>OX297869.1:0-10000000 GCA_946478455.1 Eupithecia vulgata | reverse complement strand
AATACCTAACTAAGTGATTTTTGTGTAAAAAGGCGCACGATGAAAATGCATGTTGTGCATTTTTACTCAAAAAACTCCTATATCTACGTTATACAAACAAGTAGGTATATAAATACAATCATTTTAAAGATAGGAAGTTATATACAAACCAATTCGTACACACACTGCGGTCGGCATCGCAATCGGAATGCCAAAGCTTTTATCCCCTACCATAAACCAGAAATTTCAATGCACAGCACTTGCAAATTCTAAACTAAATACCTGGACTTCAGCCCACACACTTCTATTGAAGAGACAGGCTATCCTAACATGGTATCAACAAGATAGGGGCTCTGTGTCACATGTTTTCTATGGTAGGTACGTTATTGTTGGACCAGTCGCATTCAATATTTTCTAGCTTAGGCCGATTATATAATAATTGACGTATATATTATACCTAGAGTGACTTAATCTAAAGCAGGTACTTTATTGATTCTTTCAGTAGCGTTATTAAAATAATATATTTTACTAAAACTTCAGATGAGTAAGGTTTGTTCAGTTTTCAGTGTGTTTGTTCTGAACTGAGTAAATATGTAATTTCAATAAGTGAATTGAATCTACAGTTCAACTTACTTTTTAGAGTTACTTGCCCAGAGGATGAAAACGGGACCCTATTACTATGCTTTCGTTGTCTGTCTTTCATGAACAGTAAAAGGAAGATAGTTGAAATTTACACAAAATGTGTATTTCTCTTGCCGTCACAACAACAAATAAAAACAAAATAAAAGGGTGCTCTCGTACAAAATTTATGTTGATGTCGTTGATTTTTTTTGGTTATTTTTGCTTGAATTTTGTCATGGCTGTATAATAATAATGGTAGACAGTTGAAATTTTGACAGGTTGTGTATGACTTTTTGTCGCTAAACCAACAAATACTGAAATTTAAATAAACCTAACAATTAAAGAAGTCCAATGTCCTTACCAAGTTAAGTACCGATCATCGAAATTAAGCAACGTAGGGCGCGGTATTGAATGGGTGACCGCATCATTTTTGATTTTTTGCTTGTTTTAGACTAAAAAATGTTGATAGGGTTTATTCTGCGAAATAGTTTTGTGTAATGGTACGGAACCCTCCGCGTGCGAATCGACTCACGTGATTTTTTTTATCATATATTAGATGTTTTCGATTTTTCTTTCTGAATTATAACTATCTGTCATTGACGTGTTCACTTGTTTTTAAAATGATTATACATAGATAGGTAATATTTTATTGTACCACAGAAACACAGAAAACAGTACAGAAATAAATGCTACGAGAATACGAAGGACAAAGCCGGCCTTATCGCTATGAGCGATCTCCTCCAGGCAACCTTGGGATGGATTGGACTGGCTAATATTGGGCTTGGTATCAAACAAAATGATTTTGTCTATCTATGCCTTCAATTTTCTTTTTCCATACGACACGTAATACTTCCCTGTAAGGATATTTCAACAAATCATCCGTAATTTCGTTTTTTGTTCTCACGAATTTTGCTGCGGATTCGATCGCTGTCTAGAGCGTACGTCAGAGTACTTACTGGGAGAAAATTGCTTATTCGAATGGGTAGTTTGCATCCTTTTGGAATGATGCTCAGATTTCTAGAATGTATAGCCGTGTGTGCTTCTCTCGGGTTCTTCTCGGAACAACTAGAAAGAAAATACACCATTTAGGAGAACTTACTTAGATGTAAGTGACTTATGATGACTACCGGCAAAGAAACATAAACTGTGTCCCTATTATTAGCTATGTCTTCAAAATATAAAGATGAAAATATTATTTAGTAACAATTCCGCGCAAAACCTCCACCTATAAGCTCTAACAAAATGTAGTCAGCGTTGTAGAAGAAAAACCACACCAACCATAAAATGAAAAGAAATCTATCAAAGCAAGACGTCAACTAGTTTTGTCTCTCCACGAGACATCATCATTACATCACAATACTCAACCTTCGAGGTTTTGCTCGGAATTGTTACTAAATATTTTCATCTTAATATTTTGCAATGGATTTCCGCAAAGTAACGCCTGAATCCATTTTTTATCTTATGTCTTCAAAAACAAAACGACTATACTTTTCATGTAAAAAATCATTTTCTTAAGCTTGAAATTTGGTTACATTTAGGATTTTTTACTTTCTTTAAGTTTTTAAGGGACTATTAAAGGCTGATGGTGATGATAATAGGCTCTTATAGCGAATTCTAACTCTATAACTACCTATATTATCAAAAATAAGCAGAGTCAAACTTTAAAAAACTTCAGTCATAGTTGGTGAGAACAGTTAGCGTTCACCACAAACATTTCTGGCTAAGTTACTCCTAATATTTCCTTCCCCGGAAATTAAACGTTGCAAGCTCCAAAACCGGAAACTCTCAAATTAAAAATGTAATTTTATCTCACTGTTCCTTGACGTATTTTGACTTTTTGCGGCACTCTTGAAATCTACGGACTTACCCTTTTCTGGTTTTATGCAATAGATATTTTACAAGAACTCGGTTCATTTTAATATTTTAACGTCTACATTTTCTCTGTTTCAATTTTTATGTTTTTAAAAAATATCAACAAAATTATTGCATTATCTCTTTACTTCTTAGATACCTAATATATTGACCGAGTCATCGCAAACGTCATTTGTGATGACAGATTTGAAAGTATAGCCAGTATAGTTATGAGTGCTAGAGGGGCTCCAACATCTCGTCTCCCTAGTGGGTCACTATAATGCACGACAATTTATCGTACGACCAAATGATGTACACCTTGATAATCCGTGTCATGGCTTCCAATTTTAATAGGTTTTGACACGAATTATCAAGGTGTACATTATTCGGCCGTACATTAAATTGTCATACATTATAGTGACCTTCCAAGTCAACCTACACATATGGTATACCCAACTAGTGAACGAACTAGGCTCTTGTGAAAATATCAAATAACCTTGTTAATTTGGTTACTCAGATTACAATCATTTTCCATTAATTGACACTGGCAGAAAAGTATCCAAAAACACACATAATATTGCCTTTAAAAGAATCGTCATCTATGCAAGCTATGACTCGGTCAACATTGTGGTGTCCACTAGAAATTTCCCCTGACTTTTCTTATTAACCTTTTACCTTACAACCTTTTTGTTGCCATGCACCTGGGCATAAGCTATGCAAAAAAGCCAAAACACTTCTGCTGTGTTAAAACAAGTAATTGCTCCTTTCACAGTAACGCACAATAAACCCGGCACGGTACAACGAACACAATAAATTCCTGTTTTGCTTCTTTGATTAGCTGTATCTCGGGTTACCAGTGACCCTGGGTGTAGGTAATGAGGAAAGCTGGACCAGATTCCATGGTCATGCTATTGGTTATTACTAGCCTGGGTTTGTACAAGCTGTTAAATTAATCATCATAAAGGAAATTTGGATAACTGATTAATTACTGGAAGAGAAAGACTCGGTGACTCATCATGAAATATTGGTTGCTGAAGAAGGAAACAAGATATGAAATTCACAAGCTATTCTCATATACCTACATCCCCTGTGACCCTGCATGCAAATCCATGGTATAGTAAACAGTTACTACGGCTTTACTTGCAGTGGCTCGTGTACTTTACATAATGGCAAGACCACCCTACTGACGTTGTTTTGTTTGAACATTATTGCAATGGCTAAAATAGTTTCTGAGCACAAAGGTTTCGCAGTTTTGGGAACGTTTTCTTATATTGTTGCGCGGATTTTTGCTACGTGTACATTATTTCCTTTTAATAGTATTAAATCTACGGTTACTCCTTCTTAAAAATAAAAACGAACTACGAACAGTTTTAATAAGGCGCTGTTGAAATCAACACGTATGAATTTAAATCACAGCCTTGTTCACAGAGGCTAATAAATTTACTGTTAGTTCAACTACCTAGCTGACGCATCGTATCATAGAATTAATTAATAACCTAAGAGATAAGCACAAGTTTGCAGAACCGAGTGCAAGGTTTCGCACGTTACTATATTTTTTATTATTTTTTAATATATTATATTCACTTGCATTATATAAAGAAAAATATTTTTTAAGAAGTTTGTATATCAATATGATTTTTTGTTCTAAAGGACCAAACTTCATGAGAAGACCAATCCAACAAACTCGATGAGGTTACGTTGTTTAATTTAGTAGTTCCTTTGGCCATCCTCTGTCTCCATCATTAGACCAGTGCGATGGTAGGTACTTACCATGACATTGCATTGTCACCAAACTTACATAAGTATACCGAATTTCAGTTCAATCGGTTGAAGATAATTCAACCTCAACCTCGACAGCCTTTAATGGTCCACTGCTGGACGCAGGCCTCCCCCTGATTTATAAATCACATGAAGGGTAACGCCCGTAATCCCCACGCTGGGCATGCAAGGGTTAGGGATTGCAGTTCGGCGGTAGATCTATTCTGCAAGAGGCGCTGCTGCCCGCCCCCCGTATGTCCCTCTGTTGAAGATTACTGGTATTAAATTCAGTTGCAAGTTGTCCACATAACATAAAAAAATATTTAAAAAATAAGACACAAAGTGCTCTGGTACAGAACCCTAAAAATTCATTCCACAGTTAGAATCACTGATGTCTTGACTGTAACAAATGATCTCGAAATATTCTGATGATTCGACACCGCCTTTGTACATCACTATTATCAATTTGGCAAGGTTTAATTTGATTATTATTTTAATCAAATCCTCGTAAAGAAAGCTTCTTTACGTTCCTTTTTTATGGTCCATAGAATAATGACTTTAATTTTGGGCTCGCAATCGAAGTTATTCGATTGAGGCCATAGCTTTTGCTTTTGTTTTTTGTAAGAATTGAATTAGTTGACTAATTGGAAATTCAGATTGAAGGACAATTGTTACAGGTTGATACAATATTTATTTCTTTGGCGAGACTATTTTTTGAACTTGATATTTTTTATAAACTACATTTAACAATTTTTAAGTCTCGTTTTATCAATTTGCTCTGCTAACCAAGCTCTTTTTATTTATATACTGGAAAACTACAACAAAAGCGGGAAAGCAGGTGCGTTCCCCTTAAAATAACTAATCCTTGAAATGTATCTATAATTCAACACTTCCACGAATCAATCAAATTATTCACACAACCGAAATAACACCAATCCAATAAAAAGCAACACTGTAATCAGCATGTTTCTAAATCGACAAAAAGCTACCAATTCTCCAGGCATGTTTCTGACTGACCGACACTAGATGACATTGCTGTACTGTGATTAATTGTTGCTTTGGTTGAAACGGTCGAACCCCCACTGCTTTTGGAATAGAATATTTAGAACCGAATAGACCTTTTTAAGGCGCCAACGGAAATTCTCGTTAGCTTGCGTAATTTCAATCAGTATTTAGATCGAATGTATCTATCATTGGTCTTGTAGAAAATTTACTGTCTCTGGAATTTATCAGTTCCTACTTTTTAAGCTAAGGTGCAACTACGTTCAAGCCATTATGCCACTGATCATACATACATATAATTATAATAGTAACTCTGTGGCGCGGTGGGCGAAGGTCTGCCTGCGACGCAGGAGGTTGCGGGTTCGATTCCCGCCTCGGGACAAATGTGTGTACGATCTGCAGACATTTGTTCAGGGTGTTCTGGTCGTTTTCTATGTATAATAAAAATTATCTATCTATGTATTGTACTCTATTATGTATATCAATTATCTAGTACCCATAACACAAGCTCTGCTTAGCTTGGGGCTATATAATGCTGTGTGATTTGTCCAGCATTATTTATTTATTTATTTAACTGAGACTCCAACAACAGCCCTTCTCCAGTAGTTTATAGTAAATAGCATTAAAGTGCAATCTAAAGGACTTTAGGAAGGCATAGACCTTCATTTTGAATTTAATAAACCGTAAAGCAAACTCTGCATTTATATAAAAGGAAACCCCCCTGCTGCTACTGCTAGTAAATAACAGCAAAAATACAGGCACCTCATTGCATAAACGTCAAATCATATTGCTTTTGAAGTTTAATTCGTGTAGTACGATTTTTTAACGATATCATACCTTTAATATGTGTGAACACAGCGGGATGTCACATAAACATGTTAAATTCGCACGTTTGGTTTAAATAGCTACATCTTTTTTAAAAGCATCTGTAATTCAAGTTTTTAAATTACTTTAAATGCCAGAGGTAAGTAATAGTACTTAAAGTAGTACTTAAACATATTTCTGTTGTTTTAAATTTTATTTTTAACGTGGCATTTTTTTCAATGATAGTCCCTACTCCTCAGTAGCATTTAAATCACTTTTTCTTTTCATTTAAATTTAATATGGACGGTTTAAAAATACCTACAAGTGCCGTGATGATTTGTTCTTTAGACTCGATCCAATCAAGTAAACCTGCTCCAATATTGTTTATGATCCATCCGAGTATAAATTAGTTCACTTAACCGCCGCTCTTTAGGGGTCCAAGAACAGGTTCAATCTTTTAATTTCTTTCATTTTTTCTCGTTTTATTTTGAATGAGTTTGAGTCCTTGAATCAACGAGGTGTAACTAAATGGTAGAATTTGTAACGAATTGATGTCCGCCCGGTGATCTGTGATGGTTAGTGGTTACACCTGCTCTGGTTATCGCCTAATCTTTAATTAAGTAATTGTTGGAGTATTTATGCTTTCGAGGTCGTAAAAGTTTTATTGCCCACGATTGTAGGTAGATTGGATTGGCTATTGTTTTGGTATGTAATAGTGTCTGGTTTACGGTTACATCTACGTTTATGTGCATCACTTATATCCTCTCTTCATTACGCTGCTTGGTTTTCCTCAGCTTGTAAATTTCACATTATTTTGTCTTAATTGCATGTTTTTTCACGGAGCTGAGACGTGGACTCTTACGGTAGGGCTGGTTCACCAGTTTATGCTCGGAGTTTCTCTGAAGGATAGCAATCGTAACGAATACATCCGATAGAGAACCAAGGTTATCGACATAGCTCAAAGGATTAGCAAGCTGAAGTAGCTGTGGGCTGGCCATATCCCGAGAAGAACCGACAAGTGTTCTTGAGTGGAGACAGCGACTCGACAAACGTGGTGTAGGACGCCCTCCGACCAGGTGGGATGACGATATGCGAAAGACTGCTGGCAGATGCTGGATTCGGCAAGCCGAAGACTGGGCGCTATGGCGCTTATTAGGGGGAGGCCTATGTCCCGCAGTGGACTAAATAGGCGGATGATGATGATGATGCATGTTTTAATTTTGTTTATATGATAATCTATTTTACTGTGTTTATTTTTGTTATTGCTTTAATAAAATGTCCATATCTCATTCCCCATGAGAACAGGAATCTATCACATTGTAAATACGAAAGTTTTAGTTAAGAGCTCCACGTGTAAAAATTTATACATCAAAATTAAGGGCGTGAAACAGCGTTATGATACCTTAATTTATATTCGAAATCTATAAATGGAAGGTCGTGGCTTCCAATCAAAATGCCTCACTAGTTTTGTTGATGAAGAACGGTTAGTGCTGATATTTTTATGTGGCGTAAGGCGTGCAACATTTTTAGAACTATTACTTACCTACTTCTTATTGCATGAATTGGCCTTTGACTAAATGTGTAACCGTAACTTTAACATTAAATTCTTTTCCTAATTTTGAAAAACAGAAAATCTATAAATCATTTTCTTCATATTCAAAATGCTACTATACTTTGCATACCAGCATTTAGTGAACTTTCGAACATTTATATTTATAACATGAATATATTGAAAACCTCTAAATAACTAAGTAGTAAGTTGACTTTTATTTTATTTACCAATATTACAAAAGTAACTCTATTCACCTCAAAGAATATATTATTATAACAGACTTTTTTAATTTATCCAAATAGAGTTCGAAACAAGCATTGACTGTGTTTTGAGTTATCAAATAATCAACCTTATTGATGTATGAAGGTATTGATGTATGGGCTACCGTCTGCGTTTGATTTATAGTGCCTTCCGTGTAGGACATCATTCCTATGCGATGATTTTCAATCACATTGGACGGTTCGTTAGCGAGGGAATATCTGATCGGAGAAAAATGATAATCATTAGTTTGGATATGGTATTTAAAGTTTAAGCAGGCAAAGGTATATTTTCTTTTTTAGTTTGATGTTTCGAAACTTACATAATAATTATCGTTTACCATAGAAAAAGCGACGTGTCGAAGAGAGCATCAAGATAAACGCATCTCTGAATCGTATTAAAACGAGATAAAAGGTCAGTTCGAGAAGGAGGCCAAGAGGAGGATCCAGCTAGGTTGGGCCGCGTTTGGCAAACTACGTCGAGTCTTGTCGTCATCCATACCCCAATGCTTGAAAACGAAAGTTTTCAATCAGTGCGTTCTACCCGTCATGACCTACGGAGCTGAGACGTGGACACTCACGGTAGGGCTGGTCCACCAGTTTAAAGTCGCCCAGCGAGCTAAGGAGAGAGCTATGCTCGGAGTTTCTCTGAAGGATAGGATTCGTAACGAATACATCCGACAGGGAACTAAGGTTATCGACATAGCTCAAAGGATTAGCAAGCTGAAGTGGCAGTGGACTGGCCATATCTCGAGAAGAACCGACAACCGCTGGGGTAAACGTGTTCTTGAGTGGAGCACGCGACTCGGCAAACGTAGTGTAGGACGCCCTCCGACCAGGTGGGATAACGATTTGCGAAAGACTGCTGGCAGATGCTGGATGCGGCAAGCTGAAGGGCGCTATGGCGCTCATTAGGGGAGGCCTATGTCCAGCTGTGGACAAATATAGGCTGATGATGATGAAAAGATCGGTTAGTTGAGTTGTACCCGAGTGTTTCTAGGCATCTACTTTCTACTGAAGAATTGCATGTCTTGCAGCTTTACTGTAAAAGGTCAACTTAATTATTTCCTCATTGATTTTTCTTCTAGTATAAAATATTCGAAAATACCTTATCCATTCTTTACAAGTTAGGTGACTAACAATCAAATTGAAACTATAATTTACCGTTGGCAACATCAACAAGTGATACAACACATGTAAATAATTGAGACGACCGTGCCAGGTTTGGCAGCATGATCTATCAGGAGGTACTCCGCTTTCCAGATTACGGTCAACGTAATTTTGAACGCCATAGCTACGCTAGAGACAAAAAAAAGATTTAAGTGCAGGTAGACAATAAAATAGCATTTCATTTAATTTTATTAATTTTATTATTTCGTTATAAAATTATTTTCAGAATAAATCTTAAATGCACTGTCGGATTACTAAAAATAAATGTTTATTACTATTTTATATTTGAATCACCGAAACAATTTGTCCATGCCGAAACTAAATAAAACATAATGACAGGTAAAAATTTCACAAATGCAACCGAAAAACAATGTTTTCCCGAGAGTTTAAAACCTGGTACCTACCTGTACCTTTATAATAAGATGTATAAAGTACAATAACTAATAGCCTAAACCTACTAATATTATCCTTCCAGCATTACTGTTTGAAATGTTTGGCTTGTCAAAAACTTATGACTGATATTACGAGCTTATGACGGTCGTTGCATTATGTTGACCGTATTTTATGAAATAGAGTCTACAGTTGCATTATCAATCATGTGTGTTATGATTGATGAAAAAAATTCATCGGTAGCTAGATAACTTGTCTTTTTTGTGTTTAATTAAGACTGAACAGAACAAGTCTGATCCACGACTATAAGAATCATGCAGAGATGCCTATATAGTATATAATCGTAACCATAGTATTAAATATAAGTTATAATATTAATGCAAGCTTCTAAATATTATACTTATTATTATGCAATAATAGACGAGTAGGTACTATTAAGACTACCAACTAAGTTTCGCATATAAACTTAGTTGGTAGTAGTGGGTTAATGCACTGTATGTGCCTATTTTATTAAAATAATAGTTAAGTTTGTAATCATAAATATGTTTTATCAAATACCTAAAGGAAGAAGCTGTTCTCCTGTAACACAGCTACAGTGTCACTACCACTGAAGACAGTGATCAAACTGCTTTGTAACCCACATTTTTTTGAAATAAACGTTTTCATGTTTTTTTTTTATTAAAAAATTAATTTGGTTGTTAATTCCAATATTTTATCAATGTATATTCATATTCATGAATGAAATAAAGTTCATTATATGTGAAAGTACTTAATAATGAAATGTTTGTAAGCCTAAGCGGCAGAATCTAGCGCTCTAAAATAAGTCTTATGTACTCACTGACACAATAACCTGATTGACAAACAATAAATCAGTTATGCATAGTATCGTTCCTTATTGTAGGCAGATGTTTGTAGCCTATGTAAGCAGTTTCGTAAGATTTTATATATTGGATACCAAAATTCGATTTATTAGGTCTCTGGTTAGGTTTGCTCAACCGCCTTAAAAAGTATGATTTCACTTTTAATAGGTATTTTATACCGACCACTGGCTCAAAAGAACCTGAGGCACCAAAACCGATCTTTTCATCTCGAGGTCAAATCCCGGTCAGTCAACACTCAGCCGTTATATTAATTGTCGAAACCGATGTAAGATTAGACGCAAATCAGAAAATTAAATAATTTTAGTTTGATATGTATCTGTGCCGTAAATTCTTTGGGTTGAGATATGTGAATATTCATAGTAGGCTATAACGTCGCCTATTATTAAATCGAGATAAAAATGTTCTTTATTATTTTATAGTTTAATTTTAATTTCTGAGAAAATATAATAAGTGCGATAGCAGTGTTTTATGTTGCCGCTATGCAATGGCCGATATCGATAAGTTTCATTAAATATACTTAGTTAGCTATACTATTATCTTGACGATAGGTACCTTTACCTACATCATGTTGTTATAGAATAAACTTAGAGTAGGTGCTACCTGCTAACTGCGATGTTCTCTGTTCTACAATCTTGATTTGATTTTAACATCAAAATTACAGCTTTCATGGGGAGTAAGACAGTTTTGCTTTTTGACTTGGTCTTCTATCCTATTTCTCTTCAAGTCTTCCTAGTTCTCTCACGCCACTCTAAGCTCTATCTCTAAGCATCTCTGGTTAGCACCTATCGTCACAATTATCCTTTTGGACCCTAACAATAAGTTGTAATACTTAATTAGCATTATGTGAATGTTTTCTACTGCTATATTTAGTATGTCTCATGATAAAGCTACCAATAAGAAGGTACCTACTCATCTTAAATTGGAAAATAAAAAGTTTGAGCCGGTTTTAGCCCTCGCCAGTTCTTTTCACGGTCAGTTTGTCCGACTCGACAAAAGATTCGATTCGGTTGGATCTCAAGTGACTATTGTGTACAATATTGACTACTCACTATATTTGTACTTGAGTTCTTTTGTAGTTCCAATGGAATTTCTTTAATTTGTTCTTGTCATTTGATGTTTTTATACCTTCCAGAAATAGTACCTGTATTGCGTAATTGTGTTTCTGATAAATACTTTTAGCTTTGTCTGTATCCGATCATTGTGTTTTACTGTAATTCGATTAACTAAGTTGGCAAAAATACTTTTCATTATTTTTTTTCTTAGTCGCTACACTCTCGACAGATTGGTCGTCAACATCAGGGATATTTTCTTTAATGGGTGGCTATATTTGTTTTTTTTTATCACTGTCGGTGTTTATTCTCTTTCCATGAAGTGGTCAAAAATATTGGTATGAAGTTTTAAAGTGGTAGTATACACTTTAAAATCTGTTCAAAAGACTACTTCTGGGTAGTACGTTGCCGTTGAGACGTTGTTCCTTTTGAAATTAGATTTTTCATTAATTCCCTCAAATATAAAAGCCTAGCAGTATAAGCTGATGATTTCATATGTGTTGTTGTTCTGGATTGCATTTAATAGCAAAAATAACCTCGTTTTTACTAAAATTAATACTCCTAAGCCAATTTTTGTTCAACTTCAAAAACTAGAAATCCTAAAGTTGCTCGGCAAACGTAATAATGCTCAAATAGTGACTTCCTTGGCAAACAGAGAGTTCTGTAATTACTGACAACTAGTAGGTACAGTTGAACAAACATAACTAGGAGCATGTGGTCACATCAGACATCGTAGACGGTGGTGTAATGCCTCAAGTTAGGAATAATTTTGTGACCCAAATTTTTAGGACGTTTCTTGTAATTGGAAGGGTTTGTACGCACTAGGTTGTTGTTTAGCAGTGAACGCGTGTTGATGAAAAACTAGTGCGTTGGTACTAATGGAAATTAGAGGCCGCACAGGGATTTTTAATAGCGATGAGGTCGGCATCCCTACTATCGTGTGTCAGTCGCGTTTGCAATTTACGACAAAAGCGATGCAAACGCGTGACTGTATCGAATAAAACGCGCAACAAAATCGCGACTTTATCAATGCAAACGCGCGACTGTCTAAGATGACAACAAGGGAACGAAGAGTGGACGCTACTCACAACGTATCGCGATAGTAGCGAACAGATTCGTGGTTACTTATGCGAAGGTACACTACACAGCCAGCGACAGAATCGCAAGTGTATCGATGCAAACGCAGGCTAGCATGGCAACAAAAAGACGTCGCCGTGGGCGAGCGCTCTAAAACACTGTATTGTACACATTAATGGGGTCTGAAGGTTTTATGTACGCATATTAAAAACATTTGTCTATATAGTGTATTTTATCTATTACCTACTAATCATTTATCCGTGATGTAAGCAAAACACCTATAAGTATAGGGCTATAATGATGGTATGTCAATTGTCTAGCATTTATTATTATCATCATCATCAGCCTTTTTCAGTCCACTGCTGGACATAGGCCTCCCCTAATGAGCGCCATTTATTATTATAATATTACATAAATAAAGATCTCATTATTGTGGATGGCATGTTCGTTCATTGTTTACATGTCTAATTATATTGTGTGCATTTTATTGACAAATAATAATAATAATAAAATTTATTTATTCACAAAAGATAGGTTAACAAAGTCGGTACTTATAGGCTATTTTAATCCTGAAAGAAAAAGATGAAAGTTGTGTAAGAAAATATTAGTAAGCAAAGAAAAGTAGACCGAAAACTATCAAGGCTTCCAATTAAGCTTGGCTAGATTTAGTGTAATTACACATTCAAATACAGTAATGTTCTGATTTCTATCATAAAGTTGGTTAAGGCTGGTTTTTCGAAAAATAAAAATTTCCATGACCTTTGAGATAATTCTGCTGTAAAATATGAAATCTAGGATTCCTAAACTGCTACACTTAATATTCCATATCATTCTGTACAAAAGTACCAAGATTTTTTTGTCATGTTTGATTAAAAAAATATCTAAAATATCTCAATTTTGATACATATTTGCCTTCTTCTCACAACCAATATGACTTACAAACGTGATTTTTACATTAAAAAATAAAACAAAGGCATATTCGTCAAAATAAATATTTTTGTTATTTGAAGAAACCTTGATTTTTGCACACGCAGTCTTCTTTGTCCCGTTCCTATGAACGCGAAATCCTATGCCTATCCTTTCAACAAAATAGCGCCGTTAGTACCCCCTTAAGTTTAGGTTTAATTTAATAAAGTTACAGTACTGCCTCAGTTCTACTTAGTTTTTAGTCAGCCGACCGCGAGACTAATCTCGCTAGTTTGTACTTAGTTGTTTCAAGGCTGTTAGAAAAGCCGTTTTATCTGAACAAGTATTTTTAAGAATATTATTTTTTCAGCCTATTTTAAAACTTAAGACTATTATTTTTTCGTGCGGCCCTTAAAAACGTTGTACCTCAAAGTTAAAGTATTTACATTGAAGTGAAACATACATCATCATCATCAGCCTATACCAGTCCACTGCTGGACATAGGCCTCCCCTAATGAGCGCTCGCATCTTCATTGGGGGGTAATGCCCATAATCCCCACGCTGGGCATGCGGGTTGGGGATCGCAGTTTCGTGTTGGAATTGTTCTGCAGGGGACGCTGCTGCCCGCCCCCCGGTTTATGTCCCTTAGTCGCCTCCTACGACACCCACGGGAAGAGTTGGGTTGGTACTATTCTAGGCCGGCACCACACAGCCATAAACATACATACACACCTACCATATTATTATTTGAAAACAGAAAAGGCACAGTATAGCTTGTCCATTAGCACATGGGTTATATTTTAATAGTGATTGGTAAGATATAGATAGACTAAAATTGTTATCAGACACCATAACTAGATATTAGGTATAATTTATGGCCAATATGCACTTTGATTATAATAATCCTTTCTAGTGAGCGTAA
Organism: Eupithecia vulgata; assembly: GCA_946478455.1. NCBI lineage: Eukaryota > Metazoa > Arthropoda > Insecta > Lepidoptera > Geometridae > Eupithecia > Eupithecia vulgata. Next base: position 9,985,781 of record OX297869.1, on the reverse strand, counting down.
TCCAATGAAACGTTCAATAACATTTTATAATTATACCGTTTTAACGCAAATGTGTATAAAATTAAATGGTGGATATTCGTAGATTTTCTAAGATGAAAACTAATTAATTTGATCGGTAGGTATATTTTAAGCATGAAAAGCCTCCAGAGGGTTTAAGCAATATCAGTGTTGAAAGTTTTTTAATTATACTTTTTCATTGTGATCAAGAATTTTACGAACATGATTTTCCAATATGAAAGTTTTAGTCTAGAAAGTTTGTGTACCTACTAAGTATCATGTTCCAAAGAGTAAAAGTACTTATCAGGATCCTATTGGGGACGAATTCTGCTAACCAATCACTTAATACTATGACAGAGGTATTGTCGCAGAAGCGGCCATAGATATAAAAACTCTAGCTAGATAGTGCGTGCGGTGCTATTTACACGGATAAATTGTTAGAATGGTTTCCACGTTGACACTTTTCACATGCGTCCATTTATATCTAGTTTTTTCATCAAAAGTAGAATGCCAAAATGTATCATTCTAAGACTATATACCAAAGTTTTAGTGAAGCAATTAATTAAGTGGAATTAGAGGCGATGACACTGCCTCAACTCAAACAAAAGCGTTACAGGAGAAACAAATGAAGGCAACGTGTAGTAAGAACTAGCTACTGCTAGCGACTTTGCCCGCGCTTTTTATGTAAGTATCCAATTTTTGGTTTCAAATTGGCCTATGAAACTCACAATTCACGTGGCTTTCTATTTGTAAAAGAATTTTCAAAATCGGTTCAGTCGATCCTGAGATTACTTCCTGCAATCCCACAAGCTCACAAAATTTTCCTCTATAATAATATTAGTATATAGTTATATAAGTAGCTCAAAGGATTAGCAAGCTGAAGTGACAGTGGGCTGGCCATATTTCAAGAAGAATTGACAACCGCTGGGGTAAACGTGTTCTTGAGTGGAGACCGCGATTCGGAAAACGTAGTGTAGGACGCCCTCCGACCAGGTGGGATGACGATTTGCGAAAGACTGCTGGCAGATGCTGGATGCGGCAAGCTGAAGACAGGGCGCTATGGCGCTCCTTAGAGGAGGCCTATGTCCAGCAGTGGACTGGTATAGGCTGATGATGATGATGATATATAATTAGAGCGTAAAACGGGCTACTATTAGTTGAATTGTCTAAATTAGTGTCATATAGAGGTGACTTAGCAAATGGCCACTAACTTTTATATTTTACCAGCCCTATTTGGTGGATTTACCACTAAGCGGTTTTCCTGCACCTTCATCATTCGTACCGCTGCTGGGGTTTGGAACACGCATCCCTACTGCTGTTTTTCCCGTCAAATACAACCTGAGTCTCTTCAAGATAAGAGTGAATAGATATCTTCTAGACCTTGGTGATACACCGTCGGCCACACTTTAACTTTCCATCAGGTGATATTCAGGTCAAACGAAGGTATATTGACAATAAAAAAGTGGAATAAGATGTAATTTAGATGAAAACTGAATCGTAAATTGTCAGAAATGTAAGTTTTTAGCAAATCAAATGGTTATAATATAAATCAAAGGTTCGGTGTTACATGCCTAAATTGATTTTCTTTATCATAGAAATCCTTATACTCAAACCTCTTATCCCAGGATTCTTCGTAATCTTGTAATGTTAATTCAATGTTTGTCGGCCGGTCTTGCTTCCTTTATCTTTAACTCGGATAATCTTTCTCTGGCAGGATTGGCTTCAAACCTTTTGTTAAATTAAACGAGTTAAAATAAACAAAGCACGTAAAGAAATTTGATTTTGTGATGTGATCTTTGGAGACGTATAATCCTTTTGTAGTTAATGCTATTATGATCCGTTTTCGGTTTTGCGACGGTCTAACAATTATTTTGCAACCTTTCAAAGTCGTTTGTAGAAAATGAAAGTAACTTGTAAGAGATTTTACGCTTTGTCAACATCATTGCTTAGTTACAAGGATATATTTCAATGAGCAATAATTACGTCTTAATCTATTAATAAAAGTACTGGTGAAGTGTTGACCCGAGAGCTGGTGAGTATCACGGGCGTATGCGTCAGCTTTGCCTTACAACAGCGGGACAATGCAGCTAGCGTCTTAGAGACGCTTCCGACTGGTATTGGTATGGATCAGTTGAGCTACCTGTACATTGTTTGCAACAGTCTGCAGTTAGTTCAATCGTTTCAAGTGTAAATTCTAGTTCTAGTTTAATAATAATAATAATAAAAAAGGCGGTACTCCTGGAGTCGGCGCGTATCGTCAGGAAGTTCCTCTCTTTGCAGCCCTAGTCACCGGTTGCTTGAGCCTAGCTTCGCAGCCGGTGATCTACCGTTTTGATATATATTTTTTACTGTTAAATAGTTTTATAATATTATATTTTCAACAGTAAAAAATATATTTTTTAACGAGATTTAAAATAAATGAAGTGTCATAATAATAAAAGTTCATTTTCCATAATAAAGCTTAAAACTACAAGATACGTACATAAGTTATTTTATGTTAAAGAGTATATTTTCACATTTGTAGAGTCAAAACTTAAGTTTGTTTGTATTAAATATCCTTTTCTTTGTTAGTAACAATTCAACGACATCTGTGGCGCGTTGGGCGAAGGTCTGCCTGCGACGCAGGAGGTTGCGGGTTCGATTCCCGCCTGGGAACAAATGTGTACGATCTGCAGACATTTGTTCAGGGTGTTCTGGTCGTTTTCTATGTATAATAAAAAAATATCTATCTATGTATTGTGTTATATTATGTATATCAGTTATCTAGTAGCCATAATACAAGCTCTGTTTAGCTTGAGGCTAGGTAATGCCGTGTGAATTGTCTGGCATTATTTATTTATTTAATTTGATGCATTTAATAAAAAAGTTGAAAAAATAGCACAAGCAAAACACCGATAAAAATCGGTACTACAACTCTACCGAACAATAAACATAAATACCACCTTCACCATACCACAAATCGAAACCTTCGATACCCACTCAAAATAAGAACACGACATTTTCAATCTATAGACATTCGATAAATGGGTGAGAGATATTTCGAGATTATTGCACTAAACAAGGGCCCGACTCCGAGGCAAAGATTTTGTTTTTTATCCATAACAATTGTGTTATAAATAAACAAACTATTCTGCGTTGAAACAATGCACCCCAGCTTGTAGGTATGCCGACTGGCCAGATTCTACGTTACTTTGCTAGCTAACACCATTCAATGAGTCATCATTATGCAAGTCTTATTGGCTGGCTTCAGTTCGCACTGTGTTCTTTATCCCTCCAGTCTTGGGAAGCTGCGTAACTCTATTATCCTAAAACTTGAAACACCACTTTATTCCTCTTTTGAATTTGTTTTTTATGGATCGTTATAAAATAATCAAATACCAACATAATACACGTTAGCAGAGTCATAGAAAGCCTTGACCGATTTTAGCCTTTGTAAAGACTTGCTTTGTAAAGGCTTTCTCTCATAAAAACAACAAAACGCACTTTAAATCTTTAATACTGTACTGCAGAATTCAGACCAATGTTTTGATACTAGAAAATTTGAGAATACTCGTAGTCGTCCCAGTGATCAGACAATCGTCAGTGATATAAAGGTATTAAATAAAACCGTTGCCTCTAAGTCGGGACCTCACCGAAGTCCCGCTGAGTGTGGTATAATTTGCCTGCATGGTTGTGGAGCCATGCAGAGAAGGAAAGGTGCTGTGAGGAATGTCATGGTGATGATTGGTTCAGCTCCTTAAAAATCCGTCATTATCGATGACTTTTTTTCGAGAGGAAGGTGGATGGATGATAACGACATTAAACAATTTTGGTTGATGGAAATTCTAATCTAGGTACTTTCTACATGGTAGTAACTAACCTAAATTGAAAGGACGACCTGCGAAATACTGCAGACAGATGCTGGATGCGTCAAGCTGAAGACAGGGTACAATGGCGCTCATTAGAGGAGGCCTATGTCTAGCAGTGGACTAATATAGGCTGATGATGATGACATCATACGAGGTCAAAAGCTATAAATAAGAATTTGCACCTATTCGACTTATAGTAACACTGAAAAGTTGTTCTCTGGTTTTGACAGTTACAGCTCACGTCAATATAAATCTCGAAGGTAGTAAAATACCGGTAAGGCCGCAAATATTCAAAGACAAGAACGCCATATCTGGTGGTGTTTTATGATTGAAATGGATCACTCAGCAAATCACGCGTGCAAATATTTTCTCCTTTAGCAAAATTTTATCACGAATATGGTAAAAGTTGTGAAGTCATGGACATTATTCCTTCGATAAAAATCTGTGTATGCGAAATAAAGATTAAAAATGTATATCGAGCTAGAACTTGTTGGAACAAAACTGTATTCCCTCTTACCAGTGTTTTAAGATAACTTTGATTCTTCGATGGCTTCTTAAGATTCTTACGAGATCACTACACATTTATTCTGTAGTAAAATACACTCTGGTTTTATGACTCTGGTAATAGTACCTCTTCTACGTCGATTATATCAATGATACTAATGTTGATACCTCTTAAACAGTTTCTTTTCTAAATATTACATTAAATTTTTTATAGCTTCTTCGTATCAGAAGCAAACTATCAACTTGCGTGGGTGTGCCTTGTTTTATTGAATAGTATTTTCGAAATTAAAACATGTGATTTTATTGGCACTAGCGCTACCAGGTTTTCTTCGATAATTGGATTTTTTCCCAGATGTTTCTTGAGATATTCCCACTGTTTGTCGATTGTATAGTTTATGATCTCTAGATTAAATGGAAATATTTTGCACAGTACTCTAAAAAGTACCAAGTAAAGTAAAAAGGCAAGAATATAAGGATTTTTATTTAAACCAACATGGTTTAAAAAAAGGTTTCAAGGGTTGATAATGGATTAGACATAGATTTTTCTAATCTAGTTTCCCCGTTAAAGCGAAATTCTGGAATTCATTTTTTATTTCAGTTTTTCCCCTTTAGGCTGATTTTTATGTGGAAATTTAGAATAAGCCTCATCGTCCAGCTTTTACTAATCTCTGTGAAAAAAACCAAGTAAAAACTGAAACGTCCAAGTTTCCCACCCAACCCTATTTCTTCTCTAAAAGAGCGTGGGCACCACGCTCTTTTTTACTAAACCAGCTAATAATTGGCACAAAAGATGGCAAAAAGGGCTTTGTAAAAGCATTCTTTATCATTTTTGAGATTAATATTTTGTTGCTAGTTTTTCAACTCTACACCTTCAACTGATTCTTTTTTTCAATCGCTGCCAAGAAAATGAATAGAGACTTCTTCTATTTCTATACGCTAAAACAAAAAATAAAAAGATTTACATAATAATTTGATCAAATAATACTTTAATAATAAAGAAAATCATCAATAAAAAAAGAATTAAACTAAAACTAGGATTAACAATTAAAATAATTGAGCTACTTCTGACGACCTCTGTGGCGCGGTGGGCTAAGGTTCGCCTGCGGCGCAGGAGGTTGCGGGTTCGATTCCCGCCTCGGGACAAATGTTTGTACGATCTGCAGACATTTGTTCAGGGTGTTCTGGTCGTTTTCTATGTATAATAAAAAATATCTATGTAATGTATTGTATTATTTACTAGTGGTCCGCCCCGGCTTCGCACGGGTACCTATTCGAATTTTTGTCACCTTTTAAACCTTCCCTAGACCTCCACGAATAATTCAAGACCAAGATAAGATAAATCCGTTCAGCCGTTGTCGAGTTTTAGCGAGACTAACGAACAGCAATTGATTTTTATATATATAGATATCCGTTATCTAGTACCCATAACACAAGCTCTGCTTTGCTTGGGGCTAGTTAATGCTGTGTGAATTGTCCAGCATTATTTATTTATTTATTTACTTCAGACTGTTGCAAATATTGCAATCAATCGAGAGGTAGCTCAACCGATCCATCTCAATACCAGTCGGAAGCGTCCCCAAGACGCTGTTTATGCCTTGCCCCGCTGTATGGCAATGCTGATGCGCTGTGCCATATACTCTCGCTCTCGGGTGACGACGCGTCGCTTAAAACGGACGTTCAGATATTTTTGAGCCTTGGTACACCACGAACCAACCTATAACAGCTTGAGAAAGTTAATCTAAAAGTGAAATCTATTAATCTTTATAACGACTCCACGTATCTCTGTCCTATTATTTTTTCAAAGGCTTTTTAGATTCGAACAACGCTTATAGTGATAATGTTTGCTACCTGAGCATGGGTGCTTTTCGGGTTTCGTGAAATATTGCGGGCCAACCCTTGTCACATATCTTCCTTAAAAAACTAAACAAGAATGAGATGGATATAGCTAAATGATTACTAAAAAGTGAGATAGATATACCGGCGGGTCAATAGAACTGTGCTTAATTGCTTTGATTAGATTTCAAGGATATTAATTTAGTGATTCACGCCAAGTCAAGGTTCATATTTTGTGATTTTATACGGTATGAAATATGGCATTTATCTGAATGGAATGTTTACTATTCTCAGGTTTTGGTCATTGTAGTTTATACTTTTATGTGATTCTTCGCGACCGTAAATGTCAATACAGAAGCGTAAAAAATTAAGAAGGAAATATTCGCGACTTTTATGATAGCAGCTTCCAAAGGAAGTTTACTTTGACACGTTTTTTAAGTATGCTTCTAAGTTCCCCAATTTATCTGTATTTACTATGGTTTTTTCCATGGCTAAAAAGTGAATCTATCGCTATTTAGGACAAAGAGCTTGTGACAAGCGGAGGAAGGAAGTTATAAAAAACGTTTATACTGTGTAAGACACATTTTCACACCTTTAAAATATTGCTTACTACGAGAAATTCCTACAAGACTTTATCTTCAGAAAAATAATATGGTCTGAGATTCTTATTATAAATCGAACGTGAAATTATGTGAATCGTGAAAGTGAAGGATTTTTGAGCCAAAAAATATCATACCCTTTTATTGATACATCATTAAAATGTATGCCCCAATCGATACCTTTCCACGACTGTCAGATCCTCGGCAATAACGAATCTCCGGGCTTAGCGTGGATTGGCGGATGTCACATGTCTCCGATTTTTTACTCTTGTGTTTTTCCTCTTTATTTCTGTAATTATTTGGTAAAATGTGAAACATTTTGTGGAGAAGAATGAATTCAATATGATGAAGTAAATTTTTCTTAAAAAAATGGATTAAAAAAAGAATTAAATACCAACATATTTACGATAGTTTATTGGTACTAAGTATTTGCGTCAGAGCCTTTTGTAGTAGGTACGGTACGCAAACGGCGAGAAATGGATGAAAAAAAACAGTGGCTGCTTATAAAACAGTTTTGAACGTGAGTAAGCTCAAAAACTGTTTTGAAAGCATTTTCCTTCCGGAAGGCTGCAACATCAGCGATTTTTTTTTTCACTTTTGTCCACCTCTCACCACTCGCATATTTTTAAAGCACATAAGTGACTAGGTCTAGTGGTGCGATTAATTTGAAGTATCGTTTATCCTGACCAGAGAACAGGAGTTTTACTGAGCTTCAAACTTTACAGAAATCAAAGAGTCATCAATCAAAGTGACAGGTCTTAAGAAATTAGCTTCGCCTTTTCGTTTTATGACTTATGTTTTGTATCATAACAAAAATCACATGTGGAACAAATTACACTCGCAATTATGTCATCGAGTTTGTCTTACATTACGATTATGATAGGGAATAAAAGGAAGAGTAAAAGTTTTACGACAATGTGAAAGATTGAAGGGCTAATAATATTGTAAGTGATCCTACAGATTCCACTGCTTTGTGAGTGTAGGCTCGAACTATCTAGAGGATTTTTATACATAATTATGAATCCTCTTTACGTCGTTTCCCCAGTACTGGGGGTCGTGACCCATCACGGAAGCAGCTTCTTCTTGATGATATCGCGCCATCTGCTCCGGCTTTCAGCGACATGTATCGCTTCTGATATTTTGATGTCGAGTGTGGTGCGGATTTGGTCAGACCAGCGCGTTGTTCTCCTTCCTCTCGGTGAGTAAAGGGAAAGTAGAGGGAAAGAGTACTAGTAAGAGAAAGAGTACTTTCCCCCCGTAATTATGAATATGATCAATTTAATATAACAATTTATTAATATTTAACAAATTATATCTTAAATTTATTTAAATTATATTTTAAATTAAATGGGATACCATTATTTCAGTTCAATAGTTAATACTTTCTTTCTTACTTTGTATCTCTTTTTGGCTTTGCGTTATGTATTTCTTTTAGGTATTGTATTGTAATATGTAATGTGATTCGATTATAATATAACATGAGCCAGCTCTACCTTCTTTTTGCAATAATTACAAGATTTTTTTGCTATCATCCACGTATTGCTATTCTTAAATGTCAAAGCCATATTGAAAAATAAAAGACTATTGAAAGCTGACTCACTCAATGATTTCAATTTAGATGTCGCCAAGAAAACTGAACTTTATTTTGTAATTTGAATTTCGTGACGTGTTCTGTAAGGTCTATAGGATATAAAGCACTATGAGGTTAAAGTTTTTAACTAAACCAATTTTAAAAATTACAATTTGTCACCCTTTACCAAAAATTTTTTATCTTCAGTGCCGCAGTCAGCACCTAAAATAAAAAAATTTCAATAATTTTATATCCGGCCAAGCGTAAAGTGACAAAAGAAAAACACGGATGCCTGCAAAGCATCTGTCTTTTCATAGTCAACTTAACTAAAAGGATTAAAATGATATCTTCCGTCTTCTGACAGTCAGTGTGGTCTGCGATGCGTTAAAAGAAACCTTTTGTAAAAGCGTCGAAGAATTTTGTTACCTTAATCTTTTAATACTTTTATGCCATTACTTTTTAATTTTAGCAATGAAAGGGTTGATTTTTAATCCCGATTACGTGAGGTGAAATCGAAATAAGATTCTCTTTTGTGGTGAAATAGTTTTGGTAGAGCTTAGTTAAATAGGATTTAGAAGGATTTTTACCTTTTTTGTCTGCTAACTAAAAACAGTCATTTTTAATGCAACATAAAAAGCTTTTTGTCTTTTTTATTGAACATAAACTTTCATTTTTTATAGTTCCGAATCTTTGCGATATCTTTCCGAACAGACTTCAAAAAGGAGGAGTTTCTTAAATTGGCTGTTTGTTTTTATACGTTTCATACTCAATATTTTTCCAATCTATATCTTATTTTTAATGATTTTGTCTGTGTTAAAATCTCATAAAATCAGAATCATTCTCAATATAACGATTACAAGGGATTATTCGTCTCCCGCTAAAAAACATTGATTTTAATTACATAGAATTAATTACATTTGTACGAATAAATAACAACGTATTATATTATATTATTAGATAATTATTACTACAGGAACATTTTTGTCATAGTAAAATAACTCATACGAATTAAGAAAAATAGCTTGTAGATAATTTTCTCGCTTGATATTAAAGAGGTCTTATATTATTTTTATTTACCTACCTGAATTTATTTTACTCTAAGTAGTGATATTTAAGATTTAAGTCACTATCTTTCAGCTCAGTGATTAATCACAGTTTTGGAAACTATGTGGCTTCGTAATAATAATGGGAAGTCATAGAAAGCTCGAGTCAAGATCAATGAAGACAAGGCATGCAAAATATTTCATTACTTCGAAGGTTTCGGATGTCGTCACCGCAAAGTTCTTCCAGGTATTAAAATTCATATAAAAACTTCCTATTTATAAAGACAGGGCAAAAAAAAAGTATTTTATAGCCTTTAAGCAATTATCCAAGGCACATAGATACAAAATAAAACAAAAAGAACTCTGACTAACAGCTGAAGCTTGCCCTTCATTCAAACTTTGTGGCTACATACCCAATCGCTATAAAGCTCCGGAAAAAAATAATTTATTGTAATAAGTCGTCGTGAACATTCGCCACCGCTCGGCTCATCGCGCCCCGCGTCCCACCCCTCAGCTCAACGTACACAATACTCGACCGACCGAGTCGACCGACTGCAATGCTCTACTCACAACCAGTCGGCCCGAAGCAGCGTCTGTGAACGGTCGCGTCACACGACACTACGAGCGGAACTTACGCGATTTATAAAACACGCTTATCATCAACTCGCAACAAACTCAAAGTTGCTGACTGATGAATATCAACCGAAAACAATAATCATTTGTCGCCTTATAAAAATTGTTTACGTGAAACCTGGACATTTCATAAAGTGACGTTTTATGAAGATTTTGTTAACGTTTCGCCGAAGTGAAAATATCGAACTGTGAACGTGAATAATTTGTAATGATGTGCGTAAAAGATACAAGTACTGTGTGTAGAATGACCGCCCAAAAGTAAATTAATAAATTGATGGATACTCAACATCCGGCAAGGGGACGATTTCCAAGAACACCTACGGAAAAAACATGACACTAAGGCTCTCGTGTCTTGTTTTCTTTCTTCCTTGATATTTAATTTCCCCCATGATGGCACTTCAGTCATTTTCAAGAAAACGTCTCTTCGGCCAAATTTTATTTTGGTTCGTCGTGGGAATAAACGTCGCTGATCAGAGCTCACTACCGCTGAAATACGAAGCTCCCGACGACTGCCAGTGGTGGCTCAGGGGGCCAAATGATGCCCATGAAGTTTCCCTCACATGTAAACTTCGAACCATAAACAGTGAGTTTGACACCACTAACTTCAGTGTCATTCCATCAGAACACACCACATCACTGAGGATAGAGTGCAATGAGGAGATGATGTATAAAAGCTCCCTAGATGACAGAAGTTTCGCACATTTAATGAAACTTCGTGAACTAGTATTAGATAACTGTAAAATTGGAAGATGGCCGCCTGGCGTGCTCTCAGGCCTAAGAGATCTCCGAAATTTAACGATCCGAACGAAAAACACGGAATGGGCTGCCATGAGTCTAGAGATAGCATCAGAAAGCTTTACGGCAGTTCGACAGTTGGAAAAGTTGGATCTAAGTTTTAATAACATTTGGTCGTTTCCAGAAAACTTATTTTGCCCGTTGACCAATTTAGTTTATTTAAACGTTTCCTCTAACCGACTTCAAGATGTGAGTGATTTAGGATTTAGAGAGCGTGCAATGCACCAAGCTCTTATAAGTGAACAAGATGGACCAGTACCGTCATCGTCTTCCAATTCGCACGCTTCTTGCTCTCTCGACATTGAAGTATTGGATGCTTCCAACAATCACTTCGTGCTAATGCCTGAAAATGGATTCATGGCTCTCCGCAGACTGAAAGAACTGCACATTCATGACAACGAAATATCTATGGTCGCTGACAAAGCACTATCTGGACTGAAACAGCTACAGATAATCGATCTTTCTAATAACAAAATCGTAGCTCTTCCTCAAGATCTTTTCAAAGATAGCAGACCGGTGATAAAAGAAATATACTTACAAAACAATTCGATCAGTGTGCTTTCACCAAGTCTTTTTGCCAACTTAGATCAGCTGTTAGCGTTGGACTTATCTAATAACCATCTAACAAGCACCTGGATTAATGAGAATACTTTTACTGGACTTATAAGAATGGTATTGTTGAACTTATCAAATAATAGATTAACAAAGCTCGAACCGAAGATTTTCAAAGATTTGTACACCCTACAAATTCTCAACGTTCAGCATAATATGTTGGAAAATATTGCTGCTGATACGTTTGCTCCCATGAACAACTTGCACACGCTGATATTATCGTATAATAAAATAACCCACATTGATGCATATGCCCTGAATGGCTTGTATGTATTGTCTTTGCTCTCTATCGATAATAACCATCTTGATGAGCTTCACCCAGAAGCGTTTAGAAATACGTCTTCGCTTCAGGATTTGAATTTAAATGGAAATCGTTTAAAGAAAGTACCCATAGCGCTCAGAAATATGCGATTACTTAGAACTCTTGATCTTGGAGAAAATCAGATAACATCACTCGAAGAGCCTGGCTTTGTTGGTTTGCACAACGTTTATGGATTACGTCTTATAGGAAATAAGATAGAAAATATAAGCAAAGACGTGCTATCGGATTTACCATCTCTGCAAATTTTGAACCTGGCTCGAAACAAACTGAGGCGTATTGATTCGAACGCATTTGAAACATTGACCAATTTGCAAGCCATTAGATTAGACGCCAACCAGCTCACTGATGTTCAGGGATTATTCGTAAACATTCCGTCTTTGCTGTGGTTGAATGTGTCTGATAATCAAATAGGATGGTTTGATTACACCGTCATCCCTCCGGCGCTACAGTGGTTGGATCTACACAGCAACAACATCAAAGAACTTGAAAATAGCTACCGCCTGGACAAAGAACTCAGATTACAAACATTAGATGCAAGTTTCAACAAAATGACAAAAATATCTGCCTATTCTATTCCAAGCAGTGTCGAACTCCTGTTCCTGAATGATAATCAAATTACGCAAGTCGAAGCCCAAACTTTTGTTGGAAAAACCAATTTAACGAGAGTCGATTTGTATGCAAATCAGATAACTAGTATGGATCTGAATGCTCTCCGCCTAACTCCGGTCGATCCCGGGCGACCACTGCCGGAATTTTATATTGGAGGGAATCCTTTCCAGTGCGACTGTACTATGGAATGGCTACAGCGGATAAACAAACTGGACCACCTGAGGCAACATCCTCGCGTAATGGACTTGGAAAGTATCTACTGCAAGCTACTCTACAATCGCGAAAGAACTTATATTCCACTCATTGAGGCGGAATCATCCCAGTTTTTGTGTACATATAAAACGCACTGTTTCACTCTGTGCCATTGTTGTGATTTTGACGCTTGTGATTGTGAAATGACGTGCCCATCGAACTGTACGTGCTATCATGACCAACCGTGGTCTGCAAACATTGTGGACTGTTCTGCGGCTGGGTATGCTGAAATACCTAGCAGTATACCTATGGACGCTACTGAACTCTATTTAGACGGTAACAACTTTGGTGGTTTGACAAGTCATGCTTTTATTGGACGTAAGAATCTTAAAATATTGTACGCAAACAACTCTAACATAGACGCTTTATATAATAATACTTTTAGTGGACTAAAACGCTTAACCGTATTGCACTTAGAAAAAAACAATATAAAAGAATTGCTCGGTTTCGAATTGTCGCCGTTAGAGAATTTACGTGAATTGCATCTTCAAGACAATAAAATTCACTATATCGATAATCGAACTTTCATGGAGTTGAGGCATTTAGAGGTGCTGCGCTTGGAAGGAAATAACATTTACGGCTTCGCAGTGTGGCAATTCACGATGAACCCATATTTGGTAGAGATAAGTCTCTCGCGGAACCCTTGGTCGTGCGACTGTCAGTACATGCATAAATTCAGGAATTGGTTTAAAAACAACCTAGGAAAAGTGGAGGACGCTAATAGAATCACGTGTGTGTTCGACAACATAACGAACGCTGTGGGGCCACTCATGTCTGACTTCAATTCCACTATTTGCACGAGCCATGTCGGCGGGAGCTCGTCGATAATTGAAAATCAAGTAATCAACGATTATCTACCTCTTCTATTGATATCGTTGTGCGTGTTCGTAGTGAGCTCTGTTCTAATATGCGGTGTGTTTTATTGGCGGCGGGAGCTTAGAGTGTGGGTTTACTACCACTGTGGCTTAAGAATGTGCTACAAAAGCACGGCGTTCGACGAAGAGGCTGATAAAGACCGCTTGTTTGACGCCTACATAAGTTATAGCGTGAAAGATGAGGCGTTCGTCGCTCAAATGCTAGCGCCTGGCCTAGAATCCGCCGATCCAAGTTTCCGGCTCTGCCTACATTACCGCGATTTCAACGCTTCGGCATACGTCGCGGACACAATAATAGAAGCCGTAGAATCGTCAAAAAGGACGATAATAGTCCTATCTAAAAACTTCATCAACAACGAATGGTGCCGGTTCGAATTCAAAACGGCACTGCACGAAGTACTGAAAGAGAGACGAAGAAGACTGATAATCATATTGCTAGGTGAGATTCCGAATAGAGATATGGACCCGGAGTTGAGGTTGTGTTTAAAGGCGAATACGTGTATAGAGTGGGGGGATAGACAGTTTTGGCAAAAGTTGAGGTTCGCGATGCCGGACTTGCGGAAGTGTCAATATCACCGGTCGACAGTGAATATTTACGCGTCGGTGTCACCTGTGGGGGCCGGGCGGGCGCCGGCGCCGCCTCCACCCCCTCCTCCGGGCAAGCTGCCCCCCTTGCTGGGCGACGGACTGGCCCTGGGCCACAGTGTCCACGCTCACGACCCTCACTCCCACCGCATGCCGCCACAAGCCCAACTGTGGGCATAGCGTATGCTCCAACGCAGGTAAACAGACACTGATACTTGCAACGCTTAAGCGTATTAGTCCAACAAAAGTGATAATTAGTTTAAGATTGTTCTCTTAGTAATTTATTGTAGCTTTAAGTCTTCTTCTCGCATTTACTTGTATAGTTCTTGTCGCTAGTTTTATTTCAGTTACGGAGATATTTCCTAATTTCTGCGATAGTAATTTATAGATAGATACTGTAAGCCGTTTTAAACTATAAATTACCATTTAAATTATACTCATAATCCTTGAACACGTTTGGATCGCATAAATAATCATGCCAAAGTTAAATCTATGTACAGATGCATTTATTTTAATTTTATTCGCCACATCTATTATCTTTACTGTAAATATTATAACTATAATGTATATAAATTGTATATAATTGAAAGGAGATACTATTAAAAGAAATGACGAAATACACATTTTCAAAATTTTATTTTTGTTTTGTTTGATTTCCTTTTTACCTAGGTATAGGTATTATCAGTTTTCAATATTTTTTATTATGTTTACACGTAACAAGCTCTCACGTCTGCAGGTAGTTTCATACTCGAACAGTTTCGAACTTTTCCTGGGCAGAAAGAAAAACACGTTGCCAGTTCTAACATAGTTACAGCACTCAAGAACTTCGAAAGCACCATCAGCATGTTCAAGTTGTAGTAGGTTCTAACGTTTTCAGCCAATATGCAAACATATTGGAAATTGAAAGTCACTTTGAGAAAGTTTATCGCATCTAAAAGGAAAGCAGTAATAGTTAGTGGTACTAGATTTTGCTGAGGAAAGTTACACATTTCAACCTATGCTATTACGAAAGTTATATTTACAGAATAATTTTCTACAAATGCAATTATCATGCCCTTGTATAAACATCACTTGATATTAGTAATAAACACAACGGTTTGTCGACAAGCAGAGAACTCTGCCATTATTTTTGATGTTCTGACAGTCAGAGAAAATCTCCAAGTTTGTATTTCTAGAGCCTAACACCTTCCTCGCGAAGTTTCGTTACACCAAAACATAGTGGATAGCATTAGTTACCCAAAAATAAACTCAATTACAGAACAAATAAGATTCCATCTAAGCTACAGCTTCTGTTTATCACGGTAATGTCTCGTACGATTGGATTACTCCGAGTAAAGTAAAGACGAGGTAAGTTTCTTTCGACATCAATTTACCGGTGATCGATCACAAGGAGTGATGTGTAGCTCGACTTATCTACTTAGTTACTTTAGTAACGCTATAAGAGTAAGTATAATTAGTAATCTAGATGGTAAAAGTTCTGAGCTTGGTCTCAGAGGCAGATGAAAAGTTTTCATCTGAGTGACTTTAAATACAAATCAAAATATCTCGAAATAGCAATCTAATTAGGCTAGGAAACCACAGAAACAACTTGCTCGTGACTAAAGTCAAATAAAGGACGTCCTCAAATCTATTTTGGTCCGGAAGAAACCAATTTAGAGGTATCTAAAAGAGAGACGCGTATACCTACCTAGTCTACGTATGGAATATGAATCTACTTCAGATGAATGTGATGTAAGTACCTGAACAATTTGATTATTTATTGAATATCTCAGGTCATAATAATGATGATAACAGATAGATAGTGCTTCTTAAACATTTCAGTAATAAAAACCATAGCAAAGAAGTAAATCACATTTCTTGTAACACATTTACATAAGTCCCTAAACTTTAGCATCATTCTTTTTCCATTACTAATATACGGATCGCAATAAATCCTCATATTTTCCACCCTGTATCCCGTTTTGCCCACTTGAATCTACTTATAACTACCTAAAACCGGTTGGAACAGGCGCGAGGAGCGTGACTGGAGGCACCATCTAGTCATCAACTCATAAAACTACTATTATCTCGTGGGTGAATCAAAACGAAATCAACATCCGTTATTTTTGACGTTCGCACCCTCATCATGATTCACGTAAATGGATTTCTAACAGTTATAGGGAAAGATGGTTGGTAGATGGTGGATGTTAGGGGCTTGCTTTTGTTCTTATACATCTATGATGGGCAGATAATAGTTAAAAGTTTAATCATTGTTAACTGAGTTTGGCTTCAACTTCTTTCTAGCCTACAAAAACAATGTTATATGCTACTATTGTATTATTTAAAGTAAAGCTCTTTATTAACAAAGAAAATTACAAACAAATAATAGAATTAAATTAAAACTTGTATTTACAATTGAGCTAACTGCAGACTGTTGCAAACAATCTATAGGTAGCTCAACTGACCCATATCAATACCAGTCGGAAACGTGCCCAAGCCTCTTGGGCATCTCCATTTATGAACAACTCTTGGCATGTCACAAGAAATTCAAAAAATTTAAATACAAAATTGATATTTTTGTTCTAATGCTAACATTATCATAGGATCATTTGGCGCTGAAATTCTAAAACCCACTGATATACCTTACCTACTCATATATAATAATGTAGTTCAAAGTTGATAAAACAAATATTACAACGATCTCTGACCCAACATTTTGGGTCTAAAGTGTTAGAGGTTTTCCTAACAGCAATAGTTTGGTAATTAACTTAGTTTTATGGTTCAAAAGGGTTCCATTTACATACCCGTGTGTTTATTTCCAGCAATTTCGTTTTTGCGTAAAGGCAATTCATTAGACTGTAATTACTGAAAACTAGCAATGTTCTATGCTTTAATGCCGCGATATACCAAGATAACACGTCAATAGACTATTTTTTTATACATAAATAGGCTCGTTAATAATTTGTACCATCGAAATAGCAGCAGGAGAGAGCTATGCTCGGAGTTTCTCTGAAGGATAGGGTTCGCAACGAATACATCCGACAGAGAACTAAGGTTAAAGGCATAGCTCAAAGGATTAGCAAGCTGAAGTAGCAGTGGGCTGGCCATATCTCGAGAAGAACCGACAACCGCTGGGGTAAACGTGTTCTTGAGTGGAGACTGAGACTCGGAAAACGTAGTGCAGGAAGCCCTCCGACCAGGTGGGATTATGATTTGCGAAAGTCTGCTGGGAGATGCTGGATGCGACAAGCTGAAGACAGGGCGCTATGGCGCTCAATAGGGGAGGGCTATGTCCAGCAGTGGACTTATGTAGGCTGTTGATGATGGTGAATGATTTGTACAAAGGCAGACGTTTAATTTATTAAGTTCTTAAAATGACCAAACAACTTTAAATCAAAATAAAGTCGACGATGGTATAAAATTATCAAATGCAACTGAACTAGTAAGTAAGTATAATAATGAGAAAAGACATCCGAGACACGACCAAAACGAGACCACTAAAATTTAAAACAACTTTTATGCAAAACACCTCATTAAAATAGTTAAACGTGAAGTAATTAATGAATGGTCAATTTCAACTAAAGTGCCAAACGTCAAATTTAAATTTAGATTACCGCTCCCAATTCTGAGAGATCGTATCAAAAGTCTATTCTGAGAAAAAGCCAGTTTATAGGAGTCGGCGTTGACTGTGAAAGATAACAAACAATGTTTCTAAATAGATTGTGCAGGTTTCAATGGGTTTGGGAATTCTTTATTTAAATTGGGTCGATTTCAAATTGATAAGAAATATAAAGTTTTGATTACAAAACTTTATTCCTATTATGGTATAGAAGCAAAATAATATTGAAAGAGACTCACATAGGAAGCTATTAACGGCTTCCGCAGAAAATATGAGATAAATTTCGGACAATCGAAAGTGTTTGCAATCTTCTATAATATAAAACAAAGTCGTGTTAGTTACACCATTTATAACTCAAAAACAAAGGGACCGATTTTCATGGTTTTTGATTTGTTGGATTTCGCCGGAATATGATAAGAAGTATTAAAAATATTGGAGAAAAGACGGAAAAATAACTACCCGTGCGTAGCCGGGGCGGACCGCTAGTTTTTATACAAATCACTTGTAACATTCATATAAATAAATAAATAATGCTGGACAATTCACACAGCATTATCTAGCCCCAAGCTAAGCAGAGCTTGTGTTATGGGTACTAGATAACTGATATACATAATATAATACAATACATAGATAGATATTTTTTAATATATATAGAAAACGACCAGAACACCCTGAACAGATCGTACACACATTTGTCCCGAGGCGGGAATCGAACCCGCATCCTTCTGCGTCGCAGGCAGGCCTTCACCCACCGCGCCACATCGGTCGTCAATATGTCTATTATAGTCATAAATATTGAAGTTAGGACTGACGACAAATAGATAAAGTCTCTTGTCAAAATTATGTGGCGTGCTTGTTTTTTTATCGCGAATACTGCAAACCATTGTAATGGAATAATGACAATCTAAATACTTGTTGAGTGCTCAGAGATATTGGCTTACTAGAATATGCTGGTGACACAAAAGAACCATCTGTTGGAAAATGCCATGTGGCATCACAAAAGACGCATGCGCAATTTAATAGCATCCTAGTTTAAAAGCGTCGGATCTCTTTGAATATTTGCTGAAATTGCGTACAAAAACTTTACATTGTCATTCGATAATCCTTTACGTCCTCTGGAGATGTCACTGTAAGAGATCAGCTTTCGTCTAGGCAACGGTATTGGGTTTGCGTAACTCAATACATTTATAACAAACTTATTAAGTACAACCGTATAGACCATAGAATAAGAACTATATTTGAAGAGTCATATGCACACCACAAACCGCAGTATGAACTGTCGGGACAAAGCAACTGAGATAATGTCCCATCCTTTAATCACATGCACCGGTGCCCTCGAAAAAATGTTTGGAAGTCCGAACCAAAACTTCACAAATCTATTTAAGTCACCATCTATTTATGCGTTCACAACTGGCTTACAACAGAATTTGTTGTCAAACGTTAAAACTCCAAACGTGTTCCAGTGTTCCAAATTGGTATCGTCACGAAGAATGTTGTTAAGACGCGTTCCGTAATACAATAGATTTGTGCTAGTTAATTTCAGTGAGGATTCCGTGACTTTGTGCGCTTTTTAGTGTCGTTAATTCAATCTGGAAGTTGTTGAAGAATGTTAGGCATGAGAAATTTCGGAGAGGAGTAAATGGTACCGCGGAGACCGTCATTATGGTGGGTTCATTCGACTTTCCCAACATTACAGTGGATGTCGCTTTGGAGTCCTTTCGATAATAAATCTTCTAGCTCCGGAGAGGCCATTAAGACAAATATGCGCGTAAAGATCTCTACGGTCATAATATTTAAAAAAATTAGAGGTTACGATATAAATCTATGATCGGTTAATGCCAAGTAGCAATCAAAACGCTAAACGATTTTTTATTCACTTGTTATTTTATTTATCAATGAGATGATTCAAATATCTGACAAGAATTAACTAACATTGACAAAGAAATCTGAATTGACACTCTCCTGGCCTCAGCGTACTTCGGAACGTCTAACTTACTGAATGTTCAGATAAACCCAAGTTCAGTTCCCAGTACCGAGTGCCAATAATTGACTATCAAACTTGATGTATAGGCGCTCGGCTTGACGGCAATAGTTGTGATCTAAGAGCCAGCACAGATTTTGTTACAGTATTCCAAGGGTCGCGAAATTTCAGTTTTCTATAGAAAACTCAGAAACTGAAACTTATTAATAGAAAATAGAAAAATATTTCCTTTAACTTAGGCTACTATGTCTACGATGTCTCTGAATATCAGATCATTATTAACACTAGTATATTTCAGAAATAAATGTCCAGAATAAGAAAAAACATTCATAGTCAGCTTCATAGCAAATAAGATTTTATACATTAAAAACAAATTGAAATTATTAGTAAACATTAGATAAAATTACATTATTTAAAATTACACATAGGTTCGAATGAAGCATTTTTCCTACTCAGACGGATGCAACAGGTCGGCAAAAAAAAATTAAGGAAATCACAGGAAATTTTAAAAGTAATTAAAATTTTAATCATTATTGTCGCAATTTTTCTTATTGATGGGTTCTTATATCTTTATTGATATTATTGTTGTAAAAAGGTACAAAAGTCTAATGTGGGTAAAAACTTACAACATGGCTCCTCAACTTCAGTTGATGAGTTATAGCCGGAGAGGCTGGGGAATTCGAGATGATTTGTTAACTTGCGTAAAACTTACCCTGATTTTGGGAAAGTAAGGAAATTCAAAATTACACGAAGGTCTACCCGGCAATGAAATTATGTCGTATGGTTTATCTTTTACAGTAGAGTGCTGCAATAAGGCTGCAACCAAAAAAAAATTTTTATCTTTCACACTAATTAAAAAAGCGAAAGTTTGGATGGGTAGATGGATTAATGGATGTTTGTTTTTTCTTCAAGCCTAAACTTTGCATACTAGTATAAATAACATTCACTAAGGTTAAGACAAAATAATTAAGAGTTTGTATAACACAGTTGTAGTCCCTAGGTTTCCCTCATTATTATACAGTGTAATTTGCAGTAGTTTGAAGGGATAAAGCTGCGTGCTGTGAAATTTTAATCAAAGTTCCTGGTCTCAAGCGTATCGATGAAGCTACCACTATTTGGTATTCTGCGGCTTCGGTACAGATACAGTTTAATAGGTTCCATACAATTTCTACGTCAGTTATTTGCATCTGAAACTCGTTTGATCACAAAAGTTTGTTTCGCTGTATGATTTGGAATTATAATTTTATTGTAGTTTTTGTTACAACGCATGGTTATTGGCTCATTTGAATGAGTTTTAGTTTGGTCTATTCTGTTTTTCTACTTTGAATTTTATTGTCATGTCATAATATCTTAATTTTAAATATTTTTAACTAACGGAACCTACTAATAAAACATGACCTTTTAAAACTTATACATACATAAATAACCACCAAGCTAATCAAAGCTTGTGTTATGGGTACTAGATGACTGATATTACTAGTATAGAGGTTACAATACAATATACAGATATAATGTAAGCTCACAAAATAATATTGTTGAGTTCATCGAGCTCAAACATGCACCAAAAATATAAACCTGTCTCATTTTTCAGTTGACGATGACATGTGCCATCATTAGGACACCTACAGACCGAGTAAAATTAAAAAAAAAATGCCTGAGGCAACGCAAGAAATCATTAATTTTACTTTGTCACACGCTACTAATTTGTGAAATTTACTGCACCCTACTAATAGCTTCGTATCCGGTAACCTATCACAAATATAAAAATCCTCTATAGTTTTATTATTAGTTTCTATATTAGCTACAACACTTGTTAAGGTATTTATGTGTCAGTTAACACCAATAATGTTGGTTGTCTAATCAAAACCGCGTTAAAATCTTTTATTATTGTTTATCGGCTTGTGTGTGGTTCGGTGGGTGTGGTCTCATTTGATTTAGCTAGTTTTATAGCAATGTTGTTTATTGCCTATTTAGAAATTGAGATCATCATCGAGAACATAATTTCTAATGAGATCGTGATGTCTTTCCTTTTTTCATTATGTTTATACTGTTGTTATTATAGGTTAGCAAGATACATGGCAATCGATTTATATCTGTCTATTTGGTAGGTGTATCTACCGATTCTTATTGCAATTATTATTTTCTTGCAATCATTTTTATTCATATCTAACATTATATCTAAGCATCCAGTAATTGCTTAAATTTTTAAATTGTCTTAGATACTATTGCTACAAATGGAAACACTATGATTTCGCCTGTTTTTAGCTATAGCCTTATCTTTTCATTGAGTGTTGCAATCTTTAAAAGTGAAAAGAAGATTTTGACTTTCTAACTTAAATATGTTTTCATTTGATAATTTACCCTTACACAGCGTCAAAAGTTATCTACAAAGCTAAAACTTAGCACCTGGCCCGCAACTTGTGTCAAACGAAGTTTCTCCACTCATAAATACAAAAGTAACTACAGCCCGAGGTTGAAATTTAATTATCATACAGACGACGAACATACCATTCGTGTATGACGCCTACAGTAATCTATAAATCATATTATTTTACCGTCGTATTATACGGGATGTTCTAAAACTCTCGTAAACAATATCCTCCATATGTTGACCGAATCATCACAAACTTTTGTTACGGAATGACAGACTTGACAGCTTATTTAGGACTAAACAAGTCATGTCACGTTTGCCATGACTTGACCAAGATGAGAATACGCACACATTTATACAGTTATTCTCTTTCTTAAATTGTCAGAACATACAAATTCCAATCACCATCAATTTCCTTTTAGATTTGAAAAGAGGCCATCAACACAAATTTTATCTATGTGACAGTTTTTATGAACTACTTAGCTACGTCGAAGCATTTATGAACACCCTGTTTTCTTACTAAAACAATAGTTTAGAATGTGGTGTCGATGCTTAGCAATTATTTAGTATCGTTTAAAATAAATCAATGAATATATTAGAGGTTGTTATTACACTTGATTTAGATGACAGCTCATATGTTTGAAACAAATTGCGTTTAAAGGTTAACTTTTTACTTGAAGCACCTTGAAGGTAAAATGAAACCGTATTTATTTTGGATTGTAACGTATTGTTCAAAGCATACTTTTCAGGTTGCACCAATAAGTAACAATTACTTATACCGAAGTAATCAATTGTAACTAATAATAATAAAGTTTATTTATATAACCTTTAAGGACGGTTGTAGCATAACTTGTATATACAATATTGTCTAGTGTTATAGATTATGTGAAAATCTGTATTGTGAAAAGCTGGAACCTGGTATAGGTTTTTGAAAAAACCTGTATCTGCATTTATTTTTTCTTAACAATGTGAAATGTTTCACAAATCCCAAAGGCTCAAAACTAATTGGTATTTTCTAGATAAATAAAATCTAGTAAAAGCTCTTAAATTTTTTATTGTTCTTTACACTTGTGTTAATGAGGCCATCCTCGAAAACAAAAGAATAATCCTTATTATACATCTGTCTCTAATGAACGTTATGTTTTATGTAACACAATTATAACCAAAGTCAATTACGTTTGATAAACGACTCAAACTCCAAAACAATACGTTTCAAAATAAAACATTAGACAGCCGAAGAATTGTCTTTAATTCATCGACCCGAGGATCCAATGAAAATAAAACGAGCTAAGTTTCGTTTTTAGAGTCTCATGAAAAGATCTGGCTTTAGAGTTAATAGACAGCTCCTAATAGCTGAATCATTTGAAGTTATGCATACAGTATTCGTAACGAAGTTGCCTTTTGTGGTCACCAAAACCTTTTTTCGATTGGTTACAATATTATTGTTAGTCTTTACTAAGTATAACAAAACTATTGCAAGGCATTTAAAAAAGCTTATAAGAGGTATCACAAACTGTGCGATGAATTTTTGAAATTTCCTTTGCTAAACGGAATAATAAGCATATAAATTAGGTGGCGCCGCTAGTTTTAATGGTGGAAAATATTTAAGGCCCCCTGGGTACCCCACCTGGCTATGCGCCTTAAATATTTTCCACCATAACATCTCTTGTTACATACCCCTCTATCAAAAAAAAAATCTAGTCTCACGATTCTAGAATCAAGTATGGTAACGCAAATAATGATCCAGCTGTCTTTCAGAAAGCTCTAACTTTTTATTTGTCCAGTAAGGCATGGTAATTAAGGAGGGCTCTGCCAGCTCTGGTAGAGGCTCTTAACGTAGACCGAGTGACATTAAACCGTGGAAATAGTGTCGTGATTCAAGAAGTTTAGAAACTGGATGTGAAGGTAACCTATTGAACTTTCAATGCAATTCTGGGTAACCTACAAGCCCTAGCCGTGGGTGAAAATGTTAGGTGTAAGAATTTTAGCAAATATGTACATATGTATAAATGATTTGACTTCAATTAAAGCTTATGGTTAAGGGATATAGTGAGTTACCAACTGGTTTGATGCTTTGTTTTGAAGGTAATCGCTACAAAAAATTACTTATTACGTAAACTTTGGGGAGGCTTTCAAGACAAAGTTCAAAGGTTACTAGGCAATAGATAGAAAAAGCAGTCTCTTGAGAAATTACGTCGTAGTTTGGAGTAATTTCTTTCTAAAACCCAACAGTCACAAAAGTATCCAACCTAATACGTCACGATTCGGTCAAAATAAAGCTTATCCAGAAACTTTGTTTCCCCTCTGATCTCTTGGAGACTATCCGTATAGGGATTATGTATTCGTGCGGATTTGCTTAAAGGCAGAGGCGGTGGAAAATTGAGAATTGTTTTCTCTAGCGTGTGGTGTAAAGTTCTTATGGAACGAATTGTTTGGGCCTTGGGCTGAGAAACGTTTGAATAGCTTACACTTTTATATAAAACTTTAGAGAATGTTTCTTTAGTTTGTCTTAAACGTATCTGACTTTCTATATCTGACTGACAGTGTTTGTTAGAAAATATAACTTTTATTACATTGAAAAATCTATATTTTAGGTGTAGAATACATTTCAATTGTCAACATACACGAGTTAAGGTTATTCTATAGTCTTATAAAAGATCTACCTCTTAACTGTGATTCCCAACCCGCACAGCATGGGGAACATAGGCATTACCCCGCATGAGATAAAAGAGAATAAGGCGATTTTAAGGGGGAGACCTGCGTCCAGCACTGGACGATTACAGGCTGTTGAAGTTGAGTCTTCTGCTATATCTTAACGGATATATAGAAAAAAAATTACTGGCGACGCTATAAAAAATGTAAAAATCATTTCACACTCCAACTCCAAACTTCATTCGTTCATTTTATATGCATTGTAAAAATGTTCCAAAATAGAAAATTTACATACAAGAGATGCGAAACAACGGTAACATGGAATTTGAATGACCTTTGTCTGGGTCTTGTTTTATAAAAAATATAAAATACCCTTTTTATGTTCACGTTTCGTTATACAGGTTAATAGGACAGCCTGATTTGAATTCAATCGGAGGATGTTTTAGGGTCGGTGCCTATAAAATGAACAACTCGAAAAGTCTCAAATGCTTTTAAAATGCTATACAAGTATAATTCTATTACAAGATTTTGATTAAAAGTGGTCTCAATTTTGATCTGAAATTCAAGTTTTTTTTTATTTTGCAAATGTCCGACCCTATGTTTTATGTCTCATAATACTAAAATTTAGTGTTCTATAATTCATAATTAAATCGGAATTCGATACAACAAAGTTCGAGCTATAACAGTGAAAATAACAACAAACTTTCACTACAATTGTTCTATTTATTCCATACAATTCCATATTTTTTCATCCCAAACCTTCATTTCACAGGACAAATTGCTACTAAGGTTACCGAACCTCATACAAACGGGGATCAGCCATAAACGAAAGTTTCGGGCCGATATTAATATTTATTACCTCTAATGCTATCCGAAACACTTTCTTCGTGTTATAAATAGTTATTTTATGTCGGTCGGCCGTCAAACAGAAACAAAGCATTTTACGATTACGCAGCTTAAACAACAGTAGCTAAGGGCGCTTTGAATCGCAGCTTGTGTAATAGTTAGTTCGTAAATGCTCAAGCGCAGAGCTTTGGCGGCTCTTCGTTATTGTGCGCCTTTGTTTTCTGGCGCGCAAGTTTGACTCAGAGATTTTAGCTTTTGTATTACAGTTTTATGACTCTGTAAATATTTGCTGTCAAAACTTTGACCCATAAAAGGGAAAGACACAGGAAGTTAAAATAATATACTATTGTTTACCTCTAGCAGAAAAGTCTGCCGTGTCCCTATTGATGAACAACATACTTTTTTTTAATGATCTTGTTGTGAAATTTTTTTTGTACATTTTGTCGATTGAGTTGGTAATGTAGGACGATCAGTTTCACGCAAAATGATAACACAAAGAAGATTAAAGCAGAAAACATGTATTAAAAACGTATTAAGTGAAAATAACAAGTCAATGTTAAAAACGCTCTGATAATAACCTCGAGCATTCATCGCTGAAATATTTCATGTTTCAAATTATGGTAAAAAATGACCCGAAGTTCAACGCAATTTAGAAGCAAAAAGCTTACAAAATCATTTTTCCGAACCCTAATGGGGGCATTATCCGAAAACCGTTCTGTGCGAATACCAGTAAAATTTACTGGGAAAATTTAAGTATAGCAGAGGGACTTTATCTACAATTTTTATATATTTTGCGCAGAAATATTATCGACTATCATTAGGTCACAGCTTGTGAAATTATTAAAGCCATTTAGATAGAAGGTTTACTCAAAAAGTTAAAAGTTTCAGCGTTTCACTATACTCTGTTGAAAAAAAATTAAAAATGTAAATGATTGCAATATTTTAAAGAACAGAACGATATAGTTATGAATTTACTTAATATTCATCGTATCGTTTGATGGGTTTTACTTTTTAAGGTACACATGGGACGAATCAGGAACGTTTTCAGCATTAAATTTGGGACGAGCCAGGAATAACTCAATAAAATTTGTTAGTTAGGAACTAGGAAATCTATCGATCGAGCGGGCAACAAAGGCGGGAACATGATCTTCTAAGATAATTTCTTATGGACCTAAGAGTATTATATAAATGAATAAATAATATATTAGCTTGGGCCCAGCACCATGTATTTATTTATTGATATCCGATTTTCAAGGAAAATAAGATACAGTAGAGAAGTAGTTATGTATACAGGCCTGCCTGACTCGCAAATCATAATCCAATCTGGTCGGAGGGCATCCTACACAACTTTTGCCAAGTCGCGGTCTCCACTCTCCACTTCTCAAGATATGGCCAGCCCATTGCCACCTCAGATTGCTAATCCTTTGAGCTAAGTCGATAACCTTAGTTCTCGGTCGGATGTATTCATTGCGACTATATCCTTCAGAGAAAACTTCGAGCATAGCTCTATCCATAGCTCGCTGGGCGACTGGCGTTGGCTTTGATAGAAACAAAAAAAAAAGAAGAAAATTCTGGTGATAGATAAAACTACTTTTTCGATATTTAATGGCAATAACTCTAAACAAACTGCGATGCCTTCAACGAAAATCATTTAAGCCATTTTTTCAATTACTTTTGTATGGTAATATGCGCCCTGTTGCGAATAAAAACAGACCATCAATATGTGGATAAACGAAAAAGTTAGCAAAACGCAAAAGTGCTTCCACATAATGTTCAGATACAAAACATTTTTATAGAAATAATGATTTTCAATCATCTGTCTGATTAATTTCTAACTTCGAACGTAAATGTTCTAATAAAATTGTTCAGTTATTTACACTAATATTTTACAGAGGTAAAGTTTGGGAATTGTTTGTGACATTGTAGAGGGTTATCTCTGGAACGACTGAACCGATTTCAAAAATTCTTTCACCATTTGAAAGTTTACTTTACTGGAAGTGACATAGGATGATTTATTCTAAAATTCATATGGGAACAGGAACTACACGGGGGAAACCGCGAGGAGCTGCTAGTTGATTAAGGTGCTTACCCCACTCAAAGTGGCGTCGCCACCTAATTTATCTTATTATTCCGTTTAACGAAGGAATTTTCAAAAATCCATCTTCCAGTTTGTGATACCTATCATAAGCTTTTTTTTAATGCCTCTGTAACAGTTTTATTCTATTTAGTTTTGACAGAATATGAAGTTACCCTTGGTGGCCACCAAAATCTATTTTCGTATCTCTGCTTACAAAATAGAATAAAACTATTACAGAGGCATTAAAAAAAGCTTATGATAGGTATCACAAACTGGAAGATGGATTTTTGAAAATTCCTTCGTTAAACGGAATAATAAGATAAATTAGGTGGCGACGCCACTTTGAGTGGGGTAAGCACCTTAATCAACTAGCAGCTCCTCGCGGTTTCCCCCGTGTAGTTCCTGTTCCCATATGAATTTTAGAATAAATCATCCTATGTCACTTCCAGTAAAGTAAACTTTCAAATGGTGAAAGAATTTTTGAAATCGGTTCAGTCGTTCCAGAGATAACCCTCTACAATGTCACAAACAATTCCCAAACTTTACCTCTGTAAAATATTAGTGTAAATAACTGAACAATTTTATTAGAACATTTACGTTCGAAGTTAGAAATTAATCAGACAGATGATTGAAAATCATTATTTCTATAAAAATGTTTTGTATCTGAACATTATGTGGAAGCACTTTTGCGTTTTGCTAACTTTTTCGTTTATCCACATATTGATGGTCTGTTTTTATTCGCAACAGGGCGCATATTACCATACAAAAGTAATTGAAAAAATGGCTTAAATGATTTTCGTTGAAGGCATCGCAGTTTGTTTAGAGTTATTGCCATTAAATATCGAAAAAGTAGTTTTATCTATCACCAGAATTTTCTTCTTTTTTTTTTGTTTCTATCAAAGCCAACGCCAGTCGCCCAGCGAGCTATGGATAGAGCTATGCTCGAAGTTTTCTCTGAAGGATATAGTCGCAATGAATACATCCGACCGAGAACTAAGGTTATCGACTTAGCTCAAAGGATTAGCAATCTGAGGTGGCAATGGGCTGGCCATATCTTGAGAAGTGGAGAGTGGAGACCGCGACTTGGCAAAAGTTGTGTAGGATGCCCTCCGACCAGATTGGATTATGATTTGCGAGTCAGGCAGGCCTGTATACATAACTACTTCTCTACTGTATCTTATTTTCCTTGAAAATCGGATATCAATAAATAAATACATGGTGCTGGGCCCAAGCTAATATATTATTTATTCATTTATATAATACTCTTAGGTCCATAAGAAATTATCTTAGAAGATCATGTTCCCGCCTTTGTTGCCCGCTCGATCGATAGATTTCCTAGTTCCTAACTAACAAATTTTATTGAGTTATTCCTGGCTCGTCCCAAATTTAATGCTGAAAACGTTCCTGATTCGTCCCATGTGTACCTTAAAAAGTAAAACCCATCAAACGATACGATGAATATTAAGTAAATTCATAACTATATCGTTCTGTTCTTTAAAATATTGCAATCATTTACATTTTTAATTTTTTTTCAACAGAGTATAGTGAAACGCTGAAACTTTTAACTTTTTGAGTAAACCTTCTATCTAAATGGCTTTAATAATTTCACAAGCTGTGACCTAATGATAGTCGATAATATTTCTGCGCAAAATATATAAAAATTGTAGATAAAGTCCCTCTGCTATACTTAAATTTTCCCAGTAAATTTTACTGGTATTCGCACAGAACGGTTTTCGGATAATGCCCCCATTAGGGTTCGGAAAAATGATTTTGTAAGCTTTTTGCTTCTAAATTGCGTTGAACTTCGGGTCATTTTTTACCATAATTTGAAACATGAAATATTTCAGCGATGAATGCTCGAGGTTATTATCAGAGCGTTTTTAACATTGACTTGTTATTTTCACTTAATACGTTTTTAATACATGTTTTAACTATTACAGAGGCATTAAAAAAAGCTTATGATAGGTATCACAAACTGGAAAATGGATTTTTGAAAATTCACTTTGGGAAATAAAGAATTTTAGATTGTTCATTTGTTTTTCGTAGGACTGCGAAAACTGCTATGATCTTTTACTTATCTCTCTTTCGCCTTCGTTAGAACATCAACGATCTATAAACTATTATAAGAAAACATTAAACTATTATAAGAATAATACTACAATTATTATTATCATAGCTCTCTGTGCATTTATCTAGAGCTTACAGGTACGCATCCAATATCGTTAAATCTTACCGCAAAATGATGTATGTAGCCGGCAAGAAAAACGAGATACAACCTATTACACGAGAAACATCGTAAATATACTCAAGGTAAATAAATAAGTATGCGCGTATCTGATGAGTGGAGGAATGTACTAAGAAAATGGTGTTTAAGGCTCGAAAGGCTGAGCACTTGGTGCATAAGTTTTGCGGTGGCGACGTGTTGAAAGATAAATAAAGATGTGAATAACGGTTAAGGAACTAGTAGCCTAACTTCTTAGCCAATGAGATTAATACCTTAGTAATTGACGAACTCTGTGGCGCGGTGGGCGAAGGTCTGCCTGCGACGCAGGAGGTTGCGGGTTCGATTCCCGCCTCGGGACAAATGTGTGTACGATCTGCAGACATTTTTTCTGGTCGTTTTCTATGTATAGTAAAAAATATCTATCTATGTATTGTATTGTATTATGTATATCAGTTATCTAGTACCCATAACACAAGCTCTCCTTACCTTGGGGCTAGATAATGCTGTGTAAATTGTCCAGCTTTATTTATTATTATTTATTTAATTATAATACTTCATTGTTCTCGGCGTTCAAATACTGTGATAATCGATTGCCACAGAATATTTATAGCATTTTTATTTCAGTTCGGTGAATAATAAATACTAATTGAGACTATAATTAAAGACTAGTTTTTTTTAATGTTGAACCTTTAAAAGTGTCATATCTGATAGATAAAGCTGGTTCTGAAAAGCACCGCTGTCCATTCAATTATGGGCTTTAATTCTTAACAATTAGATTATTTTAAAATTGACTACATTGAAGTTTGTGGGAAACCATTTTGTCACAGTAAAATATATGTAACGTTAACGAGTTAAAGTCCATATTTGGACACACATTTTTGTGCAGGGCAGTGGCAGTTTTGGATTAATGCACTCAAAAAAGCTGGGTGGGTTACTCTCAAAGCTATCAAAGTCGACTTAGATATTTTTTCGAATGAATGAATGTACTCTTTATTGTACTAAAAATTAACATGAATAAAAATATTAAGTATATTTAAATAAATAAAATAAGAGTGCAAAGCGAGTTCTCCCAAGCAACAATTCTATTTACAAAAATTAAGGTTAAGGTGAATCAGCTGAAACCATATAGAAATCAAATAAGTCCCAAAAAATTCGATTT
This sequence comes from Eupithecia vulgata, assembly GCA_946478455.1. Lineage (NCBI taxonomy): Eukaryota > Metazoa > Arthropoda > Insecta > Lepidoptera > Geometridae > Eupithecia > Eupithecia vulgata. The sequence goes on along the minus strand of OX297869.1, from coordinate 9,954,796 downwards.
CTGCAGGAAAAAATTTTTGGGACTAACTGAATGTCTTAGAGAATACCCCGAGTGTGAGGGTAAGGTTCACTATCATACAAAAACATAGAAAAAACATAGGATTCTCTAGACTATCTTTAAGTCCTGCCTCATCAAAACAGGTTTGCAAGACAGTGCGGGCGTGTTGCAAATCGGGCGCGTGTATTAACCTGAGTTACTGCTTCCCTATTAGATAATGTGACACGGCCTAAGGAAGACGTTGCGTAGCCTTTGTAAGCGAAGCCTTATCTGAAATAACTGCGTATATTTTAACGCACCAGGGACGTTAGGGTTATTTATGTTCGCGCGGGACAAAGTTTAAAACCGGAGATTTATCGCAACTTACTTTGTTTGCTAGGAATCTGTTATACAGTTCACATCGTTGGTGTAGTGGTTAAAACAAGTACCTACGTTTGGGGGGTTTTTTTATTTTTTACTAGCGATCTGCCACGGCTACTTACGTACATCATATTTGATTTTATAGCCTATGTTCATCATTAATGTAGGTCATTCAGGGATAATGTAGGATTCGAATGGTTTTTTTTTACCAAATCGTTCCATTTGTTTCCATTTTGTGTCTGCAAATAGCTCAATTTATAATTTCAATTGTAAATACTAGTTATTTTTTTTTATTGTATTTTTATATTAAAGAATAGTGTACCAAAGCAAAGAAAATAGATTGAAGAATACTGACTGAACAATTTACTCCGTATTATTTAGTTTCAAGGTAAGCACAGCTTGTATCTTACAAAATAACTGATACATTTCAATATAATTACAATCAGCATGTAATTTGTGCCTGTCAGGGTAGACTTTTGCCCAACATTGGGACTTATTTTTCAAAGAAAATTTGAAAATTAGAAAATTGAATTAGCTAACACTGACTGTAGCAAACAATCTACAATAATAATTATAATGTCAGACTATTCACACAGCATCATGTAGCCCCAAGCTAAGCAGAGCTTACGTTATGGGTAGGTACTAAATAGCTGATATAAATGATACAATATTGTAATTCATAGATATTTATTATTTTTCATAGAGAAAACCGAGCACATCTGGAAGAAATAATTGCAAATCACACAAATATTTGTTAAAAAGCTAGAATCGAACTCGTAATCTCCTGCGTCTCAGAAGGACTTTTGCCCGCCGCGCCACAGAAACTTCGTAAAATCTTTTTTCGTATGATAATTTTTGTTGTTTTATTGTACCTACCTACATAGTAAACACCGTGAACTGAATCTGCAGATCTTTCAAACATTTTGTCCCAAGGCGGAATAAAACCCGTAACCTTCTGCGTTACAGACGGACCATCGCGCGCTGCACCTCAGAGGTCGTCAAAATGGTCGTCAAAATAAGATTTTGAACAAATCATCAAACTATAATATTTGACGACCTCAGTGGCGCAGCGGGCGAGAGTCTGCCTGCGACGCAAGAGGTTGCGGGTTCGATCCCCGCCTCGGAACAAATTTGTGTACGATCTGCAGAAATTTGTTCCGTTGGTCTGGGTGTTTTCTATGTATAATAAAAAATATCTATCTATGTAATGTATAATATTACGCATATCAGTTATCTAGTACCCATAACACAAGCTCTGCTTACCTTGGGGCTAGATAATGCTGTGTGAATTGTCCAGCATTATTTATTTATTTTAGATGCGAAAGTTTGAATGAAGAAAAGGATGGGAAAAACTTAGTAGGTTCATCACGCTGTTATTATAAATGCGAAAGCTTAGATAGATGGAGGTTTGTTGCTCAATCACGCCAGAACAGCTTAACAGATCTGGATGAAATTTGACACAGAGATAAATTATAGTTTGGAATAGTACATATTCTATATTTTATCCCAGAATTCCCACGGGAACGGGAACTACGAGGGTGAAACCGCGAGACACTGCTACTTAAAAATAAAGAGCAAAAGATATCTCATATTATTGAATCTGTAGGTACACTGTATGTCATGACCTACGGAGCTGAGACGTGGACACTCACGGTAGGGCTGGTCCACCAGTTTAAAGTCGCTCAGCGAGCTATGGAGAGAGCTATGCTCGGAGTTTCTCTGAAGGATAGGATTCGCAACGAATACATCCGACAGAGAACCAAGGTTATCGACATAGCTCAAAGGATTAGCAAGCTGAAGTGGCAGTGGGCTGGCCATATCTCGAGAAGAACCGACAACCGCTGGGGTAAACGTGTTCTTGAGTGGAGACCGCGACTCGGAAAACGTAGTGTAGGACGCCCTCCGACCAGGTGGGATGACGATTTGCGAAAGACTGCTGGCAGATGCTGGATGCGGCAAGCTGAAGACAGGGCGCTATGGCGCTCATTAGGGGAGGCCTATGTCCAGCAGTGGACTGAAAAAGGCTGATGATGATGAGGTACACTGTATTATATAGATCTTTCTTGTACAACCGTTAACAAAAAATATATTTTTGATTCTGAATCTTAAACTGAAAACCGCAACACGTAAGGTGGTCTTCTAGTGCTTAAGCTAAGAGAAACTTATTAAGTAGTATAAAAGTGGGTGCGCGTTGAAGTCTTTTATATACTACGTCGGTCCGTAGCACCATGCTACGTATATATAAAATAAAAAAAGTTTATAAATGTATATTATCATAATGTCAAAGGAAACAGAGCAAAATCTCCACCAGAATGGTGAAATCAACAACTCTCGACAACGTCTACATCGAGAGATATTTGGAGTTGTGTGAATTTTTGCAACAGTGTCTAGGACCACTCGCGCAAATGGTCACTTGCGCAAATGTTTTCTCGAACGCATGTCTACTTGCGTAAATGTCTGCGCAAGTTGCTTGAAAGCAAATAACAGTGCCCATGGGACACAAATAAACTTCAAACAATTTCATAGAACCAACGCCTTCATGGAGGCCAAGAGGAGGATCCAGCTAGGTTGGCCGCGTTTGGAAAACTACGTCGAGTCTTGTCGTCATCCATACCCCAATGCTTGAAAACGAAAGTTTTCAATCAGTGCGTTCTACCCGTCATGACCTACGGAGCTGAGACGTGGACACTCACGGTAGGGCTGGTCCACCAGTTCAATCGCCCAGCGAGCTATGGAGAGAGCTATGCTCGGAGTTTCTCTGAAGGATAGGATTCGTAACGAATACATCCGACAGAGAACTAAGGTTATCGACATAGCTCAAAGGATTAGCAAGCTGAAGTGGCAGTGGGCTGGCCATATCTCGAGAAGAACCGACAACCGCCGGGGTAAACGTGTTCTTGAGTGGAGACCGCGACTCGGCAAACGTAGTGTAGGACGCCCTCCGACCAGGTGGGATGACGATTTGCGAAAGACTGCTGACAGATGCTGGATGCGGCAAGCTGAAGACAGGGCGCAATGGCGCTCATTAGGGGAGGCCTATGTCCAGCAGTGGACAAATATAGGCTGATGATGATAATGAACGCCTTCATGGCGCGAGCAGAAACTATTGAGGGGAAAAAACGTTTATGTGTGAAAGTTACGTCTCCAGAACTAAGAACGTGCTCATCAAAAGAACCATCGAATTGAATTCTGAGAGCCATCAAACCTAATTTCTGTATCAACAATTAATGGTTCTTCAAAAACAAACAATTAAAAGTTACAGCTATAAATGTTGGAGAAACTAACAATCAATCAGTGCCATGGATCGTCTTCTCAGAGATATAATGAGGAAGATAGAGGAATGAGAAATGTTAGGAGCTAGCTAATAAGCTTTAGACACTAAGGTTTGTTCATTATACTTTTTTTATAAGTGGTTGATGGAAATGTGGTTCCGTCAGCTAGGATCAAGATAGCTCGATAAATTACTCACTCTGAAAATACATTACTTAAACAAAAAAAAAAACATTATTAACAGTGTCTTGACAAACGTGAACATGTATTAGAAGTTACATGATATTAAAGGCAAAGGCTAATCTTTCATTTTACTTATAATATTGTTTATTTTGATAAAACTGAAAACAAACTTTAATATCTTTTGTTTTTGAAATTTTGCGAGATAAATACATATTCGTGAATGAAATTTTTAAGAAACCACAGTCGAATCATTTTCTATACAACTGAAAGAGAAATATCCAAACCGGTCCCTATATGACGAACATACAACAATCCATACTGCCGAACATAGAACCACATCTTTTTTGATGTCAGTAATGATATACAGTTTGTAACAGTTGCTGATATATTGAGTACGCAAAAGGCACTACAAGCACGCGTTCTGAAAATAATGTGTCATTCTATTATGTTACTTTAAAATATTCGTAGTTTGAGTACCTAATTCATTAAGTAAGCAAGCGTGTTGTTAACTATAAACTTAGTTTATTTTGGAAGACATTACCCTGATAAAGTCCCTCGACAAGGGGCCAGCGTCGGATGAATTGCCCATATACCTATTAGAGTATATTTCCACCATATTATGTAATTTTTTGAATGCGAATAGTAGGTATTTATCTAGGTCCCCGGTTGTTTTTTTTTTTCAAAGTAGGTATAGTGAAATGTTAACAAATCGCATTTGCACATTAACGTCGAAAAATTACACGTTTTCGTCCTATTTGTTTTGTATTACAAAAAGCAACTTACGTTTTTTTATTATGAAACATAGCTAAGGTTTTCGTATTATATTGTATAAGCACTGTATGCAAGGTTCAGGCGTGGGTTCGAATCCTACCGAAATCGAAATTTTTGGGAAGTCATTTAATTTCTTATAGCTTATACTGTCTAGTTACAGAATAACAACACCGTGGAAAGTACAAATAGTTTTCACTTATAATTTTTAGCAATTGCTACGGAGCATAATAATATAACGAATTATATCAAAATACGAACAAATCCTCAAAGGATAAAACATTATATTAACCTATGTACAGTAATTATCTGTTCTTTGGTGCTTATGACTCTTAGACTCATCCATATCGTCTATATATTTCTCTCCATAGTGTTTTCAATTTAAGTCCGAACTGTAACCAATCGTGATGAAAAGACTTGTTCCTTACAAACAGACACCCACGTCATATCATATACACATTTAGTTATGAACGTCAAACAAATCTTGCGCAGTTAATGAAAAGCGTTGGCGGACAGGTAAATAAAGTTAATCATACCTGTGATTGCAACACCGTAGGTTTGTGTTAATGAACTGGATCAATTTGTTTTGATTTAAAGCCAAGGATTTTATATACTTTTATGTATTTCTACGGAACAATTTCATGCCTCCGGGTGCTTTGGATTAGTCTCCCGTGCAATAATTGTTAAAAGCAAATGCTGCACAATTCACACATTGTCCTAATACAATTAAAGTATCAAATGATACGTATATTAAATAATGTAATTCAATTATTATGTATTCTTCTTTCCCTTCTAAAGAAAAAACATCCATTCCTAGATCTTTTTAAATGCAACATAAACCGTTATCAGCTAGATATCGACTTGGAATTGACATCATAGGCAAAGTTTGAAATGCGTCAATTGAATTTGCCAAAATAAAGCTAAAAATGGTGCCATTCTCTTTAGTTTGATCGGTATGAAAAGGACAGCAATTTATTTTAGTACTGATATAGATTTGTTTAAAGTTAAGTGTGGCGTTATCTTAATTTACACTATTGACACGTAATCCGAAAAATAAGAAATTAAATACGTTCCCAAAACTTTTCGATTTCGGCAGGACTCGAACCTGCCACCCTCAGTACGGGTATGCTCTAACCAACTGAGCCACGAAATCCTTAGTCACGAATCCTTACGTAATCCGGAAATTTTATAGCTAAAATGTATCATGTCCTATAATCACCAGGTCTTGTTTATACTGTATCGGGTACAATGTCGATGAATCCACTTCTACTTTCAAAAATACATCATAATGCATCTTCTAAGCCATCAATATTATCAACCAACAACCAGTAAATGCAGGAAGCGACAGATAACATCTTGATTAACGTCTGTAATACTCAATCCATTTGTTTTAACGGTAAGCTTGTTAGAAGTCTCACCAGATGAATTTCAACAGTCGTTAGATCTGTCGTTAGTATTATTTTCATTGGCAGCTATCGTTAATGCAAGATGTTTGTTGATTCAGTTTTATTGATATGCCACTTTTTTCTTTGTGGTTGTAGGTATAAACACGATTTTATAGATGATGTTAATTACAGCCGTTAATTTTTAGGCTCTTTTCCAATTCATCTTTGATTTAAGATGCTTAAAAAAGTACGAAATGCAAGCATGCTTGCTATAGCAAAAGTTTGCTGGTTTAACGTAGAACAACTAAATCTTCATTAATTTCGTTGAAAACAAAACTACCAGAAAGACGGATAGTGAAGCAAGAGCAATCAGAAGGTCAGTGCAAACGAGAGATGGAAGATGGAAGATCGCGGTGGAAAACATTTGATTTAATGTCGAGGTTTGCTCAGCGCTACAGTCTGAATGCGTTTTCCACGCCGCCCCACAAAATTTATTTATGTATAAAATGATTATTTACAATATTTGCAATTGGTGAAACGCCTTCAACTATTCTACACAGTTTTATCGGATTTTCGATCGCTTTCAATGAGTTATTGCCTGCACGATAATTCACTTGTAGGTGATCAAAAGTTCACTGTGGCTTCCACAAAAAATTAAACTAATGAAAACTCTGTAAACTCTGTCAAAAAACGTCTGATTCTCGTTTTTTTTTTGTGGTGTACAATAAAGAGTTTTGTATTGTATTGTATTGTAAAACTTTTCAGTCTAAGTGAATGTATAATATTTAAACTCTGGAAGTGTACAGCATATTTTAATTTTTAAGATGATTTATGTCGATCCACCAAAAAACTACTATCTGATATGATTCCTAGCTTACGAGTCATGCCAGATAGAGTTGTTTGTTGGATAAAGAAAAAAAGCGATCAGAAAACTTGAGTGGTCGCCAAAATTAATCTCTAGTATACCCCGACCTTATCAGTCTAGTCGTTTACACTGGAAAACGAACGCGATCTAATCTCAAAAATAGCGATTGAGGGAGTGAACTCCACAATGCATCACCTGGCTTCCGTTGCAACAATCTTGATTTCCAAATGTACCTCCCACGTAAATACTCGCGCCATAATGCTTCGACCTTCCTTCTCTTGAGACTTGTTGAGACAGTGCAAACAATGGGAGGGTCTGGCTAGTTTGGTGTGGACACGTCTTTGGACGGGATCTTGACGTGTTGAAGATACGATAGACCTCTGTCGATTCAACACTCGGATCAGCTACTGAATCTTGGTAATAGGTTATTGCTAAAGATTTACCATTAAATAAATTTATTAGACATTTATAGTAAGTAAATTTATTAGAAATTTATTCCGCTCTTTAAATTTGATTGCAATTTTCTTTGCTAATAATGGTATATTTAAAAACAATCTTTAATAGGGTAAGTAACATTTTAAATCTTTTATTATCAAGGAGAATAATATGGAGCTGCGCAACGTCACCCTTGAGTAATAATCAATATAAACCAAGAGTTTTAGCAAAATAAAAAAATACATTATGTAGGCAAATAATCTCTAAGAGTATTTTTTCATGTCCTTCTAAGGATATCGAGCCAAAGTAGGTAAACACCGTGCGAAAAATAGGCACCGCATAAATTCCGATTATTACTTCAAGTACTTTAGCACACAGATAATTTAGATAAAACCCTGCGCCGATATCGAATAAAACTTGAATAATACCAGCATTTCGGCGAAGTCTGCGATAGAGGAACTCTCCACGAGTGAAATATAGTACGTTTATGTTTCCGTTATATCCATGAAACCTTCGAACATGATATCGTTGCCAAAGCTTACAGTGAAATCTTTGAAATTGGGGCTGCAGTATCCTGACGACGTTATATCATGGAATTTTACAAACGTGACTTTTAAGAAGCGAACCTAGCGTCTTTGCTTGTCAAACTAGGACTAGATCTCATTACTTACGGGATTCCCGTGGTTAAAAGCTTATTTCAAGAAGAACCGACAACCGCTGGGGTAAACGTGTTATGGAGTGGAGACCGCGACACGGCAAACGTAGTGTAGGACGCCCTCCGACCAGGTGGGATATCGATTTGCGTAAGACTGCTGACAGATGCTGGATACGGCAAGCTGAAGACAGGGCGCTATGGCGCTCATTAGCGGAGGCCTATGTCCAGTTGAAATGACTTATGTTTTCATTCGTAGGTTATTACTTGATTCCTTCGGATAGTTTTTTCATAAGTTGTGCAGTAGTTTTCTTGTAAATAAGCTGACACTCCATTTTTGCACTTGCAGCGTTTCAAAAATACACAATAATCGTGCTCTATCCCGCTCCTATGAACGCGAAATTCTATGCTTATCCTTTTCACAAAATGGCACGCAATGCGCCGTCTTAAGTAAAAATGCAAAAATAATCGCAAATGATCATAACTGTGAAAGATAATGGAGATGATGTTTATGCTGCTACAGTGGTCAATTTAAATGAAACATAATTTATATGGTTAGTGTTTTGCACATTAAAAACGCCCATGACGGTCGCAAATTCAGACAGCTTTGGCTAGCATGCCAACCAAGCGATATTAAGGAGACCCATTTGGCAACTCACGCCCTATAAAATTAAAGTGGACTAGTTTTTTTCTCGAGTTGCGTTTGAAGTGCGCATTATTTATAATCATGGCTATTTTATTCGGAAAATAGGTAATCAAATCTGAGTTAATCTACATCCTATACTCAAAGTAGATGATATTTGTCTCGAGTTTGATTTATATAGAAACTAGCTTTTGCCCGGCTACGTACGCGTTTTTCCGGGATAAAAGAAGCCTATTTATTATCCGAGGTCTAGAACGATGTCTATGCAAAATTTTCAGCCCGATTCATTCAGTAATATTGGCGTGAAAGAAGAGTTAACAAACACCTAATCTCTTTTAAGAAAATATATCTATGCGTCTGGTAGAAGCGATCCGTGACCAAAGAGCTGGTGAGTATCTGGCACAGCGCATCAGCATTGACACACAGCGGAGAAAAGCAGCCAGCGTCTTGGGCACGCTTCCGACTGGTATTGATATGGATCAGTTGGAGCTACCTGTAGATTGTTTGCAACAGTCTGCAGTTAGTTCAATTGTTTGAATTACAAATATTAGGTTTAATTTAATTCTATTATTTGATTGTAATTTTCATTGTTAACGCATTCACTGCCCAGCCTTGGCGGTGCGACCCGCATGGGCGCTCCATCGCTGCAACGGAGCCGAAGCAGGCCTCTGCGTCTTGAGCCACGAAAGTGTTAGTTTTGTACAGATTTATATTTTTTTTTATAATCTAATCATAAGCATCTATAATTATTAGTGTAAAACTTTAACCAAACAAATAATTTGCTAAAATATACACTGTCTGTGACCTTACTATGTTCATTAGACGTATTTTATCTCGATCATTATATTTCGAATTAATTTTATGTGTTTAATATTTTATTTTCTACCTGCCTACTTGGTTTTACCCGATTGAATAGGGCCAAATTTTCGTTTATATCTTCCTTGTAGTCTCCTATCTTCAAACAGCCGTTATTTAGAGCTATACCCCAACAAACTTCGTCTTACAAAGTATCTGACGCGGTTCCAATTGGCATAGGAATACGATTTCGAATAATATTTTGTTTGCGCAAAAAGGGGTTCTTTCCCGTATTGAATTTAAAGAGTTTTGTTGCTTTCCGTTACGACGTCTTCCACAAAGCGAATGTTGAGAAAAGTTTTTGTTTGAGTGTATGGGTGTTGTCAATTCTGATAAAGCTAACCGATGGTACAAGAATTCGGTTTCTGTTTTCTTTTAGATAATTTTTTGGTTCTTAGAAAAGGTGACTTCTTTAAATACAAACAAATAATGAACAAGACATGAAGGCTTCCGTCATAAAATATATAAAAATACATAAAAAGCACCTAAATCTGAGTGTAAGCACTAAGGTAGATTCAAATAATAGATTTATCACTTCAGTTACTTTCCAAATCACTGGAGTGATAAATCTATTACAGATAAAATCTCGTATTAAAGATTCGTATTAGGTACATAATATCATCCACAAAACCCAAAAATCATGCGCAAACGATCACGGCACATATTCGTTTTTCTCAATCCACATGTTGGATGGATGAGCCCATTTTGTGACATTAGGCTCCATTGGTTTTGAATGTGTCGCAACCCGCTCTTTTAAATAGATAGCCAAATGAAATGGAAGGGCTTTGTTCGGCCGTATTTGCCCGTTATGCGATGTTTGGAAATACGTTTAATTTGCAAATTACGGCGCGCAAAAGGTTTTTGATGAAAGGATAAATATTTTATATGATATACAGTATTCACTTGGTGTGGGATTCAGTCAGTTTCATCTAGCTAGATTGAATAAAAACGTTCAACTCAATACCAGAGTCAAATACGTTTTCAACACTCCCGCTCGTAAACGATGGTTTTATTACTCAAAAACTTTGAGAAAAATGGGTTTTCCTCACATGCGTAATAATAATTGTTTATTCAACAAGTGGGGAAAACGATTTTTATTGAACATGTGTATTAGCGAAGCAGTTTAGAGTAAAATCACGAGCGTAGCGAGTGGCTCTAAAGTAGACAGCTGAGCTAGCGAGGGATTAAAAGGCACGAAACAAAAAACATTTGATCTCGACTTAGACATATATATTTTATCAATCAATCGATCGAAAACGATGCCCAGCAATATGATTTGGTAGTACATACTGAAAATATTAGGATGAAAATATTTAGCAACAATTCCATTTTCATCCGCATATTGCAATGGATTTCCGCAAAGTATCGCCTGAATATATGAAGTAGCTACCTACTTTAATTTTTGTCGATGTGTCAATAACCTTAGTATATTAGGTAAGCAATAAAAAGCACGTTCCTTATTAATGACTCTCACATAACCCCTTGTAGAGATTTGTAAAATATTTTGGCAATTTGTGCAATCAGGCCGGTTTTATTAAAGAAAGGGCGTCGACTAAATATTAATCAAAATTTAAGCCCTTAAAGCTCACCCTGCCAAAGAAAAAGAACACATCTCAGTGAACAACTGAAGATCAACCACGTTAGATAATTCGGATAGCTTTATGCGGTATGCACCATGGGATTAAAATCTCATTTAGTTTGTTCGTGTATACATACGGGAAGGAAAATCAATTTAACGTTGGCGTATTGTAATTCAACGCAATTCAATATTGAAAATATCAGTAGATATCATTCTCCGATGAGTGAGTTTTTACAACGAGTTGTGGAGCATTTTGTGCTTTGCTGTATTTAATATACTGACTAATAATTAGGCGACGCGTAACCCGAGAGCTGGTCATCAGCATCAGCATTGCCATACAGCTGGGCAATGCAGCCAGCGTCTTGAGCATGCTTCCGACTGGTATTGATATGGATCAGATAGCTCATCTGATCCATATCAATACCAGTCGGAAGCATGCACCTGTCGATTGTTTGGAACAGTTTGCAGATAGCTCAATTGTTTCTATTGTAAATACTAGTATTAATTTAATTCTATTTTTTGATTGTAATTTTCTTTCTTAATAAAATATTGATAGTGAGTAGCGTTAGAGGTACAAACGTACAAAAATATTTCAATCTCTCCGTCCTAGATACTTATACAATAGCTAAGCTAGGCCACGGGAAAAAATCTTGAAATCAAACACCCTTATTCCAAAAAAAGATACATCAGATAAAACTATAAAAACAGTCCCTAACATTGTCACCCTCTTATTTAACGCCATCCTTTTATCAAGGCTACAACAATTGCATTGAAAATCAAAGATGTATGGTGCGATAGCTCCCAAGCATTCACTAATTAAGGCCCCAACATGCGCAGTTCAACAATTAAAAGGACGATTCGTGATAAGCGGATTGAATTGATAGTCAGGCCTGAGATTGTAAGATCGGGCTTCACACCTTATTAAAGCTTTGTTGGTTGCTAAATAGTTTTGTTTGGTTTGTTGGGGACCTTTAGGCTGATTTTCCACCTCCAGAGATGTGTTACGCAGCTCTGCTGCGAGAAGTGAAAGCTAAGCTACGAAACTATGTGATCATTTCCACTGATGCCTAGCTATATAGCTAAGCTATGTACACCACTTGAAACCATCCGTAGCACGTATCCAACCATATAAAAACATAGCATAGTTGATCCCGTTTCCACCAATGCAGGTGTATTATAGCTATAAAATTGAAATAGACCAAAGAATATGGTTGGTGGATGTCAAATGCATCCATAGCAACACAGCATAGCAAATCTTGGTGGAAAAGCAGCCTTAAGCCGCTGTCCCATCGTTGCACACGCTGTGCACGGCAACACGACCACGCGGTGTTTTTGAGCTGCGTGAGTTCGTTTCTTTGAAAAAGTGGGCCTACGTTTCCACTGTAGCAAATAACAGGCGTCACTTCCCCGCAGCCGGTCCACTTCGCACAGCGAAGCTACGAATACCGTATGTACTGCGTGTACTGTACGCATAGCGTTGACAGCTTTGAGCTGCGTGGATGCCTTATTCGAGCAAGCCACGTGTGTAGTAGTGACGTCATTAAAATCGTATTCGTACCTAGCGATGTTCGTCAGTTACAGTGGACGTTATCACATACACATTTCTTGGAAAGCGAAGCTAGACATTTGTTCGTAGCTTTTCCGTGCGTAGCGGTGGGACAGTGGCTTTACAGTGGTTCGTTTAATGCACTTTTAAATATCAGAACGCATTTTTTAATGGATGCAATCATTCATTACTTGATAACAAAAGTGGATTCCATACCAAATCCCTGCAACAATATATCTAATTCTCTAGAAAATTCTCGACGCTGCAGCACAGAGACACTAAGACGACTGAACCCATGAAAAATAGTTCCTACTTTTGCTCCGCTTCATGCACCAAATTACATCATCTGCGTAAGGAAGATAACTCGAACGTGGAAGCTAAATCGGCTGCAATGAGCTTATCTGTATACGCTTAATAGCCTTGGAGATTTGCGTAAGATCGCATGGAACTTGGCACTGCACAATGGAAGGCCTAAGCGCTGGCATTAATCTAAGACTAGGCTTTACTGCGAAGGGAAAACGATTCTAGATTATAGATGCTTCGAGTAATTAGATAGGATCTGGGGAGTTTTATGCGAGAGCTTTCTTCGTTAAGTATGTTCAGCAGATAGTTGTAGGTAAGTGGATTCCACATTGTAATGATTATCCAGCTTTTATGGATACTGTGCTCATAGAAATGCTGATCAAGGAGTGTTTGAACGACATTATTGAAAACCGTGTTATAGAATCTAAATAATATGAAATCCATACTGTTTGCTATTATTATAAAAGCGCCAACAATTATGTCTGTCAGTCTGTATGTTGCCTTTTCATACCTTAACGGCTAAAGAAATCTTTTTTAAAATTTTGCAAAGAGATAGACGATAACCAGGGGAAAGACATATTTTTATTCAGAAACGAACTTCTGAATGCCACTGACAGACTTAGTGCTAAATAAAATAAATATATTAAGTAAATAAAGTGATTAATATGATAAAATAATTTAAAATCTTTCTTTGAAAAGAAACTGGCTACGCTTATTCAAATCTTAGTGAGACATCAACGAGTAGTTACGTTCAAGCCAGACGCCAAAAAAATCTAGCCAGCTGCAGAGCATTGAAATTAAAAATTTAATTTCAGTTTTTCTTTGAAACCGGCATGGAAACTTGTTTATTAATATTTACTGTCGACGTGGTAAAACCTTTAATTTCCTTACAGTTGATTTATTAAACAGCTCTGTCTGCAGAGTAGTTAAAGAAATAAACCATTAAGTAATATATACATCAGAATCTATGATGAAACATCATAACTAAGCAATTGAGTTAACTATCATAATTCCACTATGCTTCAGAAACAGTAGACTAGAATAAAACGCATCGGTTAACCGATGCAGAGTCCACATCGATGACCTAATTAGGTCGCCTTATTTTCTCTCTACAAACAACTGCCTTGTTAAAGCTAAAGCTCGGGAATGAAATCTGCCATCTTGATTTTAATAAAACTTTTGCATAATTTTTATACCCACCCCGTGTGCTCTGTAATATAAATCCTGAAAACAAAAGAGAAACGCAAGCAGTTTACAATTAAGACCGGCTCAACCCTTTTAGGCTCACTCCTAAACAACGAAGTTGAATGAACGAAAAAGTCGCCATTTAACCAAGCCATTTAACCCCTGCGGTAATCGCAACATAAACAAAAGGAGAGAGAAAATAATGCTGGATTCCGGCGGACAAATTAGGCGACCTTTTTGGGCGTTGACCCAGATGATGTAGCAGTAAGTAACTTCTGAACAAAAATGTATCTAAAGTTAAGTTGCAATGTTGACTATCTTTGTGCATTTTTGCTAAACATGATACTGGCCGCCTATGTTATAAGACCGAATTATTAAGGATTTATTATGTAATCGATAATGTCTAAAATATTTATTATTTAAAAGCAAACTAAAGATCTAAAGCAAGACTATAAGTTACTATGTGGTTTCTGAAAAGGAAATCGAAAACCAAAGCATAAGAGCTGGATAAACTGAGCCAAATTTTAAAACATAACCATATTTTATTTCACATAGGTAGATAGACAATGAGTTTAGGTTTCTTGAAGAAGAAGAAAGAGAAGGTAATCACTAACGTCACACATATGTAAGTTATAAGTTAAATCAGGTTAGAGGTTACTAGTTTTTTTTATTGTCTAATAACCTCAACACCCTGTAATTGTCCACTGCTGGACGCAAACAACCCCGCTTTTTTTTTGCCTTGTGGTGCTGGTTTAGAATTTGAACCACCCCAGCTCTTCCCGTGGCTGTCGTAAGAGGCGACTAAGGGACATACACCGGCGGGCAGCAACGCCTCTTGCCGCACGATAGTGGCGCTGTACCAAAACCTATGGAAAAAGAAGACGTCACAATCACGTTGCGAATATATCTTCAAATTAACTCACCTCTAACAGTTACGATTGACATTGTTTCAACAAATAATGAATCTAATTCAATAAACTAAAATCAAATCAAGAAAATTTAATCAAAAGTGAAAAATGGCGGCGAAAGCATCAAAAAAGAATATTGAAACATATTTCCTCAATATCCTTATCGGTAAGGTATGAGGGTTGGCGACCATTTTTCAGATATTAATTTCTAACAATCGTAAAAGTAACTTCACGGTGGGCCCTAAAAAGTTATTGCCCGTTTTCACTGCCAAATGTACTTGGTTTGGACTTTATTTGGCACCTATTCGCTTACATAAAGTGGCTTTGGATTGGAGTTACGATAAAGAAAAATAATTTTTATACGGCCCTTTATTGTGGCCCAAATCTGCGGTACTAAAACAAGCGTAGGGATTGTAAAAATAATTTTATTTGTTTAGTTCTTTATTGAATGTAGCTTTTTGTGATGTTTTTCGAAGAAAGCCTATTTTCCGTAAAGGAAAATTTGGTTTCAACCCTAAATTGAAAACGAAATTGTTTTGCTGTACCTACATACCTAGTCTGTGTCACTATGATTATAATGTTAAATAGAACCCAAGTAGGTATCAAGTGGCAGTTTGTCCGTATGTTGGACCATCTGCTATCTGAATCTTTGTTCTTTATTGCATTATAAAATATACAATAATAAAATTAGAATCATATAATAGAAACAAATTTGAACTAGTATTTAAAATTAAAATAGTAAGCTAACTGCAGACTGATGCAAACAACCAACAGGAAGCTCAACTGGTCCCTAAAATACCAGTCGGAAGTGTCCCCTGCATTGCCCCTCTATATGGCAATGCTGATGCGTTGCATCAGATACTCGCCAGTTCTCGGGTCACGCGTCGCTTCGACACGCGTACTTCTCGGATCTAGGGTCTCGACTTCAAGGAGACATAATAAAACATTACCTAAAGCAGAAAAATAATGCCAAAACTGAGCTTAACCCTAAGAGGAGTTCTCTTCCAGTAAGCCTTATTTTGAGAGATAGCCAAAGTTATTAAAGGAGAATCTTCTAGACTCTCCATCGCTTACATTTTTAATTTCCGTAGAACAAAAATATTCCAAAGCAATATTCAGATCTCAGTTCAATCAATGAATCAAGGTGAAGAAAACCTATCAAAGTGGAGCCGGCTACCTGCCCATACGCATGATTTGTATGAGACGAAATAATAACGGTTCTGATGTTGCGCTGTATTATTTTAATCGTCATCAACACTATGTACGGTCAGCAAAATTGATTTGACACTTGTTTCTTCATTATATAGAGTTATTTAAAATTTTTCTAGAATATACGTGTATATGAGTTAACATGGAAGGCAGAAGCCTCAAGTCCACGTCAGATGGAGCTATAATATATTAATTTAAATCATAGCAAGGTATATTACGGTATTTTTTCTGTAGGAATCGGTGAGTAACCTCAGACTTGACCAAAATATATCGACTGAAATAGCACGATATTTTTTGGTATAGTATGACATGAGTGCAAAAATATATATTAAAGCATATCCATCATCTGTGGCAGCTGGCTATACCGTAATATATATATAATAAATAATATAGCTCCGTATGTGTGGGTTTTAGGCTGCCTTTCCAGCAGTGATATCTTCTACTCTACTCCAAGACCTGAGGTAACAAAAAAAGAGATGACAGTTTACCAGGTTCAGGCACGCCAAATGAAATTGCAATTGGTAGGACACCTCATGCGATGCTTAGATGACAGATGGAGACTCAAACAGACGGAGTGCAGAACTCTTGTAAGAAGCAGGAGATTAGGGAAACCCAAAGCACGATGGTCCGATGACATAAAAAGTTGCGTAGTTGTGTAGCTACCGACAGTAGAGTCGTGAGACAGAGGAAAATTGAGAATATTAAGGGAGGCATATATTTGCTACTGTAGCAGATACTGAAAATGATGATGATCCAGGCATACTTGTCATGCCTGGATCATATGGCTCATAAACCTTTAAAATGATGAACTGACACATGCGAAATATGATATAAATTTAACATGGAAATTTATTGTCAGATGCCACAGATAGTGGACTGATAGTCGTGGACGTCACCTACACCGGCGTGATGTTGAGAAGTTAGAAGTGGCCAGATTTGACAGACGAATGAAAAGGTACGCACGCTGTGTATTTTAGCAGTGTGGGTTCGTTTGCTTAACAATGTTGGTCTGCGTTTCCACTATAGCACACACTTATAAACTTACGCTGTGCATGACCACGCGGTGCACTTTAGGCTGCGTGGGTTCGTTTGTTTGACAACGTGGGTCGCACGCATGTTCAGTCATTTTCAGCATAATGCCCACAAATATCTCTGTCAAATTTCACAGAAAGCACTTTTCTGCTAACGCTACTGACTGGGCAATGCCCGCGTCAAATGTTACAGATGATTACGTAACATAACTCATCATCATCATATTTTGTGAATCCGTTCTCGTAAGGGAACTCTGTAATTGGGGTTCAGGGTTTTTTCTATTTTTATTGGTCTCTAACTAGTTTAGATGGGTACGAACAAAGTTTAGGATTCAATTGTGGGAAACAACACGTTTAATTGAGGATACGAAAATCAACCACTACCAAAGAGAGTCCACAATTATTTGTAGAATGTTTAAAGACACTTAATTATTGGATTGTGGCTTAAGGATTGAAATTTAGCTGTATTAAGACGCATTATGTAGATAGGTGTGTAATCTATATATTTTTATTCAGTGTTCCGATTTGAATTCGAATTCAAAAGCCCTAAGCTAGGAAAAACCCTACGTTGACGTAACGAAATGTAGAGCCAGCAAAAACAAAACTGCAGAGGAGCTGTTCAGTTATGCGGAACCCGTTCAAAAATAATCATTATTCATACTTGACGCACGTCTCAAAATGACACTTGATTGATGGTCCGTGGCGACGAGAGCATAATGTAGGGAGAATTAGAGCTTAGATAGTTGATGAGTGTTCATTTGTAGGGCTGAATCAGTTTTAGCCCGATTTAAGTATTCCACATGGAAAGAAGGAAGGATGTTTTTACCTACATTTTGCTGCAAAATTTAAGCTAGGGAACATCAAGGCAGGTCTTTGTTAACACTTTGAGTGCCCATGATTCAGGTTAGTTGGTTGGTGCAGGTTCGTCGTCTTATAGATATGGCAGTGCGCTCTTTCGAGTCACCCCTTAGAGGCTAGGTAGTAAATGGCATAAAATCCTATTAATAAAAACGAAAGTCTTTAATTCGGTTGTTACTTTTTCCTATACCTTTAACTTCCTACGCCTAGGTGGCTAAAGAGATCTTAATGATATTAGGCAGGGAAGTAAACAGTATCCTGGGACGAATATAGGCTACTTAAAAACACGAGCAAAGCCGCAGAGAGAAGATGGTTATTCGTAAAGAGCCATCAAAATCGTTGTTAGATGGCGACCTAATGCATTTGTTTTGGTTTGAAAAAGGTTATATGATATTTTAATATTCAATCCGTCTAAAATCATAGCGTTTTGCATGTATATATACTGAAATGCGCGGAATCCTAAATTTTTTGTTTGCATTTTCTCTCAAATTGCTACAGAAAAGCCTCCGGGTATGCATTAGCTCATTATTAATAAAGCTATATGGAAAGCAGTGCCAGAGACGTACTTAAGTACGTTGATTTCACCTTTTTGGTTATTATATATTTATATTTTATATGTATTTATTATTTTATTTTATTATATTATAGTATTTAATCACTAAAGTCATTATAAACTGTTAAGCTCTGCGAACATTACTCCAATACTGCTACCACACACACTCGGGGTCACTCGTCTGGTGCCTTATGGGAAGCCATTTTGTAAATGTTCAATTGGATCTTAAGGTAGTTTAAGCCGATATTTGAATGCACGGTTTTGCGCTGAAAAAACGCTATTCATAGTGTTAACTACTTTGAACATTTTTATTAGAAACTAGCGGTCCGCCCCGGCTTCGCACGGGTAGTTATTTTAGCAATAAAGCTCAAATTGACTACGTTTTAGTTACAAATCATTTGTATGGGAAAAAGAAGGGCTATTTTTAGGGTTTTTCCAGCAATAATTCTAATTTTTCTCGCCGTAAAAACCATCCTTGAACTTCAACGAACATTTTAAAAAAAGATTTGGCCAAATTGGTCCAGGCGTTGTTGAGTTATGCGCTTACCAACACATTTTGCGATTCATTTTTATATTATAGATATATATCTTTAAACCGAACAGTTGTCTCGTAACTATTTTGTATAACCCTAATACCTCCCTGTGCCATCATTCTCTTTCATTTTGATTATCCCCAGTAAAACATCGAAAGCAGAATCCAAGCTTTTTGCATTTTATAGTGTACAATTTAACAGACTAATGGCGTGATTGGTACAGGGGGAGAGGGATTCGTGCGGTTTAAAATGCGGTTATGATTGTGTATGTGCTTATTTAGCGGTGCCCTTTATGTGGGTTTACCCAACCATTGGTTTTTTATGATAATTATGATGGCTGTCTCTTTTATCGATGAATTATTATTAAATTTATTAATTATTATTGGTGATTATCTGTATTCGTTAGTAACTAAGGTTAAAGTGACTATTGTTTGTTTTGCGAGGGATGTAATTCGCTCTCACGTATTTCGTTACTTTTATGTTACGTTACATACCAATCTGAAGGACATTTGACAATAGCAGTCGAATACCCGTGGCAGCCGTGTAGTACCGGCTCAGAATTTGCAGTACCCCAACTCTTCCCGTGGGGCCGTAAGAGGCGACTAAGGGACATACACCGGGGGGCGGGCAGCAGCGCCTCTTGCAGAATAGATCTACCACCGAACTGCAATCCCCAACCCACGTGCCCAGCGTGGATTATGTACTTACACTACCCCCCACGATATAAAAAATCAGGGAGAGGCCTGCGTCCAGCTGTGGACCATTATAGGCTGTTAAGGTAAGGTGAAGAGTCGAACACCTGAAAAATCTGAGGATTTTTATAATCATAATGCTATAAGTTTTGGTATTACATTTTGTTTATTTTGATTGATATTCTGTAATTGACTGTGAAAAATGGAATTAATTTTGGAATGTTGGTATAAAAAGTGACAATTTGTGTCAAAATCTTCCACTTCCTGTTTATAAATAGAATTAAGTCACCAAAAGAACGTCCCAATAACGTCACTCCAAAAAGATGCGAATTGAAGTTTTCAAGTGTCACTAAAACTAATTTATCATTCACCGGAACTGAAGAAATCTTTCATTCACAACAATTTAGTTTTTTTGGAGCCAACACAAAGGCCACTCGAGATAGTAGTAAAATTTTTCTATTAGATCCCCGAATCGTAAAAATGTCACTTCACAATGAACAATCAATCATTTGCGATGAGGTCTTTCTGTTCGAAGTTTACTCATGACTGCATATTCTGTGGTAGAAAAATAATATCTACAGGGTGACCCAGTTCCAGTGATTTGCATTCAGAAGGAGTCGTGGTAATTTATCATCCATCAAAATGTCTACCGAAAATGTTGGCGCAATAGTGAGTGGTGGTTTTGGATGAGATTGAGGTTTGGTTTTTACCATTGATATTTTTATTCTGACGTTACTACTTCAATTTCGATGTCGTAGGTTGATTTTAATATAATACCTACGTTCGTAAATCATTATGGCCCGTACCTACTAAGAAAGCTTGCTCAGTCATACATGCTTGAGTGACGTTTATGCCATAGGAAAGCGTTAATCAAGCATAGATCGACGACTGAACAAGATTTCATCATCATCATCACCCTATAAAAAAAGGTTTAATGCAATAACTTAAGAAATTATACTATATTAGTCACAATATTGGTCCACAGCTGGACATAGGCCTACCCTTATGATTAAGATTAAGTAAGATTTATTAATAAATAAATAAATAAATAATGCTGGACAATTCACACAGCATTATCTAACCCCAAGCTAAGCAGAGCTTGTGTTATGGTTAGGTACTAGATAACTGAATATTATACATTACATAGATAGATATTTTTTATTATACATAGAAAACACCCAGACCAACGGAACGAATTTCTGCAGATCGTACACAAATTTGTTCCGAGGCGGGGATCGAACCCGCAACCTCTTGCGTCGCAGGCAGACTCGCGCCCGCTGCGCCACTGAGGTCGTCGTCGTAATACGGGCCTTTATCTTGGAACGTTTGAAATCCGAATGTCTTTTTGGCTTTAGGACTAGATTTAGATTTTTCTTGTTTAATACTTTTAAAAGCATCGTCATGTAAATAAAATATACAAATTCTGTAAATCAAAAGATAATTGATTAACAATAATACTTATCACGCTAATATTATAAATGCGAAAGTTTAGATGGATGGATGGATAGATAAATAAATAAATAATGCTGGACAATTCACACAGAGTTATCCATAGATGGATGTTTGTTGCTCAATCACGCTAGAACGGCTGAACGGATCTGGATAAAATTTGGCACAGAGATAGATTATAGTCTAGAATAGCACAGAGGCTATACTTTATCCCGAAATTCCAACGGGAACGTGAACTACGCGGGTAAAACCATGAGGCGATGCTAGTGTATAATAAACTACAGCAATATAAATACCAATAATTTGAAATTTCGGAACAAGGCAAATACGCAAACCAAAATGTTTTTAGAGGCATTCGATTCCAACAATATTTATGGCATCGAAAAAGATCAATAAATGAATTCCTACAATGTTCAGCATCCGAAACGATCGAGCCGGAATAAATTTATTAATTAATAATTAATCGAGCCCATTATGACCCAGAAAAACATAACAGAATCACAATTAAACTATGTCTCAATATTAATATTTCTTTTTCACTATTGTCTCAGGCATTCCACGCGGTCGCACGAAATATGATCAAGAATTCCATAATTGGGGCATTTTCGTCTGAGGTTATGTCACAGAATAACTACTTGTAGGTGCCGTCTTCACATACTGTTTCATCCACTTCGTTTACAAAATATAAATCTGAATAATCTATACTAATATCATAATAAATAAATAAATAAATAAATAATGCTGAACAATTCACACAGCATTATCTAGCCCCAAGGTAAGCAGAGCTTGTGTTATGGGTACTAGATAACTGATATAGGTAATATTATACATTACATAGATAGATATTTTTTATTATACATAGAAAACACCCAGACCAACGGAACAAATTTCTGCAGATCGTACACAAATTTGTTCCGAGGCGGGGATCGAACCCGCAACCTCTTGCGTCGCAGGCAGACTCTCGCCCGCTGCGCCACTGAGGTCGTCATATTATAAATGTGGTAGTGTGTTTGTTTGTTTGTTTGTCCTTCCTTTACGCTCTAACCAACAAATCAACTTGATTTTTGTTATAGTGTTAGTTGAAAGGTTGGTGAGTAACATAGGCTACTTTGTAGTGGTAAAGCATCGAAATCTCGTGGTAATATCCACTTAGAAATTTGAAATTCGAATTTACCATACATAAATCAAATAAAATCAAATGGTGAGACCTTAAATGTAGGTACATTAGTTAGTTTTAGCAGTCTCGAAATTGGACTCGGCTAGGATACAACAAGTATGTTCTTGATACTTACATTATGGACTAGGTGATATTGCTTAAATAGTTACTTTTGCTAGCATAAAATAATCGTATATCTAGTTAGATAATTTCTTAATAACTGAAACAAGTTCGCAAAAAATTTCGACTTACCACAGTGCGGGTAAGCACTATAACAAAAAGTCCTTAGATAATTCCTTACTAAAATCAATTCTATGATTCGATTAGCTATTTATTTTTGTTTCTTAATGTGCAAATACTCTAATGCACATAATTATGTTTGTGTCTTAGGCACGCTTCCAACTGGTATTGATATGGATCAGTTGAGCTACCTGTAGATTGTTTGCAACAGTTTGCAGATAGCTTAATTGTTTCTATTGTTAATTCTAGTTTTAATTTAAATTTGTTATTTGATTGTTATTTTCTTTCTGAATAAAGTGTTTGTATTGTTTCCTGTATTTATTATTTCTCATCTAAGAATGTATCTTTAGAATATAGGTATTTATTATATGGTGAAGCTTACAACATAGCCATCTGTAATACAAACGTCAAAAAATCTTACCAAAAAGCTATACCGAATAAGTACAGTGACACAGGCTGTCCTGGTTTCTTGTATGATAAAAACAAACTATCCGAGGATGCCTAGCGAGCATACAGCCTTAAGGTAGAATTATTGTATGAATGCTGATCCTAATTTGAAACCATTTTAGTTCTGGGTGTGTTTATATCTTTTTATTTTATTGGGGTAACTCTAACAGGTCACACGTAAGAACTCTATAATTAAAGATGATATTTCATAAATCTAGTTCTCTCATACTAACTCAGAGTATCTGATACTTGTGAATAAAACAAAGCAACTTAACGCATTCACTGACCAGCAGTCAAGCTTGGTCAGTGACCGCGATGATAATTTACCCTTACAAACGTACTACAAAAATGATTTGTAATTCAAGCATATTTTCTACCATATCATGGAGATTTTTGTATTCGAATAGTATTTATTTAGGTCCTTGGTTGTTTTTTGTTACTTAATAATACCTGAAATGAAATGTGAGCAAAAATATACAAAATGCGATTTTGCATTGTCTTTACGACGTAAAGATATTATAATGTCAAATGTTTTTGTCCTCTTTGTCATACTTTTTGTTTTAAAGGAACATCGTTTACTATTAACCTGTAGTTTCGGAGCCTATACAATTCAAACAAACAAATCTTTCCTTTTGATAATCTTAGTAAGTATAGATAAATAAAGAGTTGTAATAAGGAAATAAAAAACACAGAAATATACGTGCAAGGTACAAGTATCACACACGAGTTACATTATCTCATGAGCAAATCAGTTTTCGTGATTTGGATTTCATATCTGTTACTTTTGCTTTGTTTACTTTTAAAAACTTCCATTTTTGAAATGAGATTCTCTTCAAATAGTACAGATATGAATCAACATCATTTCATTTATATATTAACTTTTGAACTTAATTTTCTTTAGGTATAATAATAAATTATGTACACACTAATATTTTAAATGCACAGGTTTAGATGGATGGATGGATAGCTGGATGTTTGTTGCTCAATCATGCCAGAACGGCTTAACGGATCTGTATGAAATTTGGCACATAGATAGATTATAGTCTGGAATAGCACATAGGCTATATTATATTCCGGTATTCCCATGGGAACGGGAACTACGCGGGTGAAACCGCGAGACACTGTTAGTTTTAACATAAATCTAATTGACGGACATAGACAAGGGGGCGGGCAGCCAGTGCCTCTTACAGAATAGATATAAGTACATAATCTACTACCGAACTGCCGCAAGCCCAGCATGGGGATTATGTGCATTACCCTCATGAGATAGTCTAGCAGTGGACCATTATAGGCCGCTGAGGTTGAGATCTATTTCCTAAATATTTAAGCCGTCACCAGAAGTAATTGTAAATGTTTTATTTCGTTATTTTAATATTGAAATTTGAAATGTTAATTGTTTATATCATTGCTACGAATTTTAATTGTTATTCATAAATGAAATCATTATTTTTACATACATAGTAGTTTATTAAAATGAATATAAGTAATATTAATGTGTTGTTTATGGATAATATGTATTTTATGGCAAGTTTATTTTGGTACTATTTTACTTTTGTCCCTGTCTTATCATCATCACATCGTACCACAGAGTATATTTACATCTTGATGGCAATTTGTAGTCCATTTACACCATCTTTCAACTGATATAAATATGCATTCCTTCTGAATCACATACATCGCAAAACAGGTTCGGACATTCTACATGTTTTTAACACAAAATAAGATTTTGTATCATTAAAGTGTCTCAGATGTTTGATATTTTAAGTTTTCTACGTTGATAAGGAGTACAAGGAACAATAAAGCAAATCATAAATAATAATAAATAATGCTGGATATTTCACACAGCATTATCTAGTCCAAGCTAAGCAGAGCTTGTGTTATGGGTACTAGATAACTGATATACATAATATAATACAATAAATAGATCAATATTTTTTATTATACATAGAAGACGACCAAAACACCCTGTACAAATACCTGCAGATCGTACAAACATTTGTCCCGAGGCGGGAATCGAAACCGCAATCTCCGTCGCAGGCAGATCTTCACCCACCGCGCCAGAGGTCGTCAATTATTGCAGTAACTAAGCCAACCTTACATAAACTAGAAGATAAGAGTGCGAGAAAACATTTTTTATCTTTTATTTAGTAAATAAGACTGGTATTGATATGGATCAGTTGAGCTACTAGATTGTTAGCACCAGTCTGCAGTTAGCTGAATTATTTCAATGTAAATAGGTACTAGTTTTAATTTAATTCTATTAATTGATTGTAATTATCTTACTTAACAAAGATTGTTAAATTTAGAAACTAAGTCTTTATTGTTCATGTCCAGTCCATCCCAAGGTTGCCTGGAAGAGATCGCTCAAAGCTATAAGGCCACCCTTTCTACTTCCTTGATTCTCAATATTTTCTTCTGTATTGTATTTTATGTTTGTATGCTAAAATAATGAGTTATATAGGGCGTCCCACTGCCATGCCACATGGAGGGAAAATACTTGAAATATAATATTGTAGACAGAAAATATTACGGAAAGAAGACTTCACTTTGATTTTTAAAACAATTTAAGATATTAAAATTATTTTTTATTTATTTAATTAATGCATTTACTGTCCAGCCTCTGCCCGCCTGCAAGACCTGAAAATGGACGAGTGAAGAAGTAAAAAAAGCGTTAATTTCTGGCAACATTAGTCTAGTATAGGATAAAAAAATACTAAAACATGTACATTTACACATTACACTGTACATTTTTATGAAATAAATAAATAAAAACTACGGCAATATAAAATATATAAGTACATACCTTAATCTAACATACATAAAATAAACCTATTTACTTTTCAATTTCATTTGCAATAACAGTCATGCATGATTCTTACTTAATTCACTCGAAAAAAATATGTCTGCACTAAAGTTTTATCACAAAGTCAGAGTTAAAGATTTCAAAGTCCCATGAGATGTCAGGCTTAGCTAATTAATATTTCTGCGAAGAAGCTGCCACGGAACGGACGTACTTTTATGATTTGTTACGATGATGTTGTATTCTGGGAGGCAGTTACGTTCAAACAGCTCAATGAGGGCTTCTGAAAACTATAAAATTTTAAGATTATTTTATGACTTCATTATTATCCCTATAATTTTGAAGCATCAGGATCAAGCTGTCTGATATTTTGTTCAGTCAAATAAATAATATCAGATAATGGGTTTTTCTAGTTGATCAAACCTAGCAAAATACTTATAAATTTGTTTGAGGTTTTTTTTGTTGCATAAAGAATTAATATAGTGGAAAAGTGATTTGTTTCATATTGTAATTCATTTTCTAGTGAAAAAATTCTATGTCTATGATTTTCTACAAGAAATGAAATAACTTCCCAAAAATTTTCGACTTCGGCGGGACTCGAACCAAAAGAGGTAAGAGGTCCCAAAGATTTTCGACAAAAATCGACTGAGACTTCGTGGCTTAGTTGGTTAGAGCACACCCGTACTAAGGGTGGGGCGCGTGTTCGAGTACCGCCGAAGTTGAAAATTTTTGGGAACTTATTTCATTTCTTAGAGATGCCCCAGAGTGCGGGTAAGCACTGTAACAAAAATCATTTTCTACAAATTCATCATATTAAAAACTTCGATTTATATTTTGGAAAACTTTGAGATTGTTTGTTCAGTTGGTTTTCAGTCCAAAATCTCTTACTTTCTAAAATTTCAAGATTTCAAAATTCAGTAAATCGCAGTTGGTTTTATCGGAAGTTACGCGGCAAAAAACTATTCCGCTAGTTTTATTCCTCAACCTCAACAGCCTTTATCGGTCCACTGCTCGACGCAGGCCTTCCCCTGATAATCGCCTTATTGGCTTTTTTCTCATGATGGTAATGTCCATATTCCCAACGCTGGGCATGCGAGTTGGCGATCGCAGTTCGGTGGTAAGTCTATTATGCAAGAGGCTCCGCTGCCCACCCCCCAGTGTATGTCTCTTAGTCGCCTCTTAAAAGACCCACGGGAATAGTTGGGGTGGTGCAAATTCCAAGCCACACGGCTAGTGATGTTTGCTTTCTCGATATTAGCCGAATTAGTTTATCTCACTTCACCATTCTCTTAAATTTGCTTTCTTTTAATTTCTCCAATAACAAGAACTATAATACGCTAGCAAATTATTGTAATCCTTGTCTAATAACGGACACAAGTAACCCTTGACAATAATGTCAAAGTTAATTTCGAATTACCAGACAGATAATTATCATAAACAACATAGGGGTTTTAAACACCTGATCGCAATAATTTACTTTGAAGTCGAAGCACAGAAGCAATAGCATAACAGAGATGTACTTACCATACTCAGATTATAGAGTATTCTGTCACTGCTACACGACATTTTTAAAATTTTACTTTTTAATTTATCTGTAGTGTCTATTTATAAGGACAACTAACCTATAATACTCCACTGGTGGACCATAGGCCTCCCCTAATGAGCGCCATAGCGCCCTGTCTTCAGCTTGCCGCATCCAACATCTGCCAGCAGTCTTTCGCAAATCGTCATCCCACCTGGTCGGATGACGTCCTACACTACATTTGCCGAGTCGCGGTCTCCACTCAAGAACACGTTTACCCCAGCGGTTGTCGGTTCTTCTCAAAATATGACCGGCCCACTGCCACTTCAGCTTGCCAATCCTTTGAGCCATGTCGATAACCTTGGTTCTATGTCGTATGTATTCGTTGCGAATCCTATCCTTCAGAGAAACTCTGAGCATAGCTCGCTCGATAGCATCATCAGCCTATGTTAATCCATAGCTGGACATAGGCCACATAATGAGCGTCAACTAATCTAATGCCTATAAAATTTAAGTCATGAAAATTTTTGCCTGTCTGTCTGTTAAACAGTGTAAATTTTAAATTTTATATGACTTTACCTCATATTTCTATTGTTATAATGTATTCTTGTTCCTCGCAAGTAAGTTCAATTTACGCTGCAAGTTGATTTGAAGTGATACTGCTCCCACCGTCTGTCACATAATTCTTAGGACTATTGTTTCTTTGCACGTCGACCTGATTTACTTGTGCTTCATGAATCGTTTACTTTATTGGGATGCGAGCGACTAAACAAGTCACCAGCTTAGTGTCAGATGATACATCGAGTGCCAGCTTTTTTTGTTTTCGTTATAACGTATGATCTGTTTTTTTTATGTGGGACTTTTGAATTTAGAAACCGTTCAAGCCGACGGTATGCAATTTTAATTTTGACGGGCGAAATATGGCAGGTTATAAAAGTAAAAGTAGGCAGACTAAAGCCCTTGTAAAGCGTGCGCCTAGAGCAAAAATCAAGCAGTGTGTATTTTTAAGCACTTAGATGGTAACGAACGTAAATATTCAGATTAAAAAAATATGGTTAATAGAGAAAAAGCCTGTAGAAGTCGAGTAAATGAAAAGAATTTCTGAAAATAAGCTGGTTTCTTTAATAATATTTTTTTTTTGCAATATTACGTTATTAACGCTTTGAAAAATTACGATTTATACAGTGATAATTCTGTAATCTGTGAGCACGGTTGTCTCTCATACCGTAAATTTCACGACGAGAAAAACGTGTGGCAAACATGTGCCACCCAAAGACCTTACGCAGCATTTCATGAAAACAAACAAAACCTGGGCCCCATTACAAATCAAGCTGTCATTCTATTTAACACAGCTATAAGAAGTCTATCGAATAGCAGAATGAGAGGCGAGAATCACTTAAAGGATTTTACAACTCAGCTTTCTTTGCCCGTTAAGCTGAAAATCACCAGAGACAACATCAAAGCATCGAAAACAGCGACAAACAAATTAATACACAGATCTACTGTCGCGAAGCTAAAAATAACGAATCAAAGGGGATGGAACTAAATTTCTATTTACGTTAATGTCACGGGCGTGAGGAAGCGTTTAAATCCAGTCATTAATTATTGTCAGGAGTAAGACTAAATAGATAATGCGTTCTCTATTTGTTGCTTTGGGTCGTAAAGAGACGAAAGAGTAACAAGGACGCTGGCGTAGTATTAGATGTTGAAACAGTAGGGTCACTTTCAACCGGGCCGCGGTAGGTTTCAATGTTCCCGTGGTTCGGCGAAAAAAATTGCGAGAGAGGGTTTCCGGAGAGGTTTTAGTGGGTAGAACGTCCTTCTCAGGGTGTCGAGTCCCACATCATTCTGATCCCTCCCAGACCAGTCTTTTGTGATAACGAAGGTAGGTAGGACTCTTCCTATTAATTTAAAAACTTGAGGAATGAAACATTCGGATCAAATCTCTACGTTTTAAGAATGTTATAAATTTAAGCCCTAAGTATTTATATTGTTATTAAATAAATAAAAACAAATTTGTAAGCGAATTTCCTCGCCGCATAAAAAGGGTCACTTTCAATCTATACTAATATGAAAAATGCGTGTTTGTTTATTTGTATGTCTTTCCTTCACGCCCTAACTAAGCAACTAATCGACTTGATTTTTGGCACATATTTAGAAGAAAGGTTTGAGAGTAACAAAAGCCTTTTATCTTATAAATCATTTCCCATGGGATAGAAATAACATTAAACAACGCGTGCGAAGCCGTGGCCAGAAGCTAGTTTTTTTTACTACTATTCAATCTGTGCAGCTTCGCACGCGCTTATCAAGTAGCCTATGTCTTTCCCCAAGGTACCATTTATCTTGCTGCCAAATTTCATCAAGATCCGTTCAGCCACTTAGGAGTGTAAAGGTACCAGACAGACAGAGTTACTTTCAATTTTATAATATTAGTATGGATATAAAACCAAGAACGAAAGAAATTTTCTCTGTCTTCATGTCACCGTTTTCCGACTAAACGGTTGAACGGATCACAATGGAATTTGGCAGGAAGGTAAACGGTATCCTGAGAAAGAAGGATAGGATACATTTTATTCCGAAATAGC
Organism: Eupithecia vulgata; assembly: GCA_946478455.1. Classification (NCBI taxonomy): domain Eukaryota; kingdom Metazoa; phylum Arthropoda; class Insecta; order Lepidoptera; family Geometridae; genus Eupithecia; species Eupithecia vulgata. The sequence goes on along the minus strand of OX297869.1, from coordinate 9,924,787 downwards.
GCTTTCGATGCCGTGGGCAGAAGCAGAATTATATAATTCTTTATTAAGAAAGCAAATTACAATTAAATAATAGAATTAAATTTAAACTAGTATTTACAATAGAAACAATTGAGCTAACTGCAGACTGTTGCAAACCATCTACAGGTATCTCAACTGATCAGAATTATATTAATTACAATGTTTATAACAATCGCCAGCATGCGATTCAGTGTTATGATTTTTGTGAGCTTTACTTTTGTTTGCTCTTGCTTACGATAGTGATTTTAAAACATTGTATCTTATTGATCTCGTGTCAAACTGATTTCTCTATGGCTTTTTTATTCAGAAACAGTAACTGCATGCCTACTGTAAAGTTACAGTAGGTAATACCACATACAGTACCTCAAATATTATTTTTATAACAAAGTTTAGCTACTGCTTGTCGATATTTTTTTACTGTGATAACAAGGACGCAAGTTGAAAACAGATTGATGGTAAGGCAGTGATGAAAAAATGCGTTCTTAATATGAAGGATTCCTTAAACTATTTCGAAATGCTTTCGGTAATGACTAACTCACACATACCCACACACTTACTCATAAACCCTCGGACGTTAAATATCATTTTGTCAAACTACGTTGGTAATATAATATGGAAGAATTCTTTGGGGATGAACTATGGTAGATATTAATGGAGTTTTATTACATTTGAAATAGGTGCCTACAGTTTATACTTCCTCAAGTATAGTTTACAGCTTTCTTACACCTGGTGCAACCTTATCGAGTTGAGTATGTAGTAATTGGTTATTTGTTTTCTCGATTTTCTTAACGTGTAATGGTTCGTTATAGAATAAATAAATAAAGTCTGTTGGACAATTCACACAGCATTATCTAGCCCCAAGCTAAGCAGAGCTTGTGTTATGGGTACTAGATAAAGATAACTGATATAGGTACATAATACAAATGCACAGCAGAAAGTTTTATTATAATATTCGTATATAGGAAACGACCAGATCACCCGGAACAAATCTGTAGATCTTACAAACATTTGTCCCAAGGCGTGAACCAAACCCGCAACCTTCTGCGTCGTAGGTGGACCTTCGCCCGCAGCGCCTCAGAGATCGTCAAGTATTCCAATCCAGGATATTTTATGTCAACCAAGACATTTATAAATGAAAATGTAAAGCTATTTTGATCGAACTATTCTACGGACCGTAATGTAACGTCTCACGGGGCAACAGCGAGTGTTTGTGCATTTAGTACAGAGAAAGAAGGACGAGCGACGGATCTTAGTACGGCGGCGTAACATTTCATGCTCACTACAAATGGTAGGTAAATTGTTCATTACTCCCCGTAACACCGATCAGCAAGCTGCTACAACTGAACAAAAATTGAGTTACATTATCATAAAACAATTTCTTTTCCAAGTGGAATATGGAATAAGATATAAACATAGAGGAGAATTCGGAACTTTTTAAAAGTAAGATTTCAGTTTTCCTCTTTTAGATAGGCGATTTATCAAAGGAGAAAAATGGAATGGAAATCATTATGATATCAAAAGCAGAACTTGGTACAAAAATAACTCATGAAATCTACCAAGTATTAAATACAACTAAAAATACGTACCTACTGGGTTTCTTCGCTAGACTTTAGACTTAGACGCTTTCGCTTTCTTAGCTATTTCGTATTAGTTTCTCTGTATTATGTTTTTAAACTGTACATTTTACATTACCAAGTGTTCCAATGTGTGTTCCTATGGTTTAATAAATGAACTGAACTGAGTTCATCTAAAAAGTTCAACCCAACATGAGAGGCATCGTCTCTGTTTGATAGGCAATCTGCCTATGACTAGCCCATCTTAGTCACAGTGAATAAATCTACCAGCATTCTTCCACATGCTTACTTATGTGTTGTGTAGCATGCAAGAATACAGATGGTATTAGTAAGCTAGCTAAAACGAAAAAAAGTGGATCATAACCAGGCTACAACGCACTCACTGACATCTGCTGTTTTTGCTAAACAGACCAGAGATCCAGAGAGAAATTTAATTAATATAAGTTACTAGCAGTGCCGCTAATTGATTTGCCACACTAATTTGCTGGTAATAACCCAATAACGAATCAATTTGCAGAAGAGAAGGAAACTAAATTAAGTTTGCTTTAAAACAAAGTAATTTGTTTTAGGGTTTGGGTAAGTGTTTTTAGATGAAAAGAGACTGTTCTTTATTTTTACTAGCATAAGGTGGTAAATAAATAGGTGAGTTTTGTGAAAAAAATAAAATATTACATTTGAAAGCTAATCCAACAACTTTTTTTAACATACAGAAGTCCAGTCCAAAATTCATTCAACCTCAAAATCGAACCGTATCGACGCATCTATCAATACACCCTTATTGTTGCATGTTTTCATAAACCCCAAGGCCTCTACCCTGGACCGAAGATCACCACGCAACAGTGCACATCAATGCAAATAATTCGGTGTATCTTACAATTTGCCAAAGACTCCATTATGCCTATTGTGATTTAAGTGGATTCTGCTACAAAGCGCGCCGCACGATACGGTGACTAGGTGAAAAAATCTAAGCTACGTGTGTTTAATGTTATTATTCTCTGCCGCATCTGTCACAAAAGCCGTTGCGTTTGTAATTTTACAGTTTAATCAGCGTTAAATGCTCACAAAGTAACCGCTGGTAAGAAAAAATTAAAGGTCTGGATGCAGACGCTGAAGAATTTCGAGATCATAAATCATGATCTGTCGATGACATTTCGGGAGTGGATTCTCTTGAGATTGATATAAAAATCTTTGAAATTGATTTGAAACGTCTCGGATCGATCATTTATTTTTAGGCAAGAATGGCATCCTGGATTTTGTAGGTCTTATCTGATAAAATATTAGTGGGGCTAACATTGTTAAAGTTGTAAACTTTTTCCTTGTTAATATTTTAAGTGGTAGTTTTAAGATTCAAAAGTACGTTCCTATACGAACCCAAATAATTTTTAAATCGAATTAAAAACAGAACGATAATCAGAAGATATTTTTACGAATAGAAAAGAACAAAGCCAAACGATATTTAACTGAAAAGAAACAGTGTCAACTAACAAATAAACAATGTTAATATCCAGTGAAATATATCTTGCTCGAGAAAGCGAATTCTAAACAGAACCCGTTGTCTCAATGTAAGTCAGTAGTAATCTCGGTGATAGATCAAAACAGTGAACATCAAAGGACAGTTTATAGATTTACAAATATTAACCGACAGGGCGGGAGTTCATTCAATATACAAGGAGATATGTCATCCATTATATCTCATTGTGGACTGACCACTTAGCGCTGAGAGGAAATAATTTATTCAGAGCTCACCGCACCATTGTACAGTTGGAACTAGATGTGCAATTATTTTTTCAATCAAGTATAAATAACTTACTTATGAAACTTTTATTAAGCTGTATAATTACGGTGCAGCGAATCTGCATTGCCATACAGCGAATCAATTCAGCCAGCGTCTTGGGAACCCATTCCATTGGTATTAATATGGGTCAGTTCAGCAACTTCTTGATTAGTTGGCAGTTGGCTTGGTAAGTTGGCAGCACTGTTTTAGTTTTTAATAGTAGTTAAGACTAGTTCTAATACGTACCTGATTTTTTTTTCAAATTAAAGTCACTTTATTAATGATATAAATATAGCAAGAGCAACGATTAAAACAACTAAACGCAATATTTTTTTAGATATCGAGTGACCCTCAACTTAACTTACATACGATTAACTTCACAATTAGTAACTAGCTTCGACTCACAGCTTCATACCCGGAATAAAAAGTGAAACAAGAACAACAACTTTATGTAAAATTTCAGCCAAGGCCAATGTTGTGTTGTCTTCAAATATTTTAAAATACTTAACACATTTTCATGGAAAAGTTTGTGAGATGTATTACTATGTCACGGGTACAATGGAACCAACGTCTATCTCCCAAGTTAGTGGGGCACTTGAAGATGATACCTTGAGAGAATTATTATTTTTGTAGAACCCTTCCTTTGTAACTTTTTAAGTCTATTTTGTGGCGAAAAGCTTACAGGAGTACCTACGAAAAATAAATACGTTCTTACCTTTACTTTCTTACCTACATTTATTCATAAAGGCCCCAAAAGTTCAAACGTGAAAACGAATGAATATGAACTAATGCTAAATATTATTTTTCTCATCGGATCAAAGGTGGTCCCAAACATCGAAGTGGAGAGTTGAACACAATAACTTAGCCAATTACTCAAAAAAATAATACTCCCATTCTTCACATCCATAAGTAGTTAATATTATGAAATATTACCTGATGTCTAAAGCATTCGACTTTTTGTGAATTCTCACTTTTATTTTTAGTGGATATTCGTAAAAATTTTATGAATGGGCCCTCCGCCCCTTTCGCGCTCGATAGTCGATTGTTTTGTCAGCGAACACCTGGATGCAAACAAATGCGTGCGCGCATAACGGCTGCCGATTCAAGATGGCGGCAACGGGAGAGTTTTTGTGATCCCTTTTTATTCCGCCTCAAGCATGAAATTAAAGAGTTATTTTACGAAATATTACGTGTCAAGTGTGATTTATATGAATTGAGTACAAATTATTTAGAATAATGCGAGAACGTGAAGAATGGACTACTTACTCATGATGATACCTCAACATTTACCTGGGCTTCATTATTAAGTATTTTCTTAATTTATTTGAAAAAAATTAGATGATTGTTAATGACAATACAATAAACGTTACTTTTTGAATTGATTTTCATAAATCAAGCATCAAATTAATTTGTGGTAGCTACAATGTTCATTATTATCTCTTAATTTGTGATTTATCTTTTACTGACTACTGGCAGATGCTGGATGCGGCAAGCTGCAGACAGGACGCACATTAAGGGAGCCCTATGTCCAGCTGTGGACTAATATCTAGGCTGATGATGATGAAGTACTTAAACAATAAAAAAATTACAACGAGGGACAAAATAAAATTTACAAACATGAAACTGCAGCCATTAGCGTCACCGCTTGCTATTACGTACTTTTGTTACATTTTGTGTTCAACACGTTATACGGAAGAAAACACCTAATCTTCGCTCGTTAAAAACTTGTATTGATGTGTTTCTCATTTCAACCCGAATTATTAATTATAATGGTCTTGTTTTACATAATTTTCTTATTAAGACTAGCTTGATATATAGCAGCTCTCTGTTTTAGCGGCGTCGTAAATTTTGAATCGGTTAATGTCAAGTTTTGATGGTCCCTTTTTAATTAAATCTGAGTTTGTTACTTTTTATTGATCCGTCGTCGATTCTAAACTACCGGATCTCATAACGTCAGGTATTTTTATTCGGAAGCTGTGTCGTTATCTCGTAATCAACTTCGAATTAGTTTTCAATCAGAGCATCTTTATAACGGCAGAATTCTTTTTTGAAGTGAGTTTTTTTGACTAATTAATAAAAAGGTTTTATTAGGAGTGCTTAGTAAAATATTGGGATTGTTTTAATAGGTATCATCATTGTTTTAGATTTAGTAGTACATTACATTACAGCCGTGTGGTGCCGGCTTTGAATTTGCACCATCCCAACTCTTCCCGTGGGTGTCGTAATAGGCGACTAAGGGACATAAACCGGGGGGCGGGCAGCAGCGCCTCTTGCAGAATAGATCTACCACCGAACTGCGATCCCCAACCCGCATGCCTAGCGTGGGGATTATAGGCATTACCCCCTATGAAATAAAAAAATCGAGGGGAGGCCTGCGTCCAGCAGTGAACTATTATAGGCTGTTGAGGTGAGGCGAGTCCATTACAAATATCAGTTCAATTTCAGATATCAAGTAACCAAGCATTTTAATTAGTTTATGGCTTGCAGTGAGATTTTGCAGAAAATACTAACTTTGATTCAAGTGAATGAATAATTCAGTCAAAACCACAGCCGTGTTTGTTTGTTTTCTCAGCACTTATTAAGCTAATTGACTTCTCGATAGAGAAGAACTTAGTTGAAATAATTGACATAATTGCGTTAGTGCTATCAGGAACTGCAGATTACTTAAGTAGAGAGTTTGTTCTTAGTACTTACCTAAATTTATTCTCACTTAGAGATCTAATGAGAAAAGATTTATACAAAAATACGCAGCTACTTAACAGAATATTCGGGTCTTTTCTGACTAACTTTAATAAACATTTGTAACTCACGATCATCATCATCATCAGCCTATAATTGTCCACTGCTGGACATAGGCCTCCCCTAATGAGCGCCATAGCGCCCTGTCTTAACTCTGTACTTAATATAAGTATTACAGATATATTAATTATTTACTATAGTAAAGACAGATTTGCGAAAACAGAATTTGATGGCAACCAAGAGCAACTTCAAAAATTTCTGCCTATACTAGAAAAATTAAAATTGTTACAATGGCATTAAAAAACCTTATGATAGGTATCACAAACTGTCCAATGGTTTTAAGAAAACTATTTTGTTTAACGTAATAGTAAAATAAAATAGGTGGGCTGGTGTGCGCGTAAAACTTATAGTATTTGTTTAGAAATAATGTTGTCTTATCTAAGTTATATTTTGTATGCATAAAGAAATAAAATTATTAAGTTTAAGTTTTCCTTACATGTAAGCCTTTTTTTCAGAAAAAGTGTGCATGTGGTGTGAGTTAGAGCAGCAGGCAAAAGCTAGTTATTAAATAAATCACGATAAAGTGGGACGAGTCAGGAATAACTCTAGTTTAGTAGCAGGAGGAGCAGGGAACTTTCAACAGTCTACAGTTGGTCTGGACCCCAATAAAACACTGAAGAGGATTGGCACGAAGTAGCCTCAGGCAACACAAGTCCTGTCGACTTCCAAATATAGCCCTCCATCGGCCCTTTCGGATACTGTACGTTGGGCATGGTATTTTGGATTAATAAACTCAGTGTGATCCATAATAATGTGGTCCATATAAAGATTTTACCTCAGAGGTAATTTTTGATATAGCTTCTAAACACATTCACGTTATCACTATTTTAATTACAACGCGTTTGAAATCCTGATTTTGCCATCAAATGGCTTAAATAAACTTTTAACATGATTATTTATTTATTTATTTGTGTAATTAGAACGACCCTAAGCCAATTATACTAATTACAGTAGGATTCAATAGAAAATATAGATAGATTAAATAAATTGACATTAAAAAAAAAAAACAGAAATTAAATACTTATTAAGCTTAAATTAAATTATCCTAAGAATTACACAAGATTGAGGTTATTAAAAAATTATACAATATCAAATTAAGAATAAAATTATAATTAAAAATCACATTCACAAAAACTCAGACATATACGCATCAGAGTTCTCCACTCGTCCGCGAATATATTATGTCGTTAATTACCAAAAATAAAGCCATTAAAACTTCCCTGACTGATATTACATACTTGCTCTTTATGAAAATAACTTATGTATGTCAGCTTAGAACAAACCCCAAGTTACCACTTGGATTTCATATACGTTATCTTATTTTTGTCTTTCAACACATGTGACACTAAGCCAGTATTAAATTAGTTTTTTATTGGTTCGTCCTAATCTCTCAATAAATTTGGGGAGACAACAACATTATTTTGGTAAAGATGAAAATTAGTGTCACCACATTGTTGTACATCTATTTATATGTATCTCTCCTAATTTTTTTCATAAAAAAGTTAAATTGTTAAATTGTATTTTAGAATAGAATTTACAAAAAACATTGTTTTGTTTTTAGTTTTACAAATGACCATACCTATATTTTTATATTCTACATATTTTATTATGTACTACCTTGTAACTATTAAACATCTGCCATCACATCGTCCTGATTCTTTAAAACTATATAACAAGCGACGATAATGGATCAAAGACTATTCAAGCTATCAAAAGATATATCTCTAGCACGCGCTTCACAAAAATTTGTTACGGAGTTCCTCATACACAATACGAAGCAAAAGAATCTCGTTGCGACAAAACGCATAATAATCTTTCTTTGTGCTTATTAATTCATATTACACGGCCACTCGCTCTCGACTTGATGACAAAGGAAGCTACGGTCGACCACAAAAGTCAATGGATCGAGCCGAACTGAACATAATAAATTACGACTCAAGATGACTAGTTTTTGACACGGTTATTGGTACTCGACATTCACTTGTGACCAATTGTATTTAAACCTTATCCCCATACACATAAGTGTTTGATAAAACAACCTCGCTCTCAACCTAGCACTCGATATTCTCGCTATTAGTATACACCTAGTGCGGTAAACGTTAGGATTTTGATACGAAACCTGCTTATTTGTGTACCACGACATTTATCTTACTATGCGACGCATGTATGAATGAGTGAGCTTATATGGGAATGTATAGAATAGCGTATGTAAATACGGGACAGAAAGTATTATGATTCAGTTTGCCATAAGTTCGAAAATACACAAATATCAAGGTATAACTATTCTCTTGGGATTGGGACCTTACCATTCTTTATAGATTTTTTTTATCCAACAATATTTGCTGAACACACGTTCCATTTTGTTTCTCATCTAATCACTAAATTCGTTTGACGACGTACTTTAACGTACTTCAAATATGTATATAATATATGTATTTTATTATGCATGGTATAAATTGTTTATCTTATATTCCTTTGTTCGATGTATAATATGAAAGTGAGTTATTATGATCCATATGCTTTTTTCAAAGAACTTCTGAAAACTGATTTGATAGTCAATGTTTCAGTAGCAGTAAGTATCTTAAAAGACTACAAGATGAAATAGTTATTCTTGGGAAAGCTTTTCTTCAGAGCTTAGTTACAATCGCGTTTACTTAAGAGCCGAGCCACGACCTCTTTCCATATTACGTGAGTCTTTGTCTTTATGTTCCTTTAGTAATTCAACAATGGCTGCGTATTTGTCATCAGCGTGAGCACTTAGATCATTGTAACAGGTACTCATTTTGTATTTGTTCGCGTTTCGTTACAAGCAGAACGAATTATGCTCTCATAAGGGATACGTTAGTTTGGAATGTTGTTAGTTTATTGTTAGGTCTATTTGGTTCTGTGTTTGCATTACAATACTCTGCCGCGTCGAGTCCATGTCAAATTTTGGTATTGGTTTGTATATTTTATTATTTTTCTATTCTATTTTGACATTCTCATGTCTTCATTACCCGACTGCGTTTTAAAGCAACATTTCTTAAGAACAGGGTTACTCACTTCTTTTTTTTTAGTGCTCTCATTTTTTTGTCTTTAATTACCGTTATGAATTAATATCTTTTTTTTTCTGTGTCGCGGTGGGCGAAGTTCCGCCTGCGACGCAGGAGGTTACGGGTTCGATTCCCGCCTCAGGATAAAATATATCTGCAAAAAAATTGTTTGGGCTGTTCTGGTCGTTTTCTATCTATACAAAAATATTTCAGTGTAAGTATTGTATTAAGTTTATCAGTTATCTAGTACCTAAACACAAGCTCTGCTTAGCTTGGGGCTAGATAATGCTTTATAAATTGTCCAGCATTATTTGTTTATCATTATATTAAAGAACATAGCTATTATATTTTATAACAACAATATAACACGCCTTAAAATTATTTCCAATCAAATTGTTTTATTTATCGTTGACCTTATCACTTATGGTGTTATTGTAAGTCTTATCAATACTACGTTCGAAATTGATATGAACAACACATAATTTAGCTACAAAGACAGTAAAAGTGACCTATTTATTAGCTTTAGCTCCATAGATAACATCTTTGTATTTTAAGGTCATTAACACCATTATTGAAGAGATAAATTAATTTAATATCGGAGGACTTTTGAATTGCGACGCCTATAAAGTGATAAAGATTTATTTGATTGAGCTTTGAAATTATAATATATTTCAATTTTTATCTACCAAATAACAGTTTTTCTTGTTATATTTTATTTCTATATGAGAGTATGATTACACACATAACATAATATCACCTGAATTGAGCATCTATTTAATGAGGCTAAGAATGCAATTGTTTGCATTCTTAGCTTCATTATCTGTATCTATTCTATGGGATAATCCCAAATAACAAGTCAACGAGTTAGCATTGCCATTCAACGTGGCAATGCTGCCAGCATTCTGGGCACTCTGCCTTCTGGTGACGGCTTAGATTTTTAGAAAATAGATGTAAGTGTAAATATTATTTGTAACTAATTATTTTTAATTGTAATTAATTAAACTGCTTTATATAATTTCACGTCTCTTTAAAAGTCAGAAAACTTAAGATATATGAAAATATCCCAAATAAATAAAATTAATTGAGTGGGTAATTTTAATTGGTAGTTACGTAACAAACACAGAAATAAATTATCATTTTCAGAAACTCACTCCAAAGGCTTAACTCGAAACTACAAATCATTCACATAATCATTGGCTTCTAATCTCCGTCCCTATCAAACTGCCCCGCAACCGTCATACTATTAATCAAAACTGACGATAAGAAGCTGTGATCATAGGTGGTATTTTCTTATAAAATGACGTATCTCTGTACTTCTCATTACCATAACATGACAAGTACATTAAGGATAACGGAGGAAAATCGGTAAATCGTGTATTGTAGTAGCTTATTTAATGCCACTTTGCACGTATGCTTTAACCGTAGGTTTCTTTTCTACGGTTAACGGCTGATGTCTAAGTTAAGTTTTATAGAAGTTGTTTAGAGCATTTTGCAGTTACTTGTGAGTTTTTATTTTCAGTTGGTTTAGTGACTGTTTTGACATATTTTTACATAAATTAAGATTTAATATTTAAGATCTAAATATTTCCAGTAATTCTATGGCCAATTTTAAATTTACAAGTACATTTTAGGCTCATACAAAAAAGGCAATTCAATTTGAAAAATATATCAAATTCTTCGATTAATAAAATGTATACTTACAATGTAAGATGTGGAAAAGAAATAGCGTACAACTGCTGTTTTTTCTTTAGGCATATTTTTGTGGGCGGTCGACAATCAGTTGCAAAAAATCTCTATATATATATCTCATGGTAGTTTCTTTACAACTGCTAAAGAATAATGTGTAGCGTGAGTTTTAAACCTAGCTAAAGTTGTTTGTTTTTTATGACTATTTTGCAGCGCAACACTATCTAGACATTTAAGAGTAGCTATACAATTAGCTACTCGTTTACACTCACAGCTTCATACCCGTCACATGCCGTTTTTAATAAACAAAGGTGAAATTTAATTTAAATAAATACAACAAATTTTTGTCTACTAGTTATATAATCATAAAAAACTTAGCTGTAGAGTCTACCACCATCGAAGCAACTCTTTTTAAAGGGTTGGTTGCTTTGTTAAGGTGAATTAAAAAAAACTTCAAAAACAAAATCAGATCGCGATTATACGGTTAGAACTGAAACTAACGAATCATTTCCTTCCATTATCACAAGCAGTAGCGTAACTAACACCTAATGAAATTACATTTTGACTTGTGCATTTTTATTTCCACTGATTTGCTCTAAATTGAGATTCTAGTAACTGTTTTCTGTTTTTTTTTCTCATTTGCTTATTGCACAAACATTTTCATTTACGAGCTTAGTGTTATCATGCCGAGTAATATTTTATCAAGTTAAGGTTAATAGCAACACAGTGTTCAACGTAATTTTAAATTATCCTCTTTATTGCACGCATAATCCATGGCGTGAATCTACCACTCGTATTTTAGCCCGACTCGGATCATAAAAGCTTGCTAAGCGAAACAGTATATCTCTCTTACTGACGGGTTTTTTGCCGTTTGTTTTTACGCAATAACCTCACATTAAGTGTTATCTTCGCGGCCGGTTCCGCGCTGCGGCTTCTCTCATTTATTGTATTACAAATTTAGTGGGAGGAGCTATACCCAACCTACCCACTTTACGGTGCGTACGTAGAACAAGACAGCGATATCGCTCAATGAACTGCCAATAAATAAAACGAGCGAGACGCCATCCATTATTTCAAAGTTAACTACGATAGAAAATAGGGTCGATAAAAACTTCCCCTTCATTAATAAGCTATTAGATTACGATGTCGCATCAACCGATTGGTAGGCCATAGGGAATCCTAATAAACGCTCCCTCCTTCCAGATCGGTGCTCGATCGAGATTCAAAAGAAGCCCCGCTTTGAAACGCGCACGAAACAAAACGAGCTCGAAAAGACCCCGCTCTAATTCTCTTTAACATCTCCGATTTCAATTGCTCCTTCAGATATTTGAATGTAGGGAGGGACAAAGTTTGACACGTAGGGTCGCCGGTATAGAAATCTCCTGTATACATACAATGCGGGTCCGGCCTCATAGGTACCCATTAACGAGAGTGCCCGAGAGGCGAGGACGATATCACAAGATCAGATTGACAACGGCAAAGAAAAATAGAGCTAGTTTTACGAGCTGCTCTGTTATTAAACATTTTAAATAAATGCGTTTTCTGTGCGTTCGTTTTGAACACAATCCATTCAATTTAAAAGATCTATAGGTTCAAACCCTTTGGTACGCACACGGATAAAACTTTTTAGCTTTTTGTCACCGGTGGTCCGCGTGTGTGCATTGTGAATTTTTGTCCCCATTTACTGGTGCTTTTTGATACCGATCATTTTTTGTTCGCCCTTTATTTAACGGGTATTGTGCGAAGGCTTAGTTCGGATAAGATCTTGGATATGTCACCAAAGTCTACTGGTTTTTCTCATAAAAAGAGGTAACCTTTTTGATCATTATAAAAAGTTCGTGAGAATATAAACTATGTTTCAGTCTTCACGTGCTTCGAGGGTCAATGAAAATGCATGATGGTTATTATTATAAAGTTTTGAAACGATGATAATTTTATCCTATCGCAAATAAAACTTCCATCATCCGGCAAACATAATATTATATTGCAAATTGGCATTCTTTGACAAGTCATTCGCATCGCAAGAGTCACACTGCCCATCAATCATAGCAGATTACGCCGCAAATCGAACCATTCAGAAGAATAACCATAAAATTGCATATTCAGCGTCCGAAGATAGATACATGCGCGATCAACAACTCGGAAACATCTGAGTTGCTGAATCATTCACCCACATTTGAAAAGGTTGAACATGAAAAATGCAAATTTTGCGTTCTCAAATTAAATCTTCAAAAATTACTAAAAAAGTTGCATGTTCCAATTACGTTTCAAATAAGTTTTACACTTTTATCAAAGAGAACGAATAAAAAATTTAATGTGTAAACAATGTATTTCGTAAATTCTTCTTAAGTTTTTCTAAAATTTCCCAAACTGCTTTCTATTTCCTTACCAGCATTGAGCAATAAAAGCAACCTTTCTATAAAACGCAACCAACCGTACCCTATCACTTCTGTGAAGCTCATATAAAATTCAAACACTGCCGGTGTTTGCCTTGTACAACGACTGGAAACTAAAGAAAGTCCCGATTTCTCAACCACTCCCTTTTATCTCCCACTGGCGTAATGCAGTGTAATTTCCTTTAGCAAGACTACTGTGTGTTGAGTCGCAGCAGTCTTGAGTGCTACCAAGGATCATTTTGTATCCGATTACATGTCTGCAAAGACTGGTTGATTGTTTGCTGTACCGCGTACCTCACTTTATTTACTCTCAATGTTTTCCCCTTTAGTGGATCGGGGACAGTCTCAAATTACTTGACAAACTCAACCAAGACAGTGTCCACTTTAAAATTTATTTCACTTTGTAGATATTTGTTCTGATTTAATTATTATGGTTTTATTTTTTAACGATTGATAGTGATTGATAGTGATAGATAGTGATAGATATTATAATTTGTAAAGTAACTTGCATGAATCACTTTTATTGGTACTTATACGGAAATTTTGAACTCCTTTTTCCCTATTTACTCATTTGACATTGTTATTTTATTGAAAACTGATGTTAACGACTATCATAAAACTTTGTATCCACGACAGCTAAGATAAACACACAGCATCAAACATTGCATTTTGGTAATGGAAATTTTATAGGATAGTTTTCATGTTAATATTCCGTTGTTATTTCTGGAATGTTTGTTAACAGTTTAAAACTTCATAAATTTAATAATTTAACTTAGATAAATATAGTTCTTAACTTTCATTTGTTATCATTACCCGTAGGAACTTTATCTTGATTGTTTCAGCAAAATTGTTAAAGTTTAAACTTCCCTCTGAGGTGCTCATCACATAAATGGCTAGTCAAATTTCTGGCAACATCTGCCAATTGTGGCTTTAGATTGTGCAAAATTTAATCCGTGTTGCAGTGGCATATTGAATTTCTTTCTCGCTCGATTGAAAGTGTTTTTTTTTAGTATCCCAGACTGTCGCCTGTTTCCTTGTCTCAGATTTCACGGTAGCCTCTTTGTAGTGATGTAACTTTAGAGTGCCGAAGGTAGATCCATTCATATCGGTTTACTCACTGCTGTTTTTTTCTTTGATGCGGCAACTAAGTATTTAGTTTGTTAGTGGGTGTAGCCCATGGGCGGGTAAAAATCACTTTTATGGTGTCTGAAGTCAAGAAGCTATAAATTTAGGTAACTGGAACATAATTTCGTCCGATGTTCTTTGTTTTCGCCTCTGATACGTTACTATCTTCGCAACTATCTTGTGGCTATCGATATATCAATCTCAACAATGTATATTTTTAATGTTTCTGCTATCAAATAGGGATCTTTCAATATTTCAAACATAAAATTCGTGTACTGTATTTGTTTCTGACTTTACTGTTTATCCAGTGGAATTTTTTACATTAATTTTACTTATAGTATTTTTACCACGTACATATTTGCAGTCCTAAGCAAACAAAACAAAATCGTAATAAACGCTAAATTAACTTTCTAAATTCAGCTCGAATCGATCGCAGCTGTAGGTAAAACAAGTGATGCATCCAAAGATAATATTTGAGCTCCAATACACAATAAAAGACTGTAAATACAGTGAGCAATTACTACACCGGTAACATGTTTGTTTAGGACCAAGATCTTGAGAGAATCCGGAGTGTCTTCGGAATGTTTGAAGTATCTTCGAATGTGTGTGACTGTCAGGTAGGGGTTAGCTAGGGGTATAGTCGTAGGCGAGTATTAATTGCTACCGTTTTCGAGGAGAGGGGACGTCTCCTGAAAGCATTTTCACCTTCAATAATGTAGGTCTAGTCTAGTCTCTACCCATAGCTAAATCTATATTGACATTATGTAGTAGGTATGTGAAAGAAACACAATGTCAGAATATTTACTCAGAGAGGTACTGGCTACGAATTAACACATAACTACTGTAAGTAGTCTTGTGTAAATATAGACCGTTATCGACTTGAGACAATAACGAATCAGAACAATCAAACGGTATGTTTGATTTATTAATCGAAGCCTCCTTCTTATTACTCGTGTTTATTCTGTGCCAGATATTATCACATACGTTGAAATTGATGGGAGTATTAGCTCTATTGTTTTAATATGGATGTGTTTGTATGTGAGAATATTTGATTAATTGAACAACTCTCTCAAAAAATTTATGAAAACCAAACCAAAAAAGAGTTTAGTTATTTTATTCGTAGATGTGTTTTCTTTTGTGGACATCAAAGGATATAACACCCACTCTTTGTCGCGTAAATAAACCTTTGTATGGATATCAAAAGGATGTCATAATATAACTATCTAGTAGTAAGCCTGGCCAAGGATTCGGAATCATAGCCATCACATTTTCATCTTATAGCTCTAATATTGTAATTTCTGCGTTTTCATTTCCGCAAATTGGCCCAAGGAAATCGAGTTTGTCTCTTCCCGAGATCCGCATCTGCACTGAATAGCTCTATAGCACTAGAACAGACGAGACAACAGATTGAACCTTTTGTTCTTGCTAAAAGGTCGTAACTTCTATGTATACTTGACAAAATAGTGCGCGGAAAAATAACCTCTGAGACGATAGAGACAAGGTTGTTAAAAGAGTGGTGACATATAACGAAAGCAGAAATGCAATCTACAAGAATCTAGTATTAGAGAGTACCTACACGCCAGATGTTGCGGTCTCTGAAATTTGACGTAACTTAAAGCTTGTAGGAGATGCTAAATTATGGGAACCCAGTTTGCGCATTGTATAAAACCTATCTTATATATTTGAAAACTTTTTCATTCAATTACCTAAAAGTGTATTTGTTTATTTTCATGTCTTGACTGATGATATTTTGGATTGGATTTCAGGTTTGTATTAGTACTAATTCTACATAAATATACTATGGTTTCCTTTTTTTTTTTTAAATCTACAGTACATTATTTATATGTCAACGGTAGAATGAATTAATACGCAATCAAAACGCTTATAGCTCCTGGTACAATTACAAAGGATTCAATGGGCAAATTACTTCGATATTCTTGTTCCGTATGTTCCTTTGTGAAAACCAAACGTATTGTCAAATGACAAAGCCAACGAGACCAGGTACCCAACCCACCAATTACACTGCATTGTCAAAAAATCTATCTTGGAGACATTTTTGAACATGTCATTCGATACCAAAGCAACAATGCTATTAGCACAGTAAACATTCGATGAATTTTGATCTCTATTACTACAACTTTTAGGGATTACTATAGTTATTATGTCAAAAGAAAATCTATCTTTGTTGGTGTGTACTCAAAAACTTTTGTCAGAAGGTCCTCTGGTCTGTCACATATCCTCTCTATTGTGATTTACTTCAATAGCTTTGAATCCATAGATTTTTTAAATTGGTCCCAATAAAGAGTTTATACACCTGCTACTAACAGTAGGCAGTAAATATTTGCTTAAAATCGTGAGAAAAATATCATCAATTTTTATAATATTTACATTATTTTGCTCAAAAGAAGGTCCTTATAAAAGTACAATTTTTTTTTATTTTGGTAAACATGTTTACTTATACTTATTTTAACTAGGTAGAGAAAATACAACAATGTTCCATAATAAAACAATAAAATTAAAAGCGATAGTTTAACTTTCCCTCCAACACGGTAATTTGCTCAACGATCCTTCGATGTATAATTTCAAAGAAAAAGTTGCCGGCAGGCTATACTTCACCATAATTAGCATTACTAATCATTTTGTTTGCTCTGCAACTACGAATCAGACATTCCAATTATACGGTGTTAACCTTTATTTAATTTATGTAAATTATTACGGGGTGCCACTTAGATGTTGATTTGCCGAATGGGAGATTATTCGCTATCTTTTGTTAATACCTTCTAATGACAGTGGGGTTAGAAGCGACTATCATTTTATAATAAGCAGAAAGCCCATTTTATTTTTAAGCATAAACTTGCAGCAATACAGTACAATAATACAGCAAAATAGTTACTTAAGGTAACTTAGCTACTCTACAGTCTTTATTAAAATAATGTATGCCGCAAAAAGATACTTTTCAGAAGTATTAATAGATATGAGATGGTGAAACTTGTACTACATAAGTTCTTTCATATAAAATTTGCAATTCGTATTGACAAAAACCCGTTCAAGAATAATGAGGTTTTCATTTTTCTTTTTATAAGACGTGTCCTTCTCCATGGCCAAGTCTCATTTTGTATGCAGTATTTATTTCACACAATGGCTGCCGTCAGTTCACATGTAGGACCCCTCAGCAATTAAAAAACGCTGACGAATAAGACCGACGATTTTTATCTCTCACCGAATCATGAATTCAAAGAAACGTAGGCGTTGTCCGCACCACCTCTTTGTCTAACACCTTCAATGTCATATTACGTCTCCTTTTCTATCTCTCCAACTCCATTTTCGTTAATTCATTAAATCAGTCTGTAATTGTTTATAATTATAATTAATTTGATTTCAGAAACCTGTACCGTGCTTCTTCATTTTGATACTCATGGTCTTGTGAGAATTAGATACTTTATCCTATAGGACGGGATTTAAGTTAGTGTCGCTGTTATTTGGTAGTGTAATTGAAACTCTATAGCTAGTCAAATAAAGTTCCGTTTAATAAAAAATATCAAAATCTAAGATACAAACGGTGATTTTAAATCAAGAGCTATAGAAATTCTGTTTGAACTTTACTGGTTCCTTAAAGATAACCTTTTTACGATCTTAATTATTAGTTATGGTTATGTTGAAGACGAAAATTTCGTCGGCGTGATAATTATCATAATTGTTATTTCTTTCCAAGAATAGAATTTATGTTTGGATATTTTTTTATACAATTCGATCATTATTATCATTTATTGTTTGTTTTGGTTGAGCTAGTTTATGATACCTACAAAATTATTGGATTTGCTTCCCCGTTGTCATATTTCATAATTTTATCCATATCACATGTGGCATCTTTATTAGTTTCAAAATAAGGTTTTTAGCAAACGGATAATCTGTTTTTACTTTAATTTCCTGAGCTTCCGTTAATTTTAAGAATATACAACTTATGTTAATTTCAAGCCAAAATATAAAACATGAAAAATATAAGACTGTCCTTATAATTTGTAACTGTAGTCCCTTAATTACATCGCATACTAAAATGTGACGTGAAAAGATAATTAAAGCACTTTGTTGACTAATATTTTCGGTGGTCGTCTACAGACATCTAAACTTAAATAGGCTAATTAATGTTCATGAAAATTTCGCTTTGGTAAATAAACCAGCTTATTTATATTCAGGGCAGATATTCCATGACAAGATAAGATGGTTCTAATTAAAACGGTCGCCTTAAATACCTGGCTCAAAATGTTCTTGGAACTTTGTTGTTCAATGATTTTCTAAAACTTTTCAGTCAATCTTAATAAAAACGAGATCTGGAGACGACAAATGATTATTTGTAAATAAATTAAACACAAATGACAGAGAAGATGGTTATTTGAGAATGACACAATTTGGGAATACTTACAACGAGTTTTTGTATTAAAATTATTTATCGAACGTTTAAGTTCTCCCAGAGACTGGTCCTTACTGCGGGACCAGTCAGTTCTTTGAGTTTTTCACAAAAATGTCTTGAGGAGATTTTGCTGGAAATTGTCATTTTTCAAAGTTGTGAAAGTAGGTAGCATCTTTATGAAAAATATGTTTAATTGATTAATTTAACCTGAATAACACCAAAAACACACTCACGGTAGGGCTGGTCTACCAGTTTAAAGTCGCCCAGCGAGCTATGGAAAGAGCTATGCTCGGAGTTTCTCTGGAGGGTAGGATTCGTAACGAATACATCCGACAGAGAACTAAGGTTATCGACATAGCTCAAAGGATTAGCAAGCTGAAGTGGCAGTGGGCTGGCCATATCTCGAGAAGAACCGACAACAGCTGGGGTAAACGTGTTCTTGAGTGGAGACCGCGACTCGGCAAACGTAGTGTAGGGAGCCCTCCGACCAGGTGGGATGACGATTTGCGAAAGACTGCTGGCAGATGCTGGATGCGGCAAGCTGAAGACAGGGCGCTATGGCGCTCATTAGGGGAGGCCTATGTCCAGCCGTGGACAAATATAGGCTGATGGTGATGATGATGAACACCAGAAACATTATCTAATCTATAAAGAAAATCTTATTTTGCATAATGATCCTCTTTGCATTATGTTCAGGTGATTACCTGAAACTACTCTCAAAGGGGTAGTAAGTACACTTTGGTGCAGTATCCGTAACACATCCCGTAATAACATGCAGATTCATTAATAATGCATAACACAAGGATGAATCTTGTACCAGAGCGTGGCCAATAGGAGGTTTCTAGTTGGAAACTTAGAGTTGCACCCCGATTCTGCTTCGGCTTCGGCCTCCGGCTCAGTTTTGATAATAGACTAAGCCCCACTTGCACAACAATATTTAAATGTCTAATTTTGATTAACTTTGACGTATTTGTATGGTTTGACAACTCACTAATCAAAATTAAGAAAGTTAATTATCGTTGTGCAAGCGGCATTTAGAATTTTTTCACTACTTTGATGGTATCCGCAAAACACTTTAAATTCAACTTCTTGATTTTTGTTTTGGCTTTATTCTTTATATACAAATCGCTCTGCAAAGTGATTTTATAAAATGCTTTTACGTCTTATATGAACAGTCTGCTAGTTTCTAGTACCGTTATTTTTATAATTTTGTAAATATTTATGATGATAAAAACAGTATTTGTGCAGGATACTTGTAAATGATACTGTTAGATTTCATTAAAGTCAATTCTAAAACGGTAACTAATATTGCTCTGATAAAAAAATGTTTTATATGTCTTTGATATAACTAAACATCAACTGCGGATGATTATATATATTTATTATGGTGTATTTATACATCTTAGCGTCAAAAAAACGTGATTACTATCGTGAACGGTGGAAAATTAGCTGTAATGTAACTCGACGTAAGTCATGGCCAATTTATCACGAGTAGATAGACCAAACTACACACTAACAGAGTGCGTGTGCTTTTTCGATTAGTCTTCAGAAGACGAAGAGCAAAACAAGATCGAAAGTATTCTATAGCAAAGATACAGTTAATTTTCGTTTAAAATTCGGCTTCAAAATACCTCCTATCTAGCCTGAAACTCCGTAATGAATTCAAAATCTTTGATGGAGCGTGGTTTATTACAGAAGCATTGTGGTGCGTCTTAGTATTAATTCGTAACGAGTTTGAACTTTGAGAGTGTTGGCTCAAGATGCTCAGGATCCTAGTTAATATTTCATAGTTCCTGTTTCATTAGCCAATATAGTTCTAGTTTAGCTTCTATGCTAATACCTTGCTTTGGAATTGGAACCTATCTGGATATATGGAATCCGGATGGAAAATACCTTGTTTTTATTCGTAGTTAAAATTTACGGGTAGATTACGAGTACTTGCGTATATCCTTTAAGTTTATAGATTAAAGTTCCCAATCACCTCACCTCTCCTCAACAGCCTATAATAGTTCACTGCTGGACGCAGGCCTACCCTGATTTTTTTATCTTATGGGGATAATGCCCATAATCCCCACGCTGGGCATGCGGGTCGGGGATCGCAGTTCGGTGGAAGATCTATTCTGCAAGAGGCGCTGCTGCCCGCCCTCCTGTGTATGTCCCTTAGTGGCCTCTTACGACACCCCCGGGAAGAGTTGGGGTGGTGCAAATTCTAAGGCACCACACGGCTTCTAATCTTAATTTCTTGAGTGGTTATGAAAATCAAACAGAATATAAACTTAAACATACGAACTTTTTTGTGTCACAATTAACACTAACATTTTTAATTAATACGTCTATTACATTTTGGGTCTAGTGCCTCAATTTGATATTCGTGATTCAAACACTTTTGAAATAAATGATTAAAAATGCGTTTCAAGGAAAAATTTAACACGTATCCAATCTGACGGTGATTGAAGCCAATCAATAACTTTTGATTCACCATCATAGTCATAAATATCAAAGCCAATTACGGCGATGATTCAAACCCTTGTAGTTTGGGATAAACGCCAAAATATTTACAGCATATGGTGCTAAATCCTATCGTTCTATCTTTTTATTTTTGAGATGCGACTATTGCGACGTTTAAGACGCAGCGCGATTACACTGACGCGGCATTGTGGTGAGAAACGAAATGTGTTTTGGCACTGAAAGTGTCAAGGAGAAAATGTATGTATCTGCTCAGTTTATTTGTTTGAGGTACCTACAGCCAGATGAAAAAATTTAATATAATATTATTTCATATGTTTGGAAGATGCACTATTTATGTAGGTATCGTTATGCAGTATTGTAAAATTTCTAAATTTTTCAATAATATTAAGCGAATATATATTCTATATATATGTATATATTCAATAATGTTAATTATAATGTTATACTAAAACCAGTTCAGCGATCACATCAACTAATCGCTTATTATAAAAGCGTTTACCGATACTATCACGTCAGCAGTTTGCTAGCCTCGTGATATCAAAAAACAGAGTAAAGTGATGATGATTAAATAATCTAACTTCAGAAACTTGTGAAATCACGACTAAAAGTCGCGTCTGCAAGAACTTTCAGCTTTAGATCCTTGTTTGTTCTTTCTGGACTATAATTAGTCGGCTTGTTATCCCTGCTCAGGCTTCAAATTAAAAGAGAATCGTCAGACGGTTCAACCGCAACACGCTGTTAACGATTCCGGTACAGAAAATATTTTACTTCCACATTCTTATTAAACTTGTTTTGGGGCCCTCTGTTCTATTTTACGCGGTGGTGGTGGATTATTGTGGATGGAACTTTAAATGGAGCTAAAGTGCTGAAGAAACCGAAATAATCAAAATTTAACAATAAATAAATAAATAATGCTGGACAATTCACACAGCATTATCTACCAAGGTAAGGTAATAAAAACTGATGTACCTATTTGTCCGGCTTGACGAAAGTAAGTAAACGAGGTTACCTACATACTAAAAAATACATGTTATGTTATCTAACATAATATCATTATCCATGACAGGTAGACTTCAATTTCTTAGTAAAATATTAAATTTAGTAGACTTAAGCAAAAAAAAAAATATTTTAGTATAAAAGTCACCGTCAATTCTCTGCTTTTCAAACTTTGTAACGCAAAATGAAATTGTCATTCTTACTAGTTTGTTTTCATCAAGAAATTGCTTAAATCTGCTTTTTAAAATAGTAAACCCATAAATAAAAAAATCTGGACAATTCACATACTCGTAGCATCTTGACCCAAGCTAAGCAGAGCTTGAGTTTATGGGCTAATAGATGACTGATATACTTAAGGCGGTACCCTGACTCACACTAGCACCGCACACAAGCCGCATGGCCATAAACTGCCCAATGGTTCTTTCAAAATACCTTTGTTTATCGTAATAATAAAATAAAACAAGTGACTGCGCTAGTCTTCTTCGGGGTACCGCCTTAATTGAGTACATTACATATATAGATATTTCTATAAAGTTTCTACCTACTTTATTTCAACCCATAACTTGTAGGTGGTACGTACTCGCCCTTCTTACATCGCAGGTAAAACACCTTATCCACACTAACCTACCATCAACAATTATACTTTTTTCGTCTGCCATATTCGTGCGGCGTCGTTACAAAAGGCGGCAAGGGCGCCCAATTATGTAATTACGTGTTAGAAGATCTGTTTTTATCACGTCCACCCTTGTCTATGCTCGATAATTGACTTGACCGTTGTTTTGACCATAATTTCGCGTTATTAGATGTCGTGGAAAGGCGCCATGTGGTTGAACAGATGGGGTGGATTAAACGGGATATTCCACTGCTGGATCTTAGCGTCCTCTGATCAGCGTTATAGCACCCTGTCGTCAGCTCTCCCGAGTCTACCATCTACTAACATTCTATAGCTGATGGAAGCTTAGATTGGACGGCATATTTCACTGCTGGATCTCAGCGTCCTCTGATCAGCGTCATAGCACCCTGTCGTCAGCTCTCCCGTGTCTAGCATCTACCAACGTTGTATAGCTGATGGAAGCTTAGATTGGACGGCATATTCCACTGCTGGATGTCAGCGTTCTCTGATCAGTGTCATAGCACACTGTCGTCAGCTTTCCCGCGTCTAGTATCTGCTAATATTCTATAGCTGATTGTCAGTACACAGGGCGTCTACATTAATTTTACAGATTTAAACGCTCAAGATTACGTCCCAACGGTTGACGGTGCTGCTGCAGATTTTGCCAGGTCACTTCCATTTTCGCTTGATGGTAAATGTTGATCGACAGCTAATTTAAAGTTAAACTTATAGGTATTTATGTATTTGAACCTAACCTGCCAAGCTATCCGATAAATGAAACAATTGAATTATTATGATTCTTTCAAACCGCAGCGGACGGAATATGATTTCAAATAACGAATTCTTAAATCAAATTCCTTCAGTGCATTCAGCTTGGGGAGGAGTCCGCCGAGCACTCAAATTTTAACGCCTTGCAAAAGGCAAAAGAGGGTAACTCGTTAACTGGAAAATACGAGAACCTATCAACAGTTTTGAGAGATTGAGGGAATTCGCAAATTTTATAAGGTACGGGATATTATCCTTTGCCATATGGTTAACAATAGGGTAGGGTCAACAACATGTGCAGGCGTCCGACAGTGGGACGTCCTACTTGATGTTATGATGACTGATGTCGTCGGTGATGTCATAGAGTTGATAATACCGGGGACGTTAATACCGTTTTTTTAATGACAAAGTAGATCTTACTTTAATCTGTCGGATTTTTGTTATAGTGCTTACCCGCACTCTGGGCATCTCTAAGATATGAAATAATATCCCAAAAATTTTCGACTTCGGCTTTAATGTTTTCTCTGTAGGTGGAGTCACCGGCGCTACATACAGCCCGTAAGAGGTTCCAAAGATTTTCGACGAAAACCGACAGAGACTTCGTGGCTTAGTTGGTTAGAGCACACCCGTAAGGGTGTCGAAATTTTTTGGGAACTTATTTTATGTCTGATGCTTGTTTAGGTTTAAGGACAATACAAACTAGAATAAAGAGAGTGACTGTGTCCTTATTACCACACGTATAGCAGTGATAACCTCAAACTTATGAATCCGCATCCGAATTACCGATTTAGCTTAGGTATATAATATAACCGACCTGTTGTGAGTTATGTCCAGCAATAAGTGAGGACAATGTCCAGCAATGAACTGATATTATATGATGGATAATGATAATGTACCCACCCGATAATTCAGTTTTGTTCACTTTTCAGAAAAAGAAAGCATTATGAAATTATAATTACCAAAACAATAATTTAGGTGTGATGAGATGAATAAACCAATCTCACCTTACTGCTGATTCAATATTCTACTAATCGACTCGTGAAATAAGATTGCTTCAGAAACTCTTCTTATAATTTATTTTATTGTTAAAACAAAACCAACAGCCCTTAATTATGTCGTAACAGTTTTAATCTTAATAATCCAACTTACGGCTTAAGATATTTACATTTTATAAAATTTAAATGTATATAAATTATATTCATAATAATACTGGACAATTTACATAGCATAATCTAGACCCAAGCTAATCAGAGCTTGTGTTATGGGCATCGAGTTTAGTATTCTAACTCGATGGTTATGGGTGTATAAGTAAGTATTTTTTTATTATACAAAAAAAACGACAAGAGCACACTGAACAAATGTCTGCAAATATTTGTACCGAGGCGAGAATCGAACCCACAGCCTCCTGCGTCGCAGTCGGAGATTTCGCCGACCGCACCGTAGAGGTCGTCGAATATATAAATAAAATAATGAAAATTATATTGAACTAGTTCAAATAAGAAATGGTTTATCAGCTCTATATAAATCCAACCTTCTTATAACACCGATTACAGGGCGTCCAATCAAAAAATCATTTTTTACGATACAACCCAACCGGACATCGCTCATATTCGTATTAAAATTACTTCCAAACTTGCTACAAATAATAATATCGTAAAGTACATTATTTCATAATATAGTTAGTATTACAGCGTATATTGCAAATGGGATTTTAATACGATACATCTCTTTAGTGGGCGTAGTCAGTTGGTGTTTTAAGGGGCATCAAGAATATTGTTCTTCGTAATAACTTCGTAAATTAAGTCTTAACAGGGTTTTCACTGAACAGGGTCAACCTCCCAAAAGTGTTTTGTGGTGCATTACTTATTCTGCCATTTAATTATCATTTTTGCTGTTTATTAGTCGGGGGCTAATAAGATTTTTTTGACGGGTAACATCTTGGTTCATAGCCACAAGCGGCATTTGAAAAGAAAAGGATCTTTAACAAAAATAATAGATCGGTAAATAAAAAAAAGTTATTTTAGTTTAACCATACACATGAATTGCTTAATTCTGATGATGTTCTGTGGTCGAACAAACGGCCTATTAAAACAAGATTCTTTGCGACGGTTTATAAATCACGATGGTCTTTGAAGAGGTCCATGATGCAGTTGATAGTGAAAACAGAAGCTGGTAGCAAGCAACTCAAATAGTCCATATTCTAACCCCTACCCTCGTCCTAAGTTCGTCCACCATCTAACATTTACGGTAACTACCGTAGCCATCCGCATGGATAGCTAACAAGCTCGCTTACATACAACCGGAACGAATATAGCAAATACTAACTATATCCTCGGTTTCGCCCGCATGGAATTAGAATTTTCTTGTTTCATTTTGTACGCAGTTATAATTCTTATTCCAAAATTACTACTTATAAAATCACTATATCTTACAAACATTTAAATATTATACATTTAGTTGCTGGACAATCCACACAGCATCATATAGCCCCAATCGAAGCAGAGCTACCCATAACATCGAAACAAATATTTTATCGTAGAATAATTTTTTCCAAGGCAGGAATCGAACTCGCAACCTACGTTGCAAGCGGACTATTGCCTGCTGCGCCACATCGGTTGTCGAATAAATAAATAAATATCCGTAATTAACAAAAACAATTGTCAAAATCAGTCCTGCCGTTTTTGTTAATGTAGACAGTAAATATTTTTTGAATATTTGTTTGGTACAAGTAGGTACCGTTTATACTCCATAATTTTATATAAGTACGTTTAATATAAGAGTTACAAACAGACACTTCATTTCCATTAATGTGTATTTACAGATAGCAAATATAACGTAGCTTTGACAGGTATTCGCGGAAAAACTCAGGGAAATGATGGTTATTTCATATTTCACGGAAACTGTGTTGTGAGGTTTGGTTTTTTGCGGTAATATTGTAATTTCTTGATCCGAGATGTTTTTTCCTTTGATTATCTTTAGTAACGTTACATTGATCTTGTAGCGCTTTAGTAATCATGTAAGTTGGGCTAGCTACAATGTTGTAGGTCATCATCATCATTAGCCTATATTAGTCCACCGCTGGACATAGGCCACCACTTATCAGCGCCATAGCACGACGTCTTTAGCTTGCCACATCCAGCACCTACCTGCAGTCTTTTGCAGATCGCCACCTGGTCTTAGTGCGTCCTACACTACGTTTGCCGAGTCGCTATTTGTATGTTGTAGGTACCCACATTAGAAATAAAATCATTTGGTCTGCTCAAGATCTACATTACATACATTACACTACTAAACTTTTTCTTCTCTCACAATAATTCATCATCATCTTCAGCATATATTAGTCCACTGCAAGACATAGGCCTCCTCTAATGAGCGCCATAGCGCTCTGTCTTCAGCTTGCCGCATCCAGCATCAGCCAGCAGTCTTTCGCAAATCGTCATCCCATCTGGTCGGAGGGCGTTATACACTACGTTCGCCGAGCCGCGGTCTCCTCTCAAGAACACGTTTACCCCAGCGGAAAAAAAATGTCTTTGTGTTAGGGCGCCAAGCGTTGTTTTTTAATAAGAAAACTTAATCATGCCGATTCGAAGAAAGTCTACTTAAAAAAGACCCATTCCAACTTAATACTCCCTAAATCCTCTCTAACAAGAACAAAAGACAAACCTCAGAGGGAAGAACCCCGAATAATCCTGCTTCTTTGCAAAAATAAAACAACCACCTAGGATCTCTGACCTCGTTATTTACTCAAATTCAACATTCGGCTTACAGAAACAGGGAATATTTTTGATAAAATCTATTTTTAATTAGGTTTTTATTTAGGAAAAACAATTACTACACACTAAAACAATTACCAGTTGACTCAAAGTTTGATAGAAGAGGCTTAGAAAGGCTAAATTAAGATTCAATCGCGTGGAATTTAGGTACAGGGGCATACCTTGATGAAGTCCTTCGTAAAGGATTTAAACTTTGGGTTCTTCCAACACAAACTATAGGTTCGTAGTTAACCCGCTTATATAAATATAGGCCTCCTCATCGATTTCGATGACGGTGACCAAAAACATTACAGATTCTTCTTTGAATCATGAGCCCTAATGTGGCTCGCTAGACCCTTGCACTTGCTTATATTGGATATACAGGGTGTTCGGCAGAATGTGTGCCATAAAGTCACAAATTATGTGGGGATATTATGTGGACCAAGGGGTAGTATTTTGGTATACATGAAAAACAGTTTTATCTACACACTAATATTATAAAGAGGAGAGATTTGTATATTTTTATTGAATGAATAAACTTCGAAACTACTGGAACAATTATAAAAAAAGGCCGTTAGAAAGCTGCATTATATCATAACTACGTAATATAGGCTACAGAAAAATACCTACCCGTGCGAAGTCGGACCGCTTGTATGAAATAATATCGAGCAGTATTAAATTTAATAATAGGAGCGATGTAGCGCCGGGCGAAGGCCCGCTTGTGGTTGCGGATTCGATTACCGAATTGAAACATGTGCAAATATTTGTTCCAGGTGTTCTGGATATTTTCTATGTTTAGTAAAAAGTATCAATTTTTTTATCATCTTTATAATAATTATTTCAGTCACCTAGTATCTACCATACACAGGTTCAATTAAATCTCAAAATATGGTAAATCAGTCAGTACCCAGTTTTAAAAGTAATTTCAACTGGAACACCAAGAAATAAGCAATAACTCTCGTTTAACTTACAAAGACTGTACAAACGCAAATTACGCCAGCAATCGCTGCCACGTAACTGTTTATCTTTAATCACCCTTCTTTTTCCCCTTTTCGACCCCATTCCTACCCCAATTCTACCCCTTTTTGGCACGGCATCCCGCGGTGCGGCGGATTAGGCCACCTAAATTATTATGGGGTTGGTAGATAATTAAGAAACAAAAAAGATATAAATCAATGAGATCTCAATTTGCATTTTGTTTGCGATAAAAACTTCAAAGTATGTTTAATAGCTGATAGATGCGATAGTCTTTATATATTTTAAATAAACATAATGACAGTCCCCTGTCAATATATTCATGAAAACTGGTTGTACACTCACAGACATATCAATCGGTATATAATAAGAATGAATTCGCTGTGCCCATAACTATTTTATTACATTACTAGCGGTCCGCCCCGGCTTCGCACGGGTAGTTATTTTAGCAATAAAGCTCAAATTGACTACGTTTTAGTTACAAATCATTTGTATGGGAAAAAGAAGGGCTATTTTTAGGATTTTTCCAGCAATAATTCTAATTTTTCTCGCCGTAAAAACCATCCTTGAACTTCAACGAACATTTTAAAAAAAGATTTGGCCAAATTGGTCCAGGCGTTGTTGAGTTATGCGCTTACCAACACATTTTGCGATTCATTTTTATATTATAGATTATTATTCGCTTCTACAAAAAAACTCCAAGTGAGTTGCAAAAATTATTAATGAATAAATTCAAATAAATTGACAAGCATGTTCTGTGTATTTGATAATGTGAAATTTTAAAATCCTTTTTGATTTTAAAATTTCACATTATCGAAATAGACAATTAAAAGATTGGGATGACTTTTGCTCAAACTCGAAAACTGACAACTCGGTGGGTTTCTTGTTCGCTTCTTTACTTTACCGATAAAAGTAGTCACTTTATTTCCTAGATTTACTTAAGTAATTTGAATTTTTGTCACGTTTCCAAGAGTCGTATCAGGTCTAAAAGAAATAAAGCACTTTGATGTTTGATATTTATTTGATATACAAATCAGATTTTCATCATTTCTATTCAAACGACTCGAGCCTACAAGATAAGCCATTTTTGTCATAGATTTGATATACTTGCGCAAAATACAATTGCGCGAGGATACTATAAGCGCCATCCTTTGGCATCATCGTCGTCGGTTTTAAAAATTAATCAAAATATCAAATCTTGTATTCGTTATCGTCACCCTTGGGTTTGTAGTTTTCCCTTTCCCATTTCCCTAATAACAAAGAAATCACAAGAAGACTTTAGAAGACGGCCTCTTATCTTCTGTCATCTTAGATTTCAAAGATCGGAAGTAAATAGGAAGACTGTCACTTCTTTGCTAAATGCTACTGTCAGCTTTGAATGTCTCATATATACAGACATGAATGCGTGAAATCTCGTTGACTACGTCGCTTGGGGTTCGGGGAAGCGTTGTAGCACGCACTACAGAGGTCTACAAGTTAACACATTTATCTAATAAGAAGGATGGGGGAAGAGTATTTGTATTTTGTATTTTGAAAGAAAAGAACAAAGCTTTTCATTTAGCAAACTAAAAACCGCAACCCGTAACCCGTGGTCTACTAGTTCCGGAACTATCAAGAATTTTAAGTGTAGTAGAAAAATTGGTGCGTGGAACATCAATTCAATTCAATTCATCAAAAAACATGCATAACTCTCTGCGAAGCCTATTTTCAGATATTATGTTAGGAGTTTTGTTGCGCGCAAATCTACTTGTGTCTAGTAGCGCAAATGTCTACTACACATATTTTACAACCGCGCAAATGACTTAGTAAAGACTTAAAATGACCCTTTGACTAACAGCGATTTTGGCAAAAAATACAATAATAATATTAAGACATAATCTCGTCACAGTGTATAGAAAGACGTGGACGGAATATCAGCCATCTGATATTCAAACCATAGCTCAACACGACCTCTACGCACATGGGTATAAACGACCCAAGGAACTGCCACTATACAAAAACAAAAGAAATGACCCTTTGACTAACAGCGATTTTGGCAAAAAATACAATAATAATATTAAGACATAATCTCGTCACAATGTATAGAAAGACGTGGTCGGAATATCAGCCATCTGATATTCAGACCATAGCTTAACACGACCTCTACGCACATGGGTATAAATGACCCAAGGAACTGCCACTATACAAAAACAAAAGGGCTCTTCACGACAAATCCTTTCTCAACAGCTTACAAGCCCATAGACGTCCCGCAGAACAGAATTATGCGGCCTCACGCTGCCGAAGTCCATAACCCTTCCAAACTCATGATTTTGCTTATCTGCCGCCCAGATCGTGAATTTAAATACGATTTTGGCAGACTTACCCCACGTTACGCGTTTCGGACGCAAATTCAGCAGCTTGAGGTGTTAAATTGAACGTTGGGTATTGTTCGCTTTAAAGGGTTTAATCTTGACAGAAACTGTTGATAGGGAACTTTTTTGCTGCGTTTTGCAGTGTTTTTAGTCAGTTTGTTATGGCTGTGAAAATAAAGTGTAACGAAACAAACATTCATGTCATTCGGTTTATTCAAATAATCCCCTGCCGTTTTCTCCTACGGAAAACGGGTGTTGATGATCATGATGATGTTTCACGGGATTTCTGAACTTTTTATTCCAAAATTCCCTTATTAGCTCAGAGAGACAACGCACATATGAACTTAGTAAGTTTTCTTTCATAATGCCTGAAATGATACTCTATTGTTGAAAGTAGTAAAAACTGAACACCATTATTAGTTTGACTGCATTGTTTAAGTACTCATTTTTACGGAACCTCGCAATAAGCAGAACCAACTTGCTTTCGTAAAAATACGCGTTAAAAGGAAAATACAAAGCAAACTTTTAATTAAAATAAATATAGCCATTACGAAGTGGTAATAAAGTTTCTGCTTACTCACCATGGTTAACTGTCCAACCCCTTTCTGATAGTGGTGACCTCAAAATTCATACCTACGAATTCAATGTACCCTCATTATTGTTATGGATTGCTAAGCATGCCTGTACCACAGAATATGAGTACAACACCTTCATCGAAAAAATTAACTTCAGTGCTATGAAAAGAAAATTGAATCTTAAAGTGACTATGCAAGAAAGCTCAAAATTGTTTTAACATAACGAGGAACCTTTTCCTATTTTATTCGATTAACGTTGACTGGCTTTACTGCTACGTAAAGTCTGGCTGAGCCATAAGGTTCATTTTCCATTAAAATCTGATTCTAAGTGACGGGTCATAGAGTTTATAATAGCTTAAAGTACATCCTTTGTTCCGTGTTCCAATTATTTTAATATACCACCACACCACACATGACAACGTGCAATTTACATGTTCTAAGCATTAATTTGAATTGGGCAACGAATTATGTTTGAAAATCGAACATTCGTTTGAATTATGAATAAGCTTTTTGATCAGTTGTTTATTTTGTAAATTGAAATATGGAATGGAAGTTGTTTTCTAACCAGTACCAGGTTTTGTTTTGGCTCAGATTTGCTATTTTTTACTAAAATTAACGACTCAAATGTTATCCTCTTAACAAAACTACCTAGTTGGAAATTTTGTCTCCCAACTACAAATATAAAATAGATAACTCAATACCGCATAAAACATTAGGGGAACCAAAAACCAATATCAATAAATAATAATTTGGCTGTGATTTAAACATAGAAAACGTTTTTACGGCAGTTAACAATGAACCTGCTAGACAGTTGCTAGCAATGGCTTGTGAATGATCGCTTACCGCATCAATATTTGTCTAATGGCTGGAAAAAATGGAGTAGTCAAGTTAAGTACCAGCATGAAACGTTATTTGGTTCCGAAGATTTATATTTAAAGAAAATAATGGATTTTTTTCCTGGAAAGGTACTTGTTTTTTTAACGTTACCGGTTTTTCTACCATTGGGATATTTAAAGAAGATGCCTAGCTTGTTTTTAGAGGAGCAAAAAATAATTTTTTAAACAAACTTTTGACAGATACCTAGATAATAATTTCATTATTATGATTTCTTCCAATTTATCTTACAAATCTTAATTTCATCCATGATGGATCTAGTCAATGAAACTTTTTTTCTTGCGGATCTAATGAGATCCACTTTGGAGGGTGTGGTTATCGAAAACTTTATATCTCAGTAGTTCCATGACTAGATCCAAAAACTGCTGATGAGGTACTTGGTACCTTTTTGTAAGGAACCCAGAACCAGTCATTACGTAATTATGGACACATTGCGGTCCCCAATGAGGATCGGAAAATGTTAAATGATGCCATTAAATTCAATAATATACCACAAGGGAGTGTCAATGTAACAGACTGGGAAAGAATAGGATGGAATCAGTTTTTTCAATACTTTCCTACTTACGTTAGTTAACTATGTATCTGCAGCTTTAAATACAGTTGCATGGTGAAATTTTATCAAATTTATAAATGTTAATGACTTGTTTTTAAAGGTATTTAAGCTATTGCCTAGGAATAGCTTTCGCCGTGTGGTGCCGGCCTATAGAATAGTAACCACCCCAACTTTCCCGTGGGTGTCGTAGGAATAGTTATATAGCTCTTCTGAAATTTGGCAGGGAGGTTGGCCCTGGGACGGACATAGGCTACTTTGAAAAAAGCGGGCGAAGCCACGGGCCGCAGCTAGTATTAAAAAAATAAGGAGTATTTTTCAGTCGCACTTGACAAGCATTTTTTAAGGGGTAATATTATTTATTTTGTAACAGTTACAACTGTGTTAATGAAATTTACCAACAACTATTAATAAAATCTTTATTCAGAAAGAAAATAACAATCAAATAACAAATAAAATTTTATTTTATTAAATTAAAACTAGTATTTACAATAGAAACAATTAAGCTATCTGCAAACTGTTGCAAACAATCTACAGGTAGCTCAACTGATCCATATCAATACCAGTTGGAAGCGTGCCTAAGACACTGGCTGCATTGCCTCGCTGTATAGCAATGCTGATGCGCTGTGCCAGATACTCACCAGCTCTCGGGTCACGCGTCGCTTCGACCAGGCGCTCAGATAATTTTTTGAAAACCCGATCATACTTTTAATTAGTAACTATCATGCTGAATTTCGAAATAAAATTCTCATATCATAAATTACTATAATACGCTCCATAAATTACTTATTGGTACGTCCACATTATTCTCCATTAAAATGGCGATGGCTCGGACACCGCATTGGGTTGCACTCAAAAACGCTAACGATATGATTTACGCAAATTCGTTAAGCATAATAAAATAATACAATAAAATTTTACAGTATTTATTTCAGGGTATTTTACTTGTGTAAAACTATTACATGGCTATCTAGAAAAACGTAAAACGATGCGAAAGCGTGCGATATCTTCCATATATTTTGAAGATATAGGTATAAAGAAATAATTTTATTCGTCACCTTATAAAACAGATTGTTTTTAATAAAATAACGGATTTGCGGCCTTATGTGTGGCGCTTAATGTGATTTCTTCCAGACAATCGAGAACGATTGTCAAAAATAAAGCATACACATTATACCTAATAAATTATTACACTAGTACATACAACAAATTTATAACACTTAGTAACTCTTTGTGATATACTAAATAATAGAGTTACATGACACCTAAATAGTAATTTAAGACTTTTCTTTTAAAAACGTGATGATCATCACACATCAACTAGCTTTACAAGTTCACTGCTGGACATAGGCATCTTCTGATAAGTAGGCGCTTATTATTACCCTCATTAATAAAAGCTAATAAGGCTATTAGCTCTTGTTATTGGGGGTAATGCCTTAATCCCCACGTTGGGCTGGGCATGTGATTTCAGGATCAAAATTCGGTGGTGGTCTGTTCCGCAGAAGGCGCTGCTGCCAACCCCCGTCGGATATCCCTCGGGCGCCTGACTAGACCCACTGGAAGAGTTCGGGTGGTGTCAATAAGTTGATAATCTCATACTTCTATGACGACACCCCCCGGCTTTTCATTGTTCTTTTGTATGTTGATGGCTAACCTCCTCCCCTTGTATTTTATTCCTAAAAGTATTACACCTATTTATGACCATCTCATTGAGGTTCTTTACTGCTTATAAAGCATTAAACAAAATATGTATTTTACATTCAATCGAAACGTCCCACTAAGGTATTAAAAATTTACCTTCATTTTTAAGTTGCACACGTAACTTGAAAAACTGCTGGACGCAGGGGACGCCATATTGTTCTGAGGTCATGACGTCACTTGGATGTGAGACCTGAACAAAAGCTCTGATGTTGCTGATGACAGTTGATACATTTTAGTTTGCGTGCACAGCCGTATGACATAACAACATTACGCCTATTTAATTGTGTTTAAAAGCAGGTAAAAAATACTTTTTATTGATTTTTATTTTTATACTTTACTGAAACGAATTCACAACATTTTTCGACAGGCCTAAGCTATCCCAAAAACATATTTTTTTCTTCTTTTATCAACAAATCAAAGACATAATGGGGAATAATCAATACAACACTCTGTAATACACCATAAGAATCCATATTAAAAATGACGACAATGAGTATATTACTGACGTAGACCCTATTGACATTTATTTTTTGTCATGAAAACTCTACCTGTCATCCGAATGTAGAGCCCACATGCTGGACATAGGCCACCCCTAATGAGTGCCAAAGCGCCCTGTCTTCAGCTTGTCGCATCCAGCATCTGCCAGCAGTCTTTCGCAAATCGTCATCCCACCTGGTCGGAGGGCGTCCCACACTACGTTTGCCGAGTCGCGGTCTCCACTCAAGAACACGTTTACCCCACCGCGAACCCATGCGGACTTTATACTTGTCAAAATGCGTTCGTTATTATAATAAAACTGTATCCCGCATTTTGCCAAGTATGTCGCGTGTACATTTTAAATGAAAATTTGGGAGTGTGTACCTACGTACATATCTGAGCAGCCGACTGTACCTAAGGGCTAAAAAATATTTTCAAGCGAATCCCAATTGCAATTTAGTTTTACCTATGCCCTTAAATCATTCAAAATTTTATCGCCACGCCTTTCCAAAACGTGATAAATCTTTTATGAATCGTCATCAAGCGTGAACCCCATTTTACACATCACAAGGCCAATGCGAGTTCTATCGAAGAAAATCGACTTAAAGGCTTTCACAGCGGCAATCGAGCGAAAGAAATGCGTCTATAAGGCCTCGATTACACTAGAAATGTAGAAGCTGTACTGTTTTATGAAAAAGTTTATGCTGGATTTTGCTACAAGGCGTTTTCTTAAAAAGATAAAAACCCTATTTACCTTATAACTCAATAGATGGCAGGGATCTTTGAAGAATAAAGGTGAGTTATGTCAACCTATGCGATGTACACAAAATTACCCTACGTTTTTGTGTTAGAGCAAGAAGCTGGCTCAGGGCTGGTTAGACTTACACATACACGAGTGGGCTACTTAGTACCAATCCAATGTTTACCAACTTATGTTAATACTTTATTAAATTCAACTGAGTATTTTTTGTCTATTTAATTAAAATACGATAAAATAATGCTGGACATTCACACAGCATTATCTAGCCCAAAGCTTGGGGCATGTGTTATGGGTACTAGATAACTGATATACATAATTTACAATGATATTTTGTAATATATATGTGTAATTTTCTTCATCTAATTTTACATAATTTCAAACTGCGCCATCTTTTCAGTCTGGCTGAACTATTTTTTGAATAATAGGATTTTTTTACGTATCTACGTCGTAATCTACTTGAAGTCTCAATTTTACTTTTTTGATAGTAGTATCAGAATACTAATAAATAAATAAATAATAAATAATGCTGGACAATTCACACAGCATTATCTAGCCCCAAGCTAAGCAGAGCTTGTGTTATGGGTACTAGATAACTGATATACATAATATAATACAATACATAGATAGATATTTTTTATTACATATATAATATATAGAAAACGACCAGAACACCCTGAACAAATGTCTGCAGATTGTACACACATTTGTCCCGAGGCGGGAATCGAACCCACAACCTTCTGCGTCAGACCTTCGCCCACCGCGCCACATCGGTCGTCTATATTATGATGTATTACATTATTTACTATTAAGGTTTTTCAAGAAATCGTTGAATAAAGTTTATAGATTCTTTAATACTCTTTATTAACAAAATTACAATCATATAAAAAAAACTTGTATGTGCCTATACAATCAAAATAATATAAAGATTATTTTAATATGGTACCAATAATAATTTATCTAGCGAGCTAAGCTCTAAACTTTTTCAAA
Organism: Eupithecia vulgata; assembly: GCA_946478455.1. Taxonomy (NCBI): domain Eukaryota; kingdom Metazoa; phylum Arthropoda; class Insecta; order Lepidoptera; family Geometridae; genus Eupithecia; species Eupithecia vulgata. Next base: position 9,888,110 of record OX297869.1, on the reverse strand, counting down.
ATATCTACTTTTGCAAATAAACCTATTTATCTAAATAGTATGAGCCAACTAAAATCGGATTATGAGCTCAAATAACACCAATTTATTTACTCGAACGAAAACAGAAATATGAAACAAATATTTACTAAGCACGTTTGTAGTCGCATCACTAGTTTAAATTTATAAAACGAATTTAAGCTCTAGTGTAATGAAATTAGAATCAGTTTTGTTTGAGTTATTTTTGCACCTAAGTACATGAGTTTATTTGTTTTTTTTTTAACAGTTTTGTGTTTTAATATTTGAAGACTTGGTAGGTATTCTATGAACCCAAGAACACATTATGTATTTAATTAAATATATTAAAAACTAAATATTGATTATTTATTCATGGCAAAGTTCGCGTTCCAAAACCAGATTAATTCGGAAAAGCTATGAATGCTCAAAGTACAACGCGAAAATCAAAACGAGCTATTCCGGACTTGTCCCACTGGATTCGGCTTAAAATGGGACGAATCCGGAAACTCAAACTTTGTGTTGAAAACGTTCCGAATTCGTCTAACTTTTCAAAGGCATTCAAAAGTATTTTATTGTCGACCACACACTTTCCATGTAAGAAGCTTATATGCTTGAATCATTACCATTAGTAAGATGAATCCGTATTACATTATGTAGATCACTAAAACATTGAAAATATGCTCACATACTTCTGTTAAAGTTGTGTCACTGTTGTTATGATAAAAAGCTCTCAATGCAAACTAAATAGAGTCTCAAATTAGCTAGTATATTTTATCATTATTACAATATATTTAAAGTTGGGTTCGGGGCCACTAGTCACAGTTAAGCTTAAGCCGGTTACAACCCTCCCTATTTTCTGATGGAGATTTATTTCGAGGGATCAAAAGTTCCCCACTCACACAAATAAAGCATTTGCATGTGTGGATAAAATGTACCCACTATACGTGAAAACACCACGATGCGGTACACTCGCCTGCAAAATTCGTTTCCGAAATATTACACCGCTATTTATGGACAATTCGCTGTCAGTCCTAATAAATGAATTGCCGGTGTAGCGTTCACGGTTGAGATAATAAAAATATATGAAACTTATAGAGGTCGTAACGTTTCATAACAGAGGTAATTCATTATAACATTAAATGTTTAATTTTAGGGATACAACGTGTGGCCAGTTTTACGATTCGCAATTTATAGGGCAATGAAGCGGTGTCCACGATAGTACCTGCTGTAGGGTGTAAACGATAAATAAACTTTTATATTTTTTGTCATGAAACTTAAAACTGGATTAAATATTTATGCAATACTATGAGTATCAATATTTGAATAATAAAATAAAATAATAATCATTTGTTTCAGCACCATGGTATTATATTATAATACATATTAGAAAAATACTACGTACTATTTATAAATGTTTTTTAAAATTTAATACGTAATATTTTTCTTATAATATATCTTTCTTATATAATATTTTAAATATCTAATTAAGAATGTGATTTAAAATCTAGATAGAATTCATAAAGACAGACTACACATTAAAATTCATTTACAAATTTAGGTATTTACTATAAAATTAAAAATTACTAATGGATACATTTCATCAAAACTAAAATTTAAAAATAAATTATATTTACAAGTATGTTTATTAATAATAGGTTCTGGTTAATTTACACATACTCGGAAAGGAAACGATAATAACAATAATTATAAATATCAGCAGTTAATTTAATTATTTATTTACTTAGAGCGGTCATAAAAACAACCATTGACTGTCACTAAAAAATATTTGAGAAAATCTACAATAATCTAAATAGGTGTTTGCTTGATTGACAAAAGAAAAGAAACGTGTACAATATCTTCTAAATCTCACTGACGGATTTAATAGAAAAATAAATTTTTGCCTATACAATAAATGTTGGGTGTTGTACATCACCAGATTAGCCTCGCGAGGGTAAAGTATCTACGCAAATGTTACACGCTCGGTTTCAATACAAATCGACTAACTATTTGCTTAACTCATACTTTTTGCCGTTCCTTTTCTTTTGTTTTATTTGTAATCAAAATTAAGACAAATAATTGAATTAAACTAAAACTAGTATTTATAATTGAGCTACCTGCAGACTGCAACAATCTACTGGTAGCTCAACTGATCAATATCAATACCTGTCGGAAGCTTGCCCAAGACCCTGGTTGTAAAATGCAGTCATTTGTGTAGACTAAAGTACGAGTTGTAGGTACTTTTGTAACATCTAAATATAAGTAGATCTATTGGTCAACTTCTTTCTTAATCTGGTAATGACAGATGTCCACTCATTTTTGACATTGACATTTGCTTGATTTTATAATATTGTGCCAATCCATCTGTATTGGTAATACCAGTACTATACTTATAAATCTGTGGGTAATACCAACTCCTGATACCAACTTTGGGAACATTCATAATTTCATTTCATTATTCCATAAATTACAAAGGCGAACCTAGTTGTCTTCAAGTCGAAAGTTCGAACCCATTTTCGCTTGACTGGAATATGACTTATCTATTCAATTCCAAACTAACAAACACTCAGTTTCAACAATGTTGATATTATTTCAGTTGTCCGTATGACAGCCGCTCAAAGTCATAGCAAAAGTCATAGAAGTCATAATGTAACGTTGAGCGAGGAGTTAAACAAGGGGAGCACTAAACATGATCAAAGTAAGGTGGGAGAAGGTCAGACAGATCTATAGTCTGACGATCTCTGTGGTGCGGTGGGCGAAGCTCCGCCTGCGACGCAGAAGGTTGCGTGTTCGATTCCCGCCATGGGACAAATATTTGTACGATCTACAGGTATTTATTCCGGGTGTTCGAGTCGTTGTCTATGTATAATAAAAAATATTTATCTATCTAATGTATTGTATTATGTATATCAGTTAACTAGTACCCATAACACAAGCTTAGCTTAGCTTGGTGCTAAATAATGCTGTGTGAATTTTCCAGCGTTATTTATTTTTTTATAGTTTCTAAGCAGTGCGATTAGCGGCTAAGAATTACGTTCTGGATAGTTATTTCTCACGCCTTTGTTCATCAGGGATAATGTAGGATTCTAATGGTGAAAGAATTTTTCAAATCGGTCCAGTACTTTCGTAGCATTTTCGTAGCCTATTCAATTCAAACAAACAAACCTTTCCTCTTTATAATATTAATATAAATCAGCAGCCTATATATTAGTCCTCGGTTGGATATACTTACGTCCAATGCTGAACATGTTTGTTGCCCTTTGGATGGAGGCGGCTTAGGACCGCTCTTTGCGGCTTCGTATGGGGGAGGCCAATGTCCAGATGTGGACGTGTATTGGCCGATATGATGACACGGCAAGCGTCTTCCTAATCGCAGTTAGTTAATAATATTTTTGTGAAATACAAATATATTTTTATATAAAGAATATTTTTCTATTTCAAGATTATTTAATTGTACCTAGGACATGCCCTTAATATGTAAAGTATTAGTATAATCTTAGTTTATTCTAGAAGCACACGTGGAAAACTTTTAACGGAGAAGCTTTGGATCCTGAAATACAGCCTAGGCTAGTTTTTTACCCTACGGATTCAATATTATACTGAAACACTGTAATTTTGCTCAATATATTATTTTATTGACATTACTTTGTGAATAAAAAAATATGATCATGTAGCTATTATCCTACACCTAAACTACATTTTTAGACAGAAGAAGAAAGCACATTTTTTTTATTAAAAATGCTTGTTAATTCGCTCTAGTCCTAAACTAATCAAAGCTTGTGTTATCTTATGATTGGCTAGAAATTTTTACCCTAGGTGTAGGGCTGAATCTTTTTTGCCTTGCATACGGTTCAAATTGCAAAAAAAACAGAGTACAATCATTAAAATGAAAACCAGTATTTGTACCTACCACCCTATCTCATGTTTTTACATCCCCACGTTTGCACAATGTTTGCAACTATTTATTTATTTAAGCCGGCGTTGTTTAATGATTGGGGAGCTTTGATTGAGGATTGTGACGAGACTGTTCGTTTTGTTGTTTTGTATTATGTTGTATTTTTTTGTTTGGTTAATTGTACGTACTAGATTCTTTTATGCCCAACTGCCCACGCGAGAGACTTCTTCCACTAGTGGACATATAAAATTAAGTGGACAAAATCAATAACACGTTATTTCTTATCTGATAATAATTACTATTTATAAACCTGTTTATAGTATAAAGTTTGACTTGACTAAGTGCTTATTTTGTCAGCCTAAATTATTAATTTATTGAATTAAACGTTTTACAAATGAGGGAGTTATTTCAAGAAAATAAATCGTTTAAGTCAAACAATAACATATTTATCAAACGTAAAGTATTGTAAGATTGGGGATAGATACTGATGAGATCTCAAAAAAAATAGGAGACAAGACATTTACAAAATATCCCAAATCCTGCAATTTTTTAAAATAAAGGACAATAGATTACAAAAGTGTATTTTAAAACAATAACAATTAATCTTAAATCGTATAGCCTGTGTGCGTACTGTGTTGTTACGGTGCTTTAAAGGAAAGTATTTTTTAGCTGGTTAGTGAAATATAACTTCGTGAAAGCACTTAAAACAGAACACTTTTTAGTTGATGTTACTTATTGAAAATACTGGTAAAAATTGTTATAATTTTTTTTGGATGAGTGAACGACTAAACATTTTGGATTGACCAACTCATCCAAACTGGATGAAATTAAGTGGATGAGATGACCACCTACTCGTGTGGTGAAGGTATTATAATATTAAGCCCATGTGATTTCTCTCTAAGCTTTCCTGTCTGCAATCTGAATAAATTAATTGCTAGTTAGTTAGTATGGCTTGTTTCTATACTCCACCATACGATTAAAATTAGCACGTTTTTCCACTCCAGCTTTACATACGATATAACATTTCTAGTTTTCTCCCAAACCCAACCGCTGGACATTCAACTTTCTGACTCCCAAACTTTTGACGTAACTTTTAGCTACAGAAAACTTTCTATTTTAAACCCATCTCACTCATTCTGTGCAACTCAAAACTCACACAAAATTAGTTTTTGACGGGCTGAAATGTTATTCTTCTAGCTTGTTGGGGAATCGACGGCTCTATTACGTGGTCTATATCAAGGCAACTTTGTGTTTATGTTTAATGGCAAAATTTTCAACCGATATTTCTCATGCTGTGTAACTCAAAACTCACTCAAAATTAGTTTTAGAAAATTAGTTTTAGATTGATTAGTGACTGAAATATTATTATTTCAGTCACTAATCACAATTCTAAAACTTTTACGTTTAGTTTGTTGGGGATCGATGGCTCTGTAACTTGGTCTATGATAACTTTGTATTAAGGTGTAGGGGCTATTTTAATACTTACCTCATGTCACACGTTCCTTCACCAGTCTTGTTGTTCGTACCTTTCTTAAATTACGTTATTCAATACAACTTTTCAAATTGAAATACATTAAATGCTAAATTGGCATGGCCATAATCTACTACACGCAGTAAGAAATCAATAATTTTATTTCGTAGACTTAGAAAATAAGCACACAGCAGAAACGAAAAACGCATTGTTTTGGTTGTCAAACTAGGCCTAGATCTCTGTAATCATGGTTCGCAATGAAGTCGAGATCTTAGGAACTTTGCAGTCTATTGCATTGACTTATGTTTTGAGTCGTAGGTTAGTAGGTAGTAATTATTTGCGTTATTAGACCAGTTCCTAATAAGTTGTGTAGTAATCTTGCAAATAAGGAAAAACTTAATTTTTGCGCTTATGCCGCGCACAAACGTCAACTATATCCGACTCCTATGAACGGAAAATGTAGCCTATCTTATTCACAAAATGGCGAGCACTGCGCCCTATAAACCCTACATAATATACACCAGTTTTATACTGTCAGGTGAATCTAACTAAGAGACCACGGTAATAAACCATCTAAAACTGTAGTTACTATTCTTTCAGCTAGTTAGAAAATATCTTTTGGACGTTTATTTAGAAACTTTACACTGCAAAGTTTGTGGGAACGTTTGAAACAATTTATTGAGCACTATAACACTAGTAAATGGCTGTAGTTGTTCGACTATACAAATCACTTAACATGAGCGTACATTCTCATCAAATGCTGAAGCTCCTTTGATTTGTGTGGAGCTATAAAGCTTTGAAAACGAGCGATGCATTGCCACATATTCTGATTATATTGTGGTGGATATGATACAGTCTGTCTCTGACACATTGGCTGGTGAATTTCTCGTACATTGAGAGCATAAATTTTTTGGAAGTCTTGGGAAAATTGTCATACTTTGTGGTAACTGGTCGTTATATCACAACCCGTTGACACCAGCTATTATATTCAGATATACACTCACAAATATCATATTATTTATATTATTCAGTCTTCCTTTTATTTGTAAAAATAATAAAATAATTCTTATGATGCCTTTCGATCGGTATGATAAAGCTACAGTGTGATTATTTTTCTCATGTAACGGGTTCGATTCCCGGTTCATCCATGTAATTATTTAAATATCTATGAATGCAGTTTAATTTTTTTTTAATTTAAATAATTCATTAAAATGTTCTATCTACAATATTCAAGGTACTTTCCCTCCATGTGGCATATCCGTGGGACGCCCTGTATAATTATGATATAAACTATTGCGTCATCGCTAATTTTACAATTTCTAACTGAAATAAATTGTATACTATTCATACAAGACCTAGATACTGGTGAAGTTTACACAGGATCCATCGATAAGTCACGTATCCATATTGACATTAAATCTACTACATACATAGCCAATATATGTGATGTTGCTGGCCAATACTAAGATAGGCAGATCTGACATTTTCCAGTGTATTTTCACATACAATTAAGTAGGTAAGTAATTCTTTTATAGTCAAATGACACACAATATACAATTGGTTTTTCACATATAAAAATGTTATCATAATTTATTTATTTTGATTATTTCGTTATAAATGAGAAAAGAGAAAACTGAACCGTGGTTCAAAAAAGTGCACATTCGTCAGAGTTCAAGAGGGCAATACTCGTATTCCAGTTTGTTAAATACAAGGTATTAGGGTTCCCTGAGAGAAATCGCTCTCAGCGACAAGGCCGCCTTTTGTACTGTAAATTTATATTAAGATATAAGATTTTTATGTTATTCATGTATTTTCTCTTTTTTGTACAATAAAGTGTTAATAAATAAAATAAATAAACAAAATACACATAATAATAATAATATCAATAATTTTGTTGGATCAAAGGCCAGATCCAAAAGGCGGTACTCCTGGACTCGGCGCGTATCGTCAGGAAGTTCCTCTCTTTGCAGCCCTAGTCACCGGTTGCTTGAGCCTAGCTTCGCAGCCGGTGATCTACCGTTCGATATATATGTTTTACTGTAAAATAGTTTTAAAATATTATATTTTCTATAGTAAAAAATGTATTTTTAACGAGATTTAAAATAAATGAAGTATAATAATATAATACTGTAAATATTAAGTATTACCTATATTTTAGTATTAGTATTACACATGCCCTGGAACATGCTAATATTGTAGCGCTAGATCGTATGTCAATGGATAGAACCTGACAATGGGAACGCAACGCTCAGACGAGCTAGAACATAATTCACCAAACGGCTAGTTATGGAGCAATGAATTTATTAGGTTAGTTAACGTGAATTTAGTGTCAGTTGTAGCAGTGTAAATAACTATACAGGCCGTGGCTGCGATTGCCTTTACTGACTTCGCGTAAACAGTTACTAGCTACGGTTAAGGGGCAGAGATACGAAGTTGCCCTTGGTGGCCACCAAAATCTATTTGCGTATCTCTGTCTAAACTAAATAGAATAAAACTATTACAGAGGCATTAAAAAAGCTTACGTTAGGTATCACAAACTGGAAGGTGGATTTTTGAAAATTCCTTTGTTAAACGGAATAATTACATAAAGTTGGTGGCGGCGGCGCCACTTTCGGTGGGGTTTGCGCCTTAATAGAGATTCCTAGAATTATAATGTATTTTCGATAAACGCAGTATTCAATTCGTTTATTACGGATGTAAGCAGGTCAACTACGAACCGTATTTGTGTTTAAAGAAACAACCAACAAACGTTTCATCCCTTTAAGTTTAGTGATCTTTCAATTCAAATAAGGTTAGTTGTTTACCCGCTTACATTCGTAATGAATTCGTAACTACGATAGATTTGATTTTATAGCAAATTCGTTCAGTGGAAAATTCAACTCAGACAGAGTTTCATGGAATTTTATAAAAAAAAATTATAGAGCTTTTCGGTTCTGTAAAAAACATTTCTAGAGTTTTAATAGTAATATTGTGATAAAATAACAGCAAAATGGAATGTTGTATTTTTATTTGCTCACAATTTTTTTCGGAAATACTTGTAAGCGATCAAATATGTTAGTCATTATTTTATTTATTTATGGCAGTCACATGGTCACATTAATCAAAGTGAAACCTCTGACATAGATACCTAGGTTATTTTTAATCATAATCATCAGCCTATTAGCAGTCCACTGTTGGACATAGGCCTCCCCTAATGAGCGCTATATCGCCCTGTCTTCAGCTTGCCGTATCCAGCATCCAATTCAACAATTCATAATTCTTATTCACTATTTTGAATATGAAAAGAAATTTATAAAATACACAAAAACTAATTTCAGAAATTGTGAGATAGTAAGAAGTACCTAGGTACCAACAATTTTTAGATTTATTTATTTATTTTATTCTTTTACATTTAGGAAAACGAAAAGATGACGACGAATAAGATGCGGATGATACATGATATTTTTAAAATTTCTGACGAATGTGAATCTGACGACAAGTGGACCAAATCATATTACTTATGTGCTTACAGTATAAGGCTGTGTTTCCACCAGAGATCGGTATCGAGGAATTTTTTTGAACAACCAATAGAATCACTTCATTTATCTAGCTTCAAAAAATACACATTTTTCTTTTTTTATTATTATATTTTATTGCGCGGGATGTGTCCTGCGGGCGAGCAACGAAGAGCCCGTTACACATCCTCGCACCGGTCAGCTTGCTTGCACATTTCTCATGGAAACACTCACATCATTACACAGCCTCGCACCGCATCCACACCGATCAGCTACCTGGCACAGCTCTGGTGGAAACTCAGCCTAAGCCCCAGCTCTACCCGTTACGTCACCCACTTTGTACCCATAATTGAATCACAATACGCTAGGCAGGCAGTCTCAGTATCGCCTTGACAATGAAATGCTTACCCAAGGAGAGAGAATTGATAGCGGGTTATTGGGTTAAGACTGAGACATTGACAGTCCAAATTCATGTCTTAGAGGGAATTAGGTTTGGTGTAGGCATCGAAACGTTTGATATGGATATGAGCTTGCATAAAGCCCAAGCTGCTAGAAAGATAAGATATAAATTATAGAATAACATTTATTTCTACACACACACACATAAAATATTAAAACTTTAAATATTATGCTATTTACACAAATGATGACCATTAATTCGAGCTTTGCCCCTATGAACCTTTGCCATATCATTTTTGACATTTGCGGTCATTTTTGAGTTATCGATAGATGGATCGAAACAGGATCTCATCAGAAAAATGAAGCTCTCTAGATCCGCCATTGATCTATCCATGACGGATCTAGAGATTTATTTTTCTTACTTCTCAGAAAAATGTTATCGATAGATCAATCATGGATCTACTGAGAAATAAAATAATCGATTGATCTACACCTTCCACGGTGGATCTTATAAGAAATAAAGTTCTCAATAGATCCATCATGGGTCTAGTCGCTGCATCTTATGAAAATCATGAAATCCGCTGAAATAGGTGTTGACCCTACAGGTTACTTACCCATGTGTCAAGCTATTCACGCTCAGCGCTGATTTTAACCAAAACCTATAATCTTAGTGATACAGAAGTCAAATTTGATACAAAGATAACATTACAGAGTTAATCTGAGAAATAAATACTAGTCATGAAAGTAATTTTCGTAACCCAAAACTAATTTTCCCAATAACCGGAATAATAGGCTCGAAACTTTTATACGTAGGCAAACAAGAACATTTCAGTAACCAGAACTGCTCACGCAATGGTTCAACATACATCGTATCGAATAATTGTCGTTATAAGCGATCGTTTGCATCAAATAATACTTAATTTCAATTCATTGCATTAAGCACAATGTAGACTTGCATGGAGTATTGCCAATAAACTTTGCAACGCCAATAAATAGGTTGGACTTGTAATGCACATTAATGTTGAAGAACTGAAAACCAGCGTCGTTACCGTCTTCGGGCGGTAGCGACATTATGCTGAGGCTGGACCTGGTTTAGCTGCGCACTAGGAAAAGACCAATAATTTTAATATCATAGTATTTCTTTTTTTTATATGTTTGATTGTTTCATTCATTTATTGTAGTGTTTAGTGTAAGTCTTATTATTTTTTATTTTAAGAACTTTCCCTATTGTTTTTGTGTATGCTAAATAAAGTTTATCCTATTCTATTCTAAGATAGGGGAGTTGATAGAATAGCCACTTCCTGCGGCCAAAAAAATATCTTTCTCCACGTGTAAGTTATTAGTTAAGACATTTTGATTTGACCGCATAGTAAAGTATCACTCTTTATTCTCTGGTGGCGTTAGGCATTGGTATGCTTTGACTTTATGTATTACTTAATAGCCTAGTATAAACTTTCTTTGTAATTTTTTTGGTTTTGTTTTTAAATAATTGTTCTTTCCCTTTGCTAATCCGTTTTATTCATTGGCTGAAAAGACATAATACGGACAGCAGATTAAAGGAAGAAAAAAATAACCAATTGGATTATCATAGAATCTATGATAATCCCATTGTTTATTTTTTTGAATAAAATAAGAATATCTAGCTAGGTTTTTTTTTCTGTTGTAAAATCAATAATCTTTAGCAGGTCTCGACAGAGCCTACGCATGTAGTTCCTTGGAGTCTAGACCCTAGGTTCGTGGGGTTCCGAGGATTTTCAAAAAATTATCTGAGCGTCCGGTCGAAGCGACGCGTGATCCGAGAGCTGGTGAGTATCAGCATTGCCATGAAGCAGGGCAAAGCAGCTAGCGTCTTGGGCACGCTTCTGACTGGTATTGATATGGATCAATTGAACTACCCGTTAGTTCGCTCAATTGTTTCAATTGTAAATACTAATTGTATTTTGATTGTAATTTTATGAATATAATCCTTAGCTTTAGCGAGTTAAGTCAAGGGTCGCCTTCACTAGGCAAACGTGTAACTGAATCTTTAGATATACACACTTAATATTTTAGGTAATTTTTGTAGAAAAACGTGGTAAAACTGCCACCTGATTCAAATAATGGAATCACTGAATTGTAGCAAATTTTACGGAAATAGTGCAAAGTCAATGACCGGAATTTTATTACTTCTGATAATAATGGACACAGTATCAGAAATAACTTCAGCAGAATCTGCTCTATGCCACTAACATTAAAGTGCAGAATTGCGCTTGCTTGATCTCCCTGCTTTTGGGGTGCATCAATGATTTCGATGTATCGATTATGCAAATTTATCAACGAAACTCCATTCGTCACGCTCTTGTAGCAGGCACTTTTTCAATTTTACAATTCAATTGAATATATTGGCAATATAACATGCTGTTTGTCAATAAAAAGGGTTCGGTTTACTGATTTCGGTTTCAATTCGTTTGATTAAATTTTTGATCAATGGTTGGTTTTGTGGTTTGTTTACATCATAAGTCTAAGATTTAAAGAACTGTGTTGCTTAGCCCTTGCAGGGTTTTTTTTCTTTTTTATATTATAACGTTTAATTTTCTGGGAGAGGAAAGAATGTTTGCGACAACAAAGGATTCATAAAATCGAACCAGACTGAGAGCAAATATTTGTTAACCTTTCATTTAAGACTAGACCTGCATCGTCTGCATAAACAGACATTACAATAACAGAGAAAGTATGACACTAATATTATAAATGCAAAAGTTGGATGTTTGGATGAATGTTTGTTACCTCTACTCCAAAACTACTGAACGGATAGGGCTGAAATATAAAAAATGGATATTTACATGATAGATCGCTTGGAAAACAATATATTTGGGGTGCGCCGCCGCCGCTACAACGAAGCCGGAGCAAAGTTTCTTCGTCGGTAGTTTTGAAATTATAGTTGGTAGATTATAGTTTGTCCTAATATTTCATAAAAATAATAATGTATAAGTAATTCTATTAAGAATTTTGTAATTAGCTTCTTATTTATGCACACAGATCCTCGTTCAATCCAACGATCCTATCCATCCACGGTTGTCTGGTAGAGATCGCTCTGGAGCGATAAGTCCGCCAATTGTAAATTTTTTTTACTCCTTTTATTTTTGTTTGTTATGTAAATCTATCTGTCTACATCTTGGGCCATGAAAGTGTTAGTTTAGTATTATATAATTTTCCATGAAATAGAAATTACCTTAAAGAACGCATGCGAAGCCGTGGGTTAGAACATTTACAATAATCATTGTCTACAATGTGAACTTCTTTAATATTAATATTCTTTAAGGATGATTCTGGAAATCTCGTATAAATCCATTGACTCCAAATTTTTTTACCGTGAATATACTTTCGATTGACCACAATCTCACCTTATGGTAAGCGCGTGTAAATAATGTGGCCGAAGATGTGGCACGAAAGGTCTAGAAGAAACCAAATCCATGCCAATTCATGGAAAATTCACAATGATATACTCCAAATTAATGCAAATCATGCCTAATTCACTAATAATTCTATACTCGCTTCTCGTACCTACTAATCATCATCATCATCATCTATATCAGTCCACTGCTGGACATAGGCCTCCCCTAATGAGCGCCATAGCGCCTTGTCTTCAGCTTGCATCCAGCATCAGTCTTTCGCAAATCGTCATCCCACCTGGTCGGAGGGCGTCCTACACTTCGTTTGCCAAGTCGCGGTCTCCATTCAAGAACACGTTTACCCAAGCGGTGGTCGATTCTTCTCGAAATATGGCCAGCCCACTGCCACTTCAGCTAATCTTTTGCGCTATGCCGATAACCTTGGTTCTCTGTCGGATGTATTCGTTGCGAATCCTTCAGAGAAACACCGAGCATAGCTCTCTCCATAGCTCGCTGGACGACTTTAAACTGGTGGACCAGCCCTACCGTGAGTGTCCACGTCTCAGCTCCGTACCTACCAATACTAAGTTTTTATTTCAGTCACTCGGTCGACATAAAATTTGCTTTACAACATACTTAAGCAAAGTTGAGGCAGTCAATCAACATCATAACTGCAGCCAGTTCAAACTCGTGGATCCGATAACTTTTCCAATAAATCCAAATTGATAAAACATTGAAAAGGGAGGGAAAGTGGTGAAAATTTGATTCGACGTATTCCGGGAACCGCGGATCGCACTAAAATTTACGAGCGTGTTTACTTTACGCCGATGTAAGTTTGTTTATCACAGAATCGAAGGGAGCCGAGTGAACCGACTAGTGGTGTACTGTAGGAGGGAAGAGAAATTATCATAAATGAAAAATTTAGCCCGATCTGTTGAGAAGTATTGGCGTAAAGAAGTAATAATCATCCGTCTATCCAACAAAACTTTCTCATATTATATAGTATAATTGTGATGTGATGTGATTTCATTTGAACTCAACTAGGTACGCAAATTACTAAGGAATCTTGGTCATATACATTTGACCAAAAACACGAATATCATAAAATCAAAATTGTCGTTTGGTTCGTGGAACGTGAAAACACGATTGAGAAAAAAAATACGATAAAAAATCACGAAAGTGTAGAGCACTTTCGTGATTTTTTATCGTATTTTGCACATTATTTGGTCGATCGCAGGAACCCTGCGCTCTAATAAAAGGTATATGTTTTAATTCGCAGGTTATAACTAATTATTAGGTACCTTGAAAAAAGTTGGTTAAACGGCGCGCATTACACGCTTTTAAAAACGATTTATAAAGAATAAGTTTGCACTTTTTTTGGTGAACAATTTTAAATTTTGGCCGAGTCTGAAATGTAGAATGTTACAACACTATGGTAGGCACTGCTGCCGATACCCCAGGCAATGAAAGCAGATAATTCTGTTTGCACTACACAAGGCCAACAAGGCAAAGCGGTAAAACTTGATCAAGAAATGAATAATAATAATCACACTAATACTAGAAATGCGAAAGTTTACATGGATAGATGAATGCATGTATAGATGGATGGAGAGATGGATGGATAGATGAACATCCATCTTTCCAAGTTGCTTAATCACGCAAGAACGGATGACTGGATCTGGATGACATTTAGCACAGAGATAGATATAGTCTGGAATTAGCACATAGGTTTATCATCATCATCATCAGCCTATACCAGTCCACTGCTGGACATAGGCCTCCCCTAATGAGCGCCATAGCGCCCTGTCTTCAGCTTGCCGCATCCAGCATCTGCCAGCAGTCTTTCGCAAATCGTTATCCCACCTGGTCAGAGGGCGTCCTACACTACGTTTGCCGAGTCGCGGTCTCCATCAAGAACACGTTTACCCCAACGGTTGTCGGTTCTTCTTGAGATATGGGCAGCCCACTGCCACTTCAGCTTGCTAATCCTTTGAGCTATGTCGATAACCTTGGTTCTCTGTCGGATGTATTCGTTGCGAATCCTATCCTTCAGAGAAACTCCGAGCATAGCTCTCTCCATAGCTCGCTGGGCAACTTTAAACTGGTGGACCAGCCCTACTGTGAGTGTTTACGTCTCAGCTCCGTAGGTCATGACGGGTAGGACGCACTGATTGAAAACTTTCGTTTTCAAGCATTGCGGTATGAATGACGAGAAGACTCGACGCAGCTTCCCAAAGCTAGCTGGATCCTCCTCTTGGCCTTCTTCTCGGGAACGGAAACTACGCGGGTGAAACCGCGAGGCGCTGCTAGTGAGTTTATAAAACACTGGTGTTTGCTAACTATATAAATTTCTCAGTAATAATCTTCCGTTTGTGTATTATTGACTTTTTCTCCTATATTTGCGTTGTAGTGTTACTTGCTTAAGGTTGTCGTACATTAGACGCGCACAGCTACCACGCAGCATAAAAATGCGCATTCAAATATGGACTTCAATAACTAGTAACATTGAGATGCATTTCATATTGGCATTAGATCTAAAAATGCAAAATTTTAAGAGGTACCCTAGCCCTTTTGTAATTTTGTGAAGTAGATAAGTCAACGACCTGAATTGGCAAGCTATTTGGTACCTATTAGTATAATATTTGGTATCTTATAGAATATTTAAGAAAATAACTAAAGATACAAGTACACTGTAACTTGTAAGTCACTAGTTTATGCAGGCGGTAATGTTCATATTACACGGACGATTAAAGTCAGGTCATACTTACAACCGATGAAATGAACATGTTAATGATGAAGATAAATTCACAGTTAGTTATGTCACGGAGTAACCGACATGGCGAGCACAAAATAGCTGAGCAACAACATGCAGAAGGATTGCTTATTATTAATATCCACTTCATTTAATATCTAGTTGAAAAAAAATATTTTTAGTTAAAAAGTTAGTTAAAAAGTTGTTTAGTTAAAAAAATATTCTAATTTTTTTTTTCTTATTGACAGTACACTTAAATATCGTAAAACTATTCTACAGTAAAAAATATATCAGAACGGTAGATCACCGACTGCGAAGCTAGGCTCAAGCAACCGGTAACTAGGGCTGCAAAGAGAGGAACTTCCTGACGATACGCGCCGAGTCCAGAAGTACCGCCTTTTGTATCTGGCCTTTGATCCAACTTCCTAGTGAGAGTCTCTTGAGATGTTGATCGAGGCTCTTCGCTAATACGCCGTTAACCGAAATAACTACCGGGACGATGATGGCTGCTGGAAAAGAAAGCAAAAGGTACGCAATAAGTTTTTCTTTCTCAGCTCTAACAAGGTTAGCATCATGTGGCATGGTGACAACAAGCACCGGCTCTCCGTTCTAACCAATCTATCAGTACAATATCAGCCTTATTCTCAAGAATAGTCTTGTCTGTAATGATAGATTGGTCGCAATAGAGCTTGGCTCAGCCGTTTTATTATTATTATTCAATTATAGACGAGCAGCTGAGAGCTGATATGTCTATTTACAGCGCTTTTAGTTTTTGACAACACTTGTTTGTCTCCTATTAGTGGTCAGATTGTGCGTTCGTAACCAGTACAACTAATTACAACCTGGGTGTCTTCCAGACCTTCGTGAAACATCGTCGGCCACATCTTCACTTTCCATCGGGTGAGATTGTGGTCAAACTAAGATCTATAGACTATAAAAAGGTAGTGGTCGAGTCTGTTTTTGAAGCTGTTCATAGAGGAAGCTGTTATAACTTTTCCATGAAGCCCATTCCGATTGTGAACCACTCGGCTACTCAGGAAGTTATATTAAATTAAAAACATTTATTAAACGATGCTTATAATAAAACATTATACCTTGATTTGAGAAGCTTTGTAATTTCGCCATAATATAACAGGACCCTATTCCATAGTATACATATTATGTAGCTTAGCAAAGAATAATATTTACTAGTTAACTAGAACCAACCTTTTCATAACTATAACTTTACTCCAGCCAAATCTGATGTGAAATATTTGTAAACACGATACTCAACCTAATATTGAATTTTAGGTTCAGTATCAGTGGTTGATACTGAACCTAAAATTTTATATGTTCAATGTTTCCGTGGTAATAATAAAATTGTTTGTATAATTTTATTCCCTGTTGATTTGAGATCTTTCCACCAAAAATTTTTGCTAACAATAATATCAGAAACTCGACGCGAAGCTCGTGAATTTTAATTTTTTGTTCAGGTTTGCTATCAAATAATTCACATCCAATTTAGCTGAAGGATAGATTAAGTTACAAGGAATTTATTTGATTTTATATGGAGGATACTTGCATATCGTCAAAATACCCTTTCGACTCTGGGTTATAAATGTCACTTGTCACAACTTGTTTGACTGCTCAAAAGATTGTTTTTTACCAGAAATGTGCTACGTTGCTATGTTTCCAGCCTACCAATTAGCATCGCTCCATTATCGTGTCATTTTGATAGCTGACAAAAATAACGCGATATTGGAGCGATTTTGGATAGAGGATAGATTTATTTACATGGAATTAATTAGATCTTTATGGAGAGTATTTACATATCGACGAATTAACCTCTCATCTCGGGGCTATAATGACACTTTTGTATCGGGCAGTCATGATTCGTCGTTTGAAAGCTGTTTTTCCACCAGAGATGTGCTAAGTTGCTATGTGTGTGTCCAGCCGACCAATAGCATCGCTCCATTCTCGTGTCATTTTCATAGCTGACAAAAATAACGCGATAATGGAGCAGTCCTGGCTAGGGGATAGATTTAGTTACATGTAATGATTTATATTTTAATAGAAATTACTTACGTATCGACGAATAATTACCCTTTCGTCTTTGGGTTATAATAACACTTTTGGATCGGGCTGTCATGATTCGACGTTTGAAAGCAGCTTTTCCTTCAAAGATGTGCTCTACATTGCTGTGTTGTCAGCCGACCATTATCGTGTCATTTTTATAGGTGACAAAATTGATACTTTAATGGAGCAATGATATTGATCGGCTGACAGCATAGCAACGTAGCTTATCTCTGGTGAAAAATGCAGCCCTGTGTCAGACTGTGCAGTGAGCTACACTTTGCTTCTAGCATAATTCGTCGGAGTGATCCTTCTGAATAGTCAAGACTTAATTTAGTAGGCAGCTTGTGTTGCGTGTGCCCGCGCCTTAATCTAAGCCACATTAACAGGAATCATTAATCATAGTTTTAATACAATTTAACCCCAACTGGATTAATATATCTTCATTCAGGAAATCAGACTTTTATCATTCAAATTGTTATAGAAAACCGTAGCCGCGACTAAAGCGGTTACTTCTATTGTTATGAATTGAAGTGCAAATGCTACAAATGTTGTTGGCTTTTGTTGTTGTACTATTGTGTACAATTAAACGTGGAAAGATGTAATAATCTCAAATGTCTCTTTGTGCTTTTTATAAGGGGTGGGACATGCGGGGTCAATATTAAAAGTAATGACAATAATAGAGAGAACTGTGGGTAAAACATATCAGCTTGTTCATCAGTATCCGAGATTATTTAAAAAGAGACCGATAAAATTTAAATTCACGAAAGCACACACAATTTTTTTTAAAAAGAACTATATTTTCTGTTGTTTCGGTTATCATTTAAAAATTTTGTAGTTCAATAGCGATAGGTAAGTTTTTGGCTTTTATATTGCGTAAGCTAGGCGCAAATATTATTAATATCGCAAAGATTTTTGATATCATACCTCTTTATTAACAAGTAGCAGCGCCAGTTAATTCGTTACATATAAAATACAAACCTTTCCTATTTATTAATGTAAAAGAAAGGACTTAAATAAATTAAGGTAAGGATGGTATAATTGGCAGTATTTTTATTCCGACCAGAATCCGACTATAGAAATATTATTTTTATTCGTTTATTAATAAAAACACCCCCAAACAAAACACCGTGGGAACAACAAACACCACTAATGAATAGCAAACCCATAATTTTACTAATAATAATAATCGTAATACTCTTTAATAAATAATAATTTATAAAACATGTGCCGTTGCCATAAACGGGTAACGCAACAAAATGTTAAACTGTCATAAATTGTCATAAATAATGGCACACCCCGAATTTCAAACGTCAATGCGCACACGACTCACGCTTTACTAGATTTGTACAACCCACATAGAATTTTTTCACTATGGTACAACCCCACGTTTAAACTTGACATTTAATTCATTGTCATATTTTGTTGCAGTTTTTTGAAGGCAATGTGGTCGTTACAGATCAAAGGATGACAAGCAAAATGAATTAAAAATTCAAATGTAAAGTTAATCCGGTTTCTAGAGTAGATCTTACAGAAATAACGGACCATAGTCATTTCTCTGAGTTTTTGCTACCAATCTACGAGTATGAGCTAAAAAAATATAATATATAAAAATATATATACTATAAAAATATAATTCTGTCAAATAAGCACACTGTTATAACGTATTCAGTACCTCTAATAAGTATATCTATCAATGTCGCCTGTCAGACACAGTGGACATTAAAAATATGAAAAAAAAAACGTATTTAACGCCCTCTCTGATTCTAAGTTAGAACGAAAATTTCTGGGCCAGCTATTGTTGATAAATAACATGTAATGTTGCCAGCAATAATTGGCCAATGACTATAGGGCAACATGGGCTATTTCTCTTAATATAACCGCATCTGCCTAATTGGAGTAATTTCAGCGAGTAATTATCCAACCATCACAAAGCTCTGTATAATCGCACTCAATAAAATAACGGATTTGCTGGACCATGAGAGATGTGTAGACTGCCATTTAAAAATAGTTATATTTAACATAATTTTCGTTTTTTAATATTAGTGATATTTAACATAATTATCGTGTTTTTAACATTGATAATATAAAAAAATATTACAATCGAGGAATACGTTTTACAAGCAAAGGGAGCTGGGAAAATCGAATTTTAGAATTCTGTGTGACATCTTATGAAATCTCGCATCTTTCTAAATCAGACCCTAAACTTTACCATCTTTTACATAGACTGTCTCTCTATTTTATAACATAGGTACAACTAGCAAAAATCACAGCAGCTTTCACAATTTCTTGCTATTCACAATTTCAAACTACAATACTGAATTACCACACTCTAGGGAGTATGTACGTAAATTGATCTAAATCTAAATGTTACCCGCTGTCCCTCCCCAAATTTCCCAAATTATAGGTTAGCCCCGAGGCTATTTAGCTAAAGTACATTCGTTAATAAGCTGTGTCAACTATTGTAGCGATTTGGCAGTTGAATACCGATTTTGCCATATGCTGTGGGAATTGGTACCCCGTGGCGATCAGATTTTACTTTATCGGCCAATTCATATTTAGAAACGAAACTAGTAATTGGCTGGTTATGAAATTTGTTTTGTTGGCAACATTAATAGAAGCTTTTATGAAACTTAGTTATTTTTTGTAAAAGCAGCGTGACTTATTTAATTTCTAACAATTTATAGTAACAAAAGAAATTCGCAATTTTTTTTTCTTTTGGCATGAAAAAAAAGTTTTTCTTAAAATCTTATACAATATGCAGCTAGTTTTAAAGCAAAACATTTTTCGAAGCGTTAATAATTACGCTTCTTTCATCTCCATACCAAAGCTTGGGAAAATAAGATAAGCCTTCATTATCACTTGTAAAGTAGGTACATCAAAGAATGGGAGAGTCCATTAGCACGTTCGAAAGCAGGATGTTATTGATGAAGTGATTTTGGTTATCCCACAAACATTCGATAGATCATACCATACTGACCCAGTCCGATAAAAATGTTTTAAAGAGAACTACAAGTAAAATGAATGCATGTTCTCTATAAATAAAAACGTCAAGTGCGAGTTAGACTCGCGCATCAAGGGTTCCGTACAAACTCCTACTCTTTAGCAAATAAATCAGTCAAATCCAGACGAATAAGGCACAATCATTTTCTAATTTGATAACGATTATGTATGACGTAACTTATTTAGTCCCTCTAACTATTGGCGTCTCAAGACTAAATAAGTTACGTCCAACCCTAGTGTAACAATGTACTATTTTGTATGAATAAACCACAAATTTACGGTTTTCTGATTTTTCCCTTTACTTGTGCTATAAGTCATTGCTTCTTGCCAAATTTCATGGTTCTAGGTCAACGGAAAGTACCCTACAGGTTTTTGGTCCATGGCGAGATTCGAAAATTATTTTTTCTGTGAATATACTAAAAATTTACGGTTTTCGGATTTTTCCCTTTACTTGTGCTATAAGTCATTGCTTCTTGCCAAATTTAATGGTTCTAGGTCAACGGAAAGTACCCTACAGGTTTTTGGTCCATGGCGAGATTCGAAAATTATTTTTTCTGTGAATAAACTACAAATTTACGGTTTTCAGATTTTTTCCTTTATTTTTGCTATAAGACCTTGCTTCGTGCCAAATTTCATGGTTCTAGGTGAACGGAAAGTACCCTATAGGTTTTTGGTCCATGGCGAGATTCGAAAATTATTTTTTCTGCAAATAAACTACAAATTTACCGTTTTCGGATTTTTCCCTTTAATTGTGTTATAAGACCTTGCTTCTCACCAAATTTCATGGTTCTAGGTCAACGGGAAGTACCCTATAGGTTTTTGGTCCATGGCAAGATTAAAAAAATATTTTTTCTGTGATTAAATTACAAATTTACGGTTTTCGGATTTTTTCCTTTACTTGTACTATAAGACCTTGCTTCTCACCAAATTTCATGGTTCTTGGTCAACGGGAAGTACCCTATAGGTTTTGTGTGCATGTGATTCCCTTGGAAAATTGAAAAATAATAGACATAAACAGTTGTAACTTTTGATTGCGTTGACTTAGAAGTTTGATTTATATCGAGGCTTCAAGAGGTTACGAGCCTGCGTATATGATGTGAATATCAACTTGATAACTCTACGCGTTTCTGAGAAAAGTGGGTTGACAGACGGACAGACGGACAGACGGACAGACGGACAGACGGACAGACGGACAACAAAGTGATCCTATAAGGGTTCCTTTTTTCCTTTTGAGGTACGGAACCCTAAAAAGATCTCTGAAGAACGTACTTAACGTGCTAGTTAAGTATTTTATAGATTGTTTTTTAATCAAAGCTACCTTTTTACTGAAATGATTTTTCTTGTTATGTTAGGTAACTATACAGTTACTGAAAATATAGAACTTCCTCCTTGAAATCGGTAAAAAATCTTCCTAAGGTGTGGATTAAAACGTCCAATCTCTCACTCTACTCTTTTTCACTTGTTGAAAGGCATTTAACATCACTTCAACAGCTTTTCAACAGTGAAGAAGAGTTCATAGTTCTACTACACATATTGTAGATAATTATTTAATAGGTGCGAATGTTGAAAACCAATTTGAAATGAACGTTCTTGCACGCGATATAAAGTAAATAAGACGGTAAAATGAACCTTATCTTTATGGCCACATGTAAAGCTATTTTATTTGAACTTCTAAGAAATAAAAAGTATAGGTAAGTACTTATACATTCTTTTGTTTATTTAGCCCACACGCATAGTATTTTGCGGTCAAAACTATTATGAAATCTCAGAAGCAATCATGCAATTGAGGTAAAGATTTAAAGGCATCCAGTTATTTTGGACACGGCTTCCACAAAAATATCTTTATTAAAGAACATTTCATTATCTCGTAATAACACTCACACAAATAGGTCAGTGTAATACAAGTAGAAGTGGGTTGATATGAGTCAGAGGTAAAAAGTTTACGTCATTGCAACAAAATCTTGCTTGTGACAGTTTTATACTGAACCTGTTAAGAGTGCGCCTGATGCAAAAATCAAGCAAAATGTGTATTTTTAAACACTATGGTAACGAACGTAAATGTTCAGATTAAAAAAAAATAGATAGGGAAAACCAGTAGAAGTCTAGTAGGTAATAGCATAGAATTTATGAAAATAAACTGTTGGATTTAAAAAAAAATTCGGATAAAGAACTGTTTTAATTGAAATGCTCTAAATTATCAGCAACAACACCACATCATTTTTTAATAATTAAAGCCAGACTAGTAGAGTAGTTCTAGTAGAGTAACGGATCTCTTCCAAAATGACAATTAGTTGAAGTGTTAAGATGAGGTAGGTTCAACCTTATTATTTATTTCAGTAAAAAAAAAACAGAATCGTCGCGTTACTTTCTTTACAAGCAGTACTGTTCCTATTGACGTCAGTTCATCATCATCAGTCTTCATCTGCTTACGTCAGTTTATATGACGTAAATATAACCGCACCAGCTCTGGATCCATCCACACGTACACGCTGCGTATGTGTGCGGCCCCACGCATAACGTGGGCACCCCTCGCGTTTCATTAAATACGTTTCCGCATATCACGCACTATGTCATTTCCTCTACTAGTGACGTGCTAGCGATAGTTGAAACTGTCGACATAATTATCGACAATAGATATTTAATCGATGGAAACTGCATTTCTCAAAAAAAACTATGGCCTTTTAAAAATTCTGTAAGTTATCGCGGTCCGAGGGTTAGCATAGGCAATCTAGTCAAGGACTTGTCTAGCTTGGGCATAACAGACAAAAATTGGTATTGAATTACCATTGAATATGTTGAATATTTTAAAGTATTTCCATCAACTTCGATAATTTACTTACGTTTATTATTAATTTAGATCAGTTAGGGTGCCTCTTGATTGTTTGCAAACAGTTTGCATTTAACTCAATTGTATATTATAGTTGTAATTATATCCATTGGTCATTACTAGTAGTTATTTTGTTTCTTAGAAAATAGGCAATATATTAGAGAATTATACCTTTCCAATGCTAGGTTCAGAACAAAACGCTGTGATTGGAAAATCTCAGCCCGATCAGCCCCACAAACTCAATATTTTCTAAGGTTATTTCTTTGAAAAGAGCTTACCCACACTTAGGGAAAGTGGGAAGTTGCGGGTTCGCCGAAGTAATTTTTTTGCTATAATATCTACTTAAAATAAATAAATAAAAAATAATTTATTGCTTTTAATTGTTTTTCTAAACTAAAATAATACACAAAAAATACAGAAAATACTAATAAACAAAGGGAGTGGATTCAGCTATGCGGCGCTAATTTTAAATCTACTCCCGTTCGGTAGGTGGTCATTGAGGGGTTGGGATAGCGGGTTGTAGGTTCTTACAACCCGCTATTCCAAATACTATACATCTATTTCAAACGTACAATCACGACCCCATCTGCAGGGTGCGTATGGTTATTTTCATGAGTGTTCATACATTTACAAACATTATAAAAACATTGTACCTATATTTTAATGGTGAACGATACATCATATTTATCTGGATTTGTGAATGAAAGTGTCTGCATGGTAGTACTCCCAGAGCACTATTCAGGTAATTAAAAGACATCTTTTCATCCATAAATCTTCACAAACTTTCTTCTGTATCATAATCTTTAAATATATCTCTATTATATCTATATCCTATAATATGTATAACTAGTAGGATAAAATGAATCATCGATATCGATGATTCAGACAAGCATATCCCCACTCAGTTCTCATACGTGGTTACCATGGGAAGCTATTTGCGGATTCAATCAAATCCACAGAATGGTAATATTATTGGCTCAACACAGTTATTACGTTCGTGCTTAAGTTTCCGAGATCATCAGTTTTATTAAATTAGTTGAAAGTTTGAAAATGAATTACATTCAAATGAGATTGGAAAAGCTGGAAAACTAATACGTACTGATTAAAATTTCTGCGCTGGTTCATAATTAAATAGAGTACCACTACTTAGAGAGGGAACTTTTAAATTACACACGTTTACCTTTGATCACACTGTAGTGAAATTAGACTAACAAGACCCTCTTCTCTAGAGTAAAAGAGTAAAGGAACTAACTGTACCTAGATTATAATATGTAGGTCATATTTATTGACTCAATATTTACTGATAGTGGTGTTTTTTAAACTTTACTAATGTGTAATTTTGTAGATGTTTTTAAAAGTTTTAGATGTAGTATTTTTTATTTTGTATCAAACTGGTTAAATCTTCTGCCTTAAATTTAAAAGTTAAGGCGATTTTGCTACAAAACTAGGTTTTCACACTCGGAAAATACATTTATGAGCCTAAAGTTCTACATCAATATACTTACTATACCGACCTACATAAACAAGGCAAACTTAAGAAGATCAACAATAATAAGTACTCTACGAGTAGCTTATCATTTTCAACAGCTTGGTTCTGCCCCAAGCAAGTAGTTACAAAAGTGTTTTATAAAATTGCAGTAAATTATGTGGCTTATGAATAAAATTACCACGATATTATTACGGTCACGCGAGCATATTCGAGAAATTCCTGTGAATTCAACGATAACTTGTGAATTTAGGATTATAAAGGTAGTCGTGGGATTTAGGTGCCACGATGTAGATAAAGTTGTCAAATTGGTGCCAAATAAGTAACCTGGTAACATAATATATTGTTTTTTATCTATCAACAGAAGTCAATTGCAATAGGAATCTTTTCAACATACATTACATACTAATTTGGTACACTTCGATCCCTAATATATACACTTACATCTATTTTCTAAAAATCTAAACCGTTACCAGAAGGCAGTGCCTAGAATGCTGACAGCATTGCCACGTTGAATGGCAATGCTAATACGTTGACCAAAAGAAAAGCCAGCATTCCGATCACCTGTGGATTCAATTTAGTGAAATTAAATTAGGTAAAAAAAATGTATTATGAATGACACGTCTTGTTAAAATTCTTGTTAAAACAATTACATAATTATGAACCTCAGTTACCTTAACTAGACTGAAAAGATCTAAAAAAAACTGTAATATAGATCGTAGCTCCTATTATAATGTCACAATACATAATAATAATTCTAATGATGCCCGTAAAAAGTAAAGGATATAATGTAAGGTAGGTGAGATAGGCAAAATATTATTCAAGAACATCATTTAATTTTCGTATTGATTCTAAATTAATAACATACAGATCTGCACCGACATTTTATATGTGAAATTAGCTACATCTCTGTTTTTCTACTCTTTTATATGCAATAAAAAAGCAGAGATTGTAATATAAAATAAAAATCATATTTTTAAACCCACAATTAATTATCAAGGTATAGTTTAATACTACATAATTTCAATTTAAAATTTAAATAAAATAATTTATAAACAATCAAATTTAATAAAATAAAGCCACAATCTAGCACTGTGGCCGGCCTAGACAGATCATTTCTCCATCAGCGATGATACCGGATTCAGCATCATCATCCAGTGGCACCTGATACTGGATCGGAGGTCTTATGCCTCAGCAGCGGCGAGAAGGCTGTTGGAGCTGCGGTGCATACGGCCCATCAGGGAAGCTACCCGCTTGTGCATGATTGCCTGTAAAACACGTGCGCGTCCGCGAAACACGTGCGCATCCCTGATGCGCTACAGTAACGTGGCTTCCCTAACAACCTCCTAAAGCCGAGATTGTACTGGACGCATAAGGCGTTGTAATCTTTTTGCCACATACTGCACGTTTAGAAGGCATAGATTTCCTTGTCAACCTAACAGGACAGCATCTAAACAGAACAATAACGTCAGTTAGAATTCGATTATGTCGTGGTGTGTTGGTAAATGGTCTAGGTACCAACTTAAACGACGTGGCACTAAGGTTTATGGAAAGTTTGGCTACATAATTAATTCAAAAATATTAGATTGATTATCTTTCACACGCTACAAAGTTCCATAAACAAAAACTGACAATTATGTATCGGGAATTAAACGAATTGATTTGCTGTGAATGTGGCAATGCCACGAAATGGGGTGCAAATGAGGGAGTGAAAATGTGTTTGGCACCAGGTTATTGTCACAGCTCAGAGAAAACCGACTGATTACTTCTTCGGAACAATAAAATTTTGAATCCATGGTTAAGGTACATAACCAGCTGAAAAAAGCCGCACGAGTTTTTAACTATATGTAGATTATAGTTTCACACCAATCACAAAACTAGGTATTTTATCATAAAAAACTAATCATTTGCAATGTCATAATGAGCAAATATCAAATAGATGCTCTAAATAATAATATTTTAACCGACTTCAAAATCAAAAAATAAAGAGGTTTTCAATTTATCCGTATTTGTTTTACATAGCTACGAAGAAATTGGTTACCTATTGCAAAGTTTAATTATAGAAGATAAAGAAGAATTAATTTCGTGGGTCCAAAAATGGACTAAAGGGCTGCGCAAACGTGGACACTGTGTCAGATACAAGCTACCGATGAATATTTGATTTCTATAGAACCAGTATGAAATTATCCACTCCCTGCACATACGTAAACATTTTTTGTGTCCAGTTGCTCCCACTTTTCACGATCAAAAGTGGTAAAAGGTGTCGGTAACTGGAAACTAAAAGTGTGTTCGTTTGCGCAGCGGCTAACTTATTATTTCTAAGCTGTATCAATAGTAATCAAACTCTGGGAACGAAATTTTAAACAATTTCCGATGTCTATTGCAGCCAATTTACAGTTAGGCGAATACCATTGTAAACTTCTAACCCCAAGGCACACCCATACGTAAAAGTTAATTCCTATCTATAGAAACGAAACTCTTTTTGTTAGCATTATAAACACTTTATGGTCCTTGTAAGCTGGCCCAAATTGAGGGTCGGATGAACGGTCTCTAATATTGAAATGGACGAGGGGTTAAGGCCATGTCTATAAATTCACTTTCACGTTGGCGGATCTGTTCCCTTCGCCCAATACAACTCATGATCATCAGCCTATTTAGTCCAATACTTATATCCAGCATTGCAATACATAAATTATCTATACATTATGACAAGCTACCTTTCATTTTAAAATTATACTTTTAAGTTTACTTCTAAGTTATGATAGTAGTATGTAACTAGGTTTACTATTTTGTTTTGATCCGTGTAAGTTGGAAATAAGGATTTATTCATTTGTTTTATATACATTTTGCTAAAGAATCATCATCAATTTCGCTCCTACCTCTATACGATTGATATAAAAGTAAGTTTGAGGCAGGGCGCTGCAGAGGCGTGAACACTGTCAGATACAAGCTACCGATGAATATTTGATTTCTAAGAACCAGTATGAAATCTTCCACTCCCTGCGCAAATGTAGACATTTTTTGTGTCCAGCTCCCACTTAACACATACTCAAAGTGTTCAGTGTCGGTAACTGGAAACATAAAGTGTCTACGTTTGCGCAGCGCCTGAGTATCACTTCTATCCGCCGCATTAACTCCATGCACAGGGTTACAACGCAAGAACGGTCACTGATATAGGGATGATAATATTGTTTGGGCGTATCTAATCTCCATGGTTACTGCGGTAATGTATTGTTTGCTGCTGTAATTTATAGTCCTTTTATCTCGGCTTTGATTTGTGTGATCGCAGATTTGAGAATGTTAGGAACAAGCTTTTTCTGCGATTACCCTGTATTTCGGAAATTACAAAATCTCATGTTGGGTTGTCTATTTATCTGAGAGTTATCTATCGGCGTAAAAATCGTGTCTGTTGTATGGGAGCCCCCCTTTAATATTTGTTTTATTTAATTTAATTATTTATTTTTTAAGAAAATAACAATAAAATAAAATAATCAAATTAAAACTAGTATTTACAATAGAAACAATTGAGCCAACTGCAGACTGTTGTAAACAATCTACAGGTAGCTTAACTCATTAATTTTTAAAGTGAAATAACTAAATTTTCTGTGAATATTTCAAGCCTCTACATATTGCTGCTACTACCTATTATCAATATCGAGAAAAATGAGAAAAAAAATCACGTTTGTTGTATGGGAACTCCCTTAATTATTACATTATTGTTGCATTTTAAGGAACTTATACAGTTTTATTTATACCAGTTTATAGCGTCCCCAAAACTCTGGCTGCATTGCCCTGCTGTATGGCAATGCTCTTGGGCCACACGTCGTTTCAACCAGACATTCAGATGTTATTTAAAAATCCAGAGAGCCTTAGTACCCCAGGGATCTAAGGTCTCGACTCCAAAGAAAACAAATGTGTAGGCTCTGTCGATACCTGCATATTTGCGCCTCTTGAGATCTTCTTCTAAATCTGTCGCTGCACCAGCCCTCACTGATGTCCTCGGAGGATGGTATTGATATTATATCAGTTGAGCTACCTGTAGATTGCTAGCAACCGTCTACACTTAGCTCAATTATTTCAATCGTAAAAAGGTACTAGTTCAAATTTATTTATTTTATTTTATTGTATTTCTCTTTGTTAGTAAATGTTTTATTTTAAGATAGGTAAAGTTTCAATCGTTTAAACATAAACTTAATTAATAATTTTTATAATAATTTCTTAGGTGGCTAAGTAAGCAATACCTATAAAGGCATTTACCTATTTCCCTCTTTATAAGTTGGTGAGTACTTATTTATGAGAGTTATACGACTTTTCCCAAGATAACTTTAGCTTTTATTACTTTGAAAATAACATCGAAAAATAGTTTACACTTTTGAATCACCTAAAATATATGAAATATGTTAAAGATATTTATATATTGTTAAAAGCCAATAAAAAGTTGTCGAATTGTAACCTGTCGTTTAGAGCTTCTTAAAAAGCCATTTAAATGAAAATTAGTTTAGTTATAATTTGATAACATATAAAACGATACCACAAGATATTCTACTACAGTAGCCTAACTGTCAAATGGCGGTTTGTAGCTTGGTACAATCGTAGTTTATATTTTTGACGACATTTTTATGCTATAAACATATAATTCAAGCAAGCACGGTACTTGTAACAGCAACCTAAACGCGTTATTATATTGTTCACGTATATGCAGAGGGAGGGTGAGCTCACCCCCCCCCCCCCCCTTCCGCACCCCACACTATTGCCTATATGCATGCGAAATCTCACCTGCCCACCTCACTTGGTTCTGCTGGTGAAGATACCAATACCTGAACAGTGATACTAGCTCCGGCGGAAGCTCCGCGTGTTTTACCTTTTGTCCCAGAGTACCTTAGATACTGTTGGACATTTTATTGTGCCAACAGATACCTAATTCGTGTCTAACACGATATTACCCATTAAATTTAGGCGTTCGATCGAATAATAAAGTGGTGCATAGTTATTTTCTTTTTTGGATTGGTTGGTGAGGTAGTTACATACATACATAATGTTGAAAAACTGACCTATCACGAACCTATCACATTTAACAGGCAAGAGAGACAGGCTAACAATTCGATTGGTTTATGGAAAGCTCTAGCTTGAACTTTAGTTTTGTTTTGATGATTGTTTTCAGAAAACTGAAAACCGACTTGGTAATATTTTATATATATGTTTTTAAAGTTTTCTGAAAAAGTCAGGAATCCCCTAGGATTGGGTAAACTTGCCTTAATTGTACTAGCGCTTAAATCGTACCTGGTCTATATCTCGGCTCCGGGAATAGCTACTAGCGTCTCCAGCGGTTAAAAATTTAACTAACAGTCGGCCATATTTCACGTGACAGATGATCGGCAGCGTAGCGCTGCTCTCATTGAAAATATTCAAAATATAAAAAAAAAAAATCGGTGAGCACAAAACCATTTTTCGGAAGTCCGATAACAAAAGGAAACGTATTGGTAGTTACGTAAGTATTTAACTTTTGAAGAGCTCTAGCTATACGAATTAACCTAAATCTAGCTAAGCTACTTGCCAACAACGACTTACATTTTCTTACCTCAACATCCTATAAACGTGGTTGTAGTCGTATCATAAAATCAAAGCAAGTTTTATAACCTGTAACGCACTAAACACATCGGCAGAGAATGTTTTGAGGCGCGCTGCTAATTAGTGGACCACCAAAGAAGTTTAAACATCAATAACTTCAAATTAAATTTAAATTAACTTCGCGTAAGGAAACTGTGGCGATTAAGTTTGGAGGAAACGATTTTATTCCGATAAGTCGGTAGTAAATGTCACATTGCGTTGGATTAAAATCCGAAACTGATAATTTGGAAACTTTTCTGATATCAAAAATGCAATGAGGCATTCACTGCCCGGTTGTTCTGTTTTACTCACAGTTCAGCATAAGCGTCATGGACACTCAGTGGTCACTATTCTTTTAATTTCTATAATGTGTAATATGATATTATTTGGATCGGATCCCGAGAGCTGTTGATTATCTGGCATAGCGCATCAGCATTGTCATAGAGCGGGGTAATCCAGCCAGCGTCTTGGGCACGCTTCCAACTGGTATTGATATGTATCAACTGTAGACTGTTTGCAACAGTCTGCAGATGACTCAATTGTTTTAATTGTAAATACTAGTTTTAATTCAACTCTATTTTTTGATTGTACCTAATTTTCTTTGTTAATAAAGATTTCTTGTTTGGATCGGTAACTATCATAACTATGATCTAGGTATATGTTTGTAAGTGGATTTGAATGTGACCATTGACCTTTTATCATCTATCTATCTATTAAACAACGGATTTTGGGTCCGCCCTTCAAAATTTACTACTATAGTAATCCAATACAACAAAATGATTCAAACAATCCAGTCCCAGTACATATCGCTAGCGTAATATCATAAGTATTCAGTAAAAAAATTAAGACCAACTCGGTAAAGTTACAATCCAAAATTGCTTACTACAAACTATGCTCATACAAAAAACCGAAATCATCCGAATCACCAAACAGCTTTACTGGGTAATTTTAATCACGAAAAAGCCTTACCATGTCAACACACAAAACGAGTTCTTCTGTCAATATTGAACTTGCCATACAAATGAATAGGTACATTCTGACACAATAGGGCTTCCATTTTGACCGCGACGTGTTTGCGCATACAATTCTCACTGCGCTATGCCAATGCCACCGAAGTTGGTTATGGTTAACCATCTTTATTTTATGCTTGCCTGGTAGCTGGTAATAAAGTTTGAGAGAAAGATCCAGGAGAAAGGACGAAAGAAAAGGGATTATTTCTTTACTACGTTAGTGGAAATAAAATGGAAAACATAATTTATTTTCCCTCTTACCTACATTAGTACATCTTTTTACATCTTTTACTATATGAAAAGCACACACAGTTAGAAAGATGTACCGCTTGATATAAGTGCGAAAAACCACCAAAAGCATCAGATTTATTGACCGATTTTTATTAATAATGTGGTTGAGTTTGTATTTTCTACCAAATCAAAATATCTGGTTGCACTCTGAAAATAAATAACGAAGGACGGAAAAGCAGAAATGTTGAACTTCTAGAACCCATATTAAATTAAATTATTGACACATCCACCACGTAGACAAGCGACATCAAAATTAGGTACCTACATTATCCTAAAATGTGTATGTGTACCTACGCTATTTAGAAACCTTATTCATTCGTTCATACATTCGTAACTGTCCGAATTCTGATCGGTTCGATGGGTACCTATCAGAGAAAATTAAAGGGAATAAAATTACTCAGAAGGTCGACGAAAAGTTTAAATTCGAAAAGTTGTTTTAATTACGAATTCAAATGAATATTTTGTGAAGTGGTTTTGTGTAGGACAAATTGCTCGAAACCTTTTTTTAATTGCTTTCTTTATCAGCGGAAAATAAATCTGTAATAGATAATTTTATGAAATCAGAATCAATAGTGCTTGCCCCGATGCTGCTCCCCCAAAATCTCTTTTGTCCCAACGGCAATGGGACGGGCCTCTGTGTGAGTTGACACGGAATTGTTTGTTACAAACGTGCTCCAGCTCTGCAGATCGTGCCCGTCTTCTAGCCGTTTCTAAATGGGAGTCAGGACATTGGTTGCAAGCACTTCCTTCATATAACACTGGCACTTTATTGGATCCCGTAACTTTCCGTGTCGCAACTTGTCTTCGGTTGGGTGCAAGGTGTTGCGCGCCTCATCAATGCCAGTGCGGTACTGCTGTTGAACGGCTCGGTCATCACGGATTATCGTGTACTAGGGCTGCCGGTCGGATATCTCGTCATGCCAGCCTGAACGACATCATCCGGCGGGCCTTTACCACCGCTAACGTACCAGCTATTCTCGAACCGAATGGTCTGTTGCGTGACGATGGTAAGAGGCCTGACGGCATGACTCTAGTCCCATGGGAGTTGGGGAGGCCTATTGTGTGGGACGCTACATGTGTCGACACACTCGCGCCTTCCCATCTTCCTAGGACTTCCGTGAGGGCTGGTGCGGCGGCAGATTTAGCCGAAGATCTCAAGATGCGCAAATATGCAGGTCTCGACAGAGCCTACACATTTGCTCCCCTTGGAGTCGAGACCCTAGGTTCGTGGGGTACCGAGGCTCTCCGGGTTTTCAAAAAATTATCTGAGCGTCTGGTCGAAGCGACGCGTGACCCGAGAGCTGGTGAGTATCTGGCACAGCGCATCAGCATTGCTATACAGCGGGGCAATGCAGCCAGTGTCTTAGGCACGCTTCCAACTGGTATTGATATGGATCAGTTGAGCTACCTGTAGATTGTTTGCAACAGTTTGCAGATAGCTTAATTGTTTCTATTGTAAATACTAGTTTTAATTTAAATTTGTTATTTGATTGTTATTTTCTTTCTGAATAAAGATCTGTTTGAAATCAGATAGAAGAGTAATAACAGGTATTTTCCTCAGTAACTGCACATAAAGTTTTGATAGTCTGAAGCACATTTTATTTAATCGCCTTGACAAAAGGTTGTTTACAAAACAGATTTACGTGTAACATAGATCTAGATTGACCAATTACCCTTCACAAATTCACAGATGGACTAATCGCTCCAATACCTACAGACATAGGATGAATTGATGCTAACGATATTCAATAACAATACATGTATTTAAACAATAGTGATTTAATTAACCGAATTCTAGAACAAGAGCTCTTGTAGGACCTATATCCTTTGAAGTAGCCTTAGAATGATGAATTTATTATTTCGGTATAATAAGAGGCCTGCTTATTCGTTTGAAAGTTTTGATAACCTAACGAAAGCGATTCATTTATTAAAATAAACAATATTCACAAAGGTCTGAAGCGATGATAGCAAATCTGAGAAAAACACTTATGAAACGCCTGAATAAATTCTTGAAATCACTTAATAAATGGGTCATAATTGACATCGAAAGAACTCCAATAGAGAACAAGTCAGTCACTATTTGAGGAAATGAAGGTGACGGTCTCGTGTTGAACAAAATCCAATTCGAAATAAGTGCCCTTTGAATTAATCCACGGACCGTTCGGATGTTTCTGGTATTTTTCAAGTTGAGCTATGAAACGAGCCTTATTCGAGGAAAAAGATGATTCTGAATAACATTGCCTAGAGCTTTAAAGGTTAATTTATTATAAACCTTAAATTATTTTATTACTTATTCTTATAGACTATCTCTTTTGCACGCAGGAGCGTTGCGACTTCGATTCCCGCCTCGGGACAAATGTTTTTACGAGCTGCAGTTATTTCTTCAGGGTGTTCTGGTCGTTTTCTATGTATAATAAAAAAAACTATACAAGTGCGTACTCTATTATTATGTATGTCAGTTATCTGGTACCCATAACACAAGCTCTGCTTAGCTTGGGTCAGATAATGCTGTGTGAATTGTCCAGCATTATTTCTTTATAAAAAATAATGTTGGAAATAATGTTAAGGTTATTGGAATGCAAAATAGACACTGAACAAGTATCAGGGTTACGAAAAACGATATAGCAACAAAATGTTTAATTGCAGTGTAAAAATAAAACGACTTTTTTGTAAAGTCATAAAATTCACGGAAATGAAAAATGGAAACATAAATAAGGGTCAAATTGACCCAATCAGTAGCTTATAGCAATATGTGTGTGGTCTGTTCAAAGCCACATTCAAATGAGTGATCAAACTTGAGCCATTTCACACACGACCGCACAAAACAGTAACTAAATAGTCCATAATGCTCACGGAGGCGTTAAGATGAGGTGCTAATCTAGTTTAAAGTTGGAAGCAGGTGCTACAAAGTTGTCGGTACAAGTCTTACAACTAATCAAACTGCAAACCGCAATATTCGAATAATTGGTCATATAAACTGGACTGTCTGTAAGTTAGTTAACATTTTTGTAGTATATTTCACGTTATATATTATAGAAAAGTCGTGTATTTATCATCAACGACATTTTAAGGTTCATGGTAGACGACCAGTTTTCATTAGTGTAGGAAGTTTGGCTTTGTGGGGGTTGGGTTGACTTGATGGCAAAAAAATACAGTTTAAATGTTAACTATTTACAGTAAAATTACAGGAATAAAATAATCAATATTTCTCAGGTCCGAAATAGAAGGCGATTATTGACAAAATTTCATTCCACAACTAATTGAAAATGTAGATAAGTTTAGATTTTAAGGTTTAAATGCCCTTTTAGAGTATAGTATCCTCCATTTCCCAGGGATCCTGGAGGCCGAGGAGACCTACCGTGGACATAAGAATATCGTGACGGCCAATATAAAAATCTTTAACTTCAATGAAATTATTAGCTGTTACGCAATTATTTATGGTAGAATGCACGTCCTATGCGATGCTCGGGGGTAATGACATAATGATTATGACAGCTGTCAGGGTCCAAAGCCGCTGAGCCGTAAGGTTCTGCGCTCGCCGTCTCTGATACTTATCGCTTTATTCTGTCTCATTACGTTGAACAGGTACTTTTTTGAATGATAAAAATTCAGTTATTTATACGGGTCACTTTAATGCACGACAATTTATTGTACGTTCCATAATGTTCACCTTGATAATCCGTGTCATGGGTTCGAATTTTAATATTGGTTTTGACACGGATTATCAAGTGTACATTATTCGGCGATACAATAAATTGTCGTGCATTATAGTAACCTATTTATACAAACACCATGATCTAAATTCGTGATGTCTGGAATCAGCAAATATTGTTGAAATGACTATATAGGCCAATGTCATTTAAATATACCTAGAATTTTCATGTTTTCGCAGACGCAGGTTATTTGATTGGTCTGTTACTAACATGATGTCACAAGATTTTCCCAAGTGTCAAAGTGCATTCACCTTTGAACCGTAGGGGTTCTTTAAAACAACATGCCTTGCTAGAGGTGAAGATAAACATTGCTGCTATTTACCCAAGTGCTCGATGTTGGCATTTCAAGGCGCAAATACATAACGTTAGCCTACAGAGTAGGTAGTTTTATCCAACTTCGATTACAAACAATGCTTTTGAGTACCAATTCTTTTCTGATTTAGTTGGTTTAAATCTTTAAAGATCCGCAAATTTCTCTTTTAGTGAGACTAAAATCTTATAGATTTTAACACTTTATAAGTTTAATACCAGTCTTTTATTACTGGGCTTTTATAGGCTGATGATGATGATGATGATGAAGTTTAATACCAACAAGCTTTGTTTCCACTTTTGACCCAATGGGTTAATTTTGACTGGAATGAAATTGAAATAAAACTGACATTAGTGGCACTGTATTTAACCGGAGTTGCTATCTATTGGTTGCTGGTAGGTATGTCTGCTGAAGACTTACAAAGATTATTAATAGCTCACGAAAGATCTTCAATTCAAATAAAGACCTTGGTAAAACGATATTTGTCTTGTTAAAATGAAGTCCCTGTCATCTCAAGTTTTAACAACATGCAAACCGTCCCACCTTTGTCCCAGCTTCATTGTACCATCTATCCAAATTGGATAAACTAACAGACTGTTACAATACAAACAGTGTGTGTCTCAGTCTGGTTACGCCTTTGTTTTGTCCACCGAACATGTTTCAATTGTTGTTGCATGTAAATGCTGCTCCCGATTAACATTGAACGGGCAAGTTACATCTATAACACAGAAAGGGCTTGAAAGATAATTGGACAAACTGGCTCATTACATAGTTCTATGTAGGTACCTAGTATATTTAAAGTGACGTAGTAGAACTTCAAAAAGGAAATCTCTTTTCAAAATATGCCGTTTGATAGAAGAGAATAGCACAGTATCCGAAAGACTGTAACCTGTAATGTGTTGGATAAAATCGGTCTCAAAGTGGTGATGATACTGATTTTAATCCATACCCCGAAACTTTAGCTTAATATTCACACATATCTTAATCACATTAATTTAAGCTGAGATAAAGTAAAATAAACATGTACCTATAACTATATAAGTAGGTACATGTATTAAGTGATATATAAACTTACTAGCGTAAACGTTGTGTAGGACGCCCTCCGACCAGGT
This sequence comes from Eupithecia vulgata, assembly GCA_946478455.1. Taxonomy (NCBI): domain Eukaryota; kingdom Metazoa; phylum Arthropoda; class Insecta; order Lepidoptera; family Geometridae; genus Eupithecia; species Eupithecia vulgata. The sequence goes on along the minus strand of OX297869.1, from coordinate 9,851,326 downwards.
GGGATGACGATTTGCGAAAGACTGCTGGCAGATGCTGGATGCGGCAAGCTGAAGACAGGGCGCTATGGCGCTCATTAGGGAAGGTCTATATCCAGCCAGTGGACAAGTATAGGCTGATGATGATGATGATGAAACTTACTAGTAGTTTTTTTCCACATAGTATACTACAAGTGGTTAAAAAATTTAAGTGCACAAAATCATTAACACCTTATTTCTTATTTGATAATGAGCACTATCTAAAAAGCTGTTTTAAGAATAAAACTTTACTTATCTATAAATATTATATAACTTTACTTATCTATATATTAACTGTGCTTATTTTGTAAGCCTGATAAAATAAAGTTCTTGACTTTGACTATCTTGGCTAAGTCAATTTGTAATTACAGAAAACAGGACCGAAATGGTTCTCAAAAAATACCCAGCAAGAAGCAGAAACAAGCAGTCGCTTTTCCCATAACTTTAAAATAGCAAGCCCGCAGAGTGTTTCAATACCTACGGTTAATTGTTTTATCAAACTAACTGCTTTTTTATTTGTTTCAGCGCATCTTCGGAACGCGCTGCGTATACCTGGCTACCAGATGCCAGGGTAGAGTTCTCATCACCGTACAGCCATCGACAGAGCTCCAACTCAACTGTCTACGAGAGTGATTGATGATCATCTCGAAGGGTTCACCCGGCTCCAAATCCCATACATTCTTTGACTGAATTGACACTGTGAATGACACTGTTTAGTGCAAAAGTGAAGGAGAAGAAGGAAGCTTACAATAACTATTGGCTCAAACATTGAAAGATAAGTGTAGTGTTGTGAAAAAATATTATTATACTGAACTGGATACAATGACAATTAACAAAAATAATATGTACGAATTGAAGTGATGGTGAAAAATTTGATACAACGATTTTGACCGGAATTGATTGAGGAAGAAGCTTTCTTGTCGTAGTTTAAATACATTCTAAGATTAGGATTTAGAAGACAAAACAGAACCCTATTAGTAATATTATATTGTATGGGTTATGTTAAATATACCTAACTGTAAAAATGTATAGTCATATAACAAGTTTCGGTTGATTATTAACATATTCAGCTACGTGTAAAATATTTTATTAATGTTTTTATTGTAAGTATCAAAATATTTCCTGTACGTTTTTTTTTTCAATTTAAGGTGTATTGGTAAAAAAGATATCATATCAACGAAGTTTGTCGACAGACACTGCTAAGTATGAAACATTTTTGCTCATAAATTTGCTAATATCTTCGACTTGAGTACAAAACTTCCTCGTGGTTCCTGGAAATGAATATTTATGACGGGCATCCAGTAATGCGCCATTTATGGACAAAGTTAGAATGTATTCCGTCGACTTATCGAACGGAATTGGATCAGCCCACTTTGCCCTTCGATACATGGTGTATGTATCGAAGGGCAAAGTGGGCTGATCCAATTCCTTACCAGAAAATGAACACAGTTCATGCTAATTTTAAAAAAGTAAAAGTTCTGCCAAAAAGTAACAGATGTGTTCCATCAGATAAGATGTTTCACGTCTGAACAGATTCATTTAGCAGGTAGATGGTATACCGGGGAAGTGCAAAGGCTACTTAAGGCGCATACCCCACCCAAACTAGCGCCGCCACCTACTTTATGTTATTAATCCGTTTAACAAAGGAATTTTCAAAAATCTATCTTCCAGTTTGTGATACCTATTATAAGCTTTTTTTAATGCCTCTGTAATAGTTTTATTCTATTTAGTTTAGGCAGAGATACAAAGTTGCCCTTGGTGGCCACTAAAATCTATTTTCGTATCTCTTCCCACGCCACTTTCGGTAGGGTATGCGCCTTAACAAGAAAAAGCGCAAAGCCGCAGGCAAAAGCGCTAGTTTCCTATATCAATAAAAACTTATACAAAACTTGGAAAAAATACTGATAAAATGTGTTATTGGTGATTTCATGAATCCTGAAAATGTACGAATAATTTGTGTAAATAGGATTTAATATAATTACTGATGGATAAGAATTTCAGTTATTTAGCTAGAAGAACGTCGATTTAACTGTGTAGTTTACTTAATTGCTAAAGGATGTAAATAATTGAAAAATTAATAACTTGTTGAATTAGAAAAGTAGATAGAAACTAACTTACTAAATGTAGATAGGTTATTGTCATTTGCTGTGATTTTATTTCAAGGCGACAGTTTTACTAATATACTGGGTTATTTTTATAATAGCTAAATTCGGTGACCAGGTTTCGAAAATCATCAGCAACAATGTTTGTTCTACGACTTAGAAATAACTCAATAGGTACAATAATGAGAAATTATTTAAGTTTTTATTATATCGTCGACCTCTGTGGCGCGGTGGGCGAAGGTCCGCCTGCGACGCAAGTGGTTGCGGGTTCGATTCCCGCCTTGGGACAAATAGTTGTACGATCTGCAGGTATTTGTTCCGGGTATTCTGATCGTTTTCTATGAATAATAAAAATATCTATTTATGTAATGTACTGTATTATGTATATCAGTTATCTAGTACCATAACACTAGCTCTGCTTAGCTTGGGGCTTGATAATGCTGTGAGAATTGTCCATCATCGTTTATTAATCGTGATTTTTATATTTTAGATCCGCGCGATACAGGCTACGCCTAGTGCGCGGATCGTTCAGACACTTCAATATTTAAATATTACACCATTATCTTCTCAAACTTATATGTTGTACTATGACAAATTTAGTTTTTAGACACCTACTATTTAGTTGTATAAGATTTGAGTAAAAATAATAATTTTTTTAAATTTATTTTTGTGTTGAAATAAAATGTACCTAATTATCAAAAGTCGTAGAACAAACGTTGTTGCTGATGACGACGCTAGGAAACTAGTCATCGGAGGTTGCTGGTCTTTTAAAAATAACCCTGTATATTTCATAACATATTTTTATATCAGTGATGGCTTAGCACAAAAAAATCCTACTAATAATGTAAAGCCGAAACTTTGTGAATGTTAATTATATTTTGTTAGGTAAGTACCAAAGACCTCCAGAAGTACTGAACAGATCCAGGTGAAATTTGGCGTACACTTAAAACATAGCCTAACTCGAGTTAAACTATGATCTAAGTGTACATATGTGGACATACTATATGTAATAGGCTACGTTTTACCAAAAATATGTGTGTGAAGCCGCGAGCAGAAGCAAGTATTGTATAAATTTAAAATGTTAGTGGTGGAACTACCTACATGTTTTTTTTTATATTTAAATACATAAATATCAATGTATGCAAGGGCTGAAAATATATGAACTACGAGAACAACAATAATGTATATTTTTATAATGATTGTAGATGTATAAGTTTTTTTCCTCTCTGTGAATTCATAATTTACTCTACCTATCTATATATACCTTATTTATCCCAATCTTATTAATTCATTTACATTTCACGCGATGAAGATTAATGCTCAAAATTTGTAACTGTAAAATATTCTAGTCACTAGTTTATAAATACATATATCAGAGTTAAAAATATTATGAAAAACATTTATTCTTAACTAAAGAAATTTCTGAAAAGACAACAAAATTTTGTATCTGCACTTTACATACCTTGTAATATAATTATTATAGTTTAACCCTATATGATTAATTGATTATACATTATATAATTTGTATCCATATAATTTATAAATTAAAAGCTACCATTATTAAAAAGTTTGTATTTTACAAGATTCCTTTTTTGCTATAAAAATAAAATTACAATTAAATACTGGACATGATTTGAATATAATACGTAGTTGGCGAGTTCAAACTTTGCTAATTAACTTTACATAATCCCAAACATATAGGTACAGTAGCGTTGAATACAAACATCAGTTACGTCCATCACACTTCTATACTAATATTATAAAGAGGAAACATTTGTTTGCTTGTTTGAATTGAATAGGCTCCAAAACTACTTCACCGATTTGAAAAATTCTCTCACCTTTATCAGTATCAGTTATATTTATCAGTATCCTACATTATCTTTGACGTATATTCATTTTAAACGTAGTATTCTATGTTTGTGACTCGGCAAACGTAGTGTACATGTACACATGTGTAGTGGCATGGCTGGCTGGCAGATGCTGGATGCGGCAAGCTGAAGACAGGGCTATGGCGCCCATGCGCTATGGTATTAATAGGGGAGGCCTATGTCCAGCAGTGGACTAGTATAGGCTGATGATGATGATGATTATCTTTGATAAACATAGGCTTTAGAAAATACTCGTGCAAAGCCGGGGCGGACCGCTAATATATCATGAAAGAGAAAATTGGAATGGTTGTTAAATCTCAAATTAACCTCCTGAACGGATCGGACTGAAATTTTGCAACCAGGTAGTTCTAGGCGTGGAATAACACATTGACTACCTTTAATCCCACTAATAATTTCCCATCGAATATAAATAACTTTGAAACATTTCAGAAAAAACAACGCGTGCGAAACCGCCGACATAAACAAGTCTAATCAAATTTTATTCCTTTTAAAATAAAATACGACCACACATGCGCTTCACCTTATTAAAATTGGTGACATTGTGCGTGACTTCCTGAACTTTATGTTTGATTTGATACGCAAGCTTTGTTAATCTGGGTAAAGCTTTGCTACGCGCGTAGGTTTTATAGTTTATTCAAATGGTTATAAAAACTTTATGAAATCTGGTATTTCGTTAACATCAGGCTCATTCTATAAACTCATTTCGAACCTCACTAAGCTGAATCAGTCTGCTTAAAGTTTTATATTCTTTATAACTCGATAAATGGTCCTCGGTGGAGCGGTGCTGATGATGATTCTTTGTTACAGGCAATATGAGTCTGGTTGGACTCTTTTCTGTCAGTGTCAAGTAATGGAAAATAATTGTAGAATATTATCAAATTATTAAGATTTTATAATAATTTCACCCCACGTGTAGATTAGGTTGGTTTGGGAGACGAGATGATGGAGTCCCCCTACACCCCGCGTGGTAATGAAATGGACTAAGTGAAGCGAGATTATGGCATTTACGCTAAAGAATGACGTACAATTGGTATTATGGTAAGGGAATCCACAAATAATCTCGATACTTGAAACTCGAACTTGTCAAATAAACGGTTACAAACGAGCGAATTCGAACTTTTACAAAATGATAAAACTTTTAAAACTATCATGGTTATTAAGATAGAAGTCATTTATAACGGGCTATTTACCATGATTTGATTTTTGAGTTTTCCATTTTAACAATGAGAGAGGTTTCATTTTTACCGACTTAAATTATTGTTAATGCGGCTGCATGTTTTTTTTATGTGTGATCTATTTCTCCTTTATTTATGGACCGATTCTTTCGCCTTTGTACATTAAAAATGCCATAATATATTCTCCAGAGATTAGTATTAAACTATATTCATTTTTGACCTATATAACTATATTCATTGACGACCTCAGTGGCGCAGCGGGCGAGAGTCTGCCTGCGACGCAAGAGGTTGCGGGTTCGATCCCCGCCGCGGAACAAATTTGTGTACGATCTGCAGAAATTTGTTCCGTTGGTCTGGGTGTTTTCTATGTATAATAAAAAATATCTATCTATGTAATATTATATTATTACGTATTTCAGTTATCTAGTACCCATAACACAAGCTCTGCTTACCTTGGGGCTAGATAATGCTGTGTGAATTGTCCAGCATTATTTATTATTATTATTATATTCCGTAAAGCTTAAAAATAAACAAAATCCTTTAAAAACTGACAACAATTTTAGTGATAATCTTCGCCAATTCTCAATAGATTTTGATGATTCTTTCGTTAGTGCCTACAGGTTGATTTTGAGATTGTCATATATAAGTAAGATTCTCGAGGAATTAATAAGTGTGCCATAAAAAGTATCTAAAATGTCATCACATAATAATTTTAATTCACTGTTATATTAGTGTCCTGGACCTGACGAGCCTTCGTAGTCATAGGATAGGACAACGAAGTAAATCCTTTTTAGAAAAGTTTAGTTTTTAAAAATATTAAGGAGGTTGAAATACTTCACTATAGAAGCTGGCCGCAAGCAACTTCAAAATTCAAATCACTTCAAACAATCGAACGACTGATCGTCGATTGCCTTTTTCCCGTTCTAATTTTGGAAATAAACAGGGTCATAATGGTCAGGTTCATATTTTGACGCGATTACGGAAACATCAAGAAGTAACAAATAAAGGTGAAAATAAGTAATAGTGTCAAAAGAATATACTCCACATAAAGATACTCCACATCAATTAGTTTCCATGGCAACGGGCGTAAACAAGAGGTCTAACAAAGTTGACGGATAGCGTTTCGCCTAAAACAAAGGACGAACAATATTAGACTAATGATTTTGTTAGGGTTTTGTATGCAAAGAGACACAAAGTAAAGATAGAAAGTTCGATTACTAAGCGTCTTGTCCGTCTGTCTATCTATCCGTCCATCTGTAAGTGAGCTGTATTTTATCAGTATTTAGGAAATTGCAGTTTGTTTACAGTTTTTTAAAACACTCCAAATAATTATGATTAAATATCTAGATCGATTTATTATATTATTTTAACCTCTTTTTTAACTAACTTTTAACCTCTATTTTAATCAACGACATTTGAAGTCAAATTAATGGTAGATTAGATTATGTGTGCTTAAAAATAATGAAAACTCGTACGTTAATTATAACGATGATGTGGCGCGGTAAGCGAAGGTATGCCTGCGCCGCAGGAGGTTACGGGTTCGATTCCCACCTTAGGACAAATGTTTTTATGATCTGCTAATAATTGTGCTATGATTTCAAAGGTTGCTTATCATTTTAAAAACTATTCTATTAAAAATACAGGCTGGAATTACGGCTGTGGGTTGGACACACTGACTTGGAATTGAAAAAAAGAAGATGAAGGTAATGCGGTCATGACGAAAATGTGCCAAAAACAAAAAGACGAAGGTTTTTTTTGAGAGTCGGATAGGAATGGAATTTGTTTTGGAAAGAGACAGTGGTATTTTTAATTAAATATATTACAAAATGATAAGCAACCTTTGAAATCATGACATTTGTTTGGTGTCCTTGGTCTATGGTATAATAAAAAAAATCTAACTATGCTAAGCATTGAATTAAATAATTTAATATATCAGTCATGCATAAGCTTGGGGGCTAGATGATGCTGTGTGGATTGTCCAGCATTATTAATTCATAAAGGTATTTTTTTATAGTACATAGATAAAAATGCCTCTCAGTTAAACAGTACTACCTAAATTTATGTAAGTGCCTACTGAATAAAACATTCGTAATCTTTGAAAGTAATTAATGCTTCACGACGTACTTAACCACTCTTGTTTCAAACTTAATACCGGAACTCACAAGAGCTAACTAATCAACTTGTTTGAACCTTATTAATATCGAACTAACTACGACTCGAGCGATATAAGCCAGCGCAACTGTTTTAGGGTTCCTCAAAGAAGTAAGGTCATAGACTTAATAAAATATAAAAATCGTGCGAGTGTTTTGTTTGCGTACGATTTCACAATATTTGATTTAAAAATAATAAATAATGCTGGACAATTCACACAGCATTATTCTAGCCCCAAGCTAAGCAGAGCTTGTGTTATGGGTACTAGATAACTGATATACATAATATATAACACAATAAATGGATAGATATCTTTTATTATACATCAGAAAACGACCAGAACACCCGGAACAGCAATGCTGTGTGAATTGTCCAGCATTATTTATTTATTTATTCTTTGACAGGCTACCAGCAAAACTTGCATATTTATAAAGCTACTAAGCTACTAATGTTTCACAGATATTTTTCACAGTAGTATGTAAAGATGAGACCAGCGTTACGGACGATAGAAGCCAATTCTCACGCCAATGTCAATACACCGAAAATTTTGTAGTCAGACAATTTATACACATATCTTCATTTTCATAATCCAGAGAGAACAGACCAAATTAAACCCAACACCTCACATATAGAGACCATAACCAATTGAAAGGGAGGTTGTTGGCTTGGTTAGAACGCAGTATTGACTCTGCCTTTGTAAATACTAATAGGAAATTGTAAAGTAGGAATCATTTAAGATGAAACAGTAGAAATGTTAATTTTGCTGGAATACCGAGGAAGTTGGCTAAGAATTGGAACTAAATAAAAAATTGTCAAGTCATTGTCATCCAATAAGTAGCCGTGTGGTGCCGGCTTAGAATTTGCACCACCCCAACTCTTCTGGTGGCTGTAGGAAGAGGCGACTAAGGGATATACATTGGGCGGGCAGGCAGCAGCGCCTCTTGCAGAATAGATCTACCATCGAACTGCGATCCCCAACCCGAATGTCCTGTGAGGAGATTAATAAGGAGGAGGCCTGCGTCCAGCAGTGGACTATTATAGGCTGTTGAGGTTGAGAAGACAGAGCGCTATGGCGCTCATTAGTGGAGGCCTATGTTCAGCAGCGGACTAAAGTAGGCTGATGATGATGATGATGAGGTTGAGGTTGAGAAACAACGAAGAAGCTTTCGTGAAAGCTTCTTAAAACAACAGATGGAAAGCCGCGTGTCAAGTGTCAAGGTTAAAACCATTTTATCAATACCTAACTCCGTGTAAATAGGACCACATGCACTATCTATAGTTTCTTCCATCTATGGACTCTCTGTGATAATATCTACCATTATTATAGTTAAGCGATTGGTCAGCAGAATATGGTCTCAAGTCATCAACGTATAAAATCCTCTTGGTCATCGCTTGGTTATAAATAATACAAAAAAGTAAGGTTATTTTTTTCCCTACACTGGTCGGGTCCATTCAAACGACACAGTATCTCGCAAATCTTAAATTTATCTTCAGATTATTTCTGTAATCCTCATGATAAAAACTCTGACGCCCACACCGTCCTACATTTTATAGGTTTTTAAGTGACTTCGTCATTTTTATCAACTGCTTTTGGTGAGGAACAGAACGTAAATAAAATGTCGATAAATATTAAAACGATATTAACTGTCATAAACGAAGATGGCAAGATTTCATTCTAATTCAGACAGCGTTTTGATTATAATAAATAGGATCAGAATTCAAAGAGAATGGGCAAATCAAAACCTTGGTTCTCTGTCGGATGTATTCGTTGCGAATCCTATCCTTCAGAGAAACTCCGAGCATAGCTCTCTCCATAGCTCGCTGGGTGACTTTAAACTGGTGGACCAGCCCTACCGTGTTCACGTCACAGCTCTGTAGGTCATGACGGGTAGGACGCACTGATTGAAAACTTTCGTTTTCAAGCATTGCATTGCAACGAATACATCCGACAGAGAACCAAGGTTATCGACATAGCTCAAAGGATTAGCAAGCTGAAGTGGCAGTGGGCTGGCCATATCTCGAGAAGAACCGACAACCGCTGGGGTAAACGTGTTCTTGAGTGGAGACCGCGACTCGGCAAACGTAGTGTAGGACGCCCTCTGACCAGGTGGGATGACGATTTGCGAAAGACTGCTGGCAGATGCTGGATGTGGCAAGCTGAAGACAGGGCGCTATGGCGCTCATTAGGGGAGGCCTATGTCCAGCAGTGGACTGAAAAAGGCTGATGATGATGATGATGATGGGCAAATCAAAAGAGACTAGGTTATCTTTAAAAAGAAAAAGAATCAAGTTATTATTTAGAACTTTCTCACAAAATTATAAATACCTACCAATAAAATAACCCTTAAATTATGTACACTATCCTTGATAACCTGTATCCACTAATATTATAAACAAGCAGCGCCTCGCGGTTTTACCCGCGTAGTTCCTGTTCCCGTGGGAAGTCCGGGGAAAAATATAGCCTATGTGCTATTCCAGACTATAATCTATCCCTATGCCAAATTTCATCCAGATCCGTTCAGCTGTTCTGGCGTGATTGAGCAACAAACATCTATCCATCCATGTAAACTTTTGCATTTAAAATATTAGTGTAATATAATGTGATTCGACAGTAACTCTGTCCATCTTTCTGTTACCTTTTTAAGCATAAACGGCTGAACGGATGTTGATGATATTTGGCTGGGAGGTAAATGGTATCCTGAGGAAGGACATAGACTACTTGAAAAGCGCGTGCGAAGCCGCGGGCAACAGCTAGTATGTATATAAAACATAGTCGTTGCAGTAACACTATTTATAACACAAGAACGGATGTATCGATTTTAATGATCATAGATTTGTTTGATTTGTTTCCGTCTCGCATAGCAGGATCTATACTACGAGTATATCTGAGAAATTGTGTGTTTTTTTTGTTTGTTTGTCCTACATTTACGCCTTAACTAACAACCAATCGACTTAATTTTTGGCAAAGAGTTCAAAGGATGGAGAGTAACTATCCCATAAATCAGTTCCCATATGGAATAAAAATAACCTTAAACAACGCATGCAAAGCCGCGGGCAGCAAATAGTATTAAGTTGATCTTCTATTAAAATATGAAAAATGCACAAGCGGTTAAAATACGAAGTAAATCGTTTTCTCATACAAACATTGTCGTAAGTAACGCCATCATTTGACGACCTCTGTGGCGCGGTGGGCGAAGGTCCGCCTGCGACGCAGGAGGTTGCGGGTTCGATTCCCGCCTTGGGACAAATGTTTGTACGATATGCAGGTGTTTGTTCCGGATGTTTGGGTCGTTTTCTATGTATACTAAAAAATATCTTTCTACGTCATGTATTATGTATATCAGTTATCTAGTACCCATAAGCATAACACAAGCTCTGCTTAGCTTGGGGCTTGATAATACTGTGTGAATTGTCGAGCATTTTTATTATCTCTTATTATAAGGCAAGGTTCGCCGGATCAGCTAGTTTAGTACCTAATATTGTACCAACAATACTGGTACTGGACTAAACCTACGCTGATGCTATTACAGCACCATAACAGGCTAACATTCAAGACTTCTTGACATAATCTGTCCAAGCAACAAGTGGGCTAACAAGCTCTTAACATATGGACATCAAAGGGATTATAAGAGGCAGTAAATGTACATGATTCCTGTCACCAGCAGCCATAGAAAACAAAATTATAATCCTAGGATGCAGAACAGAGAGATTTGCAAGTCCTCTACTGCAAGTGGATAAACGAACCTCTGGTTATGGCGAGAAGGTTCATATTCATTAACCCGGTCTTGCTCAGAGCTATATGGCTATTGTAAAGATAATTTTCAGACAGAAAATAACAATCAAATAACAAATTTAAATTAAAACTAGTATTTACAATAAAAAAAATTAAGCTATCTGCAAACTGTTGCAAACAATCTGCATTGTCCTGGCTGCATTGCCCCTAGGTCCGTGGGGTATCGAGGCTCTCCGGGTTTTCAAAAAATTATCTGAGCGTCTGTTCGAAGCGACGCGTGACCCGAGAGCTGGTGAGTATCTGGCACACATACATATACAGCGGGGCAAAGATAATTGACTGAGGGTCCCAATTCTGCTAACCATTTGCCTCGTAAAGAAAATGTTGTCTTTGCATAATCGTCAATGTACCAAATCAAATTAAATGCAAATGTGTCATTCTGTATCGGAAAACATTAGAAAAAAAATGAAAGCTGACGCGAACCCATTTTGTTTTTCCTACAATGAAGGCCTGGATTGTTAATGGCCAACGCAAACCGGGACGGGATGGCAAAGGATTTAATTTTGTACCAATTAACATTCAAACGACTCGATATAGAAATACGACTTAAATATACATAAATTATATACTATTAAATGATGCCGCATCGAAACGGATTTTTCGCATCCACGGCATAGTTTTAAAGCATGGTAATGTATGTCGTATTTCTATTACAATACCTACGTTTAAAATTCTATTGGTAAAAAGTCAAATCCTTTGCCATCTCTCCCGGTTTGCGTTGGCCCTAAATCAGCAACGGGCAGAATTGTATGAAAAAATTAAAAAAAACAATCGCGCAAACTGTTAAAAAAGTATCTAATAATGTTCTGATCGAATCATATTTTATTAATAAGTGAAGCACGTTGTATTGCAGAAAAGGGCCTCAGCTAATAAGTGTATCCATAATTTATCATACCTAACATAATAACAATTTGTTTATGCACCAACAAACATCAAATGACGAGCAAACATTATTGAAATTCTGTCATAGTGAAATTACTTTGTAGTTACATGCAGGCACAAAACCAATATTAGTGTTTTTGACGAAAATTTGCTATATTCCATGAAGCAGAAACCATAAATTTACTCCTCAAACATGGACTAAATTACTAATTAGCCCAAAGGCAACTAGAAATTAATAATTACAACCAAACACACAGAAATCACAAATTCACAATAAATATTCCGCAAAGGTTTCGATGGAGAGATGTTTGTTAAGAACTTCTCCGCGTCAAATCTACGGTATCTTAATAATTTTATAGAGACGTAGGTATAAACTGACAACCGCTGGGCTTAGCGTGTTCTTGGGTGGAGACCGCGACTCAGCAAACGTAGTAAAGGACGCCTTCCAGCCAGGTGGGATGACGAACTGCGAAAGACTGTAGGCAGATGCTGGATGCGGCAAGCTAAAGACAAGGTGCTATGGCGCTTATAGGAGAGGCCTATGTCCAGCGGTGGACAAATATAGGCTGATGATGATGATGAGGCAGAGATGCGTTAATTGAGTTTGGTGGCCCCAAAGTGCAACATCCTATCTTTGCCTGAACTATACAAAATAAAACTATTATAGAGGCATTTAAAAAAAGCTTAGGATATAGTTATCACAAACTGCCCATTGAAAAATTTGAAATTACCATTGTTCAACGAAATAATAAAATGCCAAACGAAATAATAAGAGCCAAACTATCGCCGCCAACGATCACTTATTCTCTCGTTTCACGGTTACGGTTTACGGTCCTACAGTTAATCAGCTCATCATAACTAATCAACTCGAAATTAAGTACAACAAATTTTCGAAGAAGAAGTTACAAGGAACCAAAAGCACTAAGTTGGGGATGCTATTGCAATAATTCGAGTTACTTATGCGGCTTTTAGCGTCGAGAAGCACTCAACTACCTACAAAGTGATCTTAAAACTTACCTGCGACAGCTTCGTTGAACACTTTGTGCCGTGAATATAACTCAAACAATGCCTCCAAAAATAGTTTTTTAGGAAACCTACTAAGCCTCCACTTTCTGTCTTTCTGTCTCTTAGTCTGTCGCCCCATCGGATTACTAGAGTGAGGCAGCAGTGCTTCCACATACACTCGTGCACTTATTTAATAAATCCTGCGAACATGGCTAGTTTCCTTTAAGACTGGCCACCGTGGCCGCTATTCGGTTTGGAGAACATGTACAGCAGCATTTTAGGTATACCTCCTCACCTCATCATCCTATCCAGGTCCACTGCTGGATTCGGCCTCTCCCTGATAATCGCCTTATTGGTTTTTATCTCATGGGATCGCAGTTCGGTGGGAGATCCGTTCTGTAATGGGCGCTGCTGCCCGCCTCCAGGTGTATGTCCTTTAATCGCCTCTTACGACACCCACTGGAAGAGTTGGGGTGGTGCAAATTCTAAGCCAGCACCATACGGCTGTTATGGTTAGGTATAGTTACATCATTATTTAACTACAAATAAAACTATAACATCAGGTACAGTCAAATAGAAAACATCTACCGGTCACCAATCCATCACGCGGCGAACGCTCATGTGTCATCTGTCAAAACGGCGTGGTATAGATTATTGGAAACGTATTCAATCAACAAACAAAGTGATTTTTTGCGGAACTGTGTCATGTCATTGAGTTCGCGGGTCGATGCGAACGCACCACTCATCATTGGACTCTATGGATGTATACTAAAATAAAAAATAAATAAGTTAACGATAAAAAAATATAGCTTTATCCGTTCGTGCATAAAATGATGACTTTAACGCCGTTCTATTTAGTATGGGACCGTTTAAGCCAACCACCTATAAATTGCAAGGTCATGTTTTACAACAACTCAGTATGATGTGAAATTATAATAACCCCAAACCAAGATGGCAACTTTATGATACCTACCTATCGGTTTATCACATTCATTGCCCAGCAACTACGCGACTTTGAGAGAGCTGAAGCGTTACAGTGTATCCTGATGGGCACCCTGTGTTATCTTTAATGTTTTTGTATAAGATTTATTTAGTTCTGACAAAGCAGCTGTCACATAATGATCGACATTTAGTCTCTCGTTTGTGCCAACCCTCAGGTACCTAATAGTTATAGTTGCGTGATTTGTAGGCGTGTGGGCGTTGTTTTTACGCTTAATTGTTTTGATTGACGCTTGACCTGGACGGGGCGTTTTGTTATTGACTGTACCGCATAGAAAAAAGTTAAAACTTTTCTAAACTTCAGTACAGTTCCTGACATCATGCTAAAATCAAAGAAACCAGGAACAAACCGAACGGGTTATAGTTATTACGGGCATCTCTCTAATATTTATTACCTAATTAGGAAATTAGTAATTCAAATAGAAAATAGTAATTTCTATCGTTTTCAGATAACAATTAGTTTAGGTACCTAAGTAAAGTACGAGCGATTTAGCTATGAAGTGCCTTTATAAAATAAATTTACTTGGGAATTTCATAATCTAGCATCAAAATAAGCAGATCTTCCAGACAGTCTGCTTATTTTATGCGCGATTTTGCGCAATTTTGTGACTTATTAAATGTTGGGAACCCTCGACATTATGGATCTTTTTTATATAAGTATGTAGATGTTCTATGCGTGACTGTACCAGTCTTTGATGTGACCGGGGAGTTATGAGTCGAATTGAATTAAATAATCGTTTCACATCACGACCTTTATGATGATAAACTATTGAAGTATTCGAGCATGACGGTTTCAAACTTCTAAAATGTAGTTGGATTAATCCGGATTGATGCTCCAAGAAACGGAAAGAGGAAATTAATGACGTATATTTCTTTAAACTCACAAAATAATGTAAAACTTAAACTAAAGGCTAACTTGATAATCAAATAAATAGGAAAATTTTAAACTAATTACAAGATGTAATAGATTGTATTGTATAGGTATTTGACGACTAGGAGGTTGCGGGTTCGATTCTCGCCTCGGAACAAATGTTTAACCGCATATATTTTTTCCGGGTGTTTTAGTCGTTTTGTACATAGATATATATATCTATGTACAAAACGACTAAAACATAGATTCAGATATTAAAATATTTTTAATGACGTTAATTTATTTATAAATTATGGTGAAGTGTGAAGCAAGTGAAGAGTTGTGTGTGTTGTGGAAGAAGGGAAAAAAATGTGACCCACTGCTAAAAATTAAAGTTCCGAAAACCACGATCATGTTTTGCTAAGCTGAAGTCAGCTTAGCAAAACATGATTACAACGTTGTAATCAATGAAATAAGCTAAATTTTAAGCCTTGATTGGGTAAATTTTTAGAAGCTGTGATATTTCGCAAAGGGCTTGTATCACCACTGTAGCGACTATCCCGAATTTACCCTACTAGCTCTAGACCTTTTGTCTATGTTAGCTAGATACAAAATACGTTATAGTACCGAACACACACACAGAAAACAGTACAAAAATAAATGCTGAGAGTGAGTAGATTGAGAACAAAGGTGGCCATATCGCTATGAGCAATCTCTTCCCTGCAACCTTGGGATAAACTGGACATGTAAGAACAACAATGACGGTGACAATAAAAAATAATAATAATAATATAATAATACTTTCACTACATACTATAATACCTACATTACCTACAAACATTATAATAAACTTACATAATAAGTACTTAAATATAAAAATATGGTTGTCTAATTTTTACCACAATAGATACATAGTATTTTATAAACGATAGTTTTGCAAAGAGTGATTTGGAACATCTGATGGCCAGGGGAGAGCATTCCATAAACGAGTAGCTTGCACAGTGAAAGATTTGTCGTAGACAGTGGTGGTGTGGGATGGGACATTAAGATCAGGGTTTCAGAGGAACTCAAAGAGAGCTAAAAGAGAATTCAAAGTGCCCCTTGAGATAGAAAGGACTCGAAGGATAAAACAAGATACAGTACAAGAGAGATATGAGGATTCCTGCAAAATTAGATGGCCAACCAATTGAGTTTAGCGCGATATTCGGAAACCTGGTTATATTTGCGAAGGCCCAAACTAGTCCTGAAATTTTGGTCAATAATGTTTGCCACTGACAAGCGAATTCCGTTATGAACCAAGGGTTCGTTATTTTGGATGAGAAACAATCGCAATACATGGGTATGGTAAACACAGTAACCATGGATACGACAAGCGTAAACACGATTTGCTTCTGGTTAATCCTCATAAAAGCAATTAATGTAAACATCTTGGGGTGCGATTTGGAGCGAACTAATTGGGGAAAATTTTGATTAAGGTGACATATGCTTGAAATCTTAGTAATAATTTGATTTAAATAAAACAGCGTACAGATAAGGGTACCAACAAAACAGTCATTCGTAGAACCTGATGTACTTGGGCCGAAATGACATAGAAGAAAAAATTTACGTAAAAAAGAAGTTGCTAGATAGGTATAGGTAAGAACATACTTTAAAAGGTATTTATCAGGATCGATAAAAAATGCCACATAAATTCGTAAAATAACAAACCGTACTCAAAATCCCCACTTTACACCCCATTCGCGCAAACACTTAAATATAACAATCCAGAGAGTATTGTACAAACAGCCAAAAGGAACAAAGATCCTCCAAAAAATGTTCTCTGAACTCAGAACAAATAGGAAACTCGAAAGAACTCAAAGAAACATCAAATAGTTATGCATTAACATACCCCGTTTGTTTGTTTACGGGAGACGACGACGGCTCCCTAATAAATTTTAATACGCTTTTTATCTTCGGAAAGGTAAACATGGGCTATTTATTATTTATGGTATTGATGTATTTTATTGATGGTTGCAAAACAAAGATATTTATGAATCTAAGTAATGTTAAACTAAACTTTTTTTACTTTTAGGAATCGAGATTAACTTAGTCATACCTTTATGCTAGGAGATGAAAATCGCTAAGAGATTTATTATTATTATTATTCGATTATAGACGAGCAGCTGAGAGCTGATGTGTCTATATCACAGTGCTTTAAATTTTTCACTACACTTGTTTGTCTCGTATATAGTGGTCAGTTTGTGCGTTCGTAACCAGTGGTCGAGTCTGTTTTAAACCTTTTCACAGAGGGAGCTGATTACGATATCTTTAGCAAACCCTTTCCAACTGTGCACTACTCGGTAGTTCTTGGTAATATTATCGCAATCTATTTTACTATAATTTTTATGAGCCTTCTATTAAATGGTACCTACCAGTTTGATTACTGCTTACATATAAAATATTACATCTAAAAGTAACTTAGAAATAGAAACGATATTGTTTTTTTTTCAGGTTCAAGAATTCTCATGAATCTAACAACTGCATTTGTCCGAAGGTTAGCGTTAACTTAACTACGGCGGTTTCTACAGATGATGCGAAGTGTTCTTGACTTAAAACCCCAACCTAGCAACGAACCTAGTACCTACATGAAGCGAAAAGTTAGTTTCCACATCGCTAGGCACATTCCGCTCAAGTTTTACAATTACAAAGCTCAAATGCCGAGAATAAAGTCAAGATAATTCGAGATGAGTTTAATTTTGTCAAATGTAATCCGAAATTAATCCCAGCAAAGACGTAAACTTAATTCATTCTGGGCAAATCTTAGTTTGTCCAAGTGTAATGTAGGCTTAATAACATCAGACTTAAGTCTGGATTTAAGTTTGGAGTAGAACGACACAATTTGGTAGTGTAATTTAAGTTCAAGCAAGATGGCTGTTGAAAATTCGCTATTTGTATGGAAAATGCTGTGTTGCTTCTTTTTGAACCTTGCTTTCAGAAAATTGGTCAAATCTTCATCGTATCAATCATATTTGGGCAAATACAACATTAAAATTACACACAGACAGGGACTGTAATTTTGCGAAGAAGTAGTTCTAGATCTGGATGATTTTTAAGTTACTTTTTAACCCCATTGAAATCCAGAACCAGAAACTGTTTATACAGGGTGTTCGGTGGAACGATGCAGGGATTGAAAGAGCCGATCAAGGGTACCCATGTGATCATTTTAACCACATATGCTATTATGAAATGTGTCAAGGTTTTTAAGTTATTATCAAATGTTTTTTTTTTAAGTAAAGCATTTTTTTCGTTTATAGGATAGTAAAATACCAGATAGTGCAATAATCATTTTTACTATGGCTTCTAATTAGTCAAAACAATACAGTCTTACATCACAATAAGCTAAACCAATCATTGACCAGGAACTCATAAACAAAAAATGACTTTAACTTGAAAAAAGTATCTTTCTCATGAAGAGATGAAACTCTATCTCGTCAATAAAAAAAGTAGAAAAAAAACCAAAAAAAAACCATGAAACTTTTCATAAAATAGCCACATATGGTTTAAAATGATCACATAGGAGCCGATCAAGGGACATCGTTTCACCAAACACCCTGTAAATAAAAAAATGTCAATGTCATAGAAACTAATGTTCTCACATAGTAATGTTGTCTTGTTGACGTGTTTGTTTCGAGACAAATTAGATTTGACTTATCAATCTTACATTTCCCCAAGATCGTAATTCTGGCACCCTTATAGAGTTATTGCTCATAAACTTTTACATTGCTCATTAGGCTGAGTTCATTGTCACTAGCATACTAATAAAATACATTAAGATAACACCTAAAACTTTTTGTAGCTTTCTTTATTTCTTCAGGGACTATTAATATTGTTTCGGAAGTAAATGAGATCACCATTGCAGAGCATCAGCATATTCAGCATTGCCATACAGCAGCTGGGCAATGCTGGCTGCATTGCGCGTCTTGGGGATGGTCCTAATGACATTGATATGGATCAGTTGAGCTACCTGTAAATTGTTTGCAACTGTTTGCAGTTAGCTCAATTGTTTCAATTAAAAATGCTAGTTCTAATTTGTTTCTATTATTTGATTGTATTTTTCTTTGTTAATAATACCTCCACAATTTTGAGAAACTTAAAAATATCAATATATCTATGTAACCCGTATATATTTAATTGACTTATGATATTTAACCTTAAGTAACTAATAAAACACACACTACGGGCAATGCAGCCAGTGTCTTAGGCACGCTTCCAACTGGTATTGATATGGATCAGTTGAGCTACCTGTAGATTGTTTGCAACAGTTTGCAGATAGCTTAATTGTTTCTATTGTAAATACTAGTTGTAATTTAAATTTGTTATTTGATTGTTATTTTCTTTCTGAATAAAGTCTACTAATAAAATACCCAGGTGAAAATGTTCGAGAAGCGAAATATATTTAAAATTATACAAAAGCACCGTACCATGTCTTCCGTATGCCAT
Organism: Eupithecia vulgata; assembly: GCA_946478455.1. Classification (NCBI taxonomy): domain Eukaryota; kingdom Metazoa; phylum Arthropoda; class Insecta; order Lepidoptera; family Geometridae; genus Eupithecia; species Eupithecia vulgata. The sequence continues at coordinate 9,831,986 of OX297869.1, read as the reverse complement.
AAAAATGTAAAACAGTATTTCATGTAATTTAAATCCAATCAAACCGTACTTTGTTCAACATTGCCGCTCAACGGTCAATATAGTCAATATCAACCAAACATTCTTTAACAAAATTAGGTTTTGACTTCCAATTTTGTGAATAACTTGGGCCAACAATCACGCTCGCAGCGCGAACCTTCATCTATCATGCACTTTATTGTATCGAAAGCGGCCACAACGGGCAAGTAGGATACATATGAAAAGATAAAACGTTCTTATGAATCTTAACTCGTTGTGATAAGGTTGAGAAGGATAATCGAATTCGGTTCGGTATGAAATTGTCGTAAATATACAACAACAAACGCCTCATTGGTAACGTTTAGAGGCAATTCTGACCAATAAAGCTATCGCGTGGGCTGCTAACTCGACGGTGCGTCTGGTCTAGTTGACCCCTGGCTACCCGCAACTTTTCATGATTTTTACTAGGTCCTTACAGGGATGGGTAATTCTGGATTTTGTTACCTAGCAATAATCTTGGAAGTAACACTCCTCTCGCTAGTCTTTTCTTTTTTACTATATAATGTTTTAGAGGTTTAAAGATTCTACACAATCATTTGCTTATTTTACCTTTCTGAAAAAGTAATGCTTTTCTCACACTTGAGCTACTGTGACCATGAATTAATTTTTTTTTTTTAATCGCGGCTTTGCACGCGTTGTTTGAGGTTATTTCTATCCCATGGAAACTAAATTATGGTATAAAAAGTAGCATATTTTTTATTCCACGCCTAAAACTACCTGTATGCAAATTTGGGCCCGATTCGTTCAGTATTTTTGGCGTGAAACGGCAAAACACCAAACCTATGCTTTTATAATATTAGTTTATAAAAGCGTATGTTTTTTTTATTATTAGAGAATACACTCATTATTAACCCATTTAGGGTGTTGCAATATCCGTTATTTAAAGATCCGTTTTAAAGAATTTGAATCTGCGGACAGTTCAGTGTTCTGGGTGTTCTATGTAAGTATAATAAAAAATCTATTTATATACTTTATTTTAATACCTATGTTTATTAGTTATCTCGTATCAGCAACATAAGCTTTGCTTAGCTTGGGGCTAGATGATGCTGTGTAAATTGTCGAGTATTATTATTTATAATGTAAATAAAGAGATAATTTGGATCCATCCTAGACAGATTTTGTCTAGGAAACTTAAAGTCGAGTCTACTGTAAAAACTTTTATTTTACTATACATCTCCTTATAGGCTTATAGAATGGGAAGACTACCGGGAGATCTTGAAGTACTGGTTACAAGCCATTGACTGGCGAACATACGATCACGTGGGTTGTATTATTTTAATAAAATAACTCCGTTTCTGGAGCAATGATTGTTGTTTACAATACAACGACGGTACTTGGGTATTTTCAAACTGTCTTTAGTAGCATGTAGAATTTTACGAGCCCACTGAGCTTTAAAATCTATTGGTTAAAAATACATGTGGCTTACACATAAGCTTACGTACTTCATTAGTAAAGCTACATCATGTCCCAAGCAGTGACTCATAAGGACGCATTTGCGCAATTTTCACACAGCTATTTTTTACGGATCCTGGACTACGGGAAACAGTCGTTTACGGGATCGTGAATACTATTGGGTCTATGAACTTGCTCCTACAATGGTATACATAATCATGGAAAAGGGGATCCTCTGTAAAATGGATGCTGTGTGATTTTGCCCCATGTTAACACTTTCAAGGCCCAAGACGCAGAAGTCGTGCTCCGGCTCTATTGTAGCGACGCCGCGCTCCTGCGGGTCGCACCGCAGAGGATGGGCAGTGAATGCGTTAAATAAATTCATAAAAAAACAGTTTTTTAAGATTTTCCTTGATTTCTTTGTCCAATGTACATTTGATCAAAGAAATTGGATGACTTCGCCCAATTTACTAGCAACACCGATATGTGCAAAGCCGTAGGCAGAAAGTAGTATCCAAATCTTGAATCCTGATCGTATGCAGTAGTTCTATTAATTTTCTAAAAACGTCAGTTTTGAGGATGAAAAATTCAATCGGGGTTTCACCATTACAAACAGATTAACCTCTCAACGTACCTTTATTTTTTAGTTTTACTGAAAAACTTTTGATTTATTTACGCATGATGGTTCCATGGTCCATTAAATCAAGCTTTCGTCTGGTTTTTTGTTCCAAATCCCGGGGCTTAATTTTCGCGACGATCCGTTGGATGTCGATATAGCCACACTGATCCTACGAGCTGGCAGCAAAAATTTGTATAAGTCAAAATTTATTCGTTTTCAATCAAATAATAGAATTTAATTTAAAAAATTAATTGATACTTGTATTTACAATTCAAATAGTAGAGCTAGCTGCAGACTTTTATGAAAGACTTCGTGGTATTTTCTTGGCTCTGCATAAAAGAAAATCTGTTAAAATCTTATTTGTAAACATTCTAAAACTTCTCTACATTATTGTGAACGGCACAGCACATCCCACGCAAAACAAAAGAAAACACACGGAAACTTTATGGCAACATTGTTTCCGAAAAGAAATCTTTGACACTTATCCGCTTTTGCCAAATCCATCTCAGCTACCAAGTTTGGTAATACAAACCTTATACTTTTGAGATAAGTATCAGATTGCAAGCGAGGTCGTTTAACAGGAATGTGCTAAAAGACAGCAGATGCTGGCGCGAAATGCAATAATTGAAGGAAAAACTAGTTGATATATTGCGCAATTATATTCGAAACATAGCCGATAATAATATATTCTTTGCTTAAAAAACCATGTAAGGATCGACTGGTTTTTGTAAGTTTTTTATTGGCTTTAACATTGTATTTTCCCATACGCAGTTGGTACGCACATTGGACAATTGTACTTAACATTTTGAGAGAATTATTGCCATTTTTATACTGGATTATGTCCGATGTTTTAACGAAATGAAGCATAAACTCTCTCTCTATCCATAATAATATACCGTAGGAAATAAGAAATCATCATCATCATCTACAGCTTATATTAGTCCACTGCTGGACCTAGGCCTCCCCTGTAATGAGCACCAAAGCGCCCTTTCTTCAGCTTACTGCAACCAGCATCTCCGTGGGAAATATGGATCATAAATATAATACTCGATCATCGTGACATGTTAAACAAAACAATACTAAATTCTTTATTGTCCACCACAAAATAAAACAAAAGAAACATTAACATTAAACAAAAAAAGGCGGTCTTATCGCTTAGAAGTGATTTTTTTGGGCAATCTTTAGATGGGTAGTTAATATTAAGGCGAGTATTCCCGAGCGGCCGATGCTATAGCTCGGCGAGTACTACTGAGCAAGACGATGCGCAGGCAGCCGAGCACGATTTTGTAGGTATTTAGGTGTTTTGAAAAATATTTGTATGGCATATTAAAATATTTTCTAGTGATGCACTGCGTAATAACGTTTGCAATGTTTTGGTATACATTTTGTGTCATTTTATTCATTTTTCTATTCACACTGATCATTCAAAGTTTGATTTAGAGGTAACTTTGTAATTTTTTTCTATCGAGTGAAATATCACCAATCGTGTTTTTGTCTAGTGATGCACTAGAAAATATCCTCAACTATAATATGTATGAATTTCAAAACTATAAGCCTTAAAGTTATTGAGGTACGGAAAGTTAAAAATTCCGAAATCCGGGAATCCTCGCCTTAATATCTAGTCTGTCTATAGTAGTAGATTCTAGAAATTTCTGCAAAATTCCAGCACGTTTCAATCATCAGTTTTAGTGTTACACAAACTCTTTAAATTACCTTCATACCTCCTTACCGTTCGTTTCTTTTCCTACGAATGGTGAAAGTTAGAGGTAGCAGTATGAATATCTTCACATAGTATTAGTTACACGGACATTTGTCACCATTGGCCTCGCAGGCCCTACAGTTACATTGACTCTAACTAGATAATGTACAAACATTATACAATTTGTAACTCGAGGTCACGACCATTCAACTGGCAATCAAATAAAATATTGAACGCCTTCTGAATAAAACTATCATTACAAGTTTTCTCTTAATTTTACAGGGTGATCAAAATGCAAATCTCTACCTAAAACTGTTAGGTTTAAAATATAGAAAAGCGTGGATATCCACTTTCATCATGACACGTTACCGTCTGGGTCTATGGCTTCGGCTATAAAGAACATGATTAATTGCTTTGCTGCGTTTTATACAGGGTGTTTGGAGCTTTTATGCGACCGTTTTAAAATAAATCGCGGCGTTATAATTGTTTGAATGCAAAGGTTTCAGTGAAGTTTTTTTTATAAATCGCAGCTATCATTTTGGTGCACACTAAGGTTTTCTATATTTTCATTTGCTTTCATTTCAAAAATTACATTTGGTGCCGCACTAAGAATGAAACAGAAGTTTTATATACTACTAGCACCTGCCCACGGCTTCGCCCGAGCTTTTCATGTATCCCATTTTTCGGGTTAATAAATAGCCTGATACTCACAAATAACGTGGCTTTCTATTCGTTAAAATAATTTCCTAAATCGGTTCAGTAGATGCACTTTATAATATTAGCATAGATGATGTCTGTCAAATTAACACCGCTCACTAAAATACAGCAATGTATGTATGTAGCTATAGAACATCACCCTGTATAAAACCCTCTTTGTTTACCTCAAGCAAGTAAAATCGTCATGTTTGAATAGTAAACTCTCCTAGACATGATCACCATCGATTTAAGCAATAAATGCCCAAAGCAGCAATAAAACTCACATCCGTTTAGTGTTTCGAGAAATTTATATACCTGCTGAATACAGAGTTTTGTACATTACTTTAGTATATAGCTAGTAGCCATGGCATTTAGTAGTTGGAGTCAGGGCGTTATTTTTGCTGGACAAAGGTAGCGGTCGCTGTAAATTTTGGTGGTTTGCGTTGACACTAAAAGGTTTTCCGTAGTAGGTACCATACCAAGGTAAATTTATCTAGCAAATAAAAATTTCTATGAGTTCTAGCTCTAGTCTGAAGAATAAATAGTATTAAAAACCCGTATCATACCCATACCCGCGACGCAGGACCAACCTCGCGGGTATGGGGTTCCATTCCCGCCTTGGGATAATTGATTGTACGATCTGCAGATATTTGTTCCGAGTATTCTGGTCGTTTTCTATGTATAGTAAAAAATATATATCTGTGTAATGTTTGTATTATGTATATCAGTTATCTACGTTATCTAGTACCCATAACACAAGCTCTACTTAACTTGGGTATAGATAATGTTGTGTGAATTGTCCAGCAATGTTTATTTTTTTATATATCTCATTCTTTTGTATTTGATCTCCCCAAAGGCCTATTTACCAATTAGTATTAGATCAATGTACCTAGAAGGTTCGCGGTACTTAGTAAGTTGAAAGTTACCTAGTTTACCTTCTTGTAAACTTCCTATGTTTGGGAAACTACGTCGAGTCTTCTCGTCATCCATACCGCAATGCTTGAAAACGAAAGTTTTCAATCAGTGCGTCCTACCCGTCATGACCTACGGAGCTGAGACGTGGACACTCACGGTAGGGCTGGTCCACCAGTTTAAAGTCGCTCAGCGAGCTATGGAGAGAGCTATGCTCGGAGTTTCTCTGAAGGATAGGATTCGCAACGAATACATCCGACAGAGAACCAAGGTTACCGACATAGCTCAAAGGATTAGCAAGCTGAAATGGCAGTGGGCTGGCCATATTTCGAGAAGAACCGACAACCGCTGGGGTAAACGTGTTCTTGAGTGGAGACCGCGACTCGTAAAACGTAGTGTAGGACGCCCTCCTACCAGGTGGGACGACGATTTGCGAAAGACTGCTGGCAGATGCTGGATGCGGCAAGCTGAAGACAGGGCGCTATGGCGCTCATTAGGGGAGGCCTATGTCCAGCAGTGGACTGGTATAGGCTGATGATGATGATGAAACTTCCTATAACTTCAATAGACTATCAAATAACTTATATTGCCTCTTATATTACATATATAATAAATAATAAATAAATGCTGGACAATTCACACAGCATTATCTAGCCCCAAGCTAAGCAGAGCTTGTGTTATGGGTACTAGATAACTGATATACATAATATAATACAATACATAGATAGATATTTTTTATTATACATAGAAAACGACCAGAACACCCTGAACAAATGTCTGCAGATCGTACACACATTTGTCCCGAGGCGGGAATCGAACCCGCAACCTTCTGCGTCGCAGGCAGACCTTCGCCCACCGCGCCACATTGGTCGTCACACATAAAGGTTCTATTAAACGACGAATCATTATGAGTTTAATCCGAAAACGTGTTTAACCAAGAAACATAATTGAGTTACTGACTAGGACTCGTTTAACTCCAATCAAATGGTTTAATTCTAACGATGGTGAAATCGCCCCGTATTTAATTTATGTACAAACTAAAGTCCGCTCTTAGGTCTTAAGCCCTCAACAATTCTGCAATCGCTAAATAAGAGCCGAGAATTTATTGACTATGTTATAGCTTTCCGATAAGTTGGAATTAAGTGCCCAAACATTTTCCGATTGTGACTATTTCTAGTTCAATTATGTAGTACTGCCAACTTAGGCTCTTACTTTTAATAACACGACACTAAAGCTTATTTTTGTCTATGACTTCATAAACTTTGATATACGAATTACTTAGTTGATGGATAACGGATCGCATGAAACGACGAACAGCTGAACCGTTCCTTGTAATATTAGTATGAATATTATGTTACGTAGTACTTACTTACTTGTTACTTGTTTCTGGACTGGTTTCCGCAACTAGGCCACAGGTGGGCCCTTTTTGCGTGTCGGGTGGTGGGCTGCTAATCTAGCCACCCGATGTCCTCTAGGAAGGCCAGCAGCTCGCTGACGCCGGTGCATGCCTCCCCAGGCGTCCTCGGAGTACCAAGGTGTTGCAGTCTTGGAGAAGCTACGCTATCGCACTCTACAAGCACATGCGCGGCCGTACATGTTACGTAGTATCTAAGTATCATAATTAGTTAAGTAGGTTCATTTACTATTTAAGTTTATTTTGTCCATAAGAGCTACTGCCGACAAACGTGCAGCTGTTTGTTAGTTTGGCAGATAATTTAAAATATAATGTACTTTTAATTTGAAAACATAAATAAATCAAATCAATCAATATAATCCAAAGAAAAGACACTAGGTCTTTTCTTTTTTTTAGGATTTTTTACAAGTTCAATAGTTGAGCTAAGTAAAAACTGTTGCAATAAATCTAGATTTAGCTCAACTTTTAATGGATATTTTTGAAAATCATGATCAATAGATGTTAAACATATTATGAAAAAGCTCTGACTTTTCGTGAGACGCTGAGACTAGGCAACGTCTCACGTGAGACGTTGGGAAGAATTTTCGTGAGACATTAGAAATAACCCCTTCGATGACCCCACTATGAAAATTAGTTTCTTAGAGATCTGAAACGAAAGCTTATTGACTTAGGTACCCGAAGCAACTTGGTGGCAAGGTAAGGTTGTTTGTTACCTGAAATCAATCAAACGAGACTTCGTATTTTTTTTACAGCCAGGGAACATCAATTATTATTACGGATTTGTCTGCATTTCCAAATGTTTTTTTTGGATATCAAATAAATTTATTAAAAACCAAAGCTAATTCCATATTTTAAAAAACTTATAGCTTTGAAAAAAACCTGATCGCAATTATATTAAAAGTCCTGCTTACATTTTTTTGCTATTTTAGATGTTAAAAATTAAACTAAAGCTCTGGACTTCGTAGAGCTATAGATTGAAATGGCTCTAATTGCATCTATCAGCTAAGACATGGGCGAACACCGGCGAATCCAATGAAAAAAACATAAAACCTGCTTTCGCTCTATAAGTAAAAGGACCTCTGAGCCATGTGGTACTGAAAATCCCAATCGTAATAGCAAAGGAATAATTTCCTTAGCCACCAGGATTTATGTGGGTCCAGTGACGTAAACAGCTTTAGAACCTCAATAACAAATCACAATGATTTAGTACTGTTACATACGGCACGGATTTAGCAAGTATTTCAATGGTTGGAAAGTCCTACGCGGGAGTAGGTACTAGTGAAATGTAGATCAGTCTAGGAACCAGAGTGATGGATAACGTAACTTGAGATAGCAGACATGAGAAAGGCATTCAAAAGCTACATTACACAAAAGAGCACTTTCTACTATCATAAACATTGCAAAATTATTATGTATTAGTATAAATATATATTTTTATGTAGTTTATTATTCTACATATTTATAAGGTTTATGTAATTGTTATTATTTTAATTTATGTATTTTATTTTAATGATGTATAAGTAAGTATTGTATAAAGCTTCCTACTATCAGTTTAATTATCTGTAGTATCCGATGTTTGTTATTTGTGTACACTTCCTCTACCTGTTTCCAGCGCCTCTCCTATAACTCTAAGGTTTGCTGGAAGAAAACTCTTATTAAGGGTTAAGCTCGCCTTTGTACATAACCTATTAGTTAAGCTCTTTTTATGTATTATTTTTTGTGTACATAAAAGAATTACATACATTTTCACAATCAGGAAGCGTCGAGTTTTGTACACATTATGCCTTCTTTAAAAACCCTCTGGAACCCACTATCCCCAAACTACCTCTCGGAAACCTTCAACCCTCTTTACGGACCCGAACGCACTGCAAGGCACTTGAATCGTCTGCAGCTTAGAACTCCGGATGCCTAAAGTAAGTAAAGTAAAGTAAATCATTTATTTGACACAATTAAACATACATTAATGTTAATGTATCCATAGACTTCCGAACTAGTGTAAACTGTATTTCAGGAGTCAGTGGTTTCTCCCACGTAAAAAAACTTTTTGTGTCCTTACAAAAAGATAAGGGTTCATATAAGATAGAAACTTAGTAATTTACAAAAATAAAGTTAATGGAATGGAGAGGAGAGGTCGCTCCTTTACCACCTCTATGGTCTCTTATATCTATTTACTAGATATAATCGCCCATCCAAATTATAATAATATTAAAATAATTGGTTATTAAAATTATAAATGGGTTTATTTTTGTATCATCATCATCAGCCTACATTAGTCCTGGCATCTGCCAGCAGTCTTTCGCAAATCGTCATCCCACCTGGTCGGAGGGCGTCCTACACTACGTTTGCCGAGTCGCAGTCTCCACTTAAGAACACGTTTACCCCAGCGGTTGTCGGTTTTTCTCGAGATATAGCCAGCCCACTGCCACTTCAGCTTGCTAATTCTTTGAGCTATGTCGATAACCTTGGTTCTCTGTCGGATGTATTCGTTGCGAATCCTATACTTCAGAGAAACTCTGAGCATAGCTCTCTCCATAGCTCGCTGGGTGACTTTAAACTGGTGGACCTGCCCTACCGTGTCCACGTCACAGCTCTGTAGGTCATGACGGGTAGGACGCACTGATTGAAAACTTTCGTTTTCAAGCATTGCGGCATGGATGACGAGAAGGCTAGACGTAGTTTGCCAAACGCGGCCCAACCTAGCTGAATCCTCCTCTTGGCCTTCTCAAAATTGTTTTTACCTAACTGCAGAGTCTGTCCAATACTCGGAAACAATTTCGAGAAGGTACGATGACCGGTCCCAGATCAATGTGGCCATTGATCATGACCTCGGTTTTATCCAAGGGTTTAGCTCCTCACATTTATATACCTAGCACATTTATAGCTTTATATTTTTATGGCAGATGCACAATGAAAAGGCCACGACCCAATACCCATTCCCATGATCACATACCGCATACTGGTAGAGCACTGGAAAAGCGGAAGTACTTATAGTTTAATAAAATTGCTGACGAAAAAAGGTTCCAGTGAAACACCAGAGCGCAGTTTTACTGATGATCCAGCTATTCGAAGGGCACTTTTGGCAATATTCCTCAAAGGAGATGGAGTAAAGTTCCAGTGATATCGCATGTCGATGACGTCGAGAGGTTTCAACGTCAAAATTTGCTGATTTCTACCACGGATAAATGTTACACTTATCGCTTCCGCGGCAGCTTACGCACTTTAATACAAAAACCTTATAATTGTAACAAACCTCTCTCATATCCGTACCAACTTCACTCACTCTCTATAAGAGGTAAGTATCTTTATGTTAATCACTAGCCTTTATCTATAAGGTTTATAGACCTTCCATCTCGTTCAGACATACCAACTCTCATTGTCACCACGTCAAGCGCAAAAGTGACAAAGTGACAACCAAGAGTAACGCTAACAGGCCACAATCGGGTCAATGGTGCCCTTTGATCCGAGTACCTACGTACCTGTCCTCGAGCTGGTCTTTCGAAGGCTCTTAGCTGTGTCACTAACTACGCAACTGCTTCTCAAAATTCCGGATAGTAAAAAAACTTTCTAACTACTTGAAAAATATTAGAATGTCTTTAGCACGACATTATGTTTACCTCCAGTTTAATCAAACAAGAGAAACTCAGTTGATTTGTAGAGAATGTATTCAAAAATTTTGGAGAAAATAATATGAATAATTTTATGGTAAACAAAAGACTCGTTCCAATTGCGAGCGGTATTCGAAGTTTGTAGTATATTTGTAGTTTAGGAAACAAATAAGCTGCCGCCCTCGGCTTCGAACGTATTGTTTAAGGTTATTTCTATCCAATGGGAACTGAGTTATGGTATAAAATGTCTATATATGTACAACTTTTTATGTATTAAATTTGATTTGTATAAGTATTTATAATTTGAGCCTAAAGAAATAAAGTTATTGAGTTTGAATTTGAGTTTTTTACTCTCCATCCTTTCAACTAACTCTATGCAAGAAATCAATTCTTATGGTTGCGAACTTGCGAAGTTAGGGCTTAAAGGAAGGACAAACAAACAAACACACTTTCGTATTTATAATATTAGTATAGATATTATAGATGGTTATTAGTAAAAAATGCGATGTTGCCTTGTACTCCCCATATCAAGTGAAACTTTTCTAAGCCAGTTACTACTTTTCTTCTTGGCGTCAGCCTCTCACCTCGGCCTGTGGGGGCTTGTTTACTTTATCTAGCAAACCCTCAAGACTGCAACGTTTCTCTTGACGTGTAGACGATTTGAATTTAGCACGCTTAGCGCGAAAATTGGTGTCGTAGCCATAGACATAGAATTTTTTCACTATGGTCGTAGCTTTGATCAGTGAATGCATAATGCAGTGAGAATGTGAGTCTTAAAGTGAAGTTTTCGTTAGATTTTGGATTCACAAAGTTATTTTTGAAAAGGGTAATATTTACTAAGATTTATAAATTTTATTAAAAATCGTTGGCGGCAACATCATTGTTCGCAATGGTAGCCATTTTGAAAAAAACGATGCACATTGTTGTGGAAATTCACCGACAACGGCCGTGGCTAATTAAAAAAGAATATTTCAATTAAATAATATTATTAAATTATTAAAACTAGTACCTATTTACAATAGAAATAATTGAGCTAACTGAAGACTGTTATAAACAATCTACAGGTAGCTCAACTGATCCAAATCAACACCAGTTTTTTTTATTAAATTCATGTGTTCAGTTTGAACACATGACGGCCACGACGCATCAGTTAATCTTAACACTGTGTAAAAGTTATCAATTATACGGTTTCAAGACAGGATTAACTTTTATATCAATAGGAAGTAAGTCATCACTTTGAATAATGACAACAGATGCATCATAAATTATTTATGCTTCACATATAGTGAAATCATAAAAATATAACAGCTCCAGCCTTAAAATCTCGGTAATCCTTAGAACGTATAAAAATTCATAACTTTATAATTTATTAATCACAAGTGGCTGTATAAACGTGACTAAATAAAAACCATAAACTTTATCGAATGAAAGGAATCGAATATTTTTTAGTGGAAATATTTTGTGAATATGTAATGTTCGATAAAAGGGGTGTATGCTTGTGGGTCCAGCCAGATTTGAATCATAATAGTGTTTGAAATTTATTTGCTCGTAAAACCGTAGAGTGTACCGGGTTGGTTAGTGACAAAGGTGGTTTTATCGGGACGGTGAGCGATCGTAAATTTTACTTTGGCTGTCAAAATAAAGTCCTTGTTATCAATGAATATGTAAATCTAGTGAACGATGTACCGACTAAGGCTTTAGAGCGGTTTTTGCCACTGATTTTCGGAAAGCGTTTTCTGGTAGATTGACGCGAAATTCAAATTGAATATTTCCATTTTAAATTTTCAGTCTTTTCCCAATTACATAATATTCATAAGAAAATCTGTTTCTGTATCGAGCTTAAATACGATGTAAACCTAATACAATATAGCTTGCATTTTTCAAAAAAGACAACATTGCATAAGTAGGTACTGAAGGAAGGAACAGTGTTATTGAAATCAGAAGTTTGTTTACTAACAAAGAAAATTACAATCAAATATTTTTTTATGGATCAGTTGAGCTACCTGTAGATTTTTGCAATAGTCTGCAGTTAGCTCAATTTTTTCAATTGTAAATACTAGTTTTCATTTTAATCTATTTCATTGTAATTTTCTTTCTTTATAGAGATTGGACTATCAAATGAAACGATTAAATTAAAATTATCAGTTTTTTGCTTCAAACGTCGAACTGCTTTGCCTTTAGACCGCGTACAGGACTCTTGGACACGATTTAATCCAGTTTAATTTCTTTATTGGGAAGCTGTTAGGTGAGTAGTGAGCCTTACGATGCGATGTAAAAGAGTGTTCATGTAGTTCCTAGTGAGTAGTATAAAATACTATCAAAATGTCCTTTGAGATATTTTGATACAGCTAACTAAAGATTATGTTAAGGGGATTAAAATTTAGAAAGACAGCATTAAATTTTTAAAAACACGATAAGTATTTTAATAAAACTGTCGTAGTTTGACGATTTCATTACGAATGTAAGCGGGTTAACTACTAGCCTTATTTGTGTTGGAAGAACAGCAACGTTTTATTTCATCCCTTAAAAAGGGACTTCTTCAGGGTGCATCTGCATCGCTACAACACAAATAAGGTTCGTAGTTAACCCGCTTACATCCGTCATGAAAGGTATACTTATTTAAAAATATAGTAAGCTTAATAATATTATACATTGTACAAGAATAATCCTATCTTTATTAACAAAGAATAAAAATGCTAGACAATTCAAACAGCAATATCTAGCCCCAAGTTAAGCAGAGCTTGTGTTATAGGTACTAGATAACTGCCATAGGCAGGTACATAATACAATACAATACATACATAGATATTTTTTTACTTTACATAGAAAACGACCAGAACACCCTGAATATCTGCAGATCGTACAAGCATTTGTCCCAAGGCGGGAATCGAACCCACAACCTCCTGCGTCGCAGGCTGACCTTCACCCACCGCGCCACAGTCTTAAGAAAATTAGAATCAAATAATATAATTAAATTAAAACTAGTATTTACAATTGAAACAATTGAGCTAAAGGCAGACTGTTGCAAATAATCTACAGGTAGCTTAACTGATCCATATCAATATCAGTCGGAAGCGTGGCTGTATGGCAATGTTGCTGCGCTGTACCAGATAATCACCAGCTCTCGGGTCACGCGTTGCTGCTTACATTATAATTAGCTTACTCGACAAATTATTTTGTTTACACAAATTCCAAATTCGTTATTTGTAAACATGGGTCACAGAGATGGAAGAATAATAATAGGTAGTACCATACATGTTTTGCCTAAATCTAGGGCATGCAAATATACGTATAGGTCGGTAGGAGAATTGAATTACTTATAGAGCACATTACCTACCTATATAAAAAACCTACATGAAAAATAATCTCCACAGTGCTGTAACTTTCGTAAAAAATAACTTGCAGGTGCGTACTTTTCCCTTCGAAATTAGTTTATTACGAAAAATCTCAAAAAATATCTTAATCCTAATAATAATAGCATTTTAGCGTGCTATCTAATACCTAATCACACTATAATATTATAATACTGTAATAGTCGGAGTTAAAATGCTTGCCCAGTAATGATACATTATGCAGCATAGACACAACCACACACACATACACACTTACACACACACACATGACACAAACCCACACATTGGGTATTATGTTGCCCAGACTCTTAAGAGACTGGTGCCTCGTAAGACTCCAAACACAAACACGCACACTCATACACATATACACACACCCCTCATATTATACGCCAATAACAAACATTTTGTAAATTAGTAAGTAGGTAGCTTTTAATATTAGCATGTAGGTGATTTGTAAATAATTATTCAAGAATCTAGGAGTTGGGCGTTGACACTACCACACAGTTTTTAAGCTTCGGTAGTGTCATCGTTTCAAAAGCATCAGTGTACCATTGTAAAAACGATCTGAATAAATGTTTTTTTTTTTTTAATGCTGTCACCGTAGCCGAAATCGGCTGGGAGACATCATCATCATAAATACATAAATGCAAATGTTTAGATGGATGGCTGGATAGATGGATGTTTATTAATCAATCACGCCAAAACGGCTGAACGGATGTGGCACAGAGAATAGCACATAGGTTATATTTTATCCTGGAATACCCACGGGAACGAGAACTAGGCAGATGAAACCGCGAGGCACTGCTAGTCTACGACAATTAATTAAAATCAAGTTTTGCAATTATTGCAATCTTCACAAGTTTTTAGATAAGCCAAGTGAAGCTTAAAAAACAGCTCATAAATTATGCTTACAAGCACTAGGATTAAATCTACACTCTGTAATCTTATATTTTTATTATGTTAATAAAGAAATTTTGAAACAAACAAATTAAAATCAAGTACTAATTTAGCAAAAATAATTTTATCATATTTTAATTGGCCATAAATATAACTTTAGTCTTAAATGAGTTGCTAAATGTCCCTTACTAGCTAGGAAATTAGTTTAAGTAAGATCGGTTTTGAGATTTATTTTATAGGTGCAGTAATTATTGCTTTTTGCATCCTGTTCTTAATTAATCGTTTATAATAATAAGTAACATTTAATTATTATAAACGACTTTAGATAATTATCTATAGTTCCTCAACAGTCTATTACGGTCCACTGTTGGACGCAGATCCCCCAGATTTTTTTATCTCTTGGGGTAGTGCCCATAATCCCCAAGCAATGCGGGTTGGGGATCGCAGTTCGGTGGTAGATCTATTCTGCAAGAGGCGCTGCTGCCCGCCCCCTGGTGTATGTCCCTTAGTCGCCTCTTACGACACCCACGGGAAGAGTTGGGGTGCTGCAAATTCTAAGCCAGCACCACAAATAATTGTGTGCTTGCGATAAAACTCTAAAAATTATGTGTTACTGGCCTCCGTAATTTTAAAATTTGGCATAATTGTTTTTTTTCCGCTGATCTTCTTACGGTATCACTCAATAAATGATTATGTAAACAAGAAGTATTCCCCCTGTTAAAACAGAGTATCATTTAAATATTTATAACATTCTAAAACGCTACACAATATGCAATTCGAGTTCGCGTAAAGGGGTCCGTTGTTTTCTGAATTTAGTACAATCATTATGTATATTGTATGGCTGTCTTTGTTTTTATTGAAACATTGCTTGCTTTTAGAAGTTAGAGAAACTTCAATTTCGGTAGAGAAAAGCTAGTAATAGTCCGGAAATAGTCCGGTAGAGTGACTGTGGAGAAATATTATGGAGAGGGAGACCAAGGAAAAGAAGAAAGGGTTGTAGTGATCAGGTAGCTTAAAATATTCTGCCTGGGAACAGTGTTTTAGATACTTTCTTAAAGTGAACTTAAGTTCAAGAGTCTGTATAAAGACTTACTTGTTTCTGTTGTTTATATGATGTGTATGTATGTTGTTTATTGACGACCTCAGTGGCGCAGCGGGCGAGAGTCTGCCTGCGACGCAAGAGGTTGCGGGTTCGATCCCCGCCTCGGAACAAATTTGTGTACGATCTGCAGAAATTTGTTCCGTTGGTCTGGGTGTTTTCTATGTATAAAAAAAAATCTATCTATGTAATGTATAATATTACGTATATCAGTTATCTAGTACCCATAACACAAGCTCTGCTTACCTTGGGGCTAGATAATGCTGTGTGAATTGTCCAGCATTATTATTATTATATGGAAACGTTATTTTTATCCCGTGGGAATTGTTTTATGGTATTAAAACTAGCTAAACACACATCCATCCATCCATCCATAATAAACTTTCGTTTTTATAATATTAATTTGTGTGATATAGTAAGAAGTAGTATAGGTTGGACAAAATCCTTGGATCTTGGCTTCAAAGCGTTACATTATGTCATAGACAAATTCGAAGCTCATGTTCAGAACTCGCTATATGAAATCAACCTCATTTCATGCGGAACAGTGTTTCTTAACTCTCTCTTGTCCATTATAAAGAGCTAGTTTACCTGGACCATGTTTTTGCGGTAAATGTACTGATATCACCGACCTGTTTCTATTCAATCGTATTCTATGCGGGCCCCTATTTACCTAATGGGTTGCGGTGGTGGTGAGGGGTTGGGAAAAAGGTATGAAATTGGTACGCTAGTAGGCTACACTACACAGTAAGGCGCTGCACAAACGTGTTCCCAACACGGCACACCATCACAAGGAAGCGTTGCTAAAAAAACAAGTATTTGCAATATAAACAATTGAGCTAACTACAGACTATTGCAAACAATCTGTAGGTAGCTCAACTGATCCATATCAATACCAATCGGGAGCGTGCTCAAGACGCTGGCTGCATTGCCCCGCTGTATGGCAATGCTGATGCGCTGTGCCAGATACTCACCAGCTCTCGGGGCACGCGTCGCTTCGAGCAGACTCTCAAATATTTTTTTGAAAACCCGGAGAGCTTTGGTACCCCACGGACCTAGGGTCAATATTGCTTGTTTTTTAAACTGAAGACTTTTAGTTTCCAGTTACCGATACCGAACACTTTTTGAGCGTCAATGAGAGCGAGTACACACGTATGCACAGAGAATGGATGATTTCATACATGGTTCTATTGAAATCAAATATTCATTGGTAGCTTGTATCTGATGCAAGACACAAAAGTGTCTACGTTTGCGCAGCGCCTTAGGTTTTGATTTTATGAAAGGAATTTATAAAAAAAACTACAAGTATGTAACCCTAACTTAACATGCGATCTGAATGCTGACTTTTACTTTGGCCAACAAAGGCTGTCAATCATCAACTATGTGTATCAGATAATTAGCGTAAGTAGGTATTTACAACGTTGGTGTAACTCACTTGCTACTTATCAATTTATTTGGTTATTTATTTACAAAAATATAAATGTGTACAAATACCACTTCGATCAGGTCAGTTTTTCCGTCCACGACTTTACAACACGTGCTTTCCTTAAGCAAAAGAACCGTCTATATAACTCAATTTTGTTTTGATTGTACAAAGACTGCAAACTAAGGCATCCCTCACAATACTGTCTTGGCAATGCACGATATGTTGGCATACAGAAGAGATACTAGGTACATAATTTGTCTTGTCCCAGTTGTCCCGTTAGCAATAGCATAAAATATTGGAAAAGAAACAGAAAGTCAAAGTCAAAGTCAATAACTTTATTTCTTTAGGCTTACAAACTAAGCATTTAGACACGTCAAATATAATGCTATAAACAGGTTTACAAATAATCATTATTATCAAATAAGAAATAAGATGTTATTGATTTTATTCGCTTCAATTTTTTGTCCACTAGTGGAAGAAGCGAAAAAGAAACCACTAGTAAGTTTTATAAAACTTAAAATTAATACATCATCTTAGTCTAAATATAGGTAATCTGATTTATATACCTATGTCAATATTTATATAAAACTAAGCTTAACATTATTTTCCTTAAATACTATTGTCGGTGCGGAACTGGGCGACATCTGGCCAAGCATTAACATCATTGATGTAATCATCGATGGAGTAATAGGCTTTCTTTATAAGATTTCGTTTTTTCGAAAATTAAATAGCAGGTTTTCTAAATATTCGCAAAGAAAATGAGACTCGAGGATTAGGGTGACTTTCTTATTTTTAATCCTCACATTAATAGTGTCTCAGATATTAACACCACACTGCTATTAGCATTACAATAAATTACAGCTACATAATATAATTTTTTTATGCTTTCGTAAAAAAACATCGTTAATTGTTTTGACATAAATGTGATTCAAATTAAGTTACCAAATTTAACGACCAAATTTAACTGTTATATGAACAGCAACCTTGTATTTTACTTTCAAAACTTCAATTTTATGAAATGAAGACTCTACTAACCAAGGCGCTGCCAAAACACTTTCAGTTTCCAGTTAACGACACCGATAACTTTTTAATCTTCAATGAGGATGTGTTAAGTTTGAGGAACTGGACACACCGTATGCGCAAGAAGTGGATGATTTGAAACCGGTTGTAAGGAAATCAAATTTTCATCGGTAGCTTGTATCCGACACAAGACACAAAAGTGTCTACGTTTGCGCAGCGCCTTAACCGTGCTGATCTGACCGCAGACAGTTTATTTGTAGTTTAGCTACTGTTAACACAGGATACTGTGACTGTCTTAGCAATGCGCAAGATGCTAGAGCCATACTCGCCGAAATAAAATTAGCCCCCGGGTAATAAATTCAAATCACAGCCCACGGTAATTTCTGCCTCCTTTTTCACAAGATATTCGCGTTGGAATCCTTAATTTGGTTTCGTTTTGCTATTGTGGTTACGCCGTTGTTATTTTTCGTTTTGTACGCCTTTTTCAGACACCTTTAAATTGTTTGATGAGAAACGCGGGTTGGGAAAAGTTTGGCTGTTTTTTGGAAAAAGAGATAACTTAGGAATGTTTTCTTATTTAATTTTACCTGACTACCAACGGACGAGGGTTATCTTGTGCAGGTCTAGTAACCGGGGTTGTTTACAGTAAACATTAGATAGGATATAAATAATACAGACATTTACTTACTAAATAAAAACAAGCAGATATTGGTTTTCTTCCGCATGACATTATTATTCTTTTGGCTATCTTTTCGGTAATACATATCACCATTATCATCATCATTAGCCTATATTAGTCCAATGCTGGACATAAGCCTTCAATAATACATGTATTTAGGTACTAAACAGTTTTTTAGCATTATCCAAATGGTATTCACAAAAACCAAAGGCTTTTTTTAGGAAAACATTGACACCGGCTAACTGCTAAGCTGCAGGCTCAATCTATAAACTCATTTTGAACCTCGCTGAGCTGAATCCCCAGTGAGTTTAAAGTTTTGTATTCTGTAAAACTCGATAACGCTCCTCGGTGACGAGAGTGGTGATGAAATTAACTAAATTAAGTGAGATTTTGACATTATATTTATGCTAAAGAATGATGTACAATTGGTATTCTGTAAGGGAATTCAAAAATCATTTCAATACTTAAAACTCGAACTTACTTGTCAAATGAAAGGTTACAAAGGATTCGAGTTCGAGTTCGAAATATTACAGAATAAGTCTACTGGCTCTGTTTTACTTACTTAGTTAAGAGATTCTTGTTTCTTGGCTACGAGCGTGGATTTGTTTCTATTGATTTCTGTGCCTGATCATATTAAAGTTTGTGAAGGGCGTATCTTCAAGGAATTTGGCTGTACTAAGACATAGGACGGCTGCAATATGCCAAGGAATTTGAACTATTGTTCTATTTCTCCTAAATGAATGGTTACATGGATAGATTTTCGTTGATTAAGTAGGTAATCTGTGTGAGCTATGCTTAATAATTCTACTAGACTGACTTCTGAAACCAAAACCTCAGATGAAGCAACTTATTTCATCTGCGCTTCAGATTACTACAGAGGAATATTGTAGGAATATTCCCGCAAGTTCCATAGTTACGAAGTATCGTCATATTGCTATAATCGAAGCGACATATTCTGGTCATGAAGTTTCAAAGTTTCAGATGCAATCAATATTATGAAACTATCGCCTCTAGAGATCTCGGTATGCATTAATCATTCAGGGTTTCCATTAGATGCCGATGTTTAACTTCAGAACTACATTAATGTAAGTTATTGGCTCCGAGGCATTACGTATGCTTTTGTGGTTTCGCTTTCAAGAGCTTTGGGAAGGCATTGTTCTTGGTGTCCCAAAGGATCATGAGAATGAGGGAATAGAGAGTGCATCTGTGTATGCATACACACTTGTGCACTATAACATTTGCTGCTCACATGGTCTCCGTTGAAACAGACCGGTGGAACCAAAATTCAGCTAGGGGGTGTCATTATGTCGTAGTAATGTAATTTCGCGGTCTCTACTCAAGAACACGTTTACCCCAGCGGTTGTCGGTTCTTCTTGAAATATGGCCAGCCCACTGCCACTTCAGCTTGCTAATCCTTTGAGCTATGTCGATAACTTTGGTTCTCTGTAAAACGTAGTGTAGGACGCCCTCCGACCTGGTGGGATGACGATTTGCGAAATACTGCTGGCAGATGCTGGATACGGCAAGCTGAAGACAGGGCGCTATGGCGCTCTTTAGGGGAGACACCCTAGTGACACCGGAGTGACACCCTATACTACCTAGGAGACACCGGAGTGGCACCCTATACTCTCGGGGAGGCCTATGTCCAGCAGTGGACTGGTATAGGCTGATGATAAAGATGATGAGTGTATTTTCGAAGCTAAGTTATACGTTATAGTTGTACTTTAGAATACTAAGTTTATTAATGAGAGGAACATATCTATAAAACATCTCATAACCTGATAACAACTCTTCATGAAAATCTTCAAAGTTTACGAGTCTAGATTTTATGCATATAATGCTGTACCCCTATGTAGTGTACACGAGGGATGGTCAACGCGTGACAAGCATGATAAATGAGGAATTCGGGAGCAAGCCTCCAGGGACTCCCTTTAGCTGAGAGGGAAGAAACATGCAACGCTCAAAACTCAACCATCACGACAAGAAATAAGGCACAATTCAGAGCCAAAAATCCGAATTTACAGACCCATAAAAATTCTGAAGCTTCTACGAATTAGTGTTGCAAAAAGTAACTAAAGCTTCCTTTTCTGTGAGAGAAATAATACTTTTAAGTCTAGATATAAAGTTCAAAGTTGCTTGGCTGGATTTCGTACGTGGAAGATCAGAGAGCAAGACAGAGCCAAGTCAGGCGTGCAGTCACAGAATATTTTAATAATACCTTTTCAGAGTAGCTGCGGGGTAGAAATGAGTTACTGCTGAGCGCTTTGCAGATAAATCTTGAGATACGGAGCAATCGAAATGAAAAACTAAGGTGCCTGTCTACTGCTGTAATTAAAGACTATAAAGACTATAGGTACCTAGGTCGATTCCATACGATTCTTTCTTAGAAATTTAACCCCTGGTAGCAGGTGAAAAACCTTCTTTAATATTGTACACTAATTTGGTAACACCCTATACTCAGTCCATTTAGAGTCGATTTCATAAAGACTACTCTGTAATATAGTTTCCGAGTTTTATTAAATAAACCAGGGTTATATTAGTTTTGTCAGCCAGATAACCAGAATTTTACGACCAAAAATGTTCAATCAAAAATTACTTCCCGACCCAAACAAATCATATCCGGTGGGATTTTATAGTTTTCCTATCTAAAAGAAAACAGCAGTTTGAGAGTTCATTGCTCCTTGTTACTCTAAATTGTTTTCTATCTACTGGGTACTAAAAAACCCTGAGTTGATTGGTTCAGTAGCTCATCTAAGGCTGTTACCACTTTACAATCGATTGGGCGTTGACTGAGTTGATTGTCAATCGTTTTCGGTCCACTGGTGGATGAAGGATCATCAACTATTCTTCCATGTATCAAGCGACCTGCTGTTCAGAAATCGGTTGACGATTGATCGAATAACTAGAGCTCAGTTTTTGGTTGGTGTTAGTGCTTTATTAACCATAGAGGTTTGCGCTTACGCTACGATCATTCAAATGGCTTTAGTCAGTCATAATATTAACATACATTTTGGAGTCACGGCATAAACTAGACAGGCACTGCCCGGGCCACCCTTTGATGCTTGTGGTAGACAAGTATGTCACCAAAATGTTAAGAAACAAGTACCTACTTGATTACCACAAGCCATATTACGAGCTTATTAATTGGACGTTCATTTTTGTGCTGTGCGGCAGCGGGGTTGAACGTGTGAGTGACAACCTTAATATTTCACAAAAACACCAGTTGCGCCACACAATAACTGACGGTTTTTGAAATAGAAATCTAGGCACAGACTTTAAGGTGTAGTGTGGTGGTTAAGGTGTATGGTTAAGTTTTTTTTGTTTGCAAAGAGTAACAAATACACTCTATACATATAGTATTTAAAACTAGTTGATAAAGCGGCTTTGTACAAGATGTTTAAAGTTATTTTCATCCACGAGAACTGATCTTTTAGATAAAAAGCTACGTTTTATTCCAGCACTAGAACTACCTGTATACAAAATTTCAACCCGATCCATCAGTATTTTTGGCTTGAAGATGTAACAAACATCGAAACATGCAAACTTTCGCATCTATAATATGTTTAAGTGTTAGTGTGCTGTGGTGTTATGGAGAAACTCCAACAACATTCCTGGCATTTAATCCATACCTTATTTAAACCTGTGGTGAAACATAAAACTTGGTGCAAGTAAAGTTAACGTTAGAACGCGAACTCATAAACTTACATAACTTAGGTACCTTCTTGACACCTAACTTGCAGGAACAGTACTTACCTTGAAGACATAACGTGTTGGATATTGAATTTAGCATCAACCTGTGGATTAGCGGACACGTGCTTGTCCGCTATGTACATAAAAACTTGTGTCTACTGAGAAACTGTGGTCCAGTTGTAGTGTTCGATACGATATCTCTTATCGACGACACGATTTTTACTTTTTTTAGGCAAAATTAAACCGTCGTCGTTTGATCACAATTTTTATCATCTCATTATTGACCATTTGCAGACGACCCAGTCCTAACTAGAAAGCCCTCGATAGAAAAAAAATGTAATGCACATTGAGTCGAAGCTCACAGGATTCCATAACTACCAACTTGAAACCCGTTTTATAAACACTTGTGTGATACCCAAATAATTATTCAGATATTGTACCAAACAATCTATTTTTAAATTAATAATACATAAATACCTATTACTCTAAACATTTTCTGGTTTTATATAGAATAGTATTCTAGAATTTGAAAATACCAATGCAAAAACCCATATTAAAATAAAGTTCTTAAACAAAATAGCTACAGCACAAACCGTAAACAAAATCAACACTCGAAGTTCTCTTACATTTTAGCAAAACAAAACAGACAAGTTGAAAACTTTTAATATGTGGCAAACCACATAAAAGGCAACAGTAAACGCTAATTAGATCCAACAAAAACAACAGAAATGCAGCTTTCCATTCAAATAACAGTAAAAGTTATACATTTGGTTTCAGTGCTCTGTTAAAACCGTACCCTGAAAATATCTACTCAATAAAATTATGATTAATAATTATTAATGCTCGTAAATCAAATAAATCAACATCAAATGAGTAAACTCGATAAAGTTATGAAATTATCTTCAAACAAAATAAGCACAATAACAAAGCCTACCAAGATTAATTGAAGTGTTCTTCAATAAGTCCTTCAGCCATCAATTCATTGTAATCCCCAGACCACAGATCTATAATATAATACTCTAGAGAGGTATAATGCTCAAGACAAAGTATAATAAAATATCTTTGAAATCAGTGCCATCTTCAAAACCGTCCACATTTCTTATATTAAGATTCCACACGCGTTTCAGTCTAGGAGCTGGAAAATATTGGCTCTGCTCGCAATAATCGGTATAACTGAAGATGAGTGGACCGGGTAAACCCTGCGGCTATTGAAAAATGTTTCAATATATTGGGTAAAACGTATTAAAAAACCTCACTAGCAAAGAAAAATAATAAAATAAAATTAAACTAGTATACAGCCTTTAATGTTCCACTGCTGGACGCAGGCGTTGCCCTCATAATCGCCTTATTGGATTTTATGTCATGGGGGGTAATGAACATGATCCGCACGTTAAGCATACGGGGATCGGCAGTTCGGTAGCAGATCTATTCTTCAAGAGGCGCTGCTGATCGCCTCCGTTTTATGACCCTAAGTCGCCTCTTACGACGCCCAAGGGAAGAATGGGGTGGTGCAAATTATAAGCCGGCAACAAACGGCTAAAAAGCTAACTACAGACTGTTGCAAACAATGTATAGGTAGCTCAACTGATCTATATCAATACCAGTCGGAAGCGTGCCCAAGACGCTGACTGCATTGTCCCCCTGTATGGCAATGCTGATGCGCTGTGCCAGATACTCACCAGGGTACTCGTGTCACGCGTCGCTTCGACCAGACACTCAGATAATTTTTTAAAAGCCCGGAGAGCTTTGGTACTGTATAGAAGAAGAATGTATATAATATATATTTATGTGAAATCATTGCTCTGTATGTTTCAACAGTGGTTTATAAGTAGGTACCTACCTAAGGTCAGAAAGCAGATACACAGAGACCACCACGTTCTATAGACTCAGCGCCTATTGAGAAAAGATGAGAGTACCTACCTAATTATTTTGTTTTATATGTTTTGATGGTGCGATAAAGGTCATCATCATCATCATCAACCTATAGTAGAACAACGACGAAGCCGATATATTCGCCGATAGTATAAATAAGCTTTATAGACTGATTTTTTATTTTTAAATGCAGATTTACATAGTCTTATACTACTCATTCATTAATTATTATACAAGTAGGTAAATATGTAACTAGTTTCGTTTTAAATTATTAATAATTGATATAACTTAAAATTGACATTAAGGTTGGTATTTGTACTCATTGTTTAAGATTTGACTTTCTTTATGCGTATTTTGTCATTTGCATGAACCTGACTCCTAGGCTTGTAAATAAATAAACAAAATAAATAATTGAACTGAAATCCACTTGTTACTTGCATCTGGTTTCTGCAAGTTGAACCTTTTTGTTTGTTGGGTGAGCTGCTCGTCTTACCACCAATGTCCTCTAGGAAGGAGAGCAGCTGGCCCACGACCGGAGCCTTCGTCCTTATGCGTCCTGGATGTCTCAAGGTAGTGTTGTCGTTCAGTCGCTAGGACGAGATAAAAAGAAGGTTAACCCACTTCCATAATATTACCGTGTGGTATGTTTACAAGGAGAAAACTAATCCCCTTTTAATAGAATGCTCATCTAATTTCTTCATAATTCAGCTATGTATAATCTCTTCACCTGTCCTTGAGGCATATTCGTATTAACCAATGAAAAACAAATATCACACCACATTTTCCTCCCGCTTCTCATCTAAATGATAACCTCATAATTGCAGATCTTTTGATCTACAGCTCCGGTAATCGAAAAGGGTCGCTCATAAGACGGATCTGACTGATCCCTTTGAAAATTGCCCTTAGCAGCGTAGTTGGAAAAATATCTTTACATTCAGAGGCGTCGCATCCGGTCCGGTCAAAACCGGTCAGCCTCGTTCAAACCCGGTTGATTGCGTCCGACCCGACTTCGTGAATAATACCCACTTTGTGCCCAATAAAAGTTTCCCCTCCGTCGATATTGGAAACAATGGCTTTGACTCGCAATTTTTCTGTCGCCATTTCCACGGAAATGCTTGGGATTATGTCGTTCCTTTGATTTGAGGGTAAACGTGATATCGCTCTAAATGAGCCACCCTTGCCCGAGGTTTTATTTATGAACTTAATTTTGTTGGAGATTTGAAAATGAAAATGCTCTCTGGACTTAAATAAGAGGGGCTTAAAATCATTCCGGGGCCAGAAATTTTAAATAACCGACCTTTTTTCGTATTATTGTTTTGTATAAAAAAAACATCAGACTTTGCAAGTGGATCTAAGTATTACCCTAGCAAGGCTAAAGATCCAAGAGGCCACAAAGCTTAGATGTGCGAAGATGTCGGAAACAGAGACGAGAAGAGACCTTTTTAAGCTTAGGGTGTCTGTTACTGAAGCTGAGCGTACACGAGATATCATGTGTATCTAATTAACGAGGTTCTATTGGTTGTTTAAAAACCATCTCTTCTCCGCTCGTCTCATATCCTCTTTGTTGGAGTCTACCCTTTAATTAATTTAGTTAGGAATGAATCTTTTGTTAGGTCCATGCACTTCACTATAACAAAATGGTGGAGGCTGTGTTTATTCTCAGAAATTGTGTTTTGTTTATGTTTGACCAGAAAATCGGCATCTGTTCTATAATTTATCTGGACCAATTACTCAGCTTATCAGAACAAAAACCAACAAATTCCAGAAAATTTGGCTTTCCACCGTCCGAACAGACCGCCACAAGCACTAAAAGATAGGCTCAACGAACGCCCGTATCTAAATGACAATATTTTACGAGTTGCAAAACAAGCAGCCCTGCAAAGCTTGACTAAAACCCCAACATTATGTTAATTACTGAGACATAAATTTTTACCGGTCGATTAAACAATAGCCTAGCCGAAGGACGCTCGAATTAGACAAAGGCGGTATTAATACGGAAGCCATTAAATTGAGATAAAAGGGAAGGCAGATTGGCCGCCCTTCGGGTGGTATTAGCCCCTGAGACCTGATAAGTGAGAATTGGGGATTGGTAAGGATCATAGAATAATAATGGTAGAACGAATTCGATTTCTTGAATTCGGATAATTTTTTTGACTGATAAAAAATCAAAAAGTTCAACATAGAACTGGAATGGATTTTGCGGTAGCAATTTGTAACTAAGTAGGTATAGTAAGTTGACTGATGACTGAATTACAATAAAGAGCTTGAAAATAAAGAAAAGCCGAGTTTTTTTTTTTGAGAATCATCTTTTTTAGGAACCCCTTTTTTTACTGTATCCTTATTGCGTTCACTGCCTAGCTTCAACAATGCTACCCTGGGTCGTTTCGCTGTGCAACGAGCTGTTCCAAGTGCCTGGTGTGTGTCGGTGGCAATGTGTTTCAATGAAGCTTCACTGATCACAGCAGTGATTTCTACAATTAAAAATTTGCTCTCGAATGTCAGTCTCTCCATTACCAATATTTCTGATCTCAACCCCGCAGTACGTACAGGGTGTCTATGTCGCTGGTAATTGGAACGCCGGCGGCCCCCGTTTGTCGCTCCACAATCAACACTACGTGATGCGAAATCCGATGCGTCCGGGTCGAATAACCACGATCATTATCTTCGGCCAATCATTGGCTCGTAATGGGTGCTTGTTACGGTTTTGATCGCTGGATTTTCAACTTTGTTTTTGTGGGGATAGAGTGTACGGAAGATAATGCTAATGGTGGTAAAGGTTGGATGTAATGTGGCGGTGTAAAACAGATAGGCCAGGCCTCTGAGGCTGAATTTCCCAATATTATCTCAACTTGATCTCAACAACATAAAAAATACAACCAACCGTTAAAAACAGAAAAAACAAAATAGTGAAAATACTTTCTTGTATAAATAGGCCTAATAAGGTTTTTTATGAGTCTATTTATTTATTTATTAAATAGGACATCCAACATGAAATCACATTAGGCTAGTTGATAACAAACAAGTAAAACATAGTTCTTAAATATATGTGTCTTTATAATATAGCACATCTCAGCATGCACAGTAACAGAATTAAGTATCAACAAATTTTATGTAAATGCATGTATAGTATAACGTAGTGTAGGACACCCTCCAACCAGGTAGGATAATTTGCGAAAGACTGCTGGCAGATGCTGGATGCAGCAAGCTGAAGACTAGGCGGTACGGCGCTCATTAGGGGAGGCCTATGTCCAGCTGTGAACTACTATAGGGTGATGTAGAACCTCAACATAAAATACATTCTACCTATAAACCAAAATATCGGTTAAACTTAGATAAAACGGTTTAAATTTATTTATGGACACATTCAAGTATCAAAAATGTTTACCGCAAACCAGTAAATTTGTTCCGCAAAAGCGTACTTTATTTCCGCATTATAAGAGCAAAGTAAATATTGTTCATGTGCCTGCCTATTAACAGTGTTTATCCACCTGATATTAAGGGCGCGTTCAGTCTAAGCCAGTATTTTTTCAATATTGCAAGAAAACACCAAAATTATATAATTATATACTTTACTGACTGCAGCCCACGCCTTCGCGCGCCTGTTTTATGGTTATTTCTATCCCATGGGAACTGAGTTATGAGATAAAAACTAGCCTATGTTACGCTCCATCCTTTTAACTAACTCTATGCTAAAAATCAAGTCGATTTGTTGCTTAGTTAGGGCGTGAAGGAAGGACAAATAAACAAACAAACTTTCGAATTTATACTATTGGTAGAAACAGGTGTAAAACTGGAATTAAAAAACTTGGAAAAGCTCATGCGTTACGGGAAATTTTTACATTATTGATAATAATAATCGTTTATTGCAGGCAACATAAGACAAGTACTTACAAAGTAACTTAACTAGGGCCCATATGATAAATTCCTTAGAGAATAACATACATAGTAATAAAAAACAAAGACTCGTGTCACTGGCACTAGGTAGATGACGTGCGCTCGGCCTTCCACAGAACTTCCTAAACACGACACCCTTCGGCCAAAATCCGCTGTCCTTAAAAGATATTGAAAGTCCGTTTCCGCTCCGGCTCCCACTAAAACCAGCTTAGTTTCGTTGTTACCCTCAACATGACGTTAATGTCATAGCTCGTTCAGTTTTCAATATAATAGAATTTGCAAAAGAATCATCCAAGTCCGTCCATAAGTCACGATGAAATCGACGGACGTACAAAAAAAATACATACAGCTGAACATAGAATTCCCCAACCAATCTCCTTCTTTTTTCTTAGTCAGTTAAAAAGGGTCTGTATTGATTTCCGTCTTGATATAAGTACCTACCTAAAAGTAACTATAAAGAAAAATTCAAGTGCGAGTTATGTGCTTGGTAGTAGTTTGAGAACGTTTGTATTGTAACTCACAAAAACTTAAAGGTCTATAAAAAAGAACTTATATTAAGATACGTCATTATTATAAAGAGTGGTCCGTTCAACGTTTGTCATATTGGGAGTAGGTGGAATTAAGTGCTTAGCAGTTATCTTAACACTGTTAGCCTCTCAGCTATTTTTAAGATTTTTTTCCGAAATTTGAACTACATTATGTAATGCTAAATGCTATAACTTGATTTGTACGAAATATACAATAAAATACAAAAATGCTTTATTGTACACCAGAAAAGAACATTAGAAAAAAAAATTACATGAGACAAGTACAATGGGCGGCCTTATCGCTAAGAAGCAAGAAATATAGTGACTTACTTTTTTAGGGTTCCGTACCCAAAGGGCTGTATTTCACGAACATTTGATTTTTTCGTGCGCGAGTCACAATACAGTTCCCAGACCAAAGTATTTTATATACATTCATGGTTAGTTAGGTAATTGGTCCCTTTTTTGATAGGTAGTCTCACTCGTTATTGAACGAAAATTGGTGACTTGCATCGTTTAAACGAGGCTTGGCGGAAGAAAACAGTTTTCCTTATACCGGTAACTGTCCCAACCACCAAACAGTATTGTATCGTATTGGTGAAATTGGGCTAATTTTTGTGTTTACTTAGGATTTTGGTAGCTATTTCATGGTAAATAAATTTTCTGAAATTTGCGTTGTCCTAAAAATATTAATCTGTACTAATATTATTCAGAGGAAAGATTTGTTTCTTTGTTTCAATTGAATAGGCTCCGAAACAAATAGATCAAAAAAAACTTTCACCATTAGAATCCTACGTTATCCCTCATGAACATTGGCGATAGAAACTACCTGAGCGAAGCCGGGGCGGGCCGCTAGTTAAAAATTATAAGCCACCTTCAAACAGTAGCACAAAACTGAATAAGACACTTATTTACATTTTTGTTTAAAAAATTCTGATTTCAACCAAAATACATATTCAAAAAGAGTAAAAATTAAATTGGTATTTGCAACATTTTTTTTTTTGTACCTTATCTTCTTAACTTTTCACACTTCATCTTTTTTATCATACTACCATCAGACAGCTCCATATAAAACACCCTAAAAACTGTTTTAAAAAATTAATAGCACATTTTACCGGTTGTTTGTTTAACATTATCACAAAATCCGACATAACGGCCCTCGTTATTATACTCGAATAGGGCATCATAAAAACTTGATGGCCCAACAAAATATTGTGCTGATTTTTCATTAAAATTACCTTATTACGGGAAAACGGTTTTTTAATCAACGCTTGGTAACAAAAATGTAAACTGTGTAAAAATAAGGAAGAAAAGTTTGCTAAAATATCAAAAGGAACATTATTTAACTAAGTTCCGCTTTTAAGT
This sequence comes from Eupithecia vulgata, assembly GCA_946478455.1. Taxonomy (NCBI): domain Eukaryota; kingdom Metazoa; phylum Arthropoda; class Insecta; order Lepidoptera; family Geometridae; genus Eupithecia; species Eupithecia vulgata. The sequence continues at coordinate 9,801,776 of OX297869.1, read as the reverse complement.
CCACATACTAATGAATAGTTTTTAGCCCACAACAGACGGAGCTATAATATATTAATATAAATCATAGCAAACTATATTACGGTATATTTTCTATAGTAATCGGCGAGTAACCACAGACGGCAGCTATAACATATAAATAAATAAAAATATGTCGACAGATATAGCACGATATAGTTTGGTATAGTAATACATATACGACTGTCTGTAACAACTTGCTATTACCGTATTGTATATTTTACTATCTTATTATATATTATAGCTACGTCTGTTATGGGCTTGATTTCCTTTTGAATAAGGGTTTACTACAAAACTTCTTTGTTGAATTTGAATTTGTGTTGAATTGAAAATGAAACCGGTGGTAGTGGTAACATTCATAACAAAAGAAAAAGAATGAGTAGATCGATATATCTGCCAATAAAAACCAGCTCGCAGAAACTTTAGTTCTTCCGTGATCATGGCGTAAGAAACTGTGCCGAATTATTGGTAAACTCAAAAATCTAATCATGGTAAATATCCCATTATAGATGTCTCTAAAGTTCGGAAAACACCTTTTCATCTCATATCGAGGGACATCATTAGGCTGATAACCATTATCTCTCATATATCATGTTAACTACTTTTGATACACGATTATAATCATCCAGGCTGATATAGGTCATCCTTTGATACCCTTGCTATAAAGCCCTAGCTAGACTATCTACTAACAAGGTTCAAAGTTTTAGTCATAATCACGAGAGAGTTAAATATCCCTCGATTCAGAATCAAACCTGCGCGAGTCTACTAGTAAAATCCAAACTCCCACTAAACCACATTGATTGATTAACACTATCCTAATTATTGTGAGCTTTAAAACTAATTATGACTAATTTAGAAAATGAGCAAACAAATTTGTATTGAATATTTCAATTTTAAAATTGTTAACTAATTATTGGATGCTTCATTAACTCAATGTGGTAATAAATTCCAGATGCTAGTAATCATGATATTGGTACATTGGTTGACAGAATTTTTGATCGTAACTCTATGAATATCACAAGTTCACATCACAGACACTTGTGAAACCATTTTGTGAAAAAGATAGGCATAGGATTTCGTGTTTATAGGAGCGGGACAACGCAGAGCGCGTGAGCAAAAATCAAGATTTGTTCCAATTAAAAGAGTAATGTTTAAGTAATCGCTATGGCGCTCATTAGGGAAAGCCTATGGCTATGTCCAGCAGTGGACTAACAAAGGCTGATGATGATATTCAAGTAATCAAATATTTATTTAGGCGAATCTGTTACCCTGCTTTGCTTTATTTTTCAATATAAAATCAAATCAAAGGCAAATATGGCAATTAGGCAAATATGTATCAAAATTGAGATATTTTTGTTCATCAAACTACTCAAAAAACTATCTTGGCGCTTTTGTTCTAAATGAAATAGAATATTAGCGGAATCCTAGATTTCATAATTTGAACAGCAGTAGGATCTCAAATATCATAGAAATGTTGACTTTTTAGCGTCTGAAATATAATTAAAAGACCGACGTGATATACTATGATTTAAGTCACTGATGCTGGCTGGATGCGGCAAGCTGAAGACAGGGCGCTATGGCGCTCATTAGGGGAGGCCTATGTCCAGCAATGGACTGGAATAGGCTGATGATGATGATGAAGTCACTGCTAGGTACTGGGCTACCGCCTTACGCTGCTTTACTGCCGCATGTGCGTCGTGGGCATCCTCACTTCGCCTACCTCAACAGTCTATAATGGTCCACTGCTGAACGCAGACCTCACCCTGATTTTTTATCTCATAGGGGGCTATGCCCATAATCTTAATGGTGTAAGACCCTTAGTCGCCTCCTACGACACCCACGAGAAGAGATGAGGTGATGCAAATTCTAAGCCTGCACCATACGGCTCACGTGGATATCTAAAGTGGCTTAATGGTGCTGCAGTCGCCGTAAAAGATCGATATTCGTAATCACCAGACAGCACGCTTTTCCGAAATCCAAATTGCTCAGTTAATCTAACCGGTAGGCGCACAAATAAAACTGGAGGGGTGGCTATGTGTCAACATATCGCGGCGCCCGACCACCCGTATACGGTGCATTTGTTTATTATGCCCTCTATAACGACCGGGTTTATAGCCTTTAGAAATAACCGGAGCAGACTTTTTACTAAAATCTTATTTATTTATAGACTATTCGTGGTGAGTTTGTAGACAAGCAAAGTTGTCTGAAACTGATTTGTTACAGAATTACCACATAAACAAGGTACGTATAAGTTCTTACGATTGAACAAGATTCCCTTTAAAAAGTTTGTGTATTGAATCTAAAAGTTTCTGAACTATTGAGATGACCAGAAGAATAGAAATCCTCAATAAAATCCGTGGCCATATTATTTTAACAATAAAAGCGACGCGTGACCCGAGAGCTGGTGAGTATCTGGCACAGCGCATCAGCATTGCTATACAGCGGGGCAATGCAGCCAGTGTCTTGGACACGCTTCCGTCTGGTATTGATATGGATCAGTTGAGCTACCTGTAGATTGTTTGCAACAGTTTGCAGACAGCTCAATTATTTCTATTGTAAATAGGTACTAGTTTTAATTTTAATTAATTATTTAATTCTAATTTTCTTTCACAATGAAAGCATGGTATGTAACCACCATAAGCACTAGGACCTCTGTGGCAGTAACTCACCAATTGCAAGGTCGTAGGCGCTTGAAGTAATTCTAAAATACTCATGTTAAGGGCCTATACAACCTTATTTTTTTGTGAAAAGGATAAACATAGGATTTCTCGTTCATAGAAGCGGGAAAGAGCATAGCAACGCAAGCCCAAAAATCAAATTTCTGCTTATTATCTATAAATAGGACATTATTTGAAAAACAGAAACACAAAATGTTCTTTATACTTAGTTCTAATGCTTACTCTAAGGATCTTCACTTCTGTATTAATTGAGAAATTATTATTATTATTTAGCATTTTATTATAACATAGAATTATTAACATTACAAAATTAAATATACCTAAATTACTATTTTTTCTGCTTAGCTTGGGGCTAGATAATGCTGTGTGAATTGTCCAGCATTATTTATTTTTTATTTATTTGAAATTGTAATAAAAAAAAAATATTTATAGTTATTATTGTTAGACATGATCGACAATTGAGAAATTAAGGTTTTAGTAAAATATTAGAGGTAAGTAAGGCGATTTCTTTCTATGGTTTTTTTATGGAATCGTGTTTTTGACAACATATGATCGATAGGATAAGTCCTGAAGCTATATATAATTAAACAAGCCCGTATAATTAAACAACAAGAAACACCTTCAAATTATCATGCAGACCTAGACCAAACCTAAACCAAATGTAATGAACTGAAATGTAGCTGAGCCTAAAAGCCTATGTGTCCAAGTCGGAGTTACTGATTGAGTTTCCTAACTCTACATATGCTATGTTTACGTCACCCGCATGTAAACTCACAGTCGAATTTTCCGGTCTACCAGTCACTTTGTGATTTTATTCAGACGAATACGACGTATCTGTTTTATTAGTTGGGTTCCTGTCAGGGACTTTTATCGAACCGACACTGCATCACACTAATTTTATACCTAAATGCGAAAGTTTAGATGGATAGATGGATGTTCGTTGCTCAATCACGCCAAAGAGGCAGAACGGATCTGGATGTCAAATCAAATCAAATCAAAAAGTCTTTATTTCCATAAATACACAAAATGTACCTACACTTAGAAAAGGTTAAAGTCTTAAAATAAAACATTGACACGAAAATAAAGTGATATTTTTTTATTTCGGTCGCTTCGGTATATAGAGTTAAGTAAAAAAGCGACGAAGAAACCTTTAGCCTGTTCATTGTTATTTTTTGAATTGGAGCAAAACTCGTCCCAAGCTTTTTTATCTTCTAGATAATCCGATATTTTGTAGTAAGCCTTTTTGTACAGAAAGGTTTTGACAATTTGTTTGAATTTGAATTTTTTGCTGATGAAATTTGGCACAGAGATAGATTATAGACTAGAATAGTACATAAGCTATATTTTATCTTGGAATTCCCACAGGAACTGGAACTACGCGGGTGAAACCGCGAGGCGCTGCTAGTAATTTATAATGTTTGTCAGATTAGTTTCTGCGACTCAATGACAGGTCATAGGTCTTCTAGGTATTAGTGCTGGATAGCACTTGCCCTCGGAACTGAATCGTCACGCTCGGGACGGTTACGCTGGATCGCGTTTACTCGGCTCCAGTCGTCATCAGTCATGATATTATTTTGTTAGTGTTAACTGTAAGTATAACAAGAGTGAATCATATGAAATTTTACTTCTCGTATATAAAAAAAAAATAATAAAGCAAACAACCTCTTTCTTCTTCGTATGAAAGTTATCTGTCGCCTGCGTCCCTTTCCATCAAGAGATCCTTGTCCGTTTATTTCTTCATGAACAACCACCTGAAACATTAACAAACAGTTAATAAACAAGGAAACTGGGTAACTCTAACACCGATTTGTCGTCGAACTGCGGAGCTTGGATAAGAAGTTCCGAACTACGAGTTTAAAAGATTTTATAAAACTTTGCTTGGAGTGAGCCAGTTAGAATATGGATCCAGTTGTCGCAGATATAGAGTTTGTGACTGGTTTGGAGTTCTGTTATTTCAAACTTCATTTCATTACTTTTATCTTTTTGGTTCAAACTCACTCAGGAAAAGTTCGTACAATGCCAGCTCTATGCCAAATCTTATAAGCCCCATTCACTATTCAATATTTATCAACACATGATAGTACGTTTGTATATAAATAAAGAAAAATAACATCTTTTTACAAAGAAAATTACAATCAAATAATTGAATCAAATTAAAACTAGTATTTACAATTAAAACAATTGAGCCAACTGCAGACTGTTGCAAGCAATCTACAGGTAGCTCAACTGATTCATATCAATGCCATTCAGAAGCGTGCCCAAGACGCTGGCTGCATTGCTCCGCTGTATGGCAATGCTGATGCGCTGTGCTAGATACTCACCAGCTCTTAGGTCACGCGTCGCTTCAACCAGACACTGAGATAATTTTTAAAACATTCGGAATCTCGGAAACTACTCAGAACTAGGGTCTCAACTCCAAGGACCTAGGGTCTCAGCTATAAGGGAAGAAAATTAGCAGTAGCAATGACAGTAGCAAACAGTAGCAATGAGTCGAAAGGGACTAAGAAACTTTTGACCTAAAAATCCCAACTTTGCATTTGTTCGGATGTAGGTCAATTCTGTTTGAATCTAGTCAATTTATTCATAGAATATGAAAATAATCGAAAAGTCAACTCGGATTACATCACTATACATACATATGGATTACACTATGTAAAAACATGTCCGTCAAAACTGAGCCACATATCCGGATATTTATTCACTTTACATTCATTTCATACTCACTGTGAAATTCAATTACACTTTTGGAGTAATATTCAGTAACTAATAAAACTACCCTTATTTAAAGAATGCCAAATGTTTTGTAACACAGTTTTAACTAAAAAATAACAATTTGTTTGGAAAAGTATCTCTATGGCCAGTGGTGTGAAAAAAACACAAACTGTCTTTCATCATTCAAGGCATAGAGTAGCTCTCTAAAAGCTATAAAACTTCATTGTGTCAAAAATAACAAATATGAAAGCACCTCTATATAAATAATTAATTAGAAAATACGTTATTTACGAGTGCAAACGAGTTCCATTGTTCTGCAATTACAGTAATCAATTTAAATTAAACGCGGAGTTAAATTCAATTTTAGTGAAACGCTCGAATGGAGAGGGGTTGAAATAATGAACTATTTTCAGATGAAGAAGGATTTATGCGCCGGTCAGTTGAATTTTATGTTAACTATGTTGATATAAAACATTTATTTTTTAGATTGAACAGAAAATTACCATTGAAATACCCTTTGTTTCATTTACAGCCTTAGTGGCCTTTTAGCTATCTAAAAACAAATAAGCTATATTTAGAAAGCTAAAAGGCCACTTACATTAATTGAGTGATAGTTTCACTGTAAGTGATTTTTTAACTTCTTTAGATAAAAATAAAGTACCTATCTTTAATGTTAAAAACATTTTAAGAAAATAGCGGTCTAATTTGGAATTTTGGAAGAAAAAAAACTAAGACCTTACTTAGTTCTGCGAAAACATTTTAAAAACATTATTTTGAATATGATTTACCTTCATGAAGCAATGGATACTTGCTATTTTGGATAGAGATGTAGTACAGTACCTACCTAATGTCTTTTAAAATACAAAATCCACGGTTACCACAAATAATACGCTACAAATCCCGCATAAAATGCAAAATAATATAAACTTGGTATAATTTGGACTGCTTATCTAGGAGACGGCAGTCAGTGGTAATGCTGAATTCAAATGCAAAAGTCATTTTTGAAGATTTTATTTACATTGTGTAGTTTTGTTAAACCAAGAGCAAAAGTATTACAAAAAGATTCAAGTCCCTAAAAACAGAATGCTTCACTGAAAAGTCGTTTCCAGCTATCTGTCTGTCCCTATGTATGTAAAAAAAAACTACGCAACGGATTTTGATGAGATGTTTTTAATAGATAGAGTGAATCCATAGGAAGGTTTATATGTACTTATAATACATGCATAATATTATAGTAACCGTGCGAAGCTGGGGCGGGTCACTAGTATTAAATAAATAGCTTATTAGAACTATCATTAGCATGGTGTATCCTGTCCGACATAGCTCTAGGATTAGCAAGCTGAAGTGGCAGTGGGCTGGCCATATTTCAAAAAGAATCGACAACCGCTCGGCAAAAGTAGTGTAGGACGCCCTCCGACTAGGCGGGATGACGATTTGCGAAAGACTGCTGGCAGATGCTGGATGCGGCAAGCACTTCTGCTTGCCGCATCCCATAGCGCCCTGTCTTCACAGGGCGCTATGGCGCTCATTAGTGGAGGCCTATGTCTCACAGTGGAGTGATATAGGCTGATGATGATGATGAAGTTTATATTTAAGTTAAAAACGAATACAAGATTATTTGCATAAAAATAACATTTTACCTACTTAGGTACTTACATACAATATACATACAGCCAAACATAAAACATCCTCTTTTTTTCAAAGACGTTTAAAAAAGTTGTCCTACCACTAAAAGCTTCCCTAGTTAAACAGAGCCCGTTCATAACCGCCAATGTTTAGATGTTCCCTTTAAGGATCTGTTTGAATATTCCCCTAATAAGAAAGTGACATTGTCCCAAGGGAAATCTGGATAAAAAGGTTCCGCGGACAAACAATAGAGTTGGATGCTGTTTGGATAGTAACTATAGGTTAATGTTATAACATTTTTAGAAAATTGTGGATTTTGACATTTCTGTGGTTGGTAGTGGTTTTGATCTATCAGCAATTCAGAGTCCCAAAACGTTTTAAGGAAAATCAATTTTAAGGCATTAAACACAATTTATGTAAATATTTTTTGATGAGCATCGAAAGTTTAGGATTCTTATTTCTCACAGAAGGAAGCTTACGCACTCGTACGACAAATACATGCCAGCTTAACTTACGCACGACAAACTCACGTGACCTCAACTTAGGGACGACATAACCGGAACTTGTAACATAAGTTATTAAGGCGCATACAGCACCTAAACTAGCGCCACCACCTACTTTATGTTATTATTCTGTTTAAAAAAGGAATTTTCAAAAATCCTTCTTCCAGTTTGTGATGCGTATCATAAGCTTTTTTTTAATGCCTCTGTAATAGTTTTATTCTATTTAGTTTAGGAAGAGATACGAAGTTGCACTTGGTGGCCACCAAAATCTATTTTCGTATCTCTTCCTAAACTAAATAGAATAAAACTATTACAAAGGCATTAAAAAAAAGCTTATGATAGGTATCACAAACTGGAAGAAGGATTTTTGAAAATTCCTTTGTTAAACGGAATAATAAGATAAATTAGGTGGCGGCGCCACTTTCGGTGGGGTATGGGCCTTAAGTATTTATTTAGGAAATTAAACTAGATGTTGCAACAAAATCCGTGTGATGCCGGCTTAGACCTTGCACCACCCCAACTCTTCCCGTGGGTGTCGTAAGAGGCGACTAAGGGACATACACCGGGGAGTAGGCAGCAGCGCCTCTTGCAGAATATATCTACCACCTAACTGCGATCTCCAATCCGTATGCCCAGCGTGGGAATAATGGGCATCCCCATGAGATAAAAAAATCAGGGGGAGGCCTGCGTCCAGCAGTGGGCTATTTATAGACTGTTGAAGAGGTTAAAATGTAACAAAAGTAGGAAGTGGAAGCTGTTGATGTGTGTACGTCAGTACGTCCTATAGTCTGCTACTATTACTTCACTTCCCCAAAGGTTCTGCACGTCTGACCTAATGAAGGGTGGTTTGCTAGTGCCGCCAGCAAAAACACTAACGAGCACTTTGCCTAAAGCCGCCGGAGGACCCTAGGCACGTAATCATAAGTGGCTATCAATAATTGAAGAACATTCTGGATTTCTTCAAACTTAATCCTAATAACATAAAAAATCAGCAAAATTTTTGGGAGATGTTGGATACATATTTCTAAAACGGTTGCACAAATTAAGACATAAATTTAAATTCAACTTAAATAAGCTACTTTTGTCAAGCTGAAGACAGGGCGCTATGGCGCTTATTAGGGGATGCATATGTCTAAGCAGTGGACTTGGATGATGATGATAAAGCTACCTACTTTTTATCTGGGTTTGTTGGGGCGAAGGCGCGATAAGAAGCTAGTAATAGATAGTATAACCTACCTACCGTATAACTGGACAATTACATCAGTTTCGTGGATCATAACAAACGAACAAACTAATACCCATAACACAAGCTCTGCTTAGCTTGGGGCTAGATAATGGCGTGTGAATTATCCAGCTTTATTCATTTATATTTATTTATTATGTCAACATTTTTTATTGTATTATTTCATAGTTTTATTTAGAAGCACTATAGCTAGTGCACTAGTGTCTTGGTGTGAGCTGACCCTAAAAGTAAAATAACTTTATCTACATTTAACTCTAGAATCGATCTCTGATCGGAATGCTGATTTTTATTTCGGTCAATGAATAAGCATTGCCATTCAACGTGGCAATGCTGCCAGCATTCTGGGCACTCTGCCGGCTTGTATTTTTAGAAAATAGATGTAAGTGTAAATATTAGTTGTAATTTTTTTTGTAATTAAATAAATGAGCTATGATACTCTAGAATAGAAAGAAAACAAAGATAAGAATCCATCAATCAGTTCAGGCAGAATTCTCTCGCGTTGACGATAAAATTTCATTCCCAGTCGGCGTCGTAGGGAAACGTTAATTGTTCATTGCCTGTAGATATGAACAATTACTGAATAACCAGCTCCCTGTATTGGAATTTACAGTTCGTGGCTTGTAAACGGACCCTTTTGGTTATATCACATAATATACAGGGCGTCCCACGGATATGCCACATGGAGGGAAAGTACCTTGAATATTGCAGATAGAACATTTTACTGAAAGAAGACATTATTTGAATTTAAAAAACAATTTAAACTGCATTCATAGATATTTAAATAATTACACGGTCGTCGGGCTTTTACCAGCGTCAGTGTGCCAGCTACTCTCGAACCACGTGGCCTAATGCGAGATGATGGTAAAAGGCCTGACGGTATGACTCTGATTCCTTGGAAGATGGGTCAGCCTTTAGTTTATGATGCTACGTGTGTAGATACCCTAGCACCTTCTCATCTTGCAGGGACATCAGTAAGGGCAGGCTCCGCAGCAACATCAGCGGAGTTCCTCAAACGGCGAAAATACGCTAGTCTTGACAGAGGTTACCTATTTGAGCCGTTTGGGGTGGAAACCCTAGGTCCTTGGGGTCCTGGGGCACACGTTATCTATAAAGATCTTACAAAACTACTAATAGAGTCCACAGGTGATCGGAATGCTGGTTTTTATTTCGGTCAACGAATTAGCATTGCCATTCAACGTGGCAATGCTGCCAGCATTCTGGGCACTCTGCCTTCTGGTGACGGCTTAGATTTTTAGTAAATAGATGTAAGTGTAAATATTAGTTGTAATTATTTTTTGCTGTTAAATAAATAAATATAAATAAATATAATATACGGTTGAACCAGGAATCGAACCCGTTACATGAGAAAAAATATCACCCTGTAGCTTTACCATACCGATCGAAAGGCTTCATCATAAGAATTATTTTTTGCTTAATAACATAGTCATCGTCTTTTCATTTTTCTGAACAAAATTTCACATCAAATATTAAAATTCATGGTTTTCATTTTATTTCTGACACTATGTTGTTTAGCAAAAAATAATCCTTATGATGAAGCCTTTTGATCGGTATGATAAAGTTACGTAGTGTAACGGGTTCGATTCCCGGTTCAACCATGTAATTATTTAAATATCTATGAATGCAATTTTAATTGTTTTTTAAATTCAAATAATGTCTTCTTTCAGTAAAATGTTCCATCTACAATTTATTCAAGGTACATTCCCTCCATGTGGCATATCCGTGGGACGCCCTGTATAACAAGAAGTTGGTATAGTAAATATATAATATATGAGCGGGAATACAAGTTATTGGCATATTCAGAAACGTAAAATTATTTGACATACATTAAGGCATTTTCTAATAAAATAAATTTCATTTGAAAAACTTGTTTTGAAAAAACTAAAAACAGTCTTCAAATTCCTTAGCATTTAAATACTGTTTCTTAAGTTTTTCGAAAACAAGTACTAATTCCTGGGGAATACAAATTTTATGGGATCACTTCGGGATGATTCTACATATACAATAAACTATATACGTATATGTATCTATTCTAGGTATAATACATACCAGCTGCACATAGAACCTATTCCTTTTTTTTATTTCCGTCGTTTAAAAGTGATAAAAAACCTATTTACCTTCGATCTCGATAGAAAACAGAGAAAATGCTTACAAGCATTACATGTCCTTTTAGATGCGGCAAGCTGAAGACAGGGCTCTCATTTTGAGATGATTACATCATCAGCATCATAATCATCATCAGCCTATTATATAGTATGAATTGTGATTATGAATACAAGTTCATTAATGTTAGGTTAGGTTCTTTCCAGGTAGTTTTTATAGTCAAAGTTTCAAGCTCGATTAAGGTTGAGTTCAACTCCTCAACATGGTGTTTTCCCAACTTGAAGAAGAAGAAAAAAGAATCGGTTTTTGACCTGAAATGTGCGAGTCCACACATCGCGTACTGTAAGTACCCACGTTGCAACTCTTTGAGACGCCGCCACATTGACGTTGATAAAGACTATTCACGGGATACTCAAGTAATTGTACTATTTACCGAGTAGTTAAAGTTTTTTAAGTTTTTCGGTATTTTATACAATTAAATAATTACAGTATAGGACTGTATAGGTAGTTACGCACATTACACTAGATAAAATTTTAATTACCTAATACTTAAAAAGTCCCGACATTTTTCGGTAGCCAATAATAAGCACCACCATAGAATATCTATTACTTTGTTTGACATTTAAAAAAAGCAATAAAACTAGCGAATAAGTAATTTGCCGCAAATTGCAAATCATTTTCTATGAACTCATGATAAAACTAACATTGATTTAGGTACTAGTATTTTCGGAGCATTTGGGAAAATACAAAATTTTCTTCTAAAAATCTACATTTTCCAAAATGCGCTTTTAAAACTATTAAATCTATGTTGATTTTATCAGGAGTTCATAGTAAATGGTTGCGGCAAATTATTTTATTGCTAGCTGGTAGTGCGGCTGGTAGTGTCGTTGCCAGAAAATCAGTTTTATTGCTTGTGGAACGCAGAAAAAATTATAAACTACAAAAATGTTTGAATTTCGCGCCAACCCGCGACGATCAACCTTAATAAATAGGTTTATTTTATGTATGTTACATTAAGGTTTTAAGTATTTTACATTCTCTACTAGACTAATGTTAATAAAATAAAAATAAACGATTTTATTTCATTTATTTATCTAATGCGCTTTCCCGACCCAAATAGCGCCGCCACCTATTTTATCTTTAATTATATCTCATATAATACTATATTTTATCTTATATTACGTTGAAAAAAGGAAATTTCGAATATTATCATAGGTCAGTTCATGATACTTAATAAAAGCGTTTTTTTAACACGATCACTGCTAGCGTCGGCGGTGCGACCCGCAGGGGCGCGCCGTCGTCGTTTCACGGACTTGCAGATCGCTCTCTGTGTTTTCAGCCATGAAAGTGCTAGTCTAGGCTGTAATAGTTTTATTTTGTATAGTTTAGGCAGAGTTGCAAAAATAGAGTTTGGTGGCCACAAAAGAAAATCTACTGTTTACACGGAGACAAAACGTGTGCTCGTTTTTTTTTGACGTGAAAAACTACGGTGTCCGTAGTCATAATTCTGTAATCTGTGAGCACTTATATTATATTGGCATATTACAGAGTTATCAGTTATCACTATAGAAACCGAGAAAAACCTTATCTTTAATTTTAATAATGCATCGTTGAATAGGTACCAAGAGAGCACCTAGAAAGAGTTCAACCTTTGAGCAACTAATGAATGGAGTCACCTTACAAATGACCTCTTACTTCGGGAAATGAACCTCCATCGAGTTTTGTTTAAACAGAGCACAATTAAACCTCTGAGCGCCGGTTTTAATCCGACTTTACTTTCTTTTTACTGAGTTCGCTGTTTTCTAGGGTTCCTTAGTGTAACCACACGAAACCACAAAAATCTATTGCAAAAGTTTGTTTTTAAACAATTTAAGCATTTGTATTATTTATATACTTAAAGTAAACATTGTTATATTTTTAAAATTTTGTTTAGAAATTGAAAAAATATATTAATTAATTAGTTTTCAGTCAATATAACACCGATTGAATTATTTTCGTGATGATCCATGTTTCCGTACATTGCGGTAATGACGCCGCACGCAAAAAAATGACTTCGCTGGCGGCGCTGTGCAAATCTGCTGCATCGAAATTGTAACAAAACATGACCAACAAAATTATAGGATCGACGTACCTATTAGGTATTATTCAGTCATATCGAAGCGTTTCTGTAAAATACGGAGATAGCTCTTGAGCAATAAGATCACACCAAATGTCTCATATTTTTTCTTTTCAAATAATCTTTATTAATAAAGGAAAAAACAATCAAATAATAGAATTAAATTAAAACTAGTAAATACAATTGAAACAATTTCGCTAACTGCAGACTGGTTGTAAACAATTTATAGGCAACTCAACTCATCCATATCAATACCAGTCGGAAGCGTGCCCAAGACGCTGGCTGCATTGGTATGGCAATGCTATGCTGATGCGCTGTGCCAGATATTCACCAGCTCTCGGGTCACGCGTCTGTTCGACCCAACGCTCAGATAATGTTTTGAGACCCGGAGAGCCTCGGACCTAGGGTCTCGACTCCAAGGGGCGCAAATGCGTAGGCTCTGTCGAGATTTGCATTTCTTTTTTAATTTTGTTTGTTATTAAGTGTGCATTAAATATTTTTCTTTTAATATAATATTTAAGAATACAAGCCTGGTGTATACTAGTTTTTGCCCGCCGATGCGTACTCGTAGTATCTACATTTAAAATATATGGAATCGGTACCCTAAATAGAAATTGTACTCGTACTTCACCATTTTCTTTTTTACGAGACAATAGTCGCTTGTTAAATAGTTAAGGACGACTTATTAATCAACTTGGATGTTTAATTAGCTGGCAAAAGTCCTTTGTGAACGGTGAGAGCAATAAAAGTGGATCTAAATGCATTTCTGTTAAAGTTGGTACCTAAGTAATTCGGTTTTTGCTAGCTTCGGTATGTTTGCTACAGGTTTTTAACAGCAAATTGGAATGTTGCCGGTATTTCAAGCTATAATATATTGGTGGTAAAGTGACGGTTGACACTCTAAAAAATAATAAAACCGGTCAAGTGCGAGTCACTCTCGCCCACGAAGGGTTTCGTACAATATCTATAGAAACTGCAAAAAATCATGTTTGTTGTATGTGTTTTGTGTAACACCCACGGGAAGAATTCGGGTGGTGAAAATTCTAAGCCGGCACCACACGGCAGCACGGTGCTAGAAAATGCTGCGTGAATTGTCTATTGCACAATTCTTTTTTCCTGTTAATTTATAAAAAAAATGAAGAAAAAAACATCTATAATATAATTTTCGTTAGTGAACGAATACTCAACTCGTATAAAAAGACGTGGACATCTATTCCAACATTAATCTCTGCACGTTACAGCGCCACTCAATAGTCCCCCCCCCCCAACAGGCTGTTAATATTTTATGGAGCTACCTGAAGACCTAACAGAGTCTGTGAAGCCATTTAGTTTTCCTGAAACGAGAATTTATTGCCCCAAGCGAGATTTGATTCTTTCTCACTTCTATTAGGTACAGTCGGGAATAACTACAGTTTGGATTTATTCATTGACAACCTTCCTCCTACGACTTCACACGTGTTTGCTGGAAAAATAAGTAGCCATGTTATTTCAGATCTAGATCTATATCAAAGCGAAACTTCAGCTCCATCTATTTAGAAGTTTTAGAGTGAAGAGATAAAAAATATACATTCATTTCACCATCCATCCAAACTTTTACCTACTATAGTGTGAATAGTTTCTGCCCGCGTCTTCGCACGCGTTGTTAAAGGTTTTTTTCTATCCTATGGGAACTGATTTATGGAATAAAAAGTAGTCTATGTTTGATTCCAGGGCAAGAACTACATCTATGTAAAATTTCAGCCCGATCCGTTCAGTAGTTTTGGCGTGAAGAAGTAACAAACATTCATCCTTCAGAACTTTCTCACTATAATTTAGTGTGATGTGACACAGGAGAAAAGCTTGTGAATCCGCTGACTGCAGCTAAGTTTATAATATAAGTAACTAATTGTTTTTTTTCTTTATAGTCTATAAGTAGATAGACCTTAGTTTGACCACAATCTCACTCGATGGAAAGTGAAAATGTGGCCGACGATGTATCACGACGGTCTAATCCAAAAGATACCTAAAAGACCCAGGTTGTAATTGACGGGAAAAACAGCAGCAAGGTTCTTGTTTTAAACCCCTCCAATCAATTTGATTTGTAGTAATCACACAACTGTAGGAAAATTCTGAAATTACAAATACGCTTCTCCGTCAATGACTTTTCTTCCTGACTGTAGACACGAACACCTTGAAGAATTTTTTACGAGTTCCGTATTAGGTTTGTTCTTGATTAGGATTGAGAGTGGCTGGTTGCCGCAATGCTGTACGACTGTACTCGTGTATATACAAAATAGTTCATTGTTATATAAATAAATAAATAATGCTTGACAATCCGCACGACTTCATCAAGCCCCAAGCAAAGCATAGCTTGTGTTAGCCTACTAGATTACTGATAAACTTAATACCACACCTTGATAGATATTTTAATCATACATAGAAAATACTCAGAACACCCGTATCAAGTATTTGCAGATCGTGCAAACATTTGTCTCTAAGCGGGAATCGAACCCATAACCTCTTGCGTCGCAGGCGTATAGATACGCGCATGCGCATCTAACATCTGCCTGCAGTCATTCGCAGGTCGTCATTCCACCTGGTTCGAGGGTGTTCTACACTACGTTTACCAAGTCAAGGTCTCCACTCAAGAACACAATTTCACCCCAGCGGTTGTCACAATATACCGACTATTGACAATGCCGTGATTTTTCGACGACCTCTGTGGCGCGGTGGTAAAATATATATCAATGTTATTTATTGTATTATGTATATCAGTTATCTAGTACCATAACACAAGCTCAGCTTAGCTTGGAGCTAGATAATGCTGTGTGAATTGTCCAGCATTATTTATTTTGAGTGCGAATCAGGATAGTTTCAAAAGGTTATAAAACGAAATCTGCGAAACTTATGGATAAGGTCCTTTAGGTGCAATCAATGCTGCGATGCGGTGCCCCTGTAGTCATATATTTAACGCTTCGGTGTGCGCGTACGCTTTGCAGGTATCGTAAACCTTTAACGGTTATTGAGGAGTAACACTTCTTCTTGCGCAGTCGGGTAAATGAACGGAAAATGGTGCTACGTAAAGGCTGTTTCTAGCAGAAGTCTTTGACTTCTGCTAGAAACACAGCCTTTACGTAGCACCATTTTCTTTCACCACGTCCTGCTAAATGCATGTGAATTAATAATCAATGCAATGACTAATATATTTTGTAAAATGTCTACGAATACAATGTCTTTTTTTGACGAGCTCTTTAGGTGAAATTTAATATTGTCAAAAAAGCACGCACCTCTGGTTATAATGTTATCCATTTTTGGAAAATCTAAATATAATATTGTTATCGTGAAGATTCAATTCAGTTTCAGTGAATAAAGAATGAAATATCTGTTTTCAGAATTTTTTTTTTTTTTTTTACTATTTATTTATTTATTAAGGAACTACAAACAGTACTAACATTATGGTATAAACTAGAATATATATATATAACAACTAATGTTAAGGCTAAAGAATGTCAGACCCACAGCGTAGTCCACATGGTAAACATTAGCGGATGTGTGCAGGTGCATTCAAGCACTGTTAAAATTAATTTACATACTATAATATACTATTTTAAACTTAGCAAATGTAATGTGTAATTTAAATACATATAAGGCTAATTATTACAGTTTACATAAAAAATATTTTATGTTATGCATGCGAGCATATTATTAAACAGAAGCAAATGAACTGATATTTGAAAGAATTCTTATGACATCATTTTTGAATTTGGCACTAGTTGTTGCAAAGATATCCAAGTCTACAAAATGTTTATTATACACATCTACTGCACGAAACAAGGGAGCACGTTTCCGTACCTATATTATATTTTCAATTGTATCGTATTAGGAAAACTCTATAAAAAACCGGTTAGAATACACCGTCATCATCTGTGCTGACAAATCGGTTAATGATAACTTAGTATTTCATGTAATCTCAAGGGTTTAAAAGGTTGGTCATAACTGCACTGCGGTGCTTTGAACTCCAGTATGCGACAGTCAATAATTAACCACTTATTATCGTAGTTTAATATTGTCCAGCCTATGTTAGCTAACTTTAATGACGTTATCAGTAAAAATGTGCATACTTTTGCTAAGCGATAGTGAAAATAAATTACTTTAAAAATCATATTTCAAATTAGTTTAGTTTAGTTTAAAGCGTTTATTTGTAACTGAAACTTATAATAAACCTACAATTACAAAGACTTAAATCATATACACAAAATATAAATGTAGAAACGATGAAGATTATTAACGTCTTAGCTACAAAATGGTCCCAACTCAGCTTATGCAGGTATTTCACAGAAAAAAACCTGCGCTGGTTTTCTGCTGGGGCCGGAAATCCAGCCAAATTATCATAATCATCATCAGCCTAGTCCACTGATGGACATAGGCCTCCCCTAATGAGCGCCACAGCGCCCTGTCTTCAACTTGCAGCATCCAGCATCTGGCAGCAATCTTTCACAAATCGTCATCCCACCTGGTCGGGCGTCTTACACTACGTTTGCCGAGTCGCCGTCCTCACTCAAGAACACGTTTACCCCAACGGCTATCGGTTCTTTGCGAGATATTACCGACCCACTGCCACTTCAGCTTGGTCATTCTTAGAGCTATGTTGATGACTTTGGTTTGTTGACAAATTGGGCACCTAATTATTTCCCAATTTAATAAAATAATTTATAAAACCCTGGAGTAGGACACTATCGACTCCTTAATGTTGAATTATCATTTATGTGTTTTGAGTTCAAAGCTATTCGCTATGTAGGCATTATTTAAACTAGAAGAACCAGAGATCGTTAATTCTAGCTTAAACTTTAGTTTAAATATTTTACTTATCACAAAGTGGTGGAGACTATTTATGCGAGCGAGATAAACCCTAACACGGCCGTAGGCTTTACTTTTTATTGGACTCGGTGTTTTGTTTCGCGAAAGTATAGCGATTATGGCCGTTAGATTTATCATAACAAAAACTATAAAAAAGTAAGAAATTGAAACACATATATAATATCACAAAGGTATGAGCTTTGCGTTTATCAAATAAAAATCTGAGAAGAGAAGACTAAAAAGGGATTATACTGGTATCAAAACCGAAATTGAAATAAATCTAATATATAAAACAAAGTCGTGTTAGTTACACCATTTATAACTCAAGAACGACGGGACCGATTTTTATGGTTTTTGATTTGTTGAATTTCACTTAGTTCGGAATAGGATAAGAAGTATTAAAAACATTGGAAATTTAACGAAAAAATTATTTATTAATTATAAAATTAAATTACTATCGGGTACGGGTAGCTACCCGTGCGAAGCCGGAGCGGACCGATAGTAATTTAACTTTAATAAAAGAAAATGATACAAATAATTGTTTATCGTGTAAAAGATTTCGACACGTGCGCACTGCTATAAAATTGCTACAAACTTTGATATGGGAATCGTGTCAAGTTAATTATTATTTAAGTACTTTTTGCCTCCGTCATCAGGCCATCACCTCTATTATTATTAGCTTTTTTTAATGCTTCTATCATTGTTACACAGTTTTATTTTGTATACTTTAGCAGGAGATGCAATAATTGAGTTTAGTAGCCACTAAGTGCAACATCGTATTTCCTCCTAAACTATACAAAATAAAACTATATTATGGGCATTTAAAAAAAGCTTATAATAGGTATCACAAACTGACCATTGAAAATTATAAATTTACCTTTGTAAAACGAATTAATAAGATAAAATAGGTGACGGCGCTAGTTTGGCTCGGGGTACCGCCTTAACGTAAAACTTAATTTTATGGCTATTTTTGCTACTTTTCGAGGCTTTCTTTGTCGAGGCTGTGTATCTCTGGAACCTATGTCTGGTAGATAGTTGCAATTTCGACAAGGTATAAGGTACTATTGCCGCAATAGTAACAAATAATAAAAATAGGGGTCCAATGTCCATTCAAAGTTGATTGACCATCACTGAAGTTGAGCAACGTCGGGCAGTTTCTGTACTTAGGAGTGGCCGCATAATATGATCTATCTTCATTGTGAACATGCTTTTTATTTGCGAAAAAAATTACATATAATTATTATTTATGTATTATTTCTGATTAGATTAAGTCTAGCGTACAGGGCAGGTCTGTAATGCAGGCGCACGTAATTTTTTTAAATATATTTATAACGATTGAAGTAATCGCGTTGTGTTATATTATATAATAACCACCGGATTATTATGTATAAAATGATAAAAATGATATATGAATGAATTGTTGTAAAACCTTGTTGTTGTATAAAAGTATGATAAATGAATTTATTGTTGTATAATTTATTGTTATAAAACCTACATTTTTAAAATATATTTCTGGAGCGAGAAGTTCTCAAAATTCATCTATCCAGATTTTTAAAACCATTCGGTAAATGTTCATAAATCCAATTTCTCAAGTTTATTAAAATTCACTTTTCATAAAATGAGTATACACATCCCTTCCATTTAAATAAGTCCGCAATCATCCTATTGAACCTATTTATTGAAAGCTACTGAGACCACCAAAACTTGGTCTTTCGCCCAGACCAATAAGGTGTGTTTTACATCAGCAGATTAATTTGGTATCTCATTGAAACCAGCCGCAAAGACTCTATAGCTATAATTAAAAGAGCTTCGCGATTACTGCTATATTAGTGTGTTGTGGGAACAGGCAGGCATGGAGTCGGTAGTGAACAATCATGGTAGTAAAAATATCAAGGTGGACATTTCACACGGGGAAAAGCTAACACCAAGGGAAGTACACAGTGATGCAATAAAATAAATATGAAGCAGGAAGCGGATAAAAAAGTTCGTCGACAGCAGGTTCGAAGCCTGATAATGGTACCGACTCGGGCGGAAAATTGACTTTTATCAAACACCTTACATACTTTTTGCTATTGTTTAATGTAGGTAGTAGGTACTTGTAGGTTTTAAATTTAAATAGGTACACCTACCTACGGTATAAAAAAAAACCAGTGAACAAAAAATGGTTGAAGCAACGTCTGACCCGAAAACTGGTGAGTATTTGGCGTAGCATTGTCATACAGCGAGCCGTGACGCTTTCGACTGGATGATATGGATCAGCTGAGCTACCTGTAAATTTTTTGCAACAGTCTGCAGTTAAAAATAATAACCATATAGGGACCATCGTCCCAATAGTCGTTTCGGTTAACGGCGTATTAGCGAAGGGCCTCGATCAACATCTCAAGAGATTATCCAACTTCCTAGTGAGAGTTCACTAGAAAGTTGAATCAAAGACCAGATCCAAAAGGTTCCTGGACTCAGCGCGTATCGTCACGAAGTTCCTGTCTTTTCAGCCCGAGGTATGAGCATGAGTGTTCAGTCTTTTTTAGATATGCGGAACTCTCCACACATTTTTAGCCACCATCATCCCGGATCAGATATTAATGGATCTGTCAATACCTTGATGTAATTATTATAAAATGTTCTCTTATAAATTGTTATTACACTGTAATCGTTATACAGCGAAGTGCGTGCACTATGTTCATGTAATTGCTGTTTTGATTTACGAGATGCGTTTCTGGATGTAGTTGTACTATGTCCTTATAAAGATTGTAGTAGTTTAAATGCCACTGGAATATTTATTGATTACATTTTATACTGCAAATAAACATACATACATGAATACGATATACGTACTATATTGTTAAGAGCCTCACCTTACCTACCTCAAATCAACTTCGTCAGATCCATTTCTTCCAAACTACTAAGTATTTAACTTCGAAAACACGATTCAATAAAATATTCTCGATCAAAAAAAAAAGCAAAATTATCTCTAAATTTTTACTGTTTTTAGTATTTATTTTATCAATAAATACAGATGTTAAGTAAGATCTTGCGAATAAGTATGATGTAATAGAACTAAGTTTAGAGAACATTTTATATGTTTCGGTTTTATAAAATAAAGTCCTAATTAATAGATGATAAGCTAAAACTTGATTTTCGGGCTTGCGTTGCTATGGCCAGACCCGCTCCTATGAACGCGAAATTCTATGTCTATCCTTTTCACAAAAAATTGAGGTTATATAGGCCTATAAATAAGTACATTTACTATTCTATATTAACATTTACTATACTAGTATCGTAACTATCGGGAAAAGTGAGAAGACTTGTACTTACTTTAAAGTAATTAAAAAAAAAATAAGGTGCAGTCATCAATCTTTCATGGAATGTTTAGATTCAGGGTGAACCGTATTCATATAAATATTTATTTATGATCGAGGTTTCTAAATTTTGAAACAATGATAAGCGAACGACCCTGAAGCAAGATGGATTTACTCTTTTATTCCATCACAGATATTTTTACAAACCTGTCCCTTTGTCCCTGAAGTTCCATACCCTATTCAATTTGGACGTTTCAGCGTTATTACTGTCGTTGAATGTCATAATCTATACGGTATTGCCACAAAATCTCACTCTTGGGGCTGTTGATACACAATAATGTAGGTAAACAGTAAAAAAGCTTTGTGGAAAGTTGGCAAACACTGTCGTTGAAAGCACGCTGCAGCTGTCACAATTTTTTATTTAATGATCTGGTCAGTTCCTTGAGTGTTAAACAAGAAACCGACCAGGTTATGCAAATTTGCAAGGCTTCGATAATTTTACATGATTGTTTTTAAATACATACCTACCTTTATAAGATATACCTCTAACAAAGGAAGTGAGACCTTTGATCTACAGTAGGAGAATAAAGGTTAATAAAAAAAAGACACAGGTCTAGCTTCAGTTATAGTACAAGCAGTTTCAAAGTTTCATTGTGGATGTAAGCAGGTTAACTACGAACCTTATTTGTGTTGGAAGAACACCAACGCGCGTCGAGAAAAGCACTCAACCTGAAGAAGTTCCTCGTTAAGGGATGAAACGTAGGTGTTCTTCCAACACAAATATGGTTCGTAGTTAACCCGCTTACATCCATAATGAATTCGTCAAATTACGATAGTTTTTATAGTAAAATAGTTTCTAGAAAAATACGAAAGATTGTGGATCTAAATATCCATTTTCCGGAAACAGAACAGATATAGAAGCTGTTAGTAAGTACGTAACTATTATAATACCATAAAGCGAAAGTAATTCTGTCTATTACCTTTTCACGCCTACACGGTTGAATGGATCAGATTGAAATTCGGCAGGGAGTTAGGCCGGGAGGTGGGCAGTAGTGCCTCTTGCGGAACAGATCTACCACCGAACTGCGATCCCCAACCCGCATGCCCAGTGTGGGTATTATGGGCATTACCCTCCAAGATAAAAAATCAGGGGGAGGCCACGTCCAGCACTGGACCATTCAGACGATATCCCACAAAGGACATTGAATACTTTTTACCGCGAAAAATCACGTGCGAAGCCGCGGGCACAAGCTAGTACATGAATAATAAAGAACAATTGTCTTTCAGCAGTGGACTAATAAAGGATGATGATGGTGATGAATTGTCTTTCTGTTTGTTTGGACTCGTGATCCTCTGAATAATTGATTTTAATCCACAGCCGCCAGCCAACCTACAGTTTTCGTTTTTTCCTCTCATCCTAAAGGTTACATTTTTTGAAACGTGAACTTTAGTAACCAAATCATAACTTTACGTAGGTTCGGAGGTCCAATTTCCAGATTCTTCAAGGAAGTAAATTTTCTTGTGTACCTAGTTAATATTTATCTTATTTTTCAACTGACTTCATAATGTAAAATACTATACCACCATATCACTGAGGCAAGTGAAGAGCACGCTTTGCTAGAACAAACTTATTCAGTCGAAATTCTTACTTCTACGACTTGGACATACAGGACTCAGCTAAACTTGAACCTTCTCGAAATCAAACGATTAATTATTCACAGGTTCTTGTAAAAGAAAATAACATTTAACCAATTTACAAGAAAAATCAAAAGGTTTCTCATTTTATTTATAAGCTTTAAAAGAAAGGGAATGAATCTATTTAGCCCGTCGTTAGTTAGGTTTTCAGGATTAATTGGACTCGAATTTTTTATTTGTCAATCAAACAAAAAAATTACGAAGGTAAAGCGCGTCAAAGTTTGAAAGTGGTTTGCATGTGACGAAAAGTCATGAAAAGTTCCTGGTGACGTCCGCCGTGCTGCACATTATTAGCACGGCGTGACGTTAGTCGGAACTTTGTCATATTTTTTTGTTTAAGGCGCATACCCCACCCAAACTAACGCCGCCACCTACTTTATGTTATTTTATTATTCCGTTTAACGGCAGAGATACGAAGTTGCCCTTGGTGGCCACCAAAATCTATTTTCGTATTTCTGCCTAAACTAAATAGAATAAAATTATTACAGAGGCATTAAATAAAGCTTATGATAGGTATCACAAACTGGAAGATGGAATTTAGAAAATTCCTTTCTTAAACGCGGAATAATAAGATAAATTAGGTGGCGGCGCCACTTTGGGTGAGGTATGCGCCTTAATTGACAAAAGAAAAAGTACGTTACCAATTTCTTCTAATGAACAAACAATTAGATTTTTTAGGAACCTAGCCTATATACCTAAAAAATATCATCATTATTCCCATTATTAATTTTCTCATGTAATAGTTTTATGCCGATTTTAATATCAATGACGAATTCGTCAGTTAAAGCTCGCATAATAAACTTTTTTCAAGTTTCCAATTCATAATGGTTTTACGTGACGTAGTTTTAAAAGCCTCTCACTTAAAACGTCAGCTCCGTGATACGATGACCGATTGTTAGCGCGGCTTAATTACTGTACTTAAAAGGGCCTCGACGTCAATCAATGCAGTACTGGTAAACATGCTTTCACAAGTTCACAACATAGGTAGGTTTTATTTTCTACTGACTGCATGAGGTTTTAGTATATTATCGTTGAGTATTATTATTGTCATCTTTGATAGTAACTATGGTTACAAAAATATTGTTGATTTGTAATGTCGATGTACTGTTTAACTGAACAATAAAAGACTATCGTGTGATCGGATCGTTTTTCTAGTAATATATGGGAATATGGAGACTTCCTAGTGCTATCAATAAAATAAGAATTTAATAGGTGTTACGGGGCATAATTTACCATTCGCAGCGAGCATGATACGTTTCGCCGCGCGGCAGTCGTTTGGTATAATCCGTCTAGTTACTCGTTGCTAACACCCGTCATTCCCCGTGGTGACCGCCCGAACGCTTGCTGTCTTAGACCACCGTTACACGTTACATTACTTCCGTTCCATCAACTTTTTAAGCTGACACTGCTGAAATTACGATAGAAAGTACGCGATGTATGTTAACATGTCTCCGTTTACTGAAAAACCATTTGATAAAGACAGCGGTCATAAGAAAGAAAAAACTACGTTTCTCAAAAAAACGAAATATCTCTGTTTTCGTTAGGGCCTCGATAGATGGTTGGATGGAGGAAGGGATCTTTAGCGGAAGATAATATCTTGTGGTAGACTGATATGTCAACCTGCGCAGAGTATTATTAAAACGACATCATTATATTTAATTTCATACTAAAAGCGTAACCTTTTCAATCTGGTCGAACTATTTTTTGACATTTAGGAAAGGCCTCAATAAGTGTTAAAAAATCGTACTTTATTTCTTCTTCTTCTTCTTCATCGTGCATTTTATGTTACTGAAGGTCTGCCCACTTTGAAAAGCCTTACTTGAGGAGTTGACCAGCTGCTTCCACGCCACTCTATCTTCGGCTTGTCTGAGAGCAGTGGTCACTGATAGTCCTGTAAGTAACCTCTTTCACAAAGTCAGACCAGTGGCTCGGTGATTGGCCTGGTGGTATTTTCCCGTCACCTATTTTCTAACTGTGACTCTTAATTATCCGTAGGTCACCTTTCCTTACCTACTAACTTCGATCACCTTGTGTTTGTTTTACATAAAATTAAAACAACTTCCCAGCAGATCCATTTAATCAGTGGATTAAATGACGTGTAGTGACACCAATGAAAATTACCTAAATAAAAAGTAATATAGGTTCATCAATGGATCCAGTGAAACGAGATTGAAATGTGTTCTATTAGTGCTGTAACTATAAAACGTGGCCGTTATTTGGACCATATGATAGTCATCGAA
This sequence comes from Eupithecia vulgata, assembly GCA_946478455.1. Classification (NCBI taxonomy): domain Eukaryota; kingdom Metazoa; phylum Arthropoda; class Insecta; order Lepidoptera; family Geometridae; genus Eupithecia; species Eupithecia vulgata. The sequence goes on along the minus strand of OX297869.1, from coordinate 9,776,692 downwards.
AATTTTGGATATCCGCGGTAATAATGTCTTGTTCTGTCTAAAAGCTTTATGTTTTACAAAAAAACTTCTAAAGGCCAACCGTTTATTGATTTAAAGTGTTTAAGATAAAATCTCAGGTATTTTCTGTCGACTCATGGTATATCAGATGCATATAAACTATATTTTCGAAAGCTGGTGTGGCTAATGAGATAATATTATGGTAAAAGCTTGTCAAATATGATTCGCGATTCGATCACACCTCGGGGGCTTAAACAGCGTCTAAACGGCAGATGGTAACTGCAGTACACCATCCATAGGAATATCTTCATTAACTTACTGGCGTGGAGTGATGACCCGAAGTGGATCTTGGCCTCCGACACAAAGGTCGTCAGTTGGTTGTCTCGTTGAATAAGGTCATCCGCCAGCATCATCAGCCCATATTAGCTGGTTTGCAGAAAATGATGCACTTTTGTGTAGCGTGCTGGATATTTTTTACCTGATATTACGACCAAGGGGTTTATTTGTCAGTAATCTCAAATTTACTAAAACATGCCACATAATTGTTTCTCTATTCTTGTGCAGCTAATCATTATTCTATTTTCGGAAGGTGTAGATTTTATATTTTTATTATATTTTGAATCCACATGCTCAGAGCTCAACTACAGATAGGCTCGTGTTGTAGCTATGGGCCGTCTAGTCTCATCACATCAGTTATTAAACTGTCAGTTGTTATTGAGCCCAGGTGAAGAGCCATTAGTATTTTATACCTGCAGTGATTAGCAGTTTTGCAATCTTGTGGTCGGGCTTAAGGCGTTATGCGTCGAAGAACCCTACCTTCGTTTTGGAAAAGATAGGAATAAGTATTCATGCTCGTTGTAGGTAGGCCTACGGCGTGATTTCACAAAACTTTACTTGATAGAGTGCTCATCACTTATAGGCACTCTCTTGACCACGGGTGGCTTATTGAGATGGGAGTGCATAGCCAAATCCGAAACTATGAGAGTTAGAGAAAAGTCGTAAAGATGTCTCATTGTTTTTTTGTCAATTGCGACGCCCAAGGTCCCACCGCTGTGGCTGGACAGTAGGTAAGTGAAGGTAAACCCCCATTTCAGCCCGTTAACAGCTTCATTTTGACAGCAGCTGCGTATGTGAAAACTGAACGATAAGCTCGTTTATACAGAACTTTCTGAGCTGAGTGAGTAATGTTATCCGTTGGACAGCCTCACACGTTTCATGGTTGATGGGTGATGAGGTGATGAATGTCCTATTTTAACTATAAGGTGATGAAGACAGCCGACAGTGTTTTGTCTACTTGTCGGCGGGTGGGCGATTTTAATGTGTACCGTGTATAGACATATAGACATTTCTTTAAAATTGGACTAGGAACACATAGGTATCAACTTGCATACCCACAAGAGCGAGCGCGTTGTAAATTTGCAGTACCTTTGTCGTGCGAGTTCTTCGATAAGTCTGGGCAGTTTCTGTAAGTTAACGGTCTTGATAACCATCATCGCCTTTATTAGGTCACTGCTGGACATACGCCTCCCCGAATGATCGCCATAGCGCCCTGTCTTTGCAAATGGTAGAGGAGAATGTGTCACACCTTGACAGCAAGTGCATTAAAGTAATAGTAAATATATCGGTTATTTCCTATTGTTTAAATATCCCAACATTTTAATTGGGTTGCAGTGATCAAAACAAAATGTTTTCCAAATAAGTACCCGATAGGTGTTTTATGATTTCAAATAAGAAGCAGATGGCGGAAATAAAATATTACATTGCTACCAAGATTCGTGTGCAAGAAATTAAATCCCTTTGAATTACTAAGTTACTAATATCTTAAAACAGAAGCTATTATTCTTGGCCCAGAGAAATCAACCCAAAGCTATCCCGAAAGTTGGTGAAACTTTAGACGAAAATCGACAAAACCTAATAAGAAAGACCTATCAGAAAAGTTTAACAAAATGTCAATAGAATAAAAGGAGTTAACGTTGAAAATAAGCCGAAATAAAACTTTTAACGTTGTCGGTAAAAATGTTTGTTCAGACCGATTGCATTATAATTTATCAAGACCCTAAAATAGTACCTAAAGTTACTCGATGATTTAAAAACCTATCATATTTAACAATTATTTGTTAACTTGCTTAGGTACATTATTTGTATTTCGGTAATGCCAGCTGGAAATAAGCTCTAAAACACAGACCCAAGAACTTTACGAATCGCAAGACGATTTCTACATGGTAGTAACCATGACTTTTTTAGTACAATCTGCTACGGTAACTGAACTAGAGTTCCACTTAGGTGATTTCTTCCTTGTCGTCTGTATAATTGGTCTAACGTCAAACAGCAGATGTTTGAGAGACAATGATTCTAGTCGGAACGTAGGATCCTAGGATCTTTGCGCATAGACTAGAATAGGCATTGCAAGATGATTTAGAATTTTTAATTCCGAAATATATAATTATGTATGCATTACGTAAATATGTACGAGTGGTGGGTCTTTAGGTATAATGAGATTGAGTAAGTCTCTAACTCAAAGAGCAAAATTGATTTTTTTCTAAACTGCTCTCAGTATTTTGCTGTACTTTCTAGCGAACAAGCGTACCTACTTAAAAGCGAAAAAAAGTCCTGCTCATTCAAATTCAATTCTTTTATACCGTCTAATGAAAACAGACTCATATTATTATCAAGTGGAGTCGAAAATCGTATAACATTAAAGCATCAAAGGTGCATTGAAGAGAAACATCTAAGAACACCCCTCGAAAGTTAAAAGAACGACTCAATTGGATTAATTCAAGTAAAACTCGATTTGAGTAGAAATTTTGATGAGGATGATCCATACAAATTTACTGAGAATTTGTGATCCGATTTACCGAGTAAATTTATTGTTAAATTTATGGGGATATTTACTTTGTCTACCAATTTTTATTTTTTTATTATTTAAATACAAATAAAATCCCTAAGAATGAATGAACTCCTTATTGTACACAAGAAAATAAGTAACAAATATTTTATTATTTTATTTAAGTAATCAAAAATTCTCTCTTTTTTCTTAGTAGGTAAGCCTGCCTACCCATTAACGCTTGGTAATGAAATGAATGACTCATTACCAGACCTTAGGGCTTAGAATTTTTATACTTACTCTTATACTATTAGGTAAAATACCTACTATTAAACGACAGTTTCAAATGAAAGTAGATTGTCGTGATTAATGTGTCTTGCAAGTTAAAATAACGTCGGAAAACCAACGATAAGTGGTACTTAAACGTGACCAAAATAATCTCAAAATAAAAAGACGGAATATCTTTGAATTATGAATTCCATGTGAAGAGATGCTCGAACGGTGGCGCACTCGAGACGGGAGAGCCCGATGCTCACTGCAAGTTTTTCTCCGCCAGGAAAAGTTAAAGACTCAAAACGACTGGATCTGTCATCGTTTCAGGTTTCTTATTATGATAACCTCAAAAGTTATCTTTAAAATGGAAATCTTGGTTTCGTATTCTTTCAATCTTTATAAACGTATTTTATTCTATTAGATTAACAAAGTACAAAATATTTTTTTATTTTACTTTGTTTTGTACCTAGGCAGGTACAAAACAACTATTTTTTTTGTATTTTTTTTTGTTTTTAAATATTGAGACTAGTTATAGAAATACGTTCGCAAATGAACACCAGTGCAGGCCAGACCAGAAAGTTCAATTTGGTAATTATTTAATTACCAAATTGAACATAACATGTTACCAATTTTGGTAACATGTTATGTTACCATCTGGACGACATGTTTCTTCAGCTAATTTTAATATTTTTAGTAGCTTACCACCTCGAGATTTCATTCGCGTGGACTTTAGGGTAAAAAAAATTCTCTAAATCAGCTGAATGAAACTGGAGTCGAAAATTCCTGAAATGCGTTTTCAATAAAGGAAGTTCTATTTCACGGGTTGTTTTGAAAAATCCTGAAACCCCGTTTTTGTACCTCTAATTGTATTTATTTATTTTTCACATTGAGTTTGAGCAAATCGTGTCATAAGTTTCAAACTTACCGTATATTAATTTATTTATTTAATTTATTTATAAAAAGGTTAAATCAATGAAAGTCACATGAAACACGGAGAACTTTGACCACCTTTCACTTTAATTAACATTTTATTTAAAAAAAACTTGAAACGTTTATTATAATTTATGATTTATATGAATATTATAATTTGTGTATTTTAGTACAAACATGAAACTTTCAGGTCTATAGCACCGCTAGTTAAAAATTTACAGCCATTCAATACGGTACCAAACTACAAATCTCAAACTTTAAAACCGGATTTAACCAAATTGTGAGAATATTTTGAAAAATCTGAAACACGTGTTTAATTTTTTTTTTATATTTTAAGCAAATCGGGCCGCTCTTTAAAGAGTTTATGAAGACACCCAAAAAACTTCAACCCCCTTTTCACCCTCCGGGCCGGAATTTTAAGAAAAAACCTTCTAAACGGGAGGTTGTGTAGTAAAAGGTAGGTACCCTCCGAATTTCAGGCTTGGCGTTGTCTCCAAAAAATAGGTTGTTTCTTTATATGTATAATATTTAAGTATAATAAATTTGATATTTCAAGCCTATTAACATCGAATTAATTTTAGTCATTGGGAACTTTCCAATTTAACTGATTTTTATAAAGTTAATGCTTACCTAGGTCATTCCAGCAACTTTATCATTTTAGCCCTTGCACAGCGCGAAAAATTTCATATTCAATTATAAAAAGAGAAGTGCCATGCCGTTTCAAGGATAGTCTTTGACGTCTTCACGGTTTAAAGGAAATTAGCTTCCCCCCGCTTATCCCTTGGGTATAAGGGGATGTAGGAGATGTAAGAGGACAAATTAACGGAAAGGTGCAGTAATGAATTTTATATTTGCCTGCCTTTGAGTACTTTGATTGAAGTTGTCGGAACATCTCTGAGATTGAGTTTACAGAATTAATGTGGATGGATTGATGGATAATATTATGGAGTATTCGCATGGGTAGATAAAATTGTACCTACGATGTGAACATTTTAGATAAATGTATGCTAGTGGTTCAGGATTCTTATTTTGGAAAAATGTTGGCAAAAATATGGTAGGAAAAGCGTCTGGCGATGTCATGATTTTGAGAAAACTTTGTAGCTTTTGTCCTGATATTATGTCAAGATACTTAACAAAACCTACGATGTTGTCTGCGTAAATGCGAACAACATTTTGGAATTGGCTGAGATAATTTTAAATGCGTAGTTGCCAGCTTCAAAAGTACCTTCCCATCCCTCTCTCTCTCGAAGATCAAACAAACAGTAATATGCAAAGGGGAACCTAGCTATGGAATAGCTTATTATGTGCGTAAACAGGGGAGAAAATGCGAGTATAAGGTTGGTACCCAATGTTTTATATAATTAGTATAAGCGGTTTAAAGAGGGGACTATAGTACAATATCCGCCTGACAATATGGCACAACATTCAGAATTTATTGGCTGCACAAGAATAAGGTCAAACGATGCGACACTATTTAATGTAGAGGTATCAATGGTTTTGGTAACAGGTAGAAATCAGTCCAATTTCGATGCTTTTCGTCTTCTATCTTAAATACACCTTGGTTGATGATTTACGTGCATAAAATACATTAAAACTCTAACATCTGTACACAAAACAAGATAACTTGAATTTTTGATAGAATTGCGGTTATAACTTTATGCGACAAACATACAAGGAAAAAAACTTAGTGCCAAGGTAACAGCCGATCAACTACATTAGATTTTATTTTACTTTCTTGATGAATGTTTATAAATGAGGGACATACGAATTCATTGTGATTGTATTTGAGATTATGCAAGGGGTTAGTCACAGGCCTTTGATGGTCCTCTGGCGACATGTGCGGTTATTAAAGCCCTTTGGATGAAGCATTACCACAAAAAGATATCAGTATTACATGTACCTACTAGAATAACGATGGCATTTGATCTCGCTTTGAGGTTCAAATTCAAATTTTGTTTAACAGAGAGTAAAACGGCGTATGCATTTATGATCAAATAAAAACATTTTCAACAAAGATACCTCAAACCCTTTTGTAAGAAAGAAGTGTTAAGAGAAAAAACTAAAATAGAACGGGGAACATTATGACGAACAGATAATCTACAGAAAAGTAATTTACACAAAAGGTGATCCAAATTCCAAACAGTCACAGATTTAGATAACAATTTCGAATCTAACGTTTTGTAAAGCTGTCAACTAACTGTCAAATTAGTACAAAACCAATTCACTACAGAAATTGCAGTTGAATATTAACTAAGAAATCGGTTAAAGGGGTCTTCTAAAGGGTTGTCACTGTCATCCGTTTAAGCAGTGACATTTTTTGATGGATGCATTGTTATGTCAAACATGAATTCGGAATCTGGTTCCGTTTTGTGCAGAATGGTGACAAAAAATACAATGGATAAAGATTGCCGAGATACGTGGACAGAAAGGATTAAGCGTGCGGCCGCGCATGACAAGGACCGCCTACTACGAACTTAGACTGAATAGACAGATGGACACCCTGTTTGGTAAAATAATTAGTTTTTGTTTGTCCTTACAGAAAGGAGTTGCTAAAGGATAATTTAAAAAAAAACCTAGCTTAAAATTGAACTCCTCAGAAAATTATACAGCTAACAGATAAAATTGCTCGTCAAAATAAATAGGCGCTTCATGATTCATTCTTTTATAAACTTAATTTAACAAAGTTATTATCTCTTTGATCATATTTTAAAACCAAAGTCATTGGATCAAAAGCAAAACATTTTAAGAACAACGAGTTCTTGATAAAAAAATGTATTAAATACCTGAGGTAAAAAAACTCACTTCACTCACTTCGACAATCTAATAATAGTTTTTCAAAAATTTCTTCTTGTAATAATATTTGTCTTTTGCCAGTTTTTTCTCATAAGTCTTGGTCCAGTCCTCAATAGCCATAGCCCTAGCTTCAACCACCGGTGTTGGTAGTCTTGTCCGGCCAAGAAGTCCTTGCAACGCTTGCAGGAGAAATGAGAGAAGAGATAAGGAGACAACTATGTTCACAGGATCAAAACCAATAGAATGATGGTGGTATGTTGAAGTTCCATAGTTGGCGTTACCGCTTGCTCCAAAGCCGGTTCCTCCATAATGAGTACTGAAACTTCTCGATTCTTTTATTCCTTTAGAATAAGGTTCACTTTCAAGATTTTTCAGTGGAGACTCCACTTGCCCAATATCATTGTTTTTGTCTTCCTTCTTCCGCACATTTGTTTCTTTTATATTTTCCATCTTTTCGAGAACAGATTGTGCGTTCGTTTGAATTTTCTTGAGCAGAGTTTGAATTTTTGTACTTTGCTCATTTATCATGTTCGTGACAAAATCCTTGAAGTTTCTTGAGTTTTGTTGCAAGTCCGTTTTCGCTGTCGAAAATACAAGCACCAATAGAAATAGCAATGGAAACACTGACATGATCACTGTTGATACTTTAACGCCGTCTGAAGACATGAACTTTATGGTTTCTTTGAAGGTAATGAGAAGAAATTGTATGGGATTGTTTTTATAACAGAAATTTATTTAACGTTGGTTGCCCTTGGTAATCACTTGTCATAGTATGTGATAGGGAAGATCTAGCCTTGACATTTGACCTAGCTGATCATAGCCATTTCCCATTGTTGTTTGAAATTTGATCCAAGTTAACAATCATGTTTGCTTTCTCTAATAATAAGCTGGTAGGTAAGTAGGTTAATTAACTAAGATACACGACTGTATAAGATCTCCTTACTGAATTTAAATACCTATCTGGGAACTTATTTTGTCAAATCAATAAAGTCATCTAGCATGCCTTTCAAAATAACTTTAAAAACCAGGTACTATTTTGAAGTCACGCGCCGATGCTACTTGAGCGCCATCTCAAAATATACTAATGAACTTAATAAGCCTACTTGCAGCCAATTGCAACAAAATTAAGAAAGTTACACTAAATATCCAAAGATGGCGTGGCAATCTCGTGTGCGTAAGCTCAGCTTTGGCAGCCCTGCGCACGCAATTATGAGCTTTCAAAAAGCTTCCTGAATATTTACACAGATGGCGTAGCAAAACCAATCAATTCTGTGATATTTTATTTATGTATAGAAAACGAAATAATAAATAGGTAGTGGCTACCTACTTTATGATACCTGCATATACATGAATGGGTAGATATTTGATAGACAACCTACTGAACTAACCAAGTTAATGCAACACAAGTTTAAGAATTTTATTCGTTTTAATTAATTCAAATTAGTTTGCGCTAGGGCTGGCGTGGACGGATTTATAGCAATTTTAATTACATTTTTAATTATTTTTAAAGCTGTCGACAAATTGAATAGTACAAGTACCTACCAAACATACATTACGATCTTATCATTTGAACTAGTTAGGACTATTGTTTTCGTTTAAAATTATGTGGTGGCAGCTGCTTCCGGCTTAGTTAAAATTATTGCCTACCAAATTAATTGTCAAAATTTTTTCATATTGTTGGTACCCAATGAAAACAAAATACTTATTAAAAAATAGTACAAAACTGAAAAAAATTATATTTTTTTTTTATTTGATATGTAATAAAAACATATAAAAAAATACAAAAAGTTATCACAGTTGAATTTTCTCTATATTTTTATACAAAAAACAGGTTTTTTTCGCGAAAGATCCTAGATCGCGCAAACGGTATTTCTCAGCGCATCAGGGATACAAGAAGTACGCTTTGTAGTAGTAGTGCGGGGTCAGTCCTCCGAGGTAAACCAGTGTGGCCAAGCTGGTCTAAGTTGGCATCCCATTCAGATGAATCACACCATGTGGCAGACACCATATGGCGCGTGCAATCCAGTCTCAGTTCGATATTGTCTCCCATGGCAAAATAGCACCTACGGAAACCAGGACACAATTCCTGATATTTATATCTTTAGTGGATTGTCTTGGACCCTGCCTTTTGGTGGTTTTTGACAAAATTATACCTATTTTAATACATTGAAATACTATTATTATTAGCTGACAAGTACTTATTTTAATCAATGTTTTATTTCGTGTTTTTGTGATAGTATTAATTCCGATTTTCGTACACAGTTTTTAAATCTATTTTTTCGTTTACCTACCGTCATTTACTTACTTACCTACATTAAATTTTTAGGTACCTACTAGTAGGTTTTTAGGTACCTACCTAGCTACTTAGATTTTAACGATTTAGGTGGAAAACACAAGATTTTAAAAATCAAAAACAAACTAAATTATGCTTGGTACCTACCTACTATAATGTACCCACTTACATTTCCACCTGTGATTTCTTCCAAATTATTAGACTAAATGGATGCCGACAGGTTCTGCATCTCTTTCTTTCTCATTAGTCAAAGCGAGATAGACAGTTAAATTCAAACAGGTGTAGAAGCAGGTGTATTTGTATTACAAATACCTAGTCCTATTAATCGAATCAAAGGGAACACACCTTTTGTGTCAAACTCGTTTAGATGCGTTTTGTCTAATTTTTTGTGGTAGTAAAATCAATTGCTCATTAGGAACGGAACGGAAAACTAAATTAACCCATTTTACGACCGATCGTTATAACTATAAGTAACATAAAGACGTATCGACGCGGGTCGTTGAATTTTAGTTTAATATAAGAAAATGAGTGATTTTTTCAAATTCATGTTATTACAGAGTGTAGAGTATAGCGTATTTTAAGGCATGTTTGGTACTGTATGGTTCTGATTGATATCCAATACCTATGGTGCTACGTGGGATGATGGTCACTGCGGGTTTTCACATCAGTGAAATGAAACACAGACTGCACTGGTAACTATTCCTGTATTCACTTGCATCAACAAGTTATAAACAATAGTGTATGCATCGTCTATTATTACAGATTATGATTGGTAGAATAAAATTAGATTAATTTACATTATAATGAATGCTCACAGCTTGATGTCAATTTTATGAAGAGAAGGAAGTCATAGAGTATAAATAGGAACATAGATTACGGAAGGTCTTTACACTATGGAAAATAATTAAAGCGGACTTCAGACGTTCCAACAATTCACAAGTTTATATTTAATTTGTCTACAATACCTGCAAGTTTAATACCTGCCCCAACCTAGGGTGAAAAATAGATGTAGCTAATGTAAAATGACATAACAATAAATGTCAATAAATTCTTAGATTTCGTGTCGAAATAGTTTCTTCAGTTTTTATGGAGTTTAAATTGTTTTACATTCGATATGATACTTATTACCTGAATGATTATAACAGTGAATATAAGTGGAGAAATATCCCTGCTAGTAGTAATAGGTGGAAAAAAATCGTTATTCCCTACCAGTAGGTAGGGATTGATAAGTAGGAATATGAAGAACAGGCGAAGTAAAACCAGCTTTAAATTATACCACAAAAATCATTTTATTTCAAGCATTCTAAATGTCTAAATAAACAAGGAAACAGTACCATTAGTCGATTTACGATACACTTAGCTTACTTTCTACTGACAGCGCACAAATTGTGATCATATCTAGATGCAATCTAGATTTCCATTTTATTTTATTACTAAGATGGGTTGTAAAACTAATGTTTCGAAAGACTTACACAATATTGAGCGGATAGGTAGTAGATAATGAAGTAAAAGTCTTGTTTTTCGTTCAATTTCCAATGCTAAAATTCTAATTTTACTTACTACACTCAAAAAGTACCTATTATTGGCTAACACTTTTATTGCCCACGACTCACATGTGACTCTAGTACTGCATGACAACCCACAGTTGCTGGGCAGCGACAGTTTTAAGTAATTCAGATAAGTACATTTAATTTTAACACAACAAACATTCTAAACTAAGCATAGGTACTATCTAAATTGAGTACAAGAAATATTCTACCGAGTAATTTCAACTAAGAAATTGAATTAACTAAATATCAGTACAATTTCATTTAATTAAAGTCAACAGAAATAATTAAACAGTAAGTTAATACTCGTATAAATTTAACTAATTATACTAACTATGCTAACACTCAAACATTTTGTATTGTCAAAACAAATTTTCAAGTAAAACAAAGAAATTATAAGCAGCATCAGTCCAAGCCAATTAAAACTATTACAATGAATTAAATTATCGTAGCACAGAAATATAATTTGAGGACAACTAATTTTATTTTAGTTAATAGTACGAAGGGCATCAATAATCATCATCACTGAAAAACATTTCGGTTTTGAATTAGGGGTTTTACAGCATTAAACATTTCGGGTTTTATTCAATTCAGGGTTTTACACCATGAAATTTGAAAGGTTGGCAACAAAATCCACTATGAATGTTCTTATCTAATTGATTTAGTGGCTACTGAGTACATAACAGTTTTTTACAACCGACAACCGTTTTTTCTTGCATTATTCTTACTTTTAGGAGCCATGACTCAAAGCCGCGGCTACAGTGGCATTGGTGACCGGCGGCTGAGGCATCAGGAGGTCTGCTAATCGACCTGCCTCGCGCAGACCTGATAGGAACGCACCATGGACCGTTGCAGGGTAGTTCCGCATTGTGTGCTCACCTGCAAAGGATTTTTAAAATCGATATTGTACAGTTTCAATAGTATGTGAAATCTTGGGTGATAAATTTGGTCAGTGAATTAGGACGGATCAACTTTGTGCACGAGCTGAAATTGTCACGAGAGCTTACCACGTTTAGCATGTCAATCAACCACGTTTGTAAAATAATCGAGAAGAGTAGACTTATGGCGATGCAGAGGAGCTGAGAGTAGATCAGGAAGCCTAGTCCCATATGGGTTCATAGCAGAATCCAATACTTTTCATTCTATACACCGCTAACATAACCAATGGGGCACCGATTATTTCACATTATTTGATCACAAAACCATCACCAGGGTCAGCTCTTACCAGCAAAAAACAGTCTGTTCTCTCCATCCAAGCCTGGAACGGGTGCGGCGAGAAGATCGTAATCGGTGCCCGAAGATCCAACCGCTACGAAGCTGTATGAACCGCGGGCGTAAGGATCCGCTCGCCATCTGTAAGTTAGGAGAATAGGTGGAAGAATAATAAAAAACTATGATGGACAATCCACAGTGAATAGTGATATTGGGTTTTATTTATAGCTTTAACTATGCAGTGCGATGAAACCACAGAACTAGACAGTAAAATGAGTATGGTCTGTCCACGGTTTAATTTTCTACAGAAGAGACTATGAAGTTCCCTAATTGTTGACAGGCGAGTCAACGAAGACTGAGTGATAGAATGAAGACGTATTTTATGGACAAAGTTAATTTTGACAGATCGCGATGCGAATCTCTCGACTCGAAAAATGTGGGGGACTTATGAATATTTAGATTTTTTATCAAGTCGACATAGAATCTAAAGAAGAATATTCTAGATAATGTTTCCATGATAATATGATAAAAAGTAATTTAGACGCCTCTGTATTTTTATAAAATAAAACAAAACGATTAGCAAAAAAATTAAATCGATTACGGCGACTTAGTTCCTTAGAATAAAGCATAGGACATGACTATTTGATTGTCAGTCAAAATACCTAACAGAAAATAAAAGAGTGCAATAACCATAGGAATAACAGCCAAATCAGGTTACAAGTTTGAGGTTTACAAGTAGGTAGGTACTGCAATGCAAATAGAAAAGCTTTTTGCGCGCACGAAGCTGGACATTTCATTACAAAAAATTTGATGGCAATATTTAAAGTTTACAAATCATGACATCTCTTCTTTACATCTTCGAGGCGGTAAAATCAGAAACCATGAAAAAGTTGTACAACGAAAAATAGGTAGCAAGAGTCAGATATAATAATAATAATAATGCTGGACATTTCACACAGCATTATCTAGCCCCAAGCTAAGCAGAGCTTGTGTTATGGGTACTAGATAACTGATATACATAATACAACACAATACATAGATAGATATTTTTTATTATACATAGAAAACGACCAGAACACCCTGAACAAATGTCTGCAGATCGTACACACATTTGTCCCGAGGCGGGAATCGAAAAGAATCGAACCTTCTGCGTCGCAGGCAGATCTTCGCCCACCGCGTCACATCGGTCGTAGATCCGAATTCTTACCTGGTAACAACACACTCTTTGGGCTGAGGCACCGCGGCATGCCCGAAGATGCTTTTGAGCACAGCGATGCAGCGTCCAACGATGACGTCATCGGTGACGTTTTCCATCACAGCTGCCGCCTCGCCGGCCACCAACGCTAAGAGCACCGGAGCGCTGTATAGGTTCCAGAATAGGAACAGCTCACCTGGTAGAAAAATATGAATTCACATATTATCGCATGTCAAATTATGTTTCTTTGATAGAAGAAACTTCGTTATAGGGATTGATCATTCTAAGCCTGGAATAGTGCTACCCCGTTCCTATATCGTCGTAGTTCAATATATGCAATTATTTGCTTTATTATTACTTACTACAATTCCAATGCCAATTCCATGTCTTTGTTTAGGATAAGTGTTTTTTTTTATGTAATTTATGTTTTCTTTGTTAATGGGCTATGAAATAAAGCATTATCTATCTATCTATCTACTACAGCGAATTATTATAATAATTTGCTTTTTAACCGACTTCGTAAAAAGAAAGAAGTTTCAGTTCGGCTGTATGCCTATTTTTTATGTATTTTGGACGAGTTTTCCGTGAATTATGGACTGAGTTTGAAAATGATTTTGCTATTGTTTATAGAATGATTCCAAAGGCTTAGTATTAATCCCGAAAACCTAAAAAGTGTAAAATTAAGGAATACAAACTCGGTTTTCAGTAACTTGTTGGAACCGCGGTGGTTGGTACAATCTTTGGGAGGCAATTTACTAGCTCGGTTTAAAATTGGATGATGATAGTTTAATTAAAACTTTACGGTCTTTTTTTCTAATCACATCAGTTTTATCATTAAAATAATACTAAGGTACTTTAAGGAACAACGGAGCTACGGACAAGCTAAGCTCAGACAGAACAAATTAAAATTACAAAAGAACTTTTAATGAAACGTTGTTATACAACAAATTCCCCCAAATTTAATACTCATTATCATTATCTTGTTACAAATAAACAACAGAAAAGGGCAATGTTGATTTCTCGCCGATACATACTTTAGCGTTCTCACATAACTCTTCCGAGACACGAGATGCATACGATACCGCGTATAAACAAGACGCCTGTATCAAATTGGTATGAAAAAAAACGCAGGTTTAAAAAGTGGGGGAAATCTTTGATCCTGCCTAATTATGGTCAAAATGAAGGCTTTCTTGTTAAGCGGAAGAATATGCCTTGGAAGTTTAAATTGCCAAGAATAGAATGCTAAGTTAATAAAATCTAGTAGGTACTTTTACTTCCTCTCTTACGCTCTGTTACTAAAACTTCCTCTCCACTAACGTATGATATGTGTTTCTATTCGCATCGTTCGAATAACCCATTCTTAGCTATCAAATAGATTCAAAGACAACAACACAACATGTATATTATACTTTATACTAGCCATGTGCTATTCGAGACTATAATCTATCTCTGTACCAAATTTCATCCGATCCGTTCAGCCGTTCTGGCGTGATTGAGCAACAAACAAACATCCATCTATCAATTCATCCATCTAACTATACCATTCACATTTATAATATTATAGTGTGAACCCATCCAAATTTCATTTAAATACATTCAGCATTAAAAAGGTAATACGGATACAGACAGAGAGATAGATAGATGTAGTTACTTTCTAATTCATAAATACTGGTATGGATATGTATGTACTTACACTAACAGAGGTCATATTCATTATGAAAGTTGAACTAAAGCTAAAATGCATGAAACACAGATTAAGAAAATTCATAAAACAAAACACTATTCTGCTGGTAAAGCAGACCATTCACTTCCTATTGAAGAAACGTATTCCTTCATCCAAGCAACTCTAGGGGGTTGGTTGAACTGCAATATACAAACGAAGCAAGGTTCTCGCATCACAATTCACAAAAGAAGGAAGGACATAATTAAGTTAGCTGGGTACAACAAAGGCCCGAAGTAGGTGTAGCAAAGCATAACGTTTTAAAAACGGCTGTCTTGGTTCGTCCTCGTGATTTATAACGCCTGGCTACGGTTTCCATAGGCGCGGACGGTCCGGCTAAAATTAAATAGACGGAAAATGAAGATTCATTGTTTTAAAATAAAGTAATGAAAATATACAATAATTTATACAATAACATTACACTATCAGATTAAAATAATTACAAACTAGTATTAACATAAACGTATATCCATTTTCAAATTAAGCTAAAAATCTCTGCAGCAACATCAGCAGATTTGCTCAAACGCCAAAATATGCTAATCTTGATCGAGGTTACCTATTTGAGCCGCTTGGGTCGAAACCGAGGTCCTTGGGGTCCTGGGGCACACGCAGGCCTTACTGAACTTCTCAGTCCACAGGTGATCGGAATGCTGACTTTTATTTCGGTTAACGAATTAGCATTGCCATTTAACTTGGCAATGCTGCCAGCTTTCTGGGCACTTGGACTTCTGGTGACGGCTGAGATTTTCAGCAATAAATAGCTAATATTGATGAACAAAGTGTAAGTATGAAAAGATCAGACTCAGATGCGTTGAATGTAAAGAAAGATACGAAATCACGGATTATAATTCGTTATTTTTTTTTCATCCATATTTAGACTATAAATTCGAATAATTCTGTCTGTCTGTCTGTTACCTTTTCACGCCTAAACGGCTAAATGTATTTAAACAGGTAGTTTATTATAAATCTAAAATCAATGAATCAGAATCATGAAATCTGGGGTTGAATGACGCTCTGTTGCAGAATTCGTACGGATTTAAGTTACGCGATTTTTTGTTGCTTCTATCGAATCCGGCTTGCACATTCATTACATCACTCGCATTAAATAATTCAGCTTTTAATTCGTTATCAGGGCCACTGATGTTTCCACGTTCACTATTTACATCGGGAAATAATTTACGAGTTCTACCATTAGGGAGGCTTGCGAGTACCTACCACCTATGAAATACTGTACACAGTTTGTGTAGGTACAGGGCGATAACAAATCTTTATAATTTAGGGAATATTTTAGTAGAGGGAGGTGATTGTTAGGAGCCTAGCACAGAAGTTTCTACACAAGAGATAAAGGATTTATCGAGCAGGATATCGAGTCTGCACAATTTTTTAAATGGACTACGATTGTATTTGTTAGTTGTATTTATTCAAAACTTTATGTCTTACAGGTATGACCTAATACGTTACCTATACCTAAAATAAGTAAATCACTACAATGTAGTATAAAACAAAGTCGCTTCCCGCTGTCTGTCAGTCCCTATGTATGCTTAGATCTTTAAAACTACGCAACGGATTTGGATGCGGTTTTTTTTATACATAAAGTGATTCAAGAGAAAGGTTTATATGTATAATACATACATAATACCCGTGCGAAGTCGAGGCGGGTCGGGGTCGTCGAAAAAACCAATCTTGTTATGTATTATATTACAACGTACTAGACGTTATTATAATACATAACAAGATTGTTTTTTTTTTCTATTCTCGCCTATAATTAAACATCTTGTTCAAGGTGTTGATGGTAGGGGGTGCATTGAGATCCTTAAACCAGTGTCTGTCAGATTTTATTTAATGCATCTTAAAATCCTCTATAAGCGCCTGAATTTTGAAATGAGCAAGCCCTTTCAAGCGTTGCCGTATCTAAAATAAAGCCTTTGAAAGTTTGCTAACATGCTTATTGTTTTTGAATCTTTCGTTAAACCATAGACTCTATCCATATTTTTAAGTATATCTTTCAAGAAAATTTTACCTATTAAAATTATCTATATTGATTTTCAATTAAACTTCCCCTGCCTTATCTGTGCGTATCCTCGAGTCTACAGAGTACCTAATTTGTGACAACGCGGTGAATTTCTAATAATAGGTAGATAAGTAATAAATCGATCTGTTTTCGATTACATTTCAAAGGGAGCATCTACCATAGCAATAATACAACCATCATGGTAAAATAAAAAGAAGCGCTTAAGACTAATTAACACTTGTAGGTTTATAATAGTTTTAGTCTTCTTAACTGCCTAGTTTAAGGTTACTCATACCAACAACCGGGTGATTTCCATAAAATCTGAGTAAAGCAGAGATTTCTTATACCTATAAAAACTTTTGCCAGCAGCTTCGCACGCGCTTTTCAAGTAGCTTATGTCCATAGGCTACTTGAAATTGCTTATGTCCATAGGCTACTAGAAATTGCTTATGTCCATAGGCTACTTGAAATTGCTTATGTCCATAGGCGCTGGTAGGGAGGTGAAACGGTACCTATAAGTCTGCGTTTTGAGTCAAATAAAGTTTTAGTAAAACGTACTGTGTTACCCTCTCTTCCCCTAGACCCTTGAACAATTTAAATGGGTGTCGTTTTCAAGTAATTTCTAACAACATGTCACCTAGTGAATAATAAATAAATCTATAATATATGATCAAATGAACTTCACTGACGTGAAATTCGATCATTATTTTATGAGTCGCTTCATTACGAAGATATTAAAATAACACAACGTAGTTTCCATAATCTACAAGGCAAGATCGCACCTTCTTACTAGAAACTCATAGAGTAAGAAGAATTTCCTACGGTACGTCAGACTGACGAATGATCGTTCTGTCTATGGCTCTCATTCTTTAGAGTAGGTAGTTGAAAGCAAAAACTTTCTATCAGGGTCCCATGGGAGGGAGGGAGTTAATATCTTCGTAATGAAGCGACTCATAAAATAATGATCGAATTTCACGTCAGTGAAGTTCATTTGATCATATATTTTATTTCGTCGCTTCATTACTCGATAATAAAATAACACAACGTAGATGTTTAGAGAGGAAAGTTTTTGTGTAGGTAAACAATAGGTATTATACCTAAATAAATCAAAAAGGGATCCTATACCCTTAACACAAAATATAAACTTAAAAACCTAAGAGTGCCTTCCCTGGATAGGGAAAAATACAGAGTGGGCAAACCGAGTTTCATCAATAATCGATCTATTATAAAATTTACCAAACGCATTGGATGTACTGGTCCAAGCGGCGGATCTTCGAATGGTCTCTATGGTAAAACCAGCGGCCCTCGCGGCGGAGGTTGAAACATTATGCGTGATGTGTGCACGAAATCTCTCGGAGAGGATCTGTTTTATCCACCGACTTATACTTTGTGCGGTGGCAGCCTTGTGCCACACAAGGCTAAAAGTTAGCAGATGATTTCTTATTGTCTTAGAAATGTAGTTGGAGGGAACAGTACCTGAGCATATCGATTTAACCTGATTGAAGTATGGCAGGCACAAGACCGGTTACTCCCGGCCTGGGGATGAGGTCTTGATGATGTCTGGGATGTTAATCTTAATTTCGTTCTGCGAAAGTATATTAAAAAGTATATTTTCCTTAAAAAAGAAAACGTCTGAACTATGTGAGCGGTACAGACGGCCAAAAGAATTACTAATATTTTAGTAATACACTCAGGCGAGAGGTGTTCGTTGGCGTACCAGGTGCCGACGAGGTTCAGGACAAGCTATGGGTCCCACGTGCTTGAGTATCTCGGCCGCGGAGGTCTTGTTCTGCGCTCCTTAGTAGCCGTTTTAAGTACTCATCGGAACCAATATTATCGCCCATTAGAGCAGCTACCGTTGATCGAAATGAATTTAGCTACTATTTGCGCAGCCCTTACTGAATAAATCAGGTAAAAAAAGTCAAGGCCGCAACCTTAGACGGTCCAAAAGGATCTATATGACTGGTTGAACAGAAGTTTCACCAAAGGTTTACAGTGGTGTAATAAGTACTGCTTAATCGTGTTTTCTACAAAAGACTAAACCATTAGATAAGTATTAAATTTGATTTGTCTAAGTGTTTATTTTGTAAAGAAATAATGTAAGGTATTGAGTTTGATTGGCTGAGTCTGCGGAGGCGCCTCGACCCTTGACCGATTGGCACAGAGTCTCATAACACCCAGCGTAAGTCTACTGTGAAGATACCGTTCGCCTTATCTTCAATAATTTTCTTAACGGTTCTTAAAAAGACACGCATCTACAGAAACTGCCTCCGGGCCCTTCTCCAAGATATGTATCTAGCGTACTTGGCATTATCTCTAGAAGCAAATAGATATATTTTAAGTTCTTCAAAACGACGTATGACGTCCTTGAAACCATTATCGGAGAGCGTTTATTCAGTGTCCGGATTATCTACTCTCTATGCGGCGGCGTCCGCGTGGTTCTGCTAAGCGTTTACGTAGGCAACAATCCAAAGACTACGCTATTCACATCAATGCCAAATCGCCCTAGCTAAGTCATTCAGATGAGGATATTGAACGCCTCTTAACTAAGCGCGGTCTTAACTATTCAAAGTAGAATGACAAATACTGATCGCGTGTTAGCAAAAGTCTTAAGGCCAAGAAACACTGCCGTCAGTTCTAACCAGTTAATATGGTCCTGCTTCTCGGAGTCCTTCTAATGGCCATGGGCGCTGATCCCGTTACAAACGGCACCCCATCCTGTACTAAATGCGTCAGGGCGTCGTTTCGAAACGCTAAGTTTTGATGCTCCAAAATATATACCCTTACCTGACGCGGCAGCCGGGCAAGCAGCCTCTAAGATATTGATAACTTGTGCAAAATCACGGATTCTGTATGTTGATAATTTCATGAACCTTGTAACAAAAGCAGAGATCTTTATGCGTTTATCAGATTGGAGATTGAAAGTTAGGTTGGGCGAATCGAAAATATAATTCACATGTCTGATGTTATGATAAAACATAGCTTGTTATAACTTACTACCAAGCCTAAGCATTGAAGTAAATTCAAAGTTTCTTTCACGTTAAGGGCACATGATTCAAATGTATCGCCTAAGCAGAGAATATCATCGAAGGTGTGCTATCCTCCTTCATAATCTTTGTGGACGTAGGTAATCTAGGCACGAAGGTAGAGAATTAAATTCAGAAAGCCTAGTCAGGGTCAAATTGAAAACGTAAGTACCTGCGGCCAGACTCACACATAAGTATTAGAAAATATCCGTCCTTCAAGTCGATGTTTGCTAGGTAACCACTATGAGGAATTAATCTACAAGCTGTGCGGTAATCTCCATATTAATGTTCATTATGTATATAATATGAAGTTATTTAACGGTTAAAGATTAAATATAAACCTCTTCTCGCCATTGGGCTTTGGTATGAGAAAAACTCTCGAAATAAATTGGTTCTCTGTCGCTTGGCATTCTGATATAGCTCCCATGCTTAAAAGTTTACTTATAGCGTCAGCCACTAAGTGCCTTTCAGGATTAGAAAAAATGTTTCTTGGAACAACTGCTTGTACAACCGGCTGATTGAACGTTTTACTAAAACCGTTCCTAACTCAATCTAAAACTAAAACGGGGTTTTCAGTAATTTTAAGTCAACAATTATAAAAATAAGAAAACCTTTCGGCATGCACCTCAACTAGTGGCAACCAGCGCACGGGGCTTCTCCTGATGACGGCCGGCCTGGCGTCTGCCGTGCCACGTAGGGGTGACGCGCTGGGACAGCGGGACGGGAGGTGCACACGAAAATAGTATCCTGACACTCCCCCCCCCCCCGTGTTTGTCGAGTGACGAGGAGGCCGATAAGTTTCCCGTTACGTCATTACCGGCCGAATGTTTGTCTGAGGGCCAGGCTGGGACCTTTTGTTCTTGGCAGGTTTATTCATAAATAGACCTTGCGTCTCAATTACCTTAGCCGCATTTATCTTCTCTGACACAGATGAACCGAATAATATCTCAACCCTAACAGAATTGAGCCTGAGCTACTTGTAAAAAAGTCTTGTCAAGGCTCGGCTTGTAATAAGTTTGTCTCGATTCTGTGTGAATGCATAGTGTGAGTCACACAGTAAACGGCAACCCTTGCTGAGATGCTGCATGGCCTGGATCGTATCATCCATTAATAGCATTTACCAAGGATAAGCTGTGCTTGGTCGTCTTGTCTCGATATCGGACCATATTAGGAATCACTGCTGATATTTTTGCATTTAATTTGGGATCTATATGTAGGCGGCAGTTTATTTATATTTATTGAAGTTAAAAACAATCCTTAGAAATATCTTCTTTTGTAAATATGCAAACCCTTCTTAAGAGAGGCATCCAAAGCTTTTCCAGGCGGTTGTGAATGTTTCTACCAGAAACCGGGGTGTCATAAATGGACTTCTCTATGGCCGATAAAAAACAAGATTCAAACTTAGTTCATCTTCAACAAGAGGCGCTGCCAAGGCGGACATCTCCGCGATGAGGAGCTCGAGATCGGTTTGTCATCTTCTTCCGGGATATCAGAGACCTCTGCCACAGAAAACGGGAAACAATCTTTTCCTAAAAATACAATCAGTATTTTAGTTTGTGAAACATGACCTGGGCTTATTCGCGGCTTTACAACAACTGTGCAGTTGATTGCAATATTGCAGAGGATGTGAGAACTCTTTGAGTACACATTTTACTGCTATGATGACATCCTTGAAGACTCTCGGTCAACCCAGATGCTAGCAGTTGTACGAAACATGACCTGTGTTTTTTCGAGGCCTTACAACAAGTTGGCAGTTGATTGCAATGTTGCAGAGGATGTGAGAACTCTTTGAGTACACATTTTACTGCTATGATGACATCCTTGAAGACTCTCGGTCAACCCAGATGCTAGCAGTTGTACGAAACATGACCTGTGTTTTTTCGAGGCCTTACAACAAGTTGGCAGTTGATTGCAATGTTGCAGAGGATGTGTAAACTCTTTGAGTACACATTTTACTGCTATGATGACATCCTTGAAGACTCTCGGTCAACCCAGATGCTAGCAGTTGTACGATACGTGCTGATAATGCCAAAGTCAGAGACTCTCGGTCAATTCCAATGCATTGTAAAAGTAGTCAAAGACTCTCGGTCAATTCCTATTTATTGTGTAAAATTGGACGTATCGACAGTGATTTATTACTTCGTCATTACCTTCGTCTTCCATCAACGAATGACATTTAGAATGTCTTTTAATTTTCTTCTCATAGTATTTTATATTTTGCTCCGCACTGCGACGCTTCGGCATCGAATATTATCCAAAAAATTAACAATCATCACTAAAAATAATATATAACCGTGCGTACGTGCCTCGCACAAAAATGGAATGAGAGCCATAGACAGAACGATCATTCGTCAGTCTGACGTACCGTAGGAAATTCTTCTTACTCTATGAGTTTCTAGTAAGAAGGTGCGATCTTGCCTTGTAGATTATGGAAACTACGTTGTGTTATTTTAATATCGAGTAATGAAGCGACGAAATAAAATTCTACTGGTAAGTAAACTTTGTTTGATGGAACCTTACCTCTGCTTGCAGTAGTGGTGCCAACATGTCCAAAAAGGTTTGCGCTCGGGTCCCAGAAAGTACGCTCGAAGCACAAAACCACCTTATTTAGGTTGCCATATCCCAGACGTTTGATTGCTGCCACCTGTATAGAAAAGTCTTAGTTAAAAATCATAGTATTTTAGGCTTAGTTTTCTCTTAGTTTTATATCTCAGCTAAAATAACTGTCAAAGGATCTGGGAATCAGTAGGTTTTCTTCATACCCTATATACTTGTCTATAATAGACTTGGTTACTTTAGTACTCTTGGAGACAACGAAAACCTCAAAACCATTTGTTTGTTAGATTGATGGTTAGTAGGAATCAGAACAGAACAGAGAAATATGCGTTGATGACGGGTTAAATTGTCTAAGGTTGATGACAAAAGTAAGTTTATGTTTGGGATCGTTAGTTCTAGGAGTTGTCAATACTGCGGCCACATCTGTCATTCCGGGGGTTACACACGAAAAATATATGAAAAACGGATTTTCATCGTATTTTTCCACTTCGTGAATTTATCACATTTTAATAACTCTTGCTTGACTAATAAAAAAAAATGTAATTTTAAAATTGTAAATGTAGCTCAACTGTCAACAAATAACAATACCAGTCGGATTTTAATTAGTTATTTCATTATTTATAACAGAAGTCGCTTCCCGCTGTCTGTCTGTCCCAATGCTTATATCTTTAAAACTACGCAACGGATTTTGATACGGTTTTTTCAATAGATAATAGTGATTCTAGGGAAAGGTTTAGGTATATAAAACATGCATAATATAGTGCAGTATGCGAAGCCGGGGCGGGTCGCCAGTAATTTCTATACAAACAATGAAATACACACCCATACAAAACCCATAAAATTGATTTAAAAACTAAAACGAAAATAAATATCAAAAAAAGCTTACGACTACGAGACATCTACACGTAAGTGCCGCAAACAACACGACTAGGTACATTTAATTTCTTACCTTCCAATCCGGCAATGGTGGGTCAAACTTGACAAAGTTCTGTTGATTCTGCCCGTTGCTTGCAGCGGCCACCTTCAGTACCCCCAGGGGCAGAGTGCAAAGGATCACGTCACCTGAGGGAAAATTCAATTACAACACGGCAATGGAACAAGCAAAAGGTTCAACTGAAGCTAAAGGGACCTAATTCCACTTAATTAATCGCTCCACCATACATTTCCACTTAATTAATCGCTCCACCATACATTTTTATGGTGGAAAGATTAATTAAGTGGAATTACATCATTACACTCACACAGTATCAAAATTTTGGCATTAAACCTTGAAAGAAACTATTTGTCAAAAGTTTAAAGGTTGAAACTATTTTAGCAGTTTCTCCGTTAAATACAAATAGTACTGACCGCACTATTTAGAGTTTCTTTCGTCTATGGACGTTTCTGTCAGTACCGTTGTCATAATAAAGCTTTTGGTTAGTAGAATCCAGATCCAAATCTAAAAATGTGCTCGATATCGACCTGGAATAGTAGGTACCTATCCATAACCTATCATGGCAATGCAGAAATCCTGTTATGTGGCAGCAGAATACCTACCATCGTGAAATATATTTGTTTCTGTTTGTAGTTATTTTAATTTTACAATTAATAATTTTAGTAGGTACCTAATACAAGAAATCCAAAAATTAAAACGATTACACTTAAAAACTAGTGCACTCTAGAAAACACCAACAATTTTTACCAACTTTTGAACCAACTATTTTTTGCGTCATCATCATCATCAGCCTATATTTGTCCATTGCTGGACATAGGCCTCCCCTAATGAGCGCCATAGCGCCCTGTCTTCAGCTTGCCGCATCCAGCATCTGCCAGCAGTCTTTCGCAAATCGTCATCCCACCTGGTCGGAGGGCGTCCTACACTACGTTTGCCGAGTCGCGGTCTCCACAAAAAATAAAACAGTTGATTTAGTGGTCTTTAACCTAAACCCTTCTTTATAATCAGGACGTTCAGCTAACCTTCCGTTGGAATGAAAATTGTTTTTTCCCCCGAGCACAATTTGAAAGCTCTGAACGAAATCTTATTTAACAACAAAACGATCACACAACGTTCACCTAAAATGCCGTTTCCGACTGACAGTATTGTTCTAATACTTTGGCATATTTACCTAACAAATTACTTGGGCGGGTATCCTCCTATTTCACAAAATAATGAAGAAAGATACAACATTTTTTTGCAATTATAATAATATCCCTTGGGTCCATCTAGCAAGATTCCAAGCTTGTCACTGGAAAGACTCCAAATTAATATAATTTAGTCCCCAGACATTTACTTAAAATACTACATTCAAAAGAACGTCTAAATTAACTTAAAGACTGATTTTATTCAGAGCTTTAAATCTCTTTTTAACCAAACTCTGAAAAAATGTACGAGTCTTCATTCTCTCGAGTCGATCCGAAATCAAATTTAGTTAATGCCATTACGTTGATTAGGTGAAGAAGTTCGACTTTTACAAAATTATGTGAGATATTGTAATAAATGATTGGGAACCTACATTATTTTGCTTTAAATTTGGGTATAATTATTTTGCCTTGTATTCAAGGAAAATGAGAAAGAAATCGCAAATCATTTATGGTTACACCATCGACTTCAGATTTAATTAGTCGTAAGCAAAAGAAAAATTAAATTAGAAAATAACGACATCAAGAGTATCAACATGCCTACGGTGAAATAAATTAATACTGAACACTGATTAGGTTCTTCAATCAATTGATTCCATAGATAAATTAAACGCTGCTATAATAAAATTTAATATTGTGTAATCATTACAATTTAATATTGCGTAGGCAGAAACTTATCGCAAACACCATTCATCATTATAGGTATCAGTCATTTTATCAGTATATACAACAAAAAAAGCAGTATGTAGGTAGAAGGTAATAGGTAATACCATTCTTGCCACTTACAGCAGTCCCATTTCCCCTCTCCAAAAAGCATATTTCCCACACAAAGCCTCTCGCAACCTTGTTACTCGCGTTATATTTCTGTTGTTACAACAAGCGTTTTCCCAGTTGGTACCATGCCTACGCGTCTCGTAATATCGAAAGCTTTTAGCCAAGAGTGTACATACATTTGTACGGCCCCTAAGGGACCAGCGAACAGTGGGCTTAACCGTTTCATTCCACAATCACATCGGTAAACGATACAATACCTGCTATTCCGGGATAAAATCGCTCTGACCTCTACCATAAGTTTTGCTATAGTTAATGGTGCTCGGTACCTAATATAAATCCGAAAGTTTGGATTTCAGTTCACGTCAAAACTACTGAAAGGATCCGGCTGAAAGTGTGCAGAGTATAGCTTTAGATCTAAATCTGGATTAAAAAATATAGAATTTTCATTCTGTTATAATGAGTGCGAAGAAAGTAGAAGCTTTTACCTAAAAAAGTTACCTGCCACGACATTATTGTGGATGTTGCCCGTAACTTTTCTGAATGCAAATAAAGCAAGAGTTTCATAAATCCAAATCATTGCAAAGAGCGGCGTAAGTTTTTGATTAAAACAGTATTAAGCTATAATTTCAAGCAAATACAGTTTTCGAATACCTATGGTAGCTGTTCGGTCAACACAAAGCTGTTTTGTGTATTGAAAACGGCGGAGCCTTGACCGGGAGGGGAAAACATAAAAGGGTATTTGAGTACTATGTAGAGGGATCAAGTTTGCACGTGTTTTGTTATCACAAAGGTTACCGCTGGTTCAAATCAAATACCTCGTTGAAAACCACCTTTGATGAATTAAAAGCTCAGATTTTCATTTGGAGAGGTATTGGAAAAGGGTTTAAGAGTTACGAGGAAAATCTATGTATTAAAGTAACATAGCCTTGATATGATTAAACGCAAAAAATAAATAAACCCTCCTTACCTCAACAGGCTATAATGGTCCAAGGTAAGAGATTCTATAGGTCTACATTTTATAGGTACTATATAAGACAAATTCAGAAATACCTACAGTTTACGAACAACCAGCTGTTACTGGTACCTAGAAAATTGCCATTGTCCTTGACGATGTTATTGATCAAAAACTTTTTCACAACTTCAAGGCCGCACATGAATAGAGCTCGCTACAAGAAACTAGTATTGGCATCCTTTTAAGGAAACCAGAAATATAAAAAAACAGTGAAGTGCGAGTCAACTCGCAAGATTCCGTACGAATTGTATAAATAGTTCATACATGACGGGATTAAATATTTTTTTGTGATCTAACTACAACTGTGTTGGCTTAGTTTGATTTCTCACAACAGTGATTGCAGACCTGGGGGCCTACTCGAAAAAGGAAAATCGAAGTTTCTGATTCGTGTTCGTGCAAAACATACTCTTATGTCTCTTGCATAAGATTAGCGTTTGCACAAAAACTAATCCGAAACTTCGATTGCATTTTTACGAGCACGGGTCCTGAGTATTCGATAGTAATTTTAACTTGAAACCTCCAAGCGTTCTTGAGAAAAAACTTGACAAGACAGACGGACAAAAGAGTGATCCAATAAGGGTACTATTACTACCTTTTGAGGTACGGAACCCTAAAAATTAAACATGACGTTTCGAACACTCCTAGGCACCGCCTCTAAGGTTCATCTACCATAGACTCCGCCTGTATGCAAATGCGACGGAAGAGCCCCAGGCCTGAACACGCTGTATAACTTTATTCAGAGTCGCAACTAACTCTCTGACCTAGGGCGTATGAACTAACGCAAGCGATTTGAAAATGCACAGAAGTTACTTTGTAGCATGTTGAGTACCTACCAATTTATTTTACTTGTGAACGTATAAATTCAAGGAAATGTGATAAAATCATGCTTGATGCACGATCAAGCTTCCAAAATATCTATCTATGTAATGTGTTTTATTATGTATATTAGATAACTATAGTAGGTACCTACCCATAACACAAGCTCTGCTTAGCTTGGGGCTAGATAATGATGTGTGAATTGTCCAGCATTATTTATTTATTGCATGTTAGGTAGGTGCTGGCACCAAGCGTAGAAAAGTTGGGTATCTTGGACATGTGTTTAGGCACGAGAGATACCAGCTGCTCCAACTGATAATGATGGGCAAAGTAATTCGACGCGTTGGCAGACGGAAAAAGTCATGGTTGAGAAACATCCAGGAGTGGACGAATATTGCCAGCATCAAAGACCTGTTTCGCTTGGCGCAAAATCGCGAGAAATTCGCTGAGCTGACGGCTAACCTCCAGTAGTGAACAGCCACCTTAAGAAGAAGAAGAAGAAGGAAGGTACTCGGAAAACCCTATTTACTGTTATCTTGCTAATCAAACAGCTGTTCTCAGCTCAAAGTTTCGTTTAGTCCTACTTACTATAGGTTCAACTAAAATTCTAAATACCTACACAGAAAGAAAACTAAGTTGTGTGAAGGTAACGGAGGATGTAATTTAAGTCCTGAAAAGACATAATTCTCCTTCTTGCGCAGTTCGGTAACATAACGTTTATTTTGCTATATTCACACGCTAACTCCGTAAAAAATTACAAATGTAACAGTGACAAAAATAAATGATAATTGGCAGTCCTATCGCTCAAGAGCGACATAAACCAGACAAAATAAATGTGATGAAATAGACAGTAATTTTCTTGACTGAATGATCCCCAAAACAAATTCGATTAATTTCAAGATGGTCTACTTTACGAATGTTGACTATGTCAAGGAGGGGAGAATACCAGCGGGTCAACACTGCCCGACCGTATTTTTGCGCCTCGTCAAAGTAAAATTAGCGCGTTAGAATTGCAAATCACTCGACAAAGAAATGACAAGGAGCTTGGCGCTGTGGATTTTTCTCATAGCCCATTATCGCGGCATGTTATTCTTTTTAAGCTCGCCCTTTTTATAATCAGGGGCACGTTTGATTTTGTTATTTGGAACGTAGAGTGCTAACGCAGTCCCGGCGGCCAAAATCGATGTGAACGAGTGTTTTAAATCTGCTTTCCGATGCTCAGATAAATCTGTGCTCCGTGTTATTTAATGCTCAAACAAAAAATGTGAGAAGATTATTCTTCGACGCGCTTTGTTGTTTTGAGCGATGTTCTTCTGTCGTGTTGATGACAGGTTGATTTTCGAACCACTTTGTTAGTTATTGAGGAATTGAGAATAAGCTTTTTGTATTATACTGCAATTGAATGCCAGAGCTGAACTTTTGCCTAAGGCGGTATTTTATTGCACTTGAAATACTTTCACACCACACTTCTTATAAAAAACCATAACTATTTATCCATCTTTAAGTGTCGTGCTATTATTGTATTAAAGATACCTACAAAAGTAGTAAGTTTTTTCACGCCAGAACGACAACATGGTTCTAAAAAAAAAATTGCGAGGGTAGAGATGGAAACCCGAGAAAAACATACATAGGCTACTTTTTACACAAAAAAGAGCGTGCAAAGCCCTGGCAGAAGCTGTTTGGTAGTTGGCAGATTGGTTAATGAAATGAACTTTCCGAACTCTATTTAAAAATCCCAAAACACTAAGGACTTGTGCACTTTTGTTTTTCATAAATGTAGTTCATGACGACACGGCGGATGTCACGGCGATTCTCAAATATGAATAGTCTCGGATTTGTTCATCCAAAATTCAGTACTTACACTCCCATCTCAAGAAACCATCCCGTGTATATTTTAAACGTGGGTACTTATTGGAAAGCCACTTGGTACGGTAAAGTAGTACCTATGGTAGTATTGCTAACTGAAGTAAACTGCCCTTTGCGAAGCCACAGTGAGAGTGAATGGGCTGATGAAAAAAAAAAATCTACAAGTACCTTTGTAGATCTGCGTCTGATTCGGACTCTTGGAGTTAGTAGCCTTCACAGTGACCCCAGGACCAGCGTAGGTGATCTCAGAGACGGTCGTGCTAAGTTTGATGTCCACGCCTTCGGAGAGAGCTACTGGCACGCAGGAGTAGCCGTTGCGCACTGTAACAATAAGGTTTAAAATCTGTTATCTACATCAACCTCTGCCATGAACTAACTAATGTATAACCCCATTCTTTTAACTTCCTTCCTACTGTTGAGTAGGTAATAGGTCTCGAAATTATTGTGCAACTTTTTGCTGTCCTACCCTAGACGCAACCAGATTTATCCTGCGACGTTCGCGTCATTATTGTCGTCTGCCCATCTTTAAGTAGCCTACTTGATATTAAATATTACTTTAACGCATTCACTGCCCAGCCTTGAACGGTGCAACACGGAGGGCCGAGCCGCCGCGCCGGTCGCTACATGTACATAGCTCCAGATAGGCATTAAAAAATCTGCTTAGAAACTATACGTTAAATTGCTATACCTACGTATCCTTGATCTCTCATAAGATATAGAAACTATGAAGCATACGCGTTTTGTCACAATATTCTTTCTTTTAGCTTTTATCAAGTATTGACGACCTCAGTGGCGCAGCGGGCGAGAGTCTGCCTGCGACGCAAGAGGTTGCGGGTTCGATCCCCGCCTCGGAACAAATTTGTGTACGATCTGCAGAAATTTGTTCCGTTGGTCTGGGTGTTTTCTATGTATAATAAAAAATATCTATCTATGTAATGTATAATATTACGTATATCAGTTATCTAGTACCCATAACACAAGCTCTGCTTACCTTGGGGCTAGATAATGCTGTGTGAATTGTCCAGCATTATTTATTTATTTTTATTTTTTTATAACTTGATGTACTGTTCTAAACAGTTGCTACGCCAACATTGTACATATTTAATAAACTATCTGATAAAGCCTGGACACGCTAGCGACCACAATACAGTTTTCAATTAGGCTGATAGCACAACAAATGTACCGCTCTATTGTGCCTTAATAAGTTTTAGTGGACTTCTTACTCAATTACATGTTAGAATACTGGCCTTTGCCAGAGTTCGTTCAAGTCTTCGTATTTATTTTGTTGAGACAATGCTGGGCACAGGTCTATAGCTTTTTAACAAATTAAGAACAATAATAATTAATACCTGCATTAAGTCTCAGAATAAGTCACCAACCAAATTGATATTTCTTAAACTGAAACTTTATAATAACTGAAAAGTGTACATCTAAATTACGTTGAGACGTGATAAAGTTTTGAAATATGCTTTGATAAATATTACTATGTTAATTTTTAAGTGACTGTGAAGTTTTAAGTGAGCTTGTCAGCAACTTTTTTACAGAGTTTTATGATATCTTACTTACTGCTTTTAATAAATTCTGAGGACCATTTTGAATTAACCGAGCGCACTTTTATAATTTATCTGAGCGAACAAGTGCTAGCTTAGCTGAAGATTTCTAACTTTTTTTAAAAAATTATGTATCCCACAAACGGTCTGATTCTACGATCCGGCAGCGACATGATCATACATGAGTTGAATTAATGACTCAACAGGCCAACTCTTTGTACGATGAAACGAGGAGACGCGTAAAAAAATATTTAAGACTAAAGATTCTATCCTACCAGATATTTGTCTCCAAAACAGTTCGAAATGAAATATGGCGTACATGATGAACACAATTTCACTTAAGCGGCCTCTTCCAAGGTAGTTTTGTGAAAAGGATAGGCATAGAAATTTTGCGTTCATAGGAGCAGGAGCGGGACAGAGCAGACCGCGTGTGCAAAAATCAAGATTTCTTCTAATTAAAAGAGTACGGTTTAAGTAATCAAATATGTATTTTGGCGAATCTGTTACGATGCGTTTGCTTTAAGAAAAATTGAGATGTTTAAGTAATTTTTTGTCCTCAAACTTATCCAATTAATCAAAAAACTATCTTAACGCTTTCTATAAAATGAAATGTTGTATTAGGTGTAGGAGTCTAAGAATCCTAGATTTCATAATATTTGAACAGCATCATGAAAATGTTGATTTTTTTCGAAAGACCAGCCTTAAGTAACACGCTATTTTTATTTATGAATAACGCGTACAAAGACGCGTACCTATAAAAGCCGGTGATTCATAAAGTTTATTTACGTCCCTGAATAAACCTTCCTTCAAAGGATTATCATATCAACCATGCCAATACCATACAAATAAAATCCGAGGGTGCAAATGCAGATTAGGTAAGCTGCTACAATCGTGAGAGTAACATTGTAGTGGCGTCATTCACGGTTATTGCCAAGCCCGACGTCACAAACACGACTAGTGGCTGAAGCTGAAACGCCGTAACGTAAACGGAGACCGCGACGCTCTAGGCACGTTTGTGACATTGGCATTTGAGACGGCTGAAGCATTCCTTACAAATTAATCGTTTATTTGAAAAAACCCACATGTCCATTAGACCCCATTTTATTGGAAGATAATACAAAACATTGTACTGGCTTTTAAAAAAAGTAATAAAGTTATGATGATTTTTATATTATTGCACTGAAATGTTACTACGACTATCACACTAGGTAACAAAACACAAAATTTAAATCCTACATAGACTAGACAGTGAAGGCGTTAATTTACATAATAATGCCAACTTATTAACAACCTGAGTTGTGAGAGACTGGTGCCTGTAATAGGTTTATGAAAATCCTGTAGCACAGGTCACCGGTGTACTCATTCCGTGAGAGGTATACATGTAAAAGTAAGCAGGTATATTACACTTTAGTAAAATGAGTTATACAGAAGTTTAACTTATTTCTAGTCAAATCCTACATTGTCTATAAAAAAAAGTAAAAAAGTCAATGCACTTGTGGGGTTTCTCAAGTAAACACAATAATTAAAACTATAAGGTATTTATCTAAAAAATACACTGAAATGTTACTAAGATCATTATATATACACTAGGTAACAAAATACAAGATTCAAAATACGAGTACTACTTGTTCTATTAAAAAATCAAAAGAGTCAATAGACTTGTAGGATTTTTAAAACAAAACTAATAAAACCACTGGCATAAAAATCAATAAATACAGGGTTTGTTTTTATTTATTCTTATGCCACTGTTGAGTGTTTTCAGGGTATGTAATGGAAAAATCCCGCATGTCCCTGGACTTTCGGTGTTTCTCCACATCACGAAATTCGACCGGCTATTACTTGTACAAATGAAGCAGGACTTGTGTGATTTCTCTTTGACTTGTGTGTTTACCACAATTAATGTCTTTGTGAGACATTATTTTGCTATGCTGTGAGAACAATAACTTAAATTAATATAATAAATTATTAGTACTTTTTGATGTCTAAAATAGAACCTTCCTCAAGAAGAACCAGTTAAAACCAGGTTTGTTTGATGTGCGTTTTTTCAGATAAGCTGTCTGTGAAATACAGTTTTACTTTACGAGTTTCAGCTATTGCATATTTAGTCTGTGTATTTATCTAGACTACTTAGACTGTATTGTTAATGCAGTTCAAATTAAACGTGCTTTCGTTACTGTTATTTGGAGCGTTAGTTGCAGGGTATTGGGTTATTCAGCGGTTTGCCAACGGAGGGGTTGAATGCAGAAGTGCGAAGTGGAAAATCTAATTTGTTCTTTGCAGTTAACTGGAAACCCGTTCAATTGTGGTATTCAAGACGTTAGATTTTTCTTGGGAAAATTATTTTAGTACAATGCTACTTGAATAAATTGTGGTGGACTAACTGTTCGATTTAAGTGTATTCGTGAGTGAATCATTAATACAATTTTCACCGCTGGTAAGTATTCTTCTTTTTATTTAGTTTTAATTAGCTTCTGCCTGCGGCTTCGTTCGCGTTTTTCCGGGATAAAAGTAACCTATGTCCGTCCTCGGAATACCATCTACCTTCCTGGCAAATTTCATTGAGATCCGTTCAACCGTTTAGGCCTGAAATGGTAATAGACAGACAAAGTTACTTGCGAATTTTTAACATTAGTATGGATATGGATTAAAATGCAGCCAATGAGCGGCAAAAATAGGATGTGCGATCTGCTTGGTCGAACAAGCACAGTAACTATTAAAGGTAGGTACATAATGTCCCCAACACCACTTAACATTAAAATCTAAGAGAGAATATCTGTTTCTATATTTCTTGATTGATACGATGCGACGATTTTAACTGAATTTTATTTGTGTACAAAAAGCAGCCTGTTAGCCACCAATAATTTGCGCACTGCCTGAGTCCATTAGGAAAGCTGAATCACTACCTGTCTTCAAAGCTCGGTTTAAAGATTTTTATAAATAAGTGAACATTGGTACTTTTTATATTTATTTTTTGTTTTTGGTATTTATTTATTCCGTTTAAACACTCTTTATTTTATAAAAATGTTTTTCTACTTCCTGAACAAAAAATATTAATTATGATTTATGTATTATATGTATTGTATAGGTACAACACTGCCTTTTTAAAATTTTAAAATTTCTCTCTATCCAAAGAGCCTGGAAGAAATCGCTTCTAAGCGATTAGGCCGCCCATTGTACTTTTATGTTTTATGTCTATGCCTGTTTCATTGTTTCTTTTATTGTGGTGTACAATAAAGAATTTTGTATTATATTGTATTGTATAATTTCGTTGCAATGTAACCGTTGCCATTAATTGCTCTAAATACAGCACAATAGAAACGAACGAGAGACCATGCCTGTTTACGCCAAAAGTGACGCCAATGTGCTGGCCACCCCACCTGGTTGATGCTACATTGTGCATGTAACTTTATTACTTCGGCTTTATTACGTACAAACATCGTTCGATGCACGGAGCGACATAGAGTTTGAACTGTTTTGAAGTGGTTACCTTACTACATTTACACAGTTTAATATATTTTGAATAGATAATATACGATACAAAATATATTTACGAGACAAAATATATGACAAAATACACTCCAAGGTATTTCTAATTGAATTACACCACATACGTCATCCATGATTATCTTTAAAATCATTTGCAGTAGCATTTTGCTATGTTTTTGAATACGGTAAGTATCCTTATCATTTCATATCCTTCACAACTTCTATGGAGCTGTGGGCGTAGGATACCTGCGACGGGTTGTTGTACATTTGCCACAAAGTAAATTCGTCACGAAAAAAAGTATGTGTAAGTTCGCCACACTTCTGTTTTATTATTTTTGGTTGTTGTAAGTTCGTCACATAGATTTTTCCGTAGAGACAGCAGAAAAATCAAACAATAAGTAGAATAGAACAAAACAAATGTTTTCACACTCATAAGATAGGGTTAAATAAAATTCCATATAATACGATATTAATTTTTAATGATCAGGATTTTGAAAATTTTACCTTTCATTATACATTAAAATAACAGTTGAGAAATAAAAAATTAAAAAAAATATTCTGGACAAACTATAAATTATGTATGTTTATTTATATAATATATTTAAGTGATAAATATAGCAACTATTTGTGCAATAACATTAAATAGTAAAATACTTACACCGGACATGGTGTAAGTATTTTAAGTATTTTCCGGTTGATTAGGATCCATTTTTTCACAAATACATATAACTGATGATTCATTACGAGCGCTAAACACCATTCACTTTACTTGCTAACCCTACTTTATGATGAACTTTACTTACCTATGACGAATTTACACATATTTTTTATGCATGTGACGAATTTACTTTCAATCTATGGAGTTTTCAAAAATGTGACGAATTAACTTTGTGGCAAATGTACAACAACCCCCTGCGACGCATGAGGTCGCAGGTATCCTACGCCCACAGGGGTTCGTTTCCCGCCTCGGGACAAATGTGTGTACGATCTGCAATCACTTGTTCAGGGTGTTCTGGTCGTTTTCAATGTATAGTAAAAATATCTATCTATGTACTGTGGTCTGTGTTATATTATGTATATCAGTTATCTAGTACCTACCCATACAACAAGCTCTGCTTTAGCTTGGGCTAGATAATGTGAATTGTTCAGCATTTTTTATTTATTTTAGCGGGTTTTAGGTAAAGTATGAGAATCATCTTCTAATTAAATTTATTTACATCAATTTATTTATAGTAGGTATGTAGCGTCCTAATGCAGTGCAAATGCGTCCCTTTTACTCACACATCGCCATTTAATGCTGTAATTGACCACGTTAGTACAATGGGAGCCCAGAATTTTCCAGAAATACATAAAATTTTAATCAGGCGCTGGGTCCCCTTGCCACTTCCAATAGCATGTCCCTGATAATCCCACCGTATTCTGACGTGCCGGGGTGCACAGCTTATAAACAATGTTATACGCCACAGCTTTCAGCCAGATTGCTTCGTTGGGCTGCTTGAAAATTGCACGGCGAGTTCAAGGTTTATTTTGCTGCTGAGAAAATGTACTTTACGGATTATAATATCTCCAGAAACGCATCCTGTTGCCGTTCCTAAATTTAAGTCGTGGCAATTGGAATTTTATTATGGTGTAGGTAAGGTACAGACTTTTATTTATGTGAAGTGTGATATGAGCTGTTCAGAGTTTCAGAGTATTTCAATGCTATTAATATGATCCGACCAAAATAATACCATGTTTTCCTAACTTTCAGGTTCACGAATGAGTAAGCAAGTCGTTTAAACTCTTATCATAAACAAACAGAAATTCCAATCTCATTCCGCAACGATTCGCGTATGATATAACTGACACTGCTGGCACGCGTCCCAAATGTAGGTATCCTACACAAACATACTCGTTTGCTTTCCCCTAATGGTCACATTAAACACGAAGAACTTCCATACAATTGAAACTACAAAACGACTACGTATTGCATTAACGACTTTCGTAACTCCAGTGAAATATCAGACCTGTGCTTTGCCCCATCTAAATGGCAAAAGTTCATACTCGTAGTTACAGTGTATTGGTTGTGTTTAAAATTGCATCTTGCATTCTTTAAACCACAATAAATCCAAAAATATAAACTAGCTAAAACTTCTTTAAAAAGTAGAAGACAGCAGAAATCAGAAGACCAGATCTTTTGAAATTATTAAACCAAATTAATAACGTTCAGGCTCAGTAAGGGCAATGTTTTGTTAATTCTGACCATGGCATGAAACCGAGCGTCGTTTTTGGTTTAAAAAAACATTGAAAATATGAGTTTCTGAACCTTGTAAATAAAGCCAGATTTTAAAACTTCAAATCGAGCCCACAGAGAATCCCCGATACAGGATGTTTACCAGCAACTATTTTATTCAAAGGTTTTCCTGAAAACTTGATAAAGCAAGACTTTGCATTGTTAAAGAAATCAGGTCATGTGGGTTTATGTAAAGGGGTCAAATTCAACGTGCCCGAACTAATAAACGAATTCGAGCTAAGGTTACCTATAAGGAAAACATAGTAAAATACTCAACGTTAGCATCCTTTTGGCCTATCTTCAACAAAGAGGTTGCCTATTTAAATAAAAGCTCGTACGAGAATCCAATGGGACCCCGAGGTAAAGTTTTAAAAATCCTATTGGTTCATTAAAGTAACTTTTTGACCTTTTAGTGTGGTTCGGGCCTTGAATAAACTGCCCGACGCATTTGGAATTTGAACAAAAATCAAATAACTGTTGTGATTACAGACCAAAGCTCCAATGAAACTTCCGCTGAAAGTTTAGCAACACAGATGCAATTTTGCTTTGTGATGTTACGGAATTTTGACTTTACAAGGCTCCGTTTCGGGCAGAGTCGTCTGCAATGTACACTTGTACAGCTTTAAGGGAAATGAACCAGCCCATCAAAACATCTAATTCTCATCAAGCAGAGTTTCGCTATTGCAGTCTTGCAATTAAACATAAGATGACGACACCGTCTGGCATTTAAGAGTAGGTACAAATGTTTCGACGTTTGTCGTGAGCAGATAACGCTTGTAGTTTAGCTTACAATCTAATAAACTATTAGCAAAGAGTTACTGAAATGTTTAGTTTAAAGACTGGAAGTACTACTTATTTTTTCCATTATTTTCTCCATTTCTATCGACCACTTTTAACGATTCATTTTTTTATGATAATAACGCTTCGTTCAATTAAAAGGAACAATTTACGACAGATATCAGTATAAATTTTTATTAACAAAGATAATTAAGTAATTTCATTAAAAAATTCATCCACCTTTAATAAATTTCAACGCTCTGGATGAATTAAAGTACTTATTAAACGACATGGCATCAAAATGAGGAATTAACAATTGAATTGACAAGTAAAACAATAATTGGTCTCATTGTCAATTCGATTGCTAAATTATTCGAATACACGGTAATTGGCTAATTGCATAATTAAATTGCAATTTTATTTATTTCAGCTTTATATTGATATTGGAATCTTTTCATTTACTGATCATTCACACATTCACTTTTTTCACATTAAATAATTTAACAAGCTTGTGTTCCTGTTAAAGTTGAAAGTTATAAACTATATCAAATGACGTCATAGTTTTGCAAATCACCGACTTTTCCCATGAATAATGATTATGAATAACAATATTGTACTTACTGGACAAACAGACACTGGAAAAATCCACACAAATGTCTAGACATAAAATATGTACATAAAAATGAAGGTTATGGCAAGACTGTGCTAGCATTAAATAGATGAAAATTGCTTTTAAAAAGTACCTACTAGAACATGAAGCCAAGTAAAAAGCTCTTCTTTTATGTGTATAATTTGTCCATTATTGTGACTTTTATTACTTTACGTTGCGACAAAATCCAACGATTTGTCACTTAATAACAGCGACCTTGTTTTACGAGCTTATACGGGTTCCGTATAATAATAAATTTTATACACAAAACGAATGAATTACGCTCAAATTTTATGCACTCAATTATTTTATGAAAAGGATTCCAAAGACTTTCTCATTTTATCAATAAAATACGTAAATTGATTATTAAAAGGTGTCAGATTCATAAAAAATAGAAGGCTTTAAACGGTATGAATTTTATTAAATTTATTGTTAGGCCATGAACTCTTAATTTTATGATTATAAAAAAAAATATCACCAGCCTCGAATAAAATTGGTAATTGGTCTCACACAGTCCAAGAAATATTTCGAAAGTTTTTACGGATGCTTTTTCTCGTAATTTCACGGGTCGTTTGACTAATCTAACCGAATAATTAATGAAACTGTCATTTCTTATCTTAGCGCAGTTCATTACAGGCAAAAGGGTCGAGGCCCTCATCATTCATAACATCGATATGCAATTGAAGTTTTACAATCCTAACGCATTACGTAAAATGTCGTAACCCGCATCACATTTTGATTCGGGTTCTCCAAGATTTATTGACAAAGGAAAACTATTTGACCAGAAACAACACATTCTCCTCTGCCGCTATAAAAATACATTCATTCAGCGTTGTGTACAATCAATAAATCGACGCGCCACGTACGGAAATTCAATTTCGGTACATTGTCGTGCGTGGGTTGTATACCAGCGATACAAATGACGTCGTCTTTTATTTGAACGACTTGAGTGAATGTCTTAAAAAAAATAATTAGTGTGTGTGCAGGTTAGGCTAATCGAGCGTGTGACGAGGGTCGAGGTCGCGGCGTGCTGCCGAGAACTACTAGGGTCTTTATTCGGACACACGCGCTCTGACGCCTTTTAGCCCTTTGACGTGGAAAGCCCCATTAGCATTGGGCGGCTCGTTGATCCCGCCCGTTAATTACTGACCTCCACTTTACAGTTTAACTAGCCGTCTGAGTTGTCTCGACAGACAAAAAAACAAAATAATTTCTTGCTTCATTTTGTTTGTTCTTGAAACATTCGAATACCTAAATGCATGCTATTTAGTTTATGACTTTTGAGTTTTATTGTTATTGCTAAAGTTTAGAGTACTAAAAGCTGCAAGCACGCGAAAGAATTCAGGGACGATTCACTAGTCAAACTTCGTTGATTACGCACCGTGCAAGCTTACGCTCCGTCGATTCGAATTTTATTTACCTGCTCGTTCAAAAAACAAATATGATCGGTTTTAATTTATGAGTTTACGTCCACCGGGACGTAACAACTCGCCTACCACGTATGAATCTGCTCAAATTCGTGATATTTCACTGGTTCTTTTTGTCGGGTCGTGACGACGGTGCGCTTACTAATGGAGATATCCTACCTGTCATATCGGGAGCAAGCCGTTTGACAGTTTTATTGCGATCGCATGCGATGTCCAGATAAAGGTTGGGCCGGGTTGTCGCCGAGTCCATTAAACGACGTCCCATAATCGATTACCCATCGGTGAAGCGTAATGAAGATGCGGTGTCAACGGTCATCGAAAATGTGGTTATTTTATTGTTTCGATCATCGGTTTTAATGATTGCTGCAGTTGGCCATGTCTATATAAAGCGACGGGCCTTGGACGGATCTAGCTCCTTTCCTTATAAGACGAAGATTACTAGTGGTATTTTGAAAAACTCCTCGTAAGGCGTAATGGTGAATGCCAATAAAGCCGGCTCGTAACCCAGCCCACTTCTTGGCTTGCCTAGCGGTAACCTGTAATCGGTACTCAGCAAAAACTTGCTACGGGATTTCACTGAACTACCTTAGTATCTTAACAAGTATATTTCTATAAATAGAGTGTTCCAACGTGGTTTAAGGCAGCGTATACTTTACTAGTTGTTAAAAGTGCTTTATATTGTATAAAATTAGGTACCAATCAATAAGCAGCCTTTTAAATTGGCACGAGAACAAACTAGTTCTTGAGCACCGTTGCGGTTACAAAAGTCTCTTGATCTTAAACACTTTGCAGTGTTTTTTTTTCAAATCTCGATGTATTCATACGTGACACTACTTAAGATGCAGACGCGATAGTTAAACCATCGAAAACACATCTTGATGCCATTTAGCGGAGACTGACATCGGTATAATAGTGGCTACTTAATTGATCAGCTAACCGCATGGAAAAAATATGCGGTTGAGTAGTTGTGCTACCGTTTTGTTGAGCCACATTGGTAAATGACTGCAGAATCATTTCTTGAAAATTGCCCTTAGTAATTATGAATGTTATTTGATGAAAAATAACAGAATAACATGCCATAAATAACGTTATTTGATGACGTAATTTATTTCACCAATAAAAATTATGAAAAATTCGTGAAGACAAGTCTGCGCACTTATCATTTTTGCAATGTCATAGATTTGGTAAAAAGCAATTGAAAATTGAATCACAACACATTTTCAAAGGCATGTTGGACGCACACCTTACAAGAAATACGAAATATTATTATTGGCAAGCCAATTAATTGTATTCTTTTCCGCTTCTGCTAAGTCCACGTTATTTTTATTCTTCAGTTGAAACAAATTAGTCTACAACATTTAATCCTGCAAGCTTATGTAAATGCGAATAAACCTTCACACGAGAAATCTATCAAAGATGCCACCTCGAAGTCAGCTCACAGTCGCGAGCAAAAAGGGCAGCTAATTAAACAAGTCAAGCAGCTAAACGAGTAATAAACGAGTGGCTCTCCAGCCAATTACCATATATCTAAATCGGATTATCGAATCGCAACACAATTAACGCTGCATCTCAGAGAATGTCACAGTTTGAAGGGAGAACACCTGGCTCAGTCAAAGAGCTGGAAAAGTCGAGTAGAGTTCCTTGTGAAAGGAATCCTTTTGAAAGTACTGAGGTGATCCGCTGAGGTTTCTGCAGTCAAGCAGCTTTCGAACCCACCCTGATGAAGTCCCTCGTTAAGGGATGAAATATTGGTTTTCTTGCAACGCACACAGGGTTTGTAGTTAACCCACTCAAATTCATAATGACGTCATCAACCTACGATAATTTTAATAGTAAAGTAGCTTTGCTTTGTTTTGCTTTAGAGGGGGTTCTTGGCGCAATAACAGGCACATGAGTGTTTGCTCCAGTGTGAGGCTGACGGCAGGCACATGAGTTATACCACTTACGCTTAAGATTCGACTCCAACAGGGTGGTGCATCGTGGATCGTATACTTTAGCGTGTGTGCCCCGGTGTATTGGTCTGTTAAAGTTGATGATTGTACCACTTCACATCAAGGAGTCAATCTTTTTTGACCACAATCTCACCTGATAGACAAAGACAATGCTGCTAACGATGTATCACGAAGGTCAAGAAGACTCCATCTTTTACTTTAAGTTTTTAATATATCCAGGTTGTAATTTGCAATCAACTTGTTCCGCAGATATTGAATGCTAGCAATAATCAGATTTTCTTTGGCATAGGACAGGTTGAAGAATATGATCATGTCACTAAACCAGCTTTTCAGTGTGATATCGACATTGTTGGCTTAATCAGAAAGTAGGTACACTGGTCTTAAGCCTAATTAGCCTTTGACTATTGAAGCTGCGTTGACTATAGTAAGAGCTCTGATAACTAATTGGACTATCACAACTGTAATACATCTGTGATTGCGGTGTTACAATAGGATGAGATACGAACTGATTGATTGCTACAAAGCCTTTGTGGGGTAAGTTGAAATTAAACATAGAGAGCAAGTTGTTTAGAAAGATTAATATCTACGTGCTGTTAAATTAGAATCAGAATCCGTAACGTATTCTAAGGTTATTTCTAAGCTTACAATGCACGTAGATACAATACTGAAATAGAAATACGACTTAAGAGGCTGCGGTTATCCCTGGTAAAAAATATAATTTATAAATATAGAAAAACATAACCTTGATCGATACTTCGCCTAAGATCTATAATGTACGCTTAGTACATTTATCTTAACCATCTAAGTACTAAGGATTATTATATTGCATTAATGTCCGTACGCCCTCGCACTCTGGGTAATCTAGACTGGGTGGGGCGCGGGTTCGAGTCCTGCTTAAATCGATTTTTTGGGAAATTGTTTAATTTCATCTATAGGTACTTTAACTTCGAATCATTGTGACTATTCTTGATATAACATGAAAATAAATTTTTGAACCGAAATTCAAGTCAATAAAAGTCAAGAAACTGAATTGAAAAAATGAAAAGAACTAGACTGAATAAATGAAAGAAATCTAGAGACGATGTAGGCTCCTCTATCGGAAATCCCTCGATGCGATTATGAGAGAATTTCCAAGAAGAATCAATATTGAGAAAGCTTTAAAACGTAAAACGATTCGCATGTTTGCCTACCGGAGCGATTAGCGCAAAAACATCGCTAATACGGACCGGGACCGAAGCGAGGGCAAACGAAGCGTGGCTAGATCGGTCCAATCTCATATATCTAACTAAGCCGTGCCAAGTGGCATCTCTGGTAGTGTCCAACCGAATATGACAATGTATCTCGATTCGATTTTAACTACTACATTCGTTTGGAGCCAGATCAGGACTCAGTTTTACGATTACGGTACACTTGCATAAGCCCTGATCAGGGTCCACTAGTCGTTAAACCTATTACCCCTGATTTGGGTCCACACGCGTGAAGGGGGTAAAGTCCCGAGCCCAAAAGCGGGATAAGTTTGAAGCGTCTGTGTTCCGGTGTGTATGTGTATATTACAATACAAAACTCTTCATTGTACACCACAAATAAAAAACAAGAAATAGACATATAGACATGAAACATAAAAGTACAATGGGCAGCCTTGCCGCTTAGAATAAATAAATAAATAAATAATGCTGGACAATTCACATAACATTATCTAGCCCCAAGCTAAGCAGAGCTTGAAGCTTGAGAAGAGGTTTCTTCCAGGCAACCTTTGGATGGAGAGAAATTTGAAAATTTAAGAAAGGCGGTTTATCTATAGTATAGGTAAACCGCCTTTCTTAAATTTTCAAATTTCTAGTATAGGTCCTATACTATACATTATTCATAATATTATTATTAATAATATGAATATGTGTGTATGTTGGTGGTATTGTAGTGTAGTGTAGTGTAGAGGATATTTCTATAAAATAGGCGCAGCCTTTCTCTAATGTTTTATTATGATTCAAAGGAAATAAGTCGCTTTAATAATCTTTGTAAAGTTGTCTAAAATGTTTAAGTCGCTTACCACTGCTGGATGCAAAAAACATAAGCGAGAGAAGGCTGGCCAGCATTAAATATAGTAATATTATATAGTATTTAGTTACTTACAGAAGATGACGGAGTTGGGTTATTTGAAACACACATGACTTTATTTCAATAATATTTTACAAACATTAGACAAAGAAGATTTCATTATCGGATGGATTTATAAGAATAGTTAATTACAATGATTTTCCTCTTCAGTTTTGATCGTCCCAAAGCTATTGATCAAAGTGGTTTTTATTAAAATCTCGATAAAATGGAACGGTATTTTATTTTACTGAAAGCTGGAACAAAGAGATTCCTACCATTTTATAAAAAACGAATATTCGGTAGCTTTTTATTTCACAATCGTTGAAGAAGTTTAACAATGGTTCACACCAGGGAACCCTAAAATCTCTCGCTGCTTCATACCTCACATTCGTAAGATTACGCATGACGTGCAAAACGAAGAAGCCAGGAGTAGGGTATAAAGAGATGCCGAAATCAGATCTCGTGTACGTCACCTTCTCAGCCATGACAGTTTCATCTGCTTTTTTGCCTTGTAAATCAACGCATCAGTCTCGCGAGTCGATCGAGCGTGCTTGGTGGGATAGATGAAGATGTAGCCTTTGGATCGAGATGAGAGTATC
Source organism: Eupithecia vulgata (assembly GCA_946478455.1). Taxonomy (NCBI): domain Eukaryota; kingdom Metazoa; phylum Arthropoda; class Insecta; order Lepidoptera; family Geometridae; genus Eupithecia; species Eupithecia vulgata. The sequence goes on along the minus strand of OX297869.1, from coordinate 9,732,923 downwards.
GGTTATCATTGTGATTTTATCTCTAAAGTAGCTGTTTATTAGCAACTGGTAACACTCTGGCGCTATTTAGAGCTTTTCGGATATTTTTTGGGGACGGACAGAAGTTCACAGATCAACCACCAAACTGCAATTCACAACCCGCATTGGGCATGCGAGTTGTGGTGGCATGGGGATTATTATTATTTATATAAAATACAGTATAACATTATGGTATAACACCAGGCCAATATAGCAAATATTAGAGAAGTGTGGAGTTAAATTATTCTAGTTGATGGATTTGAGAATTATAAATACATGGTTTTAAGCACCAGACCACTACTACCTAGGTATATCATAAGCCCTGCGTATTTCAAGGTTATAGACATTTTGTAAAGAGTTTATGTGGGCCAAATTAATGCCCCCAAGAGAGCCTGGTATTAAGAACCCCAGTTGGAGATAGATAATTTCCTTTATTAGAAACCTTTATTTGCAATGAAAGTCGATGAAAACTTCATCGACCACTTAAAAACACTCTAAAACACCAATTACTTACCTCAGGTTGAAAAACCTACAAACTAAAGAATAAAATTAAATAGGTAAAAGCCGTAACTTCGCATCGCAAGGTCAGTTCGCCTTTGATATGCTGAACCCAAATCAGTACATCCGCGCAAAAAATACAAAAAATACGAAGACCAAATTATTCTAAAAATGGCGGATGCTCGTAATGAAATTTGGAAAAGCTTCTTGAGTGGGCTTTGTAAATATCCGACCTCGATGGGCCTATGTAAAAATGAGCTTACGAAGATTAGCTAGTTACCTAACGTAATGGAAAATACTTCAAAAGGTTTATAGAACGTATTTCTCAGGACCTTCCTTCGTAGCTTCTTCGAAATTATTTCAGATTCGTATTCACGTTTTTCGAAGCACCATCTATCTTTTAATGTTTATCTTGGTGTTTTTTTAGGGTTTCGTATCCGAAGGTTGAAAACGGAACCGTATTACTAAGACTGCTATCTATCCGTCTGACCGTGTCCGTCCGTCAGCGGGTCACCATAAAACCTATATCATCACAACAACAAATATAAAAATTAAACGGGCCATAGCAATACTTAAAATAAGGGCTATTTTTGCTCTACTTTATGTCAAAGCTGTATCTTTTGAACCGTAACAGGTAGAAATTTAGTGCAGAGAATATATGAAATTTTGACAGGCTGATGGCAGATCCTTCTAACCTCTTCAAAATTGTCGAATTAGAAAGACGCAGGATTGTACCGTGTCAAAATGTGGTGTTAAATTTTTTTCAGTGTAACAGAATGTATGTGTGGTAGTGTAGTACAATGAGTGTAGATGAACCTTTTCATGTGTTAAGCTTATCTGTTCATTATTTTGTATTATTTGTCGCACTAAACATTTCTTACTTTTACTTACCAACTTACTTTGCAAAGAGACGGCGGCGTTTATAGGGCCTAATTTACTGTTTCTAATCTGTGGTTGCAAAAACAGTTGTTTTTGCGTGCGAATCAGTGAAAATTTGTACCTAATCCTGTGCTTGCTCGGTAAGTAGGTACATTTATTTATTCTCTCCTAGGCAGCTCCTAGCTTAGGCTCCTATTCACAAAATGGTGTCATATACCTGCCTCATAAAGGATAGAACATCAAATAATAAAATTAAAATAAATTTAATGATTAAGGGGTCCAGTGTCCATACCAAGTTGAGTACCGGCCGATCACCGTAGTTAAGTAACGTCGAAAATGGTTAGTATTTAGATAAGTGACCGCGTCATGTTGGCTTTTTGCGTCTATTGTTTAAAATTTTAAAAGAATAAGTTTTGAGCGCTCCTTTTGCAAAATAGCTAATGTAAGGAACCTTTCGGATGCGAGTCGGCTCGCACTTGACCGGTATTATTTTGATTGAAGTGGACAAAATCAATAACACCTTGTTTCTTATTTGATAATAATTACTATTTAAAAACCCTATTTTACTATAAAAACTATCCTAGTTTGACGAATTCATTATGGATGTAAACGGGTTAACTACGTACCTTATTTGTGTTGGAAGAACACCAACGTTTATAATTTATAAACCCTGTTTATAGTAGGTATAAAATTTGACTTGTCTAAGTGCTTATTTTGTAAGCCTAAAGATATAAACGTTATTGATATTTGATCTATTTCATATGACAAAGGATACAGATAGTTTCTTCTTTCTTCGATCCTGTTAGAATGGTTTTAGTTACGTAACCAGTAAACGTACCAAAAACACAATAATGCATTATAATATACTTTTTTCTTTAAATCTGTGAGCAAAACTCAAATATTGCGGAGAAACCCGAATTAATCCTCAATTTAAAGCTAAATCCGGAAACTCCCCATAATGTAAGAGCAGATTTCCCCCATTCTCGTGTGAGATATATTTGCTCTCAAAGTATTAGAGTAATAATCGCGTCTTCGTTGTTAGCTTTGTTTGGGCCTTCCGTTCAGACGGTAAACATTTGAAGACGCTACATATTGAAACTCGCCCGAGTTTAATAACGGGGTGGTCCAATCAAATATTAGTCCTACTTCCTACTAATATTATAAACGCGCAAGTTTGTGAGGATGTGTAAAAGTATGTTTGTTGCTCTTTAACGCAAAAACTACTGAATGGATTTTGATGAAACTTCACAATAATATAGCTTTCATATCAGAATAACACAAAGGCTACAATTCATAAAGATATGTTGTATATAATCCAAAATAGAACGATAAGTGTCAAGAAAGTCGGAAAAATCACACGGGGGCTGGAATTTTCTCGGATAGAAAGGACGTGACAAAAGTTATGTATATAAAATCATACAATGAAATCTCAATAACCTACTTTATATTATAGTAAGGTCTGGACCTAGAATAAAACATACTACCTACCTACCTTTATACCGGGAAATCGCATGAGGTATTCACAAAGCATCCGTTTTACAGAATCCGCTTTTTCCGTGATGGCGTATGTAGTTGTAAGACCGCATTCACACACACTACACTAACAAATCAAATCAAAAATTTTCATTTCATAAATACAAAAATGTACACTTAGAACAGGTCAAATTCTTAAAATAAAACACTAACACGGAAATAAAGTGCTAATTTTGATTTCTGTCGCTTCGTTAGGTAGACTTAAGTAAAGAAGCGACGAAGAAACCTTTAGCCTGTTAGTTCTTATTTTTCGAGTTGGAGCAAAACCCGTCCCAAGCTTTTTTATCTTCTAGATAATCTGATAATCTGATTTGTAGTAAGACATTTGCACAGAAAAGTTTTCACATTTTGTTTGAATTTATATATTGATAGATTTTTCAACTCACTAGGAGTTTTGTTGTAGAAGCACTGTATTTCGGATCCAGTAAAGATTGTTTCCAGTAGAAGAATCCGTAAAAAAACGGTCCTGCACAAACGGATCCGCTGTGTCCGTCCTAAGTCAGCAAGCAAAGGCTAGTCCGTCATACCTACCAGAGCTGACAACCTCTGTGGCGCGGTGGGCGAAGGTCTGCCTGCGACGCAGGAGGTTGGGGATCCGATTCCCGCCTCAAGACAAATGCGTGCACGATCTGCAAACATTTGTTCAGGGTGTTCTGGTCTTTATTATACATAGAAAACGACCAGAACACTGATATACATAATATAATTAAATATACAGATAGCTGTGTATTGTATTATATTATGCATATCAGTTATCTAGTACCCATAACACAAGCTCTGCTTAGCTTGGGGCTAGATAATGCTATGTGAATTGTCCAGTATATAATATTAATTTTATATCTATATCTTCTATAATATAAAAATGAATCGCAAAATGTGTTGGTAAGCGCATAACTCAACAACGCCTGGACCAATTTGGCCAAATCTTTTTTTTAAATGTTCGTTGAAGTTCAAGGATGGTTTTTACGGCGAGAAAAATTAGAATTATTGCTGGAAAAACCCTAAAAATAGCCCTTCTTTTTCCCATACAAATGATTTGTAACTAAAACGTAGTCAATTTGAGCTTTATTGCTAAAATAACTACCCGTGCGAAGCCGGGGCGGACCGCTAGTTATATATATAAATATAATTTTGGTCTTGCTTTCTGAATCAAGCGTAACGATTACTGACCAATTAGTGAAAACATTCCCAACTTCGATCTAGCTATTAGGTATCCACTAATATTTTTAGTAGCTGTTTGTATAATTTTACTCTACTTCTCCACCGCAGAGCTCTTAACAAGATAATTAACTTATACACACCAAGAATTGGTTTATTTATTTTCCTTTTCTCGTATAATTTACATGCTAATTAGTTCGGCAGACATTTTATCTTGTCTATAGGAAGTTTGTTGTTGGCCTTACTGTTGTACGCAAATTAAAACGTTTAGGTGCCACCCACAATGAACAAGAGATGTGTACAGGTCGTTTGTTGATATGGCACATACTCGGAATTGTATATTCGATAATATTTGGTTCTCAATCTCAACAGCCTATATTGGTCCACTGCTGGACCGAGGCCTCCCCCTAATAAACGCCTTTGGCTTTTATTTCATGGGGGTAATGCCCATAATCCCCACGCTAGACATGCGGGGATTATGGGCATATATTATTTAGATTGCGTGGTGAAATACTGTCATGTAATATTTTACACATCGCTAGGTGAAGTCGGAATGTAGTATTTGATGGAATATTTTCAAGGAGTATGGCAGATACATAACAAAACCTTAAACATTCACAGAATATTGTAATTTTTACAAAAATGGTCGCTCACAACAATTTAGTGACCCTGAGTTTGATAGACAATATAATAGAGCAGGTAAACAGATAACCAGGTTGTCTGGCAGAGATCGCTCTTGAGCGATAGACCGCCAATTGTCATTTATGTTATAATTGTTTAATTTTTAAAATTGTTTTTTAATATAAGCGTGCAATAAAAGTATTTTCTTTCTATCTATCTTTCTAATGTGTAAACACCGCGAACTGTGTAACGGATGCTTTAGGGTATCAAGTTTCACAGCCATAAATTACCCGCGACATATCAACTTCTTAAATTAATTCGAGGTATCAAAACACAATAAATCCAAGATGGACAGTAATATACAATCTGTAGCACAATTACACATAAACCTGTCAGTTGACGTCTGTATCGGTTGGCGGACCGGGCATCGCTTTTATGACATTCATAAAATAGAATTAACGAATGTATGAAGACTTTTGCGGAATGAAAAATGGCAGTAGGTCTCCACGTGACTCGTTACCACTGACAGTTTCGCACTGGACGTAAACTTTAGCGAGACGAAGGACTAAATTGGGACTTGGAGAGGTTGACGGGAGAATAAATTCTGCGGAATAATCGGAGAAATTATTATTACTTTCAGTTTTTGGTGAGAAAAATTTCGTGCGAAGGGTAATGGCATAATATCATTATCAGTCATAAAACAATTAGTGACTATAGTCACAGATCTTGAGAGTAAACTTTTATGATTGTTAATTTCATACATACCATATGCAAAGAAAGGATATTTGGTTCTGGTCGTTTTCTATGTACAATAAAAAATATCTGTCTATATGTTTATTGTATTATATTCTGTATATCAATCATCTAGTGCCCATAACACAAGCTCTGCTTAGTTTGGGTCTAGGTGATGCTGTAAGAATTGTCCGGCATTATTTATTTATATCTCTAGCTAAAAATTGTTTGCTGTAAGATGCGGTAAAGGTAATAGAATAAACACTCCTGCAGGTAAAAGTGCAACCTAATAGCGATAGTTCCTTTATGAAAGTTCCTCCTTTCAAGAAAGATTAAAGTTAGTCCAAGTTTTTACGTCGTAACTCCACCGTATCTCGTTGAATAGAGCGCCAGGCAGCTTGTTGTGTGTAAACCTGTCAGGCGAGCCGCGGAAGTGTGGCGTTTATAAGTCGTAAATCAAAACGCTTATCGGACGCTCGCGCAGCCTCCTGTCGTGGAATATGCAACGTGGATGATGACGTGGTATCCAAGAGTTTGCGATTTGTAGCGTGTTTTGAGATAATACGCTTTTGGTGCTATATTGTAAGTTGGCTAATATACAGAATTTTGTTTTATATTTTTCTAGATTGCCCTATGAAACATTGCAATTAGATATTTCTAGAATTTATCTAGTAATTAAATAAATAAATGACTGGGCAAATCACGCAGCATCATCTAGCCCCAATCTAAGCTGAGATTGTGTTGTGAGTTTTAGATTACCGATATACCTACATAACAATATATATAGGCCTATGTCCAGCAGTGGACTGGTATAGGCTGATGATGATGATGATAACAATATATTAGTTGAGCTACCTGTAGATTGTTTGCAACAGTTTGCAGATAGCTCAATTGTTTCTATTGTAAATACTAGTTTTAATTAAAATTTATTATTTGATTGTTATTTTCTTTCTTCATATATTACAAAAATAATTTATTTTCATTTTTATTATACACTAGCAGCGCCTCGCGGTTTCACCCGGTGGAAATTCTTCGGTGATAAATCAAAGCCTATGTCACTCCCTGAAAAGTAAGCTTTCTAATGTGAAAGAATTTTTGATATTGGTACAGTAGTTTTTAAGTTTATTCGTTACATACAAAAATAAAATCTATCTTCATCAATATTAATATAGATAGAAAACGACCAAAACACCCGGCATAAATATTTGCAGGTCGTACAAACATTTTTCCCGAGGCGGAAGACGTACCCTCAACCTCACTCACCGTGTTTTATTCTTAAGCACTGTCCATCCAATTCTAGTAATAAATAACTGGTATTTTATGCTCTACAAAAGCAGAGGTTCTTGGATGGTACCAAACTTTTGAAGCACAACACAAGAGTTAATGTTATAAAACAGCTGGAAATTTCAGTTGACAGATTTACCACTCACGCACGCATAAATTCAGCAAGAGCTAGCATATCCGATTTTTAAGCATACTATGTTACACTTTAATGGTTCGCGAAATAGTTCGAAAGAGTTATGCATGAGCATCACAGCGAGAAATTGTACGGCCATTGTGAAATCGCAGTGTTATTTTAGTACGTTGAAATGTTGTACTGTTGTTATACTGCTACAGCCATGGTGGCATAACTCCACATGTGGGTAAAGGTGACATGCTAGCGTGGAACTGTGTGGCAAAGCTTATTCAATAGTGGCTCTTTCTCTATCAGAAACAGCTTTGTTGATAGAGAAAGAGCCACTATTGAATATGTTCTAGGCTACATAGACATTTCTAGAAAGAGTCACGAAAAACCATTCGACTACAAAATGTGCTAACTATTTAATTACTTTTAAAATTCGGAAAGGTATTCATTATTTGATATTGTAAATCGTTCTTCTCTCATTCCAATTCCATTATGTATCAAAAAAAAATATTTTTTATTTTTTTTAAAATATTATTTATTCAAATAAATCAATGTACTCGAATTCCAGACAGAAAACAAAAAGCCGCAGCGAACGATTTTTTCAATTTGCTCTAAAAGCCAACGGTGAAGAATTTTTCATAAATTCCACTTAAAGCAGTTTTAGTTTTACCATTTTATGGAATTTTTAATATGAAAAAAATATCTGGAAATTCCAATTTTCTTTCATTGGAGCTGATATTCATTATTTTAATAAGCTCTCATTAAGTATTATCTTTTAAGGTAGGTATCTATTAATGACTATATAGCCTATGCTAAGTTCACAAGTACAGAGACGTTAAAGGGCTCTATCTCACTGGAACACCATGGTGGCGCCAGCACTAAAATGTGTACAGTTGTTTGGAGGGTACCTCATCTGGTATCAGCTTGGTTGCGCAACTAAATTTAATGCCGGCAACCAAATTACCCGCTGATGATGGTGGCGCAACCATGAATATGTATTAGAGCTATTTGGCGTCTCACTCACTCCACTGCCACTTGTGTGGTGTGGTGGTGTTTATTTTGGTGTTTCTCGCTTGGTATCTCAAATCAACACGGTGGGGCGCCACCATGGTGTTCTAAAGAGGGCTCTTTATAGGTAATGTGATTCAATAATAAAGCTTATTTTGTTCGAGAAATCGGATTTAGTATAACACCTTGCTCGCTAAAATAGCAACTTCAAACGAATAACTCGAAGCGATATATTTACGGCGAATCATTTCACTTCACAGAAAACCTTGATGTTAGCCGGGAAATAGGCGAGGTGGAAAATCTAAGGGAAATCGATTAACATTCAAGTTCGTCTATGCGATTGAGTGGCCCACTTGTATCGGTACCCGATCAATAGTCAGAGAAAAAAAGTGTAGGTAGAGATTTTCAAAATAACAAAGTTTGAACAATTAAACATTTTGGTCATGGATAAATTACCTACAAATAACACACATACCTCATAATAGTTAGACAGATTGGACGTGTTTTACTTTTATGTCATTAAAAAGGGACCAAAACACCATAAAAATCAAGTGCCCATTCTCAGTCCTTAGTCACAATTAATTTTAAACCTTCGCGCACAAAAGATTCAGGTCAAATTGGATCTTAACAAATAAAATCCGTACCCCATCCTGTAATTTGAAGCACGCAATTCTCACTTGAAATTGATTTGGTATTGGGAACGCTCTCTTCATGCCCGCGGCTTATTATTCACTGAGCGTTCTTTTGTGTCCGGTACGATATCAATCTGATCGTCTGCGAGTAGCGACGCCTCGGGCTTCGCTCTTCACCTACCGACGTGTAATTGCAATAGACTGCGCTATAGGAAGAAACCAGGCTGACACTGAACTCCGTACTGATTTGATATACATACCTAAAAGGCATGTGGCAGAAGTAAACAAAAACAAAACCTCTCTGGCATTTATTTGACGACAGATGTGGCGCGGTGGGCGAAGTTCTGCCTGCGACGCAGAAGGTTACGGGTTCGATTTCCGCCTCGGGACAAATGTGTGTACGATCTGCAGACATTTGTTCAGGGTTTTCTGGACGTTTTCTATATATAATAACAAAATATCTATGTATTGTATTATATTATGTATATCAGTTATCTAGTACCCAACACAAGCTCTGCTTAGCTTGGGGCTAGATAATGCTGTGTGAATTGTCCAGCATTATTTATTTATATTTATTTGCCTGATAAAGCATTTTTGCTTTATAGTGCGTTACTCGCACTCGGGTCGTAGAAAATTTAACGTCTTTTTTTTTTGCAGATAATTATTTAGAGTATGGACACAATGAACATGGAGACTGAGCTGTATCATCAAGATTGAAGAGGCTTTTAGACTAGAACATGAAAAAGTCTGAGTAAATTTCCTCGGGGTTTTAAATTTAACTACAGCGGAACCTCAGAATCTCTTGGAATTTTGTTTTTGTTTTGCAACTTTTTCGTCCTTGAAAACAAGAATGCCTGAATTTTGTCAAAGCTCAGTCATAGCAGCCCTGCTCTATACGGGCAGACTGGTCGAGTCCCTTTAATGCCCATCTGGAGAGCGAATAACAACGTCCAACTGCCAATTAATCGCTAGTTCCACCGGTGACGATGCCGAAACTATAAATTTTACAACGATCGGTGCACCTATCTTTATTGAAACCTGTTACAGTGAAACTGGTCTGTCAGTTTTTTATTAGTTGGTATTTTAATTAAAAAAGCTGCTATCTATATTATAGTATTTTGTTTTTAGTGTTTACCCACAGCCAGGGAAATATATTTTTCTTGATACACAGCATGCTATACCTTATTTATTTCACGGTATTTTTTCAGGCCAGTTTTTTTTTCAAACTATTGTTTTGTAACAAATGTCGTTGGTATTTCACGCAACAAAATCCCCCTTTGAATCCTCTTTGAAGTCTTCTACGACTCATCTACTATGTACAAGCAAAAGCTTTGATTTTAAAATCCTAATATATTTTTCATGAGCCAAATGAAGAAGTATCCCGTCATACTCTCGCAAATAAATCCAGAATGGATAAGCTGCGATTTTCATTCATATATTCGCGAGGTCTGATGATACTAAGGCGTCAGTTGCAAAAAGAAGCGAGTGTCCACTGCGAGGACATTTACATACAAAACGCGGTCATGTAGGTACATGCAGATGCTGAAACTACTGGCATAATCTAATCTGTGGACGGCTGTCAATCACCAGTGGCAGGTACTCGAGTAACATGTTCCGAATCAATGAATGTACAGTTTTGTTGAGATGGTTATAGCGAGATTTGGGGAGAAGGAATAACGAAGCAAAAAGAAGCGGAGAAACAAGAATTTGAAGTAGAGTAGAAATTAATCTTTGGTGAACGGCAAAAGGCCGTCCTTTGGGGGAGTTCCATGTTTAATAGAGGTAGAAATGGCTTTGGTAGTATATATAGTTTAATACAGCTAAAACGGAAATTAAGAGTCATCAATCAGTAATCCTTAAAAAATGTCACATGTCTTCGCCAAATCTTTTATTCTCCCAATACGAACCTAATAAAACCACATAAAATGTATCACAATAACCCTGGAGTCAAAGTCAATATCGAATAACACAAAACGCTGATTCCGCCTTCAGTCATATCGCCTATAACTCCGATCCGGGCAATTACGTTTCAGTTTAGCGAAATAACATCCACTTAAATCTATCTAAACGTCTTATACGGGGTGATCATGTAACGAGGGCTAAGCAGTTCAAACTGGATCTTGGTTGGTTCGGGTCAAAGTTAGCAAGTTAATATAGTTTAATTAGTGACCATAGCCAATTATTCGTAAAGTCCCTAAAACTTTAACTGCCAGGCGTCAGGGATGCGACCCAGTGCAATGTTACAGCGCTACTCGCTATCCAAAAACATCGTGAGCGGATCAATGAAGAAGAAAAAAAAAGAAAGCAAAATTTTGTATGGAAATATTGATCTGTTCTCAGTCCGACTTCTTCAAGCCCCTTCAAGGTGTTTTTTTTTTGTTTTTACTATGATAATAATTCATCCATAATTAATTATGTGTAGATATCTATTCTTGGCGTACCTCTATTGCTCGCAATTTTGAAAATTAGGTTGGTTGTTTAACAACAAGAAACAGCTCATAACCATTAAAATTGGATGAACCTTTGGGAATATTAAATGATGAACAGAGCTCAAATCATGGACACACTGTATAATGCGAACGCATTGAAGGAAATATAATAAGCTTAGGGGATATTCGGTATCAATATTCTCTGTGTGGGGTAATTTTCTTTGGCTGACGCAGGCACTGTAGTTAAATCAAACTTGAATCTACCATATTTCACAATTTAGGATATACGACTCACCTTTTAAGCATCTTTTGTCTAGAAAGTCGTTAAAATAAACTATTGAATTTAATAAGCCATGTTGGTATTGCTGCGAATCCAATTTTGTTATTGCTTGAGGCTGTAGAATGATATTTTTTTTATAAAATATTATGGCAGCCTGAAGCTATAAAGGCTGTACTATGACTTTTTTTTATAAAATGTTAAGGTACTTAATCCGAAACTATGGATAAATAATGATTGGAAAAATGTTAGAAAAACACTTTTTAACCAACATACATACAGAGCCCAACAAAAGTATGTATGTTTTTGGGGATTATGGGAATTACCCCAAATAACATTAAAAATCAAAGGGATGCCTGCGTCCAGCAGTGGACCATTATAGGCTGATGAGGAGGAGGAGGATATATATTTTTTATGTAGGTATATTCATGGATTTGTCCGTCAATTGTGTACTGATTTTGATGATTATTTTGAAATTTTACAGAGGATGATCCCGAGATGGTTCCATAAAAAAAATATTCCCGAGGGATTAGTAGCTGTTGACGCGCGAAACTAAAAAAACAATGTAAAGTTAAAGAATTCAAAGTCAGTAGGTATTTAGGAAATATACGCATCAATTTTAATGTGTTCAGGAAACACCCTATAGCATGACAGTGATAACTGATAAGCATTGATTGGACTACGACAAAGAGAAAAGCGCAGCTGTCAAGAAAGACAACTGTCAAAAAGTACACGTCACGATCGTAGCCGTCAAGCTAAGCACCCCTCTCGCTTTACAAGGGAAAGATATTCTAATTCAATAGGGTATTTTACGCGAAAAAATCTAAAAATATATTATTGAGTTACCTTAATCTCAACCTCAATAGCCTATAATGGTCCACTGCTGGACGCAGGCCTCCCGCTGATTTTTTTTGTCTCATAAGGGGCAATGCCCATAATCCCCACACTGGGCATGGGTTGAGAATCGCAGTTCGGTGGTAGATTTATTCTGCAAGAGACGCTGCTCCCGCCTCTCGGTGTATGTCCCTTAGTCGCCTCTTACGACACCCACAGGAAGAGTTGGAGGAGTTTAAGAATAGCTTAGGCAAAAACAAAAAATTCGGAAAACTTTCGTTTAGTTCATAACAAAATACATTTTTAAATTCAATTCAAAGGTTTCAGTTTATTTATTTGTTTTTATTCACTATGGAATGGTAGGCGCAATGTTATTATGTCATACGACTTTGTAAGCAAATTTAAAAAAGCCACGGGTCGTGGCTAACTGTATATAATTTTACCTTGTTTTTACGTTAATAATTAATCAGCAAAACGGTTCTAACCTCTTCCAGTTAAAGATAACGGTATAAGTATCGTGCCAAAGGGGGTTTTAGCAAGACCATACAAAAACCTGTCAAGTTGGTAACCTAGACAATTTTATGTCTTCATCTTTATAAACGCAAACCATAAAAATGGCACGGCCATTGATCTCATGTTTAAGACTACTAAGGCATGTAGCTCACTACGAATTTAAAACATTATTAAACATAGAACGTATTTTCTTATTTCTTATTATCTGGTTGCCCGCTGTTTTTTGCGATTTTTAAGTAGCCTATGTCGGTCCCCGGGTTACTATTTACCTCCCTGCCAAATTTCATTGAGATCCGTTCAGCTGTTTAGGCGTAAAAAAGTAATAGACAGAGTTTTTGAATTCACTTACGAATTTTTAATGTTAGTATGGATATTTTATAGTTATCTATAAAATATTAAGACCTCTGCGGCGCGGTGGGCGAAGGTCCGCCTGCGACGCAAGAGGTTGCGGGTTCGATTCCCGCCTTGGGACAAATATTTTTACGATCTACAGGTATTTGTTCCGGGTGTTCTGGTCGTTTTCTATCTATACTAAAAATATCTATCTATGTAATGTATTGTATTAGGTATGTATATCAGTTATCTAGTACTCATAACACAAAGGTCTTCTTAACTTGGGGCTAGATAATGCTGTGTGAATTGTCCAGCATTATTTATTTATTATTTATCTATAAGCGTCGATGTCATCAAAGACTTCATGTTTAAGCCCTTAACACGTTCACTGTCTTTGCGATACACCCGGATATTTTATCTACACACGGCTCTTTTTTTGTCATGCTGATTTCCGGCGGCGGCGTGCGGATTAGGTCCGCGTATCAGTTGCCATGGGATTGAAATAATTGAAATAACAACGCGTGCGAAGCGGCGGGCAGCAGCTTGATTCATATAGATGCTTTGTTCTTCCACGCGGACCGCACTTTTCCGCACTCGGACCAGATCCGCACGCGGGCCGGAATCCGCATGGCAGGAAAAGAGCCGTTCCATGGACGGACCTGAGCGACATGGGCTATAAAAGTGTTAGCATAGTCCATTCACAGCCTAACTTCGGCTTTGCGACATGAAGGAAGGGACGCGCCGCAGGTCTACCCGCACCAAAATGGGCATGTACATCATGGGCAATGAAAGTGTTAATAACTTCATCAACGGAATGATTTTGTGAACCATTCGTGGCTATAGAATTGTCAATGCGTAAAGGTACAGTTAGGAATAAAATTGTTTTAAGGGAACTTAAAGTTTAACTCCGTGGTTTAGGTAATAAAGACATGTTTAACCATAAAATATTGATAGTGTTACAAAGTTGAGCGTAAAATAGCGGCGCAGAATCTCAAAGGCAGTTAAGAAGATAACGGAATTCAACAGAAATACAAAAAATAAACTACACATTCATTACAAGTAGCAACTAAAATAAATGACAAAAATAATTATTTACGAACAACACTTATTGTCTACTCTATGGTTTATTAGTCTTAATTCTGGTCTTATCTTTTGTTTTCAGCAAGCTGAATCCCACTATTAAATAAATAAATAAAATTCTTTTATTTCGCACTAGGTACATGATTCATAATTTGTTAGTAGTTGTGTGACCTTAAAATTAGTGTTAGTATTTTGAAGTAAATTACAATTAAATTAATTACAATTACGACTAAATTAAATTAAAATTACAATTAAATTAATTACAATTACGACTAAATTAAATTAAAATTACAATTAAATTAATTACAAGTACGACTAAATTAAATTACAATTAAATCAAATTCAAATGAAATCAGATTAAATTAAATTGAAAATAATTGATTAAGATTAAGAAAATACCTATACTATTGGACACGTTGCCGGTACTATGACTTCACTAATATGTGTGAATTGACTTTTATCCTTTCTAGTATAAAAAAATGCACGATCTCTCACAATTACATTATCTTCGCCAAATCTTTTATTCTTCCATTACGAGCCTAATAAAACAACAACACTCTTTGTCTACTCTGAGGTTTCACACTAGGTATGTGTCTTAATTCTGGTCTTCTTATCTTTGGGTTTAGAATTTGCACCACCCCAACTCTTTCCGTGGGTGTCGTAGGAGGCGACTAAGGAACATACCCTACCATACTCCGGGGGGCGGGTAGCAGCGCCTCTCGCAGAATAGATCTACCACCGAACTGCGATCTCCAACCCGCATGCCCAGCGTGGGGACTACGGGCATTAACCCTCACGAAATAAAATATTAGGGGAGGCCTGCGTCCAGCAGTGGACCATTATAGGTTGTTGAGGTGAGAAGGTGAGCCGAATCCCACAATTGGGCAAAAGCCTCCCAACTTTCCTTCCATACATCCCGGTCCAAGGTGTCAGTGGGCCAGTAGAAGAGTAGTAACAGTCCAGCTTAATTCTCGAACTGGCCGCAAACTTCTTGCGTCTGCGTGGCCTGTCTTGTGATTTTACTATCTGTGAAATATATAATCTTTTTACAATCGAATCCGCAATCTGGCTAGTCCCCCACTGCGCCATAAAGGTCGTGTACTAACATATTTCTTATTATCTTGTAGAAAGCCATGAATACCTAATGACTCCTCGACCTCTCTTTTGTAAGAACAGTGACTACATTAAAAGCTCTGTAGTAATTTTCCGAGGATATAAACAGTTTGCCACAGGCTACAGATTTACATTATGCTTAGAATGAAAACGTGTGGTCAGAAAATGTAAAGTTTGTTTTCAGAGTTCTGTAGTTAGAGGGTGCAAACGTTTTACTAGTTTCTTCAGGTTTCAGACAGCTGCAAGATACTGGACAGGGGGGTATAACTGTCGCTGGATCGAAGGATCAGCCTTTTTGTAGAATGGCTCGTCGGATTACAAACGACAATACTTTTGGATCAATTAAAGATCAACAATATGGCTAAAAGTCTCTTAGCCATTTCGGCGAAAATGGAAATCGTTTTCTTAACAAACCATCGTTCCTTTTTAATCCGCCGAGCAACAAATGGGCTGATTCTACAATCAGGCGGCGATATAACCACTGAATAGATATACGAGAACAAAGCTATAACTTCCTAGATAGATCAATGAACAATTTGAAACGTACAGTCAACGTGAGAAGTCATTGAACAGGATCAACCTTCCAAAGAAGTATTATTAAGTCAGTACCGAATCCCGAGAAATAATAAACAAGATTTTAAAATGAAAGCGCAGCACGACAAACGTTCAGTACTTAGATTTTGAAATAAGCTCTAAAACAGCATAAAATTAAGACGTTCGAGACAAAACAACAAAGGGCGACTCGTTTGATCCGTCCATGCATACAATGACGACTTGAACTCCTTTCTAGAATACAGCCCCAAAAGCCAGCCGGATCTTGAAGCGACGCAAGATTCCCAAATAAAACAGCGTATATCCATAAGCCCCAGTAAGACCTACTGAAAAACCAGGCCGTGTCGCGTTCATCCCTCGCTGTATCACGCGCGGCTCATTGTCAATACGTAGACGTAACAACAAGGGGCGTGAGGGGAAAAATGGAGCTATTTTCCGGATGCCGTTATAGCTAATACGGCCTTCTGAGCGTAGCTCGATTAATCTCTGTCGACCGCGGCGGTGGGAACAAGTTCGAGTGATATCGAGGATCCTACACTTGTTGTTGCAGTGTTGATGAACGGTTACTTTTCTTATCTAAACTTAGGGTGTGTTTAGGTTTACGGTGGACAGTAGAAGCTGATTTAAGGAGGGTTTTAAAGGAAGTATTTCATTTGCAGTGACAAATACCGTACTGCTACTCTCGCTGGTCGGAGCTGGTCGGAGGAAGACTTCCTGGCTGCGCAATATAAGGCAATGGACTGGCATTAAGAAAGCAGAAGATCTATCTGTTTAGCCTAGCCCTGGATAAGGGAAAATTCAAGAGGATGACGGCCGACCTTCAGTAATGGAGAGGCACTAATATATATACCAGTGCTTATCTTTTCGTAGCATATTGGAGATTGGCACCATGTACTAAACTTTGTTTGTACTTTGTACGCACAATGTGGTTAGTAAAAGTAGCGTAGGCACAGTAACTATGTTTGATAGCAAACACTAAAATCTAAAAAAAGTTGGAACGGAAGAGTTGTTTTATTTCGGGAAATTATTCCTTTACGAAGCAAGTAGGGACGAAACTGGATTGTAGCACAATTAGGACTGAGTGAAATTCCGGTTGCCATTCTCGATGCGCTCAAAACTTGTCAAAAGCTCGCTCTCCGTATTGTTCGCTCAAATGTGGATTACTTTTCGGCCTCGTCTATTTTGGACCACACCGGCCCGAAAATATGCTCAAGCGAAAGGCTAAAGCAAAACACGTTAGTCCAATTAGACAATTCAGATACAAAGCTGCAATTAGCCTTTGAGGGCGTTTCTAATCCGGGCAAGCTCATAGTCCTTTTAATTTGACTCAACTGAAGCCACATTTCCGCGTCAAGGAGTAATGAACATGCTATCAGCTTAGGAGAGCACGTTCAGTGGGCTAAAATCATTATGAACTTTCTCTCATTGGCAAGTGATGAGTGCATTCTGCAGGTTCGTATAGCAATCTGATTATGATAATTATATCTGTTTTTTTTAATAAACTATCTGGACACGACCACACAGCATCATCTAGCCCCAAGTTATGGAGAACTTGTGTTATGGGTAGGTACCAGATGACTGATAGATTTAATAGAAAACATGACAAAGATATTTTTTATATAACGAACACACAGGGAATCGATGTTTTTACAACGTTAAACTGGTTTAACGTTGTAAGAACATCAATAACGTAGGGTGTTCTTCCAAAACAAACGAGGTTCGTAGTTAACCCGTTTACATCTATAATGATGTATAGCGGGTTCGTTACTTTTTGTGATGTGAAATTTCTCTAGCTACTGACCCGATTTACAGACTTTTCCACTGCTAATGATGCAATTTTTTCCTGAATGCAATAGACTATGTTAGATCTGCCGAGATCTACTTCGACTCACTTACACATTTCACTTCATTTACACTTACTTCGAACGACTTTGTTGTGACTACAAAGTAGCGGTCAAAGGGGAAATTTTGCGGTGGAATAGTTCGATCACAATGTTTGTAGGAAGACCTCCGGCCAGGTGGGATGACGATCTGCGAAATACTGCAGGCAGATGCTGGATGCACAGCTGTGGACTAATAAAGACTGATGATGATGATGATAAATACGATCACAATGAACTGAGATACTCTTTTCGAACCCAGTGGTAGTGGAAGGATGCACCTCTTATAGAAAACATTATGGGATAGATGGCTCCTACCACATAATAAGATACTTTACGTTAAGATCGTGCCTTAAGCGTTTGTCTGGACCCTGACCGTATTCATAAACAACTCAATTAGCACTGCAACGCCGAAGCATGCGAACACGTTTCTGTGTAAATAACAGCGTTTACACTTATCTCCACCTATCTTGTACTAGTTCGGAGTATCACTTTGAACTTGCCTTGCGAAGTAATTTTGACCTTATCCGTGCTGCACGATGGTTCAGCAGGCACTTTACGAGACTATGCGCCTAGTCTGGGTTAATATCAAACTTAACGTAAGAATATAGACGTTTTTTCGAATAAAATACATAGTACACAAAAAGTTTTACTATTTTACCAATACCTAACGATTTGTACCGTCTGCAACTAATTTAAACGTTTAGTGGCAACTGGGATCTGAATTGTCTTTCTGCTAAGCAATAACCAGCCAAGCTCCTTGAAGTATAGGAGCGAGGCTTTTGGTGATAAGTCGCTTCGTTTCAGCTTTTCTGTGGGTGTGGACGGGGTTGACGCCTCCCGTATTGGGAAATGCGTGGGTTCCTTAGGACAAGAGTAATCGACTTCAGAGACCTCAACAAACATCAGAACAGAAAATCTTGCAAGGATTTCTAATGAATAGTGACTGTGTCGAAATAAATCCTTTACGATACCAAATTTTCTTTTTCTTGATCAAAATCTGAATTCAAAAGTCATTTCTATCGGGATATCGGGAACATAAAAAATATCATTTACAAAGTTTTAAATCTAAATTGCTTTAGATATTAATTTTGAATGGCAATGTTTGTACCCACGAAATTATGTATTTATGTGTAAGTGGCAGTTTCGTATCTATTTTCCAAACGGCCTATCTAAAAGACTCTTTAAACAACATAGGTGGAAGACTAGCTAACCCTATAGATAGAGCCTCCACACGCAACGCCCATTATGTTCAACGGCCTAGTCTACAATGGTGATTACCGACCACGTTTCAATTCTATTCGGAATTGCAGTTGCCCTAAACAGCTAAATGGTCTAAAACGAAGGCCGAGAGCCACGCGTGTGTTTCGCGAGGGGAATATTCATGACTGGGCCGGTAAACGGTGTAGCGGTGCCAATTCAATAGATGGAGCATGGAAAGGTTCATAGTTGAGGTGACTTGAATTTTCTCTTTTAGAAAACGTGAAATCTAAGGATCTCACGGTTTTTTAACAAACGCAATATGTATACTTTCACTAATGAAAGATGTTTTATCGTGCTGCAATATCGACAAATTGAAAGGCAAAGTCAAAATACGAGAAATGGGCATACAAATTTGCGAACGTCGCAGGGCGAACCTATATCCCCCGCCTTGCCGGGGCGGGGGGGCTTAGTAATCTCGGACTGTTCACCCGCGGTGAAGCTAAGAGGAACCCATGGGGCCGTGCCAACGCAGAGGGCGATATGGCCGGCCCCGGGATGGACCGCTCCTCTGGGTTTTGCGCTCTAAGCCCAGTTGGAGTGGTAGTAGGTTGCGGTGCTGTATGGGCGGTACCGTGACTGAGGCGGGCGGCTGTGCTGTATGGGCAGCATGGCCGCAGGGAGATGGAGGCCGCGGCGGGAGGAGAGTGACGGTATTGCGGTGCGCCGCTCTCCCTGCCTTCCGCGGCCTTGGCGGGATCGCCACCGTTCGATGGCGGACGCGGTGGGGTCGCAGGGGAGGAGGAGTGTCGGTATTGCGAGGGCCGCTCTCCCTATCCTCTGCGACCGTGTGGCAGGCGGCGGGGCCACTTGACTGACCCGTCGCAGGGGGACCTAGGGCGTCTGGACACGGGGTCGTTCGGCGCCCATTTGGCAAGTAAGGTCCCCGAGGTGGTCGTGGCGCGTCACGTGTTTCTGGCGTGTCGCGAAGCGGGGTGCTTCACACCCCCCATTGAGGGGCCCTATATGGGGTAGCCGTGGTGGGTTCGTGGAAGAGAAAACTTTCCCATGTTCCCACCTCAAGCGGCAGAGGCGGAAACACCCTGAGGGTTTTAGTGGGTTGGAGTCCCACATAATCGTACTGTCTCCCCGTGGCAGTGCGATATGCGTGCGCATTTTGCTCAGGATAATAATAAAAAAAAAAGGTCGAACCTGTATGAAACAAGTGCAGGAGAATTTGGTGCAATGCTTTGCACCAAACTATACAAGTCGATAAAAAAAGTATTGACGGCCAATATAATGATACCTTAGTAGTAAAGATTCCATTTGAGAAAGCCAATTTCACATAATACCTTTTACTTGGCCAAAAAATTTGATTCACAATCTGAGTGAGGTGAAATCGTTTACACCAAGCTTCCTTTTGTAACCACGATATGTCTCGCAAAACAGTTTTCTGAATCAAAAGCTATTTGCAAGTAGAGTGATACTCGCTAGCGCGTACGAAAGCTATCGGAGAATACCGAGTCGAACGGATGGAAAGCTCTTTTTGCGGCGCGACCATAAAGAGGTCAATTTCCTTGATTGCATTCAGACATCGTATAGCTGAGCCGGGTTCGATAAGGTGAAAACTATCCCACTTTTTGAGATACCTCATCTGTGTTTTTTTATCGGTATACAGTAAGATATGTCTTTATCTATAGTTAGATATGTATATATCTAACCATAACATAAGGTCTCCCTTTACATTGTGCCTTGTGATAACCTCTGCGAGCTGTTTTTCTATCCGTATATAATAGTTAGATATGTCTATATATATATATAGTTTAGCCATAACAAAAGGTCTACTTATAAATGTGCGTTTCATATTTGAACCGGGTGATCTGGGTATAATAAAAAAAAAATCTAGGTATTGTATTATGTTAATCAGTCATCTAGTACCCAGTACAAGCTCTGCTTAGCTTGGGGCTATAATGATGTTGTGTGGATTGTCCAGCATCAGGTATTTATGTATTATTTTCGGTCGCTTCAAAAAAGAAAAAATAATCAACATAGCAATTCGTTTATGGAAATGTATTTTTCTAGTGAAAATGTTGTTTTACAAAATTCTGCTTGCGTGCCAATAGATCGTATATCCTAGATGGGAAAGATGTTCTAAGAAAAATTACAAATAAACTTAGTCGGAAGATTGGAAGCTGAATTTTTAAGACATATAAATATAACGATCAGAATTTTCCGACTAAAGTACTAAGCATACATCCTTCCTAGCATCCATGCATTCAAAAGTTTTAAAGCTAGAGGCATACACGGATTCTCCAAAAGCAAATAATATAGCACTTATCGCAGTCAAAATCCGTTAAAAGCAAAATCAAAACGAAGCTTATGAAACGCGGAAGTTTTCCATACAAGCTTCTATATAAGCGCGATACCGTCAAACGATGAGCATATGAAGGTTGGCGCAGACTTAGTTACTCAACGAAATGGATCGGCAGCTCCCCGTCCGTCAAGACATGACTGTCAAAAACAGAAGAGATTCCGTAGACACGTTCCACGTATAATATGTGTTATACTATGAATTTTAAAGCCAAGAATGCAGCACCAGTAATCTAATACGAACACCCTGGATTTTTTTTAGTTTAGGTACTAGTATAGTCTTATTATATCTGTGGTTTAGGCTAGATTAGAGATAACAGTCATTCATTGCGTAAACTATTTGATTAGAAAAATTCAAATATTGAACGCTGTCATTTTTTCCTTTTCCGTTCTAAGCAAATGTCTAAAGTGTCTATAATATTAGTATGGTTGAAAACTAGTCGAGAGTCTAGTATCGACCAATCGTGGTTTACATTCTAGACCGCGATTTAAACCGCATGACGATGATCTGTCCCCAAATTGATACATGTGCGTCAACCTTAAAACAGTAGAGTATGAAACAGATGGGAACTCCCATAGGAATTAAGTTATTAGCTAAAATGCTCTGTGCCGATACACGGTCGGTCCCTGTCCGGTGCATTTTACTCTTCAATTTGAATTCAATGGACGGAATTAGAGAACGTGAGTACCTACAATTTCCAGATACGAAACAGTTGTTCTACTTGGTTCATTTGTGAAGTCGTCTACTAATTAAGCTTAAATTAAATAGGTTTCGGTTTCATTTTTAGGGTTCTGTACCCAAAGAGTAAAACGGGTCCCTATTACTAAGACTCCGCTGTCTGAGATGAAGAGTATGATGTTTTATTTTTTGTCTATAGCACGAATCTAAGGTTGTACCTCCATCGAAGTATGATGAAATGCCTCTACTCAAATAATATGGTCGGCAGTTAAATAGACACAATCTATGACCTCTGCTAAAGATCTACATACACATATATCACATATATACAGTTTCCAGTTTAAAGTCGCCAAGCGAGCTATGGAGAGAGCTATGCTCGGAGTTTCTCTGAAGGATAGGATCCGCAACGAATACATCCGACAGAGAACCAAGGTTATCGACACAGCTCAAGGCTGGCCATATCTCGAGAAGAACCGACAACCGTTGGGGTAAACGTGTTCTTGAGTGGAGACCGCGACTCGGCAAACGTAGTGTAGGACGCCCTCCGACCAGATGTGATGACGATTTGCGAAAGACTGCTGGCAGATGCTGGATGCGGCAAGCTGAAGACAGTGCGCTATGGCGCTCTTTAGGGGAGATCTATGTCCAGCAGTAGACCAGTATAGGCCGATAATCATGATGATCATCATCATCATCAGCCTATACCAGTCCACTGCTGGACAACTCTGTATTTTCACACAGTTCCTAAGAGATCACATTCTAAGTGACGCTAAACGATAAAGTATCAACATTATGTGACACTAGGTTTTCTGAATCCAGCTAAACTGCCTCACAATCAAATTGTTCTGTCGCGGCCATTTCAATTCCTGGCAAATTACGACCGCAGCCCGTGTAAATGGTTCTCCACAGTGTTTGTATGGTAATGTTAGGAAGAAAATAATGTCTTTTTGTAACTGTTTATATGGGAATTTTTATTTCGATGTGCAAATAGCACAAGGTCTTTCACAGTGTCTATTGGACAAATTATTACAAGATATTTTTTATGGTAGAGAAATATAGTCTTCTCGGTGGTCGTTCATCGTGAGCCGGCTGATTGATTGATTTCGTGTGGTGCCGGCTTAGAATTTGCACCTACCCAACTCTTCCCGCGGGTGTCGTGAAAGGCGACTGAGTGTCATAATCCGGGGGCGGGCAGCAGCGCCTCCTGTAGAAAAATAAATAGCACCGAACTGCGATTCCTGCCCGGAGTGGGGATTATGGGCATTTCCCCCCAGGAGTTAAAAGCCAATGAGGCGCGCTTTCAGGGAGAGGATTGCGTCCAGCAGTGGACCAATATTATGTAGGCTGTTGCGGATGAGGAGTCTTCTCGGTTATACATCTTCATAACAGAAACTAACTAACGCTTACGACTGGTATTGATATGGATCAGTTGAGGTTCTTCTAAATTGTTTGCAACCGTCGTGAACTCAATTTTTTATCCTTTTATTATTTCATTTCATTTCATTTATTTATTGCATACACATACATTATTATAATTTTAGCTTAGATGTACTTAGCTTAGTGGTAGGTACATGTACCCTGTAAGGGCGCAGAAATTATTATAATAGTTGCGTGCTTAGTCTATTTAAAGCTGGAAACATAGTAGTCTGATATTAAAGACAATGACAATAAGCACAAGAATAAAAACAATAACATACATTAATAATTCGATATAAATGTCAATTAGTCTAGTTTAGATTTATCATTAAAAAATTACTAGTTCTTAATTGCTTGTATTTTGAAATTGTAATTTTCATTGTGATTTTTATTAGTTTTAGTGGTCATCAATATTCATTTTCCACTATTATAAAATTTTGGAAAAGTTTCGTTATGAAATCATGGAAACGATTAACGTTTTGAAAATCGACCGCAAAAACGCCGATAGAATTGATAGACGTCCCTACTTTTAAAACCCTGTTCCCAACTCACCCAATACCGAGAAGATCTTGGACAGTCGAATAGAAAAAGTTTCAACAGCTTTAAAAAAACTGGTCCATTCATTTGCATCGGGTCACGTCCCTCAGGACGGACACCGTCGTGAGAGCGCACGTAAATCTGCGAAATCCCGATTACATTAATTGAGGTCATTAATCGAGCCGATCGCGAAGTCGTATCGCGTTTAATTAACTAACGAGTGGACGGACATTGGATTATCTTAATGTCGATGCGACTGTCCTGTCTGTGCACACGAGCGCCATTTGGCATACATTGCGCTGTTTATCTCTGACAGTGTTGGAGGTGGAACTCGGTTGTGCCGTGAACAAAGGGTGCCAATTTTTATGATGGTTGGCTTTTTTTGGCGATCCAAACTTACCTGTGACTGATGATAGGTTGTAGCTCTATTTTATACCTAGTTAAGGCATCGGATTAGAACATTTGGAATCACATCATAAAAGTTATATTAAAAATGCAAAAATTTGGATTAATGGATGGATGTTTGTTAATACTTCACGCTAAAACTACTGAACGGATCGGGCTGAAATTTTGCATACATGTAGTTCTAGGCCTGGAATAAAACATAGGATTTTATTCTATACTTTTTGTCCCATAAGTCAGTTCTCATGGGATAGAAATAACCTCAAAACGTCTCTAACATTTTCATCGTAACAAGGCGAGCGAAGCCGCGGGCAAAAACTATTCTACTATAGTTTTAAATAAATAAATAAATAATGCTGGACAATTCACACAGCATTACCTAGCCCCAAGCTAAGCAGAGCTTGTGTTATGGGTACTAGATAACTGATATATACATAATATAATAGAATACATAAATAGATATTTTTTATTAGGTATACATTAGAAAACAACCAGAACACCCTGAACGAATGTCTGCAGATCGTACACACATTTGTTCCGAGGCAGGAATCGAACCCGCAACCTCTTGCGTCGCAGGCAGACCTTCACCCACCGCGCCACAGACGTCGTCAAATTGTATAATATGTGTTATACTGAGATTCTCTTATCATACGCAAGTCTATAAGAACTTCACAACCTCATGACACATTCACTGTTATGGCGATTCATAAATTTCCGATAAATGAAATGTGATAACTATTTTTAATAAACGAACTACGGTTATCGACATAGCTCAAAGGATTAGCAAGCTGAAGTGGCAGTGGGCTGGCCATATCTCGAGAAGAACCGACAACCGCTGGGGAAACGTGTTCTTGGGTGGAGACCGCGAATCGGCAACCGTAGTGTAGGACGCCCTCCGACCAGGTGGGATGACGATTTGCGAAAGACTGCTGGCAGATGCTGGATGCGGCAAGCTGAAGACAGGGCGCTATGGCGCTTATTAGGGGAGGCCTATGTCCAGCAGTGGACAAATATAGGATGATGATGAACTATTTTTAATAGGTCCAAATTTAAACGCTGTAATAATCCAATGTTAGATGACAATGAACTCATATGTTGCATAAATCATAGTTAAGTATGCGCACGACTGCAAATAAATAAATAAATAAATAATGCTGGACAATTCACACAGCATTATCTAGCCCCAAGGTAAGCAGAGCTTGTGTTATGGGTACTAGATAACTGATATACATACGTAATATTATACATTACATAGATAGATATTTTTTATTATACATAGAAAACATCCAGACCAACGGAACAAATTTCTGCAGATCGTACACAAATTTGTTCCGAGGCGGGGATCGAACCCTAAAAAAAATTTCATTATGTTCTCATCCCAGTAACTTGAAATCTGAATAAAATTACATTCACAAAATCCAATTTAAATGCTTAGAATTGATTGGCTTATTGACTCTGAAAGTCGCACAAATAGATGTGAATTTGGAACTTTGACTTTGAAGATAGATTTTCGCTGGAATAAACCTTCCGTGAAGGACAAAAAGGCAAAAAGAATTCACAGAGACGTCCAGACCAAAGGTAAAATCGCTAAAGGAATGAAGTCGAAAACTTGAATTACAAATAGCCTCTGGCTCGGTAAAATGAGGTCCTTAAAATATCCTTTTAAGCCCATAACAGACGGAGCTATAATATCATCCTGTTCATCATCAGTCTACATTAGTCCACAGCTGGAAATAGGCCTCCCCTAATGAGCGCCATAGCGCCCAGTCTATAATATATATTAGTATAAATTATAGCAAGGTATATTACAGTATATTTTCTATAGTTATAGTCGAATAACCACAGGCGCAGCTATAACGTATATTTTTATTATGTCACCAAAATATGTCGACAAATAAAGCACTTTCATTCATTTGACGACCTCTGTGGCGCGGTGGTCGAAGGGTCTGCCTGCGACGCAGGAGGTTGCGGGTTCGATTCCCGCCTCGGAACAAATGTGTGTACGATCTGCAGACATAGTTTGTTCAGAGTGTTCTGGTCGTTTTCTAAAAAACAATCTATCTATGTATTGTGTTATATTATGTATATCAGTTATCAAGTAGGTACCCATAACACAAGCTCTGCTTAGCTTGGGGCTAGATAATGCTGTGTGTATTGTCCAACATTATTTATTTATTATATTCATTTGGTATACATTTTGGTATAGTAAAACCATTTGCGAAATACTGCTAGCAGGTGCTGGATGTGGCAAGCTGAAGACAGGGCGCTATGGCGCTCAATAGAGAAGGCCTATGTCCAGCAGTGGACTGGTTGGGATAGGCTGATGGTGATGCTGATGATAGTAAGACAAGACGGCCGCAGAGCTAATGAGTGCAAAATACCTCTAGTGCACTAATATAGGCTGATGATAGTAAGACAAGTGGCCGCAGAGCTAATGAGTGCAAAAATATATTTTATTTTATAGCATAGTCACCGTCTGTGGCAGCTTGCTATACCGTAATATATAGCTTACGATATTAATACATATTACAGCTCCGTCTGTTACGGGCTTTAGTTTGCACGAAATAACTTTGGCGCAGCTAAGTTTAATGTGTACTGAGCCCCTTTGTGTGGTAGTACGTAATCACATAGTTGTATAGAGTAACCACGTTAACCGATACAGGAGCCTTCGTAACTGCTAAATCCCAGCGAGGGATCGTCACGTTATCATGCATGTACAATTAAACAAACAACATTGTGCGGTGAACGCAGCTTTTGTTTATCGTTTATGTGGTAGCGCGCACTGCGAAAAGGTATTCGGCAGTTCAGGCTATACAGGGTGTAACAAAAATGAAGGAGCAATCTTTAGTGGGGTTCAGCTTCGATCACAAAACACAAAGTTAAGGAAAAAATGTTTAAAAAAGTCCTGACTTTGTTTTCGAAAACATAAATAAAAATGAACTTACATCAGACTGATACATGTGTTTATTGTCATTGAAAATACCATAAAACGTAGTAGGTATAGTTAACTGATATACTTAATACAGTACACTACATACATAACGAACATTTTTATTATCATCATAAAAACATCCACAACACCCGGGACCAATATCCTCAAATCGTTCGTACATTTGTCCCGAGGCGGGAATTGAACTCAAAACCTTCTGCATCGCAGGCGGACCTTCACGCACCGCGCCACTAAGCTCGTCAATAAATTGGAAGTCATATCAACTGGGAACTGGATTCATCACCCACCATCAACAGCTGTTGATACGGGCGTGTTTTCACCACTGTTGGCTGTGAGCCTTCAAAACTTGAGTTCTATACCTAAATCACAAAATTATGCTTAGAAGTTGATTGTTGAATATGAGCTTTCAGAATAAGATGGGCTGTGTGTGCCCAGGTAAAAGTAGTTAGTTGTACCTACTTGTTATATATTTTTGGGATAAACAAAATTTCGCCTGATAACAAAATAAAATCGGCCAAGTGGGAGACTCCACAAAGGGCTCTGTACCATTATTTATACAGGGTGTAACAAAAATGAAGGAACAAACTCACAGGGGCGGTACAGGTTGGATCACAGAATCCTGGAAAAATATTTAAAAAAATCCTTTACTTTTTTTTTAATAAATAAAAGCGATATGACCACTAAATTAGGCAATGGACTATTCAACACACACAAGTCTATTTGTCATTTAAAATAGAATAAAAAGGCCTACGTAGGTACCTGAAAACATCTCTTTTGCAAACCCAAAATATCTACACGGAACATTGGGCGAGTGTTCTACGCGATCAACGACCTGCACCATAGGTATGATTGGTACTATAATACATACATATATACAATACGTACAACAATTGCATTCCAATTTTCATCCAGTAATTTACAGGCAGACCGATCAAATACAAACTCCTACACGAAAACTTTAACTTTTAAAGGAATTGATTGTCCCAAGCACAACACAATTAGCTTGCACGATAGGTTTGTTGTATGGGAGCCCCCCTAAATATTAATTTCATTTTAATTTAACTATTTATTAGTAAAGTGAATATGTAATTAAATATCCAGTGAATATTTCAAGCGTCTACCTGTTGCCGTTACCAATATCGAAGAAAAAGCGGCAACCTACATCATCTGTGAAAATTTCAAATGTCTAACTATCACGGTTCATGAGACAGCCTGGTGACAGAAGGTCAGACAGACAGACATACGGATGGACGAAACTCTGCTCTCCAGTTTTAGTAATATCCGTCCCCGTCAGGATCCTGTTTTACCCTTTGGGTACGGAACCCCTAAAAATAAAGATGACATCTGTTGAGATAACCACAAAATGCAGAGCCGCTGGCGATGGCGAGCTCACCTGTTACAATAGATAGCTTGCTTGTTTGTTACAAATAACCTCAACTGCATGCCAGCATTTAGAAAGTGACCACATGACAAGTCTGTCACTGTCAGATTGTCACCTACTTTAGCGAAATTATAGAATTGACATGCAATTTTAATGTAAGTAAATATATCACATATTATCAGGAAGGACAACCGCTGGGGTAAACGTGTTCTTGAGTGGAGACCACGACTCGGCAAACGCAGTATATGACGCGCTTCTGACCAGGTGGGATGACGATTTGCAAAAGACTGCTGGCAGATGCCGGATGCGGCACGCTGAAGACAGGGAGCTATGGCGCTCATTAGGGGAGGCCTATATCTAAATATAGGCTGATGATGATGATGAATATTATAAATGCGAAAATTTGGATGTTCAGATGTTTTGATCGATGTTTGATACCCTTTTACGCCATAACGACTGAACGAACTGATGTAGCTCTAACCCTAGAATCAAAACATAATTATGCTTTTTATCCCGTAAATCAATTCCTATGGGATAACAACGCTTGCGAAGCCGCGAGCAGAAACTAGTTTGAAACAGTTTTTCAAACGACCTGCATTTTGTAATCCTAAGATTAAGTTTTCAAGCTTTGCTAGCTAATGCTAAGCATTATAACATTTAACAATGATAGGACGTGTTTTGTCACTTTAGGTGTTCCTTAAAATGAAATGGTCCCAAAACCCACGTTTTGACTGTAAGGAAAATCAATTTTAAGGCACCAATTTTTTTTAAATGTATTTTTGATGTGTATCAAAAGTTTAGGATTTTAGTTAAGTAGTAAGTTATGGAAGCCGAAATATGATTGACTCAAATTGACTCTATAGAAGAAAATAGCAAAGTTTTATCTAAATATTCATTTTACTACGGAAAACCAGTTTTATTTGCTAGTTATTTAACATATTTTAATGATTTTTTTTTGTTATAGTGCTTACCCGCACTCTAAGCATCTTTAAGAAATTTTAATGAAATCTAGTCTAAAAAAATACTTAACTAAACACTTTAAACGATTATGTTTTTTTTTTGACAGTGATTTTAAAACAATTACAAATTTTTAAATAAAAAGCAGTGAAATTGCGAGCGGGCCGGCCCTTGCCTCCCTTTCTCGCCTTTTACCGCGCGGTGTTCGTTCGTTCTTGTCTCGAAAAAGCGAACCTATTTCGACTTAATGCTCTGCAAATTTACGTGCTGCTTCTCAGTGCGAGTTACCCCAAACTCGACGCATGGCTAAATCTCTTAATCCTAAACAAATATCGTCGGTTGTTTGACCCAACAGATCACTATATGTATACTTACAGAGACGTAGGTTTGGTACTTGCGGTTTTACAACCTACCTACTTATTCGGGGAATACAGAATATAAATCTCGAATAACAAATTACGTTAGATACAGATCGAATCTGAAATTATATTTATATATAAAAAATATGTGATTTAGATTCCGGAGTTAAATTGATTAACACTCTGTGAATGTATTATGGAGTCCTGTATCGAACTTTATTAATCATATCGCAATTCGCTTATTTTACTAAAAACACTAACTAAACCATAAACGCTTGAGATTCCCTAAGCGAATCTCAATACGCCTATACGTTTGACGTTGGACCAATTGGATAGGGGGATGACAGAGAAGAAATGGAAGGATTCTAGTGGAGGAAGTGGAAATCTAGTGGAGTTACCGCAGCAGATTGGTACTAGAAAGTCATAGGATCCATGTTCGAACGGTCTCGCGATTCGTTTAGTTAGAAGCACTAGGCTATCTGTGTTTCAAAACTGTACTTCCATCTGTCATTACCAAAATACTCCTGCAGTTAACAAATAATGCTTACTTACCTACTCCGTTATCCAATAATATAATAAAAATATAGAAAAGGGGAAGATCTATAGGAAGGTGCAAAAAATATCGCCATTTTTGACGACGAGCGACGTTCAAAATTAATATTCTAATTTAATATCCCAAAAATAGACGACCTTGTCTTGAACCCGCAAACATCCATTCAGTGCGGGAATTAAATTTAGAATTTTCAAATTTTAAATCTCATTCCAACACTGATTTCTTTCCTACATGAGGTTAAATACAATGAAATCAAAAAACCTTTTCAAAAACAATATACTGATATAAATCCCACGTATTCCTGGACAATCCATAATTTTATCATTATTTTCTGCACAAATACGTAAGTACCTTCCTCGGGTACATTAAGAGCCAAATAATCTTAATCTGTATACAAGAGGAATAAAACAATAGAGCGAGCTACATATCTGAAGATTTAAAATGATCTCCCGATGTCCTGTGCCTTACCACAAAGCGGAGGAGATATTTGTACAATGTGAAACGGTAAATGGACGATTAAATCGCAGTCACCGGCAATAATATAAACAACTGATTAAAACCGGCCGAGCGGTCACAAAAGGAGACATTAGTTAGGTAGTAGCTGAAAGAGAACAGTTGGAGCTGTACAGGGCGTCTCAAGACTATGCGACATGAAGGGGAAGTCAGAAGAAATTTTTTCTGAAATTGCTAAACTAGATTTATTGTAAGGAAAACGTTATTATTTTAAATACATTTAAAATTTGGACTTCCTTTTATTTAAGATGCTATGTTACTTGGAAAAAATACTTGTGATTGAGCCTTTTGATCGGTGTCGTTAAATTAAGTGTGATATTTTTAACAATTTGGTGGGTTCGATTCCAGGTTCAGGCGATTATTTAAAAATCTTTGAATACAGTTTAAATTGTTTTTATAATCAAAATTAAGTCTTCTTTTAGTCAAATTTTCTATCTAAAATATTTAAGGTACTTTCCCTCCATGTGGCATGACTGTGGAACGCCCTATATACAAGATTCTGTTTGTACGATGCAGTTAGTTATGATGATGGATGGAGTTTATAACCTTTCTAGCAGTGTGGTGCCGGCTTAGAATTTGCACTACCCCAACTCTTTCCGTGGGTGTCATAGAAGGCGACTAAGGGACATACAACGGAGAGCGGGCAGCAGTGCCTCTTGCAGAATAGATCTACCACCGAACTGCGATAACTAACCCGCATGTGGGGATTATTATGCATTACCCCATTAGAAAAAAAATCAGGGAAGGTCTGCGTTTCAAATGTCTTTTTTAACTGATGCAAAAAACAAGCTCAGCTTGATTCTGACTTGATTCTGTTAACAAATTTTGACTTGTCTTCGAATTACATTTCTAGCGCGTCCTTTTCATAATCTCAAGAAAAGGTGTTATTAAGTAGATGAGTAGTTAAAAATTCGATCATCTGTCATCTGTGAGCAAGCACGCCAAAGTTTTTACAACTTACCCTGATTCCATAACTTAAAAAAAGCGTCTGATAGCAGATGCTTGAACTCATTGGAATTGCAAAATTACCTGAAACAAACAGAATAATTTAAGATAACAGTAACGTTGTGTTAGCTTAATTGACGTTGTACTTGCAGTGACCAAGCTGTATTACTTTTCCGCTGTGGCTTACGGCTAAGACTGCGTAGCAAACCGATAATGGTAGGAAGTGATAGGGGAAAACGGCGCTTGCAAGAAAACTGGTACACTTTGTGCTTTAGCCGGTGAAGCATAGAGTAGTGATATAACTTTCGGCCTTAGGGTCGGATACGGAGT
The DNA here is from genome assembly GCA_946478455.1 of Eupithecia vulgata. NCBI lineage: Eukaryota > Metazoa > Arthropoda > Insecta > Lepidoptera > Geometridae > Eupithecia > Eupithecia vulgata. The sequence continues at coordinate 9,700,836 of OX297869.1, read as the reverse complement.
TGTTCGTCCTTAGAGCAAGATGTTTTCAGTAGAAAAACGTTTGCAATGCGATTCGTCATAAGAGCAGAACGTCTTCAATTGAAATAATAGGTACGTCCAGATTAAGTAACATGCTATAATATAACATGTAACTTAATCTGGACGGTTAGGCCTTAGTAGTTTAATTCGTCTGTATTTAGCATACAGACAACTTAAACTTAAACAGATTTTTTGCCCCCACCCGGCCTTCGTGGTGAGGAACTCTTCGGGGAGGGGGATGCCTAGAACCATCCTGACATTAGACGGCGAACTTAAAATCACCTTGATAATCGATTACAATAACTGATTGAAATGAAAGTTTTAATACTAAGCGCACTAATAAAGATTGAGATAAACCCAGAAGATTTCGGTTTCCGAATGCTAGCCAAATTAGATTTGAGTCAAGCCGAACATATCAAAATTTCGGCTTGTCTCAACCCGAATTAGGCCAGCAACTCTATGGTATAACGAAGGCTTGATTATTGCATTGAGGTTTGTTCTGTCTATTGTTCTGTTATCAGACCTACCAATTATGGGATCTTCCGAATATGCCTCCAAGCTCATTTGCAAAGTTTGCACCATAAAACCCCCTTGAGTGCTACTGCCATCAAATTATTAGAAACACGTGCCTTTATAATACGAACGGATGTTATACAAAACATGGCCTTAAAAGATTCGAGTCAGTTCTCTCTTAATTACCTTTGTTTTATAGCGTTGAATTAAAGACTTTTAGATCTTGGTTCACACTAAAATACTTACTATGCAATTTCAAGCAGCACTTCTGAGAGCATTTTAGACCATAAACTATTTTCTTCTTGGGAACTCCCCGTATAATTATTATTAATTAAACCGGTATCCAATCTAAAATTATCTATAGCTTCTTTGTCAACCAATTTGTAAGTTGTTACGCTGAATATAAAATGAGCAAAGAAGGGTTGGCAGGGCAATTACAGCTTTCAGTCTAACCTAGACAAATGGCACTCGAAAAGCTAAGCTTTGACAAAGTCTTTGCTGACTGCCAACGTGGCCAGCATTCGGTTAGGAGGACAAACATTGGCTTTTACACAAAAACCCTTGAGATCATTATTAAAAAATAGGGGGCTTAAACTGAACAAATTAGGTATAATTTAGGATAACAGACAGCAGGTTTTCATTTCCCGCACAGTGGACATACAAATAGACCATAGAAAAGACGTCTATATTCTATTACACACAGAAATCTCATGGCTCACGGCAAACGAGTATACACAAATAATTTAAAAAAACTAAATCGCAGCAAACCGAATAAATTAATTTTATATAAAGGCTCAGACAATCAGAACAGCCCTGCGCAGCCCTACGGCACCGAAAACTCCACCAACCAACTGATAAAATCGTGAATTCTGTCCAAGGTCGATACCAAGAGACCGATGCCCGCCACGCCATGCGCCATCTTCCCTTTTTTTTCACCGACCGGGATAGACAACACGGTTCAGTTGTCAGTGTCAGTTTTCCAAAGATTGTCAATGTCATCTTTTGGACAAACAAAACCACGAACAGAGGACTACCTTACCAAGGCCCCCTAAGTATGAGAATAAAACCACTCACCGCTACCTAAAATACACGCCTCGTCTACACGGCCAATGCCTGACAATGAGTCCGTCCACGGACGACGCTATAGTGTAACGCATACAGCCTTTGGCCACCACGCCAACAAACGCTAACGGGTACAGTTGCTGGCCACCACAACCGCACTACAGGAAGACTGATACAGTTGTTGGCTACCCTACGATACTTAGCCACTTTCACAACACTATAGCCATCTCCTTTCCTGACTGCAAGCCCGGAGAAATAGTCAGTCATCGCTTCGGCTTCACCACACTCCCAGCCCTGAGAAATAGCCTCGTAATGAACAAACAAACGCAGCAATTAGCCGATTATGCCTTGTTTGTTGTTGTAGATAAAGATACACACCCCGGGTTATTTACGTTCCATGTACTTACTACAGCACCCAAATAAAAAGAGGAAGACATCGCCATAACGCCATAGACTCGCTCGTCCAACCTGACATCATTCTTCCTGCTATGATTAATGCGCACACCAGGCAGACGCAAGCCAACACCGCAGCACGGACGCTCCACCACCCCTACCAACCAACCGCACACATTACTCGCTTCAGCCGCGTTCTGTCGAAAAACACATCATCAACATGCAATAACATTGGTACTCTAGCCAATTATACAGAGCTGTCCACAAACTGTTTTTTTTATTTTTAAGAACAGCCTGATTATGGGCTTGGGCACCTGCACATTACACACCGACTTCCAGCCTCTTAGCAGGTACATACTCTAGGTAAGTACGTCCTACTACCACCTGATCAACCATTGCTAGTTACCGACCACAGATGAGATCCACGGTGGCACCACCAGAGAGATGAGGGGACCGAAACCAGAAACACTGCTTGACCACAACACAGGTCAACACCAATTTCATCAAGCAAGACACATATAACTACAGACTCACAAGATGTAACCATATTCCACAAAACAACATCTGATCACCATTTAGAGACAACACAACATACATAATGCTTGCATAGCTAGACGACTCAAGACACTCACCAGCTCTTACAAGCAACACCGTATGCCTGTAGAACTCATATTGAGACACCGTACTCAATATGCCCACACACGTCCTCTCAGATGGCCATCCAGGACCAATCTTGGGTGTAGGAACCCAAGACTATCTCACCAGCTCTTACAAGCAACACCGTATGCCTGTAGAACTCATATTGAGACACCGTACTCAATATGCCCACACGCGTCCTCTCAGATGGCCACCGTGGCCATTAAGGACCAATCTTGGGTGTAGGAACCCAAGACTATCTCACCAGCTCTTACAAGCAACACCGTATGCCTGTAGAACTCATATTGAGACACCGTACTCAATATGCCCACACACGTCCTCTCAGATGGTCACTATACCCATCAAGGACCAATCTTGGGTGTAGTAACCCAAGATGCTCACACTAGCTATGCCAAGCAGCACCATAACCAAATAACGACACAAAGACCTCACCTTCCAGCAAAAACAGCGAAACAGAAACAAAGATCAGAACCGAACAATATCATCCTTAAAGGACGAATCCTACATGAACAAGAACTAACAACAAAGTATATCAGCAGACTACAACAGAAATAACACAAAGTAGGAAAGCAAATGACATGATAAAGAGTCATACAAGATTTACACATAGCATGTGGATCAGTGTTTAGTGATCTGATTATGGAATTATTAAAATAGAACACATCTTAGCACCCATACTTACTCCATAACATGTATCAAGTTTAATCAAGTCTTGTCTTTGTAACATGTGTAACTGAACAGATACATGAACAGAACAACAAAATGCAAGACAATATTTAGGTTTTATAATTTTATCAACAGTAAACTAATTTTATTGTTTTTCTTTCTTTTTTTTAATAAACATACACTTACTTTGGAATTGAAACAAATCTGATTTGTGAAGGTGTGACTTATCTTTATAATAAGGCACCTCTGATTCCCAGACAGTCTATGCTAAGTAGATTCTCTGGCACTATCACACACATATTTGGCTCCGTCAATCGCTAAATCTTTATGTGCCTCCATGATTGATGTGGTCTGCCAATATCTAGTGTCAGGCATCCTCCACTTTCATTGAACCCTGAAAACAATAATTCACAAGAAAACATTGCAACAGATGGGCAAGTTGTGTCATTGACAGACATCGGCTATGATTATTAGCATTGGGACATATTTACACCGACTATGCTTTATCATTGGGCAACTCTACTCGATTAGCTTTGATTAGCTACTTATGTTGACGAAAGACATTTGTTTAGTTTCTTTCTCAAGATTCTTTATACCTAATCAATCAAAAGTATGGTCACATCACAATAAACCAACTAAAACCCAAACTGCTTGCTTAATAACCATACTACCTTTAGTATTTACAAATCAATCCAATAGAAGTATTCACAAAACCAACAATTTTAGCATGAAACGATCAGACCTTACCAGCACCTCTATTACAAACCAATTGCATTTCTGAACATCCATAGCACTTGTTAATCTCATTCTCATAGGATAGTAGAAGGGACTGACAATAATCACGTAACGTAACTTGGTAACTGGCGCAGAACTCCTGTTGTAAAAAGTCGCGTGTGGATTCCGTGGATGTGCGAGTCAGACTTTTCCTAGTATCATTCGAGGTAAACCATCAGTGGGCGTGAAGACAGGGTTACATCCCACCTTCTGATAAAGGCTCAGACAATCAGAACAGCCCTGCGCAGCCCTACGGCACCGAAAACTCCACCAACCAACTGATAAAATCGTGAATTCTGTCCAAGGTCGATACCAAGAGACCGATGCCCGCCACGCCATGCGCCATCTTCCCTTTTTTTTCACCGACCGGGATAGACAACACGGTTCAGTTGTCAGTGTCAGTTTTCCAAAGATTGTCAATGTCATCTTTTGGACAAACAAAACCACGAACAGAGGACTACCTTACCAAGGCCCCCTAAGTATGAGAATAAAACCACTCACCGCTACCTAAAATACACGCCTCGTCTACATATATATATTTTTTACCCACTAATAAAATACCACAATACTAAACGTGTTTCGTTATCGATGACCATTTCTCAGAAAGTGTGGAACGGAAAATTACTATCAAACATTGAAGAGGATATAGGCGTGCGAAGGAGATGGATTAATGGGATTCGTATATCACCATCCCGTTCTTAAGCCGAACAACTACAGGAGTTTATAGAACATCCTGAAGCTTTATGGGGTGGGAGCTAATAATTAGAACAAAAGATGCGCAGCCACGCGACGCCAACCGTAATCAGTGGTGCAAGTTATAAGCAGAATTGAGTTTTTTTTTATACATATATAATTTTTTTATTCAATTTCTTGTTAGTTATACCTACCGTAGTTATCCACTGACGAAATGGACAGCACTGCATTTGGGATCAGAGCTTTTTTTTTCAGGGAATTTGAGAAACTCGTTATTTGCTCTTTAATCAAATCAGTATATCTAATTAAAATGACTATAAATAATGCTGTCTCACTGCGTCCCCAAGTAAGGCATGTTTTTTATATGCTAGAATAGAGTAAATTGATAGTTCAATAGTATTTGTGAACAACTCTTTGTCACAGATTGCAGTGGTTAATGAAATTTAGCCGTGTGGTAGGTATGCATTTGATCTCTTTACGGTTTTAAGTGTAAACAATAAGAACAGGAAAAATAGTAGGAAAGAAGAGTAGACTTACACTAAGCTCTTAATAATTAAACTTAAGCTCTAAGCAGACCTTTGGATAGGATAAAAAAAAATTATTTGTTTTACTTAATTTAATACATTGTGCTACGGGGCCCTCTTTTAAGTGATATAATAACTATGCTAGAGGGTCTCGCTCCACAGCGCGGCTATATTAAAGATAATTAAGTAATAAGTAAGTTTAATGAATCTATACTTTAGATTTTTTAAGCCTTTATATGTAATTCCATAGGACTTTTTAAGGAATTGATCCACTCATAGAGATGTAAAAAGATATAAAATTTTAAATCGCTTAAGTTTATAAGTCGGACCACGCGTATTTACAAACATTGCTATCTCCGCGCGCACTCGCTAATTTGCGCCAACTAACTATCCGTCCTGGACGTGATTACCCATTGGGTGATTTATTTATAGTCCGTCCTTATCTACCCGCTAAGTAGCCCGTGAGATAGCAGACTGAATAATGCTCAGCAATTGGCGTCAATCAGCTGATATTACGTTTACTTGGGAATTCATTTTGTTGATTGCAAGTGAGAATTTACTTGCCTTGCTTCAGAGTTCAAGTGGTTCCTACCTTACAAATGGTTAATCTAACGATTACTTTACAGGATTTATTGTCTGTAAAGTAAACATCTCCTATTAATGAATAGGATTTTTCAAGTCTAAGGAAATGAAGCTTAAATATAGAACGACAATTCAACAAAGATCGGTACATACCCACGTCGCATATGCACTAAATAAAATTTGAACTTTATTTAATAACACAAAGCTTGCCTTATTATGAGCCCTTACGTACACATCCTAAGGTTCAAAATCCGTGCCGATTAACGAAACGCTTCACTTCAACTCTCAACAAGAAAGTCACCAACCGTAATCTAAACTGTGATGCGCAACCAAAGCCGGAAAAATTCGTAATTTCCTGTGTTTGTCTTACCCTCAATTTCAAAGTCATGCCACAGAATAAGAAATAGAACTACCTCCGAAAGCTTCAAAAAGTTAAGCTTTTTTTGAGCTACGAGTATGGCAATGTGATTTGCCTACCAAAATGAAAATAGCCTTCATTTTTACCAATATTGAACAAAATGTAATGACGCAGGGTATTTTTTGTACATCTTATATACATACTTACGTCAGGCATTGAAAACTAGAGCTTTGGTTGATACCACAAAATAAATTGAGGTTTAATACCTAGATGTAAGTGTCGTAGAAAAGTACGAATATTTGCTATACGGTATTTGCAAGATCGTGGCTGGATTCTTTATTAAATTAATTCAGAATTTGACTGCAAGAAAACAGTTATTTGTTCAACAAGTGAGCATAACGATTTTTGAGCTAGGGAAAGATTTGAAAGCCACAAAATAAAAAACATTTCAGTTAAACAACTGTTCACCTCGACAAGCGAGAAAATATTTTGTTATAAAAGAGATCGAAAGTTACTAAACCATTTTGTTCAACAACTACGGAGAGTTAAAATCCTATAAAACTCTTTCAAACCGCGAATGAGCAAAACTATTATTTTCTATGAAGGTTGAATGCGGTGTAACCTCCTTTCCTTCGATAAGCTAATATGAGCAGTGCAACTCCCCTAAAAAAGCATGTACCTGCATTTACCTGTAGTTTGGGGATCATTTAAAGATGGCACTGTCTGCCTAGAAGAATGGTCTGAGGTCACTAGATAAGTTGTCAAGGTACACAAAAAAATTACGCTGACTTCCGTCAGAAAATGAACCTTCCCTGGTGCAGATTGCGTAATTTTTCGGTGCTGTCATAGAGTATCAATAGTTTATTACACCATCGAAATTTAGTGCAGCATTATGCATTAAAATTACTTTTTTCAACAAGTTGAATAATTTTTTATTCCACAAGTGAGCAAAAACCGATTTCGCTCACTGTTTTTGAGCAACAAAGTCACCGTTTTCGAGTGGGTTTGAATAGAATAGAATAGTAATACATTTATTTAGACACAGGTACACAAAAGTATAAAATAAAATAAACAGACAGAAAACAATAACAATTTAACATGGAGGTACGTGATACAAAAAAAAGGGTGGTTGGTGAAAAATCAATTATTTATGACAGCAACAACTACATACCAAAACTAACTGATAGCTTATAGAAATAAAAAATACCGTCTTTGATTTAACAGAGTGGAAATTTCATATACTAGAACTATGCTTTCTTCTATGGCAGTACACCGAGTGACAAAGAGACCGCAGCACACTCACGTTCAAACGAAATCAACTGCCACGGTGCTTAGCAATGCAAACAATAGCAATCAGTAGCAAAAGCAATCATACAAAAATCTATAGGAGCGTTGTTTTTGTTAGCGTGAACCGTGAAACGGTGGGCGGTGAACACGTTAAATCAATTAACGACAACATTTCCTACGGAGTGGTGGGTTTTGGAAATTGGTGCAAGTAATGGTTTAGTTTTAGACGATGGGTTTTTTGAGTATAGAACACACATTGCTGGCATTTTATTCATACCTAATTTGTATTTTCATTCTATTTTTACAAGAGCATAGAAATATGACTTAAATAATGTGAAAGCCTACACACACGAAAATCCGTGCTTTGCCAAATACTAACTACCTTCTCTTATTATGTGTCCATAAACAATCTCAAATCCCGCGAGAGAGTTGTTTAAAAATAAGACAGCATAATTATGCACATAATTATGATAAAATGGCCGAGTATCGACCATTTTCGAAAACGGGAATAGGTAGGTACGTCTCTTAAGCACCCCCTTTTAACCGACTTCAGGAGGAGGTTTTATGTTCGGCTGTATATATTTTTTATGTTTATTCATCGATTTCTCCGTCAATTATAGACAAATAAAACTATTTCAGAATTTGAAGTCGATTTATAGTTTTTAAAACATGCCAAATTATAAACGATAGCGAAACATTACACATGTAGCAAAAAAGCTTTTTCTATATCTACCGCAAAGATAATCACTACACAGCAGAATCTAGTTAGATTTGACACCTAATCTCCGGTGCCTTAGATGTGCAGAACGACATAGCAACTTACAAGCTATTGTTTGTAAATGTCTACAAGAAGCTTGCACCATCGCATTAACTCCGATAGAGATGGAAAATGCATAAAACATCATCAAGAGAGAGACGACAACTGTTTTTAGAACATGATGTGGAAAACGCTTGTTTCTGGTTCGCTTAGGCCTTAGGGAATGGATTCCGAAATTGGGGGACCAATTTTATGGTGAAAGTTTGTTTTTTACATGTCGGATAAATTATATAAACGTGATAATATTATAACATCATTGTCGGTTTACAAATTGAACTTGTATGAGAAACTTACTAACACGTTTTGGACACTTAAAAGTTCAGTTATGTGTCCAAGTAATATAACATTAGTGTCGGAACAGACAACCATAGCCTATACGTAAGTTTGAACATACAAAAAATACAAGAACCTTGGTATGCATCATCGTGCTAAAAACGGTCAGTTCCCTTGCCTGAAAGCTAAAATTAAGCAAGAACGATGGAAACCTATTTTATGCTCATTTGTGCCAAACAGCAGCCGGTCAGGTGCTAATGTATCTTGGAAATATACCGTTAGCTATCAACATCGGTAGACCACATTCATCAACGGATATGACCAATAAAAGAGCTGTGAATAATCACAGTTCAATCTAGGTAAGAGTAGTCAAAAATACCAAAGGAAGAATCAGTTATCAGAAACTGTTTCTTTGAACAATAACTACCGATCCTAGGATCCAATAAAACAGAACCAAAGTAACTTATTTATTGGAGGAATTGAAATGCAGTTTCTTTCAAAAGAAAGCCGGTCTTTATTCCATAAAAGTTGTCAGTTACGACGTGGGATAAACTCAGGGAAAACGGCAGCTTGTATCATTGAAATTAGCTTTCTTTGTAAAATAAACCTTGTTTCAATGAGCTAAAAACTATTTACGTCTGTATATTTATTAAAAAATAAAGGGATGTTCTGTTACAGTGACATTCTTCCGCATTAGTGTTGTGATGCTGCGGTAAAAGGCACGCATTGTTCGAGAAAATCAGCGTCGACAATCTCCCGGATCGGATCTCATCCGGCGGATCCGAATCGGATCCTGTCACGAGCCGGACGTCTCGGGACATCTGCCGGGATTATCTCCGTAGTCCTTTCTCATCCCCGGTTTTACCCTGTTTGTCGAGTCGCATTGGGAAGCGGAAAATTTGCGACAAATTTTAGTAGATCTGCTGCTAAGGATAGAAGTGAGCCAGTAGTTTTTGAACGATCAGGGTTTCATTTTAGTTTGTTGTGACTATGTAAAGAATCTTATCTAGTAACTATGTGTACTATATATCCTTTCGTTTACTTTGTATTCAACAAATAAAGGGGAAAAATGTACTAATGAATCTTTCTTTCTCGTAAATGATTTTCTGAAATTTATTCTTCATAATTATGTATACAATTTAGATTAGATATTTAAAGGCGCTCATTATTATTTTTTTAAAGGAGAAGTCACGAGCTCGTGTCGTTGCTAGGTATCATCAAATAGACTCACCCCTGATGTCACTTTCAGATTATCAAGTTTTCTAAAGACCTTATAGAGATGTTTCTAGCGCTGTCGAGGCCTTAATAAATTCGATAGACTGTTTTTTTGTACCTTTACCAAAAAGTACTGAAATAATTTCGCTTTAAGTCGAGTTTGCGCATCGTATAGGTAGAGAGAATAAGGCTTTTACTGGTAATCTACCACTAAGCTGGATTACCCTGCTTAATTGTTCGCTTCAACTAAGCTGATTTGACGTACGAAACACTCCGTATATTCGACTCCGTGACACGCTATGGGGTTAAGGAATTCAATCTCCTCTAATCACCTAAGCAGTGTATTTCAGTTGAACTATGATTTTCTAGGTACCTTTAACTTTCAAAGAAAATTTATGTTGATAGTAGTTTGAAAGTTACCTTTCTCTACTACGGTAGGAGACACTACTCCGGATGGAGTGACATTGCTAGCCCCTAGCCCCAAGCTAAGCAGTGCTTGTGTTATGGGTACTAGATAACTGATATACATAATATAATACAATAGGTACATAGATAGATATTTCAGCAGATCGTACACACATTTGTCCCGAGGCGGGAATCGAACCCGCAACCTTTTGCGTCCCAGGCAGACCTTCGCCCACCGTGCCACATCGGTTTTTGGCATGAATTAGCTAGATTTGGCCCCAACGAAGTTTAAAATCATTCATCAATCAAACCAACACCCGATTGCTACCGTTTTAAATACGTTCGAAGGATCTTGACCGTTATAAATAAAATCAGCTTATCTACTTCGAGTGCCTTATATGAACCCAAATACCTACGTGATTATGCTGCATGGGATTTTCGAAAACTGAGGTCCAATCCTATATTTAGCTTGATTTAGTCTGTGTTGAGGTTTACCTACTTGTTTAGGATTAATGTATCTCAAGTCTGGGTTGTGGTGAGCGGTTTTCAAAGTTTAAATCAAGGGCATTCCAGTCGTGGTTTTGCAAATTATCTAAGTTACGGCCTACATATTTTATGTGAAAGCGTAAGTTGAAAGTAAATTTTAAGTGTAACTAAAGATTTAAAAAGTCAACGCAAATACTTTTTAGACAACAGTCAAATAAATCAATGTTTCAAAATGTCATACTAGTAAAATCAGTGCTAGTTTTTTTTTCAGAACTGCAATTGCAAAAATAGCTCGTCTACAATGTCCGATTTCAAAGCGCTCGCAAACAATGAAGATAAATATTTACCGTGCTGAGCAATCATAGGCACAGCAAACTGCCAGGAACAATGAAAATAGCACGGAAAAGTGTTTTTCCGCTTATTTAATTGTATGAAGTATTGTGATGGACAGTATTTCATTATTATTTTTGAACCACCTGTGCTGTATTAGTGAAAAGATGTGTCTGGCAAACGCACTGTGCTGCGTGAGTTAAGGCTAGATGCTTAGAATAACTAGGCATAGAACCCTAGTAGGCGCACGCGAAGTGAAGCAATTTCAAGTTAGCCTTTAAAGGCTACGTACATCGCTCGACGCGTCAGTGCTCAAGGTCAATGCCTACTGGGAAGAGCTCTACGATTTTTGATAAAAATGACGTATTGTGCAGTGAAAGGGTGTCACAACTCTTCACATAATCACCACAAACAACCGAAGATTCCATTTCACGGGTAAGTACAACCTGGCATCTTATATTCTTGAGTAAAACAGTAGTTTATGCACAAAAATAAAATGTAAACAAAACAGACGCCATTACAAATAAATGTTGCTAGCTATAGACCAAAAAATATTTACCCCATAGATATGTACTTCTTTGTTTTTTCTATTTCTACTTTACACTGGTGCTACGAATAAATAATAAGTCAGGAATTATAACAACCCTAAAAATGCCCCAACAAAAGTAGTGTACAAGTGTGGACGTCAAAATTCGCGTACAGCGCGCTGTACGCGAAGTCGGACATTTGCCTTGCAAGGGAGCACACGTCAAGTTTTCGCGTAGGTTTTCGTTTTTATCATTGTGAAGTGCCGTGCTGTGACCCCCCGTGCCCCCAGCCCCCCTGAAGTCCCTCCCCCATCAAAAAATCTGATATGGGTATCGTTTTCGACTAACATGGGGGTAAGGATTACGAATTTGATGACGGCAGGCGTGTGTTGGATTGCGTGACCGACCGACTTTTAAGTTAAATATGTACCTGTGTTTTATTAAGCTTCGCCTAGTCAAAAACTTCTGTTTTATTTTCACGGGAAAGGGGATAGATTATCAATTTATCACAGACTGTGCGGATGCTGATGTAGTAGGAGTGTTAAATTTAAAAATTTCATTGGTTTCTTTATTCGATCAACCCTAGTTTTATTTATGTCGTTATATTCGTTCTTAGATTCCCTTCTGATCCGACTGTTGCTTCCCGATGGGTTGAAAAACTAAGACGCGCCCGCGCCGCGCCGCCGCCACCCCGCGTCGTGGCCGATGCGCGGTGTGGCCTCGTTCAGCGCAGGTAGCAACGCACGCGGGCAACGATAGGACGGCAAACCGACACGACCGGGGAGAGGTCAAATGCAGGACCGACGGCTTAACGTGCTTTCCGAGGTCTAACACCGCCCACTTCCTAACTCCGGGCTGCTACTGTGAATATTTCTTGCTAAAAAAGACCCAAAATCTTGGCCCGACCCGGGATTTGAACCCGGGACCTCATTATCACCGGTTGAAAACGCGACCGCTAGAACAACGAGGTAGTCGAATAAAAGTATAAATTGTCCTGCATAAAGATACATTTACTCTACGTTTATCCCAAAATGTTTAAAAATAAATGTCCACCCGTGCGAAGCCGGGACGGGCCGCTAGTTAATTATAAAGTTAATGAAATATCATTTAACAGAAAAGTGATAAATGTGCAAATCATTTACTCCTTACTAAATGTTACAATTTCCCGACCTTACGGGAAAAATGTTAATTACTTGCAACATTATTTGTGCACTTGTGTGCGTGTCGGCTAATGTAATAACGTGCCGCTTACGCACACATTGGTTGCTTTTTTGCTTCAACTTTGAGCGGAATTTTGTATGAAATTATCACTCTGTGTCTTATTACTCTAAGGCTAGATGTTACAGTAGAGGACAAGCTTTTGTGATTTTTAAAAGCATCTGAATTATAGAAAATAGTGTATAAAGTACTTTAAAAAAGATATATTTAAATAACGATCTCGTCTAGTCAAAGTTACATTCAGTTACAAGATATAGATAGAAAAATATATCAAAAAGTTACCAATTTTTATAATGTTTTTTTGTATTTGACTGAACTACTGATAATTAAATTTTTGTACTTAACTAAAGACCCTTAATATTTCCAAACTATTAAACTACTAGATAAAATAACAAAATGCACGAGCCCGGCGCAGTCTGGCGCTTACGGATAACGCTGCAGGAATAATAATAATAATAAAGCCCATTTATTTCCAATCTTCAATTACTATACATGCATTTCTTGGCTTAAAATTAATTGCAGTGATTATTAATCAAATTATACATACTTAATATCGCTTCTAATAATATGATAGTAATTAATAATTCTTAATATATAATAAACAAAAAAATTAATATTATTATTTTATCTCATTTTAATCACTATCCCTACTGTTTCTATCACTGTTGATCGGAACCCCTTCTTGGGTAAAGGCCTCCTCCAGCTTACTCCAAGCCTCTCTGTCTGTTGCTCTCTTTCTCCATTCAGTTCCTGTAATAGCTGTTATATCTTCTACCCATCTTTTTGTAGGACGTCCTCTTCTTCTTTTTCCTCTTGGTCCTTCCCATGTAGTTGTATTTAGTGTCCATCTTTTATCTGTGCATCTCACTATATGCCCGTAGGGCATCTATAACTTTAGTTTTTTGTCTAATCTGTTCGCTTTTTACTCTGTGTATCCTTCTTAGTTTTAGTACACTCCTTTCCATTGCTCTCTGGCATGTAACCAGTTTTGTTTTAATTTTTGTATTGAATGTCCACTTTTGGCATCCATATGTAAGGGTAGGTAGAATGCAGGTATCTAAGACGGCTTTCTTAAGATAGAGGGGGAATCCGCCTTTAAGGATTTCCTTTAGTGACCAGAACTTTTTCCAACTCATGTTAATTCGGTGATCGACCTCTTGCTCTTCATTTTTATCGCTGCAGGAATACCTGGTCTTAATAAAATATATTTAGGGTTGTTTTCGTTTAAGTACTGGCAACTGGGTATGGTATAATTATTTTGTAAAATTAGAGTTGTCAGTCAGTTCGTATCTTCTATTTTGATCATGCGTGCAGGGCACCAAAATAATCAAAGAAATAAGTACCTTCCAACTTAATTTACAAGTTCACGTTTAGTAAACAACTTTTACAAAATATTCGGAACGTTTTGTCAAATTTGTCAAAGTGGCTGCAAATAAACGGAATCTTAATTCAGAACAATGCAAAAAAAAAACAATTATCAGCATATTCGATAAGGGAATTTTAAAATAGCCAAGTTTTTATCACAATGAGCCATGAGGTTCACTTTCGATCAGATCGGGCCATTGGCCGTTCCTCATTAAAAGGGATTTATTAACGTGACGAGACGACGACGGCACGACGCGACGCCGCCGCGCCGGCCGCGCCGTGTGCGATATTTACGACGGGCAGATTGGCAAGATACCAGAAAACCACGATGGTGCCTTATGGCGTGGTAGCTTCGCAGACAGTACGTTAACTTGTGAATAAAGTTGGTACTAGTTTTTTTTTGGTACTCTGCACGCAAGATCAAAATAGAAGATAAGTACGACCTGCTCCTTGATACTTTTTTGTTATATTTTTGGTCTGGTAGGATGATATGCGAAAGACTGCTTGCAGAATGGTGGAAAAGGTGAAGACAGGATATGATTGAACTAGCATAAGCTACATAATGATGCAAATGACAAGACAGCACGTAATTTATCCGCGGTTGCGGGTTTCATTCCCGTCAGTTGACATTTTTTTAGAATAAAATTTAATTTGTAATAATCTACTCGCACACGGAGGGTTCCGTACCATCGTACAAAACTATTTCGCGAATGAAACGGTTCAAAAGATACTATACATTAATTTAATTTATTTTTAGCTTGGTGTAATATCGGCAAGAGAAATAGGTACTAGAATACTCTTTTTGTGAAAACTTCAACTGTCTACCTTATACAGTTCAAGCCCGCTAATAGTCGGATGGACAGCGAAGGCTTAGAAATAGGGTCCCGTTTACATCCTTTGGGATACGCAACCCTAAAAACCTAAAACAACAAGAAACGTTTTTATTTGTATAAATATTGTGCGGTGGGTACGGAATCCTTTTCTTATGCTATATTGTGCCGTATCTATGAGAAGATTTCAATAGGGTTTTTATACTTTCCTATAAGAATTTTGTTCTCTCTTGAAAGTAGTAAGTTTTCCTACTGGTGTAAGGATACACTGTGCGATGATGGTGCCGTATGGGCTCCTCAGATAATTAAGATCCTTTTACAGCAGATGGCAATGGCAAGTGCGGCGCTAATGACCCCCCTTACTAATAAGAGCAGCAATCGCGATACGGAATTTTACTTTTCTAGAAATATACGGGCATTAATATTATCTTAAGTACAAACTTGAGAAATTTACGCTCTCCTTCCTTTTTTCAGTTCTTAGGAAAAATACCAGAAGCTTCATTAGAATTAATCGCGCAATAGTTTGTTTAAATTTAAATTTCTTATTGGTATTTTGTCACACATTACATCACGGAGTACTCAATACTCAATCATTTATTACATTCTGTAGGTGTACAGAGGTGCTTAAAATCTACGTAGGTATTTTGTTTCACTATAGACCCTGCTGGGCATACAATATATTATGGAGAGAGAGGAGGACATCATTGTAACTACTTATGTTAGATACATTAGAAGTTTGTATTTTTCTTATTTTTCATTTAAATATTCGTCAACTATGTAGTAGGTATGCTTTTGTAAGTATATTTATCATAATACAAAAAAAATATTTAAAGCCTTCTCATTCACCTACCACCACCTGGAATTTCATTCGAAATTGCATATTTAGACGAATCTCGAACGGCTTGGTATTGTGCTCGTCCCGATGCTGTTTTGTTCAAACGGCAACAGCCATCGAGCCTCTGTGTGAGTTGACACGGAATAGGGATGTTAACAATTTTTCGGAATTGCTTTTATTTTGAAGATGGACTCTTGTTTAGCATAAAAAAAAATATTTTCTTTAAAAATATTACTATTTTCGATAAGAAAATGTACAAAAATAGAGTAATTTTAAACTTTTCCGCTAAAACACTAACAACTGTCACGTAACAGAAATGACGTCACGAACCGCAAAACGATGGTCGCGATTCATGACATGACTGTATGTTGTATGTCCATTGTTCGATTAGGACATGTGTTTTCTTAATTTTACTTGAATACAAACAATCAAAATGAACACAAAGTTTTACAAAACCTGTGCAGTGCCCCCTGTGTAAAAGTACAACAATTACTATACCGGAAAAACTGTTTATTCATGTGCCAAAAGATAAGCAAATGTTACGAATTTATTGTTTTAGCACATAACCTAACTTTGTAAACAGTGATTTAAACGATGTTCTAAACACGATAAATTATATATAAAAAGCAGAAAATCATCTATTACACATGTACTTGACTGTTATTTATGTATTCGTAGATAGATAAATGGTATTAAACGTAAAAGAGTACCTACAAAGATGTTTTCACGTTCCTGAATTCTGAACCACAAAAGTCTTCGTTTCTTGCAAAAAAGTTTGCCACCATCAACAAATCTACTTTTGGTAAGTTGGAACTATTCCCTTTAGTGAATCCGGATTCCATCATGTATTAATATTATGTAATTTACAGACTAATTCGTCGTTATGAGAAAATGCAGAAAGGTAAACAAACAGTGCGACAGCTAGTTTTGCAGCTAGTGACGTCATAAGCTTATAATGGCGTTTGCAGTCACTTGACAACAGATTATAAATATAGCATTTAAAATCATTTTTAATAAATTCAATAAGTTATATTATATTATAAAAATGTGATTTTCGATATTCTAATAATACAAATGATTATAAAATTAACACTAAACTTTAATTTGTGATTATGGTTAACATCCCTATTGTTTGATACAAACGTGCCATGCGTGTTCGCAATTCTCGAAATTGTTTCCGAATACACTTACCTTGGGCAGATTCTGCAGTTGGGTAAAAACAATTTCGAGAAGAAGGCCAAGAGGAGGATCCAGCTAGGTTGGGCCGCGTTTGGCAAACTACGTCAAGTCTTCTCGTCATCCATACCGCAATGCTTGAAAACGAAAGTTTTCAATCAGTGCGTCCTACCCGTCATGACCTACGGAGCTGAGACGTGGTCACTCACGGTAGGGCTGGTCCACCAGTTTAAAGTCGCCCAGCGAGCTATGGAGAGAGCTATGCTCGGAGTTTCTCTGAAGGATAGGATTCGCAACGAATACATCCGACAGAGAACCAAGGTTATCGACATAGCTCATAGGATTAGCAAGCTGAAGTGGCAGTGGGCTGGCCATATTTCAAGAAGAACCGACAACCGCTGGGGTAAACGTGTTCTTGAGTGGAGACCGCGACTCGGAAAACGTAGTGTAGGACGCCCTCCGACCAGGTGGGATGACGATTTGCGAAAGACTGCTGGCAGATGCTGGATGCGGCAAGCTGAGGACAGGGCGCTATGGCGCTCATTAGGGGAGGCCTATGTCCAGCAGTGGACTGGTATAGGCTGATGATGATGATGATGATGATGCATGTTCATCTTTTGGCCGCTTCTAAATGGGAGTCAGAACATTGGTTTCTTTCTTCATATAATACCGGCGCTGTATTGGACCACGCAACGTTCCGTGTCGCGTGTCTTCGGTTGGTTGCGCCTTCCCATCTTCCGAGGACATCCGTGAGTCAACTGATCCTTATCAATATCAGTCAGAAGCGTCCCCAAGACGCTGGCTGCATACCCCGCTGTATAGCAACGCTGATACGCTGTTCAAGATACTCAGCAGCTCTGGGGTCACCCATCGCTCAGACCAGAGGCTCAAACCGAGGTTCTCCGCCTCCGTCACTTACGGACATAGGATTTTGATTCCAATGGGAGCAAATGCGTTGGCTCTGTCGAGACCTGCTGATATGTGCGCCTTTTGAGATCTTCGGCCATCTGCCACCGCATCGGCTATAATATAGCCACTGATATGTATTTTCACGGGTATGTTCTATATAGCCTAGTTCATCATGGATAATGGATAATGTGTGTGATAGAATTTTTCAATATCGGTCCAGTGGTTTTGGAGCATATTCAAATAAACGAATCTTTTCTCGTTATAATATATGTATTAGTATTTTGTATGTATATAGTACATACTAGCGACCCGCCCCGGCTTCTGCATTCTGCACAGGTGATATATTATGCATGTATTGTACATATAAACCTTCCTCTTGAATCACTCTATCTGTTAAAAAAAACTGCATCAGAATCCGTTGTGTAGTTTTAAAGATCAAAGCATACATTGGGATATATGGACAGAGATAGCGACTTTGTTTTATACTATGTAGTGATATTCCCCCTTCGAGCGTGCAGAGATCTTTACAGCAAAAACTAAAACATAAATTAATTTGAAAACATCATCAACCTTTCGCTAGGCAAGATGTACAACAAGTAACTGAACGATCGACGGGGTACAGTCACGCAACTTTAAATAGCAACCTGATACGCAAGCGGAGCATTTAAAAACGTATTTTCAAGTTCACAACAAACCTGAAATCAGTCCAAGCTACATTTCCTAGGATTCCTGTACTCCATTCATTATTATCGGATTACCAGAGAAGCGATAGGACTGGCACGGACGGGTGCACGAACCCGATAGCATGGTACTGCAGTTTATTCTGTGATACCGAGTCCCGACTGAAAGTAGTACATATCACATTGCAACGTGCCGTGAACGGGTTGGGAAACGAACGGTATGCATCCGGGACGAGGGAGGGTCGAGAAAAGAATGTTGAGAAAAACGGTTTGTGTATGTCTGCACGTTTGGAAATGCAAAGATCTTGTGCGGGTATTGTGTGCTGGCAAAACTTATAGCTGATAGATAGATAGATGAATATAGAAGATGCTAGTCAAACAAGCAACTGTACTAAAATGTCAAGAATTTGAGAGTTTAGTAAATATTGCGTAACTAGTAAGGTAAGGTAAGAGGTAGTCATATTTCAAATCCATAGTCGATGGCAGATGATTAGCTCTAAGAAAGTTTAGCTTATGATTTTCTAGGTTATATCTACTTATTACTACTTCAAGATAGCAATGCTTGTAACAAGAACTCTACTCCACTTTTGCTTATGGCATGGCGCAAACGTGTCAGATAAAAGTTACCGATGAATATTTGATTTCTATAGAACCACTATATGAAATCATACACTCCCTGCGCAAACGTAGACTTTTTTTGTGTCTATTTGTTCCCATTTTACACAAACTCAAAGTGTTCAGTGTCGATAACTGGAAACTAAAAATGTCAAGATTTGCGCTGCGCCTTAAGAAACAAGATTTAGAAGTTGTTGATGAAGTACACAGCACAGTGCCATAGCCAGAAAATTCTAAATAAATTAGTAAGATTTTCACGTTGCTAATCGACATTAAAAAATCTTTTAGGAAAACTTCGGTCCGGCATCGTTCCGGCAGCAGCATGTCAAGGTAAAATAGACCCTAAATCTTTCGAGATTATCACAGCGCTGGCAGAGCATTGTTACCTGTCTGCTAAACGTGGACGGTGTTAAGTAACTGCTGTCGTAAATTCGCTTGTAGTGTTACTTCTTACGTTTCAGGAGGTTCTGCACAAAGGCCGTCTACAATAAAAGTAGCAATGTGGTGCAAATATTTTTTGTTCAGTCTGTAGCAGCACTGAGACAGCAGCCAGCCATTAAAATTGTGATATTTTTTTAAACATAATAATGAAATACACAATTTAGTTTCGTATTTAACCCGCTTACATTTATCTACACCAACACTAATAATATTAGTAAAGATGTAGATAAATGTAAGCGGAATAGATGTAGCGAAAGAGGAAAAATTACATTTTTGTATGTAACGTTTATACATAAAAACTACTAGACCGATTTCAAAAATTCTTTGGCCGTTAGAAAGCTACATTATCACTGAGTAACATCAGCTATGGAATATCTGCGCGAAGCTATGGCGGACCGCTAGTAATGAATAAAGATAAAGGTACCTAGTTATTGTTATACTTGGGGCTAGATAATGCTGAGTGTATTGTCCAGCATTATTTGTTTTTATTTTTTATTTATATAGGTACCTATTAGTTCTTATAATCGATTGATTCACAATCTCCAACGCTCTGAGCATATTGCTCCATCAATACAGACTAAGAAACACAGTCTCATAATCTAGACCGCAGTGATTAAAATACAATACTGAACCAGTTCCACGGTCGTTTGCATAATAAATACTGTCCTACCAAATTGCTACATGCATGCACCAATTTATTGTAGACCGGCATTCGTTAAAAGACCGCACAGCTTGGTCCACGTCAATTATAAATGTATTCAATTACCGGCTCGTAAAAATGTGCAGGCAAAGAAAGAGTTTCTTTAAGGCGACGGCGATAGATGTGAAATGGGCAAATTTGGGTTACATTAAAACCATTTTTCTCCGTCATCTTCATCGATGGCTTTGAAAAAAATACCTAATAATCTATATGGGATACAAGGCAGATGCCCGAAATGAAAAAAATATATTTAAATATCAGAAATAATTTTGTGCAAAGTATAATCTGTTTTCTTAGTTTTGAAAAAAAATCTCCTAAACTATCAATCACACGATTTTTTTATTTTCATCACCATATTAAATAGAAAGAATAACCAAGGCACTTTCGGCTTATTTTTGCAAACTAATATCTTAATTAAAAGATAATCATCAGCAAATACTTGATTTTTGAGCTTACGCCGCTCTGCTCTGTTCCGCTCTTTTAAGCGCGAAATTCTATGCCTATCCTATTCGCAAAATGGCTTGATTTATTTTTTGTGGTATTCGGAAATAGGCATTGCCTCATACATCAAACATTTTTCATTTATGTTTCAAATTACATACGAGTATGTACTTTTCTGAATAAACTCATGTTTTAAAAACATGTTTTGTTAAAATATATTTTAGGTACCTACAACAATAACAAAACTTCACTTGCTAAAATTAAAGTAATTTAATCCGAAGACTATAAATTTTAAAGTTACGACCGATTTAAACAATGGGGGTGTAAAATATCAAACTGCTGAAACGTTTTATTTTAAAGTATTGCATTTCGAAAATTAATTTTCATAACAATCATAATTATGTCCATCTGTGAACAAACAAAACAACAACAAGTGTAGTGGAAACACCAGTAAAAGAGAAATATTACAGACATTGTGAAGGGAGGAACATGACATAATGACATAAGCTTCTTAAAAAGACTATCCAAAACACATGATGACTATGACACTCGAAAAGAAGTGTAAACCGAAACCACTTATAGGTTTGTAGGATATTTGCAACGCAGACAACAAAACTGAAAATGAACGAAAGTATTTCACGTCGTTGTCTAAATTTTCAATTATTTATAAACCACCGGATAGAGTGGTAGGAAAGCTGCCGTAACATGCAATTTTAATATCAAACGAAGTGTCTGTACGATACAAACTTTGCACTCACGCCACGTACGTAAGTTTGAAATTCAAAAACGTAAAATCAGCGTCTGAATGCAAAAATCGAAGAGGGACGTTAGGGACGGTCCGATACTCTCGATGTTCGAGTTATCGAATAGCCGATACGGTCGCGACCGTAAACGGGGGGTTATCGTTTACTGAAAATGCGATGGCCTCTTGTCGTAACCGAAATGTGTACTTGACACTCAAGTACGGAGTACATTGTATCCCGTTAAGAAGCTGAAAAGTGCTGCTTATTTTGAGAGGTCGTTGATTTTATACTCCATCAACAATTGGCTATTTTTGTCATTGAGGGCGTGAGTAACCCAGTCGTTTTTTCTTATTTGTCTATAAATCATGTTCTTATCATGGATATATGACCCTGTAAAGCCTTTTTTTTTATTTGCTCTTGGTGGCTTTCGTGTCACTGCGGTCATGATGGGCCTATTGTGATCGCCACTTTATGTGTTCTCCCCTAAAGCTGCGGCGTTCAGAGTTCGCCACCTACCCTTGCAGCTGCTAGGAACTGAAGGATTTCCTTTGGGGGGAAATCTCGTAGCTCGTCTGGGCCGAGCAGGTGCTTGCCCAGATAAGTACTACGTTTTTGCATCAGTGCTCCACACTCTCTTAGCAGATAGAGAAGCGTTTCATCCGCCTCCTCACAGAATCTACAGGATTTTGTGTCGCATAGCCCCAATTTAAACTGTAAAGCATACTGACGGGAATCAAATAATCGATGAATCCACAGAACTATAATGAACCTCACTATTTTTGCGGCAACCCAACTATCGTGAAGCAGGGAAGTTGCACACGTCCCATCGGTCGCTTTCCTGTCACCTATCCAGCGATTTGAAGAAAATTGACGTTTTAGGTTGTCAAACCAGAGTTATGGCGCCATTTTTATACGAACATCTCTCTTTACATCTCTCTCTGTATCTCAATACAAGTGATTTCGTTCTTCAGATCCTTTTTTGCATCCGCCTAGTTTTTTATTTTTGTATTTTTATAGAAAAACATATTTGTCGTATTGAAGCGCAATCGCTAGACTTGATATCTAGCAAATACTGACTGAACGCGATCTCTACGCAAATCTTACTTGATTAGGAAAGAGCATAGAAATAAACCATACTTAACACACAAAAAGTAACTGAATATTTTCAAACGTGGGCGCCACGTCTTCGTAGTAACAGGCAACAAAACTTCACAACAAAACTTCCTTCTTCGTGCTTTATTTTTGAATCGACTGTAAGCTTTTGGGGCTGGTTGAGTCTTCGAATAGGTTAATTAATTTAAAAATTTCTTTCAGTCAGTATATTACACTATATGTTTATAATGAAGGCATAGGCAAGTAATAAGACATTTTGCCCTACAAACTTTATTATAATTTGACAATTGTTTAAACTTTTTGTTAACCCTATATAAACATTTAGTGACTAAAAAACGATATATAAACTTTGTTTTATGTATATCGAATATAAAAAACCCATTTACAGGCGGCTTGCACCCACCCAAACCAACAGTGGCTGCAAGATTAGATTTTGAGCATTTTGTATAGGTAGACGAATTAGTTGTTTTTACAATGTCAGACAAAGCGACTTCCACAATACAGGCGAAAGCTCGCGGCGAGGGATCGCCTTAAAAGAAGATGTAGTTATAGGTAGGTACTTCATCTCAAAACCACAAACTTTATCTTCCCTCACTACAATCACAGAAAGTGGCGCCAAAGAGCTCCAACTACCGATAAACTGGCAGACGGCCACTTGACTGTGGTTGATAACCTAAGTACTTATCAGCTTAGCCACACAACATCTGCAGAGGCCAATGGTGCGCTCGTAAAATCTTGAGATGAGTACATACCCGTGCTACTTGACGGAGTGTAAGTTATTTCGTGTAAGTTCTAACGCTGAGTAAAAACGTTGGCAAACTGTAACAAACATAATTTCTTTTCGTCAGTTTTTTTTATACCCCCTACCATTAAGGCGCATACCCCACCCAAAAGTGGCGCCGACACCTAATTTATCTTATCATTCCGTTTATCAATGGAATTTTCAAAAATCCATCTTCCAGTTTGTGATACCTATCATAAGCTTTTTTAATGCCTCTGTAATAGTTTTATTCTATTTAGTTTAGGCATATATACGAAAATAGATTATGGTGGCCACCAAGGGCAACTTTGTATCTATATCTAAACTAAATAGATTTTTTTTTGTTAAACGGAATAATAACGTTAAGTAGGTGGCGGCGCTATTTTGGATGGGGTATGCGCCTTAAGATTTTTTAAACACTTTCATGGCCCACGACACACATGAATAACTGATGTTCCTCCAGGCGGCGGAGCGGCGGCACACCGCTGGCCCTGCGGGTCGTACTGAGGCTGGGCAGTAAATGCGTTAGGCAAGAAAGTTTGTGATGATTTGTCACGCACGTCACAATGCCACTACGAATAGATCGAGCGTAAATTATGCACATAGATTACCTTTTTCATCCCGGATAAACGCGTTTATAGGACACAAGCACAGGTAGAAATATATAATTAGGTATGTTTATTCAATTTCTGAACCCTAGTCTTAACACTGTTTAATTTTATGAGTTAAGGATCGTAATTACTATGACAATCTTGTGTAATCTGATAAATGAATATCTGACATATGAATGGTCATACACGCGCTTCAAGTCAATCCACAAACGTTTTCCCTTCAAATAGCGCTTTCTCCATACATTTCAAAGAGAAAAAACCAAAAACTCTCATTTGTTTACGTAATCTATTCTTCGGGGGTAAGGAAATCCATCCATCCTAAAGCCAATCGATTCAGAATATTTGCCTCCGTCAGAAAGCAGGCCCGGCTTCCAAAGGATCTTTTGTTCCATTGTACCCCACCCTTTGTTCTATGGCGGATAAATTATTTTCTACGATCCTTCTTAGGACCTGTTTCACTAATGTTGGACAAATAGCTGGCAAACTATAGTACAGACAATATGTCTTTCTTGCGTATCTACGTAAATACATATGTGTCTGTGATCCTAGTAACTCAATACATCAAAACGACTAAGGAAATTTTGATTGATAAGTTATGATGACACTCGCCTGAATTCCGGAACTCTTATTAGTTCGTTTTAAAAAAATCTACTGTGAAGAGCGAAAATCGAAGTGTTTTATTTTGGTTTTTTTTTTCAATTAATAATTTCTTACGGAATAATAAATAAATTCTAATAACGACTAGCAGTCTTATTAGATTTAAAGAAATTTATTTTCTCATAAAACCTTTACAGTTCACATATAATGAGATTAAATAAACAGTTATTGTATATTTATACATCATCATCATCAGCCTATATTTGTCCACTGCTGGACATAGGCCTCCCCTAATACATTATATTATCCTCTCCTATTTATACATGCGAGCTGAATAATCCATTATTAAACTATATCAATAATCGTACCCCCAAACCACTGTTTAACCTTGGTGAAATAGGCCCAGTTCTTGGCATCCCATTCCATTTCTCTCGTATTAGTTCCGCCCGATGCGCAACAATTATAGGCCTTTATGTCTTGGATGACGCGAAAATCATCCCGCTTTGGAGCGTCAATTTTACGCCTCACTCTACCCATCACGGAGGTTAATTAGTTATGACTTACGGAAGCCAAGACTAGCGGAATCGTGTTATATCTTTCACGCGAATTAATGCTTACTTAAAGACAATAAAGAGCTCTACACACTATTAAAACGCCACGCATCCGAAACTAAGAAAAATGGCGTCATGTGATTACAATGTTTGATTTATACATGGTGTAACAAAAATGAAGGACCAAACTTTAAGGGGGAACTTTTATTCATTTAACTTTTCTTAAATTCTTTATTGTACACAAAAATACAAACATAAAAATAAAACAACGAAAATCTATGTACAAAGGCGAGCTTAACCCTAACAGAGTTTTCTTACAGCAAACCTAGGGGTATTAAGAGAGTTTTTTTTATTATTAACTTTATTGTTGCTTCGACGGGAAAATTATGAAAAAAAACCCCGACTCCTTAGTAACGAAAAATATATATAAACATGAAATGACCACTACAATGATGCATGTGCCTATTGCCCCTTCCGTGTCTCGCCAGTACCTCCCCTGACAGTTTGGTTCGTCATTTTTGTTTATACATACATATATTATTTTATTCAACTCTGCACGCATCGCGTTTTGTCGGGTCGCGTAGAGTTTCAATAGTGGGTGAGTTTCCTTCACAAAGCTATTCATGTATTTAGCTACAGAATTGTTGTCTTGTTTAGCGTGTGATATTTTGTGTGAAATCGTGATGATCGGGGAGGGTTTCTCTACTAGGTAGACTCTAGCTCATCCATTGCTATCGGGTATTTATAGGATACACATTAAAGACCCGTTATTTACCGCAATTGATTAGCTATTAAACTAGGTACGACATGGCTTAGAGAACATTCTCTGGAATCGTAATTGATTTTAGTAATAAACTTGGTATTGGAACTAATACCTCTTGATTAGGAGACTGAAGACTGTCTGGCAAGCTAATTATTGTTCTCAAAGTTGTTTGTATTAACTGTTTCATGTTTGTACATTTCAAAATTAGTACATTCATTAAGCATGATACTTTATTGTACCACACAAACACAGTAAACAGTATAGAAATAAATGCTACGAGAAGACGAAGTACATAGGTGGCCTTATCGCTATGAGCGATCTTTCCCAGGTAACCTTGGGATGGACTGGGCATTTAAGAACAACAAAGACGTTGGCACTTGAAAAAAGAAATAAAAATATAATACTTACACTACTTATAACATCTACCTACAAATACATACGATATATACTGATGCTGAGTTGAACTGATCATAATGAAAACCGAGCAGATTCACGCCCAAAATGCTGGCCGCATTGTACAGCTGTATGGCAATGCTGGAGCGTTGCGTAAGATTATCCGCAGAGGAGTATTAGTCGTTTTATGTTCACCCATCGTCATGCAAGCAAACATAAAAAAAACCGCGTAATACATAGTTTTAACAGCGATGCATACTTTATAAAGCTTGACCCTATCCACTTTCTACAGTCAGCGAAATTAAATTTTATCCCACCCACAATAAATACGTCCTTTGGATATTTTATTACATACAATTTAAAATTCGGCCAATTCATACGGGGACATAAAAGTTTTCAAAGGATGCTTTCATTAAGGTGAACATAAAAACCGCATAAATTTGAGTGATTAAGGTAGACATCTTTGCGGGGGGGAGTGTGGGTTGAGGGTGCTTCAACATGACAACGGAACGGGAACGGAAACGGAACGGGAAAGGAATGACAACGACAACTAAACGAGAACGGCAACGGAATGCAAACGGTAACAGTGCAGGACTAATATGTTCCATCGCATATTGAACTAACTTTCAGCTATAAATGAATACAGTTAAAGCGTATACTGAGTAAAGGTTTTTTTAAAAGAAAATATTGCAGCCAATGTTACTATTTATATGAGCCCATGTCGTTTCACTTCAGAGTCCAGAATCCATTTGACGATAGTCCATACTATCGTCTCCATAGACGTGATCGTGATTCATTTTACAGCGTAAGTTCCATAGGTTTTGATACAGCAGCGCCTTTATCGTGCGATCAGTGAACTAAACAGATCCCATACAAATATAAGAGGCCAGGACTACGTCTCGATACGTCAAATGGAATCGAGAGGCAAGACAAAAAGTTGAGAGGTGTCAAGGGACACCCGGATGGAACGAAGTTCCTTTCTATATGACAGAGAGAGAGACAGACAGAGAAACATGCGCAAACCGCACGGCTTACAATAGCTTACTATAGCAAAAAGTGTAGTAACAACTTTTCGTGACAATTTTTTCCGTCCAGCCCCCTTTCACAACGCGCGATAAGGAACTTAGTTCCAAAAACCTCTCTGTAATCTTACATCACAATCAACTTACATCACAAACAATTCATCACCGCAATCTACTTAAATTTTGGATTAATGAATGATTCAAATTATGTCTGATTCAAGCAAATCGTCTTAAGATTCAAACCTCTATCACGTCTCGTTAAGAAATTCTCAGGACAATGTTATTACACGTAATTCTTAATATGGAAGTGCTGGTCTGATTTTACATTGTTTGTAAAGCAGACCAGCCGTACCTACACTCGATTAGTGTACAGCTAACTCACTTTAATAGTCCCTTTTTAAACGGATACGGGTTCATTTAAAATAACTTTCTTTTGATTACTTACTCCTTACTTTATTGCAAGTTCTTGGGATTAACGGTTGTTTAAATCGTAAATTTTAAAGTGGATGGGACTTTAAAACATTACTTAAATTCTGTGACCATTTGGAGCCATTTCTCGTAATAAATTATTTTATAGTCTTCGTCACTCATCACGCTACGGCCATCAAAATTATGAGAAATTTTATAATGAACTAAAATCACCCATGTTTGAATAAAAAACATGTTAAGTTTTCATCTCAAAAGCTGTATGTAACTTTTATTTCGGTCGATCATTATTTCGGCAAAGGTTTTTGATGTAAGTTCTCACAAAATAGAGTCCACGGTAATTAGTTAGATAAGGGGTGGGTGTTGATAGTTACTAACGCAATCAATCGTTGCCACTTTATAGTGATAAGATTTTGTCCCTATCGTCACAGCAAAGTTATATACCAGCTGGGTATAAAACGACTCAAAAAACACAAACCAGATGTTGATGTGATGAAGCAGTAAGTTCCTATCAAAACACACAACCCGTCCAACGAAGCTCATATTTATTAACGTTCATAGGATAAAATAACATTTATCTCTTTCCAATACTATCACCTACGGAGACCAAATGAATTTTAATAAGGCCATAAATAATAAAATGAATTTGGGAAGAGATTGAGAACGCCATGAACGAACAGGGAAAGACGGCGGGACATCGTGAAGCGAATAAAAACAGCCTCAGCAAGAATTACTGAATGACCACGATCGCTCTGACAGTGTTACGAAAAGAACGAGGATTGAGTTATAGTGTGATAGGAAACAGTGACCTAGCTGTCCTTGACTGCATGGAGACATAGTACCTCTATTGATACAATAAACCTGTACCACTTACGCCTATTACTAATAAAGACGCACCTACCCAACTAATGGAGTAGTCATTCGTCAAATGGTCAGAAATTAAGACTGCCATCACGACGAACGGCCCATATCCTTTATCTATATTACGAGTGTTTTTATAGAAAACAATTAACGCTGTAACCCTTTAAAGTTAGATGGGTTGTGATTTTAGGCCACGACTTTTTGTTACGAGTGTTACACCTGCTTATATAAATGAGAAAGAACGCCTTAGTCTCGAGATGGGTCGTAATGATGTTACTCTTAGTTTCCTTCAAAACCTTTGCAGATCATGAGATCATACATAGTAATCATAACCAAGTAGTAAGTATACCAATTATTAAAATATTATAAAATCATAGCAAAAAGAAAAACTTTATAATCAGCAACCTCAGCAATGTATAAAGCTTTCACAGCCTAACCTCGGTAACGCCATATACATACATGGATGCACCAACGATAGCCCACTATATGAGTTAAAATTACCTAATCTGTGACCGTGGACCTATTAACCTCAGCCCGAAGTGCATCATGGACACTCTATTCGGGACTAGAAAGCTAAATGAAACTTGCGACAAAAAGACGCGTTAGCAAAGTTTTAACTTC
The DNA here is from genome assembly GCA_946478455.1 of Eupithecia vulgata. Lineage (NCBI taxonomy): Eukaryota > Metazoa > Arthropoda > Insecta > Lepidoptera > Geometridae > Eupithecia > Eupithecia vulgata. The sequence continues at coordinate 9,671,585 of OX297869.1, read as the reverse complement.
TGCTGACAGCAGGTATAAAATGATCGTACAGCGATGACAACAAGGGGAAGTGAGTGTGGTGAGCGACGTAGAATTCGTTGAGATAATTAAGCGGTGCTGGGCGGGCGCCGACAATGATCGTTCAGTTCAAGTGCCCACTGGAAGGGGCTTCAGGAAAGAAGGATCAAAGAGCATGGTGCAAGTAGTAGAGCTTGCATTTCAAGGTTTGAAGTAAGATATCTTAAACAAGACGAACCAGATTTGAAGTTAACCCGGGTAAACAAGGGTTACTTCATAATGAATTCGTTAAAAAAAATTAGAGTAAAAAATTGAATCTCTGTTTATGTTTTTAATTGATTTGTGACATATCTTTACAATTTATTCATCTGCAAAGACATAAAAACATGGCTAGATTAAATGGATGGATTAAATCCATTCAGGTATTTATAATCCATCGAGGATCTACATGACAAGATATTGCAATGGACTGAAAACAATAAGGAGAGAAACGCAAAATTTTTGCTCAACATTAGGTAAACATCTATAAGAATACGGGAACAAAGTATACCTATTTAATATCCGACTAAGTGCTGTCCTGCTTTATGATTTGCAGCTCCTTCACAAAGTTATATGTATACTTCTGACCACCCATGTTCTCTTTCAGACATTTTTGTGGTTTACAATTCAGTCACCCTAACTAAAATTTCCAGCTCAGCTTCCATAACTTGCACCAAACCACATCTGTTGCTCCAGCCAGGTGAGAACGACTCCCATTTGTAAGGAAAAACAAATTGCCACTCTCATTACGTCATTCGGAAAACTTCTCCGTGATTTCACAGTCCATTCAATTTTGATGGCGTTATTAGAACTTCCCTTTGCGACTTTCTTGGGGTGATTTTTGTGACCGCTAAGTTATTTATTGTTCGTAGACCGTGGTATCTTATTCGAACGTTGGTTAACTAAATAGCAGTAATTAGAAGACCAAATTATATATTTTTGGTTTAAGCAAGGAGAGGTTTTTATGGTACTATTAATGAGTGGTTTTTCAAATAAGAAAACATCCCCGCCCCAGGCGCTTGTGGCTTGTGAACAGCGAGCGGTAGCGCGTAGTGCTCGGAGGGATGAAACGTTGGTGTTCTTCAACACAAATAAGGTTCGTAGATAACCCGCTTACATTAAACACACAAACTAAGATAGTTTTATAGTAAAAAAGAAAAATAACCCTTTTTACCTCACTAGATGACCTTCTCTCTCCTGCATTTTGTTGGCGCACGCCCAGGCTACCTAACAAGAAAAGAACCTACTCGTTGCAAGTTTTGTTACGAACGTCATACTTTGAAAAACCATCAGGGTAGATCAGCCTGCCACCCAATATATTGGCTAGATTGACAAAGTGAAAACCGATTTCGGCGACCTCACTCAACTACCAAGAAAATTCTGAACTGAGATTCCTGGAAAATTATTGTGTCGGAGGCCACAATCCACTTAGAGTCGCAAGACCACAAGAGTAGGTAAGTTTGTTAATGAGAATTGAGAGTATTAATCCTCTAAATTTCATTTCATCTATTAATTGCCAATATGTACATAGGGTTGGTAGATTAAGATTTTAATTTTAGACCTACCTACCTAGGTACCTGTAGATTGTTTGCAGCAATTAGCTCAATTGTTTTAATAGTAAATACTAGTTTTAATTTCATTCTATTATTTGATTCTAATTTTCTTTACTTTAGACTCGAGTGTATTTTTTTTTTTGCTTTTCCAGCAGGCAGGGGCAGTTAATACGATTTTTTTGGGACATTATAAAATGTTCGTAGTTAGTTCTTGTTAGTACACCTACACATACACCCTGTTGGGCACTGCAATTTACATTGTTTTATCGTTAACATTACCTATCATGATAATTTCTAATTTATTCATTATCTCCTAACTAATAACAAAGCACAGATAGTCAGTGCATTATTGGTAGCCGCCGTCTTGTCGCATTGACAGGAAGTCGGACCGTAGTCATTTCACAGTCTGTCGCGTTTCAATTTGCCGCGGCCGCGTCTGTTTATCGACGGGTTTGTTCTCGTGTAACTGTCTCGTGTGAAGTTTCCTTTAATCTTGCTGAGTTTTGAACTTTTTGGATACGTATTTTCAAGGGTTCTTGAGCATGGTCCTTTAAGCACTAGGCTATTTAAAAGAAACCTGCTACAAGTAATACAATAGAATATATTTTATTTCTTACAAAACTTACACAGAATACAGATGTTAAACTAAGAAATAGAACTTAAACAAATAAAATAAGAGAAACAATGGAGTCTTAAAACGATGTGTAAGTTAAGTAACAAAATTGGTTCTGACTCAGCATAAGTTGGTTGACTAGCAGGCTAGTAACCAACGCTGATCTTCCGTCAGAATCACTTGTTAGCGTTATGACCAATTACTCACAACGACTAATACTAAAAACAAAAGCACATTAACTATATAGAAAAGATTAAAGTAAAACAAAGATAAATTAAATTAAATGCGACTGTGTGTGTGGACTATTTAGTATAACAAAAAAGGAAACAAAGCTGACTAATAGACTATACCAAAATCTAATCTTGTAATTGCTTAACGTTTATTGCTGAATCGCAATTTAATAATTATGTAAAGAACAAACTTTGTTTTAAGATACCAGATTCACTCAAACACGTTATCAACCGCTATTATTATAGTATATTATGATAAATTATCATCGATCAAGGTGCTGTAAAATTATTTGCCGCAAATTTTAAATGAAGCACACACACAGGCGAAGCAACATAATGAAACAAAATAACGTGCACATAAAATTGTGGTACATTTGGTTCGACAATTGCGGTTTTCATCGAATTACAATGCAAAATAAGTCCTTTTGGGCCCTTTGTATCACGCGCTGACCTAATTATTATAACATTAAAATAATAGTATTAAATTGTTGCGTTCCATTCATATCCAGTGTCTGTATTTAATAGTAATGATAGGTTCTACTGTGAATGTCATCATCAGCCTACACCAGTCCACTGCTGGACATAGACCTCCCCTAATGAGCGCCATAGCGCCCTGTCTTCAGCTTGCCGCATCCAGCATCTGCCAGCAGTCTTTCGCAAATCGTCATCCCACCTGGTAGGAGGACGTCCTACACTACGTTTTCCGAGTCGTGGTCTCCACGAATGTGATAATACTTATATCTTTGTTGTCTTGCAAATGCGTTCTCTTACCTGTTCTCGTTTCCCTTTGTATTTCTTATAATAACTCCATTTGAAACTTATTTCACGCGATGTTACTAACGCTCGTCTGTTTTAAGCTTAAGTCAAATAAATTATTAACGTAAACACTAAAGCCTTCGTTCCGGCGAATTCATAACGAGTCAGACTTTTGGGCAAATTGCAGTCGTAAAAATGCATTCCGACAAGGAGTGTGTAAATAAAAGTAATAAGCGAGAATCGCCTCCAAGGCGTGCAGCGAACCGAAACAATATTTGACAAGCAGTAAATATTAAATTGGACGCAAGCATGGCAAAAAACCAAACAAACCAACAATCATAATCCAGCAAACGGCAATTCATCGTCAGTTAAATCTTACAAGGCGAGTGTGTTATCTAATGTTGTAACAATGGAACAATTTTTCATAGCATTGTTTGGAACACGAAAAAAGTTGATGCATAGATATGTCTGGAGCACTGACAGGTTTAATTAAATTCGCTGCCAGCGCACTGTTTAATTTTAAAACAAATCTAATCAATACGAGACGTGGACCAAAATGTGAGCGTGCAAATATTGTTTCTCGAGCAACGCATTGGGGAATTATCATGATGATAAATAAGATAAACGCCGCCGGGACAGAGAAGCCAATCACCATACATCACGAGGTAACATACAAATAAAACGCGACAAAAACGTATGTCTGTTTTTGTGAACAAGTGCTGAAGGGAAACAAATTGTGGCAAGGGAGCGATGGCTATCATGCTAGGCGCCTTCAGAGACGTGAAAACTAATTAAGATCGGACGCTTTTCTAACGCGATAACTTACGAGTAGTCTGACGGACGGCCGGACGTGATCGTGTATTGGCACTCAAAACAATTAACTTTTTGCTGTATTCTACTCTATCTAAACAACGAATGTAGGCTACAATTTGTTTGTTTAGTGACCTCCTCGTGGGATTTATGATTAAACGATCAGTAAACGATGCGTCAATAAAATAAGATATCAATAGGGTTTTTTGATGTTATGAAACGGTATCATTAAATAAGGACAAGCATAGTTTCAATGTTAAACTTGATAATTAAATTAAAAAAAGAAAAGACGAGAAAAGTAAATCACGAAAGATTCTAACAAAAAAAAAATTAAAAACACAAGCGCTAACTAAACGCCTCGGCGCGATCGAAGCGTGAAATAAATAAAATAGAAGCGCCTTGCGTAAACGAGAAAAAAGGCATAAAAATTGTGGCGTTAATTTTCCAGCGAGATTTCCCAGCAGTGCCGGGAGTGGTAGAAGGCGTGCGCTGGACACGTGAATTAAAAACGTTAACAATTCCATCCCGACTGGCTCTTTAATGAACCCGACGACGTCATGGCAACCCTGACCCCAGGAGCTACGAGGAGGACCGCCCGACTCCAGAATTCTATACGAAACGCTTGAATTACATACTCTCACTGTTCATGCGACAGTTATAATAACTCATACCTTATTTCTACTTTTGATTACAGTTAACTAAAATAATAAAAAGCAAAGGACATTTTTCAGATTAGTTTTAAATGAGTGCAGGTAATCCAGATTTAAAACTAAATCAGTAAGGTAAATATTACAGGGATGCAAATAGCGCAGCTTTGTTTTAATTTCATTAACTTTAATACTCATCTCATCAAAGAAATTAGTTTAATAACGTTTTTAAGTTCATTATATGATGTTGACTGACTTAATAAAATAGGTACCTAGACACACTATTATGTACTATGTACACTCGATACTTTCATTGATATCACATTGACGTATTTTCTTTTTACAAGTGGTACATAAAAATACCATCAACATCGTAAAATAAAATCATAATAAGAAATCTCTCATCATAATAGGAAGTCGTTCACCCATGAAACTTATCATCATAAACGAGTCTGATAACAAAATTGTTGACACAAAACTCTTTATCACGATTTTTTAAGTGTTCATAAGCAAATTGGCTATGCAAACACCTACGGTGGGAAATGTCACACGGATTGGCAATTTGTCCCTTGAATATTCAGCGTTATAGCCGAATAATTACCTTAGTAAATAACAAGCATAGCGCCCATACCATAAAAGAGTAAAATTTCAAGGAGAAAAAAGCGTTATTGAAAAAGAGGCGAGCCTGATATATAAATAAAATACGGGTTCAGCTATCGGCGGCTTGTTATCGCATGCCTCCATCTTGGTTATTTAGCCAAAATGGCTGTTATAGTAAAGGCCGTGGGCATATTTTCCTTTGAGCAGCGTCGGAGCACCGCCACCTCGTTATAATAATGTGAACTTGGGGAATTGCGACGTCCACGGAGTCGAACCTATCGGCATCTGCGGTATTTTTGCGGTGTTTATTGATATAAATATCTATTGAATTACGGTACTTGAATTTTGAAAGAAATGGCATTTTGTTCAAAATTTTGCAGTTTTTCAAATTTACAACTATTATTTTTACTTTTACTTTCTTGTCCGCTGTACGCTGCTACTCCGTTGCTACTTCTTGCCAGATATGATACAATGATTCCACGTTATAATTATGTTTACCAAAAAAATATAATAATCAATTATATTTTTACAATTCACACAGCATTATCTAACCCGAAGTAGTTAAGCAGAGCTTGTGTTATGGGTAGGTACTAAATAACTGATATATTTCATAGACTAGGTACTTATACATATACATTATATTATAGAAAGTCTGTTTTTATAAATTTTATTTTAACATAGAAACAAATATCTAGAGATCAAATCAAACATCATTTGTCCCGAGCTGGAAATCGAATCCGCCATCACCTGCGTTGCAGGCAGACCTTCGTCTGCTGTGCCACTGAGGTCGTCAAAGGCGTAGGTACACATGCATAAACTTACGTCCGATTTTTGTCTGATTGTCGGATGAAATTGTCTATGGATGAGCTTATTCGACTATCCGGAAGAGTTTGTTCCATTTAATTGTAAAAAAGAAACGAAATTCGCCTTCGGATAGTTGAATACGCCTATCCGTGCGCATATCCATCAGGCAAAACATCGGACGTGTACGGCCGGCCTAATAAATATTAACTTTAACAATGCGTCAATAACTTTCAATAAAATCAGGCGAAATAGATGAAAACTACTGCACACCATCCCTGTGCGTGTCAAGTGAGAATTTCTTTTACATACACAATAATTGCAAGTTGTCTTGAGGCGTCACGATTCAGATGCATAATGACAAAGTGCATAGTGACGTGGAAATTGCTCTAGGCATCAATATGTAGGGTTGTAACTTTAGCTGTCGAAACTGCCATTGAAAATTAAACTTTATGTTTTATGCTGAGGTAAGCGGTAATAACAATGTAGTTAGTAAATTTATCAATAAACACTTCTAGTTAAGTACATGGCTTCTTCCCATTTCAAAAATTTCGTGATATGTTTGGCGTCTAAAAGGTTCTGGACAGTATAATGCTTACAAAAAGTACGTTAAAATATCTCTTATTCTAAAAAACTGCTGCAGTTGTTTACTAATAATTCGTAACTCTGTCTTCGTTGCAAGTTTAAAGGCTTGTGCGGATAAAGGAGGCAGCCATAAAAGCCCTCTCATAGTCAAAAAGGCTCTTAGATGCACTTAGCAGAGGCAATTAATGACAAAGTAGCACTTAAACAAAAGAACACTAAAACTACTGCGATTTAAATTATTCCCTACAAAACAATCTTAATGCGCAATGACACATCCAATGCTGCTTTATCTCGGACCAGAGCCGGTTTGCAGTTCCGAGACAAGTGATGTCCGATCCAGTAACCGTATAATCGAAGACATTCCATCCTACAAACTTGGAAATGAAACCTAGAAACCTACGCAATAAAGTTCAGAGTCAATTGTAAAGTTTTGACAGATAAACTTTAGAGTATATTGGAATGGTTGAGTGCAGTTGATGCGTCGCTCGCGCATCAATGATAACTTGAATAATTTGCCATGCGATAATCATGCCGCTCCGGCTGTTATAAATGTAGTTTTAATAAATTGTTTCTGAGTTTCAACAATTCTTGCGTATAAATCCACCTTCTTGGATTCAGAGCGATTTCAGTTGAATAAATTAATTGTAACTAAAATATTGGTGTTCTTGAGGAAACGAAGTTTTCTGATAGGAACCAATGACTATTTAAAAATGCCCAAATACAACCGATGATAAATGTATGCGACATATTGAAAGGAATTCGATTCCGAAGCGAAAGCTTAAGCGTTCAAACCTAATTGGATTCCGCTTACAATAAGACTCAGACAGCTAATTCCACAAAAATAAAATTTGCTCACAAAGGCAACGCAAAGAAGCAAATAAAATTTGTATGTGTGAAGACAGTTAAAGCGAGATAACGAGACGGCTCAGAAAGGGCTCAAGATGATGGCACTTTCAAAAGCAATCTGCCGACGACTAAAGACGTAAAATGTTTGAATGTAATTGCGCGAAGGAAAATGTATGAGACATTGAGTATGGGATATGTATAAGTGAAATAAGACACGACACAAAGAGATTCTATTAGCAGGTGTTATAGGTTACAGGGGTATATACTACAGAAGACATACACGCAAATACGTGAATTTATCTTACCATGTTTCCATGGACATAAGGATTATCTACAGCTATGCTGTGTCTATCCTTCCTGACTATGCAGTTATTGCTCAACATTTCTAGTACAGAATAACTGGGCTCGCTTATATAAAATGGTTACCGAAAATTTCATATTATTAGGTGACGTGTTGTGTCGTTGTTCTACCTCCGATGCAGACCTAGCCTAGAAAATGCTGTCAAGACGATTTCGACACATTCCGGGTTGATATTGGAGGGATCTAGATAATGAACGCCATTCTTAGAGGTTATTGGGTTAAGGGTGACTTTTGCCAAGACAATAAAAAAATTGAAGGTCAACTTATAATAATAAAAGAATATGCACATTAAAACCGAAAAAAAAAGATTAGGTGGTGATGGTGACCTATTCTTACAAAAACCAAATCATCATTGAATAAAATTTAAATAAGATAACATTTATAACTTTCGGCACTTTTAAGTTTAAAACTTACGATACTACGGATATAACTTCTCATTTAGATGAATTAAGAGAAATAGTGTATATGTTTCTTTATCATACTTTTCCTTTCGCCGGACAGGGAACGGACCGTGATCATAATATTAAAATTATAAATCGAAAACATAAAATCTTATCAGAAAATTTAATTAACAGGGGAAACAAGACTTTCACAAAAATTACTCATCTGTCTGTACAAAGTGATTTGATAACCTTTTATTGACATTGAGGTCTATCTCGTCCCTTATACGTTACGGCACCAGCGCATGGGTAGATCCATATTCTGTGTGTAGTTGCCATCAAAATCTTCAACAACATTTTTATCATAAGCCGAGTATTTATTGAAATGATGACAAATAACAAGACAGATTGAACGAATAAAATCACCGCCTTCATAATTATAAGGGGCTTTACACGTCGTAGGCGCTAATGCGTGCGTCCATTCATACAGCCAATGATCTATGACAAAAACTGGTAAATATTTTAATATGGCCGCGTTTATTGACGATAAATTATCTCGCTCTAAGTTTCGGAGACCGTGGAAGATTACTAAATAACTTTCGGACCAATGATGTGGCAGTGCTTAAACAGTTATGATTGTATCGTTTATCAACAATCTAGACGTGATCGATGTTGCTTTATACTAAAGGTGATGGACTTCGGTAGTAAGTTATCAGCATCAAATGCCTTAAGTACTGGGTGGGTTGAGTATGTGGTATAGTACAGTAGCTAGGTTATAAGTTCAAAGTGCCGATGGTTTTCCATTTTGACAGACCAAGTCTTACCTGTTCAGTTTAGTTATTTATTGAGTTTATTGCGGTTCATAATTTAGCACACAACTTTCGTTCGCAACCCTGCAATTTATTCCTAGAACAGTTTAATAGCCATGCGTTTTAAAGTTCCTTTAGGTTCCTTTTCACTATTATTCTATCGTATGACATGTATAATATCTTTCTAGGAGTACGATATATAACTACACATACGTCTTGCATGAAGTAGATGTGCAATTTAACTGTCAACTGTTAAACAAACCAGCTTTTTTCTTGCGAGTGATCCATCCTGTTGGAATTCTGATTGCCCTTATATTTACCTCGCTAGTTACACCTTACACCATACCCATAATTTTAGTAAACGTCGTCCTACAAATCCTACAATAGAATTGAAAACAGACGTGTCGAAAGAAACAAAATTATAGCTTTCATTATCCGAATGCAATTATTGACTTTGATGCCGATAGTGAATGAAAAACTTGAAATGCTTTATTAACCATTTATAGCAGTTGCTCAAAAGGTCACAAGTATTAAAGTCAATCACGTGACTACTTGTTTATTTTAACTGTAAAGTATTTATACAGTTTGATATATCAAGTTTTTAAAGTTGGACTAGAAATTAATTGTTTAGGTAAAGTTTTGAATTTGAGTAACGTTTCGGAAAGTTCTTGAGTGTTGCAGACGTTTGAGCGAAGTTTGGGGGCGCGCGGATCTAAGCTGCGACTGCAACTCCGTATATTATCGTATTTAAATCTCAGAATTGCGAGTTCTGAAGTTTTGCTTTTCATCTCATTGCTATTTCAACCTGAAGCTCACAAATCTAATCATGGTAAATATTCACACAGCGAAAGAATGAATGAACGAAGCCAGGGTTTATTTCTCATCGTACAATCACCCTTGTAGTGCGTTTGCGATCGGCAATGTAGATAATTTAATTGGGAACCTGACATTTAGGTAATCAATTCGCCTGACTAAATTAATTGAACGCTCAGAGATGCACTTTTATGGAGCACTTCTCGATTTGGAAATACAGGTCCAAACGTAACTTTGGATATAAATAGTATGTATTACCTTTTTTAGGATCAGACTATCCAATTACCTACTAAACATCTGCTTGACGAAATAATTTGTATGTCAATTGTTGATATAGTTGTGTAGCAATTTAATGAAGCTCTTTTTAGTATTATAATGCTCTTTTTAATATGATAGCCTTTATGGCTTATTAAAAACACTTTGAGATCATTTTCAAAATTAGACTTTAAACATTTGAGAAAACCTATTGAATTGATGTCGCATAATTATATCCATTGTAATGCCAAGTGCACGTGAAACTACGGATGTACTTTTTGTTACGAAAGTGTAATAGAAAACGCACAATAATAATGAGAAAAAACTTCCGAAATTACGTCTAACGTACACCTATGGCGGTGTGAGATCAAGAGTCGTTAAAAATTCAATGTACACACACAATACTCGAATTAAGGGGAACACCACGATTAGTGTCACTGCAATGTCTGTTTAAATTTTAATATTGCTATGTTATTTTGATTTCTAATTTTATAATTTAATAGAGAACATTATTCAGAAAGAAAATAACAATCAAATAACAAATTTAAATTAAAACTAGTATTTACAATAGAAACAATTAAGCTATCTGCGAACTGTTGCAAACAATCTACAGGTAGCTCAACTGATCCATATCAATACCAGTTGGAAGCGTGCCTAAGACACTGGCTGCATTGCATTGCAATTTTATAATTAATTTCAAACAATTTAGTAATAACTCGGTTTATATTTATATTTTCATCGTTAATGTTTTCGTACGGGATTACTCTTAATTAGTTGTACTTTGTTTCTGTCTTCTACTAATTGGCTACCGATAAATGAAGTACTTATAAGCCGATTATATTTATCAGGTCAGAAGGGTGCCAAATAGTATTTATTACCATTTTATCTCTTTTAAAATATAGGGCAAATCTCAAGCCCACTTAGCTAGAGTTAAATTGAAGTTTCGCAAAAAAACTGTGGGACCTGAAGAAACGCAGCGTTCGCTTTCTAAAATCTATCGAAATTGCCACCAAAGTGTGACCGATTAGCGTTTTTGTTTGTTATTTTATAGAAAATATTCGCCACAAAATTTAAACAATAAGCCCAAATTATTTCCTGCGGTGTAATTTAGAAAGTCTCGTGCAAATAAACCGTAACTGTTATTTCTTGTTTCATCCGAATCCGTTATAATTTTCATGGATCGCTTGCTTCGGTCCTATTGCCGATTGGAAATTATTTTGAGGTTATAAAAGCAATGGCTTCTTCACCGAAATTCATCGATCCATTCCATAAAGCATATCAAAGACGACGAAGATACTATAATATTTTATCTTAAGATAAAATATCTCGCCACACAATCACTATGAGCCACACGGTTAACATAATAATATATTTCATATTACGGTATTGTAAGATACTGAGCGATAGGGCACTTCATCTTAAGATGCCTTGCTTTGGAAATATATGTTTACAATACGTGTCTCACCTTCGCTGTTTTTTAAGAGAGTGAGACCTTAATATATATTGTCGTATCTTAACAGTGTGTGATAACATAAGATGCTATAATATTTTTTCGTGAAATATCTTAATGAAAAAAATGTTATAGCATGATGTTAAGATGCTACAACATTTATCGTAAGGTATCTTAAGATAAAATGTTATAGCATCTGAGTGTTAACGACCTTTAGAGTTTTTTTTATGAGAAAGACGTAAGTACACCTTTCATTGAATAACGAATTACTTTATCTTTAAACTGAAGTTTTGCTAATCTTTTTCATATACATACATACATAATGTACATAAAACATTATTTTATTCCAACTGTGTAAATATTTTATGTGGTTTGGTGATCCACATGACTAACAACTACCAAGGCGTAAGCTAATTTTGGCAACTACGACACGGCCCGGATAGCTCAGTCGGTAGAGCATTGGACTTTTAATCCAAGGGTCCAGGGTTCAAGTCCCTGTTCGGGCGATTATTTTTGCCAAAATATATTTGTTGGAGCGCGAAAAATAGCAAAAACAACAAAGAATAGGTATTTACATCAATAAATTGGTATAATATGCAAGAGTCACACCCTAAATATTTTGTATTTTGCAAAGTTTTTTAAACTTTTTCCTAGACTGATGACGCGACTATATCAGTTGCGATTGAAATTGAAGCCTGGTGGTTATTTACAGGCAAAAAAATTGACAGCGATTCCATTGAAATCAACATTTTACGTTGCAACAAATAAATGTATGTTTTATTTCCATCAAAATCGCGACTTTATAAATAATATTTGAATGAAATATTTGGAACAAAGTATGGCGCAGCACAAAAAGTGATACAAAGGCGAAGTATTCGATACCTTTTCGCAGAATAAGAGGAAAGAATTCAAATTTAAAAGTGAGTTAGGGCCGAGAAAAATTCAACAAAATGAAATAAAACAAAGAATGGGAATGAGCGACAGCGCGTTTGACCGTGTTAGCGACTAAACACGATGAATGTATACCATTCCGGAATTCAGACTAACTTTTTAGCTGTAACAAGGGCAATTATTTAAGGAATTTGTACGAAAATACAAAACATGGCATTGAATAAATAAATCAAGTTTATTCAAAGAGCTCATAGATTGACAAATAAGATTTGATACAAGCTAACTGGAGCGTGAAATTTGAATCAAAGACAACAAACAATTCCGTGGGTATAATAGAAACGAATGCCAAACTTCCTAACTCCATTAAAGCGTCCAAAGTTCCCATTTGGAGGCGAGCGAGTGAACTAAACGCAGAAAATGTATATTTTATTCATCCCTACGACACGCCGCATTCGCGATTGGTCCCCGATAAAACTTTGCTAAGCTAAAATAAGGAACAAAAATAAGTGTACCTGTCACTCGGACCTTGTTCTTGTGTCTAAAATTTGTATAAAATATTCCGATACGGCCGCGTCGTGCCGACAATGCCTTTTCGTAGCGAATAATAATGCAAACATAAAAAGAAAAACACAAGATGTATTGTTTCTGGAATTCAATTTAAGCCAAAAATTAACACAAGTTCTAAAAACTGGTACAAGTGGTACCCAACACTATTAGATAATATATGAACAGGATATTTGATATATTTTATTTTGAGATATAAACTGCGGCTGATCCGGACGCTGATTCTTCAAATTTTTTACTTTTTGATACCGAGCCGCTCTTCCATCGTTTCTTCGAAACCGATTCAAAATACGTGTCAGTCATTCATTAATGCCCCTGTTCCCTAAAACAACGCCCTTGTCTCCTTTGTGGAAATATTTTGACGCTTCGACAGCCCAGTTATTTTGTCGCTCGTTTTTTCTATTACAATCGTGGGAAATCTCACAATCTAGCGTGAAAAAGAGCCGCCTTTTTGATTAAAATGTTTGCTTGCCTGATAATGACTTTAATATATATACTTTGATGCTCCGAGGTATGCTCCTGAAGGCGTCCACATTTGTTTATGGCGGTGTGGTAAAAAGAAGTTTGTCTAGCTAGCGCGAACACTTTCGTCGGCGGCAGACGACGTCCATCGTCACAATAGCACAATTAAAATGCCAACAAGTCCGGTTGCCAGTCCAATCCAATTACAGTGGACACCGATTCCAAAGAGTAATTGGAACTGAGGCTACACGGGACACTGGAAATAGGTACACGGAACGCGGTAGTAAAAGACCTGCTGTCGTTTGCAGTAACTGCTTAGCATATTTTTACATTACGAGTAATTACCTTTTCACTAAACTAATTGTACTACTACGTAGTAGTTACTTTGAAATTTTATTCAATATTGCAGAAACATATCGTATAACGTACACTTTAGGAAGAAACTTCAATTCGGCTTAGACTCTATCGCAAAGACGTAAAACTAAAGCGGCTAGGGAGGCACAGAGGCTCAAAGCAGATTTTTGCCGTACCTGGTGATCGAAATGGAAACAATGTTAAACTGTAAAACAAACTGCCTGCAGCGCTTCCCGAGTGCAGTGCATATAACTATGACAAGTTGGTCAAAAAGGTATTGACAATTCTGAGCCAAAAGTGAAACAACAGAGACTAAGGGGTAACAATATTGTCGTCTGTTCCTTTGAGGAGCTCGCTTTAGAATTAATTTACGTTCGCTTTACCTTTAAGCAGCGAAGGATGCTTGTTTATAAAGATGATGACACAATAATGTTCCACAAATTAATTGAGAAGTAGGTTGGTAGATAAATAACTCCTTGTCTCTGCAAACAGGAATTCAAGTCAAAGACAATAGGAATCTGATTATCGGACAAAGAGGAAAAAACTTTTTCAAAGAACGACTACAAAGTGAACTAATCTCGGAATCTGAACACTGCTTAGATCGAACTTTCCGTGAAAAGTGCTAAAACAAAGACTGCACTCAATGCAACTACAAGATCTAAATTAAATCGGACGTAGGTAGTTTCATTGAACAAGGTTTTTGAATTAGCGGACAAATAATTCGACCGTCCCAAATACGATTTATTGAACATATCGCTGGAATATATGACTCTTATCTACTCCCAATTACTTTTCAACAAAATTTAAGCTCACAATGTAAGGACGAGGATGTTTGGGCTAAGTTAATTTCAATGTTTTCGTTATCATCGTTTTAAAACAGTTACGTAATCAATTAGTTACACATATCGATATTTATTAGGTAATGAGTAAAATAAACGAGAAGGCCAAAGGTTACATAGAAAAACCAAGCTCATTTGTATTCCCCGCGCGTAAAAACTGACCAAACTGGCTTCTGTGGCTTCAGTAAATGGCACATATAAATCTGACATACCGAATACAGTACCTATGCCGGATTAAAATGGAATATTGTGAAAAATACGAGACATCAACTGCATTGTAGGCGTTACTTAAAATGTATTCGAGCATTGTTGGCGACTGTCGCGAGCCGGAGGACACGTTACATAAATATTGGGAACGGTGGGCATGCTCCCGAATGCGTTTCTCTGTAAGCAATTCCAGCATCTTTACAGCGTGAGCAGTGTCGCCAAGCTTCGTGAGTTCTCTCACTAAATCCCGTCCAAAAAGAAGGAGCCGATACGGTAGGGTAGCGTATCGAGCGATGCTAAGTTACGATCGCTGCGACACGGCCTCGCTAAGTGGCCTATCGTGTTTTGAAAAATTCAAAAACCGAAGTTTTCGTTTAGAGAAAAAATACATTGGGATTCGACGGGCTTAGAGCATCGCCATTAATCAGGCTTAAGGGGGTCACGGGGTTTTCCGAGCGATGGCGCCTAGACATTCGGACGCCTGATCTCTCCGCTAGGCTGACCCGAGCCAGCCTGTCTTTCCATTATTCGATTCAGCTGTTTTATTATTCAACATGTAGGTAAAGCCTTTCTGAATTTTTAAATCGCGCTGGCTGGAAAATTCAGAAAGTATTCTCAAACATTCGTAAATTAAATTTCATTCACAGTACAATCAAGTCATGTTTATCAGGGCTCTACTATCGAACTGAAGCAAACTTCGTTAATCCATCGAGGTTACATACAAAGGAAACTGCGGCGAGCCTGAAAATTAAGTTGGTTCGCTCTATTGCCTTTGAATTAAACCGCGGGTTTGCTAAAACTGTTATGTTATGTCTACCCACTTGAACGAGGTGAACTTTGATATGTTATGAATGTTATTTTACTGATGAGGAAATAATTGGGATTAGTTTGAAATGAGTGGGATCCATCCCGCTCGAAATAAATAAAGACCTAAAGATTTAATACAGGCTGACCTCATTAAAGTTTTATACATATAACTTTTAGTTCGAGGATTCTGTACGAATTGTTTGTTTTGATTGAAGTGTTCTAGAAACGTCAAGTATTTGACCTCATATTTAGGGTTCCGTAACCCAAGGGTAAAACGGGCCCTATTACTAAGACTCCGCTGTCCGTCTGTCTGTCCGTCTCTCACCAGGTTGTATCTCATGAACCGTGATAGTTACAGTTGAATTTTTTACAGACGATGTGTTACACAAATAATAAAAACTAAAAACAGAATAATTCGACAATTTGTCGATATTATAAGGGGTGTGACCCCCCTTCGAGACACAAACGTGATTTTTTGCCGTTTAATAGATAATGGTACGGAACCCTTCGTGCGCGAGTACAACTCGCACTTGGCCGGTTCAATTTAAATCCAGTTCATACTTTATAGGACAGATAAACTCTAAGAAACTTGGAAAATAAATAGCTGATCCAACCGAAAGGCCCTCAAACCACCTAAGATATCCCCATCCATCGGTAACTTGGGCATCTCGTAAGAATAATTCAGATCAGACTTTTTTACCTTCCGCGTCACTCAGAGGCAATGAGGTGAACAAGACCACGGCAGTGATAATATTCAGGATCGTCTCTCAAATTGCTCGGACGTGTGCCTGATTTCGTCGAAAATTACCGCCTTATAAAACTGGAGCTGTAGGTAACTGTTGACCTTTTCGTCTAATGATACGTTTATTTTGCGACTTGTTTGCGCTTTGCGGTAATGAGAGATAACGGAGAAAGCGTAGATTGTCAGTATGATAAAAAGTTTTACAACCTTCATCTTTCAGGGGTTCCGTGCAGCAGGAAACTTTTACCTTTATACCATATCTGTGTATCTGTCAATTGCATGACACCTAAATAAATAAGAAGGCGTATTATTGGTTTATATTGAGAAAGGTTAAACATTTTTCTAGATTTTTTTCTTCTTTGAATAGGTCAGCTTACACTAAGACGCGAAGAGACGCGACGCTGCGCGCACTTCGATTCAAAATATGACTTCATTTACTACGCAAAAAGATCGACCTCTGTTGGGCGGTGGGCGAAGGTCTGCCTGCGACGCAGGAGGTTGCGGGTTCGATTCCCGCCTCGGGACAAATGTGTGTACGATCTGCAGACGTTCAGGGTGTTCTGGTCGTTTTCTATGTATAATAAAATATATCTATCTATGTGTAGAATTACGAGTATATTATGTACATCAGTTATCTAGTAGGTACACATAACACAAGCTCTGCTTAGCTTGGGGCTAGACAATGCTATGTGAATTTTCCAGCATTATTATTACTATACTATAAATTAGCGCAAACGCGGCGCAGCGTGGCGCCACCGCCGCCGCCACGGTGATTTCCGTATGTCAATACAATTTGTACCCGTTTGCGTTACACTAAGACGCGAAGAGAAGCGATGCTGCGCGCACTTCGATTCAAAATAATGACTTTATTTACTACGCAAATAGATACAAATTGGCGCAAGCGAAGCGCAGCGCGGCGCCGCCGCCGTCACTGGAAGTTTCGTATGCCAATAAAATATGTACATATGTATCTTTTTGCGTAGATATAATGCGTAAATATAATGAGGAACTTAATCACAGTGCGCGCAGCGTCGCGTCTCGGTGTGAATTGACCCTAAGCCTAAGTAGGTTTGACACCTATCAAGGGACTACCAAATATTATTAAGCACTAGCTTCTGCCATCAGTTTCGCTCACATAGGTACTCCGCCTCCTTTACTAAAAAATACTAGCCCAAAGCTAAAGCTAATTTTCAAAACCGACGTAATGGTTCGGGTATTTCCTGATACAAACAAACTTTAGGACACGGACTAATTCTGGCTGATTATAATTTCTGTTTTTTAGTATGATCCTATAGGCGCGATATTAATTTCGAAGAGTGTCCGTAAATTCGCGAGCTGCGATGACGGCCGCGCCCGGGGCGCATCGTGACCCAGCTCTGTGCTCTTTGGATTGTTTACGATTTTTAGGGTACCGCAATCAGTCGAGCTTCACGAAAATTTGTCACTCTCTTTCACTTCCAGGATAATAAACTTTATCCTCATTGAATTAACTGTCTTCAACAGTGCTTCCTTGTGTTCTCTGAAACTTGCAAGTACATTTTCGGTGGACACACGGAGCGGAAACCGTGATCATATTTTTGAAGCTCTCAAAGTATCTTTCAGTAATCTCACGTGGCATACGTGTCGGGCAAATGTTCCCCTGATAATTATCAACAATCAGATGCAACGGGACGACGAAATAGGCACCTTTACAGGTTTGGACATCAGTTTATACTGAACTCTAACGCCATAAATCAACATACACTTGCCCAGCTTATTGTTATGCGGTAAAAAGGCGCGAATTCTTAAAGCTGTTAGTCGCACGTGGATCCACGCGCCTTGATAACGTCGTGAACGCAGCATCACCGCCATAAATTTTACCAACAAATTACAAAGAAGCTACGCGATTTTCAGCGGAAAATTGTAAATCAACTTTAAGCTTAGTAGACGATCGTTTCTGTCGAATTACCTTAGTCATCTAAGCACGTATTTACAGCCAACGGCAGAATTTGCTGAACAGGGTCAACACTGCACAAGCGTTTTATACTTGTTTTTAGACTCTTAATATATTAACTTGGGGCTAGATAATGCTGTGTGAATTGTCCAGCATTATTTATTTATATTTGATGTAAGCAATGACATTTGAATGAAAACTTATCAAAAACTGATATACATTATTGATGAAAGCAAGTGACCACTAAAAACAGAAACAAAAACTTCAACTACGGATAATTGCGAACGCGCAGCGAAATAGATGCTAATTTAAGTTTGAAAACGGATATCAGATGAATGATGAAGGAAAGCTGCAAAATTCTGTGATTTGCTTTAATTATAGTTCTATGGCGTAAAATTATAGTTTTTCACTATTATTTTATTTTTGGTTTTGCACACCTTTACTTTAAAAGTTTAAAATTTTTATAGTCCTTTAACCGGCTAAAACCATCTTTATTGATAGTATGTTACATTAAGTTTTTGTCTAAGAGCTGTGGATTTTGTTAATAAATAAAAACAATTACAACTAGTATTATTACCCTTTGTTTACAAAAAATAATCTAGAATTCTAGAACAGTGTAGTTACTTACCTGTATTGTCCTCACACGAGGCCAATACAAAATCGTTATTGTTCCTTTAATAATTAGTAAACAGTGACCAGGTTGAAATTAAAATACATCCTTGACACGTTGAAGTTAAAACCTTCACGATTTCTTAATAAAATAGTAGGAAAATTCGAGACAAAATTGAGGTGTTCCCGAGAACGGGGCAAGTATAACACAGTGACATTTAGGGTAATGCATTTTCAACAGCGAGATTCTAAAAAGCCAGAGTGCTGTGCTCTTTCCCGTTCACTGTCTTATTATTGTCGGAGTAAAATGTCACAGAGAGTTGCTTTTTGTAACTAATCAGAATAAAAGAAACTTTCAGGACAAAAAGTATTGCTAAAAAGATAGGAGTATAGTTTCGCAACAACACAAACCATTCTGGCGGATACTGACTTCGTTTAGAATTTCATTTTCGCGGCAAACAAAGCTTTTATACTGTCACAATTCATTGTGGCAAATGTTCGCACTTACCTAGTCGCTTTGCATTTTCATTGTTTAAATTAAAAGGGGTCTTTGTTCGCATTAGATGTATAAGCTGTATCGTTTATCGCTTAAACGTTTTTGAATTGTCTTGTTTAAAATTATTTATCAAAATTGTAAACATTAGCCGAGTCCAAGTTTTGGGGTTTGTTTGTATGTAAATGTTTGTGCTAGTGAAAATCAGTGCAGGTAAACTTCTAGCCACAATAACAGAGAAACCTTTCGGGATCGTCAATATCGGAACCGTGAATACAGGGCGTAACGATAGTTTGAATAGAGAACGCTGCTTGTTTACAATAGCTGCGGGTAGTTCGTGAGCCGCTCTCCATTTAGATGGGAAATGCGTCGATACCGTCCGTGGCTTCGGCGGTCATAAATTCACCACCTTTTTCAGACCTCCGCCGCTAAACTTAAATTAGGGAAAGCGGGGTCGAAAAGTGAATATAAAGAGGTCTTGTTGTGTTGGCCCCTTTGCCGGCGACGCCTCGGTTATGGAACTTTATGGAATGAAGTGCGTTTATACGGTCTTTGATGTTCGGTTTCTGGCTCTTAGCTTGTAGTGGCTCCCGTGGGGTGAAATAACAAAGTTAGGAAAGTGCCTAAAGCCGTAACCTCACCTTAAATTTCTACCTACGAATGTAAACACTTACATATTTATATAAGACTACTTTCGAAAATGTTTCCGAATGTTCTAATCTAAAGTAATAAAGTGTGTGTGGGGTGGGCTTTATTTAACACCTAGCTTGGAAATTGTTTAAATGCCCGAATGAAAATTTAATGGTTTACTGACTTTATAATAATATAAAAACTAACTAATAGTTGGAACTGATACAACCAATGAAAATAATTTGTATTTAATTAATAGCGCCGTCATAGGAGGAAAACCAACATTTTTAATGAACATGAATGACTGTTGATTTCAATAAATTGTCTGATGTTATTTTCAAAAACATCTAACCTTACTTATAAAGCTAGAGAGTTTATTGCACTGCGGCGTCCCTATGGGAGATGCACCAATGTGGCATGTCACTTACAATAAACCTAATCTTTAATTTAGCGGTCTATAAAACCCAAGCTACATCTCTAACCCCTGAAATCTCAAAATAAATCTCGCAGTTTAAACCGACCATTACTTTTAATGACTGAATTTCTTTTAATCTCCGCGAATGAAAAATGTCTTACAAATCACAGTAAAATAAATCTCATGAGATGAACTATAAAACGCTCTGGAGTAATCTCGTTAAAATCCTTTGCGGGTAGTTGGAAACAAACGAGGGCGCAAGAGGGGAAAGCAAGGGGGGTGGTGACTCATGTTGGCGCAACCGATGCCATAGCGGTCCTACCTAATTAAATAGGACGTTCTCATTTCGTCTGCGACAATTTTATGTGGACATTTTTAAAGATTTTACGTTGTAAAGCTGGGAATTCTCGGAGTGACGTGACCTGTTGACCGGCAATTACTTAAGTCTGGGGACGTTTACGATCAAAGCGCGAAGGCAAGATAACTTTCTTCATACATACATTTAAATAAACATTAGACATAAAAAAATAAGTTTCGTATTAAAAAACCAAGATCATCATCATCATCAGCCTATATTAGTCCACAGCTGTCCAGCTGAGGACTGCTGGCAGATGCTGGATGCGGCAAGCTGAAGCAGTCTTTCACAAAGAACCAAGATACCTCGGATAATTCCTATGTAAAAATTTCCTAAACTAAGTTTATAATTCTTGATATGAAATCATCTTAGCGTGAAAATAGTTTCAAATCGAATGTTTTTTAGATATTTATTGACACTATACAAATATACGACACAATGAAAAAAAGCGTCTACTTACCAAATGATTGTGAATAATGAATAAGAATAAGAATAAGAATATATTTATTGTAAAATTGTGTAAAACATCCATAGGAAAGGTCTTATAGCATATCTTTTTTTTACGAAAACCTACGCAGATTGCAATTTACGTTTTACAAAACACATAATTTATATTATTTGTTGCAGAATCTTTCAATCGGAATCAACTTTTAATTAAAAATAAGGAAGCCACTAATATTACGACCTACGTAATTATTTGCCGTTTATTTTATAGCCAATTTTATGAACTGTAAAACAATAAAAATACTTTAAAAACAGGTATAATATGTGGACAACTCCTTATACATACATATAGATGTTTATAGGTAGGAGGGAAGTATTATTTTTACACTACAAGAAGCTTTCATTTATAAGTGAGGACAACTATTAAATTATAAAACCAATGATATTATAATATAAATGAGGAAAACGTTATTTCGGGGCAGTGTAAGGACGTAGCTATAATTATATATACATACCTACTTGTTTTATTTCCATTCAAGTAGATACAAATTCATACACGCGTTATTGAAGACATAGCGAAGTTGTTCCAGCGACAGGTTGGATATAGACTATGTTGAAGAAGGGAATCGTGACGAATTCTCAACGGAATCCCATCATCCCCACTTTGTTCGAATGCAGCTAACTTTTTCCTGCGTTTGTGGTCAGCTTTACATTGGCCCGTGTGATGTGACCAGATAGTCTCCCTATGGAAGGTAGCTATTGGGGTTTCGGTGGGGTTTAGGCTTGTCACGTAGGGGTGAATATCCATTATCAATAACGATCTGTTTAGGTACGTGATTGCTTTTAGGGGTGTCTTCCAAATTTATAATCATTTAACATAAATAAGAGCTTTCTTAGCCAACACATAATAATAATTTCAAAGAAATTAAAATGAGCATTTTATTTAAATTATAACTACAAAACACAATAACTCTTTAAAAGCCTTACAAAACATAAGTTCATGTATAATTCGTGAACGGATTCCCTGCGGAAGCACGCTTTTTCCAGGCTCCATTATTTTACTCTCTTTTCTTTCCTTGCGTTTCTGAACAATATTTTGTTATTCATAACTTCATTTCAGCGTACTCCCTTAGCGTAAGCATTCTGTAAGTTTTGCTGTAAAAGGCAAAGTGCACCCAGAGACTGGCAATACGATGCAACGGGCCACCTCAACAGCTGTATTGTTCTCGGTGGAACTTTCGAGTCTAATTTATATCGGTATTGCACCGTCGCGTCGTCGTCGGCGTGTTCGTCGATCTTTGACACCCCTAGTCGAGCGCCAATCCCGGCAGACACCCGGTCTCGGTTTGTATGGGAAACTTTGAACAACGCAAGGTAGAATTCAAATTAAAGCGGATAGCAAAGGGAAACAGCGAGTTGCCTTAATTGACAGATTTATTCAATGGTGCTCTATTGGATAGCTAGAACTACTGTCTACAAACGGAAATAAGACAAGGATTTCACAGAGGTGAGTAAAGAAAAATAAATAGAAACCCATTTTTCTGACAAGGAAAAAGCTTACATTTTGTATGTAATCGTATCACATAAAATAAAGTAGCATGATTCTGACGTCGTGTCATGACGCGACCCAGAAAAGTCAGTCGTGGATAAACCTCTTCGGTCCCAAACTTCGCGGATGGATAACGGAAATAGTTTCGCATGTGCTACAAACAAAGATGCGGCAAAATTGAGTTCGGAATACAGAATCACGCCGAAAATCAAATTTAGCTTGTATGACAAACATGTCTCGTACCTACAGTGTTTTATTAGCAGTGTATGACATCAAAAGAGGTGTCGTCGCGTGTTGCGCCCTGTTTACGTGTTGTGAATATTATAATACGCCACCGGATGATGTACGAGAATGTACACAAATTTGCCAAGTTAAGATTAGATCAAGGACGACCGCACGCGACTTAAATAAAAGCAAGTGTCAGGCAGCTTGTAAGACCTCGACCTCCTCAACCTCGACAGCCTATAGTAGTTCACTGCTGGACGCAGGCCTCTTTCTGCTTTTTTATCTCATGGGGGGGGTAATGCCCATAATCCCCACACTGGGCATGCGGGTTGAGGATCGCAGTTCGGTGGTAAATCTCTTTTGCAAGAGGCGCTGCTGCCCGCCCCCCGGGTATATCCCTTAGTCGTCTCTTACGACACCCACGGGAAGAGTTAGGGTGGTGTGGTGTCTAAGCCGGCACCACACGGCTCTTGGAAGAACATTGAGCGAAATACGCAGATTAAAACCACACGTGCAGCCAAAACTCCATAGATTTTAACGATCACCTCTAACTTATAAGCGGATTTTCCACTCTGCTTTCTCAACATAAACATAGTGTACCTGATGAAACTTAATCGGGAACTTGTTATTGACTGACGTAGACTTCATTTTTAAATTACGTAGCTTGTTAGTAATGTGTGCGAGACCTAGATTCCAATCTAATTTGACAAGTTGTTGTTGCGAGTCGAACACATCTGGTGGTCTTAGTGCAAGTTGAACTAAAGTCTTTTACAGTGGAATGGAGTTTAGAAAGCTTACTGTTTACAATACTCTCGTGAGTCTTTTAGAGGTGTGTAGCGTGAAGATGTCGTTATACCTTTAGTGTTATGTTTATCTGTAATTTTCCGATTTTTTCTACAGATTTCGGGTCATAATTATGTGAATTGGCTGAGAATGTTGTACATTACTGGGTTAAAGCATACTTTGTTGTTGGTGGTCTATGTCATAGTCATATTTTATAAATTGTCCAGCATTATTTATTTATTTACAAGAAACATACGTATGTGCATACAAAATGAGGTCTTAATCTAGATATAAGTTCATAATGTTCTACCATTAATGATGGATGACATGCAAAATTTTAAATTAAACACATTTAATACATTAAAAAAAAGGGAAAACGAGCTTGATAATTTTTTTCCCAGCAGGTTCGTAATTAGGGTCAGTTTTTTACAGCAGTCAAAATATTCACTATGCGAGTAAAAGCAGCAGTCAAGTAACCATTTATGTAGCATTGCTTTTTGCTTTCAGTCTATTGATGGGTGGCTCCTGAATCCATTAAGTAGACCATTAAATATTTTAATACTCAAGGAGAATGCTTTGGTAAATTGTTAAAAGATTTTCATTCTAACATGAACACTATCAACTTGAAATTTACGGTGGGATAGGATCTTCATGCATCCCAATTCGTGTCAGGAATATTAACATAAAATTTAAGAACTTATACGAAGAACGCCAAGTGCTTTTACAAAAAAGCCTCATAGACGGCACTTTTGCTTTCATTCTATTAAATTAGTTAGGTTTGCTGTGTTGTGCTGCCTTACAATTTGCATCACCTAACTCTACCCGTGGGTGTCGTAAAAGGCGACTAAGGGACATACTCCGGGGGGCAGGCAGCAACGCCTCTTGCAGAATAGTCTACCACCGAGCTGTGATCCCCATCCCGCATGCCCAGCGTGGGGATTATGAGCATTAGCCATGAGATAAAGACAAATTATAAGGTATCCTTAGAGACAATATTTAGTAATATTCGTGTGGGAGGTCTGCGTTCAGCAATGGACTATTAAACGCTGTTAAAGAATTAGGTTTTGGTTATATAGTACTATGTATTGAATTATAAAAATAATTATGATATCGTCAATATCAAATATCAATAACGTTTTTTTCTTTAGGCTTACAAAATAAGCACTAAGACAAGTCAAATTTTATACTATAAACAAGTTTATAAATGGTAATTATTATCAAATTAACGGCCGATGTGGCGCGGTGGGCGAAGGTCTGCCTGCGACGCAGAAGGTTGCGGGTTTGATTCCCGCCTCGGGACATTTATTCAGGGTGTTCTGGTCGTTTTCTATATATAATAAAAAATATCTATCTACGTATTGTATTATATTATGTATATTAGATAATGCTGTGTGAATTGTTCAGCATTATTTATTTATTTATAAATAAGATAACAAAGTGTTATTGATTTTGTCCACTTCAATTTTTTCCACTAGTGGAAGAAGCATGAATCATGGTATTAGCGCTGATTGGGTCTCAGTCACAGGTCCTTTGTATTGCAATCAGCTCTGCATACAACCGATGATGGCATGTGGAAGTTACACATTGCAAACACCAGGGTCGGTCAAAGGACCAAGTTGCAAGCTTGCGCTAGTTCGGACGTTTGCCAGTCTCAACCCTAGAAGCTGAATTTACCTATCAATATTTATCAGGTCTCCTGAGCATCGACTGCAATCTCATTTTGAATTTCATGAGAAGAAGCCTCCAGAACTTTTGATTTGACACTGTATACACTGTATATGTGTATGAAGCTGTATACAGCTTAATACATTTTGTTCGAATACAACACAGAGGAGTTCGTTTTCTTTGTTCCATCTCAATTTTTGTTTGGGTTGTCTAGTTTAAATTCAAAGGTCAACTTTGTCGTCTACATGAAAACGCGGTCAATAAAAGCCACTCACATAAACCCAACAAAAGAGGCAAAAAGTCCAAGCTCATACGCCTAGTTAAAATGCGAGGATACGACGACATTTCAGATTGGGTACATTAAACTTTATACGGACGTCGCTAAATTGGACTGTGTTGGCTAGTTTGTACTTTGCCAAGTTTTTTCCTTTGCGGAGTCGTCGAGGGCCGGGAAATGGTCGTGGACCGGGTAATTCTGTTAAAAGTTTCATCAGAAAGTGCGAATTTTCGCGGAAGCCACGCGGTTACCATCCTCCTACAAGTTTAATCCGCTTCAAAATAACAAGAGAGTATAAGCCTGTCTATCCTTTCAAATTAAAAAGGGGCAGATTATCGTGTTTATATTCAGGACAGCGGCTGACAACAAGACACTTGTGTCACGATCACGAACAACGAATGAATAAGCAATTACCGATTGACGGACATCAACGGCTCTTAACACTCAATTAAATTTTTTATAAATAATTCATTGAATATACGCACTCACGTTGTATTACTTTTATTAAATGAGATGGAGTGGTGAGCGACAAACGACGAATACAAATGTAAGACAAGTCTGTATGTGTATTCCACCGCTGCTGTGGGACTGCTTGGCGCCACGCTCTCATTGTTAATGATGATGATATGTAATCATTTTACAGTGCACTCCATTTCACTGTGCACCAGATTCGATTTGCTACATTGAAAGTGCCGTTTTAAATTGGACCTTCATGAATATTAATATAGCGTAAAATTTGTCCACTTATAACAAGGTATTAAAGAAATGTGCTAGTAACAAGCCACTTATCGACGCATATGTTTAAGAAAACTGTTACCGCCAGCATCTCAGCAGGCACAGCCATGTTTGAGCGAAAGGAGGGAATCAAATTAATTCAGAATGGATGTGACAGTAATACAGTAGCCAAGAGGAGTCGCCGCCATCGCATATTCCCGCAAGCTCGTGACAGATCCGGTCGCGCGAAACGGAAGTTCATAATACGAAAAAATTATGCAAATCACCATCTCAGTTTCACATCCCTTTACGGCTTCTGTTCTCTACGCCAGTGGTCTCGTCATTTACATCTTATTATTAGTATGTTTTGGGGTAACATGTCGAATTTGAATAGAGTTTCGTGTCGCCCGCAGCGTTGCGGGTTGAATGAGAAGTATTTTCACACGAACACCGACCCTCGGGCGAGTCAATTTTGTGATTTGAAACCTTAGAACAGAAGATTATTTATTTTAATAACGCACCCGAATGATCGGCCAGTGCCGCCACGCAACAATAAAAACGTAACTATAATTGGGACCCTTGAGGTGGATCCAAACGTTAAGCCTTTATAACCGTTTAATCGAAGTTAAGCAGCGGGCGTAGTACCTTTCCGCTTTTGTGAGGCGGACACAATCGTTAAGTCGACTAAAATAAATTTCGTGGGAAGCTTCCTAACTCCTACCAAAAGTCTACGCTGGTTGTTAATGGTCCCTGCGCGTCGGATGGAAGGTACATATTGGCGTGGTTTTAGAATACTCGATGATAAAGTTATTGAAAGTGGTAATAAGATTAACGGCTTGTTCGGTGCGCGTAAATCACGATGCATTACGTCGCCGATGACAGCCAGTTCGTATAGTATTACCAGTGGATTAATTGCACTCCGGTCGGCTGCGGTGAGTCCGACCACAGGGGCGAAGCTGAGAGCTTGCAATAAGAGCTTGCAATAATGCGATCGCATATTCCCAACAACAAATAACCTTCAGAAATCCAGCCGAATCACCTTGCAAGAACGTTTACCGCGCACATTTTGCATCGTTTATAAGAAATTAAATTTACGTATTGGGTTACATTTTACATGCTGTATTTAGGTCAGTGAACAGATAAAACAGATACAAATACATATCAGAAACGCATGGTATCATTTTAATTTGGAACCGCTCTCGATTATTACCGAGAAACGATAAGGAACTCGAATTACAAGCTCACCTCTCGCCTTTAGAGTAAATGGTATCCGTCATTATCGGTAAGTGTAACGAGCTCGGTGGGATCGCAACAAATCATCGCAAGCACCGACCGTGCCCTGTCGCTCACTGCCAAAATTAATTTCCCGTAAAATCGCTTAAGCGATCTATCTTTTCCGAGAAAAATAATTCTGAACTGAGTAATAATTTCGTGAGGTACGCTTAATCTGCAGGGTGCTGTTTCATCTCGATAGGAGTTGAATCTGCCCACTTGTTTTATACCGGTACGTACGATGTGCAAGCAAATTATTAAGTTTCCATATAGGGTTTGAAGCGCGTTGCTGGTGCTCCTCTTTTATAGACTCTAGTTCTTTTTCATAAGACTACTTGTCATTTTAAATGGGAGATACAAGTTGGTTACAAATGGGTAACACTAGTTTTTGTCCGTAGTTATTATTGGTTCAATAAAAATGTCAGAGTAATGAATTTATTTATAAAAGGTTTCAAATATTAACTAGAAATAGTGTTCTGGTTTCAAAACCTAGAACAGATGTAAGTTGTCATATACAATTGAATATTTCTATTAAATGTTTTTGAATCATTAAGCGATAAAATCTTGAATGGAAGAAACTGTTTTCAGCTTTCAGAGCAGTTAATAGAGAAGTTGGCTCAAAGCGAGTATTTTCAAAAGACGGCTGACTATTAATTCCTTGCTTGGTGGCAATTGCCAATAGGAGCCTAAGATCATAACTTAACATACTTTCGAAAAAGATCTTAAATTACATTTACTAACTTAGATCTCATCCGTAAGAAAAAATAATCTATTTTTAGCACAGATTCTGTAAAATTCAAGTTTTTTAGAAAGGACAGAAAAATAAAGTACCGACTGTTGAATATACAGGGTGAAACAAACAGACATCAGAACATTAAAAAAAAAACTAAAAAACAGTTTTTACCGTTCCACCCAAAAATTCTCAAACAAAGCGTAAAAAAACATTACTCGAAAACTTTGGGAACATACATGGGGTATTTTCAGTTAAAAAAAAAATTAATGCCTCATTATTATTTTTTTACCTCTGTTTAGTCCATCATTTATGGACGGACAGTATTTTAATATTTTTTCTGAGAAGGAAATTGTTTAACTAAACATCTTGCTAATTGTACGTTTCAATACCTCACAATAACATCAATTACTAGTTCTGTAAATAAAAAACTTAAGCAACTACTGCAATTATTATGTTGGATGCAAATTACACCTTCACTGGACTATTTTTGCTATTAATATTATAATGGAAATAACTAGATACCAGTTATTTAACTGATACTAGAACTTGTAACAAGCCAGTTTGAATAACTAAACGATCATTTAGGAAAACCTTCTTAAACAAAATTTAATTCTACTTAGAAACTTTCTATAAGCAGCTTATAAGAATTTCAAAGTTTGTATTAATCACAAACTTTGAAATTTGAAACAGGGTTCAGTGGATCTTACGGATGACATCGATTTGATAATTATTTAATTCTGATGCAAGATCTGTTAGTAACTGGCATTTGTAGTGGTTATGTTTTTAAATAAAAATTTATGAAGTTAAGTAAGTATAAGCACTTGGAGGATTTTATCTGTTCGACTGCAATTTTGTGTTTGTTTAACGAAACTGGCATATTTATTAAGCGGACTAAATCTTTAAAAAATAGAGAATAAAAAAAGTCTCGATTTTATAATAATATATTTAATTCAGATGAACATTTTACATAGCACTATTCAGTAGCAATTGGTATTTGCAGTGTTTGAGTGTTTCTTAGTACTTCAAAGATAAAATTATTAAAATTACGGTGTACGACTGTCTAACTGCCAATCGTTTCTAAGGTCGTAAGATTCCTAGCATTAAATTATAATAGGTAGGTATCAAGACATTTCAGCACATATGTTTTAGCTAATTAATTCCGAAACAATGGAATACCCTTACCAAACATTTGATATCCCAATTAGCATTAAACCGAACCAGATAATCCTCGTTTTATCAGTGAAACGAGTACCAACAGACCTGTAGATCTGTGTCGATGTTAGATGAGTCTGATTTATGCTCGGCAACAACTCTAAATTACATCTAGATCGGACAACGCTATAAATAACGAATGGTACTGTAAATCTACCCGTGTATCGGACGGTCAAATCATGCCGCAGGTTCAGGTAGTGTTGACGTGACCAGGCTGGTGAAATTCGGACTAAATTATAACAGAGACTTTGCAGTTTAAGGCTGATCTTTCGAAAAAAGCGACATTTTCATGATCTGTGAGATCCTACTGCTGTTCAAATATGAAATCTAAGATTCTTAGAATCCCACACCTAATATTCCATTTCTTTCATTGTGTACAAAAGCGCCAAGATAGTTTTTTGATAAGTTGTACGTATAAGTTTGATAAAAAAATAAATATCTAAGGTATCTCAATTTTGATACATATTTGCCTTCTTCTCCCAAACAATAAGAATTACTGATTTGAGTTTTATATAAAACTAGCTGCGAACCGCGGCTTCGCCCCCGTGGAAATTTATGTTTCCAACTTTCTTAATTTTTTCTTTCATAAGAACCTTCTCCTGACAATAACAAACACAACAAAGAAAGATTTGGCCAAATTGGTCCAGGCGTTGTTGAGTTATGCGCTTACCAACACATTTTGCGATTCATTTTTATATTATAGACTAGCGGTCCGCCCCGGCTTCGCACGGGTAGTTATTTTAGCAATAAAGCTCAAATTGACTACGTTTTAGTTACAAATCATTTGTATGGGAAAAAGAAGGGCTATTTTTAGGGTTTTTCCAGCAATAATTCTAATTTTTCTCGCCGTAAAAACCATCCTTGAACTTCAACGAACATTTTAAAAAAAGATTTGGCCAAATTGGTCCAGGCGTTGTTGAGTTATGCGCTTACCAACACATTTTGCGATTCATTTTTATATTATAGATAATAAAGCAAAGGCAGGGTAACAGATTCGCCAAAATACAATTTTGATTACTTGAACATACTCTTTTAATTAAAAAATCTTGATTTTGAACTTGATTTTTGCACACGCGTTCTGCTGTGTCCCGCTCTTATGAACACGAAATCTCCTATGCCTATCCTTTTCACAAAACGGCTTGGGAAGAGGCCCCTTCCCAGGCGGTTTTGTATTATGAAAGCTTGCTCAGTCCTCGATCTATGCATACATCTATGACTGAGCAAGCTTTTTAATACGGGCGTTAGATTGTCGTGAAAGTGTGACCTTTTATATGAGAGTACATTTGAACGTAGTCATAATTTTCCAAAAGCAATCAGAAAGATCTGTATTGGTATTTTTTTTAAAGCTGGCGTGATGTCTTTTGTTTATCGTATACTGGAGGCCTGGATTTGTGACGTCATCAGCGTGGATAATTGTATGAAAAAAACAAAAGAAAACTACAATAGTTTTTAAAAAACTATGGTACTCGTAGAGTAGTTAGACTTGTAGCGTAGGCAGTGCATTTAAAACTTTGATATGATACAAGCTGTGAAAACCAACCTTTGTTTTCGTCTACGAAACACGGCTTTACAAACTCCGAAGATTCAGTTTTTTTATGCGAAACAAAAATGCTTTGAATCGAGCCATAAAATGGAACATATGTATATAAATTACTATGGCTAGACATTGACTTCCCAAATGTTGTGCTTGTGCATAATCAACACCTACTTATCCTATAACGAGCACACAAGTTTGTTGTGTTAAATTCATGTAATTTACATCACACGATTTCTCACAAAAAAGTTAATTAACACTCCACCCGTGTGGTATGGTACACACGACCACGAATTTCTACATCCAATACACACAACTACAAATCGGTGACCGTTAAAAATAAATTATAAATAACAAGGCAGTAAGACCGTTCGCAGGTTCAAGATGCGGACAGATAAATCACGGTCGGCTGTGGGGCCGGCGCGACCCCGTGAGCACTGTGAGTGTTAAAAATGAAAAATGTGATGATATGCCCAATCTACATATTTTAATAGCGCGTGAACATTGTAAAATGTACTCGTACTCAAGGAATGCCAGGTATATTTACCTAGGTAATTTATAGGTTCTTCCAAGACAACCACTTTACGACCAGTAGGAAAATCTATCTACAACCTTTAAGTACTTCATCTTTGAAACATTAATATTTAAGGATTATTATTTTTTGTTGACATCAAACACCAGACTCCGATAGCGCCAAAATAAATTTATGACTTCGTATTATTTTTTGCTAAAATTGATTAGAGGCTGTTTTACACAAGCGAATATACCTAGAAATCTGAAATAATATGCTCAAAACACCTTGTTTAAGCAATTATTTTTGAATAGAACACCTTATTTTCCCCAATTATATTTTACCTAAAAATCTGATCTTTAATGGATTTTCCATGCACCTGCCGTGAGAACAAACAATAAAATATTTGCACATTCTCAAAAGCGTTATTGCAAACATGGAACTCAAACAAGCGCAAAGGTGTTGAGCCAGTGTGTGTTTGACACGTACCAATTAGCACAGCTATATTTACGCCAATGTGTAAAACGGTTCCTTCCTTCATCGATACGAAGTGTGAACGATTAATTGTTGATTAATACGTCAGTATTAAACACACAGTAATATTTCAATCGGCTATTATACAGCCATATTCTTTAGTAAGCTATGGGGTCGACGTGAACACCTGCGGAGTCCATAGGGCGTTCCGAGGTTTTAACTCGTAAGATAGACAATGTGTAGCAAATTGACAAAAGTGATAAAAATTTCCGCGGTTAATTCTGAACCCAAGTACATGATCACTCAACCAACGATATGACAATCTCAATTATAAAATTACGGTCATCTGATAGGTGCTCAGAGTAATTGCCCGTCTCGTTCTTCACACCGAAACAAAAAATATCCAAGCTATTTATTATTTCCAACATCGCAAAAGTAGTGTAAATATACAACTCGAACCGGTATTAAATCATCTAGAGTTATATGTAATTTATGACCAGAGAACTCGTAATCGTTGTTTTTTTAGTAATCTAGTAAGAAGGAGTGAATAAAAATCATCTTTCAACAAGTCGCGTGTTGAAATAAATAATCCGATTAAATATTGATTGCATATTCATAGAGCTACCAGATAATTTGTGGGTAAATGTCACAGGCGCAATTTTATACTCGTAAAAACGCGTCTTCGGTATTCTGTTATCATCATCGGTGTAATTTTTAGCTCTATGTTAAATAAATTAAAACGGAAATCTACTCAGCAACTAATCCGACTGTTAGATAATATAACTAAGGATTTGGGTTGTTTAGAGATAGGCATGAATATTCAAATGACGAGGTGTAAACGGTTCTTAAAATAATTCGACGACCGCTGTAACTTATTTAAATTCTTGGATTTAATCTGAATTGATATATCAAATTAATTAAAGTTAACACATTTATTTCCATAGTGAATAACGAAGAGTGGAAAAGGAATATATGCAAGGATAAAATCAATTTTGAATGAAAATGTCAACCCCGTTTCCAAAGGTCAAGAGTCGGTGAAGAAACCAGGTAATGAACCTCGAGAAACGACTTCCGGGTGTAAATAAATAATTGGCGCAACAGGTGTGGCATAAATCTCAGACAAACGGGGCTGTGATTAAGAAGGCACTATATCAACTCAGGGCAATACATGCGATGGTACGGCTCTATTCACGAATGTCGATAAAAATAGATGGGAGATATTATGTAATGTTTTCCAATAGAAATAAATTTTATACTATGATAAACGCACTCAAAATAATATATATCATAAATATGCGATTGTTTTAATGGGAAGAATATCAAATACCAATTATAAAATAGAAAAGAAGTCCGTACACATAAAATAAAATAAAAAGTTTTAACATACTACAAATTCTGCAGACTAATCAACTTCTCTATTTTCAAATACATCGTTTAATTAATTAAAAGGTATATCATAAATCTTTACTGAAAACACATCTCCTAGTTTATTGTAGTATGCGGCCGTAAAACTCTCTAACGAGTTACTGAAGCCAGATAGATGTGTCAAGCAATTCCACGTATTTATTCGAATAGTAAAGTGACACTACAAATTCAATGTCGTGGTGGAAAGTTCCCACTCTTCGTTTATGAAAGAAACAATATGCGAGGCAACGGTACAAATGATAGTCCGACGCTCAAGCTCATGGAAGTCTATTTGTCGAGAGTAAGCGGGCTCTATTCCACTTTTTTGGAGTCAAGAGTGAGCGATTTATCGTATGCAGCTGCGATTTTTTCCTCCGCCATAAATCGCGTCGGCCGGGAAATTTGCGCTCACAATTCGGGGATGTCGTGTCTCGTGTCCAAATTAAAATGACTTTTAAATTGAGCTTACGTTTTCTCCAGAGTATTGTTCAATAAGGAATGTGTCAGAGGAGTATATCAGGAGTGCCGTCTGCACGGTAACATTACTCAGTTGACACGCCAATTAAATACCACTTGGTCGTCGGCTATAAACAAATTTATTTCACGCGCTCGCCTTTATCTTGTATCAGTGGGATTGTTCTTTCCGTAACAATCGCGAGTTGTTGTTTTTACATTTGACTCGTGGGTGAGTTATGTGTGGGGAGCCACAATGTTGGCTTAGGATTCGTACAGTTTCATTTTCATTCAGCTAAAATCAACCAGCTTCTCCATCCCAACTACGAGTATGATCTCATTTCTCGATATATATTCAAACTTGTTTACGGCAGAATTTATTTGTGTTGAGTACGTACGAATTGTAAATTGTGTTTTCTAAAGAGGATACAATAAATATCCGAAAGGTCGTTAACAAGCCGGCGGACTCGATCCACGGAACAATAAAGAACATTGTGACTAAAAACTGGAATACACAATACACAACAAGTGAATGTAACGGGCCAATTTGGCAGAACTTTGATGTTAAATGTGATAAAGATTTCGGATTTACTCGGTCTAAGAATGTAATAAAACAAGGGATCGGTGAATTGGATACCGAAATGCCTTCGCGCAGTGATCCGTTTACCCGGCGCATATTCGAAGATATCGCGTAGATCTTGCAAAAAGCTCGCTCCGATGCACCGGCCCAGCCTTCGTCTTGTAATGATTGCTCCCATATCGTCGAAAGAATCCCTTATAAAATTACCGCCTTATAATAGGTAGGTACGCATTTTCGGCAAGATTTCTGATTCCTTCTTTATCATCTCATTTCAATCTTTCGCTTGTTATGACTCGCTCACTTCGCGGACTGCGGAGTGATTGAGCCGCTTGATGTTTTTGTGCTCTCAGATATTTTAGTTTTTTACCTTTTTTGCGTGTTCTTATTTATATTTAAATGAAGATACAATACTGATACTGTTTTATGATGGTTTCGGAAGAGGTTATTTAAAATGAACTGCCGACGTGGACATGTATATTATTTTATAAATGCTTTGCAAATACATTTTGCGACGTATATAGAACATTTAGGTAGGTAAGCTAATCTCTCCTCTTCATAAACGATTGACCTGTATGTTTTACTTGGAAATAGGAAGGAAAATGGAACAGTGCAAAGGTTTCCGCGAACTACCGTCCTTATGGTAACGGTAGAGAGTAGAGTAAGATTGAAATGTAATTTCAAATGCAGGTAGAACTTTAACCCGAGGCTGTGGTTAAACACTTAACTCCGTCAGCCGCGTAAACGGTCATTTTCAATAATAATTTACATATTGAGCGGCTGTAAATAGATTAACCTTTAAGCGCAGAACATAAATGACTGATAAAATATGCATATTAATAAGTTCTCGTATAAAGACAAATAAAACTTATGAAACTTTGTTAAGCATGATACAGCAAGGACATTTTCAACTTAATTTCAATTTGTAAAATTAATAAATAAATAATGCTGAACAATTCACACAGCCCCAAGCTAAGCAGAGCTTGTGTTATGTTTACTAGATAACTGATATACATAATACAATACATTACATAGATATATATTTTTATTACCTATACATATAAAACGACCAGAACACCTGGAATATTTGTCCCTAGGCGGGAATCGAACCCGTACGTTCACCCACCACGCCACAGAGGTCGTCGAATTTATCTTACTTAAATTACCGACTTCAAGAGGAGGTAAGTTCGGCTGTATTTTTTTTTTTGTATTTTCATTGATTTTCAATAATTTCAATAATCCCGAATTGGTCCCATAATTTATTCCCGAGGGTTACTACTATTTATCCCGTCAAGCTTAAAAAACAACATACATAATTTAGAACTAGGATAAGCTACAACAATTTTGATGAAATCTTCGCCAAGTTGAATAAAGGTTGTTTTTGAGGTAGTCCCATAAAAGTTTGACTCTCGAGGATTTGATATGTGCTCCGTAAGACGTATCTAAGGTATCATCGCATGATAATTTTCACATTACTGGTAGCAAATTGTTTCCATGGCAACGTGCGTACTTAAACAAGATGTTTTCTCATTCGTCTTTTCATCAGAATCTATGTCATCCATCACTTAATCACATCAAATTAAACTAGACCTCGCCATTTGAAAAACCATATCGCTATCGAATAGTTCCATCCAAACCAATATTCCCTATTTATAAATTTGAAGTCGGTTTTTTTTTTCGACCGTGTGTAACTGGCATAGAACTTGCACCACCCCAACTCTTTCCGTGGGTGTCGTAAGAGGCGACTAAGAGACATACACCGGGTGGCGGGCAGCTGCGCCACTTGCAGAATAAATCTACCACCGAACTACGATCCCCAACGCGCATGCCCAGCGTGGGGATTATGGCCTGCGTCCGGCAGTAGACCATTTCAGGCTGTTGTGGTTGAGGTTATAGTTTTTTAAACTCGCCAAATTATTTATAACTGAGTTACATCATTGTTAAAATAGATTAACGTTACTTAACCATGCGGTTTATATCTTTTACCGTAGAAATGACAACATTAACACGACCCTTTCCCCGAAATTGACACTAAAAGCAATTTCATGCAGTGTTTAGTCATATCTCCTGCAATTATCATCATCATCATCATCATCATTAGCCTATATTTGTCCACTGCTGGACATAGGCCTCCCCTAATGAGCGCCATAGCGCCCTGTCTTCAGCTTGCCGCATCCTGCAATTTTAACGCTACAAAAATCTTGACTGCGATCATACTAATATTAATCTTAGCTCGAGATGAACTACGAAGATAGTTTTTCAAATGTTTTATTGTGGTTGGCGAAACTCTGATTCAAGCAACAAATAGATCAGCTAAAGCGATTCAATTAAATTAGGTATTAAAATAATGGGCTGAATTTAAATACGGCTCTTAGCTACATTTTGTAGACCTTCGCCCTCTCATTTGGCGACAAAAGATAAAAATAATAATAATAATAATAAATTTATTTATTGCATAGAAACTTTGACAGAACAATACCGAAAACAATCATTCTTAAAATTTAAACTATTAGTTGGGGACTTTAAATCTATGAATGCGTTGATTGAGTTGGCTAGCCTTAGATATCTACGCTAGGCTTGTAAAGCCTGTGTTATAGACATCTATGCCATCCCTCATTACAATGACACTGATTTAATAAAAGTTACAAAAAATAAAAATAAATAAATTAACTGAATTTCTGTTTACTTACACTATTTCGTATTGTTAAATTTATTTGAAATTACTATTGGAATTATTAAGATTATTTATTATATTACAAATTATTATTTTCTATCTTTCAAGTTATGAATATTAACTTATACAAAACAATTCTGAGATAAACATGCAAGTACTATAAACAAAAAAGTGAACGTTCACTTGTGGGGTTAAGTGTGTTTGTGTGCATGTGTGTGTGTGTATTCAATTGAACATACGTTGAAGTTCTCTGAAAAAGCAAGGACCAAGTCGTCTAACGATAGTATTTAATTTTTAACTTGTTATCTGTCTAATAACAATAACAATATTCCTTATAAATCTATAGTAAGTAGCGGCGAGCTATCGAAAGGAATCTTAAATTTAAGCGACACAACAAGTGTTGTAGTCATAGGTACGTGGGAACCACTATAAAATAGCGTTGACTGTCCATCGCTGACCCTTTAACGGTACCGTGACCAAAACATTGCGTAAGGTGATTGTCGTATTAATTTTTATTGTACCCGTCAGAAGAACTTGTAACACCATTAAAATGGTTTCTTTTCTGACACGGAGAAAATACATTATTTTAAGAAATTTTTGAGATGTCTAGATACGATTTATACGTTTGTGTGTCCCTTAATATCATTATTTTACGTATAGCTTCAATTTACTCACGTAGTTAAACCAACTGATATTAAAAATATGGAGCAATATTCTAGATTATACATAATTATATAAAACAAAGTCGTGTTAGTTACACCATTTATAACTCAAAAACAACGGGTCCGATATTCATGGTTTTTGATTTGATGGTTTTTTCTTAGTCCGAAATAGGAATATTAAAAATAATAAGAAGTATTAAAAACATTGGAAAATTGACGAAAATAAAACTTCCTATGCGAGGCCGGGGCGGACCTCTAGTTTGAAATATTTTTTTAAACAAAATATAAAAAACCATCACACCATGAAATTTTTAAATGTGCAAAATGAAACCGCCCAACGTGGGGCTCGAACCCACGACCCTGAGATTAAGAGTCTCATGCTCTACCGACTGAGCTAGCCGGGCTTATAGAAACGCTATCAAAATCAGCCAACTGTATCAACATGAACCTTTCATCAAAATATTTCGTAACCGTACTGATGAATTCTATAAATACGACTTGTCGAGATGTTAAATTTCACGATTTTATTTCCTGGTAACAAAACGGTTCTAATTAACGGTAACATGAGATATTATTTCAAACGAATTCAATGTACGTCAGAACTTTAGAACGTTGAACCAACAGAAATAATTTTATAGGAAGAAAATAGTTCGCCGAGCGAAGAATTTTCGAATCGGGCCAAGGGAGAGACGGAGCGAATGGGCGGTCCGCAAACACTTCCGAGCTATGTAATTTACTCGTTAGCTCGTATCGGAGCTCTATAGAAACCGTTATTTTATGTAAGAAAACTTGGCGACCGCCCGCGGCACTCAGCAGAGGAATTCGGACTATTGCAATTTTGAAAACTTTCAAAGAAAAAATATTTCGTTGAGTGCAAAAGTTTCGAGCGAGGAATGTTTAAATGAAAAAGTTTGATCTGAATTATAACAAGCCTTATCTACGGATGTGGAAGATAAGTTATTCTAAGTCAAATTTATTAATAAGGAATATGCAAAACTTTGTTACTTATTCTTCGCTGTGAGGATAGGTACTTCAAATGGAATTTCCTCCTTGAAATAATATTTTTTTGCGAATATGTTCAGGATATCTCAAGTCTACTCGTCAGTGCGTTCGTCGGTACGACATCAGATAAAAATAAACTGTTGTAATGTCTAAAGTAATTTAAAAAGAAATAAATAGAGGTTATAGGGAAATTCGGCAAGTAAAATTGTCAAAAAGTTTATTTTGTTTGTGTTTATGGTTTGATTTGATTGTGTAATTATTTATGTGTTTTTTATGTGTATTGATGTGACATTAATAATTGAAATTGATTTTATGGTTACTAACATAGTATCTAAGTAGTTTACTAACAATTATGGTGAAAAACCGAAATAAAATAAATTGAATTGAATTAAATTTTCGAATAGCTTCATGTATTCGAGTACTGCTTTGGTTGGATAGGCAAAAATAAAACAGGTGTCATAATTGAAACTTAGTACCTTCTTTGGTTCCTCTGTTTATTCTGCTAGAGGCGTCGAATAAATGATTCTCC
Organism: Eupithecia vulgata; assembly: GCA_946478455.1. Lineage (NCBI taxonomy): Eukaryota > Metazoa > Arthropoda > Insecta > Lepidoptera > Geometridae > Eupithecia > Eupithecia vulgata. The sequence goes on along the minus strand of OX297869.1, from coordinate 9,632,045 downwards.
TTACCTGAAAGTAAAGAAAGAAATTATTAATTACTCATCCAACCAAACTTTGATGGCAATTCTAACATGATAATTGATTACTCATAAACAGTCTTATATGAAATTGTTAAAAAGATCCTACGACTACTTGAATGGGAAAAAGTAATAAAATATTGCTAATAAGAAAATATCACTAACTGGATATAAAAAAGCTAAGCATTTCCTGTTCTGATGTCAAGCAAACCTAGATATGTGAGAGTAGGCGATGGACGAAGTAGGTTTCAGCAGGCATACTACGAAATTTCGCAATACGAAATTTCGGTTGAGGGATCGAACGAAACGAACTACCTATCTCCAAGTTGCGTTCAAAAACAACAGTTTTCGTTTCGGATGTCTAAGAAATGTATCAAAATAATCATAATCATCGATAGAACTGATCGGTCGCCTTTCGTTTGGTGCAATCCGTCATCCGTAAGCTTCATAGTTTGTTTCTAAAAGTAGATCTCGTGGAAGGCCCTGGCGGCAAAGATGGAAGAATGAGCCAAAGGCATAAGCATACTAAAAACTAGCCACAATTAACGTGAACTAGATAGCTATACGTGAAATAGAAAGAGGAAAAGAAGATATTTACCCACCACGGACATTAAATAATAATCAATATCAAATGAAATGAAATGAAAATATTTTTTTTTTGACAGACAGAAGAAAACTTACACGACATATAAAATAAAAACACGACACATGACATAAAAATATTTAGGATGAGAAATTGCATGTTAGTTATAAAGCAATTAAAAGGTACTTACTACCTTTTAATTGCTTTATAACTAACATGCAATTTTAAATAGTTTAGAGCAAGCCGTGGTGGTGGTCAGTGCCGAGTTCCTGCGCTATCAGAATAGGTTCACGCTCAGCTGAATGTTGCGAGTAACCCCACAACGCTGATTTTCAGCATGTATCAGATGATCTAACTCTATGATCTTCTTGATACAGATCATCTACAACCTATAGGTACTGGTCCTGTGATGGAGACCTTTCCCTAATAAGAACCTTATTGGCTTTCATCATATGACAGTGCTAATAATCGCCACGCTGGGCATGTGCGTTGGGAAGCGCAGTTCAGTGGTAGAATTGGTAAGCGGGAGGCGCTGCTGCCCGCCCCCACTGGATATCCCTCAGTCGCCTCTTACGACACCCGCAATATCCCTATCGAAATAATTAAATTCAATTAGTTCTATAGATATAATTTATTGTATTGTATTTATTTATCCAAAACTCAAAACTATTATTAAAGGAAACGGTAAACCTAATAAGGTTTATCTGAGTGTCCGCTAAAACATAACGTCAGTAACTTGAAATAAAGATTCAAAGATTTATTTGCATCAAACATGGTATATGTATATAGGTGGTATAAATACAAATAATGTCCTCATATCTCACTATTGTCTAGCATGCAAAAACACAATTAAAATGTAGCATTAAAATTAAAAGAAACGTGCTTTACTGGACATTGCAGAGTCTGTAATATTATCTGGATTACCTATGCTTGATCAGCATCTTTTCAATCCCCTTGTTTCATGTGGGAACCCAGAGATGCGAAAAAGATTGCAACGAACAACAAAAAAACATTTGCAATCGATACGTCCAGTTAATCATTCCATCTGTATACAGAACAATATTAATCGGAATGCGCACATTCCACATCAGAGACCAGTGGCTGAGCCGTGAGCAGAGATTATATCACTACTGCGTATCAGATCAAACTGATATGAGCTGACCGTTCTTTTGAATATGGTTGTCGAATCGGACAGAAAGAGCTGAACAAGGATCAGGTTATCTGTCAAATATTGATGATCAGAACATCAACAGAATTTTTGTTCACTATTAGATTGGAGAAATTCTGTTTTATAGACTAATAATAAAAAAGGAACTATTTGTATTTTTGTATATAACAAATAAACATAAAAACTACTGGACCGATTTCAAATTCTTTCACCATTACAAAGCTTACTTAACAGTGACATAGGCTATGTTTTATCCCGGAATTGACACGGGAACTGTAACCACGCGGGTGAAACCGCTAGGCGCTGCTAGTCGATGTAAATAAAGACACACAAAAGTTGGATGTTATCAAAGAAAAAACGCTAACTGTAAAACTATTAATTAACGAAGACTAAAAACTTTATTAACAAGTAATAACGGCGGCGTGAAGTAGAAACACAGCAAATCAACTTATAACTCCAAGTCAATACTATAAAATGCTACGACAACCCTATTCAGAAATCAATGTACGTACAAGAGATAATGTACCAACTAGAAGTACACGCGTACATACAACTCATATAAAAGTTACCTACTGACTTGGTGTGTCACGCGTCAATTCTATAGATAAGGACGTTTGATTATCGCAGAGTTCTACATCTTTACACGACCATCAGAACTGCAAGTAGGTTGTGTTAATGGACAATGACAATGTAACATTTGACGACCTCTGTGGCGCGATGGGCAAAGGTTTTCCTGCGACGCAGGAGGTTGCGGATTCGATTCCCGCCTCGAGACAAATGTTTGTACGGTCTGCAGATATTTGTTCAGGGTGTTCTGGTCGTTTTTTTGTAAAAATAATAATATATCTATCTATGTATTTCACGTATATCAGTTATCTAGTATCCATAACACAAGCTCTGGTTAGCTTGGAGCTAGATGATGTTGTGTGAATTGTCCAGCATTATTTATTTATTTATTTACATACCTTCTATTGCTAAGCAACGTAGAACCTAATAACAATGAAAGTAATTCTGTAGATCTTTTACCTTTTCACTCCTCAACGGCTAAATGGGTCTTAACGAAATTTGGTAGGATTTAAACGCTATCCCGAGGACAGAAATAAGCTCATTCTCATTAGGCATCAAAAATAATTTTAATGATTTAAAGTTTGTTATAAATAAATAGGACAGTGGCAAAAAGCAAGAAAAATATGGTATAAGTAGGTAGGTACTTAATATAATGGTGAACAACGGTGTGATTATGTCATTTCTTAAAAAATGTTTAACGTGGATAATACCATTTGCGTTAGATTGTAAGATTTACTATATTAACGCGATAAAACACACACATTGTCAATTTTATAGATTAATAAGGTCTTCAGGAAGCATAGCTCGTACGCAGTGCACGTAATCGAGAAAATGAGAGTGCTGCGTAACGGAGTGTAGCCAATTATCTCAAGGATCCGCCGGCTGCTGTACTGTATATTTTTACATTGTCGATAGAGGCTCGATTGCGAGCGTTATCTCAATAAAGAGCAGAGTGCGTTCATTAGCGCTCTGACACGGCTGGATCATAAATTCCGGCGCCCCGTCGGGCCCGCACCTTACCTTCACACCCCGGTCGCCTAACCCGCATTCAGCTTTTTTGCCATTTCCATTGTTTTTGGAAAGAACCCCGTACCGTCATGGTCTGATCGGGCAGATAGAGCGCAGGTGTCGCCCAACGCATACCGACATAATTACACACACGGCTTTAAGAATGTATGATATGCAGTTTTGTGTTTCAAAATCGTTATTTATCTCAGAATCTGTGAAAGCTACCACCTTCATATTTAGGGAAATGTTACTTCGAACTTTTATATTGGAGTACGTATTTTTAAAAACACGATTGGTGAAAGTTTTCTCGATAGTTTATTTTTTTGAAAAACAGATGTTTTACACACGTTTTGCTATTTATCTCAGGAACAGCACACTTTTCTTGTTGGGTTTTTGTTTTGTAGAAAAAAGGTAGAAGTTCTTCTTTAGTTACGCTTTTTTATTTTTCGATTGGTTGTCTAATAATCTTGTAATAAGGTAAAAACACATATTTACTTCGTGCGAACGCAAATTAAAAACATGTGTGTATTTTGCTAAAACCATTTTGAACCTTATAGATCGAATATTACTTTGACAAATACCCAAAATCGTTTCCACCAACGTCATTCGGAGGCTGGACGCCTCCTCGGATGGACGTGAGGTCACGTTACTTTTTTCACGATGACAGCTGACAAAATCATACGAATTACGATATTCGACAAATTTAGTTTTGCAGGTTCAATGGTTCGTTTATCATTGAAATAGAGTCCATATTGAGTTGCAGTTTTCGTTTATGGAATTTGCAAAGATTTTATTTATTGGCAGACCTATCAATTGAGTAGAATGGGTATATTTATTTATTTATTGTAAAAACATGGGTGTTTCCTCGTGACCTAACTGCTTGTCAATAAATAATTAATCTACTCATCTAATAACCAGTCTTTTTACAAAAAAATCTTTGAAATAACCTGAAATGTTTTGAAACTTCGTAATTTAAAATAAAACTATTACAATTATTGAAACTCAAAAACACATAGTTACCGCCAAGTTTTCTCAAAAAATGCAAGTGGCCAGTAACATTTTGGTGGGCTTCGAGATAAAAACTTTTTATTTTGGCATCCGCCTGTTTCTAGCCTTGAATTTTGAATTCAAAAAAATAAACAATCCCATATATTTTTGCCCGCATATTTGTTCGCTTGGATTTACGTACTTTCTTCCCTTTTTAGGGTTTCAAAGATCGGTTTTGAAACCCTTATGGTCTCGCTCTGTCCGTCCCCGCTCTTTCTTGAATATCTCAGTAACTACTGCAGCTACTAACTTGAAATTTGAAATAATGATACATTCGTGCGCCATTAATGATTTCAAGATTTTTTTTATAAATAAATGAAAAATGAAAATGAATATTTTCATGATGTTGAAATTTGAAAAGAGACCTAGGGAGGCAAGAGGGATATCAAATGAAAGGTATCGTTTTGACCATTTCAAAACACTTTTTGAAATTTCTGTAAGTTTCATACTTTTTGAAATATTTCAAAAGAAGTCAAAAAAATTACCTCCCCTCCCCCCTATCTCCGAAGATTGCAGACCGATCCACGTACAAGTACACTGTATTAGGCGTTTGTAGATATCAATCTATATTTTACAGGAAAAATATAGAGAAGTCTGTAAAAATTAACATTTATGAAAAAAAAAACACATTGAAATTGCTTGAAAAGGGGGATATTTTTTATCGAAAAAGGGGCTACCTACCTATTGGTTTATCAAATGAAAGGCATTGTTTTGTAAATTTTAAAACAGTTTTCGAAATTGCTGTAGGTTTCATACTTTTCAAAATATTGCCATTCGAAAAAAGACGGAAAATTGAGTGTCCAAATAATTGGCAAATGTTTGAAAGCCTCGGCGCGCGAGTTACACTCGCACTTGACGGATCTTGTTTCAAGTAAGAACTAATATAGGTATTTTCCGATTAGGTGTAGTAATTTTTTTTTCTAAACTTACGATTTGACTATTTACATACTCGTAGATAAGGGAATAATACAGATGGCATGTGCGTTGCTATTTGCACGGAGCTGCGTGTATTGTTTTTTTTTTTGCGTATACACGACATCCTCTCCTTCACCCACGCTCGTTCGAAAACATTTATAAATTAAAAAAAAAAAAAACATTTTTGAGCTCAGCGCGTCACGTCAGACGCCTGGCCAACTGATGTAAACTTATCTAATTTAGTTGAATTTCAACCTATTCACTCTTGAGGCGCGTGGTTCAATCTGTCTGTATCTGTATTCTGTATCTGCTCGTCGCTGACTATTTATTAGAAGCAGTTTGAAATACCAAAATGTAACATAAAAAGAAACATGCAGTGGAAACTACCTGAGCTATGGATCAGAATAGAATAGATTGAAGTAGTGGAAACTAATCCAACCGCACGATCAGAGTGAAAAAAAGTAATCCATTAATGGTAGCTCAGTGTATCAAAGTCGACTGGAACATTGAGTTCTTCACACTTGTTCACACTTTCAGCGCAATTTTTTATTCTGATAATCAAATCAAAATGATATCTACAGGGTGTACGGTGGCAGAATTCGGTTTTTAAATCTAAATTTCTCCGTAACGACTGAGCGTAGGAGGGGGAAGCGGGTGGCGGTGGGTTCGTCGATCGTGCGGATTTGTTAGTCACGATGCCGCGGTGGACGGATGAACAACGTGCGTTCGCAATTGAAGCGTATTTCAAGGCTAATGATTCGTGTGTAACCGCTCGTCGTAGATTTTGTTCCCGTTACAATATTCGAAGTTTAAGTGATGCTCCAAGTGAAAATTTAATTCGATTATGGGTGCGCAGATTCCGGGCAACAAGTTCAGCAGGAAATAGCCCTCGGCCAGGGCCTAGCCGGACGTCGAGAACAACCGACAACATTGCGCTCGTTGCGAACAGTTTACAAGATGATCCGCGTCAGTCCGTGCGCAAGAGAGCGTCTGCTTTGGGGCTTCCAAAAACTGTTGTGCATGAAATATTGAAGAAGGATCTTAAATTTCACCCTTTCAAGATTCAAGTTGTGCAAGCGCTTAAGCCAAACGATCAAAATTTGCGTAAAACTTTTTGCGAGAAAATGATGGAACGATTTCGTACCGTAAACACTGTTTTTTGGAGTGATGAAGCCCATTTTCATTTAAATGGAAGTGTAAATAAACAAAATTGCCGTTACTGGTCACCCAAAGGACAGAACCCACGGTTGAAACACCAACAACCACTTCATAGCCCCAAAGTGACGGTTTGGTGTGCATTATCAAGCAGTGCCATAATTGGACCATATTTTTTTGAAAATGGTCGCGGGCAAACCATTTCTGTAGACGGTGTTAATTATCGACGCATGTTGAACGAGTTTTTCCTACCAGCAATGAGAGACCATCCTGCCTACAGTTCACACACATGGTTTCAACAAGATGGCGCCACCCCGCACACTTCCAGGGAGACCATGGCGATTCTTCGAGTATTCTTCCCGAATAAATTGATAAGCCGTTTCGGTGACATCCCCTGGCCACCCCGATCACCGGATATTACTCCGATGGACTTTTTCCTATGGGGATACCTTAAAAGTAAAGTATACGAGACGAACCCAGCGACCATCGCGGCGCTTAAAGAAAATATTGTTCGCGAAGTTAACACCATCCCGACTTCATTGCTCCAGCGTGTTGCACGGAATACAGAGGCTAGATTTGAAGAGTGTGTCCGACGTAATGGTCAACATTTGGATGAAATAATATTTAAACAATAAAATCCGCACTATTCTTCTTTGTAATTGTTCTTGAAATAAACATTTAAAATTTACAGTTTTTTTATTATTTAATTTTTAAATCCTAATTCTGCCACCGGACACCCTGTATATGTAGTTTGTAACAGTTTGCAGTTAGCTCAATTGTTTCAATTGTTAATACTAGTTTTAATTTAACTCTATTATTTAAAACTAGTATTTGATTGTAATTTTCTTTCTTAACCCTTAATCGCGTCAAAAAAGTCACACTAAAGGTCGCGTGGGGTATATTTAACCCCAACTCTAAAGGTGAAATAAAAACGCTATTTACGATTTTAGTATTATATTTAATATAAAATTTAGAAATAATCAAATTTGTACTAAGGATAACAGTATTAATAATCAGCATTTTAGTTATAATAAATAAGAGATCAATCAATATAATGTAGGAACTATTTATACGGTACATTCATCACATGTCATGATGGAATGGTCATGACAAACGTGCTGTTGGCATTTGGCACACACAAATCATATTTTTTTGTGTAACACTTCAAAACCTTACTGGGGTTAAATATACCCCACGCGAGTAATTAAGGGTTAATAAAGAGTAAGTTTGTAGAAAATCTGATGACAAAGAAAAGATCTTCTATTTCGGAACATACATAGTATGTATGTTCCTAATTAGAATGTATGTATGTATTACATACATATATGTATACAGGGTGTCCCATGATGAGTGTTGCTCAAACTTTGCATGATAAAATGTAAAAAACGATATTTCAAGTTTAAACATTGTCTTGCAAATTACTGGTCATACTTAGTCAAAATATTTCATAAACCTACTTTTTTTATACATTTCAAAACTAAAACCTTTGAAATTTGTTTCAAATTGTAGGCACCATGGCCAAAAATGTGAACAAAGGTAGTACGGGAATTTACCAAAGTTTCAAAATTTTAATAAGTACCAAAAGCTTCCTTTTTTTGTGTCTGATTGGCCTTGCCCCTCTGCACAAGTGCCTTCAAGATTATCCACTCATTATGAGACATCCTGTATATGTAGGCATTACCTAATTAATATTTGCAAACGAATGTTGATGTAAATAAAGAGCCCTCTGTCGTCTACATCATGGCCATCATACGAGGCTCAGAATCATAGTGCCGCCATCGTACTTAGTCTGCGAGCGATCGGAATAGGATTGAAATGAAACCGGCAGGAAATTTACTTTGATATGGTTCTTTGATATGGTTCTTTGATATGGTAGATGTTAGCCCCTTCTAGGTATAGTCAATTTGTGTAGGTCTACGTGTAAATAAAGAGCCCTCTGTTGTCTTCTTTGGGAAATTTTACATCCTCGAAATCATTACAGGGCCTACTATCGCAGACTCTTAACAATATATTCCAATTCGCGAGGACGATAAGCAAACAGCTGCGCTGAATTAGCCGAAATGTCCGTTGAGTTGTTATCTATGTTTTTTGGGTAGGGACCACCGTCATTCCCTATAATGGTGAATATGACAGTCGCGATAAAATATACTTAGTGAGCCGATAAAAAGAAATAGAAAAGTGATTAAGAAAAGCATCCATCAATTAAACCCCGTTTATCTCTGAGACCGCAGCTAATGAATATTCACACATGAATGAATGACTGTACATAAAATAAAAAGTGTAAGATTTTAAACTAAGAAAACAACACTAGTAAAAGTCAACGTCGACGATCAAGCAATATAAAATATCGTATCCAAAACTTACAAACATGGGAAGTCATTAAACCGATCGTCCCGGCACTTACTGCGCTGGTATGGCCGTCTGGCCAAGCATAAAGATCAATATCAATGTGGCTCGATGCCAAAATCTTTTTAATATCGTCCCAGAAGCAACTGAAGAGTGGTTAGAAACCGACGATAACAACAAAACTATTAGGTATGTGAGCATTTCGTCTGCGAATTGTCCGTGACGGTCGAGCGCAAACTGAAGGACGTGGCGGAGAACCAGACAGAAAAGTTATATTGTTGTTTACTGCAGAGTGTAATAGAGTTTGATTTCAAACTGCCCAATCGATTCATAGTAATTTTTTGTTACTTGTCATGTTGATAAATCATTTTGAGCTGCAACATTCTAGACCGCGTCATCCCCAGATTTGTGCCAAGACTGAAAACTATATCTATAGCCGCTTCGGTTTAATCTTATTGTATGGGACAATAGGGAATAATGTCCGGCACAGACTGCCCTTGAAGCACTTTTGAGTTAGCTGATAAATCCCAACGAGGCTTGCCTCATTTTGCCTCACTTAACCTCACTTTCGAGAGTCCTTGTGGTCGCGTATAACTTTTAATGAGTGTTAGTTCGTTTTCAAAGAGCAACCAGAAATAGTTGTGTAAACTCTTCGGACGCTAAGGAATTCTTTAGAATCGATAAGAACGAAGCATTTAGTAGTTAAAAGCAAACATTGAGGCGGTTTTGATAACTATGTTGTGTTGATGTTTGACCTTCCACCAGGTGGGATGACGATTTGCGAAAGACTGCTGGCAGATGCTCATTAGGGTAGGCCTATGTCCAGCATTGGACTAATATAGGCTGATGATAATGATGATGTATTAATCAGAGCTTAGCGTTCAACTATTTACTATAGCCAGCAATAATATTTTTCATAATCTATGAGTCTACTGCACTGCAAGATTTGTCTTATATTTTCATGCATCGATCCTATATGGAGGATTGGGGAGGTATTCTCATAAAACCAAAGCAAGTCTTTATTACGTTCCTTTCAGATTAAAATGTTTTGTACTCATTAGCACTGCGTTATAATATAAAAGGCGAAAACCGTGAACTAAACAAACACAGCCGTAAAAAGCGAATCTCATCTGAATTTATTAAAAACGACATTGGCTCGCTAAATCAAGTGCCTCTATAAAAAGAAGCCTGAATGGAGGCGTTAAGTTTCACACCACATCGCTCCTGCGGACCAAGCGCGTCGAAACGAACACCTATTATCATAAAGCAAACAAAGAGTTGGGAAGAAAAAATCAACAAACACAGACCTTTAATGATTTGGTAGTTCTCGGGATGAATGCCAACGAAACTGAGAGAGGAAACTGCAGTAAAATAGGATTTTATTGAGGTTCTATTCATTGGAGGTCGGTAATACAGCCGCCGAATAGCAATTAGTTGCATATCGCCCCTGCCAGGCGAAGGCGCTTTCAGCTGGTTTACTGATTTAAAGGTAAGGCACTGCATCTAGAAGAAACTTTAATAGCACCGTTATAGACTCCTTACTTTGCGATTCATCTAAATTCTAATCTAAGCTATTATTTTGCAACTATACAAGAATAAAGTTAGAACCTGGTGAGGCAAGCGCCAGACCACAAGGAGTATCTATATAAAGATTTTGGAGATCTATAAACGTCAATATCCAGCAGTGGGGCATAGACGGGTTAAAATGACAAAGATGATAAAATAAAAGGTTATGGTTTTGATGTTTATCACGATCTGAAACGTGTAAATAAATAATGCTGGACAATCCACACAGCATTATCTAGCCTCAAGCTAAGCAGAGCTTGTGTTAGGGGTACAAATACGTATTAGATAATGTATAACAATTATCAAGCACCCACATAACAAAATATCGATCTATGCAGTGTATTCACTACATAGATGGAAAAACGACAGAACACCCAGAACTCAACATCTGCAGATCGTAAAAACATTCTCCTCGAGGCGGGAATCGAACCCGCAACCCCTTGCGTTACAGGCGAACCTTCACCCGCTGCGACACTGAGGTCGTCAAATGACTTCAAATAACCTCATATATCAAATCGTTATCATTAACAGCATTAACAGCCATAGCATAACATCTAAGGAATTTCAGCAAACACAGAATGCAGAAAATAAAGAGCATCAGCCATTTAATATAAGCTGGAGAATATTACATTATCCATTTACTTTTATACTTCCGAATGTCGAGAACAGCCTCGTGCGGAGTACATCGTTATGATTATCACCAGGCTTAACAGCATTCGCTTATTAACAACATATAGGTGGTGAATTAATATTTTTTATCTTGCAATGAGATTACCAGAATATTTCATCGAAATTGGAGTATTTTGTAAGTACCTGACCAGTGTACTACTACGTAACCGGTCACGTATAGAGTCTAAGCCATCCATGGTAGAAAAAAACAAACTAACCCATCGAATTTACTATCTGTTATCATTTCATAGATATGAGAATGTAGCTCACCTACTCCCATTACAAGAATCCAAATTAGAAAACAATTTCAGCGTTGTCGACGTATTCCAAGCACATATTAATACCCACTGCATATAAATGGGTTGATCATGGATCCCAGCTACTGTGCGGAGAGCCTTTCGGAAAACTATCACGTATGACGTAACAAGGATGTTGGTTTATGTGTTTTATTGTATTTTAAGACTACTAATTTTGAACACCCAATAGATTTCAGACCGCATAAAATGTAAATTGAGATCTTCTGTGGGAACCCGAAATTGTTTACAAAACACATTTGTAGAGGTCGAATAGTAATGTCTTTTTTAACTTTCCAAAATCGCTCTCCGATAAAAATCGGAAATAAATTATGTTTTACAAATAGCCCAAACGTTTACTTTTTATGCGCATGACAAATATATTATTCTAAAGCCAAATTTATCACTCCTGCTCAATAGGGGGATAAAATTATTAAAAAAGCTAAACGAGCGGAGACAGGAAGCAATTCCAAACAAAAAGTTCATACGCATCCGCCACGAATAGAGACATAACAGAAAGGAATGTGACTAATAGCACCAGAAATGTGTCTACTGCTTCATTTAGTCACAAAAGACCCACCGGACAATACCCACAAATATTTTACCCTGACTTTTATAGTAGCAGCAAATGTTATTAAACAAACAATTCGCCCATTCGACGACATGTCTTCGGCCCAGCCTTGTATAATTGATTCTTTCCGGGGGCGTTCCTTCGCCATCCCTATCTATTGTAGAACCTGCTTGCTTGCTATTTCCAACAAATATTTTTATCAGAGCGATTCCAAGGAAAATTCCTACTCATTTCCGGTTCTCAGCGAAACCTCACACTCTGGTAATGCTTCAGTACGACTCTCCGAAGTGAAATGAAATGGGATGTTATGACAATATGTCGGGAAGTGTCGGGAACATAATGTGGCCGCGACGACAAATGTGCTGTGAAAATGTTTCGACGTTCGGTATGAATTCAAATTATTCCACGAAAAATACTCTTTAAAGCTTTCTTATTATGTGTTACGTTTCTTATCGCATGAAATGAAACGTTGTGTACTGCGACGGAGACGTGTACGCGAGAAGGGTTGGAAATTAGGGCAACAAAAATAGAAAATGTTCTGCTAACCTGATAATGTTTGGGCGTGACAGGTCGGGCAAGTGATGGACGTGGAGAACGAGCACAGACCGCTGTTTTAATTCAAAACATAATAGATGCCATTACAGGTCGGCGGTCGATGTGTTCCTCCCGCTACAAACGTTCGTAAACGCTGCCAACCCAAACCATTTCCTTTAGTCCATCATTATAAAATATTTAGCGATATATCTAATTTTGTAAATGATACAGGGGGTTATTTTATTAGAACAGCCGTAATAACTAGGCACCCGGACGCAATACGCCCCAAAGTTTTGGATAATGACCGGTTTGATGGGCCCGCGCCAGATTAAAACATCCGAGGGATTCAAATAACAAAGGGAAACACAAAAAACTGAAACGGCTGATAAATGCCCGATTCTACCTGGTTACCTTAAAGCGATGGTCCTTAGGAAGGTCCGATGTACGGAACAATCGAACCGGTGATAAAATCCTCCTCAAATATAATAAATCTAAGCGATAAAATTCTTTGCTCTACAAAAAGCCCCGACTAATTGTTTCTGGAAACCTGCTATTATAGTAAACAGCCTGGAGGCAACATATCCTCCTTACGCGCCTTTCATAGCATGGGAACAAACAAATATTTTTTGTTTGGAAATTAATTTACCGGAGTGATGAAAATCTAATGTAAACAGTTCGAAGCGAGGTTTAATAACTGGGTCAGTGTAATTATTCGTAATGAAAGCTTATATTATTTTGGGAGAAATAAATTGGGCATCGGGGAGGGCATGGTAGGTATTAAGAGAACGTTATGCAAAGTTTAGTGTCGGCAAGGGCCGCAATAAAGAAACAATAAACAAGCAAACGCGCAAAAGGGTTTACTTGACCAAAAAATCTATTGTCTAGTCTCTAGACAATAGAAAATGTATTAAGTTTTTAAAAATGTATGAATTTTAAACATCCCAATTTTACATCTATGGGTGCGGCAATAGAAAGTGAAAAGGCGGCTTTACTTTTTTCTTTTATTTAAATTGTTTTTCTGTTGAACTGCCTTATTGCTTTGCTACCTTAAAAATAACTAAACCGTTCCACAAATGCTGGGCCACCTGGGTGGAGATGCAATAACAAGTAATTTGGATACAAAAGTTAACAATGAGGATAATCGTATGGTTCTTTACAATGCGAAAATTACACTGCTTCAGTGTCTGTTTCCTTGATATTATAAATAAGTCAACCAAAACATTTCGAAGTTAAGATTGATAAAACCACTTACATTGTATGTAGATAGTTATACAGAAAAGGGCTTATTCACACAGTATCCGTTTTATAGGATCCGTTTTTTTTTGCGATGGCGGAGTTGTAGAGGCGAGTTCACACACCCAACAGTTATGTTCCAAAACTACTTATATATAGGTATACTGTAAAGGGCTTATTCACACAGTATCCGTTTTTTTTTTGCGATGGCGGAGTTGTAGGGGCGAGTTCACACACCCAACAGTTATGTTCCAAAACCACTTATATATACATAGGTATACTGTAAAGGGCTTATTCACACAGTATCCGTTTTATAGGATCCGTTTTTTTCGCGATATCGGAGTTCTAGGGGCGACACACCCGACAGTTATGTAATGTGTTTCCGTACTCAGACTCGGGTTGGTCCATTGTGCTTGGTTTTGTTCTACTAGCGTAGCCAGCTCAACTCCATCCAGAAGCGCAGAATCTTCCTGGAATCTTCACAGGCTTTGACACCCGACAGTATCCGCTGTGTAAATAAGCCCAAAGTAGGTAGTAGGCAAAGATTTTGCAGTAGGTAGGTACTAGCTTAACTCGAAACTTATTTAAAAGAAGCTCATAAAATACCATATAAATGTTAAAACGAAGTTTTTCGCTCTTCTCAAATGAATAAGTACTTCAAATCAACTAACCCACTAGCTGGCAAGTTTGCAAGCATAATCTAGGCCAAGAATGAACAACCCAAACCGCACACTACTCCTACTGCCGAACGATGAAAAGGCTCTGAACTCGAGAAAATTTACCGCTCGATTAGAGAGTTCACAACTCCGTATCTCAAATCGCATAAATTGTGGCGATGTAAATAAAAACTAGGAGAAACAACGATTTGTCGTCTCTCCTCATAGGTTTGGTTTAAGAGGAGAGCCTGATTTGTCTTTTACTTAGTTTAGTAGTAGAATGCACGTAACTCTGTAGCCTCACAATATTAGTGACCCATATTTTTAATTTTTTAAATTCTTTATTGTACACAAAATACATAAATAAAAATTAACAACGAATGTCTAGTACAAAGGCGAGCTTAACCCTAACAGAGTTTTCTTACAGCAAACCTACCAAACCTATTAAGAGAATTTGTGCAATGCGTGTAAATATATATGTGTACATTACAAGTCAGAAAAAAAGGTCGAATAGTAAAAATTTAAATAAAAAAAGCAAAGAATTCACAAAGTAAAATACATAAATAAATAAAGCATACTAATAAAGTCATATTGTGACGCTACAGAACTACAAAATTCATGGTGTCAATGGCATATGATCGATAATACGATATTTCTGTTAATACTTCCTATGCAACATGCAACTTACATATTCATTAATGTTGATCTACGTAGAACTTCATAGCTACACTGATGATTGCTGTAGAATGAACATTACCATCTAAACAAAGATCAAATTAATGCGATTGCTCCTCAAACATTCTACAGAATACATTACTTGTTCCGTAAAAGGAACCAAATGCGTCATTTCCTAATGAACAAAATGACTCACAGCAGGCAAAATACAATTTCATGTTTGCCATCCAGTTATGACAAAGGCCTAGATTCCGGAATGTCATGCAGAACAACAATAGGCAAAAGCACGTGCAGACTGCTCACGCTCGAAATAATTGTTGCAGCAATTACCAAAAGACAAAACCATTTATCTCTATTCCCTTTCTTTTTTGGAAACAATAAGCTGTTAAACAATTAAGACAGATGACACACTCGGTCCATTTGTAGCAAAAAATGCGGGGAAAGAAATATGACACCGGATTGCATTAGTGTAGGGCGATAACTTCATAAATGTCCAACTTGAGAGACGATGGAGAGATATATTTTGAGAGTTTTTTAACTATACTGGAGAAGTCAATTCTCTTAAAGTATTTAGTAGTTCCAAATAACTTACTTACATAAAATGTTCTACGTCAAAGTCATTTGAAAGTAACATAGCATCAACATTTCAGAAGGTTAGCGCCTTATTAGTTCCAATAGACAATCTATGTGGCGCGGTGGGCGAAGGTAAGCCTGCGATGCATGATGTTGCGGTTTCAATTCCCGCTTCGAAACAAATGTTTGTACGATCTGCAAATATTTCGGTTGTTCTGGACGTTTTCCATGTATAGTAAAAATATCTATAATATGCATTGTATTGTGTTGTGTATATCAGTTTTCAAATACCCGTAACATAAGCTCTGCTTAGCTTGGGGCTAGATAATGCTGTGTGAACTGTGTTCAGCATTATTAATTATTATCTATACTATTAATATAAAGAGGTAAAGTTTGTGAATTGTTTGTGACGTGGCCTACCCCCTAGGTAATCTCGGTAGGGTAATCTCTGGATTTACTAAACAGATTTCAAAAATTCTTTCACCATTATAAAGCTTACTTTTCAGGGAGTGACATAGGCTTTGTTTTATCTCGGAATTCTTACGGGAGCGGGAACTACGCGGGAGAAACCACGAGGTGCTGTTAGTTATAAATAAAATGGCCTTTACAGTTGAAAACTGTAGGTAGAGAGAGAATGAATAACACCTAACTGTTTTTGACCGCCCTGGTTTCTATTACTGGTGATAACACCTAAGGTGTTATAGGCGCTAATATTTGAAGAACAGTAAACTGATACTTTACTGTTAAACACACAGAGTCGCGTGAGTCCTTTTCAAATAAACTCCATCCGTTAATGAAAGATAAATTGGTACGATTTGAAGGTGGAACCCTAAAGGAATGTTGGTTTAGTCACCTTTAATAAGAATCGACTCGTGATTCTACAAGGTTGTAATGTAAAACAATTTCTCAATTTCAACAAAGCTTAATTGGAAAACGGCTAGTACAAAATATTATCTACCGCTATTTGTAGTGTTTGAGTTGAGGTCAACTTCTTCAAAGTAATAGAAGTGGACAGTGGAAGAGGCTGTGTTTGCTTTTGGAAACAATTTGTTGCTGATGTTCACCCCCCAAGGGGGACCTTTTAACACATTCACTACACATGCGCCGCTATCGCGCCACGAGGCGGGCGGGGTGGCGGTGCTGATAGACATGTGCGACGTGGGTCATGAAAGTGTTACTAACTACATTCAAACTATTTTAAACTATTTAACCGACCTCAGTGGCGCAGCGGGCGAGAGTCTGCCTGCGACGCAAGAGGTTGCGGGTTCGATCCCCGCCTCGGAACAAATTTGTGTACGATCTGCAGAAATTTGTTCCGTTGGTCTGGGTGTTTTCTATGTATAATAAAAAATATCTATCTATGTAATGTATAATATTACGTATATCAGTTATCTAGTACCCATAACACAAGCTCTGCTTACCTTGGGGCTAGATAATGCTGTGTGAATTGTCCAGCATTATTTATTTATTTATTATTTAACCGTAATATAAACTTGTTTAGGAGTCAAGCGAGACGGTACTTACCTAGGAATTATATTTTTGTCATTTTTAGTGATTGACCTAGCTTGGTTTCACCAGCGTACACATAACACTTTAGGAAGGGCACGCGCAATCACAGTAACCGCAAGTTATTTGTTATCCGAGTCGGTAACATAACAGGCGCCAAAATAATACGACTCGATCTAACCGCAAAACTATTTTAATGGCTCCATTAAAAAGTGATAGTTACAAATAGGTTCTACGGGTCACCGATACAAGTCGGTTTTACATTACGCACAGGAAATATCTTCATACCTTTCGTATCAGTTTCGAAACTCAATTACTCATGTTTTATCATAAAACCGACTTGCACTTAATAGGGGCAGGTAGAAACATAAACAAATCAATTATTGTCACAACATTTTTACGGCAGAAAACAGTAGGAGAGCCATGACGTAATTGAAAAGTTATTCGAAGTGTGAGGTCCCGCCGAGTGTTTCGTTATACAATTTGTTACCAAAACACTGTGACGTGAAACAGTCGCTCACGTCAAATCGCTCATTAATTACGGCTTCAGGACCACTCTAGCGACCCCCATGCTCGGGGGTGGGCAAAAAAACTGCCAGAGGCGCCTTTCATGCGGTCGACATTGGCGGAGGTGGGCGGGTTTTGCATGGCCTAACGTACCGTCCTAACAAAACAATGTCAGTGTAGCGCTATTGTCGGCTGCGACTATTAGAACGAATTGCCGTACGTGCCTGGGGGATGGTACCCTCCAACCTCCTTTTATTACCTCCCGTTTGCACTACTTTTGTTTGCCTTACACGTCTTGTGACCGCCGAATGAATGCACACGGTGACATTTTGCTATCGACCGACGCGCGACGCCGCCGTTCTTTTAATAAACAGTCGAGCGATTAAACCGCCGGATAATTTTAAGCGAATGAGTTTAATAGCACTGCAGTATTAAATGGGCAATTACGTTATTTTACTTTTAACCATAAAACAAACAAGAGCGGCTGTTATGATTTGTTTTATAACAAGCTGTGTTTTTTGGTCGTGCGGATTTTTAATTCAACTCAGTTTCAATTAACGAATCGCTTTATTGAAATTGCAGTTGTAAAAATATAAAATGCATAGCACGGTCTGTAATTATGAATTTTATTCAAGGTATTCAGTGGTGCCCCCTTGTGCCATCTGAATGATCTCGCCGCTAAATAAACCACTACCAAAGCAATATCAAAGTATTTCTCGCAGTTTTATATTCCATGCCTTAATACAAAAAGACAATAGGTAGGTAGGTGCCTGTTTTTTTGAAGGTTCAAATGATCTTGTTCTGACCGTTTCTTATCTAGAGTATCTTTAAAATGCTTTTTGGTTTTGTCATTGTAGTTATCTTGCAGACAAAAGTGGTTCGCTTCATCGAAGCGAGATACAAACGAGCCATCCACGTCTCAATTTTGAGATAACTGATCTATAGACTAGGTATGTGTTTGTTACTTATGTGCTTAACTAATTATTCCTAGCACGTAAAACAATGCACCAAGGTTTTCGTGATTTTGAGTACGAAAATCTAAATCTTACAAACACAACCTATGCCAATTAAGAAAGTTTTTTTTTTTTTGTTTTTTTAAATTACGTACTTGTTTTAATAGGAAAGGCAGGACTATTGAGCAAAGGTTGGAACGGAAAATGCCACTGACAACGCGCAATCTTGTAAAGCAGTGGCACGCATGTAAAAGCAGACCAATTAAGCCGGTGACATCTGTTGAAAACATTAGCTGATAATTTAGGCGGATCGACAACAAAAGCCAGGCAAAACCCGACCGGCCAAATGCCGAGCGGCAACACGAGTTGGATTCGCATTAATGAAACGTGGGCGTACCGCCGACTAATCTAACATCCCCCGGACAACGGCACAAAAACGACTAAACACTGAAAAATAGTTCGATTTGAACGGCAATTACACAAAATGGACGCTATCAATGCCCAGGGAATTGGGAATAAAGCGTAAAATAAAGCCGGTCACGTAGGGGTTCTAAACTTGGAAAAACGATGCACCTGTATTATTAACGCATCGCACGCTCTTTGTTCATCACAAAAGCATTTAAATTGCAACTCGAATTTCTCATATCAAGGAACGGACACGGACAACCGGCAGGTAAACGTTTTTTATAGACACGCACGTTATAGGGGTCGAGTTGTAAAATTGTGATGAACATTTCGACTTACGAGTAAGTTATTGGCAGTTTTATGTAACGTACACTTATGTTTTATCTATATTACGGAAAGGATCAAGTTATCAAAATAATCCTGGTCAAAACTAATCAAATTTTATAACCAACTAGCGGTCCGCCCCGGCTTCGCACGGGTAGTTATTTTAGCAATAAAGCTCAAATTGACTACGTTTTAGTTACAAATCATTTGTATGGGACAAAGAAGGGCTATTTTTAGGGTTTTTCCAGCAATAATTCTAATTTTTCTCGCCGTGAAAACCATCCTTGAACTTCAACGAACATTTTAAAAAAAGATTTGGTCAAATTGGTCCAGGCGTTGTTGAGTTATGCGCTTACCAACACATTTTGCGATTCATTTTTATATTATAGACTACAACAATTTATTCAACCTCTAGCTATCGGACAAAAGTTCAAACATTCAAAAATCGTTTGAGCAAACTTTGCGGACCACGAAGTTAGCTTAGTAGTTAGTTAAGTAAGCTGTCCCTATATCTTAGATCAGTTTCAATATGAATAATATCTATAAGCTTAATTCGGAATCACTTAAGTTAAATTCAATCAATTGTAAAATTCAAAAGATAGGTACTTACATACCGTGTAATTTATTGTAGATAAACCTTTCAATTTTACTATCTCGTCGAACAACTACCACAATTAATAGACACAAGGCATAAAAATCGTATTACATAGATTGGTGTGAATGGTAATGACCAGTTTATGGATGCCATAAAGTCACAACAAGCAATGTCACGCAGGCACTAGAGATCCGTCTATCAGGTATTCCACACCATACCAAAGATAACACCTCTCCTTTAAATTTACGACCGTCATAAAATTAAAATCTTTTGCAGAAAACATTAATAATCAACACTAAAATGATAAAACTGCTACCAAATCAAACACGGCCTCCGTTTGTGCCATCATCCTATCTATAATCCGACAGTGTAGTAATTTTAATACCTCTCGGTTGAAAATATGACACAGATAAGTTTAATTTGTGCTCCCAGCGACATTTACGCCGAACAAATAGTAAGCATATTTCCCTAGTTACTCGTATTTCATTGGATATTGTCTTTAAAAAGTGACGTGAAAAGCGCCGCGAAGGCTTCATTAAAGGCATCAACATTCTCCCAGTTTGCTTCTCGTTCTGCTTCTATAAATTATGCATTTTTGTGGTCACAACAATCGACTGATCTGTAATTATAATAAGGTCCGCGAGTCACGTCCGACAGGGAGAGCCACATAAAGAGTGTGTAAATCGTGTCGATATGCTTCCCATTCTGTCGAAGGCGTGCCCGTGGCTCTAAAACTGAATACTGTTGCATTGTAACGGTTAACAAAGTATGATTGCGTCAATATTACACCGCTTTGGATCGTAGCCTAATGCACCAGCCGATAGAGTCGACTCGATCACAATAAGATTCGCGTAAAGTAGATTGCCACTTGGCGCGTCTGCACTGACTTCGAATAAGCGCATAAACTGGGCGCATAAATCAAAGATATGTTCAATTCATCTCAAGCTTATTAAGTTCATAACGGCCTACGAGCTACCCACGTACGAAACTCACTAGCATAAATAACAATTACAACAGTATTAGGACTACAAATCTAAAAGCACTTCGTAAATCTATTTCGCATTTGAATGTTAACTCATTAATTTTATTGCTGGCATTAAGTAGCTTTAGCACATTGGTAGGATCTTTATCGCCTAGTATTACTGAAGATTGCAGACCGTTCATTTAATTTGACGACCGATTTGGCGCGGTGGGCGACGGTCTGCCTGCGACGCGAAGCTTGCGGGTTCGATTCCCGCCACGGGACAAATGTGTACGATCTGCAGACATTTGTTCAGGGTGTTATGGTCGTTTTCTATATATAATAAAAAATATCTATCTATGTATTTTATATTATGTATATCAGTTATCTAGTACCGATAACACAAGCTCTGCTTAGCTTGGGGATGTGTGAATTGTCCAGCATTATTTATTTAATTTGCCATCACTGGGAATATCGCTTTATGCGACGTCATTAACTGCAAAATTCTTTAGTTCATTGTTTCGGTGAGTTTACCGTCTCGGCCTTCCGAAACGTGATATCAGTATTCCTGACCTAGGCCAAGCTGTGCGCATTGTCATTATGACTGGCGTCCGAGCCTCACAAAAAGTATAACGAATCGAGTACAATACGAACCGCGGCGCCTTCACATATGAGCATAATGGATATTCAATATTACGGTTTGTGAATTCTATTCTGTAACTTTCGACAAATTAATTCACATTTTGTAGACGCTTTGTAAGTTCTTTGTTGCTTTTAAGCGTGATTATACCGCTATTTTGTGTCGTAAAAATAAAAAAGTTTTCATAAAGCGATGTGACCTTGTTTCTTTTCAATCTCTGTTGCCTTAGAAATATTATAAAAATATTTAATATTGAGCTTAGGTTCACATTTATTATAATAATCTAAATTCTTGGCGACCTAAGAATTTGTGGTTAAGTTAAAATATGATTTCTATCATATTTCTATGAAATATTAAAGCAGGTCTTCTTTGAGTAGATAAATTAATATAAGATCGTCGAAATAAATTCATAACTAACATTCAAGTATGTAGTTTAAAACAATATATTATTTTATCACAAAGAAAAAGCTTTCAGCGTTTTTGTTTTTTATGGTACCTACTCAATTTAATTATATAACGAATACACGGAAAACACCACACATTGAGTTTTAAGAGTGTTTACGTTCGTAATTACAATTTCACGCGCACTTAATAGGAAGTACCATACGTGTTAAACCATTGGTCACGCCACACGCTGTGTTTCTCTGTTTAAAGACCTTATACATCGAGACTTCTCAAAATTTAAGAAGCTCTCACGCGAAATATGAGTTAGGATTCTAAGCGAGGAATCCTCCTTAAAGTTTGTGACAATGTGAATATTGGTTACCTAAGATCTACATATTACATATGAAACAACTGAACTGTAGGTATGTAGGCCAAGCACGAGGATTGTTGTCTGGGGTAGAATAAATAAAACGTCAAGTGCGAGTTAGACTCGCGCATCAAGGGTTCCGTACAAACTCTTTAGCAAAGAAATCAGTCAAATCCAGACGAATAAGGCACAATAATTTTCTGATTTGATAACGATTATGACGTAACTTATTTAGTCCCTCTAACTATTGGCGTCTCGAGACTAAATAAGTTACGTCCAACCCTAGTGTAACAATGTACTATTTTGTATGAATAAACCACAAATTTACGGTTTTCTGATTTTTCCCTTTACTTGTGCTATAAGTCATTGCTTCTTGCCAAATTTCATGGTTCTAGGTCAACGGAAAGTACCCTACAGGTTTTTGGTCCATGGCGAGATTCGAAAATTATTTTTTCTGTGAATATACTAAAAATTTACGGTTTTCGGATTTTTCCCTTTACTTGTGTTATAAGACCTAGCTTCTCACCAATTTTCATGGTTCTAGGTCAACAGGATGTACCCTAAAGGTTTTTGGTCCATGGCAAGATTAAAAAAATATTTTTTCTGTGAATAAACTACAAATTTACGGTTTTCAGATTTTTCCCTTTATTTTTGCTATATGACCTTGCTTCGTGCCAAATTTCATGGTTCTAGGTGAACGGGAAGTACCCTATAGGTTTTTGGTCCATGGCAAGATTAAAAAAATATTTTTTCTGTGAATAAACTACAAATTTACGGTTTTCGGATTTTTTCCTTTACTTGTACTATAAGACCTTGCTTCTCACCAAATTTCATGGTTCTAGGTCAACGGGAAGTACCCTATAGGTTTTGTGTGCATGTGATTCCCTTGGAAAATTGAAAAAAAATAGACATAAACAGCTGTAACTTTTGATTGCGTTGACTTAGAAGTTTGATTTATGTCGAGGCTTCAAGAGGTTACGAGCCTGCATATATGATGTGAATATCAACTCGATAACCCTACGCGTTTCTGAGAAAAGTGGGTTGACAGACGGACAGACGGACAGACGGACAGACGGACAGACGGACAACAAAGTGATCCTATAAGGGTTCCTTTTTTCCTTTTGAGGTACGGAACCCTAAAAAAATGATGTCACTTTTTCATCAAATGCGTAAATCAAATGCGTAAATAATTTTACATCTTACTGCTCGGTAACTATGATTTACTTGTATGGTAAGAGGCTGTGCTATGTGCGTGTGTGTAAGTTAGCATGTGCTACACAACAGTGCATTGTTTAGATCAAGATAGAACGTTCTATCTACAAATCACTTTACAATTCAAGCATAGGGTGAATGCTTTAATTGTAAACTACACTTTACAATTCAAGCTATGTAAAACTCCTGAGTATAAAATGACGAAAAATATTACAGATTTTTTTTATAAATGTTTTCTCTCTAATAAAAAAAATCATTTTGTCAAATGTTTTATTTACTTCGCATGAATGTGTGTGAACTGTATTCGGCCTCGCTCGATTCGCTCGCTCGGACGTCTAAATATCTCGGGTGCACTCGATCCATAGCGCAGCTCGCTTACGTCCCTTGTGTAACAAACTACTAAAAATTTATTCCTTCAACATCAATAATGTAAGTACGCAATGTATGACGATGCAATGTGATTGTCTTTAAGACAACCCTACAGAAAACTCCCGTGCTTGGAGTACTGATCGATCTTTTTTTTTACAGATAGAGTTCCGGATGCAAAATAACATCTTAGATACATTTTAACTTAAAAAAAACACTATAGGTGTTTTTATCAGTAATAAAATGACTTTTGTGTCAGAATTAATTTTTAATAAGTAGTCCAGCTTCCCTAATTTATGGATAACATAATGTGAAAGTGAAGCTTAGTACCTCCTCAAAGAAGAGGGCTGTATGTAAGTACTTACAGGAGATATCCAGATTGTTACATCCACGCAACGCAAAATAAACGCCCCGTGAAGTCATAAAACCAACCACGGTTATACCAAAGGACGCCCATAAATTCTTTATTTTATGACCTCGAGCATATATTTAATTCTAAGAGCGTCCCCACTGTTTCCTTTTTTACTTTATAAATAAGGAATTTATAGTGAATTTTATGCGTCCCGTTATCATCTTTAAGACACCCAAACGAGGTAACGGATAAACATTAACACGTTAATGAGGCGTGATAACGCAGTTTCTTTATATTAATGTTTTTATTTACAAAAGCCGAACCAAATAATATAAAATAATAATAATGCTGGACAATTCACACAGCATGATTT
The DNA here is from genome assembly GCA_946478455.1 of Eupithecia vulgata. Classification (NCBI taxonomy): domain Eukaryota; kingdom Metazoa; phylum Arthropoda; class Insecta; order Lepidoptera; family Geometridae; genus Eupithecia; species Eupithecia vulgata. Next base: position 9,607,529 of record OX297869.1, on the reverse strand, counting down.
AGCCCCAAGCTAAGCAGAGCTTGAGTTATGGGTACTAAGATAACTGATATACATAATATAATACACAGATAGATATTTTTATTATACATAGAAAACGATCAGAACACCCTGAACAAATGTCTGCAGATCGTACACACTTATGTCCCGAGGCGGAAATCGAACCCGCAACCTCCTGCGTCGCAGGCAGTCCTTCGCCCACCGCGCCACAGAGGTCTTCTAAATAAGTCATCGTTAAAGGAATCATTCGGTCAGTTGAACACATTTGCTAGTTACGACCAGATATTTGATTGTAAGCGAACCGCCTTTGAAGACTGACATCACAATATTTTATGTTCAGTATGAATGCCCACTTCTTACATTATATTACACGGAACACAAAAGACGTCCGAACATGACTACAAAGAAAAATTTGTACCGAAAATGCACGAGAATAATGATTAGTTATTGAAACGTCTATGCAGCTCGCTGTTCCGGCGCGTAGGGCGACCAATGAATAGAATAGAATATAAATTTATGTGTTAAAAGACTTACATATACTAAACTTAGACTAAATTGAAAACAACTAAAGCAATAACTAAAAACAATGCATTGGTCTCTATAAAAATTTTATAGCATCTGCCTTTACTAACCATTCCAATTGATAGTTATTTCAATAATGGAAATTAACGAAATACCATCCCGGAGACCACCTGCCTGTTATTTCGACAGTCAATTATTTCAATCCTATAAACGAATGCCAGAAACAATATTGGTACTAATTTCATACAGAATTTGGGTGTGAATATAAACCGAAGCTACATTAACTTAGTATTTGCATTTTAATTTTATAAAAGCTTGGTAACCCTACGCTGGTTCTCAATTGTTAGTACCGTACAAAAAGAACGAATTTCTTACATGTTTACTTTTTGAACAATGTGCGTAGGAGCGATATGATAATTCGATACCTGGGTGTAGGAAGTCTTGATACTTGACTAACTTGATGGTTGATATAAAAAAAATTGCCCACCAATGCTTTAATGCTATCCCTGCAATAAATTTACTTAAATACACCACGATGTCACCTTTTATGTTGAATAAGTTAGTGGTTTACATTAAATATACTTCGAAAAAAGGATAAGGTTCAGCTGTATGTATTTTTTAATGTATTTTCGTCGATTCATCCGTCAATTATGGACCGACTTTAAAAATTATTTCGCTTTTGTATAGAGAATGATGACGAGGTGGTCCCAAAAAATATTTTTCCCGAGGAATTCGTATTTTTCTTAAGCTTAAAAACAGTGTTAAATTAAGAGGTAAGGAGAAAAGTATCAAGACCGTTTACTCTCTCCCTAGAAGATTCTCTATAAAACCTTATAAAGGTGAAGCGTGTAGAGCAAGTCTTTGCGGACCGACCGATTCCATACACAATAGCCACTAGGCCCTACACGTCATTGCCCGTCACATTGAGCAGAAATACAAACATTTAAAAAATCATCAGACACAATAATACCATTGAACAAAAAAAAAACAAGCGCGCCTACAAAATTACCGTCGCCGGGTGCACAATAGTGCGCCTTACAAAGATAAACAGTGGCCGTTGGGTTTTGAGAAGACGCTGCTCTATGAAAACATTTCTGTGAAGTCCGATGATTCGGCTTTCGGACATTGGGGTTCCGAATTCGAAATGTCATTTTGTGTTTTGGGTTCAGGGTGGTGTAAAATTCCGTGTAATAAGTTGCATAGGATTGCTGGCGGAAGCGTTTGATGTACGAATTGGTTGAAGACCACACGTAACGTTAATTGCAATTTCGAGTTTAAAACATAAATATGTACATATATACTACACATACATATATTTCGGACAGCCGATTATTGTACCCCGCTTGTACTTGGTAGGGTGTTGCCCGCTTGACTCCCAGACCTAGCCTGCGTTCTTCCATATTTACTATGTAACGAATCGACTGCACTTACCTACATAACTTGGTAGAGTACTTACAATATTATACCATAAATATTAAGAGGCGGACAAACTGAATAACTGTTTAAGCTAGATTTTAGATAAAATAAGCATAACTATTGATAAAAAAGCAAACAGAAAAACGTAATGAATTGGTTGACTAAAAACTGAATCCTAAGGTTTAGCGCTAAATTCAAACGCATATGGAAACCTTTTAAAACATGAAGAACTTTATACCAACCGACCATCATATTTCCGAAAGCATTTTTCACAATAAATTGAAAGATCAATTATATTCTGACAAAGGAATTGCCCCGCTGTTGATTCAGGTGTCAAGGTTGCAAGGCTATCATCGCAAGTCAATATTTACAAGAGATAGATGTACGTCGTACGAAAGATCATATTTCTATACGAATAATGTGTTATGCAATTCAGTTTACTTAGGACTGCGTTGCGAAATCGTTGAGAATAACATTTCGAAAGCGTATATAAAGATTATGATGAGCTCAATTGAAATGCTAGGATAACATTGCAACATTTATGAAATGATAGGTGCTTTACATACTTATCTTAAACCTATCGCAACGTTATGTTGAGTTACGATGTTGTAATATAAATATCATTCTAAAGTGCACGTTTGCACATATTTTATTCTGAATTCTAAACAATAATGCGAGTCTAAGGTATCTTCTGCTATAATTTACAGCACATTACCTTCGTTCCCACTGCAAACACACCACAACAATATAAAATATGCGCTATAATTTGATGAACGTGACTGATATTGACAATTTGTTTCAGGCACAATGCCCGTCCCGCCGTATACCACAAGAGAAGCCGGCTCCAAGACAAGTGGGACAGCGAGCGTCAAATTTGTTAACAATAAAAATACCCATAGAGTTGGACGTTGGAAGTTCATCCCACGGCATGTAGGCCGCCCACACTCACCCATGCAACATGACATAGCAGTAATCATTCCACTGGAATAGTTTTCAATAAATTTTGATTTATTCCATATATTTTCATATTCTCCGGTCGACATGATTGTGGAATGCGTATCAATATCGAAACCAGGCGTATCAATGACTCGGAGCCGTCAAAAGAACCGCTCATTAGGCTTGTACCATTATCGTTAGTTATTGGCATTAAATCTGTATAAATATAGATTTATTCAGTGTTTCCATTCTGATTACTGCACTGTTACTAATTCGTTGCTACAACATTCTCTACGCACTATTTGACAGGGTGTAATAATGCGTAGGTCCAAATTGCTTTCTGGTTAATCTCTATCAAGGACAATTGAGATTTAAGCTTCCAACACATCTGTGGAAAACTTATAACAAGCAACTTCGCAGACGCAAAATTTCTCAAAGCTGTCCGCTACTTATCAACGTTTTGTCAAACTATTTAAAAGTATCGGTACACGATAGGCCAATATAGGGCATAGGCCAATATAGGGCTGTGGCCAAGGCATGACGGCACGACTTTGCTGCTGCTGGCAAGTCGTCAGCAGGTGCCTCAAGTTACGCGCCTCTTTTTAAAGCCTCTTTTTGTCATTGATGACTTAACATTTTCAGTCCGAACAAAGTATCTAATTACCCAACTTAGTGCCTAAGTTTTTGCAGTGTAATCCACCAATTTCAAGATCACTGCGACCCCCCAACGGGATGGAAAACCACTTGAAATAAACACGCTTATGTTAACTTTACATGAACAATGACAGTTTTTAAAAAACAATGTTTTTAAATGTATCTCCAAAAACCACAGACACGTAGCTTAAGTTCTTGAAATCATTTAAGAGGGATTAACTACGATATGAAAAGCGATAAAAAATAACTAAAAAGATGTCTGTCTATCTATTATGTCTCCTTTTGTTGTGGCATTAAATATAATAATTGTTCACTGTCTTTGACTCAACAATCTCTTTCTTTGCAAATAGTTGCTAAGGCTACTTTTTAGTATTGATCCTTAGATTTTTTTGTGGCGCTTTTTTACAAAAACTTTTATGCGAAATACGATTACCTAACTCTTTGTATAGGGAATTTATTTAGAAGCCACTGTCCGCTCTTATCATTGAAGCAGACACGCTTTGGATTTTTACCTGAAAAACAATAAGATTAGGATAGGTCTGGGGCATTATCAAGAGCTTGGTTGGTTTCAATTTTAGACTAGGTTATTTAGAACGAATAAATCGCTTGAAAACAAAATCAGTGAAAATGTTACGGTTCGGACGTCTAGTTTTGAGCAGATTAAGGTCGCCGTAAAAGCAAAACATTGTACTGTTATACGTCTAGTTTTCTAGTAGTTTAATTTACGTAAATTAAATGCAATCGGTATTATTTAAATATTAACACTTGAGATGATATATCGATATGAATAGGCAATCGATATAAATAAATCGAATGTGCCAGACACAGTGTATTACAAATCAGTGAATCATCTCTTCGATGTTTGGCGTAGAATTTGCAAATACACACGCAATATTCTACGAGCAGTGCTCAGTAATCAGAGCACGCAAATATACAATACATATTGAGAGTATTGAAGTAATGCCGTACAACCTGATGCAAAGCAAGAAGCTTTGCCAATAGTTTGGTTTGTCTTACTCAATGGAACTTACGACGTATTTGGACACAATAATGATTGATTGAAATATACCTAATATAAAAATATTGCATAATATTATATTGACATATTTAAAACTAGAAGCTGCCCGCGTTGTTTCAGATTATTGGTATCCCATGTGAACTGATTTATGTGATAAAAAGTATGCCTATGTTACTCTCAATCCTTTCAACTACCTTTATGCCAAAAATCAAGTCGATTGGTTGCTTAGTTACGGCGTGAAGGATTGATAAACAAACACACTTTCGCATTTATAATATATAAATATAGAAGTATAGACTAGTGGGTATAGATAGTAGAGTGAACGAGGGTGACACAGGTAGCCCTGTCTAAAGATAGAATGATGCAATAGGGATCAAGTCAGTGGTCGTAGGCTGAAACGAAAAGAAGAGATTTTGTTTAATGGGCGACGTTTTCTTACGAAATAACATATCAATGTTTTACGAGATGTTCTTTTTGAAGCACTCAGCTATACTAAGATTTATAACAAGAATTTATGACCATAATAACCAGCACTTCTTAGATATTTACTTGCAAATACGTAGAGTATTCTGTAACGTATCAAAGTGTCGATCTTTATGCCCGCGCTATAAAGTTACATCACTGAATTTACATACACTATGACCCATCTTTGTTAGAACAAGGCGTGGTAGACACTAGTGGGAAAGAAGAGGCACTTAAAATAGGCAGTAGTCTGCACTGGTTGTATTAATCACGTGTCGACGCCTATGGGCGGGGCCAGCAAACTTATTAAATCATAGGGGCTATTAAAATATTCAAAGGATCTCGAAGATTCAAGCAAAATTGGTAATGATTATAATTTTGAAAAAGTTTATGACTCCCATCTGCCGTGTCTGTAACAGGTTTTGTTTAATTTTCAAGTCATGTTAAGAAATATAAAAAAGTATGTATTTTCAAAAAAAATATCTTAGCGTCTGGTCGAAGCGACGCGTGACCCGAGTGAGTATCTGGCACAGCGCATCAGCATTGCCAAACAGCGGGACAATGCAGCCAGTGTCTTGGGCACGCTTCCGACTGGTATTGATATGGATCAGTTAAGCTACGTGTAGATTGTTTGCAACAGTCTGCAGTAAGCACAATTGTTTCAACTGTAAATACTAGTTTTAATTTTATTCTATTATTTGATTGTAATTTTCTTTCTGAATAACGATTTTGTAGCATTTGTCAAAGTTAAAAGAGAAGGAAAACATTACATAGAAATAGTTCCATATTGGTCAACATTCGCGAGAAGAACGAATGGTTCGTGTAGTTATGGCGTTCTCGGTTCTGATTCAGACTTGTTTTATATCGTTCGTTCATTCTAGTTCAAAGGCAAATAGATCTTGTTAATGATTTATTAGGTGGCGCACAATCTAAATAGCTTTCCATGCACAATATAAAGTGAACCAGAGAATAAGCTACATGGATGTTCTAAAGGAAAACGTCATTATTTTAGTGACAGGGTGGGATTCAGAAGTTTAGTGGTCACTCTCCAAGTCCCTGAGCCCTTCCCGACCACTTCTTCGACCATCCAATAGCCGTTCATAAGCAGGACCCCATCACAACCACGACAACTCTTCTACGAGAGCCGCGATTTGAAAAAAAATTCTGAGTGATTTTTAGAGAAAATCGCGACGTGAGCCGTGTTTAAATCTAATTGCGTTTGAGTAGGGGAAAGGCGTACAAAATGACATAGGTGGACAAAACGACACAGTGGTCTTTTCTCCGAAACCACAGACTATTTAGTTCCCGTTTCGACACACAGAGGCCGCCTAGTAACAGGCAACAACCTGTCGCAATGCCAGTCACACCCGCTCGGCCGTTTGACGAGGACAGCGGTTTGCAAATTTTACACCATCACGAGTTTTGTTCCGATGGATTTTGCTTCGCGGTTTATGTAAGTTATTTTTTACTTTTATTTGTCTTTGATGGAGTGTGTTTATTGTCATTGAACTAAAAAAGCTCGATGATGTGTTGATCTCTCATAAAAATAAGAGTATTATTTGTTTTTGTTTCTGAGGTTATAAATTTGAAAGTGTACATAATGACATACCCCTTGTCCGGGTAAAATGGTATACTATGTCATTTGACCCACCAATTTTTTTCTTCTTTCAGATCAAAAATTTAAACATCCACATATCATCAAAAATGCTTCAAAATTGTCCAAGAAAGACGGACGGACGGGTTGGGATAAAACATTCATGGAAAAGGCTATTGAAGTTGTGAATTAAAATGAAATAGGTTGGCTGATGGCTTCTAAAGTGTATGGATGGTGTTCCACAAGCAACACTAAGAAGACACGCATTAGGCGAGAATAAAAACATAGCCCCAACTACAAAGGGTATGGGATGATACAAAAGTATCTTCACTTGTGAAATGGAATGAGAGTTGGTAGAACATATAAAGCTTTTGGAAACCAGACTGTACTCCAGGTCCAAGCCAAGGGAAGTTTGGATAAAGTGCATGAGCTGCAAGAAATGGGCACATGCATCATGTGCAGACGTTCCAAAGAAGACGATATCTTTTATTTGAAAGAAAAACATATTATTTTGGTATAGCAATTTGTCCACACGATGTATGTCATTTTACCCGCACAGGGTGGACAAAACGGATTTTGTCAATGTTTTTTAAAATGTTCTTCAAGTTTTTTGTTTTGGTATTAAGTGGATTAATCTCTTTAATTTTGATAAAGTACTGAACCAAGGTTAATGTAAAGCTGATTAAAATGTGAAAACAATAAATAAAACTTGAATTATGACCGATTTAGCAGAGGGTATGTCATTTTGTACGCCTTTCCCCTACCTATTCGAGGGTAATAACGGTAGAGTTACGAACATAATGTATTCATATTATAAAGCAAATCACACTAATTCTATGAATGTGAAAATTTGGATGGATGGATCTTTGTTACTTCTACATGCTAAAACTCCTGTAATGATCTGCTGTAATTTTGCATAGGAATAGTTCTAGGCCTGAAATAAAATATAGAACACAGTAAACCAAAGGTTTTATCCCATAAATCAGTTCTCATGGGATAGCTTTTCATAGAAACAAAGCGTGCAAAACTGCAGGCAGAAACTAGTAGAAAAATAAGCATCGAATAAGACCAACAAAGAGATACATAAACGACACAAATTCCCACAAACTTTTCATTTCATTCAGTCACAAGCTAAGGTACTGATTAATTCCATTATGTCGTGTATGCAGCATTAACAGAGCACTTGCTCGTAGTGCTACCGTAACGGACCAAGGGCCAGTTAATTATATCTACCCGTAAAGCTGTTTAACAACTGTGCTATTTATTAGTGGCTAACGAAGGGTAATTGTGCGAGACGGTGCTATAAACCTCAAACAATAATAGTATTCTAATGTTACTTACACCAAATAGATTGGATAAAAATGTACTTATATAGAAATAAAATAAAAAAATAAAACATAAATAAAAAATAATGTTGGACAATTCTCACAGCATTATCTGGCCCCATGCTAAGCAGAGCTTGTGTTACATAATATAACACAATACATAGATAGATATTTTTTTATTATATAATAGAAAACGACCAGAACACCCTGAACAAATGTCTGCAGATCGTACACACATTTGTCCCGAGACGGGAATCGAACCCGCAATCTTCTGCGTTGCAGGCAGACCTTCGCCCACCGCCACATCTCGGTCGTCAAATGTTGCTTTGTTTACCTACAAGGTAAAACTAAATATGTGAAATTAGCCGAAAGGACGTAATTTCAAATAATTAAAATAATTTATACAACATAAATAAATAAACAACATAATAAATAATTTAAACAACATGATATGTAAATACCGTTGAATGAAAGTTGGGCTTTGCCCTTTGGTCGGTACCTTGTAGACATTGCTCCCATCTTGAGTCCAGCAAATAAATTGATTTAATCTCAACAATCGACGAGTAAAATATTGATATACGTCAAAGATGACGACGCGAAATAAAAGAGCACAAAAAATTCATCACAAAAACAGTTAGGTATTAAATAAATGACGTGTTACAGCCGTGAGTTACTGAATCAATAAATAAAATAAATAAACCAGCTAAGAATGAGTCGAACATTAAGGGTTCTGTGCCACATCAGGTAATGAAAAGGATATTCCACCTTGTGAGAGCTTCTTCTTCTTCTAAATCAAATATGTAGTTAGAAGGTGTATTTCGTTCTGAAGATGATAAAAACGCTGCTCTTTTTCTGTGACATCACTGTACAGATTATCATCTCAAAGACCTTTTGTTCCCATAAACAAAATAAAATCAGAAACAAACAATTAATGATAAAACCTCTAAACATCATGTTTGTTGTTTGTATCTAATTAAAAAAAATTATATATATAAAATAATTTGACGACCGATGTGGCGCGGTGGGCGGAGGTCTGCCTGCGACGCAGAAGGTTGCGGGTTCGATTCCCGCCTCAGGACAAATGTATGTACGATCTGCAGGCATTTGTTCAGGGTGTTCTGGTCGTTTTCTATTTATAATAAAAAATAGCTATCTATGTATTGTATTATATTATGTATATCCGTTATCTAGTACCCATATCACAAGCTCTGCTTAGTTTGGGACTAAATAATGCTGTGTGAATTGGCCAGCATTATTTATTTATTATTATTATATTTATTAAGAAGTTACATGCAGAGGGTTGCATGTTAATACAAAAAAAGCTTATTTTATTTTTAAAGACGTAGTCTCTTAAAACTACATAATATTCCGGTTAAAAGTAATAAAACGGTTATTAAAAGACGTACGGACTGACCGAGACGACGTAAACTAAGTATCATAAGTCTCTTTGGCATTCATTGGGTATGAAATGGAACCCTAAATATGCACGTCGAAACAAGGGTCATAACTTGATCAATTCATCATTACAACACGGGAGTGATCAGTGCACACTGCATCATCTTTCGTCTGTAATTTAAAGGTTTGGCTACACCAAAAACACGACTTAACCGTTGCTGATTTTAACAGACTATGGCTAGTACTAAAATATACTTGTTTGATGTACGATTTATGAAAAATTATGACACAAACCTCAATTAAACTGTAAGCTTCTTATTCATAATAATGGTCTGCTTACACACAACAGTATTTTCTTTATTTAGAGTTATTTCTCAATCTGACTTATGCGAATAGAAGAAGACAGAGTGAGAATTAGCTACGAGCTAAGTTTGCAGACTATTATGAATAAGGGGGTAAATGTCCACACAAAAAAAAAAAAAAAAAAAAAAAAAATTTTTAGCTAAAGTATATAATTATGAATTATGTTTCTTAATATGGTTTGATAAAAAGTAAGTTATTTAATAGTTAGTTTATCTAATTTTATTTTTAGCTGAAGTATATATGATTTTGAGTTTCTTAATATACTTATATTAGTATTAGATAAATAGTAGGTTTGCCAACAGTTTATGTTTATGTAAGTTGGTATGTACCGATGTTCTTAAAATAGTTATTTTTTACAACATTTTAACGAATACTATGTGAAACTTGTGTAAAGTGAGTCACCAAACGTAAACAAGATCCGCCAAGTGCGAGTGTAACTCGCGCGCCGAGGGTTTCAAACATTTGCCAATTATTTGGACAATCAATTTTCCGTCTTTTTTCGAATGGCAATATTTTGAAAAGTACGAAACCTACAGCAATTTCGAAAACTGTTTTAAAATTTACAAAACAATGCCTTTCATTTGATAAACCAATAGGTAGATAGCCCCCTTTCGATAAAAAATATCCCCCTTTTCGACCATTCTCAATGTTTTTTTAATGGTCATTTTTACAGACTTCTCTATATTTTCCTGTAAAATATAGATCCCTATATACAAACGCCTAATACATTGTACATGGATCCGTCATCAATCTTCGGAGATAGGAGGGGGGAGAATGGTAAATTTTTCAACTTTTTTTGAAATATTTTAAAAAGTATGAAACTTACAGAAATTTCAAAAAGTGTTTTAAAAAGGCCAAAACGATACCTTTCATTTGATATGCCACGTGGGTAGGTACCCCCTTTTGAAAAAAAAATCCCCCTTTTTGACCATTTTCAAAAACTATTATTATTACAGACTTCTCTATATTTTTCCTGTAAAATATAGATCGATATCTACAAACTCCTAATACATTGTACATGGATTGGTCAGCAATCTTCGGAGATAGGGGGGGGGGAATGGTCAATTTTTCGTCTTTTTTTAAAATATTTCAAAAAGTATGAAACTTACAGAAATTTCAAAAAGTGTTTTGATATGGTCAAAACGATACCTTTCATTTGATACCCCACATAGGTAGGTACCCCCCCTATTGAAAAAAAATTCCCCCCCTTTTTGACCATTTTTCAAAAACTATTATTATTACAGACTTCTCTATATTTTTCCTGTAAAATATAGATCAATGTCTACAAACGCCTAGTACATTGTACATGGATCGGTCTGCAATCTTCGGAGCTAGGGGGGGGGGAATGGTCAATTTTTCGACTTTTTTTGAAATATTTTAAAAAGTATGAAACTTACAGAAATTTCAAAAAGTGTTTTGAAATGTTCAAAACGATACCTTTCATTTGATACCCCACATGGGGAGGTACCCCCCCCCCTTTTGAAAAAAAAAATCCCCCCTTTTTTGACCATTTTTCAAAAACTATTATTATTACAGACTTCTCTATATTTTTCCTGTAAAATATAGATCCATATCTACAAACGCCTAATACATTGTACATGAATCGGTCTGCAATCTTCGGAGATAGGGGGGGGGGAAAGGGCAATTTTTCGACTTTTTTTGAAATATTTCAAAAAGTATAAAATTTACAGAAATTTCAAAAAGTGTTTTGAAATGGTCAAAACGATACCTTTCATTTGATACCCCACATTGGGAGGTACCCCTCCTTTTGAAAAAATTTTCCCCCCCTTTTTGACCATTTTTCAAAAACTATTATTATAACAGACTTCTCTATATTTTTCCTGTAAAATATAGATTGATGTCTACAAACGCCTAGTACATTTTACATGTATCGGTCTGCAATCTTCGGAGCTAGGGGGGGGGAATGGTCAATTTTTGGTCTTTTTTTGAAATATTTCAAAAAGTATGAAACTTACAGAAATTTCAAAAAGTGTTTTGAAATAGTCAAAACGATACCTTTCATTTGATACCCCACATGGGGAGGTACCCCTCCTTTTGAAAAAAAATTCCCCCCTTTTTTGACCATTTTTCAAAAACTATTATTATTACAGACTTCTCTATATTTTTCCTGTAAAATATAGATCCATATCTACAAACGCCTAATACATTGTACATGAATCGGTCTGCAATCTTCGGAGATAGGGGGGGGGGGGGAAAGGGCAATTTTTCGACTTTTTTTGAAATATTTCAAAAAGTATAAAATTTACAGAAATTTCAAAAAGTGTTTTGAAATGGTCAAAACGATACCTTTCATTTGATACCCCACATTGGGAGGTACCCCTCCTTTTGAAAAAATTTTCCCCCCCTTTTTGACCATTTTTCAAAAACTATTATTATTACAGACTTCTCTATATTTTTCCTGTAAAATATAAATTGATGTCTACAAACGCCTAATACATTGTACATGGATCGGTCTGCAATCTTCGGAGCTAGGGGGGGGGGGAATGGTCAATTTTTCGACTTTTTTTGAAATATTTCAAAAAGTATGAAACTTACAGAAATTTCAAAAAGTGTTTTGAAATGGTCAAAACGATACCTTTCATTTGATACCCCACATTGGGAGGTACCCCTCCTTTTGAAAAAATTTTCCCCCCCTTTTTGACCATTTTTCAAAAACTATTATTATAACAGACTTCTCTATATTTTTCCTGTAAAATATAGATTGATGTCTACAAACGCCTAGTACATTTTACATGTATCGGTCTGCAATCTTCGGAGCTAGGGGGGGGGAATGGTCAATTTTTGGTCTTTTTTTGAAATATTTCAAAAAGTATGAAACTTACAGAAATTTCAAAAAGTGTTTTGAAATAGTCAAAACGATACCTTTCATTTGATACCCCACATGGGGAGGTACCCCTCCTTTTGAAAAAAAATTCCCCCCTTTTTTGACCATTTTTCAAAAACTATTATTATTACAGACTTCTCTATATTTTTCCTGTAAAATATAGATCCATATCTACAAACGCCTAATACATTGTACATGAATCGGTCTGCAATCTTCGGAGATAGGGGGGGGGGAAAGGGCAATTTTTCGACTTTTTTTGAAATATTTCAAAAAGTATAAAATTTACAGAAATTTCAAAAAGTGTTTTGAAATGGTCAAAACGATACCTTTCATTTGATACCCCACATTGGGAGGTACCCCTCCTTTTGAAAAAATTTTCCCCCCCTTTTTGACCATTTTTCAAAAACTATTATTATTACAGACTTCTCTATATTTTTCCTGTAAAATATAAATTGATGTCTACAAACGCCTAATACATTGTACATGGATCGGTCTGCAATCTTCGGAGCTAGGGGGGGGGGAATGGTCAATTTTTCGACTTTTTTTGAAATATTTCAAAAAGTATGAAACTTACAGAAATTTCAAAAAGTGTTTTGAAATGGTCAAAACGATACCTTTCATTTGATACCCCACAAGGGGAGGTACCCCCCCTTTTTAAAAAAAATTCCCCCCTTTTTTGACCATTTTTCAAAAACTATTATTATTACAGACTTCTCTATATTTTTCCTGTAAAATATAGATCAATGTCTACAAACGCCTAGTACATTGTACATGGATCGGTCTGCAATCTTCGGAGCTAGGGGGGGGGGAATGGTCAATTTTTCGACTTTTTTTGAAATATTTCAAAAAGTATGAAACTTACAGAAATTTCAAAAAGTGTTTTGAAATGGTCAAAACGATACCTTTCATTTGATACCCCATTTGCCTTCCTAGGTCTCTTTTGAAATTTCAACATCAAAATTTGTACTGAAAATATTCATTTTCATTTTTCATTTATTTATATATTTTTTTCTTGAAATCAGTAATGGCGCACGAAATGTATCATTATTTCAAATTTCAAGTTAATAGCTGCAGTAGTTACTGAGATATTCAAGAAAGAGCGGGGACGGACAGAGCGAGACCATAAGGGTTTCAAAACCGATCTTTGAAACCCTAAAAACAAAGTCACGCCAAACTTTTTAAAAACGTTTTGTACAGTCCTACCCCAGCGCTGGTTATCGGTAAAAACACGTGCTGTCCGATGAGAGATTCGATCAAATCCATCACGGTCACACGCGTGAATACCGAGGAATACGGCCGCCCCTTCAAGTACAGTTTGAATCATCATCATCAATGGTCAGTACATCCACGACGGATGTTTTATGCAGTATTCGTTTGGCGGCACTTACGCAGTGGACTTGTATTGTTAGGGCTATACGGAAACAAGGTTTTTGAGTTATTAAAGTGTTTATCCCGCACTCTGGGTATCTCTAAGAAATAAAATAAGTTACCAAAAAATTTCTATTTCGGCGGAACTTATTTCATTGCCTAGAGATACTGCGAGATAAGCACTATAATAACAAAAAATGGCAACACCTAACGTCAAATTAACTAAATGTAACTTTAGTAATTGAACAGGTTTGGAATTGGATATACTTCAATATTTCCCCTGTATCTACTAACGCTACAGTTCGTAAGAATTTCCAGAGATTTTCGAGTCAGCGGGAAGTGATTTTGTGGCTTAGTCAGTTAGAACACATGCGTACTGAGGGTGAGGAGGTTCAAATCGGAACTTGTTTCATTTCTTATACGGAAACAACAGATGACCTAGCTATTAAGCCTACCAATGTTTTGATAATGATGAATACATTGAGTATTGAGATGCGGTATGAATACCTATGACCTACACCGCACCAAAATTGATGGAGCTAGTCGCGATTTTTTTAAGTAGTTATTTTGTTATTTTAAGCTCGACGCGTTAAATAGGCTAATCCCTAGGGAATAAACATTTTATGGGACCAATTTGAGATCATTCTCCATACAATATCTAAATTCCTAGTAATCGATGAACATATATAAAAAAACACAGCCGAATATAGAACCTCCTCCTTGAATTTTCTAAAAAAAGAGAAGTTGTAGACGAAGAGTAGGTATTTGTCAAGGAAATCTAATCGATACGCTGTAAATGTTGTAGTTTTCTGAATAAAAGTAACGCTAAGAACTAAAAGCAAAATAAAAATAATAAAAAGCAATCAGACATTAATCGTTAACACGCACTATGGATAGATATTGATGCAAGCAAAATAAATCAGGGATCGGTCGGTATTTATTGCTACCCATAAACGTACACGTTAAATAAACAATAACATCAAACGCTATCCTTCTATATCAATCAATCACAACGAAAATGTTACGCATCAAAAGAACAATGTAAGAATTTCCATTTCATATCATAAGATCGGAAGCAATATGGTGTCCAACAAAACTCCGGTATTAGAAAGCGTCGAGCACACACCGGCCTCTTGGGTATAAATTATTTATGTAAATTTTTCGGCCTCACGAAATTGTGTTTCAGTATCTACGTGATTAATGTTGACGGATTTTTCACTCAGCGTCTTTATAGAGGAACTTCTGAATAAATGACTTTGCAATCGTGTACGTCTTATGGGAATTCATTAGAGATCTCCAAAGATGACTCCGAAGGTTCGGCTTCATTGTTCAGCTGACGAGACCGTCAGTCACCGGGTCTTATTAAAGAGACATTTTTTTGACCGTGATAAGAGACAATCAAAATCCTACAGCGCAACTGTCAGGCACGTAACAAGAGACAATGAATTACTTTTTTTCATAAAAAAGAAAACATTTAAGGGTAAAGAATGTTTTAGAATTAATTTTGTGGGGATCCAATGAACCTTATTATGAAGAATCCACGGTCGGATCGGGCCTACGCTCGAGTGATATTTCCGACAGGGCTGAGGGCGCATGCGTTTAATGAAATCAAAAGGATTAAGAGCATCTGCCTGCTTGTTATTCAAATCGATTGAGAGCTCGTTTATCATTTAAAATAAGCTACTGCTTAGATAAATGTGGGGTGTGGTCCTTGTTTAACAAAACGCGCGGTGCTCGGTAGCCCAATCAACTAACCAGTTATTAAAACGAAGCCTTTGAAATGCACTGTCAAAGGGTTTTTGAGTAAATTATTGAACAGGTTGAATAAATATCACGTATTTGAAGTTTAAATTGTGATAGTATAGAAGATTAAGTATGCTAATAAACCACTCTAAAGTAACGTTATCCCTTTGCATGTAAGACCTAATAAGTAATTACTTACGGTTCACTCAAACTCAGTCTTATTTAAACACAGACGGCGAAACGCTTTAAATTCCCATCGCGTTTTCAAATTTCAGATGATCACAAAACATTAAAGCAAATGAATATAGACTGCGAACAGCTAGCTGGGACTCGTGGTAGTACAAAATGACACCTCGTGTTTTCCCAGAGTAAACAACAGTCGAGGGCTCAGAACAAATTACGAAGGCATTGTTAAGGTGTTTAGAAAATTGGGCAACAATCGTCTCGGCGAGTTAAATCTCTGATAATGTCTTTGTCATACGACTTACTACGGTCGTATGAAGACGGGGGGATAAATAAATCTCGCTTAATTGGAACAGGTCGCGCCGCGCGACAACATAATGCGGACGCTTTGTTGCCCGGACATTCTTCCTCACCAGACTCAATGTAACAAATCAACTCGACTAACGACACGATGGGAACTTTTGACAACCAAGCCAGACTAAAATTGAAGGCGAAGCACCTAAGAAATAATACGATTAATGGCCCGCGACCAATGTATAGCGCATAAAAGCTCCAAGCTCATCTGAAAATATTCTTTGTAGGATTTTTCAGTCATAAAATAAGAATATCGGGCGTATGCTAACCCGAGCATTCGTTCTGGGGGCACTCACTTGTAAAACTGCTTACTTTATTGCTCCAGCGCTCTGGAAATACGAAGTTCGTTGTAGTTGGCTGCACAGGTTATGCCCGAGTTTTACTACGACACACCGGTCGAATATGCGTTACACTAAAAACGGTGACGCATATATTAAAGGGTTGAGAAAGCGATCGTCCGATAAGATCCCAGCTCTAGAGAAATACAAACTAGTTTAACTCAGAGTGCCCAACCCAAAAAGACGACGGCATTGTAGAACACAAGTCGAGACTATTGTTAAAAATTTATTGTCGGGTGGGAGTCGAGTTAGTATCGTTTGATTAATCTACATTCCATTTAAATTAGACATCAAATAGGTTACTGCGGTAATTGTTACAAGCTTATCTAAATGTAAATAATGAAACGTTTTAAATTTATTTTCGTAGCTTCTTTTTAAATTAGATTACCTACGTAGGGTTCCGCAACAGAGGGAGAGGAGTGCATTGTTATGGAATAGATGGATGCTACTTGAATCTCGCTCAAGCGGGCGCGGCGAGACGGTGAATTCAACCTGCTCGGATGGCCAGTCTGCAAAAAAAGAGGAGCATACATCGCGATGCCAGCGGCAAATCGCTCGGCAAACATTAGCTAAGCGCGCGTGAAATTGTCTGTGAGCGAGCGCCGGCCAACGTCCATTCCTGCATACATTAGTTTATGATACGAAGAGCTTCTTGTATTTATTATGGCCACCATAAAACGCGTGTGGACCAAACAAACAGTTGATCTGGCGGACATTTAATAGCGCGATACATCTTCGATTTATTGCCGCCGCCCATGTGAAATGGAATTGAGGATGGGGATTCATTAAATACCATATTGTCAATCAATATTTTGGTAGGTTTATTGGTCCAATATTTCAATCTATCTGATGTAATGATGTTTGATATTCTACATTTAACGACATAGGTATGTAGTGGAACTGCTTTGGATTCGGTGTTCGAAATTTAAAGCAATAACCACAAAAGTACCTTCAATGGCCGAAAATTTGAATGTTTCACTTTTAAGTAAGTACCTATGAGTACCTATTTTTTCTTTTATGTGTTTATCTAGTTTATGTGTAAATATATTGGGTTAGGTAATTTGTAATATTTATTTATTTAATATAATTATGTTTTTCAATATTCTGTTGTATTCATGTTTATTTTATCTTTTGTACACCTGATAAGTCCGCCCATTGTACTTGTCTCATGTAATTTGTCTTTTTTGTAATGTTCTATTTCTGGTGTACAATAAAGTGTTTTGTATTGTATTGTATTGCATGAGGAAAGATTTAATCCAAAAATCGTATAGGAACATAAGCAACAATGTGAAATAAAACACATTTAATGAAACCAAGAAATATAATTTAGATAACAATTGTGTTATCAAACCCTGATCAAAACTATTTAAGCTTCCCTTACTTTAAACAATCCCACTAGAGCCAAACCACCATCAACGTCTATACAGGAGCCAGTAACACTTTCAGCAGTATCACTAGCCAGAAAGACAACCATATCTGCTATTTCTTCAGCCTTTATTGTTTTTTTCATCGGCGTCACTTTTGCGACTGTGTCCACAATATTAACACATTCCTCTTTAGTCATACCAGCACTTAAAAATATGTTAGTGTCCACTATGCCAGGAAGAACAGCGTTCACTCTTACACCATAAGGAGCTAGTTCTAGTGCTGCACATTTTGTAAAATGACTTACTCCTGACTTCGAAAGGTTGTATGCGAAAAATTCATCTGTGGGTATATGTGCGGCGATGCTGGATATGTTGACGATGCATCCTTTGTTTTTGATTAGCTCATGAGCAGCACACGTTGTTAGACTAACAACTGCTCTGAGATTTACTGCCGTGACCTTATCAAATACTTGCATTGCATTAGGACTGAGTATTGATCCATTGTTGAAGACCCCAGCATTATTCACCACAACGTCGACTCCACCTCGTTTCTCCACAGTATCCTTTACAACTTTCTGAACAAGTTCATCGTTCCTCACGTCTATAACATGTTTAAGCACTTTCACTCCATTAATTTTTTCGCACAATTCAGAGGTTTTTTCTAAACTTTTCTCATCAATATCAATGAGTGTTAATTTTGCAGATAATTTTGCGAAATTTAGTGCGATGGCTTTGCCTATACCTGAGCCAGCACCAGTTATCAGCACAACTTTGTTGGAAAAATTCATTATTTTGAAATATAGGCAACCAACTTGCTGCACCAAAATTCAAACTCCTTATAAACATTTTCATTCAAGTAGTTTATTTTATGCAAAAGACAAAGGTTAGTCAGTGTCAAAAATATCCAATGATAATGATAGAGATAACAATGGACAAGGTCATAAGGGGAATATCAAATTATCTTGTTTTTTTATTTTATTTATAACGTTTTCGATAAGCAAATAACTTCATAAAATCTCAAGATCACTCAAAGTAAACAGACGTAATTTTAAATTAAGTTGATGTAAATGTAACTTAGCTCAAAAATCAAAACATGAATTTTGATGATTGTTCAACTCACAAAAAACTCAAACGCTACTCAAAATCATTTTCTCCTTTACGTTTAGTTAAATGATTTTGACAATTGTAATAATGCTTTGCTAGAAATTATTATCGAATTAGAGGCATGTTATTATGTAATCAAAAACAACTTTGGGATTAATCATAGAGAAGTCAAGATAGAAATACAAATATTTATAAATCGTTACCTCTTTGCCTGAAGGGTAGGTATTAAGAAAATTATTCCAATTATTACATTTCCTTTAGTGATAAATTAGAAACGATACAAAATCTGTACGTTATTTTTAAAATAATGTTAGATCAACCGAACTAAAATCCGATATGAGTCGCAGAAAATCAAAACACTAAATAACAAAGGTATACAGAAATCACAAGTGGCAAAGATGCTTTCCGAAAATCTCGCATTTCGCTGCGGCATCGATAAAAAATGCCGACAATCCCTAAAAGGAATCTTTCAGCCAATACCGATCACATGTACGAAATCGAGAAGCGTTCCTTTCAATCCTTTGTCGCAGCCATTTGATTAAAGTAAAGGGGCCGCAATCACATGCGAAGTGGTTTTGCACCGTAGGAAGTATCACGTTTACAAAACGGCACCGCCTGCATTGTGGCCAAAGAGGATTCCTAGTTCAAGTCAATTGAAGCCGGAAAGAAACTCTGAAGCTCACTTGCTCGGCTCACCCGACACCGGTGGTACCGCGCTTCTAAATTCAACCCACGACATTGATATCTGAAGATGAATAAAGAAGGCGATGCCAGGAACAATATCAAAATTCTGATTAAAAGCGGCAAACGAAAAGCGGGTGAGGATATCGCCAGTTCAAAGGCAAAGGTGTGAAGGTGTGGCGATTCCCACCCAAATGATTGAGTGTCATAGAAATAGCAACCACCTTTAAACGTTGCTACTTTGGCATCTTTGATCCGAAAAGATACCCTTCAATCAAAATAAGAAAGGGTGCAAAATAAGTGGTCTTCATGAAACGTGAATCGACTATCGTCTTTGAACCCAAATTTGAACTGCGAGCGTTAACTTGGCAACATCAAACGCCGTATTTTATATGATGCGCATTGAGATAAGAGTGATATAAAATAAAATCTTGCATACTTATTGAAACATAAATCGAGATGAACTCGAAAAACCACTTAAAGAGTAACAGACCATTATATAAAGCCCACGCTCACTAAAATCGGAAAAAATATTTCGTGCAAAAAGTCAACAAGACTAAGCGGTAATTCATCCCGAGCTCGGATCATTAACGAAGTGCAGATTTACGATCACGCGAGCGAGCGAAGTCGCAGGCGACGCATGCTGCAAGCGAAAGTCCGATCACGATGCAAGTAATTAAATCCTTAAACGAGTGTATAACAAGGGCTTGTTTTTGAGCGTGGTCGAGAGAACGATGCACGACACTTATTTACGATGAGTTTTCGCGGCGGGGGATGCGAGCCTAATTCGTTCGCGCGACGCGGTCCCGCGCGATTTATTTAAAATGAAATTCTTTTGTCGCATCCCCGCTGGGCGGTGATCGAAAACGCGAGAACGAACCTAGATTGGATCGGCTAATGCTGATTAAGCCACAAGACATCTTGCGTTTCGGCTGGTCGAGATTAATGTTGTAGCTTGTTAGGGATCATAAAGCCTGCTTTAATGAAGAGCAATGACAGTTTATTAGATTCAGTCGAGTTTCTTGAGTACGAAATTTGATAACTTTATTTGGAGAATCAAGTAGATAGGTCTTATTTCAACCGAGATATTTCATCTCTCATTAGACGGTTTCATAGTTTAAGTTGGTAAAAAGACAAAACAAAGAAGAGTAATTTACAAAATAGCACCTATTAACATACAAATGAAGGAACCTAAACATAAAATCAATAAACATTCAAATAAATGAACCCTTCCTTTAGCGCGTTGTTCGCTGACACGTAAATACACTTAGCATCATCTTGAGAACACACGATTTTCATACGAAGCGTTTAATTTAATATGGAATTTCAATTGATAAGAAAATAAGAGCAAAACTCCTTTGCCTGCCAATATCACGAACCGTGTTTTAGTTAAGATTCTCGAGTTTCTCATTATCATTTTGAATATGAAAAGAACCTCATAATCTCATTATGTTCAAAAGAACACAGATGCTGTTGAAATATAACAAAAACCATCAATTATCAAAATCGAGAGCGTACTATCGCCGGAGGCAGCGAAGCTTACAAAATCCGGTGTTGCCAATAATTAAAACTCACTAATTTTTTAGCGTTTCTGTCGCGTCAAATCAGACAGAATTCATTAGCATGATGTCACGTGGGAGCTACACACAATACCTCAGCGGTAATTACCTGCAAACATTCCTCCAATCGAATATGGACCGTCAAACATAATCGATTCCTGCGTCAAACCAGCGCCTCGAGGCCTGTGGAGGCCAAAGCAGATCCATCACCAGCTGACGACTCGACACTTCCTTGTAGAAAGTTTCTAGCGCGACAACAAAGCTATAATGATGTGGATGTAAGATATTTCTCACTCACGTGGACTGCCAAATTGGGGAAAATAATTAGCTTGTTTTGTTGTCAGCATACGTTATTTATCAAAATAAGTCCCCTATTCAAGCTTTTCATCTCGCAGGTAGAGAGATGGAGTAGATAGATAGTCATATATTGGATTACAATTATCATATCAGCGCTTAGATCGGGAGTGCTTTATAGTAGCGATAAGGCGACAGCTGAGCACAGTGTATAAAGACACATTTTAATGAGCAGGCCCCCGCTTAGAATGTGAAACTCGTCCCCCTGGGTTTATATCTGTGTTAAAAATCGAAGGGTTATTTTATAGCTTCTAGGTAAAGTCGTCAAATGTTCGTAAATAGAGCAGCGTAACGGGTGCTGAAGAAATTGGTGATAACTTTCATAGATCATGAAAGATGTAGATGAATTATTATTAGAAAATGGGATTCACACTGAAACATTCAAAGCGAAGATATTCAAGCTATTCGGGGAGAACATTGCTCTCAAGTTTGACAAGCGAAACCTGTCGAACTCGAGTGCAATCGACAAATATTGGTGAAGCGCGCAAAACTGTTCACGTATCTATGGTGTTGACCCCAGAGAGGTGTCAAAAGTTTGACCGAGCAATTGACATGGAGCCACGCGTGAGAATGTTTGAGCAAATATCTCACCTTAGTTTATTTTAGTGTTAGTAATGAATCATTTTTAACGGACGACCTCAGCACTTGGGAAAATCTTATAATGTTTGTAGACGAAGCGGGTCATTGAACTCGCATAGATTTACATAATCACTGCCTTGACATTAGAACGGCGAGATGAAGTCACACCGACATAAATTCAGTTAAATTCACAAGTTTGATGCCCATGTATTTTGCAAACATCGATAATAATACGGTTCATTTTATATGGATTAACCTATAAATAAATTATTTGCAACAATAGCGACTTTTTTGAAATTTTATATACATATTTTATACAACATAAAAATTCAAATGAAGTCAGATATCACAGCATCTATGATATTATAAAGCGAATAAATATTTTATTAACACTAGAGATGAAGAAGATTTAGCACATTAACATGGTCGTTCGTGCATATGATATAATGAATTGATCCCGATTTAGACTACCTAGGAATATTAACAGGTAATAAAAACTCAAATTTGCATTTTACAAGATAAGTCTTTTAAAAAACGTAAGCTTTGAAATGTCATATTTCGTTACTAAAAATAATCAAATATCATTTGAGCTGCTCATGTCTAGGCCATAAATATTTACTTTTATCTTAGGTTTCTTTCCTAATCAGGTGTTAATTTAATGGTATGACCGCGTCCTGTCCATTGTCCACAGATAAAACATAACTGGGCTATAAAAGTTAACGTGTTCCTGTATGCCGATAGCCCCCCGCATTGTAACCGCTGGAATGTGTAAACTCGTAAATACGCGATAATAACCTGTAGGTACAGTGATTATGTTAGCTTACCAACTAATAGCAGGAATTTTTGCTACCTACTGCTTTGACGAGAATAGCGAATTTAATATTTCTTTTGCTAAATACAGGAACCTAGAAGGTATGGCTTCGATACTGATCTATAAATCATCAAAGCGTCATAAAATGTAGCCATATCAGACTTAATTTCACATCTGTTTTTATGTTAGTCAGCCAGCACAACAGAAGGAATATTTTAGCGAGTTGAAGACCTTGCACCACGAGAAAACAACAAATGAATCTATAGCTAACAAAGATGCTAATACAAAAGTTTTCAAAACTATAAATCAGCGAATCATTCAGTGGTAGGTACTACTAAAAATTTAGACATAATACATATTTATCAGCGAACCTGGCAATGGTAGGTATTAGTCAAATTTTGACACAATATAAACAGTATTTTTTCACGCATCTGTAGCGGGAGAAACAGTATTCTGAACTAACTGATAAGATTTGGAGTTATTCTTATAGTATATTTAACAGGCTATGGGACCAAAGTAGCCTAAGACACGTGTGTCGACTTTGGTCACAAAGCTAGAAGTAACCCAGACAACCTGGAGGCACTGGTTGTTGTGGGCAAGGTGGATGGGAAAAGGCCACGAGGCCGATCACCAAGCCGCTGGTCTGACATTGTTAAAGAGATCACGGGACTCCCAGTGACGACTGCTCTCAGATAAGCCGAAGACGAAGATGGCTTGGAAGCAGCTGGTCAACTCCTCAACAAAGGCTTTTCAAAGTGGGCACGACCTTCAGTAATGGAGAACACGATGAAGAAGATATTAACAGTTGTATGTAGATCTAGGCTCTATTTAAGTTATTCAATGACAAGGCTAGAGCATGAAAAACAAAAATGAAACTTTTGACAATCCAAATAAAAGTGGAAACGGAATATCCTTGAACTTCATAAAAAGGAGCTTAAAATAATCTAAAAGAGCATTTATCACGCTTGTTAAGTAGAATGATGATAGCGAGTTTCGTATTTAGAAAAGGTGGCCGGCATATTTGACGTCTCAATTAAATACAAAACTAAAAAAAAATGAAATAAAGCAGTTTGAATTTTGAATTTTTGACTAGCTTCTGTACGCGACTGCGCTCTCTACGAAAAAGAGAACGTCTTAGAAGAGAATAATTTTTTTTCTTCTCTTCATATTAGAGTGCTTCCGATGCATACAAAAGCACGTTTATCTTATTTATAATTCATTTAATTTTACAACATTTGTGTGTAACGTAACGAAACGCGATGCGGTTCTCGAGCAAGTTTATTAATAGAAATATAAAAGTCGACGTTCTTAATATGGGAGTGAATCGGTAGGTTTTGAATATATTTATATTTTGACTGTCTATATTTCAGGTATGATTATCTCGCTGCCTTGCTTTCTGGCGAAACATAACCACACCAGGTTTGATCAGCTTCTAACGAGCTTTTTGCCTAAACGATACATGACAGAAAGTTGGTACAAAATAAAACCAAAGCTAATATAAACAGGGTGCGAACTAGCAGTTATAATTATTCACAATTATGAGCGACTACGACAAACAGTTCCGGATTTATGGCTTCTAATGAGCGAGGCAGGCGGGGTTTACTAGCTTAGTAGCCCACCAAGTAAACGACAGAAGCATAATTTTACGTTGAATAAAATACATTCATTGGTAGCGAAACTCTACGTTTCGTCTGTAGAAAAAATCACCGTAAATTCTTCAAGCTTGTTTTTTTAAAGAATATTATGATAAAGTTGCAGAAATTCAACTGTCATGTACCAACCAACACGCAAGAATGCATTCGGACGACCTCTGTGGCGCGGTGGGCAAAGTTCCGCCTGCGACGCAAGAGTTTGCGGGTTCGATTCCCGCCTTGGTACAAATATTTGTACGATCTGCAGGTATTTGTTCCGGGTGTTATGGTCGTTTACTAAGTATAATAAAAAAATCTATCTATGTAATGTATATAATATATCAGTTTTCTAGTACCCAAAACACAAGCTCTGCTTAGCTTGGGGCTAGATAATGGTGTGTGAACTGTCCAGTATTATTTATTTTATTATTTTATATATCCAGATAAAAAAAACAGAACTTCCTAACGTATACGTCTTTGGTATAATTTTCAAATATAATATTCAACCCAACCCTACGTAATGATAAAATATCTATCACGAAAAGCGAACTCTCTCAATTTAGATGAGAACATGTCACCAGTACTCTTCCACCAATTACAATTGACTGATAGAAGATAATAAATAAGCCTCCAAATTTATAACGGAAACGTGAATTTCAACGGACCCGAACAAATGTATAACATCAATTACTGAAAGCCAATGTTTAGAACAGCGAAAACGTTAATGACAGTAAAATTTCACGCCGATAAATTTATATTATTTTGGTGTTCCGCAGTCAAATAACATTTAAAATCTCAGCACTCTAATACCGGCATGAAACCGCACAAAACAGTCAAATATTTAAGGAGTGTTTTAAATGATTAAACAGTATTACGATTTCAATAGCAGAAATTGTTGGATTTATACGGAACTCAGATTTGATTATTCTTAAACGTATCTCTATAGAATAACGTCACATATAATCTAAACATTCTGATTTGTCGCCGAAGCAATTAAGATGTCATCGAAGCGTTTAGATTTATTTGTGGCAATTAGACAAGTATAATCTGGACATGAATATTGATCAGTTGGTAGACATTTATAAACCGCATACAATTAGAAATACGGTTGGTACTAATGACGACTATGTCATGCATACCAGAAGCAAGGTTTCTAAACGGACTTGGCTGACACATGGTCAAGTCATCGGATTGATGAGGTTGTTCACAAACTACCTTTAACAGTTCTTTGGCCATCATCGTTAACGAGATTTTCTCGAACCATGTTTGACCTAGTTAACATGTAAGTTGTCACATACCTACTTAAATACACAGAACTGATGAGATGAGATGGGATGGGGATGGGATGAGATGTTCAACAAAAACCATAGCTATAAAACTGACAGATTTACTTTGTATCGTTAAACTTCATACAACCTAAATCGAAACAAAAGTTTTGTTTGAAACAATAATAGTGTTGACAAACCAGTAAGTAGTAACGGTCTACATCGATAAAATATAGACAATGCATGTCGCGACCACTAGATAGCCGGCACTCATTAGGATGGTACATTAGTGCTGGTCTACCACTATTGAAACAAAATTCGTGTTAGCCTATGATATGTGCATGATAATAAGGATTTTGTTACGCACAAAGTCAGAATCAACTAACTTATTCAGCGACGCGTGATCCGAGAGCTGGTGAATATATGGCACAGCGCATCAGCACTGCCATACAATGGCAATGCAGCCAGCGTCTTGGGCACGCTTTCTACCACTATTGATATGGGTCAGTCAAACAGTCTGCAGTGCAAATTGTAAATGCTAGTTTTAATTTAATTATTTTATTTGATTGTTATTTTCTTTGTTAATAAAGATGTTTGTACTAATTAACGAGACATAAACTTATTTGTCAAAAACCAAAAAATAAACCTAAAGGTAATTGAAATTGAGCAGCGTCAAGTACCGTGGGTAAGCTCTTAAAACACAACTGAGACGTGCCAACTTTAAGATTCTCAAAAGCATAATATCCCAGCACTCACAGAAACACAACAATGACAGACCGCTAAGTGCCCTCTTATGCTCGCCAGTCAAATATTTGTAAAAATACTCGCGTCAAGCACACGGAACTTTGTTGACAAATCAGTGGGAACGAGCTAGACTCGCATCGTAAACTTCACGAAATATACTTTAGGTAGGTATATATTTCTCTCATCATCATCGTCATCAGCCTATATTTGTCCACAGCTGGACATAGGCCTCCCCTAATGAGCGCCATAGCGCCCTGTCTTCAGCTTGCCGCATCCAGCATCTGCCAGCAGTCTTTCGCAAATCGTCATCCCACCTGGTCGGAGGGCGTCCTACACTACGTTTGCCGAGTCGCGGTCTCCACTCAAGAACACGTACCCCAGCGGCTGTCGGTTCTTCTCGAGATATGGCCAGCCCACTGCCACTTCAGCTTGCTAATCCTTTGAGCTATGTCGATAACCTTAGTTCTCTAGCAATCTGTATTTGTGTGCTAAGTTGAGCAGTAAGACAGTGTACCCTGTCTGTACGGACAAACTTTATTCCGAAGGTGATTCGTTCAATCTCATATTACCATCGTAGACTAATAAAATTTGTCGATCCAGTTCGCATCGAATTTGTAGTAGACAAATAAAACTCAAAAGTTGGTAGACGCGTAACATGAATGATCTCAGTTTACACTGGTAAATATTCCGGTTCGAATAAAGGGGTGATGCATCGCTGGAGTACCACCGTCTCCAAGACACGCCAAACTCGCCAATTCCCTAAGGAAACCGTACGCAATAACGCTCAATTTTCGAGAAAACAACTATAACTCAGAGCAGTGCACTCTGTCGTCTGTGTTCCTTTCTTCCGGGCAATTTCTATTACCATATAGACGCGCTACTTTTCAATTCTTTTCCATTAAACTTGGTGCATCGTAGTGCGTTTCGCGAGCGAGAGTACGCGACCCAATCGCTATTTCCAAACACATTTATAAAATGCTCTTTACTCGACCGCGAGTCGGTCCCCTGCGACTGACATTCTATTGCGACTTTCAAAGTATATTTTCCGAATAGGGAAAATCGTATGCTATCAATGAAACTTTTTCAGATATACAGAGTAGCGATTTATTCACAAACAACAACGTAAACTTGCAGTATAACAGTTTATATTGACTCGAATAAATGAAATAGCTTAATACAGATGATAGAAATAAATTTCATTTTTTATTAACATGGATTGTATAAGTGCTTTGCTGTCTACCGATTAATGTATCATGTTACTCTCGGCGTCAAATATATCAATATATCAGACCAACTTTGAATAGTTATATAGGCTTGGAAATTATACTTCGTCAAATTTTTTAAAAGAAACCGTATCTAGCAACGTGATTTATACTACAAAAAAATAAATATGAGTGTTTTTATTTAGTTTATGTATATTTGAATTTATTATATACACATAATTGGTATTTTATTAGTTGCATTGAAGTATTTCGCCATAAAATGTTATTAGGGGCCTACGTACTTACACTTGTGGATGAATATAGGTTGATGATGATGATTTCAGGATTAAAGGTTATTTCTATCCCATGGGAACTGATTTACGGGGGGGAAAGCAGCTTGTTGTAACTTGCTAATGCTATATAGAATTTCAGCAGTATTTTTGGATAAAAACTACTAAACTTATCGTGTTTAGTAGTTTTTATCCAAAAATATAAAACAAATTTTCGCATTTATTATATTATTGTGATTTCATCTGTGACAACCTTAAATCTGTTATTAGTTTAATCAACATCTGCAAGAGAATATCAAAATAACTCGAGCAATATTTCTAAGAATTATGACGTCGACAATAACTTAAGCCGGGCAGATGCTACAGACGAAAGGCTTAAGCTCGACCTCACAATTCGTAACAATAATAAAATTTCATAACCAAAACATCAGTAACACAATGCTGTGTTTACAAAACCAAACAAGCATTATTCTTGAACAAAGACATCTATATCGGTAGCTGTTTGAATTATCTGTCATGTTTCACAAATAAATAAGGCCTATTTTATATCACAATGAGACGCACCGCACTGTTTG
Source organism: Eupithecia vulgata (assembly GCA_946478455.1). Classification (NCBI taxonomy): domain Eukaryota; kingdom Metazoa; phylum Arthropoda; class Insecta; order Lepidoptera; family Geometridae; genus Eupithecia; species Eupithecia vulgata. The sequence continues at coordinate 9,578,854 of OX297869.1, read as the reverse complement.
GCCCGTAAGCATTGAGAAAAAATCTATTTATCAAAAGAGATGGGTTCCGCGAGATAAACAGGAGTCTATTATTACCCCTTTCTATAGATTTGGGGACATTCGTCAAAAAACAAAATTGATCTTTTCCTAAGTTTATATAACTTGGAACTGTTTTCATCTTGGTTTTTCGCATTGGTGTGACTTTTAAAACGTGCTTCCCATTACATTTTCTCAGAGTTGAGAATTGATTGGTATCTTCGGATGTTTATCAGAGCCATTACACCTGATAGGACGAAAAGAGCCTAAATTGGAAGTAGAATCGCTCAACCGTTCGTTGCCATAACTTGCATAGGTCGATCGGCGCACGACCCTCGCTCACGATCGAACACCATGATCGAAATCCGTGTACACAGCGGATTACCATAAAGTATTTACCGTACCGTATGACGACTCTTTTACTTCGTGTGGGATATGAATTCGTAGTGTATTACATCTGAATAATGTACGAAAAACATGAAGTAAACATATGCTTGGATGCATTGTTCTTTATTTGATATCGTTATGGCAAGGCACGCGAGGTCTGGCTACTTTGATTCCAATAAAAGGATATCTACACTGCAGCATTAGCTTGAATACGTGACGCATTCATGAAGACTTGCGTTGGTTTTACTACATAGCTGTCATTTGTGAATCGTGCTTTTTGATAGGTTGTATAAACTGTTTTACTGTTTACCGTTGGATGCGAAATAATCGTTAGAGAAAATTGTTTTCCACTCGCAAAGCGCAAAACAGCGCTATAAAAACATACTAAAATAAAGATGGGAAATATCTTATTTTAAACTGTGTGTAGGATGGTAAACCCTATTTAAGAGTGGATTTGAGGTGATGAAAATAAAAAGCATATATTTTTATGTGATTCGCAACATATTAATTGTTGGCATTCATTTTAAAATATGTAATGCTTCTTTCCTGGCTTAAGAGATAAACGGCGAAAGTTCTAATGATGACAAATTTAGGAAACTATGCTCGGAGTTTCTCTGAAGGATAGGATTCGCAACGAATACATCCGACAGAGAACCAAGGTTATCGACATAGCTCAAAGGATTAGTAAGATGAAGTGGCAGTGGGCTGGCCATATCTCGAGAAGAATCGACAACCGCTGGGATAAACATATTCTTGAGTGGAGACCGCGACTCGGCAAACGTAGTGTGAGACGCCCTCCGTCCAGGTGGGATGACGATTTACGAAAGTCTGCTGGTAAATGCTGGATGCGACAAGCTGAATACAGGGCGCTATGGCGCTCATTAGGGGAGGCCTATGTCCAGCAGTGAACTAATATAGGCTGATGATGATGTGCGTGGCGGCAATCCATATATTTTTGGTTCCTTGTGTCACTATCTCAGCTAATGCTCTATTTTTTTGAGTAGGTACACATGAGTGAAGTTGATCGAAACAATTACTTAGGTTTTTTTATTCTTTAACTGCTTCTTTATACGATTTGGATAGGCAAACTATGTGCGAAATTATTAGTATCTCTATACTAATATTATAAAGAGGTAAAATTTATGAATTATTTGAGACGTTGTAGGGGGTAATCTCTGGATCTACTGAACTGATATCAAAAATTCTTTCACCATCAGAAAGCCTACTTTTCAGGGTGTGACATAGGCATGTTTTATAACGGAATTACCATAAAAACGGGAACTACGCGAGTGGAACCGCGAGACGCTTCTAGTATTATATTATGAGCGTAGTCATTATCAAATAACTGATGGGTGAGCAAATTTTCGACCGAACGAAACTCCTAAAAGTCTTTTAACGAATCTCTTAAAACCTTTAAAAAAATAATACGCGTATAAAAGCATAATCCTTTGTTTCCATTTGACTCCATGTTAAGTATAACTTGGAAACAAAACAAAGTAATTAGGTCCCAAGAGCCACGACAATAACACTTCACAGTTCGCTTTACAGCTCGCACATAGACACGGCTAGACATCTAGTACATTCAAATTTGTGAATTTAAAACAACATCTAATATAAAATTTAAAAAAAATCTCTGCAGAAATGCAATTGTTGTTATTCTGTTGGTACAAAGCCTTAACGGCCTAACTACCTCAATTCAACTCCATCGGACCATGGAAGGTATTACCTTCCAAACGACTAAGTATCTAACTTTGAAATTTATACATGGTACAGTTCAGGACTTATTCTATCTCTCATATTTCGAAAACACGATTCCATTAAATTTTCTTGATAGAAAAAAATCGCAAAGTTACCTCTAAATTATTACTAAAACCTTAATTTCTCAATAAATACAGAAGTTAACATCTTGAAAATAAGCATGGTAATAGAACTAAGTATATGGAACATTTTATTTGTTTCGGTTTTTTCAAATTGAGTCCAAAATAATAGATAATAAGCTAAAACTTGATTTTCGGGCTTACGGTGCTATATAAAAAAATGCCCCTATGAACGCAAAATCCTATTTGTTTTTACCTTTTCACAAAAATTTGAGGTTGTACAGACTCGCGTTTCTTTTTTTCCTTCGTAAAAATAGGGACAAGTTCAGGTTCAAGTTTACGTTAGTTTAGTTTTTGGATTTGTGAGCAGAATCAATGTATTGTATTATATTATGTAGGTATATCAGTTGTCTAGTACCCATAACACAAGCTCTGCTTAGCTTGGGGCTAGATAATGCTGTGTGAATTGTCCAGCATTATTTATTTATTTATTATATGTAAAAGAGTGCCAGCTATTCTCTTTAATCTTTGACTGTGGGTAATTGCCAAACGTTCTAGTTGCCCTCCTTACTTACGGGTCACAGGCTCCATGCTTAGTTTCGATCGATTTTGAGAAAATTGTCTTTTGGAATGATTGTTTTTATTAGTGAGAAACAAAAGACGTCTTTAGAGCATTACGCAATGTTCGCTTTTTAAGAATACATAATTGATAAAAACGTGAGTGTCCTTCACTCACGTTTTTGTAGCTGACAAAAATGAAAAAAGGCATTTCAAAACTTTTAGTGATTTTATGAGTGAAAACTATTTCTCCCTATTTTTATGTCTCAAACAATATCATCGATAGAGTTGATGAAACGATATTCAAGCGATCGGTCATTGTGTCGAGCGGTGGCTAATCGCGGGCGACATTAATAAAGTCCTACCATCCACCATTGTACGCGTTCAGGTGTACAAAATCGGAACTACAGCTTTAACTTTAAAATTGTTTTATGATTCTTTAAAATATCTTCACCACCAGCGCCACTCTCAAGGGAAATGTAAAGTTTGTGGTACTGCATGCTCGCGGCAGGCACGCATCATTTACACGCTGTCCGGTGCGATTAGGTTCACGACGATGACACGGGTGAAGTCGGCCCGTCTCGTAATTACTAATTCTGATCCCGGGCACATCGCCTTAACGACTCTGATACCCTGGTACTTGACATTCGAATTCCGCTTATTAGTCAAGGGTTCTACGGCTTCAATAGCTTTAAGAAGATAGGTAATAAAATTAAATGGGAATAAGAAATTTATTAATCTGGGCGTTGCAAGTCTATTCAGATAGGTACAGCAAACCTGATTATTCGAGACAAAAAATTGCACAAGCTGGCCATGCAACTTATAGATTGACATAAAGACGATGAGAAAAATATCGTGGTCAACTGCCGTCCACATGATTGATAAAGAGCTTCAGCTTTTGTATAAACAAAACTGGAAACACAAGCGCTGAATGCAACTTTACATCCAACAATGTATTCATACGATTTATAATCAAAACATAGTCCTTTATACCCATCAAAACATTTCCATAAATTGCTCGTCAATCTTATTTCAAATCAGTACAAAAAAGGTACAAGAAACCATAAACCAATAAACACTTACTTGCCGTCGCACATAACAAATGTGATGGACTCCCGCGGCTTTCGAATAACTTCGAAACGGGTCGGACGTTTAATTTCAGTTTTATAATAAAGGACATATTGTGTTAGATAAAGGATGGGTAGTAATAGTGTCGCGTCATCTACATTAGTAATGCTCCTCGTGGCGGGGTGTCCTATAGCGAGTCTGCCCGCGACAGACGCTCTGTGACCGCGCGGTTTCATATCGTGTAATATGGCTAACACAAAGTAATAAAATAAAAGAACCTCCGAGTCGACCACGCTCGAAAATATTTATTCAAATAAGTCGCCATCAACCCGACCGTAAAAGCACGCAGAGGGTTGAGGGCTAGCAGTTTTATTAATATTAAAAGAACGCTTCAGTTGACACAAATTGGCGATAACCAAAGCGAGTAGGTACCTCGTAAAAATTTTGTTTTCCTTTACGTTTATTATTCGCATCCCCCGAAATAAGATTGTGAATTAAATAAAATCTTATAAATATAAAGCTCCTTAAACTCACATACAACAAAATGTGCGAGAACATCTTAGAGAAAAGGTTCCAATAAGCCAACAATATTCTATCAGTAAATCGATTTGTGTGAGAAAACAATCACGCACGTGATCTGCAGTAAAACTGATACGGGACCGCACCAATATTGTTATCTCACTATCATATAAAGTTATTTTCACTTCTATCGAGTGAGAAAAGCATTCCTACGTGGTACACTTGCATTATATTCTTAGAGTGTGGTAAAAGACACCTAAACAACACAGTTCATGCTCAGATGACAGGATTATGTGGGAAATAGTGTTGTTTAAGATCATTGTTACACTAACGAAGACACTTTGAATTAATTCAGGACCATTATTTTAAATAACCTAAGAAGGGGGCAATATTTTACGGTTAACATCAGACAATATTCCCTCAAAAAGCGTTGTTTCAACGAATTCACGCGCTCGACCAAAAACAAAGCAGTTAATTAACCCGTAATTTATATAAATGGGCTCAGTCGCAATTCGGACAACAAATTATGTGCGATAGACGATCTCTCCTGATAGCGGCCTGGAAAATACCGTGAAAGGAAATAAAGTGAGTTCGCGGGAAATCAAGAGCTCGGTGTGAATGAGGTGACAGGAGACGAAATTATTTACCTAGTCTGGTAGATGTGTTGTGTGGGGTTCGAGGCGTCGAGGCGGGATCCTTGCCGTGTCGCGGCGAGCTCTGTAGATTTATTACTGCGATATGCAAAGCGACCGTCAAACGGATTTTTCACCCAATTTAGAGAAAGTCGGGAGCGGTCCACGCGCGCGCCGTACATCTATCCCACATCTATCCTATATAAAAAGATTGTCAGTACGCTTCCCGTAGTCAATAGCTGGCTAATGTCAGCTAATTTGTTTGACACACCGAACACAGTTTTAGAAACAGTCGATTGTCGATGCGGTTGTTGATGAATCAAAGAGAGAAATGTCCCCGAGAACTTCGATGGCCCCTCCCGCTTTATTACAGGGACACGGCCACCGCGCCGCCAATTAAGAAAGAGTCACAACACGAAATTCGTGCCTGAAGGTTCTTGATCGCTGACAGTTCATGAATGCTATAATTTTAAATTATATTGGAAATTGTATTCTGACGGTTTCAGTATTCCAGGTTGTTAGCGGGAATTGTCATCGTCCCACGCAAGATCTTACTTGAGAATATGAAGACATTTATATGAAGTGATTCCATACTTTTATGGAGAATATGTTTGTGCCAATTTTATTTATTTTTTAGGTAAAACGAAAAAGAGAATTGCAGTTTAAGGAAATCGTATAATAAATAAAGAAGTGGACATACTCGGGGTGCAGTTAAGGAACATAATGGAAGTGTGCGCATAATTCTCACAATGAGCAAGCGAGTGGGTGCTGGGACATGTCACATTTCGCATTGTGCTATACAAAAGTGTGTGCATTATTGTCGAAAAATTGTGAGGTGCTTCACCTCGGGATGGAACCGTTCGGCTGCAGGCGAAGACCCCGCTGAGCCGACCTACTCGGGCCTCCTCGGCGTAATTTATCGCGAACAATCACATTACCATATCACTAATGTAATGCGGTCGAATCTGCGAATGTGCCTTAAACGGTTTTTCGTATCCTTTGTTATCGGAAATTTATGAATTCTGCAAAGGCTTTTGTATCACGCCTGGCGTCGGCCGCGGTCTGGTACTTTATAAACATTGTTTTACAATAGTCTTACATGAGCTTTGTGGGGAGAGATAATAATGTGTATGGTGAAATATTGCAAGATAGGTTTGCGGCTTCCGATTCGTTAACTTGATTCAGAATTGCATTGTTCTCGAAAGTACTCAAACATATAGAAATGTTCAGGCATTTATGGTCTGCTTTCTCAAGCTCTGCGTAGCTTGGGGCTTGATGTTGCTGTGTGAATTGTTCAGCATCATTTATTTCTTTATATAGAAAGTTAAAAAGAACAACAACTTAAGGACTCAGGCATCATCAGGACACTTTATTTGATTGTGCCCATATCACCCTTTTATGTAGACAGGCAGAGGCCCATCGAAAATACATTATTGAAATACGCTTTTGATTCGAAAACACAATTGGTACCTATTGTTTATTTTTTCAATTCCAATCTGAAAAATAATCTGCCACGCCAAAGATCAACCTTTTCCAGGTAATCGAATAAAAAATATGACAACTAGACGGGTGCTCCAACCCTTGCATTATTAAAAGCATGGAACCCATCATATTAAAGTAATATTCAAATCGAGTCACAACAAAAGAATCCCATCTCTCAGCTCAGGTTTCAAAGAACGCGAGTTGCACGAGTAACACAATACAAAGTGGCAAGCGTACGAGCTATGAAGGGGTAGGGGTACGAATCGTCCTGGTTACACGGGGAGTATCAATTTGCAGTGATATGTCTATGATAAACTGCAAAATTGTACCACCAAGTTTTCAATGCTGATGTTTGTAACAAAGATGTTTGCATCAAACTTTGCTGATTGATTATAAAAGCGAATTATCTAAAATTAACTCATTCACTGCCTAGCCTGCGGTGCGACCCGGCTGCAACAGCTCAACTAGCTCGAACATGGACATAATATGCGACATGGGCAATGAAAGTTCAATAATAAAGATTAAAATTATACACTGCACGGCCAAATATAGGTAAAATCTATACTGATAATATAAATGCGAAAGTGTGTCTGTTTGTTTGTTTTTCTTTCACGCCCTTACTAAATACCTTATCGGCTTGATTTTAGGTATAGAGTTAGTTGAAAGAAAAGTAGCATAGCCTACTTTTATCCCACAAATCAGTTCTTATGGGACAGAAATAACCTTCAACAACGAATATGAAGCCGCAGGCAGCATTAATAGATAAATTCCAAATGGGAAAATTATTATTTGCGTTGACTTTTTAATTATTGTCATCAAAATCATCATCATCATCAGCCTATACTTATAGTCCACTGCTGGACATAGGCCTCCCCTAATGAGCCTAACCCAATTATTGAAAATATCAAGTGTTAAAATATTTCATTGTAATTTCAGTTACTACCTAAGCCGTTAAGTTTAAATCGGCTCGTTGCTTTATGCGAAAATTAATACACATTGACATTCATACATTAAATTCGGAATGTAAAACCTACACTATATTCTACAAATAAAACATAACCGGGACAAAAATAAAATACAGATGAAAATAAAAATAACATCACAGGGACATAGAAGATGAGGTACTGCTTCACTGCACCATGCCGCTATTTATGCTGTAACTGAATACTAGCTTTCATCTGTATTACAAATAAGAAAATGTTTTTAATTCGTGCTCGGTCTGTGCAACTGAGAGCTTGTTTTCGCTTACTACTAGACAACTTTACAATGTCTCAGACTAGAACTATTGGTGCAGGATAAACGGCGAATAAAATCTACATTAGACAGACTACATACATTCCATTAGAGTTACATTCACGATGTTTGAAATTGTAACATAATACAGGATTTATATTTTGCATCTATTCAAGGAAACTTGTATGCATTTCATAAGTAGCACAATCAGGGCGTGACTGTTTAAAATTCTTTGAACTCCACAATTTCATACCCTAAAATATTTATTAGCCGGGATTAAATACATCCGTACGGTGCGTTATGAATGAAGCACCCATAATGGGGAGCGGTAATACAGCCAATGAATAACACAGCGTTAAAATAGAATAACACGACCCATTGCGGCAAAGTAAGGCATGATTGACACGTGATCCGTGGGCTTCGTGAATTCTCAATAGCCCCTTTTCAATTGGATTTTTTACGAATGTACTTTTATTACCCCATTGTGGGGACGGGATTAGCCCGCAGCAATGCGGAAAATATTTAATAGAGAGTTAATATCACAATGGCAGTCGTTTTGGTGTACCAGTTTTTTTGTGTTTTTTAACTAAGGGTAGCTGGGTGCGAAGTTCATAATAATTTTGTGATTGGCGCATTGTCATTTTAATATCAGATTCAATTCTGTTCAGTGCTACATTTAGGATTAACGCGCTATTTTATCGAAAAGAATAATGATATAAAAAGGTGTAATTGGCACTTCGGGCCCCGTTCGAACCTTTAAAACATCAATGGGCCTTATCGAAAGAGACTTCCGATTTACGAACTTGGTAAAATTTACCAGAAATCTTAACAGATAACATCCGAGATCGAATAAATTCTATGGTTTATCGGGATAAAATACGTTTGAGCGATATTAAGAGCGTGAAGATAAGACTTCGTTAGTCCGGCGGACAAGCCAGCTCATTCCGCCAACTGTAAAAATGCGGTAGCCCTAAAAAAGGGACCACCGTGTAAATTATTTCGCTCACTAACCAACTTGAATTATCGTACTTGAACAGCAATAAAACTCCCGAGAGTCGCGGCCGTTTTATCAAGAATGAAGGAACATGTTGCCATATTTCATTAGCTGAACGGTTCACTTGTGTCCTTGCATAAAATTTGTACATAATTATGAACAGAGGAATGGGAGTTCAAGGCAGAGTTTTTAATTTCTAGCAAATACATTGCTACTTATACATATATGCATCTAGATTTCACGGCTGATTATTTTGAAGTGTCATAATAAAAGACTATCTATAACTTTCAAGTGGTACTTGTAAATTACTTTTACTAATTCCGAGTAAACTTCAAGATGTGAACTAGTTATAAATAACAATAAAAATGCTGGAATAATGCATAATAAGCAGAGCTTGTGTTATTCTAGATAACTGTTATACATCATACAATACCTTACTTATATGGATATTTTTATTGTTTATAGAAAATACCTAGAACACCCGGAACAAACATTTTTAGATCGACCAAACCTTTCTCACAGGACGGGAATCGAACCCGCAACCTCCTGTTTCAAAAGCGGACCTTCGCCCGCCGCGCCACAGTGGTCATTACTTTCAAACTAAGAGAGTTCGCATCAAAATCCTTTGTCCGTGCCATACTTAATGGTTCGAAACAAAATAGTCATGTCCTATTTCGTCCAGAAGGCTCACAAAGCCAACCCTCTCGTCCAGTACACGGAAAATCAGCTTGTTTTTCCCTCACTGTTAAACTGCAACTGTTGCAGTCGCGGTGTAAGAATCGAGCTCTCTAACTCAACCCGTGGATGTCGTAAGAGTCCACTAAAGGAACCTCCTAGGGCAGTATCTTTCTACAGTGAATTCCTACACTTTTACTGCGATCACCAATCCGCCTGCCAAGCGTGGAGCTGAGTCAAAAACAAGGGGGATTTATATACTCAATTAATTTTTTGTGTTCTTGAGTGGAGACCGCGACTCGGTAAACGTAGTGTAGGACGCCCTCCGACCAGGTGGGATGACGAATTGCGAAAGACTGCTGGCAGATTCTGGATGCGGCAAGCTGAAGACAGGGCGCTATGGCGCTCATTAGGGAAGAACTATGTCCAGCAGTGGCTGATGTATGATGATGAAACAATTCACTCATCATTATCTGACCTCAAGCTAAGCAGAGCTTGTGTTATGGGCTAGAACCATAACACAAGTAACTAATAACTGATAAACATAATATAATACAATACTATTATATTAAGTTTATAGATATTTTTTTATACATAGAAAACGACCAGAACACCCTGAACAAATGTCTGCAGATCGTACACACATTTGTCCCGAGGCGGGAATCGAACCCGCTACCTTCTGCGTCGCAGACAGACCTTGGCCCATCGCGCCACAGAGGTCGTCAAATTTGTGTGGTGTAGCGTTCATCAGAAAACGTACTTGTAAGAGGACTGAGATGCTGAGGAGTTATACTGCGTGTATCGGGCAAAGTAAACAGAAAATACGAAGTGAGTCTACTGGATGGCAAAAGCTCGATATATTGCGTAGAGGATGAGTAGGCGCGAGGTCCCTTTCTGAGTCATGTGTCGGCGAAATTTGTCAGCGTTGTTTATGGTGCGTGAAATAGGTGAGGACGTATTTTATTTATTTTATCTTTTATTTTATCGCTGGCCGCTGCTCATAGGGAAATAGAGCGAGCGGATGCTGACCCCGGCTTTTACTAAGGTTATATGTTTATTCTTAACGAGCAAGGATACTTTATTTCGAAAATGCTTGTTATGGAACAAACTTTCTTAATACAAGGAACAAATTATATGTAGCCTTTTAGAATATGTAGGTCTAATCACAAATAAATAAATACTCGTAATGCTGGATCTATCGCTGTAGGAATCCCCACAAAAGTAAGCAGAGCTTGTGTTGTGGGTACTAGAAAACGGATATAGGTGCTAGCAGTTCATTTGAGTTGTGTACTAAGAAAAGTTCTCCCCATAAAATTATTTCTGTATTAACGGATCATGCTCTGATATAAATATCAAAAACAATAACTCATCTTACGGTTTCGCACTCCGTAGAGCATAAAAACTCGACTCATCGTAATGTGCAGCCCAATTAAAACAAAAAACCGTCAAGTGGGATTCCATTATTTTCTGTAGAGAGTATCTTAAGATGCTTTTAAAAAAAGCTCAAGATTGATATTTTAAATTAACGGAGGGGAGCACGGTTTTCATCATCATCAAGTCAACACCCACTGCTGGTTATAGGAATCTGCTCTTTAATTTTTGTCTCCTATGTCCTGCACCTTTCGCAGCCAGGTGGGGACAACGGTATTTTATGGTAATTCATACCGTAACATGATGTAGGTAAATACTTCCTAATTCGATCACGGGCTTGGTGTAAAAACGAAACGAAAAAACCGAAACATACGGTGGAAATTTGCCGAGACTGACAGCTACGAGAGTGGCTCTACAGGCGTTTATTCTTTAATATGATGTACAAAACTCTAAAAAAGAACACAGTAGCCGTCCCCGTCAATAACCGTAGAATTTTCTGTAGGAGCCGTGTAGCAATAAATATAAGTGGGGCTAAGCAAAGTAAATCCGACAAATAACTCCGTCGAACGAGCTCGCTCGTACATCACCAAGAAGAATTTAATCACGCGAGTCAACATAGTGGCTGGTATGCCGATGATATCTGAAGGGTAGTGCTGTGCCGACCGTATTAAAGGTACGGTTTGTTTACGGACACTGATAAATAAATACTTAAATGTAACAAGAGTGATTCAATACAAATTAATTTGAAACAGACAAATTCTAAAGATATTCGTTTATATTTTGGAGTGTAACTAAGAGACGTTAAGAATCTACCAATAGACTTATCACACTTCTATCGTGTTGACAACTACGATGTTTTATACAGGGTGGTTTGAACGAACATTACCTGGAGGCCAGCTAACTGAAATATATATTTATTTGCAATCAAACTATGCCCAATGCTAATGCTGTCTTGTGAAATAGATAAAATTTAAGTATAAGTAAAGTGCACTCCCTATTTCCTCACTCTCATAATCCGATGGGACGGCAGACCGACATGACATGACCGGAGGGATGTCAGGCGTAGGACCAACGGGGCCTGTGTTTGCGGTATGCTCACACACTAGTGCACTATAATATGTCCTGTGCACCTGGTTAAGCTCAAAATTCGGCTAGGAGGACATCATAATAAGCAAAGTGAGTTTAATTCGAGAAATGGAACCAATGTCCATGCGACTAATTCAGAGAAATACACTATTTTCAGGACAACCCATGAATTACAAAATAAAGCATTACATACAGAGGAAAGGTCAAATATCCAAAGGACAACATTCAACTTCAATCTCCTCAGGGAGCGAGTAGAAAATTAGGGTGACCGATGAAAGGGTTCCGCACTCAAACCACATCACTATTAGGTCCTTCATTGTCGGCACTCCGTCCGTACAAATTGTGGGTGTGTGGTGCGCCTATGGTGCGGACGGAACAAACGCTACAATTGAAATTTCTAAGATGCCTGCAAACATTTTCCTTAGCAGAAATCACGTATTTCACCGCGGGAGATGCCGAGCGTTCCAGTCCCTTGCACCAATACGGCACAAAGACATTGCATCCGCTTATAATTGTGCCGATAAAAGAATCGATTATAAAAATGAACGTGACTGGATGTGGCAAAAACACGCGAGGATAGCTCAACGTTTTTTTAATCAGATGCTCTAACTCTAAAAAAAAATAACACAGTAACCGTCCACGTTAAAGACCGGGAATATTTTCTGTGAGCCGTTAAGCAGTTCGAATATCACTTGTCAAAATATTGGCGTAAACGACTCGTAAACGCAAAACGAGCCTTATCTATAAATAAATAGGTCTTGTTGTCTGATTTACTGATAATTCGCTAGCATCCAAAGAGATAGCCATTGAATGTTATAGCAACGAGTCAGTCAATCATTCATCGTCATTACTCAGCGTCTGCAAACGAGAATTTGAATAGACAATGGCAAATTGGATGTCAACTATTAAAAAGCAACAATGGCTGTATTAAGCAACAAATGTAAAAGGTGTAACGTACAAATCAATACAACTGATGATTAATTATTTCAATCCGATATGTATTTTTGATGTAGATTCATTTTTCATTTCATGAACACCAAACTACATTTTTGGAAGTCAGCGTTCTACGTTGCTGTAAAAGCAAGTTATGGTTTTACTTACTTACTATCCTGGCGCATCGACCCCGACCGAAGTAATGGTTTTAATATTTAGCTATTTAAAAATCCTCAATGATGCTGGTTATTTTTACGACCATGGCCGGTTTTGTGTAAGGTAAAGTAAAGTATTATTTTTTGCGAGAAATATATGTGTACACAGACGATTTAGGTATAAGCATTATTCAATGTATTTCTACTGTTACGAGTGCAATGTCTGATTTACAATGTCATTTATTTTAATAAAGGCAAATAAGGTAACATTTTATAAATTAAGATTCAGATGAGATTAACATTTCGTGTAGTAAGATTAGTTTTAGCCAATAAAATTGAAATAAAACAAAATTAAATTGTACTTTGCGTTCCTCTGAAAACCTCATCTTAAAAGTCCCTGCCCACACTACCACTTTCTACGAAAAATCTTACACTGTAGTACAAGCGACCCGTCAATGGAATGCTTTCCCCCTAGATATCAGACGTGCTAAATTACTCCCTATCTTTAAAAAACTGCTTCATCAGCATTATTATTCATTTTAAAAGTTTTTAAAAGTTTATTATAATTTTTTAGGTTATGTGGATGTTATAAGTAGTGCAAGTATTATCTATTTATTTATTTTATTTCAAGTGCCACCGTCTTTGTTGTTCTTACATGTCCAGTCCATCTCAAGGTTGCCTGGAAAAGACCGCTCATAGCGTCAGGCCGCCTTTGTACTTCGTCTTCTCGTAGTATTTATTTCTGCACTGTTTTCTGTGTTTGTGTGGAACAATAAAGTATTATCTATCTATCTGTAAGTTATAAGTATAGTGCAGTAAGGATCTCATGTGACAAGCGTTTCAAATTATGGCCTCTATGCCTAGAGATCAAAATCCTTTGCTATGATCCAATTGGGAAGAGGCATTTCCCAGTGATAACAAAATTTTACTATTGCCACCACGTTACTCGATGGCCAAATAACTCAAGAACTTTTTAAAGACATACATTATTATAGGTCTGCCTGCGACGCAGAAGGTTGCGGGTTCGTTTCCCGCCTCGGGACAAACGTGTGTACGATCTGCTGACATTTGTTCAGGGTGTTCTGGTCGTTTTCTATATATAATAAAAAATATCTATATATGTATTGTATTATATTATGTATATCAGTTATCTAGTACCCATAACACAAGCTCTGCTTAGCTTGGGGCTAGATAATGCTGTGTGAATTGTCCAGCATTATTTATTTATTTATTATAGAAGACATACTGGTGATCGGTTTCGATTTTATACTCGTACAAAAACAAGAACAAATGTCTGGTTGAAACATTTCTATTCCGCCACTTCCTCAATAAATAGAGAAAACAAACGGAACAGATATGGAATACAAAACATCTTTTTGTATTTCTGAGTTGTTACTGGTAGGCTCTACATTTCCACAGGAAAAAGGGAGGTAGCCCTTCATCAATATATTTCAAGATATCCTTTATCTCACTATGTACACCTTTACGTTTTGTTTATGTGATTGATAAGTGATAATGATAACGGAAGATACTCAAGAAGGTCAATCTAAGAAGGTCAATCTAAGAAGGTCAATAACTCTTTCCTGATGTTGGTGACTTTAAAAGACTAGCTCCTGAACGCAGCTTCGCTCTCGTAACACTTAATAAGATACACGGTGCCGTAACGTGTAATTAATGTGTTTAATAAAAGTGAATTGAAGGTGTACTAAGCCGAAAAAATCGTAGAATAAAAGTTGATCCTCTCGGGTTCCCAAATAACCCACTATTGGCTTCGTACACATGTTACGTGGCACCCTGTATAAATAAAAACCGGCCAAGTGCGAGTCGGACTCGCGCACGAAGGGTTACGTACCATTATCTATAAAAACGGCAAAAAAATCACGTTTGCTGTATGGGCCCCGCTAAATGTTCATTTTATGATGTGTTTTAGTATTTGTTGCGGCAACAAAAATACATAATCTGTGAAAATTCACGATTCACGGTCTCGGAAATCACGGTTCTTCAGATACAGCCTGATGACAGACGGACGGACAGACAGACAGACGGACGGAGAGCGGAGTCTTAGTAATAAGGTCCCGTTTTACCCTTTGGGTACGGAACCCTAAAAATGCAGCCTATTATAACAATCCGCAATGATTTCCAACCAATAAACTGTTCTAACTCACAAACAAACTAACAAATACCTCTCTTGAGTAAGTTGTAGTAAAAACAAGTATACAGCATGAGATACAACTACTTCAAGGTAGTGAAGTAGCTTAATCGGTAGATACATATATGTTAAGGCAGGTCAAAAGCTCTCTCCTACTAAGAAAACTAATAAATAATAAGATAAGAGTAGCCACGTCACCGCACCATTGAACTGAACCCAGCAGTTCGATGAGCAATGAATGAATCGCAATTAGCAGATGCTTTGCGTCCAGCTATTTATTACGAGCAGTGACACGGCAGACGCTGCGTGAAGCATACAGTGGAGAAAGAACAGCTAAGGAACTTATCATTTACTGTATAACTTAGTTGGAAGGTGAAGCAGTCAGGTATGCCAGTCAGTTGAAAAACTGCTTGACAGGATAACTTTGACTCGTTTCATCATCATCAGACTATATTAGTAGGTACACTGGTGGACATAGGCCTCCCCTAATGAGAGCCATAGCGCCCTGTCTTCAGCTTGCCGCATCCAGCATCTGCCAGCAGTCTTTCGCAAATCGTCATCTCACCTGCGTCCTACACTACGTTTGCCGAGTCGCGGTCTCCACTCAAGAACACGTTTACCCCAGCGGTTATCGATTCCTCTCGAGATGTGACCGGCCCACTGCCACTTCAGATTGCTAAACCTTTGAGCAATGTCGATAACCTTGATTCTCTGTCGGAGATGTATTCGTTGCGAATCCTATCCTTACTCGTTTCATAAGTGAAAGAAAAGCTTACGCTAATGGGAAAGTCACGTTGATTTTGGTTCCGTTTAATCAAATTACTGTCGTGTCAGTGCCCAACAGTGCGTGACAGAATTTTAGGCTTAAATTATCACGGCTTAGCATCATAGAAATACGAAAGCGTGAATTTGATAAGTTGGTGAAAATTTAAAGTCGTTTCTTTTGCATTTTTTAATTGAGAATAATCTATCGAAGCTAGTTTTATATACTTCAATGAGTTCGCTAGTTTTTTGTCATAATAATATTGTTATACCTACCAGCTATGCTTATTTCAGGACTGACGATTTCTGCTTTTTGATTCTCAGTTATTAAACTACGTGCAGTGCGGGCGGACTGAACGAATGGTCTGACCTTTTTACTATGATCGAAGGTCTGTACCAGCTATCCCCAAAGTCCTGTGGCCGGGAAGGGCGCAGATGTCGCAGGCGATTGTTTGCAAATAACAAAGTGAGCCCTGGGCACCGCGACAGTTTCTAATTGTGCCGCGACAATGCGTAATCTAACCGGTCCCATTCGCTGGCACGTCGCGCGCCTCTACAATAGAACAGGGAGAAGCGAAGAGGTGAGTATTGTATACCGGTTTTTATGTCGTAAATCAAAAATAGTGCAATGTTAGTTTAAAATAAGTGGATATGGTTAGGGTGAAACTATTGTTAAGTGTGTGTTTTCGATGATTTATTTCAGTGAAGTCTTTTTAGAACCTAGAATTGTTATCTGACTGACAAACTTCAACATTTATTTTCTCTCTCCAGAAACCAAATTAAAGTGTTAACTTATGAAGCTTTTTGATTACAATGAAAGTCTGCTCCATAGCTTTCATAGCCGCCACCCGTGGGTCCTGATTCGCCAGGTGACACCGAGACGAACAAATAAAGCAGTGCTGCCAACGCGCCAAATTGCCCGTGTGATCTGACGCACTAGTAGGGGCTCCGTTCACGTGTTAAATCACTCCAATTTATACACACTATCAACCCCATATTCTAAGCCTCTCGAACCCGTATGTTCGCACACTGTTTAAATCCCGCATTAAACTTTGTTTACACATCTTATTTGCAAGGATTACGCAGTGCACTAATGCAGCGAACGTTTCTGAATCTGAGTGTTTTTGTTTACCCATTCAAAATGCTAACGATGATTACCTGAAACAAAAACATATATATCATTAGCACTAATAGAAAACCCATATGTATCTAAATAGTTATGCAAATACGTTCTAAGTACATGATAGTCAGTATCTAACCCTAATTCTACGTCATTTCCGTTTCCATATACCCATGGGCCGCTGCCATTCGCCGGACAGGACGTTAATTAGAAAATTATGTGGGAAATTATTAATAGGTCGGCCGTGTAGCCGATTAGATAACAAACTAGTCCATTAGTCGACAAGGATAAAGGCAGTTCGGGTGCGTGGCGGGAACGCTGAACCTGCCAGGGGTTTGTGACCGTTGCGGCTATTGTGTTAAGGTTCACATCGAGTTCGATGACGCTAATTGAAAAGGACCTGGCGCGATAGAGCAGTAGCGAACAATACGGCGTACGTCGTCCGGGGGCGGTTGACGCGTGGTTGAGGAATGATCAACCGGGTGGAAATGACGACTTAATGGATTATATGTGTCCGCCGACACCGAGATAAGTGTCGCGTCGGTCCTGGGCCCGTTGGAGATTAGGGAACCAAATTACAAAAATTAATAACACAATGGAAATCAACTAAGGAGTTATTTTACACGCCGATGAGCCCGTCCGATAGCGCGACGTTTACATGTTACTTTAAAGGATGTTCGACATTACTTTCAGAAGTTACATTGGAATACTGATTATTGTTTAACGTGTGAGCCGGAATTGTAACTTTGCAACAATTTAACGTAATTTGAAATATCCGTTCGTTTCAGTAAATATAATAACCAGAACAAGTTGAGGCTAATAACAACCTTGGAAGGTAACTCAAGTGGTTACAGTTAAACATCCTGTAGAATAGAGTTTGAATTGAATAGTGCATGATAAAGGCAGTGACCCACATCAGGCACATGTGCCCACGCGGCGATCCAACACCCGGACAGTTGCGTGCCGACATGAACCACGCTAAATTGAATACGGACATTGTAACGGCCGCAGTTGCCAGCCCTCGAAATAAACATTAAATAGCGCCACAATAACCAACGATTTACCGGCAATCTATTCTTTTCTGAGGGCAGGACAAGAAACGCCTCGCCACTTACGACAAAAAGTCTAAGGACAGATCTCCCGCTGTTGTATTGTGTTGGGTTCTAGGCGCGACCTGGACAAACGTGCCGTGGGAGCCGCGGTGAGTTATTGAGCCGGTGTCATAGTAGGACGGACGCGATTCCCATTACAAAGCCATTTGCGCTGTTTACACAAAGGAGGAGGGCCGAGGGTAGTGTTGCGATTGCAAATTTTCCGCTTCTCGGGTGTCAAAGGAGATAATTTATTGCAATTGAGATACAGCAGGCGCCCGTAGCCGTAATACCTCGCATAAATACCACTGACAGCGTCCTCCCATCCTCCTTTGACACCATATAAAATTATGATCATGATCATTTATTACACTGGATTAAACAGAGTAGGCGCCGTAAACTACTCTATAGAATCCGGATTATTGATACTGAAGATGGAAACTAACGTATCACTAAATAACATAACATTATTCCGATTTTTATGTGATTATATCACGCGAGTTATTTTAATTTCGCATAATTTTAGCCATGTTAATGCAAAGAATATCACGCAAACTTTTTAATTTTAATGTGACTAATATACTTTTATGGTAAAACGTCGTAAATTGCTTTGCCTAATCAAATCACCTATTGAGTGTCTTCCTAAAATCGTGAAGTGTCTATTGTGTTAGGTGATTTACTGGCGAAATGTGTAGTATAAGACATTCTGGGCACGTTCGGTACAGTTTTTGCACAATGACAGGTGCGATTCAGTCCACCATTAGCATCCAAGGGAATACAATAGATGCATGCTCTCGTCAGGCCATCTAAATACTGTACCATAAAAAGCTTTGCAAAAGGTATTAGAAAGTTCTAAATATTTATCACTATGCTTATGCTCTACAATAACTGTCCATTCTTTCAATTGACGCGGCGGCCTTCTAGGTCCGCCTGTGATGCAGGAGGTTGCTGGTTCGTTTCCCGCCTCGGGACAAATGTTTGTACAATTTGCAGACAATTTGTTCAGGTTGTTCTGGATGTTTTCTTTGTTTAGACAAAAATAGAGGTATCTATGTAGTGTATTGTAATTAGTATATTTCTGCTAGCGTCGGCGGTGAGACCCGTACGGGCGTCGCTACACGGAGTTGCAGATCGCACTCTGTGTTTTCAGCTTTGAAAGTGCTAGTTTAAGGCCCATACCCCACCGAAAGTGGCGCCGCCACCTACTTTATGTTATTATTCCGTTTAACAAAGGAATTTTCAAAAATCCATCTTCCAGTTTGTGATACCTATCATAAGCTTTTTTTCAATACCTCTGTAATAGTTTCATTCTAGTTAGTTTAGGAAGAGATACGAAAATAGATTTTGGTGGCCACCAAGGGCAACTTCGTATCTCTGCCTAAACTACATAGAATAAAAGTTAAGGCGCTAGTTTAGGTGGTGTATGCACCTTAACTAGAGACTAAACTACCCCATTACAAACGAGGTTGTTTATAGAGGATTTCAGGATGACAAGACCAAGTTATAATGGGTGCTTTGGCCCGAGTTTAAAACGATACTTTTCACTACGATTGTGAGAAAATAACTTATATAACTTACCTTCAATAAATATTGCACACCGTTTTTACTTGTTATTTGTCCAGCATTATTCATTTATTTATTTTATTTTGTAATTAATCTATAAAGACCATCTTTCACGTGATTTCGACCGCAACAGATAGAATCATATTGATTATTTCTTTGCTATTCAGTCCCATTTGCATAATAATTATTCAAATTTTAGCTTAATAAAATTTTTATTAATTCAATTTAATAAGCCAGGTACATCTTCAGTTCTTTCCAGAGATTTCGCGCTGATATTAACTTTCTTTGTGTCATCGTTAGGCGCAACGCAAAGTATCTACATTATGCATTCTACCGAGGAGGAATAATAACCCTACAAAACATCTAACAATGACCAAGAAGGCGCTTTCAGTTCCAATTTCAAAACAAAATTCAAATAAAATGTTTGTGTTTTGTAAATGGAGCACCAAAAAGTCAATTCTTCATGTAAGAGGATGAATATCTTGCACTGGCTGATGATTTCAAACAAAAATTAAAATTATTGGTTAACTATTGGTTCCTAGTTCCATTCAAATGATCTCATTTCAATGCATGTTCACAAATTTATATCCAATAATAATGAAATTTTTATTAATAAGCCCAGAAAGTAAGTCACATTGAACTAATTTCAATTAGCAATTTAAACCCAACATTAAACTTTGCGAAATCTTGAGCATAAAATATTAGTGGGCAATCAAAATACAAAAGCTAATACCTACTAATAACACAACAGTAAAACGGCGCGTTTAGTTTGTTATAAATCATGAATCGCAGGGTAGCATTATAATCTACAAAACGTTTTATATAAATTGTTAAATCAAACGTTTGTGCTACAAAATTGGTGGCTTTGCAAAATGCATAAGTGTAGATGTCTAATTTGATGAGAGGTTTGGGGTAGGACGAGTGGGAATGGAGTAAAACGTTTAGCAAAAACATGGGCGATTAGTCAGTTTCCAGAAACTGCAATTTGGATGCATGATGCATCATAGCATCGCGTGTACTACGCAGGAAATGTTTTGAATATTCAATAATTTTACAGGTAGCATTCGGATGATTGACATAATTATATCGTTGAGCCTTTTGTATTTCTAGAATTAATAATTGCTACTTAGAATTAGAATTTACATACCATTTAATTTTAGTACACAATTGTTGCAAGGATATTTTTTAATTTAACTTCAGACTATGAATTACTTAAAATTTTCAGGAAATTGTATTACAATGCTTAAATGATATTAACGTTTTTCGGTTTAACAAACTTCGAAATAAGTTGTTAAATATATAAAGAATTTAAGCTGCAATACAATTGCAAAACCTAACTTTGAAGACACAATATTTATTTTACAATAAAGCATTAACTTTAAGAGCCTGAAGTTTTCTTGGTATTAAATTAATTTAGATATATTTATTTTCTTAATTGTTCAATAGCAATATAAAGCGTATTGGATAACGTTCATTATTATTGAGTCTATCTATTGTATCATTGTTAAACTGATTACGGAGAAAATTACAACAATCATCAGCGATACAATTCTATCAGCTGGAGTGTTAACAAGCAGTGACTGTGGCAATCCGCCAGAGCTCTACCTGGCCAGCTGCCTCTTAACCCCACCAATCTACGAACAACTTACCCCGCAACTGTCATTCTATCTCCTTCACACTTACCATTTAAAAGCTCGCCTTTAAGCTACAAAAAGCGGTTTCATTTCTCAGTGTGCGATAAAACTTGGACATGTGTGCGAACGGCACATTTTTGTAAAAGCTTTAGCGTCATAAGAATAACGCGGGGAATGAAACGCAGCTAGCAAGACTTGGGACGTTTCGATATCAGGCGCGAATTTACCTGTTGGAACGCGTGAACCGGCGCGATGCGGCCTTGTGCGCGAGCGCACCGCAGGTTTGACTCCGAGACAGTCCCACCCCAGACCTCTCCGTGGTCGGCCGTGTCGCGTGTTATTTCATCACGTACTTACGGACGCGCGATCCCGTCCAATTAGTACTCTCGCGAGAAACGAGTTAAGTGGCCGGTCGGACTAGTAAAGCGCTCTTGCTTGAGGCTAAACAAAATGGACTAGTGCGCTGCCGACACGATGTTTACGTGGAATTTCAGTGTAAAGGGATTATAAATAAAACTATGTAATAAGTGTGAGTGAAAACAAAACGATGTATCTGGCTTGGTTCGCGAGTACCTTGCTGGTGCTCAACTTAGCATCGTCGGTGCGGAGTGCATCTTTGTCGGCGACTACTGGAACCCGTTACCAAGCACCGGATGAATGTGTCTGGGTCAACGAGCTCGACGGAGTCGCGCTGCAGTGCAGACTGCGGACTATCAACAGCGAACTGGACAACACCAACTTCAGCACGATACAGCCACATCCGACAGTCCGGCTGCGGCTCGAGTGTAGCGATGCAATGTTCTATCAAAGCTCACTCGCCCCGGGCAGTTTCCGACAGTTAGTGGAATTGCGCGAACTTACCATCGAATACTGCAAAATCGGAAACCTCTCGGACAGTGCATTCACAGGTCTACGTGAATTACGGAATTTGACAATCAGAACACACAATGCCGACTGGTCGGCTATATCACTAGAAATTACCCCGAGTGCATTCTCCAGGGATGTGCAAAACTTGGAGAGGCTAGATCTGAGTGAAAATAATATGTTAGTGTTTCCGGAGGGTGCACTGTGCTCTTTGCGGAACTTGATGTACTTGAACATGACTGGGAACAGAATGCGAGACATTAGTCATTTTCAGTTTTCTACTGCTCACAAGCACCCGACTGAAAAGTGCGGCGATAATCTGCATGTCTTGGACCTGTCGAGGAATTTCATCGATACGCTGCCCCCGAATTTACTTTCCGGTCTAAAAGCACTTGAAAAACTATATTTGCAAGGAAATGGACTGAACTCAGTTGCTGATAGAGCACTGGAAGGGCTCGTCTCTTTGACAACAATCAGATTGTCAGACAACCAGCTCACAAGCTTGCCACCGGAGCTTTTTAGTGACACAAAAGAACTTAAAGAAATTTACCTCAACAACAACACTATAACTGTGCTGGCACCCGGTTTATTCAGTGATTTAGTTAAACTTCTAGTTTTGGACTTATCTTATAACGAATTGACCTCAGATTGGATCAACACATCAACTTTTTCTGGACTGAAACGATTAGTGTACTTGGACTTTTCTCATAACCGTGTGTCCAAAATGGAGATAGCACTATTCAGAGACTTGCATAACTTGCAGATTTTAAAAATGCAAGACAACTTCATTGAGCACATACCAGAAAATGTATTCAGCTCATTGAGCAAATTACAATCATTAACATTATCCAACAATCGACTGACTAACGTAGAAAGCTACGCATTCACAGGCCTGCAAGTGTTGTCTGTGCTTTCTATAGACAGTAATCGCATCTCTAAAATACATTCGCATGCTCTACGCAACTTTTCTATGCTGCAGGACTTGCATATAAATGGAAATAGACTTGAAGAAGTCCCACTTGCTCTTAAAGAAATACCTCAATTGAAAACTTTGGATTTGGGAGAAAATCTCATCACAAGCATAGAAAATGCCTCATTCATGACCATGGAACAAATGTATGGTTTGAGATTGACTGAAAATAATATCGGAAATATCAGCAAAGGAGTGTTCGACAAAATGACTTCGCTGAAAATTTTGAACTTGTCCAAAAATAAAATTCATAAGATTGAAGGCGGCGCCTTTGATGGCAATGTGAATCTGCAAGCCATACGATTGGATGGAAATTACTTGACAAACATCGAAGGACTCTTTGCAAAACTGCCGAATCTTGTCTGGCTGAACATTTCCGATAACAGATTGGAATGGTTTGACTACGCTATGATTCCAACTGGATTGCAGTGGCTGGATATTCATGCTAATAGGATCGCCGAACTGGGGAACTACTTCGAGATTGAATCACAACTATCTCTCAGCACTTTCGATGCAAGTTCCAATAAGTTAACTGAAATCACTGGAAGTGCTATTCCTAACTCCGTGGAGATGTTGTATTTGAATGATAATTTAATTTCAAAAGTGCAGTCCTACACTTTCTTCAAGAAGCCGAATTTGACGCGGGTTGATTTGTTTGGCAATAAGATAACAAGTTTGGACCCCAACTCGTTGAGAATCTCAGCTGTACCCCAAGATAAATCAGTGCCCGAGTTTTTCATTGGCGGAAACCCACTTGAGTGTGATTGTACAATGGATTGGCTACAAAAAATAAACTCAGGTAACAGAGCCCGGACCCAACCAAAATTGATGGACATAGATAGTATTCATTGTAAATTACTGTATAGCAGAGGAAACGCGTTTGTGCCATTAGTGGAAGCAGCGCCGAATCAGTTTTTGTGCAAGTACGAATCCCACTGCCATGCATTGTGTCATTGCTGTGACTTTGATGCCTGTGATTGCGAAATGACGTGTCCGAACAACTGCACGTGTTACCATGATCCGACGTGGTCAGCGAACGTCGTAGAGTGTTCAAGCGCCGCTTATGTGAATACTTTGCCTGAGAAAATACCAATGGAGGCCACACAACTGTACCTCGACGGTAATGACATTAAAATGCTACCAAGTCACGCTTTCATCGGCAGAAAAAAGCTAAAGATATTGTACTTGAATGCTTCAAATATAGAAATGATTCATAATAGAACTTTTAATGGATTGAAAGAGCTTGAAGTTTTACGATTGGATTTTAACAGTCTATCAGCAATAGAAGGCCAGGAATTTGACGGTCTGGATATGCTACGAGAACTTTACATCAACAATAACCGAATAAAGACAATTGGAAAGGATATGTTCAGTCACATGGCACGATTACAAATCTTGCACCTGCATAACAATAGACTGATAACCTTATCAGTATGGAAAATAAATCCTACAATAACAGAAATAACTCTGTCATACAACCCGTGGTCTTGTGACTGTGAATACACGGAAACGTTCAGAGAATGGACAAAGAGAGTCAACTCTATCACTGACTTATCTAGTATCAAATGCATCTATTCAAAGGGCAACACCTCTGAAGTCAACGTGTATAATGAAAACATGTTTGACGACCCAGAGACTGGATTCAAGATCGCATACGAGAACGGCACGATTTGCACCGGCCAGCCGAGTATCAACAACAGCATCAATGGCAACTTGCAAGCAAACAGGACAATAATAACCAACGACGACGAACCAGATTACACAACAATCATAGTCACATCGGTCTGCTTTCTGTGTGTGTTGGTAGTCGTCTTGTCTGTGTTCCTATTCCGTCAAAATATGAAAGTGTGGTGTTTCTCAAAATTCGGTGTGAGACTTTTCTGTGGTGCTAATGATATGGACAGAACGGATTCAGAGAAAATGTACGACGCATTTTTGTGCTACAGTACTAAGGACGAGGCGTGGGTCACAGAGCAGTTGGCACACGTACTGGAGCAGGGCGAGCCCTCCTACAAACTGTGTCTGCATTACCGCGATGTGGGCGGCTACGTGACCGACAAAATCCGCCAGGCGGTGGAATCTTCACGGCGCACCATCATGGTGCTCAGTGAGAACTTTCTGAGGACCGAGTGGGTTCGTTACGAGCTAAAGTCGGCTCTGCACCAAGTGATGACAGATAGGCGGAAGAGACTAGTGATAGTGCTGTTAGGTCAAGTGTCGCAAAAGGATCTCGATCCTGATATAAGACTGTATTTAAAAACGAATAAGTACTTGCACGCGGACGATCGGTTGTTTTGGGAGAAGTTGCGGTTCGCGTTGCCGGATGTGCGGGGTCGGCCGAGGCACAGGGGGGTGCCGAGTCCAGGGGCGGGTGGGCTGCCGATGCACAGGCACCACCACGGCCGCAGCCACCAGGACATTCTGCCGCCGCCGCCTTTCCACGGCGCCCACCCAGTGCTGCCCCCGCACCCCTCGCACACCCCGCATCAAATGCCACCCCGCGCTTCCCCACGCACAATGTCCGTCCATGTGTAGTGAGTGACAAGTGATGTGATTTGACTTGGTGATAAAGACTCGTGTATATTTGTGAAGACTAGTCGGAACTCATAAAGACTGTAAATATTTTTAGTTGTAAGTTATAGAGCTCTGTAGAACTACCAATTTGACTTTGGCTAATCTAATTTCTGTAAGTACTCGCCAATTTGTTCTTTTAAAACCTCAGTACCTATGTATGTAAAAATATTCGAGTCATGGACTAAGCTTAACCACCAATCATTTATGATGAATTGGAATGTGTATAAACCTATTTCTACTTCTAGAGTCAATCAGAGCCACCTAGTAGTTGTAAATATCTATGATATCGTGCAAACTATGCATTTGTATAAATGTAGTATGTAAAGCCCATGAATTAACTCCTGATATGAATAAAGAAGGTACTCATTAGGTGAGATAGGCCAAGCTGGCTGTGTTGTTTGTTTGGGCAAAACTTATCGCCAATTTCATGTTACTATAAACGGCACAATTTGCCACTATCTGTGATAAAATTAGGAATTTTAAGCTTTTGTACTATTCAATTTATAAATATGTATTTAGTATTTTAAACTTAGATAGCCTATTTGGAATGAAAAAATATTTATTATGAACATCAACAAATTGTGAACTTTGTTCACGAAATTTAAAATGAATATTAAAATTCAGAGAAAATAAGTTTTATCTTTTATTGCTTAACCCTATAGGATTACTTCTACAAAAAAATTCTTAATACAATGATTTAAAGTAACTTAATACAGTAGCTATTTAAACTATTTACAAATGTAAACTTATTTTATTGAAGTCATGTTAAGTCAGAATAAAATTAGACAATGATTTAACAATCTCTATTTAAAAATATAAGTAGTTTTTACCATAAAATTAAATAAGGTGGTAAAGGATTTAAAGAAAATGTCCGGTTCTCACGAAAGAGGAGAGAAAAGATGCACAAACATAAAGATTATTTATCGATATTTTTTATGCAAATACAACCAATAGAATCTACAATACACAAGTAATGTGAGGATACTTTAGGTTATTTTCAAAAAATATTCTCTCTACTTTTTTTAAAATGGCCAGAACCAGAGAAATGGTGAAAATAGACTAGCTCGGTAGATTGGTAATTACTGCGATAATTTACTTAAATAAAAAAATCTAGTTTAAACAGAATCTTACATAACAATAGGTAGGCTGTTTCTTCTAAATCTAATTAGTTTAAAACAAAAAAAAAATAGGAATCTTATAAGGTCCCACACAAAATCATATTAAAAGTCTAACTGAACCATAGTGTGATTTAAAATCGTATACTTTCTAACAATCTATTTTGTTGAATTAAAGTAACCAAAAATAGGAGCCCCATATAACAAACACTCAATATTTACACATCAATTCTTTAGTGATTACTCATGCACTCACATTTCAGTGTATCAGGCTAAAATCAACAACAACAGCTTACATCACTTTACAACATTCCGATCAAATGGGAGAAGCTCTACAACTTGCGCCTGTAGGAACGGTCTGGAGCCGGTTTAGGGTACCTCTAACGTCTTACATAATCTAACATTTCAATTACTAGTGTTTTTTTTTATGTGTCAATATTTATTATTATTTTTTACACTAATCGTCAAGAGATACTAAGGAAATGGTATTAATATTTTCGAGCAGGTCTTTTAACTTGTATAAAAATTAGACAACGAAAAGATCAGTATGAGAGGCTCAAAAACACAGTTATATTTTATGTTTCCGTAAAATAGGTAAAATAGAAGTTCTGCTGAAATGAGATACTAATGCACATTTAGAAAATTCTGCTTTAGCAATAATAACTCTCCCATTTTTTTTGTCGTATACTCTATCATGTTCTACTTGGTAAACCCAAGTAAAATGATGATGCCTGGCTTGTCCAAAAATATTAATATCACTTAATTGCTGAAGGTAGTGTCCATCTTGAAAAACTTTTAAGAAGACTAACTGCTTTCACATGCCTCTCATTTTATAGAAAAGCTATCAGTTGCTCGCGGCTTCGCACGCGCTTTTCAAGTTGTCTATGTCCGTCTCCAGGTTACCGTTTACCTTATTGCCAAATTTAATTAAGATCCGATCAGCCGTTTAGCCATGAAAAGGTAACAAACAAACAATTAGAATTACTTTTGCTTTTAATATTAGTGTGGAAAAATACATAAAATAATAAATAAACAAATATTGCTGGACAGCTAAACAAAGCTTGAGTTACGGTTATACTAGATAACTGATATACATAATACAATAGAATACATAGAAAAATATTTTTTATTATACATATGAAACGACCAGAACACCCGAAAAAAATATCTGCAGATCGCACAAACGTTTATCCATAGGCGAGAATCGAACCCGCAACCTCCTGCATCGCAGGCGGACCTTCACCTACCGCGCCACAGCGGTCGTCAAATACACACTTATTAATTGTTTCAAATTAATATAAAACTTTGAAGTCCGTAATAAAACTGTACGGAACCAAAGCAGAAAGGTTTACTTCACCAAGTTTTGAATGTGATCCGCGCGGATACTGCGGCCGTCGACCGCGGTCCTTCAATCTGTATAACGAGCCGAGCCTCGGAGCCCTAAGTAGGTGTGAAACAACAGCCAGAGCAACAACAAAGGAATAGTAAGCGAGCTTTATTTTTATCCGCGAATGATTGCTTGAACC
Source organism: Eupithecia vulgata (assembly GCA_946478455.1). NCBI lineage: Eukaryota > Metazoa > Arthropoda > Insecta > Lepidoptera > Geometridae > Eupithecia > Eupithecia vulgata. The sequence goes on along the minus strand of OX297869.1, from coordinate 9,550,561 downwards.
CCATCCGCACGAGAACGTACTTGATAAAGAGCAGACTAGAGGAAACTAAAGGTAAGATAGAGGAACTAGAATTCTGTGAGAGATCTAGTCACAACTAGCACGGATTCGATATTCAATAAATAAATATAAATAAATAATACTGGACAATTCTCACAGCATTATCTAGCCCCCAAGCTAAGCAAAGCTTGTGTTATGGGTACTAGATTACAGATATATACATAATATTACATAGATAGATATTTTTTATTACACATAGAAAACGACCAGAACACCCTGAACAAATGGCTGCAGAACGTACACATATTTGTTCCGAGGCGGGAATCGAACCCGCAACCTCCTGCGTTGCAGGCCTCCTTCGCCCACCGCACGACAGAGGTTGTCAGATATGATTTAGAAGTATATTTTCGAAAAGAAAAATCCATCGGTTGTAGGTACCATTGAACTATTGACCTCCGCATTGTAATCCGAGGGTATTTACAATTCGATCAGCACGCTCTATAAATATTTTGAATAAAATAAATAGCAATAGCATATAAGTGTGTCCCGGCAGCATAATACACACAATTTGAACGTAACAATGAGAAATCTGAGGCCCAATCGCGAGTCGCCTCGGTCGCCGACTCTCATAAATTAGCCTAGAGAAATAACACAGAGGTGAAAAAAATAAAAACGCGACGCAGCACTGTGTACAACATTAATCAGAGCTCTGAGAAGGCGTAGAGAATTTATTTTACGATTGTTACAGCGTTCGATGAAACGTTAAAAATGCTGTCGGAGCCTATATTGAAACATTCGAGGCATTGTTCGAAGGCGATTGAGGCGATAACGCACGCGGTTCCGACTTATAGCCTTAGCACCTTGTTGATTTTCCAACGTAAACTGTCGGATACGACCCGCCCGTAACTAGTTTCTTTTTTTATTGGTACTGGTTTGGTGTAGAACGGAACGCGACTCCGTATCGATCGTACGATTAAGCCAGGAGATATCATAATCACCGGTCTGCGTTTATCGAAAGCATAATCGGAGAGTGGCAATAAATTTGTCTTATTTTAATATCCTAGAGCGTGTAATGTTCCTAGTTTACAGTGTTAGAGGGCTCGGGCAATGTCCGCGTGTTGGGAAAGCCGCGCGCGCTGTATAAAAGACATCAACGCGTTGTCATCGCTTTGCACGCACAGGCCTGAGAACTGCTTACATACTGTGTAGTTGGGAAAATACGCATAAAAGCTTTCTGTTGATCATCACTTTTATATATTCCATATGTTTACTTTTTAGCATATGTTATTTTTATAAATCACATTTTAGAATGACTACAGTTAACTCAAAACACACACATAGTGTGCTCTACCTACCAATCATGATTATGTTGAACTAAGTACCCATTTCAATTTCGGGAATGTAGTTTATTATCCGTTATTATTTTCACCAAAGCACATTATGAATTAAACAAGATCAGTTAATCTCGTTAAATCACAACGCAACCTGTTATTTTGTAGCCATTACGAAACCAAACAATATCACGTGCTTAGTTAATATTGTGTGAATAGGGTTGCCTAAATAAAATACAATAAGCCGGAAATATTGAGATGGAGAAAATTTAAAATTTGGTAAATTTTTTTTTAATTAACATAACAATACTGCCGTCAATGAGATAATAAAACATAAATTTCACTTCATTTTCACTTAAAGTAAGCAGACTTTATGTTATATAGGCACCATGTTTTTTATTGGTGATGGTCTAGCCTTTAGCCGCCATTTCACTTGAATAAGTGATGATGTAGCCTAAGATGGAGCACGCTTTCCCAAAAGAAACTTATTTACCCTGGATTTGAAGACTCAAAGATTATATTCTGGCGGGAAAATAGACGCTGGAAGCTCATTCCACTTTTAGGGCGTGCTTATTATGAAGGTAAAGCAGAAATGTTTGGTTTAACACTGAGGTATATCGAGCAGGTACGTGTGATATTTATCTGTGCGTCTGCTGGTTCTATGGTGGAAGGGAGAAGATGGGATAAGGTTGTGCAATGCCTGCGCACAATCCCCAAAGTGGTATTTGTAGAATATTAACAGTCTGGCAACGCGCGGTTTGAGTTCGAGGCTTTGTAGGTTAGCCTCTGCGAGCAAGGCAGCAGTAATCCATGCAAGATCTGACTTGTGCTTTATAAAGACTGAAAAGCTGTCCCCGAGTGAAGTACTGCGAACCCTAGCCAGGATACCCAGTTTCATGGCAGCAAATTTTGCCTTCCTTTCGATAAGGGAGACAAATTTCAAGTTCGAGCAAAGCTCTAAGTACAATAGGTTCAGACTTTCAGTGATCTGTAGCCGATATCACATTAACTAGGCAGAGGGTTAAATTATGTCTTTTTTGCCTTGAACACACACGCCTGGGTTTTGTATGTGATGAGCCGTACGTAACTAATAAAATATGATCTACGTTAATTATACTTATAGATTTTATTATCATTTAAATTTCCAAGTAAGTACTTCTTCTAAGAGACGGAGGATTTCATTGTATTGTTTAGTGATAGCCACAAAATAGTCGGACTAGCTGGCAACACAACTTGTGAGTCACAGCCTAACGATATTCATTCGACGCGAAACGATTTTGACGCAAATTATACCCTGTTCTGATGAGCAAAGACTTTAATTAAGTTGCCTGCACTGGATTAATTTGATTATCAAAAATCTTATTTCAATTATGTGAACGGTTTATTGGAGCAAAGCTATTCGCTTATGGGCTTATGAGCCTATTCTAAAATTATTATTGTAGACTTAGAATTATAGTTGGTTCTAAAACGTTTATGGATATTACGTTCATAATTAATTAGTTTAAATTGGCTTCTGAAGGTGTTTGCTAAATTGTAACAGTAGATAAAGAATTTTTAGGAGAATTACTTTTGCACTTCTAGGCAAAGACATCATTCTCTTCTGCTAGCTAATTAGACCATAATGTCTGGGGAATAGGGTAGTTTCTTGAGTAAAAAAAATATTGTTTTGTGCAGTCCGTCAGTTAGATTATCGGAAGACATTAGATACGTATTTTTGATGTCAGTCAAATAAAAAATTACACAAATAAAGCGCGTCAGTTTTGGTATGACGTCACGCCGTGCTAAAAAGTTTCGCATGGCAGCAGCGTGACGTCACACGGAACTTTAACTGAATATATGTTCATATTTTTGTTAACTTGATATAAGAAAAAGATAGGTGTCCAATTTCTTCGATTTGACGGACTACTTAGAATTTTTACGGAACTTTACATAGTACACATCAACACATCTGAACTAGAGTTTGGTCTACATACTAAAAGCTCATGAATAATTCACGAACAGTTCTGCAAACCAAGTGTTAATGAACTTCGGCCTCCGTCGGCATAACTAGTTAAAATCTTAACCTCTACAAGCAACAAAATCTCAATTGGTAACAACCATAATTGGTTGCCGCGGGTTTGAACGAGACGCCCGATATTCTGTAATGGTTAGAAGTATTTAACGGTGAGATAAAATCTTAACAAAAGCGATTTGGTTAGCCGTCTTGTCTCAGTACTTATACACTTCACGTATGCATCTATACTCCAATCTAACACATGTCCAGCGGTGGTAGAGCTACAACATCTGATGGTGTAGGTCTTTATTAAGTGCGATTGATGGTAAATGGGTGGAGCGAGAGGCCTATTTATGCTGGACTCTAAGTAAATATATTGACCCCGGCAGCGTGCTGAGAGTGTCGGTTCCGTCTGTGATATGTAAATGATAATTGGTTCCCGAATAGAAAACGTTCTGTTTACGTTGCGATGGCCGTTTTCGGTGCCAGTGCCGATAACTAATACACCTATAGTATCGTACACTTTGGGAGTAATTATAATTATGGCGATAAGATTATGTTTAGTTTCCTTTATTACGGCTTTACAAATGCGGCAAATTTGTAAAAGCATATTGATAGTTTTGTATCTGCTCAATATAAATGTTTGGTAAACAAGTTCTTGCTTTATATCTTCCAACTGCCGTTACAGACAGCATTTTACGTATTTGTTTTACTGTTGGCGCTTAGCACGTCGGTATTGAAACGAATCAGAAATAACGCTTACTGGTTAAATCCGTTTTGGTAGATTTGATGTTCCAGCAGTGACACGTGTAGTGACAAGCGATTCGTTTGTAATACGGTCTAACAATCCTTGTAAAATAAATGTTCCCTTGGGACGGCGGAGAGCTACCGGGCTGTCTGGGGAGAGGAGGTGGCGACCGACCAAACCTTTTGTCCGGAATGTCACGCCATTCGAATTATCCCGAGACGCTTTTTCTCATTAATGGAAGGTTTTATTTGCTCTTATTTAATTTAGCATTAATTCAATGTACCGGTGGCGATACGTGTCCGCTGGTGTTATTTCGTTTGCACCTTTTGTGACAGGCTCATTGAGTGAGAGGTGTTGGGATGTGTGAGGCTCGCGGCTCAGTTTACGCGCCAGCCCCGGCGCCTTTCATCGCGCACAAAGCGTAATTGAATCCCACAGAAACCTACGCAGCCCGTAAGATTTAATAGGGCATTTAAACACTCGCATTGGCCATTGTGAGTCGGTTTTGTATGCGATTATTCATCGCGAAACCGCAGCGGAGCTAGCTTTCCGCGAACGCAGTGCATGTGTTGCCTCGAAAGCGACCAGAAATGAACCACCATTTTGTGCACACTACTTACCAGCACTAAAGGCTGTATACCGGTCTCGCTTATAATAATGTAAATGTTGTTGTATAACAACAAATAACTTAGTGCCATTATACGCTTTAGTGCTTCGTTGTTCTAATAGTTTAATTGTTTTTGCAGTGAAGGTATGAATAGTATTATTTCGCTGGTATAACCAAGGAAATAATACTATTCATGCCTTTTAGTTTATGTTCTGCCATACCTTAACAATAATGTTGTTTCTGTGTTCGCTAAACACGCGTATTTTGGAAACGTTCATGTGAATCATTTACCAACTGTTAAATCGAAACTATGCTTGATTGATATAATATAATTATGCTTATTAAAAATTATGAACATAGTATGCAACTATTTATAACAGAAATCCCACCGAAATAGTCTAAATTTAGCAATAACATACGTACAATTAGCCGTGTGGGGCTTAGAATTAGCACCACCACAACTCTTCCCGTGGGTGTTGTAGGAGGCGACTAAGGGACATACACCGGGGGGCGGGCAGCAGCGCCTCGTGCAGAATATATCTAACTCCGAACTGCAATCCCCAACCCACATGCTCAGCGTGGGGATTATGGGCATTCATGGCAGACACCCCCCATGAGATAAAAAATCAGGGAGAGTCCTGAGTCAAGCAGTGGACCATTATAGACTGTTGAGTTGAGGAGGTGAGAGCAAATATGATTCAAAGCTGAAATTGCAAAAATGTTTTCTATAGACCATCAACCTCGATGGTCTATCATATCGCAACCTATGGTAGAGTAATTAGTAGAATTTGTACTTTTTAGAGCGGATCAAAAGACACAAGTCTATAAAAGTCCCTATATCATACATCGATCAGGTGGTACAATGGATAACAATAGACTAGCCTTTGTGGGCCGCTATCTAATCGTAATGAATATAAATTTTCAGATGACATTTACGATCAGAACGCGCCATGATACCGTCTATGTATAAACGTGTTGGACACACGCACATTCGAATGTACACAATCAAAGAGTAACAATAAAATGGGTGAGGTTTAAAACGATATCAATCGTGCCAGTAAAAGTAATGGGTGATTGCGAGAGTCACTTTATTTTGTGATTCGTTCTTTATGAATTTCCAAACAACATAAAATTTCGTGACAGAACTTAGTGCAAAGTTTGACGTTAAAAACTATTTTTTACGGTAACGTTCCAATTCTATGTTCTTTAGTTAATTAATTTTGGTCCAGTTACAGGTCTAGTTACAATATTTTATTATTTAATAAAATATAAAACACATGAAATAGCTACCTAACAAATATCAATGGACAGATAAATGATGGGCACAAAGGAACTGTTACTTTTAGCACGGAAAAAGAGCTCTAAAATGAAGATTAACAAAACTTATCATTCTATATGTCTATACAGTGAAAGTCCATACATTGTTACCTCATAACCTGAGGATGGTGAAATTCAAACCCTTTGAGCTGGTAAGTATTGTATGTGGAAGCAATGAATACAATTATCTCTGGAGCAGAATTCACGCAAGAGCGCGATACCCATTGCTCCATAAAAGTAAGGACTGTTATCTTTCCAATTTATTTCACCTTTAGAGCGAGGCACGAGAACACAATGTTATTGTACGTTCTTGGGATCCAAGGACTTGATAAAAGGACGAAGGAAACTTCCGTCTTGTTAGAACGAGCCAATCCAAAGAGATTGGTAAATTTTTCTAGTTTAAACGAGCGAAGACACCGCCATATAATTAGATATAAGTCTGTGAAATCCGTGTCCGCTGTGAACACAATTCTTAGAATCAAAAACGTCATTCACAAAACTTACAGTTACTTGTCAAAGGAGTTTTTTATTTCTTTATTTTAATTACATTAATTAGAGGATAGATACACAATTATGATAATCTAATAATAATACAGACTCACAAAACTGCAAACATTCTGACATAATTTTACTGAAACTATCCGCGAATGTCGCAGTCTAGGCTGATTTTCAGGAGAGAGTTAAGTGCGGTTAGGGTGCGCGGGATGGGTGACGGGCAGCGCGGAAGTGGAGGACGGCGGCACAACAAACAAACTGTGATTTCGGCCCCGACTAATAAACGAAAGGTTATTTATTGTTTTGCTTTTAAAACTCCATGAACACTTATGAATCTTTGGTGTAAAATATTGTCTCGAAGTTAAGCCTCATACTTTCTTTCTTGTGAGTTCAATTCAACTTGAAAATCATAGGTATTATTATTGCTCATTCCAATTAAATTAATAAAGGGTTAGAATGTCTCATGTAAAATTAAATAGATATAAGCCTCACATTTTAACTGAAAACCTACCTTAATTTTCCTAATTTCTTACTTTTTTGACCAGTGATACACCTAAGGTCAAAATATGAACGTTATCACGGTACAAAGGTATTTCGTGTATGATAAACATTACTACACTACGTTTTCCGAGTCGCGGTCTCCACTCAAGAACACGTTTACCTCAGCGGTTCTCGGTTCTTCTTGAGATATGGCCAGCCCACAGCCACTTCAGCTTGTTTATCCTTTGAGCCCTCCGACCAGGTGGGATGACGATTTGCGAAAGACAGATGCTGCATGTGACAAGCTGAGGACAGGGTGCTATGGCGCTCATTAGGGCAGGCCTATGTCCAGCAGTGGACTAATATAGACTAGTAAATAGGTTTATTTTATGTATGTTACATTAAGGTATTATATTCTATATGGGCCGTGGTTTTTAGTATTTTACTTCCTGTACTCGACTAATGTTGCCTGAAATAACCGATTTTATTATTATTATCATATAGGCTGATGATGACGATGATGATGATAAACACTACTACTTTTAGATCGGTAGAGCTTACGGTGCATGCACCATAAGCTCTACCAAAACCATATGAAGTGGAGTAAATAATTTATCACAATCACATCAGCTGGCGTATAATTTGCCATGCACGCTCCTCTATTATGCTCTCAGACGATTCATTCGATATAATGAGTGACGCTTGCTACCGGCCATTCTTTGTCCGCCACCACAGAGAACAGGAGCCAGTTGTCAGTTCCTTACGTCAAATGCAAAAAAACTTATGGGTTGAAATGTTAGTATTATTTTATCACAAACAAGATTCGTAGTAGGCCTTCCCAATAAAAACCTTTATTTTTTTTTAACTATCATGGTTATTAATATCAAAGTCATTTATAACGGAATATTTACCATGATTCGATTTTTTAATTTTTGATCGAGTCGCGTTCGTAAATGAAACCGTTGGTAGTGGTAACATTCGTAGCAAAAGACAAAGAATGAGGGTAGATCGGTATGTCTGCCAATAAAAACAAACTTGTAGTGACTTCAGTTCTTCCATGATCATGGCGCATGAAAATGTGTTGAAATATTGGAAAACTCAAAAATCGAATCATGGTAAATATCCCGTTATAAATAACTTTAGCCATTGAAAATTTTACTAAAAAAAATTAAAAACACTCTTTCTATGTGTACATCATCTTTTTACGACTAAACTGCTGAACTGATTGTTATTAACCATACCAGTCTGCCTGTCAGGTGAGATGATTATCTCCGAAAGACTGCAGGCAGATGCTGAATGCGGCAAGACAGGGCGCTATGGCGCTCATTAGACGAGGCTTATATCAAGCAGTGGACAAATAAAGGCTGATGACAATGATATCAGTCTGGAAGGTACATAATATTTGTTTCAGATATAAACATAAAACTTTTTATATAATATAACGTATGAAAATCACCACAGCTCTTCAATAATCCCTGGTGGTGCGTGAACCAACTAAAATTGCCGCAAATACTAGTGTTTTGGATGATGTCGCTCCAACGCAACTTCGTTCCATGACTTGTGATTTGTCTAACTGATGTTGATTGTTAGAACAGATTTGTGATGATTGTCGGCCTTTTGATAGGAAATAAATTATTGAATAGAAATAAAGTGTCCAGGTTCACTCTTAATTGAAAAATGTCTGTGCGCCGCTTCATAAAATAATTCAACGGTTGCTTAACCCATAAAAGCAAACAATCAACACAAACAATCAAAGATGAAATTGATAAAAGGTGTAAGTCCTCAAACTATCAATAAATAAATAAATAAATAAATATTAAATAAATATTGCTGGACAATTCACACAGCATTATCTAGCCCCAAGGTAAGCAGAGCTTGTGTTATGGGTACTAGATAACTGATATACGTAATATTATACATTACATAGATAGATATATTTTTATTATAAATAGAAAACACCCAGACCAACGGAACAAATTTCTGCAGATCGTACACAAATTTGTTCCGAGGCGGGGATCGAACCCGCAACCTCTTGCGTCGCAGGCAGCCTCTCGCCCGCTGCGCCACTGAGGTCGTCAATCAATCGTCAATCAATGTTTACTTTTTACCGCAAATTTTCTGAGAATAACTTTATATTGATTGTTTTATAATGCTTTGAAATAAATTTATCCCATTCTCTCAAGCTTCGGTTTCTAGATTCATATCAATAAAACATATAATTTCACGGCTAGCCCATCAATTCTTAATAACAAGACGAGCATTCGTGAAAATGAGAAATAAATAGCAATATATGATTTTAGTACTTCCAAGCAATGGCATTAAATTTTTCAACACTTCAGAAACGACGTTGTTGATGATGATAGCGCAACCATAAAGTATTGAATACTAATTTTAAATAAGATAGAACGCAGCGCGAATAAGAGTTACGACGTGGCTATAATCGACTGAAGCACGCCATCTTTCATATGGTTTAACGAAGGGATCACTGCCGAGCAAATATTCTAGACGCCATTGTTTTAATCACTACTTACGGTTCGCAGGCTCCGCTCTTAAATCATAAATCCATATTTTATATTGAGCGCGAAAGTTGGTTTTTCGCGATAAAAATTTGTTATTGTTGGGGACCATCCTGACTAAACCTGTTTGGTCAAGCTGCCTGACAAACATAGAAGCTCGTTGCGATCAGTTTGATTGAATGAAATGTTTCTATGTGACATGTCTCATGTGAAGTTGTTGTAAGTTGTTTGCAAAGGGCATTTGGTACGTTCATTTTATAGACAAAATTTTCATATTTTTCCATTATAAGTAAAAAGCAAAGTAAAAAGGTTTTATTTTTGTCAGAACAACAAGAGAAAAAGAAAAGATAAACACAGCAAAAGACAAATAAGTGACAAAAAATGGGCATGGCTCAGCATGAGCCCAGAAGCGATACATATCGCTAATGCGCGCTTGTTTTATGTGACTCCCAGTTATATGATATTATGCGCCTACTCGTATTAATATGTACACAAATACAATTTTATAAACTGAAAATATGGCTCATGACACGTAATTTCCGTCGAATTGACTTTGAATTTGCGAAATCACGAAATTGCTTTGACTTCAAATTAAGGGACCCTTTTTGTTATTTTTATCTTATCTTCATAAATTATTTAATGAATGGCACCAGTCAAGAATTATCAAATTAGCGGAAATGACTTTTAGTTTATTATTTTCTTAATAATTTTGATAATTAAAATCTATTGCAAGAATAACTGTCCATCCAAGAGTTATTAATCATGTGTAGCTATAAGTCATGTTTGAACCTACTAGATTAAAATATTTATTAAAATTTTGCAGGCGAGTATAAGCTTACTCCAAGCTAGTAATGTTTATTTATACATAATATGTCTACTTTGAATTTGCGAAATCACGAAATTGCTTTGGCTTCAAATTAAGGGACCCTTTTTGTTATTTTTATCTTATCTTCATAAATTATTTAATGAATGGCACCAGTCAAGAATTATCAAATTAGCGGAAATGACTTTTAGTTTATTATTTTCCTTTTTTGGGCGACCCTTTTGGGTTTGCAATATCTTCATTTTGCGGCTTTATTTAATCAAAAAGCCATAATAATACCAAAGTATGTTGGTAACCGGAATAAAGTTATTTGTCAAAAGTATTAGGGGAGACCGGGTCAAGGCCGTATAGCTAAGGATTTAAGTCCGTAGAACGTTGATTTTTAAACACAAATGTACGAAATCAACATTTATTATCAGAATATCTATCTAGGTACACAATTACGTACACATATTACTTATAATAAGAAATTTAAAAAAAATAACAGAAAAATTGCAAACTTCTACTATTTACGGTTTTGCCCCAACACCTGGGTAAAACCGTATACTATATACGATATTGCCCCCGAAGCTATGTTTTAGCGATACATCCTCTGCATGAAAAATCATCCAGCTCCTCTGAATTGTAGCCTGTACAGCCTTCATGAGCCCACCTCTTGCAAACTATACATTGCACCCAACCTTCATCTATACGACTTGTACCGTATTCTTCAAGGCAGTACAAGCATATGTTATCATTGGTCACAATTTTTTGTTTTTTCTTTTGAACCGACATTTTCAGATTAAGCTTAGGTTGCATCTGCAAACAAAATGCAAGGAAAATAAAGTTTCATCCATTCGGGTCCAAATCGTATATAGCGGGTTTTACCCCGTACGGTTTTGACCCACGGCTAAGTTTGTCAACACTTCGCACATACTATTATACATACAAGGTAAATTTGCCGGCACAAATATTATAAATTACGTGTAAATAGACAACCTTTAATATAGTTAATGTGCTACTTACCTGCAGTTCACGTAAACTTTACAACAATTGCTTGAACTTTAACAGAAATTACATCAGGACCACCAAAAAACAATAAAATCCAATATTTTCGTAAAGCGCAACGTTGTCGCGATCAGTGTTTGCTGACAAAACGCTCTGATTGGTCGACTCCAGTGAGCGGCTTAGGCGCGCGAAATTTGAATGATTGACGTGAATAGATCTACTGTACGGTTTTACCCCGGTATACGGTTTTGTACGGGTTTCCCCTACTTCTACATTATTGCTCAACATACCTAATATCATTTGTAACCAAAAAAACATCGACAAGATAACATGACATGATAAATTGTTTTAGGAATAGTGAACTATGACACACATACAATTGATACAGTGCGAGAAATCTTAAAGCTTCCTTAGGCAAGCCACGAACCAGTCATGAACCGGTGAATATTATCTTCAACTATATGTCATGATTCTGACTACACGAAAAATTATACGGCTACAAAATCTACATGTATGTAGTTCTTAGAAAATTACTTGCGACACACACAATAAAGTACTATATTAATATTAAATAATTTATTTAATAGTGTTAGCTTCGAAGCTAGGTTCATTCATTCTTCTAGACTAGGTAAAGGTTTACCAACTGCAGGTTTGTTTTTACAGTTTGGAATAACAACATGTCTTTTTTTTAATTATTTTTTTTTGCTAAAAAAACATTAATAAATTTTCGTAGAAAATATGTGTATTTTTCCAGATTTTGACCGCAATATACCTAATAAAATATTTTAAGAACTAAGAAAATGATAATTTTATTGTAGAAGGAACCTTTAAAGGTCGTGGCACTGTTGTACAATCGACACGTTCCGTTGGTACAACATGCCAGTGCCAACATACCGTCAGAACGGAACAAAAAGTGACATCTTATTGATGTATTGACTGAAAAGAAGGCTGATATACTGTTAGGCTGTTATTTAAATCATGTGTAGCTATTAGTCATGTTTGAACCTACTAGATTTAATATTTATTAAAATTTTGCAGGCGAGTATAAGCTTACTCCAAGCTAGTAATGTTTGTACTTATATGTATATGGGTAGATTCGACCAAAGTAGAATAAATATTATACTTTGCATCTTAATAAAATCTATTGCAAGAATAACTGTCGATCCAAGAGTTATTAATCATGTGTCTTTTGTTAAATTAGAATCGTAAGTTCCTAGCCAAGTTATTTTCTATGTATGTATATGTACCTATGTTTTGTGTCGAGCTAAATAAACTTTTCATTCATTCATTCATTCATGTGTAGCTATTAGTCATGTTTGAACCTACTAGATTTAATATTTATTAAAATGTTGCAGGCGAGCTTACTCCAAGCTAGTAATGTTTATACAAATGTACAGTGTACATTTATGTACTTATTATGTATATGGGTAGATTCGACCAAAGTAGTATAAATCTTATCCTGTGCATTACATATAATAAATCCTATTGCACGAATAACTGTCAAAGGTTGCCTGGAAGAAATCGCTTCTAAGCGATAAGGCCGCCCATTGTACTTTTATGTCTATGTCTAGGTCTATGTCTGTTTGTTGTTTTTTTTTTGTGGTGTACAAAAAAGAGTTTTGTATTGTATTGTAACTGTCTATCCAAGAGTTATTTTTTATACCACCAAAATGTATGGAGTAAACAATCAGAGAGTATTAAATGGTGACCGCTAGAACAATAGCTATAATTATTCAACGTTCACTCCTTTAACCATGCGAAATTAAGTAGACCCAAAATCTTTTCTCGCGCTGTGCTGTTAAATTAATGGTATTTAAATATTACTTGGCTTATTGTATATAGTTGACATATTTGTTTCATACTTGGACAGTGGTCAGTCACTCGCACTTAGTTTTAAATCATATATGTAGTTTTCTTACCCCTTTTGGAGTTGCTTTTTAGGGCAACCGAAAGCGGAACTAATGCACGATGCATTTTATTTCACTCGGAGATCGCAGATAGTGATTATCTATACACGGGTCTGTTTTTTGTACAATTTCAAGTAACAAAGTTTTGAATTATATCTACCATAGGGAATTAATACTGACGTGTCCTTTGTTTTAAGGCATAATAATAATATTTTACATAAGTACCTACTTAACTACCTAACCTTTGAAAAAACGCAAATGACGCTGCAAGTGGAAAGAGTAAAATTAAACTAGGATTATCTCGTATTTGATCAAATCCACCCTAAGTATTAAATTCCTGCAGTTTCGTAATTGGAATACCAACCATCACACTTCACTTCATATCACATCACACGGTATAAAGAAAGTAGAACTTTCGTTCAAATCACTGTTTCAATTTACTCCTGACCACAACAAGTCTATCAAGGAAAATAAAAGGAGGGTGACGAAATTTACTGGCATTGGCAGGATTAAGCCAATCCGCCAGCCAATAAGGTGGACACTTGACGTATGCCTTTCCATTAGGTTACCGCGCAAGAAATACATCACGGCAGGCCTTAATCAAAGACGCGAGGAGACCGACCAAGATTAATACGTAGACATAGGGGAAGAGGAAGAACGGAATTAGGAATCGGATACAACCCTTACGCAATGAACTGACTAACATCATTTCTATTCCGGCCGCAACGCCAAACCATCTGCGCTTGATTAATCGCTGCTAGCCCAGTAAAAAGCTAATTTAGCAAAAAGGCCCGAACTTAATTCAGAACCGAACTTCGAGCTTAGTGTCCTAGATTTTAACAAGTGGTACTTCAAGCGGTTAGTCGTAATTGATTTATATGGCACTTTCAATTTCTCTGAAAAAAACTGTGAGAGTTGCGAAATGAGAGGCACAGAAGGGTTAATTACAACGAATGGGGAGGTCAACGGGCGCAGGCTGAACGTCGAAGTTTAGCGGATCACCAATTTCAATGCTTTAATATTGTTACAAACTCAACTCCACGTTTCTTTAATTAAAATTAACGACGCAAAACTTTGACAGTCAAACGAATTATTAGTACAGAAGCAAACTTTTAATTAGTTCGCCTTCTTCCAGCGATACTTTTGTGCATTTGTCTGAAGTAATTTAAATTAATTTGAATTCTTCCCGAGGACGTAAAAATCCTAAGTTTATTATTCGATTAACGTCTTACAATTCGGAGATACGTGTTTAATTTTTTGGGTCATTGAAATGAAATTTTCATTACATTCTAAGATTAATAAAACAACGAAAAATGTTTTGTAATGACAGGTTAATTCGTTTGATGAAAGAATTATTCACAGCAACCGATTTGGTACAACTTGCTCGCACACAGTTCACGATTGAATGGAAGGCGGTAACTCCGAAATTACAAATTTCACGCCAGCCTTCGTGTACGGTTCCATGACAATATTTGACGGCCGCTGCCACAGAGTGTTTCCGAATCATGCATGTCTAAATACTAAATTATTGATAGGAAATGGAAGCAACACCACAAATCCATTTGATGTGGTGTTCTAAAACGTAATTGTTGAAAGGTACGTGCTCAAGTTTTAATATGTGAGATGCGATTGCTTCGTGAAAGTACGCTTGCGGTTGTGTTAGAGCAGAAACAGCACATACGGTGCAATTTGGAATACGGTGATTATGGTTTTCAAAGCTTTTACGCGAAAATCAAATACTTATTCCATACAAAATGATTTCTATATTGTTACTACAATAACCATTCACTAATTGGAGTAGGTTCAGTTTAGTCGAATGTTCCATTTAATCGGCCTTCATAACTTTAATGTCCCGAATTTACTGGAAGAAACTTTTCGAACCGGCTTCACGTAATGAGCTGTCATTACAGCAATCACAAGGGTAATCAGCTAAGAGTATTCAAATAGCTCTGGTGCGTGCATCGTTATAAGTGCAGCCTTTCATGTGTTCACACCTCATGAAACCCCGGGGAGTGCAAGCCAGCGCGCACAAATACGCGCGTAAACACTATGCAGAATCTCAACTTTACATTTTCTATGATGAGGGTGTGTGATATCAAACAAAAAACTTAGTTGCTTTGAACGAGCATCGCTTAGTTGTTTAAGAGTAAAAATAACACTGACAATTAAACATAATGTCAGTGGCGTCAAAAAAACAGTAATAAATTCGACGAGGTTAAACTGTCGGGCAAATTTTTAAAGAACAAAACAACGGGTAGGCAACTGTAAACATAACTATAACAACAGATAAAGGTGGCGGTTAAAAATGACCGCCTCTTTCATGTTGCTTAGATAAAGTTTGATCAAATATAATCTAAGCGGGACACTATGCGAGATGCTGTTATTTTCAATTTGACCCAGCGACTTGTACAAATTTTTATTAACATAATGATATAATGATAAAGAAAGGTTTTGCAACACAATTCAGTTAAGTGACTAGGTAACGTATTTTGGAAGCTTGCTCAGCCATAGATGCTTGAGTGACGTTTATGCCATAGAAAAGTTTTCATTATACTAAGGTCAACCTTTATTATACTAAGGCCCGTATTATGAAAGCTTGATTAGGCATGGATATATGCTTGAGTGACCTTTCTGCCATAAAAAAGCGTTACTCAAGCATAGATCGATGATTGAGCAACCTTTCATTATACTAAGGTCCGTATTATGAAAGCTTGCTCAGTCATAGATCTATTTTTTTTAATCTACGACTTCTGTGGCGCGGTGGCCGAAGGTCTGCTCGCGACGCAGGAGGTTGCGTGTTCGATTTCCGCCTCGAAACAAATGTATGTACGATCTGCAGACATTTGCTCAGGGTGTTCTGGTCGTTTTCTATGTATAATGAAAAAAATCTATCTATATTATTATAGTGTTATATTATATAATAATAATAATAATCATTTATTTCAGACCATAGAAAAGTTACAGATCTTAATTAACTTACGCTACAGTCCATAGTAGGTAATATATAAGTTTATCAGTTATCTAGTACCCATAACACAAGCTCTGCTTAACTTGGGGCTAGGTAATGCTGTGTGAATTGTCCAGCGTTATTTATTTATTATCTATGCTTGAGTGACGTCAATTTCATAGAAAAGCGTTACTCAAGCATATATCGATGACTGAGCAAGCTTTCAATAAACTAAGGTTTATTGAAAGCTTGCTCGTATTATGAAAGCTTACTCAGTCACAGGTACCTATATCTATGCTTGAGTGACGTTTATTCCGTAGAAAAGCGTCAATCAAGCATAGATCTATGACTGAGCAAGCTTTTATTATACTACGACAACGAGAAGATCTACGGCAAGGGCTACATCTACTATGTCCGTCTGCTCCACCCGACTCTGGCTGGACCCCACCACGTACGGGCATGATGAATAAAGATTATCCACTCCTCCTCAGTAAATTAACTGAACTGAACAGCTCTTTAGCAGTAACTCAAATGTGTAAAAACTTGTTAGTATTATCGGTAAACTGTTTTATTGTTTGTTGAGCATATTTGTAAGACCATGTTCAGCTTGTGCGATGTATGAGAATCTAGAATTATCGAATGATAGACAAGACAGTAATGACAGTAACAAAAATAATCATGGTTAAAATAACTCGACATGAACAAATCGTAAACAGAACTCAATGAATATTAAGCACCAACCAAAACAATTTCCAGACATCCTTGAGTTAAATAATTCCCCCCTCATAAACACTGAAAAAGAAACATTGATTGCGTCATAAATTGGCAAAACGTTGCCGTGTGCCGATGAGTTTCTCGGGTTTCGGGCAGAAGTAATGAATAACTTCATGCAGATGAATAGTCGGTGAAGTGCGAGTCCAGTTGACTTGCTGCTTGCTACTGGATGGATACAAAATATGTCAATTATAATAATAAATCATCATCATCATCATCAGCCTATACCAGTCCTCTGCTGGACATAGACCTCCCCTAATGAGCGCCATAGCGCCCTGTCTTCAGCTGGCCGCATCCAGCATCTGCCAGCAGTCTTTCGCAAATCGTCATCCCACCTGGTCGGAGGGTGTCCTACACTACGTTTGCCGAATAATAAATAAACTTCATAAAAAACAAACACAACCGAACATAGAACCTCCTCCTTTTTTCAAAGTCCGGTAAAACACTTTCCAAGACAACCATGTTCATTATTTGTAGGTGGAAATTGTGTGGAGTACTTATGGGAAAGAATAAATATCGCCGGCCTATCGCAGACTATCACATCAACTCGTCGAAACTCGCCTCGTGTGTGTTCACCCTTAAAGGAAGGTGTCTTAATGCATTTCAAATATTACTTTTTGAAATCTAATTGAGATAAATGTGACACTTTACGAGAAATGATTATAAATTGAGAAGATTGCATCGGAGATAAAATGTTAAATATATTTTGCCGCTAAAACAAAACGTAAAAGTATCCGTCCAGTTCTTATGGAGATAAAATAAAACGTTATCTTCAAGTTTGGTTTTCTTTATAAAACAAATAGGAACATTTGCAAGATATTCTTACTGGAATGGCGTTTGTGAATAAAATCTAATAAGGAAGACTAATGTGGAACACAAACAAAGCACGTTGAAAACAATAGCCACACTCGATACTAGGAAAATAAAGATAAGAAAGTGAGATAAATAGGATTGTTCACATATTCAGGATATAGAAGTTCCTACGTGTACAGTAGCTTTTAAAACTGTCATATAACGGGATATTGGTAGTGATTCTGTTAGTACAAAACCTAAACTTACCTAGCGTAAAAAAATTGCTGTCCCCTTTTTTTCGATTGAATTAAAAGAGACCGTATCAATTTTAGGCTGTTTTAGATTAGGTTATGTATCATCAGAATAACTGCCATTATTTCTATTAATACGTGGATTAGGTAGAAAATTATGGATAGTTGGTTTTGTATATGCAGAAACCAATACCAAATAGGTTTTGTTCCTGACCTTATATTAGATAAAATTAAAAAAAAATATATTAAGTATTGAGTATAGATTAAGTTGTTTTATTTTCTACCATTGTTTTCTTTTCTTTTGTACTAAGTAGATGAGTACGATTATGTTAATAGGTAATCACACTCGAGCTAAAATATGAATAAGTAGATACTTATATACAGGGTTATTGGTAAAAATAAAGACCTGGCGTCTTCACGAACGTGTTCGTGATGATGGGCAGAACCTGCAGTTCACGTAGTGTTACTAATTTACCAATAACCCTGTATAAGTTCAAGTTTTTTTTTTCTCTATTAATTGAACTGTATACTGGTGTCTACATAGTATCACTGTATAATTATTGTAATTCACACTTCATTGGTTTTATTTTTATTTTTTGTAAAATTTTAGAGTTTATTGTTATGACTTAATTTAATTGTACTTTGTAGTTTGTAAAATTACTTTCATTTCATTTGTATTTTATGTTCTTTAAGAAAATAAAGTCTTTAATATTTACACCGATATTTACCATGAGAACTCGAAAATCGAATCATGGTAATATCCCGTTTTAAATGAATTTAGTGAACAGTAGCTGTTCTGTAATATAAGTTCAAGAATAGAAATCGACTCAGATTTTGTCCTTGATTGAGTAAGCGGTTTTTCTCATACCTCTACCATATGCTTATGAGATTCGCTACGAAACTCTGATCTTACCAGTGTTCGTACAAACTCGGGTGGACCAACCAACCGAGGATACCCGAACACTGTGGCAACTAATCCACTCTGCCCCCCTAGCATGCGGATTGTTGTATAGGGTAGAATAGAGAAAAAATACGTCACTTCGTCATCGAATGCGTAAATTGTTTGAAATGCATTCCTTCAACTTCAATAATGTACGCAATGTACGATGGGATGTCATTATTGTCTATTCTACCCTAGACAACAATCGCCATGCTAGGTGGACTGGATTCATTGTTTTGTTAATAGCACCTACCTAAGTATTTACCTTTTTAGATAAGTTATTGTAAGCATCGAGTAGAATTAACTGTGCTTATATAATGTAACGATTGAGTTCCATCATACTTATCTTTAGATCATTAAGATATTAAGAGTTTTATTTTCTCGCTAACAAAGATACACTTCTTTTTAAGTTAAAATCTCGAGGAATGTAACATTAGGGTCAACCCCCTTAGGGGTTTAAAGAGTGTTATAAATTTAAGTCCTATTCATAAATAAATAATGCTGGACAATTCACACAGCATTATCTAGCCCCAAGGTAAGCAGAGCTTGTGTTATGGGTACTAGATAACTGATATACGTAATATTATACATTACATAGATAGATATTTTTTATTATACATAGAAAACACCCAGACCAACGGAACAAATTTCTGCAGATCGTACACAAATTTGTTCCGAGGCGGGGATCGAACCCGCAACCTCTTGCGTCGCAGGCAGACTATCGCCCGCTGCGCCACTGAGGTCGTCATATTATATTCATATTCATATTTATTTAAATAAATAAATAAAATAAAACCTTTCTACTGAGATCTCAATATACGTGTCGATAACTTCAGCCAGTACCATCCAGTACCTACAACTAATATTTCAAATATAAGTCTCAAATCACCTCACAATTTTACAACATAATAATAGTGGTATCATAACTCGTAAGATTATTTAAGAATCATTATCGTCACTCTCCGATAAAATATTACTAGCCTCTGGCAATCCTTGTTTTGTCCAAATTATTGTTTTAACTACAACATGATATACTCTCGACGTAGGTACCGTTAACATAACGAACATCGAACCAGACAAATTGCTTACGCTCCTAATATTTTAGACACCTTCGTACCGAGCCGATGGGGGCTTTTATCAACTCATAGCATCTACTCTATGTTTAGATTCGGAGATAACTTGATCAACTCGATGCTAGTGGCGCGGCTATAGTGTTGTGCCGCACTTAAGAGTTAACAAGTTATACGGCCGGCTAAAATATTTACTTATTTCAAGCCATAACGCGACACAGGCTAGGCCGAGCGTTTGACGACCTAATAATTTACAATAAAGTCCTATAAGTTGGTATATCCAGGCGAGCTAATGGATACGGTGTATCGTAAAGGTGTATTTACGGTGCTGTAAGTTATTTTTATTGATGGCGCAGCACTATTAGAGACAAACTAGCTCGCGGTGCGGAACACGAGAGGGGCAGGGTAGCTTGTCGCACATCAATACGGGAAGCATAATCAATATGTTAATATCTGAGATAAGACACCGAGATTCCTGAGCATACAGTCGCCACTGGGACAGAGGTAGCCCACATTCTTCTAGATATCATCGTAAATATAGCTGTCACTCAACTGATGCACCAATGATTGGTTTTATTATTGACCAGAAATGCCATCATCATTGTCAACAGACAGACTACTAGGCATGGACCTCCGATACAAAAGTTTGCCTTACTAACAATGTCTGGGTGATTACTTACTTAAGAAATAATTTAAAATCTCGATCCCCATTATTATTTGAATGTGGCTAAAAACCGAGGTTTTGAGTCTGAAATAGGCTAATTTTAATAGTCAGATATTGGTGTGAATTTCAAAACTTGAAGAATGACTGACAGAAAACTGAAAGAATTTAAAGCCGTAGAAATGATACTAAGTTGGGGTAGTCCTGGGGCCGAATTCTTCTAAATTCATCGTTAACCATAACAGTGGTATCGACTCAGAAAGACACATTTTGGCATTAACCATTGATATAAGAAACTACAGACGGACACGTGTCTATGTGAATTTTGAAACCAGTCTATCAATCTCGCCGTGCAAATAACACCGCAGACACTATCTAGAGTATATTTCATCTATGAACAATTGTTCAGCATTATTAATTTATTAAATTATCAGCCTAGCTATTTTGTCAACACAGGCTAATAGTTTCTGTATTTATAATTACATACAAATACATTTACCAGTATTTAAATTAATTAATATGTTAATCAACTAATATGTTTACGGAGATAATTAATTTCACATCTAATGATAAAATCAGTTAGAAACTAATATCTATTCTGTTTTTATTTTTAACTGCTATTCCAATTCTCAGGGCATTTTAATGTGTATTTTACACTGAGTATATTAATATTAAGCGTCTTTGTAATGCGCTGTGATTTTAACTTTCAACATGTTGTAAATTAGTTGGACAGGTTAAGTGTTGGGTTAGATGCCACACACAGAGATTTCCCTAAATAAATACATAGGGTACATAGATATTGTACATTACATACGAGTAGTAACTAAGCTACTTTATTTTATTTTCCTTAGCAAATTTAAAGGTAGGATTTCACATCGATCATTTCTCGTATCGATCGACCGAGTACATGATCCCAACTGCGCTTCCCATTCATTCGAGAGAGAATGGGATCGTTGAATGATAATGGTAAAGAATGAGTGTATTTCTTAGAGATGCCCAGAGTGCGGGTAAGCACTATAACAAAAATCCTTAGAATTTAGCAACGGCAACACCTCTCGTCAAACGAACTAAATGTAACTTTAGTCTTAGAACATTGAAAACTTTAATGTTTTCTCTGTAGGTGGAATCACCGGCGCTACAGTCCGTAAGAGAGATCCCAAAGATTTTCGACAAATACCGACCGAGACTCGTGGCTTAGTTGGTTAGAGCACACCCGTACTAAGGGTGGTCGCGGGTTCGAGTCCCGCCGAAGTCGAAAATTTTAGGGAACTTATTTCTATTATTGAAGTAGTAGTCCAATGTTTTTTATTCATTTAGTGTTTTCTGTTTCCTTTGAGAATTAAAAGCCCGCGCTCAAATTCTGTATTTTCTTTAGTGATAGTGAGTTATAAAACTACACAAAATATTGTAAGAGAAATATTTTATGTATATTGCACGTCATATATTGGTCATATTTTGTGATTCCGTTCACTACTTTTATTGGATTAGATTTAGTGAACTCTATTTACCGCAGAGCCCTCTTAATATTTCAAGAATTTAGTAGAATCTTTGTTTGCAGTGAAGGCCATCTAGTAAATGGCTCTATAGTAAATGAGGTGCTAATGAACCTACAAAACAACATAAGAGCCGGCCGTATCCGTCCAAATATAAAAAGTTGAATAATTACATCTATTAATTAGTGGCATGTAATTTATAGTAAAGCTTAGAATCCCGTGTAAGCAACGATAGTAAATGTCAACGTGGTCCAGGTAAATTACATATAGCCCGGTCTCCGGTCCCATTTAAAGTTTTATGCTTTGTGCAGATGTTTGAGGCGGGCAGCAGTATTTTAATAATAATTAAAAACTCAAAATACGTACGCCGTAAAATCGTGATTGGCTCCAAGTGAAAACTCGTTAGGTAGATCGTAAAAGTCGACAATAATTAGGCAGGCATAACCGCGAGAAGCGATATGAGCTGATTACGAAAGAAATACAGTCGTACAGCGTTGATTTATTGGACGGGGAGAGGCGTTTCATCGCTTCACCGCGAGCAGCACACTGCGATGATTCTGCCTTATACTCATCCTGCATTTGTGAATATCAATTTGTGCAAAAGAACTAAAGCACCGCAAACGTTTCTATCTAGGAGGCCTACTCGGAAAAGGAAAATCGAAGTTTCTGATATTAGATTTCGTGCAAAATCAACTTTTATTTTCGTCCCTTGCATATGATTCGCATTTGCACGAAAACGAATTAAAACTTCGATTTAGTTTTTTACGAATACGGGCATAGGCTTTATTTTGATCAATATAATTAAGCGCATTCACATGAGCAATACATATGACACGGTCTCCAGAGAGGCTCGATTAAAGTGTATATAAATTTTTTAAGCACATCTATGAAACGACGTAAAAATATTTTAAGCGCTGTTTTGGCTGATACTACTGAACAATTTAGCAATGAAAGTGGTCCTGGTATCAAAAGCTTCCATGGATTATTTGAAAAGGCCGCACTTTCACGGTCTGCGAGCCTTAATGAAACGAAATTCTTCACATTTGTCTCTGACTCTACGTGAAAGTGAAAATACCGAGTTGAAATATTGAACACGGCCGGTTAACAAGCACAATCGTGAGTAATTGTACTTACATTAAAATATGTATTGGATCGTGAATATTACAAATTCTGGAGGTAACTTAACGTAATCAGGTGCCAATTAGGGACAAAGAGGAGTATAAGCAGCTGGCTATGCTTATTCATCAGTTAATGAGACCACCGTATAGAAATAAATGCTTTTTAATATGCTCTCAGGGTCTCTACACAATCGTTGCTGTATGATAATGCTGGACAATTCACACAGAATTATCTAGCCCCAAGCTAAGCAGAGCTTGTTTTATGGGTACTAGATAACTGATACACCTACATAATATTATACCTACAATACATAGATAGATGACCTCAGTGGCGCAGCGGGCGAGAGTCTGCCTGCGACGCAAGAGGTTGCGGGTTCGATCCCCGCCTCGGAACTAATTTGTGTACGATCTGCAGAAATTTGTTCCGTTGGTCTGGGTGTTTTCTATGTATAATAAAAATATCTATCTATGTAATGTATAATATTATGTATATCAGTTATCTAGTACCCATAACACAAGCTCTGCTTACCTTGGGGCTAGATAATGCTGTGTGAATTGTCCAGCATTATTATTTATTTACTTATTTATTTATAAATATTTTTTATTATACGTAGAAAACGACTAGAACACCATGAACAAATGTCTGCAGATCGTACACACATTTGTCCCGAGGCGGGAATCGAACCCGCAGCCTCCAGCGTCGCAGGCGAACCTTCGCCCACCGCGCCACAGAGGTCGTAAAATTCTTATTATTGATTCTTATAATTCTAAAACGTTAGTGGACATACAATAAAGTGTTTTTGCATTGTATATAGAACTGAACATTAAAATTCTGGTAGGTACTTAGTTTGCTTTATCTTGTTTACCCACTGTTACAAGGTTGTAAGAATTTAATCTAGAAAAGTAAAGTTTTAAAACGTATATTACTTTGACAGCAAATACACAAAAGTTGCTGACGCTCACGCTACATTAACGTGTAGCGAAAACTTAGGTACAGTCAACTGCACTTCAATCAACCATTCAATAAGTCCCTTGTTTTTTAAAGCTTCCATCATCATGGATCACTTTTCTGTCAAAAAGAGCTATATGGTACTTACAAGGTAAATTACAAACACCGACAATAACATTATCTACCTAATTGAGAAGTAAATGTTACAAAATTACTTGAAAGCTAGGACTCTCCTTTCTCCTTTCAGAGCTGAAAAGTAACGTTTGTAATAATATTAATATCAAAAAAGCTTACCAAATTGCTTGAGAAGACAGATCCAATGAGGCTAAGCTCGACCGGGTTACGTCGTTTCGTTTAGAAATTATGCACGCACGCACACCTTCTGTCTCCATAATCATGTCAGGACGATGGACATATATACTGACAAACATTACATTGCATTGCATAGCACTAGATTGGCACTGAACTTACACATCATCATCATCAGCTTATGCTAGTCCAGTGCTGGACATAGGTCTCCCCTAACGAGCGCCATAACGCCCTATTTTCAGCTTGCAGCGTCCAGCATCTGCCAGCAGTAATCCTTTGAGCTATGTCGATAACCTTGGTCGATAACCCGAAATTACACAAAAATTTCGAATTTCAGCTCAATCGTTTGATGATAATTGGTGTAAAATTTAAGATTTGTCCCATACATACGTTCATATACCTCCATTATGTATACTAACAGGCAAAGTTAAATAAAAGCTTGGAATGATAAAAGGCCTTATGCAACAAAGTTAGTACCTATGCAATAAGTTCGCGCTCCAAGCCATTTCAATCTTCTAATGTGATAAACGATTCGTTCAAGAGAGCAATTATGTTGTGTGAAAAGTAATGCAACAGGTATAACAAAAGCAATTCGTGCCGGGAAATACGTGAACTATAAACACTGTAAGTATTAATTTAACTAAGACTTCAGCACACAGTCTAAATTAAGCGGGCTGTATAATACCCAACAGATTATGACTGTTTTCCGCCATTTTGAAATGTGGACATCAAGATGGCGCCCAATCTCCAGCATTAAAATAGGTCGGTTTTTACAGTATTGGTAAAACAGAGGTTAGTAGCATTTACTGCCATTCAGTTGAACGCACGTTAAGTCTTGTATACAACAGGTATAAAAAAAGCAATTCGTGCCGGGAAATATTTGAACTATAAACACTGTAAGTATTAATTTAACTAAGGCTTCAGCACACAGACTAAATTAAGCGGGCTGTTTAATACCCAACAGATTATGACTGTTTTCCGCCATTTTGAAATGTGGACATCAAGATGGCGCCCAATCTCCAGCATTAAAATAGGTCGGTTTTTACAGTATTGGTAAAACAGAGGTTAGTAGCATTTACTGCCATTCAGTTGAACGCACGTTAAGTCTTGTATACAACAGGTATAAAAAAAGCAATTCGTGCCGGGAAATATTTGAACTATAAACACTGTAAGTATTAATTTAACTAAGGCTTCAGCACACAGACTAAATTAAGCGGGCTGTTTAATACCCAACAGATTATGACTGTTTTCCGCCATTTTGAAATGTGGACATCAAGATGGCGCCCAATCTCCAGCATTAAAATAGGTCGGTTTTTACAGTATTGGTAAAACAGAGGTTAGTAGCATTTACTGCCATTCAGTTGAACGCACTTTAAGTCTTGTTGAACACTACCTTAACCGAACTAGGATTTACGACGTGCGTCTTAATCGCTGTAACTCATTACTGCTAATTACTTGTGTGATATTCTCTGTGCGTTGCGAGTTTACTGCATTTGCTTTACTGATAGACGTTGATTGCTACGTAAATAACGACTGTAGTAGTTCAAAGCACCCGGAAAGGTTTGTCTTGTACATTAAAAGTGACTGTTACTGTTCCTTTCGAAATTTACTTTCATTGCCTATGATACGAACATGACCGTTCTGAAAACTTTTTTCTTACTAGTACGTGCTATTATTTAGTAGGGTTAATTCGGATAGGGAGGGATTCGTCCCACTGCAAAAAAAAACTTCCGATACTCGCAATTAAACTTAGATAGGCTAACAATGTACTTAACTTAGAAAATAGACCATTTTTGAAGCGCTCAATATTTGATTGCGATTTTCAGATGTTAGGGTTTTTATAGGGCACTTGTTCTTATCACCACAGACGCGAGCACTGATCTTTACTCTATATGGTTTTCTAGGGCTGAAATGTATTTCAGTTGCGAGCTTTACATAGAAAACTGTCTAAATAGCCTCGCTCCCGCTGTCCACTTCAAATATATTCATTTTTCTCTTACAATCGAAGCTAGTTGCTAGAATACATGACAAGTGCAAGTAGTAAACTTTGTGAGAGACTGGTGCCTGTTTTAGGGCCACAAGAACCTGTATTACGGGTCACCAGTGTATTACGGGTCACCACTGAAAAATTACCCAAGTGTGTGTATGGCCACCGTGATGTGTTTTATTACATTCCAATTAGAATCTTCACAAATTTTATACGTCACAACCATAGACTCATGGATTCGAGAATAACACAATGCCTAGTCTTATTTTATTTCATTTCATTTCATTTATTTCATTTATTTCATTTATTCATTTATTCATTAAATTTCAGGTTATACATAGATCTTAAAATAATCTTAAAGTAACTGCTACCGAAACCTGCCTTTACAGGCGTATGAATACAAATTGTTTCATAATTAAGTTTAGAATTTAAAATGTCTGTGAAATGCAAATTTAAATAAAATTACAAGTAAAATAATAATAAGTAAAATAATAATAATAACATGTCAAACATTAAGCATGCGCAATTAATAAATAAAGATAGTTACAGTTTATATTCCAAGAATTCATTTATACTATAAAAACATTTTTCTATCAGCCATTTGGTCAAGGTGATTCTAAATCTAGTTATTAATGTCATTTCTTTCAAGGTGTCAGGAATTTTATTGTAAATTTTAATGGCCATCACATAGCTGTTATTAGTAGATAATGTCAATCTCGTTTGTGGTCTGATTAATTTATTTTTGTGTCTTGATCGGCCGCTATAATTACTCATTGGATTTGTTAATTTAAATAAGTCTTTATTCTTAAAAACAAACATGCTTATATCGAGTATGTATAAGCAAGTCAATGTTAAAATTTTAAATTGTCTAAAGTAGGGCCTGCAAGAGTCTGTCATTTTTAATCCAAATATAGATCTCACGCACCGTTTCTGCATTTTAAAAACCTGATCTATGTTAACGCATCTACCCCATATTAATAATTCATAGCAAAGAAGAGAGTTTACATAGCCGTAGTAGGCTGTTAAAGCAGACTCTCTGGATACGGTCTGAGCGATACGTCTAAGAGGGTATACAAAACTATTTAATCTTTTACAAATGTGGTCTACATGCTGTTTCCAAGAACATAAATAATCTATATAAATGCCTAAGAACTTAATACAGGTGATATTTTCAACTACATGACCAGTATGAGACACTTTAAGATTTAGTTGTCTTCCCTTATTTGTTTGAAATTGTATATACTTTGTTTTATCTATGTTTATTTTTAAGTTGTTTTGTTCGAGCCAAGTGATAGCGGCTTTTAGTGCATCATTTACATTTCGTTCATAGGTAAGTTTATCAATTCCTTCTACTACAATTGTTGTGTCGTCAGCAAACAAAATACAGGGATGACTTACTGCTCTAGGCAGATCATTAATATATAAGAGGAACAGCAATGGTCCCAGAATGCTACCTTGGGGAACGCCATATTTGTTGGTTAAATAACTTGATCGAAATGGTAAAACTGACTTCGTTTTTGTGTCATAATTCAAGGTTTCAACACACTGTTTTCGGTCCCCCAGGTAGGACCTTAACCAATCATATGCTGTTCCTCGAATACCATACTTGTAAAGCTTATATAATAATATTTTATGGCAAACAAAATCAAAGGCTTTACTCATGTCCATGAATATAACAGATACTGGATTCTTTCTGTCTAAAGCATCGGTGATTTGCTTTACTAAATTAAAAGTCGCCAAAGAAGTACTTTTGTTTTTGCGAAATCCATTCTGTTCATCACTTATGATTTTGTTTGTTTCTATAAAACTATACATTCGTTTATACATTACTTTTTCAAATATTTTAGAGAAAATTGGTATTAGCGTGACTGGTCGATAGTTGGTCATCTCTGATGTATTGCCCTTTTTAAACAATGGTTTTACTATAGACAGCTTAAGACTTTCCGGAAATATACCTTGCTCCAAAGAAAGGTTAATAACATGTAAGAGCGGACCAGATATGTAACTAATGCATAATTTAATAATGCCTGTGCTAATGTTATCGTAACCTACGGCTTTAGAGTTTTTGAGAGAGCTTACAATCTTATTTAGTTCATCTAAGCTTAATGGTGTAACATACATGCTATTTACATTCGATACATTATTAAAATTAAAATTGGTAGAGTCATCGTCAACACTTATATTATTATGTACTATGTCTATGAAAAAATTATTAAAACATTCAACAATAGAGTCAGGATCAGTCACTTCGTTATCATTAACAACAATTTTATTAATTTGCCCATTCCTAGAGCTGTCAGATGAATATTTTTTAATTACATTCCAAACTGCTTTGGCTTTATTGGATGCGTTTTGTATGTAGTTCATATTATTTTTCTTCTGTGATACAATGAAACATTTTTTTAATAACCTATGATAGTTTAGATATGCAGTTTTGTCTTTCTCACTACGTGTGTTATTCCTATATTTAAGGTACAAAACTCGTTTTGTAGAGCTGCTTTTTTTAAGACCTTTTGTTAACCACTTAGAGTTCCTATTCAAATTATTGGTTTTTCTGATTTTCACTACAGGAAAACACAAATTATAAAAGAGCCTAAACGTTTCGTAAAAAATGTCGAAGGCTGGGTTAGCAAGAGTTTCATCAAATACTTCTTGAAAGGAGAGACTGGATAAGCAGTTGATAAACTTTCTACAGTTATCATCGTCAAAATCCCTCTTAAGTTCATACCAATACTGTAATTTCATTCTTTGAGTTTGGGGCTTTTGTTTTATAGTCCAGTGAAATATTTGTGCCGTGTGGTCAGAGAGACCTAAGTCATGAATTGCTGCCTTACCATCTTCGATATTGGTGGCAATGTGGTCTATACAAGTCCTTGAAGAATCTGTTATTCTAGTTGGCTCTAGGATTTTCTGATCCAGTTTAAATGTTTCTAACTAAGCAACCAATAGCCAGTTTAAATGTTTCTAACTAAGCAAACTTTATCTAATCTTGTTGCTACATTTTTCACGGAATTGCGAAAAGCTAACTGTAGTTGGTCGGACGTGCACTGGTGGGCGGAACAATAGCCGGCCCGAATACAAGTTGTCGCCTACATTTGTCAGTCATAGATTGTACGTTTTATACAGGATGCTGGGTTGGTGAACTGTGTGTTGTAACCAGCAAGTTGTTGTGTGGAAAAGGCAAACCAATACTGTTTTTTTACTACAAGCTAAAAATGGAACTCAAGTTCCATTTTTTGCTTGTAGTAAATAGTAGTAGTAAGTACAGTATTCCCATCAATTATAAGCTGGATCAAGTTACTTCCATTAAAAAAAATCTAAAGTTTATCCTTTTGACGCAACATTTGGTAAATGGATGTGATGTCAATAGATAGAAGATGTACGATAAGAGTTGAATCACCAAAAACCGCTGAAATAAGGTGATTCTTGTTATTGTTAGCACAACACTGATTCTAATAATGACAAAAACCACCTTCAGCGGTGAAAAAAAAAACCTTATTACAATTGAAACAATTGTACTCATTGCAGACCGTTGCAAACAATTTACAGGTTGCTCATCCGATCCATAACAATACCTGTCGGAAGCTTCCCCAAGACGCTGACTGCATTGCCACACTGTATGGCAATGCTGAAAAAAAAGATTCGATTTGAGTATACTGCTCTAAAGATTATAAAAAAAATTATTAATTAAATCGCAAAAACGCATTTTAAGCGACTGATTCATCTTTTTCAAGAGGCTTTCCTGGCACACCCTGTACGATAGAGCGAGGCACGCGTTTGATCCCGGGGTCATGCATGCCGTTTCTGCCTCGTTAACACGCTCATTTCAATCCGACTCGCAATGCTTTAAACAAAACGCAGATAGTAAATATGGACTGGCCGAAGATTAATGCAAAACTAAAAGGTATAATATATAAAGGGTAATTATAATACTTTATTGAGTATTTAGCCCGGTCTTACATACCAATTAAGATGAATTAACGGGTAAATTAAAATATATATAATTTCTGGCTAACTAGTGCCCGCTGCTTCACACGCGTTGTTTTAGGTTATTTCTATCCTATGGGAATCTAGTTATGGGATAAAAAGTATGCATGTCACTGTCAACTTTTTCAACTAACTCTATGCTTAAAATAAAGTCGATTGGTTGCTTAGTTAGGGGGTGAAAGAAGGACAAACTAACAAACACACTGTCGCATTTATAATATTAGTTAGGATTGAATAAGATTTTACAACGGCGCATAAATATTGTAAAAGAAGATTGTTGATCGAGAAGCTATGGAAGAACTTGAACAACCAAGAACTAACATTATGGGCATAGCCAATAGGTAGATATTTTTATTCATAACTGAAAAACTTGAAGAAATAGAAAAAAAATCTAGTCTACGAGTACTATAAAACTTTTTTTAGTTTTATAAGCCTACCAAAGTCCGAGTCATTTAGAAATAATTAAAAAGCTAATCTTTGACCTCTTCATTTCATAAACCAAACAGACATTTATTCGGTTTGTTATAATATGCAAATTCGAAATAAAAACGAAAAAATCATATAAATTAACCGCTCCACAGTAAATCTAGCAACAATAAAATTAAAATCATGAAATATTATACGTATAAAATGTGTCTTACATGTTTAATAGGCCCTATTTCTTTATTCGGCTACTGGAGGAGGGAACGGAACGGTACTAATTTTAATGACGTTTAACATCAAGTAGCACATTCGACCCACGTGTTACATTCCTCTGGTTGTTATTCAGATATATTTCATACTTTAGGACTAGCAATAAAGTGCACGCTGAAGAGAATTTCATTAGAAATGCATAACTGCTTCATGATACTAAAACTTCAATACCTACCTACGGGTTTTCTTAAGAGCAGTTATTAAATTGCCTATACATTTCTGTCCGGATTTATGTTCTGCATAAATAAGAAATAAAAATATTTAGCGATTTCCTGTTTCATTTATCCAAGCAGTTTTGCTCTTAAATGAACACACTTCTTAATGTACATATTGCGTAATGCTTATCTTCAGATATATATTTCGATTTTACCGGTTTTCTGATTCGGATGAGGCTGACGACAAGTTTTTGTTGATGTCATGATGTTTGACAGCAGACAACGCCAAAGCTACTGATTCAACCTGCGCGAAATTTGTATAGATGCACGTATAATACCATTTAGGCTGATTTTATCTATAAGAATAACAACAAAATAAAATAATGAGGATGAAAAAAATACAGAAGCGCAACGACAAACGTTCTCGTAATGATTTTATAAATTTTCATAGCCACGCAAATAAACTTTTGTCTCTGACAGTACGTGTCGGTCACAAGGTTGCCTTTCAGTGTTGCGACTTTCTTTATGCCAGCATAAACCCCCATGAATACTGAATGCACTTTAACGACGTTCCTTGTAGACGACGTTATTGTCGAAGGTGATAAAAGTTGTAACAAATCCTATGGGAACTTGCATGGGTTAAGGTTTTACATAATGTTCGGCGTGCGCCTGTTTTTCCTTTATGTTAGAGAAAGAAAATAAAAATAGGATTTCAATACTTAATTTTAGCATGAATCTGCAACATCAGACTACACAGAATATTGGCATGGCTACCTGAGATTTCAAACGTCGTGTATTCTAAAGAATAGACTATATACTATTTCATATATTTCATAAAATATGCTACGTTTTGAGTAACACATCTCTGATACTTGTGGACAAATTGTATTACTTTAAAACTACATATCATGATTATTAACTTAGAAGTCTATTATTTGATTTTTGAGTTTTCCAATTTTTCCGCACAGTTTCATGCGCCATGATCACGAAAGAACTAATGTCACTGCGAGTTGGTTTTTATTAGCAGACATACCGATCTACCCTCATTCTTTGTCTTTTTCTACGACCCTAGTAGTAACGTTCGCAGAAAAAGACAAAGAATGAGGGGTAGATCGGTATTACAAAAAATGAGGGCAAATATCTCGTTATAATTATAAATGACTTCCAAATTGTAAAACTTTGTCTGAGTGGATATTTTTACAGTATTTAAGGATTACAAACCAACGTGACTCGTGGAGACAGTAACAGTAATTGTTCCCCAGACACGAAGTAATCTTAATTACAATTGGAACATCGATAGCCGATGGGCCAAGACATAAATAATTACATGAATTATGCAACCTTTCATAAAATGGCGTCCGGTGTTACAGATTCCATGGGGCGGTGGCCAGCTGTGGTCGGGGCTTTGTTGCCAGTTTATCGAAAGTTTAACACACCAATTAAATTGAGCACTACTTATTATTACAATTTTTATTGAAATAATTTGTTGATCAAACTCCACGTTTAAATTAAATAAATGTGTTTGGAACCATGAAGTCAAATACTGTAAATCATTTAAAAGTTTAATTTACACTAATATTATAATGAGAAAAGATTTGTTTGTTTGTTTAAATGGAATAGGCTATGAAACTACTTGACCGATTTAAAAAATTCTTTCAGAATTAGAATCCTACATTGACCCTGACCCTGATGAACATATGCTATATAATATGTCCGTGCGAAACCGGGGCAGACCGCTAGTTACTCATAAAGAAGCATTTAAAAGTCACCAGCAAGATACAAAAAAGTTTAGCTAGATCTAACCTCTAGGTAAAATAGTGGCGGAGCTGGCAACACTGCTGGGAAATGCTGTAATCAGGGTAAATGATCAGTAAGGAGGTGTGTTCCGTAAATCGATGAAACGTCAGCCACTCCCGTTTCTTGTGATCGAGGGATAATAACTAATACGGCACTAGATGGAAACTTGGGTGCTACACACTTTCAAGAGATAAACTTTCGGCTTAGGTAATAATTTGGGGAGGAAAAATTTGGTTGAGATAGAAAAAGACTAAGAATAACATACTGTAAGATTTATCTTCCTAGTTGTAATCGAAAAAGATTGTGTGTATTTTCCCTAACAATATTCTTTACCAATTTTTGTTTAGAAATTTAATGTGTGTTATACTCGTATTTTATGTATGTTTAATTGTACTGTGTGAGCGATAAATAAATGCACGTCTTTGTGTATTATCTTAACTTTTAAGCTGGGGCGGATTTGGAGCGAAGATGGGATAAATGTGATGTGAATAAGTACTCAGTCAAATCGATAACCGTCGATGTTCAAAAGCCGAATTTCGGCTTCCTTAAACCGACAGTCGCAACACTATGATAATTGAACAACACGTGAAGATAGGTGTTTTACTAAGGCAGCCAGAAGCCCAGGTTAATAGAGTCAGCGGTATCCCGATTATGTCATTAAAACTGCATCACACGAAGCTCCGTTGTAACAGGACTTTGAAATTGACAGGTACTGGTACTGTGCCAATTTATGTGTTTCTAGTTGGCAGTGGCGCTTGTGGTGAACTGCTTAGATCTTGAAGGAAAAAACTTGTCTGCTTTTAATTACATTATTGGTCTCTTCAAGACAAAAGTGAATAGGTGTCTTGTAGACTTTCGTGAGAGTGAGAGGTGAGTCACATTCACTGCCCAGCCACATTTAGCCGAGGGTATCATTTCATTCCATAGGAACGGAGTTGCGGCGCGAGGTAAGAGTAAAAATAAATATTTTGATTTTTATCTTTATGTTTATAGGACAATTTAAACAGCCAAAGCCAGCACAAAAATACAAGAAATATACTTACCAGCGTAATATAGGATGTAGCAGCAACGAGAGTTGCTCCAATAAATACCGAATCGAGATGACTGAATGGCACGAATTGATCCACGACGAGCACCTCCCATTAGAGAGTTCCACTTTCAATATTAAATCAGTACTATCCCAACTAAAATGTGAAAGTTTTGTCAGATTCTAGTTCAATTAAGGCATATCTGAATTAATTGGGATGAAATTTGGCACCTAGATTTATGGCGTGGCTGTATCGTACCGGAAAATCATGTTTATATTACTATGATAATTCGTTATACCATGAGAAGAGCAATTTAGCTGGACAACATAATTTCTCAGCAACTTACTAGGGCCGCAATTCCGAGGTTGTAAGATATCAGTGCATCCGTACAAATTGCTTGGCCTACTAAAACGCAGGCTGTAATTAAAGTGCGCACAAAGTTGCCATGTGCATTTAATACAAATAATGTTTATGGTGTCGTATCCACGCAGACAGGGAGACAGCGTGCGACTGGCTCATGGCATGCCTTCCCATTACCCGAAGCGTTGCGAAACCCCAAAAATCGGGAGAGCGGGAGACAAATTGTGAATTAAAATTCCAAGCTGGAACCGTAACTCTGTAATCGCTGAACTATGTAAACAGTTGGACTAAATTTGTTCGTCGATTTCCACGGGATGCTCGGAGTGTTTGATTGCTGCGGTAATGGTAATGCGAGGCTTCGTTTTTAACCAAATTACACGTTCGGTCAATCAGTGGCGATCTCATTTGTTTTGGTTTTATGCTCGTTTATATCAATTTACCTAGGCATGTTGTTTGGGTAACACGCAAAAATACAAAATGTACGGAAAAAAGAACATAATGAAGTAGTTAATAACAATACTAAACTTGATCAGATGAACGGTAATGTAATTTAAAAATTTAAAATTTACGAGATAAAATAAATATAGGATCTGGAGGCGAGCAAGGCCATAATTAAGAATTAAAGCTCTTACCAAAATTGTCGCGGAAACCAGAAACCCAGACACTCTGATTTATTACGACTCGGCAATAACTCCAGTTATATTAAAATTGTTAGTAAGACCGCAGTAAATCGATACCGAACTGATACAGTTGACTTGCCCATAAATTTGGTGCACGTAACATTTCGCTATCGGAATGATCAGCAAAAAATTGCAATTAATTTCGAGGCGTTAAATCTCCGCGATCATTGAATTAACCGGAGCATTTTATCATTTTGACTTGAAATAACTCTACGTTCCGATGAACGTGAAAGTAAAGCCGTTTACCACATGCGGATTACAAAAAACCTTACACAAAGAGATTTGAGTCAAGTTCAATTCGTTGCACACATGCAGAGGGATTCAACAAACGAGGCTGAAAGTGTGAAAGATCTTGAATTTTGCGCGTGAATAAAGCCCGTAGCACACGCGAGGGTGCCGTGAAAGTCAAAGTGTGGCGCGACAAGTTTGCGGGTGCAAAAAGTGCTTTTGTAGGGCCGGCAAGCGAAACGGGTCCCAGTTTTTGTGTACAGCCGTCAGTTGTCAAAAGCCGGTGACGCGACGCGCGAGACGACCACTCAAGAGCGCTTGCTCTAATTGGAACGTCTACCTGTTGAGCCGACTTACCATTTTTTTCAGCGTAGAATACTCCAGCGAACCTTCTACGTGAACGGCCTGGTAATACGTCTGTGCGTATCTTGTCTGCCTTTTTGCGTTGTTTCATAAGGAGCTGCGGATAATGTTGTTGGTATTTTTGACTCGGGGTGGCAGTAACATGCTTTTATAATATCAGAAGCATAACTACAATAATGTTAACGAATGCCTAATAAGTAGACAAATTCCAACTGCAGTTTACATTTACAATCGATTTTGATTAAGATAATTTCTGGTCGGAAATCGTAATGAAGGTTGGTGAAAAAGCACAAAACGTCCCGGCATTTGTCCCATCATAATAAACACCGCTACCGGTTCATTTTCGTTTTTCAATCAGCATTATTCAGTGATGCGTATCAAACGCAGAGGAAACAGGCCTGTCATAAGAAAACGCAATTTATTGGCCCAGCTGTGTCTGTGTAACGGGAATTATGACATTCTAAAACAACCACACGCTTCTAGATTCCTCTAATCTTTCGACTTTTTACAACCAGTAGATGATTTATATTGTGTCTCTTATACCTTACTAATATAATAACACATAAGGACCGCTGCTGCGATCTAGGACTTAAAGAACTCAACTAAATTTTATTATTTTTTCCCTGTATACCTACTCGTAAAATCCGAACAAAAAATTGGTGAAATCCTAATTTGCACCGAATATAAACACGGAATTCCAAAAAAACCATTTCCAAATCTGTAATCCATTGTCCAAGAAGGCCCATTTCCTATCAAGTTTAACCGCTCAGGTGGTCATTCGGAAGTACACCTGTATCTTGGCTCAGTGACAATGCACCGCAAGGCTGACTCAGCGGCGGAGTCCATCGCGTACGTCGATTCTCCACGCGAGCCGCCGGAAACGTTGTGACAAGTCAACAAAAAACACCACATTCATTCATGTTTTAAACAGGTTGGTAACTGGCCGGTTTTTGGCGTTTAACTAGAACGAAAACATAAATACACAAGTTCGGCAGATGAATCTAATGTTAGCTAGTTATTGAATTTGGATGTGAGGGTATCAGATAACAAATTTTAATTTGACGATTTCTCTCAACATGTTTTTTTTGTATGAATTAAAATTAAAATGTTAATCACTCTGATTTGAGGTGCTACAAAATTAAATGTTTTAAGTTTATCCCCGGGTGGCAGCACGATCGCCCCCGCAGCCGTAAACGCCATTGTTTTTGACGGGCCGGCTGATTTGTGCGCGAGCGCAGCTATCGATCGCGCGGCCGCCAATTTATTGCCTTCCCGGGTCCCTCACCGCACCGGGGCAGTGCTACCCGCAAATTAGAGAGCACGGTCGAACGGTCGTCCTACTTGCCGTGGCCAAGCGCGATGACACAAGTAGCTCGCGCCGAGACGTGAGCTTTCAGATGTTTCCCCTCGTTACCATTTCCACAAGTAGAACCGATCATGACCGAAGCGCACGCAAAAACAGAGCCGTTTATTGAGCGCAGTAAAATGAGGTTTTTACTAGCCATAGCAAAAACCGGACGATGCTCTCGTATTTATAGAGACCACTCGGCTGATTTACAAAAAGTAGTCAATTAGTTGCCCAGTTTATCTCGGATTCGCCTCGCTTCTGTCAACACACAACTATCTTGTTTAATTAAGCCGCAGAAACAAGGTAGTTTTTTATGGCTTTTAGCCAAAGGCAATAATGAAGTAGAATTGAGTCATCAAAAAGAGAAAAAGCCAATGTAATAGGGCGAACACGTAATCTCACGTGAGCCGATAAAGGCAAAGTCATAAAACTGGCACTAAAGGTGTAATTAATGTAGCTAGCTTTGATTATACGCCAGAAGTTGATACGGGTAGAGCAAACCAATGTAAACAATCATTCGATTAGTTAATTCGCTCAGTGGACCGTTGCGAAAACAACGGCTCATAACTGACCAGCGCTGATTAAAAGCTATAAGGAAAGAAATAGTACAGATTCAATCGAGCACTAAAAATTGAGAATGCAAGTACCTATATTATTCCATGCACTGGATATTTACTGCTTAAGACACTTAAATATGATATGCAACGTTGAATAGAATTATTTTATCGCGCAACAAATATGTCATAACAGTAGTTGAATTTTACTGTCGCATTTAAATGTACGACTCTAAACAATCCATAACCGAGCGACAGATGCGATTGAAACCCGTAAATATCGGGAGCGGGGCACACGTGACACAGTGCGATCGCATATAAACTACGAAGTCAGGATCCAATTTCGGTGAAATTTAATGTAAATGCATGAATTTTCCCCGTGCCACTCGTACAATCAGTGTCGAGAGCTGACATTTGCATATGCGTTGGTGAAATTTCAGAATAGCTATTCCGCCGGGCTTAAACAAGTTCAAAACTCGGAGAGCACCCGACTAGAGGAAATGTTTCTGGAGTGCGGCGGATGTATCTTCGTGTCTGACATGACATACCAGAGGGGTTCGCCAGCAGTCGCGATATATATTAAAATGCGTTCTGCATTCCTGGAATGTCTGAGAAGCACAAAACGGCACACTCCGCAGTTGTGGGGCTGAAGTGATCCAGAGCGTAGGCAATCTGCGCGGCATCTGTTATTAGAAGCTGTTCATGAGGGCTCGAGCCACGTCAAGTGCGTAGGTACTTCAAGCAGATAATTAAAATAGGATAAAAAGTACGGCAGGTGCTGGCAGCAGTGAGCAGCAAATAGGTCGGAAAATCTTATCACGAGGCGCGGCGGCTGCGAGCTCGGATGACATCCCTTATGTCAGAACCGCCTGCCACACATGGCACAATAAGTTCACTACGCCTTCAATACTCTGTAATATTTTACGGCTTCTTTCTACTTTGTATGTAAGCAAAACCTAACGGTCCCGTCCGTCACTCGTCACTATGTTAATTCAATTAGATGCTTTAAACTAGGACACCATTCACAGAACGTGGTACACAACTCTAATCAAAGATCAATCATTCGCTTGATCCGTGAGAAACATCGGGCTCCGTACTCTGGAGCGTTTGCTTGGAAATGATCGAGCGGAGAGCGCCGTCTCTTTCACTCGTTTGGCGTTAGAAAGGGGTGGGTAGTGTAAATTACATCGGATCGGATATGACAAGGAGTCTCGAATAAGGCAGCGGAGCTTGTTAACTATCCTAGAGCGAGTTCGTTCAAGGCGTTCGCCGACTGATTGGAATGCCTCGTAGACAACGGGTTCGGAGAAAGCAATCACAATTTATGGCGCCCCGTCGCAAGGACGATGACTTACTTTGTTGTTTATTACTGGAATGTCTAAGTAACAGAAAATTATGGAATTTTTAACTCAAACTGCTTTTACCTGCAGCTTATATTTATTCGGGATAAAAGTAGCAGTATGTTATACAGGTCTAGAACTAGGTCTACACATTTATTGTAAGATTTCGGTACCTACTGCAAACTATCTTTTAAGTAAGTACTTTTGGCGTGAAGGGGCAGCAAAACCAACAAACCTTCATAACTCTCGCTTCTAGTATAAAGGTAATATGGTGTGAGTTTAAAGAAATTACAAACACGAATGACGTTACAAGTCAAACACCGGATGAAGGCTTTTACACTTTACCGCTAACTAACTGCTACAACTCGCTAATCAAATGAAAGAATATTTTATGTGTACGAAGAAAATATTAAAGGAATTTGTAAGCATAAAGACATTGTCAACATAAAACAAATACCCGAAAATACTTACCACCATTTATTATTATTA
The DNA here is from genome assembly GCA_946478455.1 of Eupithecia vulgata. Classification (NCBI taxonomy): domain Eukaryota; kingdom Metazoa; phylum Arthropoda; class Insecta; order Lepidoptera; family Geometridae; genus Eupithecia; species Eupithecia vulgata. The sequence goes on along the minus strand of OX297869.1, from coordinate 9,511,047 downwards.
AACTATGCACAGTTTCTACGTATAGTATGCAGTAGACTATGTAGACTTAAGTACCTTGTCATACTAATGAGCGCTTAGGGCTCATTCACACAGCATCCGTTTTATAGCATTTTACAGTTTTATTTGTTTGGAACACGCTCCCTGCTGCTGTTTTTCCGGTCAATTACAACCTGGGTTTCTTCATGACACGAATGAATGGGCTTCTTCTAGACCTTCGTAATAAATCGTTGGCCACATCTTCATTCATCATCAGGTGAGATTGTGGTCAAACGAAGGTCTATTGCCTATAAAGAAAGTTTTTTTTTCGTGCTGGCGTTAGAAGCGAGTTCACACGCCGACTATTCTGGATCCAGTAAACAATTGTTTCCAGTAGCGAAGAATCCGTAAAAAACGGTCCGGTAAAAACGGACCCGCTGTGTGAATGCGCCCTTATCCATAGACGGACCGCAAACGTCAAGTGAATCCTTTAAGCGACAAATTATTTAGTTTATTATAGCGGAATGTACAATGCATTGTTCAATGAATTAGCAGTGATTCTCACAGCCAATTTCTATTTCCATTTCGTCCTGAAAAAAAAACCACTTTAATCTATCACTAATGAATGATAGACCTTGCTATACGTTTAACATACACCACAAAGCTGAATAGACATAAAGTTTGACAGAAAAGGCCAGGCAAATTCTCCACTGCATAAAAACAAATTGCATTTATCGTAAACTTTTAATTGAACTTAGAAACTGGTTACTGAATAATTGATTATTGTGAACGATGAGTTAGGTTTCTTTTTTTTTTACAGGTAATGCAAAATTAAAATTGCAGTTGCAACTAAGCATTGAAATGCTTAAGGCTAGGCTATAATAAGTTTTATGTTTAACGGTGGTTTTCAGTCGTGCTTGAATTTTACTTAGGAGACATTAAGGGGACGTTGTACGTAACAAAAACAAGTACAAAAAATGAGATTCTAAGGCCCGTAATATTAAAACTTGTAAACTCATCGAAATTTGCTTGAGTAACGATTTCCTCTGGCAGAAGCGTTTCATAATACAGGCCTAAGAGTCTATCCTTTAACCCTATTTATTTCGGTCTTCTGCCAATAAGTCCAATCTTGCAGCTTTTGTAAAAGTACTTCATTATCATCATCATCAGTCTATATTAGTCCATAGCTGGACATAGTCCTCCCCTAATGAAAGTACTTAATAAGCAAAAATTTTAAGTCGTGATCGTAGTTTGAGTTCTCTCAAAGAAGTTAAAACTCAAAGTAGAGAATGAGGGAAATCAACTGCTGCCCAGGCAGACCCAGTTAGCAGCATAGTAGGGTCAGAGGTGGTCCGAGTAGTATCACAAAAAGTAATGGTTACGAAACAGTTTCAAATGGAACGGTATGTTTTGTTTGAAAGGGTTATCCCTGCCCATCCTTGCCCTGTCCGTGCGTAATCCCAGGATTACTGGGGAGATTTGAATGGATAGTTTCCTCAAATTGTCTCTCTAAGAAGACTTCTGGGTACGAATGTGAACTTGTAGGTTTGTTTTTCTTTGAGTGTTTATTTTGTTTTAGAGCAATCTGGAAAACTGACGATTAGAGTTTTAAGAAGAGTATCCTCAGAACAATATACTAGCGGGGATCGTATATTTTTTGATTCGCGTCTTTGTTATGTTTAAACCAAAAAAGCTTGCTAGTCCAGAAGTCAGAGAAAGAGGTAAGTTCTTGCATAAAATTAACATTTTAGATACTAACATTATAAATACGACAGAAACGCTGTCACGCATCTTTTTTATTTTCTTGAGAAATATATTTAACTAGCTTTCCGCCCGCGGCTTCGCTTGCGTGTTAGATACGATTTGTATTGCTCTGAAATCTAATCCTACTAATATTATAAATGTGAAAGTTTGGATGGATGAAAGGATGTTTGTTGCTCAATCACGCCAGAACGGCTGAACAGATCTGGATTGGGTAAAACGCATGCGAAGCTATGGGCAAACGTTAGTTCTAAATAAGATTCAAAATCCTCTTTTCGTATTAAACAAAACACGTCCGTATAGCCCATAAAAGTACGAAACTCCAGTTCGCAGTACCGACAACACGCAAGGAGTACGCATTATTCAAAGGCATCGTAAAACCACAGATGAAAAGTGTACTGTTCCATAGAATTTTCACTTGGTCACCAAAATTAGGATGCCTTGGTGTAATGAGAAAGCTCGCACTATTATGAACATCGGGCTATTTGCATTTGTTTAACACTGGATATATAAATAAAATAAAACCGAATAAACAAATAAATAATGCTGGAAAATCACTCAGCATTATCTTGTCCCAAGCTAAGCAGAGCTTGTGTTATGGGTACTAGATAACTGATATACATAATACAATACAAAGTTAGATATTTTTTTTGTGACCAGCACACCCGGAACAAATATCTGCATATCGAACAAACATTCGCTCCGAGGCGGGAATCAAATCCGCGCAGGAAGTACCTGCACCGCAGGCGGACCTTTGCCCACCGTGCCACATAGGTGCGTGAAAATTACTGACAGCTTACGAAAAATTAATTATTATATATAAGATTCTCTCCCATCTCGCATACTTTTAATGGAAAGGTAACCGATGGTTCTAATAATCGAGTCTTTTGCCAGTATGTCTAGTCCAAGGTCCGTAATTATGAAAGCTTGCTCAGTCGTAAATCTGCGCTTGAGTGAAGATTATGCCATAGAAAAGCGTTACTCAAGCATATATTGATAACTAACGTCGGGAAACTACGTCGAGTCTTCTTGTCATCCATTCCGCAATGTTTGAAAACGAAAGTGTTCAATCAGTGCGTCCTACCCGTCTTGACCTACGGGGCTGAGACGTAGACACTCACGGTCCACCAGTTTAAAGTCGCCCAGCGAGCTATGGTGAGAGCTATGCTCGGAGTTTCTCTGAAGGATAGGATTAGCAACGAATACATGCGCCAGAGAACTAAGGTTATCGAGTTATCGACATAGCTCAAAGGATTAGCAAGCTGAAGTGGCAGTGGGCTGGCCATATATCGAGAAGAACCAACAACCGCTGGGGTAACCATGTGTTCTTGAGTGAAGACCGCGACTTAGCAAACGTAGTATAGAACGCCCTCCGACCAGGTGGGATGACGATTTGCTAAAGACTGCTGGCAGATGCTAGATGCGGCAAGCTGAAGACAGGGCGCTATGGCGCTCATTAGGGGAGGCCTATGTCCAGCAGTGGACCAGTATAGGCCGATGATGATGATGATGATATTGATGACTGAGCAAGCTTTCATAATACGGGCCTAAGAGTGGTGTAAGTCTTGTACAAGATAACGAACTATGATTCTCGTAAACGATGCTTATGTCATATAAGATTAAAGCGTAGAAACGCGAACAAGATCAATTTAACTTCAATAGGATACGATGCGAAGCGACACCATTTATTTTTTAATGCTTTGCTTGGGTCTCTGCATGTTTAAATCTTAGCAACTAGGTAGATATTACCTATGAAACCAAGGACAATGCGTTTTCTGTTAATAATGTACAAATGTGTCATGCTCAAATATACCCTTCGAACGAGATTTTTTCGTAATCGCAACCCTAAAATTGCATACTTTTATGAAGCCATCCCAGCATAATCTGCAGTATAAATATATTAAGTCAAAATCAGTGATTCACTTTGCACAGTTTGCACTCGCTTCATCAAACTTCACATAAAAAATTACATGCCCCAGCGAATATCCAATCGGTACTAAATCACTGAAATATTTATTTTAGCAATTAAACGCCCTCAATCAATGGACACCGGCCGATAAAAAACAGAACATCGAAAATAATTGAAAAATTTAAAATAAATATCCGTCGTATATTTTATTGATATCACAAGCGGGACTTTCATTACACACCCGATGGAACTCTGTTATTGAGGAGACCTATGTCTGCAACGCTATTAAGCCGATTGTATGACGTAGAAACTTTGTAAAATGAGTGTAACTTAGTATTTACAATCTTAGACTTATAGCGGTCATCTTACAAGCTCTGGTTTTTTTTAACGTTTCATAGTAACTTGGACAACGACAATAAGTAAAACTTCAAGTATCGTGCCTGTATAGGCTCTGCAGCTACCACTGATAAAGTAAGAGATAAAAATGAAGAGGTTACGATAATAGCCATCTACGCCAGAAAGCATAGAAAACGCCCATATCGTAAAGCTATCAAAAACTGACGCGCTGGACGATCGGGATTCAAATTAAACCCACGCCAAGCTCACATTTCAACCCGCCTGTTGCTTCGGTTTGTGATTGTGCTTCTTAGACTGACTTGGCCACACAATGGTAGCTAGCCTCCACCGTCGAAGCCGGAAGGAGCCATGGCTGAACTAAGGTCATAAAAGCTGTAGCTACGCACTTCATTCCATTGGACTTCGCGCAACTTTTACGACGCCATCGATCCCTACTCCTGGTTCGCAGTCACTTTATTAGCCATTCATGAGGCTTTATTAGCCATAGGTTGTTCTTGTCCCCTTCAAAACGTTCAATGTACTCTAAAGCAAGCCTAAGTGGTTAGTAATCGGGACCGTTAATTCAATTATGGGAATAAAAGAAGCTTTAATGGTCACATTACGCTCCTATGACCGGTTATCAATGTGCAATTAAAAGACAGCGCGCGAACTGGGAGCCACTGAGCGAACAATTTATTTAGTTTCGATTAAAGATTATTTTTGTTCAGTTGCAATTTTGATTTGCATAAGAATGTTAGCTTGCTGTATCGAGACATGGCAGCCATATTATTTATACACCGGTAGGCTTTAGGTCGAATAAAAAGGTTACGCCATTAAACAGCTATAAAATTGATTGCCTGACGTTCACCGAACAAATGTCTATAAAGCTACAAGAAATTATAAAAGTAAGAAAAGCTATCACTAAACAAGAGGTGCTCGATCAACGGTCAAGTATTTCATCAAGCGAATGTTCTATAAATAAACATGGCAGAGAATGCAACGTATTTATACAAACGAGACATTGACGGGTTGACACTTGATGAGTCATGGCGCAAAACGCACAAGTGGCTGAGGCTAATTCATAGAAGGAATAGTATTTGAATGTTGAATGTAAAAACTTTCAGTCTACTATACAATTTTAATGAAAATGACCATAATGATACCTACTAAAAGTGGCACACATTTCAGCCGTCATCAAGCTCTATGTTACAAGAACTTGCAGGATAGCTATTCAATTAGTCAAAGCGTGATTATCATCATCATCATCATCAGCCTATACCAGTCCACTGCTGGACATAGGCCTCCCCTAATGAGCGCCATAGCGCCCTGTCCTCAGCTTGCCGCATCCAGCATCTGCCAGCAGTCTTTCGCAAATCGTCATCCCACCTGGTCGGAGGGCGTCCTACACTACGTTTTCCGAGTCGCGTGATTATCAAAAATCTATATTTTTTTCGGAACATTTCACAAGTTATTTTGAACCTTATCAAAACACGATACAGCTTCACTATCATCAACGTTGACTTTGAGTGGTGTAAGTCCGGTAAAGGCAAACCGCTGTTTGCGCAAGAGTCTGCCTCAATGCATTCATCGTCCATGCGAACTTGAACTTACAGGCTAGCGGTCAAGCGCAATGTTACGACTTACGGCTGTAACATTACCCGCCCATTATCTTATGACAAACTCAAACAGGTTGCATGCAAATCAATTCTAGATTCTGCTATCAGCTTAGGCGACGTATTTACTGCCGAAGTATTAAGGAATTGTTATTCAAGATATCCTTGTTTACGTGTCGAATAAACCTTGATCCCCGTGACTAAACCTGTTAAATAACTTAGCAATGGCAATATTTTGGATAGGATAAACGTCGCAAGTACTTACATGCCTACTTTTAAAGTAAATGAAATTACGGTAACTCTCACAATTCCCCACATAAAAACCGTGTCAAATAAGAACTGTCGTTATCTAAGCTTATAAAATCGCCGATGGTCCGGAATTTCATCGATTGTCCGGGAGAAGACAAAAAGTTAATTAGGGCAGCGACCGACGACAGTGCGGTTACAAAGAGCTGGTACTGCTGGCAGTGGTTTTCCATATTACTGGAGTTCGGGCGTTGAAGGCTACTAGCAAGCTCCATACTTCCTACTCGGAACATTTTTGCTTAACACCATAAAGAGTTTACGATATTCTTATGTTTTCTGGTAGAAAAAGCCTAGCGACCATTGCAATTCTACGTTACTATTACATGTGGATCTCTGAGTAATATCATATATGAAAGTCAAAGACCGGCCATTAATCAAAATATACTGCTGTTTAACAGCAGTTGCTTCTACGTACAAAATACCTATGTCATTCTTGTGGCGCTACTCTTGGTGGGTATTGGCCTTTTCAACGACCTTCTACACCGTTGTCTCTCGACTTCTTTCTTCTTCTCTTGCAACTAAGAACTCGAAAATAGATAATAAACACTACGACAGCTGTCCGATTTATTGACGACAAAATACTTTGTGGTATGGAAACGTACATAGAGAAGCCGATAGCAGGTGGCTATGGGAAGTGCGTTCGTGCGCATCGGACGAGCGGCGAGACAAATCGCCGCTAATTGTACCCGCACTGTCTACTGAGCCACGACAGTCTCATAGATCCAGTGGGTTCGAATTACCCTCTTCGAGTACAACGTTGGAACGGAATAAGAGGAAAAAGAATAATAAAGAAGCCGGCATCTTTATGTTCAACGACTTTGAGAAGTCACGGAGCTATGCTGATGGTTGTGTGTGTGGCTTCAGAGCCACATTGGCTTCTGAAGAGATATGATGGAGAACTAAAATCCTAATCGATAAGGAGTCTAAATTTCAATATGAATGATGAATGAACAATCTAATTTTAGAGCAAGATAATGATTTTTTGCCAAGCCGGATAAAACTAAAGATTAGTTGTAGTACCTGAAGAGAATAGCAGTTTAGGTACAGCCATATTTTAAGAAGAAAACGGTATGTACCGTTAGCAAAAGAAAGTCCTGCGATAAAACCTATCAGTAGGTTAATGCGAGCCATTTAGATAAGCGTACAGCGACATACATATGTGCTAAAAAGGAACATGGGCATTCGTCATAGTTATATGCGTATGAGTTACGATCTTCGAGGCATAACAGGATTGACAAGGCTTGTGACTATTTTGTCGGCTGCATTTATGTCTGGGTCTTATATGGGCATAGACACAGTCGTGTTTTCACAGTTTGTTCTGTACTTATTTCAAGTCTTGTTATAGAAATTTTACAAGCTGTACTAGTTTAAAATTGTTAACTAAAGTCTATAATGGTAATTGCGTCTTTCCAGCACAACAAATGCTCAAGTAAGTTCACGGCAACATATGTACAAGCTCTGCTGGAGGCTGGATGGTTTTGTGTGAATTGTTCCGCATTATTAATGTATTTGTTGAAAAACACTTTTATAGGTTCACAGCATTTTCTAAGAGGAACATGCCAGCTTTTAGTAGTTTTTTTTTACCATCCAATATAGTCTCACTGCATGGCAAAGGTCTCCGTCCCTTTATTTCAGCTTTTTCTGTCCCTAGATGTCATAATTAAGCCAGTTTTGAAGATGCTTTCCGCCATCTCCTTCGTGGTCTGCCGCTTGATCTGAGACCCAATCAGTGGTGATTTTGAACCGGAGGTATAGTCTAGTCAATTTAACATAATAAACTCTACATAAGTATAGGAATAATCTCATGTCATGTTTGTTGAAATTGAAACACTTATAATAACTGAATGGTATTTTCTAGGGGGCCGATCTTGAGCCGAAAATGCCTGCCATAATTTTTTTTTCAGCCTGTATACACCACTTCAGGGCAACGGGCTCCCTTCCTTTTTTTCCAGCTTTCCCTGTCCCTGATGTCATGAGCCAGTTTAGAAGGTGCTCTTCCCGCCATGCGCCATCTCCGTCGGACCTAATCAGTAGTGATTTTGGTCCAGAGGTCTAGTCTAATCAGTTTGAAAGACCAAAAACTCTACAAAACGTTTTAAGAATAATCTAATGTCATCATTGTATTTACGAAATTGCCTACATAAAGGTATCGAGTGGTATACGCCTAGGTATTACGTATCGAGCGTACGTCGCTAACGTGAGCTGAATATCTAATTCCTGAGAACTTTTTCTCTTGGAAATATCGATGGTTATTACGTCCCTACAACGGATTCGAACTCGTATCATTTTTATGAGCACTTCGTCGGGAATTTCGAGGTTTTTTTACATGATATACCGCTAAGGTACATGTTATGATTTTAGCTTCGATTTTGTTGGCACGGAGAATGTTTATTCCATTTGATTTGTTATTCGGTAGACTAAGAAAACTTGATGTAAATAAAATAAAATCCCTCTTACTCCAAGATTAAAGATTTTTCAGAGGCAGTAAAATGTCTAACCTGTTTAAATTTTAAATCAGAAAACCTGTCCCATTTTATATAGGTGTAAATTCTGTTACCAAAGCCAAAGGCGATTTAAAACCTCGTTATTTGAATTAAAAATGTAACGATTAAAACGTTTCAGCCAACTAGCAGCAATAATACCACAATTTACGACGGCACAAAGACCGTATATCATCGAAATGCGAAAGTCCTTTCCACGGATTGCAAAATCAACAAAGACTCCGAAGACATAAATTGTAATTATGAGGGCCAGACAAAAATGTGTAACAAGAATCGATATAACATTTACATAAAACTCGACCGTATGACTCACTTTTCAATCCATCCACCATAAGATAGACATTAGAATTTGTTTCTTTTTATTCTGATGCTCATCACTACCTGAAAAGGGTGGGTGGCTTTTTTATGTCCATTTTTTCACGCAAACGAAAAAATTTGGATTCGTATGGGTGAAAACACAATGTTCAAAATTAAACCTGGAACCAAGGTGACAAACATACTCGCAGACAACTACTAGTCATATCGCTCATTTGCGAGAAGAACGGGTTATGAGATTTAGGTATCGTTTTGGAATAACACTATATCCAAATCCGCCGTATCGCGCTCTACTTGCTACAAAAACGCGATATTTCTAGCTCCTAAATTGACCTTGGTATGAAGGAAAGAGACGACAAGACGCGTTCTAGCTCCCTCCTTTACATCGATGAAGTTCGTTTCAACATCGGTACATGTCAGTGGACTCCGTGCGCGCGACGAGTGAGGTGCTGTTCAATTGCAACAAGAACGTGACATGGTCAGCGTGTCACGTTGTTGACGGAAAGGTACGTGCATTATTTGGGTTTTTACATGTTACTAAAGCGTGATATCATGGTTGGAACCACTTTAGCTGTAAAATAAAATTTCACTGTATAAATTTTTAGGCTACCTAGTCACGTTTTTCTCGCAAAAAACTTATATTTATTCGGAATAAAAAGGTATGTACCGTTTTAGATGGTGAATCAAATCTCTAAAGGTTTAAGCTTTTATGGATTATTAACTCGTATCTCGTTGTTGTCGTAAAGTGTGTATACATTTTGTCGTGATAGAATAAGTTGTTGCATTACAGATGACGACACATTTTTAAACTCCCACCTTATTTTTTCAGATGGAGTCACGATCGCGATCATGGAACTGGTTAATAAAACCTCATTCCCCGATATTATAAAACTTTTTACGAATCTCTTTAAATTTTAAAAACATTTTAAAGATTCCTTAAATGTGCATGTTTCTTTGTATTTTTTATTACAATTGTTATTTTATAATAGAACATTGTGCTGTGAAAAATATTGATTAGTTACTTTCTCTAATATGTTTAGTATCATCATCATCATTAGCCTATACCAGTCCACTGCTGGACATAGGCCTCCCCTAATGAGCGCCATAGCGCCCTGTCTTCAGCTTGCCGCATCCAGCATCTGCCAGCAGTCTTTCGCAAATCGTCATCCCACCTGGTCGGAGGGCATCCTACACTACATTTTCCGAGTCGCTGTCTCCACTCAAGAACACGTTTACCCCAGCGGTTGTCGGTTCTTCTGGAAATATGGCCAGCCCACTGCCACTTCAGCTTGCTAATCCTTTGAGCTATGTCGATAACCTTGGTTCTCTGTCGGATGTATTCGTTGCGAATCCTATCCTTCAGAGAAACTCCGAGCATAGCTCTCTCCATAGCTCGCTGAGCGACTTTAAACTGGTGGACCAGCCCTACCGTGAGTGTCCACGTCTCAGCTCCGTAGGTCATGACGGGTAGGACGCACTGATTGAAAACTTTCGTTTTCAAGCATTGCGGTATGGATGACGAGAAGACTTGACGTAGTTTGCCAAACGCGGCCCAACCTAGCTGGATCCTCCTCTTGGCCTCCTTCTCGAAATTGTTTTTACCCAACTGCAGAATCTGCCCAAGGTAAGTGTATTCGGAAACAATTTCGAGAAGATGGCCATGTACGGCGACCGGTCCCGGATCAATGTGGCCATTGATCATGACCATGGTTTTATCCAAGTTCATGCCAAGACCGAAGCGTCGTGAGGCTGAAGCTAGGCCATCCAGCATCCGGTTAAGCTCCTCCAGCGACTCCGCCATCAAGACTATGTCATCAGCGAATCGCAGGTGTGAGATGTAATCGCCGTTTATGTTGATGCCCTTACCTTTCCAGTCCAGCGTCTTAAACACATCTTCCATCGCGCTTGTGAACAGTTTCGGTGATATAACATCCCCCTGTCTCACTCCTCTGCGCAGTTGGATAGGTTTAGACTGCTGGCCCTGTACTTGGACACTCATGGTGGCGGATGTTTGTATTAGGTAAGAAGTGTGCCATGCAAAAGTAAGACTTAATTATTGTCGAGACTGATTAAATTAGTACAAAAGTATTTTATGTAATTTAAGTATAGTCGAGACTGATAAAATTAGTACAAAAGTATTTTATGTAATTTAATTACAGTCGAGACTGTTTAAAATAGTACAAACAGTAATTTATGTTTTATAATTATGGTCGAGACTGATTAAAATAGTAAAAAAGTATAACTTCCTTTTCGTAGCTCAACATAATGTAACGGTGTTTTAGTAATATTTATTTTATAATTACATACATTTTGACTGCAAAAGCGTGTTTTAATTCGATGTTTCGTTAGTTTCACAAAAATATTACCATATAAAACGTGACACGTCTGTATATCCAGTGAAAAAAAATATATTTTGCTAGAAAAACGTAACAACTGCTGCCATTTTTAAAAATAAACGTGGTATTTTAGTGAAAACGGATGGGGATACCAGCTCACAATCAGTTTTTCGAAAATAGAATTGTTGGCGCACCTATATGGCCAATAAAAAGTTGAGAAAGCGCAATAAGAACGAAAATATACGGAATTGAAAACTTCAAAGTCGTTTTCTGAACAATCACGTTTTCTGCCTTGTCACGTTCTTGTCGCAGATGAGCGATATAACATTATCGGGATGAGATCAAAGAACGTTTCCGGGTGTCATATGTCCCGTTGCTCCTTGATCAATGTCTTTATAAAGATTTAAATTTGAATCATGGATTCGGGGGACTGATTCGTAAGTAGAAATAATGAGGTGTCAGCTTTACCTTGTAGCTTTGAATTACATTGTTTATTTCAACAGATTTCTTTGATAATTTAAGGTTTGAAGATGCTTACTTTTTTGTTGACGGCAATGATGAAGACGCTGTGTTGTATCCAAATGTTACCAGAAAGTCGATACTTTAAGAAATAGATGTAATTTTTCCATATGCATCAGCCGGGTTGCAGAATTATTGTCAATTTACCTGTAAAAGAAAAAAAAGCCTTTATTTTATATTTATTTAGTGAAATATATTCTATTTGAAAACCTTTTAAAACTTTGTTTTTGGTGTTTTTAAGTAAGAAAGGCATTCACTGAGTTTTTGTCAGTAGTAAGGTAATTTTGAGTCATTCAATGATAATAGAACTAACGATGGCAGTTAAATCTTAGTTTAATGTTTTAGGAGCCCGTAAATCTCCGCTTCGCAGTATAAATTTCAACGGGTAATGGAAACCCTTGTAACCGAGACCAATGAGACCCTCTTCATTATTATGTTTCATGGTTATATTCATAAACTTATGAAAACATCATATGCCACAGCTGAAGAATATTCATGAGTCAAGTTACGGAACCCAGGGTCCGGGAAATAACTTCTGCTTGGAGGTTCATTACAGAAAACTTTTGTATCGCTCTTTAACGCACCAATAAAATATCGTTATGTATGTTAATACAAAAACCGATCACAAGGGAAGTTGGAAGAACACAGTTTTCGAATAAATGTCAACATTCTCGTCAAAGATAATTCTCATATTCGTCAAAGTCATTTACGGTTTCCAAATAAGAATATACTGATAACTTTCTACAGTAAAATTTCTATAAATATCCATATTAAAATTTATAATCTTGCATGATTGGGAGTCTCGTTACCCGTTAGACTGCGCTTGCACACATCTTTCGACGCAGCTATTAACGCGCTAAGATCAATTGGCTCTCGGCGCGTGGGCGGAACGTTTCATTAACTATTATAATATAAAAGCAGTCCAAGCTGATCAGTTCCTTGAGCACCTGACGCTTTTAACCCATAACCGATAACCAACATGAGAATTTTGAGGCGTGCCGTACTTATGAAAACTACATCTACATTTCGTAGATCCAGTTGCACCGACGAATAACTACAGTAATGTAGGTATCGGGAGTGTTGATCTTATTCAAAAGAACACCTACGACGCATCAATGTGTAACAAAGAAAATAAACACGATGTAAAGAAAGAATGTTGCGTTCATAAATTGATAACTCTCGTGACGTGAGTAATGCATAGGCGATGCATCGGGAGAGGTATAATGGTAGGAGACACAGGTATTACCCGGTAGCGAGCTTATCTGATAATAAATATTGTGCTTCATTCTTTTAGGCGAGAGGGTCATTAATCGAGCGGTCGATAGCGGAGTATCGCCTTACGGGCCGCATTGTTGGACCTACAGTTGTTCCTATTTATCAAAACGCCAGTAATATTGTTGTTGTACAGTACACACAAAGAGACTAGCGCGCTCGCAATGCCATAACGGCGCCGAGGCTTTGTCTCGTGACATTACATCGGTATTGAAATATTAATTCGAGATTATCTGTCGCTTCGAATAAAACCATGAACATTTCTCGCACTTATTAAAAATATCAATTTGAATAAATTTAGTTAAACGATCACGAAACCGATTAGTTTTAGTCGATGTGCACCATTATATTTTAAACATGTGACAAATTACAAAAAATAAAATAAAGTTAACACTGTTCCGTGTTGTATAATGATTAATTCACACCTATCCGTCTAATGAGTACCGTTAGTCCACAAATCCGTGGAGCTTTGTAGCTTCGGACTGTAGCCGTATTAGAGTCACGAAATCATCAAGGTTGAAGTCATTTGCATATAAATTACTTTCGACGATGCGTAAATCCACGTGTTGCTCGGCGAGAATAGAGATTAATGTGGTAGGTGTCTGGTACGCGGGTGACAGACAAGTTAAGCTGACATCCGTCAGCGCCAGCCGGCCCGTCGTAATCGCCGGATCAAAGATCGATGCTAAGCCGGCTTATTGAACTCTTCATGGATTCGGAGTTTCTTTCTATGTTCCGAGTTCATAACGCTAGTACACGCGGCCCACACTAACCAGTTATCACTTCCTAAATCTGACAGCAATCGGACATATCTCCGGTTCGTAAGAATTGTATGTTGAGCCCATACTAGAGAACATTTCAGCACGGACGTGTCTTATCTATAGAATTGCAAATCAATTGCTTCCGCATATACACTTTGGAGTCGTATAATACTATCACGGGCCAGTTCCGCACCAAATTAACATCACAACGATGGCAAACGATATGGAAGTTGGTGCGTTTGCACGTCCTGACGGTCCTAGGGAAGGCAGTAGATTCCCTTCGGCATCGGGTACAAGTGCTCGTGAATTTTTACGAGGGCTACTGACCCGCGCATAACACTAGCTTTAGGAGCTGTCCGCAATTATTGTAAAATCGACGCGGGTAATCGAGCCTGCCTGTGATCGCCGCCCGCCGCCGCCGGCAAGCCACTTTGTCAAGCCTTTTACAGTAGCCTTTTTAGCCGCGAATTACCTACGGCGGCTCCATTACCTCATGATGAGTCAAGATGCTTAATTCCATGTCGTCCATCTAATCCGCATTATAGACCTGCGGTTTGCTTTTCGCCGCGCTAATTTAATTCCCTGCTCCTCCAAAGGTTCATTAGCAGGTGTGTTATTTATTATGAAGTGTATCAAGCATGTACGAGTACGTGAGGGTAATAAAGAAGCCAAAACGTGGACGGCTCGTAAAATAATTATTGTAGATCATTATCAATTCAGTGTTGAAAGATCGATGAAGCTCGGAGCACAGGGTGTACCGGTTCGTGCACGCAAGCGATCGCAATAGGGGCACTGGCACGCAAATCTGACTATGATGTGGTGGTGTTCGAGTAAGTCCAATGGTATGAGAGGAGGGGGCATAAATAGAGCCAAATTGTGTTTGCAGAGGGCGCGGGGCAGAAGAGCCGGCGACGAAACGAGGAGCTGCGTATTTATTCTATTTGCTGAACGTGCTCCGCCGCTGTGGGTACTGTTTGACGATGCAAATTTATCGCGACGCTTAATAAAAAGCATACAGACCACTTTGATCCTCAGACGCTGCTCATTAGTGTTTAACCGCCTTCTACTCGGGCCTTTCCCGCATTTTACCGTTCCGTGTTACTAACTGAATAGATTTGCCATCACAAAGAAAATAATGGAGTTGTTCACGTTATGGCGGGCGTCTCAAAGCAACGTATAAGTTTTTATTGATAAAAATGTTCATCTCATTTATTCGCAGAACCGTTACATTCAACGGTAAGGACGGTTGTCGAATTGGCCATATATTTCATTTACTTCTTTAGCCGTTTGAAACAATGAGGCTCGTTTGAATTGATTACGAGGTTGCGGCGCCGTTTCCACACGTTTTTTGCGACGTAAGGAGCTTGTTTGTAAAAATAGCAATTTTCTTGCCAATACGCTCCTTATTCGAAACTGGCTCGTTCGCTTCTCATGCAAAAACTCGGGCAGCTTGGAAAAAAAGATACGAGGCGTTGCATTACCGCCCGCTGAGAGAATCGCGTCTTTACACTTTTCCCGCGGAACCGTACAGTGTCAGCGTGCCACACCTGTCGGTTTCAGCGACAATTTAGCGACCGAGTGTCATGTTCAACTCCATCGAGATTTTTATTCGCTTCTCAGTCCATCGGCGCCGTATTGATGTAAATTCTAAACCTGTATTGAGCTGATCGGTTTCGTAGATCTTATTGTTAAGAGTACAAGTTGTTAGAGCGGCTCCGATGAACTGTAAGCTGTGTTCCGCGAAGGTAACACGAGTTTACATCGTAGCGAGCAGCCGCAACTACAAACTAGGAAAGTACGGTGCGGTGCAGCCTCACAAGTGATCTCCGGCCGCCTCCTATAACCAGGACCGACGCGTTTACCTCTAGCGGCTCGGCGCAAATTGATGGTTTCGCCTCCTTCCATGCAAAACGATCATAGCATCCTTTTCGCACGAAGCCAGCGCCATACAACGGCAGTAATCAGTTTTTGAAACGAGAATAAAACGACACACAGCTCAAAGTATATGGGACGGGGAAGAAAAACGAAGCCGCTGCGGTATTCCGATAAGTTTAAGATAAATAGCGCGGAGAGTTTCACTTGGCCTTTGCTCGAATGTGCTTTTTTGCGATACAATTCTGCGCCCATAATCAAAGCATATGATCGATTTAAAATTGTAAGTGGAGTTTAATACATTCTTATAGGAAGCTGCTTGTCGAATAGTATTTTACAATTTAGTATCATTGGACTAATGAAGAACGATCACAGCTAAATGTAATAATAAATTTGACCCGATACTAAAACGCTTATACGACTCTTCTTAAAATCCAAGAATGAGATTCTGGCATCTATTCCTTCTTAGGCCATTGAATTGATATGACGCACGTGGCCTCATAGAAAAGAAAACTTTGACCCGTATCATAGCAAGTATCTAGAATCTCTATTATTGTAGCACAATAGGCAATGTCTCTCGTAGTCGAGAGGTGAACACAAAGACTCGTCTCATTTACACAGATACAAAGACAAAAGCGGCAATTATAACATACTCGTACATATTGAACCAGGTACAGGAGCAGTGAAGGAAAGTGACACGTATTGCAAGCGGATACGGTGCACGCAATTAATTAGGGTGCGTGGGATTTAAGCCTGCTTTATATGACGCTTTAAGCACTATAGCAATAAAACAATAAGGTTATTATTGCCGAAATTACCCTTCCAATTAAAACGGCTCTGTTCTCGTACTTTTTAATTGACTCTGAATTGCCTTAAGCAAATAAACAGTAAAATATAGCGCTCTTTCCTCAATTTAAAAGTCAAGTTTAAACAGTGTAGCAGGTGAGAATCGAAGTGAAGAATATTTTGTTTTACTGGTTTATTACTTTTCGTATAGGTACACTAATTCATTTAAATTACCAGAACCACCGGTTTTATGAAAATTCAATCATAAACTTGTTAACTGGCCCTAAATATACCCAAATATCTAAGATTTTACTTCCCTTAGATTCAGCAGGAAATCAATCGTGAAAATTATTGAATAAAAGAGGTACGAAGTTTTAATAGTCATCATAAAACGTAGATCGAAATTACGCAATGCAGTAGTAGTTCTAAGTTTATTCCAGAAGCATGTGCTGGAAGACAGGTCGTCACGCGTCACCACCCCGTGGCCAAGTGATAAATGACGCCCAAACGGTAGCGTCAAATGCAATGTCATCCGACGCTCATGTTAAATCCTCATTAGGATCCCCTGTGAGTTCGGTTCACGGTAAATACACCGTAATCTCTCATTTAATCAAATAAAGCATTATAAAGTTTATTTTAATCTTTCGGTCGGATCGTATCGCGTTGGATAAAATAAAACTTCATCGTATGTATAAAATTAAAAAACCTGAACTTTTAACAACTTTTCCATCTAACCAAATTGTGCACAAGACGTCCAAGATTATACAAAAGGAATAAAATTAAAAACTTGTTTTAAGAAACTATCCCACTTACAATTCAGCACCAATGAAAGCTAAGAAGTTTCAATTCAACTTGACTCAGTACGCATTCAAGAAAACCGCAGCATGTAATAAAGTTGCAATGTCAGACCCCTTAATTCCAATTTTATAGGACAGGTACAGTACTGAAATCCTTTCAGGAGCGGATAGTCTTTATCCGCAAACAACTCGTAGTACCTACAGTGCGCGCGCAATAAACATGGGCTGGATGCCCACGCTGCTAGAAGAAGTGACCACAACTTTACAAATAGCAAGGAAACGTTCATGTCAAACTTTATAGACGTTACATTCTTGATCGGTTCCGAACTCGCTTTTTAAGGGGGTATTTCGGAAACTTTAGCGATAGTTGTGAGGAATGTTTGTTCATTCTTACATGCTTTGCTCGCCTTTGCGATACCTCTCTAGTAATAAGGTTTAAAATAAGTTTTTATCAGTGCAATAATGAATTAAGAATTTGCTGAAAACTCTTCTACTTTTCCGTTTTCGTTAAAAGAATAAGGTCACACGTAATGTAAGTCAAAGAATGGGTTTTTTATTAAATTACAGAATTTTGTTCGGAATGAGCAGAGCCCAGCAAAAATTTAAAAATCTGCTCTCACAAATACAAAACCCATTTTAGGCCATGCGTATAAAGTCCTGGGAAAACGTGCCGGTGTCATGGGCACAGCACGCGTCACTGGGTAGACGACGCAGATTGCTGCACAGGTGGTATTGTGGCAATTCGTTTTACATCGCAACCCTCTTACCGGGGCGTGTACCCAATAAAACTGTGGCGAGGTTGACATCAGTAGGTATACACTCTCCTTTATTCCACGTTAAACCCACCCCGGGTAGGAGATTCCTGAACGTCAGCTTAAAGCTTAAATGAAACAGGTTTCTATTGAATTGAAATAAAATTAGATATTGGGTGGATTTACTCAATATCAGGATTTTGGAATACGACTTTCGAAGCGGTTCAATATAAGTTGAACATTTCAGAGCTTTCGGGCGGGTGATTTGGCATACGCAACAGTAAAGTAGTTTTGAAGTATTGCGCTGGAAGCGTCGCCCATATCTGCGAGTATGCTTAATAAAATGCAACCAACATAATGGATGTGGAATTCGAGCAATTCACGATCTGAAGACGATGCTTAAACAACAAAGGGCCGGGCGAGGTGTCAGGTTGTTCGCGTGACCACGATCGGGATTCCTCTTTACTCATTTAGTGGATCGACTTACCACTACATTCCTGGGAGGCACGGAGGAGGCTTTATTAGACCCGTCCAGTCAACGGGACGCAAGCTTTTGTTTGCTCAAGCTCACTCTCACTGTTTTAGGTCGGGATCATAATTGGTGGTACAGTCGAGATCTATTTGTTTTACTGGGCAAGTGAATATTTTATGTTTAAGGCGGTGGTAAGCGTGAAACTAGCGCCGTCACCTATTTTATTTTTATTACTACGTTACGAAACGAACTTTCAAAAATCCATCGTACAGTTTGTGATACCTATTATAAACTATTTTAAATCCTTTTTAAAAGTTTTATTCTATTTAGTTTAGCCAGTAAATCGAAAATAGATATTGGTGGCCACCAAGTGCAACTTCGATATTCTGCCTAAACATAATAGAATAAAACTATTACAGAGGCGTTAAAAAAGCTTATAATAGGTATCACAAACTGTACGTTGGATTTTTGAAATTTCCTTTGTTCAACGTAGTAATAAAATAGATGGCGGCGCTAGATTCACGCTTACCACCGCCTTAAGTCAAACTCAAGTTGTTTTAAAAAGTATTTTAAAATACCTTGACCTTCATTTCTTTTAATATTTCAAAAAACTTAACAAGCCAGCACAAACTTATCGCTAAATTAATATTGTACTTTTGTTTCCCAACAGTGTGAGACCGTCTAAGAAAATTAAATTAAGCACGCACGAAGTACCCCCGACGATAATGAGAGAGCAGGCGGCCAAGCAAATTATCATCTGGTTGGCTTCACCGGGTTACGCAAGACAATAAGCAAACAGCTGGACCGATGTGCAATAGGTAACCGCCCCCGTAATGGAGGCTGATCATAATCTAGATAATACGCAGCTATGGTAGGCATTTCGCTCGTAGTCTTGTGTCGCACGACCGACCGGCCGAGGGCCGTTGAAAGTGAATTGTCGTGCGCGCAAACAACACGTCGCAATGCATTACCCGCAACGTGACTAGACCTTCGCGCAATCAAACATTACGACAAATAATAAATGATCCTAAACATCGCTTTTGTGTTCAATGCAAGAGCCGATGATGTGAGAAATAACTGATTCGACAAGCCAATAACTCTCGAACCACCGTTGATTATGGAGACATGAAGCCGCAAGTACTATATGTCTTACCGTGACTGATAGATAAACGAATGCGTTACAGATTAAAAGAGTAAATACGGGTAACGCACCGTAAACACAAAAGTGTTAGTTATTATTGTGAGAAAATTTTTGAATCTTCAATCCGTATGATATCAAATTACGATAGCGTGACTCGAAGCTTAAATCTCGATGAAAAGTGTGCTCGGGCACAGGTTAGGAGTAATATTTACATTATCAATAGTATGTCATCAGCGAGTCCGGAACGATGTTTTCACTCGATCGCTCGGCGTGTTACCTTTCGAAAGCGTCGACTCATAAACAAAGCGACCTCTGAACTTAATAACAATGTGAGTCGGGCGTGCGAAACGGGAGATGCACTCGGCGACTTGCAATAATTCTTTGGGGGATCATAGAGTTTTAAGTTGCATGACGCGCCGTAATTCACAGTTAAAACTGGTGGCCTACTCGGAAAACCAAAATCGAAGTTTCGGATTCGTTTTCAAGCCAAACCGACTCTTATGTCGCCTAAACAAGATAGCGTTTGAGCAAAAAATTTAACTTCGGTTTACGAAGTTTCTGATTAGTTTTTTTACGAGTAGGCTCCATGCGAAGCCAAAACAGCTCGTGGTTCGCGGCGATTCCCCGACGAGATAATATATCTAAAGAATGTTAAGAAACTTTACCGTCGCAATTCTGACCTACATCTGATAGTACTAACATGGAGCTGGATCATTGTGAGAAATTGAACACTCAATTTTATGAAAATAAGAACCTGATGAAAGTTGTAGCGGACAATAGATACAAGGTCAACGAGATTTTATTGACAATAGAAATATGACTTCGATTATCTGATATGGTGGAAATCGTGACCAGCTTGAGGTCAATTTGTAATTTAACATCACTGACATATAAAATGTCCTTGTACTGATATAACTCCCGACCTTTTCAAACAAGAAATCATAGGATCGTGTAGATCCAGAACCGCTTGCATTTACGACTACAATTATTCTCATTTTCTGTGACATTGTAACGATAAAAATTCACAACGCCATCTTGCAAGCACCATGAAATGTCATTCAAATGCATTAAAAGTCACATAGATAAATATCGACAAATCGTGTAATGTAACAGAATGAGGCAACCGGTGACCCTTAGACTCAGTTCTGCCAATTTGCGCAACCGTGCCATGGCAGACGTAATCCCTAAGTCGAGAGAGCAGAGTGCAGACATTTCTGTCATGCATGTATTGTGGATTCGTCTCAACACAGACATTCTGATAGATCTGTACTGTTTGTAGCCTAGGCGGTGACTTGCTTCAAACAAAGGAAGTTTGCAGCTATACTCTATTCAGCTAAGCACTGAAATTGACTGTGCATGTGAGTGAGCAATTTCAATGGTCTACCAAATCTATTCATACGGTATTTACGGGGTGCGAAACGATGGACATTATGTACCTATTAATACGATGCACTAGATAAGAGCGAGTTTTACACAATAATTAAGACACCCATATTTGAATTGTGTGAATTGTCCAACATTATTTATTATTTGTTTTTTTTTTTCGGATTAGGTGCGCTACCTACGTATGTAGGGTTTTGAAAATTGCTTAGATCCTGCAAAACTAGAACAAACATTACTAGAACCGGAATCGATGAACAGAACTTTATCCAGTTTACAGCGATACATTCGCCATGGAACTCACAATCTGATGCACTCTGCTCCCAAACGGGACAATAGGTGAATCTGTTGAGCAAACCAACTAAGGGTAACCAACCGTCTACTATAAAGGATTAACGCACTGTCCATGGCTAAGGGAAAATTGTGTATTATGGACACTTAAGGGGTTACAAAGTTGCAGACTGCAAACAATTTAAAACATTTTCAATTCAAATAGAGAGATGTCAAGGTGCTTTTCACTTGAAAGCCATTGGTCTATCTATAGGTCACGTAGTACGGTAGATGTAAGTGGAATTCCACGACTGTCACATTGAGACAGAGGTGGAAAGCCAGCAGCAGCCTCGGAATTCAAAGTAGGTAGGGTATTCATACCTTCGGATGATTTTTCACGCACGCTAGTAAAAAAGACAGTTTTTCTAATATAGATAGATAGAGAATACTTTATTCATAACCAATTAAGAAAAAATAATAGATTATTTTAAATTTCACATTTTAAATAGAACAGCTATGGATTTGGCAGCCTTATCGCTTAAAGCGATTTCTTCCGGGCAATCAGAACAATTGGGGGAAAAAATAAAGGATGTTGGTGCTTTACATTACAACATACATAAATTCAGACTATAAACAACTAATACACACTATACCTAATAATCTATTACACTAATAAATACAACAAATTAATTCTATTTGGTAACTCTAAGGAACATGCTCAATAATCTAGCGTGACGTGAAAACTAAATAGTAGTTATATACTTTCATTTTAAAAGCATGATGTGATGTAGCCTTCTTAATATCTACTGGCAAATCGTTCAGCTTGAGCAGTGAAGGAGTCGCTGTAAAAAGATGTTCTCTGTACTGAAGATGCAAGAAGCAAGGTATCCGATGACCTTAGAGAGAGACCGTGGGAAGAATGAAGAAATTGAAATCTTTCATTAAGATAATATTAAAAATGTTAAAAGGTAAAGTAAGAAAAACATTGTTAAGTAAAAGAAATTGCTTTGTTAAGTCGAGTCGAGACGACCTTTATTACTAACGCGTTAGTAGAATTATTGCATTAACACCCTCCAGCTCCAGAGTTCTCAGGAAACTTTGCACGGTAATGTTGCGAAGAGACCCTTTCTTATTCAAAAGCTACTCGTACCATTTGAATAGATCAGCCTTAAAGTGCATGCTAAACATTTAGGTAAGGTTGCAATTCCAACTTCCTTGCTAAAAGCACTCGTGAAATAGCTTAAAGTAGGTACCTGAGACTGCCACAAGGCAACTCACCTGCTTTGGTAATTAGAACACGATAAATTCATAAGTTTTCATCTAAGTGCGTTAGCGAAGTTTGAGGGTGTAGTTTCAAGTCATTGATAAGTGGAGTCTGGCTTGTGTCCTTTGGTGAGTCTTGAAGTGTGCGCTTCCGAAACAAGCAACATTGTTGGAAACTTAGGTGGTCGCATACCAAAGATATAAAACTTAAAATAGAATACTAATGAATTACTAGGGCAGTTTCAGAGGCGAACATAAAATTATGCAACCGTAATTCAAAAGCGATATGACCACATGGTCAGTACTAAAATATATGACAAAACGTAAAACAGGACCTTGCGAACACGATGCACTAACCTACCCATAGCTATATACGGATACTACAGACACTTCCAGATATATGGAGACAGATATCTACAACCCATATTGGGTCGTATTTCCTCGAATGGCTGTACACATTGTGTTGCATATCAATTTTGCATATCTCACAGACTGCTATACACAGAAACATTATCGGTAACATATTTTGGTTGGAATATCAAATATTCGCGGCCACATCGTAGATACATTGAACAAACGTGTTCGTGCACTTCCTAGGTTTTACGCTGCTCTACCAAAAATAGAATCCAAGATAAGCCATAATAAAATACATAAGAAAAGCTCTTGAAATTACTAGGAACCAGACAACAATTCAAGTTCGAACCAATTTTGTAGTTAGTATTTATTTCTTAGAAATTCGTTCAAGGAAAAGTAAAGCGAAGCCTAACAGAGCTTCAGGCAACTTGAACCATAAATTCTATTCAGAGTAAAACCGGATCATAAATGATCCAATTCAATAAGCCGGCAAGCAGTAGTTGCTAATGTCAGTGGATAATCTTAGCATTTACAACTCGGCACCAACAAATTAAATTCGTGACTACGAACAATTTTCGAATTAACAACAATGTGATTGTTCGTTCTCACCATTTGAAGATATAAAACGCTGCCGTAATAGGGACAAAACTGTTCTAAAATTAAATAAACAATAGTAGGAACGCTCTCGCGAGTCCGGCGTAATTCGATAATTTACAATACCCCCGCCTTGGGCTTGTAAATAAGGTTCTCATGAAATTCGGCGGCAGTCGGAGATCGTATCTCCGGCACGCCATCCATCACGCAGCAATAGTCACGAAACCAACTAATTAATAATTTCAAAATACAATTTGTCATTAGCTGTATAACACGGCTGATAAGACACATCGATCGATAATGCATTCACGCCTGGCGCGCTACTCGACTAAGTGAAAAGAGCTATGTGAATAGTTTTTGTGGGCTCTTGGGCCAACAGGTGCACAATCACATCACGAGCGCCTTGTTATTGAAACTGACAAGCGGTCACAGCAGTATTAACCATCACCGCGCTCCAAATGAATAAATTAAGATAAAAGCAAAAGAAACGATTCTCCACTTCAATTACGGCAACCCACACAATGATTAGACGTTTCACTAGTGCTGAGGCTCGATCGCAGACGACTTGAATTATTAAGTGCTAGCTTTGTTATAAATACATTCAACATGACGTGGATTAATGGTATAAAATGCCGGGCCTTTTTATACTTGATCGTCTTCATTCCTTGTCAACATTCTAACTCCCGGATTAAGTGCAGTCGTTTATCTAAGAATTTACGTCGTAAGGAGTTTGGTCTTTTACGGGTTATTTTGTGGCGAGTTTTATTTAGGCTATTCGGGTCGGCTAATGCGGTGAATGCCGGCCGGCGAGATGAACTGCCCGTCGACGCTGCGCCTGGATTGATTACCGCCATACGTCATGCAAGATCACACTGTCTTTGAATATTGTCTAGAGTTCTCTTTAGTATTCTGTCCGGAGGCAACGAGTGCCAGTTACTGTAGAATATTTACAAGCTTACGCGCGCTGATAAAGGAATAAAATGAACTAGTTGTTCGTTATCTCGCAGAAGGGCGACCTTCAACTTCGCTCGCCCTGAATACTGAGCAGCGTTATAGCTGGAGACAGTGGGATGTTGGCATTGAGTTTCGTATGCAAAGAGCGTTAAGTGTTAGCCGACGCGGTTGTACGGGCCGACCATTAAACAAGCGGTCGGGAGCTAAAATAGAAATGGGTTGTTTGAGTAGGGTTCTTTCGCGAACGCAATTGTAGTCGAACGTGTCTTGTTAGCGAATGCGTTATGCTAATAGC
The DNA here is from genome assembly GCA_946478455.1 of Eupithecia vulgata. NCBI lineage: Eukaryota > Metazoa > Arthropoda > Insecta > Lepidoptera > Geometridae > Eupithecia > Eupithecia vulgata. Next base: position 9,486,512 of record OX297869.1, on the reverse strand, counting down.
AGTGTACCGCGGTGCTGGCATTACTGGCACTTACAACTGTTATATTGCCGAGGAAATTGAATTTAAATAACCATGCGTAATTATCAGCACTGCTAATTTCTTTGAGAGGTACTGCCGAGATTACATTCTGCGTTTCATTAGACTTCCGTGATGCGTGCTGCATGTAGTTCCAAGTTAATAAGGTTTCGTGTATTTGCCATTTTTAGCATAACCGTAATGTATATAAATACTAAAATGTTTGCCTAGTAATAATAAGAGACAGCTGAAAATAGAATCAATAAATAATGGACAATCCATACAGCGTCATCAAGCCCAAAGCTAAGCAGAGTTTTATGGATATTAGATTACTGATATACTTGATAAAATATACATAGGTTTTTATTGTTATACACAAAAAATACCCAGAACACCCAGAACAAATATATGCTGATCGTACAAACATGTATCCTAAGGCGGGAATCGAACCCGCACCCTACGGCGTCGCAGGCGGACCTTTGCTCGCCGCGCCACATCGCTTGTCAGAATGACGTTATGCCAAATCATATAGAGACTAGGATCAATTAATTTCAATAAATCATTCAACATTAGCGGTAGGTAGGTACACTTTGCATTAAGTACTATTAATTGCGTCAATTTGCCGCTGATGAAACAGCTATGGCAAGGTATTGATCATGCAATTATTCAATTTCTGACAGTTATTCGTGTTAATTTGATTGGACGAATGCTTGCTTTGGTAGATGATTGGTCGATGCTTGATTAAATTAGTTGTAATATCCGCAATTTATCGAATAGTCCTGAACTCTCATTATAATTGGCATGGAAGGAAACTGAACAAATGGTTGCTTTTCCGAGTGACTCGAGGTAGAACGTAGCAAAACTTTTTGCAAAAGACCGATTGCAACTATGTTTTAACCCAACAACTTTTACAAAAACTTACACATTTCCTCTGAAATTTAAGTTTCAAGACTTCGCAAACGAGTGGAATGCCTTTACGAGTTTAGTTCGTTTATAAGGCTCTGTTTGAAAAATGCATACATATGTAAGCACTGACAAGATAAGAATCAAATTGATTGCACTGAGGAATCGAATCGTTTTAAATTAAGCCTTTGAGATAAAATTGCAACACAGGTCTCACAATCATTAAATGATGATTATTGTAATGTGCTCTTATTGAGATTGTGATTGGAATTGAGTCAGCTCTTAACGACCGGATAGAGGTTGGGAAGGTTCCATGCTCGCTAAATGGCGTTCGTAAATAGTCGATAAAGGCGGCTCACATTCGCGCGACAATGGCTCTCACATCAGACCGACGAGCAGCGGCGCAATCCGGTGCCATAAATTCCATAATTAATTTTATTATCAAGCCATTGCTCTCTTGTCGACTTAAAAGAGATTTGCGATCTAAAGCCACCGCAGCCGCCTTATCATTAAACGTTTGCGATACTCGGCCGCGCGCTCCGATTCATAATGTCCCTTAATGCGCTGTAATTGTTTGCGAATAAAAGAAGCCAGTCTGAAAGGGTTCGACTCGCGAGCGAAGCGCGCCACTGTCAAAAGCCATCATTGTAATAGAGTTTTCTTTCTGCGCCGCACGGCTATAAAGGCTAACTTCTTTTTCAAAGAAAAGTAATGAGAATTTAACTTAGCGGAAAACGGTTTGCGGGGCTTCACGTTTCATGGGCGGGGGGAAATGTTTTTGCAAGAGACGACGATGGTCGCCCGCACCTCAGCGCGCCCTCACAAAGGCGTCGGCCTCGCGCCCCTTTCTTTATCATAAGCCTTAATGCGAAATAGCAAGGACTTTAATGCAACTTTACGCCGAGTAAGTCGCCAACCTCAAAGGAAATTATGCTTTACACTGGTATTTAACATAAAACTGAAGGCGTAAAATTAATTAGGCGTTAGAATCACCTCACGAAATAAACAACCTCGTGCCTGGTAGGACCCTGAATGTTTTCTCCCATGCATGATGGATCTCGATAACAAGCGCGTGATCATAATTGAGACATAATAAGCGGTTCATTGAAGGTCGGCACCGCGGAGACCTTTAGCTTCGTTAACGCCATAAGCGGTGGTAGCATTGTGGCCGCGAATGGTGTTTCAGCAAAATCGTGACTTTCTTTTACCAATTATCCTATCGCGGTGTTTGTCATTAGTCGATTGTATTCCGTGCATCGGATATAGCATTTAATCTTTTATGGGCATCCACTTTATTTATGCTAATGTTAAAGGACATGCTGGACTTGACCGTAGCTAGTCTCTTAAAGAACCAAAAGGAAATGCAAAAGCTAAAGTCAAACTCTAGTTTACTATTCCAATGAACACTCTATTGGTTGAATAATGTAAGTGCGAAGGCGACCATCAACTGTAAGAAATCATTGATAGTCTAACGAACACCGCATACCGGAACGAGCGAAATATGTGCATACTGAGTGGACCACTTGTAAAAAGGCATATGTGCATACATTGAGTGCAAAAAAGCACAATCTCCGAGATAGGCTAACAAGATAACAAGCGTGCAGCGGCGGAGTAAGATGGATAAAAACGAGACATGGAGCCTACGGACGTGTACCTTGTTTACTTAAACGAGGGGTACATTAACTGCCCCTGTAGCTCCTAAGATTTATGTGTAGCACAAACTTGTACGAGACGTGTACCCGCCAATAGTGAATGCAACACGTAACTGAATGTCTTTCTTCAAAGCCTCATCGTAATTCTTTAAAGGCTGTCTAGACAGTGGACAAAACACAAAAATCTGAAGGTAAATAACGAAAAAGTCTATGCTTAATTCATAAAGCGGTTTGAAGCTTTAGTTATCTGTCTTGTACTCTGTCATTTCAAATTTTAAAAGGTTTGATGGCAATGAACCTATGCTGTCTTGTATAAAATTCCATGCGTCAAAACAACCTGATGCTAACAATGTCCCAAATCGGATGAGAATTGACGAATTTATACTTAAACTAGCGGTCCGCCCATAGCTTCGCAGGGGTATATTCTATAGTCTGTTACTCAGCGATAATGTAGTAGGTAATGTGTAGCTTTCGAACGGTAAAAGAACTTTTGAAATCGGTCCAGTAGTTTATTCCTTACATATAAAAATACAAATCCTTCCTCTTTAACATTATAAAAAAAAAAAAAAAAAATGCTGGACAATTCACACAGCCTTGCCCCAAGCTAAGCAGAGCTTGTGTTATGGGTACTAGATAACTAATATACATAATATAACACAATACATAGATAGATTTTTTTATACATAGAAAACGACCAGGACACACTGAACAAATGTCTGCAGATCGTACACAAATTTGTTCCGAGGCGAGAATCGATCCCACATCCTCCTGCTTCGAAGGCAGACCTTCGCCCGCAGCGCCACAGAGTTCGTCTACTTTATAATATTATTATAGATAGATTCTATGTTATTAAGAAGCATTTTCGAAATACTTTTTCCCTCCACAAGCACGTTTCCTAAGCCATAAATACACCGAAGCTGTATTAGATATGTGGAATCCGGTAACATTGAGTATTCAGAAGATGTTAAAGAATCATGAATGTATTTATGCGATACGTGCAGTCCACAAATTCGCGAATAAGAAAATGTCCCACGCAATTGTTCGTGGCAAGTTCATTAGCACACAAAACAGATTAGGTGGCACATTTTACAATCGTTACAGAGAAATAAACGCCTCGGAACATGGTAGGTACAGTTGCTACCTGAATAGTTTCGCGACAGTACCGCCTTAGGCAGGTACCTCTGTTAAAAAGCATGTAATGGTCGGACCAAAACCTTACACACAACAGGTACCTACTGTGCGAATACGGTATTGTTAGGGTTCTGTAGATAAAGGGTGAAAACGGGACCCTATTACTTAGCCTCCCCTGTCTGCCCGTCTGTCCGTCGTCGGCGGGCTGTATCTCATGAACCGTAAGAGGTCGAAAGTTGTCATTTTTTCAGTAGGTACATGTATTTCTGTTGCCGCTTCAACGACAAATAATACGAATAAAATGAATATTAAAATTAAGGGGGCTCCTACACAAAATAAATAAATGAATAATAAATAAATAAATAATGCTGGACAATTCACACAGCATTATCTAGCCCCAAGTTAAGCAGAGCTTGTGTTATGGGTACAAAAAAAAAAGTTAATAATGCGCTATTTTTGGTGTACTTTCTTCAAGACACACGTAAAATTTTATGTAAGCCCACGCACTCTGGGTAATCTCTAAGAAATTAAATAAGCTCCCAAAAAAAATTCGATTTCGGCAGGACTCGAACCTACTGAGGGTGGAGTAAAAAAAAGTAAAAAAGTAAGGGTATTTTTATTAAATTGTTGCCTGATTCTTTTAAGGCGCATACAGCACCTAAACTAGCGCCACCACCTACTTTATGTTATTATTCTGTTTAACAAAGGAATTTTCAAAAATCCTTCTTCCAGTTTGTGTTACCTATCATAAGCTTTTTTTTAATGCCTCTGTAATAGTTTTATTCTATTTAGTTTAGGAAGAGATACGAAAATAGATTTTGGTGGCCACCAAGTGCAACTTCGTATCTCTTCCTAAACTAAATAGAATAAAACTATTACAGAGGCATTAAAAAAAAGCTTATGATAGGTATCACAAACTGGAAGAAGGATTTTTGAAAATTCTTTTGTTAAACGGACTAATAACATAAATTAGGTGGCGGCGCCACTTTGGGTCCGGTATGGGCCTTAACTAGATGACGCCAGTAACGAGTTCTAGATCGCGCGCAATGAAAACGTTGACTTATTTTTATTTAAAAAATCAGTTTTTTAGAGTTCATTTTCCGAAATACTTTTGAAGGATAGTACGGAACCCTCCGCGTGCGAGTCGACTCTCACTTGGCCGATCTTATTTTAGGTGTTATTAAGCTTTTAGTTTGCAACACGTTGATACTAAGTTGCCTTCTATATCACTCTTTTTTAAAGGCTTTTAGGCAGTAACTTTATTCATAACATGCCTTATTTTATCCTTCATTTTGAAGGATACTTAGAGGATTTTAGTTTTTTTCTAAACTTTTTAGTAGATTGATTTAAGTTTTTCCGTTTCGGCTAAACGACGTTCAACTGTAACATAAATACAGTCACAAACGCTTTGCTTACAAACTGTTTCACGCCTCGGCAGGAAATCTGTTATTCCTGGCGGGTAGTACAAGTTTATCTATTGTTATCGGAAGCGATCTCGTCATTACACACGTAGACCGCCTACGATAGTGCGTTTGATGACAGATATCTTGAGGAACGGTCCGAGTGATAGAACATAGCGGTTAGGTGAATGAATATACCTACTGCAGTCTTGCATAACTACACTGGTACAATGCGCGCAGCCAAAGATGAGATTTGACGGATCACGTAGTTACCTGCGCAGTAGATAGGTCGCAAGTCATTTTGTCGGTATACGAGGCAAGCGGGGAGAGACGGGACCGTTTTATTTATATTATAGATTAGGATTTTGAGCGCGACTATAGCTGCGCAAAATCCCCTCTTCTAGCATCTGACAGGTCTCTTGGCTGCGCGCAGTATAGAGCTTTCTATGATAGAATGAGTCCGCTGGAGACAATCTCTGGAGCCAAGCAGCATTTTTATAGTTGGGAATTTGGGATTGGTAGTTATAATTCAATTGTGTGTTGTTTAGGTTAAGCTAATGCACCTGCTCTATTTTTATATCATTTTTCTCAGTCTACATTTTTGTATTTATGGAAATAAAGCAATGTATATTGATCGATTCTTTTTGAAAAAATCTGGGGATTGTTTGCAACTAAGGCAACTTGATAATCATAATAAACAATAAGGCTTAAGTTTGTTTATTACTCGTAAACTGCAGTTAATAAACTATGGAGGTTTATTGTCTAGAATTATTTATTTATTTTGGACTTGTTATTGAGACTTATATTTTTCACGACTCAAAACGCCGAAGTTCATTTCTTAAGAATATTCAACGGTAAAGTTCATCGTCGGCCCACTTCATTCGTCTCAATCTGATGTGCGCATGAGAACTGCTCAGACTATCAAAGTGTTTTGTATGACTCAGTGTGAACTTCATACAAACATACATACCTATGTTATTTTGTGACTTTAACAGTCTGCAATATTAACCCGACACGTCCCACTTGGTCAATGGCATACGTGTACCTATTAGCTTTTAATTTCATCATCAATGTACCTTTTCTTTGTTACTTTTTAGGGTTCCGTACCCAAAGAGTAAAACGGGACCTTCTTACTAAGATTCCGATGGCCGTCTATCTGACTGTCTGCCCGTCTGTTACCAGGCTGTATCTCATGAACCGTGATAGTTAGGCAGTTGAAATTTTCTATTGACGCTAGAACAATAAATACTAGAAAACTGAATAAAATAAATGCCTATTCAAGGGGGCTCCCATACAAACGTGCAACAAACGTTAATTTTGCCGTTTTTCATAGATAAAGGTACGGAACCCTTCCTGCGTGAGTCCGAATCGCACTTAGCCGGTTTTTTATTGTCAGTAGACCTTCGTTTCACCACAATCTCATTACTGATTATTAGTGACCGGAATTTCATTTCTTCTAAATTGCTCTTTCTAGATCTATAACTTTTTTCTAAATCTAACGAAAGCCAGAAAGCACTTCTAATTTGTATAAGAGTTTACAAGTGCATAAATATTTATAAATACACCGCAATCCATTAAGCAAATAGCAGAGAGTAACTACCTCCCACGTAATTATTCACTCTGCTGATACCCTACCTGTGAAAGTAAACACAAATCTCACGGATATTGTTAACACAAGGAGAAGAGCCGAACAATCGTTCGTCAAACATTAACAACTCATGACACGATAGAATATAAGAGTGCTGTAATCAACTCTAATAAGAAGGCGAGAAGGCGCTGCGTATTTATTACTTTAATGGAATATCAGCAATTAGGGACGAAGATAGAATCGGTAGCGCTGACAAGGTGCAAACGAGAGTGCCCCAACCGGATACGTAGGGTACGCCGACACCTAGTTACACTCTATAATACACCATAATAGGCAGTCTCTCGTCTGGGTAGAGGCTATAGTGCTGTGCTCGCATCGATAGGTATAATGAAGCATTGTACGAAAATAAAACAATGCCGCCGATGAATTACCATAGAGAATGAGCGGAACGGACGGATTAAGTGAAATACAATCAAACAAGGAGGCGTACTCGACGGGAATTTAAAACAGATAAAGGGAAGGTTTCGATAAAGCGGCAGGGAAAATCTGTTTGTTTTCATTTTCCTATGGACCGTTTTGAGTTTTTGTTGATTCGGTTAATGTTTTTTTCCTGAGAAAGGATTTTATTTGCATAGAGAGAAACGGGAAGTTGTAACGGAAGGAAAATAGAAGTCTCGAATGATAGCTAAAAGCCTCGTTGCTGGAATGCAGAATGAATGTGAGCTTCATATGATTAAATATGGAGGAAATGGATTTGCTTTCACTTGTCATTATTTCATCTTGTAAGTTTTCTTCATTTGCAATAAATCCGTCTTTCGACGATCTATTTGCAAATGGCGTAATGCGCGAAGGTCTGAGACTCAGACGTGTTTGTATGATCTTCAGATAAATTGTTCATGGTATCTACAAAGGAACCCACAACACTTATCTTAGGGACCTACTCTGGGTCTAGGTGTATCTATACAGGTAAATAGGCGTTTGGTGAGTAGACGTTCGGAGAATAAGACATTTGGGGAATGGACTTTCAGTCAAAAGACTTGCTGAGAGACGACAATTAAGAAATTGGATCAAATAGACTGAACCCCTATAAAAAATCTCCATAACTGAGGGATATTTTCAATGATACAAAGTTGAAACGTCACCTTCTAAGCTAGTAACACTCCCGACAGAAAGTATCAGGAAGCAACTTTCATCGACACAGTCAACATACAACCACTCTGACTCAGCAGACTCCTACGAGTGTGTGTACATATGTGTATGTGTGTCGTCTGTGTGTGCAAGCACATGTGTGTCTAATATGCAAATATTTTTATTTACTGTGTGTCTGCCTGGAGACTGATACCGCAAATTTCCCTTACTAGAAACTGGGCTAGAAGATGCTTAAAAAAATCCACATAGTACAGATAGACCTTTAAGCTTGGGCTATGTTCACCAGACTTAACACGTCATCCATCCAAGCTAGCAACACCTCCGACAGAATGTATCAGGAAGCACTTCCATCATCGGCGCCGTCAACATACAACCACCCTGACTCAGCAGACTCCTGACTCCCATTAGCCTTCCTCAACGTGTTATTACGTCTCGCGCACTTCGCACTACCAAACCGACCAGTCATTCCACTCACCGACCAATTAAACCCAACTGCAATTTGTTTTACAAAAAACCCGTGAAGAGATGTCGATATAACGTCCTTGTTAACCATTGTGTGGAATTTACGTTTTTTGTGTTGGTTAATAGATTCGTGAGAGTTTTTTGTAGTCGGAAGTCTTTTTCTATTGCGAAAATGCTAAGTTGTTTGTATTGAGAATTTTTAAATCCTACAAAAATATTAACAAGTTTCTAATAGGCATAATTTTCGTAAGAACAAATAATAGTGCTGTAGGTAAGGCCAAGTTGGATAATTACGATACAGGGTGTGTTATATGTTTTGCGTCCATCAGTGGGCTATGATAGACTTGGAAGAGGCTGAGGAAGAGGAGGTGTGTTATTTTGGTCCAGTCACTGAGTGCGCAAAAGAAGGGGTGGATGGAAAGGTCGAAAGCAGAAAGTTTGGATTCGGAACTTTGTTTGGACTCGTTAGGAGACATACATAGTTTCTAAAAGTCCCTACCCCTGTGATGTGACCCCTAGGTATATTTACGTCTCACAAAATGAACCGTTTTTTATTTTTTTTAACATCTCGATAACGTTGCGTCATAGGAAAATTTGGTTGGAGAAGGTTAGGCATACATAACTAAAATAGATAATATTCGCTACAACTTTGGTTCTATGCAATTTTTACCTATTTCCAAGCTCAGAAAAACGGTATACTTTCAAAAAAAATATTAACAAAGGCCTAACTAAGGCCTAGGGCTCACTTTACAGGGGTAGAGACTTTTAGTATGCTTGTCTCCTAACTAGTCCTAACAAAGTCCCGAAGACAAACTTCCTGCTTTCGACCTTTTCATACAACATCATTCATTGAATTGACTATCTGTGTCTTATTTTGTGTGTTATCCTTTTGGATAGTAATATACCCAGACATGCCTGCTGCTTGTTTATACATTTAAAAGACTGGTCCAAAAGAACCACCAAAGAATAAAAGCGAAACGGAATTCAATTTACCATAATTGCAGATATTGAATAGGTGCAAAAATAACAGCTACCTATTGTATCGCAAACAATCTCACATCAGAAACTTTCATAACCGCGGCCTCTAGCCGACAGGCAACCAAAGCTCTTCATTGTGCTGTCATCGTATTAACTGACAGTACACAAAATAATCCGCTATTCATACATACAATTACTCGCAAAATGAAGTCGGGACAGTGCTAGTCTTGGTGGTACGACACAGTTGCTCAGTTAATTTAGCTTGCGATGAGCCTCATCTTTAGGCCCTCGCACTGCGCGACAGCGGAACTTCGCGGCCGCGTCAAATTAGAACAAATCACCAAAAAGGCAGCGCAGTTCCACTGACGCCTAGTGCGATCAGCCTCATAGGATTTCATACAAAGAATAACTAGCCGCGCCGTGTCGCGAAGTTCCGTTGTAGTGCAGTTCCGCTCAGTGCGAGAACACCTTAGGTGGTAAAATATTAGATATTTCAATATGAGTTGCTAAGCAACAGCTGTTGTTATTTAAGCTTTAACACCCAAAACTAACTCGAAAATAAGCTGTGGACAAAATATGTCATCATTGTGTCAGACAGTACCTGCAACCACATAGGAATGAAAAGGACCAATAAACTTATATTTCGTTTGGTATTAAAACGTAACCTACAATAAAACCAGACAATTTTAACATCAAAGTGTTAATAAGACCATTAAAATATAAATCATCATTAACAATAAATTAACCACATGTCATACCAACAGACGGAATGTTCGCAATCTGCGAGTGGAATACCGCAAATATACCATACGGCTTACGCTTAATTAAAACGAGACTGCAAAAGGATTCCCAGCATATTAACGAGGTGCTGAGTGTTGGTGCAATATAACTAGATAAGTGGGCATCATAAAAACATCCACTACGTATCAAGTTCCGGCTACTTCACAGGCAAATCAGAACCTTACAGGCATAATTATTTGTTTCAGAATTGTTGAGCGTAGAAGCGGTAAACGGTGAACCGGACCTTTAAGGTAATCTTTGTACTTATCTGCTTTTTACTATGGAAATTGCGGATCTAATGCAAAACCCACACAATCCGAAGCGCGGGTAATTGATAGGTGTCGAGCGCGCGGACGAATGAGACGTCGGTTGCGGTGCTCGCAGCATTCAATTTGCTCTAAATCAGCGCGCAGAGCGCAAGTCCCGATGGCAATTAAAAACCAGTCTGCAGCCCCCAGCATATAATCTGCATCAAACTGATGACCAATACGAAAATATTGCCCCGCGTGTCGCATAAAGAGAAATTCGCGATAACCAATGAATGCCTTTTAATGAAGCAGAAAGTTCGCACTGCACATTTAAAACGAACCCTGAACAGATCAAATGTGAAACACAATCAATTTCATTATCATGCATCATACGAACTATGTCCAGTCCATGAATATCCGTGTGTGAGATCAACCGCTTTTGTTCAGTTCACAATTAAACAATGCGAGAACAAACACAATAAGGCATATTGTAGAGAAGGAGCAGCCGGGCGTTATTAATATCGTGGTGGTGATAACTTGAGACACAATAGAGCGTAGTTGAAGTCTCGAGACTTAGACAATTGGAAGCGTTGCAGCGTCAAATGAGACGTTCCCCCGAGAGCCAATCTCGCGGTTCAATTTGCTCTAAATCAGAGGCACGGGCGCCCCCTGCAGCAACCGGCATGCAATCCTCGTAATTTTACACGCATAATTATAAACGCTATCAGATGACAACGTGAACGATGCGCCCCGCTCATCCCAGGGGTTAATTAATATACTATCGCTTTGTAGCTTTGTGAATCAATTATTAGTTTGTGATGTTTGCATGATAACGCGCAACGGTAAATCTAATAACTTCGTGGAATGACTAGCTAATTGGATTAGTGTTTCCCTTTGGTTTCCATCACCTGATTCTAATTCCAGATTTCTGAACTGTCATCGTTTGTGCAGGATCCCATCTAAATATTTATTCGAAGCGTGTCGCGTCGCCCACCGTCGTCTCGGGGTCAATTGGCTTGTCAAGTCAGTAGTTAGGTTTTAACGCTCGAGTGTTTTGCTTCCTTGATTTTCTCGAGAAAATAACTTATCTTTGACTGACAGTTGCCTGTTGAAAGACTTCAGAGCCTATTTAATGTTATAGCGATCGGTCGTATTGCTTTCACGATTGTGCGGCTGGGTGTAATATCGTAGTATCTTCCAATGTAAAATAGAGCATTAGGCGCTAAAATAAATGGGTGAAAAGGGTATAAAACGTCTATTGGAAGCGCGAATGTTCGAATTAATGGACAGCATAATGCCCGCAGCGGACAATGAGCCGTTAGACGTAAAATATCCGCTGTAAGCTTTTCAAACGTTCGTACTTAGGAAATGATGCAGACTATCATAATTTTAGCTTTGTTGTTATGTCTGAGATAAACTCGGTAGTGATTTCAGGAACCGCGCCAGTAAACTGCCATACTTTTCTGGTGCAAATTGCCTTCGGAACGGAATTTTCCACGAAATAGAAGATTGGAACGAAAGGAAATAGCAGCCCAGACCATAGTTAGGTACATCTGGTCAAAATGGTGTAGTTACTCATTTAACGCAGACGTAACGGTTATCGAACAATACTACGTCTACCCAATTACTTTAAATAACTAGTTTTGGAACTTTAATTGAACTTCCTTTGCACGCTCGACAAATTCTTCACAAAGAGTTTAAAAAAATGTAAACAGTACCTCTGGCGAATCACATTTCTTGTAGGGAAGCATGGTGGGGTACTATTTAATTATCTCAAAGCGGAAATGCAAGGCGGGGTCCCAGTGACCCCACCCGATAACAAAATGGCCGCCAACGAAACAATTACTCTGTTTTATTGACAAAGGAAGTTACCACTTTGGTGTAAACGTAGGTAAATGTAAACCTTAACTGAAATTATAGGCCAGAGTCACTTAAATTTATTATTTGACTCGGTTTTGTTGAAACATTTTTATGTGACATATAGGGGTTATATATTTCAGTGTTTATGAAGTGTAAAACTGCTGAGAAGCTGACGACCTCACGTTTTTACACACGTTTTTTATATTATCTGAGTCACATTTTTTCAACCCCAACAGAATCTGTTGACCAAACCAGAAAATATTTTCGTGGTAACTGTACAAAATATAATCATTATTTACTTAAAAACAAGAAAACACTATCTTTGTTAATTAAAATTTAATTTCAAGCAGATAATCATAACAGTATAAAACTTGATTCCCAGCGAGAGCCTGAACAAATACCATTTCTATAACACAGACAATTTTAACAGCTATTAAAAATCGTCATTATTTTTCCCTGACATAAAAGTACACACCTACAGGCGAAGCATAAATTTAACAACCAGAAAAAGGCAAGTGCAAAAGCAATTAAAACCTCCGCTGCTGTACAGTTAACATTATAAATACACATTGCTCTCTCCGAAAGAAATGCACTGCAGTTATTCGGCCTTCTTGATACGTGCACAAAAAATACTACAGTTTTGCGGTATTTTGCTGTAAATCGCTTTTGAATTCTGTTACACAAACAAGATGAAAAACTGCTATTGGATAAACGATTTCGACTCATAAAAAACAATACCGACTACCTAAATATCAAAAGAAAATGATAAGGAGAATAGGTGACCGCTTGTTAAATAGGACTATTATATACTTAGTTGGATTTTATTTTGTAAAAAACTATATATGTATTTCTATCTCTCTTTTCTGGATGCGAATAGTATCCTTATAAAACTTTGAGAAACAGTTTTAAAAAGTACAACCAAAGGCCTTTGCAACGACGCCCCACATGCACGAGCATATTTACTAACACTGAATTTGTAGACCCTTACTTTTTCGTTAGGCCCTCAATTTTCTTTTAAATAAATAAAATGAATTCAATGAAACTCACGTAAAAAGACCAGACAGAAGTACACAAAAACATAAACATAGCAAACTAACAATTTAGCCTGAACTAGGTAATCCTGTGTTTCAGGCGACTAGAGCTTTTTGACGTCATATTCATATAGCCACCGGGGCATTGAAGCCAATTAATCAATACCTCATTTGTTGAAATCGGTCATATAGTTTCAGCGTAGCCAAATTAGTTACTTTGTACGTAGGAACATAAAGTTGGCCACATAAATATAGGGTGCCAACCTTTAACCCTCGTCCGTTGCATGGTAGTCAGGTATTTTTTGTTTATTGTCTATCATTTCCCTGGATTTGATATATCTGTCTGCCAAATATCAGTAACGTAGTTTCGCTTTTCTTAATTAAAATGGCAGTATGATTTAGGTTATGAATACGGATGGATTTTATGTATTTTAAAGGATACCTTTCCGACCAACACTTCAGTTTTTTATTTATAAACAAATTGATAGAAATTTGGGGCTGTTTATAGCTAAACCATTTGAAGGAACATAGTTTTCCTATAGTTTTTCACCAAAAACCATTGCTATGGGCCATCACAGTGCTTTTGAGTTAATAGCCTCTAGTTAATTCTTCGTAGAGAAGTTCAAGTTCATTTATTCATTTTTGCCATCTGCCATTAGGCGTATAAATGAAACACAATTTTGCAATATAATAAAAACAACAATAATAGTGAAACAAGGTAAGGTGAATTGAAAATAATGCGTTTACCAATTTCAAAAAATGGATCAACCTCATTTCTATTCTACATTTACATTAAACTTAGCTGCGTGGAAATATTCATTCAAGCTATAAAATGTCTTACTTATTAAAAAAGATTAGATTTAAATATTATAATGTCATTACATTTCCTAATGTCAGTCGGTAAATTATTATAAATTTTGGGAACCATTACAAAAATACAATTGCTATAGAGAGCTATTTTCACTTTATCCCTAAGTTGTAAACAGTCTTGTCGTCGCTTGTTGGTTTTATAAGTAAATAGTCCCCCGGGTTTCGTCGAATAAACAGTACAAGTTCATAAATATATAGTGATGTCAATGTCAGGAGTTTAAGTTTCCTGAAATATGGTCAACAGCTCTCCCTTCTTTTAATACCACAGATTGTTCTAATACAGCTCTTTTGGGCTATAAATAGACGTTACAATTTTTACAGTACTGCCCAAAAAAATTACAACATATCTTAATCTAGAGACCACATTGCCATGATATGCTACTAGTACTGCTTTTTTAGAAGACATTACTGTTCCACCGATTGCAGCAACGATAGATCCTAGGTTGGCGTGAATAATCGCGGGCCGCTGTGAATGTGCCACTGACACTCCACCGTTTAAATGGTACCCAAGGCAGCAAATTACTATCCTTTGACAATAAGTAACTGGCTTTTAGATCTCGACCATCTGAGATACAGGATAACTACGTAATCACACCGATCGAGTTTCTCTATCTCGACTTATTTGATTTATGAACGGGTTGCGAGCATATTTATTCCCATTCATAAAAAAGGCTTTAGTCGTAAAGCTATCGTAATCGAATAGAATGTTATGAAAAATGTTTGAAAGTTAATAAACTATGGGTTAAGAAGTAATTTAACCCAAAAGAGCAAGCGAGAGCAGCGCGTTGAAGTCTTTTATATGAAATCGTGTAGTAGCGATATGTATGGATAGGAATCATTGATTGAGTGAAGCAGTATTTTGCACTTACGTTTAATGAAAGGGTTTATACCACCAAATAACCATTGCCAAATAAAAAAGTATACATATTAAGCACTCGTATCAATCTTAATTAAGACGGGCATACGAGAGGACCAAATAAATTGGGCGTATTAAAGGGTGCATGAGATATTTAATTATGGTCGATTTTGATCAATTCGACCAACAATTGCGTGACATGGGCCAGAAAAGTTTAAAGAAAAAGTACAGTTAAAGACAAAAGTCGTTCATATAGTCAATTAATTAACTTAAAGGCAATAAACTTATATCTGAATGAAACTGAAACACAATTGAACACAATAGGTAATATTTAAGTTTTTGAAACATGAATTCATTTTAATTTACCAGATAGAGTGGCTTTTTCCCAGCAGTGGGATACAGCGGGCAGAAGAGATTATATTATTATAAATTGGAGCCTTGGCCAGATAATTGTCAAAAAATTTAGATAGGTAGGTACTTATCTTATTCTATTTTATACCTACTTACATATACCATCGCCTTATGGTTAAAAAAAACCTGTTATGATGTTATACTGTCTACTAGATAAATAAATAAAAAAAATCTAAAAACGTTGCGTCCGTAACAAACCATAAGAACTTTTCAAATGAAATAAGAACGTTTCTCACAATAAAATAAAACTGTACGGCAATTCAATGATCATGAAGTCCGCAACTGCATTAACTCTGCGGTAGTACAACCGCGGACACTTGCGCTCGGGCGCCTCCCTGAGTCCGATTAAATGCTCGAGCAGTTCGTGTAATGAAGCAAGATAAATCAACGGCGTCACACGCACCCGCACCCATGACTCATGACCCAGCTCCGTGTCATCAAATCCACTCGTTTAAATTAAATGAGGCAATTCCGCACCCGACTGTACATCTTAATAAGCACGGAATCTAGGACTGAGCTGTGATGAAAATAGGATCGTCTTTTATGTAGCTAGCTGAATGCGCTTGTACATGGTTTGTACGTTTCTCACGATACCACTACTGTTATGCGGTTTTGCTAAGAACACATTCTTATTAAGCTGTTTTATTTATTTTTTCCTAATAAGACAAATTATATAAACCGTCAACCTTTTCTATCGATACCCAGTTGGTCATTCTTTAAATGCAATATAACTGCGTAATGGGTATTACACACTCAGTAAAGAACCTTTTTTGGTAGCAAACTATAAAAGGTAACAAAACGGTATTTTTCTCATTAGATCAATAAATGAAGCTACTATTGCATTTACTCATTTCAATTTTATTTATTTTACAAGTGGTCTTATGCCACTCAGTTTGCTTATTCATCAGTGGTCCCTTTGGACTTTGAATGACGAAGTTCAGTTAACAGTCTATCGGCAGATTGTACACGGAACCAATACAAACTGAGCCAGATTTACATACCTACAGGAACTCAGCCCGATGGCTTCTAGAATATGTCTTCGACATGTAGATCACTATTTTAATTGACTTTAGGAAATTCCCAGAATATTCATATCATTATTTAAATCAAAATAAATAATTGCATTACTCACTGAGCAACGCATAAATCAAATACAGGAAACAACCCGAAATTACTTTAATTGACGAAACATGTAATTCTTAATCTAATTGTCGATTTCAATCCGAAAGAAACTTTTAAAATGCAATTTAAGATTAAGCGCATAACTTGGCCCTCCAACGTTTTAAGTAGAAACAATAAATTCATCGACACTAATTGGTGGTTTTCTCCAATTTATCAGCTCATTACATCACAGTAGCGCGAATAAAATAAAATATGTGTGCGGAGCGGTACGTGCGCCGCCGTGGGCAGATCATTCGCATGCGATAAGCGTCGGTCAGGCACATCGTAAATTCAAAGAGCAAGCCCTGCCGAACTACAGACCTGATTGTGAGCCTTAATCAGTTGTGCCTACTCGCAACTCATGCCCAGCCGCGCCCGCGCGCCCACTCCGATAAACCCAGTCTACTCAAAATATTGTTTTACCTACTCGATACCAAGCCGAAAATAGAACCGTGCTGTATTTCCTGCTCTGAATTTAATTCTCGAATCGACGGCCCGCACCGGAGCAATAAACAAACATGGTTTTTTTAGCAAAGCGTACTATAGTAGGAAGGTATATCCCGGTTATGTTCCAAATACGTTTGGGAAACGGATCCCCAGTGGTGCGACTACAAATCCGAATTTATCCGAGCGGCTGCACTTTGAAGACGACCAGTGCATTGCACGCATGCAGATGAGCGGGCAACGTTTAATCGTTTAATGGAGACTACATTAATGTATCAGATTGAATGTTTATTTCTTATTTGAAAAAATAAAACGCAACTAAGGACGGGGTACAATTTCTTATCGGTTCAGCGCAAGGTTTTATTAAGTGCAGTTTACCTGCGTATTTAATAGGCATTGAATCGAAAACATGAAGGTATGGACAACAAAAGGTCGAATGGCAAAACATAGTTATCGAAATCGTAAACAACACGGATGGGAGTTCGTGGAGTGGCTCGTGGTTCGTGCGTTGTTGAACTTTGAAATCGGAAACAAGTGTTGCGAAAATTAATCGATACGAAAGCGCACCGTGCTCAGGGCAATTAAACGAGTAAAGCATTCACCTTTACAGCCAATGAAAATGCCACAAACATTTTATAGAAGGCAGTAAGAGAAATTATATTTCTGAATAGGTGCACGTAAAAGATATGAATGGAATTTAATGTCCGATGAAGTTCACCCGTTTCTTTTCTATAGATAGGTAAAGAACACTTACGAACAAAGCGCGACCTCAATCGACCTACTGACATCCATCTCTTGAAACTGCTTGAATAGAAAAGAGCATTCAAGCTAGATTTTTTAAGAAGCTTCAAGGTTTCATTTGTTAGCTTCCAAGAAAATTACCTCGTAAATAAACGCTTTTAAATGTCATGCAGAGAGAATTCCAGTGTCAAACATTGGTTTAGCGCGTGATAGACGATCTTCGTGCATGTTTCCAGTGTTTAACACGAGTTCCTGCTAGCTAATCAACATGAATTAAATAAACCTAGTTGTGCACCGGTGTTTGTTGATCTAGTGCCGTTTAAATTCTAATTTTATTTAAATTTACAACTCTAAATATCAATATACTTACATAATGTGTATAACGAATCTATCATCTATTTTGCAATCTTATTTGTGCCTAAACTGTTGTCTCTTTGGTAGACCAGTACATTTTAAATGTTGATGTTGGTCCTACACCTGGCCTCTACCCGTGCATGACTGTTTATTCGTCTCATGGGATGATGAGGGTGCACATGTGTTTGCGCAAGCACTTTTACACAACAATATGTCCTGCTAGCATTAGTCTCCGTTGAAAACAGTCTCCGTGGCCGAAAATTTGAAGTATTCCCATTGGAGCACCGATTTTATTTCCCATTGGAGCACCTACCAAGAAGAAGTTTCTAGTGATATAGTTTTGGTATGGTAACTATAAAGAACAATGTATGTACCTACCTAACAAAAAAACAGCTTCAAGATAAAACTGTTTTAGCGACTGCATTTAATTTTACCTTTTAATTAACAATACAGGGGCAACATTGCAAAGTTTATTTATACTAAGATATCGATAAATACATAGAATAACGTAAGTATTACCTACTCTAGATTCGAATGAATTTATTCACAGACAGCAACCCCTGGTGAAGGTATAAGGCGTGCCAAAGCTCCAACTGAACCATCTGGCGCGGCGCTCATGGCATGAATCAATCAGCCGGTTGTAGGGACCTAGGTTCTATGCAGCGCAACCGGTGTTAAATTGAAATGGAGACGTAAATTGCAATGAAACTATAAATCGGTTAGGTCTGTCGCAACAAATAGAATCTAGAGCGAACTTAATGTGTATGTAAATTTTGCAGTGTCCCAAGGCCTGACCTAAGTTGGTCACTCAATGCAGATCAATCAGAACGTAATTGAGTAGGTACCTATTATTGAGTGGCGATCACGCTCGCTGGACAAATGCCGAGGATATAATTTATGGTCGTGTATGTAACCCACGCCGCTTATCTTATGATCGTTTAATCTCGTTTTTAACGAGTGCAGTTTTTACGCAACAAAACAGGCTCAATATTTGTTGCGGTCCGCGACCGTACTTCCATTACAGATTACGTAATAAATTAAAAAGAACATTGATGGCCAATCGGTAATGTTCTAAGTCGATAATACCACTTAGAAGCTCGGTTGTAGGACAAAGCGGACAATGTTATCATGGTGTGGATCTTTATCGTTTCAATTACCTATTGGCGAGAGTTACGTAACTGAAAGCGATATTTTAGCGAGTATAAACCGGCGCACCACATACATGGCAATTAGCACATAGTCCTGTGAGCGACAGCGTGCCTGAACCTATTAAAACCGGCATTATCGCAAAATCGCTGGCTGGAGGTAACAATACAAGAGCACAGATTCCATCATCATGACTGACACCCTGAACAAACCAGCTCACCGAACCCAACAATACCCTTTCAACATCCTAACTGGATCCTTGTGAAACCACCGGTGCTCTTATCACACAATCTAACTAGTCTAGCACTTTGTAAGTCATATTACACGAAAAACTTGACAATGGATAGAGCGCAACTAAGATTGATCTATTCCCGAATCTATCAGCAAATTGCAGTGAAGCAAACAAGGTCCCCCAAGAAAGCTCATGGAAATCACTGAAGCTAATATTTACAGGCACCCCTCCTGCAGAGGAATATTGCATTAACATTTTTCGACAGTCACTAGTGAGGGCGATGACGAGGACGTTTAGTGCGAGCGCTGACAGTGAAAAATTACGACTCCCTGGGCTGCGTTGGCGGCGCGATCGTTCGATAGTTCCTCCTAATGTATCGCTGTCAATCGCATGTTTTGACGTGCGGAATCACTTCTCACTATCGCGAGACACTACCTTGGCGCAATGTTCGCTTAGTCACCTTCATACTCTACACAACCAACGAGATTCATACGTCAGTTTTGCAATTCAAATTGCCTCTAAACCGTGAAGGCATTGATTACATAAGGCTTGCAGGAAACCCTTCGCTTATCACGTCAGAGGTTAATTGAATTGGTGAAAGTTTCAATCTCGTTACTCATAGAAATAGACGTGAACGCTCACTAATGGATAAGTGACACTCCTGACACACTGCGAGTGAATCTAGTTCACGTTCGTTTAGTCAGTGCATAGACAGAGCAGTCGGTTTCTGAGGCGAACCGAACCGACCTATATGCAAATGAAGTCACGGAACGACCTGAATTACCGCTTGACTATTTCTAGCTGTGTCCAAATCCGCGGAAACAATTGAAACAAATTACGCTCATCAGATAGCGACACCAGCTCAATTACATGTCGATTTGTGCCAAATCTGAATTTGTAAAAAAAAACACTATTATAAACAGATTTGGCGATGACTAACGGCTCTTGTATGGGTTTTAAGCGAACGCAATTACACAAAATTGTCCCCAGAGTGTTCTAGTGAAATCATACCGTATAATCAAATATTACTAACGTTTTCTACGAATCTGTTTATCTTTTGAGACTCAATTGTTTGGGAAACAGGAAAAAAATCACAAATTTTACCAGTCACCACAACAGCTCTGAAGAAAAAAGTCAGCAACAATAAAGTGCTATGCAGACAGACCTATAGGTATTGATCTCCATATTGCAGCAACAAGCAACTCGCAACGACACGAGTGTGTCAACTGTTAACAGATAAACTTTTTCCCAAGTTAGGAGTTATAGTTTCAATTTAAAAAAAAAGTGGAAAGTTCCTTTAACTAAAGTTACTCGGTCTGCATAACACATAGATTTATGACAAACCGATGTTTCAATATGTGATACAGAAAAATATTCAGCATCTCACGATTTAATACGTAGCCGTAAAATACGATGTAACATTGTATCACACGAACTCCGAACATAAATACGAATGACAAATGCAAGCAACAAATAAGTTTACAATAATTTTGCATAGCTCATCCTAAGCCCGGAGGCTGTATACCAACTTTGCGACGCGAGGACTGCTGTACTATCACGCAAATGTCAAGTTATGAAACCACAATGTTCTCCAATATGAATAACGTACTAGAATATTTTAAAATAATGTCCATAAATAATGTTAGGATACTGTAAAGATTTGATTTATATGCCACAAATGAATAAAGCGCATCTATGCGTAACAGCGTGCATTGACGACGTCACAGTAACTTGTACTTGTACCAGACAACAAAGAACCACAATTGTTATGCCATTGTCTTTATTTCAAAGGTGAGTGCAGGTCAAAATAAATTGGCAGCGGTTGCAGCACTCATAGCTCACTTGGTGTCACTGAGTGCTCTGATTTCGTTGGCACGCTCACCGTGGGAAGCTCTTACTTTTTCAGTGAGTCTTAATTAGGGTGAGGTTAGGTTGTGTCACGCTATGTTACTGAGAACACAAATAAACTGACTTACATATGATCGTGTTTGATAGTGATTCTCATCAACACTAGCCTATTTTAATCCACAGCTGGACATAGGATTCCCCTAATGAGCGCCATAGCGCCCTGTCTTCAGCTTGTCGCATCCAGCATCTGCCTGCAGTCCTTTGCAGATCTTTATTCAACCTGGCCGGTGCGCGTTCTACACTACGTTGGCCAAGTCGCAGTCGCCAGTCAAAAACACGTTTACCCCAGTGGTTGTCGGTTCTTCGCGAGTTATGGCCAGCCCACAGTTTGCGAATTCTTTTATCTATGTCGATAAGTTTGGTTCCCTGTCGGATGTATTCGTTACGAATAGTATCCTTCAGTGAAACTCCGAGCATAGCTCTCTCCATAGCTCGCTGAGCGACTTTATACTGATGGACCAGCGCTACCGTGAGTGTCTACGTCTCAGTTCCGTAGGTCATGACGGGTAGGACGCACTGATTGAAAACTTTCGTTTTCAAGCATTGCGGTATGGATGACGAAAAGACTCAACGTGGTCCAAAGCGCTGCCCAGCCTAGCTGGATCCTATCTTGGCCTTAAACTGAAAATTGTCTTAACTGCAGAATATGACCAAGGTAAGCGTCTCATTTGAAACAATTTCCACATCGGTCCTGGGTCAATGAGGCCATTGATCATGACTTAAGTTTCATCTAAGTTCATGCCAAGACCGACGCATGGCGAGGCTGATGCTAGGCCGTCCAGCATCTGGTTCAGCTCCTCCAGCGACTTAGCTAAGTGCATACAAAGCTTTAGCATACGAAAGACAAAATAAAGTAGATCTTTATTTGACAATTACCACAGAAGAATATCTAAAGGACACGCGCTCAGTGGCGTCAAATTTGAGATTCAGTTGTGTGCAATATTTATTGAAGGAAAATCTCAAATTGACAAGAACTGTCAGTTCCGTAAAAAATACTCGGGGCTTTTTGTAAACAAACATTTCGCATCGAATTTCACTGAAGATAGGATTACAATACCCTTAGTACAACATTTCGATTAGGCACACCTAATCGAAGTGTTGTGGAGAGTTGTGGCGCAACTTATAATAACTAAAACAAATTCGTCAAAGATATTTCTGTCAATAACAACTAACATAGGCAAAATAATATATCAATCTTGAAACTTAACCGTTAAGCCAAGTTGGCATTCCAGATCATTCTAGATAGTCAATCAGCGTCGGCTTTGTCAGCTGATACTAAGCGCGTGCGCAAATCAATTTGCTTACGGTCTCGATAGCGTGAGATAGCCAATCTTTTTCGAGCTACCGCCTTCGAAACCTGAGCAGCTTAAAAACTAGAACCCTTTAATTTTGTAGAGCTCGTTAAAGCGAACGCAGATTGTTTTCGTCAACAAACAGAAGCAGAATACGCTCTTATTTCCCTATCAATATCATATCAATATCTAGAACTACATTTTCATAATATCGATGGATCAATCTCGGAACACAATGAAAATTACGCCCATGTTCTAGACCAGCCTAATTCATATTTCATTACCAGAAATTCAAATGCATATCATATCAATATCTGTAATACAACATTTAGACAGTTTTATCAACGGCTGAACTCTAAAATTAAATTATCGAAATGTCGCTCAAGTAAATAATGCTAAGGTGGTAAAATATTGAAGTTGTACAGCTGCCAGTCACTTTCATTTCTTGCGTGAACAAAGTTAGTTTGGTGTCGCGCGCACCTTAATATAATAGTTTAGCTCAGATTTCAACCTTACTGTTTATTTATACCAGCCGATAATAATGAGAGACAGATGGAATTTAATGTAGCTCCAGATAATTTGATACGCTTCAGACCTCTGAGCTAAGTTGGAAACTTAAAGTTATTGAAACGCTTCGACAGCGTAACCTAAATCATTGAAAAGCTTACTTACGCATGTTAAAAATACGCTTACAAAATGTATCATACAAATATTTAATCAAGCATGAAAAATGCTCAGTCACAATGAAGAGCTTAAACGCGCGCGCGACGAAAAGCGATGGTTCTTTTCACACGTAATCTGTTTACAGCTGAAATACGAAATTATCTCCCAAACATATGAAGTTTGCCGGGAGGCAATCAATCATAAGTGGGGAGGGAAGCCGCGAACGTGAAAACCGACGAAGGCACTCTTGTGAAAGCAGCGAATAATACACCACGAATCAATCATAGATTTTGCGACGATCCATCATGAAATTTCAATAAAATCGGATTGCAACTTAGCTTACGCTTCCGATACTTATTTTTTATATCGGGTAAAAATAAGCCACATGGGACGGAACAAAATAATGTTGATACAAATAGTAAAGACTAGTAGAATAACACTTAAGCACAAATTCCAATCGACTCCTTTAGACATTAACACTTCTAGAGACGATTGCCGTGCGATAAGGCTATAAAATAATTGTGAGCTGCCAGCGCAATAAGCGATCCACCAATAGATTGAACCCAGGGCTAGAAGCAGCGTGTCTCTGCCAATCTGCCAATTCGATCTCGCTTCCGCGAAGAGTCGAGTTCTATACCAAACCAGTCAAACGCACGACAAGTGCACAAAAGAGCGCCGGACGTTTCATTGTACAGTACTCGGAGCTTTAAGAAGGCTAAACTTCTCCAGTGAGTTTCGATAGAACTAACGTACGAGCCTGCCATCTGTGAATCTACTGTTCACTTATGCAGGCGAGAAACAGGAATTCGTGGAAATTTGTAAAACATCGGCAAGCTCCCAAGTAGTGTTAACTTTGAAGTTCTTGATGATATTCATGTCAGAAATCCAACATAGCACTTTGCATTTGCTCTTGAGTTATCACAATAACGGCTTATGTATCTTCTTCCGTTCAAAACTATATCCATTCGGCATTCAGCTAAAATATTGCTTCGAACATCTAGATACATATCAATAAAAATTTACACATGTTAAAGGAACATCTTAAACGCGAAATACGAGGCGGCAATGTCGTCTTTCTAGATAGGGATCTAGCGCGCGACCGAGTGCGGAGGCCGAGACGAGGCGGTCCTCATGCGCTATTGTACTGCGCGGCATTTGTATGAATGTCGCCAGACATGACAAAAGCATTCAATAACAGCTGCGAAGACCCTGGGCTACTGCAATTTTAAAGCTCAACCTTTGAAACGCGTCGCGTCGACGAAACACATTTTCTGCGCCCCGGGTAAAGCTAATTTGTCGCTTTCATAGTGTCTACGTTCGCATTCCAGATTAATATTTGCCATGGCCAAATAAGGCTTTAGCCAGCTCTACTAATTTAACTCTGTTAGCTAATTTACTATTTAGTAGACGGCAAACGTGAGATTCATATCGCGTATGCTGCAGTTCAAGTTGGCTTCGGAAGCTCACGTCGATTCGCGGCGGGCGGGCCGATCGAATTACACGGAACCTGCTGAAACTATATTACTGCTTTATTTAATTAGGCGCTTCTACAAACCTGTTTTTATTGCGCTTTTCATTCCACTATTGCAACCCTGACAATGTGAAAATGGCGAGCAATAACTTTCAAAGAACATGCAAAATCAGCACTATGTTTAAAATTTCAACGTGTTAGATGAATATCAAAGTAAGATCGGCATGATAAAGCATCGGCTCACATCACATTATACATTCCCTCAGAGAAGCTCGTGAATCTCAGAAGATTCAGTTTAGACTGGAGGATCGTTTGAATTATACAATACGTCTCCGCGTAGAGGTTGTTTTGCGCACCTGTTGGTGTCTTCTTAAAACGAATAAAGAAATTCTCAGGGTAAAGACGGTCCTTTGTGGAGATCGTGATGGCCACAATACCTTGGGAACGAGTAAGGCACATTCTCTAGGTATTTATTTCTCAATTCAGTAAAACTCACAATGTTTATATGTGCAGAACGGTGAATAGGTATGTAATTTGATTGTGATTTTCTAAACGACATTCAAGAGCAAATGGAACATATTCAATTAGAGCAGTACTCAGTATCTAATATTAGTTACTCGAAAGCCAAGAGACAATAGTCGCCCAGCGAGTAGTAGTTTAAAGTCGCCCAGCGAGCTATGGAGAGGGCTATGCTCGGTGTTTCTCTGAAAGATAGGATTCGCAACGAATACATCCGACAGAGAACCAAGGTTATCGACATAGCTCAAAGGATTAGCAAGCTGAAGTGGCAGTGGGCTGGCCATATCTCAAGAAGAACCGACAACCGCTGGGTAAACGTGTTCTTGAGTGGAGACCGCGACTCGGCAAACGTAGTGTAGGACGCCCTCCGACCAGATGGGATGACGATTTGCGAAAGACTGCTGGCAGATGCTGGATGCGGCAAGCTGAAGACAGGGCGCTATGGCGCTCATTAGGGGAGGCCTATGTCCAGCAGTGGACTGATGTAGGCTGATGATGATGATGAAGAGACAATAGATTTTAATGGTTAGTTTCCCAAGCGTTCAAAAGTTAGCAAAAGCAAAATATCATGCAAGTAAGGATAATATTGGCTAGGGTTCAGCTAGAAACAGCAGCGGCCATAATTCTATTCAAAATCAGCAGATATGGACTCACCATAAGAGGAAGTCACGGGTGTAATCGTGGCCATCTCGCCTAGCCGTTGTGGTGGCTGCGAGAACATTTAAATTATCGTGAAGCCAGATCCGCGCGGCCGTAATCACACCGTTCATTTGTAAGTTAGACCAGCTAACAGTAAAGCCCGGCTACGAAAGTATCCCCATCAGATTACCTGGGGACTCTCAAGCTCAATATTATTCAGAACTGAGAAAAACAATCGTGCCTCGTTAAATTGCGATAGCGAGCTCGCGATTGTTGCATCGAGTTCCTGACTATACACATCTATACAAATATGTATCTCGCGACTTTTTGTATACCTTTTGATCGCATAAATCTATCAGGACTTGTTTGTGTTAAGAACTAACATCTCTAATTACATATAGAGTACAAACAGTCACTAAAAAGACCTTTACCGTCAATGTATCAATCCAAAAAGGTAGATAGGAGTCAGCGATCGGCCATGCTAATGAGCCCGACCGGTTAAAAGGGACAATTGGTAGCCTGCAACTGTGGAGCTATCTTTTAGACATTTAAAGGCTGTATTTCTTGCGCTCCTAGACTGGAATAAGAATGTTGTCGGACGTTGATTGATCGCTCTCTAACTTTGAGCAAGGTTGAAGTACTGCCCTACTGTAGGTACTGCGAATATAAATTGAAAATTTAAATTATCTGCCTAATGTTCCAAAAATTGTTTGCGTATCAGGCCTCAGGCATAAAAAATTTAAGTAACAAAAAATTAACCTAGACTTATCGGTTAAGCTGATAGCGGAGAGGCAAATAATTGAAACAGGCTAATATGACATACCTGTGGAAAATTATGGTTACGTTAATAAAAGCTGTAAGTAAGCCACTAGCTAAGTTTTATTTAGGTATAGCTCTAAAGCCTTATATCAGGATACTAGATTTTATTTTGCTTTACAGGGTGTTTACAAACAAACGTTACCTGAAGGACAACTCAAAATGTTCAAGATAGCAGATTTTACTGAAAGGAAACATTCCTTTTTTATAGAAGTAAAACTGCACAGAATTTCGAAAAACTACTGGTCTATTCTATAATCGAACTTACTAAAATCTTAAAAAATAACAGCCTGTATTTTTATATCACCGATCCGTAGAATCTATCATAATAATAATTTAAATCGCTCGAATAAACATAGTAAAATTTGCTACCTGGAATATTTCGGGTAATTGCCTTAAAGGTAACGTTCGTTTCTAACACCCTGTAGAAGTAATAGGTTTCTACTATTTATGTTTGGTAGGAGTCTAAAAGTAGAGCTACCGTTACAACCTTAATAAATAAACAGTAGCCAGTTACAAATAATCGCGTGGAGCCCAATAAACAATTTACCATCCTGAAAGATAATACGAGCTCATCGATACAATAAATCTATTGGTACCACTATCAAGGTAGAGCATACAAATACGAAATTGATTGCTTCGTGTGGCGAGTGACATTTCAGTACCTACCTATCTGCGGGAGGGGTGCGGGCGGGCGGGCGGGGGCGCTTCACACTGACATTTGAATAGGTCTGTCTCGGCATGTACCGGCACCCGCCGACGGCCAACGAGAGGCGACAATGTACCACGAACACAGAACAACATTCCCATTCAAAAGAAAATTTACTTTTATTCCGCGACCGACAATGAGGCACCTTTTTCGACCGGCGCTGTTGCCTCGTGGAAAAGACTATACACGTTTTAAAAAGCTCTTAGGAATTCCACTTAATGGTTAGAGATAAAGAGAAAGAAGCGAGTGTCGATAGGTTGACGAAAACGTTTCTTGATAAAGTAAAAGTGTATTAAGGCACCTGTTAACCATGTATGGCGATAACATGGGTTCGTGACGCAATTTACTATGACCTAATGTGTTTTTAACAAGAGCAACCCATTAAAAGCTTCTTGGAACAATTAGGAAGCATTCTAAACTTTCGAAATATAAAGCTACTAATAATATGGCGATATAGTTGAGTTAGCTTTTTTTTAGCTGAAATGCGTCAAGTATTTTATTATTATTACAAACGTGATCACACATGGTAGTACACGTTGCAAACAATAAATGCGTCATAACGCTTCTGCATTAGATTATCAGAATGCGATACGTGTTCTGAAATAATGTTATGGCCTGGTGTCGGATCTAGCGAACATTTCGATGAAAACGCTGAAATATGCATCGGAGCCGCAAACTATTCCTTGTATCTGAAGATCTAAGTTCCTCTCAGCGCGCGTCAGCTGGAATGAATTGTTTGACTCAAGTTCTGATCATAATCACTCAAATCCGCACCTCGAGACTTGGATTCAAAGAGATCGTTTTATTTTATTGGTCATCTATCGTGCTAACACAAGTGCGCAAGGTGCAGTAACTTATGTTAATTCGCATAGCAAACCACCTCAGCCTATATAGCAGTTCCAGGATTCCAGCAATGTGAGAACGTTGCCAAACAGAGGACCCTGCGAATTGTTCGTATACATTTGTATAAGAAATGAGGAACAAAACAGGAAGTTTACCCTTTTTGTTTACCTTGATGCTCAGCCAGTGTTTGAATACATTTTATTCCAATGTGTTTTTTTATGCAAAAGCACGACACTATTGGCTGAGCGCTGCACCTTAGCGAATTTAAGTCTACTCTTTTGAAAGAAAACGGTGAAAAGTGGTATAAATATCCTAGGAAAAAAACTATTGTGGAGAAACTTATGGTTCCTTTGTCATAAACAACGCAATAATATTACCTTATTTGATCTGAGGGTTAATCGACAAATTATGATCGACAATAAAACTGAGAAGAGCAGTTTGACGCGTGACAAAACGAGACAGCTGTTCCAAATTGATTTCACAGGAATCTCACGGCACTTACCATATGTTAGCAGAAGGCGCGTACAGTTTAGTACACGCTTTTTAAACAATAGCACCTGGTTAGATAAAAACTAAAATGCATGCACCAGCACAACTGTCTAGAAAACGATACGAGGCCATGTGTTCCACGAGTAGATATGCAAGCTCATAACTGGAACAGCTAGCAGTCATAACTTAGAAATTCAATTCGATTTGTGGCGAGTGGTAAGCTTCGATAATAAACATGCAAATGGGAATGGTACTGGTTTGCTGGAGGGTCCGAGGGCAGAGGGTCGCATTCACCACCTGCACCGCTAATTGCTGCGGTACCTACACTAACAGTTACTCAGCACCTAGCACTGACCTCGTATGTTCCATAAGTAAATACTGTTACGATGTTCCTGATTATATCAAAACGCACCGCATAGCTTCTTGTATCTCTTATTAAATCTTGTTCTTCGTGAAAATTCCTTTGTATCTTATTAGTTTGTTAACGCCTTCCTATTGTGTAGGATTTCTTATTAGCGCACTGGGGATTCATGTTTTAATTAAGAGAACTACTTAAGCTTCTTACCGGTTAAGTTTAGCGATTTATTTTTCGATTTATTTTCTTTCGAGCCAGTTTTTCAAGCGGAAAATGGGTAAATAATAGAAGGTATAGATACAGCCTTACCTTCTTTGATTTACCGAGTTTCCGCCAATATCAGTCGTGGTGTAAAATCAAATCAATAATACTTAATATTTTCAATCAGCGTTGTTTCTAACCACATCTTCATTGCTGATAGATGTTAGTAAGTAGTTGCTTTAAATCGCAGACTCCCATAACGGACATCATACATATCGAGGATCCAATAGATAATAAATCCCGTGAATACATTGTGCAGAATCAATGGGCAGGCGTGACCTAACGCCAAAAGGCAAATTGCTATTGTTTATAAACAAGCCGCGAACACCTTTCATGAAACAATACCCTAGGAAGTTGGAGCGGATTTGTCTACTTGTAAACACAGATAAGCAAGTGATATTGTAAATTTACTAACAACAAAACTTTACAGAGAATTCCTACCAGAATTCGCAAGGCGCCAACACATATCAATGTCCGTAATGTGGAAACATAGCTTCCAGTTGGTGCATGTAAATTTCTGGCGATTCAGGCTAATATTCCTCATATATGAAAATGCAGAAATTCTCTTTGAACAAACAAAGCATAATTTTGTTTGGTCTAAGGTCGGTTCTATTGCCTTTCGAAATGTTTCAATACTCCGGCTATGCATGTAAATGCTAAGGGTCGCATTCTCGGTCTCAATCACGAGCACGGATCCGATAAGTGCGGTGTAACAACACATTGTGTAAGAAGTCTAGACGCATTAGTTTTTATAAATGGAGAGGTTTTATCAGATTAGGGAGTGGTCTCGCACCTATGGTGATAATGAAGAAAAATCGCACTCTGGGGCACGAGCGAGACTCATAGATAAAGATTTTCTGCAGAAAACTAACAGAACTACAGTAGTCGAATCGAAAAAAGTTTCAACGACCAACGGTCACATTGAAATTGTCGTGCAAATGTAATAACGTAAAGGACATGAAAATGCAATGAACACAGGATATATCAATGGATCCTACTTCCGTCAAAGCTCGTGAAGCGACTGCGTGCGTAGCAGTCACGCCACAACAATCCTGCCGGTACATCTCCGATCAACATCGTGTTTTATGTATCACCTTTGTAAGCGCACTGGGCTTACAATGCTCGATAAATATAGACGAGGTGACAAATCATGGCTTCCAATGAAACTTAACAAAGTCTTTGCATCGCTGCTTCGGGAAATTATAGCGAGAGCTTCGCAAGACTGTTTCAAGTCAGAGCGAAACTAATTTAACTGAAGGCTGAATAGAATATTAGGATGGGAAACGTTTAACTGCTCGTCAATTTATTACTTTCCGTAGGCAGTATTGAAACGTGTCGATTAGACCGAACGGGCAATTACCATAAGGTATTGTACATGAGAGTTTCGCTGGCTGCGAGTGCACCCAACAATTTCTGCGTCGCCGGTATTGAGTTACGACAGGGCTAGCTGATGCTGCGATGGTTTATAATCCGGTTCATCTCTTCCGCCCTTGTTGGTCCGATCTCGTGTCGCCGGCTAACGGTCGCAGATACATCCGCGTTATTAATCTAACCATTGTATTAGACGTGAACATCTCTCGCAACGTGTGCACATTGATAACAGTAATGGTGGTCCCGGTTCATAATGCAATCAATAACATTGTACCCGTTACTGGACACCTTAACTCTGAATGTTTTTTTTATATGAGTGTGAAAGTAGTATGTTGTAATAAGGGTGAGTATGCCGTCAAATATGTTAGAAGCAGTGCCCGCCCACCGACTTCACCAGGCGGCGCTGTTCACCTACCCTCTCTCCAATTATGATAACCATCACTCAAGGCGAGCGGAACGAAAGGGGGCAGGCACCGGTTAAAACGTGAAATTACACTTCAATTTTTACTCGACGTCTCGGCACACAATAAAAAACAAATATTCTCATGGAGTATCGACGAAACGTGACCGGCCTTCGTCAAAATAGTCGGCCGTTGTCTCGGCGGCGCTTTACATCGCGCCAAGTGCTAAAGTGTGAAACGCTGCAGTGTTATGGTCTTCGCGTCACGATTATTGAATAATGACTCGACAAATTATTGGCGTCAACGCCGAGCTTGCCCAATTATTTATCTTTTACGATGTGTTGTCACTACGGAACAATCAAGTGTTTTATAACTTTTATGCAACACTTTCACATTTTTTCAAAGAAAGGCCGACACGATCAAGCTAATTTTATAGAGGCGAAAGTTTTGACGTTTCGAATAAGCGAGGTCTACTGAATGGATATGACTGAAACTGTGCACATATATAGTCTTGGACTTGGAATATTTAAATAAATAAATAATGCTGGACAATTCACACAGCATTATCTAGCCCCAAGCTAAGCAGAGCTTGTGTTATGGGTACTAGATAAGTGATACACATAATACAATACATTAATAGATATTTTTTATTATACATAGAAAATTACCAGAACACCCGGAACAAATACCTGCAGATCGTACAAATTTTTGTCCCAAGGCGAGTATCGAACCCGAAACCTCCTGCGTCGCAGGCGGACCTTCGCCCACCGCGCCACAGAGGTCGTCGGAATAACATGTAATAGACGCGTGCAAAGCAGCGGGAAAAAACAAGGACTAAATAATTTTTACAAAATTTATTCAATAATGCGCTAACTAGTATATCGTGGCCTCATGCGTCAGTGTTATAAAATATTAGTCTCTCCTTATTTATATAGAGGCTCGTTAACTTAGACCGCCGAAGGGTGTGTCCATTTATATCTGGTTGTCGAATGTGTTTTACAAGGGCAGCGAGTGTTACAACAATTTCAACAAACAACCGGCCATCATCTATCAAAAACGCTAACGAGCTCAGATACCGCGGCAATTTACAATCACCACGCTCCACTCCAATAATATGCGATGATTCTGATGAAATACAATCCAAACTAAATACAATATTAATGGCGTCAAAATATTTATGGCTCGTGGAAACGGCGGCAATTATATAGAATTTTACTGATGACCTTATAACAGTACTTCTGGTTAATCTGACAGGCCTGTGCGTGTTATGAACCCAATTCACTAATTATAAATTATCGAAGTCGTTTTAAATTAATACAGGGTTACTTGTAAGTAGACCTGATCCTTTCAGGACGTGATAGTAGGGTTCAGTAGAAACCAATTCGACTATGAGATACCCTGGTCTAAAGTTAAGCCTCTTCGAGATATTTCATTTTTTAATGAAAAGTCGAAGATTCATATAAACAATCTACTTCAAAACAAACATTGTCTTCAAAACAAAATCGATTGATTACAAATCTTAGCGTAATCAAAATCGATCATAGCATCAATAGATCACTATCTAGATGGAGCGCTAGTTTGTAGGTAGAGGATAGGATTTAATAGCCACAGATTAGCCAAGCTTTACCTGAAGTACTTTGGTTTGAGCCTAATGGACGCTGAACAGTGGAAAGCTCTTCCGGGAAAACCATACATGGAATATTCATAAAGAATCTGCATTCCATTCTGTTCAACGTAGGCATTCTTATTGTAAAAGAAGAACTGTGTTACATATAAAGAATCTTATTATCAAAGTACAACAAATTTCTTTCATGTTATAAAGAAAGGTATTTCACGAATTCGAATATAAATAGCATGGTTATTTGTTGTGGACTTCTATGTTCCGTAAAATCTGTAGCTTTGAGTTGAATACACCGTGATAACTCAAATTAAAGTCTATCGCGTAAAACCACCGGAACAGTTTTCATTAACGCGTCATAATTTTCAGTGATACTAAAAAGTAAATGGCAGATTGCTGGTGCAGCACTATGCAGCTATAGCCATAATGGCAGCCGCGATAGCAGAATCCGTAAAAGTTACTGCTAAAGACTCATTTCTCCCGGCTCCAGGGGTGTATTCAGGAAAACTTAAACATCTTAAACCTCTGAAATATTAAGCATCAAGTAGTCCAAGGAGGAAGGAACTCCTAGACGTATAAGTAAAGCACGAAACCCCCTGTGTAATTCCCTTACTACACAGCTCAGTGAAGCGGTAGTAGGAATCGCGAAGTTATGTAGCAATCTCATGCTGCCGACTTTATGGTCTTACCACGGACGTTATTTTGTTGCGCACAAGTGTCACAACATTTTTATAAGCAAGTATTTAATTTACATTGTTGCTGCTTTGAAAATTACCGCATCGTAAACGATCACGTTATAATGTTGCGTTTGAATCGATAATTATCGATCATCGGTCTATTCAAGTGTATGCCATATGCTGTATCATTATTCTATGAATGCAACTTTCGGTTTTTCGAAGGATATCAAATTGTTCAGATGGTGCAATAATAGGGTCTTAATTTTTTGAATGCCTTCACCCTCAACTTTTTACGCGTGCTGTTTATTTGAAGTGAACAACAGACCAGTGGTTATTTAGTTGTTGATAAAAAATTATACCGTTCCTTTTAATGATTCAATTTAAAAGTTTTGTGCACCGGATATGACCATACACTTTTCGCTTTGCTCATTAAAACAAGGATATACCGTAACGCCAACGGCATCCGCGCATTTACAACATGGCTGGAATAGAAAATGAATAAAGTTGTGAACAGGAGATCACGAACCGGAAACAGCAATAAAAATACATTTTAAATGGTTTTTTATTACAAAAAATATTATTATGTAGACATACGCTACACATAAGCACTGCATACTTTAGGTCTAGAGATCCATGTTATGTTTATATAAGTAACTAATTCCTACCAGGCTTGTCACGCCTTGATTCTATAAAAATTAAGGGTTACATTTACCCCATGAGAACAATTTCAGCCGGAACCGTCCACTAGTTTTGGTGCGAAGAGGTACCCACCTAACAAACATCCATAGATTCAAATATCTTTACATTCAAAAGTTCGCATTTTAATATTAGTTTGATACGCAAATTTCGTATCACGCCATGACTATCCTCCTGCGGCGATGAAGATTCTCACCATTATTTTCTTTATACAGTAGGTAAGAATGTTATAATTTGACGACCACTGTGGCGCGGTGGGCGAAAGTCCGCCTGCGAAGCAAGAGGTTGCGGGATCGATTCCCACCTTGGGACAAACATTTGTACGATCTACAGGTATTTGTTCCGGGTTTTCTATGTATAATAAAAAATATCTATCTGTGTAATGTATTGTATAGTATATCAGTTATCTAGTACCCATAACACAAGCTCTGCTTAGCTTGGAGCTAGATAATGCTGTGTGAATTTGTCCAGCATTATTATTACGCGTCGGCAATGGAGGTGGTTAGCATAGGACCGTGGTGGATGGCACAAACTGAGGGAGATCTATACCCAGCAGTGGGTAAAATCCGGCTGTGGATGATGATGATTATTATTAATTCAGTTACTTGGTTTTCATAGTACAAACTTTAGCTTGAAATCACCAGCATCATTCACCGCACCGATTAAACTCCATAATAGACTGAAGTATCCAACAAATCCCGCTAGTTCATTAGGTTGAGACAAGCGAATGGATATTCTTTCTCATTACAGCTGGTGGCTCTCATTAGGCGAGGATATGTCAACGTGCGTACCCCCGGCGACCGGTCGTTTGTCCTGTCGCCGTGTGCAAGGGGCATTTTTCAACGCGAGGATTAAACAATAGTTGCATACGGGAGCTGTTTACTGACATGCGCGACGTTCGAGAATGTTCGGACTGTGGAGCACGGGAGGCTTTTGGACAAGAATTTGAGACATGTTGTTTGTAGATGGCACTAATTTTGAGAGAATGAAAAAAAAGAAAAGAAAAAATAAATTTATTACCTTAAACACTACAAATTACAACACAGATTACAATTAAACATAAGATAAACAAAAAAAATTAAGGCAATGGGAGTAATTTCAGCTATTATAATAAGTAATGCACGTAGCGCTGTTTTTCAGAGAGGCCTGTATCCAGCAGTGAAAATCCAGCTGCGGGTGATACAGAGAATGATTGTTTTAATGTTCGAAATTTCGTTAAGGGGGCGATGTATGACGCCATTTCGTGAATAGGATATGCACAGGATTTCGCGTTTAAAAGAGCGGGACAGAGCAGAGCGGCGTA
This sequence comes from Eupithecia vulgata, assembly GCA_946478455.1. Taxonomy (NCBI): domain Eukaryota; kingdom Metazoa; phylum Arthropoda; class Insecta; order Lepidoptera; family Geometridae; genus Eupithecia; species Eupithecia vulgata. Next base: position 9,451,069 of record OX297869.1, on the reverse strand, counting down.
AGCTCAAAAATCAAGTTCTTGTTGTTTTTTTTTTATTAAGACATTTGTTTGTAAAAATAAGCCGAAGATGCCCTGGGTATTTTTCTATTTAATATGGTGATGAAAACAAAAAAGTCTTGTGATTGATAGTTTAGGAGATTTTTTTTTTTAAATAAGAAAGAAGATGGTACTTTGCACCATTATTTCTGGTATTTAAAAGTTTTTTTTTTTCGAAACGAAGTGGATCTGTCTCGTATCCTACAGATTATTAGGTATTTTTTCAAAGCTTTGTCTATAAAAATGAAGGAGAAAAATTGTTTTAATGTAACCCAAATTTGCCCATTTCACATCTTTCCCCGCCTTAATCAAAAAAATTACTCGGTGAGTAGTCAGTTTCGGTGACAATTCAGCATAATGTTAAAGGCGGAATCAGTCACAGAAAATGAAATAGAAACTCGAACTTGGCTCGCCTTTAGTTTTACCATATTGAATCAAAAATCAATGGTACAAAGCTCAAATCACATTGAGAGCCATTTCGTAGAGCCACAAGCCCGCTGTGACGTAATAAATACGCGCCAACGCACCTGCTTTTGCGCGCGCAATGACAAATAGTTGACGTTCCCGATCGAGTGATTACAGGCATTTTGTTTTAGCTCTTCACTGGTAGAGATTAATGTTTTAAAGTTATGTAGGCAGTTATAACTTTGTGTATGTATTGGATAAATGATGGTTTATTCGTAAAGTTTACACGAATTAGCAAAAAGGGACTTTTTTCATAAAATATCATCATAGCCTATATTAGTCCACTGCTGGACATACGCCTCCCCTAATGAGCGCCATAGCGCTTTGTCTTCAGCTTGTCGTATCCAGCATCTGCCAGCGGTCTTCGCAAATCATCATCTCCCTGGTCGGAGGGCGTCCTACACTACGTTTGGTGAGTCGCGCTCTCGCTCAAGAACACGTTTACCCCAGCTTGACAGTTCTTCTCGATATAAGGCCAGCCCACTGCCACTTCAGCTTGCTAATCCCTTGAGCTGTTGATAACCTTGGTTACTGTGAACTGTTTACGCCTCAGCATGACGGGTAGGACGCACTGATTGAAAACTTTCGTTTTCAAGCATTGCGTGTGCGGTATGGATGACAAGAAGACTTGACTTAGAGATTTTTTCATAACCATACTTTAAATTGAAAAATTGACTAAGATTTATTAATTAATCTAGAAACTGCAGCGCTTACGTAAGTAAACGATGACAAAAATGAACTGTTTTGTTTTTTTATTTATTATTTATTATTTATTATATATTAATATTTATATCAAAAAAAATTACACTTTGAAGGTCCAAAACAAAAAAGATGCATAGGTTGGTTAGGGACAACTGCCTATTTAGCATTCACTCAAGTCACATCTTTGACACTTGAACCAACACGTCCAGAATGAAATCACACCACTCCGTTCACATAACCTTTCTGAACACAGCACACAACAATTAACCACTTGGGGTCGCATTATTCTTACGGCGGCGCACTCAGTGGTTACTTACAACGTTACAACTCGCAAACTCAGAGCACATTACAGACATACAAACAGTAGTATTTAAGTTAGCTCTGAACGAGATTACCATCTCACCCTTCTTTTGCACATACCTCAATAGATATATGGAAAACAAGATCCGTCAAGTGCGAGTGTAACTCGCGCGCCGAGGGTTTCAAACATTTGCCAATTATTTGGACAATCAATTTTCCGTTTTTTTTTTCGAATGGCAATATTTTGAAAAGTGTGAAACCTACAGCAATTTCGAAAACTATTTTAAAATTTACAAAACAATGCCTTTCATTTGATACCCCAATAGGTAGGTAGGTACCTTTCGATAAAAAATATCCCCCTTTTCGACCATTCTGTGTTTAATTTATTTTATTTTTTCAAAAAAACAAACGCCTTATACATTGTACATGGATCAATCTGCAATCTTCGGAGATAGGGGGGGGGGTGGTCAATTTTTCGACTTTTTTTGAAATATTTCAAAAAGTATAAAACCTACAAAAAATTCAAAAACTGTTTTTAAATGTACAAAACGATACCCCATTTGCCTTCCCAGGTCGCTTTTGAAATTTCAACATCAAAATTTGTACTGAAAATATTCATTTTTATTTATTTATATATTTTTTTCTTGAAATCAGTAATGGCGCACGAAATGTATCATTATTTCAAATTTCAAGTTAATAGCTGCAGTAGTTACTGAGATATTCAAGAAATAGCGGGGACGGACAGAGCGAGCCCACAAGGGTTTTTTGGATTTTATTAAATGACCTGGTCATTCCTTCAAGGATTCTAATTCTTCTTGACTAATCAGACGATGGTACTTATACACTATACAGGATCCTTCACTTAACACATCAAAGATTAAATTACCTAATATGTCTGCAATTACAGCCGCTGTACTGCTGTCTGTTGTGTCGTCCTCTCGAAAGATGGACGCTGGACTGTCTGACGATAACATCAGCATACCTACTTGAATGCGAAAAGCACAAGACAGCATGATCATGGGCTACAAATAATATGATGTAGATAAATAAATAATAATAAATAATGCTGGACAATTCACACAGCATTATCTAGCCCCAAGCTAAGCAGAGCTTGTGTTATGGGTACTAGATAACTGATATACATAATATAATACAATACATAGATAGTTATTTTTTATTATACATAGAAAACGACCAGAACACCCTGAACAAATGTCTGCAGATCGTACACACATTTGTCCCGAGGCGGGAATCGAACCCGCAACCTTCTGCGTCGCAGGTTGACCTTCGCCCACCGCGCCACATCGGTCGTCATGATGAGTATATGAGATGAGTAGACGCAATTAAGAAATCGGGGTACAAGGGAGACTCCAACATCTCGTCTCTCAAGCCAACCTAACCTGCACGTGGTGTACGTACCCTGCTGGATAGCGAACTGGATTCTGGTGAAAACATCATACAATCTTCATAATTTGTTTACTCCATTCTAGTAAGTACTTGACACTGACAGAATTGTCTAACCAGACACGTACCACACAAAGCAAACTAATATAGTTACCTAAGTAGTAGTAATATAGCTTTAATGTTTTGTTTTAAGGTACATAAAAATATTTTTTTATTCTTTCTATTCTATACACGTAGCCATTAATAAAGAATTCATTCAATTAAGACATCAAATGATTCACAAGACGTTGAGTTGTGCCTACTCGTAAGTGGTGATACTTTTTCTGTGCACACCGTATCAAATTTCAATTTGCATAATAAAGTAAAAGCTCATACGCCGATACAAGCGTGAGCACGCCTCACATTAACAAGATTAAGTCAACATTACGTGACGTATCTGCGAGGAGACTGTTTGCTGTGCGTTCCGCTACGGCCTACCACTGTGCATAACAATGTCTTGTCTACCTTTACCAACAAATGTGGCTGTAAGTACTGTTATGCAGAAAAAACAGCTGATCCAGCAACGAATAAACAGCTCTTTAAAATAATGTTAATAAATCTTTATAATTAGCGCCTTGAGAGTTGAAATTAATTATAAACAAATTAGTTTTATATTTTTAATTAATTATTTTCAAAATTTTTGGAAAACTTACAGCTAGGTCAAAAATAGTTAATTACTTACATAATAATCGCAGCGGGCGAGAGTCTGCCTGCGACGCAAGAGGTTGCGGGTTCGATCCCCGCCTCGGAACAAATTTGTGTACGATCTGCAGAAATTTGTTCCGTTGGTCTGGGTGTTTTCTATGTATAATAAAAAATATCTATCTATGTAATGTATAATATTACGTATATCAGTTATCTAGTACCCATAACACAAGCTCTGCTTACCTTGGGGCTAGCTAATGCTGTGTGAATTGTCCAGCATAATGTATTTTTTTTTTTTTTTTTTTACTTACATAATACATGCCGGTTAATAAAAGCGCATGTCTGCTGAGGGTCAATAATAAAGTTTCCGCAGATATGTACTTATATAAATAACAAATGACGTACAGTGAAAGTACACGACTAAAAGCCTGTTACCTGACATCATCGGACCTAACCTATGTAAAGTGATAGATTATATAAGTCCCTTAGATTTAAGCATAATTATTATTATACTCGGACTTATCCCTTGATTATTACCCTATAACAGCAAAATTGTAAGTATTTATCGTGTTTTGACGAGTCTTATCGTTTAATTTAAGTAAAAAAAAAAATACATTTTTTTATTTATATGATTTAGGCATACTATAATACATTCGAAAGTAACTCTGTCTGTCACAATCTGTCTGTCAGTCTGTTTGATAAGGTAACCTTGTCACGCCTAAATAGCAGAAATAATTAATGAATGTGAAATGTTAATAAAATTTGGCAGGAAAGTAAATGGTATCCTAGGGACATAGGCTACTTTATAAGCGCGTGCAAAACCGTGGGCTTATAATGATAATAAACGTTCTGAATCTAAATCTAATATTACCTACTTATATGTATATTAGATTTCGTTTCAGGTGGATAGCGTTTGGCTCTAGTGGACATTCTTGTACAACTCCTTTTGATATCCTTTTGTTGTTATCTACCGTTGTTAGTGTCCACGGAAGGGGTTGGATTTTTCTGATGACTTGGTAGTCCGAGACCACCAAAGGCACAAGAAGGCCCAGTTTGCATCAGATCCGAGACCAATCAAAACCCAATCACCGTTAGAACATAAATATTTAAAAAATCCATTTCTAGATTCCAAAATGTCAATTTTATGAAGTTGAACGCTTCCGTTCTTAGCGTCGTAAAAGTCGATCGGCAACCAAATGTCCATTTCATGAGGTCCGAGCGTTCACGGGTGGTCCCAGTGGTTTCACCCAGCGGGTGTCCAACTCAACTCTTTACAATGCCCATAATTCAGTGATTCGCGCGAATACTAACTAGACATCGCTTAACCGAGGCGACATTCTATACCCGAGAGGAAACACTAAAACAATCTTAGTCAAGTTACAATCTTTGTTATTAATGCGGAATTATCCTTCTCCTTTCATACAAATGCGAATGAAAGCTTGTTTGTTTGTGTTAGGCCGTTACTTTCTTCCTAATGTATGAGATGGGTTGGGATTTGTGACAAATTGATTAAAATTAGAGGAGGCCCCAAATGGAATGAGAGGTCGAAAGTTAGTCTTATCCTGTTGATGTCTTCTCCTGGTTATGATAAAATAAGTAGTATTTAGAAAACAAAATTAATATCCCTAGTGTGTGCGAAGCCGCGGGCAGAAGTTTATTATATGTAATGTATAACCAGAAATTCTCAGCTTACTTAGTAAAAAGGTTTGATGGTCCAGAAAACCGACCAAGTGCGAGTCGGGCTCGTGCACAAAGGGTTCCGTACCGTTATCTATCAATACAGCAAAAACACATTTATGGGAGCCCATTAATTTTTTTCTGTTTTTACGTACTTATTTGTTGTTATATAGCGGTGACAGAAATACATTATCTTTGAAAATTTCAACTGTCTATCACGATTCATGCATGAGGATACAGCCTGGTGAAAGACGGGCACACGGACGGACAGCGGAGTCTTAGTAATTGGGTCTCGTTTTACCCTTTGGGAATTTACCTTTAAGAAACCATAAAAAAAGAAAGTACCAGGTCTAGTTCAAAGTTTTCCACGAAAACGGAACATTTACGTGTAATTTTTTTTCTTACTTCTATATGTAATATTATTACGATAATACAGGAAATACTTAACAGATGTAAACATAACAATGTAAAGGAAAGATGCTTAGCAGGATAATCTTGCAATAATGAGACTTGAGATTGCGTGACGGAGAATTAAATGACTTTGTGGTTAGTTTCAATTTGCGGCCGTAGCTCGACTTGCTTGTTAGAGGGAAGCCATAAAACGGTTTACGGCAGTAAGCTTGTAAAATGTCTAAAAATGTATTGCACACTAATGAACATTTTAATTATTTTTAATTGAATTCGCGAATTTCCAGATTGGTCATTATATTTCTTAATGGAGCTATTAATATCGTTCGTGATACAAAAAAATCTGATAGTCGACTTGAAAACGCTAAAGCTAAAGGTTTCTTCGTCGCTTCTTTACTTTAGTCTACATACCGAAGCGACCGATATCAAAAATATCACTTTATTTCCGTGTCAATGTTTTATTTTAAGAATTTTACCTTTTCTAAGTGTACATTTTTGTATTTATGGAAATAAAGACTTTTTGATTTGATTTGAAACACTATAACATAATCTATACTTATATTAGAAATTTAGAATAAGGAAAAATATGTTTATTTTAATTGAATAGGCTCCGAAAATACTGGACCGGTTTAAAAATTCTTTCACCGTTAGAATCTTACATTATCCGTGATGAACTTAGGCAATAGAATATACCCGGGGCGGACCACTAGTCCTTCCTACTAATATTATAAACGCGAAAGTTTGTGAGTATGGATGGATGGATTTGATGGATGTTTGTTACTCTTTCACGTAAAAACTACTGAACGGATCTGGATGAAATTTGGCACAGAGATAGATTATAGTCTGGAATAACACATAGGCTGTATTATATTCCGGGATTCCCACGGGAACGGGAATTACGCGGGTGAAACCGGGAGGCGCTGCTTGTTAGATATATAGTTAAAAGTAAGATCTCGACTAATCAGGGCCTGGAGGAATAAATAGTTTGAACTTATCTGTTTGAACATGTTGTCGACTTGATACGTGATTGAAATTATCATAGTGATTTTAGAGTGACGTATTTACGGTTGACGGTAATGAATAGTTGAATTTATGTGAAGTTTCGAGAAGGCCACCAACAGAGAAAGGTTGACATTAGATGTTAGCGTAGCACCACTTGACGTTAACCTCACGACGTTCTCGGCACAAGTGCATTCAGACACTTAACATGTAGCCGCATTCATACACAGTAAATACCACTAAATATGAGGAAATGTGAAATAATGCGGAGGATTAGGAACTGTATAAACAAAATACGATACGAGTGCTATTCAGTGAAGCTTTACCAAGCTTTTAGAAGGCAATTTTCATACATCACAACTCCACCGTGGGGTTTACAATGTTTGTACTGTTCACATATTTAATAGTTCCGGCATCGTTTTGTATCGGTTATCTCTGTTTATCCTGAAAGCTTAGGTGGAGTTTTAACCTTTGCATCGCTTTTGTAAAATAGTGCTGCGTTCTTATGTAAGATAATAAACAATAGTTTTAAGTATTTGGTTGGAAATGTAATGTATTTGTTTTTAACGTACTGTTAACACGAGCATATATCTTACTTCGAGCAAGTGTGTACTGAACTTTTATTCAGCTGCTTGGCAACAATGTTAAACTTTTCCAATACAGCCCGTTTAAAGTTTCCATAGCCTACGATAAAACGTTGGTTGTTTTTCTATTCTTCCGTAGTAGATAATTACGATGCATTTTATGTCAGCTTGTTACAAAAGAAACAAGCAGCGGCGTTATTTATGAAGCTAAAGAGAAAAGCGCTGAAAATTCTTCTCAACTCACTTTCAGAATATTCATTTTCATTTACGTAGTCTAGTTTTACATTCCCTTCAATTATTTCGTTCATTTCATATTTTACACGGCCGAGTAACTAAACAGATAAAAAGCTTCCAACAGATAAAAAGATTTCATTTGAACACAGCATTCATAATTTTATCGTTCAAAGCAAATAATATTCGTAACATTTGCTCTATTTGATCAAAGGGATGCAACAAAATCGTGACTTAAAAAAATTCGACAGTTGGTCAATCTAGTTTTCTTTATAGAAGACTCTAGCCTATATTTTCTGTACCAAGTATATTCATATTTGTAATATGCGAGACATTTGAATACTTTCAGTAAACATTTTTTGTAAAATTCACATTGATTAGGATTCCGTACCCAAACGCAAAACGAAACCTTATTACTAAGACTCCGCTGTGCGTCCGTCTGTCATTCTGTCCGTCTGTCACCAGGCTGTATCTCATGAACACTTGAACAGTGATAGTTAGACAAATGAAATTTTCATAGATGATGTATTTCTGTAGCCGCTATAACAACAAATACTAAAAACAGAATAAAATAAATATTTAACGGGGCCTTCCCATACATAACTTGATTTTTTTGCCGTTTTTCTAGAATGATACAGAACCCTTCGTGCGCGAGTCCGACTCGCACTTGGCCGGTATTATTTATATTTCTTCTAAGGCAACACTATTATTAAATACACATACCAACCCGCAACACAATCGTGACGAACCATTGTCCACAGCTGGAAAATATTGGTCATCAACTCTAGAAGACTGGTAAGCGGCGTGGCCATTTATCGTTTTGCCTCAACTTCAAAATCAACATCCTCTAATGACATATATTTTACCAGCTTCTGGACGCAGGTCTCCCCCTGATAATCAACTCGATCCCCCTGATGATCGTGATGAGGGAGTCACCCAGTCGACAATCTATATAATTATAAGAAGTGTTTCAATAAAATATTATACACAAAAACTTTTAGCATTGCTACACTCCTGTAGAAATGCTAAAAGATTTTGTGAATAATATTTCGATATATAATAATAATAACAATTCACACAGCATCATCTATCCCCAAGCTAAGCAGAGCTTTTGTTATGGGTACCTACTAGATAACAAATACATACAATACATTACATCGACAGATATTTTTATATCATTCCGAACACATCGATATTCATTCCTAGAATCCTCAGGGCCCTCGCAAATCTCCAGTGAGATAGAGCCTTAACCACCACGACCTATTCAATTTGGTGCCGAGAGCGCAATAAAGGGATATGGCGTTAGCAGTCAATTCGAGCCAAAGCTATTACCCACTTAATGAAGGATACAAGACAAACTAGCTCCGAAGGAAGCCATCAGAGGAATCTACGCGCCGCGGAACCACTTTACTGGAAGCACATTACCGTTTTAAGGCATCTTTACACAATGCGACATTTATAAGCAATCGGTTCAAAAAACTCAGTTTCAGAATCTATGGGAAACCCTTATAACCAATTTGAAGTTTACGTTAAACCCTCCTCAACCTCAACAGCTTAAAAAATCCACTGCTGGACGCAGGCTTCCCCCTGATTTTTTTATCTCATGGAGGGGGGGGGGGTAATGCTCATAGTCTCCACGCTGGGCATGCGGGTTGGGGATCGTAGTTCGGTAGTAGATCTATTCTGCAAGAGGCGCTGCTGCCCGCCCCCCGGAGTATTTCCCTTAGTCACCTCTTACGATACCCACGGAAGACTTGGGATGGTGCAAATTCTAAGCCGGCACCACACGGCTACGTTAAACAATTCACACTGAATTTCGAATAAGCTCATTTCAAGCTTAAACACGTTTCTAGAAAGATTGTTACGTAAGAGAAATTTTTGCATAGATATTTGTAGCTGTGGTTTAAAAGCTACATTCGGCAGTTAAATGAAATAGTTCCGTATGTTTATGAACGTTTTGCTATATCAAAGCTTTCATTTACCCGTCTAGAACAAGTATAATGAAAAGCCGTTCGATATGAAAGCTCCACAAGTTCTAGCTATTTCTGTGTGCAGCAGAGCGGCTCGGATAATACACTTAACTACTTACCTTGTATGTTTAAAGGCAAGTGCAGTTGCTGGCATTAGAACACAACTATGCGTATTAGACGAAACTTCGATAATGTTCAGGAAAGTTTGCGAAGGATATATAGGATTTCGCAACTTGATTTCAAAACACAAAAATGATATTAGAACAAACGTAGCGTAAATAAAACATTATAGGGATGATGACAGTAGCTAAAAATCGATAAAATTATGTATTTGCCGAATTATACCTGAGCCATAGATATAAAACACGTATTATACTTTTCGTTTTGATGCAGATTCATTATTATTTTTATAAAATAAAGCTACAAAATACAGCAATCCGCCATGACACGTTTAATTCCAATCAGAGAATTCTGATTTGTGACGTTATGCCGTCACAATATGTAATTTAAAGGCACAGAATAACCTTGACAATAATAAGGTCATTATTGTCTCATCAGATGTTCGTGCATCGGTGTCGCCATAGACAGACGCCACTAGTACTGTAGCATTTTACAGCTAAATCTAAATTGAATTTTTAATAGCTCCATTACCGAGATTTTAATTCATGAGATAAAATATCAAGGGGAGGCCTGCGTCCAGCTAAGGACCAGTAAAGGCTGTTGAGGCTCCTCAATAGCTCAATTTTTTTTAAACCTTTTTTTTTTTTTGCGGAAAAATTATTTATTTCGTATTAAGTTAGTACAACATCTCCAGTGCTCAAAATCAGTCATCGTGCCTATTATGTAGGGTACTGATAATATCTTAAGTATAGACTTTTAAACATGTTTGTATGACAAGACAAAGCTTTTATTTTGTGTGAAAGGTGTGAAGGGGTAATAACAAGAGCAATTAGTTATTTAGTTTTAATGAGGACGGAAGGAAACATTTCATTATTTCGAATTCACTCCTTGTTAGTGACACTTCAGACGTTTATGCGCACGCAAAGATAAAGGTTCAATTAAAAAAATTAAACATAAAACATACCGTTCGAATTAAGTAATTTGGTAAGTAATGACGGGCGATCGCAATCTAAGCTTTATAGCTTTTTATTCAAGAGTTATTTTTAATTATTATAATCGATATTGTGGAATTACTTTTATTTGACGTGTAATTTTCTTACGAGTGATGGCGGGTGGAGTCACGCAATGTAGATATGTCGAAGTTGGCCGACGGGGGGCGAACACACGTTGAAACCTGAGAGTAATGAACGAGAGTTTCAGAAAAGGCAGCATGAATTGTATGTAGGAAAAAATCAGATAAAATTTATTCTTGCGGTAGAGATGAACCTCTGTGGCGCGGTGGACGAAGGTCCACCTGCGGCGCAGGAGGTTGCGGGTTCGATTCCCGCCTTGGGACAAATATTTGTACGATCTGCAGGTATTTGTTCCGGGTGCTCTGGTCGCTTTCTATGTATAATAAAAACTATCTATATATATGTACTGTATTGTATTATGAGGTATATCAGTTATCTAGTACCATAACACAAGATCTGCTTAGCTTGGGGCTAGATAAAATGCATATTATATCATTTATTTATAGATTCACAGAACAACCATGGCAATAAGTTTAATAGTTTATTCTTCATAATGCAACATTAAGAACGCAAGAGTAAAGCTACCTATCGTTCGTGAATTCTGAGAATTTTTTCAACAGCCTTTTCGTTTTTCTATTGATCGTTGACTGAAATATTTTTTCTTTAATTTTCGTTCACCATCATTATCATCATCAGCCTATATCAGTCCACAGCCGGATATAGGCCTTCCCTAATAAGCCCCAATTTTTCGTTAGTAATAATTTTGTCTAGGATGTGTTCATGCTACACAGGCTTGTCATTTTTCTTGCTATCAGACGTACTGATCATATCAGAAATCTATTGGAATATAGTGTAATTAATAATTTACATTCATAATGGCTGCTAACGAGCTCAGATCGCCATCGGATAGATAGCACTGCCACGCCACCGCTAGCTAGAGGATGATTTGCGCAAACATTACGATGATAATCTATGTTTTATTTTTCACACCAGAAAAAATCACATTCATCCACATCACAATGTTGCCATAAGGCTTATTTTATGTAGGAATATTTCCAACAGCCACCAATCAGTTGCAAAACAGCAACTGCATGGTGGCCAATAATGGGAAAACATCGGACGCCCAGTTGCAAGGTGGTCGACAACATAGTACCTACGTATCGGAGAGCGTCTATGGAGGCGGTTGGCAGAGGACCGTGGAGGGTGATACAAACTTCGGGAGGCCTATACCCAGCAGTGGGTAAAATCCGGCTGCGGATGATAAAGTGACATTTATCAATAATATGGAATGAATTACCCGTTGATATGAAAAAGGCTACATCACAGCAAACTTTCAAGAGAAAAGTCTATCATCATTATTCAGGTATCACGTCAGATTAAATTGTTAGCATGTATGTTTGTCTATCAATGTTGAATTAATTTATCATGTTGTTATGTATTAGTTTATTATTTTATTTGGTATTTGTGTATTAGTATAATTGTTTTCTATAATTTTTAGCTTAGCATAAGCTCCGCCATCATATAGTTATCTCCGTGTAGATTGGTTGCCTGGAAGAAATCGCTTTAAGCGATAAGGCCGCCAATTCCATGCCTTTGTTTAGGATAAGTTTGTTTAATGTAATTTATGTTTTTTTTTTGTTTATGGGTTATGACATAAAGCATTATCTATCTATCTATCTAATAATAGTATCTGTCCATAGTCAGACATCAGTCTGAACTCTGAAGACATATCGTCATAATATGTCAACAATATGCCAACTACAAGTTCCAAACAAAACCTTTCTAATAACAGTAATAGCTCAGTAAATAAACGGACAATCAGAAAATTGGTTTACTTAGGCGTACTTTAGTAACTTTTCCCAGTGAATCACACAACTCCCTAGGGAAGAACCAAAACTAATTCCATGTGTGCCGCGGGCGAACAGCCCGTAAATAATAAATAGTTATAATCAGTTCCTGTCACGGATTATTGTGTGTTCTGATCATAAAGTAAAATATATAAATGTTTGCTGCGTACAAATAATTACGAAGGTATATAATACTCTACTCGTGTCTTATTTGTGACATTTTTCCCTGTCTTGTCTGGACAAAACCTGTCACATGACCGGAGTAAAGGATATCATAACTAGGGTATTCGTTATATGTATTAATTTAGCCATACCCATTTAAGTATACGAGTTTTATTGATTTACGTAATTGGTTTTAGTTTAGTTGATCAGTTGAGCCGCCATCTTGCAACAGTCTGCAGTTAGTTTCATTGTTTCAACTGTTAATACTAGATCTAATTAGGTAATTCCTATTATTTGTTTGTTATTTCCCTTGTTAATTGATTCAGTCATATCAAGTATGACAATCGAACAAAAGTTTTCTAAGCTCCAGACGTAACCATGATTAAATAAACAAATGACATGCTACATTAGAAGTGTATTTCCGAATAAAGTACCTACTGGGAAAATTATATAAGATTTATATTATTTTCCAATAAGGCGATTATCGGAGGCTTGAGGAGGTTGGGTAAATTACGATAAGAAGGTACCTTCACAATAGTTTCGTTCAGTTTCTTAGATTTCATAATACAAAATCATAGTACCTACAAAAGCAACACCATTTTCCGGAGACTAGTAAAATGTTCTAAAGTCGACCGCACTTTGAATGTGTGTTTATCCTATGTTGCATTTAAACTGCGTAAAATGACATAAAATGTCGGACAGAATTCTAATTTAAATAACCAACACAAGTGAACAGAATTGGAACGAATTGTCAAGACACGAACAATAGAACATGATATTGTATAATAACGCCTACATTCGCGAAGGCAATGTATTCAAAGCCTCCCATTTCTGTACAATTCGATATCCTTGTTTGTATTAAAAGTATAACGAGCGAATTCACGCGTCGAATGATTCGCAGACTTGAGAAACCCCACAATAGCTATACTACGTATATAGAGCAAATTATACATTTTCATACCGAAACACACAAGAGAAAAGCAACGAAATTAAATACAATTTTCAGTTTCCCCGCGTAAATTCAAACTTTTACTTTATACGGCAGCGGTTTCTAATTACAAACATCTGTACGATTCAACAAAGATGTATTTGCATAATCTTCGCACGCTGCGACTGAATACAATTAGCATTAAAACAAACTACGACAATACAAGCGAAAGGTTCTGTCATAACAAAAATCTGTAACGTTAATCTGAATACATGAGTAGGTAGGTAGAGCTCAGACGAAACAGTTGTGTTTAATTGCTGACCCGGCGGATCTGCGAAAGAGTTGAGTTTTGCTTCATTAAAATAATGGGGGAGCCTCCGTTCGCAATGAAGTAGGTAAATAAAATATCAACATTCCGCCAACGCTCGCACGAGCTTGATGGCACGCGTTCATATTTCCTTTAATAAAGTTCGGACATTTAGCAAAAAAAATGTCAACCGATGCAGAAATTAACTGCCGGGTAAAGCTTTTTAATCCCGACCCTTAGTTAAACATAATTTCTGTGCGAGGGTTAAAAAAATCCTGTAACACATGGCGGGGTTATTTATAATTTAAAGTAAAATACCGCGCGGATTTTCTAAAATAATTTAAGAGTAAAAGCTCTGTGCCTAAAATGTTTTCGTAACTTTTTTGCTGATCCGAACATGCCAAATAAGATAAAGCTTGTAAGTAGAGGATTATACGAAATGTGTTAAAGACGGATGGAAATTTTGAGCAACGCGAGCTATTTCGTCCTACGCTTGTGAGTGGGCGAATTCCAATATCGAGGCAAACGCCGCCTCGTTAAGACAAATCTAAGAAAACGTAATTGAATGAGCATTATCATTAGCTTTTGCCGATAGCTTTACTTGTACAGAATGTAATTCTACTTCCACACTAAGGCATGTGTTCTTCAATTGACGTTTTGGAAGTTTACATACATTTTGCGTCAGTTCACCGACAAAGCTTAGACATGGACACTCACTGTGGGGCTGGTGCATGAGTTTAAAGTCGCTCAGCGAGCTGTCGAAAGAGATATGCTTGGAGTTTGGAGTCTGCCCGCTGTCAGTTTGTCTGAAGGACAGGATTATTAACGAATACATCCCTACCGAGAACCAAAGTCATCAACATAGCTCTAATAATTAGCAAGCTGAAGTGGCAGTGGACGCCATATCTCGCGAAGAACCGATAACCGCTGGGATAAACGTGTTTTTGAGTGAAGACTACGACTCGGTAAACGTAGTGTCGGACGCGTGACGTGAATGCGTCAAGCTAAGACAGGGCGCTATGACACTCATTAGGAGGCCTAAGCAGTGGACTAATATATGCTGATGATGCAGACGAAACTGGTCTTTATCCGATTACTTTTTTTTCAGTGAACCTGCCTTTTCAAAGCATATAAGAAAGTTTTTACTGTTTACTTTTGTTAGCAGGATGAAATATTGTTTCGTAAAAGACCACAGTGTACAGTAGCCTGCAGTGGTACCTACTTACTTATGGTCTTAAATGACCCTGTCCTCTCTGTTTTTTACTGTATAGTACAAACATGACTATGAAGTTCCCTAATTTTTCACAGACGAGTGAATGCAGACTTATTCACAGTATGAAGTATTTCATAGACACAGTTAGTTTGTTACCTATGACAAATAGAAATGCGAATCTTTCGACTCGAAAATATACGAACTGACAAAAGTTCGTATTACTATCGAGCCAAGTATATATAAAATAGAAGGTAGGTTTGTAACGAAGATTATTCCACATGATTTATACATGAAAAAGAATATAAAATTGTAAAAAAAATTACGAATCAATCTGTCTTACTTTTTATCACAAAAAATTATCACGCGTGAAATGCCGCGGGCAGTTGAAAGTAACAAAAACAACAAAGAATATATACTATTTTTTTCTTTTTAATATTCTGCTTGCAAAACTAAAGCCATTTAGACGCCTGAGCAAGGTCTGTAAAATGAATTATATTTCTTAGCAAAAACAACTAAATCGATTAAAACTTCTTCATATACAATATCAGGTCATAAAAAATCGAATCGCGAGATGCATTAGGACATGATTTTTGATTGTCAGTCGAACTAATAGCAGCAAATTAGAGAGTGGACTGCTGGCAGATGCTGGATGCGGCAAGATGAAGACAGGGCACTATGGCGCTCATTAGCGGAGCGGAGGCCTATGTCCAGCAGTGGACAAATATAGGCTGATGATGATGATGAGAGAGTGGAATAACTATTAGTCCTAAACACAAAAATTTATTTTTTAGTATTGTTTCGTTATCATTGTAACCTTACGTTAAAAGACATGTTACGTTTAAAGACAATTTCTATGAATCCATAACTATTTTAAAACTAAAATCTTTCTTTTTATTGAAGATATAGCAAGTCGTTTTATATAAAAATAACAAATTTAATGAAATAAAAGCAATGCTGATATAATTACGAGACTTAGAACACACGAGGGAGTAACAATGAACAGCACCCAATTCTACTAAATTACTTCCATCCATATTCAATCATCCAAATCATACAAAAAGCTATTCAAGCATACCACCATTCGCATTATACCATTAGACAGCGCATCGCAACTATTGCAAGCTCTTCAATTGACTCATTGAATAATTTAAACGAGAGGCTGAATGACGAAGCGATCGGTAAGTGATTCGATTGTTCATTGTTATGATGATTATATTCATTTTGATTGACTTCGAAAGTCAAATAGGTTAATAAGACCTTTTAGCAGTTACGTAAACCACTTGGCTAAATATAAATACTTTTTTAATAATTTTTTTTGCAATTTAACAACGTTTATTTATTGAAGCTGAAGACAGGGCGCTATGGCGCTCATTAGGGGAGGCCTATGTCCAGCAGTGGACTGGTATAGGCTGATGATGATGATGATGATTTATCTAGGCTTACAAAATAATCACTTAGACAAGACAAATTTAATAGGTACTATAAACAGGTTTATGAAAAGTAATTATTATCAAATAGAAAAATAAGGAGTTATTGATTTTGTCCACTTCCATTTTTTGTCCACTAGTGGAAAATATACCACTAGTAAGTGTATATAAGGATTTTTAGTGCTTACCCGCACTCTGGGCATCTCCAAGAAATGAAATAAGTTCCCAAGTCGAAATTTTTTGGGAACTTATTTAATTTCTTAGTAAGTAATATTATGATTTATGACTTATAAACTAATACATCATTATTTGCATATATAAGTCTAAATATAATATGATTTAGTTAGATACAGGTCAATATTTATATAAGACTAACTGAGCTTAACATTATTTTCCTTTTATACTATTGTCGATGCAGAACTGGGCGACATCTGGCATTCACATCATTTGTTTGCGTCATCATTTTAGTCTGCGTAGCAAGAGTTAGTTATAGCGTTATTTTTGTAAAGCCAAGACGAAAACTTGACACAATACTTAAGTAAAGTAAGTTTAGTATGCGTGTTAAAGTTTATTTTCGAAAAGCTTTTCCGTGTACCAATGTTTCACATTGCTTTCGGAAACAATGTAAACATTCGGGTTTCAATGAATCAACCTGACCCTTGTCACCGAGTGCACAATATGCAATATTAACCCTTTATTTCCCGTTTCGGTGTAGCTCGTTATTTATGATGCGCCCGCGCACGGAACACGCACAAACGACAAGAGATCCGCCCCGTGCGTGTCGCCTTATCGAGCGTCTCGCCAAATTAACCCGCAAAATGAAGATATACGGCACAGTAATACAATGTGATTTATTCTTTACTTAATCATGTTCGCGGACAGTGTTTTCGAGGGTTAGATGCTATCACCCGGTAATACATCTCGAGCGTCAAAAATATATTTAACGGAGGCGTAATAAATCGTATTTATTCGAGATGATTCTTATTACTGTAGTTTTATTTTTACAAGCAATAAATCGGTCTAAGCAAAGAGCACATAAAAGAGAGATACATCAAAGGAGTTTCTTTCCTTTCTAAAGCCCATTTACTCCGTGGGAGACATCGCGACTATTCACGACTCGGCGGGTGTGATCCGTTTCAACGCACAATGAATACGAAATAAGAAATCAACGCAGCCGCACTTACCCGAGGCAATTTTCTTTCATAGCCGATATTTCTGCGGCATAAGGACCGCTCTAAAATATGTAGCGGCACGAACTTGATTTTTTGGTGATCGTGCAATATTGAGCGTTATACACGTTTAGCGCACTATAACGTAACCAAAATGCTGTAATAAATCTAAAAGTCCATTTTCATATAAAAGAAAACCGATTAAGGAGCTTTTCCCGATACCGATCTCGAATGAAGCTATATATTTTCATGATCGAGCGAATCCGAGATCACAGACGGCTGACGGCTGGTGCGTAAGAAAATTGAAAAGGAAAACTTTTAGCTACTTTTACGGAACGTATTGTCCCACGGTTCATTTATTTGCATTTCCTTTTTCTCTTACAAAGTTCCCTTGGTACTTTTTTGAAGCTTTTATTTAACTTGCTCTTTTATACAATAACGTCTACTTTAGTGCTCCCTGGATTATGTATAAAAAAGGGAATTACAGCATCAAAGCTCCAAATTTCTAACACGAATTGCACATTTACACAATTTCCGACGTTCCTGTCATGTCACCATTCAGTTGGAGAGACTAGTCAAGTTGGTGGAATTTCGATATTGATGGTGTTCTATGCGAAAAAAAATGGCCTCAATGGAAAATATAGCAAAGTCACGTTTATTGACAAACTTGAATATGAACCTGCTCTCTGTGTTATCCTTATCTGCTAGGCGACACTGTTCTTCTACCGAAAGAGCTTTATGTGCCGATAACTGGAAGACAGACAAATCGACTGTATTAGACCACTATCGACTTTTCGTTTATCTCTGTAATATTTTATAAACTTTCTTTGAATTAAAAGATATATTTTTCATCGTAAAACGATGTCAAATTATTTCTGGAGAGTATTCTCATAAGCGCAATCAACATGCGACCGGACGCGTCATAAATAAGAAGGCGCTATTATTTCACGACTATCCAGTTTTATTATCTACTTTAAACGTTTATCAAGATGCTCATAAAATTTTGAGCGTTTCATTCCAGAAGATAATTTCAATTCGGTATTGTGAGATGGCAATACCAAATGATTTACGCTTCAATTAGACAATGATTGTTAAGGTGTAACGGGTTAGAACAACCTTTTTACTGCTACTTAATGACAAAACTATGGTTCGTTTAGATCGGTTTAATTTAGTATGGACTCTACATCACTTTGACATGTCTTTATTTTTTTTTTGTGTAAGGGCTTATGTTTAAATGTTATGTAGGGAGGTATAGATATGAAACTAGCAGGCTTCGCATGGTCAGTTCTAGGGGAGACTAGAAAAAATGACAACCATTTTAACTTCCAATACTTTTATTCATTTTACTGTACCTACTGTATTTTGCTTTGACAGACTTATTTAAGGCGTACGTGCAATGGGAGGCTAGTGTAATTTGCAATCTTAGTTCGTTTTGATTTGTATATTTGATTAATAAGTGCGATATTTTATTGAAACGGGCAACATGCCCGCCATTTTGTGAAAAAGAAAGGCGTTTCGCATTCATAGAAGATCTTTTTTATAGAAGATCCTTTTTAAAACCACTTTATACATGTATCTATTTTATAAGTGTGTCATAATTTCATTGTTGTATTGTATTGTATAGTTGTTGTAAATAAATGTATTTCTTATTCTTCTTCTTCTAGAAGCGGGACAGAATATACGTTTTTGGAAATGCAGAAGAGCCAAAATCAAGTAGGTTGTTTTTTATTTACAAGAAAATTTCGCCACTAATTAAAAAAAGTGGCTTAGTGGAACCAAATTACTATAAAAACCTTCGAATCGAAACATGAGTCATTTCAATACACCGCAGGGTTCCTAACATCTCGAACAAATTATGAGCGAAAATTGTGCTATGATTTTTGTTATCATATTTTTGTTTTCTCAACTGTATTTAAACTTCAGGAAACAAAAAAATAATATTAAATCTTGACAGTCACCCGCCGCCGCCGCCGTTAGGTCGCTTTTAATGTATGAAGGCATGTATGGTATACAGATGCCTCTAACACAAATCAAGTTAGAGCTAAGCTAATAGCGAGCTAAGTAAATCGAAGTGCCTAGCTGCAAGCTCTAGCAATCTAGGGAACTCCAATCAACCGTCACGCTACGTCGCTCTCATAGATAAATGGATTTACAGAACCATCGTATTTGTACTTTGTAAATGCATGTGCGTAAAAAACAAGACCAGGAACATATTTGCAAATAATCATACAAAAGTTTGCCCCTAGGCCAAGTAGGAATCGAACCTGCAACTGTATCTCGGGCGGCTTCGTTCATTGCGTCACAAACACGTTGTGGCTAGATAGGATAAGGTAACAAATAAGGCCACGCTTTTTTGTACGGAATCTAATAATCAAATTTTTATAATGAAACAAATTTATGGATTACACTTACTAGCTTTGCTAGGTACTAAAAAATAAACTTATCTATTCGGAGTTTATTACGTTTTCCACAGTGACATATAAATAAAGGCAAGTACAATAAAGATTGAGATGTATCCGTGTTTTTGTTCAGATTCAATTGTGGTATTATTATAATGGTACTTGTTATAGCCTGCGGCCACGGGCGGACAGACTGACGGACAATTTGTTTGTCACTCATTCAAACCTCCAGCCTCATGAGACCTGTGGTTAACAAGCGTACCATTTCGAAACTCATTTACCGTGACAGAACCCGCACTTAATATTCAATTGTGAGAAAATCGTTTCCGTAAGCTGTTTACAAAAATTTTGACGACGAAATTATCTTATACACAAATTGCTGCGTACGAAAATGTTGACGTTCCCCGCGTGTTCAAATATAATTTCGCTGCTCGCATCGCGCGAGCAGATTAAGGATATTTTTAACGTCATTCCCGATTTCCTAACTGGATTAAACACAGACGAAATTGACAAGCGAAAGGACGGCAGCCAATAAAGGAGATTCCCGAAATATTTCTCTTCCATAAATAGTCAATAAAGCCGTTTTTCCCATGGCCGCCCAGCGATCAACTGCGGGTGAGCCGATTCGCGCTGCGCCACATTAAATTCTTCACGTTTAATCAATTCCGGGGTATTGCTTGTGAAAAAATATCAAACTGAAGTGTTTCCTTCCGTATCGACGGCGCCGGGGGAGTAGAGGGCAGACAGCAAATAAATCGTTGGCGCAGTTTCAAAAAGCACCAAAATTGTCGGGGTGGAATCGCGGACACGCCTTTTATCTGTTACGTCTATCAGCCTTCACGTCCGCCGCTTAACGTAAGTAACGGCAAAAAGTTGCCACGAATATATAATAAGGAGGAAGAAAATGGGTGGTAGATGCGTGCAACCGTGCGGGATTAAAGAGTGCTCGTGGCTGTTCGCATCGGTTGCCTGACCTACTTTTCATCCCGCGACGCAGCCATCATTACGATAAAAGCTCGTTTTAATGAATTAATGCTCGCCTAGAGTAACTACCACGTAAATGTACAGGGTTATATCTTCATGAGATTTTGTGAAAAGCGCGCAACAATAAATTGGTGTGTGTAAAGTGCACAAGAAGATATAGCGGGTCACGATGGCAGCCCGTTGACCGCGCGCTCGTTACCGCTGTTTTATGTGAGGGTGCCGTATCGGCAACAATGCAGCGCAGCCTCTCATAAATACCAAACAATTAGACAATAAATCCCATTTGAATTAGTATTTTTATTTGCACGTCACGTGCGCACGCTCGACCTCCTAACAATTTATGTAGAGAGGCGTCAAACTAAACAGCTCAAAGAAAACAGCGCTATTCTAAGCTCCGGGCGAGAAGAAAGCCTATAATTTCGTTTGCGATTTATAGCTGTCCAACTATCAACAATTTATTCGAATATTTACTTAGAGCCAGTAGAGTTCATCATGCCGGGAATCGAAGTTTGCTAAGAATTAACTAGCATTAATGTATCAGAAGATGGTATCGAGTACTTAGCATCGGAGCAGATTTGCAGCCATTACCGGCCACTCGAGCTGATCAGGGGCGTGATTAAGAAAAACGAATACGAGCTCGAGCGTGACACAAAAGCGGAGCGATAACAGAGGAAAAACGAGCAGTGAATCGCCCCCGAGCAGACGGTATCGGGCCCGCCCGGGAGTTATTAAATATTAAAATAAACTCGCATTCCGACACGAGTCCTACCGATACGCAAGATTACGGCCAACACAATGAGAGCGGCCCGCGATCGCTCCAGAGCCTTATCATATCAAAGCACGAGCCTACATAATTCAACTACGACGGTATTCCCACGAGGGCTTATGCTGATCAAAATTTAGGGCCTGTGTAAACACGAGATGCGGAAAAATCTTTGCGAACCGTCCCTAAGAATTTTATGTAAGCTCTCTTGGAGCTTCCGATCGGGTAAGGCTTCCAACAGTGGCCGAGCTTTCCTAACCTTCGTATTCGATATTTTGTTTGCAATAAATATTGATAGCTGGACGTCTCGAAACCCTATCGTTTTGAACAGCAAAATATATTGTTTATTTGCCCGGTATTTGTTGGAACTATAATTTCGTGGTTAAATTGAATACTGCACTTCGTTCATTACAAAATTTGAGTTCCTAATAAAGGGCATGCATACTCACGTTGAATGTCAATAATCGCATAACTCAGAACATTGCAACACCTCTACCAGTATCGGTGGTCCCATCAGGCGCAGAGACACGCCTCCTTACCTGAAACAATACATCATTACAATGTAGGTAACGTGCACTTTATAACACCTACCTTACTGACGAAATGCTTTATTAATTCGGCATTAACTTCTCGATAATTCATGCAGAAGCGGTAATTAGAGAGCTCATAAGTAGAAGCTGAAACGACATTGTTCAAGTTAAGCCCACATTGTTTGTGCCGTATTGGATGGGAGCTGAAAATTAGTCTACATTGTTGTCTTGAAAAGACAGGGAAAGATAAAACAAAGCCCACAGCCTACACTTTTGTTTTATTTGATAACAGCATTAAGAGATAGCCAGTTTAGAAAATATACATGAGTTTCGAGCTTTCGAATGTTCTGAAAACTGAATCAAGAATGATATTAACTAAGTATTTAATAATTTGTGGAAACACAGCGAACTCTTGGAAGGCTTAGACAACATAATAAAGAATACTTTCATCGGTTTTGAGTATCTATTTGGACAAGACATGGTCGCAGGCCTCCCTGCCTGTCAAATCGGGAGTTATTTGCAAAACTTCAAGTGTAGCTCCACCAGCGCGTTTCTGTCTATTTTTATAGCGATTCTAGTGTATAAATTTGACCAATTTTCTATATAACTTTTGGCGGTATATGTATTCGATACCTATCGCCATATGCATTACATCAACAGGTTCCAACTAAGTTAATAACTGTAGTTAAACTTCATAACATAGCCGTCAAACCGAGTCGGTGGGGTCCCCGAGCGAATGATTTAATTATCGGGACTTATCGACTCGTTAGTCTCTCGAGACTAGTTGTAATTCGAATCAATTTTACCGTAAATTTCAATAACTATTGTGGTATTATTTTGTATCAGAATCAATTGGCGAATGATAACGTTCTCACCTTAGTGATAGAGAATCACTTTGAGAAAAACGGTAGTAACTTAGAACTTAGTAACTTAGAAAATTGATGATACTTTTCACAAATTTTTCTTATTTTTATATTTTTTTTAAACGAAGGTTTTTCTATGAAAATTGCGAAGAAAAAAGGTTTTAACGTAACCTAATTATCGTCAATCCACATACATCCACGCCTTAACCGTCGATTTTTAAGGCGAAAAAACCTGTGTGTCAACAAGAGCCCTTGTTCCATAGTGATTTCAAACACTGGCGAAAAAGCCTAGCTTACGAACGGCGAATTAACCATAGATTTTAGGGTGAAATAACCGTACTTACATGTCATTTTGAGTACTTACATAAAAGCTCTTAGGAAATCGCGATTAACGGGATGAAAACGTTAAGAAAACAAAAGATGTTTCAAGGAATCAAAACGTTACAAATGCAGTTCTTTGTAAATGAAGTTCTTTTTCGTGCAGATCTCACAGCTTTACCAACAAATTGTGCAGATAAATCTCCATAAACACAGCCCTGATTTAAGGATTCACCCCCATATACCGCGAGCAGTAAAACTCGAACCCAGTACAAGACGGCGAGATTGCAGGAGTTGGTTATGATAAAATTTTATACGGAGCATTAGCATTCTCCATGGCTTATCATATCTGTCGTAAGTTATTCTGTATTACCATGAAATCAGTTTTAGT
The DNA here is from genome assembly GCA_946478455.1 of Eupithecia vulgata. Lineage (NCBI taxonomy): Eukaryota > Metazoa > Arthropoda > Insecta > Lepidoptera > Geometridae > Eupithecia > Eupithecia vulgata. Next base: position 9,427,175 of record OX297869.1, on the reverse strand, counting down.
TTGGCTCAGTGGAAATTCATGGTTCTTTTCATCTCTACACACCTACCTACCTAATGTGTCTGGATGCGTTGAAGAATGTGCACTAGAATTTTCTTAGTAGCAGTTACTAGATACTAGGTTTCCAGATAAGCTATGTTCCTGGATTATCGAACTGGTAAACTGCAATTTTGGTTGGAAGTTGTAAATCTCATTGTCCCAGACCTAAGCCAATCATCAGTCTGAAACTAATTATTATTTTCGTTGTCCATTTACATACGGTGATCGATAATTAGGAGATTAATCACCTGACAAAATGAAGCTCATTATTCATATCTGGAAACTGTTAATCATCATTTGGTCCGGCCATCGTGATGAGGCTTATGAATAATGGATCATCGTCGTAAAATCGCAGTTTTTTTAAAGGATAATAAAATTCCCCGTGAAACTTTTGTTAATCGGTACGTTCCTATTTACTTTCTACTATCATAGAGCTTTAAGATTTGGGGTTAAAGCTAAGGCCAAACGAGCATAATGTCACGAGAACTTAGTCTCTTGAAATGAGTGGCTATAGACAAAAGTTCTGTTTGTACCACAGTTTTGTGAGTTGTCATTTCTGTTGAAATTTATCGCGAATCACTTTATTCGAGGTTAGTTTTATAATGTCATATTTAACAGCATAAAACGGCTCCTTCCCATTTGGCAACTTTCTCATCTCGTAACCATTTTAAAACAACTGAATCTTCCATACATTTCGTCGCGTTTGGAAAACTTTTCAGGAAATAGTGTATTTGAGTACAGTCACCGAGAAAGATAGTCATTTAACAGATCATGGTACCTATTGAATACCCATTGTACTATAATAAAAGCCGAAAGTTTATGTAGAAAATTAGAGATTGTTTTTGCTACAAAGTACATAATAATTAAAATGGGGTGTAGCGTCGAATCGCCTATACAACTATACTAATTACGTAGGAAAAAAATCTATGTCTATGGTTCAAACTGATCTAAGGATGGATGATGAAAATTACTGCGAGGCATACTTGGACAAACGAAATCACTTTTCAGCAAAACAATCAAGGCAAAGAGGTATAATAGGAACCTGTTGTTTTGCTGGAAAATTAGATGATCTGTTAATTTGGGGCTACCATACCCATAGTTTAAAAATTTGTCGTTCTTTTTCAGCATCATCTGTCGGTACTACCTATACTACCTTATAGGCCGAACATGTATGTTTGAAGTATCATTTATCGAGCTGACTGTATCACTCATTATAAAAATGGTTACGAGATGGGAAAGTTACGAAATGGGAAGGAGCCCATAAAACAATGAGTAGGTAAATGTCAAATCAATTTTAAGACCAAATTAGAGAACACCGGCAGTCCCATTTCGCGAAATCAAATAAAATCGCACCCAATCATTACAATCTGTACATTAACGAGGTCCGCTCGGCAATCTCCGGATCTCTTCGTGTGGAGGCGACGATGTTCCGACTAATGCTGCTTAATTAACTCGTATTCATTATCGTGAGGAACACGGCACTAGGCGCGTGCGCACACAGGTGCAACCAGGAAACAGGACCACCACACTACGGGCAGTGGCCGGAATTTATAGAGACCCTAGAGAAATTCATGAAATTCTGTCGAGCTACCGCTGGGTAGGCCTAGCCCACTACTGTTGCCTATCATCATCACCATCCTCAACCCGACTTCATCCACATCTGGGTAGTAGGCTTCCAAACTTCAACTTCTTTTCTGCAAAACCTAACTAGTAGGTATCTGTGGTTCAGTCACCCAAAATTTAAAATTGACCTCCGACACAAAACTTCTCCAGGCTTCTCAATTGTGAGCTGTGTTATGACAATGTATATCTCAAAACCTGCTGGTCTTAATACTATACAGTTATTTGGTCGAAGCAAGGGTCTAATGAAAGGAAAAAATGATATTCTTGTATTCTGATTAAGCATAAGCAGTAACACAACCAAAGAAACAAGTGTCTTTTAGTTTTTAGGCCTGCTGGATCGTTAACTCTACCTATAGTTTTCTTTGTAGTAGGTGTATAAGTAATAATATAAGTGTATACCTACTGCATAGAAAAATTAAATGAGGAATGAGATAACTCACATTTTAAAATATTTGAATAAGTAAAATGACATCTGAAAAGTTCTGTACTTTCCGCGCAACAACTTTTAAGAACTTTTGAGACTGAGATGATATTAGTGATGAAATGTCGGTAAGTTCTTTTTTGTAAACTAGTAATTGGGTGGCCAAAGTTTCATCAAAACCCAAAAGAGAAATAAAAATGCCATAAAAAACAAAAAAGTAATCACTCAAGAGATTGTATTCATTTTATTTCGGAGGAGTACTGAAATTGGATTTGAGTTGCCCCCAAATACACAAAACGCATCTCAGATTCAAGCACGTCTCAAGTCAGGATTTTTTAACAGTTTTTCATGAAAATCTGTCAAAAATTCGTCTCTTGGGAAGTGCTTATATCGGAGTTGCGTTTGAGTATTCGGGCGTTAGAGTAGGCTTTTGTGCTAATACTTCCCTACGCCAAACAAACCGCCACAAACTGTAAGCACGTGTATATCTTCTACGGCACAACCCACCATATTCCTAACGCAGTCTTCAATTAAAATTCCGAAGTGAGAATGTATGTAATTCGGATTTAGTTTGTAAGTGCGATCTGAACTTCAGTTAAATTAGAACCAGTGTCTGTTTAGCCATAATTTTAAGCTACAAGCTTTTCTCGAGCTTTCTGGGAGCTTAACCGTTATCTTACCTTAAAAATCATTATTCATTACATTTCTGCTCAAGTAAGGTACATATGATGCAACGAACGAAGGTACACAGTGTTGTATTTAGTCAATACGCCCTTTTTTGATAGTTTGTTATTTTAATCTCGTAACCAGTTGTTGAGTTTATTCTTAAAGGCGTTTATTGATAGTGTCTTGGTTTCTGGTTAGGTTATTATCTTTCTAATAGACAGAGTGGTACCTCTTATCCCAATTTTTTGTAACTTTTGTTTGAGTATAGTAAGTGTCACAGTGTCAAATGTCTTTTTTTAAAAAAAAAAGACGATTGAGCCCGGTGGTGCCGGCTTAGAATTTGCACCACCCCAACTCTTCCCGTGGGTGTCGTAAGAGGCAACTAAGGGACATACACCGGGTGACGGGCAGCAGCGCCTCTAGCAGAATAAATCTACCACCGAACAGCGATCCCCAACCCGCATGCCAAGAGTGAGGATTATGGGCATAACCTCCATGAGATAAAGTATAAGGCGATTATCAGGGACAGGCCTGCGTCCAGCAGTGGACCATTAAAGGCTGTTGAGGTATTTAAATGCATAATTTCGTACTGAGCGGCAGTGATGCGGTCCAGATGTGCGATAACCTTAATTATATCATGGTTGAACATAATATACGTATTGCAATTGTTAGTTGAGTTTAGTAATCGTGTGTTAATATGTCTAGTCGTCCGTCTGTTATCCGATGTTTTATGGCAATCTTAACAAAGTCGGTGTAAATTACCTTCTTATTTATATGTTTACTAGCGACCCGCCCCGGCTTCGCACGAGTACTACATTAAGCATATTATATGTATAAAACTTCCTCTTGAATCACTATCTATTAAAAAAACACATGAAAATCAGTTGCATAGTTTTAAAGATCTAAGTATACATATGGACAGACAGACAGCGGGAAGCGACTTTGTATTATACTATGTAGTGATAATAAAAACTAAAATTAAATAAATAGGTTGATAATCATCTCGTTTAAACTTGAATTTGAATATATCCACTTACGAACGCTCTTCCATTAAAAAGGTCACTTTGATTAAGGGCCAATAAGCTGCAGGCGGTAACACACGATTAGATAACTCAACTAGCAATTGCAATACGTATATCCTCAACACGATACTGTTAAAGGTTGTCGCACATCTGGACCGCATCACTGCCGCACAGCACGAACAGTGCGGGTATAATTAGATACATATAGATTGATGGCATCGGATAGCAGACAGCTCTCAGTCAACTCGATTGAAGCTTGCGGTAAACTTTTTTTTTGTCACTTCAAATTGTTTCTAAAGATAACCAGTTTAAGGGCCTACCTCAAATCAACTCCGTCATATCTCCATATCTTCCAAAATACTAAATATTTAACTTAGAAATTTATTTATGGTAAAGTTCTCTATCGATCATATGTTTCGAAAAGACGATTTCATAAAATTTTCACGATGGAAAAAAGTTACCTGTATATTCTTACTAAAACCTTAATTTCTCACTAAATACAGAAGTTTAAGATCTTGAGAATAAGCATGATAATAGAACTAAGTATAAAGAACATTTTATATGTTTCGGTTTTTTCAAATTAAGTCCTAATTCGAATTATTTTTTATCTTGATTTTTAGGCTTGCGTTATTTTGGCATGCTCTGTCCCGCTCCTATGAACGCAAAATCCTATGTCTATCCTTGTCACAACAACTTGCGGTTGTATAGGCTCTTAAGTCTATGTTCATCTATACTGTGCGGTATCGGCGTTGGATGTATGTGCTCCGCCCTTTAAACTACACGATACTATTAATCCAGCGTCAAGCAAGTTTCGTGTCGTCGCTGCGCTAGGAGAAATATTAAGGCTATTAATATTAGGGCGTTGCACACGAGATACCAGTTCAGGTGACTAATACACAGCTTTGCATATCTCACTCAAGCCTTTGTTACTGGGATTAAAATTTACTCGCTTCTGCCTGCGGCTTCACGCTTTGTTTCCGGGTAGCCTAGGTGTTGTACCTATATGGCTATTATGTACATGGACGCCAATTTTAATTACAATCCGTCTAGAATGTACCTATAACAGGCACCAGTCTCTCACAACACAGGTAAGGTAAGTAAATAAATAAATAATGCTGGACAATTCACACAACATTATCTAGCCCCCAACTAAGCAGAACTTGTGTTATGGGTAGATAACTAATACATAGTTTTTTTTTATTATACATAGAAAACGATCAAAACAAATAAAATAGAAAGTGATCAGAACACTCTGAACACACATTTGTCCCAAGGCGGGAATCGAACCCGCAACCTCCTGTAAGCAGACCTTCGCCCACCGCGCCACAGAGGTTTTCAAAGGTAGATAAGACAGGTAGATAAGCTACCTTTGTATTTATTCTCACCAACAGCTTTTACACTATCTAGGTACCTAGTTCAGGCATCTACCATGTAAGCTAAATTTTTTAGCAAAATAAACTTTTATTTATTTTAATATTAACTTCATTTATTTAATGTCTGGTTTTAAAATACATTTTCTACAATAGAAAGTACAATAAAATGTTAAAAACTATACAACAGTACAAAAAATGTCAAAACGGTACATCACCGGCTGCGTAGCTAGGCTCAAGCAGCTGACTAGGGCTGCATAGAAAGGAACTTCCTGAATATACGCGCTGAATCCAGGAGTACCGCCTTTTGAATCTAACCCTTGATCCAACTTCCTAGCGAGAGTATCTTGAGATGTTGATCGAGGCTGTTCGCTATGACGCCGTTAACCGAAACAACCTACGGGACGATGGTCGATGATGATTCTTATTTAGTGTTAATGTGGAAAAAGACACTTTCTCATCATCAGCGTAATTTCAAGCGGTTGTAGAAATCATAACGCGTATCGAAATAAATTTAGTCGTATTTTTTTTATGTGTACAAACCATGTTTTGCTGGAGGAAGAAAAATCTTTGTGATTGCATGTTGCATGTTAGCAAGCGTAGAAGTTTATACCACAGGAAATGGAAAGAGATAAAAACAAGGCAATAAAACCAACACCTTTTCATCAACATCCATGACTTGTGTTAAGACATATTGGTAGAAACCCTTTCATCATTCCTTAAATGCCTTTTACTTCCACGGGATGGTATGTACTATGTAGTGCTCTGTTAGTCGGCACTTAGGTAGATGTATATAATTTTCATTTCTATTACGCTAGTCGAAGTTAAGCTCATCTTGATGATCTCTGTGGCACGGTGGGCGACGGTCCGCCTGCGACGCAGGAGGTTGCGGGTTTGATTCCCGCCTCGGGACAAATGTTTGTACGATCTGCAGACATTTGTTCAGGGTGTTCTGGTCGTATTCTATGTATTGTAAAAAAATACGTATCTATGTATTGTATTATATTGACGACCTGTGTGGTGCGGTGGGCGAAGGTCCGCCTGCGACGCAGGAGGTTACGGGTTCGATTCCCACCTCGGGACAAATTTTTGTACGATCTGCAGACATTGGTTCAGGGTGTTCGGGTCGTTTTCTATGTAAAGTAAAAAAATATCTATCTATTGTATTATATTTTGTAGGTATATGTTTACTAGTACCCATAACACAAGCTCTGCTTAACTTGGGGCTAGATAATGCTGTGTGAATTATCCAGCATTATTTATTTATCTTGTCAATCTTGCTATTGTACCGAAGTAAGAAAATTCTTTGACATTTTATGTGACCTGACCATAAGTTTATAGTACTGGTAATGAAAAAGATAAAAACAAGGCAATGAATCAAACACCTTCTCAACAACTTTCATAGTTTATTTTTAGACAAAATGTTGGAAATGTGTTCTCTACAACCGTATCAATCTTGCTTCTGTACTGGTTTAAGAAAAGTCTTGGAGATTGCATGCAGCCTTAGCAGATGTTTTTATTATACTTGTTTCCGCGCGCGGCTTCGCCTGCGTTGTTTTTATGGAAACATATTAAGGTTATTTCTTTAGATATATAGACTCTTTATTGTACCACGCAAACACAAAATACAATACAAGAGGAAATGCTCAGAATCAAGGAAGTACAAAAGGGTGGCCTTATCGCTTCTGACCCCATGTGATCTGATTTACGAGTAAAAAGCCTGTATTTTATTCGAAGCCTAGAACTGCATGTATAAAATTTAAAAAAACAGTTACTGACCGCGGCTTCGCGCGCGTTGTGTCTATGGAAACGTTTAAAGGTTATTTCTATCCAATGGGAATTGTTTCACGGAATAAAGTCTATGTCTGATTTCAGGCTTAGAGCTACATCTATGCAAAATTTCAGTCCGATCCATTCAGTCGTTTTGGCTTGAAGAAACAAACATCCATCTATCCATCCAAACTTTCGCATTTATATTCGCATTTATATATTAGTGTGAAGTGTGACTACAGGAAATGAAAAGAGATAAAAACAAGGCAAAAATCCTCAAGATCGCTCTTCTGTGCACGAGATCTCCCGCCGACGGCTGTTAATCCACTAATTCAGGAGCCGTGGCACCGCTGATGCCTAGGGCGATACCTCTGAAGAATATGCGTGTTCTTAGTCATTATGCAAAACACACACCGGATGTATATGTGAGTTATTAGCCACATAATAAGTCTCATCTCGTTACCCAGCCTACCTTATTTCACTTGAAGTTAGGGTTACCATGAGAAACAACGTAATTTTCATAATTCTTCTGCTTATTATGAGGAATAATGATTTGTGCATAAGAATATTAGCAATAATCTTTTTTTACAGCACAGGTGTGTAATTTCATTTTGTTGCCTAGTTAAACGTCAGGATACTTAAATAAGGCATTGTGTAAAAGGCTTTTAAAATTTTGCAATGGTAACCCTACGCAGAAATTACTTACAGCCGAGAACTCTCGCGCTCTGTAAATAGGTGCCATGGAAATATTTCACAATTACATTTCTCGCAGAGAGCCAAATAGGCGCAAGTATCGAATTCTCAAGCGTAACTTTGCATGCTTTATGAAAATGGAGAACAAATAAATTCTTGTTATGTGGTAAAAGGGAATAGAATTCGCAATGCGGTAATGAGATGGCATTTCCAGTTATTGCTACCATTAGGCTCGTGGATGTTTTACGCAAATAGAACTTATTCAAAACAGGCACAATACCTAATTGTTTTTATAGAGGCTGTATTTCGGTGTGATGTTCGCGAGTAACGTTTACCTAATTTTGCGACGCGTATTTTTAATACGAGTAGGTACAATAATATTGGCAAATTTATATTCCCGGAGCGATGAACTTTTAAGCTTGTCATCTATCATATTAATGACATTATAGGAGTAAAGTCGATATTAAACCGGTTCATAGGCTGTAATTCATTACACAATCTAACTTGTCATAAGGCTAGATATAAATCTAACACTATCTGCGATCTTGTTAACTGTCACGTTTTAGCGTCTGACGCGAAAATTCGATTAACAATTGATTAATATAAAATAAGGCAATCTAATCTACAATATCATGATGTGCAAACTAGTGTTTTTATGTCATGAATGGCAAATAGCCTGCGCAATGGTTAGGTGGAATACAATCTCATTTATTCCGGAGTATTTCGCATTGTGGCGGTTCAATATCGTTTTACTGGAATGGTTTTACTGTATATTAGGTACAGCGATCAACTAACTCACTATTAACACTCACCAAGGGTAGTGGTTTGTCAAATCAACGAAATTTCAACAGCACGGCATGTTTTACCTGGCAGAAAATGGCGTCAAAGTATAGAACCTGATGTCAAAACCCATCGCCTAAATTAAAATGCGTCAGTAAACTAAGGACCAGATCGTCAAAACAGATAAGAATGTTATCAGTATGTACCAAGATAAAAATCTCAACAGTTTTAAGAATTTACAGTTCAGCTAATAACCCTAAACATGCCAGCGCTGTCCGTCCACAACTGCCGGACTCTTATGACCCACTCGGCCCCGATTTATGATCGTCCCCTTTACAAAGGACACTTTACCGCTTAATTTAAGGCAGGTCATTTATGTACCTACTTTTCAGGGATTCGTTGCAGAGTGAATGGGAGATAATAGAAGAGATTATTGTCTAGATTAGTAGATAAAATATACCCTTTATTTTGAATGACACCTTTTAGCGTGTCGTCATGGGTCGAGTTGTCGTTGTGATGCATTAAAGGTACAATTCATGATTTAGTAACGTTGCGTACTCCTAATTACAAAATAGTAGCGCAAGAAAACTTTAACGTGAGAATGGATTCTTTTAGTTTAGTTTAGTTTAAAGCGTTTATTTGTAACTAAAACTTATAATAAATCTACAATTACAAAGACATAAAAAATATACACAAAATATAAATGATGAAACAATGAAAATACATATTAACGTCTTAGCTACAAAATGGTCCCAACTCAGCTTATGCAGGTATTTCACAGAAAAAAACCTGCGCTGGTTTTCTGCTGGGGCCGGTGGGACCGAGGAATTACAAATAAATATATATATAAAAGCTAAGTATTACAGTTATTTATAAAACAATATGAAACGAGAAAAAATTAAACAAAGAAGAGTATTTACCATTGAAAAAACTAAAAACATACAAAACAAGAAGAAAAAAATGTATAAAAATTATGAAATAGAAAATAAAACTGCTTTTGTACATATATTACAATGTTAAATAGCACTCGTATCGTGTCTGAGAGGTTCCAGCTCCTTTTGCCAGGTAAGCAAAAATTTTTTTAACTTTAATTTAAAAGTAAACACACATTTTTTTTTAGGGCCCTATCTTATTAGGACACCATGGCCACCGGCTATGGTGTCCTAATATGGTAGGATCCTAACCGAGCCACCGTGGTGTATTGAGCTACCAAGCAAGAAATACCAAAACAGACACCACCACCAACTGGTCGAGTGAGTGAGACGCCAAATAAAGAGTTATTTGGCGTCCCAGTAGATACATATTAATAATTGCGCCACCAGCGAGTGATTTGGTTACCGGCAACAAATTTGGTTGCGCAACCAAGCTGATACCAGTTGACCTACCCTCCATACAACTGTTCATATTTTGTTGATGGCGCCACAATGGTGTTCTTATGAGATAGAAAGATGAAAGGGATTCAAAGAAAATAATCTGAGTCAGAATTTGCCTTAATTAGGTACGCGAGATCACCAATCCGTCTGCCAAGCGCGCGTGGTGTTTATGTTGAAGCCCCTTTGTGTGGGAAGACTTGTTCACCAGTAGACATACATTAGTGTAGGTACGTAAAAACCTACAATCCAGTAGTTCTGGAACCCAGTACCTGAGAAAGCAACTAGCACTTCCATATCAACAGTTGTTGCGTAGGCAGTGATTTCGTTTTTACAGAGCCGGGCCTCATTTACGAATTTTCTATTAAAAATTAACAAGATAAAAATCGATTAGCAACAGCACAGAGAAGGTATAAGCTCGTTAGATGAGCTGTTTATGTATCTTTTTGTATTTTAATTTAGTGTAGATTTTGAAAGATAATAAAACATTTTAGTAGCAAAAATTAGTCTACTATGGTAATAGGACGAGGCAGATAAATAATTTGCATTTATATATTTGATAGCTAATGTGATTGGAATTCGCGAATTTTATTCCGTGGCACCTCGTTTAATTTCATTATGACCATAAAAAGAAATAGGCATAAGGTCAACCTTTTTATTTTTAGTGGGGTGAAATCACTTTGCATAACTTCAAAGATATCTAAGCAAATATAATAAAATTGCGGCGCTCGGTTTATTAAAAACTCAAAATATCGGTGACGTTCGTCTAAATCCTTAAACAGAACAGTAGTTAATTTCAGACCAATTTTGGTTTGATCATCATCAGCATCACCCTATGTTAGTCCACAGCTGGCCTTTTCTAATAAGCGCCATAGCGCCCATGTCTTCAGCTTGACGCATCCAGCATCTGCCAGCAGTCTTTCGCAGGTCCTAATCCTACCTGGCCGGGGGGCGTCCTACACTACTTTTACCGAGTCGTGGTCTCCACTCAAGAACACGTTTACCACAGCAGTCATCGGTTCTTCACCAGATATGGCCGGTCCACAGCCACTTCAGCTAGCTAGGCCTTAGAGATGTTGGTTTTGGTTCCGTGTCGGACGGATGTATTGGTAACGAATCCTTCAGATAAACTCCGAGCATCCATAGCTCGCTGAGCGACCTACCCAATTTAGTTCTCATCTGATGGTTGTTTTTCTTGCTAATAAATTACTAAAGGAGGTGACGACAGCCTCAGAGAACAGAAATTACCACCATTTTCAAACAAAAAACTTCACACACACATCTGACATCACTGATTAGTTTAGGTATCTATGACACTGTGAAAATTGTTCAGAATTATTTATTTATTTTAAGTTATCATGCTGTATGATTTGCCTAGCACCATCTATTTTTTTTTTATCTAGACGTATATTAAAGGGTCGCTAATACTGTGAGCAAGTTCAATCATATATTTTTATACCTTTCGACTTAAACCCCACAATTTGAGTGCTAGAAAGCATAAAGCGCTACACAATTTGAATAATCGCGACATTGTTCGTGACGTCTCAATCTGGCGATCACGGAAGAGCTCCATTGGATCCGTCGAACAATCATTGCGGGGCGTCAATCACTGGTTACATAAGCATATCACCACGATGTACATAATGTCTTGAAATGTGCTTCACTTTGATCACTCTCTTGTGTAGTTTTTACAGCATTTGACTATAGCCGTATTGCATTAAGAATTCGGCGACAGCTGTTCGCAACTTCAATTCGAAAATTATTATGTTCCGTAATACCAAAAATGTTTACTGAAAACTTTGCATTTTCCACATAGTGTTGTTAATCTGTAACTAGACAATGTAAGCTATGTTCTTTATCAAACAAAACGTAAGATATTGTAGTTGTAAATACAATCCAATAGGACGAAAACATGTCATTTTTGACGAAAAAATATGCAAAATTGCGTATTTTTTCGTCGAAAATTTTTGCTTACATTTATACGTGTGTAATTACTAAAAAAACAACCAGAGACCTCGATAAATACTCTTCGAATACAAAAAACAACATGGTATGGTGGAAATGTGCTCGAATTAGAAATAGTTTTGGTAGCACGTTTGTAAGGGCAAATCATCATAAGTAGGCCTCTTAAGCCAGTGCTTTTAGATACATATACGCGTATGTTCTGTGCAATTCTTGGACATGCCAGTACTCACACGTCCGATCCGAGAGAACATCGTACCTATCGGATGTCAAAGTTGGAGATGGTTCCGAAGCATTCCCGAACAATATTAATCTTTTAAAGTAAGCCGAGCGTATACCGATGTGTACCTTGAAGATCATATCAAGCTGAGTTTGTTTAGGCTTCGATTTTGTAAACAAACATCAGGGTAATGAAAGAAGTTCCCAAAAATTTTCGATTTCGGCGGGACTTGACAATTTTTGGGAACTTTTTTCATTTCTTAGAGATACCCAGAGTGCGGGTAAGCTTTATAACAAAAATCCTTAAACATCAGGATAGATTATTATTGAGGTAAAGTTCATTTCAAAGTCGATCGAAAAGAAATCCGGTTCCCGACTCCAACGTAACGCAACCTTTACAAAGCCATAGAAAGTTCAGTACACTAGCAAAATGTCACGTCCGTAATAGTGTGACAATACGTCCGCTCCGATATCTCAGTGGAGCATCTCAGAATCGACGAGGGCAGTTGCCAAACCTTCTATAATACGTTCCACTTTGAAATGTTTGGGAACTTATCGGATTTTATCGGGTAAGTTTACGCTCTATGTGATCTTGATGGCTTGGAGAAAGAATATTACCAGATAGCAAGGTTAATGACCTTAGGTATACCTAAGGCAGGAACAGTGTTACTGGTACGAATAAACAAAAACTTGATTCTATTGCACAAAAGTTCAAATAATTGAATGTTGCAAGAGAAGTAGGAAAAGGAAAAATCTGGAAAGGAAGAAGAAAGGAATCGAATAATCAAGTTTAAAAGGAAAATTGCTATTGATTTCTATTAAGAGCTGAAAGGACGCTAGCATTAATGCAATTGGGTGAACAGAAATCATAGGAAATTGTGCTCCAAGAAGTCAAACAATACATTCAAATGAAGATTGAAGTTCTCTCGCTGAGTCTGATTAGTTTTCATTCATCGAACTGATAGTTTGTTGAATAAAACGGATGAATTCAAATGCATGGCTCTACTTTGCATGTATTGCTATTGAAACATACAAGTTATTAATGTCACATGTGAATATTCATCTGATGATAGCGAGGGGTGCGTAGGCATCCGCTCGCATTAGAGACAATGCCATTTGCATACGAGGGGCGTTCCTAACTGTCAACCAGAACATTCACATCAACTAATCTGATACGATAATGAATGCGGAATAGTTACATTATGCGCTCACAACTCGATTACGCCCTTACGTGGACACCTGGATGCAGTTTTACACGACAAAAAACAAACTGCTATGCATTTCAAATGCTGTTACAAAACACGAATCGATAATAATGTCGAACATGGAATATTGAACGCGAAAATGTAGAGCAGCGGCGGGAACAAAATAACCAACCACTAAACCACTGTAGTATGGTAATTTCGGTGTAAAAAGTGGGCCGGCTTCCAAAGGCTCAAAAAGCGATGTTCATTTCGACTAACGTAGCACTTATACTATGAATAAGTTCGCTCGAGTTGAGAGCTTAGGCGCATTGTACATTCGAGGAGCGTAGAGCTCCGGCAGCGTCGCCCAGCCAACACTCTTTGCAATAATGCGCTTATTCTTCCAGGCTATTCTACCACCTCTCATAACTCCATTCTTTGTACACCGCTACTGGTACCCTGATACCCTAAGTCGAAACTCGTGTTACCGTCAACAGCTTATTAAGGAGGTACAATAGGTGGCCAACAATATTTCCTTATCCTATTCATAATGGAATTAGGAAGGTGAGCCTTTAAGAGCGCATTTTCTCAGAATGAAAATGAAAATGTTTTTGTCTGGTGACAGGATTTTAAGCCAGGTGTTATGCTTCATTTGGCGTGTAACAGGTGTGACAAGACTGTAATTCCCTTCTGAATATGAACAGCCACATTTTTCTGAGACCTTATTAAGAATCTAGCCTGATCTCATCAACGTCGCTGCTTCAAGTTTTATTTTCAGACCTCAAAAGAAGGATTTAAATCTTAGAAATGAATTGATGATCAGCGCATTTTCGTCTGGTTTATTTTAGAAAACAGTAGGGTATATGTTTTGTTTGTTCGTGAAGAGCGGTAAATCACCCGCGTCGTGGATAGTTCAGCAATTACAGGAGGAATCCGGCGAGGCCACTATCTCCAGCTAATGAGTGAAGACGGTCGCCGGCACTCACACTTATCTCCGTGATAAACAAGTACAAATGGGTTACACGCTGCTTCCACCCCTAAGTCTCTCTATTTCTCCTTTAACGTCTCGAGATAGCACAACTTTTATCTACGAACAAAGGGTTCGCTCCGAAGTCGTTAGCTTAATGTGCTACCGATGGACAAACTAAACCAATCGGATCATCTTTTGAATTAAATTTCACAAGTCTTAATTAAAATCAAATACGGTTTCGGTTTATTGCGTCCAATAGAACGCAGGTCCGTTCATAAAGTCCTCGACAATAAACGGATCCTAACACATTCTGATATTGTCCGAAGCGTTTTATTGCTACATATTTTAGAGTCGAAACGCCGCCGGTTTACGATACATGGGAATTACATTCGAATACTATTTAACTATAGTGCCCTCTAGCGACATATTTTAAGTTTTCATAGTTTCATAGGATTTTGCTAATTTCGTTTTATGATCGCGATATTTTATTAGAGTTGTTTTCGATATTATAGGTGAATTTTTCAAATTGATGATCTGACTTCAATTAAACAACTGAAATTCAATAAAACATACATAAACTAGCTAAGGTAGTTCCCAAAGCTATCTCATTTTCGTCATAAAAAGCAATTCAAACGACGGAAACCAATTTCGAAATCCAAAAGACTGCCAGATAATTCCTTACCCACACGTCCTAAAGCCCCCGCCACAATACGTCCAAGGCCTCATTATGTGGGGTGTTAAAATGCAAAAACGGGACGCCCCAGGGCTGAGGCGTCCGCAGGAAGCGCCGGCTTTCAATAGCGTAGGAAAACGCAGCGAGAAATGGCGTGGTGGAAAAGAGCCTTAATGAGAGCGCTCATTAGATTGCTCTTATAATCTTACGTGGGTTTCAAATTCAGCTCCCATGTGACGAAGATTTTACTGTAGCTTTTGGGTCGCTCCCAACAGACTTAACTATCCGGACGGAACCTAATCTGATTGTTCACGGAAGTATATTTTCAAGAACGTTTCCACGACGCGCGTGAATCTTCTTTATGTTTGCCATTATGGCGCCTCATTTCACAGCTCACGTCTTATCAGCATTCCGATCTACAGAATAATTAACAGTTATTACTATTTTCCCGTGATTGGAATAAAACAACCGCAAAGCCATTACGAAAACATTTATCACTATCAAGAACACATACCGCAAATAGTTTATGTGTATACGTTCCTTAACAAGTAAAATATTAGTTTTAAATTTACGAGATAGATAATTTAAATTCTATTGCATTTTGAGTTTTTATGGCGTCCTATAACGACACATCCGTTCTGGAAAAGAAATACGACGTCATAACAAGAAGTTATTTAAGTTCAATACTACGAATCCTACGACGATAAAAATCCATGTTTTATTGGGTACTTCTGATACACATACTCATCTAAATGTAATATTTTCCATGAAGATGTTATTTGAAAGATATATTTATTTGTTTGCTACTTTTTCTAAACTACAGCAATAACTCTTTTCAGTTCTTGCACTCACAACTAGAAATTATTTTAAGCAATGCCATGAACTAAATGTTGATCTTCTAAATGTTACAAATAATATTATATCACTAAAACCAGCGAGTTATCGCTTCGAGTCTTTGACACCTAAACTCGAAAAACAGGTTATTATTAACCGCCCTTCAATGAAATGTGAAAATAATGTGTGATATTATCTCGAGGTAGCGTAACAGTGTTACCGTACGTTACTCTGAGTCAAAGGTGTTTGCATACAACTTTTTGTGGCCAAAATGAAGGCAGCCTTTAGCTCCGAAGGACTAACTGCACATTGATTCACAATACTGGCTAACAAACATCACGATATATTTTTTATAATTTCTTCTATTGACTCAGCAACTGGATCGTGGTATCGACATAAAACTACTCCAGACATTTCGGTGCTAGCTGTAATTTTTTCATACTTTAATCTAATAAATCAACATGGATGGCACATTTTTAGAAGAAAACTCATATCTTTGAACGGGTGATAAAAAAATAATAATATATGATTTAAATTTTTACATTTTTACATCATACGCGCAGCATTACACAGCCGTGTACAAACCCTCTAACCACCAATCCAGTTAATGAGCGCTGAACTTTTTCGCTTAAATAAACATTAAGAAGAGAATGGACGTTGCGCCCAAAGAACCTTTTACCGGAATTACGCTATGGTTAAGTGCTCGCCTTTAGAACTGAATGATGCTGCATAGAGCATTCTAATGTCTGATAGAGGCTTGCTACTCTGATACAAGCAAGAAACAGTAAACATGGAAAGATCTCTGAATGAAAGTTAAGGAGTATCCTAGCTAAATTGGCAATCATAAAAACAAATATGAAGCAAAGCACTCAGAGCACTTTATAGCGCTTCAAGTAAATCAGAAGCGTTGGAACAAATCATTCTAAATATTTTCAAACAACGCTAAAAGAACAGTTTCTCAAAGAGATGCAAGCGAACCCCAGCAAGAGACGAGATTAAAACTTTGTTACTTGAAAGTGCAGTGGCCGCACTGAAGAGAAATTTACTCGAAGCAAAAGTTAATATAAGCGAAATTTGTCCTGTGGCTGCGGCGAGCGGTTACCAGCGTCCCGGCAACTTTCAACCTCCAGAACTAACTCCCGACTTCTATGTGGACACCTGTGTTCATTTCCACTTAATTCACGCCCTTTCTTGTTTCAACCCCGCTTATTAGGATAAAGTCAGCATAATATATTTGCAGACTTTACCGTAACCCTTTACATTAAAACAACCTCTAATTAGTATTTGAAATAAACAGTTTTCTGTCTTTTAATGTGATTGCAATCGCGAAAACGAAGCAAAAATGCTGAATTTAATTAAAGGAACTTCACAGGCAGTTTTTTTGTAGTGTTATCAGATGCTCGCTCAGACAAGCATCAGATGTAATTGCACCGGCAATGCTTTAAAAAGTGCCGCCAAACGGACCTACAACTTATCCATATGCGGCTTACGAATATGCCATTTGAATACATTACGTAAGCATTTAAGAAACAATATGGGGATATCTATATGGAGTTATTTTCATTAGCAAGCATCGATGAACAATGTAGAGTGCGATAAAGTCAGGAGGAATTCACATTACATTTTAAGACCGTTCCTTTTTTGTTGCAAACTGCGACTAAATCACAACAAAAAAAAATCTAACGACACACGGACCGTGTATGAAATGGCACATTATCGTAAACATTCATTTTAAAGTGGTGCGATGGCGTAGTTTAAAATGTAGAGAACAGCTTGCTCTCTCGATGTTACGAGCAAACAGCAACAAAGCCGCGGTCAGAATGGGGTCGCAGATAGCACCGGACTCCAAAGTTAGTGTAAGCATAAATTAAAACAAGCGTTTCTATAAAAAGTTGATAAATGGCCTTCCACAGACACGTCGCCGCAAAAAGAGGGCCGATGTCAACCGAAGCGCTAACGTGTTTCATTTTGCAACAACCAGGCGACATCTGTGCCATTTCCACCAGAGAGCGGAAAGCAATTTGAACTGATTCGCTTGCGCTCCACTGCACTCCTCAATAACCGCACTCATTAAAATTGAAAGCCAAAGAACGGTAAAGAAAGAAGCTGGATTAAAAAACGAAGCACGAAAACGATGAGAAGAAATGAATGGAGATATTGTTTCATATTTCTGGCACGTGACTGAATACCGTTACTTTGTAAAAACTTCACATCTAGGGATTTTCACATTGGCACGTATCGGAAAACCGCTGACCAATAAAGACTGAACTAATGCCGTGGACGTGTAAAAGATGGGAGTTGACTTTTTGGTAGATTTTAACTGTACAATTTGCTGTCCAGTTTTTGTTGGGGAAAAAGCGACAGGAATTAAAGCGGACTAGGGGCCGTGCGTCCGCAATTCACGCTGCGCTGACTCCCCGAGCACTCAGCTGCAAGGCGACACAGCCTACGTGCAGCTTACACAGACAACTACTGTTGTTACTGCGAATCATCCAGTGCTAAATATAAACTGACACGATTGTCTAAAGGTTACATCCACCCCAAGAAACAAAGAGAATCTTTGTCAAAGACTTATGTTACGTTCTTTTGGAATGAACTTGTGAGAGCAGAATTAGCTAGCAGTAGTTTACTGTCACAGCGCCTAATAAAAGTTTAGCTAAGCATAGCAAAGCAGAACAGAAACAGACAGTGTCCAACTAAAACGCAAACGACATTTCAACAACTAGCGAACAAAACAAACATTAAATCCAACGACTAAAGTCCAGGAAGACAATATCATCAAAACTAACAGAACCGATCCTCTATTCTATAGTATTAACATAAAAGATTAAACAAACGTTTATTTTCTCGTACAAGTAAAATCCACAAACTATTCGTGTACAGAAAGTTGCGTAATCCACAAACGTTCCCTTTAATTGGTTTACCACAAACCTCTATTAACGAAATAAGATGGGAAATCAGAGTATTAGCATAACAGTGAATTCAATTAGGGTCCACAAAGAGGATTACAACTTTTACAATGAAAGGAAAGTTAAAGCGGGGACGGTTTAAACTAACATAGTATAATTAAAATTTCCACGAATACGTACAAGTTGAGCCTAAATTAGAAGGCCGTCAAGCCTAAAATACATGCCGAATAAGTAAACAAACACTCAAACTTCCCCATTACAATGTCGGAATATTAGCGTATATCACAGCAAATAAACGGTAAGGAAGCAAAATTAATTCGTTTCAAAATTAGTCATCAAGATAACTAAGAGCATTATTTCATACTGCTTTGACACACGGGCGTGCTAATGCTTTCTGATAATGGTCAATTGTTGGTAATAAAGCTACCACTGCACCCGATGCAAATTATATTAGTGCACTCTGTTCCTGATTCACAGCACACATAAAGCTTGATAATACGCCTAGATAAACATTTAAGTTCTATTCCGCCGCGTTCGAGAACCTTGCAGACCACCCCGTTCCTACTCGTATAGATGTACCTATTTTCTGTACCTATTTTCTATTATTTACGAGAGGAATATATTAATAAATAAGATAAATAAATATATATTATATATATTTAGACATTACATTAGAATTTATTAATAAATAAGATAAAAATGCTGGACAATTCACACAGCATTATAAAGCCAAAAACTAAGCAGAGCTTGTGTTTTGGGTACTAGATAACTGATATACATAATATAACACAATACATAGATAGATATTTTTATTATACATAGAAACGACCAGAACACCCTGAACAAATGTCTGCAGATCGTACACACATTTGTTCCGAGGCGGGAATCGAACCCGCAAACCTCCTGCGTCGGATGCAGACCTTCGCCCACCTCGCCAGAGGCCTTTAAATATTGCTACGAAACCACGAAAATTGTTATTAAACCGACAACGCTTTTCATATACGAGAATGTCAATACTTGTTCCGTCAGATGTCTAAAGGTAAGTATAGACTAGAGCATTTGCTAGATTATCACAGTGTAATGTAACGTTCTTAGAAGTAAAAGGCTCAGTTTAGAAAAGCATTTCTATGTCATATAACGTTAGTGCGAATGCTCAAAGTCGTGTTCGACGTAATGTTCACGGCCAGTGAGCATTAATATTTATTTAACTTTCTTTAACATTTATTTCTACCTTGCGTACATATTCCTTAGGCCCGCCTAGTTCCAAAAATATCGATAGGACAAAAAAACTTCAAGGAACCAAATATAGAGAATCGAATAATGATTAACTTTCGTCGGAATGATATTTAACGAAAATTGAAAAATGATCAAGTTATTAACGAAAAACATTTACTCTCTTAAAACTAAAATGGCGGCTAAAGTCGGGGTCGAGGTTGGTCGAAATTTTCAATTTAGACTCCCACTGCCGTCTGCTGATGCAATAATAGTCGGGATGGGAATTAATGCAAAGTGAAATTCTAACCCGACTGGGCTCAGATCAGGGCTTGTTTTCTGCTTTTACTAAACGTATACCATAGTGTGTAAGGGTCCAGTTTGACTACATTTAAACTAGATTAACAATAATCTCAAATAAGTTATCTATTTTGCGATAGTTGGCGAAGTCTGCGCTTCGATAGCTAATGCCATTATTCATAACAATGCGAACGGATAAACTGTTTATTTAGGGAAATGTAATACTGCTGTTACAATAAAACAGGTAATGGTTGGAAATAATTTGTATATCTCGAAAGCTACATTTTCAAAGGATTGCGTTTCTCTGTTTCCTTCACAAAACAAACCAACGTAAACCTACATGAGTATTCCGTAAAACTGAATTCGTAGCGTAACCGTATAACCGAGATTTACTAAGCGTGGAACTACGAAACTTCTATGCTCTTTTTACAAGCAAACTTGTACAAATAATCCTTCGTTTATCTCCATCTGTTACAAATGTGGCTAATCTAGACAAAGAGAGTTCGCAGCGCGCCGTATGTTGCAAGCAATATCAAACTATTCGGTAATATCAGCAGTTCCATACTGTTTTTGCACGCGCGGCATGTCAATGAACTTTTTTATTGGCATGCCACATTTTCGCTTTTTGCGAGTTTGCTTTGGTGCTGCAGATTTTTTAAAACAACAGTTCCTATGCTTTTAACCTACTGCATTCTCTTGTGAAATCAACCTCTTTGTTGAACCATACAGTGCATAGTATGCATAAAATCTTGGTGGTATCTACTCACTTACATAAAATACAAACATTCAAGTCACATGTCCTCAAAATCCTAAAGCTATTTGATGAATAATAGTTATTAGAACTCAAATACTGTAAGCTCAACCAACTTCGTCTCTACAATTAACACATAAAAGGGTTCCCAGTGGGTAATATTGACCGTCTAATTTTGGTTCGGTGAACAAGTAATTACTGCGAAAGACAATAATTGGTTCGCAGTAACTAGGAAAACCCTTTTAAGGCTCGATACTGATGAAAGCGTGTCATGTACTAGGCAATAGACACGTGTCCAGACATCAAAAGAACAAACCTGTTTTATACACGACCACCGCTTACTCGCTTAAAACCTCTTTAGAGGAAGACAGTGATGTAGTTGAGAAAAGGGTTTAGGATGGAACTACAGATTTTGTAGGGCCTGGATTATGATAGAGCTAGAAGGATGGTAAACGTTTTCGTCATACAGAAAATAACAAAAATAATGGTAAGTAGGTATCATAATTTTAGCACGGGATCAACCATTACTAGGCTTCATTTAGATTTCGTCAGCCTCTAAGTCAACGTCAGATATAAAGTTTTCAGTTAAAGGTTATTTATAATATACTAGCTGTTGCCCGCAGCTTTGCACAGGCTTTTCAAGTAACCTATGTCTGTCCCCTGGATACCCTTTACCTTCCTGCCAAAATTCATAGATAGAGTTAATTTCGAAGTTATAATACCTATTAGTATGGATAGCCCTGAGACAGGCCGAAGACAGAGTACTGCGGAAGCGGTTCACCAGCGTCTCCGCAAAGGCATTCCAGGACGGGCACAACCTTCAGCAATGAAGAATACGACAAAGAAGAAAAGAGTAGAAGATGGATAGAATAGAATTTCGGATGACCACAATCTTACCTTATGGTAAATGAGGACGTGGCCGAAGAGGTATCACGAATAAAGCCACAGATGCGTAGCTAATGCTTACAAATCATAAAGATTTTACTGGCAAACCAAGCACTAGCCAGCAACAAAACCGAAGCTCGACTCAGTCACTGGCTAACTCTAAAGTTATCCAGTCAAATAGCAAAAAGGCGGTTACTTTTATCAGCTAAATGTAAGGTGCTCGTTAGGCAGGTGAGGCTGTGTACTTCCGGACACTTGTCAATTAGACGCACTGCCTAGCCCGCTGTGACGTCGCACCACATAAATTGTATAAACAACAGTGTATAGAAAATATAGTACCGTAACTACATAGTTGCTGTATTAGATTACCGCAATTTATTGCCCGCTGGGTTCTGCCTGCGGCTTTGCTCGCGTTTTTGTGGGATAAAAAGTCAACCTAATTTTATATGTTATTCCAGGCTAGAACTACATGGATGCAGATTTTCAGAGCGATCCATTAAGTAGGTAGTTTTAGAGCGAAGAGATAACAAATGTTAAAGTATCTAAACATTTATCCAAACTTTCGTATTAACAATCTTAGTGTGATTCTGTGATACATTGAATAACTAGTAGGTATTTAAGGGTTGTGTAATTTTGTGATACCAATAAAAATAATGCATTCGTTTTGAGGTTGCTTAAAAAAGAGGGAAAAAGATTTGTGCTGCTGCTAAATTGGGAATTTGTCACACAATACTATACTGAATTGTAACTTTACTGAAATTATAATTTAAAAACTAAAAACAACAAATTTTAGTGACTTTTAATAACATAAGTTTAAAATTATGATTTGTTTTAAAAGTAGCGTCGAAAATAGAAGGCAATTTGTAACAGAAATAAAATAGTAGTCTAGAGCACAAGCTAGTTGTTTATAAGGCCGGTTGTCGGTTGCACTAGTCGGTTTACAGACAGTGCAATTAACTCTGTGTCATACATTGTGGACTAAATGGTTGCGTGGTTGTATTATCATTTTTCACAATATTACATAGTTATAATGTAACTAACTATAAATTGACTAATAAATAATCATCATCATCATCATCATCATCAGCCTATATTTGTCCACTGCTGGACATAGGCCTCCCCTAATGAGCGCCATAGCGCCCTGTCTTCAGCTTGCCGCATCCAGCATCTGCCAGCAGTCTTTCGCAAATCGATAAATAATAATGCTGGATAATTCATACAGCATTATCTAGCCCCAAGCTAAGCAGAGCTTGTGTTATACTAGATATCTGATATACCTATATAATACAATACATTACAAACGTAGATATTTTTTGTTACACATAGAAAAACGACCAGAACACCCGGAACAAATACTTGCAGATCGTACAAATATTTGTCCCAAGGCGAGAATCGAACCCGCAACCTCCTGCGTCGCAGGCGGACCTACGCCCACCGCGCCACAGAGGTCGTTAAAGAGACGTTTTTCTAAATGCTTTCAGAAAAACTTAAAAAAAAAACAAAACAAAATGCAACATCGCTTATTACGTAGGTACCGTGATTAAGGAAATAAGTGTAAAGTGAAACACTGTTCCAAATCTCTACTATGACAAGACTGCTGAGAGTGTCAGTATCACGCTGTGATATCACTGTAGAGCACTTCTGCTTTACGCGAGAGAAGCTAAATAGTTATTGTTATTGAAGAGTTATGGATGCCGTTAGCTGTTGACGTTTTTATGGTTTTACAACCAGTGATTCTTGGAAAAATGTCGTAAGGTATTTTGTATTGCACGTGAACATAGTTCATAACTAAGAGAGGCTTGAATACGGGAATTGAAGAGATTATGTCGATAAAACAGAAATAGTAAACACAGGATATCAGTTTAAAAGAGCAACAAAACAAAAAGGTTACGCCAGACAATGGGCAGGCAGCGCGTTTTGGCGAGCTGCCACCGATCCGAATACCAGGCTATTTAAGGTTCGATAAATGCAAATTGCACTACATCTAGCACCCCGGAGGCATTTAGGTCGTGACGTCATTCTAGTGAAAGCCACAAGACGAACAAAACATGTCTCTTGGTCTCTTGCGCAATGGGGAACAATGGTTAATAGAGCCATTTGAAGGTTCATTGCTTATTCATCCACGCCTCAGCCGCCCTCGCGATGCATGTCCTCGTGATTCTAAATGCCCGAGAACTGGTCCATTGCGATATCTGCTTACAGCACTCGATCACGGTTATTGAATGGGCTTTGCCCGACTCTAAATGGCAGTTTATGGATCTGGTTTGTGCTAATTCACTTTCGTTTAGATGTCGAGCAATAAGGTATGCTTGTTCGTTATAGCTAAATAAGGTAAAATCCCACCTCCAGCAATTGAAATAACTGATCTCTTTACATCAAACAGAAGCAAATACTTGCGTGATAAAAGTAAAATACAGGCATTTCTTGAGTGTTATTTATAAATAAATATCCCCAAAGGTTAAAATATTTCTGACACGCATCTATCTATCATAATATTCAAGGGTCTGTCACAAAGTTTAGTCGAGCAATATTTCACTGTCTGTGAATACAGCAGAGATTCGGTATAACGGAGTATTCCCGCGCGGTCCCTCGCGCCGGACAAAGCAACAAGGGCTGAGCGGTGCAGATTTCTCCAGAGAGCTAGCACCATTAGTATTAGGAACTAGGCTGAAGATTGCGATCGCCTCTGCGAGCCGTAAGCGTCCCGGCACGAACAGACGCTATCCTAAAGGCAACTTGTCGAGATATTTTATTCATAGAGGCGTTTGATAAATGAAGAAAGCCGAGGCTGTATCACATTCATTATTGCTATTGCCTCGCGCCACGCATAGCGTTATCAAAACTTGTTGCCGCCAAGAGACCACCGAACGGTCATTTGGCCCCGGACACCACCTAGGGGACTTGTTTCAAATGCCATTTGTCGCTGGTAAACAGCAAAACAGCCCATAATTCAACTTGGCCACGGCTTTGTTACTTTCGCTTCATGATATATGAATATACGTCTACTGGAAGTAAGCCAATAACTTATGGTCGTATATAATTATTTTTATTGTTAACTACTTTGAACAGATGTCCCTATTCGGAAGCTTGTCCTGGAGCGTTTTGTAATAAGACATGAATTAGAATAAAATAATGAGTCTAGAGTCCAAACAAAGGCATTTATATTCAGTAGGAACCTGAAAACCACAATGAGCTTTTACCGAGTGCAATTTGCATAGCATAAGCTTCACAACTCAATCCCGGCAGAGAGCGAGTACCGTATTCTAATAACAAAATACGATCTCTCGGTAAATATAATAATTCCGTGACAAGCCACGATATACCAGCGTTGCCATGGTTGCATAGAACGGTTAACAATCGTTCAATTTGTATGGGCCCGCGGCCAGCTACGACGTACAATAGCCGAGCACGCGACGTCTCCAGGTCGACATTCTCATAAGTAAAATAACGCACAACAATCAAGATGTCATTTTTCAACTACCCACGCCGCTTACGCCGAGACCTTCGAGAAATATTACAGACAACGCACGCACAGGGCCGACGCACAAAAGAGGCGTCTCGACGTGTTGTCGCGATACCAATCTGAACACCGCACAACAGTCACCTCATCCCTTTTTAATGCTAAAGCATAATCGAGAGACGTATAAAACCGCAACGAATGGCTTCGCTTTATGAATCTGACGAGAATGACGCAAAGTCGTGTCCGTTCCGTGCATAGATCTAAGATAGACAGGTGCACGTATTTCATAGGGATTTATTTTATTTCTTTGCTATAATTAAACATCAACGAGCTAAACAAGTAGGTACGTCTAAGTTATTCAGACATATGTGTAAAGTAGCTAAGTGTAGGGCTCGAGTATCTGCAACGGTCATTATGACAATTCACAGAAGTCAGCCGGTTATTTATCGTCTGTGGGAGATGGAAACCTCGCCAGAAATGATAGTAATTATTGACACGAACCGCCGCTCGGGGCTAAAATCCGCCGTCCGCTAAAGATCACAACCGGCCACTAACTCGAAAATTCCACATTCATAACGGAGCGAGCCCTTGGGCACGAACGAACCGCACTCGTGAATCGCAATTGATGTGCACTGCTAAATTATAATGTGGACAAAACGGACGACGTGTAACGGGAGCTTTATCCACCCACTTATTACATTAACAATCACCCCAAATCTTTCCGAGTAAACAGATACCGAGCACACAACTCTGAGAAGCAAACAGTTACTTCTGTTCCAACAAACTAAGGTCTTCATCGGATCTACATATTCAATCAAGTAAAACTAACGTCCCTATTTGCGAGCCTAAATACGTAACATCGCCTTAAGTGGAAACAAATAAGGGACGAGGGCAAAGTCGTCCTTATAAGGGAGTGTATTTCTGCGGTAGCATCTTTTGTGTGTGATACAATGGAGCATCGATCGCGGCGGATTGCGCGGAAACAGTCGGTAAAACGCTAACGAGTGCCGTCTCAAAGCTAATTGAAGTTATTGCCTTGCGCTAGTACCATCGATTCCATACACTACGAGTTAGAAGTAACGGTTGCCCCATACATAGCAATTATTTCCATTGGAAATGAATATTTTCATCACATGCAGACAACTTTAAAGAAAGATTTATCTGAGAGTAGATGTAGGAATACTCTGATATATGATTTAACGTAAATTAGGAATTCTATCGAAATCGTAAACCAAAGAAACAATTTAGAGAACTTCCCGTAGGAACATTAGAATTTCAAGATATCAGAGACTGGTGATACACTAACACTGTCCCTAAGGCTCAGCTCACACTTACTCGCGACGCAGCGCGGCTTCGCTGGGAAGTTTCGTATTATGTCAATAAAATTTGTATCTTTTTGCGTAGTAAATCTATACTTAGGTATATTAAAAATTCGAAAGTAACTCTGTCTGTTACGTTTATTCACTCTTATACGGCTGAACGGATCTTAGACTGCGATTAATGGCAAAGTCAAGCAAAATGGGAGTTTATAATTTTTTTTTTGGTAATAAACGTAAATATTTAGATTTAAAAAATACGATAGGTATGGAAAAAACCTGAAGAGGCAGAGTAGGTAATCGAATAGAATTTAAGAAAATAAACAGGTTGCTTTAATCAAAAAATACATATTTCGCACAAAAAAAACTGCTATAATTGAAATGCTATATAGCGATAACACCACATTATTTTTTACTTATTATTATACATAGCCAAACTAGTGTTCTAGTAGCGAAATTATTCAATTTTTCTATTTCTTTGCTTATATTGGAATAAGTAATAGATAACAATCAACGACTATATTTTTGCGCTAACACCGCTCTGCTCTGTCCCGCTTCTATGAACGTGAAATGTTATGCAAATGCCATCTTTTTCGCAAAAAGGTGTCAAAATTCGTCTGCTTAATGAAATTTGGCATGGAGGTTAATGGTATCCAGGGGACGGACAAAGACTACTTGACAAGCACGTGCGAAGCCGCGGGGGGCAGCTGGTAAAGTTATATTTTGTGTCGCGTCGCGTCTTGAATTTTCTACTAATTTAAGTTTTCTTATTCACCCCAGTAGAACAAACGCTAAGTACCTAGATAGGTACAATCACGCTCACAGTAATCACTGGCGAGAACTAATGGGGTGTTTCGTTATCGAAGCACTTTTGCCACTTCATCGATCAACCAGTGTCGTCACCGATAGTGCATGATTGATGACATCTAGTTTGTATCATGAACTGTTTTATATGGTGGCCTACTGTATAATTTGTTACCTACCAATAATTACGGAACAAGTTTATTTGATTTATAAAATTAGGCTCCAACTCTGAGCACTGATTTTAATATTCGGAATGATCCGAATCATATAGAATTCAGCTCTGAGTTACATGAGCTTATACTTTGTTGTATTGTTCCTATATTGAGGCCCCAATACTGCCGTTGTCTAAATAATTTAAAAGATTATAGCGATTATCTGATTTTATTATGATTGCGTTATATGAAAAATCATAGTCCTGGTTGTTTTTATTAGTTTTTGCCACAAACCGGTTTCTTTTAAAATGTCGTTAAATTAAAATGTCCCAAAATTTTACCTATAATATTTTAATGACATAAAAAATATAGTATTCTAGAAGTAAGGGCGTTAACACGGACTTCTTCAAACAAGCTACGTGACCGAGATGCAAAATGCAACCTATGATCCTTGAGAAAATCAAGCATTTAAGAAACTCAAAGTGGCATTGAACTTTGAGTGTGAGGAAAATAGCGAACTTTTATTGAGTCTGCTAAACGGCTACTTAAGCTCTAAATACGTGTGAAAACGGTCATACATTGTTACAGTTTTTACGTTTCGTGTACAATAAAGTATTTATATCATTTCCTCTCTAAAAGCTTATTTTCTGAAAACAGTGAATAAAAGCAGCTTTTAATCACTATTTTGGAGTTTGAATTTTGACACACCAATAATATTCGACCTCCATCTCAATGCTATGTATAAAAGTATAAAACCTCCTTGCGCATAAATACTCGATACAAACTCCTTGGGCAAAGAATACTCGAGTTTAGCTTTAGAATATAATTTGTTTTGTGTTTTTTGCTGTAATTTTTGTTACTAAATAAAGTAATGATGTTTGATAAATCAAGCCAGATCAGGTATTTTTCTTATACATTGACTGCAACGGCAATTCAATTACTGAAATGTCACATAACTGTTTAATATTTCACAGTAAACTCGAAGTCATCATTCGAGGTTCCTCGAGAGAGTAATAATACCTGTAATAGCACCTACCTGTTAGAGGATTCCCAGAAAACTCGAAGTCATCATCCTGGTCCCAAAGCTTCAGCGAGAGGTTCCCGGGAGGGATAGCGTTCGCGCACTTCAATAAGCGAAATGAACATTAACAACAAAAGGCTGTTCTCCCGCATATTGAGCATTACCCTTGAAAATCGTAACAGCACTTACCTATTAGATGATTCCCAGTAAACTCGAAGCCATCATCGTAATCCCAATGCTTCGGTGAGAGGTTCTCGAGAGGCGTTGCGTTCGCGAACACCAAGTTAACGAAATTAATAGTAACAATAACAACATAAGGCAGTTCTGCCACATGTCGCATAACCCTTAAAAATCGTAACAGCACCTACCTGTTAGATGATTCCCAGTAAACTCGAAGTCATCATCCTGGTCCCAATGCTTCAGCGAGAGGTTCCCGAGAGGCGTAGCGTTCGCGAACTCCAAGTTAGCGAAATGCCAGTCCAGGATCTGTCTGTCCCGCACCGACAGATACACCGAGCTAGAATGAACCTTGTGTCAGTTGTTGGTAAGTTAATTTTTTACTGGGAAATCTTAATCACCTCAACAAGGGTCCACTGCTTAACATGCCTTCCCAAAAAAGGCAGGTATTGCCGTACTGGTCGTAAAATCGACCAGTGAAGTGAATTCTTAAGGGCAACTGCTAGGAGCGTTATATACCTAGGTACGATGACTAGGAAGTTGAATTCTGAATTGTTTATTGCACTAATCAAACAAACAATTATGAGATTTAGATATTTGATAAAACACAATAAATAAATAATACTGGACAATCCACACATCATCATCCAGCTAGCCCCAAGCAAAGCAGAGTTGAGATATTTGTACTACGTAATTTATATATTTAATACGGAGCTGAGACGTGGACGCTCACGGTAGGGCTGGTCCACCTGTTTAGAGACGCCTAGCGAGATAATAGAGAGCTATGCTCGGAGTTTGTATGAAGGATAGGATTCGCAACGAATACATCCGACAGAGAACCAAGGTTATCGACATAGCTCAAAGGATTAGTAAGCTGAAGTGGCAGTGGGCTGGCCATATCTCGAGAAGAACCGTCAACGGCTGGGGTAACCGTGTTCTTGCGTGGAGACGGCGACTCGGCAAACGTAGTGTAGGACGCCCTCCGACCAGGTGGGGTGACGATTTGCGAAGGACTGCTGGCAGACGCTGCATGCGGCAGGCTGAGGACAGGGCGCTATTGCGATCAGGCCTCCCCTACCTAAGGCTTTTGTCCAGCAGTGGACTAATATACGCTGACGATGATGATGATGAATTTCTGCAAATCAATTAACTGTTCGATTCTGGGAATCGAACACGCACCTCATGCATCACAGAAGACACAAATTAAACTATTAAAATAGGAGAAATGACACACATAATTCAAGCATACGATTACATTCTCGGTTCAATAGGGATTGTTCTAATAGTCCTAACAATCGATCGAACAGATGTAGCGGTGCGGAGTGTTTCAATCCGCACCGCGACCTCGATCCGGACCATAATCGACGATCTAGCAGTGCGGAGCCATCGCACTGTACGATGTGCTCTGCGCCTCAGACGACCGCACCGCACATCAAAATGTCAGTCGCTTCCTTCCATCGAACCATCTCGAACCAGCCTAATAATAACTAGTAGTTTTACAAACCTAGTTTGACGACCTCTGTGGCGCGGTGGGCGAAGGTCCGCCTGCGACGCAGGAGGTTGCGGGTTCGATTCCCGCCTTGGGACAAATATTTGTAAGATCTGCAGTACCCATATCACAAGCTCGCTGCTTAGCTTGGGGCTAGATAATGCTGTGTGAATTGTCCAGCATTACTTACTTACTTCCTTGCCTCGAGACCTCAAGAGCAGTTAACTTTTACTAAAAATGAATAATCTTCGAAATAAAATCTCATTAGTCAGAGGTGCTCAGTAGCATTAGCGCCATCTATAAAATTGATTTCTTACCTGTACAAACTGCAAGCATACGAAGACGAAACATGTAGCCGGGCTAATTACTACTCTCGAACTGTTACAAGGATTTTCTTATAGGTGGCGCTGTACGGTAAATGCTCTCATGCTTATTATTGCATTTTGCTCGCCATGGCGAAAATCCCCATCAGATCTTTATTTTTTATTTTATGAGAATAAACTAAAAATTACTACCTTTCAATTAAAAAAATAATTATCGAATCAGATGATTATTTTTTTTATGGGGAGATATTCGATAGCCCCCTTTTTTCCCTTTTTTTGAGGAACTAATTCTTTGACCAAAAAACCCCGTCGACTAAAAAATTCTTACAGTACCTACTCGCTAATCCGCCACCATAAAATCCTAACCATCGGCGGATTACTGAAAACGGCGGATTATAATGTAAAGGAACAACAAAGTGAAAAAAAAACAAAAAAAATGTGAGATTTATTTTTATATTAAAGAAATCCACAAACATGAATCTTTTATTAAAGTAATTACTCGTTATTTCGAAAAAATGTCTCTAATTTTGCTTGTTTTTTACCAAATCCAATCCAATCTTCTTGATAAGTTCATCACGCATTTTACGTAAATTTGCAACCACATCGCATGATTTTCATTTTCTTGGGCCCATTCAATACAAATATCTACGCTATTTAGGGCATCTTCAGATTTGACAGTGCTGAGAGCATGAAACACGACTTCTTCGTCTGATGAGTCGTCCGGTTCAACAGTATCATTTACCAATAAAAACGGCGGACTATAGTACTTATCGGATAATCGAGCGGCGGATTAGCGAGAGAGTACTGTAATTATTGTAGAATCTATACTCCAAGTTTCGTCCAGATCGGTCGTAAAATACGACTTGACAGAATCCATACTTTTGCTAGTAGTCGATACAGAAACGCTTCGCTCGCTTCGCTTTCTCGGTCAATAATGTCCGGCGGACAGTTCGATCCTCCGTCAGCAGTGTTAGATTCGACCATTTGACGTTGAAAATTTGTCAAATAACATTACCTGGGCGGATTCGTCTCCAAATGCGTCAGCTTATCTTCAATAGTCGCGTTCTGGGCGACCATCTGATCGTAATCATTGCAAAGAATCTTCATCTCCCGCGCTAACCGACGCAAGTTGAACTCTTGTATGACGCTAGCATCGCCGGCCGCCCCTTTGTCTCTTTCTACGAGTAGAGCGTCTTTTTCCACCTTCATTGACTTAAGCAGGTCTTGGATGTCGCACATTCTGGAAAATGATTAAAACCACACTAATATTATAAATGCTAATGTTTGTATGTTTGTTAACTCTTCACGCCAAAACTAATAAAAAGGATCGGGCTAAAATTTTGCATAAAGGCTAGGCCTGGAATAAAACTACTTTTTATCCGATAAACCAGTTCTTATGGGATAGAAATAATCATAGACAAACCGTGCGAAGCCGCGGGGAGAAACTAGTCGATGTTAATTATGCTGTTTTAGCCGAATATTCAGCCACGGGGGCCAGACTAAATGGAGACAGACTAGCCATGCGCTAGTGCACTAGCGTTTAATTAACAAACTTTCCGAGGCACGAGGGTGTAACACAGCTAACTTTCTGATTATTGTAAACATAATGCACATAATGGTATGACGATATCAATTCAAATTAACGTTTTCATCACTAATTTTACTGGTCGGGACTGGTCCAGCTGGTCCCGGACTGGACACGTAAAAAACTGGGGGAAATAGGGTGGTCTCCCGCCTCTCACCATCATTCTAATCGTACAAGCTCGTTGCTTTGCCCTCACTGCTTTGTTTAGGTCTCTTTTTCTGCACGCCAGCTTAATCGGTCTAATGCAAATCTCATACTGGCATCCGGCCACCTCGAGTTACCTAAATTAAGCCTACAGGGCTATCTATTCATAGAAGATCAAAGTTAGTTAGGGGATTTAATATGATTTTCGTGCGGTCGTCCCGCAAGACGTCCCTAAAGATCTGTTTTCGATTTCACATAGGAACCGTTCCCTGAAGGATCACTTTTTCTTTGATTCTCGCGTCATTAATTGACTTAGCATAACACAATAATTTTAGATTCTTTTGGAACAATCAATTACTTAGATAAACGTTTATTTGGTCATGATTTTCATCTGTTGCGTGAAATGAAGCTAATGGGAGCTTTTCTGGAACGGTTCGTATGTGAAATGGACTATAGAGCAAATTCAATTCCGTGTCATCCTCGGCCAAGTAACTTACGTATTCGTCCTACACAACGTTCCGTTATTCAGGAGGTTAATACTTACTTGTTTATGTTGTTTTTCAGCCTTTCTTGCAATGTGATGACCGCTTTCAGATGCTGAATCTGGAATTATAAAAAAAAATTTCCAATTTACTGTTATTATGTTGAACGGGATAAAACGGGACTCTGTTCAGCAATTTTGGATGTAACCCGGATATCGTGACAATCAACGATATCTTACTTTGTCATCATCATCAACGACTGGCGAGTTTACCCATGCTGCTGACTTTCCGAAGCGTGTGTGATGATGACACACGCTTCGATATATCACACTATGATTCATATTTATTAAAACAGTATAATCAAAATTATCATGATATGTATAACTACGCCAGGTATGGCATTTTTGGAGATGAGAGTGCAAACGACTATTTCACAATAGGTCGATCTTTGAATTAGCCGCCGTATGTATCAAGCAATCTGAACCAAAAACAAGATTCGCCAAGTGCGAGTGTAACTCGCGCGCCGAGAGTTTCAAACATTTGCCAATTATTTGGACAATCAATTTTCTGAAATATTTTAAAAAGTATGAAACTTACAGAAATTTCAAAAAGTGTTTTGAAATGGTCAAAACGATACCTTTCATTTGATACCCCACATGGGTAGGTACCCCTTTTTAAAAAAATTCCCCTTTATTGACCATTTTTCAAAAACTATTATTATTACAGACTTCTCTATATTTTTCCTGTAAAATATAGATTGATATCTACAAACGCCTACTACATTGTACATGGATCGGTCATCAATCTTCGGAGCTAGGGGGGGGGAATGGTCAATTTTCCGTCTTTTTTTGAAATATTTCAAAAAGTATGAAACTTACAGAAATTTCAAAAAGTGTTTTAAAATGGTCAAAACGATACCTTTCATTTGATACCCCAAATAGGCAGGTACCCCTCCTTTTGAAAAAAAATTCCCCCCCTTTTTGACCATTTTTCAAAAACTATTATTATTACAGACTTCTCTATATTTTTCCTGTAAAATATAGATCGATGTCTACAAACGCCTAATACATTGTACATGGATCGGTCTGCAATCTTCGGAGCTAGGGGGGGGGGAATGGTCAATTTTTTGTCTTTTTTTGAAATATTTCAAAAAGTATGAAACTTACAGAAATTTCAAAAAGTGTTTTGAAATGGTCAAATCGATACCTTTCATTTGATATCCCACTTGGGTAGGTAGCCCTACTTTTGAAAAAAAAAATCCCTCCTTTTTGACCATTTTTCAAAAACTATTATTATTACAGACTTCTCTATATTTTTCCTGTAAAATATAGATTGATATCTACAAACGCCTAATACATTGTACATGGATCGGTCTGCAATCTTCGGAGCTAGGGGGGGGGGAATGGTCAATTTTTCGCCTTTTTTTGAAATATTTCAAAAAGTATGAAACTCACAGAAATTTCAAAAAGTGTTTTGAAATGGTCAAAACGATACCTTTCATTTGATACCCCACATAGGTAGGTACCCCCCCTTTTGAAAAAAAATTCCCCCCCTTTTTGACCATTTTTCAAAAACTATTATTATTACAGACTTCTCTATATTTTTCCTGTAAAATATAGATCGATATCTACAAACGCCTAATACATTGTACGTGGATCGGTCTGCAATCTTCGGAGATAGGGGGGGGGGAAAGGAAAATTTTTCGACTATTTTTGAAATATTTCAAAAAGTATGAAACTTACAGAAATTTCAAAAAGTGTTTTAAAATGGTCAAAACAATACCTTTCATTTGATACCCCACATAGGCAGGTACCCCTCCTTTTGAAAAAAAATTCCCCCCCTTTTTGACCATTTTTCAAAAACTATTATTATTTCAGACTTCTCTATATTTTTCCTGTAAAATATAGAATGATATCTACAAACGCCTAATACATTGTACATGGATCGGTCTGCAATCTTCGGAGCTAGGGGGGGGGGAATGGTCAATTTTTCGTCTTTTTTTGAAATATTTCAAAAAGTATGAAACTCACAGAAATTTCAAAAAGTGTTTTGAAAAGGCCGAAACGATACCTTTCATTTGATACCCCACATAGGTAGGTACCCCCCCTTTTGAAAAAAAATTCCCCCCCTTTTTGATCATTTTTCAGAAACTATTATTATTACAGACTTTTCTATATTTTTCCTGTAAAATATAGATCGATATCTACAAACGCCTAATACATTGTACGTGGATCGGTCTGCAATCTTCGGAGATAGGGGGGGGGGAAAGGTCAATTTTTCGTCTTTTTTTGAAATATTTCAAAAAGTATGAAACTCACAGAAATTTCAAAAAGTGTTTTGAAATGGTCAAAACGATACCTTTCATTTGATATCCCACATAGGTAGGTACCCCCCCTTTTGAAAAAAAATTCCCCCCCTTTTTGATCATTTTTCAGAAACTATTATTATTACAGACTTCTCTATATTTTTCCTGTAAAATATAGATCGATATCTACAAACGCTTAATACATTGTACGTGGATCGGTCTGCAATCTTCGGAGATAGGGGGGGGGGGGGAAAGGTAAATTTTTCGACTATTTTTGAAATATTTCAAAAAGTATGAAACTTACAGAAATTTCAAAAAGTGTTTTAAAATGGTCAAAACGATACCTTTCATTTGATACCCCAAATAGGCAGGTACCCCTCCTTTTGAAAAAAAATTCCCCCCCTTTTTGACCATTTTTCAAAAACTATTATTATTACAGACTTCTCTATATTTTTCCTGTAAAATATAGATCGATGTCTACAAACGCCTAATACATTGTACATGGATCGGTCTGCAATCTTCGGAGCTAGGGGGGGGGGAATGGTCAATTTTTCGTCTTTTTTTTAAATATTTCAAAAAGTATGAAACTTACAGAAATTTCAAAAAGTGTTTTGAAATGGTCTAAACGATACCTTTCATTTGATATCCCACTTGGGTAGGTACCCCTACTTTTGAAAAAAAAAATCCCTCCTTTTTGACCATTTTTCAAAAACTATTATTATTACCGACTTCTCTATATTTTTCCTGTAAAATATAGATTGATGTCTACAAACGCCTAGTACATTGTACATGGATCGGTCTGCAATCTTCGGAGCTAGGGGGGGGGAATGGTCAATTTTTCGTCTTTTTTTGAAATATTTCAAAAAGTATGAAACTTACAGAAATTTCAAAAAGTGTTTTGAAATGGTCTAAACGATACCTTTCATTTGATACCCCACATAGGAAGGTACCCCCCCTTTTGAAAAAAAATTCTCCCCCTTTTTGACCATTTTTCAAAAACTATTATTATAACAGACTTCTCTATATTTTTCCTGTAAAATATAGATTGATATCTACTAACGCCTAATACATTGTACGTGGATCGGTGTGCAATCTTCGGAGATAGGGGGGGGGGTATGGTCAATTTTTCGACTTTTTTTGAAATATTTCAAAAAGTATGAAATTTACAGAAATTTCAAAAAGTGTTTTGAAATGTACAAAACAATACCTTTCATTTGATACCCCATTTGCCTTCCTAGGTCTCTTTTGAAATTTCAACATCAAAATTTGTACTGAAAATATTCATTTTCATTTTTCATTTATTTATATATTTTTTCTTATTTTTTCTATTCTTAAAATCAGTAAAGGCGCACGAAATGTATCATTATTTCAAATTTCAAGTTAATAGCTGCAGTAGTTACTGAGATATTCAAGAAAGAGCGGGGACGGACAGAGCGAGACCATAAGGGTTTCAAAACCGATCTTTGAAACCCTAAAAACAACACTACTAATAGGTTGGAGTGGAGATAAACATCGAACATCAAAGTGCTTTATTTCCTTTAGAGCTGATAGGACTCTGGACACGTCGCAACATTCAAATAGCACAAGTAAAACCAAAACTAAAGTGAGCACTTAGATTTTTAAGAAAGGATTTCAAATCGACAAGTACTTTAAATTGCGTATGAAAATTAACAACAAAAAGTACTAAAAGGTTGCCTCTAAGCGATAAAGGCCGCCCATTGTACTTTTATGTTTAATGTTTATCTATCTTTTACTTTATTTTGTAGTGTATAATAAAGAGTTTTTCTGTATAAAGTCTGTAAAATGGAGTATTATCTAGCCCCAAGCGAAGCAGAATTAAGCTCTGCTTCGCTTGGCGCTAGATAATACTCCGTGTGTTATTATATCGTACTATCGTGTGTTATTATATCGTGCTATATCTGTCGACATAATGTTGCTGACGTGATAAAAATCTACTTTAAGCTGCGTCTGTGGTCACTCGCCGATTACTATAGAAAATATACCTTGCTATGATTTATATTGATATATTATTATAGTTCCGTCTTTTGGGGCCCCTTTCAGACCCTGTGGTCACATTTGTACACATTAAAGTTTTTCCCAAATAAAACAATTTCAAAAGATTATTTAGTATTTTAGAGCGGTTGCGATCGTTTGTACACATTAAAATCTATCAAGCTATCGAAAACAGTACTAGTAACGCCATCTCTTATCGTGTTTGGAAAGTTTTGGTCGAGTTTGTGTCAGTGGCCAGTGAACTTTTGAACAGTGCAGGTAAGCAGTTCTGTTTATTTTTAAATTATAAGTTTTAGGGTAAAATACGTTTAGCAAAAAATGTTTATCGATGAATTGTAGTATTGAAATCATTTGTAACGTATTTCACATTGTTTGTAGTTTATTTCACTCGGAAATCTTGAAAAATATTTATGTATACATTTGTACACATCAGGCCGAAACAAAAAATTTCACGCATGATTCAAAAGTTGTAACCGTCATAAAAAACGCGCGTTTTTTTGTTTTACTACGATAATTTTGTTAGACAGTTCAATTATTTGGTTTTACAAAAGTGTTTTTGTTTATTTTTACAGATTACCGTAATGCAAAATGTTCACACCCGATGCATTGGATGCTTTACGCAATGGAAATTTATCAGATTTGAATTTATCTTCGGACGACGAATACGTGGATCCTCCTAGTCAACAACCACGATTTATCCGTGTGGGTGCAGATATAGTAAACCGGCATCAAGGAGAATTCTATCCACCGGAATCTGATGATGAAGAGGAAACAAATAATCGCGCTGACCTTGACTTAGTGGGTGGAGCAATACCGACTCCAGACTTTGCAGATTCTGAAGCTGTTCTGCTCGAGAATGAGTTACGACAGTCCGCTTCAACGGATAATTTTGAATGTCTCACGCCAAAGTCAAGTATTAGATGGTGTAACGTAATATTACATCAGGCAATTATGGTAGCCGACAGTACAAATAATAGTGAGACAATTTTGCGGCTGACAGTACTAGATAAGAGAACAATAGACAGAAATCATAACAAAGGCTCTCATTGGTCGATGAAATGGCGTGAGCGCACCGCGGGTGGTCTGACTTGCTACGTCACGCGATAGGAAGCGAGCCGGCCATTGTCTTAGCGCTCACTTAAATACCCCTCCGGCGCCGTACCGAGCACCATTCAATAAATTTTCTAACGAAGAGACGCACGTCTCTCGTTCAAGTTCAAGATTACCTAGATTTTAACTAGGAATTTCGTATCAAGTGATGTAGCCTCAGCTACCGAGTAATCACATTTTATTTAACATACTATGTGTAGTTAATCCCCGAATTTGGGTAAGTGCACACAATTATTAAATAGCTGTTAGGAATTGTCCTAGGCGTTTATTGTTATTTTAATTTATGTACTTCAATGTCTAGGATAACTTTTCAGTGTTTGTGCCTTAATCCACAGAACCTAGACTTGGTACCTAGATAGGTATTCACGTAGCAACTTCATATTGCACTCGATGCCTACATACCTACTTACGCTTGCCTTAGCGCCTTACGCTGATGTTGCATTTAATTTAATTCATTTATCTGTTTTATTCTTACACTAGCCACTTACGCTGTGCCTAGGTACCATGCTTACCTACCTTTATTAGCTAGCAATAATTCAGTAATAATGACGCTACATAATGTATATGCGATGTACCTACATACATGCTTGCTGTATTTTTTTATTATGTTCATAGGCACACGGTTATTCATTTCAGCTTAGTATTATGTACCTACATGCCGTGTGCCTGCTTATGTAAATACGCGCGTCTGTGTGCGTATGCCTATCTACTACCTACCTACGTAGGTACATTTAATTTTCATCTTATGTAAACTCCGATCTGCTTAACCCCGTTCTGACCGCCACACATCATACGATCTATCATCCGGCCTCCCTCGTAGCTTGGTATCACCAGCGGCGGTCAAGAACGGGAAAAAATATATTGATCGACACATTTTATAATCCTGAACATTAATTCCAGGGAACTAGAACCAGAACCAGAAC
This sequence comes from Eupithecia vulgata, assembly GCA_946478455.1. Lineage (NCBI taxonomy): Eukaryota > Metazoa > Arthropoda > Insecta > Lepidoptera > Geometridae > Eupithecia > Eupithecia vulgata. The sequence goes on along the minus strand of OX297869.1, from coordinate 9,388,221 downwards.
TACCCTGAAACCACATCTACCCTGGAACCTTGAACCAGAGCTACGCTTAAACTAAGCTGCGCTTGGACTCATTCATCAGTCCACCATAAGCCACGCTTGGACTCATTCATCAGTCCACCATAAGCCACGCTTGGACTCATTCATCAGTCCACCATAAGCCACGCTTGGGCTCATTCCGTAAAGGCTGGTGCAGTACTCCCTCGGCGGACGTGGGACCCTCTACTCTCCCCTTCGCCGACTTGGAGGACACCACCATTCGACACCCTGGTTCCTGCCCCTGCGGAGTTCGCTCCTGGACCCGTACCTGCGGCCTGCGTTCCAGAAGCCACCGCTACAGGGAAGTGCCGACGTACGGCTAAGTGAAAATTAGGCGGGCCATAGACTCACTACCCATTTTTTCTTAATAAATATTTTATGTTAACGTCCCTATCGACTTTCTCATTTTAAACCCACGATAGGGCTATAGAAACGTTACATTGGCGCCCAACGTGGGCTAAGTGAGCGCTAAAACAATGGCCGGCTCGCTTCCTATCGCGTGACGTAGCAAGTCAGACCACCCGCGGTGCGCTCACGCCATTTCATCGACCAATGAGAGCCTTTGTTATGATTTCTGTCTATTGTTCTCTTATCTAGTACTGTCAGCCGCAAAATTGTCTCACTATTATTTGTACTGTCGGCTACCATAATTGCCTGATGTAATATTACGTTACATAATGTATATGCGATGTACCTACATACATGCTTGCTGTATTTTTTTATTATGTTCATAGGCACACGGTTATTCATTTCAGCTTAGTATTATGTACCTACATGCCGTGTGCCTGCTTATGTAAATACGCGCGTCTGTGTGCGTATGCCTATCTACTACCTACCTACGTAGGTACATTTAATTTTCATCTTATGTAAACTCCGATCTGCTTAACCCCGTTCTGACCGCCACACATCATACGATCTATCATCCGGCCTCCCTCGTAGCTTGGTATCACCAGCGGCGGTCAAGAACGGGAAAAAATATATTGATCGACACATTTTATAATCCTGAACATTAATTCCAGGGAACTAGAACCAGAACCAGAACTACCCTGAAACCACATCTACCCTGGAACCTTGAACCAGAGCTACGCTTAAACTAAGCTGCGCTTGGACTCATTCATCAGTCCACCATAAGCCACGCTTGGACTCATTCATCAGTCCACCATAAGCCACGCTTGGACTCATTCATCAGTCCACCATAAGCCACGCTTGGGCTCATTCCGTAAAGGCTGGTGCAGTACTCCCTCGGCGGACGTGGGACCCTCTACTCTCCCCTTCGCCGACTTGGAGGACACCACCATTCGACACCCTGGTTCCTGCCCCTGCGGAGTTCGCTCCTGGACCCGTACCTGCGGCCTGCGTTCCAGAAGCCACCGCTACAGGGAAGTGCCGACGTACGGCTAAGTGAAAATTAGGCGGGCCATAGACTCACTACCCATTTTTTCTTAATAAATATTTTATGTTAACGTCCCTATCGACTTTCTCATTTTAAACCCACGATAGGGCTATAGAAACGTTACAATGGAGACATAGAGAAATAGAAAACCAAATAACGTCTGAATGGTCGCCACCCATATTCAGAAAAAGTATAATCATGCGATGGGAGGAGTTGACTTACTGGACCAGCTGCTGAGCTACTATAGAACATTTATAAAGTCTAAGAAGTGGCCTCTGCGAATGATATTTCATGCATCAGACCTGGCAGTTGTTCAAGCTTTTAGAGAGTATCAAATCGACAATGATTTGCTTGGAGTACCGAAAAACAAGAGACTCACTTTACTTGGTTTTCGACGACGTCTAACTGAGAGCTTAGTTTTATATAACAAAATGTCTTCCGCTAAAAGAGGTCGTCCAACAAGCAGCAGTCCCTTGCCAGAAGTTATTCCGAGGAGAGTGGGAGAACTTCGCCCAGGAACAGACATAGCTCGCGATGCAGTTGGTCATTTTCCTGTACATGATGACGGCGGTCGAACTGGGACCCGCTGTAAATTGGTGGGATGCAAGGGAAGGTCACGCATCAAGTGTATCAAATGTAAAGTACACCTATGCCTAAACAAAGACAAGAACTGCTTCCTAACTTTCCATACGTAAACATGGTATGAGTATGAAACTGTAAAATATACCTGATACCTGCCTACTGATTACCATGTTCCTATTAGAGTGTAAGAGTTTTTTCATAAGTTTAATTTGTCCAAAGATAAAGTACAATTTTGCTATTAATTTTTAAATTTATAATAAACAAATCTACAAAAATATACCAGTCTTTGTTTGAATACGTAATCACCCCATATACGAGTTTTATAACAATGTAGGCCAGATGTACTCATCTGTGTACATTAAGAAAATCTAAAATTTCCTGAAAACTACACATCTTGGAATTTTTTGTTCCGTATTTTCTTACTCAAATTTACCCCCTTTATCAACACAAATTTAATCACAACTTAATTTGAAAAAATTATAATTCAGGACTGAAAGGGTTAAAGCTTTAGGACATGACATTAGAGCATCAAATTAGAAAGTGGAATAACTGTGATTTTGTTTAACTCTTATTAAATAAGTGAAGCCGTGTGGTGCCGGCTTAGAATTTGCACGACCCCAACTCTTCCCGTGGGTGTCGTAAGAGGCGACTAAGGGACCTACACTGGGAGGCGGACAGCAGCGCCTCTTTCAGAATAAATCTACCACCGAACTGCGATCCCCAACCCGCACGCCCAGCGTGAGGATTATGGGCATAACCGCTCATGAGAGAAAAAAATCAGGGGGAGGCCTGCGTCCAGCAGTGGACCATTATAGGCTGTTGAGGTGTGGTAAAGGTAAATGAAGGTATACCTGCTTATGTTTGACACTCTTCTGCTGCAGCTTGATCACCCATTCCAAAGCCTGACCGAGAGACACAGGAGTGTCGTTGTAGTAGTTGAAGTCGACTTGGTGCGAGAGGTAAGAAGTGGCGTCGAGAAGGCGATTGAATTCACGCTCCACCTGGAATGTCGTAATATTTTTCTTTAGTTTGTTCATCAAGAAACAGAAAACAAATAACAATCCCTAAAAATAACAATATTTAAATAATGTAGGTCTAAAACTTTACTGTAACACCACCTATGAGCATAAAGAAAATCATATTAAAAGCTGCGACCTATGATGCCATTTTGTGAAAATAGAGCATAGGATTTCGCGTTCATTATGAGCGCAGAGCAGAGCGGCGTCAACGCAAAAATTAAGGTATTGCTTATTACGGTTTTTATTAATTAGGACATTTATTTTCAAAACTAAGCCGAGAATTCTTTTGGTATTCTAATATAAGATACGTTGATGACAATATTTTTTTTATTGATATTTTAGGAAAAAAGATAAGTATCCTTGTTTTACTCGACTACGTTTCATGGATTTTAAGATTATAAGTATCTTGACTTTAAGTTTTAAATTTCCGTCATCCTCGGATCTATATGTGGATCAAGACTGTGGATCTAAGTGGAAGGAGGGCATCGATCGGCTCCTTCCCGCCAGAAAGTTGAATACATTTTAGTACCTTAAGTCTTGGAAACCGAAATTGTTTACGACCAGTCTCCCGGATGGCCCATTCTATGGGAATGGGAGATTTTAGCGTACAGCAGGTAACCGTGATTTCAGCTAGTAAGAGTAAAAATTAAAAAGTATTTTTTAGGAACTTAAACTAGTATACATAATATATGTATTATAGTAAGTTCTACGGTTAAAAGAAACTCATACCATTTCATCCTTGTGCTTCGGCACCTGATTACCAGTGGCCTCGTACAATGGACATTTCTGTTTTATCTTATGCAGTTCCATGTTCATTTGGACGGAGAGTGTTGTGACTGGATTACCGCCAAGCCCTGTGACCACCATAGCCCCTGAAAATAATATTAAGTTTATAATGCACGATCAGACAAGTTAAAGAACTGAGAAAGATAGAGCGAGGACCAATAAAAATTCTTAGGAATTAGTATTTATTCCGCAAAACTTAAAAACAATGTAAAATAAGTTTTTAGTTTTTTTCAAACTATATTCAAATTATGAGAGATTCTTTTGGTGTATAACATGAGCAACATTTTGTTCGAAAAAAGGTTGAGATGGATCGACGCGGGTTGGCACGAGTTCTTTTTTTATTATTTTTCGATTCCTTGGTATTTTTGAAGCATTTGGGAAAATAAGAGATTTTTTGCTAAAAATCATAAACTTATAAACATTTTCCCAAATGCTCTCAACATACAAATGAATCAAAGTCGGTTTTATCATGAGTTCATAGAAAATGATTTACGTTTTGCGGCAAATTACATTTACGTTAGTTTTATTTGTGGAACGCGGAAAAAAATCGAAATCACTCACACATATACATATATCTCGTGCCAACCTGCGTTTAACTATCGTAGTCGGGAGTGTGATTAAATAATAGTCATTAAAAACTAATCAGAAACACTTGAATAATTTTGTTATAAACGTTAAGTGCAAAATGTTACTGGCCACTTGCATGCTTCAAGAAAACTTGGCAGTATGAATAAACTTGGCAGTTTTAGTATAAATTTTAACTAAAAATGTTTTTTGTTTTCCTCATAGGTGTAGTAGTATAAAGCACTGTGTATAACTCGGAAGAAAATGCGATTCCCAATTCGTGTGTAAACTACACCCTCGTCGGGAATCGGTTATTTTCATCCCTCGATAAGCAGTGTACTATTACCTCATTTAAGTAGGTTCACTATAAAATTTCATATCTACTTATTATTTGATTGAGCTACCTACTTACTAAAGACACACTAACTAGCAGACATTGGTATAACAAGGTGAATAAACATTCTGAATCATTTTATATTGCAATTCAGATAATGGAAATCAGTTTTTAGGGTTCATTTTCCGAAATAGTTTTGAACGACATGATGGTACGGAATGGAAGCCTCTGTGTACGAGTCGACTCTCACTTGGCCGGTTTATATCTTATTCAGTTTCGCGATCTCAGGAAAATGTTCTACTGTTTGATTTTTTATAGGACGACGGAAATCACAAAATATTATGTGATTTTGTCGAGATTCCGTGCGTCGCCATTTAGTAGTTCACGCTTCTTTTGTTCTATTTTCTATAGCATTACCGTCTGACTTGACTTCTTTGTTATTGGCATTAAGTGTCTGGTTTGCAATTCGTACGGAAAGCAAAGCTGCAGCAACACCTTATGAATTCCGTTTTCATCCGAAACCGTAAAATTACCAATAATACGTAACGTCATTGAATAATACAGTTATATTGAACACAAACGCAGACGTATCAATAATATGTTAGTTTTATTTCATTTCTTTACAATTTGCATAGTTTTTTCAAATTCAATGAATAAACCGTATTATTATACTAAGTTTGGCCCAAAGTACCTGCCAACAAAGGGTGAAGCGTGGCCTGCCCCCCAGAGAGAAAACAAAAGTATGGTTAATTATTTTGTGTACCATTCATCAATATTTGATGTAGCGGTGAGCATAGACTTTAACAACAACCATGCCCTAGCAAAATCAGTAAAGTTACAATGTAGACTTGTTGCATAACTCCGTGCTAGGATTTATTATTTAACCTCTGCCTAATTTGAGATATTGATAATATTGCATTATTTATTTATTTAAAAACTGTGATACTTGTAAAATAATATGCTTATACTATCTGTTATCAGGTTACACATAATTCTTGTGATCTCCTCATAAGAGCCTTAAAAAGATACAAGAAGATCCTGAGCGATATGGAATTGATTCTTAGTTTTAAATTTCTTCGGAGGAAGAGTAATAAGAAAATATTAATAAAGACACTGAAAATTATACTGAATTCGGAATGTGAAGAAACACCGCATTACGAAATGCATGAAAAATGTATGTACCCATGAAAAACTAAGAGCTCTATATTAGCTGCTGAAACAAGATCCCATTTATATTAACAATATGAACTTTTCTAAATATTTGTCATAGTGCGAGAACAACGCCAAGGAACGGATAAGTTCAACTTTTTCTTAGAGATCTGGAATAGGAATCATCATTATTAGCCTAGGTATAGGTACTAGTCCACAACTGGACATAGTCTTTCCCTAATGAGCACCATAGCACCCTGTCTTCAGCTTACCAGATGTAGAGTAACTTAGTTTTTATGTCGAGAAAAATGTGCTAAGCCGCAGTCAGGACCTACTAACATACAAGTTGATTCATTTACAGACAAGTTAACCGTTGGGAGGACTAGTGAACTGCAAAGTATGTCGATTTGGGGCATTCTACGTGGGCTAGAAACGTTCACACAGCTGTTTTACTTAACCGATGATAATAGCGTGAGTTTATTAAACAATTGTAAGTTTTACGCTTTAGTGCTCTACCATGAACTCTTTTCAGGCCACGTTTATTTTTTTCTTTTAGGAAATCCGCATCAACGGAACGACTATCTTCGACTTTCCGAGATACAAGCATCGCGGCCTACTAATAGACACTGGCAGGCACTATCTGTCTCTCTCAAACATCTACAAGACAGTAGATGCTTTAGCGATGAACAAGATGAACATCCTACACTGGCATTTGGTCGATGACCAGAGCTTCCCCTATCAGAGCGAGCGTTATCCTACTTTAAGGTAAGAAATGTATGCGCTCTTAGTACATAAGTACTCTGGTTTTGGGAATCTCCTCCTAACTTCTTAATCGAAAATAATGCGGAAAATACAAAGGGGTCTGTCCATTCGATGTAGATTGGAACCACGTGCACTTAAATATCAATACAGTGCATAGCTAATACATCAATCATAATAATCGTGATACCTCGTCGGCCACATCTTCACTTTCCATCAGGTGAGATTGTGGTTAAACTTATGTCTACAGAATAGACCATTAAAAAAAGCTGACTTGCAATATTTTTGGTAATTTCCAGTGAAAAAGGCGCATTCTTCCCGACTATGGTGTATACAAAATCTGATATGCTCTCCGTGGTAGCGTACGCAAGAGATAGAGGCGTCAGGGTCATCCCTGAAATTGACGTGCCGGGTACATATTTTATACCAACATTTTGCCCTAAACGGATAAACTAATCAGTTTACTTGTCGTCCATACGTCCTCCCCACAGTTAATTACTTTTTTTTACATTTGAGCATATAAAACAAATTGCAAAATTACTTTTTATGATCATATTGAGTTATGCTGACCGATTGTAGAACTCTTTGCTTATCAGCAAGCAAACAGTTTTGCAATCGGTCGTTAAATAAGATGTAAAAACGTTTTGTTTACTGTGGTCATAACAAGCCCTCAAGGTCTCGTTACCGTTACTCCCCAACGTCTTTTGAAAAAGCATATCTTTCAGGACACACTCTTTCATGGGGCGAGGCTTTTCCCAGCCTCCTAACGGAATGCTACAAGAAAAACAAGATGGTAGCACACGGTCCTCTAGACCCAAGCAAAAACGACACCTATGAGTTTATCAAGCAGTTATTCAACGAGGTGCACCAATGGTTTCCTGATGAATTCATGCATATCGGGGCCGACGAAGTCGTAGCAAAATGTTGGTGAGAAATTCATACGCGGTGATTCTCTTAATGTTCTTATTCCATAGTAGGTACCTAGTATCATTATTATAGGTAATCGAAACAACGTTAAAACTAAAGCAGATTGATTAGTTGAAGAATTAAAACTGGATCGGTGTCTTCGTCATCTTAACTCTCTGTCGGTCAGTGGCAATTAATTTATTCAGTAGTAAACATTAATTATTAAGTACCCATCTAAAAGAATAAGGTGGAACCAACAAATGTTAACAAAATCATAATTTTGTTTCTACCCTCAATTCGCAGAGGCGGTATCTCCAGTACTCCAGTCATCCCGTGACCAAAATAGAGTGTAAACATCGTGAAGTATAAATACATATACGCGATAAATAATGCGAATATTTATAATATTTTTTTTCCAGGAAATCAAATCCAAATATCCAGAAATTCATGGAAAAACATCATTTGAATAGTACAAACAATTTGCAACGCTACTTTATAGAGAGAGTAATACAGTTGTTGCCAAATCAAACGAAACCTATAGTATGGCAGGTCGGTATCATGAAGTAGTTTTTTATGATTTTAGAAGGAGATTATAACTAACTTTTTTTTTATCTATGGACTAAAAGTAACATTTTCTGACTGTTTTTTGTTTAAGCTATCTCAATAATATATTTTTGGATTATTTCTCATCCATGTCCATACTCCCTTAAACTAATATTATTAGTAATAAGACATTTATTTACCACTCACAAAAAGGTTTTCTTAAAAAATAATTGTGTAAAATTAAATTAAGGTCTAAAGCAATTAACCTGTTTTGTGAGGAGCTGGAGCTTGAGATAGGCTTAAAAAGCCTGTAGGTATTACAAGACACCAGTGCCCCACTCCGCGGGTGTTCAAGACAAGGTGGACAAGTCTTACTTGTCATACCATCTTACTAAGACTTGTCGTACTTTAGAGTTAATATTATTAATTTTAAAGTAGCTCTGTCTGCCTGTCTGTCTGTTACCTTTTCACGCCTAAAGGGCTGAACGGATCTAATGAAATTTAGCAGGGAGGTAATTGGTATTCTGGGGACGGACATAGGATACTTGAAAAAAGCGTGCGAAGCCGCGGCCAACTGCTAGTTTAACGTAAATTACCCGATTGATATACATACCCTACTTGTTTAATAGGATTTATTTGACCTGAACGCCATACCTAAAAAGAAAATCCACGTTCAAGTTTGGAAATGGAAATGGGCTGAAAAGATGGAAAAGGTAAGTTTATTTATACCTATATAATATTTATGTACAAATTGTGAACATGTAGCTATGACTGGTATGATTTGCTACCATTAATACTAACCAACAACAACATTGCACACTATATGGTAATTTACTCAAACCTGGCAAGATCCTCTTTTGGTTTTCGTATAGTCGAGGCCTACTTTCCTTACGAAATATCTGTTTCATTTCTTTCTTCCAATCCAATAAATAATGGAACTAAAACGTAAATTTCTTACGAAATTTAGGTAATTTTTTACTTTGGAATAATACATATATTAATAGTAATAGTACATATATTTTTTATACTATTTGACAGTGAATTTTTGTTTCTTACAATCGTTTAAAATGTAAAACCTAGAAAGTCATAGTCAAAAAATTCGTTATTGACGAGTGTTCGTTTTGATTTGTTAGTTCGAGACACATTCAGATTTGTCATTTTACGGCCATATGAAAAGAACTAGAGTAAGCCTCCAGCATTGACAGATTTGTGACGTCATCACGCCAGCTTTTAAAAACCCTACAAACTGTATTGTATGCCATTTGTATGGGCAAATTGAAAAGTGTTTTCTTTTGCCGATTCTTACATTTTGAGTTGTATCAGTTAGAATAACGTACTTACTACGTACTTTCAAAATTAGGATTTGACATTGAACTTTCGTAGCACTCGCTACGATGCCACAGGTTTGGTTTCTTGTTCGCAACGCACAACGCTGCGGTATGCAGCACAAACAAACCATTGTCTTGCCAACGCCGCGATGTACACCGCAGCTTTGTGCGGAGTTTTCGCTCCCCACTTCTCGCTTTCCCCTCAACGCTGTCGCAGACTTCGACGGAATAAAATACCACTCTACCACTAGACGTTTCTCATACGATAATGTGTTCGGCTTCGCATGCCGTATACTTCAGCGCTATGCTTTGTGATCAAGAGACCAAGGCTTACGACGCATCGGCGTAGCATAAAAAAGACTTTTCAATTAGACACTTCAATTGAATTCTTCATAATCTTAGCGATGGCACCTTCCAACTTTGCTAACTTTGTCGACGTTGACAGATCCTGAAAGCTGGACACTACGTTATCTTTTCGTCTAATTGGTACTTGGACTACAATAATCATAATTGGGAAGATTACTACCGAGATGATCCACGTCAAATGGTGTACAACAAAACCAAAAGCATGAAACAATTGGATAACATTGTGGGAGGCGAAGCTTGCTTGTGGGGAGAAATGGCGGACGATAATAATTTACATTCAAAGTATAATTTTTGGTGTTTATTCATGACTTAATTTTATAGGTCGACGACCTCTGAAGCGCGGTGGGCGAAGGTCTGCCTGCGACGCAGGAGGTTGCGGGTTCGATTCCCGCCTCGGGACAAACGTGTGTACTATCGGCATACATTTATTCAGTGTGATCTGGTCGTTTTCATATGTATAATAAAAAATATCTATCTATGTATAATATCATGTATATCAGTTATCTAGTACTCTTAACACAAGCTCTGCTTAGCTTGGGGCTAAATAATGCTGTGTGAATTGTCCAGCATTATTTATTTATTTACATTTATTATAGGTTTTAACTAAACACCAGTCTTTGGAATAGATTTATGTCCAGCAATGGACACTCTTTCGACTGAGATGGTAATTGACTGAGATGATAATTCACGATTATGTCTACAGCGCGCATGATTATTTCCCCGCATGCTTCAGAGCCGCCTTGCTCACGTTTGTGTTACGATCACCGTATAAAGAAGCTTTAACGTTCTAAATACGAGGTACTTGTAACCTTGAGCAAATAATTTTCCTCCTCAGAATCTGGCCCAGAACAAGTGCTATAGCCGAACGTCTATGGACGGGTCTGTACTTCAACAATGTTTATCCCGTGACTGACAGTGTGCGTTCGCGAATAGAGGAACACACATGCCGTATGAGACGCCGCGGCATTCCTTCAGGACCGCCTAATGGACCTAGTTACTGTATTGGAGCCGCGCCAAAAGCTTAGCCAAAACAATTGGCGGCCTTATCCTTCATGAGCGTTCTCTCCCAGACAACCTTGAATGAATAGGATAGTTGGATTGTGATGGGGTAATAGTGCATAATATTATAAGTATACTTTTCAATATTTTAAGGTATTTAATATATTTTCAGCAACCTATAGCCAGCAGAAAAGTACGAATAAAAAAATCAATTTTTACTTTATTTTGATTGTTTTTAACACTTTTGGGCTCGTGCATGCTTCAGAGCGAAAAGGTAGGTGTCACCCTAAATAATGTAATTTATAATTTGTATTGTATGCAAACCGTACAAAATCCAATCGAAGATAATTTTGGACGCAAATCTAGCATCTTCATCTGTCCTACTCTAACTCACATCAAATAGCGTCACTTATACATTACCTATTTGTTTCAAAAACATATTATAATTATAATCTGTGTCATTTACACTTGTTGTATTCAATATTTACGTATTGTAGGCGTGGAACTGATTTGATGTTAGGTTTTTAGGTCTTATTTCAAAAAAAACTTATTCTTTAAATGTAAAAAGTGGGACTTATTATACCTACCATTTTGATATCTAAGAAAACTGTTAAAACTTTTAAGAGAACATATTGCCAACTTATCGTGGTGGACTTTTTTTCAGTATGAAGAGTCAAAGTTACGTATTGAAAATGATTGGACGCAAATAAGGAACTAAACTGACACTTTTTTTTTTAAATATGGGCATCTAATTTGTAAGTTATACTAAAATTAATGAATAAATTATTTGAGTTTGTAATACAAAAATAAAAATCACAAAATAGTAAAAACAGTAGTCTCAGTACGGAAAAGTTTGACTCCGGACAGAGAATTTATGATTTTCAAGAAAAACCGTATAACTCAGGAACCATTGGAGATAGACCAAATATTTTGTAACGTTTCTGAGTCGTCGTGAACCCACCTGTAATCCGTTTTCGGCTTGACGTTGAGTTTCGGGATAACCTGCATAATCTTATCCATTCAAGGATGTCTGGGAAAGATCGCTTTAGTTTGAGCGGTATCACCGCTAATTGTTGCTATTTCTATTATTATAGATATTCCTTTGTAAATTATTACTAAGTTAAGTGTGCAATAAAGTATTTTCGATCTGACTATCTATTTTAGTGTGGTTGAGAATAGTATTATTGTCTAAAAAAAATAACACTGTTTTTAGGGTTTGTAGATCGGTTTCAAAACTCTTATGGTCTCGCTATGTCCGTCCTCCTTCTTTCATGAATATTACAGTAACTACCTACTGCAGATATTAACTTAAATTTTTATCTTATAATAAATTTCGTGCGCCATTACCATTTAAGAAAAAAATAAAAGAAATAATTATAATGAGATTTTCAGTACATTGCAACGCTAAGATACCAGGGAGGCAAAAGAGGTATCAACACTAGGTATCACACAGGATATACCTTTCAATTAGGTTTGCGCATTTCAAAACAGTTTTCAATTTTTTTTGGTATGTTTTGAAAAAACCTATCCAGTTAGGATACAACTAAATAAAAGGTTTGCACATTTTGTACAATATTGTGAAAAATCTTAAATTACCAATATCTCCTTATTTCCTCAATTTACAGTCTCTACCCGGTACCTATAATAGTATCGTATCATTTCTGATATATTCTGTGATCGTATCATATATATCCTACTTCTTTGTATAATTGGCAAATGTTTGAAACCCTCGGCGCGCGAGTTACACTCGCACTCGACGGATCTTGTTTGTACTAACTTCTGTCTTCAGCTTTCTAGACTTAGGTATTGCGGACTAAATATTTACTTTGGCCAACATTACAATTTTAACTAGATCCATTCAATTTAGGCATTAAGAAGTAAACACCGTCGATCCTTAAGGATTCTGTTCGTTCACGGCACGTTTTCTTAACAGTACGGCTAGCACGCTGTACGGTAAGTAACATTATTTCATCTGCGGTACGGTCGAGAAAACGTGTCGCGCAACACTGATGAAAATCGTGCCGTGCGTAGGGACATGCATTTACGATGGCGGGGTGCCCCGTGCCGTAGCGCCGCTGATGTGATACTTGAACAAGCTTCCATAGTGATACCGTGCCTCGTGATGATCGTGCAATTTATCGTACATATCTATCTATGTAATGTTTGTATTATGTATGTATATCAGTTATCTAGTACCCGTAACACAAGCTCTGCTAAGCTTGGGGCTGGATAATACCTACTGTGTGAATTGTCTAGCAATTAAAAGAAACTAAATTTTACGGTGAAAAAAATATGTGTGTACAGGATCCCTTATTCTATAACTAACCTAAGTCTGCTACATAAGGCCCTTTTCTGTAAGTGCAGATCCGACCACCGACTCTGTCCCTCCCCTCCAGCACCACCACTTCACAGCCGAAGGACTGCAGTTGACGGGCTGCTGCCAAGCCCGATACACCTGTTTAAATAATACAAATATTTTGTTACATACTCGCAACTATGCTACTGCGTTATTAAGGTGGTTCGGCGTGGGCTGGCGCCAGTTATTTTTTGTGTTTTGATGTTGATTTGCTGTTGATGCTACCATGCAGCACAAAAATATGCAATCAAATATGGGCTTTAAATCTTTACATTAAGATGCATTGTGGAAAGCCATTTTGCCACTGTAAAATTTATCAGATAACTTGTTTGAGCCATAGCCAGCTTGCGTGTTTACTTTGTAGGTACTGCAGTGGAAATTTAGACCCATGTTTTACAAACACCCATGCAGCAAAATAAAACACTGACACCGAAATAAATGATATTTTTGAATTCTGTCGCTTGAAATAAAGAAGTGACGAAGAAACCTTAAGCCTGTTAGTTGTTATTTTTCGAGTTGAAGCAAACCCCGTCCTAAGCTTTTCTATCTTCTAGCCAGAGAATCTGATATTTTGTAGTAAGCCTTTTTGGACAAAAAGATTTTTACAATTTGTTTGAATTTATTTACTGATAGATTTTGAAACTCACTAGGAGTTTTGTTGTAGGAGCATAAACAATTCCCTTTTCAATATACTTTTGTGAAGCCTGGTTGTGGTGTGCCCACAACCAGACTTCACAAAATAAATGTAAGATTGTGTTTATTTCTATTGTATTTATATTCTGTAAATCACTATTTTTAGGAAAGCTTTTGATATTTTTATGAATGTTGAAACAAGTTTTTAAAAAATATATTGAAAGGCATGATGTTTATTTCTTTGAATTGATCATGTAGGGATTCTCTGGGACACATATAATATTATAGATAACATGAACAGTTTCAACTAACTTCTGTTCTGCTGTATTTGTGCTGCAGAAGTTCTGCAGCACAAATACGGTGTTAATATCTGCAGAGATCCCCCACAGCAGTATATCATAAGACATAATACTGTGGAAGTCACTGAAATAAACAAGTCTAGATGTATTGTAAGATGACGGATTTTTTAAGCAGCATAGTAGCCATAATGTTCGAACCACTGTTGGATCCACATGTTCTATACTGTATTACAGCAATAAAGTACCTCAACATGACTTTTGGTTCCTGGAGAAGGGTAAAGCATACAGATCAACCCTTTTAATTCTTTGGCATAATAAGAGTTCTTCCTAAAAGTTTTAGGAAGAACTCATATTATGATGTGTTGCATGCAATGCACTTGTGTCTTTACTAGTTGTGGCCCACCCCTATAGGTGGTGCTGTGGAGTTTTAATGTATTCACGCATTAAAACTCCATTGTATTAAAAATGGATTTAGAACACTCAGGTATGGTTCAGCATTTTTAGTGATATGATATGTTTTTTTGGTGGCATAGGTATTTTTCTTTATTAAGACAAGGTATTTGCTCCAACTTCAAAACTAACATTCTAACAAGGCTTCCTTAGGCTTCTTGTTAGCTTTTTCACTTTATCTTAAAAAAAATTATGTGAACAAAAAATCAAAGTGATCATGATCACTTTGTTTCCTAGTTTTACTTATGTTATTTGATTTTTTGTGACGTGTCAAAGAGTCCTGTAAGGTTTAAAGGAAATAAAGCACTTTGATGTTTGATTTACCTGCACCTATAATGATGACTTTAGGCCTAGTTTTTCCTTTAGGTGGATTTGGTATAGGTGTAACTCGTTCATAGATCCCATAGTTGATAAATCCATGTCTCTCCAAGAATGCATGGGTTCTGATAACCAGGACTGGATCTCCATTGTATGGTACCTGAAACCAAAATAAATGTCAAGACCTATACTTCGGTTCCACTCAGTGCAGTGTAAAGCCTCACTTTTGTCTTTGCACTTTTCTCTACTATTAGCCAGCCAGTCTTGGCCTTTGCAGCATATTAAGGCAACAAACTCAGTGAAACTCTAAATGTAAGTTCTGTAACAGCAATTAACATAGAAAGAAAATTTAAAGTCCAACAATTTACTTGAACATACAACATCAACATAAGGTCCATAAATTCTTACCTCCATTTTATGCAAAGCTTGTTCCTGAGTCAGCTGCTTCTTAGGGTCTTCGAACCATAACTTCAGGACCCTGTTCCTGATCTGAATAAATGTTAGAGCAGATGGTCCACGTAGGTCTGAGAAACACTCGGCTTCAAGTGATGACATTTTATCAAAGGGTAGGCGAGACTGAAATGCTGCCCCTTCCAAACTGTAACAGTTTATAAACTTTATAAAAACATACCTAGTGAATAAGTTCACACTGAATTACGGTCAGTTTTTAATTTACAATTGTGTTGTGTGTATTAAATAAACATACTTACCTAATATTTCACATAGACTTTTAATTTTATATTGCCTAGCAATGACGTCAGGATTTCATTAGTCTGCTTCAATATCAAATAAAGAAGGTATAAACTTGCCTGTTAAGCATCGCTTTATAGTTTACTTCTTCAATATCATCCGGTTTTGTTTCCTCCAGGATAACCTTCTCATCTTTTTTCGCATCTTTACTATCGGTGGTACGACTTGAGGAGGACCCCCTCCGGCCTGCCACAGTGGCAGGGCTAATAGAAGCCACCTTACTTTTTTCAGATTGATCAGATTCAGAGTCATCCTGCTTCAGTTTTTCATCTATTTCGCGGTTTTCTACCTACAAATCGATAAACATAACCTTCAAAGTTTACAAAATAAAACCAAACCAACAGATTCATTTATTTTATGGTTTTCATTGATATACCTTTGCGCGTTTACGGCGGCTCATTTTCACCTTTGAACTAATATTCTATCACCAAGTAGTTAACAGAACAGGAAATGTTTATTTTCTTCTAATCAAAACATGAAAACAAGAAAGAAAACAAACAAATTCGGATGTTTTCGTTTCGTTCAGAAATCCAGAAAGAAATTAATGAATGAATTCTTTATTAATGGCAACCTGTCTGGTTAGACAATTCTGCCAGTGTCAAGTTATACTGGCGGCTGCGTCCTAGGAGGTTTTAAATGCTCTAATCCTATATTAACAAAGTATGATATTTTCGGTTCTTCCACGTAGTTAAACTATGTTGTCCAAATGGGTTGACCAAGAGGAATTATGTTTCCTCGTGGTCAAACTAGTGAAATGATCCTTCCTGTATCATTGTCAAATTAATAAATGTACAGTCAGTCTCACGTGTAGCTAACTAGCTAATCTTTTTTCTTACAACAGTCGTGTTTTTTAGCGTTTCAAATTGACTATTCGCAATCAACTTTACAGAGTAGAAGCTCATAGGAAAAGACTTTGACAGCTGTCAAATTGACACTAACTGTCAAAACTTACAGTAACTGTCACAAATCCAAACGGAAAACATCTGCAAACTCCACTATCAGGCTCGGTGCGTTCCGTTTCCAACTTTTGCAATTGGACGCCACAACCTAAAGCTACAGTGACCGAGGTAAGATTCCACTTAGCTCATTCCGTAGTATACTTCTTAGTTTAAGGCTCATTCATACCATTTCTTCATTGTTCATCCTCTAGTAGAAATGATCCAACGTCAAACAATAGACGTTAGCGACCAACATAGACGAATAGATGCAATGCAAGAAATGAATAAATAAATAAATCAGAACGTTCTACACCACAGGCGGCCAATTCTGAGTATCACGTGATATTTATCGAGTGATACGCAGTATCACGGGATAAAATATCAAGTGATAAGTATCGATTCTTCGATAATATATTAAATCGAGTTCCGCCAAAAACGGTATTCTCGTGCACTCTTCGATATTTCTAGCATAGACAATTTGATTTCATTATGTCCTGCCATTACATATTTGAATGTCAAAGTTCCACACTTCACGAATGTCAATGTCTGGTTATTGTTTCGTCAGTAATTCCAACTTTATCTGAATCCAGAAAACTTAGCAATACTAGCAAAATTTTAAATTGTATTTTTTATGTTCATTAATTTCACAAATTTATATTTGAGGATAGCATAATCTGAATTAGTATTGTTTGTCAAAGACGTATACGGTTATATTAGCTGACGAACGACATCTTTGCTGTGTCGGGATAGCCGTGCGCAGCGGGCGAAAGTAATCTAGTCAGCAGGCAACACCGTTGACAATAATTTTGTTCGGGCAAACCAAAGGAAATGGAAAAAATGAAATTTGTCTCTGACCCCAGAAATTATACTTTAAGGTGCCCCCGAACATCGAAGCTCCCATACAAACGTACTTTTCGATTCATTTGGAAACTACATGCCCTACTGATAGGAAATTTTGCACACATAATCGGATAATAAATAGCTATGTCGGTATCGGCTTGGTTTTTCAAAAAACATAATCATGATTAAATGAGAGCGAAACTAATTTTCCATATTTTAACCACCAAATCGAGTAGTTTTCAAGCGCTTTTATTAGCATGATAAACAACTTTATTCGAAAATCTGACTGGATACCGACATCGTAAATATATTCAATATTAGAAATGAACAATAATATTTAGGAAATCAATCCTTTATACAAAATGAATCGAAAAGTACGAAAAATTATCAAAAAATGGTGAAATTCCTTATAGATTCTGCAACCGCTCGCTCACACGCGGGGGGCTGTAAGACGCGGAGGAGGTGAAATCCCGAAATTAGGCGAGCGACGCCGAAGGGGCCAAGCCGATCGAGAACGACCTGTCGTCGGTCGCACTGTGTGTGATTTGACCTCATTTGCGGACAGCCTCGTTTTATATAAATTTTGAATACAACAAATCATTCAAACAAAACCACGAACACTAATAAACTCCCGTGACCTTATCTAAAACAGTTTTTGAGATATTTTCAACTTGCTAAATTTTACTAAGGGAAAAGTTTCTTTCGGAAATATAAATAAATTAATTTTTTACGAATGATAATGAGAATTCATCAAAAAATCTGTATTTCTAAAGCGATGTAAAATATCCGCACGGGTGTTCGATTTATTAATACAAAATGCACTAAATTTAAATATAAATCGAAGCTAAGGTCAAATAACACACTGTGGGTCGGCTCGGCCCGGTTGGTCGGCGCCAAAGAGTACCTACATTGAATGGACGGCGGCGACTGACAGACAGTCTCTGTCACAGTTCTCTGTTGTTACTTGCTACGCGCTCACTAAAATTTTAATAAAGGTTTTTCTAGTATTATAATCAACTTGACTTTGCAAATAACCAGCAAAAATGGACCCGGGTTCGGGTTACCCGAACTAAGGGTAACCTAATCGAAATGCGCAGACGATAAAAGTGTTACCCATTGGAAGGGGTTTCATCTTGTTAATCTTTTTATTTCCCGGTTGTTTCCGGTGTAAAATTTTCGTTTCCCGCGAAATCCCGGGAACCGAAATTTTGATGTTTATTTGTTTTAGATTTAATTCGGACATAAAATCTCATGCAGAAGTACCTAAGGTCAAGGTCGGTTCGTCCCAAATCGAATCAAATCAAAAAGTCTTTATTTCCATAAAATTTACCTTTTCTAAGTGTACAGAAAAGGTAAATTTTTTAAATAAAACATTGGCACGGAAATAAAGTGATATTTTTGATGTCGGTCGCTTCGGTATGTAGACTAAAGTAAAGAGGCGACAAAGAAACAAAATCAAAATCAAAAAATTCTTTATTTCCATAAATACAAAAATGTATACTTAGAAAAAGTCAAATTCTTAAAATAAAACACTGACACGGAAATAAAGTGATGTTTTTGATTTCTGTGATTTCTGTCGCTTCGGTGTGTAGACTAAAGTAAAGAAGCGACGAAGAAACCTTTAGCCTGTTAGTTGTTATTTTTCGAGTTGGAGCAAAACCCGTCCCAAGCTTTTTTATCTTCTAAATAATCTGATATTTTGTAGTAAGCCTTTTTGCACAGAAAAGTTTTGACAATTTGTTTGAATTTATTAATTGATAGATTTTGCAACTCACTAGGAGTTTTGTTGTAGAAGCGTATACATTGCCCTTTGAAAGATACATTTATCTTGTGAAGCCTGGTGGTGGGCACAGCGAGTTTATGTTTATTTCTAGTATTAATATTATGTATATCGCTATTTTTAGGGAAGCTTTTGATATTTTTATGAGTGTACAACAAGTTTTCATAAATATATTGACAGGGGACTGTCATTATGTTTATTTCTTTAAATTTATCACGTAGGGATTCTCTGGGACCCATATTATAGATAGCACGAACAGCCCTCTTCTGCAGCACAAATATGGTGTTAATATCTGCAGCGTTCCCCCACAGCAGTATACCATATGACATAATACTGTGGAAGTAGCTGAAATAAACAAGTCTAGATGTATCCACGTCTGTAAGAAAACGGATTTTTTTGACTGCATACGCTGCAGAACTAAGTCTCCTCGATAACTTATCTATGTGTGGGCCCCATTGAAGTTTATTATCTAAAGTGATTCCTAAGAATACGGTACTTTTAACAATTTCTAACGTTTCTCCCTTTACGTTTACATCAGCCTTAACTTGTTTAACATTAGGTAGAATAAATCTAATACATTTTGTTTTGGTTTCGTTGAGCAAAAGATTATTGACACTAAACCAATGGACTACTTTTGAGATTGCATTATTCACATCGTCAAAATTTGTACTCTGTCGTTTCATTTTAAAAATTAAAGAAGTATCATCAGCAAACAGTACAATCTCGTGATTATTCTTTACAAGATGAGGCAGGTCGTTGATATAAACTAAAAATAAGAAAGGACCGAGGATAGAACCCTGCGGTACACCCATTGTAACTACAGACCCCGCAGACCGTTTCCCATTAATCTCAACTCTCTGTATCCTATCACTCAAGTAAGACGTAAGAAGATCCAAAGAGGAGTCCATTATTCCATAGTGATGTAGTTTCCTGATTAATGTTTCATGGTGTACGCAATCGAATGCTTTTGACAAGTCGCAAAAAACGCCTATAGCATCTTGCGACTTCTCCCAAGCATCAAATATATGCGATACTAACTCTACACCAGCATCAGTAGTTGACCTGCCGCGAGTAAACCCGAATTGTTTACAGTGTAGCAGGTCATTGCCATTGAAATGCCTGAGCATTTGATGTAAAATAAGTTTTTCAAAAACTTTGCTGAATGTAGGCAGTACTGATATTGGTCTAAAGTTAGTGGGGTCAGATCTACTACCCGATTTAAACAGTGGGACCACTTTACTACATTTCATTAGATCAGGAAATACGCCACAATCGATAGATTCGTTGAATATTAAAGCCAGATCTGGTGCAATGGTATCTATCAATGGTTTAATAATTCTAACGGAAATGCCCCAGAGGTCTGCAGTTTTCTTTATATTTAAAAGGTTAAAGGCTTTTTTAATATCTTTTCCATCTACATAGTTGAAATTAAATTTATTTTTGCATTTTTGTACATTTTCAATGAGTAATGACTCAGCGATTATTTGAGAAGAGTTTAGACACTTTGTAGTAGAGATTGGAATGTCAGTAAAAAAGTTTTCAAATGCTTGGGCTACTTCAACATCATTTTTGATTGAGCAATCATTAACCTTTAAATTGTAATCATTAACATAGGTACTGACCTTTCCAGTTTCACTATTTATTATTTTCCAAGTTGATTTTATTACATTTTCACTAGTTTTAATTTTCGAGCTAATATAATTTGACTTTGCTATTCGACAAACTTTCCTAAACATTTTTGAGTAATTTTTAACTTTTTCTTTGAACTCTTGGCTAAAATTATATTGTTTTTCACTATACAGTTCATACAATTTTTGTCTACTCTTATGTATACCCACTGTTGCCCACTCACTAAAGTTAAGTTTTTCTGAGACCACGATCGATTTGGGGGTGAATATTGAATTAAAGGCATTGGTGAATTTGGTAAAAAACCTGCAATAAGACTCATTTGGGTTGTTGTGTGAGTAATTAGGTGAGGGTTTAGATTCCCAATCCAATTATAACCGTTCAAATCGACTTATGAAACCTTTAACATGTTATTCTTTTTTGTTTAATTTTTTTATATAAAGAATTCCAAGTGTTTTATCCTCTAGATAATCTGATATTTTGTAGTAGGTTAGCTTTTTAATGAAAAGATATTGTTTTTTGTCAATTTGTTTGAATTAATTCATTGATAAATTTGGCAACCCACCTGTAGTTTTTTGTAGAAGCGTGTTGTACCCTTTAAAAGGCACATTGTGTAGTCTAGTTGTGGGCACAGCGAGTTTATTCTTTTTTCTAGTAATTCAATTATGTACGTTGATATTTCTAGGGAACCGATTAATATGATATATATAATTTCTATCAGTGTACATCAAGTTTTCATAAATATTATGTTACTGTCACTATGTTTATTTCTTTGAATTTATCACGTTGGGATTATCTGGGATAATAACTAACTAGTAACTGCAGCGTTTCTCCAAAAAGTATGACATAATACTTTGGAAGTAGCTGAAATAGACCATTCTAGAAGTGTATCCACAACGTCTATAAGATGACGGATTTTTTTATTGCATGTTGCAAAACTAAGTCTCTTCGATAGCTTATTTATGTGTGAGGTTTGAAGTTTGCTATCTAAGGTTATTCCTAAAAATACGGTATTATCTTCAATTTCTTACGTTTCTTTTTGTACATCTAAATAAAGACACAGTTTATAACAATGCATTGTTTTATTTTAGACTAACGTTACTTATTTTATAACTTAAACGCTGTAATGTTTTTCGTCTGATATTTTCCCGTAGGTACCGGGAACTGTGCATTTCTTGAGATGGAAAAACAAGCAAACAAAAAGGATTTATTGTGAACCGTGAATTACTGTAGCGAAACTAACAATTTTTCAAACTATCCCGAAACCGAGATTTAGCTAAATCAATTTTTTTATTCACGTTTCCCGGGAATATGAAAAAGTCGGGATTATCGAAACCCTAAATGTATTTCAAGGAAAGAAGATAAAACCAAAGAAACTGAAAACACCGGGTAGGTAGGGCGGCCGCACACGTCCGAATTTAGTCCAATTATCGGACGAGAATTAGACTAAATCGCCAAGTGCGAGTGTCACGACTATCACACGCGCGTCGAGAGTTTCGAACATTTGCCAATTACCTATACAAATATATTTTAGGTACCGGTTAGAAACTTTGCTATTTAATTCAGACTGTAAATTCGACTTTATTTATTCGACATTAATTATTATTAATTGAAAGTAAAGAAATTTAATACACATAATTTACTCCATGTCGTTATTTTAAAATTTCAACATCGTAATTTGTACCTACAGAAAATTTTGGTTAATTTTTTAATTTAATTTTTTAAAATCAGTACCTACCTACCTAATGGCGCACGAAATTTATTGTTATAAATTTCAAATTGCAAGTCAATAGCAGCAGTAGCCGAAACCGACCTCGAACCTCTAAAAACGTCATACGAATAGGTACCTAGGTAGGTATCTAAAATTCTAAAGAAAAATTAAATAAATGGCACACTTTACTCCGCGAGTTCCCGCCAAAAAGCCTCAAACACGAAACACGTTACAAAATTAATGATACCTACTAACTTTAGTATTGTAATAGTACACGTACCTATATAGTCGGTAGATGCAATAATTTATATGTTTATCAAATTGTTTTATTGCCGTAATGTCATACGTTACCGTACTAACTAGTAACAATTCTGTGCCGACGACGCAGAGTACCTACTACACACACATGCACGCAAGCTTCACATACAAAGCAGACAGCTGTATTTGATGGTTATCGCGCTTTCTCACTCATAACGCGCTCTATTTCATTCGAAGTGAAATAGCAACAAATACTCACGGGCCGGCCGCTGAGATTCGGGACATGTTCTGGCCATTCTTAAGTAAATAATAATGATTGGCGACCTCTGTGGCGCGGTGGGCGAAGGTCTGCCTGCGATGCAGAAGGTTGCGGGTTCGATTCCCGCCTCGGCACAAATGTGTGTAGGATCTGCAGACATTTGTTCAGGGTGATCTGGTCGTTTTATATATATAATAAAAAATATCTATCTATGTATTGTATTATATTATGTATATCAGTTATCTAGTACCCATAACACAAGCTCTGCTTAGCTTGGGGCTAGATAATGCTGTGTGAATTGTCCAGCATTATTTATTTATTTAATGATGCAAAAAGCTATTTTATCTAATAAGTACCTATTCAATAAAAACAAGAGGAATTTGTATTGCATATTTGACTTGAGTTGAGAAACAAGGACCACCGCGTAATTGTTTCAAACATCAAACAAAACAAGCAGAGACTAAAGACAGTGTGCGACAGAGAGATAATGAATGATGTTCTTCTTTCACTCTTCGATAATGCGAACGAATACCTAGTAGGACCACTCGTTGCATGTCGAGCAACTTATCGAATAAAAGCCCTCGATAAATATCGAATCGCAGATGTTGAGAATACGTTTGTTTGATTCGAAGCAATCACTCGATATTTTCACAGTTGTTGCCATATTTATCGAGTTGATATATGTTGCGAGAATTGCCTTCCAAGGCTGGTGGAGGTACAAGACAGCTTATCACATTCACACAGTGTTATTCCATTGATTTAACTCTGAATTAGAGATATGTATAATTTCTTAAATTCTTTATTGTACACAAAATACAAAAAAAAATAACAACGAAAATCTATCATGTACAAAGGCGAGCTTAACTCTAACAGAGTTTTCTTACAGCAAACCTAGGGCTATCAAGAGATAAAATTATAAAATAAAACATTTCTACGTTGGTTAAGTCAAGGGCTTTATTTATCATTATCATTAATCTAGAACAAGCATTTTTTCTACCAGTTCGAACGCTTAAGTATATCTAAATCAGTGCTCTAAAAAGATTTTCGAAAATGATTATGCAATGGGCCTTCTTCTGCGTAGCCAGCTATTTCTTGGGGAATAATAGAACTTTCATCAATGCTGCCACATGGCCGACACATGCATTCTAAAGGTGCTTTTGTAGAAACCTAGAATAATAAGAATCAATTAGGATCACTTCACCATGCAACCCAAAATTTTTACCTGTTGAAATTTGATAACATAATTAAACGATTTTATAATAAATGAAATTATAAAAAAAGTAAACGAGACAACATTCGTAGTTTGATGAATGCATCCTTCCTAATGCTGCCCCATCGATAAGGGGATGATACCTTGGTGTTTTTATCTAGAGAATTATAATAGATTAGAGGTACCAATGATCTTCTTCTCTATAGTCTGCAATGTGAGTGAATATATGGTACAAAATAAGAGTCGAAACAAGTTTATAAACATGAATGGTCCTTATTAATATCCTTTTGGGTAGGTAGGTAATTATTATTATAAGCATATTGGCAGAGTAAAGGCCTGCCTATATGATATGGATGGAAAAAGTAAAAAAAAATACCTTTCTAAATCTCTTTTGTTCGTTCTTGGCATCAGGACAGTACAGAACAACAGTTGCTTCTCTTTCCCCAGACTCTTGGCAGCAATTACAGGTCCGTTCCATTTGCCATATTTTGCTACCGGAAACCTGTGAATTTCATGAATGTGCGTACTTCCTAGATAATGCTAGATATAGCAGCTATGCATTTACTTGGGGATGGGGACTACTTTTTTCATTACAAGTACAAGTAATACGAGTCTATGAAAAAAAACAAGGAATTCACCTGCACATAGCTGGAACACTTCCCGATGCAGGCGTAGGACGGTATAGCCTTTGGTTTGCAACCAGAATGTGTGAGTACGTGAATAACAGGGGTCATTTGACATTCCAGGCCTGAGAAATACAAAAAAATTGTGCTTTGACGCCACTAGTTTTTACGTGGTAAAAAGTAGAGTCAGACAGTTCTTTCAAATTTATAAAATTGGTATGGATTAATGCAGTATTAAGGTAGTAAAGGGTAACTACGGCATGTTTTGGTCCAATTGGAACTTTTTTGTATAATGGTTCAAACAGGTATTTCGAAACTCACCTGGGCTCACCTGTACTTCTAATCCTATAACTCTTTTCTCATTTATTTTAACTGCTAACAGAATAAAAAAACAGAAAACAAAGTTATCGAACACTGCCATCTCGAAGAAAATAAAATGTTCAAGATAGAGCTAACCTATAACGACTAACACAAGCTACTAAATAATCTATGAGCAAAAGCTAGCTTTTATAAGAAACCCCCAACGATTTCATATCGTAAGTAACCTATTTTGACAAGAAAATCGTATTACAAGCAAACCCCCTGCGGCTTTGCATTAAAAGCATAACATGACATATTCGTATTCAGCTAGATCGTTGCGTCATAGTAAAAATTGAACGCGTAAAAATCAATTTAGCTGTAATATTTTCTGTTCAGATGTATTGGACAAAGAAACAAGTAATTTCAATTAGATTCTAAGCACCCCGCGGTTCAGTTACAAGGGTGTTATTCGGTTATTCCATTAAGTAGCAAACATAAAAGGGGATAAATCTTGCAAAAACGCATCAAACGTGTTTGGTCCCAGTCAGAGTTCCCAACTTAGTTTATTAAGAAAACAATGGGTTTTCCATTATTACAAAGATTGTGTTTTTATATTTTTATTATTAGTATATTATTTTTTTGTTCGAATGGAGAAGAAACTTGTGAGACACTACCATCTGAAATACATGTTATAAAAGGTCAGTGAGACAGTAAGATTATTGTATTAACAACTAAAATAAATAAAAAAAATTGTGGCTGAGAACGCAACATAAGTATTAAGGCTTCGGCGACAGCTGCTCGCAACTTCAATTCGTAAATTATTGTGCTCCGTAATACCAAAAATGATGACTGAAAACTTTTTGTATTTTTGACATTATTGTTGTTATTCTGTAACTAGACAGTATACGCTATGTTCTTTATCAAACAAAACGTAAGGTATTGTTGTTTTTAATATAAAACAAATTAACGAAAACATGTCATTTTCGACGTAAAGTTAGCAAAATGCAATTTTGCATATATTTTTGCTTACATTTTATTATAGGTGTGTATTTTAAAGAAAAAAAAATAACCAGGGACCTAGATAAATACTATTCGAATACGAAAAACAACATGATACGATAGAAATAATTATGCTCGAATTACAAAATCATTTTGGTCGTACGTTTGTATGGGCAAGTAATCATCCGCAGGCCTCTTAAAACACAACATAATAGGTACATATAATAAAAGAAACTTAAAAGCATACCTTTTTCAGAGGAGTACGATGAAATGGGCAGGTTGTTTCGGTCATGCAGTGGTGAAGTAAGCGTTAACAAATGTGATGGAATGTGTACAAGTCAGGTTCGCCCCTCAATTAGCGCCCCAACAGGTTTTTTAAAAGTAAGTTATTTTTAATGGCAGCTTGTTTTCATTTTATTCGGTAAAATACAATAAAATTATCTTGCGTCTCTCTGGATCTGGTATTATACCAGCGCCAAAGGGACGCACTGACGGCTGATATTGAGAAAGTACCTATCTAGTCACTTCATGAATCTTTATCAATGACGTACATGCAGATTGGAACACCCCAACCTGATGTTGATGCATGTAGGGGAAGGTTGCTATGAATGGACCACCTAACTTTACAACCTCATATCTCAAAAAGTATAAGTGATTAAAATGAAACCGGTTTATTATTTTTATTTCTTAGGATCTTTATTTATTATAATCAAACGCACAAACAATTCAAGCTAACACTTTCCGATATATACGAAGAAAACTAAATCTTTGGCGGTTGCCTTCTTTGGACCATGGGCACCTTCATTGAACCACTAGGTTGCCATCAATGGACTTGGAGAAATTTGTTTTAGTGGTCCAATCATGGCAACTAATCAATTTAACCTATTTATGACATATTACGAGGAGAGAAAAACTGTACTCATACACGTGCGACAAGCAAACATTGTTACTGTTATAGACTACTTAATCAGTACCTAGGTATTTAAATTTTACATTTGGCAATGTACATAAGATCAACAAGTCAAAAAAAAATAAGAAACAGTCTTATGGTCATATTTAGAGTCATTAAATCAAATTTTCTTTTAACATGAAATAAACATGATTGTATAAAAATCAACATAATACTCCATCTAATCTTCGTTTTAGTGTTGCTTTCGGGACGCCGCCGTATTCTGCTTGCCTCATTTAAACCAACGTTTTTTTCCTTACTGATTCTATTACAATGATAATACTTGTTTTGTTCCATAGAAAATATTTTCTTTTTTCGGCGACATTCTGAAATTTTGATTAAAATAAATAATTAACTGGTTATCTATAGTTTTTTTCTCATAAGTTATGTTATGACTAAAAAGTTACAAAAAAAAGTTGCTATCATTGGACCGGTCCAACGGTGGAACTCTCTTGCGGTCCATTGATGGCAACAAGGTACTAGTTAAGAAAAATAAATCCTAACAGTACATGGACATGACTGGACAAAATTGAATAACACACATGGAATCACAATTAAATTATCGAATATTGCCCAATAGTGCACGCAGACAAATATGAACACAATGAGACTTACATGAAGTTGTCCTGAGTCAAATTATAAGATTTCGACCGTCGCAAATACACTAACTCGTGTCACTCCTCGCCCTGTGTCGCAGCGTAACTAAGGTAAGAGGGGGTTACAACTGAGTCGCCACGGACTTATTTCGACAAGTTTAGCTGTCGCTAGCTTGCACAGTTTTGGAAATACCTTGGTGGTCCAATGAAAGCGCTGGTCCAATGATCGCAACCTTCCCCTACCTACGTAAGAAGTAAAATGAATATTTTTACAGGAGTGCTTTTGCTGTCGAGAAAATTTCATGCGGGAAAGATTGGTCACACTCACGCATTGCTACGACCCCGATGGTATTAGACTAGAAGAAGAAGAAAACGCCATCATGGAAGTTCGCCTACGTGAGCCTGATGACTGCAAATGCTATAAGTGTGGTGATTTTAGCCGTAATTAGTTGACACCTTGTTTATACTAAAGATTTAAGGGTAATCTATAGATTGCCGTTTACATCACCATTTATTAACATTATTATAAACATAGGTACTATGGTCAAGGGCTTTTATATAAAAATCTTTATAATAACTTTAAGCACACATTGTACACCAATTTAAACTAATGTATAAGATGTGAAAGAGGCTGATAGAAATGCGTGTAAGTAGATAACTTGATTTCAGTTTTATGAACTAGGTACGTTAGTTTGTTACGTAAATACCATACCTACCCACTTATATAAAGCACAATACCACCTATTTATGTGTACCTACCTACTTAACCGAAGGGACCCTGGATTGGTCCCAAGGGACTTTTCCTCTAGGACTTAAGAAATTGCAGATTTATAACAATACCTTCCGCTACCTGTCTCCTCATCGCACATACCTACATACATCCACTGGTTTGTAGAAGAATTAGTTAATAAAGCTGTTGAGTTGTTACATAAAGGTAGTTTTTTTATAATTACCTCTCAGTGTCTAAATGTTAAAAAATTAACCAAAACTTTTATGCTGATTGTACCACGATGGGTTTCAACTCCGCTTGAAATGTTCAAGTTTTTCCTTTTCCTTTTTCTTCTCGTATAGCGGACATAGAGTATTCATGCAGTCGTACTACTACTAACTGTCAACTTCAACAGATTTCAACTCAAAACTCCTTCGTTACGTCATCTGTCTGTCATGTCATTTGATTTTGCTATCGCCATTCGCCGCCGAAACAATACATATAATTCATCTAAGCATTTTGTAGATTTGTAGAGTTTTTCCGCATTCAAAGTCGGCTTTTTCATGTACTTACTTGGTAAAATAGAAGGTTTACCATTGAAGAAATAAGAAAAACAAAAATCACAGACATGAACCTGGATGAAGACACGTTTCTTTTCATCGTGCTGAGTTTTCTTTGGGGACAGTTCCTTTGGGAGCTATATCTCGCATATCGTCAGGTTTGTACATACAACTCAACTTTGGAACCGTTATCACGTTATGCCTAGGTTGAATAATTATGTTCTAAGTAGACCAACAAGTATAAAATAGTATTTTGATACTAGCAAAAATGTTAGCATTTAATTTTCTTTCAGGCACTGGTTTGATTAACCTCTAATTCTAATAACTGACTTAGGTCAAGGAGATAATAAGTCGTCTATTTTATCTTAAGACTCAAAAAGTTTCATTTACCTTGCTTGTCATCATGTTGGTTAAATTAAGGATTGCTTCAGAATTTCAGATATATTAGAATAGAAAAATATTTAACAGGTTTACTTAGAACAATATTTACTTGCTTTCAGTTGAAGACATACAAAACTAAGAATGAAATACCAGATGTTCTAAAAGCATACCTCAACCAAGAATCTTTTGAGAAGGCTCGACTGTATGGACTGGATAAATCAAAATTCAAAATTATTAAGGAAACTTATGAAATTATCTTCACCACTTTGACATTGCAATACAGAGTGATGTATATAGGCTGGAGTAAATGTGAAGAAATCACAGAGTACTTCAATATGGTCCCGGCTGAGAGTGAAATTTTTGTGAGCTGTTTGTTCATGATAGCGGCAACATTATTCAATACAGTAGTTATCCTTCCATTCACAATTTATGGGGTGTTTGTCTTAGAAGAAAAGCATGGCTTCAATAAGCAAACTGTTGGATTTTTCATAAAAGATCAGATAAAATCTCTGCTGCTCAGTCTAGTTATCACCTTGCCTATTGTATCTGTCTCCTTGTACATTATCATGCTTGGTGGCAACATGTTTGTGGTATGGCTGTGGTTATTCACTACAGTTGTATCACTTTTGCTGCTCACTATCTATCCATCAGTTATTGCTCCACTCTTTGACAAGTTTGTTTCTCTGCCTGAAGGCTCTCTCAGAACTGGTATTGAAGAATTGGCCTCAAAGCTCAAATTCCCGCTATCACAAGTGTACATTGTTGAAGGTTCTAAGCGATCAGCTCACAGCAATGCTTATTTCACAGGAATATTTGGTGAAAAGAGGATAGTTCTATTTGATACCTTATTAGAGAAGTTTGATGACGAAAAGGAAGTGATGACTGGATGCAATGAGCAAGAAGTTCTGAGTATCCTAGGTCATGAAATGGGTCACTGGAAATGCAACCATATTAACAAGTCCATAATTCTCACAGAAATCAACTTATTACTCATTTTTACTGCTTTTGGGATTTTATTTAAGTACCCGCTATTGTATAGCTCTCTTGGATTCCCTGCAGGCCAGCAGCCAGTGATTATCGGTTTGATAGTTGTATTGCAAATAATACTTGCTCCGTACAACACTATTCTCTCATTTTTTGCTGGTGTCATGAGCAGATCCAATGAATATGAGGCTGATAATTTTGCTGTGTCGCTTTCTTTCACTAATGAGCTAATTTCATCTCTGATAAAACTTGGCAAAGATAACTTGGATTTCCCATACTATGATAGGCTATATTCAATCTGGTACCACTCTCATCCAACTTTATTGGATAGAATTGAAAACTTAAAGAGTAAAATTAATGTGAAGAAAATTGAGTGATGTGTTTTGTAAAGTTACAGGTACAATCATTTTAAAGCCAATGTTTTCAGTACAATTAGAATACATTTGTGAGATTAGTTTTAAGAGTTTGAATTTTGGAGATACATAACTATTTCTGCTTTTAGTGAATTGTAAACTTTACCTTTTCCAGAAATGTTGAAAACTTATTCCCTATTTTACCTACTGATGGATGTTTTTTTTTTTTACTTTTGATGCTTTTGTACATATTGTAATGCATTTAATACTTATCATTAGTTGAAATAAGGTTAAAGCACTGGCATTTATCATTTATTTACAAATGCTAATATTAGTTTCTGTTGCATATACGACAATAACCGATAGTTCAAGGATTAAGTAACGAAATGGCACAGTGCCATAAATTTGTTGGCATTTTAGTTTTAAAGTTTCTCATTCCATAGAAGTAATGTGCAGTAGCTACTTTCAAATGAATAAAATGGATGGTTGGTGTAATAACTTCATCTAGTCAGTTGACTAAATGTAGGTAAGTACCTAATTGATGTATGGTTCATACTTGCACAATATAATTTTTAACTTTGCAATTTACACCTAAAACCTTAATTTTTCAAAATATTTATACTTACATTATATTTTACAAAATCGTTTTTGTAAAATATAATTCACACTTTCAATGAAAATGTACTTAGTTTTCTTACTGAGAAGACCATACAACATTTAAAATAAAAGTTTTTGACTTGTTCAATGCATTTATTTATTTTATTTATAGTTAGTTCAGTACCTGCTTCGTATATAAAAAAACATTGTATGTATGGGATTAATGATCCTTTGATCTGAAACAAAAATCTTTGTTTATAAGTACCTATCGAGTTTAAAATGTTCGTCAACATATCAATGGTTTAGCGACGAGGTAAATCTTTTTGTCGTAATTTTTTTAAGCCGAATTAATTACCTATTCCTACTACTCATAAAACATTTCTGCTTCCTCCAACGTATCAGGGAGCGGCTTGTCTTTTGTTTCAGGCAGTGGAAACAACAGGAAAATTTGCGCGAATGACATAATAGCCAGTAAAGTTAGCGGTAGATTCGCGGTAAATATTTGGAAGCTCAATAAGACAGGTGCGATCATTGAGCCGATCCTGGCAAACATATTTACACCGCCGACACCAACGTTGCGACCCAAAGTCGGGAATAGCTCGCCGCTGAACAGATACAAAGCTGGTATGGATCCCTGTAAATATATTAAATTAGGTAACTATACCTAAACATAACTATAGTACCTACCTACCTAGTTGTGTTTGTGTAGGTAGTACCTAGTAGGTAAGGTACATAAACACAACTAAAAAATAAAGAATGTAGGTAGGTACTGCCATTTAGTAAAAAAAAATCGTTAGGTCCCATCATACCTAATTGAATTTAAGTAGGTAGGTAGGTAGATTAGGTAGGTACTTTCTATTCTGTTATTAAAAACTACCTATACTTAATACCTAACTTTTTATCTTTGCAGAATTATTTTCTTTTTATCATTGAACAGGCAGGTGAGTGCTCTGAAAAGTTAGGTACCTACCTACTAAGTACAATGAAAATAAATTCTCGTCGACTAAAACCTCCACAGTTCTAAATGCTCTAAGCAGGGACGAGAGAAATATAAGACTAAAACTCATCAAGCTACCCAACGTCCGTAACAATTTGATTTTACACGGTCGACTTACCGCCATTCCAGCAAAGCCGACCCCAGCGCAGATTAACTTGGGCCAGTCTTCATACCAGCCTTCAGGTAGCACTAATATCACTACGAAGCACAATGCTGTAATCAGCTGGTAAATTCCAACTGTCGTCTTTCTTCCCACCCTAGTGATAGTGCAGACGCAAAGGATTCCACCGAAACACGATATAAAGCCAGTGATACCTATAGTTACGAATAGATTCCCTCCGATGCCACCTAAATATTGCGAAAACGTGTAGAACGATAGACCTGAACAAAACCTGTAATTTACACATTACATGAATGGTAATTTATGGCATTTTAATTTCTTAGTTTTTCATTACCATAAGGCGCATACCCCACCCAAATTCATTGGCGCCAGAGTTTGGTTTAGTTATCTTATAATATCTGACTGCACATGCGGTGTCCGTGATGGTAGCGTACACATAACCGAATTCACGTTTGTTGTTATGCCTAATATATAGAGTGTATATAGAGTATAACTAGCGCAAAAGTAAAATAAATAGCGCCTCCTTGGTTTAAGAAATAATGACCATTGTTTGTGGGTACGCCAGCATAACGTTATGCTAGCGTACACACGACCGTTCTCAAAAACGGCTTATACTATAGCAACAAAATTTATACACAATTTAGAGTATAAATAGCGTTTCAGCTATGCAAAATTTCATAATGATTGCTCTCATAGGAACAGAGATATGGAACAAGACTATAAAATAACACCTGAGCTGGCGTTATGCTAGCGTACCCATTAAAAACCGAAATACCTAGTTCCTATAGAAAACGAGGTTCTCTTAATGTAAATGTTATTATTTATAAATAATGTGTGAAATCCTCTTTCTCCCAGTAGTCATACTTTATGCAAATTCTTAATCAAACACTATAAAAAGTTGATGTAACAGGAAGAGCGAAAACTGTAGGTAAATAACTCTAAAATGAGCGCGAGTGACGGAGCACTGCTGCCCCGACCATGACGACGCATTATCTCTATCTCTTTCACTTCCATGGATAATTCACATGCATCTTTCTCTATCTTTCATTGTGACCAATACCTACATTGCTTACTGCTCAGAGTCCAAACAAGATCTACGAATAACGATAATGCAATTCCATTCGTACAACTAATCAAAGAATCTCATCCGAAAATATAGGTATGTAGGTAAGTAGATGTAGTTAAAAATAAAAATCGAAGATTATGGGATATTGCTCTCCGTTGCAATGTAGTTCCGCCGTGATCTGCTAGATGGCGCTAAACATGACAAGAAACGTGAAAGATAGAGAAAGATGCATGTGAATTATCCATGGAAGTGAAAGAGATAGAGATAATGCGTCGTCATGGTCGGGGCAGCAGTGCTCCGTCACTCGCGCTCATTTTAGAGTTATTTACCTACAGTTTTCGCTCTTCCTGTTACATCAACTTTTTATAGTGTTTGATTAAGAATTTGCATAAAGTATGACTACTGGGAGAAAGAGGATTTCACACATTATTTATAAATATAACATTTACATTAAGAGAACCTCGTTTTCTATAGGAACTAGGTATTTCGGTTTTTAATGGGTACGCTAGCATAACGCCAGCTCAGGTGTTATTTTATAGTCTTGTTCCATATCTCTGTTCCTATGAGAGCAATCGTTATGAAATTTTGCATAGCTGAAACGCTATTTATACTCTAAATTGTGTATAAATTTTGTTGCTATAGTATAAGCCGTTTTTGAGAACGGTCGTGTGTACGCTAGCATAACGTTATGCTGGCGTACCCACAAACAATGGTCATTATTTCTTAAACCAAGGAGGCGCTATTTATTTTACTTTTGCACTAGTTATACTCTATATACACTCTATATATTAGGCATAACAACAAACGTGAATTCGGTTATGTGTACGCTACCATCACGGACACCACATGCGTAGGTATATTATGGGGACCATCTGGTGTTAGGTTCCGTCTAATTCTGAAAATTGGGCGAGGGCCTAACACGTGTAGGTCAAATCTGTCTGCGGTTAATATGCTACTTATATCCAGGTGCCACGCAATCTTAGCGAAGCCGCTAACGGAAGCTAGTACTTATGTAAAATAAAATTTGTCACAAACTCTTGACAAACACACCAGATTACGGAGAGTAAAATGGTTTGCCGTTTCATCTTCTTAGATCTCAAGAAATCCATAAATCCTGGATCATTGCGTTTCTTTTTCACCATATTAATTCTGTTTTTTATTCCAAGCTTAGGAAATGGCATGTTATTGTATGCAGCTATTGTTTTGATAATTGCTGCAACACATTTTATAAAATTAAATATCTGCTATTAAAGTAGGTAAAGATAAACTGGAGGTAGGTTAGGTACCTCTGTATTTGCTCTGTGGTTAGGTAGGTACCTACCTACATTGGTTCATCATCATCATTTTCAGTCTGTTTGACTGGTATTTTTGGTATGGCTGCAGACAGCACTATGCGATTGATTTTGATTCTGTGATTCAATAATACGTACCTTCATAGGGGAAACTGCTTTTATGAAAAATATACAAATGAAGTATTAAGAGTTACTAAAGAAAGTACCTATCTACCTACATAACTGTTGTGTTCACGTCGATTACCTACAATAGTGGTGGTTGTTTACCATAGGCTTCGTCTTCTCTCCCTTTAGCCAATAACCATCTTGGGGATTCTGGTACTAAGAACCAATAAGTCAAGTAAAAAGACGATAAAAAAGCAAGTGTCATATTCCTCTTCCTCCAGTCTCTTAGCCAATAGGCCAAAGCGGCCACTATACAGTTTCCAAAGAAAAATGGCATTTGATGGAGAATTGGCACCGTCGTGCGATATTTTCCACTTACCGACTGAAAAACAAAAATAAATTCAGACTAGCTTCAGGATGGTAGACTGTAGGTACGTATATGAGAAATCAAACGTATGAAAATGTTTGGGACCTAGTCCCACCATCATGGACGAAATACAATGAACTGAAAGACTGAAACTAAAACTTAGATCTATGAACTTATAAGTCTTGTTTTAAGTGGGTAGGATAGGAAGTACAGCAACCTACCTGGGTTGCTTTACGGTAGTTACAAAAAGGCAGCCTTAATTATTTTATTAATACAGTGGGTAGGATTGGTGTCAAATCTGTTTTTGCTTTACTTCTAACTAGGCTGTATTGAGTGGGTAGAGCTTTACGGTACTTGCAAAAAGTCAACCCTAATTATTTTATTAATAAAGTGTTTTTGCTTCACTTCTAGCTAGGCTGTATTAAGTGAAGTGGGTAGGCTTTATGGTAGTTACAAAAAGGCAGCCTTAATTATTTTATTAATACAGTGGGTAGGTAGGTACTAGGTATGGTGTCAATTCTGTTTTTGCTTTACTTCTAACTAGGCTGTATTGAGTGGGTAGAGCTTTACGGTACTTACAAAAAGTCAACCCTAATTATTTTATTAATACAGTGGGTAGGTAAGTATGGTGTGATCTTTTGAGGCGGCGACATTATTGGCGCGGTTCCCGCCCTTCGACATCATGGCGGAGATGTACGCATCTATTTACGTCCGTCTCCGTCACGATGGCGATAGTGGTGCTGCGCCTGCTGAAGTGCGGCAAGAAGAGCGTCAACGCGCGCTCGGGAGGTGGCGCGAGCGGCTCGAGGAGCCGAGAAACTTGCGCCAACGCGCCGTTGGCGCGATTCTGCCAAGCTTCGAAGCCTGGCTAGGGAGAAATAGCGGAAACGTCACCTATCGTCTTACTCAGGTGCTCACCGGGCATGGCTGCTTTGGTGAGTTCTTGAGTAGGATTGGACGTGAACCGACACCGCAATGTCACCATTGTGGTAGGGACCGGGACTCCGCCCAGCACACGCTCGAGGAATGTTCGGCGTGGAGTGATGAAAGGCGGATCCTGGTCAACAGGATCGGACAGGATCTCTCTCTGCCTAGCGTAGTGGCGTCTATGCTGGCAGATGAAACAGCGTGGAAAGCGGTGGTTTCTTTCTGTGAGACCGTCATGGTCCAGAAAGAGACCGCAGAGCGAGAGCGCGAGAGAGCCGATCCTGCTCGGAGGAGACGACGGCAAGGCGCGCGCTACGGCCGCCCTGCGCCGTCCGCCCTATGAGGGCGCCGAGGCATTCCCTTTAGGGGAAATTGGGTCCGCGGGCAGTCGGAGTGAGGGCTCCGACTTCTCAAGGCGGACCCCGAGAGGGCGATGGTACTGTGTGGCACGTGCTATCGTGATTTTCGCGGGAAGGTGAGGGTGGTACTTTGCCCACGGAGACGTGCTTTGGCATTGCGAAATGGGCCTGGCGCGATCCATCGGAGTTCCCAGGTCCATTTGATCACGCATAGAGGCCGGCCACCGGGGGGTTGTTTAGTGGGTCGTCGAAGCTTTTCTTCGACATACCCACATAACCATACTGTACCCTACATACAGTATGGTATCTGTTCGCAGATTTTTCCCCTCGAAAAAAAAAAAAAAAAAAAAATGTTTTTGCTTTACTTCTAACTAGGCTGTAGGTATTGAGTGGGTAGAGCTTTACGGTAAAAACTATAGACCCATCACACTCCGTCTATAAGCTTTTCTCACGAGTGGTCACGAATCGTCTCGACGACGACAGGAGACTCGACGAGTTCCAGCCACCGGAACAGGCCGGGTTTCGCGGAGGATATGGCACCATAGACCACATACACACAGTGAGGCAGATTATACAGAAGTCCGAAGAGTATAATCAGCCCCTGTGTCCGGCCTTTGTGAGTTCACAAAGGTCTTTTCATAGTTATGAAAAGACCTTAGTTGGACTCTGTCGAAACCTGGGCTGTTCTGGAATCCTTAGAGCGTTGCCGAGTAGACTATCGTTATATCGAGGTGTTGAGATGTCTCTAAGATGCCGCCACCATGAGTGTCCAAGTGCAGGGCCAGCAGTCTAAACCCATCCAACTACGCAGAGGTGTGAGACAGGGGGATAATATGTTATATCCCCGAAACTGTTCACAAGCGCGTTGGAAGATGTGTTTAAGCTTGGTTGCGCTGGAGTGGAAATGTAAGGGCATCAACATAAACGGCGATTACATCTCATACCTGCGATTCACTGACTATATAGACTTGATGGCGGAGTCGCTGGAGAAGCTTAACCGGATGCTGGACGGCCTAGTTTCAGCCTGACGACGCATCGGTCTTGGCAAGAACTTGGATAAAACCAAGGTCATGATTAATGACCACATTGATCCGTGACCGGTCGTCGTACCTGGCCACCTTCTCTAAATTGTTTCCGAATACACTTACCTCGGACAGATTCTACAATTGGGTAAAAACAATAGGGATGTTAACCATAATCACAAATTAAAGTTTAGTGTTAATTTTATAATCATTTGTATTATTAGAATATCGAAAATCACATTTTTATAATATAATATAACTTATTGAATTTATTAAAAATGATTTTAAATGCTATATTTATAATCTGTTGTCAAGTGACTGCAAACGCCATTATAAGCTTATGACGTCACTAGCTGCAAAACTAGCTGTCGCACTGTTTGTTTACCTTTCTGCATTTTCTCATAACGACGAATTAGTCTGTAAATTACATAATATTAATACATGATGGAATCCGGATTCACTAAAGGGAATAGTTCCAACTTACCAAAAGTAGATTTGTTGATGGTGGCAAACTTTTTTGCAAGAAACGAAGACTTTTGTGGTTCAGAATTCAGGAACGTGAAAACATCTTTGTAGGTACTCTTTTACGTTTAATACCATTTATCTATCTACGAATACATAAATAACAGTCAAGTACATGTGTAATAGATGATTTTCTGCTTTTTATATATAATTTATCGTGTTTAGAACATCGTATATATCACTGTTTACAAAGTTAGGTTATGTGCTAAAACAATAAATTCGTAACATTTGCTTATCTTTTGGCACATGAATAAACAGTTTTTCCGGTATAGTAATTGTTGTACTTTTACACAGGGGGCACTGCACAGGTTTTGTAAAACTTTGTGTTCATTTTGATTGTTTGTATTCAAGTAAAATTAAGAAAACACATGTCCTAATCGAACAATGGACATACAACATACCGTCGGCTTACTGCAAGAAGTCATTAGTCGCAAGAAGTCACTAACTGCGTTAAATACACCAATGAGTTCGTCTCGATGAGCTCTACATTTTGGTAAAACTCACTAATTTGTAGCTCTTCAAACTTAGAAGTTATGGCTTTGTAATAAAGTCAATAACTGCATTTTTGGTATATCTGGTTCCATAAAATTCACTAACTTACATTAATATATTTTAACAAAAGAAAAAAAACACAATTGCCATTTTTATTTTCATACATAATTCATTTATGTGACATAGCAACATTTTAAAAATGCTTTTACGTTCACAAACGTTTGAATAAGTTTTGCTTTAATTCATTATTTGCACTTATCTAGTTTTGTCGTATCATACTTTTTGGAAAAAAAATACTAACGGTTTTTAATGACTTCTATCAAAACGAGTAACGTCTACACTGAGTTTTTTATTTTTTATAGAATTCATTATTTACACTTAATTACTATTGCCGAAACATAATTAATGGCAAACAAATACTATTCGCATTAAATGACTTCTTCCAGAACAAGTAACGTTTAAAGGTACCATCACTATTGGAGTGGTAAAATTAATTATAGGTCGTTGACAAGTTTTTACTAAATTATTATGTTAAACTTAATACAAGACTGAAATCGCTTG
The DNA here is from genome assembly GCA_946478455.1 of Eupithecia vulgata. Taxonomy (NCBI): domain Eukaryota; kingdom Metazoa; phylum Arthropoda; class Insecta; order Lepidoptera; family Geometridae; genus Eupithecia; species Eupithecia vulgata. Next base: position 9,349,147 of record OX297869.1, on the reverse strand, counting down.
AATGATGTATTGTTTTATTAGTGATTTTTGTTATTGTAAAATTATACAGGTAAATGCAAGGTAATGACTTTTGCACACATACATTTACGTGTTGCTATGCTACTTGTGAGACCGCGTGCCGCGCGTGGCCGGAGTCGTGGAAGCCGTCAAAAAGATTTTATACTCATGAATGTGTCGGCCAACCCTTCACAGAGAGTGTATGTAAACGCTAAAAGGAAACGAACTGTATCTCGTTCTTATTCTTTTCAATTAGCTGAACGGAAGATAAAGGTTTGTGAAAAATTCTTTAAAGCTACACTCTGCATATCGAATGGCCCTATTATCAAAGCATTGACTAGCGTTGGAGGCGCTGGCAATTATGAAGGAGACGATAGACGAGGGAAGCATGAGCCATACAATAAAACAAAGCAGGAAGATGTGGACTTTGTCAAACAACACATCCAAGACTTTCAAACAATGGAGTCGCATTACGGTAGAAAAACCTTTTCTAAAAGCTATTTGGACAGTACCCTAAGTATCTCCAAAATGTACGAACTGTACGAGGAAACATGTAGAACAGCGACGAATTCTCCTGTTTCTATAAACGTGTACCGTAAGGTACCGTGTACCGTTAGCAAGGTCGACCAGAAACAAAAAGAAGGGTACTGTTGTGAAGAAACCGTATGAACCGATATTAATGAATCACACAGACATTTGGACTTGAAAGATTTAAAAAATAACTTAATGCAGAATCGGTCTCTTGGGACGAATGGTGAAAAAGTCATCATAATCATCATCAGCCTATACCAGTCCACTGCTGGACATAGGCCTCCCCTAATGAGCACCATAGCGCCGTGTCTTCAGCTTGCCGCATCCAGCATCTGCCAGCAGTCTTTCGCAAATCGTCATCCCACCTCGTCGGAGGGCGTCCTACACTACGTTTTCCGAGTCGCGGTCTCCACTCAAGAACACCCCAGCGGTTGTCGGTTCTTCTTGAAATATGGCCAGCCCACTGCCACTTCAGCTTGCTAATCCTATGAGCTATGTCGATAACCTTGGTTCTCTGTTGGATGTATTCGTTGCGAATCTTATCCTTCAGAGAAACTCCGAGCATAGCTCTCTCCATAGCTCGCTGGGCGACTTTAAACTGGTGGACCAGCCCTACCGTGAGTGACCACGTCTCAGCTCCGTAGGTCATGACGGGTAGGACGCACTGATTGAAAACTTTCGTTTTCAAGCATTGCGATATGGATGACGAGGAGACTTGACGTAGTTTGCCAAACGCGGCCCAACCTAGCTGGATCCTCCTCTTGGCCTCCTTCTCGAAATTGTTTTTACCCAACTGCAGAATCTGCCCAAGGTAAGTGTATTCGGAAACAATTTCGAGAAGATGGCCATATACGACGACCGGTCCTGGATCAATGTGGCCATTGATCATGACCTTGGTTTTATCCAAGTTCATGCCAAGACCGATGCGTCGTGATGCTGAAGCTAGGCCGTCCAGCATCCGGTTAAGCTCCTCCAGCGACTCCGCCATCAAGACTATGTCATCAGCGAATCGCAGGTGTGAGATGTAATCGCCGTTTATGTTAATGCCCTTACCTTTCCAGTCCAGCGTCTTAAACACATCTTCCATCTTCCAATCCCCCTGTCTCACTCCTCTGCGCAGTTGGATAGGTTTAGACTGCTGGCCCTGTACTTGGACACTCATGGTTGTGGCATCATAAAGACATCTCAACACCTCGATATAACGATAGTCTACTTGACAACGCTGTAAGGATTCCAGAACAGCCCAGGTTTCGACAGAGTCAAAGGCCTTTTCATAGTCCACAAAGGCCAGACACAGGGGCTGAGGCAGATTATACAGAAGTCAGAAGAGTATAATCTTCGGACTTCTGTATAATCTGCCTCACTGTGTGTATGTGGTCTATGGTGCCATATCCTCCGCGAAACCCAGCCTGTTCCGGTGGCTGGAACTCGTCGAGTCTCCTGGCGAGACGATTCGTGACCACTCGTGAGAAAAGCTTATAGACGTGGCTCAGGAGTGTGATGGGTCTGTAGTTTTTAAGAAGGGTTTTATCTCCCTTCTTCAAAAAGAGCACCACCAGGCTCCCACTCCACGCCTTAGGAGTTCTCCCACTGTGAAGAACGGTGTTAAACAGGTTCTGAAGCTCCTGCAAAACAGGGGCTCCTCCTGCCTTCAGAAACTCTGAAGTAATGCCGTCTTCACCGGGGGCTTTTCCATTTTTAAGCTGCCTCAGAGCAATCCCGATCTCGTCTTGACTGATATCTGGCAGTTCGTCGGTGTAGTGGCGTGTCAGGGTGGCTCGTGAATCGTGGTCGTCCCATTGGGCACGAGGGGCATGTGCAGCGTATAAACGGCCATAGAAATCCTCTATCTCAGCAGAGATCTTCGGCTTCGACAATGTACGGTGAAAAAGTACAGTGGCTCAAAGTCAAATGTTTCAGGTTTGAAAAAAAAAACCTAACATTGTTCTGTACAGGTACGACTACAAGTCAGACTATATGGAAATGGATGTGTCGAAAAAAGGTGAAACCGGATCATGCCCCCAGACAAAAAATTTGCGAAAACGAAAACTTAACGCTTTTATCCTTAAAAAAGCCTATAGCAAAAAGCTTTCTATTACGAAAGCAAAGAAGAAAGATTTAATGAAAATGTGCACTGAAAAAATAATACCCCACGAACTGCACCATTAGTACGAGAACTTGCCAGATAAAGAAGGTCCAGATTATTTACCCGAAGATAACTGCTCAAATACGGAAGATGAGGATTGAAATAATATTAAGTTCTTATTATTTATGTATGGAGAAATGATTAAAGTCTGAGTTGATTGTAATTAGTTAAATTTTTAAGAAATTATGATTATTTTGTTCATTCAAATACCCATTTTTACTTTAAGATAGATAAGTAGGTTTTTAGGTAAAGCTCAAAGTATATCTTTTCTAACCTATTTATGTGTTTATAACTCTGTTAGTTATCAGTATTCTTTGCTAAAAGCTTAGAACGTGTTTTTGACTGATTCATGTGCCATTATTACTAATTTTAGTTATTTTATTAAGTGTTTTTGGATAAACAAGGTAATTCCTTTAGTTTTTAGTAATAAAAGACGTTATTTTATGATTATTTTGTCTTTTATTACTCGAAAGAGGCCACTAATAACTTCGTTGCAGAAATACTTAACTCCAGTTTAGTTAAAACTTTTTACCGCAAGAAGTCATTATCTTTGCATTTTTAGCTTTTAAAAAAATTGCCATGGTTAAATTTATACTGATTTCAGCTGATTATAAAATAATTAGATATCACTATATATTGGCGTTTAAATTATATTGATAACTGCCGTAGTTTTGATGATATGGGCTCTTAAAGTCATAAAAAGTTTAAAACTGCTTTTGCCACACTTTTGGATTTGTCGGTTAATGACTTCTTGCAATAAGCCGACGATACAGTCATGTCATGAATCGCGACCATCGTTTTGCGGTTCGTGACGTCATTTCTGTTACGTGACAGTTGTTAGTGTTTTAGCGGAAAAGTTTAAAATTACTCTATTTTTGTACATTTTCTTATCGAAAATAGTAATATTTTTAAAGAAAATATTTTTTTTTATGCTAAACAAGAGTCCATCTTCAAAATAAAAGCAATTCCGAAAAATTGTTAACATCCCTATTGCGAGAAGGACGCCAAGAGGAGGATCCAGCTAGGTTGGGCAACGTTTGGGAAACTACGTTAAGTGTTTGTGACTCATACTACAACCGACTCATATTATTTAATTTATAATAGATTCTTATCCAATATTTTGATAAATTTGTACTTACTTCTAAATTTACAGAAACAGACTTTATTTAGTCAAACAGTAGGTATTTATTTATGTAGGTAAGTATAAGTACCTATACCTACAATAGCTTTATTTTACTTTACTTTCATGCCGACTGTACAAAACCCAAAATTTACCAAAAAATATAGTATTTTATTCGACGGTGACATTTTTTCAAAGTAACTTAATAGTAGCACAAAAAGTGGCCCGATGACCTTTTTACCCTAACCTGTGCAGAGCTTTACGGTAGGTAGGTACCTAACTACTTACATATTATAAAGAGAGACAGAACCCTAATTATTTTATTAATTCAATGGGTAGAATTGGTGTAGTTTCTGTTGTTGTTATATTTCTAGCTAGACTGTTATTTTTAGTTTTTAAGGGGTTCCGTACCTCAAAAGGAAAAAAGGAGCCCTTATAGGATCACTTTGTTGTCCGTCTGTCAACCGATTTATCGAGTTGATATTCATATCATATACGCAGGCTCGTAACCTCTTGGAGCCGCGGTATAAATCAAACTTCTAAGTCAACGCAATCATAACAGCTGTTTGTGTCTATATTTTTTTTATGTTCCAAGGGAATCACATGCACACAAAATCTATAGGATACTTTCCGTAGACCTACAACCATGAAATTTGGCAAGAAGCAATGTCTTATAGCACAAGTAAAGGGAGAAATCTGAAAACCGTAAATTTGTGGTTAATAGTACATTGTGAGCCTAGGGTTGGAAGTAACTTATTTGGTCCCGAGGCCAACAGTTCGAGGGACTAAATAAGTTCCGTCATAATCGTTATCAAATCAGAAAATCATTCTGCACTATTCGTCTGGGTTGATTTCTTTCTTGAAGATTAGAAGTTTGTACGGAACCCTTGATGCGCGAGTCGAACTCGCACTTGACGTTTTTTTTAGTTGTAGTTTTAGTATTTTTTAGTACTTACTTAGATGTTTTTATAATGTAAGATGTACCTACTTACTTCCAAGCACATGACGAATGATATTAGGGATACGCCTCCACCCGCCAGAGACACTATGAACCAGGCAGATACAAACAACCAATATTCCGGCATTAGACTAGCGACAAAGCATAGAACTGATTCCATTACTATTGCAGCCATGAGCGGCTTTTTACGGCCATATTTGTCTGCTAATTTTCCGAAGATCAAAGATCCAGCAAGAACCCCCGACATAACAATGCATTGTGTCAACTGGAACAAATAACAATAACGCATAGAAGTACCTATAACAAAATGCAAGAGGTAGATACCTAGGGTAGGTAGATAGATACCTACATAACCTTCCCAGATCTTATTTTATTAATATAGCAAATTGATTTACATTAAAACACAGATAAGGAAGGATGGGAGGGCTTTTCCCAGCTGTGGGGCAGTCAGTAGGGGAAACTGGGTACAGTTGATCCCCCACTTTTATTTTTGTCCATAAAATAAAAGTTTTACCTTGAAACTGTGATGATTTGTTACTAAAGTATTAATAATATATCTAGTAAAATAATGTTAAAAGATACCTAGTAATTTTCTATAAGATTTAAAAGATATAAAAAAAAAAGTAAAAAATGGGAATCGTACCATGTATCCTCTATATCTGGGTGACTTGATCCTGGCTGTCAGAAGACTTGATCCGGGCGGAACAAGTCTCCCATTATGTATGGGAGGCTTGATACATGCGAGATTAGGGGAGGCGTGCTCGAAACGGTTGATGGTGAGAAACCTACTCTAATAAAATAAAAACCACATAATATTATTTTCCATTTAATGTAGGTAGGAACTGAAAAAACCGTTACAAAGAATATTTTATATTAACTTTAAAACCAACACTATAAAATGTTTAAACAAATACTAGGTACACATATAAAAACGAATATAAAATGTTAGGCCTAGTATCAACTGAATTTAAAACTTTCAATCTAACGATCGAAGGATCTTGAACACAAATAAAAACTTCTAAATATTTTAATAATAATTAAAAAATTAACAAAGTTCAAAACCAACACTATAAATATTTAAACAAATACTACACAATATAAAAACGATACAAACTGAACATAAATCTTTCAGTAAAACGATCCAACTATCTTAAAAAACAATCAAAAAACTTTAAACAATTTTCATTATAATTATAACTCAATAATAATCAAAGGAATGAAAAATTTACTTTGGTTCAATATTAAACAATTAATGTAGCGTGTTTATTTATCAATTTGAAACTTCCGTAGCGATTTCGGAAATTCAAACGCACCCACTCGCTTTGAAGATGATTTAAAACAAGGTGCAGGAACTTTTTTGACGACCTGATACTTAGCAATCAAACTTATATCATTTTTTGCAGGCCATTTAAACTTCTTGTCGGTAATTTTTTTGGCAAATTTTACGTCGTAGCTTGACAAAGATTCATTCACAATTTGACCCACAAAACGATGCAGGACATTTTTTTCTGATACAAAATTAACCACAACCCAATCACCTTCATGTATGTTTTCTTTATCATTATTGTCATTTTCTTCATAGTCGCTTTCCATTTCTTCATCTGAATCCGAAATATTAAAATCGGACTCTGGTGATGGTGGCATAGGCTCAACTTCTTCGTCCGAACTTGATTCTTCATTATATTTCTTTTGCTTTTTATCTTTTCCTTTCAACAAATTTACTTTTACTGATTTGGCTGCCTTCTTTCTCGTTTTTGCTTCTCTTTCTAACGTTTCATTTTCAATAGCCGTTTTTTCAGGAGTATCCGTTAAAATTCTTGTAAAACCTCTCTTTCTACCCTTTCTTGCTGCTTTTCGAGGTGCTGCTTTTGGATGTGGTTTTAAAATTCTCGGACTTACATAATTCTTGTGGGTGGTCGGTTGGTTTAGGGATGGGCTTAATATTCGACCAGGAAGTGACGTCCTTTCACCAAGCGAAACAGGTGCAGGTATTATTGTAGCTGTCCCAGATGTAGGAAAACTCTCCACCGAATCATGAACAACATATGACGTAGTTAATATGGGGTCATTTACAGAAGTAGGAGCACCCTCGCCAGAATTATTATTTAATGTTACAGGGTCAGCCATGTTAGAAGCAGTTTGATCATTAAAAGCAGTGGTGGTAGCAGAAGCAGGGAGGCGTTTCAGTGTGTTATCATTTGACGATGGTTCAAGTAGAGATGGCGATAGTACTCTATCAGGGGTTTTCTGTATATTATCTACTCCAATATCTTCAGCGTCAGTTTCAGGATCTTCAGGTCTGTCAGTAACATAGGACGACAGAAATTCATCTTCCGTAAAAATATCTCTATTGAAGGGGCTTATCCCCGTTACTTCAAAACTTTTTACTATATTTCGAGGTGTCATTGCGGATGGATACGCCTTTCCCAAACAACCAGCAATATCATAAATGCTCAATGGACGACCAGGGTGAGCCAACATCCAGTCGTCACAAGCAGTGTTGTAATATGACTTTAGTGCCCCAAAAACGGTCCTGTCCAATGGCTGCAACTTATGTGAAGTGTGCGGTGGTATCGTTAGAAGTTGGATGCCATTTTCTTTTGCATAATTTATTGTTTCAATGCTTATGTGGCTATCGTGATTATCAAAAATAATGAGACATTGATTCTCTTTTGAACATCTGACATGTTTTTTAAAGTGCTGCAAAAAACCAATGAAGTTAGATGCAGTCATCCAACCACTTGGATGAGGGGCTCCATCAGTACCTGGAGGCGCACCCTCAATCATTCTTGTTTGCCAATTTTTCCTTGGAAATATCATGAAAGGTGGTATATGGTTTCCTGAACCATTGATTGCACTGCAGACAGTGACAAGTTCTCCGCGCTCCGCCGAAGTAACCTTCGAAACTTGTTTCACACCTCGACAAGCAATTATCTTTTTAGGCTTATGTACCGTAGTTATGCCCGTCTCATCTACGTTCCAGATATCTTTAGGCTCGTACTGGAATCGTTCATACAAATTTCGAAGTTTTTCGAAAAACTGAGAAACATTGTGTTTGTTGAAGCTAGTAGCTCGAGATAAGCTAGTAGCTTCAGGCACCCTTAGAGATAGTCTTGTATGACGTCGCATAAAACTGTGCAGCCATTCGTATGTAGCAGTTTCATTTTTACGCCACGCCTGTGAAATATTTTTTTCATTTTTTACTGCAAATTGATATGCCAATTCTCGAACGGCCTTGGGAGTTAATCCATGATACAACTTGCTTGCTTCTGCCAAATAAATTTCCAAATCTTTTTCTTCATCATCTGTGAAAATCTGAGCCTGCCTATAATTTGATTCATAGCTAGGTGATGTAATGCCCGTGGAATCTGCTTCTTTTTTCTTCTTCACATATCGTTTCAGCGTCATTACAGACAAATTATAAGATTTTGCAGTTCCCCGCAGGGATTTTCCATGTTTTACTACATCATAGACAGCCTTTTTCATTCTTTCTTTATTAAATGCTTCTCTTTTCTTACTTCCCACTTTAGTTTTATACACCCGCGGCATTTTAGATCTGCAAAAATAATTTAAAAAAATATTGGTCAATCAAAAACATTAAACAAGTTTCCATAAAATTACATCTAACCTCTGATAGTATTATACTCTTGCCAAACTGTGCTTCAGAAATGTATAGGAATATCATTAAATCTACCTCAACCAAAAATAAAAATATAGGTTCAACTTTTCCCAGTCTCCCCTAGTAAGTGTATACTGAAAACTGTAACTTAAAAAGGGCGCCTAAAATGAGCTAAAATTGCCAGTATTTTAACGAAACAGTTAGACGAACAAATCCGATTAAATAAAAGCATGAAACTTGGATATAATAATCGGTACCTACAAGGCACTTGTGGGACACTTGATCCGGGGATCAAATCTACCCAAATCTTGTGTATCATGTCTCCCCAATCACAACAAGTTTATGTATTATCTCATATAATTTAAACCAATCACAAATAGAAATTTGGGCAAAAGGAAAATAAAAGCACACAATATTTTGTTTCTTACCTTATAACAACAATCACTCAGTCAATAATTTAGTCAACTTTCATCCACTTCGAAATCCACCAAAACAAAAGTCGTGTGTGCGTCAAATGAAAAAACTGTGACAGTTTGTAAACGCGACTGACTTTGACAGATATTTCTTTTCTGCGGTGTCAAACCTTCAAAGTCGAATCAGTGTTGCCGTTTTAAAATAATCTAAATCGTTTAGTAACGTTTTCATTCCACTGTATCTAGTCTCCCAGAAGGATCATGTGTACCCAGTTTCCCCGGAAACTGGGTACAGTTGATCCCCCACTTTTATTTTTGTCCATAAAATAAAAGTTTTACCTTGAAACTGTGATGATTTGTTACTAAAGTATTAATAATATATCTAGTAAAATAATGTTAAAAGATACCTAGTAATTTTCTATAAGATTTAAAAGATATAAAAAAAAAAGTAAAAAATGGGAATCGTACCATGTATCCTCTATATCTGGGTGACTTGATCCTGGCTGTCAGAAGACTTGATCCGGGCGGAACAAGTCTCCCATTATGTATGGGAGGCTTGATACATGCGAGATTAGGGGAGGCGTGCTCGAAACGGTTGATGGTGAGAAACCTACTCTAATAAAATAAAAACCACATAATATTATTTTCCATTTAATGTAGGTAGGAACTGAAAAAACCGTTACAAAGAATATTTTATATTAACTTTAAAACCAACACTATAAAATGTTTAAACAAATACTAGGTACACATATAAAAACGAATATAAAATGTTAGGCCTAGTATCAACTGAATTTAAAACTTTCAATCTAACGATCGAAGGATCTTGAACACAAATAAAAACTTCTAAATATTTTAATAATAATTAAAAAATTAACAAAGTTCAAAACCAACACTATAAATATTTAAACAAATACTACACAATATAAAAACGATACAAACTGAACATAAATCTTTCAGTAAAACGATCCAACTATCTTAAAAAACAATCAAAAAACTTTAAACAATTTTCATTATAATTATAACTCAATAATAATCAAAGGAATGAAAAATTTACTTTGGTTCAATATTAAACAATTAATGTAGCGTGTTTATTTATCAATTTGAAACTTCCGTAGCGATTTCGGAAATTCAAACGCACCCACTCGCTTTGAAGATGATTTAAAACAAGGTGCAGGAACTTTTTTGACGACCTGATACTTAGCAATCAAACTTATATCATTTTTTGCAGGCCATTTAAACTTCTTGTCGGTAATTTTTTTGGCAAATTTTACGTCGTAGCTTGACAAAGATTCATTCACAATTTGACCCACAAAACGATGCAGGACATTTTTTTCTGATACAAAATTAACCACAACCCAATCACCTTCATGTATGTTTTCTTTATCATTATTGTCATTTTCTTCATAGTCGCTTTCCATTTCTTCATCTGAATCCGAAATATTAAAATCGGACTCTGGTGATGGTGGCATAGGCTCAACTTCTTCGTCCGAACTTGATTCTTCATTATATTTCTTTTGCTTTTTATCTTTTCCTTTCAACAAATTTACTTTTACTGATTTGGCTGCCTTCTTTCTCGTTTTTGCTTCTCTTTCTAACGTTTCATTTTCAATAGCCGTTTTTTCAGGAGTATCCGTTAAAATTCTTGTAAAACCTCTCTTTCTACCCTTTCTTGCTGCTTTTCGAGGTGCTGCTTTTGGATGTGGTTTTAAAATTCTCGGACTTACATAATTCTTGTGGGTGGTCGGTTGGTTTAGGGATGGGCTTAATATTCGACCAGGAAGTGACGTCCTTTCACCAAGCGAAACAGGTGCAGGTATTATTGTAGCTGTCCCAGATGTAGGAAAACTCTCCACCGAATCATGAACAACATATGACGTAGTTAATATGGGGTCATTTACAGAAGTAGGAGCACCCTCGCCAGAATTATTATTTAATGTTACAGGGTCAGCCATGTTAGAAGCAGTTTGATCATTAAAAGCAGTGGTGGTAGCAGAAGCAGGGAGGCGTTTCAGTGTGTTATCATTTGACGATGGTTCAAGTAGAGATGGCGATAGTACTCTATCAGGGGTTTTCTGTATATTATCTACTCCAATATCTTCAGCGTCAGTTTCAGGATCTTCAGGTCTGTCAGTAACATAGGACGACAGAAATTCATCTTCCGTAAAAATATCTCTATTGAAGGGGCTTATCCCCGTTACTTCAAAACTTTTTACTATATTTCGAGGTGTCATTGCGGATGGATACGCCTTTCCCAAACAACCAGCAATATCATAAATGCTCAATGGACGACCAGGGTGAGCCAACATCCAGTCGTCACAAGCAGTGTTGTAATATGACTTTAGTGCCCCAAAAACGGTCCTGTCCAATGGCTGCAACTTATGTGAAGTGTGCGGTGGTATCGTTAGAAGTTGGATGCCATTTTCTTTTGCATAATTTATTGTTTCAATGCTTATGTGGCTATCGTGATTATCAAAAATAATGAGACATTGATTCTCTTTTGAACATCTGACATGTTTTTTAAAGTGCTGCAAAAAACCAATGAAGTTAGATGCAGTCATCCAACCACTTGGATGAGGGGCTCCATCAGTACCTGGAGGCGCACCCTCAATCATTCTTGTTTGCCAATTTTTCCTTGGAAATATCATGAAAGGTGGTATATGGTTTCCTGAACCATTGATTGCACTGCAGACAGTGACAAGTTCTCCGCGCTCCGCCGAAGTAACCTTCGAAACTTGTTTCACACCTCGACAAGCAATTATCTTTTTAGGCTTATGTACCGTAGTTATGCCCGTCTCATCTACGTTCCAGATATCTTTAGGCTCGTACTGGAATCGTTCATACAAATTTCGAAGTTTTTCGAAAAACTGAGAAACATTGTGTTTGTTGAAGCTAGTAGCTCGAGATAAGCTAGTAGCTTCAGGCACCCTTAGAGATAGTCTTGTATGACGTCGCATAAAACTGTGCAGCCATTCGTATGTAGCAGTTTCATTTTTACGCCACGCCTGTGAAATATTTTTTTCATTTTTTACTGCAAATTGATATGCCAATTCTCGAACGGCCTTGGGAGTTAATCCATGATACAACTTGCTTGCTTCTGCCAAATAAATTTCCAAATCTTTTTCTTCATCATCTGTGAAAATCTGAGCCTGCCTATAATTTGATTCATAGCTAGGTGATGTAATGCCCGTGGAATCTGCTTCTTTTTTCTTCTTCACATATCGTTTCAGCGTCATTACAGACAAATTATAAGATTTTGCAGTTCCCCGCAGGGATTTTCCATGTTTTACTACATCATAGACAGCCTTTTTCATTCTTTCTTTATTAAATGCTTCTCTTTTCTTACTTCCCACTTTAGTTTTATACACCCGCGGCATTTTAGATCTGCAAAAATAATTTAAAAAAATATTGGTCAATCAAAAACATTAAACAAGTTTCCATAAAATTACATCTAACCTCTGATAGTATTATACTCTTGCCAAACTGTGCTTCAGAAATGTATAGGAATATCATTAAATCTACCTCAACCAAAAATAAAAATATAGGTTCAACTTTTCCCAGTCTCCCCTAGTAAGTGTATACTGAAAACTGTAACTTAAAAAGGGCGCCTAAAATGAGCTAAAATTGCCAGTATTTTAACGAAACAGTTAGACGAACAAATCCGATTAAATAAAAGCATGAAACTTGGATATAATAATCGGTACCTACAAGGCACTTGTGGGACACTTGATCCGGGGATCAAATCTACCCAAATCTTGTGTATCATGTCTCCCCAATCACAACAAGTTTATGTATTATCTCATATAATTTAAACCAATCACAAATAGAAATTTGGGCAAAAGGAAAATAAAAGCACACAATATTTTGTTTCTTACCTTATAACAACAATCACTCAGTCAATAATTTAGTCAACTTTCATCCACTTCGAAATCCACCAAAACAAAAGTCGTGTGTGCGTCAAATGAAAAAACTGTGACAGTTTGTAAACGCGACTGACTTTGACAGATATTTCTTTTCTGCGGTGTCAAACCTTCAAAGTCGAATCAGTGTTGCCGTTTTAAAATAATCTAAATCGTTTAGTAACGTTTTCATTCCACTGTATCTAGTCTCCCAGAAGGATCATGTGTACCCAGTTTCCCCTATGATAATATATACCTAGATAGAAAGATAGAAAATACTTTTATTGCACACGTAAGCTAAAAACAATTTATAAATTAAACACAAAAACAATAAGTGACAATTGGCGGTCTTATCGCTCAAGAGCGATCTCTGCCAGACAACCTGGTATCATCGGATATACATGGGGTAACCACCAACCTGTGTGCATCTAATGGTACTTGAAAATATATAATATAAATACATAACATACCCATATTATAATATACTACAATTTAAATAAAACACACGATTTAAATCTATGAAAACACATACATACCTAACCTATAAATATATATATATACTAAATATCTACTTACATATTATATGGAAACAAGGACGTATTCAGTGACAACAGGACAAACAGTGTTCCTTTACCATTTCCTTGAAAATTGGTAGTGACTTTGCACACCTTACAGTGACCGGCAATGCATTCTATAGCTGGACAGCCTACACAGTAAATGAGTTGCCGTAGAAGGAAGAAGAGTGGACAGGTGTTTGGAGCGAGGGGGTTTCATAGGAGCGAAGAGATCGAGAATGTGAAAGATGAAGAAAGGTGATGTATGTATGAGTGGATTCATAAAAAAACATAGGTACTCACATGGATATACCAATGATCATTGCACACAAGATCCCAATCCGAGGTGATAGTGCGTGTGAAAACACTTTTGTCGTAGACAAATTGTGGACAAGGGACCAGCGGTATCATTGTCTTTCTCATCTCCGGGAGGTAATCCAGAAAATCCGGGTCGAAGATCAAACATGGCCGTTCTTCTATTTTCTGTGAACATTATAATAACGAGTTATGAGTTATGAGCATGTATTTTTTACTATTATATTAATCTACAACTTATTATTTCTAACCCCGCCAAACCTGGTCAACTCCGACAAACAAAGTAATAATACTAGCCAAAAGTATGAAAATCGCGGCTCGCTTCGCTAAAGAAAATACTAGTTGGCATTATGGCTGTACGCGGTGCAGTGGGGCGGCGCGGTGGTGACTGCGGCGGTGGTTGTGTTTATTGTTGCTTTTTAGGGTTTCGAGATCGGTTTCGAAACCCAATGTCTCGCTCTGTCTTGTCCGTCCCCGCTCTTTTTTGAATACCTATCTCAGTAGATAACTACTGCAGCTATTAACTTGAAATTTGAAATAATGATACATTTCGTGCGCCATTACTGATTTAAATTAAAAAAAAATAAAATGAATACTTTTAGTACAAATATTGATGTTGAAATTTCAAAAGAGACCTAGAGGAGCAAATCGGTTATCAAATGAAAGGTATCGTTTTGACCATTTCAAAACCGCTTTTGATAATTTTTGTAGGTTTTATTCTTTTTGAAATATTTCAAGAAAAGTCGGAAAATTTACTGTCCCCCCTCTATCTCCGAAGATTGCAGACCGATCCACGTATAATGTATAGGGCGATTGTAGATATAGATCTATATTTTGTAGGAAAATTATAGAGAAGTCTGTCAAAATATTAGAATTTTTCCTGAAATAAAAATTACTTATTATGTACCTAACTTATTTGAAACCTACAAATTGAGATAGGCAGCGCTTGCGTTTTGACTTTTAGGGCGCTATTTTGACTCTCCTTTACCTAGTACTTCATAATTTTAGTTCGGGTAGTTTCCGTTTGGCGCCACCTGTCGATTACGTCGAGCGAGTCGCTCGCAAAGTTTCCTCAGTTTAGGTCTCTATCACCATGCAGCCCTTACTTAGGTTTCAAATAAGTTAGGTACATAATAAGTAATTTTTATTTCAGGAAAAATTCTAATATTATGTAGCCTGTAACTTATTTGAAACCTACAAATTGAGACCTGTTTATTTTCGCATGGTGGCGACAGGTTTAAAAATATAAGCCAACTGTGATTTCAAGATATATAATTTATTTCCAACAAAGGTAAGTACCAAAGTATGTAACATAAAGTGAAGTATATCTTAATGTTTTCACAATCAACCTTATGAACATAATGTATCAAAATTACAAAGTAATACAAATCAACTTTATTTACAGAAACTCATTTGTTACAAAGGTAAAAAATTATTAGCAAGACACGGTGTGTCTGATGAGATATATGGTTTTACAGGACGTTTGTAAAATCGAATAAGTGTGTTGGAAGATGTCCAGTTTCCACGAGCCAAAATATCTTCAAGAGACATTTCATTAACCCAATTCAAAGATGCCACCGCTGACCTTATTGAACCAGGTGAGTCTTGAATTCCAGCATCAACCAAGACTGTTTTAACCCAACCAGCGATGATTGTTCGACTTGCAGGCTTGGGTTTTCCTCTTGTTGAGACGAATAGGTTGTTTATATTTCCACCCTCCACACGCCTTTGTTGAGACAGTTGTATCAGTTTTTTAATCCAAAAAACAGGGTCAATTTTCCAGTTCTCTCCAGATAAAAGTACCCAGCCAGACTGTTTGTGATTAATTGTGTCTGTTTTTGACCCAAAGTGTGGCCAAAATGTTATGGAACCATCTTCTATAATACATTTATCCTCTTTTACAGATAACAATGTCAGGTCATGGACCCTTCTTCCGGAGGCAAGCAGGAGCAATGTGGCACATCGTCGAGCAGCTTCGAACATACTGTCAAGATTGGGTTCTGACTGAAGCAGCCACTCTACAGCTACCTGCGGATTCCATACTGGTGGCTTGACTTTATCTTTAGCTGCAGATTTATTTGCTAAACCTCTCAGTGTTTGTCGTACTAATATGTTAGAGCTTAGTTTTTCCTCTGATTCTGGTTTACAGAATGATGATACAACGGATTTATGTACCTGTATTGTTTTGTAGCTTAAGCCTTCCACTGTATGTAAATGAATAAGATATTTCGCGAGGCCTTGGCCTCCTGGAGTTTTGTTATTTATCCCATATTCCTTACACCATTTTAACCAGCGGGTCCAGGCAGGTTTATAGGTTTTCAGTGTACTAGGTCTCCAGCTTGATTCAATGATATTTATCTCTGAAGGTGTCCAGTTACCTAAGAGATCATCCCACCCCGACATTTCCATGCCTCTAATACAAGCTTGTTTACCTGCGCAGGGGGTAGGTTCGTTCTCGTGTCTATCAGCACTGATTCCAGATTCTTGATGGTGAACGGAGGTGCTAAAGCCCGTTTCTTTAGGTCTGTCCTCCAAAACACGTTCTTCCATCTCGGACAAATCACTATGTATGTTCCCTTGGCTTCGTTCAGACATGATAGGACTTTGTGCATTAGACACGGAGGAGGGAATATCCATGCCAATTTGTGATCCCAAACTAGGCTGAAAACGTCGTGTGACACAGCTTGTTGATCTTTTAAGTCTAGAGCTACGTATCGTGCTACTACATGAGCTTTTCTGGATGCCATCATGTCCACTTGAGGGGTCCCCCACTTCTCGAAAATCAGCTGGCAAGCCTGCGGTAACAGGTGCCATTCCGCTAGGGCCTTGTACCTGGAAAGACTGTCGGCGATACCATTGAGTGTGCCTGGAAGGTAACTGGTTATTAGATTGATGTTGTATTGTTCTAAGAGATGGTAAATCATTCTTGTCAATTGCATCACGCCGATGGATTTCGTGCCGCCTTGTCTGCGTAAAAAAGCTAGGGCGGTTCGATTGTCGCTTTGAACAAGGATGGTCCTGTTGCTGCAATCTATGGCTACACTTCTGTGGGTAAGCACTTTGTAAACAGCCAGTAACTCTTTTAGATTCGAATGGCAATGAAGCTCTTCTGGCAACCACGGCCCTTGAAAGTGATTGCCGTTGACGTACGCTCCCCAACCGCTCGCTGAGGCGTCTGTGATTATATGGTAGGATACTGAGGCTGACCAAATTTCGCTTGTTGTGAATGTGTTCTGTAGCCACCATTTGATGTCTTCTTTGGCAGCCGGGCTCAATGGGACTGCCACACCCATTTTCAGCGCCTGGTTTAGGCAAGACTGAATATTGCGGTATCGTAAGATCCCGTGGTTTATTACAAAGCTGGAAAACTGCAGAGTTCCCATAATCTTTTGAAGATCTATAAGTGATAGATGCTTTGACTCTTGAGTGCGAAGAAGTAGGTTTCTCAGAGTGGTTACCTTCTTTGCTGGAAGACTTTTTCGGTTTAGCCGAGTGTTCCAGCGAATTCCGAGGAACTCTATTTCTTGATGGGGTACGTTGGATGACTTTTGCTTGTTTATTACCCATCCGAGCTTGGTCATAAGGTCGATGGCCTGTTTCATATGTTGTCGAAGGACTAGAGGACAATGATTCACCAGGAGGAAGTCGTCCAAGTACACTATGACCCTTATACCTTTTTCTCTGAGCTTCTGCGCTATCCAATTGGACAAGGTCGCAAACGTTCTGGGCGCGCTTGCAAGCCCGAATGCCAGGCAGGTCATCTGGTACGTTGTACCGTTGAAAAAGAACCTCAGAAATCGTCGGTGCGATTTCGCGATCGGTATATGAAAATAGGCCTGATGTAGATCGATTTTCATCATAAAGTCTCCGGCTTGCAAGAAATGGGGTACTTTCTGCATATTTATCAGCCGAAATTTCTTTGGTTGCAGGTAAAAATTTAAGGCTTTTAGGTTTAAAACCGGTCTTTGTGTACCGTCTGACTTTTTTACAGGAAACATGGTTGAGATGAATCCAGGGCTTGGAGGAGCCACTTCGATCACCGAATCTTCCAACATCTGCCGTATCTCCGCGCTTAGCTTTAGTGACGACAGCATTTGGGCTTGATTTTTGTAGACAAGTCTTAAAGGTGGTTTTTCCAAAAAGGGTATTCGGTAACCCTGTATTATTTTCAAAATGTGGGCTGGGGCCCTCATGGTTTGCCAGACATGATGGTAATGGCGCAATTGACCGGCTTTGAAAATCACGGCATAGTCATTGTTTTCGTTGATTGTCTCTGTAGTTATCTCTTGGTCGTTGATGAGATTTGTTTTTCGCATTGGAATACGGTCGTTTTCCAGCGAATGACTTGCCTTTACCAGAAACGGAAGCTTGCTGGTTTCTATTTGGGTGGTTATACCCTCGAAAAGGCACCGCGGGGTCGTTTGACCGCCTTGGTGCGGCCTGGTTGCCCTCGGCAGGCACGTACGGCCGGTTGTGTATGACCTGGTTACCCTCGGCAGGTAAGAATGGTCTTCGAAACACTTTAGAGCCTCCTCCTAGTTTGCTCACGGCATCACTGAATTCCTTTGCCTGGAAGATGTATTCGCAGCTAGGAGGGATTTTCCTTAAAACTGCTTTGTTGTATTTGTCCTTGACCGCAGACAGGACGTTCTCTCTTCTGTGCTCTATTATATTAGCCCGCCTTCCGCAGACCATCTGTAACAAATCTTTAGACACCGACATGTATGGACACGTATTCGAAAACAGCTCGTGGACTTTGGTTGCCAACGAAGCCCTTGTCAACTGTGTGTCGCTGTCGGCGCTCCAGGCTAGCAAATCTTTTAGTGCAGTCTGCAAAGATTCTTTTTGTGTGATAAGCATATTAGTCATAGCTCCGAAACTTTGATCTAGTGACCTAGATTGGCAGAACTTCGTTTCGAAGGCCATGAGCTCATCATTTATTGCCAGATTAGTAAACGCAGGCGAAGAAATATATTTCTTTTGGACATCTGTATAACGGACGCTATTCCATTCTGAACTGTCAAAATGTTGAATTTTACGCAGGTATTTGAGCTTCGATTCAGTCGTACGCTTGACAGCTTCTGACGTAATCGTACAATCGTCCCATTCGAAATCTGGTTCATCAGGTTTAATCAAACATGACGCTACTGAATCATCATCTTTTGAATTGTCAAGCAGGCCGTCATTGTCGGCCGTAGATTTTTGCACATCATGGTAATTTCTGGTCAATAGATATTTAAGCTCACTAACCTGTTTTTGGAGAAAATCCAACCTCTGATCAGCGACGTCATCCCTGGTACGAGTACGTTTTGGTGTCGGTAGCACACTCGCGTCTTCATCGTCACCGTCCTCGTCGCTGCTACTGTAAACTCGCCGCGGTCGCTTGTAGTTAATTTTTCTTCTCACGCCGCTCGTTCCTGGAACTGGAGAGTCATTTTCCCGTGCTTCGTTGTCACTCATATTTCTACTAAAAGAAAAATCACTAAGTTTAATATTTATTAAAAACTGTACCTACTGCAAGGAAAGGTCTTAGAATTTACTTACAGTTTGTCTTGAGTTGCACTTACTATATTACTTTAGAAATAAATCCAAAATATATTTCGAACGACTACGTCGTTTTTTGCACCCAACCAGTCGCAACGAAAGACAAACGCCAACTGAGGAAACTTTGCGAGCGACTCGCTCGACGTAATCGACAGGTGGCGCCAAACGGAAACTACCCGAACTAAAATTATGAAGTACTAGGTAAAGGAGAGTCAAAATAGCGCCCTAAAAGTCAAAACGCAAGCGCTGCCTATCTCAATTTGTAGGTTTCAAATAAGTTACAGGCTACATAATGACCATTTTTGAAAAATTATCTAAGTGAGTGATTTTTTTTTTCGAAACTGGGGCTACCTACCCGAATGGGGTATCAAATGAAAGGTATCGTTTTGACCATTTCAAAACCGCTGTTGAAATTTCTGTAGGTTTTATACTATTTGGCATATTTTAAAAAAGTCGAAAAATTTACCATAAAATTGATTTTGTTGAATACGACTTCTACGAGTGAATTTTGAGATGAATAAATGTCAGCCATCTTGGATTTGAAGAGACTTCTTTTTCGTAATATACGAGTTTCAGTTATTTGAAAACGATACCCATATTAGTGGGTGTGCTGTCAACAGCAACACACAGCAAGGCCCGCTCCTCCGTGGGCATTGCTGTGTGACGTGACGGTGGTGGACGCATTGCGGCTCGTTTGCCTTCGCTCGCCGCGAACGACATTGCCGCCATCAAATTCTAAATCCTCACCCCAAGCACAAAGTTAGTCGAAAACCATAAATCTATGTCGAAAACCATACCCGTATCAACAATGTCAAAATCTCCAGCATATTAGTACGTAACGTAGTAAGTAGGTATAAAGGTAGGAACTACCTCCCTACTTTCATACCGGTGCGCAAGTTTCGCGCCACTCCTCTTCCGAGTATGGAAACATATCTGGTTTAGCGCACCAGAAATCTTGGGGTGGTGCCAAGAACACTATGTTCAGCTGGTACCAGGCAGTAGGTAGCTTCAGCAATGCCATCAGAATATTTATCTTTAGCTGCCATTTTCCAAAATCTCCAATTAATTCTGTTGTTACATCAGGATGTTCTATCTGGGGGCCTGACAATAAAACAGTGGTCGTTAATTCGGTAGGTAAGTACCCAAGTACTTATGATAGGTCCCTTTGCAGCATTTGCAGCTAAGCTTTGCAGGCACTACGTTCGGATTAGTTGCACTTCGTGCGTTGACATTTTGGAGTAAACAACCAAGCAAGTCGCATTTCGTGCGTTCTGCAACGCGTCGAAAAAAATACCTAAAGCTTTTGTCCCATTTCGTGCGTCTACTATTATCATCGACATTGAGTAGGTATTATATTAGCTTTACCACCCTCGTCCCTGAGCTTTACATTACCTACCATCTCTTCCTACCTACGAATAAATAATTATTTATTCGTAGCTTCACGTACATAACTAGCTACCAATACCAACCTACCATTAAGTTAATTATGGTACAGTCACCGCTTAAAATACATATACCTAGGTACCTACAGAAAAAGACTCCAAACCCGTGTGAGTAACCGTTGCCCAACATGTATGCCATTATGTTGGCCAATACGTACCTACCTACTTATGGCCAACGTGTAGTGTGTTTTGTGGAGTGTTATTTATAGTGTTGTTCCTAAAACTTTATTATCAACTTTTTATAGTGTTTGATTACGAATTTGCATAAAGTATGACTACTGGG
The DNA here is from genome assembly GCA_946478455.1 of Eupithecia vulgata. Lineage (NCBI taxonomy): Eukaryota > Metazoa > Arthropoda > Insecta > Lepidoptera > Geometridae > Eupithecia > Eupithecia vulgata. The sequence continues at coordinate 9,328,329 of OX297869.1, read as the reverse complement.
AGAGGAAGTACCTACTTCACGCATTATTTATACATTATAGCATTTACATTAAGAAAACCTCATTTTCTATAGGAACTATTTCGGTTTTTAATGGGTACGCTAGCATAACGCCAGCTCAGGTGTTATTTTATAGTCTTGTTCCATATCTCTGTTCCTATGAGAGCAATCATTATGAAATTTTGCATAGCTAAAACGCTATTTATACTCTATTATTGTATATAAATTTTGTTGCTATAACTAGTATAGGTAAGCCGTTTTTGAGAACGGTCGTGTGTACGCTAGCTTGATCGTTATGCTGGCGTACCCACAAACAATGGTCACATAGATTTAAATCGTTAGATAGGCCCCGACACCAAAAACTGTGGCTTTGTTTTTGAATATGTGCGTTAACAAAATGCCGACGCACGCACACTAATGTGTAGTAAAAAAAATCGTGTTTCTGCCATTGTACTTATCTGTTGCTATTACCATTTCGTGTGTAATTATATTGCACACACTTTTCTGAAAAAAGTATGCACTTAGATGCCCTGAAATCGAAAATGTTTGAATGTGTGCGTCAACATGGCGTCCAAAACTGTGCAATTTGTGTAGAAGGTACGGTCCGGTAAGTAGTTAGAAATAGTGTTTTTTGCCAATAAACCTAATTATTGTTATTACCATTTCGTTTACAATTGTATTGCACTGACTTCTGTGAAAACATAAAGGTCTTATTTATATCCTGAAATCGAAAACGCGTCTGTCTAAAACGTGTGCAATCTACACACAACAAGTGTACTGAGAAAATAGTGTCATCTCTTTTTCTCCCACATTAGTTGCAAACACTACTTTCTCTTTCGTGCACTCGCCGTTTAAATTTGTTATTTTAGACAGTGCGGAAGGAAAAATAAAAGTTTTTAAATCAAATCGCAATACTTACGAGTGAAATGTTACACCTCTGGCTTTATTTGTGTTTCTAGAATTGTTGTTGCACTTTAGAAAGGCACACAATGGCATTTTGTGACACTAAACTGCTCGGAAACGTCCTTTACAACACGTCCGGCTAACACTGTGTTTGGATGTGCACTGATTCCAGGTTAGTGAGCCTCACTCTCTTCGACCGTGGAACAACACAGCACGGTCTCACTGCGGTAAGGGCCTATCTAACGATTTAAATCTATGAATGGTCATTATTTCTTAAACCAAGGAGGCGCTATTTATTTTACTTTTGCACTGATTATACTCTATTTATACGCTATTTATTAGGCATAAGAACGAACGTGAATTCGGTTATGTTTACGCTACCATCTCCTTTTTCCCATTCTCTAAGAGTACCCATAACACAAGCTCTGCTTAGCTTGGGGCTAGATAATACTGTGTGAATTGTCCAGCATTACCTAATTATTATATTATAATTAAAAATACATAAATCTACGTAGGTATGTACTAGGTACAAGCTTAGGTACGTACCTACCTCAAATATCTACTCTACTTGATACTTACCTACCTACTTTCTTTGTGTCGGGTTAGATAACCTCTCTACGTAGGTCTAGCTAGGGTCTAGGTACCTGTAGATAGGTACCTTTCTAAATGTTAATTTAATGTACAGTCGAGAAACTTACTTCGTTTGGGAGAGGTTTTTTGCTTCTTCATATCTCTATTCACGCCTTCATAGTATATTATTTTAGCTTCTTTTTGTAAAGCAGTTTGTTTGGGCCACAGATTTATAAGTAGGTATGGTACTGTTTGGGCTCAAAATTAGTAGGTAAATGAAGGTTTAAGATCAGAGATAGTTCATTTTATGCGAAGAGAATACAATATCTACGTAAGTATTTTATTTACTACCAGTATACTTACTAGCAAAGAGAATAAAACCACTAGTAGGTACGTTATTATTCTAGTTTATGTTTACTAGATGGTATAGTAGGTACTCAAAATGAAATCAGTACTTAGGCGACCCACAGACGTTCATCGTAGTATTACGTCTTAGTTTATGCGTTCATTATTATCAAAGAGTAGGTCTAGGTAACGTAACGGCACCAATAATCGACACCTTAAGGATTTTACTGAACGCCGGTGGATGTTACTTGTAAATTTTATAAGTTGGTGCCTCGAAGTTTTGAGTAAATGATCATTAATATTTCTTATACAAGGTACATATAAATTGGAATGTTATAAGCGTATAGTTTTTCTATAAATTATGTTTTATGAAAAAAACACCAAAGTTCCAGTAATGGACACACTAATCCCCAGTAATGATTCTCTAGTAATGGACATTTCTCCAACGATCGACACCCAATAATCGACTACGCTCCAGTAATCGGCACCCTATATTCGACAGTAAATTATAAAGGTAATTAACGTGCATACAATATTTAAGGTTTTTTTATTGGAAGGTAAAATAAGAAATAAATACAAATAATCTAAAATACGTTTATTTTAGGAACATAAAGTAACAAAAATATTATTAAAAGAATGAACTATCAGATAATCAGAAATCAACAACAGAAATTTGAAAGGCTAATAATCTGTTATTATTATTAGGTACGTAGGTACTTAATTTGAGTTTGAGATCACAAAAAATCAACTTACCTACTAATTAAACTTACTTATTGGTACAATATCAATCTTACAAGAAGAAGAAGAACCAAGAATATACCCAGGGCTGTAGCCAGAAATTCATTTGGGAGAGCGGAATTTAACACACAACCGAAAAGTACTCCAAGTTATCGGCGAGCGAAGCGAGCCGCGAAAACACAGTGTTATGCTCTAGTTTTGGTGTATTTTTTGTTATGAAAATCTTAGATGGGTCAAGTTCGGGACCATGGGAAAACAAGCTGAGCGAGCCACAAAATTCACTTTTTTTTGTGAGTTCAAGTGGGAGTCGAGCACTGGACCCCTACAAGATATGTTTGGCGAGAGGAACAAGCCGCGAAAATTTGTGGATCCGTTAGATTTTTTACAGTGTTTTGTATACTGACCTCAAACGAGCGTTGAGTACCACAGATCACAGCCAGAAGGCTTAAATGACGTCAGCGAGTGGAGCGAGCCGCTTTTTTTGCAAATTTGTAGAAGTGATATTATTATACAGTGTGGTTGCAGTCAGTTGCATCTTCTAGGGGGGGGGGGGGGGGCAGCGGCCTTTCTGGCCACCTGAAAGTGTTCCGGTGACGACGGAATTTCATCAGAGCTTTTGAAAGCTGGAGGAACCCCTGTTTTACAGGAATTACAGAACCTCTTCAATGCCGTCCTTCACAGTTGGAGAACTCCAAAGGCATGGAGCGGGAGTTTGGTGGTGCTCTTTTTTAAGAAGGGCGACACAACCCTCCTGAAAAATTACAGGCCCATATCGCTCCTAAGCCATGTCTATAAGTTGTTCTCACGAGTGGTCACGAATCGTCTCGCCAGAAGACTCGACGAGTTCCATTCCAGCCACCGGAACAGGCCGGGTTTACCGCATACACACGGTGAGGCAGATTATACAGAAGTCCGAAGAGTATAATCAGCCCCTGTGTCTGGCCTTTGTGGACTATGAAAAGGCCTTTGACTCTGTCGAAACCTGGGCTGTTCTGGAATCCTTACAGCGATGCCAAGTAGACTATCGTTATATCGAGGTGCTGAGATGTCTTTATGATGCCGCCACCATGAGTGTCCAAGTACAGGGCCAGCAGTCTAAACCTATCCAACTGCGCAGAGGAGTGAGACAGGGGGATGTTATATCCCCGAAACTGTTCACAAGCGCGTTGGATGGAAGATGTGTTTAAGACGCTGGACTGGAAAGGTAAGGGCATCAACATAAACGGCGATTACATCTCACACCTGCGATTCGGTGATGACATAGTGTTAATAGCGGAGTCGCTTGAGGAGCTAAACCGGATGCTGGCCGACCTAGCTTCAGTCTCGAGACGCATCGGTCTTGGCATGAACTTGGATAAAACCAAGGTCATCAATGGTCACATCGATCCGGGACCGGTGGTCGTACATGGTCACCTTCTCGAAATTGTTTCCGAGTATACTTACCTTGGGCAGATTCTGCAGTTGGGTAAAAACAATTTCGAGAAGGAGGCCAAGAGGAGGATCCAGCTAGGTTGGGCCGCGTTTGGCAAACTACGTCGAGTCTTGTCGTCATCCATACCCCAATGCTTGCGTCGACAACCGCTGGGGTAAACGTGTTCTTGAGTGGAGACCGCGACTCGGCAAACGTAGTGTAGGACGCCCTCCGACCAGGTGGGATGACGATTTGCGAAAGACTGCTGGCAGATGCTGGATGCGGCAAGCTGAAGACAGGGCGCTATGGCGCTCATTAGGGGAGGCCTATGTCCAGCAGTGGACAAATATAGGCTGATGATGATGAAAGTGTTCCCAGTTGATAGCACCATGTTAGTCACTTCATCATCATCATCAACCTACATCAGTCCACTCTCTTTTAATATCGTTGAAGGCCACATCCTACATTCTATAGAAGTTCGACCTGATATTTTGTTAGAAGTGTGACCCGTGGTACTCCATAGGGCTTAGCTGCAGTGGCTATCGGTTCACCTCTGTTTACTGCTGCAATTGCATCTCCCATCTGCTTGGGAGTATAATTTTTTCTTGGTGCCATCTAAAAATATTTGGAACCATACATCGACATCCAGTGATCAACGCATGTCGATGACTGGAAAAATGAAATTTTGTAATCCAGTGATCGACACCCCCCCAAAACGGTTCCATGAAATTCTAGCTCTCATACTTTTAAACAAAATATTGCAAAAATATCAAAAGCTTTCCATAAAATAAAAACTCTGTAAGATCAGGTTAATGGTAAAGCATTTATAAACAAAAATCTAGACCTACCTCCTTAAGGACTTCCTTAATAAATTTCGATGTTTTTGATTTTTTCCCGGAGACCGACGTTATCACATCGCCATCTTGAAACGGAGAGGCCGATCACAAATATCACCTGTCAATATGACAAAGCGATACTTACGTCACAAATTAGTGGTGTTACCGTGGTATTTTTTTGTTGCGTATGCCTAGGATTGTCGTTAGAAATTTCTCTGTCGATCATTGGGGTATTGTCGATTACCGGTGCCGTTACGTTAGGTATAATAACATTATTATTGCACAATAGTTTTATTTTACTAAAGGCAATGAGTATCAATGAGGTTTTACCAATAGAGACGTCATACTACTCATTATAAAGATATAAAAATTTGGCGAGATTTTACTATAATATTTAGGACATAGGACCGTGTCCGTGATGGTAGCGTACACATAACCGAATTCACGTTTGTTGTTATGCCTAATAAATAACGTATAAATAGAGTATAATCAGTGCAAAAGTAAAATAAATAGCGCCTCCTTGGTTTAAGAAATAATTACCATTGTTTGTGGGTACGCCAGCATAACGTTATGCTAGCGTACCCATTAAAAACCGAAATAGTTCCTATAGAAAACGAGGTTTTCTTAATGTAAATGCTATATGTATAAATAGTGTGTGAAGTACTTCCTCTCCCAGTAGTCATACTTTATGCAAATTCGTAATCAAACACTATAAAAAGTTGATGTAAAGTTCTAGGAACATGACGACGCATTATCTTTATCTCTTTCACTTCCATGGATAATTCATACGCATCTTTCTCTATCTTTCATTGTGACCAATACCTACATTGCTCACTGCTCCGAGTCCAAGGGATATTGCTGTCCGTTGCAATGTAGTTCCGCCGTGGTCTGCTAGATGGCGCTTATAGTCTTGTTCCATATCGCTGTTCCTATGAGAGCAATCATTATGAAATTTTTCATAGCTAAGACGCTATTTATACTCTATTATTGTGTATAATTATGCCTTATATTTCTTAAACCAAGGAGGCGCTATTTATTTTACTTTTGCACTGATTATACTCTATGTATACGTTATTTATTAGGCATAACAACAAACGTGAATTCGGTTGTGTGTACGCTACCATCACGGACACCATAGGACCTATGGAACTTTATTTGTATCACTAAGTAGGTAGATTAAAATTTTCTGAGATCAGTCTCAGATATTAGGGCCCAGCGTGGCGATTATGGGCTTTACCCCCAAATGATGCAATTAGACAAAAAATGGCCCCCAGTTCCCAGCTGCCTCGCTTTTCTTGGCCATGGCAGCGGCCATGGTACAGCCGTGGTACAGCCTATGACGTCGCATCGGCTAGCAGCTAGAGTGAACTGGGGAAAATGGGTACCTACAGCAGACATCTCTAAGAAAATAAACAGTAAATTTTCAAAATATTTTTTTTAACTATTAAATATCTCAATAGGTTGCCACCTAGTTGGTATCATAAGGGGTTTGAAGATATTGGCCCTAACATCAGCTGCCATTTTGTTTTTTTTTAAGTCGCCGTGCACAATAAAAGTTATAGATAGAGGACAAATAGAAAATGTTCTATAACATAATATCCTAAAGTGTCAGGTTTCTGAGATATTCACAAATGAAAATCACTAACATCGGCAAACACTTTGTTTTATTATATCAAAAATTGAAAATATATTTTTTTTTCCTTTGAAAATAAATAAAATGTAAATATCTCGCAAAACGCTTTAGGGCATGTTATAGAACTTTTTAATTTGTTTTAGTGTCTTGTCTTCTATCCAAATATCTGTCAACTTTCAATAAGCGCGGCGACTCCGATAAGATATAATATTATTCTGTGCTCTGCGGGTGCCATCATTTTACAACCAGTCCAGTAACAACCAGGGACGTTACAGCCCAGGAATTTCTGTACATTGTGGACGCATGTTCCAAGGCTGTAATTTCTGAAGCTGTATTATACAGGCCGTACAATGATAGCACGTTACGTGTATTTACAGCCATGGAAAATTCTGCCAATCGCAGAATATTCCGGGGTTGTATAAACCTCGGTTGTATTTTTTGGGTTGAAAAATATTTGAACGTATCGGTCTATTACAGCCACAGAAAATACAGCCTTGGAAAATAATGTCAAGATGGCTTCCTATTCTTTGCTGCGTTTACAATCACTAGCTTGTGCAAGCTGTCTACTGGATGGCATCGCATGGTAATGTCACTGTCATTGTATACTCTGTAAAAACTTAAAAATTATGATTCTACAGCGTATAGAAAAAATATATAACGGAGCATTGGAGTTAACCGAAATAGTTTGAGAGTAAGTATTTCGTTTATAGTACAGACTTACTTACTGCTGTGTGTCTTGGCGTCCGACCGATACGAGAAATCTCAATTTTTCCCTCTCCTGCGCAGTTTCCCGATAATGTTAGGTTCTTTCATCCTCCAGGTTCCGTACTCTTTGCAGGTACCTAGGCCCTATTATCTTGCGTAGAATCGTACTCAAGTTTTTATGTGAAACCACTTTTAATTTTTTTATGTGAACAGGCCTCTTTTGCTACAGCGACATCTATTGGTTTTGTAAAAGAACTACACAGCCGATGTCCGAACTTAGGATTAGGACAGCGCAGCGCAGCGTAAGAATAGTAGATATTGAAATGCTTCACAATATAACTCAGGGATGGCGCTACTAGCGAATAACCATGCAGTGAAGCAGACTTTGGGAGAGAAGCTCATCATCGGAACTTAAGAACAAACTTTTTTTTTATATAATATAGTTTATGTAGATTTTCATTTCATCAGTCTCACCTGATGGAAAGCAGGTGAACAGAAATGAATGAATAGCAGCGGGTTTCGGGGCTCTGTCATAAAGTTTTTTGTGCTTACAAAAAATTAGTGAAACCAATAAGACTAATTATGATTATTAGAATATCTTTGAATATTATATATTTTAGAATAATGGGCGATTGGGGAGTAGGGTAGAAAATACATTAAACCCGTACTAGGTAATTTTTATTTTGCTACATACCAGGTCATTTTTATTAAGTGAAGATAATTATGCCGTCACTATAATAAATAATAATAAAAATAAATAATGCTGGACAATTCACACAGCATTAGCCCCAAGCTAAGCAGAGCTTGTGTTATGGGTACAAGATAACGGATACACATAATACAATAAGTACCTAAGTACATAAAAACACTTGAAGAGGTCACGGTCGCAGATTTAAAAAATCAGTCTGCACCAAATCCCTTTGATTTATAGATGCATTGGGGCAATTTTCGAATATTGTTAGGTTGTTTGTAGGTTTCTGTTGCATATTGGAGATACTTTTATTTTAATATTATTTGTAGCAAAAAATGATGATGATGATGAAGAACTAGGTACTAGGCGGGAGAGGGGGGAGGTACAGCGGGTATGAGTTCCCAAAGATTTACATCTTCAAAATAATCATAATACTAATAATAATAATGGAGACTCGGTGTGTGGCGTAAACTCCCAATCCTCCATTAACTTTAACAGGCCACGTGGAGGACACTGACAATGAAGACCCCGAAGAGTAGTGGCTCCAGTTGCTCTAGCTAGCCAGCGCGCCCCATGCAGCTGTTTAAGCAATAAAAGATAGCTATGTTAACTGTCTTGTAAAAGTTCTAGAAAATGTGGTGCGGCAGGCGAATGACTGCGTGCGTCACAAGATGTTGCGGGTTCAATTCCCTCCCGGAACAAATGTTAAGTACTGTCTGCCGATATTTTTTCCGGAGGTCGTTAGTAGTTAGTATACCTATATTAAATTACTAAGTATGGACATAAAGTGAAGATTTTATTTAATAAACAAAACTGAAAAATGTGTTAAGTAGTTGAATATTTATTATTAGGTACAACGCTCCCCTTTAATGAACCGTTTCGATATGTCGTTTTGAAAAATACACTTCTTACTGGTAAAGTAGGTAAAAAACTAACTAACCTTTGTAAATTATTGCTGTGCTTATAGCAATAATCATTTTCATTTTATTTTACTACCCACCTAACGGTGCTGAACCCCCGTTAAGCATCGTTCACAAGTTAGGTACCTACCTAATGTTTTTGGGCTTTTGTTTGTCAATTCCGTAGACAAAAAATGGATAAGTGCGAGAAGCCAAGCCATGTGTTCTGGTAGATTAGAGTACTTTGCATCTTAAGTGATCGTAGTAGAAACATAGGTAGGTAAATATTTTTATTAAAAGGTATTCCCAACAAAAAACAAGTAAATTAGGAAGAATGGAAACTATAAATCAAATGTATTTGATTTATTTGATATTTTGAATATATTTTATTAATATCCCTTAAAATGATTGTCAAAAAGTCAAAAGTCGAGTCAGTTTTTCATAGTAGCTTGGTAACGCTAGCTTTGGATCTTTATTATTATTAATAAAATAGGTGGCGGCCCTAGTTTGAGCTGGTGTACCCAGGGGTTGAGCCAGATTTCCTATTGTAGAAGAAACATTTTTTCGAAAGGTCGTGGAAGAAATCACGGGTGACAGCTAGTGTTCATTATATAATTATACTAGCAACCCGCGCTTTCTTCGCACGGCTAACCAATATTGTTTTTATTGACTGATCATGTTGGATAATCCGCACAGCATCATCTAGCTAGCCTATCCATCCCCAAAGCAAGCAAAGAGAGAGTAACACAACCTATGTTATGAGTACTACACAGAACTGATACATACTTAATTAATACCTACTATAGAATATTAGTAGGCGCGATAAACGCTATATACTTACCAACCTCTGCACTGCTACGTTTCATTTGGACAAAAATCGCATTCATCTGAGGGGAAATGATCGTAAAAAGTAGAACCACATGAACACCAAACCACCTCCATATTTTTAAACTGTACTATATCATTTTATCTATTAAAATTTAGCACTATGTAGTCGGGTCCAAAATGATTTTGTCTCGAGAGGCCGCACGTGCACCAAGATCTATTCACAAAAGGTGTCATGCCGTCCCAGGGTCACAAAGCTTCTTTTTAGATCAATATTTTCTTCATTGTTTTTGGTTAACATGTTACACTCGCACTCAATACCTACATAAGTACTGCAGAATTGCCCACCTCAATTGGCATTGCAGAATCGCACCCGCGAAACAGCGGCAACGTGACGCAGAGTCAGCATAACGTGACGCCCTGCGTCGTCCCACGGCTGCCTTCAACCTGACCTACTGACACTACACGAGGCATACGACTTCACTTACTTTTTACTTGGTTCTCACATCGACTACTAGATTATTTTAGATAAATTTATTTTATTTTGTCATAACATAACTTAAGTAATAATAAGATTGAGGAATTTATCTTATTTATCTTGCATACAAAGTATTCGTGCTGATTGCTAACATTTAGGTAAATGGTAGAATAATTACCTTTTTCTCAATAAATTCAATGCGAACGACGCGATGTCACCCGCCAGCAACAACTAGAAGGTATTCAATAAAAGATAAGTTCTACATTATAAGTATATTAAAATCAAAGTAGTAGAAGCAGTAGAGAGCTACACAAAAAAAACTAATATGTATTGTATGAAATAGGTACACAATTAGATTTCATTTCCAACTGGTATTAATTGATATGGATCAATTGATCTTATTACCGACCTGCAGTGCTTGGAACAATTGTAAATAGATACCAACTAGTTATGATTTGTTTCTATTATTTGATTGTAATTTTCACATTTAATAAAATACCTATTATGCTAGTTTGATTTCATTTCAAAGAGGGAATGGATTACCAACTTATCGATGCAGGTTTTGAGCTTTCTGTCCCTACGTAACATTTGCATGCTTATCCGAACTGCGACACACAGTAGTCGTTGAAATCGCTGCTATAGGGGAGACCCTCGGCCTCGAGCCTGTTTGTCAGCCTCGACGAAGAAACCGCTTCAAACAGTAGATGGGGCGCCACAATGCCACATCTGGATGCCTGCAAATTACAATAAGCATTACAACATAATACTCGTAAGTAGGTAGATTAATTATAAAAATGTGCTATTCATGACAAACTAGGTGCGTAGCCAGGGTAGGTACTTTAACTGCGATGGTATGTGAGTGGTCAGAGTAGTTTTTGTTTATCTTACTCCCCCTTCCTCGCTCTCAAGGACTTTCATAATAATATTATTAGTTGCTTAAATTAGGACGTATACTTAACCTACCCGGCTGCTTCTTCTTCATATATTGCATTCAATGTAGTGTTTTCGTTTTAAGATCTTCTTTTCAGGGCTTGGAATATGGCATTTCTGTATTAATTTGGAACAGATCAGTTTAATCAGCTTTAAATAAGAATGAAAATAAATTCTACTTATTTTCCAAGATTTAACCTGGTGTGCTGGCCAGTGGGGATAAAATGCAATCACCGATTTGGAATCCACGGTGCTGGGTCTTGGTGATCCACCGGTACCTACTCATTATCGTTGTATGAACTTTGGCCCATCTAAAATATTGAAGTTATTATAATATTTTTTATTATCGTGTTGTTATAGCTACAATAGTAATACACAGTAAACACACCCTGTCAAAAATAATTTCAGTAACGGATCAAGAGATAGTACAGCCTAGACAAACACACAACAAAACTAGCTAAAAGATCACGATTTTTGTATATGGGCCAATATATTTTAATTACTAGTTCTATTTTGTTTCTTTTAATGTTGTTATTTCTTTTATTTTTAAAGGATAAATAAAATACGTAAGCCAAGTTTCAGCTGTTAATTTGTATTAGCAAATGAAAATAATTCATTTCTTTTAAAATAAATAAAAAAAGGTAACGCAATTTTTTCGATGACAAACACTCATTCTATATACCTACATATTTATATAATACAGAGCTTAACCCATTTAAGATGGTGATCTTTAATGGTCTTAATGGGTGGTCTCGTTCCCCTCGCTCACATAACGTTCAGACTTCGAGTGGGTCATCATCATCATCATCATCAGCCTTTTTCAGTCCACTGCTGGACATAGGCCTCCCCTAATGAGCGCCATAGCGCCCTGTCTTCAGCTTGCCGCATCCAGCATCTGCCAGCAGTCTTTCGCAAATCGTCATCCCACCTGGTCGGAGGGCGTCCTACACTACGTTTGCCGAGTCGCGGTCTCCACTCAAGAACACGTTTACCCCAGCGGTTGTCGGTTCTTCTCGAGATATGGCCAGCCCACTGCCACTTCAGCTTGCTAATCCTTTGAGCTATGTCGATAACCTTGGTTCTCTGTCGGATGTATTCGTTGCGAATCCTATCCTTCAGAGAAACTCCGAGCATAGCTCTCTCCATAGCTCGCTGAGCGACTTTAAACTGGTGGACCAGCCCTACCGTGAGTGTCCACGTCTCAGCTCCGTAGGTCATGACGGGTAGGACGCACTGATTGAAAACTTTCGTTTTCAAGCATTGCGGTATGGATGACGAGAAGACTCGACGTAGTTTCCCAAACGCTGCCCAACCTAGCTGGATCCTCCTCTTGGCCTCCTTCTCGAAATTGTTTTTACCCAACTGCAGAATCTGCCCAAGGTAAGTGTATTCGGAAACAATTTCGAGAAGGTGGCCATGTACGACGATCGGTCCCGGATCAATGTGGCTATTGATCATGACCTTGGTTTTATCCAAGTTCATGCCAAGACCGATGCGTCGTGAGGCTGAAGCTAGGCCGTCCAGCGTCAGGTTCAGCTCCTCCAGCGACTCCGCCATCAAGACTATGTCATCAGCGAATCGCAGGTTCGCAGGTGTGAGATGTAATCGCCGTTTATGTTTATGCCCTTACCTTTCCAGTCCAGCGTCTTAAACACATCTTCCAACGCGCTTGTGAACAGTTTCGGGGATATAACATCCCCCTGTCTCACACCTCTGCGCAGTTGGATGGGTTTGGACTGCTGGCCCTGTACTTGGACATTCATGGTCGCGGCATCATAAAGACATCTCAGCACCTCGATATAACGATAGTCTACTTGGCAACGCTGTAAGGATTCCAGTGGTCCGAGTGGGTCATCATTATCAACCATCCCCCAACGTACTATAGCCTACTGCTGTGGTACCTACAATATATACTTTTTCCATTCGCCAAACGAACGTGCTTTATATACCTACTTACAAACCTGTAACAGGTTTCTGTAAGATAATCAATTCCTTAAGCCCCGTTTAGGATCTAACATAGTCATAAAACTGACCCCTGACTTGGGTCTAAAGTCCAAACGAGTAAGGATTAAATAATAATACCACAATACCCTGAACAAATCTGTAGCCGTGCAAAACAAAGATTTGTCCTGAGGCGGGAATCGAACCCCAACTTCGCTGGCGGACCTTTGCCCACCGCGCCACAGAGGTTGCCTTTATTATTGGGACAATCCTCTTATTTTATTCATTGATAGGCTCGGCAATTGTACCAAGTTAGGGTAACTAAGAAATTCCAATAAAAAAAAACCTATCTACTATGGCACGTACACCACTGCTGGGCCAGTTAGCATTATGTATGTCCATGCGATGCCCGCGATAGGTATAGTATATAAATGTTAATAGATAGTACTCAGAAATAACAGTGACAATCGCGAGCTTAACAGGGTCAATCTGTACGTTCTTCTGTTTCTCCGTCTGACCATACTCTTATATAGTTCTTTCCCTAAAGGATCAACCGATTCTGATATTATGTGCATAGTTACTGTTGATAAGTTAAGTATCTACCCAAAGAGGTTATTGTTTAGATTAGAGGTATTTGAACTCGTGTGGGTTTCAATTTACAATGATGGCATTCATCTTACCTCTCGCTTTAGCGCGGTAACGTAAACTAAACAACTGTCCTATTTCATAATAAGTACTTATAACAAAGTAGGGAAGGGCAGGTAACTAAAAACTAAAATTCATACGGTTTGTTTTCAAGCCATCAGACAGAATATAATAAGATCTCAATTACTAACTATTCAATGCCATTTCGATGCCACTTTATTACAGGATTAAATGAACTCACCTGAGTGAGATTCTATACTGATTATTTGGGTTTAAACTCCATGTATATTTAACTAGCGCGCTTTATTTTATTTTCTTATGGATACCAAAAGTAACACTTAAATATTAACAGTATAAACTTAGATAAAAACTAAAAACAAAAACTAAGCTTCCGAGTGAGATATAAATACGTAGTTAAATATATAAGGAAAGGACAAACAATTAGGTACTTATCATTATATCTACTAGTACTTTTCGTGTTTAAATCAGCTTTGCTAACGTACTGGCATCTATATCTATAGCTGATGTGAATTCTATCTCATGTATTTTATACAGGGTATCCGGTAATTAATGGATAACCCCGCAGGCAGTTGTTGGGGGCAGGGGGGCAACTCAGAAAATAATAAAAAAAACTATCTGGGATTTTTTTTTAAGTGCTAAATTTTATACCTTTGTTCAAATTTTTGAGCACTACCCGCGGTACTAATCCGTGGTTATTTTCAGAGAAAATCAATTCATTATTATACAATTTGTAGCCGTAGTGCCCAGAGTCAAAGGTATAAAATTTAGCACTTAAAAAAAATAAAAAAATCCTAGACCGTTGCAGACAATTTTTTTTTTTTTTCTGAGTTGCCCCCCTGCTCCCACACAAGTGCCTGCGGGGTTATCCATTAATTACCGGACACCCTGTATATTGTTTGTTTTCACGGTAGGTATATTTTGTAATATACTATACGAATATACCCCATTTATAGCTGCCTATCATATTAACACAACAACACAATTAAATCATAATAATAATACTCATTGAAATAAACTCAAAATGGATACTTACATGACAAACTAGGCCATCCTTAGAACACTATACCTATAAATCCATAATTTACATTTAGAGCAAAAATTACTTACTTCCGCAAAACCCATGACAATGTTATAATTAATTAAAAATTACTCACAAGGAGTGTATACATTTACCTACGGCTTGTCCTTAAATAGAAACCTACCTTGGTATGTACAAATTTGCATTTCTGGATGCCGCTTTCTTATTCATGTATGTATTCATAACATAACCATCTTCGTAATTTTCAGATGTTATGTTACAGCTATTCTCTAGGTTACCATTTGAGAGTATGCACTACATTAACATTTTACATTAATCGATGACTGCGTCATTGCTCTTATCTGAAATTATAAATAAGTAGTTACTAGATATTAATTTAGCCAAGCTGTAGCCTCGCGACGCATCGGTCATAGCATGAACTTAAACTAAGAAAAAAAAAAACTAGTGTCATGATCAATAGCCACATTGAACCGGGACCGGTCGTCGTACATGGCCACCTACTCGAAATTGTTTCCGAGTACCTACACTTGTTGGGTAAGAACAATTTTGAGAAGGAGGCCAAGAGGAGGATCCAGCTGGGCTGGGAAGCGTTTGAGAAACTACGCCGAGTCTTCTCGTCATCCTTATTGCAATGCTTGAATACAAAAATTTTCAATCAGTGCATGACGGGTAGTACCCGTCTGCATGACTTACGGATCTGAGACGTGGACGGACACTCACGGTGGGGCTGTCCCAGTTTGAAGTTGCTCAGCGAGCTATGGAAAGAAGTAGCTCGGAGTTTCTCTGAAGGACAGGATTCGTAACGAATACCTCCGACAAAGAACCAAAGTCATCGACATAGCTCTAAGAATTAGCAAGCTGAAGTGACAGTTTGCTGGCCATATCTCGCAAAGAACCGATAACCGTTGGGTGTTCTTGAGTGGAGACCGCGACTCAGCAAACGTAGTGTAGGATGCCCTCCGACCAAGTGGGATGACGATTTGCGAAAGATGGCAGATGCTGGATGCGGTAAGCTGAAGACAGGACGCTATGGCGCTCATTACGTGAGGCCCATGTCTATCAGTGGACTAATATAGGCTGATGATGATGATGTTTGTTTGTTTGTCCTTCCTTCACACCCTATCCAAGCAACCGATCGACTTGATTTTCGGCATTTAGTTGAAAGAATGGAGAGTAACATAAGCTAGGTACTATGTATTTATCTCGATGCTTTTTACCCCGTAGTAAATCTGTTCTCATGGGTTAGAAAAACCTTTAACGCGAAGCCGCGGGCAGCAGCTTGCTGGTAAATAAATAATAATGATTACCAGGATTTTTTACATTGCTGGGAAAAAACCGACCAAGTGCGAGTCAACTCGCACACGGAGGGTTCTGTACCATCGTATATTTATTTCGCAAAATGAACCCTAAAATAGCAAGAAGTCATCATGTTTCATGACACTGCTCTGTCACCTTCGGAACTACTCACCGCGCCCGACGACGACGTTGTGTTAAGTACTACCTAGTTATAAGTTTTGGTAGATATCTCTATTCTGTTAGTGACACAGAACACTGAAAACTGAAACATCTAGCGCCATCTGTTAGATTTTCGCCGCAAGAGCTGTATTCATTCGTCACTCACTACACTACTGAGTACTGACTGACTGAATCACAAGAGCCCGATTAATCGGTAAGCTCAGTACAACATAGATGGCGCTACTTGGTTACCAAGATGACAAAATTCTAAGAAAACTGCTACCCATCTATATTAGTGTTGGTATGATAACCTACCTTTGTAGACATTTACTTAGAAAATGCTAACAGAGAATGGCATTGGCAGCCCCCAAAGGATTTTTTGTCTTTGTAATAATGGCTAGGTGAAGAAAATATGAGCTATAATCATTAACCAGACGTATTCATGCATGACGTGCTAGTGTATTCGACCGGTGTGTTTCGGGTTTTATTTATTTCATCTGTGGTTTTTGTAAGATTATACGTTCGGGACAGTAACATTTTTAATCTGTATATGCAAATAAACGAAGCATATGCTTCCAACCAATTAGAAGCATTGATCAGACTTTCCTGGGTTGTAACTTGCCCGGCTGAACAATGCTGACACGTGACTAGAACTTACAACCGTGGAAAAACTGTACATGGAAAAAGTACACTTTGTACATACTTTCCAGTGCTGTACAAAACGCGGCCGAATAATACAGGTTGTAAATGACCGCTACGTGCCAGTAATAATCAGCCTTGGAATCTTTAACCAATGGAAACAAATTGCCAGGCTGCAAAATACAGCCTGCAAAATCCGTGGTCGGATCTTCCGGGGCTGTTCATTGACTGGCTGTAAATTAACCGGAGCCGTGCTCTGCTGGCTGCATTGCCCGGCTGTGTGGCAAATGTGGCAATGCAAAATTGTTTGGATGTCAACTTCAAATATTGTTTCTGTCAAAGTGACAACTACCTCACCCCTTTTTGTATTGCCATTATTTTCTATGCATTGCTAGAAGTCGCCACTGTTTTTATTAGGGATAAATTCCTAAGAAAAGAGAACGATTTTACAGTCATAGGATTCAGGTCAGGCAGGCATAGCATCACAGCAGGATGGCAAAGGCATAAGTTCTTCAAGTTCTTACTATTATAAAATTAGCAGTTTAGTCGGTTATTTTTGACATAAAATTTATGAAAGCTACTTTTTCTTTATGGTCTATTAGACCTTCGTTCGACCAAAATCTCACCTGATGGAAAGTGAAGATGGCCGACGATGTATCACGAAGGTCTAGAAGACAGTCCTATTCACTCTTGTCTTAATTATAGAGACCCAGGTTGTAATTGACCGGAGAAATAGCAGCAGATAGTGTGTTCCAAACCCACTCCAAACCCCAGCGGTACGAATGTGGAAGACAAAACGCTTTGTGCGAGTAGACGGTATATTCACCAAGTAGGGTTGGTAATGCGTTGTGCGTCTGCTTGTCCTGCAGTGAAAGGGGAATGGTGGGATCCGGTCATATAGTTCCTGTGGGCGTTCTCAGAAATGTATCCTATAGAAGATCGAGATACAGGGGACCTTACGGCGGGTGTTCGAGACTTTGAACCTTAGTCTCTGCAAGGTACTGCTCGTCAATGAGTCTGAAGGCTCTGCGTTCTATCGAGTCTAAGGTTTCAAGCTGTTACTTGGCCGAGCCGTCCCAGACATGGCAGCACAGCAATACTCCATACCAGACTGGACCTGAGCGTGATAGAGAGAGGGATAGAAGCTGTGCTGGTTTGAACTTTAAAGGTTAAGTGATACTTCAAAGTTTGAAGTAGTAGTACTACTTCAAACTTTGAAGTATCACTTAACCGTGTTTAGGATGCCTAGCTACATGGCTGCTGTTTTAGCCTTTGATTCAATGAAGGCTCCAAAGTTAAGACGAAGCTACTAAAAAGTCTAAATAAAACGCAACACTGTGCGATAATCTATAACAAGAACTGTAATACTATACCTACTTATTAATACTATACCTACCTTATTATTTTTAAATTAAATCAGATGAAATGTCATCGAATCGTCATCAAAGGCGTAAATAAAGTCTTTCTATCACACTAATTTTATTCATTGTAAAATGTTCAATGAACATTCATTCCAAAAATACTAAACGGATATTGGGCTAAAATTTTACATTTCTTAGCCCAGGCTCTTATCTCATAAATGAGTTTACATGAAACAGAAAACATCCTTTAGACGTTTTCATAGAAACAACGCATTTTCTATAGAATGGCTTTAGTTTATGATACCTCCCTAGTACGTATTTATTTTCACATAATTTTATCAATCAAAGTTATAGCCAGTTAAAGCCTCAAAGCTGGCAGCACAGGTGGTAGTGCCGTGACGTCGATCGGTGAAGTCGAGTCCCCCTCCCTCTGTTTTTTATGAATGAGAAATGAGAAAAGGGTGTTTTTGTGTTCATAAATTTATGTTTAATTAACAATAACAATTTTATTTGAATGTTTGTGTTCAGTATTCAATAAAAATGCCTCTAGCTAATACCTCCGATCCGTGGCGAATGCAGAATGTTGGTGATAACTCTGTGAGTATCGAATTTATTGTTTCATGCTAATTAGATTTGAGGTGTTTTTCCTCTTCGTCCACATCTTTTTGTACTATATCAGATTAGTCATGATACGATTTATATTTATTTTATTATCAACCACAGCTACTGGGTTATCCTAGAATTATTATTCATAGTCCTAGTAGTTCCTACCTGGTACATTCACATAATTATTAGTAACAATAGGCTGTTCTAAATAAAACCCTCTATGCTAGAATATGTCCATCTTGTGGTGAAACTACGCGTATTGTAAACAATCTTGTAGTGGATAGGATAATCCCATTATTTAGTTTTTTTGTCCATGACCTTGGTCCATCTAACATTACCTTGAAACATAAGCAATCAATAATACAGTGATCAGAGCTAGCAGATAAAATATAATATTTAAATAAAGACTTTCTTTATTACTATTTTTAAGTTCTTAATTATTAATAAAGAATATTACACTTTTCATGAGTGTTATGAAAACAAAGAGAACCAAGTTGAATTGACACATTTTTGGGAAGGAATAATGCATCTGGTTGAAAATATGGCTACAACCTTAGTAAGCATTTATACTAGAATTCATAATACAACAAACAATTATAATTATTTACATGCATACATAAATAGAATATGTCAATGAATACTGCTACTATTTGGCCAGATCATCCTGAAGACCAAACAACCAAGGAAATAAATAAGAGGATTGCTAATGGGTGGAAAAGATACTGGTCTCTCAAGGAAATAGTCAAATCTAAAGACCACAATATGGCAACGAAAAGAAAAGTGTTCAATGCTTGTATTCTGCCATGCATCACCTACGGCTGTGAAACATGGTCCCTTACAAAATACCATAGAGACAAACTAGGAAAGTGCCAGAGAGGTATGGAACGACGCATGACAGGAAGAAGAAGGCAAGATAGGATCAGCAATGTGCAATTAAGATCAAAAACCAAATTAAACGATAACCTGGAAAAAATAGACCCAATATGTGAAATGGAGATGGACCGGCCATATGTTGAGATCTAAACGAGAAAAGTGGAGCCAAATTACAATAAATTGGTATCCCAGAGATGGCAAGAGATGTCGAGGACGACAACAAATGCGCTGGGAAGATGAGCTGAGACTTACTGCGGGACCCAAATGGAGGAGAGTTGCTCACGACAAGAAGCAATTGAAACTACTGGAGGAGGCCTTTGCCAAACATTTTTTCAAATTTGGCATACTGAGTTGAGAGACATCCTATAGACATACAAATCAAACAATACAGTTATAAAATAATCTCACACAGTTTGACGGGCTAAATAAATAAATAATACATGCATACAATATATCTATTTTTTTTTATTATTAATTAAAATAGCCCTTCATTTGGCCACAACCGCACCTGATGGAAAGTAAAGATGCGGCCTATGATGTATCGTGCATGATGAATGAAAGTCTAGCTAGAAGATACCTATTCACTCTTGTCTTTATAACCATATATTTCAAATAGCTCCCTACAAACCCATATATATAGAGCAGTGACGTGACTGATAGATGAATGATCTTAAAGGGTTTCTCTCGTTTGATTACTTTGTGCTGTGGACTTCTGAAGTCTAATTTTGTGAAAAAGGATCTCTTCCCAAACATAAAGCCTTTTTTTTAAACATGTTTCCTTCAATGTTAAAGGTTCAAATATTTTTCCATAGGTAAAAATTTTTTTTAAATGCTTTACAATGTAATTATCACAAGTATTAAACAAAAATAACATGACATTATGATAGTCTGATTGATATACAAACAAAGGCTCTAGCATTTATGGCATTTAATTAACTAATAAACCTTCCGTGCAGGTTTCTTTGAAAAGTCTTCCAGTAGTGGTAGAGAATTCAGCCGAGTCCCGCCAAGCATCCACCACAGAGAGCCTCGAATCCTCAGGAGATATAAACTATGAACGGGAAGTGGAGATTCAGGACGTTATCAAGGAGGGCCATGAGAAAGCAGATCCATCACAGTTTGAATTGCTCAAAGTGCTTGGAGAAGGCTCTTTTGGGAAAGTATTCCTTGTTAGGAAAGTTTCCGGAGCAGACACTGGCACACTTTATGCAATGAAGGTATGTTATTTGGAGTTTTCACTTTGAAATACTGTTTTGTGCTATACAAACGAAGTATTACATTACTTCTGATTTTGACTATGTTGTGTGGCTTGAAAAATTAATTAATAAATAGGTAACATGACACAACCATAGAGACTCAGCACAACACTAGGTTCAGAGCCTCGTTAACATAATAAGTTCGCCGTTTTGTATAATGTTATATGCAGGTGATTAACAGTTTAATAATTTCCAGGTACTTAAAAAAGCGACACTTAAAGTGCGAGACCGAGAGCGCACGAAAATGGAAAGAAACATTCTCGTAGAAATGGGCCATCCATTTATCGTCAAATTACATTACGCATTCCAAACGGCTGGAAAGTTATACTTAATATTGGATTTTCTACGCGGCGGTGATTTGTTTTCGCGTCTTAGCAAAGAGGTATGTGAATATGTTGTAGCCTCAGTTTAAGATTAGGCATTGGAAGTTTTGCCTAGTATTAGTCTTGCTTGTATGATTACTGCATTGCATGGTGTAGGTAGAACAACTTCCATGTGAAGAAAGGTCCTGTTTCCTGTAGGATCTTCGCAAATCGTCACGCTACTTAGGTAAGTCGTTGGAGGGTCGTCGACAGAAACTGAATACGCAAACATCAGAATGGAGAAAGCCCATAGCATAAGAATAGAAAGGTTATTATCTATTCTTATGCCCATAGTAAGTAACTATTAACGATTGTAACAAAAACTGTTAATAAAAGTTTCATGAATGTTTGATTAAGCTTTCAAAATTTATCATTACCTATCAAAGTTTCAAAACAAAAGGCATGATGACTGATTTTCGAGATGTTTTTATACCTCTATTGAATACAAAATAATACTTTTGCAAAAAATGGACATTGAAGGAAAAATAAGCTTTTAAAAAGGCAATTTCAATTTCTCTCTAAAACGCTACAATACTAGTTATCTAGTCTGTCTATGACGTCACCGATGCACGAACATCTGATCATACAGAAAGAGAATGTCCGTAATATTTTTATTCAATAGAAGCTCTTTAAAAAAGAAAATAACAATATTAAATAACAGAAACAAATTAGACCTAGTATTTATACAATATATTCAAGAAACAAGAAAGTTTTTCGTCGGACTTTGATACCGTAGTTATTTCTGTGGTTATTCTGTGCCCTTACTAATTTTGTGACGGCCTGACGACGTCACGCCTCAGTATTATCTGATTTGTTTATCTGGTTTTCAACGAGTTATGGCGGCGGACGCTGTATTTTGTAGTTTTATTTTATGAAAATAATAATTCATCTAGATTTCTAGATCAAAATAATAATTAAAAAAAACAATAAGATACGTGTTTTGTAATGTATGGCTCAGGTACCATTCGGTATAAAAGTACGTAATTTTGGTGATTGTTACCTACTGAAAACATCCGTAATCTCGCACACGCACGACGTTCTTACCCGTTGCAAATCTACTTTACTAAGGGAAATAGGGTTTTCGTATATATATATATATAAACAAGATCCGTCAAGCGCGAGTGTAACTCGCGCGCAGAGGGTTTCGAACATTTGCCAATTATTTGGAAAGTAAATTTTTCGAATGGCAATATATTGAAAGGTATGAAACCTAAAACTGTTTTGAAATGTCTAAAACAACCATTTGCCCCTTAGGTCTCTTTTGTAATTTCAAAATCACAATTTGTGCTGAAAATAATAATTTTTATTTTTCATGTATTTATATATTTTTATAAATACATGATGATTAAATCAGTAGGTAATGGTGCACGAAATGAATTATTATTTCAAATTTCAATTTAATAGCTGCAGTAGTTACTGTGAAATTCAAGAATGAGCGGGGACAGACAGAGCGAGACCATAAGGGTTTCGAAACCGATCTCGAAAAAAATAGAAATATAGGGTAGGGAATTATATAGTATTTTATATTTTAAGTTCAAAGAATTGGTAAAATTCTGCCTGCCATAGATAACTAACATGACTTGTAATACGCCCTACCCAACAATGGGTGAGGATTGCCTGTGGCTGATAATGGTTATGAATATGATTCACTGGATTCAATGCAGTTGATGCTTTATTATTTTAAATAAATAAATATAATATAATCAAGCACTTGCAATTTTTACGTCTTCTGCTGCCTAGGCAAACTAAATGTTACCTAGGCTTCATGCCTTTACCTGCAACATAGTATGACACGTTTTTTTTGAGGTTTGCTTAGAGAAATTCCATTGTTATTAGATATTCCATTAGTATGCAAGTTTGTAAAGATAGAATGACTAATCATGAATCGTGTGATAAAAACCCACAACTTCTTTGTAGTTCCTTACAATATTTGTAGTCTTACTGACTACAACACAAACATTTAATTCATAAGTAATATGTGTGGTTTGTAAGATTAGGAAAAGCGTGCAACGTTAGCTGACCCCCCTGGCAGGGTCCAAGTCTCAAAATTACATCATTTTTGGTTTTATGTTATAAAATGTATTATATTTAATTAAAACTGTTTGTAATCTTCATTTTACCGAAGATATTAGTTTTAATATTATGTAGTTCTGTAATCATAGAAATTGACTTCAAACGTACCTAACCTATGTAACAAGCGGGTCAGTTAAAAATGAATGCCGCTTTAATACTACTGTACGATATACAGACGTATTTTCCGATTCATATGGAAACTACGTATACCCGATTTCAATAAAATTTTGCATACATAATCGGATAAGCAATAACTGTGTTTGTATTTGTACCGTTTTAGGTTTTAAAAAGACTTTTATTAAATGTGAGATCCATTTCCCAGAGATTTTTTTAACTCTCGTTTATTTTTTTTCCTTTTCTATACTGTCTCTTGGCGATCTGTTTAAATAAACATTAATTCAATCTGCTCTCTGATATTATCCGCTTTTTGTATCGTTAGTAGAGTTGACTCCAAGAGTGACTCCAATATTCACAGACAAACCTTTAAGGTTTGTCTGTGAATATTTCAGCTAGGTTTGGGATACTGTGTCTCTTTAGTCTAGAGAGTTCTAGGGTTCCATTTCCATTGAGTTCGTTTTTGTGATGTTCTAGCCGTTGCTGATAGTTTCTACTTCTTATCCGACTATGTATGCAAAATTTCATTGTATTCGCATCCACTATAAGTATCGCCACTTTTTTCATGGCCCAAGACGCAGAAGTCGATCAGCGAGTCCGTTTCGCGGGGCGGCGCATTGCCGATGCTGGGCGGTGAATGCTTATTCTGGGTATTCTTATATTTATTATGGTGAACAAAATAAAAGAATCTTATGCTATCAATCATAAGATTCTTTTATTTTCTTCACCATAATAAATATTTAGGAGAAAATTTTTAAAAACTAAGAAAACAGATGGTACTTTACAGTTACACAATTATTTATGGTATTTAAAATAGTTTTTTTTTCATTTTCGAAAAGAAGGGGATCTTCTTTGTATTCCATAAATGACTATTATGTAGGTATTTTTTTCAATGCTTTATCGATAAAGATGACGGAGAAAAATTGTTTTTAATGTAACCCAAATTTGCCGATTTCACGTCTAAGCGCGCTACGTATGATTTAGCTATAGATTTATCCAGTAGGTGTACATTAGAGATGTAACGAATATTCGCATCCGCATTCGCATTCGCGAATATTCGCAGGATTTTCAATATTCGCATTCGCATTCGCATTCGCCAAAATCTATGCGAATATTTGGCGAATGTTGATGGGGCAAAAACTTACCTCATATATTTAAAAAACTGTTCTCTTACATGCGGACTTATAAAAAAAACTCTGCACATCTCGTAAATAGGGATGATGACAGTAACAAAAAGCATCATTATTATGTATTTCCTAAATTAAATCAGAGCCATACATGACAAAACGCGTATTATAATTTTTATTTTGATCAAGATCAATTATTATGTTGATAAATAACATCTACAAAATACAATAATCCGCCATGACACGTTGAACAACAATTAGAGAACACAGACCCATGACGTCATGTCGTCATAAAGTAAAATGGAAGACACAGAATAACCACAGAAATAAGTAATAGTAAACGTATGACTTTCTTCAATCAATAGCTAGCTTCTTTGTTTCTTGACAATATTGTTAATACTTGTTTTATTATTTGATTGTATTTCTTATTTGTAAAGACATACTAATGAATAATAAATATTATGGTAATTCTGTATCATAAAAATTTGTGCATCGGTGACGTCATAGACAGTCGCCACGAGTATTGTAGCGTTTTAGAGCGAAATTTAAATTACATTTTTTAAAACTCAATTTTACCTTAAAAATCCATGTTTTTTTGTAGAAATATGTTTTATTTTCTATTCAGTAGATGTTTAAAAATATCAAGGAGTAGTCTCAAAATCAATCATCATGCCTATGACTATATTTTATTATGGCATTCTTATTGCTAATTCTTTAATAGGAACTTTGTAAGAAACTTTGACAAAACTTAACTGAAAAAAAATTTTGAACTGACTTTGATTGGGTGACTAGTGTCTGTCCGTGGCTTTGCACGCGTTTCTACGAAATTAAAGAAACTAAACGTTTAATGTTTATTTTTTCCCCATGGGAACTAATTTGTGGGATCGAAAAATAGCCTAGCCTTTGCTTTAAACGATAATGAAAATGAAAATAAAAAATGGTTTATTCTGTACATAGGTGGGTTACAATAACATGGGTTGGGGATCTCTTTTAAGCATAATTATGCTTGTGTTAGAAAACCCCGCTCTTCCTTAACATTAGGTTCAGTACAACATACAGAAATTAATTTTTTTAAATACAAACTATAACTAAATTTAATTTTGTGCTTGGACGTGATGTATGTTAGATGTAGTATAGTAGTGTAGTCAGTTTGGTAGTCCCGAGGACACCGGTCTCTTAAGACAATGTATTGATTATTCTAACCCAGGGGTTAAGATAACCTTTTAATGGCGGGAACCACTTAAAAAATTTATGTTTTTTTTTTGGCGTGCACAGACCTTGATCGGAGGACCTAGGAAAAGGCCGTCTTTTATTTTTTATTTTTATGTTATACTGGTTAATAAATAAATATGAATATTTTAAAAATTAAAAAAACAAGTTAATTTCTAGTTACACCCAACCCAAACCTCATAAGCTAGAAATCTTAAATTTTAAGCATAGGAGTTTTGGAAATTATACCCCCAAAAGAAAAGAGGATTGAAGTTTTTTACGTGTTTCTTTTAACTCTACGAAGTGGCCAAATTTCCTTGAAATTTACCAAAAATACAAAGTCGTTGAACACGTATTTCAGGATTTTTCAAAATATTAATGAAATGGTTAGGTATATGAAAGATTGAGATTTATAGTTGGGCTCCGACTTAAAAGGGCTGTAACTTTTTAACGCATAACGCTATTGTATTATAATTTTCTGAGTATATAAAAAACAATAGATTGAAAAACGACTATCAGAAATTTTCAAGAAAACTCTTAATATGATATGCGTTTTTCAATCCATTCTTTTTTATATACTCAAAAATTTTCAGTACAATAGCGTATTGTATTATATCGATAGCGTTATGCTTATGTAACTTTTAAACCAGTACCCCTATTTATAATTTTACATTTTGCATGTTCCGCATCCACTAAGTAAAATAAGTCTAAACGTGGTCTAAATTTTACTCATTGTTTTCATGGAGGCACTCATTTTTCCCAAAATAACATAAAAAGATAAACAAATCCAACTCCAACCGAAAAATGTGTGGATAGCAATTATCAAGCGATTCATCTTCTTTAATTTTTGCTCTGCATCTGTTTTGATACAATTATGCCAATAACAGTTTCAAATTCTGTGGTTATCAAGGTTGTGAATTGTCGATGTCATGAATGAATGAAATAAACATTATTACTCGTACGTAATTGGTAGTTGAAGATAGCTTATAGCAAACGTTGGTAATTGGACAACGCGCGCGCCAATAAACAGTACGTGAAGTTGGCGGCAAGTTCAAAATACCAACATTCGCATTCGCATTCGCATTCGCGAATGTGAGCATCGAATACTCGCATTCGCATTCGCATTCGCGAATGTCGAAAATTTGACATTCGTTACATCCCTAGTGTACATCCATGCTTTTAAGATAAGTAGGTACGTATTTAAGATAAGTACCAACATGAATATGGCCTTGTCTGTAATCTGACTCGTGCAATATTTGTTCTGTTACGTTGATTAGATTCCATATGTTTTGTTGACGTACGAGTCATCTGAGTAATTGCTTCATGCTGTGTTTTTATTGTTTACAAAATGTCAAAGCTGCGGATGTTTGAGCTTGTTAAGAACCTACCAAGTTGATATTATTTAAGGTGGTTCGATACGGGTTGGCGGGAGATCTATATAAAACCAACTTTGATTCATTATTACATATTTTTCCAAATGCTCCAAAAATACCAGTGAATGGATTTATCATGAGTTCATAGAAAATGGTTTACGATTTGCGGCAAATTACTTTTTGCAAGTTTAATTGCTTGTGGAAAGCAGAATAAATTAAAAACAAAAAGTTTTTTGGAAAAATTTGGGCAGATAGAAATAGAATGATCAAAAAGGCAATCAAAAAAATAGTAGGTATACCTAACATAGTTTTGTTATGAACTCTCAATTTGACGAGTGGATTTTTTTACTCATATAAAAGTCCAAATGTGTGGCAACAACGCGAAAAATACTGTGCAAAGTAGGCTGAAATTTCGCCTACCTGGTAGTTCTCTAGATCTATATCAACTTGAAGGCGATAGGTTCCTTTTATCTCGTCCCTTTGATCTATCCTTTTGCTATGGTTTATTGTAATTGATAAAGAAAATCTGTCTTCCTTTCGCTT
This sequence comes from Eupithecia vulgata, assembly GCA_946478455.1. Lineage (NCBI taxonomy): Eukaryota > Metazoa > Arthropoda > Insecta > Lepidoptera > Geometridae > Eupithecia > Eupithecia vulgata. The sequence continues at coordinate 9,300,731 of OX297869.1, read as the reverse complement.
GGAATCACATTATTCTTTATTAATTTTTTATTTTATTTTACAGGTAATGTTTACCGAAGAGGATGTCAAATTTTACTTAGCCGAACTAGCATTAGCGTTAGAACATGTACACAAATTGGGAATCATATACAGGGACCTTAAACCAGAGAATATTCTACTGGACGCCGACGGCCACATAGCGCTTACAGACTTTGGGCTATCAAAACTACCTCCTAGTAGTGATAAGGCTTACAGTTTCTGCGGTACAGTCGAGTATATGGCACCGGAAGTTGTTAATCGAAGAGGACACACATTTGCTGCAGATTGGTGGTCGTTTGGTGTACTTATGGTAAGGAATAGTTTATTTGTATTTTAACTCACAAATCGCCAGTGTGTTAAGGCTGTAAGTTATAATATTAAAACTAGCTCTTAGCCTTTCACCCGCGTTAAATTCAAATTTCAACATTTACGTTAATATCCCAGGGTAATAAGATATTTGACCAGGTCAAGAAATAGCCTATGTTACTCTCCGTTCTTTCAGATCTATGCCAAACTCTATGCCAAAAATCAAGTCTATTGGTTAGTTAGTTAGGGCGTGAAAGAAGGACAAACAATCAAACAACACACACTTTCGCAAATAATAGTAGAAGCTAGGATTCGAAAGTTGGATGTTTAGATGGATGGTTGTATGTTTGTTACTTCTTCACGTCAAAACTACTGGACGATTTTCATACAGTATATAAAGTGGTTTTTTTATCCCATAAATCAAATCCCATGGGATAGAAATAACCCTAAAAAGTTTCTATAGAAACGACGCGTGCGAGGCCGCAGGCAGAAACTAGTATCACATAAAAGTTATTTAATCGAAATAAAAAGTAACATACAAAAAAAACGTGATAAATAAAAAAGAAAAATATTACATAGCTAAAAAGATGTGACAAGATCCCTATTATATTAAACGATTCGCTTTACCAATTTTACCATTAGGTACAATTTTACAATGGTATCGTCGCAGAATCGTAACCATTATACCCAATATAGAAATTACTGTGTCAAGGTTGAAATCAATCTAGAACCATCATATCGATCTCTTCTCGCAAAAAGCACCTCACACAATATCTGTTTCGTGTGAGTTTCTTTTATCTATGTATGGGTCAGTATCAGTACACCTAGACGCGATACGACTGCGTGCACTTTTAATGTCAATTCAAAATATAGTAATACCCCGCTTTACGCGACCCCTTTAAGCGCAGTTTGCTTAGGTAGGTACTAAAGATTAAGAACCTATGTACAAAATTTAGTTATTGACTCCTCTCTGGTCGCGGAAATACTCGCTTTCTCTGACAATTCTGATTGAAAAATTGGGGATTAACCGTCCTACTATACTTTGTTCTATGGGGATTCCCTCGTTTGTTTCACGTGTTTATCTCGGCTGGCAGTCGTTTGGTGGGGATAAGTACATAATTTAAGCCTCGTTAAATGTGCCACCAATGAAGAAAAATAAAAAAAACAGGGGGAGGCCTGCGTCCAGCAGTGGACCATTACAGGCTGTTGAGGTGAGGAGGTGAGGGAAGAAAAAAACGTGCTATCAAATTTTGTCCCAAACAAAACTTAGAAAAAGTTTTACCTTCAGAACGTTGATGTGTTAAGCTTTATTGTTCTTTATTTCAGTTTGAAATGCTTACGGGCAATCTACCTTTCCACGGATCAACACGGCACGAGACGATGACGCAGATATTAAAAGCAAAGCTTGGTATGCCGTCTAACCTCAGCGAAGAGGCGCAGTCGTTGCTTAGAGCGCTGTTCAAAAGGAACCCTCAGAATAGGTGAGCTTCCGTTTAGATAAATAAATATTAAATAAATAAATAATGCTGGACAATTCACACAGCATTATCTAGCCCCAAGCTAAGCAGCGAGCTTGTGATATGGGTACTAGATAACTGATATACATAATACAATACATTACATAGATAGATATTTTTTTATTATACATAGAATACGACCAGAACACCCGGAACAAATACCTGCAGATCTTACAAATATTTGTCCCAAGGCGGGAATCGAACCCGCAACCTCCTGCGTCGCAGGCGGACCTTCGCCCACCGCGCCACAGAGGTCGTCATATTACATTACATTAAGGGACACTACTTTAAGGAGACACATTAAATTATGTGTAATGTAAAAACATCATAAAAATTTGTATGGTAGATCGATTAATCTAGACAGACATGTATAAACGATGGATGGAGCTAGCATCCTGGGTGTATATGTAGGTACTACTGTATTTTAAATTGTGTACCTATTTTATATAATTCTTTTAATTTAACTGTACGTCATGGATCTGGTGTCTGATGAAATGACAATTTATGGTCTTATCGCTCGAAAGACACAACCGTGGATGGCTCGGATCGTTGGATTGAAAATTGGGATCTGTGTGCATTATTATTATGTTAATATAATTACAAAATTCTAATCGTATATCATATTTTAGTACTTACATAAACGGGTAGTTTAAACTTACGGACTATAATTTCCTTGTATACATACATATAAATAAATAAATTAATAAATAATGCTGGACAATTCACACAGCATTATCTAGCCCCAAGGTAAGCAGAGCTTGTGTTATGGGTACTAGATAACTCATATACGTAATATTATACAATACATAGATAGACATTTTTTATTATACATAGAAAACACCCAGACCAACGGAACAAATTTCTGCAGATCGTACACAAATTTGTGCCGAGGCGGGGATCGAACCCGCAACCTCTTGCGTCGCAGGCAGACTCTCGCCCGCTGCGCCACTGAGGTCGTTAACATATATATCTATATTTTATAAAAGGAAACAAATGTGCAGGTGTGGTCAGTGACAGCAGGACAAATAGTGTTCCTTTATCAGTCGAACTAAGTACTAAAAATAAAATGAGGATATGTAATAGAACACTTAGTGTAATTACTGTTTGGTTACATTATGGGCTTATTACACCCAGTAGATTTGACGGGTTTAAATGAAGAAATAATTAATTAATGTGGAGATGACATTAACATAAATGTACAAGAGCCTCTGTCTTACATATTCACGTCTTAATGCAAGCTTATCAAGGAGACCGAATAGATGGTACCCATGGATGGAAAAAGGCTACATTTTATCCGGGAGAAACCGCAGGCAGAAGTTAGTAGAGATAAATTGTTATTGTATTTTTTTTTTCAGATTGGGAGCGAGCAACAACGGAATCGAGGATATAAAAAGGCACGAGTTCTTCACGAGCATAGATTGGGATGCCTTATACAAGAAAGAAGTAGGTTATAATAAAATTTCTATAGATGTTCGATAGTCTGGCTAAAACTTAAAAACGGTTAGGTAACCAATTTCAATATATTTTTCTTGATTTGTTTGCTCCAAAAGATGGCTGGTTTAAAATAAAAAAAAGCATATTTTTTTAGGTGACTTGTGTACGCGTTTATCTTCTAGATTAATATAATTTTAAAGTTAACTAGATTTTTTTCCGTTGCAAAGGTGCTTGGTCAAAGTAAACGCCAAAACTACTGAATAGAACGGTCTGAAAATTTTCACACAAAGATCTGCACCTAAACTTTAAGCTTCTTTTTTATTCCAAAAACGCACGCGAAGCCGCAGGCATAGCTAGTTTAATATAGTTTTAGATCATAGAATCCGAAGGATTTAAGTAAAAGAAACTTAAGCTTGACTTTAAGATATAATTTTTAAACACCACCAAATCGATATTTGTGAAAAGAAATGAAAAGTCTGACCGAACTCTGCCGTATTACAAAAGTTTTCAACAACAGCGTTCTAATGACTAATTCCTTCCATTCCTTAATTACTATTTCAGTTTACCTGTTTTTCTACCCAGGTTGTCCCGCCCTTCCGACCTGCGGTATCGAGAGCGGACGATGCGTTTTACTTCGACTCTGAGTTCACATGTCGCACGCCCAGAGATTCACCCGGCGTGCCCGCTTCCGCTAACGCTCATGAACTGTTCAGGTGAGAAAATATACAATATACATTACAATGAGTATTATGGGTCCCGTTGTTGGGCAAAGAGCTCCTTCTGATCCGTCCACGCTGCATCTGGGACCAGCTGTACCCACACGCTCTATAGGTGTCCAGTTCGTAAAATAGCAGTTCGTAGTAATAGAAAAAGGTTAGATATTCCCATATGGGTATTTAACAGGTATTTAAAAAAAAACTAACAATATTTTAATTAGGTAGATTTTATAAATTTCATCGGCAGAAAGCTGTCTGAAAATGTTAGTTTTAGTTCATATACGAACAAAATAAATTAAAAATTATCTGTAGGTATATAAACACCATGAAATAACAATTTTGTTTTGCCATACGATTGTATAGGCAATCTAAAAAATATTAACTGTCATCATCATCATCGACACCAGCGCATTTGTTCAGGTGCCACGCAGACAACTGACGTCATGACCACCATAGAACCATAATATGTTGTCCACTGCATACAGCGTTTTCGTCAAGTTACGCGCGCAACTTCGAAATGTAAATTTTAAAGGAAGTTATCAAATTTTTAGGGCACATCAATTTATTAAAAAAAAATTTTTTTTGTGGTTCATTAGCACCAAACTTTCAAAAATGGCTGTAATACTCGTATTTATTAAATTTCATCTTTGACACTTCGTATGCTGCCACTTTTGACAAAATCAATCACGTGCTAGTACAATTTAAAAGTTCAATAAATAATGTTAGGCAAAAATAAAAAATACTTACGAATTGTGTGTATAATGATTATTTGTGCGATTATAGCAACAGGGATAACTCTAAAATCTTTATCGACGAAAGCGGAATGGTGTGACAAAAAAATCCATAATTACTATTTCCAAACAATAATAATCATGTGCATCAGTCACATCACAATTAAATAAATAAATAACGCTACAAAAACGTCATTTGTGTAGAGTTGAGTTTGGGTTAGGAAACTCTAAATTTCCTATCTGTAAAAGCCGCGATTTTAAAATAAAAAGCATCTTTAATTATACTAACTACCAATAGGAAAATCAAGAACAAATACCAGCCAGGTGTAGTAATAACTTCCTGTGCTGTTATGCAAAGTGACTAGACTTTGTCAAATGATAAAGCCATGATGTCATTTATGTCAACAGTTTTATAAACACAAACGTAGATGTTCAAAGGTTGGTTCCTCATACTGTGGAATTCCTCCCAACAAGGATTACAAGATTTCAACAATTTAAAATTACATAAATACCTTCTATAAATTATTTATTATCAAGTCAGAATTTTGATTTTTGATTTTCTCTTCACTTCAATTTTTTGTCCATTTGTGGAAGTACACTTACTCAGTAGGTACCTACATTTATTTGTCTACTTAATACATGTTTGTATTTCCTATCTAAATGCAAATATAATGCGATTTTAGATACACGTCAATATTTATCTACAGCTAAGCACAACATTGTATTTAAAATATTGTCCCAAAAAAGAACTATTTTGCCGGCTCTTGAACCCCCGTGTATTTTAAGCTGGTGATTATTTTGAAAACCTTTGAGCTACTAAGTCGACCTTTCGGGCTAACCCGAAAACTATTAATTTTGTGTAGAAATTCGAAAGTAACTCTGTTTTACTGGTACCTCTAAACGGCTGATCGAATGTTGATGAAATCGGACAAGGAGGCATTTATACTCAGGCGAAAGGCATAATGCTATTACTAGTTTCCGCCCGCGGTTTCGCACGCATTGTTTTCGGGATATCCTATTAATAATTATGTTATTTTTAAATTTACAAAGATCTAATTGATGTTATATGGAAATGTTTTAAGGAGTATATTTTATGTCATGGAAACTGAGTATGGTATAAAAAGTAGCGTATGCGGTATTCCAGCGGGCCTACTCGTAAAAACGAAACAGAAGTCTCGGATTCGTCTTTAGAATTATTCTGGCAGTCTGTTCCGAAACAGAAGTCCCGGATTCGTTTTTGTGCAAACCAAGAGTCGGTTTTGCACGAAGATGAATCAGAATGTAAGAGGATCGTCTAAACCAGTCTAAACCTTCATCTATGCATCCCAATTTTAGCCCGATTCGTTTATGAATTTTGGCGTGAACAACATCCAAGCACCTATCCAAACATACGCAAAATTGTATTCCGTCCACCAATTTCTTCACCTTTAATTTTACTACAATTCTGTTCGTAGGATAACAGTAGTTTTAAATGATTCACTATATTACATTTGCTGAATGAAATTATTTTATTTCAGAGGCTTCAGTTTTGTCGCTCCATGTTTACTGACGGAAGAGGAAGAAGACAAGACTGTGACCAACTCGAAAGAGAACCACGTCGCACCAAACGCTAAAACCTCAACGGAGGAGTTTTGGTCCGGATTCGTGAGCCGGAACAATTTCTTTGACGAGTACAGGTATGTAATAATTAGAGTGTATAAAACAAACGACTTAAATTTCCCGAGTTACACTGTTTTCCAAGTTTTTCGGGACAAATGCTAATCCTTCGGGAGTAAATTTTTATGGGACCACCTATATCTTTCTCTATACAATACAAAGACGAAAGAATTTTCCAAATTTGTCTAAATTTAACGAAGAAATCTACGAACATACATACATAGAAATAACATACATACAGTCGAACATAGAACCTCCTCCTTTTTTGAAGCTGGTTAAAACGAATGATTGAGATTACTCAATGCATGGAAGATCTTAATTCCTAGACACATATGTACATACAAATGGTTACACAAACAAATTTATGGCACTCCAAGCTAAAATCTATAAAAGCCGGATAAATTAAACGTTTACTTCGTTATTAATTTTCAATTTATTAATAAATGGATTACTTTCTATAGAATATACATAAATAGCTTCATTTATCCAAAAAAATATGCAAGGTCAGCTGTCTGTCTAATAATAGACCTAGCTCATGTTTTATCTTATGACACTTTCCGGATTCCCATGTTTACGTTGTGCATATTTTTGCACTGTGTACCTTCTACAAGATTTTTTATGATCATGATAAGATAATCAATCATAAAAGTGACGTCGGCTTTCCACTCCAATTCATCTGTTGTCAAAAACAAGCTGTGATTTTTGTGACCTTTGTAACAGGAAAATGACATCATTTTACAATATGAAATATTTACCAAATGCTCCAAAATTGTGCAATATCGAACCAAACTTCCTGTTTAACACATCATTAGCTTGGAGCTATTTAAATCTAAAGAATCATCATCCTCATCTAGACCCTGACTTTATTCCAATTTTTGTTTTGTTTATTCTGTCTGCCTATATAGGCGTTACATTAATTCATTTTAAGAAAATACTTTCCTTTATGCTATCCATAGAATTTTATAGATGGAGAGAGCATTATGAATATTTAGTTAACAGAAGAAACACTAAGGTAACAAATGTAAACAAAGCAGGAATTTGACCATCTTCTAGAAGACTATTGTCAGAAGTACTTAATTTCCGGGTGACTGAATTTTTACAATTACTTCACGTGTAGTATTATCATATTAGTCTACTGCTGGACATAGGCCTCCCCTAATACCACAATAACGTGTAGTATGGTCCGATGGAAATAGAGAAATTGTATTTTACACTAAATAATATTTTACAGTTAGTAACATCACAGACATAGTTATACGATACGTAACATCTTGAAATAGTTGAAATTGGCACTTGTAGGGCCTATCCTCAAATCAACTCCGTCAGACCTAAATATCTTTCAAACGACTAAATATTTAACTTTGAAATGTATACATGATACAGTTCAGGACTTATTCTATCGATCATATGTTTCGAAAACACGATTCCATAAAATTTTCTCGATAGAATAAAATTTTAAATTTACCTCTAAATGTTTACTAAAACCTTAATTTCTCAATAATTACACAAGCAAAGATCTTGAGAATAACCATAGCAATAGAACTAAGTATAAAGAACATTTTATATGTTTCAGTTTTTTTTCAAATAAAGTCCTAATTAATAGATAGTAGTAGGAAAACTTACTACTATAATTTTACAATATAGTCTTTGCTAAATTTATTAAGAAAGAAAATAACAATCAAATAATAGAACTAATTTAAAACTAGTATTTACAATAAAAACAATTGAGCTAACTGCAGACTGTTGCAAACAATCTACAGGTAGCTCAACTGATCCATATCAATACCAGTCGGAAGCGTACCCAAGACGCTGGCTGCATTGCCCCGCTGTATGGAAATGCTGATGCGCTGTGCCAGATTTTTGAAAACCCGGAGAGCCTCGGTACCCCACGGACTTACCTAGGGTCTTTGCTTAATTTAACATGCATGCATGATATGTACACAACTGAGGGCTAATTACAAGTTTCCAGTATCGAACTAAACTGATAATATTATCTCTTTGTTATAGATTAATGGGTGAGCTTGGAACTGGATCATTCTCAGTGGTCCGTCTCTGCGAACATAAGACATCGCGCGTTCAATATGCCGTCAAGATAATGGACAAACTTCAATACGATCCTAGGGAGGAAATCGAAATATTACTAAGGTGAGTTAAATTTACATGTAAGGAATGGAATACACACGCTATAACCCGTCCACTCTTTTATTGCTGTTTGGTACATGCATTGCACGACTATGAAGTTCCCTAATTAATGACAGGCGAGTGAATGAAGACTAAATGACATAATGAAGTATTTCATAGACAGTTATTTTTGACAGATAGATGCGAATCTGTCGACTATAAAATTATTCCCCATATTTTACTTGTCGAAGAAAGCTCATCGCAAGCAACTTACGAAATTTTAGATTTTTATCGAGCTGACATAGTATGTATGTAACGAAGATTAATGTAGATGATTATTCCATAATAAAATACTGAAAGTTTTATAAAAATTATAGTTTACCATAGTAAGTCAATCTGTCTTACTTTTCATCACAGGAAAACGCGTTTAATGCCGCCGCAGAAGCAAGTAAAAGATAAAACAACGAAAATAATAGTATTTTATTCTATTGAATATTCTCATTTTAACAAGAAAGTAATTTAAAGCACCTGTATAAAGTCTAATAATACAAAAAAGTAAGCAGAAATTACAAAATCGATTACAACTTCTTCATAAATAAAAACAATTGACATATAAACAATCGCATCAATAAAGTATAAGGAATGACAATTTGACTGTGTACTACCAAACAGCAAATTAGAGAGTGGAATAACTATAGTGGCACTAATTATAGCCAATAGGATTTTCAAGACTACATGTCAAAGGTGTAACAACACACACACAAACAATGACACATTATAAGTGATTGATGATGCAGATACCAACCTCCTGTTTACGACAAATGTCTGTTCTCGAAGAGTGGATCATTTTTTCTGCATTTTTAATATGTCCGTTAGATATTATAAATGAAATATCTGACGGATATAGCCGAGCATCCAACTCATAAGACCTAACTGTAAGTTTTCCCATAAATGTCGAAAATGCTATTATTTGTTAAATAAAACAACATTATTCTCACACAGGTACAGCCAGCACCCCCACATAATCAGCCTACGCGGCGTATACGAAGAAGGCGGCAAAATTCTCGCCGTCACAGAATTATGCCGCGGCGGAGAACTACTCGAGCACATCACTCAACGACGCTACTTGCCGGAACACGAGGCGATCCCTATACTGAGGAACGTGGTCCAAGCTGTCAACTACCTGCATAGACATACTGTAGTGCACAGGTTAGTTTTACTTTAATAAAACATCTTATAAGCAAGTAAGCAGAAGGCGGCAAGATTCTCGCCGTCAGAAATCTATGCCGCGGCGAAGAATTACTGGAGCACATCACTCCACTACGCTTCTTGCTCGAGGCGATCCCTATTAATAAGGAATGTGATCCAAGCTGTCAACAGGTAGTTGAGGTGAGTTTTACTCTAATATAATAATGTATTTTATGTGAGTAAGCAGAAGGCGGCAAGATTCTCATTATGTCAAGATTCAGTATGTCACAGGAGCTATGTCGCGGCCAAGAATTATTGGAGCACGTCACTCCACCGCGATACTTGCCGAAACACAAGGCGATCCCTATACTGAGGAATGTCGTCCAAGCTGTCAACTTGCTGCATAGACATACTGTTTGTGCTAAGGAGGTATTTACCTACAATGCGCGAGTAAACAGAAGGCGGCAAATTCTTGCCGTAAAGGAGATATGCCGCGTCAGGGAATTACTCAAGCACATCAATCAATGCTACTTGTGGAATACGAGGCGATATTTTACTATACTGAGGAATTTGGTCCATTCTATCATATGAGGAGTCTATCTGTCTGACGCACCGGTGGTGTTCCAAAACAGATGATCCGATTTGAAATGAGCTTTTATGGTTATATCGTTAGCGTGATCGTAACCCAAATTTTAATGTAAAATATCGTAGCGGTTTTTCGGTTTTTGAGAAATTAGCGAGTCAAATATACTATTTAAATATACGATTCAAAAACCTGGATATTTTATACAAAGGAATTACAAAACCTTAGGAATATTAGTGTTTTTTTTTTAACAACACTCCATTATCAATCCAGCTATATTATTCTATAAAACTTTTATCATATAATAATTGTACTGATCTCTCCTGTTTTCGAATTCAAATTTAAACATTTTCGCTCATCATGTGAGATTATTCGTTGTTGCAGTGTGTGTTTTAGTTTTTAGTGATAACCTTGCTTTTATAAAAGTCTTTGTTGTGTTGACATAACATATCTTGGATTCTAAATAGGAGTATATAATCCTATTATAAGTAAATATGTAGAAAATATGCGTATTGACAACATGATTGAAAACTAAACGTGAACAATTTCGTGTTACCATTACAGAGACATAAAACCCTCCAACATCCTGTTCGCAACATCAGAGAAGCGACCCGAAGACATTCGCCTCGTCGACTTCGGATTAGCCAAACAGCTGCGAGCAGAAAACGGGCTGTTAATGACCCCGTGTTACACCGCTAACTTCGTGGCACCTGAAGTTCTGAAGAGGGCGGGCTATGACGCTGCCTGCGATATCTGGAGCTTAGGTACTTATAATACTAACACATAATATATATATTCTATACTAATTTTATAAAGAGGAAAGTTTTGTTTGAATTGAATAAGCTGAATCTACTGGACCGATTTGAAAAATTATTTCACCATTAGAATCCTCCATTATCCCTAAACATAGGCTATAATAACCCGTGCAAAGCTAGGGATGACCCCAAGTTGTAACACTCTGTTCCTGATTCACAGCACACATAAAGCTTGATAATACGCCTAGATAAACATTTAAGTTCTATTCCGCCGCGTTCGAGAACCTTGCAGACCACCCCGTTCCTACTCGTATAGATGTACCTATTTTCTGTACCTATTTTCTATTATTTACGAGAGGAATATATTAATAAATAAGATAAATAAATATATATTATATATATTTAGACATTACATTAGAATTTATTAATAAATAAGATAAAAATGCTGGACAATTCACACAGCATTATAAAGCCAAAAACTAAGCAGAGCTTGTGTTTTGGGTACTAGATAACTGATATACATAATATAACACAATACATAGATAGATATTTTTATTATACATAGAAACGACCAGAACACCCTGAACAAATGTCTGCAGATCGTACACACATTTGTTCCGAGGCGGGAATCGAACCCGCAAACCTCCTGCGTCGGATGCAGACCTTCGCCCACCTCGCCAGAGGCCTTTAAATATTGCTACGAAACCACGAAAATTGTTATTAAACCGACAACGCTTTTCATATACGAGAATGTCAATACTTGTTCCGTCAGATGTCTAAAGGTGAGTATAGACTAGAGCATTTGCTAGATTATCACAATGTATTAACAGATTTTTCTCTATTCTACCCTAGACAACAATCCTCGTGCTAGGGGGGCAGTAGTAACAAGTAACAACCCTCTCTTCTCGTTCGTGTAACTGTGTAACTGGGCTGGGCTGTGGGCTGGCCATATCTCGAGAAGAACCGACAACCGCTGGGGTAAACGTGTTCTTGAGTGGAGACCGCGACTCGGCAAACGTAGTGTAGGACGCCCTCCGAACAGGTGGGATGACGATTTGCGAAAGACGCGTATGGCGCTCATTATGGGAGCCTCCCATAATGAGCGCCATACGCGTCTTTCGCAAATCGTCATCCCACCTGTTCGGAGGGCGTCCTACACTACGTTATTTCCTCCCATTGGGAGGCCTATGTCCAGCAGTGGACAAATATAGGCTGATGATGATGAACTGTGTAACTGTAGTAACGGATGTGTTTCCAGGTGTTTTGGCGTACATAATGTTATCTGGACGGACGCCCTTCGCGTCAGCCGGAGACGATACACCTGAAGCCATCCTCGCTAGGATTGAGTCCGGAAAAGTAAGTAGCTATGGAACAATAACTATAGTAGTATTAAAATAGAGCTGAACGAAATCAATGTTATTCGAGAGCAACAAAATTTATAAAGAGGATCTTTGGCGCGGTGAGTGAAGGTCCGCCTGCGACGCAGGAGGTTGCAGGTTCGATTTCCGCCTTGGGAATGTTTGTACAATCTGTACATGTATTTGTTGCGGGTGTGCTCGACGTATAAAATATCTATCGTTGTAAATTAACCAGCATTATTTATTCAGCTTCATCAGCTGATAGAAAAAGCATATGGCTGACAAGATTCTTATAATAAGAATTGTCCAGCATTATTATTATAAGACGTTATGTAGTACATTCACCTGTATGGTTAATTGTACACAATCATACATAGTGGTAGCGCTTTCCCAAAAAAGCTCTTTTACAAGAAGCCTTTCTTTTTACTCACTCAACAGATTTAACTCTTGAATACTGTACTCATGATGATGTCCGAATTTCGACCACGGTGGTCAGTCTGACCGGAGACTAACCAAGTGCGCAGGGCATATTTTAAATAAATAAATAAGTGCACAAGTGTGTGGGCAAACAGAGGTCCACTCTCTATTCCCTCACTGTCAAAATCCGATGGGACGGCAGTCCGACACGATCGGGGAGAGGTCAGGCGTAGGAGCGCACTGTGCTCATATGTTTCTAATAATACATAAATATATTATATTAAACAGGTGGAACTATCAAGCGGCATCTGGCGCAGCGTATCGACAGAAGCTCGCAGCTGCATCCGCCGCATGCTCCAACTAGAGCCGGCCTCCAGACCACGAGCGGCAGAACTGATACGAGAGCCGTGGCTCAGCACCAACCCCAACCCGCCGCCGCAGCCAGCCATACAGGACGTGGACGCACCGCCGCCGGCCGAGTTACGGCGCGCTGTCGATCTCACCTTCCAAGTAAGTTTATGTGTCTAGCTGTTGGCTCGTAAACCAGACCACGCGTCGCCGAAATGATCCGAGAGCCGTGGCTCAGTACCATACGCCACTTCTTCATCATCATCATCAGCCTATACCAGTCCACTGCTGGACATAGGCCTCCCCTAATGATACGCCACTTATTAGTGATCAATTCAGCCACGGTTTGCTCCATCCATGTTGTTCCTTAGAAAACAAAAGCCAGATTAGGTTTGCCACAGTATTTGTCCAGAAGGGAAAATTGACTTTTTGTGTCCCATTCTATCTACTATATAGTATGTTAGTTATCTAATTCCAATAACACAAGCTCTGCTTAGATTGAGGCTAGATAATGATGTGTGTATTGAGTGTTCGACAGGTTAACTGGGGATTATTATGCCTTTTAAGTAGTCCTTGTAAGTCCCGTAAGGGCTAATATGCTAGATGAAGTTGATAAAAAAAACTAAGCCATGATAATTCGTACAAAAAAGTTACAGCACTTCTTAGTTCAAATTTGGAAAAAAAATCGATGAATCTTAAACAATTGTTAAAAATAGCCAAGAGGCTTCTCAGATTAAAAAAGCTGCCAAGCTATTGGAATTGGTTTCACCTACCCCCAGTTACCATAGGGTATCGGCTGATCATCAGCCGATCACCCTGTATATATATTTTAAATTTTCGCTACATCAAAATCTGTTTTCATTTAAGCCATCTTTCATATGCATTTCCAGGCGTTGACATCGTCCCCAATGACGCCCCAGGTCCTGGGCCCGGTGTCTCAGTCCACTCTCGCTCAGCGCCGTAACAAGCCCCAAAGAAGATTCCCACCGACCCAGCTTTAACATATACAATACGAACAAATTGCCAAATTAGGATAATATCCTAACCTTAGTGACAATTCGAGTAAGTACAGACGCACTGTATGATTGTGAACTATGATTATCAAATTCGCTCAATGTAGAAGTGAAACTCAAAAATTTTACTTAAAGTGCACACGTATATGAATATAAAACAGAATATATTTAGCTATTACCCCATAACGGGAGATATAAGGAATTTCTTCGCTTTTTAATGTACGAATGTGTACTTATTTTAAGAAGCAAGTAGACCATTTTGATATCAGTTTGTTTATATGAAATGAGACATTTGCAAAATTATTATATTAACAATAGTAAAATTTGTTATTGGGCGATTATGGTCGCGTTGCTGAATCCAGCATTGATTAGCATAGGTAAGCATCATAATTCAAAATATTTTAAGATGTTGATAATGTTAAGCGCTATTACTTAACCAAAGAGTAGTTCGCGATTATTTATAAAAATGTATAAGAAACAAGCGACAAAAATATATTTTCTAAATACTTACAATATTGGGTGAATAATCGAATATATTGCATTTACACGTTTGGGCTATAGGTATCCATCCATCAACAAACAAGACAAGAGTTTCAGATGATTGTATGACATTCCATACAAATTTTTCATGATTTGTGGGTTTTAATGTATAACTGTTGTCATTCATGCTTCTAAGAATGTGTATGCGATGTTTTGGTGTTAAATGTGTAGATTATATTATGTAAAACATACAATTTGTACATACAAATCATAAATATTTTTATAATTACTTGTTATCAGATGGAGTAAACTTACGAGTATCATAGATATGCCTAATTTTCGTCTTATCGTCATAAGTATATTCAATTATTTACAAACAAACATTCATAATAATAATGCATAATACATATGAATTGTCTTCCTTCAAAAATATTCAAATAAATGATAACTATGATAAGTTATTGTGAAAGTTGTTTCCCACCTTACTATTAACATTTCTGTGCCATTAATTTAAACCTTAAGACGTTTTTAGACTTTTTAGTATCCCAATTATGAACATTATGCTTCAGCGTGCAATACGTATTTATAATAATGTTAATACTGGAACTAGGTTATTTGATTCCCATTTTAATTTTTATGCAGTATTTTTTTATTATTATGGTAGTGCTAATATCGATAGCTAGTTTTTAGACCATATTTTAGTGTTGAATCAGATTTTGTACACATATTTTTGTATAACCCAATTAGATTTTTAAGGTCTCCGTTGTTACTCTTTAGACAAACATGTTCTAGATTCCCTTACATCACAGTATCAATCACATTTTTCTTATACAAGCATAGTGCTAATAAGATAGTAAATAAAATGTTTAAAACGCAATTATATTATGTACATTCAAAGCATATATTTTTGTGATACAGATGCAATGTACAGATGTCAGAAAATGCTTTTACTTGTATTTTTTAAATTTTTAGTGAATTACGAGAAGTTTATTAAGGTTATCAAAATGTTAAATAAAATCATGTTCACCCTGATTTCAATGTTATGGCCTAAATTTGCTCACAATATCATGACTTGTTCAATTTTAAAATTACTTCCTAAAGTAAATAAGCAGCCAAAGGCAATCCGCATCTTCTAAAATGTTTTTGTGCCATTTCATGCTTTACATCATGCTCATTAGAAACAATTAATGCTTTAAATTAGACTTAATGTTATTTTATAAATAGGTGCTTTTTGTGTGCAATTAGCTGTGAACATTGTATGTTTCTGGTAGATTTGCTTTTGTCACTTTGTGCAAGAAAAAAAAAATGCAAAGTCAATTTCTATAAGTATAAATTTTAGCGAATTTTAAAAGCGAGATTTCAATTTGTGATTTTCCAGTATTACTGCATAATTCGGAACCTAAATTAAATGAAGTCGCAACTAAAGCATTTTTAACTCCCTGTAGTTCTTCATTTCCGTATGCATTGCATCTTAGATTTGTTACTACTAAAACAAACCTATAGGTTTAACATGCCGTCTGAATATATCTTACCTTCTAATTAACTATAGAATCAACTGATGGAATTGAATTTTAATATAAAAATACAGTTTAACATGTTATATTAAATATAAGAGTTATATGGTATTAAGATGTATATTATATAAGCATTTTATTGATCGCCTACTAGGTACTTGTCGTACATATCTAGCTGTTTTGATAAAATAATATCACCAAATCACTCCTCAATACTTTTTTACTCATGATACTGTTGCTGATTAAAACCTAAATAATTACTATATGAAACAAACCGATTTAAAAAAAATCACAGCTATGTTAACAATCAGCAACAGTGTGTATAATATGTATGTTTCAATTATGTTAACTTAAAAGACGTTTTAAAAAAAAAATGATTTTATGGGTTTGGTTTTATTTTGTGAAGTATTTATTAGACAAAAAAATTGCGCTTCCGAAAAGTGTGATTTCATATCTATGAAACTAGTCCCATTTTAAATTGTTTTATGAGACTAGTACATAAAACCAAAATTATATTTAAACAAATGTCTTTGAACAAATTAATAATGAAAGTACAAACTACTTCAAAATGTTAAAGAATATTTATAAAACGTAAATGTACTTTTTTAAGGATTGTAACGAGTATGGAATTAAATTAGAATTTGGAAAGTATGTTGATTAATAAAAGATTAAAAATCATTACAATAATGCCCCAATAATAAAGGAATGATGCACATTTATTGTAAATAGTAGAATTTGGATAAGCTATATTGGTAGATACACACAAGGCACACTAAACGGAGCTTGCCAGCACTCTTGTTAATTAATTCTAAAATATATCTTACTGACCATTGCATTGGCACTGTTGCATTTATTTTAAAGTCACTAAGAATTTATGAGAATGAAATTAATAGTTATATTTTTGCATCTATTACCCATGTTATCAGGACCACAAACACAGAAATGTTTCTTTAATATTTTGTGAGCTCGGTGTTAAGTGTTAAATCGTCACAACTGTCTATTTTTCTATCTTTGAAATAGAATTTCTAATTAAGGCTAACAGCAAATTGTTGTATAGAGAACACATTAGAGTGTAATATAAACATTGTTGACATTGCTTAGATGGTGTTTTATTTCAAAATTTAAAAATAAATATCCTAAATGTTACATACAGTAGTTACAAAATCATGATTTGTGATTTACTTTACATTAACTCCTTTTAGTGTAGCAGCAATGACAGGACCTTTTCCAGTTACTACTAGAGGCTTGCCTTTGTAACACACAATTTTGTCATCATTTGTCATGAGATCAGGGGCACAGGTTTCAAATATCTTTTTCTTGGGGTTAAGTACTGGTTCAGGTTCCCTTGGAAAGCCTTCACATACAACTAAGTCCCCAGGAACAGCTGCAGCTGGGGGATTAAGAACTTCTATTTTGTCTGGTGATGATGCACACATAACCATTGCTTCTGATGTGACTCCCCTCATCTGAAAAATAAAGTCATTTGACTCTCATCAGAAACAAGTTTTAAATGGTTACTGGTTGGCAGAGTGAGTATTATCTGCCTATTATTTTAAGGGTTTCAATCGGTTTTGAAACCCTTATGGTCTCGCTCTGTCCGTCCCTGCTCTTTCTTGAATATCTCAGTAACTACTGCAGCTATTAACTTGAAATTTGAAATAATGATACATTTCGTGCGCCATTACTGATTTTAAGAAAAAAATATATAAAAAAAAAAAAAAAAAAAAAAAACCTTTATTCAGAAAGAAAATAACAATCAAATAACAAATTTAAATTAAAACTAGTATTTACAATAGAAACAATCAAGCTATCTGCAAACTGTGGCAAACAATCAATAAATAAATGAAAATGAATATTTGAGGTCGCCGAGGCTAGACCTCTTGGAGATTACCTATCTTACCTAATGGTGCCCATGTCCCTACTAACTATGATCTTAGCTGTGTCTACCTCACGCGCGGGGTGCCCTGCTCCTTTCCTGCGACGTTGCCGGCTGGCACGATGATGCCGGTTGGCGCGGCGTTGCCGGCTGGCGCGATGACGCGCGCGCTGTTGTTAGTACGCTATTTGAACCGAGTGTGTGCACATGTTCTTACGAATTTTGAGTAAAGAAATAGTAGTTTATTTAACACTGTTGTAGTGTTCGTTGTGATTTTGTGCTACGTTTATAATATTCGGTAAGTGTTTATTATTTTATGTTTATAGCTAGTCTACCTGTCATATTTCTTCGTAGAAAGTTATGTTGAGGGCCAGTTAGTTCGTTTGCAACTGCTATTTGGTTTTTTTTTTTTCGCTTTTAGATAAAGCGATAGGGAACAGTATATCTATCCCACACCTCAACTAGGTATCCAGATTCAGATCTTAATAAGACCGTAGCTCGCGAGCGTCAGCGTCCTCCGGACCTGGGGCTCGCGAGCGGCAGCGTCAGCGTCCATCGGACCTGGGGCTCGCGAGCGGCAGCGTCAGCGTCCATCGGACCTGGGGCTCGCGAGCGGCAGCGTCAGCGTCCATCGGACCTGGGGCTCGCGAGCGGCAGCGTCAGCGTCCCCCGGACCTGGGGCTCGCGAGCGGCAGCGTCAGCGTCCGCTTACTTTTAATAATTAAACGGGTGCTCTTGTACATTGGTTGCCATTTTGTTTTGTCATAGATGGCGTTGAAAGGGAACTTCATATCCTTGGGCGAATTACTGGAGGAGGAAGTGGAGTCCGACGAGGATAATACTGTCTTGGGGCGTCTGAAACTCATAGCACAGGAACACCTGCCAGAGGGTTGGACGGATTGGCGGGTGCTTCGCCTGTCAAAAGATGAGGTGATTGGCGAGAGCGTGGACCCTCAAATGCTCAACAAACTGCGTTTCGCTCTGCCGACAGTTGAGCTGGTGCAGGCCTTTCGCCCTAATGCCGACCACGCCTCGCAGAAGATGCTGCGTGATATCAAAGTGAAACTCCTGGACTGGGAGTTCACCAGAGCTCTAATCATCGGCCCCCCGGCCTTTGCCAACAGGGTCAGAGGTTCAGCTGCCCAGACCGAAATATTTAAAAAGGCGGTTGCATCGATGAAGCAAGGTTTCCTGTCGCAGAAGGAGGCGTCAAGAGCCCTTTCCCGGTCGTGCTCCGAGTCATCGTTGAGGCGGAGTCGTCGGCGACGCAGCACGTCTTTGGACTCCGAGGGACCCAGTCGGCCAAAACGATCTAAAGTGGATATACTGGAAGAAAAAATGGGAACGATGTTCGACGCTCTGATGAAGAGGATGGACGCGCTGGGGAATGAGACGCGGACGCGACGACTCAGGAACCGATCGTCAGGGGCATCGTCTGAAGTGGAAAACGAAAGTCTGCTCTCCTATTCAGTAGGATCTTCCGGGTCACCTGAACCCAGTTCGTGGAGACGACAGGATTTTGAAATCGGGGAGCAGTCGACTTCGTCTTGGAGACCCCCGAAGTTAGTCATGGACCTGGAACTCTCACCGGAAAGACCGAAGCCAGTAGACTTTAGTTTTGAGTTTCGTCCTTCAGTAAAGGAAGCCGCTCCAATCGTTCCTGAACCGGATCCTTCGATCAAAGCAGAGGGCATTGAGTGCCATAGGTTTGGCCAGTCGTCCTGGAACAGAGTCCGCTACAAGGAAGCAGAGAAGAACCTGCTGGTCTCACCTGTGTTTAGCGCTCTGAAGGTTAATACAGAGCTTGCCTCAGCCCAACCTTCAGCAAAACATCTGATGAGGTGGGACGGAGTGCTCGGTGCGCTGGAGCACGGAATCTTAAAGGAAAGAAGAGCCCTGGCCGAACACCTCAAACGCATAGCCGAAAAACATCCGGAGGCGGCTCAGGACTTGGCGGAGGTACTGGCAGATGGCTCCCAATTCCGTGTGGAGTCGGATGGGGTGCTGCAGTTTGCATGCGGACACCGAACGGAAATCTTTGAGATGCGTCGAAAGGCCCTCCGGACGAAAAACGACGCCCTGGGAGCAGCATTGCAGGCCATACCCCCGTCTCCTACACATCTCTTCGATGAGAAGCTGTTCTCGAGTTTTGTTAAAGACAATGGGGGTATCTCGGCGATTCTTGCTAGGCAAGATTTTCCTGGGAGAGGGAGATCAGGTGAGTCGTCCTTTCGAAAACCTGCTGCGGTCAAACCTAAGCATCAAGCATGGCGAGCACGCCCGGGGCCTTCAAGACCTGCTGATTCCTCGCAAGCGGCACGCAAGCGCCCGGCCAGATCGCCGCAAGCAAAAAAGCAGGGCAAATCGGGAAAGCCAGAAGGTTTTAACGAACAAAGACGCCAAGCTAGAAGATACTGACGGTTTCAGGGGGGGACAGTTGAGCGACTATCTGCCAGTGTGGCGAAAGCTGGGCGCACCAGAAGCAATTTTAAAGATTATATCGGGATACTCAATTCCCTTCGTGGTAAAGCCCCCTTCAGTCCCCCTACGGAATTTACGCTTGATAAAAAGATTCGCGACAGAAGCTTCGTCAAGCATGGCAACAGAGATAAAGTCTCTTTTAGAAATGCAGGTTGTGGAAAGATGCCGTGCCAGGACGGGGCTTCTGTCGCGGATGTTTTTAATACCAAAAGCCAACGGGAAAGTAAGGCAGATTTTCGATTTGCGCCGTCTAAATCTTTTCTTAAAGCCTCAAAAATTTCGTCTAATAAGTCAAGGCCAGGTACCCAGTTTTCTTCACGAAAACGACTACATGGGAAAACTAGACATCAGCCAAGCCTATTTTCATGTACCTATAAAAATGAGTCACCGGCGGTATCTAGCGTTTGTCTTCAAAGACAAACTCTATCAGATGACGTCGCTCCCATTCGGGCTTTCCAGCGCTCCATTGGCTTTCTCTCGAATCAGCAACTGGGTCGCAAGTATCCTTCGTCAGAGAGGTCTCCGAGTACTGGTGTATTTAGACGACTATCTGTTCGCTCATCACGATCCCGTGGTTCTCGAGAAACAGATTCAAGAGGCTATAGGATTGTTTCAAAGTTTAGGTTGGAGAGTCAACGTGGCGAAGTCGGTTCTAAAAGTTGTGAGACAGATAGAGTTCTTAGGCATAATTTGGGACACAGCTCGAAATCAGACGAGGTTACCTGTCCAAAAGATAGATCGTATACATTCGGAATTGAACCTGTTGTTGGAGACAGGTCAATGGACATGGCGGTCAGGAATGTCTCTTTTGGGAAGGCTCAGTTTTGCGTCATTAGTGGTCCCACAAGGTCGCTTATTCACAAGGAATATTCAAAGAATGAGCCGAAAGCTTCGCGAAGAGTGTCCTCTCCAGAAGGTCGAAGTCCCTTCACCAGCGTTAGCAGACGGTGCATGGTGGAAGGCGAATATCGGGAACCCCGGTGTATTGTTTCCACAGAGCTGCACCATGTTCCTGACCACGGACGCATCCGACACAGGCTGGGGAGTCAATTTGGGCGATCTTTTCCTATCAGGTGTCTGGTCTGCTCAGCAGAAAGAATGGCATATAAATCGGAAGGAGCTTTATGCAGTTTTCATAGCTCTTACGAATTTCAAAGATGTGGTATCAGGAAAGGCTATCATGATCCAGTCGGACAACAGAACTGTAGTGTCATACATTCGGAACCAGGGCGGCACAAGATCCGTCAACCTGTTGGAAGCTACAAAAGAGCTGTTGTTGTTAGCCAAGAGCCTGAAAGTGTCTCTTCATTCATTCTACATCCCAGGTCGTTACAACACTATCGCAGACAGTCTTTCCCGAGGAATGGCCCTCCCGGATTGGCATCTGAAGGAGAGCGTAACCAGCAAGGTCTTCCAGAAGTGGGGTGTACCCCAGATCGATCTCTTTGCCACTGTCCGATCAAGAGTTGTTCCAGTGTACGCGTCGTTAGAGACAGAAGATTGTCAAGCTCAGTTCTTCAACGCCTTCAGCCGTCCCTGGAGTTACCAACTAGCCTGGATTTTCCCTCCACCTCCGCTGATCCCCAGGGTTCTTCAGCATCTCAACAATGCCACGGGCGTCTTCCTGTTCGTGGTTCCTCGTTGGGAGAAGGTTTTTTGGAGAGTCGACCTCAGACGCAGAGCCCTGGCGCCACCCTTCCAGATATGGAATCTGTGCCAACATCTAGTCGACTTGACAACGAACCTCCCCCCACCGAAGGTTCAAGATCTTTCTTTAGAGGTTTGGAAAGTACGGGGTGGAACAAGTTGGTAGAGGGTTTAGGTCCTGATGATATCAGGCTCTTGCAGGCTGCTTGGCGAGATTCAACATGGCGCACCTATAGCTCAGCCTGGAAGCAGTGGGTGGCGTGGTCTAAACAAAATGGGGTAAATCCGAGTAGGCCGCACCCACAGCATTTGGCTACTTATCTAGGCTTCTTATCAAGAATCAAAAACCTAGCTTATCCCACGATTTTGGTCCATAAATCAGTTATTGCTTCTTTGGCAGATCCATTACAAGAGCTCCGTCTCTCAGCTCATCCGCTAGTCTCCACCATTCTTAAGGCCATCAGCATCAGGCGAAGTTCGAATTTGTTGAACAAGAAGTCGATTTGGTGTATAGAGGATATGTTAGTCTGGGTGCGAGCGAATATACCCTCTCGCCAGAGTATTTTCCAAGTCTCTCGTCACGTGGCCTTGCTCTTGTTATTAGCTTCAGGAAGGCGGGTCCATGATCTGACTCTTTTAAGCATTGACGATCAACACTGTGAAATATCAGAGTCATCTATTACGCTTTGGCCAAGATTTGGTTCAAAAACAGACAACGCCAGGTTTCGTCAATCAGGGTGGCACTTAATTTGTTCAGGAGATCCTGCTTTGAGTCTGGTTGTGTGGCTGAAGTGCTTAATTGAAGTATCGATGCACAGAAGGGCGGCGCAGCAGGGCTTGCATAGCTTATTCATAACCACGCGTGGCGTAGTAAGGGCGGCTTCGCGCACCGTTATTGCTGGCTGGTTAAAGTCACCATTTAAAGATCTAGGCATAGAGTGTGGCCCGGGCTCGATTCGGTCAGCTGTAGCTTCTTATGATTTTCAAAACAATATTCCTCTAGATCAGATTCTTAAACGAGGGAACTGGAGGGGGTCGGACAATTTTTTCAAACATTATTGTAAGTTGGTAGATAAACCAAGGGCCTCAAGTTCAAATGTTACTGTCAATATGGGCTTTGAATCTGTGTGATAATTCATTTAGTTGTTTTATGTTTATAAGATTATCCTGGACCTGTCCCGGCAATGTCTATTGATTAATAATTGTAAGTTAACATTTCGTCTTACTTTAAATAAACGTTTCTTTTGATTACTTACATGTTTTACTCAAACCGGTTTGCCCTACTTATGGTAGGACTTTTATTACTTTTGTTATTTCTTATAGTCACAGTACGCTTTAGATGCCGGCAGAAAACAGACACTTCTCCAAGAGGTCTAGCCTCGGCGACCTCAAATACAAACCGTTTTCCACCCCGAAGGGAAGAAAACGTTTATTTTAGGTCTAGCCGAGGCTAGACCTCGGTAAGGCCTTGCCGTCAATTTTGGAGTAGGTACTAACAACAGCGCGCGCGTCATCGCGCCAGCCGGCAACGCCGCGCCAACCGGCATCATCGTGCCAGCCGGCAACGTCGCAGGAAAGGAGCAGGGCACCCCGCGCGTGAGGTAGACACAGCTAAGATCATAGTTAGTAGGGACATGGGCACCATTAGGTAAGATAGGTAATCTCCAAGAGGTCTAGCCTCGGCTAGACCTAAAATAAACGTTTTCTTCCCTTCGGGGTGGAAAACGGTTTGTATTTTCAGTACAAATTTTGATGTTGAAATTTCAAAAGAGACCTAGGAAGGCAAATGGGGTATCAAATGAAAGGGATAGTTTTGTACATTTCAAAACACTTTGAAATTTCTGTAAGTTTCATACTTTTTGGAATATTTCAAAAGTAGAAAAATTGACCTTTCCCCCCCCCCCCCCATCTCCGAAGATTGCAGACCGATCCACGTACAATGTATTAGGCGTTTGTAGATAACAATCTATATTTTACAGGAAAAATATAGAGAAGTCTGTAAAAATTAACATTTATAAAAATAAAACATTGAGAATGGTCGAAAAGGGGGATATTTTTTATCGAAAGGGGGGCTACCTTACCTACCTATTGGAGTATCAAATGAAAGGCATTGTTTTGTAAATTTTAAAACAGTTTTCGAAATTGTTGTGGGTTTCATACTTTTCAAAATATTGCCATTCGAAAAAAGACGGAAAATTGATTGTCCAAATAATTGGCAAATGTTTGAAACCCTTGGCGCGCGAGTTACACTCGCACTTGACGGCTCTTGTTTATAATAATAATGATGAAATATTATACATGTATAAAGAAACACACAAAAACAAAAGATGTATCGATAGCCCAGTCTGACTCCAGATGGACTGGGCATACAATCAGAGGAAGTGAAAGAAGAGGAAGTGTGAGTACAAAAACTATAATGTAATGGTTGGTAGGAAACAATAGAAGGAAATGAGGTAGGCCAACGAGGAGATGGGTCGAAAAGAAAGATAAGAAGATATAAAGGCCACAAGGCAGGTGGCACATGGTCTAGATTGGCTGGCAACAGTGAAGAATGGTCAAAATTGGAGGAGGCCTTTGGCTAAAAAGGTGCACAGACAGATGCCGTAGCAGATGAATAGTTTAAGTCAGTGTAAAACTGTATATTGTAAAATGTCTGAATAAAAGGCTTATATTATTATTATAAAAAGCAATTTTTCTAAAATGATAAGCTGGTGGGCAAACAGGTATATCCCAATTCTGATGTCGAAGGGGGACATTGTGCTTGTATAACCTTCTTTCTCATCAGACATGATTTTAATGCAGGGCAGTAGACTGACCAAGACAACTCAATCCCTCCATAAAGCACTCCGGAAAAAAGAATGACTTTTCCCTTTCTGACATTTTTCTCTAGCCAACCGTTGGTCGCCTAGTTAACGTTTCAGAAACATAACATGGTTTGTTTTAAGAAACCCACGGTGACAAATCACTTGACATTCCACCATCAGCCTTTAGATTGACACAGTTTGACAAAGTTTATAGTTTAACTGCATATACATAAAATATTTACCTTGACAGGCTTGAGATTGCATAGGAGCATCACAATTCTATCCCTCATATCATCAATGGGAACATGATTAACCAGCCCAGAAACTACAGTGCGAGGTTTTTCTTCTCCGCAGTCAATTGTTTCAACATATAGAGAGTCTGCATCAGGGTGTTTATTGATTTCAATAATCTTGCCAATCCTAAAATCGAGTTTCCTCACATCCACAATATCGTTTAAAGGTTCGGCAGCTTTTTTGGCAGCATCCTTCGCTTTTTTGGGTTCTTTTTTCTCTTTTTTTGCAGATGGTGCATCTGTTACCTTATCTTCTTTCATGATATTCCCAGATTTAATCACTTCACTTTCCTTGATAGGACTTGTGGTCTTGCCTGGTACTGCATATTGCTTTTTGCCATTTTGGATTTCAAGTTTTACTAGTTCTGCCTTGGCTGCTACAACTTTAGATGTAAGTATTGTATTTTCTTTAGTGAGTTCCTTGATCTTATCCTCAATTTTTATAGATTTCAGATTCTTTAGCTGGAAAAACGTAGGGGTTTTTAATAAAAATTAATGTCGAACCACACTGTCTCATATGTTCAGAAATCCACCAAATTTTAGTAGGTAAATTCTTATCATGTAGAATATTGTAGATCAACTTACCCAGTTTTTGACTTCAGCTAGCTTCCCTTCGGCATTTTCAGCTTGTTTATACAATCGCGAAATGTTCGTGGTCATATTTCTTTGAATTATCTGATATATCATCTGCAGCAGTAACCGATAATCTGGCGAAATGTGTAAAATAAACTACCTATTTCCACAAACTCCACAAATTATAATTCTAGCTAAAGCTAACCTCAAATCCAAAGAGGGAGAGAGTAAGAAATTAAATTAAGAATCAAATTCAACTTCTTTCATTATGGCTTTAGTTAGTTAGTGGCCAAAAAAGTACTTTGTGGTAGCCAACGCCTGACAAAACGAAATCACACTTTTTGTCACGATCACGACACACAAACGAAGTTCTTGAACCAAAGCCTATGGAGCTAGCTAGCGCTTTGGTCATCTCATTAACATGAAAATGATTGTTGGTCGAGCAGACTGCCCTATTCAAAACAGCAGGCTGATCATGCAAGGCTAATTTTAACGTAGCGCGCTAAGTGCGCTTATATTAGCGCGTTAGTGTTAATATTTTGCTTGGATATCAACATCAACTTCTTGTTCTTGGCGTTTACTTCATTGGAAATGCAGCGAATTATCTGAATGAACCCCTATTTTAACACCCTTTTATGTCAGATAAATGTCAAAAAGGTGCTAATAAAAAGATAACGCGTTTAGATAGCATTTTAGCGCGTTTATTTACCACTAAGCGCGCTAAGGCGCGTTAATTCTTGGAAAATAAACGCCGACTGTGGAAATTGGTACAAAAATTTATCCGGGTCGACTTGTAGGCGGATAAAATTAACGCGGCATACAAATATGGCCGCATGTAAACAAACATGTGATTATTGACCTTTTGCTTTTTTGTTGGTTGGTTACAAATACAATAGTAAAAGAAAATAAGATAGAATACCTAATAATATAGGTATATAAAAATAATAATAGAATTGCGCATGCATCCATGGGTAGCTAGGTAAATACTAAAACCTTCAAGATTACCTACCGATTGTTAATATTGGTTTTACAGTGGAAATGGATTTCTACGTAGTTATTCATTCAAATGTGGCGACGGCGGCGTAGGGTCAGAACAGAAGCAAACGAAGGCGGTTGGAGCGTAGAGCTCTGCGAGACGTTCCCATGAACTCCCAGAGGCTGAATTTGTTTCTCTCTATATAGCCAACAAAGCAATGGCAATGTATGTTACCAAGCAGCTCGAAATTGACCACAAGCCTGCCCGCAGAGAAGGGGTACCAGTGCATATAAAAGTGAGTTTACTAGGGATGGATAGGTAGTAAAATACCCACATTTACCTGCTGTAACTTTCTTACATATTAGTCTATAAAGTCTCAGTCAGTAATAAATCACTGCCCTTTTAGGTAGGTACTGAGGTAAAGGGTTTGTATTTAGCAGTGTAGACTCCTAAATATCTCTCCTAAATTATCTGCCTTAATGTGATGCCTCACACGTCCTAATTGGCCTTCGTTTCATTGCGGATAGCAGTTATCAGTGACGAACAGGCCGGAAGGGGGGTTGTGCGTAGGGCAGTCAACCATATCATATTTTCTGAAGCATTTCACTCATGCTGTAATTCGAATATAAGTATATCTACTAACTTGTGTCTGGCATTATAAATAATTTTACTATTATGAACCTAATCTACCTTATTAGGTTCATAATAGTAAAATTATTTATGGAATTAGTGGTTTTGTAAATTTCAGAGATAAACATTCCTTTTCATAACAGGTATCTGTTAGTGACAATGGCCTGTATACAGATCATCTTTTGATTTCAGATTACTGCCCAAGTAGATGTGTCGTGAGTGTCCCCAGGACACGGAAATAAATTTCTGATGGATCTCCCTCGAATCTCCCTTAGCACATTATCTACCCCATATTTGACAATTTCCTTGTCAAATATGGGGAGGTTTTTTGACAAGGAAATTGTCAAATATGGGGTAGATAATGTGCTAGGGGCTATAAATAGCCATAGTTTCCCCCAAAAAGCCACAATCTGCACAATATAAAAATAGAAAGTGTATTTATTCTATAAACTGTCAGTTGGTATGTTGATTCTTAACAATGATAAACACCTACTAGGTCTTTCTTCTTTATTTTAATTCATGATGAACTATACATTTTCATTTTAGATTGTTGATGTTAACTGCCGGATACTCAGTGTTATATATAACATTCTACAACAATAGTATTTTATTTTGACTACATAAATAAAATGTTATCTTAAAACTAAAACATATTCTGATTTAAAAGGGTTCTACCTCAAGAGGACCTTGAAGAGGAAAGAGAAATAGCAGCAGTGGAGGCAGCACGTCCATTGACTCGCGACACCGGGGGGCGGACAGCAGCGCTTCTTGCAGAATAGATCTACCACCGAACTGTGATCCCCAACCTGCATGCCCAGCGTGAGGATTATGGGCATTACCCCTCATGGGATAAAAAAATGAGGGGGAAGCCTGTGTCCAGCAGTGGACCATGATACCTAAGCTATTGAGGTTGAGGAGGTGGTATTTTAATATTAATAAAACATCAAGTGCGAGTTAGAGTCGCATATCAAGGGTTCCGTACAAATTTGTGTACATACTCATAAGCACAGAAATTTACCCAGACCCACAGTTCACAGAAAAATCTGATTTGGTTAACAATTATCATGTGTAATTAAAATAAATCAAACATTTTTTGTGAATTAACTACAAATTTCTTTTTTTTTTTCCTTTACTTGAGCTTCAAGACTACTTCTCATAAGAACCTATGGGCCAGCTACACCAAACGGTTGCTAGAGACCCTGAGTCTGCAATATAATTATATCTTTAGGATGATGTTGGGACTGCCTCGTTTCTGCAGTGCATCGGGATGTTTGCAGAGTATGAAACGGATGGTTTTGCTGCCATCCTCCAGGCGTCCCTGATGCGCGAGTGCGGGACAGCCTCAATAGCATCCTACAAACCATTGCAGGTAGGATTGATTTGCCAATGTGGCAGAAATTTATAAATCAAGTAATTTAATTAATTAATGTTAACATAATTTAATATTCTTATTTAATGTAAGTAGGTATTTTTTTAATTTTATTTCATTTTAATTTAGTCCAATTTAATTTGATTGTACTTAATTAAGTTCGAAATAATAACACTAATTTTAAGGGCACTTTAGCATACAAAATTACTAACAAATTATAGATCATTGTTGTAATAAAATAATTTTAATTTAATTTTTGATTTAATAATTTATTTAATGAGATAATGAGAAAGGATTCCTAAAATTTATTGAATTAGGTACCTAAATATGCGGGAATAGGTAAACTGCATGTAAATAAAACTAAAGTAGTATAGAAAAGGTTTAATTGTGAAACAAAATTTGAAGGATTTATATCACATTGCTTAAATAACTAATAATAAATTAAATTTAACACAAAAAGGTCACCAGCTCAGCTTCATGCTGCTCTAGTGCCATAGCAGTGCCGGTTTTCAGCGGTTGTCAGGGTGAAAAGTGCAGCTCTACTCGCAACACCGATCACATAAATAACAAACAAAACCTATATTTATACACAAACTACGTTTAGGTATCAATGTTATATTGTTTAAATTTATTACCACCGCCACTTAAACTACTAGCTACGTGTAGAAATCATTTCAAACTCTTTAAAAATACTTTTACAAATCAACCAAAATCACATTTCTGCTAAGTAATTTAATATTACACAGGTATTGAACCAAGATGGTCTGCCTGATAAAATAATAGACCTAGGCATAGATTGCTTTACTTTTACATTATAACTACTTCAGATAAACCTGTCATATGACAATATATCAATATTTATTCTCCATAAATCACAAATCAACTGCTTATCCAACTTATGAAACTGGACCTTTATCAGTCTTATATTCAATAATATTAATATTATTAGTACTAAATACTATTTTATGAAAATAACATGAACATAATAAATTAGGTAAATTGTTCATACACTTTGTTATAACTACTTACTAATTTACACTGTGTGTTTGTTCTGGATTGTATTTCTCTTACAAAGTTTTCATGATTTTCCTCACGTACCTTTTCCGTAGTATTTATCTCACATGCCTGTAATAAAACGTTCAAGGATAAATATGAATATTATAAAATCGTGCCTACCTACTATAAATATGGCAAGTATTAGTCACACCAAATCCCAATACCATTTAAATATATTTGATTTGATTGGTAGATAGGTAAACTAAAACACAAAGGGTATGAATATTTTTTTCTCGAAGTCTCAAAAAGACTTACCCACTGTGGCGCTGAGCCATTAGTTGTGTATTTATATATTTTACTTACCAGTTTTAGAACAGCTCCTCTGCTGTGAAAAGATGTTCATTAAAATATTTGCTACAAATTCTTGTTTTTTTTTGGATAATCAATCATTGCGACCCGGGGCTTCTATCCAATGCAGACGTTTTCATTACGACGAGACGGTTCATTGTTTTTGGAAAATCTGTAACAAATAAAACATATTTTAATTTAATATGGATGTAGGTATTTATGAATATGCGAATGCGTCATGAAATTTGGAAGTCAAACAAACTTAAACTTACGAGTGGAATGATAAATTCGGCACTTTTCGCTCACCATCACTTTTACATCAAATAACACAGCATCACATCATCGTATATATTGTTGTGAGATGTAGGAATGAATGTCCGTAGAGTCACTCTGCCACATTTAATTATCAGAAAACATTACTATTAGGTGGAATAAACAAATGGTATGGTAGGTACTCTCTGTGTTGACGTCCATCGATGTGCCGGCATATTATTTGTTTTGTTTATTTTAGTACATAGATGAGATGAGAGAGGCAATTCTCGCAATATATCTACTCATACATAGATACGGCAACAACTGTCACAAAATATCGAGTGATTGCTTCGAATCAAACAAGCGTATTCTCAACATCTGCAATTCGATATTTATCGAGGGCTTTTTTTAATACCTAAGTTGCTCGATATGCAACGAGTGGTCCTAGGCACTCGTTCGCATTATCGAAGAGTGAAAGAAGAACATCATTCATATCTCTCTGTCGCTCACTTTCTTTAGTCTCTGCTTGTTTTGTTTGATGTTTCAAATAACTTCACGGTGTTTCTTGCTTCTCAACTCAAGTCAAAGATTATTAGTGCAATGTGCAATACAAGTTTCTCTAGTTGTTATTGAATGTACCTATTAATTAAAATAGCTTTTTGCATCATTATAATTTCTGGAGTCAGGGGTGATATAAATTCTATTTTTCCACTTCCTTAGGCGCGCGGGGCCCCCAAACGAAATTATGGTAAATATTGTAAACGGTGTTGCCTGCTGACTAGATTTTCATTTCGCCCCCTGCGCACGGCTATTCTGACACACCAGATATGTCGTTCGTCAGCTATTATAATCGTATACGTCTTTGACAAACAACATTATTTCAAATTATGCCAGCTTCAAATTAAAAGTTGCAACATTAACTAACTTATCTATAGTTTCAAATGTTGACAGTTGTTGCTAAAATTTCTAGATTCAGTTATAGATTAACTAAGTTTGAATTACTGACGAAACACAAACTATAGGTACATGACAGATATTGACATTCGTAAAGTATGGAATTAAGACATTAAAATATTTTATTTGCGATAAATAAGAAGTTGAAGTTCAAATATGTAATGACAAGACATAATGAAATCAAATTGTCTATGCTAGAAATATCGAAGAGTGCACGAAAATGCAGTTTTTGGCGGCAATCGATATATCATCGAAGGATTGATACTTATCACTCGATAAATATCACGTGATACTCGGAATTACCCCCCACCTATTTCATAGAAGTTGACAATTCATGTTACTTGTACTTTGACAGTATGGTAATTTGACAATTGACACTTTGATTGTTCATTCATTCGTTCATCATACCGAATTAGACGAAATTAGAGGAAAGAAGTTGAAGTTGAAAAACTAACGCGGTAAACCTACTAGCGCGTTAATATTAGTGCACTTAGCGCGCTACGTTAAAATTAGCCTTGCATGATCAGCCTGCAGGTGGATGCAGATAGTGACGGGCTCCATCTGATTAATTTTAATTTTTGTGTAATTTTGTAATGTGACATTTTTATTTAATTCTTTTTATCGTTTTATCGTGTGATGTAGCTTTAAGTTTTTATGTAATAATATTTTATGGATTTTGTTTTTAATATTGTATGGATTTTTATAATCTGAAAAAAATGAATAATAATTAACACTTTCATGGTTTCATGGTTTAATTAACGCTTTCACTTTCACGCAGAAGTCGTGCTCAGGCTCACTGGACAGCTGAGCGAACGAGATATTTTAACACTTTAATGGCCCAAGAAGCAGAAGTAGTGCTTCGGCTTCGTATAGCGTCGCGGCCGCGGCGCGGCGGCCGGCGCGCTCCTAAGGCGAAGTACGTTCGCTTTTTGAGACAAGGACGAGCTAACACCGCGCAGTGAAAGCGAGAAAGGGAGGCAAGAGCCGCCGCCGGCCCGCGCGCAATTTCACTGCTTTTTATTTATAAATTTGTTATTGCTCTAAAATAATACTCTTTCGCAAAAAACTAAAACCATAATCCTCTAAAGTGTTTAGTTAAGTATTTTTTAGACTATATTTCATGCAAATATGTTAAGTAACTAGCAAATGAAACTGGTTTTCCTTAGTAAAAATGCAAAATTTAGAGGAAACTTTGCGATTTTTGTCTATCGAGTCAAGTTGAGTCAATCGTGTTTCGGCTCCCATAACTTACTAACTAAAATCCTAAACTTTCGATGCTCATCAAAAAAGATTTAAAAAAATTGTGTTTTCTTGCCTTAAAATTGATTTTCCGTCTAGGCAAAACCTGTGTTTTGGGACCTACTTCACCTCAATGACCTGAGAAAAAAAGAGATACGAGAGAGAACGAATGGCTTTCTGTCTCATCCAGTGTTTTAGCACATCTATGAGCTAAATAACATGCCGGGATATCGACGGACTTGTACACAATATTTTTCTTTCATCGTTATACTTATTGTATTTTTTGTGATTAAAGTGATTCTTCGGGCATGCACCATGTAAAGGTGCGGTGTAGTATTTTTTAGTGTAAAAGTGATAGTGGAGAAAAAATGCAGTAAGAAATTGTCTTTTCACTACAATATATATAATTAAAATATAATATATTATATTATATAATATATACAATTTTTATATATTTTATAGGTCCCCACTTAAAGGTTTAAATGTACAGTTTCTTAGATTTCCATATTGACAAGACTCAAAATGTTATGTTATAAATAAAGTGCCCTTGGTTTCAGTATTCAGTAATTTCAACGCAGAACGACAGCTGTTAGCCATTTAGCGCTTTGACGGCGAATTGGAAGCTGAAATGAAATTGGTTTGGTTATGTATGAGTAGGTAGGGCTAGACTGTGAGCCTAAGGCCCGCTTGCACAACGATAATTAACTTGCTTAATTTTGATTAGTGAGTTGTCAAACCATACAAATACGTCAAAGTTAATCAAAATTAGACTTTTAAATATTGTTGTGCAAGTGGGGCTTAGAGTAAGAAGCATAAAGAGCTAGTGCACATTATCATCTCATTCAGGCAAGAGAAAGAACAACTTTTGCCAATAGTCTAAGAAAAAAAAGAGAAAACGAATAGTTTTCTGCCTCATCTAGCGTGCCGGTTTTTCAGCACACTTGGGAGCCAAAAAAACATGCAGGGATATAGACGAGCTTGGCCGCAGTATTTTTCAATAATTATATTTTTTTGTGTATAATGTGTGATAATAAGAGACTCTTTGAGCACTCGTGCGTCGTAACGTTAACGTTACGTAGTTTTGAGTTTAATGGCTCCTGTTTGTAAGACCTTCACTAAATCAGCGAATGAATTGGAAGGAAACGTTACATATTACGTATTGTTACAAACTGTAATTCTAAAACATCTTATGTTTTTCTAATTTTATTTCTATTAACGACTGACAGCTAGAGTCAGTCATGTCACGCAAGAGTAGGTATCTACTTATTCTATTTTTAGAAGCATGCAGGTTCTATTTTCAACACCGTACGTAAACATTGGGCCAATGCGTTGAGCCAACGCTTTGCCCAACGTTTAGAGACTTATTTGGCGTATGTTAGAAGTAGGCGGGACGAGTTATTAAACGATAAATAATGTGTAATAATTTTGAATAATTTAAATTTAATTAATTATGGTAAAAAAATGTTAGAAATAACTAGATTACTTATATACTACCTATATCTATGTTAATTAACTATAAATGGAGACGTATAATTTTGATAAATTTTAAACCGGCACTAGTGTCGGTTTTTCGGGCACACAGAAGTAAAAACAACTCGCATAGTCATCCATACAAACTTCCGCATTTTTAATTTAAAGCTTTGTATAGTAAGTTTAATTTCTATAGATTACCGCGGCTGCAGTAAGTCCCACGTCCATTTTTATCAAAGCTTTTCATTGCAGAATTATCAGTAGGTGCGCCAATTTATGTGACCGAAATCCGGTCAATGTGTACCTACTGGCCACTTTAAGTGACAGTGGAGAATATTATGTGCCGAATTTGTCATTCCAGTAGAGTTGGAGCGTTTTGTAGTCAAAAAACTTATAAATACTTATAAGTTTTTTGACTACAAAACGCTCCAAAATTTACATACCTATTTTTAGTTTTCCAAAGAGACAAGGCTCAAAATTTATGTTTTATACTCATCTACGGTTTTATATTAATTTTAATATATTTTTATTCGTATTCACTCTCTTCTCTCAAGTAAGTACGCATGCTAATCATCTTTGTTCATCAGTCAGTCCCTCACTCACAAGACTCACATTCATCCATCTATACATGGACTACACAAAGATTCTAGTATACCTCCCTACGGAACGTAGGATCCTAGGATCTTTGGGATTACATGAGTGACTGGAAGAGACTGAACGAACCTCATCGAATTTCAGCTGGCTACACCAAACTCATTCATAAGTAATTCAATTCAATCGTGTCATTCATATGAAGTCAGCTTTCTTCTTGCTTGTCTCTGTCAGTTTAGTTCAGTTCAGACATGTCAACATGTGCCATGCATGCCAGACAGTCGATGAACTTTAATCATTCACCTCATTGTCGAATTTTGTGTAGCGCACTCGTTTTTGTAGTATTTTGCAGCGAGTTTTGAACCAAGACGAAAGCTATTAATGTGATACTTAGAGTTTATTTATCTATTAAAATAAACCTGATGTGATGAGTATCAAACTAAGCCGTAGCATCTGTGCAATATTTTCCCAAGTTGTTTGAAGAAATAAATTTATTCGATTGTAACTTACAATTAGAAAACACCATGATGTGCTGAAACTAATAAAATTAGCTATCACTGATTTTGATACGGTTTGGAAATGGCAACAGGGGTTCAAGAAAATTTAGATTTGCTGGAGGCGAAAGAAAAAGCTCTGGGGAATGGAAATGCTAGCCCAGGGGAGTCAGTTCCGCCGGACGGAGGGCTTAGAGCTTACCTGGTCGTGGCCGGGTCATTCCTGACGAACGGACTTCTGTTTGGAGTCATCAACTCATACAGCATCATATACACAGTCCTGGAAAAACAGCTAGTAGATGAAGGGGTCTCAAATGCCGAAAGCAAAGCTTGTAAGTTTTCTAACAGCTTATTCTCAAAGTTTTAATATTTCATCATGCAGGTTATGGATTAAAAATTGGTTTTATCTTATCTCTATCTCAGATAGACTAAGATATTATAATAATAAATATTATGTGTACATAAATTATTATGTATATGTACATAATATGTATTATTATATACCTATTTTTTTTGTATTTTATTTGATACTGTGTGGATTGTCCAGCCTTTTTTTATTTATTAACATTTGGTAATCAAATTAAAGGAAAAGGCCATAGAATAGACCCTAAATTAAAGAACTAAAAATTTAAAGTGGAAATTAATACCTATTTAATAGAGAATTTGCCTAACCGCAACCTAACTAATATGTTAGTTGAATCAGTTCTAAAATGAGGTCACTAAAGATACGGAATAAGTACCCTATAGTATCACCTATTAAGTACGTTAAATTCTTATGACATATAATTAAATTCTATTGTTCACAAAGTAATGTAGGTTCATATGTGTACTAAAGTAGGCATCTAAGGCGCTTACATATTGTAGATGTATGTAGTTGCTTATAGGTTCCTACATACTTACATGCCCTGGTTTAATCACAGTCTTTATCAGTCTGGCATATGCAAATAAACATGAGTCTCCTTATCTATATAATTAATTATGAATAGGTTCATTATTGACATAAATCACAGGCTATCATCAGAAACTTGCGTTTGCAAAGCACAATTACAATTAACCCCAATTATCTAAAATATTTATCAACATTTTGTGATTTAAATTTTTTAAAACATTTTGCATATTGGTTCTGGATTTTGATTTACTATTGAGTAGAAGATTAAGATATTTTAAAGAGCAAAAGCATGAAATTTGCTTGAATCTACATTTTCTTTGATTCGGTATGGGTATTTGTGACATCATTCAAAAACTTTTGGTTTTTGAATGATTGTTATTGAATAGAGTTTTTCAATGTCATTCAAAAACTTTTGAATGAGGACTTCTGAATTTTTTGAATGGGGTAGTAAGGAGAGATACCTAACTTAACAAGTTTAGCTATAGGAAAATGGTTTTCGAAGACTATCCATATATTTTAGGGAAATTTTATCCCCATTCAATGATAAAATAGGACTTTCAATACCAGTATTTTCAAATACCCGTTCGGCTGACCTTGACGTGGTACCAGTACATCTTTGGTTTCGATATAAATTATACCGGTATTTACACGGTATATCATCAGTTTATACCGGTATATTTACTGATATTATGCAAGTAAAATATCGGTATCAACAATTCGATCTTGTGCAAGCGAGAAAGAAAACTTATTAGGACTTTTTGTGTTTGTTGTTACTTAGTAGCTTCCGTATTTACGCGCGTCTTAAACTCACCGAAAATATGCAACGTCGTCGCGTGAATCATTGTAAATACCGGTATTTTAGACCAAAGTACCTATAGGTACTTCAAAAGTAGCGAAACTCGAATTTATCGAAAAGAATATATCGGTATTACCTCTATTGTGCCGGTATTATTAATACCAACGACTAGTCTTCTAAGACCATTTACCCTCAGTTACAACGGTAACTGATTCCTTCCCAAGGAGACCCTAACACCGGTTAGGGTCTCCAAGGAATCTCTTCTTGCTGCCCTGTCTAAAATATCCGTCGTGTAGGTTTATTAAACAATTGGCTGCTTTCTTCCATCCAGTGAAATGTGATATACGGCGCGTGTCACGTTTAATACATGACACCACCACATGTCTCGATAAAAAAGAGATCAGATTAAAATATATGCTGAATTTACTAAACTAATGTACATTTACATTTTTGCTGTCACTATGATTTGATTTTATTTCGATAAAAAAGGTCAAAATGCGTGTATAACACTTTTTTGTAACATGGTCGCATTTACGTACTAAATGTACTCGTATGTGTATTATGTAGATAGGCGCAGTATAAATCAACCTACCTACTTAAAACCATGTATTAAAGCAATGCCTTAATGATGTAGTGACCAAACCGAACCTATGCTTATAGAAGATACAGAATTCTAGGGTTAAATAAAATAAGCTATTTAAGATTATTTATCGGGTATTTATCGCGTACCTTTTGCTTTCTTTTTTTTTTGTTGGGGAAAAGAAAGCAAAAGGTACGCGATAATTACCCGATAAATAAACTTAAATATGTTATCAAATCGCGAAAGTTTTAAAAAAGTTTTAAATAAAATAAGCGTTAAGAATAAATGTAGGAGCAAACTCAAATGTTATAATATTTCAAAATTCCTCCTTCCGTAACTGGTCGCTGGGAAATGAATACAAAAGATAAGCAAAAAATACCTTTCTACAATCTTTACAAGTACATAGAGCCAAAACTCATACCTACCATGTGAAGGCAAAAGGGTGTTTGTTGTAGATTTTTTCTTATATTAAATACCACTACATTTTAGTCATTGATTTCATAGGTGTCTGTTAAGGGCCTATATACTACCTCAAATCAGCTCCGTCATAATATCTCCATATTTTCCAAACTACTAAATATTTAACTTTGAAATTTATATATGGTAAAGTTTAGGACTTACTCTATCGATCATATGTTTCTAAAACACGATTTCATAAAATTTTCTCAATAGAAAAAATCGTTAAGTACCTCTAAATTCTTACTAAAACCTTAATTTGTCAATAAATACAAAAGATAAGATCTTGAGAATAAGCACGGTTATAGAACTAAGTATAAATTTCATACAAACGTAACAGTTCATATGTTTCGGTTTTTTTTCTAATAGTCTTAATTAATAGGTAATAAGCTAAAACTTGATTTTTGGGTTTGCGTTGAGTTATTTTAGCATGCCCTGTCCTGCTCCTATGAAAGCAAAATCCTATGACTATGCTGTTCACAAAAACTTAAGGCTCTTATGGAAATATTTATCAGTAGTCCGCAAATACAATACCGAGACCGCATTATTGTCCGTCCACTGGCGCCATTACAAGTAGTTTAAAGTGTGCTGCCGGCATGAAGGCCAAATGATTAGGTCGGAAGCTACTTAAGTCCAAATTCATCATTATTTTAAAGCATACTCGTGACTTTGCCTAAATCAGTGGATGGTCCATTGATTTCTACAAAGTCATCGATTGATTTAAGCACAGCGCGTGTGCCCTTGATAAGATACTTTATCGCTGGTTCCCGCCAATGGTACCTAAACTACGCTAACGAGACTTCATTACCTCATTCATTAGTGAGCAATTTTTGAAAAATTTAGGCGTTTCATGAACTTTGGTGCTTGTATGCCCTAGATTTTGATACCGTTCAATTCCGTTCCGGTCAAGATCCAAATTTAAAGATATTACAATACCTATTACAAATCATTATCTACTACTATTTAAGGGACATTATTACTATTTAAGGACTCTTCCCATGCCGTTTTGTGAAAAGGATAGGCATAGGATTTCGCGTTCATAGGAGCGGAACAGAGCGGAAAGTGGTCATCAAGATTTCTTCTAATTAAAAAAGTACGATTCAAGTAATCGAATATTTATTTTGACTAATCTGTTACTTTTGCTTAATTTTTAATATAAAAATCAAGTCAGTAAGTCATTTTGTTTGGGAGAAGAAGGCAAATATTATCAAAATTGATATATTATTTTAGATATTTTTTTATCAAATTTATATAAAACAAATCAAAAAACTATCTTGGCGCTTTTGTACAGAATGAAATGGAATATTATGTGTATAGTCTAAGAATCCTAGATTTCATATTTGAACAATAGTAGAATCTCAAAGATCATAAAACTGTTGATTTTTTTCGAAAGGCCAACCTGAACGGGTATTTATCTCGTTTAT
This sequence comes from Eupithecia vulgata, assembly GCA_946478455.1. Taxonomy (NCBI): domain Eukaryota; kingdom Metazoa; phylum Arthropoda; class Insecta; order Lepidoptera; family Geometridae; genus Eupithecia; species Eupithecia vulgata. The sequence continues at coordinate 9,261,438 of OX297869.1, read as the reverse complement.
TTACCTATTTTTCCAGACGCGACGACGTCGTTTCAATAGATTGACACAGTCGTGTTCACGGGATGAGTGGCCATCCCATGACCACGACTTGTTGAAACGTCTTGAAAAAATAGATGCATAAACGCGATAAATACCAGTTTAGTACCTATAGCACTAAAAATTATGATAACGTCAAAGATCCATTTATAAGATACTTGTTAATATTGATTAACCAGTTAGGTACTGAAATATCCTACGGGGCTGACTTAGTCATTGTTAAACTAAAAGTATAAGAAGAAAAAGAAACAAAAGTTCAAAAATATACATTTGAAATGATTGTTTGCTACATAAGCTAATGCTACAATAATTAATTTGTAATATCGAGTACCTACTCAAGACTTTCATGAATACTTTACCAGACATTTTATGAACCTAAACGATCTCGCGAATTTGATTACGAGATGGTTGATGATAGAGAGAGGGACAGAGGCTTATTGATGGGTAAATGATGGCCGTGACATGACCGTCACCTTGCGTGAAGACCGACGACCTGGTGGACGTTGCGGGAAATCACTGAAAGAATATCACGTCATCTAAATGTAGAAAATGGTAACATTTACTTAGTGCTCCCTGTTGGTTTAGGTAACTTAGAAAGTGTAACATATCTTACACCTAGTACTCGTTTTCGTAGGTATCTTTTTTTTATAAGACTCAATTGACAAGACTTAATATAATAAGAAAAATTAGGTAATACTGCAAAATCATTGTTATCGGAATTTAATGACGAACTTTAATTTTTGTTAGGCGGGTTTTTTCTATCTACGCATTAGTATAAGACTTACCGCCGGTCTTAGTAGAAAATAACTGTATAGTTGACGATCCAAAATTCTAAATTGTAGCTACGAGATCTCAGAGACGCCAAATAAATTAGGTAACCTTTCAGCTTTCTCTTCATTCTATTCCATTTTTTATCTACAAAATGTGGTAGGTAGGTCAGTATCGCTAACTTTTTGTCCATGTTTTTTGTGTAAGCCCTTGCTACTGTTTTACTGTTACTGCTATTGCATAGAACTCATACCTAAGCAAGCAATAGGTTAGGTAGGTCCTGCTCCACCTACTTTGTCTGCGAAGTGTGGTTGACCCCGATAGATTACGAGACGATTGTGTGTCACTTGTCAACCTTAACTAATGCCCTGTTGTAAATTTAGATTTCTTCCTCCAAAACGTCGTCGCGTTCAGTCCAGTTACCAAGAAACTAATTAGAGTTAATAGTAGATAGGAATTGTGTAGTTTAAAAGCGTTTGAGGACATGCGACCGAATTTGAAAGTATGATTTGAAGCGATAACAGATCACATTGGTTAAGATCAAATAGATTTGTAAGACATAATGCACACGTTATAATGCCACCTGCCTACGGGCATAACATAATCTGTATATTAAATAAATAAAGAATGCTGGACAATTCGCAAAGCATTATATAGATAGCCCATCGAGTCGATGATCTAGCCCCAAGCTAAGCAGAGCTTGTGTTATGGGTACTAGATAACTGATATACATAATACAATACACTACATAGATAGATATTTTTTATTATACATAGAAAACGACCAGAACAGGTATATTACATATTGGAATAAAAATATTATTTAAAATACATAAGTACCTAATACATGTAAAATATACCTATATTCGTAATAAGTGCTCTTTCGATTTCCTCATTTGATGACGACTTAGAAAACCTAATTAAAATTGCACAATATTATGAATTGAAAATAAAATGTATTCTATGGAAAAACTTTACCTTGTTAAACTTGTGCAAAATCCTAAATATTTCCACATTCTATCATCAACCAAACTGTCGCTGCCGTCCTCAGCCCTTACAATATTCTATTTATTTTCAGCTCTGGTGGGAGCACTGACGATAAGCATGACGTTCCTGCTGTCGCCTGTGTCAGGCGTGCTGACCGGGCTACTCGGGCTGCGGACCACGGCAGTCCTCGGCGGCGGTATTGCTGTTGTCAGCCTCATCATCTCCTCGTTCGTAACTCACAGCATCAATGCTCTGATCTTCACTTACGGCATCTTGTATGGCGTGGGAGCTTCCCTCGCGTACACGCCATCTCTCGCCATCCTCGGGCACTACTTCAAGAAGCGCCTCGGTCTAGCCAACGGCGTCGTCACCATTGGCAGCTCAGTATTCACCGTCATCATGCCTCCTGTTATGGAATTTGTACTTTCAAACTACGGTTTGGATTGGCTCTTCAGGATACTAGCAGTCTTGTCTTTTTGCGTGGCGCTTTGTGGTCTACTGTTCAAGCCTCTTCCACAGGCGAAGGTCAAACGTGCAAGAGAAGACGAAAGCTGCATATCTCAACTAAGAAACTCAATTAATACGGACTTATGGAGGATAAGAAACTATCGGCTCTGGGCTCTCTCAATCCCGATCGCGCTGTTCGGTTACTTCGTGCCTTACGTGCACATCAAAAAGTTTATAATTAATAGGTTTTCTGATGTCAATAACAATTTACCCCTTCAGTGCATAGCGTTCACTTCTGGGCTAGGTCGGTTGGTCTTCGGCTTCATAGCTGACAGGCCAGGGGTCGATACTATTCTTCTGCAGCAGATTTCTTTATACGCGATTGGATTTATTACTATTATTCTGCCGTTTGTGAGTTCTTTTTACTTTCTGGTGGCGCTCTCTTTGGGAATGGGAATATTTGATGGTGCTTTTATAGCGTTGATAGGGCCAATAGCTATCAAATTGGCGGGAGCTGAGAACGCAGCGCAAGGTATAGGCTGCATGCTGGGGCTGGCTTCGACTCCACTGTCGATAGGCCCTCCGATCGCGGGCTTCCTTTACAAGATATACAAGGACTATACGCTGCCCTTTGTCCTAGCCGGTATCTCTCCGCTCGTTGGTGCGACGCTCATGTTCGCAATCCGCTTCCGGAGTTGCGGGAAAAGAGAAGCTGAAGCCAACGGACTTGGGGTTGCGATGGCTCACGCTGGAACTGATAAAGGTGTGTATTGGTTTTGATAACAACTGTTCTCAATACACGCATTTATTTTCTTTTCAACACATACTTGCCTGTGCAGTTCAGATTGTTGACAGATGAGTTAATGAAAAAAAGAAGGATTCCATAGACACAAGTAACTTTTTAAACATCCATTCTGTCGATATACACTATTTGATTATCAGTCCACCTATCAAAAGTTTATAGTGCGTTGTTTAATTAAATAAATAAATAACAATGCTGGACATTTCACACAGCATTATCTAGCCCCAAGCTAAGCAGAGCTTATGTTATGGGTACTAGATAACTGATATACATAATATAATACAATACATAGATATTTTTTTTTACTATACATAGAAAACGACCAGAACACCCTGAACAAATGCCTGCAGATCTTTGAAAAATCTTTGCAGAATTGTGTCTATTGAGTCAATAAAATAAAATCAATCGAAGATAATATCTTGCCAAAGTTATGCAACATTACTCAAACAACTCGCGAACTTTATGCGTATTTTGCACCCTTCATCAAATATCTTTTTATCGGTTCAAATCGTTGGTTGAACGGCAATATTTTACGCAAGTGTGAAAGCAAATAAATTTGCAATAATTTTGTATATGTACTAATGATTTGTTATATCTATTTCAGATGCGATGCGAGTACTGCAAGCATACGATAGACAGAATGAGAAGACGTTATAGGACAATAATACGGTATTTGCGGTGCTTTGGAATAAGTCCCACGATTTTTTTGTGATAAACTATGAAAATCAAGCGGTCCTATTGGTAGGTCTAACTTAACACATATCAGCTTAGCTACGTAGTAGTAAGGGAACTACTACGTAGCTAAATAAAAAGGCACCCGTAAACTCTAGTTAGACTGAGTATTGGTTCTGCATTACTTATGATTATTACTTAGCAAGTAGATAGGAAAGATATAATTTTGCAATCCAGGGAAGATTGGTCAATTCTCTAAGAAACAAAATATAATCTTAAGTTAGTTCCTAAGATTCTATTTACATAATGCATTTCGTTTATTTGCATTGCGTGAGAGTTAATTTTTAATTTACACTAAAACAGTTACCGTAAAAGTTCCTAGTTTATTTATTGGTATTAGTTTTAGGTGACATTATCATAGTTGACTGGAAAAATTATAAAATAAAATATTTATGTTGACTTGTTGAAATGCATTTACCGCGAATATAAATGGGTTTATTAAACCCTTTAGTTTTTAGCTGATGTTTATACAACTTTACGTAAAAGTTAAAACTCACAAGTCGTGCCTTTAGATGTTATTTTTTAGAATCTCCATGGTATCTATGACTATAATAGATTTATTAGTAGAATACTTATTTGTACTATAGGTACCTAAGTCATTTAATGAGTAATACTTAGTTGGTAGTACTAGGTAGTCCTGGTATGAATGAGCTTGAAATAAAATTGATGGACGTGCTAGTTAAGTTAATCTTTCTACATACCTAACGAATAAATTCGGTCTGGACATCCGACCAAGTCGGATAAAAACTACGCATCTGATGCTCATACTGTAATTTTCGTTAGTGGATACACTGGCTAATAATTACTGAGTTATCTATGTTCATAAAATATGGTATCTACTAAAATCGTTTGTTAAATGTTATGTGATATGAATGCTGGAACAACATTCCACCGCCATTTCGTAATTCAAGAAAGTTCATACACCATAAAATATTTTTAAATCTTCATTACTTTCAAACCTATAAAAACTAAATTTTAGAACATAATTGTGCTACTAGTGTGTTAGCCTTACTTATCTCTATAATATGAAATTGTATTTTACTAGGTTCGATACCGTCTTTATTCAACCGCTCTTGAATGTTAGATATTTACTTTAACTTGCAAGTTAATGTTTGACTGTGTGTAATTGATTATGACTGGTATTTTCTTAGTCCATATTAAAAGATGTTGTAGGTATTTATTTAACCACTGGAAGAAAGATACCATAAAGGTAGGTCTGTAAGCCAACTCTCGAGAAATTTGATATGCCAAAGGTATCGCCGACCACCAACCGCGTTGGTAGGTACATTCATGCACAAAACACGTTTCATGCAGCATTCAAACCGCAACTAGTTCATTAGGTATCATCTACATCTTATAAATTTCAAGAGTTAGAGGGAAAATCTTGGTATCTTTGTGTGAAGTAGGTTTAGTACAGTCAATAACCGAAGTGCTTTAGAGGTATTTATCAAGGTTAAATGTTAAAAGAAATCCATTTATAAAAACTGTTATCAGTACGTCCAGAGATAAAAGAAGAGATAAAAGAGAGGAAACAATATAAATCAATTAAAATTATGTTAACAGTTTTTGTGTCATTTAAGTAACGATGATGTATGAAGCGAGTTTTAACGATTTTCAAAAGAATATGAAATTGAAAAACCAGACATGAAGTGCAACAATTAAACGTTATTTTCTTGTAATTCAACAATCTTGTCTTACTTGGCAGCCATTTATAATCAGCTAGAGTTATGCAATGGAAACCAAATACTTAAAATGTATTTTTTAAATTGTGCAATATATGTAGCTGTCCTATTGATATCAAATAACGAGAAATACATAATATATAAGTTCTAACTTTATTTGTTACTAATATTTTTAATAAATTTTGTATTTTTGTTTAAGGAAAAAATATGTATGAATCATTATTGTATTGCTCATTATCGGAACAGAGATTTATTTACATGGGGCGTAAGTTTCATATCATTTGTTGTCGTGACGCAACTAAAACGATCATAATATTTTTGTACAACATCTTTATATGATAAACGTGAGTTTGAGTACAATAACATTAGATATGGAATGGATAATCATTGTTAGAAATACTGTTGTAAAGATTGACTATGTATGAAACTATTTCTATTGTTTTGGCCGGTTTGTTTTCCTGCTTGACCAAATGAGAAGTGAATAATTCTTGAAAGCCAGAATCATAATAAGAACCAGCCTAATATATTTTTAAAAATACTGCATAAAGTAGTGTCCCTTAGAAATCAGAAATCAATTTTACTTTTTTATTATTATTTTTGTAATTACATTTATTTATTTCGACTTATTTATAAGCTCTTATACAAGACCAGTTTTAAACTGTTAAAAAATTACTTATTACTTTAATACTTATTTTCAAAAAATATATTATATAAAAAATATAGTATATTAAAATAAGCGAAATAGGTAAAGGTGAGAAACAATGAAAATCCTGATATGATACTGGCTTTACAAAATCTATATTATTGCAAGGAACTTGCAACACTTTTACCGAAATTAAATGTGAGTAGTATTTTTGTAAGAAACGATTATATTTACTTAATTGCTTTGTTATTGAACGAAGTACCTGTTGCAGTTGCAATTTATAAACGTACCTAGGTAGTTAATAGTTTTATGTGAATTGTAAGGGCACCTACAGACAGCCAAATCGTGAGATGATTAAAATTAATATCTCGAATGGAGGGGTTGCCATATTAAATATGGTCCTTCTTATAACTGTAAGGTGGGTATGTAATCGAAAAACACTCGAGCTGGTGTTCACCAAAAGATAATCGAACAATAAGTAGCTTCGTCGGTTAACTTTGACGCTTAATGTCTTTCTCACCTTTACCGCAAGGTGTTCGCTCGTCCATGTCTCGAAAAAGCGAACCTACTTCGCCTTAAACTAGATTATAATGTAATGACAGTATAATTGCCCGATAATCTTTTTGAAGAACACCATGCTTAAAAGGTGGTGGCTTGGTGGTGTTCTTCGCAAGAGTAAGAATAAGTAATTGACCGAGTATCATTTCGAAGAACACTAACCTAAGGCAAGTGAATTTTTTACCCATGTGATGTTAGACTGAGATTTTTGGCAAGAGTGTGTGCATGGCTTTAGTTGTTCATCCGTGTCAAATTAACTTTAATACTTCACTGGTGCATTTTTGCATTTATGTTTTATCAATACTTACGATAAAACTGTCGATGGAATGGAATGAAAATTCAATGACAATGGTAGTGATTCTGTTGGCACAAAACCTAAACTAAACTAGCCTAAAAATGTAGGTGTCCCCTTTTGTTCGATCGAAAAAATAGAGACGTCAACAATTTTAGTCCAGTTTAGTTTAGGTTTTATGCCAACAGAATCGCCACCAATGTAACGTTATGATTTTAATTTATTAAAATATAAGAAATCTATTTTTGTTATAGGTATCAGTGCAATTATGCATTTGTTTTAAAATTAACTGTTTTGCTTATATTGTAATGAAGTTAACATTTATCATTAAGGAAAAAACAGAAAATAGATATGTGTTTATTAGTAGTTACATATCTTTATTCAGAAAGAAAATAACAATCAAATAACAAATTTAAATTAAAACTAGTATTTACAATAGAAACAATTAAGCTATCTGCAAACTGTTGCAAACAATCTACAGGTAGCTCAACTGATCCATATCAGTTGGATCCAATACCAGTTGGAAGCGTGCCTAAGACACTGGCTGCATTGCCCCGCTGTATAGCAATGCTGATGCGCTGTGCCAGATACTCACCAGCTCTCGGGTCACGCGTCGCTTCGACCAGACGCTCAGATAATTTTTTGAAACCCGGAGAGCCTCGGTACCTCACGAACCTAGGGTCTCGACTCCAAGGGGAGCAAATGTGTAGGCTCTGTCGAGACCTGCATATTTGCGCCTCTTGAGATCTTCGGCTAAATCTGCCGCCGCACCAGCCCTCACGGAAGTCCTAGGAAGATGGGAAGGCGCGAGTGTGTCGACACATGTAGCGTCCCACACAATAGGCCTCCCCAACTCCCATGGGACTAGAGTCATGCCGTCAGGCCTCTTACCATCGTCACGCAACAGACCATTCGGTTCCAGAATAGCTGGTACGTTAGCGGTGGTAAAGGCCCGCCGGATGATGTCGTTCAGGCTGGCATGACGAGATATCCGACCGGCAGGCCTAGTACACGATAATCCGTGATGACCGAGCTGTTCGACAGCAGTACCGCACTGGCATTAGTAGTTGTAATTATAACTAATTTACATATATCTATTTTCTTAAAATCTACTCCGTCGCCAGAAGGCAGAGTGCCCAGAATGCTGGCAGCATTGCCACGTTGAATGACAATGCTAATTCGTTGACCGAAATAAAAGCCAGCATTCCGATCACCTGTGGACTTCTATGTGGAAGGAGTTTTTTTTTGTAATGTTATTTTTTTTTTGTAATGTTATATTTACATACCGAGTGGTGATTTACTTAATTATATAATATTCTGATATTCTTGTTACAATAATGCATTTATTGTTTTGTCAGAGTTTAGATACCTACGATATAATTGTTTTACGAAATGATTTGCAAATTGTACAAAAGATACAAATTTGTATCTGGAGACCCATGGCATTATTTGTTAATTTTGTAATAGTGATTTATGTACCTATATAAATGATTTATTATGAAAACATGTTTTTACTCCTTAAAAGTGTTTTTATTTTACCCTATAAACGTAGGTATGCAAAATTCTGTTTGTTGTTGTCTAAAAGATAAAAAAACATTCAGATGACGCCTATCCCATTTAGAAAAGAAAACTCATTTGCTACGATTTTTTTAAACGATCTATTTGCTAATATAAAAAGCATGAAGCTAGAACTACCTTATTATATATTTATAAATGTGAAAAGGATAGGCATATGATTTCGCGTTCATAGGAGCGGGACAGAGTAGTGCAAAGTCAGTGTTATTATCTATTAGGTATTCAAAATATAAGCATTAAATAGAAAATCTAAACGATTACTTAAATAAAACTTTAGTCAGGCTATGTAGGTATGTTCATAAATAATAATGTTGTGAGATACAAATGCATTTGAAGTACCATTTCTGACTGTACCATTATAATCATAGTAGTTCTATTTGGAATAAAATCCATGTTTCCAAATAGTTCGATCCGTCAGTATAACAATTTGGAAAAAAAACATCCAAACAGTTCGACTATCGAACTACTGGTAGGACTGGATGGAATAAAGGGATAATTTAGAGAATATCAACTCAAACGTTTTTATGCGAATTTTGTTTACTAAACAAAGCAGTTTATTTAAAAGATTCTATGAGATTAGTCGAGTTCTACAATTTTTTTCCTACCTATCGTATTTATTAATCTGAACTGAACATTTACGTAAAAATACACATTTTGCTTAATTTCTGCATTAGGCGTACTCTTAATACATGGACACAACACAAAAATGTGTTTTTTAATGTACCTACTGGTCGCGACTGTCCATAAGTCTGGAGATTGACAAATAGCAGCCAGCGGAGCAATTGTCTCAATCATTGTTTGCTGTACGCTAGGTCATGGAAGTTTAATTTGCGTAGACGATTGTTCTAAATGTCTTTTCACGGTGTTCTCGACTGAAATATAGGTAACTTGTCTATTAGTACCTGCTGAACCACCTTGGACGAGTGAGTAGGTCCAAGGTGGTTCATTATGTAAGGCCGGTTTCCACTAAAGCTTAGAGGAAATGTATAAAAACAAGCAAAAGCAGGGAGTCGTAGTGTTTTGTTTGAGAAGATTTAGACAGATTCTCAAAAAGACAAATGTACCCACCATTGTTTGAGATTGGTCCTCCTCGATGCCCTTGCAGGGTGCATGCTGGACTTTTTTATTTTAATAAGACCTATTGTACACATGCAAGCAATAAATCTTTGAGTATTTGAGTCCTCGACTCGACCTTTTCACAGTAGCGAGCGTGTTAGGTTTCCTATTTCGAGACCTTTTATTTAGACCTAAGTATTTCTAATATCTAGGGCTCATTTTACTACCTACCTAAACTATGTTTTTCAGCAGAAAAGATTTAAATGCACTCTCTGGACCTTCCAGACGGATTCGAAAACATAAGATTGGTGAAAAGGTTAAATAAACAAAACATCTTGGAACAATAGTTGATTCCATCGGGGTCCAGAATCACCTCGGCTTCGTACACGTTACGTTACGTCACGTAACGTGTAGGTACCTACTGAAAGGAAAGGAGGAGATGCGTGGAAGTGGAACCCTGTATAAATCATCAATCAATTTTAATTTTTACTTGAGTAAAACCGCCCGGCACAGTGACAAGTAACTGACAACTTGCTGTACTTAGTAGGTAAGTAGGTAGGGCTAGTCCCCCTCTGGGTGGCCTACATAGGTAACTACATTATTAACTTTACGGTATTATGTATATAGTGTATTCTACAGTGATGGATGACCTTCGGATCCGAGACGTGGTCGCTAACTATAGGCCTCGTTCATAAGCTTCGAGTCACTCAGGCAGCAATGGAGAGAGCTATGCTCGGCGTTTCTCTGCCTACGTGATAGAATCCGGAATACGGAAATCCGTAGAAGAACTAAAGTCACCGGCACAGCTCTTAGAATTAGCAAGCTGAAATGGCAGTGGGCTGTAATAGCTCGCTGAACTAATAACCGGTGTTTGATAAAGGTTCTCGAGTGGCGGCCGCGATTCAACGCGAAACGGAGTGTTGGGAGGCCATCAACTCGATGGACCGACGACATCCTGGCGGTCGCAGGGAGTCGATGGATGGAGGCGGCTCAGGACCGCTCTTTGTGGCGTCGTATGAGGGAGGCCTATGTCCAGCTGTGGACGTGTATGGGCTGATATGATGATGATGATGAAACGGTATTATAGTTCAAAACAACCACGAAAAAAACAATTTAATTCACTACGAATCTATTTCTTCTTGAGTCCCTTACAAGTGAAATAATTGACGATCACTCGTGCGAGCCGGTTAAGCCCTATCTTCCTGGCTGGCATCCGGGCATCGGAGCTGTGCGTGGCTGGTGCGCTGCCAAAGGAGTAAACCCTTATTTCTACCTCTTCTGTGGATGGTGAGGTGGTCTTCTGCGTCGCCCAGCGCAGCGGCTTCGATAACCTGTGATTGGAGACGAAGTTTTACGGCTGCAACTGTGATACCTATTGTTTTATTACTCTTATGTTTACCTATCTATGAAATCTATAAATAGCTATTTTGAACTCTAGTGGGTGGTAGTGTGGTATTTGATTTTGTCCTAATTTTGTGAAAGCTTTAAAGGTTATAGATGCTGGGTAATTAATTAAAAAGTTGACTTATCTTATTTACGTTCGTGATAGCCGTACAAAATTTATCGCCTCTTTTTCAACTGAGTTGGCGTCAAACAAAAATACACATTAATCTTGGTATTAATGTGTACCTACCTACTGAAACTTACTCGGAATAATAGTCCATATCCTCAATAACATCAGGCAATTCCCTCCCGTCCACATTAGGCAACAAACAGCACAGCCCAGCAACAATTATCGTGACAGCAGCCATTACAGCAGAAAATGTCACGTTTCCCATCGGATGGAACAGCAGAATTATGTAACTGACGATGGAGCCTAGTTGCCCGGTCGCGTGGCAGCAGCCTAAGATGGTGGCACGGATGTTGATGGCGAACAGTCGAGGGGTTATGTTAAGGAGAAGAGCATGAACAATGATGCCAGAGGATAGGGCGATCGATGAGCCGATGCTGCGAAGCATACCCTGGAAGAAGATGAGTTTCTTGATGTAAAAAACGAAGGTGGTTTATTTATTTATTTTATGTTTATTTATGCCACCCCAACCACCGCAAATCTTTTCGTGGGTGTCATAAGAGGTGACTAGACAATTATAGGGCTGTTAAGGTTGGAAACGAATCCTAGCTAAAATATCTTAGCAAAGATCGACTATGTGAGTTGGAATATTAACGCGAGGAGTCATTTACATGGTCTTTCACTTAAAATTTATATTTATGAACTTGACTGACACCCTATGGCGCGTCTCTATTTTGTCATACAAAAGACATCAACGCGCTTTTGAATTGTGCATTTATTAGAACAATAACTTCGTCTATGCCTCTGAAATTTATAGAACGGCGTGCCGTACCTATTCTGCCTCCGGTTGTCGCAATCGTCTGTGCTTCTAGAAATATTGGACAGCCCCCTTAAATATTAATTTTAATTCTGTTTTTAATTCTTTGTTGTTATGCGGCAACAGAAATACATCATCTGTGAAAATTTCAACTGTCTAACTAGCACGGTTCATGAGATACAGTCTGGTGACAGACTGACAGCGGAGTCTTAGTAACCAGGGTCCCGTTTAACGGGTTTTCGCCCTTTGGGTACGGAACGGAACCCTAAAAATCGAAGTGCGGCACGCCACATCAAGGCCAGCTGTTCACACACTCTACAGCAGCATTCCCAATTCAGTAAAAGATTGTTTCCAGTTGCAAGAATCCGTAAAAAGCAGTCCTCTAAAAACGGATCCGCTGTGTGAAGGGGGATACTTTAGGGCCCATTCACACAGCGGATCCGTTTTTACTTGTAATTTATTGGTAGGTCTGCTTAAAGGTAGGTTGGTACTTACTCTTTTCAAAAACATAACACACGCAGTCAGAGTGCCTGTTGTTAAAATGTGAATTAGCAGCAATCGTTTCAGGGTAAGTTTCGTCGATAGCAAAATCGTCAGAGCTGCGAAAAGCACGACGCCACATAGGATTTTCAACACCAAATCTGTTAGATTCTCTTCATTATACACCTTTACGTACAATGAGCTCCATAGAAAGAGGTAGAACATCCAAAATGACAGCAAAATAAGATATGTTGTTCGGACGTTACCGATTGTTAGGACTCTTACGCAAGTCATCGTCTCATCCAAGCAACTGTAGGCCTGAAAAGCGTTACCACATTCTAAAATCATCCCCCATCTTTTAGACATGACCCACTTTATAAAACAAGAGCTTTAAGCGGGTTAACTACGATCCATTTTTTGTGTTGGTAGAACACCGACGTTTCATCGCTTTACGAGGGATTTCTTCAGGGTGAGTGCGGTTCTAGACGCGCGTGCAGCACTGCCGACTCTAATCTCGTAGCTGAGAGAACCTCACTCACTCACCCTCAAGAAGTCCATCGTAAAGGGATGAAACGTACTTGGTGTTATTTCAACAGAAGTAAGGTTCATAGTTAGCCCGTTTAAATCCTTAATGAATTCGTCGAACAACGATAGTTTTTATAGTAAAAAAGAGTAAGAGGGATTTTTAAACAGAGATCAGATTTAGATAATTATATTTTTAAATGCACTTTTCATACCTACTCTGTGGTTCACAGGCCTTATCTTGAATTCACTGCACAATTCTATGCCGTTTACTTTGGCAGCGTGCTTTAGGATATTTTGCGCCACATGTATTTTCCTATTGAAAAGTAACCATTGTGGTGATTCAGGGCACCATCTGTAAATAAAGAAAATCCTATTTTAGAAGCTGTCAAGTCAAAATAATGAAATTACACTATCGACCTTGAATTAGACTGTAGGTTTTTTAAGACTTTCCAAAGCCGATAAAACGGTTAAAATCTGTAGGTCTACCTAGCTGTACAGTTTTTTCCAAGGTATCTTTCCAAAAACCTGTATTAAAATAGGTACAAGCCAAGGAGAACCGACTTTCAGTCTACGTTCCGGGTTGCTAAGCGTTATTGCCAAGGCAACTCAAGGTTTCATTGCGCCTTGCCAAGAGTAGGTATAGCTTAGCCAACTTACAAATACTGAACCGTTTTCACTGCCCGGTTTCATTTTTACCTGCAATGCGCCGCTGCAAGGTTCCCTGCAATGTCATGGTACGTCATGGCATAGGTCATGGAAACTCTATGTGTTACACGTTGGAAAATAGATTGTACCTGTGTTTGCGGACGCACTTGCGCACTACTTGTGTATGTCCTACACATTGCTAGTCTCTGTTGGGAATGACCACTGTAGCCGTACCTATTGGCTGCTAGGACATCATCAATCCTTGTGCTATCTATCATAACCACTTAGACTACATAAGGGCGTTATCTCAAGGATGGTTGAACCACCCTGGTCACGCCACCAACGAAATAAAATTTGTGTAGTTTTTGAGTATCTTACCTGGGGGCTTGGTTGAACCAAATTTTTTGCCGGTAACCTAATCAAACGCGCCGTAACCATAACCAGTAATATGTATAGAGCTATTTGGCGTCTCACTCACTCCGTTTAGTGTCCGTTTTGGTGTTTCTCGCTTGGATCTCAAGACACCACGACGACACGGTGGCGCAACTGGTGGAGGGTAGGTACCTACCATGGTGTCCTAATAAGATAGCCCTAAGACCGAGTTTTAATTTCCATAAATATCGTAACTTCGAATTTAAATTTGACATAGATGTTTTTTACATAATGTAATAGGTAGGTACTTAAAGATATAAATGCGCTTCAATTCTGGAAATTTACGTACCTAATTTACCTACTATTCTGGGGATTAGTCGCGTATGAATATTTCTATAGTTTTTCTATCAAAAAAAGTATTTTAGATGAGAATAACTTGCCTAGCAACGCAACAACGTAAAGTTTTGTGCTATGTTCCCATGGAAGGGAAGTTGTTTAAGCACTTGTTTTTAGCCAATTGTAGATTTTACAATTGAGACACTTGTATTTAGCGTCAGATACTAGATCCAGCAAGCCCAAAAATGAGCTGGATCCAGTTGGATTACTGGAGTGCTGGATCCAGCATTGCAAACCCTAATGTCTAGATAGACAGGACTTACTTTAGTAACACTACGCAACCAGCTCCAAACGAGCAAGCAATGAGGCTATAGGTTTCAGAATTAGGCGCCGCGTTGGCCAGAACCACCATAGATGTCAAGGCGAACAAGCGAGGTGACATCACGAGGGTGCTCAGCGTGGTCCGCCAGGCGTTGCTAGAGATCTCGCATACTGAAAGGAAAGTAAACACAGCTTAGATTTTTACTAATCAGCAAATATAGGGCTTTAGTTTGCATTATTGTAGACGGCAAAAGTGGGAGCGTTAGACAGTATAAGTACCTATTTACGTAACATACCTAAGAATCAGAAAAACGTTATTTATTTAGTTGGTTTTCTTAAAAGGTGCCCATTACACTCAATACTCTTTGTCCAATGTACATTTGATCAAAGAACTTGGATGACTTCATCCAATTTACTAGCAACACTGATATTTGATCAAAGATTTGGATACTGGTTTCTGCATCTTTGTCCAATGTACAAAGAACTTGGATGACTTCATCCAATTTACTAGCAACACCGATATTTGATCAAAGATTTGGTAACTGGTTTCTGCTCGCGGGTTCGCACGCGTTGTTTATATGAAAACGGAATACAGGTTAAGTAATTCTTTCCCATGGAAACTGAAATTTTATGGGTTAAATTGTAGCCTGTGGTTTATTTAAAGTCAAAAGCTACACCTATGCAAATTTCCAGCCCGATCTGGTGAGAAGTTTTGGTGTGAAAAAGTTACAAACTTAATTCTATCTATCCAAACTTTCGCATTTTCAATATTAGTGTGTCGTAATAGAAACAGGAAATAACGTTTTAATTGTTCCTCTTGACCGATTTTTTTGTCCACAAGCGAGATTTTTAGTGGAGAAACCAACTGTAATAAAATTAAGGACCAAACTTTCAGGGGGGACCCTAAAATTCCTTCATTCCTCGTGAACGTCCTTCATTTTTGTTACCTCCTATATTTTATAGTGGTTACTCTCTAACACATTTAAAGTTCTGTGTAGGTACGTCAGAACGAAAAGCGCCTGTCGCCAACAAAGGATCATACGTCTGTAACACATCTATATCTGTGGTCTGTAATTACTACCTACTGTATCTGGATCTACGTCTGTTATACTAGTACTAATAGTGGTCTATTTTTCTCTTCTTCCACTAGTGGACAATAAAATTAAGCGAATAAAATCAATAACATCATATTTCTTATTTGATAGTACCTAATGATTACTTTTAGTATTAAATTTGACTTGTCTTATTTTGTAAGCTTAAAGAAATAAACGTTATTGAATTATGAATTATACGTCTGTAATTACTACTGAATCTTGATGTACGTCTGTTAAAAAGCACATTCTTGTTTGTTCACTTAAAACCTTCCCAATTTTTATTTTGTCCAGAATCTAATTTATCTTTGGTTCGTCGTTGTTCTATGTCTATGGTTTTACCTAAGCTGCCAGACTTAACATTAACATTGGGAGCAGTTAGTGGAACGGAATATGAAACGATCGATAGAGTCTCACTACCCAATTTCATACATCAGACACGTAGTTCACTTTTTTTAATTTTAATATCATATCACTTCTTTTTTATATGTTTGATTGTTTTATTCATTTAATATAGTGTTTTAGTGTAAGTTTTATTTTTTATTGTAAGCACTTTCCCTCAGTTTTTATTTGGGTATGCTAAATAAAGTTATATTCTATTCTATTCACTAGTCTAGAAAATATGACAAAATGTGAGAATGTATTGTAATATGTTTAGTTGTTTTTCGTGTGAGTATGATATGATAAGATAAAATTTTAATATTACGACCTCTGTGACGCAGCGGGCTAAGGTCTGCCTGCGACGCAGGAGGTGGCGGTTTCGATTCCCGCCTTAAGCCCACTATTTGTAGTCGTATAGTAGAACTAGTCTGCAGATATTTGTTCCGGGTGTTCTGGTCGTTTTCTATGTACAATAAAAAAATCGATATGTAAGTATTAAAATATATATGTTGTAATATATATTGTTATAAATACCTATATTATTATCAGTTATCTAGTAGCCATCGGCAAAATATTTGTTCTGGATGTTTTTTGTGTATTATTAAATAAAACAAATATATTTTAAGAAATTTTTTCCGTTGGTCTGGGTGTTTTCTATGTATAATAAAAAATATCTATCTATGTAATGTATAATATTACGTTATATCAGTTATCTAGTACCCATAACACAAGCTCTGCTTACCTTGGGGCTAGATAATGCTGTGTGAATTCTCCAGCATTATTTATTTATTTATTTTAAGAAATGCATTCTATTACATTTATAAGGTAAGCTACTCATCCATAATTTTAAACTTGTATTATGTACATAATACAACTTATAAAATTACAAAGTCTCCTACATAGATAGGTACTTAATAAGTAAATACCTAACTAGCGATGGCGCCTTTAGAGTCTAGGCAATCATCGTTGGTAAACACAATTTTATAGCTGCATTGGATACTTTAGCAAATGGCTTGAATGCAGCACGAATCAGGTAAGTTCAGAGAATCGCAGTACTAGCCATAAAACTTAATGTGCCAACTGCAGAATTCCATGAGCCCTGACTTCGATCTTCTTCATTTACCCATTCAAATACTGAAGGCACACGATAGATTATTCGAAACTCTACTTTTCAAGATAATACCTACAGAATCCGGGCCACAATCCCACGACCAATTCAACGAACTAGGTATTCTATTTAGATAGATAGAAATTTCTCTTCTTCTATTTCTGATTCGATGTCTACCACTAACTTTCTAATAAGATTTCCGAGAATGTGAATATTACCTTCTAGAATCGTAGGTAAGTTTTCGTTATCGATAAAAGGTTATCGACATAATAACATTATTGAATTAAATAATATAATAATAAATTCACACAGCATTATTTAGTGTAGCCCAAAGCTAAGCAGAGCTTGTGTTATGGGTAGGTTAGGTACTATAGATACCTGATATACATAATACAATATAGATAGATATTTTTTAATATACATAGAAAACGACTAGAACACCCGGAACAAATACCTGCAGATCGTACAAATATTTGTCCCAACGCGGGAATCGAACCCACAACCTCTTGCGTCGCAGGCGGACCTTCGCCCACCGCGCCACAGAGGTCGTCAATTAAATGATTTATTAAAAGATCTTCCCAATCATGCTTTTGTATTTTATTTCCTATTAACTTTGCACAAGTATAGGTATCGGCAAATTTAATAAGTATAAGTATCGGCCGAAGGTAAATTTAGAGATGAGTAAGAAAAGTTTTGCGGTAATTTGTTTGTGTTGTTTCGTGTTTTATAAACAGTGACTTACTCAGCAACAGGCCCATGTAAAATGAGGCACTTCCAAAAATAGACTTGAGGAATATCAGCAGCCTGAACCACCCCTCAGAGTCGCAGAAAATTATGATGAGTCCTAGGCTGATCGACGCGAGGATGTCTAGTGCTATTGCACGCTTTCTACCAAAACTGAAAGTGGAAAACAGTCTGTTTTGTAGACCCTAGGAGGGCAGAATAGGAGGGTAAGGAGGGCAATTCCGGCCACAGCGGCGGTCAGTTTCAACGGTGACTAGCCTGCCCCCCTAGCATGGGATTTTCGTCTAGGATAGAATAGACAATAATGACATTTTATGACATCGCATCGCCATACATTACGTACATTATTGAAGTTGACGGAATGCATTTCAAACAATTTACGTATTCGATGACTAAGTCAAATCAAACATGTGATAGCCCAATTTCATTACTTGCGATCATGCGATACCAGGTCATACAGGATCGTGTGACATGACTTTAAAAAGTAAATGTATAATTTCTTACTTGTCTGCAAGAAACCCGTAGATCACACATCCGAACATAGAACCAAACCGACAAATAATGGAAGTTGATAACAACCGCGTGTGAGGGTCACAGAACACCAGCCACTGAAATATACATAATTATTAAGAAAATTTAATTTAATTTATTTATTTTACAAGTAGACTTACAGTTAAAAATCAATGCAAATAATAAAAATATGCTACCTGAATAGGTCATAAATAAATAAATAGTTTAGGATATGTCATATTGTATTTGAAAACAGATAAGTTAGCCTATACGACTAGGCGAATATGTCGGCCTCGTAGAGCTATTGCTCGCGGCGACGACGCCGACGCGACGGTTCATATCCTATTCACATCTGAGTACCGGGACAGTGCAAACCTTTTTCGAACTAATATATAAAAAATCTGGCTTAGATGAATCAAATAATTAACATACGAATCAATACATAAGTCTCTAATACACCGCAGGACTCCTGAGATCCGATCAAAATATGCGGGAAATAGTGCTCCCATTTTTATGGTAATCTTTTTTTCTCAATCGAATTTTCACTTTAGAAGAACATTATTTGCGACATAATTGCTGTGGTGACTCCAATTAATAAATAGAATTTAAATGAAATCAGTGCACGCGAAGCACCTATACGAAAATCTCAAAACTTACAACAAGCTCAAAAACTTACACTTTTCTTCAGCCAAATTAGCCACACGAGCTTAATATTCCACCTAGAACATTTCGTGACGACCGTGCCGTTAGTCATATAACATAAACTGGAGTTATCCACCTCGAACGCCTCTGGAGGTACGCAGGCAGCGTCTGAAGGGTGGATGAGGAAGATGTCTTCATACTGATTGAAGATTGAAGGAACCATGAGGACAGCAGTCACTAGTGTTACTAGCCATTGCCAGGAGCCTATCTTGCCGACCACATCTGTTGTGACATCTTCGTGGATCGTTCCTATTCTAGAACATGAAATTGGTGCGTCAATGTCGTCATCTACCTGGCAAATTTCACTAAGATCCTCAAATTCAACCTCAACAGCCTTTAATGGTCCACTGCTGGACGCAGGCCTCCCCCTGATTTTTTTATCTCATAAGGGCAAATTTTTGTTTTCTAATACAAAATTAAAAAAAAAAAGAAATTTGTAACAACAATATGGTTTGGAAAATAACTTTTCAACTGGTTTTCTTCCTTGTAGAAAGCAGAAGAACTGTACCGTTTATTGCAATGAAATTATGCTATTGTATAAATAGAATTAATAAGAAATAGCTGTTTGTATCGTTTTAGTTTTACAAAATACATAATCATCATTAAATGAGAGCGAATATTCTTTTAAATCCATTTTAAAGCGATTTTATTAGGTAATATCGCTCTCATTCAACGATGATTATGTATTTTGATAAACTAAAACGGAAGGTACAAACATAGCTACTTCTTATCCGATTATGTAAGCAAAATTTCATTCATTAAGTACGCATTCAAATCGGATATTTAGTTTCCAAATGAATCCGAAAGTACGTTTGTATGGAGGCTTCGAGGTTAGCCCCACTTTTAGGGCCTATACAACCCTTAAATGTTTGTGAAAAGGATAGGATTTCGCATTCATAGAAGCGAGACAGGGTATAGCAATAGCAACCCAAGAACAAAAATCAAGTTTTAGCTTATTATTACCTATTAATTAGGTAATAATAAGCTATTTTTGACAAAACTATATAAAATGTTTTTTATACTTAGATGCTTATTTTCAGATCTTAACTTCTGTATTTATTATAATCTATATCCCTATAATCCCCACGCTGGATATGCGGGTTGGCGATCTCAGTTCAGTGGTAGATCTATTCTGAAAGAGGCACTGCTGCTCGCCCCCCGGTGAATGTCCCTTAATCGCCTCTTACGCCTTCCCACGGGAAGAGTTGGGGTGGTGCAAATTCTATGCCGGCACCACACGGTTAAGATCCGTTGAACTATAACAGTCATGTTTGAGAGAGAAAAGTAGGCATTTGGTCGAAGAAAATCAGTTTTTCCGTACGTGACAACAAAGTTCCTTAATTGTAATTCTTTCAAAGCAATGAGTAGATCCTGACTTTAATATAGATACAATTGTACCCGTACAGCACTACCATGGTCAATGGAAATAATTTTGATGACCATGACGTTACGATGACCGATAAAACTATGGAATAATATAAAATACATACATGGACATAGCAACCAGCCATTCAATGATTCAATACTGAAATACAATATATGATCGACCTCGGCTCTATAGATTTCCCGACGGCCAAAGAGTTTCCTTGATGTACTTGATATATTTGATCAACCGACGAGATTTGCTTCTACGTACATTGTTATTATTTAGATCAGACAAAAAAGGTTAGGTACTGAGAATGGCTAACAAATGTACGAGTAGATGAATTCAATATTTATAGGATTTTAGCTTTCCAATTCTAACCCGTTGTATTTTGGAAATAAGCTAGGTTAGTGACATGTAAATAGGTACCAATTGTAATGAATGTAATCATGGTACTCTTACTACTTTAGTGTACACTTCTTATAAGAAGTGTATTACAATAATTGTAACTTACGTTGTACCATAAAGTTCTTTTTTACAAAGAAATCATGTGGAAACAAGCGGAAAAAAATTTCAACGCTAAATTCACTATCGGTCGCACTAACGACAGCGCCGCGGCCAGGGGACTTCTTTCGTGAAAGCACTCTCTACCTGTTATTATCTCAATGTTTAAAACGTAAATTGGACCATATTATTTCTATGTTAAAATTAAAAATAAAAGAATGTTAAAAAGTCATAACGAATCAAACCCAAATCGCGTTTCTTGAGAAGTCCCTTAGCGCAAAATATAAATGAAGGAATTTATTCCATACTTAGATTGGCTTATGGTTTTATGGGTTGTACTTTTTTGTTTGGGATTTTGGAAACTTTCTAACTTAAGCTTTTATTTGCAGTACCTAAAGACTTCTGTTATTTAAAAATCAATAAGAATAAAGTGGTAATTTTACAAAGCTACAGTACTTATTGCCTAAGCTGTCCGTGATTCATAGTCATAATGGTGTTACACACAGCCCAAGTTCACAGCTGCCCTGCCCTTGATTCATAAAGGTTTGTTTAAAAACAACGCATTATGTAACTTTCATATTATGCGATAGTTCGTATTGCTGCGTAATTTATAAAACCCCACCTCACCTCACCTCAACAGCCTATAATAGTCCACTGCTGGACGCAGGCCTCCAACAGATTTTTTTATCTCATGGAAGAAATACCCAAAATCCCCACGCTGGGCATGCGGGTTGGGGATCGCAGTTTGGTGGTAGATCTATTCTGCAAGAGGCGCTGCTGCCCGCACCCCGGTGTATGTCCCTTAGTCGCCTCTTACGACACCCACGAGTTGGGGTGGTGCAAATTTTAAGCCGGCACTACACGGCCCATAATACTTACTATGACCATTTTTGTGAAATTTTCAGGATAATTAAGTATTATTATTTTATAAAGAAAGTAAAATACGCTCGAAAAAATAAAAAAGCGTAATAACATAATGTTTTTTACCTTTTTACATTGGATTTTGCACTAGACTGTATATAATATATGTAATTATGATTTTACCAATAAAATGACTATCTGACTATCTGACTATATTATTTATACGTATAAAAAAAATAAACTTATACGTAATAACAATGTACTAGCAGATAGTTGCCCGCGATGACGTCTGCATGAAGTAGTTTTTAAAGATTGTCTACGATATTATAATAAATTAGGAAAAAATCAAGATAGACCTATCGGTTTGAATTGTATGTTCAACTAAATCCCTAACTCAACATAACACTCGATAATATTCGTCCTTGTTACTTGGTACCTTGTCATAGTTAGGTAGATTAACACTTCCATGACACGCAGATGTCCCTCAGCAAGACCGATGGGCGGCGCACCGCCCTTTACAAAAAATTACAAACAGGATGATCTTTGTAGTCCGAAATAAAAGTTTTTTACTGTCCAGGCTGTATTATTATTTTTTTGGTTGCTGTATCAATATGGCTACATATTCCGCACAAAACACGCGCCAAAATGATCCAATTCGAGAAAAAAAAATAAGTTTTCCTACATCCAAAAATAATTTATTATTATTTATCTTCATAATATCTTTATAGTATCATACAGATTTTCTTCATAGAATAAAAGTCTGTAAAAACCAATTAAAATTCCAACTTTCGACCGGAAAGACCTCCCACTCCCAATCGATGGACTGACAGATCGTTGTAGTGGCCGCAAAGAGTCAATGGATAGAGGAGAACACTAATAAGTAATAGATGTAAGTACCAACCTAATATTTAGGCCTACCCCAAATGATGCCGACGCCAGAGCAGGTATTCGTCGCGCCCAGGAGTGGGCGGGTGTATCGGGGCTGATGATGATGATGGTGATGATAAAAGAGATCGAGCTGAGGGGGTCGTAAACTGGACAAACAGTAAAACGTTAGGTGGATAGTGGATAATGTAATTTTAATTAATGGCCAAATAAATGTGTTTATTAAGTATGCATTTTTTATATTATTTCACTAGCACTTTTTTGGTTGAGTGTACTAAAATTCACCCAAAGTAAAAGTGGTGTGAGTTGCAGAACGAAGAGTACAGCTTTTTTACGATTCGTCAACTTATACAAGTTGGGACAAGTTAGATGGTGTGAGTTGACGAATGACTCGGATATAGAATACCTACATTATCAGTTACTGTTGTCCTACTCAATGAAGTATTTATCTTTGTTTACAGGATGATTATTAAAAGGTTATGAACTTTACGTTATTATCATTGTATTGCTACTTTTACTTTGAACAACAAAAGTAAGAAAAGCGAAATATTGAGTCATCATACCTACTATTAAAACGCTTTCTTATAAGGAGCCCTAATGCGACTGGTACGCATTATTTTTCGAATCATCATCATTACCATCAGCCTAATATTTGTCCACAGCTGACATAGGCCTCCCCTAATGAGCGCCATAGCGCCCTGTCTTCAGCTTGCCGCATCCAGCATCTGCCAGCACATTATTTCAACTGGTCGGAGGGCGTCCTACACTACGTTTGCCGAGTCGCGGTCTCCACTCAAGAACACGCTTACCCCAGCGGTTGTCGGCTCTTCTCGAGGTATGGCCAGCCCACTGACACTTCAGCTTGCTAATCCTTTGAGCTATGTCGATAACCTTAGTTCTCTGTCGGATGTATTAGTGACGAATCCTATCCCTCAGAAAAACTCCGAGCATAGCTCTCTCCATAGCTCGCTGGGCGACTTTAAACTGGTGGACCAGCCCTACCGTGAGTGTTCACGTCTCAGCTCCGTAGGTCATGACGCACTGATTGAAAACATTCGTTTTCAAGCATTGGGGTATGGATGACGAGAAGACCCGACGTATTTTGCCAAACCAATATCCAAACTAATATACCGATATCTTTGGAATACTTCCATCGAATTCGAATCCTTGCTATAAAAGGCGCTACAAAACGCGACTGATTGGTTCCGAACACCTACCAGATCGAGAGAAACTACAAACTCAGACTACCTCAGGTCTTTTTTCACGTACATAGGTACGTACACGGTACTGTCAGCTGCAAACTGCTTGCCTTCGCCTACTGACCGCTCCTTTTGACCATAAAACTAACAGTTTATCTTCGTAAATAGCGCATAAACTTATCTTTTTATATGCCTAGGACCCTACCCATGTCGCGCTACTGGAAGATAACATGTCTGAATATGTTGGCAACACAATAACAATGCGATCACAGCGATAATGTTGTCGATCGTTTATTAATAGACCTCAAGGCATTGTGGTATTTTATGTTGATTATAATTTAAACATCAACATGGTTTTTTTTATTTTCCACAACGATCCGAACGAATTTGCCTTACAACGTACTTTCTTAATTTATTTTCTTTTTCAACAACTTTAAATTTCATTTGTTTCGAATTCAAATGTTAACTTTTTAATATTTCATTTGTTTTTGTTCGAGATACTACATTTTGTAAGCTAATACTACATAGTGTAGCTTTTTAGGGTTTCAAACATCGGTTTTGAAACCCTTATGGTCTCGCTTTGTCCGTCCCCGCTCTTTCTTGAATATCTCAGTAACTATAACTACTGCAGCTATTAACTTGAAATTTGAAATAATGATACATTTTGTGCGCCATTACTGATTTTAAGAAAAAAATATATAAATAAATGAAAAATGAAAATGAATATTTTCAGTACAAATTTTGATGTTGAAATTTCAAAAGATACCTAGGAAGGCAAATGGGGTATCAAATGAAAGGTATCGTTTTGTACATTTCAAAACACTTTTTGAAATTTCTGTAAATTTCATACTTTTTGAAATATTTCAAAAAAAGTCAAAAAATTGACCATACCCCCCCCCCTATCTCCGAAGATTGCACACCGATCCACGTACAATGTATTAGGCGTTTGTAGATATCAATCTATATTTTACAGGAAAAATATAGAAAAGTCTGTAATAATAATAGCTTTTGAAAAATGGTCAAAAAGGGGGAGAATTTTTTTTCAAAAGGGGGGGTACCTACCTATGTGGGGTATCAAATGAAAGGTATCGTTTTGACCATTTCAAAACACTTTTTGAAATTTCTGTAAGTTTCATACTTTTTGAAATATTTCAAAAAAAGACGAAAAATTGACCATTCCCCCCCCCCTAGCTCCGAAGATTGCAGACTGATCCATGTACAATGTATTAGTCGATCTATATTTTACAGGAAAAATATAGAGAAGTCTGTAATAATAATAGTTTTTGAAAAATGGTCAAAAAGGGGAGGAATTTTTTTTCAAAAGGAGGGGTACCTGCCTATGTGGGGTATCAAATGAAAGGTATCGTTTTGACCATTTCAAAACACTTTTTGAAATTTCTGTAAGTTTCATACTTTTTGAAATATTTCAAAAATAGTCGAAAAATTTACCTTTCCCCCCCCCCCTATCTCCGAAGATTGCAGACCGATCCTCGTACAATATATTAGGCGTTTGTAGATATCGATCTATATTTTACAGGAAAAATATAGAGAAGTATGTAATAATAATAGTTTTTGAAAAATGGTCAAAAAGGGGGGGAATTTTTTTTCAAAAGGGGGGGTACCTACCTATGTGGGGTATCAAATGAAAGGTATCGTTTTGACCATTTCAAAACACTTTTTGAAATTTCTGTGAGTGTCATACTTTTTGAAATATTTCAAAAAAAGACGAAAAATTGACCATTCCCCCCCCCCTAGCTCCGAAGATTGATGACCGATCCATGTACAATGTATTAGGCGTTTGTAGATATCAATCTATATTTTACAGGAAAAATATAGAGAAGTCTGTAATAATAATAGTTTTTGAAAAATTGTCAAAAAAGGGGATTTTTTTTTTCAAAAAGGGGTACCTACCCATGTGGGGTATCAAATGAAAGGTATCGTTTTGACCATTTCAAAACACTTTTTGAATTTTCTGTAAGTTTCATACTTTTTAAAATATTTCAGAAAATTGATTGACCAAATAATTGGCAAATGTTTGAAACCCTCGGCGCGCGAGTTACACTCGCACTTGGCGAATCTTGTTTAATTAGGTATAAGCACGAAAGGGCACTGCAAAAATGAGTTCGAGTCCTAAGTTTAATTAAAATCTAAGTATTCAAAAACATAAATGTGAAATCTAGCCAAGTTCGTCCAGCAGGGCTATTCACGATGGCTGGGAATGAATCCGAGGCTAAAATCGAAAACAGATAAGCGCGAATATAAAATTTTTTTCGCGGTTAAAAATATTTTCTGCGTTCTGAAAGGAATTAAACTACCATGTAGGAAGTTTTCCACAAATCGTAGACATATTTCTACGAACCCATGTTATACATATATAAAGTATAAAATAATGGAGCAAAAGGTAGTTTATGATGATTTTTAGTAATAAATCTCTTTTAATAATAATTGCTCCAATAATAAAAATAGCTGAACGACCAAAAAGGCACTTTGAGATCCATTTACAAAAATAAACTCAAATGAAATGTATGGTTCTTTGTACTCCCCAAAAGTAGAGTCTATATGCAAGAGGACGAATGTCTTGCACCGGCTGATGATTTCAAACAAAAATTTAAAAAAAACAATTACTTTTTAATCCTTGACCTTAAAAATTAATTTTACGCTTGCTAAGCTACGTACGTTTTATTGACACACTTTTTAAACAAGAGAACTGAAAACCGTTTTTTTTATTTCTGAGTTTATCCACTGATAAAATTTGAATGATGATGAATGATTTACTACCTTTATGCTATTTTTTTCCTAGGTCATTTAGAAATGGTTAAGCTTACTGTACTGAAGAGTCTATTGTTAAAAACCGGCCAAGTACGATCCGGGCTCGCGCACGAAAGGTTCCGTACAAAAACGGCAAAAAATATCACGTTTGTTGTATGGGAGATCCCCTTAAATATTAATTTAATTATTTATTTTTAAATTGATATATCTTCTTCTTCTTGCATCGTTTCCCCATTACTGGGGGTCGTGTCCCATCACGAAAGCAGCTTCTTCTTGACGATATCGCGCCATCTGCTCCGGCTTTCAGCGACATGTATCGCTTCTGACATTTTGATGTCGAGTGTGGTGCGGATTTGGTCAGACCAGCGCGTTGGGCTCCTTCCTCTCGGTCTTTTTCCCTCTACTTTCCCCGTAACGATGAGTTTTTGAAGGTTGTCTCCGGGCTTGCGGGCTATGTGACCAAAGAACTCAAGAATCCTGCGAAGGCATATCGTTGATAGGCGTTGCTTCCACTCCAGCTTGAGCTCCTTTAGTACCGAAAGATTGGTTCTATGCGCGGTCCATGGAATACGTAGCATTTTCCGCCAACACCACATCTCGAAGGCGTCTACGCGTTGGCGGTCTTTGGCTTTCAAGGTCCATGTCTCTGCTCCGTACAAGAATATGGAGAAGATCAAAGTGTTGACTAAGGTGGTTTTTGTCTTATTGCTTATGTTCCTGTCTTTCCATATCTTATCGAGCCGGGACATAGCATTTTTAGCCATCCCAATACGTCTGCGTATTTCGGATTCACAAGAGCCATTGTTGCTAATACTAGAACCCAGGTATATGAAGTGATCGACTGTTTCCAGATTGAGTGTTCCTCTGAGCTCTAGTTTAAAAGCACGATCTACAACCATGATCTTGGTTTTTGACCTATTTATGGCCAGTCCTACTTCATTGCTGTATTGTTCCATTCTGTTTATGAGGGAACACATCTCAAATTGATATATAGGTACCTAAATATTCTGTGAAGTCAATATCGAGCAAAAACTAACAAAAAATCACGTTTGTTGTATGGGAGCCCTCTTAAATGACCCATATATGATATTAATTAACCCATGTTATTCTGTTTTTTAGTATTTATTGTTATAGTGGTAACAGAAATACATCAAAAATGAAAATTTCACCTGTCTAATTATAACGTTTCATGAGATACAGCCTCGTGACAGACGGACAGGCGGAGTCTTAGTAATAGGGTCCCGTTACAGTTTTTGAGAAGGAACCCTAAAATGGCATTTTTGGACCCCATAACTTAACCTCAATATACTTCTTCTTGATATTGAGTATTCCTAATCTATTTATGGATCATACCAGACCTGCAAAACACGTAAGATAATGAATGAAATACAGAGAGGGCTAAAAGCATGCTCAATCTTTCGTGTAAATTTATACACGAACCATTGGGCAATGGGCATGCTACTCACTGCTATTGCGTCGCAAATCAAATGTCACCATGCCAGTCTTTCTCTGAACTTGACTTCAAATTGAGACGCGCGACAAAGCTTCAAGCTTTATAATTCCTGCATTCAATACAGACAGACATAATAATTGTACAGTTTAAATGGTCCTCGCCAAGGAATAAAAGCTTATATAGTTTGTTACATACTGACTGTACCAAACGGCTATGAATGATTGAATTTTATTCTAACCACACATGAATAAAATATATTCCATAACTAGCTTGCGCGTTATCTCTAAAAATAATTACTTACAACAAATATTCACACTTACATCTATTTTCAAAAAATCTAAGCCGTCACCCACCAGAGGGCATAGTGCCCAGAATGCTGGCAGCATTGCCACGTTGAATGGCTTACGCACAAACTAATACTTTCCTACACAAATAAGAATTATTAATTTGAAGATAAGCAAACTTCAGGCAACAGTTGATATAAATATCTGTCCTCAATATTTATATTCTAAGCTCTGGTACGGAATAAAAAATAGTCGAACTAATCTAATAAATTAATATTCGCTTCCAAATTTTCGGTCGATAAGACCTTGCCTTGTAACAAGGACTACGAATATATTTATTTAAGTTCCTCGCGTAGATTATTTTAAGCTTTAATTCTTATCAAAGTAGGTACCTACATGTTGTTTGTAGTTATAGTTAAAACGAAGATTAAAAAAAGTATGTACATGTAACTATATGTCTAGAAACATATTTGTGATTATGAGAAGGAAGGGCTATTATTTTTAATTTAATAATGGAAGGCTGAAAATACAATTAACTTGGATGGCAAAGAGTGGAAGCGGAAAAGGAAGACCTGAACCAGTGGGTCAGTAAAAGCAAAAAAAAAAGTAAAACACACAAGTTACATGTAAGTTAATAGTTATTCCATGAAACTGTTTGATTTTTGGATGATCGACTGACCAATCAAATATATCAAGTCAATACTTTACAGATTCGATTTTTTTATGACAATCGATTTTGTTATGAAGAAATTGTAATCGATTTTGTTACTGTCGCTCTACATTTTGTATTATTTTACAGACCAGCGCGCGGCGTCTAAGTGAATTTATTTTTGGTATATTTAAAAGATTTTTTTTTATTTTTTTTATTGTTTGATTTGCTACTTGCCCGCGGCAATACAAGCGTTTTTTCGTGATAAATAATAGGTAAGA
Source organism: Eupithecia vulgata (assembly GCA_946478455.1). NCBI lineage: Eukaryota > Metazoa > Arthropoda > Insecta > Lepidoptera > Geometridae > Eupithecia > Eupithecia vulgata. Next base: position 9,232,071 of record OX297869.1, on the reverse strand, counting down.
CAGATAGTTACTAAGACTATTTTATTGAAAATAAATATGAAAAATTGACAATTTAAAAAGTATCGACTTTTTCATGGAAAAATAATCGAGATTAATCTTTGGTCGTAATAAAAATCGATATTTTTCGAGTCGACAGATTCTCATCTATATCTGTCAAAAGTCACGCAAAAGTAACCGTGTCTGTAAAATATTGCATTCTGTCATTCAGTCTTCATTGACTCACCTTAGAGAACTTCAGTCGTCATTTTATTTATTATATCACTTTATTTATAAGCACTTAAACAAGTCAAATCTTATACCTACATAAAAAGCTTTATATCTTTGTCTACTAGTCGAAGTAGCGAAAAATTAACCACTAGTTAGTTTACATATCACGCAAAAACGAATAAGTACCTACTTGAAGTCTAAATATAATGTGATTTAGGTAGTTACAGGTCAATATTTATATATAAAACTAACGAAGCTTAACATTAAGATATTACATTAGTTAATTATGATAAGTACACTCACACACAAGGGAGCTGGGCTGAATAGAATAGAAGAGAATTATTTATTGTAAAAAATAAAGAGCTACCTACAACAATATTGTTCCTTTAACCTAGTGAGCGGCACAATACTATGGAGTCATCAGATGAGCTTACACATAAGTACACATCTCTAAAAAATAAAGTATTAAGTAGAAAAAAGTACCTAATGCCTTTCTTGTAAAAACCATCATTCAATTGTATTCAATGGTGATAACCAGGAGTCAAACCAAAACCAAAGAAACATTAACGTTATAAAAATGTAGTAGAGATTTATAAAGCTGTATAGAAGCTGTCAATAAAATATTGTATAAAATAATAATTGGAAATAATTCATTGTATATAATATTTAAGTAAAAATCTCAGTATTCTTGTATTGTCAATTTAAAGCTGGGATGTATCCAATCCAAGGATACCTATCACCAAACTAGAACTCAGTGTGCCATATCAAAGCTATAATCTGTGGCAAAGTATTGCAAATGAGATAAGAGGTTATGTTTTCACGCAATCGGTGTGAGCGTTCGTGGTCGGCGCCTCCACTACATAACTGGACGCCGGCCGACACACACGCGCGCCCGCTGCGCCGCCTATCGCGGAAACATCCTCCTGCAATAACCAATGGTGCTTGTGATACTTACAGAACCTCGGACACAGGAACAAGAAAGCAACAGCCATGGACAAGGATCGAGCTCTCGAGGAAATGATGGGGAAGCTGGGTGAGTTTCTGTTGTTTTTTTTCAAAACATGTTTGAAACTGTGTGGTAGCACACATTTCTGAAGTAACTTGTCGGTTTCAGGTAGTTTCTTTAGGTAATTTCTTAAGCATGGTAATAGTCTGACATAAATTAAGTACCTAATCTGTTCTGTACTTGATAATCTTAAATATCTATGGTATTCGAGACACGTATGATTTTAACGTCACCTTGCTTCCCTTTCTATTCGAACACATGTTCACCAATAATTACTGTAGTAAGTACCAGCATACTGCACCAACATGCAAGGAAAACTTGTACTAATAAAGTAAATCCATATTACGTATATAGATTAGATTATCAGTTATTGACACCTAGCTTATTTCCTAGGTGTCTAGTAGGTACCTAGGTAAGTTTGGATAAGAAAAAATTTGTGACGAAATCTCTAATAAAAAATACAAATAAGATACCTACAAAGCTTTAACGTTTTAAAGGTCATTAATTTATTTCAAAACAATCGTGTTTTCTTAGTTAACTAAGAAAACACTGCCATTTTCTTATATAATGTCAAGGTGAAAACTCAATTGAGTTAGTATAGTTTGTCCTTGGATCCAACAAATAACTACCTATTCTCTTGAGCTTTTGGCAAGAACACTGGGCAGCCTAGCCACCTTTTATTCTGCAGGCACCGAGCTCGCGTGATATACTTTTATGTAAATAAAACTTGCTTCGTAAACGTGAAACCGGTATCTTCGATTGGGATGCCATCCACCAAAATTCCGATCAGCGAACTCAAAAATGAACGGAATATAGGACATCAAACATTGCCAATAACTCTGAGTATTATCTAACGTGTCTGTTATATTTCAAAGGTTTGTTGATGTCGATTTTGAAAGGTTATCAGGCTGACCTTTGTGACCAAATTTTTATGTACGAGCATCTACACAAAAACTGTTTAGCAAGTCTATAGCTACTAAAATAAAACACTTTCCGAGTAAATATCGACCGACCAGTAGCCGTGGGTGTTGTTTCACATGGTATGGAATACATTATGAGTGTATTGCAGAAAACATAAATTACTACTGCAGTGCCAACAAAACTGTCATTAAACCAGAAGCGAAGGTCAAAACTTTCAATGCGCTGGAAAGCTGCTCAAAAAAGCAATGATTTCTTAACATTATCGCATTTTTCAATCAGACTTAAAAATAGTGGGCGACCTACATTTAATTTTTTTACAATAATAATTTTTGCTATTTCTACCACCATTGTGAAAATACTCTTTAATTACGTTTTATTTACTTTTTAATTAAGTATACCTATTTAAAATGAAAATATATTTTTGTTGATAAAACCCGAGGAATAAGAATAGAATTTGTTTATATGAACAAGTCTAAGGTGCGCAAATATTTAATATTATTTTATTCAAGAGGGAAAACGCTACATTTGGTACACCTAAGCCCAGTGACAAAATTCGCAATAATCCTACAATTCAATGTTTGGATGAACTATGAATTTTTTCCTATTTGGAAACAATGAATGACTTCATGAAATCTTTGTGTCGATCTTGTTGTAATTTCTATAAACGATTATAGAAATTACAAATCAATGAAAAACCAAATATTTATGTTCTAGGAACACCATTAGACAACAGACCTTTGTGTTTTCACATTTTTATGTTAGGTCATGCAAATATATTGTATATTTTGTTTGGCATATGCACGAATGTGAATTTCCCTTATTGTTGGCAGGTGAGTGAATGAAGAGAGAATTAAGTATTTCATGGACAAAGGTACTTTTGACAGAGAGATGCGAATTGGTTGACTCGAAAAATATGTGGAATTACGAAAGTTGTGATTTCTATCGAGATATATAGAATAAAGAATATATAGAACACTGTTTCATGAAAAAAACATCTAGAAAAGTCTTCGTAACATAATAATGGACGGATATTATGTTTCGAAGACTTTTCTAGATGTATTTTTCATGAAACAGTATTGAAAATAGTACTATAGTTTATCACAGTAAGCCAATCCGTCTTCATTTTTATAACGGAAAGCAAGAAGAAAGGAACGCAAAGAAGTAGCAAAATCCGACCAACACAAATATTATTTTATTGAATATTCTGATTCCAGAAATAAAGTAATAATTCAAAATATCGAGCAACAATAACAAAATCGATTACATCTTCTATATAAACATTTGTTTATAAAGAAGGTGTAATGTGTCATTGTCAGAAAAAAATTAATAGGTACTGCATTAGGACATTACTATTTGATTGTTATTCAAACATAATTGTTGTACATAAGTACTTCACATCATCATAAATTATAAAAATAAGGGTTACAATTATTCTTTGTATAGACATGCCAATATTAGTGACAGTGTAATGGTGAATAAATTGAATTTCCTACCAGAAATAAAATAGTTTCAGAATAACTCTAAACAGTTTGACTCTAGCGAAGGGGAAATAATTGAATTATATTTCGCGCATTTCACGTTGTCTAAAGTATATTATTATATTAGTTATATTGGTATAGTATTCGCGTTAGTAATTTTTAAAAGTAGGTACCGACCTAAATAGTTTAACGTTATGTTTTGTAACTCTAAACTTATCCACAACTGGACAAAAGCCTCCCGTAAACGTAGATTTAGTCATAAACAATTATAAATTGCTTTAAACAAAGAGTACGTAAAGTACTAAATAAATGTCCTCCGTTTATGACCGTCTCAACCTAAAAACTTTCTTATTTCTATCGTAGTGTCTTTCACTTAAAAATAATTAAATTTCACTACCTTAATTGTAAACAATCACCATTTCCTAAGAAGTTAAGTACTAAAACAACATCGTAACTTCGTAAGTAAATAATCCCTTACTTAGTTAATTAAGCGTAGGTAGGTACCTAGGTACTATTGTGTGGTAATGATCTGATTAACAGCTTAGTAATTTAATTATCAGTTCACGTTACCAAACCTAGAGTACAACGACTTTATGAATTTGGTCGTTTCTATTTAGTGCAAATATCATTTTATTTATGTAATTCTATTTTTAGGGTTTCAAAGATCGGTTTTGAAACCCTAATGGTCTCGCTCTGTCCGTCCCCGCTCTTTATTGAATATCTCAGTAACTACTGCAGCTATTAACTTGAAATTTGAAATAATGATACATTTCGTGCGCCATTACTGATTTCAAGAAAAATATATATAAATAAATGAAAAATTAAAATGAATATTTTCAGTACAAATTTTGATGTTGAAATTTCAAAAGCGACCTAGGAAAGCAAATGGGGTATCAAATGAAAGGTATCGTTTTGTACATTTCGAAACAGTTTTCGAAATTGCTGTAGGTTTCATACTTTTCAAAATATTGCCATTCGAAAAAAGACGGAAAATTGATTGTCCAAATAATTGGCAAATGTTTGAAACCCTCGGCGCGCGAGTTACACTCGCACTTGGCGGATCTTGTTTTACAAGGACATACACATTACACAAGGAATAAAAATAGCGGAAAAGTAATTTGCCGTAAATCGGAAAACAGTTTATATTAACTTATTACTAACTTAGATTCGTTGTGATTATGAACCATTTTGCGAAAAAATACGTGGATTTTTGGCTATCTACAACATTTTCCCAAATGCTTTCAAAATACAATTCGAATCGAACTTTGTTTCAACATGGGTTCTTATCTCTTTATTAAGAAAGAAAATTACAATCAAATAATAGATTTAAATTAAAGCTAGTATTTACAATAGAAACAATTGAGCTATCTGCAAACTGTTGCAAACAATCTACAGGTAGCAAAACTGATCCACATGGGTTCTAGAAAATAAGTAATGAATTACGGCAAATTATTTTTCTGTTTATTTTAATTCATGTAGAACGCAGAAAAAATTATATAACCCATATTATTTGAATATCGCGCCAACATAAATCGATCAGCCATATGTCGAAATGATTCAAGTATAAGTATTAGGTATAGAAAGACCTCTAAGTAGAGCGATAGTTTGTCATTATGTTTTTTTTTTTAATTTATTTAAGGGTTTTATCGCTTAGTTAAAATGCAAGTGGACTTCAAGTGTAAATGCAACAAAAACTAAACACGGTTTAGTTCATAAAAAAAGTTAAATGAAACAGGTTGACCCAATTAGGTGTTTTGTGTAATTTATTTTTTGTCATAAAAGTTGTACACCTGAAAAATAAGTACACAAAAACAACAAAACGATAAATAACGGAAATAAAATAAAATTCGTAATAATAGCCTTAAATGTAAAGAGAAAAAGAAATGTTTTTTTATGATATCAAAGAATTATTTAAATCTTTAATAATTTTTTTAGATTAAGTTTCATATTGAACGTCCGGAATAAATGGACAAACCGTTGTTTCCACCATATTTTTCAAGATCTTTTTGTAAAAGTTTCAGATGGTGGATGATGAATAATTGATCACACAACATAGCAAAAAAAAAAAACAAAAGAATAAAAGCAGTTTTTTTATTTGTTGACATTAATTACAAATGCGAAAGTGTGTTTGTTTGTTTGTCCTTCTCAGCAACCAATCGACTAAATTTTCGGCATAGATTTAGTTGAAAGGATGGAGAGTAACATAAGCTACTTTTTATCAGTTCCCATGGGATAGAATAGAAATAACCTAAAACAACGCGTGCGAAGTGCGGGCAGCAGCTGGTACAAAAAATTTTTTTACAAATGTAGTACATATTAAAAAAGTATAAGATAGGTATCACAAACTGCCCAATGATATTTTTGAAATACCCTTTGTCGAGTAAGGTAAAATAGGTGGCTGCGCTAGTTGGGATCGGGTCATCGCCTTAAAGGGATTGTGAGTGTATTTTTAGCTATGAACTTCCACTGAAATAGCAAAGCAAGGCGTCTAGACAGTAATAACAAGATTGTTCACAAAGGTATCTTCTGCTACTATTAAATCATCACTTTAACTGGCCTAGTTATCGCTTTTACAATGATTTTTATCACGCTGCTTTTAAAACACCTGTTTCCCTGCATTGGTAACTCAATAGGTTGTATTTATGTATGTAGGATGAATTTCACAAGTGGTTTTTTATTAAAATATTTTTCGTATGCATAAATCTCAGACCTTGGAATTCTAATGAATTATCTTGACTAAACAACTGTTTTATTAATAGCAACGCAAGAAATCCAATGTACGATGGTGTAGTTGGAACTTAAGCACATCTTTCGAGTTGGAATGTAATTTGCCTTGATGATGAAAACTGAGCTATGAAACTATCGTGTTTTTTTCCAAGTCCGGTGACCGTCTGATTTGGTGATGACATAGTACAATACCAAGTTATGATTCGATATCATATCACACATTTACGGTATGTAGTCAAAGGTTATCGCATTAAAGTTTATTGCTTCAACCGTGATTGAAAGCGAATCATATTCATTTGTCCATAAATGTGCGCGAAATTTTGAATAAGAGACTGAAAAAAAAAAAGAAAATTTGGGACTACTTAATTTATAAAACCATCCACAAAATGCTAAAAACCATGTGCTAGGGACCCATAGTCTAGATCACAATTCTTTGAATAAAGTTTAAAATAGTCCAGGGGAGACAGATGTTTGTTATTTTACGTCGGGTCGGACGTCACCTGTATCTATAGTAAAACAATAATTTAGACTGATGTAATCCGCTAAAAACCGACAAAACGTACCAGTACGCAATAGAAAATAGATGATCTTGAAACGTCGCCGTCGCGTCGTCGACATGGTATTGTTTGTGTAATATTTTAGTCGTGGCAACCGACTAACGCGGTAAAAGCGTGACTTCAAATGCTACAAGGTACATATTTTTATAAAACTAATCTTAGTCCGCGGCTTGACTTGCTATAAGTAGTTAATCCGGCATCAATTCCTATTTATAAGCTTGTTAATAGGTAGTATTAAATTTGACTTGTCTAAGTGCTTATTTCGTAAGCTTATAGAAATAAACGTTATTGAATTAAATTGAATTCAGTTGAAATGAAATAAGACCAGTGATGTGATATTAAATCTATTCTCTCTTCTCATCGCATTGCATCACTTTTTCCATAAGTTTGCATCTCACGGTCTAATAAAAGAAACTTTATCAGATGCGCTTTCGTTGTAAGTATTTTTGTAAATGGGAGCAATGAAATATTAAATACACTTGACTGTCTTTTTCAATTGTAATAGGTATTATGGTTTTTATCATTTAATTGTAACTAATTTTATTTTGATTGAAAAACAACGAAGTAGCAAAGGCCACTGTAACCTAAATAATCGATAAAAAAATATTGTGTTGTCTCAAGTGGTAAAGCGGGTATCAGTTTTCCGTACAAACTAACAAACATTGCTACTTGCGTTATATGAACACTACAAACACAGACAATACGTCAGAGGTAAAGTCAGTTGGAGGTGTGTCAAGTTACGTAAATGCGAGCCCACTGACTAGAAAGAAACAAATTGAAATAAAAACATGCGTTTCAAGAAAACATCACGTGGTTTTGTAGAGAACTGACTCATTTGCAGATTTACAACGTAATATTCGAACTTCAAACAATCGTGCAAAAATCGTGAAATAATTTCAAAGTATGAATAAAATATGCATCATTAAATTACATTCATCAACAAGATCAGAGTGTAAATTTTCAATTTTATTTCATTGTATGCAAAGAAAACAGTTTTAAAAAATTTCACTCTGTTCCTAATTTCCAAATCTATCTTTTATGTAGCAAATGATGCTACGATCACAAAAGGATTCGGTTAAAGGAGACGGTAAAATAGCCTTGACCTGTCTGTCTGTAGGTATGTATTGCAATATGAGAGGCTTCAGTAGTTACGTTCCGTTACATAACAATGATCGATTGTTGATCTAAAAGTAACGCGCGGCCATCTTTTGATGAGCCTCTCACATTTCCTAATTTTCAAGTAGATAATGAAAAGGATAAGGAAACTAGACTAGCGTAGGATGTTACTTTCGTCTGCTCGAAGCAATCGCTTGCCCTTGCTAATCTATATGCCACTGAACGTTTAATTGGCATCGCTTAAACAACCAAGATACGGCATTCTCTTTTAATTTCATCCGGCTTATAGTTTTTCTTTGTTCTTCCATGATTTTTTTTATCATTAATGTTCAAACTCGTATGAATTATGTAGGCCCATTCTTTCATTGACATGTTTGCGGCCGGTCTGTATACTTAATGGATCCTTCTATTTAATTAAATATATATATTACAACTCGTTTTGTAAGGTGATGAATAACGGTGTTATTTATCTATCTTTCTGTATTAAGTTGTTTTGTAAGAAGAGGGAGTTAACAATACAAGATACCTGGTATCTGGTATAATTGAGTTGTTTCAGTGTTCACATTTCTTGTATTTGAGGTTGGTAACAAGGCTTGGTAAACTTGGATGCACGGTAATTGCTAATGAGAGGTGGACAGTGCGCCGGCACCGGTAGAAGCAAATTTACGTCAATCAGCAGAGTTCTTGCGGCTAATTCCAGAATTGCGACTGTTTTGTTGCCTACTTTTTTCACGTTTCACCGTTGCTTCTAAGTTTTTTTTTTCAATGAAAATGTAATCTAGTTTTGAAGTTAATTAGATAGGTATAAATAAATAAATAATGCTGGACAATCGACACATCATTATCTAGCCCCAAGCTAAGCAGATAAAAAGATGCAACTAAACATTATATTTTTTAAGTTATGTAGGTATATGTTTTGTTGTTATTTTTTTTTTAAATTCTTAATTATACAAAAGACTTGAGTTATTGGTCAATTTGTTATTTAATTACGAAAAAACTACTTAAAATAAATATATATAACTTTTAAAATTGAATTGACATAAAAAAAACAATTTTGTCTCAAACAATCTAACCTAAATAATATTATGGCATAGTGCGTGTAAAATAAATTATCTTCATTCGTACGAAACACTACCTATATTGATTTGTAAAAATTTCCAATGTAAGTAAATTGTTTAGGAAATTAATGAAATGAAACAAAACGCGAGTTGCCTACCATAAATAATAATAGAGTTGTGAAGTTCTTGAGTTTTTAAATAACAACATGACTGAGCTTGGGCTGTTGACCTAAATTGACGTTTAATTTTGGATTTTGTACGTGTAGGTACCTACCTCATTAAAATGTCGCTCATACGAGGTTTATAGAGCAAGACAGAGTTACTTTGTTTGTAATTCGGTGTCGATTACAATGAAAAGCGTAGACAAATGGTCGATTTGCTCTAGTTCTACAGATGGTAGATGGTTACAAAAGGTACATTAGATTCATACCTAGGAGTGGGTACCTACTACCCATAAGTACTATTATTATTGTTGAAAAACAGTTGAATACACAAACGGCGAAGTATAGCGTATTTTCTTCAAAAAAAGATTCGGACAATCACATTTTAATTTATGTTTTTGGCACACGTAGGTTACGTTTTAACAATTCATACATTTTAAGTCAAAGTTAACCAACGCGTTTGCCGATTGGCTATGTTCAAACAACCTTATACCATGTTTCCTTCAAAATTTTTACTGTAATGTCTTTTTTTTCATATCCCAGTAACCTGACGCTTTGGGACACTATATTACAGACATTTTTATAGATATTTTGTTGAGTGTTACTATCCAAATATTTATATATTTGGATAGTAAATTAGTAATAATAACACTAAATGACGCGGTTTTAAAAAAATTAGGAGCTAGGGCCAAAACCTTCAAACCCTTTGCAAAAATTCGTCGTATGAGTGAATAAAATGAGTAGCATCAAAATAATAACACAACACACACAACACAACAATAAGGTAAGTAGGTTAATTTGATAATCAATCTTGTACCAAATACCAAGACCTATGATAGAATAACTTTTAGGTCAAGGCAGACATTTTTCTTTTTCGACATGCTACAGACTCGAAATCATTGTTATGCTGTAGTATCTGATAGTAGTATGTAATCAAAACGATAAATCCTACGTAATTTATTATCGTTTGTTATCGGTTACCGACTACCGATCATCCTTAACTCGGCGTATCATTTGTGTCAATAGTGACGGCATAGAATAGCACGTTTTATTTGCCCTTTCAATTCCTTTATCGAACTAAAAACTTATTCACACAAAATAATATTGTATAATGTCAAGAAGTATAGATATCTTGATGTGCTCTATGCCATCTAAAATCTAACAGCTATTCTCAAACTGTCTGTTGCGCGACGATGGTAAGAGGCCCGACGATGGTATGACTCTAGCCCCATGTTAGTTGGGGAGGCCTATTATGTGGACACTTGCGTCGACACTCTTGCGCTTTCCCATCTTTCGAGGATATCCGTGAGGGCAGGTCCCGCGGCAGATTTGGCCTAAGATTTCAATAGGCGCATATATGCAGGTCTCGACAGAGCCTATGCATTTGCTTCCCCAGTATGGGTTCTCTAGTATTTTTGGAAAATTACTGAGAGTCTGGTCGAAATGACGCGTGACCCGAGAGCTGGTATCTGGTGCAGCGTATCAGCATTGCCATACAGAGGGGCAATGCCGGCAGCCAGTGTCTTGGGCACGCTTCCGACTGGTATTGATGGACGATATGGATCAGTTGAGCTACCTGTATATTATTTGCAACAGTCTGCAGTTAGCTTAATTAATACCTAATACAATACCTCACTATGCACTATGCTACTTATGTATATCCGAGAGACTATTTTCAGAAGCAGGGTTGATATTCGAAAAAAAAGGAATAGACTTAACCCAAGTTGTACTGAAAAAAATGTTTTTCTGCACAAAATTTCTTGCTCTGAATTTTCTATCATAATACCGAATATGTTGCAGATTTATTTTAACTACCTAGGTATATCTAATATTGTGTGTTCAAAATAATTAGTAAGAAATTATTTCTATGCGTACCTACTTTTTATAAGTGTGTTTAATTTTTCTCTAAATGTCTATAGTTTTTCTATTCAAATTAATAATAAACATAAATTATTCGCTATTTGACGAATAATAAAAAATGACGATTTGTGAATTCTATATTTCAGCTATCACTGGCCTATATTTTCTGTAATACCTAATATCTGGCTACAGACTAACTTCGACCTACATTTGCCTTTCTTATCTCAAAGTTAAAATAAAACCGGTTAAATGCAGTTTTAGTTAATAAGTTTTGAGAATTATGCAAGGCATGGGTTAATTAAATAATTTAATGGGTGATAAGTTCGTGACAGATAACAGACACGCTACGATCGCTGGTTCAAGACCCGTACTTAGTCACCTATACCTATTTGAAGAAGAACCTAAATCGATTTATGTACTAACTTGTTACGTACGTAGGTACATATCGGTACTAATGGATATGTACTACACGCGAACCGTATTGCCCAGGTCAAGTCGAGGTCAAGCGATAATGCTCACCTACTCCATTGTATACAACGACCGATAAATATTGTGAATTGCAAATATTTGAACGATATATATTAATATAGTAAGCTATAAATTACGGTTTATTACAAGAATTTTTACAAAACGTAAAAATAACTAAGTATTAATTCTTTACATTTTAGAGTATATATATTTTCCATATTGTTGTATTGGTTTTAAATTTTTAATGTATTTTTATTCATTTGGTGTTTTCTGTTCCCTGTGAAGGTTAAAACCTTAAACGTAATTTATTATAAATTTACACAAAATATTCTAAAATGTAATATTTTATCGTATAGATCAGTTAGTGGTCATATTTTGTGTTTTTTTCTACACTTTTATGAGATTGTCGATTTACCACAGCGCCCCCTTAAGTTTAGGGGTGAATGTGCACTTCGATTCAATATCAAAAGAGCCAATCAACCATAGATATTGCAGCTTTAGGTTTAGCTTTTAGTTTATTTATTTATTTAGGAAATCCAACAAAAATAATCAATAAAAATACAACTGTAAAAACTCGATGTGTTCCTTTTTATTAATTGATACACTACTAAGATAAATTATGGAACTTCATTAAAAAATATTAAGATTTTTATGATTAAGAAAATATTTTCAGATTGTTTACTTGTTGTTGTTTTTTTATTACCTCCTTATTTCTTTCTACAAAAAGCTAAGATATCACGAGGATTTGACGTAAGCAGCTGCCAGCTTGAGTCTAGGACCCCTGAAAATATTTACCTACATTTTATTATTTTTATTTATTTATTTACTTTAAATAATACGGTAACACCAATTATGAATTCATTTATGAACGTACTTTACTGGTACGAGGAAAAAACTTCTAAATTTATTTGGTGTGACGAATATCTTCTGTCGTCATATTCCTCAAACTCATTGGATACCCTTTGCTTGTTTTCAGGCGACTTCGGCCGGTACCAATGCTTCCAATTCGTCCTACACATCCTGGCAGCAATGACTGCTGGTATGCACATGTTATCTCTGGTCACAGTAGCAGCTGTACCTGAACACAGGTTTGTAAACATCACCGTATATCTATTCCACTTCTTGCCCGTTGTCCCGTTCAGCTTGGTTCTTTAACTGGACCATCGACTTTTTTTAGTCATACATCGCCTGTCCCACCGTGGTCCAGTCATGGGGACCATCAAAATTACATTCCGTGGACTTTGCCACCGAAAACAAAACTCGGTGGTCTAGTCAACGGGACCAGCTGAACTGGACCTTGGATAAGAAGCGATCTATCAGAGCTAAATGCCCACGGAATGCTAAAGGAATTAAATCAAAACTAATGAATTATCTTTCCTCTTATCCAAGTGGCAGTAGTATCCTTAAACTCCACCCCGCTTCCTTCCCATGTTTCCTTTGACCTTCTAACCTGCTGTCAGCATTTCCCCCTCACCGCTCCCCGTCTCCTAACCAGCTGATTGCGGTACAGCGCAGCTAATAGGCATTATAATGCTCAGCTAAATCCATTAGCCTTTGAAGGGAAGCAGCGGCGGAGGTGCGAATGAACCTGTGCCCTGCGATCCCCAACCCGCATGTCCAGCGTGGGGATTATGGCGTTACTTCCTAATAGCCAATAACACCCTTATTCGGTGAGGTCCTAGGTTCAGCAGTAGACAGTTACAACAATTTATAGTGTTGTTTTAAATTAATTCTGAAGCCCGGCCAGAAAGTGAAAGTTCATAACAATTTTTTTTATAATTCCTTAAGCATCAGTAGGCATAAATATTTACCTGACGAAACATAATAACGTTAAAGATGCAACCCTTTTTTACATGTCAGGATTTTCGAACATACATTTGTGCTCATATAAATTTACCTGAGTATGTATAAAGAATCCCTTCACAAAAAAAATTAGGTACAATTTAATAGAAATCTACTTAATATTGATGTCAGGGCATGTGCATGGATAAAGGTAAATTGTTTTCTTGGGAATATCACTATATATCCAATTATCATGACTTCCTTCTCATTTTTCTAAGCTATATCGACCTATTGCGGAATGGGCGGATTCATAATCACAATACTTATAGATAAGTAGGTGCCTATACAAATAACTTGCAATTTTTATATATTTACCTACTATTATTGTTCTAGGTAATCCCACTGATATATGCCTCCCAATTCTCCTTTCACATGTTACGGTCTTGGATCGTAGACGACCATTCCATCTCAAACCCTTTATTTATTTTTCGTTTCTTAATAATATGCGCGTGAAGGAATTTAGTATAATATATTTACAACCAAAAGACAAGATGTCATAATCTGAGGGTAATGTTAAACAAGTGTTATTTTAAGATTTTTGTTGGCGATAATAAACGGCGAAACCTCATTAGTTAAATTTCTTTTATCGTTTCAAATAACACTACGTTTTATCATTACTCTCATCACGTCTTGTCTTGGGCTGCTTATGGTTATAAGTGTAATTTTGCTTTATTCGGGTACGGTATCACGGTTTCAGCTTTTGGTTTCAAATATTTAACTACGAGTGAAAACGACTACCGGGTTTCAGTTTCTGTAAGTATGCCACTATTGTATATTTTTTATTTTTTTACCTGTCTCGGTGGAGAATTTTATTGCTATACTAATTATATCAAAACATTTTCTTACATTATTTTATAAAATATGCACGAATTAAAACATCATGCAGTTCAGGAATGGTATTTCATCAAAAGATTACGAGTAAGTATTGATTGAAATCATGAAATCATGCAGGCGAAGGAGGCACCTGATTACCAGTAAAAGTGGTGGTTAATTTTTTACAAAATAATTTTCTTTAAAATACTTACTTAACTACTAACCATAACTTTTTACATGCATGAAATGGTAATGGATTCGAAGATTGCATGAAAGTCACTGGAATGTGCAACAAGTGGCACATTATTTTGATGTGAATCTTATAAAGGAATATAATATTCTTTAATACATATAAAATTGTATAATGTTACGTGCCTAGATATAAAACAGAGAGATAAGGCCAGCCTTTATCAGTCTCATGCTTCTTTCATGTGCAATCAATGCAATATACTATATTGTTGCTATATTGAATATAGCAACCGAGTCAAGCACCAATTATGCACATAATTACACAGTACTCATAAAACAGCACCGCACAATTCAGTTTCAACCACAACGCCGCACTGACATATATATTTCAATTTTCAGATGTGCCCTACCCGGGATAGACAGTGCAAACCACACGGATTCTTGGAATTCCTCCGTGGTGCTAAAATCAATTCCTCTTAACGATCATGGCAAATTGGAATCTTGCGTAATGTATGGAGCCAACGAAACAATACAGGAATGCACCTCATGGGTTTATAATAACCAGTACTTGACGTCCTCGAGAGCGGTCGAGTGGGACTTTGTCTGTAGTAGGCGATGGATGGGATCCGTGGCGCAGACTTCCTACATGTTCGGGGTGGTATTCGGTTCACTGCTCTTTGGCAGACTCTCCGACAAAATGGGCAGAAAAAATGCTTTCCTCTGGTCGGGTATACTGCAACTGGTTCTCGGATCTTCGGTAGCTTTCGCGACAGAATATTACACATTCATAGTAATCCGATTCTTATATGGAATATTCGGGTCTGGATCATACATAGCTGGATTTGTACTCACGATGGAAATTGTCGGCCCGAGCAAACGGACGATATGCGGGGTCATGTTTCAGATAATGTTTGCCGTCGGCTTGATGCTGCTACCCGCGTGGGCGTATTTTATCGACGATAGATTTCTATTGCAAATCATTTACGCTTTGCACGCTGCGGTGTTACTTCCTCACTGGCTGCTTATGGACGAATCCCCAAGATGGCTGTGGTCCCAGGGGCGGGCGCGAGAGTCCGTGGCTATCGTCGAGAAAGCGTTGAAGTTTAATAAATCCTCGGAGACCGTGGACACTTCCTTATTAGTCTCGCATTGCAAGGCGACATGTGCCAAATATTCGGACGAACATTCCGCTGGAACTACGGATCTGTTCAAGACACCAAGGATGCTACAAAAAACACTTATCATATGCGGCTGCTGGTTCACTAACGCAGTTGTGTACTATGGCTTGGCACTAAACGCTGGAAAGTTGAATGGAAATCCCTATTTTATAATGTTCCTTATGGCAGTGGTTGAGCTGCCCAGCTACGTCATTATCATGTACTTCCTGGATAGAGTAGGTCACAGAGCGCTGATCAGCACGATGATGATGATGGGCGGCGTGGCTTGCTGCGTGATCGTCGCTCTGCCGCACGGGTCGACCTCCACCACCGGCATCGTGATGGTCGGGAAGCTATTTATATCCGGCTCGTATTCTATTATTTACAAATATTCAGCGGAGTTGTTTCCGACGGTGGTGCGCAGTTCGGGTGTAGGACTCGGCAGCATGTGCGCAAGCGTCTCCGGCGCGTTGACTCCTTTGATCATGCTCCTTGATACGCTTAATCCGAAAATTCCAACGATTATATTCGGGTTCTTGGCACTGCTCTCTGGGTTCTCCGCTTTCTTCTTACCGGAAACGATTGGGCGCAATTTACCGCAATCTCTGGAAGATGGTGAGAAATTTGGTGTGGGCGATACTTGTTTTACAAACTGCAACGGTCGCAAAATGAGTGATTCTTCGGAGGACCTGCCCGAGACAATGGTCCCTTTGGATGGTGAAAAGAAAGGGCAAGAGGCATAAACAATAAATATGCCCTGAGCGAAACGTGATCGAAACTGGTGTTCAGATATCTGATCTAGCTCGATGCATCTACATACTTAAAGCAACTGGACTCGATGACAGCAATCAGAAACTCGAATCAGATTTCTAAATATTACATATTTTTGGCATTTTATTTGATGCCAAAAATATGTAATATTAAGTGAGTAAAATAGGAAGGGGTTAAACGGTTAAATTTTACGTAATTTTTTTTTAGTAACTGGTTATTTAATACATCAAATTAACTCTTCCATTAGGTACGTACCTAAATGCGTAAAGCTCAACTAATTTTAAGGTTATTTTATACTTGAAATAGATATAAGGTACCTATTATAAATTGCCCTACGTGCTTTAGTTATTAGTTACATAAAATTATCTTTTTTTACATTATATTTAGATATTATCTAGTCAAGATTTTTCGTTGCAATGACAAATTATCGTCATTGCTTCAGATTAGATGATTGCTTATTATTATTCTAGGAATATAAAATAACAAACGAATACTTATTCTCTGTAGTCATTTATGTTAAAGTTTGTTTTGCACAATTTATGCTAAAACGATTGTGTTAAGGAAAAATCGAATAGCTAAGGCCGACTCTTATTGGCAACGACTTTGTTAATTAAGCTACGGGTTGCTAGATTTACCATAAGCACTTATCACATAGGTACCTCCACTAATACCTTTTAACGTAATGTACTTGTGCTCTGCAGATACCAAATCTACGATAAAAAACAAATTACGATCCAGGCGATTAAATCATTTTTCTAAAGTCTGGTACTGACTGGTGTAACGGGGCGTAACGTGACGAGTTACATGTTACACTACACAGCGAGCGTTCGTGCAGTCGTGCAGTCAATATAAGGAAAGATGGCACTTGGTGCTCGCAACGAGCAACAAGACGTACCTATTTATTACTGATGACGTTCAACAGGCGTAGAGAGCATGAAACGCCATCGCTGACGTCATCAGTAATCCGGTCAGTAGGTACTCTGCATTAAAATACCTACCTGATTGTAATATAGTGCCTTGATAATCATTTCATTATCTTGTGTTATATTGAGTATTCTACTGATCCGAATACTCTTAAGAATATGTGTCCACAGGGGTCATAGTACTACCTAACATGAGCTCAATTTCGTAAGTACAATATAATCATGACTATAGCTATGTATTATAGATTTTCTCCGCCTCGTTCTCGAAAGGATCGTCTTCATTGTTTGTATTTATGAGTACCTATCTAAGCTTCAACCAATCAGCATCTCGAGTTGTGTTTTGTTTTATGTTGTGTTTTGTTTTTGAACTGTTTAAACTATGTTTTAGGATAAGACCAGACTTTAGCTAGCTAACTAAAAAGTACATACTTAGGAAGAAGAGTAGTAAGGGTAGGTACTAGGTACTCCAAATAACTACGACATGTTTCCTATCATAGTTATGTACTCTAATTAAACCTCAATGCAACCTTTATTCATTAGGTACCTACACTACCAACATAATCATAGTTAGAAAATTTTTATCTTGCCGACTTTTATACTACCTACGTACACCCAAAATGAAATCAGGCAGGTAGTACTTGTAAGTCAATAAATCTACCTAATAATTTCTGCCCTGCCTCTAAAAAGACTGTAAACAGCATTTTATAATAATAGTCGTATTTAACAAACTTAGAAGTCAGTCAGTACCTACTTACATACACCATAGTCGATCAACTAGTCATCGATTTAAAAAAAGTTTTAATCGCTTCAATTTAAAGAGTTTGTTTTGTAGTGAACTCATTCATTACTAGTGAGAAAAAATTTCACGTGTCAGTCAGTGGTAAGATCTTTTTATAACAGTTAACAATAATAACTTTAATATAAGTACCTACCTACCCAATGACGCCTTCAGGCTTTAAAATAGGAACGCATAGTTAGGTTATACATCTAGTCTAAAAACGTTACAGGGTTTGTCGTTTGTGTCGTACATACCTATTGTAGTTATTATCCGCAAGTTGCGGCTGTGAATTGGCTTAGAAAGCTATCATATTTGTTTTTCCGAGTAATCTAAGGTCCGTAATATAAAAGCTTGCTCAATCATCGATCTGCTTGAGTAACGATTTTCTATGGCATAAGTGTTGCACAAGCACAGATAAAGACTGAGCAAGGTTTCATAATACGGGCATAAGTATTGGGACCATTGTCAAGGAGGTGGTGAGAAAAGAATTTTCATGTCCAAGAAGCAAAAAATACTATTGTTACTATTATGTGCGTTTGTAACCCGGGCGACGGTCTCACCTTCGCAACCTTTAAAAAAATTTAAAGGTTCAATGCGCCAACCACACTATGACCGATATGATGTTTATGGTGTGGTCCTCAATTATTTAGGTACTTGCCAGGTGCTCTAGTTGGTGTTTCTAGGATAATTACTCGTATAAATTGTAATTTTTTTGGTGACTTGATAAGTCAAATTAAGAAAAACTAGGCTGGTACTGCAGGTACCTACCGACTAAGCCTTGCACAGATAAGCTAATCTATCTATTTATGTTCGTAATCTGTTTTTATTCCTATCTGTGTTTCCGTAACTTATGGTGCATCCACATAGCCCGGCGGCGGCTTGGTTACAAGTAATGCCGTCAAGGGAGCCCCGTCGGCATACAAAGCTGGTGCGGGCGGCGGCGGTGCCGCTGGCTCGGCCGCCCCGATGTGTGTATGCACTACATGTGTTCATGTCAAGCCAGTAGTCCTCAGTCCCACTTATCTAGTATTTATAGTAGAAGTAGGTTTTACATGTTTTTAATAAATTTTGGGAATAAAATAGTGTTTTTATTTGTAAACCCTTATATTAATTCCTAAGAAAACGATCGACCCAAGAATCAATTAACCTGCACGTGCAGTGCACAGCCTGAGAAATTATAAAAACACAAGGAAAAATATATTTCTATATAGAAAAGAAATAATACCTATTTAGCTTTAGGTAGTTGAAAAATAAATGCTACGAAAAGTGCGCGTCGAAATCTTTTGTATCGAAAATTGGTTTCGTAGCAGTTGTAGCTCTACGGCGTAGCTAAATATAGGTACCTACATCTGAATTTGAATTATAAATGAACTTCCGAATACTGACATGGACAAATAAAATGTAGTGAAAGGATAAGTTAGATTTTTACTTAACGTATCTTACTAGTTAGTCATTTTGGGGTCATAAAGAATACTTTCTTTACCTTCCCGACATGCTTGGGTTCATGAATCATTTTTACTTACAGGTGCTGGGTCGATGGTGTAGACACCAGCAGCTCGTCTCCAATATCATCGTGGAATTCTTCAAACTTATCGGTGATACCAAGAACTGAGGCTGGTGGTTTTCATAACTGCTATATTTATCAAGACAATGCTACGGTCACTTGCTCCAAATGGGTCTTCGATAGCACTTATCGAGAGTCCTCAAGGACAATTGAATGGGGCTTAGTGTGTGATAAAAGGTGGATGGGCGCATTAGCACAAACCATCTACATGCTAGGAGTGTTCACAGGAGCCGTAGTCCTTGGAGGAATGGCAGACAAATATGGTAGAAAAGCCATCTTTTGTTGGTCCGGTGTCCTACAACTTTTTTTCGGCGTTGTGGTTGCTTTTATACCAGAGTATTGGTCGTTCTTAGCAGTGAGATTTTTGTATGGAATATTCGGCTCTGCTGGTTCGTATATTACTGGTTTTGTGTTGTCCATGGAACTCGTGGGCGCCAGCAAGCGTACGGCGTGCGGCGTGACCTTCCAAGCCGCTTTTGCAGGAGGCATCATGTTAGTCGCCGGCTGGGGAGCGCTCATCAGCGATAGGCAAATTCTTCAGGTCATTTACGGCCTGCACGGGCTCCTACTCATCCCACACATTTGGTTAATGGACGAATCACCTCGCTGGTTGTGGGCCCAAGGAAGAAGTAAAGAATCAGTTGAAATCGTAGAAAGAGCTTTGAAATGCAACCGATCCGAACAAATTTTAGATAAGGCTGATTTAGTATCGAAAGGCAAGGCTGAATCTTGTAAGGGCTCGAATGAGCCGACCGCAACCACCATAGATCTGTTCAAAACTCCTAATTTACGTAATAAGACTTTGAACGTTTGTCTCTGTTGGTTTGCTAATTCGATTGCGTACTACGGTCTCACGTTGAGTACCGGCAAGCTTGAAGGCAATCCTTATATGATCACAGCTATTTTAGGGTTTGTAGAGTTTCCCAGTTACGCAGCAGTAATTTATTTCTTGGATCTTTGGGGTCGCAGGCCGCTGATCAGTGCTATGATGTTGGTGGGCGGAGCGGCGTGCATCATAGCTACGCTGATGCCTACGGGCAGCATTATTTCCACCGGTATCGTGATCACCGGCAAGCTGTTCATTGCTGGTTCATTCGCTATTATCTACAACTATTCGGCGGAGCTTTTCCCCACAGTCGTGCGCAACTCTGCTATGGGCTTGGGATCAATGTGTGCTAGGCTCTCGGGAGCTTTAACACCTCTGATTACTCTGTTGGATTCTTTCAATCCTAAAATACCAGCTGTCATATTCGGTTTGGTCGCTTTAGTTTCCGGTTTCCTGTGCTTTTTCTTGCCTGAGACTATGGATCAGCCCATGCCGCAGACGTTGGCTGATGGCGAGCTGTTCGGAAAAGGCGATACTGCTTTCGCTAGTTGTTTCGGCAAGAAGCAGGATAAGAGTTATATCGATGAAGAAAGAACTGAGGCTATGGAGCCCTTAGACGATATGAGTAAGAAAGTTCAAAATGGTGCTTAAAATGAACAAGTTGTACCTACCTTTATACCTGGTTACTATTTAAGCGTAAGTTTACAAATTAGTTGCTTAAACTGCACTTGAATAAGCTTAGATCTTATGAAATAGATCATTTTATTGAAACTGAAACCGTCTGTATCGCTCCGCCTCCTACAGACTGTTGAAGGATCGAACAGCTTTTAGAAGCATTTTTACTAACACGTTTACAAGTTATTGTGATGATTCGATAGAACATAGTGCTATGATTATTTAAGTTATTATTTTCTATTTGGATGCAAATTTAATAATTATCGATACAATCAAATTGTACCTGCATGTAAGGTAAGCCAAAGTGCTCAATTGTTCCTGTTATTTTTTTAATTGATTTATTAGCTTACTATGAAATGATTCTAAGTTATTTTTGCATATCATAATTAGTATTTTATTGTTAATTTGTGGCTAGTGAACGACTGTATCTAACAAGTACCTAGGTAGGTAGTATTATGTCAGATTACATTTATAAACTGAAAGAAATGTAAATAATATATTTAATGTTATTAAAAAGTATACTTACCTACTTTATTAATCGAGTATTATTATTTCGGTTGACTTAAAATATTTTTGTTTTAGTTCCATCATTTTCTAGTACCTACCTACTACTTATTTACCCTGCTAAGGTGTGTAGGTATATGCTGCGTCACTACCTCCAGCCAGTCTACAATATAAATGTAAACTTAGAACACCTAACAAAATACAAACAAATATTTTAATATCATTTTTATATTTACAACAAACAATAATTTAAATCACAGTGAGATAAAACATCTATAGAATTAACATCGATGTCATAATAGTGAACATCAAGCTTGACTCATTTAAATCTATGCTTGACTCATAGATCTGTACAAGGAGGGGTCACATTTAGAGTTTCTGAAATATAGACGACAACAATCGATGAATATTTATACAGAATACGTAGCCAAAGACAAAATTGATGAACATTTAAGGTAGAAAGTTTAACTCACAAAAGTTTAGGTCTCGCAAAACACATCTTAGGCACAGACTTGACACAAGTTGTGTTTATGTAGGTTTGTTGGAAAATAAGAATGATATACTACTGTTATAAAAAATTGACGTAATTACTTTAGAGGAAAAAACCACTAAATAACAACCGTCGTAGACCTCAAGGTGTTAAGTTTTGAAGGTGCATTGTTCTATTTCAACTGTAAACTACTTTAATTAAAACCGATGGTGTCAAAAACAAGCATGAAGGTCTTAAAATCAAGAAAGGAGTTAAGACAAGAAGGTAATGTACATAATCTAAATATAAAATACTATGTGCCTCTTCAAACCCTTTAAAATAATAGGAAAATTCTTCACCCCAATACACTGACTAGCTTGAACTACCAAGCCACCATAACTTATTCTATGAGTGTCAGTGTTATATCAGAAATTACTTAAAATTAAATAACACTTCTTATAAGTCCCACTAAGTGTGTAAAACTTTTATAAAAACTACAGCTTCTGATAAGCTATAAATTGAAGAATTAGTATACATGAATAATGTATGAATGCAGTTGTTATCTATAAAATGCATTAGAGTACAAACAAATCATTGGTAGGAACTAATTGTAGCTGAACTGGTATTTTGAATATCTTTGTCTTTGCAAAAAAACAATGTACACAACACAAGTAATTTTTTTGAAGCCACTTTTCTCTCTACTTATACATGTTGGCATAACCCATAGGCATAATTTTGCATTCTAGCCTATCTATAATTTAACCATTGTACCTTACAATTACTATGATTGTCAGATTTATAAGGTAGCATAACTCATCATGAATAAAATTTAGTAAGACCTCACAACCACTTGGAAAGATACACAAAATAAAGCATGGCAAACATGGGTACATTTAACTTAAAATAACCTCAACCATTTCAGAAATTCAAAGGGAAACTTACTAGATAAACTGTTTAAAAATATAGTGTTTACTCATTAAAATTCATTCAGTCAATGTTTAGACAAAATTTCCATGGTCAAATTGGAGAACTTATCTAAAAAACATCAACTTTTTGTCTTGCATGCTTTAGATTCAACAGTATCTCATTTTAAATATTTATAACCATAGATTAATATAATTATTCTCACCAAAATTGATGATAAAGAGAGACTTTATATATAAAAAGTACTAAAGTAAATGTTTTTATGTAACTACTTACTACACAATTTATCTTAAAATATTATAAGCTAAAAATAAATATGGATGAAAGATTTTAAACAAAGCAGCTTTGTGATATGTTGTCTAAAGTTTTAGCCAGTATTAAGTTTTATACAGTAATATAAATACACAGAAACAATCTAAGTATTTAATGAGCAGGTATAAAACTAAATTCCATTTAGCACCAATTGAATTTTATCTATGCATAAAAGAATTAGGACTAATGTTACTAAGCAAAGCTACCAGTCTAACTTAGATTATAACAAAACTCTAAAAAGCTATTTTGGTGTTAGTTCCTCTTTTTCTGTACCCATTACTTTGGCTTCGAATTAAATCACAAATAATGTGAATAAATAAGCATTTTATATAGCTAATTTTGTGAATAATAAAACTCAATGTTCAGGACAGCGAGTATGTGGGATTGGAGCAATATCAGAGGTTTTAGGGTCAGCGGTGAGAGCAGTGTGCACTATGATGGCTGGTTGAGTGGGCGTCGGGGCATGCAACTCGTGGCTCTCTCCAGGCGTCAGATTAGCCAGAGCTGCCAGCAAGTCATGGTTCACCAACGGTTCATTCTCTTCCCGAGGCTCCCAGCCAACAGGAGGACTGGCGGGAGGAGATATCAGATACTGCTTCACAGGAGCAGGAGGTTTTAAATTTTTAATAGTCACAGGAGTAACAGGTTGGGCGAAGTAGCAGTTAATGGGCGCGTTGTAAAACTGATACTGGTGCAGTTGCACGCGAGCGTTGGCAGCCGCCAGGGGGCTATCATAGTTCACACGCACACGCCTGAAGCTCCGAAGCCATTGAAATGTTGTGTTAGGTGAAAATATACGGAACAACTCTTCCAATTCCTTTTTCAACGATTCATCGGCGAACACATCGCTGTGGATGTTTGTGACGATAACAGATTTTGGCAGGTCGTCTAGTTCGTCTCCTTCCTCTTGTGTTTCGGGCTCATGTTCCAAATCAGCTATATTAGGATGAATATTGGGCATCCCATCTTCAGAGTTTATGTACACGTTGTCTTCTTGGAAGGAATCGTCTTCTTCCTTGTGTTCCATAATTACACAACGATCGAAACCAAACACCTCATGCACACTGATCGCAAATACAATGCACGTATAAATCCTGTTTTACTGTCTGATTTATTTCAGCGCGTAATTTTGATATCGATCGGCAAATTTCTATTTTGTTTTGAGAAAAGAAAATTTATCTTTTTCATAAACAAAACACTGACAGCTGACATGATCAGCTCAGCTATCTCAGGTTGACTGTAACTGCAATGTGACACTGACAGCGTTTTATTCTGTTCGTATCATGATGCTAATATTATCGATTTACCTGTTTATACCTGGCAACCCGAGAGTTGTGACCGGAAAAGAATATGCAACCTAACATTTGCATATTATATTATGGGCTTCATACATTCGATTGGTATAGAATTTGTCTAATAACCAAGCCGGTGAAATGTTTAAAAAAATAATTATTAATTAATCATATCCTGGACTGCACTTTGTTAGACAACCCATATGCAATATATTTATTGACATATTAATTTAAAGATAAAATACGTTTCATCCAGATAAACATCTCGGTGAAGGTCGTTGTATAGCGGGATCTTAGACTAATATAGTTTGTTATAGAAGGCGCTTGGACTGGATTTAAACAAAAATACCACTTAAAGTGAAGCTGCTGCAGCAAGAGTGATTTTCATAAGACTAAATTATTATACCTACCTACTCCTACCTAGGTACTAGGGGGTGCATTTCGAAATTTCGAAGGTTCGTAATTTCGAAATTCGTAGCCTTTTTTGACCATTTTTCAATTTCGAAATTGGTGGCCGCAAATTCGAAGTTTCGAATTTCGCGGAACGCGTGTGCTGTGCTATGAAAGAGTGAAATGCGAGCTCTGATTGGTTTACTACGCTCGGTTAGCGACACGTAGTGAAAAAATTCTATGTCTATGTTAGCGACATAGACATAGACATTTATTTATTTGCTGCTGCAGTACAAACATACAAAAGAATATAATTTGAAAAAAAAGTGATAAAAAGACTGACTGTTGTGTTACAGCAGCAAAAAGGTCTCGACTCAGCATGATTGCCTTACTACTCTGAAGTAGATAGGCGCTGATATTCTGCCGAAACCATTATGATCACAAGACCCTGTGAGGCTTGCAATTAGAGTAAGTAGTGTTTTATTTTTGTGTTTATAAATAGTAAGTAATATACTTGAATACAAATTATAATAAATAATAGTATGTAACTGGTACGTGTCTGACTGTGTGAAGCGGATATAAATATATACATATTAATATAATTAAATAATCAAAGAAAGTCATAGGCCAATATGTAGGTACCTAACTATGTTGCAAAGCCTAGCAAAAAAACAGTGCACCATGACGGGTCATGGCTCCAGGCAACCCTGTTTTTTGTTGCTCTATTAAATAAGCCTTAAAACGGTTTATAAAAGTAAACTTTGACTTTAACAATCGCAAGGGTGGTGGGATATTGTTCCAACATTTGGTTGCCTGGTAGCAAAAACTTCCCCTAAACGCTACGGTTTTATGGTTGCTATAGTGCAACAGATTTCTTGTAGGTCTTAAACTGTATTTGCTTTTGAAACTACTCAGTTTTGAGAATAAGTATTCTGGAGAGCCGAACTTCACCACGCCATGTACCAGAACTGCTAAGTGCAAATGCCTCCGCGAAGCTATGTTTAGCGTGTTTGAGTTGTTAATGTATGGCGTGACGTGCGTTCGCGGTGGGATTAAGTGGGATATCATAACAGAACCTACAGCATGCATTTTGCACCCTCTGGACAAGGCGAGCCGTTCTCGATAGTAAACGCGGGCCATAAACTAGGTCACCATAGTTAAGCTTTGATAGAACTATCGACTCACAAACCTTTACGCGGATTTCTTTTCTTAGAAAATTCCTTATTTTATATAGTAGCCTTAGTCTATAAAGGCAATTTCTTGCAATGCTCTTTATGTGGTTCTCAAAGCGAAGACTATCATCAAATAAGATACCAGATTTCTAGCCTCACGTGTGCGTTCAATACTTTGGCCATGAATATTGATATTTGGTGAATGGCTTGAAATGCTTTCTTTCTATCAAACGCGGTGAACCAAAGATCATAAATTTAGATTTTAAAGGATTAAGAAGAAGAGCATTATTATGAGACCAATCAGCTATTCGGCCCAGGTCATTCAGTTTGGCAGTACTGCAGATAACATTCCCCGGATCCACTGGCAAGTACAGCTGAACATCGTCGGCATATAAATGGTATTTGCAATGTTTGATCTGCCAGCAAATATCAGCACTATAAATGATGAACAGCAGTAGACCGAGGATAGACCCCTGCGGCACGCCACGAACAACTGATTTACAAGATGATGAGAGTGGTTTTCCATCTTGCTTAGTAATCTGCACAAATTGATAACGATTACTTAAGTAGCTATCAAACCAAAGTTTTGACAGAAGCAACGGAATACTTATCGAATCAAATGCACGAGAGAAAACTAGAAGTACTAAAATTGTCCCTAGCCCCTGATCTTGTTCAGCAAGAATGTTATGTTATGTGCGACAATAGTGACGCGGCGCGAGGCGGCGGCGACGGGTGAAGGTGACAGCGGGGAGCCTTCGCTTCGCGTCTGTCGGTCGCTTCTCATCGCATTTGAGAGCGAGCGTTTGACTAGATCAGTTATATTTGTGTTGGTGAATGACAAGGGCTACAAACAAGTTATTGGAAAAAATACCATCAGAAGTATGGGGCTAACTTAACCACTATAAAAAGGCACGGTGGGTGAAAATCCAGCAAGGTGGCTGAAGGTTACATTGAAGATTCCATACAAAATAAAAGTAAAATTACCAACAAATTAACGAAAACTTTTCAAGAGATGATCCGCAACCATCATTTTCAGCTGAAGAAAGCTTCATCCCGTCAGATTTTGTCTATGACCAACAAATATCACAATCTCAAACTATTAACATACCCAAAAAACACCTGCCCTTAAAATTTGAAAATTGTTATCGTTTCACTATAAATTTTAACTAATAAAATGTTTTATTCTTGTAATGCCGTTTTTTTCTACTTACCTCACAATCGAGATGTAAAGCAGAGTAGTTAGCTCGGGTGTAAGCACCAATTGCACCCTCTTACTATAGTATATAATATCTCGGGCTGCAATTGATGCTTTACAGGCCTTGGCTACTAATCTACTAATAAATGATGATACATGCATATGAAAATAATCATAAATACAGAGTACCTTTTATTTGATATTATTACGGTTTTTTATTAACTCCCATATCATTATCATATGAAGTAAAATGTGGTAGGTAAACTAAGTATTTTCATATGTTTTGGATTAGTTAAATCATTTTGCTAACGCGTAACTCTATCTGGAAGGCAATTCTCGCAATATAATCTACTCGATAAATATGGCAACAACTGTCAAAAT
This sequence comes from Eupithecia vulgata, assembly GCA_946478455.1. NCBI lineage: Eukaryota > Metazoa > Arthropoda > Insecta > Lepidoptera > Geometridae > Eupithecia > Eupithecia vulgata. The sequence continues at coordinate 9,204,335 of OX297869.1, read as the reverse complement.
ATCGAGTGATTGCTTCGAATCAAACAAGCGTATTCTCAACATCTGCGATTCGATATTTATCGAGGGCTTTTCTTCGATAAGTTGCTCGATATGCAACGAGTGGTCCTAGGCACTCGTTCGCATTATCGAAGAGTGAAAGAAGAACATCATTCATTATCTCTCTGTCGCACACTGTCTTTAGTTTAGTTCTGCTTGTTTTGTTTGATGTTTAAAACAATTACGCGGTGGTGCTTGTTTCTCAACTCAAGTCAAAGATTAATAGTGCAATATGCATTACAAATTCCTCTAGTTTTCATTGAATAGGTACTTATTAGATAAAATAGCTTTTTGCATCATAATTATTTACTTTGAGTATAATTTCTGGGGTCAAGGGTGGCATAAATTCTATTTTTTCCATTTCCTTTGGTGTGCCCGAACAAAATTATTGTAAACATAGTAAACGGTGTTGCCTGCTGACTAAATTACTTTCGCCCGCTGCGCACAGCTATCCCTACACAGCAGAGATGTCGTTCGTCAGCTATTGTAACCGTATACATCTTTGACAAACAATACTAATTCAGATTATGCTATATTCAAATAAAAAAATATGAAATTAATGAACATAAATACAGTTTCAAATTTTGATGGTATTGCTAAAATTTCTAAATTCAGATAAAGTTGGAATTACTGACGAAACAATAACCAGACATTGACATTCGTGAAGTGTGGAACTTTGACATTCAAATATGTAATGACATGACATAATGAAATCAAATTGTCTATGCTAGAAATATCGAAGAGTGCACGAGAATGCCGTTTTTGGCGGAACTCGATATATTATCGAAGAATTGATACAAACTTATCACTTGATATTTTATCCCGTGATACTGCGTATCACTCGATAAATATCACGCGATACTCAGAATTGGCCCCCTGTACAGAATTAGAGACTCGCAGGTCTCGAGAATAAAAATTATATTGTCTGTCCGAATTTCGAAATTGAGCTTCCGAATTTCGTAAGCCAGTTTCGAAATTGAAAAATATCGAAACTGCACCCCCTACTAGGTACCGTTTTGATTCGCCCACTCGAAAGATGCGTGGACGAAATGGGAAACTATAGCACAGGACAGAAAGAAATGGCACAGCCTGGAGGAGGCTTTTACTCATCTTTTACTCGACTAGAGATCACAGAACAACAAAAAAAACAATATGCTTACTTTTCATGTCTAATAATTTATATTTTTTTTTTTATAACAATGTTAAATAAGTAGGTAAGTACCTAATTTATTTGATTTTGTAATGTTAATTTATTCTATGATATAATAAATGGCTAAATAATAATAACGTTTTGATATATTTTTTACTGTAGAATAGTTTTATAGTAGGTACCTACTTAGTATTTTATATTGTGCAGAATAAAAATCATTTATTAAAGACTATACCTAGGTAGTAAAGTTACAGATCTTATTTAACATAAAGCTACGGTCTAGAGTAATAGGTATAGGTAAATAAAAAACTAAGATACACATTATGACCTAGTAATTATAAAAATGCAAAAAAATATAAAAGTGGAATTTGAAGGAAGAAGGCCAATAAAGTAGCCATGTCATACCAATCCCCACTACGCGGACCAATCCCCAATCCCTTAGACTGACGGAACCTGAGCTAGAAGCGACTCGTAAAAGACAGGCCAGCGTTCTTCGCAGAGCACCTACAAAACGTCTTTACTCCTAACTCGGACACGGATTCTGCAAAAGCGTCTGAAGTAGGTATCGGATATGTCAGAAACATTATCAGCTATCACCTGCCATAAACAAATTTACTAGAAGCGAAGTACCTACATGTTATACGGCACCTAAAACTTAACAAAGCCTGGATATGACCTTATTACGGCGAAAATCCTAAAACTACTAGGTACCTAACGGAAAGAGGCATTACTTTCCTAACACAAATCTTCAATGCCATCTTGCGACGTAACTACCTACCAGTACCATACCAGCAGTCAGCACAATGGAAAGTGGCGGAAATCATTGTTACTTATAGCCAAACCTGGAAAAAAGCCCGAAAAAGTAACATCTTAAAGCCCTATAAGCATGAGAAGACTAAGCCTTGTAATAGCCAAAACCCGACTAGATAATATCTTATCTTCTCATCAATTTGGTTTCCGCGCGGCCCATGGGATAATTGAGCAAGTCCATCGCTTGGTCAATGAGATTAACAATGCTTTTGAACGAAAAAAATACAGCTTTGCGGCCTTCCTGGATATTTCCCAGGCTTTTGACCGCGTGTGGCATGAAGGCCTTCTTTACAAAATACTTTCTATAAAATCTTATCTAAGCCAGCGAAACTTCTATGTAAAGCAAGGCGAGGAAATATCAAGTCTTAACAATATTCGTGCCGGGGTCGGTCCCCCAAGACAATGTCATGGGAAGAGTACTGTACCTAATCTACACATCAGACCTACAATGACGGAAGGAGTAGGTTAGGTACTAGTGGGAACATTGGCCGATGACACAGCTCTAATTGCCAATCCAAATTCAGCAACGGAAATGCTTCAGCTAAGCCTAAATGATATCTCAACTTGGCTAAAAGACTGGCGCATCAAGGCTAACGAATACAAATCGGTTCGTGTAATGTTCAGCTGAGTTATAGGGCACCGCGTGTAACTCAAACCTGAACTTCTTGCAACACTTTTAAGTTTCAATCAAAAATGCTTCGGCTAATATCAAACGGTCCATGGTTCGTGACAAATGACCAGCTGCACCACGACCTACACACACCGACTGTTAGGGAAGATATCGCCACCAAACTGAGATCCTATGCCCAACGATTGGAAATCCACCTAAATGAGCTGGCTAACGACTTCATGAAGAAAGACAAAACATCCAGATGACTAAAGAGAATAACTCCTCAAGACCTAATATAAAAACACTAAACAAATGGATATACCGGTGGGCATATACCGTACATGACATGGCTGGCAGCATGAAGCAGACAAAACTCTAAACCCAATGCCTAAACGGGCAGATGGCAAGAGAAAAGGAGACAAAAAAAGTGAAATTTGGCGCTTGGACTATGCATGCATAAAGCAATAAAAAATGTTCACATGCATTTTGGCGACCTCTGTGGCGCGGTGGGCGAAGGTCTGCCTGCGACGCAGGAGGTTGCGGTTTCAATTCCCGCCTCGGGAAAAATGTGTGTACGATCTGCAGACATTTGTTCAGGGTGTTCTGGTCGTTTTCTATGTATAATAAAAAATATCTATCTATGTATTGTATTATATTATGTATATCAGTTATCTAGTACCCATAACACAAGCTCTGCTTAGCTTGGGGCTAGATAATGCTGTGTGAATTGTCCAGCATTATTATTATTATTATTTTAGGCCTTCAGACCAGCACGGCTGTCCAAAATCAAAACGTAGTAAGGGACATTTTTTCAAAAAGACGTTTTTTTGCATTTTTGGACTTACTAGACGTATCCCCTTGTCCTGCTGATGAAATATTCTCTAAATTACAGCTAAATCCCGAGATATCAATTCTAAAAAACGCAGTATGTACACTTTGGTTATCAAAAGTCTACTAAAATACAATTTCAAAACCAAGTATGTCGCATTGCCAAAATTAAAACGTAGTAAGGGTCTGTCCGTTACTGTGTTTAAAAATTGTTAATGTGACTTACTGCGTTTTAAAATCGTCAAATCAGAACAAAACGTTCCTAGTCGATAGACGTCAAGTCTTAGTTATTGTCGAGCTTAAAATAAAGGACGAATATTGTAGTGGTGGAGATTCAAAAGTCTTACGATTTTACTAAAAAGAAACGCACACCGAGACGCACTCAGAAAGAAGGAGCAGCTGCTGATCCTCTAAATACTTTCCTTTTGAGTTCACTGGTCGAAGTTAAGTTTACCAGTGGGAGTAGGAACATGCTCTTTAAGTATGAATTTGATGAGCCGTATCAAGAACTGGATTTCTTATGACGAAACATAAAGCACGAATACTACCGATGGCGACTAACACTCCAAGAGGAGTAAAAGAAAGTAAAAAGGAAGGCATTGTAACCAAATTACAACCACTTTTACCGAATAGCAGACGAAAATTCTGGCTTCAACTGCCAACAAGCGATAATTCCTAAGACTTCGGTCTCCCTAGTGGACAAATTGAAAATGATGAGAGTATCACACATAATTTACCATATTCTAAAATAATGTAGCTGCGTCAATGGGGATTAATGCGTCTATGGCGACTAATGCGTCTTTTTTAACGTAATTTGAACTTATTATATTATGTATTACTTGAAATTTAGATATAAGTTCAAAAAGACGCTTTAGCCCTGTGAACGCATTTACCCTAGTTTATCCTCCTAACTTGATGAATATCAGAATTAGATTTTTAAATCATTTTATAATTATTAGATTTTTTTAAATAGGTACTTAAGCATGTTAATAATAAAAGTAACAACCTACCAGACTTAATTTGATTTTTACTAAATTGAGGTTTTTATTTATATGCCCCTTACTAGATATTTTTGGTTAAATAGGTTTAGAAATACCAGTCGAAAACACAGCAAGACGACCTTGCTACGTTTTGAGATTGTAAAATTAACCTATTTCAACCTAACAAAACAAACGAAACTGCATTAAGCGCTGCCTAACGTTCAACTATAAACATTTAAGAATATAAACTATTTAATATTAAAGCTCATGATATACTGCATCTTTTGAGCTAACTTTCATTTAGCTCACTCTAATAGTTTTCATAGGGCACGCCTTTAAATTGATCAACACGTTTTTTGGCTCTCCTGTACAATTTGTTTTGTGTCCCTTACTACGTTTTGATTTTGGACAGCCGAGCAGCGTGAGTTTTTTTATGTTTAACTAACCAAGATTTATTTTTAAATTTTTTATCACACAAATTACAGGCAAAAGGTTTCTCATTAGTGTGAGTTTTTGTGTGTCTAACCAAATCGGATTGATGATTAAATTTTTTATCACACGTATAACAGGCGTATGGCTTCTCACCAGTATGAATTCTTTTGTGTTTCAACAAATTAGTTCTGTCACGGAATCTCTTAGAGCATACATCGCAGGCAAATGGTTTCTCACCAGTGTGAGTTCTCATATGACAAACCAAAGTTCCTTTAATGCTAAATTTTTTATTGCATATATCGCAGGCAAATGGCTTCTCACCGGTGTGAGTTCTTCGGTGGTATTTCAAACGACTACCAATATTAAATTTCATATCACATAAATCGCAGGCAAATGGCTTCGCATCGGTGTGTTTTCTCATATGAACACCTAAAGTACTTTTTACTTCTATTTTTTTATTACAAGCATAAGTAAATGAATTCTCGTTTGTGTCTGTATGTGTACGCATATGTTTAACTAAATTACTTTTTTCATTAAATTGCTTATTACAGACCTGACAAGCAATCTTTCTACCAGTGTGCGTGGTCATGTGAATATCTAAAAACCTTTTTCTACTATATTCTTTACCACATATGTGGCAGACAAATGGCTTCTTACTTGCATGAACACTCATGTGTCTAATCACATCAGATTTTTGAATGAACTGTTTAGAACATGCATCGCAGGCAAATGGTTTTTCACCTGTGTGAATTATTTGGTGTCTAGATAAATTACGCTTTATATTAAACTTCTTATCACATATATTGCAGGCGAATGGCTTCTCATCAGTGTGAGTTATCATATGGCCAACTAAACTGCATTTTTTATTAAAATGTTTATCACATTCATTGCAAGCAAACAACTTCTGTAACGTCTGTCCTGTGTGAGTTTTCATATGACAAACTAAAAAATTTTTCAATCTAAATGTTTTGTTACATATATCACAGATAAATGGCTTTTCTCCTGTATGAATTCCCATGTGTTTTACCACATCTGATGTTTGAATAAATTTCTTATAACATATGTTGCAGGAATACTTCTTTTCAGAATGTGATTTGCTTTCATGTGTTATGAGTGCCTTTTTATAGATAAACTTTTTATTGCAAGATTTGCAATTAAATGATATTTCATGTTTGCTTTGCTTAACATGACTGTGAGGAGAAAGTTCTTCAACATCAGTTCCTATATCACTATCTTCTAATGTTAATTTAGTATATTGTTGAGAAGAATTCTCAACCTGCAATGGATCTGCTTCTGTGGTCACCTCTTCTTTCACTGATATTGGTTCATCTTTACAGGTCACGTAAGAACTTTCCTTGCTAGTGTTTATGGTAATTAATGTCATAGTGGAAACTGATAGGCGTTGTTCTATTCCAAGATTGAGATCAGTAATATTTTCATGTGAAGCCTGAAAAAGAAAACACTTATTTAAATATTTCCTGAGTAACTTACTAAGTATTTCTGTCTATTTCAGGGTTCCGCAATCAAAGGGTGAAAACAAGACCCTATTACTAAGCCACCGCTGTCTGTCTGTTTATCCGTCCGTCTGACGAACCGCAAAAAGTAGACTGTTTAAACTTCAGTGTGTATTTTTGTTGCGTGTTTTAAAAAACTATATACACTGACCGACCACCGACTTCAAATTCATGAATACTGATAAAATACAGCCCGTTGACAGACGTACAGACAGGAGGCTTAGTAATAGGATTTATGTTGGGACCATTTACGTAAAAAAACCATAAAAATCATCAGTCCAGGATCGGTCGTCCTTCGTTTTAGGCAATACGCCATCCCTCAACTTTGTTAAGGTTGTCGCAGATCAGAGGCACACAGTCATCATCTACCTAGCACAAAAATGCGCATACAAATATGAGCGTTCATCAATACATTAAACACATTTTACATTGACAAAATGGCTACCCACAAGCTTCAAACGAGTGGTCCGTCATTATGATGCCCTCATTAAAAAATATATCGAAATTTAACGAGTTAAAGCCCATATTCGAATACACATTTACATTATATGCAGCGCAGCAGCGATGCTTTTCAGGTGTGCGACAAGCTTCTTGTTGACGCCCATTTCCATGGAAACCAATAAACTAAAGTGAAAATGATGATGTGATGATGTTTGAGATAAATTTTACAGCGCACATATAAATTCCTCTATAAATCTAACTTTTGTGGGAACTCCTCAAAATTAACCATGAAAGCATCATCAAAATCTATTGAGAATTGGCGAAGATATCACACAAATTGTTGTAGTTAGTCCTGATTTTTCAAAAGGATTATATGTTTTTAAGCTTCACGGGATAAATACTGGGATAATTATTATATATTCAAATTGGACCAATTTGGGGTTATTCTCTATACATTAGCGAAATAATGATCACAATCGGTCCATAATTAAAAGAGAAATGCCTAAAAAAACAATATACATACAGCCGAATATATAGAACCTCTTCCTTAGAGTCGATCAATACAAAATTAAATAAACAAGAAAATAATTAAAATTAAAGGGGGCTCCCATACATTGTAGTTTTGGCTATTTTTTTCAATGCCTAATAATAAATAAACTGGCCAAGTGCGAGTCTGATTCACGCACGAAGGGTTCCGTACTATTATCTATAAAAGCGGCAAAAAAATCATGTATGTTGCATGGGAGGCCCACTTAAATATTATTTTATTGTTGTTATAGCAGCAACATCAACTGTGAAAATTTCAACTGTCTAACTATCCCGGTTCATGAGGTACAGCTTGGTGACAGACGGACAGACAGACAGAAAAACGGACGGACGGACAGCGGAGTCTTATTAATAGGTCCAATTTTACCCTTTGCGTATGGAACCCTAAAAACTCCTAAAGGTGTCTGTAACCTGTTGAGTTATTTATTAATTCGTCTAGTAATTAGTTAGGTTAGGTTCTAAACTGTGTTTAGTCAATCTACATAATTTGAAACTTCTGTATTAAATAAAGAACTTTGAAAAACAAAAACAGACAGGGTGTATAACTATTGCCGCTAAAACAACAATAAATAAAATTAAAAAGTAATTTCATAATTTGCGGGTCCAATATCCATACCATACCAAGTTGAGTATTGATTACCGGAGGGCGGAGATAGGCAACGGGCGCTGTCAGTACTTGGATGGATGACCATGTAACATTGGCTTTTTGCTTATTTTCAATTTAATAAAATACTTTTTTAGAGTTTCTTTAATGAAATAGTTATAACAATAGTGTGGAACCCTTCGTGTGCGAGCGACTCATTCTTGACCGGTTTTATTATTAAACTACTAGCATGAACTTGCAAATTTGTACGCCTGTAACTAGTTATTAGTTATTCTAATAAAGCTATTTTGAGAATTGGATGTCTGCAACATTTCAGAAAAATCGAGTAGTTAGACATCCTCAGAATCATAATTCCAAACTCTGTGGGACGGCAGGCGAAGGTTGGCCTGCGGCGCAGGAGGTTGATGGATACAAATGTGTGGCCCGAGGCGGGACAAATATTTATATGATCTGCAGCTATTTGTTCTGGATGTTTTCTTATACGAAAATCTTTCTCATGTCTGTGTATTGAAAATCAATTATCTAGTAAGTACCCATAACGTAAGCTCTGCTTAGCTTGGCGCTAGTTAATGCTGTGTGAATTATCCAGCAATATTTATGTATGTTCAAACCTTAACAAACTTGCAGCGTTATAAAGTTAGTAAGAAGGTAATGAATGCATAAAAATTTCTTAGGTCCACATTGTGTTTTTTTGAATGAATGTTTATTTATTAAGATGGTTATACATTGTGTTTATCAATGTTGCACCATTAAACCAAACTAGGTTTCTATTAAATGAAATAAAGTCCCAAAAATTTTCGTCTTCAGCGGGACTCGAACCCGACTTTATTTAATTTCTTAGAGATACCCAGAGTGCGGGTAAGCACTATTATAAAAATCCTTAGGTTTCTATTGGTGCTCACACTCGTCTGTAGGTAGGTACATACCTACATGAAGTTACATTGCATTTGAATCACTTCTTATACGATACAATATAAAAAGAAATTTGATAGTAACATGTTTTACGACAGCCTTTAGGTAGTTAAAGCTCTACCAGAATCGCGCTGCAAGCTCGCCGTTTAGTGTCTATATTGCCTTGTTCGAAGAAATGTTATTTTTTAAATAAATAATCTTCAACAATTTTCTATGAAAATAATGATCGAGCTTCAAAACAACGGTACTATTAGGTAATATTATGAAATTAGAATAGTATATGGGATAGGTACCTGTTTATAAATAAAAGTTAACACTAAATTTGCAACAGTTCGCAATTTGATCCGCTCACAAACGAGATACAAGCATACAAATGTTATCGACTAACATTTGTAAACACAATTTCACGGCTTGCTCCGCTTGCCTAATAGGCGCAATATAATGATAACGTTTATAGCTATGTCTGATTTGGTCCAGGACTCAAACCACACTGTATATCACTTCTACAAATTTGCAAAAAAAGCGGCTCGCTCCACTCGCTGACGTCACTTTAGCCTTCTGGCTGTGATCTGTGGTACTCAACGCTCGTTTGAGGTCAGTATACAAAACACTGTAAAAAATCTAACAGATCCTCAAAATTTTCGCGGCTAGTTCCTCTTGCCAAAAATATCTTGTAGGTATGGTCCAGTGCTCGACTCCCACTAGAACTCACAAAAAAAAGGAATTTTGTGGCTCGCTCCGCTCGCCAATGACAAACGCTTGTTTTTCCATGATCCCGAACTTGACCCACCCATCTAAGATTTTCATAAAAACACTCAAAATAGCAAAACACTGTTTTATCGATATTTGATATTTTTGATATATTTGAGTATGGCATGTAAGCAAAATAAGTGATATGACATATATATGCAATGCAAACCTAAGGAATTTGTTGGTTTGTTTGTACCTACCTCAAGACTCTTCTGGAAAAGCTGGGTGAAGATGTTTTCAGATCTTTGAGCCATCTGAGAAAAGGTGTGGCATCTCAGTAGCTTTTGGTAACAAAAACAGCATAAAGCTCGAGACCTTGCAACTTCGGAGTCGAACTGAAACAACGGTTATTTATAATCTACCTACAGTGTAGAAACTGTTATATAGAAATTACTAGACAATAAAGGACTTGTAAATATAAGTTATGATAACTTAATTGGTATGAAAAACAAGTTGTTTTAAAACACGTGTTTCAAACAGTGTTTAAAACAGTTTGAAATAAATCTGTTTTTTATTAAGTGTTTCAAAACACAGTTTAAAACAAGTTTTAAACATGAAGAAAAAAACAGGGTTTAAAACTAATGGAAATAAATCCAAACGAATAAACATTTAGGACACTAATAGCTTAAAATAAATTTACAAGTTGAGGCTTTGTTGTATTTTTATTTAAATGATTAATTATAATAAGTTAAGGTGTAGGATAAGGGTAAACTTTATGTAAACTTTATTTGAAATTGAAATCTGTTTTATGTAAAATCCGTCAGGGAAAGTGGTATGTGGTATGTCAGCTGTCGAATGAAAGTAATTCACTGGATTAGTGGGTATTCCCCGCTCTCTCTCTAGTTCTCTACCTACCTACACTACATACTAGATGTATGTAAAGTGTTTTGTATTGATGAATAATAAAAAAATATTTAATATTAGAGTTACTGAGATATGCAATAAAAAGTAAATATTTATCGATATATACCTATGTATATCTAATGTGAATTAGGAAATAGTTTATAAATGGATTATTTTATTATTCGCTATAGGTACCTAATTTATTTGAAATTGATCGCTGAAGGCAAAAAGAAAAAAACACTAGTTTTAAACATTTTGAACTGTTTGTTTTGTAAAATATAAAAAACTGGTTTTTTTTCAACCCTGCTAGGGGGTTGGTGGTAGGAATTTATGGCCTATTAAATTAGAGAAAGTTCGCAGTGTAACTGTCAACCAAATACGTTACCTTCGTTTCCGACAGCTTCTCGTAAAGATTTATGAGGAGTTTGTTTTTCAAGGAACTCAGTTTTGTATTGTCAGCGAGGCAAACTCTACACACATCAACATCAGAAACCTCGATTTTCGTTATGCCGAGAGGCCAAGACATTTTTCTCACTGCCTTTACTTACATAGACTCACAGCGTGCGAAACACAGAAAACTATTAAGTACCTACCTACTCCTTAAAGTAAAGAAAATTTATAGGTTTGAAGAAATATTACAACGTTGCGATCAAAGAGTACAATATTTCTTTGCTTTCCTATGTAGGTATGAACGGTATGAATGTATTCTTTTGATTTTGACTGGCGTTGCGATAGTAACATAACTGTTCTGAGGATCATGGATGGAGTATTCAGCCAACTGAGTCAACAACAAAACAAAACAATCCCTCTCATCGTTTTCAAAGGTTCTGTTTCACAATGTTTGGTAGTATTGTTTGCTAAAATAATTAAGATTTTATGCTTTGATGCAGCTTTGATGCTTAGATCTCGGGGCTTCGGGGTCTCTTCTCTCTTTGTTTTGTTTGTTTCACAGATGTACTAGGGATGCTAACGCATGTTTGTTTGTTTGCTCACTTTGTCCAGTCCACCCCATAGAAAACTACACTCCGTCCACCCACAGCAGTATACGTACCACGAAGTTATTGTATACTCATTGGTATACTCATTTGTACGTAATTTATACTGTACATAATGTAATTTTTTTTAGTAATTTGTACTGTACATAAAAATCTGTGCAGTATACTTACTAGTCTAGTATAAGTATGACCCACACACAGATATTTGCATGATATTTCTCCGTTCTCTCTCACGAACTTTACTGTTTGCCCGCCTGCCTGACAAACAGACACGACTACCGTGGTACCATGCATGACCGTCCGTGGTACGATACCGTACGTAGTGAAAAAATTCTGTCTATGGGCACGATGCGATGGCGACGTCGGCGCGGCACGGGCGCCGGGCGGCGCGGCGTGGCCGTGGGGCTGACTGAACCTTAGAGCATTTATAACGGGAGTTGGCAATCGCCACTTTTAGTAGGTACTAAAATCTTTCCGTTTTTCGCGGGAGGCGAGGTAATACGGTACAGCACACATACAAACGCACACGCAAGTAAAAGCTGTGACACAAACACAAAACAAGCACACAATTATACAATGACTGTTGTTACACCATTATTAGTGATTAAAGGTGACGTAATCAGTGGTCAACTTAAAAGCTCCTAGCCAGCGCATTTTTTATGTTATAACGTAGGTTTTTTTTTATTTAAAAGCTATTGATGACATATGATAGACAATACTAAAAAGTCATAAAAATATCTAGTATAAGCTTAATTTTAAGATTTTTGGAGATTATTGGAAAAAAACAGCATAAAAAATGTAATTTTAATACAAAAACTTTAAGTCACGATAGCCACTCGTTTGTGAGTTATTTGTTAATTTATCGTCATCGTCACATATCTGACATGATTATGGTTTTTTATTTTAACAAAATAGACCCACTACTTTGGAAGAAATCATTTTTTTATTAAATAGAGTCATTAGTGAGTAATAAAATTTTAATTCATCAATAAAGTATATACGAAAAAAAATTTCTTTTTTTTTTCAATTTTTTTGTCGATAATTTTTGATCTAGTTTCACCCCCTTTAGGGGTTGCACTTTATCCAGGGACACACTGTTTGAAGAATTCATTCATTCATTCATTCATTCTTTTTTTTCCTACACTACACTACTACTACCCACAGAGGAAGAAGGGTATAGAGCTCTTGTATATGCCCATCTCATTCACACAAGAGAGAGATCAAAATATGCTGCTAGCCTGAGAAAAAATGAGATAGAATGAGCCCTATTCCTATTTCATCCGCGTGGCCAGTTTTTTCATTGTTTAGCTCATCTATGAGCTAAACAAATGTGCCGGGCACATCGATGGACTTCAACACAGTATTTGTTTATTCGACCTTTATAATGTTTTTTGCTAATTGAATGTGGTAAAGTGACTCTACGGACATTTCTGCATCTCACAACACTATATACCTGAAGCAAAGATGATGTGATGCAATGTTATTTGATGTTAAAGTGAAGGTGAACGAAAAGTGCCAAATTTATCATTCCACTTGTAAGTACAAGTTCGTTTGACTTAAAAAAGGTTCAAAACTTATAGATTCATAGATTTCCATTGAGACAAGGCTCAAAAATTATGTTTTGTGCTAATTCTAATAAACATAACCTAAAATTACGAAAATTTAGGGTTGCCTGCACTCGACAATAAATTTCCCCAAACATGGCGCAAAATATTCTCATAAATACTTACATCCACATTAACTTAAAATATGTTTTTATTTTTTACAGATTTCCCAAAAACAATGAACCGTCTCGTAGTAATGAAAACGTCTGCTTTGGATAGATAGAAGCCCCACGGGTCGCAAAAATTTGGGAACACAAAAAAAAAAACAAGAATTTGTATCAAACCATTCATGAAAATGTTTTTATAAAAAGAAACAGCGAACATATCTGTTCCCTCGTGCTGTTACAAGACTGGTAAGTAAAATAAATAAATACATAACTAATGGCTCAGTGCAACAGTGGTTGAAAGTTTTTTTGAGACTTGGATTAAACAATATTCTTACCTACTTTGTGTTTTAGTCTACCTACCTTCCATTCAAATCAAATTCAAAAATATTTAAATGGTATTGGGATTTGGTGTAACTAATACTTGCCATATTTAAACTAGGTACTATATTATGTACTCATATAATATTCATATTTCCTTTAACATTTTATTTCAGGCATGTAAGATAAATACTACGGAAAAGGTACGTGAAGGAAATCATGAAAACTTTGTGTTTGTAAGAGAAATACAATCCAGTACACACATACAACCACACAGTGTAAATTAATAAGTACAGTTTAATAAAGTGTCCGTACAATATTATGAATTATGTGCATATTATATTATTTTCAAAAAATAGTATTTAGTACTAATATTATAAATTACTTGTTAATACTAATGTATATAAGTACTAATAATATTAATATAATTGAATATAAGACTGATAAACCTACATTTTGATAAGTTGGGTATGCAGTTGATTTGTGATCCTATGATTTGTGGAGAATAAATATTGATATAACTATCTTAAGAATCAAAAAAGTCATTATTACATAATAATATTTGTATAAATAAGCAAGGACGTAGGTAATACTGTGTTTGAGGTATAAATAGTGTCATTTATTTGGTTTTCTCCGCACTTTTATCTGAAGTAGGTAGGCCTATAATGTAAAAATGCTTTTAAATTTCTTGTTCTGGTTGTCTTATCTTGGCAATTCCTGTGTAATATTAAATACTTAGCAGAAATGTGATTTCCAAAGTGCAATTTTTATTGTAAGTCTGTGCCTGTTTATCGTGTTTGAATGGATTCCCTAGCAATAATATTTTTTTCAAAATTATTTGTATAAGTTAATAGTAAATAAAGTATAATATTTTAAAGAGTTTGAAATTATTTCTTCACGTAGTATAAGTAGCGGTGGTAGTAAATTTAAGAAAATAAAATTGATACCTAAACGTAGTTTTATTTCAATGCTCAGTTTACCTATTCCCGCATACTAAGGTAGGTACTTAATTAAATAATAAATAATAATAAGGAATCCGTAGTTAGCAGTGGACTGGTATAGGCTGATAATGATGATGAGGGGTAATGCTCATAATCCTCACGCTGGGCATGCGGGTTGTGAATCGCAGTTCGGTTCGGTGGTAGATCTATTCTGCAAGAGGCGCTGCTGCCCGCCCCCCGGTGTATGCCCCTTAGTCGCCTCATACGACACCCACAAGAAGAGTTCGGTTAGTGCAAATTCTAAGCCTGCACCATACGGCTCTACCAGACATGAAATTACGAACCTAGTCAGGGTAAAAAAAATTGCATGGCAACACCACTTCGTATACTCTGTCTCTTTTCACGGCCACGCATGCCAACCATCTAGGTATAATTCATCTAAGACTACTACCTGTACCTACATCACATCACAATCAAACATCAAACATGCGTTAGCATCCCTAGTACATCTTTGCATCAAACAAACAAAACATGCGTTAGCATCCCTAGTAGTACATCTGTGAACAAAACAAAGTAAACTGAAAGAAAATTGAAATTTGCCTACTTTGTGTGTTCTACGAAAAACACTCAACTTGGTTGGTCGAATTCCTTTCATCTACATTTGCCGCGGACTACTTTTTCACCAATTAACTATGAAAATGGGAGGGCCGGAGTCGATGGTTGTCGAGGAAGTGAAGCCTGTTGAAAAACCGGTGGATAGGGAAAAGGTATATAATTATTAACAACCCCTTCATAGCTTGGTTAAAATTGGGTGCACTATAGCAGAGCACGTTTACTTTAGAACTGATCAAGTCAACGAAACAAAACATAACCTACAAATTAATGAAAATAATAACATTAACCCACAATGTACATGGTAACTAATCTACCATCATTCCATATATTAGTATCCTTACCGTCTTTTTCAGACCTGCCCCCTGTTGCTACGAGTGTTTTGCTCCACTGGAAGGCATAATTCTCCAGGTGACTATGCAAGAGGCAGTGTCCCCCAGAATGAGCTTCAGATCTATACTTGGATGGACGCAACACTGCGCGAGCTCACCGGCCTTGTTAAGGAAGTCAACCCCGAGACGAGACGCAAAGGCACTTATTTTGATTTTGCTGTAGTGTACCCTGATAATAGAACTCCTACATACCGCATGAGGGAGATTGGTGTCACATGCTCCGGACAGCGAGGTGGTGATGATAACAAGTCTTTGTCCCAAGTTAAGTTTCAAATTGGACATTATTTGGACATTTCAATAACTCCACCGAATAGGATGCCTCCTCCAATGAGGCGTCCACAACCATACGTGAATAATAGACCATATTGATTCTTTGGTTTAAGTAGGTGTCCTTGACTTTCTTGAATGTGTATTAAAGTAAGATTAGGATAAACAATAGTGATAAATTAATTAAGTTCTATTATTATTGTCAAAAGCATCATCCCTTTGTATGGTTCTCTTGCTGTTTGTAAAGAAGTAGACCAATTTTGAAGATTACTGATACATCCCTAGCAGATGGTATGAATGATGACTTGTTACAATACTATGGTGGGAATAAATCAGGTGTCTTATCACTTTTCATTATTTTTATTTCCACATTTCATGTATCAATGTATAAGGCACCCACAAACATTGTTGCCATCTCTCTCAATCAAAAAATTGTTACACTTAGGTGTAACACTTACTTGACAAGAAATCTAAGACTAGTTCCTTAAATAAATTAAACTTATTTCTACAAACTAGTGATTTGTGGCTGCTCTGAATGGCCGCTTAGATTTTTTGCCCATAGCAGCGAGATCTATTGTGATTCCATTAGGGAGAACTGCTTTATTCTCCTGGTAGTCAATGAAACCTTTATCTTCTTTATCTTCCTTTGTTTTATCGCAACGGATGCCGGTTTCGTAGTTGTACTCGCGCTTAAGACCGTCCGGGTCGATGTACCCGTACTTGCCGCGAGTGACGCAGTCCACGCCAATCATCTCCTCCTTGAAGGACCCATCATCGTTCTCGAAGCCCCATGTGATGCTTCCGTCGGGGTTCTCATCTCTATATTTGCGGATGATTTGCGCTACGGGCTTCTTCTCCCTCGGGTGCGATGGCACGTATTTCTGTGGAGCGCTCTTAATCGGTTGCCTGTTGACGGGCTCTTGTTGCGGCCTGTTGTACTGTCTCACAGGTTGGATCGGCTCCTCCTCTTCCTCGAAAGGCTTAGGCTCGGGTCTAAAAGACGGCCGCTGTGGCCGGCTCGATAGGGGCTGCAGTCTGACCGGCTGGGGCTTAAAGATTTCATTCTTGATTGGAGCGAATGCCTGCGGAGGCAATGGTCTGTAAGGCGTGGGCCTGATCGGCTCCGGCTTGAAGCTGGGCGTGGGCGGGTAGGGCGACGGTGATGGAGACGCGTTGAATAACGACGGCAGCTTCGGCTGCGATGTCGTGGTTACATCATAGAAGTCGTTCTGAGGTTCGGGGGTGGAGTAAAGGTTGGGAGAGAACGCCGTTGGGGTGTTGATTTCAATTTCATCTTCCGGTTCTTCGGTGACTGGCTTTGCGGGCTCATCTATGGATTGAAGGCTAGGCCGCGGCGCGGCGTCGACTGATTTAAACGAAGGCCTGGATAGGCCGGGTCTCCTGATTCGGGTGACTCCGCTGGGGATCGGCGCGGCTTGCAGTCTGCCTTGCCTGAAGCCGCCGCGGGGCACTCCGCCGACGGGGATAGCGCCTGGCACGAGAAATCTCTGCGGTGCTGGCGAGTCATACTGCGCATAAGCTGTAACTGCGCACAGCATACATATCTGCAAAGAAATAACATTTCATTAAAATTACACTTGGTACATAAACTTGAGATTGATTTCCTAGAACGGTTTTTAAAAATAACTTCAGTTGCGAGTCAACTTAGCTTGGCTAAGTTGACGGAATGCAGTATGCGCAACGAACGGGCACGGCACACTTTCAAGTGGACCTTGCTATACACTAGTTAAACTTGACTACATAATAGGTACCTACCAACCTATTGAAATTGATAATAGCGGCACACCTTGATTGACTTTAATGCTTTGTATAAAAATTATCTAAGAAAGCTATTATTCGTTTGTAGTTTGTATTTACCAAGCGTGCTTATATTAGGTACATAGAAGAAAAAATTCACTCAATGTAGCAAGATATAATGTACCTAACATTATATCTTGCTACATTGACTGAATTTTCTTCATGCGTAAACTTGCGTGAAATGTTGCATTATTAAAATAGATATTATATTACATTCATTCACCGAGTTAATTGCTTTTGGTATTTGCAATAGACTTAGTTACGGTAATAACTCACGGTATCTAAAATATTTCATACCGTGAATGGAATGCGTAGGTGTTGTGTTAGCGTGACACTCACTAGAAGTGGAAATGTAGGTACTGGGTATACCTACATTTTGAGGTACCTCACATAGGTGCTTTCTTCCTTCTTTGAAACGGTCTTGCAAATGTCTATTAATAGGTAGGGTAGACAGGGCTAATGGCGCTCACTGGGTAATGGCGCTCACCTATCTAACTCTGTCAAATTGGAACGTAGCAACACGCCACGTCACGTGAAGTACGGGGGGAGGGGTCCTCTAACAGACAGCGATGCAAACTGGCAGTCTGCTCGCGTCATGCGATAGTGAAGTGCGTTTCTTCGTTTGCGGCCGCGCTGATCTAATTTTTGGTTGGGTGTTTTTGTCGGTAAGTCCAATAATTTAATGCTTATTTAATTATTCATTTTACTTTTCTGATACTAAAACTATTCTACTTTGTGATAATGCAATCAGTTTTCAACAATTGTATATGATTTTTTTTAAATTTCACATTAATTACAAAACGACTGTTTGGGGTTATACCGCTCATCTGAGCGCCATTACCCCATTTTTTTATTGTTGTAGATATGCCAAGAAAACGCCAAAGGCGGTTATGAAGATTATAACAAATGTATTATTTGCGAAGAATTTGGAAAAAATTAAGAGTTGTGGTACCGCTGCACCATCTGCGGACTGTGGGCCCATGCTATATGTTCGGGGTGGGATTCACCAGATGGTTACATCTGTGATTTATGTGTCCAAAAATAAAATATTACTATTTCTGATTTGTCTTACCTCTTATGAATAATAATTTGTGATTGTAGACTTTAATTAATTACCGGACACCCTGTATAAGGTTGATCTCAATAACATTTGTTATATTAAAATGTATCTTACTTGTTATATTCCAAAAACCATGTTTGAGCGTCATTACCCCGTACGCTGAGCGGCATTACCCAAAGTCAGGGGCAATGCCGCTCAAACATGTTTTTTTTATAATGTTGTCCTACTACTAGTAGGTCAAAGATATATGCTTTTGTTGTTACATTGTTGATTACTAGATAATTAAAGACTCTGTTACTTTTCTTAACTTTGATTTATAATAAATAATTTAAAAAATACAACGTTTTTTCCTTAAGTGAACGCCATTCCCCCTCCTTACCCTACCTAACCTACCTACCTATTAATTTAAGAAAATGTTCCAAAATAAATTTAACGGGACTGACTGGATGTTACATAATATCTACAACCAAGTCGAGTTTCTTTGTTAACCTAAGCCAGTTGAATCTTTCAGAGTACAAGACTTTTTAGAAAATAGCTTTGCAGACTTTATCTTAGACACCCCATGTCGATTTCTTATCTATTTGTAAAAGCAAAGGTCGTAGCAGCCTATGTTCCTTGAACTCAGAAATAAAGAAATATCAAAAATTTACACTGCTTTGCCCTAATAACTAGAATAATCTTTTTTTAATAAAACTTTTGAAAGAAGTAATTTATAACGGGAAACGGAGTGACTTTAGTTCTTCCGTGATCATGGCGCATGAAACTGTGCCGAAATATTGGAAAACTCAAATCAGGATACTCATTACATTACCTACTAGTCATTTATAACGGGATACCAAATATCCCGTTATAAATGACTTCAATCTTTTTTTTATTTTAGCCTGGTTCCTGATAAAACCGTCGAAAATTAAAACTATCCTTTCGAGGGTTAGGAAGCCAATTCAAGGAGGCAGAGCTATCTTCCATCCGCTATCTTCTTTCGTTATTGCACAGGCCTCAGTGGTCGTAAGTTACAACTTACGACCACTGAGGCCTGTGCTCGATGTTAGAAACCGGCAGCTACGTACTAGGAGTAACACTACAATACTTGCGCTACAATATTGATTTGACCACAATACATATCACCCAATAGTTATTGGGCAATTTGCAGTTTGCAGGCAATTTGCAGCTTTATCAACAGTCTCGCTGAGTCGAGTTGTTGCAACCACGCAAATGTTTCTGGACCTACTTATTCACTGCTTTCTCAAATCGTTCGAAGGTTTTGTAATCTCAAATATCCTTATCATAATATATAATATGTTTTTGTACGTTATAATAATAAAAAATAGAAATATGTTTATATCTAGTTGTTTAGTTACCCTGCCTGCACTCTTCCCTCACCGAATGTTATATTCTTATATTTATTACAGACGAATCCCGATGATGGACCGCTTTTAAGTTAACTGTTTTAAGAGGGCGCAATGCGCGCCAATGGCGAAAAGGATAGGCATAGGATTTCACGTTCATAGGAGCGGGATAGAGCATGCGTTTTTGAAACGGTGCAAGAGCAAAAATTGAGTTTTTGCATACAAGAAAACTACACAACTTATGAAAAAACTAGGTATCTGAAGGAACCAAATAATTAGTAGACTACTAACCTACGAATCAAAACATTAAGTCTTATCAATAGACCGCAGGGTTCCTAAGATCTCGACCAAATTATGTGCAAAACAGTGCAATTTCATTTTTCAAGAGATTTTCTATAGTATTTTTTTTTCTTGTTTTTATTTTGAAGTAACCAAAGAAAAAATGTAGGATTTTATGTAATTCGATTTTTTTACCACGGGAATCCCGTGATTAGGTACCTACTGAGATCTAGTCCTCCTAGTTTGTCAAGCAAACATCAAACCGATTTGATCCTAACGTAAATCTGAGATCAGTGTTAAAAGATCAGATTTATTTCAGAAGTCAGAAGTCAATAACTTTAAGGAAATCAACTTGTTATTTTATAAGCCTGAAGAAATTTCTAGCAATTTGAGTTGAATTCCTATTTGACGACTTCATGAGTGAAGGTTCCATCGAGAATAATTATTTAGGATTTTAAATCTGTTTTGTTCTACAAAACATTACGATCATTAATTACTGAGATTAGATGTTTTTTTTTACTCCTATAAGAACGACGAGAACAAAAAGGGATAGCAACAAAATATATTTCCAATTTTTCTGTGGCGTGCTAAAGAGATATCAAGCTTTTCCATCGCCACACCCGATGTGCATTAACGAAAGGTTATTGAACCTCTCTCGCGTGACTCTACTCTATACCTAACTAATGACAACTAATACCTATTGCATTGTTGCATGTGAAGGACACAAACAATAGCCCTTAATTGCCGTTGTCGAGTCTCGGTCAAGTCTGCCTTTTGTCTCTACGTTTTGATTAAGATTTGTCATCATCATTAACAGCCTGATTTTTCGACGCCTCTGAAGTGCGGCGGTCGAAGGTCCCCCTACAACTCCTGCGTTGCAGGGGGTTGCGGATTCGTTTCCCATCAACATCATCAGTCTATCTAGGCCTAGCATAGGCGTCCCCTAATGAGCGGCATAGCGCCCTGTTTTCAGCTTGCAGCATCCAGCATCTGCCAGCAGACTTTCGCAAATCGTCATCCCACCTGGTCGGAGGGCGTTTCACACTACGTTTGCCGAGTTGCGGTCTCCACTCAAGAACACGTTTACCCCAGCGGTTGTCGGTTCTTCTCGAGATATGACCGGCCCACTGCCACTTCAGTTTGCTAATCCTTTGAGCTATGTCGATAACCTTGGTTCTCTGTCGGATGCACGTCTGATGTATTCGTTGCGAATCCTATCCTTCAGAGAAACTCCGAGCATAGCTCTCCACACAAATTTCAACTTAATGTTTTAAAACATTTTCGCTATGAATTCGAAAACGAAAGCAATATCAATTAAATGAATGAAAGGCTTCTTAACCAAAAACTGTTTCGGGCTCCGTGTTTTGCTTTGTTGAATACTAATGTCGTTATCTATTTTTCACCAATATTCTTCAAGTTTTGTAACCTTTTTTTAAACAAAAAAATATCCAGGTTTTTGAATCGAAGTGTACACGATTGGTACCTAAGGTATACCCACGAGTTGTTTTCAATTACAATCGTAAAGTGTAAAATCGTGTGTGGGTTTAGATTGCATGTGGTTGCTTTGCATAACGTCTTCATTCATAAGATTGTGTGGCAATGGGAACTTAATAGGCATGAATGAATGATACATCATATCACCATACATACATAATAATTAAACATAGTCTTACTATCTTCTGCCCACGGCTGCGCACGTACTTTGCGGCATATATAAGTAATATCGATAATATCCTGAAGAACAAAATCTTCAGGATCAATATCCCTGCCAATTTTTTTTGAGATCATGACAGACAATCGGTGAACTCACCAGCTAACGATCTGCCCAGGACCAACAGGCAACAAAAACAGGCAGACCAACTACTCAGTGGGAAGACGACATAATTCAAGTGGTTAGTAAGTGAAAAAGCAACAGAAAGAGAGAATTACTTTCAAATATTTAAAATTTAGTATGCATGTTAAAAATATAATAAAAAAACTTTCAGCCGCGGGGCTTGAACCCGGGACTTATTTACACCTCACCTAAGTAGTATTCACTTATAAAACCTGAAATTTGGTTCGCATAAATAATTATTTAGTACGATAGCTCGTTATTTGCTATTTTATATATCTGGTCGTTTTACTTAGCAAAGGAAAGCATAGGTAACTTTCTATGTTATGAACATGTTATCTACCGAAGTATCTACGCCGTAATAGTATTGAATTCTTTCCATTTTATCGGAGAAATCTCACGTAATTGGTAACTGTAATAAGTGAGTAAACAATCTGTAAGTAGGTAAATAGTACCTACAAATTTTTATCTCATCGAATAACCTTGATTATTTCTCAGTCCCACTTAAGTGCGAAAAGAAATAATTGATGTTGGACAACCCAAACAGCAATTTTGTAGCCTAAAATACAAAAGCATTTTATCTGCGTCATTTATTGACGTGATCAATGACGCCGAACGTATTATGTCCCTGTTCTGTCTGGGAATCGACTAAAAATATCGAAAAAAGTAACTGGTCGGTAAGCGTTATCATCAGTTATCAATTTATCATTTCACAGATTAGCTATAAGTTAAAATTTTAATTCATAAACTGAAAAATATAAAACAATCGCGCTAACTAGGACCTTTACTTATTTTTCCCTAGAAGGCAATGACATGTAGAGTTCAGGCGTAAAGGACCCTCACCCGTAAAAAAATAATTTCACTAGGTAACGGTAAAGCAAGCTTTCAAATGAGTTATTCCCGGCCGGTGATACCCTGTCTGACTGACTTTTTTTTCCAAAAAGTCCAACTCGTTCACAGTGTTGACGACCGCAACTTTATTTTCCCTTTCGTATCCATCTAGTAAAATAAGAGTAAAAGAGAAAAGAACAAAAAATACGAAAAGATGTGTGAAAATATGTTAAACTAAATGTTTTCTTACGACTTTCAGAGCAAAAATCGAACCAATTAAGTCTCTCTACAAGTAACAAAAATTAATAGTGTGACTTTATTTATTTTGTACTTGCGCTTATGTAGTGTACAATAAAACGAGTAGGTGCATGTTGTAGAATGTGGTTATTATTAGGGTGAGTTCAGACAATCTGAAAGTGTTAAGGCTAACCGGCATTGTGCTTCCGGCAGTCAAGGTTACGATACGAAACGTTGGTAATTTTATATCTCGATGGCAAACACTACAAAATAGTATAGTGTCACACCTGTCTAGATGTTTCGATAAATAGTTACTGTATTTACTTCATCTTTTGTTACAGTTATACTGTTAGATAGCTCCTCACAAGTAATTTGTTTCGGTAACTATCGAAGACAATGCCGATAACATACTGCAACTGCATGAGGTGTAAAAAAAGCGATTCGATACGAATCGCTTTTTTTCACAGAAAGAAGATTTTCAAGGCTCTACCCACCATTTTAGGGCATTGCCAAATAAAAACCGGTACAGCAGGCAAATGCCAGCTTTAAACATAGGTTTAAGTAATAACTCCCTGTTATAGTACCTACAGGGAGTTATTACCTAAACTAGGTTCTAGAAATAAAATATATCTTTTGTAAACAAAGGCAAATTAATTAATTATAATAAATTAATAAATTAAATTAATTATATTAAGTATCAAAACTATAACAAAAACTAAATCTAAACTACTTTTATTATAAAGGTAAATATTCATACAAGATAATTATTCGATTTTTAAAAACGAAACCTCACGAAAAAGTGCACATTCGAGTTCTTTTGTCAACGACAGGCGAATGAAATGTCAAATGAAAGCGGATTCGAACATTTGTGATTCGCTAAGTTGAGATCTGTGTCGTCAAATATTTTTATTTTCAACCAATATTTCATTAATTGTTTGGTGACACCTTTGTTTACACTATATATCTAGGATTCTAGAATCATTCATTTCATATACAGGGTGGAACAAACGGACGTAACCTATATGGAAAGTACCAGAAATATTCAATAAACCTAATTTTACTCAAAGGAAACATTTCTCTATTTGTTTAAAAAGAACAACATTCACAGAATTTAGAAAAGTTACCTACTGGTTCATTTCGGTCGAAATTCGGTAACTGCAGTTCTAATTATTTAAAAAAATAGAAGAACATTGCCTTTGGCTAACAATATGAATATTTCAGGTACATGGCCTTTAGGTAAAGTTCGTTTGTTCCACCCTGTAGAATGAAATCGGGTTAAGAAGCTAAATCATGCAGGTAGTGCGCCTGTCTTAATTAGTGTAGTGACGCGTAACAGAGACTTCATAAGACTTGTTACACTTGTTCGATAATATTGTAGACATGCAAACGAATTATATGTTATCTAACACAAACAAGGAACACAACCTGAATGATTTTGCATTCTATGTTGTCGTGAATAACTTTAAATTCTGATTTTGTACGAAAGGCCAACAAACAGATACATAAAATTTAAAAAAAACAGTACAGTTTTGACTTCAGTATTAATATTATAGAGCCATAATTTTTAGAATATCTTTTTTTACGGATTTGGACCTGTTACAGACTTATCGTAAGTTCTTGTAAGTTCCTATAAGACTGGCCGCTGCCGTAGTCGAAATTCGGCTTGGAGGAAATCACCATCAGATAATAAATAAATAATGCTGGACAATTCACTCAGCATCATCTAGCCCCAAGCTAAACAGAGCGTGGGCTATGGATACTAGATAACTGATATATGGCATAGGTACATAATACAATACATTACACAAACCAGAACACCCCGTTACAAACATTCGCAGTTCGTACAAAACTTTTTCCCGAAGCTGCGTCGCAGGCAGACCTTCGCTAGCCACGCCACGCCTTGATTAAGGTATTAGAAAGAGTGAGCTTACAGCCCATATTTTGAAATGGGTAAAATAACCTTAACCACAATGTTAAGGTTATTTTTGAATAATGCCTCCTACCAGGTGGGATGACGATTTGCGAAATACTGCTGGCAGATGCTGGATGCGGCAAGCTGAAGACAGGGCGCTATGGCGCTCATTAGGGGAGGCCTATGTCCAGCAGTGGACTGGTAGGTATAGGCAGATGATAATGATGATGATGATGATGACCGAGGCAGCACTTTTTTTTATATATTCTGGACCTTTCTTTGACTACAATCTCACCTGATAGAAAGTGAAGATGTGGGCGACGATGTATCACGAAGGTCTAGAAGATACCTATTCACTTTTGTCTTCTATGCCAACGACCGAACTGCCTCGCTGAATCACTATACAAAAGACTTCAACGGGCTCTGCATATTTCGTAGCATTATTGTGCCATACAGTTTTGTTTGACAAATTCCTTAATACATTCTGTTTTATATTTATTCTAAGTTAGTGAGCACAGCTTTTTTATTATAACCATTATTGTGGTTTTACGGTTTTTTTACACTCTCGCATCACATCTTAAAACTGCTATACAAAAGATTTGAACGCGCACTATTTACCGTAGCCTTAGACAATTTAAGCAATGTACCTAATGTTTTAAATTTTGTTTCACAAATAAACATTTTCTATTCAATTCTATTCAAACCGTAAATAAATAAATAAATAATGCTGGACAATTCACACAGCATTATCTAGCCCCAAGCTAAGCAGAGCTTGTGTTATGGGTACTCTAAAGTAATGAAGCGACGAAGAAACCTTTAGCCTGTTAGCTGTTATTTTTTGAGTTGAAGCAAAATCCGTCCCAAGCTTTTTTATCATCTAGCTAGATAATCTGATATTTTAGAGAACGTATTAACTACCAGTCCATATAAAATTTTACTGTGGTTTAGTTAGTCTTAGGGAAGGTTTATTGACTTGTGGTTTAGTTAGTCTTAGGTAAGGTTTTTTGACTTTTGTAGGTAGGTAAGGTTTTTTCAACTAATTATTATCGCGGGTTCAAATTCCGCCGTAATGTTTTTTTGATATAACTATTATTTAATTTCTTCGTCTTAACTTGTGTGTATTTCATAAGTAGTTAATTCGTTATTGTTGTGTAATGTAAAGTTTACTTGTAGTACTTTTTATATTTGGATGGAAAGGTTTTAACAAGTACCTAGCAACAATAGACATTCTACAAGCATTTTCCACGTCTCAAAAGATCGTAACGCAGGCCTAGCCCAAGCTGCGTAACTTTGTGGTCGTTCTGATTTGCGTACGCGCCGCTGGCAAGCGATACTGATCTTTATTGCAAAACATTTCAATGTAATGGCATTATTAAGACACGTGCCTTTTAAACGAAACTTGTGCGACACGTGACCCAGTAAAGGGGCGTAACAAACGTTGCCTGAACTTTGAAATCCGTTTGACATTTAATCACAAGTAGGTATTGTTTTTTAACCAACTTCAGGAGGAGGTTCTATGTGCAGCTGTTTATACTTTTTTATGTATGTTCATAAATTACTCCATCAATTATGTAAAAACTTTAAAAACTGTTTCGCCATTTTGAGATGATTCCGAAATAGTTCCATTTAAATATATTCCCAAGGAATTCGTATGTAATGTACCCCTACCCCGTCAAGCTTAAAAAACCGCATCATTTATTTTGAAAAATCACGACTAGCTACAACAATTTTGGTGAAATCTTCTCCAATTTTTCTTAGATTTTGATGTGTCTTTAGTTGTTGTACATACCTAGGTTGATTTTGAAACGGTCCCAGTAAAGTTTTACCTTCGAGTAATTGATAGTGTTCTCATCACATGATATTTTTTAACAATCGCTTGTAACAAATGGTTTCCATGGCAACGGGCGTAAACAAACTAAACTAGATTCGAATTTTAACTATGTAACTAAACTAGATGTCACCACTTGAAAAATTAGATCGTGCTATCGAAGTGTTCCGGGCTTAAAAGTACTTCCAAACCCATTTTCAGGAATTTCAAGACGTTTAACAGTTTTTTTAATCACGCCAAATTATATTAGCTGCACTTATACTTAACCTTGACTTTTATACTTGGGATTTCAAGTATAATTTGATTAAACCTTCCATCAGTAAAATAATTTCATTGATGGGCTATTGATGATTGATGGGAGCGAGTGAATCTCTATGAACAGCTGTTGAGATTTTGTGGTAGTGTTATATAAATTTCGGGTAAGCAGGTACTTAACAGATAAAAACGAGTAACAAGGCTATTTTCTCACATTTATTACAAAGTCGATTGCCAATTGCGAAATGACAAAGTTATTATCGATTAGTAAGCGCAAGACCGGTAAATTATCGAAACTTGACTTTTGCTGTGAATGTGTACATAGATACTATAAGTAAAGCCGCCAGCGGCTTAAGGCTTGTCTTACGAAAAAATCTACTTTTTCATGATATTTGAGATCCTACTGCTGTTCAAATATGAAATCTAGGATTCTTAGACTCCTACACGTAATATACATTTCATTCTGTACAAAAGCGCCAAGATAGTTTTTTGGTTAGTTGTATAAGTTTGATGAAAAAAATATATCTCCATTTTGATACAAATTTGCCTTCTTCTCCCAAACAATACGACTTGATTTTTATATTGCAAAATAAAGCAAAGGCAGGGTTACAGATTCGCCAAAATAAATATTTGATTACTTGTGCCGTACTCTTTTAATTAGAAGAAATCTTGATTTTTGCACATGATTTTTGCACAGGCGGTTTGCTTTGTCGTGAAACCCTTGAACTTATGAACGTGAAATACTATGCCTATCTTTTTCACAAAATGACCTGTGAAGGCCCCTTAATAGATCTCAAGCTATATTCACTATACATAACTGGACAAGTCTTTACCGTTTACGTTCACTATAGATAAACAATTTTGTTTGATTTCTGACAAGGTACAAAAACATTTGTCACTATATTTTTTACCTCTTTTTTACCTTATTCAAATTTGAAAAATAGAGTATAGTCTAATTCTATCGTGGTTTTCCTTAAGAAATAAAATAAACTAAATGAATAATAATTTGAAAGAAAAAAGAAAGAAATAATTTGTATTTCCTTATATTATTTGTATGAAATGAATTTGCGTCCCAAAAGCTAGTCCACTTAATACAGTTTGAGATACTCACTTGAACCGGACTAGTAAAGCGTATCTAAGGTATCCAGTAACCTGTGTAACATAACGCAATAACCTGCTTGTTTACGTAATACTCTATTTTAAAATGACAATGAGTTACCGAAGTTATGTGTAGGTACTTGTCTTGTAAACAATTGGTTCCGCTTTGTTTCTCATGAAGGGCGGACAAGAGTTAAAGGTAGTCGTTCACTGCAGACTCATCCTAGTACGTCGTCGTTTCAGTTCGGATTATCCCAGTAACCCGCCGGTCGCCTGCAAATTTTCTTTATAGAGGATTAACTACTAGTGACTCTTTGGAGCAGAAAAACCATCACTACTCTTATCTTTGTAATTTTCGACAGCTCTACCTCCTTAATTCTGATTTTGATGAAATTTTCTTAGTTAAAAAAAAACAAGTTTATATGTATGTATATTTATAATTACAGTTTTTTTTATTGTTTGCAGCAGTCTGTAGTTAGCTCAATTTTTTTCATTGTAAATATACAATAAATAGTTCTAATTTGTTTTTATTATATGATTGTAATTTTCTTTATTTCCATAGATGTTTTTGACACATGTTTGCAACAATGATCCATTAACTTTTCACATGTGTAGACTGGCATTTAAATTTGAAATAGTAATTTTGAAATGCACGTTGCACTTTCAGATCATAAGCACTTGACGACCTGCCAGCTTTCAAGGTAACTTTGTAACCAACACCCACCTCGAATGTCACTATACCTATGTTTACCGACCTGAATCCGATATGATTGTCACTATATCTGTAATTCCAATGCAAGGTACTGAGAATGATAAATAGGCATTTAAATTCATGATCATGCACTTGGTCACACTAGGCTGTCTGGCCGGTCACAGAGTTAATAATAGTTTTGATAGAACTAGATAACTTTCACGGCATTCAACTATGGTCCATAATGTCCTTACAGTATAACTAAGGTAGCAAGATATGCCTATGTATTCAAAAGGGTATAACTACCTACTTCGCAACTTACTGGAATTTTAAAGCGATCGATTAGATAAGCATATTTGCTAGCGTTAGCGTAACAAGTAACAAAACGAACTTTGCGTAATTTGTAGAATATGACAGTGTAACAATTTCTTGCACCTTGAAATATTTCGGCGTTTTTTTCAACACTGTCACTTTGCTGAATGAAATGGGCGTTGGCGAAACACTTCACTTGAACCGTATTTTTTAAACTAAGGCTGCACACAAAATAACTAACAATCACTATCAAAAATAAATCAAGGTGGAAGAGGAAGTAAGAAAACAAGCGCCCTTGGCGCTACTCACCACTAGAGAGCGCATGGTGTCTTCCAGGCACGTCACTCCACAGCGCGTACCACCAACAAATAAAGGAGAGCAGACCACCGCTACCTATATGAGGCCGCCCACTCTCGCCTGCGCCAGACGCGACCACCATACCTCATCGAGCCTGCTGCAAGGTGACCAACTGTGAACGGGTATGCGTCCACACCACCATTCAGCCAAATGCACCACTACGCAAATTGGTGGTGCTACGGTACCGCTAAATGAGCTCATTAATTTGGACTGTTTTGAGTATTCATAACGATAAGTCAATTGTTCGATTTTTTGTATTGTATATTTTAGTGTTGCTTGGCCAGTAAATTTGTGATTTGTGTAGACGTATTACCATATATTTCAATTTCCTTTAAAGTTATATGAAGGATAGTAATGGGCAACAGCGCTCATAAAGTTTAATTTGTTATTACTGAAATAAAATGCCTTGGAGGAACCTAAATGTTAAAAAGGAAGGTAGGTAATAGTGCCAATCGTATGTCTTTTCTTAGTTTCTGGCAGATATTGCAATGAGAGTTACAGCAAATAGTAACCTTTTGTACATTTCTTTGGCAACGTTGTAAAAAGTTGCAATTTACCCTTGCCATTTGATGGGAAAATAAAATTATTATAAGCGTGACATGGTTGTTTCTGTATTCGAAATACCTTAAGCTTTTTACTGTTAGTTTTGTGCAAATATAGCAATTAAAACAAAACATAAGCGAAAAAAAGTATTTTTTCGTTTCCTGCATAAGAAAGTCTTGTAGGTACCTATTTAGCGTAGGTAACTACAAGTTCCAAGTTTTTTTGAATGCATTGTGTAATTGGTAGGTAATTTAATGGTACCAATTTCACAATGCAGTTTACTATAGGTGTCGCAAACCCTATCCTCTTTAGTTCTAGGTACCGCGCTTTTCGATTTGTGCAATTTGTGATGTACTGAGATTGAGATGCGTACCGCAACACGCAGCGACGCGACGAGCAAACTGGTGTGGTAACTTAACTATTCAGCTTTGAGACATCCTACATTGTTTTGTTCTAAGGCTTATCTCATTTTAGTTTTATCCTTGCTTGTCCGCTTTTCAAGCAATATCTTCCCTTAGGTATCATCCATTTAACCATATTGACGTCGAAGAGTCCGTCAACCAATCAAAATAGATCTTGAGAATTGAAATTACTCACTGTAAAGAATCTAGTAGGTAACCAATCACTGATACCCATGATTAAAAGAGTCTATAAGAATTCACCAATCGTATGCAGTCATTTATATAAGACTAGCTATTGATCGCGACGTCGTCCGCATGGAGTGGTGTTAAAGAATAGAACTAGACCTGAAATTATTCTTGACCCTGGAGCGCACACAAAAATATGGCGGATACACAAAAGTTCGCTGCGAGAAAAACAACGAACTTATAGCTCTCTATGTATTCTCTACAATCATTTTATTTTCTTATATTCACTACTATTGTATTCTCTGCCGGATAATATATAGTATGTTAAGTTAGGTCAACACCAACTGCCTTTAGGGTTGAGAAACATGTATAATATTAATTTCATAACACAAACAGCACTCGATTTGCCGAAGGATGACGCTGTCCTCCTAAAGTCTAGGACCTAGACCAATCTTCGGTCACGGCGCTCGGCGGTCAGTATCAACCATAGACATAGAATTTTTTCACTATGGTATCAACTCAACAGACACTTGGCCTACTCAGAAAACCAAAATCGAAGTTTTAGATTCGTTTTCAAGAAAACAGTCTCTTATGTCACCTGAATAACATAGCGTTTGAGCAAAAACTAATCAGTAACTTCGATTTTCGTTTTTGCGAGTAGGCCCCCAGGTGCGCAGGACATATTTTAGTGCACAAATGTTTGCGCAAACACAGGTGCAACCTCTATTCCCTCACTATCGTAATCCAAAGGATATCTAATAAGTAATCAGACGTAATGATTTAAACAAGTTCGCGTCTGCTGGCATGCAGCAGGATAAAGTATTTTGGCTGTTACATCAGATGGTCGCGAATTGTAGTAGGTAAGGTAGTCGAGTCACGCAGAAACAGGAAAGTGTAGCATCAAAGCGAGTGAGAGTTATACCATAACAGTTCATTCCCCGATCAATGTGCAGAATAAGCGGACATAAGTCTCGAGTCTCGGTAGTCTCGGGTTTACGGGTCTGTAACCCTCAAGCTTGTCGTACACCTGGAAAGCACCACTGTAGCTCAGCACGAAATGAGGCTTCATATAGGGGCCTTAACTCATAATCATAACATTTAGATGAATTTGTTTGAAGCCATTTTTTCACTGTAGTATGTATTTAAAGAAAGATAACGAGATTATTAAGATTTGAATGCACGTTTCAGTGCTGCGTGGTAGCGGTATTGGATTAGTGAGCAGGCTTTAATTGCTTTATGGGATTCAACTTTGGTTACAGCTTGTGATCTTAAATGATCACCAATGCTGAGGACTATTAGAAAACTCTAGCTATGTGTTAGATAATCATTATCCTCGAATGACAACGAAAAGCTGGAAAAAATACTGGCTTAGTGCAATTAACCGATTGTATCTTCTTTAAGATACCACGTAAATATATCGCCAGTTATTACTTCCTTTGCCGTTTCAGCCCAGTCGATGGCTATAGATATAGTTCCTTTACCTAAGCCATGATGTGTTCCTTTCTCGACTTCATCATCTCACTTCTCTCCGACGCTTGGTCTTTCTGGTCAGATGACAAGAAAGAGCTTCTGAGAGCTCTTTTTCACCTCTCTTTTGGTAGATATCTCGTCTACCTAAAACCAAGGGGGAAGGACGCTTCTAAACAGAAATATCCGCTCTAGTCATTTAAACCGTGCGTCCGCTTAGTGTGTTTTCCGATGGCAACAAATTATGAACGGTAGTAAATAATGAGTTATCTATCTGCATACTAGTATGTGGATGTATCTATAAAACTAATAAGACACCTAGTCTTCCCAACAAAACTAGACTTTCCTTTTCTACGACATAAATCCATAACAGCATCTCAATAACCTGAAATGTGGAGAACATGTGTTTCCACAGAAGAGTCATGGAACAAAGCCTGATTTTTAGGCTCTTTTGAACTTCTTTTCCTTTTTAAAGTGTTACAAAACCAGAAAACTAAAATAAAATAGTCTTTAAATTCAGAATCTATTACGTTCGAAAGATGGGCACCAAGTCACCAACACAATCCCTGTAAAAATGCCTGTTATCACTATGTTTTCAGAAGGCTTGGTACTTGGTTATGGTTCCAAAGAGCAAGTACCTAGTTAAGTATTATCATCATCATCATCATAGCAGACAGGACATAATTTAATGAACATAGGCGATCGCCTGTGTCCAGTCCAGTAATTATATATATAGGACCAGTAGTTGTAGTAATCTTTAGGGATACTAAAGATTACAACAATAATTTTTGTACAAAGTAATTGTTGTAATCTAGTACTAACTACTGGTCCTGGGCTACCCGCCTGTTTTCCGCGACGTTAGTTGTAATAAATAGAATATTGTGTCAAGTTTATTTTCTCCTTATTTATTGACTGAGTAGCCTGTAAGGCGCGACTAGAACCCGTTAGCTGTCCTGTATCGCCTTTTGAACAGCTCGTTTCTGATTCGACACGTACCTGGCCACCACAATAGGATCTGTCACCCGGTCATATCCAGCTAAAAAGTTCTACAAACTTATTTGTTCAGTTGACGGTGTCGCTAGCGGTGAATATTTTATTTCATTCAGAGAGTAGTTAGAAGGAAACGGCTTTTGTTCTGAATTTGGCCACTTGATTAGAGAAGTTGGTGGCAGTATCTATGCATTCGTGTCAGGAGTGCCAGGGGTCAATAGCCGGGAAATTGTGATTGATGATTGATTGCGCAGGATTGGAAAACGCAACCTTCCGATAGCGATTATCTTCCTACTCTAGGTAAGTAAACTATTTAGAAACCTTAGTACCTACCCACTAATTCTATTCTATCGAACTCAGCTTAGCTCAAATCATTCGACGTTCCAGTAGGGCAAGCATTGTTAGACAACAATCCCCATGCTTGCCCTACTGGAACGTAAACACCAAAAACACCTAGACAGGTGTTTTTAAACTTACGCGATCTGCCCCCCTAGCACGGGGATTGTTGTCTAGGGTAGAATAGAGAAACATTACGTCACTTCGTCATCGAATGCGTAAATTGTTTGAAATACATTCCTTCAACTGCAATAATGTACGCAATGTATGTCGATGCGATGTCATTATTGTCTAATTCTACCCTAGACAACAATCGCCATGCTAGGGGGGCTGAACACATAATTATAAATACTTTGTTTACACACTGCCGTGGTCACGGGATGACTGTTATCCCGTGACCACGGCAGTGTGTAAACCTGTCGAAACGTCGGGAAAAATAGGTAAATAAATGCGATAAATACCCGTTAAATAGTATTTATAATTGTTGTCTAGGGTAGAATAGAGAAAAAATACGTCATTTTGTCATCGAATGCGTAAATTGTTTGATATTAATTCTGAAGGACTTCAATAATAAAATAATAAATAAATAAATAATGCTGGACAATTCACACAGCATTATCTAGCCCCAAGCTAAGCAGAGCTTGTGTTATGGGTACTAGATAACTGATATACATAATACAGTACAATACATAGATAGATATTTTTTATTATACATAGAAAACGACCAGAACACCCGGAACAAATACCTGCAGATCGTACAAATATTTGTCCCAAGGCGGGAATCGAACCCGCAACCTCCTGCGTCGCAGGCGGACCTTCGCCCACCGCGCCACAGAGGTCGTCATAATGCACGCAATGTATGACGATGCAATGTCATTATTAATCTATTTTACTCTAGAGAATAACCCCCATGCTAGGTCTACCTACAGGTCCAATTCACACTCAAAACATTCCTGCGATGAACACAACAGCCAACAAAATAACATGCAAGGTCCTCAAATTAAACCGTCATCATCATCATCATCATCAGCCTTTTTCAGTCCACTGCTGGACATAGGCCTCCCCTAATGAGCGCCATAGCGCCCTGTCTTCAGCTTGCCGCATCCAGCATCTGCCAGCAGTCTTTCGCAAATCGTCATCCCACCTGGTCGGAGGGCGTCCTACACTACGTTTAAATAAAACCGTAACAATAAGCATTATATCATTATTCTCTTTCTTTTGTATCTTTACCACAAGACGCCTCGAACACTGTTACAGAATTTTAAGTAAAGCGTTTATAATTAGCATTTGGTGTGAAACAATCGCGTATGGGGCTCCATTAGGTATGTGAGACACGTCGGTCACCGTTATGAGTTTTGTAAGGGAATGCGGCGCCCTAGACGAGGTTGGTGTCAATGTACGAAGGAAAACAGGACACAATTCAACGAGTTATTCTAACGTTTGTTTATGGTGCATCCAAATAGAATCGAAGTTCTATATAATTTTTTGTAGAGCAACTTTCTAACATGAAAATATTTCTTACAAGTATTTTTAATAAGGCTGTACTGCCCCACTGAGCGGGCCTGTATCCTCCATAAAATAATAAAAATTTATAAGTAGATAGATAGATAGATAGATAGAAAACACTTTATTGTACCACACAAACATAAAATACAATACAAAAGGAAATACATGAAATATAGGAAGTACAAAGGGCGGCCTTATCGCTTTAAGCGATCTCTTCCAGGCAACCTTGGGATGGACTGGACATAAAAGAACAATATAGACGGTGGCATTTGAGTGATATGAAAATAAAATAATAACATTAAACATACACTACTTACCATAATACCTAACATACATATACTACTTACCTACTAATGATAAACTTACATACACATAAAAAACTAGTATTTTTTGTTAAGCGGATAAATAATACTGATGAAGCCGTTCTTTGAATATAGGAAGTGATTTTGCACGTCTGATGTCCAGGGGAAGAGCATTCCATAGACGGATAGCTTGTACAGTAAAAGATTTTTCATAAAAAGTAGTAGAGTGAGCAGGTACTTTTAAGACGAGAGTTGCTGATGAACGCAACGAGAGAGAATGAGAGTCAGACAGTACTACCTAATAAAACAATGTTACAAAACGTTGCAAAACTTTTCTCAGCAAAAAGTAGCTACTGAAGTGTGGGTGCACCAAACAATGTCATAGCACTGTATAATACCTACTTAGAGCATGTTATACTTATAAAACACAAGAAATAATTACAACTAATATTTACACTTACATCATTTTCTAAATTATAAACACAAGTAAAACTAAGTCCAAATTATCATTGACGACCTCAGTGGCGCAGCGGGCGAGAGTCTGCCTGCGACGCAAGAGGTTGCGGGTTCGATCCCCGCCTCGGAACAAATTTGTGTACGATCTGCAGAAATTTGTTCCATTGGTCTGGGTGTTTTCTATGTATAATAAAAATATCTATCTATGTAATGTATAATATTACGTATATCAGTTATCTAGTACCCATAACACAAGCTCTGCTTACCTTGGGGCTAGATAATGCTGTGTGAATTGTCCAGCATTATTATTATTATTTATTTTTATCATCTAATAAAAAGTAACAAGAAAATAAAATTAATTTAATCTGATATGTGATAAGTATGTAAGTGATATGGATCAGTTGATCTACCTGTCAATTATTTGCAACAATCTGCAGTTAGCTCAATTGTAAATACTACATAGTTCTAATTTGTATCTATTTTTGATAGAAATTTTCTTCGATAATGAATATTTTTTTATAAAAACAAAAGCGGCTTATTTGCAGCAATATCTACCAGTTATTTCTGTCACTAACTAA
This sequence comes from Eupithecia vulgata, assembly GCA_946478455.1. NCBI lineage: Eukaryota > Metazoa > Arthropoda > Insecta > Lepidoptera > Geometridae > Eupithecia > Eupithecia vulgata. The sequence goes on along the minus strand of OX297869.1, from coordinate 9,168,023 downwards.
AATCTCAGGTTCAATAAAACAGAAAGCAGCTATTAAGACATAATTAGTTTATTTCAACATAATTCGTTTACAGGTTCATTATTATAGCTAGGTATCTAAAACTGCTTGATTTGTCATTTATTACCTTGTTATTGATACAGAATATCTAAATTCTACATACAATGCCTAGATGTATTTGAAACAACCTTGAGAAATTAAAAAAATATTACTTCTTTTGAGAAGTCGAGTAAATTAGTAATGTGTCTGTAATGTGTCTATAAGTACAGTAGCCAGTTTTTGATACAAGTTTAATATGGGCACAAACGTTTTACTTACCAAGTCTTAATTTTATACACAATATATTTTAAATCTGGGTTTTTATTTATCAGACTTAAGTTAAAGGGAAATTTTATCAATTAACGACGCCTATGTGTTAAAAACCTAAGTTACAATGTATAATAGTAAAAAAATATGGGTTGATCTTATTGAGTAACGATAGAGATACTGAATTTGTTCGTAGTAATGAGTAAAAGTATGTCTATAGGTACAGGGTTATTGGTAATTTACTGACTATGTGTGAACTGCAGTTACTGCCCATCATCTTGAACACTTTTGTGAATACACCAGCTCTTAATACAAATAAACGTTTCAAATAAAGTCGAATGAACGGGGTTCATTCGAATATCATTCTTTAGAGAGATCTAGTTATATGAGATATCAACTACCAAGTTAAAGAATTAAGACCTAGCATCTTCACAAACTTGTCCGTGATAATGGGCAGAGCCTGCAGTTCACGCAGTCTCAGTGAATTATCAATAACCCTGTATTTGATATTTAGGTTTGTTTTTACTGTTTGTCAATATTTGATATGACGTTTTACTTTGTACTAGGGTGGATATTCCTCGAGTAAAAATATTGTAGCTTCATAAAACTAACTTATTGGCATACTAATAAATATGCTACATGGTAACAAAAGCAGGTACATTATTATTAATAATAAATCTTAAATATTTTATAATTATAAAGGTACTACTTACAAACAAGACATTAAAATCGTAAAGAAATATTAATAAATCTAAAAGACTTGCATTCAAATACTACGGTAATTTTTAGGCCTCGCAAAAACCCTTTCACTCAAAATAAAACTGAAAACATGAAAATAATAATGACTTATTACACATTACGTTAAACTGAATAGAATGTTGTTTGTGTTCTTTAAGTTGTTAAAAAAACTTATCTAAATAAAACTCATTGATTAATAGTCGGTTGTACTTTTCACCGACCTAAAAATAAAAGTGAATAAAAATGCAAAAAATATGAACAAAGCTTGAATTAATATTGGTAAGCACATTAATTCAAGCTTTGTTTATATTTTACGAAAATTGATAAGTAGCAGGTAATTTGAAGAAATCTTAAACCTAAATTGTAATTCTAAAATCTAGATTAATCTCACTATTCTCTGTACACTTTAGTCTTCTATTCATAAATACAATTTTCACTTTCCTAAATACACTTCGTCTCTATTTTCGTATATTTGTCACTTCAAATTACACTTTACACTTAAAACTACACGTTATCCTAAGATTGTTTTTGTTTTTGTCCACTGAAACATTCTTTTGAGCGTCACCTGTAATATTTTTAGATACTACTAATGCCCTCTATCTTCACTGACTGTAAACGTTCCGTTGCAAGGCGAAGCGCTATCGAACGAAGGCCTGTAAACAATAAAAAAGTTTATTTAAATATTGTAAGATGGCGCTGCTAGGTAAAAGTTACCGAGCATTGATGATTAACACTTTTATATCTTTCGACACACTGGTTTATCCGGAGCTCCATGTAGCGGCGGTGCATCGCCGAGACTGGGCAGTGAATGCGTTAAGGGGAGTTTAAGCTTTTGGCAATGCATAGTGAAATATTAGCTTTGTGTACAATCTAGCGGAAAACTGCACGGGACAGACCAATATGGCGATTTAAGAAAAAGACTTTTCTGCCTATAGTAATTCACTGCTAGACAAAAGGTTCCCCTTTGTGTAGGTACAATCTGACGAAAAACTGCACGGGACAGACCAATATGGCGATTTAAGGTGAAAAAGACTTTTCTGGCTATAGTAATTCACTGCTAGACAAAAGGCTTCCCTTTGTGTAGGTACAATCTGACGGAAAACTGCACGGGACAGACCAATATGGCGATTTAAGGTGAAAAAGACTTTTCTGGCTATAGTAATTCACTGCTAGACAAAAGGCTACCCTTTGTGTAGGTACAATCTGACGGAAAACTGCACGGGACAGATATCTGGCGATTTAAGAAGAAAAAGATTCTTCAGGCTATAGTAATCCACTGCTGGACATAAGGTTCCCATAATGAGCACCATGGCGCCGTTTTCAGCTTTCCGCATCCAGCATCTGCCAGAAGTCTTTCGCAGATCGTCACCTGGCTATAATGGCATCATACACATAAATTAGCACCATTCATCCAAAATAAAATATCAAACATTCTCCTTTTAAAGATTCAGTATGTAATTTTTTGCTTACATTTTCTCGTTGGTAACTGGTAAAGGCTTCTTGGTGCTTACAGTTTCAGGCAGTAAGAGCACAATAGCGCCACCTATAGCTGCCAATGCTGAAATAGTGACCATGGGCAGGTGCTCATTGATAGCCGTCTGAAAAAAAAAACATTTAATCAGATACTTACCTAACTTTGTTGAAAAAATATGGAGATTAATTTTATGTGTTCAAAATAAGCCCTAAACAAAAAATTAGAGTGGTCATTATGCATGAAGCATGACGGGTCTACGTCAATCTTTTACAAAATATTAACGTTCCTATTACCTATACTCATTAAATATACATCGCCGGTTGAAATATTTCGCGGTGCGTTAACCGCAGACTTAAAAGCACGTGATAAGAAACGTGTTCTTGAAGTAGCTACACGTGATCTGTCTATGAAGAGATATAATACGAGACTTTGTCTAGTGTTGCTCTTTAATTTGCAAGTTTGAGCTCTGTGGTATGGTTAAGGCTGTGGTATGCGTGAAACTAGCGCCGCGCCGCCACCTATTTTATTTTATTACTACGTTGAACAAAGGAACTTTCATAAATCCATCGTAAATCCATTACGTTAAACAAATAAATAAATCCTCAGCCCGCATGCCCAGCGTGAGGATTATGGGCATTACCCCCCGCGAGATCAAAAATCAGGGGGGGGGGGCTGTGTCCAGCAGTGGACCATTATAGGCTGTTAAGGTGAGGTGAAACAAAGGAAATCCAATTTCCTTTGTAACGTAAGTTCCTTTGTCTCCTTTGTAACGTTAACGTAGTAATAAAATAAAATAGGTGACGGCGCTAGCTTGACGTATACCACTGCCTCTTATTTCCATCGGGTTATATACTGGAGCGTTTACAAACGCTAGATGAAACGTAAACTAATTCACAAGCATAATCTGGTCTTAATTTTCGTGGAAAATCTAACTCACTACACACTCTTATAAAGTACACTTAATACATATATAAATAACTAGCAGTGCGTGCGCGAGTAATGCCTATGCTATTCCAGACTATAATCTATCTCTGTGCCAAATTTCATCAAAATCCGTTCAGCCGTTCTGGCGTAATTGAACAACACTAATATTATAAAAGCAAAAGTTTGTATGGATGGATGGATGTTTGTTACCTTCCTCTTCACACCAAAACTACGAACCGATCAGACTGAAATTTTGCATAGATACAGCTCTAAGCTTCGAATCAATCAAAAGCTACTTTTATGATTAGGATAGAAATATGCATGGGCATAACTAGTATTTTATAAGAATTCAAAGAAAAAACTTACCAACTTCCACAAGTAAGGGATGCAGATTAAACCCAGCCCAGCCGAGGCCTGACTGGCCCCGACACCGAGATTCCTCACCATAGTCGGGTACAGCTCCACCGTGTAAATCGGCAGCATCATATTAGTCGTGCCAATCGCGAACTTGCCTATCATCAGGCACGCAATCATGACCCATTGGTCTTTGAATGCGATGGATACAAGCACGCTTGCAACACAAGCCAGTCCGCAAGCTATCATACTGGTGAAAATGGGGATCCTACGACCAGCTTTCAGAAGAATTGGTATGCTGACTGCTATGGCAGGGATTTCTACCACGGCCAGGATGATTGACGTCATGTGGAGATTTCCTATGTTAAAATTTCCGATATTTAGCAGAAGTCCATAGTACGCTATTGTCATCGCGAACCAAGTTAGCAGCAAGCATATAGTTCGTTTTCTCAGGGCTCCTTTGAATAGCTGTGTGACGCTAGGTCCCGAAATCTGGTTGTGAGTTTTGCACAGCATCAGTAGCTTGTCGATATCGGACGGCATTTCTCGATTGTTGAACTTTGCTGCTTTCTGTAAAATTGCTTTGGCTTCTTGCGTTTTGCCCATGCTTAGCAGCCATCTGGGTGATTCTGGCAATACGAACCTGTAATTAAAATATTTTTTAAAGTAAACAAAAATTAATTATGTAAACATTTTTGTTGTACCTACATATAGAGAGCCAAGAAATACAAAGGATTTTAATTCGATGCAGTTTTGTTAACACTTCTTTTTATATCTTCGCAACAGCTCTCATAAGAGTTTTTTTAATAAACGATGCTTGGACAATTTTGAATAATATGAGAGTTCTCTTTTTACGGGATTTCTACTAAACAGAGAGAAGTCACAAAGGTGAGTCTATTTCACGATAGTAACGAGACGTCGATATCTCTATCACACCTTTATATAGACCTACCCCCCAGGATAATGTCGGAATGTCTGGAGCAACCTGAACAGTTTCAAATTAAATTTAAGTGGTATTTGAACAAACAGTTTCGTTCTAATAGACAGGACAACGCATCGTTTCTAGATCCAGCAAGTTTCAAATATAATTGCAATGGTATTTCAACAAATAATACTCACCATAACAAAACCAGTAGGCATCCAGGAATAGACAACGCCAGCTGCAAATCCCTCCAATTTGGCAGCAAAAGCGACAGCAAAGTCACTATCAAATACGCCAACGGCAGCGGGAAGAAATTGCAGACTCCAGCGATTGTCACCCATTTCCCACCCACCAACTCCACGGATAGGACAAAGGCTGCGTAGACCACGGATACGGATACGAAACCCATGACTAGGCGGACTGACACGTATTGCACGTAAGATTTCACGAGAAGGGAGAGGATGGCTAGCGCGCTTTGAGCTACGATCATGCTCATTAGGATCTTCTTGCGACCGAATCTGGAAGAAAAGAAATAGTCTTTTATAAAGGTTTCTATTGAAGAAGGCTTTTTTAACTAAACTAGACTCAGCCCGCGGTTCCACACGCGTTTTTTCTATGAAATCGTATATGTATAGGTGATTTCTATCCCATGGTAAATTATTACAGGGCTGGAAATTAGCTAGGTCTAGTAGATATGTTTAATTCCAGGTCTAGACCTACATTTGTGAATATAATATAGTAGCCCAATACGTTTAGTAGTTTTGACGTTAAAAAGAGGTAACAGACGCCAATCTATCCATCTATCTATCTCATTTTTATTATTAGTGTAATAAAACATTGCTGGACAATTCAGCATTCTTATCTGAGTACCTACCATCTAGCCCTAACTCCCTATGTTACTTGTGTAAGGTAGTTACCATAGCTACTTTCTATTCCCTAAATCACTTACTATAGATTTAGGGGATAGAAAGTAGCTAGGCCTAGAAGGTGTTTAATTTCTGATCTAGACCTACATTTATGCAAAAGTTTAGCCCAATACGTTCAGTAGTTTTCACGTGAATAACTAGCAAACGTCCATCTATCCATCCATCCAAACTTTCTAATTTTTATTATTAGTGTAGACAATTCAGCAATATAAAGATAAACATACATTTATTTGACTCAACAAGAACAGCACAGACACACACAATATCTTATCCGAGTACCTACATACCATCTAGCCCTAACAAAGGGAACTTGTGTATAGTACTTACATTGTATGGATAATTTTACTCATACTTAGGTACATAGAAAATAACCAAACCCGGATTTTAGATTTTTAATCAAATAAACAAATTATTACGTTCATCAAACCACCTCCCTTCTGCGTCAGAAAAAGTGTAACTAGGTTTTCCAAAACATACACCAACAGCCTATAACGAGCCAGCTGCTGGTCAAATAGGTAAATTAATTATGTTTCGTAAAATTTTTGTAAGTAATGTACCTATCCAGATTCTAAAACCGTTATCTCTATAATCTTCAATCTGGAAAATACGTTTTCTCGCCTTCTGATGTTTGTTGCCGTCTTTTACCTAATTGTCTACTAGATCCTGTTGAATTAATTGAAAAACATGCAGCTACTCGAAATAATTATTCAGCTTGCGGAAAATAACCAGGTTTTAATTATTTTGTAGTGTTATTTTTTACTGTTAGGTAGACCATCTCGCACCTGTTTTATTCACATTTTATCCTCAAGTTGATATTTTCTCTTCGATCTGTTATAATTTACCGAAAGACTTAGACCTACTCATTTTGGCTTTGCTAGTATACCAAAGAAACACGTTATGGACAGCGTATTAAAAAGTGATGAGTTTAATTATAATTAATCTGCTAATCTACCAGCCTATATTATTCTACTGCTGGACGCAGTCCTACCCTGATAAACGCCTTATTCAAGAATCAAAATCTCTTTATTTCCATCACAACAATAAATGTACCTACTCATATTAAAGGTCAATTGGTTTATGACAGAGGATAATGCCCTTAATCCCCACGCTGGGGATCGCAGTTTTATGGTGTGGTTGTTCTTCAGGGGGCGCTGCTGCCCGCCCCCCAGTGTATGTACCGTCCCTTAGTTGCCTCTTACGACACCCGCGAAAAGAGTTGAGTTGGTGCGTTATTCTAAGCCGACGCCACACGGCTGTTATGAAAATGAATAATAAATATTACATTAGAAAGTAAGCATTTTATACAAAATCAAGGTAATATTCATGATTTTATTTTTCAAGTTATTTCGTCTAAATGAAATGAATGTTTTCCATCGCAACGTATACGCGGAATATTACCGTATATACAAGGAACTGTTTAAGAATATTCTGAGCCAACAATTTTATTTATTATTTATATTAACCCCCAATAAATTTTGTCAGAAGAAATGGCCTGCAGTTCCCGGCCGGACACAGCTGTACTGTACTTCTAGTAGATCAGTAGTGGCGATCATTTCACTGTTCGTGTGCACATATTATAAGTCTGTGTTCATGTGTATACTCTCCCACCATGTCTTTTTCTTACCTATCCGAGATCCACCCTCCGATGACGCCGCCCACTCCAACCCCCACCAGAAACACCACCTCAGCCAGGTTCGTCAGCCAAGCTCTGTCGCACACCAGGTTCCATTCTGTTATGATAGTGTTGCCAACTTCAGCGCGATCGTATTCGAACTCCTTGCACACCTGGAAGGTCTCTAACACCGGGGCTGTAAGGTTCAGAATGCTTTCCACAGAGATGCCAACTGGGAGTGTTCTGACGCTGCATCCATCTGAGAGCTGGCTGTAGTTGATCCATACATCTATCGGTAGAGCTGATAGGTTCTCTGGCCTTCGACACCAGAATTTTGTTGCTTTTGCCTGGAAAACAGATTTTATGGTTTGAATTTTTTGTTCGTTCAGGCTTTAAACGAGTGTTAAACTAATTATGCAGATTACATACTTAAGAATGAAGACATTAATCATTCTAAGATACTCATACCAAATATTTTATTGTTTTGTTGCTTATGTATTCTCCATTGTGCCATATAAGTGTACATGTGCGCAAGTTATTGTTAATTATGTAGGTACTTAATATAGATGTCATGTTAGGTTCTCTTCTTGTCAATTAATACGAAATTGTTAATGCGTTTACACCGACTCGCACTTGACCGGTATTACACACTTACGGGTGTGCAGGTGTGTGCAGATTTGGTGGACGCTGTATATCTGCTTAATGGAACAAAAAAAAAACAGGAAATCTCTACCGTGAAACATGTATGTATGACAAGTATATATAACAAGTATGGGAATAATTCTAAGTGTTTACCTAAAAGAACGGATTCTGCTCCTATTCGAAAAATAACGATGTCCATGAAGGACATACTCAAGCTTCTGCAAACCATCAAACAAATAAAGGTCGCATATTTAGGTCACGTGCTTATGCACGAAAAATACGATCTCCTTTAGCTTATTATTAATAAATAAATAATGCTGGACAATTCACACAGCATTACCTAGCCTCAAGCTAAAAAGAGCTTGTGTTATGGGTAACAGATAACTGATATACATAATATAAAACAAAACATAGAGATAATTTATATTATACATAGAAAACGACCAGAGCACCCTGAACAAATGTCATATTTGTTCCGAGGTGGGAATCGAACCCTCCTGCGTCGCAAGCAGACCTTCGCCCACCGCGCCATAGAGGATGTCTCCGAACTCCGTATTATGATGGGGAAAGTTGCCGGAAAGAGGAAACCTGGTCGCAGAAGGAAATCGTGGCTGAGGAACATCCGAATGGACGGGGATCATGACTGCCGCTGAACTCTTTCGCCTTGCACAGGACAAACAGAAATATGCTGAGCTGACTGCCATCCTTCACTAGTTGGAGAGGCAACCTAAGAAGAAGGACATAATTGATTAATGTACTTACAGTGAACGTAGTTACGAATATATGGAAGGTGCAGGGCAGTGAGAAGAGCGAAAGCAGGAAGGTCATCAGCAGCTGCCAGCGGCCGTACTTGCCGATGATCGTCGACACAACATCTGGACCGTCGTCTTCGGAAAGCGCGATGCTGCGGCGCTTCTCTTTGCTCGGTTGACTTGGGATTACTGGAAACAAGAAAACATATGTTATATTTGTGTGTTGGATTTTTTATGACTGTTGCAATCACGCTAATATTATAAATACAAAAGTTTAGATGGACGTATGGATAGATGGATGATTGTTGCTCAATCAAACCAGAACGGCTGAACGGATCTGGATGAAATTTAGCACAGAGATAGATTATGGTCTGGAATAGCACAAAGGCTATATTTTATCCCGGAATTCCCACAAGTGCGGGAACTACGCGGGTGAAACCGCGAGGCGCTGCTAGTCATGTTTATAAAGTACGTTTTTAATAACTAACATAGTTGTATTAATTGAAGGCTTCGTTGATTTCGTTCAATAAATATATAAAATAAATAAATTTATAGTCTTGTGCTGTAATGTGAAAATATAAGAATAGAGAATTATAAGAATTAAATATAAGAGTTAAGAATAGGCTGCGGATTTCGAATAATTCCTTTGAATCAATAAACACGATGGCCAAAGGGGGCAAAAGGGAACGGAGCTGTAAAGAAATGGAGCTGTTCCGTGTTACAGGTAACTTCTGTAGACAAATTCATTTTATAGGAAACTTCTGTAGACAAATTGGCCACCGAAACCTTGTTGACGAAGAAATGCGTTAATAAAACAATCTACTAAAAATAATGGTTAAATTTGTTAGATTTGCAGGCATACGGCATGACGAACGATAAACTTGGCGTGATTTAGCGTTTAAAAAAAAGTCTTTTATTGTATAAAAACTACTATAAAAGGTATGTCCAGCAGTGGACTAATATAGGCTGATGCAAAGCGAGCGCAGGTGCGCAGTGCTCGGAGGGATGCGGAACGCGCGCGTCTAGAACCGCACTCACCCTGAAGAAGTACCTCGTTAATGAAGATGATGAAACGTTGGTGTTCTTCCAACACAAATAAGGTTCGTAGTTAATCCGCTTACATCCGTAATGAATAGGCTGATGATTCTTAAATTCTTAAATTCTTTATTGTACACAAAAATACAAACATAAAAATATAACAACGAAAATTTATATACAAAGGCGAGCTTAACCCTAACAGAGTTTTCTTACAGCAAACCTAGGGGTATTAAGAGAGTTTGTGCAATGCGCGTGAATAGTAAAGTGTACATACAAGTTAGAAAAAAAAAGGTCGAATAGAAAAAAAAATTAAATAAGTAAAGCAAAGAATATACAAAGTAAAATACATAAATAAATAAAGTCTACATCAATGTGTATTATATGAATATTATACCTATACATACATAAATATATATATATATATATATCTGCTATGACTAAAGAGAGAGATAATGCTCTTTTACCTTAGATTTAAATACGCTAAGTGAAGGACTGGCTTGGATGATGATGTGACGATGTATAAAAGTTTGGTAAAATATTTCGGATTAATTCATGAATATGCAAATTGCAGGTAGAGCAATAAAAATGCGTGAAAGGAACCATGAAGTTATTGTTTCTTTTGCCATCAACGTAGGTATGGGTATATAAACATCAGAAACGAAATAAAAACATAGAAAACGTTTTAAAAAATGAGGACTATTTTGTGATTTAACGATGTGTTTTCAATTATTATTCCAGCTCATATTTTTAGAACAAGGTTTTTGAAACTAAACCTAAAAAACAATTTAAATAATCTGACTTAGTGGAAGGTACCTACTTTATATTAATGATTAGCTGTTACCCGCGACTTCGTCCGCGCGGAGTGGTGTTAGAGCTGGCCTACCGTTAACGTGGACCTAGACCTGCAGAGTGATTACGGTAAAATACCCCATCCAAATTTGACATTTGAAAGCCCGTAGGATGGCCTTTGAGCCTCCCATCCATCCAATTGTAAATAAAATAGCCGTCACTGAGACGATTGCCAGTCCCAGCCGAAATTGAAGCCCATGAATGAATGAGATGAATGCTTTTGACAGTAAATAGAACGATTTTGACGTAAGGTTGTTTTCTTTTCATTTGACATTGACATACCCTAATTTCCAGTTGAGGCCCCCTGCCACCTATCGATTTATTTGGAACTATGTATTGTATTGTATTGTATTGTAGTCGTAAAAAATAGATAAATAAATCAAGAAAAAGGGCAAGAAAATGGCCCAATATGCTAAACTGGCAACATTTCACTGAAAACTTCTACCATGACAATGACAGTTCCGATGCATGTTCTTGATAACGTTTCATTGCCGCAATTCTTACTCCAAATACAGTAACATAACCTTCATGATATTTTTATTTAATGTACTTACCCTTATATTTTCTTAGGCAACCCAACTATTAAATGTTTCAGCCTTAATATTTATTATTTCAACACAGACTATGAAGCCCCTAACGTACTTGGAGAAGAAAAGAGACGTTTTCTAAAATTTGTTAAATCATCAGTTTTAGGACAATATTTAGGCAAAATAGAAAACGAAACGTAAAATGGGGAATCCACTTCGTTCACTCCGTGTTCACTCACATTGACCATCCAGCCATAAAATTTAGTGCAATTCTATTTGTCCCATCGATGGAATCGAACCCAGTCGCCCATCCATTGATCCATTGAGAATAGCGTAATCACTCTGCTGCAGTGATTCTTGACCTACCGCCCCATTCACCGTTTTTCCCTCTGGAGCGCACACAAAAACATGGTGGACGCAATATAGTTGGCCCTGAGAAAAACAATGAGACCTTAGTATAGAAATACTAACGTAAGTCAACACCTTTAAGTTCTGTCCCTGCTGTTATAATTCCTTGTCAAAGCAAAGCACACGGCAACATGGTTGGCGATGAATGGTATACGTGGTATAAAGACACTTTCGCCTGAGCCCATCCAATGAGGATCTCAGCCTAGTAAAATTTCGATGTAAAGCAGATAATTTCAGTCGCGTTCCATTGCACAATTTTGGTGGTGGTAATATTTATTAACCGCATCAGTGGAACGCCGACTTTTAGCGTCATAATAAATAAATAAATAAATAAATAATGCTTGACAATTCACACAGCATTATCTAGCCCCAAGGTAAGCAAAGCTTGTGTTATGGGTACTAGATAACTGATATACGTAATATTATACATTACATAGATAGATATTTTTTATTATACATAGAAAACACCCAGACCAACGGAACAAATTTCTGCAGATCGTACACAAATTTGTTGTGACTCTCGCCCGCTGCGCCACTGAGGTCGTATAATGTCACGCTGGAAGACCACTTGCGGAGCAAACTGAGAAACAATGTTTATAGGAAATTGCTCCGCCCCTCCAACCCCCCGTTCTTACAGTGACTATGCACTCTCAAGCCTCCTGAATAATAAATTTAATGATCTCTCAACTCTACAACTGTTTTGGCTAATTCCTGCTCACTCCTGCAGCTTTTCTCTCAATATCTTTATTACACCAATGAAAATAGTTATATTATCATCATACTATTTTATTATCACATTCATTGGTACATATATCAATAAGTCGGGCACATCACTTACCTGCTTCAATAGTCCCTACGTTTTACAGTACTTATTTACTAAGATTCTTCGATTGTTGTTGCCTTATTTATAGCAAGTTGCTCGTTTGCTCGTCCTTAATCAGCTGTTCTATATTCTATTTTAACTAAACACAAATTAGAAAATTACAATCACGTAATAGAATTAAATTAATTGTTTACAATAGAAACAATTGAGGTATCTGCAAACTGTTGCAAACAATCTAAAGGCACAAATTATTATATAGCACATACATAGATTTTTTATAAGGCAGTCGCGCAATGGAAAAAAAATGCTGTAAAGTACGGATTATTATAATCTTATAATTGTTTATTATAATTATATTTTTAAGTAAGGCTATGATGATAATGATGATGAAATCGTATACCCCTTATTTTATCCCTTTTTAGATTTATTTATGATACAAAACGTAGCCTATGTCCGTTTCCGGGATAACATTTACATCCCTGCCAAATTTCATTAAGATCTGTTCAGCTGTTTAGGCGTGAAAATGTAACAGACAGACAGACAGACGAATCGATCGATTATAATATTAGTATCGATTATATTACCGGAATAAAGTAATTTATATGCTGTAAACTGATAAGTTACAATGGATACAATCTGTCAGTAGGTAGGTATTGTTTTTTTCCCAACGCGATTTTAAAATGAGTTTTGAAATGGTTTGTTATTTTTTATCTCTTGAATGGTTAAGCATTATTTAAATCGTAGCTAGTTATTCTAGCAAAGAAAATGACATCATTTATAACGGCGGAAGTGTAATTTTTTTTGTAAGTAATGTATATTTTTATACTAAAACACATGAGTTACAGACAAAGCTTTGTTCATACAATAGTAAATGTCTTAACAACCGCATTCATATATATTTTATTTTATATGTCGTAGGTATATTATATCTGCTTTTAACTGACAAAACGGAAAATCAAAGAGAAGGAGGTTCTATGTTTGGCTGTAATTTATTATGGACCGATTCGGAAAATTCGGTCGCTATTGTAAAAAGACAAAAAACTTAAAAAACAGTGTAAGGAATTTGAAGACAGTTTTTACTTATACCAATACAGTTAAAATGATCTATTAATATTTTGAGGAATACCGTACCCTTTATATGGCTTCGCTCGGGTATATTCAATATCCTATGTTCATCAGGGATAATGTAGGTTTCTAATTGTGAATTTTTCAAGTAGTTTCGGAGCCCATTCAAACAAACAAATCTTTCCTCTTTATAATATTATTATAGAAAAAATCGGACTACTTTGTAGGCAATAAACTATAACATTGACATGAAAACCTCCTTTCTATTTTTCGTCAGTTGCTATAAGGTAATAATTAATGCAATAAGGTGCCCATTCCACTCATCCAATATCTTTGTCCAAGTTCTTTGTCCAATATTTGATCAAAGTCCTCGGATAAAGGCCCATTCCACTCATCCAATATCTTTGTCCAAGATTCCTAAGTAATTTGCGTAGTCGGTTTCAAATGAAATTACATCAAATCACACTAATATTAAAAATGCAAAAGTTTGGATGGATAGATGGATGATTGTTACTTTCTTACGCCAAAACTTTTCAACAGATCGGCCAACATTTTTTTTTGCATAGGTGTAGTAGCTGTTGAGCTGAATTAAACCATAAGCTACAATTTAACCCATTAAATTTCAGTTTTCATAGTAAATAATTAACCTGTAAACGTTTTCACAACAAAAACGCGTGCGAAGCCGCGGGCAGAAACTATTATCCAAATCTTTGATCAAACATCGGTTCGCTCCTAGTAAATTGGATAAAGTCATCCAAGTTCTTTTATCAAAATGTAAATTGAACAAAGAAATTGGATGAGTGGAATGGGCACTTAGGATATCTTTATTTTTTTTTAATATTTGAGCACACTCCAAAGGGCATCGTGTGTAATCACATGCATGAACAAATGGAATCCATATCAATTGTGTCTATTAGCGCTATAATCACGAAGTTTCTAGCCGGTACCTACGTCTCGTGCGCTTACGCAACCACGTGCGCGAACAAGGCCGGGGAAATAGTCGGATCATTTGGTAAATTGTAAAATAGACGGACTTTTGTTACCAAAATTAGAATAAAGTTTATCATTACTGAGTATCTGACGCAGGTCAAAAGTATTGCCATACAGCGGGGCTATGCAGCCAGTATTATTATGTATTGATATGGTTCAGTCGAGCTACCTGTAGATTGTTTGCAACAGTCTGCAGTTAGCTCAATTGTTTCAATTGTAAATAGTTGTTCTTATTTGTTTATATTATTTGATAATAAAATGTTGGTTTAGATTTGAAACTTTTACCTTTATTAGGTGTACCCAATATATGTATACGTTTTTAGAAAAGCTAGTAATAATACTTTTAATTCGGGACTTTTCTTAAATATTAAAAAATGCTTTTGTTTAATTAAATGTTTTTGTCTCCTACTTCACAATATTTATTTTGAAATCCTGTAGCCCAATTCGTAGGTCGTAGCACCGTACTACGACGTAGAACGCTATGGCTACGGCAGCGCGCTTGTGGCATAGAAAATAGTAGCGGAAAAATGAAATTATACTATTATGACTTGAATAGTACGTATTTATTTTTAGCCGGAGTATTTTAAAAAGTCGGATTATTTACCAGCTCTTTAAGAACAACATTTCGCGGGCGCTTATAAATTACAAACGACATGCGCTTTGCCTTGACAGTGATCTTCGATGCATTTGTTGTTATTTACAATTTGTTTTTAGATATAACATAATTAGGCAAACAAGTGCTAGATGCACTTGTCTACTTAATTATAAATGCAAAAGTGTGTTTGTTTGTTTGTCCTTGCTTCACGCCCTAACTAAGAAATCAATAGATTTGATTTTTAGCATAGATAGATAGATAGATAGATTATAACTTTAATGCACCATCAGTCAATTTACAAAAATATAAATTAATATAAACTTAATACTAAGTATATAAAGTGGCACAATCGACGGCCTTATCGCTAACAGCGATTTCTTCCAGGTAACCTTTGGATGGACAGGATCGGTACGCATTAAAGCGGACGGTGGCGTAATGGATTTGAAGACAATATTAAAAATAAATTATATTTTACCATAAAAAATAAAAAGATAGCTACAAACACAAAAACAGCGACAATTAACAAAATAGCAGAAAGGAAAAAAAAAATATTAAAAAAATTTAGGAAGACTTATCTAGAGTGGTCAGATAGTGTTGATGAACCATACTTTTGAAGACAGAAAGGGATTTAGCTTTTCGGATGGAAACAGGAAAGGTGTTCCAGAGCCTGGTGGCCTATAACATACGGTTAGTTGAAAGAATGGAGTAGCAGAGACACTTACGTACTTTTTATCCCATAAAAAACAGTTCTCGTGGGGTAGAAATAACCATAACCAACGAGTACTAAGCCGCAGGTAGCAGCAAGTTTTCTCTATATATATATATATATATATATTGTACAATACGAATAGTGATTGTGTGCGTGGCTGTATATGAGGAGGCCACCTTGAGCACCACGGTCTCCACAGAAGACCAGAGCGCTATGGTGTGATCTGCTCTTCCATAGCAAATATGAATAAATAAATAAATTGGGCTAATAAATAATGGCTTTCTATTGGTAAAATAATTTTCAAATTAGGTTCAATAAATCCAGAGATTACTCTCTTCAGCCACACAAATGTTACCTTTTTATAATATTACTAGCGATCCGCCCCGGCTTCACACGGGTATATTCTATAGCCAAAGTTACTCAGTGATAATGTAGCTTTCTAACGGCAAAAGAATTTTTGAAATCGATCCGATCGAATCGATTTTTAAATTTATTTATTACATACAAAAATATAAATCTTTCCTATTTATAATATAAGTGTAGATATAGATTCATAGAGATATAACATTTTTTTGCGCTGTGGAAGCGTTTGCACGATGCATGTTGTTTATTTCAGAATGACATGTGTGCAAATTGCAGTGATTATGGAGTTATCTGAAGGCCAGCATAGGATCAATTGTCATATTTATTTCACTTGAAGGCCCTAGATAGAGACAGTTTTAATTCTCTTCCACGTAAAAACACGGTCATGTTTCTATTTATTATCTACAGAGTCGTTACTTGAACGGAGTTTTATGATATAAACAATGTCCTGGCTAGTATTTTTATTGGCTGTTGTCTGCACTTACATTAATAATCGAAAGATTTGCCTTCTTAACATGCAAACGTGAGAATGTGGAAGAAGTAGGTACTTTTATTTCAACAAAGACACAAACCAAAATGACAAATTAAAACTAGTATTTAAAAAATAACATGCATCAATTAATCGTTTATTTATTAATAATTTATTTTATTATTATTTATCAGTATCACCTTTAATGATTTATTTGTCATTTATTTATTAATCATTTATTTTATCCGATTATTATTTATTAATAATTAATTAATGGTCTATCATTTAGTTAATTTTACACTTATATCAATTTTCTAAAAATCTAAGCCATCAGAATGCAGTGTGCCCAGAATGCTGACAGCATTGCCACGTTGGAAGGAAGTTATAAAAGTAAATGAAAAAACACATAATAATAGTAAATGTTGATTGAACCTTACCTTGACATTTTGAAAGCTTTTCTAAGGATTTGAACACAACGATGTAGGTACTGAAGAATTAGTATGTATACTACACATAAGCTTGGATTTTCTTATAAGTATTGGGACAAGTTAAATTACAATTATTAAAATGTTTGATCAATTTGCCCGAACGTTTGGTACATTTCCGAAGGTCAGTTTCTGTCCTTCACACATGAATAATTAACGAATGCAAACTTGAGTGAGTAGATTGGGTAGTTTTATTCGTCTTCTTGAAAATAATGAATTTATTTATTCGGGGAAGTCGAAGTGGCCACGGCTGCGCTAGAATCTACCCTTCTAACTCGGTCCGTGGGTGTCGTAAGAGCCGACTATGGTAATTTACCAGAGTAAGGGCATAAGCATCATCTTTCTGTGTATTTTTGACATCTCTGTTGTCTTCCCAATCCGCCTGTCAAGCAGCGTGGTAATTATGGCAAAACCACCCTTGTTTGGAGGAGATATTCAGCAGTGGCAGAGGATGTACCTAGTATATTTGTGCTGATGAAGCTTTGGGTGCCTAAATACCAACAACATTTTGTATAGGGTTATTGGTAATTCAGTGACACTGCGTTAACTGCGGGTTCTGCTATCATCACGAAAATGAAAAAGTCAGTTCTTATTTTCCTTTTTGTAAATTACCCTGATACAAAATGGAAAAACACACTCATCCGGAACCCAATTAATTTCTAAAAACCGATCTCTCACTGTTAATTCAGGGCAGAGCAGTTATTTAAGTTTAGTTTCAAATAAAACATTTGTTAAAAACTATTTGTAATATTTAGGTGAAACAATATCAAAACTGATCGACGAATATGTCTGTATAGGTAAGTATTCATCATTTTTGATCTAAATTTACCTGCCACGTTATGTACCTGCTTAATGCAAATAATAACACCAGTCCAAAACCAAAGATCATGATATTGTTTCAGGTTTCCATCTTATCTAATAATAAACTTGGAATAGGTACCTACCTGATCAGATACTGGTTATTTCAAGATAGGTACTGGTTAAAATACAGTAAAAAGTGGTCTCGTCAAGTTTGACGATCAATTATGCGGTTTCTACCGCAAATGAAAATTGTTTTACACAATTTCCTATAGCAAGGATGTTATATATTGTTAAGTGGTTGTACCAACGCTGCCTCGTCATCAACTGTTATACTTTTGATCTAACCCTAAACATAAGAAAATAAGTTTTGTAACCAACTGTCATCATTAGAACTGATCTTCCGCAAGTTTTATTAACACTTTAATTGCCTACATGAATTTCTATGTTTCGATGTCGCGCGACCGAGGCAATGAATGTTCAGTTTGGAGAGGTACAGACATATTTTACCTATATTTATTTATTTATTGCATTCATTTCATTAAAATTGTAAGGTAGAATCTACGGTTGCAACATTCTGAGTAAGAATTCTTATTTATAAAAATAAATGTTGTACATTCTTAGTTTTGTCATCATAAAAAGTTCATGTTAAATACAGTAAAATACCTACATGATTTGTAATCTAAGTAAATTTATAATTAAAAAAATGTCAAAAATACATTTAATTAAAAAAAAAGTCAGAAAAAGTTTATTCACATAATGTCAGTGGTAAATTTAAATAGATTATAAATATTGAATTGACATAATAAGCGATGATGTACTCACTTATGTCACGCATATTTAATATAAAATACATTGTTTTATCTAGCTGCAATTAATTATATTTAGATTTAAGTGCCTTAACATGTAAAAGATAAGCTCTGCTTAGTTTAGGATTAGATAATACAATAATAATATATATATATATATTATTATGATAATAATTAATAGTGTAAACTGTCCAGCATTATTTATTTCATTTGCAATTTATTCATACCTACGTCATCATTCCTCTAATATTCTAATTTCAAATTTAAAAAAGGCATTGCTTTCTGTGATCACAAATTAGATATACAAATTAGATTATATTTAGACTGAGAGATGTATTAATTTTAAGTTTTATAAAACTTTCTAGTGGTTTCTTTTTCGCTTCCTCCACTAGTGGACAAAAAATTGAAGCGAATAAAATCAATAACATCATATTTCTTATTTGATAATAATGACTATTTATAAACCTGTTTATAGTATAAAATTTGACTTGTCTAAGTGCTTATTTTGTAAGCTTAAAGAAATAAACGTTATTGATATTTGATTTGATCGTACCAAGTGTAACCTAGTTTTCCTGAACCAAAGTATAGAGTACCTACAAATTCACGAAGCTAGATTCTTAGACTAAATTACTTACTATACTACCAGTGCCAAGTCATCCGTGCAAAACACATTTGTTTATGGTAACTAAACTACTAACTAGGTGTATAATACTGTAATCGATATCCCCGCCCTTGGCCCCGAATGCATGCCCAATGAAGAGTAATGCTGGCTTGTTTATTTGTGTAAACTCATGCGTAGTTCACAGCGACTTGGAATTGATATATCCGGCTAGGCCTCGGTAAAGGCGTCGGCGTGAGAGTGCACTCGAGACCCGCAGATAAGTAAGGACTAGAAACGAATTCTTAGATCAAACGCTCTACAATTATACTATCCAATTACCGAGTTTTATGATATAAACAATGTCCTGGCTAGTATTTAAATTGGCTGGCAGGTTTTAGCAGTGATACCTTCCCAGACCTACACTAGACCTCTTTCTTTACTCTTTCTCCTAGTAACTTTTAGGCGACACTTGAAATAATAAACGATGGTTTTCGTAAGATTTTGTCTGAACCTGAGGAACCCCAATGTCGTTCCACGACCTGCATAAACTGAAATTGCACCTCGTGTTATTAGATATTTTATGACCGCGTGAATTTCATAATTACCCAAGGATTAACAGCCGACAATTGAACCTTGTAACGGTTTAGAGAGCGTATTTTATTAGCGTATCGTTTTACCGTTATATAATAGCGATTAAATAAGAGTTAACTTGACATTGAATAAGGTCTAAGTCTGATAGCGATTGAATAAGAGTTGACTTGACATTGAATAAGGTCTAAGTTTGAGGAGATCGTCTATAAGATGTCTTTAAGATTGGATAGGTTTAGGAGTTAGAAACGCGCATCAAGCGTAGGCAGAGAAATAGACCCAGATGATATAGATCCTCTTACATAAGGGATATAAAACAAGATCCGCCAAGTGCGAGTGCAACTCGCGCGCCGAGGGTTTCAAACATTTGCCAATTATTTGGACAATCAATTTTCTGAAATATTTTAAAAAGTATGAAACTTACAGAAATTACAAAAAGTGTTTTGAAATGTACAAAACCTGAGTACTGTACCTTTCATTTGATTCCATTTGCCTTCCTAGGTCTCTTTTGAAATTTCAACATCAAAATTTGTACTGAAATTATTCATTTTCATTTTTCATTTATTTATATATTTTTTCCTTGAAATCAGTAATGGCGCACGAAATGTATCATTATTATAAATTTCAAGTTAATAGCTGCAGTAGTTACTGAGATATTCAAGAAAGAGCGGGGACGGACAGAGCGAGACCATAAGGGTTTCAAAACCGATGTTTGAAACCCTAAAAAAGGAATTACGGTGTTTAGATTGTTCCTTTACTATAAGACCTTCGTTCTTCCCAAATTTCATGATTCTAAGTCAACTGGACCCGTACCCTATAGGTTTTGTGTGCATGTGATGCGCTTGAAAATTCAAAAAAATTGGGCATAAAACGGCTGTAACTTTTGATTGCGTTGATTTAGAAGTTTGACTTATATCGCGGCTCTAAGAAGGTACGACTTTAAGTATTTGATGTGAATTTCAACTCGATACCGAGGTATCGAGGTTCTGAGAAAAGAGGGTTGACAGACGGACAGCAAAATGATCGTATAAGGGTTCCTTTTTTCCTTTTGAGATACGGAACCCTAAAAATAGGATAATAGGAATATAAAAAGGAAATAGGTGTTTGGTTTTTGAAATAAAAGGGCTTATTCCCTACACAGTTTAACATGGCAATCTACCGCAACCTTTATTCTTCCGCGAAAGATCCCTTGCCATCTATTGAAGTAAGATTATAGAAAGGGTTATGTTTTTTGGAAAACACCTCATTTAGATAGGAAATTTTCGCAATAAAGTTCATTGACCCAAACTTCTTAATGCCGCCATTTTTTGAAGTAAGATTATAGAAATGGTTTTGTTTTTTGGAAAACGCCTCATTTAGATAGGGAATTTTCGCAATAAAGTTCATTGACCTAAACTTCTTAGTGCTGCCATTTTTTGCTCAGTTTCTTTTAGTTATTATGATCATGACCTACTTTCTAGTTTTACGATTTTCTTAGAATAACCTAGAGCCTAATTTAAAACGGATTTGATGTACAAAAACTACCTACTTAATTGTTTCGACGTAAAATCTTGTAAACACTGATAAATAAATAGGTACACAGGCCAGTTAGGACATTATACCCTATTATTGTTTAAAATTCGAAAGTAATTCTGTCTGTCTGTAAACGGCTACACGGATCCTCATGAGTCAGGGAGATAGACACTAGACAACATCCCGTGGACGGATAATAGGCTACTTTTCTCAATATAGTCTGTGGCTACTTTATATCCCAGAAAAGCAAATTATATCCCAGCTTCTGCTCGCGGCTACTATATTTATAGTAGCCGCGAGCAGAAGCTGGTAGGTATATTATTATTTCGGTATGTAGGGTGCATATTATTATGTATGTCATATTATTATTATTATTACACCCCGTTTTGAAAAGTATTTCAATTACTTAGATAATTCTATAGTGCTAATAACAACAAAACATATACAAAATTTATATTCAATAGATAATTGGCATAAAATGCATTTATAATTAACATTTTCAGGTTTAGTGTGGACGCCATATTGCTCTGTGATCACGACGTCAGTAAGTTGTCTGTGTGTTTATAGCAAATGCGCTGACTGATATTGCTGATGACAGTAAATACTTTAAAGTTTACGTGCTTAGTCGTATAACGTCACAAATTCACATTAAAAACAGATAAAAAAACTGAAAACACTGAATAGTTTTTTGTTATTGAACTAAAGCTATCATTTTCCCACTGCTTTTTGCCATATTATTATGCTCTCTCAATAATATATTTTAGGTTATTGGAACTAAGTTCCTTATCGCGCGTTGTGAAAGGGGGCTGGACGGAAAAAATTCTCACGAAAAGTTGTAACGACACTTTTTGCTATAGTAAGCTATTGTAAGCCGTGCGGCGTGCGCATGTTTCTCTGTCTCTCTCTCTTATAGAAAGGAACTTCGTTCCATCCGGGTGTCCCTTGACACCTCTCAACTTTTTTTCTCCTGAAGAGTACTGTAGAAAGGCAAGAACCAAGTGCATTTAGCTGTGACAGACCCACACAATAAACAAATCACTATCCATTTACGTTTAGGCACAGGGTATTGAAAATGTTTTTGTACGAACCATGTAATTACTGAGGTGATGAGACGGCTTCCCTTCCTCAATAAAAAGTATAATTCGGCACGGAAAGCATCGGCGACGCTTGAATGAAGATGTGTAACCCCTACTCACTGAACTGAAGACTTTGACCTGTCAAACTGTAATAATGCCGCCCCACCGCTGCGCACGTTGTCCACGGCCACGCGGCGCATTTTAGCTGCGTGGGTTTGTTTGTTGGATAACGTGGGTCTACGCTTCCAATGAAGCACACACTATACACGCCCGCTGTGCACAGCCAAGCGGCATTTTAGGTGCGTGGGTTTATTAATAAATAAATAATGCTGAACAATTCACACAGCATTATCTAGCCCCAAGCTAAGCATAGCTTGTGTTATGGGTACTAGATATCTGATATAATAATGCAATACATAGATAGTTATTTTAATTATATATAGAAAACCAGAACAACCTGAACAAATGTCTGCAGATCGTACACACATTTGTCCCGAGGCGGGAATCGAACCCGCAACCTTCTGCGTCGCAGGCAGACCTTCGCCCACCGCGCCACATCGGTCGTCAGATAGATATATATTTTTTATTAGATATAGAAAACCAGAACACCCTGAACAATGTCTGCAGCTCGTACACACATTTGGTGAGCTTCAGTGGAAGCGTAGACCCACGTTGTCAAACAAATACGACGATTGATGACCTCTGTGGCGCCGTGGGCGAAGGTCTGCCTGCGACGCAGGAGGTTGCGGGTTCGATTCCCGCCTCTGCTTAGCTTAGCTAGATAATGCTGTGTGAATTGTCCAGCATTATATTATTTACATTATTTTTAATTAGGCTTTAGACTTTACGGTAGGTAAATATAACAAGGTAGGGTGACCTCAACCTCCTCATTCTCAACAAATATTGGTCCACTGCTGGACGCAGGTCTCCGCCTGAAAAGCATCTCATTGGCTTTCATCTCCTAGGAGGAAATGCCCATAATCCCCACGCTGGGCATGCGGGTTGGGGATCGCAATTCGGTGGTATTTATTGATCTACAGGAGGCACTACTGCCCGTCTCCGGTGTATATCTCTTAGTCGCCTCTTACGACACCCACGGGAAGAGTTGGGGTGGTGGAATTTCTAAGCCAGCACCACACGGCCAAGGTCGTCAAGGTGGGGTGAGTTTTGTGTGAATGCATATTTTCATTACAAATTCAACGCAGCTGTATTTCTTATTTATTATTTGCTTGTATTTCTGTATTTCTTAATTATATACTTATTAATATTTGTGGTTTTGATAGTTGAACCGTTCATAAAAAATACAATAGGGTTGTTCGTTGCGGGTTGGCGCGAAATTCAAATATTTTTATAACTTTCGAATTTATATTAGTAGTATGGATGGATTGACGGCATCAGATGATATAAATGAATTTAATTGTATACAGTTCGCGGACCACTAATTTGAGCTTGTGGGATGTCATTTTGATACTATAAAAAATATCTTAACCTAACGAGTTTAAACCTATATTTAAATGCACATTTTTGTGCTGGGTGGTAGCAGTATTGGATTAATGTGCGCTAAGCTTAAGATTGACCTACGTAATAGGTGCGTTAAGCTGAATTAGAGATAATGAGCATTGCTCATATTCATATCCCTTCGTGACATAATGCATTACATTTTGTTTGCATGTTAGCTCGTAGGTAGGGAGTTAAAGAAGGTACTTTAAACTGCCTATTATTAGTTAAACAACCCCAAGTACATAGAGTTGCATAGTTGCAGTGGTATTAAGTCGCATAGGGTATAAATACATAGAAGCGAAACTCCTCACACCGTCAAAAAAAAGAAAAGCATGATAAAAGTTATGATGGTATGAGGACGCACACTAGCGCCGACACCTATTTTATTTTATAATTACGTGAAAAAGGATTTTAAAAAGAGGAGTTTGTGATACCTATCAAGCTTTTTTAAATACGTCTGTTACAGTTTCTTTTTAGTTTAGGCAGATATGCGAAGTTTCTCTTAGCGGCCACCAATGTCTGTTTTCGCCTTTACTGTACAAAATAAAACAATTACAGATGTATTAAAAAAGCTAATGATAGGTATCACAAATTAACGAAAGGTTTTTTAGAAAATTTATTTGTGTAACTTAATAATAGGTGGCAGCGCTGTCTTTGTGTGCAAGATGGGCCTGGAGGTCCATTGGAGTACCAAGGCCCATTGATAACGCACAGAGGCCGGCCACCGCGGGGTGGTTTAACCATACCAGCAGTATGGTATCTGTATGCAGATTTTCCCCTTCGAAATTAAAAAGGTGGCTTTTGTATGATGATGATGATGAATACATTTTCAGACTGATTTCACCTTAAACAAGGCCTTTTACAAAATATCAGATTATAGCTACAAGACAAAACAGCTTGGAAGTGTTCAGCGTCAATTCGAAAACAAAACCTAAAGTAGATAATTAGATAGACTAAGTACGTAGATCTTTCATTCTTATTTCGTTACACTAGCTGAATAGGACAAAGTAAGTAAGTAATGTAATACTTATCACATTACTTACTTACTTTGTTTTTCTTCTTTCTTACTTCTTTCTTTATTTCCTTTCATCGAACAAACTATTATTGAAAACAAACTATTAAATAAAACCCTAAATAGAACCCCGAATGAGCACTTATTAAATAAAACCCTGACTTCTAAACTACTGTGTGTTTGGAGTTGAGAAGTCAGTTTTGGTAGCTGTATGTTGTGTTACAAGTCGATAACTTTTTTTTCCCGATTTTTTTAATCTAATAGATTAAAAAAATCGGGATTAAAATAATAGTTTGTTCGAAGAAAGGAAATAAAGAAAGAATATGCATTTCTTTTATTGAAGGTACGTGATCAAATCACGAGTTTCACATCTAGATGTGTTTATAGATAATGATCTTTTATGTCCTACGATGATAAAAGAGGTATTAAGTATTTACCACATAGTACTATGGTAACAAAAGTCATTTATTTAACCACCATTGTTAAATAACAATACTAAATTTACTGCGACTACCAACATACGTAGGTGTTTTCCAAGATTCTGAAAATACTACACTATCAACAAGTAATTCCATGTATTTTTCACACTTATTACACACAATGCCGCCACAAATGTAAAGGACACACGTGTTTTTGTATGTGCTACCCTAAACACCTCACCACGCAAATAACATACACCCATATTGGATGTGTGTAGTATATTTTGCTATTGCGTGGGTATCATTGTGAGATACAAGGTACCTTACCTATGCTTAGATGGAAGATGGGCTTATGACAGCAAAACAAAAGGTTAAAAGGGCTTCTAGTTTTAGACGGCATGTGGGCCGGACTGGCCGGATTTGCCGGATGTGCATTTAAATATGTCAATGCCTTCGATCTTGAATTCATGACGCCTACCTGTATTCTGATTTGTGTTTGTCGTTTTAATTTAATCGTCGCATAAAATCTGTTTCTATAATTTAGATGTGTATTTAAAATAAAACTTAGACCTTAAAGGTCTATGTTTTATTTATAGCCGATTTCAAAAAAAGGTGGAGGTTTTTTTCAAAGTACATTATTCGCCGATTTCTCCGGACCGATTTCGATGGTTCTTTTGCTATTCTATAATAGATGTCCTCGAGATGATCTTATAAAAATATTCCCGGGAGATTGGTATTTTCCCTGAAACTGTTTTGTAAACAGTGTAAAATTAAGGAATTCGAAGTTGCTTTTTAGTGTTTCAAAACTAGCTGCTATCCGCGGCTTTGCACGCGCTTTTCAAGTCGCTTAGGTTCATCCCCGGAATATCATCTACCTCCCTGCCAAATTTCATTGAGATCCGTTCAGCCGTTTAGGCTTGAAAAGGTAACAGGCGGACAGATAGACAGAGTTCTCTTCGAATTTATAATATTAGTAAGTATAGATTATTGGCTGATACTGTGTGTATTTTTTCCCGCATGATGTGATTTATAATAGAAGCAGAAACTTAGTAGGTACCTAGGTACCAAAAAAGGATTTCCTCCAATCCAATAATTTTTTTGTAGCAAGAATAATTTCTCTACCTGTCCCTCAGTGATATTAGAAGAAGCAAGTCATGAAAGAAAGAAAAACCGTTTCACGATTTCTCTTGCAGCATAATAGAAGTACCGATGAATATTATTGAGTATTAGGTAGCTCATAGCAGGCAACGCGTCTGCGTTAGGGGACCTCTCCGGAAACCGGTGTACAGTCAACCACCCAGCAATATTACCACACACCTTATTACAACCGAGCAAAGCACATTTTAGCTCCCTGCGCTTACCACCGTACCCAATAGAGCTGATTCGCTCTGCTCGGTCACTGTTCTGGTTACTCATATACTTGCTACGAAATTATCGCGATTTATTTCCTACTTGTTTGATATATCGTTTGTTACGAGATGCATCTTCTATACGTATTTGTCTCGACTTGATAATATTTATCTTATTTCTGCACAAATCTCATGATAGGTAGCTACAGTTTCTAAAGTATGATATTTAGTGTGGTAAAGTATGCATGAAGTATGTATTCCGTGTTGAACATTTCATTCAGTTGTGCTAATATGAACAAGACATACGACTATATAAATCTTGTTCATAATATTACTAGCTCATTTATTTTTACATTATTAAGCATTATGAACTATCTATTTGCATATCTGATGACAAAAGGAAGCAAAACGTGACTAGACAAGGAGGTAGAAACAGAATATTGTCGTAAAAAAGGGAAATTTAAACTGTAATTATTGAAAAAGATACAAATGCCCTTAACCGTCAACTCAGGGCTTCGAACCTTCGACCCTTGGCTGTTAACATTGAACTGTGACCGTGTGATTATACACAGAGAGATAGGTAGTTATTGTTTAGAGTTTAAAAATATCTCGTAGGACACGTTTTCCTCCTTTTTTTGAAGATCATTGACTCATTATGTTTAATTTTCAACGCTCGTATGGAAAGTGCTTCGATAGCGTTTCAATTTCAACTTGTTCGTTTTGATAAGTTATGCAGAAACGTGCGAAGTTACTTAATGTCGACCAGAAACTGGAAAGATTTTAGAATACGACTTGCTTTTCCCCGTGATTTTGCAGATGTGGTCCTAATTTATAATACTGCTCAGATCGATGTGAATTAAGCGAATTTGGGTAACATTAAAACAATTTTTCTCCGTCATTATCATTATCGAAAAACTTTGAAAAAAAAAAAAACACAATAATCTATAGGATTCAAGGCAGATACCCTTCGTCTCGATAATTAAAAAAAATAAACTTTAAATGTTAGAAATAATTGTGCAAACTACCATCTGTTTTCTTAGTTTTTACCATTTTTCTCCTAAAATACCTACCAATCACAAGATTTTTTATTATCATAGAATACCCAGGGAACCTTTGGCTTACTTTTGCAAAAAAAATCTTAATTAAAAGTCAATCAGCAATAACCTGATTTTTGAGCTTACGCCGCTCTGCTCTATCCCGCTCCTTCCTATGCCTATCCTATTCACAAAATGGCGTCATATGCCTGCCTCTTAATAACTATTAATAATAACATGCAGAAAAGGCGAGCACTCATAGATAATGGAAAAATTTTGAATGCCGACACAATAGCGAGGTAAGTATCCAAGTATAATTTCAAGTACAAAGATAGTACCAACATAAGTGTGCGGGCGGAAAGAGGTGAAGGTCCATGCTGTCTTTGAGATAATTTGAGTTAAGTGGAGATGAGTTAATACAATCATCATACAAGCTTCCGTTGACCAATTTCCTTACGAGGGCCCTGCAAGGTATAAGGGAGTCATACTAAAGACATGAGGATACTCAATTTTGAAACAATAAGCTGAAAATACTTAAGAAATATGTGACATACATACATATAAATTTACACGTGATAAAGGAAATATATTACATTTGTAAGACATAAAGAGCTTCGTAGGTCCATCGACTCGGGCAGACCCACAATTGGTTAGTTAACATGTCTACTAACCAGATTGGTAAGCATATACCCATGGAAGTTGAAACTATACTAGGCCTTAAACCCTGTTAAGAAAGTGAAACAGCAAAATTAGGTAATCGATTCTAGTGGTGATGACGTATTGTTACAACGCCAAGAGCTTTTTTTAGTAAGGAATCAATTCATCGGTTTCCACATTAACGGCATTCGCAAGTAGGTTGTCTGAAAGAGGACAAGTTAGGACAAGAATAACCTGCAAGTCATCGGAAGTGGGTAATATTCTGATCTATTTCCTTAGTAATAAATAAAGATCAAGGGCTTGCCTCAATAAATATATGTAAACAAATAATTATTCTTATAGGGTTAAAGTGCTCCGCGAGAAGTTTACCGCAATAAAAGTTCATTTCCGACTTCTTTTAATTAATTACTAATAATGCATCGGAAGGTAAGTTTATCATACATTGGCATTATGCCAAAGGACGTCGGAAACACAGCTACTTGTCTAAACATGTTGACCTTACGTTGAAAACATTAGAACTACGGTCTATTCAACAGGAATTGGAAGGATATTAAAATGCCTTATAGGGGATTTTATATGATAAAATATGAGTTTTATTGCCAACACCTACGCTAAAAGTGCTCGAGCGATAGATGCATAACATTGACAGCACCAAAACCATGTTAATCGCAAAAATGACCAAAATCTAATTTAATTCCTTCCTTCCTCTTCCGTTAGTCTTATAAATAACTAGCGACAAGACAAAATAACAAATTAATAACAAGCGGGTTGCCTTGAACTTGATTATTTTCGTTTTGAGCTGCGTAAGGTGTAAACAAGTTACCGGGAAGTATTATGCAGTCCTCATTTTACATTTTAGATCAGCAGTTTTGCGACGGTATAATTCAGGTGGAAATAAAAATAAAATATCAATAGTTGTTCACGAAATCACTTACAAGAATATAACATTAAAAGGTGTCACAAAAGCTAAATATGAAATTAAAAAAATTGTATGTAATAAATGTGCGCGATATTTCAGATTTGAAAAGAGTTGAAAAACGGTCCCTGCCGTCTCTGCATATCCAAGTGACCTGTGAAAGAGTTCGTCGAGTATCTAGTTATTTATTCAAGCTCTTGGGAGCGAGACATCTTGCAAGCGATGAATAAAACTACACACTTGCTGGTTTATTCGGTTTTTCATCTACGGAGCGTAAAACAAGATTGTTAAAATGTCGGTACTGTTACAACCTATAAAAATAGCTAGCTTTGATCAAACCAGGAATAAAGTTTATTTGACATATGGCGTACTTTCTACGTTGGAAAGAAGAAAGAAATATTAAAATTAAATATTTCAGGCTAAAACTTTGAAATTCCTATCAAAAACCTGTCAGCAAAATTAGTAGGTAGCAGCCGACTTAGATAAAAAAGAGGTAATCTGAAAGTAAAAGGTCAGTTTTTTTTATCAATATATATTTTAAAGTAGTAAGTAACACACTGACAGACAACGCAGAGCCCGAACCACTGGTTCTAGATACTTGAAATTTGGTGTGTTTCTTCCATTTAGGGTGTAGGGGTGTACTAAGAAAGGTTTATTATATTCTCACTCTAAGAGTTTCAAATTAAGTATGAAAGTTTAAACAAAACTGCTTTTTAATTCAGTACATGTAAGCAATAAAACGTCAGAATTTCACATATAGATTCCCCTTTTATAATGGTCACACTTTTGATTCATAGTTTACTGAAATTCTGTCGATGTTTTCTTATATCCAATTTTTGACCAAAAAACTAAAGTTAAACGCAAATGCTCTGTACCTGAGCAAACGTTAGCTATAAACGACAAAATTTTCCTTTGATATAGATAACACATTTGAATCATGATTTGAAATTCTTTCTATTCTCTGTATGCATAAACAGTTGCACCGTATGCAATTTATCAACATAAATTTACATTTTGATTTCCCTTACAAAAAAAACACACATTTCATACTTCGTTTTCAGGAATTTGGAATTTTTATTATTCATCAATATACCTAGTTCTACATTTAATATTGTATTATTCTTGTTGAGGAACACCTTAATAATCTCCCGTTGATAAATCAATTTCGAGGATACAGTCATTAGGTGACAGAAGGGTTGGTAGGTTTAATGATGCAGATGCAGTGAGCCTTAGGACAATAACCAATGATATTATAATATAAATGAGGACAATAACCGACAGAATAAAACGTTTGTAGATAACCATGAAAATTATTGGAAGTATAAATCAAACTCCACGCGGACAAAGTCGGCGCGGGTAACAGTGAAATATATTATTATGTAGTCACGATCAACAAATCTCAGACTGATAATTTCTTGACTTTGAACAGATAAGATTAAATTTAATATTTCGTAAGGTTCTATTTATTTTATTATGATGTTAATCTGTGTTTTCGTTATCTTAAGTGGAAAAGACAACTATCACATAAATGTTATCTTGACATGGGATTAATTGAAATATCACCCATAAATAACGTAAATATAAATAAATTTGAAGGATACGTATTCATATCACGATAATCTTGGGATTCAGGTCAACTAACTTTTGTTACGTAATGTCTAAAGTCGATCGTGATGGCAAACAAAGATTATTAACGTGTATTTTACCTATCTACACCCTTGACAAGACATGAGCTGGTAAACAAAGGTTTTTAAAGTATGTTTTACTTGTCTACCTATACCCTTAACAATACAAGAGATCTTAAAACTCGAGACCTAAAACTGGAAGAAAACTTTACACAACAGTACCTATGTAAGGTTGTTACTAGCAACAAAACACAAACTTTTGAAAAGGCATAATTGTTCGCGCGCAGCCTAAGGGGTAGGTACAATTTGAAAACGGACGAGTGACGAATAAAAGCTTTCAAAACTAAAAAAAATATAAGTTTCTGCTTTCTCTCCAATGGTAATTGTAATAAAATATTTTTCTGCAATATTTCTTTGGTTCTAGATCCGTTATACCTAATATAAAATTCAGAATAAGTATAATACACTACCAAAAGAAAATAGACTTATTCTTACAATGTTTAAATAATAATCTAGCTCCAAAGTAAGCCCAGTTTACTCTGCTAAACGATGCTTTGATAATGTCCAGCATACACAGGATACACAATAAAGTCAAATAAAGGATATTTACCGTGATTTGCGTTGTTTTGAGTTTCCCAATATTTCAGCACAGCTACACGCACCATGATAATAGATAAACTAAAGTCACTGCGAGTGAGTGTTTATTACCACATTTACCGATCTACCCTCATCTTTTGTCTTTGAATACGAAAATTACCACTACTCACTTCAGTGACTTCGGTTATGCCGCGATAATGGTGCAAGTACCAAATTGGAAAAATCAAAACAACACAATTCATAATAAATATGCCGATACTGACATTAGTGTTGATTACCTAATAGTTTTAAAAGTTTAAGGGTAAATTAAGTAAATTTTCGTACAAAAAAAAGCTAAGTTTAAAGCAATGCGACACCTCTCGTCAATCGAACTAAACGTATCTAGTCATTGAGCAGGTTTGGATAACTTTAAATGTTTCCCCTGTAGATGGCGCTAACGGCGCTTGAGCCGTAAGAAGTCCCAAAGATTTTCGACGAAACCGACTAAGATTTCGTGGCTTAGTTGGTCAGATCACACCCGTACGCGTGAATTCGTTTCGGCAGGTTCGAATTCTGCCAAAATCGAAAAATTTTGGGACATCATTAATTTTTTGTAGAAAATTTCCCCAGTGCGAATAACAAAAAAAAAGTTAGGTGTAAATAATACTCACAATTGTGCTAATGGGTACGTGACATTAATAAGAAATTAATGATTCTTTCTCAATATCATTACGATAAGAAACAAATAATCATCTCAAAAGAGGTGAAAGTTATAATTCATTGTTATCATCAAGAAGTTATCAAGGTTAGTAAGTCAATCGCAGTAGTCAAAGGACTGCCGGAAAAAAATAACTTTTATGGATCTTAATGCTATTTCTTTTTAGGGTTTCAAAGATCGGTTTTGAAACCCTTATGGTCTCGCTCTGTCCGTCCCCGCTCTTTCTTGAATATCTCAGTAACTACTGCAGCTATTAACTTGAAATTTGAAATAATGATACATTTCGTGCGCCATTACTGATTTTAAGAAAAAAATATATAAATAAATGAAAAATGAAAATGAATATTTTCAGTACAAATTTTGATGTTTAAATTTCAAAAGAGACCTAGGAAGGCAAATGGGGTATCAAATGAAAGGTATCGTTTTGTACATTTCAAAACACTTTTTGAAATTTCTGTAAATTTCATACTTTTTGAAATATTTCAAAAAAAAAAACGAAAAATTGACCATACCCCCCCCTATCTCCGAAGATTGCAGACCGATCCACGTACAATGTATTAGGCGTTTGTAGATATAGATCTATATTTTACAGGAAAAATATAGAGAAGTCTGTAATAATAATAGTTTTTGAAAAATGGTAAAAAGGGGGGGGGGGATTTTTTTTCGAAAGGACCCCCCCTTTCGAAAAAAATCCCCCCCCCTTTTTACCATTTTTCAAAAACTATTTTTAGTTTTAGTTTAACTATTGTTATTTTTAGTTTTTTTTTTGAAATATTTCAAAAAGTATGAAATTTACAGAAATTTCAAAAAGTGTTTTGAAATGTACAAAACGATACCTACCTATGTGGGGTATCAAATGAAAGGTATCGTTTTGACCATATCAAAACACTTTTTGAAATTTCTGTAAGTTTCATTCTTTTTAAAATATTTCAGAAAATTGATTGTCCAAATAATTGGCAAATGTTTGAAACCCTCGGCGCGCGAGTTACACTCGCACTTGGCGAATCTTGTTTTTTAAAGGTCACATTTTTGACGGTGACATTTTTTCATCTGTGCCCTGAGTATGATTCTGATCATTATTTCACATAATGATAGCTACACTAAACCTGATGTTTTTTACAGCTAGCATTAAAATTGAAATTAAGCTAGTAATTATAAAATATTACCTACCCCGCGGTTTCACCGACGTTAAATTCGATTTTAATATTTCTGGGAGGATTACTATTCCAGTAAATCTCCCATAGAAATTTGATGTTTTAACAGGATAAAAAGTAGCCGATGTTACTCTCAATCTTATCAAATAACTCTATTCCAAAAATCAAGTCGATTGGTTGCTAAGTTATGGCGTGAAGGAATGACAAACAAACAAACATACTTTCGCATTTATAATATTAGTAAGGATAGCTAAGTTTACAACAAAACGAAAACTTCATTAATGGTTTTCTATTCGTAACAGTTTTCCTATATCATCATCATCATCAGCGTATACTAGTCCACTGCTGGAGACTGTTTTCCTATATAAGATCCACTATTATTAAGATGTGGTTCATTTATTGCCATGTGGTGCCGGCTTAGAATCTGCACCACCCCAACTCTTCCCGTGGGTGTCGTAGGAGGAGACGAAGGGACATACACCGGGGGGCGGGCAGCAGCGCCTCTTGCAGAATAGATCTGCCCGAACTGTGATCCCAACTCCCTTGCCCATTGGCATTACACCCCTCCTCCCCATGAGAAAAAACAGGGGGAGGCCTGCGTCCAGCAGTGGACCATTATTGGCTATTGAGGTGAGGTGAGGTGGTTCATTTATATTATCATTTTCTGTTGCTTCATTGCTATTGCTAAATTATGTAAAATTCATGTAATTTATATAAAATATGAACTTGAAGTTGCAGTTCTGGAAATAGGTAGATTTTTTCTTGTTTGGAGAATAATACGATTCGACCTGAAAATGCTTTATTGGTGATAAACTTTCGCAATGCAAGATCCATTCACCATCACCGGATGGATGCAACCTGCAATTTGTCTATTGTCCTTCAGTCTACAGCAGTAATAATACCTTTGAAGCCACTTCTAAATTACTCCTTAATATTTTGTAGCCTCGTACTAGTTCCAAGAACAAATTATAATACGCATCTAAGTATTCAGTATGCATATATATTTTATGTAAAAAGTCTTGGAAGGAAAACAGGAAACTTAGTGTAGGTATTTGTGGTTTTTAGTTCGTTTAGTCGACATTGAGGTTTACGTTAGAAATCTGAAGGCGTCCCGTACGGCCTTTGCGGTTTTGCAGCAATTTT
This sequence comes from Eupithecia vulgata, assembly GCA_946478455.1. Lineage (NCBI taxonomy): Eukaryota > Metazoa > Arthropoda > Insecta > Lepidoptera > Geometridae > Eupithecia > Eupithecia vulgata. The sequence continues at coordinate 9,133,568 of OX297869.1, read as the reverse complement.
TATAACTTTATAAGATTTGGATTCCTGTTACGCAATTTGTCCACCACCGTCTTAGACAAGTTAAACTAAATTTATAATTAAATTTTATTATATTTTTTAAAAGCGGGTGAAATAATGAAGTTTCTGTACCGGTACTGTACTGTTTCGGTACCTGTAATAGTGTAGGTATCCTAATTATTTGTAATAATTGGCAAATGTTTTAAATCCTCGGCGCGCGAGTTATACTCGCACTTGACGGATCTTGTTTAATATACTTTCCAACTACAAATCTGAATCACGCAGGTTAGAATACACCTATTTACTGTTGTCTTGAAGAGACCTAAGTTGTATTCTTTAGCAGTGGAAATGATGAAGGCTTAATACGGTTCCATCCACAAGATATCATCTACCGGATCAGAATCGATTGTGTTCCACTTTTGGCTTCATGCCAAGCTCTTAGCGTCAGTTAATCGACACCTTACCTAGGAAGGTACACTCATAAATCCTGACCTCGGTCGATTATCTTCGGAAGTTGGCGCGGAAGTAAACGGGTCCTTTGTGAGCAATGTCCAGCTGCCAGTTTGGCCCACTGCTGGACCGGTTCCGCCCTGTCATTGACTTGTCTCGTTTTAGATGTATGACCTATGAACGTGCCGCGAATGTAATGTTTGAGGAAGTGGATATTGTTATGTCTGATTTATTTGTTTTAAATGGAACATGGTCGTTTTTTGCAAGAAGACCTATGAGATGAAATGACATACGCATAAAAACCTGCCGTCTCTTTTTTACCTACTACATATCTAAACTTAGTAGTTTTGATATTTAGAAGGTAAAAAAATTGAGACGGCAGGTTTTTAGGTATTTACAAGTTAGTACTTGTAATGTAAATACCTAACTATAGGCACCTTTGAGATTTCACTAAAAACTATCATAAATTGACGAATTCATTATTAATAAAATGACATGATAATCTCCGAAATGTTTTATAATACTCCAGCCATATAAGATGTAAAATGTTTGTACCTAAAATTCAATCTGTTGGCGTGCACGTTTATCGCAATTTACAAAGCTTGTCGTTTTAAGATATTTCCTTCAATAACAAATTTAGCCAACAATTGTACCTACCTGGAAGTCGTGAATTTTAGCTTCTCTGTAGTGGTATGTTTACAGACGTTTCACATTAAATTTGTCTGGAATTTACGTAAATGCTTAGCATAATAACAAAGATAGCAATCACAACGGTACCTACATACATATTAAGATACCAAGATACCATAAGCTAATCGAGACAGCCTCGAGATAGATATTAAAGATATTGACATAATTATACTGTTGTCTTATGTGTATCAGTTAGTAGAAGAATTAATTTTATATTGTTCTGTAGTAATTTTATATTGTTCTAAAGTAAACAGCTTTTATCTGTCCCTGAGTACTACTATTATTAAAATTTTGCAATATTCACGTAGAATTAGCCACAGAATGTTGTTTCGAAACTCTGTGAGACCACAAAACAATTATTGTACCTAAGATAATGATTATGCTTATAGCCTCCACAATAACGACTTAATTCTTAGACCAGATGTAGTACGAATAATCATTTGTATCATTCCATTCCAGATATTGTATTATTTCAATCAGTGCTAATTGTAGCAAGCCGCAGAGCATATTAATAGAATTTTTTAAAAGGAATATGTCTAAAAAATACAGTTTTTATGGCCTTTTTTATGCTATTCTATTGGCTTACGTGCACGCAAGCAAAGTTTTCTATCGATATATCTTTTCTTTCGATATGTATGTATTGTTATAATTATTTTCGCCAATTTACGGGAAAATAAAACATTTTATTTAACAGCAAAAAATATAATTACAACTTTTTAGAAAATAGATGTAAGTGTGAATATTTGTTGAACATTTTTAGCTGTTAAATAAAAAATCACAACTAATGTTTACACTGACATACATTATCTAAAAATCCAAGCCAATTTACGTAAAACATTATTGAATTGTACACCTTTTCATGAATTACTATGTCTATTGTTGAAAACCGTATAAAAATCCGCTTGGTAGTTTGAGTTTCCCCGCCGGCTTAGAATCTGCACCACCCCAACTCTTCCCGTGGGTGTCGTAGGAGGAGACGAAGGGACATACACCGGGGGGCGGGCAGCAGCGCCTCTTGCAGAATAGATCTGCCCGAACTGTGATCCCAACTCCCTTGCCCATTGGCATTACACCCCTCCTCCCCATGAGAAAAAACAGGGGGAGGCCTGCGTCCAGCAGTGGACCATTATTGGCTATTGAGGTGAGGTGAGGTGGTTCATTTATATTATCATTTTCTGTTGCTTCATTGCTATTGCTAAATTATGTAAAATTCATGTAATTTATATAAAATATGAACTTGAAGTTGCAGTTCTGGAAATAGGTAGATTTTTTCTTGTTTGGAGAATAATACGATTCGACCTGAAAATGCTTTATTGGTGATAAACTTTCGCAATGCAAGATCCATTCACCATCACCGGATGGATGCAACCTGCAATTTGTCTATTGTCCTTCAGTCTACAGCAGTAATAATACCTTTGAAGCCACTTCTAAATTACTCCTTAATATTTTGTAGCCTCGTACTAGTTCCAAGAACAAATTATAATACGCATCTAAGTATTCAGTATGCATATATATTTTATGTAAAAAGTCTTGGAAGGAAAACAGGAAACTTAGTGTAGGTATTTGTGGTTTTTAGTTCGTTTAGTCGACATTGAGGTTTACGTTAGAAATCTGAAGGCGTCCCGTACGGCCTTTGCGGTTTTGCAGCAATTTTTATAACTTTATAAGATTTGGATTCCTGTTACGCAATTTGTCCACCACCGTCTTAGACAAGTTAAACTAAATTTATAATTAAATTTTATTATATTTTTTAAAAGCGGGTGAAATAATGAAGTTTCTGTACCGGTACTGTACTGTTTCGGTACCTGTAATAGTGTAGGTATCCTAATTATTTGTAATAATTGGCAAATGTTTTAAATCCTCGGCGCGCGAGTTATACTCGCACTTGACGGATCTTGTTTAATATACTTTCCAACTACAAATCTGAATCACGCAGGTTAGAATACACCTATTTACTGTTGTCTTGAAGAGACCTAAGTTGTATTCTTTAGCAGTGGAAATGATGAAGGCTTAATACGGTTCCATCCACAAGATATCATCTACCGGATCAGAATCGATTGTGTTCCACTTTTGGCTTCATGCCAAGCTCTTAGCGTCAGTTAATCGACACCTTACCTAGGAAGGTACACTCATAAATCCTGACCTCGGTCGATTATCTTCGGAAGTTGGCGCGGAAGTAAACGGGTCCTTTGTGAGCAATGTCCAGCTGCCAGTTTGGCCCACTGCTGGACCGGTTCCGCCCTGTCATTGACTTGTCTCGTTTTAGATGTATGACCTATGAACGTGCCGCGAATGTAATGTTTGAGGAAGTGGATATTGTTATGTCTGATTTATTTGTTTTAAATGGAACATGGTCGTTTTTTGCAAGAAGACCTATGAGATGAAATGACATACGCATAAAAACCTGCCGTCTCTTTTTTACCTACTACATATCTAAACTTAGTAGTTTTGATATTTAGAAGGTAAAAAAATTGAGACGGCAGGTTTTTAGGTATTTACAAGTTAGTACTTGTAATGTAAATACCTAACTATAGGCACCTTTGAGATTTCACTAAAAACTATCATAAATTGACGAATTCATTATTAATAAAATGACATGATAATCTCCGAAATGTTTTATAATACTCCAGCCATATAAGATGTAAAATGTTTGTACCTAAAATTCAATCTGTTGGCGTGCACGTTTATCGCAATTTACAAAGCTTGTCGTTTTAAGATATTTCCTTCAATAACAAATTTAGCCAACAATTGTACCTACCTGGAAGTCGTGAATTTTAGCTTCTCTGTAGTGGTATGTTTACAGACGTTTCACATTAAATTTGTCTGGAATTTACGTAAATGCTTAGCATAATAACAAAGATAGCAATCACAACGGTACCTACATACATATTAAGATACCAAGATACCATAAGCTAATCGAGACAGCCTCGAGATAGATATTAAAGATATTGACATAATTATACTGTTGTCTTATGTGTATCAGTTAGTAGAAGAATTAATTTTATATTGTTCTGTAGTAATTTTATATTGTTCTAAAGTAAACAGCTTTTATCTGTCCCTGAGTACTACTATTATTAAAATTTTGCAATATTCACGTAGAATTAGCCACAGAATGTTGTTTCGAAACTCTGTGAGACCACAAAACAATTATTGTACCTAAGATAATGATTATGCTTATAGCCTCCACAATAACGACTTAATTCTTAGACCAGATGTAGTACGAATAATCATTTGTATCATTCCATTCCAGATATTGTATTATTTCAATCAGTGCTAATTGTAGCAAGCCGCAGAGCATATTAATAGAATTTTTTAAAAGGAATATGTCTAAAAAATACAGTTTTTATGGCCTTTTTTATGCTATTCTATTGGCTTACGTGCACGCAAGCAAAGTTTTCTATCGATATATCTTTTCTTTCGATATGTATGTATTGTTATAATTATTTTCGCCAATTTACGGGAAAATAAAACATTTTATTTAACAGCAAAAAATATAATTACAACTTTTTAGAAAATAGATGTAAGTGTGAATATTTGTTGAACATTTTTAGCTGTTAAATAAAAAATCACAACTAATGTTTACACTGACATACATTATCTAAAAATCCAAGCCAATTTACGTTACTCTCAATCTTATCAAATAACTCTATTCCAAAAATCAAGTCGATTGGTTGCTAAGTTATGGCGTGAAGGAATGACAAACAAACAAACATACTTTCGCATTTATAATATTAGTAAGGATAGCTAAGTTTACAACAAAACGAAAACTTCATTAATGGTTTTCTATTCGTAACAGTTTTCCTATATCATCATCATCATCAGCGTATACTAGTCCACTGCTGGAGACTGTTTTCCTATATAAGATCCACTATTATTAAGATGTGGTTCATTTATTGCCATGTGGTGCCGGCTTAGAATCTGCACCACCCCAACTCTTCCCGTGGGTGTCGTAGGAGGAGACGAAGGGACATACACCGGGGGGCGGGCAGCAGCGCCTCTTGCAGAATAGATCTGCCCGAACTGTGATCCCAACTCCCTTGCCCATTGGCATTACACCCCTCCTCCCCATGAGAAAAAACAGGGGGAGGCCTGCGTCCAGCAGTGGACCATTATTGGCTATTGAGGTGAGGTGAGGTGGTTCATTTATATTATCATTTTCTGTTGCTTCATTGCTATTGCTAAATTATGTAAAATTCATGTAATTTATATAAAATATGAACTTGAAGTTGCAGTTCTGGAAATAGGTAGATTTTTTCTTGTTTGGAGAATAATACGATTCGACCTGAAAATGCTTTATTGGTGATAAACTTTCGCAATGCAAGATCCATTCACCATCACCGGATGGATGCAACCTGCAATTTGTCTATTGTCCTTCAGTCTACAGCAGTAATAATACCTTTGAAGCCACTTCTAAATTACTCCTTAATATTTTGTAGCCTCGTACTAGTTCCAAGAACAAATTATAATACGCATCTAAGTATTCAGTATGCATATATATTTTATGTAAAAAGTCTTGGAAGGAAAACAGGAAACTTAGTGTAGGTATTTGTGGTTTTTAGTTCGTTTAGTCGACATTGAGGTTTACGTTAGAAATCTGAAGGCGTCCCGTACGGCCTTTGCGGTTTTGCAGCAATTTTTATAACTTTATAAGATTTGGATTCCTGTTACGCAATTTGTCCACCACCGTCTTAGACAAGTTAAACTAAATTTATAATTAAATTTTATTATATTTTTTAAAAGCGGGTGAAATAATGAAGTTTCTGTACCGGTACTGTACTGTTTCGGTACCTGTAATAGTGTAGGTATCCTAATTATTTGTAATAATTGGCAAATGTTTTAAATCCTCGGCGCGCGAGTTATACTCGCACTTGACGGATCTTGTTTAATATACTTTCCAACTACAAATCTGAATCACGCAGGTTAGAATACACCTATTTACTGTTGTCTTGAAGAGACCTAAGTTGTATTCTTTAGCAGTGGAAATGATGAAGGCTTAATACGGTTCCATCCACAAGATATCATCTACCGGATCAGAATCGATTGTGTTCCACTTTTGGCTTCATGCCAAGCTCTTAGCGTCAGTTAATCGACACCTTACCTAGGAAGGTACACTCATAAATCCTGACCTCGGTCGATTATCTTCGGAAGTTGGCGCGGAAGTAAACGGGTCCTTTGTGAGCAATGTCCAGCTGCCAGTTTGGCCCACTGCTGGACCGGTTCCGCCCTGTCATTGACTTGTCTCGTTTTAGATGTATGACCTATGAACGTGCCGCGAATGTAATGTTTGAGGAAGTGGATATTGTTATGTCTGATTTATTTGTTTTAAATGGAACATGGTCGTTTTTTGCAAGAAGACCTATGAGATGAAATGACATACGCATAAAAACCTGCCGTCTCTTTTTTACCTACTACATATCTAAACTTAGTAGTTTTGATATTTAGAAGGTAAAAAAATTGAGACGGCAGGTTTTTAGGTATTTACAAGTTAGTACTTGTAATGTAAATACCTAACTATAGGCACCTTTGAGATTTCACTAAAAACTATCATAAATTGACGAATTCATTATTAATAAAATGACATGATAATCTCCGAAATGTTTTATAATACTCCAGCCATATAAGATGTAAAATGTTTGTACCTAAAATTCAATCTGTTGGCGTGCACGTTTATCGCAATTTACAAAGCTTGTCGTTTTAAGATATTTCCTTCAATAACAAATTTAGCCAACAATTGTACCTACCTGGAAGTCGTGAATTTTAGCTTCTCTGTAGTGGTATGTTTACAGACGTTTCACATTAAATTTGTCTGGAATTTACGTAAATGCTTAGCATAATAACAAAGATAGCAATCACAACGGTACCTACATACATATTAAGATACCAAGATACCATAAGCTAATCGAGACAGCCTCGAGATAGATATTAAAGATATTGACATAATTATACTGTTGTCTTATGTGTATCAGTTAGTAGAAGAATTAATTTTATATTGTTCTGTAGTAATTTTATATTGTTCTAAAGTAAACAGCTTTTATCTGTCCCTGAGTACTACTATTATTAAAATTTTGCAATATTCACGTAGAATTAGCCACAGAATGTTGTTTCGAAACTCTGTGAGACCACAAAACAATTATTGTACCTAAGATAATGATTATGCTTATAGCCTCCACAATAACGACTTAATTCTTAGACCAGATGTAGTACGAATAATCATTTGTATCATTCCATTCCAGATATTGTATTATTTCAATCAGTGCTAATTGTAGCAAGCCGCAGAGCATATTAATAGAATTTTTTAAAAGGAATATGTCTAAAAAATACAGTTTTTATGGCCTTTTTTATGCTATTCTATTGGCTTACGTGCACGCAAGCAAAGTTTTCTATCGATATATCTTTTCTTTCGATATGTATGTATTGTTATAATTATTTTCGCCAATTTACGGGAAAATAAAACATTTTATTTAACAGCAAAAAATATAATTACAACTTTTTAGAAAATAGATGTAAGTGTGAATATTTGTTGAACATTTTTAGCTGTTAAATAAAAAATCACAACTAATGTTTACACTGACATACATTATCTAAAAATCCAAGCCAATTTACGTAAAACATTATTGAATTGTACACCTTTTCATGAATTACTATGTCTATTGTTGAAAACCGTATAAAAATCCGCTTGGTAGTTTGAGTTTCCCCGCCGGCTTAGAATCTGCACCACCCCAACTCTTCCCGTGGGTGTCGTAGGAGGAGACGAAGGGACATACACCGGGGGGCGGGCAGCAGCGCCTCTTGCAGAATAGATCTGCCCGAACTGTGATCCCAACTCCCTTGCCCATTGGCATTACACCCCTCCTCCCCATGAGAAAAAACAGGGGGAGGCCTGCGTCCAGCAGTGGACCATTATTGGCTATTGAGGTGAGGTGAGGTGGTTCATTTATATTATCATTTTCTGTTGCTTCATTGCTATTGCTAAATTATGTAAAATTCATGTAATTTATATAAAATATGAACTTGAAGTTGCAGTTCTGGAAATAGGTAGATTTTTTCTTGTTTGGAGAATAATACGATTCGACCTGAAAATGCTTTATTGGTGATAAACTTTCGCAATGCAAGATCCATTCACCATCACCGGATGGATGCAACCTGCAATTTGTCTATTGTCCTTCAGTCTACAGCAGTAATAATACCTTTGAAGCCACTTCTAAATTACTCCTTAATATTTTGTAGCCTCGTACTAGTTCCAAGAACAAATTATAATACGCATCTAAGTATTCAGTATGCATATATATTTTATGTAAAAAGTCTTGGAAGGAAAACAGGAAACTTAGTGTAGGTATTTGTGGTTTTTAGTTCGTTTAGTCGACATTGAGGTTTACGTTAGAAATCTGAAGGCGTCCCGTACGGCCTTTGCGGTTTTGCAGCAATTTTTATAACTTTATAAGATTTGGATTCCTGTTACGCAATTTGTCCACCACCGTCTTAGACAAGTTAAACTAAATTTATAATTAAATTTTATTATATTTTTTAAAAGCGGGTGAAATAATGAAGTTTCTGTACCGGTACTGTACTGTTTCGGTACCTGTAATAGTGTAGGTATCCTAATTATTTGTAATAATTGGCAAATGTTTTAAATCCTCGGCGCGCGAGTTATACTCGCACTTGACGGATCTTGTTTAATATACTTTCCAACTACAAATCTGAATCACGCAGGTTAGAATACACCTATTTACTGTTGTCTTGAAGAGACCTAAGTTGTATTCTTTAGCAGTGGAAATGATGAAGGCTTAATACGGTTCCATCCACAAGATATCATCTACCGGATCAGAATCGATTGTGTTCCACTTTTGGCTTCATGCCAAGCTCTTAGCGTCAGTTAATCGACACCTTACCTAGGAAGGTACACTCATAAATCCTGACCTCGGTCGATTATCTTCGGAAGTTGGCGCGGAAGTAAACGGGTCCTTTGTGAGCAATGTCCAGCTGCCAGTTTGGCCCACTGCTGGACCGGTTCCGCCCTGTCATTGACTTGTCTCGTTTTAGATGTATGACCTATGAACGTGCCGCGAATGTAATGTTTGAGGAAGTGGATATTGTTATGTCTGATTTATTTGTTTTAAATGGAACATGGTCGTTTTTTGCAAGAAGACCTATGAGATGAAATGACATACGCATAAAAACCTGCCGTCTCTTTTTTACCTACTACATATCTAAACTTAGTAGTTTTGATATTTAGAAGGTAAAAAAATTGAGACGGCAGGTTTTTAGGTATTTACAAGTTAGTACTTGTAATGTAAATACCTAACTATAGGCACCTTTGAGATTTCACTAAAAACTATCATAAATTGACGAATTCATTATTAATAAAATGACATGATAATCTCCGAAATGTTTTATAATACTCCAGCCATATAAGATGTAAAATGTTTGTACCTAAAATTCAATCTGTTGGCGTGCACGTTTATCGCAATTTACAAAGCTTGTCGTTTTAAGATATTTCCTTCAATAACAAATTTAGCCAACAATTGTACCTACCTGGAAGTCGTGAATTTTAGCTTCTCTGTAGTGGTATGTTTACAGACGTTTCACATTAAATTTGTCTGGAATTTACGTAAATGCTTAGCATAATAACAAAGATAGCAATCACAACGGTACCTACATACATATTAAGATACCAAGATACCATAAGCTAATCGAGACAGCCTCGAGATAGATATTAAAGATATTGACATAATTATACTGTTGTCTTATGTGTATCAGTTAGTAGAAGAATTAATTTTATATTGTTCTGTAGTAATTTTATATTGTTCTAAAGTAAACAGCTTTTATCTGTCCCTGAGTACTACTATTATTAAAATTTTGCAATATTCACGTAGAATTAGCCACAGAATGTTGTTTCGAAACTCTGTGAGACCACAAAACAATTATTGTACCTAAGATAATGATTATGCTTATAGCCTCCACAATAACGACTTAATTCTTAGACCAGATGTAGTACGAATAATCATTTGTATCATTCCATTCCAGATATTGTATTATTTCAATCAGTGCTAATTGTAGCAAGCCGCAGAGCATATTAATAGAATTTTTTAAAAGGAATATGTCTAAAAAATACAGTTTTTATGGCCTTTTTTATGCTATTCTATTGGCTTACGTGCACGCAAGCAAAGTTTTCTATCGATATATCTTTTCTTTCGATATGTATGTATTGTTATAATTATTTTCGCCAATTTACGGGAAAATAAAACATTTTATTTAACAGCAAAAAATATAATTACAACTTTTTAGAAAATAGATGTAAGTGTGAATATTTGTTGAACATTTTTAGCTGTTAAATAAAAAATCACAACTAATGTTTACACTGACATACATTATCTAAAAATCCAAGCCAATTTACGTAAAACATTATTGAATTGTACACCTTTTCATGAATTACTATGTCTATTGTTGAAAACCGTATAAAAATCCGCTTGGTAGTTTGAGTTTCTCCCGTTAAAATAAACAGACAAATCAAAGACATGTATCGAGATCCCGATACATGTCTGTTAGATAAATAATAATAAAAATATCAAATATAATAGGATGCTGTAGTATGTTGAACCAACTAGCAAATATTTAATCCTGAAAACAGCCTGGCACAGTAAAACCAGACCTTACTTCTAGGATAAACACAGTTAATTGTGTTCATACATGTTCTCAGTCTTTGGGTTTTTATTATACACTCGGGGCAAAGCCTTTTGAAGTTTTTGTGAGAAATTATGTAATTTAATTAAAACCATTTGTTAAAATACCGGACTTTACCTATTAGTTACTTGTTATACCTGAAAAAATGATTTATGTTTCGACGGGTAGGTATGTTTTATACATATCTATTAACAATGAAATTATACTTGCCTACACGTGTTAGTTTATTTATAGCACAGAACCATTTTAATTAGCCGTCATTTTATAAGCTCAAGTCTAAAAACGATAGCAGGAAATTTATATGAACTGCACTTGTTTTTAGTCCTTGTCTTGATTCACACGATTCACACCAACAAAACACGGGCTTATACAGTTTTTAGATAGAATTTCGAGTTTCGGTTTGGAACAACTCTCAGAGTGACTTTGCGATGCGAACGCTGGAAGCCGAAATTCATACAAGAGCATACAAGATAATAATAAATAATGCTGGACAATTCACACAGCATTATCTATCCCCAAGCTAAGCAGAGCTTGTGTTATGGGTACTAGAGAACTGATATACATAAGATAATACAATACATAGATAGATATTTTTTATTATACATAGAAAACGACCAGAACACCCTGAACAAATATCTGCAGATCATACATACATTTGTCCCGAGGCGGGAATCGAACCCGCAACCTCTTGCGTCGCAGGCAGACCTTTGCCCACTGCGCGACAGAGGTCGTCAAATTATGGCAACAACAAAAGTCTCAAAATATTAAAATCCTGCAATATCGATTTTGTATTAGTAATTTTTTATAGCTAACGCTAAGGGTCTTGAACTCTGTTATTCGAGCTTTACATTAAAAAAACTTTTACCTCGTAGTAGACCATCGCAATGAAAAAAATGCTAAATTTTACATTCTGCGCTCGTCTTTTATATGTAGATAATATGTTAATTAGTCTAAATTGGTAGGAATACTCAATTAGCGCACCCAAAATAAAACATGAAAGCGTTTGTCGCAGACCTGCGACACCTACCTACCATAAATTATAGTACTTTTTGCTCTTGTTTCGTTTAGCTAAATAATAAACAAGACAAGAGCAAAAAATTCTTGTAATATATAAGATATATCTAAACAATAGGTATGTAACTTAACTTTATTCAGAAAGAAAATAACAATCAAATAACAAATTTAAATTAAAACTAGTATTTACAATAGAAACAATCTGCATATGACATGCAGCCAGTGTCTTAGGCACGCTTCCATAGGTATGTTATAAATATGATTCAATTAAAAAATGTGAACAAAATGAATGTCTATATTTTAAAATAGAATCATATTCTGAGGATACAGGCGACTGGGCCCATACATAACTAGGACCGCGGTCCCAGTTACCTGATCACATTTTTGAATCGGTCGACTGGGACCATATACCTAATTTGCCAAAGTACTTGACATTCCACATACCTAAAAAACATAAACCTGTTTTTCCAGCTTTGAAAGACTAGACCAATGTTTTATTTTATCTTTTTTTTCTGCTGAGTTCTTTTATAGTAGGTACATACTATTTTTTAGGTTACGGTGTTTTGCTTTATAGTGTAACTCGCACAGGGCAATTTATTAAATTTTCGTAGAAATTTTTATAGATTATCTTTTATACACCACTGGCTTTCTTACATTGTTATAGTTATTTCCATCTAAAGGTTGACTGGAAGAGATCGCTTCAAAGCGTTAAGGCCGCACATTGTACTTGTAATTTTTTTTGTAATTTTCTTTTTCTGGTGTACAATAAAGTATTTTTGTATTGTATTGGCACAAGAGTTTGGAGCCAGCAGTGGTTCAAGTCAGGTTGCGTATGATGATGATGATGAAGTAACAGTTACAATAAGGTCCTGATTGCCCTGGCAATGAATACTGTATGCACATTGTGGACTCGCGGCGATGCATGCCGGCCGTTGATTGCAATGCCGGCGTTTGATCAACGGGCTTACTCACCCGAAAACGGTTCTTCGCATAGAACCTTATGGTAGAAAAATAATCCCAGTTTGATATTACCATCACGTGAAATTCAATGCAATGTTTTTGTAGGGCTCATGGTACTTATCTATGGTCTTTAGGCTGGTCTTTAAAAAAATCAACATTTTCATGATCTTGAGAACTTACTGTTGTTCAAATATGAAATCTAGGATTATTATACTCCTATACCAAATATTCAATTTCATACTGTATAAAAGCGCCAAGATGTTTAATGAAAATAAAAATATCTAAAATATCTAAGTTTTGATATTTGCCTTCTCCTCCAAACCAATATGACTTTACTGACTTGATTTTTTATTGAAAAATAAAGCAGGCAGGGTAACAGATTTGCCAAAATAAATAATTGATTACTTGAACTAAGAAATCTTGATTTTTGGACACGCGGTCTGCTCTGTCCTGCTCCTAAGAACGTGAATAAAATAGAAGAATAAATAATCCTATGCCTATCCTTTTCGAAAAAGCGATACCTATTTAAGCAATCGGGAATGTATAGATGTTCGATCAACGGTCATCATCTTATCCGAAAAAAGTTCATTACTTCCACGTAGTCAAACTATTTAGTCCAACTGGTTTGACCACGAGGAATAATGTTTCCTCGTGGTCAAACCAGTCAAATGATCCTCCCTGTATCAATGTCAAGTTAAAAATAGGGACAGTCAATGTATATGTATGTATGTATGTCGTGTAGCTATTCTTTTTTCACACCAGTGTTTTTTAGCGTTTCAAATTGACTATTTGCAAACAATTTTACTGAGTAGAAGTTCATACGAAAAGACTTTGACAGCTGTGTTCAATAACTAGAACTGTACTAATGAAAATTCGAACCAAAACTCGTTTGATATTTTCTTTCTATAAAAAATAAATATATAGGTAGTAGATAATGGAATAGTAAATTTTAGAGAAATTATAGGTTACTTTTGAACTCTTGGAAATAGAATGGAATAGAATCTAAACGGAGCGTAGATAAATTCTTATGCAAAGCCGGGAAAACCCGATATAGTTTTTGGTATGAAACGGCAAAAAATTAATTTGTGGTGAGAATCTGTGGTGCGAAACAGTGCTACGGCGGCGCCGCCAGCGCCGTAGGAACTTATAAAAGTTTGACGCTGGTTTGACGTGTATCTGTGTAAATTTTTGTGTGTCTGTACAACGTAGTGAATTTTTTTTATGTCTATGGTCTGTACATGGCACTGAGACATGGCACCCACCGTAGGTCCCAAACAGATGGACCGATTCGGATTTAGTATTTTTGTGTATAAGGTAACATAATGGAGTGTTTATGGTCATATTGATTGGAAGAAAATGATAGGCGAATAAAAATTTAATGGTTCAGACTAAAATATTAGTCTAGGGTTTTAGAAGTTTTGGTAAGTTCGTTTTTTATCTATTTTTGAAAAAGTCTGCTCGGAATATTGTTTTTGTGTATTGCAATAAGTAATATTATCTCTGATTTTATGATTACCAACAACGGCTACAAGACCAAGGCAAAGAAAAAAAGTCGTAAAAATTTTCTTATCTTCATATGGAATTTCTCTTTTGTTCTATATGACCATAATATTGCCGGAAGATAAACGTGACATTTTTTGCGTTTCTTGTAAATTATTTTAAATTCCGTCCTTTTTTAGAATGATCTTTCAAATAAATGAACTGATGTTATGAGAAAAGTATTTGTCTATTCTTTATTACCATTATACAAAGCGGTCCCCAGTGGCGCCGCAGGCGAATGTCCTCCTGCGACACAGGAGGTTGTGAGTTCGAGTACCGCGGTAGGAAAAATATTTGTAAGATTGGCATATATTTGTATCGGGTTTAGGTATATTATTTAAAAAAATATCTACAATATTGTTTATTATCTATTCTTATGTCTATTGTATGTTTTTTTTGTACAATATTGTATTTGAACCGTTTAGGGTTGAAACCGTTGGTTCTTGAGGTCCAGAAGCATCCGCCATTTAGATCTTACCAAATTTCTCAGTACACGTGATCGGAATGCTATTTTCTATGTCGCTAAACGAGTTACCATTGCCATTCAACGTGGCATTGCTGCCAGCATTCTGGGCACTCTGCTTTAATTTTTTTAGAAAATTTATATAAATATAAATACTATAGTTGTAATTAGTCAATATTGTATTACTAATATCAATTATCTAGTACCCATAACACTTGAATTGTCATTATTTATTTACTCGGGGCACGCACGATAAGACCGTTCTCTAAGATGCATCGACATTTAAAGTAGTTTCAAGTAGGTAGGGCGAGCGAGATAATGCACGAGATTTTTACTGTGTATAATGTTCCGCGATATTTTTAAGGTCATAAAATAATTGAAACCAAGTCAATAGATTAATGAATGGGGATTTTCTGCCAACGGATAAGAATCTATACTAATTATAAATGCGAAAGTGTGTTTATTGTTTGTCATTCCTTCAGGCCCTAACTAGGCAACGAATGGACTTGATTTTTGGCATAGAGTTAGTTGACAGGATGGAGAGTAACATAGGTTACTTTTTATCTATAAGTCAGTTTCCATGGGGTAGAAATAACCATAAATAAAGCATGCGAAGCCGCGGGCAGTAAATAGTATGAGCTAAAAGTAAGTCAAGATTCATTCATAATACACATAGAGTGGGAAGCAAGGTTTAGGACAGTAATAGTACCAGATTTTAGATATATTAAAAAGATAATATTTTAAACACAGGACCTCTCCTTGTTTTTCAACATTTTAATAAATTGTTGTTAAGAAAATCAAGGGAGGTCTGCGTCCAGCAGTGAACCATTATAGGCTGTTGAGGTATAGGAGGATGTAAATTTTTAAATTTGATCATAATTTATAAAAACATAAACTTATACCGAAAATCAGCTGAAAATAAAGGTATTGATTTGGTTTGAATACTTACTTTTAAAAAGCCCCATCTTGAAACACTTTCTCATGGTGTCGGCAAATGAAAGCTTATTTATCTCTCCCATTAATACAAAAATTAACGCACTTTATTCATACAGTTCAATATCCTTTTAATTTCAAAAAGGTGTATTTTTACTCGACTCTCAATGAATCATCTTATTTACATTTATTTATTATTATTTTTATTTACGATAGCGGCTGAATTTATCTTGTTGTAGCCGGCTCGCTGCGCGCCGTCACATTATCAGACTGAAAGCGACGACGCTGCGCCCGCGCACCAAACAATATCTCATTGCCACTCGTATGTAAATTACTACTACTGTACCGGGTGTTTTCAGTTAGGATCATACAGCGTACCTTGGAGTATTTATCGTTAATGTTGTACATAATCTAAATTAAAACAGACTGCTCTTATTCAAGCACCGCGTGATTGAAGTCAGTGCAATCTTAATGCTAGAAAATATTCTACAAAACATTCATTATTAGACGACCTCTGTGGCGCGGTGGGCGAAGGTCTGCCTGCGACGCAGGAGGTTGCGGGTTCAATTCCCGCCTCGGGACCAATGTGTGTACGATCTGCAGACATTTGTTTAGGGTGTTCTGGTCGTTTTCTATGTATAATAAAAAATATCTATCTATGTATTGTATTATATTATGTATATCAGTTATCTAGTACCCATAACACAAGCTCTGCTTAGCTTGGGGCTAGATAATGCTGTGTGAATTGTCCAGCATTATTTATTTATTTATTTTATTTATACATTAATAGTACACAAATAACAAGTCGAATTCTCTCTCATTCAACACAGAAACATCGTATTATTATTATGCCTACAATTTATGCGCATCGGATTATATATTCTGTATTATTATAAAGCTATAGCGCTCATTAGGCGAGGCCTATGTCCAGCTGTGGACTAATGTAGGCTGATGATGAGGATGATGAATATAAAGTTATTATTGTGATTGTTAAAATTAAATAAATGAATTATTAATAAATAAAACAATGATTTCATAATTTCGAGTTATTGGTAGAACTAAGTAGAAGTTTTTAAACTTTCGCGTTTTGATAACATGATATTTATCGGGTATTTATCGCGTACCTTTTGCTTTATTTTCCCTAACGTTTCAACCGCGTTACAGCAATCGTGCCCGCCGTCGCTCCGTGACAACGATCGCTGTAACGCGGTTGAAATGGAAACCATATGACTGATAAACCTACATTAATAAAATCCATAAATGTTTTACCGAATACAAAGAAAACCCCTTATCTACCAGCTCCTGGACAAATATTAGTAAATAAAATAAATACCTATTCGTTTCGCAGTGTAAATCAAACCAGCAATTTACTGCGTTGATAGGAGCGATTGCTGGATTAGGATACCCCTAAGCCTAAGGGCCTAAGGGGCCTAAGGGGCCTAAGGGGCCTAAGGGGCCTAAGGGGCCTAAGGGGCCTAAGGGGCCTAAGGGGCCTAAGGGGCCTAAGGGGCCTAAGGGGCCTAAGAGGCCTAAGGGTCTAAGGGGCCTAAAGGGGCGCTGGGCGCAGTGCGTGAAGATATGCCTAGGGTTTAGGCAGATCTTCACGCACAGCGCCAGGCGCCGCCAGCGGTCGACGATTTTAATTCCGCAGTGGATGTAATCAGATTGCGGATATTGATGATGATAATACGACCTCGTGGTGCGGTGGGCGAACATCCGCCTACGACGCAGGAGGTTGCGGGTTCGATTCCCGTCTCGGGGAAATACGATCTGCAGATATTTGTTCAGTGTGTTCTGGTCGTTTTCTATGTATAATAAAAAATGTCTATCTATGTATTGTATTATATTATATTATGTATATCAGTTTTCTAAAATAGTACCCCTAACACAAGCTCTGCTTAGCTTGGGGCTAGATTATGCTGTGTGAAGTGTTCAGCAATATTTATTTAATACAATGAAGAATGACAGATCACAATGTTTTCTTTTGATGACCAACCATTCATTTCTTGTACGTTGCATACGTTGGTTTTCTCATCTACTATCCAAGCTACCATCTTGCAGTGCTGCGGTGGTAGGCTTACCGCACTATCACGTAAGCTATATTAGCTTAACTATTACACTGCCTACGACGCACATGGACGTCTCGCACCTGGTTCACCGCGGGTCGCACCGCCCCGCCATCGCCGGCTAGGCAGTGAATGCGTTAAGGCTGGTATTTCGCAAAAATCAACATTTTCATGATCTTTGAGATCTTACTGCTGTTCAAATATGAAATCAAGGATTCCTATACTCATTTAACAAATATTCCATTTCATTCTGTACAAAATAGCAAAGATAGTCTTCTGATTAGTTGCATATGTTTGATGAAAAAAAATATCTAAAATATATCTATTTTGATACATATTTACCTTCTTCTCAGAACCAATATAACTTACAGACTTGATTTTTATATTGAAAAATAAAGCAAAGGCAAATGCGAAAATAGAGTTTGGTGGCCAGTGGCCACAAAGTGCAATTTCGTATCTCTGCCTAAACTATACAAAATATAAATATTACAAAGGCATTTAAAAACAGCTTAGAATAGGTATTACAAATTGCCCATTGAAAATTTTGAAATTACTTTTGTTCAACGAAATAATAAAATAAAATAGGTGGCGGCGCTAGTTTGGCTCGGCGTATCACCTTCGTGAGGTGCCAAGCTGTGTCGTACCGCTCACATGTCTAATCTGTTCCTTGATCTACCGAGTGGTTGTCAGACGACAACCTCGTATCGCGGTAGTAAACATCGTTGAAAGGGAAAGATAAGTTCTAAATCTAAAGATCAGTAGAAGCTAATATACTTAATTGCAACAAGCAGACTAGACTTCCTTCATCACAGTATAATATGGTATGATAAGGTTTTCATTCCAGACGTATTGTCAGTTTAATTACCTATCTACAACTTAACTAAACGCGCTGGTGCGTTGAATTGGTTTAACAATTATTATGTTAAAGCTTTGTTGGAATGTGTCGTCACCCAGTTTAAAATAATTAACAATAGATGTAAAGCATAAGTTACCACATAAACGTTAATTGAAAGACGGAGCATAGAAAAAAAGTTTTGTAAAGTCCGCACCTAAAATACTTAAGGATGAATAAAAAGCCTACCGCATATAGTGAATATTTATATTACAACATATTGGATAACTCAAAAATAAATTAAGCTATAAAAGTATTTTAGACCCTAGTGAAAAACTCTCAGCAAAGCGCTTTGATTTTTCGTGACACTTTGGGTAGGGGCGTTACTTGCACGCATTACAACGGTCATTGTAAGGATTGCTAGTCTCGCAAAGCTACTACAGTTTTACTTGTAGGCATGCTTATACAAACCAGTTTGCGCAGGTAAGAGGGAGCTTATGGACGGCAAGACGTTAGGTTAGGTTAGGCTTGCAAGCCCTTAAGTGTGGCTTGTGCAATCGTTGACATGCAAAAGATTGGTATGTGCAATAAAGAAGGTCCACAAGTGTTAACTTGAGCGTATGGCCGGTCATTCAAGCCGCGCTTCGGTCTGGCAAAGTGTTTATAACGCGTCGCTTATTTGAATGTTGTTTATCAGCAAACAATACAAAAAAGTTCCTAATAATAATATGTAATAAAAAGTATCTTCTGTTGTCGACATCGTGACACCGAAAATAGAGCAATAAAACAATTTTATCGTCTCCGCAATGACATGTAGACAATGTGCAGTTTGCACGAGCTTACTTGCACCTTGTGGGGATACTGTACTGTGTTCAGTCTTTTTGCACAATCATAACTGCGGCAACTCAACTGAGCAAGCAAAACGGAAAGTGTGGACGAGCTATTAAATTTAAATAAATCTGTTTTTATTTTACCAGAATCGTTTGCTAGGTATTTTCAACTAGGCACCAAAAGCGTTCCTAGTTGAAACACCTAGCAATGAACATCTCACGTGCTACGATATTTCGTAGCATTTTCGTAGAGGCAAAACATCACCTAAGCGAGCCTTGCTATTGATATTAAAGTAGGATTTACCAAAGCTCGATACCAACGCATTAAGATTATGTTATGTTTGTATTATTGGTTTAAAACGTTCATCAACGAATATTTCAAGAGCAACTATATTTCGTAGCATTTTGCGTCGTAGCAAAACATGGTCATTGTAAGTGTAAGGTTTGCTATTAATATTAAAGTAGGAACTGCCAAATCTGTATACTAGCGAGTCCAAGATTAAGATTAATTTTTTGGTAGTAAGATATACAATTTTGATTATTATCAGAAATATTTAGCACTTTACGAAAGCCAATAAAACGTCATTGCAAAAAGTTTTGCTTTGCACTGTAATAATATCTAGAAATCGGCCCTCCTTGTCAGACAATCGACTTCTCTAAACATGGCTTAGATAGATTAGATATAAAACTGAAGAGATCCATTTATTACAGAACAGAAACTCATATGATCAGTTTTTGCACCAGAGTGTTATCAAAACTGCGAATCTATGCTCGAAAGACCAAATTGCCATAGCGAAGTTTGTGTTATCTTTGGTAGCATTTTCGGTTGATATTTAACGGAGTGGTTATTGTTTAGCAAATAAGTAAAGGTAAAATTTTTGTAGCAGGATCTTACACTTGAAACTAAACATGTTCAAATTCTAGTGTGATAAATAGATAGATAGATCACTCTTTATACCACACAAACAAAATACAATACAAAGGAAATACATAGAATAAAGGAAGTACAAAGGGCGGCCTTATTTTGAGCGATCTCTTCCAATGATAATAAAATCCAGGATATAAGGGATTTCATCCAATCAATTGTTGATAGCAATTTTATTGTATTGCAAATAAAAGCTCAGCAGGCGTTATAATATCAGAAAAGTTTTTCCTTTGGAAAATGATCGGAGTCTTCCGCATATTTTATAATAAGAATTAACAAGGTCATCATCAACTAGCTGAAGGTAAATGAATAAAGGTAAACAAATTGGAATGTTTGGTTTGTTCATGTTATTTTAAAGGAATGCATCAAAATGCTAATGACAGTGTCGTCTGCTGCCAATAAATCAGGATTGAACTTGATAACCGTTTCCATTCGTATCACGTAGGTAAAAATTTTCTGTTTTGCTATACTAAGGTGTTTGGTATTTAGTGCGTTACTGTGACGAAATGGCTGCGATTCACTTGAATAAGGTCAAGGCTGTATTCTGCGATTATTTCTAATCGCGCGTAATTCTGATGGAAATTTAAAGCAAATTTCAAAATCAAGATTTTTCTTTATAAAACTTCTGTGGTGACTGTATTATACCTATACATAATTTCTATAATGTAATAAATTGAAAAACCAGTAGGTAACAATAATTTGTTACATTTTTAAAACGAAAATAAATAAAATATAAAATAATTTATTTGAGATCTTTGTCCTGCAGTAGTGGGGCTCGTTGGGATCATTAATACATTGTTAAATAAATAAATCTGGACATTACATACAACATCATCTAGCTACAAAATAGTAATCGGACCTTCTGTTCAGGGTATGGACCTTTGACAGTGGGTTAGATGTTCTATGGCGCTCATTAGGGGAGGCCTATGTCCAGCAGTGGACAAATATAGGTTAATGATGATGACAGATGTTCTAAGGAGATGATAAACTACTCTTACGAACTTTCAAGACTTCCATGTAAATTTTGTAGATATAAGTAGGTGAAGTATACCGAGGTGTTCTCGGTGCCCAAATACATCTATCATCTCATCTCAACAGCCTATAATAGTTCACTGCTGGACGCAGGCCTGATTTAATCTCAAATACATCTATATTTCACTTTTTACAGATCAATTTTCCAGGTTTTTTTCAAACATTCAGTTTCAATTCGTTCGGCAGCAAAGCGGAGACAACTTTCAGTGTCAAACTGGTATCAAGTAATTTTAAATGTATCTACGTAATCTATAGAGTCCACTTTCAGTGTCAAACTGGTATCAAGTACCTAATTCTATCTACGTAATATATACTAATATTATAAAGAGGAAAGATTTGTTTGTTTATTTGAATTGAATAGTGTCTGAAACTACTGGACCGATTTGAAAAGTTCTTTCACCATTAGAATCGTACATTATCCGTGATGAACATAGCCTATAGAATATACCCGTGCGAAGCTGGGGAGGACTTATATGTAGATAAAGTACTTGTATCGCTTAAACAGCTCGAAAGGACCACGTGGCTACCAGCTACCATTCAGCGGTCAAGCCCGTGGCGCAGCTGACACCCTTGTGTAAATTAAGCCGTAGAGCGAATACAAGACGACAGAGCACCAAAACGTCTTCTTCGTGGCAAACCTGATGGCCGAAGACCCCCTGGAAGACCAAAACTCAGATGGCTCGATGGGATCCAATCCAACAAGACCTAAAGGCAATTGGAGTGACCGGCTGGCAGGAAAAAACCAAGAATAGGATCGAATGGAGAAATTTACTCGACCAGGCCAAGGCCCACCCGCGGCTGTAGAGCCAGGATGATGATGATGATGATGTAATGAGGAAGGAGCCTACGGATGACCAATTATCTTAGCCCGAGAATCGCAAGCGAGCAGCGACAGGAGTTTAGCTATAATTAAGCTACCGACTTTACCTTGCTATCACCTCTTAAAAGAATTATTACATTTAAGTCCTAAAATCTTATGATAGAGGCGTTGAATGATGATTGCTAATATTTTAGGTTAAGGTTAACGATAATGGCCATGCCGTGGACCTGCGCGTTCACGAAAGAAGTCTCACGCGTTACACGAACTTACTTTTACTAAGAGCGCACCTAACACAAAAAAAAATTGTGAAAAGGATAGGCATAGGATTTCGCGATGGCGAAACCCTATGGCTATGATGGATGGCATCATACAAAAAGAGGACCTATGTGGCGCAGTGGGCGAAGGTCTGCCTGCGACAAAGGAGTTTGTGAGTTCGATTCCTGCCTCGGGACAAGTTTGAACGACCTGCAGATATTTGTTCCAGGTTTGGGTGTTTTCGATGTATAGTGAGAAATATCTTTCCATGACCCCGTGAATTTCGTATGACCAACAGTTTTTTACCTGTTTTCTTTTAAATCATGGATTAATATTAGAGATATTAGAGAAATCAAAAATAATATTCAAATCGGTCAAGCCGTTTCTCAGTTTTAGCGAGACTAACTTACACCAACCGGTAGCTGTTATTTATATAAAACACAAGGATTCTACACAAGGTTATCGACATAGCTCAAAGGATTAGCAAGCTGAAGTGGGTCGGTCATATCTCGAGAAGAACCGACAACCGCTGGGGTAAGCGAAACTTAGTGTAGGACGCCCTCCGACCAGGTGAGATGACGATTTGCGAAAGACTGCTGGCAGATGGCAGATGCTGGATGCGACAAGCTGAAGACAGGGCGCTATGGCGCTCATTAGGGAAGGCTTATGTTTAGCTGTGGACTAATATAGGCTGATGATGATGACCTACAAAACACAAACTCTGGTAAATTCTGGCTTGATGATGCTTTGTTGTCCAGCAATGTTAAAAACAGAGCGGTGCTCGCGATTGCCTTTGTCAAGAGAGCTTTTTGTTATTGTTCACAAACCAAGTAAACATGGAAAACAAAGTGTGTCATTAGCTTAAAATCTGCGTAAAGTCAATGCCAAACGTGAGCTAGCAATCCTAAGACGCAGATTGCGCAACGCCAGATGTAGCGTACAACTCATAAAAGGCGTTTGTATTGTACGTGTGATCTAACACTAAATAGACATTTGACCAATGAAGTTGGTATGTAGTTAAGTTACAATAAAAACTATCATTGTTTGACGAATTAAGCGGGTTAACTACGAACCTTATTTGTGTTGGAAGAACACCAACGTTGGGGTGAGTGCGGTTCTAGACGCGCCCGTTCCGCATCCCTCCGAGCACTGCGCGCCCCCGCACGCTTTGCACGAGCCGCGAGCGCCGCCCCGGTCCAACACAAATAAGGTTCGTACAGTCTAGTACAGTATAACCCGCTTACATCCATAATGAATATTGCATTCAGGGACGAGGAACTTTTTCCCTCGTCCCTGATTGCATTTATATTATTAGTGTGGTTTATGCGGGCAGTTTAAGGAACTCACTCAGCATTTGGCAAGCCACCGTCTGCCAATTTTAACAGCTTTGAGACTGATGTTTGCCTGACGTTTATGACAGGCGTTCGCAATCTCTCTTAAACTCAGAGCTCTTAAAGCCCGATTAACAGACCATCCACCCATCAATAACATGGTTTTTCATAACTTTTATTTTTTCTTTGCGATATCTGATAACTGAAATAATTAATATTGTAAATAAATAAATAATGCTGGACAATTCACACAGCATTATCTAGGCCCAAGCTAAGTAAAGCTTGTGTTATGGGTACTAGATAACTGATATGCAAACATAATATACATAATACAATACATAGATAATTTTAATTAGGTATACATAAAAACACCCAGAACACGTGTGTGCAGAACATGTAAGCATTTCTTCCGAAGTGGAAATAATAATAAGTTACGATAGTTTTATAATATTATATTTTCTATCATCATCAGCCTATATTTGTCTTCTCTTCTTCTACGAGTATCTTATATTTTCTATAGTAATAAATATTTATTGCAGAAAGAAAATAACAATCAAATAACAAATTTAAATTAAAACTAGTATTTACAATAGAAACAATTAAGCTATCTGCAAACTGTTGCAAACAATCTACAGGTAGCTCGACTGATCCATATCAATACCAGTTGGAAGCGAGCCTAAGACACTGGCTGCATTGCTCCGCTGTATGGCAATGCTGATGCGCTGTGCCAGATACTCACCAGCTCTCGGGTCACACGTCGCTTCGACGACCAGACGCTCAGATAATTTTTTGAAAAACCGAAAATTTGTTTTTCTATATAATTAAAATTATCTATGTATGTATTTTATTAGGTATATTATGTTTGCATATCAGTAATAAATTATTTTTATTAGTAATAAATGTATATTTTAATGAGATTTAAAATAAATGAAGTGCAAAAACAATAATAAAAACTTTATTTCAGTATAGGTTTTAATTTAACAAAGTAGGAGTTGAAGAGAGGGAATCGAACCCACAACCTCCTTGTCGCATTTGACTAACTTAACCTACTTAGTTGGTGTACTTTTAACGTCAACATGTGGGAGGCTGTGTTGTTTACAACTAAGTCCGTTAACCTGTCGTTTGTAGCTATGTACATACAAGTCATAGGTAATTGAATGTAGGTTTGTTATTTCTATTTTGTTCGCCATAGTTAAAATACTTATTTGCCATTCGTTGACATAGGTAAATCACCATCAACCTTTTATTAGTCCACTGCTGGACATAGGCTTACTCTCATGAGAGCCATAGCGCCCTGTCTTCAGCTTGCCGCATTCAGAAGTCTTTGCAGTCTTTTGCAGATTGTCATCCCATCTGGGCGAAGGGCGTCCTACACTATGTCCGTCGAGTCGCGGTCTCTTTTTAAGAAAATATTTTCTCCAGCAGCGGTTGACGGTTTTTTGTGAGATATGGCCGGCTTTAAATAAATGATTCGTCCGCATTCTTTACATAGAAGTAAGACCGAAATAATTTTATTGTCATTTATTTAGCTTTGTAATCTCATGTTGGATGTTCGAAATAAATAAACGCACCATTTTAAAGTAAAAAGCTTTTTTATATAATACTTCGTGTCCCCATTTTAGGAACATTTTGATTTATAGAAATGCGAAAGGAGCTGCATCTGATATTTTGTTCCATAGAGTGAGTACAATTTGTTAAAACAACGTGTAAAGCTACCTATGTCGGAAGCAAATGGCGGTGACCGAGGTAAATGTCATTCAAAGTTTTAGGAGCGGTTTATTGTTGTGTATGTAGAGTCAGGAATGTATCCTTTAGAATCCCACCATTTGGATAAGCACGTGACCGCTGTTTTTTACTAACTTTTTTGGGCTTTTCTAAGGATGGAACCGTTTAAAGAAGAGGCAAAGAAATAAGGTAATTTACTAGGTCATTTCTAAATCTCAGCAACGGTTAGCAATACAATTACAAAAAGAAACACGTAGATTCCTCTTCTAATAAACAACATAAATGAACACATATTTTATTCATCACTAGCGACCCGCCCTGTACTATATTAATCATCATCCTGCCTATACTGGTCCACTGCTGGACATAGGCCTCCCCTAATGAGCGCCATAGCGCCCTGCCTTCAGCTTGCCGCATCACTCATTATTCTCTTATCTATCGCTGTACTATATTATGCATATATTATTACATATAAACCTTCCTCTTGAATTATTCTATCTATCAAAAAAACCGCATTAAAATCTGTTATGTAGTTTTAAAGATCTAAGCATAGGTACATAAGGACAGACAGACAGCGGGAAGCGACTTTGTTTTATCTATGTAGTGATTTGCTGAAATTCTAAGGGGATTTTTTATTAAAATAACTTTAACGAATAAACTTAATAAAAATGCGTGTATCTCAGAAACTGTAAGCAATAGAATGTAAAAAATTCAAACGTAGATTCCCGTGACAAAGTGAACACAGATTGAATTCATCATTTGCTGAAATTGAGAAGTTGTTTCTAGACTACAATATTTTTATGATACAAGTAAGCTAAGTTGCTCATTATAGCTACACGAGGCTGTGGGTTGCAACCCAAGCCGTAGGCGAGGGCAATTCCAGGCTAGGCCGAGTATCTAGTGAGCAAGTTGCTCACGAGTTTCATACACACTTTTTCAACACACTTGCGAGGAAAAAACAAACATGTATTGTATTGCATAAATCAACGCATATTTACTTCCCACTCCATTCTTCCGTGCAATGAGTATACAATAACTACCGTAAGACTTCCATGGAGGAAGAATCAAACAAAACACCCAACAATGACCAAGAAGGCGCATTCAGTTCCATTTTCAAAAATAATTTCAAATGAATAAGTTCTTTGTAAATAGAACACCAAAAAGTCGAGTATTTATGCAAGAAGATGATTGTTTTGTACAGGCTGATAATAATTATATTATTATCAGCCATTAATATTTCGCACTAGTGCGTAATATTATTATGCACGCGTGTGTTATAGTTCGGTTTATGGCCCTAAGAGCGATATAATAAGGCTCACTTTACGAGCAAGTGTGTTGAAAATACTATAATAACCTCTTTATTCACACATTACTCGATTTGTATGGTATTAGTATCAGATCAAGGAGTTTTACGACGTCTTTTAAGAATGCAACAAATTAATATGAAAATTACCCAGGTTCAAGTTTCACTACGAACACTTAATATTAATGGTCTTATTATAATTTTGTTAGAATGAACGTCGACATGCCATTTATTTTATAGTAGTGTTTATTACAAAGAACAGGTAACCTCGTCACAGACAGTTTGATCAGCATCAATTATTGTTAAGTGGTATGATCGTTAAATTACTAATCGATTCCTATAAAATGACGACCAACTTAATTTAAGTAAAGTGATTTTTAGAATGCAATAAGTCACCGACGGAAGATTTTTCTTCAAATTTACCAGTTTCTTTATTTTAATGATGAATTAAATCAACATTTAAATAAAATAAATAAATAAATAATGCTGGACAATTCACACAGCATTATCTAGCCCCAAGCAGAGCTTGTGTTATGGGTACTAGATAACTGATATACATAATATAATACATTACATAGATTGTTTTTTTTATTATAGTATATAGAAAATGACCAGAACACCCGGAACAAATACCTACAGATCGTACAAATATTTGTCCCAAGGTGGGAATCGAACCCGCAACCTCTCATCGCGCATTATCACAGAGGTCGTCGAGGAGGATTTGCGCGAACATTGAAGATTATTTAATATTATTTTCACATTATTCAATTTTATTTATTGCAAGTAAGTGATTTACAAAGTGTAAATGAAAGAAATATATGTACGTAATATACGTATAAACACACATTTAAAATGAGTGCAGCTTTATGAGATAAAGTAATAGGTACTAGAATGAATTAATACTTTATTGCACTTAAAACATAACAAAAATAAAACTTATATCTAAATTTAAAAAAAAAAACAGTACAAAGGCGGCCTTAGTTAGATTTTTCTAGAATTTTACTTACAAAGAAAATGTCCAATAGTAAAAAACAAAGTCGTGTTAGTGACACCATTTACAACTCAAGAACGGCTGAACTGATTTTAACGACATTTGGTTTGTTGAATTTTTCACCGTCCCGAATAGCAGCATAAGAAATTATAAATAAGAAAAAAATACAAGGGGAAAAATTATGAAGAAAATCGTTTTCTCATACATTTTTCCTATGTAACGCCATCTTTTATTCTAAGTGGTACGAAGTGTGACGGACCAGCCCGTTTCAAATAAAGGATGAATAAACAAATATATTTTTATTTTGTAAGCTTTTTTAGTCAGCCAACTACTTACTGATGTGCTAATCAATAGGACTATTATTTTTTATTTCTTTACCATATTCATTTCATAGTTTTTTTTATTAGTTATCGATAATATTCAATAAGTGAAATAAGATTATAAAATTTTGTGTACCATTGGGAATAATATGAGCATAAAGGAAAAACTAAATTTCATATAGCTGCAAATCAGTGAGGAATTGTTTCTGGGCAGTTTTCAATGCTATTAGTAGATCAGTTTTACCTGTTTTGAGAAATGCCGTTATTCGGGGACACCCTGTATTTAAAGTATGTTTGCTCTTAAATTACATGTATGTAGGCGTAATAATTCGCAGATTATCTGAGCAGGAATAGGAATTTGCTTCCGAGGCAAGCCGGCTGTAATTGCGAAATCTTAATCCACGCATAAAATCTAGATTATTTATTGAATGGTATACTTTGCATTGAGACTTAGATTTAGATCGACTAGTCTTGATATCGACCTTTATTTTTGGTTTACGATCAATGCTTTGCTGTAGTCACGATTTTAAAATAAATCAAACTATAGAGGTATGTTTTTTTAGCTTTGACTACTAAATGTACCAGCACGAAAATAGAGAAATATTGTTACATTTTTACAAGGGAACAAATAAATAAATAAATAATGCTGGACAATTCACACAGAATAGGGATGTTAACAATTTTTCGGAATTGCTTTTATTTTGAAGATGGACTCTTGTTTAGCATAAAAAAAAATATTTTCTTTAAAAATATTACTATTTTCGATAAGAAAATGTACAAAAATAGAGTAATTTTAAACTTTTCCGCTAAAACACTAACAACTGTCACGTAACTGAAATGACGTCACTAACCGCAAAACATTGGTCGCGATTCATGACATGACTGTATGTTGTATGTCCATTGTACGATTAGGACATGTGTTTTCTTAATTTTACTTGAATACAAACAATCAAAATGAACACAAAGTTTTAAAAAACCTGTGCAGTGCCCCCTGTGTAAAAGTACAACAATTACTATACCGGAAAAACTGTTTATTCATGTGCCAAAAGATAAGCAAATGTTACGAATTTATTGTTTTAGCACATAACCTAACTTTGTAAACAGTGATTTAAACGATGTTCTAAACACGATAAATTATATGTAAAAAGCAGAAAATCATCTATTATACATGTACTTGACTGTTATTTATGCATTCGTAGATAGATAAATGGTATTAAACGTAAAAGTGTACCTACAAAGATGTTTTCACGTTCCTGAATTCTGAACCACAAAAGTCTTCGTTTCTTCCAAAAAAGTTTGCCACCATAAACAAATCTACTTTTGGTAAGTTGGAACTATTCCCATTAGTGAATCCGGACTCCATCATGTATTAATATTATGTCATTTACAGACTAATTCGTCGTTATGAGAAAATGCAGAGAAGTAAACAAACAGTGCGACAGCTTGTTTTGCGGCTAGTGACGTCATAAGTTTATAATGGCGTTTGCAGTCACTTGACAACAGATTATAAATATAGCATTTAAAATCATTTTTAATAAATTCAATAAGTTATATTACATTATAAAAATGTGATTTTCGATATTCTAATAATACAAATGATCATAAAATTAACACTAAACTTTAATTTGTGATTATGGTTAACATCCCTATTATCTAGCTCCAAGCTAAGCAAAGTTTCTGTTATGGGTACTAGTTAACTAATATACATAATACAATACATTGCATAGATACAGATATACAACGACCAGAACACCTGGAACAAATAGGTGCAGATCGTACAAATATTTGTCCCAAGGCGGGAATCGAACCCGCAACCTCGCAAGCGGACCTTCGCCCACCGCGCCACAGAGGTCCTCAAATTACCCATCAGAAATTTTCAGGATCAAACTATAACAGAGGTGGGAAATAGTTTCCTCTATGAAGGTATGACCCATATAAAAATAAGTGGTGGCGCTAGTTTCGCTTCTCTATTTGAATAAGTCAACAAGGCTAATCAAAGCTAAGTTTAAACTTTTAAAACTGCTTGGTGTAGGGTTTCCCGTGATGATATTCCGAGGTGTTACTTTCAACTGTAATAAAGGTGAAGTTTTATCCTACGCTAAAACAAGTAACGTAAAGAGTTTACGAGCGCAAGTTTTAAGACTGTTAATTACGCAAATGCTTGGACGATAGAAGCTTTTGGTAGTAAATTTGAACATACTAAAATGATCTTAAACAAAACCTTAGTCGAATGGGTAGAGTTCTATACAAAGATTTTTAGCATAGTTTTTAAAATGCTGTAAACATGGTTCACCCTTTTGGATTCCTGCTTCGAGGAATCAACCAACCTCTGGAAAAATTCCTCGCGCATAAGTCACATTATAATCTCTAATAAAAGCCTTCGATAAACGGTACACCAGTCGATTCCTATAGCGGTAAACAGAAGCAACCTTATCCTTACCCTTCATTATGTATCACAAGAGCCCTAAGGGACACTGTCGCCTTAACAAGCACATGTTCAAACTGGGGCTAAGCGACTCACAATCCTGCAGATTCTGTGTGGAGGTGGAGGAAACGCCTCTCCATCTGCTACGAGAGTGCGGAGCGCTAATGCAAAAACGTAGCATCCACCTGGGCAAGCACCAGAGCTAAGAGACATCTCCCAGAAAAAACCTACAGTTCCTAGCAGCTGCAAGGGTTAGTGGCAAATTATGAATGCCGCAGCTTCAGGGCTGAACGTATAGTGTCGATCACAATAGGCCTATAATACCCGCAGTGACACATATTAACCCAATGCAAGTAAAAAAAATAGTGCTGTACGAATTATCCAGAACAACAAATATCTAAAGACACATCTTTAATTCAAGTTAACAAGGCTTTGGTACATATTTAATTATTTAGTGACCTAACAAAATAATTTAGATATATTGAAAACAAGATAAAAAAAAAACAAGATATCTTCTACAACAAAACTCCAAGTGAGTTGCAAAAATTATCAATAAATAAATTCAAACAAATTGTCAAACATATCCTTTGTAAAAAGGCTTACTATAAAATATCAGATTATCTAGACGATAAAAAAGCTTGGGACGCGTTTTGCTCCAACTCGAAAACTAACATTCTAACAAGGTAAAGGTTTCTTCTTCGCTTCTTTACTTTACCTTAAAAAGATTGAAGTGGACAAAAAATCAAAGTGATCACTTTATTTCCTAGTTTTACTTATGTAATCTGAGTTTTTGTGACGTGTCCAAGAGTCCTGTAAGGTCTAAAGGAAATAAAGCACTTTGAATTTTGAATTTTTTGAATTATCATTAATTATATTATTTACATATATAATTTTTTACTAACGAAAAATTATATAAGAGAAGATTTACGACGATTATCATCGAACTACGATTGTATTGAAACAGAACACTAAGACAAGATATCATAAATTATATTATTTCCATTTTTAATTATTTAGAGACCAAACAAAATAATTTTTGAGAAGATTTACGATGATTATTATCGAACTACGATTATGATAATTATAATATAGAAACAATACACTAAGACAATATTATGTCATCATAAGCTAGTGTAAATACTACGATGATGGTTACAACAAACTTAGTAATCATTAGGTACCATTGCTAATATCTAACCTAAAAATAGATTTACACAGTCAGCATCTAAAATATGTTTTATTTTATTCGCTGGTTTAAACAGATTTCACGTATTTTTAACAAGATACCTAAAGAATTAACTAACAAATTTGGAATTTAAGTTAAAAAAAGTGGCTTATCGACAAATCATTTATATACTGTATCTGAATTCCTCAACTATCGAGACTGAAATTATATAAATTCACACACATTATAAACCTACTAGATTCTAGACGTAACCAAGTGTGTCTTGTGCTCCTATACGGCGAATAAATATATGAATACTGACATTCTAAGATTATTTATTTTTGTACATATTTTTTTTTTATCCATTAATTTTATAAATATTATGCTCAATTCAAATGTATGCTTTCTTGTGTCTAAGACTCTAAGTACATGCCGAAAAATTCGGTCAATTATGTGGAACTAATTTTAAGCCTAAGACCTTTATAAAACCATTTTTCATGCAAAAAAGTTATAATTATGATATAGAAACAATACACTTAGGCAATATATGAATGTATATGTCATCATTATGCTATTGTAAATACTACGATGATGGTTATTATTAAGATAAGCCTTTATTGGTGGTTAAAAGTATCAATTAAAAAAAAAAAATGCTGGACAATTCACACAGCATTATCTAGCCCCAAGCTAAGCAGAGCTTGTGTTATGGGTACTAGATAACTGATATACATAATATAATACAATACATAGTACAATACATATTTTTTTATTATATATAGAAAACGACCAGATCACCCTGAACAAAATGTCTGCAGATCGTACACACATTTGTCCCGAGGCGGGAATCGAACCCGCAACCTTCTGCGTCGCAGGCAGACCTTCGCCCACATCGGTCGTCAAAGTCAAGTCAAAGTCGGTAGTTTAAGTTTTTTTCAACAACTTTTTTGTCAACTTAAACTACTATTAATGCTGTCGGCGCTTACTTTCCTTTCCTCTTTCCAGCTTGTCTTTCGACAAAGGCCTCCTCTAAGGCTTTCCACTCTTCTCTGTCCTTTGCTATGCGTAACCATTCTGGTCCAGCTACTTTCTTAAAATCGTCTTCCTATCGCTTAATCTGTCTTCCCCTACTTCTTGTGTTACCCCGGTATTTATTGTTATTATTAATATATTATTATAATTACAATCTAGCCATCGAAAGTGGCTAATGAGTAATTTTCTAACTGTCTCTAAGGGGCAGACACTTGGTTAATGTGTTCTTTAAGATAGCACGTATGCACATACAATATTTAGTTATGCCTACATCAACTCAAAAGATTTTGTTCTTCTGAGCCTTCTCACATGTCCGTGTTGTCGAGGAGCTGGATCGCCTCGACGTTCATGATGATGAAGCCCATATTCATGAACATCTGCGTATTTCTGTATGACTGTGTCAACAAATTCAATATTCAAGTCCCGTATTTTTTTTTACGTACCAAAGACGGCATCTAGATATGTGACACTCAATGAATTGACCATGCCAAAACAAAGTTTTAAGATAAGAAGAGTCAACGCATTTCATCTAATTTATGTTTTGTTGATCACCTTGATCAGTATTATTTTTATGGTATAGTATTTATTTTATTTATGAATTATGTAAGCAATTATGTAAATGTATTTTGGTTATTTTTTGGTTATTTAAAGCGCATGGGATCGGTTTTTTGAGATAAAAAGTAGCCTGCGTGTTATTCTCTCTACCTTTGTAAAATTTCAGCCCGATCCTTTCAGTATCTAGTTTTAGTTTGTAACAAACATTCATCCTTTCAGACAAACTTTCACATTTCTTTTATTCTATTTAGTTTAACAGTGACGCTGCATTTGACGCTGACTGTACAAGTATAAACTTCACCTTTACCTTGGCGTATGAGATGAATTCATAACACTGGTATTTCGCTTGTACCGACGTTATGCAAATTACCTATTATTTACTTTACGTCTCTGTTTACTATTGATCATTGGTTTTTATGGTCAGAAGCAGAACCTGTGGACACTGAGTAAAGGATTGTCTGTCTTATGGGGGCGTACTGCGACATCATTCTGTGGAAAGGATAGGCATAGGGTTTCGCGTTCATAGGAGCGGGACAGGGCTGCGCAAGCCCAAAAATCAAATTTTAGGTTTTGGTTATAGGCCTTCTCCAGCGTGTTCCAGACTTCTCGGTCCTTGACTTTAGTCATCCATTGCCTGGCCGCTGATGATAAAATGTCGTGAGACCATCGTTTATTTGGTCGCCCTGCTCTTCTTTTACCATGAGGTAAAAGAAGAATAAACGATAGAGATTAAAAATAAACGATAGAGGCATCCAATGGATGGGCCATTTGGATGCCTCTATCGTTTATTTTTTGTCTGTGAGACGAGCTAGGTGCCTAGTAGTGTATATGATAGGTACTACATTTTTTTACCATCTTCTAGTACATTACAATAAAAGTACGTACCGAGCCGAGTGTCGGCCGAATTCTGGTTCGTAGTCCGTTTCGCTAAAAAAAAATACCAGTACTTTATATTCGATGGTATTTTTCATTTTTACTAGTGCGAGTCATCCTTAAATATTCTGATTATAGAAGTAACGTTAAATTAAAATGTTATGATAATGCTAATGTTACATATATGATTTATTACCTATCAGTCAATTAGTTGCGGTCGTTACTGAGTCAAATATTAGCATGCCTTCATAGTAGTAAATCACTCAACAGAAATCTATTTATGAAGCAACCTTTACGTATATACCTACTAGTTACTTTTTTTCTTGGTGTTTTTGTTATTAGCTAAGTTCCTTTTTAATTTTTCTCGTTTGTATGTGTAAGTAGGTACCCACCAAAGTTTAAAATATTATTGTATACTTACCTACCTATTGTACCTACCTAATGTCTATGTTTGGTTTATTTATTGTTATGTGCTGTCTGTGTTTGTGAACCAAATAAATTTCTATTCAATCTACCCACTACTCATCATCATCAGCTTATAATAGTCCACTGCTGGACATTATGCCTCCCCTAATGAGCGCCATAGAGCTCTGTCTTCAGCTTTGACGCATCCAGCCTCTGTCTGCAGTGTTTCGCAGGTCGTCATCCCACCTGGAAGGAGGACGTCCTACACTACGTTCGCCGAGTCGTGGTTTTCCATTTAAGAACACGTCTATCCCAGCGGTTATCGGTTTTTCACGAGGTATAGAAGTCCTACTGCCACTTCAGCTTGCTAGTTGTTAGAGCTATGTCGATGATTTTGGTTCTCTGTCGGATGTATTCGTTACGAATCCTATCCTTCAGAGAAACTCCGAGCATAGCTCTCTCCATAGCTCGCTGGGTGACTTTAAACTGGTGGACCAGCCCTACCGTGAGTGTCCACGTCTCAGCTCCGTAGGTCATGACGGGTAGGACCAGAGATATCAGTAACAAAGGAGATATGAAAAGGGCGTGACCGGTGTCGCAGCAATATGCCCAAAAACAGAACACATTGCTCGCGGCAGTAAAAGTTTAATTTAGTTGAAGTTCAATCGTTGGCTTCAACGGATTTCCGTTATAAATGCGAAAGTTTGGATAGATGGGTGTTTGTTTCTTCTTTACGACATGTAGATTATAGTTTCTGACTTTCGTGAGACATTGTGAATACTTTTCGTGCGACGTTGGCCATCGGTGGGTTTTCGTGAGACGCTGGGAATGACCACGTCTCAGTGAGACGTGCTCATTCCCAGAGTCTCACCCGCGGCTTCGCATGCGTTGTTTATAGGGACACATTTAAAAGATATTTCTATCCCATGGGAACTGATTTATGGAATACAACGAAAAATAAAAAAAATTGTCTATGTTCTATTCCAGGCTTTGAACTAAATCTATGCAACATTTCAGCCCGATCCGTTCAGTAACTTTAGGGACATTCCCACCCTCTCACGTGAAACAGTGGGAATAATCCCCCCCCCCATTTTTCGTTGTATTCCATAAAAAAATAATTAAAAAATAATGCTGGACAATTCACACACCATTATCTAGCCCCAAGCTAAGCAGAGCTTGTGTTATGGGTTATATAGGTACTAGATTCAGTTATCTACATAATACAATATGTTACATAGATAGATATTTTTTATTATACATATACAGAAGTTCCCATGGGTTTCAAATATCCTTTAAACGTGTCAATTATATAAATAACGCGTGCGAAGCCGCGGGTATAAACTAGGTAGGTAATAACTTAAAATTGGTTTAGTGTAGAACAAATTGTGAAAATGCGAGGGTCAAGTTATTAGATTGCGCAGTATAATATTAGAGAAGCCGTGGGAATTTCAATAAGTTCCGTATCTTTTTCAAACGTCACAGTTTATATTTAAAATGCTAAGAATGCGCGGTTTTTGCGTCTAAAATCTAGAATAAGATAGATTTAAGAGGCCTGCGGATGACGACGGATAATGATTTGCGCATAGAAACGTACCACCAAATATGTAGATTTGTAATTCGAGCATATTTACACCATAATATATCATATTGTATTTGTATATATACGAATAGTATTTATCTAGGTATCTGGTTGTTTATTTTTTAATACACCCCTATACGAGTAATGTAAGAAAAATATGCAAAATGCGATTTCGCATATTTTCAAATCGAAAATGACATGTTCTCGTCTTATTTGTTTTGTATTAAAATCAACAATATCTTACGTTTTGTTTGTTATGGAAGATAGCTTAATATTGTCTTGTTGCAGATGGAAAACACTATGTGTAAAATACAAAAAGATTTCATTCATCATTTTTGGTATTACGGAACATACCTGAAGTTGCGAGCAGCTGTCACTGAATCCTTAACTGATGAGAATGGCATACTGCTTCAACCTAAACAGCAGATGGAACAGTGCTTCTAGGAAAGAAGAAGTACATACGTATTTCGATTCAAAAATAGTGATTGGTTGGATGCAGAAGTTTTGTGGCCGGGTTTTATAATGAGTTCATCAGATGCATAGACAAAGAGTTTTGTTTGTCTATGTCAGAGGTAAGCCCTCCTGATATTATTGAACATGAAACCTCTATGCCTAGTACATTTAATCAATCCGCAACATCATCTAAAAGATGATCTACAGTAGGTAAGCATAGGAACCTACACTGACATATTAAGTCCAAGAAAACGTTTTTGTGAATAATAATTACAGGTTAAAAAAAACCATCGGACTCGCGCACGAAGGGTTCCTAAAAAAATCACGTTTTTTGTATGACTATGGAAGTTTATTTCATTATATTTTTTAGTAGTTGCTGTTATAGCGCCAACAGAAATACATCATCTGTGAAAATTTCAACGGTCAAACTATCACGGTTCGAGATACAGCCTGGTGACAGACGGACAGACAGACAGACGGACGGACAGACAGACGGACGGACAGTCATTCGGTTGAGTCATTCGGAATAAAAAAACGTTCAGAAAATATTGAAAACTTTGTATTTTCATGGAATATCGGTATAAAATAGGTAGGTAATAACTCAAATTTGGTTTAGTGTAGAATAAAACGTGAAAATGCGAGGGTCAAGATTAGATTGTGCAATATATTATTAGATAAGCCGTGGGAATTTCAATAAGTTCCGTATTTTTGTCAAACGTCACTGTATACATAATGCGCGGTTTTTGTGGCGTGTTAAAAAAACGAATACGAAAAAGGCTATTAGGAATATGATTACCACAGAAATTAATTAAAAATTTTTTTTTTTTTTTTTGCACTTGGGAGAGACCACTTTCATACATCAGACTACGCGTAGTTCACTTTTATAATTTAATTTCAAAGCACTTCTTAAATAAATATAAATTAATAAATAAATAAATTACAAACTTGTTTTTTATATGTTTGATTGTTTTATTCATTTAATGTAGTATTTTAGTGTATGTTAAGTTTTTTATTGTAAGAACTTTTTATTTGTGTATGCTAAACAAAGTTTTATGCTATTCTATTCTTCTATTTAAAGCAATAAATTAAAAATTTCAACTAAAATTTCTCCTTAAACATTTGTCTTCGTAAAGAAATCGCCTAAACACTGACAATTAATTAAAAAACCGAACTAAATTTTTTAAGTGTTGAATTTTAAAACTAATTTTGCTTGAAGACTTCCTTTTCAAAAAACTGACGTTGTATAAACAATCATCATAATTGATTAAACCATAGTAAATTAAATTATAACGATATCAAGTATATGAAGATATTTATGCCTATGGTGGAATAAATGAATGAAATTATTAAATGAATGGTGCAGTCAGTAACTTGGTGGGCTGGGCAGCTAGTATCTCATAGAAAACCTCTAAAATCTTGATGCGATGGTTTCATCTGGAGTGCGACTAAACACCATCGCTTGTCAATTACACAAAAAATTACGAAAATATAGCCTCTTAAGGCGCATACCCCACCCAAACTAGCGCCGCCACCTACTTTATGTATATTCCGCAGAGATACGAAGTTGCCCTCGGTGGCCACCAAAATCTATTTTCGTATATCTCTGCCTAAACTAAATAGAATAAAACTATTACAGAGGCATTAAAAAAAAGCTTATGATAATCACAAACTGGGCAATGGATTTTTGAAAATTCCTTTGTTAAACGGAATAATAAGATAAATTAGGTGGCGGCGCCACTTTGGGTGGTGTATGCGCCTTAAAATCCGCTTGTCGTTACGCCTGTAACGCCGTGCGACACTTTTTAGCTCTGCGGCGCGTGACGTCACGAGGCCCCCATTCCCAAACTTTGACGTACTTTATTATTGTATTTATATCTTCTGACAATCTAACAGACGGATTAAATATAATAAATTTTTTATACCCAGGAAACTACCCTTTTATAGTTTTATTGTCTGTACCAGATATTTACCTCAGCAACTACAAGAACCTATCGACTTGTTTCACGGTGGCATAAGAACAAAGGACATGCGCAAACGCATTCATCCTAAACACGAAACAAAAAAAAACTCAATTCAGTTCAATGCTCTGACCGGAACCAAATCTACAGGTCAGTGCTACTCGAATTAAAGTAGAACACTTAAGTAATTAAAGTTTATTTACATTTCCATAAACTGACAATATTGTCAGTAGAGTATTCGCACGTAAACAGGTAAATAAATAAATAACGCTGGAAATTCACTTATTATTTTTTAGCCAAATGCTAAGCAGATTTTGTGTTATGGATCCTAGGTAACAACTATAGGTACTCACTAGTACTAACTACTAGTAACTGTAGGTATTTTCGTAATCACACTAATATTATAAATGCGAAAGTTTAGATCTATGGATGGATGTTTTTTCGTTTATTTTTCGCTTTTTCCACTAGTGGTAGTGGATAACAAATTGAAGCGAATAAAATCAATAACATCTTATTTCTTATTTGATAATAATGACTATTTATAAAGCGATCGTGGTCACGGGGCGACATCACGATCGCTGTCACGCGGACGCGGTTGAAACGTTGGGGAAAAGAAAGCAAAAGGTACGCGATAAATACCCGATAAATAATCTTAAATATATTATCAAATCGCGAAAGTTTAAAAAGTTTTATTTATACAGCTTTTTATGTATTAAATTTGACTTGTCTAAGTGCTTGTTTTGTAAGCTTAAAAAAATTATGTTATTGAGTTTGAGTTTGTTTGTTGCTCAATCACACCAGAACGGTTGAACGGATCTGAATGAAATTTGGCATGGAGAAAGAATATAGTCTAGCACATAGGCTATATTTTATCCCGGAATTCTCACGGGAACGGGAACTACGCGGGTGAAACCGCGAGGCGCTGATAGTACAATATAAATTACATACAAAGATAGATATTTTTAATAAATTATAGATAGACAACACCTAGAACAAATATCTGCTATATAAAGGAATATAAATATTGTGTATTATATACTGTTAAATTTAAATTTCTTAAATACGATTTGTACAACAGGACTTGCCTTGTATAACTTCCTATGTTATATAATGGTCAATAAATACAACTGCGGTCTGCGGTGTTTTCAAAGGGATCTGTTTGTTGGATACCTTTAGCCATCCCTTTAGCACAGATATAATAATACTGTACCATAACGAAGTGGAGAGAAAAAACAAGGAAAACAGACTCGACCATCAGATGGGAATAATAATGCTCCAGAGAGAGATAGAGAGGGAGAAATATTCATATTAATAACGCAATTGGAGTCGCGTGTAAAGTAAGCAAAATCATGAAAAAGATTCCCTACATAGTTATTTACATCTATTTCGAATGTTCTAAGCCTGTTTTCGTTTCTATTAGCGTCGTAATAAACGCAAAAAATTCATGAGCACAAATTGAAGTCTACCAAATTGAAATTTCGTAAGAAAATTTGATTTTGCAGTCATTTTAAACACCCAGGATCAAATTACGTGTAATCGCACCATCGCATATATTTTCAAGGGCGAGATGGGAAAGCTTTTCGGTACCATCTAAATGGTGTTTTATCTAGATAGGAAAAAAATCTAAAAATACATTACGTAGCTTAGGTAAAAAGCAGCCGGAAAATGTTTGTTTTTTAGTTCATAAAATAACAAAATAATTTATAAAATTCATTTAAAGTTTTCAGTTTTTATAATCTATTTTGGGTTATTCCCGTCTGATCATATGATCAGATTGTGGTTGCATCTGATCAAACAAAATGTTCCCGATGGATCTTAGATCTGATGCAACTGCTTTATTT
This sequence comes from Eupithecia vulgata, assembly GCA_946478455.1. Lineage (NCBI taxonomy): Eukaryota > Metazoa > Arthropoda > Insecta > Lepidoptera > Geometridae > Eupithecia > Eupithecia vulgata. The sequence goes on along the minus strand of OX297869.1, from coordinate 9,093,128 downwards.
AATTGAATTTTGTGCCAACGGATCATAACATATAATTTGGCATGTAATATGACTATTAGCACTAACAACCTTTTTTATACGGCTCCTTTGTACCTTTGTAGTAAGAACTATCGCCTTCGGCCGCGTATGATACCAGAGTTTGGTAACCAGTATCATACGAAGAAAAAATTATCGTCATTATCTAATCCAAATCAACCTTTTTTTTTAAAATGGGTGTAAAACCCTATTTTTGCTGTATTTTCCGCACAACACTATTTTTGTGCGTTAATTATTACCCTTGCTGAAAAATTAAAACAGTTGCTTTATGTTGAATGTCTGAATTACCAAAACGGATGAATTGACTCTGATTTTTAACTAACGAAAAACAAAAGAGGAAGATGCGTATGTTCGGTTGTGTAAGTTTTTTTATGTTTGTTCGTCAATTTCTCTGTAAATTATGGACCCAGGACCGTTTCGGAAAATTATTTCGCTATTGTATGGAGAATGATCCCGAATTTGTTCTATAAAATTAATCCCGTTTGATTATCAAATCTAATTATCTATCCCATCAGGGAAAAATATTTAGATACATACTTACTTAATTACTTACTACTTATTTATAGTTTTCGGCCGCTTATAGTGGTGTGGTGACGAAAACCTACAAAATTTATTATTATGTTTAACTTAGGTAGGTGCCTATACCTATCTACTTAATCTACTTAATGTTAAATTCAACCTGAAATTAAATGGTTCCGAAGTCACCATTTGGTGAGAACGCTTCGTTAGCGCGATCTAGCGCTCGTTCACTTTTAGCAGCGACATCTAGTTTTTGACAGAGTACAACTATTGGGAGGGTGGGTTTTTCAAGGTTAACGAAGCAAGGGGTGGTTTTTCAATAGCTTTTGTTGAATAACTTTGGTGTTTTGACATAATTAACTAAAAGAGGTGAAAAAAGCTTGGCTATAGGCTGCTCACAAAATGTCAATAATGGTCGTATGTGGGACACAATGCTATAGACCTCAATCGAACAGTGTCACAGAAGATGTGCTCGCGAAAATTTGACGCATTTCGCGCGCCAACATGTTATTTTTGACGTAATTTGGGTCTTCTCATCATTATGGTTTTGGGAGAATATCAGCGTCTTTCTACCAGGAGTAGATAATCGCTCATATTTTGCCAGTGCCGAGACCTTTTTGCTGCTGTAACGAAGAACAGTCAGTATTTTTGAAAAATATTTTGTGCAATTGGTGCGAAAAATCTAAAAAAAAATAAAAAAAGGTTTTCTTCATTTTTTTACCAATTTTTAAGTTGGTATGTTTTCTGCAGCAGCAAGTATTATGAATGTCTATGTCTATGTATTGGGTGAAAACTCAAGTTATTATGGTGATATTATTTTTGTTTCATCTTTTGAACCCTTAAACTGAAAAATTTGATCATTATCTAAGAACAGTGTAAGGAAGTCGGTTTTTAGCTTTAGCAAACAATCAAAATATATTTGTTCAAAAAATTACTTCATTGAGTGTTCTTCTCTTGTACCTAATATGTTTGGTGACAATTAGTACTTACAACCGATCTCAAAATAAAATCTTCGGGTGTATACAAAAAAGAAACGATCCTTTCCTCAAAAATACTGTGACATATAAAAACTGACGCGAACAACGGATTTGCCATGCAAAATAGTCAGACATACCTACCTACAATAGTGAGCATGGGGGTAATAAGGATAACGTGACAAACATATTTTGTCTTGTTTTGTGTCGTTCAATATTCGAAAGGAAAAAGTGAGATTTCACTTCAACAAAAGATTTTCTAGAAAGCTTCCATTCTGTGATAGGCGAAGAAAATGTAAGTAAAACTTATTCTACAGCAATGTAGGTACCTGCTCATAAGAACCCTCACTTCCACTGTTGAACATGCCAGATATAGTTCTGTGAACACGCCTCTCCAATCAAGAAAAGTTTTGTTATAACCACAGCTTGGCAGGTAAATTTTTTTAAGTTTTATCATAACAACCAAGTCGATGGCAGCAGGCAGAATTATCGCAGTTAGGGTATTATACATACAAAGAACGACTCTGCTGCCTTTCTCTGGCCTTTAGTAGGCTCTTATACATCCACGGGCTAAGTTGGAGGGGTCCGATTTTTACGCCGCGACCGATATACAAAAATATACCTACATATTATCTAAGATAACACAGGTACACCTAGGATAAAGGACGCACCTACCTACCGTTACTTTGTTCAAAGTTAGAAGCATTTTTTCAAGTCTCGTCAAAGCCGAATTTTTGTGGGATATTATTTTTTTCTCTTTTAGTTATTTATTTAATAATTAGAACGGAAATTTCACCAATTATTATTACACGAATTAATTATAAACATACCTACAAACAATGAAGCTTAAAAGGTAACATAAAAATTTAATCAAAATATTAACGTTAAAAGTTAAATACTTACATGGTTAAATTAAAATTATTTTAGTCAGCCAACCAGAGTTCGTACTCGGGGTAGTATATCAAAGAATTATTTTATGCTTTTTATGGGCTTACACACTATAACATATAAAAAAAAATCTTCAAAGAATTTTGTATAATAAAATCATTACTTTTATTATAAACTAATAGTAAGTAATAAGCTAAAATTTTAAGGAAAGGACTTCATCTATCACTGTGTGGTCCCAACTCGATCCATGATGATGATTTAATGAAAATGATTCAATCATACTTAGTCTCTGTTTGGTTCAAGTTTGACGATGAGTCAAAATGAGGAAAATGTCTCTGAATTAGATTACATAAGGAAAAATCTTTTTCTTTTATCTTGGTCGATAAGGTGGGATTCATTTTAGATATGTTGGATAACATTATAAAATATTGTTATTTAATTTCATCGCTATCTCCACCAATATCTACATAATATTTTTTTCAATTGGTTTCTCTTAATCATAAATTTTTGATAACTTCTACGATTTTCTTATTTCGATTCGATTTCTTTATGAGTTTTGAGGGTGATAAAAAAAAAGTGCTGGACAATTCATTCACAGCATTATCTAGCCCCTAGCTAAGCAGAGATTGTGTTATGGGTACTGGATAACTGATATACCTACATAATAATAATAATAAAATACATGGATAGATATTTTTACTATACATATCAAACGATCAGAAAATATTGAACGTGTGATGTTAAAAACATAACAGTGAATTAAACAAAATAACATAAAAATAGGAATTAGGATGAGCGTCAACTTTGTGAAATTTTAATACCTTTAGGGTTATTATGCGGAGAACGGAATTAAACATCTCGGCGTGCTTGATGCCAATCGTAAGCTTAAATGGTTATTTTTTTGGAACCTTATAAATTTATTTTAGGGATTTAGTAAACATGTTCAGGTATTTTAAAAGATGATTAATCATTTTAATAACCGGTTTTATTTATGCTTGCATACTAATATAACAAAGATAAAAAAGATAAAGCGATTTAGGTGGGTAGGTTACCGTTTTACCCACAGAACAGGGAAATGTTTTACCACTGTTTTCCACGACTTAATTATTAACTTCTTATAGGTATTAAGTGTTGTGTTAGCTTATGCCCACGGCATCGCACGCGTATTTTCTGTATATTAAGAAGTTATTTTCCCTATTATCCTAGCCTATTGTCTAAGTTAGACTTTGTTGTAATCTAAATGAACGCCAAATTTTATCTTGATCTGTGCAATAGGTAGTTCTGGAGATCTAAAAAAAAATTAACATTTCACAACGTTTCGGCATTATAATGTATTATGATTAGAAACTTGTCAACAGAATTGGTGGGAATAAAACTGTCCCTGGCACTTAGGTAGGTAAGTAGGTACTTACCTAAGTAATTATCTGAGTAAGTACAAATTGTAATGTAGCCTTTATGAAAAGAAGTTGGATGGAGAAGAGGGACATGGCGGATTGGGATAGAACCAAGCAAAGGCATAAGACGTTTGTAATAAGTATATTTAAATTATTGAACAATTTTGTCTTCGTAAATTTTTCATATTTAATGAAGCCAAAAAATTAAACATCATTTAAATGGGTCCAGCCGTTTTTAGGTCCTAAATGATGTAAAACACGACTTTGTTTTGTACAGATGTTATTTTTTTAAGGGCTGAGGGATGTAGGTAGGTATTTAGAAACCGTGAGAAATATCGAGAAGTCATATGATTTCTTTCATTTTTGTTCAAAAAAATTTGTTTAGCCTTAAAAAATGAAAAAAAATGATTGTCTGGATAGTGGTAGAATCCCCCTCTTTTTATGTGATAAAAAATAAATGAATGTATGACTATGTGCCCAAAGCTGTTGTTACACCTTCAACATTGTTAAATTCTCCTATACCAACACAACACAGTTAAACAAGAATAAGATTTTTTATATTTCATTTTTGAAAATAAATCATCTTCTTGCGGTAGTAAGCATACTTTTGAACGAGAAACAGATTTTAAACTTAAACAGCCAATAAAAAGGCGGATATTACGAATTTTCATTGAGACTTAAACTCAATGGCATATTACACCTACAAGGAGGTATGCTACCTATCTATTTATTAAAGCGTTATAATAATGCCGTGTTTATTTTACCGATAGTATTCAAATGGGTTTTAGAACAGGTTATTATTTACTTACCAGCTCGTTTCGACGCAGGACCACTTGCTTACATATGTAATTATGTATTGTATTTATATCTACTGCATTCCGAGGCTTTTGATCCTGTTAGCGAATCTTCTCTTTTAAATGCTTTGAACCTTTTTTGGGGCTCATTTTATGTCATGCGGATGCCCGCCCGCGTGCGGATCTGGACCGCTTGCACCCGAAATCTATAATAGCTCCATCCGCTTTCCGAGTGTGTGGAGAAACATATTACATACATGAAAATATAGGTTTCGTGTGGCCCGTTGCGGAAATTAGCATGACAGGACTTTTCCTGTCATGCGAATTTCTACCCTTCCTGGGATGCAAAACCTTCCGACAAAACCAATAGATTTTGCACGCGTTTTTCCGGGATAAAAATTCTATGTCCGTTGCCGGTATCCCGTCTACCTTCCTACCAAATTTCAATGAGATTAATTCAGCCGTTTAAGCGCGAAAAGGTAACAGTCAGATAGGCAGATTTACTTTCGATTTTATATATGGATGGATGCATACAGTGAACACTTAGAGAGTGGCCAAGAAATGATTCATTAAGAAAAGAGAAGATATCGTTTGTAGACCGGGCCGAGATAAGTATTCGGGAAATCCCCTTGGGAAGTTTGCGGGAAAGCCTTAATGCTGCGTGTTTGTAAGCGATGTGGCAGGTTTTTACCTGGAACGTTTTGACAATTTACACAGCATCATCAAGCCCCAAACAAATCAAAGCTTGTGCTAGGGGTTAGATAACTGTTATACTATAAATACAATGCATAATTTTTTTACTTCTCTGTTATTCTCGGAAAATTCCGGTAATCCATGAAGCTCACGAGTAGGTATCACTGCTAATAATTGTAGTTTTGTATTGTAGTTCGGTCCAAGAGTTTTCGGACTGTTCTATAAGTATTGAGTAAGTATGCACCTTTTTGCATCGTAATAAAAATGTTTTGTTGAAGTCCTATATAGTAATAATAATTTACACACATTACAATATATTATGTATATACATTACATAGATATATATTTTAGTAAACATAAAAACACAAATAAAACCTGGAACTAATATTTGCAGATCGTGCAAATATTTGTCCCTTGGAATTGAGCCCTCAACCTCCTGCATCGCAGGCAGTTCTTCGCCCGCTGCGCCACGTAGGTCGTCACGTCAACCACAACAACTTCAACTTCTTGTACAAATGCCGGTTGATTGCTGTCAGAGATTCAACAATACGCGACATAATGTGACATATTATGTGACATAGTAAATCTTTTCCAAACTAATCTGCATCTTCGTTCATTACAATATTCGATAATAACTAATTGTTATGCGCGATTTACGTCGTACGTCCATTCACCGGAACGGACGATGGTATTGAGACGTCATAGGTTTTGAAAGATTTACTGAAACATGTGCTGAATGGAACATGAGTGTTTTATTTGATGCTTGATCTTGTTCTGCTTTATTTTTGTGCAATGGAGTCGATTTACTTTTATTTTTAAATGTTATTAAAAGTAGTAGTAAATTTCAAAGGTTATTTTTTATTAATAGCACAAAATCGCGTTGAAATCAGAAATCAATATTGTTTATTTCATACAAATAAGCTCATAGATAAATCAAATTTTAAACCATTAATAATTATATTGCGGGTTCCTGGAAGTCCTGCCCAATTCTTTTGTTTTTGGGATATATTTTATTTATTAACAATGGAACGTTAGTTGCCTAAATAAGTATATCTCTAAGAATGCTTTAATTCTTAGAGATATACCTACTTATTTAGGCAGGTTCTAATTACCTACGCATAATAACAGGCGGACACAACATTATTCAAAAAATACTTAGAAGTTAATTGAAAAGTTTTCTTTGATCGTTGAAATCGTATTTTTTTTCAATCCTTAATCGTAAAAAGTTACTCACTTATCCCATGATTATTCTTATCAATCAGCGGGAGACTTGCGGGCTTCTGCAGCAACTCCTGCAGCTCAGGCTGCGGCTCCAATTGGTTCTCTCGACTCTTCGACTTCATCTTTCACTTTCACTCAACAAATCTCATATCACTTGCTCATCACTTGTTTTCGTAACACTTATAACTGGCTCATTTCATAATCGCTGGCGCTTTTAGTTGGTAAATTATTTGTCGCGTGTTTTGTTATGGATGATGAGTGGCGGAGGCATCGTCAGGAAGTGTCGCGGTGCGAGCAGGTACTGTCTTTATGTTGGACGCGAGGGTACAAGCTGAGTGCCGAACGCGGACTGAGAACGCCGGTCAAGGGTACAGCTGTGAGCTGGACCACGCCGCCTCTCTTCGAGATTTACCTACGACAATAGTACCAGCGCAGCGGTAGCACGCCCGCGCCGCTCACTCGCCGGTGGTTCGATGCAGGTTGGAGCGAGATTAGATAAATTATTCTTGTGGTTTTAATTTTTTTCTGCGTTCCACAAGCAATAAAACTAATGAAAAAGTAATTAGCCGCAAATTGGAATCCATTTTCTATGAACTTATGATAAATAGAACTTGGATTCATTGGTATCTATGAAGCATTTGGGAAAATAAGAGATTGTGCTAAAAATCAACATTTTCCTAAATGCTTCCATAATAAGTACAAATGAATCAAAAATGGCTTTATTATGATTATGAGTTCATAGAAAATGTTTTACGATTTGCGGCCAATTACTATTCCGTTAGTTTCATTGCTTGTGGAAAGCTGAAAAAATAAAAAACACAAAAAAACATCTCGCGCCAACCAGCGTAGCACCACTTTTATTACCGTATTGTCCTAACAATATTAGCAATATTTACAGGTAATTTGTTGCAAGGTTTCGTAAAAGTAGCTGAAGCGAAGGTTAGGGCGCCATCACACCGGATCTGGATACCGGAAACAATCGTTTACTTTACCCTTACTGGAGGTACTGTCGGGAGTGTGAACTCGACCCCGCATCTAAAAAAAGAGTCCCGTAAGAACTTCATAGAACTCAACTCGTCAACTAATTTATTGTTTTGAAATAATAAAACAATGGACCGGATTAATATAATCAACTCAATGACATGACAGTCAGTGGTCTTTAGATATTTAATCCTTTCATGCGTCACTATATTAAAGTCCTACGATGCAATATCGCTTCGTAAGTCTATTACTATCTACTTCTGCTATTTTGTGAAATAATATTAATGCACATTTTACCCATGTACCTAGGTAGTACTCATATCAAAAACAAAAAAAAACTGCTTAAAAAGCAATGACCTAACCGACGCCGCCGGCGCCGGCGGCGGCGCTTCGGAAAAGTCCTGCATGACAATTCAATGTAAATATACATAAGCGGTGGACGACCACGTTGTTCTTCTTCGTCATTAAGTAAAGTCCCGAGCTTTGATGGCGTCATAAAGCAGCGCCGGACAAAAATAACGTCATGGCAAATTTTTGGCAGTAAAAAAAAATTAAATAAAAGCGCGTAAACAGCGTTTTTCAAAGAAATATAAAATAGCATTACGCATATTTTTTATAAGAGCTATAAAATATAGCCTTTATCTAAGAAGTAATTTAAATTGATATTTTTTTGCGCGCGGATTAAAATACCGATAACCACACCTAGTATCCTAAGGTGTGGGTGTCAGTCAGTATTTTAATCTTGCATAGGCATGCAGGCGCGTGGGAAATGTTTCGGCCTAGACAGCAGGTTAAAACAAAGTCAAAATTACTTGGGTCAATTAGAATTAATAATTACAAATGATGCTAGACAATTCACATAGCATCATCGAGCTAACCCCAGCCAAAATACATAGAGTAAAATCAATAACATCCTATTTCTTATTTGATAATTATGACTGTTTATAAACCTGTTTATAGTATTAAACTATAAAATTTGACTTGTGTAAGTGCTTATTTTGTAAGCCTAAAGAAATAAAGTTATAGAGATTAAGTTTCAAACTAAGCGGAGCTTGTGTTATGAGTAGTACACCACAGATATCAGAAACAAAGGTCGGTACATTTTGTAACCAACACAGGCGCCTGCGCCCTGTGGTAATAGCACGAAGGACGTGTACGACAGACGTGGCCCGTTCGATAAAAATAATAATGGAGAAAAAATTCTCGAGGGATTATTATTTTTTATTGTAGTCAAGAACAAAGCTTATTTTATTAGCTTCGTTCAAGCTTTCGAAGACGACGTCGAGGAAGTGGAGCAAATCAATTTGGAAATCTGACCCCACCATCATATGGGAGAACTAGCTGGGAAGAGAGAGAGAGTATTTGAAGTCAGTTTTTAGTATTTTCAAAGCAACCCAATTTTTGTATCGTTTTTCCAAATAAACCACGCCTTGAGCAAACTTTGAGAACGATAGAATGCGGATCTCTAATTTATCAACGAATTTGCTTATAATCGCATCGTAAAACCAGTCCTTTTATATTGTTGCCTCGAAATCCTTGACTCCCGAGACACATCTACATATATTTCATCTTTATTATAAGTAGTTTACCTACTTGCCTATCTAAGCTAAGGTCTTGTACTCATATACTTTTGATGGGCGAGTCTATGCTAATACATATATGATTTATGAACCTACCATGCAAAATGTACTGGCAAATATTGAATCTTAACTCTTTTTTATGTTTTTATTGAGGCTCGCTACAGGCTCTAAGCCTTAGCAGGGTTTTCGCTTCATAATGAGCTCCAAGACATTGTGAATAAGATTAGTTACTTATTTTTAATTAAGAAATAACGTTACAAGGAATTTTATGTAAAATTGCATATTTGTATCCCATCGGTTTACCTTGTTGATTATTAAATTTAATGGTTATGGATTTATGCATTTTATACATTCATTGTAGCAGCCTGTATAAATAATAACCATATATTTATGTTCGATCCGATCGGCGCGATGCCCAGAACGCGAGCGGTAGCGGTAAGCTTCTAGAACGACTTTTAGAAAAGCTTCAAATTCTCCTTGAAAACTAAAATGCCACGCCATGCCGCCGCGCCGCCGCCGCATCGTTGTCAGAAAGAGAAATATCTCAGGTCTTTATGATTAACTAAGTTATTTTAACGAATGAAACCAGTCTTAGAAAACCCGTAAGTAATTATACATACCGTACCTACGTTAATAGTAGTCTATGGGTCAATTAATCGATCTGTCAGGTTGGTTGTTATTAAGTTGGATCTGGTTTTGCAGCAACTCCCACGCGGTTAAATTGAAACCTAAGCAATAGGTACCTATTATTTGTTTATCAGACTGGTGCGATTATTTTAGTTTCAAGGGGCGTGGATGTATGTGAATTGGGTTACCTTAAAAACTTTTTTTACCGTTAGCTTTATCGAAAAAGCTTCGAAAAAATACATAATAAATAATCTATGGGATACAGGTAAAAATAATTGTGCAAATAGCTTATGTTTTTTTTAGTAAATACCGTTTTCCTCAGAAACTATCAATCACAAGATTTTTTTATTGTCATCGCCGTATTAAACAATAGAATACCTACAAAGGGCAAAGCTCTGGCTAATTTTTGCAAATAAATGTCCTAAGTGATAGATAATCAGCAGAAACTTGATTTATGAGCTTACGCCGCTTTGCTTAGTCCCGCTCCTATGAACGCAAAACCTATCCTTTTCAGAATATGGCTTCATATATATCGCCTCCTACACTTTCATGACTGAAAACACAGAGTGCGATCTGCAACTCCGTCGACGGCGATGGCGGCGCGCCCCTGCGGGTCGCACCGCCGCCGACGCTAGCAGTGATCGTGACGCATTCACTGTCCAGCGTCATCTTCTTCCCTTAACGAGGGACGTGAAATGCAGGTTCTGCCTATCATCATCACGAACACGATCGTGAAAACGTCAGCTCGTAAATAATATTTTTTTTGTAAATAAACTGCAAAAAGTACTTATTTAAATAAGAACCCAATGAATTACCTACTAAAAACGATCTGCTACTCCCACTGTTATGTTTAACACTAGAACGATTATTGAATGGAGATACCAATTTTAAGAACAAAGGCCCTTATCTTTATAAACGCATATTTTTTCTTTCTTTTTATTTTATTTATTATTTTATTTAAATAACTGCTGGCAGATGCTGGATGCGGCAAGCTGGAGACAGGGCGCTAAGGCGCTCATTAGAGGAGGCCTATGTCCAGCAATGAACTTAGATAGATAGATAATAAGTCTTTATGTACCACACAAACACAAAATACAATACAAAAGGAAATACATAGAATAAAGGATGTACAAAGGGCGGCCTTATCGCTTTGAGCGATCTCTTCCAGGTAACCTTGGACTTATATAGTTGATGAAGATGATCACAGTGTCAGTAAATCTCCAGCTTCAGCTCCTCACAAAACAGGTTAATTACATAAAGACCTTAATTTTAGTACTATCATTATTTATAACCATGCATGGTGTTTCATTTTTGTTTATCTCGAGTATACGTTTTGTTCACTTCTGGGTTTTGAAATTAGACAATAGATTTTTTGTTCAAATTAATAATGGGCCCAGTTGACTAAAGAAAAGTAATAAATTTAATGCATTATGTCAACTGGCCCCGTGTAGGGCCACTTTTTTCAGTCAGTCGACTAAAAAAACCTTATTTTACACAATTATTTATAAGAATATCTTCACAACAGACCCTTGGCTGTTGTGAAGATATTCTTATAAATAATTGTGTAAAATAAGGTTTTTTTAGTCGACTGACTGAAAAAAGTGGCCCTACACGGGGCCAGTTGACATAATGCAAGTGAATAAGAAACATATATGTACATCAGCATGTGAATAAGAAACATATATGTACCTATACCTATCTACAAACTTTCGTTATCATTATTGTGCATGGTATTTTTAGTATTATTTCTACTAATAATAATAATAAAAAAATAAAAAAAAATACCTAATAAATAAATAGTATTTTTACTAAAAATACCTTGTTGACTTGTAGGTATAATTAAACTATAATTATTTATTTATTTATTATAGGCTGTTTAACACTAACAGTCTAGGTACATATTGTTATCTACTACTCTACTCTCTGAATATCAACTTGAAGCTTGAAAGAAACCGTCTGATGAAGTCCACGCTCCGACCTAACCCAATCCAAATCATGGCGGGCACTGAGAAGTTCCAGCAGCTTTTCGGGGATAGATTTGTTGCCTAATAATGATAAATGTTGAAATGAGACAAGTCCTAATATACTATATCTACCTACTTCTAAAAGGTGAATAATGGTAGCGATTCTGTTGGCATAAAACCTAAACTAAACTAGCCTAAAATTGTTGACGTCTCTATTTTTTCGATCGAACAAAAGGGGACAGGTACATTTTTACGCTAGTTTAGTTTAGGTTTTGTGCCAACAGAATCACTACCACTAGTAGGTATTTTACATGTACCTAGGTTTAAAGTTATTTTTTCTATTTGGTTTTCCTTTTAAACGTCTAAATATATTGTTTATGAAACTCAGTCTACTTATTCATAGTGGTCAGCCTGTGATAAAGATAAAATAACACTCATCTAATGCGGTTTTGGTTCTACAGCTAATACTAGTAGGTACCTATTCCTATACCAATGAATGGGTGTTTTATAAAAGGAGGATTTTGTAGGTATATGTTTACCTACACCTATTTTCCTCATAAGTTTTTTTCTGTTTAAGGACCCCACCGAAAGTGGCGCCACCACCTTATTTGTCTTATAATTCTGTTTAACAAAGGAATTTTCAAAAATCCTTCTTCCAGTTTGTGATACCTATCATAAGCTTTTTTTTAATGCCTCTGTAATAGTTTTATTCTATTTAGTTTAGGAAGAGATACGAAAATAGATTTTGGTGGCCACCAAGTGCAACTTCGTATCTCTTCCTAAACTAAATAGAATAAAACTATTACAGAGGCATTAAAAAAAAGCTTATGATAGGCATCACAAACTGGAAGAAGGATTTTTGAAAATTCCTTTGTTAAACAGAATAATAGCATAAAGTAGGTGGTGGCGCTAGTTTAGGTGGTTTATGCGCCTTAAGATAAAGTTTCTGTCATTCATTATAGTTTTTAACCGAATTCAAAATAAAACGTCAATTGCGCGTCAGACTTGTGCAACTCGTTCCGTATATTACTATAATATATAATTTAAAGACCTTGTATGATGCTAATATTATGATAAGGTTAACGGGAATTAGGTACCTACCTTATAGATTTTGGTCATGGAGAGAATATTTTTTTGTTATTCCCGGTTTTCGGAGATTTCCTTCTAGGTCGACGGGAAGTACCCTATAACTTTTGTGTGCATGTGATTATCTTGGAAATTAAAAAAAAAGAGGACTTATGCTTAATACGTCTGTAACTTTTGCTTGCGTTGACTTAGAAGTTCAATTTTTAACACGGATTCAAGAGATTACGAAATTAAGTATTTGATGTGAATTTCAATTTGATACCCTCCACGCGTCTATAGGGGTTAGTATAGACGCGTGGAGGGTATCCTATAAGGGTTCCTTTTTTCCTTTTGAGGTACGGGCCCCTAAAAAGGAGGAGGTATAACGATCGGTTGTATGTTTGTTTTCACTTGTACTTGCATGTACCCTATTGTACCTAATAATATGTCCTTAAATTTTTCCTTCAATTATCTACCGATTTTGATGATTTTTTCTCCATTTTAGGTATAGAAAACTATCCCGAGATAGGAAAAATATTCCCGATATCAATATCATTCATGAAGCTAAACTTTAAAAAAAAACAGTCTAAATACACATTCATGGCCCACGAGCCACATGACGTCTGAAATTACCTGGTAGTCCTCTAGAGTCCAGGCAGCGCGGCAGCGCAGGCGTCGCGTTCTTGTTTTTTATTCGGCAAGGAAATTCGTTTACAAATAGATTGGTCTGGGGGGGGGGGGGGCAGAATGATGTGGCACTCGACGCCTTGAGAAGGGCGTAATACCCACTAAAACCTCTCCGGTAACCATCTCTCGCCATTTTGCGTCGAAGCACGAGAATATTAAAACTACCGCGGCCCGACTGGCATCCCCTCTTCCTCCCATACATGGCTGGCAAGCCCACCGTTTGACACACTCGTCGACGTACCCATTCATCCGTCACCAGGGACGAGGGAAATTTCACTGGTCCCTGTCCGTCACCTTTCCAACCCCGGGCATCGCGCCCCGCCGCCGCGCCGCAGCCGATGTAGAGGAATTTGAAGTCAGTGTTTAGTTTTTAAAACAATTAAATTATTATAATCCACATCCACATTCCACAGACAATAATAATTATATTGATTGCGACCTACAAGTCAGATTGAATATAAGAAGAATATTGTACCAATCAGCATTATTCAGGCACAGACCCTTGGCGTGATTAGGAAACAAATATGTCTATCTGTTGACCGATGCAGTCCAGATAAGCATAAAAAGAAATAGATTCATTTTCCCTCCTAGCTGAAGTTGCATGGATAGAGCTGCTTGACCGTATTTTACGATGAGCGCGATTTTATCGCAGTCAGATCATAGATTCTATACAACTTGAACTTATGAAGTAGATTGCGAAGCGCAAAAGTAAGTGAAAAAGATGTCCGTTTAAAAAATACACCGACTTCAAATAGTCGGTAGTATTTTAACTGATTTTTAAGTTTTTTGGAATAAACACGTATCCCTCGGGAATTTTTTTTTATGGTCACCTCGGGTTCATTTTATATACATATATTGTATATAAAATGAGCCAAAGAATTTTCCAAATCGTTCCATAATCGTCTGAGAAATTGATGAACAAAGCATACATACCTACCTACAGCCAAAGAATAAAACTTTAATATTCGTTTTAAAACGGGAATGTCATTCCTCCATAATTTTGGTGTCAAAAGTGGTTTTTACCGAAAACCCGTTAGATTGGATGGTCCTAAACAAAACAAGTTGAAATCTAAAGTTGTTTCGGTGCGATATTTTTTAATTAAATAACTGAGTGGTTTTTTATACGCATTATTAAATGTTTATTACCTGTAACTCCGCCTTAACGAAGGTTTTTTAATAAAGTAAAGTAAAAAGGTTTTATTTTTGTCACATTAACATAAATTAAAAAGAAAGAAAAGACAAACAAAGAAAAATAAGTGACAAAAAAGGGGGCATCGCCCAGCATATGCCCAGAAGCAATACATATCGCTAATGAGCGCTGCGTAGGGTACGTAGGTTAGCCCTAACACTCGGAGTGATTTCTCAGAAATCTAATAATATCCAAAAAAATTATACTTCGACGGGACTTCAACTCGCAACCTTCCCTCAGTATAGGTAGAAATGCGCTTACCAATTGCGCCACGAGGTCAAGTAATTTTTTTTGAGATATTATTTGTATTTTCAGCCAAAACTATCCGAGTTTTATAAGGTACATTATAAAACGAGAGCAAGTAACAGTCATTTTCTAAGATCAATATAAAGGAGTTTACCTTAAACTATTTTCCTTAACCCACCACATTCAAACTTTTTCCTTTAGGAAGGTAAATAATAGATACCTAGTGTACTTGGGTACTTAACATGGATAGTTAAGGTACCTACCGCTTGAGGCATTGGTACTGGTAGGTAGGTAATGTAGGTTTGGCCTTACAAAGGGATTTTTAAACAAATTTACAGGTTGTGGTCATCGAAATATTATTAACTCAGTTAATTATCTCTATATCTAATTATGATCTCTACAAAAAGAAAAGAAACTTCTCTTTAAACTTCTTCTTTTTATTATAAAGACCTTTGTTTAAGGCGCATACCCCACCCAAACTAGCGCCCCGCCGCCAGCCACCTAGTTTATGTTATTATTCTGTTTAACAAAGGAACTTTCAAAAATCCATCGTACAGTTTGTGTTCCTTTGTCAACGTAGTACTTAATAAAATAAAAATAGGTGGCGGCGCCACTTTCACGCATACCACCGCCTTAATTTTTGTGTGACAAATACTATCCTGCGGGATAATGTATCAAAATAGTTCCATGATTAACGTAAAAATCGGCGAACATCTACGAGTACCTTTATACAGCCGAAGATGAACCGTCTCCTTTATTTCAAAGTCTGTTAAAAATAGGTGGTGGCGCTAGATTGACGCATACCTTTACCCAGACGCATTATTTAAATTAAAACATTGTCCTGTTATGAGTGTTTCTACCTACTGACGATACTAAGATGAGACACAGGATTTATAGATTTGTAGCAGGGAAATTCCCATTTCCTCAGTTATTGTAGCGGTAGGTACAGAGCTATAGATATACCGTCATACGTCGCCTATAACATTTACATTAGCTTTAAAATCACACTTGACACACTAAATGCAAAAGATTGGATGGATGAATGTTTGTTACTTCTTCACGCCAAATCTACTGATTTGAAGCGGATCGGATTCGAATAGGGCTTAAATTTTACATATAGTTAGTTCTAGACAGACGGACTTGGAATAAAACATAAGCTTCTTTTTCGTGCAAAACCGCGAGCAGAACATAGTTGACTATAAAGTATTATACTAAGCATGTTATGGGTACTAGATAACTGATATACATAATATAATACAATACATAGATACTTAGATATTTTTTATTATATATAGAAAACGACCAGAACACCCTGAACAAATGTCTGCAGATCTTACACACATTCGTCCTGAGGCGGGAATCGAACCCGCAACCTTCTGCGTCGCAGGCAGACCTTCGCCCACCGCGCCACATCGGTCGTCGTTTGATTCCAGGCTTTGCTCGTTATGGCGTGAAGAGGAACAAATATCTATACAAACTTTCGCATTTATATTATTAATGTGATGTGATTTCATCGTTGCCTTTACGTAGTACCTTATAGTAATTTGAAAAAGGGCGTCAAGTAGCCTACCGTGACGACGCTAGGAAGTAACTAGGTAGGAACCTTCCGACTATAATAACAAGGGCAATGGCACCCAATTTAATTACATTTACTTTTCAACAAACTTCCTACTTTGAGGCACATAATAATTACGATTTTGATTTTTTGGATAATATAATCAGGTACCTACCTACCTATAGTCTTTCTATTTTACATTAGTGCCAAAGCATGAGCCAGCTTAGGATAACCCTATCTTATAATGTTTATACAGGGCCAAACAATGACACACATTGACATGGAAATAATGATTGTCTCACCCCCCGGGGTAGGTACCTGAAAATACCCTATGTATGTTCCCCGATTTTTCATAATTTACGACATAGGTAATGATTTTTTCACGTTTTGTTTGAGAATTTTCGGAGGTAACGGTAATTTTTTTTTTGTTGAATTTTAGGGGTTTTTTTGTGCTTAATTGATAGGTGATGATAGGGGTCAAGTCAACCCTACCTATGAGTGCCCTAATCGTGCTTACTTGCATAAAATGATCAGCTTTCTAAGAGTAGGTAAGGCCAGTTACAATTTTATTTTATAGAATTTACGTTTGAGCGAGACGAAGTTAAATTTTAAGTTGAATTTTGAACATCAAATTTAAAATAAATCTTGTTAGTAATATATTCTAATTTTAATATCCTTACTAATAAAACGCGAGACCCTTAGCTTTCATAATATCACTAAAACAGTGCAGTACGCAATGATTTGCTGAAACCAGTCTTTGATTGAACTGAGGTGAACGTTGACGTCAGGTAAGTATAGAAATTTTGCGATTGCGTCTTAAAATATCTACTTTTCAATGATTAAAATCACAATGAAAACCTCAAAAAATACATCAATAAATATGCAGAATACGAATAAAAATAATCCGCTTTTTTGAAGTCACTCAATCAATTAACATTATAAAGTTCGTGATAAGGCCAGATTAAAATTTATCTCATTTATGTAACTTTCCATTAAGTTTAGAGGTCAATTAAACCCATTGTGAGTTGGACAACAAAATCATAATTTAATTAAGTGATCTAATTCTAGACCCTTGACATTGGTGATCGGTATATTATTTTTTATCTATTCAAATAAAAACCAAGGAAGTTAGACTAATTATTTACTATTAAAAGTCTCATTGACAGAACGAATTGAGTAGGTACCTATCTACTTAACACAAAAGTATCGATGGCCTTTCGATAAATGCAAGCTCAGAGTTTGGTTCCGTTCCGTACCGTAAGTTAAGTCATCTAGATAGATTCATCATCAGCCTTACATTAGTCCACTGCTGGAAAAAGGCCTCCCCTAATGAGCGCCATAGCACCCTGTCTTCAAGTTGCCGCAATCTTGCAGCTAGATAGATTGCACTGTAACAACAGACTATCTGGAGAAGGCGCCTGTCTGACCGTGGCCGTCGCGGCGTAAAATAGACCCCTGCACTGCAACTTAGCCCGTAGATGTCGTAAACGCAACGAAGGGAATCCACCAGGATAGCAGCTTTATACATATTTAATCTTACATTGTCCATAATGACGCGCACGCCCGTGTTCGCCTTCTCTACTGTCTACGACTGACTTAATACCTGCACTGCGCGATTACCAATCCGCCTGCGTAACACGGTGATTATGGGTAGCAACCATGCCTTATTGGCTATTTGAGGCATCGTTCGAGGCCTTTGTTCA
This sequence comes from Eupithecia vulgata, assembly GCA_946478455.1. Lineage (NCBI taxonomy): Eukaryota > Metazoa > Arthropoda > Insecta > Lepidoptera > Geometridae > Eupithecia > Eupithecia vulgata. The sequence goes on along the minus strand of OX297869.1, from coordinate 9,075,012 downwards.
AGAGTCGACGTGTGGCCGGATATCAAAATAGTTTACAAGCTTTCATCATCTACACACCGATTTACAAACTGCTGGATGAAAGACTTCTCTTCATCTGGCGCCCTGTCGCGGTGGATCGACGATTTTTTATACTTAGATAATTAACAGATCAATAGTTAGTTTGACCACAATCTTATCTGATGGAACCACAACTTAGGAAGGACCGTGAGGCGTCAATTCATGCGGCTACTGTAGGATCATGGCCAGACTTTACCAAAGTTGATCCGAGATGAGATGTGTTTTAAACAACCAATACCTACGTCGTTATGCCCAGACTTCACCAAAGCGGAGATACCCGAAGGGGAGACGAGAAGAGACTTTTTCAGCGAGGGTGTCAGCACCGAAGTTGTACGGAGAATTGTGTGCTGGCTAAAGCCATAGCTAAAGCTGAGCTGCGACAAGCGTCGGATGTTTGTAGAGATGAATGCAGCAGAGCTGTGCTGTGCCGCTAGCACAGCACAGCTCCTTAGATCTTTCTTAGTTTTTTTTCGCATACATGTATGATACATGTCTCCGCTCGGTGTTATTCACTCAAGCTGAGCAAAGACAATGTAAGAATAACAACCTTCTATTGGTTGTTTAATATAAATCTCTTCTCCGCTCGTTTCGTTCCCGCTTCGGTAGTCTGGTCTATATATGTACTAGAAATAATTGATGAAGCACTTTAAAGCAAAACCTAACTACTTTCCTAAATTTGCAATGTATGTGTGCTATTTTGTATGAATAAATGAGTATTATAAAGAAAGTCTATAGGTACTAATGAGTGCTACAATAAAGGTATGTTAATATAAAGTGTAAAAAAGCATAGAATAAGTCTATGTAATATATTTTTAATTTATACAGAACCAGAAATGTTTTTATATACTTACATCATTTAACAAGGTGTTGCACCATATTTTTTTCTAATCTGTAAATTTGACCCTGCATTAATTTTATGTTTTAGCTTTCAAGTTATACTATTAAGTAAATTAAGAGCATTATAATTGTGAATATTAATAAATATCACCAGTCTAAGTATTTCTCAAGATAGTTTATGCTTTTATACTAATACAATAGTTCGAAAAAAGGAGGTGTGATGTAGGTATGCCTGTGAATCGATAGTTATTTATCAGGTAGCAGTGCATGTCCGTCGAAACATAAATTTGTTTCCAAAACAAGCGGAGATGCACTGCTACAACACTCGCAATGCTGCAGGTGGCTGGCTGGTGCCTGCGGTAAGACGTCTGGCCAAATCGGATAGGTTGACGCACGTAATGGGACCGGCTACATACAACAAGCTTCCAGACAGGGTTAAGGACACACCAAGTCTCGAACATTTTAAGAATAAACTTAAACTCTGGCTCGTGGAGAAGACGTTCTACACCTACGACGAGTTTATAAACGATTTATAATATGTTTATTAATTTGATTTTTATTTTTATTAATTTAGACTTTATTAATATTATTCAGGTGATAATATTTTATGTTAAAATAACTAGAATAACTAGATTACTTATATAATTATGATAATTAATTTAAATTGTGACGTATAATTTGACAAATTATTAATAAAATGTTTATCTGTTTATCTGTTTATCTGAATTCATTCTCTTTATACTAAAATAAAAACAGTTTGCATTTTACTATAAAAATAAATGTATTTGATAAATCCATTAGGGATGTCGGTGTTCTTCCAATGCAAATGTAAAGCCCAGTTCTTTACTTGATAGAGAGATGAGAGAGATAAAGTAGATTACTGCTATCATGGATCAACTTTATCTAAGCTGCTTTGTATGCATATGCATATATCTATTGCTCAAAATTACTGACCTTTCTTGAATTCTAGATTACAGAATCAACCTAGCAAACTTTTCATTTTATTATTTTTTTATTAAATAAGTGGTGTACTACATAATGTTAGAGTAGGTTGGTCCAAGTAATAAAAACAACTACAATACATACTAAATTCCTTTATTCAGCAGTTGCTTTCTGCGCCTTCTTAGCCATTTTAGCCTTAACACGCATTTGTTTCTTCTCTTGTGGTGTTTTCTTCAGACCCTTCATCTTGCGAGTCTGAATACGACCAATATCCTGTTTACCCATGTGCACACGGCCAAGTTTTGACCCGAATGCATCTCGTGAAATGTTCTTCTTTTTGATTGTTTTGACTTCTTTAGGTATTTTGCAAGCTTCTTTGAAGAGATCTGCAGCTGCTAGTTTTGTTCTTCGTAGTTTGAAGTCTATAGAGGGTCCTGGAAAGGCAATTTAAAGTTGTTAATGTCTAGCCATTAAAATACAGTGTGAGTAAACAGTAAGCAGAGAAGTGAGTGAACTTAATGCTTTTAAAGAGAAGTTCTTTTATAGTATTTCACTTAAATTCCAGTTTGATAGGTGGTCACCATCATCAACAGCCTTTCTCAGTCCACTGCTTGACATAAGCCTCTCGACAAGCACCGTATTGGCTCTTGTCATTAGGAGGTACTGCCATAACCCCACATTGAGCATGTGGTGATATTAGTCTCTAATTTAATAACATAATTTTATGATTCTCTGCGACTAGTTTTGTAGTTAACCTGCTTACATTATTAATGAATGGAGTCTTAAACTAACCTATCTCATCAAGTTCAACCCTCGGTGTACGCTGGCCGCTCTTTTTGAGTTGTATCCTGTATGACCTCAAGTAGACAGCACCATCATCGGTGGCCGTAAAACTAAGGACATGTTCCAAGCCTTGTAGTCTGATAGTCTCAACCTGAAATGAAATAATACAAATAAGATTTAACAGAATGGTAATTTTTTCATACAAGGTAGGTACTAAGATTTGTCGCTACGCAAACATAGAAATTAATATGGTTTACTATTTTATAGGGATCACTTTTTATTCAATATAGATAGATAGCATTAGATTAGAATGTCACTCTTAAGTAAATTACCTTTTCTCTGTGGAAGAAATCTGTGAATAGTGATTTCAACTGTTTCAGTTCCTGATTTAAATCCCATGCAGGCCCATTGAACAGCAAACAGGGCTTCAACCCAGGAAGTACTTTCATGTTCTGGAACTCTGACATAGCCTTGTAACTATCAGCTCCAAGCTCAATCATATCAAGGATTCCATAGTCAAATGTGCGTCCTAATATTATGTTATGAGGCCTTTTCTTAGTGTGTGAACCTACGCCGAATAGGGCTGCTTCTTTCTTGTAGCATAACCTGAAAAAGTTAGTTCTCTATTTAAGACTCAGTTCATAAAAGCATGTACCTACATGCAAGGTTGATGACACAGTTGTTCGGATTTTCAAAATATAACCTACTTTTCAATGAGTGTCGCATCTTCAAATGGCACGAAATCATTTTTGCGTGTGAGGTACGCCGCGTCAGGCTTTTTCAAATTGTACATGTCTTTGAGAATCTCCCTTGTGCGTTCTGAAGGCTTGCGTCCTTGCATGAAAATACATTGTTTAGGCCCCTCAACTGGCTTTGGGTCCCTTGAGAGAAGTGCCTTTTTACCTTTCCGTGTTGTCGGCTTTCTGAAATACAAATGCAATCAAGTAAACAAATTGCCCTACGATCAAAGATTTCGATTTAAATCTTTGCTTTTATGTTATGAAAATTGAATTAGCCTCTGTTCACTGAGTGTGCTTACTTTATTCTTTGAATAACGGGCATTTCTAACACTTTACGGCAACTTAAAATAATATGGAAACAACGTAGGTAGTGAAAATGTATGAAAGAAATCACGATTCACGAAAGTTCACGAACGAAAACAAGCGCACGTGTTTCGACTTGACTTGACTTCTTTATTTTTGGCAATATGTGTCTGGTTTGTCACTTTTCTGCCAGTGTCTAGTTCAAGGAAATTTCATAGTCATGGAATGGAGGCGGGTTTAATATAAGAATATGACCGGTAAAACAAAAGAAAAAAAAAAACACCAATGTGATTTTACAATAAGAATAAAAGAGGATAATAAAAAAAAGCTATTATAAAATAAAATTAATAATGAGGCCTTACTGCATAAATAAATAAAGTAGTTATTTCCAATTTTATCTTATTTACATTCTTTTTGATACCTTTTTGACTTGAAATTGACTAGTTAAGCGAAGCTCACCGTGTCACTGTCACTGACGACCAATCTGCATGCGTGGACGGAAGAAATCACCTCCAGCTCCTTTTTTTTTTTGATACATTTGCCATATAATGTCATTGTCAAATTGATTCGTTTCAATAACGTGGACGGAAAAAATCAGCCACCATGCGCCTCTTCTCTTACGAAGTTATTGTATACTCATTGCCATGCGCCTTGATCGTAGGCAACAAGCAAGCAGCGACTGAAAACAAAACACGGCAACCTTTATTTTTCTCTAACTTTATATTATAATCAACATAGGTACTGATAGATAGCTGATAGCTGTCCCTATACGTCTAAACATTTTTATCGTGTGATGTGATGTAATTTCATTTGAAATCAACTAGGTACCTACCTACCTACGCAAATTACTTAGGAATCTTGGACAAAAATATTGAATGAGTGGATTGGGCCTTCATCCAAGAATCAAATATTGGACAAAGTTATTGGATGAGTGGAATGGGCACCTAGGATAACTTTGATAAGATCAAACTATAAATAAATATGGCAACAACTGTCAAAATATCGAGTGATTGCTTCGAATCAAACAAGCGTATTCTCAACATCTTCAATTCGATATTTATCGAGGGCTTTTTTCGATAAGTTGCTCGATATGCAACGAGTGGTCCTAGGCACTCGTTCGCATTATCGAAGAGTGAAAGAAGAACATCATTCATTATCTCTCTGTCGCACACTGTCTTTAATCCCCCCCTTCCCCGGGAGCTTCTTGAGCCTCCCGAAGCTATCTCCCATGAAAACCAGAACAGCCAACAGGCTAACGAACAGCTCTTGAGAAGCCTACAAGCTTCACGGAGCAGCAACACATGACTCAAGAAAAGCTTTTCTTGACGGAGAAACCGAAAAAAAAAAATCTAGGTCGTTTCCTGCCTGCATTTGACGACGTAGAGCAACGTAGAGTCGAATGTCGAAGACCACTGATGATGATGATGTCTTTAATCTCTGCTTGTTTTGTTTGATGTTTGAAACAATTACGCGGTGGTCCTTTTAAACGGTGTTGAATGCTGACTAGATTACTTTCGTCCGCTGCGCACGGCTAACCCGACACAGCAGAGATGTCGTTCGTCAGCTATTATAACCGTATACGTCTTTGACAAACAAGACAAATTCAGATTATGCTATCTTCAAATAAAGAGTATTGAAATAATTAATGAACATAATAAATACAGTTTCAAATGTTGATAGTATTGCAAAAATTTCTAGATTCAGATAAAGTTGGAATTACTGACGAATCCAGCCAGATAACCAGACATTGACATTCGTGAAGTTTAGAACTTTGACATTCAAATATGTAACGACATAATGAAATCAAATTGTCTATGCTAGAAATATCGAAGAGTGCACGAGAATGCCGTTTTTGGCGGAACTCGATATACAGGCTGTTTGGTGGAGGGTGAGACAAACTCGGTAGGTGTGTAGGTGGACCTATTTGTGAAATACAAATTGAAGGAAAAGACCCTAACTTTTTACATTTTTTTTAATCCTGTTTTTTGTATTTTTTTAAGATTTTCCGAAATTTTACCTCTACCTCTAGAACTTTTTTTGGAACGTGTTTTCTAGTAAATTTTTTACTCGCTTTTGGTCTCAGATGTATCCTTCGTCTTTTGAAGGTATTATTTTTTTGAAAGAACGTGTAAATAATTAGTTATAAGCTCTCAAAGTTAGAAAAAGTAAAAAAAATAATCAAGAAGGACAACTTTGCATTGTTTTAAAAAAATAATTAATAGCGATCGAGGATTTCAAATGCTTTTAAAAATTTCTCTAAACATCGCTTATTACAACGTAGCCGCACATACCACATGTAGCCGAAAAGTCTACAAACTTGTCAAAAATTAGCACTTATAGGGAAAACGGAGTACCTACGGCAAACATCGCACCAAACGCGATTTTCTGTCAACAACGTCTGGGCAGGTGTGATTGGTAGACATCTCATTGGACCTTACTACTTACCGGATACTCTTAACGGGAACAATTACTTGGAATTCTTGCAAAATGACCTCCCTGAATTGATGAGCAATGTGCCGATATTTCATGAAGATCGACCAATAGTATTTCAAAATGATGGGTGTCCGGGTGTCCGTGATGGTAGCGTACCTACACATAACCGAATTCACGTTTGTTGTTATGCCTAATAAATAACGTTTATATAGAGTATAATCAGTGCAAAAGTAAAATAAATAGCGCCTCCTTGGTTTAAGAAATAATGACCATTGTTTGTGGGTACGCCAGCATAACGTTAGGTATGCTAGCGTACACGGGCATTTTTTTTTAAAAACGTCCATTAAGATTTTTATGTGTCCCACAAGTTCATTAATAATTTTCATAGAAATTTGTCTATTTTTAGATATTAACAATATTTTTTTTAAGTCTATAGTTTTATTTGCGATAAAAAAAGAGTTTTTTATGACTATTTTACTATAAAAATTGAAAAATAAGACTAAAACTAGCTTTCAATACCCCTTTTATAAGTTTGTCCTACAGTGTTATACTGACTTTTGAGTTTAGTTTATTTTTTAACTTGGTTTGGATGAAGGCCAAAACTAGATTATTTATGTTTAAATATGTGAAGGCCATCATAATTAGATGTAAAATGCGGTACTTATAATACAAAATAATAACTTTTTATCAATTAAATTGTGTCCCATGATTTTGGACATGAGTGGAATTCTATTTTGTAACTGTAATATCGCCGTATTATTTTAAAAGAAATACTATGTGGTCACATTATTTTTATTCCTGGCAACATTACTCATCGATTCCACCATTTTGAATTGGTTGTCAAAGAGCGTCCTGTCACTAATTCGTGTCTGAACTCGCAGTGCGTTACCGCGGTGATTTTTTCTTCAGTTTTGTAACTGCGATTTATGCTGGTAATTTTGTGTTTTTGCAAAGTAAAACTAACAAAATGATTACTGTATTATTTTATTAAATGAATTAATGAGTCACCTGTGGCCTCAACTGTTTTAAATTAAAAAGACACGGAATTTTAGATCGGGTACCATGGGAACGTTACTTCCATTTTGTTTGGTTACGTATATGTGGAATGATAAAGTTACAAAATGGAAATACAAAGGCAAGTTTACACAGTCATTGTTGACAAAGCTTCAAAGGGTTCTAGCGTTTTAAATCTTGGTTTGAAATTGATTTAATATTGAATGGTTTATATATGCTTACATAACCTTTCAGCTTCGGGCACGGGCATGATTATATTTTATTTTAAAGTTGTGTGTGGTCTTCTCTTTTGTGCATTTTTTGATAATTTAATGTGTCTAAGATAAAAATAAAGTTTGCGTACAATGCACTGGACCGACAGGTTTCGATTACATATGTAATAAATGTCTAGAATAATAATAGTACCTAAGTAGATTGTCAGGAGAAAATTTTCGACCATTGTAAACCAAGCTTTATGTTTTCAATTTTGTAACTGTTCCTTTATATTTTGTAACTGTCTCATGTTTTAAGTATGAAAATATATTTTTTTCGGTTCCATTAAAGGGCACTTGCTAATTATTTTTGTGTTTTTCTTGTAGTATTAATAGGATCTATTTGATAAAAAAAAATGCGGTCACTAAGACTGTTTTACCATACATAAAACATAACATTTTCATAGCAAAGTTACCCAAAGGTAACAAAGTGGATATGTTCTTGTTAAAATACAAATAATTATTGCTTATCTTCATTCCATGGTTTTACTTTTTATTCAATCTCATATTTATAAAGGAATTAAACACATTAAATTAGTTGTGGATTACTGTGGTATTATTTTATATGACTTTAAAAAAAGTTACAAAAAGGAAACCTGAACAACATTCTGATCTCAAAAAAGTTAAAAATCCTTTTAAAATGCTAATTAATCGTTATTTTGCCGCTATTGTAAACATCTCTGAGGAATGGCGAATCATTTTAAATAAGTTAGATAATCTTAAAATGATATTTATTTATTTCACTCCATTTTGTAACCGGGACAAATTTCTACGAAAATGCCCACACACGACCGTTCTCAAAAACGGCTTATACGATAGCAACAAAATTTAAACCGAATGTTCCGTATCATTATCTATAAAAACGGCAAAAAATCATATCTTTTGTAGGTAGGTATATATCCCGTTCCGATCCCCATACTATTTTTTGTATAATAGCGGCAGCAGAAATACATCTTACGTGAAAAATTCCACTGTCTAATTATCACGGTTCATGAGATACAGCCTGGTCACAGACAGACAGACAAACAAACAGACGGACAGTGGAGTCTTAGTAATAGCGTCCCATTTTACCCTTTGGAAACGGAACCCTAAAAAGGAACCTATATTGGATCACTTTGATTTGTAAATCAACGCACGCAATCAAAAGTTAAGTAGGTACCTGCCTACCATTACTTATTTTTTTTAGCTTTTTACCAAAATATTATTAAAATTAAGTTTCTACCAGAATTTATTAGATTAATGTTGTGTGAGTTATGTGCCTTGGATTATATAATCTGTACTTAATGTTATTATATTATTGTGATTATTAAACGTTAAACGTTAAACAACGGCTCAAGCCATACTTGTTTACGTAGGTAGTAGGTATGTAAGTAATGTACCTACCTATGTACATAAACGTACTTACTACGAGGTAGAAAGAAGAGCATGACTTGTCTTGCGTTACGGTTTTTCCATAGACATTTTTTCACGTACATTCTAAGCCTATGGGTAAAAACTTATCTTGAAAATACTTATCCTAATCTAAGCACGTGCCGGAAACCTAGCGTTTAAAATTAACACTTACCTACGTAGCTAGATAACGAGGTAGTCAATCTAGGTATGTATCTAAAATTACTTGCTATAAATGATGGTCTTGCCCAACGCGCACTTAACGTGGTTGGTAAAGGTTTTCCTTGTAAAACGTACCTAAGTTTACTGCCAGTTAGGGTAATTTTCCCTGTGACAAAAAGATTTAAGTTAGATATTTATTGTTAATAGACAATCCCGCATCATCTAGCCCCAAGCTAAGCAGATCTTTAGTTATGGGTACCCAGAACACCCGAAACAATTATTTGCAGATCGTACATACATTTGCCCCTAAAGCGGGAGTCGAACCCGCAACCTTCTTCGCCCGACGATTCATATTATTGGTCGATATAAACCGATTCCTATGTTATTGTTATTATTTACTTTCACCATCTTCATCGGCCTATTTTAGTGCACTTGCACTGCTGGACATAGGCCATAGCGCCATAGCGCCCTGTCTTCAGCGTGCCGCATCCAGCATCTGCCAGCAATCTTTCGCAAATCGTCATCCCGCCTGGTCGGAGGGTGTCCTACAGAACGTTTGCTGAATCGCGGTCTCCACTCAAAAACACGTTTACCCCAGCGGTTGTCGGTTCTTTTCGAGATATGGCCAGCCCACTGCCACTTCAGCTTGCTAATCCTTTGAGCTATGTTGATAACCTTAGTTCTCTGCCGGATGTATTCGTTCGATGCGAATCCTATCCTTCAGAAAAACTCCGAGCATAGCTCTCTCCATAGCTCGCTGGGCGACTTCAAACTGGTGGACCAGCCCTGCAGTGAGTGTCCACACCGGGGGTAGGTACCTTTGATTATTGATAAAACAAAGGTGGTTAACCTAGGTAGGTACTTAACCTACCTACTACAAGAATCGGTCAATAGTAGATATTTTCGTGTCAGCCATACATTAATATGTGGTGTGTTTGACGACTTCTGTGGCACGGTGGGCGAAGGTCTGCCTGCGACGCTGGAGGTTGCGGGTTCGATTCCCGCCTCGGAACAAATGTGTGTACGAACTGCAGACATTTGTTCAGGGTGTTCTGGTCGTTTCTATGTATCATAAAAATATCTATCTATGTATTGTGTTATATTATGTAGGTATATCAGTTATCTAGTCTAGTACCATAACACACCCATAACAAGTACCCATAACACAAGCTCTGCTTAGCTTGGGGCTAGATAATGCTGTGTGAATTGTCCAATAGGTATTATTTATTTATTTATGTATGCGTGGGTAATGTGGTGGTTATGGTTGGCAAGTAGGTACCTAAATCAAAACAAGTTTTGGTTGAGAAAAACCCCCCCAAAATTATACCTAAGTCTTGAAAAATTTAAATCATTATACCTACTTTTAATATCTCACTGAACATTTACTAAAACTGTGTTCTATCTTCTAACAATGTGAATTCTAAATTCCTTGGCCTACGGATCGTATCGTAAAAACCAGTCGTTATGACCGTCAATCTAATAATAAACTTTTCTGTATCGCTATAAAGTTTATATTAGATCGGATGGACCCGATTGCGTGTGAGCTTTTTAGCAGGTTTTTCGCGGGCTAGTAATTGTCGTCATGATGCCCAGTACTGCTACGTCTTCTGTGTCCGTCTGGTCTCCTCATAAACTGTTACAGAGGAAGGCGTTCGTCAGATCGTGTTGGAGCGCAGCCGAGCTTGCTGTGGCACGCGATTGAATTTTATGAAAAATATTCTAGCCGTTTTGTGTTGTGTTTTGTTTTAATTAAAGGATCACATAACAAAAGTAAGTCCATTTTGAATTGATTTGGTTATTTTTTAGGTACCTAGGTATAAAATAAAGTAAACTAAAATTTGTAAAAATCATAGATAGCTATCTTTTCTATCTCTAGAGATAGAAAACTCTTTATTGACCACACAAACACAAAATACGATACAAAAATCATTTTTTGGTACAGGACATGGTACAGAAACAGAAAATAATCTTACGTGGGTTGGAATCCCCTTTAATTATAAATATTTTTTGCTACATGCTTGACTACACATACCTTAATTTAGTCTGAAACGTTAATAGGTTCAGAAAATTCTTCTGTTTCTTATCTTGCATATCGCTGATAGGCAATCACATCATTTGCGAAGGTAATGAGCGAAACAAAAATTCACCCGGAAACCGGTTCATTGCCGGAATATTTTGTAAACTGAAAACTGGGATAAACTTTCAGTTCTTTAAAGCAACCGGAGGGTTGTTGGATGGGTCAACGTTTATCAGGTGAAATTGTCATGTTAATTCATGAAAAGGTGAACCGCTGACACTTTTAATTATACGTGTGATTCCGTGGGTTAATAATTCACAAAACTAATTAAATTAAGACATTTGCCAATTCGGTTAATAGTTCGATCCTTCCTACATATGTTTATTCTTTTACAATTAAATAATAAAAACAAATTAGAAATAGTGAAACAAGTGAGCACACTGCAGTAAAATATCCATATCTACCGATGCATAACTTCTAATCTTTTACCATAATGTCTCAACTAATTTGTAAGTTAGGAGAAATGGGTAAAAAAATTGCGTAAACGGAAATAACGAAACCAGAATAGACTTATGAACAAATTCATAATGTTTGCTTTCTTTGTTAGAATATAAACGAACTAGAAACGTTTGACAAAGAAGATAGAGCTCAATAAAACAGGCCAAGTGTGATTCGGGCACGCGCACGAAGTATTCCATACCATTATCTATAAAAGGGCAAAAGAATCTCATTTGTTGTATGGGAGCCCCCTTAAATATTTATTTTATTCTGTTTTTTTAGTCTGTGAAATTTCAACTGTTGGACTATCACGTTTCATGAGATACAGCCTTTTGTTAGACGGACAGACGGACAGCGGAGTCTTAGCAATAGGTCCCGTTCAATTAAATCAATCGGCGAAAGGTACCGCGGTCCCTTTTTCTAGCGACCCCAATTGACGGAAGCCTCCCCCGTTTTACCCTTTGGTTACGGAACTCTAAAAATGGAGTCATCGGTAATCAATGCCTGTTTGTTTGATTAATAATTAAACGTCTAGTGTGTTTGTTTAGTAAAAAGAACAAAACAGGTTCTAGAACGTAAATTATAGGTCTCATAATACCTTTTGTGTTTATCCATCTCTACAAAAACATCGTTAGTTATGCTTGAAAATGACTCTAATGGTAACATTAGGTACTAAATCTGTGCTTAAGCTGCCAGCGGCTGTTGCGGTCAAGTCGTTAGAGTTGACCCCTCCAAAACACCCATCTACCTACCTATTATAGTAAGCCTATATATTATAGCCATTATAGCCTTCTAAGGGAACGTACCAGTGCGTGGAAGGACAAAGCTTCTTTTTGTGTATTTCTAACACTACTGGGCGTGGAGATTATGACAGGACTTCTTTGTTGGGGGAGCCGAGAGGCTTTTTCTGCAGTAGTCGTCGGGATGTGTGCTAAAGAGATGAGTGAGGCAGACAGACATAGCTAAATTAATCTATTCTAGACTAATAATATAATATCACTGAATATGATTGAAGGCAAGTTAACGATAAAATTGACTACTAGTTATAATTCTAAGTGGGGGAACAGGGATCTGCACTGACATCTCGCATAGGAGTGTATTGTGCATTATTCCCCTGCCTAACCAGGCCCTAACCAGCCCAGCTCCTTGAAGTACCGGAGCAGGACTTTTGGAGATCGACAGCTTCGTTTCAGCTTTTCTATGGGTGTGGACAGTTTTGATGTCTCTATGAGACTTTTTAATTCCGTTTTCCGTCTGGCCTCTGTGGCCGTGTAGTGTACCACAACATGTTCCACAGTCTCTTCTTCCAGGCAGCCATGACACAGGCGGCTGTCTGTGGCTCCAGTCTTAAACAGATGGTGAGAAAATTTACTACCCTTATAAAATAAATTGTTAATGGTAGCTGTTATTTAAAACAAGGACTGTTAGGCTACATAAGAACTACTTATGTAACTCCCATAATAAAAATGAACTCACATGGTTTTTTTCTACCAAGTAACAATAAAAAACAGTATAGGTAGGTATTAGCTTTATTTGCGTTACTCGCACTGGGAAAACTTTCTACGGTAATTTTATAATGTTACAAAAATTTAGAAGAAACCGACTAAGATTTCGTGGCTTAAGTTGGTTAGAGCACTTTTGTACTGAGGGTGGGGCGCAGGTTCGAATCCTGCCGAAATCGAAAATTTTTGAGACATTAATAAGTTTTCGAAAAGTATAAGATCTTGATAGAAAAAAAAAACAATCTCCATAGTATAGAGCCAGTCGCCCTTGCATCTCCCCGGAAATTAAGGTGGTCTGCAATGTCAACTTCTTTCACTCTGATTCACTTCCATGTTGGATCAGGTGCAATATTTGGAGCCACTTCCGATTTTTTCACATGCTTGAGAACATTGACCTTTACAAAACATGCTAAGTATAATTATAGGTTACTTACATGTTGAGTGTGGATTTCCAACTTATAATTTAACTTAGGAGACATAATTATAATAAAAAAAAAAAATACAAAAAAACCTATATTCATAAGCTTGCTTTACCAAAAAAACATGTTCATCAAATATATAACCAGGTAGGTAGGTGCAATGTATTAAGAAATATAGTAACAATCAAAAAATAAAATAAAATAAAAACAAGTATTTACAATTGAAACAATTGAGATAACTGCAGACTGTTGCAAACAATCTACAGACGTGAAGCGTGCCCAAGACACTGGCTGCATTGCACCGTCATATGGCAATGCTGATGCGCTGTGCCAGATACTCACCAGGTCTTAGGTCACGCGTCGCTTCGACCAGACGCTCCAGATAAATCATCATTTGCTCCTCTTGAAGACGAGACCCTTAGGTCCGTGGGGTACCGAGGCTGTCTGGGTTTTCAATAAACTTATTCTACCTTTGTCTTTGTAGTCTGGTAAAACGTAAGGGTTAAAATGGTAAAACCCATGCTAGATACCCCCGGGTTTGTTTATAATTTAAATTCCTTATCACAAGAAAATAATTAACACCACAATTTGACATTTGCCCCTAGAGAACTCTGTTATGTTTGATCTTTTTGAAAGTTTACTGCGAAGTTACATCACTATCAAAATATAGCTTTCTCTACCTTGACTATGATGTATGATTAAAATTAATAGTGTTGTCTTTAGGAATATGAAATACCTACACAGTAGGTATACATACACACACTTTAATAAAACATGCACACATTTTATGAGCCCAGCTATAATAACTCGCGAAGAACCGACAATCGTTTGGTTAAACGTGACTTGAGTGGAGGCGACGGCTCGGTAAACGTAGTGTAGGACTCCCTCCGGCCAGGTGAAATGACAACATGCGAAAGACTGCAGGCAGATGCTCGATGCGTCAAGCTGAAAGCAGGGCGCTATGGCGCTCATAAGGGGAGGCTATGTCCAGCTGTGGACTAGATGATGATGATGATGATGACACGTCATGAAAGAGATACTTAAGAATAACAAACACCTCCTAGGTCTGGGAACACTTTATCAAATGTTTTCCGGAATCTAATAAACGACTTTAGAAGCTTCCAACTCAATGATAGCAGAAAGGTCATTATATAAAGTAAACAAGCAGTAAACAGTAAACATGTATTATATACAAATAGGTCGTACCCTAGCCGTGTGGTGCCGGCTTACAATTTGCACCACCCCAACTCTTCCCGTGGGTGTCGTCAGAGGCGACTAAGAGACAAACACCGGGTGGTGGGCAGCAGCGCCTCTTTCAGAATATATCTATCTACCATCGCACTGTGACCCGCATGCCCAGAGTTGGGATTATGGGCATTACCCCTATACGATAAAAAATCCGGGGAGGCCTGCGTCCAGCAGTGGACCATTATAGGCTGTTGTGGTGAGGAGGTGAGGTGAAGGTCTTGTCCACCAATTAAAATTGTCTAGGTACTCTTTTCAAGGGTAAAACTGCAAAACAATGTGAAGGTATTTATTTTCATTAAACCGTGCGAAGTAATAAAAATGTTTACTGGAAGTCACAGAGTTTGATCAGTGAATTTTGTCACTAGCTGCACCTAGGTAGCTACTTCACTTCCACTAGCTAGAACATTAATTCTTATCAATTTTAGTTATCAACCAACTTGAAAGAATTCAACAGTGCATACCAACAGCTTTTGTTTGGCTTTTGGCTCTTCATATAAATATAATCTATATCTAAGTAGGTAAATTGTGTTTGATTGATTTTCCGTTCAGACAAAACCTGGGTTTTAGGACCTACTTCACCTTTAAGTAAATTAATGTTTTATCATTACTTAAACCATCCTATTCTGTCACCAGGGTTATTGTGTGATCAATGGTCATCATTGGAAGGCACCATTAATCGATAGTTATTGTATACGTAGACATCCACTATCTTATAAGTGTTAAGGTTCACGAACAATTTTACGTGTTTTGATTACAGTCGCAATTATAATTTGTTTATCAACATTAATAATATAAAATTTTCCTTAAGTGATCTCTGAAACCTGTTATATTACTACCTACCTTTACAAAAATGTTCTAAGCTAAGTTATTGGTCATCAGTACGTAAATTGCTTTGTTATGGCACTGCCCAGCCAAACCTGTATCAACCAATTCCAGTTTAATTTATAGGAATATTCATTATTTCAAAATAAAGTAAATCATTATTTGACACAAGTAAACATACTACTGTTAATGAATCCATAGACTCCCGAACTAGTATAAACTGTATTTCAGGAGTCAGTGGCTTCTCCCAAGTAAAATAAATTTTGTGTCCTTAAATAAGATAAGGGCTCAAAAAGATAGAAACATACCTATATTATTAATTTACAAAAATAAAACCATGAATTTAATGGAATGGAGAGGAATGTTCGCCTCTCTACCACGTATATGGTCTCTTAAATACAATGTCTAGTCTAGTCTAGATCATCAAAGCAGCTGAATTTCGAAAGTATTGGTGAAAATAAAGCTTTTAAAACTAAATTGGTTACATTAAAGTCATTTATGATATTTACCGTGATTTGATTTTTGTGTTTCAATGTTTCGACACAGATTCATGCGCCATGATCACGGAAGAACTAAAACTTGTCTTAATACTGCTGAAAATATTTATTTAATTAAACTTCGAAATAATGATAGATAGGAAAACAAGAATAAATAAGAAAGCGATATACTTTAAGCTTAGGAAAAAATTGTGCCATTCCTGTAAAACTGAGGCGGTTTTCATTAAATTTGCTTATGAGATATAAAATAGATTGGATTTTATTGAGGTAGTAAATTTATTTATTTCTTTAAATATTTTAATGACGTAGGTTGGTGCAGGTGCAGCCTATAAATATTATATTTGGAAACATAAGTAGGTTTTAATAAAACGAATAAAATAAGAAAATAAGTATGATAGCCAACCAACCGGTTACAAAAAGTTTGTGAATAGGTACCTATCTTTCAACATCTAAATTATAGGTATAAAGGTGCAAACGCACTGTGCGTCAGTGGAACTTCGCGGGTCGTGCGTCGTCGTCGGCGCGATGCACGGTGCGGTACTGCGCTTAAAATTCGAACAACTCGACGCGTAACTCCGCTGACGCGTAGACTATCTCATATATTCATAGTATTAATACAAAGAATAGTTGGCTGCGTCGCGTCGCGTCGCGTCGTGCCGCGTAGTTCCGCTCAGTGCCGTCGTACCTTTATTTACCTACATAATTAATTCATACGTCAAAAACTTTGAATTTACGATTAAAGATATTAAATCTGTGCTAAAGCTATTATAAATTATTCATTAATTTTTAGAATCGTAAAAACAACACATGCAATTATTCTGAAATCGCTATCTAAAACACGTGAGATGCCACGGGCTGAATCTATTATCCAATTTTAACCAGTATGTTATCCATAAAGTATGATGGACTCTCCCTCCAACTATAGGTACCTACTTAACTAGGTAGGTATACTGATATGGGTAGCTGAATCGTCTGAGAACAGACCAGTTGTAGACTCTTTCGCAATCAGACGACTCATATATTTAAATTTAAAAACTTCAAAATGGTTACTAAAAACGAATGTAAATTAAAAAACGATAATAAATTCAGTAAGTCTATTATGTATTATTGGATTAGCTCCAATGTGAATTTTATATTTTGTGGAGGAATGTTGGAATTTTTTGCTATTGTGTAGTGTGGGTGTCAATTCTGCCTATTGCGCCAATGCAATACCTGAAGCAATAAAATTTGGCATTCAGTTATTTCGAAACACTTTTTGATTGGTTTCTTTTATAGAACCATTATTTAAAAATTCCAATTGAAGATTAAGTATCTTCATTAGAGTTGCCTATGCAATTATACCCATATATGGATTCATCCGAAACTTTTTTACCTAATGTTTTAATTATTCTTTCCAGTGTTGGAGAATGAAGCAAAAGACGTCGAGAACCAAAAATCAGAAGATCCATTCACAAAAGCTATTGGAGCGATAGGAAAATGGCAGATATGGATTTGCTTTGTCGTGTTCCTTGTGAAATTTCCAGTGGCATGGCATCAAATGAGCATTATCTTTCTGGCGCCACCAACCAACTTCAGCTGTGCCGACAGTGGTGAAACCAAGGTGTTTGACAACGTTTGCCATGATAACTGCACACGCTATACTTATGACGATAGTGTCTTTAAAGAAACCATAGTGTCCGAGTGGGATCTCGTGTGCGACCGTCAATGGCTAAAAAATTTGACGCAGACTGTCTTCATGCTTGGTATTCTTGTCGGCAACATGATGTTCGGCCATCTTTCTGATCGGTACGTAATCATTGTGCTCTTTCCTCCTACCTAAGTGGGTGTCAGCCAAACAACCCACTTTGACTTTCATCGACCTAAATTGGTGCATCCTGAAGTATAAAATGCCTCACGCATTCATGTATTATAATATAATGAATGCGTGAGGAGTCTTGCGCTATATACCTATATGTTACACTCATTGGGACATAAGTCCGGATGCGATTACTTTAGCAAGAGCAATTTATCTTCCCGGGTTTCCATGACCCTTGCAATAAAATGTTTGTTATAAACAACACATGTGTAGGAAGTTTTGCACGTCTCATGTGTGTGAACTTAGATCGACAGATGTCTCATTCATTGTGATAACCTTAATACTATTTAATTAATGAAGACCCTTGAACTACTGAACTTTCCTACTGCATGCGTTAGTTAATCGGTAAATAGGTACCTACCTAAAATAAGGTACACAGAGAAGACGCCTTACAAATTGTTATTTTTTGTCTTCAGATTTGGTCGACGCGTCCCATTCCTCGCAGCTGTGTTTTTACAGCTAATTTCTGGAGTAGCAACAGCCTACTCCGTCAACTGGTACATGTTCACAACCCTCCGATTCTTCTTGGCGGTGGCGACGGGAGGAACCATGGTCACAAGCTTCGTCTTAACCATGGAACTCATCGGGGCCAAATACAGGGCCACCGTGGGAATCATCTACCAAATACCGTTCAACCTTGGCCACCTGAGTCTACCACTCTTTGGCTACTTCCTTCGCGATTGGGACATGTTTCAGCTGGCTATATCTTTGCCGTCTATTCTGTTTCTGAGTTACTATTTTCTACTGCCTGAATCGCCAAGATGGTTGATAACTGTTGGGAAAACAGAAGAGGCTGTTAAAATTATGGAAACTGCTGCTACAAGGTAATAAACATTTCTGACTTTGCAATGCAATGTTGTGATTAAGCCTTTGACGTCTTGTGTTCCGTAGTTTTATTCTGTTTATTAACTCATATTTCTTTGAACCTTCAGAAACGGTCTGCCCACTGAAAGCATCGCGTCAACGACTCAGAAACTGGCTGTTGAAATAAGCAACAAGCAGGAAGAGCATGCTTCATTCCTGGCTCTGTTTCGCACCACTCGCCTCAGAGCGCGGACCATTGCAATCTGCTTCAACTGGTTCGTCTGTGGGCTTTGCTTCTTCGGAGTCTCGCAGTACATTGGCCATGTTTCTGGGAACATCTTTAGTAACGTCGCAATTTCTGCTGCTATTCAGGTAAATATTTGATGTTTTATTTTTGTCATTATTAGCTTTTCATCCAGTCAAAGTTTCGTTAAATAAGTGTTTCAATTAATGTAAGTAGGTATAAATTTATCTCAATTTTACTACCCAATTCGTAATTTTTTATGTTTTTAATGATAAAACTTTGTTGGACTATGTTCTCTTGTTTTAGTAATATGTTGACTTTTAATAATAAAAATTCGTTATCTTTGACCCGAAACACAATAGACATATAAATATAGAAAATACTTATCGTATAAACGTGTTAATGTCATTTGGGTTAAATTTTAAACCATCCGTCTCTTTTAGGTCCCTGGCACACTGATCTCAATCTACGCGAACAGAGTCCTAGGTCGTAAGATCACTCTGATAGCAGCCAACTGTGTTACCGGCCTAAGCTGTCTGCTCATCATTGTGATACCACACAGTGGGGTCGCTAATTTGACGCTAGGCTGCATCGGCCTTTGGGGGATGAGCATATCTTTTGCTACAGTGTATTTGTACGCTGGAGAGTTATTCCCAACCGTCGTGAGAAACTCCGGTGTCGGTTTGGCTTCAACAGTAGCAAGGCTAGGATCAATGCTTGCACCTTTTGTAGCAACTTTGTCTCATACCAGCCCATGGCTGCCCCCTTTAGCCTTCGGAATAGTGCCATTGATTGGGGCAGCTCTGTGTGTGTTGCTCCCTGACACGCGAGGCAGGAAACTTCCCGATACATTAGAAGAAGGTGAAGCGTAATCTCCTCTTCCTTGACGCTGGTATAGGTTAAATTAAAGTATTTCTGACATTCTTGTACCTTTGCTGAGTTTGAAGTTGTATTCAATACGGTAGACAATGGTTGATTGTACTAGTGAATATGAATGAGTTGTTATTTGTTACTGTAATGTCTTTGAGAATATAAAATTTATTTGTATAGGCTGTGATAATAAATGTTTATAATAATTTATATTGTTAATTTTAAATAATTGTTTTATTTTTAGTCTACTTTGATCTTAAAAACATCATAACTCAGGAGTACCCTTACCCATACCTATTACACGAGTAGAGTCAACAAAGCAAGCGAGACAGATATTAATAATCTACATAAAATAATCTCAATTTAGTATTTTATGACCGTGAGTTAACAAAAGTCGTCTGCTACAGCAGCAGTTCGCTTCGGCACATTCCGAGAGTCGATACAGAGTTTAAATTAAATAGCACAGTGAAATGAACTCTTAGAAAATTAAACTAAAATGAGTGGCAAAATATCTACAGAGGACCCTATTGAATCATTGATAGGCCAGTTCGGAAAATACCAGTGGTGGATACTATTTCTAGTAACCATAGGGCGTCTTCCGACAGAGTTTCAACTGACTAATGTTGTGTTTGTCATACCTGGTGTTCAATTCAAATGTTTGGATGAAAATGCAGGCAATGCAACCAATGTGTGTCCTTGCGAGAATCCTCAATACGATGACAGTGATATTGTCAGCTCAGTGACAAGTGAATGGAACTTGATATGTGGTCGAGGATCGCTGGCCAGCCTGGTCCAGTCCATGATGCAGTTGGGAATATTGGCAGGCAGTCTACTATACGGCTATATCGCTGATAGGTATCTTACAACATAATTCTTGTGCTACCAACGTAGTTATCTTCAATTTTGTGATAAGCCTTAGTAGGCATATTTGATAACGAACACAGAGTTATAATTTTCAGACAAACTGGTCAGATGAAAACAGGAGATCGCTTATATTTTCTTTTACTTTCTATTAGCTAAGAAGTTTACAATGAAATAAATGAACAAATTAGAACTAGTATTAACAATTGAAAAAAAACTTTTAAGTAGAGTACTTAATTACCTATTTTTAAATACAGGTAGGTACGGCCACCAAACGATCGGCTACAGCAGTCTGTTCTAAACCATTATTATTCCAGATATGGACGAAAGCCAGCATCCCTAATTTCCATGATGATAGAAGTGATTTTCATAATTATATCTGCGGTGGTACCGAAGCTCTGGATGTTCCTCATATGCCGGTTCCTTATCGGAACCTCAGTCGGAGGAGTTATGCTCTGTTACTACGTCCTTCTCGTGGAACTCAGCGGAAAGTCCTTCAGACCATACGTCATCGGCCTCTCAGAAATAGCATTCGTTCTAGGATACTTTACTCTACCGATCATAGCCTACTTCGTCAGGGAATGGAGGTACCTGCAACTGGTCACGTCTGTTCCATGGTTGCTTACTTTGTCATTCTACTGGCTTATGCCGGAATCTCCACGATGGCTGATCACCACTGGAAGAAAGGAGGAAGCAATTAAGCTTCTGATAAATATTGCGAAGAGGTAAAAGTTATAGCATGCTTGCTATAACACGATTGCTATACCGTAATGTTCTATGCTCAAACCAAATATTTACCTTTCTAAGCATAATATTTTCATTTCAGAAACAGCCGTCCAACGCATAACATCGGAACTGTTGTCAACAAAGTTTACGAAGACTCCATAAAGGATAAAAGCCAAGGATCTTCCTATTTCGACTTGTTCAGAACACCAAAGATTAGAAAGTACACCATCATAATCGCGTGCATTTGGATGTTTTGTGCTTCCACTTTCTTCGGAATAAATCAATATGTTGGGCGACTGCAAGGAAACCTGTACCTCAATGTAATGATAGCAGCGGCTTGTCATGCTCCAGGGGTTATTTTTGTGATAATAGCCACTCTACATCTTAAAAGAAAAGTCAGCGTCATCACTAGTTTCAGTATAGCTGGAACATCACTGCTGGTGTTCATATTCATTCCTTACTCAATGAGAGTTGCGTATTTGTCGTTTGCTATAATCGGACAAATAGGAGCTTATACATCATTTATGCAAGCGTATTTGTATTCTTCGGAAGTGTTTCCTACTGTTGTAAGGAATTCGGCAATAGGTTTTGCTTCAGTGTTTGCTAGAGTTGGAGGGTTTGCTGCTCCTTTTGTCGTGAATATAGGGGTCGAATGGGCATCTATTATTATTTTTAGTGGTCTGGCTTTCTTGGCCGCCATTTTGTGCTGTTTTCTTCCTGAAACCAAGGGCATAGTTTTACTTAATACAATTGTAGAAACTGAACAGCAAAGTGACAATAAATTCGAATTACAAGATACTGAACTGTAAAATACTAATTTTTATAGTTATATTTACCTGTGTGGACCATTGTAGGGTAAAGACCAGGTTTTACACACTTTAAGGTATTTTTCTTTAGTGGACCTTGTTTGACGTGGATCGGTACACAACAGTCTGCTGACAGCTGGTCCAGTTACTGGGTCTGGTTATGCCATGATGCTGGTTCGGCATTTATTTAGTCATTATGTGGTCAGACATCATGTAGCAGATTATGACCTTTCCAATTCAATTTCAGTGTAATGATTAAATTATATTTCATATAATTCATTGTAATTTTATTATCCACTGTATTTATAATTTTCTTTCCTTAGCGATAAGATAGATATGAAAATAATCCATTATTAAAGATCTGTAATGTGATTATTATGATACCTCCGTCATATTGCCATATTCGTAATCAATACTATAATGAATGCTCAGTATCAATTACAATTCAACGCATAATACATCATTACCTGAATCATTACCAATAAACAACATGAGAAAAATGTGAAACATTTTATGCCTCTGTACCTACTTATTTATTAGACGGTTCATCACGCGTAAGACTAAAAATGAGTAAAATAATAGATCGAGATCCAATAGAAGAATTAATCGGAGGATTTGGAAGGTATCAAACCTGGATACTGATACTACTATCCTTTGGATCATTCCCAAGTGACTACCAGCTCAACAACGTGGTGTTTGTTATCCCAGGTGTAGACTACACCTGTTTAGATAAAGGTGCCAATAACGCAACTAATATTTGCCCCTGTGAAAACCCTCTGTACGATCAAAGTGAAATAAAAAGTTCAGTGACAACAGAATGGAACCTCATATGCGAGAGGTCAACACTGGCAAGCGTGGCTCAATCGATTATGCAGTTCGGATCATTGGTTGGCACTCTCATTTACAGCCAAGTCTCTGATCGGTAAAACGAGTTTAATTAACATACACGGCTAATGAGTTTTTTGATTGATGGCATTAACCTAATCAGTGGATTTGATGCCCCAAGCAGATTGTTTGATAATATTGAGATTGTTGCTATTACATAGCTCTCTTTATGCCCAACGAGTTTTATTAGTTTTTGTCGTTTTCAGGTATGGTCGCAAAAAGGCCGGCTTGATACCGATGAGCCTTATGATCGTATTTGTCACCTGTTCTGCCGTGGCCCCAACGTTCTGGATGTTCCTCATCTTCAGGTTCCTTATAGGCACATCGATTGAAGGAGTGATGCTCAGCTGTTTCGTGCTCCTCATTGAGCTAAGCGGAAAGTCCTTTCGTCCATACGCAATGGGCCTTGAAGAGGTCTCTTATATCGGAGGATACTTCACGTTGCCAATAATAGCATACTTTATAAGAGAATGGAGAACTTTGCAGTTGGTGACCGCTATTCCATGGGTGATAACGTGGTCTTATTTTTGGCTTATACCTGAATCACCCCGATGGTTGATTACGGCAGGGAAAAAGAAAGAAGCGATAGACCTTTTGACTCGAGTTGCAAAGAAGTAAGTCCAACTAGTATTGTTATGTACTAGCCAAAGCGTCATATTAAACTCATATTAAACTTTGTGAAACATCAAATAATTTTGCATAGGTACCTACTTCAAATGCGAATATAAACGATTGTGTTATTTACTATATGTGGTAGGTTACGTATCTACTAAATATTTCCAACAAATTGTACTGATGCTTTGATTAACGTTAAATCAAATCTAAATTATATATTTATTTTTGATTTTAATGTGGTTTGCCCACCGATGTTGGATTAATCTCACCTCATGAAAGATAACTATTTGTTTCAGAAATAATCGTCCAACTGATCAAATCGAAAGTGTTATCAATGAAATGTATGAAGAGTCGATTAAAAATAAAGAGCAACATGTTTCTTTTGTGGATCTATTTAAAACTCCAAAAATAAGGCAATATACTATTGCAAACGCTTTAATTTGGATGTTTTCTTCTTCAACTTACTATGGAGTCAGTCAATACCTGGGCCTTTTGGAAGGGAACATTTACATCATCATAATTATTGCCGCTGCTTGTCATGTCCCTGGAATACTTGTGGTAATATTTACCTCTAAATATGTCAAGCGGAGAATCAGTATGATTTCCTTGTTAGCTGTAGCTGTCATATCTTTACTAATGTTTATTTTCGTGCCTTATTCTTTACGGGGTTTGTATTTAGCATTTGCTATTATCGGTCAAATAGGAGCGTACGCTGCATTTGTCAAAATTCACTTGTATTCTTCCGAAGTATTTCCCACTGTTGTAAGGAACACGGCTTTGGGATTTGCTTCAGTTTTCGGCAAAGCCGGAGCATTTGTTGCTCCATTTATTGTTAATATAGGCATTGAATGGGTTTCTATTCTTATATTCAGTGGTTTAGCATTGATTGCAGCGGTTCTATGTGTGTTTCTTCCCGAAACAAAAGATATCGTTTTACCAAATACAATTGACGAAATCGAACAGTTAAAGTCAAATAAAATCAAAACTAATATATGACAAAAAATACTACAAAGAAAGTTGTTTTCATGTTACACATTCTTAGCCGTAATAAGATTATTCAGAAATCTATACTTAAATTGTTTCATTTACACACTAACGGTAAGATTCAAAAGTTTACATGCTATTTTGCTGTGTTTTAAAAACTATAAAACGACTTCAAATTCCTGAAGAATGATAAAACTACTGCAGCACGCTGACGGACGGGCGGACAAACAGGCAGACATGCAGGCAGACAGGATATGTAGTGTAGGCTATGTAGGCCCTTAGTAATAGGATATGTTGGCACCCTTTGCGTACAAAACCCTAACACAATCAGCAGTCCAGGAGCAGTCGTCCTTCGTTTTTAGCCCGGTCAAAATAGGCATTGAAATAGTGATCAAACAACAAAAATTCTCACAGAGCTGAATTTTGGTAGAGTTTTTAGGTAAACCAGTAGTAATAAAGTGGCCAAAGTCCCCATAGATCCCATGTGTGTTATAGAAGTTATTCAAGGTCAAATGTCAACACTTTCGTTACGCATGCAAAAAAGGGCCATACTGGCGATGCGATGGCGCGGATACGTACGTAGCGACGACATCTCTGCCAGACCACACTAAGACATTAGGCATACTCGCTCTGTCCTGTATAGCTATCTCGCAGGTAGCGCTGTTTGCGAGGGAGAACCTCGATTCGTATAATGTACCTATATAGTATATTATCGTACCTATTTTTTCCCGACGTTTCGACAGGTTTACACACTAATCCCACGGCAGTGTGAAAAGTCGGGAAAAAATAGGTAAATAAACGCGATAAATAATAAATACCCGGTAAATAGTATTTATAATTCAAAGTATTGGGATCACATTTTAGATAATTTTACTATCTACAATTTTTGCCAAGGCTATATTTTGGATGAAATTTACCGTTTTCGAAAATTTTGATATTTGACTTTGAATAACTTTTAGCACACATGGTATCTATGGGGACTTTTGCCATTTTATTTTTACTGGTATTTTCAAGGTCTCTACCAAATTTCAGGTCTGTCGGAATTTTTGATATTTCTAATGTCTATTTTGTCCGGTCTATTCATGCAATCCAAAATCCGTCAACTTTAGATCTAATGTTTACCTACGCCCGTTCCCAAGGAAACCATTAGGAAATTATCCTGTGAAGATATTTTAAACACGTTTTACGAAATTCCTTGAGAATCTTACTTTTACCACCTCAGATCAACCTTTAAACAACAACGAAAGAATCATCACATAAATAACCTAGGTTGAATACATATTCTACTTAATAGTTAATTTAATTACATGAATTTGGAAGCGCATCGCCAGTCATAAAGGCAGATAGCATGATGTTATCACAGCGTTAATATGTTAGTAATAATATCTGTAAAATAAGAATTAGCAAGCTGAAGTGGCAGTGCGCCGCCCATATTTCGTGCAGAACCGACAACCGCGGGGGTAAACGTGTTTTTAGTGAATACCACGAATCGGTAAACATAGCGTAGGACGCCCTCCGGTCAAGTGGAATGACGACTTGCGAAAGACTGCTGAAGAGTCAAGCAGATGCTGGATAGATCAAGCTGAAGACAGGGTGCTATGAATGGCACTCATTAGGGAAAGCCTACTTTTATCCAGCAGTGGACTAACATAGGCTTATAACGATGATCTGTAAAAATACTGATCAGGTCTAATAATAGTTTTCATAAAATCTAGGAATAAAGACGTCTTAAATAACTTCGCAGTGCTTTCTGTTGAAGCAGAGTTGCGTTCTTGTCGTTTGCTATAATCAAACAAATAGGAGTATACACTTCATCCTTGCAAGCGAACTTGTTCTTCATATTTCATTTGAGTATAAATCATTAAATAATTGGTTGCGAACTGACTATCGAAGAAACAAAACACGAAATGACAATAACCTCCAAATTTTCATGTTCTGAGTATTTTATAATTGACATTAAATTTATAAAACATTAAATCAACCTGGGAGTTTCTCATTCTTCTTTCACACCTAGTCTTGTTTGTGTAAGACAATGCATGCAAACGAATCTAGCTCTACTTGCCATATAAGTATGACTAAGCTTGCAGTGATACCATTTTCTATCGTTTGGGTTCTACAAGTTTGTTATTTTGGGTCAGTAGTAGCTGAAGTGCAGCGGACGTTGTCAACCTAACTCTATTTCAGTCCAGCAGATAAGTTAATTAATATTTTTGATATCTTTTTTCAATCTCGGTAAAATTTAATTAAGATTATAATGTGGAAGATATGATAAATAATCTATTATGACAAATCTAATGTATTGTGATATTACATCATATTGTCATTAATATAACAAATACTGTGCTGTATGTTGAGTGTCGGTTGAAATCTAAAGCGTTAATCTACATTAATTATAAATCAATGAAAAAAAAACCACGTGTGATATAATAAATATATTTAACCATTTTATATTCTGGAGATATATTTGTTGGTTCATTTAAACAAACATAAAAACCCCAGTGAATGCAAATAATGAATAAATTAAAAGAACGGGATCCAATAGAAGAAATAATCGGTGGTTTTGGAAGGTATCAAACCTGGATAATGATACTTTTATCCGTTGGATCTTTCCCGAGTGCGTACCAGCTACACAACGTGGTGTTTATTACTCCAGGCGTCGACTACACATGTTTGGATGAAAGTGCCAATAATGCAACAAATATTTGCCCCTGTGAAAACCCTCTATACGATCAAAGTGCAATAAAAAGCTCAGTGACATCAGAATGGAACCTTATATGCGGAAGGTCAACACTGGCAAGCGTGGCTCAATCGATTATGCAGTTCGGATCATTGGTTGGCACTCTGATTTACAGCCAAGTTTCTGATCGGTAACATTCAATGACATTTTATAGGCACTATCTAGCATTTTACACAATAAAATCAGTTATGGGCTAGCCAAAAACTATTTGCTTTGACAATGGTTTAAGATGTAAGTAAGATGGCTCAGGATGTCGCCATCGTCGTCGCGTTCCGAACAGTTGAGTAAGTTTTATGTCTTTTTCAGGTATGGGCGTAAAAAAGCCGGCTTGATACCTATGAGCCTTATGATCATATTTGTCACCTGCTCTGCCGTGGCGCCAACGTTCTGGATGTTCCTCATCTTCAGGTTCCTTATAGGCACATCGATTGAAGGAGTGATGCTTAGCTGTTTTGTGCTTCTCATTGAACTAAGCGGAAAATCCTTTCGTCCATACGCAATGGGCCTCGAAGAAGTCTCTTACGTTGGAGGATACTTTACGTTGCCAATAATAGCATACTTTGCACGTGAATGGAGAACTCTGCAGATGGTGACCGCTCTTCCATGGGTGATAACGTGGTCTTATTTTTGGCTGCTGCCTGAATCACCGCGGTGGTTAATTATGGCCGGGAAAAAGAAAGAAGCTATAGATCTATTAACACGAATTGCAAAGAGGTAAGGCCCACGAGTATGTCAATAATACTATACATTAAGTAGGCATAGCTGTGGAATTACGCAAAACCACCTATCCTATATTGATATTTGAAAGTCCTTTGAATGGCTTTCGTAATTTGCAATAGTATGGCGAAGGCCAGTAAGGGCTTTCAAGGCCATTAGAATGACTATCAAATGTCAATTATAATGTTATATGGATGGGGTGGTATTAGCGTTTTCGCACAGCTGTTCCAATTTATTATATTAAAGTAGATTTTATAATTTTTGTTTATCTTCTTTAAAATGCCAAATAATATCCGTTGTGTTTCAGAAATAAACGTCCAACAGATCAAATCCATACAATTATCAACGAAATGTATGAAGAGACAAAAGATAAAGAACAACAAGTAAATTTCTTGGATCTGTTCAGAACTCCAAAAATAAGGCAGTATACCATCGCAAATTCTTTAATTTGGATGTTTTCGTCTGCCACGTATTCTGGAGTTAGTCAATATTTAGGCCTTTTGGAAGGGAACATTTACATCATCATAATTATTGCCGGTGCTTGTCATGTTCCTGGAATACTAGCTGTGATATTCGCCTCTAAATATGTCAAGAGAAGAATCAGCATGATTTCTATGTTAGCGGTAGCTGCTATATCTTTACTCATGTTTATTTTTGTGCCTTATTCTTTGCGGGGTTTGTATCTGGCATTTGCTATTATCGGACAGGTAGGAGCTTATACTGCCTTTGTCCTAATCCACTTGTATTCTTCCGAAGTATTTCCCACTGTAGTTAGGAACACAGCCTTGGGAATCGCTTCAGTATTCGGTAAAGCCGGAGCACTTGTTGCTCCGTTTATCGTGAATATAGGCATAGAATGGGTTTCTATTCTTATATTCAGTGGTTTGGCATTATTAGCATCAATTTTGTGTGTGTTTCTTCCTGAAACTAAAGGTATCGTTCTACCAGATACAATTGAACAAACAGAACAGCTGAATTCAAAAAGCAAAGTGGATAAATGAAAAAATAAGACGAAAATACCTTGTATTTTTATTTTACATCTTTGGCATCTACAAGAATTCACAGCAATCTTTGGTTTATTTTACTAAGGTACACCTGTTTGCTTAACTAATTATTCCTATTCACAACTTAAATAATTTTATATGTTTTTCCTGACTCTAGTCAAGAGTTTATACTGAATGTGCTGAAAGCCGCCAAAGTACCAGGACACAAAAATGAACAATAACGTATGATACAACACCCAAAATCGGAACAAAACACTGGTATACATGTAGTATACGAACACAGCGTCTATACAAATCCAAAATATAAAACCAACCTTGGCTAACAGTAACGGCCTTGGAGCTCTGTATATTGGACATCTGTTGGTTACAGGATCTATGAAGTTACCTGGAAATAATAAAGCCCGTTTTAAAATTGGTTTGTTTACCTTTGATATGTAGACTTTTATTTAAATCCTATTTTATTTCGATGGGAAGGCATGCCCCAATCTTAATAAGAGAAACAGCGTTATTACCTCATAAGTAAGCATCACCCTGAATATTTGAAATATTGATGACGGTCTGTGTTGGCAATACCTAGTGTAGTAATGAAACGTGGCAGAAGACATTCAGACTATTTTTGTTCTCCAAAAAAGGGCGGTACGCGTAATTATAATAATAAATGAAAGCCACGCATTAGTATTATTATTTTAAACTTAATTTATTTAAAATTATCGTCTTAATTTATTTAAAATTATCGTCTTAATTTATTTAAAATAATCGTTAAAATATACATTTTTAACATAGGAAATATAACTAAATATTATAAAACTAATCCACAGTAATAAATATATCGAAACGGTAGATCACGTGAAGGTAGATTATTATTATTGCAACTGTTAAAAGCAATTTTTTAATGAAATAATATTCTAGACACATACTTTATTAAAAAGCTATATCTGTGTCAACCAAAGGTAAGTACATATAGGTAGATATTAAAATGATATTATAATACTAGCTCTTGCAAATGTACGCTTACCATCATTATGAAATTTTCGAAGGCTGGTTTCTTTCTCTTCCCACCTGTCATTCAGCCATTTTCGCAGAGCTTCTTCGTTGCTAGGTAATTCATCAATAGGGTAACTGAAAAACACATTTAAATAAAATAAATACAATTTTTTTTCGTTTTACGGATGAATAAAACGCACACACCTACTCTTCTTTAATCTCAATCTCCTTCGGAACGGAGGCTACGGAAATGCTACGCCGTAGCTCTAAAGCTCTTCGCCATAGCATTTTCGTAGCATTGGCGTAGCGAAACTGTCAAGTGTATAGTTATTTATCTGTCGTCATCAATCGTCAGCAATCGTATCTTGGCAAAGTGCTTATTTTGTAAGCTTAAAGAAATAAACGTTACTGAATTAAATTGAGTCATGTTTGTTTTTTTGTTTTGATCTATTTTAGTTGTAATTATTTGTCTGAAAGTAATATTTAAAAATTGTATCTAGATTTATCAACAGTCTACTGATTCCAGCCGACTGGGGAGCTGCTTGAATTACGTACCTAATGAGTATTTTTTTGTATTTCCAAACAGCAGGCACCATTAAGGCCGCGGGCAAATTTAAGCCATAAACAATATGTAAGTATACCTATTCAAGAAACATTCAATCACAAAAAATACCACAACTCACCGTTTGAAATGAAAGTACACATTAGCTGGTATCCTGCCCTTAATCATATCAGCCTCAGTTTGCGCAGGAGTGTCGTACGCAACTGTGACGTCATACACGGACGTGAGCCCCGACCCTCTAAGTCGAGAGCAAAGCACTGCCCAGCCGGTGGTTCGGGGGTGGAGGACGTACTGGTAAGGCTAGAAAAAATCGTCACCTGTGAGCATTTTAAACTTCCTACTAAGTACTAATGGTATAATAAAGCAATAAGTGAATAAAGGACGGATTTAAAGCGAGGGACATAGACGAATCACGTGCAAGTGAACAATTGTAACGACTTAACTCAGTCAGGAATCACTTCATGATGTGAGACACTTTATACCATGACTACGAGATATTCTATTTTAACTTTGAGTGAATTAAAAAAAAATGCTGAACAATTCACACAGCATTATCTTGCCCCAAGCTAAGCAGAGCTTGTGTTATGTACGCAAGTTCCTTAGATAGGTATTGGATATCCAATGCAATTATCCGTGAAACAATTTAGAATTATAGTGGCGCCCCCCCTAAAATCAAAATGACATATTTTCGATCTACGTATAAAATGGATTATAGTAGTAAAAATATTTACCGGCATATTATTAGCCGCTGCAAATTTATTACTCCTAACTCTGTTGCTCTCGCTCAGGTCAGTTCCTTCGGGAAATAGCAGAACCCTGCATCTGTACCAGAGCTTCTTGTAATACTCCACATAATGGGAGACGCTGATCTCGTCCTCTCGCCAGTTTCTCTTTACGTAGAGGAAGTAGTTTAGTTGCATTATCCATCCTTGAAAGAAAGATTTATTATATACATTTCAAAAATTCTTTCACCATTAGAAAGCTTATTTTTCAGGGAGTGACATAGTCTATGTTTTATACCGGAATTCCAACGGGAACGGGATGTACGCGTGTGAAACCGCGAGGTGCTGCTACTTGTATATATTTTTATTGTTATCTGGCTAATGACAGACAAAATATTCTAGCAGTATTGTCTGGATCAAAAGTAGCCTACATAGTGTAACAAAAATGATAAACCAAACTTTCAGTGGGTTCAGCTTCAATCTCAGAACACGGGTAAAATATGTATGTATTTCTCTAAGATCTAAGATGCGTCGCTCGCTTAGATGATGTCGCGGGTCGTTGACCGCCGGTCAAAGTGTTGTGTGCTTTAAAAAGTGTTATATGCTTTAAAGGGGATGTAAACAGCTTTTTTGTGTGTAAGTGATAATTTTTTTTTATTTATGATCTCTACAACCAACTCGTCGGTTTTTTTTTAATATTTTCCCGTGTTCTACAGTCTACGCTAAGCGCCCCTGAAAATTTGTCCTTCACTTTTGTTACACCCTGTATGTTATACCAAAATAAAAATCTCATGTGTGCAAAATTTCAGCAATGGATCTACCATTTAGTATTAAGACAAACGTGTTTATAGTATAAAATTTGACTTGTCTAAGTGCTTATTTTGTACGCTTAAAGAAATAAACTTTATTGATATTTGATTTGATATTGATTGAGTAGTTTGAGTAAAAAGCTCCTACTCAGCTTTTTTGAAGAATACCAATGTAATTCAGGATCCATTTTGTTTTGCCAAATTAAAGTAAAACTTGAATACGGTGATATAAAGAGAGGCCACAGAAAAGCTTGCAAAATGCCACTTTGTGTACATTAAATAACATTTCTTTGTATATAAATTTTCGTTGTTTTATTTTTATGTTTGTATTTTTGTGTACAATAAAGAATTTAAGAATTTCTTTAGGTAACTTACCCAATCCAGGTCCATACTTTATTTCGTCTTTCAAAACGAACTTTATCTTTGCTTTTCCTCCAATATCCAGCCAGCTGTTCTGAGCTCCATCAAAGGTAGAGCTTTCTCTACAAATACAATGGTTTCCCGCGTTGGGATCCTGAGTGGCGTGGTACAAGGCAATCCACACATAGTTCCAGTCTACTCTTGTGCGATGGTTCATCACAATTATGGAACTCTCGTCTGGGTTCACATAGTCACCGAAGTGGTGAAGTTCGGTGTTACTGCAGCATTGGAACAAACCCTGGAATATAAAATGATACTTTATCTACTCAAGCATTCAAGTTGTCATTGCCTAGTCTTAGTTTTCTTTAGACTTATAACAATAATCGTAAAAACGCTCATATTTAGTGCTGTTTCTATTTTTTCTAATTTTACTTTGAACCATCATAACATTTGGATGCCTACATCGATTTTGTTCAATTATAGCTCTGCGCGATCTCGATATAATCACCTTTCTATAAAAAAATTCATCCAAATCTGTTCATTTGTTTAGCAGACTAAGAACTGTTATAACCGCCGAGGGTGAAGAGGCAGGTAAAGAGGTTCTAAGTGTTCGGCGGTTAAAACAGTTAAAAAAGACTTACCACTGGGTAAAGTTCCCAAAGAGCAAAAAGTGCGTCCACAATGTTTCTGTACAACTTGTGGTTTATAAACATCAAGTACATAACCGGACAGTAGAGAATGTAGAAGCCTGAAAGTGTAGATTATTCTCAGAAAAACCTTATTCTTCGAATTAATTTTCTCTTCCACCAGCTAAACATACCAAAATATTATATTAGGTAGCGTTAAAACTACCACATTTAGATTTATCATAGAGCTAGAAATGAAATGCATGCGTACCTTTAAAATTTGTTAAAGCAACACTGCTAAATATATTACAAACTTACCTAAATAAGATTGTCGACCATGACCATAGATGCGCATCATCAGTTATGTAAATATTTTCTTATCTATTCTACCGCGAAAAGTACAAGTGGCATTACTAGGTATTTAGCAAATGGATTTAATTTACTAAATTATCTTTACAGACATCATATAATTTTATCTTGTTGGGTTTTACGATGACATATATGAAGTAGTATATTCATTCACAAGCTGCTTACATATATTTTTAATTTATGTAAATTACCACTTTAAAATGTAGAGCTACCTAGCTGCGAAGTTAAGGCCTGTGTAGGCAACTTTCGAAGTTTTAATTATGAAAAGAACTTTATTAATTAAAGCTTGTCAAGGTCGCATTCAAATACAGTTTTAGTTATATTCCTAGGAGAAAACGGAGCAAACAGATGGGCCAGAGAAAACGGAGCAAACAGATGGGCCACCTTATATGACGTGGGTTTACCTATCGCGTACCTATACCTACCTATAACAATACTACCATGCAAGGCACACACGAAAGGAATGCGCTTTACGGTGCACTGCCCCACGTTCCCATATACACATGTTACTAGCAAGAAAAAACAAAGTTTATTATTTAATTTATCTGTATACTATAGATACTTTAGCAATAAAGTGGAACCTACCAGCAAGTATAGTGTAGTACCATGCTGCGCAGAGCAACAGCCCAGTAGCCATGGC
This sequence comes from Eupithecia vulgata, assembly GCA_946478455.1. NCBI lineage: Eukaryota > Metazoa > Arthropoda > Insecta > Lepidoptera > Geometridae > Eupithecia > Eupithecia vulgata. Next base: position 9,040,918 of record OX297869.1, on the reverse strand, counting down.
TTCGCCATACTGCCGCCGGAGAGGTGAAGCCATATACACGCCTCGTTGGAACCCCTACAAGCTAAGCCCTATTACGCGACACCTCTAAATTTACACTTTTCTAATTTTAACCTTATAAATAGCTTTGGGATCCCAGATTACGCGGTAAGCTAAGGTTTATATAGGTCAACCTTAATTTTGAATGAATAGGTATAAAGTTCAAATTGGGCAGTTAACAGATCAAAGAATAACGACAAAGGGGTGTAATCAAAAAGTAAAGGCTCATGTTTACGGTTTATTGAATTAAATAAATTAAATTATTGCGCTGTCGTCCCAACGTTTTGCCTTACCGACGGTGTTTTCCCTAGAGCCTCTCCTTCTTCTATAGTCGTTATCAAATCGCAGTCTTTTGTTTCCGGCAGCATAAAACTTAAGCAAGCGGCAATCATAGGCATTATCCCAAATGCGACTGGCGCACACCACTGTCCGTACGGCCTCAGACCCGCCATAAAAGGCGCTATCATTGCTCCAAACCGGGCCATCATCGAACAAATACCGATCGCAGCGTTACGAACGACTGTCGGGAACATTTCCGAAGTATAAAGGTACACAACAACAAACACAATGTAGCTGAAAAATATGCCCAAGCAACCGAGCACAACGGACCCTTTGCCTTCAGGGACAAAGCCTATTATTAACAAACACAGGCTTGAAAATCCGTTGCCGAGGATTACAATGGTTCTCCGATTCATGAATTTTATCACGGGGACTGCAAAGATACATCCACACACGCAAACAGCCCCGCTAGCCATGACATTGATGAAGACATCTCCTGTTAAATGACTGATGTAATATGCCATGCCGTAAAAACAATAACTGCACACTAGCCATACAAAAGACATGACTAATATATGCTTCCTGATGTTAGGCGTACGAAATAAATCGAATACGGTTCGCTTTTCTCTTGAACTTTTATGATCGAATTGGTACATCTCCACTTTTGAAGCGATGTCTTCAGTTGGTAAACGGTTTCTGGAAAAATAACAAAATTAATATATGTAAACCATTAGTTACAGCTAGTGAGTTCGTGACGCTACAATTATCTCGCCACATGTAGCGACCGAACAAACGTAATATAAACTGCACCCGCTATCAGAAAACATTGTTCTGGTGTGCCTGGTTGCGATAATTATGTCGCGGGATCGAGTTAGCTAGCATCGAGGTAGCACTACTTTTGGAACGCGACACATCAAGTTAGAATCCTAACTGGATGTGTCGCGTTCCAAAAGTGGTGCTACACAAGTGAACTCGTATGTCCAGTGTGCGTCCTCACTTAAGGTAGGCGACCTCTAAGCTACCATACAATCGTACCTACATAACGATTCATTTGGAAACTACACCATTTATTGCAATGTAATTGTGCAAACAAAATCGGATAAGAAATTGAAAAGTTTGCACTGTTTTAGTTATTGAAAAAACACTATAATCATTAAATGAGAGCGAAAGTAATAAAATCGCTTGAAAATGAATCGAATTGAACTATCGCTTTTCGCTCACAAAATTTTCAAATGAATCGGAAAGTAGGTACTTTTATAATGGAGGCTTTGGGGTTCGCACATCTTAAGGTATCACTAATTTACTTTATGGTAGGTAACTTACTTTTTAGCCACAAATTCTATCAATGTTATAGCTTTCATAGTTTTATTACGAGCAAGTAACCATCTTGGTGATTCAGGTAGCAAGCAAATGTATACAGTCAGTATAAGAGTCGATGCTGATATAGCCAGTTGGAAGTACATGTAATCCCTGATGAAGTACCCGAACAAGGCGAGAATAAGATGCCCCATCGTGAATGGTAAGTGGAATAACGCGGAAACTACATCCCTGTACTTCTGCCCAACGTATTCCGTGATGAGCACAAACCCAACGACCATAACGCCACCAACAGCGAAACCAAGAACCATTCTGATGATAGTGAAACTCCAAAAGTCAGGAAGGAATGATGATATGAGTCCAGTGAGTATTTCTATTACAACTGAAATGGTAAGCGCAGGTTTTCTGCCGTGCCTGAAAAAATAACGTTTTATTATTGAGCTACCTGTGGATTGTCTGCGGTTAACTCAATTGTTTCAATTGTATATACTAGTTCTTATTTGTTTCTATTCTTTGATCGTTGTTTTCTTTATTTTGTCGGATTTTCGTTACATCATGATATGAATTTACATAGTAAGATAATCACAAACTTACATATCTGATAGTATCCCAAATAGAAGGCTTCCGCTAAGAACACCAAATTGGAAAATAGTTTGATGGAAATCTTTAAGCCACCCCTTTTCGCATACCAAGCTCCATTCCATAACAATAGTTCTTGTGAACACAGACTTATCGAATACAGGGTTTTCGCAACAAGTTTCATTGGTGTTAAGACATGTATAATTCGCTGGTGGGGCTAAGAAAATAATGGCCATTGTATGAAACGCCGCTCCAAATTTACTTGTAAACACAAGAATGCATATAAAAAAGTGGTATCTCCCAAACTCGCCTATCAACTCGTTAATTAATACCATGATTGATTTACAAAGCCAAAGAATTTACACAATTTGTAATCTATTTTCATTTTCGTTAAAACACTGGATTAAATAAAATTAGTTCAGAATATGATTTCATTCTGCCTAGGGCATGATTGATCATAGAAAAAAGTTTACCTATACCAAAGCGACATTAGTGCACAAACGTATGTATTGATCGAGTAGGCTATGTATAAAGGTGTGTACTGGCCGGCTACACAGCGAGCGTTCGTGTATTCAGTAAGGGCAGATAATAATGCAAAATAATCCCTCATAAAGTATGGCGAGCGGAGCGAACCGCGGTGTTTTCTTCTCTAGCACACACGAGACGTTTAACGTAAGCCACTAAGGCTGTGTACCAGATAAGACACTTTGTTTTAGTTTATATATTAATAATTAATACCAACGTATAGAATGGATCTTCACCCTTTTACACCTGACCGAGCTTCCTCAACCCGCTCCGCCGCGCCGCCCCACCGCTTCCTAGCGAGTTTGGCTTGCGTTCCAAATGCAAGGGATGTGCAGTGCACTCAGCATTTTTGCAGAGGGACGACCGCTCTTATGGAGTTTATCTAGATGCTTTCGCTGGTTAAAAATACTTTTGCGTGATTCTTACCTGCATTTAACGTAGAGTCAAGCTTTTGATAGACCACGCTCAGAGTTAGAGAGATTTAATGACTTTACCAGAGTTAATATCGTACAAGCCGTTGATGACATTTTGTTTGTTTGAGCATGGACAGGACAAAGGATTATTTTTCTGTTTTGTTTAAGGTTTAATTTCACCTCAATTTAGAATCAACTTTGTGTGCCACTCACAAAGTTGATTCAAGATTGAGGTGAAATTCATTGTTATGTAATTGTTATGCCTTTTAAACATCGTAGCAGGCTACGTTCCGTACATTTTCTTTTCTTTGACAAGATTATAAGGTTCACGATAAGGTCTAACCCCCGAATACTCAAACGCAACTTACATACCATTCACCGAAAGATGTCCCCTATCTGGTATTATATAATTTGATTTTAAATGAATTTAATATTAAATAAATTAATTAATAATTTATATGATATAATTTAAGGTCAATATTTTACAAATTATTGTTAACCTTCTCTTTTTTTGACTTGTTGTTGTAGCTTTGTTATTAAAGAATTATATGGTATTATAATACAAAGCATGGTCTTTATATACATTTAAGGCAGCGATGGATGTGAAATGGCCAAATTTGGGTTACATTGAAACAATTTTTCTCCGTCATCTTTGTCGATAAAGCTTTGAAACAAAATACCTAATAATCTATAGGATACAAGACAGATACCCATTCTTTTCGAAAAGGAAAAAAACCTATTTTCAATAACAGAAATAATTGTGCAAAGTACCATCTGTTTTCTTCGGTTTTATTTATTTCTCTTAAACTATTAGTTACAAGATTTTTTATTTTCATCACCATATTAAATAGAAGAATACCCAGGGCACCTTTGGCTTATTTTTGCAAACAAATGTCTTAATTAAAAGATATTCAGCAAAAACTTAAATAATTAGCTTACGCTCTGCTCTGTCCCGATTGTTTAAACGCGAAATCCTATGCATAATATATTATTCACAAAATGGCGACATATACCGCCCCCTTAACGTCGTCCCAAGTAGTAGTTTTTTGGCATATTATAGTGAAATGTGTCAAAAAATCACACATGCCTGTCAGTGGATCAAGGGCCCGATCCAAAAGGATTACCTGGATTCGGCGCGTATCGTCAGGAAATTTCTTTCTTTGCAGCCTAGTCACCGGCTGCTTGAGCCTAGCTTCGCAGCCACCGTTTTGACATATTTATTACTGTAGTATAGTTTTTATCACATTTTAATTGTACTTTCTTTGCTAAAAATGTATTTTTTAAATGAGACATAAAATAAATAATATAAAAAACATTCCCTAAGGACCGTGTCACTATATAGCCCGAGATCATGGAAATGTGAAACGAAAACAATATTAATTACAACATCCACAATGAATAGGTCAAACTACGATAGTTTTTATAATAAAATAATAATAATCCTGGACAATTGACACAACATTATTTATCACCTTGGGGTCCTGGGGCACACGTTATCTATAAAGATCTTACAAAACTACTAATAGAGTCCACAGGTGATCGGAATGATGGTTTTTATTTCGGTCAACGAATTAGCATTGCCAATCAACGTGGCAATGCAGCCAGCATTCTGGGCAATCTGCCTTCTGGTGACCGCTTCGATTTTTAGAAAATAGATGTAAGTGTAAATATAAGTAGTTATCTTTTGCTGTTAAATAAATAGTTGGCAATGTTATGGATTAATAATAGTTCAGTGGTACGCCATAAGTTACCAATACGCTGTCCTCAATAGTATGGTACATTATTATTAATTTGATTGCAAATAGGCATAGGTTAAATAGCCTAGTTTTCCTTGCAATCCTGTCTCTACCTTGATTTAGTGCTAAAACAATTTATGGACAAGGTTTACCTTTTCATACTATCTTGTAAAAAGATAAACATTGTATCTATGTGACGCATCTACTGGTTGATCTTCACTGAAACATGTTACTTTGATCGTTCGTTGTGTAAACATAGATATGTATGTGACGACCTCAGTGGCGCAGCGGGCGAGAGTCTGCCTGCGACGCAAGAGGTTGCGGGTTCGATCCCCGCCTCGGAACAACTTTGTGTACGATCTGCAGAAATTTGTTCCGTTGGTCTGGGTGTTTTCTATGTATAATAAAAAATATCTAACTATGTAATGTATAATATTACGTATATCAGTTATCTAGTACCCATAACACAAGCTCTGCTTACCTTGGGGCTAGATAATGCTGTGTGAATTGTCCAGCATTATTATTATTATTATGTATGTAATGATAAGTAGCGAATTTGTTGGTATTGTCAATGACAAGAATTAACTGAACGTGGTCAAGGTTCTAAAGGCTTTTTCAGGTATTAAACGAAGCATAAACGATGTTTCTTTATTACGATTTAGCCTTGTGGTACCGGTTTAGAATTTGCACCACCCCAACTATTCCAGCAAGTTTCGTAAGACGCGACGCAGGCATAACCAACGGGCGGCTGGGCAGCAGCGTATCGAGCATGACAATTCTACCACCGAACTGTGATACCCAACCTGCATGCCCAGCGTGGGGGTTATGGGCATGACACCCCCCTCCCTCCCGCATGAGATAAAACCCTGAAAAGCTTATCAGAGGGGGAGGTCTACCAAAAAAGGCATTTGAGGAACTTGAGGTAACGACGTTTTAAAACCTCACGTTCTCAATGCTTACCAAAAATAATTTGATACTTTTACTAACCCTAACAATAGCCAACAGCAACGTTTGTTTATTACTAGCTATTTCCCGCGGCTTTGCATGCGCTTTTCAAGTAGCTTATGTCCGTCCTCGGGATACTATTTACCTCCCTGACAAATTTCATTAAGATGCGTTCAGCTGTTTAGGCATGAAAGAGACAGATAAAGTTACATTCGAATTTATAATGTTAGTTTAGATTTGAAACAGGTTTTGGTAAATTTTTGATATTGTAACCAAGGAAGAGCGAAAGAAACCTCCTAGGACATGTATTCTATACTTAAAAGGAGGCTTCAAAATGTTATGTAAGATATATTAAGTATTTGTAAACGAAATAAAAAAAACATTTGTTTGTTTAACAATGACGATTTTTTTATATACTACGACGACCTCAGTGGCGCGGTGGGCGACGACTTCCTGCGTCGCAGAAGTTGCGGGTTCGATTCCCACCTTGGGACAAATTTGTGTACAATCTGCAGACATTTGTTCAGGGTGTTCTGATCGTTTTCTATGTATAATCAAAAAATATCTGTACAATCTGCAGACATTTGTTCAGGGTGTTCTGGTCGTTTTCTATGTATAATCAAAAAAATATCTATCTACGTATTGTGTTGTATTATGTACATCAGTTATCTAGTACCTACCCATAACACAAGCTCTGCTTAGCTTGGAGCTAGATACTGTGTGAAATGACCAGCATTAAATGCGCCGCGTCTTTGGCGTTTCTATCTATTGCACTATGAACCCACCAATTACTTAATTAGTAAGTGGGTAAGTATAATAAATAGTTACTGCATGTTTAAATTCAAACAAACAAATCTTTGTACGCTCTAAAGAGTAGATGTTGAACGTAACAACATTCATTATATTCTGTTTTACCACAGTTAGGTATAAGAAACATCTTACATACTACTAAATCATTTAATCTATATCTTTGTATTTTTCTGTTCCTTGTTCATATCCAAACGAATATTACAAATTCGAAAGGAACTCTCTCTTTTTCTCTGTCTCTCACTTTTTCGCGGTTGAACGGCTGAACACATCTTAAGAAATTTTGCAAGCCAATGTGTTTTGGTGAAGTATGTGACATTATTCCAATATTTTAGACCTTGTATTTAAACCATATTTCTTGTAATAAATGAAATGAAATGAAATTGGACAGGGAAGTAGTTGGTATCCCGGGATATTTTAACCCGGGAAAGCGTGTGCGAAGCTACGGGCAGAAGCTAGTACATCTATAAGTATATATACATATATAGTACGCTTTACCTACATGTAAGTGTGTATACCTATCATGCTCAAAAATGTTAAGTAAATAAATAAATAATGCTGGACAATTCACACAGCATTATCTAGCCCCAAGCTAAGCAGAGCTTGTGTTATGGGTACTAGATAACTGATATACATACATAATACAATACAATACATAGATAGATATTTTTTTATTATACATAGAAAACGACCAGAACACCCTGAACAAATGTCTGGAGATCGTACACACATTTGTCCCGAGGCGGGAATCGAACCCGCAACCTCCTGCGTCGCAGGCAGACCTTCGCCCACCGCGCCACAGAGGTCGTCAAAGTAAGATTATACTTTGTTTAAATTTTACGGTAATTTTATATTTATTAGAACTTTTAGAAGTTTAAGGCTAGTTATAGTAACCACATTAATTATTAGGTAAATAAGAGGAGAAGTCAGTGACTAGACAAACCTAACATAGGCTTTAAGGTACTACCAACCAAGCTACGTAACGAATTTTTATGAATAAATTATATCTATCTATAAACGACTCAAGGTTTTTGTATTACAGTGCGTAAGCCCTCGCAGTCTGGGAAATCTCTAAGAAATTAAATAAGTCCCAAACATTTTCAATTTCGGCAGGATTCGATAGGATAGGGTGGGGCGCAGGTTCGAATCCAGCCGAAATCGAAATTTTTGGGACTTATTTAATTTTTTAAACCACATTAAGCCAGCCAATAGGCTACGTACAAACGAGTCTTCCTATTGGAAAACTCGTGACTGATTCGTTCTTACATAAAAGTTGTTGATTATATTCACACAACCATTGTAGTAGACATTAACACCACATGATCAAAAATAATTGGACTTCAATTTCATTTCAATAGAGTAAAATTGCTTGGTAACATTTTAGTTTTGTCTTTATTTTGTTCATTTGTATTTTACACGGTTTTACAATACAATATTGAAGATACCGTGTAACACGGTAGAGTAGACCATTGAAGATTGGTAGAAGTGTGTATTTAGTAGGTGTGTATTTTAGTATCAGTTTAATGTAGGTATTTCTTCTATGTTTATGACAATATATATATAAAATATTATAAAAATATTAAAATATACGAACTACTATTACGTTTAAGTACTAAAATATTATTTTATAGCTAGCACCGCATATCATAAAATGTTATATTTAGCTTTCATTTAGAAAACTAGTAACTAACCGAACATTCTGCAATAAATATAACTAAATAGGGTGTAGCAAAAATTAAGGACCAAACTTTCAATGTCCAGCTTTGATCACAGAACACGAGAAAAATAAAAAAAATAGTTATAGCTTTAGAAAAACAAAAAACAATCTCATCACTAGACTGCAGTAACTGATGCATGTGGTTTATTATCATAGAACTGAGGAAAAATACATTACCACCTACCGCATCTACGGTGCGTTGTCGTCGCCCGCTGTCAATGATGGCGCGGGTCTACCGCTGCCGCCGGTCAACGACCCGCGACTAAGGCGTTTTGTGTTTTATAAGGGATGTAACCTAATAAGGATTTTTTAATGACCACAGGAACATGCATCAGTCTAGTCGAGTTTTTTTTAAATCATGTTGAAATTTTTATAAATGTTTTCCCGTGTTCAATGATCGAAGTTGAACTAGAATATATGTTGGATAGAGTTGTTTGTTTGAAGTGAATAGGCTCCGAAACTACTGGACCGATTTGAAAAAATATTTCGTGATGAACATAGGCTATAGAATATGCCCGTGCGAAGCCGGGGCGGACCACTAGCTATTGATAAAGGTGTTACAAAAGTAACGTACAAATTTATTTTACCATGTCCATCATCATCATCATCACCCTATATTAGTCCACTGCTGGACATAGGCCTCCCCTAATGAGCGCTAATATAGCGTAGCCCCTGTCTTCAGCTTGCCGCATCCAGCATCTGCCATGTGCACATTTTTTTTCGTCCTTATGGTTACAACGCGTTGATGTCTTTTGTATGAGCGATTTACCTACAACGTTAGAAAAAATTACATACAATGCATCGTACATACATCCGACAGAGAACCAAGGTTATAGACATAGCTCAAAGGATTAGTAAGCTGAAGTAGCAGTGGGCTGGCCATATCTCGAGAAGAACCGACAACACTGCTGAAGCTGAAGACAGAGCGCTATGGCGCTCATTAGGGGAGGCATGTCCAGTTGTGGACTAGTATAGGCTGATGATGATGATGATGATCAATGATGAATGATATGATGAATTAGAGAAATTGTCATAGTTTATATTTATTACAAGACCATGAATTTATTCGAAGGCTACAAAGGAAATTCTGATAATATATGAATACAGGTAAATAGATAATGTAGGTGTTTACCGTGCAATGAACTGGCACCAGGCTCTAAAGCTGTACAATAAAACACTTGTAAACTTTATCTTATAAAAGTATATTTAATTTACTTTTTTTAGTTCTTTATTAAGACGATACCCCGAGCCAAACTAGCGCCGCCACCTATTTTATCTTATTATTTCGTTGAACAACGGTAATTTCAAAATTTTCAATGGGCAGTTTGTGATACCTATTAAGCTTTTTTTAATGCCTCTATGTTAGTTTTATTTTGTATAGGCCGAGATGCGATAGTTGAGTTTGGTGGCCACAAAGTCCTACATCATATCTCTGCCTAAACTATACAAAATAACACTATTATACAGGCATTAAAAAAAGCTTACCTATAATAGTTTTCACAAACAGCCCATTAAACATTTTGAAATTACTTTTGTTCAACGAAATAATAAGATAAAATAGATGGCGACTTGCCAGCTTCAGCTTCTTTGCAGACTTGTCAGCTTGGCTCGGGGTATCGTCTTAACAAAAAAAACTACATTCAAATAATAGAATTAAATTATAACTAGTATTTACAATTGAAACAATTGAGCTAACGGCAGACTGTTGTAGACATCTACAGGTAGCTCAACTGATCCATATCAATCAATACCAGTCGGAAGCTTGCCCAAAACGCTGGCTGCATTGCCCCGCTGTATGGCAATGCTGGTGCGCTGTGCCGCTCTCGGATCACGCAACGCAATAGTAGGTAATAATACTTAGACAAATTTAGAAATGAACATAGAGAATTATTGATTTTTATCAATACTATAAATGCTAGCAAAATTGTTCGCTGAGAATTCTGGACCTGAGAATCTGAGACTAATAAATACCTATTTTACTTTTGAAGTAAGACATTTATTTTAGAAGCTTTATTTTAATATTATTTTATGAATATCTATAGATATTCAACATTTTCATGTTTATATTTGACATTTTAAGTACTTATTTTAGAATAGATATAATTAAATGTGTTCTTGAGTGGAGACCGCGACTCGGAAAACGTAGTGTAGGACGCCCTCCGACTAGGTGGGATGACGATTTGCGAAAGACTGCTGGCAGATACTGGATGCGGCAAGCTGAAGACGGGCGCTATGGCGCTCAATAGGGGAGGCCTATGTCCAGCAGTGGACTGGTATAGGCTGATGATGATGATGATGATAATTAAATGTTATACATTATACAATTTTTTTTTAAACTTTTTCATCATAATTGTATTTTGTTTTTTTTTGTACGTAAATATTAAATTTTATGTTTTTGCTATATTCTAGTATTATAAATGTGCAAAATTGCAACACAATGTCACAATTGTTAGTGAATAAATTGAATGAAATGAAATTACTGTCCCATTCCGAGTAATAAGTGACAATTTAGAAGATGTAGGTATGTGTTTATGTCATTAGAATGAAGGGCCTGTTGATGATTGGGTTGATGATTTGCCCATACAAACAAACGTACTACCAAAATGATTTGTACCTAATTCGAACATGTTTCCACCATATCATGTTGTTTTTATTTGAATAGTATATATCTAGGTCCCTGGTTGTTTTTTTAATAATATATTCCTTTAATAAAATGTAAGTAAAATATACAAAAAACGATTTTGCATATTTTTGCGTCGATAATGACACGTTTTCGTCCTATTTGTAGAATATTTGGTTAAAAGATTCTAGAGGAACGTAGGATCCAAGAATCTTTGGTTTTAACAATATTGTTTTGTTTGATAAGGAACATAATAATGCAGCTTTTTCTAGTTACCAACAACAATATAATAATAACATAACAACACAATGTTGAAAACACATAAGTTTTCAGTCATCATTTTTGGTTTAAGGAATATAACAATTTCCAAATTGAAGTTGCGAGCAGCTGGCATTGGATCCTTACTTTAATACATGTTCAAATACCCATTCTTAAAGAAACGTAGAGTTATGTGTATATGAGCTGCTTACGAGGCGACTCATGATTCTACAAACAACCTTTTATATAAATATTTAAACATTTTGATCAAAATTCAATTGATTTCTGATAAATTTCCTATCACAATTTTCGCATACTTTTAAACATTGTAATAAGTTCACGTATCTGTTACAGAAATCTATAATACCTACCTAATATTATAGAGGAAAGATTTGTTGGTTCGTTTGTTTGTTTGTTTGAATAGGCTCCGAAAGTACTGGACCGATTTGAAAAAATCATTCACCATTAGAATCCTACAACCCTGATGAATATTGGATAATAATCTCTAAAACATTAAATAATTTAACCAAAATATTCGATTTCGGCAGGACTCGAATTTTCGATTTCGGCAAGGTGGAGCGCAGCTTCGAGTCCTGCCGAAATATAAAACTTTTGGGAACTTATTAAACTTTATAGGCTATAGAATATAACCGTGCGAAGCCGGGGTTGACCACTAGTAGCAGACTATTTTACTTACCCTAAATTTGCGTATAGCTAATTCTTATAAGTCTTACTATCTACCTATTTTTTTGTTTCAGATTTGATTTTTTTACCAAAGTTTTCACCCTCATCAATCGTGGTCATCAGTTCACAACCCTTTGTCTCCGGCAAGAAGAAACTGATACCACATGCGATTGTTGGCAAGATAGCGAAGACTAGAGGAGGCAACCACACGGCCACCCCCTGCAAGTCTATCACAAACGGAGCTATCATGGATCCAACGCGAGCGGACATTGAAGAAACGCCAACCGCCGCGTTCCTCACTACCGTTGGAAATAACTCCGTACTATACAAATACACGACAGTAAACACAACAAAACTAGATACCACACCGATGCAAGCGAAAACAACAGACGCAATCCCCTGCGGTACTAACGCCAGTATCACTAAACACAGCGCGCAGATGAAATTAAACACTATCACAATTGTCTTCCTCCCGACGATTCTCATCAGTGGTATCGATAAAAGAGTCCCCACGATCGTGACCGCACCACTGGCCGCCACATTGACGAAGGCATTGCCGGTCAGCTGTCCAACATACTGAGAGACGCCATAGAAACAGTAACTACACGTCAGCCAGTTGAATGAAATGCAGATTGTATTCTTCCTGATATTCGGTGTGCGGAAGAGATCCACAATGTTTCCTTTCTTAATCTGATTTGCAGTTAGTGTCGTCTGGTATGTTTCCACAGCAGTTCTGATATCGTTTGTCGGTCGTTTGTTCCTGCAAACATGAAACCATTAGACCTCACATGCGACTGCTGTTGACACAATCACAATTACGTTATCAAGTTTACTTACACAGTGGCCACACGCTCTAAAATAGTTATCGCCTCGTCGTTTCTATTTACTGCTATCAGCCATCGTGGAGATTCCGGTACTAGGATAAAGTAAGTGAGCATGACAACCGCCGGAGCCGAAATAGCCACTTGAAACTGCGAAAAATCTCTCAGGAAATACCCAAACGCCGGTAAAAGCATATGGCCCGTATTAAACGGTACTTGGTACAGGGCACTTCCTATTTCTCTGTACTGCGAGCCCATGAATTCCATGACGATGACGAATCCTGTGACCATGGTGCCACCGACTGACATTCCAACAAAGAAACGGAGGATTGTAAATACCCAGTAGTTTGGAACGTAAGCTGCGATTACGCCGGCGGAAAGTTGCAGTACCACGGCTACTAGCAAAGGATTTTTACGTCCAAACCTGAAACCAAACAACATTGTGCTATAAAATGTAACGCCTATTTAAAGCTAGGTATGCGGCAGTCACTATCCAGACCGGTAGCAAAAGCCCATCAGTGGGTAGTATGAGATAAATTCAAAATACACGGAGGAATGACGTACGAAACCGATGCCGATCTGGATAACAAAAACCGCATCGGTCTGAACAGCAAGTGAAGGAAAAGCTTTGTTCCTTGAATTAAACTCTAAAAGGCTAAAAACAAAGATTTCTATTTCACCTGTCTGCAGCCATTCCAAAAGACACGCTGCCCAGTAAAACCCCGAGTTGAAACAGCGTTTGAGTGAAACTCGCCATCCACTTCCTATCACAAATCAAGTCCCACTCCATAATAATAGTCCTGTTAAATATGGATTTGTCATAAACCGGTTCTGAACAGGGGCACTGGTCGATCTCATCGGATGCACCACAGGTATAGGATATTTTGGGAGAAAGGAATAAGATTGCCATTTGATGCCATGCCACGAAGAATTTTGACGTGAATATGATAAGACACAGCAAAAGCTGGTACTTCCCGAAGGCTCCTGTGATTTTCTGGATTATATCTCCGGAAACTTCCGGGGGCTTTGTTCCTGAAAAGACAAGCGATCTTGATTGGAAAGTTATGATGAATCCACTTTAGAAATCTACACTAAATTGTCATTCAAATCACCAGTCAATGTTACCAAATAAATTGGGTAATTGATAAAGCGTCACTTGTTTATTGGCCATGCTTGGTGGTGTTCTTTGAAAGATAATCGGACAATTAGCGTTTTGTGTTTTGACTTTGACGTAAATGTGTGAAAACTTCTGTCAAAAACATTAATTAACTTGTATATAATTGCTCGATTATATTTTGAACACATGACTCAATCAATAAAGGTAATACAAACCAGGCTAGGCCTGTACTACATAGTTTCCGCGTTTTGTAATAACAAAACCTTTTTGCATGCACTTTAAAACAACAAAGAATTGCGCCAAACACAACATAGCTATAATAAGTATGACTTAATACGACCTCATGGGAATTCAATATTACACCGTTGAAGGTTGCCAAACGGCTCTATTTTACTGCTACAGTTTAAGTTAGTACAGGTATCAGAGGTTATAGTTACTGTCAGTTTAAGTACGCAACCCGGATCACTTTCGTTTAGTAACAAGTCCTTCTGCAGTGTCAATGGCACAAACTATATCGAGGTCAATACCCCTTGCTAACACACTTTCACAAAATATAATAGGGTCTGGCACCTACCATTGGCATCCTTTCTAGTCTCCAGCTCCATATTAAGTATGATTTCTCTGTTTTATGGCACTTCGTTTCACGCGCGTATTTATTTATTCGGTAGCAGCCACCCGTGGTTACTGCAGAAGGAGACTGATCGTTGTAAAATGGCAAGCGAAGCTGCGCAAGCGCCTCTCTCCGACATTGTCATGATTGTCATTATCTGCGCGTTCGACAAGCATTTTACTTAATTATCTTGATTATTGAATGATGTGAGATTACTCCGCTTTCACATGATTGTGGGAAAAAGACGATACAAACAAACCATTACTAAATTAATTGCGACTTTTATAACAACTCGCTTTGGGATTAGGGATATTAGTTAAGTAGGTCTTAGCTCACTACAACCTCTGTGGCGCGGTGGGCGAAGGTCTGCCTGCGACGCAGGAGGTTGCGGGTTCGATTCCCGCCTCGGGACAAATGTGTGTACGATCTGCAGACATTTGTTCAGGGTGTTCTGGTCGTTTTCTATGTATAATAAAAAAAATCTATCTATGTATTGTATTGTATTATGTATATCATTTATCTAGTAGGTACCCATAACACAAGCTCTGCTTAGCTTGGGGCTAGATAATGCTGTGTGAATTGTCCAGCATTATTTATTTAATTATGTACAAAAGCACCAAGATAGCACTCCTATTTTTATTAGAAATACTTAGGTTAAGTAGGTTCTACCTACCAACCCTGTTAATATGTCACCTCTAGTGAAAAAATCGTGGTGAAGCAACTGATTTTGGATTTGATAGAATGTACGACTTCGGTCACATTTATTTTTATAAGTAAATAAATGATAGTTATTATATGTATATGTCTCGTAATCTCGTTGCAAGCTGAGAAGTAATGAAATGTAGAGAACAGTAAGTAGTTGTTTTTTATTCTGTGTATTTATTATCATACGTGAGCAAATGACATTTTATGGATACACAGCTGCTACAACCGCGAGATAAACAGTGACGTGAGTTTCTTCACTCATGTAAGACCATTCTCACACGGAGAGATAAACTTATGATCACTAACAGCGATATAAAATTTCAAATCCCTGATTATGATAAAACGGAGAAAGTGTCGTACTACACTTACCGTCTCAGGCCAAAGTAATGTATGAAACAATTGATGTACTTACCTATCTGCAGTTAGATATAAATATAGATAGTTTAATAGTTAATATAATTTATTCATAAAAAATCGTTACATAGCATGGTTAGTACTACCTTAAAGCCTTTGTTAGATTTGTCTCGACACTGAGTTCTCTTCTTATTTACCTAATAATTAATGTGGTTACTATAACATCTAAAAGTTCTAATAAATATAAAATTACCGTAAAATTTAAACAACCTTTTAATCTAACTTAACATTTTTGAGCATGATATACACACTCTTACATGTAAGTAAAACAGTTATTAGTCATTTTTGTATAATACAGTGATCTTCACGGCTACAAATCAATATTTTGGACAATGCGTATAGCTACATATCAATAAATTTTTCGGTTTGTTTTTTTCTTATTTGTTTTTTACCATTCAGGCTTTGTCACAATGATGATGTAGGTAAATGGTGCATTATCCTGTATTAAGTACCTACATAAAGTTATAGCTAATACACATATGCCGGAAAATTGACAAATCACTTTTAGTTAGGTACATAATTTTACCTTAATAATACTATCTGACGCAGTCAGGCCACGACGACGTTTCCAGGGTTTTATATCTAACCTAGGCTGTTACCCCTCGTTTTCACCAAGGTGTACACGTATTTGACAAGTTCTGTGTTATGTTTTAGTGTTTCATTCTCATTCGTATAAATGTTTAAAACATGTTGTATACAAAACTTGTATGAGACTTGTTGGATGAAGTTATTTGTAAACTTCTAGTTGTTTACATGTTTTGAAATATTATACTTATTTATGATACTTATTTTCAACTTGTGGTGAGAAGAAACTTAGTCCGGGGTCATAGAGTTGTGGACTTACCCTAGTTCTATGGGTCTCGTCTCGTAGGGCCCTTTGATTAGGGTATGGTTTTATTCGTCTAAGAGTAATAAAACCGGCCAACTGCGAGTAGAGTCGCACAAGGGAGGTTCCTTTCTATCGTACATTAAACAATTTCACAAAAGTAACTATATAAAACAAATTTATTTCATTATCAATCGAAAAAAGCTAAAAGACAACATGACGAGGTCACCATCCAATAACTGTCAACGTCTGACGACGACGTTGCTTATCATCGGTGATCGGTATGGACGTTGGACCCATTATTTTTTATATTTGTTTTTGTTAGAGACAATAGTTGGAATTACACATTCTGTGAAAGTAATATAAAAAATATATAGTTTGTTCCATTGAACATTCCACCCTCCTTCGTCTTTTAACTAAAGAAAAAATGCGGTCCGTCCTTTTAAAAAGTAAGAAGTTTAAAACATCATCCAGCAAGCATGGATAGAGAATAAAACGTGTTTGCAACCAGTATTAAACCGCCCTCGTTTTCACCTATAGATAATACTTGTCAAAAACACGCCTATTTTTGTAGTGAGAGCGCTGACAATATTTTGAGAATGTCGTTAACATAGGTGTAAACGCAGTAGTGTTATACTTGTGTAATACTTGTTGGCTACACAGTGTAAACGAAAAAGTGTTTGAGACAAGTATTTGACAAGTTTTATAGGTATGCAACTAGTAGTAAACATGTTTCTTGTTGAAAACAAGGGGGTTACAAATATAGTGGATAAATTTTGCTTCTACCACAAAATTATTTAGATAGCAGGTAATCTTATTTTAATTAACCGTTGATAGCAGTTTGAAAAAGTCTTTATCCAACGTAATATTCCAACGGGCATATATATGCCTATGTCCATGCAGTGAGTTAATATAGGCCGCTGCTGATGATGATTATATGTAGGTATGTTGTATGCAGTATGTTGTTTATTATGACAAGATTCCTTGTTTGTATTCTACCTATCATTTGACCGAATAATAATGAATCGCTGTCTCCCAGGACAATATCCAACTGCGCAGGGCAAAGGCCTTTTGAGCTTATCAACTACCAAACGATTATGTCATTTTCTACCGTAATGGTAGGTACCTCTGAGGAGATCTATGACGCCGGATTTCGCGTTTATAGAAGAGGGACAGAGCAGAGCGGCGTTAGTGCAAAAATCAAGTTTTTGCTATTTATTTATTATTAATAATGTAAGCATGAAACAGAAAAACTAAACTCAAATAAAACATTAGTCTGTAGGTATATGTAATTCGTAAAAATAATGTGGTATTGTCGCTGATAATTAGAACCTTTCAATTAAAAGCGTTTTATTAGACGACCTCAGTGGCGCAGCGGGCGAGAGTCTGCCTGCGACGCAAGAGGTTGCGGGTTCGATCCCCGCCTCGGAACAAATTTGTGTACGATCTGCAGAAATTTGTTCCGTTGGTCTGGGTGTTTTTCTATGTATAATAAAAAAAAAATCTATCTATGTAAGGTATAATACTACGTATATCAGTTATCTAGTACCCATAACACAAGCTCTGCTTAGCTTGGGGCTAGATAATGCTGTGTGAATTGTCCAGCATTATTTATTTATTATTTATTTATTACACAATTTTTTTTGTTAATTTAAGAAACCCGTTTATTTTTCATGTATTCTATTCGATTACTTGGCTTCTTCAGGTTTTTTCCCTACCTATCGTTTTTTACTTATAATCAGAACATTTACGTTAGTTACCATAAAACTAAGTGTTTAAAAATACACATTTTGCTTGATTTTTGCATTAATTGCCCAACTTTTCCCGTGGGTGTCGTAAGAGGCGACTAAGGGACATACACCGGGGGGCGGGCAGCAGCGCCTCTTGCAGTATATATGTACCACCAAACTGCAATCCCCAACCCACATGCCCAGCGTGGGGATTATGGGCATTACCCCAATGAGGTATAAAAAAAATCAGGGGGAGGCCTGCGTCCAGCAGTGGACCATTAAAGGCTTTTGAGGTTGAGGTTGCCCTTTTAAGGCGGTGGTATGCGTCAAACTAGCGCAATCGTCTGTTATTTCAGGACTGCTCAAAAAGGAGTGCAACTTTTTCAGTGCTCTTGAAAGTAGGTATGTATATGATTCTTTAATCCACCCACCATAGCTTATAAAGCCTGAACAGATTGGATGTATATCATTCATCATAGATTATGTATGATGATGATGATTCTTTGTTAATGGCAATATGAGTCTGGTTGGACTCTTTTCTGCCAGTGTCAAGTAATGGAAAATAATAGTAAAATATGAGGTATCAAGTTATGAAGAATGTTGATATTTTCACCAGAGCCTAGTTCGTTATCTAGCAGGGTACACCACGTGCAGGTTAGGTTGGCTTGGGAGACAAGATCTTGGAGTCTCGAGTATGTATGATCATTAGAATTCTTACAACATCCTGCCTGAGTGACACTAGCTAGTTATGGTGTTAATTCAGATTTCGCGTAATTTGACATGACTTAAAATGATGACATCCTTTTTGGTTCGACGGTTGTGCCTTCGTTAAAAATGCCTTAATAAAAACGATGATTTTTCTATGATCGTTTTGGACTAAAAATGGTGTCATCCCTTAGTGCTCTTTAATTAATTATTTTGTTTAGCGATAACTAAATTTCCACTCCGTATTTTTTGGTAAAGAAATATTCTTTGATTTCACCTTACTAATACAAATATCTTGATATATTACTTATTCGCTAGTTATTTGTTGCATCTTGCAACTGGCCGTGGTCCAGATATTAACTTGGCAACTTTGCTTACTAACTGCCGCAAACACATAGGCAACAAAATACTAAATTATCTTCCAAATAACAGAAAATTTTAAAAAAATACCGCAGGACAGTCCACATAAATGTTTTTAATTGCAAGGACCAAAGCTGAATCCCCATTTACCATATGATCTCAATTTTTGCCCTCGGCTAAAGTGTCATATATTTTGGATATTTTGTAGATGTCAGGCTTTTTGTCAGGTGGAATTGCAGAAGTACGGCAGTATATCTCCCCAAAGTAGGTATATATTGTAGGTATGTACTATCTCTCCTAATTGTATGCAGCAAAATGCTATGAGTAGGTAGGTACTAGGTATCTATACCTACATAAACGTTCACTAACTAGGTACTTATTCCTGGTAGGTAGATACATAGCCTGACTGGCATAATAGTAGATAGACGGATATAATGATACAGATAACGATCTATACCTATGTACATAGCTAACTACATAAGATAAACTAAATAACAGACTACAAAAACGATCTCGAGTTACCGGCAACAAACAAGTACTTAAGATAATGTCACATAATAAGATAATCCTAACTAATAACATAAATGCAAAAGTGTTATTGTTTGTTTGTTTTTCCTTCACGCCCTAAATTAGCAACCAATCGATTTTGGCATAGAATTTTTTGCGTTGCTTTGCTATGCCCTATGCACTCGAAATCACATGTCTATATTTTTCACAAAAAAATTAGGTTGTATAGGCCCATAATAGATATATGATTTTACAAAGCTATAAGCGCCTACAAGAGGAGATTGCGTTACACAAGATAATTTATCAATAGGTACCTACTTAACTTACGTATCTTATCATATTTATTGTTGTGACATATCTGAACGATAAGATTATCTTATAAAAATGCAAATCTTATGGCTGAATCGCCATAATATTATGGCGTTTCAGCCATAAGATTTGCATTTTTAAGATTTAAGATTTTGCTATTCGGTAACTTGGTTGCAGCCTTCACTTAGGAAGTGTGTCATTTGGAGCGTTCTAAGAAAATAAACTTTGTCTGATGCGCTTTCGTTATTTATTTGCACAACGGAACAATAAAATATTACACATTATGCTTTCAATTGTAATATGTCGGTTTTAAGCATTTTAATTGTAACTACTTTTATTTTGTTTGAAAAATCAACGAAGAAACAAAAGCACCTTCCAAAAAAAGAACAGTAAACTGAAGTCACATAAAATATGGCAGCGTTTTTATCACCAGACATTGAGTCCAGTTTTATTCTTGACCTAATTATTTTGTGGGTGTTATATTTTTGTACTAACCTAAATAATGGTCAGAAAAAATATCTCTGAATATAGGTATATATACCTACCCTATTATATTACATGATATGTGTAGGTACATTTCAAGTATCTACCTTTTCCGATTCATGAAATACAGCCTGCCGACGACGATGACGACGACGAGCGAATAGACGGACAGACCGACTGCGCAGCGGCGGCTTAGTAATAGGGTTCCGTTTTCACCTTTAAAGTACAGAACCCTAAAAAAAAACCATTAGGTACAAGCACCAATATTTAGGTACACTACACGTCATACTAAAATTGACTTCATTACTTTGATGAATTGTATTTGTCGTCAAGGCCTCTACACACCAAAGCCGTTGGCCCGGAGAGGCTTTACCCGGCCGCGCCGCCGCGGCGGCGCGGCGCGGCGACGGCGGCGCGGCCGGGTAAAGCCTCTCCGGGCCAACGGCTGCCGCCGGCTTTGTGTCAGTGTAAAACAAGCCCTGAACGACGGCCGCGGCGCGGTGGCGGCGGCGGCGGCGGCGGCGGCGGCGGCGGCGGCGGCGGCGGCGGCGGCGGCGGCGGCTTCATCTGCCTGGTGTCCCCGGGCGGCTTTGGTGTGCAGAGGGCCTAAGACTCGTTAGCTTATTAATGTTATTGCGAGATCTAAACTAGACGCATCCGGAAACCTACTTAATTTTTAAATAATGACTAACGGGCTACATGCAATGATCCCGTCATAATTAAATGATCCCGTGGGATATGTAGTACATGCTGATTATGAATTCGAAATAAAGGTAGTATATCTATAAAAAAAAACATTGTAAATTGTAAAGCCACTTTAAATAATGACTAACGGGCTACATGCAATGATCCCGTCATAATTAAATGATCCCGTGGGATATGTAGTACATGCTGATTATGAATTCGAAATAAAGGTAGTATATCTATAAAAAAAAACATTGTAAATTGTAAAGCCACTCGCACAACTGGATGGTAGGTTAGATTAGACACGATCCAGTTGTCTACCTACCACCGTAGGTACGTAACGTAGTAGGTACGTTACGTAGAGCCGTAGAGTTATACATACATGCATTGTATTCTGTGACTGTCACAAGTCCGTACCGTAGGCTTGTCCTTCAAGGTTCTATTTTTCGTAATGATGTTTTCAAGTGTAATAAGTACCTAAATACTATATTAATTTGAAACAGTTTTTTTTGTTTTAGGTTACCTAAAAAGCCGTAAATGAAAAATGTGGCTGGATATAAAAGGTGTGGAAGATATAGAGTCTCATACGAAAAGTATTTTCATTTGCTACCTACGCCTACCTACCGTAGGTAGGCGGCTAGGAGGTTGACTGGTTTCTTCGATGCTTGCTTAGCGGTTTGCTTCGATGGTAGCTTAGGCGAGGTTATTCCCTAACAGCCCCGATCCCGCAGGGACCCGTCCCGTCCATCTTCCAGTTTGTGATACCTATCCATTACCTATCATAAGCTTTTTATAGTTTTATTCTTTTTAGTTTAGGCAGAGATACGAAAATAGATTTTGGTGGCCACAAAGGGCAACTTCGTATCTCTGCCTAAACTAAATAGAATAAAAATATTACAGAGGCATTAAAAAAAAGCTTATGATAGGTATCACAAACCGGAAGATGGATTTTTGAAAACTCCTTTGTTAAACGGAATAATAACAAAGTTGGTGGCGGCGCTAGTTTGGGTGGGGTATGCGCCTTAAGCAGCGCGGAGTACCACTCAAAACAACTACCTATGTCAGTGCTTGCAAAAATTGGAACGTAAGATTACCAAATCTCCTGTATAGCCATTAGCCACTCTCCACTCTTCCAAGACAGGATGTAAGGTGTCAATATTCCACCGGCCATAGCGCCCACTCCTGGATAGCTGCCTCCCAGTCTCCCTTGCTTGTTTCCGCACAGAGAAGATATTTCTTGAAGAGTCAGTCGGTGGTCTTGCGCCTGTCCCTCCTTTTGGTGCTTGTGCAACACCCTTCCTTCTCAATCCCATGGTGGTAGAGATTCCAGGAGCGCACCGGCGACCCCGTTGGTATGACACAGCGCGGTAGCTGCAAATCGTTCTCATAGCCTTGTTTTGGTTGCGACAGCGTCACACACGTCGTCACACTGACGCTCCGTACAAGGCCATGGCGTGGATAACCCCTGTCAAAAGACGGAGGCAGGATGTTCTGGAAACTAGGAGATTGAGTAAGAGGCGAGCGAGAGATTGTCCCACACTTATCACATATCTTATCTATCAAGCGGCATGTCTGTGCGGACGTATCGTTGAGTTCAAAATCCAAAAACAGGCGACGCCAGCCGCACAGACCGCCGGTTTTGTACGTACATAATATAATGTTATCTCTTCTACCAGTCTGCACAATAATGTTAGCAACTTGGAAGAGGAGCGTGTTTTTACTCTGTGGCTAAAAATCTTATTTTATTGCACTTGGTTTCATGATCATTAATAATAAAAAAACTTCTACTTTCTGGCACGGGCAGATACTAGATTTAGAAATGAAACCATAATTGAAACATTTTACTTTTTAT
The DNA here is from genome assembly GCA_946478455.1 of Eupithecia vulgata. Classification (NCBI taxonomy): domain Eukaryota; kingdom Metazoa; phylum Arthropoda; class Insecta; order Lepidoptera; family Geometridae; genus Eupithecia; species Eupithecia vulgata. Next base: position 9,017,879 of record OX297869.1, on the reverse strand, counting down.
TAATTTTATACATTCAGCTTCCAATTAAATTTTCAGTTTTAATTATAGGTACCTCGCCTACTCATATGTCTATTTACATAATAAATCTTCTAAAGAAATATTATTTGAAGAAATATTAATGTAGGTACCGTGAAAACAAATATAATTTACAGGATTACATATTATTATATTTTTATATACATAGCAACAAAATTAAGTCTTATAAGATGTACTCTTTTTGGAACAAATTATACAAAAACTTGGAACTTAAATAAATGATAAAAGTAATTAAAGTTAAAAAAAATAAAATTTAAATGTGGCCTTAAGGCTAAAATCGCATGCTTGCACAAATCAATGGGCAAAGATAGGTTATCTTTACAAAAATAATACAATCAGATAAGGTTAAGCCAAAACATGATAAAAATACAGGTGATTTACTGACCATGGGTCATAGTAATACAATCTATCGCTTTTCTGTGCCATCGTCAATAAATAGCCCTGTATAAAAAATTAGGAATATTTACAGCAACATAATTATATTACCTCTAAAGTTATGTCATGTAGGAAATTAAATTTTTAATCACTTTTAAAATAATAATCATCTATCACGTTAACAGACAACATTGAATATCACATGATGAAATGTCTAAATACTAAAATAATAATAACACTTGAAAATGGCAAATTAAATAATGTTTTAGGCGATAACCTAAGAACTTAAACATGCACTAAAGTTAAGACAAAAAATACTTTTATCAAGCCTTCAAATAAGACATTGGTGAATCCAGTTGTTGTCACACCTAAATAAACTATTTTGACAGCGCCAAAAATGGTGTCATACCTCAGATAAAAATTTATTTGGGCAATCTTAATCTTTTGTAAATTTTGTTATATAAACAAAGGTTTACGACACTTAGCACGGACATTGGCAGAATTGTGTCGACAAGACGCAGAGCCATTAAGAGTGCGCCTAATGCAAAAATCAAGCAAATTGTGTATTTTTAAACCCTTACATCTATTGAAACGAACTTAAATATTCTAATTAAAAAAATACGATAGGTAGGGGAAAAACCCATAGAAGTCGAGTAATCGAATAGAATTTTGAAAAATAAACTGGTTTTTTTACAAAAAATTATACAAAAATCGCTTTAAAAAAACTGTTTTAATTAAAATGCTCTAAAGTATCAGCGACAACACCATATTATTTTTTACGAATTACATAGCCAGACTACTGTTTTATTTAAGTAATCGTGTAGTTTTTCTATTTAATGCTTAAATTTTGTATGATTAATAGAAAAGAAGCAAAAACTTGATTTTTGCACTGACATTGCTTTACTCTGTCCCGCTCCTATGAACGCGAAATCCTATGCCTATCCTTTTCACAATTTTTTGCATTAGGCCCGCTCTTAACGAAAAGTATCAAAGTTACAATTTATAATGTTGTCGTCGCTTTGATCAAAATAACTAACTTTTTGTTGTAACTTTTTTGAAGAAAATAAAAAATGCTGTTAAAATTAATCAAGTTAAGGTTTTCCAACGGAATCAGAATAGACACCATTGACTCGCAAGGAACAAATAGAAATTTATGAACTTATCCCAAGTATACCATACAATAGAATATAAGAGCGTTCAATTAAACCAATCTACGACATCCATTAGTTCCAAAGGTAAATGGTGGTAAATTCTTTTTTTTTAAATGCCTCTTTGTTGGATATTGTGTTGGGTTTTTCTCATCTTAATAAAATATGCTATCAATAACTAACAGTATAAATCCTAGATAGGTAGCTATACACTAGCCAAACTCGAAGTAGAATGTATGTAAACAAACCACCCATACTAAACCTAAAATTCAATCTGTCGCCGCGACTTTTTAAATGCAATCAACATTCCTAGTCGATTTATGATCCATTCACAAATAAACATTGCTTACCATATCTTAAACTCGACGCCAAGCGAGTTTTAGTTATTTGTGTCGTGGTTTGTTTACAAAAATTCTACATGGAGTTTGGCTAGTGTACAGGTTGATTAATCGTAAATAGATAGGCAAGGTACGAAACAGAATATTACTTATTCTAGAACAATTCTAAATAACATGATCAATTTTCACACCCCATAGCGATACCTACATACATGTATGCCGCTGTTAGTATTAAAGGCAAGTTTAATAATCTGCTAGCAGTAATACTATTCCGTTACTAGTATTATATTTTCGTCGTACAATCATCACATCACAACATCTTCTAATATAAATATGATAGTAATAAAATAAAGCCTTTAAACTACATCAACATTGCTACACAAAACATTGCGGGATTAATTATTTATTCATAAACTCTAGATCGAATATATTGTAATAACAAATCTGTATTATATCGGACACCAGTACATTTGATACGATCGATTGAATCCTGAATTTGACCATAGGCTACAAGCTAAGGACCATTCTTAGTATAAATTATCCATCATTTTAGATAACTACAGTCGAAGTTTGACATTATCAGGAAGGCAATTCTCGCAATATATCTACTCGATAAATATGGCAACAACAGTTGTTGCCATATTTATCGAGTAGATATATTGATTGATATTATAGAGTAGATATATGTTGAGAATACGCTTGTTTGATTCGAAGCAATCACTCGATATACGGTTATAATAGCTGACGAACGACATCTTTGCTGTGCTGTGTGACATGAGTTGAGAAACAAGGACCACCGCGTAATTGTTTCAAACATCAAACAAAGCAAAGACTAAAGACAGTGTGCGACAGAGAGATAATGAATGATGTTCTTCTTTCACTCTTCGACAATGCGAACGAGTGCCACTCGTTGCTTATCGAGCAACTTATCGAAGAAAAGCCCTCGACAGTCTGTCAAAATATCGAGTGATTGCTTCGAATCAAACAAGCGTATTCTCAACATCTGCAATTCGATATTTATCGAACTTATAACCGTATTATAACCGTATACGTTTTTGACAAACAATACTAATTCAGATTATGCTATCTTCAAATAAAAAGTTGTGAAATTAATGAACATGAATACAGTTTCAAATTTTGATAGTATTGCAAAAATTTCCAGATTCAGATAAAGTTGGAATTACTGACGAAACAATAACCAGACATTGACATTCGTGAAGTGTTGAACTTCGACATTCAAATATCTAATGACATGACATATGAAATCAAATTGTCTATGCTAGAAATATCGAAGAGTGCACGAGAATGCCGTTTTTGGTGGAACTCGATATATTATCGAAGAATTGATACTTATCACTTGATATTTTATCCCGTGATACTGCGTATCACTCGATAAATATCACGTCATACTCGGAATTGGCCCCCTGTTTTCTATACAAGAGATGTGAAAATTCGACTGCCGAGGAAAAACCATAGAGATTTAACAGATTGAAACATTTTGAGTTTTGATTCTTAGCCTTACTGGAAGCGAGATAATTATTTAAATCAAAATCCAATCAGTATGGAATATTATAGGTGTCGATTCTGTTGGAAGACAAGCTAAAGTTAACTAATTTGACAGTACTAAAAATGTTACCGTCCCCTTTTTACCCGACCACCACCGGACAAAGGTTATGAGATTGGCAGCCTAAGTATTATGTAGCCGATTTTATGTTTCCATGACACATGTAGTTTCAGCGCTAGGTGCCGAAACTTCAAGTCAGATTTCAACAAATTAGCTATCGATTGGTTCGCCTAAATGCCCCGGTGGTTATGGCTATATGACGTCAGACGAAATTGGGGGTCTAACGAGATAGCGGGGTCTAAGTAAGGATGTAAAAGTTCAATGTAAGTCAATTTACTCGTGTTGGGGCGCCCCGTTGCAAAGGCCTTTGTTTGTACTTACCAAAACTGTTTTTCAAAGTTAAAATAATGATTACTATTCACAAGCAATCAGCAAAAAGGTCACCGACCCATCATAGGCACCATTTTTAGTGTTGGATTAGTTTAGTTTCGTATTTACAGCAACAGAATAGACACCCGTCATACGAGGGTGGCCGTACAAATTCTGATTTCAATCTTTCCTATCAAAATATAAGGTTTTTAACATCGCAAAATTTTATCTATATATATGGTGGAAGGCACTATATTCTAGACTACAAATATAACTTCTGTACTTTAATTGAACACCTAGAATTGCTGAATTTGTAAAGTATGTAAGACAGGTTTTCACCTATAATAGGCAATAGGTTCACGCGCGACTAGCCAATATATTTGATTCTTATTTTCTCATAACATTTTTTATACTTTCAAACGAGCGTTATTTGAAAATATACCAAATTGTTATGTGAAACAATAGAACCGTGTATAAATATATAGTTATATTATTTATTACTCTTTATTATTCTCCTAAGCGATAAAAACAACATTACAATATCGAAATACGCGCAAATGAGCACTAACTACATTAAATGCAACTTTACTCATTCAAAATACTTATAATTTACATGACTAAGCTATATTTTTAGAGGAAAACTGTCAAGTCTTAATTTTTCTTGAAAGGAGTATCAGAATTGGTGTTTCTAATTTGTAAAGTGATAGTCATATTTTAAACTTTCATACATGATTAAATAAGTCTATAATGTGCTAATTACTATCAAGAAAGTGCGCGAAGATAACCCGAATACCTTATCCAGATTTGGGCACTTGAGATGTGCCCGAGTCGCGATTTTGTGACAGCAGTCCATTAAAATCTGTCAAAAAATCGTGAGCTGAGACGTGCTCAAAACTGATTCGCATTTGAGTATTCGGGGGATAAAAAAAGCTACATTGCTACCTCAAGGTAAATCATTGACTACAATTCTACATTGCAAGGATAGCATGTCATGATTCCCAGATTATAAATCAGCATAGAGATTCCGGTAACAAGCGTCACCTAAAGCAGAAACTGACTGAAAAACTCTAAAACTAACATAAAGTTGAAACTTAGAGTTTCTAACCTTCAGATAAAAATATTTAGGTGCCGGTGTGTTGCCTGCATTTCTTTATTTTGGACACAAGATTGCATATCTTTAGAGCCGGTCCAAGTTTCAATCCCATGTACTTCATCATCATGTCGGAATTCAGCAGTAGCAGCGCTTTGCCGTCGATTTCCTAAAACAAACAATCATAACTGTCAATTAAGTATTTCTGTCATGTCTAATATAAGAATTAGACGAAAATAACTGTGTGCGATTCCGAATGATTGAATTATCATATTTTCATGCTGGAAAGTATATTTGATTCATTCGATTCATTTGTCTGTAGTCGGTTGTGCTGTATTCTTGCAAGGCGCACTACGGTAAGTGGGCGGTAATCGTCTAAGTATGTGCTACGAAATTTTTAGAGGTATTCTTGTTTATAAAAAAATAAGCTACAACATAGGCGTGAGCTGTCAAAATTATCATCCTAAATTAGACAGACTATAATAATGAACTTACGAGATGCTGACAAAAACTATCTCCTTTTGCAACACAAAAATATATAATAATCTACACCAAAAATACTGATAACGCTAATTCGACACCAAAAGCACACGCAAACCGTCAATTATGAAATACTATTGGAATTATAATCTGAATGCATACCGAATTAGGTACCAATCGCCAATAAAGTATATGCATTTGATTTCAACAAATCTGTATTTGTATTCTCTATATATAGAATAATATATAGAATGATATAGAAATATATCTGCATATTTATTTTTTAATGTTTGTCGAAAAGTCGATATTTTAATACTCAGTCGCAAAATTTCTAAATGTGTGTTTCATGAAGCTTTAGCGGGATATCTTTTTAGAAAGAAATAAAAATTTTAACTGACGCAAAACACAAGCAACAAATAAGATTATCATTTATTTGTCTAATTTTATTTTGATTGAAGGTTAAGAAGCACTTTGAGTTGACAAACTCTGAACGATGACGTCACAGAAAAACGGCAGCGTTTGTCACCTGAAATTGAGTGCAACTTTAATTTTCGATTTTCGCCATAAATGTGGGTTTTATATTCTATTCGAAATGAAATAACATAAATCAACTAAAACAATAAAAAAATCAATGTATGTACCTACGTATGTTGTGATTAAAAAATTTAGATGGCTTGATGAAAAATCTTTGATATGATTATTTTTATTAATCATTGATGCAGTCTCGCATTGGAAGACAAAACTAATAGAATACTTACATGCTTCCTGAACAAATCAGCGTGCGCAGCCAAAGCCTGGTCAGCTGCCGCTATGAAGCCAATGACGTCTTCGACCGACCAATCAGAGGGAGCCGTTGTCGGCGGCGGCGGCGGCGGTGCACCCGTAGTCGACGACGCTGGTTCCGGCCTTTCGGGGGAAATGCGCGCGATTTTGATTGAGCACTCGCCGTTGCTGCTTCTGCTACCGCTTGCTTCTGGTAACTCGATGGTCTGAAGAGTTTGTAGAAACAATTAATTATGTTAAAGGTTCTAATAACTTTTTCATCATATTATGAGATCAGATTATTTGATTATTTGATTTGATATCAGGTCAGATTATCATATTATGAGAGTCTGATCATGTCTAGGATATTATCCTAAGGTAAATCTACGCGGAACATTTATTCTTTGTCTTACAATTAGTGATCACTTTCATAATTTTGGAGGTATAAAAATAAATAATGCTGGACAATTCACACAGCATTATCTAGCCCCAAGCTAAGTAGAGCTTGTTTTATGGGTACTAGATAACTGATATCATAATACAATACATTACATACATAGATATTTTTTATTATACATAGAAAACGACCAGAACACCCTAAACAAATGTCTGCAGATCGTACACCCATTTGTTCCGAGGCGGTAATCGAACCTGCAACCTCCTGCGTCGCAGGTAGACCTTCACCTACCGCGCCACAGAGGTCGTCATGAATTACTAGAATCAATAATTCATCATCAACATTGGCCTATAAATTCCACGAAGGGTGGTTTATGTAGTTTTGGTTTGTTCTTACTATTATCCTGTTCTGATAATCTTGTAAAACTTCAAAGGTTTCTGACTTCTGTTATGTCATTGTGTTTATTATATTACCACCTGTGTCTTTAAAACAGTAGTTTGTCTAATTAGATCAAATATTAATTGGGACAAAGTGTGTCTACCACCTGAAAAGGTTTGTGGTGCTGGTTAATCCTCAAATTGCACTGAGGTTGATAATTGGTATAGTATGTGGTCGAGGAAAAGTCACTGGTAAGACTGTATTCACAAGACACACTAAACTGGTAATTAAACTACTGGTAAAAAAAGGTATGAAATGGTTTGAACCCATGATGATGGAGTTCGATTGCCAATTGCTTTTTGGGTAATCGCGAGCAAATACACATTCAATTGAAAGCGCAGCTAAATGCATATTTGCTGTGTGGTCGGTTAACCTGAATACCACCTGTGTTTCTATAAGCCTATTATAGTCTTACCCTCTTAGTTTATGACCTAGCAATTTGTGTCGAAATAAATGTTACATATTTCATCTCGTTGATGGAATCATCTAATGCAACGAAGCACGAGTAATTTGAGTGTACTCACAGGATTATTTCTCTTGATGGCAACAGCAGATGAAGTATCAGAAGTAGATTGACACAAAGCACAAGGCCGGCCCGCTGTCTCGCCAGCATCAATCTCTATCATGCCTAGACAACTGCCCAGTCCTTCGCAGATATTCTTCAACCAGCTTTTCAAGTCTTCTAAAGTCATATCGGCTGGCACTTTTGCCAAATAACTTCTGTCATGTGTTGTGACCTGTATTAAGTATTTGAGATTGTTTAATTATAAATGCTATTTAACGGGTATTTATCGCGTTTGTTTACCTATTTTTGAGATTGTTGAAAATAAATTGTGGGATGACTTTTTGCAAAAGACTCCAGGCAGGTGCTGCTAATCAGCTAGCTGATGACCGGCAGCAAATAGTGCTCATTACGTTAGATGTCTAGCACTGAACTAATGTGAGCTAATGGTTGATGATGATAGCTTGTTAAGCTTGAGTAAAGCTTTGATTGCTTTATAGATCATCAAAGATAAAGGTATTGAGGATATAAAGCTAACTCTACATGATAAACTAACAACTGTTTAGCAACATAATATATATTTAACAAAAATAAATAATTACTAAATGTCAAAAAATTAAAGGTCTGCAAATAAAAGGCCAAAATAATTTTGGAGCCTCACTGATATGATAATCATTATTTCATTGCTCATAAAATCTAGCTGTAAAGTCTACTTGTGAAAGATATAACATACCTGTACATTAGTAGTATTGGAAAAGCTACTAGAAGCATCTTGTATTGCTGTTATCAAGGTGTCAGGATTCGGATGAACACTTAGCAGTTCCTTGGCAAGAACTTCAGCTGCACCGGAGTTCCCGATTCCAATAATTGCTGCTGGGAACTTGATGTTACCACCTGTACAGCTGCTGCGGATTCGCAGACGGACATTTGGTACCGGTGAGGGAGTTATACTGCTTAGTGGTGAAGTACTGGTTCCTGTTGAGCCACCCTCAGGCAAAGCTGGGTTTGGTATTGTAGTGTGACGTAATTTGAACCTGGAATAGACCATTATAGATATTAATAGTCCATTATAGATTCAGAGAATAAGTGTAAGAACAAAATTATATGAGTGAAAAGTGTATGGAATAATGAGATACCAAAATACCTTATTTTTGTAGAGATATAGAAAGACCATCCTAAAGTGAGGATCTTTTAAAATAAGAAGAGATCAAGTATGAGATGTCAAATAGTGCAAATATAAAATTGTATGACATTAAATAGGATGAAGATAAAATCTGTTCCACATTCTGAACATTGACACTTCTTTTGCATAATGGAGTTAATCTTATGATAATTTATTTTAATTTTATGTAATCACAAAAGCTATTCAAACAGCTATAGATAATTTCAATAAGGAAATAATATCAAATGGATCCTTTGTATACGTTGCTTTGCTTTACAGCAGGCCATATTTATTTTAGATAGAAAAGTTCTCAAAATCTTACTTGGATGGTGTGACACTTTTTTGGCCTGGTGGCTGTAAAGGGTGTCCTGCTCTAGCGCACCAGCCTACAGGGAATATATCTCTGGAATCATATCTGCAGTAATAGTCAAATGCTCCTCTCCACCCGTCAAATGTCACATGAATCTGGTCATTCTTCACGGCGCCTACAGTTGCACAGCAAATCAATTGTGGGTTCTTCTTATCAACTGCCTCTAACTTTTGTCCAACAACAAAAGTGTTTGATTTAGGAGTTGGTGGCTCGTTCTGAAACACTTTAGCTGGGGCCATCTCTGCCCCATTCAAAGTCTTCAGCAAAAACATAGGCCAGCTGCTAGCGTTCATACGAAAACCAAGAGGAGGTTGTAGCATACCATCATTTTTTTCACAATATCCAATTGGATGAATGTCCCCTGCATCAACAAGTCTCCAGAAATCATTTTTATTATCACTGCCATCAAGTCTTAGTCTCAGCCTTGGACCCAGCACACCCACTACAGTGGCAATGCAAGTTGATGTCAAGTTCCTTGGATCTAAGGCTTCCAATTTCATTCCAACTTTGAAATCATTCACCGGAGGCAGGGGAGCCTGTTTGAAACATTCCTGAGGTGCTGCTGTGCTGTTTGACTCCTTCATGTAATCAGTCCAGTCGAATGACTGATACAGATCATAAAATAGTCCCGTAGCGTTGTTGTTGGAGGGATTCTCGGTGCCATTCGCTCCATTACCAGACTGGGGAGATGAGGTTCTCTTTTCATTTTTCTTCTGGTACTTATTCAGACAGTATGTGGAGCAAAAGTTCTTGCTGCCCGAAGGAACGTTGCCTCGATAAACTTTGTCACAGTTGATACAGGCACCTTTGCTGTACGCCTGTCTAAATTCAGCAAGACACGTTTCTGAACAAAACTCCTTTTTACCGTTCTCAGTTGGTAAAACATATTTGAGAGGAGTCTTACTTTCAGCGCACCACGTGCAAGTACGTTTTGGGGGTCTTCCGGGCCCACGTATCTTGCCGGGAGCTGGCCCAGAAGAGCCGACTGTGTTGTTTGACATCGTTCCAAATTGCGATTTCAAAACATTATCAAATAAGTAGATTGGATAACAATTTCACTTTTCACGTCATATCACCACTGAAACACAACAATTAAATGCACAGAAAATGCAATATATGTAACGAGAAGACAATAATTCTGCGCAAATAAAACTCGGTATTTATGACGCGCTTCCAACGGCCATGTTGAATTTGTTTTGGTTGGTTGAAGTTGGATTGGATTGGATTGGACACTGGCTGGCTGGATGAATTCGACTCGATTGTTTGATTTTCATTTGACATGACAATCATGACAGAAGAGGAGGAATGAATGAATGAATTCTTCATTTTCAACATGTCTGGTTAGACAATTCTGCCAGTGTCAAAAGCACCGTGTCAAAATAATTTTGGTTTTTTTGTTCCGTACGGGTTTAGTTATTGCTCTGAGGGTTCCGTACACTAAAATATTCAGACAAGGTTAGGCAAACTGCGTTATGCCGGGTACAGAGTCTGTACTCGGTTGCTCCGAGAGCGAGCGAAGGCTAACGAACGCACGAGAAGTAATCAGTGTGGACGTTCATTACGAGCCCAAACGAGGGCCTTCTTTCACCTTTGGCCGTGCTCTGATGACTGTCACTACATTCTTAGTTTATGATCGTTGAAATCCACTCGTTTGCATTCGCTCGCTCTCGCTCGCTTGGTCTGTCTGTACGTTAGCATCCCTAGTACATCTGTGGTCTGTACCCAACATTAGGTTAGGTGTATGGGTGATGGTATTTCACTAGCTAGCTAAAGGTTAAATAAAAAACCGGCCAAGTGCAAGTTAGACTCGCGCAGGAAGGGTTCCATACCATTATCTATAAAAAAAATCATGTCCGTTGTATAGGTACCCCCATAAATATACGCTACCTGTTGCCGTTATCAATATCCTAAATACAGTAACTAAGCATTATTAATTTAACAGTAGCTAGCAACTCTGACAACAATCCTGCAGAGGACCCCTCTGACAACGTGAAGGGGGAAGTTAGTTTTTTTGTTATATTATATTAAAGTAGGTAAGACCTACTACTATTACTTAATAAAAAACATAAAAATTGGAAACAATAATTTTACCGAAGCATAAATTCAAGATAATGTCATGTTATATACGTTAAATGATCGGGAGACCAACTTATCAGCACCTGCAATAGTTGAAAAGAATAGTTTAGTACTATACTTATAAATCTGTGGAGAGCTTGTACTTGCCAACCTAATCTCCTTAAAAATCAGCAGTGGTTAAAACGAAAATTCAGGTTGAAGGTCTTTCACCATAGCATCCCTAGTACATCTGTGTCTTTCACGAATGCTCCTGTGATCATGCAGAGTAAAATATTATGAGAAGCCTGATTGCATGGTGTTTGAGAAAGTTTGAGAGAAAGCTGAAGCAGAAAATTATTTATAAGTAGGTAATTAGTTTTCATATAAAAAAGATTTTATTTTCTTGTGTAAATTTGGCTTTTCCGGTAAAAATGTACTTGGATGTTTAAATTTTGTTCCATTCGCTTGAGAATCGTTTGAGAGAGATTAAGAGTTAAAACAAAATAAATAATCATTACTGAAACCGCGATTTTGATTTTCCTTCCAATTTACGCACTTCCCGTCTGCGGCGCAGGCATAGTGGATGTAGGCAGTGCTGCTAAATCAGATCAAAAAAACCTACAAACCTGTTTACACTTGCAGTGCCTGGAACTGTTTACACTTTAAAATGACCAATGCTAAATAAATTATAATGTACAGACATCTAGTCCCCATCTAGACCCCAGAAACTATACTGAAAGTAAATAATAATGGAAAAAGCTATTACCTGTATTAAATAAATATCTATTCAATAATAATAATTATTATCATTTATTTCAGACCACAGAAAAGTTACAGATCTTATTTAACTTATGCTACAGTCCATAGTAATATATACCTTAAAACTAACATACATTATAACAATAAAAACTTAATAAATGACACGTTTTTCTGTGATTACGGCGACGACGTGTAATTCAGCTGGCAACGGTTGCAGGCGGCCAGTGAACCGTCGGAAGTTGACACCCATCGGCCAAAACTCTGCGCTTAAGTAGGTCGAGAGATGTTGAGTTGGAACTCTGACCATAAATGAATTGAAGCTCACATTATGGCGAGAGTCCAGCTTCTCGACGCGCATCGAGATTCACGTTTTTCTTTTGATGTAGGTACTCCTTCACAGCTTTGGTCTCCACACAGTAGTGAACGCGTGAGACGTAGAGCTGGGTAGTTGGCACTTCCACTCGGAATAAAGATTCCAGGTCTTTCGGCCTAGTACCGCACTGATGCCGATTGGCGGGCTTACGGCTCTTGCCAACCACCATGGTAAATCCTTTCGCGTCAATAAAAACTAGAGGAACTTGTACTGCACATTGCACAATTAATTTTTGACTTGAGTTGAGAAGCAAGGAACACCGCAAAATTAATTGTTTCAAACATCAAACAAAACAAGCAGACTCTAAAGAAAGTGAGCGATAGAGAGATAATGTATGAATCATGTTCTTCTTTCACTTTTCGACAGTCGAATGAGTGCATATGACCACTCGGTGCATATCGAGCAACTTATCGAAAAAAAGCCCTCGATAAATGCCGATGTTGAGAATACGCTTGTTTGATTAGAAGCAATCCCTCGATATTTTGACAGTTCTTGACATATATATCGAGTAGATAATATTGCGAGAATTGCCCGCTGTACCGAAGGGGATCTCTCTTTTAATTTTTTCATACACAAGAGAATAAAACCAGCATTCAACTGAAGAAGCTTGCATCAAGAAGCTTAGCTTCTTGATGCAGTTGAATGCTGCAAGATGTAAGCTTCTTGAACTGCATTCATTCATTTTGATTTGTCATTATGTCATCCACCGTTTAAGTCGGCCACGTATGCCACCCAAGAATGTAAATAAGATAAAAGTGTAAATATCTGCTTTATTTATTTATGTAGTAAAGCCTCATTATTACTTAATATATTCTTTTTTTTCCTCTTATTTTAAGAATAGAGATTTTTGTTCAATGGTAAAATCTCATTGGTGTATTTCATTTCATGTTTTACCGGTCATATTATTATTTTAAACCCGTCCCCATTCCATGACTATAAAATTTCCTCAGGAAATTTCCTTTAACTAGACACTGGCAGAAAAGTGACAAATCAGACACATTGCCAAAAACAAAGAAGTCAAGTCGATTATAATCCTGTAATTACAAGAAATAAGCGTCTTGATGCCACCCATCTAGGTAATTAATACTCAAGAAGTTTATATCCAAAGATAATAAAACCACGTTATTCTTATATCCTGTAATACAGGATTTATAAGCTTCTTGGTAATACTCTTCGTCTGAGGTAATACTCCATCTACTGCCATAATCTTAGAGCATTTGTAACGGGAGTTGGCAAGCGCTACTTTTAGTACTAAAATCTTTCTGCCGTTTTTCGCGGGAGGCGAGATAATACGGTACAGCACACATTTACATAACATGCATACAAATGCAGAAAAATTAAGCGTCCTTACAAACGCACACGCAAGTAAAAGCTGTGACACAAACACAAAACAAGCACACAATTATACAATGACTGTTGTTACACCATTATTGAGTTACACACTAACACGCACTTTGCCTTCTACCAAGAAATCAATACTCACCTACACCTCCTACCAAGACGCTTGAAACTATCGCAACTAGTATTCCATTTGAAGCTAAATTATACAACATTACAAAAACAATTGACAAAAATATCACATAAGTACTTAAAAAAGAAAAGATTACAGATTGGGGGTAATTTCAGCTTTATGCTACATACATCATTATAAGTAATGCATGTAGCGCTGTTTTAGTACTTGTGATAGGAAATACCGTGTTCCCTTAAGTTTGAGGTCTCTGATCGCCTTTTACTCCAAAATACCGCACAATTCACCGTTTTCACTAAGCACTACTTCGCGACACAAAACGACAGCTAATGACCGCGCACTAAGTAACGAGTGAAGTAGTTTTGTATTATTATAACGCGTTAGCGTATGACCAAGAGCGCCATAAATCCGGCAGAGGGGTTTGCTGCCATGCCATCTACGATAGAAGTCTAGGTTCAAAGTCTGTTCTATGGTCATTATTATTCATTCATTCATCGTTCGTTGAGTGAGTCTATGGTGGTTAGGTTAGCATCCACAGAGGAAGAGGTATAATTCATCTAAGTTAGCATCCCTAGTACATCTGTGGTGGTTACTGTGGTTAGTATACTCTTTGGTTAGATAGAGTGAGAGTGAGTGACATTCTCTTTGAAAGGAAGCAAGCAAAGCAATTAATTTTTTCTAAAAATTAGTTTGTTGTAAAATCCGTGCTCTTTCTTCGCTTTGGTGGGTAAAGTTCTATCAAAACAAGTTACTTACCTGTTATTCAAAGTATTCTAATGCTATGGGTCCGTTTTCAGGAAGAAATCAAACACGGAGTTCGGCTACGCCCAGTTTCTCCTTGGAAGTATTATTTGATTTGTATTCATCATAGGCCTATCAGATACTGCCGTCATGGACATGATGGTTTCGACGTTACAACAACAGCGCTCGGTGACCGAGCAGTTGAGACGGGAGGCAGCTATCAAGAGGATCCCTGTCTCCTCAGCGGTGGCCGATATTGTCAAGTTCATAAATGAGCATGAACAAGAAGACTGCCTGCTTGTAGGCTTTTCCAGTCAGAAAGTAAATCCATTCCGTGAAAAAAGTTCATGCACAGTTCTCTAATTTCTTGTTAAATGAGTTTTTCAAAGGAAGTGTTTACCTATCTTATCTGGCATCAAATCACCTATTTAAAAAATATATAAGTATAACCATTTCTATCTCTTGGATTATGATTTTAATTTCTTTAATAAAATCCATATTCATGTACTAAGGTTGTTTTATTTGTGCGAAATAAATAAATATACATCAATTCCACTCCAACCAATTACTAACATGCAATTCCACAAGTTCTTAGCTAATCATAATCTAGTGTGTAGGTCTCACAGAGCAAGTACTATGATGCTTCATTATTTGTAAGAACAATGGCAGGGCATTTACAAAATCTGTCCCTCAAAACCTGATTCTTCAATTTAAAAAGTATGTAGCAAGACTAAAACTTACTGTAATGCAATAAGGTTCAGATCATTAACTGTAACAATTTGATATTGGATAATTATTATGATTACAGGATTATGATAATTATAAGGGTACCTAAAATGTGCAAGACAAATGAATTGTATTACTATCTGGCTATTAATATGGTGCATTACACAAAATACTTACACACTAGCATACCTACTTACATGACTTAGGACTAGCACAGCAATTTACTTCCCTAACACTAATGTTAAATGCTTACAAATTGTATATGCATGTAATGTTAGCTACTAATGATGAAATAGGCAAGATGTAAAAGTATGTAGTTGTCCTACTATGTCCACAAGATTCCCCATTGTCATGCATCAAAGACCAATTTTAAGAGTAATGTCTTCTGGGTTGTAAATATTTTAAACAATGCAGTATATGATAATTAAGGAATAATAAAAAAGTGTATATTACTACAAATTAAAAAATCTCATTTCCACAAGACAAATAATGAGGAAAATGGGGTCGAGAATCTTTTTGAATACCTACAAATAAACACATGATAATTGAATTAATGTTATGTAAAAATAAAAAAGGGAAACTTAATAATGTTCATAGAATGTTTGAGCAAATTGGAATTAAATTAACAATCCTTACACTAGGGGTAAAACTATATAAAAAGAAATAAGTTTACCAACTATCAGTCTTTTAAATTGATGTTGATTCCAACCTTGTGGCAAATTGTCTCTCAAAAGTTTACAAAATAAAATAACAGTAATAGGGTCTATGAAAATATTAGCGCCATACAACTTACTCAGAACATTTCTTACCTAACAGCTTTCCCAAATAAAATGGCAGTGTGCTTTAAGGGCACTGTGTTTACAGCAATAACTAAAATTATAATAAACTAATGCAACATTTTGTTTCAGTATACAGGGTAGGTATTAGGAAACACCTACAACTTTTGACTACATTTCTATTATATACCATAATATTACCGTAAGTTACAATCTTAATGATTACAATGATTTTAGCTCATATTCATAAGATTAGCATGTTATTACTACACATACATTATGTAACTATAATTAATTTATTACAAAGTATATAATTAACCATTATTTTATCTAGGCATGTCGAGAAATAGTTCATGAAAATGTATCAAAAATCAACTAGCGATGTTGCTAGAATCATAACCAGCTATGAACCTATGAGTATGAATGTCTTATCTAAAACTGTAAGTGGCGAATAAAATGCACTAGTTCAATTCAAAAACTTAGATATAAAGGCCTCAATATTTGGTGTTAAAATTATGTTACTGATAAAAATTACTGATTACACTTACTTTTCAAAAATACCCTCATTCCATTAAAATTAATTCCTTTTTTAGGGTTTCTAATCCAGGATCTTTGTAAACTTTTGAGATTAACCATCCTTTAAAAATAAATTGAGGGTTACATCAGGTGGTTATATTGAATACTCATTGTTTAGCTGCTTCACACTCTTTCCTGTTTGGGAGGTGGGCCATCTTCAGAACCATTGGCCACACTTTGGTGGTAAAGTTTCAGCAGCTCCATGGCATCTTGGGCTTGTCGCTTCTCCAGTAAAATTCTGTCAAATATAAAATCTAAGTTCAGAAACTGGCTGTGAACAAAAAAGTGAACTATTTCTCTTTATAATAATTGGTCAAGAAACATTAATAACCGGTGTGGAGTTTAGCCATAGTACTCATACTGAACACCAAGGCCCAAGTCTACTCCGACTTATGTTGTAGGATAGTCTAGCTGGGTATACTAAGGACAGAAGAGATAGATCCTATAAGAAGTGGATTTTATCCCTTTTTTTTCTCAATATTAAAAACATTAAAAATAAACATCATTATCGATAAAAATTTACCTTCCAGAAGCCTCCTTGATGTGTTCTAGAATTATCCTGTTGTCCCTGTCAGTGACAATATCAGCAAGACTATCAGGATCCATGTCTGACAAGAGTTCCAAATCCTGACCTCCAAGAAGTGAAATGTGGCAAAGATTATGCTGAAGCCGGCCAACCAGGTTCGCCACCTGGCCCTTATCTCCCATAGCTACATCATCCGTCTGGTCCAAAGACACTTGGCACTTCGGCATATTCGGCGACCACTTCTCATTACCGTGTAAAATCATTAGAGACGTGTCAGGGTCTAAGGTTGAAAAATATTCTTCGTCATCAACCTCTGTGCCGTCTGATTCCAAAACCACCGTCAGATTTTCCGAAGGAAGGCCTAACTTTTCCGGCACTTTTGCTAGCAGGTCCTCCAGAGACAGAGCCACTGTTCCCTTCTTCTTGTCGCGATTTACATCACATATTTTGTAAGGTTTATTGTTATCGTTTTCCATGTTCTCAAAATATGGGATAAATGCTGAAAAACAAATATTTTTTATAGTCTGACCGCTTCCTTTTTCACTACAAAACTAAACTACAGATAAAAAATCAATTTCCGTCATAATGACATTTTACTAAATTATTACCAGTTCAAAAAATACTCCGAGCCGAACTTTGAGATCCGAACAAACTACCTATTCGAAATTATTTTCTATTGAGTTTGGTACTATTCATTTGATATGCTTGCTTGCTAACGACTGCCTCCAACAGCCGCCTGAATCTGACTCCAGTCGATTCGCTCTCGCTCGCCACTAGCCGGGAGCGGCGACGCCGGCGGGCGACGTTACGTGAAGGTACAACAGTAGGTATCTACGTACGTAGGTACCTACCTATCTATTTAGTACTGAAAACCACGTACTTACCTACTACCAATGTAGGTTAGGTAGGTACTTAGTAGAAGGTATGTTAAAATCTTTCCTTGGATATATTGTCATCGCTTCACTTGCCTGTAGAAAACTGAAAGTTACTATAGACAGACTTTATTAATTTCCCCACCGGGTGCAGATGTTTTAAAATCACGATTCATTATTATTGTTGTTTCGACAGTTCGAGACGAGACACAAAGGCATACCACTTTGCACAAAACGGGAAACAAAAGCAACTTTAGCTTCCCCTGTACTTTCGTAGTAATGAAAATGCACTATTGTGGCATTGAGGGGGCAGGTGCCCCCCAAGGGCGTAGGGTCACGATCGGTCAGAGCGCGACGCGACGAGAGACAGGGGGAGATCAATAGTCTGCCTCGCTCCCGGTGCATTTGCAACTCACTTTACCTGCCTCGATGCGAATTTACAGGCTTGTTTATTTTTGGCCGCTGTAGTAAGATGGATGTGTTTGGGAAGTGTGCCTTGCCTTGGGACTTTGTATGGACCATTTTTCACTGTAGGATCCATTGTTATTTTGGTACTTAGTTATAAAAGGTAGGTATACTACTAGTACATACTAGTAAGTGCCAAGAACCTGAAATGAGGCTGGCTAGGTAGATATAGAAGGTACCCGCGTCGGTCTAATTAAACTAACCTTCATCGATTATCATCACTACATAAATTACTAGTTATCTACGGCACATAAACAGGCAAAAGTCCAGCTGTGAACTAGTAGGTATTACTAATAGGTAGAACTAGTGGTAGGCTGATGATGATCATATACCTATTCTCCAAGTACCTATAATAATAATAAATCTTGATCAATTTATCTGTCTAAGTAGGAATCTATGAGTTTAAATTAGTAAACAATTTAAGTTAATAGTTAGATAAAGAAGAAAGTGTTGGTTGGTAGGTATCTACAGATATCGAACATTACCATTGACTAAACTTTGTGTTGGCTACCTGTAAGTAACCTTGGTCAAAGTATATTACGTTGCAGAATAGGTATTATAATTATTTTATATACTTATAATATACTTATAATTATTATAAGTATATTGCAAATAAAAAGGCAACACTGTGTAAAGTAAGGTCTTGCAAGATTGGATTAAGCCGAGCGGTTTTAAATTTCATAACGTTTACACTTTCTTACTTACCTAACCAAGGCTACCAAAGGTGGCCTATGTTTCTCCTGAAGATGTTCTTATGTTTTTTTACAATTGTACGTATACCGGGTACGGGTACGTACCCTCAAATAGAGGTTATTACCCTTTTGAGGGCAATAACCTCTTTTTATCAAAATATGTTACTTTATGATGAATTTCTCAAGCAGAGTTCATTGCCCGTCCCGCTCAATAGCGTAGTCTAGTCTAACTAATCTTTCTAATTTCTCGTATCTCTCTAATCTGAGTCGGTACCTGACTTTTACTAGCTTAGAGATGAACATTAATGCTTGTAAGAATTTATGCGTGAGACCTATGAAGTATTAGCGTAAATTTATTGTAACTTCGTAGGACTATAACAGCGTAGCATCATAAGCTCGTAGCACCGTAGCGCCAGTCATTCGTAGGCCTGTGTAGCAGCGTAAGTTCGTAGCACCGTGGTATCGTAGGCCTGTAGCAGGTTAGCATCATAGGTTCGTAGCACCGTAGCACCAGGTATCGTAGGCCTATGTAGCAGCGTAAGTTCGTAGCACCGTGGTATCGTAGGCCTGTAGCAGCGTAGAGTAGTAAGTTCGTAGCACCCCGTGGCATCGTAGGCCTGAAATATTGCTGTAACGCAGCATCGTAACGTTGTAGGTTTGTAGTAGCGTAGCACCTTGGCAACGTATGCCTATCAACCATCATCAACTTAGTCCACTGCTGGACATTTGACTTGTCTAAGTGCTTATTTTGTAAGCTTAAAGAAATAAACGTTATTGATATTTGATTTGATATTTGACATATTTGACATTTGAGCCTCCCCAAATGATGGCCAATAGGGTAGGTATTTTACTCTGTAAGAGAAAAAAATAAATTATTGAGAAAATACAAAAAGCAGTCGGAAAATGGTAGTTTTAGTTTAAAAAAAGTCAAGTGCGAGTTAGACTCGTATCAAAAATTCCGTACAACAACTTGTACTCGTAAGCAAGGAAAGCGAGCCATACAGCGGGGCAATGTAGCCAGCGTCTTGGGGACGCTTCAGACTGGTATTGATATGGATCAGTTAAGCAACCTGTAGATTGTTTACAACAGTCTGCAGTTATCTCAATTGTTTCAATTGTAAGAACTGGTTTTATTTAATTCTAGTATGTACATAATTTCAATTTAAAATATCTTTATTTATGAAATTAACCAATACCAGTAATACATATCCAGTGTACATTCATCCTAGACAATATCAAACAAAAATGTAGGCACGTTTATAAGCGCTATGCGCTTTTTCAAACTTACAGGATGATCCTGTCACACCGGTTATTGAACCATTTGAGTCACTTCCAAGTTCAACTTATTAAGAGTTCATGTAAGCTTTAGTTGAGCATTACATTTTATATAAATAATTATAGTTTAGGATTTACAGCAACAAAGCCAACTTAGCTATTTGGGACGAAAACAAAGCGGGTACTACTAAAGTATGTACATAGGTAATTTACCAATTTGATAGTCGAAGGTATAAAATGGCTCTTCTCGTGTTCTCAATACTTTTTACAGCGAAAATTTTACGAGACGAGACATGGCATAAGCAAACACATTACGTTATCAGTTTACAGGTATCGTGAACGTTTCGGTAAGTGAAGAGTTCTCATGAAACAACAAAGCTGAGAGCCGCGTCGCGTCACTCATCCTCAACGTATAGGTAGATTTACAGAACGAAGGTAAAAATGGAAGGAAAAAGCTTTTTGTATTCACGATTCCCCAGATTCAGGGAAGAAAAGTGTAGATACTTTTTACCTTAAAATAAATATGAAATCAAGTTATACATTTGATTCTGTGATAGCATAATTTCTCTATGATTTTTCTAGTTTCTGCCCGCGGCTACGCACGCGAATTATTCGCACTTTCGAAATTATAATATTAGTATCGATTAGCCTATATTTTGTTCTAGGCTTTGAACAGGTAACAAACATCCGTCCAAACATCAAAACATTCGCATTTTTTTATATTATTGTGATTATTTTTTGCAGCCTAGCCTTCTAACATTGACTGCCCAGCCCCGGCGCACGACGTGGTCGAACTGGAGCATGTACGTTTTGGGCACCCGAGGTGTTAACGAATAGCGAGATCAATGAACAGAGTAAATAAATATAATAGATAAATAATGCTGGACAATTCGCACATCATTATCTAGCCCCAAGCTAAGCAGAGCTTGTGTAATGTGTACTAGATAACTTATATACATAATACAATACATTACATAAATAGATATTTTATCACACGTAGAAAACGACCAGAACATCCGGAACAAATACCTGCAGATCGTACAAATATTTGTCCCAAGGCGGGAATCGAACCCGAAATCTCCTGCGTCGCAGGCGGACCATCACCCACCACGCAGAGGTCGTCAAATTCAAACATAACAACATGTTATGTTGCCAACTAGTCTTGAAGAAGTTAAGTAATCAATCTCTTGTACATAAATTAAAATAATCAACATAAAAAATCAAACAATTGTAACTACGATAGCCTACAACCTGTCAGGGCTGAATAAAAATATTCAATTTATTAAAAAACTACATCAACACTACCTATTTAGCGTTCGTCCCGTTCGCCTCGGCCCAAAGCCCAATAGATATCTTTCATCCTATTCCACCTACCTATAGGATTATCCATGTTATCCTGAGAAGATAATGTGACTTAGCTTAAGAGGCTTTTCCGGAACAAACAAAAATCCTGTAAGAATGTGTTAGGCACACCAGAATACACCTAGCAGGTACCTAACATACCTGTAATGTTAAACATTGACAGTTGTAAAACATGCATTGAAAAAATGTATTTTAAAGTAACAAGGTAGGAAAGCGAAGCATAGCGACATAGCCCTTAAGCTGCTGTGCCACTGCCGCGCACGGAGAGGCTATGCACTTGCCTAGCATCGGGTACGTATTCGAACACCTACAATTAAAATATCAACAGTTAACGCATTCACTGCCCAGCCAAGGCGCGACACGAACCCGGAGGGTCACTATAATGCACGACAATTTATTGTACGGCTGAATATGTACACCTTGATAATCCATGTCATCGCTTCCAATTTTAATAGGTACTTTATTCAGCCGTACAATAAATTGTCGTGCATTATAGTGACCTGACCCGGAGATCGACATCTGCGTCTTGGGCTACGAAAGTGTTAAAGTGCCGATTTACAAAACCTCTAAAATTACCCCGCGTTTCGCGGGGTTTGGGCGGGCTTCGTGGGGAAAGTGTTAACACATGACTTAGGGTGCAATGTACATAAACACACCTATTCAGTCACAAAGTCGAGGTTGATAAAATTATGTTTTATGAACTTCGATAAAATATTCATTCGATATTTAGAACTTTAGATAATACATGTGTTGGCTATTGTAAAATTATGTTTTATGAATTTCGACAAAAAAACTCATTCGACATTCAGATCTAGTCACTGTTTTAAATTTAGATAAACCAAAAATTAGATATTGTTATTTTAGGGGTTTTGAATATCGGCATTTTACGGGTAGATATTTTAATTTTAGGTATTCGAGTACGTACCTACCCCTAGCTTCGCTTTGCAAGAAAATATACGTGATAACTAACGTTCACTGGAACCCACGAATGCGAGATTAGTGACGTCATTACTACATGCGTGGCTTGAATATGGAGGTCAAGGAATTTTACTACGAGCACAGATAATATACCATATTAATATTAATAATACTATAGCTACGAGTAACTAACGTATAAAAATCCTCATTTGTGATTTTTTTATTTGGCTTGCGGTACACTCTATGCTGCAAGCTGACAGGGTGCTATGGCGCTCATTAGGGGAGACCTATGCCCAGTAGTGGACTAATATAGGCCGATGATGATGATGATGACCCTCTATGCATGCTGTACACGTAAAGTTAGATAGTTGGCAGTAGTAACGTTGACCCACGATAAACAAACGGTCCCACGCATCTAAATTCGCCACGTGGCTATGCACAATTATTATATAAAATGTAATGCTCAACTAAAGCTTACATTGAAGTGACTTAAATGGTTCAATAAGCGATGTATGATCCTGTTCGTTAATTCTCGTTATATAAGTTTGAAAAAGCGCATAGCGCTTATAAACGTGCCTACATTTACGTTTGATATTGTCTAGGATGAATGTACACTGGATAATGTATTACTGGTATTGGTTAATTTCATAAATAAAGATATTTTAAAATTGAATTGAATTATGCACAGCGTACGCCGCAGTGAGTCAGTGGCTTTATCACTTTCAGTGTGAATTCCGGTAGCGTTTTCAATGTATAAAATAGTGTGTTAGGTTGTTATTTATGTATGGTCGCACACCCAGAGCTCGTAAATGCTGCCAGGAGATTCAAAGGGTCGACGCTTGAGATGAGCATAAAATAGAATTTACTTTGTCTGATAATTAATGAATTTATTCTCTAACACCAAATTTTCTCCAGGGGTTCTTTTAAAATGTTCATGAGACGCGATTTGAACGATTTTGTGAATAATTGGGCAAGCAGCGACAAAATGGATAGAGGTACAGGACAGAATGATATTGAGTGAGGCGAAAACTTTTTTCATTTGCTCATGGGCTTTCGTTTCACTGCGGCCATGATAGGCCTATTGTGATCGCCACTTTTTGTGTTCGTTCTTAAAGCTGCGGTGTTCATAATTTGCAACTGCTAGGAACTGGAGGATTTTCTCTGGGGTGATCTCCCGTAGCTCGCTGAACATGTGCTTATTGAGGCGGTTGTGTCCAGTTAGGGCTCTTGTCATGATGCGAAGGTTGTCTCTGTTTAGCGCTAGGATTTAATGAGTGTACCGTTAGAGTGAAAACTAAACAAATAGAATCCTGTAAGGTATAGTAATAGAGTACCTATTTTGGTTTAAAATTTTCAAAAACCCCAAATTCTCTCGAGTTTTACATACTCATAAATCAAAACCACCTTGAGAAAATAACACCGTAATTTCACATACCTAGTAAATAATTATTATTTAGATAAAATGCTGTTCGGGCGAGTGAAGATGAGTAAGGGCATTATACAAGAGCTTAGTTATGGGAAGATGAAAGAAACCTTTATCCCATGGTGGTAAGGGCTTCGCTTTGATCCGATGGGGTGTTTTTCGTGTGACTAAATTTTCCCATGAAAATTCCCCTGTCTCCATAGACAGCCTACTTGATTTCGTAAAGCGACCGTGACCGGGGTCTACCACGTGAGGTTCAAAAGGTGGGTTAGTTCAGGGGACAAATCACGAAATATCACCAAGGGGGGGTGGAAAGTGGTTCGATATCAGATGATTTTTTTTCCTTGAACGCGCTGTTGTCTTCCTTACATACATTTTTGCAGCACTTCCAAAATTAAATAAGATTATTTATTCCTGTTTAAAGAGATATTTTTTGATATCTTACGATTTCAGATGGGGGAGGGCCCTCGCCATGTACCATGTGTTCAAAAAATGCGAAAAAACTTGACGTTGTTTATGTACGACCCCGTATAAGATAATGTAGTAGAGCATGTAGTCCCCTACATAATGACAATGTAGGTAGAGCAGATATGACTAGAACTCTATTAAATTTTTACCCTTATGTTCAGAACTAGTGTAGTGCAGTGCAGTCACGAAGATTCTCGTCCAAGGATACAGAGTGGAGAATGTTGGTCTTGAATTTATTATGGCTTAGTTACGAGTATACCCTCGTTTGTGCAAATTACCAAGCTAACCTCGCAATTACACCACATTTTTCTGCACAACTTTGATGTTGTCCCTGTATCATGTTTCCATCTTTGTTATGCTCAATATATTTATGAAAACTTGTTGTACACTCATAAAAATATTAAAAGGTTCCCTAAAAATAGCGATATGAATAATATTAATACTAGAAATAAACATAAACTCGCTGTGCCCACAACCAGGCTTCACTAGATAAATGTATCTTTTAAAGGGTAATGTATACGCTTCTACAACAAAACTACTAGTGAGTGCAAAATTATCAATCAATAAATTCAAACAAATTGTCAAAACTTTTCTATGCAAAAAGACTTACTACAAAATATCAGATTATATAAAAGATAAAAAAAGCTTGGGACGGGTTTTGCTCTAACTCAAAAACAACAACCAACCGGCTAAAGGCTTTTTCGTCGCTTCTTTACGAAATCAAAAATATCGCTTTATTTCCGATTTTGACTTTTTCTAGTTTTAAAATTTTTGTATTTATGGAAATAAAGAATTTTGATTTGACTGTAGCATTTATTTTAGATCTGTAACTTTTATATGGTCTGAAATAAATGATTATTATTATTATTATTATGCATATAATCATGATAATC
Organism: Eupithecia vulgata; assembly: GCA_946478455.1. Lineage (NCBI taxonomy): Eukaryota > Metazoa > Arthropoda > Insecta > Lepidoptera > Geometridae > Eupithecia > Eupithecia vulgata. The sequence continues at coordinate 8,992,480 of OX297869.1, read as the reverse complement.
ATGCCACTCTATATACTAAGTATTTCCGTCAATCACATTGCCTTCTTGAAAACCTAATTTCACTAACCTACTGTTTAAGATGTTCAAGTACCTTTATGAAAATTCATTTTATAGGTGGTAGGTACTATCTGATAGAAAATCATAAGAACTGAGTGAACGCGCACCTGCCCTCCGAGCCACATTCCTGCAGTCATCGAAATAGCACCTATCCGTATCGAATGCGCCGAATCGCATTCATCATCACCAACAGGGGCCGAATTCCATTTATTGTCCTTCGTGAGTGATAGGAGAATTTGCTTACCGTTAACCATTTTAAATTAAAGCTAGTTTTTTGTAGAAACTAGATAAAAGGAAAAATATTAGGCTGATTTCTGTAAAATCTGAGCTGTAGGAATACTTTTCGGTTAGTCCTGGAAATATGAGACTATTTCGATGTTTTAAAATATTTAGAATTAAACTTTTGCATTTTTATTTATTGTTCATTTTAAATTATTTATATTCTGTCGAAAAATGTATATCTCATATCTAAACTAACCTCCATCAGTTAAGATAAGTATGGCAAGGTACCCATTTAATTCAAACTAAAACGAAAAAGATGTAAGCACTGGGACTCAGGTGGGAAGTGAGTGGGGTTCTTAGTGCTAATATTTCACTTAACTTTATTTACTTCAAGCCAGATGTTGTAGGAACTTGCCTTTGCATAGTAGGTACCCACCCACTTAGTTACACCCTTTAATGTGCAGGTGAATTAAAGAACTGCAAGTACCTTTTATAAACTGAGTACAATATTCTAAGTTTTTTTTTTAATACCAACTTCAAAACTACTTTCTACTTAGGCTGGTAAGTATACGGGAGAGTCATTCAAAATCTCTGATAAAAGACTTTGATAAACGGTACACCAACCGAATTCTAGCGCTAAACAGAAGCAACCTTCGCGTTATGACAAGATCCCTAACTGAACACTGTCGCCTCAACAAGCACATGTTCCAGCAAGGGCTGAGCGACAACACTCCTGCAGATTCTGTGAGGAGGTGGAGGAAACGCCTCTCCATCTGCTAGGAGAGTGCGGAGCACTGATGCAAAAACGTAGCATCCACCTGGGCCAGCACTTGCAAAGCCCAAACGAGCTAAGAGACATCACTGACGAAAATCCTACTGTTCCTAGCAGTTGCAAGGGTTAGTGGTGAATTACGAACACTGCCGCTTCAGGGATGAACGTATAAAGTGGCGATCACAATAGGCCTATCATGGCCGCAGTGACACACAAGCCACCTAAAGCAAATAAAAAAGTATACAGCTAGTCATAATTTTTTCCACCTGTACAGAAAACTTGTGAGCACTGTAGGCAGGTTACCTTCGTAATGTATTTATTGTTTCCGCATCGTATTAAAACTTTTCATGAGCGAGATACAGTATAGGTTTTATTTGAAAATTTTATTTGTCAAATTAAGCCACATACAGGCGACATAAAACGGATCATTAGAGTACTGCTTTAGATATGTAGGTACCTGCACACGATGTAATTATTTATGTTCCTACCTACTATTGGCAATATCCTATTAAGTATAGGTATTGTTTTTAACAACCTATAGAATCACTTCTTTTACTTAGCCTTGCTTTGCGCGGTTCTGGTGAAAACGGTTCGGTGGAGCGAGGTTTTTGTACCTACAAAACATGGAAAAGATGCAGTGAGCGAGGGATGTGTTGCGAGAAATGTGTTGCGTGGGATGTGTCCAAGGCACCCTTGGCCCACTCGTGGCCCTACCTTAGCCTTGCTCGCTTATCTGAAAAGAGTCCGCTACACATCCTCGCACCGCTCAGCTACCTCGCACATCATGTATAATGGAAATGCACCCTTAGACTGACGTAATTCGCCCATTTCTCATAGGAACCGTTCCCAGAGGGGTCTCTTTTCTTAGGACTGATTTTGTTTTCGATCTATCAAATTTAAGTTAGTAAGTAAGAAGTAATTTCCAAAGTCAATAATAGTCAATCTATATGACGTAAAATACAAGCGACAAAGGCGAACTTTTCTGTAACCATTTATTATTTGTAATTTACATAAGACTTAATAAGACTATTGCTGTGTAAACAAGGCTTACGCATAAACTTTTCAAATGATATTTTATGAATTTCATTTGGGTAGTTTAATTATGAAACTTTATAGGACTTTTGGAGTTTACGTCTTACTAAAAGTACAATTAGGTTGAAAATTAGAATAATGGTACTAGCTACCATTTTTGTGGATTACTTTTCGATAGGGGCCAAGATCCTCAAAGAGTAGTCTTTGGAATTATCAGTTGATTTTCCGGTCAGTTATGGTTAGATGATTTCCCGTGCCTATAAGCCTTTACAATGATGACCTTGGTCATTGCGTAGCTTTTCTCCCAAAACTTAGCTGTGTAGCCTCTACTCGGGAGAGCACTAGCCAAAATATGCGAAAAAGAAACTGATTACATAATATAAAAATATGTACTTACTTCTTTGACGTTTATTTATTTTTCGTATGATAGCGAGCCAGTATTTGTTTTCACTACCCCCTGGTCTTAACGATTGTATACCGATGAGTATCGTGAGCGGCGAAGCTAAAACTTCGAAATGTGCTGAGAAATCTGGCAGATTGGGCGAGCTTATTCTATGTTTGTGTGTCCCAGACACACACACAACACACATATTAAGTTCGCCCAATCTGCCAGATTAATTTAAATAAGATAACATATTCAGCTCTGGTCTGGTCTGGCCTTTGCACCCAGGCATGACAAATATAACAAATATCAGAGAGTGAGATATATTTTTTATACCTTATAATTACTCTCTTCACCAGTTGGTGGTGGTGTCTGTTGGTTAGTGTTTCTCGCTTGGTAGCTCAAGACACCACAGTGGTGCAATCGGTAGCGCTACCATGGTAGGTATCCTTATGTGATAGGGCCCTTATACCTGTCAAACCATTTATGTCATAAAGCAGCATATTTTATTATGCTACCTTATCCGCACAGTAAGCTGAAAGCATAAAATATTTACCGATAAAACGACTACTCTATAAGCAACTGGGTCAAAAGTGACAGTCAAAGTGTTTCCCGCTTGATTTCCCGTGACATGTACCTAATGCAGCTGGTGGGTGCCCCTGAGGGGTAATGCTAAAGTTCGCGCGACAAGGTTTCCACATTTCACATCATGACAATGACAACGAAATATAGCTGCATCATAGTGGCTCTATCATGAATAAATAATAATAATATTTCGTTGTGAAAATTGTGGTCTTGAAATAGTACCTACTTTTTAGGGTTCGTACCGATAGGATGAAAACGGGACCCTATTACTAAGACTCTATTGGTTGTCCATCAGCGGGCTGTGTTGGACAGTACTTGGATGGGCTAAAATATAGCAATATGCCATCATGACCGCGTCATGATGGCATATTGCTACATTTATTAAATCGGTTTTTAGATTTCCTTTTATGAAATAGTTATGTAACGGTTAAGCATTTGACCACCATCAGCCTTGGGAAAGCGAATATCTACTCTATAATACTTAATACCTAGCAGGTAAGGTACCAATTTTAGTTGCTACGATTGGCTAATTATCTAACATCCAAACACCCTTCATAGATTTCCAAAGGTCATAAACGAGATGTTATGGCACAAGATAGTTTTATGTTTCAGTTAGATATAAGCCATAGCAATGTGCTCAATAAGCTATTCTATCGATAACACGTTTAAAATTTGTGCAGTTATTTATTCGTGATAGAGTTTCAACTACGTCAGGTGACCTCTATTTTGATTCCTTTTGATGTGCTTTTGAGCAGGATTTGATACCAATACCAATAATACCGGTACATAAGCGGTAATATAAGTATTTTCTTTTCGATAAATTCGAGTACCTATTTTAGATTGCTCTAAAATACTAGTGTTTTAACAGTAGCTTTAAAAACCCGAGGAATGTAACATTCGGGTCAAACCCGGGTTTAAAGAGTGTTGTAAATTTAAGTCATATATTTTCTTTTTTTTTAAATAAATAAAATAAAAAATAGTAAGTTAATTTTAAGAATATTGCAATGTCTGCTTGTGCCTAAACGAAAAACAAAGTAATAATAAATGATTAACACAGGTGAATGCAAACTCTATGCTACTAAATAATTCAAAACATCTTTTGTATGAAAGACAGAACAGTTTTTGTATGTTGTGGATGGGCTTTTGTGTAGCAGGCCACATGACCTTCCCGAGATATCCAGGTCGAGGTTACGTCTGACCCAGGTCTCCGCTCCCACAGGTTTCATTACATGCAAAGTAGTACAATTCGACCACAACTCGCTACGGCACCGCTTGATTAAACATTATGTTCTGAGAATTTCTGAAATTTATCCAGGTTTTTATTTAAAAACGTATATTCCGATGGGATTACTTCGCAAAGTAGGATCGGCCTTAGTTGCTTATTAATAATTCTAGAACTATTTTGTCGATGCGGCATGGAATTTTATTTCAAGCGAGAGGCAAAATAGTTTACTTTCTTTATTCAAGAGTGTTGTTGGTAACGGGGTCTTTTAATTTATGCATGACTGGAAAAAATATGGTTTGCCGCATTTTATACGAAAAATGATCGGCAGGAGCTTGCAATAAGAAATTTTAATAAAGGTATTACACTTCCCGATGTATAGGATATCAAGTCTTTACTCCAAATGAACCAAGAGCGGCTACACATACCATCTCAACAGCCTATAATAATAATCATCATCATTTATTTCAGACCATAGAAAAGTTACAGATCTTATTTAACTTATGCTACAGTCCATAGTAATATATACCTTAAAACTAACATACATATAACATAAAAACTTAATGGTCCACTGCTGGACGCAGACCTCCCCCTGATTTTTTATCCCATGGGGGGGGTATTGCCCATAATCCCCCACACCTGTATGTGTGGAAATTATGGGCCTTAGTGGCTTATTAATAATTCTAGAACGACTTCGCCGATGCGGCATGGAATTTTATTTCTAGCGAGAGGCAACATAGTTTTCCTCCTTTATTCATGAGTGTTGTTGGTAACGGGGTCTTTTAATTTATGCATTACTGAAAAAATATGGTTTACCGCATTTTATACGAAATATGATCGGCAGGAGCTTGCTATAGGTTAATAAAGTTTTTACACTTTCCGATTTTGAGTAGTATATCAAGTCCTTACTCCAAATGCAAACCAAGAGCGATAAAAAAAACAAATGACGATTTACTGCTGTATGAGTATACCGTAGTGAAAAAATTCTATGTCTATGGAGTATACATGTTTGTTTTTGTTTTAAACTAAAAGACTGACTTTGAATCCCTTAAGTTTACACCGTTTTTAAGTCTTGCGGGATAAATACTAATTCTGAGAAAATAACATTTTCAAATTACCAACTCGGGATCAATTTCTATACAAAAGCGAAAGAATTTTCAAATTAGGCCCATAACCATAACTGGTAGGTATTTACAAATTTCAAGTGAATACCTGCGGTACTTACTGAAATATTCAAGAAAGAAGGAGGACGGACAGAGCGAACCATAAGGGTTTCGAAACCGATCTCGAAACCATAAAACATAAATACAGCCGAACATAATAGAACCTCCACTTTTTTAATAGTTTAAAAACAGGGAGCCAAGGATTCTGAGGTTTTCTACCAAAACATTACTTTAAATACACCTAGGTAGAGTTTTTAAAAGTAGGTCAATAGGCTTCTAGACGGAAAAGCGATTACTTGGCCGATGCAACGGGAAGTTCCAGGTCAGGCAAGAGAAACTGTGTTACAGTTTGAAATTAATTTTCGTGGTAGGGCAGTATTGTCTCATAAGGTTGTTTATGAGGGTATACATCATAACCACTCATATATCAGCACACTCTATGCCTTGTGTAGGTTTTGTGGTTAGTTAGAGGGACCGCCTACAGCGTGTACTAAGGGAATACCCCAACCACAGATATTATTACCGACTTCGAAAAAAGTATTAGTTTTTTTGGGTTTATATTACGCGGTCTTTTTTGTCGACTTATTAGTAAATATTGAACAGATTTTGAATTTTAGCTATTGTATAGAAAAGCAACACACAATCCTGCAGATGTGGAAACGCCTATCCATTTGCTAGAAGAGTGCGGAGCACTGATGCAAATACGTAGTATCCTCCTGGCAAGCACCTGCACAGCCCAGACCAGCTAATAAACATCAACCAGAAAATCCTACAGTTACTAGCAGCTGCAAGGGTTAGTGGCGAATTATGAACGCCGCATCTTCGATCGATGATGATCGCAATAGGCCTATCATGGCAGCATTGACACACAAGCCAACCAAAAAAAGATTTGTATTTAGAATGATTTCGAAGAGGACCCCTAAAAAAATGATCCCCGGTCAGTCGGTCAGTCCGTCAGTCCGTCAGTCCGTCAGTCCGTCAGTCTGTCGGTCAGTCGGTCAGCCGGTCAGTCGGTCAGTCCGTCACTTCATCAGTCCTAAGTAGGTTCATAAGGTTTTTGTGTAGGAAAACTTAAAATTATGTAAAGTAAAGGAATTTTCAGTGCTCTTGCTCAAAAAGTATGTCATCATAGCGTGGCTTAGCGGGCGTAAAACCCCAGAATACGCCCTCAGGAGATAAAGTAATTTCTCTTTTTAATTATTATCTGAAATTATCAGCCTATAAATAAATAAAGCATTCGTTCTCTTGCTTAAAGACTCGTCTTCTTGGTGTTCAAACATCAACGTGATTTATTTCCTTTACACCAAAAATATAATTCCATTTACAAAGAACATGTAAGTACATTGTTATTTGAATTTATTTTTAAAAATATAACTGAAAGCGACTTTTTGGTCTATATTGAATATTTTGTATGGTGATTTTTCCTTAAAATGCGTTGGTAGGTAGTAAACTTAGTGTTGCGCGTAACGAAGACGCACAAAAAGTTGATATCTATCAGAACAAAATCTCTGGAACATTTGTTTTATACAAAATTTAACTGAAGATAAACTTGGATTATTTAATTGAAAATGCCATCAAGCGAAAATTATATAGTATGTTATGGGGTGGTTTAGTCTCTAACTAAAAATATACCTACTATTGAAGTCGGTTTTTGCTTTTTTTTAAACAATCGAATTTCAATTATTATTATTGCAGCTAATGTTCGTAGTTCACCTTAGTAGTTCCAACCATTCCCAGAAGAACCTACTATGAATATATACTACGAATATAATATAATACTATGAATACTAAAATCTTTAAATTAGTTATACGGCTGAGACTTAAACAGCTTATGCAAAGTTTCACCTGTCTGTATCTCAGATAATCTTTTCCCTGCGGGACGATAAATTTATCTTACAAATAGATTACCTTTAAATAAAACCAGCAGTACATTTTCCATTCTTTATTTTCGGGAAATAAAACAAGTCTACTTCACACAATCTACTTATAAATTAAATTACTGGACAACATGTCGCATTTAAATGCATTTAAAATGCAACAAGCTTGTAGCGTCCGTTCTCGTTCTGTGACAGTTTTACAAAACAAGCTTTAAGAATTCACAGTGCTCTATATGTACACACTTCAGGAACATACAAATATGAACTCTAGTATCTACTAAATAACGACGCAATGAACCCACTAGCCGTGGCCGAGTTCTGCTAACCAATTCCTTTGATGACAGAGGTATCGTCACGAATCGTCCATAGATGAAAGAAACTCCTGACAGCGGTTAGAGTTATTTGCACAGATGAATTGATAAGATGGTTATAACCTTGATACTTTTGACAATTCAATTCAGTAACGTTTAGTTCTTTAAGCTTACAAATAAACACTAAGACAAGTCAAATTTAAAATTATAAACATTTATAAGAGTCCGAGAGTTAAGAGTCTCTCTTAACTGTAGTCTCTTTCATCAAAGGTAAAATGCCAAAACGTGACATTCAGACCACTAGCCTGTACAGCTACCTTAGCAAGGGGATTGTTGTCTAGGGTAGAATAGAGAAAAATTCGTCACTTTGTCATAGAATGCGCAGGTTATTTAAAACGTACTCCTTCCACTTCAAAAATTTACGCAATGTATGTCGACGCGATGTCATTATTGTCTATTCTACCCTAGACAACAATCCCCTTGCTAGGGGGGCTGGTTTATCCGATATTTTTTTACGTTAGAGGCTACCTGTACGGTAGACTATTTTTACACGTCCAGTCACTACGGCAACCATCTTGTTATGATACGTGGGATAAGTGTCATTGAATACTATATTGTGACACGTGGATAATACCGAAGGACGTCGTTATTCCGAAGGACTAGTGGATCCCTTGCCCCGATTCTTACACACAAGGAAGCTTCACAACAGATAAAATTACAACTTGAAAACATCTTCACCTAAGTCAAATTTGAGTACAAAAATTAAAAGATTATTCGATAGATACATCAATATTAATATCCCTAAAGACCGCAGTCCGTAATTCATCAATTAGTCATAAGGTTCTTATAAATATTTCTTAAAAGGTATTACTTTTTACAAATTTAAAAACAAAAATGCTTCTCTTATCCAAATTGCATATTTTGACGCTGGAAAAGTTAAGCGCTTCGAACGAAAATGGATCAGCTAGCAACATATGTGAATGACAGATTTGATAGAGAGCCAACTATTAATGAGGGCGAGCTGGCCTGGCTACTATGCCTAACCATCAAAAGTCTAAATATAATATGGCTCTTTCGTAACATATATTTATAAACGAGAAATAATACTAACTTGGGTTCACGGCTATTCCTCGCATTTATTTAAGTACTTTGGGTTTCTGTACATTTCTGAATATAACCGTATGTACCTAGTCATAAGATAAAAAAAAAGAAAATCAAAAGTAAATAAACTCGCACTGCTTGGAGTAGTTTGGTACTAGTACGAGTAGTCATTACAAACTTGAATTTGGATAAAAATATTAAAGTAGTAACAAAATAGTAACGCCTAAAAGCTCTCCATAGATCTTTAAAGATATGTCACTAGCAGGGAAGATAACGTGCCGTAGACTCCAGCCAACCGTAAAACGTTCGCTTGCAGAGTTTTGGGCGAATAAATAGTTTTTTAACAACGACGCTTCTCCTAAGTACCTTCTAGATGTTCGAGTGGATGGGAGCTCAGAATAATTATCGAACTTCCTCCAACAACAGCTTACGTAACATTATGAACAATATGGGTAAAAGCTTTGTTGGGACAATGTTGTCACGGTATATGCCAAGTAATTATATCAATTTACTTCCCGTATAAGGTAGGTATCTAACCTATTTTGTTGTTATTCATCAAAAGAGCTTTCAAAATCAGAAGCGAGTTCGTAATAAAAAGGTTTCAAATGATATTAACTTTCGTTAGGAAAATAAATATCACCTGAAAGGAATTCTGTGAAACATCTTCGAGTTTTATGGTAATCACTTTTGATTGCACCCTGTCAGAGCCTAGCATTTGCTCTTCAAAGTAATAAGATACTTTCCCTCAAATAGCGAAGAACGATATACTTTTTGAGAATTAAATGTCGCAGTTCATTCTTACTTTTATGTTAATACTTTTGATGACTAGCGTTTCTCCCTTACCTCTCCTTTGCATTGTTGAAAGGCAATTACAGCCTTAAAAAGGTCAGAACAATCTGAAAGGGATAGTCCGAGAGCACAATGCGGGCGCGGTAAAGGAACGTAAAAAGGGCCGATGTTCACCGACGCAATTTAATCAAAGCTCTACTATCGGTCGACGTTTGAATATGAAGTGCACTGTAGATACGAATATAGCTGTCTGTATTCGTTTAAAATGATATAACAAAAGACAAAATTGTTTTAACTGATTTTATTATCTAAAAATTTTCAATTGCGTCGACGAACTTATGCCTCTAAAATTATGCCCGCATAGTTTGGTTATAAATGCTCCTATTTAATCAGTGTAGAGTCCTTCGTAGAGAGACCTCGGCATGTGTTCGGCGAGTAGAGACTTGAGTTTTTCCTTAGGAGATACCGGCGTGTAGCGAGGTAGAGGAAAGGTCCTGGTTACACCGTCGCTAAGGGCGCGAGTCACTGCCGTCAGGTCGGCATCCTGTTTACATAAAATTAATCACGATTAAAGGTAATGAAAGCAGTGACCTTTGAGATTATTTTGTTCGTTATCTTTACAAAGTGTTACTTCAGTTGAAAGCTTCAAAGTTTGTACACAAGAGCTAACAAACTACGCAGCTTACGACACACAATACCGGTTACTAGAAACCATAGACTATAAAGTATATAATGCTAGAATCTGAAAAAAAAAATCGTTGATATTTGAAAAAAGGTTTCATATCAAAATAGAACTCCTTTGTGTTTATTGTCAAACATTTCTTGGAACGATGTTTATGAGGATGTTGTTATTCAAGTCTCTTTTTACACAAGTACGCAGGAAGGTCACCAAATGCTATTTTTAGGTCACCTAATGATCCTATTTATTTGAATGATCAAAATAATAAGGTCATATTTCGGAAGCGTGTAGGCGGGGCAGAGTTTGCTATGATTACTTTAGTTTCGAATGGTGAAAAGTTTGCTGCCGAATTTTGTGTTTTTTCGCTGTTGATCTTTTTGGTTCTCGCAGTTTAACACCAAATAGCTTTACAAAAAATTCTTTGTAGTTTCTTTCATTCAAAATTAGTTAAATAAACTCATTTGAAATAAGAACGAATTTCAAAGATGTGCGTCATTTGATAAACTTTACTTAGGAATCTTGGACAAAGAAATTGGATGAGAGGAATGGGACTTTATCCAAGTTCTTTGATCAAATGTATATTGGACAAAGAAATTGGATGAGTGGAATGGGTACCATAAGGTTGTCCCATGGGAACTGATTTATGGGATAAAAAAATTAAGCCGCCTACCCTATGTTTTCTTCTAGAACTCCCTGTATGCAAATTTCAGCCCGATAAAAACATAATAACATATAAACAACCAAACTTTCGCAATTATAACATTAGTGTGATGTGATTGATAAAAAGATACCTACTCTCATGTATGTTGGACCTGGAAATTTAATCTGTGTTCAATAATATTGGACTACAACCAAATTAAGTAGGCTTATTACTTCTTCAGCTCTGAAAGGCTGAATAAATCTTACAAGAAACACAAAGTTTGCCTTTCAGGTGAAGTGATAAGTTGTGTGTTCAGTCAGAGTCGACGAGAAGTTTTTTTCGCTTCAGCTGATGCTTGTACCTATCTATTCACTTAACTCTTTTTCTGAATTCTTTTTTTGAATTTAAAGGAGACGTACATACGTCTAATTCTTTAAAAAAATATATCTCGCTATTTTGTTGATCTCTGGACTCTACCGCTCTCCGCGACATAATCATTATTATCATAATTGCAGCTTTTAACGTCTCTTGCAAAAATTTTAGGTGGGGAATACCTACCGACCTGTGACTGAGTTATTTTTAAGTGGCAGTGATCTTAAACAGGTCAAAAACTTATACGACACTACGATGACCTCTGTGGCGTAGCGTGAGAAGGTCGCGGGTTCGATTCCCGCCTTTCGAAAAATAATTTTTCGGTGTGCAAATGTTTATTCCGGGTGTTTACATTGTATAATAAAATATATCTATGTATGGCATGTATTATGTAAATCAGTCATTTAATACCCATAACAAAAGCTCTGCTTAGCTTTGGGTTTTTTTTTTGCTGTGTGAATTGTCCAGCTTTATTTACTTATTATTTTATGGTTTCGCACGCGTTTTGACCATGGAAACGTTCAAAGGTTAGGTCCCATGGGACCTTTTATGGGATAAGAAATAGCCTATGTTTGATTTAATAGCCCTTATGATTCATAGTAGGTTCATTAGTTTTGGCGTGAAGGAGTAACAGCCATTCATCCATCCAAACTTTCGCTTAATAGTGTTATTTGTTTATTTATTCAACTAGCTCAATCGCATCAACGTCACGTATTTCATAGATTACCGGCAACAAAGTGCTTGTTTGGCAATAATGCTGTGAATTTAAGCACGGTCACGTTTCACTCACGGCGCTTTTGGTGTATTTCTCGAGGCTGCGGAGGGCCTGCTCGAAATAGTCTTCTCCGTAAGCTCCCTTCTGCTCGTCGCTGAGACGTTTCCACATATCACGTGCTTGTTCTAGAAGCTTGTCCTCTGAGAGCCATGCACTGCCTGTCGTGTACTCTCCAGCAGCTACGACCACCTGCAAAGAGAGGCATGCGGTTGATGATTTGCCCATACAAACGTACTACCAAAATGATTTGTAGTTGAAGAAGAAGAAGAAATACATTTATTTACAACAACTATACAATACAATAAAACAATTAAATTATGACTCACTTATAAAATAGATACATGTATAAAGTTGTTATAAAAAGGTCCTAACTCAGCATAATGCTGGCTAAGCTCCCGTAAGAGACCTAGCCAGCGCTGGTCTTCCGTTAGAACCTGTACAGATGACGTCACGAACATGCCTACGCTATGTACAATACAAGAAACATAAAAAAAGTAGTTCGAGCATATTTCCAATATATCATGTTGTTTGTCGTATTCGAATAGTATTTATCTGGTGCCTAGTCATTTTTTCTTAATAATACACACCTATAATGAAATGTAAGCAAAAATATGCAAAATTGCATTTTGAATATTTTTACTCTACGTCGAAAATGACACGTTTTCGTCCTATTTGTTTTGCATCACAATAACAACAATATCCAACATTTTGTTTTATAAGGAACATAGCTTATACTGTCTAGTTACAGAATAACAACACCATGTCGAAAATACAAAAAGTATTCAGTCATCATTTTTGGTATTACGGAACACAATAATTTACGAATTGAAGGGTACCTATTACTATGACCGTAGAATAAGTTAAATTAGATATATAATTTTTCTATGGTCTGAAATAAATGATTATTATTATTATCGGAGTAAAGTGATATACAGGTAATTAATTATGCTTACACATTAATGAACTAACATAATAAGGCAAGCAGTGAAACAACGTTCGCGTATACAATATGAAAAAAGTTCGTAATTAAAAAACACCAGCCAAAAACATTAATTGTCAAACCGAGATGTGTGATTGCCCATAACCCTCAGCGTAAAGTCTACACAGTGAGTTTCGTAATTAGTTTTCCGTGGTTAAAGTTTCAGCTTTAGCGCTCAAAATTAAATGCAAAATCCGGTAAAATAGGTAACCTATATACCTAATTTGACAACCTAAAGTGTTATTTGGTAATTCTGAAATTTTATGCGAAATAACACAATAAGTGTTTATTTAAGAAAGTACCTATATTGTAGCTATGTTCGGAGTTTCTCTGATGGATAGGTTTCGCAACGAATACATCCGACAAAGAACCAAGGTTATCGACATAGCTCAAAGGATTAGTAAGCTGAAGTGGCAGTGAGCCGGTCATATCTCGAGAAGAACCGACAACCGCTGGGGTAAACGTGTTCTTGAGTGGAGACCGCGACTCAGCAAACGTAGTTTAGGACGCCCTCCGACTAGGTGGGATGACGATATGCGAAAGACTGCTGGGAGGTGCTGGATGCGGCAAGCTGAAGACAGGGCGCTATGGCGCTCATTAGGGGAGGCCTATGTCCAGCAGTGGATTATTATAGGCTGATGATAATGATGATATTGTGGAACTTAAACCTAAAAACACCCAGAAGGAACCAGTCTCTATACACTGGATTTAATAGAAAATAGGACCCTCTAGTTATGTCCAATAGGTTATCTTATAAATCATAACCACAGCAGGCTAATAAAATTATTAACCCTTTAGTGGGAAGGTACATACCTATTTTGACCACATTATTTAAAGAGATCATATTTTGCGCTTATCGCAATATAATATGGAGTGTATAGTCTAAGATGTCGTACCTAACTAATATAATATATTATTATATATTAATATACCTTCACTCATGGCCGACTACGGAGCTGAGACGTGGACACTCATGTCCACGTCTCAGCGGCAGGGCTGGTCCACTAGTTTAAAGTCGCCCAGCGAGCTATGGAGAGAGCTATGCTCAGAGTTGCTCTGAAGGATAGGATTGGCAACGAATACATCCGACAGAGAACCAAAGTTATAGACATAGCTAAAAAAATTAGCAAGTTGAAGTGTCAGTGGGCTAGCCAACTCCCGAGAAATACCAACAACCGCTGGGGTAAACGTGATCTTGAGTGGAGACCGTGACTTGGCAAACGGAGTGTAGGATGACAATCTCCTAAAGACTGCAGATAGATGCTAGATTCGGCAAACTGAGGACAGGGCGCTATGGCGGTCATTAGGGGAGGCTTATGTCCAGCAGTGGAGTAATAAAAAAAACAAATATGTAATGCCACAGTAATGCTGAACAATTCACACAGCATTATGTATAGGATGATGATGAATTACCTTACATTTATATTCCATATATATACATTATACATATATATACCATTTATATACCTTACATTGCTCGGGGATACTATGAGCTTTATTGGATAGGAATGCCTACAATATTGTTTTAGTCTATTACTGGTAGCCTACTGAATACTAAACCGCTACAGGATGTTCTGTTTTGTTATAGCAACTGTCTAATCTGACAGACAACGCACGTCACTCTGTCTAAAGCAAAACTGGTAGTTTTAGAACGGCAGTACTATTCCTAGTAAATATTGTATCAATGCTCTACCCAGAAACAAGAGTTTTCTTTAAAATTCTATGAGAATGAAACACTGTATCGATTCGCGTGGCCGGTGGAATTTTCCACCGACAATCCAAGGACCTTTACTCCAATGTCTGAATTTATATTGTGAAAATAATAAGCAACAAGCACCCTGTATGTTGTTATAGGTACAAGGTCGTAGCTAGGTGGGTATTAAATACGCAGCCTTGGGCTTTCTGGAACTATTATTCTGTCTTAGATAATATGAACGTAGGTAAGGTACTTAATGATGTATTGGTTATTGAATAGAATCTAAGAAATATGTGGAATTATTGATTAGATATTCTGGTTCAACATTTCACACAGAAAATTACCTACAGTGCTCATAGTTAACCTAGGGAACAATGGTAGTGATTCTGTTGTCACAAAACCTAAACTAAACTGTCGTAAAATTGTTGCCGTCTCATTTTTTATCGATCAATAAAATGGGACAGCTACATTTTACGTTTCAGTTTAGGTTTTGTAACAACAGTATAACTACCAATGTTTTTCTACGAATAATAAAAAAATCTACGAATAATAAAAAAAACCCTTTCTATGACATCCACTCTCGAAAATGGAATCAGTCGTCTAAGCCCTCGTTTTCACCAATAAACATGTCAGATTCTTGTCAAAACGTAATAGGATGGCTTAGATCTAAAAGTCCCTAAGTCCACTTTTTGTTGTTTTCATGTTACCAGTTCAGAATAATATTTATTTTTATCTCAATTGATTGGTATATCCAATGTTACTATATGTTGACTCTAATTTTCTTAATGACTACTATCCCATTTTAGTTAAAAGAATAACATACTGGAGTATGTTATTCGTTTAGGTTAGTAGTTAAGGAATCAGTCGTCTAAGCCCTCGTTTTCACCAATAAACATGTCAGATTCTTGTCAAAACGTAATAGGATGGCTTAGATCTAAAAGTCCCTAAGTCCACTTTTTGTTGTTTTCATGTTACCAGTTCAGAATAATATTTATTTTTATCTCAATTGATTGGTATATCCAATGTTACTATACGTTGACTCTAATTTTCTTAATGACTACTATCCCATTTTAGTTAAAAGAATAACATACTCCACACCCGAGCCAAATTTTGATGAAAAAAAGTCCTTGTTTTAATTCTTTAAAGTTCTCGGCTAACTGCTTCATGTTTTCATCTAAGCCCTCGCAAAAGGTACTTTTAAATAATGGTAAAATACAAAAAGGTAAGTTTTAAATTATGGTAAAATACAGAATGATGTATTCATAACTTGAACTATCAAGAGAGTGACTTTTAAAAATTTATATATTATTCATTCGGTACTTATAATATATATACTAAGAACTCACTAAAAAACTATTAATTCGAGATCCAAAACAAAAATCAGATGGGTGTTTTATTTTTTATATGTATATACGTACATATATTGAATAATATTATATTTTTCAGTTAATTCGTCTATACCCAAAAACTTTAAAATGGAGATATTGTCTTTTAGATTTTAAGTCATCCAATTATTCGTTGTAAAAATGTATTGCGAGTGTGAACAGTTAACAAAAACATCACATAAAACTTGTATAATACATGTTTACCTTGGTGAAAACGAGGGGTAGCAAATACTACTTTAAATCCCAGTGACGTAAGCAATTTATTTCTACAATTTATATCTTAGGAATGTTATAAGATGAGGGTAATCAAATCATTTGATTAGATTAAATGGAACCAAGTCACGACTTTGAATATGGAATCTGTTGTTTTTGCCAAAAAACAGATTTGTTCTGGATATTGAAACCTTGACCTTTTGTTTGATTTAACCGAGCAAAGTCACCCCATGAGGTGACATTTTAATATCAGAAATACCTATCCGTATAAAAGCGTCGTACCTCGGTCATGACAATGTCATTCATCATCACACACTGGACTCCTTGGGAATTTCAAAACGACCATCATCTACGACCGATGTGGCGCGGTAGGTGAAGGTCTGCCTGCGATGCAGAAGGTTGCGGGTTCGATTCCCGCCTCGGGACAAATGTGTGTACGATCTGCAGACATTTGTTCAGGGTGTTCTGGTCGTTTTCTATTTATAATTAAAAAAAAAAGTCTATCTATGTATTGTATTATATTATGTATATCAGTTATCTAGTACCCATAACACAGGTCGTGCTCTGCTTAGCTTCGGGCTAGATAATGCTGTGTGAATTGTCTAGCATTATTTATTTATTTATGGACGATTCTTTCATAATACCATTGCCATAGCAAAGCGACTGGTTAGCAGAATTTAGCCCCCTGTCCTATGTCAACACAATTTGGTTTCTTCGATCTTCAATTGTTATATATTTAAACAATATGTAGAACTCTATCTACTCGTATTATTTGGCTCAAACATTTGGCTCGCACTTGCATCATCTGTTGAATCTCTACCTGTTAGTACTCACTAATCTATTATTGTAAATGTTTGTGAGATCGTCTCAATTGATATCTACCTGTGCCTACTCGCTATATTGTAAGAAGCTTACGAAAGTAGGTTTGCTTGTTTGTAAGGGATAGATAATCTGATCTGATAGATCTGATAGCCGTGGTTCCATATTGTTAAAAGAAAAGGTAAAAAGATCTTCTGTTATTTCGAAAGCATGAGGCGTTCGAAAATAACCCATTTATAAAATTTGTTTTCTATGTTTAGTAAAAAATATCTATCTATGTATTGTGTTATATTTTGTACATCAGTTATCTAGTACCCATAACACAAGCTCTGCTTAGCTTTGGGCTAGATGTGTGAATTGTCCAGCATTATTATTATTATTATTATTGCTGGGCAATTCACACAGCATTAACTACTGGTAACGGCTTAGATTTTTAGAAAATAGATGTAAGTGTAAATATTCGTTTTATAAGTGTATATTACTAGTTGTAATTGTTTTATTTTAAAGAGACTATAAAAGCCATACTAACCTATTTACTTTAAATAACTCAATAGGTGGCCCTGATTTTTTGCTAAAGAATAGAGTTGTAATGGAGAGTAGGAGTTTTCAAATCATGAAGATTGCTTGATATTTTCACGGCCTAGTTCATTATCTAGCTGGGTTTACCACGTGCAGGTTAGATTGGCTTCGGAGACGAGATGTGAGAGTTCTTCTTACACCCCATAGATCCAAATAATCACGGTCTACGCAGTTTCTAGTGACAAACTGGTTCCCCGGGATAAAAAGCGTCGCAGAGGGAGACCTATGAAAAGATGGTGCGACGATGTTGAAAAGGTAGCCGGAAAGCTCTGGCCAAGAACCGCGCGAGACAGATGTGCATGGAATCGTTTGGAGGAGACTTTTACCGCCTTGGGCGGTCCATATACTTAAGTTACTATTTAGTTTAATATCAGTTTTAGAAACTTTATCAAATGTTAGGCAATGTAATCCATATTTAAAAATTTTAAATAAGTATAAGGAATTAAAGCTTTATGCAATTTCCATGTAATTTTTTGGTAGACATTGCCTTTTGTTATTTCACAGTGACTTTTCTAACATGGTCAAGCATGGGGTTTGCTATTTACACAAGAAATCATAAGTCTTTTGCCCGTTTTACCAACCTTTCTTAAGCTTTAAACGAGAGAAGCTGGATGCTATAACTTGTTATTTATACATAAATCGCTCTTGCAGTAGTAATTGGCTGCGGTTGGAAAGCTGATACATGGAACTCATCAGATTTAATCGTTCTCAATCGGATACAATCCGATTGGTTACGTTACATTAATCAGGCTTTTATTTGCATCTAGATGGATCTGCTTTGTATTTAATGTAATTAAACGATATTTACAATACTTTGGTATACTTACCTAGAGAAATAATTTAAAAATCTATTACACTATACATTATTATTTATTTTGGAGCGGCCGGTAGTGTGAAAATAAATTTAATATCCGGTGGGTTAGAAAGTAAGTAATTAGGTTGTGGTTAGTAATAAATAAGTTTTGAATCAAATATGGACTTCGTATAGGTACCGATTAACATCACCTATTCAAATATCTGATAACTTAATTAATATTGTATAGGGTAAAACAAAGGTTTCTGCGGTCCGTTGTTAATAATACAGAGTAATAGACAAGGTGTTACAAACAAACCCAGGGCATTAGCGAGAAACCCGAACTTCAAGCCAATTACCAAACTTCGCCGAAGCTCCGCTATCGCAGACGTCGAGCCGACACTATTTAGACTTGATTCAGCAGAAACAAGGACGGGTTCTATTAGATTGAAATTTATGCATTCATTACAAAGATACATTGAGTCCTACCTGCCTTTGAGCGAACTTGAAAGTTCAAACGCGTTCATCACTACTAAGAATAAAACAAAGTCGCTACCCGCTGTCTGTCTATCGTTATGTATGTTTATAGATCTTTAAAACTACGCCACGGATCTTGGTGCGGCTTTTTTAATAGACAGAATGATTCAAGAGGAAGGTTTAAATGTATTATATATGCATAATACAGTACCCGTGCGAAGTCGGGCCGGGCCCCAAGTGTAAACTAAAGTAAGCCATTATTATAACGTACCCTGAAAACGATTAATTCAATCGAAAGCATTGAACGTTTATTTCAGTCTCCTTTGAACATTTTCTCGTAACCTTTGAAGTAGAGTAACTAAGTAAACCTCAGTACATAATTTTATTTACTTAAATTAAATTGAATTTGTCAACGCCAAAAGGTTCATGAGTTCACAAAGAGACGTGTGGCTTTTCATGTACAATTATGCATAAAGCCATCGTTGTCCTATTTCAAGTTCATGCATAATACATGCAAATGCCGCTAAATTGAGGGCATGGATGCAAAACTTGTCGACGTCAGCTCATATAAACATTTTTGTATAAATTTTAAATGTGACTGTGCAAATATGGGCTTTGACGACTTTCAGGAAATCTAATTTACCTAAACAAGTTCCCTAAAAACAAAATTACCTACTGAATAAAAGATGGTGGCTAGTACATTCCTGCTAAAATTTATTTGAGCCATTATAATATTATGTCTACTCGCAGTTCCACGACAGTTGCATAAAGTTAAATTCAGGTTACGGAAAACAAGAATTTCCTTGGAAATATGATAAATCTACTAATTAATTAGACCTCGCAAGTACGACCTTAACTGTTCATAAGTTACACCACTGGGAGCAGACGGCAAGCTCTATAATATTACAAAGTAGATAGGGTTGTCACTAACCTGATAAACTTTATCTCACACTTGCATCTGGTTAAGAAGGTCGACTGCATGGAGTTTTTCTTTTGCACACATTTTCCAAACTCAAGGTTTCGCAAGGTGTACTCGCAGTTGTAATCGGAATCTTTTGGACTTAAGGCACTATAGCTGGAGATTCAGCGTAATGTGGACGGTTACGTGCATGAAGGTGAGTTATTGCAGAAATTCCTCTTCGACCAATACTAAGTTAACACTGCTTACCACGTCGTCACTCCTGATTCAATGCCCGTCGGATGCAGGTAGTGCGTTCAAGGTTCACAGTGACGTAACGTGGACTAAATACCTCTAACGTTGACGCTGTAGACCAATGTAAAATGATCTCTACATACCACATCGACACCCCTTGGCATTAGTTCCCGTCAAAAGCAGGCTACTAGCGTTACTACTAGCGTGTCCAAAGCAAACAGTAAGGTAGCGTGAGTCAAGATAGAGGACGATGATATTGATATTCCTCGTCTACCAATATAAAATGAACTCCTAGAGGTACATACCACGTCGACACCCCTTGGCTTGAGTTCCCGTCGAAGGCAGGAGGCTAGCGCGTCCAAGGCAGACAGTGAGGCAGCGTGGACGCCCCTCACAGGAGCTGCCACATGAGTCAAGATAGAGGAGGCCAACACTACGCGTCCGCGAGCGCGCCTCACTAGAGGCAGCATAACTTGCACCAAACGTGAGGGACCTATCAAAAAACCACGAGTTAAAAAAAAACTGATTTAGAAATTATAGGACACTGGAATATAATATATTCTAGTAAAATACAAATTTTTATTAACAAAGAGAAATACAATCAAAAATTGAAATAAATTTTACAATTTATTTCAATTTTTGATTACAGTATTTACATACTAGATTTACAATTGAGCTAACTGCAGACTATTACAAACAATCTACAGATAGCTCATAAGACGCTGGCTGCGTTGACACTCTATTAATTGCCATACGCAATGCTGATGCACTGCACCAGATACTCACCAGCTGTGTGAAACGATTCACGCGTCATTTTGATCAGACGCTCAGATATCTTTTTATAAGCCCGGATTGCCCCGGTACCTCACGGATCTAGGTTCTGGATTCCAAAGGGTATCAAATGCGTAGGCTCTGTCAAGACCTGCATATTTGCGCCTCTTGAGATTTTCGGCCAAGTCTGCCACCGGCACCGAACTAGCACCCCACGGATGTCTTCAGAAGATGGGAACGCTTTCCCTGGTTTGTTGAAGCTTGTAGCGTCCCACACAAAAAAATCTAATGTTATATACGTATATTGGAAAGTAGTTCTGTCTGTTTGTTACAACTTCAACGAGATAAACGTCTAAATGAATCATTATGTCTTTTAAATGGGGTTAGATAAATTGGATAGTTGGGTATTTCAAACGATATTGAATCCTGGGGAAGGACTAAGGTTACATTATGTCTAGGAAAACAGCATGCAAAGCTGTAGCTGTGTTTAATTCAAGGTTCAATATAAGTACATAATTATAATGTCGAGTCGTCGGTCGCGTCGTAATTTTGGAAACATCAAACAAATACCGCAGAAGACGGATAAATAAACCGTTAACAAGATTCTGAACGTTTGTAGTCACTTTAAGACGAATAATTGGATTCGCGATTAAATTTACCACACGCGTTCTAATTTTGAATTAGACACACAATGACAGTAATGAAGCGGTTTGCTCACTGCTTGTTCCTCGTTCCATAGACAATGAAGATTAACACGAAATTCATTTAAAAGTTTCATTATATTATGTAGCTAAGAGCTCGTATTAGGAATGGTTCCCACCACGTAGCGAGACGTTACGTACTGAATTCCAATAGATACGTATGGTGTGGTGTTCTTCAAATGAACTGTAAATGAGCACCCAATGTTTGTGCATTATCCAAATAGTTGAGGGTATTAATATCTTGAGTCTATGCAAATAAATAGCATAAGTTGTTTACGTTTATCTCAATTTATATTCGTGCATTTGCGTCAGTATAATCGTGCCAATAACCTCTTGAATGTTAAGAATTTAAAATAAATAAATGTTCTTTTACATTCAATTTTTTACTTGACTCGCGTTGCTTTACAAAATAAACTACATAAATGATTAAAAATCAAGAAGTTATGGCTCTGTCGAACATACATTATTTTACGAATTTACATAACCGAATAAAATCAATCCCAATTAAACTTATAAAAGTATACTAACGCCATCTATGAGCTACGAAACAAATTAAAATGCTACGCGGCGTAGCCAGCGCGTAGCGGTTTCAGTAACTTACCCAAAAGGTTCACATCCATAGCTCGTTTGATGACAGAGAAAGGTACCCATTCTAGTTCGCCGAGCGCGCACCAAGATTCACAGTTGACGACCGCCCACAGTCCTTTAGCGCCCTCTGGTAAATGGTCCACGATGTACAACGACGCTGAAAGTATCTACCGAGAGAAAGGTAACCTCTGAGAAAACTGTTTTGTAAGCTGCGCGGTAGAGTGCGCTAGTAATGTTGAATTGATACAGGTGATAGAAATAACATATTGATAATAGGCACGTCTGTACTCTAAGGTCAAAAGTTCAGGCCTGAGGCTCAGGGGACATTTCATGATAGTGGGCAAGGTAGACTCTTCTCGGTTTTATGTTTGTTTTAGGTATAGGAAAATAATTAGAGATTATATATTTATAGGATCTGCACATTTTGATGACCTACGAAAATACAGAACCGATATGATATTTCTGTTGGTTACCTACATAAAATACAGATCTTTCGATGAAATTTGGGCTACTCAGACAAAAATATTCGTTGGAAAGAGTATTTTTGTAACACAAAGTTTTATACTTTCTTGTATATGTAGCCTTATAGCGACTGGGACAGGCGTGGGCGCCCGCACCGACGTTTTCTTATAGCCCACCTTAATTAATTAGAAGTCATGTACAACCATAAAATTGGTGTTTGCTGGGAGCGGTACACGAACAACCTTAATTCACGAAGACCTAGGCAGATAATAAGTTCGATAATATACGTTAAGATAATAAGACCCGTTCTCGAACCCACTTGGGCGATTTATAGAGGTATTATTCTCCTGAAAAAGTCCAGCCGACCGTCAACTGCTTTAGCGCGCGCGCGGCGCCCGACCGTCGAGAGGTTATAGAAGTCTTCTTAATTGTCGAAGTATACTTATCATTTTAAAAGAACACAACCCAGAGGTGAACATTTTGAGTTAGGCATCATTCTATTAAGTATTGTGAATACCTAAGTAATACATAAATAAGTTGCTAAAATAACAAGGACCTCTGAAAATAAAAATTCTAGCTCGCTAGACAGTTTTTCAGTTTTAATTTTCAACATCAAATTAAAATAATTTTAAGCTAGTTGAGTGAAACTTTTCAAAGCTATCTTGTGCTTCCAAATAGAAAACTGAAGAAGTTTTGTAATACAATCAAAAATAAAAGTTGAAATCTTGTGATTAAGATAAACGTTTCTTTAAAGAAATAAAATCAGACTAACTATTTTTTTATAGCAGTTTACCAATTTAATATCACACAAAACATAATAAATAGCTACTAGCTCTGTCAATAGAGAGAATTTATCACCCTACGCATCCTGCCACAAAACCACATAAACAAACATCCTGCATTCAGTAATTCAAAACCATTTAATATATTTACAGAGCTTTTGATCGAGGCATTTTTGTCAACAAAATACTGCTGGAAAATGCTTGATACAGTAAGCTGGATAGGCGCTTATGACGCTAATTACAGAAAGCTTTTGTGCAGCAGTGGACTACGGCAAAACTCAGATACAGTATCTTGAGTTTAGATACTGTATCTAAGTTTGGCTGTCAAAATTTACAAAAAATAAAAAAAAATATGTTGATTTCAAGATCTTTCCCTGACAATTATTTTCTCTACTCGAAGCCAAAAAGAAAACTTTTATTTTTGTGTTGTGGGTTGTTTACAAACATTACATCTTGCTAGTGGTTCGAGTATAAGAAGATGATGTTTAGATACCTGCGTTTCTGAAGTGATGTCCAGCTGTAGAGTATGCAGTCTTCCAGAGCAGTCTTCCTTGAGCATGTCCGCATCTATGTTGTTAGCCTTGTTCTGGAAACCCGCAAAGACGTGGTACCCCATGTCATCCAGCCTTCTCGCGAGAGCATTGCCCAGGACATTGTCACAACCTGTCACTAGTACTGCTTTACCAGCGGCAGATACCTAGGACCAAATAAAGTTTTAAAGCTCCTCTACCTTTTGTTCAACTCTAAAACATAAGATGTAAGAAAAAACTTGATTTTTGTTTTGCACAACTAGAACTCGTGGATATACGGTTATCGGTAAATTAGGTATTATTTTTAAGTTAAATTTCAAATAAAACTTCTTTAACAAACGATTATTGAATCGAGAGGAGTACCTGTGTCTTCACAAACGTGTTCGTGATGATAGGCATAACCTGCAGTTCACGTAGTGTTACTTATTTAACAATAACCCGGTATATAAATGTATGTTAAAAGTATGTAAAAAACTTTACGTAGTAAAACTAAGAAACAACTTAATGAAGTCAATTAAATACAGCACTAAACAAACGACCTTATTCTGCGAATTGTCACAGATACTGGACATGCGACTGTACAATTGTACATGTCGATACTGGACATGTGAATGGTGACAATTCACACAATAGCCCCAAACTAAGAAGAGCTTGTACCCTAACACAAGCTCTTCTTACTTTGGGGCTATTGTTACTAGCTTGCTATAACTGATATACTTATTACTCACAATAAATTAAATAGATATATCACAAGGAATCGAACTCGTAATCTACGAGTATTGCTTTATAGATCACCCGATGCACCAAAGACGTCGTCAAATTCTGGTTCAGAACAACCGCTGAACTAAACCGAATAAATTATTTTAATAAATATTGAGTTACAATAATTGTTATGATAGGTAAATCTATTTTCGGTTTTATCGGCGGTTTAGTAGAAATGTTATGTTCTCGTATCATGTTTCCGAGAGCTTTATTTAAAAAAAACGGTAGTAGGTATAACAGAGTTCATATTTGACTGGTGCTCAATTAATTATTCTGATAAGAGAATTCCACCGAAAACGGTCCAATCACGCTACATTGTTTCTATTTCTATGATCAAATTAATTATATCCATCAAGTGAGTTATAAAAGGCGCATGTCGGATCTGTTATAAGGGGGGCGACGAAATGAAGTTTTCGTCGAAAATGGGCGGCGACAGGTTGATGGATGTCCGTTACTACAATAACCAGCAAGTGAATATTTTATTAAAGCAATTTATTCTTTGAGCGTTTACCAATGGAGCTCGAATTTCACTACGATACTTCCTATAACAAACTACAGGGTGTGGCAAAATTTAACCACTTTGATGGCAGGTGGATTGGTAAATACTTACTTTTCTTTTGAGGCTAGTATGTTTTATTCAAAGGAGGTTTCAAAAAGTTTATTTTAAGGAAAACAACTGCATTTTTGATTTCTGACGCCATAATTTGCAATTAACAACTTCTGCCCGCGGCTTAGCATGTGTGGTGTCTATGTAATCGATTAAAAGTCTATGTCTGATTTTAGCATTAGAGCTACATCTATGCAACATTTCAGCCTGATTCGTTCAGCAGTTTTGGCTTGAAGATGTAACAAATATGCATCCATCCAATCATCCATCTATCATTAATATCATAAATTATTAGTATGACTAACAGTGTGATTGGCACTTAGATAAATTTTTATTGAATAAAAAAAATTGAGTCAAATAATAGAATTCAAGTAAAACTAGTATTTACAATAAAAAATTGAGCTAACTGCAGACTTTTGCATACAATCTACAATAGGTCAACTGATCCATATCAATACCAGTCGGAAGCATCCCCAAGCAGCTGGCTGCGATTCGCCGCTGTATGGCAATGCTGATGACTGTACCAGATACTCACCAGCTCTTGGGTAACGCTTTACTTCTACCAGACGCTCAATAATTTTTTAAGAACCTGCAGAGCCTCGGTACTAACGGACGTAGACTCTCGATTCTAAGGGTATCAAATGCGTAGGCTCTGTCGAGACTTGCATATTTGAGCCTCTTGAGATCTTCGGCCAAATCTGCCGCCGTATCAGCCCTCACCGAAGGCCTAGGAAGATGGAAAGGCGCGCTTGTGTCAACGCATGTAGCGTCCCACACTATTGGGAAGCCTATTGGCCTCCCCAACTCCCATGGGACTAGAGTCATGCATAAATACATATATATAATCAGATGTACTTAAATAAAGTTAAATTGGATTTCGTGTTTGAAAACAAAAATCAAAGTTCAGTGAAATTATTTAATTCGGTAAATTTAGCTTAGCTGTAGGTGTATGAACTGATGATTTCTATGCCTACGCACATTACTTAAATTAGGGAAATTCAATTCCCAGCTTCAGAGGGGGAAAGGCGTCACGCAAAAGTTTTGTATTTCGCTCGTCGCTTTCTTACCCAAGAAACATTTGTCCCGAGGCGGTAATCGAACCCACAAACTCCTGTGGTCTACCTACCTTCGTCCACTTCAAAACAGAGGTCGTCAATGTGAGAGGCGAGATCTGGCCCTATGACGCATACCCCACTCAAACTAAAATAAATTAGTTTCCCAAAGGATATATCAAAAGTCCATCGCACAGTTTATGATATCTATTATAAGCTGTTTTAATGCTTCTGTAATAGTTTTAATTTTAGTTTAGGCAATGAATCGAAAAACTTCGATTCACTGCACTAAAAATGTGGGTGGCGACGCTAGTCTGGTATACGCCATAAGTCCATCGTTTAACTCTCCAAGATGAAGTACGTGCAGGTACTGGCATGCGTGACGCAGTGACGTTCGAGGTTAACTATTTCAGGGTTCCCTGACGTTAATTCTTAATCTCCATGTCTTCTCACTGTTCCAAGTCACGCACAAATCATTGCATTTAATTGTACAGACTCGGTTTAATTTGTGTACCAACTTAGAGAAAGTACACATTAGGCGTTTTGAAGCGCGCTTTGGTGATCATTACCATAATGATGATGATCACCGAAGCAAAAAGCAATGCAATTCAAAATTTGAAGCGCGCTTTGGTGTAGCGCTTTTTAAAAGCTGGATTGTCCCCAGCATCCTTACAGTCCCAAATGCGTGTTCAAATAACTGCGCGCGTGTGTTGTACGATTGTGTTTGACCAGAAGCCTTAAAGGCCTTAAAATGCGCGTCACCAAAGCGCGCTTTAAATACCTTATGTGTGTAGTAGTCTATGGTATTGGGAGTACAGAGGGATTGTCTCTGGCCCACTTCCGGCATTAGGAACTTACGACATTACACGTGTGTGAATGGATGGAAGTGGTAATAAGCAGATTAGATAAACGTAATAAACGTGAAAGCAATAATAAAACATCTTTCATTTTAAAAATAATACAATGTGTACGTAAGTACACAGTACACAGTATACTCTAGATAAGACCTGCATAGAATTAGGTTCTTTTAGTGAATCGATTAACGTAAACTTTCATTTTAAATATTTAATAGTTTTTGCCTGGAGCTCTACATTTTTGTTAAAACATTACCCTTCTTATCAACATACATATGTTTGTTGATGATTTACTGCTTAATAAGCCCCCACGGGGGATTTATCATGAAACATTAAAAAACTAGTTAAAAAAACCTAGTAAAATTTTATCAGAAGTTTAATTATTTCGAAACTCGATAAGTTTAATTTACAAAGACACCCCTACGATGATAGCAAAACTTTAAAAATATCTGAGCACCCGCTAGAACTCTTCTAGGTAGGTATCTCAAATATTTATAACTGAATAGACTTATTCAGTAAAAACATGAGCATTAGCCTATTTTAAATCGTACTTTCGAATGGATTGATGACGCAAGAATGAATGCTGGCACAATGGTACAATTGTTACAATCTCCTAGGCAATATGTAATGCGACAACATTCTCGCAGACATTTAGGAGCAATATTATACAGTATGATACAAAAGCTATGTCAAAGGGGTATTTACACTGGTAGTGCTTTATTTTGGGTAGCTGGGTTAGCAGAAACTATTAAATTTTAGATTCTAACATCATGGCATGTTGCAGCTTGAGTGATGTTCGTAGGCTGATAATTTCTGTATATAACAAATCAATGATCAAATCTCTTGTACCGGGGCGATATATGACCAATTTGTGAAAAGGATAGGCATAGGATTTTACGTTTATAGGAGCAGGACAGAGCCGAGCGGCGTTAGTGCAAAAAACAAGTTTTTGCTAAAATAAGCTAAAAGTTCTCTTGGTTTTCTATTTTTTTAAATAGTTTTTTTCCTTTTTTGACACGAAGGAGATCAGATTTGTTTCCTTACTCATACGTGCATGTCTTAACATCAACTTAGGAAGAGAAAAAACTGCTTGACAAGAGTTTTGACATAAGCGTAGGAAAGCACTAGCGCCTGGCAGCAGGGGTTGATTATTTTTGTCGCTGCGATGCGGTTATGGTACGTGTGAATTGTCCCTCAAATGTTATAGTTTTGCTAGCCAAGCTAACGCACTACCAGTGTAAAGAGCCCTTTAGATAGAAAAGCTATATCACATGTAGTGTGGACGCTGCGCAACGCGTGGGGGTAGTACCGATCACATGGTTTTTGACGTCACACCTCACAGCCCAACTCTTCGCTGATCCCACGTATCTTATACGGTTCGGCTTTTATCTTTCGCCGATACCCTTAAAGTATCTATGTATGTACCTACCCAAATCTCTATGGCATATAAATCTAAGTTGCTGAGGCTGCTTTTCTACCAGTGATGTGCTACGTTGGTATGTTTTCAGCTGACCAATAGAATCGCTACATTATCGCGTCATTTTCATAGCTGAAAAAATATACGCGATAATGGAGCGATCCTATTGGTCGGAAGAGCAGCTTTAACCTTGTACTGAACATTGAGTTGTTAAAACTTATTTTCAAAGTGCCATTTAAAAGTACAGGATAAAATAGTGTATATACACTTATAAAACTAATATTTACACTTACATCTATTATCTAAAAATCTAAGCCGTCACCAGAAGGCAGAGTGCCTAGAATGCTAACAGCATTGCCACGTTGAATGGCAATAAAATTAAAATAATTTAATATCTATTCTAAAACCCGGCCAAAAAAATCTGCAATAATTATATACTCATTAAAAAGTCACGTTTGGATTATTCTCCCTAGTTATTCTTTGCTCTTTCAAAATAAAAAAATATACTTACACTATTTTATTATTTGATAAAATTTATGAGGAAGTAATAAAGAAACAATTGAAAAACAATATTTCTGTATACTTGAGCTAATATTGTATCAATTCAATTAGAAACAGAATAGCTGCTGCGGGTCCATGGTCTGTGACTGCCGTGCGAAGGCAACGTGTCCCCAGGGACCCCCAACCTCATGGCTGTCATGGTGTGTTTAGCCTAGTTTAGGTTCAGGTAATCACTTGAGAGACTTATCCCACGTCGTGACAGCCCAAAGGGATATACGAAAATCACTAACACAATTGCTTCTTCAGACGTGTCTCTACATCATCTTTTTTTCAGGTATTATTACTGTCGACGTTTAAATTAGTATAAATAAATAATGGTGCCATCCACACAGCATCATCTCACTCCAATCTAAGCAGAGCTTGTGTTATGGGTAATAGATGACTGGTATACGTAATACAATACATATATTACTTAAATATATATTTTATGATACATACTTATAAAATACCCAGAAAATCTGGAACAAATATTTAAAGATCGTACAAAAATTTGTCCCGATTCAGGAATGGAACGCGCGGACCTTTGACTACCACGCCACATTGTCGAATGTGAACAATGGCCAACCTGGTATTATTTTTTCTAATTTTGTGAAACGGTGGTATTAGATATTTATTTATACTACTACTACTTAGTCCAAAACGTTAATTATCTCTAATACAAAATAATAAACTTAAGGATTCAAAACTAGTTAAAACTTAAATAAGATCCTGATTATAAATTGAACTTAGGCTGTCATCTTTGTCAACATGTTGGAACTTCAGAAAAAACTTGTTGAGGAGAGTGAGTGCCCGTAGAGTAGGTACGTTATTAGCGTGGGTAGTGATTAAAGGTCAGCAGGAAGCACAGAGCAACTAAAAGTATTGAATCTCTATTTATTTACTTTAATTAGTACGGTAACATTACACAGTAATTTGACTTTTTCTAAGTGTACATTTTTGTATATATGTAAATAAAGAATTTTTGATTTGATTTGATCTAAGTCGTCACCAGAAAGCAGAGGGCCCAGAATGCTGGCAGCATTGCCACGTTGAATGGCAATGCTAATTCGTTGACCTAAATAAAAGCCAGCATTCCGATCACTTGTGGAGTCTATTAGGAGTTTTGTGAGATCATTGTATATAGCCTGTGCCCCAAGGACCCCAAGGGTTTTCACCCCAAACGGACGGCCGCGACGGCTAGGTCGCAGCGACCAAAGCCCCTACCCACTATTGGCCGGTGCGACCAGAGCCCCTACCCACTATTGGCCGGTGCGACCAGAGCCCCTACCCACTATTGGCCGGTGCGACCAGACCCCCTACCCACTATTTGCCGCTGCGACCTGACCGCCGCCGCCAGTAGGCGCGCTTCAACAATAGAAGATAGAAAACGTAGGTAAAAAAAATTGGAAAAACCCACCTCAGTATAATATGTAAAATTCTGCTAAGCCAAATACTTCACCGATTTTTATATCGCGTAAGTTCATAAATATTAATTATGGACGCATCGATGACGCAGAAAAAAAAGCAAAATACGTTTTGCCAATTTAAATGTTAGATAAATAGAAAAAACATGACAAGCAAAGCAATAAGTCAAAATGTGATACACATCCTGAATTATCATGCGTAACTAAGGTATCATTTGAATGTTTCTGCGGAGTAGACGCCCAAGATAATATTTATTCGATACGAATCGACAGCCCAAAAAGCGTGTGGGTGTTTTATTATAATAGATGTATTTTTTGGACAAGCCAGTATCAAATAAAAACACACTTTTACAAGCTTATAATATCATCAAACCAAAGGTTTTCTAACTCAATAATATTATTATAGCTAGCTATTATTAGATTGGAGGAAGATGATGCTCTCATCATCAGCCTATATTAGTCCATTGCTGGACATAGGCCTCCCCTAATGAGCGCCATAGCGCCCTGTCTTCATTTTGCCGCATCCAGCATCTGCCAGCAGTCTTTCGCAAAGGTTCTTCGCGAGATATGGCCGGCCCACAGCCACTTCAGCTTGCTTATTCTTAGAGGTATGTCGATGACTTTGATTCTCTGTCGGATTTATTCGCGATTTATTCCGTGCATAGCTCTTTCCATAGCTCGCTGAGAGACTTTCAACTGATGGACCAGCCCAGATGATGCTTTGTGAATAGACAATCCACATATGTTTCATTTTATAACTTATCTGGCAGTAAGTACGAGATGATTTAGGGTGAAAGTAAGTTTATGGAACCACAAGGGAGGAAAATATCTTCGGATTATTTCATAAAATGTGCACGCTAAGCTACATTTTTACCGTTCTTTTGACATTTAATCCCTATCTTGTGGGAGTCCAGGGGAAGTAGAAAGCGTGGGCGTTAACGTCTTTCTTAGAAAATCCGTTATCCAATCCGATGTGAATTATAATCTAACTAAGAAAACTTTTTACTTTCAAATCACGTTTCAGCTCAATGCAGTCTTCATCTTACTCATCCGTGAAGTCACTTCATAACTAATCCGAAACCTGTAAATTTCCTTTGATACTTGAACTTTCTTACTTTTAACCGACTTCGAGGCTATGTTTGTTTTATGTATGTTCACCGTCAATTGCGGACTGATTTTCATGATTATTTTGGTTTGACGACCTCTGTGGCGCAGTGGGCGAAGGTCTGCCTGTGACGCAGGAGGTTGCGGGTTCGATTCCCGCCTCGGGACAAATGTGTGTACGATCTGCAGACATTTGTTCTGGGAGTTCTGGTCGATTTCTATGTATAATAAAAAAATATCTATATATGTATTGTGTTATATATTGTTATGTATATCAGTTATCTAGTACCCCTAACACAAGCTCTGCTTAGCTCGGGGCTAGATAATGCTGTGTGAATTGTACAGCATTATTATTATTAGTATAGAAAATGATCTGTGTGGTCTCACAAAAATTTTATTATCCTCATGACTCGTGACGATTACTATTCGTCACGCGAAATAAAAAAAAACAGTGTAAAAATTTGGGAAATTCGGAGTAGATTTAAATATTTTTAAAAGTACCACTTGTCTCATATCTCATTATCTTTGTATTGGGTTTGTAAGTTCACTGGTGTGTTAAATTGACTTTGTTACCTGAGAGAAGGTAGCTAATAGTTTATTTTCAACACTCGGAACAGTTACATATCCACACAAGAAGTTAAATTTGTTCCGTGGAGGAGCTGGCTGCACACCAATCATGAATATTCATGGCTGGTAATAAGGTTCCTGGCTTCTTTATAAAATTCACCAACAAACCCCTTTATGTGGAAAATAGTGGTGAGTACATTTATAAACAATTTTAATAAACCAGCTTTCCGCCCTCGGCTTCGCTCGCGTAGAAGATACAATTTGTATTGCTCTTCAATCTAATTCCACTAATCAGAAGCCAAGGTACGAATTTCAAATTTTAATAAAGCCATTTACCTAATTTTCATGAATATTTTGAAATATCCGGAAATACGTGTTCAATAATTTTGTATTTTTATTATTCTCTGTAAGTTTAAAGCAAATCGAGCCGTTGGTAAGTAATTTACATCAAAAAATCTCAATAAACTCAAGCCCCATTTTACCCTTCTTTATGGGTTTTTGTGAAAATTCCTGAAACACGTATTTTAATTCTATTGCGTTTTTGTTATACAAAGAAAATTTCGGGTCAGTAGCTTTAAAAATTTAAAAGTTACAGCCATTACAATTCGGAGTCAAACCACGATCCTCAAAGTTTAATAACCCGATTAAACCCATTTTCAGGAAAAATTTCAAAAATCCTGAAACAAATGTTCAATAATTTTATTTTTTTAGTATTTTCTGTAAGTTTTAAGCAAATCGGGCTACTGGTTAAAGACTTACAAAAAACACCACAAAAACTTCAACCCCCCTTTTAACCCCCTTAGGGGTGGCATTTTCAAAAATCCCTTCTTATTGGGAGCTTGTGTATTAAGAGGTACCTACCGTCCAAAATTCAGCTTTCTAGCTTAAGCGGTTTGGGCTGGGCGTTGTCCCCAGAAAATCGCTTGTTCCTTTATATATTAAGATTAATCAATTTAGCTATCTTAAGGCTGCTAATGGATTGTCATGAAATAATGTTGCTACTGGTTGCTACTAAAAAAATGATGATGACGCAATAAATAAGCTTGTCGCAGAGATGGAAAGCACCGCTGTCTCAAATAAGGTCTTTAAATATAACATCCATGACGACAGATGATGACAGACAACTCGCCACTTCTTTGAAAAAATTATCTAAAGATTTTTGGGCTGTGCGTTAAAGGCTTAGAAGTGTTGGATTAATGTATAGAGCTTTTATGAGCTTACCTGCAGATTATGGTAGAACCAGAGAGAGCCGACAATGGATATGGAAAACCAGAGGAAAAGTGTGAACACTGACACTTGGCTGATGTGGAGAGCATTTAAGACTGTTGAAAGCACCACGGCAACAGCGTGGCACAGCACTATCGGTAGAGCACAGCGGTCGATAATGTCCCATGGTACTTCCTGAAAATTATTTTTTTTCGTAATATGTATAATAATATTATCTATCCTAAATAATAACAGACAAGATATTCTCACAGACTACAGAAAAACGCGTTCGGCGAACCAAAACAAACTGATCAATCTAATTTATTCCGTTACGATGAAATGTGAAAATAATTGATCTCGAAAGAATACGCAACATCTATCGACTATAATCACTTTCGACATCTTCTTATTACAACATATGTGAAATAAAGGTTCTAGTTTTTATAAACATGTCAGACTACACAAACACTTTGTCAGAACTTTTGTACAATTATTTTTCCACTTCGACCGTTAGCGAAAGAAACATTAGTTCACCGTGTATTTTTTAGCGTTCAAGTAAATAAAAAAGTATATTATATCTGGAGCACACACGTTAAAAAATACTGACAGGTAACTACCACAAAGGCCTCAAAGTAAAACATCGGAGTTTTGCGTGGGTAGATCTGATTTTTCATTTAATTTATCCAGAACCAGTTCCGTTATCGTGAAACGATTGTGAATCTTTTGATCAATCTGCTTAATGGTTTGGAGCAATGTTACGTTTCGTTCTACCGTATTTTTATTGTTGCTTTATGATCAGTCAGATAACAAAATGTCCACATTTGAGGCATTTGTTTAGTTGTAGTAATACAAGTCTAAGAACCGCTTGCACAACGATAATTAACTAGCTTACTTTTGATTAGTGAGTTGTCAAACCATACAAATACGTCAAAGTTAATCAAAATTAGACTTTTAAATACTGTTGTGCAAGTGGGGCTAAGACAACAAATTCTATAGATCGCAATGTTTTGAGAAAAACACCGACCTGTTCCAACATTGTTATTCAACAGTTCCATTTTCTATGAATGAATGGGCGATGGCGATCGTCCACCACAGAGAGATTTATAAGCTAAATGGAATTTATTCCAGCGCACACTACGGTTACGATTAGTCCAGGCAATTAGGGAAACTAAAATCACCTAGATATACCAAGTATGGATAAGGAAATTCACAGTAGGTATGCACCATGATTTGTGTTTTATTTAAACAGTGACGAAAAAATACATATCAATATAAATAACCCGTTACAGATTTTACTTTCAAAATACCGCTACTCTAGTACACACAATAGAAGTAATTTTTAACTGTCCAACGATTATTAATAATTGTTCAAACCACCGTGGCAAACTTTTATCCTGATATCCGTGCTAAAAAGTAAACAAGACTTATGACAGCTAAGGACTGTCCTATTGAAGCCGAGTAAACGCGATTCAGCGTAACTGAAATGAGCGTGACGGTTCAGTTTCGTTTACTGTTCGGAAGTTTATAGAAGTTTTCACTTATCTCTCATAAATAGGGGGACTTACCTGTGATTGGGGCTGAGGAGTCTTTATGAGGGAGCCACGCCTGGCCGACGTCCGCCGGTGCATCGACGGCGCCGTGATCGAGGCGCGCCGAGTTACATCGCCGGCCACCATCTTCAACACTTCACCACAACACTGACGATCACTGAACTTTTACTTTACAAAATAAAAAATCTGGGATGGAATTTTGAAATGTGGATAATGTGTGTTTGACACAAGACGCTAAAACTACTGATTCGATCGAGCTGAAACTTTCCAGTCTAAAATAACATTAGGTACCCATGATACTTTTATCTCGAAAAACCGCACGTGAAGCCACGGTCAGAAGCTAGTTTTGACTACAGGGCTGAACAGGTAGGTATTATGGCATTTTGTTGCACAAGGTGTGCTACAGCTGTGATCGCAAATAGAAAGTGCAAGTATCTAAATGTCGCGAAGAGCCAGCGCCCGCCGCGCGCCGCCGGACACAAGTTTATTTTTATCGGGCAACTGTAACTTCGGCCTAATAACTGCCAGTGCCAGATTTATATGAATTCAGTTACACGATTTGTATATTTGTCAACAAGAATAATATTTGCCTTAATAATAATCGCTAAAATATCTGAACATGTCGTTCTATTGTGTGTCATGATCATGATTTGTACGTTTGTTTCTGATGTTCTGTAAATTAAAACGTAGAGTTGCTAATGTTCCAGAAGCGATAAAAGCAGCTCCAATTGTCAAACTTAATTATGAGCCGGCTTTCATCATCGTTCTTGTTTGGTAGAAAGATATTTTTAAGGTTGTATCGGCCGTAAAATTTATTATAACAACCGCGAGTGGAATTTTTATTTAGGGGCGTGCGGTTATCTCGTAAATCAAATATCCGTTCGCAAATAACTACGAAAATCATGTGTAGGTAAATAAATTTACATTACACGAACAGATACCTACCTACTTATCTCTTCCCGATACCTACATCCTTATTATATTTGAAAATGAAATGAAATTCCTCAAAATTAATTTGTTTTGGTGACGCTGTTCAAACAATTTGTTTCGAAAGTTTATTTTTATAAAAATATTGATGGGCATGCATCAGTAATCAAAATACACAAATCTTTACTTTCACGCAAAATCCATAACACTGACGAAATCAAGCAATTTTGGCGTTACTCCAAAACCTACGCAATCACTTCGGAGATGGAGTAAAATCCCGAAAGGTCATATAGATGGCAAGTGAAATTTCATTCATACTTAGAAAAGTGCCAAAGTGTCTTACTGAATCTAATTTCAATGGGTAGGAGATTTCAAAGAGCTACAATAAATTGAATTTTCCTGACATTCAAATTGCAGCTACCTATCTCCCTGCCACCGTAACTTAGTAGGTGTTAAGAATAAAAAGATAAACAAATAAATATCATAAACTTATCTGCTTTGATTCTGAACCAACAATTTAATAAATCATTATTACTTTTCCCTTTTCATTGGCTATAGATTGACTTCTATAGAGGAAAAAAAAACATAAGAAATCACGCTTCACAAAGTTATAAAAAGTTTCTCATTCTTCTCGAATAACAAAGAAACAAATAAGTTGGAAGTCGCAAAAGTGGACTTCATTTGTTTATTTTCTTTTAAATTTTTTGTAAACACAAGATTTTCTCTGAAATTCGCTTAGGTGAATTTCCATTTGTTAATTGTTTCAACTTTTTCTTTACACAAACATTTTCTCAAAGAACATGTTTTTGAACAAATTAAAGTTTTTCTCTATGTGAAAACAGTTATACTGTATTTGAAAATCAGCACAAAACAAAAGCAATAGGCATTTTAAGACAAATTTCTAAATGATTTCCTCTTAACACATTCGCTTTGTTAAATAATATATTTTGTAGTAGATCTATTCCTACTACAAATTCAAATAAAAGAGGAACGAAGTGCAACTCAGATTATTCACTTTGCAATACACTGTTTAAAAGCACACACTTTGCAACAGAATATAGAAATATTGAAACGTACAATATTTTAGTAATGT
Source organism: Eupithecia vulgata (assembly GCA_946478455.1). Lineage (NCBI taxonomy): Eukaryota > Metazoa > Arthropoda > Insecta > Lepidoptera > Geometridae > Eupithecia > Eupithecia vulgata. The sequence continues at coordinate 8,955,470 of OX297869.1, read as the reverse complement.
TAGATGATTTCGATCAAATGCTCTGCGCGCACGCAGGTCAGTACTGGTGGGCTCTCGGCGTCCCACTGCACGCGAAAAGCGAGAAGGACGGGGCAGAGCGGGGCCGCCCGCCTTGCCCCGAAATTAAAAGCAAGCGCATTTATTATTTATTGCTACATTTTCTTCGTCTCATCGTACAAATCAAAGTGGTATAGTCACGCACAGATTATATATTAAGTTTGTGCATATCAAGGTCAAACAAAAAGGTAAAGTTAAGCGACATTTTAGTTGAGAGACTTGATGTTTTTAAAAATTTTGAATCTAAATTTCTCAATTCCAATGTAGCTTAGGTTATCGATATAGTTGCCAATTGTTATCTGCATTAGATGCTATAAATAGAGAAGGATTTCGAGAAATTCTCAGAAAGTTTAAGTCCCGAGGGTTTATTACCATTAGTACCGTAAAACTTACAAAACATAAAATTATTACCTACAGTTTTCAATGGATCAAGGGAATTAAAATATTTCCTTTGAAACAACTCCCGCGTCTACTTCGCTATCTACCGATTATGTAATCTCAATTATGGCCCGTCTTATAAAAGGTTACTCAAGCATAGATCGATAACTGAGCAAGCTTTCATAATACGGGTCTAAGTCAAAACGGGTAAATAATTCACAGCTTTGACAAACTTTTCGATTTGACTGATCAAATTCTGATCGGAAAGATTCGAGAACTCGTTGGTAAATAAAATCATAAAATGTGCATTACCGATTAATTAGATGTAGTTTCGATACGTTTCCTACAATATGATTCTCTCGTAAGAGTTCGGTAGTTGCGAGGCTATTTCTGTTATCGACTATAGGTACTTATAAAGTAAACTCGACGATCCGGAGAGAAAATAGATTTTGGCAAATATCTGTACGGTACTTACTACCTAAATCTAAACAGGTGCATATTTATTACATTGATTTATGTTATTCTTCACCCTTTGGCCATCGTTTTTAATCCAGTATATCTTTACGTGCATATGAGTCGTGTCTTTACTGTTAGCTGAACCATGCTAGCTCTAACGTCTATTACATTAATTGGTCTGTAAAATTGGCTTCGATTGAACGGACAGCTTCCATTCTGAAGCCAGGCTTTAGCTTCCAGATGCACTGCATTCGGATGCAAAGACAGCGTTTACATTAGCAATTCAAATACCATAAGGTCTCATGATTTACTTGCGCTATCGAATGTGTTTATAATGTAGACGATTTAAACAGAAAACCTACGAAGAAGCTCCACACTGTTGTTAATGCAGAGAAGCGTAAAAAGGTAAACGTGTATGAAACTCGGAGCGCAATCAACAAATTTAATAAACGGGACGTGATATCAGATTCTGAGATTTATTTTTATTCTTGTCTCTCTGTTTCGTAACATTTTTCCTAGTTGTGGAGTATTGTGCAGTGTGGAGGGATTATAATTCTTTAGAATAGTGTGTCTGGATAGGTAAGTGTGTCAGAAGGACGGAGACAGCGCATCGCGACGCACTGAGCGCGAACAGCCGCGGCCGCCGATTGAACCAGTGCCAGGCGCCGACCCACCAAAATAATTCGCACTCCACACTCACCAAGATGAGAATCTAATCTTTATATTTTGTAGTACGAGTGTTGAATTCCGACCGCGTAAACTAAACTGGGTAAATATTCATGCTCGGTTTGACAGTATATGAAATGAAATCCTGTCGGTGCACATACAGAATAACGACCCGCACATCATTATCTAGATTAGTGTGGAAGATATTAACCATTAGACGTTTATAAGATATTCCTATATCTTAGAGGTTCATTTTCATGTCACGTTTTGCGTCCATTTACTCATGCAAAAAATAATTTTGTATGAAATTATAGAGCTTCTAATTTAACTGAATCACAATATACCAAATTCTAAGTGAAGTTAAGCATTAGCTTTAATATTAGCGACTATAAAAACATATGGTTTATCCAAAAGTGAGATAAGACCATCATAAAGTAATAATTACTGTAACAAATTTCGAAGCGCCTGAAAACCTCTGAATGTTCAGTTATGGAAAGTTCTCATAACCTTTAATAAGTAAACTCTTCCCACTCGGATATAAAAATCTTTATTGCGACTATGAATAACATCGGCGATAAAGCGGGCATTTTGTTGGACGCAAACATATTTATCTGAAAAGGAGTAGGTACCGAGATTACCTAAGGTGCAACCACTGCGAAAGATATTTACGAGAAGGTGTCGGCTACTCGGGTGACATTGCGACTTACGAGCCCGTAGCACAATCTTGACCTTTCAACTTGCATGTAGATCTCTCCCGTCCCTAAGGATTGCTAAGAACACCTTACCTTTGATACAGGCAAGGCTACTGATGGCGACGTTTAATTTCAAGGGATTACATCACGCGTGCCCAGCATGCACCTCTCTAGGATAAATTCTAACAATCTAATATATCCCAAACGAAGCTGAACGCGGGGTCTAGCATACTGATTGCCCTATTCATCAAGAGCAAACGGAGGATAATCTAGTTTTGGTATGGAATTATCTTACAGTATGTATCTTAAATGTTATGTAAAGTACCTGCTTCTACAGGTGCTTTGATCTTGGTCTAGGCGATAGAGGTCGAGGGTTTTCCTTTAACATGTTCAACAGAAGTGATCTTTAACATTTAATAATTTACGGTCTAGCGGTTTCCGGGAAGGCTTGATGTGGTTATTTAGGTACAAAGCTTTGTATTTATATACGCTTTGAAGACTCAAACTCAAAACAGTAAAAAATATCTCCAATGTTTAAAAGCGACAAACAATTTGTGAGGTTTTTAAAAGTGTCTGTATTCGTGGTTCGGTATTAAGGGCTTTAAAAGAGGGTCAACGTAGAATTGGTTCAGTATTTAACAAGTTAAAGGTCATAACCATCTTAAAGAGCATAAATAGGAACTTTTAACCAGCCTTGAAACTTTTTAAAAGAAAATTACTCATTTGAAACGCATACAAACTAAGAGATATAAATAATATTGCGCATTAAATGTCACCTTGCTACGTTCTTCTTTATTTTAGAACAAATAAAGGGTACCTATAAAGTCTATAAGTAATTCTGGCCCGTGATTGCTCGTAAAGGGCGATAAGATTTACAATATTCCGGCGATAAAAGAACATCTCCTCTAGCGTACGCGAGGTGAAAATAGTAAAATAGAAATTCTATTTTTAGAGTTATGTTCGTAGAAAATATACACCAAAGGCAAAGCGTGAAATAATTAAAGGAAATAACGTATGTTGTAAGTGGTTCAGATTGAAAAACACAAAGAACGAAGGATCCTAGGATCTTTGAAAAAACACAAACAAAATTTATTTAAAAAGCAGTTTTGGAATGACATGACGCCAATTATGTATGTCAATTTACAAGCTACTAATAGAACTAAGAAACTAGCAAAATACTTGCCTTATTTCCTTGATTCTATGTAGTGCAGGCATGATTTTATTATATTATTTATTAATCTAGTTTCTCCGTTTAATTGTGGAATTTCTGTGACATTATGATTCATGATATTTTCGTGTGTCGTTATGGTTTTTCTTCTTCTATACCTATTTTCTCCCTTTTTATAGTGTCATAATTTTTCTCATATATCAGTACAGTACTCACCGTAGAATAATGAAAATTATGGCTGCCTACAACTCTCTGCTTGTATTTTTGACAATGTACATGTATATGTGAATGTACGTACTTATAACTATTTATTATCATTATTTTTTGTCAAACATGGATGTAAATGTATCTTTATCTTCTAAATATAAAAAAAAACTACTAAAACATGATACGTAGATAAATTGGATGAGTTTTGTGGATAAAATAGTCCTCGAAGTTGCACGAAAAATGTATCTAGTGGTCTAAAATTATTGCTTCAATTTATTGGTAAGGAGATTGAATTTAAACTCTTGTGCACTGTAGCTTCTCAGAGGCCGGCCGGCCGTTCGCAGTTCTCGCAACTTTGGAGGATTGCTTCTCTGGAACTTTTAACTTTAATTTGCTTCTAAGTGTTGTATGAAACTCACTTTACTCGTTATATTTTAACGAGATACATTTTAATAGTAGGTTAACGATAACTAATGATTAAACTACAGATTAGAAATGGCAAATTTAAGCGTTGTAAAATGGTTTTCGTTTAAAAATGCTTGGTGAAATCACGGTTGAGTTGTAAAGTTCTATGGGAAGTAGGTACCCAATGTTCTGTCCACATGTTGTTCGACCAAACTCATCTGTTTTAATTAATTTGTCAGATTGCATTTCACTCTCTGCTTAGTAGATCGACTGACAATCAAATAGTCAAGTGCTTTACCGATTCGATATTCTATGATAGTCGATTTTCTCTACGAAGAACTTGGAATCTCCACGATTTTTTTTATTTTTTTTTATAATTTCGAATTCGGCCGGATTCGAACCCACACCCGACTGTCTTGGTTCGAATCCTGCCGAATTCGAAATTTTTGGGACATTATAAAATTTTCGTGAAAAATTTTGTGTTTTTTTTTTCTTTTATTATTATTTTCTTAGTTTACTTCCTTTTTTCTCAATAATTTACTATTGTTACCAAGAGAGAGCTGTGTCTCTATTTTTCCTCCGCAAGCAAGCAGTCTTTTTAGCTATTATATGCGAGGACACATCAATGGTTAGAAGTTATAGTGTAAGTTTATATAAATAGTGATTACAACTGTTTGTTCTCCAAATAAAATAATAAAAAAAAAAAAAACAGTAACGCGGTAACGCACTATAAAGAAAAAACCTAAACTTGATTTTTTTTGTTAGTTTTGCTCAACATAATGTATATTTTACAGACATTACTCAGGCGTCTAAATTACTTTATTTTTGGAACAGATTGTACCATCGAAAAAACAATTAAAATATTTGTTGTTTTTTATGTTTTTGCTTCTGCCCGAGGTATAACAAATTTTGTATTTCATGGAACAAAGTCAGAAAAAGACAGATTGAGTTACTGTGTGTATTTTCAATAAAATTTCATGAAAAAACGTCTAGAATTATCTTCGTTCCATACTATATCGGCTCGATAAAAATCGAAACTTTCGTATACGCCCCATAATTTCGAGTCGACAGACATCTCAAAAATATTTGTATCTGTAAAATATTTTATTCTGTGATAGTCATTATTTACTCCCCTATGAGAAGAAATTCTGTTAAGATCATACCTACAATCAAAAACAACTATGTTAACACAACACAACGCAGTCAAGACTAGTTCAAAAACGTAAAAAATTATGAGGCATTTTCGTACTAAAACAAAATAATTGTGTGAATTTACTAAATTACCATAACACAATACCGAGGCAAGTTAGGCAAAGCTCTTATAGGTTAATGGCAACTTTTCTTGGAGAATATGGGTATGTAGGTAGACGTATTTATCGTTGAAGAACTAAGTTAGACTCAGGTAGATAAGTCTCTCCCTCTACCTACCTACACACACACATACCACAAAGAAAACTACTCTAGCTTACTCATTCAACATAAGGTACATTGTTGTACATTAGGTTTACGTCTTCTTGTAGGTCAACAGTTTGCAGAGATTATATTAAAATAATATATATATACTAAACACATAGGTTTTATTTTGCATTCATTCTACCGCAGTTAAACTTGGAATTTAAATTTAGTTATGTTGTTTAAATGTCAAGCTCGTTAAGAAAGGTCCCGATGAGCTTTGAATAAATTAGAACTAAAGTCTGTATATAAAAGCAGATAAGTACAATGCCGCGAAAGAGAATGCGTGTAGTAAAAACGGAGTGTATGATTGTCAGAGAGAAACGCGAAAAAAGCTTCCTAGTCTGTTGAAACCCACAAAAGTTATCCGTCTAAAAATAGATGTGACCCTGGCGTTATCCTTACCAAAAAGGGAAAAGTATCTAAGTGCCTTTATTAGTGGTAGATTCGTAACGTGATAGTAAGCGAAAGAAAATGGAAGGATCTAAATCGGTGCAGATTTCACGGGTCTCTACCGGTATCTAAATATTTGATGTTGGTAAGAAGTTGATACTCAACCTCGTGAGCTTCAGGAAAATTTTAATACGCTACGTATGAAAGGAAATTGCTTGCATACGGTCTGTGCAAATTTTATGCAGCTCTAAAGTATCCTAATAGACAACGCCGCAGGTTTTTAATAATGCTTTTTTACTTCTTTCGGGCACATAGTTCGCACTATGGCAAAAAAAAAAAATTTTTTATCATCATCATCATCAATCAGCCTATACCAGTCCACTGCTGGACATAGACCTCCCCTAATGAGCGTCATAGCGCACTGTCTTCAGCTTAACGCATCCAGCATCTGCCAGCAGTATTTCGCAAATCGTCAATCCAAGGTCGGAAGGCGTCCTATACTACGTTTGCTGTGTCGCGGTCTCCACTCAGAACACGTTTACCCCAGCGCAGCGGTTGTCGGTTCTTCTCGAGATATGGCCAGCTCACCGCCACTTCAGCTTGCTAATCCTTTGAGCTGTCGATAACCTTAGTTCTCTTTCGGATGTATTCGTTGCGAATCCTATCCTTCAGAGAAACTACGAGCAAAAATTTTATACAATAAAAAAAGTTCGCGGCTCCCTCCTTTCGCTGATAACTTTTACTGGGTTTCGGTAGGGTCTTCATCACCTAGAAATAAATTCCTATCTACGGGCCTGCCTAAATTATATCACTATAACTTTCAGCAAACCTAAGTTAATTATTTCATGGTTAAAATAATTAACTTATGCTTAATTTGTGGTATTATGATCCATTTGCTAGACTTATTTAATTTATTAATTTATTGCTTAGTTATTTCAAATATTTGAAAGTGCTTGTAATTAAAATAAAAGATATAGGACCAGACAACTCGTCGTTGGGTGTCATCTCACATCGCGGCTCGCTTGGGATCCGCGATGTGAGATCGTCCCAACTTGGGATTCTCAAGGTTGCCTGAAAGAGATAGATAGATAGATAGAAAAGTCTTTATTGTACCACACAAAATACAATAGAAAAGGAAATACATGGAATATAGGAAGTACAAAGGGCGGCCTTATCGCTTTGAGCGATCTCTTCCAGGCAACCTTGGGATGGACTGGACATAAAAGAACAATATAGACGGTGGCATTTGAGTAATATGAAAATAAAATAGAGATCGCTATTATTCGATTCGTCTACTCGTTGTATTTCTTTACTGTTTTCTGTGTTTGTGTGGTAGGTACAATAAAGTCTTATCCATACATATATCTATATTATATCTACACATTCAGAGCGGGCCTAATGCAAAAAATTGTGAAAAGGATAGGCATAGGATTTCGCGTTCATGGGAGCGGGACAGAGTAAAGCAATGTCAGTGCAAAAATCAAGTTTTTGCTTCTTTTCTATTAATGATTCAAAATTTAAGCATTAAATAGAAAAACTACATGATTGCTTAAATAAAACATTAGTCTGGCTATGTAATTCGTTAAAAATAATATGGTGTTGTCGCTGATACTTTAGAGCATTTCAATTAAAACAGTTTTTTTAAAGCAATTTTTGTATAATTTTTTGTACAGAAACCAGTTTATTTTTCAAAATTCTATTCGATTTCTCGACTTCTATGGATTTTCCCCCTACCTATCGTATTTTCTTAATTAGAATATTTAAGTTCGTTACCATAGATGTAAGGGTTTAAAAATACACAATTTGCTTGATTTTTGCATTAGGCGCACTCTTGACGTCATGTCCAACTGTCCAGTGTCCACACAAGACTTACACTACACTGACCAGAATTACACTAGTTTAAATCATCTTAGACTAGTGTCCATTGCAGTATATTTCTGTGGTCTATTGTCTGAAATCTCTTTGTCTGTGTTTGATTTTATTATTCGTCCCAGCTTTACGCTACAGAATTTACAAAGCTACGGAATAATCCGCAGACATAACTGCCTGATCCCACAAGCTGATTTTAATAAAAGCTCAAGTTGAAAAATAATTGGACTACCTACTACGCAGTAACGCCATTGTGCCTAGTAATTTAGTTTGGGTAAATGAGCAATTCAACCGCCACATTATTATTCGGTGTGGTTTCATATTCAATTTAAAGGTCAATTAAGTAAAGGTTGTAGTATAACTGGGCTGCACAACTCCGAAACCTAGCGCCTCGTTGGTTTACACTTTGGTTATCGCAAGCTTCACCGCACAGCTCCAAAACCTAACCACTTGTGGTTTACGCCTTTACTTCTAGTTAATTTACCGCGCGATGTAGCGACACCACGATTTGGTGCTGAGGCATGTGAGAGCTGTGCGGTAGTAGTGGTTTACAAGTGAGCTTTGTCCTTAAGCGTAAAATGTTTGAAGCCAATAAAGTAATACAGTACAAACGCTTTGTGGGCGCTGCGGATCGCTGCTTCATTATAACTGTAAAGATGTAGGACGACAGTTTTCAATAAGTACATCTTGTTTTGACACTTGAAATTTTAGCAAAGTTTATGGCAGCAGTTTGATTCCTATTCGGGCTAAGACTGCAAAGCATACGGCGTTTCTCGAAATATTCATAGACTTAGTGTGTGTATAGATGCTTCACTCGTTACTGCCCTCTGCTGTACTATAAAATACTTGATGATCAGTAGGCAATAGGATGTAGCCGAATATGTGAGTAGGTGTATATATAATTGTTTAATTATGTACGTAACTCATAAAAGCATAAAAATAACTACAATTACCGTTGAAAATAGACTAGTTACCTATCTAAAAACAATTTTTTTTGAATGTCATTGACATTCAAAACTGTAAGTAGTAACTTATACCCACGTATGTCAAAGTATAAGTTATACCCACGTCTCTATTGAAAAATAATTGAATAGTGTGGTGCATAATGGTAGTTATATTTGATACATTTGATGAGCGATTGAAATGTGACACTGACACTTTGGAGCGATCGTCTTTTGGTTTTCGATTACGTCTTACTTCGAGATGGGAACCATCCTGCTGGAGGTTTACTACATTACGAAATTCGATTCGAATTGCGAGGGAATAACAGCACAACGAACAGAAATCCTCAAATTGCTGAGGTCATTCTGTGAAGACCAGAACTGTGAACTTCCCTAATCGTTGGACTGTGGACACAGTTATAAATAACTTACCTACACCTACGAGATACTTTTAGCAGAGGTTTTAAACCATTGATTTGCTCATATAACATTACTTATAGTAATTTTATTTAAAAAAGAGGCGTTTTCCAAATAGCCAAAAGTAGGCCAGGACGTCGATTGTCTAAAAATATTTAGGTCGTCGATTATTTTGGAAGTAATTACGAAGCCTTTTCTTATTGTGATTTTCTATTCTGATCTTAATTCCACGAAAACGTAAACAAACTTCGTTATTTCATTTGTAGAGGTAGACGCCAGGACCGGTCATTATCATCATCTGTCTATAGTAGTCCACTGTTGGACATACACCTCCTCTAATGAGCGTTATAGCGCCCTGTCTTCAGCTTGGCGCTCTAGCAGTTGCCAGCAAGTAAACCTTAAATATTTATTTTATTCTGTTTTCTGGTATATGTTTATAGGGGCAACAGATATAAATCAATTGTGAAAATTTGAACTGTTTACCACGGTCAATGAGATACAGCCTGGTGACAGATGGACAGACAGACAGAGGGACGGACAGCGGAGTCTTAGTAACAGGGTCCCGTTTTACCCTTTGCGTACGAAACCCTAACATAAAACATTATTTTACAAATTCAATCAATCCTGTAGAAGGAACTTAGCAAGAAAGCATTTTACTCCTTTGTAAATGCTAGGCCAGATGTCGCCCAGTTCCGCACCGACAATAGTTTATAAGGAAAATAAAGTTAAGCTTAGTTCCTCATCATCATCATCAGACTATATTTGGCCACTGCTCGACATAGGCCTCCCCTAATGAGCGCCATAGCGCCCTGTCTTCAGCTTGCCGCATCCAGCATCTGCCAGCAGTCTTTCGCAAATCGTCATCCTACCTGGTCGGAGGGCGTCCTACACTACGTTTGCCGAGTCGGGGTCTCCACTCCAGAACACTACCACTTCAGCTTGCTAATCCTTTGGGCTATGCTATTAAGCTTAGTTAGTCTTACAAAAACATCGACCTATATCTAAATCACATTATATTTTGATATGCAAATAAAAAGGTGTATTAGTTTATAAGTCATTAATACACTTACTAGTGGTTTATTTTCCACTTCTTCCACTTGTGGACAAAAATTGAAGTGGACAAAATCAATAACACCTTGTTTCTTATTTGATAATAATTACTATTATAAACCTGTTTATTATAAAATTTGACTTGTTTAAGAGCTTATTTTCTAAGCCTAACGTTACTGATATTTGATTGATCGATCAGCCAGTTCTTTCGTTTTTGTTTCAAGGATTGCGTTGACATTAACTTTCGTGTTCGTGATTAGGAGACGATTGTATACTGCAGGCCCTACAACATGAATCAGTTTCGAGGTTTTAGTAAGACGCCGCTGCAAGGTCCTCAGTTTTCTGCCTGTTCCTCGTCATGTAGTTGTGACCATCACCGAACTTAGCGTACTCAGTCAGTTGGTTACGGGCGTACATGGCTGCTTGCAGGATTACCAGACAGTGGACTGTTAGGATCCTTACTTCTTTGAAAATAGAGCGAGCGGGCGTGTCCCACGGAACGCGGGATATCGCTTTGACAGCTCTCTTTTGCATTCTGAACGCTCGTTCCCAATCAGCGGCTTTACCCCAAAGTTCTACGCCATATTGAAGGAGCGAATGAACAGAAGCAAAGTAGCAGCTCCTAGACATATTCTGGTCAACAACAAATCACACAAAATCATTAGAAAACTATCATCAAGTTAGTAGCAAACGATTGGATCGTTGTCATTGTACGAAAAGTAGTTCCTCTCTATCCGATCCGATAGGAGTGATACAATACGCCATAACTTTAGTTAAGAGCGGACTCGAAAGCGATGGAAGTATTCGTAAAATATTGCGCACAACCGATACTAAACACTCTGTATACACAATACCTGTCAGGTCTGTTTGATTATTTTGCCTATCGAAGGTCCCATGTATATAGTTTTGTTAAAACTAAAAATAGACTTTGATTCCTTTAATTTAACACTGTTTTAGGTTTTGTGTGGTTAAAAACTAATCCTTCAGGAATAAAATTCTCTATTACCGAAATAAATTTCAAAATCGGTCCATAATTGACGGAGGAATCGCCGAAATTACATCATTACTAATATTATAAATGCGGAAGTGTGTTTGTCCTTCGTTCACGCCCTAATTAAGCAACCAGTCGACCTGATTTTTGACATAAAGTTAGTTTAAAGAAGGAGAGTAACTGTACTTTTTATTCTATAAATAAGTTCCCAAGGGATATAAATAACCTTAAACACCGCGAGCGAAGCCGCAGGCAGCAGCTGGTAAAAAATAATGAACAACCAGAACATAGAATCTTTTATTGAAGTCGGTAAAAAATCAGATGCACCGTTTTTCGTAATAAAATAAAAAGCTAATTCAAAATCTTCTCTGCTTCGCTAAGTCAAAATGAGTTAATCCGTAACCACATAAACTATATCAAAGCCGTCTCGTAAGATAACTCCTAATTAGTTACTGGATCGGTTAATGGATCCATCTAAATTAAGCTGGGTTTTATGCGATTTTGATAAACACGAAAAGGCTATACTTTGTATTTCTGTTTCTTTTTCATGAAGGTTATTTAGGTGCCTACCTGCTTAAGAGCAGGCTTAATGCACAAAACTGTGATAATGATAGGCATAGGATTTCACGTTCATAGGAGCGGGATAGAGCAAAGCACCGTCATTGCAAAAATAAATTTTTTGCTTATTTTCTATCATCATCATCATCATCATCAGCCTATACCAGTCCACTGCTGGACATAGGCCTCCCCTAATGAGCGCCATAGCGCCCTGTCTTCAGCTTGCCGCATCCAGCATCTGCCAGCAGTCTTTCGCAAATCGTCATCCCACCTGGTCGGAGGGCGTCCTACACTACGTTTTCCGAGTCGCGGCCTCCACTCAAGAACACGTATTTTCTATTCATTATTCAAAATATCAGCATTAAATAGAATAACTACGCGATTACTTAAATAAAACATTAGTCTGGCTATGTAATTTGTAAAAAATAATGTGATGTTGTCGCTGATAATCTAGAGCATTTTAATTAAAAGAGTTTTTTCAATTTTTGTAATTTGTGTTTTTTTTAAAAGAAACCAGTTTATTTTTGAAAATTCTATTCGATTACTCGACTTCTACAGGTGCTTTCCCTACCTACCGTATTTATTAAATCTGAACATTTACGTCCACTACCATAAATGTAAGTGTTTAAAAATACACATTTTGTTTTTGCATTAGGCGCAGCCTTACAACTGAATAAAATAGTAGAAGCCTACTTCGACCTAATTGGCAACTAAGTCACTGTCAATGTTACTCGCGTTGTGCAAAAACACATGACAATTTCGTCAATTAGTGACGAATAAATGATAAACAGTGCGATTTCACTGTTTCATGATGTCAACGCTCACCATTAGCACTGACCAGCGTTACGAAACAGTGACGTAACATTATGTTTCTCGCTTGCAACGCTTAACAATCAACCAGACAATAGCTATTTCACTGCTTTATAATTCCAATTCGCATCACTGTGTTGAAATGACCCTTGTTATCTAACAATGGACTTATCTGCCCAAATTTTACAAGAGGACTTCGTTCACAGGCTACCAGTTCTGTTGGCAGTTTCTAAAAGGTTACTAAGTATCTCGAAGGTTACGGCGATTAACTTGGAATAACCTAGTCACGTTCACTTTTTATTATGTGGATACAAAATCACGAGCAAGTATAAGATTTACTTTTTAAAAACCACCTTGAACTTTTTGAATTTATCTTTTATTTTTACTTCAAGTCTTTTTCGTGACGAGGGTAGAAGACTCTGCCTTAATGAGCTCATTATTAAATTTTCTGTGACTTCTAATTACAAACAAGGCAAACTTAATTATTTGTAAGTAGGTCTTGGGCATTCCGCTAAATTATGGCAACAATTATTTCACTATTATTCACAGTCACTTCAAAGTCAATGTACGTAATACAGTATCTACTATCGGTCCCTCGAAAACAGTGCCATTCATTCCGAGTCCAAACGGCGAACTCGCCGATGTACGCAAGTAATATAGACCTCGGGTCGAAGTAGATGACCCATATCCCAATACTGCAAATTGGGTAGATTTACAAGAGCTGGTTTGAAAATGTTTCCAGTCTGGACATCGGACGCCAATGAACGTCTTAGGGGTCCGCACACTCTCCGTGTAGACCTGCGCCGCTCGCAGGTGGCTACAGGATGGCATTACACAGCCCGGCTGAGTCGGACCTCCTCCGTTGATATAGAAGTCAGCGTGGCCCAACGGCTCTATCACGCCTTGTATCAATCGATTCGAATGAATAATATCCACATAAGCAGCATCCATTTTATCTAGTCTTTGGTCACTGTAAGCGTGAGAGAAACATGGACCGGCAGGATCCAATCCAGTGATGCGACCTAAACTTTGACCTTTATACTGTCGGAAATATTTACCCGCCCACCCGGCGATGTGTGCACCCAAGCTTATCCCCAATAAATGGAAATCTTCAGCATTTACTCCGAAATTTTCGAGATTGGCAAGTAAATTGCCGAGTCTTTTTCCGACGAGCCGAGCATTGTGGGCCGACAATATGTATCCTTTGTCGATCATTTCTTCTGCATCCACCATCAATACATTAAACATTTGTGTGTCATTAACTTTCTTTGAGTTGTAAGCTTGCGCTAAGTCCAAGGGCACTTGAGAATGTGAACTGTCTCTGAAGCCGTGAATTATAATTTTGGTTTGTTTCGTGATATCGTAAACGGATGGTTTTGTAAACGCAACGAACGCCTCATTAATTGGGTAAGATCTTACCGTGTTACCATCTAATTGGATTATTTTCATGGTCTTTATTAATTTGTTTTGATCAGTCATTGCGCTGAATCGAAAATCCATGATTGCTCTACCTGAAAGAGAAAACGGGTTTAATCTGTGTCTGTTTATATCGTTTCAGTGACAAACGTATAGACTATGGACATGTAGATTGTACTTACAAGCTCCAGACATTTTAGCGTAGACAGTCTCTGCGAAGGTCAGATCAGGTGCGCGGGCGCCGGTAGCCAGCTGAGTGGCGGCAATCACGAGCAAGACAGCGTACGGAGCTGGCAACATGACTGCCTCTCGCCTATCGCGGTCACCGTGCCACTGACAACGAACAGAGAAAGGTTCTTTACAGACTACAGACGCCATAGTGGGGATTATCTAGATCGAATACTTGCACTTGATTTACTGATTCGCAAGGTCGTAATATCTACGCGCTTCTATCGGTCAACTTTCACCGACCTATCAATCAACAACTTTACGATATGGAACATAAAAACACTCGTTTTTATTTGAGTAGATAAGTTACTTAGTGTTACTAGCGTTAGAAGTTATTGACCTTCTTGAGTAATGTTATTGACTTAAATAACAAACAGATAAACTCACCAACAATCAATCATATTGAATTCTCGATTGCAATTTACTATAGTACTTAGCTTACAAGTGAAGTAACATAATCTGTGCTACTAGTTCTAAAATCATTTAACTATTTTCAGAATTGCTATCAGGGTTCCAATAGCTGAACTCTGAAACGGTTTATTGGATTATTGTAGTTTCCTATCGAACAAGAACTAAAACACTTAGCGGCTTGAAAATTTGTGTTGGTTACCGAAGTTAAGATTACCTTAGTTGAGGACAAAGTAGGTGGATACTTAATAGAGTTTAGCGACGTTTTAAAGGTCAAGTAGTAACCAAAGAGAATGTTAGTAAATAACTAAAGGGATGCTTTTGTGCTGATAGATTAATTCTAAAACATTCTAGTAGGCGCTTTGTAAACCGTGAGAAAATTATGCATTGTAAAATTTCCAACACAGCTGGAAAGGTTTTGTTTATTTGTATATTAGTTCTGAAAGCTCAAGTTTATGCTTTAACATGGAAATGAGGCTTCTGGGAACTTACACCCACACAGTACCTACATCGTAGCTCTCAAACTATGCTGCAGCGTGTGGCTCATGGGTCCAAACACCTGAGTTTAGCCTTCTATTTGGTTTGTATGTTCTAGAAAGTTACCACAGTTTTGGTGTTGGAAACTCCGAATTTGTAAAGTCTAATTTCACATAGTGTAAAGTGTATTACTGACACAAAATGTCAAGTAAATTTATTTCTAGGAACGCATTTAACATCCAAATACACAATAAACTAAAATTAAATTAAAACTAGTATAATAGTACAATAGAAACAATTGAGCTACAATAATTAACTCAATTGTTTCTATTCTTAATAGAATGTTACAAACAATCTACAGGTAGCTCAACTGATCCATATCTACATTTAATTCAATTATTAGATTGTAATTTTCTTTCTTAATAAAGAGTGAGAAGAAACTCAAAAGATTCTAATATTTATTTATCCACAAAGTAGCAAATTCATCACTGGCCAGACATGAGCCTAACTCATTCTTCGAATAATTGTACAAAAAGTCAGACAACCCCTACTTTTGTGTATCTTGTGTAAGACCGGTGATTTATTGTCTAACAATATTTCATTCGCTTGACACAAAAAATCCGTAAATAGACAGTAGCTTATAAAGAGAATTCGAGTCCTTGAAAATTGCGTACCACCCTCTGTTACCTTAATAGAGCTGGAGTTAAGAAAATAATATAAAAGAACTCCCTTATTCCGCGTAAGATTTTGTATCTCGTTTAACCTTTGAAATACAGTAGATAATCTGTTTTATTTTCAACAGAGAAAATGTCGTTTCGTTGTCGTGATGGGTTATGGTGCCATCTAACTTTTCATGGGAAATGGAGAAACTTGGCTATGACTAAGATGCGTAGGTGTGTTTTTCTACGAAAAGAACTTTCTGGTTCCCTTGAACATTACTTAGTTGCAGTTTTCGTAATAAATGTTAAAGTTTTGGAGTACGAATTTATAACGACTGAAAGCGGGTTGACTTCGAATCTTATCTATATATCATATCTATTTTCGATATACTAGGTATCACAATTTGTACGATGGATTTTTGAAGTTCCTTTGTTCAACGTAGTAATAAAATAATATAGATGGCGGCGCTAGTTTCACGCACACCACCGCCTTAATTGATGGAAAAAAAGCAGTTTGAATTGACAAACTGAACGGTGACGTCACAGAAAAAGAGCAGCGTCTTTATCACCCTAAACGTACAGTTTTATTATTAGTTTTTAAATTTGTGGCCGCTATATTTATTTTCGTTTAAAATAAATATTTCGGAGTAAATTTATTAACACTCTGTGAATGTATTGTGGATCCCTGTATCGAACCTTATCGCTGTATTTCCATCTGGTATTAAACACTTTACTTTTAATTAACAAATAAGGTACCTTCTCCGTTATATAAAGTTCATAATAAATAATATATTGAAATCATAAAAAAAAATCTATGCATATCATCATGATAAATTTCCCTGTCCCACGCTAGATCGGGTTGATCAGCACAACCTTTCATTCATACCACTTGTCATACAATGGATATTGGCAAAAGATCTTGCATTTTCCATTTGTGATTATAGTTCAAATATTGTTCTGCGGTGACGGTGAGGTTGTGTTACGGCATCGAAGGCACCACCGGGCGGTTGGCGTGGACTGGCGGCCGTGGGCGGGCGGGCTGCGCGGCTCGCCTGTCGTCACAGTATCTGCTCGCAGCCAAGCCAACCGCTCGTGCCTCTCCAGTTCGCTCGGACTGTGCGCCCTACGCGCCCCACGCGCTCCGCTCTCCCGTACACAACCTCTCCGCGCCATAACAAAGTCGAGGGACTGCCTGGTGCCTTGTGCCTTGTGATCTTCAGCGTCCCAACACTACAGCGGACGCACCGCACTTCACCGGTAAGTCGCACCATTAATAAAACTGAAACCCTTTCTATATTTAGAAGTAAAAGTCACTTAACGTAATTGCTTTGAGTTTTGTGTGACAAAACTATGCCGAGCTTATTTTACTTGGGGTTTAATGCATTATTAATAGGAATCATCCAATAACAATGCTTTTGTTGTGTCTATGTGTACGAACAGAAATAGATAGGAATTCATTGATAAAATAAATAATTTATAGATTTATACACGTGTACCTGGTTTTCCGCGTTTTATCCTAGTGTTATTCAGATATTTTTATTTCATTTGATATATAATTTGACGTGTTCGGAAGTTCTGTTCGATAATAAAGAAATAAAGCACTTTTTCAGTTTGATTTCTATCGATTTATTTAGAAATGTGATTTTTGATACCAATATTATTTATAAGTATAAATATATGCAGGCACCCAACATATAAAGTACATCTACCGGCTAAATTCAAGAAATTCTGAAACGTTACGTTGGTTACTTTAGTAACTTTAATCCTTCATTGATAAAACGTAAATAAAATAGAAGTTTATTCACAACATGTGTAATTTATTAATTAAATGTATCTAATCTTATGATAAGAACAGATTATAAATTTAAATATTCAACAGCGTTTTCTACACAGCCTATGTGGTATAAAAACCTCTTATAAAAGGTCATGGGAGTCAAGACCTTAATTCATGAAAGAAAAAACAAGGGGTTGGTATTGACAAAGTTATTTTATCATACCATTACGTCATTCAGGTGGTAGCTCTTTGCTCTCCAATCGAACGATAGGCAAACAGAAAAAGTATTTCGATCATATTCAGATTTCAGACCTTTCTCCACAAAGCTTTTATGAATTTGTTTTACTCTAACGAAAATGTATCAAAGTGTGTTCATATATGCGTTCTCTTTCATATGTACACTATCCTATAAATACATAGTATGGTATCAATGGAACAATTTTGGGTAGTTTTAAAATCATAATTAGCTCCGTATCATTATAAGAAATAAGCTGGACTATTAACATGCCATCATCTCGGCCCAAGCCAAACAGAGTTTGTGATACCACAAACTCTACGGTATGGATAATAGACAACTGATTAACTTTAACATTAAAAAACATTTGCAATCAAATTATAGAAAAAAAATTAAAACAAGTATTTACAATTAAACAATTCAGGTAAATGCAGACTGTTGCAAACACTCTACAGGTAACTCAACTGATCAATATCTGCTGCAAATCGAAATGCTGATGCGCTGCGCCAGATACTCATCAGCTCTTGGATCACGCGTCGCTTCGACCAGTTACACATAATTTTTTGAAAACCTGGCGAGTCTCGGTGTCCTTCGGACCTAGGGTCTCGACTCTATAAGGGTTTCTTCGGATAAGAAGGCGCTAGTATCGGCGAATGTACATATTTATGTACGCCAAAATACATATCTATTTGGACATATGAATTTTTGTAAACACAGAAAACACCCAGCATACTCGGATCAAATATCTGCAGATCGTACAAACATTCGTCAGGGGGGAATACAACTCGCAACGAGATGGATTTTAGCAAACGGCGTAAAATATCAAGCTCGCTACAAAAAAATACGAAATCATTTTTTTTTATTTCCATAAATGTACACTTAAAAAAGTCATATTCTTAAAATAAAATACTGACACGGAAATAAAGTGATATTTTTGATTTCTGTCACTTCGGTATGTAGACATAAGTAAAGAAGCGACGGAGAGACCTTTAGCCTGTTAGTTGTTATTTTTCGAGTTGGAGCAAAACCCGTCCTAAGCTTTTTTATCTTTTAGATAATCTGATAATTTGCAGTAAGCCTTTTCACAACGAATAGTGCATTACACCACAAACGTCAGATCTTCATATCTTCCAAACTACTAAACATTTAACTTTGAAATTTATTAGTAAAGTTCAGGACCCTATCGATCATTATGTTACGAAAACACGATTTCAAAAAAAATTCTCGATAGAAAATATCGCAACTACTAAAACCTTTTTTCTTAATAAATACGGACGTTAAGATAGGCTATCGCCGTTCGACGTCGTCATAAACCACTTTTTTTTGCTAACCTCATCAAACCGCAAATTAACCTGCTGCAGTGCTGCGGCTCGCTCCGCGTGCCCAATTTTAAATTCATATTTGTTAATTCATTCTGTCATAGGTATACCTACTACTTTTCAAAAAAACATCTTAAGAATCTGAAAAAGTTCAAAAATATCGCGGCTCTCTCCGCTCGCCGTTATGTATTATTCATATTCTTAGAAGTTGAGGGTTGGAATTATCAACCAACCCCCATGGCGGTTCAGTATTTTTTCCGTTTTTTTTAAGGCTTGGTCGCCTCCACCATCAAGTACGAATTAAGTTTAATGAATTTAATAATAATAATAATAATAAAAGTATTTATTTCCAAAAATGGTTTCAACAGGTTAACAGAGTACTTAAAACTAATAGGTTATCTCTTAATGTATCAAATTAAATTTATCTATAGTACTCTACCCTAAAACCTAAGTGCTGAAAATGCATCGACTCCTCGCTCTAACTAAGTAAAACTTGTGTTTAGACGCGAGGGCTACTCTGCCTCACAGACACAAAGAGTGCGGCTGAAGTACATGGTATAGTTGGTACATGGATGAGTTGAACAGATTGAATTGAAGCGAAAACAAATCGAAGTTCATCGATAGTTTGTAACCTTAACTAAAACTAAAATAAAATGTCTAAGTACATAGGAAAAAGATCAAGCCTTAAGCAAAAGTGTATGTAAAGTTTATGTATGATTATGTGTATATGCGTGCTAAAAGTATTGAAATATACTGTCTGTCTATTTATGTATGTAAAGTCCATACAATTACAACTTCTTTAATGACATACTTTACCACCAGCCATAGATTAGCATTTATTTTATATAAAAACTGGCAATTAAGAATTTAAAAACACTACATTGCTAGTTAAAATTAACTAATAAATTATTACGCTGCATTGTAATAAGAATCCGTCAGTTTGTTCTTGAGTGCGGCTAACCGAGCTTCCTGTTAAAATATGAGATAGGTTTTTATACAAATTGACTTTTCTTGTTATATCAATGTTTTAGTTTCAGGGTTCGTATCATATTTCATAATAAAGATGCAAATGAATTAGGTACTTGCAACTTAGCTTTAAGAAATATCGGCGCCTCAAATTCTCTTCAGTAATGTGGCTTTAGTGCCGTCTTCAAAGACTTGGACTTCATTCAAGAACCTCTTCTTCCTTTATGGCATTGCTTACCTAAGGCGGTGGTTCATGCCAAAGGCCTTTCCTAATTTTACCAAGATGTACACACGGGGTCATTTAGTTTGTTGCTTCCTATGTGCAATTACAAAACTCGTACAACCCATTTATCACATATGTAGTACACAAATAAAACTCAAATTGTGTCAAGCTGGTGAGTATCTGGTGCATCAGCATTACCATACAGCGGGGCAATACAGACAGCGTCTTGGTGACGATTCCGACGGGTATTGATATGGATCAGTTGAGCTACCTAAAGCAGTATGTAAAAAATGAAATTATTTAATAACTGTCGAAACTGTGTATACATAAGCGACAGTTTGTCCATTAATTATGCACGTAAACTATTTAATTGAATTCATATGAAAAAAAATCACACATTAACAAAATAATTCTTTAATTTCATGAATACATTACTCTATGAGCCACATACTAATTGGTAATTCTCCTATTATATGTAAGTATGTATATATTTGTATTCTCTAGGTATTTTATTATAAACTTTCAAGATCTATTAGCTCTATAATAGAGCAATGAACACAGGCAGCAATTATGGTTTAGTTTTTAGGGTTCCATACCCAAAGGGTGAAAACGGGACCCTATTACTAAGCCTCCGCTGTCTGTCCGTCTATCTGTTCGCTGTCATCGGGTTGTATTGTATCCTTATATAATAAAAAAACGGTTCATGAACCGTAAAAAGTAGACAGTTGTTTTTTTTTGTTAAGCTTACATATTAAGGCTTTTAGGGCAGTTAAATGTCCTCAGTTAAGAATGAGGTAGACTACCAAAATATTATTGGTTCCGGTCCTAAATGCTTTTTTGTTAATCTTTAATAAATAAATAAATAATAACGAATAAATAATAATGTGTGTATTTTGTTTAAAAAGGTGTTTGTTTGCCACTCGGTAAAAAAATACACTAGATTGAGTCAATATTACAATTGTATTTATGTCTTTGTAACAAAATAAACCAAAAATAATAAAAACAATTTGTCGCCTTAAAGCTAATTAAAACAATGAGGAGCTAGAAACAAATTTTGCCTTTTATTGTATTAGCATCTAATTGGCCTACGTAAAGGTGAAGGTCTACGTCTTGATTACTCGTGCTTTTCTGAGAAATACCTACAATATGCAAATTAATTCTGTTTAATGAGGAAAGTGAATGTTTTTGTACTAGCAGTCATTGTCGCCAAAAAATTGGGTCAACCTAACAGAGAGTTGACCAGCTGGAAATTCGTACGCCTTCATTTTGGCGTTATAGATGTTTTTTTAATTATTCAAGCTCAAACATCAGCAAAATCGGATTTCGATTTTCACATAAACCAATTTCTGTGGTCATTTGACCTTGAATAACATACGACACAAGCACGATTTTATTCGACTTTGACTCCAATTTTTGTTTTATTCTTTATTTTGTATGGGATTGAGAGTCATTGGTAGGTATGACCACGTCAGTCCCGTATTTTAACAAACAAGCAACCCTAATATGGCTGGAACATAGGATAATTGACCAACAGGCATTGGTTTTCATTATGGGAGACCACGAGAAGCGTACGTACTCAAAATGTCTTCAAAACATCAAAGTTTGCGTGAAACTGATCGCTTCTTAGCAAAATGCCACTTTTTGGCTTGTGGTCAAATCAGTGATGATAATGATGCCCTCCTAGCCGAATTCGGCAACGGCAAACAGTCTCAACGAAGACTAGCCAGGTGTGCAGAACATTTTACTATAGTGCACAAATGTAGTCTCTATTCCCGACTCTTATAATCCAGTGGGACGGCAGATCAACACGATCGGGGAAAGGTCAGGCGCAGGTCCAACAACCTAACGTGCTTTCCGAGCCATGGGGTGTAACACCGCCAACTTTCTGATTCTAGGTTACTACTGTGAATATTGTAAAGGTCATAGACTACCCAATGAAAATTACATAATATTCTAAAAATTTTGTAATGTTCAGTGAGTACCTACAACTTTTTACTGGCGTACATTGCTTTATTCGTATATACCTACTCGCACAAGTTGACTGCGTCTACGTCACACCCTTTATGAAATATAACAGAGAAATGACGTCAGTCATATTTTTAATTTCTGCAATTTGAAAGAGTGCGTCATATCAACTCAATCCATTCTTTGACTTTGCTGAGCATGTACTACTCAACTAAATTGACAATTTTATAAAGTGTAACGTTTTTATACGAAACCGGGCAGATAATGAATTCCAAAGTAACGATATTAAAAGGGGCAGCGATTTTCAATACGCATCATAAGATAGATTGATAGGTAAAGGTTGACTCAATAAAGTCACCTTTAAAAAAAACTTAACCATATTTGATTTCTGTTTAGAATCTACGATGTGATAAATAGAGAAATATAAATGAAATCAGGTTAATTAGCAGATTAAATAAGCCATGCAAGGGTATCTTCTGCATGGCTCCTTCTATTTACAACAAACTGCCAAAATCACGAAAAAAAATAACACACTGTTTCGGAAAAAGCCACATTGGAAGGTAAATACTATTATAAAAAAATTATTGTTTTTAATAAACAAAAAAATAATTACAACTAATATTTTAATTATAAAATAAATTATTTAAGGCTTGACCGTGAAGAACTATGACTGTCAAATTGCACGTCAATTTTACCAAAAGTAGTCGACAGAGGGCACTTATTTTTTACGTAGACTTATGCAAAGTTTATCGTTTATAGAACAGATAAACTTCTTTTGTTTTGGTTGCTGGCACAATCATCATCATCATCATCATCAGCCTATACCAGTCCACTGCTGGACATAGGCATCCCCTAATGAGCGCCATAGCGCCCTGTCTTCAGCTTGCCGCATCCAGCATCTGCCAGCAGTCTTTCGCAAATCGTCATCCCACCTGGTAGGAGGGCGTCCTACACTACGTTTTCCGAGTCGCGGTCTCCACTCAGGAACACGTTTACCCACGTTTACCCCAGCGGTTGTCGGTTCTTCTTGAATTATGGCCAACCCACTGCCACTCCAGCTTAAATTAAATAGCTCTAGCGTAAATCATAATAATTTTGTTTAAAAACGTGATAATATATATTTTAGTTTGAGTGGCGAGTGTCAAAATAATGCCAAAATCTAGAAAAAGGTGTATTTTTAAACACTTATTTTAACTGTAACGAACGTAAATGATCAGAATGAAAAAATACGATAAGTAGGGAAAAAGCCTGTAGGAGCCGAGTAATGGAATAGAATTTATCTATATATATATATATAATATAATCTATATAAATGAAATAGAACAGAAAACTGAAATATCAAGAGATCTCTGAAACTGCAAGAGCTATGAAGCTGAATTTTACACGGAGTTTCCTTTTAGGACGTAGGCTAAGAACGGATTTTCGGAAATTTATTTAAATGAATGTTTTCTCAAAAGTTTTAAAATCGTAAAGGATTGGTTGTAAAATTTTGGAGTTGATAGTTTACATGGAAACCAACACAAGATCACGCGAATGAAATTGCTGGCTGGTCAGTGATCAGCTAGTAATATATAAAGAGGAAAGATTTGTTTGTGTGTTTGAACAGGATCCTCCAAAATTACTGGGCCGATTTAAAAAATCTTTCACTATTAAAATGCTAGGTACCTACATTATCCCTGACGAACATAGGCAAATGAATATACCTACCCTATACAGTGTGAGTCTGCATAAGGTGCACAAACTGAAATGAAGGAAACTACGCACTATTTTATCGACGAAAAATGTGTTATTTAAAAAAAAAATTTTAGCGTTATTAAACTTTTTTTTTCGCACTCGGACCCCCATGTAAACAAAACGGTGTAACTTATAAACTAAACGATCAATTACTATGAAACAAACTCAGCAGTTATTGCAAATAACAGGTGCTCCTTACTGAATAAACATTGTCAAAAACACAATCCTCAATTAAAAGCTATGATGTTTTTTTAAGTAGAATCATCCTTTTTTTCATAGATTTTTGAAATAATTTTAAAATATCTCAATAAAATCAGTACTTTTTCACATTTTTTTATGACGTTACTTTATTCTACAATCTACATTGTATTATCTGTCTTATGGTAAAAATTGCTTGTTCCTATCTCAATCACAACATTTTTTATCGACTGATTTGTTTAGTGCGAAGCCGGGGCGGACGCCTAGTATGAAAATTAACTGATTTGTAAAAATAAAAAACCCACATAAGTTTTTTACGAATTACAGAGCCAGACTAATATGTTATTTGAGAAATCGTTTAGATTTTCTATTTCTTGCTTAAATTTTGAACAATTCAATAAATCCCACCGAAAATTATAGACCAGCGCAAAGATCTACTTATGAGCTTCTACTTATTTTTTCCGGCATTAGGCGGACTCTTAAGGCTGTACTCCTATTGAAACCTATTTTATTACTACGGGAATTTACAAAAAAACCATTGGCTAATTTGTGGTACCTAACGTAAGCTTCGTCTGTAATAGATTGATTTTTCATAGTTCTGGCAGAGATGCGAAGTTGTCTTGGTGGATACAAGTGCCTAAGTGCCTATTGTCTAATTGTCTATAGGTACTATACAAAATAAAAGTATAACAGATGTATTTAAAAAACCTTATGGTAGGTATCACCAACGGACCAACGATTTTTTATTAAATTCCTATATAATAAAAAAATTATAAAAAATTAAATAGGTGGTGGCGCTCGGGTACTACCTTAATCAAAATGATAAAAAGAAAGTATTTACATTTAAGTATTATCTTAATTAGAATTGGATGGATGGCCGCATACTGTATACGGCTTTTTACATTTTAGAATAAAAAAAATGGAATCCTTTTGCGAAATAGTTATGTACGGAACGCTCGTATGTATAGTAAAAAAAATAATATAGTTTTTTATCAGCGCGTCCTAGCTGTCATGACCTATACGGAGCTGATTGAGACTTAGACACTCACGAAAGGGCTTGGCCACGAGCTATGGAAAGAGCTATGCTCGGAGTTCCTCTGAAGGATAGGATTTGTAACGAATACTTACATCCGACAGAGAACCAAAGTTATTGACATAGCTTTAAGAATTAGTAAGCTGAAGTGGCAGTGGGCCGGCCATATATCGCGAAGAACTAACAACCGCTAGGATAAACGTGTTCTTGGGTGGAGATCGTCTCTCGGTAAACGTAGTGTAGGACGTCTTCCGATCAGGTGGTATGACGACCCATGAGACTGCAGGCGGATGCTGGATGCGTCATGCTGAAGACATAATGCTAATGGTGCTCATTACTGGCCTATGACTAGTAGTGATCGAACATAGGCTGATGATGATTTATTGTAATAACTAACTCAGTCACCTAGTAAGTACCCAACATCACCCATCTTAAGTAATACAGATATTATAATACTAGTCTACATCTGGACCGTGTTTAATTATTCAGTAATATTTATTTATGTTCATCTAACAAATCCGTTCTACCAAATTGATAGCTCTGTCAATGAATAAAAATACTGCAAAATCCTTGTAACGTAGGTGCAATCCAATATATATTCTATTACAATGACAAATGAACTATTGAACCCGCAAAACAAAAGTTGTCGAAAATCGTAATTCGTAAGGCGTGTCCAGCTGTCATCGCGAAAAAAGTAACATGACCCCGCGTCCGTCCATGGAGGCGGCTAGCCCCCGACTGACGTTAGTGGAAACGATTTTCAGTTATATACAAAGGGATATTTGATCAATAGGGTTGAATTTAGCGTGGCAAAATTTTAACCAAGTTATAATTACTTCGCAAAACGCCTTACAAAAATGAGTTTTTTGGGATTTATTATTATTGTATTGAATTCTACAAAAATTACGAATGTTTATTAGAAAGATATGATGTAGAAGTAGCGGTTCATGTATTTTCTTTTTCATCAGGAGTTATATATTTTGTGTAAAGGCTTAAACGCCCTGCTTTTTTATAGTGTTTTTCTAAAGTGATTTATTATAAAACTACACATAATAATGAAAAAAAGAGGTAGTAAAGATAGTTATTAGTTATTTGTTTATACAATGTGGTATTTTTCATCACTTAAATCGTATGCACTTTAGAGCAAAAAAACAAACTGTAAAAGCTGTTCGTTCAAGTAAGGCATCACTGACACCTCTTAATGGCGGCCAAAATTTTTGTTTAGATGTAGGTAAATGACATAATCTACTAGTTTTGTCATCAAACATCAAAGTGCTTTATTTCCTTTAGACCTGACCTTGGACCCTTGGACACGTCACAAAAAATAAAATTACATAAGTAAAACTGGGAAATCAAGTGATCACTTTGATTTTTTTGTTCGAGGTAAAGTAAAAAAGCGAACAAGAAACCTTAACCTTGTTAGAATGTTAGTTTTCGAGTTGGAGCAAAAGTCGTCCCACGTTTTTTTATCTTGTATAATAATGTGATATTTTGTAGTAAACCTTTTTACAAAGCCTGCCTTTTGACAATTTGTTTGAATCTATTCATTGATAATTTTTGCAACTCACTTGGAGTTTCGTTGTAGAAGCTGTTTTTTAAAGCTGTTTTTTTAATTTTTATTATTTATCAAGTTTATTTCAGTTTTTTTATCACCTGTTCTTTTATAATTTGATTAATTTACTAAGTAAACATTTAAATTAAGTGACAATTTGTACCTACCCAGATTTCACCCTGATGTCCAAGTCCACCCCAAGTCCCTTGTCAAAGGATTAAACATTGGTGTTCTTCGAACACAAATAAGGTTCGTAGTGAACCCGCTTACATCAAACTACGATAGTTTTTATAGTAAACAGACACATACACATAAGCTGGCAAGTTAAATTTATTACACCCTTCTTTTTGCGTTAAAAATAACCCATTATGACCTAGCGGTGCCGTTTGGCACCCAAATCAAGGCGTTCATATATACGCGCTATAAACGCCTCACGTAGAGTGAAGCCCGGTGATTGGCTATCTATGCGGTGCTAGAGCGACATAGCTATCAGTTTCAGTACATTGTTTTTGTTTGTGGACTTGCTGAGACCGTTACGAGCGTCACAAAGTCAGTGTTATGAAATTTTTGCAGAAAATGGATTACAAGCTCAAGTAAGTGTGACAATAATTTACATATTACGTGAAATTTATGACTGCAATGCATTTTGTTTCATTCCTATATACTTGTGTGACTAGATAATATTGCAATATAATTTAGTTTTGTTTGCGTGTTTGTATTATCGCACTTCAAAATTTGCGGGTGCCGTATGGCACCTCTAGGCCGATATGTAGTATATTTCAATAATGTGTACAATGTTTTGTTTTGGATTTTGCGAAGGTTAACAGTGTTTTTTTGTCTTGATAGGGGTTGTAACTCTATGAGGCACTAGCTCTGCTAGAAAAAGATGAGAAAATTGAGCCGCGGTTGCTATACATTGAACCTCCAGAACCTGCAATCGACTTTGATCAAGATTCGGGCGACGAAAAAGGGGGTGGTTTTATAAATAACCTGACAGGTCGGCAAGTCAGTGCTGGGTATGAAATGGTATTGAAGTCTACGTCTCTGTCACCACGTCAATCACGTTCCACTAGTCACGGAAATGCACGGGTGGTACCAGATATACAAGATTAGGCCGAATCATATCGGACGTTGCCTCGTGGGTCACGTGCTTCACTAGGCTGCTCTTCTTCACGTCGCGGAAGAGGCAGTCGAAGTTTTGGAGAAGGACGCAAGAGTCAAACGCACCCTGATGACTGACAATTCTTCAAGTAATTCAGGCGATTTCGAAACAGACTAACCAATTTCACGTTCGTTAAACATGTAAAACTAAAAAAGTGTGTACACTATTACATAAATTCATAAATTAAATGCTGTTTTTTATTTATTAATTCGCACATCACTTAAAATATTCATCATTTTAGAAGTAGACTGTTAAAATAGTTAGCTAATAAAAAGTTAATACATATAAAAAGAGGCATGTAAAGCTTACGTATTAGCCTAGCGGTGCCATATGGCACCCATTGTTTTTTCCAAAAGTAAAAATAAAAAAAAACTTTTAATTATTAAAAATAGCTCAGGGAGCTTTCATAAACAATATATATAAAAGTTGTTGATTTCTAAGCCCCTAAAATAATTCAGGTCATAATGGGATAAACAAGAACATGTCATGTCGGATTTACTACGACTCAACTAAAAACAGAGGCTTCGTTAGCGTTTGATTCATAGAGCCACAATGAATGGTCATTAAGGGGCCGGCCGGCCACCGAAATTCATCTATCATGTATTATTCCTGTGATAACAGAGAAATGTTTTGAAATTTTGTACAATCACTAGCTTTCCGCTCGCGGCTTCGCTCGCGTAGAAGATACGATTTGTATTGCTCTTCAATCTAATCTCACTAATCAGAAGCCAAGGAACGAATTTCAAACCTTAATAAAGCTATTTACCTAATTTTCATGAATATTTTGAAATATCCTAAAACACGCGTGCAATAGTTCTTTAGAGGTTCTTGTGAAAATTCCTGAAACACGTATTTTAATTTATTGTGTTTTATATATACAAAGAAAATTTCAAGTTAGTAGCTCTAAAAATTAAAAAGTTACAGCCATTTCAATTCGGAGCCAAACTACGAACCTCAAACTTTAAAAACCCGATTAAAACCATTTTCAAGAAAATTTTGTAAAATCCTGAAACACGTGTTCAATAATTTTATATTTTTAGTATTCTGTAAGTTTCAAGCAAATCGAGCCACTGGTTAAAGAGTTACAATAAACACCAAAAAAACTTCAAACCCCCTTTTAACCCCCTTAGGGGTGAAATTTCTTATCGGGAGCTTGTGTATTAAGCCTAGTCCAAATTTCAGCTTTCTAGCTTTAGCGGTTTGGGCTGGGCGTTGTCCCCAGAAAATCGCTCGTTCCTTTATATTATATTAAGATTGTGGGCAATAGGGATAGAAGTACAAAAGTTCCTTAGCACAGAACAAACAATTAAATATGTAAAGAATATTAAAAGTTATATTTTATTAAATGATAACCTGAACCTAGAAGATGTAAACGGCTATCCAAGTTGACTATTGTGATAAGAAATACTAAATTTTTAAATCAAAAGGACGTATACAGGGTGTCCGGTAATTAATGGATAACCCCGCAGGCACTTGTGGGGGGGCAGAAGGGCAACTCAGAAAAAAATATAAAAAAAATCTATCTGCAACGGTCTAGGATTTTTTTTTATTTTTTTTTAAGTGCTAAATTTTATACCTTTGTTCAAATTTTTGGGCACTACGGCTACAAATTGAATAATAACGAATTCAAACGAAATCAATTCGTTATTATTCAATTTGTAGCCGTAGTGTCCAAAAATTTGAACAAAGCTATAAAATTTAGCACTTAAAAAAAATAAAAAAAATGCAGATAGATTTTTTTTATATTTTTTTCTGAGTTGCCCTTATGCCCCCCCACAAGTGCCTGCGGGGTTATCCATTAATTACCGGACACCCTGTATATGAAGGACGTGTATAGAATATGCGTAGCTCTCCTCTCTAGTTCGCGTCCGGTTTTTAAATAACCATTGGAAGAGATCGCTTCTAAGCGATAAGGCCGCCCATTGTACTTTTCTCATGTAATATGTATTTTTGTAAAAAAAATATCTGCTGTACAATAAAGTGTTTTTGTACCTATTGTATTGTATTGCATTGGCATATAGACAATGACTATTTTTTCAAAATTTAGCTAATTCTCAAATGGATCAAAAAAAAGAGTCCGGCTCGAAAAAGCATACAATTTTTTTTTTTATACCTCCTTCATTTTTTTTCATGTCCATTAAAATAGGCTGGTTCAACCAAAAGGTATGTCTGAATTTTCAATAATTTTATATTTGATTTCCGTAATACAAATTTTGATTTGTGTGACCACCATATTTTATATTGAATTGCTTCATAATTATCAAAAGGATAAAGTTACCTCCACTACCAATATAATATATTAATTTAAAATACAAAATATTTTATTCATAAATAAACTAAAATGAAATTCAGGATAATCTATCTCCAGGTCTAATTTAAACCTTCAAAGAAAAAGATTGTGTTATCCACTGTAAATTGAAAAACAATAAATAAATTATTATTTATCTTGTGTGTAAATGTAGTGGCAAATAAATGATAATTATGTCTTTGTCTATGTCTAACGCGTAGACACAAAATAACCCGAATAGTCAGAAAAGTTCGTTTTATCTTTATACAATTTCATTTTGTAAAGATTTAAAACATCAGACTGAGGGACTTTGTCGCTCAGCGACCACATCGCTCTGTTAAGTAAAGATAGAATGAGTTTCATTTAGTTAGTTTTAAAGCTGAGGCAAAACGAACGTAACTTTTTGAGTAGTGAGTCACGTAGTTTCATAGAAATTACAACTCATTACCTAGAACAAGCTGGACTTTTGTATTAGGCAGATAAAACGCCGCGACCCAAACTAAAAAAAAAATGCCGTGATTTGGTCTCGGCTATAATATTCTTGGGTCAGGAACATTATTCGAATATCACCGTGAATTCATTTAATCTTAATATATTTAATGCCAATCTGAAGCAAGGATAGGCAGGCGTCTTATCCGCAGGATCATCACCCCGATTCACTACGGTGACACGTCTGAGCCAGCGATACCTTTGAGTTTTATTAAAATCTGAGACTATATATCAGTATACTCTTTACATTTTTAAATTTTAATGTTCCTAGTTTTTATAAAATTTACAGACAAATCTTAAATTATAAGTTTTTGTAAATTCAAAATCCTATATCGCTTCAAAAATTCAAAATATTTATATACTATTTGAGGAATCCCTCATCGTCTTTTTGACTTGCCCCCTTGTTCCTTGTGAGCCCATTGTATTATTAGCATAAATTAAATTGAATTTACATGCTTCAACAATTAGTCCCTACATCAAAAAGCCTTAGTTACACTCTGTGATTCAAAACAAAATGCTTTAATTATCTAAAATTAATATTGCGAAATTAATTACTATTTACTACTTGATTCATTAATCTCATTTTAAAAGTTATAAAACGAATCTCGTGACGTATATTAGGGCAACTAAAATTATCTCTTCACGTGGGTCGGCGTTTACTTTACTTTATTAAAGTTTCACAAACCCGGTGTTGTGTAGATGTTAATTAAAATTAATAGTAAAAGCTTTGCCTGAAACTGGTGTAGGCGAGGCTCTACTATGCCTCGACTAGGTCGAGACGAGAGGAGTGTCACACAGAGCGATAACGAGCGGATGAATGAATGCATTTGGTAGGTCAACAAAAACCTATGGAAATTCTAACTTGATCTAACAATATTGTCTGCAGGTTTAGACGTAATATTGATGCTTAGTATCAATAGAGCCCGCAAGATTTTGGATCGCGTGGGTCAAAGTGAAACTTCCGGATAAGTAATATACATCAGTATATGTAGAACGTCCGAATAAGTGTATATACAGTAGATATACATCATAAGTAGTTACATAGCCTGCAGGAAATCACCGGTAATAGTAGTACGATTAAAAAGCAACCACTGATAGTATTATATTCCTATCTAAGTACTCAACTAAATCAAAACACCTTTTTTCCGAGTATTACGTAAGTGAAAGCTTTTACTGTTTTGGAAAGATATTTGTGTAACGAAATGGTATCCCACGTACCAACCAATGAATATAGAAAATATAAATTTTTGTATTTTACTGACCTTTTGTTTAAAATTTACAAACGGTAGGTGTCTTATGAGTAGGTATCTAATGAAATATTATCCTTCCTGTCGCCGGCAGCACACCGGAGGGCCCGTAACCAAATTTTCCTTGGAGACCAACAAAGCTCTATGTGACCAGCCAAATAAATCTTCATTTTGGGGAGTTAGTTGCGCGTTCACACTTTCAGAAACACCGATTTACTTCTCCTTTAAATATGGAGAAAATAATTAATGAGAAATGTTTGTTACTGAATAGCTAGTTGAGAAATTTCAAGTCAAACACTCATACTCGTACATTACTCTAATGTATATTTTATTTGACTTGAAATTTCTCTTTGATTCTTCGCTTTGATTCGTCATGTTTCTAATCAAATTTGTTTATAACAGGTCAAAAACCCATATATCAAAAAATCACATACAGCTTCAGAAAATGTATATATAATAATATATTTTATAAGTGTTATAGCTTGGCAGTTTTATAACCCTGAAAAGCTTCCCAGGTAATTTTAAGATAAAACACAATTCAATGTTTCTTCTAACTTCTGTAAGTTTTTTATAGATCTCACGTAACTATTGATTAAATTGTTAGGAACTCATGCAAAAGTTTATTAAAAAAACAAGTATGTTGCAAGCATGTTATTTCGTCTAACAAATAAAGTATTACAGCACTAAATAATTCAAATTTAAATTTCAGAAGAAAAGCAAAGAAATGTTAAATAATATAAGAAATATATTTCCCTTGTAGATCCAGATCTAGCAGTAGGGTTTCTGATTTCTCGAACTATTTTGTTCTCGAGGCACGGGAATTCGAGAGCAGGAACTCTATCCATCAGCCAACAGATCCTGTTAGTTGCTTGTATAAATTAATCCTTCAAGCCACCTAAAGTTTAATCTCACTGTTCTAATAAAGATCTAGTAGATTATGCGTCTTAAGTCTTCTCAAAAAGACATGAATAATAAAGGTTGGCCAAGTGTACTCTGACTGAGTTGTACTTGAATTTTTTGCAAAACTCAAGATCGTGACCTGAAAGTCCTTAGACATAAATTTCAGTAAGTGTACCTGGACTTATTGTAAATCGGCAAGCCTATTTTAAGTTAAAAACGCTGAGACGCGAAGATAAAAGTAAAAGAAATTGAGTACCTAACTCTAGGCAATTGTCTTCATATGTGAACAAAGAAATCTAATAAAATAAAAAATAGGACTCACATTTTCTTAAGAAATATATAGTGCGCTTAAATAGATGATAGAAATTGTGTTAGGTGTTCAATACCTTATGTACCTACTCGTACTCATCTAAATTACCCATGAGACGAAAATTGTAAAACTTCTAGAGAATGATTTTATTTTTGTTTTCTAGAAATTCTTCAATTTTCTTAGCTTTTCGCTATATATCGTGAAAGGGAACTTTGATACATTGGTTTCATATTGCAATAAAATACCCGAGTTTCGTTCATACGTCTTTGCCACATGTAGAGAGTGAGTACAGAACTAATACTATTGCAATAAAGCTCAAGGGACCAGAGTTGATATCCTATTTATCGCCCACAGCAGGTCAGACAAGGAAAGTGCCTTTTCTTTATCACCATCCTAATGGAACCCTCGATATGAACGGAAAATCTGAAATGTAATATTCAAACGTTCGGAAAGCTGGGGGATGAGATGGCAATCCAATCTCACTGCTGCTTTAGAGCATAATTATCGCCTGTTCTTTTCCATCATTATTTAGGCAGAGATAAGGCATGAGCACCCATGTAAAGGCAGTGACATCAATCAATAAATATGTATTGATTCAGTAAGCCCTGCCAGGATACAGAAAATCTCATAAAATGCGTAAATTATTGGTGTTAGAGAATATATCAGATATTGACAATTCAATGTATTTTGTTCATTAAACTTTTACGTTTAACGTTTAGGCGGTCCATAAATATTTTACCATTGACTGACACGTTAAAATTATATCTATTTCTAACCAACTTCAATACGACCCCACTTGTCAGCATGTCAGCAAACTCTCTTAACTGAACGGATTTTTTAAAAGCGGGGTAATTTAAAGCAATAAATAGGAAGTAATCCATTCAATTACATACCTAATTTTATCTCTATGTTGCTGAATTTACAGTAGATACTGGTTGTTAATTCAGCAACATATAATAAACCAAAGCTTATTTTAGTAGTGGCGTTCATCATTAGCTGACCTTTATTATTTATATTATTTTATCATTAGTGTTACGTTTGGTTTAAAGACAATTTCTATTATTACAAAAGTATTGAAAAACTAGAAGCTTTCGGTAAACTAAACATAGCAAGTCCAAAACCACCGATTTTATAAAACCAAAAAAATAATTAGAACCAAAACTGAAGTAATTACAAGACTAGATACCTGCGGGTCTAACTAACGATGAACGCCACTGTACGTAAAGCCGGAAACACACTATTAACACGCTACTCAACCTGACAACACACGTGTGGAGTTGAATAAGGGCATTTCATTTCAACAAACTACTCGAAACTAATAGTTGATTTAGCCTATCCACTGCCCGCGTACATGTAGACCGCTTGATAGGAAAAACAAAATATGAAGTTATAGGTTTTGGATGGCGTTACGTAGACCAGATCCACATCTGGGCATAAATCCGCATAGCAGGAAAAGAGCTCTTAAATCAAAACAAATTTTCTATGGCCTGAACCACATTATTATCACCCGACGCGACAAAACATCGGACGTTTACAATGTTATTCTGGTCATAGAAAATTGATACCATTACATTCAACTCAACACGCATCGCGTTTGGTTGGGTCACGTGGCATTTCAATAGTGTGTAGATCCCTTAATCCCTGTTCATGCAGCACTGGTGTTTCATGTTGATATTCAAAGGATTACGTTGACACAGTTACGAACAGTGTACGAAATTGTTTAAATCATAACATAACTAGGTAGGGATGGTATCAGTGTAGTTAAAGTTTGCTATGCTTTCATTATGTCGTTATTTAATCAGGAATTAGAATTTGGATTAGGCAGGGGGACGATGCACAATACAATCCCATGCGAGATGTCAGTGCAGATCCCAGTTCCCCCCAATTTAATTAGAAAGGTTGTGCCGCATAAAAGTACCAAGAAGAATCACTTCCATGTACTTACTTCTAAGATCTTTCCTAGCTACCTATTTACGATTCGTTTATCCAAAAAAGTTAAAAAATTAACCAGGGGAAAAAATCTGGACCCTTTTGTTTTCGATTGATTGATTATATTTCAAGCTTTCAATCAGTATTTTACAAAAAGCCAGATTTCTAAAGACTAGTTTCTCTAACTTAGTATACCAGCCTTTACCAATATATTATCTATGTATACGTCTTAAAAGTATACATAGATAATATATTCAAAAGACAAAGAAAGTCTTCAAAAGACGGTTTTTTGAAATAAAATATGCAAATGATTCTCCAAATGGTTTTTTCAAAGATGATTAAGTTAGCCCTAGAAATAAATGAATAAATAATGCCGGACAATTTACACAGCATTATCTAGCCCCAAGCTAAACTGAGCTTGTTTTATAAGTACTAGATAACTAATATACATAATACAATACAATAAATAGAAAGACATTATTTATTATACATATAAAACGAACAGAATACTATCTGCCACATTTGTCCCGAGGCGGACATCCAACCCCCAATCTCCTGCGCCGCAGGTGGTCCTTCGCCCACCGCGCCACAAAGGTCGTCTAAAGTCTTAAATAATATAATGGTCATCATCATCATAATCACCACTAACATTATTTCTTTAGGCTTACAAAATAAGCACTTTGACAAATCATATCTTACGCTATAAACAGCTATATAAATAGTAATTTTTACTATTTATATAGCTGATATTTTTATTATCAAATAAGAGGTTATTGAATAAATCCTTTTAAATTTTTGGTCCACTAGTGTAATAAATGAAAAATAAACCACTAAAAAGTTTTTATTTCACATAAAAAGTCATACATCATTATTTGCCTAGGTCGTCGAGAAATAGGTATGCAAATTTGTATTCATAGGCAAAACGTTCCTGTCTTATGAATATTGGAACCCACCATAATAAAGCTTCATATTGACACATTTATACCTATGTCAATTCATTACGTCGTCGAATATTCAAATACGTTGCTCGACTGATTTACTTGAAAACGCCTCGAACTCTATTCAAAGAGAAAATCTTGTTCAAAGTGACTGAATAAATGAAATGTTCTCGATTGAGTGTTTCAGTGGCTTCCCTTGAAGTGAAATCACCTTTTGACTGTTAAAAAATGGTTTCTTGCAAGCTGTTTGAGAATTTATAATAGCATAAGCTAATGCTGCCGTAACAGTATAATCAATGACAAAAAAAAACTCCAAAGACAGATCGTTTGTAACGTCTGTTTATTAAACGAGGGTTAAAGGATGTGCCGTAATAAATTGCATAAATAATTAATTAATTGCTTAGTATTCTTGAGAAACTAGATAAAGTAAAATGTGTGAGGTTACAAGGTTAAAGGCAAACGATCAAGTTAATAAGGATTTATGTTAGGTGCCTCCACAATAAGAACTTAAAATACGTAAGCGGCATTCTCCAAAGGAAAGCTTGTATAATTGAAGTTCATTGCTTTAATTGCCGTTTCGATAAAAATAAACTCAATAATTATTGCTTCCTACGTATAATAGCTGCCTCTATGACCTTTGGTTTTAAATAAACCCTAAACGTACTGTAGGACGCCCTCCGACCAGGTGGGATGACGATTTGCGAAAGACTGCTGGCAGATGCTGGATGCGGCAAGCTGAAGACAGGGCGCTATGGCACTCATTAGGGGAGGCTTATATCCAGCAGTGGACTAATGTAGGCTGATGATGATGATAATGTAGTTTATTTTCACACAACCATCTTAAAAAGAATTTGTTTTCATGGTTCATGAATCGTCTATGTGAGTTTCGTATGTGAGTTTTATGAATATCATCGTATCTTATAAACTAAATGCCACAACAGATTTGAACGTAAGTGTTCGGTATTGTATGATCCTTACAACATCACTAGTTATACTGTTTTTTTTATAGGAGAATCGACGTTTTTTTTTAAATATTATTGTGAGATTTGTTTATATTTTAACGCATCTAGGAGCCTGGACATATGCGTAATGGCCCCCATTACGACACTCAATTTATGAAATATACATGCATTACGTACGACATGGACTGGACAAAAAACAACTAATTTGGAGAGATATTTTTTAAACTACTTTATATTTCGATAACTGAACCTTTCTAAAAATGAGTTTACGCATTGAATGCGTTCCTAAACCTTTAGCTACAAATTGAACCATTTACGGTCGGACTGTTTACGATTCTCGATAATGTTCGTGCCATTAAATTGATATGCATACATAAATGGAAAAAGCTGAGGCTGCGACCGACATTTAAAATGACCGTAAAAATGAACCTTTGGACACGGAAGGATATATCTGTCAACTACACTGTTCTGTATACTGTTCGAAGTTCAATTTTACCCCCAACAGAATTAGTGATCCTGTAAGCCCGTATGAATAAATGAATTAAGAATACATTTTTCTAGAAACTTCCAAAAATACAGCCTGTATCAATCGGGCTAGTAAAAGGATAATGTAATGATACCCCGTACAATGAAATCTGGTTCAGGGATTCAGGCATAGTAGAGGCATAGTAGGCAGTCATAGTAGAAAAAAAACTCATTCATGTGGACCCTGAAAATATGCACCTTTTTTGACACCATATTAAAAACTGTTCTTTGATTGCGTTTCATACAAATATTACAAGTATATATACCTATCCTATTTTCCGTGGTTTCATACTGAGGTACATCATATTGTCTGACAACAGAATATTCGAAATTACATTTATGTAGAAGGCTAGTGTTCGTCGAAATCGAATATCTATTGGTTTATCTTTATATGACTTTGCAAGTAAAGCTGTCGGCAAAGTAACATCAAAAGAGGTCGTTTTGCAGAGAGCACTTTGCGAGCCTTTAATCGTGGAAAGTCACTTGATTTGTGGTTTTGAACTGTGCACAAACAAGAGTTGCGGTGAGCGCGCTGGCTACCGACACCGATCGCCACAATATCCCACCCCACTCGTGTCCCCACCGATTACAAGCTTTACACAAGCAAATACAGCAGTTTCTGTGTGGGCACGTATCGGTACTTGAATCTATTGATTGCTTTGTTCAAAGAGTTTCTAATATTTGTCTATGGCGTTTTACCCTGGCGTTTCACATCTCGGGAATTCTTAATACATTTGTTTTTTTAATGTAACTTCCACTAAAAACTCTGGGAATTTATTGAATATTTTTCTTCATGAAGACGACTAATACCGTTTTAACAAATTAATACAGTTTTCCAACTTCACAGAAAACGTTAGCGGAAAATATTTTTCATTCAGTATTATGAAAAGTTGTTCAGTAATCGATATTATGCTTTAGTACCTAACACTTTTATATAGGATAAACGTCACACAAGCAAATATCTATGACTGCTGATCAAGTGTTCATAATACGGGCTCTAAAATTCTAGAAGCTTAATGTCTAGGAAGGTAACACTATTCTGTTGGAACCTTAATCAATATCATGATCTGCGTGAATATATTGAATGTTTTCACAATAATAGCTATATCAGTAACATTGGCACTTATTTCTTTGAAACAACAATGGATACGACAACTTAAAAGTGTGTAACACTAACCGAGGAAGTAGAATGCGAATGAAAAGGCACTCGGTAGCGTTTCGAGCACAACTAGCGTAAACAAAGTGTAATCTCATCCAGAACCAGTGACTGCGCTGTATTGACTTGCACACTAACAATACCCACAACACAAAAACAGAAATCCAAGCTTTTCTACCATTCGTCCCTGCTATCCTGGCTTATAAATTGAGGTCGTTAGGATTGGTTGTCAAAGTGCAAGTTGTCCAACA
Organism: Eupithecia vulgata; assembly: GCA_946478455.1. Lineage (NCBI taxonomy): Eukaryota > Metazoa > Arthropoda > Insecta > Lepidoptera > Geometridae > Eupithecia > Eupithecia vulgata. The sequence continues at coordinate 8,916,617 of OX297869.1, read as the reverse complement.
CAACAGTGGACTCAAGTAATTTGATGATGACGTTACATTGCAAATTAGTGTTTTTAATAACTGTCTTAACCATATTTTCATGTATGTTATAAGGTCCTTTGGTTTAATTAGGCAAAGCAAACATTTATCGAGCTAAGCTAAAACTTTTTGTTTTTTAAGATTTTCCGTAACGTTTTAGTAAAACGTCTCATTAATATTCAAGCGGGTCTTACCTAAATAGATTTAGGTCATCTTGTCTCATCCTATTCGAGCAATTAGTGATAGGGTCAATTAATTCGGACCGTCGGTTACAGTTTCTCAATTTGCTTGTAAATGCCGACTTAAGTTAATGCTAGAGAGGAGAAAATAGACCAATGAGTGGTACGAATCATTCGTAAGAATCTTGATTGAAAATAAGACTTTAAAGTAAAAATAATATACTCTGAATCGAATTTGGTAGTGTAATGGAATTGAAAATAAGCGTAGAAAAGACATCTACCTCCACGCGCCTGGAAAAATATGTCGCTACTTTTTATTTGAATTATTTCAATACAAATTCTCGCCTTTAGGTTCGGCTTATTCTCAACCAGAAAATCTTTAGAGGGTATCATTTCAGCAGATTTCAATATTATAATTCTAATACAGCCCTTCAGCCTAATGACCACCTCGCTCTCCGTCCCATTTATACTCTGGCCTTTTAAATTAAAAGTATCTTATCTGTCGGCTAAGCGATAACCTCGAAGATGTAAATAACTGTGAGAATTACGCATATAAATGTTGCCCTTACTTAGCAGAATATCGCTATGGAGAGGGAACATGGTATGATGCTCGTAAAATTAGCATTTTGTATAGAATCGCCGCCAATTAGGTTAGCGACACGAAGTCTACGGTTGAGCGCTTGCGTCAGACTTTGTGTCACTACTAACTCAGCTTGTATTAGTTAGGACTGAGACACGAACTTTGAAGATATTTATATTTTTAGATAGAAAGAAAACGGACTTATACCAATATAAAGATGGAGAGGTTATTCTTGAATGAAAGGCCTTCCATAGACATAGTCTTACATAAACCTATGTGTATAAATATCATATATCAGCTGTCACTGTGTGGGTTTACCTTAACGGATAATTACGCTACTGGTGGCGGTCCCTGGCATTTTGCATAATACACAGAGTTGTATAGTCAATTACCCGCTAGCATGCATTCATTGTGTATATTGTTACAGTCAGAAATAGCATAATATTTATGCTGAGCGGAGTTTTATCTCAGAAAATGATGCTGCGGCAATGCTAGGAACACCCAGCACCCGTACAATTGATACGCAACCAAACATGGTTTCTTCGGCACTTTTTATTTTTTATGCATTTTAAAAGATAATAGCGCGCGTTTCAATCCAGCAAGATCAGATTTATTATTATTAGACATTTAATAGGATTAGACAGCTTGTAAAGGATATCACGTATTGTAGGCAAACAAATCAATGTCAAATAAGATCGAAAAATCAATGGTCAATGAGAGGTCGATTTTTTCAGATCATTGAAATAAAAAGTTAGGGCATCAGGTTCGATGTAGCCAAGTGTTTACCTGTGTCCTGAATGAGCCAGTGCACCGTGAAACGTTTTGTATATTTTTAATTTTAAAAGAGCCTACTTAACTATTTACATTCCCTTAAAACATAAAACACCTTCGACGCGGGCCGTTGACGCGGTGGTCAACAACCCGCGACAAAATCGGAGCGGGTGACGCGCATTAGATGCGGTATTATCATAGAACCGAGAAAAATGTATTTGTACCACACACACAAATACATTTTACTTGGTTCTGCGATGTGATAATAAAGACATGCATCAGTATTGCCTAGTCATAATATGTCTGTATGCATGTGTGACGACCGATGTGGCGCGGTGGGCGAAGGTCTGCCTGCGACGAAGAAGGTTGTGGGTTCGATTCCTGCCTCGGGACAAATGTGTACGATCTGCAGACATTTCTTCAGGGTGTTCTGATCGTTTTCTGTATATAATAAAAAATATCTATTTATGTATTGTATATTTTTTTTAATATTTGCATTTATTTCTTCGGAAACGTCGTGATTGTTAAAAAATACTTTTTCTCTATTTCTGTGCTCGAAGCTAAACCCACCCCTGAAATTTTCGTTACATCCTGTATACCTACATGTGTTGCTGTGAATATCACCGTGTGAGAACAAGCGCATCCTATATTTACATCTCAGTCTCCGCATAATTTTTATTTCTGGTACAGAATAAAAGTGCTGACCATTGCCAAGTAGGTTGAGAATACAAAGGAAGCTGGAGTACCATATTTACATTGTTTCATCCACGTCGCCGCCTCGGTAGGTTCTCATTGTCAGCAGATTTTTTTTTGTTACGTTCAACCTGAGTCTTGAAATAGATCTATACCTAAATAAACTCAACCCTCGCTTTGGCTCATATGGTTACCTTCATATATAATAAAGAGTTAATAACACTACATTTAGAGACCCTCAAGGAATAAAGTTCCGTCATAACATCAATTTGAAAGGACAATTATAATTGATGTAATAACTTGATTTATGTAGTTTTAAATGACTTAATATAGTAAATAGGCAAACCTCGTATTATAGGAAGATTCCTATAATAGGAGGTAGGTATGCCTATTTTACAATTAAAACAATACAATAAATGGATTTATGCGATTTACAAAAAATTAAAACAATGGTTTATAGCAATGATGCAACGATATGCAATTGTTTAAATGTAATTGTTTTAAAATGAAATGTAAATACTATTTTTAACAGAACCTTTACAAAGCTGACTGTGACAAAAGCGAAAGCCTCCCCCTCACATGTCGACCAAATTAAACTCTAACTCGGTCGGTCAGGCTAAGTATAACCTGCCTATAGATAGCCAGGCTGTGGTGAGATCACGTTGTTGGGTAGGTAAGCTTTAAATACTTTATCAATGGGTATTTTTAATGTTTATTTACAGGGTGTAACAAAAATGAAAGATCAAAAAAAACATATCTTTCAGGTTTCAGCTTCGATCACAGAACACGGCAAAACTAATCAATTAAAAAAACTTGCTTCTGTTTTCAGAAAAAGGTTAATGTAATAAAATTACCACTAGAATTACATTTGCTTATTGTCATAGATATGGATGTATGGAGATAAGAATAATAGCCTACAAAACTGTTTTCATCTGTTTTAAAACACAAAATACCTTCGTAAACATCATTGGAGCGGGCTACGTACACGTACGATGTACGTACGATGACAATACGTTTTGACAATAAAGCACATGCAAACCTGAGATGCAAAAACAAAGAAACGAAATCATCACTTGACTATGCGATGACAACCACCTCACCACAACAGCCATAATGGTACACTGTTGGACACTGGCCTTGCCCTGACAATTGCCTTATTGGCTTCCGTCTTATGGAGGGGTAATGCCCATAACCCCACGCTTAGCATGCGGGTTGATCGTCGCAGGTCGGTAGTAGATCTATTCTGCAAGAGGCGCTGCTGCTCGCCCCCTGGTGTATATCCCTTATATGCCTCTTACGACACCCACGGGAAGAGTTGGGGTGGTGCAAATTCTATACCAGCACCACACGGCTAATGACAACCAACCATGTGCTTCTTGTCACCACATTGTGATACCTACTTATCGCATGTAGTGCGTCGCCGATGATATCACGGGTTTAGTACGTTGGCCGTTTTATGTCCTTTTAAATGACAACATGGTCACGTATCTGTCATTGCCTTGTCTAGTGGTCATTTCGTTTTTATTTTATGGATTACTATTATAATATTAATAATGTAGGTATTGCTTATTTATTCTTCATAATAGATTTTACTTAAAATGTAGTAATCATAAGCACGGTGAAGAACGACTTCTTGAAAACTTAGAAAATGTAGAAAATTTGTAAAAGGAGAAGGTGCGAGTATTGAGTATTTTATTAAAGATTATAATTTTGTGGTAGAAATCGGAATAAGGTTTCAACAACCAGCCCCAAAGCTCCACACCATACTGAAGGAACGAATGGACGGTGGCAAAGTATATGCTCCTTACGGTTCCATCAATCTGCCGAGAACTTCAAAGTCTCATGTGGCATATAGGACACCTTGTTCTTAGCAGATTGTTGGCAGTATAATCGACCTATCTTCATATTAATTACAAGTAGCAGATATGAGTATAAACCTTATTAAAAGATCCGTGTTACGTAAGAACATGCTATACTATATACCAACACTGACGATAAATAAAATTATCTGAAAGGGTTGTTTTAATTCGACGGCTTGTCAATTTATTATGAAGCTTCGTAAGTAGCGGTTCGCGTGATACGCACGCATAATTGAATTGAAACTCACGTCAACTGAAGTACAGTGGCAACACGGAACGCGCCTATTACAGCTCGCTCGAAGCACGCACAGATCAAATTGGCGGAGGATACGCAGTGAATGTAGAAGCCCATTGAAGCATCATTTGCAAATTTTTCCAGCTTTTTCGGTAAAAATAAGGAAAATATGCCCGAATTTCATTTCAATTAGTACTTCGACAATGGAAGGCTTCTGTTTTTCTTGCAGTAATAAAGAGTTAATTCTACCATCTTGTTTTATTTATTTATACCTGCCCAGTATTACCTACTCTATTAGTTAAAGGTCATAGTTCTTCTGAACGATACGGTTTTAATTGCGTTTTAATTATTAGGCACTGGTAGTTGTTTTTGGTTTTGAGGCTATTGTGTAATAAGTACTGGTTATTTTCGTAAGTCATAAAAATTTCATGGCATGCAACCTTGTACAATTTTAAACGAATCGAGAGCTCCTTATTCATTTTTAATAACACTTAATACCGTTTTACATTCACAATTTACATAATTATTTAATCATAACTTTAACATGCGTTCGTCAAAGTTTGGGCTCTTAAAATAAATATACCTATATAATAAGGAAGTATTTTTAGACTTAAAACCATCGACTTGCCTTTGATTATATACGTAAAAAAATTGTAACTAGAAACCCTGTTAGGTATGTGTAGGTATTATATGCTAAGCAGGGCTGGGCTCGTAATAAAATCACTACTAAAATAATAAGTCTGTGTGTAATGTCTGTCTGAACGCGATAAATTTAAAAACTAGGCAAAGAATGAATTTTCATAAATTTTTCACCGATGGACATTGTGACTTACAAGAAAGAAAAAAAAAATGTAATTCAAATGTATTCGTAAAATTCATTAGGGTTTTGAGTAACTGTTGTTAAATATGACGACGATTGTCGGTGATGTCGGAAAAAAACGGGCTGGAAGCTTTACTGGCGTGCGCTGCGTCAACCGATAGAGTTAGGTAGGTACATGAAAACAATAAATGACGAAATATTCCTCCTGGAAAGATCTGTTACGCTGCTCTACTGAATATGTGAAGCTGGGGCGGGCTGCTAGTTATAAAATAATCTGAAACTTAAGTATTACTTTTGTCTATGAAAATGTTGTTGTAGGCTAGCGAGTCTTCAAAGGCAATCATTTAGGGAAGCACTTAGTGTTCAGGTCAGGTGCGTGTAAATTCAGCGCTCGGCTAAAGATAATTTAATTCGTCCATTCATGGAGGTGCGAATTTGCAAGTGCGTATCGGAGGGCGCGGCGCCCCCGCCCGCACCCCGTCCTTCTCCCTCCCCGGCCCTTAGCTCGCGACCCTAGCGATGACGTCAACGGCCCACCGCCACCCGATTATAAATATAGCCGTTTCGATAGCACGCCACAGGTTTTGGCCCTTTCGGTTCTTGAACGATAAACTGTAGCTCATTTCTTTCGTCTCAGGAACTTATAACGAACTACGAATACTTTCTGTAAGTAATTTAAGATGTAGATTATTTTCTTTAACGAAAGTTCTACGAAGTTTACTTACTTTTTTGATTGCTAGCTGTGAAGTTGTGCACGCAACCGTTGATATTATTTTATTTCACTTCATTGGATTTATGTGCTTTATTTTATCGCTACAGTTAAATAATTCAGGTCGTGGAAAGGTGAATAAATCCTTTATTAACCTTTTAGCATTTTCAAGATGGTCCCAAAAAGTCAGCGCAAAGAGAGCATTAATAAGGCCTTTGAATTTCGTTTCCAACTAGTAATTGTGTTTGAAGAGTACCGAGAAAGAGCCAAAAAGCCCGAAGCCTCTTGAGTCGCTTCGTTTTTACCGACGAATTTTCTGTTGATGACTGAGATTTAGTTAGGAACAAATTAGAAGACTTAAAAAAGCACGTTTTATAAAGGGGAGCTTTTGGAAATGAGAGTGGAAGGCTAAATCCAAAATTATGAGAGTCAGAAAAAGTTGTTAAAAGAGTCATGGGGTTCAATTTATGAGAAAATTAAAATTGCTGTCTTATTTTTATTTTTACTGAATGTTTTATTGAAGTTTACAAAATCATAAGTACCTTTATATGTTTTATTGATAATTACCATATTTATTATAAAGGCTAAGTATCCTAGCTAGTGACAAGCACACCAGTTTGGCGATCACAATAGATACCAAGGCTGATGTGATACAAAATACACCCAAAACCAATAAAAAAATAAAAAAAGTTGAGAGGTGTCAAGGGACACCCGGATGGAACGAAGTTCCTTTTTATAAGAGAGAGAGAGACAGACAGAGAAACATGCGCACGCCGCACGGCTTACAATAGCTTACTATAGCAAAAAGTGTCGTTACAACTTTTCGTGAGATTTTTTTCCGTCCAGCCCCCTTTCACAACGCGCGATAAGGAACTTAGTTCCAAAAGAACATCAGTTGTTCGAAAACATTATTTAAAACTTCTACATTTATAAAATCTTAAAATAACTAAAAAAATTGCCATTTAGTTTCATATTCAGTAATGCATTTCTTTTTAAAGATTCATCCTTACCAGCAACTACTCGTAAATCCGTTGGTGCAAAAATTCAGGGTTTTATAATCATCATCTCTCAATAATTTCTAAAAATATTACACACGTCAGATCTTAAACTAAATTAGCAATTATATTCAGCCTGCACGCATGCGTGCAAAAGTTGTGTGAGTAGACATATTATTAGAAGTAATTAGTATTAGTCATTTATGTTAAAATCCAAATATTCTTTCATATAATAAACTTTTCAAGAATCCATATAAGTACTTAACTGTGTCATGACCTACGGAGCTGAGACGTGGACACTCACGGTAGGGCTGGTCCACCAGTTTAAAGTCGCTCAGCGAGCTATGGAGAGAGCTATGCTCGGAGTTTCTCTGAAGGATAGGATTCGCAACGAATACATCCGACAGAGAACCAAGGTTATCGACATAGCTCAAAGGATTAGCAAGATGAAGTGGCAGTGGGCTGGCCATATCTCGAGAAGAACCGACAACCGCTGGGGTAAACGTGTTCTTGAGTGGAGACCGCGACTCGGCAAACGTAGTGTAGGATGCCCTCCGACTAGGTGGGATGACGATTTGCGAAAGACTGTTGGCAGATGCTGGATGCGGCAAGCTGAAGACAGGGCGCTATGGCGCTCATTAGGGCAGGCTTATGTCCAGCAGTGGACTGATGTAGGCTGATGATGATGATGATGACTTAACTGTTTCCCAACTATTCTTCCATTCTTTTCTTTTAGTTCTTTCGTAAATTGATTGTAGATTGTGATTCACTTAAAAACATTTATTTTAGTTTTATGGGACTTTGAAAAATCAAACAGTTCAATTTCCTGCAAAAGTAAAACAGTAAAAATAAAAATCTAAATTTTCAGATTTGGTCTATAGATACTTATATGTATGTAATAGCAGTTATGACTCCTTTCAGGGGTTTTCTTAACTCTTATGGTTTTTGATCTAGCCATCTACTCCCTTCTCAAAAAAACACCCTGTTCTTTGATTTTGTAGCAAAAAGTAAAAAATAATAATTTAGAGTTACGTCTTACGCAGCTTTCAGGTTGTACGTACAATGCTGTACTATGTAATCACTGAGCTGAGATATCAATTGTTCTAGTAGGCAAATCTGAAAAAAAAAATCGTAATAGTATCATTAGAGATGAATCTAAAAAACAATGGCATATGAATAATAATAATGGTAAACTAAGTTTACAAAAATATATATATATTTTTTAAACATATTTTGAGAGACACGTGTTTATAATAGCATAATATTATTTTAGCCTTGCTAGCGCCTTCGCGTAATTCGAACTCCAGAAACATTTTCCGATGGTGGAATAACTTATTGAAAAAGTATGAAATGCCACATTTTTTAAAAGGAGGTACAATCATGGAGTGGATTTAGAAGAAAAATTCAGAAGAAAATAGCTAATTGAATTGTAGATAGACCCCTCTACCGAAACCGCTATGCAAAAATGATAACCATGATTATAATACTGTTTGTGAATATTACGTTTTTTTATACTTTCCTGTTCAGTTCAGTCATCGCAAGCAACAAATAAGATAAAAGAAAAACTTTTACACTGAAAGTCAGTGAGATAGACGCAAACGCTAGCACTAAGATCACAACTAATTTGTTTTTATTGTTAAACTTTCCACATTTTCAGCATCCTCAACGATAATGCTGACTGTGGTGCGTCGGTTTTTATAAATGTCCCAAAATAGTGTCACAGAATATTCGTCTTCTTGTGGCGTGGCCCATTTGCTTGCAAAGTTGTAATATGTACTGTATAGAGTTGTCTTTATAATAATTCGCGTGGGCAGAAAACCAGACCGCAATAATCCGTTGACTGTATGCAGGAAGCGCAGGGCCGGACATGACTTCGATCATCTTCGATCTTTAGGACAGGCATATATCCAGCAGCGGACGTATTTTACCCGAGATGATGATTAGTAATAGTTGTTTATTTGTTTCAGGGTTAAAGTTAGCGAAGACACTCAAAACCTTAACTGAACTGGAGAACAAAATTAAAGAAACCTTGGTCTTCGAATAATGCGGTCCGGGTGGCGCTTATCGTGTGAGGTGATCGGCGCTTGCACTTAATAGCGGCAGAATGGTGTTGTGGTGGGGGGCGCGGGTGGGCTGGGCCATGCACGTTTGCTGCGTGTTCGTGCTTGCTCTTGCGATGCGCGCGAGTGCCGAGGGCGGTCGATGGAGGTCCGCGGAGCTGGCGCGCGCGGCCCCCCTGCAGGCCCTTTTCGACCCGCCTCCCGCTGTACCCCTTAATACCTACCCGCTTGCGCACGCTGACCGACTCCGAGCGCGTAACAACAAGCGCGCCAACCACCAGATTCCGAAGGAGATAGCTAGCCAGATGATGCTGAGAGCTTCGCGATCTAGCCGACCTTACGATGTACCGCAGATTGGTGAGTCTTACTTTTAATTTATAATAGTACTTACAATTTTTTGATACAAGGGTGCATCATGTCTTTTCACTGAATCACGATAGTGGAATATGGACGGACAGATGGTTGGAGAGTGGCTATATTATTGGGAAGACTGCTTGGCTGTAGGTCTTTCTTTCTTGTCCATTATAATATCCCTCTAGCTATGGCCTCCGTTTCCTCTGACTAACGAGGAATTGAATAATTGAAATAATAAGAAAAAGAAACTTTGGAATTAATTAAGTTACTCTTTTGGGAATAGCCCAAAATCCTTTTTCAATATAACTCTAGCCGGATAGGAACCTTAGGGAACTTAAAGAATTTTTCCTCACAATTTAAACCGCTAATGGAGTGAACACGTAGTTATTGTATGCTCATTGCTATGAACTGTACAACGAAATACTGAAATGTTTTGTGTTCCACACTAAGACATTTTAACCCACTGTCCATGTCAAAGGTTCCAGGTTCCACATGAAATATTTATGTCATCTAACGAGTATGAAACGGAATATACAGATTTGGTTTCCGGTATTCGGTACACCGAATTTCGTAGCAAGTATCTTAGCCACTTTCGTAGCAAGGCTCGTAGCACTTATCGTAGCAACTTTCGTAGCAAGACTCGTAGCATTTATCGTAGCCGTGTGCGTAGCCTCGTAGCAATCGTAGAAAATAAAGTCAAGTTTTACAATAACAACTGGAATTGAGACGCAGCTCTCACACCATTATTGAAACTTTTATCTCCATCAATGATTTCAGGAAGGCGGTTGGTTACCTGAACTTGTTTTCAAAACCAAAAAGGTCACTGACATAGTAATACAAACGAATACATTGTAGTCATACAAAATAAAATACCTATTGATTTTCCTGTTTTGTGGATTATAATTTGTGCAATGATTTCCTTTGATGTTGCTTAATCACGATAAATAGATAAAGAATCAACTAAATAATCTTAAATCGCAGTTGAAAAACATGATTGTTTACCCAAACGATCCAACCGCAAAAGTAACATTGAAAAAGCTGTTTTGTTCGTGGTTGTAGCTGATAATGATAATTGTCAACAATTACAATATAAAAGTTAATATTAATAATGCTGGACAATTCACACAGCATCATCTAACCCCAAGTACAATGTCCAAAAACATGCCTCGTTTTGCAAATATTAGTAATCTACCAAACATACCTGCAACACAAACTCTTTATATATAAGAACACGCACATAAAAATAGGTACATTAAGCAGCGAGTAATTATTCAGCAACAAAAATGTGACAACCATATACCATTATTCACAATTTATTCACTGCAAAATAATGGTTAAATGTAATAAAATTACTGTATTAATTTAAATGACGGCAAGCTGTTTTTGTGAGCCGATTTTGCTGGAGCCATTTAACATTTTTTTATTTCTTTATTGTCATACCAACGTGCAATAATCTAAATTTAAATGTTTTTAAACTTACGCGATCTGAACACATAATTATAAATACTATTTAACGGGTATTTATCGCGTTTATTTACCTATTTTTCCCGACGTTTCGACAGGTTTACACACTGCCGTGGTCACGGGATGACTCGAAAAATAGGTAAATAAACGCGATAAATACCCGTTAAATAGTATTTATAATTAAATCTAAATTTAGTAAGATACAATTCACCTTACGAAACAGTCTGTGATAGGAAGCGTACTAATTTATGTTTATTGAACCAATACGGAACGTAGGATCCTAAGATCTTTGGAACCAATAAATTGATTGTGTTCGTGTTGCCTTCAAAATATGCATTCAACTCAAATCATCCGTTACCAAAAGAAGCAACCGCACCGTATAATGCGATTAGGCTGGCTAACTACCCGAAGTAGTGGAATAATCTTATTGCGGGTAATTCCAGTGCAATAGTGCAGTAGCGGTGAGCTAGGGTGTGACCGAAATGTCGATTATCTTGCCAGGCAGATAGAATAGCAGATAGAGTTGAAACTAACTTCTTTTATTTGTGTCCCGAAAAAAAATACTGGTTATGTAAACGATGACTATTATATTACTATGTAGTTAACTCTATTGGTGTTATTAGTTCGAAGTGTGCATTCGTTTGAAAATATCGGTTCTCGGGGGTTTTCGTAAAAAAATCTTTTTAGCTTATGTTGCTATTGCCGTTCTCTGTTCACATGATGGCGGAGCCATGCCGAGGCTAAAGACCGTTCACCGTAAGATGTGATTCTGTTTTGTATGTAATTCCATACAAGACAGGGGACATATTACGGTGAACGGTCTGTAGACTTCCACAAGCTGTCAAATCTTTCATCATAAAGACGTTTCGGATGACGCAATGAGGTAAAAGTACAATATACGCACAAAAATGGCGTCAATTGTCTTGCATACATATTAGTAGTTGAAGTTGTTTTTGTTTCCGTATTTTGTCGTTACAAAATATTGTCATAATAATTTCAGATCTATTTTGGTTATTACTCTCTTCTCCGACATTATTTTGTCGTTACAAAATATTGTCGGAGAAGAGAGAAATAACGAAAATAGATCTGAAAGAGCTTCATTTAATATGTATTTAAGCCCTAAAACATGTCACAAATTGTTCACTCACTTTCAACACGTGTGGGTTACTTGGATCATTATAGCCATATGTCACTCGCCCCCGGCACATGAGCAAGTAATCAAAATTACGTCAAAGGTCAACTCAAACGTTTTTCCTCATAAAATAATTTTACACTTAAAAACAAATATTTTATTCAATTACCCTCATTGGTATACTCATTTATGGAGGCTTGCTTTAGCCAACTGGCTATTAATGTAACATGTAAATTTGAATTCGAAACAAAATAAAAATAGCGAAAAACGCCATTTCTCATCAATCGCATTTTAATGCAGATTGCAAGAATACAGCTAGCTTTGTTTTAAATATAAAAAAGCTACAGATGTAAGTGTGAATTAAGAGCCCCGGTTACAACTTGGTGACGTTACATAGTACAATAAGTAAATTTAAATTTCATGCACAATGGCCGCCGTACCATGCAACCTTTCATTACGTCGAGTGTCACTTCTAATTTCAGTCAGTGTGTAATTTGCTCAGCAGGTGGCAATATCTGTCGTTGTCAAGGCACGTCCGGACTGGCAATCACAGCCAATTATTGCAGCCAACGGGTCTTCCGTGTGGTCAGTAGGCTTTCCACTGAAATGCTGTTTATAATGACCTTTATTGCAACTCTTTAAGAACCCATGCCAGTATGGTTGTATTAACTAAAAACAAAATTGCATTTTTGGTAAGCTGGAGAGAAATCTTACCAAAAACATGACTTTATTTTAGTTATGAAATCAATATGGTCAAACAAAACGTGTGGTTTTGTTGGTTGATAATCAACTGTTTTACCTCTATATTACATTATACTGAAACGTGAAACGGTGATTTAGTGAGTATTTGAAGTTAGTGAAGTTGTATTAGACTTACCCCGTTTTTTCCGCAGGATTTTGTAACATACGGAAAATGTATGAAGCACTTGCGGAAAAAATCCGCACTGAAATAATACATTTGTAAGAGAGAGAATTGCGAATTAAATTCACGTAAATGTTTGTGCACTATGAAGTTGTATGCTTCTTACCGCACTGTGGATAAAAATCAGGCAACAGTGTTGCCGCTTTAGTGATTTGTCACTTGATCTAGTGGATTTTTAACTGCTTTGGCGACATTGTTATCAGATTAAAAAACTAAACGAATTGGGACGTGTTACTTTGAATTCAATAATTATTGTTAGGGACTAAGTGAACATTTCAAAAAAGACTTGTAACTAATACGTGTTGCTTGAAGAAGTCCTGTCAAAAATCTCAAAAGCCGTTAATATTACAAACAGTACAGAAATAGGACCATCAAATTCTATTGGAAAACAAGAACAAAGGTCTACCTACATCATTACGGATGTAAACGGGTTAACTACGAACCTTAATTGTCTTGGAAGAACACAACATTACGTAAGTAATTATAAGTAAAGTTACAATAACAAAAGTTTGAAAATAAAAAGTTACTTAAGTTTACATCCGTAATTAATTCGTCAAACTACGATAGTTTTTATAGTAAAATCAATGGTCCAATCTTATCTCTAATGCCTCTATCAAATAAAATTAAGATACTTCTTCCTTTTTCCACTTTCTTCCTCAACAAGAAATAAAAAAACCTTTTAATCGTCTTCTATTAATTTTAAAAGGCAAAGCAATATTTTTGTTCTGATTTCATTTGAATTTTATTCACCATGCGTGTTAACCTTGCAAAATTAAGATTAAGTAAGAGAATTTTAATCCGCCAGAAAAAAAAATCGCGTCGAGATTTCGCAACGCGGGTCAAGCAATACTGTAAGACGGCATGTATTGGATTGCAATCCCTACTACGTACGATAAATGCCATACTAATAAATAGGGTGATAAATACAACAACTATTATTCGATCGAACAATTTGACTTCTCTATATTTTTCTCTTCTGAGCAATGAGAGAAACAAATGAGTTCCCGTAGCTCGAAAAAACGTCGCCAACACAAAGAAAATAAACGAATTATCCTCACCCTCCGGAAGCTTTTTGCTAGCATTCGCTTTAAATCGAGAAATGTATCAGTCGCTTAAAAAAAACAAGACTTCATTGCTACTTAAGTCATGCATTTTATTTTCATAAATGATAGCAGAGCTAATAGAAAACTGAAATATGATTTGCTTCTTCTTTTAAGACCGATTGTCTGCTACCGAATCCCAGCGGTTAAGCTAATCAACAATAAAATGTATCGGGTTAGGTTAGGATCAATACACAAAAACATGTTTAACTAAAAATATCCAACTTAGGTCTCCCTTTAATAAGCCTTAAAATACCTCGTCATTCACGAAAAACTCAGCGCGAAGGCTCACGTAGGCCTTGGCACGTGGAGGCCCTACCAATGTTCCGGCTGGATTTTTCTCATCTCTTTGTTATAATAATCCTTCGTACTTTCTACAAGTACTCGTAATATGCTCTACATTACTTAATTCTTGGCGAAGTTTAAGCCTCCCTGAATAAAGTTATTTTCTCTTTGGAACCTTAAAATATTCCCTGATTGTAGATAATTAATAATAATTTCAGCCAACAAATCTTGTGACGGCTCCTGAAACCATAAGCAGCTATTCTTTGAAGTTCTCATCTTATTTAATTTTCGTAAAGGAAATTAAGTACTTTATCGTATTAAGCTTTCTTGTCTTTTTGAGGTGAGGTGCTAGACTGAATTTTGAGTCAATTTACCTATCTTAAGATGTGAGGATCTTCCTTATCTTGTATTGTTTTAACATTTATAATATATAAAGGTATTAATATAAGTATAAATAAATTATAGAAAATTTATAAAAAGGTTTACTTATTAATATCTAAAGTTACAAGTTAATATTTCATCTCACGCATAACAACAAAAAAGTTCCGAAGTAATGTTTATTAAGTTAACCACATAACATAATTTTCCATTTTCATAAAATAATAAGTTTATGAGAGGATAATCTGGCTTATTCATTCACGGCGCACAAACTTTTGCAAAAATAGCTTTGTTTTTCATGACGTGATAATAAAAATATAACTTTATTACAAGCTTCTGAATAATAAAAGCGTGTGATATAAAGCCTACCTAAAATATTTGTCTGTTCGGTACCTATTCTAATAGTTACCGTTACTGATACAACAAAGAATAATACTTTTCACGACCGACGTGGCGTAGCGCGTGAAGGTCCGCCTGCAACGCAGGAGGCTGTAGGTCTTGGGACAAATGTTTGTACGATGTGCGAATATTTATTCCGGGTGCACATATATAATGTACATCAGTCATCTAGTACCCATAACACAAGCTCTGCTTAGCTTGGGGCTATCTGATGATGTGTGTAATGTCTAGCATTATTTATTTTATTTCAGTCATAAAAAAGTGTTACGTGAGGTTTGGTTTTGTAATTGTGTTTTTTTTCCATTGAAAGGAACATAAGAAAGTTTTTTTTGCTATTGTTATAATTAAAAAGTTTTATTAACAAAAATAGGTCAATGACCAGTGCTTTAACGCATTCATTGAGATTTGAAAGTGCGCTGCACTGCACCATGTCATCCCTTTGTTTTATATATTTATTTATGAGAGTTCAACGGTTCAATAGTATTTAATTTAACAACAACAATTACATTGTTTAGCATTACATGATAATCTCCGCGAACTAAAATACAAATAGCAACACATAAGAATACCAAAAAAATAGCTAATTTACCAATAACCCTGTACCCTACTGTGTGTTTCGCTAAGGATCATTCACAGTTTAAAGAGGTATATGAAAGGCCATAAACGTGGAATTTGAGGCGAATAGGATATTATATTCATTTTTGAGAAGAGTCTCAATTAGGTTCTACAGTGCTAATGACCACAAAAATTCAATTTTTTAATCAATCGTTGAGTGCCCTAAAAATACATTTAAAATTTACATTTTCAAATTGCGCGCGTAACTTGAAAACGCTGGACGCAGTGGACGCCATATTGCCCTGTGGTCATGATGTCAGTTGGATGTGATATCTGAAAAAATACGCTGGTGTTGCTGATGACAATTGATACTTGCCTACACAGTCTATAACAAGATAACATTGTGCCTACTATTTTGCGGCGGTCTTGAAAAACAAAACTTAATTTTTTTTATAATCTAAAACGATCATTGCCTGTTTTTTTTTTGCATAAGTTTTCTCTATAATTATATTTTTAGATTTGCTATTATATAGTAAAATACCCTATTTGAGTAGAATACTCTTGGTATTGGTAGGCGTGCTTGTGCCTGACCGGATGCGAAATGCCAAGTGCTGGTCTCCATCAGTCACAGCAACAGGTCCATTATACCATTAGCCACTTCCGACAGTCGGCATAGCTTTACCTGTTAACGGACTATCATTAGCTATTACCAAATTATCGAAGGCTATTAGTCACCCTCTCTATGCCACAGGGATTTGGCGCGTTTTTACCTTGGTTCGGTAAAAGAGTTTGTTATTAATAAGGTTAGAGTATTTTACGGTTCGATTAAAGTAGGCGTGCTCCCAACTGGCACCTTGCTGTTCTCGTGTTCCACGTACCACTATCATTTTATTCTGTCAATATTATAACATATATATATTATCTAAAAAAAACCATATCAGAGTAAAACAATAACTAAAATTCAGGATTTTTGTTATAGTGCTTACCCACACTCTGGGCATCTTTAAGAAATGAAATAAGTTCCCAAAAATTTTCGACTTCGGCGGAACAGATTTTCGACGAAAACCGACTGAGACTTCGTGGCTTAGTTGGTTAGAGCACACCCGAACTAAAATTCATTAATTAATTTTAATTCATATATGAGGTAGTGAGAAACCATCTTTATGCTGACTGTTTCGAGTCGCTCAAGACCGCTTGTTTCTCTCTCTGTCGATCCATCACCGTCTACTGCATCTCATGTTGAGTGCAATGCCGTTTAAACCTGTAAATAGATCGTTTATTGTCCAAAGTAAAGAGTTACTACAAAATTGTTTTTAAAATCTAGTGAGCGGCACAATACAGTGGAGTCGTATATCATTCAATCTAAAAGAGCTCAAAGATTGGTTCCTAAGGTGATACTTACAAAACCATATCGGTACTCAACCTTTTATCTTTACGCAGAAAGGAGAGTTTTCAGTGTCCACCAATTTTTAGGTATATTCTAAAAACCTAGCTCTCATTTCACAAATTGGTAATCTGTTCCCGGAATACGATTCATTGCTTTATCTTAGAGCGTGCAGAATACAAGCTCCAAGTGTTAGAAAAAAAATCACCTTTAGGTAGCTTTATAACAACCTACATTATAATGTGTAACAAAGTCGAAAAATCATGTGACAAAAGGAAACCAGATAATGAAGGTAAACTAAAACGAGCTTTTTTTGTTTAATGTAAATAAGGACCTTTTCATATTAGGCAGACTAATGAGTTTAAATATTTAATACTATCTATTATACAAAAGATAATTAAGAAATAAACTAAGATAATTTTATGTAAATTTTATCTTAATGTTTGCTTTTAATTGAAATCCCTAGAATTTTTATTTTGTGTCAAATTGTTTGCTGTTAGTTTTATATTTAACTATTTATGTCTGTGCGTAAGTAAGCCAAGAACAAAATCACTTATAATTATTACGTTTATAAAAATTACGAACATTGGCTTTCTCGATACATGCCCAGCCTAGTGAGGAAGCCAACGAAAATCACTGTTGAAATTAACTTTTCAATTTCTCTCACGTACCGGAAGACCGACGACCGACGACCAAGTCACAGAAAATCGCTAAAAGATGTAGATATCAGGAAGGGTTCGTCTTTTAGTAATTATAAATTATTGCAACATATGTATGTACATTGTCAATGAATTCACTTACAGCCAGCGTCTTGGGCACGATTCCGACTGGTATTGATCAGTTGACCTGTAGATTGTTTGCAACAGTCTGTAGTTTGTTCAATTATTTCAATTGGAAATACTAGTTTTAATTTAATTCTATTATTTGATTGTAATTTTCTTTGTTACTTAACAGTATATTTATTCTAATTTCTTTATAAATTCCTTTTCCTTCATTCCCATTTACCTGCTAGTAAATAAAGTTTCACATTTTCTGAATTTACTCTAATGATGCGTTAAACGTAGTTTAACTAAAAAGTTAAGAGTCTAGGGGGTATTGCAATGTCCTTGATTAAATAGATTCCTAAAGCTTTAAATTATTATTACATTATATATATTAGTTACATTTACAGTAAGGCCTTTAAAGCTTTAGGAAAATAATACCGTTCGATTTTATTTTGTCGGTATGTCTAATCTAACATACCTTCAAAATAAAAGCTAAGCACATAACTGTCATAAAAACACCTTGCTCATAAAATACTAATAAACTAAAGTTGACAGAGTACAGCAATGTAGAAATTTGAGGTGAGATAATAGGAATTTAATTTAGGATTCTCGGCACGGAGTCAACCTGTCTACACAAACCTCGTCCAGTGGGCGCTGAGTCAACCGCTCCAACAAAGCCTTTGTAGCACAGAGTGGCTGAAAGTGATTCAGTCTGTACCCTCACACTTTCAGATATTTCGAGAGCTTTTTAAAATACAGCAGGGCTTTGTCTAACTTTTATTTGCTTTTCACATCTTCTCTTGAACTCGATAGTGATACTTTCCTAAATGTTTGAATATTTTGAAAAATGTTTACCAAAACAGCAATTTTATATGATCAGCGTTTGTTGTGCACGACGAAATCATGCTGAGACTTTATCCTTGCTACTGCATTGTAATATAAAGATTTGGTTGCGTCAAAGTAAATTTGTATTCAGTTTCATCGTCATATTATTATGCATAAATTTACCGCTTTAAGTACAGTAGAACGCTTTAAGTAGATGCAGATGACTCCACAAATTAGTTAATCGACTTCCTTAATGAAATTTATAATAGACGAAAACCAACAGAGGAGGGTTATTTCACTTACCGGTAAGGTAGTAAATAAGGATGATAATAGGGGTAGCGTTTATTTTAAGATGAAAAAAAGGTTTTTTAATAAAATAAAAAACTCGGTACGTTATTATCAATAGCATAGATAATTGTTGTTTAAGAGAGAATCAGTTAGCAACAACATCTAATTTAATAAAAGAAACCAATTGCTCTCTCGCGATTTAACACAATTATTTCTCACTGTAATTAAAAGTTGAACGCGATTGGATTTTTATTAGAACCGGCTTTTGAAATATGGAAGGTTTTTAATTATAAAGCTTTTCTGCTCACCCGTAGGCGATAAATTAATAATCGCACTACTACAAGTGCGAAAGATTAGATGGATGTTTGTTATTTCTTCAGGCCAAAACTACTGAACGGATCGGGGTGGAAATTGCATCGATGTATACGCCATATATTCCTAATCGCCAATAGTGAAGAGGCTTAAAATAAAAAAAATTGGTCCGTCACAATCTCAGATCAAGTTCTAGCGGTCGCGCTGAACTACTAATTTTTCGGCAGATGGATGACGGCGCTCGAGATATGGGCGTGCGGTGGGCAAGCCGCCATAGCAAAAGCACGGTAATGCATATACCGCTACTTCCTTGCAGTCATCTAGTTATCGGTGACGTTTAGTTTACGTCGACGGTGGACAAACGGCGCTGTTGTCACAGAACTAAAGCTACTGTTTTACTTTCATGATTTTATTACCGGTTTTATTATTTATAGGTAATAAAGTTAATAAGATAGTAAACTCGGTATATCCCAAGGTTGCCTGGAAGAGATCGCTCAAAGCGATAAGGCCGCCCTCTGTACTTCCTTTATTCCATGTATTTCTTTTTGTATTGTTTTTTGTGTTTGTGTGGAACAATAAAGAGTTTTCTATCTATCTTATCTATACAAAAATCGTGATTTTTGTTATAGAGGTATGAAGCAGTGTTTTAAACGTAAAGCTTCATAAAGTTTTCCCCTTTATCAAGTTACAACAAATATCGAAAATTAAGTTTCCAAAATAAACTTCACAACAATCATGCAATTCAATTCTTTGTAATTCAAAACCGGTACCAACCACCATACCCAATATAATTCAGATGTAAAAAAGTTGTTCGCTATAATCCTTGAACGATTAATTGGCGGTGGTGTTCCTAGAAATCGCGAAGTTTAACTTTCCGTTCATTAAACAAATGGAACAGTTTACCCAGTTTTGCACACGACATTTTTAGAAAAAGCAACAAGTATACAATAAGGTTCAAATAAGACCAATTATTCTCAAATAGGCCGGAGATTTCGGGAATTCAAACTCTACCGTTTACACTGCATACGATTCCGATGCCGCCGATGCGGTTTACGCACAGTTTAATACTAAGTTGTGCAGTTCAATTTGAGCAGTATTGACTATGCAAAAAGACTGAGCACGGTACACTGGCCACACGAGCATAGAAGTTTGTGCAAACTGGACAGGGCAAGGACTGAACTGTCAGTACAGCGAGGCTATAATCATGTTTTTATTTCTTTGTTACCGGTGTCACGATACCGCAAACTAAATGTGTTTTTATTTTATTGTTATATGTATTATAATCTTTATTTTATTGTTTTATTTTAATCTTAATTTTATTGTTTGCTGATAAAAAAGCAAGATACAAACAAGCGACGCGTCGTTTGCCGGACTGAAGCGCGATGACTGGCCAGACTCTCAAGTAAACACGTGCAAACAAAGTTTGCGCAGTCCGATCTTCAGCATGTCAACGATTACAACATGTGATTTCTTTAGTACGAGTTTCGAACGCAAAATAAAGCTGGCAGCTTTAGTTTTTTGACGAGCTTTCATCACGTTTTGTATGATATATTTTCATCAACGTACGCATAACTATGAGTAATATGACGCTATTTGTTTACTTTGACAAGGGTTCTGTCCTATTCTGATCACGCGCGGTCGTACTCCTAGGTATTACATTACCTTTTCTTGGAAGAACGGTACCCTGAGTCGTTAGTAGCATTGTTAACTATGCGCGTGTAAGATGTATTTTGTTACAAATGATAAGGCCCTTCTGCGAAGGGATGTCCTTCCCCAAAAGTCTCTACGTAATCACTATAGTCTGGTTTCAAAGTTAAATATGCAATATTTTTTTTTTAATTTATTACAGTATTTTATAAACATCGTTTGTTACCGCCATGGCAGAAGTCCTTTTTCTACTTTTTTTTCAATTCCAAGTCCCAACCCACAGCCGTGTTTCCAGCCAGTATTTTTAATATAATTGTTTTTTAATGCTAAGTAACAATTGAAATCATGATATTATAAGCATACCGAAGGGATTTTATGATCTCGTTACATAAAAATTTCAATTGGTTTAGACGACCGATGCGCCGCAGCGGGCGAAGGTCCTGCGACACAGGAGGATATACGGATTCAATTCCCGCTTTGGGACAAATGTTCGAACGCCATGCAAGCTTTTGTTTTATATATTCTGTATATTTCTGTTATAAAATGTCTATTTGTAATGAATTCTATTAAAAATACCACTCATCTTACACCCATAACACATCTCTGCTTAACTTGGGGTTTGATGATGCTGTGTTGATTATCTAGCTTTATTTATTTATTTCCATAAAATTTGTATAGAGAAGTGTGTGTATTGACGTTATTCGGCACATTTACACGAGTACCGGCTTCACTCAGAAGGTGGACAGGACAAGCTTTCGATTTTAGACGTGGCGGTAGTGGCGTGAATTGACCTTTCCAACTCATCCCTACCAACTAAGAGTACCTACCAGAGCAAGGGCATTACTTTCCGTCTGTAAATTTTTAACACCGCTAAGGTGCTGTCCTACCCCATTACGCACGGAGAGGCTACGCACGTGTTTCTAAATGCGTTTTGCAACAAAATGTATGTGATAACTTCCACTGTAACTCACAAACAAGCTACGCACTAATAAGAGATTAGTAACGTCATTGCTACACGCGTGGTTTGCTTGAATATGGCACCCACGCAGCTCAACGCTGTCAAAACTTTGCACGCAGTACAGGTAAACCAGTGACGTAGACCCAAGTTGTCAAATAAACGAACCCACGCAGATAAACTGAATCGCTTTGTCGTGCAGTGCGTGCGTGTATAGCGTGGTGAATAGTGTAAGCTGCAGTGGAAACGTAGACCCACGTTGTCAAAAAAAATCAACCGTATGCGCCGCGTGGCTGTGCACATCGTGGGTTGAGGTGGAACAGAGGCTTTACTGCGTTCACTCTGTTTACTGTTCTAGGCTTTACTGTTGTTATATACAAAATTCTATATAAAAATAGTTTTCCAATTTTTGTTTCTATAATATATTAACCACTGCAAATGTTTTTTCTCAATCTGGATGTTTTTTTTTGTATGAATATTGTAATAGATAGGTACCAAAAAATCTTCATCAACAAAGAAAATAGCAATCAATTAAGAGAATTAAATTAAAACTAGTATTCGCAATAGAAGCAATTGAGCTAACTGTAGACTGTTGCAAACAATGTACAGGTTGCTCAACTGATCCATATCAATAACAGTCGGAAGCGTGCCCATGTGTGCGCTGGCTGCATTGCCCCGCTGTATGGTTGCTGATGCGCTGTGCCAGATATATATCTCTGGGGTCAGGCGTCGTTTCGACCAGACTCTCAGATATTTTGGTTTAAAACCTGGAGTGCCTCGGTACTTCACGGACTTAGGGTCTCTACTACAAGGGGAGCAAATGCGTAGGCTCTGTCGAGACCGGCATATTATGTAGAGCGTAGCTATTTACAAATAATGTAGGTTTCTGTTCAACTAGCATTATCAAATACCTGTTACATTTTGACGACCTCTGTGGCGCGCCTGTGACGCAGGAGGTTGCGGGTTCGATTCCCGCCTTGGGACAAATATTTGTACGATCTGCAGGTATTTGTTCCGGGTGTTCTGGTCGTTTACTATGTATCTATAATAAAAAATATCTATCTATGTAACGTATTGTATTATGTATTTCAGTTATATAGTACACATAACACAAGCTCTGCTTAGCTTGGGTCTAGATAATGCTGTGTGAATTGTCCAGCATTATTTATTTATTTTGCCCTCCTACGTAAATGTTAAAATAAGTGGATAACGGTGGATAGTCCTTCTAAGTACAATGAACCGATTGTACTTAGAACGACTACTTAAGTATAATTTTGTTTACAGCAAGACCTGAGTATAATTGTTTGCTGTCGTGAAAAAATTACAAATGAAAATTCATCGATCCTGCGAAGCGTATTGATTAAGACATAACCCTCCCTGTTTGGGGGCAGGAAAAAATTACAAATGAAAATTCATCGATCCTGCGAAGCGTATTGATTAAGACATAACCCTCCCTGTTTGGGGGCAGGCATATTCAGACTAGTATGTGAGCCGATGAAGAGCTTTTAATTTCTTTTGAGTGTAAAATAAAATGCAAATGACCTTTTCTAGGAAAGGTGGAAAGTCACGCGTGTTCCGAGAAGCTGTAAACGCCTACACAATGCCATTCACCTGACTATAAAGCTGCGCTGTACATCCTCATTTGATGTTATCGATTAGATTTATATAAAAATCACTAGATAGTGATTTATATATATATATATATATATATATATATATCAATTTGGTAAACGCGAAGTGAAATGGGTTTCTGAGAGCTGGTACCGGGAGCAGTGCATCAGCATTTCCATACAGTGAGGCAATATAGCCAGCGTCTTGGTGACCTTTCGATTGATATTTATGTATATGAATCAGTTGATCTACAGTTTGAATTATAACTACTAGTTCAATTTTTTTTACATTCATTGATTATATATTTTTTTAAAGCTATAGAATACGATCGATCTGGTACGCGGTCGAAGGTCTACTTGCGACGCAAAAGGGTTCAATCTCCACCCTGGGACAAATATTTGAACTATCTGCAAATATTTGTTTCGGTTGTTCAGGGTATTTTCTATGTATAATTTAAAAAAACTGTCTGTGTAATGCATATCAGTCATCTCCCTTAACACAAACTCGGCTTAGCTTGGGGCTGGATCATACTTTGTGAGTTGTCCGGTATTATTTATTTGCTAGTATTGGTGTCCAAGATTCTAAAAACAAAAATCCATCGTTTGTTTAGGTTCAATAAATTTCTTATAGAAGACTCTAGTAGAGGTCACTTAAGGGCATTGGTAGCTTTTCCCATAAAACATCTACACCGTACAAACATCTGAGTGTTTTTCGTAATTTGGTACTATTATCAAAAATCCGGGCGTATTCAGAATACGTACATTCGAGATTAATTAAGGATAGATCATGGGGGATCTTACATCCAACTACGCTTTCATGTACGCTCTATTTAATAGTTATGTTGTAGAAACTTAGCTATAGACTAGAGCTTGCCGTACCTGAGTATTTGAGTACCTAGCCTCTCGCTTTTATGGTACATTAGCTGTTATGACGAACAATGCGCTAAAAGCGAAAAGTTGTAGAGTGCGAAGTAGCACTTCCATCGCATTAAATATTATAGCCCGTGAAATGTGTAGGCACATTTCTATCCTATAAATTACTATTGAGTAAGACGAATGTTTCTTTACGAAGACCATAAAAAGCGAGACGTATCGTTCTTTTTGCGCAGGCAATTTTTATCTATTTGTGGAACTCTAACTAGATATTTCCATAACCATAACTCACAGTTGTATGTAGATACTGTACAATTTAACTTATTACTATACTCTAAGTTGTTCAGTGGCATTATTTTCCGTAACGCGACGATTTCTTTTTTAAAACTATGTGGTATAAAATAATTAAACCAGACTGAAAACAGGGAACAATGATTTTGGGTCTGTCAAATAAAATTGAGTTGGATATGACATTTGCACGTCACACTGCTTGTTACGAAATTCTGTATAATCGCATGCTATGGCGTTGGGTAGTAAAGCGTAGAGGCTGCTACGGCGTAGAGTTTGCTACGGCGTAGAGTTTGCTACGGCGTAGAGGCTGCTACGACGTAGAGGTTGCTGCGACGTTACTTTGCTACGCAAGAAGTAGCAATAGAATTAGCTATTGTCAAGGATATGGGTGCGGTGATATGACTAACTATTTAAACTATTTCGGCTAAAGCTATACTTTGCTTAAGTCAACTTAAGTAAGACTAATTCTGCAATATTTATTGACAATAATAATATCTTAACTTTTTCGCTTTATAGTGCGTTACTCGCACTGGGGAAATTTTCTACAACAATTTAATATTGTCATATACTTTGATCGAAATGCCTTGACGGTAAACAAATATCATCGATCAAGGAATTCGCATGATCGAAGATTACGATACCATTAAAATATAATTTGCGTAAATACCTTTACGCAAATTATATTTTAATGGTCAATATTTTCCAGCTCCATATTCGAATCTAATAAAATAAACTGATACATTGATCTCTGTCCGTTTCTACGACAGTAAAAACTACAGTTCCACTCACTTTAGACGTCACTTACAAAATGATCGATGAACGAGACTATAAAACGAATGGTCTGCTGAATTTTAACTTGAAAAGAAACCTTATAGCATTTTGCTCGGGCTTTCAAATTATGTAATTGTGTACTACAAAAGTAATTATTTTGTTTAATTGTGTATTTATGTCGTTATAACCCACAATTTTCCAAGAAAGCTGGATAAAATCTGTCGTAAAGTATGTTAATTTTGCTAAAAGGACGCGCCCTATGTGACAACATCATTTTCATAACCACTTAATAAATGAGTATGGCTACATACCCAATCTACCTTTCATACTCAGGTTTGTATAAAAACGGTGAAGAAAGTAATATACGATACAAAACTTACGAACTACTTACTTTTGAACTTTATTAATGCGTTTAGAAAATTAAAATTAAAAATCCAAACTTAACTAAGCTATATTGCAAACACTATTTGCATAGTATTTACCATTAAATTTTAATACATAGTTTTTTAATACGTACATCGGAATGATCGTTTGCCGTCAGTATTTTGGGGCTTAGTAATTTATTTGTTTGTTTATTTATAAAGATTGCATTCATGTTCGTTACGTGTTACAATTTTTAAATAAAATCGACATGTAAAAGCGTTGCTGCATTCTTAGTTACAGTCCTTTGATAAAAAAAAATTGTCATGCTTATTATAAAAGTAGAGCAGGTAAGTATCTTCAGACAATTTATTAAAAATAGTAAGTAACTCTAGATTCTGGGCTTGGCTTACTTACTAATTAATTACAAGACTTAAGCATCGGTATGTAATGTATTAAATATGAAGGCGATGCACCCAGCGACGTTAAAAAGTATAATTCTTTGAAAATCAAAAATAAAAACGATGATAATAAAATACTTTAATTATTGGATCGGACCCGTATTACTTTGAGACTATAACGTTAAAGTTTTTCCAAGTTTTATTTAATACTAGTATAAAAGAAAGACTAACGCTGGTCTAAAAATACTTGGTATCAGTATTCCTCACGTAGCCGCTGGCTGAGCTCTAGAAATAACCGCAATGAAATCCAATAATATTGAAAATGAGAACCGATATACTTGTAATCATATAGGTAATAAATAAAAAAAATTGTACTTGTAGAATGCCTTTGAACTTTGATTTTCGCTGTGAATGAATAAGGTACCTATACTTCTAAACTATGTAACAGGTGAGTACGAAATAAAAATAACTTAAAAGACTTATTGAAAAAAGAATCGCAATACCCAAGTGAAAGTTTTCTCAAAGACATTGATTTTATTTGTCTTTCACCTTCAATAAATGAAATTATTTCCTCCATTGTGATTTTCAGGTATTGAGGAGGCATATCATCTTACCTCCACCCTTTTATGCTTATCATTTATACATTTCACGTTGTCGGCTTTTACAAATCGACTATTTCAAGTTTTTACAAGCCTTTAAGGAAATCACGGGGCGTTGGCAACCTCAACGCAAATCGTAATAGCTAATGTAATGCCACAGTATAAATAACACTCCCGAATCTACCCTCAGTTGTGGTTAAACCTTTCACAAATATTATTAGTCTGTGCATATTTTGTTGGATAAGGTCTGCGATAAAGCCCTTTTATATTAGAGGAGAAACCGTCTTTTTGAAACCACCAGACTGTAGCTCTAGATGTTCACAGAATGGGCAAGAAATATAAATGCAAATTTTTAAGGAATAAATGAATTTGTGAGTTAGTGTTTTTTTGTGAATGAATTTTTAATTTAAAATTTTTGTGTGATAGGTAGCACTACCTTTTTTCCATCGGACTCTACCGGTAGAAATCTACCATATATAATTATTCTGTGGTTCCACTTTAGTTTAGTTCTAATAACAATTATGAATTATAATTACATCATAATTATTATTAATAAATGTATCTTTATTCAGAAAGAAAATAACAATCAAATAACAAATTTAAATTAAAACTAGTATTTACAATAGAAACAATTAAGCTATCTGCAAACTGTTGCAAACAATCTACAGGTAGCTCAACTGATTATTAATAATATTTATATACTAGAAATTGAATGTGTATTATTTATTATAATTTTTTAGTTGGAACACAACAAAATCATAATCCTTGAGCTAATAAAGGAATATTATACGGGGTGCCTTATACATAGGTGTAAGCTATTTCTGAATGGATTCATTCATCTCCTATTTATAATTGAGAGCGTAGACCTAAAGATCCACGAGTTTCCTGCAGATATCTTATAATTAAATGTGTAACTCCAGTATCATAAGTAGTAACTACATCACAGTAAGTAAAGAAGCAACACATACTTTAAAACTTCAAACTTAAGCTATAAAACTTCTGGACCACCATTCACATACCAGTCCCGGTATAATTACACCAAGCCAACTTGTGTTCGTCGCCTGAAGATATTTCACCAACTTCCAGTAACTTTCAGAGAAGCTGTTTCTGTTGCTATAGAGGTTGTTTCAAGTATCCTTGGTGTACTTAAGTACAAACTTTGCTTTTATTTCGGTATCAGGTGTCCGTGTTAATTTGAAAGCGTATCTTTCCACGGCCTCGCGGCAACAGGTGACCGTTCGGCGCAGGCGCGGCGCGCGCGTCGATACCTCCGCTACCCGCCCGCCCTGCGCCCATTCACACCCGCACACATACGTACACCTTCACCTATGACGCTGCGACACCACATACAAATCTTAATCCTTAACCCTTGAATTGTCTTCTTGTCCTTTTCTTACACTAGGGTGGCCACCACATGTATTTTTTTCTCTCTCCTCTATCATCTCTGTACTCACACCTTTCGTAGCCATGTCTTCTTTCCTTAACGATCGTACATCTTTCTTATAATCTGTTTATCGACAGCTCGTTTAACAATGTTACTATTGAACACCATCACCCTCTGTCCATTTGCCTTAGACGTTAAGTAAAGTTACAAGGTTAATGAGGCCTTAAAAATACAAATTTATCTGACCATTAAACGTGATACAATACCTAAAAATTTGAGTTTTGAACGAATTATATTTTATTCTGGTTTGAAATACACACCTTCGATACATGGAACTGCTTTTTGCACGAACCGATTTTTTATTAAAGAAGAAACCTTTTCGCAGACCTTAATTTTGTATGAAACCCTCGAGAGGCCAAGGACCGGGCGAATAAGGGGGTTAGAGAGATTTCCACGCTTCGAAGTCAGAATGGCGCCTAAAATAGAATCCCGCCTTCCCCCGCATGCTGATAGGATCTTTTATTACTTTCAGTCATTCGATAGCAGGTACATACAGATAAACCTGTTTCAAGCATTGGTTATGAAGAGCATCGTGTTTTCATTGATCTTTACACAATTTTCATCAAGGTCACGATCTAATTCAGGCTGTGCACTGTTCTTGTTATTACCTTATCTTATAATAATTTGGCGAGTTTCAAAAAACTATTCATATACATCAAATCCCATAATAATAAAAATTGGTTTGGAAGTAGTTTTAAGGGCGATCCGCAATCCGTCAACTTAGAATTAGTGAAGATACAAACCAAAATTGTTGTAGCTTGTCGTGATTTTTCATACGTATTCTGTCGTTTTTTTTTTAAGCTTGACGGGATAAAACTAATCAATCGGATTTTTGATAGATCCATTTCGGAATCATACTTTATACAGTAGCGAAAGATTTTTTTAAATCATTCCTTATTTGGTGGAAAAATCGAAGAACATACATAAAAATACATACATCCGAACATAGAACCTCCTCCTCAAGTCCGTTAAGAAAGACTGAATATGGCCACAGCGTCGAAATGAAACGAGCTTGGCAAAAAGATAAATTTAACAGAACGGCGCATTGGAGTTTATTTTTGTGACTTGACACGACTGAAACCTCTTCCGAGACTGTTGACTCCGCAAATGTGTACTTGACTCAATATTAGAAGGACCAATTCTCTGTTAAGTTTTCTAAACTCAAACTTTATACGAAAGTCTTTTAAGAAGGCGATCCCTTTAATCATTTGTACCAACAGACTGCCGTACTACGTACCTACGTAGCCCCTAACCGATTGAAGGCCATCTTCGTTAAATTGCTGACTTTATACCTGTAATTTGGGAGGCACGCTATTTTAAAATACTTTATTATTTATAAAGTATTTATAGATAGCGCGTTTATAGATATAAATAAATATACCTTTTTACCTATAACAACAAGGACGTACAAACCGTACTGTATATGTAACAGTACATCATCGTCTTTCAGCCCGCTAACACGTACTACTAGGTACAGGGGCTATTTTAATTTCTACTACACGAAATTGCGTGTTTCGTTTCGGCCAATAGCTATAATCTAATACACCGAATTAGAGTAACAATTACCACAAAAAACTAAATAAACGGTTGCGTATTTTGGGGAATTCCAGGTCTATTAAGAGACTTCATCCAGTCTTTTGGCGACCCAAACAAATGTACTAATACTATGTAGGCCTCATTAATGAACCAAAAACAAGTTTGACAAATGATTATTAATTATTGTCTGACTGAGTTATTGACTTAGCTGTTCCTTTCAAAAATGCACACCTTTATCTGAAAATAGGTGTTCTGGTCATTTTCTATGTAAAATAAAAAAATGTGTATCTATGTATTGCATTATATTATGAACATCAGTTATCTAGTACCCATAACACAAGCTCTGCTTATCTTGGGGCTAGATGTGAGAATGCTGTGTGATTTGCCCAGCATTATTTATTTTCTAAAAAATGATACAAATGTGACACAAAACAATAGTTAACCAGCCAACTGTATACCTACCTCGTAGTAGCAGACGTGAGAATAAAGGGCCAGTCCGTAGTGTGACTATGCGATAGTGTTTTCCTGGTTGGAATAGGTAGTAAAACTTATACTGCGCACCTAACACGACACGACACTCAAATAGCTCCGAATCATGCAATCATCTGTTTTGTTGCGGTACAAAACGACTCTCATCTCGCACGCTGAGCAAGAGCTGAAAGTAATCGAATTAGGTTAAATTCTTAATTCTGTTCGAAAGCAAGATCTTAATAAAAACAAATACACTTAATATAGACCTGTAACTTCTTAATTAAATAACTTTATAAGTAACTATACTCGGTAATTTCAACAAAGAGACATGAAAGATTTACATAAAATAATACGAAGTTCAATTTGCTCCACATAGAATTAGCATGTGTGTTTGTTATGAAATTTATCGCTTTTTCTGCCGAAACTTTACATCTGCGAAGCTTTGCAAACATTTATTAGCTCGAAAAACATTATTTATCCAGACATAACACATGCGAAGTCGCAGGCAGAAATAAGTTGCTAAAGCTTGGTGTTTGGTAGACAGGAGCGGTTGCAGATTTCAGACAAATTCATTTCTCCAATGAGAAATCATAACTCCATGGTATACTTCTGCAGGGGCCCTATTCACTATAAACGAACCTAAGATTTAGTAGCCTACACACATGCTTTCTCTTAGCAAGGAAAGAACCCTTGCATGTCGTCAATCTAGCTATGTATGTCATTGATTTCTCTTTGGTAGATCTAAGGTCAGTTCGGTTTAACATAATATGTCATCTTTTACTCAAATTTGCTTAGCTTGGCTTTATTACACACCTACTCAACTACACTACCTTTCCTAACTAAATTGCATACCACACCTCCAATCATAATTTACTTATTGTCCTGAACATATTCACAAATACCCAAGAGACTGTTAAATTTTCTGACTATCGTGCAGTACAAACGACACGGGCCATGAGCCTAGTGTGGGGCCGTTGTCAATCTATTAGAAATACCAACTACCTATTATAGTTAGCTCCTATGTCCCTTTTTTCTTAGTAAATGTATGCCTAAATGTAATTTTTTATTGGTAATAAATAATTTGTATTTGTTATTGGCTACAAACAACCCTATTGTTCAATATACCTTAAATACATTCCCCACCGCACGAGATATTCCTTTAAAAACTGTCATAAATCCTTTCCCGTCCTCGCTCCCGCTATCCACTGAAAACGCAGCTAAAGGTCAGCTCACTCCGGGACGCGACGCTGTGTGCAATTTCTTTTCTTTTTGTGTCAATAATTTTGTACCTTTTTATTTTGCTCCCTCAAAATATAAATGAATCAAATATTATCATAAGTGCACAGAAAATTGTTTACGATTTGCAGCAAATTACTTTTTTGCTAGTTTTACTACTTTTGAAACGAAAAAAAAATTTAAAAGCACAAAAAAACTCGCGCTAAGCCACCACAAACCACCTTAAGTTATATACTGAATCGAAATGCGCGCAGTGTAGCATCGCGTCGCTTCTCAGTGAGAACTGCTCCTTATTAAGAACCTAAATAGAATGTCACAGTTGGATCGAGTTTAGTAACGTTCGAAATAGATTGTGACACCCGCTGATATGAGTCGATACGATGTTCGATCATACGAGATAATACTGTTTGACGGATTGCTGGAATTGGAGGAAAAACGTTCGCCTTGTAAATAACAAATAAATGATACCAGATGATATGAGTATTTTTTTAGATCGTAATATGCGAATAAGAAAGATAATTAGGTACTACCACACATAATAACTATACCTACAGGGTGTCTCTGGATAAAGTGCAATCTCGAAAGGGGGTGAAATTACATCAAAAATTATCTACCAAAAATAGAAAAATAAGTGTATATTTTACTGATGAATTGATTTTTTTATTACTCATTAAAGACTCTATTTAAAAAAAATCCTAATCGGATCTACTTTTTTTAAAATAAAACATGACAAATATGTGGTAATGAGGATAAAATGATATAATAATAAATAACTCGCAGAAAAAAAACACTAAAATGAACAGAACGAACTTAGTGTAACTTTAACTTTTGTATTAAAATTTCATTATAATATGCTGTTTTTTTTCTTCAATAATATATAAAAATCTTAAAAATAAGCCTATAATACTGAATATTATTATGACTTATTATTATTTCTTCATTCTATCATAATAGCCTTACCACAAAAGAAAAACCTGAGTTTTAACTCAAAAAGTACGCTGGCTAGGAGCTTTTAAAGTTGACTACTGATTACGTCACCATTCATATATAGACACTCGTTTGTGAGTTTGTTGTCATTTTATCGTCACAACAACATATTGGGTATGATTTTGGTTTCTATTTTAATAAAATAGACCCACTTTTTTGGAAGAAATCATATTTTT
Source organism: Eupithecia vulgata (assembly GCA_946478455.1). NCBI lineage: Eukaryota > Metazoa > Arthropoda > Insecta > Lepidoptera > Geometridae > Eupithecia > Eupithecia vulgata. The sequence continues at coordinate 8,884,179 of OX297869.1, read as the reverse complement.
TGTAAATAATACAATTTTTCGAGTAATTAGTGAGTTTTAAATTTTTTAACTCAACATTATAAAAAAAATACAATATTTTTTAGTCTAGTTTCACCCCCTTTTGTTGTTATACTTAATCCTGGGACAACCTATATATTAGGTATTTAGTACTACGTAAGTTCTTTTACCTTTTGTAGTTTTATAAATGTATTTTTTAAGTATTTTCATCGATATCTTGTTAATAAAGGCCCGATTTTAAAAATTATTTCCCTATTGTATTGAAAATGATCTCGAATTGGGCCCATAAAAAATATTTTCACGAGGGATTAGTACTTATCCCGTCAAGCTTAAAAAATAACGTTCTTCTTTTGTAAAATCATGACTAAAAACTACAAGAATTTTGGTGAATTCTTAATACACGTTGAATTTACCTTCGAATCTAATGTGATCCCATTAAAGTTTAATACTCAAGGAATTGAAATGTGTTGAAGTCGGTTTATTTTATTTTATAGTTTTATAAAAATAACCATATACCTAAAAATAGCGATATACATAATATAAATACTAGAAAATAAGCATAAACTTGCTGTTCCCACAACCAGGAATCTTTTAAAGGGCAATGTATACGTTTCTACAACAAAACTCCTAGTGAGTTGCAAAATCTATCAGTAAATAAATTCAAACAAATTGTAAAAACCTTTCTGCGCAAAAGGGGCTTACTGCAAAATATCAGATTATCTAGAAGATAATAAAGCTTGGGACGGGCTTTGCTCCAACTCGAAAAATAACAACTAACAGGCTAAAGGTTTCTTCGTCGCTTCTTCATTTTAGTCTATATAATTTGACTTTTTCTAATTGTACTGTTTTGTATTTATGGAAATAAAGAGTTTTTGATTTGATTTTGATTTATAAAACAAGTCAAATTATTTTCACTTTCTTGTTATGCATGATACAATGTAAAAGGTCCTGTTTGGTATAACAGACTTAGAATTGAATTTAGATTTCACTGCCCATGCTTCCTTCTGCCAAACACACAATTTAATCAAAATTAAGTAATTATTATTTCATTTCATTTATTAATTGCTTATATTATGTATTATCTATAAGCGACGCGTGACCCGAGAGCTAGTGAGTATTTGGCACAGCGCATTAGAATTGCCATACAGTGGGGCATTGCAGCCATCGTCTTGAGCACGTTTCAGTCTGGTATTGATATGGATCATTTGAGCTCCCTGTAGATTTTTTGCAACAGTCTGCAGTTAGCTCAATTTTCTCAATTGTAAATACTAGTCAACACTTATATTATAAAGAAGAAATATTTGTATTTTTGTATGTAACGAATAAACTTGAAAACTAATACCGATATCAACATATATTTCACCATTAGAAAGCTTACTTTTCAGGGAGTGATAAAAGCTATACGTTTTATCCCAGAATTCCCACGGGTACACGGGTACTAAATAAATAATTATATTTAACCTTAGCAATCTTCCTATGAATTTATTCTTCAAAAAATACAAAACTATAATATCTACATTTAAGCATCCACGTGCCGAGTAATCTTCTACAAAAAGTGCCCATAATTCTTGGGGATTTAGTTTAACATGCACGTAACACGATTCTGTATACGACGTACACGAGCTTGCCAGCAAATGAATTACTTCTGTGAGAAACATGAATTACTTTCGTAAGAAACACAATAACCGCGAGCAATGAAATATCTCCTTATTATGAGTCTCGGCCTGGAGTAACGCAGGGGCGTAATAGCATCGTTTGCAAAACACTGCAACTTCTACCTAACGAGGTTTACAAGTTATGAAAACTAAAGATTATTCTTCTTCAATTCAAACTTATTCACAAATCCTATGAGGCGCTGCGCAAACGTAGACCCTTTTAGTTTTCAGTTACCGACACTAAACACTTTGAGTATATGTTAAGGGGGAGCAACTGAACACAAAATTTTTTTGCGTATGCGCAGGGTGTGAATGATTTTGTACTGGTTCTATAGAAATCAAATATGTATCTGACACAGTGTCTACGTTTGCGCCCTGCCAATGCCACCAAATCGAAATAATTTATTTGCAATAATGCCTCCTCAAGAGCAACATAAAGGGGAAAAGTGGATCCTTAGTTGAACGTAAACGGTTGGCGAAATATGTAGTTAGGCCATGAGGAAAAAGCTGTTAAAATCATACAAAACAATAGATTTTCTTATGATTTTATTATTCATGTAGGTAGAAAACCCGCGTCCAATGTAATTTCCTTAATCTGGATTAAACACAAGACATCTAAGAAATTCCATTATACATTCGCACGAGAACGTTACAAATTGAACATAAGCTTGTATGGAATGTTAGCTAATCCTTGCTAAGCTGGAATTAGGGATGCGTGCACACAATGAGCGTTACATTACAACAGAAACCTTATAGTTCAGTTGCTTCGTATTCCTTTGATAATGGAATAGCAAAGCCGTTGTACGTTATAGCTATCGAGCAGCTATGACGTACAACGTGCTTTAAGATAGCCACCGCTGGAAGGAACAATGCAAAGCAATGTTGATTCAGCTGATGCGAAAAAGCAAGCCTTTACAGCGCCTTGTCAGAGCAAGCTAAGATATATTTTAGCAGAGAAAATCGTTTGTTTGCCACAGCCGATTTTCTCTGCTTAAAAGATTTCTAGAATCCACGGCAATAAGTTACGACGGGTGTGAAAATTATAAAAGAGAATTAAATCTCGGAAACAGTTGGCAGTAATATGGCATCGCGGTGTAAAGGAGCGGGTAAGTGTTTAATCCGCGAATGCGCTGGTGGCCGACACGCGACCACTTGTTACCATCCGACCATTACTACTTCCAACCCGACGGCTACTAAATACATTTATTAAACGTTTATTGTTACCATTTTACTCGTCGACATTATACACAGAGGAAAAATTCTTTGTTGCACAATAAGTTCTTTATTTACTTTAGTTGGCAGTAAGTAAAATCCACCTCAGCAAAACAAAGCGAAAGCTTGAGAGAATTTTAGTAAGAGAATAAAAATGAATTGCACAGGAAGAAACAACTTGTGTAGTGTATCGTTAGTAATTTACTTACTATGTGCAGAGCAAATTCTGCAGCTTCAGCAAACATGTTTGTGAATACATTTTAAAATGAACAACAATTTTATATTAAACCTGTTACCTAGGTAACTTACCTTTAGTTTCTTCTTATAAATTACTAGTTTCTTCCCACGACCTCGTATGCGTTATTTAAATTAATTTATAGGCGAGCTATTTGGAGAGCTATGCTCGGAGTTTCTCTGAAGGAAACAATTCGTAACGGAATACATCCGACAGAGAGTCAAGGTTATTGGTATAAATCAAAGGATTAGCAAGCTGAAGTGGCAGTGAGCTGGCCATATCGCGAGAAGAACCGACAACCGCTGGGGTAAACGTGTTCTTGAGTGGAGATCTTGGGAAACTTAGTGTTGACGCCCTCCGACCATGTGGAATGACGATTTTGCGAAAGATTGCTGGCAAATGCTGGAAGCGGCAAGTTGAAGACAAGGTGCTATGGCGCTCATTAGGGGAAGCCTATGTCCAGCAATAAACTACTAAAGGACGAGGACGATGATGATATCACATTTTAACAGATTTATTATATGCTTAGAACTACCTATATACAAAATTTCAGCCCGATCCGTTCAGTAGTTTTGGCGTGAAGAGGGAACATACATCCAAACTTTCGCATTTATAATATTTGAGTGATAAATAAATAAAAAGTTTTAGGGGTATATCTATCTATCTAATCAGCCAATGAGAATCCGCTGTTGGATTTAGGCTTCCGTTCTTTAACGGCCTGTAGTCTACTGATACATAGGGAATTAATTATGCTTATACATTAATGAACTAACATAATAAGGCATGCCATTCTGCCCGATCCTATGCCACCCTCATCTGCTCTTTCTTTACTATTCGGATGATTTCGTCTAACCGTGTAGCCGTGTAGGTGTTTGTTGTGTACAAAACCACATTATTTATCATTTCTTCCAATAAAGCATCTCAAAGGTTCATTGTGTCCAAAGGAAAGTTATGAGGCAGTTTATCATTGAAGCGATTGGCTACTTGTTCGGGCCGGGAATGGAATAGACCGCCGCCGTCGGCCCTAGCGGGGCATTCTGTCGCGCTCCCGAAGGAATATCTTTTGTGGACCCAACAAAATTGCCTCGCATTCTACTTGTAGACTTTATTGTTTGAATGAAACTTCAATCGAATCAGAGAAAAATGTAATGGATTTGGGATTTTCTGAGGAATATTTAATGATCTTGGAAACTTTTAATTGTTACTTACCTATTTTTACCTGTTTTATGACTTGTATTCGTCGTTTATTTTCTTCTATTGACATAAGTGCTCCATCTTGTATTATATTATGTATATCAGTTATCTAGTACCCATAACACAAGCTCTGCTTAGCTTGGGGCTAGATAATGCTGTGTGAATTGTCCAGCATTATTTATTACGCCGTATCATCTGTTATTCAAGTGAGATGTTTGCCAAAAGCTTCATGTCGAGCTTCATGTCCATCACTGATAAAATAAATAAGTCAGGATGCGGATTCACGTATTCACTGCCTGGACACACGGCGGCGTAGGAGGACATCTGCGTCGTGGGCAGTGAAAGTGTTTAGGTTATCGCAGACCGAAGGCACACCGCTACCGCACAGTAAAAAATTAGCATTCAAATAAGGGCTTTAACTCGTAAAGCTTAGATGCATTTTATATTGACAGCATCCAATAACAGACAGCTTGACATTTTGAGATTGTAAAATGCATCTAAAACTAACTAGTTAAAGCCCATATTCAAATGATGTGCTGTGCGGTACTGGATTAATGTGCGCAAATCCAGGCATTATGTAGTGGTAGAACGCAGTGATTTTTTTCTCTTTCACATGTAGGTATTTCTAGATTTGACCATACCTCCGACAAGTATTTCATAATTTCATTTGTGCGGTTTGTATAATTCTTAGTGAAAATATTGATGTACAAGGAAAACACGATAAAAAGGGGTGTTTAACTCTTTCATTGCGTATGTCAGCGGGTCCTCCGGGCGGAGCGGCGGCGGTGCACTGCTTAGGGTCGCACCGCCAAGAGATGGGCAGTGAATACGTTAAAACGTTTGACCTTTTTGTAGGTGCACCAAGCCTCCGTTCAAATATTTATAGACCTTAGACGACAGTGTGGTAGTTCAATTTAAAATCAGGCAAATGCCGTTTCTCCATTCTTTACATTATTCATAAAATACGATTTTCAACACGTCGTCGTCGCGTCAGCGCCCGCGCCTTGAAAGGTAAAATGATATTTTATGCATTATAACAACGTTTGCTGAAAGCCGTCTTTTAGATTTCGGATACCTGGTAATAATTTAATATTCATTCATATATAAAGGAAAATAAAATCTAAGTTGATAATAAACCGTAGGTACCATTTTCTTGTCAAAAGAATAAGCCAGCAGCAACGGTTCCACCGGTTTCACAATTCGTATCACTGCCTGAATCAGCGGGCTGCAATACAAATGAAATCAAAAGCTTAATCTACGCGGAGATTCTTGTCTCTAAGAACGCTTGTTAAGGCTTTTCAAAGCTCTTGTTATACCATCAGATGATTTGATAGGTAAAGAGTAGAAAATAGGTCGTAGGTATTGTATTTTTTCTTAATGGCGTTTTGAAGGCTTATTCGGGGGCGGAGCCTTAAATCCTATAGCCTATAACCATCGGGTTATTGAGAAGAATCTACCCACATTTAGCATTTTTATTCTAAACAAAAAATAAACTGTTTTAAAAAATAATTTAATAATTTTAATAAACGGTTTTTTTTGTTGTATTTATTCCTTTACTAGCGACTGCCCGCGGCTTCGCACGCTTTATAAGTAGACTATTGCCGTTCCTGGGATACAATTTACCTTCCTGCCAAATTTCATTGAGATCCGATCAGCCGTCAGACAGACAGACAGAGACTTACTGTTGAATTTATAAGATTACTAGCGGTCCGCCCCGGCTTTGCATCGGTATATTCGCTTATGTTCATCAGGGATAATGTAGGAAACAGTAAAAAAAAACAAATCGGTCCAGTAGTTTCGGAGCCTATTCAATTCAAACAAACAAACCTTTCCTCTTTATAATATTTGTGTAGATATAGAAAATATAGTATAAAGTAATAAAATAAAATCACTAATTTCTTTTAAAAGGATTATCCATTAGTAAATTGAGTGAACGCAACGACTGAGCTTACCCCTGATTAGTCGTTGTCAAAACACAGCGGGACCAATTTTATTCCAATTTAGCTACACACAAAAAAGCTTTCAAGCAGAAGGTTTTTATGTCGTAGGTAGATGATATATTCTTTTTATTTTTTCAATGACGAACTTCATATTGCCCGTGATTGAAAAGAATGGATAAGGGGAAGGCCGAGACCCTACCGTAATCTTAGTTGAACGTAAACAAATAAATATTGAAATTACGTCTTACTTTAAAAGTATCTTTTAAAATCGTTTTGAAATCTAATATATGATATTTATTATTTTAGGACATGATAGAATAAACCTAGATAATATGATATCTCGTTCTTTTCGTTAACTATCTGAATTGTAGGTTTTTCATCTTTACTTTCACTTTTATTATAAGTTAGGTAGTCATTAGTTTCTACTAGAGGCACATGTGCAAACTTAATAAGCCTTCGATCCTGAAATACAGCCTCGGCTAGTTCAGGACCCTACAGATTCAATATTATACTGAAACACTGTAATTGTGTCCAACAAATTATGTTTCAGTATGTATTTTTATGTTTATGATGTTATTTATTTGTACCTAAATGACCTTTGACCCTAAATGATAATGATTTAAGAACAAATGTGTTTAAAAATTGTCGGATACTGAAAAATTCATCAATCGTGCAAACCCTTACTAATCCGGTCCGTCTAACTCAGCTACAGCACCAACTCAGAATTCATTTCTTTAGAAGAATTTGTCTTAGACTTAGAATTATTAGGTACATATAACAATTTATTCTGAAATTAAGCCATTATATTATTGTTTGATGACTTTTTAAGTGCTTGATATAATAATCTTCAAAGCAAAGAACCACAAAATTAAACGAAAATAAAACGTGCTCAGAGATTTGCTTATAAATAATTAAAAACCTTTTAAATAAAATGTCAGACATTTTCATAAACTTTAGCCATTTTCGGCGCAAGTAAATACCAAACTTGCTACTTATTGTTTATAAGGTACATTAATATACATTACGTAGTTTACATTTTTTGGGCAGCAATTTAAGTTTTAAAATTTAACTTTCGCGATATGAAAAGTAGTAATGTTAAACTACGCGATGAAAATGGCAGAAAAGTGCTTGTCTTAATAAGTTGTTTTATTATAAATAACACTTTTATTATACTTAAATGCGAAAGTTTGGGCTGAAATTAAAACATAAATGTAGTCCTAAGCCTGGAATCAAACATACGCTATTTTATAACTAACTTAAATTGGATAATGTGATTGTGATTGTAATGAATAAAATAAATAAAAAAATATCCTGACAAACAGTTCCTATAGGATAGAAAATCCTTTCAGCGTTTCCATAAAAATACGTGTGAAACCTTGTGCAGAAACAGGTACCTAGTCTACGTATGCTTGTTTCGTTGTTTGTTACAGAGCAGTGTACGTTATAATGTTTCAACAATAATTCATTAATTCTAAGGTTATCGACATCGCTCAAAATATTAGCAAGCTGAAGTGGCAGTGGGCTGGCCATAACTCGAGAAGAACCGACAACCGCTGGGGTAAACGTCTTCTTGAGTGGAGACCGCGACTCGACAAACGTAGTGTAGGACGCCCTCCGACCAGGTGGGATGATGATTTGCGAAAAACTGCTGGCAGATGCTGGATGCGGTAAGCTGAAGACGCTATGGCGCTCATTAGGGGAAGCCTATGTCCAGCAGTGGAATAATATAGGCTGATGATGATGATACTCAATACTCAATCATTTATTGCATTGTATAGGTTGCAGAGGTGCTTAAATCTACGTAGGTATTTAGTTTCACTATAGACCCTGCTGGGCACACAATATATTATGGACAGAGAGATGATGTTGATGAATCTACTAATTTTAACCTAGGTGAACTAGGGTAACCTAGGATTATACTTAAAACATGTTGCCATAAAACTAACGAGAGGTCAGAAGACCATCGGTTCTAAAAGAAATGCTACGAAAACCCTTTAGGTACTCTTTAACTATAAACTATACCTAAAACAGAAACCAGGGATACTAGCCACTTATTTTGTATAATTAATTTAGAAATAAATATTTCTGTAATATGTACAGAATCATAATCTACTATTCTGATCTACACATAAAAATAAATACAAATCAAATCCGATGCAATTTTTTATATATATTTATAGGGCATTTTTTACACTCACTCACGAAAAACGCATTAATGGCCATAAGTCTCTCTCACGAAAAGTATTCCCAGCGTCTCACGAAAATCATAACCTCGTGATTTATAATCTACATCCTCTATTTTTTTAATTTTCAATAGTAGTGACTATCCAATCTGAAGAAATTTTATATTTTTAATTCTTAAATGAAAGCTGTCAATATGTCCGTTACTGTCATAAGTGATACTTATTGTCAGAAACACTAGTAACGTATGGTAAAAATACAGCTATAACAACGTAGTGAAAAAATTCTATGTCTATGGCTATAACATTACACAACAGCCGAGCATAGAACCTCCTCCTATATTCAAAGTCGGTAAAAAAACTTCCTAATTGGTTAACATTATCTTTATAAATTCATGCCGAATGAGAAAAAAATCGAATTAAAAGTCAATCTGCAACTCAAACGAAAAAGTTTAACTGAATCACGTTTTGAATAATCAAATTCAAGTCCCGGTGCGACGATTCCGCCTCATACAGTAATGAATCCAATCTATTTTTGTCTTTTCTTTACTTACTTTACCTTACGTTGTGAAAAGAAAAAGATCCGATGATGCCTAGAAAAAGGCTAGCAAAATAGTATGTGAATTTATCGGTAATTTTTCCAGCGCAAGCGATTTAATGATCATTTTTCTTGTGTTTGTTTAGTAGTAATATCATCATCAGCCTATATCAGTCCACTGCTGGACATAGGACTCCCCTAATGAGCGCCGTAGCGCCCTGTCTTCAGCTTGCCGCATCCAGCATCTGCCAGCAGTCTGTCGCAATCATCCCAACTGGTCAAAAAATGTCTATGCTATGTATTAAATAACGTATATCAGTTATCTAGTACACATAACACAAGATCTACTTACCTGCTAGCCGGCGGCGGCTAGAAGATGTTGTGTGGATTGTCCAGTATTATTTATTTATTTCCCCTTTCTTTATTAATTATTAATTACTCTCTCAACTCAAAACAATCGTAATAGGTTTAGTTGGGACAAGTAAGGTATTAAAATGTTCGGAAAGACCACGGGTACATAGGTACTCCTGTGGTTGCCGCAACGCACCTTCATAGACAACATTTCAAGGATTCATTTCATTTTGACGACCTCTGTGGCGCTGTGGGCGAAGGTCCGCCTGCGACGCAAGAGGTTGCGGTTTCGATTCCCTTCTTGGGACAAATATTTGTACGATCTGCAAGTATTTGTTCCGGGTGTTCTCGTCGTTTTCTATGTATTATACAAAATATCTATGTATTGTATTATGTATATCAATTATCTAGTACCCATAACACAAGCTCTGCTTATCTTGGGGCTAGATAATACTGTGTGAATTGTCCAGCATTATTTATTTTACTAAAATAGCCTTTACCAATTTAAGTATGCAACTTTATCACTTCACAAAAAGGTTGACTTAGGACTCTTTTATCATAAACCTTTATTACTTAGTTCGTAAGTTCTTTTATGTAACCATCTTTTATAACTGGAAAAAGGTTCAATCTTTAACAAGGAGCTAGAAATACGCAAAAGAGACTAGGTACCAAAATGAAATCTATATAAAAGTAGGACTAAAATGAAATCTAACTCTTTCTACCCATCAACAACGTAAAGTCTTTTTATAAGCTCGAACTATTTTTGTGATGCTTACGTAAAGTTTGACTAGACAGACCTTCTAAAAATGGTCTTTGGAAGTAAACAAGTTTGATATCATATGACACCGTATCTATCGAAAGAAGGCGTATGTTGAGTGGACAAGATTGTGATCTACGACAAATGTTAGATTTTTTCGGTCTTCGAAGTCAAGCTTTTATGGCATACGATTCGGTTTTAGTACAGTTTGTGGCGCCTCTGCTTCCTACGCACGAATCTCGGAGGTCACTCAGGGACGAACTGGCTTTCATTCAGAACTGAAAATTTTATTCAAGGTCTCATATAATATTCATACGGATTTTACATAAAATGCGGGATCTACTGTTCACTATTTGCTCAATCTGTGGTTATATGTGAATAGATTGTGATGGTTTTTAGAAAGAGTTTTAATCAAGGGGTCGGTAGACATTCTAATCAATCGATAAAGAAATTTACAATCAAATAATAGAATGAAATTAAAACTAGTATTTACAATTGAAACTTAGGACTAGTACCTATGAATAATTGATCTAACTGCAGACTGTCGCAAACAATCTACAGGTAGCTCAACTGATCCATATAAATACCAAACGATAAAAGGTCTTTAATTTGAAAACAAACTGCTGTCAGCCTGTTAACTCTATGATCACGTACCTATATTTTTTCAACACGTACTTTATTGTTATTTGTGTATGTCTGTCTGTGCTGTTCTTGTTGTGCCAAATAAATGTATTTTTATCTTTACTGATATGCCGATCACTGATCACATTCATGCATGATACCTACGTACATTTAATATTTCAGCCCAAACGAAGTGTCTATTCCATTCCACGGCTGATTGCATCTGAATAGCTAATATTGAATCAGAACATAATAACACAAGACTGTGAATGTTATTTATGACGTTATAATTAACTGCTTATTGCCTCTGGTAGGGATACAATAAATTTACATATGATTTTGGAATATTAGTAACTAGCGGTCCGCCCCGGCTTCGCACGGTTATATTCTATAGCCTATGCTGTGCCATAGAATATAACTGTGCGCGTAGTTGCTCAGTAATAATGTAGCTTTCTAAAGAATTTTTGAAATCGGTCCAGTAGTTTTTAAGTTTATTCGTAAAAATCTAAAATACAAATCTTTCCTAATTTTATTTTTGTGTAGATTATCATAGGATAAAAGTAATCTCTGACATAATAAATCATTAATCATAATAAAATTTAAATTAAACTATTTATTGTTTATAAACTCGACGTTGGTGTAACAGTAATAACAGTCACCTAGTACACATAACACAAGCTCTGCTTAGCTTGGGGCTAGATGTGGCTGTGTGGATTGTCCAGATTTACTGTATATATATAAATATAAATATAAATATATATAATAAATGACGTAACAGTTTCCTATAAATTAAATCCAACCTTGAAAAACTTGCGTTAACTTTGAACGGATTATCAAATTCCTTGAAAAATTAGTCACGCCTTGGCAGAGAAACTGTATTGACGTCACTGGCTTTGACGTCATTCCAGGATCTCTACTCTGACAAAAAATACTATAAACACTCACTACTTAGGCCTTTTTGGGACTCGGTAATATAAACATCGTAACTTAAATAGGTACGCAAACTAACTATGAAATTAAATTAATTATACGAGTACAACTATGTAGGTACATCAGCTGTTTACAGGCCTCCTTACAACCGATAGTTTACTATTTATCTTTTATTTTATTATTATATTTAAATAACTTGTTTATTACAGTTACTTTACTAAGAATTAGGTTCGCTTTTTCGAGACAATGACGAGCGAACACCGCACGGTAAAGTCGAGTAGGGAGACAAGAGCCGGCCCGCATGCAATTTCACTGGTTTTTATTTATAAATTTGTTATTGCTAAAATAATACTCTTTCGCAAAAAATAAAACCATAATCGTATAAAGTTTTAAGTTAAGTACTAGATGACATTTCATTGAAATATGCAAACGGTTTTTCGTTGTAAAAATGAAAAATTTTGGGGAAACTTTGCGATTTTTTTTGTATCAAGTCAAGTTGATCTATCGCGTTTCGACTCCCATAATTTACTAACTTAAATCCTAAACGAGCTAGATGCTCAACAAAATATTTAAAAAATTGTGTTTTTGTGCCTTAAAATTGTTTTTCCTTACAGTCAAAACGTGGATTTTGGGACTAATAGTTACATTAAGGTGAAAAAATCACCTTAACGTGACTATTTTAAGTGTTCGATGTGTCCTGGGTTACACTAAATAAACGGAAATGAGCTTGCAAAGGCTCTTTTTATTATTCGGCATAAGAAGGTAGTAAAAGCTAGTATTTCAGACTTTCAGCATTGACCATTAGTCTGCCTGTTTGTCCAACCCTTTCCTTCCTTCGCAAACATTCTCAATTTACGTGTTTTGATGACCTAAAAATAGGAATCAGAAGATAAACTCAAACATTTTGAACTCTATTGGGTAAATAGAGCTCAAAATATTTGAGTTCTTCATTACAAAGATGTGTTATGGCGATCGATGCTGGAGGTTGCAGGTTCGATTCCCGCCTTGGGGCAAATGTTTGTACAATCAGCAAATAAGTAATAAGTATAATAGCTAATAGCTATCTAGTACCTATTATGGGTATATGAGTCATCTAGTACCCATAACACAAGGTCTGCTATCTTAGGGCTAGATGATGCGTTGTGGATTGTCCAGCATTATTTATTTATTAAAAGAAAAGAGAAGGGGTAATAAAGAACACATGAAGACGAATAAAAATGCTGACTTACCATGTGATAAGAGACAACATGTCTGAACTAGATTTGATACGTGCTCATGAAGATGTTTATGACATGCTATTGAACCATGCATCTCACGCGGATATTACGAAAGTATCTCTTCAATAAATTCTTATAAACTGTGCTCCAATAAATATGAAAGTTATGAATGAAAAACGTCCACCAGCTTTTTTCCTACAAGTCGGTGGTAAAATAAATTTATTCAGAGTTGATTGCCACTTAGTTACGCGCCCAAGACAAACGGCAACTTCGCTTTGGGTAGTCTTGGTATCTGGTGAATCTACATTTTGTGGGAACAGGCGTATGACGTAATTGCTATTCTACGATGAAGAACTTCCACAGTTAGTTTAATTTTCCTCAGATGAAAGTAAAAAATGGCAGATACCTCTGGTAAGTTTTCCCAGCGTTTACTGAACTGCCTGTGTTATGTTCTTTTTAATCTTGTGCAATATAACTATTAAATGAACAACAAAACTGGAAAGACGCACATAGACCGAAGTGCGACCGAGACAAAAATACGCTATCCAAGCACGGCGATTAGCAATTATACTAGTCGTCTAGCTATTTCTACGCCCGAATGTATCGTATATTTACTATCTCTGTCTTGCAAATAACAAACTAAAGCGGTAGTTTTATTTTTGGAGCTATTTGTACATCTAGCGAACGAACATGAGGGCTCTTTTGTAGTATTTTAGTCAATAAATCAAACAAAAGTACGTTTTAGAAGAACGCCGACGACGGCGCCAGCCGGTCCGACTATGACTGAGGTGGCTGGACCTAATTGGACCTAATTTGAGCCTGCCACTTTTGAGAAGCCAGTACCCAATCCCTGTCTTACTTTCATCTAAGAGTTAGACTATCAAGTAATCATTTCTAAACCTATATTTTTGTAGTACTCTTCTATCTTAGCGTTTTTTATCTACAGCCAACATATTAAAGGATTCAGATCACATTTGTTTGAGCTAACGTTTCATGGTACCATCACAACACAACAAACTTCGGTGGCCGTTCCACAGACAGTGAGAAATGGCTACTAATGACCAGTACTTTATTTTCCACACGAAAGCTGGGACCCAAAGCGCCCATTATCTCCACCACACCTACGACCTACAGTACTCGCAAAACAAAAACAGATGGGACCTGCCTTCTTAGGGTTCATTAGGTTATGTAGCCAAATTGCTGATTATTTTTTGCCGGTTTGTCTCCATATGTAAAAATATTATTACCACAATTATAAATATCCACTCCCTGGGCGCTAATACAAATCCGGGCCGTATTAAATCTGTCTGTCTGTTACCATTTTACGCCTAAGCGACTGAACGGATCATATTGAAATTACGCAGTAAATGGTATCACGGGGACGGACATTGGCTACTGCTAATAAAAAGTGCGTGTAAAGCCGCAGGCAACAGCTTGTACTATAGCTTTTTGCTTTAAACTGCGTTACTCGCACTGGTAAAATTAAACCTGTCACAATAGTCCAATCGATATTCATGTCACAGAATAAGTCATACTACAAACGTTCTAAGTTTGTACCAATGCCAATGAAGTATATATTTACTAAATTGCGTTTAAGTTAGTTTAAGCTCTAACCTCGAGTTATTAAAATAGATTATATATAAAATTATATGTATACTAATATTGTAAAGAGGTTAAGTTTGTGAATTGATTGTGACGTTGTATTGTAGGGGCTCTGTATATACTGAACCGATTTCAAAAATTCTTTCACCATTAGAAAGCTTACTTTTCAGGGAGTGACATAATCTATTTTTTATTCCGAAATTCCCGCGGGAACGGGAACTACGCGGGTAAAACTGCGAGGTGCCGTAGTTTTCTATAAATGAGTCACGTGATTCTAATTCATATTCTAAGTTACAAATGAGTGACGTGATCAATCAATGATGACGTCAGTTATGGATAGGTCTTGGCTTTGATCGTAACATTGAGCTAGGTTCACTTCGTCAATGGAAATCGACCTCAAAAAGACAGTTTATTTCGAAACGTTGTTACTTAGATTTTGTTATTATATATTTTTTATCAAAGTTAAACCGACGTGGTCTTTAGCTATGGTATCTTGGTCATCACGCAGTACCGTGCTCTGTACTGTCATGTAACCATTATAGATTTAGCGGTACATAAAAAAAATGATATATTAAATTAATTCAGTAACAATGTTTGTTAATGTCAGTCTTTTTTACGACCATTAAATATAATGCATTATAACATTATTTTTCTATGTTCACATAAATTGTTTTCAATCTAGATCAAAATTTAAAAAGTAGGTACCTAAATTTTATACATAATTGTGATTGAATAAATAAATAAAATGATTCATCGGCCGAAAATAACGTCAGTCAATATATCGTGTTTTTGAAACGTAATACGCACTCCAATAACAAATTATCAATCAAAGTTGAAAACAAACGCGAGCGTGGGAGAGCGGGGCGAGGGAGTTGGGCAGGGGGCGGCGATGGCGCCAGACAGACTGGCGGCGGCGGCTGCATCGTGCATCTCGCGCAGGTGCCACGGGAATCACCTAGACGCATCAACACTTACCTCGCATATTACTTATTCATCCGCATATTCTTTACTATACACAACACATTTTTATGCATATATTTATTTACATTGACTTGAATTTATAACGCTCTTTAAACCTGTAGGGTTTTCACCCGAATGTTACTTTTCAAGCTCTAAATATAGAGTTACCTAAGTGCCATGTTATTATCGTTATTCATGTTGGATTGTGGAATATTGAGTTTCTTTCTATTGTCTCGTAGATTAGGTACAATAGCAATTTCCTATTTAATTGACAACGAGCGTGAGCACCAACAGAAACCTATTGTGGTTTAATGACACAACATTGATAATCACTTAGATAACCTTTTAAATAAATATACAATACAATACAAAACTCTTTATTGTACTTACACCACAAGTAAATCAAGAAACAGACATAGACATTAAACATAAAAGTACAGTGGGCGGCCTTATTGCTTTTGTGATTTTTGTGAACCTTTGGATGGAGAGAAATTTTAAAGTTTAAGAAAGGTTTAAGTAAGGTTATACTATACTATAACTATACTATACTATACATATTATACATAATCATAATTATTCTTCAGCGAGTAGAAAAAGAATATTTTATAAAATAAATAATATATACGGAATAAATAAATACCATGAACAAAAAAAATGGTACTAATCTTCACTTAAAAAACATTTTTTCTTCTATTTTATTCTATTCTAAGTACAGATGCGAGTTTACGACTAAGGTCAAATGAGCGTATTTTTGACTATAAGTCGCGTAAATTGTGTACTTGCAACAGAATTGACACCTCATGGTGTGGCACAAACAAGACATGTATGAACGCATTTTACATGAAACACGGCTCAGAAAATTACGCTTGTTTGCAGTCAGCCTTAGTTCCTAACAAGAGTATTCTTATGAGTAAT
Source organism: Eupithecia vulgata (assembly GCA_946478455.1). Classification (NCBI taxonomy): domain Eukaryota; kingdom Metazoa; phylum Arthropoda; class Insecta; order Lepidoptera; family Geometridae; genus Eupithecia; species Eupithecia vulgata. Next base: position 8,867,875 of record OX297869.1, on the reverse strand, counting down.
TTTGTCAGTCTTTGTTGTAGCACAAAGGGCTTTGTTGCTCTATTTAAGTTCCATTTGAAATCCGATAGAGCAGGTTGAGAAAGTGCACTTAGAAGAAAACAGAGGTAACTAACAAACATACATACCTGACTATACCTATACATAATGAGTAGGAACGGATTAATATAACCACACTAAGGTAAAGCATTAAGTAAATGTAGAAGTTTCAGTTCGAGAGAGACAAATTGGTATTTTACCGATAAAACCAGCTTAGTGAGGACTTCGAATCGACGTCACAAGGATCTGTGAAGCAATTAGCAACGCGTTTATCTGAAACTAGCTTCCGCTTATGGTTTTGTGAGTGTTTTTATTGAACAACAACTAGTCTATGCTGTCCGCTCCCGTGATGTATTGCACCAACACCAACATATCTGGTGAGTTTGTGTCGCCCTGCTTGGCTGGAAGATGCTGTGTGAATCTAGCATTTTTTCTTTTTCATCCCTTTTTTTACACAACGTTCCGTCAACCGTTTATGCATAAAAATGTAACAGACAGAATTATTTTCGCATTCATAATATTTGTACGTAGAGAAAAAGAAATTAGGTATCACATAAAAAGTTTCGCAGTCGTTAGACCTAAAGAAACATATTAACAGATTTTAACAGGATAATATATGCATCTAAAAATACATCTTCCCAATCCTGATTATTCGAATTCATAAAATATCTCTGAATATTATTTGAAACTTCATAGTTATGTTGTGTCAAAGCTACGGAGCGTAGGATCCTAGGATCTTTGTGTCAAAGTATTTGCGATTGTCTTTTGTTTTTTTCATACATCCCTGCTGACGTCACAAATCCAGGCTTCCAGTATACGAAAAGTAAAAGGGGATTATAAAAAAATACCTTACAAGTAAGATCCGTAGTGCTGTATAGTCAAGTAGAAATCATTACAGGTGCCTAATGGGCTTCGTATTGAAAAGTCGTGAAACTGCCGTTGGCAACGACAGTTAAAATGGACTAACAAGGTGTTTAACGAGACAGTTAGACTGCGAATTTTATGTGGAGCAGGGACACAAGCAACAATGTGCAAGGTACGATTTTAAATAAAATACTTACCTACTATAATTTACCTATTATTTTTTAAGAGCTACCACCTACCACTAGTTGGTAGAATCTTTATAAAAAAGAACATAACGATCAAAGAATAGAAACAAATCAGAACTATTCTTTACAATTGAGGTAACTGCAGACTTTTTAGTCTGCAGTTAGCTCAATTGTATCACCTTTTGGTGATAAATTAAAAAAGTGGCCTCAATGTGCGCTAAAAACAAAGCAACTCTAACTGTAACCGTGCTAATAGATAGATAGATAGATAGAAAATACTTTATTCATCACCAATTAAGAAAAAAATAATAGATTATTTTAAATAGTGCTAATAGTAACATATTGTCAAAAAAATTATCAATACACAATTTTCAAGTAAAAATATGTTTGCGCAGGTAGGTAAATGGATCGTAGGCGACATAAATTACAATTCATATTAGAGGGGTGATAAAAATATACTTCCTATTATTTATAGAGGCGATTACCTACTTGAAATTATACCTACGTATTAGAAAAATATGGGAGATTCGAGTCTTGAATCTTAAAAATCGTTAGCTTAGTCCACAAATACCTTAAACCTTCTAACAAATATTGCTCACGAAAGCCTTCCCATGAGCAATGTTTGTTTGAAGACGGTATTCCATAACTTTGCAGGTACAAAACTATAAAAATAAGGAACAACTTTATTTTCGTCGCGTCGTTTCACTTTGTGGACAACGTAACTTGCGATCTAGTAAACAGTGTCACTTTATTTTGCAGTAAAGGACATTATTATTTATTTTATTGTTGAGTTCTTAATATAGAATATCTTCTTAGCTTTACTAAGCGCAAAACTTCATGCTGCCATTCATACGTAATCAAGTTTACAGGAAGGCTCTATGTCTGCCTCCGCCAATAGCGTAAGTACTCAAAATATAATGCTTTATCGAGTAGAATTACTATTATTATCAACAACCTTGAAACTCTTTACTAAAAGTACATTCTTTGGTCCTAAAAATACGGAATGTAATAATAAGAACGAAAGGGAAATGACCTCCTTCTGTGCCTTCGGTTATTCTGAACCTTCTCACGCACGCATCCATAAAGTTTATTTTTAGCCCAGTTCTAGTTGCGTATCTGGTGATTAGCCCTGAAATCGGTGCGGTCAGTTCAATTAAATGTGTAATTTAAAAGTCACAATCCGAGTATTACCACTCGACAAATTGGGCCTCGACGCTATCATCCATCTAAACAAACACACCAATTAGCGACGGGCACTTAAGTAATTCTATAAATATATTTTTCTTGGTTCACTGGGGACTTTAGTGGGGAGTAAAAGTTTCTACAGACAACGTTCCGAATGAAATGTTTTCTTTCGTAACAAATAGGGAGATAAAAGGCGTTTTACATGGCCGTTTGTCTGGATATCGTGTCGCGTTGCGGCCCGGGCTAGTGACGAGGGTCACTCGATTTATGCCTACCAGTGCTTCAATCACTTATGCTCTCAATAATGCAAATAAATAATAAAGTTTGCTCAAATTCAATAACTATAAATTTATTTTAGATTCAGAGCAAAAATTACTGGCAAACTTTAAAAAGATACTAAAGCAAAGTGCACAAACTTGTATATCCAAAGATCAGATTAATAGAGCGGTACGTAATAAGATATATTTAAACAATTTCAGATGAAATCGTCTAAAGTCGAAATATAAACATCGTAAAGTGACCTGCGCTCCAGTTCTTGAAAATATAAACAAGCAGATTAAATGGTTTTCGAAAGACGACAAAACTATTAGGTAGTGGGCTGCTTGAGGGGCTAACGAGTATGTTGGGAGTCGGGCTGGCGGCGCGCCAGTGGCCGCAGCGTCGTGCATAAATTGTGGTCGTGGCTCTCGACTGGCCTGCTTCCGAGGCTCTCGGTCCACGCCTGCCAGCGGCGGAAAAGTGAAAACGACGTCCAACAGAACATACGAAGAATAAACACTAAATAATCTCCACTTTCAGCACATAAAGCGGAGTTTCAGGAAAATGCTCGAAATCATAATGTTTGGTGAAAATGTGACGAGGGAACTTTGTCTCTAACTTCGTTAGGATTTTCCTGTATCTTTATGCTTTTAACACAACCTGGTACAAAAGGTGTAGGTATTGTCTGTGTAATTAGCTTCATTCATCAACCACATCAAAACCTTATGTAAAGTTTACCTAACCAAAAAGCTCCTTTGTTTAAAAATCTTATCGTCAATTTAGCCAATGCATTTCAAGTGGATTGAACTAATAAATGTAAAAACAAATCTTCTCAATGGTTGTTTATAGCTCAATCAATTGTTCGCCTGACAATAATGATGTAAGAACCCAATTTTAGTAAGCAATAAACTGTATTGTCTATAAAGCGCGTGTTGGGATTATCAATGTGGGAGTTAAAGTGAAGCGTGGAGGACATGAGCAAGTTGGCAAATGTTGTTTGCAACTTTGCAGTTGCGAGTGGTTATGGACAGATGCTAGTTAGCAGTTACGAGGAACTTAGCTACTTAATGTGAGAATTAATTAGGCTGTCATGGACAGATAAACACTAAATATTATTTATCTGGACCATTAGTTAGGGGAGAGAATTGACTACTAAGTAATATTACGACACCTGCAATGCTCATGATGATGCTTTGAACCGGTTATTCGAACGATGATCATCTATAACTAATCAGTGATCAAATCTCTTGTCAACGTCAATCATCGGTTGTTTGTCTCGGCGATATTTTGACGATTTCTGTGGCGCGAAGGTCCTGCGACACAGGAGGTGGGAGTTCGATTCCCGCCTTAGGATTAATATTTGTACGATCTCCAAAAATATATTCTGGTTGTTCTGTTATCTTTGTATCATAAAAAATATCTATCTACGTAATGTGTTGTAATACGTATATAAGGGACAACACAAGCCGTGCTTAGCTTGGGGCTTGATTATTCTGTGTGGATTGTCCAGCATTATTTCTTTTATTTCATTTATTCGTTAAACAATCAACTGTGTGAGTAAGCTCACGCACACATGCAAGTCGGGTATTATGGATGCATGGGAGCCACATGGGAACGACTTCCGGCGCGAGAGTTCGACAGAATAAGCAGAACTATAGAGACAGAATCACGGCGGCACATTGCCTATTGTTTGGCATCTTCAACTCTTGGCATCGAACTTCATACACCACCCAATGTACTGTCAGCATAAAGCACTTTACCCCTATAATGTATGAATATTAAGAATTGTTTACAAAACCATTCTACTTTGACACATTGTTAAATCTAATTGCATTTCGAACTAAAATGTACTTTTGAAAGGCTTCGAATATTGAAGATAAATATAGAAACTGCACTTTCTTGAAACCTCAGCCAATTTTCTTATAGACCTTTAGTAAGTCCCGATGGAATTGTAAAGTTATCGAGAAAGGAAACTCAAATACCGTAAGTTCTGTTCGTAAGTTGGAACGCGTGGGTTCAGAACCGTTAATAGAATTAGATATACGATTAGGTATTGAACTGTGGTTCCAAGCGAAGCAGATGTTTAACGAAGGGTTAAATGTTCTTAGAAAAACTCCACCGACGAACTCTCGCTAACGAAGTAACAGAGCAAGATAATCAAACAGCTCTTGCTATTGATTTAATAGGATGAAATTACCCATTGTTAAACAAAAAACGGCAAATCCAGTTAACCAAATTAAAAGAAAAGAGAGAGAAAAAAGTTTACTACAAGTTATCAGATTATTTATTCTAGATGATAAAAAAAGCCGTGTGGTTTAGAATTTGCACCACCCCAACTCTTCCCGTGGGTGTCATAGGAGGCGACTAAGGTACATACACTGGGGGGAGGCAGCAGCGCCTCTTGCAGAATAGATATACCACCGAACTGCGATCCCCAACCCGCACGCCCAGCGTGGGGATTATGGACATTATCCCCCACGAGATAAAAAATCAGGGGGAGGCCTGCGTCCAGCAGTGGACCATTAAAGGCTGTTGAGGTGAGGAGAGGGGAGATGATAATAAATCTTGAGACGTTTTGCTCCAACTCGAAATCTAACAACCTAAGTTAACCTAATTTATAACACCCTTATTAACAAAGTAAGTTCTAGTTTTACTTTTTTGCAACGTATCCAAGAGTCCTGCAAGATCTAAAGTAGGTAATTAAAGGACTGGTAATGAATGATGATTGATATTTAATATCTGACAGACTAAATAGATAAAGATATAACAAAGTTTTTTATTTGCCAAAACATGTGTGAATTAACACAATTAGTATTAAAACATGTAAATACTAATTGTGAATCAACATGCTCGATCGTAGACGGTATTTAAAAATATTAGAGAGAGAGTGGCATGCAATAACTAAAAATTCACTGAAGTTTATCATTGAAAAATAATAATATTGTAACTGACACTTACACATCAAAACATATTTTTTGATAAATTTTACGGAGCTATACGAACAACACTTCCGCTTTAGGGCTTTGTTAGCTTGATGTGCCAGCCTGCTTTTATCTCGTCTGTTTCTGCACTCAGCGTCAGATAGCCAAGGAAACAGACTGGGGATCATTAAATTTTCGTAGCACACTGGTGATATTTTATTTTTTTTTATTTTATTTTATATTTTAGGAAAACTTACGGCTAAACACGACAAAAAATTAAGTGTAAATACATGGACGGCCAATTAAAAGTTTTCACAAATAGTTTTAAAGACAAAGATATAAGAGAACAAATGGTGGACAAACAGACAAAGGAAATACTTGTTAAGTTACAAGACGAAGAAATTATTACCACAGATACGCTTAAGGGTACTGGGAGAAGTGTTAAACAAATCAATTTCTATTGCCATTGCGTTGAAAAATCTGCTCGCACGCAGAATATATGAGTTCTGTCTATATCGCGATTTAGAGAGTGGAATGTATAGAATATTATGGTTTCTAAGAGATGCTGGTGTTGTTCTGAGTCCTATGCAACCAAGTAGTTCTCGACAGTCCACCCTGCCGCTCGCAATGTTAAGAAGATACATAATGTCAGCTACGCGCCTTCTCTCTGCTAGTGGAAGGATGTGGAACTTCCTACAACGTGATACATAGTTGGGTATATAAGTCCTAGTTCGATATTGCAAGTATCTGAGGAAACGTTTTTGGATGCCTTCAATCCGGTCTACATAAACATTATAGCTAGGGTTCCAAACTTGAGAAACGTACTCAAGATGGCTCCTTACGTACGCACAGTAGAGGATCTTAAACGTCTTTATTTGCTCAAACTCCGCTGACATTCTTATCAGAAAGCCTAGCGCTTTAGATGCTTTTTTAACAATGTTATCCACGTGCTTGTCAAAGAGAAGCTTAGAGTCAAAGGTCACTCCTAGGTCACGGATAGAATCCACTCTTGCAACAGTTGATTCCTTTAGTTTGTAGTGAAAAACTATGGATTGAGGCTTACGAGTGAAAGAGCAAACATAACATTTAAGAACGTTAAGGTCCAATTTATTAATACTGCAGTAATTCTCAAATCTAGTTAAATCTTCCTGTAGTTTAAGACAATCTTCGCTCTTTCTGATTGGACATAAAACTTTCATGTCGTCGGCATAGAGCAGAATATTAGAATGTTTGAAATTAATGGAAATATCGTTAATAAATATTGTAAATAGAAGAGGACCAAGCAAGGAGCCCTGTGGAACACCTGATGGAATTTGTAATGGTGTAGAAGTGTACCCATTCAAGACTACAGTCTGAGATCGATTTTGAACGTAGGAGGAGAACCATCGAAACAAGTCTCCTCTTATTCCAGCGGACTGCAATTTGTTTAATAGTATGATGTGGTCTATCCTGTCGAACGCCTTGCTGTAGTCGGTGTAGATAACATCTACCTGAGCAGGCTCTGACATGTTGTGTGACAAATACTCAGCACACAGTAGTAAATTTGATGTTGTGGATCTACCCCTCAGAAAACCATGTTGGCTATCAGAAAAGGTATGCTTAAGAGCTGAGTAAAGTTGGTTATATACCAATCGCTCAAGAACTTTAGCAAAAATACACAATTTAGAAATTGGGCGATAGTTTTCGACGTTACATTTAGGGCCTTTTTTATGTATAGGAGTTATAAATGCAGATTTCCAAATATCCGGTACAACGCCCTCCTTAATGGATCTTCTGTATATTATTGTAAGTGGAGATGCTAGGGCACCTGCACACCTAATGATGAATGCCGGAGGAACATTGTCCGGTCCAGCAGATTTTTTTGGGTCAAGGGTCAGGAAAAACTTAAGGACATCAGCCTCAGCAATATTAACTGATGAGATGTCGGATGAAGATAGGGTTGGGTAAGGATCATAGCCAACTTGTGACAAATGGCCAGTTGAAGAAAGGAAGGTGGAATGAAAATATTCTCCAAACATTTCACAGATTTCGTCACCTTTATCTGAAGTACGCTGGCGGAAATTTAAGACAGAGGGGTAAGAATTAGACTGATTTTTGCTTTTTACATAGGTCCAGAACGCCTTAGGATTTTCTTTGATTCGATCTTCAATGGAGGCAATATATTCTCTAAATAATTCTGATTCCAGCTTCTTAGCACGCTCTCGTAGGATAATAAATGATTCATGGTCTGAAATATTGCCGTACCTTTTAAATTTAGAGTGAAATTTAGATTTTTCTTTGAGCATTTTTATAAGAGGTGATCTATACCAAAGGGGATATTTTGTTGCTTGATTGACTAGTTTTGAGGGGACATATTTATTTCGTAAGTAAGTAAGTTTTTCGTAAAGAAATGAGACAGCGTCGTTAAGAGATCTACTATTGATTTCATTAATCCAGTTTACTAAGTTTAAGTTGTGGAAAATACTTTCGTAATCGCCACGTTCGAAGAGATACTTGGTGTATGGCCGCGGTCTAAGTTTGTGCAGTTGAACAAAATCCGCTGATATTTGTAAAGCCCTATGATGAGGATCTTCTGGCACTAGCGGGCTGCAACAATGAGTCACTATTACATCGCTATTGGAAAAAACGAGATCTAACAACCTATTATTTACATTAAATTGCGAGCTAAACTGGGTCAAGTGACAAACATTTAGGTTATCAAAAAAATCTGACTGACAAGAACCCTGTAAGTCAGCAGGCTGATATGAGACTCCATCATCTGACAAAGACCATTTAATGTTAGGAAAATTAAAATCTCCTACTATTATAAACTTATCACTTGAGTTTTCCATAAACCTGTTTGTTAAATTTTGTGAAAAGTTGTTTACTTGGTCAACAAAAGTATTTCCCATGTTTTGATTACACATGTAGACCACACAAAAGTGCAGTTTGTATACAGTTTTAGGTTTCTTGTTGTGTAATAATAATGTAACCCATAAGTCCTCGGCAGACGAGCACCAATCAGTGTGACCTTCTGCTACAAGTTGGCGGCGTACCGCAATAAGTACACCGCCACCTAAGGATTGGTTCGTTTGGTCATAATTCCTATCTCTTCTCCATACAATGTAACGGTCATCAAAAAGCTCACTATTATTTACCCCGTCAATTAGCCAAGTTTCAGTCAGACAGACCACATCATACGCAGACAAGCAAATGTTCCTGTAAAATTGTGTAGTTTTTGTGCGCAGACCACGCACATTTTGGTAATAAATACTAAATGGAATCATTGTTAACCGGTAAATTATTAGGCATAGAATAAATATTACAAACTGTATGATTTCCTACCCGAAAACGATAAAAATAACACATCACTATTACATGGGCATTACTTATTAGCATCTTCCGTAAATAATAGTTAAGGCAACCATTCGTTATCATTATACTCAGAGTTAATAAAGTAGGCATAAAACATCTTGGAATAAAAAAGTTAATAATTAAGTGCGGTAGCGAGCGGGCGGTTGCAACTCCGTATCGCCGTCGCTCGGGACATCCGTTACGAGCGGCGAGCCGGGTTGAAATGCAGAGCGAGTGCAGTGCGACGCGAGAACGAACAGCGTAAGCGCATACCGATGCGCCAGTGAATCTCAAACTTTGCGAGCAGATATTACAAGCATTACAATTAGCATTCGAGTAGTTACTTAAGATAAGGAATTTAGTTAAGATTAGTTTTAAATTAGTTATGTTACTTAATATTAAGAATTTAAATAGGTAAGTTACGAAAGTAACTTTTTTAGGTCTGTGTCTGACCTTATAACCACAGCCGGCGATGTTGGGGTCTTCCGCACAAAAATTTTGCACCCTTTTACCCAGGTAAAGGCAAAACTACGCTCCTTGGCAAGTGCTTTGGTCTTATTCAAAAGCATTTTATTTTCAAGCGTCAGATGATCATTGATGAAGACTCTGCTGTTACCTTGCAGGCCGAGGTCATCGGAGACAATGGTGCACTTTCTTGCTGCTGCTACAAAGTCATCTTTCAGGTACCTACTATGTACCGAGACAATTATGGTTTTCTGCGATTTCTCGTTTCGCATTGGGATCCTTGCCACATAGTTAATCTGCTGTTTAGAGATCGGGATCTTTATTTTTTCTCCAATTTTAGAGACAACTGCAAAAAGGTCCTCAGCTGAACTCATTGGTACTCCCTTGATCTCGATGTTATTAAGGCGAGATCGCTGTTCGTGGTCCAATGCAGATCTTTCCAGCTTGTCAATTCTTTGCTGCAAGAATTTAACCTCCTCTTTAGTTTTAAGGAGCTCTTGCACCTCCTGGTCAACCTGCGATACCTTGGACGTAAGGGCCTCGATTGATTGGTGTACGAAGTCTACAGAACTCTTGTTCATATTCTTAATAAAGTGAGCTACCTCCAATATGTAGAGGGACGGAAGTGTTGGTATTTTGTGCTCGAGAAAGAGTTGTCTACAGCTATCGATAGTTTTAATTTTGAATATTGAAACATCTCAGGCACCTTTTCCGCAGCATAACAATGATCTCTTCATTGAGTTGCCCCAGAATATTGCAGAATATTCGGACGAAAGACTGCTGGCAGATGCTGGATGCGGCAAGCTGAAGACAGGGCGCTATGGCGATCATTAGGGGGGGCTTATGTCCAGCAGTGGGCTTGTATAGGCTTATGATGATGATGATTGGGCCTTATTTCAACACAGACAGGAGTCTGTGACAGTGAGACAACCCGAAGATCCATAGATTGGGATGGTCTTTGGATCTTTGTGTTGTCTGAATCAATAAATGAATTAAATTTAAATCCATTGATCAAGGTATTTGCCGCCCCTCTAGGCCCATAATGGCATCTGTGTTATGTATAACACACCGTAATATTTGACGACCTCAGTGGCGCAGCGGGCGAGAGTCTGCCTGCGACGCAAGAGGTTGCGGGTTCGATTCCCGCCTCGGAACAAATTTGTGTACGATCTGCAGAAATTTGTTCCGTTGGTCTGGGTGTTTTCTATGTATAATAAAAAATATCAATCTATGTAATGTATAATATTACGTATATCAGTTATCTAGTACCCATAACACAAGCTCTGCTTACCTTGGGGCTAGATAATGCTGTGTGAATTGTCCAGCATTATTTATTATTATTTATTTATTTATATCAACATTTACAATAGGTAACCAACGAACTAAACCCTTGGTTTTTTAAATCGAGAATAGACTCAATTCAGTCAGTATGTCGAAACCAGCTAAACCTACAGAAATCTATGAATATTTTAGAAATAAAACAACAAACTATGCATTTTGCAACGCATTGCTAACAAAAATAGAAATTGCGTGGGTCTCTATTGACACAAATCAAAGCACAATAACAAACATTTATATTATTTCCAAGACTGTTGAAGTCAGGGACAATAAATTATACCTAGGTAGCTACTATATACGAATCGTTTTATTCATTCTAACAGCTCAATGACAAACACCAATTACCAACAAGTCTAGCGAAATGAATTGAATACAAAATCAAAATAAAACGAATGTTTCATGAATTCATTAATATCACTTTATCTGTAATTGTCAATATAATATGTTTATTGGAAAGCCAATTATTTGCTGCAAAGCGGGGCGGCAACTAACTGTATCGGCGATCGGTTATTAACACATTCAACGACAGTGGTTAGGTAGATGCTGTATAAACAAAGAAAATTACAATCAAATTATAGAATAAATCAAAACTAGTATTTACAACAAAAGTTTTAAACTGTGTCCTACTAGTAGTAAAACCGCCTTACTTAAAAAAAGCTTCTGGGGAATGGCTCCAAAAATTTATAATAAACTGCCCAGAAACATAAAGTTGCTACCACTGACATTATTTAAAAACAAACTTAATAAATTACTGACATCAAAATGCTATTATAAAAAATATGATTTTATATTAGAAGACTTTTTATTAATATTGACAGTTTAATCTAATGTAATTTATAATTTAATAATCTTAATGTGTCAGTACCATAATTTGCTATTATAAGTCAATTCTCCTACCGACCTATACGTTACGTATATTTGCATGCCCTAGATTTAGGCAAAATATGTATGGTACCTACTTACCTTTTTTATTCTTCTTCCATCTCTGTGCCCCATGTTTACAAATAAATAATTTGGAATATAATTGAAACATTTGAGCCAACTACAGACTGTTGCAAACAATCTACAGGTAGCTCAACTGATCCATATCAATACCAGTCGGAAGCATGCCCAAAACGCTGGCTGCATTGCCCCGCTGTATGGCAATGTTGATGTGCTGTGCCAGATACTCACCAGCTCTCTGGTCACGCGTCGCTTCGACCAGACGCTCAGTTTTTTTTTTAAACCTGAAGAGCCTCGGTACCCTACGGAAATAAGGTGTCGTCTCCATAAGGAGCAAATGCTAAGGCTCTGTCGAGACCTGGATATTTGCGCTACTTGAGATCTTCGGCCAAATCTGCCGCCGCACCAGCCCTCACGGATGTCCTAGGAAGATGGGAAAGCGCGAGTGTGTCGACGCATGTAGCGTCCCACACAATAGGCCTTCCCAACTCCCATGGGACTAGAGTCATGCCGTCGGACCTCTTACCATCGTCTTACAACAGACCAGCTGTTCGACAGCAGTACCGCACGGCATTGATGAGGCGCGCAACACCTTTCACCCAACCGAAAACAAGTTGCAACACCGTTTTCGAATTGAAATTAAAACATTTTTCGATCTCTATGTGAGATTATGCGTTGTTGACGTTTGTGTTTTAATTTTTAGTGATAACCTTGTTATTTTCTTGTTATTTTGTGTTATTGCTAAGGTTTCATTTACACGAGTCTTTGTTGACACAAATTATCTTGCATTCTAAATCATAATATAGGTATCCTTAAATAGCTAGTGTTTGTTTCATGTTTCTAGGTTTTTTTTAAGTATTATTCAGGCTTTAAGTGAAAGGAGTCCATATTAGAAAAAGTTAGCAAGTGAGCAAAGTTTGCCACAGAAACTTTGAAAAATATAATATCGTTAGTAGACTAAGCTGCCATAAATATCCCTTGACCCGAAGGAAAACTAAATAATTTAGTGGCACGTGGTCGATCGATGGTGAATCGGAAGCTCGACAACATCTCTAAGATACCTTACTACAACACTAACAGCACTATAATACCTACTAACAGTACTATAACACTAACAGCACTATAATACTAACAGTAGGTACTATAACACTAACAGTACTATAACACTAACAGTACTATAACACTAACAGTACTATAACACTAACAGTACTATAACACTAACAGTACTATAACACTAACAGTACTATAACACTAACAGTACTATAATTTCTCAAAATGATAATTTAACTCAATATTGATTACAAAGGTTCGTACAACCAACGGTAGAAATATAGGGACCGTTTACCTCTAATATAGTGTAAAAAAAATGGACAATATTTTTTTAAACTGTAGACCGATCTCAAAATCTATTAAGGCGCATACCCGACCCAAACTAGCGCGCGCTCTTATTATTCCGTTTAACAAAGGATATCCATCGTACAGTTTGTGATACTTATTTATTATTAGCTATATTTAATGCCTCTATAATATTTTACTCATTTAGTTCAGGCAGTGAATCAAAAATAGATTTTGGTGGCCACCAAGGGCAACTTCGATTCACTGCCTAAACTAAATAGAATAAAGCTATAACAGAGGCATTAAAAAATATTAGATACCTATAGTATATATTTGTACGATTGGCAAATGTTTGAAACCTTCGGCACGCGAGTTACACTCGCACTTGACGGATCTTGTTTTCTCATTCTGTATGTAATGGACAAATATTAGACAAATGTGTGTACAATCTGCAGACATTTGTTTAGGGTGCTCTGGTCGTTTTCTATATTAATAAAAAATATCTATCTATGTATTGTATTATATTATGTATATCAGTTATCTAGTACCCATAACACAAGCTCTGCTTAGCTTGGGGCTAGATAATGCTGTGTGAATGTCCAGCATCATTTTTATTTTTTATTTTTCTAGTGCAAGCCCATAAAGGGCAAATTACAGTGCAACACATTTTGTATGTAGTACCTACCTATCATCTTCTACACATGTAATTACAATAAATATTAACTCCTAGCAGAATTTCGACAGCCGACGTCAAATTTCGACAGCTGACGTCAAATTTCGACAGCTGACGTCGTAATTCGACAGCCGACGTCGAAACTCGGCTAGGAGGACATCCCAACGGAGATGTCGTAGGACCAACGACTACGTGCTTTCTGAGGCATGAGGGTTCACAACCGCCAACTTCCTGACACCCAGCTGCTACTGTGATTTTTTCTCAGTTGTTATTCTTGTTTTTTCTAGTGTAATAATAGTAAATTCTTTGGTAACATTAAGTTAATAATAAAATTAAAAACCGGCTAATTGTGAGTCGGGCTCGAGCACGAAGGGACCATTATCTATAAAAGCGGCAACAAAATCACGTTTGTTGAACTTTGTTGTATGAGAGCCTCTTTTAAATATTAATTTTATTTTAATTCAATTATTTATTTTTCTGTGAATATTTCAAGCGACTATCTATTGCAGTTATCAATATCGAGCAAAAACGAGCAAAAAAATCACGTTTGCTATTTAATATTTATTTTATTCTGTTTTTTTAGTATTTGTTGTTATAGCGGCAACAGAAATACATCATCGGTGAAAATTTCAACTGTCTAACTATCGCGGTTCATGAGATACAATACAGTCTGGTGACAGACGGACAGCGGAGTCTTGAGCCCGTTTTACCCTTTGGGTACCGAACCCTAAAACACGAAAGACCACTATACCTACCAATAGTACTGCTTTGGTTGTGTTGAATCAATCGTCTTTCAATTTCCTAAGCCGCAGCTCTAACCAGCTGTGGAGGTGTTGATAAAACCAATTTCCTTCGGCATGTTGGCATGTTCATGATTTAAATAATCTGTTGTTGATCGAAACATGCCGAGACTAGCAAATACGAGAACACTGTTTTACATGTTTGGATTGAATTGTAAATTTCATAGGAGCTCATGTGCCAGTAAAGTTTAAATTATGCTGTGTAGGTTTAATTATTTCAAATGAGGTGGATTTCATTAAAAGTTTCGCGAATGTTCGACAATGTGTTTTATCTATCTTCATCATCATCAGCCCGTGTTCGTCCACTGCTGTAAGCCAGCTAAGTGGGTTTCTGGTTTTTCTAGCTATCTAAAGCATAATCGTGGGATCAAATGAAATTATCATAACACACTAATACAAACATATGCGCAAGTTTGGATGTACAAAAGTTTGGATGTTTGTTAGGTACTTCTTCACGCCAAAACCACTGAACGGATCAGTCTGATTTTGCATACAGGTAGTTCTGGGCCTGGAATAAAAACAATTGGCTCTCTCTCTCTCTCTATCTCATAAATAGTTACAAGTTTTAATAGAGACAACGCGTGCGAAGCCGCGTGCAGTAACTAGTTGCTATTTAAGTTATTCCTTCAAAAAGTTTTGCACTTCTTGGAGCCAAGTAGTACAAAGTAAAACCATCTGTTTATGATTTAATGTATAAAAGTGTCAAATGGATATACCGGTGGGCATATACCATACATGACATGGCTGGCAGTGGCAACACGAAACAGAAAAAACTTTTAGCCCAATGCTTAGATGGCTAGAAAAAAAAGGATTTAAAAAAAATATATAATTTTAATCGTTTCTGTATCAGGAAACTGAATCAGAAATATTTTTATTGTTGTGTAAGCTGATGTACAAAAGATTTTATAACTTACTAGCTTTTGCCCGCGGCTTCACCCGCGCTTTTCAAGTAGCCTATGTCCGTCCCCGGGATATCATTTACCTCCCTGCGAAATTTCTATGAGATCCGTTCAGCCGTTTAGGCATGAAAAGGTAACAGACAGACAGACAAGTTACTTTCGAATTTATAATATTAGTATGGATTGTACAAATTCAGTCCTCTTTTGTTTTTGTTAACAGTTTGTAACTATACCTATCAATATAAAACTAAAATACAAACCACTTGGTTCAAAAAACGAATTTGTTTACAGCTCATCCATAATTGATGATTAAACGAACTTACCAAATGAAGTTCAATCGTAATTATACGAAGCATCTCGCTAAAAAAAATTGCAAGTATTAGGCACCTAGGACCCACACCGTTCATGCACTGATATTTAGTTGGAGTACTAAAAACATAATTCCCGGATAGTTTTCTCGACCGCCGCGCGCCGACTATAACATGCAGCTTAATCTACAAATGGTTATTACAAATGGTTATACCCCTCAAAGGTAGAGGTTCTTATATAATTTTATTAAATAAGCATATAAAAATAGGTACTCCTTGCGGTTCTTTCCGTTTCGTGTGTTGAGCTGGAGCGATACGATATAGTACTTATCAAATGGCATTAGAGCGAACTCTAGCTGCTAACCTTAGTATTTTTACCCAGGGAAATTTATTCAAGTGATTCATTGAGTGCTTTATCTCCTAGATACAAGATTAAAGCCTTACTGTTATTTTAATACCCTCTGTTTATAGCTATTATTAAATAGCAGCTCTATCTAAGATAGATTTACATTTTAACAAAGAAAATTACAATCAAGTAATAGAATTAAATTAAAACTAGTATTTACAATTAAGTTAACTGCAGACTGTTGCAAACAATCTACAGGTAGCTCAACTAATCCATATCAATACGCTCGACCTGATGCTCAGATTATTATTTGAAAACCCGGGGAGCCTCAGTACCCACGGACATACTCTCGACTCCAAGGGGAGCAAATGCGTAAGCTATCAATACGCTGAAGACATAATATTCATATTAAATTCATAGTTGTTTGTTAATTATCGATAGATAATATTTCAAAAAGTGAAATAAGGTAGCATGTGTGGTCGAAGGTCCGCATGCGACGCAAGAGGTTGCGGGTTCGATTACCAACTCGGGACAAATGTTTGTACGATCTGCAGATATTTGTACCGGGTGTTCTGGTCGTTTAACGATAATTTTTGATCTAGTTTCACCTGTTTTGGGGATTACAGCTTTTCGGGGGACAAAATAAAAATCAAAAAGCTCTTTATTTCCATTACTATAATAAATGTACACTTAAAAATGTACAAACTCTTAAAATTGACACCGACACAGAATGGAGATGAACAGATGAAGTGGTACTTTTGATTTGTGTCGCTTCGGTATGTAGGCCAAAGTAAAGAAGCGACGAAGAAACATTTAGCCCGTTAGTTGTTACTTTTTCAAGTTGGAACAAAATCCGCCCTAAGCTTATTTATATCCTGCAAATAATCAGATTTTTTAGTAAGCCTTTTGGCATAGACAGTTTTTGACAATTTGTTTGTATTGATAATTTTGCAACTCACTAGGAGTTTTGTTGTAGGTTGTAGAAGCGCATACATTGCCCTTTAAAAGTTTAAAAGATACATTAAATTTGTGTAGCCTAGTTGTGGGCACAGCGGACTTATGTTTATTTCTCTAGTGTTTTAATGATGTACATCGCTATTTTTAGGGAAATTGTTGATATTTTTATGAGTGTACAACAAGATTTCATAAATTTATGGATTGTTGTATGGACTGTCAGTAAGTTTCTTTGAATTTATCACTCAAGCCTTTTTTATATAAATATTTAGTATATCACTTGCTATGGTAATTTAACGGTTTTCACCAATTTAACGGAATTCACAGAAAATCTGTTTATTAAGTTTGGGCGTACCTTGAGTAGAGGCTATGTTTTAAATGGAAGTTAGTACTGACTGATGATGAGATAGTGTTTATAATTTAAATGATAGCATTTATTGATTTTTTTTTCATACCGGAAGGCAGATTAGTATGGTTCTGTTTGAAATTTATAAATCAAATTTGGTGTATGTTATGTACCAAAGAATTACACAATATAGCTATATATTGTGTAAGTCATTAAGCAAAGATTTCGTTTGACTTTAAATATGTATTTAATTTAATTGACAAGACAGACCTTCCAGGATGTGAGCACGCAACGTTTTTTTTTTTTTTAATTTTTATTTGGTATTATATGTTTTGAAAGGCATTTTGATAAAATTTGTATATGTCTAAAATGTATCTACTACATAGGGCTTACCAAGCTTACACCCTGAACAACGCGTCGACCTGGATCGGTGAGAAACTGACCGGGTCTCATAAAACACGTTGCGGGGTGAGCGAGAACGCGCCTCTCGCCTCATTGAGCCACAGACCTATCGACGGCCCCCACGTAATCTATCGAAACTGCAAAACCCGTACTTTACAGGGGAGCTAATCTAAGTTTAGATTTAGATTTTTGACAAAATTTAAATTCGAATATTCAATATAAGAAGTGTATATATAGTAGAAAATTGCATATTTTTGTACCATGTATTAAAGTTTTTCATAATTTTCATATTTTAAGTGATATTACCCATTCGATACTTTACTGGGCTACTGCTGGTTACATTTTTATCGAATGTGCCAGTTTCGATATTGTTCTGTGACAAAATATATAAGTCTACTATCGAATGTGCCCCTTTCGATTCTTTTCTGCGACAAGATATGTTACTCAACTATCTAATGTGGTACTTTCGATTGTATCCTTTGTTATATTACTCAAGTTAAGGTAACAAAATACTAGTTTCGATATGAAACAACTCTCTATATTAATTTTTATCAGTCTTCTAAGTAATTTTTAATGGATAATTGTGATAAATATAAAGTAAAACAATAAAAAATTATTAATAGAGAGAAATTTGTATTAAAAACCTTAAAAATATACTTTGTTACTAATTATTCGTTTTTAATAGGAAACAAATTATAAAAATTATATTTTTGGCATAATGGAAGTAGTAAAATTATTACAGAACATCACTGCTTACCAAGAATATGAATTTAAATGACTGTATAGTATACATTTCAATCTACATAATCATTTATATCTAAATTATTTATCAAAGAGATCAACAGGCAATAATTATCACAATTTATCTTATACACCTACTAAACTTGCAAAAGCTATTCAACATTCTTTTTTAGGGTTTCAAACATCGGTTTTGAAACCCTTATGGTCTCGCTTTGTCCGTCCCCGCTCTTTCTTGAATATCTCAGTAACTACTGCAGCTATTAACTTGAAATTTGAAATAATGATACATTTCGTGCGCCATTACTGATTTTAAGAAAAAAATATATAAATAAATGAAAAATGAAAATGAATATTTTCAGTACAAATTTTGATGTTGAAATTTCAAAAGATACCTAGGAAGGCAAATGGGGTATCAAATGAAAGGTATCGTTTTGTACATTTCAAAACACTTTTTGAAATTTCTGTAAATTTCATACTTTTTGAAATATTTCAAAAAAAGTCAAAAAATTGACCATACCCCCCCCCCTATCTCCGAAGATTGCACACCGATCCACGTACAATGTATTAGGCGTTTGTAGATATCAATCTATATTTTACAGGAAAAATATAGAGAAGTCTGTAATAATAATAGTTTTTGAAAAATGGTCAATAAGGGGGAGAATTTTTTTTCAAAAGGGGGGGTACCTACCTATGTGGGGTATCAAATGAAAGGTATCGTTTTGACCATTTCAAAACACTTTTTGAAATTTCTGTAAGTTTTATACTTTTTGAAATATTTCAAAAAAAGACGAAAAATTGACCATTCCCCCCCCCCTAGCTCCGAAGATTGCAGACCGATCCATGTACAATGTACTAAGCGTTTGTAGACATCAATCTATATTTTACAGGAAAAATATAGAGAAGTCGGTAATAATAATAGTTTTTGAAAAATGGTCAAAAAGGAGGGGATTTTTTTTTCAAAAGTAGGGGTACCTACCCAAGTGGGATATCAAATGAAAGGTATCGTTTTGACCATTTCAAAACACTTTTTGAAATTTCTGTAAGTTTCATACTTTTTGAAATATTTCAAAAAAAGACGAAAAATTGACCATTCCCCCCCCCCTAGCTCCGAAGATTGCAGACGGATCCATGTACAATGTATTAGGCGTTTGTAGACATCGATCTATATTTTACAGGAAAAATATAGAGAAGTCTGTAATAATAATAGTTTTTGAAAAATGGTCAAAAAGGGGAGGAATTTTTTTTCAAAAGGAGGGGTACCTGCCTATGTGGGGTATCAAATGAAAGGTATCGTTTTGACCATTTCAAAACACTTTTTGAAATTTCTGTAAGTTTCATACTTTTTGAAATATTTCAAAAATAGTCGAAAAATTGACCTTTCCCCCCCCCCTATCTCCGAAGATTGCAGACCGATCCACGTACAATATATTAGGCGTTTGTAGATATCGATCTATATTTTACAGGAAAAATATAGAGAAGTCTGTAATAATAATAGTTTTTGAAAAATGGTCAAAAAGGGGGGGAATTTTTTTTCAAAAGGGGGGGTACCTACCTATGTGGGGTATCAAATGAAAGGTATCGTTTTGACCATTTCAAAACACTTTTTGAAATTTCTGTGAGTGTCATACTTTTTGAAATATTTCAAAAAAAGACGAAAAATTGACCATTCCCCCCCCCTAGCTCCGAAGATTGCTGACCTATCCATGTACAATGTATTAGGCGTTTGTAGATATCGATCTATATTTTACAGGAAAAATATAGAGAAGTCTGTAATAATAATAGTTTTTGAAAAATGGTCAAAAAGGGGGGGAATTTTTTTTCAAAAGGGGGGGTACCTACCTATGTGGGGTGTCAAATGAAAGGTATCGTTTTGACCATTTCAAAACACTTTTTGAAATTTCTGTGAGTGTCATACTTTTTGAAATATTTCAAAAAAAGACGAAAAATTGACCATTCCCCCCCCCCTAGCTCCGAAGATTGATGACCGATCCATGTACAATGTATTAGGCGTTTGTAGATATCAATCTATATTTTACAGGAAAAATATAGAGAAGTCTGTAATAATAATAGTTTTTGAAAAATGGTCAAAAAAGGGGATTTTTTTTTTTCAAAAAGGGGTACCTACCCATGTGCGGTATCAAATGAAAGGTATCGTTTTGACCATTTCAAAACACTTTTTGAATTTTCTGTAAGTTTCATACTTTTTAAAATATTTCAGAAAATTGATTGACCAAATAATTGGCAAATGTTTGAAACCCTCGGCGCGCGAGTTACACTCGCACTTGGCGAATCTTGTTTTAATTATAATCAACACAATCAACGTGCATAGGATAGAAATACTTATACTGAGCTCGAGTTTAAAGTACAATGTGAATAACGTATATTATTTTATGAGATCGTCATATTTCTCTTAAAATTAATAAGTACTTATTTTAAACATTAAGTCACATATTAAAGCAATATTTTTTTAACTTTCGTTCTAAATATCTATGTTCTAAGGACTCTACAAAAATAACCTATTCAGTCCTCTTCGTTAATGTCTTCATCAATGTTTTGAGAAATGTGAAGCGTTTTGTAAAAAATATGATATTGTTTTGGTATATGCCCAGCATTACAAAGTGACATCAAATCTTTATATTTGGCTTCTGATATCGACAAGCAACAAGAATACAATGGCGACATTAATTTGACTTTCTTGATTTCTGAACAAACTTTTTTTATTACGTCGGGTCTGAACTAAAGTGTTTAGTGTCAAGTAGTCCGATTCCAAGTCATAGGTACTTGTAAAAAATAACATTAGGATCAGTCTTTTTATATGAATTTCTTTAATATTATTCCACTTAGCTAGAGCTTGTGTTATGGGTACTAGATAACTCATATACAAATACAATACATTACATAGGTAGATATTTTTTTATTATACATAGTAAACGACCAGAACACCCTGAACAAATGTCTGCAGATCGTACAAACATTTGTCTTGAGGCGGGAATCGAAACCGCAGCCTCCTGCGTCGCAGGCAGACCTTCGCCCACCGCGCCACAGAGGTCGTCACCTTTATTTACAGCCTAGATTATATGAAAGAAATGAGATAGCTTAGTAAGTAGGCAAGCTTGGTTGTGGGTAAGTCAGCCTCGAGTGTTTGACCTGCGCTGTAATAAAAAGGGTTCCACCTCAGCTTCAGCGGGCAACCTATGACGCCATTTTGTGAAAAGGATAGGCATAGGATTTTGAATTCATAGGAACGGGACATAATAGAGCCGCGTAAGCGCAAAAATCAAGTTCTTTCTTACAACTTTTCGTGAGATTTTTTTCCCTCCAGCCCCCTTTCACAACGCGCGATAAGGAACTTAGTTCCAAAAACCATAATCTTTGTTGGTTTTGCTCTATCTAATAATAATTTTGCCCTAATGAAAGAAATTTGATGGACGATAAAAATCTTGAACAGAGTTAGGAGATGGAACCGGAGTACATTCATTACTACCAATAATAACGATTTCAGAATCATTTTGTCCAAAATCCCCATCTACCGCCACAATTTCTTCGTAAATGTCATTTAAATATTTCCGCTCCTCGTTGGTAAACTCACATCGCACAGGAGATGCTGAAAATAAAGAAAAAAAATATAACAAATTACAACATCTATCGAAAATACAGGTCAAACTATTACTTTGACGTAGTAAAGTATCGAAAATGGTACTTTCGATATGTTCATAGCAGAGAAAAGCATCGAATGTACCACTTTCGATAAATTTATCAGTACAAAAACCAGAGAATACTATTGAAAGTGGTAGATTCGATAGAACAAAGGGGCTCTTTGTCCTAGTATAATATCGAATCTACCACTTTCGATAGTTTAAAACCAAATATTACAAAAATCACAAATACTGTCCAATTTTTATTTCAAAAAAGTGTTTACTTAACTGATTTCAATACCAAATTCATATAATGTTGTACAATAAAGCTCTTAAACAAACAATCACGTACAAACAAATAGAATGTTAAAAAAACTTACAGAGTTGATCACTCTTTCTATTGGAAATAACAGGTTCCGTTGAAGTTTCACTGCGCTTTTTTTATCATATTAACCATTTGTTAACCTCTTTTATTCATTTTGAACTAAAACTTAAACAAAAACTAACCTAAGCTTAACCTCAAAACGCACGTGCGCCCTCGTTCACATTTCGGGTAACACTAACGAAACAGGTAGTTTCGATTGACGCCCGGGTACCGCTGACCACGAATAACATCGAAAGCGGCAGGTTCGATGTTTTAATGTGTTCATTTTATGCAATTTCGATTCTTTTCGATTGAAAAATAGTTAAAGGCATAAATATTTTAAAAAATAAAAATAATAGAATCATAAATCTTTATCTTTACTTGCTATTGGTGCAATAAAACGAAAATGGCTTTTTTGCAGTTTCGATAATTTACGTGGGGGCCGTCGCTATATCGGCGCCTCATTCAAGCCATAAAGCACCCCGTACTATGATTAATGGGCATGCAACCTCCGCTACGCCCACCCGCTCTGACTAGTGAATAACTACTACTGGATATGCTTTGGGCTTGGAGCAGACAAGCAATTTAGTGTGGTACAACTTGCTAGTAGTCTCGTTTAGCCACCAGTTGCTCGTTGTGGTTTCTCGCCTGCCTTGTCTGACTAGAGTCTGTAATAGTATGGAATATGTTCATTGTTTTGGCAGCGGTTAGGTGTACCGTGCTAAGCTTGATTATTACGAGAGGATTGAATTACAACTTCTTAATTAATGGCGCCGCAGGTTTTGGATGCAGGACTTTGTTTGTGTCATTTTTGTATAAAATTTGGTACAGCGCCTCTAGCGAGCGGAAATAGAACTACTACTTATAAAATGCACCGTTTTGTCGTCAACTCGATACTATCCAGTCGGCACCAAACTTCTGGCCTAGTTAGAAAACGCGAGTAGCTGCAAAGTGGCTCGTCTGAGACATACCGACAAATAGTTACTGATACAGTCTCTATAACACATAAAAAATAAGCCAAGTCACAACAACAGCTTCGTCGAAGTCATCGGCTTCGGTTGCCAAATAAAAGCATAGCTATTACCCTAATTCTGTTTCGTGTTTCATTCAAGAATTAAATGCCAAGGACGCAAATTTAATTTCTCGTTGCTTTTACTGTAAGAGTATATTTTTTACTTTTGTTTGCTCATGAAAAACAATTATCTGGCTTGGAATAGCGCAAAGGCAATTTATATTCTTTACGCATTTTGGTTGGGCGGGCGGGCGAAAACCTTCGCTTTCCTTCCAAATTTAGACACACTCAACACTTAATAATGGTGGTATCCTATGTACTCGTTCATATTTGTCACAAGTTCAGATTATTGTTTTAAAACCAAATTCATATGTGGTGGGTACTTTGATGATGGATGACTCCATGTCAAAAAATCATTTTAGGTATTTAGTATCGTCATTTTTTGGTATTTGTAGAATAAAGCTCTGTTCTTTTTTAAGCCAATACTACCATACAACACAATCAAATATGGACTTAAACTCTAATGATAAGCGATATTTTCAATCATCTTCAATCGAATGCTCCATGGGCTGACTGTCATCTGATACCGTCAATACAAAATTCATTTAATCATAATTAATGACATCATCCGTCGGGCTTTTACCAGCGTCAGTGTGGCAGCTACTCTGGAATCACGTGGCCTAATGCGAGATGATGGTAAAAGGCCTGACGGTATCACTCTGATTCCTTGGAAATAGTTGGAAGATGGGTAGGCCTTTAGTTTGGGATGCTACGTGTGTAGATAAACTAGCACCTTCTCATCTTGCAGGGACATCAGTAAGGGCCGGCTCCGCAGCAACATCAGCGGAGTTCCTCAAACGGCGAAAATACGCTAATCTTGACAGCGGTTACCTATTCGAGCCGTTTGGGGTGGAAACTCTAGGTCCTAGGGGTCCTGGGGCACACGTTATCTATAAAGATCTTACAAAACTACTAATAGAGTCCACAAGTGATCGGAATGCTGATTTTTATTTCGGTCAACGAATTAGCATTGTAGCATTGGCAATGCTGCCAGCATTCTGGGCACTCTGCCTTCTGGTGACGGCTTAGATTCTTAGAAAATAGATGTAAGTGTAAATATTAGTTTTTATTATTTTTTGCTGTTTAATCATAACGAGTTTAAGCCAACAAAAAAGTATTATTATTAACCAAACTTATGATCAATATTCCGTATGTGTTGCGTGCCTATTGCGCAATAAATTTAATTCCAAACTAAGTCATATTGCGACATGTTTGTAGGACTATGAATGTTATCTTTACAACTTACTGTCCCATAAGTTACAATTTGCAAGTTACGAGACACGAACTTCCCATGGGATGAGGAAAAAATAGAAAGTGCTTGGCCGTTTCGCTAGCTACACCTATCTATCCATGTATTCAAAAGCAAATCTATGGATTTGCAAATCATTCAAAATGATCAGTTATAATTTTTCATACACCAAAATGTTTCATTTCTGGGCAAAGGTTCTTTTTTCTTCTCAAAACTTTCGGTTATAGGCGTTATCATCTTTATAATTAATAAAAATAGATGCCTTTAACAAACGCTTCCACAGTTTCGAATCAAAGTAGGTAGGTCCATATTGAGATCAATGAAGCAATTCATCATCATCATCAGCCTATATTAGTCCACGGCTGGACATAGGCCATGAAGTAGTTACTAACTAATAACTATGTGAGATAGAGATAATTAGAAAATTATGATAACTCAACGAAAAGAACACTCTTTTCGTTGAGTTATCATAATTTTCTAATAATATAAATAATTTTCACTGAGTTTTGACAAAATACAATTCGATGGCAAGAATGAGTAATAAATAAAATTACCAACCTAATGATGCTAATTTATTTTCATACTAGCTGCTATCCGCGGCTTCTCGCGCGTTGTTTACGGTTATTACTATCCTATGGAAACTGTTTTATGGGATAAAAACTTTAAAAGCTTAGGTACTCTCCATCCTTTCAACCAACTCTTTGCCAAAAATCAAGTCGATTGGTTGCATAAGTAGGGCGTCAAGAAAGGACAAACAAACAAACACACTTTCGCATTTAATATATTATAGTTTAATTGCCTCTACGTCTACGTCAGACGATATTACCCTAAATAAAGATTATTTTAAGTCGCCATTTAATAACAGTCACCACCCCTCTTTGATGCGCCTCATAAAACAGCTTGTTCAAAACTCGCTTAATTGCTTTTATTACTTGCCTGACTGTAATTGGCAAAACCATGAAGCACTGCGATATCTGAAATCGTGAATTTAAAGTGTCACAGAAGTATCAACGTAAACAGAAATAAATCCCAAACTACTAGATATATTAATGGCACACTTTTATCGAAAACCTAAAGTTCGCCGTTCTATCAAGTTTGGCTCACAGCGTCGCCGACTAAATAATTTCTTTTCAAACTTCCAAAATTATTTTACGGTCCACCTAAAAGCATGTTGTAGAAACTTTTTGATGATGCTTGACGATAATTTTTAGTTCCCAAAGTTTTATCGATAAAAGTGAGTTTTATTGTTCAACCATCATTCTTTTTGCATTATTTGCCTGCTAAGTCGTATTTTTCCTATTATGCATGATCCAGTACCTTGTGCCAAACACCCAGGTCCTTTGTAAGATTTAAGAAGAGGTTTATTTAAGTACAAATACTTACTCTGAAAATCTGCGAGGCAAGCGGTGGAGTTTACTCTACCGTGGCGAAGCAAGTCGCTGGCATTAAAGCCTCAGAGCTCTATATTGCGTAGCGATTGTCGTAGCACGCTACTACGTGACTGTTATTTTAGAACCGAGAGAACGGTTCTATATTTAGGTTAAACTTTCTTGGAGGCTAATAAGTTACAAAGATAACATTATGTTTGAGGCATCGATGTGTTATGCCGACCCTTCTTAACGTAGGTGATGATAATAACATCAACGTTCGATGTAGGTAAAACACGGTTATACCATGCTATACCTTAACAAACTTACCTTACCTACATAAACTTGAATGGCCGTTTGTAATAAGTCACCTAAATAGTACCCCTGCTGTTCATAAACACCTATCCTACCTTTTCATTATTCTAATCCACATGGATATAATTTAGATTGACTCGACTTCAAAGCGACATTTCGTAAACCTAAAAAGGAAAAGTTACAATAAGGATATTCTCGTAAATCCACATGTGACTTTTGGTTTTTTGATACTTTGCAATACCTTTAAAGTACCTGTAAATCCGGATTATTCCGGTTGGCAGGCGACTAAGGAGAGAAGTGGCGCGTAAGTTTCCTTCCTCTGCTTCTTTGAGAACTGAAGCACGTACCACGATGCCTTCTAAATATTTATAGCCTATAGCAGTGCCCGCTTGCAATTTCTCTAAAAAACACTCCAAGTTGCATGCTGGACTCTCAGCGGTTTAACAGAATCACAGAGTTGAATTCTAAAACAAGACTCCTTTAAATCCAGTCTTTTATTTATTTGCAATGTAGGTTCTTATAATTATGTTATTCGTAGAATAGGAAAGACCTTTCTGAAAGGGAAACTAAATTTAAGCTAACATATAAAAATGTTACAACATTTTTACATTCTTCGGTTCGATTTTAAATTATTTATTTTCCTACTTTGCAAGTAGAAACATGACATTCTTATGAAATTTTTTATCCAATTTCTTGTCAGTAAGAAAGTACCAGTTTTTAACAAGAAACAGTGTACATTTTGTAAGAACTGTTTTCATTCAAAAGCCTTTTTCGTGGAAGACATCAATGGTTCTCGACTGCGTTTATCGAATGTTTTTTGTATTAACTCAGACTAAGGCCTCAGGATAAGTATCTGTTTGTGGTTGAAGTCTTTTAATTTACTAAAGGTTTGGGTAATAATTTATCGAAGACAAAATTAACTTATGTTATATCTAACTTTACCAAAAAATAATATCTATACATATATATTTTAGTTGGCAGATGCTGGATGCGGCAAGCTGAAGACAGGGCGCTATGGCGCTCATTAGGGGAGGCCTATGTCCAGCAGGACTGATGTAGGCTGATGATGATGATGATATTTTTGTTGATTGAAAGGAGCCAACTTTCCCTTGAGAAAGCAAGTAACGTTTACAGCAGCGAAGCGTGTAATTGAGAAACATCTCCGCTCCACCAGACTTGATTAAATTTCTGTTATACCATCCAAGATTGTGTCACTTGCGAGCCCTTTGTAATTGAAATCCCTTGATATACGTGGGACCATCGGGTAGCTGTTAATATTCCATCGTCCGTTGGACATAAACTGCGGGTCGGACCAAATGTATTTTAGTTATGCCGGACCGTTATAAGTCAATAGACCACTTGTCAATCTTACCTTACTCAAAATCCTGCAGCTTAACTTACACGAAATAATTTAGTCTGGTTCAAGAATAATATTCCAAGCAGCTTTACTGTTCTTTCAAAAACAAATTTGTTTTAAAAACTGCTTATAAGAACTAATGTAGAAGACTATTTTCGCATCTTATTCTCGAATTTCATTTATAATTGTGAGCGTTATTTTAGTAAGTAAATACTTTTAAGTCACGTGCAACTTTAGACGTGAGTCACTCTACTTAGGCATGACGTAGCTTTGAAAATCTAGATCAGACAAATTATATTGTAGTTAAAGATTACAAATTGCAAGCGATAAGGCCGCCGTTTGTGCTTCCTTTATTCTATCTATTTCCTTCTGTATTGTATTTTGTGTGTCAATCAGACATGAAACGGTATTTCAATGATGCTTTGTTATAAAATAAGATATTCCTAGCCGAAACCGTTGATTAGACACTAGGTAAAGTAAACCTACACCGGAGATGTTGCGGTGATAATAATGTTTAATGCAAAAAAACTTGTTTTATAAATCCTGTAACATTTCCTAACGTGTGGGCGAGAGCGACAACGAAAGGTGAAAAATTGCATGCAAGAAGACAAAAGGCAGAGAGATCTTCACTAGAGCTATTTTCAAAATAATATAATCAATGATTGATTACAGAATAACGCTTATTACATAAATACGATCGCATCACACCTACAATTTTATTATAAATGCAAAAGTTTAAATGTTCGTAACTAAAATTCTTCATGCCAAAACTGCTTTGTGAAATAATCATGCAAACATTTTTGTTAATCGTGTTCTAGGTGAGTATAGAGGGTACTTTTTATATCGCAAAACGAGCAACAAACTTTTCAATTTTGAGTGTAAACAAAAGGCAGTCGTGGTTTGTTATAATCAAATTGTCGTTATTTTATTTTGTTTCTGTTCGCTTTGTGTTTCTTTTGTGAAATTTTTGGAACAAATTGTTTCGAACAACGACTCATTATGTCGAAAGCATGACTAGCCACGTGTCGCAGGAAGCTCTAAACAAACTTTCTAAACTTTTGCATAACAAGAGTTAGCTTGTATGGCCGAGAAGCAAGGTAAACGTGACAAATATTTTATAAGTAGGCCGTATTTAAGATCTCGAAGGCAAGTCGTGCCTGCTACTATCGCTTTGAATACTTAATGCTCCTTCAGCGAGATTGTCTTTGTCGTCGCCTACCGGGCCGAGCTCTGAAATAGCCATGAAGTGATCTTTATGCGATTACATCTAGTTATAAATATTTGATTTAAATATCTTCATTTTATGCTCAAAAAATTACAAACCAGTCCACATGAAATGTATACTCCATTGTTATCTTAAATAAAGTAGATAAATATAATATAATAAAGAGTGCTACGTGGTAGATTTACAACGCTTAACAATTCACAAACACGTAGGTCACAAGTAAACAAAAGGTAGGCACATAATTAGTAGGTTAGGTATTAAAATAAAGTGGGTAGGTGTTGACACCGATAAGGTTATAAACAGTACAATATTGATAAATGATTTTCTCTGGTTTGTGATAAAAATGCATCATCATCATGAGGCTATATAAATCCACCGCTGGACATAGGCCTCCGTTTAGGAGCACCATAGCGCCCTGTCAAAAAAAAGCATGGTTGAATAAATAACCATTGGGTTCAGTTCTACAAGCAAAAGTAGGACCAGTAGGTTGATATTTATATTTAATTTTTACCTATTTCGACATGTCTAATTATTAACTTTACAGTGCTTAAATCTCAACTTAAATATTACACTTAAGGCGCATAGTAACCCAAAATCAAGAAAATTAGGTGTTTTCGAACCCGTTTTCCAACGAAAATATTGAATGTAGAGCTCTGAAATTTATATATCCTGTAACACACATCCTGAAGGGTCCCTTGGCGGTCCCAAATGCTTACCGTTAATTATAGTGTAGTTGTTATAGTGTTAGTTATAGTGTATGTGTAGCGGCTTCGAACCCACTTTTTATCGGCGTCTCAAATTCGATTAGTACCAAATTCAGTATAGTGATTCATATACTTCATACCTATCTCTTGGAGGTCCATTAGATTCAAAAAGTAGTCAAAATAATAAAATCAAACATAAAAACGTATTTTCGCCTACAAAATCTGTGATACAAATCTGGCTAGTTACACTTCGCCCAACCGCAGAGGATCATATTATTTGGTTGATTATGGCACTACATGGCATGCTGAACCGAAAACAAACACTCTTTGCTGCATAAAGGCGCGCGGAAAGGTCCAAGGTCATTTGCCTCACTATTCGTCTTAAATATTTCTCACGATAATTCTACTAAGCTTGAGGTAAACGAAAAAAAATGGCCCCCAGTTCCCGGCCGCCTCGCTATTCCTGGCCATGGCCTCGGCCAAGGTAACGGCGGGGCAGGGGGCGCTAGGAATCACCGGGCTACATATGGCGCTCATTAGGGGAGACCTATGTCCAGCAGTGGACGAATATAGGGTGATGATGATGATGAAAGGAAAAAACTTTTTATATTACGTGCAGAACTCTCAAATCAATATCAAATGATAAAATACATCAAATAAGCAGGATTCATCTCACCTGTCCGATTGTGGTATCTGTTTGTGAATGCACAAGACGTAGCATCCACCCCTCAAAGTGAATAGATTGGGTGGGAGGGGTAATAGTGATGCCCTGATGTCCCTGATAACGGTAACCGTAATATATACAAAATGCCGGTCAAGAAATGATTTTTACCTTGATATTTACGTTTGTAATTCTAAACATTAGACTTATATACTAAGTATTAATTAGTCTCTTCAAAATAAAACAATTACAACTAGTATATACATACACTTATAAAACTAATATTTACACTTACATCTATTTTCTAAAAATCTAAGCCGTCACCAGAAGGCAGAGTGCCTAGAATGCTGGCAGCATTGCCACGTCGAATGGCAATGCTAATTCGTTGATCAAAATAAAAGCCAGCATTCCGATCACCTGTGGATTCTATTAGGAGTTTGGTTACATCTATATTATTAGCACTTATATTATATTTGATAGAGTGTCGTCTGTCTGTCTATCAACGGTTACAGTTTTACGACTAAATAACTGAATAGAGCTTAATGGAATTTGGCAAAAAGATTGATTGACTTTTAGTTAGAAAATAAAATAAGCTTCTATGCTCTAATTGAAATTATTTTTGTTAATTAATATACGTAGGCAAAATGAACGTATAAAAAACTAATAAGCTCGTATTAAAAATTCATTTATTCAAAATTCATTTATTTATGTTACAAGTTGATCTACTCAAAAAAAATATTGTTTAATATTAATCTTATTACCAAAGAAACATAATTATGAACTTCGATTTTCACATAAAACGCAAGCAGTATGTGCCATTTTTCTCGCAGGCTTTTTCACGTGAAAACCAAACATTATTGTAACTCTAAATAACGTTCAGTGGAAAAGCTTTCATTTTTTTACCGGGTTATAACGTACGCAGAGCTTCACATATAAGCTGGGAACTAGCTACAGGCTAAAATATGTATAAACTAGTTTCTGTCTGCGGCTTCGCGCGCGTTATTTTTATAGATACTTTTAAAGGTTAATTGTATCCTACGGGAACTGTTTTATGGGATAAAAATGAAAAAGGTTAATTCCAGGCTACATCTATGCAAAATTTCAGCCCTATCTATTTGGTAATATTGGCGTGAAGAAGTAACAAACATTGATCCATCGATAAAAATTTTAGCATTTTTAATATACTTAAATGTGATAGTCTCTTGTTTAAGGATTTTATTAGAAACTGAAAAAGTTAAATTGTCTTCTAAAATATGATACGTCTGCGATTTGATACTTAAAAATAATGGGTTTGTTAAAGAGTTTATAAAGAAAATTGAAACTCCTATATTTTGAGATTTTTAACTTTGTCTGTTAGGCACAATCCACCTAAGAATGTACTAAGTGCTGAGTGATAGCCGATAGATAATAAAAGTACAGACAGACAGACGTAAAGATATACAGGTAGTTTCTAATCAGACTGATATTATACTCGTAAGTACAAGTGAAAGTTTGGATA
Source organism: Eupithecia vulgata (assembly GCA_946478455.1). Lineage (NCBI taxonomy): Eukaryota > Metazoa > Arthropoda > Insecta > Lepidoptera > Geometridae > Eupithecia > Eupithecia vulgata. The sequence goes on along the minus strand of OX297869.1, from coordinate 8,836,097 downwards.
TTTAGATGTTTGGATGTTTGTTCCTCTTCACGTCAAAACGACTGAACGGATCGGACTCAAATTTTTCATATAGGTAGTTGCCTGTTATAAAACATAAGCATACTTTTTATCATATAATTCAGTTCTAATGGACTAGAAATAACTTGAAACAACGCGTGCGAAGCCGCGGGCAGAAACTAGGTATAAATATGGATGTTAGGATAATGGTTAGTATCAGGTTGAGTTCTGTAAAATAAGTAACTAAATAATACTTATTATTAATATTTTCCCGGAAAATACTTTGAAGAAGGTTATCCACTGGTCGCGTCACTATTCTTTGAGAGTTCTTTGAGGGTGCGCAATCGACCCAAGGGCCTCACTTTCCCTGGCGTCTAAAAATAGATGCTCATGGCTTATCGACACTTTGTTAATTTTTACTTGTAATTTAGTGATTTTTGACTATAGTAGTTAGGTATTCTATTTGTAAATGAAACAGGCTATTTGCAGACTAGAAATGTAAAGGTAGGTCGATTGAACTAAATCAATTAGTTGACTTTTGTACCAAATGTAGAATGGAATATTGTTTTTGTCTTATAAATCTATAATGGGATTATATTATAATAATAAAATGAAAATTATTATAAATAATGTAAAATTATTATAAATAGGTAAAACTTAGATATATAAAAAACTAAATTAGTTAGTCATCAGTTATGTACTTAATCAAATTTTTTGGTAATCAGAAGCCTGTAAATAGTTATGCATAAACTTAAGAGTCCAGTAAAGGTCAGTTATAAATAGAACTTCCGAATACAGCTTGAAGGCATGACCACAATAATTTATCCGGACAGCTATTGATCGTTGTAAGCAGAACAATAACGTTCCGAAATAGCTTCGTCGTCATTAGATGGCCCCATAAACGACCTATCCGATTACGACATCGATCTAAACCCATAGCCATTGCACGCACATGTACACCAAAGTAATTTATTCACGGGCTATAATAAACGCATACCGTTGGGATCAATTTCCTGAAAGGCAAATGTTCTGTACACCGAGACCTTTCTGTTTTTATGATATCTACGAACACATATGTATACAGCTTTTTGTGCACAGTTTTCTATTGGAGCTGTTCGTATGAATGAAAGTGGTTTTTTTTCTAATCAAGCCCTTTGTCATTACATTAATTATTAAGTGAAAATCGTAGGCAAAGATATAGTACCCTACGTTCTCGTAGCGGTTTCGTAGCTGTTGCTACGCCGTAGATGATAAAATGATAAATAACTCCATTCCAAATTCAAATAAGGGGTAAGCTCAAATATTTCTGTTTCCGCCTTGTATTTAAAACAGTTTTAGAGAATTTGTGTTATTTTATTAATAAAATATTTTCTGGCTATTAACCTAAACCTTTTCTAAGCCGAATATTACAAAAAGACCAAAGTCAAAAGTGACTTCACCGATAGAATAGAGGACAAAGGTCAACACACTCTTTCGCTGACGCGTTTCGTTGTCTGGCAATTTTTATGAAAGGAGCGCGACGTGGCTTTATGTAGATATTCTTCCAATCTGCTGGGCCTTTTCTATTCTGACTTACCTATACAAAACATAAGGCATGGATTTTGTTGTTGGTAAACTATTGAAAATATCGTACCTGGGAACATTGAATCTACCTCATTTTTAAATTCTTTTATAGGAATAAACTCTGACAAACATTCCTTTATTTGACATTTTGCTTTATGTAAGTCTTTAGTTGTTATATCTTGATATTTAAGTTGATTCGTATAATAATTCTCAAAGATACTATTTATCGTTGTAAAAAAATCAAATCCATTTAAATGTGCTCGGCAGGTTAGGTTTGATTAATCCCAATAATTTAGCACATTACACAAATAGAACTGCGCCGTAGATAGATAATTTTGAACAGTTCACAAATCATCGTTGATCTAGATCTATGCTGGGCTTGTGTTATGGTAGGTTCTAGATAAAATTACATATACTTACTTGTTATATTATTTTAGGCAATTTGGTCTGATTAGACACAATTCTGCCAATGTAAAGTAATCACTATCACTATATAGTATAAAACAAAGTCGCTTCCCGCTGTCTCTCTGTCCTTGTGTATGCTTAGATCTTTAAAACTACGCGACGGATTTTGATGCGGTTTTTTTAATAAATGAAATGATCTAAGAGAAAGATTTATATGTATAAAACTATGAAGAATTATTGATATTATCATCAGAGCCTAGTTTTTTATCCAGCAGGTTGCACTGCAGGTTAGATTGGCTTGGGATAAGAGAATTTGGAGTCCCCTTACACTCCCCCCCCCCCACGCCTGTCTCCCGAAAAGTCTGTCGCTGAAAAGTTTTGATTGTGTCAGTTGTTATCAGCTGATCATCGTGACAGTCGCAAAACAGCCACCGTTTGCTACAGGCTGGTTTTCACTTGTTAAATGAAGAAATATAGACCGATATGGTTAACTGTATCAACAGTCAAGGGTTCAGTGTATTTTCATTGGATCCATGATGGATGGTATGGTATGGTGTGTGTATTCTTTTTTTTACACTGAGACTCGGATCAGTCCATTGCGCGTGGTCGTTCTGCTAGCTTAGCCAGCCTAACTCCGTCCAGAAGCGCAGTACTTTCCTGGGTTCTTCACAGGCTTCGCGGAGTGACCTCGGATGGTCGAGGAATTCGTGCCGTCGCGCCGTTACTCCTTCGCATTCCACTACTTCGTGCGCAGCTGATTCTTCGTTGCTGAAACACCCCCTATAGAGGGGGCTGTCTGTTGCTCCGATGGTGAAGAGATGTATCCATGATGGATCTATTTAATAGTAGCAGAAAGCTTGTGAATTCTCCCGCATTATTTATTTAAATATTTTGACGATGATTCTTGTTTGTTACCAGAATGTCCACCGGCAGCTGATGGGATGGAGAGGTTTGCATGCCCGACGCCGGACCGACAAGGGCGGTACCGGTGCATAGACGACCATGTGCTCTGCGACGGCTTCATCGACTGTCCCAGCGGAGAGGACGAGGATCGACAAGCCTGCATGTTCTACAAAACGGTGGGTTCAGTTTAGCTAAAGTCAAGCGAGAGCTATCCTCTTGCGATTTGCAAATAGCAAGCAGGGGTGTCCCTAAAAAAATATTGGCCAGTTTCTAAGAACAAAATTTACGTATACTAGTGTGCTATATACAAATATGGAATACTTGTAAAGATGTTTCTTTTTTGTCAACTGGTACGAAAAGGGCTTGTACATTTTGTATATTCTCTCCTACCCACTCTCACCTATAGCATTTTTTTCGCAATATGTCGCGGGTGACATGGAGACTTCACTAGAATAAAATGGTTGATAAAAATATTTTTAAACTGGATCAATAGAATCGGCACCTCCATTAAATGCCATGTACCTAGTAACCTAGTATGTAACCTAGTTAATACAGCAAGGTGGATATGTATCGACTGGAAAAAATGTACTTCATATGCCCAGCAGGGCATAATAGCTTTTATTACATGGTGCGGAGTAGATATCCCTACAATTACCCCATAGTGCAATAATCAATTCGCTTGAGTAGGGCAAATTGGTCAAATTGGTAGAGGCTTTCTTAACTAGTGAGTGTGGTCACTAGGTACTGGCTAGTGTTGTAGAGAGAAGTAATAAATTGACGTTTTTAAGAAACTATAAAGTTACTTCAAATTTCTGAAAAATTAAAATGGGTTTGGTAGTCGTTTTAAACCTGGAATACTTCGATAGCGCGATCTAGTTTTTCGGGATCATTCACTATACAATAGTAAAAAAACTACAGAGTAATCGACGAAAATACATAAAAATTATATGATACACTACTACTATGACACACTAGCTGTTACCCGCGACTTCGTCCGCGTGGAGTGGTTAGAGTTAGGAGTGGTCTACCGTTAAAAAAGAATAAAAAAGTAGATCTAGACCTGCAATAATTCTGACCTAGCGGCACATTTACCGTTTTTCCCTCTGGAGCGCACACAAAACTATGGCGGAAACATTATAGATGGCCGCGGGAAAAATAAATTGACCTTAGGCAGAGAATATTACTGTCAAAAAGCGCATATGTGTGTGTCTGTGTGTGTGATAACCTCAGTTTGCCGACACATGTCAGTCAAATCAAGATTTGATCAGAGGGCTACACTCGTACTTATACAGAGAATTCATTTGGAATCTATATATCTATATTGTATGGTAGTTGGTTTTGTTGTAGAAATACTAACTTAGGTCAACACCTTTACGTTCTGTCACAGTGATATTATTTAACAAAGCGAAGCATATGGCAACAGGGTTGGCGATGAATGGTATACGCGGTTTGACGCGGGGAGTGGCACCACACGACCCCCATTTTTTGAATTTTTTAATTGCTTTGTTAGTGTAATGGTATGACATTTCAGAGGGCATGACAGGCAGGACGTAGTGAAAAAATTCTATGTCTATGGGCAGGACATATCGGCGGATGTGACAGTGACATAAAATGGGCATTATTTGATAATGTCATTATCTAGTGTGTGTATGTAGGTCGTGTGTGGTAGTCTGGATTAGTAATTTTATCACTTTCAAGATGAATTTTTGAGACACAGCCTCTCTCATTTACCTCTCTGCCAAATATCATTAAGATCCGTTCAGCGATTTAGGCGTGAGAAGGTATCAGACAAACAGACTGACAGAGTTACTTCTCATTAGGAACTTTTTATGTCGGTCCAAAAAAAAGAAGCTCTACCGTCATTCGAAATCTAAATATCGAATTAAAATCACTGAACAGGTATAAAAGAAAAATACGCTTGGTGACACTTTTACTTTAACATGATTATATTTGGTTTTATTTTACCAGTTCAGTGATATCGATTAGAAATGAGTGTGATAATGATTGATTTGTTTTTTCCACAGACAAAGGCACACCTGGACGTGCTAGCCGACGCGCTGCTGAGGTGGGCGCGCGGCCGCTAGACCGGACAGTACCCCCTGTTTACCCGCTAGTGCTCCATGGACACCATTCACCGATCGAAACCCATACCCATGCGATCAGTAAAAGCTGCGAACTCCCACAGAAATTCGGGCGCAACCGGTCAGCTTTACTCGTGCGTTGAATGTAATGAAACATATCAAGTAGTGGTGCAACCTACGCCAAATATATGGCCACTTAAAGTGTAGTGTAAGGTTTAGGAACGAGAACATGCTGGTGCGCTATGACCGTACGAAGAAAGTGATACGATCTGGTTTCGTCCCTACTAATGCCACACACACAGCGACTTGTCGCAGTAGCAGTATTGCAGCTTCATGCATCCAATACAAAGTGTATTTACAAATTTATGTCGCTACCTTCATTATGCGCAATGCGCGCCCTGCTCTAAGTTCCTGTGTGTGAAGGCCCTTACACTTTTCCGCAGCTCATTTATTTTCCAAATATTTCGTACCTTCTAGCACTATTTAACTAAAATGTGAGACTGGTAGTCGACATTGTTAGTCATTAGAAATTATACATAAATATTTTAGAATACTTAATAGTTCTTCATTTGTGTACGAAAAGTGAATTTTTATGTCAATTCATTTAATTGTTTACTTTTTTGTATTAAATATCTACGTTAAGTTACGACATTCCTTGAGAGGGTTGTAAAATTAAAACTAAAAAACTCTATACTGTACATAGATTTACTAAGTGAATTTACGTTGATTGGTTTAATTAGTCGGCCTATATAATGCGGCGAAACGCGTGTGTAGCATGAGAAGACGGCGAGGCCTTCTGTCGCTCTGGCCTCGCGCTCGGAGCGGGCAACCGAAGACGGTGGGAGTTACTAGTATTATGTCAAACTAACTAACAAACAAAACAAAGTACATTTTGATGGACGTTTAATATAGTGAAAGAGCATTATCGGAAGGAAACGACATCAATTACAACCGGCAACTACTACTAATGTGTAATGGTAAAATAATCCTTCTATGATAATTAGATAATTATTTATTTTAGTCATTTGTTTATTCGATTTAACTCGATCATTCATTTTGCATACAATTAGCATAAAGTTAGTATTTTGACTGAAATATATTATTAATGAGGTTTGCCGAAGAAGTCTGAAATGCATTCGACTCTAGAGCATCTAGTCATAATTTGTTCCTACTGTTTGTTTGCTTCTTGCAGGGTTCACAAACCGCCTCTTTACCTTTCAATCTCACGGTTGTTCAGAATCATATATTATCTCAAGCATTTACAAGTATTTACGAGTATGTAGTTTATTAGTTAGTTGCTAAATGTATACTTTTTAAACGTTTTCCTAAAATGTTACGAATTTTATGCAGTTGCTTGATCATAATTGTGCATTCCTTGATAGAGTAGTTTGTTAAAGAAAAATGTTGGCACTAGATTACATTATTACGTTTAGCAGTAAAAAATAGCTAAATATTATAGAAATCTGGTAAATGTTAATGTGTTAAAGAGTAAATGAAGAAAATGTTCCGTTATGAGGTAAAAATTTCAAAATAATGGATGTTAGCCACTGTCTTGTCAAGAACTAATTACAGTACTTAGTTACTATGAAAACTCAGATAAGATTAATTAATTAATGTTACGTACAAAACAGTTTAGGTACTCTTTTATGTCCCACGATACTCTGCTCCAAAATTCATCACTTAAGTTACCTGAAATTTAGTTGTTTACTAATACGAAAATTTTAGGAATTTCACGAATCGTAAAACATACGAAACTTTTTAAAGCCGCAGATTTGGTAAAACATATCGAAGCAATTATAAAACTCTCCAAATAATGAGTGGTCAAATTTCTAAGAAGCCGCCCCAGAATAATTTAATTGGTTGGAAAATACTTTAAAGATCTCAGAATTTATAACAAGAAAACTTCAACACAAGTTCACATCTTATTTAGGATTATCGTAATACATGTACAAAATAAGAAAAAGAAAATAAAAAAAAATCTGCACTATTTAGTTTAATCGTACTTAGAATTTAAGTGCACAAAATTATAATAATTAAAAAAGCTTTCAATGTAGCAAAGCACCTGCAAAAAAAATAAAAAATAAATTAGGAATAGACTAGAGGATGCACATAACAGTAATTAAAAATTAAGAAATATTTTATGTAATTTAAAATAAATAGATATTTTTGGCACCCTATATTCAATCTTGTCTAATAAGGCACAAAATAATAAAGTAGAGCGTAACGTTATGTGTTGTATTAAAATAAGGTAAAAGATGTGAACTTTGGAAATCGGATAGGCCTTTTGTGGGACTAGGGAGGCACATCAAGGCATTATGGAGTTTTTATTATAAAATATTATGTTTAAGCTATCAAAGAATTTCGAAATAATAATTAATATTTTTAAAACCAATAAATACCCCTGTGGTCTGTTAGAACACTGTTCTTGAGCCATCAGACTCTGGGGTATTTAGATTAGAATAGAAACGAATCTGCATTTACAAATCACAGTTTGATTAATTAACTCATAGCGCTTGGTGGTAAAGTCCCATTTAAGAGCATATCGAGTAAAATGCGACCTGTTTTTTGTGTTTTAACAGAAGAGAAATATGGGTTTATATCTTTTTTTTCATGATTTTATACCCCAATAGCAAATAACGTAAAAATTGCAGCGAAGAATTCAAGTAACAATTCATTACATTAAAAAAAGCTAAACTATGTTGTTAGAAGAAATATATTATGGAACGTACATATAAATAATTGTATAAACATGAGTCACTTATAGTTCGAAACGATGTGATAAACAAAAAAGTTGAAAAGAACGAAAATGTTAAAAGTTTTCGTAAATCTAGTGCCAAACTTTTTTAAACAAGTAATTAATAATGATGTGTTTGTTTTATATTCACGAGGTTTTTTACTTTTTTTCATAATTGGGTACCTATACCTGCCTACCTGAATTGCTTTTACTTATTTATACTTTTTTCATCGTAACATCATAGGACTTTTCGGCAAATTAATTAAAATGTATCTTTTGTGGTAGGTACCTAATAATAGTCATTAAATAATTTCTTGATATGTACATGTTTCATTATTACCGAAGTAATTATATTATTCTATAAATTAATGTGCACTCAAAATTTGCCTGTTTCGTACGTGCACGACAATTTATTGTGATATTTTAATAAAACTATAGGATAAGGTGCAAATCAAGATCTTTCGAGATTAACTACTTATATGATGTATGTACCTATTGATGTGATTATTGTTAATTTAATTTAACTACGTACGTATGTTGACAGTGCGGATAAAGTCACATTTCTACTCATATAATTTGAATGTCTATTCTAGCCAAATTAAACAAAAAATTGTATGGATAATAGGATTGTACGGCCTGAATTTTAAAACAATATAAACTCAACAAGCTTCTAAAAATAAATTTGTGCTATCCTGCCTTTATCCGCACTCTCGACAGTATGATAGTATGAATCTAATACGGACGATTATATTATATGTTAATACTATATGGGCTTACGAGAACTTGCAAAGGCTAATTCAATGTATGTAGAAGGTACACTTGTTTGCAGTTTAGCTTGTGATCGTTTCTTTTATACGTGGTTCCTTCTTGTGTTTTTATTTCCGTATTAATTTATTATTAGATAACATTTAGGAATTTCGGTCAATTTTATTGATATACCCTGTATGTGTGTAGGATATATTTAAATATAGAAATGCTAATCGTTGTTTATTGTCTCTATTCTCTTGAACGGAGCTGAAGCATGGTGTGCACAGCGGGTCGCGTGGGGTGCGCGCGCGCAGCGGGCCCGCTGGTGCCGTCTCTGTCGCGGCGGCGACCGCCCGTGCGTCCTCTCCATTACTTCAACGCACCCGTCACTGAATATTATATTTATCTAGGATTCATAATAAGCACGTGAGCACTATTTGTCAATGTATTTATCAATCCCAGTAACAATTAAATATTAGAGTCCTTCCAAATTCCACGAACCACAAACAACACGTGACAGGACCCCAGCCCCATTCGTTTTAGTTATCACTTCCAAGATGCTCAGATATTCCTAGTCGTCCAATGACGTATTCTTGTAATATGCGACTCTTTATCCCTAATGTATAATGAAAGCTCAAATTGGAAAACACTTTGACGATAAACATTGTACTGTCTTAGATAAATATTTTTAGAAACACACTTGTTACACTAACATATTGGGTCACACACTCGTGAATCTTGATTTGGTCAATTAGAGAACCTCACCTACAAACATTTTCGTAAAAGTTTATGCGGCGTCAATACTCCTTTATATGGAAGCGTTATTTCGTTAGCTGTATTCTGACTTATTATTTGAAAATGTAACTATTTTTGTAGATCAATATTTGATTGATTACCACTAGATAGAAGTTTACATTATATTTTGTCAAAGTGTTACGTTTGCTAAGACAAACAATTTCTACCGCACAAACTGAATCGTTGGAACTTTTTAAACTCGATTCTTACTCATAACACGCAACCTTACTGTATGAATGAGCCTGTCAGGTACTTCTGACGGCCCCAGCAGACGGACAGACCCGCAGGCCGATTGTTGTCGTTGCATAGCTTATGGGAAAATGGAATAGTCTCCGAGAGATCATCCGTCATCATTCGTGGCTCGATAGCTCTACCTAACTTCTAGTGAGTATGACTTCACATTGTCGGAGTTGTTTTGTAATTTATGTTAAACGTTATCTATTATGAGCTATCTCTATATCCCTTAGGTGATGAACTTAGCCATCTAAGGGTAGATAACTAAGTTTGTTTATTTGTTCGTGAACAAGGAATAACTTAATTCCAAAGGTAAGAGGGAAGTCTTAGACTAACTTAAATTATAAAACATCTCAATGCAATTTAATACTTTCAATAGAACCTACTCTCAAAGATTATTTCACTTTTTTCAACCATGTCATAGAGTTGCCTTGTCATTCCGCAAAACACAAAAGCAACTCGTATGGCAATAATCTTATAACGACTACGCTATTTTGTAGGCGTAATATACTTTTGGACTGTTTATTATGTATTGTTAATTACTATGTATGTTGTATTAAGATAAACATTGAAATGAAAATAAATGTTAATAAATGCCTCAGCCAGATTAAGATGCGTGTTTCATTGCATTCGTAGCACTTCGTAACTTCTTGTAGCTTTCGTAGCTCCTCGTAGCAAAGTCTACGAAGTTTCGTAGCAGAGCTACGGCGAGTCTTCTTAGTAGGAACAAACAGGAATCTCGTGAACTTTGTCATTCTAAAGTTGACTACGTTAGATTATTTTCAGCGATAAAAGGCAGGACTTTCAAAGTATAAAGAGGGTTCATAGTTTAGGTTTTAAATCACAGACCAAGATAGTTAATTCTGACTAGAAGTGTAGCGATGCTCTTCCAAAGCAGATGCGTGGGACGAAACGATGAATGGTATTATCGTGAGTGTAAATTATATACAAAGCTATCATCGCTCGGGACCGTAATCTTTAAAACGAAATCGAAATTTTAAATTCAGTTTTTCGTCAATTTACATATATTATAAAGGAGTAACTGACTCACTGACAGACAACGCAGCGCCCGAAGCTCTGGTTCTAGAGACTTAATATTTGGAGTGTCTGTTCGTTTTAGGTTGTAGGGGTGGGTTACCCTTAGAACCGTTGATCTTTCCATCCACAGAAGATGGTTTTTCGACAAAGCACTAAAACAAGTTGGTTTTCCATAAAACTTATGCAATTGTTTATTACATTCTACATTTAATAATTGTATTATTCTTATTGCGTAATACCTAATTTGATTTTGATATTTGGTAGGTTTGATGATGTAGAGAGCAGTGGGGCCTAGACCAAACACCGACAGAACAAAACGTTTGTAGATAATCGTGAAAATTATGTATGGTATAAAAATATGAAATTAAACGCCACGCGGACTAAGTCTCTTGTAACAGCTAGATTAGTCATAAAAGTAGGTTTTTGAATGAAATTAAAATTAATTAGAAATATACGTCATCATCAGCCCGTAAACGTCCATTGCTGAACATAAGCCTTCCCGCAAACGAAACTACCCTAGAAATAGCGGTCCCCTAAGCCGCCTTCATCCGTCGAAATTCATAGCATGTGTTAACCATAACGAAGGACTTGGTTCGCAATCACCCAGATACCTGTGCCTGTGTGGTACTAAAATTTTAGTATAAGGTGTGGCTAAGGCAGGTAGGCAATCCTCAACTAACATGTTAGATGAGGATTGCCTACCTACCGAATAAGATCGAGTATAGTAGGTTTCTCTACTAACCTACCCCTTTTGTTGTTCTTTGTTTCATTTCATAAGCCGAGGGTGAAACGACCATGAAGTTGTTCATGGCCCCATAAAGGTCGATTGACAACTTATCAGTGAAGCCACAGTTCCGGCAACGTGTTCGCTCAGTTCAATATCAGTGCTACAGTGTTGCGTCAGTGATTTAAATGACACATGTCAGTAATCAGTTCATGGAGCTTCAGTGAAAACGTGTCCGCGTCAACTATATTGATTGTTGCTACGGCTTTGTTCAATACTGTGGAGCTAGCAATGAAAGTTATTATTCTAGCTAGATGAAGAAGAAGAGCAGCATCAAAGAAAAAAAAATGGGTGGATAAAGGATAGCAATTAAGGGAGAATAATAGTAGGTACTTTGTATGAGACATATAAAAGAAAAACAATTTTCACGAACACGAATTCTATCAATCGCTCGTCCTTGCCGCGGCGTCCGTGATCCGACAAAAAATATCGTTGTCAACAAATACGTCCGTGATTGCCGGTGTCGGCACTGACTTGGCACTACTGATACTGAGAGCTCTGTCTTCACTGAGAAGTGGGGATGCGTTCATAGAGAATGTATGAAAGAATATTTCGCACTGTGCCGGTACTGTGTCGGAACTGTGGCTTCACTGATAATGTAAATCGACCTTAAAATAGGAAATGCCCCTTTCCTCCTAGTTTTGCTCTGAACAGAGAACACCTGTATCTCTGAATTTTGCAGCTGGTGTGTATAGATGTGTGGTTATCCACACATCAACATTCACCATCATCATCATCAGCCTATGTTATTGAACCTGTTGATCACTGAGACATCTCTGAATATTATGTGCTTGCTATCATGATGAAGTCGATCCTATCTTTAGTCAGTGTCGGGGCTTCGCCTTGTCCCACTTCTTAACGAAAGAGTTCATAAGGAACAACCCCTCTTTCTCAAGGTTGACAGGGAAGTTGACAAGCATTTGCCCCCTGGGATTTCTAACTCCATAACCACGCGGGCCTATTCGGGATTCGTTGCCAATCTGTGTTCCCACCTTGTCGAAGTGAGCCATAGTTGTGTTGTGTAAGGCTTGGAAATATCGTCTTGACGACCTCTGTGGCGCGGTTGGCGAAGGTCCGCCTGCGTCGCAAGAGGTTGCGGTTTCGATTCCCGCCTTGGGACAAATATTTGTACGATCTGCAGGGATTTGTTCTGGTCGTTTTCTATGTATAATAAAACTTATCTTTCTATGTAATGTATATCAGTTATCTAGTACCCATAACACAAGCTCTGCTTAGCTTGGGGCTAGATAATGATGTGTGAGTTGTCCAGCATTATTTATTATTTTATTTATTATTATCTTCGTATAGGTAGGTACATACATACATAGATATTTGATCATCAGAGTGTGTCGAGGGAAAAATCGCCGCTAAACGATTGACCCTTACAGCTCTTAGTATTAATCCCGGAGTACTGCACAGTACACATACTATTTTGCATATTATCAATTTTACGCCGAAGAAACCAATCATATTATTGATTTAACGGAAAGTGGAATAAGGAACACGAGGATGACCTTTAGATTTTAAAAATAAAAAATCGGAAAGAAAACGTATAGGTAGGTACCTACTTATTATAATACAAAGTTAATTAATTTCAAAAATCATTAATAGCACTTTGTAAAATAAAACGTTTAGGTACAATGACAGAGAAATAATCTAAAGCTCATGCCAACACCCCCATTGCACAAAGTCACCTACCCGGCACAAAGCCACCCCGTTTGACGGTACTAGTAGTTCTACGAACAGTAGACCCCGTTGGAACTAAAATTTTACTACTACTAACTAATCTTAGAACTAATAATCTTCAAAATAAAATCTCACAAATCAGAGAGCATTAGCGCCATCTACAAAATTGAATTCTTATTTGCGAAAACCGCAAGAATACGAAGACGAAACATGTGGCCGGGCTATTACATAATAGATAGGTACCCTACCCACCTTCTCTGGAAGTGTAACAAAGATGTTCTTCGGATATTTTGTACCTAACTTTAATCCTTTAATCCTACGATCAAGGAGTATTGGGGGTAGGGATTTTCTTCGTCTATGCTTTGTTCCGGTCGAATCAAATCAAAGCAAAAAAAAGTCTTTATTTCCATAAATACAAAAATGTACACTTAGAAAAAGTCAATATCTTAAAATAAAACATTGACACGGAAATAAAGTGATATTTTTAATTCGGTCGCTTCGGTACATAAGTAGACTAAAGTAAAGAAGCGACGAAGAAACCTTTAGCCTGTTAGTTGTTATTTTTCGAGTTGGAGCAAAACCCGTCCCAAGCTTTTTTTATCTTCTAGAATCTAGATAATCTGATAATTTGTAGTAGGTAAGCCTTTTTGCACAGAAAGGTTTTGACAATTTGTTTGAATTTTTATACTTACCTACCGATAGATTTTCACAGATGTAGATTTTGCAACTCACTTGGAAGGCAGTTCTCGCTATAATATCTACTCGATAAATATGGCAACAACTGTCAAAATATCGAGTGATTGCTTCGATCGAATCAAACAAGCGTATTCTCAACATCTGCAATTCGATATTTATCGAGGGCTTTTCTTCGATAAGTTGCTCGATATGCCACGAGTGGTCCTAGGCACTCGTTCGCATTGTCGAAGAGTGAAAGAAGAACATCATTCATTATCTCTCTGTCGCACACTGTCTTTAGTCTCTGCTTGTTTTGTTTGATGTTTGAAACAATTACGCGATGGTCCTTGTTTCTCAACGGGAGAAAATATCAAGTGATAAGTATCAATTCTTCGATAATGTATCGAGTTCCGCCAAAAACGGCATTCTCGTGCACTCTTCGTTATTTCCACAGAGGAAGAAGGGATAGAGCTCTTGTTTAAGCCCATCTCATTCACACAAGAGAGAGATCAAAATATGCTGCAAGCCTAAGAAAAAATGAGATAGAATGAGCCCTATTCCTATTTCATCCTGCGTGCCAGTTTTTTCATTGTTTAGCTCATCTATGAGCTAAACAAATGTGCCGGGCACATCGATGGACTTCAACACAGTATTTGTTTATTCGACCTTTATAATGTTTTTTGCTAATTAAATGTGGTAAAGTGACTCTACGGACATTCCTGCATCTCACAACACTATATACCTGAAGCAAAGATGATGTGATGCAATGTTATTTGATGTTAAAGTGAAGGTGAACGAAAAGTGCCAAATTTATCATTCCACTTGTAAGTACAAGTTCGTTTGACTTAAAAAAGGTTCAAAACTTATAGATTCATAGATTTCCATTGAGAAAAGGCTCAAAAATTATGTTTTGTGCTAATTCTAATAAACATAACCTAAAATTACGAAAATTTAGGGTTGCCTGCACTCGACAATAAAATTCCCCAAACATGGCGCAAAATATTCTCATAAATACTTACATCCACATTAACTTAAAATATGTTTTTATATTTTACAGATTTCCCAAAAACAATGAACCGTCTCGTAGTAATGAAAACGTCTGCTTTGGATAGATAGAAGCCCCACGGGTCGCAAAAATTTGGGAACACAAAAAAAAACAAGAATTTGTATCAAACCATTCATGAAAAGGTTTTTATAAAAAGAAACAGCGAACATATCTGTTCCCTCGTGCTGTTACAAGACTGGTAAGTAAAATAAATAAATACATAACTAATGGCTCAGTGCAACAGTGGTTGAAAGTTTTTTTGAGACTTGGATTAAACAATATTCTTACCTACTTTGTGTTTTAGTCTACCTACCTTCCATTCAAATCAAATTCAAAAATATTTAAATGGTATTGGGATTTGGTGTAACTAATACTTGCCATATTTAAACTAGGTACCATATTATGTATATAATATTCATATTTCCTTTAACATTTTATTTCAGGCATGTAAGATAAATACTACGGGAAAGGTACGTGAAGGAAATCATGAAAACTTTGTGTTTGTAAGAGAAATACAATCCAGTACACACATACAACCACACAGTGTAAATTAATAAGTACAGTTTAATAAAGTGTACGTACAATATTATGAATTATGTGCATATTATATTATTTTCAAAAAATAGTATTTAATACTAATATTATAAATTACTTGTTAATACTAATGTATATAAGTACTAATAATATTAATATAATTGAATATAAGACTGATAAACTTACATTTTGATAAGTTGGGTATGCAGTTGATTTGTGATCCTATGATTTGTGGAGAATAAATATTGATATAACTATCTTAAGAATAAAAAAAGTCATTATTACATAATAATATTTGTATAAATAAGCAAGGACGTAGGTAATACTGTGTTTGAGGTATAAATAGTGTCATTTATTTGGTTTTCTCCGCACTTTTATCTGAAGTAGGTAGGCCTATAATGTAAAAATGCTTTTAAATTTCTTGTTCTGGTTGTCTTATCTTGGCAATTCCTGTGTAATATTAAATACTTAGCAGAAATGTGATTTCCAAAGTGCAATTTTTATTGTAAGTCTGTGCCTGTTTATCGTGTTTGAATGGATTCCCTAGCAATAATATTTTTTTCAAAATTATTTGTATAAGTTAATAGTAAATAAAGTATAATATTTTAAAGAGTTTGAAATTATTTCTTCACGTAGCTAGTAGTATAAGTAGCGGTGGTAATAAATTTAAGAAAATAAAATTGATACCTAAGTTTTATTTCAATGCTCAGTTTACCTATTCCCGCATACTAAGGTAGGTACTTAATTAAATAATAAATAATAATAAGGAATCTGTAGTTAGCAGTGGACTGGTATAGGCTGATGATGATGATGAGGGGTAATGCTCATAATCCTCACGCTGGGCATGCGGGTTGTGAATCGCAGTTCGGTTCGGTAGTAGATCTATTCTGCAAGAGGCGCTGCCCCTCGGTGTATGCCCCTTAGTTGCCTCATACGACACCCACGAGAAGAGTTCGGTTAGTGCAAATTCTAAGCCTGCACCATACGGCTCTACCAGACATGAAATTACGAACCTAGTCAGGGTAAAAAAAATTGCATGGCAACACCACTTCGTATACTCTGTCTCTTTTCACGGCCACGCATGCCAACCATCTAGGTATAATTCATCTAAGGTTATTTCTAGCATAGACAATTTGATTTCATTATGTCATGCAATACATTGTTGAATGTCAAAGTTCCACACTTCACGAATGTCAATGTCTGGATATTGTTTCGTCAGTAATTCCAACTTTATCTGAATCTAGCGAATACGCTTGTTTGATTCAAAGATTCTTAGTTTATGATTCGAAGCAATCACTCTATATTTTGACAGTTGTTGCCATATTTATCGAGTAGATTAAATTGCGAGATTCACGAAATGATAAATTTGATGTACGGTGGTGATACAAGAGAAAACGAGAAACCATTTATATATGGTTTTATTGAAATAAAATTAGTAGTACAAGTCTTGCATACGAGTTTTGCATACACCACAGGTGGGCTGCCAACTCCAATTGAAAAAATTGCCATGTTTGCTCTACAACAAGACCTTACTGTGGGTCTGTGGTTGTGTTTTGCCAAGCTGTTCATTGTTCGTGCGTCACCGATAAAGCGTGCGGCTTAGGTAAATAAACTCTATTATATGGTGAATGCAGACTTTGGAACGCGCAATATCCTGATTATACAAATAGAAGACTTAGAGAAGACGCATGGATGAACATAAATTTGAACTTACATCTTTTTCACCCAAAAACGTTAAGAATAGGTAAGCTTTATTTTGTAAATTATTTATAAAAATTCTCATTGCAATAGACAATTTATTGACAAAACAAGGCTGAATGCCTCGAACGACTAAGGCTGTTCGCTCGGTACGGATATGTACCTACGTGGCTATTAAAGTTTGATGTAACATGGGTTCCTAACAAGCGGTCTACATAATTGGAAAAATACTCTAGAATACTCTTATCTACTAATGAATAAATCTAAATTCCTAAAATGTCGACCACAGAGAATATAAAAAAATTGATAAATATTTGATTAGAGCTTTTGATTTTGGTATATAGGGCACTATGGTGCTCATAAGGGGAGGCTTATGTCCAGCAGGGGACTAGTATAGGCTGATGATGATTGATTTTGGTTACTCAATTTGTTTTTTTATAACATGTTGCGGTTGGTTCATATGACGATATTGTCCTACAGGTGGAAACATTATTATGGATGACGTCTTGAGAACTGCCAGTTTGTAGTCGTCTGTCAATGTGACAATTCACATCACAGAGGAAGAAGGGTATAATTCATCTAAGATTCACATTTTGTGACTTGGATTCTGAGCTCGGATTGGACCATAGGAATCCATAGACTAGTAAGTACAGACATGCGTTAGCAATGTTTGTTATTAGCATCCCTCTCTCATGCTCTCTCTAGTACATCTGTGTGGTACAGACAGAGACAGTGAAACTGGGAAAGAAAATGTTTATTGTTTTCGATTTTGGGTGGCGAAAATAGATGATTTACTTTACTTACTCGTTTTGTTTTGTTTTCTTTGCTGAAAGAAAGAGAAAAGCCTGCACCTGCTGCCTGAATAAAATCGTTTTATAGCTCGTACACTTATGTATTTTTTTTGGAAATGGATGTGATTTCAGTTTGCTTAAACCGCTTCAAAACTAGTTGCTAAAAGTTGTTGCCCAAAAACTAGCAAAATGTTCGGTAAATCAGCAAATAATAAAGTTAAATTTCAAGATGAACAACTCGACGACTATGTTCTTGAGGTAGGTGTTTACTTTTTTCATTCGTTTTCCTAATACACATATCTAGAATGTAACACAAAATAGCTCAATGTTGGTTCACAGCACCAATTTATTTTTGCAGAATTCTGTCCTCAAAAGCAAGCTGCAGAGTAAACTTGACGCGCTCTCAATAATGAGCAATGAACTGGACAAGTGTAGTATGGAACGGGACCGGTATAAGCTGTTAGTTGAGCAGCTTAAGTGTAAGAAAGTCAGTCCATTGAGATGTAATGAATTAAATGGTACTACCTACAGGCTAACTCCAACGAATACAATAAGCAACGGAGACATTCTGGCTAAAACACGCGACCACAATAACCTGCTAAAGTTAGAGGTAAAAAAATGTTTCATGACCATAAAAAAAGGAAATAAAGGACCCCCTTATATTCTAAATTCAAAATTTTATGCTCTAGGTGGAAACATTACAAAGTAAGCTGGAGGAAGCTATGGGTGATATAGATGCCCTGAGAAAAGAACTACAGAATAAAGAAGCTCTCCTTGAACAAAATGAAGGGCACAACCACAAGACTTTTGCATGCTCCAATACTGAATATGAACAACTCGTACAAGAACTAGAGAAATTCCAGAAAAAGGTAACAAACTGAAATGAAGAAATCAAATCTCAGGCAATTTTTACTTAATTTTAACATATATTATTTAATTAGCTGCTGCATGCAGCTTCACACCCCTTGTTTAAAATTATTTCTATCTCATGGTAACTGATTTATGGGGTAAAAACTGTGTTACTGTCTATCGTTTCAACTAACTCTATGCCCAAAATCAAATCGATTGGTTGCTTAGTTAGGTTGTCAAGGAAGGGGACAAACAATCAAACAAACACACTTTTGCATTTATAATGTACCTAAGTATAGATAAAGGGCCTTTATACCTCATTTTCCTCAGATTACAAGAATTATCACAAATTAATGCCCATTACATGCCTAGAGTTGGTACTTGGTAGCCATTATTTAACCTTGGTTTCAGGATCGACAACTGATGCTGGACTACCGAGCCACTCTAGATGAAAAAGAGGAACTGGTATCAGATAGAGATTACTATAAGAATAAAGTGCAAAGATTAAACCAGCAGATCAGTTACATTTTAACTAGCAGAACAAAATCTCAGTTAACAGAAGATGAAGTCGACCCACCCAAACCAATAGTTGATATTGATGCACTAGTCACTGAGAACAAATATCTCAATGAAAGAATAACACAACTTCAAGTAGAAAAAGAAATTATCAAGCGAACATTGAATAAATACAAGGTCAGCTGCATTCAATCTTATCGTACCTCAACAGGAAGCAGAATAATAATAATAATACTAATCATTTCGTTGCAGGCCCTGCTTGATAATAGAAGCAAAAATTATTCCGTTAACATCAAAAAGGGTTTCGCTGATGTTATGACACAAAAGCAAGGTGTGTTATATAAACTTATTTAACTGTCACATAAATTCTCAACCCTACCACCCCTTTAGACTACAATGTGTATATTATTTTATTTCTTCTATCTACAATAATACTTTAAGTCATAAATGAAAAGAACTGCTCAATTATCTTCAATTCAAAAGTGATTTTGTCTGACACAGCCCGGGAGTTTCTAGAAAGAAGTATGAAGACTGGATCTAAACAGAATTCAGCAGCTGAGTTGAAATCGCTCTGCCTAGGACTGTTTGAAGCCATGAATGACAAATCTATAGCTCTGCAACACCAGAGAAAGACCAACCAGTGAGTTACAGCGATTATTTAGTCGCCCGCAATTTGGTGGTTCGATGATTAATGCCATGAAATAAAAATCGTTTTGCTTAGTGTTCTGCGTAGTACAAATAAAACTAACGGAAAAATCTCATGTTGCAAGAAACTTGGATTCAATAGTACCTTTGTAGAAAGTTTAGTAAGTAGGTACCTTATCTAATAAAACCCACTATTTGAATATCGAACATCGAACCATTGTGGTGCGTTATGTGAGTGGTGGATAGATACTTCAAAAATATCTGGATTAAGTTTTTAGCGTCCTACAATTGTTTCATAGCTAGTCATCTAGCTAGTAGAGCAATTTTAGTAATGCCGTTTTCTAAATGCACCTATCTTACTTTGATTCAATTATAATTCTGGAGTTTATTAGTATTGGAAATACTGGAACTGGAAGTACTGGAACATCACTAGAAAACTGAAATAAAATCTCTAGTTAAACTATTGCGAAATATTAAACACTGTCTAAAATAAAAATAAATAGGTAACCTAAATCTTAACAGAAAATTAAATGTAAAAAATTGAACATCTGTACTACCGAGCTTTTGCTTACAACGCTTATCTTGTCCTGCACTTGCGCGCATGCAACCAAAGTCAACCTACAATGTTTTTATATTAAAAATAGTCTTTTATTCACCATTATTTTTCATTTCAAGTACTTCAACGAACTAAACTTAAACCATGGACCACATTTATCTATGCAAAAAGCTCATTAATCCAATACCGCTACCACCCAGCACAAAAACGTGCATTCAAATATGGGCTTCAACTCGTTATCTTTAGATACATTTTAGAGTGACAAAATGGCATTCCACAAGGTTCAAACGAGTGGCCGCGACCTGTCTATACCTCATTGAGCCTTAACTAAAGTTAAGGCTGTTCTCTACTTTTAGTTTATTCAAAACAATTTTCAATAATCATTGTTTCCTTACAGAATCCTTGCAAACAGAATAACTGAATTGGAAAAAACACTAGAGAGCTGGTGCAATGGGCAAAAATGCATACCAATATTCCCATCTCAAATGCTTCTCGATGAGTTATTCCCGGATACTGTCACAGGGTCTCGTTCTGAATCCAACGGCAAAGCAAAAGATCTGCAAGAATCCGTCTACAGTGACGAGGAACTGAAAAACAGCAGTGATGACTGTTCCGTTGATTCACGAAAAGAATTTGGCAATGGTGATAGTGAATTTCATTCGGATAGAGGGTTGACTAAGACTATTCTGCCTGACAATTTGCAAGAGCTCGTGAAAGAAGCGCTGGCGGAATTAAAGCCTGAAAGCAATTCAGATACTTTGGTTGAAAATAATTTCGTTACTGAGATCTGAATAATACATTACCAATTAAATGCGCGAGTACCTACATCTGTGGATTGGTGTTGTTCTAAAAATAATCGCCTGTGATGTTTTTGATAGTAGTCTTCATGCATTATTCATCAAAGCTATTCGTGATGCCTAATGGCTGATAATCTTCCAGAGAACACCACCCTATCGACTTGGCTTAATAGGTAGGTACTTTTTAATGTGATAGACTTACCAAAGATTATTCCAATCATTGTTCTAGTCAATATAATTGTTAGCTAGTCAATCAGATCTTATTATTAAATGAATTATTATAGGTATTAAAATCTTAATAAACATGCTTATCATATTCTAATGTAGTTTTCTTTTCTATGCCCTCGTGTCTGTCTATTTATCCGCTAACTCCTAAATCAGGCAACGGATTTTCATACGATTTGACTAACGGACGGGGTGATTCATGATAAATATATAATTTACTAGCTGCAGCCCGCGGCTTAGCACGCGTTTTTTCCCGAATAAAAAGTATATAACCCATATCCGTCCCCGGGAAATCCCCTGCCAAATTTCATTGATATTCGTTGAACCGTGAAAGCTTACAAACACAGTTTTTTTCGAATTTATAGTTTACGCTTTGTGATGACATGCAAAAATATGACGATTGTTTTTGTTGAAGATGTCTGTAAAAACATTCCAACTGGTAGCTTTTGGGCTGCGCCTCTTAAACCAATAGTTTACTGTTCTGCTACAAGTGCAAAGTCGAGGTGGATTGCTAGTCTTATAATTAAACAAAATGATGCATAAAATAATTTATTAATTTCGTAAACCAATAGTTTTCAGCTCAGCTACACGTACGAAGTTGGGGTTGATTGCTAGTCTTAAAATGAAGCAATCATCGAACGTAGAGATTAAAGCAGTGAAGTCACCATAATCACTATAGCGACCAGAAAAATATTAACTGAATGTGCTCTCACATAATATACTGAATTCATAATTGTTGTTATTTCTATATAATAATCAAACACGAAATTAAATAAAACAATTCAAAAATTTTAAACTACAACAATATATCTTATCTTCATATAACTATTAAATAATATAATGCTCGCAAACAATGACTCATAATTGTGTTAAAGATCGGATTTATGCCTATTGATAGTAATAGTACCTTAGTAATACCACAGACCAGTTTATATCTTGACAAAAACTGGTCTGTGTTGTGGTAATACTAAAACGTATCTAATAGTTCAGTCAAATAAACAAAAGAAAAGAGTTCAACTTCTGAATGAGAAATAAAAAACCGTAAACTCATATAAACCTTCATTTTGGTGTTATGTCTCATAAAATAAAGTTCAAAAACTTGCATTGGATATTTAGTGAGTATGGCAGTATGGCTGAACGCTGCAGACTCTCCGCCTTATGTCAAATACGGTTGGGCGTATGGAAAAAAATTGAAACAAGATTTGTCGCAAATTTTATTCTCTACAATTTTATAACAAATGTTAACTTCATTGGAGCTATAGAAAACCGAGGTAATCGCAAAATAATGATTTTTGTGACCTTTATTTAACCTTGATTAACTTGCGCGGAGACACGAGATTTTATGAGACTGACGCCCGAATACTCAAACGCAACTCAGATTTAAGCACGTCTCAAGTCGTGATTTTTTGTCAGTTTTCAATGAAAATGTGTCATAAATTCGTCACTTGAGACGCGCTTAAATCTGAGATGCGTTTGAGAATTCGGGCATTAGGACACTAAAATGGAAGTGTATACGAGTTTACAGCTTATTATATCTCATTCCGGGGTGAAATTAATTATGATTGCACTATAATGGGTTGACGCAGTGTGAAATACTGGTCGTGCCTTAAAGCCTTCAAGCTTGGCATTCACTATTTTTTTGCCGAATGCAATACATCAGTTATTATATCTCGAATTATTATAATATGACAAACTCTAGTTCTGCTTGCTATTAGGATGCTATGCGAAAATTAAAACCCAGCTAAATTTTAAATAATTAAAAATAAATTGACGAACGTACTACCGAACGTGCCGTTTAGTTACTGGCTTTGCCAATATTGTCATAAATGCATCAAATCATTTCGAATCCAAACTTCAGTCTTCTCCGAAAAGGAATTACATAATATTATCTGTTAACACATAAGCTAAGCCTGATATGTTTTTATAACTTCTTTTATTCGGTGTGAAGTTACAGTTTTATTTTAAGAAGATTACAAATGCGGCATCCTTAAAAAAAATAGTTGGCAACACGGAAATTTTGAATACCTTCTAGATTTTTAATGAATTAGGGACAGCCCACAGCTGCATACATGGATTAAATCTGAAACCACACTTTTGAAAGCTGCAGCATTTTGCAAAACATATTGTTAACAATGATCCTGAGTACAATTTGCACAAAATCTAATTTGAATCTTGCTTTCCCCATACTTACAAAGAATTAGTAAAATATACTCAGTAAAGGTCTTATTAGAAGACTTTTTCATTAATCTGTATGATGGTGCGTTCAAGTAGTATGTTTCAGCCTAATTAAATAACGATACACATAACATAACCCTACGATATACTGGTGTAATGGTGCAACGCCGCCGCGGTATGGTCGTGCAACGAAGTAGCATCGCTCCGCTGTCTCGCTGCCACGACTAGCCTCGATAGCAACTGCCGGTGATCCTTTTCGGAGTACCGGTCGTACGCCTCCAATCCTTCTTGGAGTTTTAGGATTAAGCTGTCATAGTTCTTGCGGACAACTTCCAGGATCTGTTATTGAAATTATCAGTATTACAAAATCAAAATTATCAGTATTACAAAATCAAAATTATCAGTATTACAAAATCAGTTTAATAGCAGGGGGGAAAAAAAGGGTACAACTGTGCAACATTCCCATTGAATCCGTAATCGGCCATCCGGGGAGACTGGGCATAAACAATTTTAGTTTCCAATAGGGTAATAAAAGAACATACAACTTTCTAGCGGGATGGAGCCAATTGACTATGGAAATTTTAACGTCCAGGTCAAGATTTTAACCTGCGTCAAAGTCAATTGATGCAAAGCAGTGGAGTAAAACAAGGTCTCCACAGCCTAGAAGTTTAGAAATCCCCGCGGGGAATCGTCGACCACTGAATGGATAAGTATGAGTTTAGTTATGAAGTTTAGTAATCACAGAGCAAGACCAAATCTAATCTCACATTAGGGACATGAAACATTAAAGATTATTTCTATCCCATTGGAACTCATTTATGATCTATAAAAAGCCTATTATTTCAGGCCTGGAACTACCCTGTATACAAAATTTAATCCTGTTCTGTCCCGTAGTTATGGCGTGAACAAACTTTCGTATTTATAATACTAGAGTTTTAAAATACCTTGTAGAAGAATAAACCAGGAGTTATTGGATAATCCATCCATACTGCGAAAGTTAATGTCTGTCTTACCTTATTCTCACCAAAACGAATTTAATAAAATTTTACGTCTCTGAAGATAGATCACATTTCGGGAAGGACATAGAGATATTTATCCAGGAAAAGCGCGTGCAAAACGGTCAGTAGCTAGTGGTCACCATAATATAAACTCTGCTTACATTGGAGCTAGGTAGATGATGCTGTGTAGATTCTCCAGCACTATTTATTTACCTGATCCTCAGAAGGTGTTGAAAGGCTCTGCGACGCGAGCCAAGCCTCGATCTTCGGTGAGAAGTGTTGAATGATAGCGCGGACATTCACGAGGCAGTTCGCTAGCCGTAGAGCCTCCGCTTTGTACTCGCCATCGCCGGTTGAATACCGTAATGCTGCAACATAGAGACGCAAGAGGTTGCGGGTTCGATCCCCGCCTCGGAACAAATTTGTGTACGATCTGCAGAAATTTGTTCCGTTGGTCTGGGTGTTTTCTATGTATAATAAAAAAATATCTATCTATGTAATGTATAATATTACGTATATCAGTTATCTAGTACCCATAACACAAGCTCTGCTTACCTTGGGGCTAGATAATGCTGTGTGAATTGTCCAGCATTATTTATTTATTTATTTTATTTATAGAGACTATATTGCATTGGCTGTATAAATATTAAAACTATTAAGTATCTGTAGTAGTTTTGAATCACGAAATTCACGAAGACGCTAGGCACAACCCGAGCATGGCCTAACTATATACCATGTATAAATTTCAAGGTTGAATATTTAGTCGTATGTAAGATATTTAGGTCTAACGGAGTTGATTTGAGGTAGTATATGTCATAGGTCGTCAGGAGGTCATAGGAGTCAGGCCCATAGGTTCACGATGGTCATCGATTGTTGGCGTTGACTGTACTAGAGTTCTGAGAAAATTACATAAATACTTATCCAAATTGTTAATTTCAAAATTTACCGCTCATTCATTGCAACCACGCCAACATAATTACCATGACTATGAAATTTCCATGAACTGGATACTGGCAGAAAGTTGTAAACCAGACATTTATTTGATTTGATTCAAGTCTTCATCATCATCAGCCTATATTTGTCCACTGCTGGACATAGGCCTCCCCTAATGAGCGCCGTAGCGCCCTGTCTTCAGCTTGTCAGCTTTGTATTAAAGTCTTACCCATATAGAAAAGATTATCAAAGACTTGGTGCATTCTGATCAGCTCGTAATACAGCTGGTCGTAAGACGCTGGAGTGGGTAGGAACGTATCGCCAAACGTTATGAACAGGTTGAATATATTCACGATCTGAAAAAAACTTTGGTTAGCTTTTGTTTAGCTTCTCTTCCTCATCATATTTAATGTTTAATATTCTTATATATGTTGATTTATTTTAACTTATTATTAATTGATGCGTTTTAATCTTAAGGTGGGGTGAACCTCTAAGCCTCATACAAACGTACTTTCCGATTCATCTGAAAACTACCTCCGCCATTTTAATGAAATTTTGCATACATTATATATAACAAATAGCGATGTATAAGAAATAGTGATGTTTGTATCGTTTTAGTTTTTCAAAATACATAATCATCATTAAATGAGAGCGATGTGATAAAATAGCTTCAAAATAGATAAAAAAAAACAATTTTCGCTCTCACTTAATGATGATTATGTATTTTGCAAAACAAAAACGATACAAACATAGCTACTTCTTATCCTATTATGAGTGCCTAATTTTATTTCAATAAAAGGTATGGTTTCCAAATGAATAAAAAAAATACATTTAAAAAAGTACGTTTGTAAGGGAGCATAGTGGTTCGCCCCCAACTTAAGTGACTAGTGTAATTAATTGGTGTTAAAAATCGTGTTAGTTACACAATCAACATACTATGCTCAACGTGCCTCCCTCCGTTTTGTCCATAATCACCGCGCTGGGCAGGGGGATTGGTTGGGATGTTTTAAATCGACGTGTTTGAAAAAACAACACACACAATATATAAACCGAGTTATTTCGATAGCGCTATCTAATTTTTCAAGTGACGATATCTATTAAAGAATTTTTAAAATCAATTCTAACATTATGGCGTTGTAGAGTGCGAGAGAAGAGAGACGTCACGCCACACGCGACGCGCAACGCCCCGCGTCTCCGTAAATGAAGCCTTAGACTTACCTGCTGAGCCATAACGAAGATATTATGCCTCCTCAACAGCGTGCTCTCATTGGTCACGAGGAACTTCAACAAAGCTATGAGCGCCGCCCATAATGGCCGCCAGTCTCGAGTCAGTCTAACCCTGCATCTCTTCTGGTAACTCAATAGTCTTAGTAACACGCCTATGCATAGCTGGTATAACTCGCCGGGGAATTTTTTCAGTAGGTGGCACATTATGAATTCGACTAGAAGGTCTGAAAATAATAATAATGATTATATATTTTTAAATTTATGGAGACGCAAAATAATTAGTGCGGGATAATACTTTAATACGTTAATTTAAGAACTATTTGAAACCAACTGAGGAATATTTTGATTTTAACCTTCATACCATTAGGTAGTAGGGTTATGTTATGTCCAGCAGTGGACTGATATAGGCGGATGATGATGAAGTAGGGTTATTGGAAATTTGACCAGATCCTTTTAGATGATGGGGGGAGGTGATTTCCAACTACTATTTTGACCCCATATTACCTATATATCATCCAAAAGCGATTTTTTTATATAATCGCATTTTTTTTGGGAAAACGTCTTCGTATAGCACGAGCAAATTACTAATATATCAAAAATGTTTCACATTTCCATTATACAATATGGCATCAAAATAGATGCAAATTGCCCCCCAAATCACCCCCTAAAAGGGTCCAGTCTAATTTCTAATAATTCTGTATAGGTATATACTGTGACATAAGGACGGCTGTCACGATTTTCTTCAAAAATGTATTGTATTTTTATCTTGTCACAAAGAGCCACGAAACTATTGTAGGTAATATTTCAAGGTTTCCTGTCGGTCCCTCACCTATTAAAGTAGAAGCTAGTGGTTGCGAAGTGGGTTCTTCTAATACTATTTTCCTATGACGCATTGGCAACCTGTATAATTGAACCTGAAAGTTATAAACATTGTTAAAGTTAAATCATAGTTCAAGGAAGATACACTATTAGAGCACGCATCTCTTTCATGTTAAAAAAAGTGTGCCTTACAAATGGAGATAGGGGTCAATATGCTATATGCAACATTAAGCTGAGGCAGGACCTTATTGGTTCACTTCACTATTTAAGTAGTATTAATTATTTTATGTTTTTTGTATCTTTATGTGTATGTGTGTGTAAGCCAATAAAAAGGAATACTTTTTATTTTTTATTTATATTCTATCAAAATATTCAAAACCTCACTTCGATTCACTTTCAAAACAACGTGCCTAAACCCAAAAAGAGATAAAAAATAACGATTTTTGATCATGAATCTATAAACTATGTAAATTGGATCGCTCGGACACTCGCGCACTAACATATTTTATTCATCCAAACATTACCTGTAATTCCATACGTCTAAGGCTTATTTTTCTTTGTGGCATCTCAGAGTAGAAAAACGAGCCGAGTAAGAGGTCTTGAAAGTGAGAGTTTGTCCTTGTCTAGCAAGTTGCCATAGAAATGGTGGCCTTTTATGTTTTCACCTTTATTATGCGATATTGGTAGCGATTCTGTTGGCATAAAACCTAAACTAAACTAGCCTAAAATTGTTGACGTCTCTATTTTTTCGATCGAACAAAAGGGGACAGCTACATTTTTACGCTAGTTTAGTTTAGGTTTTGTGCCAACAGAATCACTACCAAAATCTACTAAAATGGTTTATTTCTGATGCGCAAATGGTTGCAAAAAGGAATGGTATCGCAGGTACTGCTTGACATTCCACAGGTGAGATATTTCTTAGATAATTTTCAAAAAATTGTTGGTGTAGGTATATTTCTCAGAGCTTTTTACTTTAAAACTTACTTCTGATACACGTACTTTTATAGAAGCTGTAAAATTTACGCAGCAACATTACCGTAAGAATGTTAAACACACGTTTTCAAATCTATCATATAGTAGGAAAGTAGGTATTTATGTTTTTGTTATTACAGTGCTTACCCCGCACTCTGGGTCTTATTTCATTTCTTAGGTATTATTGGCTAGCAGTGAATACTACTATAACCTAGTAGAAACGAAACGAAAATCAAGTTTTGTTATTATCAACTCGAGTAACATTGTGTTTTCTCATCTCTTATTTCAGTTTCTTTATAAAAAAAGGTATGATATGAGGATATCTTACTAGAAAGAGATGCATTACTATTTTGGGTCATCTCACTCGGCTCGTTTTTATAAAACACTGCGCAGTTCAGGTAAGGTATAGGTTTGTTTTGATTGCTTACCTTGAATGACAGATTTTGGTCATGCATTATGGAATTAGCGAATTGCTCCTCAACAATACACGTCAATGTAATAAAACAGAGACTGCATTTGTTAACGCTTGCTTCACTCTTTATATCTGCCATTACTATTGAACTGAAACAATATTGAATTTATGTATTGTTTGAGTATTAAAAATAGCTTATTAATAAATTAGTACTCAACAAGCAATTAAGAAAATTACAGTCAAATAATAGAATTAAAACTAGTATTCACAATTGAAACAATTGAGCTAACTGCAAACTGTTGCAAACAATCTATAGGTAGCTCAACTGATCCATATCAATACCAGTCGGACGCGTGCCCAAGACACTGGCTACATTGCCCCGCTCTGTATGGCATGCTGATGCGCTGTGCCAGATACTCACCAGCTCTTGGGTCACGCGTCGCTTCGACCAGACGCTCAGATATTTTTTTGAAAACCCGGAGAGCCTCGGTTGCCCACGGATCTAGGGTCTCGACTCCAAGGGGAGCAAATGCGTAGGCTCTGTCGAGAGCTGCATGTGTTAATACTAGCTTGGTGGGACCTAAATGTCTACTTTAAAAAGCGAATGCAGCTGATGGATGACGTTGATCGCACGAAACGAAGAACCATACCAACAAGTTGCTTCGGGCGCGACAACTGATTGATACCTTTCGTTTCGGATCTCTAAGAAATAAATGTCAGAATCATTTTCATAGTAAGACATCGAAAGAACGTAATGGTTATACTTCGTTTTGTATTACCCAAAGTCATCCGTCATTGTCGTTCGTATTTCAAAGTAGACTTCCTGATCAACGTAAGCGATTCTTAGAAATGTTTTAGGGAGACCTATGTCTAGTGTCAACGGGTCAGTGGGTCAACAAGGGTTAGGGAAAAAATTACTAGCTTGGGTCTCTAGATGCAAGACGCTGTATGAATTTTACAGAAATTAAAATAATCATTAAGCCAGAAGGGGTTTGATGGGAACATGATACTAACCAATATTGGAAGAAAGTGACTAATAAATTCGTTGGTTGCTCATTGTCGAGAGCTTGAATTTGCGCTAAGTTCGGTGGCGTCTGAAACAAAAAGAAATAGTTTTTAACACATTAATAGTGCTTGCTTAAGCGCGTTAGTGCACTAACTGGGTCTGACGTCTCTCTCAGTTTGAATAATGTAGAAAGAGATGATCTATATTTCAACGCAGAAAGACAGATGTTAGCCAGAAAAAAATTATTTTGGTCATGACCGACCGAAGCGGTCCAATCGAGTCGCGGTATCCACTCGAGAACCCGTTTATCCCAGCGGTAGGTAGGGAGATAACTTGCATCCTTCCGTCGTGTGATAGTCACGCTAACTTGATATTAACTAGTATTTCCGAGCGATAACTCTGATAACAGCAATACTTCGCCTTGGCATAGGTAAAGTAGAAAACTTGAAGGAAGGCAACGCAAAATGAACCTTTAATTCTAATTCTGTGAACCTTTTCAAAACATAGAAAGTAGTCAAAATCCCTGGTCTTCTACAAGCAGAACTTCAAAAGAGTTATTACTACTCCGAGGCAATAAAACCTACCTACCCAATTGACTGGTTACCCATTAAGACCTGTTTAGTTTAGTTATATCAACAACCCTACATACAGTAGGATTGTAAATAAAGTACCTAACTGATAATCTACAATTAGCAGATAATCAGTTGCCTTTCGTTAAGAATTTCCCAAAGTCAACTTGTTGCAGCTGTAAAGTGGCGGGCGGCGGACGACGCGGTGACGGATGACGCGGCAGCGGATGACGAGTGAGCTAGCATTGTCGTCATGAGGTTGTTACCTGAAGGCGTCGGTAAAGTGGCGGGCGGCAACGGTGGCGGATGACAAGTGAGCCAGCGTTATCATTAACGAGTGTGCTAGCATTATCATTGACGAGTGAGTTACCGTTGTTGTCATGAAGTTGTTACCTGATGCGGCGGCAAAGTGGCGGGCGGCGACGGCGGCGCGGACGACGCGGCGGCGGATGACGAGTGAGCTAGCGTTGTCATGAAGTTGCGATTCAAATGGGCTGCTTCGTATAGCGCTAGTAGCATGCCTTCTTCGCCTCCACTAGAACCAAGATATAAAAAATAAGGAATACAAAGTAGATAGATAGTATCCCAGTAAAGGACAAACTTCCCTTTACCAAATTTGAATGCGTACCCACAGCGTGTAATAGTAACAGACAAACGTAATTTCTATGGATCATGATTATAATAATAATAATACTTGATTTCAGACAACAAAGAAAGTGTACAAAAAGTAACTTAATTAGGGCCCATATAATAATCATCGGCAAACGTAGCGTTGGACCAGGTGGGATGACGATTTGCGAAAGACTGCTGCTGGTAAGCTGAAGACAAGGTACTATGGCGCTCATTAGGGGAGGCCTATGTCCAGCAGTGGACTAATGTAGGCTGATGATGATGATTATAATCATGGTGATTACCATCATTGCTGCCTGATTGTGATTAGGCATAACTTAATATTAATCTGGATGAAAGTAGGTAAACAAAACTGATTACTTTTTTTAGCATAACAGCCTATTTATGTCCACTGCTGAAGATAGGCCTCTCCCTGACAATAGTTGTCATAATCACTTGGCAGACAGATCGGCGATCGCAGTGAAAGTGTTAAGAATACACAAAAAGAAGCTGCTGCAATTCATTTCCTTTACAACATCCACAGGCTGTGTTCGAGAAGCGATTTTTACGTAGCGACCGCCAAAGCCACCTTATTTCATGTTTGACAAAATATGCAATAATAAGACAATTGAAATCAGAATCATGAATCAGAGTGCCTTGCGACATCTCATTACAGATTTTTTTGTATCATTAATC
Organism: Eupithecia vulgata; assembly: GCA_946478455.1. NCBI lineage: Eukaryota > Metazoa > Arthropoda > Insecta > Lepidoptera > Geometridae > Eupithecia > Eupithecia vulgata. The sequence continues at coordinate 8,804,383 of OX297869.1, read as the reverse complement.
TAATTTTACATTTTATTTTTTTTAATTAGGCCCACTACCTGAAATCAACTCTGTCATATCTCCATATCTTCCAAGCTACTAAATATTTAATTTTTATATTTATTTAAGATAAAGTTCAGGACTTACTCTAACGATCATATGTTACGAAAACAATCGCGAAGTTACCTTATTTTTTTTACTAAAACCTTAATTTCTCAATTAATACAAAAGTTAAGATCTTGAGAATAAGCATGTTAATAGAACTAAGTTTATAGAAAATTTTATGTTTCCGTTTTTTTTCAGATAATGCCCTAATTAATTGATAATAATAATAAGCTAAAACTTGAACTTTTGGGCTTACGTTGCTATGCCCTATCCTGCTCCTATGAATGCAGAATTCTATATCTATCCTTTTCACAAAAACTTGAGGTTGTGTGCTTTTAAGTATAAAATTGATTGCCTCTAACTGCTGACTTTAGCTATGAAATTAGAATATGTACCTTATTCTCTGTCCTCTGACAACAGGCTGTGCTTCATCACTTGTAAGGAATATCCCACCAACCATGCTTGTGAGGGAAGACAACCAACCACTGCCACTTCCGTTGCCTTGCATGCCCCCGAAGGTTGACATTACGTAGTCATTTAATGAGGCTGTGATTACCTGGCCATATCTGCAAAGGTTTATTTCGATTACCCCCAAAATCGATTTAAAGAAAGTTTTACAATATTGGCTATTGTTTAAAATATTTTACACTTTGTGATGATTTCTTAGTATGATTTGCAATTAAAAGGGTTATTTATATCTTTAAGATGCTTACCCATTTAGAGCCAATTCATCGTCAAGTATAGACAACTTCACAACATAAGGATTGGCTGATTCATGCTTCTTGTAATTAACCAGAAACATTAGAAGCATCACCACATCATAACCTGAAAAAGTGATATAATATTAGTTTTATCCTTTCAACAGCGGGTTTGATATTAAAAAGACCACATTATTGTCACTGCTGAATGGGCCTAACAAATAAATAATGCTGGGCAATTCACACAGCATTACCTAGCCCCAAACTAAGCAGAGCTTGTGTTATGGGTACTATATACCTGCAGATCATACAAATATTTGTCCCAAGGCGGGAATCGAACCCGCAACCTCCTGCGTCGCAGGTGGACCTCTGCCCACCGCGCCAGGTTGAGGTCGTCAAGTAGTAGTAATGTAATTTGATATAAAATAATAAAAACACATGTTTACCATGCTGCTGCCTTTCCGTAGAGGTACAAAGCAATTGAACCATGGGTTCAAACAATGAGTTCTGCATGAAGTACTCTAGCAGAGGATTTTCATCAATACTATCTAATCCCGTTACTATTACCAGTAACAACTTCAAAACCATAGATTTCAAGCTATCTGGTACGTCTCCTGAAATGTTAATAATGTAATAAGTATTATAATATTGAAGGGGTAAGGTTTGGATGATTGAAGGAAGCAGTGGGTCAGATTCTATAACTTAATTCTCATAGATATGAAATACATTATTATATATTATATTATTATATAATACATTATTCCTGAGTGACATAAAGGTACATTTTTTAAAAGAGAAGCTGCAGGCAGAATCTCAAAAGACATTCACACCTCAGTGAAGTGACCACACATTTTCTGTATGTATTTTAAATTTCTTACAATAAACATAAAACAAATTAGAACTATTTAAACTTAATTTATCATATTTTTTTACTTGACAATATTGAAGTGCAGTTTTCAAATAATTTCTGCATTTTAGTATCAGCCCCACTGTCAGATCCGATAAGGATGACCTTAATGTTTAGATTTGAGTCCTGGCTTGCTCTCTGATACATGGTTATAAGCAATGCACTTAAAGTTTGCAGACTATACACCAATCTGTAAAAAACATAATCAGGTCAGGTTCTACACTATCTCTTACTGGAGAACTGATTCAGTTATAAATTGAGAACATAACTAAAGTGGATGTAAAATATAGATAGCAGCTAAGTACTTGTTATGTATAAGTAAGTAGCAAAGTAGGTTAGGTCGGCACCTACATTTATAATAATAATATTTATAATAATGCTGGACAATTCACACAGCATTATCTAGCCCCAAGCTAAGCAGAGCTTGTGTTATGGGTACTAGATAACTGATATACATAATATTATACATTACATAGATAGATATTTTTTATTATACATAGAAAACACCCAGACCAACGGATCAAATTTCAGCAGATCGTACACAAATTTGTTCCGAGGTGGGGATCGAACCCGCAACCTCTTGCGTCGCAGGCAGACTCTCGCCCGCTGCGCCACTGAGGTCGTCGAACATTCGACATGGAAGTAATTTTATTTTTACCTGATATGATGTTCTTGACTTAACATTTCTATACACTGTGCAACAAATAAATTCATATTTTCCTTCATATTCATCAGTTGTTCTACAGATAGTTTTTGAATTTCAGCTTCGAGCTGTGGTATCTTTGGTTTTAGTAGGAAAAACTCATCCCAAAAAGTTGGATTGTCGATTGTCAGATCTTCACCTCTGAAGAAGGACTCGTATATTTGTACGACCTTCTCTTTTAGGTGTCTTTTGGAGCCTGACCCGCTCCTCTTTCTTGTGGCCATCCTATCAGCAGAAGATTTGATTCAACGTAGGATTTATCATTCAAAACTTATAAGGGGACCTTTCCTTCCGGCTGTATATGAATAGTCGGCAAATTAAATTTTTTAAGTGCTTCTCAATCAGGCGTCAATGAAAATCAAATTTTAACTATTTCTTGATTCGGAAGCAGTCAACATAACATAAATCACAAAGTACTTTTTATTATAACACGTAAATTCTCTCTCTCTGCATAACTTTATTTAATTTATGCCACAGAATGTACTATACTCATAAATGTGCACAGAATAATATATCCCACAGACTAGATATATCCTAACGCCAAAGAGAATATAACACGTCTGCGCAGTCAGTATACTTGTAGTATACTTCTTATTTTATGCTTACGTTTTTATGCTTACGTCAGTGCTTCTCAATCAGGCATCAATCAAATTTTAACTATTTCTTGATTCGGAAGCACTCAACATAACATAAATCACAAAGTACTTTTATTTTAACACGTAAATTCTCTCTCTCTGCATAACTTTATTTTATTTATGCCACAGAATGTACTATAATCATAAATCTGTGCACAGAATAATATATCCTAACGCCAAAGAGAATATAACACGGCTGCGCAGTCAGTATACTTGTAGTATACTTCTTATTTTATGCTTACGTTTTTATGCTTACGTCAGTATACTTGTAGTATACTTCTTATTTTTTCTTATTTTATGCGTGCGTTTATACACGGCTAATCTCGGAACAAAAATATTGGACTTTATGTCTATGACCTTGTCTATGGGTTCATCTATCCTAACCTTAGATCTTAGAGCGTTTATAATTGGAGATGTCATCGCAAAGCGTACCCCTCTGCCGGCCATAAGGCGCTCTTGGTCATACGCGCTATACAAAACTACTTCACTCGTTACCACGCGGCCATTAGCTGTCGTTTTGTGTCGCGAAGTAGTGCTAAGTGAAAACGGTGAATTGTGCGGTATTTTGGAGTAAAAGGCGATCAGAGACTTAAGGGAACACGGTATTTCCTATTACAAGTAAGTGATATTTCTGACAATTGTTTTTGTAATATTGTGTAATTTAGATTTAAATTGAATACTAGTTGCAACAGTTTCAAGCGTCTTGGTAGGAGGTGTATGTGAGTATTGATTTCTTGGTAGAAGGCGAAGTGCGTGTTAGTGTGTAACTCAATAATGGTGTTAGTGTGTAACTCAATAATGGTGTAACAACAGTCATTGTATAATTGTGTGCTTGTTTTGTGTTTGTGTCACAGCTTTTATTTGCATGTGCGTTTGTAAGGACACTTAATTGTTCTGCATTAGTATGCATGTTATGTAAATGTGTGCTGTACCGTATTACCTCGCCTCCCGCGAAAAACGGCAGAAAGATTTTAGTACTAAAAGTAGCGCTTGCCAACTCCCGTTATAAATGCTCTAAGCCGCAGATGGATTATTACCTATTATTAGATGGTTGGCATGCGTGGCCGTGAAGGGAGACAGAGTATACGAAGTGGTATTGCCATGCAATTTTTTTACCCTGATTAGGTTCGTAATTTCATGTCTGGTAGGTGGTATTTAGCCGTATGGTGTAGGCTTAGAATTTGCACTACCCGAACTCTTCTCGTGGGTGTCGTATGAGGCGACTAAGGAGCATACACCGCGGGGCGGGCAGCAGCGGATTATGGGCATTACCCCTCATGGTATAAAAAATCAGGGGGAGGCCTATGCGTCTACGATACCTAAGCTGTTGAGGTTGAGGAGGTGGTATTTTAATATTGATAACGTCAAGTGCGAGTTAAACTCTCACATAAAGGGTTCCGTACAAACTTGTGTACTCGTAAGCACAGTAATTGACCCAGACCTGTGGGTATGGGTTCACAGAAAAATCTGATTTGGTCACAAATTATGACAGTCATGTGAGTCATGCATGTGTAATGTAATGAATCAAACTTTTTTTTAAATTAACAACAAATTTCTGTTATTTTTTTTCTTTACTTGAGCTACAAGACCTTATTATTCGTAATTTATTTTTTGAGATAGGTACGGATTCCTAACATTTATTAAATAAAGTACCTTAGTATGCGGGAATAGGTAAACTGAGTATAGAAATAAAACTACGTTTAGGTATCAATGTTATTTTGTTTAAATTTATTACCACCGCCACTTATACTAGGTACTTTACTTGATTTCCAAAGTACAATTTATATTGTAAGTCTGTGCCTGGTTATCGTGTTTGAATAGATTCTCTAGCAATAATATTCTTTTCAAAATGATTTGTATAAGTATTTCGTAGAGTTTGAAATGATTTCTTCCCGTACCTTTCCCGTAGTATATAAATTACACGTCTGAAACAAAATGTTGAAGGATTAATATGAATATTATATACATAATAGGGAGTTGCATAAAACCAGCGCTCATTAGCGATATGTATCGCTTCTGGGCATATGCTGAGCGATGCCCCCTTTTTGTCACTTATTTTTCTTTTTCTTTGTTTGTCTTTTCTTTTTAATTTGTGTTATTGTGACAAAATTAAAACCTTTTTACTTTACTTTACTATACAATACAATACTATAATATAGTACTTACTTTAACATGGCAAGTATTAGCAACACCAAATCCCAATACCATTTAAATATTTTTGAATTTGATTTGATTGGTAGACTAAAACACAGTAGGTAAGAAGATTTTTTATCCAAGTCTCAAATAAACTTTCAACCACTGTGGCACTGAGCCATTAATTATGTTTTTATTTATTTTACTTACCAGTCTTGAAACAGCACGAGGGAAGGGAACAGATATGCTCGCTGTTTCTTTTTTATGAAAAGATTTTCATGAATGGTTTGATACAAATTCTTGATTTTTTGTTGGGATCCCAATCTTTGTGACCCGGGGCTTCTATCTATCTAAAGCAGACGTTTTCATTTCGACGAGACGGTTCATTGGTTTTGGGAAATCTGTAACAAATAAAAACATATTAATGTGGATGTAGGTACCTATTTATAAATATACCAATGCACCATGAAATGTGGGGAATTTTATTGTCGAGTGCGAGTGAATTTAATTTTCGTAATTTTAGGTAATGTATATTAGAATTAGCACAATACATAATTTTTGAGCCTTGTTTCAATGGAAGTCTAGGAAACTATAAATTTGGAACCTTTTTGAAGTCAAACGAAGTTGTATTTACGAGTGTAGTGATAAATTCGGCATTTTTCGTTCACGTTACTTTTACATCAAATAACATTGCATCACATCATCTTTGCTTAAGGTATATATTGTTGTGAAATGCAAACAAATACTTTGTTGATGTCCATCGATGGGTTTATTCCCATTTGTCACCCTGATCTGTCCCCCTTAGGGGGACATATGGGAAAAAAAGTTCTATCTGTCCCACCGTTGCAAATAGGGGTGTCCGGCATATTTGTTTAGCACATAGATGAGCTAAACAATGCAAAAACTGGCACGTAGGATGAGATAGGATAACACTCATTCTATCTCATTTTTTCTCAGGCTAAAAGCATATTTTAATCTCTCTCTTGTGTGAATGAGATGGGCATATGCAGAGCTCTATACCCTTCTTCCTCTAAGTTTAATAGTCTATGGCATAGACTAGTAAGTATACTAGGAGTTATAGTTTTCTGTGTGTACTACGTAGTCTATGGCGCTCTCTGAACAGACAGGCGTGTGTTGTGTGTGTGTTGTTTTCTTTTCTTGTGAATTTCTGATTTTCTGCAGAGAGAATTTATAAAAATGAAATCCAAAAAACGTCATCAATCTTCATCTGAAGATTCAGAAGAATCTGAAGATCACCAATCAAGCAGCAGCGAAAGCGAGAGTGACGATTCATCCGTATCAGACCACCGCTACAAAAAGAAGAAAAAACGAGAGCGTGGATCATCAGAATCTGATAGCGATTCTAATGAAGGTCAGCGACGCTCCAAGAAACGTAAACACAAGAAAAAGAAGAAGAAACACGCGAAAAGAAAGAGGCGTTCTGAATCTGCCGTGAATAGCGTGTCGGAGGAGGAGGAGGCGATATCTATAAGCGACGGCGAAGTGTCTCCAAAGAAGAAACACAAGAAACACCACAAACACAAGCGATCACATAGTTCATCTGCTAGTGAAATAGGTTAGTAGTCATTTTCTCGTCTAAGCGGTGCTTGAAAAAAGCAGCTTCAAAGCTAAACTTTACAAAATAAAATATTGTTTTTGCTACAGAGCATGAGCACAACGAGCGTCGTCTACACAGCGTCGTAAAGGAACGAAGATCATCCGAGGACAGGGAACGCCCACCAGCTTCATACTACCAGTAAGCCATATTATCAACACAATCCTTTTGTGAACACAAACACAAGGTATCTAGCATATTTTCACTTCGTCAATAATAACTAGGTACCATCGGCCAGCATCTCCCCCTGAGGAATATGTAGACGACAGGGAGCGAGAGGTGATGCGCTTCTATCGAGGCTCCAGCAAGGAAAGGCGATATCAGGAGCAGTATCCCTATGACCAGGAACGTAGCAATGGAAGGTAATAAATAAAGATTTAACAGACACATTAAAAGGCAAAATGATGCTGTGTAAAATATCTATTATTATTTTATTTTCAATGTCATTCAGTTTTCTATAGAAAAAATAAACTTATCAAAAGTTTTGATGTGATTGATGTTTAAATGAGATCAATCATTTAGCGAAGTTAGGATATATCCAAGCATGAGAGTTGTAAATCATTACAGATCTGCCAAATATAAGGTTGAAAGCACAGAGAGCAATCCCTGTGATGAAACAAAGCAGATTTACTACAGCAGTGAGGAAAATAATCAGATGGATTCTAGTAGGGTCCTGAGAGGTCACCAAAGGTACTGCTCATGTACAGTGGCTTTCTTCTGCATCATTGTTTAGTTGAGTGTGTAGCATTGTTGTTTGTAGAACCAGTCCCTATTCAGTTATCTAGAAGTCTAATAGATAGCTATAATAGATTGATAATGAAAATGAATGTTCAATCACTATAAGCTATCTAAACCTGAAATAATTTATTAGATAGGCAGAGAAAATTATTTATACCTTGTTGACTTGTTTATAATTCAACGATTAAATTTTTGCCTCAAAAACTTGCAAGGTTCTGTTTTTTTTTTTGGAGGAGAAAGATATTAATAGTGTAAAACCAAGTTTGCAATTTTGAAAGACCATCAATAAAACATATAGGCCAGTCAATGTAGACACATAAATTGCTTTAGGTCACAAAAAATTGTAAGGTTCTGATATTTTGGGATGTTGTTAGTGTTAGGATAGATACCAAATACCTACTAATCTATAATATAAAAATGAATCGCAAAATGTGTTGGTAAGCGCATAACTCAACAACGCCTGGACCAATTTGAAGAAATATAGAATTATTGCTGGAAAAACCCTAAAAATAGCCCATACAAATGATTTGTAACTAAAACGTAGTCAATTTGAGCTTTATTGCTAAAATAACTACCCGTGCGAAGCCGGGGCGGACCGCTAGTAGTATATAAAACCAAGTTGCAACTTCCAAAGAGCTATTCTAAACTAGAATCCAAAATTTTCAGTCTTTTTTCAGTTTTTCAATTCCAGACGTGTATTTTAGCTTAGATACACAGATACATATTTCAGCCAAAGATAATAATAAAAACATCTTAAATTAATGGAAAACGCATGGCACTATGTGTGCACGTCCAGTGCTTAATGAAAGCATAGTCTTTGTCCAGCCTTCCAGCTACATGTTTCAAATAGACTGGCACCGCTCCTGACCCAACGCATCAGGGATGCTGTTCTGTTGCAGATGATTGCGTAAAAGTCATCAACGCGGGACTCTGCAAACATCCCGGACGCGCTACAGAAGCGGGGCAGTCCCAGTAGCACTCTGAATCCAATATTATACTGGACGCGCAGCCGCGCAGGGCATTCCATCATTTCAGCGTGTAATTAACCCACAGTCTGCACATATAAAAAGATTGACAGTACGCTCCAACCAAACTTATCTTAACAGCTGTACTGCATCGCGCGAATCTACGGGCCAACATATTTGCTCTAGCTGCTAATGCCCTGCGCTCGCTTACTACATCTAGATCGTCTGAGTCTCGGAGACCCAGTGGCCCAGATTCTTGAACTTCGCTACCTTCTTCAGTTCAGTGCCTGCCAGCGAAACTGATGGGACCATGGAATAGGTTTTTAATCTAAGTTTATAAACCATCAGCTAGCTTTTACTGAGCCCATAAGCTTCCGCATAACTCTCACAGATTTACAACAGTTTTTAGCTTACAACTTCAATAATATGCATTCTACGGCAAATACTAATCCATGACACTGACCCACTTTTTGAAGTGTTGTATCTCGAGATCTTTAAGACATACGGAGCTAGGTTATCGCAAATTTTGTGTTCTTTATACGTGTCATGGATGAATTTGCCGTAGACTGCATTTTTTAGAAGTTGTAAGCCAAATACTGAAAAAAGTAGGATTTTTGAGGACCACGTATTTAGCACAGGTCTATCGAAGTTGCAAACTTGGTTTTACACTATTAGTATCTATGTGGTGTCTACGGTGACTGGCCCATACGTTTTGTTTACTTCGTATTTTTTCTTGATTTTTGCTTTTGCATGGATCTGACAGAGCAGAGCGGCGTGTTTTAAAAAACTATACGAATTCGAACGACGACTTCGAATCCGTAGTGTAATGTAAATTGATTTGGAAGTAGAACTTGTATTTTTATTCACAGTTGGAGGATTAACTGGTGTAATTTGTACTTTATTAGCTCGATTTATTAGGGTTTCAAAGATCGGTTTTGAAACCCTTATGGTCTCGCTCTGTCCGTCCCCGCTCTTTCTTGAATATCTCAGTAACTACTGCAGCTATAAACTATTAACTTGAAATTTAAAATAATGAAACATTTCGTTCGCCATTACTGATTTCAAGAAAAAAAATATAAATAAATGAAAAATGAAAATGAATATTTTCAGTAAAAATTTTGATGATGAAATTTCAAGAGACCTAGGAAGGCAAATGGGGTATCAAATGAAAGGTATTGTTTTGACCATTTCTAAACACTTTTTGAAATTTCTGTAAGTTTTATATTTTTTGAAATATTTCAAATATAGAGAAGTCTGTAACAATAATAGTTTTTGAAAATGGTCAAAAAGGGGGATTTTTTTTAAAAGGGGGTACCTACCCAACTGGGGTATCAAATGAAAGGTATCGTTTTGGCCTTTTTAAAACACTTTTTGAAATTTCTGTAAGTTTCATACTTTTTAAAATATTTCAAAAAAAGTTGAAAAATTTACTATTCTCCCCCCTCCTATCTCCGAAGATTGATGACCGATCCATGTACAATGTATTAGGCGTTTGTATATAGGGATCTATATTTTACAGGAAAATATAGAGGTGTGTAAAAATGACCATTTAAAAAAAAATGGTCGAAAAGGGGGATATTTTTTATCGAAAGGGGGCTATCTACCTATTGGTTTATCAAATGAAAGGTATTGTTTTGTAAATTTTAAAACAGTTTTTGAAATTGCTGTAGGTTTCGTACTTTTCAAAATATTGCCATTCGAAAAAAGACGGAAAATTGATTGTCCAAATAAATAAAATGTTTGAAACCCTCGGCGCGCGAGTTACACTCGCACTTGGCGGATCTTGTTTTTTAGGGGCAACTTCTATTTAAAATGAAAGTATCTTGTTAACGCTCGTTGCCAAATGATAGTTTCTTGTGGTGAGCAGGGAAAAACATTAAGCACTACGCATAACAAAACACCGACATCCATAAATATAATACATGCAAAGAATATTCTGCGTTCTTTGCCGAATAATCGCAGACTAGTCGTCGACTACGAAAGTGGCCGATTAGTCGCCTTTACTGATTAGTCGGAACATCCATAATATTTTATAAGATATTACTAAATATTAACGCCCGTACCATACCTCCGCGCGAAATCAAAACTGCGGAGCTGCAACTCGAGGTCCGCTGCGCGTCAGTACTAGTCGCCGTTTGAGTAGCGGAATGTCACGCGAAGTGTAGAATTAAAAAAACATAGATACGGTCTACGGTTGTACAACTAGAATGCGCCAAAAAACGGACCGAGTGAAATAGCAAGTATATAGGTAAGGCATTACACTCTACTAGGTTTGATGAAAAGTAGAAATGTTTACTCGACTGTCTAGAAAAGATGTGCAATGTTTTCAGCGTTCGTGTGAGTATGGAATTTATTTATGACTTGAGATGTCTGTTTTAAGCAAAACATGCGAAACAAACGCGGTATTGCAGCGAAATGGCAGACCGAGCGCGGAGATGTAGCTGGCGTCCAAGCAGGTCTGTGAAACCGTGAGGAAAAAGAGAATCAGACAAATTTATGTGTTAGGACAGGCAGTTTCACATCTATTCCGCTTTTCGTACAACGGAAAACGTCATTGCGAAGCTATTGCGGCTCCGATGCTACGCGCGGAGGTATGCTACCGGCGGCGGCGTTAACCTACTCAAAATAATTGTGACTCTTAGCGTACAAACAGTCACAGTTGGCTGCACTATTTTAAAGCCAACTTCATCGACGACATTCTGTACTCTATTTGAGCACTTTGGTACCAAAATGTATACATATTAATGCAGCTGACTGTACATAGAATCTGAACATTTTCAGAAATCCTAGATATGAGTCGAGTCACAAGCCTCCAGGGGAGTACAGACGGCCCCGGGACGAATCTTATCAACCTAGGGAAGAAACCAGAGGTAAAAATCCAAAGCAAATTATCCTAAATGCAACAAAACTCAAAATTAAACAGTTTTGTAAATTTACTGTTCTTGGAAACAACGGTGGCGAATTTTTATTGTTGCACACTTTAAAACCGAACATGCTTTGTTATTTGAGATAAGAATTTAATACATGCTTCTTTCAGGTTACATTCGCAACTACAATCAATTTGAAGGAGGAAAGAGGCGTGAATTCGAAGAAGGCAGAGAATATCGGTATGGATGGATTAACATTAGCATTGCATTAATTTAATACCAGCTTCGGCTCCCGGCTTCGCTCACAAAGCCTATGTCATTCGTTATGCTAGGTTTTGGAATGTTATATATTTTTCGTAAACAAAGGCCTGCGTCGTTTTTTTTTCGATTACACATGTCGTTATTCCACATAAAATATCTGAGATTCTAGAACTGAGTATTGAGTCGCTAAACTTTGATATGTAACAAGTGCAAGTAATCAGTGAATAGTAAATTCATCCGTTTACAAGATTTATTAAGTGATGATTATTAAGTGATTTTACTAATCACTTAACTCATTAACTCTTACACTTTTGACTCGCACTTTACTTAACAAAATGTAAACCAGGCAAAAAGGATCAGTTACACTTTGAAAAAAGTGGAAGTTTTCCTTGATTATTAAAATTCGTACGTTTACAAGATAATGTAACTAATCACTTCGCTTACACGCTGATTTTACCTTCACATTTGCACTTGGCACTCTCACTTGATACTAAATGTAAACTACAATCAAATAATAGAATTAAATTAAAACTTGTATTTACAATAGAAACAATTGAGCTAACTGCAGACTATTGCAAACAATCTACAGGTAGCTCAACTGATCCATATCAATACCAGTCGGAAGCAGTAAACCTGTTTACAGTATAAACCAGACATAACGGATAATGTGGCTTTCAATGAGTGAAAGGATTTTTTATGTGAAATCGACTCGATTTTTTTTAACCTAACTCAAGAGATTTCCCCCCATCACTCACAATACATGTTGTTGGATGTGTCATGCCAACTATTATCAGTTTAAAAATATCATGAAAAGAACACAGACAGAGCGTACAAGGCCTGTCCAGCAGTGGACTATTATAGGCTGTTGAGGTTGAGAGCATACAATATACAGAATCTTACATTTGTTTAGGCGTGGTCCACCGGAGCCGGATCGCTACCGCCAACCACGAGAGTATCCAGAAAGAAGAGATAGGTACAGAGAAGAGCCATTCCATCCTGACAGGTACCTTAATCTACTAACTATGGGTATAATTTTCTTGTAGTGTGCCAGTTAAGCCTTTCGACACAATGACCAATTATGAATGTAGTACATTTTATACATGTGAATAGCTGCTCACAATAAGAAAATTTGAGGACTTAAATTCTAAAGAGCGCGCATGTTAAAGGTATTTTTATTTTTACTAGTCTACCTTGCTCAGATTTAACCGTGCGTGCGCTATAGCATTTTCCTCTAAAATAGTGTATTATCACTTATCAAGTTACCATATATTATTATGTATATCAAATAAAGCCATTTTTGAAAACAAGCTTAACAAATCAAAAGTTGGAAACATATTGCATGCACATACTGAACTCACAATTGGTCGTCGAAAATCGCGCAGTTAAACAAATAAATTTATTTTTACAGTGACTACTCTACAGAAAATTATAACAGTTGGAACATGTTGGTGTTGCAAAGATATTTATCTATTTGCACTATAGACGATAATTGGTCTAGGCAATTGTGAATTAGACTTCAGAAGTACTTTAATTGATTATAAGTACTTCTGTAACCATAATAATGGAAATAAGATCGTGACCCGGTGCTACTTATGTACACACATGAAACTTGCTGCTTAAGTTCGAAAACACCTTTGAATGCATAGTTGCAGCAATATATCAAACTCATTTTAATCGTCAAACATAACAATCAAAAAAGGATATAACTTATCATGAAATCAAATTAAAAAATCATGATAAATGTTAATACGACATTACTGCGTCATTAAGCGCAAACATGTAACAAGGACTGCGTGAAAGAAAAACTGGATCAGTCCGAAAAAACACAAGAATCTATTAACAGGCTCCAACATTCTTACAAATTGATCTGAAGAAGCTTACATTGGATTGTCATTCGAAAAGCCACGAAATACGAACTGGAATCGGAGAGAAAAAATAGAAATGGATTTAAAGACATGCAATACACTCGATAATGTGTTTAAAGCCAAACAAGATACGTTATCTAACAGATTTTGAGTTATTGAGTTTATAAGGACTAAATTGAAGACATTCATCTTAGTCTAGAATATAAAATCCAAGGATCCTATTGGGATACGAACATGGCTAGAAAAACACTTATATTACTTTAGAAACCGTTTAAAAACAAGCACAAATTTGGATACATCTTATTTAATGAACTGGATTCCGAAATATCTCAAACTATCGAAACAACTAACACACCTAGACCCGGAAACAAGTTAGGAATAATTCAAACGCCATTTTAATGCAATAAGGATGCTAAGATAAGAAAGAACAGAGCCGAGGAAAATGGAATTTTTAGCAATTTAAGAAGATGTATATCGAATATGATAATTACACACATTTATCATTTAGGCAAAATGAGTACCTTCGTATACACTCAAACATGGTTTTGTGTCAAAAGAAATGGTCAGGACACCTTTCCAAGGTTATTGGACATGGACGAATACCAGAAAGACTATGAAGAATGCCTATTTTTTTATGTACCCAAATATTCCGACACAATATATATTTTGTTTGTGAATAAAGAAACTGAAACTGAATGTTCTATAGTCCATTATAAATAAATTGAACTGAAATGAACTGAACAAAGGCAATTACCAAAATTTATGTTGATAACAAAAGATTTGTCAAACATTCCGTGCTTGCATTTTGAAAGCAATGAAAAAAGTAAGAAATAGCAAAGGAGAATATTACACATCGGCTGAAAAGAAACACTCAGGATCACAGGAAATGACTGATATTTATTGTCCTTCGACCACTAGAAAAATACAGAAAATATACTATTCAATAATAAAAAGTAACCAGAAAAGATATGTTTACACAGATGAAATATCCAAGACTGGATAAACCTTTACTAGGTAAAACTTCAACACTTCAGCGTTTATTTCCAAAGTAACGGTAAGTCAATGTTTTTAGGAGTGACAGAATAATTGGTACACAAGGAAACAACTTTTTTTAATTTAATTTATTATGCTAATTTAATGTTTAATTGTTAAAAAAACACCTATCGGAAATATATTGGATTACGATTATAAATTAGTATTTATAGATCACGCATAATTCTGTAACACAGGTTGTCCTTGAAAGGGTAAAAAATATGTTGATTTTAAAACGGGGTCTCTTTCCTTTGTCTCCTTGAACTATATTTATGAAATTAAGAAGATCCAAAACATAACCTTATTATCACCCACCAAGCATGACTTAATATTTATGATAGAAAAATGGTCTCATAACAAAGCCCTTTCTTTGACGACTTGGGCTCAAGTGGCTTAGCTATAGCAAAACATCGTCACCAAACCAGCTTGTAAGATAGCAACGTGTGAACAATTTATATTGTCTTGTGTAAGCGGGCAATATTGTTGGTTTTTGATGGTTTGATTGACCGTGAGTGCTGTCGGTTACAGGTCCCGGGAGGTGCGTCGGGACAAGCCACCACCGCCGCCGCCGCCGAGCCGTCCGGACAGACCGCCGCCGCCGCCGTCACATCAGAGGTTTGTTGCATTAATAAATTAAGGCGCATACACCTAAACTGGCGCCGCCTAATTTATCATATTCATAGTATTCCGTTTAACAAAGGAAATTGCAAAAATCCATTGTACTACAGTTTGTGATACTTATTATAAGCTTTTTTTTAATGCCCTATTTAGTTTAGGCAGTGAATCGAAGTTGCCCTTGGTGGCCACCAAAATCTATTAAGTAGGTTAGGTTTTTTCTCATCCATAGAGGGCATAATGAGCTTGTTTGCGACTCGATCGATCGATATGGATTGAAAATATTATACAAAATGTTCCGGGGCGGTTAGAAAGATAAGACAGGACGCGACCTGGGCTGTATAAAAAAGTATAAACGCACGAGCTACACTCTACCCTTTTCTAGTCATCAGATTTTTCATGGCTGAACAAAAATGAGTTCAGTGGTTTTAAATCGGCGTTGCCTTATATATATATAACTCTACTCGTTTGTCATACCCTCCAAAACTGCCAAGTAGCCTAATTATTAAATTTTACTCCCTTCACATCAATTATTAACTGTAATTTGGACAGCACGGAGGAGCGCTACCGAAACAAGTCTCAACAGCGACCAGAGCGAGACGAAAGAACCGACCGGTACAGAGAACATCGTGAAGAGCGCAGCGAGCGACCACGCGAGGATCGCAGGCCTGAAGACCGGAGGCCCACTGACGACAGGCGGCCCCCTGATGACAGGAGACCAGAGAGACGGCCTGATGATAGGCGTCCGGAGCGCAATCGCCCCGAAATCAAGCCAGAGCCAAGAGAAAGGGAAAAGAAAAGCAGGTAAAATTAACAACGCGTAAAAATGCGTGCAACCCTGTTTAATGAAGTGGGTTAGGGTTTCTCCAAATCACTTGGTTAGTGTACGAATTTATAAAAAAACGACAGAAGACGATTTTTTTTCGGACTTCTACTTGTATTAAGTACTTGCTTAGATTTACCAGTGATCGGTAAATGTATAAAGACATAGAGATATAATTTATTTGCCACCAAACACCTTAACTAAAGTACTATGAAGAATATTTAAAACGGCTGATAATTCAATATTAGATAAGATTTAACGCTTTTCGCGCCTTTACAGTAACAAAAACAATTGAAATCAGCTTTTGACGCGAAATCTAATCAAGGGGTCACTATAATGCACGACAATTTATTGTACGGCCGAATAATGTACACCCTGATAATCCGTGTCATGTGTGTGTGTTCAATTTTAATAGGTTTTGTCACGATTTATCAAGGTGTACATTATTCGGCCGTTCAATAAATTGTCGTACATTATAGTGACCCCTAAACAAGTACAACCACTCATTTGGTTAGATTAAAATTGACTAATAAGAAACTTAAACTAAAAGCTCCAATTTCGGTTTTTGCGTTTCAGATTCGCAGACGGAGATGATAAAGAATACAACTGGGGCAAGGATGGTGATAAAAAAGATGGCAAACCTGAGGTTGATAAAGAGAAACCCAACTTCGGTCTCTCCGGCAAGCTTACAGCCGATGCTAACACCGTTAACGGCGTTGTGATCAAGTACACGGAACCTGATGATGCTAAACAACCAAAGAGAAGGTGGAGGTAAGAACTGATCTGCTCTTTGATGAGGTGTAGCTCTACCTGCAAATGCTGCCCATGTTCACTGCCCAGGCTTGCCAGGAGGGGGTCTAGTTCGGAATTTTGCGACGTCTTGGGCACCCGTATTGATTTTTTTTTAACAAAGAATTGAACCACCTTTTATATGGAAATAGATTAGATTCGTACTAAAAACTGAATAAGTACTTACCATAATATGCTGGACGTTGAGCATAGCATCGTCTGGATCTCTGTTAATAGCCGTATAGAACTTTTTTCATGTATGTTCGTAAATTTATCTGTAAATTACCTTGATTATTCTTTCGCTGTTGTATAGAGAAATGGTCCCATAACATAATTATTCTCGAGTGATTAGTTCTTGACCCATAAAACTAAACTAACTAAATGCTATGGAAGTCTGATGGTTTTTAGTATTTTCAAAATAATCAAATTATTAAGTTTAGTTCTTACTAACAAGATTACCTACAATCAAATGATATAAAAATAAATAAATAGTATTTACTAGTAAATCAATTGAGCTAACTGCAGACTGTTGCAAACAATCTACAGGTAGCTCAACTGATCCATATCAATAACAGTCGGAAGCGTGCCCAAGACACTGGCTGTATTGCCCCACTGTATGGCAATGCTGATGCGATGTGCCAGATACTCCACCACCAGCTCTCGGGTCACGCGTCGCTAGTCTAATTCTCCAGGATATTAGAAACGGTTAAGTATCTTGCTAAGCTTATTGTCTTTTCAGGTTCTACCCATTCAAAGGCGACAAATCGCTGCCGATACTGTACATCCACCGTCAATCTGCCTTCCTGATTGGACGCGATAAGAAAGTGTGCGACATAACGCTCGACCACCCTTCTATCAGCAAACAGCACGCGGCGTTGCAGTATCGCGCTACACCGTTCACTAGGGAGGACGGCTCGCAGGGACGGCGTGTGCGGCCTTACGTTATTGATCTTGGTTAGTACTGCTTTCAATCCAACTGCCGAGCTGCTATAATTTCTTATAATCACATGGTGATCATAAGAAATTATATTATAATATATCAAAAATTATAACCTACGTGTAACTTTAGGTGGACCTAACCTGGAAGTCCCAAAGATTTTAAACTCGTCTGTCACTGACCTCGTAGCGCAATCGGTAGCTCATTCCCGTACTGAGTGCAGGTTCTTAGTTCATGTCCTTTCGAAGTCGTTTTTTTTGGGATATTATTTAAATTCTTTGAATTTTCCTTAAGGTTGAGGCGTTACGCTTTGTAATAACAAAAAAACTAAGTGGTTTAAAAAAATGGTGATAATGAAAAAAACTCTCCTTATGTAGCGAAGGTGGTATTCAGTAGTTTAAAGAACAATGGCAAGTTTCCCTTACGGTTTGTCCCAAAATTTTGGGAAACGATATGAAATATACCATTCGATTCATCTCAAAATTCTGAGGAACCCTACATTTTTACTTTTTCCATGTTTGTTCCAGAAAAAATTAAATATTTTTTTGAAAATTGGCAGAATAATTTCTGTTCCTTGTTAACTTTTCATTGCAAATGGCGGCGGGGTGACAAAAAAGGTTTCAATTCTGTAGGTTGGTTTCAGGGTAGGGGAAAGGAATAAAACCAACCTCCTTTGTTTCAGGAGAAAGGTAGAATAGTGTAGTAGATCTATTGGCTAAATGAAAATTGTACAGTACATTTTGGCGGTGAAGTCAACCACTTTTTCCGTGAAGTTAACTCGCAACAAGTTACCGAGCTTTCTATTTTCAATCGAAGTCTTTGATTGAATAATTGAAAACATGATTCGCTGTAGAAACTGCAGCATGAATTTGGTGAGAGTGAGACAGTCAAACAGTGTTATTTTTGAAGAGGATGAAGAGGAACTTTATCATTTCAGAGTGGATAACAGCAATATAGGTATAGTAAGTGCCTAAAAATCTACCACTAATATTTTATCCATTATTTAGTACCTACCTTACCTGTCTATGCCCACCATTCAAAACTAAGTGCTTTATTTTCTTTATACTGCACAAAACTCAGATTACTTATATAAAACTAGGAAATAAAGTAATCTCTTTTGTCCACCTCGAACGACCTCTGTGGTGCGGTTGGCGAAGGTCTACCTGCGACGCAGGAGGTTGCGGGTTCGATTCCCGCCTTTCTCCATTGGGCAGAAGGCCAGCATGTGAAAGTGCCTATATTTGAGCATGTGTAAAACAATCGATATCGAACTCAGATAACTTTCTAATAGGTACCTAATCTTTTTACAGAGAATGGAAAACGACAAAACCTGCGGCACATTCAGGGATCTGGCACAGAATCCTAGCTCAAAACAGAGAATGCTTGGACATGTCTCAGTTTACATATCTTCTCGTCATCCATACCGCAATGCTTGAAAACGAAAGTTTTCAATCAGTGCGTCCTACCCGTCATGACCTACGGAGCTGAGACGTGGTCACTCACGGTAGGGCTGGTCCACCAGTTTAAAGTCGCCCAGCGAGCTATGGAGAGAGCTATGCTCGGAGTTTCTCTGAAGGATAGGATTCGCAACTAATACATCAGACAGAGAACTAAGGTTATCAACATAACTCAAAAGATTAGAGAGCTGAAGTGGCAGTGGGCTGGCCATATCTCAAGAAGAACCGATACCTAAACGTGTTCTTGAGTGAAGACCGCGACTCGGCAAACTTAGTATAGGACGCCCTCCGACCAGGTGGGATGACGATTTGCGAAAGACTACTGTCAGATGCTGGATGCGGCAAGCCGAAGACCGCCATGGCGAAGGCCGCTATGGCGTACATTAGGGGAGGCCTATGTCCAGCAGTGGACTTATATAGCCTGATGATGACATGTTCCCGTTTTATTTATTAAAGAGTTGTGTATTACTTTTCTAACAAAGTACCTACCTATGTTATTTTTTTACCCTTAGATATTATAATATACAATACCTACACTTGTTGTTTTATTGAGAATAGTTGGTAGCAGGCACATAAAACATTCCATAGATATTATATTATACTAACACTTTAATTACCAACGAGAAAAATGTACAACTTCCTCCAGGACAACCTGGGGCAGATGATGCAGGCAAGGATGGACTGTGCCAATGGCTTTATAAAATAGAAGTAAATATAATAATAGTGCTAGGTTTTATGCAATGTGTTTAACAGCAGGTCCTGAACTACGGGATTATGAACCTTAACACAGAACATTAATTTTAGCAATATTAGAGATGCTGTTATCACATTTATTTTGTTGTTGTTGTTTAAATCATGTGACACTTGTGATAATCTATTTTTCTCTACAGACTTTCATTTTGTAGAATTTAACAAAAAAAAAACTATTTTCTTAGAACTCGATAGATGTTTCTAACGGAGAAGCTTTCAGGCTGATAATGATTATAGAAATTATAGTTATCGTTTAAGGGCTGTGGATTTTGTTAAACCCATTAAAAATAGTTGCAGGATGCTATGATATTTGATGATGAGAAGTTGTATCCTGAAATCTCCTAATTACCTTCTTATTAATTATTTTATGTTCTGATGTGAGATGTAGTAACTTTCAATTTACCTTCCCTAATGAAATTAGGGCTAAATATTGTTCCCAATATAAATATCTATGATCTCGAATCTACTGTACTAAAATTCAATTCAAGCTACATACAACACCCTGTTGCATTGTAGGTCCCTACCTACCTATTTGTAGGAAGTTATTTTATTCTAATAACCAGCAATATAGGTAATCTAGTTTAAAATCGTGTTTGCTGCCTCTTTATCTCATATTAATTAAGACTTCAAGAGTTTATGTTACTTTGGAGGTAAACTACATACAATACCTATATGTATACGAGTAGGTAGATCAGAATCCAATATTGGAATAGGTCGTGGATGGAAGAAATCAGACCCCCCCTGGTATTTACCAATTGTTGTTGGTGACAGTGGGTTATTTAGTTACTTACCTTGTTTTCTGATTTGCATTGACCTAACTGACATCATGGCATCATTGGTGGTTGTTATTATAATACTAGTGGTCCGCTCCGTTATATATTCTATAACCTATGTTCATCACGGATAATGTAGGATTCTAATGGTAAAAGAGTTTTTCAAATCGGCCTAGTAGTTTCGGAGCCTATTCAAATCAAACAAAAAAACTTACCTCTATAATATTAGTACAGATTTGATGATTGCAAGTTTAACATCATATTACAGAAACAATATAGCATAGGACTAGAATAGTGTGAATTTAGATATCACCTTTTGTGTGACAATGCTAAATAATGTTTTACTTACGCAGGTACGGTACCCTATCACTTGGGTTCATAAACCTACAGACAGGTCCATTATACCAACGAAAAGAATCTCTCCTTATCAAATAAACATAAAGGTACACCGAAATCAGGCCAGGCCAGCAAAAATCTACAAAATGATCATACAACACAACAAATTGCCTCATTTTCGCATTATTAGAAAAAAGAGAGCAATCATAATAGCGTATTTTTTGTTATTTGTTTGTTTTGGTTTTTCGTTTGACATTTTTCTTGATTGATGTCAAGTGAACATGCACTGTCAACGTCAAAAACAAAATGGCGGATTCTACAAGTTTTCATCACCCTAACTTCGCCCAAATTGCGATTTATTCACATTTTCAAAAATTAATTTAATTTTTCATGGAACAAAACTTAAAAAACAAAATATACAGTTTTATTCAGAATTTTCAGAGCTATCGATTGATACCCATGCGATCGATGCCCATGATAGCTCAAAATTCTTGCCATCATTCTTTGTGTACTTGTTATATAGGCTACTTTATATTAGTATAACACGTATGAACCCGCTAGCAGATGGTAGTTTAGGAATAATAAATAAATAAATAAATATAACATGACGACATGACAGCAGAATTTATGAATTCATAAAATGAAATGTGTCTTATGTTGTGCAGATTGGGTTCTCTTTCCTTTCAACTTTTCTTAAGACTGTCGCGGATGCACAAAAAACGCTTTCAAATATGGGCTTATTGTTGTGCCGTGTGGTATCGGTACTGGATATATTTTTAGTGTCAGGAAACAATTTCTCGATCTGAAATAAACTTTATTGTGTAACAGCTAGAATTTAAGATGCATATGGCAAACCCAGCTAGCCTATCTAAAGCACTGTAAATAGCCCCATCTATTTTTGTTTTCCAGAATCTTCCAACGGTACATTCGTGAACAACAAGAAGATTGAAGCGCGACGTTACGTCGAGCTGCTCGAACGTGACGTAGTAAAGTTCGGTTTCTCCGAGCGCGACTACGTGTTACTCCACGAAAACAGTAAGGATGAGGCTCAAGATGATGATGAACAGCCAACACTAGGCGCTGCTGTTACCACCACCGCGCAAATCAAGAGCGAGAAACGTATCAAGACGGAGATTACAGAGGATGGAGACTAGATTTGACTTGTCCAGCCTTTTACGCCTAAATCTTATCTAAATCTAAAATATATAGGGCTTCGTAAATCAAGAGAACACCGATGGGAATTAGATTTGTAGTTGTCGCGCCACATGAGGGAAGTGACAGGCAGAAGCTAGAACCATTTAAGAATAGTATGAGATATGAACAGAACTTTTTAGCAAGAACCTCCCGATAACAAGGCCAACAATTTCATCTTAACATGCCTTCACCGCCATTTCACTGGAACATGTCTAATCAGTTCGTGAACTTGGGTATAGGCCTCTATTTCGTTATTCTGTCCAGTCATCGGTCTTGTGCCACTATAATACACTCCCCGCAATATGAACTAAGACTACTTGTAGAGCGTCACGGCCATTTGGATAACCTGATTTAATTGATGTTTGTCAGACTTACGACCGATTTTTCATACGCTTGTTATAATTTGACCAAAGTTTAAACTTGTTAACCTCTAGTGTGTTTACTTGTGTGTGGAGAAACCAAGACTTGCTTCGTAAAACAAAGAACAAAACGTAATCAGGATAAGTGTTATATATGCTGTATTAGTGCATTGCATACGAGTGTTGTTCCTCTGCGGAAGGCTCGATTTTGTTTTCTTCACGAACCAAATCTTGGTTCCTTAATACACAAGCAATAATCACAGCTAACCCAATCTTGGTTCTTCCACACAGAGGTTACCAAAAAGTTTAAACAATTGTCAAATTATAACAAGGAGATGAAAAACCGGCTGTTAGAACTGAAGCTATGACCATGCGACAACTATTTCTATGTATTTCGTCGATATCTGGTGGATGCGGTGACGTAGCGTATAGCTTTGGTGTTGTTTATAGCTGGTTGAGTGCAAACCATATTAATTACAGACGGTATTGGTAGATATCACTTAAACATATTCTTTAACACTATTAAAATTGCACTTTTCTTAGTTTTTAGATTTGTTGATATATTACATACTTGCTCTGATCATGTTAAGACTAGGTAGTATAAAGCCGTGGGAGCCTACAGAATGACTGCTTTAAGATTTGTGGTTATAAAAGTGGAATCTGTTAAGTACAGTCGCATTATATAATTTTCAATTGTGTTTAGTATGTACTAGATGAAATCAAATTTATTTTTGTCTATGATGTTGCTTATTTTCTTTTAAATGGCTTATTTTTGTGTAGATAAGTTATTAGTTTGTCCAAGTAGAGATTTGTAGGTTCGATCCACACCTACTAGACTAGACAGTTAACATGTTGTGTAGTTAGTACTGACATAAAATAATCACATAAAATAACCTACATTAAGTAGTTCTATAAATAATTATTTTCTCTAGACTTAAAATGAAGTCAAACAAACACCTTTGTACTTCAGGAAAATATGTATTCAGCAACATTTACAATAAATGCAATTTTCCATATCAACCATTGTTTCACATTACAACTCCTGATAGAACATGCCTTATTTACTCTACTATATACAAAGTGACTCATTTTATTTACATCTATACACTACAATAAATAAATTTATAAATAATATTGTAAAAAGTCAATCGGTGGAAAAAAATGTACACAGTTTAGAGATTCTCTAATATCACAGTTCAAAATGGAGTCTTGAATACGTGTTTTTCGAAGTCTAGATCGAGTCTCGGGTGCCGCGGTTGCGGCTCGAAGGACGTACCCTGCAGCTCCTCGCAGAGAGAGGCGCGCTTTGCGATCCCGTTCCGTAAAGGGATGATTGTCGCATTCGGAGGTCTTGTGCTCGTGCGCAATGAATGAGTTCTGTATAACGGCTTTATCAGTCTATTAGGGGCGACACCGACTATGCTGTGTCGAGAAAATGGCATATACGGCGTGCGCGGTATCTCGTACCCGTCGCAAATGGTTCCCGGCGCCGAATCACTGTCGTACATCACTTCTAGGTACTTCATTGTCCGCTCAGGCAGCAGCCGAGATGGTTCCATTTGATGTTCGGGATAATCTTCATCTGTAAAAGAAAGTGACTTTATGAGTGTTGCACATATGACGCCATTTTTTGGAGGATAGACATAGGATTTCGCGTTTAAATGAGCGGGACAGGGCGTATGCTCAAAAATCATCTTTTGTTATCTTTTAATTAAGACATTTGTTTGCAAAAATAAGCCGAAGGTGCCCTGGGTATTCTTCTATTTAATATGGCGTAAAAATTAAAAAAAAGTGATAGTTTAGGAGAGAAATTGTAAAAACTAAGAAAGCATTGCAATTATTTCTGGTATATTTTTTTTTTATTTTAGAAGGGGCAATCTGCATTGTATTGTATCCCATAGATTATTAGGTATTTTTTTCAAAGCTTTATCGTTAAAGATGACGTAGGAAAATTGTTTTAATGTGTGTCTCGTCTAGTATTATGCCAAGTCTCCTCTAGTAGCTCCTAATACTTCCGTCGTAAAGTGTTGAGACGAGAACAACCAAGTCAACCATTTTATCCTACCTTACACTATACCTCCGACTATGAAGTTGGCGAATTACTCATGCTATATGTATTATATACTAGCGGTCCGCCCCAGCTTCCCACGAGTCTATGTTACTCAGTGATAATGTAGCTTTCTTCCGACAAAGAATTTTTGAAATCGGTCCGGTTAGTTTAAGTTTATTCTTTACATGCAAAAATACAAATCCTTCCTCTTTATAATATTAGTGTAGAGTACATTAAATGTGCCAATCCACCCCGCCTCTTGTAAAAATAACGAGCCCGATCCGTTCTGTAGTTTTGGCGTGAAGAGGTAGGTATATAAACATCCAAACATCTAGCTATCCAAACTTTCGCATTTATAATATTAGTGCATCGTGTGAATTCACGATTGTACCCAGCTAAAAGTACCTAAACATATCCGTCAGTGAGTGATGTGATGACAAAATGGCGTTTTTTTGAAGGTCGATTTCCTAAACAAAATTGCTGAAACTAATTATTATAGAAGTCAGTTAACTACGTTAAAAAGAGTACTTAAATCAATTTCAGCCCAATTTTGCCCTTGTTTACATTTTTATCAGATATTTTCATTTGTAAAGTGTCATCACGATATTTGGTGCGAGAAGAGTTCCCCGTGGCGGCCGTCTCCTAGACTTTGCAGGGCCTAATAAATATATACAAAATGCACGAGCGCGGCGCAGCGGCTTGGCAGTCGCACGCTGGCACGCTGCAGGAATACCTAGTCTTACGACGATACCCCGAGCCAAACTAAAACTCAATTATCGCATCTCTGCCTAGAACTAGGTATACAAAATAAAACTAATAAAGAGGCATTAAAATAAAATCATAAACTGCCCATTGAAAATTTTGAAATTACCTTTGTTCAATGAAATAATAAGATAAAATAGGTGGCGGCGCTAGTTTGGCTTGGGGTACCGTCATAAGTAGATTTTTTCATTTTAAAAGTAAGACAATCCAGATCCGGTATAGATATCTGTAGATCGTACAAACATTGACCCGACGGCGGGATTCGAACCCGCAACCTTGCAGACAGACATTTCCCCTTAAAGTCGTTTATAACGGGATATTTACGATGATTCGTTTTTTGAGTTATCCAATATTTCGGCAGAGTTTCATGCGCCATGACCGCGAAATCACGGTAAATATCCCGTTATAAATGACTTTAATTTTAATAACCATGATAGTTTTATAAGACCTTTTCCCGCTGTGCCAATGGTAGTCTCATATATGGTAATTTTGATGGATGATAGTTGAGTACGAACCTAAGCAGGCGTTTGCATTCTCGTCGAGCAGATACGTGCGGTTGTCGACGGCGACGGCGTCTGAACATGCGGCCCATGCAATCATATCAATGGTTAGTGTTAATGACATGGGTTATCACAAGATGCTTGATGGTTACAATAAATAAATAATTGTTATTATTTTAAGGTGATGTTCTTAAGCTGGTGTTTACCAAAAGATAATCTGACTTAACTAGGTTTGTCGATTAAAATTAGCGTTATGTGAATTAAAATGGAATAGCCTAATTATCTTTTTGTAGCCTTAGAACCGAGTTGATGGTTCAATTTCAAACAGTTGTTTTGACGTTTTTGACATAAATATTCATATATTAAACGTCAAAGATAACCTTAATTATTTTATTTATCAAATAGCTACAAACGGGGATGAAACCATGGCATCTGATAAGATCATCATCATATCCGCCCATACACATCCACTGCTGGACATAGGCCTTCCCCATACAACGCCACAAAGACCAGTCCTGAGCCGCCCCCATCCATCGACTCCCTGAGACCGCTACGATGTCGTCGGTCCATCGAGTTGATGGTATCCCAACACTCCGTTTTGAGTTATATTGCGGCCGCCAATCTGATAAGATGTTAGTGTGAAAATGATGACGGTCTCACCTTCTCCAAGTAGTGTAAGATATTGCGGCGGCGGCGCAGGAGTGGCTGTGAGGGTGATGTTGGGCGAGGTCTTATCTCGCAGTGACGTCACCACCTCGAGACATTGGCGGAACGACGGCCGCGCCTCCGGATGGTAGCTCCAACACTTTTGTAGTAGGTCGTAACTGAAATATAAAAAACTTAGGTATAAATATAGGTAGATCATTTATCATCAACGCAGGAGGTTGCGCGTTCGTTTCCCGCCTTGGGACAAATATTTGTACGATCTGCAGGTATTTGTACCGTGGATTCTGGTCGTTTCTATGTATAATAAAATAAAAGATATCTATACAAGGTTATTGGTAAATTAGTAACACTACGGGAACTGCAGGTTCTGCCCATCATCACAAATACGTTTGTGAAGACGGCAAGTCTTAATTCTTAAGCTTGGTATTGGTAATAGGTACCCCCCTCGATTCAATAGAGTTCGTTAGAGAGGTTTTCTTTAAAACTGAAGTTAAAAACGGCTCTGCCCTGTATTTACAGTGGCTATGGAAGTGGAATATCAGTCTTTAGTAAATCGTGAAGTTCCAGACAAAGATGTTTTTTCATTTAGTATACCACCTGTATACTAAATGAAAAAACATCTTTCATGTTTTTTTTAAAGAAAACCATTCGTCATCACGAACGTGTTCGTGGTGATGGGCAAAAAAAACCTACAGTTCACGTAGTGTTACTAATTTACCTATAACCCTGTAGGTATATGTAATGTATTGTATTATGTATATCAGTTATCTAGTACCCATAACACAAGCTCTGCTTAGCTTGGGGCTAGATAATGCTGCTGTGAGAATTGTCCAGCATTAGGTAGCTAAATTGGTTATAGCTAAATTGACTCAAACTAAAAGAACAGAGGTGGCAGGCAGAAGTGAAAGAAGGCCCGTACGTAGCTTCCATTGAAATACTACATTACTTAGAACTCATGATCATCATCATCATCGGCCTATACTGGTCCACTGCTGGACATAGGCCTCCCCTAATGAGCGCCATATATAGCGCCCTGTCTTCAGCTTGCCGCATCCAGCATCTGCCAGCACTCTTTCGCAAATCGTCATCCCACCTGGTCTGAGGGCGTCCTACTACGTTTGCCGAGTCGCGGTCTCCACTCAAGAACACGTTACTTATAACTCAATCTCTTTCAGATTCAAATATTTCAGATACCCGACCGAACATATGAAGGACCGTTGACTTTGTATGTGTTTTACGTGTACCTATTTCAATAAACTTTTCATATAGGTACAGTACCTAGCGAGGGTAATCCTGGCCTAAAATGATGATAAAAGTGATGCACCATATCTTCTTAACCGAAACATAACTTAATATACTTTGCAGGTAGGTAATATACTTACAAAACTGAAGGGCAATTCGGTGGTCTATCAGGCTTCCCGCCGGATCGTATGTACGCTAATACTTCTCTGTTTGTTCGAGCTGGGTATGGTTGCTGCCCCAGCGACAAAATCTGTATAAACAGAATTATTAATTAACTTTGATATAAATTCAATATATTTTATTTAGAACACTTTATCTTACTAAACTTCACTGTATGTATTCACAATTAAGTCATGATCTTATGCTGGAGAGGAAGATTTGTGTCTACAATGCGGCTATCATCCCTGTCCTTTTATAAGGCGCAGAGACGTTAGTCGAGATGTTAGTCTTTAGTATGATTTCACTAAACTATTTATTTTTTTATGTTGTTTATTTTTATCGTTCAACAGCCCATAAGTATGACTGTCTTAACCTAACTCACGATACTGAAATCGTAACGAACCGTGAGTTCTCGTCAGCGCGATCTAGAACTCGTTCACTTTTACTAGCGACATCTATAGCACGGCACGGCCGAAAACGGCTTCCACGAGCCGTGACGTCACGAATGTGCTAGCGCAACGTTCGTAGTAGTAGATTCGCGAAAATTTACGTTATTTTCAATGAGGTCTTACAGTTTAGATTAGTGTTCTTCTAAATCCGTGTGGATATCAAAGAAATAAGCTCAAGTAGTTAGTAGTAGTTAAGTTGTTATTGCCTAGAATTTAACTTACTTCCCAACAAAGGACACCCCAGGCCCAGACATCAGATTGGCATGAGAATACACCATCCACTAAACATTCTACAGCCATCCATCGGACCGGTAATAAACCTGCAAAACAAATTATATTAAAATTAACAAAGACATGCAAGCAATTATTATTTTAAACGTCGAGAGTCGGACAAACAGTAACAGTTCTAATATTGGTTTGCGTTACGTCCAATGTTTTTGACGAAAAAGTCAGAAGTTCGTCAATTTCTGACTTTTTCGTCAAGAACATTGGACGTAACGCAAACCAATATTAGAACTATTAGTTTTGTTTGTTTGTTTGCAAATAATACCAAAACATTAGGGGACAAAATTATATAATATACCAAATTATATCTGAGCAAAAGATTACAAAACAGGTATTATATTTTGAACGAGATTAATTCTTATTTTCATAAAATAAAACTACAAAATTCAGCAATCCGCCATGACACATTGAACACTAATCAGAGAATACAAATTTGTGACGTCATGCTGTCGCAATATGTAATGCAAGGCACAGAATTACCTACAACAGGAATAACTACAAAAAAAGATGAAGAAATGTGTAAACAGTAGTTAAGTCTAACTTTCTTCAATCAATAGCTTTCTTTGTTTCTTGACAATATTCAATATCTATAACGATTATTTCTTTAAGCTTACAACATAAGCACTTAGACAAGTAAAATTTTATACTATACACACGTTTATAAACAGTAATTATTATCAAATAAGAAACAAGGTGTTATTGATTTTGTCCACTTCCATTTTTTGTCCACTGGTGGAAGAAGTGGAAAATAAACCACTAGTAAGTGTATATATGATTTATACACTATTTTCCTATTTCGTCCGTTCCACTGCTGGAAGAAATAGGAATAAGAATAGGAATAGGTACATACAATAATAATAAAAGAGAAAAAAAAGTGACAGTGCCCTAACAATATCAAGAGCCAAAACAGTAATTACCTTCCCCTTCCTTCCTATAGTAATCATTCTTATAAATATCTCTAGCCAATCCGAAGTCTCCGATCTTGACCACTCGCCCGTTGCCTCGCGTAGCTACCAAACAGTTGCGGCACGCCAAGTCTCGGTGGACGAAATGCATCTCTTCTAGGTACCGGCAGCCTTTGGTGACGTCCACGCACATGTTGAAGAGGTCCAGTAGTGTGAGGGATTCGGATGTATACTGTAAAAAAGTAGTACGTTGATTATGTATTATTAATCTATTGGTTCCTCAACCTCAACAGCCTATAATGGTCCACTGCTGGAAGCAGGCCTTCCCCTGATTTTTTATCTCAAGGGGGGTAATGCCCATAATCCTCAGGCTGGGCATGCGGGTTGGGGATCGCAGTTCGGTGGTAGATCTATTCTGCAAGAGGCGCTGCTGCTCGCCCCACGTTGTATATCCCTTAGTCGCCTCTTCCGACAACCACGGGAAGAGTTGTGGTGGTGCAAATTCTAAGCCGGCACCACACGATGATGGTCTGTTAACTATGTCTATAGAAATAGAGCCAGGAACCTAAGTTGTTGTTAATACACTAAAATTCTACAGCCCCCAACATGAATTGAAACATAGTTTACAATACAATACATCTCTATTTATTTATTTATTTATTGATCACCAACATAGTGTACACTAAAACTAGCATATAGTTAGACCTTAATAAAAACATGTTAAGTGTCACTATAATTATAGATGAAAACAGCATGCAAAAAATAATCCTGAGCGAGTAACATATACCTAAATAAAACGTAAATAATATAATGTAAAAGTTAAATAATTGAATTCATTCATGTAGAGTACAAAAAATAAAACAATAAGATAACATAAAAATGGCTAAAAAATAACAATAAAAATAATTATAACACAATAAATTTATGATAATAATGTCACTTATAAATAAAATTGGAGATTATAATTTTGAGGAGCAAGAACTACATTTTTTTTGTCGAAAAATGGCCTTGAGCCTATGCACATTGTCAGCAAATATATCTACAGTTGTGGATTGGCTCAGAGAGTTATACTGCCTTGCAACTCTAGTTAAGGGTGAGTGATATCCTAGGTTAGATTTAGACCCGTCCAGACAAAACAGGTTAAACCTCGAAGCCCTGGGCAGTTTGTATGGGAGAGAAAACGACACTGTAGCCAATAAATCTGGGGCGTCAAGGATACCGTTTACTAATTTAAAAAGAAACACCATATCGAGCATGAGTCTTCGGTCAGCCAATGTGGAGATCCCAAAGTGCGTTAATCTGTCCTCGTAGCTCAACAGCTTTTTGCCCAAATTGCAAGAATAAGTCAAGTGCCACAGAAAGCGCCTCTGAACGCTTTCCAGGCGTTTTTTATGAACTTCATAGAAAGGACTCCATGCAACACTTCCATACTCCAGTCCACTGCGCACAAGAGAATTGTAGAGCAAAATTTTTGTAGACGGCGATTTGAAATGTCTGCTATTACGCAAAACGAAACCAAGGCACTTAAATCCTTTGTTGGTAATGTTGTCAATGTGAACATTAAGACACAGTTTACGATCAAGTATGACCCCAAGGTCCCGCACTTCGTCCATATTTCTCAGCATGGTATCTTTGATGAAGTAATTTGGTCGCACACAGGACTTTTTGCGTGTGAAGAAGATAGCTTGACATTTAGAGATGTTCAGACACATGCCATTCGTGTCGCACCAAGTATCAAGCCTGTTCAAGTCTTCTTGCAACAAAGCGGCATCAAGATCACCATCTATGGAGCGGAAAATTTTTAGGTCGTCAGCAAAAAGTAAACTTTTTGAATATTTAAAGCAGTCTACAATATCATTGATAAAGATGTTAAAGAGCATAGGACCCAGAATTGAGCCCTGAGGCACCCCAGAACGAACCAGAAATGGATCAGAGGAACAACCATTCACCACAACAGATGACTTTCTTTGTAGCAGGTACGAACTACACCAACTCAACAAAGGTTCGACAATACCATGGACAGAAAGCTTGCGAATAAGGATTGTGTGGTTCACTTTATCGAATGCCTTGCTGAAGTCAGTATAAATCGCACTGACCGCAGACCGCTTGTCGAGAATAGAAGACACCCCGCTAACAAAGGATACAAGATTAGTGGTCGTGGATCTGTTCCTCATGAAGCCATGTTGTTGCTGTGTAATTATGTTTTTAAAGTGCCAAGATAACAAAGGATGTAATACCTTTTCGAATACCTTCGCGAAAGTAGGAAGTAAAGAGATGGGCCTGTAATTCGCAACAAGATTCACGTCACCAGCTTTATGGAGCGGTACGATGAGAGCTTCCTTCCAGCTATCCGGAAACGACCCGGTCCTCAGAGATCGGTTAAATATCAGGCACAAAGGGAAAGCTAAAGCTGCCGCGCACTTGACCGCAAAAATTGAGGGGATGCCATCCGAGCCGGCGCCCTTATTGCAATTGAGTCTTTTTAACACATTAAGGACCTGCGTGCATTCGAATTGGACAAGAGATAAGTAATTATTTGTGGCTTTGACATCACATGAAGAATACGGCTGAGGAATAATTGAGCCATCGGTGTAAACAGAAGCGAAATTCTTGGCAAAAAGGTTACATATATCAACACCATCTGAAGCTTTTTCATCTTCAAAAGTCATTTGTGAGGGGTAACGACAATAACTATTCCTTTTATTTTTTATGAATGACCAGAAGAGTTTTGGGTTGGAGCGCAAACTGCATTCAAGTTGGGTTATGTACCTTTTGTAACAAAGTGATATAAGTTTGTGTGCTCCTTCCTTTGCGTACACGAAAGAAATTTTGTCGCGGGGGTTGAAATTAAATTTTTGCAATTTTTGGTGGTACTTATGTTTTTCGCGAAGTAGCTTAATAAGGTCATTGGAGAACCACAAAGGATATTTCTTGGAGCGCGGTCTTGACTTGGGCACAGGTTTAGATATGGCTTTATGTAAAAAGTCATAGAAAACCTTTACCATTTCGTTAACTGTCTTGCAGAGAGAGAACTCTTCTTCCCAATGCACTAGATTCAAATCATTGACAATAGATTCGTAATCAGCCTTGTAAAAGCATAGGCGTGCTGTTGAATTGGCAGGCGCTAGAAAGCTAGACCCAGGTGAGATGGAAAACTCCATCGGAGGGTGGAGCACATCAATTACTGATAGAGGAGAAATGCTCTCGAGAAGATTCGTAACCTCAACGCTGCTCAGTACTAGATCCAATTGCTTACCTGTCATGTTTGAGATGTAATTATATTGTTTAAAATCATGCATAGCTATAAAATCTAAAAGCATAGTCGAGAATGAGCTATTAGTTATCTCGCCAAGCTGGGCAAGTATCCTTCGAAAATTTCCATGTTATGGAGCTAAGATTAAAATCTCCAATGACAATGATGTTCTGAATATCGTTTTCATCAAGGACTCTATTTGCGTTGTCGATGAACTCATCAAATATATGTTTTTGGATAGGAGGCGGAAGATAAACTGCACAAAGATACAGTTCATAAATTTTACCGTTCAACAGGCTAACCTGCACACTCACCCAGAGATCCTCGCATTTCGATTCAAAGTGTGTATATAGTATATAGTGTATATAGTACTATAATGTGCACCACGAAAATGAACAAAAAAAAAAACAGACATTAAATTGGAACATAAAGTACAATGGGCGGCCTTATCGCTTGGAAACGATTTCTTCTAGGCAACCTTTTTGAGCTATTGAACTGAACTTGACTAATTTAAATTATTATTGAGACCTGACTAATAAAATTGTCGATAAAAGTTTGTATCCAGAAGGACGTTTGCGGCCATTTTTCGCAGATGTCCATATGATTTTCAGCCCGCAAATCTCGTGGCTTCCGAATCTGTAATCTCGTATTACCAACCTATATCTGAAAAGTTGGGTCGGGTGTGTGAACTTGCTCTTGCGGATGCTGTGTGCGGGGGCCGTTACCCGTTTTATGATTCTATTGCACTGTTGTGTTATTGCAACTACCTATAAACGATAAAAAAACATTAGATAAAGAAAAATGATGTGAATCTTACCAAAGAAGCTCGCTTAGCTCTCAGGTAGCTGAGCAAGTCGCCTCCCTCCATCAGCTCCATTATGATATAGTTGGGGTCGTTGTCCAGGCAAACGCCAAGAAGGCGTAGGATATGTTCGTGTTTGAAGTTCGACATCAAAGCTGCTTCCTTGAGGAATTCTGACTTCTCCAGTTCCGTGGCTCCTTTGCGTAGAGTCTAGAAGAAAGAGTTTTTAAAGATGAATCTATTACCTTATAGAAATATTTATATAGATGGTGATAGTACAGTCTAGTGTAATGTACCTGACTGGAAATTCGGGTAACTACTGTAGTCAAATAAATAAATCAAATAGTTCTATGAAACAAATATAAAAGACATTTGCAAAAACCCCTCGTGCGTTGAATATCTTTGTAAGTATTTTAATCTTTAAAACAGGTTTATACCTTATTCAAGCACATGTATTATTTCATATAAGAATATAAGATTTATTGCGTTGAAATTCCTTATATATTTATTCTGTAGTGTCGTCCTTATCTATGCTACAAACGTCGCACTTTCTATATTATAAGGAACTCAAATAATCAGGATAGAATCTAACTCAGGTAAGATTATTGGGAAACTACGTCGAGTCTTCTCGTCATCCATACCGCAATGCTTGAAAACGAAAGTTTTCAATCAGTGCGTCCTACCCGTCATGACCTACGGAGCTGAGACGTGGACACTCACGGTAGGGCTGGTCCACCAGTTTAAAGTCGCTCAGCGAGCTATGGAGAGAGCTATGCTCGGAGTTTCTCTGAAGGATAGGATTCTCAACGAATACATCCGACAGAGAACCAAGGTTATCGACATAGCTCAAAGGATTAGCAAGCTGAAATGGCAGTGGGCTGGCCATATTTCAAGAAGAACCGACAACCGCTGGGGTAAACGTGTTCTTGAGTGGAGACCGCGACTCGGAAAACGTAGTGTAGGACGCCCTCCTACCAGGTGGGACGACGATTTGCGAAAGACTGCTGGCAGATGCTGGATGCGGCAAGCTGAAGACAGGGCGCTATGGCGCTCATTAGGGGAGGCCTATGTCCAGCAGTGGACTGGTATAGGCTGATGATGATGATGATGATGAAGATTATTGAAGACAGGGCGCTTTGGCGCTCATTAGGGGAGGCCTATGTCCAGCAGTAGACTGATATAGGCTGATGATGATGATGAAGTTTATTGAATCGTCCAATTACGAATTATTTTGTTATCCCTGGCCTATATATCCGAAATCCGAAGTTACATCAAATTCTTTATTTATTATAATAGCTACCTTCACAGCCACTTTGGTGTCCGCCACAGCGCCGTTGATCTGCCTCGCGATGCCCTCAAACACCTCCCCGAAAGCTCCGGAACCCAGGAACTTGCTGAGGGTTATCTGTTCGCGACGGATGTGCGGTAGGTTCGCTATCTCTGCGTCCGATGGACAGTGGACACCCTGTAAAAGTTAATTTATTTGAGTCTACACATCAAAGTCGGAGGCACCGCCAACAAGTAGACAAAACACTATAATGTTCACACGCTGAAATATCGCATCAATCAGCTGGGCTACGTCGTTGATTTTGGTGTGCATACTCGTAATTAAGTACATTCATATACTTATGTACTCAATCAAACACACACCAGACATCACATTCATGCATGAATTGATGATACGCTGTTCGAACCATAGGCTTAGAATGTACAAGACCAACAGTGACAGATTAAAGGTGTTACAAAAAATGAAATGTAAATGTGTGCGTGAAATAGTGCTGCCTTGACTCTAACATAATATTATCGATAGTCTTACGGGCGAAGTCACAGGACATAATGAGTTAGTTTAACAAAGTGATATAAAAAGTGTTTTATAATATAAAAAATCAAATACTTTTCAAATAGGTAAACAAATAGCAACATAGCTAAAGCTAGGTAACCTATTATTTATAAATGAAATTACTTGGTTCAGTTAATATGAAATAATGTATGTTTATATACATATAAAATTGATATTTCTGTGTGTCTGTTTATTACCATGTTTGTAAAATAAAACGTATCCAAAGTTGTTGTGTGAAAGTCCAATGCATTTATTATAAGTAGGCAATGTAAAGCACTTAATAAAAGTCAAAAGTACGTCTCATCATCACAAAATTAAAATAAAACTTTATCAGTATTTGACTTCCGCTAACAAATTTAACTATATGCTTCCTTAATCACATTCACACATTGTGACTAAGAAGAATTTATATCCAAAAATAATGGCTACTAAAACAAAAAAAATACTATTGGCTAACTAATTCAATAAAAATTGTATAAAAATCTTAAATAAAGAGATAATCTCATGTTCTTCTTCTGTTTAGGCTTGTTTAAAATTTTGATGTCTTGTGTTAACTAGTTTTAAGGTGGTTTCAGTGTTTTGAGCTTCCATGATAACGTTGTGAACTCGAGTTTTCTATTATAACCCCTTATCAGATTTTTTTATATTTCGAACGAAAGCTTTTTAAGAGAGCGGACCCACTGAAACAAAGACGGGGGTTAAAAGAAAAGCAAAAATATTAAAACAGAGATGTTTTTAAAATAATCTGAAAAAAAAATATATTCTTAGTTTTGATTTTTTAAAAGGGTGCGAGTAGATTTAATTTGTTTAATTACAACAATACTCTGATATTATTTCTAAGTGACAAGATAATAAAATATAAATAGTTATAAAGAAAATAACACTATGTATTTTTAATGTAAATTTTTCGAAATAAATTTATTAACTTCAAAACCGTAAATTATCGTGGAACATTATATGGCGCTCAATTCATAGCTTAGTACCTCCCCAATAAGCACTTAAATACAGTATTGTGCTGAATTGCTAGTAGTCCTGTATATTATGTTATAATAACCACCCTGTACATTACATTACGTTCTTTTTATTTTACAGGAATGGAAAGTAGTGTTTTATTGTACTTTACAAATCTAAGCCTGTAATGTAATGATAATCCTAGCCAATCACGTTGAACCTACCGGCCGACACGTATTATCGACTATCGATACAATGACATCATCACTTTGTCAATCCCTATCGTAAACAAACAATTTTAATTTTTACTCAAAATTTCCTAAAATTCTTCATTTAGCAATGTAATTTGATGATAAGTCTTAAGAGAAACTTATTATCTAAGCTTTCAATAGCTCTTTTGCCTCATTTTCATACAGCAAATGACGAAATAATGATTATGAAGATTTCAGTAAAAACAGTCATAAATTACCTGTAAAACGTGTTTATAAGCGAGTTATTACGTTTGTAATGTCACATTCACTCGCTGAACAAGACACCATTGTGGCAGAATAATGATTTTATGTTTTAATCGTAAGATTATTAATTAAAAGCACAAAATTCTTCTCGACTTGGATTAGCGTGGGCTCTTAAGGCCTCTTACTCAGCTAAAACAATGACATATCGACATCTTGTGTCGCTATCTCTTTTTCTCTCGTGGCAGTGTGTATTAACTAAATACCTCTCGCTCCCACGCTTTGTTAGTCTATTGAACGTAGTGAAAAAATTCTATGTCTATGGTTCGAACAGTACAATGACGGCGTAGGCCTAATAGGTTCTCGTTGGATTGGAACCATTTGGGAACGGAAACCTAAAAAGTATCACTATCCTATGTTATTTTATTATTATTACAGGAATATAAGCTATATATAATAGGAATTTAACACGAGTAAAAACGCAGGGAACTCCTAGTATATTTTACAACTTTTCAAACTGATTGTCCAAAACAGCTTCAATATTTTGATAGTGTCCGAAATGTCAGTGAAAATTTGATTAAAATTAAAATTGCCATTTCGGACAGTGTCCGGAAAAATTTGTGTCCGAAACGTGAGTAAGCCTGATTATTACTGGAATTACATTCTGAGTGAAAGTTCTGAGTAAGTTTTGGCGTATGTAACAAAAACATAATGAGCAGATACGATGTGATACCTGATGACGTCACAGAGTTTGCAAACTTCCACGCGCATTTTTTAGATAAGTAGGTACCTACACTAAAACCTCTCATCATTATTTATTGGAACTAAGATCCTTATCGCGCGTTGTGAAAGGGGGCTGGACGGAAGAAATTCTCTCGAAAAGTTGTAACGACACTTTTTGCTATAGTAAGCTATTGGCGTGCGCATGTTTCTCTGTCTGTCTCTCTCTCTCTCTCTTATAGTAAGGAACTTCGTTCCATCCGGGTGTCCCTTGACACCTCTCAACTTCTTTTTATTATTATTTATTTATTTAATCCTCACTAAAACCGACAGGAAAACTAGTTTTACTTGGAAAATTAGTGATTAATAAGTTGCAATTTATCTAAGAAATTAGTGAAAAATATAAGCATTTTAAGCGATTTGACTTACCTGATTGTAAAGTATGTTAGTGGAATGTCGGGTCGGCAGTTGTCTCAGTGTAGCGAGTTCGACGTCGGGGGCGCGCCTCGGCGGGTTACTCATCATTTGATTTTCCAGAGCAGTCTTCTTTTTAGTGCGATTGTTGTATGCTGTGAAGAAGATTTTTAGGTATGAAAAAAAAATACAGCTGATTATAGAATATTGGTTGTAAAGAGGCCTATTTCCAGCAGTGGACTAATATAGGCTGATATTGATGATGATAAAACAATGCTCATTTTTTGGAAGGCGAATAAATCGAACTGTTATCTCAAGGTAAAATATTGTGTGTGAGCAAAGCACTGATTGGGTAGCTCGAATTGAAAGAGCATTTTGAACGAAGTGAGCGACAATGTTACATAAAAGTTTTATACATTTTAAAGGACCTAAAACATGTCATTGCCCGGATCCTCAACAGCCTATATTGATCCACTGCTAGAATCAAGCCTCCCCATTAAAAGCGCCTCTTTGGCTTTTATCTCCTGGGGGAAAATTACCATAATCCCCAACCCACATGCCCAGTATGTGGGTTGGGGATCGCAGTTCGGTTGTATTTTTTATTCTACAGGAGGCACTGCCCGCCCCCCGGTTTATGACCTTTAGTCGCCTCTTACGACACCCACGGGAAGAGTTGGGGTGCTGCAAATTCTAAACCGGCACCACACGGCTGCACACGGTTGCTCAGATGCTAGCTAAAATAAGCTAAGGTCCGCAACCTCCTGAATCGCAGGCGCCTTCGCCCTCCCGCCACGTCGGTCTTCAAACTATTACATAGGTAGTAGTAAGATATATTGATAGATTTAAATACGAAGTTACGAATAGTAGACGACCTCTGTGGCGCAGTGGTAGAAGGGCCGCCTGCGACGCAGGAGGTTGCGGGTTCGATTCCCGCCTTGGGACAAATATTTGTACGATCTGCAGATATTTGTTCCGGGTGTTCTGGTCGTTTTCTATGTATAATAAAAAATATCTATCTATGTAAAGTATCGTATTATGTATGTATATCAGTTATGTAGTACCCACAACACAAGCTCTGCTTAGCTTGGGGCTAGATAATGCTGTGTGAATTGTCCAACATTATTTATTATTTATTACCTAGGAACAGTGCTGCCGCCGCAGCGAGCAGCAGCGCGAGTGTGGCAGCCAGCGCGAGCGCCAGCGCGATGGGCGGCGAGCGCGCGGCCGGCCGGAGCGCCGCGGGCTGTAGCTCTGCGCTGTGAGACAGTGGACCCCAGCCGTAGCTGTTGCGAGCTTGCACGTGCACTATGTAGCCCGCTGGCAGCTCCTCGCCTCCGATCAGCCAGTATGTTTCTGAAATATCGACAGCTTGTTACAAAAGAATTTTGCCTTGGAAATTTACGACATCTATAAATGCAGCGTTTAGCCAGTGCTTTTATTTTTCAAGTAGGTAAAGTAAAAGTAAAAAATGTTTATTAGGTACAGCAAATGATACAAAACAATGAATAGATAAACCTAAAAACACACGAAAAAGTTAATTTTGTACATAATTTGCTGAGTTTATTTGTACAGTGATTTTCGTCGGCTTCCTCACCACTAGGCTAGACCTGTATCGAGGAAGCCAGACTAGAATGTTCGTAATTTATTCAGGAATTTAGCGTTCGCCATATATTATTATAACACAGATCATCTGTTTTGTTTCTGCTTTTTTGCAAGACAAAGCTGATTCAAATATAGAGTACCTAATTTTTCATTTTATTTTATTTCGTTTATTTCCACCGTAGCTATTATACACTTGATGTCGTTAATTCTAAGCACTTTGAACAGTAGTAACTTTTGTACGTCATATAAAAGGTACATAGTAAGCTATTCATTTATAAAAGGAAACACCATAGATTTTACAAATCAACAAAAACAGACCGACAGTGATTTCTGTTTTGTAAGGTACACTAAACTTAGATATATAAATAATCAGAGTTAGCTGTAAAAAGGCCTAGTGATTATTAAATGAAGTCTTACCAGTTCCATTGTGCAGTAATTCGAGTCCTTCACGGGCGATTCTAATCTTCATATCATCATCAACGTCGGCAGGAAGGTTGAATGGAAGCATGTCGCTCATGTTCTTTGTACTGTTTTCGTTGTTGTAGCCAACTCTGTAAATAAATAATAAATAAATAAATAATGCTGAACAATTCACACAACATTATCTAGCCCCAAGCTAAGCAGAGCTTGTGTTATGGGTAGGTACTAGATAACTGATATACATAATAAAATACAATACATAGATAGATATTATTTATTATACATAAAAAACGACCAGACCACCCTAAACAAATGTCTGCAGATCGTACACACATTTGTTCCGAGGCGGGAATCGAACTCGCAACCTCCAGCGTCGCAGGCAGACCTTCGCCCTCTGCGCCACAGAGGTCGTCTCAGCATCGAGCAGCCTCCAAGGCTGAAGATGGAATCCCCAAGATTCACAAATGAAGCATTTCCTTGCTCCGCACCGGCCCGTCTGACCCACAAGCCTGTGGTCTTTCGACTGACAAGTGTTGTCGGATAATTCTACATCGGTCAGATGTTGTTGAATGAAACGTTTATGAATTTTAAGAATCTTTCTCTTTTGCAATTCTTTTTAACTTTTTTCAGTTCTTGCCAGCCATCCTGCAGATTTCCCGTTGACGCTCTTAGCGAAGGAATCTTAGCTTCTGTTCGAAGGTATCTATAGCTTCTATCGATTCTATCTCTGAAGATCTCCCAACTAGCACAGAAGCTGCATAAACTGACTTTGTACAGCAATTTTGTGGCATATCAGCTCTATAAGGGCGTTGATTTTATCCTTAGGCTCTAGAGTATCGTATTATAGAGTCATTCTACAGGAAGGTGGTATAGTAGCGCTACAATATGAATCATAATTCTATAACAGATACAGTGACATCTTGTAGCGCTATTGTACGCGCATCAGAAGTAAGGCAAAGTTATAAACATCTTTTATAGCACAAGAAGATCTATAAGAGGACTTTTGACGGTATATGTGTTTGGAAAGCGCTATAAGTTTCTTTTGAAACACTTTAAGCAGTAAAGAGGATATATAAAGATTCTTAAGGTTTATAATAGCGTCTATTACAACTCTTGTAGCGTCATATTCACAGCAGAGTATTATAACTCTATTTTAGCGCTAAAACCGCTATATTTGAGGATTGTTCAGCTTTTGTACAATAAAAGCCCGCATAAGAATTTATTATAGCGTCATAATAACGCCTTGTGTTGGATAGGAGAGTTATTATAATTTCTATGGTTTAGTAAATTATAGTAGGTACCTACTCGTCTTGTCCATATATTTGTAAAATGGATGGGAAAAAAACTTGGAAGTTAATCAAAAAACAGGGCAATATACGTCAAAAAATTAAGGAGAAGTATTCTAAAATCTTAAATAATCACTCGGAGCAATGTAGTAAGTTTAGGAAATTTGAAAATAAAGTGCAAGTGCAAAAAAACAATGAGGGTTCCGTAGTATTCGATAACAATAGTGCATCTTGTAGCAGTAGCGCAGTGGTGTCTGAAAATATTTAAATATTAATTATATATATTAAATATTTTTAATTATTGGAATTCTTAGGATTATAATTTTTCTACGCGTACCTATGCCATGGGAAATTTCATCAAACAGAACACCTTAATTAATATGTAGATGTACTCTGTTACTGTTCTTGAAAAAACACAGACGGTTTTGAGTTCCACGAAAGGATCCCTAATATAGTTATGAAGAGTAATATTCAATAGTCCATTCTAGAGCTTTGAGCTCTTAAATGAAACCATGAACAGCTGATTTATCACCAAAAGAGTTTAAAAGCGCGTTAATAGCACAACTGTAAACCTCTAAGGTCTACAAGTTAAGGTATTGGCACATTTGTACAACTTAAACCGTTACAACGGATAGATATAACTCTATAACCCGGCGCCATTAAAACTTTGAATAAATATATGTTTCGGAGGTTAAAACAACATTTGTCATAGTATTATTGTGCGTTATTTCCGTTATATACGACATTATTTGTTAATAAATGACTCTAATTAAACTATTAAGAAGCTTAAAATGTCTTTAAAAAATTAAACTCAATTTTGCACTAATATTATAAATTCTATTTTCATGTTAAAAATGTAATATCTTGAGGGCGCATGAAAATCGAAGCGAAATTACATATATATATTTACAGTAAACGGATACTCGCAGTAATATCATGCACAACATAAAGATAAACGAATATTCAATAAACTTAACTTTAGGTTTTTATTTCAGTAATGGTGTCGTCAAAAAACCGTATTTGTTCTCTTCACAATTAAAATTAATAATAAAATGCATAAAGTTACGCAATATGCGATAATTCAGGCGCACAGTTGCGTCCAAATAAGGTGAGTGTGGTATAATAGCGCTACAAAAACTTACTTTATGTCATTAAGCGCTCGCAACAGCTTTTAAAGCGTCATTGTACAACAATAAGCATGCACAACTGCTCTTGAAGCGCGTTTGTACGGCTCTTCTAACTCTATAACCGCTACTATAGCGCGATTTTAGCGCTGATAGCTGTATAAAAAGTGCCTATTTTAGGGGTATAGAGATCGTATAGACGTTTATACGGCTACTATAGAGCTTATCTATGGAGCTAATACCGTAGTCGATATCCTCTAAGCGACTACTATAGCGCTTCTTATACCGCTTGTGTGCTAGTTGGGCTGCTAGCGATGGTCAGATGGCCGCTACAGTGGCCACTTTATGATGGTGAATAAGTTGCCAGTGACCACTAAGATAGTGGTGAATAAGGTTCTTTGTTTGGTTCTGCCTAGTCGCTTAAGGCGTTCCGTACGGATTCATATTAGGCACTATTTTGAAGTGTTTACATATCGGATAGGTTGTTCACGATTGATCCATTGTGTAACGACATGCTATCCCAGTGTGGCGAACGTTACAAGCAAATCCTCGAACTTGAAGCCCGTGCTGCTTTGTAGCATGCACCAGACGTGTACTAGACATCAAGAGTCCTTTATTTCTTTTAGATCTTATAGGACTCTTGGACGCTTGGTCAGAAAATTCTAATGACTTGCGAAACTGTGAAATTGTTTTTTCACTTCGATCTTTTTAATGTAAAGTAAAGAAGCGAACATGAAACCTTTTTACCTTTACCATGCCTCTGATACAGTTTATCAACTTTTTACTGTTATGGGAATCCCCTGAACTCCGCAAATCGTTTAAA
Organism: Eupithecia vulgata; assembly: GCA_946478455.1. NCBI lineage: Eukaryota > Metazoa > Arthropoda > Insecta > Lepidoptera > Geometridae > Eupithecia > Eupithecia vulgata. The sequence continues at coordinate 8,761,142 of OX297869.1, read as the reverse complement.
CCTCTAAACATACCCAATTCTAGGTTCAAGAATACACTATCTCACCTGTGCTTAGGGCGACCCCAGACGCGGTAGCTGGTGATGGGCGCTCCGTTCAGTTCCGGTTCCGGCCACCAGGCGCGCACCACACGCTCGCCAACGCTCGCTGCGCGAACTGGTCCGGGTGGACCGGGGACGTCGCCTTTACGAGAAAGAAATAAATACTTAAGACAACTTTCGTAAAGTTTTGACTCTAACGGTATCTCAGACTGTGGAGCACAATAAATTATGTACATTCTAATCAAGTAATGAAATAATGGACACAATGCAAGGCGAGGTAGAGCAAAAAACCAACTGGTTGGTGGCCAATAACGTCAGAGCTATTGACTATAATTATTAGAGCATAAACACAATATTTACATATATGGTGCCTTCCACCAGAGAAGTGGTACATTGCTATGTTTCCAGCCGACCAAAGGGATCACTCCATTATCGTGACATTTTCTGCCTGACAAAAATGACGCGATAATGGAGAGATCGGAAATGAATCGTTTATTGGTTGGAAACATAGAAACGTAGCACACAAAAGTATGGTGGCCACCATACTTTTGTGTGCTACGTTTCTATGTTAGGGTGTTGTTCTCCCTCATCGTGAAGGGTTGACCACGCATCATGACCATATAATAATAGCCTTCTAGTAATGGTATGTAAACAGGGAAATTTAGTTTTAAAATCTTACCCAGAGTTTCAAAAGTAAACCGTTCATCAGGCGGCCAGTGATAGACCGGCGCTGAGACGACGTACTGCAAGTGAAGCCGGAAGCGGTACCTAGTCTTCGGCCGGAGATCCTTGGCCACCCACTCTCCCTTCACACCCTCGACTTGGCTGCAAACGTTCCACTTTCCGACTGGGTTGGTCGCTTCCGTGTATTCAATTCTGTATCTAAAAGAGAAGTATGACCACAATGTTAGAAGAAGCTATAAAGACCGCTTGATATTTTAAAGCTGATGCGACCTCTTTTATACTTCGTATACTGGATTTCTGAAGTCAGCGTTACAGTTTGAAAAACAAAAGACAATCAGCAACAACAGTTTTTGAACATGTATACATACATGGTCTCTTTAACAGTATGCATGTTCCTTTATTGCGTTTACTAAGACTTCCCATTAAATTTTGGAAAGGAAAAGAGTGATTTATTGCCTACCATCATGCATATTTCTCGATGATCGATGAAACAACAGTCATTGCAATTTCAACACAAGAACTTGTATTACACTTTATCGTATGACACGCGCATTTTTTCAGAGACTTACAGATGCTGATCATACACTGAGAAAAATTTAAAGTTGATGGCATCTTAATAGGAGCTAAATGTGTTGGAAGTAAGGCGAAAAACAGGCTTAACGTAATACGATCAAAATCGCCTCTAATGAAGAAGGTGTTTTTCGCTTTACAGCGTAAGGCGTTATTCGCTTTCCAGTGTAAGGCGTTATTTGCTTTCCCCGTAAGGCGTTTTTCGCTTTCCAGTGTAAAGCGTTATTCGCTTTCCAATGTAAAGCATTATTCGCTTTACAACGTAAGGCGTTATTCGCTTTCCAGCGTAAGGCGTTATTCGCTTTCCAGTGTAAGGCGTTATTCGCTTTCTAGCGTAAGGCGTTTTTCGCTTTCAAGCGTAAGGCGTTATTAGCTTTCCATCGTAAGGCGTTATTCGCTTTCTAGCGTAAGACGTTATTCGCCTTCCAGCGTAAGGCTTTATTAGCTTTCCAGCGTAAGGCGTTATTCGCCTTTTGCTTACGGTTTTTTTAAACGTACGGTGCGGTATATTAAGTTTTCTGACGGTTGTTAACGCAGTTCCGTGAAGGTTTGATTAACTTGCTTACGGTATAATTAACCGTACGGTGAGGTATATTAAGCTTTCTGACGGCTGTTGACGCAGTTCCGCGAAGGCTTGATTAACTTGCTTACGGTATAATTAAACGTACGGTGAGGTATATTAAGCTTTCTGACGGCTGTCAAGGCAGTTCCGTGAAGGCTTGATTAACATTGCTTACGGTAAAATCAATCATACTATTAGGTATATTAAGCTTTCTTCTAAATAAGAAAGGCTTGCGTACTCGCGAATAAGCCTTCATAATATACCTAATATTCTGTTTGATTTTACCGTAAGCAATTTAATCCAGCCTTCACTCAGCGCAGCTAGCCATGTCTTTAGATAACTGCGTTACTCAGCGTCTTCAGAAAACTTCTTCAGTGTGAAATTCTGTAACATGTAAAATAATATATTCTCACCTCACCACAAAAGCCTATAATAGTGTTTGTTGCAATCTTGATCTTATTAGAATTTATACACTACCTAAATTTTTAGCCTCATCGTCTCTTGCGAAATACTATGTTTTATGAATAAAACAATATTATTTACATAATTGAACCTTTATTACTATAATGAAATAACTGTTACACTTTTCTTGTCATTTAACATGAAATGCATCAATAGTAGTACCTACGTATAAGTTCAGAATTTAAAATTATGTTTGATAATAATTTATAATAATTATTATTAACCATGATCGTCATTTATCTATGACTACTTATGCCAAATACATAGGTGCAAAGTAGTATTTTTAATTTTAAACTCTTTCATGGCCTACGACGCACATGCGCAGCCGCGCGGGTCCTCCAAGTTCTGCCTTTTCCTCAGAAATGCATTGTATAATATTCCTGGGGCTTTCATTTTGGCTTGAAACGCTCCTGCCTGTTGGAAAGAAAGTTGAATAATAATAATAATAATGCTGGACAATTTGCACAGCATTATCCAGCCCCAAGCTAAGCAGAGCTTGTGTTATAGGTACTATATAACTGATATATACAATGCATATAAAAAAAAATTATTATGCGTTGAAAACGACCAGAACACCCTGAACAAATGTCTGCAGATCGTACAAACATTTGTCCCAAGGCGGGAATCGAACCCGCAACCTCCTGCGTCGCAGGCAGACCTTCGCCCACCGCGCCACAGAGGTTTTCTAGAGATTAGTTATGATGCGGTTTGCAGCCCCATAGCCCAGGCTAGATAATTTATTATTATTGTTATACTTAGCTATGCCCCGCGCTTTTGCGGAAAATTAAAATGATGATGAAAAGTTTTCTATGTCCTATTTTATGACTTAGACAAGCTTCTTTCCAAATTTCATCCAAATCGGTCTACTGTTTCAACGTGAAGGATTGACACACATACACAGACTTTCGCATTTACATATTAGTGTGATGGATGACTTTAAGATAGTTAAGATTAAGAAATTGCAACTTACAGCAATATTTGAAGGTAATATAGCACTGGTGATTCTTGCCAAAAATTTCACCAATTCCTATGGCCCATGATTGAAATTAAGGCCATATTAATCGATTTCCTGGGTCTCCATCCAGCACCGAATCTATTATTACATTGGGCAGTTCCTTCCTCCTCTTGTGTCCAGGAGGCCTTTAGTAGCTCCTTTACTTTTAAGTAATGTTCGTCCTCTATATGTTTTTTCACATAAACTCAACTTCTAGTCAAAAGCACTACAAAACACGAAAGATCAATAAACTTGTCGATTCAAGTTTCACGAAACAACAGCGTCACACCAAAACCAACGAAACGAATGATTTAGTGTTGCCAGCCAGGCAGGCAAATTTGGCAAAATCAGTAGAGATGCGAATAAAAATTGTAAACAATTATATTTTGCAAGAGTAAATAAAATCGCAGCGAGTGAAGGTCCGCCTGCGACGCAGAAAGCTGCGGGTTCGATCTCCGCCGCGGAAAAAATGTTTGTACGATCTACGAATATTTGATTCTGGTCTGCGTGTTTTCTATGAAATTAATTAACACTAAAAACAAATCTATCTATTGTATTGAGTATCACTCATCTAGTACCCAAAACACAAGCTCTGCTTACTTTGGGCTAGTTACTCACAAACCATTTAGGTACTAACATATTTTACAAAATCAGAAACTAAGAATATTTTACTTTGTACATAGATACTTTGTTAAATGCCATTATTAAAATCATAATCTAAATGACCAAAACCGGTTCATCGTGTTATCACGTGTTTATTGCGTCGTAGGCTAAAAATACATGTTGTTTTTTTCACAATTTACTGATTTTTTCATTTTAACCATTGATTTTTTATTCGATTTTCTACTGGTTTTCTCAAATTCGATCTGGAAACACTGGTAGTTAGTTCGTCACGTTGATTGGTTCGTACGTGCGGCATTATTTTACCACTTTACGACGGCAAACGCCTTACCGTAAGATAGTTTCTCTATTACAAGATAGGTACGTTACGCCGGCTTAAAGTTAATTTTACCACTTTACTGAGACAAACGCTTTATTTACGGTCGTTTCTTTAGTACAAGATAGGTAGGTATCGACCTGTTCGTCATGTCTCGACATGTTCGTCAGCTGATAGCAAATTGATTTAAAAGAGGTAGGTATTCTTTTGTATTAAACACAAGCAAACTAAAAACTACTATTACTAGCGTAGGTATGTACCTAACTATATCTCGAGTTTGGTCTTATAAAAGATAATAGATGCATATTCCACCTAAAAGCCAGGGAAATTAGCCCAATACAGGTGGGTACCAAAATACCTATTTGTACAAAATAAATAACGTGTTATACGTAAGTAGAAAGTAGTAGTACCGACTTAGTTGATTTTAAGTATATAGTTGGGTGGGTATAAAAATATTACATTCTAAATCTGGACAATCGGGCGGACACATTCTCACCTTTTGCGGACCAAATAGATATTTTAGCTATTTATTAGTATTTAGTAGTTTAGTTATTTTTAATAGGTATTATACCCGGCTAAAATATAATGGTATCTCTCGATAGCTTTTGAAATTTAACCTATCGAATAAATTTTAAAACCTTTAGGTATTTAATTAACGATTGACACATACCTAATAGCGTATAGGAACAGCAAAAACATTTTTTATCCCCGGATATTTATTTGTGGTCAACTTCATAGTGACTATTTAGGTAGGTATTTCTGAACTCGTGAACTGGACTATGCTCTGAGGTTTCTATCGATACTTTATTTACGAGTACCTAGCCTCTGAGACGGTTACATACCTACCTATACATAAACTTATTTTATTGAAAGAAAGAAATATTCATGCCGTTTGTTTTAAGACAATTTTTAGGGTGTTAATCCAACCAACGCGTTGGTTGGATTAACACCCTAAAAATTGTCTTAAAACATTTAAATCGCTCCACATTTTATTATGATATTTGTCACTTTCAGAAGATTTCGAAACCCCTTTTTAGTACCCAACTAGTTACAATGGATCTTTTGTGTGGTGGTACAGAATCCCCGGATTAATGCTGATTTTTTAAGAACCTTGATTGCACTTTTCTAAAAGACCTTGCTAAATGTCCTCGTGTGGTCAAAAACTTAGATGGATGATGTTTAGTGATAATGATCAAGCTCTAGTTGCGCTATCAATAAAATCACTTTCACTCTGTTTATGCCCTTTAGTAATGCTTTAAAGAAAGTCTGGCACCGTGATATAATCACTTTATTTAGTTGATGGCCTTTGAAACCTTGAATTCAGAATAAAATCGCCATAAATTGTTCATATTCGTCGCTCATGTACGTCATTTTTAGCCCTGTGATTACGTTAGTTTAGTGATAGCGGAAAGGCATAATTTTTTGTTACATACTAATGTGTTCATCGTTTTTAAGGTGACTATCGCCGTTCTTACGCTTACATTCGTTAAAAATTAAACTGCCGTAACCACTTGAGTTTACAGCCCCATACAACCCAAATTCAGACTAAAATCGCCATAAACCGTTTATATTCGCCGCTCCCGTACGTCATTATAAGCCTTGTGATTACTTTCGTTTAGTGATAGCGGAAAGGCATATTTTTTTGTACATACTAATGTATTAATCGTTTTTTAAGGTGACTATCGCCGTTCTTACGGTTATATTCGATGATAATTAAACTGCTGAAATCACTTGAGATTACGGCCCTTTACACCCCATATACAGACTAAAATCGCCATAAAGCGTTCATATTCGCCGCTCACGTACGTCATTATTAACCTTGTGATTACGTTCGTTTAGTGAGAGCGGAAAGGCATATTTTTTTGTTACATACTAATGTATTAATCGTTTTTTAAGGTGACTATCACCGTTCTTACGGTTACATTTGTTGAAAATTAAACTGCCGTAATCACTTGAGTTTACGGCCCTTTACACCCCAAATACAGACTAAAATCGCCATAAAGCGTTCATATTCACCGCTCACGTACGTAATTATTAGCCTTGTGATTACGTTTGTTTAGTGATAGCGAAAAGGCACATTTTTTTGTTACATACCAATGTATTCACCATTTTTAAGGTGACTCTCGCTGTTCTTACGCTTATATTCGTTGAAAGTTTAACTGCCCTAACCACTTGAGTTTACGGCCCTTAACACCCCAAATTCAGACTAAAATCGCCATAAACCGTTTATATTCGCCGCTCCCGTACGTCATTATTAGCCTTGTGATTACGTTTGTTTAGTGATAGCGGAAAGGCATATTTTTTTGTTACATACTAATGTATTAATCGTTTTTTAAGGTGACTATCGCCGTTCTTACGGTTATATTCGATGAACATTAAACTGCTGAAATCACTTGAGATTACGGGCCTTTACACCCCATATACAGACTAAAATCGCCATAAAGCGTTCATATTCGCCACTCATGTACGTCATTATTAGCCTTGTGATTACGTTCGTTTAGTAATAGCGGAAAGGCACATTTTTTTGTTACATACTAATTTATTAACCTCTCCTTAAGGCGAATATCACCGTACTTGCGGTGATATTCGTTGAAAATTAAACTGCTGAAATCACTTTACTTTACGGCCCTTTACACCCCAAATAAAGACTAAAATCGCCATAAACCGTCCATATTCGCCGCTCACGTACGTCATTATAAGATTTGTGATTAGGTTGGTTTAATGATAGCTGAAAGGCATATATTTTGTTACATACTAATATATTAACCGTTTCTTAAGGCAAATATCGTCTTACTTGTGGTTATATTCTTTGTCAATTCATTGCCGTAAGCGTAAGGCGTTTTTAATAGACCAAACTGACTAATTATGTGGTCCATACTGCGATATTGACAGAAGAAAGTTAAATTCCGTAACAGTCGTACAATAAGTCGTTTTTGATGTTCTGTGTCCTATGCAATAAACAGTATTATTTAAACGTTAAGTAAAAATGAACGTAAGCTCTTCAAATTTGCCAAACGTTATTGTAATTTAACCTTATAAGGCGTAATTGACCTTAGGCCAGAAATCCATTTTTCTCAGTGTACTCACTGATGCAGATGGTAATGTTGCGGCGGTGGCCAGTGTACCGAGATCTGTTGCGGCGCTCCGTGTCTGAACACTATCGCTGCCGGCGGCGGTCGCATCCTCAGCCGTAAGGGGGAACTGTCGGCTGCGACGCTGCTGTAGGGTGAAAGCGCGCGGACCCACACGCGGTAGGTGGTGTTGGCTGATAGTTTCGTTAGGTTGGCGCTTCCACCTTCTGATACTTCGAATGTGTTGTGCTCTGAAATTATAAGTTGACTTTACTTATTGAACGCATTTGTAACTTAGATGTATTGCTATATTAGAAGTTTTTTGATACTATGGTCCAATTTCACCGTTTGTTAAACTAAATTCAGCTTCGGTCGGATCCGTGGATCGACGTGCGCTATGCGCTGAACTCGTTTCAATGCCATGAAATAAGTTTGTCTTATGTTAATCGCGTTCAATTGCAACGGTGAAATTTGACCTAATATGTATAGATCAGAATGCAAGCGTTTGCATAAAAAGGGAAAAGAATCAAATTATCAAAACTTATTTGAGTACTACATAATTTAATCGCTTTGGCTGCGCCGGTTTATGTCACGCTTATAATGGGTAGAATAGAAACGTCAATAAAGATCCACACCAGTTCGATTTTATATTTCCCTTTAATTCAGATGAATAATTTACAAGAACATACTGATGCAGAAGACGATATCAACAATAAGTCAGTTTAATAAACCATACAAAAGTTTCATTGACGTTATATACGAAAATGAAACTTGTATAACAAACCTTTTAACTGCGAAAGTGTGGAAGAATCATCAGTCCGCCAATGCACTTCGTATCTTAGTCCAGGCACGGGCGTCCATTCAACGTGCGCCAGTTCCGGACTCAATACCACCGCTTTTACGTTTTTAGGGGCAGTAGGAGCTAAAAAAACATGAATTGTCATTTCGTTGAAGATAAACATTGTATTGCAAGTTTTTTTTCTCCAGAAAGCCTGAAACGAAACTGTAAATCACCAAAAGTCCTGTTCCGGTACTTCAAGGAGCTGGGCTGGATGGGCCAGTTTATTTTTTAATCAAGGGGACAATGCACAATATACTCCCCTGCGAGATGTCAGTGCAGATCTCAGTTCCCCCACTTTGAATTAGATGTTATTTTCCTTTACAAACTAATATATAAGGATAATGAGTTTAAAATATACCTTCTGCTGCAGTTTGCAGAACCAAAGACAGTCCAACGATCGGTTTCACTTCATGCAGCTTCGCGTAGTAATTCGTAGCTTCTAACATCACAGTGTAATTCGTAAACGGCTTCAGATCAGTCAGCATCACTTCTGTATTCGTACTTGTTACGTACGGACAAGACTCTTTATCGCATAAAGCTGTATCGTTCTGAAGGTCTATTTTGTAGAAAATTGTATATTCTGGTACGGACATTTCGTATTTCAAATCGCGGCATTGGTTTGGTTTTTCGACAGATGGCAATCCTAGCGTTATACTATCTGCCGAGTTGGATAAAACTTTCGGTTGTAGCTTCTGTACTTTTGGGAGCAAACATTGACGTGGGGGATATTTCTGACTGGAAGGGTCTAAAGCCATTATTTTATAACCGTGAGTAGTTTTAGCGTATTCGACTCTAGCGTCGTTTTTGTATTTGTTCGTGTAGTAAATTTCCTTGCCCGTTGAGTTGAACCAGTAGACGTATTTGCTATCAACGGTGATGGACATAGGTGTGAATCCATATTTCTTTTTCTCTGTAGCGTCGAATACGGTTCTACATTGGCACCCGTACATATCTGTGGCTATTATTTTATGGATCCAAGGATCAACCCAGTATAACTCGAAGTTGTCCCCTTTTGTCATATCGATGACGAATGTTCTAGCAACTTGTGGGTTTTCTGGACAGTTGCAGTCGATTTGGTCGGAGTTGTTGAAGAAGCTTCGAACGCGTGAGCCGTTTAAGTTCGATATCATGAGACTGCCAAGTCCTGGATGCTTGCTTTCTTCGTACCAAAATAATGATCTGGGGACAAAGGACGTACTTAAATGGACAGGGATAAAAAATCCTATTATTTTTTTAGCGACTTAGCTCTCGTCGCTCTTTTACTACCGACATCTAGTTACAAAGTGAAAGAACTTTTTATTGCTATAGTGCCACAGTAAGTCAACGCATAATAAATATCTACATATTATTTCATTCAAATAGGTTGTATACTCACTCATGCAAGGGGGCTATTTGCAAGCTATGCACCGGCTTGGCCCTCGCAAAGACACGTGTAACCTTAGGCCGAGCCACGTTAGCGGAGAGCGCAGCCCTGTATGTCACGTAGGAATCCGCTTCCACTTGAGTGAAGAAAACGGATCGACTAATCCAATCCACACAAATGCTGCTTGCTGTGCCGTTTATTGATAGTAGCTGTGGAAAAAATAATCTAATGTCAGTAAAATCGATGACAAAACAGGTTGGAGATCTATACCAAGGAGTGAGTGAAATTGTTTTGGTTGGTTTGTTGATGACGAGGTTAAATTAGGGCACGATTTCAACAAAGACCTTATGGAGGATTGGGTTTCAACACATAAATAAGTAAGATAGTCTTAGCAGCTAGGTTTAAATAGACTAGTTTCTAAAGGATTAGCAAAAAACGCAAAAAAACTTTACATTTGCTTAAAAGCAGCGGGGACCATTCTCGCTACTTTTGAGCAAGTGTAAATTAAGTTTTTTCTTATAAACATCAATCAGTTACGTTTTTAAAAAGAAGGCAATAAATAACCCTTACCTTATAATGCCCACTGCCATTGATCCTCGAAGAGAAAACCTCCTCTAAATTATTGACCCAGTACACAATATTTTCTTCTACGGACACTGCGAAGTCAATCGGAATCCCCGTGCTTTTTGGTATAGTCTCACTCTCCCCAGAATCCAAGTCGATTATCTTGATGAAGTCTTGCGAGGAAAGCATCACTTTAGGTATAGGGTTCACTTCGTCTGAAGATGCCGAGACCACTTCTGAGTATTGACCGAAACCGGCGCTGGTGAAGGCTCGAACCTGCGACGAAATACAAGAAAATATAAACGAAAGACTACAATCATTCCAATGATTTGAAAGATCAGTCTCGGATCAAATGTATCAAGTCATAGCTACTCATATTGAATTAGTACACAGCTTTTAGAAAAAAGCTTTCATTGAATGTAGAGGTGCATTGACCCAAAATCAAGATAAAAATATTATTTCCTCATACCACCATAGCAGTTTAATAAATCCTATCATTTACTGGCGCAGCCTGCGGGATCTACTCACTCTGAAGTAATACGTAGTCTGCGGTGTGAGATCGCGAAGGACCAGCTGTGTGTGTGAGGGAGACAGTCGTGCATCGGCGCAGGCAGAGTGGCGCGGGGAGGCGGGGGGATGGCGTTCCGCCCAGCACTGGACCTCGTAGCCTAGGATCACTCCATTGTCTCGAGATGGGACTGCCCAGCGAAAGGTTGCCCAGAGAGGACCGCCACTGGAAATAAACATTGCTAGTACATGACTGGAAGAAACGTGCAGCAATGATTAAAACAATTTAACACTCGATAAATCAGTTTACTCGTTTCACTCATTTGGTAATTATGATGCGGCAATCAGACACAAAAACACCTGTCTATTTATGTCAAGATTCAGAAAGTGCCCGAAATTTTATTTATTTATTTATTGAATTACCTGAGTGCAGGTCTGAGGAACAGCCGGGGCCGAGTTGGTGCGGAGGGCGTGGACTCCGGCGAGCGTAGCGCGGCCCTCGCGGCGGCGCCCCCGCCCCAGTGCGTGTGAGCCCTCACTCGCGCCTCCAATATACTGTACGGAGCTATGCTCACGCCTGTCACTTCTATCCATGACACTTCTACAGTTTTCTGAAAATAATGCGTACGTTTTAGAAATATAGGTATGTAGTGGGTAGGGTGCCAAACGAATCCGCCAGCCAAGCAAGGTGATTATGGCAATACCACAATCATTTGATCCCTCAAATGATATGGTATGTAATGTATCGTGGACATATGTATGTGTTCTGATGAAGAAGAAGGTAAGGAAGACGATAAAAAAATTAACTCATTTTTATGGACAACATTGATAAAAGACGTGTCGGTGTCGGCTGCATGAACAGTGTGCACAAGCTTTGTAGCGGTGATATTGGCAACATTTCGGTGTAGCAATAACGCAGGCCGCCGACTAAACCATCGGCCTATGTCGTCGGGGCTGTTTCAATGTGCTGTGTCGGCAGGCCGGCAAGTTATTGTTAGTGCCTTTTCATACGTCCCGGTTTCCGAGTACACACATAAAAATAAACTATACTTAAAATGCATACCCCTCCATAAAATGTGATCATTTCAATGTGCGAGATAAGTATTCCACTAATTGCAACACTCTACTTGTGCGCGTGCGGGGATTCTACAGTAAACATGGACTCTCTCGTGCACTTAAAGCTCAACTACTTGTGCGATCAGGGCTAGTCATTGTATGGAGGGGAGTGCGTAGTTTGTCTAGAACGTCCGTAAGCTCTGTGGCTCGTGTGGTCATTTATGCACTAGTTGGCCGACAAATTCGGCAGTTCTTTCGTTGTGATACCGTATAAACGGTAACGGTTGTTATAAAACAACCAATGAGAAAGGCCAATTTATGTGTATGCACCTTCTTCACATTTAAGTGTAAATGCGGTGGAGGAGCGTGCCTTTTAAGAATGGTTTATCTCATCACCATCATCAGCCTATACTAGTCCACTGCTGGACATAGGCCTCCCCTAATGAGCGCCATAGCGCCCTGTCTTCAGCTTGCCGCATCATTTGCCAGCAGTCTTTAGCAAATCGTCATCCCACCTGGTCGGAGGGCGTCCTACACTACGTTTGCAGAGTCGCGGTCGCCACTCAAGAATACGTTTACACCATCGGTTGTCGGTTCTTCTTATGTTTCTTTATCTAATGGTTTATCTATACCGTTATAATTGGCATATTCCCTGGCTAGGCGGCCGGGACTTTTGAAAAGGCACATATAGTACAAGAACGAGTAACTTTTCTCACCTCAATCTTATTCTGGTCCGGGAAAGTGAGGCTGACATCGTAGTAAACCCTGCTGTTGTTGACGTTGACGCGTTGCGCTGGCGCCCACGTCACGTTGAACTGGTCCCATTCGCCTTCAACTTTGATGGACGACGCGTTTATTGTCTCTGGTATGGCAGTAAGGGATTCTGAAAAAAAGAAGTTATCAGATAGGGACTTTGAAAAGTCTTATGAATAACTAAAGCAGTGGGCTTTAAGATTTTATAAATAACTAGATATACCTACAATATTGTAACTCGTATCTGAAATCAGATTCTACAACATTAATTCTTTAGGCTTATGTAGATACAAAATATACAAATTGAATAAGTCAAATGTTTAACTATGTTTATGTTATTATCAGATAAGAACAAAATTGATAGATTGATTGACTCTTCACTTAAATTTTGTTGGAATGGAAGGACAGAATTGAAGATTTAAATCAATCTATCAATTTTTCGTCAGTCTGCATTTTTGTCGTTGGCCATTATTTTGTGACTGTCCATGTATTTCTCAATCTAACTTATGGAAGATACCTGTACAAAACACTATCAGTTACCACTTAACACATACCACTGTTAGCGTGCAGCGTTGGATCCCTGACCGCTATAACATGCACCCTAGGAATGAGGTCGGCGGTGTATCTCCCCGCTAGGTCCGAGACCACGGCCCGCGACGAGTCTTGAACCCACACCAGGCGGCCGCTGTAGTAGCATAGCGGTCCTAACGTGGCTGTGCCTGATAGGCGGGTTACTAGTGTACTTCGAATCTGAAATATTATGAATTATGAACAGAAACAAAGATAGATAACTTTCTAATGTGAAATGGGATGGACAGTACGTAGTAGTTGGTATGGTAGTTTACTCACCAAAAGAAAACAAAGAAAATACTAAGGTACGAAATGAGTTTGTGCAAAGTTTTAATCCGATTCATTTTTTTTACTACCTCTATGGCGCGGTGGGCAAAGGTCTGCCTGCGACGCAGAAGGTTGCGGGTTCGATTCCCGCCTCGGGACAAATGTGTGTACGATCTGCAGACATTTGTTCAGGGTGTTCTGGTCGTTTTCTATATATAATAAAAAATATCTATCTATGTATTGCATTATATTACGTATATCAGTTATCTAGTATCCTTAACACAAGCTCTGCTTAGCTTGGGGCTAGATAATGCTGTGTGAATTGTCCAGCATTATTTATTTATTTATTTGCTGTACATTTCACACAGCATTATCTAGCCCTAAGTCAAGCAGAGCTTGTGTTATGGGTACTAGATAACTGATACACATAATATAATACAATACAGAGATAGATATTTTATATTATACATAGAAAACGACCAGAACACCCTGATGAAATGTCTGCAGATCGTACACACATTTGAACCCGCAACCCGTACGTCGTGAGCAGAACATCGCCCACCGCGCCACAGAGGTCGTCTAAATATGGTGCAAAATTTTAAGTTATTTACTTGCTTATTTTGTGTTTTGAGCAATGATGTCAGACTTATCGGTCGATGTTTTAAAACACTAGATACTTACCTCGGTATAGCCAGTGGTGATTCTGTCGGCAGTCGGCGCCCGGTGCAGCTCTGATCCATCGTAGCTTCTCACGAGCCAGTACAGCCATTTGTTTTCCAAGTCCGCCGTTAAGCCCATCACTGTAATACAAAATTAAGATTTGTTTATTTGGCGCAGGAGGTAGGATTTCTGATATTTTCAGGTTAGGGATATGAAAATTTTAGGGGTGCACTTTAACTGATGCATAGTGCAGGGAAAACGACCACTCAGGATTCAGGGCGATGATGAGATATTTATTTAACAAGGGAATGGTCAATTTCGGTCTGCTTCGATACAGTTGGAATGGAACGTACTGTAACTCAAATATTTACCGCTGCTATTGTTATTTATGGTAGTAGCCAGTGTCTGCATAATTTATAACAGTAGATCTCTCTATACTCCGATTCAAACACCTGGATATTTTTAAATACATAGGACTTACAAAACCCTAGGAATATAGATGGAAAATATTAAACGACAATGGTATTATCGAAGCTAAACACAGAAGATTGAAACAGTTTTTGGTTTTGAAAGCTTTCATTCATCATTTTATTGATATCGCGTACAAACAAATTTAAGCAGTTTTCGCTGCACATGTGAGATTATGCGTTGTTGAAGTTTGTATTTTAGTAATAACTTTGTTACCTTGTTGTTGTCTGTTTATGTTATCTGTTTTTGTAAAGTTTTCATTCATAAATGTCGACATAAAATATCTTCGATTTGAAATCGGAGTACATGTACATATGCTTTTAGCCAGTGGATCATCACATCACTATTCAGAAAAACAATTTATTGGTAAAGTCAGTCAGTTTCGCACCAAACCTCCTTATACATAGTTACAGATCAAATTAGAACGAACCTTGCTTCCCGCTAAAAAGCTGCGCCGGATAGTAAATCATTTTGTTCTCTCCGTTCAACCGAGCTGCTTCGACAGCGTGGCCTGTGTTCCAGTAAATGTATGCTTCTAGCGAGTCGATTATAAGTTCTTTAGCCACAGTTACTATCGGAACCGGCTCGCGATTACTGCCGTCGAAGTTACCTCGAGTTATCTGTAGGGATTTGAATCTTATTAACATGGCGTTAAGGTGAGATTTGGGAGTAAGATAATACTCCAGCCTTTTTAACAATGATTAGCAGATAGGCGGTTCTAGGCAAACATAACATCTACCTACAGCCCATCCTTTTGTTACATTTTAACGAGGAATTCATGACACAAAGTCTATTTTATTGAGATTCATTTATTGGTACAAAAATATATATTTTCTCAAACTTACCAACTGCTGTTTAGGATTAGACCAGTAAATCTTCTTGCCGACCCAATCCACGGCCAAACTGCCAACATTGTCCATATTATGCATCAGCCCTTCCACACGAGTAGTCGTATTGTACCACATGACCGTCGATGCATTAGTGACAAGATACAGCATATCTCTGTACCAAGATATATCAGTAATGTGGAAATTTTTCATGTGTGTTTTTGAGATGAGTGTGTGTAAGTTGTCGCCTGTCAGGTCTGTTTGGAGCAAGCCGTCAGGTCCCGACCAAAGGAGTGTGCTGTGAAGCGTTGTAGGAGTTGACGCTAATGTTTTTCCGATAAATTCTGTTGACCATGGACCTGTAAAAAACATGCGGATTGAATAAAGGATAACGTTTTTGAACTTGACCGCCAGTTACTCGATCAAACATATCAAGGTTCAAACCTCTTGTCAGTCTTGTTGGGTTGATTTAAAACAAAGATTAGTTTTATTATACATAGGTATCTCATTACTTCGTTTTAAGCCGTTTTAAGCTTATGTGGATGTAGAAACAAGAAATAAACCTACCTGATCCAGATTTAGTGACAGCTGCAACTTTAATCACATATTCAGCGTCTTGCTTCAGGTTTTCAACAACGTAGAAGAAATCGTTGATGTTCTTTCTGTGAACAAAACAACAAAATTCATTAAAATCCACCGCTTTCGAGCACATTAAACGCGTTAAATAAATGAAAAGTGCGGTTTCACACAGCCTGGCAAGCGAAGCGCGCTTGCCAGGCCGTGTGAAGGTTTGCGGCTCGCTTTGGTCAGCACACTAGGAGACAAGGGGGACATATAGAACTTTAATTTATTGAAAACGTTTTTCAAATCAAATCAAATCAGCGAGCCACGCCATTGTGTGTGTATGCAGTAACTTACATGTCAGTGACTCCTCCAGACGGTACATGCGTCAGCTGCAGATGGTAGGTCCATTGCTGCCAGGCGCCGCTGCCTTGGTGACCTAGCAGGTGAGGTGGCGACCATGACACCTTTGCACGGTCAATTCCCATGACACTTTGAACCCCTAATGGAGGGTTTACTGGCACTGGGATCGGTTGGCAGCTCCTGGGTAGAGATTTTTCAAAGTAAATAAGGTCAATTGTGTGAATGTGATAGGTTTTCATCAGATAAGTTCCTGTGATTCTTTATTTCAATGAAGTACACAATTTTGTGTTTATTAAGCATATTAAACATTGATTATTCAAACAATTTGTAGGTGGTTCAATCAAAACACCGCCATTTTGTTATGCTTACTGTGATTGATTTGCAGTAACAGTCTCTACATCTCCACTCATCATCATCATCTTCCGGTTCTTATCTCACGTCACGTCAGCGAGGGCACATCATGTTTTTTTTACTCAAACAAACATCGATAATTAAAAAAAATCTGTTGATTCAATCAAAACACCGCCATCGTCATCATCTTATGGTCCTTATTCCACAATAGATGGGGGCACAACGTGTATTTTTTCCACTCTCCTCTATTAGCCGTCATCTCCGTACTTACACCTACCCTTCCCCTCCATTTAGACAAAAAAAAAATATTTAAGTAGAGGGGCAATTTCTGGATTCTGGTCCCATTTAAAAAAATCTATCGCTTATAGAAAGCCACTACATAGTACGCGTCGGGGGGCGTCAATAGAGGCGGTTAGCACAGGACCGAGGTGGATAGCACAAACTGAGGAAGGCCTACACCAGCAGTGAGTAAAATATCGGCTGCGGATGATGACGATGATGATGATGATAGAATGCTCATTATCCCTGAGTTTAATCCAGATACTACGTGAACATAGATGAACGCAGAAACAGGGTAATAATAGCTTTTGTGCTTTATATAGTGCGTTACTCGCAATGGGGAAATTTTATACTTACGAAAATTAAATAATGTCCCAAAAAATTTTGATTTCGGCAGGATTTGAACCTGCGCTCCACCCTCAAGATATAAGATACTTACAAGATTTTATTGGTAAAATTATACATTTACACGTCTATATAAACAGTTTTATAAGTAATCCTATTTAATTACATTTCATTCAATTAATAAAAATAAAATACATATCTATCTATGTAATGTATTGTATTATGTATATCAGTTAGGTATCTATATCTAGTACCCATAACACAAGCTCTGCTTAGCTTGGGGCTAGATATGGGCTGTGTGAATTGTCCAGCATTATTTATTACTTATTTAATTAATATTAGTACTCAGTACGAGTGTGCTGTACTCTAAATTTTTGGGACATAAAATTTTAGTAAAAAAGGTTATAATAACAAATGCAAACAATATTAAAACCTTACCTAAGCTTGACCAGCACCTGCCTCGTCTCCACCACCTTCGTGTTATAAGCCAGCGGGTACTCGTTATGGAAGTAGCTGTCGCTCTGCGTATGGTACTCTTCTGTCAGCATCTCTTTACCGTTCGTCCAGTAAAACAAACCGTTGGCGTACGCGATGTAGCGAGTGGATAGGAACATTGGCGTCTGGGTGTTGCTGCGGAAGTCTGTTACTTCTCGTCTGTAAACATTTAAGCTATACAGTGTGGAAATTAAACTCAGGCCCTGGAGGGAAACTACTTAAAATCCTTAAGCTAGCTCATTTTACTTAAAGGAGACATTCCTTTATTTTTAAAAAGAAACAAATCTGCATTAAAATATTTTTTTAAACTCGCTTGCTTCGCCCGGGACTCGAACCAACTAAAATTTAAAAAAATAAACACTCTTTATTTTATTATACTAATCGGTAGTATTAATATTCAGGATAAAGTTTCTCTAAAAAATTTTTTGGTTACTGTTCACTTTTAACAAGTAAAAGACACGTAACAGTTCTGTTATCTCTCCAACACAACACGATTAGATGGCCTGCAAGAAGTCCAGACCTGACGCCCATGGACTTCTTTTTATGGGGTCATGTAAAAAATGTTGTTTATGAAACTTGCTATGAAACCGTTCAAGAGCTAAGGATTGCGGTAGAAAATGTTATCAGGGGCATACACCACAACACTTTGCTGAAGGCTACAAGAAATGAATTTCAACGGCGACTAATGTTGTGTAGCCGGAACGACGGGGCTCATTTCGAACAATTTATCAGTTAAATAATTTAAGTGTTACAAAATTGATAGTAAAATAAAGTTGATGTTAGATTTAACGATTATTTTTATTTTTAAGACCAAATGTTTGTTACAGAAACTTTATCCTGAATATTAATACTACCGATTAGTATAATAAAATAAAGAGTGTTTATTTTTTTAAATTTTAGTTGGTTCGAGTCCCGGGCGAAGCAAGCGAGTTTAAAAAAATATTTTAATGCAGATTTGTTTCTTTTTAAAAATAAAGGAATGTCTCCTTTAAGTAAAATGAGCTAGCTTAAGGATTTTAAGTAGTTTCCCTCCAGGGCCTGAGTTTAATTTCCACACTGTATAATCTGACGGCCTCTGTGACGCGGTCGGCGAAGGTCCGCCTGCGACGCAGGAGGTTGCGAGTTCGATTCCCGCCTCGGGATAAATGTTTGTACGGTCTGCAGATAGCGTTGGTCGTTAACTATGTATAAAAATATCTATCTATGTATTGTATTATTACGTAACTATAATCAGTTATCTAGTACCCATAACACAAGCTCTGCTTAGCTTGGGGCTAGATAATGTGAATTGTCTAGCATTATTTATTTTTTACAAATAAATTATTTATCTTTGTAAAAAGTTAGACTTCTTTATTTTTATGTTTATGTAAGTTCATTATAATGCTTTTAGGTTATGTACTTATTATGGTATGTGTGTAATGTAAGTATTTGCTTTATTTTTTCGTTAGGTATATAAATAGATTTATTCAAGTTCCACCGTCATCTTTCATGTCCAGTAAATCCCTAAGTTGCCGAGGACGAAGGCAAGAGATCGGTCTTAGTGACAAGGCCGCCCTTTATACTTCCTCCATTTTAAAGATTTCTGTCTGTATATGTTACTGTCTTTAGCAAAATTTAGAACGTCATTTTTGGAGCTCTTTTTTGGGTAGTTTGATAAGTAGTGTTATCATAGACAAACAAAACAGTGTTATAAACTAATTTTAAAGTTAGCTTAGAATATTGCGTACATTTACAATATTTAACCTGAAAACTAAAAACGAACCCAGCCGACCTAAGCTAAGCGACGTAACAAGTATCATACAGGTATAAGCTAATTAGCCATTTTATTTAAGGCCACGCTACGAATCTAAGCAATGCGAGAGGATTATTAGGGACCACATAACATAAAAGGGCTTCTTATTACGTTACTACAAAACCTTGAAAACTCTTACCTACCTATTCTAAGGTTTCTTAAAAATATTATCTTTAAAAGTTTTAGCACCTGTCTGTCTAATTTAGGATGATAATTTTGACAGCTCTAAGTAGCGATGGGGTAGTGTATAATCGTTAATGAATCTATTCGATTTTCAAACGAAATAAAATTCAGAACCACAATTTTTTTATTCATTTAGAGGTGCAAATACTTAATAATTAATTCAATGTTCTTAATAATTTAACTTGTTTTTAAATTAATATAAATTCGATTTATTCTATTCATTTGTCGATAATCGGTTGTACGGTATTCTTGCAAGGCGCTTCAATAAGGCAAGTGGGCAGTACCTACTCGTCTATGTGCTACGATAATTTCAGAGGAATTCTTGTTTATAAAAAAAATACATTCCAACATAGGCGTGAGCTGTCAAAATTATCATCCTAAATTAGACAGACTATAAGTCCTCTCTCAAGAACTTCTCTGGTCGAAGGTGAAGGCCTTCTCAAGAGGCTGCCAAGATAGCTTCAATACACATACATTATTTGAACCAAACTCACCCATCCAAAGACACAGCCAGCACTGTATTCTTCCTCAAATGAGCGACCAGTATCCTGAAGTCCGCGTGGTCTACCGTGAAAGCGCCAAGATGCGCGTCCTTCACTATCATTTCTGGCTGACCTTCGTGGCGGACCCCGTTCGAAATATTCGCCAAATCTAACCGGTAGAGGCCGCCTCTCTCCACTCCTCGAAGTGCGTAGAATAAATACCTGAAAGTAAGTTTTTAAATTTACACGACAGTTTAATTTAAATTCAATTGGATATTATTGTTGAAGTCAAAGAGCAACAATACTAATTATCTTCAACTACACTAATAATTATGCGGCAAGCTGAAGACAGGGCGCTATGGCCCTCATTAGGGGAAGCCTATGTCCAGCAGTGGAACCGTATAGGCTGATGATGATGATACTAATATTAGATCGCCCAGATAACCTGGAGAAACTGGTTGTTGAGGGTAAGGTGGATGGGAAAAAGTCACGAGGCCGATCACCAAGCCGCTGGTCTGACATTGTGAAAGAGATCACGGAACTCCCATCAGTGACGACTGCTCTCAGACAAGCCGAAGACAGAGTGGCTTGGAAGCAGTTGGTCAACTCCTCAACATAGACCGATGTGGCGCGGTGGGCGAAGGTCTGCCTACGACGCAAAAGGTTGCGGGTTCGATTCCCGCCTCGGGACAAATGTGTGTACAATCTGCAGACATTTGTTCAAGGTGTTCTGGTCGTTTTGTTTATATAATAAAAAATATCTATCTATGTATTGTATTATGTATATCAGTTATCTAGTACCCATAACACAAGCTCTGCTTACCTTGGGGCTAGATAATGCTGTGTGAATTGTCCAGCATTATTTATTTATTATTTTATTTATTTAAAGGCTTTTCAAAGTGGGT
This sequence comes from Eupithecia vulgata, assembly GCA_946478455.1. NCBI lineage: Eukaryota > Metazoa > Arthropoda > Insecta > Lepidoptera > Geometridae > Eupithecia > Eupithecia vulgata. Next base: position 8,740,191 of record OX297869.1, on the reverse strand, counting down.
TCTTCAGTGATGAAGAACACGATGAAATTCTAATATAAGAGGTAAAGTTTGTGAATTGTTTGTGGCGTTGTAGGGGGTAATCTCTGGATCTACTGAACCTATTACAAAAATTATATTACTATTAGAAAGCTTATTTTTTAGTGAGTAACATAGGCTAAGTTTTATCCCGGAATTCAGACGGGAACGGGAACTATGCGGGCGAAGTCGTGGGCAGCAATTAGTATCTGTCTGTGACCTTTTCACACTTAATGGCTACACAAATTTTATTTCAATTTGGAAAGGACATGGGTACATCGTAGGTATCTCGAGGTTTTTCCTCGAGCTACCGTGAATCTTATTTCATAAGCTTCTTTTTCTCTAGAGGGACATTATGCGTCGTAGGACATGAAAGTGTTATTATGCTCTGTGCATATTAATACAACACCGCTACCACACAGCGCATGTATGCGTGTTAATGCAAATGTGTATTAAAATTTGACCTAAACTTATTCTCTGTAGATACATTTTACCTACAGTGAAAAAATGGCTTCCCACAAGCTTCAAGCAAGTGGCCTGCCAACTGTATGTAATCTAAAATTCATCTAAATGTTACGAGTTAAGGCCCATACCCCACCGAAAGTGGCGCCGCCACCTAATTTGTCTTATTATTCTGTTTAACAAAGGAATTTTCAAAAATCCTTCTTCCAGTTTGTGATACCTATCATAAGCTTTTTTTTAATGCCTCTGTAATAGTTTTATTCTATTTAGTTTAGGAAGAGATACGAAAATAGATTTTGGTGGCCACCAAGTGCAACTTCGTATCTCTTCATAAACTAAATAGAATAAAACTATTACAGAGGCATTAAAAAAAAGCTTATGATAGGTATCACAAACTGGAAGAAGGATTTTTGAAAATTCCTTTGTTAAACAGAATAATAACATAAAGTAGGTGGTGGCGCTAGTTTAGGTGCTGTATGCGCCTTAAGACGATACCCCGAGCCAAACTAGCGCCGCCACCTATTTTATCTTATTATTTTTTTGAACAAAGGTAATTTCAAAATTTTCAATCTCGTGATTCATACTATAAGCTTTTTTTTTGTGCCTTCATCATAGTTTTATTTTGTATAGATTTTTATATGGAGGAGATACGATGTTGCACTTTGTGGCCACCAGATTCAATTATTGCATCTCCTCCTAAACTATACAAAATAAAAACTATGATAGGCATTAAAAAAAGCTTTTAATAGGTATCACAAATTGCCCAATAAAAATTTAGAAATTACCTCTGTTCAACGAAATAATAAGATAAAATAGGTAGCGGCGTTAGTTTGGCTCGGGGTAGGTACCGTCTTCAAACCCATATTATATAGACGACCTCTGTGGCGCGGTGGGCGAAGGTCCGCCTGCGATGCAGTAGGTTGCGGGTTCGATTCCCGCCTCGGGACAAATGTGTGTACGATCTGCAGACATTTGTTCAGGGTGTTCTGGTCGTTTTCTATGTATAATAAAAAAATATCTATCTATGTATATGGATCAGTTGAGCTACCTGTAGATTGTTTGCAACAGTTTGCAGATAGCTTAATTGTTTCTATTGTAAATACTAGTTTTAATTTAAATTTGTTATTTGATTGTTATTTTCTTTCTGAATAAAGATTGTATGTTTAAATCTATGTATTGTATTGTATTATGTATATCAGTTATCTAGTACCCATAACACAAGCTATGCTTACCTTGGGGCTAGATAATGCTGTGTAAATTGTCCAGTATTATTTATTATTATTTGAATGCATATATTTGTGCTGCGTGGTAGCAATACACTTCTGATCTGAGACAACCTTTATACTTACATATAATATGAAAATGTTATCAATCCAATACATGCATTGGCATTTACATTTATCCTTTGTTTCTCGGTCAGTTATCTTACAATAAACATAAATAAATTCCAATTTAAACAAATAAAGACTAACCCGTTGTACGCATCCACCTCAAAGTGAATCGGCCTCGAATTAAACGCAGACAATGCAACGATCTGATTTTTCCCATCAAAATCGCAGCGCGATATCTCCCAATTCGGATAATGAGTCATATTGGAACGATTGGTCGCTTCTTTGTCGTAGTGAACTTCTCCGAGGACGTATAAGTGGTGGTTCAGCCAATCGATGGAGATATCTAATGGTTTGTACTTGATGTGTTGTGCTAAGAGAATAGGTTCTGATGCGCTCTTTTTGGATAGCGCGCTACGGTATACGTTTCCATTTGAGACTGATATGAATAGAGAATCGCTTGAGATGTCGAGGCCAACCCCTGAAAAAAAAACACGATTAAAATGTGTCATTATTATTATTTATTTATTTACTTTAATTAATACGGTAACACCAATTACATTAATTAAAGGATAAGTTCACAATTACGATAAATTAATAGTATTACATAAACAAACATCATTAGTGTTAATTACGAAAATTTAATAATGTCCCAAAAATTTTCGACTTCAGGACAAAAAAAAAACGATTTCACGACGGCAGGATTCGAACCCGCGCCCCACTCTCAGTACGGGTGTGCTCTAACCAACTAAGCCACAAAACCCTTAACTAAACTTATTTGACAGCGTAAAAATTGTTATAGAAATAAAATTTTGACATATTTTTTAGTGCTGTCAAATAAGTTTTGGTTGTTTTTGGCGAAACATCTGAATTGAGATCTTTAACTTAAATTACATCTTAAACTTACTACTAGTCCACAGCTGGACATAGGTGTTTTAAGTACTTATTAATTATACTTGGATTTGGACCTAAATCCATATGCATCCAGGTGGGATGACGATTTGCGAAAGACTGCTGGCAGATGCTGGAAGCGACAAGCTGAAGACAGGGCGCTATGGCGCTCATTAAGGCAGGCCTATGTCCAGCAGTGGACTTATACAGGCTGATGATGATGAAACTAAATAAAAATAAAAATAGAATTTGGGAAAAACAGGACGTAAAATGCTTACCAGTAATAATATGTTCAGTGGTGTAAAGTTCAACGGGATCCGATAGCATATCGTTGGCTGGCGCAGCCAAAATATTGTGTTCTCCACCCAGGATTAGTATAGGTTGTTGACTAGGAATAGCTGAAATAAGGCTTTTATTGGTCTGGGCAACTATCTTATCTACCTTTAAACTATATGTCAAAAAACAATGTTCAGTGAGTAAAGGTCATTGGAACAGTGTAGGTAAATTTTTTGTCGGAACACTTCTGAATATGGGTTTAGTCTATGGTACTCCTGGTCCAATTTTGAATACTTATTTCTTCTTACCGATTATATGAGTTCCAAATGCAATATTATATCCAGGTGCTATCTGAGCGAAGCTGCGACCAGAAGGTAGTAAAAGATAAAGTTAGGTCTAAGAAGCCTAATAGGGTATTTTATGTAAGAGAATAAATCTAAAACAAAGCAGTTGGACAATGATAGGTTTAGTTCATAAAATAAGATAATAAATTTTAAAATTCAATTCAAAGTTTTCCGTTTTTTAATCTGTATTATTATCTGTATTATACACCATGAAATAGTAGGCGCAATGTTATTATGTCATACGGCTATGTGGGCAAAATTAAAATATCATATTATGTCATCATAGCATCCAGCGCATTTGTTCAGGTGCTACTTGACCAGCAGACGTCATGACCACAGAGCAAATATAATATCATAATAATAATAATGCTGGACAATTCACACAGCGTTACCTAGCCTAATATGGCGTCCACTACTGCGTACCTACAGCGTTTTCGTCAAGTTGCCGCTCAACATGAAAATGTAAATTTTAAATGCATTTTTAGGGCACTTATCGATTGAATAAAAATTTAATATTTTTTTAGTAGTACATTAGCACTTTAGCACCAAAAGTTCTAATTGACACTTTCCTACCGGGTTAACAATTCTCATCTCTATTTCAATGACCATCAAAGTGGACCATAACTTACATGTAGGTAAAGGCGGTGTGGAAACCCTGACAAGCGCCCTCGGTCCTTCGCCGATAGAATTCCTCATGGTCACTGACACCTCGTACTCCCGAGCCGGTGCCAAGTTTTGGAACATGTAGAACAGCGTGTTGTTTGATGCTGGCATATCCTACAATGGAAGAAAACGACGTCATCAATACTAATAAAAGCATTTTTTTCTCTTTCAACAAGTTTTTATAAGCTTTGGATGGAACTAGTATGGAACTAGTATGCTTAGTATATTAACTAACTAGCTGCGCCCCGCGCGGTGTTACCCGCGATTAAAAAGTATGTCTTTTTCCACCATACATTTTGGGAATCATTCAGTATACCGGGATAAAAAGATCTATACGAATATAGAACAGCAAATAGGCTATATTTGCTGTTCCAGACTATAATCTATATGTGTCAAATTTCAAGATGAAATTTGGTTCGGTTGAAATTTTCAACCGAACCGTTCAACCGTTTTGGCGTGGATCGAGTAACAAACATCCAAGCTTTCACATTTATAATATTAGTGAGATACTAACATAGTGTTAGACTGCGTGCATAAAGTTAGTGGGTAAGGTATTACAGGTCTTAATCGACAGTAACAGAAGTGCAGACACCCAGTCTGTCTTTGATTGGGTGGTTGATCAATGAGTAACCTTTAAAGGAACTGGGGTTGACCACAATGTAATTGATCGCATTTTCAATGGTGAATATCACAACTTTAATATCACAAACCATATCTAAAGGAAAACTTTTGCCCAGACTATCAACATTTATAAACTAATACATCAACTTACTTCCAGAGCATCGATCGTATACGGCTGTGTATCAGTCAGCCGCAGCACATAGGATATCAGTGGTCCGTTCGGGAACGGCCCCGGCTCCCAAGAAATAGCGACTCTGCCCGGAGCCGCAGCGTAGACTAAACTATAAGACTATCAACATCTAACTTACTTCCAGAGCATCGATCGTATTCGGCTGTGTATCAGTCAGCCGCAGCACATAGGATATCAGTGGTCTGTTCGGGAACGGCCCCGGCTCCCAAGAGATAGCGACTCGGCTCGGAGCCGCAACGTGGACTAAACTATAAGACTATCAACATCTAACTTACTTCCAGAGCATCGATCGTATTCGGCTGTGTATCAGTCAGCCGCAGCACATAGGATATCAGTGGTCCGTTCGGGAACGGCCCCGGCTCCCAGGAGATAGCGACTCGTCTCGGGTCTGGTGCCGCGGCGCGTAAGGCGCCTGGCGGTGAACTCGGTCTACCACTCTCCATGGTAGAGATCACTACAGATGGCTCGGAGTAAACTGGCTCGCCAGTGCCCACTCGGCCTGACAGGAAGATTGCTACGCGGAACTGGATCAGAGGAAATGCAGAACTGAGTGAAGGGTAACAGATTAAAATGTTGTTGAAATTGATTAGGTGCTTGATAGGCGGATGAACGGAAAAAGAGGATCATCAAAAGGCCAAATTAGCAATCTATGGGGATGTTCTTAAGCATCCTCATCATCATCAACGCTTGTCAACCCACTGCTGTTCCTAGGTCTCTGTGCATGGCTTTTACAGTTTCAGCACCGTCTGGCTCAATCCCAAGGTCTTGCGTATGTCATCAACCCATCTCGCTCAGATGGACATAATTCTTGAAATTGAATCTTACAATAGAATACAATTACTCTTTATTGCACAACAAATAAGACAGATACACAGGACATCGTATTTTAGATTTTATTACAATTGAAAAATTGCAAAAAGTAATGATTTCATTCCAATATTGCAGACACGGAAAAAGACAAACTCACCCTGTACTTCGTATAAGGCCTGAGATTCTCCACATGTATGATAGAGCGGTCAGAATGGCTGGTGTTAGAGTAATACTGCCAGGTGCCAAGCAGTTCTTCATACCGCCATTGGACCAGGTAGCTCATGTTCCCGAGGTTCCGCGGCTCCCATGTTAGAGACAACGAGGTTGCAGTGAGGCTGTCGGCTACTAAAGCCGGTGCGGACGGAGTGCCTATCAACTCTAGAAAAAGAAAACAAATAATGACAGTGATTGCAGACGAAATTCAGAAGGCTTAGAATGGACATCCAGACATGGCCCTCTCTAGAGTAGTAGAATAGACGAGCTATGTATGTAAAAAATATATACCCTTAGCCTTAGTTGTCACTTAGAATGATTTTAGATGTAAGGATTCTACCGATACCCTGTACATTTAAATCTGAAAGTTATGTTGTAATACTTACTTCAACTAGGCTACACAAGATTAATGTATCTTTTAAAGGACAATGTATACGCTTCTACAACAAAACTCCAAGTGAGTTGCAAAAATTATCAATAAATAAATTCAAACAAATTGTCAAACATATCCTTTGTAAAAAGGCTTACTATAAAATATCAGATTATCTAGACGATAAAAAAGCTTGGGACGAGTTTTGCTCCAACTCGAAAACTAACATTCTAACAAGGTAAAGGTTTCTTGTTCGCTTCTTTACTTTACCTTAAAAAGATTGAAGTGGACAAAAAATCAAAGTGATCACTTTATTTCCTAGTTTTACTTATGTAATCTGAGTTTTTGTGACGTGTCCAAGAGTCCTGTAAGGTCTAAAGGAAATAAAGCACTTTGAATTTTGAATTGAATTTTGAATTTTTTTGAATTTTGAATAAAGAAACTCTTATATCTACTACATAAACCCTTAAAAGAGTTCTGAAAAATTACGAAACGGCTGCCCAGCTACTCCTTTGGGCTGTTTGGGCAGTCGTGCAAAAATGCAATCGAATCGTCAATAATTGTTGTATGTACAATTATAAAAACGAATTCCTTAAACTTCGATAATTTCTGAGATTTATTAAACTCTAGCCTAGACATAAACTTGTCTAGGGTGTCCAAATCCGTGCTATGGGGACTGAAAAAGCAATGCAAATAGAGAAGGCGGCGGCGGTAACTCACCTCTTAGCTTTTGAAAGTAGGTGTTCAAAGCTTCGTTACATCCCATAACACAGTAAAGTTCTCTTGAGAAGACGGTATCCGAAGACACGTTCTGCAAAAATATATTACTTTATATCAAGTAGTTAGGTACATATAACAATAATTTTATAAAACCATTTTATCAATTAAAAATTTTCGAATTCTTCAATGCGTAAACATATTTACGTTTAGTACGTATATCCAAAACTTACGCAAACAATAGGACAGGAGTATTCCAGTCCCTTTTGCCAAAGACTGCATCCCAATTTGCACTGGAAAAGAAAACAAAACAACTTATAATAATTACAACAACACAACACCTATCCCAATATTACGATGCCAATTCCGTTCAAGCTATTTCATATCAACTAATCTAAATTCCAGAAAACTACAAATATTGTAGAATTAGAAGTTCACCCTCAATTAGCGTCTAATGGTGCGGGCTATGCTCCAATTAAATTCACCCCAAATTTGTTTATTTAGTACAGTTAATGTAGAGAAGTGAGCAATTATTATGTAGAGCGAACTGTTCCAGTTATTAAGAAATATGTATACCATGGTATACATAAAGCAAGTAATAAAACAAGACTATAAAAATCTTTGAAATGATTCATAACCATATTTAGATTCTAGCCTAGAGCGTAGGGTCTCGTAAAAAAAGTTAGCACTAAATGAAGAGCCTGGGTCTCGTTACCGAAAATATATAGAAGGTAATAAAAGGATGGTCTAACTAAACAAACCTCAACGAAATAGGGCAACAATCTTAATACTCTTTCATGTGTTACACAGTTCGCGAGAAAGAATGGATTAGCGTGTTTATCTCGACAGCACATGTTACAAACAGTGTGCAAGCTCTCATGTAACAGTAAACAACGAATCTGACTATATTTCTGAACGTCAAGCTTTTCCAATAGTATAGAATCAAGAATGTACACATAAAATAGGTTAAATTCTTAAATCACAAGATGTGCAAATATACATATCTAGGCAGATCGTACGAATTTGCTCCTCTTGGAATCAAGACCATGGGGGTTCCAAAGCTCTCTGGGTTTTTAAAAAAATATCCGAGTGTCTGTTCGTAATGACGCGTGACCTGCGAGCTGGTGAGTATCTGGCACAGCGAGCCCATCAGCATTGTCATTCAGATGGCGCTTCCGACTCGTATTGGTATGAATTAGTAGAGCTACCTCTAGCTAGATTCATTGTTTGTTTGCAACAGTCTGCATTTAGTTCAACATTTCAATTGTAAATACTTACTAATCCTAATTTTGTATTATTTGATTGATTATATTTATTAATTAAAGTACCTATCACCAAAAAAATCATATTTTTTATATATCTAAGTAATGATAGAAATTTACTATTCAAACCAAACGCCTATTGATGAGCGTCACTGTACATACATTTATAATTATTATAAAAAATTGCGTCAACGAAAGTTAGCCTATATGAAACAAGTGTTTTGGTGCAGCGGTGTATAGTTAGGGCGGGTAAGGCTACTATTTGTAACGGATTTCTCCGGTCCGATGACGACGTCTTAGGGTGATTTTTAGACCGGAAGAGGCAAGTGTCCTGCCTAATAGTAGTTCTGATAAATAAAATAAATAAATAAATCTCTCTAATCGTCTCCGTGTCTTGACATTGTCGTAAAATGGAATTCTGATATGTAGCGAATCGATGTCATAACGTACATCGATTCGCTACCCAGACTGCCCTTTGATTTTTGATGTCAAACATAAGTATATACCAGACAGATTTTACATCATTCATCACCACGCGTCACTCATTCACGCATTTTGATACAAAAATATCCAGCTAATTAGTACCATAGAAATAGTTAATGTGAATGTGCGTGTAGATAACAGATAAAATTCAATTACATTTCCGTGGGTGTCCTCCTAATCTTGTTAATTGCATGTCAGCGGGCAATTATTCAACATCCTCTTTGTTTAAGAAGGAAATGATGATCAGAAAGTCAAAATTTTCAAATAAGAAGGGAAACATCCCTGTCCTCTATTTATACCTATCTTGTAATATTTTCTCACCAAACAAGTAAGTTCGTTTTTGGCCCGAAGTTTTAAGCATAGTTGTATTAATTAAGGACTAATTTCCTTGGACTTGTATAGCTGTAATTTTTGATTACCTTGACTTGGAAGTTTTATTTAAATCACGGCTCCAAAAGGTTACGTATATGTATATCTGAGTTGAATATTTGACGTTCATTTCAACTCGATACCTCCGCATTACACGATACATACGCATTCCTGAGAAAAGAAGGTTGACAGACGGACAACAAAGTGATCCTATAAGGGGTCCTTTTTTTCCTTTTGAGGTACTGAACCCTATAAACCAGCATGGCACTCGGTCGGTCTAAATGCCTAGGCATACCTTTATTTTATTTCATATACCTAACGCTGGTAATTCTGTACCGTTTGAGTCACCAGACGCCCATTGAGAGAGCACAATGCGCAGAACAATTAAAATGCACAGGATCTCATTGCGAGATCAGTGCCGTTTGTTTCGGATGTGTAATTGGGGGTCGTGGCCTCTCGCGCACTCCCATTGAGGATCCTGACTCAGTGGATGCTGGGAGCATACGTCTAGAAAATCATCAGCCAGTTTTATGACAGAACCTTGGAAAAAAAACAGGTACCCAATCAATATCTGGGAGCACCCGTCTAGAAAATCATGAGCCAGTTTTATGACAGAACTTTGGAAAAAAAACAGGTGCCTAATCCATATCTGGGAGCATCCGTCTAGAAAATCATGAGCCAGTTTTGTGACAGACCTTTGGAAAAAAATCAGGCGCCCAATCAATTCCGTACCCTACAACAACGTCTTACTTAGGTAAATCTGCGGCGTCATATTATGATTAATTTGTAATAGATAATAAATTATTCGCAATTTGTGTTGACATTAAACTTTATTTTGATAAAATGAGACCATGCGTAAGGATGACATTCCTTCCATTTGCGACACCTTTATACGGTTTCTAATCTAAGCACTTGGCTGGTTGACCTAAATTAGACTATTGTTTCCAAGCGCTATTTGTGCTCTTAGCCTTATTGATATTTCTCGAACTTTCTTTTGAACGAGTCATGTAACATTTTGATCCTCGCTTTCTAAATAAGCAGATTTATTGTACGACTTACTGAAAAGTTAGCAAGACTTCTGTGGAGTTTAGAATTGTATGGTTGAAAAGGACGGTATTCTTAGCTTTTTGCTTTATAGTTTGTTACTCGCACTGGATCCTGCCGAAATCGAAACTTTTTGGGACATTATTAAATTTTCGTGGAAGGACGGTATTCATCTAAAGATCATCGCCATGACATGTCCATGGTACTAGTTGCCCTTGCTAACACGATTCTTCCGCCGTTGCTGTCACAACACCACGCCCAGAATCACCCTCGATGTCAATTTATTAATGTTACAGACTGACGGACGAATTCATTTTGGGTATGATAGACGCAACATGTCAATCATAATAGGTAGAACATGGGTCGACTTAAGCTACATCATAGTGGTAAAGTTTTGTATTATGCAGCTTTTATAGCAGTTATCTAATAGGTACCCATAACACAAGCTCTGCTTAGCTTGGGGCTAGATAATGCTGTGTGAATTGTCTAGAATTATTTTATTTTATTTTTTTAACTATTCTATCATTTATCTATATAGTACCCATAACACAAGCTCTGCTTGGCTTGGGGCTAGCTAGATGATTTTGTGTGAAATGTCCAGCATTTTTTTTCTGGTAGCACATTTTTGTATGGTCTTTAGATGCTGTTTTATGAAGGCAGTGATGTATGTTCTTCAGAAACTTTGAAAGTAAAGACAAAACCAAATAGAACTATGACTATGAATGTTTGTAAACAAACCACGATACATAACTAAAAAGTTCCAGATAAAATTTTAGGCAATATTTATTGAATAAACGATCTCAAACCGACTAGTAATTTAAATTGCACAAATACGCGGCAATATGGTAAATATTAGGTTGGGTACGTAAGTATGGGCAGTTTAACATCGAGTTTGGCTGGTGTATAGTTGTTATTGTAAATACAAAAAACATATTCAAACAAAACGGCTTCATATTTTAAATTGCCTTTAAATTACCTACCAAGTTATCTAGAAACGCGTTTAGGATATTCATAAAGCCATAAAACAAAACATTGATAAAGTAAAAGCTAATAAAGCACGATTAGTAAATGAACAGCTAATTAAGCAGTATCCTGTCTCGTGCCGTAATTATAACAAAACAATAAGTTCCATTGAGTATAGTAAGAGGGCTTCCTATCCTGTGCACTAAAAAGGAAATACCTATGAAAAAGAATCCCCTAAAAACGGAGTCAAATCAATATTTTTTAATTTTAAATGATCACAAGCACAATGAATTTTACAAAAAAATTTAACTTAGGGCAAACTTAAGCTTTTATGGCGTCTTATACAAGCATAGGCCTTGATGATCCGACATAATGTTGAATCCGCCGGTGGACATATTCGACGTTCACAAAAAATGCAATTTCCTCCTATATTCAGGGCCAAAAGCTCAAAGCTGGTAGCCCTGTTCGGAAATGGTTTAGGAAGTCCAATTGGGGGCGCATGGCCGGATGCAGGGCGCTTTGAAAGCACTTCGGACAATTTGTTTGTTAATTACAACAAGTCTCTAATTCGTCTATTATTTCTATGCGCTTAATTTAGTCCGGAAAATAAGCCGTTGAAATTCGCTTTATGAATATTTTAAGTTACAGTTAGGTACTTGTTAATTGTTTGTCTATGGTAATACTACAGTTACTTTTATCAACTACTAGTAACCGCTTGTGATTTCGCACGCGTTGTTTCTATGAATAAGGTTAAGGTTATTTTAATCCTCAGGGAACTGATTTATGGGATAAAAAGTAGTCGAGTCCAAGATCTCTGCAAATATACTGCCCGACCCATTTAGTGGTTTTGGAGAAGATACAAACATCCATTTATCCTTCCCTGGTTTATTAATCAAAAACGTATACTCTTATTATTTGAACAACACTGTTTAAATCAATAATGCTGGACAATCCTCACAACATCATCTAGCCCCAAGCTTAGCTGACGACTGATATACATAATAAAATACATTACATAATAATATTATACTAATACAAAATCCATCCATCCGTACAAACTTTCGCATTTGTAATATAGTAAGAGAGTTTTTTTAAAGTAAGTTTTTTAGTACTACATGTAGAGGAGTACCTAAAATTAATTAAGATATGAGGTTTAACTATCTCTTCAAAAACAGAATTTCCCAAATGTATTTTTATGCAGACTTGATACTGATAACCCGGTACAATTAAGATAGGGTGAGTTTTTAAAACAACATCTTCTGTTCACAATTACTAGGCAACTTTGTATGACCGTGGCGACAATTCACCAAGTCGAAAAAGTTTTGAAAACAATCGTACGAGTTTTATTTGTTCTAAGTTAAATCAATTATTGGTTATTATCTCCTATTGGTTAAAATCTAAGAGGCGCCACTAAGATACTAAAACTGAAACGATAGCTGTTTTTCTAATCCACAGAAGATACGTTACTGACCCTGATAAACTAAAACAAGATGATAAACTTTATGATTGCGTTAGTGATTGTTACTCGCGGTAGGCAAACACGAGGAAATCAGTGGCCTACCGAGTGATATTTATGTACCTAACTAAGACAACGACAAAAAATAATCACAGCAGATCAGATTCTCAGTAGACTTCTTTAAGCTGTACAGAAATTTCAATCCATGCCGGTTGATATTCCTTACAGGTATGCTAGAGATTTACCTCATGGGCTATAAGATCAAGTAAATTGTCTAGAGAGGTTATAAAGATCTTAATCATTATTACCGTTTACATCCTAGTTTTGTGCCCTGCACGATCCACTTACGCGAATCAAGGGCAAAATGCCTGATAACTGTGTCATTTCGTGACAGGAACTAATTTCAACAATAATGACTGAAGGTCATGCTGATTCTCATTCTCATCATGAAATATCATTTTATCTAACATCTTACAGCTTTTGAAATCAACAAGCCTCTAATAATTTCAAGACACCTCAACACGCTTCTTATGAATGAGGGTTTTTATTTTCCCTCCCTCCCCTCTGCCTTCACGAGCATATAAGAGTTTACATAATATTGTGTAGGTTTGTTAGAGATTTCCGCTATAGAAATAAAATAAATCACATTTAAATAGCATAAGGATTCAAAATATGTGAGCAGGTCACGCGTTAGCCCACGCCAACCACTTGATTCTGGCAATTGGATAATGCTAAGGCAAATTGGGGCCCACCGGAGCGCTTCCCGCCCAACTCTCGCATCTGTTGAGGGCTCTCTATTTGCTAGTGCTTCACTGCTGGCCTTTTATTCGGAATCTAAAGAGATTCATTAGAGGGCAGCTGTGGTCGGGTATTGACAGTCCAGTATCGGATAATTTTTTGTAGAGGTCTCAAATTACGCACCACGTACGCAAGAAAGAGTAACAAAGTATTCTGTCATGACAGTAGGAGAGGAAACGTTTAGTTAAATACCTACCTACACACCGAAGTACTATGTATGTGTTTACCAAGTTGATTGATCTCAAGCAAGGTCAGTACGCACAACACAAAAGAATGAAGCAGATACTGATATATACTGCTGAGGTTCATAATGTTACACATAGTTGGTGATGGTTATGGTTACTATTTAACATCAGGAAGACCGTGGCCATTACATAAGAAGATCACCTAAATCTATCATATATATCTTACGAAAAACCTAAATGATCAAGGTTTGCTAAAGATTCAGTGAAGAATTAGTCTAAGTGATGGCATTTACTATTTATAAAAGCCATAACAAAGTGGCTTAACGAGATCATTGGTACACATCCGAGAATTGTCTGTTTTTATTCGAATGTACAGCCGTTGAGTGTCCAATAAATGGGCAATAAATCAAAACACTTCGCAGTGACTGAGTGCACTCCCGGCAATTTCGCTCTTCAAGCTTGAACGAAGGATTCAGGAGCCAGGGGGGTAATAGGCAGGGGGGAGGAGAGAAAACTTGAATGGGCACTGTACACAGATTACTAGTTAGTTGCAAGCAGCGCAAACGCAACTCGCTGCGAGGCGGGGAACTCAGTCCATCTAATGAGGAAATAGAAATTAGTAGTCGACCAAGCGAATGCAGTTCTTTATGATAACCATGTCTTTGTGATTTATTTTTAAAGTTCAATGGGCAGTCAAGATTCACGACCGTTCGGGATAGGCATAAGTAATTGGAAGTGTTAACATATAAAATTGCAGATTATGGAAAGGTACTGGGATAGTCACAATCACAGAACTCAGGCCCGGAAAGTATATTCGAGGAAAGAAAACAGTGGCAAGCTAGAAAAAACACAACGTCTTAAATCAGTTAAATAAGGATAACAACATTCCACCGCCCAAGGAATTTTCTTGCAAGATGCGCGTATGAAATTAAACCGTCTGGAACTAAATTGACGCCAGACACTAGTAGAGATTAGCGCTTCACTAGGTTGAGAAATAGAAACAATTATATTACACGCCAGAATTACTGTTTCTATATTTAGCTTTAGTTAATTATAACGCCAAACTTCTTTGTCACGTCTTGAGACAAAGGTGTCCTTGAAACTTCCGTAAGCTCTGCAATCTGCGAAAACTTGAATTTGTTTTCTTTGTTAGGGAGGTAGGTCTGTTTTAGATTTTTAGATGAATTTCTTTCTTTATTAGTACTATAAATACTTCTGCTTATTAATATCATTGGCATTTCAAATTTTAAGACTTATTTTTTAAATTATAATTTAAAGCAGTATTTTTGATAATAAGAACAAACAAGCAAAGTCTTAGCGTTGATTGCTCAATCAATTGAAGGGTCTTGGGCTTCATATCGCATATTTTCAATTAGATGTCCAATTGATGGTCAAGACATGTGTGTAATTCATAAACGGACAAGAGAAAGTTCTCGTGAGAGTTCTTTGAAGTTTTTGGTATTAGATTGCTCTTGTAATTTTCATCAGTTTTGTCACTGTTCACAATGTTATTCATAGGTTTTGCAGGTAACGTTTTTATTATTAATTTACAAAGTAAGTTTATGAGCACAATTAAATTGAATTTCTTTTTTTGAATATTCATGTGCACCTGACGTCGACGGCGCGGCGGCTCTCATTTCAGTTCCGCGCCACTTATTCAAAAACATTGTTTTGATGTTTTTGCTCTACTGACTTCGTGAATTATTCAAATGTACCAGAATTATTTAACATTGAGTAACTGATTTCCCACGGTCTTGTTATGACCGTTATACTACGAGAGTTTTTAACATTACTACGCCTTAACACAAGTTACAACTGGGTGATTAAATATTGCAGATTTTCCTAAGAGACTTGTTATTCTAGGTTGAAAGATTTTAAAAGCTTCGGCTCTTTCAACGTGCTTTATGCGTCTTTTTATCGATCATCGGTCACTTAACTTGATTTTTAAACGCTATAAAATATAGCTTTTGGAAACATGGAAAGCACAAAGCCTAACAAATAATTTGAAACTTAAATGGAGAATGAGAGACTGTGATAAAATAATTTCACCCTCTACAGATCAGGCTATTGTTTTCCGGACGCGGTGCAATACCGTTTCGAATAAATTACGAGGAGCATAGGACTGTCCCTTGCTTCCGATAGGTGATTGTTGACTTCCGAACCCTGAGCGGCGGACCATAGAGCCCACTGGATTCCACATTCCACCACATAAAGGTTGGTTGTATATTCGGTGCCATAGGTGCAATAACCATATCGGACAAGGTAGAGTAACTAAATCGTTTACAGATTCCGTTTAAATGCTCCCGTTTTAACTTTTCCATAGTTTTAAATATTCTTCGACAATAATCACCGTTAAAGAGGATTTTATACTCACGAAAATATAAATTTTTGGGGGTCAAAAAATGGGAAAGTGCTATGCTTAAAAAATGAATCAAGCCTGGCTTTGAATTCACGTTTAAGGATCACACAGAAAACAATGTTTTTAAAGGTTTCGAACTTTCAAAACCGGCAATTTAATGATAAACCCGCCACATCCATTTCAAGAGCTGTATAAAACGCTAGAACAAAACGAGCAACTCTAAAATAGACGCGAGGGGGCCTGGCAACTAGCAGCTTCCTTCCTGCGTCCATCCGGCCTGCAGTCTCACGCGACCCCTGCGCCCTGCCATGGTGGATGACCACCTCGACAGTACTTATGGGACCTGACTTGTCAAACCATGAGATTTATTGACAGGATGTCATATGAAAGGTATAAGTTCAGCTCCAAAAAACAGAATAGATAAGTTGAAGAATTTTCGAAACCTTTTACTTGCTGTTATTATAATAATAATAATAATGCTGGACAATTCACACAGAATTATCTATGTTATTACTTATTAACAAGAAACAAAATTGTAAGTAGAAGTCTACGACCCACGTTAGGTGCCTACCTATAAAGTTATTTTGAACTATTTTGAAACCAGCTATCCCAAGTAATATAAGATTCGAGAAAGATTAAAGGGAACGGAACAAAACATTCCCTGATCCTGTGTGAATCTAAACAAGTTAACGTGACTTTGGTGGCGAAGGAGGCAATACAGAATTACAGACATTCGACCAGCGCAAGTGCATTTCATCTGCTACACCTTTGCACAACGCTGACAGATGGAAACCGGGGTCTGCAGGCTTGGGCTTTATTTGGAAACAGATTAACTTTGTGTTTACTTAACAGGAGAAGGCAAACTGTAAGATCCGTTCCCGGTGAGAAGGGTATTTGTTAGAAGTTTATTTTGGTGTGGTTGTGAAATAATGAGAGCACTTATCTATCTGGTTGTATCTGACTATTTCAAGATGACAAAAAACCAACACACAAAGTATTACACAAGTTCAGTAGCTAACAGCTACATGTATAAGGCACACCATCGTTACAAAAATATAAGTCGGCTTCTGAAGTATAAAGAGAGAATTAGCAAGCAATTCTAAGTTACAAATTGCCACTAAAACAGTTTAGTCAAATGTAAACAAAGCAACAGTAACAAAGACGCAGGGATCGTCAAAATAATAATAAATGGAAACAAGTCAATTGACTTCGTTTACCGCACACAAAGCAAGGCTGAGGGGTGCGCAGCCCCGTCTCGCCACTTGATCTTTTTTGCGCAGGGGCATAAATTGCTTCTAACTGATAATTTTGACGTAAACCAGTAGTAACTGTCGAGTGTGGGAATGGTGCATCCCGTTTTATGTCAGTTTTTGTGTAAAATTGAGATGGATAACGTTATTTTACTGTAATTCCAGTAAAATGGGGTTGACACATCTATGCTGTCTATCTATAACTGATCTACCATCATTAGCTTTTGTAACCAAGAAAAACAACGCATTCAAGCAATGTAATACAATAAGCATTGCTTGAATGCGTAATTAACACTAGAGAGCCGTAACTGTATAGTTAGTTACACCTCTAGTCTAGCCACTTTGCACAAAATTTGAGATCAAAGCAAAAAATTACCTAATCAACACAATCCCAGCCTTATCTGCCAATAATGTATTACGAAAATGTTCCTTCGATTTGAGATCTGAGGATGAAAAAGATCCAGAAGATTACATTTAAGTCCTTTTGCTTTAAGTAAAAGGACTTAAATGTAATCTTCTGGATCACGTCTGGATACACATTAGTGATTTGAAGGGTCATTGGAGTTTCAGTCGGTTAAGAAGGTTTAAGAAGCATTATCTTGCTAATGTTGTCTTCGAAATTAACATAAAAGCGTGGAGGCAAACAAGCTTCATGAAGTATTCATGCTACAAAATGTGCATATTTCTGTGTTCGAAAGAGCACGGTTAATTATGATCTGAAAATGATTTCCATCGCCCTCGTTTCATAGACATTGTAAGAAACTGTGTCAACTGTGGAGCGCTAATCGGTGGGTTATCGATTGTTGTGGATACAGTATTCATTAAATACTTTATATCAACGAGGTCGCAGGTTGGAATTGAGCGATTGGGCTGATTTGTTTATCTCGAAGTTAAATATGTTTACTTATTAAAAAGAAAAACAGTCTCCCTACTACGTTCACGCGTAAAACGGACCAATAACTTTTGTTTTGCTGTAATCAAAAAGGTCGAAAAAGTTTAAATGCTGAACATCGGTTTTTAGTAGTTTCCGTTGCAAGGACATAAAAATTGAGTTACCCAATAATCAGAAAATATAAACAAAACAATAACTTCTTATCAATTTTACTACCGGAGCATAGTTACGATCTATGAGAATTTTTTGTATACTATTTCACACAATCAATACAATACTGATATATACACGCATATTGAGTTATTGTAAACACATTAAAAAGAGATTTAAACATGACGTTGGCCATTAAAATTATATAGCGGTTAAGAAGTTCTGATTATGGTAAGAACAAGTAAGTAAATAAGAAAGGGGTGGGTTGATAAAGCTGAATTAACCGTGAACATGTTATGATTAATCTCAGTAAACGGCAATGAAAATGACAAAATAGGTAACATAATAAACAAGAAATACCTGTTAGACTAAATGGCCTAGATCAAAAAGCTAAAGGAGGACTGCTCGTGATAATGAATTCTATTAACAAAACACTTACTTGCTGGACACTGCATTCAGAACCACAGTTGACGTCGAAGTGCCCATCTCCAGTTCGGTTCTGTAAAAGGAAAACAACAATTAGTAAAGTCGAACATGCAGAAATGGCAACGGAACGGCGAACGAAATGGCGGATATGCAGAAATGGTAGACAAAATGACAAATAGTAATCAACTGAGTAAAATGCAAAGTAAGCGGTCTTGATAAGTACCTAATTCCATCAACTTCAGTAATTTACACAAATGCATGTAAGCATGTAAGTACATAAACCATCTTGAAGGGCGAACCTAACGGGTTCGGTTGTAAAACCAGGCCTAGATTTTAGTAGGTACTGCAGAGATCATCGTGGCAAAAAATTCGATTTACATAAAATTCAACATTATTTGTTTGGTTCCTTCAACGTGAAAACATGATTGAGAGAAAAAAACATGAATGTGCGCTGTTTCGCACATTATTTGGTCTCTCTCAGAAATCCTGCGGTCTATTGAAATGCCTTATGATTTGATTCGGTTATAGATTGTTTGATTCCTTGAACCAGTTTCTTCATAAGTTGTTTATTTTTCTTGTAAACAAGCAAAAACTTGTTTTTTGCGCGAACGTCGCCGTTCCTAAAACGTATGCTCTGTCCCGCTCGATATCCTATGCCTATCCCATTTACAAGATGGATCGCATTACGCCCTCTTAAGCATTTTCTCTTTTCTAAACTAGACAAAAGCTTGTTTAGGTAGGCTGTCAATGCTTGGGGGGCTTAATGCAAGTTTTATTCCATCTAAACCAACTACCACACCACTTTCAGGCACTTTCTAAGTAATGTCATCACATCACGCATACATACATACGCTAAACTATTACCTAGTGTCATCATTCGTTGATACGAGGCTATCTGATACTGATGATGACCTAAGCAATGACTCGACTCTGAATATAACAAGCCGTTAAAACCTCGCGTTCTCCTTTTTAGTTATAAAAACTATTTTAATTGGTGAGGTTTCACGGAGGGATGTACTGCGATGCGACGCTCTGTTGTGATGACTTCCGTCGCCGCGTGCGCAGCCAACCGTGCTAAACTAACCGACACAGCGCCCTACCTGCTGTAACTGTGGCCTGATTGATTCCTTATCGTCGGCAGGTTCATCTATCTTAGTTAAGTATTTAATCTGTTGCTTGTAAACAGGTGTATTTTTGAGACGGGACAGTAAAGGATAACTGGTATAGCTACCGGAAAATCGCAATAAAACGTATCCGAGATACCTTATGAGTTTTTTTACTCAATAAATTATTCATTCAAAATGTTTGCATCAGCCAACTTAGATAGGATAGGACTGATACAAAGGTTTGGTAGAAAAATCTTCGAATTTCTAACTCAAAACAATAAATAAAAATAAACTTTTTGAAATAGATATCAAAAATTCACACGATACCTAGGCATATTTTATTTCTTTTCAATTACATACCTACGTTACCAGTTTGTCTTTTGTTTTTTTATGTTTTTGTGTATTAAAGGTTCACAAGGTTTTCGAAGCAGCGATGAGTTTCTGCAAAAGGTATGGGAAAAGTTTATTGCGAATTCTCACTTTTTTAGTACTTGTAATAAAAGTTTTCGATCAGTTTATGAACGGGAATCGATTACTGGTAGATATCAAAAACGTGTTTTCTTATTTATATGATAAAGCTTGAAAAAATACCTAATAATTTATGGAATATAAGGCAGATCCCCTTCGTTTCGAAAATGAAAAAAAAAAACATTTTAAATACCGAAATAATTGTGCAACCTACCATCTGTTTTCTTAGTTTTTACAATTTTTCTCCTGAACTATAAATCACAAGTTTTTTTATTTTCACCACTGTCATATTTATAAGAATAAGAATGTTTATTGTGAACTGTGTAACATAGTTGGTCTTATGAACTATTATACATTCTTCAACAGTTTGTCCTTTCGGACATACAATAATTATTATAAGAATATACTTAAAATTAAAGTAATTGCATTTAATAGTACTCAGGGCACCTTCGGCTTATTTTTGCATGTCTTAATTAAAAGAAATCATCAAAAAGTTGATTTTTGAGCTTACGCCGCTCTGTTCTGTCCCGATCCTTAAACACGAAATCCTACGCCTATCCTATTCACAAAATGGCGTCAAAAAAGCGAATAAAATCAATAACATCTTATTTCTTATTTGATAATAATGACTATTTATAAACCTGTTTATAGTATTAAATTTGACGTGTCTAAGTGCTTAGTTTGTACCTAAGCCTAAAGAAATAAAGTTTTTGACTTTGACTTTGTCATATATCGCCCCCTTAATGAAATTTTGCAAGGAGGTAAATGGTATCACTGATACGGACGTAGGCTACTTGAAAAGCGTGTGCGAAGCCTCGGGCAACAGCTAGTCTTTAGTCATTTAGATCGTTAGATAAACTTCTGCTCTGGTAGAAGTGATAAGTAATATTTTGTATGATTCTGCAAGCGTGCGACCGGAACCAGACCGGCCCCACTTTGTGGGCTTCTGGAAAGTGATACCTGCGGTTTTGGGTTTTGGGATTTTTATTCACAGTGATGCATTGTCCCAGGATAATAAAGGTAATCTGATACTCGTTGCGAAGTATAACATGCTGTTGATTTTGTAGTGTGATATTTTTTTGCATTATTATGTTTCAACTACTTATATGATTTTTATAGTCCAGGAAAAATGCAAAATTCTCAGAAATTTCCTAAAAATGGTAAAGAGATAGCTTTACGTAATAACTTTAAGTATTCCAAAGTGGAGCAATGCCGACATGATCCGCATATAGCATGTTTGCGTTGATTACGATGGTTTGCTAATTGCCAACAATTGCTCAGATGTGCGTTGAACCTAAGTAACAGTCACCGCAAATAAACAAACTACATCCTAGATTTATGTAATGTCTTGAGACTGATTGTAATGTTGTTTGCGACCGATGCACTAATAATTGCCCTTTATCAATGAAAATATGATCATTAATATGAATAATGTCAACTATTAAATAATCAATTACTCCCATTCTAAATTATATTAGGCATTTCATATTTTAAATATTGTTAAGTAAACAGATTGATAAAACATTATTTAATTAAAACAAACTTTTGTTTATAAATAAGAAAACAAGTTTTAAGATAAAACTATGCAGCTATGTGCGACGCAAGTTTTGAAATGGTAAGTAACGCTGATGGATGAAAGTTAAGGGAATTTGAATCTAACTGTCTCCGCGGGTAGGTGAACATCCCAGCAAGGGCATAGAACAGGAAGGCCTCATTGTCGTCCTAAAGCAAACAATAATTAACCAAACCTGGAATGGGCATTTTTCATTGCATCGAGCAACGGCTTCCGCTCCAAATTTCTCGGTGATGGAACTGTAATCGCAGCCAATTGAGCGGGCGGACAAAGCCAATCCGAGCAGCGACAACACTAGCCATTTGTGCCAATTCTGAGCAGCGTTCATTGTGCTCATCGACTCCGAGCCTCCATAAACACTCATCACGTAAACATTCCACAAAAATTAAAAAATATAGTCTATAAGTATAGGGAAATTGAAAAGTGCGCGGGAACCGTCATGTTTCGAAAGCGCGGGACCGTTGCGCACACGCAGCAAGCTAGTGATGAACTGAGTTGGTATGAGCGCTGGCTGTAGCACGCGCTACGAGGCCGCTACGATCCGCCACCGCTACGCCCATTAGGTCCTTTAATATCCCTAGAACGGTCGCACCTGAATTGTTTGCACTTGCTGTAAATTATTTAGGGGCAGGTCCCTATTATAATTCATTGAGAATAAAAATAACGTTTTTTTTTTATAGAATCGTCCTGAAAAATATTGTGAGGTAATTTTACTAGTTTACTACTACAATTGGTTTTTGAGATGGGATTGTATGTCCGAATCGGAAAACAATCGTGTAAGGAGCCACAAAATTAAGGAGATAACAAAAAGCAGATTTTTCTTTTCAAGACTAACTATTACGGAAAATAGAACCAATTGAAATACGAGTAGGTAGGTATGACACCCTGTATTTTTAGACCGAAAGCGGAACGTTTTGTACTTATATTAGAATTATCGCAATGGCTTATGACTTGGCCAATAAACTACCATAGCAAAAGCTAGACGCGTTATCCAATATTCTTTCTAATTACTGTTTAATTCCCGTTGCACTGTTAAAAATAGCCCACTGTGCCACTTTCACTGCATTTATCATCATCAGTTCACCATAGCTCTCAGACCTGACCCTGTTGATCCTGATTCGTTGAGTTGTTTTATAGAGTCGTATATCAGAGTAACAAGGCCATGCAGCAAGAACTCAACCGCTGAGCATAGTGTTCAATTAATATAACCACATACCATTACAGCGCTTCCCACGCTTTATTTTACACAGCGAACTTCTACGACTTGGATGGATTCGATAGAAAAAGGATAAAGTTAAACAATTCAAGTGTTTTTTTACTAATCTGTAGAATATAAAATAAATAATAAATAAATAATGCTGGACAATTCACACAGCATTATCTAGCCCCAATAAGCAGAGCTTGTGTATCGTAGTTAAAATGTTAGTAGTACGTATAAAACCTATTAGATAACTGATATATAATACGATATATAGATAATTTTAGAGATATTTTTATTATAGGTACAAAGAAAACGACCAGCACCCTGAACAAATATCTGCAATTGTATACACATTTGTCCCGAGGCGGGAATCGAACCCGCAACCTCCTGCGTCGCAGGCAGACCTTCGCCCACCGCGCCACAGAGATCGTCAAATAATTAAAAAGTTTTTTTACTAATCTGTAGAATAGTAGAAATCTGATCGGATCTGTAGAAGTCTTTACACCATTTATAACTCAAGAACGGCTGGACCAATGTTACCTAATGATATTTGATTTGTTAGATTCATCTCCGTCCCAAAAAGCTAATAATTAAATCTATGAAATATTCACGAAGGACAAAAAAATATGAAGAAAATCGTTTTTCACATTCAATGCGATCTTTGATTCATAGGCGTTAAAGTTTGCTGGGCCAGCTAGTATAATTAATTATATAGAGGTCATCTTTGCGATTTCATTTCATGTGTTTACAAAGTTTCTAATCTCCGACGTCATCGACTAAAAACACTGGCTAGACCGATTTTGAAAATAGTTTTACAAAAAGATAGGTACTTAAATTATTAAGGAGAGTCAATAAGTTTGGTGTTCCACAGGGGAGTATACTTGGTCCTATATTATTCCTGCTCTATATAATCGATCTCCTTAGTTGCACTCAGCATGGTTCTATAATATTCGCCGTCGATACAATGGTTCTTATACAAAGCAACAAAAATAATGAGTAAACATTATTGACTGGCTAGGTAAAAATATTCTTAAAGTAAATAAAACTAAAATGATGCAATTTCATACTATTTGTGCATTGCTAAAAATAATTAGGCCGTGCTATAATCAAACAGGAATCAATGGAAGAGGTATAGAATCTTTTAAGCTCTTAGGTATAACCATGGACCAAACATGCAGTTGGACTAAACATATTAAAAGCATTTGCACTAAACTTAATAAGTTCGAATCTGCAGTAAGGCGGATAAGACAAGCGGTAGGTATCACTAGAAGCAGCTTTACAGGCATATCACGGATATGTGGCCTCCGAGGTTCAGTATAGCCTCCTCATGCCACCGACGTAGACAAAGCCTTCCGACTCCGGTATTCGAGCAATCTTTGGAGAGCATTGAGCACCTTGAACCTTGTGGACCGCTCTTTAGAAAGCATAAGCTTCTGACTATACCAAGCCTCTACCTACATCAAACTATAATACTCAGAAACTCCGATCTCTATGATATGCAACAAGAACTTCGAAGTCGGCAACTAAGAGACCACTTGTTACTTGTTCTTGAACTATTTTCCGCAACTAGGCCTCAGCTGGGCCCTTTTTGCGTTCTTTTTGCACCATTTGAATGCGAAACTTAATTTATCAAAACGCATGAATTCAATTAATAAAAAATATATATTTATGCAATGTATTGTAATAAGTAGATCAGTTAACTAGAACCCGTAACACTATTCTGTTTAGCAAGGGGCTAGATAACCAGCATTAGAAATTTCAAATATTTATTTATTATTTTATTACTATTACGTAAAACAAAATTAGCATGAAATTCTATTAGAACTATTTTAAAAAGCTTCATTCCTAAATAAAATTTTAATATACCTCCACAGCGCCATCTGTGTGTTATCATCGAAACCAACTCATAAGCTACTCGTACGGTTGTGTGCGCAGCGCACTGTCACAAATAAAACACCAACCACAATAATTATAATGATCACTCTCCTAGAGGGCACCAATAAACGCGGTGCTAACTTAACACGACAGATGGCGTAACATGTCGAAAACGTTTACACAATTACACAATTTAACCGGCAGAATATAATACCATACCTTAGCCAAACTCCTTGTACAATGTTAATATACAAACCGTTCATACTTAACCTAAAATTCACTTTGTTGGAGCGTAAATATATACACAATTAAAATTACTTGTAGATTTGAGATTCTTCCTTCAATAAAAATATTGCTTACAACTACATCTAAAACCCGAAGCCTAGCAAAGAGTTTTATTTATTTGTGTCGTAGTTTGTTTACTAACATTCTACAAGGAGTTTGGCTAGTGTATAGAAAGATGCATTCCTGTGAATACAATTTATCGCTAAAGACACTCGTGTGACTCGTTTATCAAATGTCTAATAAAACCTACATAAATAAAGACTTACTCACGATAATGATATATCTATGAAGCCAGGTAATGTCCCGCAGAATGAAGTAGGTCGAAACTGTTTCTGAAAGTAATAATATTACAGTATATTACAGCGCCTGCTGTTTTGACTGCTGTATACAGACTATTTACTTTTTGAGATAGTGGATGGCCAAATTCATAAATTGAGTCCATGACTTCTTTCACGACATTCTTATTGAACTCTCATATTTCCAGATTTGCCCTTACACTCACATCTCAAAAAGCCACCCTGTTATATCAAATTACATTTTTATGAGACATGTTATTCATGAGTAGAGGTACGTATTAGAAATTTTTAATCAGCCCAGCGAATTTACGGTAGACAATGTAGAGGACCTAGGTGCAGTAAGTACAAGAGCATTTAAGTGAGCAATAAGACCATAGAAACTCTTAAAACAAGTTTTTGTTCTGAATACCTTTGGATAGAATATGGACGACATCAACAAAATAGGCGTACCTACCTATAATTGAGCCTTGAGCAACGCCACAATGTAATTCAATTAGGTATCAGCAATCTCTCGTCTTCTAAACAGTGGGACTTATAAGATAAGCCTATGTAATTTATAAGTGTAATTTGATGAATTATAAATATCCCTTTTTATTTAATTTTTAGTAAGTCGTGATTTGGAATTGTTTTTCCATAACTTCAGGTAGGTATCCCTTCACTTCTAAATTTGTTTTTAAAAGATGTATTCATTGCATTCATTATTTGTATTCATTGCATTACATTTCCTTCTATTCTTCCTACTTGTGGAAAACTTTGTATTGAAAAAGATTACAATCTAGCGTGTCGGCGTCTTTATTTATTTTCTATCAGTAAGCTATCAGTATCATTTTATTGTAATAAATTTTATTAGAGTTATAAACCTATGGATTTAGCGATACTCGTTTATGTCAGATAGGTGTTGGTTATACTTAAGTGGTTAGATCACCTCTTGAGGAGGCCAATACGACCTGATTGAGAAAGGAGGAAGAACGAGTAGATACGATAAGGGAATTGTAAAATAAAATTTATAAACATCACTGATCAAATTTTAGCAGAGCTGTAAAACAGAGGCTTCTCTGAAAAGAAACTGTAGGAAAAGTCATCCATGCAACATTTTGTATTCATAAACTACGCATACCTAGGTATACGAGTTGAAAGTAACGAGTTGTAATTGGTCACACCACGAGCAATAATGTACTTCCTATTAACCTTTATTCAGGTACTCTGCTGAGTAGCTCCTTACTATTTTAATCTTGTTTCCTTTCTCGCTATTCGTTCATTTTCAAGGTTTATTGTTTTAATTAAGACTTTCCATTCTGTCTGAGATTTTCTTATCTCTACCTTTGTCACTTAAGACTGTAGCAAAACAGTTGTTGATTACCTATCAACGAATAGCACGAATTTTAGACATTGATCTGCACATGTCAATAAACCCAAATATATGTATGGCTTTAGAGAGCGTATTAACGTATCTCCTGTGATAGATATAGCCCATGTATGAGTACTTGGTAGAGATCCAAGTCTCTCGTGCCAAAGCGCACTCGGGTCAGGTTAGCTTGTTACCTAATTCGTATTTCAGTTCCAAAGACCACCACGATAGAGCAATACAATTTTATCGCGACACCAGTGAATTACTTTATTGTACCTCCCTATTTATGGAGATATAACGCAAATAACAAACAATTGTTAATTTTACAATACGTATTATAGTTGTAGTCGCAATTAAGATAAAGTAAATTGTGGAGCTGAAAAGATAGCGTATGTGGGATTCAATAGAAAAGACGTGTGAAGGAAAATATCAGTTCAGTTGAAAACCGCTTGTGGTGGTGAATTGTTCAGAAACATTTTGCAGTTTGTGAATCATTATGGCTCTGGTCCAGGACAATTACTACAAGGTAACCTCCATTTTTCTACCGTTACGTGGAGTTTTTCATTATATGATTACAAAGCAATCTAACTTTGAATTTTGATAAAATGTGATGAAGATGCTTCAGAGGACATTTGAATTCAGGTTATCTAGACAGAAGAGAGTGTCATGTCACCTAAACAGAAAGAAAAAAGGCGACGCAGTGGCAATGAGTATTATTGAACTTACACATTGCCAGCGCGAGCCAAACCTACACTAATAATTTTTTTCTGAATCTGTAAAAAGTGGTGTTAAATTTCGACATTTCGGTGTGTACGACTGTACTTATTGAACATTAAAACGTGATTAAAAATAAGAAGAGAAAATAAGAAATTTTCATGAACAATAGTATAGTATAGTAGAGCTACAGAGAAGACAAAACATTGGCGATAATAATTTGCATGGTAACTAACATTATTTGGGTATTTTTAATAGTCCACACGAATGAATTCAAGGGTGTGTCAGCTAGTTTATTGAATAACTTAACTGAGTCGGTTTTAAAAGTTGCCAATAAAATTATCAGCTCCTTTATTGCATAGCAATCTACCGAACTGCGTCCTGTTTTCGCATTTACATTTTTGGTGATTTTTGGTCAGATTTCAATAACCAACTTAATTTCTTTAAGCTTACAAAATAAGCAAGTAGGTACCAAGCATATTGGTAGATAATAGGTATTATCAAATAAGAAATAAGTTATTATTACGTAGGTACTCGTAATAAATAAAATTACACTTAATTTTTCTTTTTTTTATGCTATAAATACATAGTTATGCACTTTAAAGTTGTCAGTCGCACGATACATATGAATTTAAAAAACTTCCGGAAATGCCATATTATATACTTCTATCGGATTCGAATTTCACATCTCTTTTCCGTAAATCTCCCATGGGAATTTAATGTTTTACCAGGATAAAAAGTAGCATAATGTTACTATCCATCCTTTCAACTAACTCTATGTCAAAAATCAAGTCGATTGGTTGTTTAGTAAGGGCGTGCAGGAAGGACAAGCAAACAAAAAACACACTTTCGCATTTATAATATAAGTTAGGATAAAGCAACATAAATTACATACACAAAATTTGCAAAGTATAGAAGATCTGTATAAAATAGAGATCAGTGAATATAAATCGAGCATAGACCGGTTGTTTGTGTTTACTCATGCACAGCGCGCGCGTGTCTTGCCTCACGGATGCAGTTTAATGCAAAAGAACCAAAACAGACCCGACCATGCTTGGAGGCACGTCAACTCGTTGAAGACAAGACACACCCTCTTTCCTTATTAGCAGATTCAATGAAATGCAACAGTGAAAATATGAGAAATACACAAATCTATTAAGTAGGAACTTATATGGTCTTCCTTGACCAAGATATATAAAATGTCAATAACGTTTAGATTAATACTAGGTCATCAAAGATTTGAAATCCATTTGAGGAGAAGAATTAACGAAACACTTCATTTTCCATAAAACAAAATCATAATGTAGTATCTAACAATGCCATGAAGCACCTACAACAGGCACCATAATAGTGGTACACCTGGCGGTCTTTCCACTAAAGGCTATTTCTATCAGGGAATCATCCTGATCATCAATAAAAAAATCTTCAAACGTGTACCTTACCTACTTTTTGGGAATGTTTAGATCATATCTTGCCTTTATCTGGCTGTGGTTAGGTTATCATTGCTAATCAGATCTGCAACAAGAAATCTAATCAAGATCTTGTCTGGGTCTATGCATGCATATGGCACAGGTGGCAGAATGTTCTGGACTGGACGCATCAGTTTCCTTTCAACATGGTTTCAAGAGTAGGTCAACTTTTTTGGCAACTAGGAAGTTGGCGATTTAAAAATTATTGAAGATACTACGTTTTTATCCGGATTCCGTTCTTTCCGGGATTTCTCAGTTGTTAATTCATCAATGGATCATTCTTAAAAATCGTCTATAAAAGAGGAAAGTGGTCTAATGGGTTTGAGTTCCCAATATAATCTAAAGAATCAGTCAGGGTCCGCAGCTCTTGTCGACAATTTCGACGTACGAATCGCAGGTGTAATTGGGTATTTCATAAACATTTCGTATATTGCGCTGACGTGATATTGCGTGAAGGGCATCACGTGCGAGGACGGCAGCGGCGCGGCGGTGCGGTGGCGCGGGTTGGGGGGCCGGGCCTGACGTCACCGGTACGCGGGGAGTGCGGAGAGCGGGGGAGGTACGGGGGAGCGGCGAGAACGAGAGGGTGTGGTGCACATGCGCCGCTGACCGCGTCTCAAGGTGACCCTCGACGCCTCGACAAGCCGAACGAGTGTTATACGTCGTCGCGACACTGCTGTACTCCTTTCACTTCTTTACGTATTAAGCGCCGGTATTCGCAACGCGGATATCAACGTATTTGTGATCGGTGGAATTTATGCCAGCACCCTGTGGACTCCAACGCTCCTCGTTCATCACTTCTTGTCTCAGTCCGCAAGACTGACAAGACAAATCGATATGCGTCAACCACGAGATGTCGTGAGTACCCATAAGCTCAAATATTTGCCCTGATTAGAATTTTTCCAAAGAGTAGGTACATTTGTAAAGAAATTTGCAACATTGCCTTGCCAGTAATGACGGTATTTACTTAGGTTCCATTTTTTAGCATGAGGTAATATCGGGGTTTTTTCAAGCCTAAGGAAGTTGTAATAAATTTTCCGATCAAGCTCTAATTTCTATCTTGTTTTGCTCTTTATTTTTATTCTTAAGAGTAACTGATTATAAAATATACTAACAAGGTCGTGACTCAAGGTCATTCATAGAGCGGGACTCCATTGACCCCAATCGTTAGCATTTTGTGATAAGTCTCTTCAATGGGTGTGACTGTGAACCTTTACAATGAGTTCGTTGTTTCATCGCATTTGCCACGTGTAACAGCAACATGAATCGACTAACGACCGTTATATTTACAAAAGCAGAAATAAATAATTCATTATTGCTGGACAATCCACATAATCTGCTAAACTTAATATAATATTACATAGATGATTAAAAAGCGTGGTCAAAACACAAAACCACAAGAAGTCTACTAATTAATACATGCGATACAAGTTTTCAAACCAGTAATGAAAAAAAAACTTCTATTGCAATTATATGAATATGAAAATTCCGGAGAAGCGAAAATGGTTTTGTAAAGGTGACTGGCTAGCCTTTATAACGAAAAAGGTCATTCAATTCAAACCTTTCAAACTTTATTTATAAAACCGTTCTTTAAAATGTAGCTTTGGAATCGAAGATATGATTAAATAGGTAGGTACAATTATTGAAACTACCCTCATTAATCATCATGCATGGCTGTAGTGGACTTCACGTCGATAGACACGGTCACGGTATCATATATTTTGCGTTTTCTTACTTTTTAAGTGGATGAGCTTATTTCTAAAAAAAATATATTTTAAAACCGACACAATTATATGTCAAGAAAATGCAAGATTGAATTGGTATTCAAATTTTCAACCAGTACCTACCCACTGAAACTGGTTATACCGGTGCTAGTATAGGCTACAAAATACTTAATCCCCAAACATGCAATACTAGTCAACATCAAAGTCTGTAATAAAGTGTAATCAATATAAAAGTGCTTCTATATATGCAAATAACTGAATTGAATCCGTAGTATTGTGTATTCAAACGATTTCTAATAGTTTTTTATGGCATAGGTAGTGGATTTATAAGGAAGATGTTTCTATCAACTCTAAGGTCGAATGATAAACAAGAGCGTATATCATGTTTTTTCTAAGAATTAATAATTTAAACTTTGATAAAATACGTATGTAAAACACACTACTAATGAGAACAATAGATATGTCAACAACTAAGATTTTGGAAATAAATCAACAGCAAAAACAATGATAAGTTATGTTTTGCTCATATGATTGTGTGCTTTTATTGTGCGATCTGTTTAATAATTAGCCATATGAAATGGAAAAATAGTAGCTTCATACACAGATCAGGTCATACACACTTATTATAATATATAAATAAGTATTATCAGGTACATAAACATTAAATTATGTATTTGTTTAGAAGTGCCGTTAGATTTAACTAGGCCCTGGCTGGGACAAATAGAAAAGATACTAAAAATAAAAAGAATTAGCATAACATCTTGAAAAGTACCAAGTCTGTAAGTAGGTACCATTATTTAACAACAGAAAGAGTTCGAAAGAAATTTAAACACTTAATTCGAGTTTTTGAAGTTGGAAGAAATATAAATTGCGGTTAATAGATCGCGGTGTATGAAACTGCTGATGAAAACATTCCATCAAAAAGAGCTAACACTAAAGCAATTCCCATGTCAAACAACGAAAGTAAATATTAACATAAATAACCCATTTTTGCCATTTATCATTACACCATTACCTAAAATGCGACGGTAATGACTAATGAATCATTGTAATAGCTATCTCGAAAGCGATACGGCTCTTATCACAATCTACTTCAATGCTGAAGTAGCATGATAATGCTGTCTGTCTGGCACACCCAGATTTACTATCTCCACTAATCCGCATAAAAAAATCCCCTGGCCAGGCAGGTTGTTGGAAATGTTTGGTTTTTCCGGTTAGGTACATACGCAACATCTTGTGTATGTATAAGTATACCATTGGTAGGTATCTTATCCCACAACGAAAAAAGCCGAAATACAAAAAGATAGATGACGAAAAGACAGATAGATATGACGGCAATGTTTTTGCGAATAAAGACAATAATAATGTTGATAAAGACGCACAAGTAAATAACCTCAGCGTCCGTACCGCACCTACTATCGTCACGAGACTTATCTTTCTTTGCAAGTGTCAAAAATAAATAGACGCATTACGAGGTTTGCCAAGAAAATGTTAGCTTACGCCCATCGTGACGTGATACAAAAAACAAACATAGTGCAAACTCAGAAAGAGACAGGAACTTGATTGAACTTGAAGCCTTGGTTCAATCGTAAGGACATTTGAAACCCTATATTCTTGAAGAATTTTCATTTTGAACTACATATTGTAATCCCAAAATAACTTGCTAAAACGAAAATATGCAACTACCTACATAACGCCTTTAATTATGCCAAAACGAAAATGGTTAACTAAGTTCATACTTTACCTAGGTACTTACTTACGTATTTAGAATGTAGGAAAGTTGAGTGAACAGGTTTTTTCGATGGACCACCATCCAAACTCATTAAATATTTTCAAAATTTATATATCAACTTGAAACGATCGAATAAAGAAAAAGATGTTAAAGAACTCTTTATTATTATGCTGGTTATTTGTATTTACATAACAATAAAAACTTCATTATGGTGACAATGATTTTTGATAAGTTGGTATTGTACTTTTTTTTTAAATCATAAAATAATAACATTTCCTCTTATGGTCCAACCAAACCAAAGTTCAGGGCAAAGCAGTTTTAATATCATCCCTAGCACCCAAAAACGTGTATTGGGCGACCATTATTAAAATAAATATGATTTTAACCAACAGTACTAGCTAAAAGTACATACAACCAGTTCAAACCGGATAATGTGTTTGTAATCCTTATCAACACTTCTATTAGCGGGCTGTAAGTGAACATTATTAGCACATTTGGCACGAATATGCTTGATAAAATTGAATAATTTTACCTAGGCTGTACCTTTAATTAAACAATCGAAAAATAACTAGGTAGTTCTAATGTCATTCATTAGTGATATTATGACATAGATCAATATGATTCAGAAAGAAATTAAGCCTAGGATAAACATAGACAAGGCACATAATACAGCGATAATTTTCTCATTTAAGAAAAATATTAATGCTCTAAGCGTTTTTGGAAAAACGCAGTTGTGAACTTGTGATAGCTGTCATTCGGAGAATATTATAATGATACCAAGGAATAAAAACTTAGATCGATATTATTGCCGCGTTTTTCCCAATGCCTAAAAACGACATTTTCCTTCAAATTGCATGTTCGCAAGCATTGTATAACGAGTAACGCATACATACATAATGAACTGCACACCCACAAACAAACGAAGTCGTAAAATAGAGTAAAGGAATGTGCTTGACGTCACGAGCGAGCCCACGCGTTGGCCAATCAGATCCACACACCAAGAGGCACGGCACAGGAGAAAAGATAAACATTATCATAAAAGTACTAACTACTAGCACACATACAAATTCTAGCAAATGTACAAAGTTATTTCATTTTTATTCAAATTTAAAGTTCTTTTGTCCCATTGGGTTATTATTATTATACGTTACAAGTTAACAAAAAAATACATCTGATCTATGTTCGCAAGCGCAATCATACCTCGCATGAGTGAGACAACAACAGTTTATTATCATGAATGAAAATTTTGCGCTTGTGTGCAACGTTTGAGCGCCGCCGCTGTGGTGACCGATGTTCTGTTCGCTAGGCGCTCGCTAGTACGTATTCCTCATTTCTTTGCGGGTTTGGCAAGACGTATCGTAGCGTTGAAATAGCTTGTGTGTTGTATAATTTATCAATTCAGTTTTTATTGAATTTTGTGCTTAAAAATGGGTATCGTTATTAACAATCTTCCTCTGGTGAGTTGTAAAATATTTTTAGTTTACTTACACAATTTTTTATGGATTACCGGCGTCGAATTGGAAAGTAACGTACCTATACGAGTGTTGTAATGACCGCTTTGACCTTGTGCAACTTGCTCGCGATATTGAACTAAAGGTAATCTAAGCTGGTTGTTTGCCCACAAGGATTGCATTCATTAGCACAATGTATTAGTTATTTTTTTGTACTATACAATATAAATTTTCATTTATGTGCATCGCTAGGCAAGTTAATATTCATTCGCTGTCTAGACTAGAATAGGTATTTTATGAGAACGCTAAAGACAAAATAATTAATTCGCTAACAGGATATTCATAAGTTTTATGTAGGTAGGTAGTAGGTACATGTTTTATATTGACTTCAACAAAACTTGCACTTTTTAACAGCGAGCGTATTATATAGTATATTCGTAGTATTTGTAGGGAACCAGATTAAAAAAGTCTAAAAACTGACTTATAACTAAAACTTATAATTAGTCGGTGGCCTCGTAAATTTTAGCGTCAATCGCTCACGAATTGACGATCATAAACTTTTGTCATCAGTGTTTTAACCAATTTTTTTTTCATTTTGTAGGTAGATCTTTTTAAAATAAAATTATAAAGCGTTTCTCTTTGTTTCAGATTCGCGAACAATGCGAAATTTTACACATAGGTGACAAACAAATAAAAGAAATAATGAGTAGATTGCACAATGATCTGATAAAAGGACTTGGAAGAGACACTCATCCCACATCCATTGTAAAGTGCTGGGTCACATACATACAGGATTTGCCTAACGGCAAAGGTTGGTGTCGCATCTTTGTAATTTTATTTTTAAAGTTTTTATATTTTTGAAATGTGTTGATAGGTACAGATGAAGAACTAACCAGCCGGATTCAATCATTTATAATATTTGCGAGTTTTAAAAGGTTCTAAAAAATAGACATTTGAAATAATCTCGGTTGTTCCAGAACGCGGTAAATTTTTGGCTTTAGATTTAGGAGGAACAAACTTCAGAGTACTTATCATAAACCTAGGAGAAAACCACTTCGACATGCAGTCCAAAATCTATGCGATACCTCAACACATAATGACAGGCACTGGTCTTGCGCTATTCGATCACATAGCAGAATGTTTAGCTAACTTCATGAAGGTAACTATAATTTCTTCTCTAAATTTTTATATCCTTTAGCAATTTTTCGTCCGAGTCCTCGCTCACGTATTTGAACAGTTACGATACTTATACAACATAGTCTATAATACTCAGGGATAATATATCTATTATAAATATTTAAATATCGTCTTCTATATTAAAATTTTCTTTATTTATGATACCTAACTGTATTTTTAGGAACATGATGTATACGAAGAGCGTTTGGCACTCGGCTTCACATTCAGCTTTCCGCTGCAACAGTTGGGCCTAACGAAGGGTATTTTACAACGTTGGACCAAAGGTTTCTCCTGCTCCGGTGTTGTTGGTGAGGATGTTGTCCAGGGACTTAAAGATGCCATCGCGAGACGTGGGGTAAGTTTGAAAATAAACAAACATCTACTTCTTTATCGAATAAATACCTACATTCCCAAAAAAGTCAGCAAAAAGGTAAAATTAGTAAAACGAAACCTTTTCCAGGATATGTCCGTGTCTGTGATGGGGATCCTTAATGATGCAACGGGTAGCCTTATGTCATGTGCACATAAGGAACCTGAATGTAGGATAGGTGTAATAATTGGTGAGTTGACGATGATAAATCAGCTCTCTTTAGCGTTATAACTTTTATAAGGCATGACTGGAGCCTAACGAGAGCCAAGTAGAGGCTTTTCAGTTATTTCTAAATGCGGATCAGTGCATACAAAATAAATGAGCGTTATTGATCAAATCGAAAACAAAATATCATTCTTGAGACCAAAATTAAACGGACTGTAACTTCATGATGACTACACAATGCTAATTTTATTTATATACATAATTGTTATTTCTTTATCAAATATTTAATTCTACACATAATATTTAACAATTAAGTAATAATTTGGAATGAACAGAGACCGTACGTAACGTAACCAATGGAGAGTTTGAAAATAGGTGACAGGATATTTCAAATACTAAGGATTGTCTAATATTTTTGTTCAATTCATGCAAATCAGCAGTAAAAGTGTCAACTATATGATAGCATAATCAGCATCGTCTTTATATGCACTGGTCTGTTAGTTTTATAAACATTTTTGATACGTTTTATTTTATACTGAAAGCCTCTACAATTGATCATCTTCAACATAATCACTGGTTAAACTAAAAAAATATCTTGATACTTGGAATGTCATCTATCTCTTTACTCATGTGCATGTTTTCTCGCTCTTGTAGGACGTACAGATTGACATATGCGCTATTCTGAATGATACAACGGGTACATTAATGTCCTGCGCGTGGAAAAACCACAACTGCAAAATAGGACTCATTGTTGGTAGGTTTTACCTTTATAAGTATGTGGTGGTGGGTGTGTCTCGTTTGCTTGTGTGTTTGTTAAGGTGTTGTATGTTACAATGGTAGATTGTACTTGTACTTAATATTAATCATGGTATTAATTTGACGTATCTACTTGAAATACGCACGCTTTAATTATTTTAGAACCAATGCACTTTGGGTTGTTTACCGATCACAGCAAACGTTTATTTATATCGTTTATAATTTTAAATTACGCAAGTGCCAGGTCGGGTCCAGGTTATTTCTAAAATTTCATTGGTGCTTAATCATTTTAAATCTATTTAACAACACGTGCATGACATAACACTTTAAACTTTCGCGATTTGTTAACATATTAAATATTATTTATCGGGAATTTATCGCGTAACGCTGTAACGCTATAGAAAAGTTGGGGAAAATAAAACAAAAGGTACGCGATAAACAACCGATAAATAATCTATGACTAACGTGCATGTAATTTTTTATCCTTAACTTTTTATATTCTTTTGAACACTATCCGTCCGTTCTTGTAGAATCATTTATACTATTTATCCCTGATATATAACAGAGTCTAAAAACGTCTAGCATGAATTTAACTTTTTTTAAACCTATTTATGTTTATAACCAACTTCAAAAAGGGAGGTTCTATGTCCCATATGTATATTTTATAAATGATCGTTGATTTCTCTGTCAATTGTGGGCCGATTCTTTTGCTATTGTATAGATAATGATTTATTCATGGGATTATAGTATTTGTCCGGAAAACATAAAACAGTGTAGAAAAACCTAAAGTTCTAGCCTAGATAGTCGTAGATATTCTGCTAACTGCTTATTAGAATGTCAATGCAAAGTGTGTTAACGCGTTTCCGCTATAATTAGAGCAACCATGAAAGTCTTTCGTGTAAGGTCAAATTAGCATAGCCAAGGTACATGAAAGTATCTCGGAATTGATTGATGAATCCGATCGAAAAAATTTCATGGTAGAGGTACCTTAACTAGATATCAATGACACCGATAACCAAGAAATAAAGGCTTATTCCACTAATCCCCGTTGAAAATCCCCGTCAACGGGGATAAATCATAAATTTGCACGAGCTAGATAGATACTTAGCGTTTTCATCGATAAACTCAAGGTGGTTTCAAAGCAGATACACTAGCCAATAGCATGCAGCAATTTTCTTGGTTACTGGCATGTCCTAAGCAGGTGAATTCCAAGAATGTTCATCTCACCTTGTCCGTTATTCAGGCACTGGCAGCAACGCTTGCTACGTCGAGAAGACAGAGAACTGCGAAGTGTACGATGGAGAGAAGGGAAAGCCGGAACTTCTTATCAACACTGAATGGGGAGCGTTCGGGGATGACGGAGCTTTGGACCTCATCCGCACCGAGTTTGATAGGGAAGTCGATAACAGCTCCATCAATCCTGGGAAACAAATGTAAGTTTTGAGTTGTTGGTAATTAACAAAAGTAGGAGAAGCCTATGTCCAGCAGTGGACTAATAAATGCTGATGATGATGATGAACAAAGGTATGTCAAATTGATTGGTGTCCGTACACAATAGTAGTCCCGAAATTACGCTAAGTAGGTAGGTCATGTACCTATGGGCTACAAACATTATCAATTTGTGCAATGTTAACATTTTTTTGTATTGAATTAACATGGTTATAAATATGCAAGGTTTTCCTATATAAACAAATCGGCTGGCATAGACTGGCTAAACAAAGCACAAGACAGAAAAGCTTGAAGAAAAAGTAGGAGGCATTCAATCAATGAGAGTTTCACAAATATATTAACATTTTGGAAACTCAGCCCAGTTTGGCTCAGAAAATACACTTGTCTAAAATCACGTGACTTACCGAGAAGTACTGGACACCAATCGAATAATTTATATGCATTAAGATTCATAATATTTTTTAATTATCATTACTTAAATCTTGACAATTTTATTTTAATAAGAAAATATAGTCTTCAATAATATTGTACTCCTTAGTAGGTACAGCCATTGTAGATAGGTATAGGTACCAAAGATCCTAGGATCCTACGTTCGGTATACTATAATCTTTGATAGGTACAAATTTAAATGACGCAAAGTTTAAAGTTCTTGCTGTAAGGATGACTCAACATTCGTAGAATTAAACAAATCTACGCTTGAGTTTATGATAGTCAGGACGGAAGGGCCAAGAGTAGATAATATATTATTAAATATAATTCGTTATTTAGTTTTTCTACGGCATTAAGGCCCAGATGTAAATTGAGCTAGTTTGGGTTACATTAAAACAATTTATCTCCGTCATCTTTATCGAAAAAACTTTGAAAAAAATACACAATAATCTATGGGACAAGGCAGATCCCCTTCGGCTTGAAAATTAAAAAAACTATTTTAAATATCAGAAATAATTGTGCAAAGTACCATCTGTTTTTTTAGTTTTTACAATTTTTCTCCTAAACTATCAATCACAAGATTATTTTGTATTTTCATCTCCATATTAAATAGTAGAATACCCAGAGACCCTTCGGCTTATTTTTGCAAAAAAATGTCTTAATTAAAAGATAATTCATTAAAATTTATATGATTAAAATTTATATTTATTATGATTATGATTCACAAAATGGCGTCATATGCCTGCCTCCATTATATTCCAATGTAATATTTTTACATCACCCATCGATGTTTTGTGTTATAGTTAAAACAGCCATTGCATAGGAGTGAAGCAGCCTTTGAAAGTTTTGTATTTTACTCTAAGAAAACATTCCATTATTTATAAAATAATTAGATAGCATTTACAGAATTTTTATTATTATCGGCGATATCCTTTAGTATAACCTACGAAAATCGAAAAAAACACACCCTGTATCTTTATGGTAGGTACTGAATAGGTAGCCCAAAGATCGTAGCAGCCTACGCTCTGGTAGAATCAATCATAATAAAGGAGCCCTCTTAAATATTTATTTTATTATGTTTATTTTAGTATTTGTTTGTTGTTATAGCAGCAACAGTAATACATCATCTGTGAAATTTTCAACTGTCTAACTATCACGGTTCATGAGATATAGACTGGTGACAGACGGACAGACAGACGTCGGACAGCAGAGTCTTAGTAATAGGGTCCCGTTTTAACCTTTTGGGTACGGAACCCTAAAAATTAAAACTGTCTAATGTACATTTTACGGATGGCCTTTTTAACTTACAAGACAGTCGTAGGTAAAGCACAAAACTTAATTCATAGTTTTTTAAGTATACCTGTAATAAATAATTTTACAGATAGGTCGCTGCGCAAGAAAAGATAACGATTTAAGTACCTAATTAATGTGCAACATGACTTAATTAAAATTTAATGATAGCACGCACACATGCATAGGTAACTTCTCTCTAAGTAAGGTAGGTAATCAATTTATGCAAATACCCATATCTTTCGATTAGAAGCGGGCACTAAAATTATTAGCTACGAGAATACCACAGATTGGTAAAACAAGTAGTTAAGTAGGTACTTAAATGACTTGCAATAACTCATTTTCCTCGTATAAGTACCCACATCCACTTTAATACAATGAATACCTACAAAAATAACCGTCTTTTGATGATAGTGTTGAATTCAAAAACAAAGATATTTATTACTTATGTATGACTTGTATTTCTCCGTAATAATCGTATAGAATTTAAAACCGCTTCTGAGACATAATATAATGGTTTTGTATAATGAAGGGTTAAAGTTATCTTTGTTTATGCTTTGAATAAACCCAGACAATAATATTTATCATTCCAGACAAGAGAAGATGATATCCGGAATGTACTTGGGAGAACTCGTGCGATTGGCGTTGGTGAAATTCACAAAGATGGGCCTGTTGTTCGGGGGGCAGGGATCAGATTTACTGTTCCAAAGAGGCAGCTTCTACACCAAATACGTGTCTGAAATCGAGTCGGATAAGCAGGGAGACTACACTAGCTGTATGGAAGTTCTTGAAGAACTTGGTAAGTTCCCCATCTATACTATAATAATATGCTATAATATAATAAACTAGCGGTAGGCCCCGGCTTCGTACGTGTATATTTTATCGCTTATGTTCATCACATCAGGGATAATGTAGGATTCTATTGGTGAAAGATTTTTTCAAATCGGTCCGTAGTAGGTAAGTATTCGTTTCGGAGCCGATTCAATCAAAACAAATAAACAAATCTTTCCTCTAAATACTAATATTAGTGTATATTCGAAATTAACTCTGTCTGTCTATCTGTCTGTTATCTTTTCACGCCTTAACAGATCTCAATGAAATTTGGCAGGGAGGTAAATGGTAGGTATCCCAGAAATGGGCATAGGTTACTTAAAAAGCGCGTGCTAAGCCGCGGGCTAGTTAAGATAATAGATCTAATAGTAATGACATGAATAGGGCACTATCAAAACCATAGGTACTATCAACTATCAAATATGTCTTATACTTAATAAGACAGACTTATCGCAAAACAACTAGAAAAGCCACACATATCCATAGGTTAGGTCAACTTTTAAGTTTACGGGCTTGATTTGTATACCTACATACATTCAAGAGACAAATTCGGGTTCATTCTCTATATTAAAGCAAAAGAATTATCACCATCGGTCCATTGACGATGAAATCGATAAACAAATATAAAAAACAGCCGAATATAGAACCTCCTTAAAGTTAAAAAATTAGGAATAGAAATGCCACAATATAAAACAGCGAGGTGTTTGCAGCTTACTGGATCAAATACTAGTGAGCGAGCCAGCCCAGCCCCCAGTCTGTCTTATATCAGTTTTATGTAGGTATATCATTGGTTCAACCGACGAACCATCATGTTCCGGGGGATGATATCCAACCCGTCCATCTTGGAGATGATGAGGCTGTGCGTACCCGACGAGTACGTTAGGCGGCGCAGGCGCCCTCCTTTGTTCGCAGTCCCACGCGGAAGGACTAACCTACTCAACAAGGCACCACTGACGCGCACCATTCAAGTATTAAATCTGGTAGCAGAGTCCATTGATGTATTTCACTGTCCACAGAGTGAATTCGCAAGGGCTATATTATTCAATTTGTGCTACAATAAATAATTATTAATATTTTTTATGCTTCAGATCAAATGATGACTTTTGAAATTATTATGACTTGTTATTTGTGCTCGTTGATCTATTGAATTATTTTATTTATTGACATTTTTGTATTTAATTATTAGTTGGCTGTATTGTATTATTTTTCTTGTTGACACGTGTATTTGAACATTTAGCCTAATTATTTAACTTAATAATTATATCGATGACTACTCTATTGTATTAGGTCTTACCTGTAATAATAGAGGTTACGTTTCAATAAATAAATAAATAAATAAATAAATGATTTTGTCGTTTTGAGTGGCGGCGCCACCGTTCGGGCGGCAGCGCCACTGTTCGGATGGCGGCGCCACTGTCCCTTCTATCCTATCGTTTCACAACTAAGATTATTATAATAATAATAAAACATCTAAATAAATGTTCTTAAATATTAAATTAACAATTAAGATACTTAGTAGATCCAATATAAAGTATTTTGAAATAACATATTCATTAAATAAAGCTGATATTACTTAGTATTTGAATTTAAGCGGGAGGCATGTTGGAAATCAAGCCTGTTACATTTTATTAATGAATATCTTTTGAAACTTTACTTTTAAGCACAACATACACATGTTATTTTATGATAATATATGATTCAACAAATTACAATGATTAAATACATTATATCATAGCTTCGTCATATAAAGAAACTGATTTGTTCTAATATTTGAATCGGAGCGGGAAACAAGTAGAAAACCAGGCTTGTTACATTTAATTATTGAATATCTTCTATAACCTTATTGTTTATCATAACATACACTTATATCGTATATTTATTATTAAAAAAATTACAATATCTCGCACAGGCAATACATACGTACACCTACCTACCTACCATGTTGTAAAAAGTTTTCTTGACATCAATCATGTTGAAACAATATTTGATAAAACATCGCTCTTTACTTTGTTACATAACATCGTTTAGACGCAAATCAAGAAACATAGGTTAACTCTTAGTTATGAAAGTTTTCGTGTATCTTTACATGAAAGAAGGATCAACCTATAAATCAAAATAAATAGGCTGAAAAATACTACTTTTAAATATAATAATTTTATATAAATAATATTTTTTTTATAAAAAATATAATGTAAGCAAACCTCTAGACATAATATAAATACGAAGCAAGCGAACTAACATTATTTTATCTGTGGCAAGGAGTCCATAGTTAAATGGAGTCGATATAACTTTGAGTACAGTTTCAGGGGGTTTAATAGTTCTTTTCTACTTGTACTACGAAAGAAACAGTTAATAGAATAACTAATAAAATCATGAACTACAAAACTACGTTTTAGTTTGATTTTCCTAAAAATGACATGCAGCTTCATTAATATGCGGTAATTTATGAAGATTGATTTTAGGGCTCCGTACCTCAAAAGGAACCCGTATAGGATCACTTTGTTGTCCGAATATCAGCCATCTTTTCTCAGGAAGGCGGGGACGACGACGTATCGTGTTGAAATTAACATCATATACTTACTCAAGTCCGTAACCTCTTGGAGCCGTCAAAGCAAACAAAAGTTACAGCCGTACAGATAATTTTTTTTTGAAATTTCCAAGGGAATCACATGCATACAAAACCTAAGGGGAAGGTACTTCCAGTTGACCTAGAATCACGAAATTTGGCAAGAAGCAAGGGTCATCATCAAGATTATAACTATGCGGAACCCTCGTTGCGAGAGTCC
This sequence comes from Eupithecia vulgata, assembly GCA_946478455.1. Taxonomy (NCBI): domain Eukaryota; kingdom Metazoa; phylum Arthropoda; class Insecta; order Lepidoptera; family Geometridae; genus Eupithecia; species Eupithecia vulgata. The sequence goes on along the minus strand of OX297869.1, from coordinate 8,697,160 downwards.
GACTCGCACTTGAAGTTTTATTTACTTACTACTAATTAATACTGTGTCAGTAAAATAAAAAGTACACGATACCTGGATACCTTATCGTATCAATTTTGAGCCAAAAAACGTCAGATGAATCTATTGAAACTCTGCCACTGAATGGAACGAATGTTCTACTGTATTCATACGATGCTGATTTGATTAAATGCAAGGCACTAGCACCGCACATCTCTTGTTTATGTCATAGACTTCTTGGCTAAAGATAATCTTCAATTTCAGGTCTATCACACGCCACGGAATCAGACATGGCCGCCGTCCGACACGTGTGCGAGTGCGTTTCGCGCCGCGCCGCTCACTTGGTATCCGCAGGTCTAGCTACCCTCATCAACAAGATGAACGAGCCCCATGTCACAGTCGGCATCGACGGATCTGTCTACCGCTTCCACCCGCATTTCCACACGCTCATGTGCGAAAAGATGGCGACACTTGTACGTCCTGGGTTAACGGTGAGTTTCAAAGTTATTGACTTGTTCTTGGGTCAAATTTACATAGACACGGCAAGTTCTGCAAATAATCACATACACTAAGTGTGATTGTGTGATAAAGTTATCTCAAAAACTAAAAAATAGATTAGGCACCAGGGACGAGAAGATTCTCTCGTCCCTGGTTAGGCACCACTGATTTTTGCATAGACATAGAATTTTTTCACTTTTGTAAGAAAACTATATGCTAAGTTCTCTATTTTACCGTAATACATAACATATGCAGTTAGGTGGTTGTAATATTATGTTTTTCTTGCTGATTAACAGACTTATGTGAATGTGGTATTGACGCAAGAACTAATCAATTGATGACATCAACTTTATTCAGAAAGAAAATAACAATCAAATAACAAATTTAAATTAAAACTAGTAATCAATTGATTGGATATCTCAATTTTTTTCTCAAAATTTGCATTCTATGACACGGTAGCCGTGTCATAGAATTGTTGTTGGTATTATATTAAAATGCCTTGACACCATGAGAAGGTAAAAGGACGTTATCAGACTTATCAAAGCGTCACATCACAGCACAGACGACCGCGACGCCGCCGGGACGGTGATTAGAGTTACATAAATCAAGAGATGACGTTAATGACCGCAAATTACCAAAAAAAATACGTTTTATCTGGATATAATTTAAGTGGAATATTACCGAGAGATAAAATAATCGAATAGAAGTCGCGCGTATTTGTCTCAAGCCAATCCAGGGACTCTGATTTGTTTGTATTAAACTTATCATTTGTTATTCAAAAGCGACCTTATTAATTAATTAAATACTAACGTAATCTTTGGACTTTGAACAAGTCAAAGACGAGCCCCTTGAACGCACTTGTGGATTGTTTTTCTGGTTCATTGATAGATACGGCTTATTTATTTGCTTTTAATTAGGTACCTACCTTCCTTATCAAAAGTAGATTTATTCGAAACTACACAAACGAGACATTAATTCAATGAAAGTACTTCATTAGAATTATTTACTGTTAACGAATTATCTTTAGGGCATTGACGTAATAGGATCACCAGTTGCCACACCCATATTAGCCCATTATACTTATTATAGGTGACTATTTCTATAAGTAGCGTAATGAAATTTGCTTCTATAGAATAATGTGTAATCTATATATAAAAATATCTTTATTATGAATGAAAATTACGATCAAATAATAGAACAAAATTAGAACTAGTATTACAATTGAAACAATTGAGCTTACTAGACTGTTGCAAACAAGCTATATAAAAACAAAGTCGTGTTAGTTACACCATTTATAACTCAAGAAAGATGGGACCTATTTTCATAGTTTTTGATTTGTCGGATTTCTCTTAATCCGGAATAGGATAAGAAGTATTAAAATCACTGGAAAATTGACGAAAAAATAACTACCTGTGCGAAGCCGAGGCGGACCGCTAGTTATTTTATAAGTATTCAGAAAATTGTTGACATCATCGTAGGTGCTCATACTTTTTTATCGCAATAGATGTCTATCGATGTACCTACAACAACACGTTACAGACTTCTTGGTATCATATCTATATTAAGTACCTAAATGTTCAAGCGGTAGAGTGCTTTTTACGGAAGAAGTCCTGAGGCAATCAGTGGAACGAACTATTGAACGCTAAATTCACTAAATTTATTCGGTCGCACCGTACTACCAACAACCCTGCGTCTAGGGAGACTTCTTCGTGAAAAGCACTACAATACTTGCGTCGTCACGTTATGCCTATGAGTTTGAATGAAAGTTTGAGACGTGGTGATAGAGGATTTTTTTTGTTTTTTATCACCACTGTAAAAAAAAAACAAAAAAATCGTGATATCTTATAAAATAATACTTTTATCGTTATTATTATCCTTATAACGATTAAATTTTGTTTCAGTTCGACCTGATGCTTTCCGAAGACGGTAGCGGTCGTGGTGCGGCGCTGGTCGCTGCAGTAGCGTGTCGGCAGAGTCTTCTAGGTGCGTAAATCAACATCGAATAAGAAACCGCGATCTCTCCGCCCCTGGCAGAGCAGCCTTCAGCCACAATACAACATCGGCCTTGGACTATGGACTTCGCCTCTTGTCCACTGCATTGTTACGACATCCGCTTATTCATATTATAAATCGTTATTGTTAAATATCACTGATTTGAATACTTAGATGAATTTAGCTAGAGAAATTTAGTATATAAAGTGTGACTACAAGTCCAATTAAAATACTTAAGGCGTGAGTACATTAAGGCTTTAGGCTGTTTTAGTTTAGGCTTAACTTGTTACTTTATTTAGTCATATTCATATGCCGCTGTGTGCTAGCTTTGGCTGCAATTGCCATTGTACAGTAAACATTTTATTGGATAACGAATTACATCTGTGAAAAGTGAAACCAACTTCTGGCAATTAGATGGATTCAAACGGTGTCCGCATCTATCAATAAAAAATACGTTGGTCTAGTCACGAAACAAGGTTTTAAAATTAAGTACCTATATTCAGAGTATCAATGCGTTGATAATATTTCAGTATAGAATTCACTGAATTATATTTGACCAATTGATAGTATTTCTTTAACTTCTTGTGCCTAGCAGAAGACTGATATTACATAACTATCATTTTGTAGGATTTTCCTCTAATGGATTTTGTGTCCTTTTTTTAACCTACAACAACGCAATGGTAGCTTGCCATTGCAATGTAGATCATTGCCAGCACACAGATATTAATGGCCCAAAAATATTATGTTCAGTGACTAAAAATATTTTACTTTAGCAATAAAAAGGTAGATTTAATAACTATGGTAAAAATATTTATATAGAAGAGAAGCTCTTTTAGTAGTTAGTTTTTAATGAAACAGCTGTTAATAAAACTGTACAGAAATTGAAAAAAAAAATACTATCGAATTAGGTTAACTAGATAGTAAATAAACCCACAACTAATCAATAATCAAAATCAATTATTGATAATCAAATCAACTACAGTTTATTTGATTATTAAGTTATGTACTTATTTTTATGAACAGTCATATTTATCATTTTGTCTCCTTTTTCTGCACGTGCAGATGTGTAGGTACGTGTGAATCTCGCCTACATAGATATTATTATTTGTACCAAACATTACATCAATCCTGAGACGAGTAATAATACAGTGGGTAAGATACTTAACTTACCCTTTCTCAGGCGAAATACTTATTCTAATTAAAATTGTGTACATGCCTACTTTCTTGCATACCATTTTCCAAGCAGAGTGGAGACAAAATAATGTTTTTTTGATATGATTTATATGTTTGTGTTTTGATAATTTACTGTGATAGATCTAGGACAACATACCCCGATTATAACAATGATTATTAAGTTTTTAATAAAGCTTTTCTTTCAAATAAAAAAAATGGTAATGAATTGAAGTGTCAAGAACTTTGTACAATTTATCAAAAAGTTCAAACAATAAGATCGATCGTGCGCTCAAAGTTTAAGCAATTTTAAAATTAAATCTACGTAATTTTTTAATAAATAAATTCTAATAATATATGATTTGCAGATTTCATCACAAACTGTTGCCTACATAGTTCCTAGTTATGAATTTTAGGTGCATTTCAGTTTAATTAGATACATAAACTAAATGTGTATTTGTCATTTTGTATTGTGTATATTATATGTTGCATGATTTGTAACTTATGTCCCATTTATGCTAAGTCTCATAAATATGGTAATGATAATTATATTTTCTTTATCTACTTACCAAACACCCGATTTAATATTTGCTCTTAGCTGCGATGTTATTATAATATTATGTAATTTGATAAACTTGCGTAATAATTCAGTTATTTGTCAACGTTAAGGGCAAAATTTTATGAGCGTGTGGCGAGTTTGTATTATATTTTTTATTAATAACTAGTTGTTTGATCGATTATGTACTAAGATATAAATTCGATCTTTTACTTAATTTAAAGTATGTTTACATTTTCCGAACTATAGACACCAAGTACTTAGTAGAAGTTCATTTAAACTATTAAAATATCTAAGGAAACAAGTAAGTTAGATACCTAAAACTTTTCATTTTAAATATTTTTCGTTAATTTGCTCAAAAATTAAAGATTGCACAACAGTTGATATTAAATTAAGGATGTAATAAGCAAGCTTTAAATTATATTTTTATGAATAAAGGACACAAGTAACAAATTGTTAGTATATTCGGCGTTTTGTGTGCCATTTTTGCAATATTGTCCAACATTCCAAGATTCAATAAAATATGAAAACAGTTGAAATTAATATGGATAAATATTATTAACTAACCCTTACCAATAATAGATAAAGAATCTTGTGTCTGGTTTACATCAATAAAATATAATGTCTGAGCAAAGACAAAACAACATAATATTTAATTAAAAGGAGTGGTTATAAATCATTAAATTGAACGTTACTTTTATGTAAATACATACAAATAGGTTTAATATTAATACATTTATGATTTTATTTTTTGTTGCGCCTTAATGGCGAGTATCAAATGGAAAAGCATTGTAGTTGGGTAAATATTACCTGTAGATGAGTTATGCGAAAATGAAATAAATTATTATAAAATACCATTTTGTTTTCTTCCGATGTCATTGGGTGTGTTAACACTTAACACTGTATGCCCAGCTAATAACGCACATGCCCAAGTACAGCCTGCATATGGCAGGACGGCAGCGGGGCGGTGCAGCGGTGGTGGGACGGGCGGCGTGCCCTTATTCTACCACACTAATCGCTACACTACATAAGACAATGGTAGTCACAGAATGATAAATTTTGGACTACCTTAGATGAAATAAACTACAGATGGAAGGATGCGTGTCTAAAGTGTCAAGGTTAAAACCATCCTTTCACTGAGCTCCATATTATACGCTGGAACTAGAGGTCATATTATCGACAAGCCGCTGCCCGCAGCTTCGCACGCGCCTTTCAAGTAGCCTATGTCTTGTCCCTGGGATACCATTTACCTCCCTGCCAAAATTCATTATAATTTTTTATAACTACGATCCGTTAAGCCGTTTAGGCGTGAAAAGGTAACAGACAGACAGACAGATTTGTAGCATAAGTATATTTTTTTTTTTTTTTTTTTATTTGCTCCTGGTGGCTTTCGTGTCACTGCGGCCATGATGGGCCTATTGTGATCGCCACTTTATGTGTTCTCCCCTAAAGCTGTGGCATAAGTATATATAGTTTATATAATATAGATGACAGAGCAAGACATTTTAGTTTTGCCATATTGGCACTGAGCGTTTGCGTGAGCGGCGCGGGGCGTGGAACATTTATTAAGGTTGTCGTATTATTTTGGCACACCTCAATAAAAATCAATTTTTCCCTATGCCAGACACGGTCGAGAGGGATGCTTTGAATCGGCACTCTATCATTGCGTAGATATATAATATTCCCTCCATCAGGGTATCTCTTTGATGGAGCTTATAGCTCCAGAACTACATTATTAAGTCACCTCTCTGTGCAAATAGCACACGCACGCACTATCAAGTCTGGAGTTTCTTTCATCTTAAAATTCTATGACAGGATTCTGCCATGAAACCATTATCATAGTACACTTAGTGGTTGGTTAGCAGAATTGGGAACCTGGTCGAAATGCCATGCCGTCGAGGCTGGGCAGTGAGTGCCTTAATGTGTGCCTGCAATTTGATTGAATTCCTGGTCAACCTACTGTTTCTGTAAATGAAAGCAAAAACTTACATAAAACTATTCTTCAGCAAGAAAACAGGAGTAGTTTGGCTTGGCTTGATATACAATTCGTTATCTTGAGATTTCTAAATTCATGCCACTGCTAATCATACAGCAAAATTTTGAGCTGAAAAATAAAAACGAATATTTTTGTTAAGCACCTCATGATTTAATTGATTGCTAGAGGAAGGAAGTTAAATAAATAAATATAATACATAATGATAATTTTGGTCAAAGTTTAATTTAATAAGTTTAATCCCTACTTTCTTACAATTACAGATTAATAAAAATAATAACTATTAATTATCTAACAACACAAATAGATTTCACAACATATTGATCCAGTTTACCAGAATCATCACCCTAGTTTTCATATTCAATATAGGTATGTAGGTACTTCACAATAGCCTGAATATAGACAGGGCTCATGACGATAATGATACAGTTTGAATACAGCATAGAATAAATTCTGCAAACACTGGACAAGTTAATTTTACTTATATATCTAAATTCCTTGTTAATTACCATTTTATGGCTATCAAGGCCCTTTGAAATGATTGTGAACAAGGATGTAAACATAAATTACAATACAAATTAAATTCGTAATTCTGATAATTCAAAACAAATGAAAATAAAATATTTTTTTCTGTTATGATTCAATGGTTACAAAAACAAAACAATTATGATAGCAAATTAGGCATTGCACATTCAATATAAGTACTAAAATAGTGCTAGCTAACAATCATGATGTAACTGATCTGACTAATAACAGTAATAAATAATATACCTGAGATTCATTTAAAATTAAATTGCATACATACTTTCACTGGTGATACAACTAAATTCCACCAAAGTGCACTTATCAAACTTATTTCACTAACAGAATCATAAAATCACATTTGAATATAAGTGTTCCAATGAGAGAGCAGTAGGCCATGTGTATGCACTTATACTCTGCAAGCACACTCAGATGGGGCTCGTGTAGGCTTCTTTGGTGTGCTAAGGCGTTTAGAGGTCCCAGTGCCATATTGAATACCTGAACCAATTCGTTCTGGATCAAGCTCACCAGTTTCAATTTTAGCAAGAATTGTTTTGGAACATTTTAAAAATGCCTCTTCCACATTTTCTCCTGTTTTAGCACTTGTCTCCAGAAACATCAGTTCTGAAATCAGAAATAAATCTACATTCCCATCCTGCTTAGTCTTTCAAAATTAAATAATAAATAAATAAATAATGCTGGACAATTCACACAGCAATCTAGCCCCAAGCTAAGCAGAGCTTGTGTTATGGGTACTAGATAACTGATATACATAATCTATTACAATACATAGATAGATATTTTTTATTATAAAAATAATATGTTAAACAGCTCACCGTTTTCCTCAGCAAATTGACTAGCTTCAGAGAAAGTGACCTCTCTAGATTCTTCCATATCTTTCTTATTTCCGACTAGTAAAATGACAATGTTTGGACTGGATAGTGTGCGAGCATCTCTCAACCAATTAGCCAGCGCATTGAACGAGTCTCGTGATGTGATATCATAGACAAGAAGAGCCCCAGCGGCTCCCCTGTAATATGATCGTGTGACAGATCTGAATCTCTCTTGGCCTGCAGTGTCCCATATCTGCAGCTTGGTGGATTTGCCTCCTATATTTACGATTTTTGAACCAAACTCAACGCCGATAGTGTGGCATCTATCTTCTTTGACTACAACAAACATGAATGTTATTTCTAATCTGCCTCTTACTGATCAATATATAATAATGAAATAATTTTATGTACAACTCACATTTGTTACCAATAAAATTATTCAGGAGGCTAGATTTTCCTGTCCCAGCACTTCCAATGACCAGGAATTTAAATAGGTACTCTGTAACAATAAAATTGAAAAGTGGGTGGGTTACTTAATTCTCAAGAAACAGAATTAGACACATACAGACAAAAGTGATGCCATTTTAAATCACAAAAATGAGTTTTTATTCACCCATCTCCAAGTCAGTATGTAATAAAAAGTTTGTTGATCCGTAGGTCACGCATGACGGGTAGTAGGACGCACTGATTGAAAACTTTCGTTTTCAAGCATTGGGGTATGGGTGACGAGAAGACTCGACGTAGTTACCCAAACGCTGCCCAACCTAGCTGGATCCTCCTCTAGGCTTCCTTCTAGAAATTGTTTTTACCGAACTGCAGAATCTACCCAAGACAAGTGTACTCGGAAACAATTTCGGGAAGGTGGCCGACCATGTACGACGACCGGTCCCGGATCAATGTGGCCATTGATCATGACCTTTTGGGTTTATCCAAGCTTAAGCCAAAACCGATGCGTCGCGAGGCTGAAGCTAGGCCGCTTTTTTTTCCAACGTGCTTGTGCTTTTTTCCAACATGCCCTTTGATGCCCTTTCCTTTCCAGTCCGGCGTCTTATACACATCTTCCAAAACGCTTTTCTTTTTGATAAAGAAAGTTTCCGTGATATAACATCCCCTGTCTCACTCCTCTGCGCAGTTGGATGGGTTTAGACTGCTGGCCCTGTACTTGGACACTCATGGTGGCGGCATCATAAAGACATCTCAGCACCTCGATATAACGATAGTCTACTTGGCATCGCTGTAAGGATTCCAGAACAGCCCAGGTTTCGACAGAGTCAAAGGCCTTTTCATAGTTCACATAAGCCAGACACAGGGGCTGATTATACTCTTCGGACTTCTGTATAATCTGCCTCACCGTGTCTATGTAGTCTATGGTGCCATATCCTCCGCGAAACCCGGCCTGTTCCGGTGGCTGGAACTCGTCGAGTCTTCTGGCGAGACGATTCGTGACCACTCGTGAGAACAACTTATAGACATGGCTAAGGAGCGATATGGGCCTGTCTGTACTTTTTAAGGAGGGTTCTGTCGCCCTTCTTAAAAAATAGCACCACCAGACTCCCGCTCCATGCCTTTTGAGTTCTCTCACTGTGAAGGACGGCATTGAAGAGGTTCTGTAATTCCTGTAAAACAGGGGTTCCTCCGGCTTTCAAAAGCTCTGATGATATTCCGTCTTTACCGGGGGGTTTTACATTTTTAAGCTGCCTAAGAGCCAACACAGTCTCGTCTTGACTGATGTGTCTGGCAGTACGTCGGTGTAGTGGCGTGTCAGGGTGGCTCTAGAATCGTGGTTGTTTCGTTGAGCATGAGGGGCATGTGCAGCGTATAAACGGCCATTGAAATCCTCGATCTCTGCTAAGATCTCCAGCTTCGACAATACGGTCGTCTCATCGTGCGTTTCAAGATTCGTCAGGTGGCTCCTGTCAAGCTGCTGAGTGAATACTTTGGACCCTCGGTTTCGCTCTACCGCCTCTTCAATGAGGCGTGTGTTGGAGCTCCGAAGGTCGCGCTGTACCATCTTCGCTAATGGCTTGTTCAGGTCTGACCTATTCTTACACCTATACATATTCTTAAGTAAATAATGAGTTATCATTATCTTTTATCCATCACTAAATTACTAATAAAATTACAATAAATTTAAGCTATTTTCCATATTAATAATGGTACATTCAATCTTTGAAACTTTAAAGAACGAAAGCAATGGGAAAAAACTTTTAAGTAATTACTAATATGTACGTATAATTTAACGATCAAGATAGATAAATACTAGGTAATACGTAAATATTCTTGTTGAGTGCAGCAGATTGGACAAATAGAGCAGCAAATTAGAAACCGAAACGTAAAGATGTTTTCCTTCACCAAAACCAATAATTCTCTATAAATAGAGCGATAAATATCGGATTGTCGATTATCGAAAAGTTTCGATAATTGCATGCCCTACTGTAGAGCTTGGACAGCTGAAGGATCAGGTACCGGTGTATCAACACACAGGAGATTTTTGCAACATTGTTAGAGATGGTCTTATTGATGAGGAAACCTACACCACCCTGGGATGTTTTATCACACAAAACCCCAGAACATGCCGTTTAAGGTTTTTCATCATCATCAACTGCGCCAGATGGTGGTCAAGCCGAGTTCGTCCGTTGAACGTAGCCAGGGTCAAATTATGTAATGAATGAATGGTAGCCTATTGTAGCCCGGCGATTTCTAGCCCCGCCGTTACCGTTGCCGCTACCATAGCCAGGAATAGCGGCCGGGAACTATTTCTTGGCTTTATTTATCATAAAGGGTAAACGGCCCGTAAATTGATGGTGGGGTTGTTCTTCGGGGGCGCTGCTGCCCGCCCCCTAACGTATGTCCCTTAGTCGCCTTTTACGACACTCGCGGTAAAAGTTTGGCTATTTTTCTGTACCATTATATTTTAAACCGTAACACAACAAATGAACGCCGTTCAGCCAATTTCGTTATTATTTTTAAAACATTGCTTTACTTCAGATTTTCGGCTTACCGTAAGTCTCAGACATCTTGCTTCTTCATAGAAATCAGTTTATTATAAAAGAAAACAGGAAATTTAGTAATATTCTTGAACAAAACACAATGTTATTTTTCCCGTGATAGAAAGTAGGTAGGAGTTTATGGAAAGTAGGTACTTGACTTGACTTGACTTCTTGGTTTTTGGCAATATGTGTCTGGTTTGTCACTTTTCTGCCAGTGTCTAGTTCAAGGAAATTTCATAGTCATGGAATGGAGGCGGGTATAATACGTATATTAAAATAATATGACCGGTATGTAAACATGAAAAAATTGAGATTTTACCAATAAAGAAAATTATCTATTCTTAAAATAAGAGGAAAAATTAATAAAAAATAAACCTATAATAAAATAAGTAATAATGAGGCTTCGTAAATAAATAAAGCAGTTATTTACAATTTTATCTTATTTAGGTACATCAATAAATTTACAAAGAAGAAATATTATTGCAGGGTAAAAAGTAAGGGAAAGTAAACTTTTCATGGATATGGGACGCGGAATATCAAGAGGGAGTAAGTCATATAAAGAACATTTAAGAAAGGGACAGTTAAAAAATATGTGATCCGCGTTACCTTCATCTAACCCACATTCACAGACCGAGGAATCCCTGAGTTTGGCTAGAAAAACAGGACAACAAGAATGTCCAAGACGTAAACGGCACAGAGTAGAAGTAGTGAACTTATTAAACTTTTTATAAGTAGGTACTTTGTTTGTGACTTGACTTGACTTCTTAATTTTTGGCAATATGTGTCTGGTTTGTCACTTTTCTGCCAGTGTCTAGTTCAAGGAAATTTGATGTTTGACTTGATGATGATGATTCTTAGTTAATGGCAATATAAGTCTGGTTGGACTCTTTCCTGCCAGTGTCAAGTAATGGAAAATAATAGTAAAATATGAGTTAGCAAGTTATGAAGAATGTTGATATTTTCACCAGAGCCTAGTTCGTTATCTAGCAGGGTACACCACGTGCAGGTTAGGTTGGCTTGGGAGACAAGATCTTGGAGTCTCCCAACATGACTTGACTTCTTTATTTTTGGCAATATGTGTCTGGTTTGTCACTTTTCTGCCAGTGTCTAGTTCAAGGAAATTTCATAGACATGGAATGGAGGCGGGATTAAAATAATATGGGGTACAAGGGAGACTCCAAGATTTTGTCTCCCAAGCCAACCTAACCTTCACGTGGTGTACAGTCCGACCACAAAGAGTAGAAATTAATTATCGAGGAACTAAAATTTAGTGTACTAAGCTGGCAACTCTTTATGAAAGGCCAGTGTTTCCGCCATAGTGAATTTGTCGCCTGACTTAGCTTTTCTTTGCAAAATTATATGCACGTCTTTAGCTAAGATACCTAAAAAATCTAACTGTTAATTACAAAATTGAAACATTCAAAACGTTTTGTTGAGATAATAATATACAATTTTCAACCACCCAATGATAAAACAAAAAAATATAATACTACCTATTATATTTTTATTTATTTATATTTATATTTTATTTATTTATGTACCTATGAAATTTTATTTTCATATCAATAGAATAAGTATTTTTTACTTATACAAAATTTAAAAAAGAGGTAATTTTTTTTTTTAAATCTTGCTGTTTTTATTTGTTGGACTAACCAGAATAATTTTCCGCTAGCGGCAACACTCCAAACAATGTCATTTTCGGTCGAGTCGAGTTCTTTGTTTATGTTTGTTTATTCTGTTGGTTGTTACTTCCATGAAAGCAAATTAATCGCATAAATCGCCAAATATTAGCAAAATGAATAAAACTATACGCAGTGGGGCTCGTGACATTATTTACAAAGTGTATAAGAGATGTTTGACCGAGTACCAAGCTGGGAAGCTGCTGACTGATTTAGAAGACGTTTATAAATGAACAGCAGATTTGACCGGTAAGTAGCTGGTTAAAAAGAATAGCACTGGAAGTAAACTGTTATAATTTATTAAAAGAATCTTGTAAATCCATCCAAAATCCATGTAATTCATACTAATTAATCATTGTTTATCTTTGTCTCATTGAATAGTATTTTATTTTGTAGTGCAACCAATTATTTTTGATACTTGTTTTATTGCAGGAAAATCTGAAAGCTCAAGCGAGGAATCGGAGAGTGAAGGTGAAAATGATGATATTATTATGGCAGGGACTTCTAATTGTGTTCTACCACAACATTCTGATGAAGAATCGATGTCTGGTGTTGAATATCTATACTTTGAATCACTAGATTAATGTATGATTTAGAATATTATTATTCAACAAAATTGCCTTTTACTGTGTTTATCCCCCTCTGAGTATACAAAATATTCTTGCTTTCTTTCTAGGTAGGTAGTGTCATAGGACTAGTTTGGACATCATTGCTCTTATAAAATGTTTTTGTTTATGGCACATGACTAGAAACCCAAAATAATTCATAAATTCCCATTCACACACCTCACAGCTTAGAGCGTTCGTCCAACTAGTTGACGTTGCCGAAGTACGTACCTAGGATACTATAAAATAAAATTAGTATCGATCGTTTAACGTCTCGGGTATTGGCGCGGTGGACAAACGCTCTTGGTCTACAAAAGATTTAATTACTATAATGTTTGTATATAATATAGTGGTTTTGATTCATATCCAGGACAAACATTTATGTGATGAGCATAATAGTAAAACAAAAACTGCATGTTTTAACAATATCAAGTATCAATACGTTCTGCCGTAGTATATGGTGATACCATGTAAAACATGTAATAATTAGTGGCGGCGCCCTCATTTATTTTCTACTCTTTTTGGTCGGACTGTACCCTGCTAGATAACGAACTAGGCTCTGGTGAAAATATCAACATTCTTCATGACTTGAAAACTCATATTTTACTATTATTTTCCATTACTTGACACTCAACTGGCAGAAAAGAGTCCAACCAGACTCATATTATTGCCATTAACAAAGATTCATCAAGGGGTACAAGGGAGACTCCAAGATCTTGTCTCCCAAGCCAACCTAACCTGCACGTGGTGTACCCTGCTAGATAACGAACTAGGCTCTGGTGAAAATATAAACATTCTTCATAACTTGATAACTCATATTTTACCTAAGATCGGAACGTAGGATCCTAGGATCTTTGCCTTAATTATATGAATATTATACCTAGATGGTTGGCATGCGTGGCCGTGAAGAGAGACAAAGTATACGAAGTGGTGTTGCCATGCAATTTTTTACCCTGACTAGGTTCGTAATTTCATGTTGGGGCGGGCAGCAGCGCCTCTTGCAGAATAGATCTACCACCGAACCGAACTGCGATTCACAACCCGCATAACCAGCATTCTAACTCGATGCGCGAGGATTACAAGCATTACCCCTCATCATCATCATCAGCCAATACCAGTCCACTGCTGACTACGGATTCCTAAATTTATTTAATTGAATACCTAGTATAGTATGCGGGAATAGGTAAACTGAACATAGAAATAAAACTACATTTAGGTATCAATTTATATTTTTATATTTTCTTTAAATTTATTACTACATATAGTGAAGAAATAATTTCAATCTCTTTAAAATATTATACTTTATTTACTATTAACTTATGCAAATCATTTAAAAAAAATATTATTGCTAGGGAATCTATTCAAACACGATAAACAGGCACAGACTTAAAATAAAAATTGCACTTTAGAAATCTAATTAAATTTCTGCTAAGTATTTAATATTACACAGGTGTTGCCAAGATAAGACAACCAGAACAAGAAATTCAAAAGCACTTTTACATTATAGGTAGGCCTATAATGTAAAAGTGCTTTTGAATTACTTCAGATAAAAGTGCAGAGAAAACCAAATAAATGACACTATTTATACCTCAAACACAGCATTACCTACGTCTTTGCTTATTTATACAAATATTATTATGTAATAATGACTTTTTTGATTCTTAAGACAGTTATATCAATATATATTCTCCACAAATCATAGGATCACAAATCAACTGCATACCCAACTTATCAAAATGTAGGTTTAACAGTCTTATATTCAATTATATTAATATTATTAGTACTTACATACATTAGTATTAACAAGTAATTTATAATATTAGTACTAAATACTCTTTTTTGAAAATAATATAATATGCATTATAATCTCTATGATCTTTATGATGCCGCCACCGTGTCCAAGTACAGGGCCAGCAGTCTAAACCTATCCAACTGCGCAGAGGAGTGAGACAGGAGGATGTTATATCCCCGAAACTGTTTACAAGCGCGTTGGAAGATGTGTTTAAGACGCTGAACTGGAAATGTAAGGGCATCAACACAAACGGCGATTACATCTCACACCTGCGATTCGCTGATGACATAGTCTTAATGGCAGAGTCGCTTGAGGAGCTAAACCGGATGCTGGCCGGCCTAGCTTTAGCCTCGCGACACATCGGTCTCGGCATGAACTTGGATAAAACCAAGGTCATGATCAATGGCCACATTGATCCGGGACCGGTCGTCGTACATGGTCAGGTCACCTTCTCGAAATTGTTTCCGAGTATACTTACCTTGGGCAGACTCTGCAGTTAGGTAAAAACAATTTCGAGGCCAAGAGGAGGATCCGGTTAGGTTGGGCCGCGTCTGGCAAACTACGTCGAGTCTTCTGGTCATCCATACCCCAATGCTTGAAAACGAAAGTTTTCAATCAGTGCGTCCTACCCGTCATGACATGACCTACGGAGCTGAGACAAAGAAGAAAAATGTTACCTACAACCTTTATCTTTACATTCCAAAAGGGCCCCAAATTTTTGTGTGCCCAAGGGCCCCAGCATCGTTTAAGACGGCCTTGTGTATAGGTACTCATAACATTGATGTCGATCGTTCAGTCAGGACTCTGAGGTTCAGGATCGCCCGGTAACCTAAGAAAACAACATTGGCCTTACCCAAGAAGCCTAAATCCTGTTGTACTGGATTTACCAAACAAGGCCTTACCCGCCTTACCATACCAAACATGTAGGGCTTTATCACCGGTTTATGCAATAATTAGTTATTGGGCTGGCATGTATATATTATTTGCTTTAGTTATTGCTCTGAGATTATTTTTAAGATATTATTACTTGAAATGTTGCCAGCCAGTGTTGCAGCCACTTTCGGTCGGCGCGAGATTCAAATTATTTGTGTTTTCTATTTGTTCTATTTTAAGATTATGTCATAAACTAAGAAGTATAGAATGTACCTACTTGAATTTTTAAAGTTGGTTTATTCATGAGTTCATAGAATAAGATTTACGATTTGTGACAAATTACTTTTCCGCTAGTTTTATTGCCTGTGAAACGCAGAAAAAACTTTCCACCAAAAAAATTAAGCTCCAACCCGCGTTGCACCACAAACCATAAAATAATTACCCGTATTCATCCGCCCGCCGCGCCGCGCCGCCGACGACGCGACGCGACGATGACGCTGCCCCACGGAACAGAAAAAACATTTTTTTTTGTCCCGTGAGCGCCCCGTCCGTAAGCCCCTTTAAAAGGAATGACTCCGAAAGATTGAACATCATTCTGTGGGAATGACCCAGCTGGATTTTTGTTTTGATTGCTTTGTTTTTGTTTACCTACCTACACTACATCGCTCTTGCATCGCTTATTTATTACGCATCTGCGGATTGGTATAAATTTATAAGTCCGTCTTACGAAGTTACTGTATACTCATTGTAAGTCCGAATCCTGCAAGAATTACATAGGTACTCAATCAAAAATGTTGAAGGCGATAAGCTATGTATGTATCTGAAAATACTTATTACCTATTAAATAGGTTGATAACTAATCTCATCCAGGTTCACCCCGCGATGTTAGTGTTAGTCATCGTCCGCTGATCGATGCTTCTGAATCCAATTCTTGGACGGATCCGTGCAATGGCCCAGCTCAATTTTAGTTCCATAAACAGAGTAGGTAGGTATTTTTTTGTACCCATGAAACGAATTCCAACTTCCAACGTCGAGATTGGCGCAAAAGTTTGGAGGCCTAAATAAATATCCCACCTACCTAGCAGTGGGTGAAACGGGTTTTGGATGTTGATGATAAAAATAATATTAAATAAAGTAAATAGGTATGTACTTTGCTTTGTCATAAATAAGTCTGTTCTTAACTTTGTTTTGCCAGGTCACAAATCAAAACCTTTTCGCACCAACAATTCAGAGAAGAACTTTTTGGAATTTCGTAAATCTGATGTTCAATAAGCCTGACCCAGAGAGGATCAATAAACTTGGTCCAGATAGAGCATGCGCTGAATGGGTCCTTCGGAATGGGGGTAAAATTGTCTGGGTTGGTGGAAAGAAGCTTTCTGATTATAATTCTCTACCCAATGAAGAAGTACGTGTTCCTCAAGTTGCAGAAATAGATGCCACTGACTCGGGAATTTCACACTATGGTTTCCCACATCTTGGTGAGTTTTGTTAAGTGCTAACAGATCTGTTTTCCTTATAATTATTTAAATATTTACTTATATGAACTTTCAGAGGGCTGTACTATGTTGCATAAAATAATTTTGCATAATGCAAGTTACATAGATAATGCAGCACTAAAAGGCCTGTCATATGGAAGAAGTACTCTAACATTTGTGCAAGTTTCAAAGTGCCTCAATGTCACAGATTCGGGGCTAAAAGAATTAAAAGATTTGGAAAATCTGAAGACCCTAGTTCTTTATGATCTTTCTGAAGTAAATGATCTCAATGAATGTAAGCAATATCTCCAAAAACATCTGCCTAAGTGCAAAATTGAAGGTAAATAATTTATTTTAGTTAAAAAAAATGAATTTAATCAATAAATGCATTGATATATACAAAAAATTGTTTTTTTTTTCAGATGCTGCATTACTACAATAAGTAAAAACACTTTTTTTTAATACCGTCCAAAAAAATTGATTTTGGCAGGATTCAAACCTGAGCCTCACCCTCGGTATGGGTGCGTTTTAACTAAGCAACAAAATCGATCACATGCTTTGTCGAAATTGCCTCAGTGCGAGTTACGCAGTATAAAGCATTACCCTAAGTAGAAATACATTCTTGGTAGGTAGCAATTTGTTGTTTATATAGTTTGGAGAAAAGAAATGGTACCTACCCATTGAATGTGTCAACTTTGTCAAATAATTTCCATTTTGCTTTCAAATATCAATAAATCTTTAGTAGTACATGCTTTAATTTATTTTGCCTCAGTGCGAGTTACGCAGTATAAAGCATTACCCTAAGTAGAAATACATTCTTGGTAGGTAGCAATTTGTTGTTTATATAGTTTGGAGAAAAGAAATGGTACCTACCCATTGAATGTGTCAACTTTGTCAAATAATTTCCATTTTGCTTTCAAATATCAATAAATCTTTAGTAGTACATGCTTTAATTTATTATATCTGAGTCCACTAGGGACTTGATGGGATACGAATATCTTAGATCATGTTTATTGGTAATAGCAGGTATAACCTGGAATACCTACCTAACCAACTAGCTTTGCTTTCTGCCATAAATTTAATAAGTACCAAAATATTATTACTCATATATTTAAGTTAATTTATGTTTGATACAAGTACCTACCTAGTTACTCTCTCCTTCTCTTTGTACATACTTATGAGTGTGTACCCACTAACCAAAATTTGTATGGATAATATATATTTATAGAAAAAAGATTTATTTTATTTTTTATACTTATAGTATTGGAAGTGCAAATAAGTTTTTAACAAATACATGTATTTAGAAAAATATTCGCTATGTTTGTATTCAGTTATATTACAATAAACATGCTTTTGTAAAAACATTACTTAATTTATTTATTTTGTACTATGGAACACTGAAACCCTACTTAGATGTTACCAGTACTTAATGGTGATGCTCAACAGAGTACAGCTATATTAGAATTTGTCAGAAATAGAATTTCAGCAATTTTTGCTACTACATTATTCGACTCCTTGTCCAATAGCATCACCAACACTGTTGTAGCCGTTATCTTCAAGGAGCTCCGCTAACTCTGTCTTTATCTTTGTTATAACTGGAGGCCCATGATAAATCAAAGATGTGTATATTTGGACTGCACTGGCTCCAGCTAAAATCTTTTCATATGCATCTTGCCCAGTGAATACACCACCGACACCAATTATAGGTACATTGCCTGTAAAACCAAGACTTGATGATTACCTTCTTTATTTTAACATACACAAATTTACATCAAAACTGCAGAATAACATAATTATATCTTAACAAAGAACATAGAGGATGAGTTACCCTTGGTTAGTTTGTACATTGTTTTGATCATCTCTGTAGATTTAATTGTCAGTGGTCTTCCACTAAGACCACCTGTTTCATTCTTATACTTTGTATTGCTTAATTCAGGCCTGTCAATGGTTGTATTAGAAATAATGAGGCCATCAACTTTACTTTCTTTTTTAGAAATTACAGAAACAACATCTATCATTTCCTCCTTAGTTAGGTCAGGAGCCAATTTTAAGAAAAGTGGCCTGAGAATATTCATAGAATTTCTTTCTTTGTTGATTGCAGTCAAGAGTACTTGAAGTTCTTCTTTCTTCTGTAAAGATCGCAATCCCGGAGTATTAGGGCTACAATGGAAAACAATAATTATTAACTTCATTATGATATCACACACCAGTATAATAAAAATCTTGTTTAAATGTTACCTGCTGACATTGATGACAAAGTAATCAGCCACATCATTAAACTTTTTGATTCCTGACACATAATCCTTTATTGCATCATCCGATAATTTGTTTTTGCCTAGATTTATACCCAATAAACCTGTGTCTTGTGTGCTATTCTTTATGCTTTTTACTTTGTTGTAGACTTTATTGTGTCCTTCACTGTTAAAACCATATCTATTTATTACTGCATCATCTTCTGGTAATCGAAATACCCTGGGTTTGGGGTTGCCAGTCTGAGGTTCAGGGGTGACTGATCCAATTTCCACTATAGCAAAGCCCAGTTTCCTCAGACCTGCGATGGCATCACCATTTTTATCAAAACCTGCCGCTATGCCTATTGGGTTGTCAAGATCAAAATTTAAAAGCTTTGTATTCTGTAATAAATAAACATTAGGCCTTAATTTGTAGCTTATTTATATACTTAATTAACTAGCTATATTTAAGTGTAGGTGGATGGAGTGTTCCTGCAAAACTATGCAGCAGCAGCAGGGTTGCCCTTGCAAGTGGCAAGGCTGATGCTAAGCAATAATTGTTAAAGAAAAGTAGCAAATTCGATGATAAAAAGTGATACAAACCAAAACTTTAGGATATTCAATTTTGTCTGTAGGAAATAGACCATACTTTATAGCGGACACTCCAGCTTTGTGCGCAAACTCAGGGCTCACATACTGACTGAAAGGCTTCAAGTATGTATCGTAATAGCCATTGAAATCTTTTTTGTAATAAATTAATTGGTAGGCCACAGCTCCTCCACAGGTGACAGTAAACATGGATTTAAGTTTTTGCTGGAAGTAAAACAGCAAAAAATCATATTCCATCAACCACTAAATAACCGCACTAATTCGTATGTGATTTAATAATTACAACTGCTGTTCTTTTCATGATTGTTTTCTAAAATTAGGGTTTCGTAAAAACGAAAACTCAAAAAGAATCTGAAATTTATTAAAACAAAATCTTTTTTGAATGTTTGATCTGACTTGACTGCACGTGGACAAGAGGACCATGTCTTACTGTCTTAGTTTATGGGACCATGAAAAAAGAGATCCCCTTAAGCTTGGGCCTAATGCAAAAAATTGTAAAAAGGATAGGCATAGGATTTCGCGTTCATAGAAGCGGGACAAAGTAAAGCAATGTCAGTGCAAAAGTCAAGTTTTTGCTTCTTTTATGATTCAAATTTAAGCATTAAATAGAAAAACTACACGATTACTTAAATAAAACAAAACATTAGTCTGGCTATGTAATTCGTAAAAAATAATGTGGTATTGTCGCTGATACTTTAGAGCATTTCAATTATAACAGTTTCTTAAACCGATTTTTGAATAATTTTTTGTAAAGAAACCAGCTTATTTTTCAAGATTCTATTCGATTACTCGACTTCTATGGGTTTTCCTCTACCTATCGTATTTTTTTAATTAGAATATTTTTAAGTTCGTTACCATAGACGTAAGGGTTTAAAAATACACAATTTGCTTGATTTTTGCATTAGGCCACATTAGCTACACTATACAATGAAAAGAGAGTTTCCTTCGGTCGATACATATGTGTACATACATATGTATCGACCGAAGGAAACTCTCTTTTCATATATTCTATGAAGGGCCCTACCTAACCTAACTAACCACAGAACGAACCTTTTAAAGAGTAATCGATCTACGACAGCTATCACACAAAGATCCTAGGCATTCCTAGGACGTTCGAATCTTTGCTATCACAGTAAACCTCAGTAAACCAACCAAACAAAGATCCTTTATACCTAGATCCGTTCCGAAGTAAACTATTACTCCTAGATGCAATGCAACGGTAAAATAGCAATCAACTGAAAATAAAATCCACATCCCTAGTACACAGGAAGAAGCTTTAGTTTATATTACATTGATAAAATCAATCAATCAAGGGAAACACAATAAAATAGCCTTCTTCATAAAGGACTTGATCGCATCCATAGACTGTATATCGCATCTGTAAAAATATAAATAAATTTCGTTTTGTTTTTAGACTTACTGTGTAATTCCAGATCCGAAGTGTATTTAAATATTTTCGCTACGTATTTGATTTTGGCTCATACCTATCTATATAGTTGTATGCGTGAACGAAGCATGCAAGCTGTTGGCTAGTTTTTTGTAAGAGTTCTCAAAGGATAAAAATCATGAAAGCTACGTTGATATTCGATAGCGTGAATGATTTGTTGTATCACAAATGGGATGAAACATTCATTGAACATATGAAGTCTTTCAATGATCAAGTAAGTAAGAAAATGCATAAATAATTAAGTACTATTTTAAACTGTTTATGTTATTAACCATCTTTTAAATTGCAGGACAGTGAGAGTAATGTTGGTGAATGTAACAACATATCACAGCTCTTATCTCCAATAGTTACCTCTCAACGGGTCATGGCAGCTCAGTTTGGCAATACATACTCCTCGATGCAGTGCAAAGATGGCACCACCATAGTTTTCGATGAGGTTTATATCACATAACTCTAATTATTACAAAGGGAGTTCTGTATGTATTGAAAGATACATATTATGTTGATTAATCACCTTACAAAATAGATTGTATTTAAGTGTGTGTATTTTTGTTACTTCACTTCATACTCCAACATCGGAATGAATTTGGTACCAGGATAGCTTATTCTATATACTTTTGATCTTTGACAAGTTTAGTGTTCCTGTGGAATGACCTAAAAAATCATATAATTAATTTTTATAGGTATGCAAACTTATTAATATAAATGAACTGCAGTTGTATGCACATGAGATTCAAAACGATTTTATCAAAAACCATTGGGGGAGGCACCGGGGATGTAATTATAGTGCTTTTAGAGATTTTAATAACATTATTAATATACTGGACTATCCTTTCAAGTCCTTTTACCATTTCAAGTGTATAATAATTATTGTCTCATAAATTGTTGAATTGATTGTTGCAGTGGTTGGACCATGTGTTTGTCATACTCAGTGAAGATAATGTTGATGATGCTAGCCGAGAACTGCTGGATTGCAAGACTCTCGTTCAGCATATTTGTGGCCAGAACATCAATCTGTAAGCTATTTGTTTTAAAAATAAAAATAGTGCTGCATCTTTTTACACAGCATCATCTTCAATATCCCCAGTTGCTCATATGATGTTGGCGCAAGTTACACATCATCATCCCCGGTTGATTGTCTTGTGTTGGCGCGAGATTATTAAATTTTATGTTGTCCTGCCGAAAATTTTTGGTACCATTAAATTTTCATGGAAAATTTGCCCAGTGCGAGTATGCACTATAAAGCAAAAACATACTCGCGCCTTCCCATTTCCCATTTTCCTAAGACTTGCTCCTAAGAAGCGCGGCCGCAGATTTCGCCGAAGAACTCAAGAGGCGCAAATATGCATGTCTCGACAGAGCCTACGTATTTGCTCGGCTTGGAGTCAAGACCCTAGAAACGTGGGGTGACGTGGCTCTCCGGGTTTTTAAACAATTATCTGAGCGTCTGGCCGAAGCGACGCGTGACCCGAGAGCTGTTGAGTACCTGGCACAGCGCATCTTCATGCCATACAGTGGTGCAATGCAGCCAGCGTCCTGGGCACGCTTCCGACTTGTACCTTACCTACCTATTGATATAGATCAGTTGAGCTACCTGTAGATTGTTTGCAACAGTCTGCAGTTAGCTCAATTGTTGCAATTATAAATAGGTACTAGTTTTAATTTTGTTCTATTATTTGATTGTAATTTTCTTTGTTATATATTATAAAAGAGTAAAGGAATAAAAAAAATCAAAATTATGCAGTTAGTGTTTCTCCATACCTAAAGTCTTTATAGAGTCTCACTCCTTTCACGACTTTTCTCTAACTCTTATCTCATGGTATCGGATTTGGCAATCCACTCCCGTCTCCAAAAACCATCCTGTATAGATCTTTACGCGGTTAAAACATTTTTTTCCTTATATTATTTATCTTTTTCCCAGCCTACAATCACCAATTTACCGTGATTGGCTATCCAAGCTCTTGGACTGTCGTACAAAAGGTGACAACATTCCCGGCGCCAACGGAGTAATAGGGGAGAGTGGTGCAACTGCAGCCGCACTGACTGCTTTGAAAACTGCCTCCAAGGATATTAAGTTGTCCCACTCGCATTACCATCTTATGCTCTTTGTGGGTGATAAGATGCTAGCCTTGTATTCCAGGTAAGATTTTTTTTAGATATTTTTTGTTCGTCAGCCGTTTTCTCGTAGATAAGTAAGTGAATTTAGGTACAGTCTAGCAAGCTATCCTCTGTAAAGTTAAGCGTGCGGGTATGCTATATGCAACCACATTTATATGCAACATTTTCATTGAAAACTGTCAAAAAATCGCTACTTGAGACCTGCTTAAATCTGAGAAGCGTTTGAGTATTTGGGGGTCTATTATCTAAAACATTTTACGAGATTTTTCGTGACAATATTTTGCTGCTAGCTTTATAAAACAAAAGGCGAAGTGTTTACTCAGGAACATAGAATATGCTTAAAAGTAAAAGAAACGTCAAGTGCGAGTCGGCCTCGTGAACCATGGGTTCCGTAGAATTATAAGACCTTGTTTTAGCAAAATATCATGTTTCAACGTGACATGACGTAGGAAGGTACCCTATAGATTATGGTCTGTTGCGAGAGTAATTTATTTTGTAAATTAATTACAAACTTACGGTTTTTCACGTTTACCGTTTATTTTTGTGCAAT
Source organism: Eupithecia vulgata (assembly GCA_946478455.1). Taxonomy (NCBI): domain Eukaryota; kingdom Metazoa; phylum Arthropoda; class Insecta; order Lepidoptera; family Geometridae; genus Eupithecia; species Eupithecia vulgata. Next base: position 8,673,230 of record OX297869.1, on the reverse strand, counting down.
AAGCTACCTACGTTGCCCTTATACAGCAAATTAAAACAGCCTTGAGTGTCACTGTGCGGCAATCATAGTGCTACTTGGGTTGTGCAATACGATCTTTTAAAGTTTTGCTGAGTTTTATGATTCTAGGACCTAGAATCTTGGTCAAAGGTCAGAATCATGCAATTCAACTGGGAATTAAAAAAGAAAAAATAAATTTGTCAAACATTTTGTACCCACAGCCGTGGCTGCGAAGACCTTTCTCCCCCTGATCTGATAATGCTGAGCATCCAATGCATCGCCGCTCAAGAGCATTGGGACGATATGAGGTCTGATGACAGCAACAGACAGACTGAGATCATAAGATTACCATGTGAGTGGTTGCTGTTGCAGAATTGGCTTGACTTGCGTAAAACTGCATCGATGAAAGCAAAAGTGAAAATTAAATGGGCAATTATGTACGAGATAATTTATTACCTTCTCGAAATTGTATTTCAGGATATGGAAATATTATATAATAGTAATAATAAAGAAATTTAATAAATAATGCTGGACAATTTACACAGCAATTTACTAGCCCCAAGCTAAGCAGAGCGGTACTAGATAACTGATATACATAATATAATACAATACACAGATTTTTTATCCAGAACACCCTGGACAAATGTCTGCAGATCGTACACACATTTCTCCAGAGGCGGGAATCGAACCCGCAACCACCTTCGTCGCAGGCAGACCTTCGCCCACCGCGCCACAGAGGTCGTCGTTGGTATATAAATATACAGTAGAAGTTGTCCAGTGTAAAGTTGTGTAAATTTACTTCATTTAGGTAAGCCCTAAAATCCATTTTATTGTATCGTTCGAATGTATACTTTCGGAGTTCTATTGGTTATTTGTGTACACAACATTCAACTGGATACTTTACCTAATCGACAGGGTTGTCTCAAGAAAACAGCGCTGTAGTGAACCTTTGCGCGGGCGCAAGCAACGCGCCGTGTGCGCCGCACTCGCTGCATCTCGCTGAGATGGCTCCACGCATCACCTTCGCGGTTCTCGTGGATATGGACCTTAGGTAACTAACAACCAAGTTATAAACATCTAGTGCTCATTAGGACGGTTAGCTGGAGGTTATTCACTGCTGCTACAGATTAATCACACTAATATTATAAATGCGAAAGTTTTGACGTTTGTTACCTCTTTACGTTAATAACATGTGGCGCAGTGGGCGAAGGTCTGCCTGCGACGCAGGAGGTTGCGGGTTCGATTCCCGCCTCGGAACAAAAAATATTTATCTATGTATTGTATTATGTATATCAGTTATCTAGTACCCATAACACAAGCTCTGCTTAGCTTGGGGCTAGATAACCCTGTGTGAATTGTCCAGCATTATTATTATTAATGGATACTATGCTGCATACAGGTAGTTATAGGCCTGGAATTAAACATAGGCTACTTTTCATCCCATAGATCAGTTCCCATGGGATAGAAAATAACCATAAACAACGCGTGCGACAAATCTTTGATGATTGCACATTTATGGGTCTCATAGACAGTAACGTTTTTTTACTTAACCTAATAAAAAAATCAACTATTTCAGGGATGTTGGTGTTGCAACTCACATGTCCAATCAAATCCTGTCAAACCTGAGGAGACTGCTTCTGCAGAGAAACCTTGAACTTCTGCCAAGCACACTTGATGCTCTTGAAGCAGCTCTGAAAAAGGTTAGCAAGACAAACAAACTAAAAATCTATGGCGCCCTACAAATTTTAGGGGGTAAAAGGCTTCAAACCATCCCACTGCATTCCCTTTCTCCATAATCGCTCTCCACTCTAAAAATATTTTTAGAGCTTCGTGCCTTAGTAATAGGATCCCATTGGCAAACCATATGGTTTGCCTGGATCCTATTGCTCAGCCCTCAGAACAGAGAAATATGCTAGACTCAGCCTGAAGTAAAGTTCGCACGTAGAACAGTTTAGTTAAAACCCCAAAATTGAAAACCGAATCGAGTATCGGGTCGAACCTATACAAAAGTACCTACAGACAGTAGCTTGACCGATAAAGCCAGTCACTAACTCCTTACGTTACTTAAAAAAAAGATTGCTGACCGTGAATTATGCAAGCCGCCATTTATCCGACCGTCTGTCTCAGGATTATCTCGTCTTTCTTTATTACAGACAACAGACGTCCTCCGCAAAAACAAGGCCGCCTCTATCCTGAGCCCCCGCGTTCTCTCTCGCATGTCCGAACTACGCAAATCTTGTACGTCCACTACACCGCTAACGCCCGAGACTGCGGCCGGCGCTATGCAAGCTGCGTTGGACGCTGTCATAGGACTACTCAAACCAGGTTAGCCACAGACATGGACAAAGAATCCAGATCAATCCATATTGTTATAATATAAAGAAGATTATGTATAATTGTATGTAACGAATAAATTTAAAAACTACTGGACCGATTTCACAAATTCTTTTGCCGTAGAAAGCTACATTATCATTTATCACTGAGTAACATAGGCTATAGAATATACCCGTGCGAAGCTGGTGCGGACCGCTAGTATTATTAAGGAAAGGCAGAGCTGCGCAAGTCTTGTACGTGTCCTCTACGCCGCTATCACAAGACTATCAAATCAGGTTCCTAAACATTTCAGACACCGACGTAGAATGCGAAGTGTTGAAAGTTTGACACGTGTAACATTGTAGCTCCGTAATGTATGATTGGATATTTTTATTGGAATTTCAGATATCCCCAGTCTGAAAATGGAGCAGCCGTTGAACCATCTTAGATCGGCTCTGTCGTCCTACGTCGATTTTCTACGTGTCAAAGCTAAGCGGTTCTTCAGCATGTCATCATATCCTTTTCAATTGTTAGATGTGACTCTTACAAGGAATGGCTTTCAAGGTTGATTGAGATGTGGTGCGGCGGGCGCAGTATGTTCGATTCCGGCCTTGGGAAAAAATCATAAATAATGCTAGGCAATCCACCAACTCCTACCCCCTCCCTCCTTTCCCCGCTCCTTACTACATCAACAGCCTATACCTCTCCACATCTGAACGTAGGCCTCCACATGAGCTGATTGATGACTATAATTATACCTAATGATGCTTTAATTAGTTCACGGGCAGTCAATGAAAATACATGTACTTACATTAAATGTGCATGAGAAGTGGGTATGTTAGATAAATTCCTAAATGTTGTTTGTGTTGTGTATAAGCGATGTTGCTTGTTATTATTCATGCATCTCTGTCGCAGGTTATTTATTTAATTATGCTTGTGAATGTAAACTCATTTACCTTTTATTTGTATTCTGGTATGACTTTTTTAAACTAAACTTCGCAAAAACGGAGTATGATAAGTTTAAATTGTATATCTGTGATTATTATCAAGAGTGTTTTTAGCTTAGCTATATGTTTGCTGGTAAACAGTGTAGGGGGTCTGAAATTATAATGGGATAAGGTTAAAAAATTAAATATTTAGCCGTTTTTTTAATATTTGTAAAATCAGCTTGCATTATTATCGCATTCATAAATTATGAATGCATAATATACATTCTATATTGCGTATTTTGAAATTTATTTTGATCATCTGAGAAAAATGAAAAGAGTTAAAAATCATATTATTTTCGGCTCCTGAAACACAGTTTTAAACTAGTTCAGAGGATTAAGGACATATCTTTGCCAAGGACTCATTATTGTCTGTGAAACTATAATAATGACAAAACAATTTTAAGTTATACTTTTATAATTATACCTCTATACCTACCATACCACAATACAAATAAAACCTCTCAACAAACCACCATCATAAAACCAATTATTTCGCTTAATGTGGGCTATTGAAACACGGGCGAGCCAGTGACATTGTCCCTAACGGCGCACAAGTATGTGGAGGAGTTTCCGGGCCTGGTGCATTTCATCTACGTGGACCGTAGTGCGGGCCGCTCGCTGGCGCCTGACATGGCGGACTGCGCTGATATGCTGTCCCAGGATACTGTGAGTATAAACAGCCCAAATATCATCTCAGTCTTGTATTTTTACCCGGACAAAGGAGAGGTTATTTTATAGGATCAAATAACCCATTCAAACTCAAACTCAAAGATTTATTGCTTGCTCTCTCCATGAGCAGGATACCTCGGCTCTAAATCAGCTCATACATTTTGAATTATCTAAGACAAGTCATACAATACAAGAATTCTTTATTGTACATCAGAAAATAATATTACATAGAGACATAATGACATAACATAAGATAAGTACAATGGGCGGCCTTAGCGCTTAGAAGTGATCTCTTCCAAGCAACCTTCGGATGGAATGAATTGTGAATTTAAGGAAAGGCAGAGGGTGTACGAAAGATAATCTAAAATACATATTTAACACCATAAAGACGTAATGCCAACGGATACCTACATGAATAATTAATCATCTGCAGTCGGATTTTATCCACTACCTACTGGGTATAGGCCTCCCGAAGTTTGTGCCATCCACCATGAATAGACAGACAAGTCAAATTTATTTTATTTACACTAAAGACAAAAGTTAAATAATTTTTGATTTCTATACAATACAAAGGTTGCATCATACCTACATCATAACTATGCCAAGCAAATTCACCTACACGTCTCCTAACTCTTGTGCCACCATCACATAACAGTGTCAATGTGTTTCTTATGAATTTCTAGTTTAGTGTGCCAACCATTTACTGTTAAATTACGCCTGAATACTCTAACGCAACACATAGTTTAGCTCGGCTCAAGCCGCGATTATTTGTCAGTTTTCAATGAAAATCTATCAAAAATTCGTCACGACGCGTGCTTTAATCTGAGATGCGTTTGAGTAGCCAAGAGTTAGAAATATTAGAAAATTAAATTAAAAACTAGAATTAGCTTTAATCGTGTATAACGTCATTGACCTAGTGCCAGTGACACGAGTCTTTGTATTTATTACTATGTATGTATGTTAGTCTCTAAGGTTTTTATCATTATGGGCCCTAGTTAAGTAACTTTGTAAGTACTTGTCTTGTGTTGCCTGAATAAACGATTATTATTTTTATAACCAGCGTGTCTACTCCACAGGTCCAACAAATCCTATCCCGCAGTTTCGCAATCACCCGCGAAGGTTACTGTGGCGCCACCTGGCGGCGGGGCGCTCTGCACGTGTGTTCTGTATCGTGGTGGGAACGTAAGGGCACGCCCGTGCGACCCACCAAGAGTGCCCACCCCGCGGCCGTGCGGGCCTTACCCACCCCGGGGGATATACTTGGCACTTTTTATAGGTAATCCAAAATGAGTAGGTATTAGGGTCAATGGTCAAATTAAACCAGAATCGAATGATAGGATATTGACCTTTTCCCCTTTCGCACACAGTTCTCTAAAGATGTAAAAAAATCGCTCTTTAGACGAAAATAATAAATTAGTTAGTCTAAGAAATATAAATTTGTTATTGTTGAATATTTCAATTTTGAGTGTTGTGTTGTTGTTAGGTCAATAACCGAAAATACAGGTCCATTTTTTAAATCGATTTTGGTTTCCTACGTGTGCTTTATTGTGTTTTAGTGCGTATCTTTTAGAATGAATTGAGTTTCGAAATAATTAGTAAAATAATGAATCTTCCTACTGTAAGAACATTACTCCAGCAGAAAACTTATTTTGCGTTTTATTCCATAACGGCAACAGACACGAATTTATTACTTAGAGCACATTTACAGCATATAATGCACGAATTATTAGTGGAGTTCAATTAATTCTAGAAATATTTTTCTGCTGGGGTACGTACCGCACACATTGCTCGGTATACGTATTGCGATCATGCTCTGATCAATTTATTTCCACAGGCAACTCACAGAGCTGGCGTTCCCCAATGACAGCCAAGGCGTGAGCATGAAGGAGTTGATTTGCATCCACCTCGGTCTTCTGCCCGCCTCGACGGCGGTTCAGCAAGCGCGCCGGCTGGCTCACTCTGTTCACGAGCTAGCTGGCGACACGGCTATGGCCGCTGATTTGTTGTAGACATTCCATTATTGAATACTATCTACCTATTATTTATTATTATTACCCATAAGAGTGAGCGTCTTGTGTTGGCTCGGGATTCATTTTTTTTATTTTCTTTGCGCTAACGTAAAGTACCTAATTTGCCGCAAATCGTAAACTATTTTCTGTGAATTTAACCATAATAAGCATCTTTGATTTTATTGTATTTTTGGAGTATTTGGGAAAATAAGAGATTTTGGGAAATCAACATTTTGAAGTTAGTTTTGTTTTAAAGGTTTATAGAAAATTTTACTCCAATATTATTCTTATATCTTATATTATTCCTTGTAAAAGCAGAATAAACTTAAAGCCACAAAAAAATATGAATCTCGTGCTAACCCAAAACGATTAACCATAACGTCCATAACATGGCAATGCGCCAGTGCACTGACTGCGTGAGCTAGCTGTACACATTTTAGATTCTAGCTCCAACGCAATATAGTCCATTTCAGTTAGTCTGCTGCTCGTTTCGACGGCGATATATCGAGCTAGCTGGGGACACAGTTATGGCGATTTACTACAGACCTTTAGTTTTTAAGAACAATTCATTTAGTATAAGCTTTAAAATAAAATACTTTTGTAGATTGCTAGGATCAAGTAGGTACTTATCTGCATCCACCTCTGTCTGCTACTCGCTGATTTGTTTGTAAAGCAATAACTATATACTTTGTTTCAAGTGGTAACTTTGATTTTTTCAGCACTCCTCATTTTAAAGCTTATCTAGAGACCCTGTTAAGGTCGTCGATTTGTTACAGACCTTCAAATCATGAGTACAGTACTCTTTATTTATTCAGCTATAAATTAAATGTTATTCATGTAGGTACCTAAGCAAAAAGGGTTTTTGCCATGGTAGTGCATTACTAGCAAAACAATACATTACTGGCGAGGTCAGTTAAAGGGTGGGTTGCTGGCCGCGATGATATTGACTAAATGATTATGATATGAGTTATATTTTAATCATAACTTTAGTCAATGACCAAGCTTGAAGGCCAAGACGATAGCAAGCTTAAGTTAAGGCCATTACAGCGTGGCCAGCAGGGTAGTCATTGCGAACCTGAATTTGAGTATAATTTAACACACAAACTTGATATTTTACGGCCGGCAATTTCCATTGCTAGCCTCGAAATTCGACGGTAATTAAAATTGTCTTTTCGGACAAGCCCCGAAGAGCGACTTTGCCCAAAGTTTGGCAAAATAATCACCAGATATTATTCTTCCCTAAGTTTGAGAAAATATATTTTAGTAAGGTTTTTATTATTTTGGTGTGTAATCACTCTCACTCGGGTTAATTTCTAAAAAATTAATTAATATCCCAAAATAATAGGTACCTATTACACTTATTTTTAAAATTGTATGAACCACAAAATATCTAAAAAAAAAAAACATTATTAGATACTTAAGTGCCCTAAAACGGCATTTAAAATTTACATTTTCAAGTTGCGCGTTGTAGCTTGACGAAAACGTTGGACGCAGTGGAAGTGGAAGCCATATTGCTCTGTGGTCATAACGTCAAGTAAGATGACTTACAAAATTGTAAACATAAAAAGAAAAATGCGCTGATGATGGTAGTTCACCTACACAGCCGTTTGACTTAAGCCTTGTCAGTGATGCCTTACTTGAACGAACAGCTTTTACCGTTTTTCTTTTTGCTCTAAAGTGCATACGATTTAAGTGATGAAAAATACCACATTATATAAACAAATAACTAATAATTATCTTTACTACCTTTTCTTTTCATTATTTTGTGTAGTTTTATAATAAATCACTGGAGAAAAACGCTTAAAAATAGCAGCGCGTTTGAGCCTTTACACAAAATATATAACTCCAGATGAAAAAGAAAATACAGGTACCGCTACTTCTACATCATATCTTTCTAATAAACATTCGTAATTTTTGTAGAATTCAATACAATAATAATTAATCCCAAAAAACTCATTTTTGTAAGGCGTTTTGCGAAGTAATTATAACTTGGTTAATATTTTGCCACGCTAAATTCTACCCTATTGATCAAATATCCCTTTGTATATAACTGAAAATCGTTTCCACTAACTTCAGTCGGGGGCTAGCCGCCTCCATGGACGGACGCGGGGTTATGTTACTTTTTTCGCGATGACAGCTGGACATGCCTTACGAATTACGATTTTCGACAACTTTTGTTTTGCGGGTTCAATAGTTCATTTGTCATTGTAATAGAATATATATTGGATTGCACCTACGTTACAAGGATTTTGCAGTATTTTTATTCATTGACAGAGCTATCAATTTGGTAGAATGGATTTGTAGTAGTTAGATGAACATAAATAAATATTACTGAATAATTAAACACGGTCCAGATGTAGACTAGTATTATAATATCTGTATTACTCAAGATGTTGGGTACTTACTAGGTGACTGAGTTAGTTATTACAATACATCATCATCAGCCTATGTTAGACCACTACTAGTCATAGGCCAGTAATGAGCACCATTAGCACTATGTCTTCAGCATGACGAATCCAGCATCCGCCTGCAGTCTCATGGGTCGTCATGCCACCTGATCGGAAGATGTCCTACACTACGTTTACCGAGACATGATCTCCACCCTAGCGGTTGTTAGTTCTTCGCGAGATATGGCCGGCCCACTGCCACTTCAGCTTGCTAATTCTTAGAGCTATGTCAATAAATAAATAAATAATGCTGGACAATTCACACAGCATTATCTAGCCCCAAGCTAAGCAGAGCTTGTGTTATGGGTACTAGATAACTGATATACATAATATAATACAATACATAGATAGATATTTTTTTATTATACATAGAAAACGACCAGAACACCCGGAACAAATACCTGCAGATCGTACAAATATTTGTCCCAAGGCGGGAATCGAACCCGCAACCTCCTGCGTAGCAGGCGGACCTTCGCCCACCGCGCCACAGAGGTCGTCAATAACTTTGGTTCTCTGTCGGATGTAAGTATTCGTTACAAATCCTATCCTTCAGAGGAACTCCGAGCATAGCTCTTTCCATAGCTCGTGGCCAAGCCCTGTCGTGAGTGTCTAAGTCTCAATCAGCTCCGTATAGGTCATGTCATGACAGGTAGGACGCGCTGATAAAAAACTATATAATTTTTTTACTATACATACGAGCGTTCCGTACATAACTATTTCGATTTAAGATAACACTTTGACATGACACACATTTATGATAACACTTTGACTCCATTAACTCCCTTTGACACTATTAAAACTATTATCTCCTTGAAAAATACAAACAGCGTAGGATACGATGGAGTATCTACAAATATGCTCAAAGCAGCCGCTGTTATTGTGGCTCCTGTTTTAACTCATATCATAAATATATGTATGGAAAATGGTATTTTTCCGGATAAATTAAAAGTATCTATTATAAAGTCTCTATTCAAAAAAGGTAACAGAGAAGATATTAATAATTATCGCCCTATAGCCCTAATACCAATCATTTCAAAGGTCTTTGAGAGAGTTATATACAGCAAAGTCAACGATTTTTTTGAAAATAACGATCTATTTACAGGACGTCAATACGTCTTCAGGAAAAATAAAACCATAAATATGGCGGTCTACGATTACATATACAAAGTAGCAACAGCTGTTGATAAAAGACAAACAGCAATAGGACTCTATATGGACATGTCAAAAGCATTTGACCACGTTAACCACAAAATTCTCTTAGATAAAATTGAGAGATACGGTTTGCGAGGCAACGTAAAAGATCTCATCTCGTCTTATCTAAGTAATAGACAACAAGCTACTGAAATAACTAGAGTATGTCCTACAACTACCTTTGAGACTGCATATACTTCTGAGATGAGAACAGTTAGCTCCGGAGTACCTCAAGGAAGTGTGCTAGGTCCTCTGCTTTTTATTATATATATTAATGACCTTCCCTTAATTACTAATAACTACATGACATTGTTCGCTGATGATAGCACTATATTATTTACTAACAAACAAAAAACTAATATGGAAACTGACATTAATAATTCGTTGACATTAATAATTAATTGGCTAGAATATAATAATTTACACATAAACCTAACTAAAACCTATCTTATGAACTTTAAACAGAGGCTCTCTACGGCACCAAATATGCACATACATTATTTACAACAAGAAATACATTTTGTTGAAAACACTAGGTTTTTGGGCCTACAGATAGACAGTAAATTGAATTGGAAAACGCACACGGATACACTTTGCAATCGACTCTACCAATACTCGTATGCTCTTTACAAACTGAGTCAAATAGCTAACACCACAGCCTTACTTGCGGCATATTACGGGCACACTGCAGCATTATTAAGGTTTGGAGTTATATTCTGGGGCAACTCAACAAACAAAACACAAGTATTTAAAGCACAAAAGCGATGCATTAGAGCAATGTTCGGTTTGAGACAGACCGACACGTGCAAGGGTGTTTTCAAACAGTGGAGGATCCTAACTCTACCATCCCTGTATATATACGAAGTTGCTAATTTCGTCAAAACTAATCTTGATCGATTTGATCCCTACCCACCTGGCACTCGCCGAGAGGGTACACTACACCACCATTCTTGCAAAACCTCCTTACTTAGAAAAAGTGTTTTTTGCATGGCACCGATTATCTATAGCAAAATCCCTTTTCCGATACGCTCTGAGAATAATTTGAATGCATTTAAAAACAAATTAAATAAATTATTGGAGGAAAAAGCTTATTATACAATTGATGAATTTCTAAATGACAAATTTTAATATTATTTACTGACATCAAATACCTAATTTTATTATTTTTTATTTTCTTGTAATATTATTCCTGTTTTTTGACTTGCATTTATTTTAATTGTACTATGAACTTAATAGAAACTGACATAATTCACAAAATCTGTTAGAAAAAATGCTTGTATAATTTTTCTTTGTAAGTAACAATGTTGTAAGCCTGACCAGGGCAGACTAGAGATACAAATAAAATAATTTAAGACCAATGTAATATTACCACCTAGTTATACAACAATAAACTCATTTATCATTTATTTACTTAAATGTAAATACTTTCTTATTATCATTTTGATTAAGGTAGTACCCGAGCGCCACCACCTATTTAATTTTTTATTTTTTTTTTATTATATAGGAATTTACTTAAAAACCGTTGGTCCGTTGGTGATACCTACCATAAGGTTTTTTAAATACATCTTTTATACTTTTATTTTGTAAAGTACCTATAGACAATAGGCACTTAGGCACTTGTATCCACCAGAAAACTTCGCATCTCTGCCAGAACTATAAAAAATCAATCCATTACAGACAAAGCTTACGTTAGGTACCACAAATTAGCCAATGGTTTTTTTGTAAGTTCCCGTAGTAATAAAATAGGTTTCAATAGGAGTACAGCCTTAAGAGTCCGCCTAATGCCGGAAAAAATAAGTAGAAGCTCATAAGTAGATCTTTGAGCGCTGGTCTATAATTTTCGGTGGGATTTATTGAATTGTTCAAAATTTAAGCAAGAAATAGAAAATCTAAACGATTACTCAAATAACATATTAGTCTGGCTCTGTAATTCGTAAAGAACTTTTGTGGGTTTTTTATTTTTACAAATCAGTTAATTTTCATACTAGGCGTCCGCCCCGGCTTCGCACTATATAGAAATAGAAATACATTTATTTAGACACAGGTACACAAAAGTATAAAATAAAATAAACAGACAGAAAACAATAACAATTTACAATGGAGGTACGTGATACAAAAAAATGAAAATAAAAAAAGGGTGGTAAGTGACTCTGCCTCCATAGGGTATATTCATTTGCCTATGTTCGTCTGGGGATAATGTAGCATTTTAATAGTGAAAGATTTTTTAAATCGGCCCAGTAATTTTGGTGCCTATTCTTTTCAAACAAACAAACAAATCTTTCCTCCTTATAATATCACTAGCTGACCACTGACCAGCCAGCAATTTCATTCGCGTGAACTTTAATAATACCTACCTTATGTGTTGGTTTCCATGTAAACTATCAACGCCAAAGTTTTACAACCAATCCTTTACGATTTTAAAACTTTTTGAGAAAACATTCCTTAAAGTAAATTTCCAAAAATCCGTTCTTAGCCTACGTCCTAAAAGGAAACTCCGTGTAAAATTCAGCTTCATAGCTATGCAGTTTCAGAGATCTCTTGATATTTCACCTAGTTTTATGTTCTTTTTTATTTATATAGATTATATTATATATAGATAAATTATATTTCATTACTCGGCTCCTACAGGCTTTTTCCCTACTTATCGTATTTTTTTATTATCATTTACGTTCGTTACAGTTAAACTAAGTGTTTAAAAATACACCTTTTTCTAGATTTTGGCATTATTTTGACACTCGCCACTCAAACTAAAATACCTATATTATCACATTTTTAAACAAAATTATTATAATTTAAGCTTTAGCTATTTAATTTAAGCTGAAGTGGCAGTAAGTTGGCCATATTTCAAGAAGAACCGACAACCGCTGGGGTAAACGTGTTCTTGAGTGGAGACCGCGACTCGGAAAACGTAGTGTAGGACGCCCTCCTACCAGGTGGGATGACGATTTGCGAAAGACTGCTGGCAGATGCTGGATGCGGCAAGCTGAAAACAGGAAGCTATGGCGCTCATTAGCCTATATAGCAGTGGACTGGTATAGGCTGATGATGATGATGATGATGATAATTTGTGAAGGTAAAACGTAATACCTACTAAATATACTTTTTTGTAATCAAGGATAACTGCGATATGTCAGCGTTGGACTTTTTTCAGTTTGAAAAGTTTGGCGCTGGGGAGCGATTTTCTGATTTTCAGTAAAAAGCTTTAACTCAAACATTGGACGAGATGGACCTTAAATTTTTTTTTTCTGAGTCGTAATTAATACAACTGTCTTCCGTTTTCGGCTTGCCTTTGAGTTTCGGGACACTCTATAAGTCCCTAGACACCGTTCTTCCCTATTTGTCGGTGCGTATTTAAACCCAAATAAAAATCGCCGTTCGCTCCGCCGTTAACACTCCGTTTGTTGTCTTATTCTTGACTATCGACTTATTCAAACCCCACGAATAATCTTAAGTTATAACCCAACTGGTCACTAAAAACCGAAGAATGATCTCCGCAAAGCCTTTGGCTGTGACCTGTAAACCAGGGCCCCACAAATTCACAGTGCGCCCCTGCAAGTTTTATTTGAGTTCATTCAGTATGTACTTTAGCCGTTATGCGTGGCCAAGATAGACTTTTTTATGTACCTACAAAATAGCAAAGCCGCAGGCAAATGTTAGTTAGAAATACAATTGGTACCATGTGATTGTGCCAGCAACCAAAACAAAAGAAGTTTATCTGTTCTATAAACGATAAACTTTGCATAAGTCTACGTAAAAAATAAGTGCCCTCTGTCGACTACTTTTGGTAAAATTGACGTGCAATCTGACAGTCATAGTTCTTCACGGTCAAGCCTTAACAACATCGCGCCTACTATTTCATGGTGTATAAAACTTTTGATTTATAAAATTTATTTTGTTAAACTTTCATCAGTTCATCACACAAAACTTCTCATCATAAAAATCGAAACTGTAACTACACTGCAAGTAGGTACTATTCAGGCGGCATTTAAATAAAAAATAGGATAACACAGTTTAGCTTACACGATTATGTTGCACAGTTACAAATTTGAATAAAAATTTTCGAATTTTCGTCCCATAAATAAATATGGAGATTGTTTTGAAAATTTAATTGAATGTGTCTGTTTGAATATCTACATTTCTTCACTGTTATCTTGCGAAAACTATTTTTTTAATTTAATTGTTAACTGAGCACTGTGATAGCCTACCTAATGTTCAACATACCTACCTGTTAAACCTATTATAATTTTAACTTGAAACATTAATTTTCATTAAACGATACCATATTCGCAAATCGTCATCCCACCTGGTCGGAGGGCGTCCTACACTACGTTTTCCGAGTCGCGGTCTCCATTCAAGAACACGTTTACCCCAGCGGTTGTCGGTTCTTCTTGAAATATGGCCAGCCCACTGCCACTTCAGCTTGCTAATCCTATGAGCTATGTCGATAACCTTGGTTCTCTGTCGGATGTATTCGTTGCGAATCCTATCCTTCAGAGAAACTCCGAGCATAGCTCTTAACTGCTCTAATTGCTTTTCTTAGCTGCTGGCAGATGCTGGATGCGGCAAGCTGAAGACAGGGCGCTATGGCGCTCATTAGGGGTGGACTGGTATAGGCTGATGATGATGATGATACCATATATCCACAATTAACTGGCATTATTATTATTATTTTCTGTTTAATATAAGAAAAGTACCTACATAACACTCATTGTAAACCAAACTTTAGATAAAGGTTTCGATTTTTTTGACGAGAAGTGTATTATGAACTAAAACGAACATTTTCGATTGCTTTTAATATATTTTTGTTTTTTTCTCATATTGAGTAAAATACCCTATTGTTGTGTTTCGGCGGGACTTGAACCCGCAATCTTCCCTCGGGAAGGGAAGGTAAGAAATATTTATGGGATATTATTTAATTTCATAGATATTTTAGGCTCGCAATAAAATTCATTTCAACTCCCAAAGCGCTAACGATGTCGCACTACTTCGATGTCGATGTTATCCTACCTACCCTACCTGTTATAATGCAAAGGATTTAGATTACATTATTAAAGATACCTAGTCAAAAATTACATGGTTTAGGTTTGAGGCCATTATAACATTACATTCATTAAGTTATTTTCGTACGTTTTGACTGTTTTTGTTTTACAATCAATGAAGTATTCGAATTTTATCCTTAACTGTTTAAATTTATAAAAAGTTCAGTTTAGATTATAATGAAAATTTTATATTTTTTTATTATTATTTATTACATCAAAATAATTGTTCATTACAATCATGTATTTTGTTTTTTTATCCATGGTACTTAATATAATTTGTCAAATATAAATGCTGGATATTTTTATTTAATTACTATGAAAATTACATTATCATCCCAGTGAAACAAGTATTCAATTTAGTATGATTTTAGTCGACAAATCCCTTTTTACAATTTCTGATGTCTTTATTTCGACATTTAGAAGGTTACTTTAGTAACTCTTAAAGTTCATTGAAAAAGTACATTCACAAATTAAATTATTAATATTCTACCTAAGATTTAAACAACGCGGTCATGTAATTTTATAGAAAACATACATAGGCAGGGTAACAATAATGGAATTTGCTAACCTTCTGTTAGCAAAATGAAATCTGATAAATTAGTTATGGCAAAAAGCAAGGAAGACATAGAAGTAGGTACAAGTTCAACATGACTGACCTATCAAGAAATTAATGCCTTTTGTAGTTTTGGTTTCTACCAAAACTACTTATTATTTATTCGTAGCATGAACCACATGTGCATTGTGGACAATGAAAGTAGTAAAAAGGTATGTATGATACTAATTGTGATGGAGACAACACGCCAATGCCTAACACATTCCATGAATAATAATTTATAAAGTTAAATAAAAATTATGTCATGCATGACAACCTGTGGTGCAGTGAGCGAAGGTCCGCCAGCTATGCAGGAGGTTGCGATTCAATTCCTGGTGCAGGACAAGATGTTTGTATGATCTGTAGGTAGGTATTTGGATGTTTTAATATTATGAATATCAGTCATTCATTATGCTATGAAAATGTCCAGTAGTATTATTTATTTACTTGTACATGCCTTTCACCTTAAATTAATAATGATTTATTTTTAAACAATGTTTCAGTGCACCAATTAAATGTATGAGGTATGGTGCTTATCTTAAACTGCTATGGTTTCTTATTGGTCACTAAAGCTATACAATACAACCATTGATAAATCTAAAGTTTATAATGGTAATGTTACAAAATGAAAAATACGTGAGTATTGATAACTAAATAACAATAGATTAGATACTATGGTAACTTAACACTTAACTAAAAGGCACTTGTCAGTATTCTGGTGAACTGTCTCCTGCCGCCTTGCTTATAACGATGGTTTTCTTTGTATGTGTTTCCTCATCATCAAAGGTAATCAGGTCATCATCATGATTTGTTAATTTCTGAAACAGGCATTTAAAATTTGGGTACACTTGTATGAACTAATTTCATTTCATTTATTTCCACCATAGGTATTACACATACAATCACCATACAATACACACACACCACACATATACCTGGAGATGACCTGGAGATAGAGATAGGGGAGAGATTGTAGTATGAGTGATCACTGAAGGACAAGGATGACAAGGATAATTGAGGTGTCATGTTAACTCATCCGGGTTGTACACTTGATGTCATTATTTCAGATTCAGATCATTTTTGTCATACATCATATGAATACAAAATTACAAGAAAATGTAACTGAAATTAGTTGTTAAGGCTATGACTCGTCAAAATACGCTGTAGAGAGCCAATAGTCAAGGTTTAAGTAAATGCTTAAATGTAAGGTTCTTGTAATTCTATCACTTTAGGTTAGGTGATTCTACGAGAACATCAGGTAATTAAGAGGATTTAACATTAAACTAACTAAATTCATTTACTAAAAACTCTTTGATGCTATACAGCGTTATGTCAAGTAAAAGATTTCGTAATTCAATATTAAATTTATTTTCATTTGTAATTAATTTAAACTCTCAAGCTAGAGGGAGCTTATTATAAACTTTTTGGCCAATCAGTATGTTTAGTCTGTGATAGATTGGCTTTATCATAATTTTATTTCGTATGTGAGTTTCCGAATTATATAATGCCATATGACATAATCGAGTAAATGTATGGATGATACAAATCTTTTTAAGATTGGGTGAAGGTCCAAGTTGTTTAGGTGCGTAAATTCCTCTCGCCATTTTTGTTAGCATGTTGAGTCTATATGCTGCTTCAAAACTAAATAATGGATCTATAGTAACTAATAGTGGACCTATTTCAAAAAATTACAAAAGGAATTGGTAATTTCAGGACAATACATGCTGTTGGTATTCTATATCAATACAATCAATCATATTTATTTGTGATGTTCAAATAAATATTAAATATCAATAACTTTTATTTCTTTAAGCTTACAAAATAAGCACTGAGACAAGTCAAATTTTATTTGTTCATTTGTATTTATATGAGTTTGTATGTTTAGGGATAATCCCTGACTAAAACTACTGATCTGACTATGAAAACTGAGCTAAGTTTGACCAGTCAGTGGCATCACCAATAAATGAGCTGTGATCATCCAAGTTTCATTGCAGTCCCTAATCTTAATTTGTTACATTCTTTTAGTATAGTTTTTAGGGTTCCATAACCAAAGGGTAAAGCCTAAGACTCCGCTCTCCGTCGGTCTGTCACCAGGCTGTATGTCATGAACAAAGACGAAGTTAGACAGTTTAAAATTTTCACAAATATTTCTGTTACTGGGGCTCCCATACAACAAACGTGATTTTTTGCGTAATATCGCTAACAGCAACAGGTAGCCTCTTGAATTGTTCACAGAAAATTTAGTTATTTATTCACTTAAAATAGTAAATAATTGAATTAAAATAAAACAAATATTTATGGGGGGCCTCCCATACAACAGACATGTTTTTTGCCATTTTTATAGTACGGAACCCTGCGTGCGCAAGTCCGACTCGCATTTGGCCAGTTTTATTTCAGATGGAAGAGGCCTACTGTGGTTGATGGCCAGTACAATTAACATCATATTCTCTTGCAAATTGTACTGGTCACCACTGCCGACTGTATCTGTTTGGGAGAGGCTCTATTCTTTCATGATCTATTGAGTCACATAGGCTATGTTTCATCCAGGTAACATGCAATCAAGTTTAAAGAAAAAATTCAATGAAGAAATTAAATAAAACAAGCAGTTTAGAATACTTACACTAGTTGAGGCAGTATCTTTATTCTTAAGTGCTGCAGCATAGTTCAGCACTGGCTTTGGCCTTGGTGCCATCATTATTGGACTTAAGCCTCTCTCATTCTCATCGTTATCAATGATACAGACACTGTCACCATCAGCCTGGTGGTTGTTTACTTTCACATTAAATGAATTCAAATTTATTGTTGGAGGACTCTTCATAGCTTCAATGCAGGCTTCGGCCATTTCAACTTCTCTATTCATACATTTTTCTTCACATATTTGGTCATATGCAGTTTGTAAGTCAGTAGAAAGCTTATCAGAAAGAATAGAGCTCATTTGCCTGATTTCAGCTTCCAACTCTTTAATGGTGCTTTCATTCTTTGCTGCTAGCCGTGCCTCTTTGACAAGTCTCACATTTACAGCTTCCTGTATGCTCAATATGGCATCATTTGTATTGTTGTTGTGAATATTACTTTCTTTGATGATTTTATTGAATATGCTGTGATGAGAATGTCTAAGGCCTTTTCGATAGCCATTAAACTTTTCGCCTAAATTAGCAGTGACATCTTCAATAAATTCATACATGTCTAGACAATTCATTTTACCAAACCTGTATGTAAAAGTGTGTGTTGATCCTGTAGACGAAGATCTGTTTGATAGGTTGCAAGTTACAAATGTTTTCTTGCCATGGTGTTTCTCAAAATACTTTTGTAAGCCTTTTGTTATGAGCTTGTCTCTGAATGTTGGTCTGATGTTCGTATTTTTCCTGTATTTGTACCAACCAACTATTTCACTGGCTGAGCTTGAAAGTACTTCATTTAGGGCACCCTCTATTATTCTACCAGTAGGAAGGTAAAACAAAGACACTGAAGGTAGTGGAAGAGCACTTCGGATAATAATTTGGGTATCCAGCCGTGTGTTGTCGCTTTGCGAATCCGATATGTGGTTCGTCACTTCAGAAGTAACCTCTCCGATGAGAAACCCCTCCTGATGATAAAGAGAAACAAGTTAGAATAATGAAACAAGAAATATTTATAGCAAGAAATATGAAGCGGAGTTACCTGGCTATTCGTGGAATTTATACATTCATACATCAAAAATGATAAGGCTGTGCCACTAAGTAGCACTTTTTCTGTATACGCCATTGCGACTGTATCATTCCTTTTTACAAAAGTAAAGAACTACTTATTGTATCTAGTGTCGACACCAGTATGGTTTTTTGTAAATTCACTGTAATTTTTTTCGTGGATTCTTCACAAAAAGTAAAAAACAAAATGTTATTTTTATTCGATTCTCTCTCTCTCCTTGCTTGATTTGCAGCTTTGTTTTAACTTCAACTTCTGTCAACTTCTTATTTAGTTTGTTACTTGCTTGATTTTGACTTTGAAGGACTTGATTACTGCATGCAGGGCTTCCAACAACAATTGTGCAATCACCCAGTTAATAACGTACAGTTTTTTAAAATGATTGTCATCATTGGGCTAGATAATGCTGCGTGAATTGTCCAGCATTATTATTATTATTTTATTTCCTTGGATTTATATAATGTC
This sequence comes from Eupithecia vulgata, assembly GCA_946478455.1. Classification (NCBI taxonomy): domain Eukaryota; kingdom Metazoa; phylum Arthropoda; class Insecta; order Lepidoptera; family Geometridae; genus Eupithecia; species Eupithecia vulgata. The sequence goes on along the minus strand of OX297869.1, from coordinate 8,653,835 downwards.
GAAGTAAAGTGAACATTTTATCATAATTCCCGCCTCGGGACAAATGTGTGTACGATCTGCAGACTTTTGTTCAGGGTGTTCTGGTCGTTTTCTATATATGTATAATAAAAAATATGTATCTATGTATTTGTATTATATTATGTATATCAGTTATCTAGTACCAATAACACAAGCTCTGCTTAGCTTGGGGCTAGATAATGCTGTGTGAATTGTCCAGCATTATTTATTTATAACTAGGTATATAAAGTAATATGTAATAAATAAAAAAAAAGTGTTCTAAATATCTGTGACTACCGTGACTACAGACATTTTATAAATAGATAAAACGTTTATAATAATACACTATTGTATAACAAGCCTTATGATAGTATTTATTCACATGTCTAAATAGACTTCTGTTTTCATAGACGACTGTTTTTTTTAGTGAATGCGACAACCTGTGGTGGGTGTAGAGATCAAATTCAAAGAAGTTATCACGGAACAGAAAAAATAAGTGGAAGTGGTATGCAACAAAATTACTATGGGCACCGGTGTCGCCAAACTCACACAAATAAACCCATAATCTTATAATGCATTACAAAGAAACAATTCGTTTCATTGGTAGTTAAAAGTTTAGTCAAAATTAGCCAACGTCACAGATTAGAAAATAAACCTTGAATTCTACTGCATAAGATTTATTTTACTTTAGCAGCAGAACGTATTTACGAGCTACACTCACCAAACAGCAACTTGACGAGTCAATTCTGCTATTTGACCATAGATGGCGGTATTCACAGTGCTCGCAATTTGTAAACTTAATTTCCTTAGTCATATGATTGACATTCGCGTGATAGGTCGCGGACCTACTCACCAAACATATGACTGTCGAGTCAATTCCGCTACTTTACCATAGATGGCGGTATTCTCAGTGCTCGCAATTATAAACTTAATTTCGTTAGACATATGATTGACATTCGCGTGATAGGTCGCGACTCGACTAAGGCTGCACCAGGTAGCACAATGAACTACTTTATCGATATCGATAGATCGATAGACATTTTGCCACAGATTGTAGGCGACGACGGAACCCTAGTATTAGGATATTTAAATCTAATTACACTCTTATTGGTTAGTTTATCTTAGTTTGTGTCTATTTAGAGCATAGAAACACTTTTTATAGAAATTTGGTAAGATCGTATTATTACGTAAGTTGAAAATGTACTTTTTTGTTTATGGTCATTTTGTAGTAAAAACAGTACAAAAAGAAATGTTTAGGCCTAAAACTAGTTTTACCACTTGTATTAGGTAAGTAGGATAATTAGTTTTAGAGTTATTTACCTTTTTGTATAAGGAAAAATGTCTTTTGTTGAGAAATGTCTTTGTTTGTTAGGTTTTAGTTTTAGGCACTTTTTATTACTTATAAATGTCTAGATATTGTATTTATTTATTGATAAGGTATGTTTTAGGCACCAAGTAAACATGATTTGTAGTATCGATCAAATCAACAGCCGACTTGACTACATCACTAAACGAGTAGCGAAGAACATTCGAGAATAGAAACAATCCAAAATCAACTTTATGCTAATCGCATAAGGTCGATTTTGACTAACCGTTCTCATAAATTATTTGTAAATTTTAAAAAAATAAGATTTTATGACAATGCAATGAAATTACCTACCTATTGATGGTATAAAATACCCTCGTTTTAGAGTTTTTTTCGCCTACTATAATTTTTATACTCTAAAATGGAACAATACGGCATAGTTTCGGAAAAATGAATTCGCCGCGAGACTAGCAACTCGACGTGATGTAAGAACACGACTGAGATCAGTTAAGCGTAACTACGCATAATTGTGGCACGCGTGCCACGCCTACTTAACACTTCCACTTATTTTTTCTGTTCCGTGGAAGTTATGGTTACCATGTTGTACAAAAGATCGTATAAACTGAATTATTCGTTCTACTGGCTCTTGAACAAAGTCAGACAGAAGAACAAAATGATACCTTTAATGATACCACGATAAGTGGTTATCATTATCACTCCACCTCTGTCACAGGTATAATTAAACCACAGTGGTTTACTTACATTTTTTGCAAAGCTTGGAAAACTGACTTGAAACAGAGGTCGAGTACCAACCAGAAGCCGTAAATGTTACTGGCGAGCGGAACGAATCGTGCAAATTTTGTGATTTACTTATTTTTTTACCTAACTTAATAAATATTTGTGGTAGTTGTTGGTGCCGTCACTTAATAAACACGTGTAACGCAAAACAGGTGCGCATGTATGACTATAATTATGTGACGTGAACTTTGTATGGATAAATGGGTGTGCTCCTCCAGCCTTCATACTCCGGCTGTCTGAGACCTGAGTATTGCCAAAATCTGGCGATGGATCTTTCTTTCAGCTGTTTACTTATGTCCTTAAACTACATAATATAAGACCTATGTTCCTGTATCCGAAAACAGCTAGGTGGATGGATATAGAGGGTTATTAATTGGGGCTAGGTAATGCTGTGTGATTTGTCCAGCATTATTTATTTATTTTTAAAAGACCAGCAACCTTCGGAGACCAGTCTCGTAGCATCATCAGCAACAACGTTTGTTCTATGACTTTTCTTCTTTTTTAATTTATTTACTTAATGTTATAAATGCTCTAAGGTGGAACGCACTGATGGAAGGCTTTCGTTTTCAAGCAGTGTGGGTGACAAGAAGACCAACCTTGCCGGATCCTCTTCTTGGCCTCCTTCTCGAAATTGTTTTTACCAAACTGCAGAATCTGCCCAAGGTAAGTGTACCTGGAGTACACTTATCTTGGGCAGGTGTACTCCTCAACAATGTCGAGCGAGAAGGTGGCCATGTACGACGACCGTTCCCGGATGAATGGATCCATTGATCATGACCTTGGATTTATCTAAGTTCATGCTAAGACCGATGCGTTGCGAAGCTGAAGCTAGGCCGTCCAGCATCCGGTTCAGCTCCTCCAGCAACTCCGCCATTAAGACTATGCCGTCAGTGAATCGCAGAAGTGAGATGTAATCACCATTTATGTTCATGTCCTACGACCTTTCCCGTCCAGCGTCTTAAACACATCTTCCAACGCGCATGTTTTGGGATATAACATCTCCCTGTCGCACTCCTCTGCGCAGTTGGATGGGTTAACTCCCTCTCCACACCTTTGGAGTTCTCCCGCTGTGAAGGGCGGCGTTGAATAGGGTCTGTTATTCATGTATAACAGGGGCTCTTCCAGCTTTCAAAGGGGCTTTCAGGTGTCTTTTCCATTTTTAAACTGCTTCAGAGCCAAAGATCCAAGGATCCTAAGTTCCGTAGTTCAGAGCTAACACGATCTCGTCTTGACAGGTGACTGGCAGTTCGTCGGTGTAGTGGTGTGATAGAATATACTTTATTGAATAAAATCTGTACAAAGGCGAGCTTAGTTAACGTGCAAACGCTAATCTTATGCTAGCGACATTAGGGTTTGTTTTGCTAAAAACTAATCAGAAACTTCGATTTTTCTTTCCGAGTTGGCACCCCTACTAAGATATTATTATAGTTTTGGGAGACGCTATGCCTGATAGCATTCTCTACCTGCTAACCTTAGGGTAGTGTGGACAGCAAATTGAGATTTTTTTATAGAGATTTTTGGTGTCTATTTCATGTTTTACCGGTCATTGTGTTATTCTAACCTGAGTTTTAACCTCTCCTCCATTTCATGACTTGACTTCTTTGTTTTTGGACCATTCCATATAGTTTTTCTGAGCATTTCATGAATGCAATTTCCTTGAACTTTACACTGGCAGAAAAGTGATAAACCAGACACATATTGCCAAAAACCAAGAAGTCAAGTCAAGTCAATAAAACTTTGCGGACTTGGATTGAAAATTCTATTTGATTGAATCCAATTCAAAATTGAATCCATCTTACAGGGACGAGGGACACATATACTTTAGTACTATCTGTGAGTACTATACTTATAAATCTGTGGACACATAGATAAGTGCTACGGTTGCTAAACTGCATTGCGTGCAACATCGCACTATTTATCTTGCGATCAGTGAATCCAAACACAAGTTTTTTGCTTACGCGCCGGTAATTTTTTTATTGAAGTCCTAAGTCGTCGTCCGTCGGTCATACACTGAACATTTACCGTCTCGCTGAATTTCAGAGAGCTTTGCGTTGGTTGGTCTAATAATAAACTATACCATCTCGTTCGCTGCTGTTACGCTGTCTGCATGAATATCTTCTACTCACTAAAGTGGTAAGTTTTTTCTTCTTTAACTTCATTCCAATCAAGTTGTTCAATCTTACTCCAGTATATTTAACTCCCATTCGGTACCTTGAAGCCGTCCAATTTTGCCCGTTTTCAATCAATTATATTTGCATGGTAAGCTAATTAAATTACAATGGTAAATTCAGTCTTATCTACACATAATTTCAAGTACATAATTTAATATTTTGATGACTGGCAAATTTACCTTCATTTTCGTCCATGTTTGCCCACATCCATTTGTCGCGGAATTATTGCTGCTATGGTAGGTAAGTGTCAAAGAAGGAATAAAAGTTTTTGAGCAAAAATTACGTTCTATCACGGTTCTCTTGGCTTGGCAAGAATCGAAGTCGAGTCACATCAACTTCACAAATAAAAGAGATCAATATCATGGAGTTTTCATCATACCATGCGGAAATACAGCAAAGTATTTGGGCATGATATTAGATGGAAAGCTCAGTAAAGCTTTCCGTCTAATGTCATGCCCGTGAAAGCTTACGTTACGAAGAAAAAAGAGAAACTAGTGATCCGCTACAAAAAGATAGATTGGCTGATTGACAGAATTCTACTTTAGCAGTACAAAATAAGCTCTTATTATATAAACAAGTCCTTATGCCAATCTAGACCTATGGAATACAGCTCTGCAGCTGCACAAAAAAGAAAACAGCAATAGTACAAAAATTTCAGAGCAAAGGATGCTCCTTGGTATGTAAGAAAAGACAATATTAATCGGGACCTGGATATTGAATTTGTCATCAAAGTCACAAAAATATCCAGAGGCTTATGAACAAAGGCTTTATCACTATCTGAATGTCGAGGCAATACAGCTCCTCGATAACACAGTCATAGTGAGAAGGCTCAAAAGAATAAAACCTTTTGAGTTAGTGTAGTGATAAAATAATTATAGTGTGTGCATAAAGTGCTATCAGGAATAAATAAACAAGTGTCTTCCCTTTTAGGGCATATACTACCACAAATTAACTCCATTAGATCTAAATATCTTCCAAAGTACTAAGTATTTAATTTCAAATTTATATAATTATGGTAAAGTTCAGGACTTACTTTAGCAATCATATTATGATTTGAAAACCCGATTCCATAAACTTTTCTAGACAGAAAAAAATCGCCAAGTTACCTCTAAATTTTTACTAAAACCTTAATTTCTCAGTAAATACAGAAGTTAAGATCTTGAAAATAAATATGGTAATAGATCTAAGTATAAAAAACATTTAAATGTTTTGTTTTTTTAAAGTCCTAATTAATAGATATTAAGCTAAAACTTGATTTTTGGGCTTGGGTTGTTACCCCTTGTCTCTCTTCAATGAACAAAAAATCCTATGTCTATCCTTTTGACAAAAATTTGAGATTATATAGGCCCTTAAGTAAATAGAGACAATAAGAAAAGTGCTAATGGACAAATTGGCACTATGATTAGCAACTGAGTGAAGACAATGAAAAAAGTAATCCTTAGTTTTGTCAGAAATACATTAAAGACAAGCGTTCATCCCTGGCTTCACACTTCTATCTATAGTCTATGTTCATCAGGGATTCTAATGGAAAAAGTATTTTTCAAATCGGTCCAGTTGTTTCTGAGCCTATTCAATTCAAACAAACAAACAAATTAATCTTTCCTCATTATAATATTAGCTAAAGACAGATCAGTATAGATTTACCTAAAAAATAACAAATCAAGTCAATGTAAATAAATAGTAACTTAATTTTGTGATCAATTTAAAAATTTACTCATTAGGATAAATATACAAAATTGGCAAAATTGGACAGTTACGCTACTTCATGTAGTTTGGTTACTTACCTAAGTAAATACAAGGTAACACTAATGGGCATTTACCAAAAAATTTGACCACACGAAGCTAGAAGACCTGTCCTACAACTTTCTACAAGCTATTGTTATTAAAACACGGTTCCTTAAACAAAACTCAACAAATTAATTCAAAAGCTATTAACATACATAACCAAAATCACATTAATATATACAAAATATAAATATATATTTCACTTACATATTGGCAAGTTAAGATACAAGAGCGGCGATTTATTGAGTGTCTGTCTAGCAAATTTCCGAAGTCAACATTTGATTGTTTCTCGTAGTTTATGTTATTTGGAAGAATTATAGTAACAAAATCTTTAATATCCCCCGTAATACACGTTAGAGTTGAATATAGTAAAAATGTATTTTTATCATAGGCCTCAAAATGAAAAATCCGCATACGCTACGTCAAATAATTTTTTTAACGAAATCGACTATTTTAGCAGTTTCATTTGGTTGTTTCTGATGAATAGCAACATTTTAGAGCATATACAATCGTCATTTTAGATTTTTAGCCGCAGAACTGCGTTGCGTCTGTAAAACAGGCTTCAAAACAAGGAGAGGTTCGGCTCTATGAATGGCTTTTACTATTTTTTTTATGTATGTTAGACGATTTCTCATTGTCTCATTAAAATTTTATATCCGAGGATTAGTATTTATCCCGCAAAATTTGACGAGATTATCTTATAAACTCGTGTTCAACTTTAATTTGACGTAGTTAACTAACCCTTAAAATGTATAATACAAAGTTTTCTAAAGACTGTTGCAGAATGGATATATAAGAAGTAAGCTAAATATAGAGTTTTGGTAAACCTTGCCTTATAATTCCTAAACCTGACGTTGTTTCCATTAACGTCACTTGTCCTACTGTGGTGTAATACTAGATTTAACTTAATTTATATTAATTTGCTTAGAATAATGCTCAAAGTTTAGAATAATAGGAAATGTGATAATTATCAATCTGTATTACATTAACATACAAAAAGCCGCAGTTATGACTAAATTGTGCAATTGCACTTACCATATAATAGGAACGTCGAGGAATAGTTTTACAGTATTTTTTTTCCTTTTTTGAAGACTATAATTAAGAAAATAAATTGAAGAGAAATAATTAACTCGAATTGCTACTGGGTTTAATAAAATTTAAATCTTATCTAAACTTTGTGACATAATGGAGCTTCATTAAAACATAAACTTCTCGCTAAATAGAAGACCTTTCTTATTATTATTTTTTAATTTAGTTAAACATAGTATATATACGATCAATTACAAAAAGAATTTTTTTTGGTGGAATTATTTACGCAACAGACAATTTTTTTCGTAAATGCCCTAATGTAATCTGTTCCTACCAGCTATTGCCAGCAGAGCCCCCCATAATGTCTTTATTAAAACATTAAACCCAATAAAAAAAAATCTGTTGTGAAAAAATGTCAAACCTGCACTTTATTTAATGTTTGGTGAACTTTGCCTAGTGGTTACTGTTTAAAGTCGACTATAAGATAAGATAAGATAAGAAGTATATATATATACATGTTGTATTTGTTCCAGTAAAACTGTTGCCAGTATCAGGAGAACAGTGCATGTACAAGCTACTGCTGGCAACATCAAGGTTGATTATAAACCAAAGAATTCAATCAAAGTTTTACAGTCGCATTTCTGAAATAGATATTGAAATGCAGGTTTGTAAGACTAACGAATGTCACAAGAATGTCAAAGGTGAAAATCAGAAGTACTACCGAAGAGCTGAGCACAGGTATGTAAAAACTATCACTATTTATAAATATTTATTTGTGTAAATAAATATAAGTTGCGTGGGTAAGTATGTTTGCAGGAGTTACATTCGTTCAGGATATCTATAGCAAAGCAATTTTTTGTCCAGGCTTGAATAGAGATTAGATTATACATTCCGTAAATTATTGAAGTTGAAGGAATTAATTTCAAGTAAGTATTTGTCGCATTCAGTGACGATTCTATGTCATTTTTGTCTGTTCTACCCTAGACACGGATTGCTGTGCTTGGCCTACAGGAATAGTTATGTTTTCCATCATCGAAAACATCATCTATTACTGTGTTTAAAAGGCTAGGCTAGGCTATATTTATTACTTATGAAAATCACATACATTTTATACAGGTAGGTACCATGTGAGCGAAGCCATAGTTACTATTTTATATTTAAAATTGAAATAACAATCTCAATTAACAAATCTACAGGGTTACAGGTTAAGTCAACCTAGATCCTGGAGGGGGTTGTAGTTTCCATCATTTAGTTCAGTTCTTTATTTATAAGAAAAATTTCTTACTTCTACTTTCTTATTCCTGATTGATTTGACTATGAAACACCCATATCAAAAATATTCGGTTAAACACATCACCATCAGCCAGAGAAAGGGGATAGGGGTATAGAAATATGTTAAAAAGGTCTAAAAATTTAACAAATCTTCTAAGGTACATGTCACATCACGGTTTAATAAATAACAACAATAATCACGCAGCGATATTAAACCGTGACGCGACCTATACCTAACCTACTATTTTTCAGTATTATTAACAAGCAAAGTCTACCTGTAATATAATTGATATATGTTCGAAAGCCTCTGCGCGCGTGTTACACTCGCACTTGACGGATATTGTTTTTAATACATTTCCTTGAAGTCCGCGGAAGGTTCAGAGAAAAGTAAAAACCATCATTCCCAATTCTCCGCAGGGCATAGCTATTTAGGTTAGGTTCGAATGTAACTCTGTCTGTCTTTAATGCCTAAACGGATCTCAATGAAATTTGCCAGGGAGGTAAATGTTATCCCAGGGATGGACTTTGGCTACTTAAAAAGCGTGTGCAGCAACCAGTTATTAATACACCTAAGTAGGATTAGCAAACTAATAAAAAAAAACTAAACTTCACACATAACCATAACTAATCTCTCAAAATAATTAAAAAAACGTGACCAAATGTTATATTAATATCGTCCTAGTAGTAGAATTACTATACCAGAACTTATTTTTAATGTATGTATGTATACGTATCAAACTAAATAAAATAAAATAAATGTATTCGGAATATTTCGCTAGCACCTTATGTTCGTTCTCTATTTACGTCAGAATTCGACCCAGGTCATCAGCTTATCACCATGTGGGGTCACCATTATCATGTTATTGTAAACTGTTGTTCTGCTGATTTGTCTCTCACACCACCAGTTACAAACGAATTCTTATCCTGAACGGTCATCACATCAGTCATAATAACCACACCTATACCCAAAATATTCGGTTAGCCACATCAGTCAGCTAAGTTTACTTTGAAGAAGGTTACATTAAAGGTCAATATGCCGTTTGAAAGTGCGTATCCCTTATCGCCATCGGTTAACCCGGAAGATATTCGCGCACGCGCCAACTCCTCGTCTAAAAAACGGTCCGTAATCACGTTTATGGCCGGCGACGAAGCCGTTGAAATACCGGACAAATCCGAGGCCGGTGTTGACAAGCCGCTGTACAAAGAGCATAGGGAAGTCGAGATCGACAGCTTCGCGGAATGCGAAATGAATAGCACCTGGTTTGATAAGCGGCAGCACGACCACAGGTGTGTATTACGTGATAATCTTGTTACTTTTAACCTCGAAGCTAACAGTAAGTTTACTAATAATCGTATTCACTACCGCTCGTGCCTTTGCGGTTGAGACCCGCAGGGGTGCGTCGGCGACAGTGTTAAGGTGTATCCGTGTGTTACTGTGTCATCCACGAAACAGAAAAAACAAGGTGTCACCAATCACAGATATTGTATCAATTCATTAGAAACGACACGACACTGATTACCCAAATATTCGAAGTGATAACTGTTATACTAGACTAGACTAGCACTTTCATGGCTGAAAACACAGAGTGCGATATGCAACTACTTGTAGTACAAGTAGTTGCACCCGCAGGGGCGCGCCGTCGGTACAAGTCTTGTACCGACGACGCGCCCCTGCGGGTCGCACCGCCGAAGCTAGCCAACCTCAATTTTTTGTGAAAAAGACTGACAGGATTTCGGGTTTCTAGGAGCGTGACAGGGCATGGCAACGCAAGCCCGTAAATCAAAAAAATACGAAAGAAATATATCATGAATTTGCACAGTTTTGCACATAATTTGGTCGACATCTTAGGATTCCTGGGGTCAATTGAAATGATTTATGTTTTGATTCGTAGGTTATTACGATTACTACTAATTACTTGGTTCCTTCAGATAGTTTTTTCATAAGTTGTGTAGATTTCTTATAAATAAGCAAACACCAGTTTAGCTTTAGCACTCCCGCCGTCCCAAAACGCATGCTCTGTCTGTCCCGCTCCTATGAACGCGAAATCCTATATATGCCTATCCCTTTCTCAAATTGGCGCGCATTGCGCCTTCTTAATACTACTAAGTATTTTTAACTTCTAGAAAACTGTTTATCTGTATGTAGTCATCCTATACGGGAAGCTCCGTTCCTAAGCCTACTAGATAAATAACAAACCTCACACGCGATGATTATTGTCAGTCATGAAATCCTTAAGAAATCTTAATTCTTGGTTTCGCAAAATTCTTATCAGTAGTAATAGTAACCAAAAGCCGAAAACTGAACTCTGAAACTTATAATTATTCATCTTGTGCGTAATTCATTTATTTTACTTACATCATTGTATAGACCTTTCCCCCCGGGGTAGTGATTTTTAACGAATTTCCGCTGTTTAACTTTATTATCATAATAAGGTAGGTAAAAGGAAACGCACAGATTTTTTTTAGATTTTTATTATACCTAGAAGTACTATTTCCATGACCTAGACTTAAAAGTACCGTCAGGAACTTTGTGTTATCACAATGTTAGGAACTTTAATAGAAACTACAAAAGTAATGAGATCCAATATTGACTTAGTAATAATTAAATTAGTAGGTTTTTAATTACAGATTAACCACGTGGTATTCAACAAAACAATTTTTCTTTTCATTTACACACAAAAACACGTTGCATTGCGATCATTTACTATGAGGTTTCGACTGAGTCTTCTTCAAACTACAAACCTCACACCGGCCCCTGTTCTCTACGAACGTATGCCGATGGATGCCTCTGTTACCCAAGTGTACGTCTTTTATAGTGGAATAGTCAGATTTGCGCCTTTTGGAAGGGTCGCCTTTCGCAGTATTATCAGTAGATGTCTTTCTTTTCTGACTAGCATCTTTTATTGTTATCAAGCCTTGATCAACAGAGCGCCGAAAATCTTTTACGGTAGTCTGTTCCATTATAAGTCCATGAATGACATATGAATTGACAAATGTGATGTCCAGAAGACCCCAGAACAACCTGTGCCACCATTTCGGAGATTTGCTATCCATACAGTAAAGTGCTTTCAAACGATCAGCTGTATCGACGCCGCTCATATAACTATTGTAATCTTTGACAGCTACAGGGCATGTAAATATATTTATATATATATAAATGTTAGGAGTTGCTTCGTTTTTAGGTTCAATACCTTGCCTTTCTGAGAAGCCAATATTGTCAATTTCTCCAATCAATTACAAAAATATATCAGCCAGTGTGGTACAGTGAGCAAAACAGTCTTCTACCGCTCCAGTATCTGCAATGTATTCCGGTAAAATTGTATCTAGGTGCCTCTTTTTCCATTTACGGTTTGGTTCGGGTAATCGCTGGTTAGTTCTGTGTGAAGACGTATTTGCAGACGGTAGACCAGTTTGAACACTAGATCCAGGTATTGGAGATGTGGGTACCTGATTTATAGGGCACTCCAATGCATCTTCAGTTGACGGCGACGATGGCGGAACTTCGGCAAAAACACTGTCTAGAGCTCTTTCAGAAACCTCATCAAATCCTCTTGGTGAGGGTAGTTGAAGATTTTCCACTTCATCATCGGTCATACCTGCATCAGACTCTTCGTCGCAGTCCGGAAGCTCTTCTAATAACAGGGCTTCAATTAGAGTAGTATTGTTTGAAATATCCATCTCAATGGCTAAAACAATAAGAAAATAGGCCAGAGCAATAATAAAAATAAAGAAACATACGTTTATGATAAAACAACATGCCCACTTCATCGAGTTATGTATATTATAAAAACCCATTATTTTTGAGACTAAAATCACCTGATGGTACTTTTAAGTCCACATCAGTTTTTATCAAATATTCATATAAAATAAAGTGATAATACATTATTACAGCTTTTAGAATTGAAGTCAATGATATAAACAACGTAAATAGAAAAAAAAATAGCACTTACCGATGATATTATATTTATAAAACATTACCAATTACACCTCACAGCGAACTGACAAAATGTTCGACAAGGTTCGACTTTTTTTTTTAATTTTTGCGGCAAAATCACGCGGCTATTCAAATAACGCGCTGTGATTGGCTTACGGAAACGGTACTCTAAAGGATCGTCAGTTGTGGTTAACATAAAGTGTTTTCGTACTTAAGTTATTAGACGAAAAAAGTGGAGGTACTTTTAAGTACCGTAAGGAGGGAAAGGGTTAAGAAATCTTAATTCTTGTTCTGCATAATTTATGTTTTGATGTCAGCCATCAGTTAAACAGTAACGTAGTCCCCTAAGGAAAATATTATATAATCTATCTATTTATCTATATAAATACGCCAGCAGGTTGTCGAAGTACTTTAGGTAAAGTAAAAGGTTCTTCATATTGCGTGTTTCAATCCTTCAGATTGTCCACATTTGTTGGAAAACATGATAGATAGCGGTTATGTTCCAGCTCAAATTTATTGACACTGCGTATTTTAGCAGGTGTTTGCCATCTGATTTAGAACGACTATTCATAATTTTTGAATAGGATGTTGTTTATCTGACCAGCCACCATGTCATACATATGAAAAATCTTAAAATTGCAATTGCAATGATGTTAGAAATTTATTTTGACTGAAAGCTAAATTTATAACAATTTTACCCTCTGTAATCATAATCATCATTTAATAATGATAAACTCAGCTCAGTTATCTTTATTGCTTTAATTATCGGTCACGCATTTTGATCTTGAAAATATTTGGCCTCTTTCATCACATTGCTAGCAGACTAACGCTCTCTTATCAAGTTATCGGCCAACTGTTATTCTCGGAAGATTACTCACATATTTTCCATTGTATTATTTCATTCAGTTAGCTAATCATCAGAGCAAACACTAATAGTAAACTGTAACAATGGTCTCAACATGTGACGCTGTATCAAGGACTCGCGTCTGGCTTTATCAAACTTTGTTGTGTAGTATCGTAATGTTAGACAGCGGTAAGGTTAGTGAATCAGCTGTTAGTAGAGGGGAAGTAGCGGTGGTTATAGGTAAATGCGACGCCGACGTGAGCGTCAGTCAGTACCCGTCGCGTTGCCTTCCACAACCGTACGCTCCTCGGCTTTATGCAAACAATTCTACCCTTGCGATTTCGATACACATTCGCAATTATTGTCATTTGGTGCAGTGAACAGTTGGTGATTTCAGTTTTAAAAACAATAAGTTTGTGGTGTTAAGGTGGCTGTGAGCTCATTTATTTTTCAATGCATTGATTATTTCTGCGAATAAATTATAATTTCGACAGAAACATATGCTTCGTAATGAATATTTACTTACTTATTGCTATATAAATTGCTTAGTGTTTATTATGTAGAGAATGTTACCTTCCAGTTTATCTGCTTTTGTTTCTATTTGCAGTATTTACCCTACTTTATCCTCATTTGGAAATATGGAGAAAATCTAGTTTATATTTTGTCTGTAACATGTTTATTATGTTCAGTTCAGACAACAATGAGGTTAGTCGCTATAAGTAAATTGTTTTTATGAGTCACGCTAACTGCGTCGCAGGATTCGGACTTAGTTTCAATTCAATAAATTATATGCACATAATATGATTGCTCAAAACAATGCAATACATACGTATTATAAGTATAACTTAACATTCCTTCCATAATTCGTGTGTATGCTACAAAAACACTACGACCCAAACATCCGAAAGATACGTATTTGAAGTTTACAGTTTTTTGTTATCTACTTCTGGTATCGTTCAGTGATTTCCTTCTTTACTAAAAACTATTTTGCATTCCTGACTCATTTCATTACTCATTACATTATTGACAATAACAATATTACCGGCATGATTAGCTTTATTCACATCTACCACCATAAAAGTTAATTCGAGCATAGTTTATGACAAGGACGGTATTATCTACAGATGTATTTTCTACCATGATGTTATTCCAATAGTCAACGATATCGTTTATTTCCAGGGAGTGAAATGAATTCTCTATTCTGTTTCGGAGTGCCCCAGAGTGGTATTATAGTATTGATTTGTCGGCTTCCTGGCAAGAGTTCCCCCATGCGCCTTGCATCCCAACTCATTCAAAGATCATTTCACAGGCCGGCCCTCTCCCCTCCCAATATATTTGCCTACTTAGATATTTAACGTGCGTATAAAGAGGTAGTATTAGTATACCACAACAAGTTACAATATTACGGTGTCAATACATCCCTTACATAATGTTGTCATTTGTCGCTGAATGAACTTTGTTCGTTGAGTAACAAAAAATTACATAACAACCGTTTTTTGAATAGTGCCGCATTTTGTTTGTCCCACTTAGAATGCATGGCGTGTTACTTTGCTCTGGTCAAGATACAATGTTTACAAACAACTTGTCGATTCTAGCTCTTTCCAACAATGCTTAAACCTGACAATTATATTTTAAACACAACGCCAAAACAAGACTTTTGGATTTTGGTGTTGTGAGTGGCTTACAAACATTATTTCCTCGACATAGGTAAGGTAGCCAGGATATTCAAACTCCCAAATATAAGTAATTTCAAGTAAATTGGAAATATGGAACTTTCACTTTACTTTTTTTGTCATTTTTGTCTGTTATAATAATCTGGGAAGGACTTTTGCGTTTTGCGGCATAACTTTCTGCTGTTACTAGTTCGAAATTTTTGTATCTGTGAATATCTGTAGACAAATTACCCTCTTTATCAAGTTTGGCCTTTCCTGTCTGGCACTGATTTATCTGCTTTTGTCACAATTACTCTCTCTGCTATATCTACATTGAAAAAGCACAGTTAAATCTATTACTACAACTTTGTCCTTGGGTTTCCCAAACATTCTATGTAAAGTATTTTCTCTTTCTCTCTCTCACTGGCATTGAGTTATTTGCAATTGCTAACATTACTACAGAATAATGTTAGCATTCGCAAATAATAATAATAATAATATAATAATAATAATAATAATAATAATAATAATAATAATAATAATAATATTTTATTTCATAATCTTAGGACTAAAAAGATAACAAAGGAGTACTACATAATCTTAAAATCTAATAAACAACGTGTGTGCCTGAACTAGGTGAAAACCTGTTTCTCAGGCAAAAAAAAAAAAAAAGTGCTGAAAAGTAATAAAATAATCTAATACAACTTATTAACTACACAAGGCTAAGATGGTGCATACTTTTAAAATAAATACCAATGTTACCTAAATATTATACATACTTAACTAGTTTTAATAATATTAGAGGTGCTACAATATAAAATGCTTACAATATTTGGCCTACTTTAAAACAGTCATTAAATTTTCTGTGTCCTCATATGACATACATTGCAGTGTATCCTTAAGTTTTTTCTTACAACTATTGTAATTTAAAGGGTAAATATTTGCTAACACATTTAGTCTATTATATAAGAAAGGACCAAGGATACTGTAAAATTTATTTGAAAAGGTATGTCTCCGACCTAGTTGTTTAGGGCAAACATTATTTTTCTTCCTTTTGTTAGTAATTTCAGTGACATATGGAAGTTCTGCGTGTTGTTTAAGCACTACGTTCATTATGAATAACTGTCGAACTGTTAATACTCCACAAGATTTAAAGAGAAGGTTTGTAGAAAAAAGGAATGGACGAAAAGTTGATACTTTAAGTATTGCTCTTTGTGCTCTTTCGACAGGTAGTAATAATGTTTTACCTACTCCACCCCATGATGTAATGCAGTAGGTCAAAATGGATTCGCATAGGGCCCGGTACACTTGCATAATAAGTTTTCGATCTGCAATATGGCGTAGATTTTTAAAAACAAAAATTAGCTTGCGGACCCTCTTTACTAAAGCTTCTAAGTGAGGTTTGAAAGAGAGTGATTGATCTAATAAAATGCCAAGGTATTTTATTGTATTCGTATTACTTATAGAAGGGCACGTACATACGTTATCGCCACCTTCTATACAGTAATGCGCATACAATTTGGGGATGGTATCGGATAATGGCCGTTTGCGCATCGAAAACCTTATGTACTTTGTCTTTTCTGCATTTAGAGTTAGTAAGTTGTGTTGAAGCCAATTATTTACAATATTAAAACCATATTGCGCAAACTTGTACAGTTCTTCTTCAGAGTCAGCTGAAAAAAGGAGAGCAGTGTCGTCAGCATATGATATGATCTTGCCATGGTCTAATTTTAGATTGCAAAGGTCATTGATGTATATTGAGAACAAAGTAGGTCCTAAAACACTTCCTTGGGGAACACCAAAGTCAGTGTTTTTTTGATCATTGCTGAGGACATCGCCTATCCTTACGCACTGTGTGCGTTCTTCGAGATAACTCGTGAAGAGTTTCAGCTGAGTGTCTCTGATGCCCAGTGTCTCAAGCTTGCGCAATAGAATGGGTATGGAAACCGTGTCAAAGGCCTTGGATAGGTCTAAAAATATGGCAAGGGTGTGCTTACTCTGATCTAGTTCATGTTCAAGATGTTGAGTCAGGTGATGAACTGCATCTGCAGTAGAAACCTTAGCTCTGAACCCGAATTGCATTTTTGATAGGATAGACCTGTCCTCTAGGTACTTGACTAACCGTTTATTTATGATTTTTTCTAATATTTTGGAAAAAGCAGGAAGCAAGGATATCGGCCTGTAGTTAGTGATTTGATCTTTAGGGCCAGATTTGTACACCGGTACAACCACAGCTTTTTTAAGGCATTTGGGGAAGTGCCCTTCGCTCAAACATTTATTAAAAATATCTGTAAGCGGTGAGGTAAGTATGTGTCGGTTTCGCTTTATTATTTTGGTGGATATGTTGTCCCAACCTACTGCGCATTCGTCCTTAAGGCTCATTATTATACTATCTACTTCAGTCTCATCAGTTTTAAGTAGACCAAATGAGGTTAGTGTGGAATAACATGAAGAATGTGTGCTAGTAGGAAGTTGCATGTGACCTTTATCAGCCAAACACTTACCTACGTTAATGAAAAAATTATTTGCAATGTTAGTAGATTCAAGCGGCGTGGAGCCAAGTTGCAATAAACATGAAGGTGACTCACGTTGCTTCGCGGTATGAGTTACAGTTTTAATACAGTTCCAGATTTGTTTACTATTTGTCCCAGCATTTTCTAGTGCCATTTTGTCGTAGCTTATCTTTACTTTTTTCAGAATGTTATTACAAAAGTTTCGGTAACGTTTGTACGACAACTGGAGAATAGAGTTAGCGGGATTTGATTTCGCTTTCATATGTAACTTGTCTCTGTGTTTCATACACCGAATGAGACCAGCTGTGATCCAAGGTTTTATGTTAAAGTTCTTTTTACTCAAAACCGTTTTAATCGAATTTTTTATTATTGCATTTTGGACATTCTCTACGATAAACGACATGGCGAAATGCGGGTCAGCAGATTCGTAAACTGGGGCAAAATCTATGTTGCGCAAGTCAGCTTCAAGTTTATTCCAGTTTACCTTAGAACAACTACGAATGTAGTTCAATTTAGGTAATTTACAATTTAAGGTTAGTAGGACAGCATTGTGATCGGTTACGGACGAATTTATAACAAGCGAAAGTGAGGGAAAATTTGATTTCAGTATAATGTGATCTAAACAAGACCCAGCTTGATGAGTTGGAAGCGTGTGCGCAGGAAGCATACCATGAAAGGAACATAAATTCAGGTAGTCCTGTGCGCTAGGGTCATTACTTTCAGGAAGAATGTTTATGTTAATATCCCCAATAACAATGATATTTTTGAATGATGATAGATTTTGCAAGGTGCCATTTAGAGAATCATTGAAGTTACTTATATTTCTAAAGGAAGGCGGTCTATACAGAGCAAGTATTGCAAAATCTGACCCAATTTTGATCAATAGTCGGTTGCAGTCTTGAAAATTCGGTTCTTCAACGGATACATTTAGATGGTCTCTTGCGTAAACTATTACCCCATCGTTTTGGTTATAACATTTGGTGCTTTGGTACATGGTATATCCCGGCATTATTGGCACTTTGTACTGCTTTACAAGCCAGCATTCTGTTAGAACAATGATGTCACAGTTTATGTTTAATCGATTTTGAAACACATTGAAGTTATCAAAATTTTTATACACACTGCGAATGTTTTGTGTTAGTATAGTTAATGGCTTACTAAAAGAGGAAAGATAACGCTTGCAATTTTCTACATCAGCTAATTTGGACTCTGATATGGAAAAATTATCTAAATCATGGATTACACTACTTATCATTATTTTATGAATGAAATAAAAAGAAAACGATGAATAAAAGAAAAGGTCAAAAAAGTAATAAATGAACGGCGCTCTTAGGCGCCACCATAATCAATGGAATTGATATACCTTTTTTCGGCCGCAATTTTTGCCGGGCAATCAACGGAGCCAGTGGCATGGTGGCTCGGTTTTTTATAGTGTAAACAAGTTGCACATTTGGGGTCTTCGGCTTTCTTTGTGCACTCTGTAGCGGTGTGACCTTGAACACCACAGTGTCCGCAGGTATGTGCTGCCTCGCGACATGACTTCGCCGCATGTCCATACTGTTGGCACTTGTAACAGCGGGTAACGAGAGTGAAGTCTCGTACTGGACATGAGGACCAGTTAACAAATATACGGTCCTTGGTAATAAGTGCTTTTCGTACGCCGGCTGGGACCTCAATAACGAAATTACAGTGCTCTGCATTCTTCCTGCCTGACTTGTGGCTTAATCGTATAGAGGTCAAAAACCTTTCAAGGTCACAGTTCTTGAAGGTATCGGTTAGGTTTTGGTTGTAGATGCAGGAAAAAACTTCTTTATCGGGCATTGAAGTCGGCACTCCGATGATAACAACTCTCGGCTTTCGCTTAGGCGGCTCGTCGATTGTAAGACCCGAGTTTGTGATCTGGACAGTGTTTTTCAGCTTTTCAATGTCGTCCTTGGTGTCAGTGCTGATGATGACACCTCCGTTCTTGGTCTTGCGAAGCCCTCTCACATGAAGCTTCATATCTTCAGGACTAATAATTTTTTGTACGAGCGATTTGGTGTCCTCGCTTGTCTTCATTTTGTCGTTCGGGTAGATTGCCACTGAACTAATATTTGTGGGCTTTATAAAATTGTTGGTCCCTTTTTTTACCATATCGGCGAATGAAGCTTCTTGGACTGGTTTGGAAGACTTTTCAATCGTCTTTATTAGGTCTTTTAACTGATGGGATTGGGCAAGTTGGTTTTGCAGCGTTTCGATAGTGCTGTAGGCCTTTACACATTTGGTTTTCAACGACTGATAGTGAACGGCCATCTGTGAAGTGCCGTGACACACTTTCCGACAGAGCGTGCTGACTTTTTGTTTTTGGTCAGAGTTCAACTTACCTCCATCGGAAGTGATAGTGCACACCTCATTCAGATATTGGTTGATTGAGGTCATCCAGTTTTGTATTTCAGGAGTGGTCACTACTTGATACTCGGCTTCCTGGGCGGCGGGCTCATTAGAGCGAGAGGGGGACTCAGGTGCGGGCGTGGTGGGGGTAGGAGGCGGCGTGCGCGCCGTCCTGTTACTCCTGTGCCCAAAGGGACTGGAGATATCCATTTCACAATAGTTTGGGTACTGTTTTGTTCATTAGCAAAATTCTATCATTTTTATTTTGCAGTACACGCACATCACCTCATGACTGCTCTTGAGATACGGTCATTGGAGTCATAAATCTCGTTCAGGCAAGTCAAATCCGAGAAACAGTCTGAGAAAATCGTTTGATCTTAATAAGGTATCTATCTATCATAATAAACGCAGGCAATTTACTATAGCCAACTTAGGCTTTAACTGGCTCTAATGATTTAAAATGACTTTGACCCATGCCATAAAGCTATATCAAAGTGAAATAATGATGGATCGCTGCTAGGGCTAAAAGAACAAACACAGGTTAAGCAATACCTACCGGTATTTCGACCTTGTTAGGATCAGCTCACACTGAGACGCGACGCGAAAATATAACTTTATTTTCTACGCAAAAAGATACAAATTGGTGCAGCACGGCGGCGCCGCTGAGAGTTTTTGTATTATGTCAATACAATTTGTAGTAAATAAAGTTATATTTTAAATCAAATGGCGCGCAGCGTCGCTTCGCTTCTCGTCTCCGTGTGAGCTGATCTTTACTGTCAAGGATATCAACTCACAGCTTCTTTTGTACCACTGACACATTGCAAATCTCAAGAGATTATTTTGCTTAGGCAGTGTTGTTTTAATTTGTGAAGTGATAACGGCTCCTGATTCTTGAATCTTTACAAACTTTTGTTGAATGTTTGTGATACGATGAAGGACCACAAGGCTCAGAATGGACAGTCCGTGGACATTGTGGATCCGGTTGTTTCAAATGGATCTTCTTACGGCACAGGCGACAGATACACGACACCTCCTAAAGAGTAAGTATTACTTCGATTCAAGGTTGTTTCTAATATGCAAATCTCTAATTGTTTGTCATAGTCATTATGTTTAAGTTAAGTGCGTATAGGGAATTTTCCAACAGAAGCTCTGTTACACCAAACTGATAGGCGTTTTGGGATAGGCCAATTTTCTTATTTTATATAATGGAGGTAGAAAGGTTATTCCGTTTAGTTGGAACGGACCTTAAATGATAGTGTAATAACTAATAATAGATGGTTAGAAAATGCTTTATTGCACACATAAATCTAACATAACAAACAAAAATCAAAGAAGCAGAAAACAAATAAATATGTAACAATTTTTAGCTAAATATCTGTTACTGCACCAACTTATAAAATGTTAATATTTCTGGTAAGAGCGGTTTCCTCCAATTTTGCTTAAAGGGGGACTCCAAAACATGTAAGTATGTATAAATTGTTTATAAGTTATCGAAACAAAAATTTATTATTTATTTATTTTAACAATAACAATTCACTTGTTTTAAAAAACTAAAATTAGACTACTAATCCCTTAATTTTACACTGGACAAACAATGTGTCTGTCTGTTTTATGGGATAAATACTAATTTATGGGACCATCTCTCGGGATCTCTACAAGTACTATTGCGACATAATTTTCAACCTATTACCACAGCTATTACTTTGTCTACCTATTACATTTCTAGAGATACAGCCTCGACAAGAGAAGAACAAAAATGAGGAAAAATGACGTTATTTTGTATAGTCATAGGAGACTCATTTAATTTTAATATTTATTTACTTTTATTGTTGTTGTTATAGCGGTAAGAAAACTACATTATTCTGTCGAAATTTCAACGTTTTCAACCTTTGGGTAACCCTAAAAACATAGGTACATACCTACAGCTGAACATATATTCCTCCTTATTTCGAAGTGGTATTTGATTTGTTTACTTACATCGAGCATCTATAAAAGAAGTCTGCAATTTGCCATCACAGAATTCAGGAACCTTCGAATTCGGTAAACATTTTCTTTTTATCAACTGACGAAAAAAACGGAGGAGGTTCTCAAGTCTACGCGTATAATAATGTTTTTTTATGTTAGACGCATAACTTTTTCCAGAGTAGTCGATTTTGATGATTCTTTCACTATTGTATAGTATAGAGAATGATTCCAAGGTGGTCCCATGTAAATTTTATTCCCGATGGATCAGTATTTATCCCGTAAAACTGAAAAAAACACCCTAGCAAATACCTAATGTGACAGTTTGAGACATAGATTAATACTATTTACCGAAATTTAAAGTCTGTTTATAGTTTTTTAAAACAGGCCAAATTGTTTGATTACTACGGTTCATTTCACTGCCGATTTCGTTGGCCGTATGTTCTAAATTTTTGGAAACTTGGCATGATCTAAATTCTGGAATTCCATGCGACACGAAAGTCAGTATATCGTAGGCGGGATCGCGCGTTGCGTGCTGTCGCTTCAAATGGATTATTTACGATCTATCTGGATATAACACCGAACGGCGCCAAAGCAATCTAATTTTGGATTACCACCTGATCACTGTGCATTTCAATGTCGCTGGTTGCATTTACTTACTGAAATGCTCGTGCGTTTTACTCTTTTCCTAGTTTATCTTATTTATAGTGATCCAAAGCCATCATCCATGGTACTCTCTTTAGGTTAATATGTATTTTATCGGTGACGTCATTCTGATTATTCCAATTTAATCAGTTAGTGTAAGTAAACTAACTGATTAAATTGGAAATATAAACAAAAATATATCAAATAAAGATTTGATATCCTAAATAACTCTAGGCCATTTTCGACTACTATGTAAGTTGGAAATAATCATGCAAATGATAATATTGAAACAATACGCTCGGCCTCCCGAATGCGCTGATTTTCCTAGAAATTCTGACGGTAGTGCAGATATTTTGATCGTCATATACTTAGGTACGCCACTTATACCTACCATGGTAAAAATCAAGCTAAATGTGTATTTGTAAACACTTAGATTTTATCGAACGTAAAGATACGTAGGATAAAAACCTGTAAAAGTCGAGTAATCGAATAGAATTTACAAAAATAAAGTAGTTTTTATTATAAAAAAATTGCAAATTTGGCATAAAGAAACAGTTTTAATTGAAATGCTCTAAATTATCAGCGACAACATTATATTACTTATTTTTTTTTATTAATCAAATAGAGACATACTGATGTTTTAGTAAAGTACCTTATCGTTTTGCTAGTTCATGCCTTTAATTTGAATAACTAATAGACAAAAGCAAAAACATGATTCTTGCAGTGTAGAATCAAGTTTTTGGTTTTGTTTCGTTGTTTTGCTCCGTCCCGCTCCTATGAACGCGAAATCCTATGCCTATCCTTTTCACAAAATGGCGTCATAGATCGCACCCTAAGTGTATCTACAAGTAAAGTGTGGATTTATGAGACGTGACAGTTAGGGCAGGCACCGTAACTACCATGATTTTTAGATAAATGTAAGCTTCAGAGTTTCTATCGTAACAATATTTTCCAGAGGTTTGGGTAGGTATCTATCTACTCTACAATTTTGTCATCATTAAATCATTTTGTTGACGTCCCACTTTGAAGTAGGAACTGACACTAAAGGGGCTAATTCGTCCGGTCATAATCATTCATCACGGCACGTACGGTACCATTTTAAGAATGGACAGTCGCATTCGCATGAGCAGCCGTGCTTGCTTCTTTTCCCTCGCTTATCGACGCTTCCTGTTAGCAACGCACTGTGAGTTATTTTATTGAGGCCATGATGTGACCAGCCTTTAACCTACAACCTTAATACTTAGATGGCCCAAAACACACATGTCTGCACCAGCGTCAGACGGGCAGCGAATGCGTTGAGGGTTGCAGTTTAAGAGTGCGCTTAATGCAAAAATCAAGCAAATTGTGTATTTTTAAACCCTTACATCTATGGTAACGAACTTAAATATTCTAATTAAAAAATACGATAGGTAGAGGAAAAACCCATAGAAGTCGAGTAATCGAATAGAATTTTGAAAAATAAACTGGTTTCTTTACAAAAAATTATACAAAAATCGCTTTAAAAAAACTGTTTTAATTGAAATGCTCTAAAGTATCAGCGACAACACCATATTATTTTTTACGAATTACATAGCCAGACTTATGTTTTATTTAAGTAATCGTGTAGTTTTTCTATTTAATGCTTAAATTTTGAATCATTAATAGAAAAGAAGCAAAGACTTGATTTTTGCACTGACATTACTTTACTCTGTCCCGCTCCTATGAACGCTATGCCTATCCTTTTCACAATTTTTTGCATTAGGCCCGCTGTTAAGAGGCAGGTATATGCCGCTATTTTGTGAATAGGATAGGCATAGGATTTCGCGTTCATATTAGCGGGACAGAGCATGCGTTTTTGGAACGGCGCAAGTGCAAAAATTGAGTCTGCTTATTTACAAGAAAACTACACAACTTATGAAAAATATATCTGCAGGTTCCAAGTAATTAGTAATTACATACGAATCAAAACATAAGTCATCTCAATACACCGCAGGTTTCCTAAGATCTCGGCCAAATTAGGAGCAAAACAGTGCAATTTGTTTTTTTTCTATAGTATTTTTTTTTCATAATCGTATTTTCGCGCTTGTGACGTAAAAAGAAACAAAAAAAAATGTAGAATTTTATGTAGGTACTTAATTCGAGTTTTTAGCCATGAGAATCCTGTGAGTACGTAGCTGTAGGTAAGTAAGTACACACTAGGTTCGCCTCTTAACTCGAATTTAAATAACAGCGAGCGTTTTGTTCAGAAGTAACGATTAATGATCCTTTGCATTGGGATTGCTTTTATCTAGATTCCGTGGGCGTTTGCGTGCTAACTATGCCAAGCCATCGTTTTAAAGTACCTATATAACTCCAATCAAGTTGATGATTGAGCGAATTACAACGAAGGAAATGATAACAAAGTGCAGCAATGATAGTTGAAGTGGCTTAATCGACGCGCCTCTTACACGCCAATAGCTTATCGATCAATTGAAAACCTTATCATTACTAGCATGCGAAACATGAACCTTCATTTGTGCAAGGTTACTTACCGTATCAATCAATTATGTGGTTGTGCCAGATTAGAGTTTAGCCTTACCTATTGGGTTCTAGGTTTCTGCTCGCAGCAGACGTTAATCCGGGGTAGGTAAAAAGTAGCCTAAGGACTTCGCAATTCCATCTATCACGTTGCTAGCTCAGCCGATGCAAGAAAAGGTAACAGACAGTGAAAGAGACAAGAGCTACTTTAATATTAGTATGAAGTATGGATGGATTACGTGCGCTGGGCACATTGTGATTGTGATGAATGTGCTTGTACAAGTGTACTACTTTTTGTTTTGAAATCTACACGTGATCAATTATAAGCTAGAAAAAACAAACTGGTCCTAGTCTCAAGGACTCGTTATGCTTTTAATTAGCGCTTGAGCTTAAGTTTGGTTGGTTTTTGAACACCCTCCCTGCTGCTGATTTTCCGGTTAACTACTCCCTGGGTCTCTTCTAGACAAGATGCAAAGGTATCTTCTAGAGACCATAGTGAATAAATCTTTGGCCACATCTTCACTCTCCATCAGGTGAGAATGTGGACAAACGAAGGTCTATGCATGGACTATAAAAAATTACATGTTTTTGATTATGATGATCTATGTAAAATCTTTATTGACAGAATTTCCTACCTTATTTATGGGTGTTTTACGATCTGGCAGTTTCCATGCCTTGAATTACATCACATCTGATCAGATATTATTAGGACAGGAGGTCAGAGTATGAATCGGAAATGAATCAACTTTCGCTCGCCGCCGTTAAACCAGCTCCCGACAGTGTGGGCGTAGTACATATTTGACTATTAATAGGCTGTGCATTTCAATTTCAAGTGTTATTGCGACATATTTGGCGCCTGTTCTAAATTGGACGTCATTTTAGGGCAAAACTGGACGTCTTGTTTTGGTTAAAATAACTATACAACATACAATTCAAATACATACTATTTGTTGCACACCGATTTACAGGAGAACAGAACATAGGTTACTAATACAACATGCAGCTTCTACTCACGTCAAAATTAAAGTCGTTGAAGCCATTCGTCAAGTATTTGTTTTATTTTAGCTAGTTTTGAAAACACAGTTCTACGTAAGAGTTGAGAAATTAATATGTAGTTTTAATTTCTCTAATCTTCTTAAATATCAATATATTATTACGATATTTATACGATATTTTCAAATTTGTGATTGTGTACTTATATTATAATGTTTCAACAAAGTTTTCCTTTGTTACAGAATTTTCGTAAACAGATCGCTGCATTTACAAAATGTCAAATTCTACGGTTTTGATATGGACTACACATTGGCCGGTAAGGAATGTGATTCCATAATCTCCACAATGGGCATGCGGGTTATGAATTTGAACAACTAAGGGGATAAAGAAATGTTTCTAATTCATTGAATTATAAAGACCAACAACAGTGAGTGAGAGTGTTCAATTGTGTCTGAAACTAGGTCTGAATAATAAAATAACTGACGAACCAATCGAAGTCTTACGAGTCTATAAATCTATCATCAAGATGCAAACAGCATCGCATTGACAATGCATGACTTTCTCCAAGGAGAATCAACAATTTCTTTGTTTTCAGAATACAACTCGCCGCAGTACGAACAGTTAGGATTCGATTTAACCAAAGAAAGACTTATACATAAGGGATATCCACGTGAAATTTTAGATTTCGAATATGACCCTTCATTTCCAGTAAGGTGAGATATGGATTAAGCGTGTTTTAAAACGTTTTTAAAAATCTACAATGTTGTCTAATGATTTTATTTATCCAAATAAATATATATTCTAATCATGCCTCTATGAAGCCTCTATAAATTTTTAAAATGATTTTTTTTATGTGGTACAGTTTATTACGCCATTAGAGTAAAAATATTTGAATAGAAGAAAATTTGCTGCATATGCAATGTAATCAATGTATGAAGATGAAAATATTTAAGTAGTAACAGTTCCGCGCAAAAAATAATGTTACTAAATATTTTAATCTTTATATTTTACAATGGATTTCTGCAAAGTAACGCCTGAATCTATTTTTTTTTTGCTGCATATGTTGTTATGTTTATACTTAATATTTTTTTCAGAGGTCTTTGGTTTGACACGTTGTATGGAAACCTATTGAAAGTCGACGCCTATGGAAATATTCTAGTTTGCGTGCACGGATTCGTATTCTTGAAGCAGTAAGTTATCATTATTATAAATGTTAAAGTTTGGATGGATGGATGGATGTTTGTTAGGCTGAGCGCAGACTTGAGTCACAATAGTTTTAAGACAGTCTATTGCTTTTGTTAAGTTGTAATTTTTCTAAAGCAATAGTCTGTCTTAAAACTATCTTGACTCAAGTCTGCGCTCAGCCTTACTCAATCACGCCAGAACTGCTGAACGGATCTGGATGATATTTGGCACAGAGATAGATTATAGTCTGGAATATCACATAGGCTACTTTTTATCCTGGTAAAAGGTATGGTTCCCGTGGGATAGATTGGTTTTAATTTAGGAAAAGAAAAGGGGAAATAAAGTTATTAAGTGGGAGCTATGCAAACATTAAATATATTTCCATTATTATTAATTAGGAACAAAGACAAACAATCAATAATTAAAATACTATATTTCACTCATTAACTCGATATTTGCCTATCTCATTAGATGGACACCTCTTTTGTCGCCAACCGTGATTTTTTGCTTATCTTATGATGTCACTGATAAAGTAAAGATAAATCCAACTACTACGTCCACGCTTAAAGGTCATGGGCGATAATAATTACCTGCTTATAAAGAACCATTTACAATTGACTAAAGTGTAATTGTATTTAATAAATATCTATTATGTATTTATATTTAAAGCGCCCATTAAGGGAGGCATTTGTCCAGCAGTGGACTGATATATAGGTTGATGTGATGATGATGTTGTGTTTATAAAGTTTTATGTTGTTACTCCCAAGTTTTAGTACAAAACCATTAAAGATTTTCAATTCATAACAAAATTGAGCTGTAGAATTTATTTTCAATTAAATATGGTGTTATGTATGTCGAGTGAAGGTTTGTATAATCATAAAATAGAAAATTACAAATTTATTAGATAAATCTGAACACATCGGCAGTTATTTTGCGAAACATAATAGATTTACTACATAATTGTGGTTTTATTTTTGATTGTTTCGAAAAAGTAATCTTATGCCTTGTTTTAATGATCCATAAAATTTAACGTTTGACGAATATCATCTATCTATAGTAATAAAGACACTTTAAAAAGGACAGTGAGTTTCTCCAGTAACGAACTTCTACATTGCCGTTAACTGATGCTGGCTGTCTTACTCTGTAGTTAGTTGTAAAATAATTTAACTTGTTATTTTCAGGTCGCAAGTATACGAATTATACCCAAACAAGTTCCTGCAATTGGATGAGTCGCGAGTGTACGTTCTCAACACGCTATTCAACCTGCCAGAGACTTATCTCATAGCGTGTCTCATCGATTTCTTCACAAATTCACCGGAGTACAAAACGTAATAAAAAAAATTTTACTCTATTCTAGAAATTTAATTTAGTTTACTAAATTATAATTTAATTTAGTTTAGGTACTAAACCATTTTGAAAACATTTTACTAAACTCTCGGCCGATTTGACGTGTCGTGAATTAAATTTAAAAGCTGGAAACTGGAGGCATAACTAACTTACGTAGATAAGTATTTTAAAAGGAGCGATTAAAAAAATATATTGCTGGACACTTGTACAAAATTTGGGTTGCAGGGCAGAATAACAGTAAACTTAATTTTACTGTTTCGAATAGTAGTCGAGCAATGCAACCTTCAATTTTTAAGTCGATGGTTGATCTTTTTCCCGTTTCGTTTAACTAAGCTAAGTAATTTTTTTTATGAGTCGGTCTGCATTTTAACATCTGTTCTATTATAAACAATCTAAATATCGGTTCTATTATAGCGTATCACTTACGTCATTGCCGTGCTAGGCCTTCGTGCGCTATGAAGATAAGGGCAATGCTATTAGCCAAATGTATGGCCAGATAAGGCAGCTTGTACCGAGAAATTTATTGTTGTAGAAACTATCATTTGTAGAGAGAATTAAGAGCCTGTACAAGGTCAAGTTTTTGTGAAAAGGATATAGACATTTTGCGTTCATAGGAGCGGGATAGGGCATGCCAAAAAAAAGCAACGCAAGCCCAAAAATCAAGTTTTAGCTTATCATGAATAAATAAATAAAATAAATAATGCTGGACAATAGGGATGTTAACCATAATCTCAAATTAAAGTTTAGTGTTAATTTTATGATCATTTGTATTATTAGAATATCGAAAATCACATTTTTATAATATAATATAACTTATTGAATTTATTAAAAATGATTTTAAGTGCTATATTTATAATCTGTTGTCAAGTGACTGCAAACGCCATTATAAGCTTATGACGTCACTAGCCGCAAAACAAGCTGTCGCACTGTTTGTTTACCTTTCTGCATTTTCTCATAACGACGAATTAGTCTGTAAATTACATAATATTAATAATGATGGAATCCGGATTCACTAAAGGGAATAGTTCCAACTTACCAAAAGTAGATTTGTTGATGGTGGCAAACTTTTTTGCAAGAAACGAAGACTTTTGTGGTTCAGAATTCAGGAACGTGAAAACATCTTTGTAGGTACACTTTTACGTTTAATACCATTTATCTATCTACGAATACATAAATAACAGTCAAGTACATGTGTAATAGATGATTTTCTGCTTTTTATATATAATTTATCGTGTTTAGAACATCGTTTAAATCACTGTTTACAAAGTTAGGTTATGTGCTAAAACAATAAATTCGTAACATTTGCTTATCTTTTGGCACATGAATAAACAGTTTTTCCGGTATAGTAATTGTTGTACTTTGACACAGGGGGCACTGCACAGGTTTTGTAAAACTTTGTGTTCATTTTGATTGTTTGTATTCAAGTAAAATAAAGAAAACACATGTCCTAATCGAACAATGGACATACAACATACAGTCATGTCATGAATCGCGACCATCGTTTTGCGGTTAGTGACGTCATTTCTGTTACGTGACAGTTGTTAGTGTTTTAGCGGAAAAGTTTAATATTACTCTATTTTTGTACATTTTCTTATCGAAAATAGTAATATTTTTAAAGAAAATATTTTTTTTATGCTAAACAAGAGTCCATCTTCAAAATAAAAGCAATTCCGAAAAATTGTTAACATCCCTATTCCCACAGCATTACCTAGCCCCAAGCTAAGCAGAGCTTGTGTTATGGGTACTAGATAACTGATATACATAATATAATACAATACATAGATAGATATTTTTTATTATATATAGAAAACGACCAGAACACCCTGAACAAATGTCTGCAGATCTATTATGTATTAATTAGGTCTTTATAAACATATGAAATGTTCTTTATGTTTAGTTCTATTACCATACTCATTCTCAAGATCTTAACTTCTGTATTTATTGAGAAATTAAGTTATGACTAATGATTAATAAATTAGTTTTTAGTAAGGTTTTTGTTAGGTAAGAATTTAGAAGTAACTTTTGCGATTTTTTCTATCGAGAAAATTTTATGGAGTCCTGTTTTCGAAACATATGATCGATAGAGTAAGTCCTGAACTTTACCATATATAATTTTCAAAGTTAAATATTTCGTAGTTTGGAAGATATGGAGATATGACGGAGTTTATTAGAGGTAGTATATGCCCTTAAATTTCATTTGTGAACAAAATAAAGACACGAATTTTATATCAATTTCCAAAAGATTAAGAGCGGGCCTAATGCAAAAAATTGTGAAAAGGATAGGCATAGGATTTCGCGTTCATAGGAGCGGGACAGAGTAAAGCAATGTCAGTGCAAAAATCAAGTTTTTGCTTCTTTTCTATTAATGATTCAAAAGAAAAACTACACGATTACTTAAATAAAACAGAAGTCTGGCTATGTAATTCGTAAAAAATAATATGGTGTTGTCGCTGATAGTTTAGAGGATTTCAATTAAAACTGATTTTTTAAAGCAATTTTTGTATAATTTTTTGTAAAGAAACCAGTTTATTTTTCAAAATACTGTTCGATTACTCGACTTCTATGGGTTTTCCCCCTACCTATCGTATTTTTTTAATTAGAATATTTAAGTTCGTTACCATAGATGTAAGGGTTTAAAAATACACAATTTGCTTGATTTTTGCATTTGGCGCACTCTTAAATAAACTCTGTAAATATGAAGTCGTATCTGTAAATGTAGAGAACACCAGTACATGTTTTAATAACAAATAACTGATAAACTCCCAAAAACATGTTTGTTTATCGAAATCGATATTATGTAGTGCTTTTCATGTATTGCGTAGTTTCACGAAGCTTTGAAGTTGTTTACATTGCTAAGCCGATTTAAACTTTATTTATATGTGGAGTGATGTTATTTCAATCGAAGTGCATTTAAAAGTTCCTGACCTAATTGAACCTCGAGTGAATACACTTTTAGGTACATATTGATCCGTAGATTGTGTGTTATGTACTTTAGTCGGCTGTGTATGCGGGTATAAACTTTGTTGAACCTAAATTATTGTGATAGGTAGGTAAGAAATGCAGAAAGTGTACATTTGACATGACGACCTCTATGGCGCGGTGCGCGGAAGGTCTGCCTGCGACGCAGGAGATTGCGGGTTCGATTCCCGCCTCGGGACAAATGTGTGTACAATCTGCAGAAATTTGTTCATAATGTTCTGGTTGTTTTTTTATGTACAATAAAAAAAACATAACTCAAGCTCTGCTTAGCTTAGGGGTAGATAATGCTGTGTTACATTACATTTCTTTTCCCTCCATAGCATTCTCCACGTTGAAATCTAAATAATAAATAAGTAACATTTCTATGACGCCACTCTGTCAATAAAGCTTTGCGCACATTAATCCAACGCCACTATTCCACAGCATAAAAATGTGCATTAAAATATGGGCTTAAACTTGTTATCTTTGGATAATTTCTCATTTGACTCTCGCAACGAGGATTCTGTAAATTTCTGTATAATTAAAAGAACGCCATTTATCATGATTCCAGGTCAACAGGAAAAGTACCCTATACTATTTTGGTCCATTGCGAGAATCAAACTTTTTAGTGAATTAACAATAAATTTACCTTTTTCGGATTTTTTCTTTTAATTGTGCTGCAAGACCTTACTTGCCAATTTTCATGATTCTGGGTTAACAGGAAATACCCTATAGACAGACGTGTTGACTATGCCCATATCTCTGATTTATCTGTCTACCACCTTATCTATAGTTTCAAAAAGAAAAGAATTGCTAAATGTAATTGACAGTGTAGGTAGATATTGTATATTTTTCCAAACGTATTTTCAAAAAAATTGTGTAAAGAGATAAAAATTCAAAAAAAATCAAAATTCAAATCGCTTTATTTCCTTTAGACCTTACAGGACTCTTGGACACGTCACAAAAACTCAGATTACATAAGTAAAACTTGGAAATAAAGTGATCACTTTGATTTTTTGTCCACTTCAATCTTTTTAAGGTAAAGTAAAGAAGCGAACAAGAAACCTTTACCTTGTTAGAATGTTAGTTTTCGAGTAAGAGCAAAACTCGTCCCAAGCTTTTTTATCGTCTAGAATATAATCTAATATTTTATAGTAAGCCTTTTTACAAAGGATATGTTTGACAATTTGTTTGAATTTATTTATTGATAATTTTTGCAACTCACTTGGAGTTTTGTTGTAGAAAAATAATTTATTTTATTGCTTACAGAGAAAAAACCGGTGTGCGATGCGGCGACCTAGCAATGTCATTCAAGTCTATATTCCACGACGTGAGAAACGCAGTCGACTTTATACATATACACGGAGATTTAAAGGCGAAGACAGTGGAAAACGTAGAGTTGTACTTGAAGAAGGATCCCAGACTACCGATGTTATTGTCCAGGTTGACAGAAAGTGGAGCGAAGCTGTTCATACTAACAAACAGCGAGTTTAACTTTACGGACAAGATTCTGGAACATCTGTTTGATTTTCCGCATGGCGCTAAGGTAAGATTCTTTATAGATACGTCGTTTTACATTTATCCATTTACAGGATCCTTAAAATTGGAGTAAAGTTGACGTAACATTGTAAAAAGGAAAAGTTGAAGTAAATAAAACGTATGAATGTTTTTTTTTGTAAGATAGACGCTACTGATTGTACAAAGTTAAGTGGTCAAATTGGATGGTGTCAAAAAGCGAATAACCAAGTGGAATACGTATAAAGTAAATTCTATTTCGTGAAGATATCGAAGAAAACGTTGCATTTTGATTTGAAAAGTTCCAGTAAGACCTTACTGGGTAGGTAACGGAAAAATAATGGAATTTCGAGAGTATTTAATTCATTAATGCTGAAATAGGTCCTAACCTTCCGCGTTAAAGGTCTTCAATCATTCGCATTGTTCCTAAATTAGGTGAAGGTCTTTGTTTTCACACCTTATTAATTTGATCGACCTACTTTATCTGACACGTGTTTTAACTCTATATTTGTGGAATCTGTGCTGAAGCTTAAAATAAAAGTGTTGCAGTCAAAATAATGGCAATTGTGACCCGTTTTTACTTTTACCAAAAAGTCCGCGGTGATTAAATTGATAAATAAATAACTTTGCTTTGTTTCAACCGGTGGCGCATGTTGGTACTTTGTTTACTCGTTTGTTTACAAATGTGACACATTGTTTCGGCTCCGAATGTTTTTATTTCACACGATGATGTTCAATTATGTCATTTGCGACTTGTGTTTTTGGCATGTCATGGTTTGCATGACTAATCGTGCTGAGTTTTCAGTATATGCACAAAATTTTCACAATAAGTGTTAAAATAACGTTCTAATTACGTTCTACCTGTAGGTTTGTCTGTCAGTCCCAATGTGGCTCCCAAAGCTATGAACCAAGTTTCATTAAGTTTTTAATACCTGTGACTCAGCGACCCGAAGTGGATCTTGGCCCTCCGACACAAGACTTCTCTAGGCATCTCGGTTCTAAGATGTCTTTCTCCAGCTATGTTCGTCGAGTTCTCGGAGATCGGCTTTAACCTCGTAGATCCAGCGATACCTAGGAGGTGTGACTGGGCGTCCCTTCAATGGTTTTCCCTCATACGCCTTCTTGACAGTCCTATCCACCACCATTCTCTCGAAGTTTGAAAAGGGAACTTGTACCTACATTATTAGGGGCCGTACATAAAAGATGCCTTATTCGGGACTAAGCATCCACCGTCCGTCTTATCAGTCATCCATCGGGCTGACAGTTTTCATAGTAGTTTAATTCATTATTATCATCATCATATATTAGTCCACTGCTGGACATAGGCCTACCCTAATGAGCGCCATAGCTCCCTGTCTCCAGCTTGTCGCATCCAGCATCTGCCTGCAGTCTTTCGCAAATCGTCATCTCATCTGGTCAGAGGGCGTCTTACAGTAGTAGTAGTGCAGTAAGTAGTTTAATTACAGCTATAAAAACAAATAATAAAAATAATGCTGTGTGAATTGCCCAGCATTATTTATTTGTTTATTTATTTTATTTAATTTCCAATTATCCTTCTAGCCCGGTGAACCGCACAGAAGCTGGAAGACCTACTTCGACTTCATCGTGGTGGACGCTAAGAAGCCTCTGTTCTTCGGCGAAGGCACCACGCTGCGGCAGGTAGACACTGGCACCGGCGCCTTGAAGATGGGGCACCATGTGGGGCCACTGCATGAGGGAAAGGTGTATTCCGGAGGTGAGTTACCTACTTTCGAAACTGGCGACATAGACGTATAGCTCTACTTACCGTATACCAGTACCACCCAGGACCAATAAGTGCATTTAAACATGGGCTTATTAAACTCGTTATTTTTTAATACATTTTACAGTCACAAAATGGCTTCACACAAGCTTCAAACGAGTGTCTTTCATCTGATGATGATTATGTATTTTGACAAGCTACATGGTGAAAAACTGCACCTTAATGACACACTCGCTCTCAAAGACAGGTGTTTTTGACTTGTGTCTTGTGAAAACGGTAAGTATAAGAAGATGCCCCATTCTAATTAAAGAACTAAGCCTTCCGTGGTTCCAGTATTTCCATATTCCATGGTATTGCCATGAGTTTTTTATTATAGTAGATAGTGGTAGATCTACAGTCAGTTGGTTGCCATGCCGATGTTACATATTAAGTCTCGCCTTCTACATCTATAGTGGTCTGTGGCATCGTAGCTCCAAAACGGACGCCGGCGATTATGATTCAGTTTGTGTTGTTTGAAAGGTGACTTCATCGAGAGCGTTCTCACGCTTTGTTTGATGAAATTGGAACAAACCGTTCTTGATATTTGATTATAATGATAAATATTAAAAAAGCCTTTTTATTCCTTTAACAAGTTATTTACAATTTGAGAATAATATTTCCTTAATGTTCCAGTTGTAGCTATTTTTTTTCTGTCTTCTGCTTTCTTTATCAATGCGTTTCCCTTTATTTATTTTATTAATTAAAGTAAAATAAATAAATAAAATCTCGTCTTGCCATCTTTCTTGCGGCTGTGACTAGTATGATAGTCCAAAGTAAAATGTGATAAGGTATCTTTCTATCTACGAATATCCAACATCTCACACCACTTTGTTCATACCCAGGTTCATGCGACGTATTCACCGAACTGATCGGTGCTAAAGGCAAAGACGTTCTGTACGTGGGTGACCACATATTCGGAGATATCCTCAAGTCCAAGAAGATTGGCGGATGGCGCACCTTCCTCATTGTGCCGGAATTAGTGCAGGAGCTACACGTGTGGACGGACAAATGCCAGTTGTTCGCGCAGTTACAGAAGCTTGATATTGAGCTGGGAGATATGTACAAGTGAGTTGAGTTATTTTTATATTTCGTAGAGATTGCGGGCCGACTCTCATCATGCCAGAATTACTATAGTTCCACAATCAACTCACAACCATAAGAACTGACAAACGTTGGAGTTAAACGTTGGATATAGATCATCAACCTTTATTCATTCGCCTTTATTAGTCTACTGCTGGACATTAAGCATGTTCTTATGAGCGTCATAGCATCACGCGCCGTTGAGAATGGAGACTGCGAGAGATAAATATTAGATGATGAGCTCCGAAGACAGCTGGGAGTCACTGATTGCGGCAGGCTGAAGAAGGCGATATGGCGATCTTAAAGAAGGCTCATGTCCAGCAGTGGGCTAGCTTAGACTGTTGATGGTTGTCGTCTTGGATGATACTAAAACGGTAATTGCATCTCGCTAAGTCGACATACATTTCTGTCATATTCGACGCCTGGTGTAATTTCTTTTGGAAAAGGTAAGTAGGTTATGTTTTGCTTTAGTAAAAATCGTATAAAGCTCCACGCTTTTATCTCTTTCTGCCTTTCCAGGGACTTGGACTCGAGCACGAAAGAGAAGCCCGATATTTCAAAGTTGCGCGCATCGATCCGTGACGTCACGCACAAAATGGACCTCGCTTACGGCATGCTCGGATCTCTCTTCCGATCTGGATCTAGGCAGACCTTCTTTTCATCACAGGTAAATGATGATGCAGCCAGAGTTGATTTCGGTTTTGGAACACACCGAAGTTAAAGTTAGTCAAGCGTGGGTGGTGATGGCACCACCCACGCTTGACTAACTTTAACTTCGACTTGGAGAGAGCTGCCCGAATCGGCCTTCTTCAGGGTGTGCATCGTGGGCGCTCTAAATCACACTAATATCACGCCAGAACGGATCTGGATGAAATTTGGAACAGAGATAGATATAAGTCTGGATATTTTATCCCGGAATTCCCACGGGATCGGGAACAACGCGGGTGAAACCGCGAGGCGGTGCTAATGATATAATATGAGTCAACTCAAAACTCAAAGCTTCTGACCGCGACTTCGCATGAAAAAGTAGCCTATAAGTTATTCCAGGTCTAGGGCTATACAATATACATCCAAACATTCTTAATATTAGAGTGATGTTACAGCTGATTGTTTTCAAATTCATCGTCATCAGCCGCAGCCCGGTTCTACCCACAACTGGTTAATAAACCTCCGAATCAACTTTTTTTTTCTATTTCCAGGTTGTAAGGTACGCGGACCTATACGCGGCCTCATTCTTAAACCTGATATACTATCCCTTCTGCTACATGTTCCGAGCGCCCGCTATGCTGATGCCTCACGAGTCCACGGTCGCGCACGAGCAGAGGTTCACGGTCGACAACCCCACTTTCGACAAGTAAATATATTTTAAGTAGCCCCAAGGCCGTTTTGTGTAAAGGATAGGCATAGAATTTCGCGTTCATAGTAGCGGGACAGAGTAGACCGCTTGTGTAAAAATTAAGATTTCTTCTAATTAAAAGAGTAATAATTTTTTTATTTTGGCGAATCTGTTAATCTGCCTTTGCTTTATTTTTCAATACAAAAATCAAGTCAGTTAGTCATATTGTTTGGGAGAAGAAGGCAAATATGTATCAATATTGAGATATTTTAGATAAAAAAAAAATAACAAACTTAAACAACTAATTAAAAAACTATCTTGGCGTTTTTGTCCAGAATGAAATATAATATTAGGTGTAGGAGTATAAGAATCCTAGATTTCATTTTTAAACAGCAGTAGGATCTCGGAGATCATGAAAATGTTGATTTTTTTCGAAAGACCAGCCTTAGGCAAACCGGCTATACGCTTGTATGTATGGATGTATGGGACGCAGCCGCAGTGGATACTGAAACCTCTGGTGCGTGCTAGATTCTCTGCTCTGTAAGACTCCATTCTAAGGCCTGTATTATAAAACCTTGCTCAGTCATAGGTCTATGCTTGAGTGACGTTTATGCCATAGCAAAGCGTTACTCAAGTATAGATCGCTGATTGAACAAGCTTTGATAATACAAGTCTTAGTTTAGCAAGTAGAAAATCGTGAGCTCTTTCAACCGTGACCAGACCTCGCTCGAGGTAATAAGCGATCTTGCCCTTACATATTTTCGTTACATATTGATTTTTGCTAGTGATCAGCCCCTGCTGGTCACACTGGTACTGGCAGTTTTTAGAGACTTTAAATGTCAAAAAGATCAAGTTACAAAGGCTTTAAATAAAATAGGATTACTAATTTAAAAAAACTTCGAAATCATCCTATTTCGGTCTAATACCTTACGTTTTGTTTGATAAGGAACATAGCTTATATTGACTAGTTACAGAATAACAACACCATGTCGAAAATACAAAAAGTTTTCAGTCATCATTTTTGGTATTACGGAACACAATAATTTACGAATCGAAGTTGCGAGCAGCTGTCGCCGAAGCCATAACGTCCTATTTAAACCCTGATGATTTTTCGTTCATATCGATTCCGAATCGATAAATGTGGTGAGACCTTACTCCACATTGGCTTTATTCGCTGTTTTAACATTCAGTATAATATGGGCTGGGCTATGATTCATATCTTATATCGATATAAGTATTTTTTTTTAAATATTGTAACTCAAAAATACATAATGTGATACGTGTAGGTTAGTAACTTAAGTTCATAGTCTTAATTTTACTATTCTGATAGCTATCCGTGAAAACCTTCGATAAGCTTACTGGTATCTATCAATTTGTAACTCTGTGTATAAAAGCTTCTGGTCTTCCATCAAATAAATAAATAAATAAAAATAAATAAGGTATGAAAGGATTTTACGACGGATAATAATTATAATATTTCGTTAATTTCAGATCGAGGCAAGCCGCCGCTTTGCGGACCCCTACTACTCTACTTGAGCACGACATTGATGTATCCGACGATAGTATAGCAGCTGTTCAATCGAAAAAATACATACCTCTGGTAAAATTAACTAATTTACGCAATCTCTTATAGTTTTTATTTTTCGCAAGATTGTAATTGAACTCGTGTGATCGAACATTTGTGTTGCGATCGAGCGAGTGGACGGTGTATCCACCAAGTAGGGGTGGTAATGCACCTGCGTCTGCTTGTTCTGGAAGGGGGATGGTGGAATCAGGTCATGTAGTATCTGCGACCATTCTCCGAAATGTATTCTATAAAAGATCGAGAGACAAGCGGCCTTGCGGCGTTGTTCGAGACTTTGGACCTTAGTTTCAGCAAGGCTCGTAAATGAGTCTGAAGGCTCTTCGTTCTATCGAGTCCAAGGCTACAAGCTGGTACTTGGCTGAGCCGTCCCAAACATGGCAGCAATACTCCAAATCAGACCGGACCTGTGCTTGATATAGGGATAGAAACTGTCCTGGTGTGAAGCATTGCTTTACCTTGTTTAGGATTTATAACTTCAAGGCTGCTGTTTAAGCCTTTGACTTGATGAAGCTCAAGTTAATTTTAGGTACCAGTATATCTCGGAAAATAAGAACCTGGACGCTTGTCCAGGTTCCTATTTTCCGAATCTGATGGACTGTTTTTTGCAGAGAAGAGGCAGGCTTTAATGAGGTTTTTTTGGCAATAATGAGGCATTAATGTTGACCCTGCCAATAATATACCTTTGCTAGCAGTGGGCAAGTATAGGCTGATGATGGTGATGATGAATGTTGACTCGATTGGTCTCCCTCGCCCCAATCTGAGACTACCTTTAGGGTCACATTCAAGCACTGCAGCATGTCTTCACTTTGAATCTTCATTAATCTTGTCCTATATTGCAGAAAACATATTCACGTTTGCGTTTCATTTCTAAGAGAATTTAAAAACAGGAGGAGGTTCTCAATTTGGTTTTTTTTTTTTTAAATTATTGTTGCGATTTTAGCCCCTCTGATTCTAAGTGAACTAGAACTCTTTTTCCGAGTTAAGTTTTAGCCTATTTTGGACTTCTAGCTGTGGGCTGGTTTGAGAGACTGATGTCCTGTTTTGTTGGGGTCTGTCTCGCTCCTACCTTTGCTAGTCTATTTGCATTTATGTTGCCTGGACATCATCGACTCTCTGTCCACTCTTTGCTGACTTTACTGTGTTCAGAAACTTTTTGTAGAGCGATAAGACAGTCTACAATTGATTTTTATCATACTTCTGTCCTTTTGAGTGCGTTTATTAGAGCAGCGCTGTCAGTTTTGAAGATCAGCTGCATCTGACAGGTTGGCTCTTTGATAATTTGGTCCAGAAGCATATGATTTGCCGCCAGTTGGAGTCCCATTGTTTCCGCCTGAAAGGCCGTGGTGGCTGAGATTAGTGCTTGAGCTCTTGGAGAGTCCTGTTTCGGTACCATAGTAGCCAGCCGCCGCAGCCAGCTTGTTGTGTTTTTGGCCGCATCAGTGAAGATGTTGTATAAAGTAACGTCATGGGAGGTGATCGATAGATAGATTTTGATAGAAAGATGCTATTTTGTCAGTGCCTTTGCCGCCTTTGATTTGCTTTGCTCAATATTCTGTGTCTCAATATACTAAAATGTGGTCCAGTTGTTTGCCCTACAGTAGTCATGTCTAGCCATGTGCCGTATTTAAACACGTAACGTTGAAAACTGAACTATTTTATTAGTTCAGTTTTTAAAATAGTTCAAATCTTGGTAGTAAATGAACAATACCGAACTAGTACTAGTTCGGTGTTGTTCAGGTTTACTGACAGACTGTGTGTGCACCATGTTTCCTTCGAAAAGTCCCGATAACATGATTGCCAGGTCTCTCTGCGTATGCGATCGTAAAAATTCCGTCTTTGTCCAGGGAATCCAGAAGTTCGTTCGCGACCATTATCCACAGAAGCGGTAAAAGATCCCCGCCCTGAGGGGGCACGATACCCTGCATTGGGCTGCCTGTCCCAGTTATTCTGAACTCTCGATTTTGGTTGCACTGCTGGATATCATTTAAGTTATCCACTGTTTGAGGTTTCATCAACTCCTTATTTTACGCAAAGCTTTTGGCACCTTCTATATCTATGAAGGTGACCAAGCACGATTGCTTACTTTCAAACTCGCCTTCAATCTTGTGGACTACTTGGTGCAGAGCTGTTTGTTAGAGTAGATTTACCAGACTGAAAGGTGTGCTGATTTTTGTTTACTGGGTTTCTCAGTAGTGGCCTACTTCTGATGTATTGTCGCGTAGTCTCACTTTAGTAGGAACGACCTTAAGCCAAAGTTTAAGATCTTTGCATTACACAGTTAATTTGTTTCAGAAGACTGCAGAGCGAAGTCTGCCGCACGTCCGACCCGAGACGCCGCGACAACTCACTCACACCCACGACGAAGACTGTTCCGATGACGAAGAAGTCTCCAAGACGCAGGGCAAATAGAACCTTGCGTTTACCTTGCGTATCGCCTATCGTTCCGTTCTGAAAACACGACGGCCTACAGGGATACCATTTTAACATCACCCTGATCAAAAAAATATCGTCTCGTATTTTTGATTAAAAGAGCTGTTTGGCCGTTGTATTCTCAGCTTGTAAAGATTCTAAGTGGTGTTGAGCCCATTCATTGTTGTGATTATTGTGATCGGTTCCATGAGGGTAGGGACATACTTGATGAGCCATTAAAATTGCGTTGTTTACTCCAATACGATTTATAGATATCTAGCTACCGGGCGTAATCTCCGCGTATATAACGACTTCTAGACTAGACTTCGCGACAAACGCCCGTTTTAATCATTTTGGCTTTTATCTTTTGTTATACTTGTGAATATTTTATAGAATTTTATGTTATTGTAATATATCAGATTTTATTTTGTGAATCCGCTGCTTTTAGATGTTTGAAAATGTTTTTTAGCATTCCAATGTGCGAAGATCTAATTGTCCAGTTAATATCAAGTGAATTTAATGTTACTGTTAATCTTGAGATCAATTATTATGTATGAAAATTAAAGGTTAATTACATTTTAAAATGTTTACTACATTTAAAGATTATCTCCTTCAGATAATTAGAGTAGTATGATCTTTATTCTTTAATATTTCAGTGGAGTTTGAGATGTTATTTCAAATACCTTTAGATTTTTTTACTCATGTTGCTTTTTATTGTTTGAAACATACACATAAAAAAATATTTTCGATGCAGAAAGTGATTCCATTTCGTTCGTAATACAAGATTCTAGTTAGTAAATAGAATGCAATAAAAGATGTTATAAACCATAAACTTTTTATTTTATTTACTTATTGGTACATTTTAGGTAGTTTTATGTAGATTGCTTATGAAAATCTAATGTATTTAATTAAAATACTTAAGGCAAAATATTTTTGCTTATCATTATAACACAGGTTAGCTTACAAAAGTAAATCATCCAGATACTCTTGGAACTCTTCTTCTCTTGATTTCTCTTCTGTTTCTTGTAATCCTGGAAAACGAGATAAATAAAATAAATATGCTGGACAATTCACACAGCATCAAGTAGCCCTAAGCTAAGCAGAGCTTGTGTTACAAATGTTTCAGAGCTTTTTCTAAACAATAGCGTATTCAGAAATATGAAATTCCAATGTGGACCTCAGTCGTAACGGACACTGATGGGTACTAAATATCTAATATACCTACATAAAAGAAAATGTAACAACAGATTGATATTTTTTATTCAACATAGAAAATACCTGGAACAAATATTTGCAGGTCGTGCCAACATTTGTCCCAAGGTGGGAATCAAACCCGCAACCACTCGCGTCGCAGGCACATCGTCGAGGTACACCTAATGTTTCTAATTTAGAATGAAGTTTCACAGGATGGATGATGCTACTAAAGTCCAGTCAAATAAGAGAATAAAAACGTCAAGTGCGAGTTAGACTCGCGCATCAAGGGTTCCGTACAAACTTCTACTCTTCAGCAAAGAAATCAACCCAGACGAATAGTAGCAAATCAGAAAATTATTGATTTTCTGATTTGCTAACGATTACGACGTAACTTATTTAGTCCCTCGAACTATTGGCGCCCTCGCTAGTCTCGGGACTAAATAAGTTACTTCTAACCCTAGGGTAACAATGTATTATTTTCTATGAATAAACCACAAATTTACGGTTTTCAGATTTTTTCTATAAGACAATCATCATCATCATCAGCCTATACCGGTCCAC
Source organism: Eupithecia vulgata (assembly GCA_946478455.1). Lineage (NCBI taxonomy): Eukaryota > Metazoa > Arthropoda > Insecta > Lepidoptera > Geometridae > Eupithecia > Eupithecia vulgata. Next base: position 8,611,118 of record OX297869.1, on the reverse strand, counting down.
TGCTGGACATAGGCCTCCCCTAATGAGCGCCATAGCGCCCTGTCTTCAGCTTGCCGCATCCAGCATCTGCCAGCAGTCTTTCGCAAATCGTCATCCCACCTGGTCGGAGGGCGTCCTACACTACGTTTTCCGAGTCGCGGTCTCCACTCAAGAACACGTTTACCCCAGCGGTTGTCGGTTCTTCTTGAAATATGGCCAGCCCACTGCCACTTCAGCTTGCTAATCCTTTGAGCTATGTCGATAACCTTGGTTCTCTGTCGGATGTATTCGTTGCGAATCCTATCTTTCAGAGAAACTCCGAGCATAGCTATGGAGAGCCATAGCTCGCTAGGCGACTTTAAACTGGTGGACCAGCCCTACCGTGAGTGTCCACGTCTCAGCTCCGTAGGTCATGACGGGTAGGCATTACTGCGGCATTACTGATTGAAAACTTTCGTTTCCACACTTTCCACTCGTGAGAAAAGCTTATACACGTGTGTATATAAGACATTGCTTCTTGCCAATTTTCATGATTTTAGGTCAACGGGAAGTACCCTATATAGTATAATATTAGGTATAGTTCTTTAAACTTAGTTCTATTTACCATGCTTAGTGTTTATTGAGAAATTAAGGTTTTAGCAAAAATTTTGAGGTACCTAACTGCGATTTTTTCTATAGAGAAATTTTATGGAATCGTTTTTCCGAAACATAATATGATTGATAGAGTAAGAGAAGAGTTGTCCTTAACTTTATCTTATATAAATTTTAAAGTTAATTTTTTAGTAGTTTGGAAGATATGGAGATCTGACGGAGTTGATTACATACATTGTCGACCTCAGTGGCGCAGCGGGCGAGTCTGCCTGCGACGCAAGAGGTTGCGGGTTCGATCCCCGCCTCGGAACAAATTTGTGTACGATCTGCAGAAATTTGTTCCGTTGGTCTGGGTGTTTTCTATGTATAATAAAAAATATCTATCTATGTATTGTATAATGTTACGTATATCAGTTATCTAGTACCCATAACACAAGCTCTGCTTACCTTGGGGCTAGATAATGCTGTGTGAATTGTCCAGCATTATTTATTATTATTTATTTATTATAGCCTAGGAGGTAAGTAAGTACCTTTCTTCCATAAAGATTCATCAGTCTCAGTGTTCATAGTTTCTACTGCTTCTGTTGACGTAGAAGGTTCCTCGTTTTCAGGAGTCCGCGGACTGAACTCCTCTTCGCTTTCCTTCTTATCGGAACTTAGCTTTCTCTTATTCTTCTTTGCCTTTTTATTAATTTTCTTTAATCTTTTCACCTCTCGTTTCTTGGATTTGTAGTTCAGCTTATCGGAGCATTCTGGGCATAACCCTGAAAAGTTAATCAGAGGGGTTTGAAAATTTTGGTCCTAACATCGGCGACCACACCATTGTTTTTCAAAGCGCGCCGCACAATGAAAACCTCCATATCTCCAAACTCCTTTCTTACCGAGTCTGGTTATCATTATACTTAAAATACACAATTAACTGCAGATCATGTCAGGAATAAAAAATCTCAAACCTCGCGTAGGGAATCAAACCCGCATTATCTGCGTGCGTCTTATGCAGACCTACATTAACAATATGTATATACATAGGTACATTTGAATAATTTAATTTTTTATTTTGTATACTTAAGTACCTACTTGAAGAACAAGTGCTATGCACAGAACCTCTGCTTGTCACCGAAACTGTTTCTGAACCACCAACTTACGTAATTTGACGAGAGCATTCTTCTTTTCTTTATCTTCTAAATAGGCAAAGTTTACTTCCCAGGATTTGAGTGACTGATCGCTGTTGCATTTCTTGTTTCCACAATGAAACTGGCCTTTACCCATCACCACCTCTTGCTCGATCCGCCATCTTAGAGCTACCTAGATAGAATGTTATGAAATTATTATAGTAGGTACTAGCGACCCGCCCCGGCTTCGCACGGGTACATATGCATGTATTAGGTACCTACATTATATAAAACCTTCCTCTTGAATCACTCTATCTATTAAAAACACATCAAAATCCGTTAAGTAGTTTTAAAGATCTAAGTACCTATACATAGGGACAGACAGACAGCGGGATGCGACTGTTTTATACTATGTATGTAGTGATGTACTGATTAGGGTACGGTGAATGGTATTACGTTTTCCATCGTCGTCCGTGCAAAATGACTGTCGGTAGTGTACGGTCAACATCAAAATTGTGCTAATTTATGTTTATTTATTTATTTTTTTCAGAGAATTTATTTATTTAACAGCAAAAAATAATTACAACTAATATTTACACTTACATCTATTTACTAAAAATCTAAGCCGTCACCAGAAGGCAGAGTGCCCAGAATGCTGGCAGCATTGCCACGTTGAATGGCAATGCTAATTCGTTGACCGAAATAAAAACCAGCATTCCGATCACCTATCATTCATTTATTTATTTTTATTAGCACACCCTACCCATCCCTAGAGAACCATTAATACCTATTCAATTCAATCAATGTTAACATTAACAACGAAAGGCTAACATAAAACTTATTACTATCCAGGGATCCTGCTGGACCCGGACGTAGCTGTAAATCCGAATTTTATTTATATAATTTTACTTTTTGCCGATTTTAACTTGAGTCTTATGACATTGGTAGTCATTCTGTTGGCACAAAACCTAAACTAAACTAGCGTAAAAATGTTGCTGTCCCCTTTTACTCGATCGAAAAAAAAGAGACGTCAACAATTTTAGGCTAGTCTACTTTAGGTTTTATGCCAACAGAATCGCTACCATTACCTACCTAAAGAGGCACATTGCATTTGATTTTTGCAAAGATTACAAAAATATTATTTTCAATTCGCCAAGGACCCCAGGGTAGTAGAGTTGCATACAGCATGGACGTTACAAATAACTGATTAAAAATTCCTAACCTATCCTACTACTAGGTACATGTACACACACAGCAGTTTCTTTTAAGTTTTGCGGGCCATTCACCAATTCCTCTTTTAATTTTTGTACGAGACCATCTTGGATATATCTTGTGTCTTATTACTCTAAGTCTTGATATTATGTTATTTTAATCTAGGTACCCTATTTGACTTTACTATAAAGTGTTTCTTATGATCCCATGGTATGAATAAATAAATTGAAATATCTCTCTATACTTACAATTGACGGAGAATTCGGCGATACACATACCTATAGCAGAATAGTAGCCTAATAGTATTATTTTATATTATGTATGAACTAACATTTTATCGTAGTAAGCAGGTACCTATGTGAAAATAAAGTCTTAAAACTACTAAAATTATGAAAAACAGTACAATTAGGCAGCCTTATCGCTGATAACAAATATTAATACAACCTCCTTTTTCATGAAGTAGGATAGAAAACTAGATACTTATTACAAAATACTTTCCACATTATTATAGGTTACTACTTACATTATTTCATTTGAATCATTAGGTACTTATACTTACCTACCGATTAAAAAGCACTTTTGGAAAAATGATCATAGTAAGAAGCTATCTTTGTTGTGGACTGTACCTTATCTACCTACTGTTAGTTAAGTATACGTACCTACCTACACCAACTGGTAGTCAAGTCTAGGCTTAGGCATATTTGGTCGGTAGCTAACTAAATAATAAATAAATAATGCTGGACAATTCACACAGCATTATCTAACCCCAAGGTAAGCAGAGCTTGTGTTATTTATGGGTACTAGATAACTGATATACGTAATATTATACATTACATTGATAGATATTTTTTATTATACATAGAAAACACCCAGACCAACGGAACAAATTTCTGCAGATCGTACACAAATTTGTTCCGAGGCGGGGATCGAACCCGCAACCTCTTGCGTCGCAGGCAGACTCTCGCCCGCTGCGCCACTGAGGTCGTCAACTACCTACCTACAACACGAACTTTTTATAGAACAAAATCCCTGCTGTAATTGAGCCAGTATCTTGAGATGGAGGTCGTCTTGGGCTAGAGCCAACGTCGATGCCTATTTATAAATAGATCAGTACTTACCTAGGTACCTCCTCGCTATAAACACAGCGTGCTGCCTTTGAAATAAGGCAACTCGATGCCACTGCGCACTTAAAATGGGTTATCAAGTGAGGTAAACTGTCCTATCAGGCACAGGCTTGTTCGACCTTTGGCCTCTTTAAGTATGTTGGAAAAGTACTACCTTGGTACAACATACATTGTGTACCTACCTCTAGTCGTACTAACCCAGACGTCCAGTCACGTCACGTCGGTCGTGTAGGTATTGACGAACGTGAACTGGGTTATTCTATGTTATAACCTTTTTCTCCGTTATCTTTATCAATAAAGCTTTGGAAAAAATACATAATAATTTTTGGGATAGGTAGGTACATGTTAGATGCCCGTCGATACAAAAATAAAAAAAAACTGTATCTGTTTTCTTAGCTAATACCGTTTTTCTCCAAGATTGATAGTCTAGTTAAGGGGAAAACGCACAATTTTTTTTATCTTCACAGTAGGTACCTACCTACCTATTGAATAATAAAATACCAATGGAACCTTCAGTTTATTTTTGCAAATAAATGTCCTAATTAATAGATAATCAGCGAAATCTTGCATATTTTTGTGCTTATGCTGCCTGCACCGCTCTGTCCCGCGTTATGGGAATACACGAAAAATCCTATGCCTGCCTATCCTTTACCTACTCATAATGGCGCCTTAGGCTCTAGGTCTAAGGCTCTAGGCTTTTATAGTAAGTATGGCTATTAACTCTTTAACAAATACCCTGTTGATAAAATGCAAATGCATTTGCCCCGCCTCGGTCTTATAACCTACATACATTAGTAGTACTTCCTGCCGAGGCACCACGACCGCGTGTTTAAATTTAGATTAGGCACAGCTAACTACAGCCAGGGAATAAAGCCAAATGGTTCAGTTGATACCTACCTGTAATAAAACGCACAGGAAGTTATTTATTATTCACGCTAATATTATTAATGCAAAAGTTTGGATGCAGGTAGTTCTATCTAAGCCTGAATAAAACCTAAGCTACTTTTCATCCCATATATAAGTTCCCATGGGAGAGAAATAACATTAAACAACGCGTGCGAACGAGCGGGCTGCAACTAGTTCTAAGATGAAATGTATCTACTCAAGTACATAATAGATACCTGCACTATTTTCTTTACCAACTAACAAACTTAAATTTACTGTAAGTAGAAAGTTAAGACAGTTGTGTTTTTGTTCTGCCTAGGTATCTAGTTACTAAAGCCGTAATAACGGTTATCTGGCTTGTCTGCAAGAATATTATACAAAAAAGCTAACAATGCATCTATGCATTTCGTTATTGATTTTGCTTTAGTAGGGCGGTCTAACGGGCAGATGTGCGTTACTGCAACCGTGCGGGTGAATGCTTGCAGCTATATTTAGCCAGCCTACAAAGGCAATACGGCCTTTGTGCTCTCCCCAGTAGGAGCACACGACACAAAGGAAGGTCTCGCGGGCAAAAAAAGGCAACTGACTTACATAGGGGACCGTCCCCATCTCAGCCTTAGCTTAGGGGGCCAGCATCACACGAATAAATTAATTTGAATGTTGCCTTTCGTGTCGGGCTATTTTGAAACGGCTTCGTTTTAATGGGATCAACTTGTTTATTCCTTTCGCTAGAGACGTAGAGCAGATGAAATGTAATACAGTAGGTACACTGGAGATACACTTTAAGTGAGGAAAATAAATATACTTAGATAAGAATGACTGGGCAGCCTGCAGTTTTAAAATAAACATCGATCACACCAAACGATGTGATTAGGGTAGCTTCTATACAATATTACCGATAAGCCTTAATTATAATGAAATGACTAATAACAGAGGTTTGTTTGTGGTACTTAACGGCAGTAGGCATTAATTAGATCTGGTCGATTCGTAAACATTATGTACCTAGTCTACAAAGCCTTGATGAAAATTATTGACTCATTCATATTTTGAAGAATTTTTACGAGGTAATGCTTTATAAAGAACTTACTTTGTTCTCTTTGAACCTAGTTAAGTCACAAATACAATACTCCTTGAAAAGTTTATCGTAATATTTTCGGGCTAACTGCTTTTCCCACGTATCAGCGACATCGTCTTCTTCCCAAAGAAACTTATGGTTTTCTCTAATAACATCAAGGTCTGTTTTATCGTTTGACGTGTCCCGTTTAAAAAGCTCCGTGGATCCCTTCGCGTTCAAACAATAGACATTTACTAGGTACTTATGCAATTCATACGGATTAAGGTTACGCAACCTTGCAGACATCGTTAGACGCTACCGTAACCTAGAACAAAGGGAAAACGACTGATTTAGTTCTGAAATAAAACGTATTCACTTGCAACAAACAACTCTTTAATAAAATCCAAAATTATTATTACATTTTTCATAAAATATGTATATGTATTATAAAACTAATTGTCATGATGAATGTTTAACAAGGTGCAGTTTCAATAAATTACTACAAAATTGTTGTTCATCAAATTAATAAATAAGGTTTTTGTGCGTGAGTTAATATCTACTCTGAATATTATTGTCAGTCTTGTAGATTTTTGTGTATTTTTTCTCATTTGGCTCAATATCAATAACTTATATATAACTATAAACAAGACATGCATGTTATACATCTAAACCATTGTCTAAATATAATAAATATATTAATATTATTGCCTATGTCAATATGATAAAACTAGATAGAAATATTTAAACAACCAGTAAAATCGAAAGTGGCACAGTCAAAAAAGTGTATACCTTTGGTTTAGTTTTCACATAGCCAATCAATGATAAACAATACAAGTTCATCAGTAAATCTTTGGGGTTTTTCAGTGTCCTGGGGACTATTTAGGCTTTTCTCAGACTAACATTTTATTGTGATGAAGGTTGCACTTACATACAAATAGTTTAAATAAGTCATTGGGCTAGCTTACATTCCTTACAATAGGTAACAGGGGCTACAAAAATGACTTGATTTAGTTTAGCAATAGACCTATCTACAATTAGGAATCTAAAACAATGAAGACTTGCTTACTGCTGAGCTTACTTTGTCTAAGTTTTGAATTATCATAATTTACAAATTATCTACATTATATTTGGTATTACTAATAGTGAAAGTTTTAAATATAAAGATAGGCACGTAAGAAGTTATTGCTTTGGTTAAAACACAGTTCATTTAATAGTAGTACTACTTATCTAAATTTGGCAAAGTTTTACTAACTGGTACATTATAAAAATGTAAAGTTTTACAAAAATATATTACTTAAAGCTTTTTGTATATGATTGAGGAACAAGTATTAAAAAGATGTGACATCTAGAAGGCCTCATATTAGTATTAGACATTTCCTTTATCTAAAACAAACATTACATTAAGGCTATCTGAATCTTTGGCCATTGGCCTATATCCACAATGTTAAGCTATCACTTTATCATATCTAAAAGGCAACTTTGGATTAAGATATGTGTAAAAACCTTACTGTAGAGCACCCGAAAAGGCAGTTTTCCCTACAAGCTAATATTATTGTCTCAAACATGCAGATGAAATCATAAATTTTTAGTTTTTGTTATAAATAAAAGCAACTAGAGCAGCACACATGAGCTTGAAAGCTCACATAAAAACACAATAAACACACCACATACTGACTAAATTATGAACTAGATCATATTTTGGTATAAAATAAACAAACATACAACTAAATTTTTGGCAAATAGAGAATCTGATATCATGAAGGCCTTAAATAAGAAGAAAGGCAAATACAGCAAAATTTACATAATAAATTTCCAATCCTTCTGCACTCCAGGTGTAGAAGGACTGTGAAATTGCATCAACCATGTGTTTTTTCATGTTTCTTCATATTGTCGGAGCGTGTGAAAGCCTTGTCGCAGACACCACAGTAGTATGACTTTTGTTTGGTGTGCACTGTCATGTGCCGAGAGAGTTCGCTCTTAGTGACAAACTTCTTCTCACACACCGTGCAGGCATGCTTCCTCACATTCAGGTGGAACTTCATGTGGATGGACAGTGAACTGGACTGGGAGAAGGCTTTGTGGCATAGCTCACAGACAAAGGGTCTCTCACCCGTGTGTTTACGAAGATGGTTCATGAAACCTGTCTTGGTATAATCCTTCTGGCAGATGTGGCAGAAACTGGACTTTGAGTCAAGCATTCCAGGGAAGTGACTATTCATGTGTTTTCGGAGCTCCCAGTAACTGGGGAATTTCTCTGAGCAAACATGACATGGGTACTTTCTTTCTTCAGTGGGCTTAGCGCTACATTTATGGGAGGCAAGTAACTGTTCACTAGTAAACATCTGATTGCACTGGCTGCAGACATGACTAGCCTCAGGGTCGGTCGACAATGTCACCTCCAGGTAGTTCTCAATAGACATGACATTCCCATTGGAACTGTCTGCATCATCAGCTATTTGAGACAGTGTCTGTTTACTTTCGTTTTCTTTGGTTTCTATATTTTTCTCTAAATATTCTCTGTAGTCCAAGGTGTCTTTGCCTGAATTATTGTTGTCAGGCTCAACGAGATGTAAAACGGGCGATATGCTTTGTTCCCTTTCAGGAGAAGACATTTTCTCGTTGTCCGAATTATCAGGACGCGAAGAGCCATTGTTATCGGATTCCCATTCATTTTCCACTATTTCGACGTCCGAATCTGATTCCTCTGCGCTGGAAGCTGTGTTATTCACTAAGTGGAATCCGATATCATCAAAACGCAATACGTTTGGAGGGAGTTTCACCCCAACTATAGCTTGAATCGCCTGCCATGAGAGCTCCTGGGGGTTGTTCTGCATTATTAGATCGCACTACTCTAACCTATAAACGATTTCACTGATTACTACATTGTTATAATGCTCTATGTACTTACTTATAGGAATAGTATATTTACCTTATCCGTGACGACCCGAAGCACTTTAATTTAGATGACACTCCTGATTTCTACATCTAAAAATATTATGCACTGGCACTACAAAATTACAATGGAGTTTACTGAAGTGCTGCCAACTGCCAACTAGGCGCGAATGAAAATTATTACAGTGTTTTCAGCATTTTCTGCTTATAATATTTTTATTTTCATGTAATTCTATGATAATCACTATCGTTTTTCAAATTGTGTAGTATAAATTATTTTTCACACCTAGACTCTTTTAAGTCCTAATGTAGGTTTGGAAAGGTAATTCCTAAAAACTTCGTGTATAAGTAACATGCATACTCATTATCAGGATATTATGACCTTATTTATTAATATTTTAAGTGATTGGGTCTGAGTTGTGACGTTTTATAAAAACAATAGATACGTAACTACTTGGGCCTTGTTATTATTTAAGTCTCGTTTGTTCTGGCAGCTTATGGCTAAAGTTGGCAGTACCAAAATTTAAGCTGTGTATGATAATAGTGTTGCGCCTGTGCTCGATGCATCCGAAAAATAGTTGATTTGATTCGAAATTAAGGTCGCGTCCAGATTATGAAACATGAAGGTGTTCATTATGATAACAACTTACTAACAACAACTTACGTGTATAATGTTTTACATTACTTATTATTATTTTAGTCAGTAGTGTAAGCACACTACGCATTAGGGCACAACAAATAGAGTAGACTATTAAGTTATTTCTAAGTTCTCATTAACCGAATTTTGAAAATTCTTTTGAGAATAAATACATTTTAAACCGATTTTATTTCACATTTGTGATGCGGGGTCTGTTATTATATAAAATACAGTGCGTGTCTGTTTTGTTTCATTTATTCATATAACCGACGCATTGAACCGAAAACTTTTCGATTTCATGAATATTATTGATCGAGTAGAAAATTACTAGCGTCCGTCCACATAAAACCAAAAGCCTACTGTCAAAAATGTCAGTGTCAACGTCAAGAGACTTGCGGCTTGCATCCGATGTTGCCGTCAAATACATTTTTAATCATGATGTAGCATATTTTTAGGTCGTCGCACGTCGTTATTTTAGTCTTCATCGTGTGGACGTTGTCGTTTTCATAGTATCGTAGTTGAGTAGGGCAACAATTTTATTTGAAAATCACCACAAAATATCGTTAAAGTTAATATTTTTCTGGATTTTTAGCCCTTTTGAGCTTTGTTTGGATTTAAATTTAATGAATTAAATAGACGTTCATTTCAGACAACTTTATATTTTACGTTAATATAAGTATCACGTTATTATAAGAAGAGCCAGGTATCTTCCTGGAGTATAATACTTAAGAATTATAAATTGCTTTTAACAGTCTAAAAATAATAACTAGAACAGACTACACATAATAATAGGGCATAATTTTCTGCAGAGCAAGGATCTCCCTCTCTTTTTTCTAGCTTTCCCTGTCCCTAGATGCATTTACAAATAAAATATATATTTGTCAAGAATACTTACCATATTATATATGTTTAAAAGAATAGCCGACTGTAAGTTTAAAAACTTACAATTTACAATCGGCTACAATTTCTTTATTTTATCATTATGGGGGGGGGGGGGGGGGGGGGTAAGTGACCGCTGACCGCGAAACGGCGATATTTTATTACTGAAGTTGGCAATACCGTTCTGCTACTTTTAAAAGTTTAGTTTTGGTTTTCTTTTGTTTGTTATTTGGTTGTTTTTTTTTAGTTTTGATTGCCGATTGCCGGTTTAAGTACTTCGATTAGATTAACAGAAAGAAGCACTTCTTTATAACAGATCATCACCATATTGAGCCAGATTTATTTTGGTGTCCTAAACATGGATTCCTTAGACAAACTGCAAGACTTTTTGAAGACCAAACAAAATTTTAAAAACTTTGTAAATTGTTCCAAGGTTCCTCTTATTTGCAAAACAGAGCCATGTAAACTCGGTGTGGATGAAGCTGGCCGAGGACCTGTACTTGGTTAGCTTTCATTTTACTTTGTCTTTCCAAATTACATTTTCAAAGTTTTACTAGGTACCTACCTGCTTAACCTACCTGTAGATCAGGTCAACCCAGAAACACGCAAGTACCAGATTATTATTTTCAGGTCCGATGGTGTATGGCGTGTCTTATTCCCCTCTTAGCAATGATAAAGTTCTCAAAGATCTGGGCTGTGCTGATTCAAAAGCTTTAACTGAAGCAAAACGAGATGAGATATTTACTAAAATGCTGTCAGAAGAAGAGGCAGTCAATAGTGTTGGCTGGGCATGTGAAGTTATTTCACCCAATTACATATCCAACTCAATGTATAGGAGAGCAAAGCACTCTTTGAATGAGGTATGTGATAGATCATAAATGATATAATTATTTTTTCCATAAGCTTACATGTCATGTCAAAAGATAGGTAATGTAAGTCTAAATCAACCAAAGATGGTGAGTTAACAAACTATTAAGGGGTATCATAGTGGGTGAAGAGAAAAACTGGGTTCCGGACAGACAACGGCTATGTAGAAGGCCTAGGTGGAGATGGCAGGATGAGCTCGACCTATTTATTAATGAGTGGGCCCCCATTGCTGAGGATGCTCAGAAAGAGTGGAGGATTTTGCCCTGCAGTGGGTCACTCTGGGCTGATATAATAATATAAGGTCTACCTATGCCCAACTGTGGACTGGCATAAGCTGATTATCATAGTGATGATGAAAACTAACTGAAACCATATCCCATTTCAATAACCTGTTGAATCTCCTAACATTTTCTTAGATAGCAAACTTTCTTATAAATCCTGTAGTTCCGCATTGTCCCTGATCAGGTCCTGCTGTTATCCTTTTTACTATTACAACATTTAATTTTAATGAGCAATATAAGTACTTGTACTTGTCTCTGAACTGGTATCGGAACTAGGGCACAGGTGGACTCTTTTTGTGTGTCGTAAGATTTGGGCAACATAATTCCACTCATGTTAAAATTCTTGGAAAGTTAAAATTCCATTTGATAGTTTTAACTTTTAATTAGCTGAATATTTCTACAAAACTCATTAAGATTTGATATTCTGATTTTCAGGTGTCAATGAATTCAGCGATTTCTCTCATAAAGCAATGTGCAGAAGATGGTGCGAACATAACAGAAGTGTATGTGGATACAGTGGGCCCCCCTGAGAAGTATCAAGCAAAGTTGGCTGAAATATTCCCTACATACAAAATCACAGTAAGCAGTTTTAACAAGCTTAATTAATTATCATGAATAGTGACTAGTTTTACTTCTACAGAACTGCTCAAGGCACTTATAAAAGGTATAAAAAGTTTAATTATGAAGAGGGGCATTACAAATGGCTAGTTTCCTAAAAAATTCGAATGAGTTCGTCAGTTGGATTACCAAAAGACAATGGACACGTATTATCTCTATTATATTATTATGTCTTTTGTTAATTAAACAAAAAAATTAAGTATGTGAAGATATTGCCAGTTGAAGTTTCGCGTGACGTCACGCCGTGCGACTCTTTGTAGCACAGCGTGACGTCGTAGATTGACAAAATAAAAAATACATGCCAATATCTTCATCTGAATAGAATAATATTTTTTTACCTAGAACACCTATTTTATCCCAGGCAGGCATAAAATAAAATAGCTTAACTCGTTTGATGATTGATGTGGCGCGGCGGGCGAAGGTCCGCCTGCGATGCAGGCGGATGCGGGTTCGTTTCCCGTCTCGGGACAAAATATTTGTATGCTCTAGGTACACATATTTTTAAAGGTGTTCTGGTCGTTTTTTAAGTATATCTAATAAAAAACATCTATCTATGTATTGTATTATGTAAGTACCCATAACATTAAGCTCTGCTTAGCTTGGGGCTAGATAATGCTGTATGAATTGTCCAGCATTACTTAGGTGGCTTAGTCCAAATGTTATGCTGAAGCACAATGCCACAATATAAACCTGCCTTCATATGCATGCACCTAATCTACCCAGAAACTTGAGTCTTATTTGATTTTCTTTATAGACATGAGAATGGAAAGAATTACTGTATAAATAAATAATGCTGGACAACTCACACAGCATTATCTAGCCCCAAGCTAAGCAGAGCTTAATGTTATGGGTAGATAACTGATATACGTAATATTATACATTACATAGATAGATATTTTTTATTATACATAGAAAACACCCAGACCAACGGAACAAATTTCTGCAGATCGTACACAAATTTGTTCCGAGGCGGGGATCGAACCCGCAACCTCTTGCGTCGCAGGCAGACTCTCGCCCGCTGCGCCACTGAGGTCGTCAAAATATATAGTATGTTTAAATAACTGTCCTCAGGTGGCAAAAAAGGCTGACTCAATATACCCCATAGTGTCAGCAGCAAGTATCGTCGCCAAGGTGACCCGAGACCATGCATTGAAAGTGTGGAAGTTTCTAGAAGGCTTGGAAATGGACCACACTGAGTTTGGCAGTGGATATCCTGGAGGTATGCTTGAGTTTCAAATCAATGTCAATACCTACTGTATTATCATCTCTGCCGAAAGTCGTCATACACACACGTAGCATCTAAATGCTGGGGGTATGCCATAATCACCACGAATCAAATCAAATCAAATCAAAAAGTCTTTATTTCCATAAATACAAAAATGTACACCTTAGAAAAGGTCAAATTCTTAAAATAAAACATTGACACGGAAATAAAGTGATATTTTTGATTTCGGTCGCTTCGGTATGTAGACTAAAGAAATGAAGCGACGAAGAAACCTTTAGCCTGTTAGTTGTTATTTTTCGAGTTGGAGCAAAAGAGCCCGTCCCAAGCTTTTTTATGTTCTAGATAATCTGATATTTTGTAGTAAGCCCTTTTGCACAGAAAGGTTTTTACTATTTGTTTAAATTTATTTACTGATAGATTTTGCAACTCACTAGGAATTTTGTTGTAGAAGCGTATACATTGCCCTTTAAAAGATACATTAATTTTGTGAAGCCTAGTGGTGGACACAGCAAGTTTATGTTTATTTCTTGTATTTATATTTTTGTAGAAGGGTTGGCGATTGCGGTTTGGTGGTAGGGCAGGCAACAGCGCCCCCTGTAGAACACAGGGGGCGCTGTTCGTTGCTCCCATGTGGTTATCAGCATGGTTATCGTCGTATTTGACGACACCAGTGGTGTGTTGGAGTCTAACAGACTCCATTCAGATTTCTCAAAATAACATAAATAATATATGTAACAGCACCCTCTGTGAACAGCTTCGCAAAACAGACTCCACCATTGTTTACGAACGCACAAAGATTACCACTATCTGACAAGACAAACAAGTGTAGTGAAAAACTTTAAAAGGCCTGTCAGACAATCAGGTTCCGCTCTATAATGACCCGTCTATAATTGAATAGTAAGAAATTAATAATAATGCTGGAAAATTCACACAGCATCAATTAGCTCCAAGCTAAGTAAAGCTTGTTCTGGTAATAAATTATATTGAATATTGATAAAAATTTAATATTGATATGTATTGAATATTTATATATATCATAGATATAAAAAATTTGTATTTCCAGGAGACTAGATAATATCCCACAAAAAGAAAAAGAAAACCGTTTAAAAGTAAGAGTTTCTAAGACGGTTTTTAGTTTTTTCAAGACAATCAGATTGTTTTGACTATGTTTAGCTATTGGTCGATAGCTATCAGTACAATTGATTTTATTTTGTTCACAAAGTACATGATTAACTTACATACATTTATTATTAGCTTATTTTAAGTAGGTACTATAGAATACTTGTACTAGGCGATTTCATTCGTTAACTATACCGTGAATTAATTACACAAACACTCATTTAACAAAATATATTTTATTTTCAGATCCAAAAACAAAGAAGTTCATTCAAGATCAAATAGACCACATTTTCGGCTACCCTCTTCTAGTCAGGTTTAGCTGGTCAACATCAGAAGTGATGTTACAAGAGAAAGCAGCTATTTGCACCTTCGAAGAAGTAGACGACGATGGCAACACTAAAAAACCCAAAAAATCTATTAGCTCATTCTTCAATGCTACTTCAGAAAATGAAAACCAAAGGAAAAAGCACAAGTTCTTTGAAGAAAGATTCCTAAGCACTGGTAACGCTTTTGACTGATATTGTAATGTAAGTAATAAATGTATTTTTTTAATATTTCTCTTAGTTTGTTCTCATCTTCAGTTTTTACCAAACCAATGACAAAGCTACACAGATGAGTTCATTGATAGCACGTGAGACGAGCTATTATCTACGTCTCACAAGAGACGCTTCTATTGCTGGGTCATCATCATATTATGGCTATTTGAAAGCTAAAAGTGTACGATATTTCGCTGAGTAGCGTACGAACTATCATACTTACTAAACTTCAATAGATGGGCTGAACTAAAATACCTACTTAAAGACCACTAAAGCTCGTAAATCTTATTACGTACATTTGCATACACTGATTTAATGAAAATTCATGAGTTTACAAGCAGACTTTGTACAATGTAAGTGAAAATGTGTTGGCGACGCATTGCTGATCAGTAGAAATCAGGATTTAAATACAATTTATGCATTCGACGTCTGTTTTACCTTACCATACACAATGTATTGTATTATTGTATTTATTGGAATGCCTCCAAACAAAATTTTGTCAACGGAATTTATGTATTAATGCCAAATTTTACCATCGAGAAAACAGATTGTTATTAAATTATTGGCACGGTTTTATAGGGACACGGACACCCAATGCGCGGCTTTTCCTTTTGTTTCGATAAAAGTGGCTATTGTATGACAGATGGACGATACGATAAAACTTTCTCGAACAAATTACGGTCTATAAAAGATTTCTTAAGCGATGAAAGGTCCCAAGTTCGGGGCAGGTCCAAGATGGCAAGAAGGTTAGTCGTCGGGGTACGAATAGCTCTGAGCTAGCCAGAGCTGATTTCATACAAACTTATTTCATGCTACGCGAAGTAACGAGATGTTCCCCGTATTTTGATGAAATTAGGAGAAGTAACTTCTAAAATAGTATACATATAAGTTGGTAATATTATTGCCTTCTGATTTACAATCTTTTTACAGAATCAGTAGTTTCTCAATCTAATTGTTATGACATTTTAAAGAGCTCTAATTATTCTAAGTTAGGTACATTTTTAAGCTTTGATATTATTAAACTTACTATCTTACGTTTGTATGGAAGCGACTGAAAACAGTGAGCTCCTAACGCAGGCACTTAGCATGCACACCGCGTTACACGACCACCTACTTGCCATGAGCAATGCGGAACGCCCAGCTCACTCTGAGAATTTAATTGTGTTCCATTATCATATTTAGGTTCTTTTACTGTAAGTCAAAAGTGAAAACCGAATGAGAGTCAACGTCGCTTGTCATTCGTCAGCCGCGATCGATGGCGACAACTGCTTCTCGGTGTTAGGAACTAGGATTTGCAATATGGCGTTCAGGCTGCTGCTTCCGATATTCGCGCTAGGCGCTTGTGCATCCGCTATCATGGGCCCCAGCAACGGGACTAAATCAATGAAGACCGACACGTATTTGGATGCCTACTCCAAATCCAGAATCGAAGCCGAAAAGGCGAAGCAAGGAGTGATAATAGTGACCGCTAAGGACGGTGAAAAGAAGATTTCAAACCGTGATGACAGTTACAGTTCAGGATATGACTACACGCCTTCGTACTCGAGTGACAGCAGCAGTTTTAGCTCTGGGCCTTCCAGCGGTTATCAACCAAGTTTTTCCTCTCCACCTGTGAAATTCGAGACGGATATCTCGTATAACTCTCCTCCAAACTCTTACGGGCCACCTTCAAACAACTATGGTCCACCTTCGAACAGTTTCGGGCCACCAGGTCAATCTTACGGGCCACCTTCGAATTCTTATGGACCCCCCGCGCTAACCTACGGCCCACCGGCGAATGTTTACGGGCCTCCCATTAACAAACCTCTACTACCTGTGTACGGACCCCCAAAGCCCACATACGGGGTCCCATACACAGCTCCAGGGTTTGGCGGATTTGGTATGGCTGCGTTTTTTGACAAACTCCATTTGAAATTGGACATTCTCACTATAGCAAAGTTGATGCTGAAGTTCTTGATATTCAAAAAGATAGTGACAATGATTGCTGTTGTGTGCTTCTTGTTGGTGATACCGAAGCTGATAAATTTCAAGAAGGATCAGAGCCCTGAGGGTAACCTCGATGAGGACAGGAAATTTGCTTCGGGTAAGTTTTATCTTATGTTGTTTTACTGAAGTACCTATATTAATTCTGTTATGAAATATATTAAATATGTAGTAGGAAAATCCCAACAATTGCTGTAGGTACACTAACAAGCTCTAATTACAATAAAATAATTGTCTTTACCTGTCTGATAATAAAATCTATTTATTACTAATTTGCAACATCCAGGAATCAATAAATATCTAAGAATTGCACAGTTGGTGCACATTTATATTTTACTAGCTGCTGGCCGCGGCATCGCTCTCGCTTATCAAGATAACCTACGTCAGTCCCCGGGATACCCTTTACCTCCCTGCCAGGATTCATAGATGCTTTATAGTGCGTTACCGAAATCGAATTTTTTTAGGACAAAATTAAATTTTCATTCGCGTTTTTTTATATTTTCTTTTATAAAAAGCTTGTTCTGAAACAAGCTAGAAAATATAAACCTGTCAGCAGAGTAAGACAAGAATTATCCAATTTAGTGCAGTCGTTCTGAGGTTAGTTTATTTTTTTATATTGATTCATGTTTATGGTTCCGTACCTCAAAAGGAAAAAAAGGAACCCTTATAGGATCACTTTGTTGTCCGTCTGTCCGTCTGTCAACCCTCTTTTCTCAGCAACGCGTAGAGTTATCAAGTTGATATTCACATCATATACGCAGGCTCGTAACCTCTTGGAGTCGCCATATAAATCAAACTTCTAAGTCAACGCAATCAAAAGTTACAGCTGTTTATGTCTATTTTTTTAATGTTCCAAGGGAATCACATGCACACAAAACCTATAGGGTCCTTTCCATTGATCTAGAACCATGAAATTTGGCACGAAGCAAGGTCTTATAGCACAAGTAAAGGTAAAAATCCGAAAACCGTAAATATATAGTTTATTTACGGAAAAAATATTTTTTTAATCTCGCCATGGACCAATAAACTATAGGGTACTTCCCGTTGATCTAGAACCATGAAATTTGGCGAGAAGTAAGGTCTTATAGCACAAGTAATGGGAAAAATCTGAAATCTGTAAATTTATGGTTTATTCATAGAGAATTGTACATTGTTTCCCTAGGGTTGGAAGTAACTCATTTAGCCCCGAGACGCCAATAGTTCGAGGGACTAAATAAGTTACTTCATAATCGTTATCAAATCAGAAATTCATTGTGCACTATTCGTCTGGGTTGATTTCTTTGCTGATGAGTAAAAGTTTGTACGGAACCCTTGATGCGCGAGTCTAACTCGCACTTGACGTTATATTATTTAGAAAAATGCTTAGTTTGATTCAAATCTAAGTAATCAATAATTTTGATTTACTGGCATTTAGTTTACAAGTGGCTTACGCTTTTTGAGATCCAACTTTATCATTACTTACGTCATGTCAATTTTGAAATAGGTAAATCTAAAAGCTGGTGTGTTTTAGGGGCAGGCCTGGCTTGCGTCCAGCAGTGGACCATTATAGGCTGTTGAGGATAAGGAGTAGGAGGTAGCAAACAAACATGATTTATGTTACCATCAAATTTATATCCGAGAAAGCTAAAGCATGCCTCTGTAAATTCAAAATACTATAAGATAAGATTGCATGTATTAAAAAGTTGTGGCAGACGGTTGCGAGTTAGATTTCGGACGGTACATAATGTTTATTATGATCTGCAGGTATTAGTTCCGGGTCTGGGTATATAAATTTGTACCAATACGCAGTGATCTTGTTGGGTATAAGATCACTCCGTAATCACACTCACTTAGGGTCGTCCATTGATAACTGATTTTCATGTGTGCGACAAACTTTAGCTCTTAAGAGGCCTGCGGATGATGATTTACAATACAAACGTACTACCAAAATGATTTGTAATTCGAGCATATTTCCACCATATCATGTTGTTTTTCGTATTCGTATAGTATTTATCTAGGTCCCTGGTTATTTTTTTCTTAATAATACACACCTATAATGAAATGTAGGCAAAAATATGCAGAATGCAATTTTGCATAACTTAACGTCGAAAATGACATGTTTTCGTCCTATTTGTTTTGTATTAACAACAACAATACCTTACGTTATTTTTGATAAGGAACATAGCTTATACTGTCTAGTTGCAGAATAACAACACTATGTCGAAAATACAAAAAGTTTTCAGTCATCATTTTTGGTATTACGGAATACAATAATTTACGAATTGAAGTTACAAGCAGCTGTCGCCGAAGCCTTAAGATTATTCTTCCAACTCTCCTCTTCTGCATCTTCTAGAAACACACACTATTATGACGACTGGTTTCACATTATCTCATGCTCAAATGTCTTTTTCAGTGGTGGAACTAACATCAGCTCAACAGCTGGTAGAACGTGCGATCTCAGTGTACGGCAGCCAAGAACCTTCCTGCGGTGTCACGTGTCGAATGCGCAGGGTCCTTGATGATATCTACGAGTTTCAGCCTTATTACAGGTCAGTAGGGTTCTGAGCCCTGAGTTTGGTTTGTCCGCTAGTAACGAGATGTCATCGTGAAGTCGCCGTGACATCTCATTTTTCTATGAGACACACACAGCATCGCCTCTATCGTGCAGACATGGTAACTACTACGCTAATTCTATACAATAATGATACGTCACGGGACGTCTCGAGTCTCAGTACTATCTTCAAACTGACTGACGGAACTCCGGGCTCTGATTATAATCATTTGATGCTTTCCTGCTAAAATTAAAAATTAACTTATAATACTTACATACTCTACCGGTTCAAGTATTAGTTGTGGCCTCAGGAATATAAATTTTACGGGATCACTTTATTTAACCGTTCTTTTTACAAAAGCAAAAGAAGCGTCAGCATCCTGATAACGATTGGCGAAGATAATGTATATTTGTTCATTAAGGTTATATGCATAGATTTTTTTTATTTTTTAATCCATGTAATTGTGAGTGTGCATTGTGTAAGTGTTGCAAAAAATATAACACCCACCGATTTTCAAACGAATATGGAAAAAAAAACTAAAATTATAACTGCGCTTAGTTCTGGGTTATAAAACGCTACACTTTTACTGTGACATCACCGTTCAGTTTGATAACTCAAAGTGCGCTTCTGTTCCTGCAATCAAAATAAAATAAGAATCAAATACTAATAAAAACCATCATGTTTGTTGTTTGTGTGTTGTGTCTAAAAAATTTCTTTCTTTCTTTCAAAAAAGATATCCCGCTAAAGCCTCTTTGACAATACCTCGAAGACGTCACGTTTCGAAATTTTTCGGTTTTCTCAAAATATCTACATACTTTTCAATAAATACTTCATAAATAATAAATACAAAAGTGGTCATACAGATAGGTATATTTCTATATCAATAGAGAATACAAATAAAAATAATTACCCTTTTTGGAGTCCCATGCGTACCTATACCAAAATTTACATAGATTGTAAATTTTTGTAATTTTTACATCAATCCAGTGGTATTTTTATGTATTGAGCTTTTAGAAGTTTTATTAAAAAAAAAAATAAACAAGTAATAGAAAACTTCAAGTAGGTATATTATTACTTTAGTTGGTTTGTGGTGTTTTGAGTCAATGAGCTTATTCCGTCAATAATCAAGACAATTTCCATAGTTATGTTTGCGATGTTGGAATATCCTGAATAATATGTCCTGTCCTGAGTCCTAATCCTGAGTAATAATATGATACAGGTAAACTTACAGAAAAATAACCATGTTTTATTGTACCTTAAATATTTCTCATCAAAGATTTATTGCGGCCATAGCGGTATACGGAATTAAAAATAGTGTTCGAATGAGGAAATTGTAATTACCCGTTGTTTCTCAGAAATATTATGTAAAATTTAAATGTAACACTTAAAATAGCCTATTCAAAGTATCTTAATGATTAAAAAAAATGTGGATGTTATATTTTCTTTCGGTACTTAAATAACATAAATAAATCCATAAAAATCTGTGCATATACCCAATTAGTTTTTACCATCTTTACTCTTCATTATGTTGCCTGAAATAAATGATTTATTATTTTATTATTAATGAATTTTTGTTGACAGCTTCCCTATCTCATAAGCATAAGAATATAGTCATACTAGCTTCTGCTCGCGACTTCGCACGCGTTTATCCCGGATAAAAGGAACATGTTTGTCTTCCAGCCACTTTATATCCACAACTCTTTATATCTATGTTACGTTGCTATGGTTTACTTATTGTTATTATCTTTGACATACAAAATTATACTTTTAATTAGAATAATGTCTTGGGTGTATTTCTTTCTTTAATATGGTAGCAGAGCGATATAAATATTAATGATTGTTTATTCGTTGCAATAGTGGACAAAGAACTCAAATAATTATGCAAGCCGCAGGCGTAAAAATCGAGATCGGTCGACTCGACGGTCCAACTAACTGGCACACATGGAGGTACAAGGTAAAGCTTTTACTCAAAAGTACTCCAGGCACGCTAGAAGCAATTGAAGGCAAGTTAATTAAGCCAAAAGATCCGGGAGTAACGGCAAAACCCGAAGACATAAAAAAGTATGATCATGAAATGCAAATGTTTCAAAAGTGTGACAGTCAAGCGCTTCTTATTCTTACTACAAATATGACCGAAGAGACTTTACAAAAAGTAATGCGTTTTGAAACATCGTGTGATATGTGGAAAGAGCTTCACAGGCTTTATGATGGGGCAAAGGAAGACAGGAGTTATGATCTCTGTATGAAGTTTTTCCGCTACCAGAAAAGCGATGAGCATGATATGGCCACACATATTTCGACTCTCAAAACTGTATGGTATGATTTAAATAATGAGATTGACGGAAATGATCTGCCAGAAATTTTATTGACATGTAAAATATTAGATACACTTCCGGAACAGTACTTCAGTTTTAAGTCAACCTGGTTATTGATGAATAAAAGTGAGCGAAATATTGAAAACTTGACCACACAAGTATGTGCTTACGAAAGATCTCTGAAACAAAAAAATATGGAAGAAGGCGGAAGTACCAATGAACTTCTTATGTTAAAAGGAGATAAACCGTATGAGAAGCAAGGGCAAAGCAAAAAGAAATGGAAAAAATGCAATTATTGTAGAGAAGGATTTCATAAAGTCACATCATGCAAGAAGTGGATTGCGGACGGTAGACCCCCCAAACCTACAAAGCATTCTTCAAATATTGGAATGTTGTCAGGCCTAGCTTTAATATGCGAAAGTAAGAAAACAGATAAAGACTCGTTTTATGTGGATAATGGCGCTACAAGCCATGTTACCAATAGAAGAGACATATTCCAGATCTTCGAAAAATTTGGTGAACCTCATAAAGTAATGACAGCTAACGGAGAGATAATCGAAGCCATTGGTAAAGGTTCTATCCAACTGGAAGCTGACATTAACGGTTACAAAGAGTTACTGGTCTTAAAACGTATGGTACGTTCCAAGCATTGAAAGAAATCTTTTTTCTGTGCTAGCCGCGCAAGATATGCTAAAGAATAGCATCTTTCTGTCAACTGCTCAGACATGTGAAGTGAAGAATGATGGTAAAGTCATTTTAGTCGGGAATCGCGACAAGTATGGTGGTCTATACAAACTCAATGTTAAAGTACTGATGCCTAAGCTTGAGATAAACCTGCTGACGACGTCACAGGATCTTCAACTCTACCATGAGCGTCTAGGACACCAAAACAAGAGACATGTAGCAAAGCTGATACAAAGAGAGCTTGGAGTGAAGCTAGACTCAAGTTCTGCTGATATCTGTAAAGGCTGCGTATACGGCAAGAGCCATAGGTACAAGTTTGGAGAGAGACCAAGAGCAACAAAGCCTGGAGAGCTAATCAGCACAGACGTATGCGGTCCATTCCCTTACTCGATCTCAAAGTCAAGATACTATGTTCTGTTTAAAGACACCTACTCAAAATATCGATGGATCTACTTTCTGAGACAAAAGTCTGAAGTATATGCACGCTTGAAGGACTTTCTAGCTGAAGCAAAAACTTCCGGACACGTCGTGCAGGAATTATTGAGCGATAATGGAGGCGAATTCGATAACGAACAAGTACGCAATACTTTGAGACAATACGGCATCAAGCAAAGGTTCACAATGCCCTACACGCCGGAACAGAACGGTTCTTGTGAGAGAGAAAATCGTACAATTGTGGAGATGACAAGAGCACTAATGCACGCTCATGATAAGATACCAGAAGGTTTATGGGCAGAGATAGCCAAAGCTTCTGTTTACATTCTTAACAGAACGGGACCTACTCCTGTAGAAGGAAGGTCTCCGCATGAGCTCTGGTATGCCAGGAAGCCTAGGATCAATCACCTAAAAGTCATTGGATGCGATTGCTATGTGCATGTCCCGAAACAGAAGAAAACAAGTAAGATAGCGAGTAAAGCTGAAAAGGGGATACTTATCGGGTATGACGGTGACGAAGGATATCGAGTTTTTAATGTTCAGGATCTTAAACTCATCAGATCTCGAGATGTTGTTTTTGATGAAATTCCTTTACTAGAGAAATACAAGATTGATATGACTTCACAATCACCTGAACCTGACATGAATACTTACGAGCTCCCATTGCCTCTTACATACTCAAAAATAATTCGCGAGGAGAGTCATTCTCGTCCACCTTCAGAAGCAAATGACAGCGTCGAAGAGGATTATGAGTCGCTGGAAGAAGAAGAGACAGCTGATACAGATCCTACGACACGACAACTGCGTGATCGAAGCCAGATTAGACCTCCACAATGGTTTAGTTTTGATCAGTTTGTTAATGAGGCTATATCTATTCCTGAACCAACTTCATACCGAGACGTCATGCGAAGTTCTGAAAAAGACAAGTGGATCGAAGCGATGAACAATGAATTAAAATCTTTACAAGATAACAAGACTTGGGAACTGACGAACCTACCTAAGAATAGAAAAGCACTAAGATGCAAATGGGTATTTAAGATTAAAAAGAACCCTGATGGTACAGTCGATAAGTACAAAGCACGATTAGTTGCTGTTGGATATACACAAAAAAAGGGAATCGATTACGACGAGACATTTAGCCCAGTCGCCAAGATGAGCACAATCCGAATTCTTTTGAGTATTGCTGCGAACGAGGGTTTAGTACTCAGACAATTCGACGTCTCTACAGCCTTTCTATACGGTACTGTAAAAGAAGAAATCTTTATGCGACAGCCCGAAGGATACGACGACGAGACAGGTCGTGTATGTAAGCTGAAAAGAAGCTTATACGGTTTGAAACAGGCACCTAAATGTTGGAATGAGTGTATCCACGACTTTCTTATGGAATCAGGTTTCATCCGGAGCGAAGCAGATCCCTGCGTCTATGTCAGAGAAAGGGGACAAAAGAAAATATTGCTCGCACTCTACGTGGATGACGGATTATTGGCCGCGTCAGATCAACAAGAGGCTGATAACTTCATTGAAAAAGAATTAAAAGGACGTTTTAAAATAACTACAAAAGAACCGTCCTATTTTCTTGGCCTAGAAATAGAACAACTCAAAGATTGTACTATCAAAGTCCACCAAACAGCTTATACTAAGAAATTGCTTGAAAAGTATGGAATGAGCAATTGTAAAGAAGTTGGGACACCGATAATAAAACCTGTAAAAGAAACAGAGGTGCAAGATAGTCCTGAAGAATGGCACGAATTTCCTTATCGACAAGCTGTTGGGTCTTTGTCCTATTTGATGGTTGGTACCAGACCGGACATTGCGTACGCAGTTGGGGTAGTATCTCGAAAACTAGATAAACCAACTAAAAGTAATGTACAGCAGGTAAAAAGGATATTCAGGTACCTGAAAGGAACGATGGATACAGGACTTGAGTACAAGAAAGATCAAAGGCGTCTTATCTGCTATAGCGACGCTGATCACGGAGGCGATGATGCAACTGGATGCTCCACGAGCGGGATCGTTTGTTTGTATGCTGGCTCAGCAATATCCTGGCGCAGTTCAAAGCAATCCATGGTTTCGCTATCATCCACTGAAGCGGAGTTAGTAGCGGCCAGTGAGGCATGTCGTGAGATTGTTTGGTTAAGGAGATTGTTCCAAGACCTAAAAACAAAGCTTGATGTACCAGTATTACGAATTGATAATGAGTCTGCAATTAAACTGGCATACAACCCTCCTTATGAGCAACACCGAAAAACAAAGCACATAAAGTTGAAGTACTTTTATGTCAGACAATGTGTTTCGGAAAAAGAGATAACTATTGAGCAAGTACCGACGGCAGAACAACTTGCTGACATTTTTACCAAGCCGGTTTACAAACCAAGATTGGTGAAACTCGGTGAAGAGTTTGGATTAAAAAAGAAGAGGGAATGTTAGGAAGCACTTCCAGATATCTGTGCTTCCAGCCACTTTATATCCACAACTCTTTATATCTATGTTACGTTGCTATGGTTTACTTATTGTTATTATCTTTGACATACAAAATTATACTTTTAATTAGAATAATGTCTTGGGTGTATTTCTTTCTTTAATAGTTTGTGGACTAATAGTACCTATGTAATATTATTCCACGTGCTTTGCTACATCTCTAAGGCTATATCTATGTAAAAATTCAGCTCGATACGTTCTGTAGTTTTGGCGTGAAGAGATAACAAACATCCATACTATTTTATCTGTAATATTAATGTGTTTCTTATTGTTACAAGTGTTATTTTTAATTTCAGGGGAGATGCGTCAAACTTGTTCAGCTCATCGTGAAGGAAGCGGAAGGTGCCATAAATTTACGCGGGTATTCTAAAACATATGTCATGTCTGTGCAATGTTTAGAATACTGGCTTTAGTCTGCATTTGTAGTCATAAAAATAATTTTATTATTATGTTTTTATTCGTAAGTAAGTAGATAACTTAGTAATTTATTCATCCGGTACAATTAAATTAAATTATTATTTATTAGTATTTCGTCTTATTTCAAAATAATACAAAAATAGGCTTTTTTAAATAAGTCTCTTAAATCTTTAAATAATTTAAATGTTAGAATTGCTACTTTTTTATACACCGCCTTGGGCCGTGGGTGGTATGGGCCGGTATAGAGTATTTAAATGAGAGTTTGGATTTCTGATGAGTTTCTTGTTAACCCATTTTAATACGTCAAATTTAAACATGACTAAGTACTTAGGAATTGTTGTGCAAGCGAAGCTAAAATTCAGTTACGTATTGTTAATATTTTCTGTAATAGAAAATTAAAAGAAATTTTATTGAAGTGTGCTATGAAAGAATAGGCAGGTGAAATTTGTACTTTCTCCTGTCCAGATTGGGATCAGGGAGTCAAGACCTTAAAACCGTAACAATGCTACGCATTGTACCGTATTGAACGAGACCGGCATACTAATACGGAAGAAATTAGCTTGTCATTCTTTGGTCTCTTCAATCGACAAGCCTCCTCTTTATTAGGAAGTGTAGAGGTATAGTTAGATACATGAGTGGGCCAAAGATTATAGTATACCTCTAGATGGATCGTTTTTAAAAGCTACAATTTGACTCTGTTTTGACTTCTCTCTCCTTTGGGATAGTGCCATATGAAAGAAAGAGATAACTATATTGTATCAGGTTATACTAAAACACAAATGTGGTCAGTTTCATTCCTGTCATTGAAATTTAACTAGGGATGTGAAATGTGCATAAGTATGGAAACTTATCGATAATATTCGGAATGCAACGTAGCGTAGGTAGGTGCTACCTACCTGCTATAGATGGGTACCTACATCTTTCTAATAACCGTGAAGTTTCAAATTAAAAGCTTCGGTAGGTAGTTACTGAGATTTAAAAGGAAAAAAAAGACGATCAGAGTAAGACTTAAGCTTTTTATACACTAACGAAACCCAAAAGATTTTATAACAAATTATGGTTGATCGTATCGCGGTGGCCGATAAAAAAATAATAATCAACTACAGTAAAATAACAGGCACCACGAAACGGCATGGGCAGCACCATCCAGGCAAGATTTTGGTAATTAAAAATAATTATAACCGTTTAAATTATGCCGTGACTAAGAATCTACCGAAAATGTACCTACCACAATCAATACCCAAAAAATCCTGTCATTACTTGTCAAAGTCGGTACTTTTATTAAGTAAGCTTACAGTCAGTCAGTCATCGATCTCACTTGAGTATGAGTAACACCTTGTCTTAGATAAGCGTTACGATGACAAAGTAAGCTTTTATAATAATTACCAGAAAAATTTACCTAGATATCTCCTAAACCAGTAACTAGTAGTCTCTACCTTATATGTTTTTACTTTAAACAGGTATTTAAGTAATTAAATGGTGATAATTGGTTAGCATTTACAAGATAGGAGCAGGGAAAGTGCCTACTTAGTAAAAAAATACGTGATATGGTCCATTGTAAAATATTTACGTTATTTTTTTATTAAACAATAATAGAATATCAGCATCGTTATGTAAAATTCTTGTTTCATATCCGGTTCTATAACAAGAACTATATGCACGAAAATTCTTTGTGGGCTCCCAATCATGCCTTTTCAAATTTATTTTCCATTTTGTAGATAATTGGATCTTTAGGAAATCTGGAAGTGAAAAATAAGAATTAGTTGTGAGCTTCTACTAACATTACGATCATTGGATTACACTTTCATTTCATCTCACGAAATTGTTCTCAGGACACCTTAATCTAGTGAATCCAACACCAAGTCAGTCAGTCCATATAGGTACACGTACCAATCACACTGTTTTTTTTTTATTGATGACGGACGGTAAACCGTTTCGCCACCATAACTTAAAAATTTCTTAAATGTTATGTCTCAGTACAAGTAGGTGTATGTATATTTTGTATTAAACTTATCGACAGTAATCTATCGACAACAACAGTACGTCACTAGGGAGCATCAATATGGTACATAAGATGTCATTTTATGGTTTGTGACCAAATTTTTTGTGAATTATAGAATTATAAGGCTAATGAGCTTTGAATAACTTTATGAAATAGCTTCAATATTACATTATTAAAACAATTCAACCTATTGCAAAGAAATTTATCACTAACATTAGCCAAAACACGTCAATCGACTTACCGATGGAAAGATATTCTTTGGTTTAATTCCAACAAAGCCATCATCCTGCGGCTTTTGCAGCCAACTGCACAGGCCATGATTTATATTAGTAATAAACACCACAAAAACAAAGTTTTAAACACAAAATTACATAATACAGTATATTTTCTGTTCACCACCTGAGCCCAGCTGGGCCCAAACAAACAACGAAAAATATCAAAATGTGACACTCTGTGTTTCAAGATGACATTGACGTTGGGATGTTGTCTCTTTCTTTCACATAGACAATTGTCATAAGAAAAAACGAAAAGAATGACTAATTATTTGTTCATTTTTTTACGCTATATCTACCCTACGGAACGTAGGATCCTAGATCTTTGGAGTGGGCGAATAGGGAGTGTACCTGTGTTTGCACACACACACTTGTGCACTAAAATATGTCCTGTACACCTGGCTAGTCTCTGTTAAGACATAGACATATCATTTATTTGCCACTACATTTACACTACATAAATTTACAATAGGTACTGAATTTAAAAAAAAATTCAACACACTCATCAAAAAATAAAGAACATTATTGCGAGTGGAAAAACTACTTAAAACAAGATTCGCCAAGTGCGAGTGTAACTCGCGCGCCGAGGGTTTCAAACATTTGCCAATTATTTGGACAATCAATTTTCTGAAATATTTTAAAAAGTATGAAACTTACAGAAATTTCAAAAAGTGTTTTAAAAAGGCCGAAACGATACCTTTCATTTGATACCCCACATGGGTAGGTACCCCTTTTTGAAAAAAAATCCCCTTTTTTGACCATTTTTCAAAAACTATTATTATTACAGACTTCTCTATATTTTTCCTGTAAAATATAGATTGATATCTACAAACGCCTAATACATTGTACATGGATCGGTCATCAATCTTCGGAGCTAGAGGGGGGGGAATGGTCAATTTTCCGTCTTTTTTTAAAATATTTCAAAAAGTATGAAACTTACAGAAATTTCAAAAAGTGTTTTGAAATGGTCAAAACGATACCTTTCATTTAATACCCCACATAGGCAGGTACCCCTCCTTTTGAAAAAAAATTCCCCCCCTTTTTGACCATTTTTCAAAAACTATTATTATTACAGACTTTTCTATATTTTTCCTGTAAAATATAGATTGATATCTACAAACGCCTAATACATTGTACATGGATCGGTCATCAATCTTCGGAGCTAGGGGGGGGGGAATGGTCAATTTTTCGTCTTTTTTTGAAATATTTCAAAAAGTATGAAACTCACAGAAATTTCAAAAAGTGTTTTGAAATGGTCAAAACGATACCTTTCATTTGATACCCCACATAGGTAGGTACCCCCCCTTTTGAAAAAAAATTCCCCCCCTTTTTGACCATTTTTCAAAAACTATTATTATTACAGACTTCTCTATATTTTTCCTGTAAAATATAGATCGATATCTACAAACGCCTAATACATTGTACGTGGATCGGTCTGCAATCTTCGGAGATAGGGGGGGGGGAAAGGTAAATTTTTCGACTATTTTTGAAATATTTCAAAAAGTATGAAACTTACAGAAATTTCAAAAAGTGTTTTGAAATGGTCAAAACGATACCTTTCATTTGATACCCCACATAGGCAGGTACCCCTCCTTTTGAAAAAAAATTCCCCCCCTTTTTGACCATTTTTCAAAAACTATTATTATTACAGACTTCTCTATATTTTTCCTGTAAAATATAGATTGATATCTACAAACGCTTAATACATTGTACGTGGATCGGTCTGCAATCTTCGGAGATAGGGGGGGGGAAAGGGCAATTTTTCGACTATTTTTGAAATATTTCAAAAAGTATGAAAGTTACAGAAATTTCAAAAAGTGTTTTGAAGTGGTCAAAACAATACCTTTCATTTGATACCCCACATAGGTAGGTACCCCTCCTTTTGAAAAAAAATCTCCCCCCTTTTTGACCATTTTTCAAAAACTATTATTATTACAGACTTCTCTATATTTTTCCTGTAAAATATAGATTGATATCTACAAACGCCTAATACATTGTACATGGATCGGTCTGCAATCTTCGGAGCTAGGGGGGGGGGAATGGTCAATTTTTCGTCTTTTTTTGAAATATTTCAAAAAGTATGAAACTTACAGAAATTTCAAAAAGTGTTTTGAAATGGTCAAAACGATACCTTTCATTTGATATCCCACTTGGGTAGGTACCCCTACTTTTGAAAAAAAAATCCCCTCCTTTTTGACCATTTTTCAAAAACTATTATTATTACCGACTTTTCTATATTTTTCCTGTAAAATATAGATTGATGTCTACAAACGTCTAGTACATTGTACATGGATCGGTCTGCAATCTTCGGAGCTAGGGGGGGGGGTATGGTCAATTTTTCGACTTTTTTTGAAATATTTCAAAAAGTATGAAACTTACAGAAATTTCAAAAAGTGTTTTGAAATGTACAAAACGATACCTTTCATTTGATACCCCATTTGCCTTCCTAGGTCTCTTTTGAAATTTCAACATCAAAATTTGTACTGAAAATATTCATTTTCATTTTTCATTTATTTATATATTTTTTTCTTAAAATCAGTAATGGCGCACGAAATGTATCATTATTTCAAATTTCAAGTTAATAGCTGCAGTAGTTACTGAGATATTCAAGAAAGAGCGGGGACGGACAGAGCGAGACCATAAGGGTTTCAAAACCGATGTTTGAAACCCTAAAAAAGTTGAGAGGTTTCAAGGGAGATCCGGATGGAACGAAGTTCCTTTCTATAAGAGAGACAGACAGAGAAACATGCACACGCCGCCGCACGGCTTACAATAGCAAAAAGTGTCGTTACAACTTTTGGTGAGAATTTTTTCCGTCCAGCCCCCTTTCACAACGCGCGATAAGGAACTTAGTTCCAACAATATGTAGAAAATTTATAAGAACTGCCGCCGTGGCCGAAATTCGGTTAGGAGGACTACATCAGGAAAAATTAGTTTATAATAATGTTTGTTTACCTACTTAGAAAAATTTGTAATCTTTCAGAATATCTCAAATTTGAAGCCATTTTTTTCAGTATTTTTTATAGACATATTATTAATGTGGTAGGTACTGCAGTATACAGTAGTTGACAAAATCTGAAATAAAACTTTTTAAACTTTCGCGATTGGTTAACATATTCAAGATTATTTATAAAGAAAGCAAAAAGTTATAGAGAAAGGTAAAGAAAGCAAAAGGTACGCGATAAATTATCTTGAATGAAATCTGATATCTTCTTAATTAATTATTATTCGTTTTGTGCTTTTGCATTATTATGTGAATACGCACTCTGTTATGAATAAATAATGGAATGCGTTTAAAAACAAAAGAAAGGACAGGATATAAACACTTAAGACTTTGTCGTGATGGAAAGTTGCAGACACTTGCATTGATTTATTCAACGATCCTTGTCATACGTTAATTTAGAAGCAGTACCTACGTTAACGTTACGTACATATTGCGTAATTTAATTATATTGAAATTCTGTAAACGCTTGTGTTTACGGGAAAGTGTTGTCTTGTCTTGAATTTTAAAGCAGTAGGTACTCGTATTGTTCTAATGACGAACGATATGGCGCGGCCGGCGAAGGTCCGCCTGCGACGCAGGAGGTCACCGGTTCGATTCCCGCCTTGTTACAAAATGTTTGTACGCTCAAATTTTATGTTCTGAGTATTTTCTATGTGGTTCTTATAACAAAAAATATAAATCTATAAGTAAAATGCTCCAAATTCCATTATATCGGTCATCTAGTATAGTATAGGTACCCAAGATACAAGCTCTGCATAGGTTGGGGCTAGGTGATGCTGTGTAGATTGTCCAGCATTATTTATTTATTAATTTACCAGTTTTTGCTCTCGGCTTCACACGCGTTGTTTCTATGGAAACGTTTTAAGGTTATTTTTGTTTTAAGGGAACTGGTTTATGGGATAAAAAGTAGCCACATGTCCACAAAAATGCTGAATACATACATAAAATAAATAAATAATAACATATTTGTGTCTGAAATAGCCCGATATGTCCAGGTCAGGTCCAGGTATGTCAGAATTGAGATTCTGAATTAGTCCTGAACTACCTAGGTAAGTATATGAGGGAATTAGGTAATATGCCTCTCGGAAGTCTCTATTTTCAGACCAATTACATCATGCATATATCTAAATACGTTCTTAGAAATCTGTTAATACCATAGACATAGAATTTTTTCACTACGTGTTAATACTGACCGAGGTACCGGGTGGTGAGTTTTTATCCTTATTTCAATTGATCCGCTTTACGGTTGCAGCCGTCTGTTAATTCGGACCAATTTAAGCAATTGAACGGGGCAGTAGAACTCGGGATTTGGATATGCTCGGGTCATTTACCTTTGTAAGTTACATGCATAAGTTAACACTTTCATGGCCCAAGACGCAGAAGTCGTGTCCGACTCCGTCTCGTAGCCGCGTCGGAGAGGCTGGGCAGTTAATGCGTTAACTATATCTTGAAATAATGGTATTATTGTTTTCAATAACTAGCGATAGCTATCAAAGTCAACGTCAATTAATTTTTTTAGGCTTACGAAATAAGCACTAATACAAGTCAATTTTTTTACTACCAGTACACAGCTTTATGAATAGGTAATAATTAAAAGACCTACCTATTATCAAATAAGAAATAATGTGTTTTTGATTTTATGCACTTAATTTTTTGTCCACTAGTGGAAGAAGTGAAATGAACCACTAGTGAGTACACACTAGCCACACTCAAAGTAGAATGTTTGTTATGTCGTAGTTTGCTTACTTATTATAGCTAGTGTTTATGTAAGTACCTATCTAGTGAAAATGAGATCATAAAAACGCCAAATAACCTTGCGGATAATAAAGTGTCACTTTTAACTCGCATAATCATTATGAAAATGACCTTATTGTTATAATGAGTTCAGTAATAGTCCGGTTAATTTTAGCGTTTGCGTTAATTCGCGCGATATTGATAGATCCGGTGATGTGACGTCACTGTTAGAGCAAGGTCGCATTCCGAGATAGCCCTTACGGTTCAGATTAGATATTTCTTCCTATGAGACTAAACAACTGAGGCCTAATTCTGCTAACTTCACTACGACACGAGTATTAAATGTTTTAAAACTTACGCGATCTGAACACATAATTATAAATACTATTTAACGGGTATTTATCGCGTTTATTTACCTTTTTTTCCCGACGTTTCGACATTCAGTCGTTTGAGTCATCCCGTGACCACGGCAGTGTGTAAACCTGTCGAAACGTCGGGAAAAATAGGTAAATAAACGCGATAAATACCCGTTAAATAGTATTTATAATGACACGAGTATTGTAGCAGAATCGTATAGGTTTTCATACAAAGAATAACTGGCCTGAATTTTAAAAAATTAGAACAAGCTAAAGCTGCCCTCGCACTACGCGACAGCGAAACTGCGCGGCCACGCAGCATCTATCCATATGATTATGCGGTCTTATTGTACTAACCTACCTATATTATGTACATGAAAGTAGTAAGTACTTATAGTTAGAAATAAATCTAACTAAAGTAAAAAGTTAACAAAAGAAACTTATGACGACACCATTGTCATTGTTTAGCAGAATAGGGTCCTAGATCTTGGCTTATCTTAACCACAGATATAATAAATAGTACTACGCTAGTATCTTAATCAAGATTTGGGAAGAACTAGGTACAATATGATAGTGAAAACTGGCCTTAGATCTCGTTTTGTTTTCGAGTTGTATAAATAAGGGCGGGGTCACATGACCGCGACCGCGAGCCAGGCACGACAATGAACTCTGCGGAAGCACTTGTCACGCCTGCGCCTGCGCCGAACAATGCCTGCATAACGTCGATAAACACTATTATGTATTCATAGTGACTCGAATCTAGCGCAGTCTAAAACGGAAGAGCTGAAAGTGTTCCACCGGTATTTGACCCCGATTCTAAACTTGCTGATAATCAGTGCCTGCTCCTATTAAGGAATTAGTACCTTACCTACTTGATGATAGCAAGGGTATGAAAATGTGTAAATAGGACGATTAATACCTGCCTGTATTTACATAGTACTTAGTAATTATAAGCTACTAGCAGCGCCTCGCGGTTTCACCCGCGTAGTCCCCGTTCCCGTGGGAATTCCGGGATAAAATATAGCCTATGTGCTATTCTAGACTATAATCTATCTCTGTGTTCTAGCGTGAATGAGCAACAAACATCCATCGGTCCAACTATCCATCTAAATTTTCTTGTTAAGTTTTCCTACCTTCCCGTAGACAACAGAAAAAGCCAAAGTTTGATACGTATTTCATTTCTATACTTAACACGTTAGTTGTTGTAGTTACTTACCTAAGACAAAGATAGAACAGCCAAATGTACATACGCTTTCAAAACGAAATGAAACTGCTCGAATCGCAAACAACAATAGCCACAAACATCGAGAAGTTCCTCCAACCATAACCTCGATAGTCTGACTGATGTAATCCACTATCAACCAGTTTGCTCTATTTAAGCCATTGTGCTATTGTCAGGATGGGCAGGTCCGAAGTCAAGTGCATCAGCGGACTGGAACGGAATAAGAACGGAACTCACTATGGAATCTGCACGTGTGACTTGCACACGTGTTAAAGTCTTAGTACTTACGCGTTGACGCAACAACACTGTTTCTTTTCTACCTTCCGCTCCTCAGTGTGCGCTAGACTTTAAATGAAAGCTCACGAAGACAAGTTAAAACAATAAGGTCGTGAAAATCGATTCTTTACTAAGTTCAGCGCCTTGGTGATTTGTGTTGTGTGTTTTGATAGGAAAAGTGCTGTGTGAAATAACTGAAAACGGATTTGGAGCAAATCATATTTGGTAAGTGTGTTTTCTTTATAAGTTTTAAGTAGGCATCTCTGAATCGGTAGGTACCCGAATTAATGATTAACATATTCGTAATTATTATTCTAATAAACTGAAGAACTCTGGCGTTCACTGCGCAGCCTCGGCGGTAGGTTGAAACTGCGAAGGGATTAATTGATTTCAGAATATTCAATCAGTCAGTAGGTATAGGTATCTTCCTTACTAATTATCGCTTAATATCTTATTATATGTTTTAGTTTTGTATAAGAAGAGCGGTAGTAGAGCAATTTACATCCATCCATAGTAATATTATTGATTAGAAAGTCACTCAGTCTGTCTGTCACCCTTTCACGCCATAACGGCTGATAGGATATTAAAAAAAATCAGCAGGAAGGTAGATTTATTCCCGATTTATCCACTTTATAATTTTTATCCGGGAAAAGAGCGCGTGAAGCCGACGGCAGCAGCTAGTTTTCTAATTATTATAAATATAGTGATTAGTTAGAGGTTGTATGTTTTGAGAACTTAGTCACTTGTAGTCACGTAATATTTGTAATTACCTAGGTATTTTTTGATTGCTATGGAATTATCTGCAATCATAAGTAATTGATTCTAGTTTTCCTATCTAGGGAATCTAAAAACCTATTAGTAATTCACGTGTGCAGTTAAGGCAAAATACATTGCAATTGATAGCCTATCTTTCTGGGCCTGTAGAAAGAATATTTTAGTTTCTATGCTGCAACGCAATAATGTTGAATCAAATTAAATAAAAAATGTACACTTAGAAAACGTCAAATTCTTAAAATAAAACACTGATACGGAAATAAAGAGATATTTTTTATTTATGTCGCTTCGGTATGTAGACTAAAGTAAAGAAGCGACGAAGAAACCTTGAGCCTGTTAGTTGTTATTTTTCGAGTTGGAGCAAAAACCGACCCAAGCTTTTTTATCTTCTAGTTAATCTGATATTTTTAATTTATATTTATTATATATAT
Organism: Eupithecia vulgata; assembly: GCA_946478455.1. Taxonomy (NCBI): domain Eukaryota; kingdom Metazoa; phylum Arthropoda; class Insecta; order Lepidoptera; family Geometridae; genus Eupithecia; species Eupithecia vulgata. The sequence goes on along the minus strand of OX297869.1, from coordinate 8,575,193 downwards.
ATTATTTTATTTATTTATATTTTAATTTATTTATAGATTTTGCTACTCACTAGGAGATTTTTTGTAGAAGCTTATACATTGCCCTTTAAAAGATACATTTATCTTGTGAAGACTGGTTGTGGGCACAGCGAGTTTATGTTTATTTCTAGTATTCATAGTATGTATATCGCTATTTTTAGGGAAGCTTTTGATATTTTTCTGAGTGTACAACAAGTTTTCATAAATATATTGACAGGGGACTGTTATTATGTTATTTCTTTGAATTTATTACAAGGGATTCACCCATATTATAGATAGCACGAACACCCCTCTTCTGCAGCACAATACGGTGTTAATATCTGCAGCGTTCCCCCACAGCAGTATACCATATGACATAATACTGTGGAAGTAGCTGAAAAAGACAAGTATTAGATGTATCCACGTCTGTAAGATGACGGATTTTTTTAACTGCATACGCTGCAGAACTAAGTCTCTTCGATAACTTATCTAAGTGATCTATTGATTTCTTTGTGCCCCTCCGTCGGAGCTCTAAATATCAAACAGCTACCTTTCTGCGTCGAAATAAAAGACATCTTTTTCTATATGCAAACTGAGCGAGACGTCAGACTCGGAAAGATAGAAAGGGTGTTTGCAGTGTAATAACTGTAATAAGGCTATTAGTAAAGGCATAAAACGGTACATAGGAAGATTCAAATTGAAGTCATTGTTTAGACGTCGACCATCAAATTTCCAAAGACCTAGCCTACATGCTCATTGGGAGAGAAAATTACGTAATTTTGATAACAATAGTAGTTTCATTTCATACCTATCTGCTTCTCTATCGGTTATTAACTGTAAATAGATTTTTTTTTAATCTGCCACGATTAAATTTTCTTTTTTCATACAATAATGTCGTTACAAATCCAGGCCTCGAGTATACGAAAAACTAATGGAGACCGTGCTAGCTTTTTATATTTTTTAGGGTTCCGTACGCAAAGGGTAAAACGAGACCCTATTACTAGACTTCTCTATCCGTCTGTCTGTCTGTCCGTCTGTCACCAGGCTGTACCTATCTCATGAACAGTGATAGTTAGACAGTTGAAATTTTCACAGATGATGTATTTCTGTTGCAATAATAACAAATACTAAAAGCAGAACAAAATAAACATTAAAAGGGGCTCCCATACAACGAACGTCTTTTTTTGCCATTTTTATAGATGGACCGGAACTCTTCGTGCGCGAGTCCGACTCACACTTTTTCCGGATTTATTTCAAATAGGTACGTAACTATTGTGTTTACAAACCAATTTTCTACTAAAATATCTGAAAACACAGTTAAATTCCCATCCCGACAATGACGCATCTGTATTTGTATAAACAAGAATTATTTTATCTTACGTTATCTGCTATCACTCTATCTTTGTAGGCATTCTAACAATGTTTGGTCGATCGTTTTCAGTCCATCACAACACAACCTACCTACTAACTACGCTCGGCTCTCTTTATACATTTCTGTGGCTCTACCAGATATTTCGATCTTGTTTGACGTCCCTTGATAATTCCGTTCGATGTTTATATGTCTGTGATTTGTGAGTTTAGTGTTTAGCTGGATTTACTCTCTGAAGTCCGAGTTGTAAGTATGCGCGTTGAATAGCAAATTGTTAGCTTTAGGCTACTCTACATTTTAAGCCCTGAATCAATACCGCATTCTAGTCGATCCCCTACCCATCCAAATCATCAAATAAGTACCAATCTATCTACGTAAAAGTCATTTACGATGGTCATTTATAACGGGATATTTGCCATGATTTGATTTTTGAGTGTTCTAGTATTTCGGCTCTGTTTCATACGAAAACTCAAAATCAAATCAAAGATCAAAGTGCTTTATTTCCTTTAGACCTGACAGGACTCTTCGACACGTCCTAAAAAAATAAAAAAAGTCAAATTATATTAATAAAACTAGGAAACAAAGTGAATGAAGGTAAGAAATGTAATTCATGGTAAAAATCCCGTTATAAACATAGGTATTAGCAGCGCCTCGCGGTTTCACCCGCGTAGACCCCGTTCCCGTGGGAATTTCGGGATAAAATATAGCTTATGTGCTATTCCAGACTATAATCTATCTTGGTGACAAATTACATCTAGATCCGTTGAGCCGTTCTGGCGTGGTTGAGCAGCAAACATCCATCCATCCATCTAAACTTTCGCATTTATTAATTAATGTGTAAATTAGTGTCATAAATGACATTTATGTAAATAACCATGATAGTTTCAAAAATTTTAACAATCTACAGTCCATTTATACAGCCGGATCGTTTTCTTAATTATCATTATCGATATTTCCTACAGGTAGTTTCTTTGTCTAATGGTCATAATACCGGTGATAGGATGTAGAGGTCGCCTACTCCGTGTTTTGGAAGGACGTCGGTCGATGCTAGAAATCGCGGCTGCTGCTTCCTCCGTGAGCAACCAAATGTGTGTTCGAGTACAGTAATCAACGCTGTTTGTGTTCAGTGCCCGTAACGGGAGGCCGTGTCCCATGGAACACTTCATGTTCCCCGAACTAAAGTGCTTTGAACGTGTTGATAAGCTGTAGTAAACAGTTCAACTCTCGGTTCTTGGTAGTTGGGTTTAATATTAAACAATGTCTTTGCCTCGGTCTTTCGATGTAGGTGAGTGGTGATAAATGATAACAGACAGACAGCCTTAATGCAATTTGAGGTTGAGGACTTTAACCAGCGGTGAATGTAATGCTATTCTCCATTCTGGGCTCGTGTCTTCTTGTCTTCTGGGTGGATTAAGGGCCTCATCAACGAAACACTTTAGAGAGTTTAATTAAGACAGCTTAGCCCATCGCAGACCCCATTGACCTTCCTGCATAATTTGATATATCTCTAGGTCACCCAAACGAAATTGTGTAACACCGTTTCCTGTCTTTGTTTCAGCTGGGTGGAAAAAGGCTGATAGGAGATTTACTCTCGCAAGCTTACCAAAAAAAATTACCAAAGCAACTTTTACCAATAAGATTAAATTTGTGAAAATGCCGGAGCTGGGACCTATGATGCGAGCGCTAGAGTTACAGAGAGTGATTGAAGACAAAGTGTCAGAATGGCGAGAGAGGTCAGCCCGGGTCGCCGGCGCAAGCGTGGCCGACTCTTATCAACAGCCACTCAACTTCAAACGTCGCACACACAGACGCAAGAATAGCGCTGAAATAAACAGAATTATCGCAAAGTACTCAAAGCATAACAAGAGAGCGCACGAACCCTCCGCCAAGCGCATCGCTCCCGAGCCAACCCCCACTCGCCCGCCGCGGACCAAGAAACTCTCCCACACCAAGATCTTCTCCAAAAGTGAAGACAATCTCGCTTCCATGGATATACAATATGATCCTTATCCCATGGATGAAGAGAAATCTGGCTTCAGCAAATCAAGATACAGCGCTAGAAGCTGCGAGGACGTCACAGCTTTCGTAGATGTACATCACAATATGAAGAGCAAAAACTTCGAGCAAACGAGTATACTGAACGCGAAGCTGCCCCCAAGAAACCCACGGTCGAAGCTGCACAGCATCAGTGAGGACTTCTCCGTTAAACCAGCGTTAGAAGACAGTGGGTTAGATTTAAGGCCAAAGACAGATTTTGTTACATCGACTCCTATATCTAACAGAAAGACATGTCCGTCTGAAAGTTCAGTGTTCCAGAAGTGCGCGAAATATTCGAGTTTGAGTGACCTTAGAAAGGGTAGTTCGGAGCCCGATATTCTGAGTGTTAGTTCAATTCGTACGACAGACACAACGAAAACTCTGGATTTTAGGAAAAAGTGGAAAATGCTAAAGCCTCCTTTCAAGAAAGGGGCTTTGGATTGTCTGTTTTTGTGGCGCGCGAAGAAGACGGAACCACGCCAGGAGGAAATCACAACGCGGTAAGTCTCTTACATTTGTTAGTTTTAAGGTATATATATATATTACTATGGACTGTAGCGTAGTATATGTTAAATAAGATTTGTAACTTTTCTATGGTCTGAAATAAATGATTATTGTTATTACTCTCACTTCATTAAAATTTTAATTTGGTAGGTATAAGAAATGTAAGTAAAAAGAGAATAGGTACTTACATAATTTAATGAAAAAAAGAGTATTTTTTCGCACAGATAAAGCAACGTTGGATTAACTTGGAATGATTCTATTAGCAAACGTAATCACACTTTAATTATAGCACAAGTAAAATCGCAGTTGATAATATGTTGATATACATATTGATCACTCCAGCTCTTAGCTAAGTAATTAGATCGGCATGTGTGTCCATTGCTCAGTTTCCTTGTAATGATAAAACTAATGTAGAGTAAGAGGTCATGCGTATAAAACGTTTTGCAGATTGTAGCAAAATCTCGCAATGTTTGATTTAGCTACCACGGCTAGTACAAACATTGCATAAGATTGTACTGCCATTTCTATCACATCTGCAAGAAGGAATTGCACCCTTGTTCTTTGTAGAATCTCCTATTATATTAACAATATCAAAATCGGTAAAATTAACGACACCAACAGTAGGTACAGTACAGTACCAGTACCTATTGTGTCTTTACTGTAGGTACTATCGACCGCAATAGTATCAAGTTTGCTTATTGTTTTAGAGGGAGATCGTACTATTTGTTCCGACTGAGTCTAATAGATGGCGTTACGATACACTACGTTCTCTTTGTTAACAAACAGTATTTGGCTAGGGGCGCGATATTGTAAGAATATCGTGCGCCTAGCCAAATGCGAATAGAAACCACTAGAGACAAATAGTTTTACCAAAAATATAGGTACCTATTACAAAAAATAAAACTAAAAATGAACTAGGTACTTGGTAGGGTTCCTAACGATGCAAAAATGCTGAAAAAGTATCAGCCCGCGGTTGATATTGCACAATTGAACACAAGTCTCTCTTGAACACCAACATCAGTTTCTGTCATGTAAAACTAGAAGAAAGAAAAGTCGAAAAATTTACCATTCCCCCCCCTATCTCCGAAGATTGCAGACCGATCCATGTACAAAGTATTAGGCGTTTGTAGATATCGATCTATATTTGACAGGAAGAATATAGAGAAGTCTGTAATAATAATAGTTTTTTAAAAATAGTCAAAAAGGGGGGATTTTTTTTCAAAACGGGGGTACCTACCCATGTGGGGTATCAAATGAAAGGTATCGTTTTGACCATTTCAAAACAGTTTTTGTTCAAAACAAATTTCTGTAAGTCGCATACTTTTAGAAATATTTTGAAAACAGTCTAAAAATTTACCACTTCCACCTAATCTCCCTAAGTTTGCAGAGCGATCATCTAAAAAGTAGTTACTATTTTTCGGTATTAATTAATTAGCAAAGTCTAACCGGTCCATAAAATACACATATTTGTATAATTGACAAATGTTCGAAACCCTCGGCGTGCGAGTTAGTTTAACACTTGCAGTTTGCACTTAGTTTAACAGATATTGTATTATCTTATATTCTGTCAAGCTTCATCTAGTCTTAGATAGATCTTAGATCTAGAGAAGCCTTACGCACTACACAGGTGCTAAACAATTTAGCTTTTTATGGAAACTACAATTCTTTGTGTGACGTCGCCTTCTTACGCTCGTAGGTATTCATCGACCTAATTCATGATTCATCAGCGAACTCATTATGTCTTTAAGCTGGTTGAACGTCTTTGTAATGAACTGTCCTGGCAATATGAGAATATCCTTTGTACTTTGGTACTTATTTGCTTATCAGACATCCTTTGATATGCACATTATACTTCGACTCCAAAATTCATACTTTTTTATACTTCTTCCAATCAATCTAGCTAATAGATCTCTTGTTGGTTTTGATCCTCAGAGTCGTCATTACTATCGTATTTAAATATAAATAAAAATTATAAAATAATGCTTGAGAAATTCACACCGCATTATCCAGCCCTAAGCTAAGCAGAGCTTGTGTTATGGTTATGGGTGCTAGATAACTGATAAATACAATACATTACATAGATATATATTTTTACTAAAGATAGAATACGACCAAAACGCCCGGAACAAATACCTGCTGATCGTACAGACATTTGTCCTAAGGCAAGATCGAACCCGCAACCTCCTGCGTTGCAGTTATCCAAGATATAGGTAGAAAAAACATTATAATGTAGCTACTTTGATGATTCCAGATTAGAAAGGATTAGAACATCTAAAAAGTCCACACCACCTGAGTTATTTTGCTTTATCTATAATCACCACTACCAACATAATGAAATATAAAATTTATAAAATAGGCTGGATAAATGCAGTAACAAGTTCCAGTTAACAAATACGGAAGAGAACAGTAATTTTACAGGAAAATATGATGTTTATTCATGAGTTATCATTACACAAGGGAAATCCGTTATATTCACAACACAGGCTTTTTCCAAATTTGGCGATAATCGGAAGACTCACTGCATCTGAATGCAACGATCAATGAGTTATTGATCGGTGCATGTCTACACTTAATCATATCTTTTTATCTATGCTGGATGAACTGAGTGCTGTTGAAAAAAATCCATTATTTTTGGATCCAGGATCGCTAAATCGAAATAAATAATGCTGGACGATCACCACATTTACAAGTATCTATAGCTTAGCCCCAAACTGAGCAAAGCTTGTGTGGTGGTTACCTACTTGTAATTCATGTAATATCTACGTAATGTTACCTATGTGTAGGTAGGTTGTACGCACTTACGGAACGACTGCCAAAATGTGTATGTACCTAGTATTAGATTAGATTATGCCCTCGGCTTCGCTCTCGTTGTTTCTATAGAAACGTTAAAGGTTATTTCTATCCCATGGGAACTGATTTTTGGGATATAAAATAGCCTATGTTTTATTCCAGGCCTAGAAATACCTGCTTTCAAAATTTCAGTCCTTAACAAACATTCATCCAAACTTTCGCATTTATAAAATTGGTGTGATTAAGTTATTTCTTATGTATCTATTGTTGTATTTATAAAATATCTTTAACATAAGATAACTCATATTTAAGTATTTAATACACTACATTGCATTGACTCATTTGTTTTGAGAATACACCCTAAAGATTACTTCGTCTAAGTATAGCTATCTACAACGTAAAACATCTTGAGACAAACGATCTGAATATAATGATGACAACAACGCTGATAAATGCACTTCAAGTATAACATCTCTCTACCCACGGATGTATTGTAGACATAACTGAATCATTATCATCACATTAGGTAGGTACTAGGAACACAATAGTTAGGCATAAGCTAAGGCACCAAAATAGCTAATGAGATCAATTATTGTCCAACGCCACCGTGATTCACACACACTACACTGTCTCAATCTCAATAGATTTTCGTGCATTATATTAAAATCCATAGAAATAGACCGGGATACGTAGATCTACGAAAGATAAATAAATAGTAATAGTAGGTACCTACCTACTTACATTACATATAAAGTTTATTAATCACACTCAGATTATAAATACATAAGTTTGGATGGATGGATAGATGAATGTTTGTTGCGATCTGGATGAAATTTGGCACACAGACAGATTATAGTCTGGAATAGAATATTATAGTCTTTATTTTCTTCCGGAATTCCCAGGGGAACGGGAGAGAGAATTCTTACATATTGCTAAATATTTACAATATCTAATAGTGATCTTATATCTTACTTTGATCTAATTACTAGAATACCCTGACCAAAATGTAGTTGTTGTTCTAATTTATTACCGACTTCAGGACTTGGTTGTATGTTCGGCTGCGGCTGTATGTGTATTTTTATGTGTTCGTCAATTTTTCCGTCAAATCTGGACCGATTTTAAAAATTATTTAGTTACCTATTTTATAGGGAATGATCCCGAATTTGTCCTATAAAAATGTTCCCGAGGGATTAGTTTTTATACCGTCAAGCATAACACAACATAATAATTTTGAAAAATTACGACATATTTTGATGATTTCTTTGCCAATTATTTAAAGATTTTGATGATTCTTTTCTTGTTGTATAGAGATTAATTTTGAGGAAGTCTTATAAAACATAGTCAGATAGTTAAAACACTTCACATTACTTCAATATTAATATTATAAATTCGAAAGTAACTCTGTCTCTGTCTGTCTATCTGTTACATTTTCACACCTAAACGGCTAATAGGCGGCTGAACGGATTTCAACGAAATTTTGGCAGGGAGGTCAAAAGTACCTATCTAATCCGGGGACGGACAACCTGCCCGCGCGTAATTTCACTGCTTTTTATTTATACCTAAATTTGATTTAGCTCTCAAATAATACTCTTTCGCAAAAAAAAAACCATAATCCAAGTGTTTAGTTAAGTATTTTTTAGACGACATATCATTAAAATATGTTAAATAACTAGCAATGAAAATGGTTTTCCGTAGTAAAAATGAAAATTTAGAGAAAACTTTGCGATTTTTTTCTATCGAGTCAAGTTGAGTCAATCGTGTTTCGACTCCCATAACTTACTAAAATCATAAACTTTCGATGATCATCAAAAAAGATTTTATAATTTGTGTTTTTCTCTTAAAATTGATTCTCCGTACAAACAAAACCTGGGTTTTGGAGCCTACTTCACCTTAAGGCGGTGGTATGCATCAAACTAGCGCCGCCACCTATTTTATTTTACTACTACGTTGATCAAAGAAAATTTCAAGAATCAAACGTACAGTTTGAGCTACCTATTATAAGCTTGTTTTAACGCCTCTGTAATCGTTCTCTTTATAGTAATAGTTCAACGTAGTAATAAAATAAAATAGATGGCGGCAGCCGGCAGCGCCGCGCCACTTTCGCGCAAACCACACCGCCTTAAAAAAAGCTTTCATTTATAAATCATACTAATTCAGAACGTCTGAAGTGACTTTGAGATCTTGCTAAATATAAATAGTACATTATGGTACAAGTGTGTAATGTTGGTGATTACCGCTGAGGCGCTATTCTTAAGAGAGCCGAGGACGGTAGGTAATCATAAATACACACGTGTATTATACGACGTTTTTCAACACACTTGTGAATAAAATAATCATTTCATTTAGTAGATAAAATTTTATTTGTACTATTGAACACGATCTTTTTTGAATCGAAACTTTTTAAAGAACAAAGCAACTCAACCAATAAAATAAAATAAATCCTATAACTCACTTGTAAATAATAGTAATGAAAGAGTCATCGTTTGATTACAGATGTCATTATGTGCCTAATTGCGGTGAAATAAGAGCCATTTTATGAGCAAGTGTGTTGAAAACGTATATTTTTCATGGAATACATTTGATTTTTATCATGAGCTTGATCTTTTGTCATCAATTTTCCACCTCTTTAGTAAAGAACCGCTTACTCACTGCACTGGTGTTAGGGATTACCTATGCTAACTTACTGGGTGGGTAATTTTATGAATTGAAGTCGTTTGTAAGTAGGTAGGCACTTCTATTGTTCGTATGCTTATTAAATACCTTGAGAAACTTGATGTACGGTGAAGATAGTTGGCTGACCAATTAATTAAAGTCGCTAAGACCTGAGCTAGGTGTAGGACCTTTTATTATTAGTGAAAAAAGGAAAACGATGATTTTAAAACGAACACGTACATAAACCATCCTTCGTGGATGTAAAGGCATTGATGATAATGATTTCTGAAATATTGTTGTCAGATTAAACACCATTCTCCTAAAATTAAATTTCCAAGCAAAAATATGAAACTTTCTACAACTACCACAACGCTACCTGCAAATCACCATGTTAAATGTAAACAAATATGATCATTATTTATTAAGATACAGAATAACTAGTTTTCTTAAAAGGTCTTATTTTAGAAAACTGATCCATATGTCCTGTTCCCTTTTTTTAGGATTCCTTACCCAAAGTGTGAAACCGGGAACCTTTTACTAAACCTCCGCTGTTTGTCCGGAACCGTTTTAACAAAATTTGTATTTTCCTTGCCGCTATAACAAAAATTCTATTTTTGTCGTGGCTGTACCGTGATAGGTAGACAGTTGAAATTTTGACAGGACGTAGATCACTTAAATAAATAACTTATCATCAATGATTTTAAATTTTTATCTGTTTACATGGTGGTGGTATTTAACGTGGACGCTGTGACGCTGGCTGGATAGATTCATGGTTCAACAACCCACCATTCTGTCAAGAATTAACAATAGAGCATCAGCAAAAAATAATTCACACTAATCAGCCTTGGAACTCAAAAAAACTAGAGTAGGTAAACCCCAGGCAAACAAAGCTTACGGCAAAACGAACGACGCACTATTCAGTCTTCCAGTCGCTTACAAAGCGTGCAACAAGAAGCCTGAAAAATATTTATTTTACAGTGCCGCATACAATTATTTTAAATATTTATTACCTTGTGCAGTTGTTTCCTTAAATCCCGGTAAACTCCGTCATTGTCTGGTGTTTAAAGTGATTTCAAAATGCCAGCTCCGCCTGACGACTTGTGGAAATCAGTTTTTGTGAAGCTTCAAGAAAATAACATTATCAGCAGGAGAAAGTAAGATTTTGATTTATGCTTGTACATCATCATCAGCCTATGTTAGTCCACTGCTGGACATAGGCCTCCCCTAATGAGCTTCTATATAGGTACTATGAGTGCCTAAGTTTAGTTACGTAAGAGCAGAGTTCATAGGAAGTCTTCAAATTATATAGATCTTATTCGTTGTTGCAGACTTTTTTCTGCTTCAGTCAGGATATTCAATGTTTCTGTTTCTAAGTTTTTGACAATATGTTTTTATCCGCATCAGGGACCTTACCTACCAACTATTTTCCTCTTATTGTGGTATGTGAGAGCGTTTCAGACTGTAAGTCGCCCTTAATATCGATTGATGAGTCTCAATTCCTTTGACTGTCTTCGCTTTGTATTTTGATCAAGACTTAGACAATTGCAGCAAATTGCTAAGATTTATAAAATATCCGCCATAAAGCCCCACTAAAATAACCTTCACCTTGTCGGCAAGGCTTGCAAGGTCAAACTAAAGCTACTCTATCACGAAATTCGGAGCAATAAATGCCTCATTCAAGCCAGCAACGTAACTGACAGATAATTTTAAAAATCCTGCATCCATTCAAAAGAAAGACCTTCATAGAGGTACGTTCTTGAAGAGGGTTATTATCTAGTAGGAGGTAAGGTACTAAGGCGAATACCTAAGAAGGTATAGAACATTTAAATATTATTCAGTCTTTAGATCTGCTTGTGCCTATCTGGTGATTAAAGTTTGAGATTCGTAGCTTAGTATGGATCGTACTTGGTATGGAAATAGTAGATTGTAATATTACACGATTTGTTTCAAACTCAATGTAAAGGTAAACATATAAAATTACGACCTGCAAGGAGTTTGGCAAGAAACATCTTTAAATTTTCATTTGTATCTGATCTAAGTACCTAAAATAAATTCTAAGATACCTAATGGAGTTACTTCGCGGAAATCCCTTGCTTATGGTGAATTTTTTTTGGTAACAATTCCCATAAAGTTACCATAGTAGGTACCTAAGCTTACTCTAAGAACTGTTGGATGCTTGGAGTATTTATATTCGTTGATCTTATCAGAAAAGGTTTTACGCGGAATTGATTCTTAAATATTTTAAATCTTATTTTATTTTATTAGCTGGTGCCCGCGGCTTCGCCCGCGCTTTTCAAGTAGCCTATGTCCGTCACCGGGTTACCATTTACCTGCCTGCCAAATTTCATTAAGATCCGTTCAGCCGTCTAGGCGTGAAATGGTAACAGACAGACAGGAGTTACTTTCGAATTTATAGTAATAATTTGGCAATTATTTTAAATATTCTTTCCTTGAAAAAGATAGGCATAGGATTTCGCGTTCATTGGAGTGGGACAGAGCAGACCGCCTGTGCAAAAATCAAGTACAAAAAATCATGATTTCTTCTAATTAAAAGAGTAGGTACTGTTCTAGTAATCAAATAAGTATTTATTTTGGCGAATCTGTTAGGTACCCTGCCTTTGCTTTATTTTTCAATATAAAAAACAAGTACCTTCCTACCTAAGTCAAATTGCTTGGGAGAAGAAGGTAAATATTGTATCGAATTTAAGATATTTTTTTTCATCAAACTTATACAACTAAAAACCTATCTTGGCGCTTTTGTACAGAATAAAACGGAATATTAGGTGTCTAAGAATCCTAGATTTCATATTTGAACAGCAGTAGGATCTCAAAGATCATGGAAATGTTGATTTTTTCGAAATACCAGCCATGCCTTGTGACAATGGAGAACTGAACTCCAAGCACTAGTTTCTTGCTTTCATACAGTTGCTTTGCTCATAGAAAACTATACTCCAGTAGTAAAAAATAAAAGCTTGAAACAAAACCTGTTAGATTAGTTCATACATGTTTGTGTGCATAACTAGTGCTCAACCACCCACAACGAGACAACTTTGGTCATGCTGCCTGGTTATCCACTCATTGTTTCCTCCCCTCTATCAACTTTAGGAAAATCAGGCCAGTAATTTCTATCCTTTTTCGATTTATTCAAGTAGAGAAAACACGAAATACCTAGTCGTGCTTTCTCTACTTGAATAAATCGAAAAAGGATAGAAATTACTGGCCTGATTTTATCTAGACAAGGTATTCGCTTGATGATGTCACCTAGCTGAATATTTTGCGTTCTAAGCCTCTTTGTTTCTTTGGTAACAAAATGAGTGAGATGATTAGCACGCTAAGTGTACATTATGATAAAATGATACATACGTAGTGATAACCCTGTTAACATGACATACAAGCTACCTACCTAATCTAGTCGTTAAGAGTTTGATGTACCTATGAGCTAGCGATCTAGGCTATAGGCATTTTTATGCCTGGCTTATCTACTGAAGTGTAGGCTATTGGTAGGTTACCTACCTTTAACAAAACCCCTAAAGCTAGGAACCCTAAGCCTTTTGGAATTGGGACTAAGGGCTTGGAGACACGATGCAGAAATGCCATAGAAATGCAATTGCGAACTAATCACCATCCAAATATTAACACAGTGATCATGAACGTCGTTCTTACAAAAGCACGTGTGCTCTTGCAGCTCGGTTAGTCAGCTCAGCGCCACGACCGGTTGTGTGCGTGGATTTCCGACGCTGTCACCTTGAATACAAGATTACGTCAGCTGATCGCGTTCCGGTAGAAATAAAAACAAACACCGCACGCAAACCTTTCGCTTGGTTTTATTTCAAGTAAAAGCTAAAACTCGTCTTTAATTTGATGCAACGTCAAGTCAGTGACCGCTAAGTGGTTCATTTCTTTTCTGAACTTTGTTTTGTGAATGGCTATTTTCGTGCTGCTCAGTCTCGAGTCTTGAGTCTCAAGAAGGCGGCATTTTGCGTGTTTACGTCATTGGCTAACCGAAGCTGTGACTCCTACCCTACCATTTATGTGATTCATTGTGCAAATCGATCAGAGTATTCCGTTTTGTTTTGCCTCAGCATCAGTAGGTAGATTACACACGGTTTTCTTTGCAACGTGTCTCCAAAATGGATGAAGAATCAATGTGGAAGGGCTTTTACGAAAAATTGCAGAATCAGAAGTCAGTGGAAGAGCAAGTTCATGATACAAGGTTTGTTGGTCTCTAGTTTTTGTTACTAACAACTTTTTGTAGATAAGTGGAAGATGTGGGAAAGAATTTATGAATGAGGGACTCGACGGACGTCCTGAAAAGGACGTCATAGGTATTACCTCTCTCTTGCCATTTTTGCCGAAACACGGTAGGTAACGTTTATTTATTTTAAACGTTTAAACCTACCTCTGCAAACTTTACCTTTTAATTCCCAATAGGTATTTACCTACATAATAGAAATCACCCAAATTCGAATAGGTAAGTATTTCGAGCATTTCATGTGTAGGTAGGCCTTCTGTGGAACGCGTATAAGTTCTTTTATGATAGGAACCTAGGTAGGTATTACAGATCCCTAGGTACTAGGTATTATGGAGATAGATGGAGGCAGCTCAGGGGATGCAGTCTCTCTACCTACATAACGATCGTAAAGTAGGTAGTACCTACTACCAATCGCTATATTCGAGGGACGCTAGGGGAAGGGGCGGTAGGACCTTCTTTACTTGATACAGATTGAGTAGGTACATGTGTTGTTACTTACATGATATTTTTCATCAATATTTACTTTTATAAATGTATGTACCATGAAGGTAAATATATTACGTTAAAGTAATATATATACCTTCATACTACATACTTAACCACGCTAAAAAATATAAATGCGAAAGTTTGGACGTTTTTATGGTTACCTCTTCACGCTAAAACTACTGAACGGATCGAGCTGCAATTTTGCATATAGGTAGTTCTCGGCCTGGAATAAAACATGGCTACTTATTATCTCATAAATCAGTTCCCATGGGCTAGAAATAACCTTAAACAAGGCGTGCGAAGCCGCGGGCAGAAAGTAGTAAGGTAGTCAAAATCATATGTAGGTATTCTATTAAATTCATTTAGGAAATTAGATATCAGCAAAGGTATTCCCTTATTTAGCAGTCCACTTGGTTTATTCCCATTTGTCACCCTGATCTGTCCCCCTTAGGGGGACAAATGGGAAAAGAAGTTCTATCTGTCCCACCGTTGCAAATAGGGGGACACATAGAACTTTTTTTAACTAAAAAAGATCTGTCCCCTCGTGACTAACAGGGGGACAGATTTTCAATTTCATCTTCACTACCTACCTATCAATTATTTACTGCAAGCAATTTTGAAAATTCATCCATCTCACTTGAATAGGTAAGATACCACCAAGCAAGGTAAACTAAGGTAAGGTAAACTACCTATCTATGAAATTAATTTTAATCACATGTGGAAAGAAGCAATTTTCTTAGTAACTACTTCAACCAATTTTATCATTTTCTAATATTTTTCTGAAAAAAGAAAAAGGTACGTATCGTACGCACCGAACGTAAGGTCGAAAATTAAAACATTTTCTTGGGACCAAAGATGCGTCGAGTTTTGGCAGAGATACGAAATCTTTGGTTGGGACACCATGCCTGGGGGCCTACTCGGAAAACATAAATTGAAAATTCTGATTCGTTGTCATGCAAAACATACTCTATACATATACAGATAGCGTTTGCACAAAAATAAATCAAACTTCGGTTTCGTTTTTGCGAGTAAGAACTCAGCGCTGCGAGTCTCTGTCTGAACCATAGACATAGAGTCTGAACCATATAATTTTTTCACTACGTTGTCTGAACCGTACCTACTACTCTAACTAAATGCGAGCTAAATGCTCTAATACTGTACCTACCTACCTGATTTTTTTGCTCATTCATTTTTAGGCCCTATTTTCGAGTCAACTTTTTCATCAAGCAGTCTTTGCTCTCTAGAAGTACCTACCTACAAGGCCCGTGACAAGGCTTGTACTTCTCTGACAACAGAGCACTGAAAATAACAAAATACTACACTAGTGGTCCGCCCCGGCTTCGCACGGGTATATTCTTTACCAAACTTATGTTCATCACGCACGAATAATGAATGTTTTTATTATGGTGAAAGAATTTTTAAATCGGTTCATTAGTGTCGGAACCTATTCAATTCAAACAAACAACTAAACAAATCTTTCCTCTTTATCTATTTAAATAAAATTAAGTCGTGTTAGTTAGGTAGGTAAGTATAGGTACCATTTATATAACTCAAGAACGTCGGAACCGATTTTCATGGTTTTTGATTTGTTGGATTTCTCTTCTCTGGAATAGGATAAGAACTATTAAAACATTGGAAAATTGACGAAAAAATTACTATGTACTTGTTGTACTAGGTACTTGTGCGAAGCCGGGGCGGACCGCTAGTAATAAAAAAGTTGAGAGGTGTCAAGGGACACCCGGATGGAACGAAGTTCCTTTCTATAAGAGAGAGAGAGAGAGAGACAGACTGAGAAACATGCGCACGCCGCACGGCTTACAATAGCTTACTATAGCAAAAAGTGTCGTTACAACTTTTCGTGAGAATTTTTTCCGTCCAGCCCCCTTTCACAACGCGCGATAAGGAACTTAGTTCCAATAAAATAAAACATATTATTAAGTATCTTGTATTGCTGATAGACTTGGGTAAAAGCTTGTACTATGCTGAAGATAGAATCTAATAAGTATCTTTTTTCGCGGTTAAAAATTATTCTCCAAGGCTCACGGCCAGCGGGTTAAATTGTCTAATAAGCTCACGTTCTACAGGAGTACTTTATTACCACGGAACACAAAAACACAACAAACAACTTATTTTTTCTGTTCCGTGTTTATTACTATCTTAAAAATCTGAGGGTTAGAGTAAAAAATGAAAAAAGAGATCCATAAAAATTTACACTGGTACGTCACTTCAGTTCACTCACTCACTGTCATGTCACTGTCACAGTCATTGGTTGGTTCGTTTCGTTCGTTGACAGTTTACTCTATGGTGTGTGTGGTGCTGCCAGATTTACTGATTTAGCAGTAAATCTACCTGATTTTTGAACAGCCTACTGATTTTTTTTCTAAAATTCGAGACATCTGCCCTTCTTTCTCTGAGAGAGGTCTCTCTCAGGCCTCAGAATAATAAAACTAATTAAAAATTTAATTTCATTTGGGTGTCATTTCGGTAACCAGTCAGCTTTTAGTCTATTCTTGCTGAATGTTAACCTCTGTTTTCTGATGAACTGTAGAAAGGACCACAGAACGTAGATGTACCCTACTTTACCTACCTCAAAAAGCCTGTTATCTGCACTTGAAAATTATAAGAATCTCCGCGAAATACAAGCTGATCCATGTTTTTTTTCATGCATGAAGTTTCCTACAAACCTAGGTATGTAGGTTATGTTAGTCTACATAAAACACCTAATTTTACAAAATTTGTCATCCATGCATATTAATTTTAATTTGCAAATTCGATAAGGTACCTACTTTGACAAACGCTATCATTGAAGATATAAACCGCTATATCTGCGTATTATACAAAAAGAAATACCTTATCATGTTTTTACTTTTACATGGGTTTTTCGCACCTAGGGCGAAATATACTATTTTTAGTGTACCTACCTACAGATTTTTTCTGCAATATTCTGATTTATTACTTATTATATTACTCAACTTTCTACTCTTTTGTCAAATTCGATCTGGCAACTCTGTACGTTCGTTTCAATTTCGTTCAATTTCGTTTTAGCTACAAAGCTATTACATCCAGGCGGTCTCAACTTTGTTCTACGAACACAATGTAGGCGGGCTTGAAAACAAGAAAGGTACGACAACATCAGAGGAAAAGAGATGAAATATGACTATGACGATTGACGAGTGTGACGTTCGTTAACGTTCGTTACAAGTAAAATGTCTGCCGCCGGTTGTGCACCATTTTATCTTGTAATAATGTTTATTTATATTAAATAAACTATTTCCATACTCTTCTACCTAAATTGATAACGTTGAGTCGAGCTTGCTCCTCCGTGGCTTTGTTTTTGTGATAATAAGTGCCGCTTGCACAACGATAATTAACTTTCTTAATTTTGATTAGTGAGTTGTCAAACCATACAAATACGTCAAAGTTAATCAAAATTAGACTTTTAAATATTGTTGTGCAAGTGGGGCTAAGTGTGTAATTGTGAGATAATAGACTCGGTGTTGTGGTGTGAGATATTGACTCTGATTTAGTTTATTCGCGATGAATTCGCAGAAAGAAAATACTAGAAGCTGTTGCATGTGCGGATCTTCACCTTCTAAAGATCCTAGCATCACTTTGCATCATGGTCATCCAGACATGGGAGTGCTTTCTTATTATGAATGTTGTTTTATTATGAATGGTTTGGTTAGTCTAATATCTCAGAGCCCCCAGACATTAATAATAATCATACCATTTCTTTATTTCGTTCATTATGCTGAAATTAGTCAATAATGTCATTCATTTGGGCATAATTTATGTTAGCCCAAATGAATGTATGTTAGGATAATAACTTTTATCATACTAAATAAAGAAGTAAAATACTAGTTTTTGTTTTATTAGCTCTATTATATTAATTTTAGCTTTTTATGCATAAGTACACTGAGTTTCTCGATAGTGATTCTGTTTATAAATGTCAATTATTGCTGAGCAAAAATTGCCCATCTAGTAGGAAACTATCGAGAACCGCACTGTAGTACTTATGCATAAAATGCAATATAGTAGGTAACTATACTTTTAAATATTTGAAATTCCCGCCCTAGCTTCTACTTAGTTTTCGAGGGCGATATATAGATGGCGCCGGTCGGTAAGGAAAAAATTTCCTCGTAAAATTTGTATGGAGTAGTTATTCTTCCCGCCTAGGGTATATATGTTCCTTGATTACATCTGTGATTTCGTTCGTTGTTTTGTTTTGTGAACTTTTGTGTGTTCGGTGTTCTGTTCGGCGATGTGATGGGACTAGGGAGGTGAATTTATGTTGAAAATCACAAAATCTCTGTTGCTGTGCCAATAATATATTATTAGCTCGCTTAATCTATATTGTCGTATCGTTCTGGGCCGCCGGTTGACTATTTGTTATCAAATTGTTGAGATAGCGGAAGCATTATCAGTCACCGCAGTCAGTTTGTGTTCTCTCTCGGCCGAATAATGGTTTTACTGCGAGTAGGAATAACTCGTCACTTGAAAATGTATAGCACTGGGTACAGAAATATGCAAACGAACAAAAACTCGTTGTGGAAGACTAAAGCATACGTGCATGGTAAATGGGCCTCGGCTGAAAATAATGCCGTGTTTCCTGTGCTGGACCCGGTGGACGACAGTGTGATTACCGAGGTACCGGAAATGGCTGAGAATGATGCCAAAGAAGCCGTAAAAGCAGCTTCAGAAGCTTTCAAATCCTGGAAAAAAACCACCAGCAAAGAAAGATCCTATATCCTGCGAAAATGGTACGACATTTGTGCTCAAAATACTGATCTCCTTGCTGAAATAATCACAGCCGAAGCTGGAAAACCACTAGCAGAATCCAAAGGTGAAATCGCATATGGTAACTCATACCTGGAATATTATGCAGACTCTGCTCGTCATATCAACGGAGAAGTTCTCTGCAGCCCTTGGCCTAACAAACAAATTATTGTGACTCGTCATCCCATAGGTGTTGTGTCTGTTATAACCCCATGGAACTTCCCATATGCTATGGTGACTCGGAAGGTAGCAGCCTTAATAGCTGCTGGCTGCACCTGTGTCATAAAGCCTTCTGAAGAAACTCCACTGTCAGCTCTTGCTGCAGTAGCACTAGCAGAAGAAGCTGGTGTTCCTAAAGGGGTTATCAATGTTATCACATGCTCCAGGAAAAATGCAGCAGTTGTGGGTAAAGTATTATGTGAAGATGACAGAATTGGTTGCATTTCTTTTACAGGATCAACATATGTTGGGAAATTATTGTATGGAATGGCTTCGAAAGGTATCAAGCGGGTGTCGTTGGAACTTGGTGGAAATGCCCCTTTTATTGTTTTCCCTAGTGCTGATATTGAATATGCAGCAGATCAAGCCATGTTGGCTAAGTTCAGAAACAATGGACAGGCCTGCATTGGAGCCAATCGATTTTTGCTTCACGAGGATATCCATGACAAATTTGTGGAAGCATTTAAATCTCGGATTAGTAGCAAATGTGTACTTGGACGAGGAAGCAAAGAAGGTGTGACTTGTGGGCCCCTTATTAATTTAGAGCAAACTAACAAAGTCTCAGCATTAGTTTCTGATGCTATTTCTAAAGGGGCTAAAACGATTCTTGGTGGTAATATAAATACGAAACTTGGAAATAAATTTTATGAATCGACTCTTTTGACTGATGTCAAACCAACAATGAGCATTTATACTGAAGAAATATTTGGACCAGTTGCTGCATGCTTGAAGTTTAAAACTGAAGAGGAAGTTTTGGATATTGCCAACATTGTAAGATCCGGCCTTGCCGGTTATGTATTTACTAAGGACTTAGGTCAAGCATTCAGGATGTCGAGGGAACTTGAGTTTGGCATGGTAGGGATAAATGATGGCTTGATATCTGCTGCAGAGCCACCGTTCGGAGGAGTAAAGGAAGCCGGCATTGGAAGAGAAGGCAGTTTGCATGGGGCGGAGGAATATACTGACCTAAAGTACACACTTTTCTCTGCTTTAGACAAGTGATCATGCTACCTAATATTTCAAATCACATTATATACCACACTATTGTTTGGAGCTTCGATCAACTGTTGGTATTGTTCATCAATGATTATTAGCATCAATCAGACCAAAAATGTCTGGTTTTTTTTGTAATAAATGTATTCATATCATTTATAAATGTAGTAATATACTGTAGGTAGGGTGTTTAGAGATTATGTCAAACAGGTACCAAGGAAAAAATCTAGCCTATATAACCAGGGTTACTATCCATTTATGTACCCATCGAAATTCCCTCTTGGATTTCTAGGCTTTCATTCTCTCCAAATGCAGAGAGTGCATGGTCAGCTGACAACTATCTGCAAAGTGTTTCGTGGTACTTTGGACACGCCTGAATCTTTCCAGTCTTCCTTAGTAATTGTGATGTTTGTTATCTTTTTTAGTGTTAGCATTATAAACAGAAATCGACTTATTGCATTTTTATATTTTTATTTGTTGTGGTATTTTATTTATTTTGCTTATATTGTTTATTTATAAAAATAAAGTACCTATAAGTAATTGTAATATTGTTTATTTTACAATACAAATGTTAATCAACAAATGATCTTTTATTTCTAATCTGCTAACAGTGAAGAACCATTAAAAAAATCGGTAGGTATTTCACATTTGAAACCGTCAAATTTTATTTTTAGACACCTCTTTAGCAATCACTTATTCTTACTTTTTTGCAGAGTACAAGAAGTGGACAATGGATTCTTCGAGAAATTCGGCTCCATACTAAAACAGGCGTCGCAGAAAGCCGCTCTCGAGGAGTGTACTCCGTTAGCGCCTCTGAAAGAGGTGGAAGAGCAAGATGGAGAGCAGAGGATCGAAGCAGACCTCGAAGCAGAAAGCTCCAGCATCCGTGACTCGGATAGCGGCAACGGAACTATTCTCGACACCGACTCTGAACCGGATGAACACGAAAAGATCGACCGCTACATTGAAGCCATAGGATGGAATGTGAGTATTTTTATTTTATTGCGTTTTTATTACACTGCGCTCTGGAATCTTATTCAGCCTTATGGAATATTTGCGTCATATCAACCAATAGTTTTATGTTAATGGTTATGACTGAGCCATATTTTCCTGGGCGCGTTAACCTGGTTTCAAAAAACGAGGTAGCTACCTCTCTTTAAAGGTTCTTAATGTATTGAGCAGTACTAGAAGAAGATGCAAAGCTGACCTGAATGGCCAATAGTGACTTCCTATTCATTCCTAGCGGACGAATAAACATTTCATCGTGTTCAATTGATTGTTAGATACGTCACGCACAGCACAATAACAAGACCCATTAAAGTACGCCTGTACTTCGTAGTTACATCGTGTCGGTGGAAATAGGAACGACTAAATATTTCGTACTAAATGTTTCATTTGAACTAGACATTGGGCTAAGCCTATTTCTGTAGAATTGGGTCGAATTCTGAATGCAATGAGACGTAACGGCGACATAACTTTAGTTTTCATGGGCAAGATTCCAAGGGAGTGGACAACCGATGGAACAAATACAACTCGCTGTTATTTGTCTATGTTATGTACTGCCTTCTGATAAAATATTCAGTTCACGATTTTATACAAAGGTTCTTTATTGCTATTTACCACATGTCAGTGTCTATGCAGATGCTTCGAGTGGGTAGTCTGTCTAGCTAGGTAATAAGTAGGCAAGTATCCATGACGTTGCAAGTGCCAATTAAATAAGTCTGGGATCGCATCTCCATTGCTGTGGCATTTTGCCAGCGGTATTTTACTTTCCTCCCGATAACTTTGTCAACTTTCTCAAGGTTATTCGCAATGATCACTGGCGTCGTCGCTTGTTACAAGATGTTGTCATCTAATGGTCATTACTCTTGGATAAAATATGTCTCACTCTGGTTTGAATATTATATATATAATTCCTCAGAGAAACGTTTATATTGGGTATTGCTAATACCTAGGTGTGTTTCATTTTGAGGTAACTTTTTTCTTTATGAAGTAAGTAGCGAATTTTGTTACGAATCACGGACATTTATTTCAGAAATTATGTGACAAAAACCCTACTTTAAGTAGAGTAGAGACCCGATTAGATTGATTCTAATAACACTCCTCATTCAGCCAAGTATATTAAAAGCTGCTTGTCAGTGTGTTTAAAATATAATATAAGATATCAAAGGAATTTAAATTAACGAAAATTATGAACTCATGATAACCAACTTCGATTCACTGGTTTTTTTGGTGCATTTGAGAAAATAAGAGATTTTTGTGCTAAAACTTTTTCACGAATGCTCTCAAAATGAAAATGAATCAAAGTTGGTTTTATCAGCAGTTCAAAGAAAATGGTTTACGATTTGCAAATTACTTTTCCGCTTATTTTATTGCTTGTAGAACGCAGAAAAAATATTTTTTTTTATCTTAAATAACCATTATGCTGTTCGAATTGTATTTTTTATCTTAAATTATAATTGTATTATTGCATGCAAAGCGAGACATGATCACTACCACCTATGAACCATGTTTTGCATTGACGCAAATAAATAATGGAATACGGTGTGAATGGTTCAGCATTATTTATTATTGAAACAAGTCTGTTAGATTAACTCAATGGAAATGCTCTAATATCTTATCTGGACATTAGCTATTCACGAACTGCATACTGTTTGTTTCAGAATGCATTAGCGTTCACAGATCTAAAGATCTAGTCGGTGTTCAAACACTGGAATTAGGACCTAGGTACCTATCTGTTAGTTCGATTTGGATACCTTTGAATTCTGTGTACAGACAAACTTACCTCTTCCCCAGTCGTATTGATTTGCCGTTCCATCGGATTATTAGTGAGGGATTATGGAATGAACCTTTGTTTGCACTCACTTGTGTAGTTACTTTAAAATGTCTTCGCACTTGACAAGTTTCCGTTGAGGATGGTATTTGGTTTTTTTATTATTGGTTTGGTAACTTATATTTGTACAAGTTCTTGAGTCTTCTCTAGAGTAATTAATTATCAAACGAAAGTAATCATGATGCAGGTAGATCTTAAACAATGATATCAGCTCCACTTCTACCGTCTGCTATCTATTTATCAACAAGAGCCTTCTTAAGTACCTAGGTAGTTGTTGGAATACATTCTGCTTTGTAAATAAATGTCCTAAATAGTAACAGTAGTTTCCGTTCCCGGCGAACATAAACGCACGTGGCGAATAAAATAAATAAATGGTTTCACGCGTGCCTGTGGCTTGCCTGGAAGAGCCTTGGCATTACCTACCTACGTGCTAAAACCACTCAAAATTACTATAAACATTCTCTAAATATCTGTTTTATGAACCGGTTGCGCGTGTGAACGCGAAGGGGTTTTCCGTTGATTATCAAATTACCCGCGCGTGAAATGAAGGTAAAGTGAATCTACTCGTATTTGTCATTGAAGTCCATGTCAACTACTGCTTGGTTTGAAGTTAGTGCTATTCACCCCACTTTTGTGATAGTCGCATGAATCGATGGCATTCTGGGATAGGTTCGAATTCGTCAATACACTTCTATAAGGTCGTAAGATATTTCTACGCTGTTTTTTACCCGCGTGGGTAATGTTTTTCGAGCGTATAGTACATGTGGTTGGATGAGACTCGTAATTTTTACCTAGTAGTGACAAAACGGCATAACTTTCATAGCCGATTTTCATGAATGAGGTGCATAACCTACATAATCAATCAAAACATTTATGAATTCCGGAAATGTTCTCAGTTTCCTACATTTTGAAGGAAATTGTCTCTTGTTTAAAAAAAAAACGGGGACCGAGTCGGTTTTCTTAGTTTCTACTTTTATGAGTAATTGTTGAGCATCTATTGAGTCGGATAGTTAAAGCCAATGCAATTATCTCAAAGCAAATCGGAGATTATTTGCTCCAATACTTGGTTCTTATCGATTGTGAAATAAAAATTCACCGGGGTCAATCTAGTCAAACAAACAGCCTATCTTGTGCGCATAGCTTTCGAGTGCTCATATTTTATGACCTAATCATTATTTTTAATGCCTATGCATTAAGACTTACATTAATGTACTGCTTTATTACATTTTTGACTTCGATAGGCTCATAAATTCTTTACTATTATCCATTAGCAGATATATTTACAGTGAATTGAGGTAGAAGGCTATTATTTAAGGTTTATGATTGTTTTAGAATCTTTTAGACCAGGCGTGTTTCTACAATGTACCTACAAGCATATGGTTGGAGTAAGTCCCTAATTGATGAGGTAAAAAGTTTAAACGGTTTGAATTTCATTCGGTTTAATAACTTTCATACGGGAAGTGTCTGGATACCGTTCTAAAAACGGCGCTGCACGTTTGAGGTGTTAAAAAAATAATTTGGACAATACTTTTTTTTGTTCGGTTCTGTTAGCATTCGTCTTCGTTGTAGGCGCTTTGCAAAAATAGAATTTGGCGGCAGTGGCGGTTCATTCCCGACTCCCGGCCGAACTTCGCCAGTGCACCGGTAGCTCTCACACATTTCAGTTTCAGCACTCGTAACAACCGTTTCCCTTCCCGGGTATCTGTAATTCATAAAGCATGAGAGTGGACTTGACCTCGCGGGTCTTTACAGTGTTGTGATTTCATGAAAGTGCGTGTGAACTGTAGTGAAAATGGACGGCATGGGAACACTTCGGACTAAGTTCAGGGGAGTGAAGAAGGAGCTTCTCGAACGGCAGACCAGTATGATGATACAGTGCATGACCGTGGGTATAGCTTAACACGTTGAAATTTGTGAGAAGTTTGTCGCGCCAAGGTTAACAAAGCTCTGAGAATAAACTTTCGTTGAAAACAAGAGTTCGTTCATTCATCAAAAAATGTTTGTAAGATTGACTCATTCAAATGTACTAAACTAACAAAAAAGAACAGCTGCTTCAATAATTGTCTGTGAAACCTAACGTAGTCTACTTCGGGGTTTCACAAAATGTGAGTCACCTTAGGATCCGAAAGCCCAAGACGCCTGTGGTCAACTTTACGTCGCAGTGCCAATACAGTCGTGCGTAACCAACGACGCGACGGACCCAAAACATTGGTGTCCTAGCTTTCAATCCCAGATCAATAAGCTTCCTACGTCGGCGCAGTAACTTGCAGAGGGGCTGTGCATGTTACTTGGTTGTTCATAGTATAGTGACATTTGAAATCGGTCGTGTGGCTAGTTGGTGCTACATTGTGGTGTGTTCCGGTAGTAACCACGGCACCCCATCGATGATTCATAGCCTCTGCGCTTCAGTGTTGATCGGGATTGTTTACTGTTTGGTTGTTTCCCTAGCTTTATGAAATTGAGATATTATTATGATACTTCGGTATGTTTATTGTTTTGCTTTTGTGATTTATAACTGATAAATTATAGATTTTTTTGTTCAATAGTGGTTTAACATTCCGAAAATTTATAATAGGAAATTTAGTTTATATGATGAACGATTCTCCGCTTTTTAAATTTCCGAAAATATATAATAGGTCCGTAAAATAGTTAGCTCAAATGCATCATTAATTTATAAAAAATTGGGACTATTTTGCTTGCGGTTGTTATGTTGACTGACCTATGTCTTTGAAGTAAAGTAGTTTTAACTTTTATAAGCTAGGCCATTTGGCGAAATGCTTTGCAATTCGTACATTTTCTAGGTTAATAGTCGGTGCCTACATAAATATGGATTGTTTTGCATGAACGAGGAAAATATTATCGTCAACCACAATTGAAAGTAGACGCACAAACAGTGCGGTTTGTCTCACATATAGTTTTTCTTACAGATCGATGAACTTTACTTGGAGATTCTGTACGAGATCCTACACAATGTGGGGGGCTGTGACGTAGGATGCGAAGTGGGACAGCTATCGATGCTGTCCTACGTGCAAGAAGCTTTCAAGATCTCCAACGACAAACACAATGAGCTGATGACAAAGGCTGAAGCCAAAGAGCCTCCAGAGCTGATGTTGAACGTGGAGGTGGTGGAGGCTAAAGATCTGGTGCCGAAGGATCCTAATGGACTGAGTGACCCTTTTGTGACGATATACATGATGTCAAATTCGTCGCAAAGGTACAATTCCTCAGTGAAACAGGCTACGCTGAATCCTGTTTGGGAGGAACATTTTTCATTGTGAGTATGCTTTGTTTCTTATATCGATTATATCCTGATAATATATATTTATAAGTAGGTATACTAAATAAAAAGTAACCTATACTTCGATTCAAAAACCTGGATATTTTTTTGTATAAAGGGGTAACAAAACCTAAGGAATATTGGTGAAAAATATATAACCGAAGCAAAGCGCAGAAGCTCAAAACAATTTTTAGTTTTGAAAGCTTTTATTCATCATTTCATTGATCTGGTTCGTTTTCGAATTCTTATTTAAACTTTTTTTGCTATACATGCGAGATTATGCATTGTTGAAGTAAGTGTTTTAGTTTTTAGTGATAACCTTGATGTTACCTTGTTATTTTCTGTTATTTTTATCAGTTTTTGTTAAGTTTTCATTCATAAATGTCGTTGTCATAAAATATCTTGATTTGTAATCGGAGTGTACCTATGTATACATTCATGGTCTTAAAACTTCACCTGGTTAACCAAGTTTTAGAGTAAAGATGATATAAACATCCACCTTACTAAATTTTCGCATTTTGATTGATCAAGTGAATAATTGATCAAGCAAGTGATTGATGATTGTGATTGATCAAGCAAGTAAAACAGCCCTAGTCGCTTCTGTAACCAATTTTCTCTTCTGTTATGTTTTCGTACTTAAATTATTAGTTTTATTTCAGTTTTAGTAACATCAATCTATGTAGGTAAGTAGGACAGATGACGGTAGGTAGGTATTATAGTTTCCATGTGTTAAACCGTGAGAATGATGTTCTTTCTGAAAACAAGGACAGACCGCTTGGTTTAGCGATTTTAAAGTGCATAGGTAGTTTAGTCGTTGATTTGTTTTGTTACGCAGTACCACAGATTATTAAATATAGTTATTGCTAAGGAAATAGGTTTTTTATGAATCATTAAACATTGCATAATGCAGCTGTGTTGCAGTTGGCAGTGAATTACACAATTCTCTTCACTTACCTTACCTACTAACTAATCCTACTATGTTACCTATAGCATGTAAATTATTTTATGGACAGTTTTACTGTTTGCTTTATATTATAATACTAGCATCTGCCCGCGGCTTGCACGCGCTTTCAAGTAGACCATGTCTGTCCTCGGGGTACCGTCATATATAAATCAATAAGATCCGTTTGACCGTGAAAGCGTAACAGACAGATAATCAGCTCTTTTTGAATTTTATGTATGGATTTTTTAGTTATAGTTTCCGTCATAATGGTTTTATAGTTGATATTTGATTGATTCATGTTAGGCCCTACGTAGGGCATCGAAGGGTCCATCCTTTGCGATGCTTTAGCTTTGATAGAAGAAGAAGAAGAAATACATTTATTTACAACAACTATACAATACAATAAAACAATTAAATTATGACACACTTATAAAATAGATAGCTATAAGCGATTACCATATCTACCTTCTAATACTTCTATGACCCACGACACGACTCACATGCCCAATAGGCTGGATAATGAATGCGTTAAGTTGCGGCAGATAGGGCCATTTGTTTGTTCCGTCACCAAGATTTATGTATCTTGGTGACGGAACAAACAATCTTTTTTGCAAAGAAAATCCCCGGGCTCAAATAACCCTCGGGAGTGGCGGTGCTATCGTTTGATAAAGCAGAGTTTACACTGAATGACGTAACATTACAAAATATGGGTTGACAGCTAAATGTAACTCTTTATAATTAAACGGAATTCCCCGCAGCTTGAGAGTCCTTATTATTGCTTATCGGAAAGCTTAGGGATTTATTGCGGTTTTAACATCGTCTGAAGTTTTGAGATAGTTGCAGTTGCACTATGACGTATGACTTAAAAAATATGTATAATTATTATTTGATTTCAGACCAATGCCTGGGAGTTTCCACGAAGATTCATTATGTTTGGAAGTATGGTAAGAGTGTTTTATAAAAATAGGGCCCTTTATTTAACATTAGGATTAAGATTCGGATCCACCGTGGTGGCATCAGCGCTCAAGCCAATCACCAAAACAAACACCACCACCAACTGGTGTTGGAGTGAGTGAGACGCCAAATAGTTCTAAACATATTAAATGTTGTGCCGCCAGCGGGTGATTTGGTTGCCGAAAACAAATTTGGTTGCGCAACCAACCTGATACCAGATGAGTAGGTACCCTCTATTCAACTGTGCACATTTTGTTGGTTGGCGCGATTGGTGGCGCCACCAGGCATCCTCATGACGTAGTAGAGCCTTAGTAAGGAACAATATGATTGGCAAAGAAAAATTTAAGTCAAAACCTTTTTAATGGTTGCGGGTTCGATTCCCGCCGTGGGACAAATATTTGTACGACCTGCAGGTATTTGTTCCGGGTGTTCTGTTCGTTTTATATGTATAATAAAAAATATCTATCTATGTAATGTATTGTATTATGTATATCAGTTATCTAGTACCCATAACACCATAACACAAGCTCTGCTTAGCTTGAAGCTATAATGCTGTGTGAATTGTCCAGCACTATTTATTTATTTATTATTTATTTTTAGGGACTTTGATCCAGCTGAAACTGTAAAAGAGAAAATGACAAAGCTATTCGATGTAAAAGGCGTGAAAGGTCTCCGGAAGCTCATGAAGGAAATAGCCATCACTGCCTCAACTGGAAAGCATGACAATGAGCTTATTGGCACGGCCAATATCCCTCTCAAGGTAAAAGCACTTTAACTTATTGGCAAAAGCCGAAAATTCATTATTTACGTAGATAATACAATAGATGTACTGTCAGCAATGAAAGTCGCTTAGCGTTTTATATTTTTAAAACTCAAATAACATATTCGTCAAAAATCTTTGGGACCTCTCACGGCTCTAGCGTTTTCGACGAAACCGACTAAGGATTTCGTGGCTTAGTTGGTTAGAGCACACTCGTACTGAGGGTGGGGTGTAGGTTCGAGTCCTGCGGAAATCGTAATTTTTTGGGAACTTACTTAATTTCTTATTATATCTTAAATTTACTTAGAACATAATACTTATGAAAAATCACGAATATGGATCCATGGAAGAATGGATATGTGCGCGGTAAAACTTATCTAAAACATCATCACATGATAATTTTCACAATCACTAGTAAGTAGTAACAAACGGTATCCATGGCAACGTATAGATAGATAGAGAATACTTTATTTATCACCAATTAAGAAAAAAAAATAGATTATTTTAAATTTAACATATAAAATAGAACAGCAATGTTAGTTGGTAAGCGATTGAATATTGATTGAAACATAATTATTCACTGGTGCATCATATTCGTGTGAGTGAATGAGGCAATTTACGACTTACCTTTCAAGGCAAAATTGCAAAATTTATTCATTTAAAATCTACAATACACTACTTCATCCCGCGCAGTTGTCCGCGAGCGGTTTTAATTCTATTTGAAACGTTTTAAGTGTTTTAGTAAAATTTTTATGTTGTTTTGTTTGAACGGTGACATAGCTTGTTCAATTTTTTTTTTCAAACATTGGTCACAAAGATGTATAGGCAAGTTAGTATTTTAATAAGTAGGCACTAAAGGTACATGTTTTGAGTATATTGGCATGCCATGTTTGTACAAAGTCGGTGCAGACGTTAGAAATTTATCGTTAGTTTTCAAGTAAAATTTAATATTTTTGTAAAATTGCCTCATGTTTAATTGTAATTCAAATATTGAAGCAATGTCTCGGACCTATACATTTAAGTTTGGTTACAACACCAAACAAAAATACTAATACTTGGTTTAATAACCCATTTTTTTTAAATATGTACCTATCTAGCGAACCGAGGAGTTTTTTTGTAAACACATTTTTTCTTAACCATGAAATGGTTACAGACAGTTCCTGCCGGCGGGATGGTAATGTGGTTCAGCCTCAGTAAGAAGAGTAAGCTGCGTCGACAAGGTGTGGTCAAGGTGCGGCTCAACTTCTCATCGGAGAAGAACCAGCAAGTCGCTGCGCAGGAGCATCGCCACTTGCTGAGGATAATGCTGCTGCACGAGCTGGAGAATTCTAAGGTTAGTGTTTGTGTTACTTTTGCAATTTCTGCTAGGAAATGTTGTACTTATCTAGTTATTTGAAAATCCAAAATTTCATATTTTCTCACGTCAGTTATTAATTAAAGACGCATACGATACAAAACAAAACCTGTTATGTTAGTAATAAGTTAGACACAATAAAGTATACAATAAGAAATAAAAAAGATGCTAATAATAAAGGTACCTACCTACCCCTGTTTATTACACCCATACCATTAAAACTTAAAACCAATTTAATGCGCTAATTTTACATAATTGCGAGCTAGTACGATAAATGAAATATTATTTATCCTTGTCGAAGTTTTTTGTGTTGATACAATCATTATAAAGTAATTTTGTAATCAAATTTTAATGACAATATTGACAAAACTAGACACTAGTTTTTCAACTACTAAATTGGTATGTCATTTAACTTCTCTAGATACTCTGGTTTTAACAAAAAAATATGTCAGGTAGTGCATAATAGAGCTAAACCAACAATATTATATTAGTACAGTCAATGAGTTATCCTAATTATATTATTTATTCTTTAATCGTTTCTCAGTCAGTGAGTGCCCAAAAGTGTTGGTGGTTAGGTGTAAAAATCGAAAGCAGAAATGTTAACTTCGGAATTTTTTTTGAACTAGAGACCAACATACTAAAAGTTTTGAGAAAGTTATGAGACGTTTGGGAATAGGTAAATAAAAAGTGTTTAGAACAAATTTGTACAGATCTTTATCAGCTATCATTGTGTACAACAAAATATCCCATGATGCTTCGCCTACGAGATGTAAGCAAAACACTAAAAAAAGGTTTGTGCCCCCTCTGTAGGGTTCTAGGGGGCTCTGGGAGAGTTTGAGTAGGTATGTTTGTCTCCTACTTTACTAGCTTTGACAAATAGGTTAAATTGTCTAAGCTTACTAGTCAAAACTAAAGTTCCGAAGTCAAACTATCGTCTTTCGATCTTACCATTCCTTCGTTGGCTGGACTATATTAAAACGTCAAAAGGCAATCTCGAGTGAAAAACATAACGTTTCAATTATGTTTTACACGTTTGTATGCATCAATATTGATTGTGCAAATGCAGTTCATTTCGACCTACATTCAGAGTTTGATAGGATGCTGTAACATATCAAGAGATTTATCCCTTCCTCTGAGCTGTAAACACACTTCATAACAAAGTGCTTCTATTAGGCACATGGCTGAGCCAAACACTGATTGAATAATAATCACAGACCTTGCGATTATAAAAATGTGATGTCATGACTGATTGGGCTCAAGTTACAATTTTACGTACTTCCGTCGATGTTGGTACATAAGTTAATCGATGGTTTTGCGTGTAAGAAATATATGCTGTTGTCATTGGTGGTTGCTTTTTATCTGATCGGGTCACTGTTAATATACTTTGAACGAGTTGGAAATACCATTACCATTAGCATAGTACCCAAACTTTGAAGGATGAATGGCCCTAGCCCCGCTTGCATTTGGATTGTTTTTTTTTTGTTTTAGCCGATATTATTAATCCACTCTCTTATTTGATGTTTGGTAGTTCGACTGACAATCAAATAGTTGTGACAATTAAGTCCTGATGATTTGCCGATTCCATTTTGTTTATGAAGAACTTTTAATCGACTTTGTTATTTATGCTCAACATTTTGTGTTATTTAACAGACCTTACTCAGGTGTCTTAATGGCTGTTTGCACTCAGAATTTTCAAAGGAATAAAATAGTTTATTTTTGGTATTTTATTTTCTGCTTGTTTCTGCCAACGGCATTACACGGCGTTTTCCGTGATAATAATACAGATAAGTTACTATGGTAAACTATAATTTTTATACTATATTACTTGAATACTTTTTCATGGAAAAATTATCGATGTAAAATCATCTTTGTTATATTACTGTTAAATACCGATAAAAACTGAAACTTTTGTAGCTAAGTCCCTAAGTCCCCATATTTTTTGAGACTCTCAATCTCTTAACTGCCAAAAGTATGAAATACTTAATTCTGTCATTCAGTCTTCGTTCACTTTCCTGTCAACAATTAGAAAACACCAGTCGTGCATGTGCCAAATAGAAAATAAATTCATGGCGGTGTATAATCATTATTTTAATTTTCCGTATTTGTGCGGTCTGACAACTCGCTAAGGTTTATAGCCAGTCTTTGTCCAACCAGTGGGACAATGCGGTTTGGCAAAAAAGGATTCTTGGGCGAACCCCCTTTATTATTTTAGAACACGTACGAGCTGAAAAGAAACGTTGAAAAACCAAAAGTAGCACACGGCACGTCATCGGTTCTATTCACCAGTTTTATTGATTCAGATCATGCATCACTGTAATTTCGTGGACCTAATTTAAATTATTAGGCGTGACTGACCATTTCATGCCTATTGCCTACTAACTAACCAAGAATGAGAGATTGTTAATTTGTTATGCAAGGTGTTTAGGTACCTATGTTTGCCAACTGGTAACGCACTTTAGGGTAAACATACCTAAATGGATTTAGCGTCATACTTACAAAAAGTAAAGCTAAAGTTAGAAAGCCTCTCTTTCAAATTTTTCCTTAACTTTGTCCTCCAGCGGGACATTTTTTCTCTTCCCAGTTAGCTATTTTATTCTGCATGGTAATGACGTCAGTCTTTTTGCATGATTAATCACTTTTACTCTATTTTCAACGTCGTCCTCGGGACCGTGACATGACACTCATATCCTTAACACTAGATCTTCAACTTTGATAATCTGTAAGATATGAAATAAGTTCCCAAAAACTTTCGACTTCGGCGGGACTCGAACCCGCGCCCCAAGGATTTTTGTTATAGTGACACATAGTATTATAGTCACTATAACAAAAATCTTTCAAACATTTCTTAGAGATGCCCAGAGTGCGGGTAAGCACTATAACAAAAAATCCTTTGACAATCTGGGCTGAAAATAATATGTAAAGAGCGGGCAGAAGCTAAATAACAATGTGAAAAAAAATTAACGCGGTGGCGGCGTCCCTTATTTAGTGCCTAAGATATTTAGCATAAGTGATTTTCACGAAGAATGCTCCTGGCAATAGAATAAAAATAAATGTAAATTCCTCAGGTAGCGCATTACTGGTGGAGTGGAAACTTCAGCGCCCAAGCAGAAGCCATCATCACCCAACACGCAGCGCAAAGTGGTTTGAGCCAGCAAGACAACACGCTGGTCCAGTGGTGTGTGTACTGTGCAGTCACCGCCGATCATCCTCTGAGCTTCGTCCTTTTCAACACACTCTTGGATAAACTGTCCAAACCAGTCAAATCAGGTGAGACTAGTTACCAATGGAGTGGATTCTTGAACAGCTTGAACAGCTTGAACCAGCCACATAACAAGCTGCTGGTCAAGTGCTGAGCGGTTACAACTTTTTGAAGAAATCAGCAAAAAAACATCAAATTGTAATTTTTGCCCTTAAAACAGGTTCTGAAACCGGTTTTCTAGTTTGTAATATTTAGCAAATCTTTATAAGTACACATGATTACAATAAACAAGACAAAAATAAAAATCTGACTCAATATAGCAGGAAATTTTAATTACGAATCTTGATTAATGATAGCTGAATTACCCTCATAGGTAAATGAGTCTTTATTACTCATTCGGTTCTCGGTTCCGCTGAGAATACGCTCAATCCTAAACAGGTCTAAGAAACAGGTATGCTCACTGCTCAGTAGTCTTGTATAACATACTAGCGACCCGCCCCGGCTTCGCACGGGTACTATATTATGCATTTTTATATATAAACCTTCCTCTTGAATCATTCTATGTATTAAAAAAACCGCATCAAAATCGGTCGCATAGTTTTAAAAAGATCTAATCATACATAGGGACAGTACAGACAGCAGGAAGTGACTTTTTTATACTATACTAGCGACCCGCCCCCGCTTCGCACGGAAACCTCTAAAATTGTCAGTGTTCCTCTACTATATTATGCATGTATTATAGTATATAAACCTTCCTCTTGAATCACTCCATCTATTTAAAAAAACCGCATCAAAATCCGTTGCGTAGTTTTAAAGATTTAAGCATACATAGGAAATAGGGACAGAGAAAGCGACTTTGTTTTATACTATGTAGTGATGGTGATTATAATAGAATTTTAACTGTTAGGTGTGAACAAAGAAATTAGTCCTCGATTAGTGCTAGGGGAATACCCTTTTGACGTCAGGTCAGGTCACCATCGCGACCAATTTCAACGTCATAACAATACATAAATTAGCATACATTACATTGGGAACTTTATCAAAACCAGTTTGACGACCAGTATCAGATGAGACAGACAGAATGTCGGGGATTCACTACCAACATACTTAAACTTGCCACATGGATAATAAAATCAGCCGGTTTGTATATGTCTAGGCCGATTGCAAAACGAAATACGGCGCATTCAATAAATTCACATATTACGGTGGTTGAACGTTCAACAATACGGTAAATTGTCGAGTTGAGCAAAAATTAACAAAATGCATATTTATCCAAATGTTGTCGTATTCGGTTCCTTTCTTTATCTACTACAAACTCTATCCAAATGACTAATACAAACTCTATCACCATACAAAACTTCCAACAACGACCAAAATGGCGCTTTCAGTTCCATTTTCATAAATTATATTCTAATAAAATGTATGTTTTGTAAATGGAATACCAAAAAGTCAGTCTTTATACAAGAGAACGAATGTCCTGTACTGGCTGATGGTTTTAGACAGAATAAAAAAAAAAAAAAAAACTTTTGCTCCCAAGAGCGTATTCTCGAGTTTTACGCCGGGTCGGCCCAAGCTATAATGAATGACACACTTTTTGAGCAAGAGAAGTGAAAATATCTTTTTTTCTTACCTATCTTATCCCACTGCTGGGCAAAGGCGTTAACTTTTCCAGGCCCAACTCCCACCAATCTACCCGGAATGTGTCCAAATCGTCTCGCCAGCGTCTTCAAAGCTTGCACCGGTCGTCGTCTTATATAAATTTTTATTTTCCCTCAGGACTAATCAATGAAGAGGACGTCAAGCTATTCTGGGACGGTGCCAAAAAACTACTACCCCTATGCTTCAGTCGCATCCGTAAACTGCGAAAGAAGACTGAAGACGATAAGTCAGTTATGAAAATGCTTCGAGAAGTCCTCAAAATCCTGCACAAACTATCCGTTCTCGATGTACCTGATACTATAGACTTGTTCCCTGAGAATCTATACGGATGGTTGAGGGTAAAAGACTCAAAATTGACAATCCACGACGTGTTACAACAAGCCGTTATACAGGGTGCGTCGGATTGGTTCGTTCATATTCTGGATAATAATGAGTGCAAAGATAAAAGCGAGGAGACAACGTTGCAGCATCTGATCAAAGTTATTCAGCTGGTGCGCTCAGATTTGCAAAAGGCTGTGGAGTATTATGATAGAATATTTGTTGAGTGAGTAACATAATACAATATAATTGTTAACTTTATTGAAGACTGGTTAAGGCGCTATTTTCCTTGAAAATCTATTCTGTTTTTCTTGGAATCCTGCCTCAAAGAAAATATTACTCAATTTAAATAGCAATAGATGTCCATTTTTCTTGCGGAAATATCATGGCGACGATGATTCATTCGTAATGACGAGATCATTATTGTTCTTTTAATAGCTATAGGTCAGTATTAAATGAGACCAATTGTTTCGCGACAGACTTATCATTTAACAATGTCAAGTCTGTATTATTGTCGCAGGCTAATGCGAGGATAATAACATCCATCAGCCATCATCAATGCGAAGAAGTAAACCTTTAGTTTAACTGACAGGTTTTGTTAATCGTGAGCATGTCGTGAGCCGATGTAATACTGGTAAAATTTGCATTTTCAGTGCAGTCTTTTGTTATTTTATTATCGACGCGTCTATGGATTTAGAAGTCATATTTTCGCACGCAGCATAGCGTCATAATAACATAACTAAATCGTGGTGAACGTTTTAAAATAGCAATGAAAAAAGCCGGAGATTTGTTTGTAAATGCCAAATGTCAAAACAGTCAAAACAGCAGTAAGTTTTGACCCAAATGTAGATAACCCAGGCACTATCTCTTTCGTGGTTTGAGTTGCCTATTTGGCTATACAGTGTGGAAATTAAACTCAGGCCCTGGAGGGAAACTACTTAAAATCCTTAAGCTAGCTCATTTTACTTAAAGGAGACATTCCTTTATTTTTAAAAAGAAACAAATCTGCATTAAAATATTTTTTTAAACTCGCTTGCTTCGCCCGGGACTCGAACCAACTAAAATTTAAAAAAATAAACACTCTTTATTTTATTATACTAATCGGTAGTATTAATATTCAGGATAAAGTTTCTCTAAAAAATATTTGGTTACTGTTCACTTTTAACAAGTAAAAGACACGTAACAGTTCTGTTATCTCTCCAACACAACACGATTAGATGGCCTGCAAGAAGTCCAGACCTGACGCCCATGGACTTCTTTTTATGGGGTCATGTAAAAAATGTTGTTTATGAAACTTGCTATGAAACCGTTCAAGAGCTAAGGATTGCGGTAGAAAATGTTATCAGGGGCATACACCACAACACTTTGCTGAAGGCTACAAGAAATGAATTTCAACGGCGACTAATGTTGTGTAGCCGGAACGACGGGGCTCATTTCGAACAATTTATCAGTTAAATAATTTAAGTGTTACAAAATTGATAGTAAAATAAAGTTGATGTTAGATTTAACGATTATTTTTATTTTTAAGACCAAATGTTTGTTACAGAAACTTTATCCTGAATATTAATACTACCGATTAGTATAATAAAATAAAGAGTGTTTATTTTTTTAAATTTTAGTTGGTTCGAGTCCCGGGCGAAGCAAGCGAGTTTAAAAAAATATTTTAATGCAGATTTGTTTCTTTTTAAAAATAAAGGAATGTCTCCTTTAAGTAAAATGAGCTAGCTTAAGGATTTTAAGTAGTTTCCCTCCAGGGCCTGAGTTTAATTTCCACACTGTATAGTAAATAGCTATTCAATTTCTCCTTAGTCATAATAAGCAAGCGTCTTTTGATCTTTATGTAGAACACTAGTTTCTACCCTCGGCTTCGCACGCATATTTTCGGCATAATAAGTAGCCTATTAACTAAGTAAGGATATGTTCCTAATGTATGCCAAATTTTATCTTGATCTGTTCAGTCGTTTTGGAGAATACATACATATGTAACAAAAACGCAATCACATTTTGCAAACTTTCAGATTTTTAATAGTAGTAGGATTTCCGTCCAATACACCGTCGGCCATATCATCACCTTCCATCAGGCAAGATGTCGGTCAAACGAAGGTTTATTGATCATAAAAAAATACATTTTCTTATTCCCATTTCAGCATCATGAGCTTCCCATACCCAAAGACGCTTTACGGGCTATACGAAAGCAAAATAGCAACTCTCGTCGAGCCAGAAGTGCTGGTAGTTTGTAAGAGTCTCAAACGGCTGAGATTCAGCGAAGGATCGACCAACAGTGTGCATTTAGCTGGTGGACTCAATGGAGAGACAGGGCTTGGTACTCCGACGGTGGAAAACGAGCCATTGTCTATGGGAACAACGCTCTTTGAGCTGTATTTGACTTTGCAGAGGTTTTTGACGTAAGTTGTAGAATATTACAGATTGTTTTATAAATAGATCTAGTTTCTTCAGTTCTGTTGCACAGTAAGCTCTAACGATAATTGGTGTATTATTGGTAGAGCCCTGACAGATTTAAAGTAATTACATTTGATGTTGTTATATATTTGGCTTTGTCTTTTTTTTGTATGTTCGACAATTTCTCCGTCGTTTATGGATCGATTCGGATGATTCTTTTGCAGTTGTATAGAGGATGATCCCGAAGTGGTCCCATAAAAATTTTAATCCATAGAGATTAGTATTCATCCCACAAAAGAGATACAAACTAAGGGAACCGATCTTTTTCCCTGACGGGTCCCACTCTCCCCGTAGCTCTATCGATAGAGCTCCATTCCTACTACACGCTCGACAAAATTCTTTAATACTGTAAAGTATATGTAAAGTTTGGCGTGTTTTCTAGAGACATACAATGATCAATGATTGATTGATACAACGAAGACCAAATTTTCAAAGAACCCATGATTATTATTTCAGTTTGAAACTATATTTCAAAAGAATCATCAATCACTCTTACGCTACCTAACGCGACCTTAAAACCAGTCAACTAAATAACCATAACCTCCTTTTCCAAAACACCATAGATAAAAAACTCCATTACCATACTATTACAGTTTATTGACTCAAATACAATGGTAACTAGTAGGTAACTATGTTAATCAGTAAATGGGTGTGAAAACCTCAATGGTAGGTGAGTTAGTAGGAATGTAGTTCACGCTCATTCATATTGACTTTATGCAAGTCTTTGTCATCTGTCTGACACATGGTAATGGAAAGGTAAATATTTGTGTCTGCAGCATCGAACCGTTAAGTGATCCTTGTTGCTTAGTAGGAAGGTTCAAATTACATCAAACTGTGTTCGGGTGTCACAAAGCAAACAGGTTTTATTCACTTATCACATGGTTATAGTTTATCTACATATCTTGCAGAAGATCTTGAACCTTGTTGTCATGGTGAAAGGTCTAATTTCGACTTACTTAATTGTTTTCAACTAATTAACATAGTTATCGCTTAGCGGGTTCTGAACTTGAACTTCTGAAAATGTGATATTGATTACCCGTTCCATCCATTATCTTCTTTAATTGATAATATCCAAATGATTTTTATTGGTATTTGAATTTAAAGTAAAGTTAAAAGTATTTATTCTGTGACATTAAATTGTTTTTGAAAAAAGGAAATGCATTTGATGTTAAATAATTCAATAGATTTGACTGTTAGGTACAGAAAATGCGGACGGCCATCTTAGATTTTCAAAATCAGCTCATATTTTTAATCTACAGAGTTAGTGGAAAACGATACCTTTTAATGCTATCGGTAATTGATGTTAGAAATGTTATGTCAAACCAGAAGTGGTTTGACAAGTATTTTGAAGAAATTACTTTATATAACCCCACTTGCACAACAATTTATAAAACATTTCTCTATTTCAGGCTAGGTCAAGGCCTAAACGAGGCAGAATGGAGCTCCTACGCCATTTCAAACTTCCACTCCTGGTTCTTTGGCGGCGTTGCCCAATGGCTAGACATAGCCGCGTACAAAGCTCTGTCAAGGATCGAAAAGGCCGTAGAATTAGATCATCTAACGCAGGTACATAAAAACATTACACCTTTGCCCTACTAAAACCAGTGCCAATGCATTATCTAGCCCCAAGCTAAGCAGAGCTTGTGTTTTAATATAATTATATTACAAAAATAGGTATTTTTTATCATACATACAAAACGACCAGAACACCCGGAACAAAAACCTGCAG
Source organism: Eupithecia vulgata (assembly GCA_946478455.1). Lineage (NCBI taxonomy): Eukaryota > Metazoa > Arthropoda > Insecta > Lepidoptera > Geometridae > Eupithecia > Eupithecia vulgata. The sequence continues at coordinate 8,535,632 of OX297869.1, read as the reverse complement.
ATCGTAAAATATTTGTCGCAGGGCGGAAATCGAACCCGCAACCTCCTGCGTCGGCGGACTTACGCACACCGCGCCACAGAGGTCGTCAGTGTGAAGAACGTTTACGTGTTCTTGAGTGGAAACCGCGAGTGAAGGCAGGGCGCTATGGCGCTCATTAGGGGAGGCCTATGTCCAGCGGTGGACTAATCTAGGCTAATGATGATGATGGTGAGGAGTTTAGCTAATGTATAATTTAGGAATCAATCATTATACTTACAGTTAGTTACTTTGTTTTACCACACAAACACAAAAGCAATACGGAAATAATGCTACGAGTAGACGATTTATTTGAAGGTCTATCTTTTAAACATTATTCTTTTTGTGTTATTTCGCAGGTGGATACAAATGTGAAGTACAGCAGTTCTGGAGTGGATACCCTGGCTATATTCTACCAGATCAAGATATTCTGGCAGCAACTGGCTTGGCCTGATGTAGTCGGCTGCTATACGTTTGTGGCGAAAATTGTTGATGTAAGTAAACACTAGACCTAATACTCTGATAATTTCTTTGGCACAGCGGACGGAGACCGCTGAGGTTGGAGGTTCGATTCCATTTTGCCTAGATGTACATAATCTGCAGATTTGTTCCGGGTTCGGTGTTTTCTGTTGGACTAGGCCTATGTCCAACAGAAAACACCGAAACACCTAGGCATATGTACTTCTACGGATTTCCGTATTCCGGATTCTATCACGTAGAGAAACCCCGAGCATAGCTCTCTCTATAGCCCGCTGAGCGACTCTAAGCTAATGAACGAGGCCTACAGTGACCGACCACGTCTCAGATCCGCAGTTCACTGGTAACACACACTGATTAAAGCCATGTAACATACATTTTCGTATATTTTCAGGACATTTGCCGCTGCTGCGTTTTCTATTCCGACAAAATGGCAGCTAAAGTGGAGAGCGTCGGTACAGTCAACACGGTGTACGAAGAGCGTTTCGAAGTGACGACGGAGTGGTGTGTGGCCATCAACAATATAGACTACGTGCGGCAAAGTCTGGAGCCGTTTGTGGAGGAGTTGGGGATGGAGGATATTGTGCAGAGGCTGAGCGAGGCACGGTCGCCGGTTGAAGCTCAGAGGTACGTCCTACGTCGCGTCGATTGACTCTTTCCTAAATTTATTTTGTCTACAGACTTAGTTTAGAAATTTTTGTCAAAACTATGGTCAATCTGTGGCTAAGCATGAAATTTCACACTTTTTTACCGTTATGAGCTTTTACAGATTTGTTAGGGAGCAAGTTTTTAACAAGTTTCACTATCTAAAGAAAGTATACTTGGGTACTTTCTTTAGATAAGTTTTAATAAATAAGTACCTATACTTTCTTTAGTTAGATAGTGAAACTTAAAAAAGAATAGTATTTTCGGTATTGTAAATTAATTTCCCGAACTGATGCCACTCTACATCATCTTTCGTAGCCGCCAAAACGCAAAACGATGATGATGAGAATAATTGAATAAATAGGTATAAATAAATAAGGAAGGTAGTTAAAACGATCATTCTCTTTCAGATGCAAAGAAACAATGCAGAATGTTATGGCCAATGCAGTAGATACAGTCAAGAACAAAATCGTAGATCTGTTGCTGGTTATGGTCAAAAAGGTACCAACCTTTTTTTGATTACTGATTTTACTACAATCTTTTTATTCACGAAAGAGTTTTTACACAAGTTTATCTTTATATGTATCTCTTGTTTTTTGTTTGTTTGTGTTACAAGTCGTTAGGCACTTACTTTCCCTGTGTTTCTTGTGTAAGTGCATATAATAATTAATCATATTAATAATAATATAAATAATTATATATGCATTTATCATTTGCATATATCATATAATTTAACTTACCTTTTTCTAGTATAGTAATGATATAATATTTTACTTGTCACATTTCAGATGATGCCATCCATCACTCGTTTCCTAGTAGAGGGCGCAGAATTGCTTCACCAAGATTGCTCAAGCATGGACCGCGTTATGCGCTACTTAGAAGCCAACTTAGACATGTTGTACCAACATCTCAACAATGAGAATTTCTCAAGAACATTAGATATTGTTTGGGAGCAGCTTGGCGAAGTATTGTATGAACTCATCCAAGCTAATCTTGAGGTATGGTTTCGTTTTCATTTTCATCGTTTTTATTAATATCGCGTAGTTAAAATTTTCATGTTTTATTTATTGTAGTTGTTTAATTTTACTAATATTTTTACTAATTGTGTAACTTTTCGTATGGGGCTAATAAAATCGGTTACTTAATCCTGCAAGTTATACGCTGAACATTCATAACTTTATTAGTCTGTATTTTACTGGGTCTTAACTTCATTTAAAATAACAAATTTTTATTTTTAACATACTAATCCGTATTAATTTGGTTTATAGAAAGAGAAACTTGCTACGCGTATCAGCTTGTTTAGGCGTAGATATTTTGGAAAAAACAAAGTGTCCCCCATCTATGTTTATCGGGTAAATAACGTAGCTACTGTGACGCACGCTACTGCAATTTTATCTAGATGTTTCCACCAATCACTGTTAAAGACACTGCGTATTTCGCGAAAGATTCGCTAAAATAAGCGTTTATCTATAACTCCAATTAAAAAACCTGGATATTTTTTGTATACAAATTTACAAAACGGATTACAAAACTTATGGAATATTGATGGAAAATATTTAACGTATTTGGTATCAACGAAGCAAAGCACTGAAGCTCGAAACTATTTTTTGGTTTTGAAAGCTTTCTTTCGTAATTTAGTTGATATCTCTCTTTCGTTTTCAGATTAAAATTTCAAAATTTTTCGCTGCTCATAACATTATGTGTTGTTGAAGTTAGTGTTTTAGTTATTTGGGATAACGTTGCTGTTACCTTGTAGTTTTTTGGTATTGAGATCAGTTTTCGTTTAGTTCTCATTCTTAAATGTCTTTGTTGAAAATATCTTATTTTCTTAATCTGAGTATAATGATATCGAAATCTTTGGAAAATCAAAAGACTATGAGTAATAATTGAAATTGTCAAAATAAGAATCTTTGGTCTTTAAAAAACACTTATTAATTTGCCACAACCAAAAACTGATTCACAGCAACAATCTTATAACACAAACAGTTGGAAAATCTTTGACATTCTTCGATCAAAGACGCTTTTTTGACCAACCACGGAAGTACAAAGTTAGATGCTTGTTCGTCACAGTTTTATTTCTTTGCCAGTGTGATTATTGACTAATTTTTCTTTTATTTTACTAGCACCGAAGGGCAAAGATAACCCGCTTTATCGACCCGAGGCGTCTGACCAAGTCCGCCGCTGCCCAATTAGACTCGGTAAACGCATACACAGCACCTTGGTTTATGTCATGTGATATGTGCCCGTAATGTTTTAGACATTTTATGATGTACTCGTAGTGACATTATCGGCTTGGAAAGATTTATAAGATAAGATAGGGTGTTTCCACAGCGCAGTAAAAAAATCTAAGTCTAAGTCGTAAGATTTCGACGGCGGAAGTGGATTTTTGACAGCTTTGTACCTACGCAGCCGGCAAGAGTACTTAAATAAATAAATAAATAAATGATGGACAACCCACACGGTATCTAGCCCCAAGCTAAACAGAGCTTGCATTGTGGGTACTAGATGACCGATATACTTAATAGAAAACATTACGTAGATAGATATTTTATCATACATAGTAAAAACCCAGAACACCCGTAACTAACATATTTTCAAACGTTTGTCCCAAACCGGAATCGAAACCGCACCCCCTGCGTCGCAGGCGGACCTTCGCCCGCCGCGCCACATCGGTCCTTGAATACCTACTGTCAAAATTTTTATCCCGTGTCAATGTACTTATCCAAACTAGCTTTAAATTTTGATCAACTGAAAAAGGTCTTTCTTTGGTTATTTCCTTCCTTCTGCCAAACGGTGTTTATTGTGTTGAGTCAAGAACTAAACTAATTTTTGACAGCACCAAAAGTGTCGCTGGCTTTTCTATTTCGATCACAGAAATAGGAATGACAAAATTGTTAGAGCTGTCAAATAAGACTTCCTTATTTTTTTTAACAAATCAAATAAATTTAAACTATTTAACTTAACTTGAAGAGGTAGAATTAATGAAAATCTTATGTGACTTGGCTTGCTAGCTTAATTTTTAACATCATAGAAGAAAAACGTGGCAGGGGAAGACCAATAACGCCGCGCAGTTCCGCTGACGCGTAGTGCGATCAGTCTCATAGGATTTCATACAAAGAATGACAAGCCGCGCCGTGTCACGCAGATCCATTGTACTGCAGTTCCGCTCAGTGCGAGAGCACCTTAACTATTGGAGTCAGATCAATGAAAAAACCTCTGTCATGTCGTATATAGAAGTAAAAGTATGCGGTCTGCATTGCAAAAAGACCAGTGGAGGAAATTGCATCATTGCACAGACAAGAGCTCTTTAATTCATAACAATAAAACCTTAATAAAAACGCCTTTTTCTTTTAAGTCAGAAGGAAACAAAACACAGTCTATTTTAAACAACGTTTATACACGTCTAGGTGACAGTGTCTTGTATTCGCTCGTTTGTTAAAATTGAGAGGAACCCATTATCAAACTACCAAATCACTTGTTCTAACAGAGTACTTCTGTTTTGTTTATGCTTTCCGAGTCGATAATACTTAGCGGAACTATTTATTTAGCCTTGATGTGAATATCAAATATCTGTCTGTCTTGTGTTTGCGCAAACATGTAATTTACCCAAAGTAAATAAACGAAAGACACTTCAATATATACTACACTGTTAAACTTATACGTGATCTATGTAGACGCGAGTATGAAGCCTTTTTATTTTTAATTACCTACGAAAGAAGTAGTCTTAATAATTAGCTTCTGTGCACGAAATCCTAAAAAGTGCATGCTCTATAAAATATACTCCTGTAGCTATACTATGAACGCGTTTGGGCATGAAATTGTGCCTAAATAGCCTAAATAAGTTTCTAGTTTTGCGTACTTTTGGCTTCGAAATCTAACATTGTATTGTGCACGTCTTAGTAAAATAGAAATACTTTTAACAACCTGTTAGCTTCTGCTCCTTTTAAAGCACGCCGCGGTTGAGGCTTCACCAGTATGAACCATATTTCATGAATCATTTCATTTTTGGGCAAAGGGAAATTTATGTAAACAGTTCAACGAACATAGAAAAATATATTTTATGTATGTTTTCATTTATATGTTTATGTCATGGTGTTGGGGATAACAATGTTTAAATATGATATGAACAAAAACCTACATTTTCAATTGTTATCAACATGAAACCTTTTTTGACAAACCAACAAATTCTTTACAGAAACGTCGTCCGCCATCTTTCTTTTCAAACCTCCATGAGTGTTTGAAAATAATGATTCGGTCATTCCGGCAAGATAACGGCAAAGAGGTTTACACATCTGACACTTTGAAAAGAGTTGAATACCTCCTTAAGATCCACGGAATGGAAACGAGGGAGCTAATACATCAGTACCATTTGGAAAGGTGGCAGGAGCAACAGTCTGTAAATGAGCCTAAGATGGGGATTTTGACTGTTAGGGCTCAGTTTATTGAGGACTTTTTGAAAGTGGAGGTTATGAATGCTAGGAATTTGGTGCCAACAGATTCAAATGGTAAGATTCTATGAACATCGAACCTAGGTTTATTTTAGTCTAAACTGTTGCTAGGTCGAAAATTCAACGCTCGAACTTTTTACAAGGACCTCACCTTATTTTTTATCTCATTGGGGGTAATGCCCATAATCCCCACGCTGCTGGGCATGCGGACATTAAGACATTAAGAAATTATCAAATATTTCAAAAGAATTAAATTAAGAATTGATATCTCTAGATTGTATATTATTTTGAAGAAGGTCCAGAAAGATTCCTAGAACTGGTTTTATTAAGTTAGAGCGGAATACGCCCCTATAATAAAAAGCCTAATATGTTTCACTTCTCTTTTCGGTTTTGCGTTCGAATCCATTGCGTTTCCGTACTTCTAACTATCATTATATTGAACATTAAATGTTATTTTCTAAACTAACCATTTTTTTTTTTTCAGGATACTGTGACTCCTACGTCAGGGTTGGTCTTCTACCAGAGGATACGTTCGCAAACGTGGTCAAGCCCAAAACACAAACGCACAGCAAAAATCTATTCCCTCTGTACGATGAAATGTTTATGATGTAAGTTTGAGATATGGGTTCCTTATGAAAATAAAACGTCAAGTGCGAGTGGGACTCGCGCATCGAGGGTTCCGTAAAATTAAGAGTTTGTTGTGTGTGTTCTTGTTTCTTGCCAAATAGCATGATTCTAGTTCAACGGAAAGTTGTGCCTTACAAACTTTGGTTACTAGCAAAAAAGATCTTTTATCTACAAATTTCCGCTTATCGGATTTTTCCTTTTACTTGTTATGCTAACGGACTACAAAGTGATCCTATAAGGGTTCCTATTTTAAAAACGGACTATATTGTGATGTTCGTCTTAGATGATGTGCACCACATCTGGCTTATCAGGCATGGCATATCAGTTAAAAGCCCAGAACTTGTTAGGATTCTACAGTCGCGGAATTGACCAATCACATTGTAGGAAATTGACATCTCGCAAGAGGTTGCGGGTTCGATTCCCGCCTTTGAACAAATATTTGTACGATCTGTAGGTATTTGTTCCGGGTGTTCTAGTCGTTTTCTATATATAATTAAAAATATCTATCTATGTAATGTATTGTATTATGTATATCAGTTATCTAGTACCCATAACACAAGCTCTGCTTAGCTTGGGGATAGATGATGCTGTGTGGATAATCCAGCGTTATTATTTATTTATTTTATTCTTTTTATTAGACCTCTTACCCACGAGCAACGCACAACCCCCGAAGGCGTAGTCCACTTCGTGATCAAAGATAAAGACATGTTCAGCATGAGCAACAGCTTCGTGGGCGAGGCGTACCTTCACTTCAACGAGGTGCCGGAGACGCCGGCGCCAATCACCAGTCTTCCGCAGCAGTTACTCACAATCACTAAGCCTGCTTCTATCGGTAAGTGGAATATGTATACGCTTCTACAACAAAACTTCTAGTGAGTAGCAAAATCTATTAGTAAAGAAATTGTCAAAACCTTTCCGTGCAAAAAGGCTTACTACAAAATATCAGATTATCTAGAAGGTAAAAAAGCTTGGGACGGGTTTTGCTCCAACTCGAAAAATAACAACTAACAGGCTAAAGGTTTCATTTTTAACTTTTTGACGACTTTGACTTTGATTACCTACATAATTTTATTGTTTTGACAAAACTAAAACCGACGCACACTAGCGCCACCACCTATTTTATTTTATTGTTAACACATTAATTTAAAAAAAAAACATTGAGCAGTTTGTTTTACCAGTTATTTTTCTGCGACGCCAATTATTTTGATGCGAAGTTGCGCTTGGTGGCCACCAATTTCTGTTTTCGCATCTCTGCCTATATTATCTATACCGCAAGTTCCCTTTTGTGCAACTCAGTTGCGCAACGGGACCCTTCCTGTAAAAACGAACCCGCTTTATGACTGCGTCGTCCTTATATTACGATGAGTAAAAAACCCCAGGGTCTAATTTTTTTTTAACTTGCATAAGCAAGTTTTGATGTTATTAATGAAAATAAAGACTCAATGCTTATTATGTCAACGTTAGAGCAGCAGCCAATGGTCCACTGCTGGACGCAGGCCTCCCCCTGATAAGTGCCTTATTGGCTTTTATCCCACGCTTGGCATGCGTGTTGGGGATCGCAGTTCGGTGGTAGATCTATTCTACAAGAGGCGCTGCTGCCCGACCCCTGGTGTATGTCCCTTAGTCGCCTCCTACGACACCCACGGGAAGAGTTGGGGTGGTGCAAATTCTAAGCCCGCACCACACGGTATATCATTGACATTACTAAACAATAATTAATTGTGCTATTTTCCCCACCAGATGGAGATGCAATTAAAGCGCTCGAGACGCGGCAAGGCGACAAGCAGGCTCGCGATTTTCTCAAAAAACAAAGACAGAAGATGCCCAGCAAACAATTTTTCTCCCTCGGTTGAACCAATTCGAAATAAGCATAAACTTGTATATCTGAAAATAATTAGAAAGAAAGTGACTGTGCAGTGAGTGAGACGAGAGTTGTGTAGTGAATAATGTAAAAGTGATATGTTGTATGTTTTAGAATAGTGGGAAATTCCTTACGTGTTCAACGAAAATACTATGTTACTCAGTGTATTAATATAGATAACTTTTTAAATTGCCAGCCATTTTTCTGTCGAAAATGGTAATTTATGCATAAGTGAGAACCTAAAAAGCTTTTAGTTAATTTTAATTTTGCAGACTTTTCTAAGTCTGTATACGCATTTGTGAAATTGTTTATTCGAAAAAACCTATAATATGTCTAAATTAAAGAATCTCGAGGACCATCATTAATCGATATGTAGATAATTTATGTATTGTATATGGATCCCATTCCACTCATCAAATATCTTTGTCTAAGTTCTTTGTCCAACTATTGTTAAAAACTCTTGGACAGCTGCCCATTCCACTAGTCAAAGATCTTTGTCCAAGATTCCTTAGTAATTTGCGTAAAGACCTTTTACCGTAAGATGTCCCCTGCCGTAATGGGAATTTTTCTCAGGCAGGGGCCACATCTTACGGTGAACGGTCTGTAGTTGAGTTCACTAAGTTCTTTGTCCAACTTTTGATCAAATTTCTTGGGCAGATGCCCATTCCACTAGTCAAAGATCTTTGTCCAAGAATCCTTCTCCTACATCGCATCACACTAATATTATAAATGCGAAAGTTTGGATGGATAGATGGATGATTATTACTTCTTCAAGCCAAAACTTCTCAACTGCGGCTGAAATTTTGCATAGGTCTCTTGACCTAGAATAAAACTGCTAATTTTTTATTTATTAAATTCATATTTCATACGAAAAAACATTTAATGTTTAATAGAAATAACGCGGGAAGAAACAAACCTTTTATCAAATATCGGTGTTGCTAGTAAATTGAATGAATAATCCAACCTTTTTGATCAAAGGTACATTGTACAAAGATTGAAAGATTAAATGAGTGGAATAGGTACATAAGCTAAAGTACATTTAGATCTCATAAGGGTGGATAATTTATACTAAGAAATTCTGTTGTATGAATTAGTATTTAGGTATATTTTCGTAAATTACAACCTATTTTAATACGAATATGCCAGAACTGTTAAAATGTAGGCAATAATTTAAACGCTTGATAAATCATCGCGATTCTTGTAGTACATATATTTTGTGTGAGTATGCTGTATAAAAAAGCATTGTAAATAAGAATGTGTTTGAACATTAATGTTTTATATAAGGTTTATACGATACAATTTTATGGAAAAGTTTGTGGATGATGTGTTCTGTGATAAAAAGAAGTGCCTTATTTATTATTTTCACTTCTCATTTTATTAAATTGTATCTGATGAGTTAAGCTTGTGCGATATTAGTTAAGATAAAGCAAAATGTTTTTTTTTTAAATCTGTTACATCTGAACCATATTTTTAAAAGCATTATTTTGATAAGAACTTCCTCGTATTGCAATAAGCAATAAATTTTGAACCTTGTTCTTTTATGTTAAAGTTTATTTCGTTCTACCTTTTATTGCCATTAAAACCTTTTTACGATAAAATTAAAGTCTTTTGAATATTCCCCGCAAGTAGGGTTATTTAATTTAAAGACACCGTTGTAAAGTACGAACGTATCGAACGGTGAAATGTTGCACTAAAATTATAACTAGATGTCGCTAGTAAAAGTGAACGAGCTCTAGATCCAGCTGACGAGAACGCACGGTTCTATAGACGTGCTAAGTCTCTCTGAATACTTAACCATTTCAAGAACATTCAGACTATGTGATTGAACCGTTGTTGGCGTTGTTTTTATTTGGAAGTACAAGCTGATCCCACCTGGTCAGGGAATCCTACGGAATAACGAGGAAGCAGGCACTGACACACATCCTGAACAGCGCTGTGGCTAACGGCGCTGTTTTTAGGGTCTGCTTGCCTGTCTGTTGTTGTTGTTGTTGGAGAGAGATGTATTCCGAATGTTCTTAGATATGGTTAAACATTACAAATGGCTATATGGCATATACAGGCTTCGGATCGGACGTCTATTAGAATAGAACAAACCCGGATGTTCTCGTCAGTGCTATCTAGCTAGAGCTTTTACTAGCGACATCTAGTTATAGTTTTGGTGCAACATTTCACCGTTCCACATACCGCCCACTAAGGACAAACTGACAGAACTTTTAAAACTATCAAGGTTATTAACATTAAAGTCATTTAAAGTGGGATATTTACCATGATTTGATTTTTGAGAACTTTAGTTCTTCCGTGATCATGGCGCATGAAACTGTGCCGAAATATTGGAAAACTCAAAAATCAAATCATGGTAAATATCCCGTTTAAATGACTTTAAAACTGACAGAATTTGTCCTTTTACAATGTTATAGCCGCTAGCAACCGCCCACCATAAGTTCTTTACATAACTTTAACTCTACTAGCTCGATACATACTACAACGGTTTACATACTACAATAGATAAAATACAAGTTACGTTTCAAATTAATCTAGTTTTATAAGTTACACGAATATCAGTTATTAAGCTATAGGTAAAATACACACTTTCGAGGTAGGTCTTTTAATGATAGTGATGTAGCCCGGTCCTGGATATTTAGTGATCACTCGGCCGAGCAACCAACGAGAATGAGGTAGACCCTATCTAACCCTTCTTAATTATTATGACTAGGTCTCCTATTTGCGGTTCTGGATTTTGAAAAGACCATTGTATCTGTGTGTCTGATTAACGTCGCCTAAACGATTGGGTAAAAATTTGGTTAGCTACCTAAGTTGCCAACGGCGCGCGGCGTAGGCTTCCCATGTTAACATTTTCGTATGAATGGTCATAAAATATAAAATATATATAAAATAAATAATGCTGGACAATTCACACAGCATTATCTAGCCCCAAGCTTTGTATTAGAGTGCTTATAGTTTTAGCCTTACGCGTGCTGTGTCGGCCTGTAAGAGGTTGGTGCACTTAGCATCACTAATTTATAACCGATTTTAAATACCTTGTATGTTTTGTTGTACTCGCTGTAGGCTAATCTAATTGTTAAATATAATTAAACAAGCAGAGCTTGTATTCTGGGTGCTAGATAACTGTAGTAATACATGACTTAAATAGATATTTTTTACTATACATACATAGAAAACTACCAGAACATCCTGCTGATTTGCAGATCGTACAAACATTTGTCCCGAGGCGTTAATCGGACCTGCAACCTCCTGCATCGCAGGCAGACCTTCGCCCACCACGCCACAATAAGTGTGCATAAAGTGGACAAGTAGGTACGATTTTTTTATTTAAAATGCCTGTGTATTGACTTATAGTTCACAAAGATAGTCCTGCGATGCAGTTGAGAGTTCAATTCTGCCACGTGACAAATCATTGCAGGTGCCACTGACTTTCACTATATAAGTGCTACCTCAGCTCTACCCTGACCGGTCTAAGTATAGTTTACAAAGAAAGTCCTACAATGCAGTTGCGAGTTAAATTTCTGCCACGAGACAAATCATTGCAGGTGCCACTGACTTTAACTCTATCAGCTCTACCTCAGCTCTACCCTAACCGGTCTAAGTATAGTTTACAAAGAAAGTCCTGCAATGCAGTTAAGAGTTCAATTTCTGCCACGGGACAAATCATTGCAGGTGCCACTGACTTTAAATCTATGAGCTCTACCTTAGCTCTTCCCTGACCGGTCTAAGTATAGTTTACAAAGAAAGTCCTGCAATGCAGTTAAGAGTTCAATTTCTGCCACGGGACAAATCATTGCAGGTGCCACTGACTTTAAATCTATCAGCTCTACCTTAGCTCTTCCCTGACCGGTCTAAGTATAGTTTACAAAGAAAGTCCTACAATGCAGTTAAGAGTTCAATTTCTGTCACGGTACAAATCATTGCAGGTGCCACTGACTCCAACTCTATCAGCTCTACCTCAGCTCTACCCTCAGAGGTCTACAACAAATTAATTACACAGGTCTCCAGCCAGTAGCGGCGAGCGGCTGTTATTGCTTCATGCATATAAAGTAATAACAGCTACAATCTCGCGTTGTTAACTATTTTGTGCGTTTCCATTGTTTTAGATGAGTAAAATATACGACGTGGCCGCAGATGTTTCTAACGAGGCGAATTGCTGCCACGCAGCAAAAAATTTGCTTTCAAATATTGGCTTTAAGGTAGTTCGTCGCGTGTTGATGTGAGATATTTTTTTTTGAGCTTTTAGTTGTTTCTGCGTTCCACAAACAATAAAACTAGCGAAAAAGTAATTTGCCGCAAATAGTAAATATTTTCTATGAACTCCGATGAAACTTCGATGAAAGAAGTATATAAAAATAATAAAAACAAAAAAATTAAATCTCGCGCTAATCCGCGTCGAACCACCTTGTGCGAGGTGGTCGCGTCGTAAGAACCGACGACTAAGAGAACCTACCAGAGAAAGGGCTTATTTGAAAATGATCATTATTTATTGATTATTGATATTTTAATACTCCCGCTGCCATAACCAATACACGTGCGATTATCTTCGTGGTCATTATGGCACAATCCCCTTTGTTTTGGGGAAGCACGTTAAGCAGTGTATGTACGTGAGTTTGTTGATAAGGCCAACATTGACTCACCTCACCTCACATCAACAGCCTATATTGGTCAACTGCTGGACGCAGGCCTCCCCCTGAAGAGCGCCTCATTGGCTTTCATCTCTTGGACTGAATTAAGGATTAGAAGAAGTATCTTTTAATTACTTTTATGGCGTTCCTTTTTCTTCTGATAGTAGAATAAAGTAAATAATATGAATATCGCATTCATCAATGGATGCCAACTCTTCCGATTCATTTTTGATTTTTGAACTGCTAAGTAAAGTATTTTGATGTAGATTTTAGTTCACAAGCGATTTGCTAACGTCGCCACTAGAAAGTAGGTACCTATTACGTACCACTAGCTAACAAATAAGTATAAAGATAGATAATACTTTATTGTATCACACAAACACAGCAAACAGTGCAGAAATGAACGCTACGAGTAGACAAATAACACAGACGGCCTTATCACTATTAGCGATCTCTTACAGGCAACCTTGTGATGAACTGGACATGTAAGAACAATAAAGACGGTGGCGCTCGAAATAATAAAAATAAAAGAAAACAAAAATACAAATTATTCTAACAAGTAAAGCTACCACAAGGTACGTTATTTTTTAATTTTGCCCAATTGTATGTACTAGACCAAACGACATAGGCTAGTTTAATCGTGCTCGTCTCCGCTGGCGAGAGTATACAAGACGATCAGGCTGTCAGGAAGACGTACCTATAAAGGAAAACCATCGTGGAATAGACCAGTCCGCGACCCCCGCCCAGGATCGACGAAATTCAAGGCGATCTACGCGATCAACGCCCATGGCTGGCGAGAGACAGTTCACAACCGGAGAAGTCTTATATCAGCCAAAAGCCACTTTGCGTCGCTGAGCCACACGACTTTGATAAGTGAAGGTGAAGTAGGTACGTATGGATGGGCAATCAATTAAGCTAAAGCTAATTAACCGTGTCACTTACGATACGTAGGTATCAACCTCCGTCAATGTCTGCCCCCATCACTACAATCTGCTTCAAAATGAAATTAATTAAAATGTCACATAACAAAGCGATCCACGTGAGCTGAGTGACGGAGGATGCTGGAAACGCGTTCCCGCGGCGGCGGCGGCGGCGCCTTTCATGTTCTCCCTTTGATCGCGCCGCGCCGACAATCCGGCAATCCGGACTACTTATCGGCTCAGATTTATTGTGATTCGGAGGCTGCGGTCGGCGGGGAGTCCTCTTGTACTTTGCGGGCTTTATGCTTATTCATGATGTGTGTGTGGACAATGGATTGTTGGTATTCCTTTTATGAGCTTAACGCTGAAAAGTTTTTTTCATATATTCATAATGCATCTTTTTGGGTACCTAGGTAGGTAGGTAACAATGTTAAATTATTCTAAAAGCTCTAATCAATCTCTCTAAGTTGTTTTTAACTTTTTCTACAATTATGTTCTTAGGTTTTTGTTTGTGAACACTTAAAATTGCAAGAATTTATAAATCCAAAAATTTTACAATTTGAATTCGATGTATAGTGTTTGTAAACAAACCACCCATACTGAACCTAAAAATCACTTTGTTGCCGAGTAATTCATATATTTGTTGAAGGAAAGATCTTACAGGGAGATCTTTCCTTCAACAAATATTGCTGACAAATTATATCTGAAACTCAGTCGGGTCTTCTTTAGTCTAAGGTAGGTAGAAAAATTCTACCTATCATTATAGAATCAATCTGTAATATTATAAGTACCTATGCTCTAAAATCTAAAGCATAAGTTGAATCATTGAAAACTTTCTGCTACTTGCGTGTGAACAGACCCTTGTTAAAGAGAAGATGCTCCCTTTGATGTCCCAAACGACAGTCTTATAGAATCATACAAAAGGCAATCGGGCAATAAGGTATAAATAAATAAATAAATAAATAATGCTGGACAATTCACACAGCATTATCTAGCCCCAAGGTAAGCAGAGCTTGTGTTATGGGTACTAGATAACTGATATACGTAATATTAAACATAACATAGATAGATATTTTTTATTATACATAGAAAACACCCAGACCAACGGAACAAATTTCTGCAGATCGTACACAAATTTGTTCCGAGGCGGGGATCGAACCCGCAACCTCTTGCGTCGCAGGCAGACTCTCGCCCGCTGCGTCACTGAGGTCGTCAAAGGTGTTTGAACTTTGTACATTGTTGTAGGTATTGTACACTCGCACTAATACTAACCAGCCCAATATTTTTTTTTATATCAGTTTATCAGCTGCTTAGTCCTATCCTTCTTTTGAATAAAGGCTCATCTCCTTCCACCTGTCACGATGTTTTCCTTCTACTCATATAAATAAATATATTGTAAGTATACATTTTTTTGTAAATTTTCTTACCTAAGAAATTCAATGAAGTTTGAGAAATCCCATAATTATCGCAGTTTTTTTTGCATGACCACAACAAACGGTAGCGCTCGGTAGCCGGTAGGTGGTAAAAAGCCTTTTGTAGCCACTGTGCGAAGTGACTAGCAAATAAGCGGTCATTGTTCGGCTAATGTTCTCTTCATTACCAGAACAGAAAAAAGAAACATAGAAGAGCCAATAGGAGCGAAGATAATGATGACTGTAGAATTTGGTCTACTTGTTCTTTTCAGGAAGGTAGCTCGTCCATTTCCCAAACAGGACCAACATCTATTCCTTCTATATAATAATTATCATCAGGCAGATATAAGAATTAATATTGGTACTGGTATTGATATGGATCAGTTGAGCTACCTGTAGATTTTTTGCAACAGTTTGCAGATAGCTTAATTGTTTCTATTGTAAATACTAGTTTTAATTTTAATTTGTTATTTGATTGTTATTTTCTTTCTGAATAAAAGTTTAATATTTTAGAATTAATTACCGGGTATATAATATGTATGTATAAATAAGGCCTCCAAAAAATATATCTCTTACTCCAGCTTTTTAAACATCGTTGGTACACAACAAAATCCAAATTTCAGACTCCCCTTTCCCCGGCTGTAATAATTCAATAATCCGCGATATAACGAAAACATTGAACGAAAGAATATTATGTTCATTGTTATGGAAATTGGGCTTTGTAATGGTCTTTTATATTAAGAGCGCTTTTAAAAAGGCCGTCCTGCTAAGTCTTTAATGGGATTGAATAATAAGCTATAAAGATTTTGAATGGTCTAACAAAATGGTTTATTCTTTCCGGCTGTTGGTGCGGCAGTAGCGGCCATTTCTTTAGATGCCTTGATTTACTATCTACCTACTAGATGTTGTATCTGGGGTCGATAAAATAAGTTTAATGAGATTGCTCCGTGTATCGCAGGCGGCATCATAAAGGTACCAACTGTCAAAGGGCTTATTGTGTCGGCGTAGTTTGATTATGGCATTTTTACAAGCCAGGTACCCTCACTTTGACGGCTTGCCGGGCCGCCCGCCAATTATATTCTACTTATCTGTGTCCAACCCATGTTCAACGAAACGCTGTAAAGATATCCACTGAAAACTTACTTACTGTACAGTCATTTTCCTACATTTTCACTTTATCAAACTCTCAATTGATATTGATAATGTTTGTAGAGTATCTACTCTGTGGTCCCAAGTTACCAAAAATCCAAGCAAATAATTCAGCTTCAACCCTGAAATGATTGAAAAAAAAAAACGAAAACCTCGTGATCCTTGTTGAAAATGTTGAATAACTTTCTATGGTCATTTTAGGCGTCAATCAAACCGAAGTGTTGACTTTGATAGGTACTGCTTTGTAGATTTGGGTACATTTTACGCACAATGCTTTACTTTTCACCATGGCTCATTGGAACTCGAGCGTCTCACACTCGATATTGTTCTACCAACTAATGCTACTGTTTGGGCTTTTTAGGTACTGGGGAATGTGTTTGTTCTTCATAAATACTAATTATTGTTTGCCTTTCTCTAAGTATCTTCATAAAATCCAACAACTTTGATGAGAAAGTAGTTGCTAATAAATATTAACATTTATGAGTTTGAAAGCCGACGTTGATTAGCCTTAATGGACTCATTAGTTCTTAGGTTTTAAGAGGTTTTATAAAGGTCAAAATAATTGCAGATCAAGACGGCTCAAAACTTTGATAAACTTGTGAAACA
Source organism: Eupithecia vulgata (assembly GCA_946478455.1). Classification (NCBI taxonomy): domain Eukaryota; kingdom Metazoa; phylum Arthropoda; class Insecta; order Lepidoptera; family Geometridae; genus Eupithecia; species Eupithecia vulgata. The sequence continues at coordinate 8,518,841 of OX297869.1, read as the reverse complement.
TTCAGAATAAGTTAGGTATTTGTATAGGTATCTCCGGAGCACGTGAGTTAATTAGAGGCACCATTCGAATTTGCTGAGAAAACAGCCGATGCCACGGAGACGTAAGTTGGCAAATTGAATATTGTGCGAAATGATCCCTAAAAGGAGCATGATTGCTTATTGAGTGGCTAATTTGAGCGGTCGGTGTAGCGGAATGGCAGTAGCCAGCAGACGTGAGAGGCGGCCTGTTGTTTTGTTGGAGCCGTTGACAGGTGGAGGGTGGCGAAGGCGTGCGGGGCGGAGCGGCCGGCGCCCGCGCCGCTCGCGTGGCCCTCTCGCCTGAGTCACGCGCGCCTCGTAATGCTTGCATAATAATAATGACGGATGCCGATCGCGCGGCGGTTCCTTTGATCTGCGGTTCTTTTGATCTCGCCGCCAGAGCCGGTCCGGGCTCCCCTGCCGCACAAACGAGCCGCTCACCTTTATTCGGTTCGACGCCGCGCTGCCGGTCGTTTGGCCCTTCGCCCTCGCTCTAGATAGAGGCTTTGCTTTTAGTTCGGAGCGGGAGCGGGAGTGCTTGCGTGCGGGACGGACCCTGGAGCCAGCCCTCGGCAGTGGTGCGCGTGCCTTGCTCAGGATGGGGTGTGTCAGCCGCTGCCGCGCCCGCGCTGCCACGCGATGAGCCGCAGGAGTCGCGGCGCACTCTGCCGCCTCGCAACATACGTCATATGGATGTTCTACGTACGCTCATTTATTTACTACTAATTTCATAATTGGTATTTTTCCGTTGAGTTCTAGTGATAGTTTCTCGGAAGTGTTTTAAGTGTGGTTTCAGTGATAATTTCACAAACAATGCACAAGTTTTAAGGGTTTCTTGTTACCTGGGTGTAGATTTGCAAATTCGATCAACATGAACACATGGACAGTGTTTGCTGTATTTAATGTGCAATTATTGAATTCCTGCATTGTGTCATCATCAGCCTATATTTGTCCACTGCTGGACATAGGCTTCCCCTAATGAGCGCCATAGCGCCCTGCCTTTAGCTTGCCGCATCCAGCATCTGCCAGCAGTCTTTCGCAAATCGTCATCCCACCTGGTCGGAGGGCGTCCTACAATCCAAGTCCAAGTCAATCAATCCAAGTCCTGCATTGTGTAGTGCATTTTAAGTATCAGTAGCAGCAAAATAAGTGATAATAATAAATTGTAAACAGTTCATTGCGTTCTCAATTTTTTTTGCAAGAATTTGCAATAAGCATTTAATTCAGAGTGAAGTCCGAGCTCTTATTTCAGCGTCACATTTCCGTGAAAAATTTATAGGTATATGTACAAAGTATCTGTGTTATGTTTCAATTTGGTTTCAATTGAGAAAGAATAACGTAGTTTAATTCTCGTATTGTATTATTATAACTGAAACACAAACGTAGAATTGATAGCTTTACCCACCTATTATAATTTAAAATTTATTTATAGCCGACGCATTAGGTAATTACCTATTAATCATTTAATACCTTCCAGTAAAATCAGCTAAACCTCTATGAATAACGAAATACCTAAATGCTTTTAGCTTTAATATTGGCAAAGTAATTTCAATCAACGACTAATTAATAAAATGCTGATCGTTTTCATTTTATCTTCGGCAATTTAGATTTCGCAAACCTAATTGTTATTTACTTTATCAGAATCCCCTCGCAAAGTAAATGCCAAACATCGGTTATTGGTCTCTTTGATAAAAAATATATTAAATGCTAATAATTATTTTCTACCTACTACTAAATTCTGCCTGTTTTTACATGAGTTTTATACGATAAAAGAAAATTACGTGGTATTCCAGATCTAAAACTACAAATTTGCAAAGTATCAGCCCGATCCGTTCTGTATTTTTGAAAGAGGTAACAAACATGTAAACAAAACATTCTGAATGTCGTATTAGTAATATTACAGTGTAGAGTATTTAGAATTGAAATTTCTAACATTTTGGAAAAATGAATATGTCTTATGGGGTTGCGATATAATGTCACTACCTAAGCTTGAAAGTGAAATTGTCATAAGTTTTAAAACTTATGGAAAGAATGGAAGAAGGAATACATTGCCGTAGAATGCATTTCTGAGAAGTTGCAAGCCAAAAACTGAAAATAAGTTTAGGGTTTTTGAGCATCACTAGGTTATCTCAGGTGTTTCAAAGTTACAAACTTGGTTTCAGACTATTGGTATCTATCCTAACAAAATAAAAAATCAGAACCTTGCAATTTTTGCGATCTAACGCGATTTTTGTGTTTACGGTAAATGGCCAGCATTTGTAACTTTTTACAACTTCTGTCAACTTTAAAAATTCAATTTATTTATTGCTTGCATGTACATTCTTAGTTCTAGGTGTTTATGTCTAAGTTAAGCTTAGTTGTACATGCACCCTGGAAGGGCACTGCAAAAATGAGTTCGTCTATATTTACAAACACCAAACACACATTTACGAATCAAACTTCATCAAATTTTGACCCTACGAAACGAAAATGATATTATTGAGTATTCGTCTCGAAAAACTAAAAATACTAGGTATGTCTAAAATAAATGACATTTTGTTAGTTTTTTTCCAAACAATTCTAGTTTAGATGTACTGTATAATAATGTTAAGTTGAAATTAAAAAGAAAAAAAAAACACTAGCATAATAACAATTCCACATAAATTTCATGCTAAATCAAATATAATTTAATTAAAATAAAACTTAAATGATTGCTAAGCAGTATACCTCTATTTTTTTGATGTTGACTCTGGCTGACTCTTAGCTTTTGCTTCAAGTTAAGAGAGGTTTATAATATAAGTACCTATTGTTTAATGTTAAAGTTAAGATACGAGGCTACCTACTTTAGTGTTTAAAAAATTAACTAGATGTCGCGATTTAAAGTGGCCGAAGGCTGAATCGCGCTGACGAGAACGCACGGGTTCGGATGACCTCAGTTTGTGAATTTAAATAAAAACATCTTCTACTGAGGCGGTCGTTTAATTACTTACGCACCTATCCTATAATTAGGAGAATCTGAGTTGGCACTTGTGTTGTTCATGGTCCTTCGTAGCCGGATGTAGTCTTTTGATTTTGAAAGCAGCACTAGCGATCAGTGGCGATTCCGCTGGCAGTGCTACCGAAACCTATCCACCTAGGTTCGGTAATTGGCCTGGCGCAGTGAGCCGGTCATTTGAGGAGAAGAGTGGGGAGCAGCAAGGCGTGCGAAACGTCGGCCGACGAGGACGGCGCTGCCGACATCACCACCTCCACCAGCAGCGGCGGCGCAAGCAACGGGCGCAGCGCAACTGGCAGTGGGTGTCGTCACAGGAGTGACGACGAGGCAGGCAGCGCGCATCAGTGACGTCACGCACGACGACATCACAGCAGTGACGTATCGCAGTGGTTTGCCTTTGTGATCTGTGAGTACTATATTTTGTTTGTGGCGTGAATTAAGTGTTCGTTGTGAAAGATTTTTCTTAATGTTAACGTAACTTTTAGACTTTACAAAATTTAATGCATGGTAATTAAGACTTAGAATAATTTCGCTAAAACGTAACCGACGGGGAACCTATGCCCGATTTTCGTCCGAACTTCAAACACTTGTAAAATTTTTAGAAATTGTTTCCGAAAGGTTTAAAAAGTTTATGTTTTTGTACTGTGGGGTTTTGTGTCAATATGTTATCCGTAATGAAAAGTCAATTAATTTTTAAGTTGTCTATAGAAAAGTCATTGGTAAATTTTAAAAAATCTCCAAAGGACAGATTAAATAAAGAGTCATACATATTAACACGAATTGAATCTTTAGATGAGAAGTGGCGAAAGTTTGCGGACAATCATGCAAAAATTTTAATGAGTAGTGAGGATGAGGACATTAGTCAGTCTAAGTACATGTTAGATAATGTTTTTGAGGAAGTTGAAGAGACATACATTGATTATAAGGCCGAGTTGCGGGAGGCGTTAAGCTTGCTTAAGTCGGTTGCTCCGGCAAGCTCGCGCTCTACTGCCTCGGGAGAATGGAATGTTAAATTGCCCAAAATCTCAATCCCTACGTTTTCGGGTTCTTATGCAGAATGGACAACTTTTAAAGATTTGTACACCTCGTTGGTGCATAACAACGCTTCAATCGACGATGTGCAAAAGATGCATTATTTGAAGGGACATTTGTCGGGAGAAGCCGAACAGCTGTTAAGGCATGTGCCCATCGCAGCATCCAACTACCAAGAAGCTTGGTCGGCATTGAATAATCGTTTTAACAATAAAAAGTTCCTGGCCAACTGTTTCTTGAAGCGTTTTATGAACCAACCCAAGCTCACAGCTGAATCGTGCAGTGCAGTCAAAGATTTGTTGGACATCACAAACGATACTCTGAACGGTCTGAAGAATTTAGGTATCGACGTAAGTAATTGGGATGCTATCGTGATCTACATAGTTTGTTCAAAGCTGGATTCAGAGTCTCGTAAGGAATGGGAATATAAAATTAGTACTTCCGATGAAATGCCAGCTTTAAACCAACTACGCGAGTTTTTAGAGTCACGATTCCGATCCCTGGAGTTCATGGAACCTAAGCCAAAGACCAAACCAAATTCTTCAACCAAAGCAATGCACGCAACTTCAGCTGGTGGGTCCGATTCTGGAGCGAAGGTATGTTGTCCATGCTGCAAAGGTAGTGATCACAAGATATCTAACTGTAAGGAATTCTCAAAACTGAATTATGATCACAGACACTCGTTCGTTCAAACTAACAACTTATGCTTTAATTGTTTAGGTAAAAACCACTCTGCATTCACGTGTCGAACTCCCGCCAGGTGTAATATTTGTAAGCACAAACACCACTCACTGCTCCACCCAAGTCAAAAGGCTTCTCCAAAATTAGTAGATACTGCCAAATCTGATTTAGCAGTAGAAGTCAAGTCAGCTGTCAACGACGTTAAGGCGTCTTTGGACGAAGCAACGTCAAATGTCAAGGTACATTTCTCCCAGAATCAGGGAACGAATCAGGTTCTGTTAGCTACGGCGATTGTGAGAGTTCAGGCAGACCACGGCAACGTTCGTCTGCTCAGGGCACTGGTAGATCAGGGCTCTCAAGCGTCATTTGTAACAGAGTCAGCAGTACAATTGCTAGGTCTCCGTAAGGTGCTTAGTAGGAACAGCATTGCGGGTTTAGGCGGCGATGAACGATTAACGTCTAAATACGTTGTCGTGATGAACCTAGAATCGTGCCATGACCCAAGCTTCCAACTGCATGTACGTGCACATGTTTTACGTGCAATCACGGGTCTCCTTCCATCAGAGAAGGCAGACTATGTGGACTGGCCTGAGCTGGCCGAGGTCGCTCTTGCCGATCCACAATTTCACACGCCCAGCAAAATTGACATTTTGCTCGGTGCCGACGTGTACGGTAAGATTATCCGAGAGGGGTTGATCAAGGGACCCAATGGCACTCCAACAGCGCAGTGCACGGCATTGGGATGGATCTTATCAGGTCCTACACATCAGTTTGAGGCTGATGGTGATCAGCATTGCTTTCACAATACAGTAAGTAAGAATTTATGTATAGACGAATTGCTAAAGCAGTTCTGGCAACTCGAATCTGACACCCTTAGTGTAAAGATTCTCAGCGAAGAAGAGCAGCGCTGCGAGCAGTTCTACAGTAGAACAACTCGTCGAGACTCTTCAGGTAGATATGTTGTGCAACTGCCGTTTCGGGATCTTGATCCGCAGTGTAAGTACGGCAACTCTAGAGAAATCGCCATCAAAAGATTTCACCTTCTTGAAAATCGTTTTAAGAAGAACCCCGAAATCAAGGCAAAATATTCCGATGTCATGCATGAATACTTGGACCTTGGTCACATGGTACGTATTACTGGCGAAGATCGTAAGAAACCAAACGCGGTTTATCTGCCGCATCATGCCGTAATACGTGAAGACAAGACCACGACCAAGGTCAGAGTAGTGTTCGATGCGTCATGCAAGGGAATGAATGGAGTTTCTCTGAACGATACTTTGATGATAGGTCCTGCGCTGCAGCAGGACTTACGCCATATCATCATCCGATGGCGTATGCATCCAATCTGCCTTAGCGCAGATATCGTCAAAATGTATCGCCAAGTTGTCGTTGCGGATGAAGATGCAGATTTTCAGAGACTAGTGTGGAGAGACAACCCGGAAGCTGAAACAGAAGAGTATAAATTAGTAAGGGTAACTTTTGGCACAGCACCGGCTCCATACTTGGCAGTAAAGAGCCTACAGCAAGCCGCAACAGATGAAGGCAAGGACTGCCCAGAAACAGCAGAGAAAATAAGAAAAGATTTTTATGTCGATGACTTACTGACTGGATGTCAGACAGTTGAAGAGGGAAAAAGGATTTTTAAGGAAATGAAGGAGTTGCTATCTAAAGGAGGGTTTGAACTACAGAAATGGGTTACAAATGATAAGGATCTAGCGGAAGAAGTGGACAGTCAAGGATCTCAGGAAGGAAGGGTGGACATTAAGATGGACGAGGTAGTAAAGGTACTTGGACTTTCCTGGGATAAAGGATCTGATGCATTTCACTACTCAGTGAAACTTCCGGAGCTGCAAGATCCCATAACCAAGCGCAAGGTTATTTCAAATATCTCCCGTCTATTTGATCCCTTAGGATGGGTCGCACCTTGTGTTGTCGTAGCGAAGGTGATGATCCAGAAGTTGTGGTTAGCAGGAATAGACTGGGACGATGAGCTTCCAGAAGAGCTGAGCAGGGAATGGCTTGCTTACCAGGCTAACCTTACCGATATTTGCAAAATAAATATTCCCAGGTGGCTTGAAACCAAGACTGAAGACAGTTGTATGGAGCTTCAAGGGTTCTGCGACGCATCCATCACCGCCTACGCTGCAGTAGTCTACTTGAGGACTATTGATGTTGGAGGTAACGTACATGTCAATCTTGTCGCAACTAAAACTAAGGTAGCTCCCACCATGCAGATCTCGGTTCCTCGCCTGGAGTTAATGGGAGCGGTTCTGTTGTCTAAGTTGATTACTGAAGTTGGCAACTTGTTAGAGATCGAACGTCGTCACATCCATGGATGGACCGACTCGACGGTTGTGCTGGCGTGGCTCAGCAGTCACCCCAGTCGTTGGTCCACGTTCATTGGCAACAGAACGTCCGATATTTTGTCAAAATTAGATAGCACGCAGTGGTCGCACGTTCAATCAGCCCAGAATCCAGCAGACATCGCGTCCAGAGGATGCACTCCTTTAGAGCTAGTAGAGAGCCCTTTATGGCTACAAGGCCCGTTTTGGTTAAGAGAGACAGACATTAAGTATTTGAGGCCGAAGTCGTCAACTGAGTTAGAGCAAAGGAAAATTAAGGTCCATATTGCAGCCACTGAAGAAGCATCAGCTGGCGATGACCTGTGGACTAGATACTCTTCTTTGCGCAAATTAGTACGTGTTGTAGCTTACTGTAGAAGGTTCCTGAAGTATAAGAAGGACATTAAGTTTCAACCGTACTTGACAGCACGAGAGTTGAGTGACGCCTTATACTCTTGTATAAAACAGAGTCAGCTTGGATTGGCAAACAATCAACACAAGCTGAAGTCATTAAGCCCTTTCCTTGATGAACAGAAGATTATGAGAGTGGGTGGTAGGATCCAGAAATCCAATCTTCCCGAGGACACCAAGCATCCCATAATTCTTCCACACGATAGCCATTTTACGAAGTTGGTTATCGATGAAGCGCACAGAAGAACATTACACGGTGGCCCAACCCTAATGCTGAACCATTTGCGCACCAAATATTGGATTATGTCAGCTAAAAGCCTAGTTAAGATGCATGTCCGCAAATGTGTTGTTTGCGTTAGACACGCTGCTGTCACTAAACCTCCATTTATGGGCCAACTCCCACTATGTAGAGTCTCACCGACGAGAGCGTTCTTACACAGTGGTGTTGACTTCTGTGGCCCAATCAATGTTCGAGTATCAAAGGGGCGCGGCAATAAGTCGTACAAAGGCTATTTAAGTGTTTTTGTCTGTATGGCAACCAAGGCCATACACTTAGAGGTTATTAGCGACCTTACTGCTGAAGCTTTTATAGCTGGCTTCAAAAGATTCGTAGCTCGAAGAGGGCACGTAAGTGACGTGTGGAGCGACAATGGGACGAACTTTGTAGGAGCGTCCAAGGAACTGCTCAAACTCGTCACCGCTGAAAGGTCGTCAGTAGCGCTTGAAATAAGAGAATGGTTAAGCATCAACAGCGTGTCGTGGCATTTTATTCCCCCGCATGCTCCTAATTTCGGAGGAATTTGGGAAGCGGGCGTGAAATCGACAAAATTTCATCTGAAACGCGTTATTGGTGATTCAACGCTCACATATGAGGAGTTGTCCACCGTTCTCACGCAGGTAGAGGCATGCCTAAATTCAAGGCCGTTGTCGATGTTGCCTAACGATCATAGCGAAGCAACCCCGCTAACGCCAGGACATTTCCTGATTGGTGAACCTTTGGTGATTGTACCTGAACGTGACTACGAGCAGAGCAATGTCAGTTCGTTAAGACGCTGGCAGTTGACGCAGAAGATGGTGCAAGACTTTTGGCGAAGGTGGTCCAGCGAGTATTTAGTGCATTGTTTGCAGCGCTATAAATGGTCAAAACTCAATCCTGAACCCAAAATTGGTGATGTGGTTCTAGTTAAGGAAGACAATCTTCCTCCAGCTCGCTGGATGTTAGGCAGAGTGGTATTTACTCATCCTGGATCAGACCAGGTTGTACGAGTTGTAACCTTGAAGTGTGGCCAGTCTCTCCTAAAGAGACCTACTTCAAAATTGTGTTTGTTACCGGTCACTGACTGATGTATTGTATGTGATTGCTTATGTAAGATTTCTTAACCCTAGTTTATTTACTGTACCTACTATTGAGGACACTATTAAGTTTGTCGTTTTACCTTTGTTGTTGTTTGTTATAATCTTCAAATTTTTTAAATAAATTGTGTACAAGCCTCATGGCGGGTGGTAGAGTTAAGAACTTTCAATGTCGTTCTTGGCGGGTGGCATGTTTAATGTTAAAGTTAAGATACGAGGCTACCTACTTTAGTGTTTAAAAAATTAACTAGATGTCGCGATTTAAAGTGGCCGAAGGCTGAATCGCGCTGACGAGAACGCACGGGTTCGGATGACCTCAGTTTGTGAATTTAAATAAAAACATCTTCTACTGAGGCGGTCGTTTAATTACTTACGCACCTATCCTATAATTAGGAGAATCTGAGTTGGCACTGTGTTGTTCACCTATAAAAATAAATAAAATAAAATAAAATGGTTTTATTTCAGACAACACATAGTCCATAGATTTACGACAAAAAAAATACATAAAAAATAATACAATTTAAAAACACACAAAATTAAAAATAGAAGATAATATCAAAAGACATATTTACAAGAGAACCGTGATAGGAACATAACCTATGGGTGAGGGTAACGTATCAAAATAACAACAGATATCCGCATGCTGAATCTCTATTTAATTAGATTGGTAGTAAAGTATCATTTATGTAATATGTATATAATATGAAGTACATACATACATGTATGTAGCAGTACTTACAAGTTCTGCTGTTTTTATTTCTATTTGAATCAACGTATTCCTGCCTTTCGACGTGCAAGGTCTGTGTACAAGTTATTCGGATTAAAAGGCAATATAAAAATAATAAAATTTGAAATAAAAATTGTAGTCAATGATCTAATCGTCAAGTTAAAGACAAGGCGCTATGGTGGTCTTTAAGAGAAGCCTATTTCCAGCAGTGGACTAACTGTACGAGCCAATATCGCTCTACAGCAGATTTGCTTTATTAATTAGTAAACAACATAGAATTAGAATTAGTAAACAACAATTTATTAGTCGTAACGAAACCTTAGCGACGCGCCGGTGTGTCTCTTTACCTACCTACCTAAACATTACGTGCGGCTCAGATTACCTAATTAACTTCTAATTTGTGAATAAACCTAAAGACTTTTTAAACTTTCGCGATTTGATAACATATTTAAGATTATTAAAAAAAATATTTAGATTATGATTAGCAAAAGGTACGCGATAAATACCCGATAAATAATCTTAAATAAACCTAAAGACTATTAACAGTGGTTTGGTGTTGATATATTATCTACAAACTTAACTATAACTGGAGTGCCCTCAACGAGGAGATAGCCCTTCATCTTTTTTGGCTGATGATGATGATGCAAATAACTTTTCGACAAGAGATTAAATATTTAGCATCCAAACAATGTTATACTAGTTTCTGCCCGTGGCTTCGCATGCGTTGTTCCTACGGAAACCTTTAAAGGTTGGTTTTCAGCCAAATCCGTTCAGCAGTTCAGCAACAAGCATCCACCCATACGTACAAACTTTCTCATTTATAATAACTGTGATGTGATTATTATGTGCAGGCGGTATTGACATCGGCTACTGATATTGTAGCATCCCCGCCACCCGACAGCCTACAGCTGATCTGGTTGGCAAACTCCTCGGTTACCTGTAACGATGGATCTCTCGCTGGGTATGTTATGTTTAACCTTACTCAATCGATGAACTTAATGTAACTACCATAAATACTGAAGTAAAACCATAGACATAGAATTTTTTCACTACGTTGAAAGTGAAACATATGTTGAAAAAGTTTTACGAATCTCTGTTTAAGTCTGCGTAGATACGCAGCATTTTTAACAAAGCGTTTAGTTTAAACCTAGTTTTATTCTGTTTGCTATATCTTTGGATTTCTAGGTTAAGAAAATCTACGCATCATTGTTGCATTATTTTGGTCCTGCCTATTCCGTAATTAATAATCACCCTGCAAATTCCATGCTGTTTTCTTATACAATAAAGGAATCTGTGAAAAATCGCTCTAAAATTGTTACCTACGTGTAACAAAAAGTCGTAGACTATTCGTAGACCCTCTAGCGCGTTGATGTCTTTTGTATGGCGCATGAACTATTTTTTAGTAAATGAATTGGGAAACTGAAATTTCCTTTGTTATTCCAGTTACTATTTCCGGCGCGGATCGAACAGTGACCATTGGGTGGTGTACTTGGAAGGCGGAGGGTACTGCTGGGACGGGGCGTCGTGCCGCGCGCGTTGGCGGCGGCGGCCGGCGCTCATGTCGTCGGCGCGCTGGCCCGTTGCACGCCGCGCGCCCGCCCTGCTGTCCTCCGACCCCGCCGCCAACCCACTCTGGCACGCTTCCAACCACGTGCTCCTGCCTTACTGCTCCAGCGACATGTGGGCCGGGACCAGAACAGAGTCTGTCCCCCACTCGCGGTTTGCTTTCGCCGGCCGCCTTATCGTGCAGGCGGTCCTCGCTGACTTGCTTGGTTCGGGACTCAAGGGCCGACTCCTTCTCGTCGGCTCCAGCGCAGGCGGTGCCGGCGTCATGCTCCACGCGGACTCTGCGCGACGAGCCCTTCGCACGCACGGTATCCGCGTCGCAGCCCTCGCCGATTCGGGATGGTTCCTCGACCGCCCTTCCCGAAGACACAGACCACCTGCAGCGACAATTGCTCGCCTCGGACATTCCCACTGGCGCGGAAGTCCCCCGAACTCCTGCATGCGCGAGCATCCAAAGGAGCCCTGGCTGTGCTACTTCGGTTACCGGCTGTATCCACACATACGGACACCGCTGTTCGTATTACAGTACCTGTTCGATTCGGCGCAGCTGGCGGCAGAGGGCGTCCGTGCGCCGCGGACTCGATCCCAGTGGGATTCGGTGCACGCGACGGGATCGGCGATGCGTTCGAGCCTGTCAGCTGTGCGGGCGACGTTCGCGCCGGCGTGCGTGGCGCACGGCGCGCTAGCGAGGCCCGAGTGGTTGTCGCTGAACGTGTCAGGGGTGTCGCTGCCGCGTGCCCTCGCGTGCTGGGAGCGGCGTGTAGCGGGCGTGCGTGGGCGCGGGGCGTGTGCGCCGCGCCGTCTGGTGGAGCGCTGCTCGTGGCCGCAGTGCAACGGCTCGTGTCCGCGGCTGCGTGACCCGCGCACCGGTGAGGAAGTCGCGCTCGCCTCTCTGCTCCAGAGCTTCGGCCTGGACGTGCGCGGCGCCGCGGCCGCCATGGGTCTGGACGCGCGCGCCCTCTCGCGGATGTCACGTGCGGAGCTGCTCCCGCTGCTGGCGCCTCACACGTGATTATGGACTAACTTTGTGTTAATAATTGGCATGCCGAATCTACCTCGTTTTGTTGCGCAAGTACAATTAAGTTAATGTTAGATGCTAAGATTATTTATTGTTAGTGTGACCCTAGCAGCTAATTTATTTAAAAATAATATAATAAGCATAAGTATAATTCAGGTGGTGTTTTTGTAATTTTTACAGTGGATTAATCTAGAGTGATTCCGTCTCTGTGGATTTCATCTAACGTTTTATACTACCTGGATAATTAACTATTTCTGTGTAGTAGGAAATAAATAAAAACCAGAAAATAAAAACTTTGGCACTTTATATACTTTAAGTATTTACAAAAACCTCTCAAAGAAGCAACAGGACTAGTTGTAACTATAAACACAAAATACTTAAGAAATCTCACTTTTCCTTTTAAAAATAAACGGCAGTGATTTACCATTGTCCTTCAAAATTGCTAACTTTGGCATATTCCGGTGGCGGTACCGATGGGGAAGCCATGGCGAGCGACCCACTGCTTTAGGAGCATGGAATCTCCGCCTATGTCTGAGGATGACCCCGCCGCTCCTAGAGCGTCCCTGGTGTCATAACCTCGAACCTCGCTCCACGGTCAGCGCTATGGATTGGTCCACGACGTCGTTTCCTAAGAAGAAGTCGGTGGAGATTATGTTAGCTTGCGAGCGCCATCTCGTTGCAAGTCGGGCGGTGACGTTCCGGTTAACAGCGTCAGCGCTTTCTCGCAAGGACCCTCTGAGGAAGAGGATGTCTAGAACTGTTGGTGTGGTCTGAGCCATGGCGGAGTGCATGGGCGAGCGGGCGTAGGCTTGGGGGGAGTTCGCGACAGCCTGGTCCAGGTACTGGAACAGCTGGTGTACGTCGTTTGTGTTCGCCCACAGGTGGGGGAGGATCGGCCACAACCAGTTGTTTTCTGAAATAATATTTTAAGAGTATAGGTACATCAGTGAACAAAAGACGAACATGTGCATGTCCTATACTTGCTATTAATTTTACGTTATTAATTAAGACATAGTAATAAACAATCTTTTGTTTTGTTTTGTTGGTCGACATGTCGACTGCGTAAGGTACACGGTCGTCTTTTGTTGGGTCTAACAAAAAGGTGGGTAACTACTTTCATAATTTTCTAAAAAAACTAATTAATAGCATGGTTTTATTTTTCGCAAACCTCTAGGTTTCCATCTCCGCGGGCACGGAAACATAACCGGCCGGACGAAATTAATGGCGATTGGCATGCTTCCATAACCGGGCCGATAGTAAGCATGGCAAGAGACTAGTTTCGGGACGATGACGATAGTAGTTACAAGTCCACGCCAGTGTCCTGCCAATAGACTAAGGAGGATACCGCTTACCTCCCTGCCGAATTTCGTTAATACCCGTTCAGCCGTTTACGCATGAAAAGGTAACAGACAAAATAACTTTCGCTTATAAAATATAAGTACGGATATAAATAAATAAAATAAAGTTCACTCACCACCAACAATAGAGTTATCCACATAACTGAACAGCAATCTCTGGTCAGCATCTACCAAGGACTGGATGGTAGGTCCTCTGGTGCCGGCACCTGTGCTGAACTCATTGGCCAGTGCCAGGTGGGGACCTAGCTCCCGCTGGACCAGCTCCAACAACCCAGCGTGGACGCTGCGGATGGGTGATCCGTCGGTATTGTAGAAACCGACCGGGAAGTGGTGTGCGTCTAGGAAAATTACCTGGAAACGGTAGTGGTAGGAGCTTGGAAAAACTCATTTCACAAAATTTGTGAATGTGGACGACTTCTGTGGCGTAGTGAATGAAGGACTGCCTGCGACAGCGGTTTGATTCCCATCATCATCATCAGTCTTTATTTGTCGACAGCTGGACATAGGCCTCCCCTAATGAGCCAACAACCTGTCTTCAGCTTGCCGCATCCAGCATCTGCCAGCAATCTTTCGCAAATCGTCATCCCACCTGGTCAGAGGGCGTCCTATACTACGTTTGCCGAGTCGCGGTCTCCACTCAAGAACACGTTTACCCCAGCGGTTGTCGATTCTTCTCGAGATAAGGCCAGCCCACTGCCACTTCAGCTTGCTAACCCTTTATGTCGATAACCTTAGTATGATTCCCACCTTGAGAAAAATGCTTTTGCGATCTGTATGTATGACCTCTGTGGTGCAGTGAACAAACGTCTGTCTGCGGCAGCGGTTCGATTCCCACCTTGAGAAAAATGTTTGTACTATTTGCAGTTATTTGCGTTTGGTGTTTTCTAAGTACAATAAAAAACATCTATGTAGTATACGACGACCTGGCTAATACGTTATAGTAGAGGTGGCGGTTTTGATTCCCGCCTTGGGGCAAAATAATATTTGTATGATCTGCAAATATTTGTTCCGGGTGTTCTGTTTATTCCTTTGTTTAATTAAAAATATCTGTTTATGTAATGTATTCTATTAGTCATCACATCAGTGTACCCATGACACAAGCTCGATTGCTTAGATTGGAGCTGTGTGAATTACCCAGCATTATTTACTACACTACTGCACCGATTTTGTTCAAACAATGTAAGTTTCCGTGGCGGTCGTGACGTAAGAATAGACGTCTCCAAGTCAAGTCAGGGGTTTTAGTTTGCATTTTACAACAAGCGAATTTATGTAAATGAATCCGATTTATTTTACTTCAATCACCTGTAAAGCTGTGGAGCAATATAGATTACATAAAAAAGTCACTTACCTCTTTCGTAGCGTCTAAGTATTTCCTTACTTCTCTAAGAATGGGTAACAATGGACGGACTCTTATTAAGTTGTGGTTTAGCCAATATCTGAAATAAAATAATATTAATATATTATATTATAATGTTAAATCAACATTAATATATACGACTCCTCCACACTTTTCTCTCTGATCTATCGCCATACAACCATACATCCTACTAGAGAACCCGCCACCGGGGTTATCTTTATTTTTTGTTGTAGTTTTTCTTTAAAATTATATTTTATATTACAAAAATGTGATAAAGTGATTCTGTGGACATTCTTGCACCTTATGATAACGATAAGACCTGACGCTACAATGGTACGGTGCAATGTTTTTAAGTAAAAGTGACAGTGGACACAGATAATATAAATAAGTGGAGAAAAAGTACCGAATTTGTTAATTTAATAAGTACAAGTTCGTTTGACTACAAAATGGCTCAAAATTTACAGTTTCTTAGATGATAAAGACAATGCTCAAAATGTATGTTTTAAGTGAATTTTAATATTTTTATTTATATTCTCTGTCTGACTTCTCGGCAACGCATGCATGGTAACCAAGGTATAATGCATCTTTGAGCTAGATACACGTACATAGGTTTGTAACATCATTACATAAGCTACCTACTTTATTTCCCACGGATCTCTCGTAATCAGTTATTGACATAACTTATCACAAAAAAAAAATCGATTACATTATCAATGATTCGAAATACATTAATGTTATTTTATTAACAGATTAACACTGCCTAAACTTGAGATGTTCATTATTCTTTGTACGAAACTCTCTTTTAGCACAGGCACCAAAGCTTCCCCCACTGCACCTTATTACAGATTAAGTATGGATTATAAGATGTTGGTTTTCCAAAAAATTAAATACGGTAAGTATTTAAATTTTTGGAAAACCTTTTTAACGTTACCAATGACGCCAATCTGTTAAAAGAATGGGCATAGGATTTCGCGTTTATAGGAGCGGGACAAAGCAGAACGGCGTACCTAAGTTCAATCAGGTTTTTGTTTATTTATTAGGTATCTAAACAATAATAGTAAAAAATTTGCTGACGCTAAGTAATTTCAGGTATCATCGACTCTTCTTTAACTGCCACCGACGCACTTGGTGATATAGGACAGCTCGTTGCGCAGCGACGAGCGACGCCCCTGTGTATTTTAACACCTCACTGCGATCAACTATCCGTCTGCCAAGCATGGTTATTATGGTAAACTGTTTTTTGCAAACATGTTCAATAGTGAGCGTACCCTCAACCTCAACAGCCTATAACGGTCCACTGCTGGACGCAGGCCTTCCCCTGATAATCACCTTATTGGCTTTTATCTCAGGGGGGGTAATGCCCATAATCCCCACGTTGGGCAGGCGGGTTTGGGGTCGCAGTTCGGTGGCAGATATATTCTGCAAGAGGCGCTGCTGTCCACCCCCCGGTGTATGTCCCTTAGTCGCCTCTTTCGACACCCACGGGAAGAGTTGGGGTGGTGCAAATTCTAAGCTGGCACCACACCGCATGTGAGAGTGCGTCTGCTGATAAATCACCTGTCTTCCTCTTTCTCATAGAAGTTGTAGTAAGCTATCCGTAGATCCAGGTATCTGATGCCGTGGACTAGCTGGTCCCAGATGGACCGGTCTTGGCAGAGTACGAAGCTGTCTCTCTGAACGCTGCTGACTTCTGTGTTGAACCGCCAAGCACCTGCGTTGTGGGTGCCGGCAATGACGAGCTCGCCTATGCGGAGGTGGTTGATTTTTGCTCTGAAATTTAAGGATTTTTTAAGGAAAAAAGCCGAATTGCCCATTTCACAATTCAAATGAGGTACCTATATTGATAATGTTTGCTGCCAGTGTTTGCTTTAACAAATTGTGTAGGCACTTTATCATGATAGCGGTAGAGTGGAGGTGAATCACGCTCATATTATAATTGCAAATGTTTCTATGTTTGTTACAGTTTCGCGTTAAAACTACGAAAACGAGTCAATCTGAATAATTATAGGCTGTTTTTATCGCTGAAAAATTGCAGAACCTTTTTATATTTTTATACATAACATACTTAGCACAATCAAGAAACTTAAAACTCTAAAAAACAGGGTACAGAAGGCAACAGAAACTAAATTCTTTCAGCTAACCGGAAGGGACAGAAATAAAGTGGTTATAGTAGAAGATTCTCTTTTCTCAGGTAACCTATTAAGCAAATTGAGTACGCAGTGAATGTATTAAACCTCAGCAAACCATTACCGTGGGTACCCTAGGGGATTCTACCTACGCGAGGCTAATCAGCTTAATCTTCCGAGCTAATTGAATTCATTAATTACTTAATGTAAATTTATATTTTCTATCATAGGTACAGGTTATATTACAAAATACATAATATATAATGTTTTTTCCAGACTGTTATTAGATATCCAGACATGCCATATGGCCGGAAAAGCTGTTCCTATCTAAAAATATAGTTTACCTTTCAAGGTTGTTGACAACTTATCCTATTATTAAAATTTTTTTTGGTGTCGATGACGATCTGCGAAATACTGCAGTCAGATGCTGGATGCGGCAAGATAAAGACAGGGTGCCATGGCGCTTATTTGTGGAGCTGTATGTCCAGCAGTGGACTAACATAGGTTGCCGACGCAGCCTATGTCTAGTCCGTTAGACGATATGTGATGGTATTTATTAAAATATGAAATTTGAACCAATCAGATATTCACATGATAAAAATAAGTAAACGTATGAGAACTTTCATTGTAAGATCCACACTTGTATCTATTTTTGCCACTAAAACTATTTGATGTGATGACTAAGATAGGAATTATTAATTTTACTATATTTGTATTATTATTAATTATGTACCGAATGCTATAAAATGCTATATATATATAGCATTAAGTCTATGTATATTTATCTATTACATATATAATCTATATTTATAATGCAGCCAGTGTCTTGGGCACGCTTCCGACTGGTATTGTAATGGATCAGTTGAGCTACCTGTATTGTTTACAACAGTCTGCAGCTAGCTCAATTGTTTCTATTGTAATACTAGTTTTAATTTAATTCTGTTATTTGATTGTAATTTTCTTTAGTCAAGGGCATATGCTTAATTAACAAATAATATCTATTATATATATGTATATATTTTTGTATGAGATACATTTGTTTCTTCACAATAGTTTATCTTAAATCTGTAAGTCGGATAAAGAGTCTGGTTTAAATTAAAGGCAAACTGCTGTTAACCAAGAAAGCGTTTCAAGACTGTAGTCCTGAGGGAATTTCTCAAATCGTAATTTTGTGATTCATAAAATATTATTGCGTAGTTATTAAACAGCAGATCTAATTTTCAAGACTATTTATGTGTTCTGTTTAGAAAAAGATGTAAACTCACGCATTATCCTCCATCCAAGTTGGCTGTATCTTCAAACAGTTGTATGCTTGGATCTGTTCATCACCAGCAGCGACCCAGGGCCACAGGCATTGAGGTCCCCTGGAGCCCCTCCCTTGGTCCCAGCCAGCTGGCAATGTGCCATCACCGAGGGAAATGTTGGTGACCACGTGACCTTGGTTGGAAACGATGTAATGGAGAGACAGCGCGCTGTTCCAAGACTTTGGCTGAACGGAATCGAATAGGCCTATCTGAAAATTAAGATGTTTTAGCTTTATTTACAAAGAATATTAGGTACAATTAAAGAATGAAAACCAATTAGCATGACTCTCAGCGATAAGGCCACCCTTTATACTTCCTTTACTCTAAGCGTATTATTTCTCTATTGTTTCCGGTTTTGTGTGGTAGGTAAACTAGTGTATTTCTATCTATCTAGAACAGGTATTTACAATTGAAACAATGGAGCTTACTGTAGACTGTTGCAAACAATTTAGAGATAGCTCAACGTATCGCAAATGTTGTTGTTGAAAGTAAATGATTAATGCTGGAACTACCATCATCATCAGAACTATTTCAGATCCACACGCTTTACATCCACATAAGTATTTGGGCTGGTACAACGACTGGGCACCACCAAGAGGATGGAAAACAGGCCCACTAGCTGATTCTATTATATACAAACACTTAAAAAATTGTATTTTTACCTACTCAAAGCTATCGCATAGGTAATTTTAACACTTTTGCGACAGCACATACATAAGACGAATGGCTTATAAAATGAATTACCTACACAACTCTGGTAGACTTTCATAAGCCATTATCACAATAAAATGACTCAACAAAAACTATAGCAAACCGTTACAAACTGTCATACGTGATCACAACAGGAGTAGATTATTATAATAGATATTATTATTAATAGATTATTATTGGTAGAAGCCGCATCCATTATACTTACACTAGAATATTTGCACGCAACCTTTGTAATGACCACTAATCGGCGCTCATATTAGATAACTACTTCCACAAGACATGCAAATTCAACGGGCTTCCGGTTAATAGGGGTAATTTGTGATTTGTCCTATCACTCTGCCCCCGGCTTCCAATATAAAACCTTACTGAGAAACTAATATCGGAGTTTCAAAACTACCTCCTAAATACAACTACATATACCTATGCCTGTATTAAACTAACGAGGCAAATGCCTCTCTTTTCTCTTTCTATTGCTCTCTATGTGGGCCTACATCCAAGACTACACACATTTAATTTTTACCATCATTTCTTTGAATTTTAGTCTGAGAATCCCTATCAGAATCCTTACCTGAGGTCGTAAGGTCTAAAGGCAGTAAGTTACCACTATATTATAGTTATTCTGTGGTTGAGTACTAATGTGTACCTATTTAACTCTTTACTGCCTTTAGATCTTATGTATTGATTTGATGATAGGGGTTCTCTAAATGCGTAAGAATAACTAATATTACTGTATACCTAACTATATATTTGACGATCTCTGTGGTGCGGTGGGCGAAGGTCCACCTGCGAAGCAAGAGGTTTGATTCCCGCCTTAGAACAAATATTTGTACGATCTGCAGGTATTTATTCCGGGTGTTCTGGTCGTTTTCTATGTATAATAAAAATATCTATCTATGTTATGTATTGTATTATGTATATCAGTTATCTAGTACCCATAACACAAGCTCTGCTTAGCTTTGAGCTACATAATGCTGTGTGAATTGTCCAGCATTATTATTATTATTATATATGTGCGGTTGAGTCCGGAGTCCTGTAAGCTCTGTAGGAAAAAATCAATCACTGTGTTTTGAACAATCATGATTCATGCCCAAGGCATTTTCCACTGATCCAAAGCTAAGACTGCCACTAGTACGGGGTATCTCGCCTGCTATCGTCTGTCACGTCCTCTCGGCTTACGTAAGTACAGGAAATAATTCTATTGGCGCAACAATCATTGTGTCCACTCGCCAACCACAACGATATGCTTAAATCCACTATTAAGTGTACCTGGTATAAAAACACCATCCATGAAATAAGAAAAAGGCAGTTAACATTCGGGAGCCTTTACTAAAAAATTCAGTCTTAAAAAAAATCTTGATAAGTCTTACTTGCGGGAAGTTTTACCTACGTTATAGCTATAAATGCAGGTCGATTTGAATGGCATGCTTAGCTTAGCACATGTTTGACATTATCTCAGCTTACAACCACCGAAAATTCGATTTTATTCTATGGGTTATTACCAGAGGGAATAAAAGGATATTGTCGATTCAAAATTTGTTTATCCCGATCAGATGAGTCAATGAGTCAGCATGGTCATGAACTCAAACTCACAGGATGATTGCTTTTGGCTGGACTCAGTCGTTGAAACTGAGTTATAGGCTGGATTCGGTTGAATGAAGGGCAGACTTGTCGTATTATCGTTGAGTAGGTGCCGATTAATCGCTATCAAGGCGTGAAAAATTACTTCCACACGTGTAAAAATATTGCAAAATTGAATTTCTCTCTGTTGAGATTCAAAATTGGTTTTTTAAAGGAGACGGCCAATTTGCTTAGGTATCTGTTGTCGGTGTGATTAATTGAAGCCAAGAAAATTACTACTTAAAATAACTA
Source organism: Eupithecia vulgata (assembly GCA_946478455.1). NCBI lineage: Eukaryota > Metazoa > Arthropoda > Insecta > Lepidoptera > Geometridae > Eupithecia > Eupithecia vulgata. Next base: position 8,497,994 of record OX297869.1, on the reverse strand, counting down.
TTTACAATTGAAACAGTCGAGCTAAATGCAAAATGTTGCAATTATATAATCTACGGGCCCAGAATCACTTTACAAAGGAACTATACTTATATTAATTGATCCATGGCACAAATCCAAAAGTCAAATATTAGAAATAGATAATTCTAAAATTTAAATAGTCATGGTAATAATAAGATTATTTGGTTACGGTCATGACTAATCGAAGGCGTCCCCAGAAAGTTGAATTGTAGTTAAAAATCTGGCAAATAGGTACCTACTACAATGGGTTTCTTTACGTGTGGAGCATAGTGGCAAATTCAAGATAAAGTAATTCATAGATTTTGTAAAGGTTGCAACGGTGGCCAAGCACATGATGCAAATGACCTTGCACTGCACTTAGAGCAAGCGTTGTAAAGCTATGCGAGAGTCGCAAAAGTGCAGCTGCTCATGCTCAAATTGCAAATAAATGTGAGACGTGACGGGCGAGACATCCTGTAATGTTTGTAGGTACTAAGGTACCTAAATGGAACGAAGAGAAAAGTACGAATACCAGGGAAAGGATGAAATAAATAACGATTTAGAGTAGATAAAGGGGCGTCCAGACGTTTAGGGGAGAGGGAAGTAAGTAGAGCTCAATCTCACCAAAAGCCACGTGGAGGAGTGGGAAGTTCACGCCAAATTCTTCGTCGCTTCTTTACTTAAGTCTACATACCGAAGCGACAGAAATAAAAAATATAACTTTATTTCCTTGTCAGTGTTTTATTTTAAGAATTTGACGTTTTCTAAGTGTACATAATATATTTCTATGTACACTTATAATATATTTATCAAAGCATTTTTGATTAGATTTGATTTGAAAAAACATCACATAATTTTTAAGGTAGAAGATAGAGGTCGATCGAAATCTCACGACATCTCACCAAGGGGAGACCCCTCTCGTAATTTATGGATGCACCCTAGGAATTCTATGCTGTTTCACAGAGTTCCTACTAGCAACGGTCAATACTTCACCTGCTTTGTTTAAGAAAACCATCATCGTATCTTATCATCTGATATAATTCAAAATAAAAGCATTGTACTATTGACTATTAGATAAAGATAGAGAAACATTTATTGATTATAATAACTTCATGTTTCTTATGTGCAAATTACAAGATCTGTTAAAACAACCTTTTGTCAAATGTCACTAGCACCACCCTTTTCTACAGTAACTTGCGGATAACGGGGCTGGTTCACTTCTAGAAATAAGATTATCTAAGTTTATACTGTTAATATGTATTTTATAATAACTTATGGCTAGATTGTGATTATAATATTATTTAATTTTTATACTAAGTAGTACATTGCATTGGGTGCCCCTGTAAAAATAGTTGTATATGTAAAGTCATGTATTTAGAAATGTTAGAATGTGAATGTCAGCAATTTAAATAAATATTTTACTACTTCGGATTTTCACATACTTCAGATAGGTATTAATAAGTCGTAAAACTCGACGATGTTCGTGTTTTGCTTCGGTTCAAACTGCTTTAAAGTGGTTACTTGATTGAGATATGGCATTTGCAATGTGAGAATCTTAATAAAGATTCTCTGTATGACACCAGGTCACCTTATTTGTTAAATTACGGTGAGGATAATAGGGTTTCTTGAACGCTGATTGTTTAAGGAACTACAGCAAATAAAACTGAAATTCACATGTATTATGTCCAGGATATCAATTAAAACACATTGTTGTGATTTAGACTTGTATTCCAGCTAGGGAGCTGAATCACAGAAGTGATGGGGGTAGTTGTACATAAAATCATATGACAAACTATTATCAGCCTACCTACATAAATCCACTTTATAATTAACAACAAAGTAGAATAGATTGAATAGATGATAACATGACATACCTCCCCTCTAAGTATGAATATAATACATGATAGATAAGGCAATGATTTAACCCCAGAAATATGACATTTAAACATAACACATACTTTATAATCACCTTCATATAAACTTAACTAAAACTTGACTTCTAAAAATAACACATAACATAACACAACTTAAGCTAAGTATAAATTGTCTCTAGAATTATGAGGCCTCTGATATGGAGATCTAGAGTGATCGCTGGTTTTGTTTTTCATTTTTCCAATTGGCTCATGTGGTTTTTCAGTAGTGGGTACAGGTAAGTAGCAGGGTACACCACGTGCAGGTAAGGTTGGCTTGGGAGACAAGATCTTGGAGTCTCCCTTGTACCCCAATACAGCAAGAGAAAGACCTATTTGTATTATTTGACGAGAGGTTTGACAGTTGATCAGTTTGATCAACGTCAGAGCAAACCGCTACTTACATTTCTTGGCAGAACTGAGCATTCGCTGAAGTCCCAGTTCAACTCCAGCGCATCTTGAAGCCTGTCGTTCCCGCCGAGGTTGATTTCCGGAGAGTGGACTGTGATCCATACTCTGCCGCATGACGACTTTTCTATCGACTGATTTTGAGCTGAAAAGTATGGATAAATATTAATGTGTAAGACCACTCTGCGTTTTTGAACGATAGCTTGACCGAGAACGAGACCGAGAGCGGGAGAGTTCCCACTCTTCACCCGGGAGCGCTTCCGCTCCTTGGATTCCGATATTTGGCAGTTTCAAACAGGGACGAGAGGTATCAAAGTGTCAGAGTCAAAAGTCCGCTTCCGTTTCTGCCCCCGCTGTGCAGCGAAACGTAGCCTAAAGTGTGCAAGGTTACATGCATGACAATTATTATAGTTATTACTGGGAGGTCGTAAACTTTACATTCTGGAAGTGCTTAAACTTACCTGTACAGCGCTTATGATTGGACTCCTTCAACCACGAATCCTAAAAGACCAATCTTAAAAGCACTCGATCAACTTAAACTTTTGTGACCATTTCCATTTTATATTGGATGAATCTGAATTTCGTGACTAAATGCAGATTGTATCAATGCTGAAGGTGCAAAATAATAGATAAATTACATGATTAAATTATGCCATTATTTCAGTGCTACCACCACATCAATTAGCGTGCTGATAAAACAAAATAATCTTTATCTAGTTGACAACAAAGATTAATTTGTTTTTTGTACGATGTGTTGTACAGTGTACGTACATACACGAATAAGAGTCCGTATGATTCGACTCGTTCTAAGGTCGGGTTCCGGCGCTGATGGTATGCGGCGATGCGTGAGTGAAACTGAAAGTATGGTAATGTGATATGATATTGAAATGAAACCGAGTAGGATGATACCTGAGTAAGTGAGTACCTACCTAGTACATAAAGCTTTTGAGAATGTCATGAATAAAAAGAAAATATTAAAAAAGTAGTTGTATGAAATGAAAACTTTTTAAAGTAGGTTTTAACACTCCCTAGGTAGTGGTGTAATAATACAATGAAGGGCAGGCTCCGCAGCAACATCAGCGGAGTTCCTCAAACGGCGAAAATACGCTAGTCTTGACAGAGGTTACCTATTTGAGCCGTTTGGGGTGGAAACCCTAGGCCCTTGGGGTCCTGGGGCACACGTTATCTATAAAGATCTTACAAAACTACTAATAGAGTCCACAGGTGATCGGAATGCTGGTTTTTATTTCGGTCAACGAATTAGCATTGCCATTCAACGTGGCAATGCTGCCAGCATTCTGGGCACTCTGCCTTCTGGTGACGGCTTAGATTTTTAGTAAATAGATGTAAGTGTAAATATTAGTTGTAATTATTTTTTGCTGTTAAATAAAGAAATTATACAATGAACATACACATAAATATGAAGATTTTTGTTGGTTAGTATTTCTCTTAGCGTACATAGATCTTCTATCTCTAATAATACATATATTATTTTTCTTATTATTTATCTTACAAACAAAAAAAGAGTTTCTTTATTATGATAAAGAAAACCTTTTTTGTTTTAAGTTTAATTCCAGAAAGCACCTAAAGGAAGGAAAAAGTCTAAAACCGTATTTCCTATCTTAAAACTCTTTTTAGAAAACCTAGATTGAGAATATTCAGATCAATTTAGAGGCACTAGCAATCAGAAGAACGAAGCCTGACCTGACCTGGACTCGACGATTATGTTAATTATGATTATCCAATTATTTAATTGATACCTACTAGAAATGATCTCAGTATAATGATCTCATTTCATTCTTATATCATCATCATCATCAGCAGTTACGAATACTTGCTGAATGCTGGGCATACAAGGGGACCTCTACAAGCTTGGTACGCGCCTCGGTTATTTAAAAAAAAAAATGCTGGACAATTCAAATATCATTATCTAGCCCCAAGCTAAGCAGAGCTTGTGTTATGGGTACTAGATAACTGATATCCATAATATAAGACAATATTATACATAGATAGATATTTTTTACTATACATAGAAAACGATCAGAACACCCTGAACAAATGTCTGTAGATCGTACACACATTTTTTTGTTTTGGGGCGGGAATCGAACCCGCAACCTCCTGCGTCGCAGGCAGACCTTCGCCCACCGCGGAACAGAGGTCGTCATTTAGTGTCAGCCCTGCTCTCGTTGCGCCACGGTACCTCCGTGCAGCGGGCGCAGGGACAATGAACGTTTGCATGCTGTTTCAACTCCTGCCTCGGGACAAATATTTGTACGATCTGCAAATTTTTGTCCAGGTGTTCTGGGTATTTACTATGTATGATAAAAAATACATATGTTTGTAATGTATTATGTGCATCAGTTATCTAGGACCCGTTCTGCTTACTTTGGGGCTAGATGATGCTGTGTTGATTAAATAAATAATGCTGAACAATCCTGCATCAATAATAAATTTATATCATCAATTCATCATCGGTCCATAATTGTCCAAAGCTGGATAGAGTACTCCCCTAATTTTCGTAATAGCATTTGTCAGTCTGTCCAGCATCAGATAGTAATCTTTCACAGAGCATCTTTCCACCTAGACTGACGGCGTCCCACACTACATTTGTCGAGTCGTGGTCATCACCACTCAAGATCGCGACAAACTGGAGTTGGTAATTCACGTAATACATTATCACATCTTCAAATTATCGGATGAAATAATATTTTGTAAAAATATTTTGAAAATTATAACTATCATTTAGGTAGGTTCATTCAATGAAGTATTAGGTTCATTTCATTCATTCAATTACCTAAATGTTCATAGTGACCATCATAATCTATCTATATACATACACTTATACATAGTTCACTGTTGGACATAATGTCTGCCCTATTTGCCAGACTGTTGTGCATATCTTGGCTAGTCATCATTTAGGTAATAGGAAATACTAGGCCTTACTCAAATAACTTATAGTCCAGTATAGTTATGTAAGGCCACGTAACTTGCCTACTTTTCCTTATACTCACAATCCTGCTAATGTATTACATAGCTACGATGACAACATATGAGTTAAATGGGTCATTTCGGTCGTACGCACGTGAGGAAATTCATTTTAGGGCCTTTGTTACAAGCCAGTAACAACTAGACTTCGCTCAAAGAATGTTATCGATAATGATCATTACAAGCCCTTTTGAGTAAAAGGTTTAAAATTTAAATGTTGTTTTGTTTTCTCATAAAACGAGGTATAGATATATTATACCCCATAGATTCTGATTTGGGAAAACACTTCCATTTCAAAAAGAAACCCTGTATTATGTATATTGCTTATTTGCGGCAGCAGGAACGAAGTTTTTAGAATTCTATGTACTTATGTAATTGTCACTTATTGTTTATGTGTTTAATTTGTAAATTGTTTTTAGCTTAAGTTAGTGTGCAATAACAGTATTTTCGATCTATCTATGTCGGTACCTATGTAATGTATTTGCATTTGATTCATGTTTCCAAGTGTCGTAACTATTATTTATTTTTATGGAAATATCAGTACCAGTTTGTTTCTATTCTTTAAATGTAATTTTCTTTGAATAATAAATAATACATGGAAATACAATACCTTTGCCAATTTCGTTGTAGAATGTTTGTAAACAAACCGCTCTCTGCCGCGTCTTTTTTTACGCAATTTACGTATTATTTATCGATTTGAGTTCCTTCCTTCAATAAATATTTCTTTTAGTTTTATTTTATTTGGGAAACAAACAGTTCTTACCAAAATCTACTAAAATAACACTTAAACCGAGTTGAGTTTGGCTTATGTTTTACTACTTAGTTGAGCTCTCGAAACCTATGTTAGCACCTAAACACCTTTTCTGGTTTGGATGAATGAATGAGGTGTCAATCGATATTTTATTATTACCCGGATGACTAAGCGACGAGGTTTCATAAAAAAGGTCTCAAGATCAGTCAAATGCGACGTGCCGAGGGTTTCGAACATTATCAATTCTACAAATATGCTGATATGCTGATGAATACCTATTAGAGGTTTGGTAAACTTTGCCTTGACCTATTTCAGAAATATTTAAAAAAATATGAAACTTACAGATATTATAAAGTGTTTTTAAATGTTCAAACTGGTACTTTTCATTTGATACCTAACTAGGTGAGGCCCCTTTTGAAAAAAGTGTTCTACTTACAGATTTCTTTATGCATATTTTTCCTGCAAAATAAAGGGATATATCTACAAACGCTTCATATGTTTGTCATGTATCGCTTTGCAAACTACGGAGAGGAAGCTGGTAATCTTGAACTAGTTTTCTCTTAAAATTTCTAATATAGGTCTCTTTTAAAATTTAGACCTTACAATTTATACTGAAAATTTACATTTTTATTATTCTTTCAATCGTAGCGCACGAAATGTATTATTATTTTTAATTTTAAGTTCATATAGCTGGGCAGTTGTTGTGATAATGATATAGAAGTAGAACAGACAGAGCGGTCTCTTAACCCTTAACTCTTAAGGTCATAAGGGATACGAAACCGATCTCAAAACCCAAAAAACAATATGTACATACAAAATAATTATTATTAATAACTAACATTTTAATTTTGAATTTTCTGAAGCATGTATTTGCTCCGAAGTCGGGTTTATGTCGTTACAAAATTCTTAATTACTTTTGAAACTATCATGGTGATTAAAACTAAAAGCCTATGTAACGGGCGATTAACCATGCTCAAAACTAAAAACATCATAAATCTAAATTAAGTTACTTGTGGTACTAAATCTTGACTTAATTCAATAACGAATAAGAACCGTGAACATCTTTGAATCTCATGATTGGTCTTCATCATCATTGAAAATGAATGAGAAAAGATTTATATATTTTCGAACTTGCTTTTAAAAACTTTAAAAAAATACTTGAATATAAAGCCAAACTTAAACTGCTACACTCGTTGGGAACTCATCAGGCGTAGGCTTTTCGAGTACGGTAGATTCGCATAAACACTGATGGTAAACCCTTGTCTACCATGGTCGTAAAACCGATCCCTGATTTAGGTCCAAACAAGTCTAGGGAAAGATGAATTTGGCTTATAATCAACAGATTCGCTGTGTGTTTTTTTGTATGTTCCTCGATTTCTCCGCCAATTATGGAGCGATTTAAAAAAATATTTTGTTATTATATTAAGAATGATCCCGAGGTATTGTAATTTGTCCTGTATAATCATCATCATCATCAGCCTACATCAGTCTACTGCTGGACATATGCCCCCTTAATGAGCGCCATAGCGTCCTGTCTTCAGCTTGCCGCACCCAGCATCTGCCAGCAGTCTTTCGCAAATCGTCATCCCACCTGGTCGGAGGGCGTCCTATACTACGTCAGCGGTTGTAGATTCTTCTCGAGATATAGCCAGCCCATATTTAAGTAATTTAAAATCGGTAGGTAATTAGTTTTTTCAACACAATCAAATTATACGATTGAGTGTTAAAATTTGTGAAAGTTAACAGCACCAGAAGTGTAGTTGGATTGTTCACATTACCTTGTTCTTTACACTTCCTTTATTGTTTTCTATACCTATATTTTGCGGTTTTGTGTAGGTACACACAAACCACGAACTGATAAAAAATATAAAGCTGAACATTCCCGGTATGTGCAAAACTATTTACGGACGCTATCATTGGAAATCATAAATCACCAAGGTGCAGAATGCGCTTTCCTATAAAAATACTTTGTGGTGAAAGGGTAACAAATGACAGACAGCAGCCTGTGTCGTGGCTGCCTCCTGGAAGAAGAGACTGTGGAACATGTTGTGGTACACTACACGGCCACAGAGGAGGCAAGACGGAAAACGGGATTGAAAAGTCTCATAGAGACATGAAACCTGTCCACACCCATAGAAAAGCTGAAACGAAGCTGTCGATCTCCAAAAGCCCTGCTCCGGTACTTCAAGGAGCTGAGCTGGTTAGGGCCTGGTTAGGCAGGGGAATAATGCACAATGCACTCCTATGCGAAATGTCAGTGCAGATCCCAGTTCCCCCCACTTAGAATTAGGGTAACAAATGATAGAGTTTTGATTTGTTAGTTACTTACACAAATGAATGACACAATTCACGGCCGAGCTGGCCACCACTGTTGTGTAGCCGAGCATGACACCTGGTTCCGTATTTACGAGTCCAAACGCATACTCCTTGCGTCTTGATTATGTAATGGAGGCGCATTATTTGCAAAACACGCAATGCCGTGGTTGCCTGTTTGTGAGGAAGAATTGGACCCCTAACCAATTGAGAGTTAGTGGCGCCGTTTGGCATCAACTTAGCAGAGTTTCTATTTTCGGGGATTTTTTTTTTTTTTTTTTATTAGTATACATATATTTTAGCCAAAGTCCGTCCTAGAATTGAATGACGACCTCTGTGGCGCGGTGGGAGAAGGTCTGCCTGCGACGCAGGAGGTTGCGGGTTCGATTCCCGCCTCGGGACAAATGTGTGTACGATCTGCAGACATTTGTTCAGCGTTATTTATTTATTTATAATTTAAACAAAACACGACATTATTTTATATAATAACTAAAACTTGCTTGCTGGCATCGAGTTTCAGATATAACTGTAAGCAATATTTATTGAACGAAGGATCTCAAATCGATAAGGAATGTAAATCCTAAGAAATATTATAACTGCGAAAGTGTTTGTTTGTTTGTCCTTCTTCATGTCCTAACTAGCTATGGTGCTCATTAGGGGAGGCCTATGTCCAGCAGTGGACTGGTATAGGCTGATGATGATGATGATGATGATGCCCTAACTAGCAACTAATCGACTTGAGTTTTGGCATAGAGTACCTAAGTTGAAAGGTTGGAGAGTAAGTAACTTTTTAAGTGGCTTTTTTATCCTATAAATCAGTTCCCACAGGATAAAAATAACCTTTAACAACGTGTGCGAAGCCGCGGGTAGAAGCTACTTGTATTTTAAAGGACGCGGCAACAGAATGAATTTTAGGTTATGTATGGATGGTTTGTTTACAAAAACTCTACGACCCGGTCGATCAAAGGCGGGAAGGCCATACATAAGGTGGAAGGAAGGGCGATGTCAAACAGATAGCAGGCTGTTCTTACCTTATCTGCTTAAAAAAATTTAAAGAAATAAAGAGTTCGTTTACACTACACTAGCTTACTGGCCAAGGAGACTGTGAAGAAGAAGACAAAAGCCCGTGGCAACGGGAATTCCAGACGTGCATGGGCAGCAGCTATAATCATCCTAGTGTATGATTATGGGTATCTTCGCTTAGAAGCTGCACGGTTTTAATCACCCGTGGGCTCCAACATTTTTTGTCTGTGATCTATGGCTTGCAAGTTTGCAACGGTTCTAATACTCGTCATTCTGGAGTTCCCGGTCTGAGTACACAGGTCAAGCTTTTCACTTATCTTATCATTTGCTATCGTTTATTTGCGTGATTATTAATCTTATAATCCTAATAATCACAAAATAATATTTTTCAATCAGAGTAAATTGTTATCTTTTGATTAGGCGGTTGTCATAATATGACATTGACTTTTAATCTCTTTCTCTATGATACTGCCAAACGGCATATTCAGATCACAGAACAATATATCCTAACGGATATATTTATATGATTCAGATGCAGATGTTCGAAAATTTGATACTTTATGTTTGTCCTTATCAGTTTTATCTCAATACTCCGTGAAATAAGAGACTAGGTAGGTACCTGAAGATAATTTGATTTTTACTTCTTAGATGGCTGGTAACAAAGTTATTGAAATGTAATAAGTACAATCTTTGAGGTTTAACTGATTTAAATAATTAAATAAATCCAGGTGCTGGTTCGGGTCCTGCCGAAATCTTTTTTTGTTAACTTATTTTATTTCTTAGAGATTATTATATACATAATTATAACTTATTTAATTTCCCAGAATGCGAACTTACGCACTATAATACAAAAACCTTTTCAATTGCTTTCTTTAATTAATTTTACCTCGTTTAGTTTTCTATTATATACTCGGAAGCTGTCGTTAGGTTGATTACAATCTTCAAAGGGTTTTAGAGGGCTTGAGAATAAAGGTATATCCGAATTAATCTGCCCTGAATTGCGAATTAATTCTGTTGTTATCGTGTTAATGCGTTATTGGGCGCTGATACGAAAAACTATACATAAGTATAATGTAGGTAGGTATTATGAGATGAGGATATGGTATTCGATAATAATTGTTTTTGTACAACCCTAGGTATTATAGTATATACTTATTTTGACTTTGAAAAGTCCAAGTATCACATCCGTGTCGATACGCTGTATCAATAATCTTATCCATGCTCAAGTCCTATTGAGAACCGAATATTTCTATACAATAGAATAAAATGTTTTCAAACAGTCTCCTATCAAGATTTATTGTGATAACATTTCGGACTTACGTGTGATCGAGGCTCCTAACACGGTCGCGGCCAGCGCCACCACAGCTATCCACGACACAGCCATCTCGCTCCGTGGCTTCCACGCCACTGATCCTGCATTCACTCAGATTTGGCGCTCTTTCGCCACAATTGATTGTTGCGCGGGCGATTACTGTCATCAATCAGACATACTTATCCACTGCGTCGTACATTCCCTCTATCAACAGAGAGATAGACGTGAGCGGTCGATGTACGCTGCTCGTTCCATGTACGATTTCAATCAGAATGTGTGTGTTAATAGAAGTGCGAGCTAGGGGCATCCTCGGTACCCTCATATCCGATATTATGTCGCGTGCGTCGCGTTCGGCACACGTGCAGATTGCAGGATGCCACTTATTAACACTGAAAGCTATTTTTATGCAGATAGATTTTTGTATCTTTTAGGATCTGAAAGTCTCGATTTAATTTGCAAGTTTTTTTTTTAAAACTGTTCTAAGGTCAATCTTTTAACAACAGAGAGAATAAGGGTTCTCTCTTATGTTAGATATGTCCGTGGTGTAAATATTTAGGCTAAAAAATATTAGATACCTTTCTGTTTAATATTATAGTCACCATTGTCCTGTTTGATGTTATGAAAACCCAGATTAAGCATCGATATGAATTTTATTGCAACAATATTCTTCAGTGAAGTCTACGTTAAAATTATAGAGCACATAAGACACACAATGTTTTTTATAAGATTTTTATAACTCGCAACAACCATTGAAATTCAAGTGCAACACTTTTGCACTACATTACATTTTCTTTTTGAGAATCTAGAAAGTTCTGAATTCCTGATAGTTTATCTTTCTTGTCTACCGTGTCCGAAGGTTCTAAGTCGAGTGAGGGGGCGCGGCTCGGGTTACGAAGAACTGGCTTCTGAAGCTGGAAGAAGTTCAAAGATGCCTTCAGCTCCTTGATAAACACTTCTTTATGGGTCACCTGCAAAAGAGATCAATGTCATTACACATGACATGACGTGTAACTCCTAATCGACGACCTCTGTGGCGCAGCGGGTGAAGGTCCGCCTGCGCCGCAGAAGGTTAAGGGTTCGATTCAAAACTCGGGACAATTGCTTGTACCATCTGCAGATATTTATTCTGGCAGTTTTCTATGTATAATAAAAATATCTACCAAAGCGTCATATTCTAGTCCCAAACTAAGATGATCTAGTACTAAGGGTATTAGTGGTAAGGGTATCAGATAACGGATTTAATACAATAAGTATATCAGTTATCTGATATCCTTACTACAAGGTCATCTTAGTTTGGGACTAGAATATGACGCTGCGTGAATTGTCCAGCTAAAAAAAAACATTCGTGCACAAGTTGATCGATCTGCCACAAGTGTTTTGTTTAGCTCTGTCGAGACCTGCATATTCGATCTGTCAAGACCTGTATATTTGCGCCTCTTGAAATTTTCGGCCAAATTTGCCGCAGCACCAGCCCTCACATAAGTCTAGGAAGATGGGAAGTGTGAGTGTGTCGACACATGTAGCCTCCCACACAATAGGCCTCTCCAACTCCCATGGGACTAGTGACCGGTCGGATATCACGCCATGCTATGGCGTGATATCCGACCTACACGACAATCCTTGAAATCCAAGGTACGATAATCGTTGAAAACAAAGGTGTCAGACAGTAGCACCGCACTGGCATTGATGAGGTGCGCAACACCTTGCCCCAACCGAAAACAAGTTGTGACACGGAAAGTTACGGGATCCAATAAAGTACCAGCGTCATGACTCCCATTTAAAAATGAACCAAGAAACTGGCACGATATGCATAGCTGGAGCACGTTTGTAAAAAACAATTCAGTGTCAACTCACACAGACCCGTCCCGTTGCCTTTGGGACAAAAGAGATTTCGGGGGACCAGCATCGGGGCAAGTACTATGCCAAGACCTAGCTTCGTCTAAAGTTGAAACTTTGAATGATATTCTAGGTGTGACTTAATGAGAAGGCTTTAAGATAATCAAACTAGTGCTCTAGGCTGAAGACAAGAACGCTGGTAGGGCTGCACTAGAAACTATGCGAATACCAAAGCCTCTCAATTTTACAGGCAGGGAGGCTGCGCCCATGCCTTGTCACCCAAATGTTACATTCAATTCTACTAAGCCTTACAAAAGCTCGCTATGTTTCCAACCGTGGAAACATAGCGAGCTTTTGTAAGGCTTAGGTATTCGCATAGTTCACGGTTGAAAAACATCTCAAAGAATACGTATATTTAGGTACAAACATGTAAAATGGAATAGTTGTAAAAGCCATATTTTTTTTTCGAGAAGTCTATCCGAAGTTTTGTTGAAGTTTTAAATTTTCTTTTTTTCAAACGGATGAAAAGACTCATCAAAAGTTGGTGACCCAAGGAGTCGAAACGTACGTACGTTATCTATAATTGATTTGTTGGGGGCCAGGCCAAACTATTGAATTTACCAATTATATTGTTTTTGTCTACACAAGAATCCGAAATAACAGCTCGCATTTTGAAAAATGTTATTCCACCCTCGTCCCTGTTCCAAACCAATTTTTTGAAATTCATCTGATAAGGTTTCTAGATCATCAAAAAATGTGCTCACGTCTCTAAGAGTTCCGTCTTGTCGAATTATTAAAAAAAAATGACAAAAACACTATTTGACAAGATACAATTATCTTGTCAAATAGTTTTTTCTTGGCATTTTTATCAATCATCAATATGATTGATACGTTATTTAGCGTTCGAAGAATCGGCTTTCAGGGTGTATCTAGAATAAGTAGCATGTTATTTTTTGTTAAACCATAAATAAGGTATTACAAAAATGAAAGTATCAGTTAAGGCCTAGTATGTATCATTTTATTTTATTTATTTTTTTGAAAAGTACAAGCCGGGTATTTCCTAAATATTTTTAACTTGTTTGTGATCGAAGCTGAACCACCCCTGAGTGTTTAGTCCTTCATTGTTGTTACATCCTGTATAACACGTCCACAGTATGAAAATGTTAAATATAAACGCGTCCACATTATAAAACATGTTAATTTACTACGTTTTATAGTAAGGTAAGACTCACCTTAACTCGCTCAACGTGAGATGCTATATCAGGCATTTTTCTTTGGGTTTCCTCACCTGTTCTCGTATAGCTATGTTTCTGACTTCGTTCGTAAACTCCACCGCGGTGATCAAGACGGCCAGGACCAGACCTCCGGCTAGGACAGCGAAGGCACCTTTGAGGTTCTCCATCTCAAGATCTCCTTCTACGTCGTTCACGTTTATCAGAGACTGAAATGCAAACGTTAATGTCAGAACAAAGAAGAAAGAAACCTTTCTATAATAATATACTGCTGGAGAATTCACACAGCATCATCTAGCTCCAAGCTAAGCAGAGCAGGGTTTGTACTAGTAAACTAGTGACATTATGTTCATACTAATTAATTTTTTTCTATTGTTTAATCAATTCTTTGTTTTAAGTACGTAGACAAAAATATCTGTAGGTAGTTTAAACAGAGTACATAATACCTATCAAAGTCGATACCATGCTTGAATATTGTATATAACAAACTTCCGTTCTAACTCACCGGACAAACTTTGGCTCCATATTTCTTTTCCCACCACTTATTTTTGATCTCTTCTAACTGTGTTTGTTCTTTCAGCTTTAATATGGCTCTGTTGATATCGGACCTAAAAGGAGAATCTGAAACCATTCGATTACTATTACAATACTTACCCACATCGAGGGAATATGGAGTGCAAATGTGTACATGCGTACACGTTTACAGTGGCCGAAATTCAGCTAGAAGGACATCATCATTCTCACTTACATCGATAATGTTTTTAAATATCAATTTTGCGTTATATACTAACATAGAAATTATGTACTTACTTGCAGGCATAGCTATACCATAGTCTTTAGAGTCGAGTTCAGGGCCTACTTTCTTAAGATCGCAATTTCTTTTCAGTTTGTATTCGATAGTAGAAGATTCCATAAAAAATGCGTATTTTCCTTTGCCGCGCATGACCCTTTTCTCTCCTTCGTCGTTGCCGCCGGTCAGAACAGCATTGTTTGCGTCCATATTTTCGAATATTTGCCGGTACATCTTGTCTTTTGAATACTGAAATTAGGTTATTCATCCAAAATCGGGAAGATGGCAAACATAAACTAATGATATTACCAAATCAGCAGTACCTTTACGTAACAAAAATAGATAAGTTTCATAATCAAAATAAATTAAAATCATGTCACCACTTACTTTGAAAAATTCCAGCGTGGTTCCATGCCTGTAGGCTCCGTACAGGGTTTTTGATTGTTTGACAAGGTCCTCAACACTATTGAGGGGTTCCTGCTCCAAGGCAGACGTCATGGAAGCAGACAGCTGGGCAATGTACGTCTGACACACTATCACAGCAAAGAACCACCACATACCACAGACCCAGCGTGTGCCGAAAGCTCTGAAATAAATGATTTCTTATGTATAGATGATAATATTCTTATCTATATTTCCGATACTACACATTAAGAGTAGTACGATAAATATGGATATAATTATTTATTCAAGTGAAAAGTGTCTTATAGTTATTCTTTAATGTTAACAACCATGATAGTTTTAATAGATTATATATTAGTCTACTGCTGGACATAGGCCTACCCTAATGAGCGCCATAGCGCCCTGTCTTCAGCTTGCTGCATCCATCATCTGTCAGCAGTCTTTCACAAATCGTCATCCCACCTGGTCGGAGAGCGTCCTACACTACGTTTGCCGAGTCGCAGTCTCCACTCAAGAACACGTTTACCCCAGCGGTTGTCGGTCATTCTCGAGATATGGCCAGCCCACTGCCACTTCAGCTTGCTAATCGTTTGAGCTATGTCGATAACCTTGGTTCTCTGTCGGATGTAGTCGTTACGAATCCTTTCCTTCAGAGAAACTCCGAGCATAGTTCTCTCCATAGCTCACTGGCCGACTTTAAAATGCAAGAAAATAAATAACAGTTTCAACCCCAAGAAGTTGGCGGTATTATATCCCCGTGCCGAAAGCATGATAAGCTGTACGTTTGTCTATCGCCTGACCTCCTCCACGGTCGTGTCTTTCTGCTCTCCCATCGGATTATGAAAGTGCACCTGTGTTTGCAAACATACTTGGGTACTATAATGTCGATACGTATGTCCTCAGCACCTGGCTGGGCTCCGTTGAGACTGGCCACCGTGGCCGCAGATACAGCTAGGAGGACATCATTAGTATATTTATTATATTAATAATAATTTTCTTTCTATAAACTACTAGTGTTTGCGGAGAAGTTTATCTGCGCACTAATTGATGGCGGAAAAATTCGTTTTCATAATTTGTTTAATAAATTTGCTATGACGATTGTACCAGCCATACCTACGCCAAAAATCAAGGCAGATGCAGGATGCGGCAAGCTGAAGACAGAGCGCTATGGCGATCATTAGGGGAGGCCTATGTCCAGCAGTGGACTGGTATAGGCTGATGATGATGAACTATCATTCATACTTAGGCAAGATGTCACATCCTTGAGTCATGATGGAACCCATCGTCAGCCACAAACAATTTTTGAACGTCCAAATATTTTCCAGAAACTCCGGATCAGTGTCACATGGTTCAGGGTTTTCCCAATCCGCTGGAGATATTCTGTGGATAAAGTCGATATAATACATTTTAAATTAATTATCTTGTCTTTAATATCTTACAGAAAGAGAAATCAAAAATACAAACCTGGCGCAAATATAAAGAAATATAGAGACAAGGCAATAAGCAGTAGCAGTGTACATCCAAACTTCTAATTCGTAAGGATTTAAGAAAGAAAAGAAGTTGGGTGGAACTTTGTGATCTTGAACGTAGAGGATACTTATCCCGAGGGTCATAAAAGGAACTGAGAAGTCTACAACTTTTTTTCGCTCTTCGGTTATAGTAAAGTCACCTACAGCTAAATCAGCTTCCTGAAAACAGAATATTTACCAGTTTGATAGGTACTTTTAGGGCTGTGTCTTTATTGCCAAGGAATTTACTTACCTTGTTTAATAAATCACCTATTAAGCCGTTCCATTTCTTTTCTTTCTTGTCATATTTCCCATACTCTTGGTCTTTCAGATGTTTGAATGTATATGTGTAATTGAAGCCTTCTTCTCTCAGATATTTAAATATGGCGTCAACTAGATCAACACAGAATCCTTCAAATTTCATGTCTGGGTCTGGGTCTTCTTCACAATCGTCACCTATGCATTTCTGTTTGTAGTCGAAGTATGGCTGGACTCTCTTTGATATAACCTGAAACAGACCAACTTATTGTTATCCTGCATGAAAAGTCTTTGGAGACTTAAACTCTTTTCGATTGAGCGAAAGTTTATGATATTAAATACTTATTGTATTGAATTTTAGATTAGGGGTAGGAATTGCTAACATCTCACCTGAAATTCTTTTGTTAGCTTCTGCTTCTTAGCGGATTCTTCAATACTTGCTTGACTTTCCACGATGTCTGAGCCGTCGATAGAACTCCATGTTCCAATCATTCTTGCTTCTTTCAAATGTATTTCATTTACGTGTAGAGTATAATTTACTCTTTGTCCTCTTTCATTGAATTGAACGTGTCCAGTTACCCCCAATGAGGTTTCCTGAATAATCAAAGATCAGATTAATATTTTTTTTCCAGCCACTGTTTCAATTATTTGATTAGAACCTACATTTAGCAATTGATTTTGAAAATCAATTCCGTCTGCCCAGGGCATAGGCAGTCCATCATCACTTATGTCACATATAGAGTTGCGAGGTCTATGTATTCTTTTCATATTGCTGAGTGCTTTGACGATATGATTTGCTATATCATCCATGATGAGCGCTTCGATCTGAAAAACAAAAATAAAAGAACCTATGAATGGCAGTTGACCGGAATAGTCACTTCATCACATGATAAGGCGGCTATGCACAGTGGGCAAATGCACTGGGCTAGCAAAGTGTCTTTTTAGCGAATGTTGGTCGTAGGCGATGGCGACCAATATTGTCCGGAAAACCGAATGGTGTCGGTTTTCTATGCACTCATCAAAGAATCTGGGAGGCAAACAATGCTCTCACGTTTGCGTCTTATTTTATTGTCTTGCGCTATTTCTGTTTTGTCACTCTACTTTGGTACAAAATAAATACTCTACAATAAATACAATACTCATTTAGGTACCAAATAAAGGTATTGTATATTTATACTGTATAATCTGTATATAACTTCAATGCGAATTTAAGTTGCCGCAGCTATAAAAGATTTCAGGTCCACCTTTATCAAAGCCCCAACGCAGAATCATCAGTTTGCCAATGTGTAACCAACATGCGATCGGCTTTACACAGTTGCCACAACATGCTGGACCAGTGCATTGGATCTAAGTGTGCAGGCCGCTATATCGGTAGTAAGAGTATGAGTTACCTCATAGTTAGGGACAGTTTTAGGTGTGGCCAAAGAGGACGGCTGCCACTTCCAAACCCTCGCATTCAGGGGAGAGTGAACGAGTTCGCTGTATTTCGTGAGGCTCAACCACGTTGAATTACAATCCAATTTAACCAGCTGATCTTTGATAGTTGCAGCATCCATGGATGTAAATATGTAATGCTAAAACACAAACAATATCAAGAGCTTGTATTATATAATTTTCTGGGGTTTCCGAAAATCTAATGATCGACACTGTAACCTCATCACGATTAATTTGGTGCAGAATTGATATGAAACATATGCGAATTTATCATCTAATGCTTATTTCCATTGAATTTATCGTCTAATCCATTAACTCAAAAAATAGCAGGCCAAGTCCAATCAATATCTGGTCTGAAGGAACTGCAAGAATTCAGGTATCGATCAAGGGTACAAGGATTCATTATTGTTGTATATAGATCAAATCAAATAGACCGATTAATATTTTAAATAATAGTAATGCTGGATGCGGTAAGCTGACAGGGCACTATAGCGGAGAAGTAATAGCTAGGCCGATGATGATGATGGAGATCAACAATGTTTAGTAGTAAATTACCTGATAAAATGACACCATAGTTGTGTTCTTGTATAAAACACTAGCGTCTTCCATATACTTCATAATACGGTCCGCATGGCAGTCCAGTATAATACGACTCTCTTGGAAATTGTATAACTCTTTGAAAATCTGAAATATAATGATAAAATGATTGTTTTTATTAGATTGTTGACAGCGGGTTAAATTGTCTAAGTTAGATTGTTATATTAATAACAACAATTATTGTTTATTGATTAGTTTTAAGTATGTACCTAGCACTATAATTTAGAATAAAAATACAAAAAGTTAATTATTACCAAAATTGAAGTTAAATCCTATGAGAGTGCTTTCAATGTCTTTTAGGGTCCTTAGTAGAGATCGCGGCCTGGTATTAAAACGAATAGACAATAGTAACATAGGAGAATCGATTGCTTAGCGAATTATTGTGAAAAAAGTAACTGTGCTTAGTTCATTTGGTAGAGATCGATTTACGCCGTACCTATACCCCAAAATATAGTAAATCTTTTCTAGATTTTCTCAATACGCTCGATGTGAACTTAACAGAAGGGATATCAAACAACTGCATTATATTAAGTCCATAGCATTGCGAGAAAGTGAGAGGAAGTGGCAGATAAGATTTTTTACCTTTTTGTTGCTGCCGTCAGGGTCTAGTCTTCTTACATTTATTGGATATTGGGCAGAATATTCAGCCAAGACCTTTTGTATTCTCATGAGTCCTGGAATGGAGAAGAAAGTATTATATTAGCTTACTGGTGTAGTAATAACAAAAGCCGATAACGACATAGCTCAAAAGATTAGCAAGCTGAAGTAGCAGTGGGTCGGTCATTTCTCGAGAAGAACCGACAACCGCTAGGGTAAACGTGTTCTTGAGTGGAGACCCCCACTCCGCAAACGTAGTGTAGGACGCCCTCCGACCAGGTGGGATGACGATTTGCGAAAGACTGCTGGCAGATGCTGGATGCGGCAAGCTGAAGACAGGTTGTTGGCTCATTAGGGGAGGCCTATGTCCAGCAGTGGACTAGTATAGGCTGATGATGATGAATAACAAAAGTATTTTACCAAAATCATCTTCATAAAGCACCGAGAACGAATCCCATTTGTAGTACTTGAGTAGCTTCGCCAGAGCAATCGACAACTCGTCAGAATCAGGATAGAAGTTAATGGATATTTTCTTAAAGGGTGGTTCTACTTCTTCATCTTCGTCATCCTCTTCATCATCAGTTTCTTGGGGTTGTTCTGCGTCAGGGTCTAATGGCTGCCATGTTGCTTGGATGTGGGGAATGTGTGCACGTGCGCACTGGTGTTTGATGGCTCCATCTGCTATGGGTGTTTGTGGGCCGACTACAGCAATTGGCTTCATGTTTTTTGCGCAAACTGCAATAATAGCATAATTGTTAGCGCAAAAAACTTTGTTAAGTTTTTTATTAGAACTTCTAACTGAGCTAACTTTTAAGCGTAACAGCTAACTTTACGCTTCTTCATAAACCACCAATGTGTACCGCATAGTTACTATCTACAGTTTGATTAAGTATTTTTATGTCTAGATAGACGGTAAACGCCGTAAAAGCATAGAAATAAATAGCGTAGAACTGATGGCCTCTAAATCTTCAACCCGCGCTTACAAACTTTTTTCTTTGAGCTTATTTTAGTAGACACTCACAACAATCACTATTTCCAATAAGAGTTTCTTTACTACTGGTATTATTATGCCAAAAAATAATGTGTAGTGCGAGTTTAAAACCTAGCTGGCGCATTTGCAAGCTCACGAAACTTGGTCTGTTTTTTATGGCTGCATTCCAGCGCGACGTTCTATCTAGATACATTAATAATAAAAGTATCTATGTACATTAAAAACAATCACAGGATATCGCAGAGCTTTAACCAGCTTATAAAAGTCAACTGTCCAATCCTGATTAAAATAAATAATGCTGGACAATTCATACAGCATTATCCAGTCCCAAGCTAAGCAGAGCTTGTGTTATGGGTACTAGGTAACTGATATACATAATATAATACAATACATAGATAGATATTTTTTATTATACATAGAAAACGACCAGAACACCCCGAACATATGTCTGCAGATCGTACGCACATTTTTCCCGAGGCGGGAATCAAACCCGCAACCTTCTGCGTCGCAGGCAGACCTTCGCCCACCACGCCACTTACAATACAAAAACTTACGATCCCTCCACATAGAGTAGCTGTCCGACCGTTGGGGCTCCACGATAACGGTTTGTATCTTGTATTGCCCACCCTTGACGTTATGCATACTCTCGTTGAAAGCATATTTTTGGGTACCAGCAGCTTTTTCGAACATGCCGGCTGAAAAATCAAGTTCGTAATTATCTTCGAAAAAAAGTCCAACTAAGAGCTCCAAAAAATGCTATTGGAGCCCTTAGTTGTACTCCAATTAATACATATCAGTTTTGATAAGGTTTTTTTGCGTACTATTTGGTCCTTTTGCGTACTATTTGAAAATAAAAAACCAAAGTATGATAAAAAAAACATACCTAAGTAAAGTTATAAAAATTAAAATGACTACGATCGCACAAACCAAATTAAGTATTGGCAGTATTCATTGTGTATTTATTTTATCGTAAATATATTTGCATTATATTTACCTATCTGATAATACATCACACGTTCTTCTAGCCGCAAAATTTGTGCACTACCACTATGTGCACAAATGCTAAACACCATTAAAAACCACCACATTTTGTTGCACGTTGTCACACGGTTTTTGCACCACTAGTATCACCACATTTGTTAATGTTTTTTCTGCGTATTTCTAAGTTTGCATGTTTCAGAATGTGTTATTTGTGACCGAAGCTGAATGCTTTGTGAACGTCCAATGTCTGGTTAGTCGTTCACTCCAAATTAAACTTCAAGGAATTATAAAAATTGGATACGGCATTAGGGTTCGTTTCCATCTGTAAGTTTTCCTCGTAGCCGTAGTTAACCGTGTCAAATGTTTTGTAAGCAGGTAAACTAACAACATAAGCACACTTCTAACAAAATTTGTTAAGAAACCTATGCTCCGTTTAAGTATTCAATTTGATTCATAATCAATGGTTGGATAAAACTTTTTAAACTTTCGCGATTTTATAACATATTTAAGATTATTTATCGGGTATTTATCGCGTACCTTTTGCATTCTTTTCCCGTTGGGGAAAGAAAGCAAAAGGTACGATAGTTGGATAGATATACCATCATACCTTTTCACACATCCCAAAGTTAATGTCAATGAAAATTCAGCGACACACCGCGTTCAGACGTGGCCTAATATTATTTTCTAAAAATACCTGTTTCAGACAGTGTGTGCGTTGCGGCCATGCCTCGAAGCCGAACTTTAACTAACTCGTGAAACGCTATTACAAAATGATGTCAATAATACTAATAATAGCTTCTTGTATATCCCAAGCATCTTTTAGTAATGTGATTTCGACAACTGTTTATCCTATAGGTACGTTGGAAGCCAAAAGTTGTTGTCTAGACTATTTATTATCCTACAAAATAATAATCAATACAACATAACACTTTGTATAGCGTCTCATTTGATTTTCTTTCGATGGCCTGTCTTCTTTGTTTGTTTGTTTCAGGTGGTCTATTTAATGGTTTGTCGGAAAAATACTCGCTTACTGCATTCGACAATATCGTGCGACTAAGCGGCAACAGAAATTACCATGGTCGTTCCTTGCTTTCCAAGGCACTGGACAGTTATTCAACTGCTCTGGAATGTAAGTTGATTTCACCTTACAATAATTTATTGTGAATGAAAGTATATCAAGGAAATGCTACCCAAAAATTCCCACGACTATAGTTATTATTCATGTCGTTTTCAATTTCCGTGTTATGTATGAGATAGCTCAATTGTTTCTATTGTAAATACTAGTTCACTTAAATTTATTATATGATTGTAATTTTAAAGAGTAAGTGTATAAATAAAAAAAAAAAGTTGCGATTTTTATTATGAACTAACTGTAGGTTATACGGGTAGATTCTTTGACTCCTTTGTGAGCATAAAGCCTAGCCTGTCCTAAAGCCAATTCGTTGGGTTTCAAAATTTTCAAATGGGGAAAATAAGAATTTCCGTTTTCGTATTTGATAAGTAGTCCTGTCCTTTACAATAATAAATGAGAATAATATAATATATGAGTTGAGTTTTTTATTTATTTCAGTGTGTACGACCACTTCTGATGATCACGGAATCATAGCTCTGATCGACGCTAGGCCTACAAATGGAATCTGCGATACAGTTTGTATTTTGGCCAATAGTTACAATGTAAGTGTCTTTTTCTTAACTCTAGGTTATTTATTTATTTAGTTAGGGCAACAACTAGAGTTAGCACAAGAGATTACAAAATTTTACGATGGAACCTTAAAACTAGTGCACTCTAAATTACAAGTAGCTACAGCATCCTCAAAAATACAAGGCAACTCTAAACAACTAATTGTAACATGAATGATGTAGTAGTAGGTAATTAATTCGTATACATAATTAATATAGGCAGGACTACCTATCATCATCATCATCAGCCTATATTTGTCCACTGCTGGACATAGGCCTCCCCTAATGAGCGCCATAGCGCCCTGTCTTCAGCTTGCCGCATCCAGCATCTGCCAGCAGTCTTTCGCAAATCGTCATACCACCTGGTCGGAGGGCGTCCTACACTACGTTTGCCGAGTCGCGGTCTCCACTCAAGAACACGTTTACCCCAGCGGTTGTCGGTTCTTCTCGAGATATGGCCAGCCCACTGCCATTTCAGCTTGCTAATCCTTTGAGCTATGTCGATAACCTTAGTTCTCTGTCGGATGTATTCGTTACGAATCCTATCCTTCAGAGAAACTCCGAGCAAAGCTCTCTCCATAGCTCGCTGGGCGACTTTAAACTGGTGGACCAGCCCTACCGATACCTTAAGATTGCACAAATTAGGTTAATTATAAAAATAAATAGAGTTATGTAAAATGTTTCAATAGTCTAAAGGTATACTTACAGGTTTGTCAAATTTTTCAGGGGTCGGAATATATTATCAAGTAAACTGTTTTTTTTCTTTCAACACAAATAAGGTTCGCAGTTAACCCGCTTACATCCGTAATGAACTGTTTTTGGCTAAGGCTTTGTTTCCACAGATCCTGGGATATCGTGATCACCTACTACTGTGTTCTATAGAATACCTTATTGTCAATTCATGTTACGCATAAGACGCAGAAGGTTGCGGGTTCGATTCCCGCCTCGGGACAAATGTGTGTACGATCTGCAGACATTTGTTCAGGGTGTTCTGGTCGTTTTCTATATATAATAAAAAATATCTATCTATGTATTGTATTATATTATGTATATCAGTTATCTAGTACCCATAACACAAGCTCTGCTTAGCTTGGGGCTAGATAATGCTGTTTGAATTGTCCAGCATTATTATTATTATTATTACTAAACCCAGGTCTAAGGTCTGTGTAGAAGGAATGGAATGACCGACCTATATCGGTCAACGCGAGACCAAACAATATGTTAAATCGTTCTTACAAATTTATATATTGTACTAGCAGCGCCTCGCGGTTCCCCTTCCCGTGATATTTCCGGGATAAAATATATATTATAATAGCCTATGTGCTATTCCAGACTATAATCTATCTCTGTACCAAATTTCATCCCGATCCGTTCAGCCGTTCTGGCGTGATTGAGCAACAAACATCCATCTATCCATCTAAACTTTCGCATTTATTATATAATATTGGTGAGATTTACACACACACATACATATTTATATATACATATATGTATGTACATATAATTGACTGAACGATTTTGAAAAAAAAAAACATAATGTAGGTTTTTTTTTTTTTTAATTTTATTTATCAACTTAAAGATTATGTATTAAAAATAAAAATAATAATAACGCCTAAAAACCACGGAGGTTTGTAGCGGAGCGCTATTAATGAGCCAATCATGCGATAGTACAGAGTGTGATTTGATTACATAAAAATAAATACATTAAACGATAGGTAGGTATTGTAAATAATCTATACAACAGCTATTATTAACATGCGTTACAAAAAAAAAAAAAAACAAGTATGAGGATAACCTAATGGCACATTTTTTTTCTTCTTAGGTAAGTGAAGATAAACTTATAGATTATATTATTTCTTATTCTAAACATCATTGTATGTAGGTAAGTACCTAGTTGATAGTGGAGTTGGGTAGGCAAGTGGTTCAGTTCAGAAGCATTATTGATACTTACGTAGGTTCGATATATAGGTATATCTTACCTTATTTATGAAACTTGACGAGACGCAGTTATCCTCATGTATTTCTAGCACTAGGAGCTAGCTAGCTTTAAGGTAGAGCGTCTACCGTAACATAATACCAAGTGGGCCAGCAAAGCTCCTATTTGGTCGAATGTATTCAAGACAAAGCTCAAACTGTCTTGTCTAGTAAAGCTTGAGTTTAAATGGTCATGTTCCGGCGTGAAAGATAGAATTACCGGCAAGGCACTAGGGAATTAGCATGTTATTCTGACTAATTCAACGCTAACTTGGGAAACCTGAGTAACTAGGAAGGAAGCGCTTTGTCGGACAACTAATGAACAAAACAAGTAACGGGAGTGCTGGTCAAATAAAGTAATTTCATTTATTTTGACGACCGATGCGGTGCGGTGGGCGAAGATCTGCCTGCGATGCAGAAGGTTGCGGGTTCGATTCCCGTCTCGGGACAAATGTGTGTACGATCTGCAGACATTTGTTCAGGGTGTTCTGGTCGTTTGCGGCGCGGTGGGCGAAGATCTGCCTGCGACGCAGAAGGTTGCGGGTTCGATTCCCGTCTCGGGACAAATGTGTGTACGATCTGCAGACATTTGTTCAGGGTGTTCTGGTGTGTACGATCTGCAGTCATTTGTTCAGGGTGTTCTGGTCGTTTTCTAAATATGTATATAATAAAAAAATATCTATTTTGTTATATTATGTATATCAGTTATCTAGTACTCATAACACAAGCTCTGCTTAGCTTGGGGCTAGATAATGATGTTTGAGTTGTCCAGCATTATTCATTTATTTCATTTTATTTCCACCGTAGGTATTATTATACACTTGATGTCGTTTTTCTAACTCTTTATAAAAGGAAACACCAGGGATTTTGCAATTCAAGATACAGAATGACAGTGAAATCTGTTATTTATAGTACACACGCTAAACTTAATAATAAATAATAAGAGTTGGCTGTAAAAGGGCCTAGTGATAATCAAAAATTACAAAAAATATATTGAAAAATTACAGAGAGTATATATGATTTAGATACATGTCGAGAAATGTCATAAAAGCTGCTGTATAGGGGGTCATAATATACCAGTTTAAAGTCGCTCAGCGAGCTATGGAGAGAGCTATGCTCGGAGTTTCTCTGAAGGATAGGATTCGCAACGAATACATCCGACAGAGAACCAAGGTTATCGACATAGCTCATAGGATTAGCAAGCTGAAATGGCAGTGGGCTGGCCAAATTTCGAGAAGAACCGACAACCGCTGGGGTAAACGTGCTCTTGAGTGGAGACCGCGACTCGGCAAACGTAGTGTAGGACGCCCTCCGACCAGGTGCGATGACGATTTGCGAAAGACTGCTGGCAGATGCTGGATGCGGCAAGCTGAAGACAGGGCGCTATGGCGCTCATTAGGGGAGGCCTATGTCCAGCAGTGGACTGGTATAGGCTGATGATGAATATACGTAGCTAAAAGAAAGCTACTCGGCTGCTCATAAGTACAATAAAATAAAAATTGTCGAACAAAATTGATCGTTTGACACGAGTTTGTCTCCTTGCTACAGATTACACACCTGTCTGTAGGATGGGAGCCGACGGACACTATGGAAGAGGATATCTTCACGTTTTCATTCCACCCACCTCCAGATGTTGTGTCGAAAGCTTATACTGCCCTTATCAAAATGTTTACATGGGATAAGTTTACCATGTTTTATGAGGATGATGGCGGTGAGTGATTGATAACATCAATATCTTAATTGGCATCTTAACTTCAATATCTTAACTTCAATATCTTTTATTTAGAAAAAAATAACAATCAAAATAACAAATTAAAATTAAAACTAGTATTTACAATAGAAACAATTAAGCTATCTGCAAACTGTTGCAAACAATCTACAGGTAGCTCAACTGATCCATATCAATACCAGTTGGAAGCGTGCCTAAGACACTGGCTGCATTGCCCCGCTGTATAGCAATGCTGATGCGCTGTGCCAGATACTCACCAGCTCTCGGGTCACTCGTCGCTTCGACCAGACGCTCAGATAATTTTTTGAAAACTTCAGCTCTCTCTAGTTGTCACAACCAATCGTGGTTCCTGAAGGCGGTGGTATGCGTGAAATTAGCACCGTCACCTATTTTATTGTATTACTACGTATATCAAAGGAAATTTCAAAAATAAAACGTACAGTTTGTGATACCTATTATAAGCTTTTTTTAAGGCCTGTTAAATAGTTTTATTATATTTAGTTTAGCCAGTATATAGAAAATAGTTATTGGTGGCTACCAAGGGCAACTTCGATATTCTGCCTAAACCTAATGCAATATAACTATTACAGAGCCGTTAAAAAAAGGTTATAATAGGTATCAAAAACTGTACGTTTGATTATTTTTAACGATTGATTTTTGAAAGTTCCTTTGTTCAACGTAATAATAAAATAAGTAATAGTTTCACGCATACCACCGCCTTAACTTTAGAAAATGTTGTTATATTTCTAAGAAATCAAATAAATTCCCAAAAAAATTCGATTTCGGCACACCCCTACTGAGGGTGGGGCGCAGGTTTGAGTCCTGCCAAAATCGAAATTTTTTGGAAACTTATTTAATTTTATAGAGATTACCCAGAGTGGCCAGATTGCGAGGGCTTACGCACTATAATACAAAATACCTTAGTGTTGCATATTTTTCAGCCTTTATTCGTCTACAAGACGTGATCAACTCTTGGCCTAGCTCGCTCGACCCTATCATTTTTCGAAAACTAGACCCCGACGATGACAATCGAGAAATTTTCAAGCAAATCTTCAACGTTGAGCGAAGAAGCTATCACATCCTCGATTGCGTGCTTGAAAATACCTACAAATATTTCAATGAAATTATCTCAGTCAATAATAATACTGAGTTTCAGGTAAATTGAATCCTTTGTTAAAAATATAACTTAGTTATCTGGAGGATCGGTAAAAAAATTATAAATTTTAATTTTATACAGTGGTAGGTTTTTTTAGTGCTTTTTAGTTAGATAGTTAAGGTTATTAATTAATAGCAAGCTGAAGTGGCAGTGGGCTGGCCATATCTCGAGAAGAACCGACAACCGCGCTGGGGTAAACGTGTTCTTGATTCGAGCCCGCTACTCGGCAAACGTAGTAGTGTAGGACGCCCTCCGACCAGGTAGTATGACGATTTGCGAGACTGCTGGCAGATGCTGGATGCGGCAAGCTGAAAACAGGGCGCTATGGCGCTCATTTGGGGAGGCCTATGTCCAGCGGTGTACTAATATAGGTTGATGATGAGGTTTTGTATCAAGGGTACTATAATTCAGGCCACCGTGGTTGCGGGTTCACGGCTTAAGAATATACCTCCAAAATCCTCAACAATCCGTGGATATCGTAAGAGCCGACTAAGGGACGTACCAGAGGAAGAGAAGCAACCTTCAACCTCCACTTTGTAATGTGAAACCGTTCGCAAAGCGTGGTAATTATGGCAGAAGCCCTCCGAAAGGTTATATGAACTGATAATGGTAGACTTTTTAAAAACGTCGATGTATAACTATCTTTTGAAGGAGTACCTTAAAATTGTTGAACAATTTAAACCAAGAAGAAGACAATTCAAACCAGAGAAATAAGATTCATTTATAATCAGTTCTGTCATTTATATATTTACCATGATTCGATTTTTGAGTTTTCCAATATTTCGGCATAGTTTCATGTGACATGATCTTGGAAGAACTAAAGTCACTGCGAGTTGGTTTTTATTGGCAGATATATCGATCTACCCTCAGTCTAATTTTTAATTGTTTTGTAATCTATAGGTAGTTTATCCTTACTTTTTCTTTCTCTTTACAGAGTTTTATCTTAAGTAACCTTGACTCCTACCAGTTGGAGCTCAGTGATATGCCTCGCCTCTTGGCCAACGTCTCCACGTTCAGATTGACCACCGCAGCAAAAGATAAATGGATTGATATCGGGATGAATTCAGACTCCGTTATAAAGGTCAGATTTATGGAGCATTTGCCGCAACATACATTGTGGTAGCGCACTGTCAGTGAGTGGTGTGGTAGCGCACTGTCAGTGAGTGGTGTGGTAGCGCACTGTCAGTGAGTGGTGTGGTAGCGCACTGTCAGTGAGTGGTGTGGTAGCGCAATAAGTCGGTCAGCCTTCCTATCGGATAGAAAGCGCACTTGTGTTCGCTCTTACAGTTATGCACAATAATAATGCACCTACCCACTGGGCTAGTCTCCTTGGTTTTCTTGTGCCGCGTACACATCTACGAACCGCGCCTGCAAGTTAACATGCAATGCTGCAATTTGTAGGTGTGTACCTACGTCTTGCGCGCACGAACTGCAAACGTAGCGCGCACATTACGTGCATTTAAGGTATGCGCGACGCGCAGTGTGCACGGTTCGCAGATGTTGGCGGGTGTGCCGCGCGCGAACTTGAAATTAAAGGTGTCCACAGCTACCGACGAATTTAGGCGTGATGTCTGAGGTAGCCATACAATTATTCGAAGAAATTTTGTGAAACAAAATGTAAATTTTACTACAATACTAGTAAGTAGTAGGTAGGTATCTACTACTTCTTACTATTTATAATTCAAATACTTACCTTGGTAAGCAGGAAACTAGGCGGGTAGGTAGGCAGGTATGTGTACCTAGGTAACCTAAGTAGGTAATATGTGCAGGTACCTAATGAGTGTGTAGGTTATAAATGTTTTTAAACGGTGTGTAGGTTACCTAGGTACCTATCTCATCTACATATTACGATCCTTAGGTACTTACCTACCTTCAGAAAACCCTGTTCTACCATTCCAACCCTCAAAAAAACATTCTTCTACCAGGGTAGGTAGGTAGATAAGTAAGCTTCCTACTTTACCATAACCATTGATAGGTAGGCAGAGGTAGGTGCCTACTTATTAGAACTAGGTAGGTAGGCAGTTAAAAATCCTCTAGATGTAGCGACAAAGTCGTTACGGCAACACTGGCTACGTCACGCTGGAAACAGAAACCTGTAGGTAGATAGTTGTTCGTTGGTATAAGTGTTCGGTTCGGGCAGCACGTTCACATCTGCGAACGGAGCATTCGCATTGTAATGCAGGCGCAGTTCGTAGATGTGTACGCGGCATTGGCCTCACTGGAAATCGAGACCGAAATTCGGCTAGGAATCATAATAATAATTCATCATCCGATGTAATTTTCTCGTAAGGAAAAGAGTTTGACCTATCGAAACATATTTTAATTTCAGCTAAATTTACAGGTCCTAGCAAATAATGTAAATTAAAAATCTGGTTTCAGTTAGAAACAGCTCTCACAGTAGATGCATTAAATACTATAGACAAAGTAATATTGACATTGGATAGTCCTGATGAAAACCAGGTCCCAGCGCTGTGCAATGAAGAAGAAATGTCTCATTACGAGAGCAATGCGTGGGTTTTAGGAACAGTTGTGCGAGAGAAAATGCAAAATGTGAGTAAATTATCTAATTAAACTAGAAAAGTAGTGGACTAATATAGGTTGATGATGATGAAACTAGAAAACATAAAAGATAACCAGAGCGTATGGTTTACCAGATGCCTGTTATACATAAACCAGACCGGCTGGTTAATTTAGTGACCATTTCACTCATACTAATAAATAAATAATGCTGGACAATTCACACAGCATATCTAGCACCAAGCTAAGCAGAGCTTGTGTTATGGGTACTAGATAACTGATATACATAATAAAATACATTACATAGATAGATATATTTTACTATACGTAGACAACGATCAGAACACACCAAACAAATACCTGCAGATCGTACAAATATTTGTCACAAGGCGAGAATCGAACCCGCAACCTCCTGCGTCGCAGGCGGACCTTCACTTACCGCGCCACAGAGGTCATCCATTTATAATAATTATTTGGTTATCTTTCAAAATAGATTTCAACGTCTGGATATACGGGTACCATTGAATTCGATAAGTTCGGAAGAAGACAGAATTTTGATTTACAATACATGAAGTTGACCATGGATAGTAAGTTTGCATTTTCTGGGACCTGGAATTCTAATCTAAATAAAATTCCTGAAGAATTCAACATCAAAGACAGGTCATCAGCAGCAGCCAAAGGTTCCAAACTCATGGTAAGTCTTTTTAAAAATTTATAATATCTGGAATTTTATATTAAAAATCTGACGAGAATAACATAGTAACTATATCTGTTTTTCCAATTTATTATAGATCGCTACCAAAGAAAGTAGGCCTTACTTTATGGTAGAACAGGCAGAAGATGGATCAGAATATTATAGAGGCTACGCCGTAGATCTCGTTGATATGATTTTTGACAAAATAAGAGAACATGACAAATCGAATGATTTCAAGTACGAATTTTATGTAGTAAAAGGTCTTGGATTCGGGAAACAGATACCAGGATCAGCGAGATGGGATGGACTTCTTGGAGAGGTGATTGATCATGTAAATAAGTTTAAATATATTATTTTACATAAAGCATAAAGAAAATTAGTAAGTATTTTAGACCAAGTAAAAAAGAATCTCTAGCAAAAAAAAAATTGTTAGCTTGCTATAGTATTCTTTTGCTTTAAAAATATGTTCAGATCTTTTTAGAACGGCCCCAACCTTGACTGTGTGTTTGTACAGGGCTTGTTTGTGCTTTAATAGCGGATTTTGTCTCTTGAGTTTCCATTACTGACAGCATGGTCTATTAATAAATCCATTTATGGAGTTCCGTATCCAAAGGGTACAACGGGACCCTTTTACTAAGACTCCGCTGTCCGTCCGTCTGTTACCAGGCTGTATCTCATAAACCGTAATAGTTAGACCGTTGAAATTTTTACAGATGGTGTTTTTCTTGCCGCTATAACAACAAATAAAACAGTGTTCAAATACAATTGTGGTCGTAAAATCTGCATTCCGACCATGTCAAATGATATGTCTTTCCAGCTTACCCTGGCAACGGTTTTTGAAATATTCAAATTACAAATCCAATGTTTCCCATTAGACACACTGTACTGATCAATAGTTTAGCAGAAAAATGATTAATACTTATTTGAATATGCTTATAATATTTTCAGAAAGCTAGTCTTGCAGTGTGTGACTTGACGATTACTTCGGAGAGGAACGCGGTCGTAGATTTTTCAATACCGTTCATGTCCCTGGGAATAGGCATGCTGATAAAAGAGAAAGATCCTGAACCACCGAAAATGTTTTCATTTGTTGAACCCCTATCTTTGGATGTGTGGTTATATTTGGCCACTACTTATATAATCGTATCTTTTCTTTTGCTCATTTGCGCTAGGTAAGTAATTTTTATATATTATTTACTTTATTTTAATATTTATAATATTTTGTTAGCTTTCATGTAATCTAGTATGTTACGTTCACAACATCTTAATCATATATGTACATTGTTCTTCGTCATTTTCAATACTTTGTATTTTTTTTCAGAATGAGTCAAGAAGACTGGGTAAACCCTCACCCCTGCAACCAAAATCCTGAAAACCTTCAAAATATATGGAGTCTTTATAACTGTATGTGGTTTACAATGGGCTCTATTATGTGTCAAGGATGTGATATCTTGCCAAGGTAATCTTACTTTCTAAACAATTCATTCATTTAGAGTTTTTCACTTATGTGTAGGTATATGTTTGTTACATATTATTCATATAAATTATCCCATGTACTATACATTAAATATATCACATTTTTTAGATATATCCAGTGTTACTTATTTTTAATAAATTTTATAATATGGGTGTCCTCAGAGCAGCTGGTTCCCGCTGGATATCCGGAATGTGGTGGTTCTTTGCGCTAATCGTGACAGCTTCATACACTGCTAACATGTCCACTTTCATCAGTGACAATCGACGCGACACTGAATTGTCTGATGTCAAGAACCTCGCTGATCAGAACCAAGTCTCTTATGGACTTCTTCAAAATGGATCCACGCATCAGTTTTTTGAGGTAAGAGAGTTTAAACATGTAGTAAGAGCTTTTTTCAAAGTATATTCATTTTTTTATGTTAACGTCAATTCTTTGTTTAATATTATTTTGGTTTACAGAATACAAATGATACCTTGTATGCGAAATTGTACTCAGTAATGAAATCAGCTAAACCATCAGTGTTCGTAACTGCAAACGAAGAGGGCTTAGATCGCGTCAACAGATCTAACGGGAAATATGCCTTTTTCATGGAATCTACGGCAATCGATTACAGTATTAAAAGGAACTGTAAGCTAAGGAAAGTCGGCTCAAATCTGGACGCTAAGGAATATGGGATTGCTATGCCAAAGAGTAAGTGGGGCTTGACAAGAACCAGTATTGTGATGAGGCTGGTTAAATATGTTTTGCGATTGTAGAAATAAGTAATGATTAGAGGTAATAGTACCTTTAACAATGCTAAGCAAGCGATGCTAATTCTAATTATATTTTAGTTAAATAAATCTAACGTCTGTAATCAACTAGAAACAAGAAACGTTAACTTTTTCACTTTTGTTGGCATTTGTTACAGATTTTCCATACAAGGGACTCATTGATTATGCAATTCTTTCACTACAAGAAGAAGGAGAATTGGAAACATTGAAAAAGAAATGGTGGGTGCAAGAAGATAACACCGCAAATTGTGAGGTATTTATATTTTCTTTAAATTTACCTTGAAGCAACAAAATTCACAATGAAAAAAGACGAGAGTAACTTACAAAACCAACGCAATATAAGCTGTAGATACCAACTTAAATTCAAAGAAACTTACATCGTAACGTTTTTTAAATACTTTGGTAGGCATTTAACTAGAGTACCTATCTCTGTTGTAATGTAGACAAAACCCTATGAAACTGCAGCAGAATTATAATTGTTTATAATATTTTTCAGACAAGTGAGAAAGTTGAAGATGATAACGGTCTACGAATGGAGAACACGAGTGGGATATTCTTGGTGCTTGGCGTAGGTGGTATATTGGGCTTAATTGTAGCCATCATTGACTTTATGCTGCACGCTCGGGAAATCAGCGTTAAAGAACGGGTATGTGCTATGTTATGATTGGTATATTAACCCCATAAGCAATTTAAATGATGGCGATTGATGGCGAAACAAGGAATACAAAAAACCGCTTTCGGTTGCAGATTTTTGACAGTTTAAATTAAAAAGTTTTCTCGTTGCTAAGATTTAGTAGTCTATGTTAGTCTTGTTGCGTTTAATTTTACTTTAGAAGCTGTCAAAAACTTGTAGGCATAATTTAGGAATCATTACGGTGGTTGCAGATACTCAGGCATTTTCACAAAACTATTTGTGACAAACATTAAAGTTTTAATATTAATCGCGACAAGAAACCAATACAGCAATCGATCCCACTGTACATAAAAAATGCGATGAAGAGCTACAACTGCCCACCATCCAGTCCATCCTGTGTTATACTCGTAGTTCCCTTGTGAGATGAGCAGTAGTAACGTAGCGGTGGCCGTCCAATGTAGGCAGTAGTTAACAAAGCAGCACCACCTGCAGCCAAACAGACACACGGCGAGGTTCAGGACGAAGTAGACGTCCAGCTTATCCTCTGTGTTATATGTGAAAATCTATAGAGCTACCTGCCACATAAGCATAAGTTATTCAGCTGAGCATGAACTTGTTCAGATAGCGCAGGAACACGGCACATCACACACGGCTTGCTCTTAATCATTTTAACTTGCATGTTAGTTTTTAAGTAGTTTATAGGTATTGTCATCTTATAGGTTTATATTTTAATGTCATGTGTCATGTTTGTTATTTTATCTGTCGTGTAGTTTTCTTTTTATATATTTACCTGTAAACTATCAGAATAAATATAATTTTATTTCATTTCATCTCATTTTAATTTCATTTCATTTTCATTAACTATAAATGTGCTATTCCTAAAAAAATTAGTAAATAAATAAATGTGTTTCTAGGTGACATACCGTGAGGCACTACTGAGCGAATGGCGCGCATCTTTCAACCCTAAGTCGTTACACAAGTTGGCCGCTCCGCCCCGCTCCGCTGCGCCGTCCACAGCGTCCGCGTCTCCGGAGCGGGAGCGTTCTCAATCCCGGGCCGTGTCTGTACTGCGAGCGGCAACCTCCTTCATCAACTTTGACGAAATCTACTAACATTGCAGGACGCTGACACCGCAAACCTGGGTTGCGGGTTCGATTGCCATCATTTTTGTATGTTCTGCAAGCATTTGTTCCGGGTCTGGTGTGACTAATCAGTCATTCATCAGTAACCCCGTACGTTCTGGTGTCTGTGTTCCTTATCACAAGTTTAGTTTTTTAACTTAATTTGGGGATATTCGCTGTATATGTTCATTAAGATAATTGGCTGTGTGAAAATATCCGGCATCATTTATTTATCTACTAAAATCTATTAACACACTAGCTGGGATGTAGGTAAGAAGATACATTCACACTTAAATAAATAAATAAATCTTAATTCTAATTTTCATTTTATTTAATACTAGCGGTCCACCCCGGCTTTGCACTTATTTATTCTATATCCTATGTTCATCAGGGATAATGTAGAATTCTAATGGTGAAAGAATTTTTCAAATCGGTCCAGTAGTTTCGAAGCCTATTCATTTCAAACAAATGTTTCCATATAATATTAATATAGATATAGATTAGTATAGTTAACAAAAGCATGATTTCAATTCCTTGTCTCACAGTTCACTATTATTGGTTGTTAAGCGCCTCCTTGATCGCTCTCCAGGGCAAGGAGTTAAAGTCATTGACGATATTTAATGACACCGCCAAAGCCCTTCCGCCTCGGGACACAATCTGTTCCGACAGAGCACGGACGCATCGTGTCCTCGGTCGATCGCACCTGTCGGAAGCCAAACTGGTCATCCGACAGGACAAAAGGCCTTCAGCGAATCCCAGTATTTCTAGGTAAATTGAAGTTTTTTTTTCATTGGTGTATATAATGTATACAATAAAAATGTCGAATCCTAAGTTCTTCTGTACCCTATATCTACGAAGCAGTTTCCTTACCGTTATCCAACCGCTCAGCTCTACAAGGAATGGAATCTTCTTACTGTAAGGCAAACCTTCCTTCTTCAAATCATACTCAAGAAACACTCTCAACTCGTTTACAATCAGGAGTTGGTTAAAAACAACCGTAGGAAAGGTAAGGTGTGCGCCGCCGGTCAGTCCTTTAACACCAGCCGTGCTCACAAATTCAGCTGTTTTTTGGGACCCTACATCTACAACAAGGTGAACGTTTTACTTAACATATTTCCCCTACCGCGGATTAAGTGTAAAGCAGAAGTAGCTAAATGGCTAAAAACACTTAACTACATAGAAACCGAAAATCTTCTAGCCACCCTTTCATAATCTTCACTACATTTTAAATTCGTTGTTTTTCTTTAAGTTCCCGCAATTATCAGTCTGTTTGACCTTACGGTTAGGTCTTTTCTATCTTGATTGGGACGTTGGGGTCTGCATGATGAACATAATACTAAAATTCACACTCATACGCACAACACACAAATACCTACACATACATTTGCATTGGTTTCTGCTGTCGGCCTCCCAAGAGGACAGTGTCCTCAGGAGTACCCTACCAACCATGCGCATTTACCACACACACATACACTACACTGGCTACATACTACACTCACGACAACACATATTTAGGTCTGTCTGTCTATACTTTCTTAGTAGTCTTAGTATAAGTATATTTTTTTTCCTTTAATTTTTACTCTTGATCTTAATATCAAAATTTATTACCTTACATAGAATATTAATTTGTTACATTTTTCCTACCTATATATAAATGTCACCTATTATATGTAATCCGTGGAGTGGAGGTCCTGGAGACTTGTAGTTACAGGTTTTTCATAAAACCTATAGCAAGCTCCAGCCTCTCACAATACAGGTTAAATATAGTTCTACGCACTGTGCTTGTATAACTAGTTTTTAAGTACCTATTGTGAAGAGGAAATAAACAAATTTTATTATTTATTATTATTATAGTTTAAACACCAACACAAGTAATAATCATTTGAACAGTTCAATATGGAACAAATCAGCGGCAGATCGTAGCACTGAAGACGCTCGGGAGCCCTTATCAGATTCCGAAGCTTCGGATGAGGGTCTGGAGTGCTTGACTGGTTTCTCCGTCTCCCAAAAACTGAGAGCAAAGGCGAGCTCCGCCCAGAAAGCTTCAGTCTGAGACATCTGTAAAAAAATGTATCTGTAAATATCGAGATTCAGTCGTATCGCGATATTGGTTTACTGTAAACTTATAGATATGCCCTAATAAAGACCCATAAGGGTGCGCGTACACCTGCCGGCATCGGAATATCTGCACTGACCGCATTAGACAGATTTTAATATTCTTTGTTTGGTTTACCATACAAACATGCAACGGATCAGCAAGCCATACAAGAAAGCGACTGATCAGCACGCGTTGGACGGTTGGTAATGCCGGCGATTCATTCAGTGCGGATATCGTCATTCAATTGCGGGTCTGTTGAAACTCAGTAGAAAATTTGCAAATGGCTTTCGCGTCGGCAATCCGTATGCTGCTTTAACAGAGGACGCACCACCCGGAATTCTGTTTACAGACCACATCAAAGGGATTTTCCCTTTGATGTGTCGATTTCTGTACAATCTGTGAAATTAACATGATACCGTTATAATATTGAACGTGTAACATGCACGAAATATTATCATATCACGGATTTCAAGATTTCTGTGATATTAACACGATCCTGTGATACGGCCTAATATACTGTTAGTATTATCATTATATCGTGATAATATTGAACGTGTAACAAACCCCATTGACTATAATAGAGTAAATGCTAGTTACGTAACCGTTTCATTATCTAAGCTACCGTTCTGTCGTGTAGGCTAATACTGTGTGGTGTCCGTTCACGCTGAGACACCAAGAGGTAAAAGCGACTTTTCATCGAAGTTAATGCTCAAGAGAGAGTAGCCAATAACGACCTCTATGGCGCTGTGGACAAAGGTCCGCCTGCGGCGCAGGAGGTTGCGGGTTCATGATTTAAAACAGGACTAAGACAACACTGCAACAAAACGGCGAATAACACTTGAGAGTTGAGATACAGACTTGGTTCGATTCCCGCCTCGTGACAAATGCTTGTACAATCTGCAGATATTTGTTCAAGGTGTTCTGGTCGTTAACTATATATAGTAAACATGTATCTATCTATGTATTTTATTAGGTATATTAAGTATATAAGGTATCTTGTATCCATAACACAAGCTCTGTTCAGCCAGGGGCTAGATAATGTTGTGTGAATTGTCCTCCACTACTAATTATTCATAGTCATTCATTAATAATAAAATATATTAAAAATTGAACATGGTTTTTTCCTTACCCTCTGTTCGATGGCAACTTCTCGGACATTCCAGAGGAACTCCAAGCAGCCCATTACAGCAGACAGCCCGCAGCCTATACCCAGAACCACGAACACACCACCGACGTTGGCCACTCCCAGTTCACCAGCACTCGCTCCATCCTCAGCTTCTTCTGACTACAAAGGATTTATTTCATAGACAACAAAGAATTTAAGGCATTTACCGATCATAGCAGTAGGTACGCCGCATCATGCCAATATTGAGACATTTTTTATTCTAGCTGACGGAACAAAATTATGGCGAATCTGAGATTGACTGGTATAACCATAGCACCTCACAAATTTGCTTTACGATGAAGTATTCCAAGCCCTGTATACCTACCTCAGTCTTAGGTGCTCCGTCAGATCTAAATATGTTCCAAATTACAAAATACTTATATATTGAAATTTATGCCAAGGTGAATCTACATGGAAGTGACCGGCGTCAGAGTTTATCATCCTGGAGAAAACTATTCTCTGACTCTCTTGTGTTGCATCGAGGAAACTGTTGCTTATGGAGGAGGATCTGTAATGATCTGGGGCGGTTCTCATTAACCGCACATACAGCGTTAAGTTCAGGACTTATTCTATCGATCATATGTTTCAACAACACGATAGCAAAAAACTGACTCGCTAGAAAAAAATCGCAAATGTTACCTCTAAATTTTTACTAAATCTAAATTTCTTGATAAATACATAAGGTAAGATCTTGAGATTAAACATGGTAATAGAACTAAGTATAAAGAACATTTTATATGTTTCGTTTTTTTAAATAAAGTCCTAATTATTAGATAGTAAGCTAAAACTTGATTTTTGGTCTTGCGTTGCTAAGCCATGTCTCGCTCCAATGAACGCAAAATCCTATGTCTGTTCTTTTCACAAAGATTTGAGGCTGTAATATCCCTTAAGCCTCATCTGCCTGGTGATTTGCCGCTAGCAATGCTAAGCGGATGAAATACAACCAATTTCACAAGGAGTTGGTACGCTACTGCTTTTAATGTTCCCATAGATTTTATAGAAATAGATTTACATAGAATAAGTGAAAACTTACAGCACAAGCGTCTTCTTCAGCAACTTTCCACCACCGGTTCTTCAGCTCTACCAACTTCCCGCTTTCAGCTAGTTTTAGCACTGCGTTGTCTACGGCAGTGCGATATGATGCGACTAAAATAATAAAAGAGTAATACTTCATCTATAGTTTAAGTTAGTGTTCTTAAACAAAGCGACCTCTTTGGCGCAGTGGATAAAGGTCTGTAGGTACGCCATGCAGACATTTGTGGGCTTGACTCGAACCGGGGCAAACGTTGTAAGTTGTCCAAATATTTCAACGGGTTAGAGTATTTCCTAATTTTAAATAGTCTGAAACGTACATATCGCCTGCGCCGCAGCAAACCTTCAGTCGACCAGTTAAAATAATCACGCTTTTAAAAAGTTTTATATTTTTTATACTATAAAAATAGCAACTGGCAATTGCTATCTTAAATATTACAAAAATATTTAATAGTTTTCAATTTTTGATTTGTTATCTTTTATGTATTAAATCAAAGCTAGCTTAACCTAGGTTTTAAAAAATTTACCCGCGAACCTCGTTTTCAATTTAATATCAGAATCTTCATGCTTACGTTTAATCTCAAACCTATTTCTAAATACCTTATTAATTATTTAAGCGGTTTGTAACAAAAAATAAACAGTTTACCAATTTCCTAATTTTGCAGACTCGAGTGAATGAGTAGGTTTTGATACTAATTCATTCAAGTTTGTAAAATAATAAATCGAGTATTTACAAGAGCAAACGTTTAAATAGTAAACGAGCTCATGAATTTCAATGGTAAACCAAATTTTTAGTGTTCCGTACCCAAAGGGTAAAACCGGACCCTATTACTAAGACTCCGCTATCCGTCCTTCCGTCTGTCTATATGTCTGTCTGTCCGTCTGTTACTGGATGTATCTCATGAACCGTGATAGTTAGACACTTGAAATTTTCACAGATGATCTATTTCTGTTGCCGCTATAACAACAAATACTAAAAACAGAATAAGTTAAATATTTAAAGGGCTTCCATACAATAAACGTGATTTTTTTGCTCCTTTTTGGACGATATTGATATGATAATATTAATATATTGGCAACAGGTAGACGATTGAAATATTTAGTAGAATATTCAGTTACATATTCACTTTAAAAATAAATAATAACATTAAAATAAAACAGTTATTTAAAGAAGGCTCATACAATAGGCATGATTTTTTGCCAATTTTATAGATAATGGTACGGAACCCTTTGTGAGCGAGTGCACTTGGCCGGTTTTTGAAACTACTAAGGCAGGATTGATAGCTGAGTCATTTTTTCACCGGTTCTGCTTATTTTAAAAATCTAGATACTTACCTCATTTTTTTAAACAAAAACAAAATCCACAGCCCTTAATTAATACAATGATTTATATTATATTTATTTATGTTTTATCGAAATACGAATTATATTTTTCTTAAAAGATTAATAACTAAACTTACAAAACGGCAAAGCAATTCCGTAGCCCTTGGAGTCCAGTAATCCCCCGACTTGCATCAGCTCGCAGTGCCGTTCCAGCTGGTATTCGATAGCAGAAGACTCCATGAAGTAGGCAAACCCTCGTTTTCCATTCAGCACTCTGTCCAGACCCAAGTCATTGTTCATAACGAACACTGACGGACGGGAAGATTCCATCACTGCCCACATTTTCTGGTATGTTGAAACGTTGGATCTCTGAAATAATTTACAATGACCACGTGTTTTTTTACTATAAAAACTACCGTAAATAAGCTTCGTAGTTAACCCGCTTACATCCGTAATGAACGAAGACCACTTAGTAAAAATACCAGTTAAATAAAATAGTTTCAGGCGTTACTCTGTGGAAATCCATAGAAATTTTTAGGATGTTAAATATTTAGTAACAATTCCGCGCAAAAGTTCCTGTGAGTTGAATTTTGTTAAATTGGATCTTGTTTGAGAAGGTTTCGCGCAGAATTGTTACTGAATCATTAAGCATCGTTATATCTCAAAAGTTACTAAGCACCTGGTTTCAAGCACCATTATGACAGAATTTGCTTTACAAAGTGGGTCAATAATAAGATTTATTTACTTTTACACAAAACGGAACACAAATAAAATAAAACGTTCAGACCTGGCGGGCACCGCGCGATTTGGAATATCGCGGTTTGTAACCTCAAAATTGTGTTATGTATTCAGACATCGGCGGTTAGTAAGCGATTGGCGGCGGAATGAGGCTCCATAGTAACAAGGAAGACTCTGGCGCCGCGTGGTTCTATTTTCTAGCGGTTGGTTGGCGGGTCCCGCGCGGTTTGACTTACCGCGCGGTTATGTCTGAACAATTACGA
The DNA here is from genome assembly GCA_946478455.1 of Eupithecia vulgata. Lineage (NCBI taxonomy): Eukaryota > Metazoa > Arthropoda > Insecta > Lepidoptera > Geometridae > Eupithecia > Eupithecia vulgata. The sequence goes on along the minus strand of OX297869.1, from coordinate 8,456,298 downwards.
CAAAACTAGAGTAAATAAGACTCGCTAATAGAAATAGAAGAAGACGCTAATAAGGGCACAGGCTGGACCCAGTTAAAAAAACCCGAGTGAAGTTTTCGTTCCCGTGGGAACTCCGGGATAAAATATAGCCTATATCCTATTCCAGACATATATGCTATTTATTATCTATCTCTGTGCCAAATTTCACCCAGATCTGTTCAACCGTTCTGGCGTGATTGAGCAACAAACATCCATCCATCCACCTAAACTTTCGCATTAATAATATTAGTGTGATTCGAAATAGGTACTTAAAAACCTGCCTACCTTAAAAAATCCATAAGTAGAACCGCCAAACATAGTTCCGTATTTAATTTTGGTCTGCATCGCGAGGTCTTCAACACTTTTGATAGAGTCATCCATAGCTGCGTTGGTAAGGAAGGCAGCAAGATTCGCAGTGTACGATGAGCACATTATCAGTGCAAAAAACCACCACATACCGCATACCCACCGGGTGGAGTAGCCCCTAGAAAATAAGCAATAATTTAATTTATAAATAATAAATAAATAAATAATGCTGGACAATTCACACAGCATTATCTAGCCCCAAGGTAAGCAGAGCTTGTGTTATGGGTACTAGATAACTGATATACGTAATATTATACATTACATAGATAGATATTTTTTATTATACATAGAAAACACCCAAACCAACGGAACAAATTTCTGCAGATCGTACACAAATTTGTTCCGAGGTGGGGATCGAACCCGCAACCTCTTGCGTCGCAGGCAGACTCTCGCCCGCTGCGCCACTGAGGTCGTTTAGTTTGGTTTTAGTCGGTCAGTTAGTCATTTCAATCATGTTACAACCAAATATTCATGGTTAAATAATTTTTTTATGCTCACGATAAGGCAAAGCTAAAATATGACTGATAAGCACTTACTTTGGTAAAATATCAGAACCTTGGGTCATAATGGAGCCCATTGTCAACCAACATGAATTTTTAATGTGCCAAATATTTTCCAGTTCTTCCGGTGATTTATCACACGGATGGGGATTCTCCCAGTCATTTGGTGCCAGTCTGAAACGTGAATTAATCTTTTCATTCTGTGTAGAGTGCAAAAAAAGCTTTCAGTCTATCCAGCTTTATTTTATGTGGAACGAACATAAATCTATTCTCAAAGCCCGGTAAGCACTATGAATTGCAAAGATTGTATGTATTACCTAGCCAAAATATGAAGTAGCAGGGAAACCATTAGGTAGGCAGCGGCCATGTAAATCCACACGTCAACCGAAAAGGGTTTCAGAAATGAGAATAGTTCGGGCTCCGGCGGCGTCGCCTTCAGATACAGAATACTAATGCCCAAAGTCATAAAGGGTGTAGTGAAATCCACTGCGGACCGCCTCTCATAAGTGATAGTTAAATCACAAATTGCTAAGTCAGCTTTCTGAAACGCAAACTTATTGTTAGTTTCAAAGCCCTCTGAATAATTAATTACAAAGCTAAGCCGCAACTAACCCTTTCGAGTAGATATCCGATAAGACCGTCCCATTTCTTGGTATCCTTATTGTACGCACCGTATGAGTTTCCCGGGACAACTTCGATCTCGTAATTTAGATGGAGCTGCTCTTTCAGTATTTCATGTATTAGGTCTTTGGAATAGCCTTCGTAGCGATCGTTTCCGGTGAGTACTTCGCCGTCCTTAGGCGTTCGTTCCACTAAGTAAGGGGCGCCGACGCGTGATACGACTTTGAACGTCTTATTTTGCCATTTTTCCGCTAAAAGGCCAGAGACCTCGTTTGCCGATCGCACGTAGACGAAGCCCGTATCGGCGTTCCACTTGGCTATGCTGTTGTATCCGCTGTTCGATAACTCCATTATTTCTACGTTGAAATTTGTCCGGTCGCCTGTTGTGTTATCTAATTGTATTTGGTCGGTTATACCGACTATTGGGTTCTGATGGGAAGAAATAAGGATTAAGCGAAACGCAGTTTTTCACTTTAGTTCCTAGTAATTCATTATCGTTAGGAAAAAATTGACTATCTGATCATTAATGGTTCATCATCATCAATCTATATTAAGCCTCCCCTAATGAGCGCCATAGCGCCCTGTCTCCAGTTTGCCGCATATAGCATCTGCCAGCAATCTTTCGCAAATCGCCATGACTATAGTTCTCTCTGTGTGTTCTCTCTGTAATGGGCATAAATACTACCATGCAATACTCACAGTTAACAGGTGGTTTGTGAAATCCTCGCCAACTTCCCAAGTATCTTCAGATCCACACTGGATCTCTTGAGCTTCTAATTTGATTTCTTCAGGAGCGCTTTCCACTGCATCTGTTAAAAGTCTGGCAGCGTCGCTGGCTAATGCTGCTTCGACCTGGTAGTTACAAAACAAGCCTTAAATATTGCAAAGTAGTGTGTGAAGAGGCTGAGTAATATCAAAACCAGACATGATTGACTAAATCTCTGATATTTTATAGAAACTACTCAATTAACTACTCAAAACACTAAGGAACATTAATATGATTCGAAATAGCAATCGATACCCTGAGTTTGGTCGTCAAGATGATTAATATCGACTAAACGAGTCCGGGGGGTATGTATCGAGAAACACGATCATACAACTCACTGTTATCTCATGAGTTTGCCTTGGTATCTTCACACCTGAAGCTCCTCTTGTTTTCCAATCAGCTAAGTATGACTTGGTCCTCGAATCCGAATGATCGAATATTCTCAAACAGGTAACGTTGGACAATCCATACCTCAACTCTTCAAGATCGATCGTATGTGCATCTAAAGACATGAGAACGTAGCTCTGAAAATAACGCCAACATTAAAACACTGATTAAAACACTTTACTATATCGTATTGTATATCATATTATCACACTAAAATGGGACATTTCCCGTGATTTGAGTTTTGAGCTTTCCAATACATCGGCACATTTTAATGAAATATCGGAAAACTCAAAACTCTTATCATGGTAATCCTTTTATAAATGACTTGAATGATGTATTTTCTATTCTAATTTTTATACAAATAAGTTGAGTTGAAGTTGTTAGAACTTGAAAGGCTTATTTTTTGTATAATTTAACGAAACAATACTTAAAATGTTCAAAGGCTCTCTGGAGAAATTTTGGATTCGTACCATATAATCTTCAAAAAACTTTACTTCATTCGCTTGACGTAGATACTCTAGAATTCTTTCTGCAGGACAGTCGAGTATTACCCTCATTTGGCCAGATGCTTTTAATGCTTTCATCAGAGGTCGGTTATCTTCACCTGGTGTTAATCTTCGAACTAACCATTTAACTTCAGGATCTGCGAGTTTCAAAACCTCTTGAAGTCTTATGAGACCTGTAAAATCATAAAATTTAAATGCGACGAACGATTTCGTTTACTTCAATTTATAAAGATTAATAATGTATAGCCAGACAATTAGTATTCAATAGGCACACTATCCATCATAACATTTTTTAAAATCTTAACAGCATTTTATTTTAAATTCTTTGGGCACGATTTCGACTGTAATTAATTCAGTTCTATGGAGTTGGATAAAAAAGTGTTAACCTTAGAAATCTTAGGAAAAATGTTTTTGAAAACAGGGCATTGACCACTACCATTAGGCGGGTCTTTACCGGGAGCATTCTTCTGAATTGTAGGAATCCAAGACAAAGAACATCTTTAATACTCCATGATTCGATTTGAGAATTACGTTACAAAACTGCCCCACTCACTAACGAGCATTCGCTTGCCACTTTTTACCGATATATACAGTCGCGCTCTGATTTGAGGAGAATCAATTGACACTTTATTTCATGACTGTATTAAGTTTAAATTAATGTTGTCCATGTACTGTTCTCATCTGAACTGTTCCATATCAGACGAATACTCCCGGTGAGGGACAGCTTTTTCCTCAAATCAATACAATTTAAATGTTACCCAGATCGTCGTCATACAGCAGCGTATAAGAGTTCCAATCGCTGTCCTTTATGAAAAGAGCGATTGCCTTCGATAATGCCACGGCTTCAGGAAACAGGTTTATTGAAGGCGGACTTGGCTGGTCTAAGCCTCTTACAGGCGGCGGGCGCCATACGGCCTGTGAAATGCATTTCAGATAATCTATTCCTGAAGGTATTGTCAGACGTTATCAAAATAGGATGTTTGCTATGAACGTTTTGTGACTTAATGCTAAAATAAGCCTGTATTGCTATCTAACTTTTAAAATAAACTTTTATGCATGTATTTGCTTGAGTTACTACAATTTATACTTTTCTTTTAAAGGTATTTATTATTTTTCTTAAAAGGTTAGGTCGAATATTAGATTTATAGAGAGGTACCTACATAGAAAGAAATGGCTTTGTGCCTTAATTTATATTGAAAATAGTTGAGCTCAAATCATCGCTCAAAGCGATAAGGCCGCTTTTTGTACAACGTAATTTGTAGTAGTTCTTTCGTGACCTGTGTATCTGTCTTTTTTCGGTGTGTAATAAAGAGTCATTGTATTGTACTGGTGAGCATTCGGCCACTATCTCACGAATATAAATGAAGATCTGACTAAACCTGGAACTACGTGAAGAAACTCATTCACTCTGATTTAAAACGACTTACTTCCAAAGCCCAATAGTTATTCCTAAATTAACTGCTAGTTGATTTTCGATTAGCAGACTCATATTTACACGATGAATTTCAGCGCCATTATGAGTGAATGAATGTGTGTATGAGTGAAGTTCAAAACGAGCTCATATTACTTATCAGCACGCGAAGTGTTCCGATATTGGCGTAAAGCCTTGTCGAGAGCGGCGCACCATACTGATATTTGATAAAGTTTGGCAAAAGTTTTGATTGGAAAAATAAAGAAGAAGAGATTATTCAGGAGCCAAAATTGTTATATGTTATATTAAGCCTCAAACTACCAAGTAGCTATACAGACATCGTCTTGAGACAGTATCTAATCTAAAATAATTTATTTCGTACGTTATTTCGTCGATCCGGGCCTATGGTAAAGATCCCTATCTTTATCTCTATCATGGTTCTATCAAAATCGAATTCGAGCTAGATAAGTCTTTAACAAATGTTTAACTCAGTATAGGATTGTAAAAATGTTCCAGAATAAATCAAATGAAATACGAGTAGATAGATAGAAAATGCTTTATTGCACACATAAATTTACAAAGCAAACAAAAATAAATGGCAATGTGAAGGCAAGCAAGCAAGGCATGTGAAGGTCGACGTATGTGAGCGGACGAGTAAGAAAAAAAAGAGGTTTTCGGTTATAGACTTGATACAATGATAGCAGGCTAACTCGATATTATCAAGACGTTGTGCATTCACTCTGCATTAGACCACTGAACTGTATTAACGACCTTGTTAGTAGACAATCGCTGCTCCGCAGCCGACTACCTCATGAAAATATATGGTTTACGCTCTAGTGCATCTGATCGAGATGCGGGCTGGTAATGAACTTGGCAAACTGTTAGGATAGTAACACTCTTTTAAGCATTTAATTTTACTTAAATACGTTCTCGTATCCTCTTTGCTTTTAAACGTATTTAAACGTATCCATGCTGACGAAAAATATTCAATTGTAAAGGAAACAAAAGGTAGATGTGTAAACGAATGAATGTATTCCAAAAATATTGTGCAGTCAACAGACAGATCATTCTTATTTCAAATGTTTCCTTTATAAACAAAACACTAATACTCTACATTAGTGTTTTGTTTTAAAAAGAAAAGATTTGAAATAAGAATGATCTGCCAACCAACATAATAAAATTAATACATTTGAAATCAATCGGGAACTACAGAACGACTAACTAGTACATGAGTACAAAATGTAAGTTACATTTTAGAGATCTTTTTTGCACCCTGATTGTTACAGCCAACTAAGAGAGATATAGGGCTTGTCTTCAGTGACAGCGAGAGCGACGAAAGAATTCAATAAAACTTTTGCTCTCTCCACCAAAAAACTAATATTATTGGGAGTCACGAGTTTATGCTATCACTAACCACACCCTTTTTTCCATAAAAATGTAGATATATATTTAAGTATCTATTACCATTTTCATATACCCTAGGTCCTTGGGGTCCTGGGGCACACGTTATCTATAAAGATCTTACAAAACTACTAATAGAGTCCACAGGTGATCGGAATGCTGGTTTTTATTTCGGTCAACGAATTAGCATTGCCATTCAACGTGGCAATGCTGCCAGCATTCTGGGCACTCTGCCTTCTGGTGACGGCTTAGATTTTTAGTAAATAGATGTAAGTGTAAATATTAGTTGTAATTATTTTTTGGTGTTAAATAAATAAAGGAGTACATACATAAAGCCAAAGTGTAGTGTTCTTCGATTTCGGTTTAGTATGACGTACAATGTATGATAAGTATCTATATAAGTATGTTTATGTATTGTTATTTTTTCTATTTTATTATTTATTTATTTCAGTAGTTTTGAAATTCGAGTTGGTAGGTTACTTTTTTACTTGGTACTTGGTTGGTACTTATATTTCATAAAATAATATTGTGAGTCAATTTAGATTTTTGTAATTAGCTTCTTATTTATGCACACAGACCCCCGTTCAATCCAACGATCCTACCCATCCACGGTTGTCTAGTAGAGATCGCTTTTGAACGATAAGACCGCCAATTGTTACATATTTGTTGATGTTTTTACAATGTCAAAATAATAAAGACTTAAATCTAAGAATAATATAGATTAACATAAAATAGTGAAATTTAAAATTACAGATTGAAATAGAAAGAAATCACCAGAATTTTAAAAAAATACAAAAATATTCTTAGCCTATTAGTTACCTACTTTCGTATTATCAATAAAATGTTTGTCTGCCATAAAGTCACTTACAGTATAATAACATTTTTGTTCCAAAATGGCTTTTAATTGTCTCTGATTTAGGTAATTTATTATAAATTGAAGGCGCCATGTAAAAGATACTTTTGTGCATCAAAGCAGTCTATGAATTGGGCCTGCAGACCTTGCTTTGATCTCGTCGATTTCGGGAGACGACATCGGAGAGCTGACAGTACAAACTAGGGTTATTTTATTTTAATAGGTAAATAATTAATAAAAAATATAAAAAAACATATTTCATACGTTATATATGTAACATATAAAATATTAAGGATATAGACTACTTCACAAAAATCGAAATCGCTTCTAAGCGATAAGGCCGCCCATTATACTTTTATGTTTAATGTCTATGTCTGTTTCTTGTTTTTTTTTGTGGTGTACAATAAAGAGTTTTGTATTGTATTGTACTACTTCGTAGGTAAGTAGGTAAGCACATATTTATTTATCAAAATTAAAATATCAAAATAAAACAATTACAACTAGTATATATACACTTTATATCTTGTCTAAATCTAAGCCTTCACCAGGAGGCAGAGTGCCCAGAATGCTGGCAGCATTGCCACGTTGAACGGCAATGCTAATTCGATGACCGGAATAAATCCAGCGTTCCAATCACCTGTGAACTCTATGAGAAATTTGTATGGTCTTTGTATATTTCGTGTGCCCCAGAACCCTAAAGAGCTAGGGTTTCCACAACAAAACGGCATGGTTAGCAGGTAAAGTAGGTATTTTGTGTAAATTCATACTTTATCGCAAACACATCATAACTCATTTAAATTAGCGCTGACATCATATTCCCAAGCACCGTATTAATTTCAGCTCCACATGTGGTAATTTGTAGACATGAGCTCCATAATTTCTTAACATTAGGAACAATTTGTTCATACTAGGTATCATCTTGTAACACGCGAGGGCCGCGGGGGTTTTGCTTCTGAGGAACAACTTAAAACTAAGTTTCTAACTCCTCAGAAGTTAATGAACTCAAAATTATAAGTCTGAAAATGAAAATCAGTCCCGTTGTTCTTGAGTTATAAATGATGTTACTAACACGACTTTGTTTTATACATATAGATTGGCTTTGACCTTTTATAGATGAATTTCAGATGGACAGCGGGTGCAAATTTCTGAAAGCATTTTCTCATAATTTTTTATGCGAAAATACTTTTAGGAATTTGTACAACAGTAAAATTAATGATATAACTTGAATAGCTTGGTAGCTCTGTAAAACTGGGTTCAAAGAGTCAGTGCAAAAAAAACACGCATCGCGGTTCACATGTACGTCTTCGTTTCCTAATAAGGACAAACCAATCGAATACGTATAAATTGCCGAGGGGAAGCAACGTACAAATCGACCCTATCAAGTAACACCATGAATATCGAAGAAGTTGCCATAGGAAACCTTCCAGAGGCGGGGCAGTAGCGTTCTCGTTTGTATTTTTAAGCCCTTAGCACACCTCTCCCACCAAACCATTAGCGACACCGCAATGTGAGTTTTTCGCCGTTTTAGTAGCGAATATAAAATTTCGGCTGCCACAAGATAGATACATGCAATACAAACGCGGTATTGCAGCAAAATGGCAGACCGGGTGCGGAGATGTAGCTGGCGTCCGAGCATATCGGTGATATCGCGTGGGAAAGAGAAATCATAATCAATACTATGCGTGAAAACAGACAGTTTCACCTATGTATCACTTGTCGTACAACGGACAAGATAATGGCGAAACTACAGCAGTTTCGCGGCTATGTTTTCGCAGCGTAGGTGTGCTACGAGCCTCAACATCTCTACTATAACCACTAATCCGCCTGCTAAACATAGTTTATATACTAACACTTTGATGACCCAAGATGTAGAAGTCGATCTCCGGACCTGGAGGCTGGGCAGTGAATGCGTCAAAGCCCCTTGTATAGAAAGGCACGTTCTGTCCCCATATTCTGGGAGGACGCACATATGTCTACTGAGAAGGGAATCGAATACGGTAGTAAGTAATGCATAGAATCCACTCACATGTATGTGCGGAATCCTCGCGTTCCGGCACTGCGCCTCCACTGCTGCCGTCGACACGGGGTCTGTCGGACCGAATATTGCAATCACGCCTCCCGATATGAGCTCGCACGCTGGAATTCACATAATTTCATTTAGGGTTCACCTCCAAGGCGAAGGCGCTGACGATAGGGTTGCGATGTATAATTCTCTACCAATCCATGCTTTAAGCGTGTCCTAATAGGATATCATTGTGCCTATAGGTGGGTTGTCGCGAGACTGTTGTTTGTGATGATGGTCTCATAATAGCTTTTGATTCTGGCTTTTAAGCTTAAAATTAAATCGTAGTGTAATCAAGATTTACACAAATCTGTGAGGCCAGACAAATTCCCAAGACTTTTTTTACTTGCTCCACGGCCACTCCAAGGCCACTTATTGCTTACCAACCAACAAATCAACCCCGAACGTCAAAGCTGCGGCTATATTTTTTTTAAATTCTTGAATTTTATTGGTCTAAAAAATAAATCAGAACATTTATCACTAGTATATGCAATAACAGATGCATGTAATTTATTATCATAGAATCGAGGAAAAACGCGTTTGTGGTATCATCCACCACACATCTAAGGCGCGTCGCCCATACCGATGATGTCGCGGCGGCGGCGGTCAACGACCCGCAACGAAGGTGTTTTGTGTTTTATAGGGGATGTTAATAGTTACCTAGGACTTTTTAATTCGTTTTCGATGACAAAATGAACACGCAGCAGTCTAGTGGTAGTTACATTATTATTTATTTTTATTTTATGTTTTGGAAACTAAAAGTCGGTTTTTGTTTCTAATATTTTTCCCTTGTTTTGTGATCAAAGCTGCACCCTCCATAAAGTTTGATTCTTAATTTGTGTTACATCCCGTATAAAAACTTTTTCGTATTAAACGTGCATAAAATGAAACAAACTTTAACCATAATTACCTTGATTACAGATTGTAGCAAACAAGTGTGGTAAAACCTGTGTTTACCATAAACCACTGTTCTCTATTACAAATTGGATAATACTCGATAATTTATTATTTTATATGTTTGTTGCGCTTCGATGCTGCATGTAACTACCCTTTTGAATTTTTATCAATATTACAATGTGACGAGTTTTTGCTGATTGCTTTTGTAGAATGGTACATGTCTACTTGTCTACCTACCTTTGTAGTTTTCTTGACGATTTACTAGTCACTGGGGAAAAAAAGAGGGAGTCTAAATTTATAATGGCGATCAACTTCGACCCCGACTTAACTAAATTCTAGGTTGTATGGGAGTAAACGTTTTTCGTTAATTGATCATTTTTCAATTTACGAGGAACAAACATTATTCGATTCTCTCCTACTACATTTACTTCATTACATTTTTTTTAGTTTGACCGATATTATTCGAACTAAGCAGGGAAAGACGGGAGAAATTAAATTATTGCAAAATCTCATTTCATTTTGTCCCTTAAAAGAAAGATGGCAGCTAAAGTCGGGTTTGAGGTTGGTTGCCATTTTGTTTTTTTTCTCCCACTGACACACCTGTAGGCTGATGCAATAATTGTAGGGAAAATTAGTAAAAAAAAGTAATATTATTAATGCAAAGGAGGACTTCATCTGTCCTCTAACTCGACCGGGCTATACATACATAGTATGTACGTGCAAACTCCATTGTATTTTTAGTCACAGTTTTTGTAGGAATTTTTGTGTGTACAAGGACTATTTGTAAGAAAATAGACCTACATACTATATAAGTTATTGCATAAATGGGTCTCCTAGTTGCCAAGAAAATTCTATTCTTCCTAAAGCAAGTAGGTACTTTTAATAAAACGGGATCATTATTATCATTGTCGTGAAAAGTAAATGGGCACTTACCAGCCTTGGATGCGGCAAAACTATCCCCGTACGTGGCATAAACCGATTTCATGGCGAAATGGTATTTTTCGCTTTCCATAGAGGCACGGGCGAGAGCTGAAGCAAACGCTACCTCTTCTACCGAGTTTGGGGGCAGAATGGCGCCTGAAAAAAAAAAGATATCAAATCAAATAGTCTTACAGTACAAAAATGTACACTCAGAAAAGGTCAAATTCTGTAATACCTGTCTATCACAAATGAATAAATAAGCTAGAACTTGACAAGTGGTATTAAGGTAAACTAACCTGAACTAATAAACTAAAGTTTAAAATGGGTTTGAAAGGAACACTACGATCACGCGATCATAGTTGAAATTCTAGCCTGTTTTAGTTTGATGTCATGCATGAGCGATGGATGACACATGGATTAAACGACGAATGAAAAGACGCCTTGTTTGCGACCGTTCCCATGGGAACCATTTGTTACAGATTGTAAAAATTAACATGTTGTGATGATGTTTTAGATATGTACGTTTTACGGCGCACGTATTTATTCTTCGGGGATCAAACTCTTATGGAACCTAAAATTTAATTTTAATACACCTCTAAAGAATCAACAAAAATATTGAGAATTGGCGAAGATACCATAAAATTTAATTTTAATACACCAACTAAAGAATCAACAAAAAATATTGAGAATAGACGAAGATATCACCAAAAATTTTGTACCTAGTCGTGATTTTTCAAAAGTATTGTTTTTTTATGATTGACGAGATAAATAAAAATCCCTCGGAAATTGTTTTTCTTTTTTATGGGACCTATACAGTAACCAAAGATTTTATAAAATAGATCCATGATTGACAAAGAAATCAACGAACTTACATAAAATATATACCTGTTATTGCCAACGTAGGTCATTACAAAGAACACAGTAAAAAAATCATAATTTATGTAAGTGTATCAACTTTCTCGTTCAAATATAAGCATCCTCAGCTAAATATTTCATTAAAAGTGGGTAGGTATGTACGGACTTGGTTCTCACCGATATTAACCGTTGTCTTGAGGGACTCGAACTTCCGAAACATGGCTCCAGCGTTTCCCAGAATTAAAATTGTTATAACTGTCACGTACTTTCCTAGAAACAAGAGAATACCCGAAAGTTTACCGAAACTGTTTTGAAATTATCGTTACACAGGGTGTTTCAAATATAGCGCAAACAAAACAACAAAAGCCGTAGCTTAATCACATTTTCTGTTGTCTTGCTTTATTTCCAGAAAGAAAAGAATAAACAGGGGCAATCAATCCACAAAGCCATAAAATATGCCGTAGTTACCCTCGCTGATTACTCTTTGTGAACAAATGGGTAAAAAACTCAGTAATTGCAAACCAACAAATCAACAGCAAAATTTTCTAACTGGGTTAACCATAAAACCCCACAAACAAAAATAACTCACAAAACAAAACACCCGGTATTTTCAACATCAACATTTCCATGTTAAACAAAGCACTAAGCGCTAAGCATCCAAACCAAAACTCACCCCATTGTAACATTCTGAATCCGAACAAAAGTAGCGAAATAGGACAATGAGATTCACAGCTGTCGTCGCAAGCTGTGTTTACCGACACATAGCGTATTCGTGTTTCGCTCGGGACATTGACGTAGACAAGTGCTACTTCACGCGTGCATTGCACCATTCGCACCGCACTACAGGGCGGGCGAAGCCCGGCGGCGGCGGCGTTCTCAATATTTGGCACGCGGAGTTTACTATTGCCTTGAGGAACTAACCGAATAGGTACAAGTTTAGATCAATGCACCTCTTTGATCTTTCCCAGTTGAATAATCAGCGAATAGCTTCATGCCGGTATCGAAATTGTTGCTTTGTTAATATATTAGGTACAAGCTGACGACCTCTGTGGCGCGGTAGGCGTAGGTCTGACGTAGGAGGTTGCGGGTTCGATTCACGCCTCGGAACAAATGTGTGTACGATCTGCAGACATTTGTTCAGGGTGTTCTGGTCGTTTTCTATGTATAGTATAAAATATCTATTTACGTATTGTGTTATCTTATGTATATCAGTTATCTAGTACCCATAACACAAGCTCTGCTTAGCCTGGGGCTAGATAATGCTGTATGAATTGTCCAGCATTATTTCTTTATTTATTTAAGCTGCCCGCGGCGCCGCCGCACGGATTTTTTTGGAAAAAGTGTAGCCTGTTTCCATCCCCATATACCATCTACCTCACTGCCAAAATTAATTTATTTTATATAATAATAATATAATATATAATGTTCAGCTGTTTAGGCGTAAAAAGGTAACTGACGGACAGACAGAGTTGTTTTATATTATATAATTTAATATTATTATTTTTTTATATTTTTTTAAATTTGTTTTAATATTTAGTTTGCTCACGCTTTACGTTGATAAAAAGTAGCCCATATCCGTCCCTGGGATAACGTATACCTCCCTGGTAAATTTGATAAATATGCGTTTTGCCGTTTAGGCGTGAAAAGATAACAGACAGACAGTTAGACAGACAGACAGAGTAACATTCAAATTTTTAATATTATGATAAAACACATATGTATAATGTATATACCTAGTAAGTATAGTATGGATATATCCGGCTTTACATCCGCTTTCTGTTAACAAATAGCAACTACTCGTATTTGTCAAATTATAACAAACGGGTGAAAAACCGGCAGATAGTATCAGCTCACACTGTCGCCTGAATTAGTTAATTAATGTGACAAAAATCCATAGAGTTAATACTTTGTAACATCACGTCTTGCAAGTCAATTTTTTGAAACCATAAAATACTGAGTACTTAACTCTGTGTGAGTAGTAATGGGACATTGTATAAACAGATTTATAGGTGGGTATAGTTCTAGACCAGCAGTATGAAATAATAAATAAATAATAAATAATGCTGGACAATTCACACAGCATTATCTAGCCCCAAGTTAAGCAGAGCTTGTGTTATGGGTACTAGAAAACTGATATACATAATATAATACAATACATAGATAGATATTTTTTTATTATACATAGAAAACGACCATATCAGATGAAATATATCAGGTGAATCGATATTGTTACTGCAAACGACTATTGCTTACAGGACTTTACTTTTCACAATCACATTTTTCGTAACGTTAACTACATAGATCTGATACAAGTTTAAAGTTTCGGTACAAGTGCTAGGAAATGTCGTCTTTCTTACAAAGTTGTCCTTACTTTATTCTAAGTACATTTTAACGTCTGTTCTGGTTATTGATCACCGTGGTTCTAGCTAGTTGAAAAACGACACATTCTGGAATCCATACAAATACTCTAGCAGTCTAGCGACTCTAGCGGCTTGTATATAGATAATAATACTTAATAGAAAATTAACTTCCTCACATCACCTCAATAGCCTTTAATGGTCCATTGCTGGACGCAGGCCTCCCCCTAACTGTTTTATCTCATGGGGATAATGCCCATAATTCCTCCGCTGGGCATGTGGTTTGGGGATCGCAGTTCGGCAAGAGGCGCTGCTGCCCGCCCCCCCCCCTGTATGTCCCTTAGTCGTCTCTTACGACAGCCACGGGAAGAGTTGGGAAAAAGTAAATTAACTACCGACCCTTAAACAAACCTACTTAAAAACCTGACTGTTTGTCATTTGAGTCTACTTTGAAAAAACATCTCCCTACCTAACAGGTAAAAATCCGAACCTACTATCGTTGTTAAAAGTCGACGACTTCACAACTAAGGTGCCCATTCCACTCATCCAATATCTTTGTCCAAGTTCTTTGTCCAATATTTGATCAAAGTTCTACGATGAAGGCCCATTCCACTCATACAATATCTTTGTCCAAAATGCCTAAGTAATTTGCGTAGTTGATTTCACACTAATATTAAAAATGCGAAAGTTTGGATGGATAGATGAATGATTGTTACTTCTTTACGCCAAATCAAGGGCTAAAAATTTGCATAGGTGTAGCTCTTGACTCGAAATAAATAAATAATATCAAATATCAATAACGTTTATTTCTTTAAGCTTACAAAATAAGCACTAAGATATACTTAAGCACTTAGAAATAAACCATAGGCTACAATTTAATCCATAAAATTTCAGGTTCCATGGGAAAGAATTATCCTGTAAACGTTTTTTTAAAAACAACGCATGCGAAGCCGCGGTCAGAAACTAATAAATATCCAAATCCTTGATCAAATATTGGTGTTGCTAGTAAATTGGATGAAGTCATCCAATTTCTTTGATCAAATGTACATTGGACAAAGAAATTGGATGAGTGGAATGGGCACCTAAGTTAGCACAGCACATGAATCGTACCTAACGCTGAAACGATTTATAGCCTCCCCAGGTAATAATGAATCGCTTTTCGATCGCTGATATCCGAATTCGTATGTAAATAGGCGCAAACTCATTTGGAAGCGTAGGCAATGTAGTTAAATGATTAGGTAGGTAATACAGCAGCGAACGAATTTTGAGGAATTTAATAAAATTTCTTCTACGAGGACCTTAAAGTATTTGATTAAGTTAGCAAAGTTATTCTTATTAAATTTACTGAGATGTTTCAAGAGCAACTTTTCAAACTATACAGGAATATTCACTGACATGACATTCAGATTCAGATTCTTTATTAGTAACGCTTGTTACAGGTCATACAGTACAAATACAAATATTAAGAACTAGTTCATTATCTAGCATTATATAAATAAAAAATTAATTTAAATTAATTAAATAATATTGCTCATCGTAATAAAGAATAACATAATAAACTTCCAAACATAAATTAATAAAGTGTAAAGGTTACACAGTAAAATTATTTTCATTAAAGAATTCGTCAATTCTATAGATGGCTTGCTCGATAAGCCAGTTTTTTAACTTATTTTTAAAGGCTTGCATTGATCGGGCAGCGGTAATAGTTTCCGGAAGGCGGTTGTAAACGGCTGGCCCCATCACGTGGGCCAGTTTCTTGGATTTTGCGAGTCGCCGCTCTACCGCTTGTAACCTTTTAGCGTGTCGGGTCGGGTACCTATGGGTGTCGCCGAGTCTCGCATACTCGTCCAGGTGGACAGCAGTTTGTGTGCACAGCAGGTGTAACCCATCATCAAGAACTCCTTATAGACAAATTTAACAATTAAGACGCCAGGTCTTAAATGTTTAAATTTTATGTGCATCGCCTCCCATACAAAACACCTAATGTCCCTATATATAATCAATATCCGATCTTCAACTCCAATTTAAATCCACATCATCAAATTTGCTCTGAGATGATAAAAAAATTTAGAGATTAGATGAGAAAGACATACATACAGAGAAAGACAGAGATAACAATCAACTTAACGTGAATTTATTATTTGATAATAATGACTATTTATAAACCTGTTTAAAGTATTAAATTTGACTTGTCTAAGTGCTATCTTCAGCTTACCGCATCCAGCATCTATCAACATCGTCATCCCATCTGATCGGAGGGCGTTACGGCACTACTTTTGACGAGTCGCGGTCTCCACTCAAGAATTCATTGAGCCCATCGGTTGTCTGTTCTTCTCGAGATATGGCCAGCCCACTGCCACTTCAGCTTCCTAATTCCTTTGAGCTATGTCGATATCTTTGGTTCTCTGTCGAATGTATTCGGTATTTGCACATGTCTCTAAACAGATGATTATTTTTACGGATCATAATAAAGTTTTGTAAATGGTATCCCGGAGGCGGACATAGGCTACTGAAAATCACGTGCGAAGCCGCGGGTTCAAGCTAGCAGCTGGTTATCTAAGCAGCTAGTAATATAATATAACCATTTCAAAAAACAGAGGCAGATACAGCTGTGTTAATGAATTGCAATCTAGCTCAGAGCATCGATAATAGAATATGTGGAAGTGGGTCGCACTGGATCGCATCCAACAAGCAATCTAATGAGTCAGCTCACCTACTTACACACTGTAATCTTGCCCAGAGCTGGGCTAAGGACCAAAATATCTTATAAAAATAATGTACTTTATCAAAAGAAATTTCGCGTGAAAATAAGCACTTTAGCTGTAAGAATATTCATATTTACCGAACCGATTGCGCTGATGGAGCCGAGTTATTATTCAATTCAATAACTTGACAACACAATAATGGTCCATAGACAAAATTACAGATTATAGACTAACACAATACAATTAATGTTGTAAAATAAATATTTTATTATTATAGGTGTTTGTAATTACTAATATTAATTCAATTCTATTAACTTATTATAATTTTCTTTGTTCAATAAACATGCAAAAGTTTTGCAAAGTTTATCATATTTTTTCAGATTTGCATTTCATACTATTAAAAAGAGAATATATTAATACATTATTGTCACACATATCTGATGGTTACTCGTTTGACTCGCTATTATTAAAATTATAGATTGCAAACCTTTGTTTTGCTGTGTTAATATTTCAAGTTTTTGGGCCCTAGAAATTACACTGTGAGGAAACCCTTACTCTCAGGGTGAAATTCTTCATCTACTGCCTCCAAGGCCTAACGCACTATATATATTTTTGAAGTTGTAAATAAATAAATGAAATAAGCGACAGTAAGCACCCGAAAAAACTAACTAAAAGAACAAAATTCAGAAACACACAGGCCTTTCTGATTTGGTATAGTAACATCATCATTATGCGACTAAAATTCACGAGCTTTGATAGTGAGCTGGGCATGAGACCTCATTAAAATAAATTGGAAAGATACCGCTTTTACGATTTAACTGGAGTACATAAAACAAACACAGAAAAGGAAAATACTAATGACAGAGGCCTCGCCTCTGAAACCTTGGTTTGAAAATTCTTCACAAATACTTTACATTTGTGGTTAACGGAAAAGTAACGGACTGAATAATTATTTCAGTAAAAGCTTAAGCTAAGTAATGAAAACCATCAATTCAACATTTTTGTAAAAAGAAAATCGGAAAGCAATCAAATACTTTTTAGGGATCTTTTAAAACTGGATTAGTAAGATTAGGGATTTACATAGAACCCTTTTTCTGACAAAAACGGAATTGAATGGTTTTTATAATAATAAAAACAGTTTTATAGCGCCTATTTATTTGTCTTTCCCTATTATATATTATTATTTATTATACATCACGTTTACTTTGTTCGATTGCTCAATCTGTCATCTTGCTGTCTCACCATGATTAAGGATTAGAGGTAATGTTTTCTGTAACGCATTTTTTTTATGTGTAGGTTTTTTTCCATTTCCTTTGAAATAAAACGTCAAGTGTGAGTCATGAAAGCCAGTAAAATCGACTCAGATGCACAGTGCGCTCACATTTCCTGATATTGATACACTTCAATTAACCCAACTGAAAAGAAATAGTAACTACTGTATGGTTCCGGATTCTAACACAAAACACATTACAATGCAATGTAAAACAACCATACAAAAAAAATATAAATAACATTGTAATGTGAAAATAGATATGGTTAATAATTCGTACAAAATGACTTACAATAAACAAAACCTAATCTATTTTCTTAAAGACACTGCTGATAAAATCAGACAACACAACCTAATGATTTCAAATATTGCCAGGCAACATCTTGTGCGCCAACGTGCATAGAGTTATTGTAGTTTAATAATAATACGCCGCCATGCTAGTACTGCCTAGCTATACATATAAGACCCAGCAGTACCCTTTTTCATTCCATCACCAGGTAGAGTGTTCAAACGTGGAGGACCAGCGATATAAGGATCATTGAAATGGAGGATTCCTTTAATTTATCTAATGAAATGGTTAGTTCTAGGATTAAAGATGCCAAGTTCCACATGTTATATAGATAGCTCTTAGTTAGTATTTGTGATAATAGACCTTGCTTTTTGCCAAATTTCATGTTTCTATTTCAACGGGAACTAGATACTCTATAGATTTTGTCTACATGTGATTCCCTTGCTAGCCTCAAAAAAATATGCGAGTTTAGACGACTGTCTTTTGATTACGTTGACTTAGAAATTAAATTTTTGTCACAGCGATAAGAGGTTGCAAATTTTTGTACTTGATGTTAATTTCAACTATCTCTACGTGTTCCTGAAAAAAAGAGTCTTGATTCACCGACCGACGGACGGATAAATAAAGTGATTTTATAAGAGTTTTTTCCTTTTGAAGAACGGAACCCTAAATAGTACATAAACAATTCTATTTCTGAAAATCGGAGCTGGTTCCCAAATAAATGTTCAGTACTATATCAGTCGAGTTTCTTGTCTTATTCCGCTCTAGACAAATATGCCACATTCGTAAAGTTTGTTCCAAATGAGAGCTCGATTCCCCTTTGATATTAAGTAGGTATTCAATTACATTTCTTTTCGCTTTTATTATTTATTATCCAACAATAAACAATTTGGTTATCAATTCGGCTGTTGATTTATTCTTATATAAAAAGAACTCACGTCATTTATTCGCCTAATTTGAGTTGGTACCAACTTTGAAGTACCTAACCTACCTACCTTCTTATGTCGGAATGTTACATTACTTATTTTATTTCATAATATTATATTTCATAATAATTACTGTTAATAAACCTGTTTATGGTATTAAATTTGACTTGGATAATTGCTTATTTTGTAAGCCTAAAGAAAGGAACGTTATTAAATTGAATTGAATTGGTAATCCCATATATCTAAGGGAATTTAAATTTAATTAAAATTTTATATTTTGAGTCTGCAGTTTTATTACATTTTGGTATGACCATCATTTTGGAGACCATCTACTTGATGGACAGGCGACATTATAGCGGTTGCAGGGGATCGATGGATGGAGACGGCTCAGAACCGTTATTCGTGGCGTCGTGTCGTATGGGGGAGTCTTATGCCACAGCCTATGCTCAGCAGTGGACGTGTGTAGGCATAATGATAAAAGGTTTTGATTTTGAAGTCAGTTATCAGTTCAAAAAATAATAAGTTGTTGTAAGTTTTGAGCAAGCGATGTAAACCATAACCGCATGTGTTCTGAAAAACCTCAATATCAACCTCAATAGCCACTGCTCTCGTCCACTGCTTAACGCAGGCCTCACCCAGATTTTTTTATATCATGGGGGTAATGCCTATAATCCCCACGTTGGGCATGCGCGTTGGGGATCGCAGTTCGGTGGTAGATACATTCAGCTACAGGCGATGCTGCCCGTCCCCCGGTGTATGTCCCTTAGTCGCCTCTTACTACACCCACGGGAAGAGTTGGGGGTGGTGCAAGTTCTAAGCCGGCATCGCACGGCTTTCTGAAAAACGGTATCAAAACAAAACGACTGAGCTTTATAAGAACTTAATTTTGTATTTCTAACAAGGAAATGATTGAACGCATAAAACCCAGGACATCTTTGTGAAAAATAAAATTTCTCAGAATTAGAAAAACAAGAGACAGTTCACTGCAGAAGTCTTGCCACAAGTCTCGCTTCGTATGTCTTGAAACTTATAGAACGTTTACCTAACCTAGATATTAAACATAAAATTTTATGGACCTGCGGCTGTATTTACACAGAATTCTTAACTCAGTCTTACCAATTGCTGAATGATGTAGTAGAGTTAACGGAGTGATTATTTATAATACCTAATTGTGTTTTTGCATTATCCCTTGTTCATTTTATAATCATTATATTTGATCTTAGTATTTTTCTTGTCATGTCTATGTGGTACGGCATGTATGTTATGCATTATGTGTCTGTGAGTTTAGTCGTGTAGGTGTGTCTTGATGAATTATTTTATCACTTTTTCTTTTCAATTGAGTACATTTTTACAAGCAAAAAAGTAAAAAACTAGTAGTAATTTGTATTTGTTTTTGCTTGCTACTAAGTAAGGTTAGTTACTGTAACGCATTGGTTTGGTATGAAACTGTCATACATATATGATGAAGAATAATATTAAAGTAAACTGAACGCTACCAGGTTAATTTTCATCAGTGTAGCTGGACGCCTGAGGATCATTTTTTGACTACTCTGTAAAAGATACCATCATATTAGGAGACATCTGTACTTCACTACATAGTAAAAAACAAAGACGTTTCCCACTGTCTGTCTGTCCCTATGTATGCTTAGATCTTTAAAACTACGCAACTGATTTTAATGCGGTTTTTTTAGTAGATAGAGTGATTCAAGAGGAAGGTTTATGCATAATAATGCATAATATAGTACTCGTGCGAAGCCGGGGCGGGTCGCTAGTTACTTATGGGTAGTGAGTTCTTCGATATTTATTGACGTTAAAACTTATAAAAACCTGATTGCTATCTACTTACTCTTAAATTTCGTTTACCGAGAATTGAGAGTGTAAAAACGTCTCAAAGGCAGATTTCTTTCTTGGAATTTTGAAGGAGAATTGGTTTTCCATGCCATAATATTTGCTGTTATAGATCACGATAAGAGTAAAAGTTTAATTTATTTTTACTCCGAAACTTTGATCGAAAAGCTCCGTTTCGTAGTACGAGTTAAATTCCTGAAGCACATATTTTTTTTACTATAAATGTATGTATATATAGGTTTTGCAAAATTTCAACATTAAATTAGTTTTAATTATTTTTTGCTAGTAAATAAATAAGAATCATGTAGAAAGTAAAAGAAAAACTTGAGGAGATTTCTTTAGGTATGTTTTTTTCCCTCTAAATTGATACTCTTACTGATATTTCTCTAAAACTGATTTAATGTTGAAATAAAACTATAAATTAAAAATATTCTGTCAACGAATTAGCATTGCCATTCAACGTGGCAATGCTGCCAGCATTCTGGGCACTCTGCCTTCTGGTGACGGCTTAGATTTTTAGAAAATAGATGTAAGTGTAAATATTAGTTGTAATTATTTTTTGCTGTTAAATAAATTAGTTACGTAAGTATTATATTAATACATAACAATAAATTCTGTCTTATAGTGTTTCAATTTTAATACTTAAAGAAAAGTTAGGTTTGATCGTTAAATAAATAATAACGAAAAATTTCAGTTCACCACTGAAATAAAATTGTTAGGGAACTTTTAATCCCGCCCACTGAAATAACAAAGCAGTTTTCATAAAGTTTGTTGATCCTAGTTCTAACTGCCTCGGGCTTGCTAGGAGCTTAATCTGATTGCATATTAAACGTTTTTTTATTTGATGATATAGAAAATAGAAACCTTAGCACTGTAATGGGATATCATTAGACGACAGGCAAGTTTAAGTACGTCTCGAGTCTTCTCGTCATCCATACCGCAATACTTGAAAACAAAAACCCGTCATGACTTACGGAGCTGAGACGTGGACACTCACAGTATGGCTGGTTCATAAGTTTCAAGTCGAACAACGAGCTATGGAGAGAGGTACTCTCAGAGTTTCTCTGAAGGATAGGATTCGCAACGAATACTCCGACAGAGAACCAAGGTTATCGATATAGTTCAAAAGATTGCAAACTGAAGTGGCAGTGGGCTGGCCATATCTCGAGAAGAACCGACAACCGCTGGAGTAAACGTGTTTTTGAGTGGAAAACGGGACTTGGTAAACGTAGTGTAGGATGCTCTCCGACTGCTGGATGCGGGAGGATCCAGCATCTGCCAGCAGTCTTTTGCAAACTGTGCTGAAGCTGAAGACAGGGCGCCATGGTGCTCATTAGGGACGCCGATGTCTAGCTGTAGACTAATATAGGCGATGATGATGATGATAATAAGTGCAATAAAAAATTACAAATCACAATGTATTAGTAATATAACAAATATTAACTAAAAAAATAATAAATACCAAACCCATAAAAACATTAAAGTTTGGTCGCAACCCCAACAAATAGGTTTTAGTCCATAGTGTAAGAGTATTGGAGAAAATGTGTTCAAGAGCCCGTTCATTGTAAGGAACTTGGAATTGAGCTTAAAAACTTACCAGCTGCGACCAACGAGCTGCTCGTTCAAGAGCGGACACTTGACCAAGTGGGTTAATGCAATAAACTGCCATTTAGCCGTTGGCTGGCAATATCGGATTCGTGTTAGCTTATAATTATAACATAACTTTCTTCGTGCTAGTTCATGTGAGTTGAAATTCGGAAGACCGATTTAAGATAACACGTGACACTTCAAACAGTTTCATCTAGCTCCATTAATAGATACTTTTATTGTACTTGTGTTTTGGATACCCACCAGATGACCGACATGCGGTGTATTACGGGCATCTGAATTATTAAAACCTTACAAAGTAAAACAGTTGCTAAAATAAACAATGTTTTCTCCTTCTGACTTATGTTTACGGAAGGAAATAAACGACTCTTAGCTAATGCTTCAAGTTAACTCTTTGACTGCCACCGATGCAGCTTAATGACTGACACAGTGTCTTGGACTGCTCGTATTCTAGCGCCGCCGCCGCCGCGCCGTTTTGTGACACGCCGAGTCACATCGCTGGAGCAGTGAAAGTGCCAAAAGAAGCTTATAAAAGCGCGTATACATTTAGACTCGGAACTGCAGATCATAAAAACATTTGTCCCGCATCGGGAATCGAATCCACAGATCTAACATCCCCTGCGCTACTGAGAAGTCAGTACCTAGGGCTAAATGTCTAAATCCCCACAAACCAGTATCACAATCGGCGTAATCGGGGCTCGTAAATTATAATGGAATTCCAGAATAATTTATTACGATACCTTAATACCAGCACTGAATTAAAGTAAACAGTATCCATTGTAGTTAGGGGCCTGCGTAATCTACCGACGCTACTGGATCCGTCAAAAGCGATTATAATAGCTGAGTTGAAGACAGTTTCCCGAGTTACCCGTTAAGAGAAATGCAAATCGGTCACTGAAACTTCCACGGTCTGTGTAAATGGAATGGTAAATTAATAACAGTTCTAAGACGATTAACTATCATTACTAATAACCGGTTGTTCCTACGCCGATCATCAAATCTCTTGTCAGGACCGATTTGACAAGAGGTTTGATCATTGACAAGTAAGATTCCCAAGGTATCCATAACACAAACACTGCTTAGCTTGGGCCTAGATGACGCTGTGTTAATTTTCCAGCATTAGTTATTTATTTAGACTTACGGGGTGTTTGCTGCCCTGGGCAGTAGAGAAATTCGAATAGGTACTTCACGGGACATCTTACGGTGAAAGGTCTGTAAATTAGCGTACAAACAATCGGCTGTCAGTCTACCTTGCACAACGTAAATAAGATTTCATAAGTGATTTGCGAAACCATTTCATATACGTTTTTAAATAAGATAATAAATTAAAATTTCACACATAGCCTGCGCTGGCTCGGTCACGTTCTACGAATGGAGGAAGATAGGGCTGCATATCTATCTTTCTTTAGATCATTGAGCGATGATCAGTCGGCCGGCCCAGATACTGGTGGAAGAAAGGAGTGGAGAAGGACCTTCGCCACTTGAAATTTACTCACCTGACTGGACGGAGATGGAGTAGGACCAGTGAGTAGGACAGAAGCCGGTGACAATCTCGCAAATCGCGAGGTTGCGCCACGATAGTGAGTGAGTGTGCGAAATTTAAAAACCTATGAGCATGCGGAGCTAAGTTTATAAAAGTATTATTATAATAGGTATATAGAATATTTTTGTAGGTAATAAAAATCCTAATCCCAACTAATATTATAAATGGTAAAGTGTTTGTTTGTTTATTTGTTTGTTTGTTAGTCCTTCCTTCACGCCCTAACTAAGAAACCAATCGACTTGATTTTTGGTATAGAGTTATGTAGTTAAAAAAGTGAAACCGCGGTGAACAGCTTGTATTTTGTACAGAATAATAAGCTGGTGTAAGTGGGTTAACTAGGATCATTATTTGGTTTAGAAGAACAATATTATTATAACTTCTTCGAATTCGTGACACTACTATAGTTTTTATTGTAAAATAAGTACATTAATTTTAATCATACCTCACCTTCTTATCTAACCCCACCTACTTGAGGTCTATAGTTACCAATGTACTCAAATCACGCAGAGCTCTCACATGAATGCTACCAAAGCTGTAGGTATTTTCATTTAAATTTACCAGAGAACGAAAACGAATTATTATTTAATCGCTGTAAAAATAAATAGGTCAAATTCGAGGACCGTGCCGAACATTCATTGCTACAGAATGAACAATCGCGAATGAATTGAAATTATTGGAAAACAGAAAGTAAGAAAGAAAATAAATTTATTGAAACTCAAAGGCAAACACTTCTTTTTATAAATCGAAACATTTCATAAACTGTTATACATTTTAATGGTTCTAAGTGATCGGAATGCTGGTTTTCATATATATTCTGGGCACTCTGCCTTCTGGTGGCGGCTTAGATTTTTTGAAAATAGATTATAGTTTATAGTTAAAACATAACTTGTAATTATTTTATTTTGTTTTTTTCCATAATAATAAATGGTTGTTAGTACCGATAAATGAATGTTTCTTACCTCTTCATGCCAAAACTACTGATTGAATCGGGCTGGAATATAGAACTAGGTACATACATATAGTTCTGAAGCTAAATAATCAAATAGGCTTTTTTCCTGGAAAACCCCACTTCACGCAAAAACTACTGAATGATTGGGCTGGAATATATAACTAGGTACAAACATATAGTTCTAAACCTAGAAAATCAATTAGGCTTTTTACCTGGGAAAACGCGGCCAGGAGCTAGTCTTTGATATTTGGATAGGCAAATTAAATTGAAGGCTGTTTCCTTCAGCTTTTGCCAGAAATACAGACAGAGAAATACAGGGTAGGAAAATATCCGTAGGCTTTACACAAAATGCACCATCAATTCAAACTTGTCCTCAGGCTAAAATCCAGTCGTATATCGTTTCAAGTTTCCATTTGAACTGAGGCGCTATCACAAAAAAGTAACATGATAAACAAAAAAGTAACATGATAAATTTTGTTTTTAACGAGAATTTTACTTTATTCACTCACATAGTGTATCAGACGATCCCTGTGGCGCGGTGGGCGAAGGTCTGCCTGTGACGTAGGAGGATTCCAACCTCGGGACAAATGTACGATCTGCAGACATTTGTGCAGGGGTGTTCTGGTCTTTTTCTATGTGTAATAAAAAATATCTAGGTATCTATGTATTGTGTTGTATTATGTACATAAATATCAGTTATCTAGTACATAAGCTCTGCTTAGCTTGGGACTACATAATGCGGTGTGAATTGTCTAGCATTATTTATTTATTAATTCAATGTACAAACTCAATATCAAATATCAATAACGTTTATTTCTTTAAGCTTACAAAATAAGCACTTGGACAAAACAGATTATATACTATAGTATAAATACGTTTATAATAGTAATTATTATCAAAAAAGAAACAAGGTGTTATTGATTTTGTCCACTTCAATTTTTTGTCCACTAGTGAAAGAAGAAACGGTATAAACTTCGTCTTTTATTGGGATTAAATAAAGTTTTTAGATAGAAATTAAGGTGAAATGTTTGTGTGCCTTGCCAATTTGATAGTTTACTATCTATCTACATATTTTAGTATACACATGGCTCTAGCAAACGCACAAGTGAAATAAATACGAGATAATAAAACATCAATTTCGCCGTCACCTATTTTTTAAATTAAAATACCAATTTTAATATTTTTTATTCCTCTGAATTTGTTCTTTTTCCACCACATAATGTTGTTTAAAATGATCACATGGGTACCCTTGATCGGCTCCTTAAATCCCTATATCGTTCCACCAACGAAAAAGAAAAAGAAACGATGCAAAAAAACGCGTATAATATAAACCTTTACAACGAATAATAGTTCACGATAGTTTTTCACGATAAGGCCTCAGTATTTAGGAGGTGAAATCTTTTGTGGCAGTCGAATATTACGGTTTGGCCTTGAGCCAGACGAAGGTAACGTATTGTTTTTCCAATTGTTATTGAGACGTTTGTATATACAACAAGCTTGTGCCAGCGGGTTTGCGCACGTTTTTCCGGAATGAAAAGTAACCTTTGTTTTGATTTAGGCCTAGTATGCAAAATTCGACCGATTCGTTTCGTAGTCTCGTCCTGATTGCAAACTTCTATATTTCTATCCAAATTTTCTCTAAATATGATTGTGGTTGATTGCCATTCTTTGATTTAAAAAAACCTACGCTGCTGATATCAGTCACTATACACTGGCAGCCTGTGGGTTACCTATACGCAGAAGGCGTATAACGCGCTGCGCGTACAATATAACAATGGATTTAGAGTGCTGATGGGGTTGCCACGTTTTTGCAGTGCATCAGGTATGTTCTGTGAGACGCACACTGATGGATTTCACGCCATTATAAGAAAGCGTTGTGCGTCGCTCTTGAAACGCCTGCGTGGCAGCTCCAACACCATTCTAAGTACATTGGTGGATAGGTGGGACTCTCCGCTTAAAAGGCACTGGACAAACATGCACGCAACCCTTTTTAAGGGACGGTGCCCCGGTCACTGATGGTCCCTCGTGCCCGCATTTTTGTCTGTAATTCTAATATTCAATCTAAGTAGGTATTTAGGTAATTAAGTAGGTATGTTATTTTATGTAATAATTGTAATGTAATCAATGAAATAGTTATTGTTTTGTTTTGTTTATTTAATTTAATGATTATTATTATTTACGCTAAGATTTTATGTAATTTGATTTCATTGTGGGTTTTGTATGTATGGATTTTATTATCTGAAATAAATGAGTTAATAATAATAATATATAAAATCCTACCCGTATGTTCGAAAATGTATTTTGAAAGTAAAAAAGACATTGTTCTTCCTATCTTTACCCCTTTTATAAAGCTCGAGTGAACACAATACAAAGGAGGTCGATTCCCTGTCTAACACAGACTCATAACGAAACACACGAACACAAAATATTATAAATGACAATAATAATATTTGGACGAACTATACTTTTATATAATGCTTCATTTCATAACCTTATCACAATCAGTATATTATTTACTTACTTCTTTTTTTCCGCGGCTTAGCACGCGTTGTTTCTATGGAAACGTATAGAGGTTATTTCAACGACAACATTATTATCAGCCCATGCACGTCCACGGCTGGATATAGGCCTCCCCCATTCATGTTATGGGTACTAGATGATTTCATAGCACGACAGAGTGATAAGCCAGTAATGAGCTAGCAAATACGCATTCAATTATGAAAACGTAATGCTTGCTGCGCTGTCGGGTGTTGTTAATAACACTTGTCTTGTACCTTCTTAAGGCGCATACCCCACCCAAACTAGCGCTGCCACCTACTTTATGTTAATATTCCGTTTAACAAAGGAATTTTCAAAAATCTATCTTCCAGTTTGTGATACCTATCATAGGCTATTTTTTATGCGTCTGTAATAGTTTTATCCTATTTAGTTTAGGCAGAGATACGAAGTTATCCTTGGTGGCAACCAAAACCTATTTTCGTATCTCTGCCTAAACTAAATAGAATAAAACTGTTACAGAGGCATTGAACAAAAGCTTATGATAGGTATCACAAACTGGAAGATGGTTTTTAAAAATTCCTTTGTTAAACGGAATAATAACATAAAGTAGGTGGCGGCGCCACTTTGGGTGGGGTATGAGCCTTAAGAGGGAGCAATGCGCGCAGACAGCGTACGTTTTTGGAACGGTGTAGGCGCAAAGTTTTTCAAGTTTTTGCTAATTCACGAAAAAATTGCACAACTTATGAAGAAACTGGTTCAAGGAACCAATTGACTATCAAAAACCTACGAATCAAAACATAATTTTTTTCAATTGACCCGAAACGAAGCGAAACAGTGCAATTTCAAGATTTTTTTTATCAAACGTGTTTTCACATTCAAGGAACCCAGGTAAAAATGTGAGTTTTATGTAATTCGAGGGCTTATATCACCTCAAATCAACTTCGTCGGATCTCCATTATCTATCAAGCTACAAAATATTTAACTTTGAAATTTATATGTTAAGTTCAGATATGTTTTGAAAACACAAGTCCATAAAATTTTCTCGGTAGGAAAAATAGAGGGAAAAATCGCAAAGTTATTTCTAAATTTTTATTAAAACCTTAATTTCTCCATAAATACAGAAGATCTTGAGAATATGCATGGTAATTGAAGTGAAAAAACATTTTAAAAATACATTATTTTTCAAATAAAGTCCTAATTAAACTAGACTAGACTAGAAGATAATAAGCTAATAGTAGATTTCTGGGCTAGCGTTGATATGCCCTGTGCCACTCCTATGAACGCACAATCCTATGTCTATCCTTTTCACAAAAAGTCGAGGTTGTATTGTAATATTTTATTTCTGTTCTAGCTCTAATTTTGTATAACAATGTAAATATTACCTTCTATATCCAGTTTTTTATAACATCTGTAATTATTGTATCCATTTTGGTCTCTTTTTCTACTTTTTTCTTAAAATTCTTTGAAAATATTTGTTTTGGTAAAGATTGTTGTGACATAAATGCCAATTTTGAAAATGTCAAAATTTGCTCCGATTTGAAGCAAAGAGGAAAGGTAACATAGGTTTTGGATGAAACCTCGTACGAAATTATAAAGAAAATCGTACAAATTTTGAAATACGTACATTATTTTGAATTCTCAATTCTGGAACTACATTGGAACGGCGGAATATATATAAACAGTGCCAGAACGGCCAAGGGATCAGTTTACCTCTGACTTCGCGACGAATATCTTCTAAAAGGCCATTTCCCGGGCCCAGCTGGCCCGGGAAACTCAAGAAAGCCCTTCAAACCTTCAAAAACCTAAACGGCAAAGTTCCAGACCTGGCGTAAAACTCAAGAAAGCCCTTCAAACCTTCAAAAACCTAAACGGCAAAGTTCCAGACCTGGCGTAGAGCTCCACCACCTGGTGTCGACCTCTACGCCCAGAAGAGCATCCATTTAACCTCAAAACCTTTAAAACGTCTCATCTCCTCAACCTGCAACGTCTCCAGCTTCACTCAAAACCTTCAACATCTCCTCAAACCTGTAACGTCTCCAGCTTAACTCGAAACCTTCGCATCAAAATTTTATAAAAGTCTGTAAATAAAAATTAAAATTGTACATAATTTCTAATATTCTTTAATTTGTTAGGATCTTTCTGCCTAGGAAAATTAGGTAGGAAGCTTCTCAAATAACTTGGTGTTACACAAAAGTGTAACATTACAGTTTGGCGCCCAATTAAATCGAACCCTCTGTTCTTCTAAATTCTAAAAAATACTAATACACGTACCTGGTTAAATTTGGATGCTCTTTCGACATATCTTAACTTTACTCTTTCGCTACTTCATACATCACTCTAAACGTGACACTTAACAGTACACTTACTACGTTATACTGCACCCCACACACATGCACCACTTACCTGATTGCCTAGTGTGATCTACATCCTTTCTTCTCTTTGAAGTGTTGAAAACCCTTAGTGGTCACTGATAAGTTGGAGTTTGGAAGACTATACGGCGTGCTACAGGAGAATATCCTGCTAGTAATACGTCCACGCAGGTTCTCAAGCTACATTAAAGTGTACTCCTAGACTTTCGAAGTCGACTCGGGGTACACCCAAAGTACTTGGAACTGAAGTCTATACATTCATAAACACTATTATCATTGGTAAACTAAACTTGATAACACATTGCTCACTAAATATTTACACTGTATATAAACAAAAAATAACTTTGCTCAAGCTTATTAGCTCTACTTAACTCTAAACTTTAATTCAATTGTTTATTTCTTAATTGTTTCTTAAATTTTAATGCGTATTCGTCTAAAACTATAATAACTTAACTTGAATACGCGATTTCCTTAAAATACTACTTAACTTAAATTAATCTTAAACTTAATCTTAAACTTAATCTTAAACTTAATCTTAAACTTAATCTTAATAAAGCTTACCTTGATTCATAATTAATCATGGCTAGGCCAATCAAGTACGCGTTACTAAATAAACTTGAACTTGAATATGAAGTGACTATTAGGGCTGAAAAACCAGCTGAAACTTTGACGACTCTTAAAGAACAACTGACAAAACTTAGTCACGTCCTCCCAGAGGATATAAAATCTTCCCCTATTCCTCTTAAAAATGACCTTTCGCAAGCAGAGACTACACTCAATTACATTGAGAGTAAAATCTCTCATCTTGAATCATATGATGACAAAAGCGGTATAAAGAAACTTGAAGCTTTTATGAATCATCTTTATTATCGACTTGAACGTTTAACAGCAACGCCTCCGTTAATTGAACTGTGTTCAAATTTAAGATCTCGCTTTTTCTTACTCCAAAAACGATTTGACGCTTTAACTTCAAACTTAATTGAACCATCCGAAGTCCTGGAAATGGTGGAAGTTCACAACCCTATTCCTCAGGCTGTAACTAACCCTCCGTCGTTATTAATGCTACCTACCTCTCAAAATAATCAAACATTAGAACCATCAACTACTCCTAGCTGTTCTATGCCACACACTTTCGAAATGCTTCAAAATGCTAACACTTCGTCTAATTTCGCTAAAGAATTGAAAACATTTTCTTTTAATGGAAAATCATGTCCTAGATCATTTCTTCAAAAAATAGAAGAATTTCGGATTTCTAGAAACATCCCAGAAGCAATGCTTTGTAAACATGCCTTTGAAATTTTCACTGGAGATGCCCTTCATTGGTTTCGTTTCCAATATAATAGAAACCCTAGTTTAAAATGGAACGAAATTCATATTTTACTAATCAAGGATTTCGGAATCCACGATTATGATTACAAAATGCTAGAAGCCATAAGAAATAGAACTCAAGGAGTGACTGAGACTATTATTATTTACGTGTCTATTATGTTCGGAATGTTTACCCGCCTTTCAAAAAAACTTAGCGAGAACGAACAATTGGAAATCTTGCTACACAATATAAGACCTTGCTATTCAGTCTTTGTTGCCCTCAAAGATATCAAATCTATTGATTCTTTAATTTCAATTTGTCAAAATTACGAACAAATCTCGGAAAGAGATAAAAACTTTCACGAGCCTAGATGTGAAGACACTTCTTGTGCTGCGGAATTTACTTATCGCTCCTCGACTTCTAGATTCTCTCCAAACTTAAAAAACACTAACACAGTACAGGAATATAAACAATCACGTTCTTTTTCTCAAAACAATGAAAACGCTAACAATCTATACTGTTATCGCTGTCGTATAACTGGTCATTCTTTACAGAATTGTACTAAACCTAGATATCTAATTTGCTTTAAATGTGGCCGCAAGGGTGTAAAGATCAATGACTGTCCAAATTGTTCTCAAACTTATCAACAAAAAAAACTAAATGATGACTTAAATAGTACTAAATCTAAAAATGATAAATTTGATCCTATTGATTGGAATAAGTGGTTAAATACTATCCGAAATTTTATGTTCTGCTACAAAACAACTTCTGTGTTTTATGATAGCGAGAAGGATTATAATAGACCTTTTATAAATGTGTCTATCAATAATTTACCTTTTTCTGGTTTGTTGGATAGTGGAAGTTGCATAACTATTTTAGGTAATAACTCTCATAAAGATATTAAAAAGTTAGGCTTCAAACTATTTAAGTCATCAACTCAAGTTATGGTTGCTAATAAACAAAAGACAATGTCTTCTGGTTATTTTATTTTACCAATAAGATTTAATAATCAGACACGTTTTATAAAAGCTTATATTTTTCCTGATATTTATCCTTCTTTGATTCTTGGATGGGACTTTTGGAAAGAATTCAAACTGTCTCCTAAAATACTTTCCCTAGAACTCAACCTTAAATGTAAAGATTTTACAACTTGTGCTATTGAAAATAAAATAACTTCTTTTGATCACCTTACAAATGATCAAATAGACATTTCTAAGGACATAATTCAACGTTTCAAAGATATTTCTTTTGAACAAACGGGTGAATTAGGTCGTACTAATTTAGTTTGTCATCGAATTAATACCGGTGATGCATTACCTATAAAACAACACTGTTATCGTCTCTCTCCTGAAAAACAAAAGGCTCTAATCAACGAAGTTGATAAAATGCTACAATTAAAAGTTATTGAAAAGTGTGAAAGTCCTTGGCTATCTCCTGTACTTATTACACCTAAAAAAGACGGAGAATGGCGTTTCTGCGTCGACAGTCGGAAATTAAATGCGATTACTCGTAAAGATGCTTACAGCCTTCCTTTTATATCAGAAATTTTAGATAATCTTAAAAATGCTAAATATTTGTCTAGTATTGATATTGCTAAAGCTTTTTGGGAAATTCCCTTACATCCTGACGACAGAGACAAGACTGGTTTCTATGTACCCGGTAGAGGAATGCATAGATTTACAGTAATGCCTTTTGGCTTAACTAATGCGCCTGCGACTCAACAGAGACTCATGGATAGTTTATTTACGCCAGACTTTGATAATAAAGTATTCTGTTATTTAGATGACATAATAATAATCAGTATGACGTTTGAAGAACATATTTCACTCCTACTGAAAGTCCATCAAAAACTTTCATTCGCAGGACTGACTATAAACTTTACAAAAAGTCAATTCTTTCGTAAGGAACTTAAATACCTTGGCTACATTGTAGATGAACAAGGTTTACATGCTGATCCTAGTAAAATTGAAGCAATTTTAGCTTATCCTGCTCCCACCTCTAAAAAAGAAGTAAGGAAATTTTTAGGTACATGTAGTTGGTTTCGCCGTTTTATACCTAATTTTAGTTCTATTGCTTCACCTCTCTGTAAATTAACTTCTTCTGGGAAAAATTCCCCTAAAAAGTTTATCTGGAATGATGATGCTGATTCTGCCTTTGCTAAACTAAAGGAGTGTTTAACTTCAACCCCAATTCTAACTTGCCCTGACTTTGACCTCCCATTTTCTGTTCACTGTGACGCTTCTAACTTTGGTATAGGTGCAATGTTGACTCAAGAACAAGACAATAAAGAATTGGTTATCGCATATATGAGTAGAACACTAAATAAACATGAGCAAAATTATTCAACTACTGAACGAGAAACTTTAGCGGTTATTACTGCACTTGAACATTGGCGTTGTTATCTTGACAATGGTAAACGTTTTACAGTTTACACTGATCATGCAGCATTAAAATGGTTCCAAAATCTGTCTAACCCTTCTGGAAGACTAGCACGATGGACTCTTCGTCTATCTTGTTTTAATCTTGATCTGAAACATAAAAAAGGTAAGGAAAATGTTGTTCCTGATCTTCTTTCACGTCATAAAATACCTGCTACTAACGTAATCGGTGGTGCTGGACCTATATCTGGAGACAATGTGTCTCAATTGGAACATTTTAATAAAATTTTTACTAATTGTCGCGATAACCCTGATGCATTTCCGAATTATAAAATTCTTGATTCTAAACTTTATCGTTACAACATCTCAACTGACTACCTTAACGAAGACTTTGCATGGAAGGAAGTTCCACCTCCTTCTGAGAGACTAAATCTTATTAAATCTTGTCATGGTGACTCAGTAAGTAGTCCTCACATTGGCATTTTTAAAACGTATAAGAAACTTTGCTTAAGATACTATTGGTCGGGAATGTTTAAAGATGTAGCAAAAGTCTGCTCCACTTGTGAGACATGCCTTTCTTATAAATATTCGAATCACTCACCTTATGGTCTTATGGGGAAACCAAAAATTTGCTCAAGACCTTTTCAAAACATTTCATTGGATCTAATGGGTCCCTTTCCTATGACTAGACAACGAAATCAATATATTCTCGTGATTACCTGTTCCTTTTCTAAATACTGTCTTATTTTTCCTATCAAACGCGCTACAGCCTCTAACATCATTCTGCATTTAGAAAACTCTGTATTTCTTATACATGGCGTTCCGCAAACTATTATAATGGATAATGGTTCTCAATTTCAGTCTAATGAGTTCCATAACTTTCTGAATAAATATAAAGTTCCTTTTATCTTTTATTCACCTAGATATTGCCCTCAAGTCAATCCCACGGAACGTTATAATAAAACAATTATCACCGCTCTATCACAGCTAGTCGGAGATGATCACCGATCATGGGATAAATTTTTGCATAAAATTCAATTTGCACTAAATGGTTCTGTAAACTCTACAACCGGTTTCTCCCCATCTTTTCTTGTCTTTGGTCGAGAGACAATATCTTGTGGATCATTCTATACTAACTGCTCTAACCTTGATAGCGTCATTTTCCTTCCTCGAGATATCTATGCCGCTAATTTAGGATTACTATCTGCCGTCTTCGATAAAGTACAAGTTGCATTACATACAGCACACGCAAGGAATGCTGCTCATTACAACACGAGACACAGTTTTAAAGAATTTAATGTAGGTGACACTGTTTGGCGTAAAAATTACGTTCAAAGTAATGCTGGTGCTTACTTCAGCGCCAAATTGGCCCCGAAGTACGTCAAAGCCACAGTTGTTGAGAAGCTTTCACCTCTTGTTTTTATCCTGGAAGATCCTAACGGATTGAGAGGCAAATGGCATATTAAAGATATAAAAACGTAATTTATGTCAGTTTTGTAAATGTTTTGTGTGTATTCTGTAAATTATTTTAGGTTATATTCTGTTTATTACTTCATTTTAACTAAACTCTCTCGGCATATTTTTAACACTTTTAGTTTTTAGTCATTAGTCATTCTTAACTTTTAAACTATCTCGAGGTATCTCTATCTTAACCTCGTTATTTCCTCTTAATGTCCTTGAGACCGAGATTAGTTTTCTCAATGAGCGGTACACAACTCACTAAATAAGCCTTTGTGTTGTTAACTTATTTAACTTTGTAAATATCTACTTTAATTTTAAGGTTTTCTAATCGGGTTTTCAAAAAGGTGCGGGTTACGACACCTAAATAAAAAAAAGAAGCCTACGTTATATCTTTTGAATAACTCCTTGTGGAGTATGCGTCATTGAATGTGAACCATATCCCCTAAGCATGTTAGTAAGAATGATAGGAGTCGTGAAAGAAGAAGCTGTGAAAGATGTATGAAAGGTCAAGTTTGTTATTCCTAACCTTCAAAATTTTCAATGTAGTTGAAAATTTTCTGGGGTTGTGGGGGAAAATGTAATATTTTATTTCTGTTCTAGCTCTAATTTTGTATAACAATGTAAATATTACCTTCTATATCCAGTTTTTTATAACATCTGTAATTATTGTATCCATTTTGGTCTCTTTTTCTACTTTTTTCTTAAAATTCTTTGAAAATATTTGTTTTGGTAAAGATTGTTGTGACATAAATGCCAATTTTGAAAATGTCAAAATTTGCTCCGATTTGAAGCAAAGAGGAAAGGTAACATAGGTTTTGGATGAAACCTCGTACGAAATTATAAAGAAAATCGTACAAATTTTGAAATACGTACATTATTTTGAATTCTCAATTCTGGAACTACATTGGAACGGCGGAATATATATAAACAGTGCCAGAACGGCCAAGGGATCAGTTTACCTCTGACTTCGCGACGAATATCTTCTAAAAGGCCATTTCCCGGGCCCAGCTGGCCCGGGAAACTCAAGAAAGCCCTTCAAACCTTCAAAAACCTAAACGGCAAAGTTCCAGACCTGGCGTAAAACTCAAGAAAGCCCTTCAAACCTTCAAAAACCTAAACGGCAAAGTTCCAGACCTGGCGTAGAGCTCCACCACCTGGTGTCGACCTCTACGCCCAGAAGAGCATCCATTTAACCTCAAAACCTTTAAAACGTCTCATCTCCTCAACCTGCAACGTCTCCAGCTTCACTCAAAACCTTCAACATCTCCTCAAACCTGTAACGTCTCCAGCTTAACTCGAAACCTTCGCATCAAAATTTTATAAAAGTCTGTAAATAAAAATTAAAATTGTACATAATTTCTAATATTCTTTAATTTGTTAGGATCTTTCTGCCTAGGAAAATTAGGTAGGAAGCTTCTCAAATAACTTGGTGTTACACAAAAGTGTAACATTACAGTATAGGGCCCTTAAGTAGGTTCTAGAACTATCCATTTATACCCAACGTATGTACATTGTACTGTGTACCCCTATTCAGTTCCCCTTACCTGTTGAATAATGTATCCGTACCCCTCGAGACTTATTTGAATCAGACTTAATGATGTTTACTATTATCAGGGGTAATGCGAGACCTACTCTAGCTATTGCCAAGTATTGAACAGGGTTTTGTTGTTTACTAATGTAATCGAGGTTAGCCTATTGTTTTACTAGACCACCTTTATGGTTAACTATCGTATGCCTTCGGCCTGGCACGCATTTTCTAAAGTTTTCTCCTCGTACTCAACAACCTATAATGTTCCATTGCCCTGTTTTCGGGTTAAAAATAAATAAATAATGCCGGACAATCCACATTATCGTTACCTTTTCTAGACATCCTTGACGGATAACTAGCGTAATTATGTCTTCGGCCTAATACGCGTTTTCTAAGGTTTCCTCCTCCTCTTCCTATTCCTCTTCCTCAACAGCCTATAATGGTCCACTGCTGAACGCAAGCAAAGCTATTTTCGGTTATAAAATAAATAATAAATAAATAATGCCGGACAATCCAATCATCATCTAGCCCCGACCTTAGCAGAGCTTGTGCCATTGCTGATATGCATAATACAACACATTACATAGATATACTCTTTTATTATTACACACTGGCTTCTGCCCGCGGCTTTGCATGCTTTTTTCAAGTTATTTAAATGTCCGTCCCCGGGATACCGTTTACCTTAAAACCCCAAAATTATTAGTATTAGTTTTCTTCTCAAGGGATTGTTTTCATCATCATCATCCGCAGCCGGATTTTAACCACTGCTGGGTATAGGCCTACCGAAATTTGTGCCATCCATCACGGTCCTGTGCTAACCGCCTCCATTGACGCACCCCGACGCGTACTTTGTCGTAGACCCATCTTGCAACTGGGCGTCTGGCGTTTTTTTCCTATTAGCCACCAATCAGTTGCTGTTAGGCAACACTTCGCCTTGGAATGTGTAAAGCTCAACTCCATTTGAGCTCCATGACTCGAGTAGCAATATCATGGACTTTCGTCCTTCGTTTTAGTTAGTAAAAAATCTACCTGAACAACTGAAAGCCCTTTTCATCTCAACTCAAATAATGTTACGTAAATCTTAGTAACAAAGTTGTAGGTACTCGCCTAATTGGATTGGGAAGCTCAGAAACGTTAATGAATTTACGCCTCTCGATACAAATATAGTTACATACGTAATTTTCATTACGTAGACACGTAAATACCACAAGTCTCTCATGAGGTTTGTATAAGCCAGCAATTTCATAAGTTCTAATGAATACCTGAATGCAATTATACACTTACGCTCGGATGTTGCTTAAAACTGGAGGCAACTCAATTTCCTAGTACTTAAACGGTTTCCCGGTCTTAGAAGAAGGGGGTGAAGCCTCCAGGGGTGTGAGTAAAGGGTGTGTTACATTTTCGCATCTTGCATGCATGTTAGTTTGCAGCGAAGTATTTGTTTCGTATGAGGTACATTATGAAAAATTTCAGTTTGTCTCGATGCGGTGTGTTGTTTTTTCGTTAAGGCGGCGACACCCCGACGCACTCAAGCGCCACCACCTATTTTGTTATTTAAAATATTAAGCAAAAGAATTTTCGTAAACCATTGGGCAATTTATGATACTGTGTCTGTCAGTAGTTTTATTTTGTATGTTAGTTATAGTACAGAAATCCGAAAAAAGAAATTGGTGGCCACCAAGATCCTAAGTTCGCATCTCTGCCTAAGCTAGAAAAAATAAAACTGTTACAGAGGCATTAAAAAAGCATAAGATAGGTAAACTACAAACGGGGTAAACGTGTTCTTGAGTGGAGACCGCGACTCGGAAAACATAGTGTAGGACGCCCTCCGACCAGGTGGGATGACGATTTGCGAAAGACTGCTGGCAGATGCTGGATGCTGCAAGCTGAAGACAGGGCGCTATGGCGCTCATTTGAGGAGGCCTATGTCCCTATGTGTGGACTGGTGTAGGCTGATGATGATGATGAGGTACTACAAACTGCCGAGTACTTTTCAATAAATTCCTATGTTTAACGTTATAATAAAATAAAATAGCTGGTGACACTAGTGCGCGTCGGAGTACCGCCTTTTTTTATTTAACTGTTATATTGTATCACAGTTAATTAAAAAAAGCAATAACTTGACAATACAGAAAATTTTGATGTCATCTATCTTGAGAAGCAATTTGTTGACTAAGATCTCGACACTCTCAAGAAAAGATATATTGTGTGTTTGTTTCTGTGTTGGTACAAAGAGATTGCTGAAAAAAGCTTTCAGCGTTCTCCGCAAATACCTAACCGGATATGAAAGTGACGTACCAAATCTAAAACATCCTTATGTAGTCGTATTTCTTAATGTATTTTCGGTTTGCTTCCTTTATATGTATGTATATATAAAAAAAACGATTGCTTAGAATGTGTTGTCAGCCAGTCGCCTTTTGTAAATAATTTTTGTAAGGTATAGAAACCGTTTTCTATGCAAAAAAAATTTAGGTAGGTACGTATCTCTCTCTCTCTCTCAACAGCCTATATTGGTCCACTGCTGGACGCGGGCCTCCCCCTGATGAGAGCCCTATACGTATCTACTAGGTTATTTATTATAAAAATAATGCTGGAAATAATAATACATTTACAAGTTTATTAATATAAGCCCATCATAATTTTTATGTTAATTTACATGCTCGCTAAGTTACCATAATTTGAACGAATCAAAGGCCTGAAAATATAAAGCAAAGTCGAACTTTCTCTATACTCACATGAAAAAGCTTTACCATAAATTAATATAAAGCAGCGAAAGTTCAGGCCAAGGGTCCACCATAAATACTTTGCAAAGTCATTGGGTTAGGGCATTACTCAACCCCGCTGTCAATGTTCAGAAATATACTTACTTATTCTACATTTTATAAACTGTAATAAGTACGACCGCTATTTCTGGCGTCGTGTGGGGCCTATGTCCAACAGTGGACATGGATGAGCTGTAATGATGATAATGAATGAGTATAGTACACTGTTAAAGTAATGAATGGAAGGAAAGTAAAAAAAAAAGTGGTACATATTTATTCTGTGCTAATATTTTTTTTTAAAATTTTGGGAACGTATTTAATTTCTTTGAGATAACGTAGAAAACCAGAGCTTACGAACTTTAATTACAAAACCTTAGAATCCATTGGCTTATTGGCGCAACGATTTTTCGTACAGGGACCACGTTATAAAACTGAAAATTTGATTTATTGTTATTTTTTTGTTCTCATTTGACGACCTCAGTGGCACAGCGGGCGAGAGTCTGCCTGCGACGCAAGAGGTTGCGGGTTCGATCCCCGCCTCGGAACAAATTTGTGTACGATCTGCAGAACTTTGTTCCGTTGGTCTGGGTGTTTTCTATGTATAATAAAAAATATCTATCTATGTAATGTATAATATTACGTATATCAGTTATCTAGTACCCATAACACAAGCTCTGCTTATCTTGGGGCTAGATAATGCTGTG
Organism: Eupithecia vulgata; assembly: GCA_946478455.1. NCBI lineage: Eukaryota > Metazoa > Arthropoda > Insecta > Lepidoptera > Geometridae > Eupithecia > Eupithecia vulgata. The sequence continues at coordinate 8,416,229 of OX297869.1, read as the reverse complement.
TGAATTGTCCAGCATTATTTATTTATTTATCTAGTACCCATAACACAAGCTCTGCTTAGCTTGGGGCTAGATAATCCTGTGTGAATTGTCCAGCATTATATATTTTATTTATGCAGAGTTTTTAGGCTTAGAATGCCTGGACAAGCGAACTAAAATATTCATGTGACTGTACCCAAAACCGTAAATTAAAATTCCTTGTAACCATTAACTTAGCTGGATAAACATTAATTTGGAAGGCAAGCCAAGAAAGCCGGCCATTTTCTGGTTAAAGACACCTTCTTTAGCGGTGTAAACGTTTACCATTCCATTTAGCCTGTTTTGCATACCCTTGCCTGAGTAGTACTGTACAGGGTGGTCCATGCATACACGATCAACTGAAGTGGGTGGTGGGGGTCATCAACCCGTATCGATTTTAAGCCCATGGTTAGTCAGCGATTTTTTGTTTAGATCTGATTTCGCTTCCTATTTTGGACAACTTTCAAAGGAAACTGATTTCAAAACTCGATTTTTGGAAGAAATAATGATATAAAACCAGCCAAGTGCGAGCCGGACTTGCTCATGAAGGGTTCCGTATCTATAAAAACGGCAAAAAAATCACATTTGTTGTATGGGAGCCCGCTAAATATTTATTTTACTGTGTTTTTTCAATTTTGTTGTTATAGCGGCAACAGAAAAAGTCAACTGTGAAATTTTTAACTGTCTAACTATCACGGTTCATGAGATATATATAGCCTGTTGACAGACGGACAGACAGACAGACGGGCGAACAGGAACGGAGTCTTAGTAACAGGGGCCTGTTTTACCCTATACGTACGGATCCCTAAAAACGACAGTGAAATCTTCAGGCGTCGCTCGTATAAATATTTGAGATAGACACAAAATACAATACAAAAAGAAATACATAGAATAAAGGAAGTAAAAAGGACGGCCTCGCTTTGAGCGATCTCTTCCAGGCAACCTTGGGATGGACTGGACATAAAAGAACAATATATATGGCATTCGAGTAATGTGAAAATAAAATAATAACATTAAACATACCTACACTACTTACTAAAATACCTAACATTATAATATACTAATGATAAACGTATACACATAAAAAGTAGTATTTTCATGTTACACGGATTGTGAGATGATGACACCCCCTCTATCATCTCATTTGGTCGTCTACGGATGGAACACCCTGTTTAGTTATTCTTCGCCTCAATCTTAATACCAGGAAATGAAACTGCCAAAGGAAACCGACGCGGTATTGCAGTTCTTACGCTTTCATTTGTTTTTAACCAACTTTGTATAAGGGTCTTGTTCACTGGTCTCATTTCGTTTGTGTGCATAAACGCCATTTTTTACGGAAAACGGAAGTAAGTACCTACACTGTTTTTAGGGTTCCGTACCTAAAGGGTAAAACGGGATCCCTATCCCTATTACTAAGACTCCGCTGTCCGCCCGTTTGTCCATCTGACACCAGGCTGTTATGAACCGTAAAGTTAGACAGTTAGTTGAAATTTTCACAGAGAACTAAAAAACAGAATAAAATAAATATTTAAAGGCGACCCATACAAAAAACGTGATTTTTTGCTCGTTTTTGCTCAATATTAATAACTGCAACAGGTAGACGCTTGAAATATTCACAGAATATTTAGTTATTATTATATTTACTTTAAAAAATTAATTAAATTAAAATAAAACAAATATTAAAGGACAAAAACGGCAAAAAAATCACGTTTGTTTTACCCATACAACAAACGTGATTTTTTGCCGTTTTTATAGATAATGGTACAGACTCTTCGTGCGCGAGTCCGACTCACACTTGGCCGGTTTTTTATGTATATGATACTCTCCGTATGGGGAGTTTCGAAATGTAGGTATTTGTATTATACTTTTTTGCGTTTTTATAGTACAATTTTATTTTTATGAATTGTAGTTTACATAACTATTTACTTATGTATTTACTAAAGGGGAAAAAAAAAATAGAAACAGAAGTCTATTAAAAGGTTTTCACGAGTAAGAGATACAGTAGAAACATAGAAAGTGTGAACAAGCAAAGTAAACAGATAATCTACAATACTACAGTCTACTTATTATTTATCGTTATTAGGCAATTTGAGTATTTTTTAGGAAAAACTAAAATGGATCAGCAAACGTAGTGTAGGTCGCCCTCCGACCAGGTGGGATGACGATCTGCGAAAGACTGCTGGCAGATGCTGGATGAGGCAAGCTGAAGACCCCTTGCCAACATAGGCCTCCCCTAATGCCGCTATAGCGATCATTAGGGGAGGCATATGTCCAGCTGTGGACTAATATAGGCTGATGATGCTATTTTCGTATCTCTGCCTAAACTAAATAGAATAAAACTATTACAGAGACATAAAAAGCTATGCTAAAGCTTATGATAGGTATCACAAACTGAAAGATGGATTTTTTAAAATACCTTTGTTTTACGGAAGCAAGATGACAGGTGTGACAAACTATATAATAAGGCTTAGGAAAAGGCTGACCGACAATGAAATAAACAATGTTTGAGGACAAGCTAGTCGAACTGTCCGTTGGCGTTGCGCCAGGGAATCGGCCTCAGTTTCACACCACTTTTTACAACGATTTACGGTCTGTATAATACAAATAACCAAAATATCTACCATCCCTCTACCTTACTCAGCCCGGACACTTCAAACGAATTTCGTGATTATCAAAAGAATATTCTGTAAACCTTCATCAACATGTTTATTCGTTATGAAATTCCCGGTAAGGCATAAACAGGTTTATATAACATAAAAAAAATGCTGGGCACAAGCTAAGCAGAGCTTGTGTTATGGGTACTAGAACTGATATAAATAATACAATGCATTACCTACATAGATGGATATTTTTTATTGTACATAGAAAACGACCAGAAAACCCTGAACAAATGTCTGCAGTGCAGATCGTACAAACATTTCTCCCGAGGCGGGAATCGAACCCGCAACCCCCTGCCCCGCAGGCGAACATCTCAGACTTTATTCGATAGAAAACTAAATAAAAATACGTAAACTTCTGTAGACAAAATTTACAGGATTAATTTACCAATAGCTTATTATTATACGTTCTACTGGCTTTTGTTATTCGTAATACATGAAAATATTAAAAAAAATATGGTTTACCTTACGTATACACGAATACATAATGGAAGATTTTATTTCAGTTTTGGTTCTCTTAGTATTTGTTTCATAGCTAACGTTATCTCTGTATTTTCAGTATTAGGTATTTTTATTTATTGCATTCATTCAGTTATCAGGTCTTAGTGATTATATGAGTGTTAATAAAATGTTCACAGTAGGTATGTACCCATTTCGGTTGCAATGGAAGATTGGCCAGGTATTATGCCTTTCTAATTATGATGAACTTACTTAATATTAATGTATTAATAAGGATATTCACATTTATTTTGTATTAGGTATCTATTACAAAATGACTAAGCACGCCTACTCATTTTTGTTTCTTACCACGACGTGTGGTTGGCAAATAGAAAGTAAAATAAAATGGGCATAGTGCCCACCTTTTGTATTCTTTTATTAATTGTGTACAGCAAAGTTTGAAAATAAATACACACATCAAAATTCACGTAAACAAAATAAAGTAATTTGAAGTGATAGACAGATGCCAACATGTCAGCTCTATTCTGTGCCTTCTATTTTCCATGATATCCACTAAAGCAGTATGTGGGTGGTACACCTACGCAGTTCCATTTCATTGGCTGAAATATGACTTTTGAACCAACCTCTTTTTGTTTCCGTTTCAGACCTTTTGATATCTGCACCATGTGTTTTGTGATGAGGCACTTTTTGATTTATCTTTAGCGCGCAAGCGTGGAAGAGAAATGAATTTTCAATGAGCTACTAGACTCCTGAGAGGAGAAATGTATGCATTAAAAGAAGAACCGGTAGTAGCTTTTATTATTCACAGGCAAAAACAAACATCGCTTAACAAAAGTTTTATAATAACGTGCTTAAGCATAAAAGAGAGAAGTACCTACGAGTTGGGTCACCAGTTTTTGTCGTTGACTGTATTGGATTTTTTATGGTTCTGAAAAATAAGATTCTGGTAATATAAATAATAAAAGAGAATAAATAAATATTGTTAGACAATCCACACAGCATTACCCAGCCCCAAGCTAAGCAGAGCTGATGTTATAGGTACTAGATAACTGATATACATAGTACAATACATTACATAGGTAGATATTTTTTATTATACATAGAATGGATGGCAGATGCTGGATGCGGCAAGCTGAAGACAGGGCGCAACGGCACTCATTGGGAGAGGCCTATGTCCAGCTGTGGACTAGTATAGGCTGATGTTGATGATGATAGAAAACGACCAGTACACCCGGAACTATATAAATATCGATCCATATAGTATAGTAACTTGCTTACAAATAATTTGAAATATCCTTGTTTACGAAATGTTTGTAAGACCTTTAGTTTACCTTAGTCAGAAAGAAAAGGGATATAAGTACTTATCCTAGTACAAAAGAATTCCGTAGGTTCCAGGGTATAGGACACATTCCCATCAATCGTGTAGGGATTCCTTCCTAAAATAACAAATAACATGTCGCCTAACAACCTCGAAGAGTATCCACCTTCTTATACAAACTTTGGATGGCTAATACTCGCCCTTTCGTTCCGGACCCTTCATCCGGGGATAAAAGCCGTGTGTATCAAACGTGACGAAGTACTCACTACAATACATTCTTTGTGTCAAAGGGTTACGATAAATCTATACAGAAAAATGCTTCACGATCACTTCACCAAATTTTATAGATTTTTGTATCGGGAATTTTTATCTCTTTTATTTTTATAGTGGAATCTGAGCGGTTTTCCAATATTCAACATTCAGCACGACTTGAATTTTTGTGTAGAATATAGTATACATAAATAAAACTTGTATTTACAAAAGAAACAGTTGAGCTAACTACAGACTGTTGCAAACAATCTACAGGTAGCTCAACTGATCTATACCAATACCAGTCGGAAGCGTGCCCAAGACACTGGCTGCATTGCCCCGCTGTATAGTAGTAAGCTTGAAATATAAAATTCAAATGTATTATTTCTGAATTACTCGAAATTCAGTAAAAGCTCACATTAGGAGCAGCACTTGTAACCTTTTTCAAATGATTCAAATCTGAAACTGAAAAATGGCTTTTATGTGCGTGAACCTAATGGCGCCGAAAAGATTTATGTTCTTCCCCACCTCTGAAGATTAACCTTTGAGCACAGTTTCGATTGCTCTTTTGTGATCATTCGTATCAACCCTTTTGGGATAAGAGCTACTTTTAAGCTGAATAAATGGATTTACCATCTACCTAGGGTAAAGTCTAGGTTGACGGTCCAGAACGGAGTTTGGCAGCGTAGTCGCCTCAGATGTGTATCGCCAAAACTACTGAGCCGATCGGGTTGTAATTTTGCATAGATGTAGGTCTAGACCTGGAATAACAGATTTGTATATCATAAATCAGTCATCATTGGGTAGAAATAACATTTAACCGTTGACATAAAAAAAACGCTTGCAAAGCTGCGGGCAGAAGCTAATTAATTAGAGAGCAATTAAATAAGTACACAAATTACAATCATTTTTTTTTTAATAAAACATTTAATTCAGAAAGAAAACAACAATCAAATAATAAATTTAGTATTTCCAATAGAAACAATTAAGCTATCTGCAAACTGTTGCAAACAATCTACAGGTAGCTCAACTGATACATATCAAATATTAATAATATAATTTTATAATTAAGGCGCAAATATGTACATAGGTCTCGACAGAGCCTACGCATTTGCTCCCCTTGGAGTCGAGACCCTAGGTCCGTGGGGTACCGAGGCTCTCCGGGTTTTCAAAAAATTATCTGAGCGTCTGGTCGAAGCGACGCGTGACCCGAGAGCTGGTGAGTATCTGGCACAGCGCATCAGCATTGCTATACAGCGGGGCAATGCAGCCAGTGTCTTAGGCAGGCTTCCAACTGGTATTGATAATACAATTAAATTGAAACTAGTATTTACAATAGAAACAATCGAGCTAACTGCAGATTGTTGCAATTAAATTAAATTGAAATTGATTTCTTATAATGGGATTTTCATGAATGTGGTCGGTACATTACAACTTTTATATCCGTGATTTTCACAGTGCTGTGCGTGATTTGCGATAATTTTCAGAAAGCGTCTTCTTTTTCTTATACGAGAAAACACTGAAAACTACTTAACTATCTAGGTACAGCAGCATTTTTTATTGTACTATTTACTTGTAAAACGGTCATATAGAAATAGCTGCTATAGGTACCTAGTCCTTTTTAGGGTTCCGAACCTCAAAAGGAAAAAAATAACCCTTATATTATAGGATCACTTTGTTGTCCGTCTGTCCATCTGTCAACCCTCTTCTCTCGGAAACGAGTAGAGGTATCGAATTGAAATTTACACCATACACTCAAGTTTGTCATCTCTTTGAGCCGCAATATGAATCAAACTTTTAAATCAACTCAATCAAAAGTTACAGACGCTTATGCCCAAACATTTTGAAATTTGCTAGGGAATCACATGCACACAAAACCTATAGAGTACTTCCCATTGACCTAGAACCATGAAATTTGGCAAGAAGCAAGGTCTTATACAACAAATAAAGGAAAAAATCCGTAAACCGGAAATTTTTAGATAAAATTCAAGATTTTTCTACTAATACGGTCGAGACGACCTCTGTGGCGCGATGGGCGAAGGTCTGCCTGCGACGCAGGAGGTTGCGGGTTCGATTCCCGCTTCGGGATAAATGTGTGTACGATCTGCAGACATTTGTTCAGGGTGTTCTGGTTATCTAGTACCCATAACACAAGCTCTGCTTAGCTTGGGGCTAGATAATGCTGTTTGAATTGTCCAGCATTATTTATTTAATAATTAAAATCCTAACATTTTTATTAACTTCGAACTTGCTAAGGTTTTCCTTTTAGGTGTCAACATCATTGAATCAGTGCGTGAGTCGGACTCGCACTTGACGTTTTATTTATTTGTAAAACGGTCAAATGTGAGAACGCGTTAAAAAGCCAAACACTTAATTTACTGAAGGTGGAATACAAAAGCCATCAAATGGAATTCGATTAACCTCAGGATATCTTCCGCTTCCTACCAAGATGTATTGATTTGTGACCAAACAGAACGCTACCGTTCAAGGATACTACCAGTGGAAATTGATCTCTATGGCTTGTTTGTTTTATTAGACACTCGTAGGGGTAAACTTGAGATGGAGGGTCAAATTACCGAACGAGTTCACCTCTGATGTAAGATTGGGTCAACCAATATTTACTTTCATAATATTGTTGGTATTAAATAATTTAGGCAATAGGGTGTCGGAGTCCTTTATTCAAAAAACAACAGTATGAAGTCCAGCAATAGGGATGACAGTAACAAAAAAGCAACATTAAGTATTTACCGAATTATATCTGAGCCATACATGACATAACGAGTTTTATTATTTTTATTTTGATCGAGATCAATTATTATTTTGATAAAAAAAACTACAAAATATAAAAATCCGCCATGACACGTTGAACACCAATCAGACAATACAGACCCGTGACGTCATGCCGTCACAATTTGAAATGGAAAGCAAAAAATAACGACAGGACTAAAATTATGGTAAATGTATGGCTTTCAATCAATAGCTTGCTTCTTTTTTCTTGACAATATTGTTAATACTTGTTTCTATTATTTGATTGTATTTTTTATTAATAAAGATATTCTAACGAATAATAAATGTTATGGTAATTCTCTATCCTAAGAATTTGTGCATTGGTGACGTCATTGACAATCGCCACGAGTATTTTAGCGTTTTAGAGAGAAATTGAAATTGCATTTTTAAAAGCTCAATTTCACCTTCAAAATCCATTTTTTTGGAAGAATGAAGAAATATGTTTTTTTTCTATTCACTAGATGTTTAAAAATATCTCGGAGTAGTTTCTTAAAATCATGCCTAAAATAGGTATGATGACTGATTTTGAGAAAGACTAAAAATAGGGTCAACCTGGCATTACCGAGCTAACCAGCGTAAAACTCGTATACGCCTTCATTTTTGGGTCAAAATTGTCTCAAAAGTCAAATAAAATATCTTATTTGGTTCGTAAGTATTCAAGGTCTAATGTTGGGTCAAAATTGTCTCAAAAGTCAAATAAAATATCTTATTTGGTTCGTAAGTATTCAAGGTCTAATGTTAATTTTATCAGAATTTGGCTATTAAATATGTTTTATAGCTCTAATGATGTTGACTAAAGTAACTAAGTAAATAAAAATCAAAAAGCGTTTTTACTTTATCTTCTAAGAAAATCATTAGACAAAAGACGTGCCCATTCCTTTTCCAAATACATCTTAGAAAATACATGATTTCAGGCCTACTAAAATGCATGATGGAAAATTTTATGGAATTTCACTTCTAACGCGTTGAGCAGGAAAAAAAAGTGTATGGAAATACAAACGTTACGAACGTGTTATTTTTTTATTTCTTGAAAGATCGGCCAGTAGCTGAGGTTATTTTCACTATAGGTCAAACGACAAAAAGTTTTTACTCCAAGTCCGCCAAATGATTTATGCCTCTTCCGATTTCCGAACAATATTTTGAAAAAGGAACCCGTGATGGAATAAAGGCAAGCGCGGGAATTTTTTCGAAATTGGAATTTGGTTTTGGTAATTTTATTAATTCTACAGAATGTCGTCAAGTGATAGCAAAGTAAAACGACAGAAATAAAAGAAGTGCTCATACAGTGATTGAGAACCTATTGCCCGAGAAATCCAGAAATAAATGCAACAAGACTTATGAAGAAATTGTGTATTGAAACGAGAATAAACAAGTTGTTTTTCTGAACATATTCAGTGAAAAAGAGAAAAAATACAAGGCAAGTACCCTGTGTTCTTTGTATTCTATGTTGAAAAGTACGCCTTAGGCACGAAACGACATCAATATCACAGACTACAAAAAACAGATAGCATTTTTGAAAAGAAAATCCGAAGGATTCCTTTGTAAAAAATGTAAATAGTTTCTTACACTCATATAGTACTCAACATAAATGATACTGGGTATAGAATTATAATAAATGATAGGTATGAAATGGTACGCTAGATAACCGTACTGGTTTTTGATGAAATCGTTTTCAAAACTTTTTTTTTACCATGGAACAGGACATGTCCTGTACCAATTATAGTAGGAAGCGCCTAATCCTTATCGCGTGTGTCATGTTCACATACATATTTAGGAATTCCAGTATGTAGATAGTAGACATACGAGAAGTCCTAAAATATGTGAGAGCCAATTGCAATAAAATGAATAATAAGTAATGCGAGACAATTCACACAACATTATCTAGCGCCAAGCTAAGCAGAGCTTGTATTATGGGTACTAGATAACTGATATACCTACTAATAATACAGTAGATTAATAGATTTTTTTTATTATCCAGCGAATACCTATTATATTTATTTATTTCATGTTTTTTTGTTAACTGGACAAGTTTTTCATGTGTTTCACCTTTGAAAATAGAGATTATTCTAATCTATTTTCTAATAATCACCACGCGTTTTCAGCAACTATACGTAACATCAATTTCATTGGTCCAATTAACATGGACGTATTACAACAAATGACATGTGTCCTTGCACGTAGGTGACAGTAGAGTAGCTTGTAGCCATTGTGAATTGCCCGTGTATTCTCAAAATAGAGAATGTACTAAAACGAGTCCCCGTTGATACACGAGTTTAATTATTCTCAACAAGGTCCCGTTTTTGCGTACAATTGTTTGGTTTCCATACGTTTTTGATTATTCAGGAGCTAAATCTGCTTGTGTTTAAAAGAGCCATGTTGTGTCAAAATAGAGCTAATTAGAAAAGCCAATAAGTAATTAATTGGAACTACCTCGTACTTTCCGTCAGCGAATAGTAAAAAAAACCCTGACCATTGAAAATCCTGAGATTAATATATTTTAGGGACTATAACTATTATTTGTTTAAAACGATGAGATAAATTTTGTTTACAGATGATTAATAATCGTCTTATGCGTAGAAAAAACTATACCGATTTTCATATTAACAACGTTTTTTCTACGAGACCTTTACGATGTGCTACGAGACCTCTACGAAAGGCTACGAGACCTCTACGAAGTGCTACGTCGTAGGTTGCTACGATATTTAGCTACAATACGCCGCTACGGTCCACGTTGTAAAAGTATTTTATTTCTACCTGCCAGTGTGCATTTGCCGTCATAACATAAGTTATGTTTTACATTCATCGTATAAATACCCATATTTTAACCAACTTTTTTGACTCTAAAATAAAAGCACCTCGCCACCAAGAACTTTTATGGGTGAATAAGATTTAACTAAAACGATAAAATAAGCCTGTAATTTCCCGAGTGTGTTTTGGTAATGAGTACATTTTCTAAAAATAACAGCACTTACAATAACTTACAAGGCACAACTGAATTACAATAGGTACTAAGATTTTTGTATTATAGTGCGTAAGCCCTCGCACTTTGGGTACATAATCTCTAAGAATTAAAAAAAAAATATAAAATTAAATTAAATTGTTTAATTATTAATTTTAAATTAGTAGTACGCAGGTTCGAATACTGCTGAAATCGATTTTTTTGGGACTTATTGAATTTCCTAGTGAATTACAATAGTTATCTATGTTTACAAGTTCAGAGAAAAAAAACTAAATCAATACACACGAGAAGCGTTCCCAAGACGCAGACTGTATTGCTCCTCTATATTATTAGTTTCATTAGTTTAGTACACAGTTTCAACTAAAGTTTGGTTGAAATTGTGACAATTTCCAAATTTACGTTTGCATTTCAGTTCCGAGCCCGTCAGTCAATGTAAATATTGTCCCATCAAACATTGTACACAAATAGTCGTGCTCTATCTGACTAAAATCTGTTTGTTCGAGCCGTGTTCAACACCGAATTAGCTAAATAGCACCTAAATAGCATGCACTGAGTTTGTTTGCACACGGATTACGAGGGAGCCTGGGTAATACGAAGGCTATACAGTCGATTTTGCTTTAAACAAGTCGATTTTTAACAAGATGTTAATTTCCTTTTTTTGTTTTTATTGTGATGTTTTAAGGTTATGTGTTTAATCAGCGAGAATTTCGTAATAAATTAAGGAGAGATGTTTTGATATAATTCAGATTTAAAATCGCTATAAAATGGGTTGAATGAATTAGAATAATTAATTAATTTATTTAACAAGGATTGTTTACACACTGAACAAGATTTATGAATCTTGAAATTGTGTTTGTATACTGTTAAAGGAACTATAAATGTGCGCTTGTGTATTATTGAGTTTGAGTTTGAGTTTGAATTATTGTGTATACTTTTATTGCTTTAACAGTGAATTCAGTAGGTGCCTATTAATTATTATTGCACTAAGAAAAAAACCACAAGAGAAACAAGAGAATAAACAAATAAATATATCCTTTTATTGATCTGATCTAATTAGGTAACACAAATAAACTAAGTAATCTTACTCGTTGTTACAAATTGCTTAAGCGGTATAAAGCTGAGTAAAAAGTAAAATTTCCATTTCCCTACATTTCCATTCCTGGTGATGAATACTGCTTTTAAATTATTACATTTCTCGAATGAAATAACACGTCAGACAGCTTATGACGACAAACGAAAACAATTTTATTTATTCCTTCGAATTAACATTAAACGTTCATGAAGCTTTTTATTAATTTATTCTACAATTGTTGCTGCCAATTGTTACATATTTGTTTTTTTTTTATTTCTTTTATTTTTGTATGTATATTATGTGTGCAATAAAGCATTTTCTATCTATCTATCACTTTCGATCATGTATGGTCCGGCGGATACCTTGATGTACTTACAACACAAGTTAAAATGCTTTTCTATGCGACAACACGGCAAATTGGGTTTTTCATTATTAAAAATTTAATGAAGAAGAAAATTAAAAGTGCTTGCTTTATACACTTCTCATCAAAAAAATCGAAACAGCGCTAAAGTTTGGTTTGGAGTTTTATATACTTTTATTTTGTAGTTAGATTAAACAAATAAAACTATAATAATGCCAATCAATTGCGGATATTATGAGGTTTCGTTTATTAAAAATCAATGTTCCTAATTTAAATTACAACACGTTAAACAGGTATGTTCAATATATTATAATTTCTTCTTCGGTAAACCATTAGGGAAAAATCTCTGGTAGGATGTAATAGAGCTAAGGAGTACACAATCAAATATCTTTTGAAAACAATCTCCACATTCATTTATAGTATGAACATTCGAAAATTTAAATTTGAATTTAGATCTGTGGTTCATAATCGTGTACTTAAGCAGAACAGCTATTTATCGGCGTATTTTTTAACTGATGTCAATCCTATTTTTATTTATATGCCGCCTGAATAGTACTTCCGCAGTACTGTTCCGATGTTTTTGTTGAGAAGTGTATTTCAAAGGTTTTTAACCTACTTAGATAAAAGTGAGTATTTTCGACCATTGTATTCTTTCACATGGTTGTAGACTTATGTATTTTTCCATAATAATTATAAGTAATATCCGGCGGAAACAAAGCAATGTGCTAAAAGAGCGTTTTCAAGCCAATAATCGTTATTTCTAGTAAAAAACATAATTTCGTTAAAACGAGAAATCTAGAACATAAACAAACAAGCATTGCTCCAGTAAATCGTCGACACGGCCGCCCTGATCCAGTTAAAGAGGCACTTGTTTACAGAATGCCTGTTAGGATACGCCCAGAGGACTTTATCCAGCATAAATAAGTCTGTTTTGAGATAATGACCAGATTTATAAAGTAAAAAACTGTGCAAGGAGCGAACCTTGTTTGACGAACGAAGTTTTTAGGAAGGTATGTATCTATAATATAAAAATGAATCGCAAAATGTGTTGGTAAGCGCATAACTCAACAACGCCTGGACCAATTTGGCCAAATCTTTCTTTGTTGTGTTTGTTATTGTCAGGAGAAGGTTCTTATGAAAGAAAAAATTAAGAAAGTTGGAAACATAAATTTCCACGGGGGCGAAGCCGCGGTTCGCAGCTAGTATGTTATAAAAAAAAACCTGAAACATTATTTCTATGGGTAGAAAAAGTATTGAGACATTTGAGACATAGTAAAAAGGTTTGTTAGGCAGGTATTGTTCAGTGAATCCATGTAATCAATGTTGGGAAATTTTCAACCTGAGAGAAGATTGAAATTATAGACGCTACGCTTATAGTCACAAAAGGAAATTGAGCACACATTAAGAGAAACAAAATTCTTTATGGTTCAGTTCCGATCCGGTTTGTGCCAAAATATTTAGGAAGAAGAAAGAGATCATTATTGTCAATGTTACTGCTTTCAGCAGAGCTAACGGAGATAAAGCCGTAAGCGCTTTTGTAAGAACCTAGTTACCTAAACTTTTCCACTTGACGATGACGACCTCTGTGGCGCGGTGGGCGAGGGTTTGCCTGCGACGTAGGAGGTTGTGGGTTCGATTCCCGCCTCAGGACAAATGTTTGTACGAGTTTTGGTCGTTTTCTATGTACAATAAAAAAATATCTATTATTATTCTATTAAATATAATCGGCTTGGGGCTAGATAATGCTGTGTGGATTGTCTAGCATTATTTATTTATTTATTTACTTCCCAGCACGGTTTTTTTATTAATATTATAAAATTGTGTGTCTATGTATTTAGATATATCCTGACGTGCTTCATTTTGTTGTTTGTTTGAGTTAAAACTGAGCAATTTGCAATAACAAAAAACATTTACAAACAACAAAAGCTATGCCAAATCTCCAGCAACACAATACAAAATCCCATCGTAAAAGCTCAATGTTTATGAATTTCATAAAGAGTATCATGATTCCTGACAGGATATCATCTAAACAAAAACAATTCACGTCAAGGGATGGGCTTTATCTATCGACGTGTGAACAAAATTGCCGATTCATATTCCTTTTCTATATTATTTATACTGATCCCTTGATACTGCTCAAATATATTGAGAACGATTCCCTCAACAATGATAGGCGTTGTGTACCTACATAATTTATGAAAAGGACGCGTCACAAATCTTGAAATGGAATTGTTTTTGAGGATATTTAAATTTTAACTCCGCGGGGATTCATTTATTTTCACGACGATGTAGGTAAATGTGCGATTATTATGGTATTAGTGTAAAGCCTGCAATACATGTTGGCCCAACGTTGCCGAGTGAGAGCCAATACCAACGTGTAGATGGCATGTTTGCCTTGCCTTGCCATCGCTCGGTGTTGCTCGCCTAGCTGGCCGAGTGAATACAAGCGCCAACGTGTATAGAGGACACAACAACTTCTACGTCCGTATTGTTCGAACCAAATAAACACCGGTTGATAACCATGTAGTTCGAATGCACAACAAGAACTGACGGCTACCAACGTGTGGGCAGCTTCACAGAAAACTCGTCTACATTGGCCGCTTGCAATAGTTTGCGTAGACTTGCCGTACGTCTAGACGGTAGCACTTGCCTTGCATGGATTTGCCTGCGCTCGCGTTGGCCGTAGCTCGGCCAACATGAAATAATTCTCTACTTCAAAAATGCAGGTTGCTACAATACAGTTTGAAACAGACTGACTAAACTCAGAATTACCGAGCGTTATTGGTCACAGTGATCCAGGAGAATATTCACCCAGGTTGTGTTATAACGACCGTGGCTCGCTAAATCAACCAGATTTATAGTCCACTGAATGGTAATCCATGTACACTTTTGAATAAGGTCGCTGAGTGCCTCGAATAAAGCTCTCAGAATTCCATAGTCCTTACCAGCTTACCAGATATTCATGTTGGATTTGAATTCTGAAATAGTTCCTTTTGCGTCATTATTTATTTATGTTTTGAGATGTTTTACTAAAAATGGACTATAGTGGAACCTTTAATAGTTTCGATTTTAAAGTCTATGCTGATTATCAGGTCAGAATTATTCTATTTCTGCAAGAGATGTCGAAGTTTGTTTTCAAGTTTTATATATCTATACAGGGTACGTGAACTGCAGGTTCTGACCATCACCACAAACACGTTTGTGATGACGGCAGGTCTTAATTCTTAAAATATATATTACTTTGAAAGTTAGCTGTGTGATAAAGTAAAGTATGCAAAAAGTAGTAGTATGGGTGTGATGAGAGAGACCTTAGAGGCCTAATCATAAAAATCTTTAAAATATGCTTAATAGTTAGTGAAAATTATAAAACAACTTTGAAAATTGAATTCATGAGGGAGGGAACGCTATTAGCGGCTAAGCTGTATGTTGCAGTAGAATTATTTACGCCATAATCTACGTTAATACTAACCAAAATAACAAAGCTTACACGAACTTAGCTGTAATTTGAAGAAGTTTAATTTGATCTCAAACAAATATTTTTGCACCATTGAAAAAAAAAATTGGAGAATAATTTATTAAAATTTATTTTCGAAAATGAATCTGAAACCTGCCTTCGTGCTTTGTAATGTAATTATATCATGATGTTTTGGGTGTAAACATTAAGGAATAATATTTTCCTAAAGCGATCTGCTATTTAATACTATTTAAGTAGGTATAAATCGTCCACATTCCCTTAAATATTATCAGTTTTTCTTCTCATTTATACAAACCTTATGTATATCGCCATGCGAATATTGTTAGCATAATCTCGATACTCACGCATCGGTTTGAATATGAGTGATGTACTATAACAAAAATAACCTTATATTGTCCGGACTCGTAAACGAGATTTGAATACACTCAGGCATCTGCAATATTGGATGAGTAGACTATCAGGTAATACAAGGTAAAAAAAATGAGAGTACATAATCATTTTGGAGGTTGTGGATAGATTTGATTTGTGGAATTTAATATGTTGTTTCACCAATCAGTAAGCTTACAGATGAAAAATAAACTGATACACAGATTTAGGGATAAGAAGCCTTTGTTACTCTTCATCCTTTCAACTAACTCTATGCCAAAAATCAAGTCAATTGGTAGCTTAGTTAGGGCGTGAAGGAATAGCAAACAATCAAACACACTTTCGCATTTATAATATTATGGCATAGATTATGTTTTAAGTTATTTCTTTCACATGGGAACTGTCCTATAATGCTCTGTGCCGTCTGTCTTATTACCTAAAACGTTTAAATAAAACAAAAACTTTATCATTGTTAACTTTAAATAAGGTAGCATGGAATAAATAAATAAATAACTCTGAACAATTCACACAGCACTATCTAGCCCCAAGCTAAGCAGAGCTTGTGTTATGGGTACTAGATAACTAAAATAGGTACATGATACAATAAAATACATAGATAGATAATTTTTATAATTATATAAAACGATCAGAACACCCGGAACAAATATCTGCAGATCGTATACATATTTGTCCCAAGGGAATCGAACCCGCAACCTTTTGCGTTGCAGGCGGACCTTCGCCTACCGCGCCACAGAGGTCATCAAGAATACTTTTTATCCCAGAAACAATGCGTTGAAAGCCGCGCGTTCAGAAAATATTATTTAAAAAAAAGGCTTACAGAACCAACCCCAAACAGAGTTTCAGAGCTTAGGCATCACAGGTTTTTACTACGCTTATTCTAATAAATGAAGTAGTAGTTTTGACTAAAAATTCCGAAATAGAAAGAGAACCTCACTAACTATAGAGTTTCCAAACACACCCCGAGGGTGTTCCTTTCTCGTCAATCTACTCGCTATTTTTGATGCCTACTTGTACTTCTCCGGCGCTTCCCGTCACCTCGGGGGAATGCTCTATTTGACAATATGTCGATTCCTGATGTTGTTATGTAAAATATTTTTATTTATTCCTCAGGCCCTGGTACGACGTGTACGCATCTTCTCGTCTTTCAAATACATCCATCGAATTCGAGTCCTTTGTATAAATAATGAATAAATAAATAATACTGGACAATTCACACAGCATTATCTATTCTCAAGCTAAGCAGGGCTTGTGTTATGGGTACTAGATAACTGATATACATAATATAATACAATACACATATGGATAGATATCTTTTAGTATACATAGAAAACGACCAGATATTTATCCATATCCTATACATTTGTATGTACCGTTTTGTTACATATAAAGTAGATATAGCACCTCCAACACATGGTACAATAATATTAATACTCCTTGCAATAAAATGGCAACATGGACAGTGATAAGCTTGTGTGAGTGCCACCAGTAAGTGGCAGACCTTGTATAATTTGACCATGCTCCAACATAGATTGGACAAAGAAACGCCTTCCATTGGTGCTTAAAAAAAATAAGAACACACGGAAAAACTCAATGGACTGGGTACTTGCATCGAATCCTTTGCATCCTATAAGCGTACAAATTCTAACCCAAACACGCCAATCATAGAGGTAAAACACCCTCACTCGACAATTTTCTTGATTTTGAAGATAAAAACGAATCTATATATGTATGTATGAGTTGAATTACATAATTATAAATTCAATGCTTTCACACAAAGCATGAATACTAAATGGTAAAATGAGATTTAATTGTAATTATCGCATTTTTTTGGCTACACTTTGTTTGTGCCTACTATCATTCTTAGCAATTTTCGTGGAAGACTTTAATGGTTCTCGATTACGTTTATCGAATATTTTTTTGTGCAAACTCAGACTAAGGCCTCTGAGCAAACCTGAAGCTTTAAGGCTATTTCCGGAATATTTAGGTTTATATTTATATTTGAAGGTTTCAAATGAACTTCTGGTGTGGTTGGATGGGTTTCGGAGTCTCGAAACCGTTTTATACGCCTTTATCCACAAAACATCTGCAGTATACTGAATGATTTTTTGCGTTCCATATGCCCCGCAATTTTTCCAACTCCGTGTAAATAAATCGCTGGCATAAATTGTGTATGACGGGGCGGCGGCGATACGTTCCAACTTTGTTGTGATTTGCATTTAAAGCACCTTTCGACGTGTTTGTGGGAAACGCATAGTACGCAAAAAATACTGGATTTCACCGGATATTCGATAACAACGACATAAATTATAGCGATGCTGTAAACACTGTCGGAACCTCGCTATCTGAAATTGATGCTTCAGTGAAAGGACGGCACGCTTTACGATCCCGTTCGGAAATATGATGCTTGTAAATAAATACTTCGTGACTAAGACAATGTGGGACGTGATAAGGGGAATATAGGAGGTAGTACTCCATCCTTGCAAGATTGTTTACTATATTTTTCCTCAACATTCGATCGAATATTTATTTATTTCGATTGTAGAATAACTGAATTTATCTTTTTTTCGTAATTTGATTTCAAATACCAGTTTCGCCAATGAATATAAAACTAGGTATATTGGGTCGGCACGCCAACAATGTTTATTTTTAGAATTGAGGAAAACCAAGAAAATTTCATTTCCTGTCCCTACTATTGCCTACTTGTTATACCTACGTTTGATCAAAAACACGTGAGCCGATTCACTATACATTAATTAGAATCTCTTGAATTGGAACATTATTTTGAATCTCATAGTGAGACGTATTTTATGTAATAAATGCAGAATTTTGTAAATTAAAATCTTTAATCATTCAACGACGGTTGCAAAACCTAATTAAAATATTTTGTTTAAGCCATCTATCAGAGGTTTAATTAAATTAAATCTTGCGGCCTCTTGCTGTTTGACCTACTATAATGCTGCCCCTATCCTAGTGCTATGTAGGCTACGCAAACTGGTTGGTTTAACTCTGGCCGATCTATATTACGAAGAGGGCAATCTATAATATGGGTCCCAGAGAATCCCTACGTGACAAATTCAAAGAAATAAACATAATGACAGTGCCATGTCATTCAATTTAATATGAAAACTTGTTGTTTACTCATAAAAATATCAACCAGCGCCTTAAAAATAGCGATACAGAATTTAACTCGCTGTGCCTACAACTAGGCTACACAAGATTGATGTATATATTAAAGGGGTGTGTATATTCTACCCAGAAAGACTCCGAAAAAGTTATCAATAAAATTATCAATAAATAAATTGAAACAAATAGTCAAACAGATCCTTTGTAAGAAGGTTTACTATAAAATATGAGATTATATTATAGAAGATAAAAAAGCTTGGGACGAGTTTTGCTCGAACTCAAAAACTAATATTCTAACAAGGTAAGGGTATCTTGTTCGCTACTTTATCATATAAAGATTGAAGAGGACAAAAAATCAAAGTGATCACTTTATTTCCTAGTTTTACTTCGGTAATGTCTTGTGACATGTCCAAGAGCCAAACCCTAAGTGACTAATTTGTTTAATTTTGCCTGTGCAGCCAAACGCCTTCCGCGCAAACAAAATGTACCATCCAATGCATTTAAGACAGGAATGGAAAATTCTTCTCTTGTACATTTTAAACGTTTTCGGCAGCATTATGAGATTTTGCTAGGATTTTACCGTATTTTAATGCAGGTTTCTGGTGAATTGTAGATTTTTTAATTTCCAATCCAAATTTAAAAAGTTTTTTCTTTTTCGATGACCGATAAAAAAAACTCGCAATGTAACTTCATTTTATTACGGCACCATAAAATATTAAAATAAATCGAAAGTTTGTGAAGATTTATTAGTTATTGTCTTGTGACAACGCCAAAACAGAAACTAACAATTAAACCAATAGTATATTAAGCAATTAGTGATTATAGGACGAATTTAAAGCGAGGGCCAAAGGTGAAACACGATCAAGTGAAAGATTCTAACGATTGAATCACGATCGTAGGGAGTGATTTCCAAACGTAACGTGTTTATCAAGTGTTAGAATACTAAGTGACGCGAGTGATTCATGGCCCTCCATATGAATCCGTTTGAATCCATAGTTGCATATACTTGTTTATCCCATGACTACGAGAAAAAGAAAGATTAAAGTGAAAATAGACATTTAATGAAGAAAAAAGGAAAGTTAAATAAAATGCACGTTATAATTGGAACAATTACTACAATTAAGAGTAATTTTCTTATTAATACTAATAGGATGGTCATCTTGTGAAGCGGTATGTATTTATTTAAGTAAGAAGACTTTCGACAGAAAATAAATACCGTTAATAATACTTTCTGCTGGAAGAAACTCTCTTTCCAATCTCTTCTTCTCTCTTTCCTCTCTTTCCAACAATCTTTACCCTTAAAACTTATTTTATTCATCTTATTTTATTCTCAGATGTTAACACATCTTCTGCATAACTTGAATGCATTTCCAATCGAATGACAGTAAAGAACACTAAACTAAACAGTTTTTATTCTAATGCTTATTCGAAAATGTCAACTAATCAAATCTCGGGGATTTGCACAAGGAGTTTGTATTGAGTATTTTTGGCGCAAGGAGGTTGTATAGCATTGAGATGGAGGTCGAATATAATATATTTTATTGAACTATTTTGGGTGTTTTTAATTAGAACGGTGTGTATTCTATTTTTAAACACCAGAACAGTGCTTTTTGTTAATGTTTTCAGTAAATAAAATAAGCTTTTTAGAGGGGGAATGTAAAAATTATTTTGTTTAGTTTGGAAATACCCACATAACATATTGACTTGGAAGCATATTCTGTAATGTTGTGCTCTTGCTCGTACGAATTTGGCACGAATGAATAAAAAAAGGCATCATATAGTCTTTAAAAAATCATGTAAAATCACGCACAGCAGTCAGTATAAATAATAATCAGTTTCACACCATGAAGAAAATATAGTTTCAGCCCAAACCTATTTCCTTGTTCCAATATGGGTTACAAATCCGAGAATTGTCACCATTGATCCTTTTTATTACCCAGCAGAGAGCCTCGGTCCTCAGCTATCTTCTGAGATCTATTAAATTGTTGCTAAACACTGCACCCTAATTTTATTGCAGAAGATAAAACGGGATTGCCTTAGGAATAGTTTGGTACTTCGCTGTGAACTTTGGTTTAAAGTTCGTTTAACGGCGGTTTTGATATTAAATCATGTAGAGTTATGGTTATGATTGAGCGACGCCGGTGGTAAAACTGACGAAGAGGAAAAGCAGACCGTTAAGGCGGCTTTATTAGAAATTCATGTTGCGACTTAGAGTAATATTATATATTTATTATTAATAAATCCAACATCATAAGGTCACATGGATTATAACAAGTTGAAAATGATAAATCGATCCTTCATCAGATAAATTTGCGATTTTTTTCTATCGAGAAAATTTTATGACGTGTTTTCGAAACATATGATCAATAGAATAAGTCCTGAACTGTACCATGTATAAATTTCAAAGTTAGATATTAAGTCGTTTGGAAGATATTTAGGTCTGTTGGAGTTGATTGATTTGAGGTAGTATATAGACCCTTAATAGGTACCTTCTTTAACCACAAATCTCAGCATACAGATGTGTCAGTATTTAAATTATATGTGCTGCCTACGCTGGTCAATTTCTCGTGACTTCAGTTCAAACTTGTCTCTTACTCCAAAGTCGGAACCACTTTCCTCGTTTCTTTCTCATTTCAATTCAGTTAAACTTTTAAATCATGAACTTGTGCACGAAATACACACTATTTTGCCTGTTAAAAGTTTATTTCGCTCGACTGGACAATACTGAAACTTTGCTTGTTCACTAATGAATCCTAGTTTTTGTTTTCCAGCCTTCGTGGCCTATACAAATGTTTTCTCTTATATAGTTTGATATAAGTTTTTTATTCGGATAAATTGATATTGCCTAGCCGCTCAAACTTGAATGTAACAGACTATCACACGTAATAATAATATGAAGAAGGAGAAGAAAGATATTTATTTAATCCTAAAGTTATTTAAAAATGACTTACATACTAGAAACTATTACAAGGTACAGATAAAACTATACAAACAAAAAAACAAATGAAACAAAAACAAAACATAAAAAATGGGGAAAAAAAGGTCCCCACCTCAGCATGTGTAGCATTTGGCTGTGCCCAATGCTACGCTGGTTGTCAGGTGGAGCCCGAGTGAGGAGTAATCTATAATATAAAAATGAATCGCAAAATGTGTTGGTAAGCGCATAACTCAACAACGCCTGGACCAATTTCGCTAATTCTTTCTTTGTTGTGTTTGTTATTGTCAGGAGAAGGTTCTTATGAAAGAAAAAATTAAGAAAGTTGGAAACATAAATTTCCACGGGGGCGAAGCCGCGGTTCGCAGCTAGTAAGTAATAAAATAACATAATAAAAAGTGATACCTGACCTGCCTACGTACATGGACAAGAGAAAAGAGAAATTTGGCCTTGGACGAACGAAGACGTGACAGCTGGTTGACGTTTACATGAATGGCATTCGAGAAGCGTGGGACGTTTGTGTAATATGGTAAATGTGTGAAGGGGATGGATGGATTTTTGTTACTACTTCACGTCATAACTTTGAACCATCATCATCATGTCCACCTGTCAACTACTGAACCGATCGGGCATAAAAATAGTTCCAGGGCTGGAATAACACATTTTATCACATATATCAGTTCCCATGGAATAAAATTACGTCAGAACGTTTTCATCATCATCATCATCATCAGCCTATATTTGTCCACTGCTGGACATAGGCCTCCCCTAATGTTGGACGTTTTCATAGTACATACAAATTATTGATTATTTTTACAGACTTCTCTATTTATCTACTGTAAAATGTAGATCTATGTATATCTTCAAACGCTATATTCATTGTACATGGATCACTCCACAGACTTCGGAGATATGGAGATATGGGTTAATTTTTAAAAATGAAAATAAAAAAACGAAAAATATGTAACAAATACAAATTTAAAAAAACTGATTGAAATTTTTAAACCGTTAACCTTTCATTTCATACCCCATTTGCTTCCATAGATCTATGTATTTTTAAAATTTCATTTTGCGTGTTTCTTTTTTTTTCTTTAAATCAGTAATGGCGCACGAAGAATTGTTATTTCAAGTTAATAGCTGCAGTAGTTATTGAGGGGAGGCCTATATCCAGCCGTGGACTAATATAGGCTGATGATGATGATGATGACCGGGCTAGTCCCCGTTGAGACTAGCAACCGTGATCAAAATTCGCCACCAACACCATCATTAAATTTATCTGTGTGACATTTCTGTCATCGTTTATGTATAATAAAGAATGTTATATGTTTTTTTTTTTAAATGTTAATCAGAGTTTACTCATTCGTAATAAGCCATTTTACCGTTATAGATCGTAATTCAACTTACGACCTAACTAACCATTATGTTGCAAATATACAGCACATTACACCTAAGATTAGAGGTAGATTTATTTATTTATTTGAACAGGCCAACAGCATATACATAAAGCGTTCTTAAAGACAGGTATACTTATTATGACAGGTTCTAATATACAGGGTGTCCGGTAATTAATGGATAACCCCGCAGGCACGTGTAGGGGGGCAGAAGGGCAACTCAGAAAAAAATATAAAAAAAATCTATCTGCATTTTTTTTATTTTTTTTAAGTGCTAAATTTTATACCTTTGTTCAAATTTTTGGGCACTACGGCTACAAATTGAATAATAACGAATTGATTTCGTTTGAATTCGTTATTATTCAATTTGTAGCCGTAGTGCCCAAAAATTTGAACAAAGGTATAAAATTTAGAGGTTGCGGGTTCGATCCCCGCCTCGGAACAAATTTGTGTACGATCTGCAGAAATTTGTTCCGTTGGTCTGGGTGTTTTCTATGTTTAATAAAAATATCTATCTATGTAATGTATAATATTACGTATATCAGTTATCTAGTACCCATAACACAAGCTCTGCTTACTTTGGGGCTAGATAATGCTGTGTGAATTGTCCAGCATTATTTATTTATTTATTGTGTTTTATTGTGTTACTAACCACAAATGGTTCTATGTTATCCGAAATAAAAGAATTTTATTGAATTTTTTTTAAAAGTCTCCTAACCCAAAAGGATGTTGCGTTTTTACGGACGTTCTAGGTTTCTTAAAGAAACTTAGCCAAGGAATCTAATAAAATCAAGAAAACGTTATTCCTGGCCTTCTTTTTAGACGAAATAGAAAACCAAAAGGATAAATTGAGTTACTACATCACATTTTATATGAATTGCTCCAAATAATGTAGGAAGTAATAAAAATAATACGTAACCATAGCTATTGGTTAGAGTGAGCTTTTATGTTAAAAAAATATCAGAATTTATTTAACACTCAACCTAAAAGCTTTTGGAATTAGGGTTATTAGATCGTTATTTGCCGAACTTTTCAAAAACTGCTACGTAGAACTGTTAATATGCAAGTATATATCTAGTTAAACTGAACCTTTGTTAAGACGAAATTCATGTATAGATAATAAATTATAATAATAAAGAAATAAATAATGCTGTACTATTCACACAGAATTATCTAGCCTCAAGCTAAGCAGAGCTTGTGTTATGGGTACTAGATAACTGATATACATAATACAATACATTACATAGATACCTAGATATTTTTATTATAGGTAAATAGAAAACGACCAGAACACCCTGAACAAATGTCTGCAGATTGTACAAACATTTGTCTCAAGGCGGGAATCGAACCCGCAACCTCCTGCGCCGCAGGCGTATCTTCGCCCACCGCGCTACAGAGGTCGTCAGATACAAGTTTTATTCCACTTTCTTTATCAAAAGCCCCGAAAATATCGCCATGAATAATAATATTTAGCTTAAGCATAGCATTCCCTTTACGACAATTAATTATTCTATATTAAGACGCCTACTTTACCGCGAAATAACGTCTCTTAGAATCTCGAAGCTAAACTTATGTATGTCTTTGGGAATAAGTACAGACAGCATCAAAAGTTACTGAGGCAATTTTTCCTGTTAAAACAAAATGAGTAAAAAGGCCATTGAAGTGAATGGAACCAATGAGCATAGTATGTTATTTAATAATCTTAAATTTGTTGGCTTTTATCTCAAGTTTATATGTATGATGATAGTTTTGTAGAAATAAAAGAAATGCAAATATAAGAGGAAGTGTCTTGAAATGAAATGAAAATGAAAAATGGTTTATTCTGTACATAGGTGGGTTACAATAACATGGGTTGGGGTTCTCTTTTAAGCATAATTATGCTAGTGTTAGAAAACCCCGCTCTTCCATAACAATATAGGTTCAGTACAACATACAGAAATTAAAATTTTAAATACAAACGATAAACGATAACTAAATTTAATTCTGTGCTTGGACGTGCAGATGTATGTTAGATGTAGTATAGTAGTGTAGACTGTTTGGTAGTCCCGAGGACACCGGTCTCTTAAGAGTCCGGGCAACGGGAGCTACCAGATCAAGTGTGTGTGTGTGTATGTGTGAGGTATTGTGAGTGTAGAGTGCGTGTATGAGTTGCGCTAGACACTCCTGAGGACACCGGACTCATAAGAGTCAGGGCAACAGGAGTGCCTACCTAAATGACATTATAATACAAAAAAATACAACTGATAATAAATGAGTAATTGTTTAGGTTTTATATTATTATTTTATCATTATTAATAGAAAAAGCAGTTAATTTTATTTTATTAATTATTTTACTATTTTATTTATATAAGTAGGGCTTCGGTCTCACTGTAGTTTTTTGTAAGTAACCATTTCTGCAAGCTACTTTTAACTTCAAAATATCTGTTTGGATAGATATCTAGGTGTTTGTTAATAACATTATATAAATGACCTGATTGTTTTGCATACTGAATACTAGCAAATTTAGTTTTAGTGTTGGGGGTTTCAGCAATTTTATGTTTTCTTCTTTTTTGTAAAATAGTAGGGTTATAAATTAGAGTTCTTGTTGTCTTGGACTCGCTTCCGACTGGTATTGATATGCAATTGAGCCATTTGTATATTTTCCGAAGGCAGTTACAGTTATTGCCCGCTTTCTTTTTGATGTCGCTTTTCTAATTCATTTGTGACCGTCTCTCCTGGCTTTGTTTCTCCCATGGCATCCATTCCAAGAGTTTTGTACACCATGATTGTGTTGTGCTGGAAAAAAACGTTATTGATTCTGCCTTACTCCAACAAATCTTCTGCTGCATATGACATTTCCAAAGAAATAATGGAACCCTTACACAGATGTACATTTTCTTTTTTTTCCATTGAAATTTCCACCATAGTATTTAACAGACTGTACGCCACCCCCAAGGCACGAAGGCTATCCCGCGTTAATTAACCGAGACAAAATGGCGGGTTTTTGCACGCTCCACGCCGTGTGACTCGGCATGCCTCAAATTGCTTTTATTTTTGACGCAAATTAATTTACTGGTGCTATAGATACTGTTTTTGCTAAGTAGTATTATCACAGCTGTACTGTCATCAGTGACAGTAATTATTTTATAGTCTTTCGAAATGGTACATTTTATTTAAAGAACTGATTATAAAGTAAAAACACATATAGAGAGAAGGAGTTGAACGACATTAAGATGATGAACATCCGTAGGTGGAATATTCGCTAAGTAAAAAAAAAAAAAAAATCATGCGTAGGTCTAAATCTCATATTTATTGTTCACATTCTACAAAACATGTGATAATACAAAAGTATAAACGTTTCAAAAGGCTTTAAAAACTTAATTTTTTATTTGTGTTTTCGATTCCACGCAGGCGAAGCCGCAGGTTAAGCTTGATAAGTGACATCATCATGAATATATCTTTTTTCTGGATATACATACTTAATGTTTAGATTTTCCGTGTCTTTTTGAACCAAATCGCAAAGGACTCGCGTGATTTCTATAGTGTAGGTAACACTATAGAAATCACGCGAGTCCTCACGCTACATAAAGCTACGTGGCTACGCTTCGTAGAAAATGCTACGTCAGCTACGAAAGGCTTTGGAGAAGCTATGCTTTGTAGCATTATGCTACAAAAAGCTACTAATGGGATAAGCTTCGTAGCATGTGCTACGAAAGGCTACGGAGGGGCTTTCGTAGACACTTCGTAGCATTACTCGTATTATGCTGCATGTGTATTCGGCAAAAGAAATAACTATTTGACAGGACATGTCATTAGTTTACACTTTTATTGCCCATGATGATGAACTCACATCCCTGGTGCTGCGGCGGCGTGCCCCTTCAATCGAATTACATGGTGATCCCCGCGCATTCGCATTCACTTGAATAATTCAATTGCTTCGGTTGCAATACGTTATTACTGAAACCTGTTCAAATTCTATTGCTCCATGAAATGTAATCCTAATTGTTGATCTGTTAAATTTATAATACACGTAAGTATTTGTTACAGATACCGGGAGAGCATAATAAAACTTTATTGATTGTACACTGAACGGTAAATGTGTGCTAAAACACAATTTATGGAGGCCACAAAGTAGATTTAACTTATTAATTTATTTATTTAACAGCAAAAAATAATTACAACTAATATTTACACTTACATCTATTTTCTAAAAATCTAAGCCGTCACCAGAAGGCAGAGTGCCCAGAATGCTGGCAGCATTGCCACGTTGAATGGCAATGCTAATTCGTTGACCGAAATAAAAACCAGCATTCCGATCACCTGTGGACTCTATTAGTAGTTTTGTAAGATCTTTATAGATAACAAAATTTCTTCTTAATTCATCTTTATAGAAAAACAGACAAAATAAGTGTAGGCTAGACAGGCATAGTAGAACATTATATGGAATTGTGTAAACTGCTCTTCGACAATAATCATGCTCTAAATGGAATCGTATTCACATGCATTGAAAGGCAATGGATAGGACATAATGTGATGGTGTTAACATTGTATTAGATGTGCCTACTTCTTAGTGTGGTTTACTTATAGGTACAAAATAAGTACGGTATATGTATAAATGATGATTTTCAAAAAATTCAGGACGTCTGGGCAATAATAACCATGCAACACACAGAAGGCCTACTTTGAAATATTAAGTTTCGGATGACGGATCGCACAAAACGATCCACCTCACCACCAAGTTGCTTCGGAAGTTTCACTAACTGTACTTTCGATTCACTAACCTTTCGTTTTGGATCTCTAAGAAAAACCATGAAAACTATTTTTATAGTAGCGTCAACGAAAGAACGGATCAGACGTCCATCGTTTTGTGAGATCCATCCACGATCCATCATCCGTCAACTTCGTAATTAGTTTTTCATAGAAGTAGGTGAGTATCAAACGCAGCGAATTGGCATTACCAAAGAGCAGGCTATGCCCAGTATAATCTCACTAGATTTTTTGCAACAATGAGCAAATGGCTCAACTGTTTCATTTATTAATATTCATTTGTATCTATTATTTGTATTTGAAAGTAAAATAAACATGGTACATTACATAGTTATACTGAAACTTTCTTTAAAAAGTATAAAAAAGGTATTAAACCGCAACAGGTTAATTATTTAAGTGAGTAACAATTTATTTTCAAACCTTCACAAGCTAATTACCAAATTGTATACTTAAAGCTTGCAATAAAAAATAAAGGACGAGTACGAAATTTTTATTCGAAGGCAGTTCACAATAACATAAAAAGGCTTTTTTAACCTCCATTCTGCACAGCCGTGAAAAATATTTACCAACATTTCATGTGCTCTTAGCTTAGCATACGTTTCTTGCAAGAGCGAGTAAGTAAACGCAGTAAGTGAAATTGGCACATTTTTTTAAACTAGAAAAATATAAAATTAGGTGAGGTTGCGTATATCACTCACAAAAATTACGTCCCGTCTTACTAAATGATCTAAGTGCGTTTATATATTTATTTATGTACGTAGATATTTTTTATTATACATAGAAAACGACCAGAACACCCTGAACAAGATTCAAAGACGTGCTGTGAGGATTGTTGACGATCCCTTGCTCACAGACGGTATTAAGCCTCTAAGTCTCAGGAGGGAATTCTCCTCTCTGTATGTGTTCTACCGCCTGTACAATGGATTGTGTTCTGAAGAACTATTTGACATGGTGCCAGCGGCTTCCTTCTACCATCGCACCGCTCGCCATCGGCAGGGATATCATCCCCATACCTTAATGACATTCAGTTCGCGGGCTGCTAGATTCATGAGGAATTTCCTACCGCGAACAGTCAGTTTGTGGAATGATCTCCATGCTGGGCTTTTCCCTCTAGGCTACAACTTGAGGTTCTTTAAAAAGGGTCTTCTAAGACATTTAAAGAGTCGGCAAAGTTGATGTTTCTGATGTTACAGGCATCCATAGCCTGCGGTAACCGCTTTCCTTCAGGTGGGCCGCACGCCTGTTTGCCACCTTGGTGGTATATGTCTGTAGATCGTATACACATTTGTCCCGAGGCGGGAATCGAACCCGCAACCTCCTGCGTCGGAAGCAGACCTTTGCCCACCGCGCCTCAGAGGTCTTCATATCTGTAAGTTTTGTTATGTAGCATAGTTGTATTAATTAAGGGCTGTGGATTTTGTTTAGTAAATTTTATAAATCTATTGGTGACAATTTCGTGAAAAGTATACATATGTTCATAAAGTGTGTTTTCTGATTGGGGATTTCAAATTAAGGTGGCATCAGACCCTTCATAGGCCGAACCAATGAAAAAAGAATACCCCCTTTGGCCCACGGAAGGGCCCTATCGTAGAGTTAGTACAAAAACTTCTTTATCCATGTCAAAGTCACTCTACCCATGTTTTATGGTAAAGCTCTATGGTTTAAACACCTCTCACTGTCATGGTATAGCCGCCATATTGCACGGAAAGTTGAAAATGTTTATTTTAATATACGCAAATTGTATAGTTATAGCGTATCCTTAAACTTCTACCCCACAACTATTTACTAGATCTGTGGGCCGTGCTTATTTTAAAACGTCATCCCGTTGACATGTTCTTCTCAACGCTTAACCTGTCACCTTTTGAACTTCTTTATATAAATAGTTATCTATTTCGGAAACGCCTCATTTAGAAAGCGTAACAATGAGACAAAGTATACCATACATACTTACTTTTTATGGTTTAGAATGACTGAGTACCTTCTGGAGTGCGCTAAAACTCCGTGCTATCTCAGTAGGTTGGTAGGTACCGTTTCAGTAAAGAGTGACACTAAACCCTTTTATTATGTCCATTATATCTCCATAAGTCGTAAACGAAACGCCGAACGCGCCACCTGCCTCTAAATTACGTTCTAATTTCTCTTGGGATCATATTACGACTCGGAATAATTTGGCTTTGAAATTTTGTAAAGATTATAAAAGAAGAATAGACCTTTACACAACACTATTGGTCTTTATGATGATTCTTTGTTAATGACAATATGAGTCTGGTTGGACTCTTTTCTGCCAGTGTCAAGTAATGGAAAATAATAGTAAAATATGAGTTATCAAATTATGAAGAATGTTGATATTTTCACCAGAGCCTAGTTCGTTATCCAGCAGGGTACATCGCGTGCAGGTTAGGTTGGTTTGGGAGACGAGATCTTGGAGTCTCCCTTATTCCCCACTTTTAGTCTTTATGAATATTCATAACTGACATATCTGTTGACAGATGTATGATGGATCATACTTTGACGGATCAAGCTTTAAGTTTCTAATCACGCATCGAAGCTTTCAGTATTCATACCTACGTCCTTTGCTGAACGTGACAATACCTCCTCCAAACAAGGAGCTTTAGAAATAGCTTGAAGATTATGTACATCACAGGTGACTGTATATATACAGTACAGATACAGCGTGTGCATGGAGCTGCGTGTGTTGAAAACACTTCATCCTCTTCCCGGCCCACTCGCGTAATGTTGCTAGCATAAATTTTTTCCCAATTTTTGGGGTAATTTTTATGCTGTGTACATAATATGATGACAGATGCATACATAACGTTACATTATTACAATCAGAAGAACTAACGCTGTAAAAAACCGAACTCATAAACTGTGGCGACTACGGTGACAAAACAAATAACTTGATTGTAAAATAAAACACACAAAATCGGCGCCGACTACTTTTCCAATACGATTTTTCCAAAACTAAATTAGTTAATTATTTTAATTAATCAGAGCTTCAAATGTAGCATGTACGTGTGAATAATATAATTTCAACTCTTGAGGCGCGTCGCTCAATCTGTATATGTACATACATCCAGTCATACATTGAACCATCGCGTTAGAGTGAAAATAGGCAATA
The DNA here is from genome assembly GCA_946478455.1 of Eupithecia vulgata. Taxonomy (NCBI): domain Eukaryota; kingdom Metazoa; phylum Arthropoda; class Insecta; order Lepidoptera; family Geometridae; genus Eupithecia; species Eupithecia vulgata. The sequence continues at coordinate 8,385,174 of OX297869.1, read as the reverse complement.
CATAACATTACTACCCCTATCTATAACACTTCTACCAAAATACTTCCACACTGACATAACAGTGACAAATGTTAATAAGGCGTTAGCTTTATGTTATAAATAGTTCAAACAGGCTGAAAAGATGGCGCTTTTAGAATGAAATTAAAATTGCATATGACATGACACTCTCACTCAACCTCCCAGGCCTCCCCTGATTTTTTTATTTCATGAGGGGTTATATCCCCACGCTGTGATCCGTGTATGTCCCTTAGTTGCCTCTTTCGACACCCACGGGAAGAGTTGGGAAGGTCCAAATCCTAAGCCGGCACCACACGGCTTAACACAACTTTATTCTTCCGCGAAATATTACTGCCATCTATTGAGTTTTGAGGTAATTATGATGTTGTTTTGTTTTGGAGAGCACCTTCTTATATACTCGTACCATACTTTTTATCAGAGGTACACCAAAGGTTACAATGTTGATGAACCTTGCATGAAATATTACCTCTATTATGAGCTAACGTACGACGGTGACGTGGGTGTGACAGGTACAAAAACAGAACAGAGATCATAGTAAAACGATTTATTTAAACTCTTTAATGTAAAGTTACAAAATATTTTACAGAGAGATCAAAGTCGCTTGGCACTTGATGTGCCACAATAGATTGCTTAAACAATTGATTGCTTTTAGTTTCAATTATCATAGAGATAGATTATTGATATTTTTATAAAGAGATGGTAAAATGATTACCTACTGGTCGTTTATATTTGGCAACATGGTCAATATACAATTGCAGACTAAAGATAATCTATGATAACACAAAAAATATATGTAGATGCTAAAAATACCTATAAAGTTTCTAACAAAATAATGTACATAACAAAAACTTAGATATATTTTGTTAATAACATGGGTTGTCTTATAGGATATATTCAAGATACTGTTTATCTTTTACTTAGCTAATTTAAGTTTAAGTTTTGAAAGTATTTTATTATCTTTTTTTTTAAGTTTGTCTCAATTAGATTTATTGATACATACTTTAGAAAACCTATGATGGTCGTGATGAAAAAAGCATCAACTTTCAAATTGGCAGTTATATTTTCATTGTATAGAAGTTCAAAATTTCAAATTACAATAGTTTTAAATAAATATTATTTTAAACGTTTTTTTGGAGTTTTTCATTCAAAAAAAGTGAATAGTAGTTTAATGGCAAAGTCCATTCATTTGGTTCGAAAAATCTACCCAATAAATTAATATAAACAGAATTTTTATCTTTGGTATTTTATGATCTTCATATAATAATGAAGTTTCTGTTTGTTTAGTAGCATATTGCAAGAAGCACTAAAACCGGAAAAAAATTGTACTTTCATGGTGCAAAGCATTGCTCTTCATTACGCAATATCGATGATGCATCTTTTGAAAACTATATACCAGTCGTAATTTTTCAGAACTTCTAGTACCTTCCTCGATGTACAAAGTAAACGTATACCTCTTATTACAATCCTTTGACACTAATTTTCACAACTTTGGCAACTCTCACATGTCAAGCAGTAAAATTAATCAGTTTTCAACACAAATTTGGCATTCATTCTTATTTACTAAAATTGTGATTAAACTTTACATCTAAAATTGAACAAAATACTTTATGCAATTTTCTATAATATGTCACAACAGTTTTAAAACAGTTAAAGATTTTGAAACCCCCTATATTTTTGTACATATTGTATCATTATAAAACAGGAGTTCCTAAATCCACATCTGATTGCTTAATATTAAGATATGAATTATTTACAATTAAAATTAATAAATCTACATTCAATATCACTACCTAACGCAGCTCAATACTTATTTTACTACAAATGCACTGTATTTGTATCTTAAAAACTAGTTTCGAGTGGTTCATAGAACTTATCACCTCAGAAAACAGGAAATAAAACTTTGCACATATAACTTTCATTACCATAAACAGTTTGAGCACAAAAATACTATCATGTACTACTTTTGTAGTCCTAATTAACATAATCCTTTTTGAGAAAAAAACACAGCACCGCAGCATAAACCGACAATTCGTTTGAACACTGTGTTGCTTTCATCAGATAGTGTACTCCAACGAGCACAGTTTGCAGCTTACACTGATTCACTTTTCCACTCACGTCACTCACAAGCACAGTGCGTTTCATCTAGCACGTTTCACTAGCACACGTACCGCTTCAACTAACTTGCACTAGTACATAGTTTAGCCTACACATCGCTCGGAGACGAGGAGGCTGTGTCTTGGCGTTAGTGCAGCTGACTTTTCGTACTGAACCCGTAGTGCAAGTAAGGTGAACCGGCCCCGTCGCGTGCGCCGCTACCTGTCGCACCGCTCGCACCGCTCGGGCATTTGAGTGCTGAACGGAGTTCTGAGGCCATTTCAGAGCAGAGGGATGCCTAGAAAAAAAACTACTTTTTTGAAATATTGCAAGGAAACGTTATTTCGAAGTAGGTACAAAGGTATCATCATCATATCAGCCCATACACGTCCATTGCTGCACATAGGCCTCCCCCATACGACACCAAGAGCGGTCCTGACTGCCTCCATCCATCGACTCCCTGCGACCGCTACGATGTCGTCGGTCCATCGAGTTGATGGTCTCCCAACACTCCGTTTCGCGTTGCATCGCGGCCGCCACTAGAGAACCTCGGTTGTCAGTTCTGCTAGCGACTTCAGGTTGCTAATTCTGAGGTACAAAGGTAATGCAGGTCCTTTCGAGGGGCTTACAAAGACGGGCTGTCATGCGTACATTACCGCTTAGTTGTAGCTATAGCAACCATTGCTTGATTTAAACAATGAATAAAGTTTAGGTACTCATTTGTGATGTTCATATCAGCAGGCCCATTAAAGGTAGCAAACATAGCTGCCTAAGTAATATTATTTGGAAATTAATTAATTAAATTCGTTAATAAATTAGGTTAGTTACCACCTATTTGGGGTGGACCACCTAGGAGTTGGGCGTTGACACTACCACACAGTTTTTAAGCTTCGGTAGTGTCATCGTTTCAAAAGCATTAGTGTACCATTGTAAAAACGATCTGAATAAATGATTTTTATTTATTTATTTATTATTATTTATTTTAATTAGCGAGTTTAATTGTATGTTGTGTAAGTAGATTCGCTTTTTCGAGACAAGGACGAGGCGAGAAAGGGAGGCAAGAGCCGGCCCGCGCACAATTTCACTGCTCCTTATTTATTCTAATTGATATAGCTCAAAAATGATACTCTTTAGCTTCTTTTCTTCCGAGTTATACACAGTGCTTTACACTACACCTATGAGGAAAATAAAAAAAACATTTTTAGTTAAACTGAACAGAATGCAATGAAAAAGAAAATTCGCACGTACAACCCGTATTAAAAAAACTTTTTTTTGAACACTGAGGAGGCAAATGAAATAAAGCACATACTGCCAAGTTTTCTTAAAAAATGCAAGTGGCCAGTAACATTTTGGTGGGCTTCGAGATCAAAACTTTAACTTTCGGTCAGTCTGTCAGTCTGTCAGTCTGTCAGTCTGTCAGTCCGTCAGTCCGTCAGTCCGTCAGTCCGTCAGTCCGTCAGTCCGTCAGTCCGTCAGTCCGTCAGTCCGTCAGTCCGTCAGTCCGTCAGTCCGTCAGTCCGTCAGTCCGTCAGTCCGTCAGTCCGTCAGTCCGTCAGTCCGTCAGTCCGTCAGTCCGTCAGTCCGTCAGTCCGTTAGTCCGTCAGTCCGTCAGTCCATCAGTCCTTAAAAAAATAAAGGAGGGGTGAATAAGCTTACTTTCTCCCCGCTGCAGCAGGGTAGAAAGTAAATTCCATATATTTTTGTTCGCTTGGATTTACGTACATTCTTCCCTTTTTTTTAAGTAAGAACTAATATACTTTCCGAATAGGTGTAGTATAAAATGTGTTTTTCCTCCTCCCCGGGCGGAAAGCGTCAATTTTCCTCCCGCGACGCTAAATGAAAATGCCGCTTTCCGCCTCCGTCGAGAAGGAAAATAGTATTCTCACCACGGGCAGGAAATAAGAAAGCCTCAGATCACATGTTTGTCGACTTTCCTGCCCTAAGTGAGAAATGTACTATAATATTGCCTTAGAATTGATTTTGCGTACAGTCCAAACGTGGGTTTTGAAACTCATTTCACCTTAACGTTATTTTAACGTTTTTTAATCAATTAAGAAGACAGACATCTGGGTCCTTAACTTACCTCCTCCTTCTATGACGCAGCATGGAAAAAAAATTCTATTAGTTATGGCTAGTTATGGTAAGTATGTATAAAAGTCAATAGCATAATTATGATATTTTGTGCTTAGCTTGGCTCTACCACTAACTACGACGGACATAAGATTTTATGGCCACGATTATCTCTGAATATTAGTGTTTTATTTACAACTCAACTTTTTAAAGATTTTATAACTGGGCTAGGTTAACCATCTAAAAGTTAAATTAGGCGATTACTTTGGCCTGCGTTTGTACATTAGCCATATTTTTTTGGATGTTACGAATTTAATTTACCTAATAAAAGAAAATGTATTTTGGTGTGGCACGTGTACAAGGATGCTGTGCTCATCTGTTTGACAGACGCTAACCTTTTAGTGGTTGCTGGTTGCCGTTATGGTTGCCTCGCGCAGTTTCTGGTCGTAGTCGTAGAGATTCAAAGTTCTTCTTTCGTCCATCTTTGAAAATTATTCTTTTGTCAAAACTAGCGAGCATATTACTTATCGATAATGAGTCGATATTTTTTTATTTCTGTAAACATTGAGTGAACCAATCGGTCTTTGCTTCGACTACCAATTTTAAGAGAGCATTCATAAAACATAGCTTTTTTATGTGTTTCAAAAACAAGCCACAATAGCTCTAGTTCTTGTCATAAAATGTGAATCACACGCCAGAAAAGTTTCACTAAGTTTTTAGACACAAACAAACATTAATAGCACCACAGCCCCTAGGATTTCATTACATAAACACAATAACACACTAATAAAAAACAAACCCATTACCTATTTCAAAAGTAAACCTAGAATCAAACAAAACATAATTATAAATCATATCTTTCTCCTTTAAGAAAATAGGTTAAAGATTTTATTTAAAAAGTTCTATCTGTCCCCTTGTGACTAACAGGGGGACAGATAGAACCTTTTTTTCCTATTTGTCCCCCTAAGGGGACAGATCAGGGTGACAAATGGGAATAAACCAAGACAACCACTCAAGCTCTACCAGCCTACTTAATACGGTTGATAAGAAACTAAATCAAACGGAATGACACTTCTAACGCAATGAAGTTTCTGGAGATTGCTACTTAAGTCGTTAGGAAAGTTAGAAATCTTATTTTCGTTGCAAATGAGTTCATTTACATCATTAGAAATTTTAATGAACCCTTTATATTTTGTTTAACCCTTGTTAAGTAAATGTAAAAGCAAATAAATTGCCTTTTAGGTACATTAGGTAGAGCTCAGTTTATACTAGTTTATATTAAAAAGGTAACTAATATCAAAGATTCAAACAGAATTACAAAAAAGTTAAAGATATTGAATTCATTTGTTTCAATTTTTTCTATGGTACTTTAATTTGCAGGATGCAAGGTTTCATGATTTCTATTTTGCTTTGTGATTTATGGACTGTTATGGTTTCTTTTTCCTCGATGTGGTAATTTTCTATTTCCATCCGAGAAATGAAGAAAAGCAGTGATGGTGGCATATTATGGAAATTCTCTTTTTTTATTTGTTAGTGAAATGTTTATATTGTGTTAATACGGTCAGCAAAAAAAGAAGTATGACGTATGTACGCAATAATAAAAAAAAATTGCTCTATTTTATCTTAATTATATGACTAATTAGCTAATTCATTAATGGATTAGTTGCCACTTTTTTCTTACTTTGATCCATAGCCCGGGTGGATTAGGTTCCACTGCTTGAATCTATTCCATTCATTGGTCCTTTAAGTGGATTAGATTATTAAACCTAAAAATTCCTATATTATCTGTTTCTACTCTAACCTATGTAGATACATTCCTACTCAATTTATTTGTTGAAAACTCTTTGACTTGAGGTTTCAAAACGGTCATCTAAAAAAGTTGACAAATTGTCTATGGGTTAATAAGAAACTGATGTAGTTTACTCACCCGCTCGTCCACAGCAACCTTACGCGATTTCCAGACAAACTCGCAAACCGCTATCACACACGCCACGCCCATTCCGCCCATCAGAACCACGAACACGCCGCCCACGTTAGCCAATCCTAGCTCGTTGGCCGTTGATGAGGACTTTGATGTTTCATCCTGGCAAAAAATATCATTCGAAGTGATTTATACAAACACAAATTAATGTACAAATAAATTCCATGCAAATTGTTCCGCGGAGAATTCTTTCCACGTAGACAAGTTGTCTAGTTAGGTTGTATGGGCTGCAAGGGTTAGTGGCGAATTATGAAAGCCGCAGCTTCAGGGGTGAACGTATAAAGTGGCGATCACAATAGGCCTATCATGGGAGCAGTGACACACTAACCACCCAAAGCAAATAAATAAAAATAGGTGGTATGGGCGGAAAACACCGTTATTCAAAAGACTACCACCAATAATACGGTTTATTGGAATACTAATTATGGCTTATGGCTAGACTGCGTCCCGTTAATCTATTTCTACCACTGTGGTGGGACATACGGGGTTACTACATGTATAAATAAATAAATAATCTAGAGGAACGGAACGCTAGTGTAATTAGGATAGAACTTTACTTACAGGTAAGTTCGTTTAATCATGAATTTCACTGCGCGTCGCATTCCTCTAGGTTAGTTATTTTATTTACCTTTTAAGTATACATTTAGTAACCGCGTATGTACCTCCGAGTTGTGGAGGTGTGTACGCCATATCTTTGTTTAAATAAATAAGTAATCAATTCGGAACGGGACACTGTGTATTAGGATAGAACTTCACTTACAGGTTAGTTCGTTTAATCATTAAAAACTGCCTTTTAGTAAGTTAAAATGTGGTTGGTTAATTTGCCAACATCCATCCCCGGGCCCCCAGTACTCTTTATTTCATTTGCACAAAATCCCACATTCAAATCTACCTCAAACAATACAATTTAAAAATGCTAAAAGCATTGCTATAAGTAATAGACCAAATTGAAACAGTTTCGTTCAGTTTTGTACTCAATTACATTGAAAACAAAACAGATTTTTCCCGATTGCGGAATTTTAAAATAAAATACGAAATCCAGATTTAAAAGCGCCTGTAGCTCGGTATCAATGAAAATCTGATTTTAAGCGGACGCAGCTTGTTACAAAATTCATTTTACTCGTACAAAACTTGCTTACGTTGCATTTTGGTGTAATTCCACCAACATCAGTTACAAAAATAATGGAACTGTTTATGGCTTAAGCGTTCTGGACACACGGTGCAAAGCGGACTTATAATTCAGTGGGTAATGAAAATAGGATTAAAACGCAGAGAATTTATTGCTGCACTGGATTTTGCTTCTCCGCAAAAGCTAATTGCGTCTGGCGCTTTTAAACGACGACTGCGAAATAGAAGAATAATCCTTAAATTGGATCGCCTCTTATGTTTATGTTTTTCTAAAATTAAATATTCTCGTGATGTGAAAAATGATAATAGAATACAATATGAGAATATGTAGGTACATTGTAGTCGAAGGAAAACAACGTAATCAAAAAGGTATGACTAAAAGTTTGAGAGATTTGGCAAAATACTCACAATTGCAACATTGTGTGTGTTTATAAATTTCATTCACACAAACATTGTTCTCATATATTCTGCTCCATCATATTTGTCTAAACGTTGTAGTGGCTAAACAAAACTTCTTAATCACAGACTAACTCCTTACCAAAGTGGATAAAAGTTTCTTCACAGAGAATAGAGTTTCTAGTTTCATTAACTAAGAACTTTCTTTAAAAAGTAATTTAAGGAGCTCACCCTGCACGACCCGCCACCGCGTTTTTCTTTCCACCATTTTGTTTTCAAAATGTGCAATTTCCCTTCCTCTTGCAATTTCAAAACGGCTCCGCTTATGGCCGTCCGATATGGCGAGTCTGAAAATAATATCCTTTAGTTCTCCAATTAACTTTAACAGTGAGAAAACGCTGGAAGACAAAACTAGGTCTTATTATTGAGCCCCTTTTCTGTACCTAGGAAACATAGGGAAAGAAGTTTTCTTACTGGCTTTTCCCTTGATAACTTATATTTATTTTTGTTGATGTAGATAATTTAGCCTGAATAACGAAACCAAAGCAACAAAGCGGTTTTATCAATCCATCCTATCATTGAGAAAAATTAAGACGATAAAATAAATAGTTAGAGCCATTTGCTCGTAAAAAGCAGGTTAAGGTTAAATTCCCGCTGCGAAAAGTCTCTACCGATTTACCAATTATTAGGTATAGTGTGTATAAGTATTTATAATTTGAATGTATGTTTGTTGTAAAGCACCGCAATCCTTTATTTTTCCCCAATTGTTCTGATTGCCTGGAATAAATCGCTTTAAGCAATAGGGCCGCCAAATCCATTGCTGTTTTAATTTATATGTTAAACTTAAAATAATCTATTTTGTTTCTTCTTAATTGGTGATGAATAAAATGACGATTTGCGAAAGACTGCTGTCACATGCTGGATGCGGCAAGCTGAAGACAGGGCGCTATGGCGCTCATTAGGCGATCTATGTCCAGCAGTGGACCAGTATAGGCCGATGATGATGAAAGTATTCTCTATCTATATATTTATACCAACAGGCTTAGAATATAAACAAAAATAAGCAAATTGATTTCCTTACTAGGTGGCATAGCAATTCCATATCCTTTTGAGTCCAACATCCCTCCTACTTGCGTCAGGTCGCAGTTCCTCTCGACGACGTATTCAATAGTAGTAGATTCCATCAAATAGGCGTATCCGCCTTTACCCCGCACCACTCTCTCCTCCCCCTCTTTGTTGCTGCTAGCGAAAACTGTAGGCCGAGCTGATTCCATGAAAGACCACATGCGCTGGTATGTCGAGAAGTTTGAATCCTAAAGTGATGAAAACAATGCTTATTTTTGAATACAACAGATGAAGGTTGAATCATTCTAACTGCGAAGAAATTTAAGTAGGTATTAACGTAATTTGTTGCTTTGTAGCATTTGTTGTAGACGATTCAAGTCAATTATCGCTTGGCGCCCGAAAGTTGGAAGACAATTCTACATAAAATCCGTGTTGAGTACCTATAATAGGCCCCCCTTGGCGCCCCTGAAACTTTTTTGATAGCGCGGGTTACAAACCATAAAATTGAGAGAAAGTATCCGCAAGAGAAAACATTTCCTCATTGTTGCGAAGATCCTTGAATACATCAAGTATTTCAAAGCTAAGCGACGAAAAATACAATACAGAATGGCAAAGTACCTTCCCAAGTTATTCTAATAGCTTTGCTAAATATTCAACAGGGACCTTAAGTCCAGTTTTAATGTCTATACATTTATATTTATTTACTCTTAGTTTAGAGCCACGAAGCCATCCAAGAAACTCTTGAACTTGATTCTCTAGGGATGAATCTTTAAGGGGCGATCATTCACCTCAAAGTTGAAAGTTTACTCATTCATCATTCTCAAACTTTCAAGGGCTACACTAAAACCGTCATTAAATAGGTGACGCTGTTAGTCATCATTACGCCAGAAAACAGAAACAAAAGAATAATTAACAATAAGGATAAAGACAGAGGAAAATTGTTTTCAAGAAGGAATTTACAGGATTCCGTAAATAAATGTATCTTACAATTCCTATTTGATCTCGTGGCAAATAACTTACCCTAAAGAATGCAGCGGTGGATCCGCCTTTCAAAGCTCCGTACTTTATTTTTGTTTGCTTAGCCAGGTCCTCAGCGCTCTCAATGGGCGAGTCCATTCGTTCCACAGTGAGAAAAGCCGCCAAGTTCGCGGTGTACGACGATATCATTATCAAAGTGAAGAACCACCACATTCCTGCCACCATTCGAGTTGATACCGCTCTGGTCAAACATAATACATCATTAAAAACGTGGAAAAGAAAAGCCTAGTGAATTTGAACTAATCTTTGGTCAAATGAATTAAATTACAGAGGCTGTTTGAATTATAATATTTGAAAAATTTTCGTTACTCTAATACCATTATAAACGGGCTATTATGTAAGTGTTAATAGACATTCCAAAAGTTTAATGCATTTTTTTATATCTAGGAGTTAATCATATTTCAGGCGATCCCTGTAAAAAAATATTCCCAAATCAGTAAGGCAATCTGCACATTCAAACGTTCGAGGTGTTGAAAGTTCTAGGTTGTGTTTCACTACTGAGGTATTAAAATTAAACGAAGATCGATTTCACAGGTCGAGACTACAAAACAAAGTTAGTCAAGATAATATTTTTGTGCTATTAAAAGTTCGCCGTGAAATCTGTCTCCGCAACTTATACTACGAGTTTTGAAACTTTGATGCAGCAAGCTGTGGATCTACACAAGCAAAATCTGAACACTGTGCAGAATACGGAAACATTATCGTAGCTACGTTATTCCATTAGCAAACTAAGACCTGAACTCTTCAGCTAAATACACTGGACCGAGCAAAACCGAACGAAGGCTAGTTAAAATTGCCAACACGCTTTTATTTAAATTGACCGCTCTATAGGCGACTACCGATGCTTGAAATTCACAAAGGGCTGTGGTCGCTTTGAAACTAATTAGTGAAAGGGAGTTCTTCATTCTCTGCAACCGAAGGCTACATTTCCGTACTGTAATTACGGATTGCAGGAGTCGATTTGGTCGCGTCCGATGTTTGAGTTTCGAGGTTGTGTGACTTTGTTATCTGCGGGCGCTTTGAACGGAAGTGTAGCCGTCAATGTTGTGGAACTTACTTCGGTGCGATATCCGAACCTTGCTGCATCAAGGATCCGATAGTGAACCACAGCGAGTTCAAGAGGGTGAATTGGTTCTCCAGCACCGGCGGGTCGTCTATACAGTTGCGCGGGCTGTCCCACTCGTACGGGCTGAACCTGCGCCGAAAGACGGCCCAGCTTTTACACCGGCTTTATATACGACAACACATTGAACAGCTTCAATCCCGGATGAAAAACTTTAATGTTACTTTCCAAGTTCATAACAATGCTGTCGCAAACAAACGTGCAAACAAAGTTCTGAGCCGCGAAAGGCTTTTGCAATTTCTCCCGAGTAATGTCGATTCACATTTACGATTTAGAAGGATGAATGTCAGAAGTTCTGCAAACTAGTTTACGAGTGACGCTGAACTCGGGGCGCAGCGAGAGGAATTTAGTTGAAAACATGAGCAATTAATAATGTACTCGTATATTGGACTAAGTAGGTACTTGTATTTCCCAGCATGAAGCTTGCTCAATGTGTGTTGATCCGACAGCCTCTTATAACCGTCTTGTGACTTCGCTGGGGTTACTATTTGGGGCTAGAAATGAAAACAATTGTTTTCACTTCTGTTTTTACAAAGCTGAAGTTATACTTAAAAGTTTGTGTACATTGATATACATATACAACTCAATAAATAAATAAATAAAATAAATAAAATTGAAATTGAACTAATAACTTGAAACTCTTTGACTCATTAGGAATAACTTGAAATGAAATGACACAAACTGTAAAGTATAACACCAGTATAATAACAACACAGCAAAGGTTTAAAAATAACCTTACTTGGGCAAAAAGTCACAGCTTTGTTGCATGAGAGATCCAATAGCGAACCATAAACAGTTTGCTAGTGAAAAAATGTTTTCCATTTTCTCGCCTTCGGGTGAATGAGACGGGTGCCATTCGTATGGAGTGAACCTATTGGACGAACACATTAAGGAAACGAGAATTGTTAGAAATACATCACATCGCTCGGTGGATCGATTGTGATCTATCGCTTTTCGTGTCAGAGAAAATAGAAATTGTGTAAGTTTTTCCTCGTCTTACCAAAGTTAGTAAAAACCATAAACCGGAGTTCAAATACGGTTTATCTATATTTATTTTTATGCTTGCGCTATTAATAATAAATCATAATTAGTTTAGTAAACTAAAAGAATAACTTAAGTACCTATCTAAGCTTGTACAGATTTTTATTTTTAAATATTTTTTGTCAATAAATCAGTGATTGAATCTATTTATTTGAATTTTGTCAATAGTGATTATTTGGAATTTTAATAAAAGTTTCAGAAAATTTCACTAAAACTTTTGCAAAGAAATCTAAACCTTCAGTCCAGTATTCTTGAAACTACAATGTCAAAACTACATAGAAGCATACGTACCTTGCCAATATAAAAAGCAGAACCGACACTCCCAAATAAGCAGTGGCCATATAAATCCAAACATCGAGAGATAACGGCGAGAGGAATGAGAAGAGATTTGGAGGCTGCTTGATCGGCTTGCGGTACAACACGGAGATACCCAAGTTCATAAACGGCATCGTAAAGTCAACTACTTGCTCCCTGCGGACCATATAAACTTACTGATTGATCGGTCATACACACTAAAACTAGGGACAGATATGAAACTACACATAAAAGCTTTAGGACACGCATAAAGTTAATGATTGATTGGCAATCTATCAAGGTGATCTATTGGGATAGGTAAAGTCAAAGTAAAGCAATAAATGAGAAATTTCTGGAGATATCTCTTGTTTTACTATCGAATTCGTTCCAGTCAAAGATAGGAAGCTAATAAGAATAAATGTTCCAATAACGGCAAGTTGAAATAGTTTAGTGGCATAGAGCGATTACGTTCCGACAGTCTTATTTCGTCCAAGTCTTTAAGAACTTTCGCAGCACTATATAGCGCTGCGAATTCGAAATGAGAAAACGTTCTGAATAATAGCGTCTGTTCACAGATGCGATCAGATGATTATTTTTTGATGAGGAAAAAGCAATCTTACCTATCGTAAGTAATGGTTAGGTCTGCGATGGCAAGATCTGCACGTTGTTCGAGCAATTCTCTTATCATCCCGTCCCACTCTTTGGTGTCTCTGTTGAAGGATCCGTATCGACCGTCCGGGGCTAGCTTGAATGTATAATTGAAGCCCAGAATTTTTGATATCTCGTAAATTAGATCGATGGCGTAGCCTTCGAACTGTGCGTTCCCTGTAAGCTTTTCGCTCGCTTCTTTCCGCATACAGTATGGTGAACTCTACAGGAATAAATTAAGATTTATTTTTTACACAAAGACCAAGACAATAATAATAATAATACAATAATAATAATAATAGTACAAGAATAATATTATGATTTGTTATCTCGGATGAACAGAAAATTTCACAAATGTTTCAAAGGAAACCACGTTTCTAATATGTAGAATTTATTCAAAGCGTGAGCTGAATGGAAATAATATATCAGGCGGTTTATCCGCACGGTTTTGTCTACCTTTTTCATATATCCGCTATACAGGTTTATTCGTAACAGCTAAAGCTTCGGTATCATGTCGTGAATACGTATGTCTCGCATGAATGTTTTCCTCTTGGGAATATATTTTTACAGTGTGCTAGTCCACATAAATCCCCTTTCCTCGTCTCTCGACATCCATACATACATGTGCGGTACGCTAATTTTGCTTTTGTGGGTCTCAAGCGAGCAGTAAAATGTTCCCGAAGAAATAAATGGCTTATTTTATTTATCGCTTACCAGTATAGTGGTGACGATGAGAGTTTTGTTCTGCAGAATTTCCACAATTTGTTTCTGGTTGTCGCCGTAAGATCTCGTGTAGTTTACACCCTCGGAGGAGTTCCAAGTTCCGGCCTTTTGTAGCCCGTCCCTCGTTAATTCAATTATATCTAAAGTGAAGTCGCTCCTGAATCCTTGATGGTCAAACTTTATAACGCCGGTTAGGCCTTTCATTTCAACCTGTTCATTGAAACAAACGAGTGTTGTACAAATTGTTTGCGTTTACAAAGTTTGCGAATTAATCGTCTACGCGATAACTTCAGGTCACATTTCGGAGCAGACGGCCCGGAATCTCTGGATATTGGTTTAATTTTCGCACTGCGGAGAATTATTAATAAGCCTTGACACTGAAACTGAATATTCCTCTAACTTAAGGCTTTAACAAAATGTCTCCGCGTTTACTACAAAGCTTCGAAAAGAAATTGCTTAAAACGCTTTATAATTGTGAAACTGAGAGGATCGTTTAAAAAGCGGGGACAGGCTGTAGAGAACAAAACGGTTTAAGTGGTCCAACAATGCTGTAGCAGCTAATCCGTCAACTCACTCACGTTTCTGCACTTAATCCAGAAACGTTAGCGGCGGATTTAGTTGATTGTCTGAATAAATTGTGTTAATTGTTTATCAGAATAACAGCCATTGGGAAACAAAAGGCACTGATTTAGGTACCTAAGTGTTTCGTTCATCTTGAAATTGGTGTTTACTAAACGAGGATATATTTTATTATAATGAAGGCAGGTACCACTTAGGATTACATAAAGTACAAGAATGTAGTGGCATTGTCACAGAAACTAGTGCTTTGGGATAACGTAGCTGAAAGAACCACGCACATTTTTACGTTAAAGTAAGCTTCCAAATCATGTCTGGACAGTAAAGTCACGTAACTAAATACTCACGATTTTCATATAATTGATGAGGCTATACCCGTGTGGCCAAGTGTCTTCGGCCTCACAGGAGAGGGGCCTCACGTCAATCTGCTGCGACGTATCGAGGTCATGCAGGGCCTTCGCGAACAAGTGTACCGCATCGTACATGAGAGCTGTTTCGGTCTGGAAAGCCGATATAATTTCACAAATCTGTTTCGCTCTTGGAAACCCGTAAAATTTCCAAATATTGGTTGTATCTAGTGTTTCCCAGAAACTGAGTCTCACTTTTATCTTGATTAAAAATTATTCAAAGTTTGTGTATTTATAAAAGAATTTTACAAGATATACTGTTGATTCAGATCACAGACTCTTGATAGGTCTAAAGGCGAAAAATAAAATAAAAAGATAAACGAAACAAAATTCAAAGGGACGATCCCAAAGTAATGAAATTTTGTATAACTTTCTTAGAATCAACTTACTACTCAGACTTTTCGCTTACCTTTATAAATGTCATGTTATCCTGAAATGAAATTAGTTGGAATTAGGTTAGTTGATATTTAAATATTCAAAAGCCCATTTACTTACTTAGCACGTCTACTTAAAATTAAAAAACTAGGTATATAAAATCCATCTTTTTAAATTTGAGTAAAATTTGTATGTGCTTAGTAGATACAAAAATCTATATTAGGTACCTATTCGTTATTCTAATCTTCAATATAAACAGAATTAAATATAATTAAAGTTGTTAATTTTACCTTCGAAGTGGTATGCCCCAGTTGAAGTTTTCTACCTTTCCGCGCCTCGTCATACACCCAGTCTCTAACTACTCTCTGAACATCAGCTCGGTCAGGGTCAAGCAACCTCAAAGCCGTTATATTAGTCCCTCCGTACTTAAACTCCTCCAAGTCTACACTGTGAAGATCCTGTCGAAAGTTCAATTGCGTGAACACGATATCAACTGAAGGGAATTCGAAAAGTTTTACCGGTTTTACCGCAGAACTTTGTAAAAACGTCTTACCAGCGACGTGATAAGGTAGCTGTGGTAATCGGACATCATTCCAATTTGTTGAGCTTGTTGGAGAACGTCCCTTATCCGTTCTGTCGCGCAATCTAATACTATGTGTGATTCCGCTGAGTTTTTTATTTGTTTTAGCAATGGTCTGAAAGAAGAATCGTGTTTAATTAATTATCCTAGCATGTTTGCTTCATTATGGTCTCTATTTTCTCAGAGCATTATTTGTTTTTGGGGTCTCTCTCGTTCTATCATTCTGATTGAGACAAATGTTGTCTATCTCTAATTAAGCCATATTTTTTTTACCTGTAGTCGCGTGAATCAGGTAGCTGTCTGACTGCTACAGGCAGCTCCGAAGGTCCATGTGCTTTGAGCAATTCTTGAAGGCGAACTAAGCCATCACTGTTTTCGTAAACGATAGTAAAGGATTTCCATCCCCATGCTCTCACTAAGTCCACGTAAGCCTAAAATAAAAAAAAATTGTGTCATTATCTAGAGTCGGATTATTTATTACAGTTTTTCGATTTAAAGTTGTTTTAATAGTTTTAAAATAATAGGACAGGAGTACCCGGAAAAGCTTTATATGCCCTCGTGGTCGAAACGATTGGCATAATTGCGGATGTCGGTTCTTCCGCATCGGCTCACGATTTCATATACCCCTGAACAAGGGTTATGCGTTTAATAGGAAGGTCCTTTCGCATCCCTTGAATGCCTACACCATTCCTTTGATAAACATTATTGGACACAGCCGGAATATCTCTTACAGACCCACCTATAAGATTCTGAATTTATTATGACGTTTTGTTCAACCAAAAAGGGATTTTAGGATTAGGGAAAAAGGTTTATTTCTTACTCGGCTTAGCGCGGCAGGGTGCGGGTAAAGATTGACGAGACACGATTCCCTTCGCGTGCGGTAGTCCCATCTGGTCTCCAGGTGGGGTAGCTCCATGGTGTCACATATGGACTGGACGTGGGCAGCCGCCGGAGCAGACTGCGGTCCGAATATTGCTGCTACGCCACTCCGTAGGAGATGACACACTGTGAAATAAAGAACAAGTGATGTGGAAAGTCGAATACAACTCGACCTTAACAACGGTTATATGATGAGCATAGTTGTCTGATCGTGACAGCATTAAATTTGGAATATTTTTTTGATGAAAATCTCTATCTTTAACAACGGTTATATTCCACGGAGTTTTTATAGTTACGTTTGATCTATCAATGCATACAATAGATCAAACTGTATTTTGTTCAGCTGTGTTTTTATTGATTTCAGATATTGTGAATTTGTATACTAGGAATCTACAACTTTGCTGTTGTACCTTAAAAAAAGCAATATCCAACAAATGAATCATGAAAAACACAAAATGAACTGCGTTTAACAATACTAAGTGTTTGAACATACTGTTCTAAGCAATCCTTTTGCCAATCATTTAAAGTATTGATTGTCAAATAGCTTACCTCGTTTCGAAGCATGGAAGCTATCCTGCGGAGATATTGTCTCGACCTGTCCGAGAAGCTTTGCCCTCGGCAACACCGCTCTATCAGCGTTCACGCGTTCCACCGCATATCGGAACGCCACTTCTTGCTTCTCGTCCTCGGGATGAAATAATCCACCTGCATTGAGCGAAATCATCAAGGCGCAATACCCTATCTCTAATATCTATCTTATTCCTATCCTTATCGATTGGTTGAATAGATAATTAAAACAAAATACAATCAAATAGTATAAACAAATCTTAACTAGTATTTACGCTTCGTCCAGAAAATCAGATATTTTTTAAATACCCAGCGCAAATATAAAATTAATTAATAATAAACCTTAATTTTGTCCTCGGAAGATAGAAAGGCGCAAGTGTGTCGACTCATGTAGTTTTCCACACAATAGGCCTCCCCAATTCCCTTGGGACTAGAGACATAACGTCGCGCCTCTTACCACCGTCGCGCAACAGACCACTCGGAGAATTAATTTAGAGAATAACTGGTACGTTAGTGGTGACAAAGGCCCGCCGGATGATGTCGTTAAGGCTGCCATGGCGAGATATCCGGCCCAGTACACGATAATCCTTGATGACCAAGCTGTTTCACGCACCGGCATCGATGAGGCGAGTAACACCTCGCATCCAATCGAAGACAAGTTGCGATACGGAAAGGTACGGGAATAATATATAAATTATTTGATTGTTTTGAAAAAAAAACTACAACACTTGATTTAATCCCAATTTTTACTATTTTTGGAGGGATTTGAGGGAAAAATACTAATTATTCGGGAATTTAAAAAATAAAAGTTTACCTCGGGATCATTTTATAAAAGATACTATTGATAAATCGGTTCAATTGACAGATAAATCGACGAACATACATACAGCGAACATTAAAATTTCACAGTCTCCTAGTTTTTTCAAAGTCGGATAAAAGCTTCCAACTCAATGGAAGTAGAGACAAGCATTTACAAAAAAAATATTGTAGAGGCTCGATATCAGTTTGGTTTCACTATTATATAGTAGAGTTTAAATACAATATGAATGTAGGTTTCGTTGGCAAGTTACATAAAAATTACTTTGTACTTATTTGGTCTTACCAACAATTGTTGCATTCAAATCATTTTGGCAGTAACCAGACTTTGAATCTTTGAAAATGATACACAGTTTTTAGAAGCGTAACACTAGCTTAGTATTAAACAGAACATAGTACACGGTAACTATGTCTAGCTGCTAGATAGTCTAAACAACCAGTGTGTGATCTTTTGGGTTGATATTGAATATAAACCTCAAAAGAATAAAACAAATACATATAACACGAGAAATTGAATATCCTTGATGTTTAAATACAGGTAAGCTTAAAGCCAAAGTCTATATGAGTTGGATCAATGTAGAATTTATGTGTTTCCAAGACCCAAGACCTTCAGAACTTTTTTAGTTGTGACCTTATTTACACATGTATTTTCTAACTTACCTATTCGTATAGTATCCGGAAGGGCAGAAAGATGTCCAAAAAATAAAATGAGGAAAACAGCCTTCGCTCCTCTCATTCTGTAACAAAAGTAAAAATAATTAACTGGCTGTGAATAAACTAAGCAAGAGCTCATGATTTGCTACCTACTTCTTTTGTATCTATTTTTAAGCATCGAAAAAATATGTTTCTTAATATGTAATCTTGCGTCTGTATGTTTGTCAATGTCCCCGTAATACCATGTGGTGAACCACAGACAATACTCTACGCTGTGTGTAATAAAACGATTTTGATTGAGTACCTTTTTTTAAATATCTTCTTTATCTTCTTCACTTATATCTCCTTGCTCTGTGCTTTAATTTTTCTTTTATGGAGCTAGATAATTAGTCACTAAATAATCTTCGATGGTTTCTTTTATTTGTCCTGTATGTCCCTAATATTAAGAAATAGGATTGCTATATTTGTTTTGTTGTTTTTAATTACTATAGTAGTAACTAACTCTTTATATCTAGTAAGATATTAAGATTTGTAGGCATTGTAATATTATGTCCTTAATTTCAATATTTTTAAATAAACAGAGCGAAATTCGCTTAATGCTCGGATCGCAGAGTCCCAGTTCTGAGTCTGGTTGACGGTAGTGACGAGTCGTGATTATGCATAACATCTTGTTATTGTATGGGTTTTGCGTAGTTGCCTGTCCTCACGCTAGCAGCGTTGTACCAAATCCCATTGAAAAAGTTGACGAAATGGTCATGTCTCGATACAATAGTTAACCGGACTTATTATCATTTCATTATATTCATTATTATCATTGCGCTTATTCATAGTAGGTACCTAGTTCTGTGCTGTAGACAACTTATGCTCCACTAGCTCTGTGCACAAGACTACTGTAAATTTGTCCCAGTACTTCTGTGCACCAAAAATACATTAGAATCATTATAATTTAAAGAAGTTAAAAAGTAAAGGAATAGCATAGTGACAGCAAATTTCATAAACTACAGAAGACGTAAAAATTACAGTAAACGTCACAGATGACAACACAGAACAACACAGAATAAATCTGAATAAATGATAACAAATGTCAAAAATAACATGAAAACGTTATTGCGTTATATTCTGGATTTCGAAGATTTTGAAGCTAAAAAGATCCGACGAAACTCCTCAATTAGCCGAGTTAAAGCTGAAATACATATTTCAAGAGCAACTTCATTTAATTAACTATCTAGTTGAAAAATAGATGAGTTGGAAACATTAAGAGATTTCATCTCAATTAATTTTTGAGTTGTATTTTAATTGAAAATACTAAATACTTCATTAAGTAAAACGAAAAACAAACCGTCATGTAAATCAAACAGAGCCGAGAGGATTTACGGAGCTATCTCATTTACAGGACATTAACCATGCCACGATTATTTACTGGAATCCAATGGTTTTAATGGATTACAAATAAAACTGTCGGCTGCTCTCTTTTAGGTTTAATAACTTCTGTCTGAGACGAGAGACAGGCCAAAGAGAAAACAAGTAGCTAATTAAAAAATAATGAAACAGTGTTGTTCACTACTGTTTAAAAAAAGATAGGACAAATTCATTTATTGTACAAAAAAAAAACAAAGAACAATAAAAAAACAAGTACTTAAAAATGGTAAACAATAATAAATGAAAAAAACTATACCTACGAATATTATATACCTTATACCGGAATGCTACGAAGCTGCATGAATGCTAACGAATTAGCATTGCCATTCAACGTGGGAATGCTACCAGAATTCTAAGCACTGCCTTCTGGTGACGGCTTAGATTTTTAGAAAATAGATGTAAGTGTGAATATTTGTAATTATTTTTAGCTGTTAAATAAATAATGTATTATTCGAAAAAAGTTATGTGAACATTTACTCATACCTACGAAGGTAAAAATAGGTCTATCTCAGAATTTTGCACTATTAAATAATTGCCCAATATTGCGCTGGTTTTAATTTAGGACCCTTGTGGAGTGTACCTAGTAAGTACGAATAGTATATACAATTTCGAAAAAAGATTCTAGCTACTAGTTCCAGGTTAACGTTTAACTTTTCTAAACCGTGAAGGGGGCAAAGACCTTCAAAATGGGAGTAAATGAATTGGTATTTATTTTAAATATTTTGTCAACTGGAAAAATCTGCTACGAAACTATTTGGACAGCATATATGAATTGGTCTACTGTAAAATAAAAACGATCAGAAAACAAATAGCGATTTAATGTTTTAATCAGGTGCCAACAGTGGATAAAAAATTAAGGTCTAAGAAAATTAAATTTACAAATTTATTTGTATATCAGATAATAAAAAAATAAATAGATTTTTTGATAAATGTTTGGAATAACGCCATTAATAACTGCATCAAATTAACTTTTAGACTTGATTTTCTCAAAACCAGTTAAATCATCATTTTTAGCCCTTATTGAATTGTGTCAATGTAAATTCATGGTTCAGACACTAGTGTTAGGTATATCAGAACGTAGGTATATATTGAAAGGTCAAGAACGTTGATCATGACGATTTGACCCAAAATACGAATAATTGAAGACACAGGTACCTATTATGTGGTAATAAAAGACTTCTGAATTCTAAGAAACAGAAATGGTTCTTAGAATTTAAAAGCTACCACGCCTCCAATGTTGTTTAGTTTCTGGAAACAGGAACCCGACACCGGAGCAAATGTTAATTTCTCGATATATTTTATTCAATACAAACAGAACACAAACTTTTGTCTTCAAGTTTCTTTATTTCGTGTAAAAAATGTTAGCTTCTGTACATGGCTTCGGACAAATATTTCATTATCTATTAAATTTTCAAATCAATTATTTTGTCATTGTCGATTCGGCGAAAGAAAAACAAAACCTAAACAAAACAACGAATTGTATTTTTTTTCTTATTTTGAAAGGTAAATTAGAAAAACACTGTTTCTATGCCAAATACATTATGTACGGGGGGGGGGGGGGGGTACGTGTACCTGTCCAAATTTTTCTCGTAGTCAGAGCCTTTATTAGGCACCAAACCGAACCTACCAACGAGTCAGTCTTGGAAACATTTCTGCAAAGTTTCCGTTTCGAGTTGGGTGTCGAGTGTCGAGTTCCTATCACGTCATTGTTGATTCATGGATCCTGGAAATCGTAACTTCGTATCTCAGAAAATGCCAAGATATTAAATAACCTAACCGGAGTTTGATTAAATTTTCAAAAACAGTTTCATGCCTTGTCTTAAAATGCGTCAGACGAAGAGAGACCTCTCTACATTGTAGAAGACATATTGTAGAAGATAAATGAATAAATAATAAATGATGCTGGACAATTCACACAACATTATATAATATAACACAATAAATCGATAGATTTTTTTATACATAGAAAAAATTAACACCCTGATCAAATGTCTGCAGATCGTATAAACATTTGTACCGAGGCGGGAATCGCTGGTAATCTGCGGTATCACGCAGACTGGCCAAGTCAGACAGACTCACGTACGTGCTGGGAACCGCGTACAACGTACAACAATCTTCCACATCCAATCTACCGTAAAGATTTTAGGACCATATAGACACTGCGCCTTGCCTGACCTCCTTTTAAACGAAGACTGAAAGCGTGGCTGGTCGAGGAAGTGTCCTTTAATGTTGAAGAATTTGATATATTTATTTATAAGTATATATTTTAATACAATGAAGTTTACTTTTATTTTCGCCGTTTGAGGGACTCCGCTGATGTTACTTCGGAGCAACATGAGCGGAGACCCTCGAACGGCAAAAATACGCTAATCTTGACCGAGGTTACCTATTTGAGCCGTTTGGGGTGGAAACCCTAGGTCCATGGGGTCCTGGGGCACAAGCTATATATAAAGCTCTTACAAAACTTCTAATAGACTCCACACGTGATCGGAATGCTGGCTTTTATTTCGGTCAACGAATTATCATTGCCATTCAACATGGCAATGCTTTTCTTACAACACCCACGTCAAGAGTTGGGGAATTATACCACAATTCTAGGCTGGAAAGACACGACTTATTTTCTATATTTATAATATAATTATATACAAAATGATTTTGAAATCGTGACCATCCCGTAAAAATATGACCAATAAATTGATTAACTAATTTCTTCTAGCTCGTGTCGGCCTTCTGTACTTTCGGATAAGAGAGTGCTTCTGTGTTTTCGAGCACACTACCATATTTCATGTGCACCTGGCTTGTCTTCGTCGAGATTGGCTGTCATGGCTGAATGTCAGCAAGGAGAGCATCTTAACACATCACGTTTGTTGCTAAAATAGGTTCTTGTCGTTATAAAAAAAATAGAGGTAAAAATTGTCTTCTTTTTATGAGATCTTTGAATATTTTTTTCAAAAACTCAACATTATAAACTAAATCGCCCGAAGCTGACTGACTTTATCAGCTTTTTAGCCCATTATGGGACCGTTTTAGATGTAAATACTTATGTTGGCATTTACGCGCCTCAGGGACTGCCGAAATGCCTCCAAAATGTGAATATTCCACTTTACTTAAAAGACGTCTCCTTTATTTAACTTGTGTCTTTACTATCATGTCAGTTATATAAATATAAGCACCTGGTTTAATTAAATTTTAATTGCTTTCTGTTGGAGAAATTACCGATAAAATCATATTTACTTTTACCTTTCACTTGGAAACCTCTTAGGTAGCCTAAGTTCCCATAAAATATAGTCAATTTATTAATTGACGACCTCTGTGGCGAGGTGGGCGATGGTCTGCCTACGACGCAAGAGGTTGCGGGTTCGATTCCCGCCTCGGAATAAAAGTGTGTACGATCTGCAGACATTTGTTCAGGGTGTTCTGGTCGTTTTCTATGTATATTAAAAAATATCTATGTATGTATTGTGTTATATTATGTATGTATATCAGTTATCTAGTACCCATAATACAAGCTCTGCTTAGCTTGGGGCTAGATAATGCTGTGTGAATTGTCCAGCATTATTATTATTATTGTTATATTATATTAATTCTTGAAGTAATTGTTAAATACTATAGGTGCATTCTCAACACAAGCACTGCTTACCCCCGAATACTCAAACGCATCTCAGGTTTAAGCACGCCTCAAGTGACGATTTTTTGACACATTTTCATTAAATTATGTCAAAAAACCGCGACTTAAGACGAGCTTAAATCTAAGTTGCGTTTGGGTATTCGGGGGTTAATTTTGGGCTAGATAGCCCAAAGGTAAGCAGAGCTTGTGTTGAGCGAGATGACGTCTCTAGATATCAACTGATGCTTTGTGGGTTGTCCAGCATTATTATTATTCATTATTATTAGAACTCACATAAGCATAAGGCATACCACTCTTAGTTATCTAATCACAAGATCATGATTGGTTGTAATCGCAAATGTAATCATATATCCGGCTCAATAGATATTTTCCTTTGCTTCCTATATGTTTAACAAAGTCTTGAAAAGATGAATTAAGTATCTTGATAACGAACCTCGGTACTATATATTTCATAGCCTTCCAAATTCAAACTTTGAAGTGTTTATGGATACTTCGATGTAAAAACACAGACATTAGTTTACGAGTGTCAATAAAACCGTAAAACCTCTAAGTACCCGTGTTTATAGACCATAGATCCAAAATCTATATTGGAAAAGAAACAATACATAAATCGCCTAATTAGGTCACAGTGTTACGCTCTCAATATTGATAAATAGTACACAAAAACTAGTAAGCCTACTTATCACTAAGATAAAATAAGAATAAAAAGTACGGATAACTAAAAAAAAATTAAAACCTGTTAGTAACTAGAGACTAAGTGAAATAATACCTTACAATGTTGCTTATCCTCTTAGGATTATTTCATTGACTGTACATAATTTGATTTCAGTGTAGAAATCAAACTCACCTGTCTCCTGTCTATGTATTATCGCATTCATAAACACACAGCCACATTACAGTCATCAATTAACTAATTATTACTAGTTAATTCACTCCAGTACATGCAACACTACACTATAAATCATTTCCACGAGTTGGCAAGACAGATGGGCGCGTGGATCGGTTTTATTTTTAATTGATGGTATGAGGTGTCGCTTTTGGCACGTGTGGGATTTTGATTTCGGGTTATAAGTCGAATGCTATCGATTTGAATATCGAATGTAGGCCGGTCGGACCGACCGCGCGGAGCGAGCGAGCTGACGTCTCTAGGACACGAGCGCAGGGCTAGCATCGCGCCTGCGCGCCTACACCCTGGTTTTAAACCTCCAGCTACAGGATGATATTGTTAACCGATTTGCTTGGCTAAAAAGGTATGATGGAAAAACGAACTGAACACCTTTACAGAAAGAGTTACAAGTTGCATAGGCAGATTGTATGTAGAGAAGAATATGATGGAAAGAAAAGAGTTAGCTCTACAATCGGAAACAGAAAATTTTATAATAAAAATACATTAGCTCACCATTCTGTCAATTATTTAGGTGAGATTGTGGTCAATCGAAGATACACAGATAACAAAAGTGCCTTATTAGAGGCATTATTACATTATGCTTGTGTACGGCGGCGCATAAAGTTGTATGTAGGCATAAAGTTTTAAAAAATTACGAAGAAGCATCAAATAAGCGTACACAAACAGTCACGGTATATATTTTTATTACATTATGCTTGTGTACGGCAGTGCTACGGCGTAGCAAACTGCTACGCCGTAGCCATGAAATTAAAATTTTGATGAAGTAGCATCAAAAAATATCCATACATTCTAATCACGGTAAATATCCTGTTATGTGTGGCTTTAATGTTAAAAACCATGATAGTTTCAAAAAAAATTATACAGAGTGAAATTCTATCTTTTATCTCTTACTAAATCATCCTATAGATGCGCGACGCAGGCTTTGCCGCCAGTCGGCAGCACGCACCCTGACGTCCATTGAACTCACCGAGGACTCGCATCGTCAACGCAAATTGTCTTTTCATTATTCACACCGCGATTATTTCACCCTTTGACAACACAATAAAACGGCAAAACAACCGCCCACCAGAAAAGAACCAGAGGCGCAATTCTGCTAACCAATCGCCTTACCATGACAATGGTATCGTAGCAATATCATCATGTATAATCCTTAGATGAATGAAACTCCAGATAGTGCGCGCGGTGTTATTTATACAGACAGATTGATAGAAGTGTGTCAACCTTGACACATTTTACGTGCAATGTATATAATATAGTTTCTATAATCTAAGGTAGAATACAAAAACGTGTCTATGGTGGCGATTCTACGAAGACTATATTATTGTTGGACTATATCGGTTCCCTGAAAGAAATCGCTTCTAAGCGATAAGGCCGCCCATTGTACTTCTATGTTAAATGTTTATGTCCATGTTTCTTTGGATTTATTTTGTGGTGTACATTAAGGAGTTTTGTATTGCATTGTATCGTATATTATTGTAATGTGCGAGTTTATTAGTAACTAATGTTCCGCCCCAGCTTCACACGGGTATGTTCTATAGCCTATGTTACTTAGTGATAATGTAGCTTTCTAACGGCAAGATAATTTTTGAAATCGGTTCAGTAGTTTTTAAGCTTATTCGTTACATACAAAAATACAAATCTTTCCTCTTCATAATATTGGTGTAGAAGAGTAGTTAGGGGTAAGTTACCTACCCCTACCTACAGAGGCATAACATTTGAAGGATCTATTTTTGTCCTTTCTCTCGTTCCAGTTTGGTAGACAAATAGTCGGACTCAACTTTATGTCTAGACTAGAGGTAGATTGTTGAGGAACAAATTTGATAAACACTGACATAGAACTTGTAAGGATTTCGTAACTCTAGTTTTAGCAAAGAATTATTGAAATGATTATTACGAGACTGTTTTACATAAATTTTCATTATTTATCATATAAAAAATATCGCCTTTGTCACTTCCTGAAAAGTAAGCTTTCTAATGGTGAAAGAGTTTTTAAAAGTGGTCCAGTAGTTTTTTTAAGTTTATTTGCTACATACAAAAATACAAATATTTGATTTTTAAAATATTAGTGTAGATATATAATAATAAGCCAAGCAGGATATAATATATAATAGTAAGCTAGAAAAGAAACGCAATATTTATAATTATGTTGTTTAAGTTTTATTTGGCAGCAGAATATTAGAACTTACAAAGTATAGAATTAAAACAAATACAGACTTATTATTAAGATACATTATTTAGGCACCGTAACAAAGACAGAAAATTCAAAGGAACCCAAAAATATTAATCAAAATTTTTTTCTTGTTGAAAAGCTTGTAATTTAGCCACCATTCCAAAGAAATCGTGTTAAAACTGTTCCTTTCTCAAGCAGATTATATTTTTAATTGAAAAATGATTTCGAAATAACCACAATGGCAGAAAACCTCTGGGCGATATTCAGTGGAAAGATTTTTGTCGAAAATAAATTTGTGAAGAAAACATCCCGTGAAATAAAAATTAAGTTGATACTTTTTAACAAATTACAACGGTAATGAACTCAGATGAAAATGAAGGGTCTTTTCAATCTCACTGGATGCTTTGCCAGTTGAAGTGGCAATTCTGAATCTTAGTTCTTTTTAATTTACTCGCTGAGAGCTGGAGGTGCTTACTTAAGTGGCCAAAATCATTATGAAGACATGTTTTTTTTATTAGCTTTAATGAAAGCATATTTTTCTTTTTTATCAATAATGTGTTAATACTTATATCAATAAAAAAGAAAAATAAGAGAAATTGAAAAGTCATAAAAGATTTTTACTTCAAATTACCAATAGGGCTATTCTTAAAATATAAGTTAACTACTGACCAATCCTTTGTATTTGTGGGTAGGTAACACAGAAAAAAAAATTATTGACGTTGTTTTCTTCGTTACCCATTTCAAATGCAAAGGGATATTACCAATTGCTGATTGATATAGATTTCTGGAGAAAACATACCTCGATTTAAATAGCAAATAAACAGAGCAGGAATACGAAAAATCTTTTTCAAACTTACCGTTTGGGTGTGACGCTCATAGATCGCAAGGAAAAAACATAAGACTTGCTGTATGTATCGTATAATGTTAATATATGTTTCAATTCTCAATATATCGTATATTGAGAATTGAAACATAGATTTATAGTAATGTCCACCTTTCTACATTGCAAATATTGTAAGCATTTCTATGAACATTTCAGTGAGTTTATATTTATTATGATTGGTGACGACTTGTGTCCGAGGCGAAAATGACGTTCAGTGCAGAACTGAGAGTACTTAAGTGAGTCCCTGGACTTCGTTCAGTCAGACCTTAGAGTCAGACCTATCACTGTTGTTAGTGCTTAATCTTTTTATGACATTATTGCCGTGAAACTAAACTTCAACTTCTTATTTCATAGCTCACTGTGTTTTGCTGAAACAACTCTACCAGTGTCCAAGTCAAAAGAGTCATTAACTTTTGTATATAATCAAAGTGCTTCAAATCACTCAAAATAATAATAAAACTATCATCGAGTTTGTCTAATATTAGATCGCTATCATACTCTGAAAAATAGATCCTATCTCCCCGGTAGGGGCAATACAAGTGGCAAAACATATGGGGAGGAAACGTAAACGAAAAAGCATTTGAAAGATGAAACAACCCTTATTAAGGAATCTGATTCTGTTTTACATACGTTTTAAAAACAGACACTTCTTTTTCACGGTATATAAACTTGGAATCCACAGCGAAAGAGCCTCAAGCAGTACTCTCATACCCCGAGAAACGAAACTTACACAAGACGCGAACCAATCCCACTTTGGCCCGCATCCAAGGAATAAAAGTCAGCAAAACCTCGGATAAGTGACATGACATACTACTATCAATAACCCAAGCATTGACGAAAATTAATAATCTCGTTCACGGGGAAAGTATAGAGCAAATTAAACGTAATTATTTCTATCTATACCTTTACGTCAGACTCTACGATGGATTTCCGTAACAACAGCGGAGCCGACCCATAGTGTCCCTGAAGGATATGATGGCGCTAGGTGTATCCTTAATTAGTGGTCAACCCAAGAGTCATAAAGTTGGTTTGTGGTTCGAGGGTAGCTGCCACACCGTATCAGCAAATACCAACATGGCCCCGTACGGTCTTTATTGTACTGAATCGACAGTTTTTTCCACAATCACCACGCTTGGCAGGTGGATTGGTAATTATTATTGCAGTACAAATATTACAAATATAGCCCCGACAGATGATCTATGGTCACGTATAGACAGCAGACGGCGTACTTTCAGCACGAATTCCAGAATCTAGTGAAACCAAACGTTTATTTGTTACTAGTTTTACTAATTATGTTTAGGCTTACCCACTATACTAATAAAAACCTTGTGTGTACGAATGAAGAATTAACCCAGACATACATAGATATAGACATTTATTTATTTGCTGCTGCAGTACAAAACACACATAAAAATATAATTTGAAAAAAAAAGTGATAAAAGTGACTGACTGCTGTGTTACAGCAGAACCACCTCCTTCTTTTTGAAGCCGGTTAAAGTTAAGAGTCTATACACTAAAATCGTCTGCCCGCCGACAAGTTCACAAAACTCTGTCGACTGCCCATAATATTCAAACACAGTAATGTCGCACCAACCCACCGTGTGTCGACAGGATTTTAGTTTATGTAAATATCTTTCCTCCCCTTCCTACCATTAGGAAAACTCCAATTAGTTAGTACCGTAGAATTCGGTCTTTACATCAGGATCTATAATTAACCAGATTAATCCACCCGTAAGACCTCACGCGTGTTTGTCGTAATTTGTGAAAGTGGCTTCCAGAAAGCCAATGAGTTCGGTTTCCTATACACGCTCTTTTCTATCGCAAATTCGGATGAACACAAAAATATATGGAACTAGCAGCTGCCTGTGGCTTTGTCCACTTTTTTTTAGATATAAAGTAGTTCCTGGGTTACCACTATCTCCATGCCAAATTGTATAAAGATCCGTTCAGCCGTTTAGGCGTTAACGGAACAGACAGACAGCGTTACTTTTAAATTTATAATATTAGTGTAATATATATTATATAGTGTATATTATATTAGTGTATATATATTCTGAAACCAAGTATCGATTGTGCATTGTTTACGAAAGTACTAAAATTTTACGTTTCATTCCATTGCATTGTCGGACTAACAGGATACTTTTCTAGTCTAGTACTTTTTTAGTCTTCTATATTTTTTTGTTAATTAGCGGTAATTATCTAGTAATAAACTGGCACATTCACGAAAACTTTTTTCTTTTTGGTAGACATTTTTCAAGCTACTAGCCATGTTGGTGCTAACCGGTACTGTCAACTATCATCGTAAAACAGAAATCTAAAGCGTATCTAATTCAGAACATTATTGATCAAAAGGTTAACACCACATAAACTATGTGAAGTGTAGTTTAAGTACATCGTCGGATAAACTATTTATGAGGGGTTCGGCCGATCTCTAAAACAATCCCAAAAATATCCTTTGGATTTCCGTTCGACAAGTAAGAATGAACACGGAGCAAGAAAAAGGAGAAACGGAGAATTAAATTTTGTATTATTAATCAAGATGAAAGTATTATGGAAAACCCTTTTGGTACTTACTAGTAAGTTGATCTGAAGAAAGATACTCGATTAGTTTCTACGAGCTCTACTAATCTATTAGTCGGTCCATCGAGTTGAAGGTCTTCTGAAACGGAGTGTTGGGAGACCATCAACTCGGTGGACTGACGACAACGTAGCGGTCACAGGGAGTCGATGGATGGAGGCTTGTCCGGACTGCTCTTGGTGGCGTCGTATGGGGGAGGCATATATCCAGCAGTGGACGTGTATGGGCTGATATGATGAGCTCTACTAATTTTTCATAACATTTCTCTGGTCGTTAGTTCGGTTTTTTTTCGAGTTGAAGTTTTATTAAAACTTGTTTTGATCATCGACTAAAAACAAAGATGACTAAGATGTTCTTTATACTTAAAAGAAGCAACTAAAGTCTAACCTGGTAATTTTAATGTTTCTTTCAAAGTACGACACAGGATAAAGAGTTTCCTACCAAGCCTGGTATGGGCGTCACTTGAAACATTGAAAGGCCATTAAAAGAGACATCTTATAAAACGCCCGTTTGTCCGTGACTTTGTGAGCAGTAATGGCTTGTTAGGAGCAAAGCACTTTTAAAACCCAATTACGACACTACTATCTTCCTTTACAAAAGTGCAAAATGAAGCACGAACTTTACATTGTATTTTTCAAGAAGTTTACAGGGTATATTATAGAGCTGTTAACTGTTACCATTGAGTTTAAGTTTGTACCTACAAATATAAAATATTCTTATTCTTATTGAAGCAGCAAAATACATGAAACAAAAGATTACGTAGCTTACTGGCAACCCCAAAGATCGTAGCATCCTACACCTACCCACGTTTACGTCATACATCGAGCCCGTGGTTTTTATATTACCCTGTGATATTACCCGTACAAGCCTTGATTTCATAATATTTCTCATGGTTTCAAAGTAAACCTACATGCTCATGAAATATTATGTTTTGATATACGTCAAGACAGCACGGAGACAATTTTCCTTGCTACATAAATTCTCCTGGAGGAAAGTAGACAAGTTAATAAGAGATTTTGTAGCAGTCAGCGGAAGGAGCTACACGAGCATGACATGTAGCGTATAAACCTGTGGTGCATGGTTTGTGGAATGCATAGTGCTAGTCTCGTCAAAGTGGATAGATTATGTGAGTGGGTTGTCGAATGGGTACTGTTTGACCTGCCTCGAGCTGAAAACGAGTGCCGTGACTTTGGCAGAGACAGTTCTGAGTGGATTTGTTCATGGGCTTAGACTTGTGTGTAACTTTTTCAACAAAGTATTTTCTTTACTGGCAATCCGTTCCAGACTTCCAACTTATTTACTGAGGGTTTGTACACAAAATTGCGAATCAATGCGATGCGAATACAAAGCTTGAAGATCGAAGAAAGATTGAAGCTTTTTTATGATGCGACGTCTCATCGCAGTTTTGTGTACGAGCCCTAAGATAGAATTTTGCGACAGTACTTTTTGTTAGACATGGATCGAATTCTTCAAGCCTGTAAATTTTTTGAGGAATTTCGATTCTATGTCAGTATTAATAAATGCTATCGCCAGCCAAGCTCAGTGCTAATGAATAAATAAAACACCTGTATGTCTGCACCCGACGATCCTGCCTTTATACTCGCGCAGCTGAAACAGTTTTCCTTCTATTGTGAAAAATTAAGTAGTGATAATTTGCGAAATCCATTTCTGGCCATCCGCGTATAAGGTAATTTGCGTTTCTGGTACTATGCGTCTGAACGGAGATTGCACCACTTCGCTTTAGGCATGTCATGAGATTGAATCAGTAGAGAGCGTCAGAAACAGAAATTTATAAAATGACAAGAAAATAACAGAAATGCGATCTACTCGTGGCCGAGTTGTCCTCATCACTACCCTTAGTGATAGTGATAGTGAGGTACTATCGGACCCCAGTCGATGACAACTGGCTCGATCTTAATGTTTGATTGGGACGATTTGTCCACAAAAGTTTTCGGAACAGGGGCAATGGCTTATGAACACAATGTTAACTTTCCATCAGGTGAGCTAGTGAACAAATAAAAGTCTTATATCTATAAAAGGGTTCGGGAAGCGAAAAACGACAACATGCTTGAAGGCTAGTTTTTGACTTAGTGAGATATTTCCTAACATAAAAAATATCCTAACCATTGAAATAATGATAAACGCTAGCCCTACAAAATATTCAAGCATACCCTGCTTGAATATTTCGGAGCGCTGGCGTGCGCTGCGCACAAGCGTGCCTTCTGCGTATGCATACCCCGCGCCTTGCACCTGGTATGCGTACTTGTAGATGGACGCAACCGATGGCCGTGCACATATAATATAAGTCAGAATCGTACTCTTGCGTATAAAACCGTTGGCAGAAGCTAGTTGAATAGAATATAGGTACATCTAAGTAGGTACGTCTGCTCCGAACCTCAGACATGTCGAGTCACACGCGAAAAGCGTTATGTATTCCTTCCGCGTGCGGAATGACTATTTTAATATCACGAAAATGGCTTTTGGAAATTTCTTTTTTACTGTCATTCCTCTGTTATAATGAAAGCTGCTGAAGCACACTAGCATCGGAATGATTTGCTAGAATTCACCTTTAAATTCTTAACTGAAATGAAAACTAATGTGGACAAAATCAATAACACCTTGTTTCTTATTTGATAATAATGACTGTTTAAAAACCTGTTTATAGTATAAAATTTGAATTGTCTAGGTACTTATTTTGTAAGCCTAAAGAAATAAAGGTTATTGATATAATATTGTTTTGTTATTGTGGCTCCCTCTAATTTAGAGAGCAAAAGTTTTTTTAAGTATTTTATTTCTACTTTGCAATTGAACTGTTTCTACTTGGTAACTCTAAATTAATCAATAGAATATAGTACACTAGCGACCCGCCCCGTCTTTGCACAGGTACTATTTTATGCATGTTTTATACATATAAATCTTTTTCATGAATCACTCTATCTATTAAAAATACCACATCAAAATCCGTTGCGAAGTTTTAAAGATCTAAGCATATATAGGAACAGACAGATAGCGGGAAGCGACTTTGTTTTATTCTATGTAGTGATACAATATCATTACTAAATGATTATTAGCGTTACTTTTCAACTGTAGGTGAGTGCACAAAGAAGGCCCATGATTGATGCAACAACTGATGAAAATTTATCACGACTCTGTATTTTCTAGATTTCGAATATCCGTTACAGGAAACTATCGTAAGCTTTACAAGTTAGAATTCCCTGAGTAGTTTATCAGCTGCCAGCACTTTGTTTAATTCAGCTCCCAAGAGATAGTGTAACTTGTGTGTGTCGAACAAGCTGTAATGGGGCATGTAGGATGTTCGATACCAAAGTAATGTTTTCAAGTTCCGGTGTGGCCTACCCTCTGGTACCCAAGATGAGGGTAAGCCAACCTTCTGTTTAATTAATGGCGGCTTGACCCACTAAGTTTCACCTTAGTAAGTTGAAGCAAGTGTTTAGCCAAAAAGCCACATTCCTATCTGTTTTACATTAGCGTTAATTATTTAGTTTAATTATATGTTCTGGCTAGAACTACTTTAGCTGTATCAGCTTGAAAATATAGAAGTGGATTGTTAAATTACACTTTTGTAGAAAACTTTGTTGATTCTGATTGAGGTTCCTTTGTTTTTTAAAGAAGTCTCTGACGAATATGGCAAGGGTTACCTTTTTCTAGATTTAACCTGCGAGTGGTTTTACCCATGAAATTGGGTATTACATCCATTTTTAAATGTGTCTGAAATAAATTCTATAGTGCTAATGAACTACTAAAATAGACTCATTTTTTATTCAATCGATAAGTGCCCTTAAAATGCATTTAAATATACATTTTCTCGGTGTTTATGACGTCAACTAGCAGCGTGGTACCTGAACAAATGCGCTGATGTTGCTGATGAAAGCTGATACTTTTTAGTTGGCCTACAAAGCCGTATGACATATTAAAATTGCTTCTACTATGTCATGGTGTTTAAAAATAGATTTAAAAAAAAAAACAGGAAACTTTGAATTGAATCTTAAAATTTATTTTGTTATTTTATTAACTTAAAACTACATTTTCCGACTGCTTTTTGCCTAAGCTCTTTTAGTGCACCTGTGTGTGTTGTGTACACACACTTGGGCACTATAATATTTTCTGCGCATCTCGCAAGTTTCCGTTGAGACAGGCCACCCTATCCGAATATTCGGCTAGGAAGATATTATTACTGGTACCTACCTACATGTCTTTTGTTAAGCCTCTTTTCAATGTAGATTTTTTGTTGGTGTACAAATTTAGCATTTTTAGGATTCCGTACCCAAAGGTAAAACGGGACCCTATTACTAAGACTCCGCTGTCCGTCCCTCTGTCTGTCTGTCCGTCTGTCACCAGGCTGTATTTCATAAACCGTGATAGTTAGACAGTTGAAATTGACTGATGATGTATTTCTGTTGCCGCTATAGCAACAAATACTAAAAACACAATAAAATATAGGGGCATCTATACAACAAACGTATTTTTTTTCATAGATAATGGTACAGAACCCTTCGTGCGCGAGTCTGGTTTTATTCTAAAAGTCTTGTACTTGTAGAAGTTACTTGTTATGGTTATTACCGTTCCGTTCCAGTGTTGATAATTTGGAATCCTTTGATCTACCCTCGCTCTCATATTAGCTAGAAGCTCGCTACACTAATAGGGAACACTAAACATTACAGGATGGTATGAGCTCGCTCCGGGTAATCACCATAAATTGTCGTGTCGTGACGTCATTAGCACCCCCTTCTAAGGATAATTTGTTTTCAACGTTTCGTTTACATTTTTCTCGAGTCATGCATAATAGGGTAAAGACAGGGTGCTATGGCGGTCATTAGGGGAGTCCTATGTCCAGTAGTGGACTAACATAGGTTGATGATGATGATGTTGCATGATAGTGCATGTGTTTAAATTGGTTTTAATTTTCAGGGTGGGTTTTTGAGATTTGAGTGGATAGCCAAATCCGAAAACATCAGAGTTAGAGAAAATTTGTGAAAGAAAGAACTCATGACCACTATTTATTAGGAAACAATCTACTAAAAAAACACAGAAAAACAACAGAAAAACACACAGGGTGTTTTTTTAAGGGAATAGATTGTTTCATATTAAATAGTTGAGCTAATTCTAGATTGTTTTGAGCAGTGAGCTTAATTGTACTATTTATTAGGAAACAATCTACTCCCTTTAAAAAAACACCCTGTGTGTTTTTTTAAGGGAGTAGATTGTTTCATATTAAATAGTTAAGCTACTTCTTTCTTCTTCTTTAAGTTAGATTGTTTTGAGCAGTGAGCTTAATTGTTTCAATTGTATAGATTACTAGCTGACAGACAAACATCATGACATTCGACATATGGATTTCAAATTTGTTTCTGTTAAATTTAAGGGGCTAAACTACCTCAAATCAACTCGCGGGAATCGAACCCGCAACCTTCTGCGTTGCAGGCAGACCTGAAACTAGTTGTTTATAGACAAGTTTATTCATGTTATTCAGTAAGCTTTCAGGTGTGGAAGCTCTGGCGTTGAATTTCATGTAAATTACTAGGCTACTAGTAGGTACTAAGCTATATGCCATGGAACGTGTATAGGTACTAAGCCGAAATGGGGAAGATTCTAGTCAATTTTGTTCTTAGATTTTTTGAATACCGAATATTGTGATTCAAGACTTTTTTCTCACTATTTGTGTTATTTTACACTTTCTTGCATTATTTAATATCATACGGTTTTAAAAGTCATGAAATTAAAAAAAAAGGTGTTTAAAAATTATAATAGTAGTTAGAATACGCGTATGAAGGAACTTTTTTTTAGCTATTCCAAAAAGCCTATTTTTTTTTATTATGTTGACGAATTCATTACGGATGTAAGCGGTTTTAACCCGCTAAATGATCGAATTTAAAAAAAAACGTTAAACAAAAGTTGACCCCGTCGTCGGGGTCCAGATTCACTCCCTATCGGCACATGCTTCGTGACACCCTGTGGATTATGAGTATAATGTACCTGCTTATGTGTTCTATTATAAATGACGTAGAAACCTAGTCTCAGTATCATAATATCGAGTTTACATAACATGATAATAATGTTACATTAGCAATAACAAAAAGTGGCGCCCTCCTATAGAATGTTACTTAGAAAATAGCAAATAAATCCATTATCTCCGAAATACTTTCATTATAAATAATATAGCTCATATTTCCTTTGTAACGAACCTTTTAAAATATATTGAGTATAAAAGTACCCAGTACAAATTAGCTTTTAGTGTTGTATAAAATTTACACAGACACGCTAACTGATATTACCAAAATTCACAACATAAGAATAAAAATTGAGATACCTAAAAGTATAGTTAAGCTATTTCTAGATTGTTTGCAACAGTGAGTTCAATTGTATAATTTCTTCGTTCTGTTTTAATTGTATACATTTTTGAATAAATAAATAAATAACGCTGGACAATTCACACAGCATTATCTAGCCCCAAGTTAAGCAGAGCTTGTGTTATGGGTACTAGATAACTGATATACATAATAGAATACAATACATAGATAGATATTTTTTATTATACATAGAAAACGACCAGAACACCCTGAACAAATGTCTGCAGATCGTACACACATTTGTCCCGAGGCGGGAATCGAACCCGCAACCTCCTACGTCGCAGGCGGACTTTCGCCAACCGCGCCACAGAGGTCGTGAACTATAATAACACTTAATTTAACTCCAACGATTTTAAATTCAAGGTGAGTGACTCTTTACGGGACGGTGATGCTTGATGCTAAATGGAATAAGCCCGAGGGTACCCCAATAGTGCTCCACTAGATACCTACAGCATACAAGACTTGATTTCATAGAACTATATTCCATAATAATATTGGGAAGATAACGGATTAAATACGAGGTAGTAGCAGTGTACTTAAGTAGCTTCAGTGATGCTTACAATGCTTTGTGTACACATACTGAGTTTTGATAGAAATATTCAATAGATACCTTGTTTTAAGGCGCATACCGGGTTCGATTCAGGCCTTGAAACAAATATTTGTACTATCTGCAGGTTCCGGGTGTTCTGGTCGTTTTCTATGTACATATAATAAAAAAATATCTATCTATGTATTGTACTATATTATGTATATCAGTTATCTAGTACCCATAACACAAGCTCTGCATAGCTTGGGACTAGATAATGCTGTGTGAATTGACCAGCATTATTTATTTATTTATACCCCACCCAAACTAGCGCCGCCACCTTCTTTATTTTATATTCCGTTTAACAAAGGAATTTCGGAAAATCCATCTTCCAGTTTGTGATATCTATCATAAGCTTTATTTTAATGCCTCTGTAATATATAATATATATATAATGCTGGACAATTCACACAGCATTATCTAGCCCCAAGGTAAGCAGAGCTTGTGTTATGGGTACTAGATAACTGATATAAGTAATATTATACATTACATAGATAGATATTTTTTATTATACATAGAAAACACCCAGACCAACGGAACAAATTTCTGCAGATCGTACACAAATTTGTTCCGAGGCGGGGATCGAACCCGCAACCTCTTGCGTCGCAGGCAGACTCTCGCCCGCTGCGCCACTGAGGTCGTCTAATAGTTTTATTCTAATAGTTCTAATCGTAATAGTTTTATTCTATTTAGTTTAGGCAGAGATACGAAGTTGCCCTTGGTGGCCACCAAAATCTATTTTCGTATCGCTTGCTTTGTGATAGGTATCACAAACTGGAAGATGGATTTTTGAAAATTCCTTTGTTAAACGGAATAATAACATAAAGAAGGTGGCGGCGCCACTTTGGGTGAGGTATGCGCCTTAATAGAGCCTAACGGCTTGCCTACTGACGTTAAGTGGTTGGGCGCGGGTTGGCACGAGGTTTTTTGTGGTTTAAACTAGCGGAAAAGTAATTTGCCGTAAACTATAAACCATTTTCTATGAACTTCGACTTGCACAAATTGCACTGTATAATTGTATAATTTATCAAATTATATAATTATAATTATACCGGCACAGGAAGACCTCCCGGTGGTATAAATTGTATGCGAATCCGTTCGGCAGGTTTTCGATTTCGAGAACGGTTGAACGGATCTGGATAAAATTTGACACAGAGATAGATTATAGTCTGGAATAGCACATAGGCTATATTTTATCCACGGGAGCGAAAACAAAGCGGGTGAAACCGCGAGGTGTTGCTAGTTTTATAATATTTAGATATAGCTAGGTAGTAGAAGTATATTTTTTTTTATTTATTTAAAAATGTCTTGAAAACCTAGTGATGTATCAACAAAATAAATAAATAAATAATGCTGGACAATTCACACAGCATTATCTAGCCCCAAGCTAAGCAGAGCTTGTGTTATGGGTACTAGATAACTGATATACATAATATAATACAATACATAGATAGATATTTTTTATTATACATAGAAAACGACCAGAACACCCTGAACTGTAATGTCTGCAGTTCGTACACACATTTGTCCCGAGGCGGGAATCGAACCCGCAACCTCCAGCGTCGCAGGCAGACCTTCGCCCACCGCGCCACAGAGGTCGTCAAAAAAAAACAACAAGCCAGTTCATTTCGTTGTTGGTAAAGGCGTCAGAGCAAAACAATGCGGTCTTTTATTTACGAGTGCCAGTGTTGCCACTAGCTCGGGATTACCTCCGGAATCACAAGTTCCAAGTTTAATTTGCGGAACTGAATTCATTGTTCTTATTGCTAAATATTAAGGAGTAATTTTCATGTTATCCAGTTGAAATAAGTGATTTGTATATCTACAATATTTTACCAGTAAGTACATAGAATACTAATAAGTGACGTTGATTTAAAATACTAAAGCTTATTTTCACCATGTCTAAGCCTTAGCCAAACTCGTTTTAGATTTTTTGTTAGCCTGATAAGCCTATAACTCTGTTGCCGCATCTTTTTTTACGCAAATTACATTACTTGTCGATCCTTCCTTCAATAAATATTGCCTTCAATTATATCTGAAAGACGACGCCAAGCAAAAGAAATTTAGGTATTTGTGTCGTGTTTTGTTTAATAAATTTCTACAAGGAGTTTGGCTTATGTATATTCGTTACCAAGGTTATCGACATAGCTCAAAGGATTAGCAAGCTGAAGTGGCAGTGGGCTGGCCATATTTCGAGAAGAACCGTCAACCGCAGGGGTAAAGGTGTTCTTGAGTGGAGACTCGGCAAACGTAGTGTAGGACGCCCTCCGACCAGTTGGGACGACGATTTGCGAAAGACTGCTGACAGATGCTGGATGCGGCAAGCTGAGGACAGGGCGCTATGGCGCTCATTAGTGAAGGCTATGTCCAGCAGTGGACTGGAATAGTCTGATGATGATAGTTATTACCATTCCGATCAATAGCAATGTTTAAAAGATATAAGGTTTATAGATTAGTGTCTTTGGTTAGATAAGTCTATAATTGTCTTTATACATACAAAGTGTGTTTAGTGTGTAAAATATGTCTTTTTGTATGAATATTTTTATTACTGTATCTATTTTTAGTTTTAAAGATCTAAGCATACACACAGGACAGACTGACAGCGGAAGGCGAATTTATTTTATACTTTAAAGTTATTATAAGTTATAAATAAATTTATTATAGAGTATCAAATAAATAACATTCGAATAGAACAGTGAAACAGCGGTGACATACGTACGTAAAACTCAAATTTATAACCAATGTTCAGTTCATAACAATTCTTAATTCTTTATTGCACTGAAATAAAACCTTATTTTAAACCTTATAACTAGAGAGGTATTGCAAAGGCGAGCTTAACCCTAAAAAGAGTTCTCTTCCAGCAAACCTTAATGAGAGAGGGAGACAAGTTTGTAGTAGTGGGTAAGTGTGCAAAAGATATAAAAAGATAGAAAATACCTATATTAATTACATAAACTAATACATAAAATAATATATAAAAACATATATAAAATAATATACTATAAAATACTAATCTAAATAAATACCTAATAAATATAATAACGATTCTATATTTATATTAAATACTTAAAATACTTACCTACATCAAAGTAATGATGATAGGTAATGCTCAAATACTATACAAACATTTCCTAAAACACATTCCAAAATAACCGGTTGTATAAAGTTCCTCTTAATTCTATTTCTCGACAGCGTTCATGGTTCGTAGACCCAACATCTGAAGACTTGAGCCCCTATTGTATCTGTTTTTAGTTGCTATTGTTCTCTTCAGAGATCGTTAGCGGCCTCTGGAACTGTGACTCTTCATTTAACCTCTCTGCTTTGTGATTTCATTGAAACAAATGAAACAAACTTTTGGTTATTTTAAGATTAATAAGTTTCGAATAAAAATAACATTACGCAATTCGTGGACGAACGTCCGGCTATGATTCCGGACGGTCGTTGAGGTTGAGTTAAGAGTTTGATTCTCGCCTTGGGACAAATGTTTGTACGATCTGCAGAGATTTTATCCGGGTAGCTGCGTGTTTTCTATGTATAATGTAAATATGTCAGTCATCTGTTACCCTTAGAGCACTGTTACCCATTAAAGGTATAATCTTTGGTACCCATAATAAAGTGTGCTTAATTTGGGGCTTGATAATAATAAAATACTTTGTTGTGATTGTCCAGCATTTTGGCTTAATTTATCCCACTGCCTGACAAAGAGCCTTCCCCATCGAAAGATACCATTTTACCAACACAAAACACTTCTGATTTTTACGATACTGTGATAATTACATATATCCATTTCAAGTCAGTCAATATTGAACTAAGAACTCGCTTCAAAACAATTTAACATTTGAAAACAAATGCTAAGTATGATATGGGGCCTTTCTTTGCTCTACTAATGAGCTCATGACATTTTCTGAATAAATACAAGAAACATAATGAGCTTTAGTTACTCAATGTTTATTTGTATTTGTATTTATTCAAAACATAACGTCTATTCTTACAGGTATGATACAATACAATACAATAGAAAAAGCAATCATCTGAAAAGATACACATGTGTCCACCATACCCCTTCCACTCTATGACAAACTGGTGGATATAATATACCGCCCACTAGCACTAAGCGGTTTTTCTCCACCTTCATCATTCATACCGCTGGGATTTGGAACACGCTTCCTGCTGCAGTTTTTCCGGTTAATTACAATCTGGGTCTCTTCATGTCAACATCTTCTAGACCTTCGTGACACATCCTCACTTTCCATCAGGTGAAATTGTGGTCAAACGAAGGTCTATTGACTATTAAAAAAAGTAAGAAAACGCTCAGGAAAAACTCCCACACACTGCCTAAAATCATCTCCACGCGCTATCCACGAGCCGATAGCTAGCTGCAAGATCGTCCGCAAAGAGTCGTATGATCGTACGATTTGCTTCAAGCTTATGACTCGCGCGCTGGTAGCCGCTTGGAAAGCTCGCTTGAAACTTGCGGTATGCTAAGCGTAAGCCAACTAGAGGCTAGGATGCTGAAAGATCGACTACCACGTTGTCTCCTATTTTATGCAATCATTGTAAAATATCTATCTAAGGACATAAATCCAAGGAAAATGAGTTTACGCATTTTTTAATCTTCATTTTTGTATCCATAATACAAGCTCTGCTTAGCTGGATAGATTACATAATCTATTGCTTGAATAATTTATAAGTATAATAATTGTCTATGATCATCATCATCATAAAAATTTTCACAGATATAAAACACTACTCGTACATATAATTGTCCTGGACCCGACGAACCTTCGTAGTCATAGGATAGGACAGCGAAGCAAATCCTTTTAGAAAAGTTTAGGTTTAAAATATTAAGGAGGTTGAAATACCTCACTATAGAACCTGGCCGCAAGAAACTTCAAAATTCAAATCACTACGAACAATCGAACGACTGATCGTCGATTGCCTTTTTCTTGTTCTAATTTTGGAAATAACCAGGGTCGATTTTGATATAAATAGGCACGCTTAGGTACAAGAGTATATTCAGTTCATATTTTGACGCGATTACGGAAATAAATAAAGGTGAAAATAAATAAAAGTGTCTTATTGGAAAAACCCTGCAGAAAAGAACAGCAGGAAGATACAGTCCACATCAAAAATAATACCACACAGCTATACTAATACTGTGAATATTGACTTTAACAAAAGTACCTAAATTACAAAGACGTTTTACGGAGGCCAACTATCAATACAGCTTACTGTAACATAGGTGAGACTCGAAACAAAAGCCTGAAGCCGGGATTAGAAGCTCTGATTGGAGTATTGATTAATACGTGGTCTGTGGTTGGACTGATCATTAGACCAATCAGAATGGACAGCACACAGTTACTTTACAATTCTGAATGCAGTTGTATAAATAATCCTGGATTTGCATTTTACAGCACTATTTAACTTTAAAGTTTGTACCAGATTAAACTAACCTTGTAAAAGAAATAACAATGTCTATTGTTAGAAGTTTTCTGTTTACTGAATTTTATTTGATCTGCCCCCCTAGCACGGGGATTGTTGTCTAGGGTAGAATTGACAATAATGACATCACATCGCCATACATTGCGTACACTATTAAAGTGGAATTAGTGCTTTACAAACAATTTACGCATTCGATGACGAAGTGACGTAATTTTTCTCTATTCTACCCTAGACAACAATGGGGCTGAAAGGTTATTTGCTTGTACTAGGTATAGAACGGTCAAATCTTTATGAATTCGCGGAAGTACGCGCAGTGGCTGCGCGGTAGTGTATTTTAAGGTTCCAGAAGGGCGCGGTGAGCCAATCACTGCATCTCGTTTCGATTTGAAGGCTGTATTCACAGAATTCATAAAGATTTGCGAGAACGCTAATACTCTATATAATTAAAT
Source organism: Eupithecia vulgata (assembly GCA_946478455.1). NCBI lineage: Eukaryota > Metazoa > Arthropoda > Insecta > Lepidoptera > Geometridae > Eupithecia > Eupithecia vulgata. The sequence goes on along the minus strand of OX297869.1, from coordinate 8,342,271 downwards.
CCATAACTGCAAATCTGTTTGAGCTGCTAAGCCGCAGAATTATCTACATTATTATGTATTAAAGGTAGGTACAAACTTATAAACATTTGTAGGTTTTCAACTGAAAACGTTGATAAAAAATGATAAATAAAAATTAAATTAATGTTTATTCAGTAGCTGTCAAAAGAAATAATAAAATTATAATAAATAATGCTGGACTTGTGTTATGGGTACCTACCAGATAACTGATATACAAAATACAATACAGTACAGATAGATATTTTGATGATACATAGAAAGCTACCAGAACACCCGGAACAAATACCTGCAGATCGTACAAATATTTGTCCCAAGGCGGGAATCGAACCCGAAACACACACAGACACTACTTACAACAGACGTTATAGTTTATAGGTAGTGTGATAATATCTTACCTGTTTTTTTTACCTTATTGTCTTAACGTTCTGAGACCTAAGTACCAGTTTTGCATAGATTACCAAAACTATAAAAGTTTTCGTTTTCTTCCATAAATTTATCGCATTCCATATAAATGTATGGAAGGAAACGAAAACTTTTATAGTTTTGGATACTGAAAGAAACTATTTTTCATAATATGACATCGATTCAATAGTTTTAAACTCGATTGTATTATCGAATTATTTTGAGTGACATTTTCCATACATGCAGTACAACTAGACAAGTCAACGGTATCTTATGAAGTCTTTAATCGTTTTGGTATTTAGCAAATCCATACTAGCCTCTGTTAGAGGCCAACAGAGGCAACCTGTTTCCGGTTGAATGAAAATAGAATTTATTGCACAGAAATAATAGAAGTTGTTTTTGTGGTTCAACCTAATGTGGCGAAAGGTCCTGTTATTGTGGGGATAATGTTATTTCTAATGTAATTTTAGTGTGGAAAATGAAAGCAGGTAGGATTGTTTGTGGTTACCATAAAAGCTGTTATGTCACGAACTTCCCCAGCCTCCATCATTCTTATTTAACTACACATTTCTCAAACTTTTTTGTATTGTTTTGAATTATAAAGGACCACACAATCGCTGTCATATCTACAAAAAAAATACAAAATACAAAAATATTATTACTTTAACTTAATGTACAATAATATAAGTGTTTGAGATTCCCTTTTAAGTAAAATAAATACTTGTGTTAGGAAATCTCGCTCTTCTAAAACAAACAATAGGTATATGAAATGTAGATCAAGTTACATAATTAAGTTATAAATAAAGAAGGTACTTATTATTATTTAAAGGTTAACAATCAAAATTAAAATTTAAAGTGTACATACAAATGAATTTGAACATGAGCGATGTAGGTGTGTGTGTGTGTGTGTGTGAGGGTGTGTGTGAGTGTATGTGTGTGAGGTTGTGTGGGTGTGTGTGCGTGTGTGAAGTGTTCTATAGTAAGTATACTTGGGTCACCTGAAGACCCAGTGTCTGGGCAACAGGAGACCCAAATGTGTAAGGTACATATAAGTGTAATGCAGTGGTATGGAGTGGGTCCCTTCGTAAAACTCCAGTCTCTTGAGAGTCTGGGTGATACATATCTTGTTAACAAGATTTCCCTTCACACACATAAGAGTGTTTAGAAGTCTAGATATAGATCTAGACTAGTTAAAAAATAGGTCATCATCAGCCTATACCAGTCCACAGCTGGACATAGGCCTCCCCTAATGAGCGCCATAGCGCCCTGTCTTCAGCTTGTCGCTCCCAGCATCTGCCTGCAGTCTTTCGCAAATCGTTATCCCACCTGGTCGGAGGTCGTCCTACACTACGTAAAAAATAGGTAACAATATATATATATAATAAAATAAATATCATTTAATACGTTATCTGTAACGTTTATTATAGAAGAGCGAGATCCTCTAACACAAGTTTTCTATACTCAAATGAGGGTCTCAACAATGGAATAACTTAATTATTGTAAGCTAGAGAAATGAACATTATTTATTAAATTTATTTTAGTTGCTGAGCGCGGCTTTGCACGAAATTTTCTGGGATAAAAATTAGCCTATGTGTGAACCCGAGATGCCATCTCCCTGCCAAATTTCATTGAGATCCGTTCCGACATTTAGGCGTGAAAAGGTAAAAGACAGACACGTTACTTTCGATTTTGATTATTAGTACTTATAATAATAATATAATATTATTATTTTTTTTATTCGTAAAAAAAGAATTTTTAAAGAGATTTAAAATAAATGAAGTGTATAGTCATAAGAACAATATAAGTTTATTTTCCAGAATAAAGCTTAAAACTACAAGGTACAAGTACATAAATTATTCTACTATAAAAGTATATTTTCACATAGTAGGTACATATGCAGAGTCAAAACTTTAAGGGGTCGAATAGGTTGACTCCTTGCACTAAGTTTTCACTTGTATATAGATGCAAGGGTCCTTTCCCTCGGCTCTATCGTCTATCAGGACCTTAAGTGCATCTGAGTATATACTGCGTTTATATTTATTTAGAAATAGAAAGTAAGTACATCTTACCGAACCCCCAGAGGAAAGCCATTAGGCATCACGTTAGCAACTGCTGCCCGTTGTTTTATTCCCGCAGCAATTTATGCTAAACATCTGATATATTTGGACCCTCCGATCGGGATACACATTTGTATGTAAAACGGGACAACATCTGTCGTGCCTTCCCACTTGACCTTACCCTTCTCTATTGTTATTTGCCTGTAAGCAAACATTGTGCTTTACGTGTCACTCAATATTAGATGTCCCTTTGTAGGCCTTGGTCTATTTTTTATGATTTCCTGTGTTATTTTAATCCTATGTTATTTTGAGTCATCATCATCAGCCTATACCAGTCCACTGCTGGACATAGGCCTCCCCTAATGAGCGCCATAGCGCCCTGTCTTCAGCTTGCCGCATCCAGCATCTGCCAGTAGTCTTTTGCAAACCGTCATCCCATCCTGGTCGGAGGGCGTCCTACACTACGTTTGCCAAGTCGCGGTCTCCACTCAAGAACACGTTTAACCCAGCGGTTGTCGGTTCTTCTTGAAATATGGCCAGCCCACTGCCACTTCAGCTTGCTAATCCTTTGAGCTATGTCGATAACCTTGGTTCTCAGTCGGATGTATTCGTTGCGAATGCGATGCGATGCGATGTTATTTTGAGTAGTTATACGCTTTATAGGGTTCCGTACCTCAAAAGGAAAAAAAGAACCCTTATAAGATCGAGATATGGATGAAAGGTATCGAGTTGAAATTCACATCGTATTCTCTTGAACCCGCAATATAAATCAAGCTGTTCTTCTGTCAACGCAATAAAAAACTTAAAGACGTTTAATCATTTTTTGAATTTTAGAAATCACATACACACCTTTAGGGTAATTCCCGTTGAGCTAGAATCATGAATTTTGGCAAGAAGCAAGGTTTTAGCATAAGTAAAGAAAATAATCAAAAACCGTTTTTTAATATATCTTTTATGTAATTATTACCAAATCAGTGTTTTTGTATCTGGGTCGATTTCTTTGCGTGTACGAGCGTTGCGTGTACGTTTGTACGGAGCACGCGACTCCACGAGTCCAACTCACAATGTTTTTATTTATTTCAGTTTCAGTTTAAAACTTAATGTTTGCAAAAATAATTTAATTGTAAAAAAATAACAGAACTAATTTTGAATCCCTTTGTTTTAAACAGTTTTTAAATTGTGCGGGATTAAAACTTATTCAACGCTAAATTTAATATTTTTTATGGGACAACCTCGGGAACATTTTCTATACAATCCATAAAAATCATCCACATGGGTCTATAAAAGTCGGAAATATTGCCAACATATCTAAAAAATACACACAGCCGAATAAGAACCTTCTTATTTTTTAAAGTCTGTTAGAAAACAATGTTTTTTTTTATCAGTGTCGAAAACTGATACCGATTCATTATCGACTGCGGCGTAAAAACGACATTCGAAATTCATTTCTTCATAAACAATGACCAACGCAAGCTATAATTTCTTCTCTATTCTAGCCAAAACAATGCTAGGGGGGCTTAATTTAAAACAAAGCACTCAGCTTGATATACTCGTAAATGTCACTTCTAAACTTTAAAAGTTTATCCAAGTGAAAGATAATGCTCAATAGCTATTTTAGGATCAAATGCAGAAAGCAAACCAATGCTGGAGTGGTCATAATATAGCTTGGACGTGGCTTGGACGCTAGTAACAAACCTCAGTTACAATTTTATGACCCGAGCTTTGCCAACCGAGCAGTTTAAAGGTAATCCTATCTATTCGTAGGTATCCTATTTCTTTCAGACTTGGATGTAGATCTTCTGACCTGATGCTGGATCTTGAACGAAGCAGGCAAATAATTGAATGCCGACCTGCGTCATTACTTTCAAGAAGATCCTGAAAAATTGTACAAACCTAAATGTTAGACGATTTTCTATGCTCAAAGGTAGGTACGATTTTTATCCCTGAATGGTTACTGTTACCTAACCTTACCTTGTAGTTTTCTGTTTGTTTTTAACATAAAATTCTAAATCGGAGTTTAGTGCCATCTAGAGCAATGAGTTGTAAATAATTTTAACTTGTTGGAGGAGGTTACCCCAATGAGCCATCGTACGAGGGTCGGCAAATATTTCTACCTACAACCCCTGCTTCACTCAGAGCAAGGGAGTATTCTCAGAAGTTCACAGCTTCTCTCATAGATGGCGTAAACCATAACATGAAATAATTAATATTATAGGTTAGTTCTTTATGCAAAAAGTATTAACAGCTCCGAATCCGTGTCACGATAGTATTGAGACGTGATCGTGACAATGGCGTCTCATAATTTTATTTGTATGGGATTTGCGTAGTTCCCCGTCAGCGCGGTAGAGGCGCTGTACCAAAATATATAGAAAAATGAGATGTCACGACGTGTCATGATCATTGACTAATTAGAATCTGTGGTCATAATCAATAAATTTTTAATGCTGTATATGGCCACACTTGCCATACGACGCTATTGGAAGTCCTAAAGATTGTAACGAAACCGTAGTGGAATACCAAATAAAAATGAAGACTGACATTTCTATCTGAATGGATGGGTGGAATTAGGCCCCTGGACTCGGGGCTAAGGTAGCTTAAAAATGATAATATTTGATAAAAAATTAAATTAATATTTTTTCAGTAACTAGCGTAATTGGTTTTTTTAATCGTGTTAGTTACTGTAATTAATAAATAAATAAGATGAATTGTATGTTCAATTGTTTTTATTACTAGCAGGTTAGGTAGCACTGAAATGTGATTAGCAATTTATATTCCTTCCCTTACCAAAGTAGGTGCTATAGATTTTAAATTTGCCCAAATCTGATCGTAATCGGCAGGTTAGATGAGGCTGTCCTAAATTTCTTTAGAGGCAAATTTTCTCTTTCGTTGCGCTTGTATCAATTCTATGCAATGGTCGCTGCAACGCTAAATATAGCCCAGACACACTTATTGCCAGCAGTATAATATGGCTTACTATCTGTGAGTCCATTTCATCGCTACAACAAAAGAGTTAGAATGAAATTAAGAAATTTCTTTTGTTTTTTAGTTGTTATTACAACAGTTCACAGTGACAAAACTATCGGTGCGTGAGTTTTTCACAATGCTTTTTAGCATCACACCCTATATTTTTATCATGAACTTTGCGCTTCGTATTATTAGGTGCAATTTTTGACGACGGTGGATTTTTACTGGAAGCTGCATTCAATGTTGCAATTACTGCTGCTTCTGTAGACCAGGAGAACCCATTCGTTAGTAATGTTATACGGACATCCCCCGGAGATATAGCTGAAGCTGAGAAAGCGTTGTGCACACTCCTTGAGGTGAGTGCTGTTGAAGTTTTAATTGGTTAAACAGTTCAGCTAACGGGCTAAGTTATTGCTTGCTAGACTGCTCTTGAAATAATTTATAGTGTGGTTCTTTTAATGAAATTCAAACTTCTTGTTGTTTTATGCAAGAGTTCTGATAGCGTCTTTAGGTAATTGAATTGAAATGATGTAATTGAAAATCGATCTTTCAACAGGATCTTTGTTATTTTTTGTAATCTAGTTTAGTTCATCTATATTAAACTGTAGCTTATCTAATTTTTAGAGCAATCTCTACGGAATATTTGGTCCTACAAAAAAGGGGCCATTGCAGCACATACAGTCGATAGCAGATTTTATAGAGGTTCCGCAAATCTTGGCCGAAGCAATGGTAATGCAGAATCGCAACTGGTCAGCAGTAAATCTTTATCCGCACCACATTGCTTATTCACAGGTATTTTCATATGACGTGCACTGTCCAACGTGGCAAGCAGGAATAATATTTTTGTGTGTTTTCGTTATTCAGAAACACCTGGTTTCTCAAGTTTACACATACATAGTATATTTTTGCACATTTTTATTCATAAATGGAGATCAGTTTGTATCCGTGAGCTGATTATACAAAGTTACATCAAACTCATCACATCTACATATATAAATAAAACAAAGTTGTGTTAGTTACACCATTGATAACTCAAGAATGACGATACCGATTTTCATGGTTTTTGATTTGTTGGATTTCTTTTAGTCCGGAATAGGATAAAAAGTATTAAAATCATTTGAAAATTGACGAAAAAATAACTACCTGTGCGAAGCCGGGGCAGACCGCTAATTATTACTATAAATGCGAAAGTTTGGATGTTTGTTACCATTTTACGCCAACACTACTGAACGGATCGAGCTGATATTTTGCATACAAGTAGTTCTAAGCCTAAAATAAAACATAGCCATTTTTATCCGAAATATCAATTTCCATGGGATAAAACTAACCTTAAAATAAAGGGCAGAAACCTGTACGGAATAAATAAGACAGATATATTACAATGGTCTAAAAATAAAAACTAGACACGATTGGTTGGGTTGAAAGATGAAAATTGCAATAAACAAATGATGCATTTATGGACAGTGGACGAACGTAGTATGCAAGAACCGTAATTTATTAGCGTATGCAACCGTATTTTAACAAAATGTATATTTCAGGTTTTCGTTGACATTATAGAAATGAAGGGTTGGACAGAATTCACCATAATATATGAAGGCGCTGAACTTTTACCATTCGTAGAAAATTTACTGAGCATTCAAGATTTAGATTCGGGAGAAAAGATTTTGATAAATGTTGTCCAATTACCTGATGGGGATGATTTTAGGTCTGTATTTTATGCAATTTTTTTGTCTGACCTCTCAAATAATGAACTCATAAGCATTAACCTAAGTATATTTATGTTCCAGAGCTCAATTGCAAACAATAAAAAAGTCTGAATCAGTGAACTACGTAGTGAATTGTGGTAACAAAATCTTAGAAGATTTCTTAAAACAAGCACAGCAAGTTGGCATAATGTCAGATGAGCATAGCTACATAATCATGAACCCTGACTTCCAGACGATTGACATTGATCCTTACAAGCATGGTGGCTCTAATATAACTGGTAAATTTATCAAAAATATACCCTTCTTCATTATACCTTAGCCAAACTCCTTTCCTTGTAGTTTTTTCAAATTAATAAAACTCACTTGCTGGCTTTGAGTTTCAGATATTGACATTGCAAGCAATATTAATTGTAGGAAGGATCTCAAATCGCCAAGTATTAATAGAAATAGTTTTTTTATAGTCAATATACCTTCGTTTGACCACAATCTCACCTAATGGAAAGTGAAAATGTGGTCAAAGATGTATGATGAAGGTCTAGAAGATACTTAATTACTCTTGTATTGAAGACACCCAGGTTGTTATTGACTGGAAAAACAGCAGTAGGGAGAGTGACCCAATCCCAGCGGTACGAATGATGAAGGTGGAGGAAGACTGCTTAGCGCGAGCGGGCAGTATATCAATCAAGCAGGAGCGTGCATCTGCTTGTCCTGGAGTGCCAGGGATATAATGGATCAGGTCAAGTAGTTCCTTTGAGCATTCTCCGAAATGTATCCTATAAAAGTTCGAGAGACAAGCGACCTTACGGCGGTGTTCGAGACTTTAGACTTTATTATCTGCATGATATTGCTCGTCAATGAGTCTAAAAGCTTTTTGTTCTATCAAGTCTAAGGCTCCAAAGCTTAGAGTTGGTGTGAGTTTGACACCGAAAAAACAGGAACAAACGGATCTTTTTTTTGCAGAGAAGAGGTAGGCTTGCGTTTTTGAGGCATTAAAGATGACCCGATTGGTCTGCTACATAACTTCAAAAAGACGCGGCAACAGAGTGAATTATAAGTTAAGCATGGGCGGTTTGTTTATAAACATTCTTCAATGAGTTTGGCTAAGTTATACTTTGACAGTGTAAAACTATCATAAATAAAACAAAAGAGGGAAAGCCAACCAAACTACTAATGTAGATAATTGACAACACAATCGAGCTGTTGTCCAAAACTGAGGGCCTATTTTTCATTCCCCTTATCTCTTATCTTCCAAAGACAGCTATTTCTTCAATTACTTTTCCCAAACAAGATTTGTCTCCATTTTTATGGAATTAACCTTATGGACAAACAATCCATCAAGATTTCAGAATGGTATTGTTTTTCAGGGATACGCTTCTTCGATCCAAGCTTGGAAGCCATTCAAAACTTCATCACATCTGTGAATGAGAAAGTAGTGGAATTATCTGAGGGAAAGATAGAGAATGCAATCTCGAAGAATAGCCTGACTTTGGATTTGGCTTTGGTTTACGACGCTGTTATTTTGTATACTTCGGCTCTGAATGAGATGGGACTTGAGGAGGGCGCTAATGCTACTTGTGACCGCGATGAAACTTGGATGTTCGGCTCAACAGTCATTAATTATGTTAAGAAAGTGAGCAAACTTTGCGAAGCAGTTTTTAAACGACAAAAAATTACTGATTTTCACAGAACAAAATACTGACCGACAGTTTCTTTATCACGTTTTATATGATTTTTATATCACATTTTTAGTGCTTATCACATGGTTTTAGGGTTTTTTACTTTATAGTGCGTACCTCGTACTGGAACAATTTAGATAAGCCCGTACAGAGAGATAGGCGCGGGTTCGAATCCTAACGAAATCGAAATATTTTGGGATATTATTAAATTTAACATGGTTTTAGTTTTCTTAACCTTATAATTTTCTTACTTGTTTTTTTCAGACCTTATAGGTACTATTTATATTTCTGGGAGAACCTACCTACTAAATGTAGGAACCTAAAAGCCTGGCAGCTATTGAAGCGCTAGGGTTTATAATAAGATAATCTATATATCTTGATAAAAAAATAGTCTATTTTTAATTTTTATGTTCCAGATGGATATTGATGGTTTGACTGGAGTTGTACAGTTCGATGAGGAAGGGTTCAGATCATTGTTCGAAGTTGATGTGCTTGAAGTTATGGCACATGGACTAGAAAAGGTATAAAGTACTACCCAAAAATGAACAAAGTATCGAGATTAAATATAAACCTGATTAACTATAACTCCTCCAACATCCAGACGATGGGCATCAAGTTCCTTCTGAGTATTTTCAACGGCTACACTTTGATCACCAATCTGCATGCCAAGCGTATTGATTATGGTTTTAGATTATTGTAAACCCCACAGTGATGAACGCTATTTGTAATTTCGTCTAGTCCAGCTGTGGACGTTTATGGGCTGATATGAACTATTATAACTGCGTACCGTGTGGTGCCAGCTTAGAATTTTTACTACCCCCAACTCTTCCTGTTGGTGTCGTAAGAGGCGATTAAGGGACATACACACCTATAGAATAGATCTACCACCAAACTGCGATCCCCAACCCGCAGGCCCAGCGTGGGGATGATTGACATTACTCCCTATGAGATTAAAGCCAATCAGGGGGAGGGGAGGGCGTCCAGGAGTATAGTATGTTTAGGTGAGGTTGAACTATATCAAATATCAATAACGTTTATTTCTTTAAGCTTACAAAATAAGCACTTAGACAATTCAAATGCTATACTATAAACAGGTTTATAAAAAGTTATATAAAAAGTAAATATAGCTAACATCTAGGGTAAGAAACAAATGTCTATTTAGTTGTGGTTGAAATGCTAGCAATATACTTTTAAAATCATTGCATTTTTTCAAGGTCGGAACACATTCAGGCGAAGATGGGTTCACAGACACCAGGGTTGTCATTCCACCAGTTGAGTCTGTAGGCTCAGATTCAATGAAAGGAAAACATTTTATTGTTATAACAGCTTTGGTAAGACAAATCAAACCATGATCACAAAGCTCTTACAGTTCTCTGAAAATACTTCTGTTTGTCTGATTCCAGACTGGCAAGTCTGGATCAGCCATTCATAATTGTTGTTGAGGCTACCTATTTTATTTAATATGAGAAATAATATAATAATAAAACTTTTAAAAACTATCATGGTTATTAACATTAAAGTCATTTAAAACGGGATATTTACCATGATTCGATTTTTGAGTTTTCCAATATTTCGGCACAGTTTCATGCGCCATGATCACGGAAGAACTCAGTTCTTCCGTGATCATGGCGCATGAAACTGTGCCGAAATATTGGAAAACTCAAAAATCGAATCATGGTAAATATCCCGTTTTAAATGACTTTAATAATATAATAATATTATTTAGCAGAGGCAAAAAGTCTAAAAAGTCTAAAAATGTTCAAATCAATGTTGACAAATGTTTGTACGATCTGCAGACATTTCTTCAGGGTGTTCTGGTCGTTTTCTACGTATAATAAAAAAAAAACTATCTATGTAATATATTGTATTATGTTTATCAGTTATCTAGTACCCATAACACAAGCTCTGCTTAACTTGGGGCTAGATAATACTGTGTATCCACATTGATGGATTGTCCAGCATTGTTTTATTTTTTATTTATTTTATTTTATGTTTTGAAAAAACTGAAACCAATTTCAGATTCCTTAATTTTATACTGATTTTAAGTTTTGCGGACAAATACTAATTTGTTTTGTGGGACCACCTCCGGATCTTTCTTTGTACGATAGCGAAACTTTTCAAAATCAGTTCATAATTGACCGAGAAATCAACGATTATAATAAAAACATATACAGCCAAACAGAACCTTCTCCTTTTTTCGAAGTCTTTTAAGTTTTTATGTGGTCTTTTACTAGTTCTAAATTTTCTAAATGTATTTTTAGAATGCCCCGTATGGAATCCTTTTTTCGAAGTCTTTTAAGTTTTTATGTGGTCTTTTTGTAGTTCTAAATTTTCTAAATGTATTTTTAGAGTGCCCCATATGGAATGCTAAAAGAATCATCGGAAAAATTAGATGGAAACGATAGATACGAAGGCTTCGGTATCGAAATAATAGACGAGCTGGCGAAAATGAACGAATTCAACTATACGTTCGAGATCCAAGCAGACGGGGTGTACGGCTCTCTCGACTCGAAGACTGGCAAATGGAACGGCATGATGGAGAAAATTATGGATGGAGTAACTATTTTTTACCTGTTTGGATAAATAAATTGGTAGAACTTCCTGGTATGATTGAATACTGCTAATGCCTCCTAAATTCTTTGGTCCAAACCTAAACATTCAAATTAGTTTTCCTTTATCTTATTGTTTCGTGTAATAAAGGTAATAAAAAAAAATCTGTGGGCTTGCAATACCTTTTTTAAGTTTTTTTTTATGTCTTTGTAATATTATTATTTTTATAGTTTAGGCAAAGATACGAAAATAGAGTTTGGTAGTCATAAAGTGCACCTTCGTGCCTCTGCATAGACTAACACACTAATATTATAAAAGCGAAAGTTTAGATGGATGGATGGATGTTTGTTGCTCAATCACGCCAGAACGGCTGAACGTATCTGGATGAAATTTGGCACAGAGATAAATTATAGTCTGAAATAGCACATAGACTATATTTTATCCTGGAATTCTTACGGGAACTACGAGGGTAAAACCGCGAGGAGCTGCTAGTACAGAATAAAGGAAAACACAATTTGTTACAGAGAGTGGATTTTGGCATAACAGATTTAACTATAACATCATCTCGACAAAGGGCGGTCGATTTCACAAGTCCATTCATGAATCTAGGCATAACAATTTTATATAAGAAACCTACTAAGATGCCACCCAATTTGTTCTCCTTCATTTCTCCGTTTTCGATGGGCGTAAGTTTATTTTGTTTCTATTTTGTGTTCGTATATACATAAGCATTGTGTGGACCTCTATGCCATTTACACAGAAGGGTTTTTCCAACGAATAAAACTTCAACTTCATCATAGCTCAGAACTTGTTTACAAAGTTACAAAACTCAAAGCCACCACAATCAGTGTCGCTGTAAATGTTCCCTTGCTTTGTTTCACTTAAGCTTTGTTTAATTTTATAGTTTTCACTTTTCATTTTGTAATTCTAGAATAATAACAATGGTTGTTACTTTAAAGGTATGGACATGGCTGGCACTAGCATACGTAGGAGTATCAGTGCTTCTGTTTGCGCTGGGCAGGGTGGCTCCAGAAGAATGGCAGAACCCGTACCCTTGTATAGAAGAGCCTGAGACTTTAGACAACCAGTGGACGTTCGCCAATTCTTTCTGGTTCACTCTTGGAAGTGTGTTGACCCAAGGTTCGGAAATCGCACCCATGTAAGTAGTCTTACCTAAGTGAAGTTTTAAGTTTTGTTCATATGCAACCTCGTTAGGTAGACTTATAACTTTTTTGGTTGAAGAAAACAAAAGATTGAGAAAATTCCTTCGCGATTGTGTCGGTAAAGATCCCGTGTTGGTACCATAAAAATAATATTCCCGAGGCTTTGTAACGGAATTAATACGGACCAGGTATTAATAACGAAAAATTTCAAAAACAGTGTTAGTAAAACTGTGGAATTTGAAGTAAGTTTTTAGTTTATCATAAATCAAATTATTTTATTTTTACCTAATTAATTTGTTTATTGTTTGTTAGTTTAGTTGCCATAGGTGTGCTGTGCAATTACCTAGATGTATTTATACGTAATATATTATTGTGACACTCACCTGGTAAACCAAATAAATAAAAATTAAATTCAATCATCTTAAAAATTAAAAATCAAGAACATCAGCAAATATTAAGGTTGCCTGTAACGTGAGTAAGGGTACAAAAACATTTTGCATAGTTCAATTTAAAAACATAGCTTTCAAACAAAATGATTGAACGTGCCTTCATAGTTATGAAAGGTCTTTATTAAAGCGACAGACTTAGATACGCCAACCCAGAATGAGCCCTCGGGAATGTCTTGCTCTTATAACAATGTATCTAGGTACCTCTTATATTCTATTGAATTTTACAAGTAAAGTGCCCAGGTAGATGTGGAAACCAGACGAAGTAAAACTAAGCAAATGCATATCGCAAAACAATTACGATATTCGATTTCGTTTACCTATCTATGTCCCCGTAAAGAGTTAAATTGCAATTAAAATTGTTTAGGATAAAATGTGCACAAGATTCGTTAACGATGTTACGAGAATACCCCAACATCGCTAAAGAATTTTGTAACATCGCTAAAGAATCTTGTTTTCGAGTGGCTTTGAAAGGATAGTTTATTTCATAAAATTGGCAGATCTTTGATCAAGATAAATATTTTCCGCGTACCTTTTTTTTAATTTATCTCACTTTAATATCGTCAATAAATCAGTACAAAGTAGTCAACAAAACAATAATACAAGATTATATCGATAACAGCAAAAAGAGAGGCCAATAGGCATTGAGTTTATTGTGGTATTTATGATGATGTTGATATTTCCAGAGCTGTATCTACCCGAATGGCTGGCAGTATGTGGTGGTTTTTCACATTAATTATGGTGTCTTCCTACACCGCCAACCTAGCTGCATTCTTGACAGTTGAGTCAAAGTTTTACGCGATTAAAAGTGTACAGGACCTAGCTAACAATCCTTATGGTATGACTTATGGGGCTAAGAGTGGTGGTGCGACCTACACTTTTTTTAAGGTTTGTAATAATTTGATATTGTTGTACAATTTTATCAAACTTTATAAACTGGGTGTAACGGTAAAAAAAAAACAGCCAAACTTTCAGGGGTGGTTAAGACATGGTCATGGAGCCAAGGCTCGGAAATAGTTTTGAAAAAATAAATAAAATCCAAATGAGCTCTAGACAAGACACTATCTGATATAATATGTGCTTATTGTCATTAAAAACTTAATAAAAGATCTCTCTAAATCTCCTTTATAACAAAAAACACCTTCATTGTGCGATATCATCGAAGTGCGCGAAGTACCAGATGGTTGGTACTACAAATGCATTATTCCTCGGTTCTATGACACTAAGCAAATCTATGGTTTTCATTACCTAGTCTAGTGATCATTTCGATTTTATTTAATTTATAGAAGAAAAAAAAAACGGAAATTTTTAAATAGTTTTCCATTGTTCTGTGATCGAAGCTGAACTGAAAGATTGGTCCTTACTTTCTGTTACACACTGTATTGTCTTGAATTCTACAGGAATCGGATAACTTGCTGTATCAAAAAATGTACCAGTATATGGATGATCATCCCGAATTACAACCTTCCAGCAATGATCAGGGATTAGAGTGGTATGTAGGAACTGATAATAACATGAATAGCTACTGCAGATATTTGTTCCGGGTGTTCTGGTCGTTTTCTATGTACAGTAAGAAAATATTTATCTACTTATGTATTGTATTATATTAAATATATCAGTTATCTAGTAGGTACCCATCAGCCCTGTTAAGCTTGGGGCTGGATGATGCTGTGTGAATGTGCTATTATCATTTATTTACTGACTAGCTGGAACCAATACAGAATTTACAAGAAAAATCTACATACAACAATGCAGCTTTATTGCTTTTTAAGTCTTCATTAGACCACAATCTCACCTGATATAAAGTGATGAAATGGCCGACGATGTATCACGAAGGTATAGAAACAACTTCTTTAAAAGTATTACGTCTATTTTCAGGGTCAAGGATGACAATCAAAACTACGCATTTCTTATGGAATCTACATCAATTGAATACATGGTTGAAAGAAACTGTGACGTCGCTCAAGTGGGAGGCCTTCTAGACAGCAAAGGGTATGGCATCGCTATGAAAAAAAGTAAGTGGCCTACCAACCAAGCTCACGCAATTATGTACATGATTTTTAATTTGGGCAATGTTAAGGCCCATACCCCACCGAAAGTGGCGCCGCCACCTAATTTGTCTTATTATTCCGTTTAACAAAGGAATTTTCAAAAATCCTTCTTCCAGTTTGTGATACCTATCATAAGCTTTTTTTTAATGCCTCTGTAATAGTTTTATTCTATTTAGTTTAGGAAGAGATACGAAAATAGATTTTGGTGGCCACCAAGTGCAACTTCGTATCTCTTCCTAAACTAAATAGAATAAAACTATTACAGAGGCATTAAAAAAAAGCTTATGATAGGTATCACAAACTGGAAGAAGGATTTTTTAAAATTCCTTTGTTAAACAGAATAATAACATAAAGTAGGTGGTGGCGCTAGTTTAGGTGCTGTATGCGCCTTAACTGTAAATCAATGGCAATTGAATGCTATGTGGTTCTGGTAAACTCGCAGTAATCCAGCGGTTTAACCAAATGGGCCAATTTAATGTGGGAGTTAATCAAACTCCAATCAACCGCCTTTAATCTACTGAAAGAACAGTCCAATTCTAGAAGACCTGAATGTGTTTTAGATTCCCCTTACCGCCAACCGATGAGTGAGTCCATTTTGCAACTGCAAGAGCAAGGGGTAATAACGAGGATGAAAGACAAATGGTGGAAAGAGAAGAGGGGTGGTGGGGCATGTGTAGTAAGTTTCCAAGTCTTCTCTTGTTTCTTAACCTGATAAATAGAAACAGAACTATGATCCCGCAAAAATCGCAATCATAGTGTTAAGGTCCTATACCCAAGAAACTTCTGAACTCCTGGTACTTTGGGACGATCTGGGAATTAATACTGCCTTTTGTAATTTGCATATTAGTGTTGAGTTCCACTCCAAGGAACATCTGCTCTCTTGGTACTTTGAGACGATCTGGGAATTAAATTTTCCTAGATCGTCCCAAAAATCATCTTAAAGTACCAAGAGAGCAGAAGTTACATTATATATGTATAATGTAAGTAATAAATCTAATTTATTTAATTATTTAATGAAAAATGTGCTGTCGACAGTACTTTTGCGAACCTTTGAAACATGGGACGAATCAGGAACGCTTTCAGCATAAAATTTGAGTTTCTTGACTCGTCCCAATGAATTCGGACCAAAGTGGGACGAGTCAGGAATAACTCAATTTCACAAAAAGTAATAAACAAAAATGGTGGACATTGTGACAGCATTGTCTGTGTAAAATCAGTGCCTAAATAAATAATGCTAGGCACTGTTAACAGAATTATATAGCACCTAAGTAAGTAGTACTTGTGTTCTGTTAGCTAAAAATGTACCTAACAAATCAAGGTGACAAAGTACGAATATTTTTACAGGATGATGCTGAAGGCGGGGGTGAAGCTCAGCCTCTGGTTCTGGCGAACGTGGGTGGAGTTTTCATTGTGCTCGTGGCCGGCTCAGCTATGGCTGTAATTTGTGCCTTCCTGGAAATGGTCGTTGATATATGGATGATATCACGCAAAATGAAGGTAAATTAAAAGCTCAGTAACTCTGAATAAAATAACTAAAATAAGCTACAAATTACTTTGATAATGGCACATAAAACAATATACATAACAATAATTCTTGTTGATTATGGTTAAGAATGAAGCCAGGTAGGTAGCTTTATTTCGTATTTTCTTTCCAGTGTTTATATTGTCATATATAAGACTGACCATTTTCCTACGTGCTTTTTCAAGAATTGGTTGCAGTAATTCCGAAATGATAACCGAAATTTCCTTTCGCCAGAAATGCATGACCCCGTGTGACCCCAAAATGCATGGTCGAGCCTACCCTTTGTTCGCCAAATTAGTCCCTATTGAGACCAATGATTTGCTGCCGGATTTTTGGTGAGTAATTGCCTGCTGTCTACCATCATCACGCGGTGGAATGGATTTCTAAAATACGGAGACTTATCATTCTCTGTATTTTAAATAAATACTATTACCTGATAAGGTATGGTATTTATTTTTACTTTCTGACTTCCTGCAACTCTCTAGCTTGTGATATATATAGAGCCTATTGATTTCTACTTCAGGGCAAAAGAAAAGGTATATTTGCACTGATCAAAATAAATATTTATTTATAAATACTATTTATAAATATGTGTCCAGATCGCGTAAGTTTAAAAACATTTAAAATAAGATATTTGTTGTTTTCAGGTGCCTTTTATTGAGGAATTGGTAGCAGAGATAAAGTTTATCTTCAGCTTCAGTGGTGATACTAAGCCTGTGCGTCACAGAGAATCCACAGGCAGTGGATCTGGGAGCTCCAAGAAAGTAGATCCGGAAGAGACTGTTGACAAGGAAGAAAAAGCCGCCGAGTCGTCGAAACAAGATGACGAAGATCCGGCTCCTACTCCGTTGTCACGTAGGTCGACTTACTCGAGACATACGCTACATCTTAGTAGGAGGCAAAGTAACGCTGTGCAAATGGCTAGAATGAGGAAGCATAGCTTCAGAAATTAATGCTTTCGACATGAATTTAGGCAATCAGCTACGATATTGGTATGTAGGTGTTTTTTCGGAATGAAATTTACGAATATACGAAAATTTAATAATGTTTCAAAAAATTTAGTTTGATAAAAAATTTAGGGACATTATTAAATTTTCGTGGAAAATTTGCCCAGTGCGAGTAGCAAAAAACTAAATTTCATTACGTTTATTTCGTCACAGTCTTCAAAAAAAGACGAATCTGCATTATAGAAACTTCACAGAAGGTACGCTTTAAACTTCTTAAGATTTAGATTCAGAAGGCAAATATAGTACTATACATCGCTATTATTACAAATGCACATAATAACTATAAATACTACAATTACGTTACTATCGTCACGACCCTACGTCGTCGCCTACTCTAAACAACTATGATTCGCATTATAAATTCAGTCACAATAATAAGGTTTATCTGAAATAGATTGACTCCCCCGCTTTGCGTTTCGGTCACAGCATTCTAGTCTAGCTAGATTCCATAAATAATATTCAAAGCCCAGTGGATAAGCAAGAAATAAAATTAACTTTAATGAGTTGCGCTCAGCTTGTGGCAGATTTCTTTAAATAGCTCTACTTCGTCTAGAGTTGTAGTGGCGGGTTAAAGACCCCACCTAAGTTTTAAATTTTTGGGATATACACGCAACCTTAGTCATAAGTTAATCTTCGTCTATCAAAATGTCAGAAACTTACTTGTAACTTCATACACTCTTGACCTCGTTAGAATCCGACCTAAATTCATCTAGTCAGTTAATTATAAGTGTTTGAGAAATGTGGGCTTGTCAGTCCTTGTAACATGTCCAGCTGAAGAGGGTCCCTAATGAAGCCTCTGCTTGATTGAGAGGCGGAATCTGTAGAGGTCATTCTTAGAAGTCAACGATCTTTTGTGGTGGGTGTAGATATACGATATATTAAAGTAATTGAAGGAAATTATTTTATGTATTTTACCGACTTTTATCTATTTAAAAAATTGCTTGCTTTGTCTTGCGTAGTTAAATAGATGGGTATGTTAAATTTTGTGTGTGATGTTGAGTAAATAAACGCGTTAAAATTAGGAAACTTTGTTTTCTTCATGGTTGTTGTTTTTGATCTATTTTGCGTTTTCTACCTTGGATTTCTATTCATCATCATAATCATCATCATCATCAGCGAATATATGACATGTCCACTGTTGAACATAGACCTTCCCTAAACAACAGATCGGGGCCTGTATTACCTCAAATTACCTCCGCCAGATCCAAATATCTTCGAAGCTACAAAATGTTTAACTTTAAAATTTAAATATGAAATTTAATTATTTATATTTGAATTTATATGTTCAGGACTTACTCTATCGATCATATAATGTTTCGAAAACATGATAAAAACAAGATTCGCCAAGTGCGAGTGTAACTCGCGCGCCGAGGGTTTCAAACATTTGCCAATTATTTGGACAATCAATTTTCTGAAATATTTTAAAAAGTATGAAACTTACAGAAATTTCAAAAAGTGTTTTGAAATGGTCAAAACGATACCTTTCATTTGATACCCCACATGGGTAGGTACCCCTTTTTGAAAAAAAATCCCCTTTTTTGACCATTTTTCAAAAACTATTATTATTACAGACTTCTCTATATTTTTCCTGTAAAATATAGATTGATATCTACAAACGCTTAATACATTGTACATGGATCGGTCTGCAATCTTCGGAGCTAGGGGGGGGGGAATGGTCAATTTTCCGTATTTTTTTAAAATATTTCAAAAAGTATGAAACTTACAGAAATTTCAAAAAGTGTTTTAAAATGGTCAAAACGATACCTTTCATTTGATACCCCACTTAGGCAGGTACCCTTCCTTTTGAAAAAAAATTCCCCCCCTTTTTGACAATTTTTCAAAAACTATTATTATTACAGACTTCTCTATATTTTTCCTGTAAAATATAAATTGATATCTACAAACGCCTAATACATTGTACATGGATCGGTCTGCAATCTTCGGAGCTAGGGGGGGGGAATGGTCAATTTTTCGTCTTTTTTTGAAATATTTCAAAAAGTATGAAACTCACAGAAATTTCAAAAAGTGTTTTGAAATGGTCAAAACGATACCTTTCATTTGATACCCCACATAGGCAAGTACCCCTCTTTTTGAAAAAAAAATTCCCCCCCTTTTTGACCATTTTTCAAAAACTATTATTATTACAGACTTCTCTATATTTTTCCTGTAAAATATAGATTGATATCTACAAACGCCTAATACATTGTACATGGATCGGTCTGCAATCTTCGGAGCTAGGGGGGGGGGAATGGTCAATTTTTCGTCTTTTTTTGAAATATTTCAAAAAGTATGAAACTCACAGAAATTTCAAAAAGTGTTTTGAAATGGTCAAAACGATACCTTTCATTTGATACCCCACATAGGAAGGTACCCCCCTTTTGAAAAAAATTTCCCCCCCTTTTTGACCATTTTTCAAAAACTATTATTATTACAGACTTCTCTATATTTTTCCTGTAAAATATAGATCGATATCTACAAACGCCTAATACATTATACGTGGATCGGTCTGCAATCTTCGGAGATAGGGGGGGGGGAAAGGTCAATTTTTCGACTATTTTTGAAATATTTCAAAAAGTATGAAACTTACAGAAATTTCAAAAAGTGTTTTGAAATGGTCAAAACAATACCTTTCATTTGATACCCCACATAGGCAGGTACCCCTCCTTTTGAAAAAAATTTCCCCCCCTTTTTGACCATTTTTCAAAAACTATTATTATTACAGACTTCTCTATATTTTTCCTGTAAAATATAGATCGATGTCTACAAACGCCTAATACATTGTACATGGATCGGTCTGCAATCTTCGGAGCTAGGGGGGGGGGAATGGTCAATTTTTCGTCTTTTTTTGAAATATTTCAAAAAGTATGAAACTTACAGAAATTTCAAAAAGTGTTTTGAAATGGTCAAAACGATACCTTTCATTTGATATCCCACTTGGGTAGGTACCCCTACTTTTGAAAAAAAAAACCCCTCCTTTTTGACCATTTTTCAAAAACTATTATTATTACCGACTTCTCTATATTTTTCCTGTAAAATATAGATTGATGTCTACAAACGCCTAGTATATTGTACATGGATCGGTCTGCAATCTTCGGAGCTAGGGGGGGGGGGGGGGGAATGGTCAATTTTTCGTCTTTTTTTGAAATATTTCAAAAACTATGAAACTTACAGAAATTTCAAAAAGTGTTTTGATATGGTCAAAACGATACCTTTCATTTGATACCCCACATAGGTAGGTACCCCCCCTTTTGAAAAAAAATTCTCCCCCTTTTTGACCATTTTTCAAAAACTATTATTATTACAGACTTCTCTATATTTTTCCTGTAAAATATAGATTGATATCTACAAACGCCTAATACATTGTACGTGGATCGGTGTGCAATCTTCGGAGATAGGGGGGGGGTATGGTCAATTTTTCGACTTTTTTTGAAATATTTCAAAAAGTATGAAATTTACAGAAATTTCAAAAAGTGTTTTGAAATGTACAAAACAATACCTTTCATTTGATACCCCATTTGCTTTCCTAGGTCTCTTTTAAAATTTCAACATCAAAATTTGTACTGAAAATATTCATTTTCATTTTTCATTTATTTATATATTTTTTTCTTAAAATCAGTAATGGCGCACGAAATGTATCATTATTTCAAATTTCAAGTTAATAGCTGCAGTAGTTACTGAGATATTCAAGAAAGAGCGGGGACGGACAAAGCGAGACCATAAGGGTTTCAAAACCGATCTTTGAAACCCTAAAAAAGAACGGTGAAAAAAAATTCTGTTACCTCTAAATTCTTACTAAAACCCGAATTTCTCAATAAATACAGCATTTAAGATCTTGAGAATAAGCATTAATAGAACTGAGTATAAAGAACATTTCATATGTTTTTTTAAGTCCTAATTATTGTTTTGGCATGGCCCTGTCCCGCTCCTACGAACGCAAAATCCTATGTCTATCCTTTTAACAAAAAATTGAGGTTGTATAGGCTCCACTATGGAATAATGAACACCTCTTTGGATCAGACATCTTACTTGAGCGGTAGGATACTACAAAGAGTTTGTGGCGAATCGATTATATCGTTCGTCACAACACTATTCGTTGGGTACATCTCTAGTCGAGTAACGGACAAAAAATTATTAGGTACTTTGGTTTTCTCTGTTTACACCAGAACATAACTATTGCATTTATTGTCTAAAAACCTTGTAACCTAACCTTGTACAGTTATACAAAAGTACGTCAATAAACCCCAGTGATCGCAGCCGCTCTTTTATTTACGTGGGAAGAGTTTTCCCCACAAGTTGACATTAATGGGAAACGGTCCTCGGAGTCTATAGTTACCATGGGTGTACCGCAGGGTTCTATCCTAAACACAAATTGCTTTCCAAATCAGATTTTTATGTGACGTTTTTAATTTTTATGAAGTTTTTACAGAAGTTTTCTTGTTTTCTGTTTGGAGCCATTTGTGTAACTAATGGTAGCACTGGGTATACACTATGAGCGATCGCGGTCTCGGGTCGGTGTCCATTTGCAACAACGCTGAAATAATGGCGGCATGAATCAACGACACTATGACATTGTTAACAGAAAATTTGTTGCAATGGAAACATTTTTATTTCTCTTAGATATTACCTACAGGGCGCAAATCTTCTAGAAAAGTTAAGTAGGGAACATAAAGTTCCGTACAATGTACTTAGAACCGTCTGTTGTTTGTATAGAGTACCTACCGAACCTATTTATTTATTTATTTACAAATGGACTTACAGATAAAACCAAATCGTCCAGGATATACTACCTATACTGCAGTAGTCATTAGCACTGTAAAATGTTTGTAAACAAATCTTACCCAAATTCCAAAATTTTGTTTTTTACGTGGTGTTCGAAAAAATATTATTATCGTTATGAATTGTAGGAAAAAACTCAAAACGCAAAAAATGTGATTTTTAGGTTTTGTATGGGGCAACATTTTATTCAGTTGTCAAATCATTTCGGAAAATTAAAACAAAATGGATTTCAATTTTTATCAATGTTGACGTGAGATTTTAATAATTTTCAAGTTAAGAAAAACCGGCTGTGAAATTCTTTAATTTAATTGTATTTTTACTTTCTCTTTTCGAAATCATCTGTAAGTTAGATAGGATGACAGCGCAGCAAACAAGCTTTTCAGCTGCTTTTCTCTAATTCCCTACGTTTCATCTTACATTAACCGGTAAATTAGGCCCCAAGCTTTGATAAGTCCAAACGTAGGAACAGCCTTACTGGAAAATTTACCGATTACTATGCAAATAAGAGGTAGGCGGGTATCACCCAGCTAGCGAGCTTTTGATAACCAACAAGGTATCCAAGTAGATAAACCACGTAAATCGCAATTTACGGGGCTATGGTTAGCTAATAAGGTAACAATTTGAAAATCAAGGTTCAAGTTTATGGAAAAGTTTTTATTCATAATATTTTTATATTCTTTAACTGTAATACAGAACAAAGTCGTCAATTTTAAAACACTAAGAATAAATTAAAACTTTTTACTAACTTTGAAATTTGACTTGTATATGAGCTTATTTTGTAAGCCGTATGAAATAAACGTTATCGATTTCTGATTACCGTAAACTGCCTACAATATTCATACATTGAAATGTCGCACCAACTCGACGAAGGGTTATGTCACCGATTTTGGTGAATAGATTACATAATTATCTTATGGGTGTCATTGGGGTCTTATGGGTCTCCGTGACAAATTGCACACAAAAAAATAAGAAAAATTATTGGCAATTTTTTGAAAGCATCTAAATTGTATAGTCAAATCTAAATCCAATATATAAATTTCATCCCAACATTACCAATACAAACCCTATGGATTAGGTATACTCTGTTGTAACAAAGTGGTAATTTTTTACTGTTTAAATATAATAATATATACAATCCAATTATGAAAATAAATAAAATTAATAATAAGTAATGCTGGACATCCAATGGAATCCATACATCATCTAGCCCCAAGCTAAGCAGAGCTTGTGTTACAGTTACTAGATAAATGATACATAATACAATACATTACAAATACGAGTATGTATAGAATTTTCTATTATAAACTAATATAAATACATATAATATAAATAAATCCCCCGAACAATCCAACCATTTGTCGTAAGAAGGGAATCGAACCCGCAAACTCCTGCATCGCAGGCGGACCTACGCCGATCGCACCATATCTGTCGTCAATTCAGCTGTAAGACCGCCTTTTTGCAAACGCAACAGTCAAGCTCCTATTAGAATGTTTAGAACCGTGGGAGTGGCAAGTCTTGTGGGTGCTAGTAGACCTTCCAGACCGTATAGATGGTAAAGACAAGATCTCGTCCTTCCCTTCAGCTTCTGCAAAGGCCTCGTCACTTCCGTCAGCTGGCTTCAGTTTTCGCTTGACTGGTTTTACGTTGCCGCTGAACTGGAGTGCAAATTTCAGTTCTTCTATAAGCTCTTCTTTGAATGTTGTCTGCAAATTATAAAAATGTGGATTTCTAAAGCGGAAAGCGTAATAATATTGTGATACCGTTGGGAGGTAAATTTTTTTGCTGTGCGGTATTGGTGTTGGACGTGTGAGCGCCAGCTTATGCGTACCTAGTCTTTATTTAGACTTAGATATGCAAATAACAATGTATTAGTTTATTAGTCACATAGAAAAATAACACTTACTAGTCAATTTTCCACTTCTTCCACTAGTGGACAAACAATTTAAGTGGATAAAATCAATAACACCTTATATTTTTAGACCTGTTTATATTATTAAATTTGATTTGTCTAAGACTTATTTTGTAAGCTTAAAAAAATAAACGTTATTGAATTGAATTGGACTTGCGCGAGGCCTATCGGTATGTTGAACTTACGCTATACTTCACGCTTCGCTTGAAGACCCCCCAAAGCATATCCAAGATGCAAATAACAAGTCCTAGAATACATCCCCCACCGAGGACTACAAATGCACCCAGCATATGCTTCATGCCAAGCTGCTTCTGTTCTGCATCTTGCTTCTCCTGGAAATCACAAGAACCTTTTAAAACCACAATGCGACGCTGATTTTAGGCTCGATTCCCGTTTTGGGAATATGTTTGTACAATTTGCAGATTAATACAAGAGGTTGCAGGTTCAATTTCCGTCTTGGGACCAATATTTGTACGATCTGCAGGTATTTGTTCCGGGTGTTCTGGTCGTTTTCTATGTTTAATAAAAAAATATCTATCTTAAGTATATCAGTTATCTAGTACCCATAACACAAGCTCTGCTTAGCTTGGGGCTAGATAATGCTGTGTGAATTGTCCAGCATTATTTATTTATATTCAAGAAATCGATATTCAAGAAAGCTCGGGGACGGACAGAACGAGACCATAAGGGTTTCGAAACCGATTTCGAAACGCATTATTTTCTTATTTTATGAACTAAAACTTTTCCAACTGCTGTTTGCCTCTCAATAATATATTTTTTATTTTTTCTCTTACTTATAAAATACCCTATTATGTATTAAAAAGGCATAGAATAACTATGGTAAAGGTCTGACTTTCTTCTCTTAAATTTTTTTTAGATTGTAAATCAACTATCTTTTTAGGGCAAAATTTTAATTGAATTTTTAAAACTAATTTTTTTCTTGAAAATACATTTTTTTGCAGATGTGTTTTAACTTCTCCGACGGCATGGTTTTGTATTCGTTGTCTTAATAATTTAGAAGTAGTTTCTCAAATCAATGATCGGGTCTCCATCTAGTAAGAAAAAACACAAAAGCGCCAATAGCTGGCGAGGGTGAGAGACACCTCAAAACCGTGATGCCTGGAGAAGTTCAGGCAGAAGATCAAGATCTACCCTAGGCCACTGAGACACTAACTAAAAAACTGGATATAATATGATAATGATAAACATTTATTAAATGTTATGTAGGTAAGTATGCGAGTAATTTTATTACACTACGTAATATTCTAACAATAGAAATAGCTGCGG
Organism: Eupithecia vulgata; assembly: GCA_946478455.1. Taxonomy (NCBI): domain Eukaryota; kingdom Metazoa; phylum Arthropoda; class Insecta; order Lepidoptera; family Geometridae; genus Eupithecia; species Eupithecia vulgata. The sequence goes on along the minus strand of OX297869.1, from coordinate 8,316,737 downwards.
CGCGGACGTTCCGGTTCTCTATATTGCGAGCACCGGTCAATGCTAGAGAAACAAAAGGCACCATGGGTAACGCAAGTCATTGCAGTGGATATTACCACCATTACCGGTCAAGACTCAAGTTGTTAATTCATTCCTCCCTAGCATGTACAGCTTATACAAGCCTTTTATTATTAATAATAATAATCATTAATTTTCTTTACAAAGGTTCTCTTAAAGTAGATACAGAATATAGGCATTTAGTATACTAGATCGAACTGGTTTTGTGAAGACTGGTGCCTGATGTAGGTTTAGTAAAACCTGTATTACAGTTCACTAGGGCTTCACTCTACGGACTCGTACAGTATCCAAGATTTCAGTACCTATCTGTCAATAAAGACTTAAAGTATTCGATCGAGATACAAATAAAATACTTAAATAAAGTTTTATGAACTTAAAGCTAAGTGAACAATAAAAGATACATAATATAGAAATAGTAATGTGTGTGATTAAATCCCGAATACTCAAATTGTCTCAAGATGTGGTTTTTGACATATTATGAAAATGTGTCAATAAATCGTCACTTGAGACGTGTGTTATACCTATCGGTTCAACCCAATTTGCCGACCTTCACGATTACTTTATTTACGACATAAAACGAAGACAATTTGCCTCAACGGAATCTGATGACTTCGAGATATTGCGACACGACATCGAAGCCTCGCCCCGCGCCGTGTCGCACCGCCACTTCGGTTCACACATCGACCGAGTCGCTACCTTAGTTTAATTTACTTAATAAGTACCTTTGTAGAACTTTATTAAATTTGTATTCCAAAAATCGGTTTTTTTTTGGGAAACCCGGGCGTCGTTCCTTTAATTGGCGCAGACGGTAGGATAATCCGGGTCATTCCAGGATATTCACCAGGAAAATTCGGGAGTGATAGACTTTTCAAGGTCGGGCCGGGTTATTCTGAACACGAGCGTTCGCCGGGAATCAAGAAATCGATACCTCCCAAGAGTACCGAGATGCAGTTCATGTAAGTCCACTGAATTTTCTAGTGCTTGCTTCCTTCCCTAAAATTAAGTCCTTAAAATAAATTAATTTTTTTTTTACTCTAAAATTTTTATCGAGAAAATTATCGAGTCCTATGTTAAATAATCGTAATAATAGAAATAATTTAGCTGATAGTACAAGAAATTTAGATTTATTAAATTCGAGTTCTGATAGTAGTAGCAGTGAGAGTAGCGTTCTAGAAAATAGCGCAATGGCTAGCTTAGACGATATTTGCAAGGCCCTACGATTGGTTCCCGATTTCGATGGAAACCCCAATGTGTTAGTTAGGTTCGTGAATTTATGCGATCAGTTAGTGGCAACTTACGGACAGGATGGAAATCAATTAAATAATTCGGGATTATTGAATGGTATCCTTAATAAGGTCGTGGGCCCAGCAGCACGACAGATTAATGCTAACGGCATTCCGAATGATCGGACTAGTATCCGTAATTCTCTCATTAACAACTTTGCCGACCAAAGGGATGAAACCGCCCTCTATAACGATTTGGCGATCCTAACACAAGGCTCTAGCACCCCTCAAAAATTTTATGAGAGGTGCCAGAATCTATTCAGCACAATCATGACATACGTGTCCTTGCATGAAACCTTGCCTACTACCATAGATGCTAAGCGGGATTTATATAAAAAACTAACCCTCCAAGCCTTTTTACGTGGATTAAAGGACCCTCTTGGTTCACGCATTAGATGTATGCGTCCTGAAACCATTGAAAAGGCTCTGGAGTATGTGCATGACGAGATGAACACCATGTATATGCAGAGCAGGAACCTGTACATGCCGGATAAAAAGGTAAGTGATAGTCATAATCATATTAACCAATTAGGATTTAAAGTGCCCGTTCAAGGCCCTCAGCCCTTCAGGCCCATGAACTTCAACATGCCAGGGCCTAGCTCGCAGCCTTTCAGACCACAGTTCATGCCGAGGCAGCCTCCGCCGCCTCAACATCAGTTTAGGATGCCACATCACCAACCGCGGATGCCATCACGCACTCAACAAATGTTCAGTGCGCCGCCACCAAATTACCAGCGTGGTTTTCAAATGGCGCCTAGACCGCAGCCCTCATTCCAAGGCCCTAAGCCTATGAGTGGCGTGTCCCATTTTGTGTCTAGGGATAGACCAGCACCAGCGGGTCCCAGTGGATGGAACTGGGCTAATCAAGGTAATCCACCCCCGTCTAATTATTTTAAGACTAGGGATGTTAACGTGAATGAGTGTTTGAACTATGACTGTGATGGTTACGAATACTATGACTATGGTGACTATGACTATGGCGACGGTTACTACAGTGACTATTACAGCTACCCGACTGATTACGACTACCCGTGCCACCCCGACAGCGGTATTAGAGTAACGGAAGTACCCGAGGAGCAGCCTCAGTCGGACCAGAAATCTTCATCTGAGGATTTTCCCAAGGATTCGACTATAAAAAAGTTAAATAGAGCTAAATTTACAGACCCAGAGACAGCTACCCTTTATTCGAATAGCTAACCCTCCGTTAAATTTCCTCATAGACACAGGCGCGAATCAGTCTTTTATTAGTCCAGAGGCCGTGGAAAATTATTTCCCACAGGTACCATTGAACTACGATCCGTTCGAGGTAACCAATGTCCACGCCACAAGTAGGAACGAGTTTTCTATAACTCTTCCTTGCTTTCAAGAGTTCCAGGAGTCTGAGGAAATTAAGTTATTCGTATATAGGTTTCACAATCATTTCGACGGTTTAATAGGTATGGATTTATTAACCAAGTGGGAAGCTAAACTTGACCTCAAGGAGCTCGCGCTTATTACTAAAGCCGCAGTGAACCCTATTCGCATGTACAACTCGCGAAACCTAAATCTTTACGAAGATATAATACCGGCCGAAACATCTAAATTGGTTAGGTTACCTATTAACGCCCCGGATGGCGAAGTTTTTATCCCGGAACAGGTAATGTGTAACTGTGTGATAAGCGAGTGCATCACCACAGTTAGTAAAAATCGTGGCATCGTAGAAGTTGTGAATAGCACCCACAATGACGTCATTCTATCGTTAGACCATGCGACGCAGGCGACCCTATTCTCGATGGAGTGCACGCGCACCGAATCGGAGCCGCATTCACCGCGCGCTAGGGATGTTACCTCACGTTTAAGAACCGATCACCTAAACGCCGAAGAAAAAGCAAACTTAATCGCGCTTTGTTCTAAATACGCCGACGTATTTTATATCGAAGGTGAAGCGCTAACATTCACGAATAAAATTAAGCACAAGATCCGTACTCACGACGAAATTCCCGTTTATACGAAAAGCTATCGTTATCCTTACATACATCGCGAGGAAGTCCAGGATCAGGTGTCTAAAATGCTAGAACAGGGTATTATAAGACCATCAGAGTCCGCATGGAGCTCCCCCATTTGGGTTGTCCCGAAAAAGATGGACGCGTCGGGAAAACAAAAATGGAGGCTAGTAATAGATTTTCGCAAGCTTAACGAAAAGACTATTGACGACAAGTACCCTATCCCCAACATCACTGACGTACTTGACAAGTTAGGGAAATGTCAGTACTTTACGACACTTGACTTAGCATCTGGATTTTATCAAGTTGAGATGGACCCGAACGACATCCATAAGACTTCCTTCTCTATTGAACAGGGTAGGTTTGAATTTTTAAGGATGCCAATGGGGTTGAAAAATTCTCCCTCCACCTTCCAACGAGTTATGGACAATGTTCTTCGAGGTCTACAAAACGTCATTTGCCTCGTATACCTAGATGACATCATAGTTTTCTCTACGTCACTACAGGAACATATGATCAACCTTGAAAAGGTATTCCAAAGGCTACGCGAGTCTAATTTCAAAATACAACTCGACAAATCAGAGTTTCTCAAACTTGAGACCGCGTACTTAGGACATGTCATCACTAGAGAGGGAATTAAGCCGAACCCAGATAAAGTCTCTGCTATTCAAAAATACCCCATGCCAAAAACGCCTAAAGAAATAAAATCATTTTTAGGTCTTCTCGGTTATTACCGAAAATTTATCCCAGACTTTGCCAAGATAACTAAGCCCTTGACACAGTGTCTCAAGAAAGGGAAGAAAATCACATTTGACTCAGACTATGTTAATAGCTTTGAGAAATGCAAAACTCTTCTGACGAATGATCCCATATTGAGATACCCTGATTTTGACCGTGACTTCATACTGACGACCGATGCATCTAATTTCGCTATAGGTGCGATTCTATCACAAGGTCCCGTGGGCTCAGACAAGCCCATAGCGTACGCGTCACGTACCTTGAATGAGAGCGAGATAAACTATAGCACGATAGAGAAAGAGCTACTTGCTATTGTGTGGGCGACAAAGTACTTTCGTCCTTATCTCTATGGCCGTAAGTTCAAAATCTTTACGGACCACAAACCTTTACAATGGGTCATGAATTTAAAGGAGCCTAACTCTAAATTGACTAGATGGAGATTAAAATTAAGTGAATATGACTTCACTACTGAACATAAGCCAGGTAAGAAAAACACCAATGCAGATGCTCTCTCTCGCGTTGAGATTTGTAATGAGGAGACAAGCTCTATGGCGGGAAATACATCTGAAGTACCTCCATCTATAGCTAACGACCGTGACTCACGTACTGAAACAGCACATACTTCCAACGAGAACCCCATCCTTGAAATTCCCATAACTGACGAGCCTTTGAATAAATTCCATCGACAGCTGATTATGACGATAGTAGGTGACGTCAAGAAACGCGCGTCAGCGACCAAGCCGTTCGACACTCACACACGTACATCCGTGCAGTTATCGGAATCAAACTTGGAAGAGGATTTAATTAATGCTATAAAGGAGTATGTTAATCCTAAAATTAAGACAGGTATTCTTATTAACCCTCCTTTAGGTATGTACAAAATTGTCCCTATTTTACAGGAAAAATTCAAAAGCTCATGTATGAAATTGGTACTTGCGAAAAAGGAATTAGAAAATGTCAAGGAATATCTCAGACAGCAGGAGATCATTCGAAATTACCACGAAGGCAAAACTAACCACCGTGGCATTAACGAATGTTATCTATCCTTATCAGTTCGTTACTACTGGCCGCGAATGAAAGATCACGTTACCAAGTTCATAAATGACTGTACAATATGCGGACAAGCTAAGTATGATAGGAATCCCATTAGGCCTAAACTCAACATCGTGCCACCAGCCACGAGGCCCTTTGAGATAGTACACATGGACAGCTTCACTGCCCAAAATGAGAAGTACGTAACTTTTATAGACGTTTTCTCAAAGTATGGTCAAGCCTACCTACTTAGGGATGGCACAGCGCTTAGTGTAATACAGGCCTTATTAACATTCAGCACACATCACGGCTTACCACTCACCATCATTACTGACCAAGGCACCGAATTTACTAATCAGATGTTTTCAGAGTTTTGTAAGGTACATAAAATCACGCATCATCAAACCCTAGCACATTCACCTAACGCTAACGGAAATATAGAACGTTTTCACTCGACTTTGCTTGAACACCTCCGTATTTTAAAATTAAAACAACGAGACCAGCCCGTTATTAATTTTATGCCTTACGCTTTGATTGCGTATAATAGTTCGGTACATAGCTTCACTAAGTGTAAGCCCTATGACCTCATACTAGGACATACTGACCCACGTGATCCGACTGATATCGATATTACAGGACACTTATTACAGCAGTACTCGCAGTCCCATAGAGAACAGATGAAACAAGTCTATGATCTCATAAACGAGACATCTCTTGCTAATAGGACCGCGATTATTGAAAATCGGAATAGATCTCGCGAATCTGAAATAGAGTACCAACCGGACCAACAGATTTTTATCAGTAATCCTTGTGCTAGTAGATCTAAGCTCGCGCCTAGATACACACAGGATACTGTTTTAGCGGATCTTCCTATTCACATCTATACTTCAAAGAAAAGGGGTCCCATTGCGAAAAATAGGTTGAAACGTGTCCCTAAGAGCGCGAAATTGTTACAGGATGCCGATCCTGTTGCTGACTCTCCTGAGTCTAACACTGACTCAAGGACACGAGATAAAACTTGAAGGACTTGGAGACGGACCAGGATTTTTACCTTTTAAATTAGGCCCCATGCGACTAACAACTCATTACCATACATTTTTACAATTCATAGAACTAAAAGAAATGGACTCTAATATTAACTTAGTACGGTTGCAACTATCGGAAATAAAACGTAAAGTAGATAACTTCACTTACGCAGTCTACGAATCTCAGCTAGATCACTTAAATAACGAATTAAATTACGCTTCGCTTCAATTAAAATCCTTAGAGCCAACTCGTTTTAGAAGAGGTTTAGTAGATGGTCTAGGATCAGTTATTAAGAGCATTACAGGGAATCTAGACTATACGGATGCTGTAAAGTACAATGAAGCCCTTGCAGTTCTAAGAAAAAATCAAGATACCATTGTCACTGAACAAAATCATCATATCAGTCTTAGCAAAGATTGGATGGATGAACAAAATAAGATAATTTCCAAAATTGTAGATAATCAAGTCGCAATAAATAAAACTTTGCTGATGTTACTTGACCCCGATTCGTATCCTCAACACGAGTTAGTTAAGGTTGCGAAATTCGCACAAATATTGGCGATAACCAATAACAATGTAGGTAGCTTAGTAAGTGAAATAAGTAGGTTAGAAAATGCGCTTGCTTTCTGCGGTGCTTCGCGCACACATCATTCAATGATAAGCGTAGATGTAATGATAGGTATGTTAGGTAAACTGAAAGCCTTTTATAGTAAAGATCAGTTATTAGATTTAGAAATTAGAGAATACTACGAAGTTATAAAACCAGCATCGTTTTATAACGGAGATCAATTAGTTTTTGCTTTTAAGTTTCCCGTAGTCTCGCCGCTAGTTTATACTTTGTATAGGTTAGTTATAGTTCCGAATAAAAATAGACAGGCTGTCATCCCACCTTTCCCACTCCTAGCTATCACTAGAAATTTTCACGTGTACATAGAGGCTGAATGCCCGAAGTCAGGTACGAGGTACGTATGCGAGGATCAGCTCAACCACCAACTGAAATCTCAGCCCGATTGTATCTCCAACATAATCCAAGGAGAAATACCCGAAAAGCCCTGCGAGATGACCACCATCGACCTGATGAAGCCCGCCATGGAGAAACTAGATGACCGCCACTACGCCGTCGTGTTCCCGCTACCAACTCAGGTTCGCCTCACATGCGAACGAGAAGAATTCAACACTCTTAACGGCAGCTACTTAGCCACCATACCACATGGCTGTAAGCTACGCACCGAAGACTTCACCATCGTCAACGACAACGATCACATCATTGGCCAACCTGTGAAGATAGCCAAAATTCCTGTTCAACCAGATGAAGTACCTGCACCTTATACTCTAAAGGTCAACTCCGTCAACCTGAGAAAGCTGCACGATATCCAAGACAAAATCCACCAGCAGGAGACCGTGCGGATAGAACAACCCTCAACGTTCTATCACACCACCATTCCATTCTACGGTGCACTATCCGGTGCACTTGTACTTGCCCTCATCGCACTAAGTAGAAGATTCTACTTACGCCGGACAAAGGACAATTCAAAGACAGAGATAGAGCTCACACAGGCAGCCCCGACCTATGCTGTACCAGATTCATCTCAAAATCAGAGGAAGCTGCCAACGACATTTTTTCCCAATCTTCAAAAATAGTCGTTGATCTGAGGGGGGAGATGTTATACCTATCGGTTCAACCCAATTTGCCGACCTTCACGATTACTTTATTTACGACATAAAACGAAGACAATTTGCCTCAACGGAATCTGATGACTTCGAGATATTGCGACACGACATCGAAGCCTCGCCCCGCGCCGTGTCGCACCGCCACTTCGGTTCACACATCGACCGAGTCGCTACCTTAGTTTAATTTACTTAATAAGTACCTTTGTAGAACTTTATTAAATTTGTATTCCAAAAATCGGTTTTTTTTTGGGAAACCCGGGCGTCGTTCCTTTAATTCGTGCTTAGACCTGAGATACATTTGAGTATTCGGGTGTAAGAGTTAAATAAATAAATGTCTATTACGCAAATGATTTAAGTTGAAGAAATGAATTTCAAATGTTTGCGCTACGTATTCAATGACATTGTGGGGATTATAGGCAAAACCCCTCATAAAATAAAAAAAATAGGGGTGGCCGGCGTCCAGTAGTGGACTATTATGGTCTGTTGAGGTATTTAATGACTTATTAAAGTGCTCTAGGCAAGGCGGTCCGTAAATCGGGTTATTAAAGTTTGAAATTGGTAGTTCGGTACCATATCGAAATGGCTGTAACTTTTTAAGGTGCCGTGGTATTGACTTGAAATTGTGTATGATTATTTTATTTCATTTAATTTATTGATTGCCAATATGTGCTTAGGGTAGCTTAAATCTAATTTTAGCCTAAGTTAGTACATACACCCGGTAGGGCGCTGCAATTTATAATGTTAGTCATTAACATTACTCATCATGATAATTTCTCATTTTTAATTTGTATTTATGAAATTTTCATTATTTAAGCCTGTACTTAAACTTGTCTTGGCTGTCTAGTTCCTAAGCCATCGGGGGCATTCGGGGGGTTGGGGATACTTAAATAAAAAGATAACATTATTTCATGTATTTTTAGGGTATTGTTAATATTTCCATCATCATCATCAGCCTTATTGTTAGTACTCCGGCAAAATCATTATACATAAATATGTCATTCATCTCCTATTAATATTTATAAAAAGTAGGCAAGGATAATAACAAAACTTTCTATAACGTACCCCACATTTGCCTCCACCATGTTTTTCTTTCCACCAAGTATTTTTCAGCTTTTGAATATCTCCCCTCTCTTTCATTTTCAGCAATGCATCATCTATGTATAATTTATAGGGTGAGCCTGGAATGAAATAATGCTAATAAATTTAATTTTCGGAGACATGTCTGTTTTTATGTAGGATTTTTGATATTGACCAAAACTGTTATGTGAATTTCCGTCTGTTACTTAGGTATCTAGCATCTTGATTATACTTGTTAAAAAATTAACTATTTTCTGGCAACAACGCCCAGCCAAACCACTGAAGCCACCTGAAATTTGGAGGGTAGTTACCTTTTACTACACAAACTCCCGTTGAGAAGGGTTTTTCAAAAAAAGAGAAGTGAGTTTCATAGGCATTATATTAACCCGAAAATTGAGATATATGAAAAGTACGTGTAAAGCCGCAGGCAGCAGCTGGTTTTTAATAAATGTACATTGAATAATAATAAATAATAATAAAATTGGAGTTTATTTACTTTACCTCTTTTCATTCCTATCCCATAGCTTTTTGAGTCCAGTAAATCTCCGACTTGCTGTAAATCACAGTGCCGCTCGATTGTGTATTCTATTGATGCAGATTCCATAAAAAATGCATAGTTTGAGGATTCAGTCCTGGAAATAAAATTTATGTACACAAACCATTGTAAGAATCCATACTTTAATACTGTATATACTATTATACAATATTGTATACTATATTACAAATTACATATTTTGCATAATGTACTGTTTGTGCTAATAATAATAATATGTGTGATGTTTATATTAAATCAGGAACTGTGACCAAAATAAAATGTAGATAGAAGCCTGCACGAGCCAAGTTAGAATGAAACATTATTTAGAAAGCCAGGTACCATGCTAACGAAGAAGCGTTTAAAATATAGTAAATGATATTATTTATGTATAATTATAAAGCAATTAGAAGAAAAAAATACACGCACCTTTCAACACCAATTTCATTTTTGCCAACTACCCAATTATTGGCTACCATTTTCGTATACATCTCCTTAAACTCAGGTTTAACCGAATTCTGAAAATGATAAGTAAGAAATTTATTAACAATGAAATTAATAAGTAATTTTCATTGTTAAAATATTACTTATTGCATTCTATTCACCATTCCTGTGTAAACTTAGACTACATGTTAATCTAACCTCGCTATTGGTAGCTAGTTTAGTTTAGGTTTTGTGCCAACAGAATCACTACCATTGTCTGTATCCCCAGTTTGAACTCGCATACAAACTATGTTAGAAAGAGTGGCGAATAAGCTCATTAATACGCTCCTGTTACATCAAGAATTGTAAAAATAACTCTTGATTTCAATTTTAGATATAGATTTAGTTTACTTATTATACCTTTATCGAAAAAACTTTGAAAAAAATACATAATAATCAGGAAAAAATCTTATTATACCTACCTATTATGTATGGACACTCTATACCGACTGCCGGCGCGGGCGGCGCGACGTGCGGCCCCGGAGGTGTAGCTAACATTAATTAGCTCATACATTAGTTTTAAGATTTTTTTGTATCTCATTTTATGTAAACATTTTTTGTTGTATGAGAATAAATATGTTTAAACCGAAATTATCTCTCTCCCAATAGCCTATATTGGTCCACTGCTGGACGCTTGCCTCCCCCTGATAAGCGCTTTATAGTTTTTACAATTTAAACACAGCGGGGCAATGGCCAGTTTCTTGGGCACGCTTAAGACTGGTATTGATATGGATCAGTTGAGCTACCTGTAGTTGTGTTATTTGCAACAGACTGCAGTTAGCTCAATTGTTATTTGTAAATACTAGTTTTAATTTAATTTTATTATTAGATATAATTAAATAATTATATCTGGAGAATTTACACAGCATTATTTAGCTAAGGTAAGAGGTTAGGCTTGTGTTATGCGTAGGTACCTTCGTAGATAACCTTGTATTATAAAATATCAAGAGTAATTTATATTACTTTGCATCTCGTACGAAAACAAAATATTAGTACAGATACAGAATTATTTTTGCACTGAAATTTTCAAAGATAATAAAACAATTCATACATGAAAAAAATCTATGGTAGAGCCATTGCCTTTAGTCCCGTACATTATAGACTTATGACGATAGAGATCGTCAACTGTTTCAAACGGCATGACATTCCTCTCGATTACCAAGAAGGCCACCAATGTACCCACGTAAGAGGCCACCATGACCAGTGTAAAGAACCACCATATGCTGGTGATCATACGAGGTGCTAAGGCGCTGTAACAAATAATCTCTTTTAACTACAAACAGTTCATGTGTATAAGTCGCGTAGATAAAGATTGTGACTGTAAATGAGCGTCTCTATCATCATATCCTGGTTATATCCAATATGATCCAAGTGGAACATGATAGAGCCGGTAAGTTGCAGTCCCAATATATATCTTTGCGAACTATAAATACAGTTGGTAGGATATAAATAGATAATAATAATTATGTTTTTTTATTTGTCTTCACAAAAGGTATCCGACAATTATTAAAAATGATTACGTGACTGTATATCGCACCTCCGGTGCAACAGAGGCACAATTGCAAAAAGTGACTTTTTCAGTAGAAGCTGTTGAAATTTCAAAGGCTCATTATATGAAAACGCCTTCAAATTTTATCATTGTCACGGGGTTTTATTAAGGGGTTAATATTATTTTACTCAATGTTAATGGTTCTTTTGTCATAACTATTCTAATTTATGAGTTCTAATAACTTAATGTCCGAAACACCCTCAATTGTGACTTTGTTGCACTAGAGGTAAATAAAAAGTTATAATGTGACGAAGTTTTTTTAATAAAAAATCTATATTTATCAAGATTTATTGTTAAATAGCCTTTAAAAATCACATGGAACTTAAAATATAGATCTTATTACTTATTCGTAGGATCTAACCATAAAAAAAAAACAATTACTTATAACGATGCTACTTTTTGGTAACTGTTCATCCTCATAGCACAAACTTGTCTTCGTGCAGCTAGACCATGGTCTGTGATAATTGTGTCATGTGGCTATAACGTAACTAGTACTAAACTATAACGTAGTTATACACTAATAATCAGACTTTAGTATAATCACTTTTACGTAAAAACTAGGGCATTTTGTTTGAGACTACTTTTCAGAGATCTCTGAAAAATTGTTCATAGTATGCAATGTTTGTTTCGACCAAATGCAAAAGATCGCGTCTTTTGCGTTCTGCAATGGGAATCTTTGAAGTGTAGGCTGGTTTCAATGTTATATCAGTGATATCTGTTGTGTTTTGTGCATCTGACCGCGCCCTTCTTCCCCTTGTTTCAGTAATGTTTCTTGCCTCATACCAGTCAACAGTTTTGAACGTAGTGCGATACTGGTAGGTAGGTTGTTGCCGCGTAGAAATACATCGCGAAGACAAATCTGAAAGATAAAATATTAAATTAATAAAGAATCAAAAGAATATTACAGATTAAATTAACACTACTTGCAATACTGTAAATTCTGCCGGAGCTGGAGGCGGTACCAGCGCAACTAATAGTTGTGTGTCACTGAATGTTGCCGCTGATGTAGTCAGTACTGGCGTAGCCAGCACTGCTGTTGCACCTTCTATGAGTGCTGCCGGTGCTGAAATTTGTGCTGCTGCCGTCACTGTCGGAGTCATCAATGGAGCAGCCGCACAGAAAACTATTACTCCTAGCGGAGCAGCCGTCACTGTTGTAACATCTTCGGGTATATTTTGGCTCGATAACTTTTTTGAACAAGCCTGCAGAACGAGTTTCTTCCCTCGAGTTTCCATTAATTATAGCACCTGTAGTCAAGTATATTAGATTATAATTTTAATTAAAGAAAATTGTCAAATTAACTAAACAAAGAACTATTTATTTTGTTTCGACTACAAATAAGTACCTACGCATAATTTTACCTACCTATTGGGAGAAATAGTATCTTGTTTGTACGTGTGGTAGCTTAATTGAGGTACAAAGAGAATCAATATTTATCTAATAATTGGAGAATTAAAGACACAATTACAAAATAAAATGTTAAGTAGTAAATAAAATTAAAGAATATGATACAAAATTGGAGATATAATGTCACAACTACACAAAAGCCATTGATGCTCTAAACCTTGAACGGAAAATATATGACACAATTACCTTTATGACGTTGAAGCTCCAGACTGCTCATGCTCGTGCGTGGGGTCGCACACAACTGACCAATGGAACATTGTTTCTCCAGAAGTACACCAAAATGCACCATATCGACAACGACACTAGTGCCCTCATTCAAGAAACATGGGAACTAAACAAGTGACGTTTTCACACCAGAAAGACGTTTACAAAACGCAACTTTCTGCATACTTATGTCATTTTGGCCATTTTTGCAATTGTGCCTCTGTTGCACCGGAGGTGCGATATTATGTAGGTACTTTATTAGGTAGGTATTGTCAAACCTGTTTTGTGAAGATCTAAAGTAGGTTCGAATAACCTGTATCCACCAGGTATTCACTTGACGAATTAGGCAATAAAATTAATTTATTTATGTCTTTATTTATTCAGAAAGAAAATAACAATCAAATAACAAATTTAAATTAAAACTAGTATTTACAATAGAAACAATTAAGCTATCTGCAAACTGTTGCAAACAATCTACAGGTAGCTTAACTGATCCATATCAATACCAGTTGGAAGCGTGCCTAAGACACTAATTAATTTAACAAATTAGGTAAAGACTTATTACAGAATGACAAGTGCTAACAGCCTAAAGACTACAAAAAACAATCATCATTTTCTGAGAGTTATGCAGAATTTGAAATGTTTGCTAAGAGGATTCCTCTTGCATGATTTAAATGATCCAAGTAACAACAACACCATCATGGTATTAATTTGAATTTAAAATATTAGAGTTTTTTTGAATAACAGCTTTGAATCCTACTTACTTACTAACCACAAAAATAAAGTGAACCAAAACAAAGAGAAGCGGAGGTGTGTACAACAAGATCCGTCAAGTGCGAGTGTAACTCACACGCTGAGGGATTCAAACATTTGGCAATTATAACAATACTAGCAGTGCCTCGCGGTTTCACTCGCTTAGTTATCGTTCCCGTAAAAAATCCGGGACAAAATATAAACTATGTACTTTTCCAGAGTATAATCTATCTCTGTGCCAAATTTCATTCCAGATTTCATCAGCCGTTCTGGCGTGATTGAGCAACAAACATCAATCTATCCATTCATCCATCTTAACTCCTCACCTCAACAGCCTAATAATGGTCCACTGCCTGGACGCCGCCCCTGATTTTTTATCTCATGGGGGGTAATTCCCATAATCCACACGCTGGGCATGCGGGTTGGGGATCGCAGTTCGTTGTTAAAATTGATTCTTATTAATGAACTTTAATTACTCATATACTGTACTTTAATTACTCATCTATTCATGATATCCCCTGTATTGTAATTATGTTATTTTAAGTTCTAAATAGGTTTTGTGTTATTTTGATAATGTGTTATGGATATTTTATCTGAAATAAATGAATAATAATAATTAATGTCTTACATGGGAGCAATCTCTGATCCTTGCTGCATCACAGAGCCAATGATAAGCCAGATGGAGTTGGCGAAGCTGAACTGATTGCTGAGCTCCTCGGGCTGTTCAATGCAAGGCACGGGGTTCTGCCACTCCTTGTTGGAGATACGGCCGACAAATATCATGATTACACCCAGACCCACCTGGATTAACAACATGTTTATCCACACCTGTGGAAGTCAGAAATGTCAGTATTTCTTATAAGAAAACGTAATAATATTAGAACCTAGAAAACGACATATTAATAGGAACAAAAAAGGAATAGAATGAAGAATACAAAAATGACGATAAAATAAAATACAGAATACAGAGAAAGCGTTACATTTTGCGATAGATAATTTTTCTGTATTATATTTATGTTTAACAAATATCTCTATAAACCCAGTTCAATGCATAAAATATAAAGAGTAGGTAGGTATTTTATTATAGCTTTCATTGTATGTTTTTTTTTTATTCTTGTAAAAAAGCTACGTCGTATTAAAAATAAGGATTTTGCCAAAAACACATGTAAATAGTGTCAAGTGCGAGTGTAACTCGCGCGCCGAGGGTTAAGAATGTTTGTCAATTTTATATCAATATATCATATCAATAACGTTTATTTCTTTAAGCTTACAAAATAAGCACTTAGACAAGTCTTGGCTTCACCAAGGGTAGATCGACAACCGATGCTGGTACAGCTCTATTAAAGCATATATTGGATGCCTGGGATAAGGCGAAAAACGCCATCGGTATATTTTGCGACCTTTCTAAGGCTTTTGATTGTGTAGATCATTGTACACTAATTGGAAAATTAAAACATTACGGTATTGATAACAAGGCACTGGACCTTATGCAATCTTATTTATCTGGTCGAGTTCAAAAAGTAGATATTGGTAAAGAAAGATCTCGGGGCTCAAAAATTGAATTGGGCGTTCCACAAGGATCAATATTAGGCCCTTTTTATTTTTAGTTTATGTAAATGATCTCCCTTTTTTTGCAAAAGATCTCTGTGATATAGTGTTATTTGCTGATGATACTTCATTGATTTTTAAAGTTGACAGAAAAAAATGTAATTATGACGATGTAAATAACTCGCTTTCACAAATACTAGATTGGTTCACCTCCAACAACCTCTTACTAAATGCTAAAAAAACCAAATGCATAGAATTCATGTTACCAAATGTAAGAGAACTCCCAACTAAGATAATGCTAAAGGATGAGATCGTTGACTTTGTCGACTCAACGGTTTTCCTAGGGTTACATATTGATTCCTCTCTTCAATGGAGACCGCAAATTGATGCTCTCGCAGGCAAACTTAGTTCAGCAGCATATGCGGTTCGAACAATTAGATATATTACCGATGAAGATACAGCTAGGTTAGTTTATTTCAGTTACTTCCATAGTATCATGTCTTATGGTATTTTGCTTTGGGGACGGGCAGCCGACATTCAGACTATCTTTGTTCTCCAAAAAAGGGCTGTACGCGCAATTTATAAATTAAAGCCACGCCACTCTTTGAGGGAATTATTTAAAGACATAAATATTTTGACAGTAATATCGCAATACATATATGAAAATCTAATGTATACGCACAAAAACAAAGATAGCTTTTTAAAAAAATGTGATGTTCACAAAGTAAACACAAGAAACAAGAACAAACTGCACATCCCATCATATAGATTACGAAAGGTAGGGAAATCATTTATGGGAAATTGCGTACGTTTCTATAACAAGCTTCCATCTGAAGCAACTGAGCTCCCTATTCGTAAATTTAAACAGTACATAAAACGAAATCTAATAAAGAAAGCCTATTACTCCATAGATGATTACATCAATGATGTAAATGCTTGGCCAGATGTCGCTCAGTTCCACACCGACAATGGTATATAAGGGATATAATGTTAAGCTTAGTTAGTTTCATATAAATATTGAGTTATATACAAATTAGATTATATTTAGACTGAGATAAGTAATGTATTAATTTTAAGATTTATAAAACTTACTAGTGGTTTCTTTTTCGCTTCTTCCACTAGTGGACAAAAAATTGAAGCGAATAAAATCAATAACATCATATTTCTTATTTGATAATAATGACTATTTATAAACCTGTTTATAGTATAAAATTTGACTTGTCTAAGTGCTTATTTTGTAAGCTTAAAGAAATAAACGTTATTGATATTTGATATTTATTTGAGTCAAATTTTATACTATAAACAGGTTTATAAATAGTCATTATTATACAAACATAAACCATAAATAGAGAATATATATACTACGCTTAGAGAATTCGGTATAGACAATGTTCATCAGTGATAATGTAGGATTCTAATTTTGAAAGATTTTTTCAAATCGGTCCTGTAGTTTCGGAGTCTATTCAATTCAAACAAACAAACAAGTCTTTCCTTTTTGTAGTGTTATGATTATAATTATTGTTTATTTTTATTATCAATATACCTTAGTTTGACCACAATCTCACCTGATGTAAATTGAAGATGTGGCCGACGATGTATCACGAAGGTCTAGAAGATACCTATTCACTCTTGTCTTGAAGAAACCCAGGTTGTAATACATATTTATTTATCTTTTGACACTGACATGTACTTAGACAAGTCAAACTAGTTTATTTACAGTGCATATACCTTATTACAAAATATGTTTTTATCAGCCAAGGTATCCGACAATTGTATAGTAACTCATATTCAGTAGAATTTTTTTACAAATATAAATAACTCCATGTTAGCTTTGTTTCTTATTTCTAAGTGTATTTTATTATAAAATTTTATGGAGAAGCTCTTTTTCATTTTAGATAGTCTAGTACGAGGAACCACAATATTTTCCTTAGGTCTAGTATTGTGACCGTGGACGTCCTTATTTCTAGTAACATTAATGTCATTTTCTCTTAAGTATACAGTGGTTTGATAAATTTGCTCACATGCCATTGTCAAGGAATTCATAGGAATATTAAAGAGATTTTTAGTATGAGGGAAATGTTAACTACTTTTATATCTTGAGTTTGGCCGGAGTACAGGTATACTTTACCTCTTTAGAGAACACGGCCATGAATGAAAACATCGCGGGAGGCTGCTTGCTTGGCTGTTTGTAAAGTATACCGATGCCCAGAGTCATGAATGGAGTCGAGAAGTCGATCGCAGACTGTCTTTCAGCTGTCATTGTGAAATCACAGATGGCCAAATCGGCTTTCTGAAGGTTTTAAAATATACACAAGAAAATTATAACAGATATCTAGTTTTTAACGACGACCTCTGTGGCGCGGTGGGCGAAGGTCTGCCTTGCATGCAGGTGGTTGCGAGTTCGATTCCAGCCTCGGGACAAATGTTTATACGATCTGCAGACATTTGTTCAGGGTGTTCTGGTCGTTTTCTATGTATAGCAAAAATATCTATCGATGTATTGTATTATATTATGTATATACCAGTTATCTAGTACCCATAACACAAGCTCTGCTTAGCTTGGGGCTAGATAATGCTGTGTGAATTGTCCAGCATTATTTATTTATTACTTGCTTCACACAGTTAACCTATACAGTGTCCACAGAAAGGGTGTACTAAGCTAAAATGAGGTGATTCTGGACATCGAGGGGGTCAACGTTTGTTCTACGATTTTCGGTATACATTTTTTATTTCTTTTTCTAAAACATTTGCTACTATTCTCTTCATGTTCTTGTTATTTTACGTGTACATTATTTTTATTGTCTGAAAATTATTTAGATTTTATTCACATCACTTTTTGTAATAATTTCATGACAAAACACTAATATTGCTGAAAAACAAGCAAATAACATTGTTGAAATACATAAGATTTATTGTTCAAGAGTGCGTGTAAAAGAACACTAATAGAAAGACGAAAAAAATCGAAAGAAAGCCATACGAAATTCAAAAAATGGTTATTCACAAGTTGATCCCATTGGGGTCCAAAATCACCCTGTTCGGCTTAGTATTTGTTACGTGGCACCCTGTAAATTATAAGAATGTGAAGATGATTGTTGGTCACGAAACATGATCAAATGACAAAACTACTGATCGGATCGGGCTGTTTGGACCCATGAAGTTCTGGATATGAAATAACTTATTATTCGCTGATTTTATCCCCAAATGAAGCGTGCAAAGACGATTCATATTAAAAGTCTACGTAAAGAAAATCTATTAGTGTTATTGGTGTTTCTGTGTAACATCTACTGTTAGGGTTTTATTTCTTAAAATCAATACAACTCACATCTTCAAGAATTTTCTTAATCATTCCATTGAATGATCCGTTCTTCTGTTTTTTACCGTAATCGGCTTCTACTTCAAACTCATAGCTGAACCCAAGCATTGTGGAAAGCTGGTCTATGATGTCGATGGTGAACCCTTCATAGCGATCATTGCCTATTAGTTGAGAGCTTGACTTCTTTTCATATCCGTAAGGTTCAGTCTAAAATGTTAAAGGTATTTTAGTGTACACACAAAAATCTTCGACACAGCCTAGGACAATTTGGTGTGATATTTCACTGTATAACAGGCAAATTCGAGCTTTCCTGAAAATAACTTTCAAGGGGAAAAGTGTTTTGTGCTTTGGTGTGTATTATCCATGAAAACGAAATAGATCGTATATGTGAAATCAAATCTCATTAATACTAAGTATAAATTTTAATAACCATTAATAATAGTTGGTAAGTACCTAATATAATGAGTCTGCGTGGGTACCTTCTGTGTGTATGTAATTACATTTTGCTTTTTTTTTCATTTTGCATTTTGTATTTACATTTACCTTGGGGCTAGATAATGATGAGTGAATTGTCCAGCATTATTTATTTATTTATTTAATCCAGTCCCACCTCGAAGCAAGTTTTAGTACGGTCTGCAGAAATGTGTTCTGTTTTTTTTATGTAAAAAAAATATCGTTTTGTTATTGTACGATACCACTTCATGCCAAAATTTCTGATCGGATCGGGCTAAAGTTTTGCATTGATGTAGTCCTAGAAGTAGAATAAAGGCTACTTTTGAACCCCAAAAATAAGCTTGCAAAGCTGCGAGTGGTAGCTAAATACATTTGAAAAAACAAAAATTTTATTTCTATGGGCAGTGAGACTCTTTCAACAGCGCTTTTTGTTACAATACAATACAAAACACTTTATTGTACACCAGAACAAGAACATTACAAATAGACATATTAAATGAGACAAATACAATGGGCGGTCTTATTGCTTAGAAGCGATCTCTTTCAGGCAACCTTTGGATAGAAAGAACTATATGAATATAAGAAAGGCAGGGGGTGTACAAAAGATAAAATAAACATTAATATAACAGAATATTGTTCTACAGGACCTAGATTTACTTTTAAAACTGCCAGGATATGTTCCTTCCTGGCAGTTTTCAAAAGAAATCTAGCCTGCAGAACAAAAAACTCTGGAGCAACTTTTTTAAATTAAGGTGCCACGTAACGTGTGTACCAAGTTGAAAGAGGATTTAAGACCCCTTTCATCTTAGTGGGTAAACATGTTTTTTGGCACCCTGCATAAAAAATCGCTTCGTACATAAAACGCACAATATATTAAACTAAAACAAAGGCAGAGCAAAGACAACTAACCGTAGATATCAATACTTTGAGGGTTTTGTTTCTCAAGATCGATTCTTCGCCAATTTCCACATCAGGAACGAAAGGCTGAGTCATGTTCAATGAGTTATCAATCTTCCATTGTCCGATCTGAAGTAAATAAGAACAAAAGCATCTACAATAATTGACAAGGACTTACAAAATTATTTTAGAGCGTCTGGTCAAAGCGACGAGGACATGGAAACGGCTTTCAAATGTTGATTATAGGATGGGTGGTTCTAGCGTAATTCCACAGCTGGTGAGTATCTGGCGTAGCGCATCAGCATTGCCAACGGATGCAGCTAGGTCTTGAGGTCTTGGTAGGTATTGATTTAGATCAGTTGAGCTACCTGTTCATTGTCTGATGGTAGCTCAACTGTTTTATGTGGATTTTGTAAATACATCTTATAGTTAAATTATTTTTAAATACATTGATGTATCATTGTAAATGTTTATCTTGTGTCGTTTGTAATTATAGAATGAAGGATCTCAGCATGTCTTAGGTCCATATTTTGAAAGCTTGCTCAGTCGTCGGTCTATGCTTGAGTCACGTTTAAGTCACGGGCCTAATGCATAATTAATATGTGATAAGGATAGGCATAGGATTTCGTGTTCATAGAAACGAGACAGAGCAAAGCAACGTCAAATTATTCAAAATATAAACATTAAGTAGAAAAACTATACGATTACTTAAATAAAATATTGGTCTGGCTATGTAATTCGTAAAAAATAATGTGGTATTGTCGCTGGTCATTTAGAGCATTTCAATTATAACAGTTTTTTTAGGTGAATTTTGTATTTTTTTATTAAAGAACCAGTTCATTTTTACATATCCTATTCGATTACTCGACTTCTACGGTTTTTTTATATGAACATTTACGTCCGTTAGTACCATAAATGGTAACGGACGTAAATGTTAAGTAAGTGTTTAAAAAAAGACATTTTGCTTGATTTTTGCGATAGGCGCACTCTTAAGCCATAGAGAAGCTCGATCCTAGATCGATACCTGATCAAGCGATGAAAGCTGAGACTTCTTCTAGAAGCTAGAGACCTTCTTTCTAATTTTACCTGCTAAACAGCTAACTCGGAGGCAGGGATAGGTACTTACTGTTTGGTTTCCGGCTGGGGTCAGCTCCAAAATATCAAAATGGACTTGTGCTCTCTGTCCCATTCCATCAAACAATAACGGACCTGTTAATCCTTTAATTTTATTCTGTAAATGGAAAGTTTCATTAAAAAAACTAGAAAATAAATCCTCACGATTCTACGAAAAGTCTATTCACAAGAGGAACCTATTCTTATTCTAGTAGATTATTGTGTGATTTCGATACGTTTTTTGTTTCAAGCAATTTGTAAGCTCTTTTTAGGGTTCCGTACTCGAAATGTGATATCGGGACAATAATACTTATGCTTCCACTGTCTGTACGTCTGTCCGTATGTCATCGAGCTCACATAAACGGTAAAAGGTAGACAGTTGAAATTTCCATAGAAAGGGTATTTCTCTTGTCGCTACAATAACAACGAACTAATAAAAATTAATATTAAAATAAAAAAACTGTTATTTTTTTGCTATATCAAATAAGTTAATCTGTGCTTGATTGCATTGCATTTATAAGTTCAAAGAACCTAATCTAGAACCACAGTGTCAAAATCGAATAATTAAACACTTACTGAAGATCAAGAGAAGAAAATCTCGCGCCAACACGAAACGAACAACTGCTAAAATTCACAGAAAAACAATAACGTGATATTTGCGAAGATATATTTGCCCCCCCCCCTCTCCCTTCCCCGCGTGAGATTGGGTGAGATTTGGCAATTTCAACCCCTCTCAACGCCTCACGTGATTTATAGACGCTAAGAAGCATCCATTAATTAACGATCAGTTTAGAAGAATATGTGTAATATGGAATGAAATAAAGACCCTCTCAATGGATCTGAAGGGTATATTGGACTACCATAATTGGCATATTAACTTACAGTTTTCATGATATTCAGCATAGTAGAACCAAATCTCCATGACGTGTATTCCTCACAGCTAAGCTCACTAGTAGTTATTGTTGTGTTTATTTTATCCAACGTGGCAGAGAATATTTTCACAGCATCGTAAATCAGCATTACTTTAGTTTTCAGCTGTTCAGGAAGCATCTGCATTTCCTCGCTGTTGTTGAAAGCTAGGTTGTATTCCGCTGTGAAGTTCCATAGCTCGACGTTGTCTTCTAGATTTACGAGACGTAGACCTGGCAACAGATCAAGGTGAACTGAGTCATAAACAGAAGAAACAGCCTAAATAGAGGCTATAATAAAGAGAGTAGAGGGATTTCCGGAATTTTTTTCCGGAAATCCCCCACGTGGGGGACGGACGTGGGGGATTTCCGGAATAAACCAGATCTACTAGTTTTGTTTTTTTTTTATTTCTTAACAAACAACTAAAAAGACCTACTTTTTAGTTTTCTGTTAAGAAATAAAAAAAAAACAAAACTAGTAAATAATCTACTAGTTAATATAATTTTGAAGTTATTTTGTTTTTATTAACTAATCCAATCTAATTCGATGAAGGCCATTGTCATCTGCATGCGAAACCGTATTAACTTTCTGCAGATGACATCGTTTTCCATTAGGTAGATATTATATCTTATACTGTAAGTAAAGTCACTTATAAATTTAACTTATTTTTTATATGTAAATCTATGAAATTGCCGTCTTATAAAAATATATTTAAATTGAAGTGAATTGAAAATCAGTTACACCTCATTTCTTATTTGATAATAATTTATGGTATAAAATTTGAATCGGCTAGTGCTTATAATGCTGCCTGAAGGAAAGATATTAAAATCTGAATCTGAAATCTGAATTTCAAGATAACAGTTTTTTTATTGATAAATCCTATATGTCACTGCAGCAAACCTTCTGCCCACCATACACTAGTTTGAAGATTCCTTGTTTCAAAATGACGACGCTTTAATAATACCTGGAAATTGCCATCAGCCTTAGGTACATTACATAATATTTAAACGAAGAGAAAAAGTTTAAGTTTTTTATAAATCAATAAGGTTTTACTTCAAATCGTACCTCTCACGTATTCTGCCAGTCAACGGTTTATTTGACTGTCCCTCTCACGGCTCTTGCCAGTCAAGCATTGTTTTTGACAAGCCGTCTCACGGCTCTTGCCAGCGGAGACGCCAGGTTTAACAGGTTAACAGGTTTAACGTTCGCTGCTTTTAAAATCACGGAATATCTTTGAGATTAAATGTAAGCATTAACATCCAAATTTTAAATTAATTACGTCATTTTCAGAAGGAAATAATGCTAACTAACCCTAGTTTACTTAGATTTAATCTGGACGATTTTGTAATTTTAAAGGTTTTGGTGTCATTACCAGAACCTTGTTTAAAAGAATAAGTTCTTGAGAGTAAGTTATGAATGTCTGCATTTGATAAGAGTTTGTTTTGGGAGCTGGTTTATCGAGATATATTATATATTCATAGAATCTGCAATTCAGAAATTACAGATGTACTCAAACGATATTTTAAGACACTACACCCAGTTGAAGATGCCTTTGGCAACATTAACCTGAATCCAGTCCGTATGGCTGTTAACGTTGTTAGCTTTATTGAATAGTCTGACTATCCAAGGAGGTTTAGTTTAGTTTAACCTAGTTATCCTGTTTACATATAACCTGCGTACTTAATGCCCTATCATTAAGTACGCAGGTTATATGTAAACAGGATTGATAATGATAATGACGTAGTCTCTCATGCGGTGCCGCTCTGATCAAGTTTAAAGTATGCAAGCAACATTGAGTGATGGTGTCATTCTCAATTCTATTATTTATGGATATATAATATAATAAATAATATAATATAGCTTCCAACTGGTATTGATATGGATCAGTTGAGCTACCTGTAGATTGCTTGCAACAGTTTGCAGATAGCTTAATTATTTCTATTGTAAATACTAGTTTTAATTTAAATTTGTTATTTGATTGTTATTTTTTTTCTGATTAAAGAAATAATACATACATATGTAGGTGGAAGCTCAGACATTGTCAGCTAAACCAAGAATCACCGTTTCAATAATTTTCTTTAATTATCAAATAATCAGATTTAACATTAATTATCGGTCGGTGCCCAAGCTTTACAAGACGTGGCGCCGTCACATACAATGTCGAGTAAAGTCATAGAATCGTTTAGTGAATTAAAAACGGGGCTATCGAATATCTCCCATCTAAGACATCTGAGATCGATGATTATTTTTAGTAGTAGTAAAAGTTAAGTGCTCGCGATTTCTACTGTTCGTAGAACTACAACTTTATTATTATGTGTTTCTCATTTCCATGATAGGCCATATTATTATTTTTCTATCTCTCACCTGTCATATTAACGCCTCCATATCTATACCGCTCCATGTCCAAAGAGAATAAGTCTGGCGATACAAAGACGTAGGAAAATTCATCTGACATCAGCCCAGCTTGTTGCGCGTGTAGGAGTAACTGCTCCAGGTTAACAGAGAGACAGTCTACTACGAAGTTGGTGTGGCCATCCTCTTTGGCTTTTATTAGGACGTCTCTGAAAATTTAATGATAAAATATAGTTTTCTTTAGCTCTAACCTTAACAGCCTATATTAATAATAATAATCATTTATTTCAGACCATAGCAAAGTTACAGATCTTATTTAACTTATGCTACAGTCCATATTAATATATACCTTAAAACTAACATACATATAACATAAAAACTTAATTAATGACACGTTTTGCTGTGATTACGGCGACGACGTGTAAATAATAACACGTGACGTGTATATAATGGCCCACTGCTGGACGCAGGCCTCCCTTTGATATTCGCCTTATTGGCTTTTATCTCATGGAGGGTAATGCCATAATCCATGCTCGCCTTACACTCTTCTATTTAATATAGTGAAAAATCTTGTGAATGAATACCCCAGGGCACCTTCTGCTTATTTTTGCAAACAAATCAGCAAAAACTTACGCCGCTCTGCTCTGTCCAGCCCGGTCCTTTAAACTAAACCAACTAACTAAAATGGGATCATAATCGCCCCCTTACGTTCTTTGCATGGTTTAAAAAAAATAAGATAATGTATATATCATGGCTTTAATTTCAAGAGATACAAAGAAAAAGCTTCTGCGAACAGTGGACTCAATAAAACCTAAGCTTAGCAAAAATAAATCCTAGATTTTCTTCTTATGCGTAGGTTTAACACAGGCGCATTCATTTTAAAAATACACACACGAAACATTGAATTTGTCTGTAGCATAGCATCACGAAATAAATAGCGCAACAAATGTTTCTTTTGATGCTCTCTTTCTTCAAACGGGGTTGTTTACAAAAGCGCCCACGTAAAAATGAAACGCTTGCAATTCGAGTGAAGACACCCCAACTGGAATAACCGCAATGCCTTGAGGGAATGGAAAATACGTGTTGAATTGTACCGTTTTTGTTGTGAAGTATTTTATATCAATGGTGAAGAAAAATATTAATCGTGTTAAGAAAGTCTATGTATTTTTGATTTAATATTATGCAACTTAACACTTAACATAAATCTGCTTAGCACTTAACATAAATCTGCTTTGGCTAGAAAATGCTGTGTGAATCGACCAGTATCATTTTTTAAATTTCTTTAATTTAAAACTCTTATTTAAATTATCTATTATTTTGTTGATTTTATTCACTAGCTAAAAGAAATATGTGGTCATGCATGACAGTACGAAAAACTACTTTTTATCGGTTTTTAAAGGCATTTCTGTGCTCTTTCCGAAGAGTTTTCAAAATATTATGTAGCTCAAACCATTTTCTGATAGTTTTTAAAATATATAGTAACCTCATTGAACAAAATAGCAATAGCGTAGAAATGGAGAAACGTCGACAAACAAAAGAGCATCAAACATTAGACGATGTAGAATATAAATTTTTGATGAATATAAGCGGATTAGTTACGTAACTAGTTTTCATTAAAAAATAATATAGTTTTCATTAAAAGAAATAACCGACGTTTCAACCTACCTTTCAACCCTTAACGAGGGACACCCTAATAGCGCTTACAATCATAATGGATTCGTCAAACTACGAAAGTTTTTCGCACTCGTTGTTTCTATGGAAACGTTTCCAGACGTTTTATTTCATATTCATTTATTTCATTGCAATCATTGTGTACATATTTAGGTATTATTATTAGGTATAAAGGTAATGCTCAAGAGACACAATGGTACCCAAATAGGGCGTAGCAAAAGGTATCGAGAGTGGAAGTGGACCGGGTTTCTAGAAAAATCTTTAGTTAGTTTCTAGCAGAAAAATGTAATTCAATTGATAAGGTAATATTATGGATAAGCAGGTATCATATTGTAGAATTCTAGCTCGATGGTAGGTATTAATTTTTTTTTTTTTAGGTGTCAATGTATGAAGTTAGGTATAGTTATTATTAATATATAGTAGTAGTTATTATTAATAATAGGTGGTTTTCTTTTTTGTTAAGATTTGTCGTTAAAAAAGTCGTTTAAATTGTAATAACATTTAATTAGGAGGTATTTTTTTAATTTGGTTTCAAATATTTTGTCTTTTTCTTCGTCTTTTAGTACAAAAAGTAAAATACCGGAAGTATTTTGTTATAAATTTTTGATGCCATTGCGTTTGGTTTCTAACCCATATGAACTGATTTGTGGGATAAAATTTAGTCTATGTTTTATTCCAGGCCTTGTAATGTTACACTTTTGTGTAACACCAAGTTATTCGAGAAGCTTCCTACCTAATTTTCCTAGGCAGAAAGATCCTAACAAATTAAAGAATATTAGAAATTATGTACAATTTTAATTTTTATTTACAGACTTTTATAAAATTTTGATGCGAAGGTTTCGAGTTAAGCTGGAGACGTTACAGGTTTGAGGAGATGTTGAAGGTTTTGAGTGAAGCTGGAGACGTTGCAGGTTGAGGAGATGAGACGTTTTAAAGGTTTTGAGGTTAAATGGATGCTCTTCTGGGCGTAGAGGTCGACACCAGGTGGTGGAGCTCTACGCCAGGTCTGGAACTTTGCCGTTTAGGTTTTTGAAGGTTTGAAGGGCTTTCTTGAGTTTTACGCCAGGTCTGGAACTTTGCCGTTTAGGTTTTTGAAGGTTTGAAGGGCTTTCTTGAGTTTCCCGGGCCAGCTGGGCCCGGGAAATGGCCTTTTAGAAGATATTCGTCGCGAAGTCAGAGGTAAACTGATCCCTTGGCCGTTCTGGCACTGTTTATATATATTCCGCCGTTCCAATGTAGTTCCAGAATTGAGAATTCAAAATAATGTACGTATTTCAAAATTTGTACGATTTTCTTTATAATTTCGTACGAGGTTTCATCCAAAACCTATGTTACCTTTCCTCTTTGCTTCAGATCGGAGCAAATTTTGACATTTTCAAAATTGGCATTTATGTCACAACAATCTTTACCAAAACAAATATTTTCAAAGAATTTTAAGAAAAAAGTAGAAAAAGAGACCAAAATGGATACAATAATTACAGATGTTATAAAAAACTGGATATAGAAGGTAATATTTACATTGTTATACAAAATTAGAGCTAGAACAGAAATAAAATATTACATTTTCCCCCACAACCCCAGAAAATTTTCAACTACATTGAAAATTTTGAAGGTTAGGAATAACAAACTTGACCTTTCATACATCTTTCACAGCTTCTTCTTTCACGACTCCTATCATTCTTACTAACATGCTTAGGGGATATGGTTCACATTCAATGACGCATACTCCACAAGGAGTTATTCAAAAGATATAACGTAGGCTTCTTTTTTTTATTTAGGTGTCGTAACCCGCACCTTTTTGAAAACCCGATTAGAAAACCTTAAAATTAAAGTAGATATTTACAAAGTTAAATAAGTTAACAACACAAAGGCTTATTTAGTGAGTTGTGTACCGCTCATTGAGAAAACTAATCTCGGTCTCAAGGACATTAAGAGGAAATAACGAGGTTAAGATAGAGATACCTCGAGATAGTTTAAAAGTTAAGAATGACTAATGACTAAAAACTAAAAGTGTTAAAAATATGCCGAGAGAGTTTAGTTAAAATGAAGTAATAAACAGAATATAACCTAAAATAATTTACAGAATACACACAAAACATTTACAAAACTGACATAAATTACGTTTTTATATCTTTAATATGCCATTTGCCTCTCAATCCGTTAGGATCTTCCAGGATAAAAACAAGAGGTGAAAGCTTCTCAACAACTGTGGCTTTGACGTACTTCGGGGCCAATTTGGCGCTGAAGTAAGCACCAGCATTACTTTGAACGTAATTTTTACGCCAAACAGTGTCACCTACATTAAATTCTTTAAAACTGTGTCTCGTGTTGTAATGAGCAGCATTCCTTGCGTGTGCTGTATGTAATGCAACTTGTACTTTATCGAAGACGGCAGATAGTAATCCTAAATTAGCGGCATAGATATCTCGAGGAAGGAAAATGACGCTATCAAGGTTAGAGCAGTTAGTATAGAATGATCCACAAGATATTGTCTCTCGACCAAAGACAAGAAAAGATGGGGAGAAACCGGTTGTAGAGTTTACAGAACCATTTAGTGCAAATTGAATTTTATGCAAAAATTTATCCCATGATCGGTGATCATCTCCGACTAGCTGTGATAGAGCGGTGATAATTGTTTTATTATAACGTTCCGTGGGATTGACTTGAGGGCAATATCTAGGTGAATAAAAGATAAAAGGAACTTTATATTTATTCAGAAAGTTATGGAACTCATTAGACTGAAATTGAGAACCATTATCCATTATAATAGTTTGCGGAACGCCATGTATAAGAAATACAGAGTTTTCTAAATGCAGAATGATGTTAGAAGCTGTAGCGCGTTTGATAGGAAAAATAAGACAGTATTTAGAAAAGGAACAGGTAATCACGAGAATATATTGATTACGTTGTCTAGTCATAGGAAAGGGACCCATTAGATCCAATGAAATGTTTTGAAAAGGTCTTGAGCAAATTTTTGGTTTCCCCATAAGACCATAAGGTGAGTGATTCGAATATTTATAAGAAAGGCATGTCTCACAAGTGGAGCAGACTTTTGCTACATCTTTAAACATTCCCGACCAATAGTATCTTAAGCAAAGTTTCTTATACGTTTTAAAAATGCCAATGTGAGGACTACTTACTGAGTCACCATGACAAGATTTAATAAGATTTAGTCTCTCAGAAGGAGGTGGAACTTCCTTCCATGCAAAGTCTTCGTTAAGGTAGTCAGTTGAGATGTTGTAACGATAAAGTTTAGAATCAAGAATTTTATAATTCGGAAATGCATCAGGGTTATCGCGACAATTAGTAAAAATTTTATTAAAATGTTCCAATTGAGACACATTGTCTCCAGATATAGGTCCAGCACCACCGATTACGTTAGTAGCAGGTATTTTATGACGTGAAAGAAGATCAGGAACAACATTTTCCTTACCTTTTTTATGTTTCAGATCAAGATTAAAACAAGATAGACGAAGAGTCCATCGTGCTAGTCTTCCAGAAGGGTTAGACAGATTTTGGAACCATTTTAATGCTGCATGATCAGTGTAAACTGTAAAACGTTTACCATTGTCAAGATAACAACGCCAATGTTCAAGTGCAGTAATAACCGCTAAAGTTTCTCGTTCAGTAGTTGAATAATTTTGCTCATGTTTATTTAGTGTTCTACTCATATATGCGATAACCAATTCTTTATTGTCTTGTTCTTGAGTCAACATTGCACCTATACCAAAGTTAGAAGCGTCACAGTGAACAGAAAATGGGAGGTCAAAGTCAGGGCAAGTTAGAATTGGGGTTGAAGTTAAACACTCCTTTAGTTTAGCAAAGGCAGAATCAGCATCATCATTCCAGATAAACTTTTTAGGGGAATTTTTCCCAGAAGAAGTTAATTTACAGAGAGGTGAAGCAATAGAACTAAAATTAGGTATAAAACGGCGAAACCAACTACATGTACCTAAAAATTTCCTTACTTCTTTTTTAGAGGTGGGAGCAGGATAAGCTAAAATTGCTTCAATTTTACTAGGATCAGCATGTAAACCTTGTTCATCTACAATGTAGCCAAGGTATTTAAGTTCCTTACGAAAGAATTGACTTTTTGTAAAGTTTATATTCAGTCCTGCGAATGAAAGTTTTTGATGGACTTTCAGTAGGAGTGAAATATGTTCTTCAAACGTCATACTGATTATTATTATGTCATCTAAATAACAGAATACTTTATTATCAAAGTCTGGCGTAAATAAACTATCCATGAGTCTCTGTTGAGTCGCAGGCGCATTAGTTAAGCCAAAAGGCATTACTGTAAATCTATGCATTCCTCTACCGGGTACATAGAAACCAGTCTTGTCTCTGTCGTCAGGATGTAAGGGAATTTCCCAAAAAGCTTTAGCAATATCAATACTAGACAAATATTTAGCATTTTTAAGATTATCTAAAATTTCTGATATAAAAGGAAGGCTGTAAGCATCTTTACGAGTAATCGCATTTAATTTCCGACTGTCGACGCAGAAACGCCATTCTCCGTCTTTTTTAGGTGTAATAAGTACAGGAGATAGCCAAGGACTTTCACACTTTTCAATAACTTTTAATTGTAGCATTTTATCAACTTCGTTGATTAGAGCCTTTTGTTTTTCAGGAGAGAGACGATAACAGTGTTGTTTTATAGGTAATGCCTCACCGGTATTAATTCGATGACAAACTAAATTAGTACGACCTAATTCACCCGTTTGTTCAAAAGAAATATCTTTGAAACGTTGAATTATGTCCTTAGAAATGTCTATTTGATCATTTGTAAGGTGATCAAAAGAAGTTATTTTATTTTCAATAGCACAAGTTGTAAAATCTTTACATTTAAGGTTGAGTTCTAGGGAAAGTATTTTAGGAGACAGTTTGAATTCTTTCCAAAAGTCCCATCCAAGAATCAAAGAAGGATAAATATCAGGAAAAATATAAGCTTTTATAAAACGTGTCTGATTATTAAATCTTATTGGTAAAATAAAATAACCAGAAGACATTGTCTTTTGTTTATTAGCAACCATAACTTGAGTTGATGACTTAAATAGTTTGAAGCCTAACTTTTTAATATCTTTATGAGAGTTATTACCTAAAATAGTTATGCAACTTCCACTATCCAACAAACCAGAAAAAGGTAAATTATTGATAGACACATTTATAAAAGGTCTATTATAATCCTTCTCGCTATCATAAAACACAGAAGTTGTTTTGTAGCAGAACATAAAATTTCGGATAGTATTTAACCACTTATTCCAATCAAAAGGATCAAATTTATTATTTTTAGATTTAGTACTATTTAAGTCATCATTTAGTTTTTTTGTTGATAAGTTTGAGAACAATTTGGACAGTCATTGATCTTTACACCCTTGCGGCCACATTTAAAGCAAATTAGATATCTAGGTTTAGTACAATTCTGTAAAGAATGACCAGTTATACGACAGCGATAACAGTATAGATTGTTAGCGTTTTCATTGTTTTGAGAAAAAGAACGTGATTGTTTATATTCCTGTACTGTGTTAGTGTTTTTTAAGTTTGGAGAGAATCTAGAAGTCGAGGAGCGATAAGTAAATTCCGCAGCACAAGAAGTGTCTTCACATCTAGGCTCGTGAAAGTTTTTATCTCTTTCCGAGATTCGTTCGTAATTTTGACAAATTGAAATTAAAGAATCAATAGATTTGATATCTTTGAGGGCAACAAAGACTGAATAGCAAGGTCTTATATTGTGTAGCAAGATTTCCAATTGTTTGTTCTCGCTAAGTTTTTTTGAAAGGCGGGTAAACATTCCGAACATAATAGACACGTAAATAATAATAGTCTCAGTCACTCCTTGAGTTCTATTTCTTATGGCTTCTAGCATTTTGTAATCATAATCGTGGATTCCGAAATCCTTGATTAGTAAAATATGAATTTCGTTCCATTTTAAACTAGGGTTTCTATTATATTGGAAACGAAACCAATGAAGGGCATCTCCAGTGAAAATTTCAAAGGCATGTTTACAAAGCATTGCTTCTGGGATGTTTCTAGAAATCCGAAATTCTTCTATTTTTTGAAGAAATGATCTAGGACATGATTTTCCATTAAAAGAAAATGTTTTCAATTCTTTAGCGAAATTAGACGAAGTGTTAGCATTTTGAAGCATTTCGAAAGTGTGTGGCATAGAACAGCTAGGAGTAGTTGATGGTTCTAATGTTTGATTATTTTGAGAGGTAGGTAGCATTAATAACGACGGAGGGTTAGTTACAGCCTGAGGAATAGGGTTGTGAACTTCCACCATTTCCAGGACTTCGGATGGTTCAATTAAGTTTGAAGTTAAAGCGTCAAATCGTTTTTGGAGTAAGAAAAAGCGAGATCTTAAATTTGAACACAGTTCAATTAACGGAGGCGTTGCTGTTAAACGTTCAAGTCGATAATAAAGATGATTCATAAAAGCTTCAAGTTTCTTTATACCGCTTTTGTCATCATATGATTCAAGATGAGAGATTTTACTCTCAATGTAATTGAGTGTAGTCTCTGCTTGCGAAAGGTCATTTTTAAGAGGAATAGGGGAAGATTTTATATCCTCTGGGAGGACGTGACTAAGTTTTGTCAGTTGTTCTTTAAGAGTCGTCAAAGTTTCAGCTGGTTTTTCAGCCCTAATAGTCACTTCATATTCAAGTTCAAGTTTATTTAGTAACGCGTACTTGATTGGCCTAGCCATGATTAGTTATGAATCAAGGTAAGCTTTATTAAGATTAAGTTTAAGATTAAGTTTAAGATTAAGTTTAAGATTAAGTTTAAGATTAAGTTTAAGATTAAGTTTAAGATTAAGTTTAAGATTAATTTAAGTTAAGTAGTATTTAAGGAAATCGCGTATTCAAGTTAAGTTATAGTTTTAGACTAATACGCATTAAAATTTAAGAAACAATTAAGAAATAAACAATTGAATTAAAGTTTAGAGTTAAGTAGAGCTAATAAGCTTGAGCAAAGTTATTTTTTGTTTATATACAGTGTAAATATTTAGTGAGCAATGTGTTATCAAGTTTAGTTTACCAATGATAATAGTGTTTATGAATGTATAGACTTCAGTTCCAAGTACTTTGGGTGTACCCCGAGTCGACTTCGAAAGTCTAGGAGTACACTTTAATGTAGCTTGAGAACCTGCGTGGACGTATTACTAGCAGGATATTCTCCTGTAGCACGCCGTATAGTCTTCCAAACTCCAACTTATCAGTGACCACTAAGGGTTTTCAACACTTCAAAGAGAAGAAAGGATGTAGATCACACTAGGCAATCAGGTAAGTGGTGCATGTGTGTGGGGTGCAGTATAACGTAGTAAGTGTACTGTTAAGTGTCACGTTTAGAGTGATGTATGAAGTAGCGAAAGAGTAAAGTTAAGATATGTCGAAAGAGCATCCAAATTTAACCAGGTACGTGTATTAGTATTTTTTAGAATTTAGAAGAACAGAGGGTTCGATTTAATTGGGCGCCAAACTGTAATGTTACACTTTTGTGTAACACCAAGTTATTCGAGAAGCTTCCTACCTAATTTTCCTAGGCAGAAAGATCCTAACAAATTAAAGAATATTAGAAATTATGTACAATTTTAATTTTTATTTACAGACTTTTATAAAATTTTGATGCGAAGGTTTCGAGTTAAGCTGGAGACGTTACAGGTTTGAGGAGATGTTGAAGGTTTTGAGTGAAGCTGGAGACGTTGCAGGTTGAGGAGATGAGACGTTTTAAAGGTTTTGAGGTTAAATGGATGCTCTTCTGGGCGTAGAGGTCGACACCAGGTGGTGGAGCTCTACGCCAGGTCTGGAACTTTGCCGTTTAGGTTTTTGAAGGTTTGAAGGGCTTTCTTGAGTTTTACGCCAGGTCTGGAACTTTGCCGTTTAGGTTTTTGAAGGTTTGAAGGGCTTTCTTGAGTTTCCCGGGCCAGCTGGGCCCGGGAAATGGCCTTTTAGAAGATATTCGTCGCGAAGTCAGAGGTAAACTGATCCCTTGGCCGTTCTGGCACTGTTTATATATATTCCGCCGTTCCAATGTAGTTCCAGAATTGAGAATTCAAAATAATGTACGTATTTCAAAATTTGTACGATTTTCTTTATAATTTCGTACGAGGTTTCATCCAAAACCTATGTTACCTTTCCTCTTTGCTTCAGATCGGAGCAAATTTTGACATTTTCAAAATTGGCATTTATGTCACAACAATCTTTACCAAAACAAATATTTTCAAAGAATTTTAAGAAAAAAGTAGAAAAAGAGACCAAAATGGATACAATAATTACAGATGTTATAAAAAACTGGATATAGAAGGTAATATTTACATTGTTATACAAAATTAGAGCTAGAACAGAAATAAAATATTACAGCCTATAACAGCTATAACTAGCTGTATGCATTCCAGCCCGATCCGTTCCGTAGTTCTGACGTGAAGAAGTAACAATCAAACATCCATCAATCTAAACATCCAAACTAATAATATTAGTAATATTATAATATTAGAACGATTTTTGGTACGGTTAGCTTGGTAACAGTAACAGTTCCCCGGCGGAAGACTTGAGTCAAAATACCGAAAGGTTGTTCGTACGGTGAATTAACTAATCAATTGTTTGCAACAGTTTGCAGATAGCTTAATTGTTTCTATTGTAAATACTAGTTTTAATTTAAATTTGTTATTTGATTGTTATTTTCTTTCTGAATAAAGGCTAAGTAGAATAAAGAAAAAAAAAACTAATCAATAATCAAATCTATTCTCAAATAGTGTTTTCTTTTTCAGAATTGACTTTGAAAGATATGTATTTAAGATCGGAGATGATCACATACGAACAACTGGCTCAATCGTTCTATGGATTTCTGCCCACGTACCTACCTACAGACGTGCGATAGAGTGTCAAGTTCGGCATCTTTACACGAACCATTGGGCACGCTTTTGGTCTTTCTATATCTCAGAAATATGATAGTAGTAGGTAGTACCTACTTAATCAATAGAATAAAGATATACAAAAAAAATAAATAAAATTCGTGAATATCACAAAACGTGAAAATTGCATGCTTGAAATTTTAATGACTTTTTTATCTATAGAACTCCGACCATAATGTCACCTGATGGAAAATGAAGATATGACCGACGATGTACAACGAATGAGATGAGAGACAAATTTATGTCACTTTTTCATGATTTTTTATTGTTTTATGTCTAGAGAGATTCACTAGTTTTGTATGATTTTTATATGTTATCTTTATTCATAAAAGTCCAGCATTTTTTACAGGGACAGCTAATTTAATAGTGTACCTACCTAGTCTTATTTGTCATTAAAAATTTATGAAAGTCACCAAAATAAATAAAAATGCTACATAACTTAGCTAAAACGTCTATTAAGAATTAATAAAAGTAATAATAACATAATATTCATCAGACCTATACCTAGTAAATTAAATTAGCATAAAAATTAACAAAATATAATAAATAAAAAAAGAAAAATCTAAAAAAAAGAACAAAAATTCGTCACTCGTTCATCAGTCAGAAATTACAATCAAATAATACAATTGAATTAAAACTAGTATTTACAATAGAATTAGAAACAATTGAGCTAACTGCAGACTGTTGCAAACAATCTACAGGTAGCTCAACTGATCCATACCAATACCAGTCGGAAGCGTGCCCAAGACACCGGCTGCATTGCCCCGCTCTGTATGGCAATGCTGATGCGCTGTAAGTTATTTTAAAGTTACTTGTTCTATATCAGAGGTGGTCCTACCTCTTGGTACATAGATTACCAGTGTTTCGTTGTACTTTCTTTGTTTTGTTGTAGAGTATTATTGTTATAACCAACCTGTAGTCATCACCGCCAAGCTCCCGGACGGTCACCGCTTGTCGTTCGGAGGTGTTGCCCATAAGCAACAACTCGCTGACTTTGATCATGCTGTGTCCCCTGTCGTACAAAATTGTGAAGTTTATCCATTCTTTGCAGACTATCAACTCTTGCAATGCCTGAAAATTTACATAAGAAAAATTTATTAAAGTTCTTTTGTTTTTACAGCCTAAACCTTACACTTAGAGGATCTTTCTAAAGCTTTGGCCTTCTGCTCACCACGCATACTGCGCTGCATACTGTCACGTTCAGTGTCTATGTGGAGAAACGTTCACTTCATTTTCAAACTGCAGAGTGATAACACAGATTAGAAAATAAATGACCGCTTCTCCGCACAGACAGTAGACGTGGGTGACATTGCGCAGCGTACTATGTGAAGATCTAGTGACCAAATATCAAGAAATAATCCCTATCATAAAAAAACAGCCTTGACCGGACGAACAGCGAGAACCCGCAACTTACTTGTTTATTATTAAATTTCAAAGAAATTTAAAATTTACTTGCATTTCGCTGAGAGGTAAGACGGTATTATCGGTAAGACAGTCCAAGATCGTGTCATCATGAGACTACGCTTAAAGTACAGAACAGTTCGGGCTGCAATTGTTTTGAAAAAAATTAACTGTCAACTTTTTATCCGTAAAATTGCGTGTGAATCCGCAGCAGAAGCTAATATTATTATGAATGTAAAATGTAACCCATCAAAAAACCATCTGCTAAAGATATAACCTCTTGGGATTTCATAGCTCGTAGAGTTACGTAGCAAAATGGTCCCGTTTTATATTATGGTACTTAATCCTTTCAAGGTTTAATATGCAGAGAAAGAAAATTGACCGAACAAACATTTAAGTCTGTTTAAAAAAGGTTTTTATTGTACTGTCCACAGAAATATATATACTGTCTAACAATGACGGTAGATATGTTTCCGAACCGCATTTTACGTCCACCACAATAAAACATAAACTCTCGATTTCTTCACCCATGCATGATACAAAAGAAAGATCAAGAATTTAGAAGAAAAAAAATTTGCGGTATGTACATAGACAATTTTACTGACGTCATTAAAACAGAGCAATATGGCGTCCACAACGTTTTCGTCAAATTACGTGCGAAACCGGAAAATGTAAGCTTTAAATGCGCTTTTATGGCTCTTATGGATTGAATTACCATTTTGATTTTTTTTCTGTCGTTAATTAGCACTATAGAATGTAACTGAGGCACTTTTAATAAATGTAAGTAAAATCCTAACCTATTGCAACAGCAACTGTGAAATTAGATTTCATTAGGCAACAGTCAAAAGTCTTCCCTGCTGTTCTCAAAAAGAGCTTAACACCATTCATAAGTGAGAAAGGTAAAATCTACTTACTAAGTTAAGAACGTTTGGACTAGGGAACATGCTGAGTATGGACCAGTTCTTGGAGAGCAGATCTGTGTGCTGTATCACCACGTGAGGCAGTTCTAGCATGTCACAGAGAGCCTGGATGTTCTCTGTGGCCCGACCTCCTACGCCGTCTACTATGCCCATAACTTTCTCCTGGAAAATAAGTGTTTTACTGTTATAAATCAGTTCTGACCCTTTTTTTTCTTCATTAAGAACTGGCGATCCGCCCCAGCTTCGCACGGTTATATTCTAAAGCCTTTGTTAATCGGTGATAATGTAGCTTTCTAATAGCAAAACAATTTCTGAAATCGGTCCAGTAGTTTTTTAAGTTTACCTATTCGTTACTTACAAAAATACAAACCTTTCCTCTTTATAATATGAGTGTAGATTAAAAAGAGGTAACTACATAGGTAAGTATTATCAGGGGGAGGCTTTCCAGCAGTGGAACATTATAGGCTGTTAAGGGGAGGGGGGAAGTTAGTATTTAGGTGAGCCAGGACAGAAGGAAGTCTAACCGGAGCTTATCGGATGCTGGGCAAATATTCTCCTATCCTTCTTTAACTAATTATGCTTTAATACATTAATGCACATATCTTCCTAGTTTCATTTTTAAAAGGTGTATAACTTTTAAGATTTTCAAAAAATAAAATTGTAACTAAATGAGATCGAAAGTAATAAAATCACTTGAAAATTAATTGAAATGAGTTTTTAATTTTGATAATATATTTTGTAAATCTATAACGGTACAAACATAGCTATTGCATTGCCAAAGTATGAATTTTTTTATTTCAATAAAGGGTTTAGTTTTTAAATGAATTGGAAAGTAAGTTTACGGGACAAATAATAATTCGATAAGGCCTCGAGATCATCATATACACAATAGTTATAGAATTTTTGAACTCTGTCCATAATTGACAGAGAAATGGGCCGGACATACACAAAAAACATAATGTACAAACCTACAGCCAAACATAGAACAACCGCTTTCCGAAGTCGGTTAAAAATACGCCGCGTGGCTTAGAATCCGTACCACCCCATCTCTTCCCGTGGGTGTCGTAAGAGACGACTTAGGGACATACACCGGGAGGGGGGGAGGGGGCGCAGCGCCTCTTGCAGAATAGATCTACCACCGAACTGCGATCCCCAACCCGCATGCCCAGTGTGGGGATTACGGGTATTACACCCCATGAGATAAAAAAATCAGGAGGGGGCCTGCGTCCAGCAGTGGACTATTATAGGCTGTTGAGGAAGTATAAAAAACTCACCGCAGCCAATTCACACACACTGTTGGATATTTCGAGAATGTCTCCATCTTTTTGGACCTCTTTTATAATTGTAGTGAACTTGAATAATCTTGCGCTTAAAATCAATGTCTCTTTTAATTCTATGTCATCTTGGTAGAATATGCCTCCTGGAAACAAAGCCAAAGAGATAATTTATTTAATTATATTTTATATTGAATATACATTTTCTTTATATTCAGCAAAACCCACAGCCTATACGAGTTAAAATTGACATACTTATTCACTAAACATAAGGCCGGCCAATACGGGATTTACTTTACATATCTACAATTAAAAACAAATAGGCTATCACTCTACTTGACTATCGAGTTAAGAAACGCTAAAACAATTTTGAATAAAATATTGACATAGAATTAAGAAAGTTGTGACTAAAACAAAGTTCTTTGTTTAAACTGTGTAAACTTACGTACTTAAACTATTAAACACTTAATTACTGAGAAATTTAATTTGTTAAATATCGACAATATCGTAAGAAATTAAGAATTGAAATGTTATTCTACTAAACACAAAGCTCATAAAATGAAAACAGTTTCTATTCATTATTTTTATTTATTTTATTATTGTAAACCATAAACATAGTTGTTTGTTCTTTATTTCTTATTCTAATGTTTGTTCTTGTCAAGTGATTTTAAACGTCAAAAAAAACGTAATTTTGATAGTAACGTTTTTTCGGTTCACCCAGGTGAAACTTCGTCTTAGGCAGGTGAAGGTAAATAAAATAGATAATGTCTGATTTGTTAAAGGGAACATAAATACTTAAATATAACACTTATTTTCAACTCACAAAAAGCTTGGGGTAATGTTTTTAGGGGTTAAGGGGAAAGGTAAAAATCCTGAGGTAAGGTTTTTCGAATTCATTAAAGCTCTCGACAAAATTTTCGAAACAGTGTTTTGACAATCATTTGTTTTTGAATAAAGATAAATAATAATCTAAACCAGACCCACCTAAAACTCTATCTTTCATCACTTCGGTTTCTTCCTCTTGCGACTGCGACACACATGGTGACAACAAAAGCGCAAACAACAATAGTATCACACACATTTCACTGCTTCCCATCCACTCCGAATCAATACTAATTTCAGTTAATACTAACAAGTTTACACTACATAGTTTACATTACAAAGTAATTATAAGCTAATGTTTTAAACTCTGTAATAAACGTAAGCTAACCGTACTGTTATGTGTTGTGAGTAAGATTGGGCGCGCGCGACAGCGGCCGAAATAATCCTGCGCCTATTTTTAGGACAGATTTTCCACAAAACGACATACTTTATAACGATCGTCTGCGAGCTCTGGCTATTGACGCGCTCTGGAATATGAATATACTTTTTTGTTCTGAGTGAATAGCAGGTAAAAAAAAAACTACCGGTAAAACAAAAAAATTACAAAAAAAATACTTTCGAAAGTTCCAGAGTATCCACGTCTGTAAGATGACTTATTTTTTTGCGTATCCACGCTGCAAAACTAAGTCTCTTCGATAGCTTGTCTGTGTGTGTGTGACACATAATTACATAATTTTTTTTTAAACATGATTTGCATATTTTTTTAGAAAAACTATTACATAAAGAAAAGACTCCATATCAGGTTAGTAACAACTATTTACACACACACTAGGTAATTAAAAAACAATAAATTATACCTAATACCCTTACTTTACTTTACTTACTTTACTTTAATATTTATTCTTTATTTTCTAAATGATCAAATCAGTTAAATATTCCTTCAGTCAATAAAATACGGAAATCATGATTACGAAATTTAATGGATATGATTTAAGGTAAACAAAACCCAGACAAGCTACAGACACCGACGTTATAATTGGAACGAGTTCAATGATTTTTACATTCATTACAATGTTCCTTTAGTATTTCACATCATTTTGGGGATGTACATTTTTGTATTGAATTGACGTTTTGCTACTGATATATGAGAAAAACAAATGAATAATACGATCAACAAATAATAAACCATAGATCTTTTTCTTAGTTAGATATAACATATAAAATTTTGAAAAGTTAGAAAGTGTAAATATTACAAAACTCATAATAGAGTCCATAAATCTAAATCATTCTAAATCGTCACTACAGACGGAACAAGGCCGATGATGCTGATGATGAATAGAGTCCATAGGTGATTGGAATGCTGGATTTTATTTCGGTCAACGAATTAGCATTGCCATTCAACGTGGCAATGCTGCCAGCATTCTGGGCAATCTGACTTCTGATGACGGCTTAGATTTTTAGAAAATAGATTTAAATTTAAACAAGTAAGTAGCAGCAGACAGATAAGTGTAAATTACATACTAATTTAACCTTACTACTATTTACCCTTTAACCTTATTTCGAACACCGAAATCACGTCACCTATGTCACCTAACATACCTACTCAAATTCACTTTCATTGAACACAAGGAAATCCCAGCTCAGTGATTTACCCTGTCTGAGTGAAAGCGAAACGCAAGGTTGGACTTGAGAGCCAGTCCCCCAAATCCAATTGTTTTAAGTATATTTCGCAACGCATTAGTATGCACATTGCGAGTGTCAGCCGTTGACGTATTGGACGTGACACACATTTCAGGCCAGGCCCAAATGCCCGTGGTATTGGCGACAAAACAATTAGATCGATCTTTTGCAGTTCATTGAGCGACAGCTCACGTATTTTCAACTTAGATTAGAGCTTGAAACTGTAAGCCATTCAATTTGAGATATTGTTTTTACAAACTCAGTTTACAGGGTTATTGGTAAATTAGTACCACTACGTGATTTGCAGGTTCTTTCCATCACCACGAACAGGTTCATGATGTTGCCAGGTCTTCTTTAAAATAATCATATAATACCTCTGATTCTTAGAGAAGAAACTTTGTCTGGAATTTAACGAGTTATGAAAGATAAATCTTTTACTTTCATCCTCACTGTTAATACAGGGCAGTCGTTTTGAAGTTGGGTTTCAAATAAAACCTCTCTAATGAACGATTATTCAATCGAAGGGGTACCTATTACCAAAATACCAAGCTTAATAATTAAGACCTGACGTCTTCATAAACGTATTTGTGACGAGCAGAACCTGCAGTATTCACGTAGTGTTACTATTTTACCAATAACCCTGTATTATTAAAAGCACCTAAAAATAACCCGGAAGATAATGGTGGCTGCAGCGAAGAGATATTTAAGAATTTGCTTGTATTTTGTTTAACAAAGCTCTCGGAAAGTGAGGTTGCAATAACATATCAAAATTATGACAAAAGCCGTCGTAATAAAAACCACAGCCCGACAATAAAACCCTGATATTTACTAAAAACTTTCTGCAATCAACACTTAACTTAAAAGTAAGTTTTACAGTCGATAAAGTCGCACCTCTGTGCATGCCCTAAATAAATGCCATATGAAATTTACAGTCCGAACGATGAAGATCAATAAAATATTTACGAGCTCTGTTTCGAAACTTTTGTTTACGTGTGTGAAGTGCACGTTGCTTCATTTGGTCGCGAAATTGCCATTTTATTGAGATACCTATTACCTACAAGTATCTGCCCACTCATACATATTATTGAATAAGTATTTTCTCTAAATCGTTTGGCTTTATACTTACACAATACATGTCCCTGTTTAAGCCATCAACGAAGATGAAGTTTCGTAGGTTGTATGGACTGATTGCTCCAAGTTCAAGTATGGAACTACATAATACCTACTTCTCTTAGCCGAGAACATTATAATATCTCGCGCACATGGCTTGTCTCCGTTGAGACTCACCGTAGTTCAAAATTCGGTTAGTAGGCCATTTCACATCAAAAATCCATCAAACACAACACGTTAAATTAGCCACAAAAAAGCAAATAATAAAAAATACAATGAACACGAAATTGCCCTAAAAGCAATGATTATATTTGACTCCTAAGTGGAAAATAATCATAGTAATCCCTTGAAATAACAAATATCAATTTCCACTCTAAATATAAACGAGATTTTTCAATAATGGCCTATCAATTTGCTTAAGCCGAAGGGAAATTTAGGTTACTCGTTCTTATATTTTTTTTCAATATACCGCCGATAGAGTCTTTTGGGAAACCCTACTGGGTAGATCAATGTAGGTAAGGTACCCACGTACGTATTTCGTGTTATAGTTTATTAAATGATTTTTTAGTTACAGTCATATTAATGTAGTTAATAATGTATGATAAGTGGTTCGCCCCGGCTTCGCACGGGTATATTCTATAGCCTATGTTCATCAGGAAAAATGTAGGATTCTAATGGTGAAAGAATTGTTCAAATCGGTCTATTTAGTCTCACAGCCTATTTAATTTAATAAAAAACAAACAAGTCTTTCCTCTTTATAATATTAGTGTAGATGAGATAAGCGAATTATTTGACATATCAAACAGAAAAGATTAACACCAATATATTGTTATTTCTCGAGCCATTTTTTAAAAGACATAGTGTATAAATGAAATTGTTAGAAACTCTTAAAAGAGAACCGATTGCGTTGATCATAAAAGTTTAACATCTAGACGAGATGATGTCGCATATAGTGATTTCCAAAGAAAGCATAAACTTTACGAGGAGCTTGAAAATATCAATAGTGCATCATGAAGGATAATCCACTTTATTACACGATCATGTAAATCTATGTCTACGACGGATTGAAATAAATTGATCATAAATAGTGTCGATGACCTTAGTTTTATTGGTTCCCGCCAGCAACGTAAAATATAGGAGTTTAAACCTATTTGCATGAAAGTGTTGTTCAAAATTTATGTTGCTTTGTAAGCAGATATTGATATTCAGATTAAAACAGCAGCAAACAATTTGTTTAATATACAATAAAATATTATCAGAGTAAAGTAAAAGAATAAATTTCGCAAAAATGTTCTATGTAATATAATAACGTAAAACGGGTGAACGAGTATTATCTATTTTAATGAGAACTCTAATCACTTTATAATTAACTGTAATGTAGGTAAATACAGACTTTAAAAAAAAACTTTTATTTTATCTACGAACCAACCTGGCTTCGATTCTAGTCGTTTGATACGTACACACCAAACTAAACTAAAGATTAGAGAGCACAGCTGAAACCACGTTATGGAACTCATGCAGTCATTTCCTGACTCCGCAAAAACAGTGAACCACTAGAAATGCTCCAAAATTTAAATATTTAAAATTGCATTTTGGCTGGAAAATTAGTTCAAAACATTTTCCAACACCTTTGTTTAGGTACTCTAAAAATTCAATACACTCCATACAGCTGTAAAGTGAACATGTACGGGCAGATGTGACACTGAAGTCTCATAAAAATAAAATATAGGTCTTTGCTGTAAACGTGGCATACACTTCGGGGTGCTATCGAAGGTTTGCGTCTAGACAAAGCTGCTTCTCAAACCTGATTCCTATATTTTGTATAAAGAAAATTCGAGAAAACTTCTTATAAGCTTTGAGATTGTAAAAGGTAGGTACCTAATCCTTCTATGAGAGTGAGATTTGATCCGTTCAGACATGGGTACACACGAAGCATTGCTATCTATCTGAGACAAATATTGTCTTAAATTAGTTTGAACTAAGGAATAAAGTTTGTTTGAAAACACTGTGTGGGTACACAAAGTTAGTTGAGACTTGAGACATCCATTATTCTGAAACTTGATCTTTATAAAACAAAAGTAATTGCTAATAATGAAGGGTTGTTCAAAAGATTTTTGTACGATTATGGTATATCTACTACGTAGTAAAAGCATTTGATTTGGTTGAATTTAATTTATCTCTCTAGACTCCAGCTTTTACCTCGTATGTTACACGTAACCGAACCCGGTGCCAATAAAACACTTCAAAATCTATCACTCAGTTCACGACTTTGAGCTATCTATTGGGTAACTATTAAACTACGAGTATTTACGATTGAAAACAAAGCTAAGATACAGAGCAACTTTGCTTTGTCGTAAATCAATCGACGAGCAAACTGCAAATTGAAAAAGTGAAAAGAATATTGAGCTGGGTTTAACACAGGAAATTAAGAAGCTATAAAAATTATATGTAGGTAATTATTTGCCTGAAACATGTATTCCTACAAAGATAATCAGCATATTTATTAAAATGAAACACATTTGGAAAAGGAAATCTCACGCTTGCTAGGGTAAATAAATAATTAATAATGCTAGACAATTCACACAGCATTATCTATTATAGCCCCAAGCTAAGCAGAGCTTGTGTTATGGTTTATGGGTACTAGAGGTACTAGATAACTGATATAACTACATAATATAATACAATACATAGCATAGCATATTGTTTATATAGAAAACGACTAGAACACCCTGAACAAATGTCTGCTGATCGTACACACATTTGTCCCGAGGCGGGAATTGAACCCTCTGCGTCGCAGGCAGACCTTCGCCCACCGCGCCA
This sequence comes from Eupithecia vulgata, assembly GCA_946478455.1. NCBI lineage: Eukaryota > Metazoa > Arthropoda > Insecta > Lepidoptera > Geometridae > Eupithecia > Eupithecia vulgata. The sequence goes on along the minus strand of OX297869.1, from coordinate 8,271,749 downwards.
CATCCGTCGTCAAATAAGTCGTCATCTTTTCCCATGTTTGGTCTCATAATTTAAGTTATGCTCGCACTGCTCCTGTCTCACCCTACATAACTACGATTCATTTTGCCATAATTATGGTACTGGTAGAATAATATTGAGTGTAGAATTTTAATTAAAATTCCCTGTGCCTTGTTTTCGCCTTCGTAAGTCTCGGTCTGTATTCCCTTTATCTTCTCACATGCCAGTGCTAGCTTATCTATCAAATGATCAGCTTTTGAAAAGAAATGCATAGGTACAGTTTTTTTTTTTGTTCTTTTTTTTTTTTTTTTGGGCTCGCTAGTTTCATTTGCCATTTTCTGTTTTTCATGTTATTTTAATAATTGGATAAAAAATTTGGGAAACATTTACAATATTTAAATGAAACCTACTATAAAAACGAGACGAAACAGGATAAGGCTCAGGAGAGTTTGGTTGCTGAAGCTGTAACCATGACAGGGACGTATCAAATATGACATTACGTTTATGTTACTTACATACCTGACAGACATCTTCCAGGGACATCAGTAAGGTCCGGCTCCTCAACAATATCAGCGGAGTTCTCCAAACGGCGAAAAAATGCTAATCGACCGAGGTTACTTATATGACCCATTTGGAGTGTAAGCCCTTGGTCCTTGTAATTGTCCTTGGGTACACACAATTGTATAAAGATCTTACCTCGTCCCTGGATCTTACAAAAATTCTTATACAGTCCACGGTTGATTAGGATACTGGTTGCTATTTCGGTCATCGAATAAGCATCTCTATTCAACGTGGCAATGCTAGCAGCATGCTAGGCACTCTGCGTTCTAGTGACGGCTTAGATTTTTAGGAAATTGAAAATACTTACTAGTTATAATTTGTCGTTTATAATGTTTTGATACCATATAAGAAAGATTAAATATTGGACATTTTCTTTTACACAACTTTATAATTTCGCTTAAAGTAAGCAGAGGTTAATAGATGATCACTTAATAATACAAACAAGATCCGTCAAGTGCGAGTGTTACTCGCACGCCGACTGTTTTGAACATTTGCCAATTATACAAATATACCGGTACTGGGTAGAAACTTTGCTATTGAATTCAGACAGTAAACGTTCGTTTTTTTTAATATTTTAAAATTTTTGAAATTTACGGAAACTTCACAAATTGTTTTGAAATGTACAAAACAATACCTTTCATTTGATACCACATTTGCCCTCATAAGTCTATTTTGTAATTCAACATCACAATTTGTAAAATGAAAATTGTTGAAAATTTTGATGTAAATTTTTTATGCATTTTTTTTTCTTTAAATCACTGTATAATGGCTCACAAAATGTATTGTTCATTCAAATTCAAGTTAATAGCTGCAGACATTACTGAGATGTTCAAGAAAGAAGAAGGATGGACAGAGGAAGACCATAAAAACAGACGAAAAAATATTTGGAAGGTACCTAAACGACGAAAAACGACACTTTGGCAACTTTAGAAGTAAAATGTTTAGTCTTCTTCAAGTTCCATCTGAATGCTTAACTGCTGTTAATACCTACACTTAACTACGTTGCATATATAACTGCTGTTAATTGACACTACGTGGCATGTACGAAAATAACAACAACACGTTCGCAGTTAGGTATCATAAAAACAATACACGCTTATATCGGTTTAGAATCGAGTCATAAAACCCTTTGTTCATAGCTGTCAACAAAGCTGTCCTTTCGACTCTAACAAGACAAGTCCTTTCTACAATAAAACTGAGCTTTCCAAGTCCTACACTTCTGAATTATTCAATAAAAAATGTGAGTGAAGCAACTCGCGATATGTCACGACATGTACGAATTATAATAAAATATTGAATTTTCGCATGCGAATGAATCTGAGACAAAGGGAATTACGCTTTCTTTTTCTTGCTCTTGTCATTATTAAAATATTTTGCTACGAATCCAAGATAAATCTTGGCTTTAGCATAAAAAATTCTTGTTTGTATTATAAGAAATCTGGATAAATGTATGTATCATATTATATCTTCAAAAATATCGTTCCTTCTATAAAGATGGAGGTAGAGCAAGTAACCCATTGAGTTGTACTACGTAAGAAATAGTACATCAATGATGTAACCTAACTATTTTGTTTAAATAATGCTTGTATTAGAAAATGAAAAGTTTTCTAAAGTGACGTATGAATGTGAATTTTATCTGTCAATGAAATTTTTCATCCTTATTTCAAGGCACTAATTAGACTGTAAAGGGAGCTCCAACATCTCGTCTCCCAAGCCAACCTAACCTGCACGTGGTGTACCCTGCTGGATAACAAACCAGGCTCTGGTGAAAATATCAAACAATCTTCATAACTTGAAAACTCATACAATTTACAACTATTTTTCATTACTTGACACTGGCAGAATTGTGTCTTACCAGACCCTTGACACTGGCAGAATTGTGTCTTACCAGACCAGATAGCCATTAACAAAGAACCATCATCACCATGAAGGCACTAATTAAAAGCTTATTTAATCGTGCTGAAGACTAAGTGCACGGTTCTAACGAAGTTGAAAAGTGCTGACTTATTTATTTTGACAATGTCTTGTTTTCGATGTGGACAAACCTCTTCAGCGTTATCTTTTTAACGTGCAGATGCAGAGCATGTGATATTTCCAATGAGAGATAAAATCCGCTTTTGCTTCTCATACTCTACCAAAAATGCAGCTTCAATAATAAATAAATAAAGCTAAACAACCCCCTCAGCTTCATCTAGCCGAGCTTGTGTCATGTTTACATTTGTCTCGAGGCGGGAATCGAACTCGCAATCCCTGCGCAGGGTTCCTTCGCCCGCTGCACCACTCAGGTCGTCAGTAATAAATCTGTCTTCAAATATTTATACCACATACAGACCAGTAGCTAGTTGGTATTAATATTATCTGTGCCGGTAGTAAAATAACTACAGAACATTGCCGATAATGATTTCTGCACCGAAAGAGATTTAAGATGCTTAAGGCGCATACCCCACCCAAAGTGGCGCTGCCACCTACTTTATGTTATTATTTCGTTTAACAAAGGAATCTTTAAAAATCCATTTCCCAGTTTGTGATATCCATCATAAGCTTTTTTTAATGCCTCTATTATAGTTTTATTCTATTTAGCTTAGGCAGTGAATCTAAGTTTCCCTTGGTGGCCACCAAAATCTATTTTCGTATCTCTGCCTAAACTAAACAGAATAAAACTATTACAGAGACATTAAAAAAAAGCTTATGATAGGTATCACAAACTGGAAGATGGTTTATTGAAATAATAACATAAAGTAGGTGGCGGCGCTAGTTTGGGTGGGGTATGCGCCTTAAGAGCTGGCTCTAAACCTGAATGTTGAAGCTTTAATGTTCAAATTGAACATGGAAAGTATTTATAATGAAAAACAGATAACCGACCACTTAAAAACATTAATGGAGGAGTAAAAGTAATTTAAAGTACTTAAAATTAATAGCGCAGAAAGGTGCGGCTCAGATGAACAAAACATTTACTTACCTTTATACTGGGGAAAAGTAAGTAGCAAGGATTTTTTTATTAGTATTTAAATTTTATAATATTAACTATTTCTATGGAACTACTATTAGACTCGACTGAGTCTAAGTTCCATATAAATAGTTAATTAGGTAAGTACGGACCTATATTAAAGATTTAAAAAAATCGAGATTGCTCGAGAATGCCGCGAGACAACGACGAGGCTGTCCGAATATGACGATGGGGGAATAATTTAGACCGAAATGCGATAGAATCAACAATACGCTACCAATGCACGGCAACTCGCTAAAAGACGTGTGTTGCTATCTCTTTTTACGCGCAAATGCCGAGAGACAACGACGAGACTGTGACGAGGCTGTCCGACTCTGACAGATGGGGGGACCAAATTGCACCTAATTTGAGTCTTCCACTTTCGGGAAGCTAGTACTGAATCTCTCTTTTTTACTATTAACTAAAAATGCAATGTATCCCAAATCTCAAATCCGACATTTCGTAGAGTACATCGCCTGCATGTAGGTCAACCGCTTCAGTTATCTATGAAACAAATTGGCTGGACATTGCCTCAAGTTGGCTTGTGTTCAACAACAGTTTGTATCCTGTACACTAGACTAGCAAATTGCCAACACGTGGTCCATCTTTATGCAAGATTCGACCGAATTTGTGTTCCGGAGTTCCAATCTGCTTCGAATGACACCACATGTACCAGTACTGTGATTTTTTACTCGCAGGGCTTGGGTTATATTTTCTGAATGTTTCTATGTGGTTAATCAACATCATCGGCCTAGATTAGTCCACTGTTGGACATAGGCCTACCCTAATGTTCAATGCTTTGAAGCATCCAAAAGGCTGAAGATGTATTCAAAATAGGTAATCTCGGTTGAACTCCGTTAAGGTTCTTAGCTGAATTTTGCGGGCCTTATCTATTCGTATTTGCTTTTGGACATTTTGCGACTATAGTTAGTTATCAATTGATTTCTTGTTTCGGTTTTTAGTCCTTTTTTGTCCCAATACATTCAATACTTATAAAGTGTATTACGCTGAAATAAGTCATTATTGATGAATACTATGAAAATTCTATGTTCAAATCGTGTATCTATTGTAACCGTAATCGTGTGTGGGTTCGATTTCTGCTTTGGGACTAATATTTGTACGATCTGCAGGTATTTGATCCGGGTGTTCTAGTAGTTTTCTGTGTATAATAATTAATAATAAAAACATCTACGTACTTGTATTATGTATATCAGTTATCTAGTACCCATAACACAAACTCTGCCTATTTATTTATCTGAATTATCATAATTTTTTAATGATCTTATCAATATTTATTTTGATATCGTCAAAGTCATTTACTTTTCGATGGAACTTTATTAATTATGCACTTCAGTAATTCACTCTCTGACCGTCGAGTCCAATCGAGTCCATCCAAACATGGCAGCTTTGTAAACCATACGAAATTAATTATTTCTGATCTGTTTATCATAATTAATATTACACACTCACCGGGAAAATTAAAATAGGTATTGGACCCGGTAGTGAAATATCAGAGGTTTTCCTGAATAAAGGCTGTGACAGAGGTATATTGAACCACACAGCTACCAGACAGCTCAAAAATGATTAAGTAAGGATTCGCCAGCCAAAATCGATTTTATTATATTTTCGTAGAAAATTGCAGATAATTTAAGACTCGCAAAATTTCTAAACGTGACGTCACGGTTCACCGTATTTCCATGAAGCTTTTAGCGAGATATCTTTTTGAAAGAAAAAAGATTGTACCTAAATTATTTCTAAGACACAACACACAAATAAAACGTCAAGTGCGAGTCGGACTCTCGCACCGAGGGTTCCGTAAAATTAAGAGTTTGGTTTGTGTGTTCTTGTTTCTTGCCAAAACGCATGATTCTAGTTCAAGGGAAAGTAATGCCTTACAAATTTTGGTCACTAGCAATATTCCGGTTTTCGTTTTTTTTTTACTTATGCTAGACCTTGCTTCTTGCCAAATTTTATGACTCTATCTAGGTGAACGGGAAACTATGTAGGTACTCTATAGGTTTTCGGTCCAAGGAGAGATTTTTTTTTCTTGTAATAAACCACAAATTTCTGGTTCTCGGATTTTTTCCTTTTACTTTGTGCTATAAGACCTTGCTTCTTGCCAAATTTCATGGTTCTAGGTCAACGGGAGTACCCTATAGGTATTGTATGCATGTAATTTCCTAAGAAATTTCAAAATAATTGGGTATCACTCTTGATTGCGTTGATTTAGAAGTTTGATTTATACTGCAGCTCAAAGGGGTTACAAACCTGAGTATAAGCTGTGAATGTCAACTCGATACCTCCACGCGTTTCTGAGAAAAGAGGGTTGACAGACGGATAGACGGACAACAAAGTGATCCTACAAGGGTTCCTTTTTTCCTTTTGAGTTACGGAACACTAACAACAAAAATAATGGCTTTTATAATGTTTTTTTATTTTTTTATTTCGTTTTGATTGAAGAAACAGAAGCACATTGAGTTGACAAAGTAGATGGTGACGTCACAAAAAAAGAGCACCACGCGCAACTGAGTGCAGTTTTTTTTTTCAAAATCATTTCAAAATAATGTGGGTGTTAAATTTTTTCATTAATGAAATCACACAATAAAATAAAAAGAAAACGTTACATAATACCTCATTAAATAATCAAACAAAAAAGGAAATAAAAACTACCTACCAACTGACGATTATTTAACGCGGGCAACATTTCAAATAGTCCTAATTTGGTAAAAAGCTATTGGTAAATATAGTCCACGTATTCCGTTTATGGTAATTACAAATGCCCATTAATATTTATAGCGAAAATGAAGTCATAAAGTATAAACCAAACAAGGGAAGTCATAAATCACTTGATGCTTTTATAGTCATTCATGAAAGGCAATAAAATTATTTGAATTTAGGCAAAAATACACGACTTTACAATTATAATCTGACCAGATATAAAGCAATTGTAGATGGTCATTTTCCTGTGAAAGTTTAATTTCAAAAAACCTAATCTCCACTGGGATAAACGTGTTCTTGAGTGGAGACTGCGACTGTTTGTTTCGGCAAACGTAGTGTAGGACTCCCTACGACCAGGTGGGATGACGATTTGCGAAAGACTGCTTGCAGATGTTGGATTCGGCAAGCTAAAGATAGGGCTCTAAGGTGCTCATTAAGGGAGGCCTATGTCCGACAGTGGACTACGATATGCTGATGATGATTATAAAACATACAAAAAAAAATGTTTCGCACTTCCAACTAAATATTATTTTGTAATGTAATATTCAGTTGGAATAACATTCAAGAAAACTACATAATACGTAAATATGTGTTAGGTACAAAACGGTATGGGTAATATGACCATAACTTCATCTCTACATGCAGTCGATTAAATCTCAGAGTATATTTATCATTCCAAATAAAACGGAAAGCCTACGTGATCAGGAATAACTTTAACCTCATGAATAGGGATTTAGCTGTTACTTAATAAATGACAAAAATTGCCTGTAACCATATTAGGTAAAGTACCCACAGAGTGATAAGTTGCGAACGATGCCTACCCAGGATTCGTCATAATGATTCGTTATTGAGATTTTTTGCTCAATATTTATGTGACCGCAGGCAATATGTACAGCTGAAGAACGTCAGATCACAAGAGTTCTACACAAGATCAGGAGTCAGTCAAGGCAGCACGCTTGGACCAACCCTGTTCTTGGTAATGATTAATGATCTTCCCACGGTTCTAAACGCGGCAAATTGCTTGATGTTCGCAGATGATTTAAAAATATACAAATCTGTTAGTTCGGAGGCAGACTGTATGGAGCTACAACAGAACATTGACGAAGTTGTAAAGTGGAGTGCGTCGAATAGACTTGCATTTAATGCGGACAAATGCAAGGTCATGACTTTTACTAGACTCCAAGTACCTAAAATCGAAACATACTCTCTAGGCATCTCCACAATGGAAAGGGTGGAGAAAATTCGGGATTTAGGACTTATTGAGGACACATGCCTTGATTTCCGTGATCATATTATGGCTATGTGCAAAATTGTCAACAGAACACTAGGTTTTATAATGAGGACGGCTTCGCATTTCAAAGATATAGGTATAGCAATCACGCTCTACAATGCCTTCGTTCGAAGCAAACTCGAGTTTAGCGCACTAAGTTGGGATCCACGAGAGGCTAAATATACTGTTATGATTGAGAGGCTACAACGTAAATTTGCTAGGTATCTTTATAAACGTATGTATGGCTATTACCCGTATCTTTTCCCTTCCCTCTTCGTGACTGGCATGGTCGGATTGGATACACTGGAGCTCAGGCGCAAGCTGCATTTAGCTATGCACTACTGCCTTATACTGCGGAATAAAGTGAACAATCCGACCATACTTGCCACTATCACTCTATATGTACCAAATAACTACACGAGAAGCGGCCGAAGGCACCATCGACTGTTTGCTTGTCACACGACGCGGACTCAGCACGCTAATAACGCTACGGGCACTCACTCTCCTTAACAAGTTTCTTCTGGAGTTCCAACATGTTGACATATTTGATGACAGCCTAAGTTCTATTTATAATCAGTTAAGATCTTATCTAAGTTTTCACTAGTTTTAAATCCTTGTATTATAGATAGTTAACGTTTTGGACTAAGTAGTCTGTAAGTTAATTATTAAGCTTGAATAAATAAATATCTAAATAAATAAATAATTAATTTATGATCTAGAAGAAGAAAAATATTTATTTTATCCCAAAGTTTTTAAAATGACTTACATGCTAGGAACTATTACTAGGTACAGATAAACCTCAAACAAAAAAACAAATGAAACAAAAACAAAAATGGGAAAAAAGAGTCCCCACCTCAGCATGTGCGCCCAATGCTACGCTGGTTGTCAGGTGGAGCCCGAGTGAGGAGTTATAAGTATTATCATATTAAAAAGTGATACCTGACCTGCCCTACGTACATGGAGAAGCTGACAAGACAGGGAGATAAAACTACATTGACCGTCTATACTATACTGATAGTGTTATAGTGCCTTTTATCATATTATGGGGGAGTAATGCCCGTAACGCAGAGTATGCGGGTCCAAATTTGGTGGGAGAATTGTACTTCAGAAGGCACTGCTGCGTGCTCCCCGCGAGATTTACCTTAGTTGCCTCTCATGACACCCACGTTAAGAGTCAGGAAGGGAAAATTCTACCTAGTAAGTATTTTATATGTGAATTATCTCGATTACATTTTGAAGCAACTCTAGTTGAAAACTTTAGTCGCGTCGACCTCTGTGGCGCGGTGGGCGAAGATCTGCCTGCGACGCAGGAGGTTGCGGGTTCGATTCCCGCCTTGGGACAAATATTTGTACTATCAGCAGTAATTATTCCGTAAAAAATAATAAATATAATATTAAAAAAAATATCTACCTATGTAAAAACGTATTGTATTATGTACCTATATCAGTTATCTAGTACTTACCCATAACACAAGCTTTGCTTATCTTGGGGTCTATCTTATGCATACACAGCATATCTATCTTATGCTGTGTGAGTTGTCCAGCACTATTTATTTATATATTATTTAATACCATTAATACCAATACTTTAACTTCCTTGATTTCCAAGCACAGCCAAGCTTTTATTTTTTTTCTTTTATAAATATCATTACCTCAGATAGTAAATTTATGAGCGCTAGCCTGAGGTCCACTATTAACCCCATAGTATAGCAGCTTACTATGTATCTATTATAACTAATGTGTAGATTAACACGTAAATATAGGGAAATTGATATACCTTGTGTGGCTTTTACATGAAAAGCTCCACTGAAAAAATATGTCTCGTTTTAGTTGCTCGTTTGCGCACATTTCTGCTATCGTTTGGTAAATTAAGCATTTTAGCCAAAATACCGTTCGATCGAGATAAAAATTAAATTGTAATGAGTCGTGGTATTCGATTACATCGCTTCACATCATTTTGTTTACGGCAAATTGCCTTTTTGCTGCAAAAACGAGCTGATGCGATAACTTCCGGACCATCTGAATTACCTGCCTTTGCTATGGTTGCTGATGGTAAGTTAATTGACACAGAATTTTTTGTAAAACTAAATTTATATTAATAAAAATAATAATAATGCTTCACAATTCACACAGAATTATCTAGTCCTAAGCTAAGCAGAGCTTGTGTTATGGGTACTAGATAACTAAAATACATAATATTTACATAGATATTTTTTTATTATACATTGAAAACGACCAGAACACAAATACAAAATATTTGTACGGTCTGCAAGTATTTGATCCGGGTGATCAAATACTTGCAGACCGTACAAATATTTGTCCCAAGGCGGGAACCGAACCCGCAACCTCCTGCGTCGCAAGTAGAACTTCAGAGGTAATCATGTACATACGAGTATATGTGTCTTTTAGATCGTATTTTGTCCAACATAATCTAAGCGGGACCCATGTTTAAAGTTTAAACATGGGTCCCGCTTAGATCCAGTTTAAACTTTAAACTAGATTCAACATTGTACTTAAACAAGAGTACCCTAATAGCAAACCCAGTGTCTAGTCAAAGCGTTAACATAAAAATTCTCATTGATAATCTTCTTGCGTTTGTATCGATGGTCATTTGATAATACCTGTTCTGAAATGAAGGCCCTCTTGCATTTTGTAGTTCATAAGCAAAGCTGTTCAAAATATCAAATATCAATAACGTTTATTTCTTTAAGCTTACAAACTAAGCACTTAGACAAGTCAAATTTTATACTATAAACAGGTTTATAAATAGTCATTATTATCAAATAAGAAATATGATGTTATTGATTTTATTTGCTTCAATTCTTTGTCCACTAGGGAACATTAGCTATTTAGCCTCGGGACAAATGTGTGTACGATCTGCAGACATTTGTTCAGGGTGTTCTGGTCGTTTTCTATGTATAATAAAAAATATCTATCTATGTATTGTATTGTATTGTGTATATCAGGTTATCTAGTACCCATAACACAACCTTGCTTACCTTGGGGCTAGATAATGCTGTGTTAATTGTCTAGCATTATTTATTTATTTATTTATGGTTATGATTGCTTGAAGTGGTTGATCATAATTATTATCTACCATCATTATTAAGTATAAATAAGAGCTTAGTGGTGCGTAAAGGTCATCAAAGGTTGTTAAAAATATCATGAGCGTAAGATATTAATGTAGAATAATTGTGGATACGAAATGTGAAATGTATCTCTAAAATAGTTTTTTGATTTTCGATTACCTATATTATTGGTCTTTTTATGTTTTTTTTTTTGTATTCGGATTGCTATCAGCTTAACTATTAATAATAGAACTTAAAATAGATACAGAAAGCTAATAATAGGCACTCGCTAATAGAAACGTCATAAAATACCTAAGTGTAATAAAATGTTTGGCACATCACTTTGCTAAATATCATGACGTCGGTAACACAAGATTTAAAATACGTGGAATTTTATTTTCACAATTATTGATTCCATTGATAATGTTCAGAAATCATTTTGAGTAATAAGAAACTGTAACGACTTTTCAGACTATTAAATCCACCTGCAGTAAAGGGAACAGCCCCGCAGGTAGGTGTTTTGTCGATAGAAGTCTAAAGACCTTCGCTATGATATTATTATCGTGTTTTAAAAGAGAGGTACCTTCTACGAAAATTTAATAATATCTTTTTTTTTATTTCGGCAGGATTCGAACCCGCGCCTCACCATCAGTACGGGTGCGCTTTACCCAACTAAGCAACGACATCGAACACGTGCTTCGTCGATAATCTCTGGGACATCTTACGACTCTAGCGTCGTTAGCTCATAGGAAAAAATAATAATAAATAAATAAATAATGCTGGACAATTCACACAGCATTATCTAGCCAAAAGCTAAGCAGAGCTTGTGTTATGGGTACTAGATAACTGATATACATAATATAATACAGTGCATAGATAAATATTTTTTATTATAAATAGAAAACGACACACATTTGTCCCGAGGCGGGAATCGAACCCGCAACCTTCTGCGTCGCAGGCAGACCTTCGCCCACCGCGCCACATCGGTCGTCTATTATGAATCGAATATTATAAAACTTTCGTAGAAAATTCCCCTAGTGCAAGTTACGCCCCATAAAGCAAAGATACCAATATGGTATCTTTCAGGTTACTTTAAAGGCTTATATAATCGCCGTTTGATGAATAGGATAAGGATAGGATTTCGCTTTTAAAGGAGCAGGACAGAGCAGAACGGCGTAAGCCGCTTCCTTACTCCAGCGTGCGCGAGGCAGCGGCAACATCCTGAAAATGATTGTTGGTCGAGCAGACTGTCCTATTCAAAACAGGTGGATGCAGATAGTGACGGGCTCCATCTGATTAATTTTAATTTTTGTGTATTTCTCGTGTATATTTTTGTGTATTTTTTGTGTATTTTTCGTGTATTTTTTGTGTAATTTTTGTGTAATTTTGTAATGTGACATTTTTATTTAATTCTTTTTATCGTTTTATCGTGTGATGTAGTTTTAAGTTTTTATGTAATAATATGTTATGGATTTTGTTTTTAATATTGTATGGATTTTTATAATCTGAAATAAATGAATAATAATAGTAAGCTCAAAAATTCAAAGTTTTTCGTGATTATCAATTACATAAGACATTTTTTTTCCAAAGGGTCCTGTGTAATGTGCATACTTCTATTTCGTTTTTTACAGCTTTATCAATAAAGATGACGGGGATAAAGTTTTTCTATGTAACCCAAATTTGCCCATTTCATATCTATCGCCGCTTTAAGTAGAGTTTCTAAAATGAAGCGGAATATGAATCTCTGACATTCATTTGATCCTTGTTTGACTGGTTCTTTATACCTAGATAGTTAATCATTTTCTAATAGGTATGAGTATCAGTTATCTAGCAAACCTCTACCGCACAACTTAAAAATGAGCATTAAAATATGGAATTAACCCATCTGAACACATTTTACACCGCAAGCGGTCAAACAGCGTGCGGGAGTACTGCTGGAGCAGTGTAGCCTATGTGTGCTTTGTTTATGTGACCTTTATCCTCTACGTTTCGGTGGACAACGGAAGCCAAAGCGGATTTTTATCAATTTCAGTTAACAATGAAATTCGTTTTGCACCATGGTGCGCCAGATTTCTCTTTAAAACTGACAAAATCCACGCATGTCCCGCTGGATGTGAACGAATTAGGACTTTTGACACCGTTTTTATTTGTCTGCACGCAGATGGATCATGAACACAGGCTAGTAAATCAAATTATATGTATCTGCTTACCTAAAAGCTGCAGGTGTTGTCTTCGTAAGTAATCAAGTAGAGCATCAGTCAGCGCGTAGCTTATGTGGCGATTATAGCACCATTAAGCTGCTCTTCCACCGCCTCGCACGCTTTGCACGGCCACGCGGTGCATACAAAACAATACAATACAAAATCTTCTTCTTCTACACCAGAAAAAGAACATTACAAAAAGACATATTACATGTGACAAGTACAATGGGCGGCTTTATCGCTTAGAAGCGATCTCTTCCAGGCAACCTTTGCATGGTAAGAATAATATGAATATAAGAAAGGCAAAGGTGTACAAGGTGCATTTTAGCTGCGTGAATTCGTTTGTTTGACAACGAGGGTCTGCGTTCTCCGATGAAGTTTTCACTGCAGCATACATTGTAATCGCACGCTGTACATAGCGGTGCATTTTAGCTGCATGAATTAGTTTAACTTACAACGTGGGTCTACGTTTTCACTGCAGCCCTTCACATACTATACACGAACGCTGAGTACGCACACGTGGCACGCATGCTTTTAAGCTTCATGGGTTCGTATTCTTCTTATATTCGTGAGTAGAGTGTTCGTGGGTTGCAGTGGACGTCGTCACATATATTCTCTTGCAAATTGAAGCTAGACACGCGTGCGTAGCCTCTCCGTGCGTGGTGGTGGGACAGAGGCTTTATGACAGCTTTATGTTAGTGTCTTCCTAATCTTATTGGCGCCTACGAAGCACTCTACTTTATCTTGATAGTTGATGTAGTGTCGAACCGTTGACTGCCTCGTTAGTCTAGCGGTCGCGTATTCAACTGCTGATAATGTGGTCCCGGAATCGAATCCCGGGTCGGGCAATCATTGTTTCTTTCGGATTTTTTCTTTAGAGTCAGAAAGTTGGCGGTGTTCGATAATCGTGCCTCGAAAAGTACGTAATAGTGTTGGTCCTACACCTGACCTCTCCCCGGTTTAAGGTCAGTCGTCCCATTTAATTATAAGAGTTCGCGATCGACCGCCATCGCTGCGGGTTCAAACCATAAACCATTTCAAACCATACCATACCATCAATCAGTAGATTAATTACCAGTATAGTGTGTCCTGTGAATACAGTCTTACCATAACAAACCAGTGACTTTTCCTCGACCACATACCATACCACAAACCAACCTCAAAGGGCAGTTTGGGGGTCAACCAACACAATCTACCACAATCCCCAGCCACACTCAACCCTTTTCATGGAAGGTGCACCTGTATTTACCCACACACTTAAGCACTACAATATTATGTCCTGCGCACGTTGCTGGTCTGCCCTGGTCGAAATTCGGCTAGGTGGAGATCATTAGTATCTTACCGACCGAGTCTTATTTTCGGCACAATATAACGGCCAAAACGTAACTTATTTCTAAAGCCAAGTGTGCCTATTAAACTGCCATATAAGACGAATATGGACATTGAACCTTTCTGGACCTTTTCCAAGGCTTTATAGGCCGGAACAGGTCCAGGATTACCATGAAATTTATGGCCAGGAGATATACTTAGTTTTCAATACTATTTTTTAGTCTTTATAAAACAAAAACATATAAAGTTGGCAATAGGCAACCTACAAGAGATCGCTTCTAGCGATCAGGCCGCCTGTTAAACTCTGTTTTTAATTGATGAGTGTGTGAATTGTATTATTTAAAATATAAGTTATCTTCTAGTGTTCTTTCTTCTCTGTTAAACCTATACATGTTACATGAGTTTTCTTTCTTCTCTGTTAAACTTTACACAACAGTACAGTAACAAAAATGAAGGAACAAAATTTCAGTAGGGTTTAGCATTGATCACTGTCTTATAGAACACGGGAAAAATATTTTGACAATACCTAACTTTTATTTTAGAAAAAATAATTAGAAACAAAATGTTGACTAGCCTAGGCTTTAACTGATTGTGCTTTACTGTCATAAAAAAAATATGATACCACCTACCGCATCTAAGCTTCGTCACCAACTTCCATGATGTGTGATGAAGAAGGTTTTTTGAATTCTCTATCCATATGAAGCCCAAATTGAAGTTATATAGACCAAAATATTACTCTTTATTAAGATATAAAATTACAATCAAATAATAGAATTAAATTGAAACTATTATTTACAATTGAAACAATTGAGCTAACTACAGACTGTTGCAAACAACATATAAGTAGGTATATAAATTTTGTAGTCTGCCCAGTAGGACAGCGCTGCTCTCAACGCACCAATAAACAGGCGTATTATTTTCAAAGGGATAATCTGAAGGGCCAAACAGCTGGCCCATTTCAGAGCCTATGAAACTAGCATGAAATATCTCTTCCGCTCATTAAACTTTCAACATCTGCTAAACCTTTTATCTTTGTAATTTTCCATAATATTAGTAAACACCTATTCAAGTCCTTACTGAAAAAAACTGGACGAATGGTTTTGATTGATGGATTAGATAGATAGTTAGAAGATAGAAAATACTTTATTACATAGCGGTACGGTTTTTATCAATAAGCTGGGATTAGTTTTACTAAAATGTTGTTTTCTTTGTTTTTTCAAGTCTATAGTCCTTTATTTGACCTCAATCTCAACTGATGTAAAGTGAAGATGTACCGACGATGTATAACGATGAATTTTATCCATTGATGGATCAGCCCTCCCCCCTCCCCCAACAATAAGCCCCGTGCTAGGGGCACGGGGCTTATTGTCTATGGTAAAATAGACAATAATGTAATGACAACGCATCGCCATACATTGCGTACATTATTGAAGTTTTACGCATTCGAGGACGAAGTGACGTAATTTTTATCTAAAAAAAGTAAAAAAACTCAGTGTACGAGAGTGGCGTTTTAAAGATTGCATGACTGATATCCAATATCTAGAACTATATAGCAGAAAGGTTAATTTTCAACAAAGAAGTGCTCCTAAAACATACCGCACATTTTCAGTTGTATAATAAAATACATGAATCGACTATCGAACTACTGGTAGGACTGGATGGAATAAAGGGAAAAACATGTATAGGTAAGCTTATAAAGTTTTTGGTAAGCTTATAAAGTTTTTGGTACCAAACTCTTAGTTAAAATGAACTCTTTTGAAACGTTCGAATTTCAAAGATCGATAACACATAAAAACTTTTGAAAGAAACTTCTTCACCCGAATAAAATCCTTTTACAATAAATGGGCTTTCCCGTTAAACCAATACTTGACTGAAATTGGAAACCTTGAAATGCTTTACGGATATCTTTGAGGGTGTTGGTTATGACTTTTTTATGATGCCTACCTACATTGCTCTCGTTGCGCCTTTTCATCCAACCCACCTTTCCAACCATCAATAAATAAATTAATAAATTATGCTGTACAATTCACAAAGTAGCATCTAGCCTAGAACAATAGACGAAGACAGAAGCCCTCGATCCTGAAAAACAGCCTTGGCTAGTTTAGGACCCTACGGATTCAATATTATACTTAAACACTGTAACTGTCTAATAAATGATAAAAAAAACATTATATTGATATTTTTTGTACATTATAGAGACCTTAACATCTAGACCCAGATCTCTTAAAAGTTGTATCGCTCGTGTTAATCTCCTAATTTTTTGTCAGTGGAAGTAGAGGCGCCTGTCTCTTGGCATTTTGATTTCAGTGCATAATGATCGCCAAATTACTCCGAGACATATTATATCTGTACTGTCTTCTTCTTTCGTATATAATGAGGATGCAGACATCTTAGTACCTAGCTCTCGTGAAAAATAACGCAGAAGCAATCAAAGAATCACTACAAGAAAAGAGGCTGGTGCAAAGTGCGTTCGCTATCAGTTTTATTATCAGCCAGTACGACCCCGGCTTTGGCATGGGACGCCCGTGCCGAGCCAACATTCCGAACGGTGCCGGTGACGCGATCGCGACACGCAACTTTGTGAATAACTTGGTAAGAGCAAGGTGCATTTTTGTTTGTGCGTGTATCTATTGTGAAGTTTGAATTTAGTTCGAATAACTTTTTACGGATTGTTCATAATTTAAAAATCGATCTTTTGTTTCGGTAAAGGAAGTTATGTAGTTACTCGAAAAAGGATCACAAACAAAGAGTCTGTCTGTCTGAGAGTGTGTTAAAGGTTTTTTTTTATTTAAAATGGTTATTTGAAAGTTACCTCTTTACTTAATTATGTACTAATCCAGTATTTCATTTTAAAACCAAAACAAGTGAAGTTGTTTGTACCGGATGTGTAATCATTTTTGAACTGGCATGCTAATTTACTTCTTAGACGTACCTAATATTATATTTTATTATTAATTGTATAATATATATAACTAGCTGTCCGCCCCAGCTTCGCACGGGTATATTCTATAACCTATGTTACTCAGTGATAATGTAGCTTTCGAACGGGAAATGAATATTTAAAATCGGTACAGTAGGTTTTTTTAAGTTTCTTCGTTTCATACTATAATACAAATCGTTCCTCTTTACAATGTTAGTGTAGATATAATAATCCTGGACAATTCACACAACATTATCTAGCCCCAAGCTAAGCCAGATCGTACAAACATATATTATCTGAGTACACAATTTCAACAAAGCTAATTTATATAAAGTAGGTACTAACATAACTAAACGATATGGATAACGATAAACGATAATGGGATAGGAATCAAAATGTTACCACTCATTATGTTAATTTAAAATTGTTTTATTAGTCGACTTGATTTGTAAACAAAGATCAGCTGAGCTGTGAAATTTTCAGTTTGTTTTGACTCCATGATTGATTCAGACAGACACCTGACGGAAACGAGCTCTCTATAAAAATTATAATGCTCTTATTCGAATTTAAAACCGAGCTATGTGCAACAAAAAACAAAAATATAAAATGTAGAGGTATTATTAAAAATAACCGTAAAAGTAAACGATAACATAAAAAACTAACTTGAAAACACGAGTACAAAAATAGAATGTTTGATGTGTTTAACGAAAATATGGTAGAGATGACTTATGGTTTAATTAAAATGACAGCATTTAACGCTAAATTAACTCCGACAGAGAAAGCAAACCAAAATTATAAGCATAAATCATAATTATTGTCACAACTTTAGCGAAACTACAGTCATTATTTAGGGTTCGCCAATTCTTTTCTAGTTAATACAATTAGGTGTTTCTAGGATCTGAAATGATATAAAAGGGTAATACAAATACATACTTTAGTTTTAGGAAAAGGGGTTATCCGTAGAGGCCTTCGAAGGCATTGTTTTGATTAATATGGTATAGATATTTAATATACCTCCCTGTTGTGAAGTTAATAGGTACCTTACCTATCGCTACGAAATTTCATTGAAATCGTGTATGTATTGTCCAAATGAATCGGAAAGTACATTTGTAGGGCTTAGAGTGGCGGTAAGCATTTCATTGAAATAGTGTATGTATTTTCCAAATGAATCGGAGAGTATATTTGTTTGAGGGCTTAGGGTGTGGCGGTACGAACCCACTTGACAAAAATTGATTATAATAAAATAACAGAAAATAAGGTAAAAGCAAGGTAATCACTAAAACCAAAAACACAATCTTCAAACAACGCTTAACTGCACTTCATATTCGAGTTCGCTTACCGAATATATTTCATATATATTTACCACTTCAGAATAGAGACATAAGAGTAGTCTACATAGGTACATACCTACATGCGAGAAAAAGATGTCAAGCTAAACTTTTTGGAGCAGAGTATTATGAACGAACGAATATTTTATGGAATTGAAAACGTGCCAAATGTGGCCATTTTCTGCATAAATGCACGTGGTTCTTGTTTGTAGTGTGTTGTGTTGTTCACAAACTCTTGATTTATTATGACGCGAGTCAAGTGGATTTTAGTACGAATACCTTTAAACGAGAAAATTATTATCCATAGTGTTTTTTAAGATATTTGAAATAGCGTTAAGTTAGCCTTGGTACAGTATTTTTGAACCATTTCAAAAGAATATCTCATTTATAATTTATAAACATGCCAAAAATCTAAGGGAACCTATCCTTACTGACTGACATGTAAAGTAACAAGGTACCTACTTACTTTAAAGTTAATATTAATTTTGTTCCTTTTACGATCTTAATATATAATAATAATTATCTACTAATTGCGTCAAAATCAGTGGTGTGCATATATCATTAATTTAGAACAAGAAAATTTTAGGTTCTTGTGATGAGGATATAACGTTTGTAGCCATCGCAATATTAATTATGTTATTTTTAATTAATTAGGGCCTAGAGCGTTTGTCTTGTTCTCTGTGTGCCTACAGATAGAATTACTACACACCCTTAGGGGGTTTCCATCAATGGCTTTCGATAAAAACCAGGCAAAACTTGGGAAAAGTATTGATTTTTCTCAAGTCTTGCTTACCCGACGGCATAATTACAATAGATAATAACAGTCAAGTGTGAGTTAAATCGCACAAAGAGGGAGGTGTATCATCGTAAAAAATTATTTAGCAAATAAACAGATTTTCTGATGAATCGAAAGAGCCAACATGACGCAGTCACTCATCCTATTACTGATGATTATGAACAGTTTGCTGTAAAATGTGTAAATTGGCGGTTATCCATTTTTGGCAGTAAGGCATCGATATGGTTTTTACGTAAAGGAAAAGTACCTTCACAGATGAGTTTATATGCTACAAACGAAACGAGGTACCAACTACGTGAATTCGTGAGCATAAAGTTCGCTTGCTTCCTATTTGATAAGTCTAGATTCGTACCTTCGTTTCCGGAACATTAGCGACGTCGAAGTCCAGAATGCGAAATGCAATATGAACGCAACTTCTTAAGTAATCTGGTGCCGTTCATTTAGACGACCATTTTCGCTCAGCTCGTTGCAGTTTCCTGAAGTTACAGAGGAGTTTAAAGTGATTGTTTTTCGGATTGTTTGCTTCAACATTTTAGGTTATTTTAAGGATAACGGAAATAACAAATTAAAAACGAATTGGCTTTTTTTATGCAACTATAAACCAACTTTAAATTCATAAGTAGTTTAGAAGGAACACTTCGATAGCGCAAGTGGCGACATCTAGTTCTAAATTTAAGTCTATTTTAGTTTGATGATAAAACTGATGAGTGTATAGTGAAACATGGATGAAACGACGAATAAATAATAAATTAATAAAGCTGGAGAATTCACACAGCATAACCTAGCCCCAAGCTAAACAGAGCTTGTGTTGTGGGACTTGATAACTGATTTACATAATATAACACAATGCATACATGGATATTTTTATTAATCTTACATAGAAAACGACCAGAACACCCTGAATAAAAGTCTGCAGATCGTACACACATTTGTCCTGAGGCGGGAATCGAACCCGCAACCACCTGCGTCAGAGGCAGAGATTCGCCCATCGCGCCACAGAGGTCGTCTGAAATCCCAATTGTAAAGACCTCGCGTTTACGCCCATTGCCATGGGCAGCATTTGTAACTAGTGATGTGAAAATTGTCATGAGATGATGCTTTAGATACGTTTTACGGAGCACATACCTATCAATTTCTCGAGAGTCAACTTTATAGGACCACCTCCAAATCAACCTAAGTACAACAAGGAAAGAATCATCAAAATCTATTAAGAATTGGTGAAGATATCACCAAAATTATTGTAGCGTCGTGATTTCAAAAGAATTATGTTGTTTTTTCTAAGCTTGACGGAATAAGTACTAATTACTAATCTATAATAAAATACTAATTTATAATAGAAATAACATTTGTATGGGACTAATTTTCGTTTTTTTTTTTTTTTTAAATCTGTATAAGCTTAACGGAAAAATCGATAATCATACCTACATTAAAAATCAAGATCCGTTAAGGCGCATACCCCACCCAAACTAGCGCCGCCACCTACTTTATGTTATTATTCTGTTTAACAAAGGAAATTTCAATAATCCATCGTCCATCAGTTTGTGATACCAATCATAAGCTTATTTTTAATGCATCTGTATACTTTTATAGTTTTATATATATCTTTATAGCTTTATTCTATTTAGTTTAGGCAGAGATACGAAGTTGCTCTTGGTGGCCACCAAAATCTATTTTCGTATCTCTGCCTAAACTAAATAGAATAAAACTATTACAGAGGCATTAAAAAAAAGCTTATGATAGATATCACAAACAGGACCATATTTTTTTTTAAATTTCTTCTTCAAACGGAATACTTAATATTAAATTTGCCTTAAGTGCAAATATCAAAAATTTTCAAAATTCAATCCGTTTCAAACATGTCAACACCAAACCGAGGTTAGTGTCTGAATGGGGTGACGCAAAGTTAAAAATTATCCACATCTTTCAGTAGGTTGTGTGACAACCTATTTTTGCGCTTACCTACCAACAGCACACATGTTTTAAAACAGATTTCAGATTTCATTTCTTAGATCTGAATCTCCATTTTGTTTTATTTTACATTATTTTGCTTACAAAACAACGAAGCGCAATGCAACAGCTAGTATTTCAAAGATAAGCACAGCACTCGGCAGCTGAATAGCGTTTTACCACAATGGGAACAGCAGAGTTAGTTT
Source organism: Eupithecia vulgata (assembly GCA_946478455.1). Classification (NCBI taxonomy): domain Eukaryota; kingdom Metazoa; phylum Arthropoda; class Insecta; order Lepidoptera; family Geometridae; genus Eupithecia; species Eupithecia vulgata. Next base: position 8,250,422 of record OX297869.1, on the reverse strand, counting down.
GTGTGATGGATGACAAATTCTAACTTGGTGCTTACATTATACTTAAGCCCACAACAGACAGAGGTATAATATATATTAAAAATCAAAGCAAGGTTTATTACGGTATATTTTTTCTATAGTAATCCAGGTTGTCTGGCAGAGATCGCTCTTGAGCGATAAGACCGCCAATTGTCACTTATTGTTTATGTGTTTAATTTGTAAATTGTTTTTAGCTTAAGTGTGCAATAAAAGTATTTTCTATCTATCTATCTAATCGGCGAGTAACCAAAAAAGTAGTATGTCGACAGATAAAGCACGATATATTTCGGTATAGTAAAACATTTTGACGTGCAACATGCAACGATGGCCGCAGAGCTAATGAGTCCAAAAATATATATTATAGCATAGCCATCGTCTGTGGCAGCTTGCTATCCCGTAATATATAGCTATAACTTTAATAATATATATTATAGCACCGTCGTTTATGGGCTAACAACAGTAAGGGCTCGTAATAAGGTCACGGCCGCTCTGCACGATGGTAACTTGGATGGTAGTTGGTAATTTTTTATCAACTTGTGTTCCAAAAACACTTTTAAATTGTATGAAAAACTATGATTATGAATGCATAAAACAATATTTTTTAAATTTAATAATGGTGCTTACACAAAATTTTCGGCAAAGTTTGTTTCAAGCTTCACATAAGTATCTCTCGTAGTAGGTACAAAATTTTAAGCTGCAACCCTCCATGTATTAAAAGGTCCCAACGGTTTGATACTTATTGTTTTGAACATTATTATTATTTTTATGAGGCCATATCTCTTAACAGCTTCAGCTCATAACAACGACTAATGGAATCTCACTTAATTTACTGGGATATTAATCAATGTTGGCATTAGTGAGCTATTTTTATTTCCTGCAGTAAATACCTAAATACTTAACAAGAAATAAGTGAAATACACACCCTTATATATCATCTTAAGGAACCTGTAGGGCAAGCACGGGCATTGTTGTATAGGATCGAATAGATAAAAATACATTTTGTCATCGAATGCGTAAATTACTTGAATTTCAGTCCTCTAACTTCAATTGTGCACGCATTGTATGTAGATGTGATGGCGTATTGTAATATATGTATAATAATCTACCCTAGAGAACAATCCTGGTACTTGGCTTGCTGGGTAGCTGAGTATTAAAGTTTAAGGTAGTACATATTTGATCGTATGACAAACGCTACTGAATTACTTAAAACAAGCTTATTTTAGATATTTTTAGAAACTAAGTAAACAAAAAAAAACAATGAATAACCATGATAACTTTAAAAACGTAATGTTTAATGATATAGGTAGAGAAAGGCAAGACCAGTGCGAAGATCGGTTTTGATTGTTCCGTTATGTTTTGTAAGAGGAATAAACTCGCATTTCTGTACAACTGATGCGTGAAAATATTCATCTGAATTATTGAAAATACAGGGTGCCACGAAACATGTATAGTCGAAGTCGAAAGGCGGTGATTCTGGACCTCGAGGGGATAGACTATTGTTCCTCCAAGACTTTTAAAATTTTGAATATTGATACTTTTCTTTTTGTTTTGTTTGGTTTTGAATTTTAAAAAGATCTACAATACTTTTTCTAATGAATCCATAACAAAATGCTGATTCTTTAAAAAAACATTCGAATTTTTTGCTAATATTGTATAATGTAAAATAATACAGGAGCCTGTAAAAATACACCAACATTTCAAAACTTAAAATCTCTGTTCTTTGTATTGTTTATATATTTATGAATGTTCGAAAACCAAATCAATTAATTAATCGAAAATGTTTTATTTGCATAAATACAAAAATATACACTTAAAAAACGTCAAATTCTAAAAAATAAAACGCTGACACGGAAACAAAGTGATTTTTGTGATTTCTGTCGCTTCGGCGTGTTGACTAAAGTAAAGAAGCGGCGAAGAAACCTTTAGCCTGTTAGTTGTTATATTTCGAGTTTAAGCAAAACCCGTTACAAGCTTTTCAATCTTCTAGATAATCTGATATTTTGTACTACTAATAAAAGGCTTACCTTTTTTGCACTTTGCTTATGTTTAAATTTATATACTGATAGATTTTGCAACTCACTAGGAGTTTTTTGTAGAAGCTTATACTTTATCGTTTAAAAGATACATTAATCTTGTGAAGCCTGGTAAAGCCTGCAGAAAAATCGTATATCACAAGTTGATCCCCTCGGGGTGCAGAATCACCCCCTTTCGGCTTATTACACATACACCTGTTACGTGGCACCTTATGTAGGTACCTAGTTGGAGCCTAGGCTCAGCTGTTATTCAAATAGTTAAGATATTCTCAGAGGAATACAAAAGGTACTCCTTAAATAATAATATGATGAGGTTGAGTGTACGATTTCGTTTTGTGACGTATGTTATGTGTATGATATGATTATGAAATACATACCTAACTTAGGTATCCAAGAGTTAACGCTTATTTCAAGTTAAGCTCTTCAGTATAAGATTTAGATAGTTCCATACTTTAATGAATGAATGAGAATGAATAAATGCGAAAGTTTGCATGGATGGATGTTTGTGAATTCTTTACGCCAAAATACGGTACGGATCGGGCTGAAATTATAATGTAAGTCTAAGTCTGAAATCAAACATAAGCTACTTTTTATCCCATAGAACAGTTCTTATGGAATATATATATTTATATCCCATATGATATAATTATTTATATCTCATATGATATAATTATTTATATCTCATATGATAGAAATATATATGTTTATACTACCAGGTACTAAACAACGTGAAACAACAACTTGTTCGAGGCCAAGGGCAGAAACTAGTAGTTTCATAAATAAGCCAAAAATCATTAATAAAATCTTCATTAATTAGGGATGTAAACGGGTCAACTACGAACTTTATTTGTGTTAAAAGAACACCAACATTTTATCCCTTAACGAAACTTCTCAAATAAGGTTCGTAGTTAACCCGTTTACATCTGTAATGAATTCGTCAAACTACGATAGTTTTTATAGTAAAATCTTCATTATTTAGTTTTGTTCTAAACTGTTTTACTGTTTTATTCTACTGTTTATATTTTACTGTTTTATTATAAATTAGATTTATTCTAAAATCAGAAATTTAACGATTTGAGGAACGAAACGATTTTGACTGAAGCTTTCATACATAAGTATCATCATCATCATGATGATGATGATACTACATAAGTATAATTACGTCAAACTAAGCTCAGAAAAGTTCTGATCGTCCGATTATCTTTCAGAAAAACCTTTTATTTAAATTTAATTCGTAATAGTGTTTTATTGGAGATAAAAAAAACATGCACCAAGCGTTGCTTGAAAATCATTTCATTACATGTATCTCTGTTCCTAGAATACGCTCTAGAGTTGGATAAATCCACAAAAACATAAATAGGTAACTAAAAAACCAACCTATTTAGTACTTAATGACTTTTTTTTAACTCTAATGCTAATGGAAAGTCCAAATTCTGGTTCCTTATGCCTTCATTATTTTTAACGGCGGCTATTTTCATGGACAGTTTGTTAGACGTAAATTAATTACCGTTGCGCAGTGACACGTTAAATAATAGCTTTGGACATCAACAATGCGGATGGCAAGATCTTACATTCTTTAAATCAATCAAAATACAGGTAGGTATCGGCAAGGATTTTGATACCTCCTATTTTAAAAACCCTATAAAAATGTGAGTTATACCTGACTCGTCCCACTTTGATCAGAATCCAGTGGGACGAGTCAAGAAACTCAAATTTTATGGTGAAAACGTTTCTGATTCGCTCATTTTGAGATTTGTAACAGAAAAGTAGCAAAAGTACTGTCGGCCGCACACTTCTCGTGGAAGTAATGTTAATTATCATTGTTTCTGAAGGATTTTTAACTATCTCACGCAAATTACCAGGAAAGCAGAAATACCTACAAAGGAGATTAAGGAACCTAACAAAAGTATCATAGGTTTTTAGTTTTGTGTGGATCTGTCTGTATAACGCAGCGTTTTGGCGTAGCTCTCAAACGCAAGAACCGATTTTGTTACAGTTTTATTTGTTCAAAAGCGTCATTAAGCTTTATGCTATGAAAATCAGTGGAGCCGTTTCGTAAGATAGTTCAAAAGAGTCACTGATCGACGGATTTCGATATTTGTAAAATTACCTATAGGTATTGTAGTAATAATTATGGTACAATAGTTGACATCAACCCAATAATTTGATTTAAAGAAAACTGCACGGGTCGATAAGTACATTCACAATTAACAGTACAAATTTGTAGTGTTACAAATTTCAGTTAAATTGAACCGCTACTAATTGTAATTTAACTATTCACGGGCACTCCTCGTGTCTATTTTACCTTTGGTTTTCCCGACGTTTCAGCAGTTTACTAATTGGCTTTTGAATCGATAATGGCCAATCTACATCTACCTACTTACGTAGCTTTCGTTAGGTACCATAGTAGTGTTGTGTATGATCGTGTATGGCTGAGTGAGTGTGTGTGCTGTATGTGCGTGGCAGTGTGCTATGTGTGATTGGATTTGTTGTGTGAATTTGTGTACACACATACACATGCTGCTGTGCATAAGTATAATGGTACCTGCTCTACCTTAGGTACCTAGTAGGAATCATATCATTTGGTAGGTACCTATAGGTGAGTCAATTTGTTTCAATTTATTGGTTGAATTTTTTTCCACCAACATTTCTTCGATTCGGTTATACTATTTCCTGAATTAGAGTTCACAAAAATTCTAAATTTTACACAAATCAAATCACTTTCATATTATATCATAAAATAATTTTTAGCTAAGCGTTGTTCCTATGGAAGAGTTTCATTTCATTAAAAGTTTTGATTTATTTTCGGTGGAAACTGATTTATAGGATTAAATATAATAGCCTAATTTTCCAGGATCGCATCTGGTGTAGCTCTAGAGCTACACCTATACATTTTCTGCACAATTTCATTCCAATCTCTTTCAGTCAATAGTTTTGGCTTGAAGAAGTATCAATCATCCATTCATCCGTCCAAACTTTAGAATTTATAACATTTGTGTGGTGCGAAAGTTTGGAGGTGTGGATGTTAAGATGTTTAAATGAATGTTACCTCTTAACACCAACACAACCTACTGAATGAATCGGGCTAAACTCTCGCATAGATACATAGAATAACAAATTAGCTTCATCCCCGAAAATGCACGTAAATCAGGGAACAGAAGCTGAATTAGAGTTCATAAAATAAAGAGAATAGAAATAAATAGAGAACGTTATATCGACGTCGTGTGGCTGCCACAAGCAATTGATAGATGTAGCTGAAGTCCAGAGGGGACATAATTGTCTTTTCTTTCCGCCCTTGAACTTGATATAATGAGCTGTGGTTATGTGTGTAACTGATGAGATCACGTCTATTCAATTTCATACATCATTACACACATCCCAGTACCGATAAGGTACAATCGGTAAAATATATAATATAATATATATCTGCCTATCCAGTTTTTTAGTATTTAATTTGACTTTTCTAATTTATGGCGCATACCCCACCCAAAGCGGCGCCGCCACCTAATTTATCTTATTATTCCGTTTAACAAAGAAATTTTCATTCTATTTAGTTTAGGCAGAGATATGAAAATAGATTTTGGTGGCCACCAAGAGCAACTTCGTATCTCTGCCTAAATTAAATAGAATAAAACTATTACAGAGGCATTAAAAAAAAGCTTATGATAGGTATCACAAAAAGGAAGATGGATTTTTGAAAATTCCGTTGTTAGACGGAATAATAACATAGAGTAGGTGGCGGCGCTAGTTTAGGTGGGGTATGTGCCTTAATAGTTTACTTTATCATTATAGCGAGAAAAAGTATGATGATATTACAAAAATCGCGGGGCGTCCTGGAAGAGATTGGCGGAGGACCGTGTGGAGTGGCACAAAATTTTGGAATCCTAAATAAGCAGTGATTTAAGGTAGGACGGAACCTCTAATCTCCCATACAAACGTACTTTTCGATTCATTTGGAAACTACGTCCCAGATTTTAATGAAATTTTGCATACTTGGAAACATACTACATAATTGGAAAATAAATAGCTATGTTGGCATATTTTCAGTTTTTCAAAATACATTATCATCATTAAGTGAGAGGGGAAATTCATTTTTATCCATTTTCAAGCGATTTTATAACGTTCGCTCTCATTTAATTATGATTATGTATTTTGAAAAACTGAAAAGATACAAATATAGCTATTTTTTTCTGATTATGTATGCAAAATTTCATTAAAATCGGGGACGTAGTTTCCAAATGAATCGAAAAGTACGTTTGTATGGGAGCTTAGAGGTTTCGTCCCACTTTAAATCGCATGATGATGATGAATGAGAAAATACATCTAGGTATTAATGTCAGGTCCTCTGTGAAAATTAATTTAACATTGCTCCGCGAATCTAGCTTCCACCCACATGCACTCAACTAATACTTAGTTGAGTATTTCAAAGGAGAAGTCTTTAAGCTCTAATATTGCCAAGAATATTGAAATATCTAAAATTAGATAGAAAATTTCTCGCTACGCAGAATTAATTAAATAAAAATAAACATCCTGTAGCTTGATAAAGTCTAGAACAGAAATAGCCTCTTATAATACTTAGCTTCTAATAAAATACAAGAAAGTTCATTAACCAAATAACTATCTTGAAATTTGTAGGTTAATTAAGCAGAAAATAAAACAGAATAAAGTTTTCACAAATGACTAAATCGATGAATCTTCCATTGATATGTTGGAAACGAACCAAATCTTTCAATGTTTTTGGCAGATTAAGAATCGACTGTAGGGCAAGATATAACTGCCTATAACAGATAAAGCTTACTTTTAACCTAAAAGCGTCAATTGGGCAACGAAACGTAGACGAAAATAGACGTAGGTAGTAAATTTACTGGCGAGATTTGAATATAAGGATTAATCACGGTGGTGGCACTACAGAAAACGATCTTTTCCTCTCCACTTTCACCGAATAATAAATGGATGAACCAAAGGTTAAATTCAGAGAGCTCCAATAACTAAGTAGAAGCACTGATGATATCTGTGGCGCGGTGGGTGAAGGTCTGCCTACGACGCACAGGTTTGATTCCCACCTCGTGACAAATGTTTGTACGATTTGCAGATATTTGTTTCGGGTGTTCTGTTCGTTTATATAATAATAATGTATATCTATAAATTGTATTGCATATCAGTTACTAGATAACCATCCCATAACACAAGCTTTGCTTAGCTTGGGGCTAGATGATGATGTGTGAATTGTCCAGCATTATTTACTATTTATTTATTTTCCCGTCAGAAAGCTCTTACAAATAAAACGAACAAATGCAAAAACGGGACAGTTGTAGTCTGAGTGTAGTGAAAAAATTCTATGTCTATGATCTGAGTGCATGTTATCTCGCTCTTCTTTTGCATGGTTTTTTAATCAAGCCATAAAAGGTCTTAACTGGCGCAGGAATTATAACTAAAGAGACGTCAATTAACTAAAGTGTTTTGAACGCTAAGAAAAGCTTGTCTTAAAACTGATAAAACGCAGTTATGAAAAGTAGTTTTCAGTTACTCCCTCTCTAAATTGTATCGTTGAAACAACATCATGACAATTACGTCGAGAACTCTCATAAAACTTAACTGCTCAACACCAAGTATCTGGTCAGAGTGAAAATATAGAGCTCAGTAATACCCATTGTAACGTTTACTTACTTTCAACGGAGATATCTTAAAATAATCTTGTGAGAAACTGGCACTTACCTTTAAGTTCGTAAAACTACAATTTCTACTAAAACACCTTATCTATTGTACCGTTGATTTCCGTGGGTAACATTTTAAGCTATTATATAGAGAATCCCATATTGGTCTCATAAAATATTTATGTATTCCCAAGGAATAAAATAAGCTTCGGAAATAGAACATTTTTCATATAATTTGATTGTCTGAAAAAACTAAAAAGACTTCGAATTAATTCTTCATCTTAATTTATTCCTTCTTCTTAATAATTAGTTTTTAAGTTTTGCGGGACATATTAATACATCTGCAATAAAAATTTTATGGGACCACCTCAATCATTTTCTATTTAATTTTTTGAAATCGAAAATTGAAGAAAAATCGGTTCATATTTGACGGAAAAATCGACGAACACACATACAGCTGAATAAAACCTCCTACATTTTTGAAGTCGGTTAAAATACTGTGTCAGCCAACAAAAGAGATTAATGCAGCCAACACAAAACAACCAAAGTAGGTATATTGACTGTAATAAAAATATCTTTATAAAATCTGATAACCATCTTCCAAATGATTAATATAATAATCAGAATAATCAAGTTATTGGTAAAAAAAATATATTTTAAGTCACAAAATAATTATTAAAACTAAGTATAGTAAAAGTTTGAATTATAATTTATTAGGAATACAATAAGATATATGATTATGTATTTGATGATGTCCTCCCAGCCGCAGATTCAGCCACGGTGGCAAGTCTCAAGGGAGACTAACCAGGTTCGCAGGACATATATTAGTGCACAAGTGTGTGCGAACACAGGTACACTTTCTATTCCCTCTCTCATAATCAGATGGGTCGGCAGACCGAGACAACCAGGGAGAGGTTTCTACATAGTCGCAAAACATGTCGTAAATACAGAATTTCTAGACATTATTTTGTTAAACTGATCACTGAACTGATTAAATCGCGATTTGTGAGAGACAGAAATAAAATTAAACTTCTAAGACATTTTGAGATCTGCGGACGTTTTACAGATACCTTACTTTACAAATAAACAACCAATGTCCAAGGTACAATTTTTTCAAAAGACTTCTTATTAGAAAGCTATAATATAACCAAGTATTTTTAACTTCTTGATTTTGTGTAATTTTCAGTGTAATGACTTTTTATATTTTTTATTTAAAAAAACGTTTTATTTCTTTTTTAAACCACCCCCGAGAGAGCAAAAAAACAAAAATATTCAAAGCGGTCAAGCCGTTTTTAAGTTTTACCGAGATTAACCTGCACTAATAGATTTTTATGATACATATGTACCTAATATATACAGATTAATGTAGAACCTACTGTCTAAAATTGGTTTTTCCTAGGCAATAAGAAGAATGTACATTCTCAAGCAGAAGTGCTTTAGAATTAATAGATACGCTCCGCATTGAAGACAGCCACAGTGTTCGTAATAGACCGGTTGAGTGATATGCGGTTAGAGTCCTAGGCTCTAACTTAATTAAGTGCAGCACTGTACGTCTGTAGAGTATCTGACACATTTCTGAAAGCGAATTAATGTATTTTGCATATAATCCAAGTTAACTAGAAACACTGCAACAATAAAATCTTCTTGGATGTTTCGCTGTTATGACAGATAGGGGAAAATTTAAGAGCCTTTAAGAGCCTCTTACGTAAGTCTAAAGTGTAGACTTTGAACGGCCGTAAGAAAAAATAATTCTTTGTGAACGTCATCGAGAAAAGTAAAATATAATACGTAACTTACCTTACATTAGGTACTGACAACGTTATAAGTTATTTATGATCACATTGCTAACATGCTAGTAAATTCGCAGTTCTTTAATGGAAAGCGTTTTGCGGTAAACGCTTTCTCTTTGTTAGCAAATAATACAGGGTGTAAGCAATAAATCACCGGAACGAGAAGATTATTTCATACAAATATTTTGCATTTGCGGATCTATTCTGTAGCCACAAAGATTATGGTCTACATTCATCGTAAACCTCCATTAACATAACATTGAATTCATGAATATTACAGTGAATATTAAATAGGTAACTTGAATATCAAATTACTTCCTTTGGGGGCATAAAAAAGAAGTACAGTTACAGAAAAATCATCCTTGAACTCATCACATTGATTAGGAAGAAATTTGTTCTGTTGTTCTGGTAAATATGATGTTATTTTAATGCAATATCGAAAGTGCTAAGTAACAACATAGAGTCTGCAAAGTTCGTCTCGAGCTATGACAGTACAAAACTAATTTTAACTCAAAGTTTCAATTGTTTCAGATAATAAAACGTGAGTTGTGGAATGTGAAACCGTCAATGGGTTGAAAATGAGAACCCCAAGGAAAGGCAATGACTCTTCGCCGGTCTGACAGCTTACCGACGCGACTGCGGGTCGTCCCTGTCACCGCTAACGATCCTAATATACCTGACTCCAACACAAATCCAGACCTCAACCACACCCCAGTGAGGGAAGAAGTTATAGCCACTTGGAAATCCCTTCATACCGACGTAAAAGGCATAAAAAATGGATTCGCCTCTAAAAACGCCGAGACTAACGGAAAGGGGACGCACACATTCGGACCCGCTTTCACGTGCAACAATAGAAACGTGCAAAGAAAGATCACTTATGAAAATCGGATCGAAGAGGCCGATCAGGGTCCGTCATTGCCTCTGGAGCCAAGCCAAGACGCTGAGCAAGGTCGGAGCAGTGCTCGCGCTCGAAGAAGCCTGCTGCAAAAATTATTTTACTGGAGGACTGCTGAGTGCGACTGCCGAGAGAGGTTCACTCCTAAGTACCAGACGCCGAGACTTCGTCCAGAAGACTTGCTGTGCACGTGTGGTGCTAGTGCAAATCGCTTCAGACTGCCGGACAGCAGGGTTAAGAAGGAGCGTGGACGCTCTAAAAGTGTTGGATATGAGGCAACGCGTGAAGTAGCCCAGTTCCGTCGGTTAGTGTTTTGTAATGTTGCTTTTGTAGTGATTCGATCGTTTTTATTATCAGTTTATTATTTGTCTATACAACTACACATGATTTGCATCTATCGAACATTTTATACGTATGTGAAAAAATATCTCAATCATGGTTGCAGTCAAATTTGTAGGCTTTTTTCGTGCTTACTTTTTTATGATTCTGCTCTAAATAATCAGAATAATCAATCATTTTAATGAAAATTACAATTAAATAAATTAAATTAAAACTAGTATTTACAATTGCTATACTTGAACTAACTGCAGACTGTTGAAATCAATCTACAGGTAGCTCAACTGATCCATAACAATACAAGTCGGAAGCGTTAGCGTGCAGCCAGCGTAGGACGCTGGCTGCATTGCCCTGCTGTTTGGCAATGCTGACAAATTTTATTGTTAATATTCTTAAGATCAATTCAATTGGAAAATATCCTATATCCCTTCAAAAGCAACATTACATAGCGTGTGATACAGGTGCGCGAGTGCCGGAGCCACCGTTGGCACTGAAACGGCTGCAGCGTTGCGCGCGCGAGCAGCCTTGACCCTCGCGCGACGTTACTACCCAGAGGGAGGCTGGGGGTGGACCATCACGGTCGTGGGGACCCTGGTCCACATCCTCTCCCACGGCCTGCAGCTGGGTGGAGGCCCGGGAGCCATCGCCTGCACTGCGGCTGTCAAGTTCAGGGTACCGTCGCTATATACACACGGTGAGTTTGATATTCGATTGTTTTTCAGAACCTGCCCCCTAGTACAGGGATTGTTGTCTAGGGTAGAATAAAGAAAAATTAGGTCACTTTGTCATAGAATACGTAAATTATTTGAAACGCTCTCCTTCCACTTCAAAAATTTACGCAATGTATGGCGATGTGATGTTATTATTGTCTATTCTACCCTAGACAACAATACCCGTGCTAGAGGGGCTGGACGTATAACGCTATATACGCGTACCTATACTTGCTTTCAAGTCCTTACATCTCATACACATCTGGTAGTACCTTGTTTGCTACGTTGATGTACTTACAGCTGGGAGAACGAATGAAAAGGCACCCACTTTCCGACTCTTTTTCTATACCCTTAATAAGTAATTTAATTATTTATTCCTGACTCGTCCCACTGGATTCGGCCCAAAGCAGGAAACTAAAGTTTTGTGCTGAAAACGTTCCTGATTTCATCGATATTACATTATGTTGACATTATAATATTTCTAGTGGATAATTTTATTATATCTACAGAGTCAGGAAACAAAAATTACATTGACTAAAAATAACAAAGTGGTTTATCAAAACAATATTCTTCATACCAAAACCATGATATTTTGATAGGTACGAAGGTTTGAGAGGCAAGCTCGTAAATGAAAAATAACTTTTAAAATAAACCTAAAAACGGTATAAAATTTCATGTGCCAGATTTATTCAAAACCTGGAAAAAATGTAACAAAATGGACGTGCGTTTCAAAAAAGTCTATCGTCCATTTGTTATCCGCTTTCCCTAAACGGAGCAAGTAATAAAGATTCAACTACCGGGAACACAGTCACACCCTTTTCAAACCTTGGTAAATTTGATTTATGGGTTTGGGGTTTATGTAAGTATCTACTTACTACGTTTATGTAAATTGATAAGTGGTTAGTATGCTATTAAGTAAGTACATACACTTCTTATAAAGAAAAAAAAAACAATATAATTGCAAGTACTATTCAGGCGGCATATTAATAAAAAATAAGTTATTAAGTTCGCAGTTAAGCCTACACGATGATTTACCACAATTCTAAATTTGAATTTAAATTTTCGAATTTTCGTTTCTTAAATGATTGCGGAGATTGTTTTCGTCGGGATTTCTACATTTTATCACTGTTAAAGTAATTGTTAACTTAGCTCCGTGACAGAATATCAGAGATTTTTTTCCTAAGGCATGTTATCCAAAATGTTGAACATACAGATATGTTTACACCTGTTGTAATTTTTTATTTAACAAACATTAACATAACATTAACTTCATTAAACGACACCTTATAATATCCAGGAATAACTGGCATTATTATTATTTTTTGTTTAATATAAAAAAGTACATAACACTCATTGAAAACCAAACTTTAGAAGTGTTTAATTTTTTTTATGTGTAGTGCATAAGTAGACAAATATACGCTTTACATTATCCCCCTTATTTATAATTGTCGACAAAATTAAAACAGTTACTAAGCTGCGTTATTTCTTACTCCGAATTATGTCAATATAAAGAAGACAGGCTAAGAATTTACAAAGCTGTAAGTTACAAGTTTCCTAATTTTACAAAGCATCGAAAACCCGCGACCACGGTTCGACTTGAAATGAACCGTCATAATATTACCCGCTGCCATCCTCTCAACTAACTTTATGCCTAAAATCAAGTCGATTGGTTGCTTATTTAATAAATAAATAAATAATGCTGGTCAATTCACACAGCATTATCTAGCCCCAAGCTAAGCAGAGCTTGTATTATGGGTACCTACTAGATAACTGATATACACAATACATAGATAGATATTTTTATTATACATAGAAAACGACTAGAACAAATGTCTGCAGATCGTACACACATTTGTTCCGAGGCGGGAATCGAACCCACAACCTACTGCGTCGCGGGCAGACCTTCGCCCACCGCGCCATAGAGGTCGTCGAGTTAGGGCGTGAAGGAAGGACAAACAAACAAACACGCTTTTATAATATTAGTTATAATTATTAATAAGATTATAATAAATCTATAAAAAGATTAATAATATGAATGTACATATATTTAAAAAATACCTTGCTATAAGTATCAGTCCCTATCATCCTATTAAGAATCTACTGAAACCTAAAAACTATGGTAAAATATTTTTCAGAGCAGAGAATGTATACTACCTACCACTTTATTTGGCAACTCTATGTCATATGACGTCATAGCTAAGCTACACGTTTCCCCTCTCTGTTTAATTAAACCCAAAACTTGTAGATAATATGGTGTAATAAAAAAGTTGCAGTGATAAAAACTGAGATGAGTTTCTAGAGCCAGCATGTTGTGAGATAAATAAATCAAACTTCTTTTCAATATCGAGCGTAGAGAGTGTTCAAATATTAAAAACGTGAGGATTTTTCGCAGAAAGCAATAAATTATCTTCTCAGAAATATCTGCATAACCTGCTTTAGAACTCGTAGGTTCATAGAAACTAGATCATTTTTCATGTTACTGAAAAATACTTGGCAATGTTTGTGGAATCATACCCATAAGAAGGAACGAGGGTCGTGATGATGGATGTTTGGATCCGCTAAATGCAGAACCCGATAGACGGTTGATGAATCTTGGCAAATAATATAGAAAATAACTCAATATGCAGGTCACGTTTATCGTTGAATACAATTTCCCTTGCGTTGAAAATTCTCATTGGGCTATATAGGAAAAACAGGACATAACTGATTGAAGGTTTCCGCTTGCTGACAGCTATCGGATCCGCTTTAAATTACTAGTCGATAATAGCCTATAAATTACGCGAGACACTATAAACCGACCACAAAAACAATATAAAAAGCTCAACAACTAATCAGATATCTATTTTCAAACAACTTGAAAATTCGTTATTATCTGCCAACATGAATTCTTTCATCGCTGATACACCTACCTACGTGAAACTATATGATCACAGGATGCTGGAAACATTATTTGGGAAATATTCATAAATACTTAGTAAGTATCCAACTTGAAGTTGTGAAACGTTCAAGGTTTTAGCGAGTTTTCTCGTGAACTCCAAGTCTGTTTTTATGGGTGCAAAGTTATTGGTCCCTGACTAATGGAGCTATTATTATGAAGTAAATTCTCTGAAATAAGTCCATTCCTTTTTCTCAACTCATCATAATTTCATGTTGATGGTGCATCTAAAATGTTTCTCCTTTCCTATCTGAGCGCAGTTCATGTTTATGGACATTATCATAGAAGTAGGATGTTAGAAAATATACGAGAGCAATAAGCACCTACCTATCTAGAAAATCGTGGAAAATTACACACTACAACTGCATTTTAAATGAAAATGAGTATCAAATAAACTGGTAACGTTTATGATGTAGGTATCATAAACGTTACCAGTTTATTTTCTTTATTTAGGATAATAAACAATTGTATATTACACACTTATTATATAATGTGCTTATTCTAGGTGATCCTAAATATACAACCAATAGCATTATCCACAGATTACAGTTAATTTGATACTCATCATAAAAAATCAGGGAAAATTACACACTTCAACTGCATTTTAAATTATAATGAGTATAAATAAACTGGTAATGTTTATCATAAACGTAACCATTTTATTTGATACTCATATAAAATGCAGTTGAAGTGTATAATTTTCCCTGATTTTCTACATAGAGCGACAAACGAGATCGTCTTTTGTCACCATAATGTATAATACGATGTCTTTGTGTTTGTACTAGCTTTGGAATTGCATATTAATACACATTCCAGTGTGGGGAAGGAATATTGCATTGAACTAGATTATCTCATCGACGCATTTGTGGTGTGCATTATTATAACTGCATTTACTTCATCCGTAAAATAATAGCTTTAGCGACGCAGAATTTATAAGTCGGAACGAATTTCTATGCTACACATTATTCTAGACAAAATACAATACGTAGTTACGTATACTTAGTTTTGTCGGTAGTAGCATGGACAAATAGTGTTTAATTTATCTATGGTAGTAGGTAAGATTCATAGAAATTATTAAACGCATTTCATATGTACTATGTTTTCCTGTCATATCTACTCAGTACCATAAATAAATATTTATCGCTAGACAACTCACAGAGCATTATCTAGCCCCAAGCTAAGCAGAGCTTGTGTTTTAGGTGCTAGATGACTGATGGAGAGTAATTGAAATCTGTGAAAGATATGCGAAAGAACATGACTACATGTAAGTACTTGTATTACACAAAAAAAGACAGAAATGGGATATTCAGGTCCGGGACGGGACTGGTAAATATGCCGGAGGTCTATTTGAACCAGTAGCCTGTAAAAAAGACCTAAAATTCAAGTAGTGACTTTCGCCACATTGTGACAGATGATGTGGAACAGCAGCGTATATCACCATGTGTCGATGGGAACATGCTCGCTAGGAAGTTCTATAGGTCGTCGCCTGACGTGAAAGTGACATTGTTTAGGTCTTTCTATCAGATATTTTACACCTGTCAGCTCTGGACTGAATGTACCAAAAATACCAAAAAAGACGCATAATAGAATACGCGAGCCTATAGTAACTTTGTCAGGCAACAGTGTTTGGAATAAATAATTATTATTATTAGATATTTTTAATATGCAAAGAATGTTTTCTATGCGAGTGGTTTTGGGTAACACCCAAAACACCCGAAACTAATATCTGCAGATCGTTCAATATTGGTCCTAAGGCGGTAATCGAACCCGCAACCTCCTTCGTCGCAGGTAGAATTTCACCCGCTGTGCCACATAGGTCGGGTGATATAGTATCTAACTAATTCAAGCTCATTTTTTTCTTACCACGGAAGACAAGGTACTGTGATCTAGTTCTAATTGAATGAACAAAATCTGCAAGAGCTTGTTCTCATGTCTCTTCAAGACAAGATAGCTTCTTCAAGCGTCATAACTAACATTGTGTTGATAAAATCAATGTTGGTTATTCTGATGTGGTATTTGTTTGAAAAACTTTCCTACACAAGTTTATAATATCCTTAATCCCTACAAATATTTTGACGAGTGCTACATTTTTTTTTATTACTTGTTTACAAAAAATATCACGGATGATCTACATAGGAATTATCGAAAGAATTTGAGATTGCGTGCAGGTTACTTATTTGTTGACAAGAACTGGAAGCCTATGAGCCTGAGCTATTTATTTTGTAAACGAAAACTTTTCAGTTACTCTTATTTCTTTATTTTGTTCTAACAATTAGGTTAACCTACGCAGATTTCCTATATTAAAAATTACGTAGTTCTTGTAAGACAAAGGATGCAAATGTCTTTTTAAAAACGTAGAATGTTTTTACTAAATGCCATAATCGATTTTCACACAATAAATATCTACTGAAGAACAAATTCAGACCCAGCGGAAAAGTTTTGAACAATGATTTGCAACAATATAGAGATTGATGGATCTCCGAAAAGTTTGAAGTTTGTGGTTTATTCAACATTTTCCAATAAACAGATTTCGAGTTATGACCCCGATACGATCTAAAATCCCCCTAAATTAGGTACCTAATTAGATTGAAATTAAATAAAATTAATGAAATAAATAAATTTCATTTCATATGTATAACCGTACCTACTTAGCGCTGAGGTTCCGTGTTCAATACTAAAATCGATAGTTTTCGGATATTATTTCATTTCGATTCAGTTCATCTCGTTTCTTAGAAGCATTGTACTCATTCCTGCCGCCAACAATCAACTTAGTTTTGATTGCTTTGTTTTGCATTTAGTCTTATCCTCCTTTTGTTGGAAATTATGTTTCATCTTTTTGATAATCCACTTAAGTATTTTGCTTACTTTCCTTAAATTAATTCCTTTTCCTAAGTAAAATATTTTCACACAATACACACGTTCGTTTGTCAAGTCTGTTCACTAATAAACAGGAATAACTCGTTTTTACGTGTGTATGTTTATAGTGGAGAGTTGACTGGTCTAAGAAAATTCTAAATAAAACTAAATATTGTATCTATATTTATAAAAGAGAAGAGAAAACTGGGTGACATATCAAGAAATCTCTGAAACTACAAGAGCTACGAAGCTGAAATTATGCATGGAGTTTCCTTTTAGAACTTAGGCATCCGCTAAGAACGGATTTTTGGAAATTCATATTTTGGGATTTATAGGTTTTCACATAACAATTAAAAAATTGTAAAAGATACTTCTTTTTTATATTGAAGCCTAAATTACTTGGGGTATTACTAAAGTCTACGCGAATGAAATTGCGGGCGGGTCAGCTAGTCTCTTTATATATCTACTAGCGGTCCGCCCCATCTTCGCACGGGTATATTCTAAAGCCTATTGTTACTCAGTGATAATGTAGCTTTTTAACGGCATAAGAAATTTAAAATCGGCCCTGTAGTTTATAAGTTTATTGGGTACATGCAAAAAAAGAAATCTTTTCTCTGTATAATATTAGTGTAGATGTCTGTCTTCCAAATAAATAATAGATAAATAATTATAAATTCCTTAGAGATTACCCCGAGTTCAAGGACTTACGCAGTTTGATAACAAAAAAATTTTTTAGATTGATAAACACATCCGAGCGGTTCGGTATACCACGAGTAACTACAAAACTGAACTGCTGTTAAGGTGGTGGCGAACCTCTACACTAAGATCCCATACAAACGTACTTTTCGATTCAATTGGAAACTATGCCCCCGATTATAATGAAATTTTACATACATAATATGAAAATAAATAATACATAATATGAATATGTTTATTCTATAATATGTGTCATTTACTTAGAGCGAAAATTAATTTTTTGCCATTTTCAAGAGATTTTATTACTTTCGCTCTCATTTAATATTTTGAAAAACTAAAACGATACAAACATAGCTATTTCTTATCCAATTATCCATGCAAAATTTCACTATAATGGAGTTACCAAAAGAATCGAAAAGTACGTTTGTATGGGAGCTTAGAGGTTCGCCCCCACCTTAAATCTTGAATTGTGTTATCGGTCCAACGTTGTGAAGGTAGATAAGTTATTCGTGTATTAGAAGAGACACCACGAACTATTGGAATGTTCCTGTGAGCTCAAGTCTTAGTTTGAAATGAACAAAATACTTCAATTGCTTACTATAGACATTATCATTTACTATAATAGCGAATAGGTTGGGGGCTCGTTAGGTATGTAGGTAGCCGGATCGTAATTTCAGCTTATTGGTAGAATGACTAGGCCGATTAAACGAATACTGAATTGTTGAGAATACCGAATATTTTTTTTTTAATTTCATTGTATGGCTAAGTGACGCTTAACCATATTGTTGAACGTTGACCATCGTTACACTGGGATCAGCATAGGCAATAATTGAATTGCGCTGTTTTGCAATCGGCCTAGCCATTCTGCAAACTCTGATTTGTACGATCCGACTGCGACATGGTTTAATCTTTCTTATGCTTCAACAAAATGCCTATCAAGTCTAAAACAAACTGGTACAAGAGATTCTTTACCATAAAATAGCCAATTTTATGGTAAAGCGTGGCGGATATGCAACGCAGGTTTGAATTTAAAATATGGCAGTGTTCCTATAACGGCTAGGAAAATAAACTTGTTTTTCCACATTTTAGATCCTAAATACCACACAGACCTGTCATGTTTTCCCGCGTTTGTAATTCTAGATCATTAACAGACAGGTAATTTGATTACGATTTTCGAAAGATGTTTTTTACTCGTCTAGCACCTACTGGTAGACTCGTATAAGACCTGATGAGGGTCTACCATAGTCGTACCATAGGCCGCAGGGGGCCTCGGTAGACCGACGACGGTGAAGATCGTGAGAAATTGCAGATGCAGCAAAATCGGTCGCTGTGGAGATTAGGAGAGGCCTATGTATGTCCATGGTCGTCCTCCAGCTGATATGATGATGAAGTATCCTAAAACAACCTTGAAATATTTAGTTTCCCACGTGGCTTTAACCGCAACGGCACATTAAAATATTTCCTGGACCAAACACCTAACATTTACAAATGGCACCCAATAATTTATAGACAGCCAATATTGCCTGCCAATAATAATTGTTTCACAATATCCTTGACACCACAATTTTGCTCATCTATTGTATCTCGAAAGCATGGATTATGAGTGTTTCCTATACAAACTAGGTATTATGTAGCTTTTGTATTCTGCGTTAGGAAAGCTTTTAGAGACAATCGATTACTAATAACCTATCATAACTTACAAAGCTAACGGATAGGTACATATACTCGTAAAAGCTCTTAGCGAACCTCCTAGCGCTATCTCAGAAATAAATTTCAAAGCCATAGGTTCTACTAATGTGAAGAAAAGATTTCTTATCCACCATGTTATGATTGTGAATCTGAAATAAATCACACTAATCCTACTAATATTACAAACGTGAAAGTTTCGCAAAAAGTACTGAATGGATTTTGATAATACTTCACTATAATATAGCTTACATATCAATATATAGGCTACAATTCATAAAGATTTATTGTATATTATCAAAAATATAACGATAAGTGTCAAGAAAGTCCTACGCGGGCGAAGCCGTGGGCAGCAGCTAGTATTATAAATGTGTAAGTTTAGATGAATAAATAAATAATAAATAATGCTGGACAATTCACACAGCATTATCTAGCCCCAAGCTAAGCAGAGCTTGTGTTATGGGTACTAGATAACTGATATACATAATAATACATAACATTACATAGATAGATATTTTTTATTTACCTGCAGAATGTACAAATATTTGTCCCAAGGCGGGAATCGAACCCGCAACCTAATGCGTCGTAGGCGGACCTTCGCCCACCGCGCCGCAGAGGACGTCGAATGGATGGATAGATGGATGTTTGTTGCTCAATCACACCAGAACGGCTGAACGGATTTGGATGAAATTTGGCACAGAGAAAGATTATAGTCTGGAATAGCACAGGATATATATTTCATCCCGGATTTCCCTTCCCCCGGGAACGGGAACTACGGGTGAAACCGCGAGGCGCTGCTAGTAAGTCAATTAATTAATAATAATAACCTATACGTCACGGTGACTCACTAATGACATAATAGTGAGCCCGTCCGGCCGTTTGATTTCATAGAAAGAAAACTAATATGGAGGTTAATAGGTTATTATCTACGGCACTTAAGTTATCTACTTAAAGATAAAGATAAGATAAAAGACTCTCAGTTCATAACCTGCGATCTTTTGAGCGCAACTTTTGCCAAAACAAAGAGCGACAACGGTCAGGGAATATTTAAATTGCACATGCAAAATACAACGAAAGCACATGTGAAAATCGATATGGAAATGTAGTCTCGTTGCTTCATTTAATGCAACAAACCACGGAAACTAAAACCCACTCACTCTAATGAATTTAGAGTGTTCTGTATTCCAGTACTATGCCAAATTAAGTTTGCATAACGCACAATCAACGAATGTTATGACGAATGGGAACTTCAAAATTCTGCGATACATGTAGAACTCAGCCAGACATTTAATAAAACTTTCGATATTTGATAACATATTTAAGATTATTTATCGGGTATTTATCGCGTACCTTTTGCTTTCTTTACCCTAACGTTTCAACCGCGTTACAGCGATCGTGGTCACGGGTCGCCCCGTGACCACGATCGCTGTAACGCGGGTGAAACTCAGACATTTAATTTTGATGTGTTAAGGGTAATAAAAATGCAAAACACGCAATATATGCTAACAAACAATAATACGATTTCGCAATATTCCGCTGAAATACAATTTTACCCTGTTTTTGCATAACAAAGGAAATTTGAACTATCCATATATTAATTCGAAAGTAACTTTGTCCTTCTATCTGTCAGACCTTTCCACGCCTAAACGGCTGAATGGATCTCTATGAAATTTGGCAGGGAGGTGGATGGTATCTAATGGATGTCACGGGCATTAGCTAGTATATATCGACGATGAACTACCAATATCTCCTATCTCAAAAATCGCAACTTTACAGGAGACGAAAAAAACGTCTAATTTTTTTATTTAATTACAAGTGCCGGTTTTATCCATTTAAATAATCTGATTATTGGAATAGAAATATGGTGTGAAATTTGTTTTTATTCTAATACTATCATTTACAGAGTTAGAGGAAGATAGTAGGTATTGGTTTTAGTTACATAAAATTATTGAAATTTTTGGGTTTGATAGGGGGTATTAATAAAAGTAAAATAATATCAAAGACTGACTGTTGACTTTGACACAATATAAAGATAGTTTAAAACTTTAAAAAATACACTTCTAACAATTTTTTTTTTTTTTATAAAATTATAGTTAGAAAACACTAATCTTAATAGTAAAATAATCACATATTTTTTTGTAAAAAACTATAATCATAAACAATTAGTCATTAAGAAGACAACTTTTAAGAAGAGTATGGCAGAGAATCATAAAAATTGTGACAATAATAATAATAAAAATCATTTATTCAGATCATTTTTACAAATCACTAGGAAAAACTGATTTTAGCTGTTGCAGATGGTTGAACTTGGTAAAAGAGATTGGAATATTATTGAAACGAAGTTGAGGATAATTTACCTCACCAAGTAGCTTTGGTCTCTGTGGGAGATCAGTCCATTCTCCATCATAGCTTAGTTTCACTTTTAAAGTCATGTCTGGGCTATAAAGAATTGTTGACAACATGCGGATCGCCAGCTCTCCTTCCAGATCGGATGCTTTTGAAAACCCATGTTTCAGGTCTACCATAGTTTAAAAAAAACTGTAATCGGCTTGGATTGTTTCGTATGGTTCATTTCTCGCTTCTTTCGTTATAGTAACATAGTCACTAGGTAGGTGAATTTCCGTATTTTTAAGTTTCCTTTCTATTGAACTGTGAACAGAGTCACATTCCATTTGTGTGTGTCCTGTTTCAAGAAACTTTTGGGAAACGGCAACTCCATGCTTTTTGGATAAATTCAGAAGCGCGTTGGAGAGAATTGTATTTCTATTTTGATATGTGCAGCCATCTGAATAGACAACAATGGTTATTTTTTTTGAGACGAGCAATATCTTTCAATTTAGTCAATGAGAATCGAAGCGAAAGTGCTTGATGTTAAGTCGGTGGTGGCGGTTTCGTCAAACCAATAACAAGTGCAATGCTTTGAAATAAAATTGTATACAGTAAAATTGTTTTGAAATATAGAGCGCTAGCCGTAACGTACGGACATACCTTAACGGCCTCTAAATCTTTACGGCTGCTTTTCCTTTATCCTCAGTTTTTCTAATCGCGCCCTGTTCTTTTTGATGATATGAATTTGATAGTCAGCTTCATTTATGTTGCCAGCTTTGTAAGCAGAGCATACATCACACAAGTCTTTTTTAACGTATAAATGAGATGTTTTTCTGGTAAAACTTTTTTCAAATGTGTTTCTGCACTGCACACTTTAGGTTCTTCATTTTCTATGGAGTGAACCTTGTAAGCATTGAATAAGCTTGTGAGAGAGTGTAACATAAGCTTAATGAACAACTTTGTTGTATCTTTTCTTGCATATTGGGAAGGTAGTTTAGGAATATTATCAAGGAATTGATCAACTGTCAACATTTTTCTTTCTTCTCCGGTTCTTCGTGTTCTTAACTTCGATACATTTCGTGTTTCTTGATTCAATCAGTCGCTCATTTCGAACTGAACTGTCACGTCATGACGCCAGACCGATAGTCAACGCGTTTATTAGAATAGATAGAAGGTTTTCGCAGCAATATTTAAAAAAAAAAAATCTACACAATAACATATCAGATATTTCTACATAAAGTTAGAAGGTATTCGCAGCAAAATAAGCGTCTCATGATTTAGAAGTTATTTCTATTAGTGTTTAATGGGATAAATAGTCAAATATCGTGTTAGGAGGTTTTGCCAGTACACGCGAAATAGCATTTTGCGTCGATTGACATAAAAAACAAAAAATCTAAAAAAAGGTACTTAGGAGGTATTGGTACTTCATCGTCGATATGTTAAATTAGAGCATTGTCAATTGAAACAGTTGAGCTAACTGCAGTTTTGCAAGCAATCTAGAGGAAACTTAACTGATCCACATGGAATGTATATGGAAACCAATGGAAAGCGTCCCCAAGACGCTGGCTGCATTGGCCCGCCTGTATGGAAATGCACCAGGCTAATCATCACTAAATTAATTACTGTTTTTTTAATTTTCTTTATTATAATATTTTCTATAAACACACTAACGTAAAAATAAAATCTTTGTAACTCGCAATAACTTAAATTGTCTTTTGACTTCAAAATTACTAGCGACAGTAAAGTTAATGAGGAAGTTCTTTGAAGATTAAACAATTTACGGCAAGATGTTTTCGCTCTTTCACAATGTTTAAATATTTTTTTACTACGAAACGTTTTTGATAGTTGGATAAACCCACATTCGTTTTATCCTTTCTGCTATAAGGATCTTTTTATCCGACAAAAACAAACAAATGAGGAGCCCGGCCACCGGTAGTCCGCCACTCATGTAACAAAGTGTATAAGTTAGCTTAACAATAATGTACCTACATTCTAATTTAAGTGAATTGTGATCTTTTGAAAAATTCTTTTAAAAAAATTCTATAGAGGAGAAGGTTATATGTTCGGTTACATGTACGTACATACATACATATAATGTTTTATGTGAAGGTACCTACATGTCGAATTCTCCGTCAATCATCAGCGGATTTTGAAAATTATCATTCATATTTCGCTGTTGAGTGGAGAATGATCCAGAGGAGATTCCATAAAAGTTAATGCTGAATAAGAATTTTTCCCGAAAAACTTAAAAAAACAATTTTCTGTACTAATGAATGAAAAATCAAAAGGTCTTTACCATACAGAGCGTAACTCGCACTGGGGATTTTTTTTACGAAAATTTAACCATGGCCCAAAAAATTTCGATTTCAGCAGGATTCGACGTCTTCACGAACGTGTTTGTGATGATGATCGGCAGAACCTACAGTTTACGTACGTAGTGTAATTAATTTACCAATAACCCTGTATATGTAGGTATGTACAGTGCATATCTAACATTTACGTTTTAAGAAATCAAATAATGTCCCAAAAATATTCACTTCAGAGATAAAAGAATGTCTGACTCTTTCAAAATTACCTACCCTAAGTGGCCTGGATGAGTGAAATCTTACGCACTATAATAACAAAACCAGCTACGTTTTGTCTTGGTGGTAAATTAAAACTAGTATTTACAATAGAAACGATTGAGCTACCTGCAAACTGTTGCAAACGATCTACAAGTAGCTCAACTGATCCATATCAATACCAGTCGGAAGCGTGCCCAAGACACTGGATGGATGCATTTCCCCGATGTTTGGCCATGCTGATGCGCTGTGCTTGACACTCCACCACCAGCTCTCGGGTCACGCGTCGCTTCGACCAGACGCTCAGTTTTTTTTTTAAATAAATGATTATTATTAATATTGCCACCACTAGATAATCCGAGGAGTCAGCCTGATTCCTCATCAATTCCAACATGATTAAAACGGTCTCATTTTATCTTAACGATGACTGGTCCCTTTGGGTAGATACCATCAAATCTTTCAATATCAGGTGGTAACGACATGATTCTGCAATTTCTAAATTTATACATCCATTACTTAACGACACCCTAAATTAATCATTTGATAGAAGCTGGTGGTAGTACTGCCACCTCATCGAAAGGTAGGGTAGTTTTTGGATAAAAACAGTGAATTCGTGCTTATAATTCACATTTTTTATAATTTTAATTTGATGAAAATTGTTTTTTTTTTTAGATTCTTCATCTTCAACAGCCTATAATAGTCCACTACTGGACGCAGGCCTCCTCCTGATTTTTATATCACATGGGGGTAATACCCATAGTCCCCACGCTGGGCATAATGATTGGGGATCGCAATGCGGTGGTGGATTTATTCTGCAAGAGGCGCTGCTGCCCGCCCCCCGGTGTATGTCCCTTAGTCGCCAAGGGAAAAGTAGGGGGGTTAATAAAGATTGCAAGTTACATAATAAATAATGATTATTGTGGAACCCCCGAATTTTTTGTTAAAACTCTACTCACGACTTTTTTCATGATAAATCAGTACTGATGACAATTTAGGTACTCAATTTCCAGAAACAACCTGATGATGTGGCCAGGATTTTCTTCTTTTAATTTAACTTCAAGGATATATCAGATATACGAACTGAAAAAGGACTACCGGATTAATTTATCTAATTTATCGACTTAACTTTTTATTTAATACACACAAAACTAGCACATTAATCTCACTCTATTTTCTTCTATTGAATGTCAATAGAAGCAGTGTTATTTCTCACTGTGACATATGTATGTCAGAGTAAGAAATAACACTGTTTAGGAGGAGTTTAAAGTTAGCACACCAATGGTAGTTATTTTGTAGGCACAAAACCTAAACTAAACTAGCCTAAAATTGTTGTCGTTTTTTTTTTCGATCAACAGAAAGGTGACAGCTACATTTTTACGCTAGTTTAGGTTTTGTGCTTACAGAATCACTACCATTGTGAACCTTATTCATAATGGTCTGCTAACTTTAAACTAAAAGTGTAACACCCTTGGGTTACAATTTTACCTATGGTGTAAAAGACGTACCACTTGCTCCTTTTCTACAAAGACCGCCGCCACGTCAACCTCCATTAAGTTCGTCTTACGTTTAGTCGGATAAGCTTCGAGATCTAGTTCCTACGTAATTCATAGACTTTTCGTTATTTACGTAACTTTGTTTCCGATAAGAGCGTGATTTGTGTTCTTCTCAGACTAGACCTACTTCCGACTCAGGTTCCGATTTATTCAGATTCAATAACTTTATTTCTTTATGCTTTCAAAATAAGCACTTGGATAAGTCAAATTATAGGTACCTATGTAGATAGATAATACTTTATTGTACCACACAAACACAGAAAACAGTACAGAAATAAAAAAAACAGTACAGAAAATAAGACACATCGCTATGAGCGATCTCTTCCAGGCAATCTTGGAATCGACTGTACATGTAAGAACCACAGTTTGAGTAAAATTAAAATTAAAAGAAATCAAAAATACTTATACTACATAACCTACAAATAATATACTTACCTACATGATACTTACATGAAATAAACTTACATGAAAATAAAGATAGAGTTGTCTATTGCTTGCTACTGTCACTTTACAACGTTAGATAATGCTGATGAAGCATTTTTTAAAGATAGGAAATTATTTGACCTGTCTGATATCTAGGCTCTCCCCCTTAGTTCCATAGGTGTAACTTATTGATCTCTCTCAACTTCAATTTTTTCTCCACTAGTGGAAGAAGTGTTTAAGAAACCACTAGTACACATTACTTATAGCATGAACCAGTTTTTTACAGACAGAGTCAGACATTTTATCATCATTATTAATCTGAGAACATTATTATGTACTCCATGCAGCCTAATTTGAAGTTTTGACGACCTGTCTTCCAGCATTAAAAATAATAATAAAATTAATATTGCGAGAACTAATCTGATACCAGAAGCATTGCCCTCCATATGATATAACGGCATACATTTTGTTGGACGCGCGACTAGTGGCGCCATCATTGTATCCTAATGAGATAGGGCTCTTAAGTCCCGATGGTATACTTCTCTCAAAGCCTCTACAAGCATGCACGAATGGAGGTCATGGGGCAAAAGCTCTTTAATACACTTTTATTAATTCCTGATACGCCTGATCAAATTAATGCCGCAAATCTTTTTCATATCGCGAATTAAGTGCCTTACTGCCTATTTACCTTCATTCGCAAAGCAGAAATAGAGTTCTAAAAGAAAAATGTTCGTAATTTATGTCATCGCGTACTGAAATGGAAATGAGAGTCTGAAGCTAACAGCGAGGCACTCGGGTGTTATTTTCGCTTTATAATTTTAAAGTAGATAGAATTGAGTTGTTAGGGCTCTTATTTTCAGGACAGCCGAAGCTACACTATCACAAATGCAAATTGAAATGTGACTACTTCACAAATGTGGTGTAGTATTTATGTTTTTGTTGGCACAAAGGTAAATGTTTTTTTTTCACGCAACTGATCGAACAAGGATTAGCGGTATTGTGGCTATACGTACTATAACTACCGAAGAACTCCAACCCCAACTCTTCCCGTGGGTGTCGTAGGAGGCGACTAAGGGACATACACCGGGGGGTGGGTAGCAGTGCCTCTTGCAGAATACATCTACCATCGAACTGCGATCCCCAATCCGCATGCCCAGCGTGGGGATTATGGGCATTACCCCCATAAGATAGAAATTCAGGGAGAGGCCTGCGTCCAGCAGTGGACCATTATAGACTGTTGAGGTGATGTGGGGGAATATTTTGAACTGAAACAATTGAGCTACTCGTAACTGCAGACTGTTGCAAACAATCTATAGGTAGCCCAACTGATCCATATCCAGTCCAGTCCTGAAAAGACGCTCGCTGAATTGCCCCGCTGTATGGCAATGCTGATGCGCTGCGCCACATACTCACCAGCTCTCGGGACAGCCGCCACCGCATCAGCCCTCACGGAAGTCCTATGGAAGATGGGAAGGCACAAGTGTGTCGACGCATGTAGCGTCCCACACAATAGGCCTCCCCAACTCCCATGGGACTAGAGTACTAGCTGGGCGAGAATAGCTGGTACATTATGCTAGATAATAATAATATAAGGAAGGAAGTCGCAACCGATGTCCTGACTTCCATTTGGAACGGCCAGCTGAAGACGGGCACGATTTGCAGAGCTGGAGCATGTTTGTAACAAACACTTCCAAGTCAACTCACACAGAGGCCCGTCCGTCCCATCGCCGTTGGGACACAAAAGAGATTTCGGGGTAGCAGATATAACAGAATTTACTCTGTATGTAACTTTTAAAATTTCGACACTATGGTTATTATCTATTCTTATGACTACAATTTGTTTTGAAAATTATCATCATTATAATTTTTTTTCTTTTAATCTGTATGGGTGCACGGAATGTATTATTATTTTAATTTTTAAGTGTCTAGCTGCGGCAGTTGGTGATATATTAAAGAGAGAAAAACGGACGATCAGAGCAAAATCATATTACCTAATAAGGTTTTCGAAACCGATCTGGAAACCGTAAAAGCACATAGGAAAGTTTCGGTTTCCCGTGAACAATCAAAAATGGACTGTAGGTACCTGTACCTTCCGTATTTAGGTAGGTCGAAGGTCGTATTTGTAAGGTCGTAAACTGTGCCGAAATATTGGAAAACTCAAAAATCGAATCATGGTAAATATCCCGTTTTAAATGACTTTAATGTTAATAACCATGATAGTTGATGATGATTCTTAGTTAATGGCAATATAAGTCTGGTTGGACTCTTTTCTGCCAGTGTCAAGTAATGAAAAATAATAGTAAAATATGAGTTAGCAAGTTATGAAGATTGTTTGATATTTTCACCAGAGCCTAGTTCGTTATCTAGCAGGGTACACCACGTGCAGGTTAGGTTGGCTTGGGAGACAAGATCTTGGAGTCTCCCTTGTACCCCACCATGATAGTTTTAAAAGTTTTATAGCGTAGATCTGTCTACACGACGTTGTCTGTCTTTTTGAGAACAAACCAATAAGACAACCCATTGGTTTGTTCTCAAAAAGACAGAGTATCTAAAATTCAGAAAAGGTAAGTCACTTTTGTTTTAAGATGTAACGTAGGCACTTTGGTTAAATTTATGTTTGTAAAAAGTAGCACCTACTGAAGGGCTGGTCCACTTGTTTAAACTCGCCAGATACTCACCTGCTCTCGGGTCACGGGTCGCTTTGACCAGACGCTCAGAATTATTTTCAACCCCGGAAAGCCTCGGTAC
This sequence comes from Eupithecia vulgata, assembly GCA_946478455.1. Classification (NCBI taxonomy): domain Eukaryota; kingdom Metazoa; phylum Arthropoda; class Insecta; order Lepidoptera; family Geometridae; genus Eupithecia; species Eupithecia vulgata. The sequence goes on along the minus strand of OX297869.1, from coordinate 8,221,200 downwards.
CTCACGGACATAGGGTTTCGACTCCAACGGGAGCAAATGCGAAGGCTCTATCGATACCTGCATTTTTGCGCCTCTTGAGATCTTCGGCCAAATCTGCCGCCGCACCAGCGCTCACGGAATTCCTTGGAAGATGGGAAAGTGAAAGTGTCTCAATAGGCCATCCTCACTCCTCAATTTATATGTTATCTAACTGGAAATAAAGCGTTACTTCAAACTAACGGAACCAGAGTACTTTATGTTTTCATTTTCAGTTCCCTATCCAATTATCCTGTAGGCCTGAAGCGTTTTCCACTACTTTTTACCCCAAAGGGTTGAAGTGTCCATTCCCCGGAGATAAATATTACGTGAAACACGGGACTTTGGTATTTACCCTGGCTCGGGTCGAGTGGGCGATCAGGACTAAAATAACATGGAAAAGGGTGCTTTAGAAACTGTAACAGTATTCTAATCTGTCTAAGCTTGTTTTGTTTATCAAAAATAAATCCGAATTCACGAAATCTAGCGCAGCGGGCGGTTGGCCTGCGAGGTTTGAGGATGCAGTTTCCATTCCAGCCTTGAGAAAGGTGTTAGTACTAATAGCACTATCTGCAGATATTTGTTGCGTGATCTGGGAGCTTTCTATTTATAATAAAGAAATTTATCGACGTAATTATAACCTATATTTTTACGATTTGAAGTAGTATTATGCTATATTTAAATCATGGATTCTTCGAATTGGAGTATAAAAAAAACGTATCTTAATATTTGAAGAACATACGTATCTTCCAAAGTTGAGGAGCTTCAAAACCAAAATAAATCATTAATAATTCAATACAGAAATAAACCTATTATACAGAAATAGCTCTCCCAAAATACATTCAAAACAGTACCTAGTCTAGACCTACTGCATCAAACAATACCCTCTAATTGCCTAAGCACCAACGTTTCATGTAAAGGAAACCTTATGAATACTTAATAATAGGGGTCAATGGCCAATATTCACTCTACCATCTATGAATGATGTTCTCCTAGTCGAATTTTTACCACGGCGTCCAATTTCAACGAAACTCGCCAGGACGCAGGACCTATTAATGCACAAGTGTGTGCGTAAACACAGGTGCACTGTCTGTCCTCTCATCCGATGGAACGATTTTAGGGTTCCCAACCCTCCCGGAATGCCTGACCAAACTCTGTACACTAATATTATTATCATGACCTATGGAGCTGAGACGTGGACACTCACGGTAGGGCTGGTCCACCAGTTTAAAGTCGCCCAGCGAGCTATGGAGAGAGCTATGCTCGGTGTTTTTCTGAAGGATAGGATTCGCAACGAATACATCCGACAGAGAACCAAGGTTATCGACATAACTCAAAGGATTAGCAAGCTGAAGTGGCAGTGGGCTGGCCATATTTCAAGAAGAACCGACAACCGCTGGGGTAAACGTGTTCTTGAGTGGAGACCTCGACTCGGAAAACGTAGTGTAGGACGCCCTCCGACCAGGTAGGATGACGATTTGCGAAAGACTGCTGGCAGATGCTGGATGCGGCAAGCTGAAGACAGGGCGCTATGGCGCTCATTAGGGGAGGCCTATGTCCAGCAGTGGACTGGTATAGACTGATGATGATGATGATAAAGGTGAAAGTTTAGATGGATGGATAGATGGATGTTTGTTGCTCAATCACGCCAGAACGGCTGAACGGATCTCGATGAAATTCGGCACAGAGATAGATTATATATATAGCTCATAGGTTATATTTTATCCCGGAATTCCTACGGGAACTACGCGGGTGAAAACGCGAGGCAATGCTAGTATAATTGATAATCTCTCGAGCTCCTTGGAAGCAATGATATTTCCGGGTTTTCTAGCCTAGCTCCTTGATCTTGGTTGAAATATTTAACTAAGAGTGAATTCTAAGATAGGCGCGGGCTGGGCAGCCGGGCTTGGACAGCTGGCTTGGCTTCGCGACACGGATGCATACACCAACGATTGCTACAGTCTAAACGTTTAAAGTTTGGTTGTTTTTTTCTTCATAAAAAATCTGTGGAGTCGCTGAAGAATCTTCGAATTTTGATATTTACATATTTATAATTTTTAACTTGTTCTCACCTTCGTGCCCGATTTGGTTAAGACGACCGTGTCACGTATCTACGTATGTTACATTTTGATCGCGTGTCAGCTCTCTGTAGGGTGCCTGGGTATAAGTTGCACAAAATAATAGATTTACAAGTTTTTTTCAAAACTCCTCTTCCCCTTCAATTTGTTAAAATTCTCCCAGGTCGGTTTTAGATAACGGTCATACATACATAGATTTTTTTTATTATCATAGAAAACGACCAGAAGCAGATCCTACAAATATTTGTCCCAAGGCGGGAAAAGAAACCTTTTGCGTCGCAAGCGGACCTTCGCCCAGCGCGCCACAGAGGTCGTCGACGTCGAAATTATTTGTCAAAACGACATTTACCATTTGATTTCGGCTCTTATCTATTTAGTATTCCAAAATAACATCAACATTTAGCAGTTAAACTGTTGTAAGTTGTTGCAAGATACCAGCATTCCGTGTCATGCTGCGTCACCTGCACTTTACGAGGCACTGCTAATTCCATCTCGCTGGCTCCACAATAAAATACAAAGGCTTAAAGCTTTATACCGAGAGCAGTGTTAAACTAATCTAGTAGCTTAAAAAGCTATCATTTAAATAGGGGACACGTTTTATTGGACTCGTAAAGTGCCAAACGGGATTTGTGGAACACATTCGACACGGATACCGAAAAAGTGACAAAAAGGGCTGGGTATTATGGGACGGTGTCTTGGTAAAGCTTCAGACTTATTCTTGACTAACTGCTGCCCGCGGATTCGCATGTTTTATTTAAGGTTATTTCTATCCCATGGGAACTGATTTATGGAATAAAAAGCCTATTTTACTCTCCATCCTTTCATCTAACTCTATGCCAAAAATCAAGTCGATTGGTTGCTTAGTTAGGGCGTGAAGGAAGGAAAAACAAACACACTTTTGCATCACACTATAATTTATTTATTTATATTTATTTGGGAGACAGACAGTACACAGAAATATAAAGAGATACAATAATATTTTTCATAAACCAGTTAAGTCTCCACTAAAAATATTTAAGTATACATATCAAAACTAGTGAACAGACTACACAAACAAACATATTATAATGTGGGAACTATCTAATTATCTATAATATATAAACAATATATATATAACTATCTATAATATTATAAATGCGAAAGTTTAGATGGATAGATGGATGATTGCGTTGCTCAATCATGCCAGAACGGCTGAACGGATCTAGATGAAATTTATCACAGAGATAGATTATAGTCTCTGTCGGATGTATTCGTTGCCTATCCTTCAGAGAAACTCCGAGCATAGCTCTCTTCATAGCTCGCTGGGCGACTTTAAACTGGTGGACCAGCCCTACCGTGAGTGTCCACGTCTCAGCCCCGTAGGTCATGACGGGTAGGACGCACTGATTGAAAACTTTCACTTTCGCTCCCTGCCAATGTCCGTTTAGCCGTTTAGGCGAAAAGGTAACAGACAGACAGACAATTACTTACAAATTTATAATGTTATATAATATTTATAGCAATTTAGTAAGGATATGGATCCGGTTTGATACCTATGGCCCTCTTACTAGACTAGACCTGTTTCACGGGCGACAGACCAACAACGCGTATTCGCGTACTTAAGGTGAAGTACGTTCGTAATTTCTAGACAAGGACGAGCGAACACCGCACAGTGAAAGCGAGAAAGGGACGCAAAAGCCGGCCCGTGCGCAATTTCACTGCTTTTTATTTATAAATTTGATATTGCTCTAAAATAATACTCTTTCGCAAAAAACTAAAACCATAATCCTCTAAAGTGTTTAGTTAAGTATTTTTTAGACGAAATTTCATGCAAATATTATGTTAAGTAACTAGCAAATGAAACTGGTTTTTCATAGTAAAAATGCAAAATTTAGAGGAAACTTTGCGATTTTATTCTATCGAGTCAAGTTGAGTCAATCGTGTTTCGGCTCCCATAACTTACTAACAAAAATCCTAAGCTTTCGATGCTCATCAAAAAAGATTTTAAAAAATTGAGTTTTCTTGCCTTAAAATTGATTTTCCGTCTAGGCAAAACCTGAGTTTTGGGACCTACTTCACCTTAACGATATTTTTTTCTTTTTCTTTATTTAGTACAATAAACAATTGTACAACACAGACTTATTAAATAATGTGCTTAGTCAATGTGATCCTAAATGTACAACTAACAGCATTATCCACAGATTACTACAAGTTTTACTTACTACATAGTTGTCTATTGTTTAACTAGCAATAATACAGGTTTTTTTTTATTTGTTTCAGAGTGGTAAATAATATTTCAATTTGAAACCTCAATTATCATCAGCCTTTATTAGTCACTGCTCATATAGGCCTCCCCTAATGAGCGCCATAGCGCCCTGTCTTCAGCTTGCCGCATCCAGTATCTGCCAGCAGTCTTTCGCAAATCGTCATCCCACCTGGTCTCAGGGCGTTCTACACTACGTATGCCGAGTCGCGGTCTCCACTCAAGAACACGTTTACCCCGCGGTCTTCGGTTCTTCTTGATATATGGCCAGCCCACTGCCACTTCAGCTTGCTAATCCTTTGAGCTATGTCAATAACCTTGAAACCTCAAGTTATGGATTAATAGCTCGTTATAAGTTTATAGAAGAAACGTAATAGTTACTTATGCGACCTAAGCCCATTTAAAGTTACACACTCACACTATCTTTTCAGTAGATACATAGGTAAAGGTACCTATACCTTAAGAATGAGCGCGCGTCGTCGCGCGTTCATCTGAACTTAGCCTTATCTTCTCTGATCTATTCTTATGCCTATGCCATAAGAAGATTATTTATCGGGTATTTATCGCGTAGGTACCTTTTGCTTTCTTTCCCCAACGTAATAACGATAATCTTTAATATGTTATCAAATCGCGAAAGTTTAAAAAATTTTACCATAAGAATAGTTAGGTTGTTATGTATTCTTATGCCTATACCTAACTTTTTTCAATTTCGAAGCCGAAAACACTTTCAAAAATGCCCTTTAGTTTGTTGCCTCGTTTTGTATAGCGTCTAGTGTTGACGAGCCAATTTGTACCACTCGGTGCAGCGTGCCCGACCTTTGCAACTAATTTTACGCTAAAATTTTAGAAAACTTCAAGTGTGCAACTGTCGGGTACTTTCTGAAGTTATTAGAATCGTGACTAGTTTCAATTAAAAGTACCTAACTGTTTGTTTTAGTTTTGCTTTATAAAACCAAAGCTTTTTTTAAAATGATCTCTTGGAGAAATGAGATGGTCTAAAAGCCTGCGATATTATACCCCCATGAGATAGAAAGTCAGGGGGAGGTCTGCGTCCAGCAGTGGACCATTATAGGCTGTTGAGGAGGAGGAGGATGAGGAAGAGCCTGCGACCGCCAGAAATTCGTTATTTTATAAAAACTGAGAGGTTTTATCTTATGGGGGGTAATGCCTATAATTCCCATGCTGGGCATGCGGGTTTTGGGATCGCAGTTCGGTGGTATAAAAATAAATAAGGGGGAGGCCTGCGTCCAGTGGAGTATTATAGGCTGTTGAGGTTGAGGAGAGGTTTACAATAAAAACTTTCGTACTTTGAAGAATTCATTGTGAATGTAAGCGGTTAGCTACGAACCAATATTGTGTTGGAAGAACACCCAACAGGTGTTCTTCTTCAACAGGTAACAAACAGGTCTGCGTATTTCCCCCACGCGGGTAAGAACGTTCACCTTAATATTAAGGCGGTGGACTTACACTAGCGCCGCGCGCCGCCTGCCGCGCCACTTATTCAATTTTATTAAAACGTTACACAAATGAATACTATCTCTCTTCTTCAGTATCCTATTATATCCTCCAAGCCCGTCCTATATCAACAAGCACTTTGAATTTCTTTTTAACTCCCACTCTTTCTTGGCGTAGGAACGCAAAGAAAGAGGGTTTCAGAGGACTAAAACCCCCATCTTAAAACTCCCTGCCCAAACTACCACTTTCTGCGACAAATCTTTAACTGTATAAGCGACCCGTCTATGGAATGCTCTCCCCCTGGATATCAGACGTGCCATTTCTTTAAAAAAACTGCTTCATCAGTATTATCTATCGTTGTAAAAATTAGACAATCTTATTTTTATGTTTCCCATTGAATGGGCCATCCGGGGAGAATCGTCATAAACGATTTCGGTTGCCAATATGGTACTTGAAATGCATACAACTTTCTGGCGGGATGGGGTGGATCGTGTTTGAGTTTTGACTAGCTTTTTACCTTTATCATCATCATCAGCCTATAATTAATCCGAAGCTGGACATAGACCTCCCCTAATGATGCGGCAAACTGAAGACAGGGCGCTATGCGCCTTGTCTTCAGCTCAGCGTCTGCCAACTTTTTACCTAACTTCTACTTTTTACAACTTTTTGATTTTTTTTACGACCCTGATCAGCATACATACACTGTGGCGTCACATGTCAGCATTTACCGTGAGATCAAAGGCTTATGTTATAGGTATAATATTATAGGTATATTATACCTACCTAGATAGTGGGGGGTGAGTGGCATCACAAAACACGGTAGCCTCGTTATTTAGTTTAATAATAGGTACCTACTGTATCTTGTCATCGCTTCTGCATCGTAACTGTTTATTTTAAGTTTATGTAATTGTAGGTTTAAATAAGTTTTAGTTACAAATAAACGCTTTAAAACTAAACTAAACTGTCGTTGTGGTATCGTCAAAAAGACTCACCTCTCAGATCGCGAAATATTAAAGTCAAGTCATAGTCAAATTCACCAACAATCTACCAACAATCAATACAAACCATTATCTGAGAACCAGCACCGATTCTAACAAAAAACCAAATTTTCATCAACAAATAAGCGCCATCTAGACTTGCTTGCCGAAACCTGTTAGTAGCCACTTCTGAAGATAAAAAGTAACTTCGAACCTTGACTGTTGGTTTTCCTTTGAGCGTTTCGTTATTTTAGTTACTTGTAAAAGTACGAGATGGCGCTAGTAGTCACGCTGCATGTTATTTGGTGCTGAGAAGTTGCTCTCTCTTCGATAGAGCGAAGAGCAAGTTTACTCACCTATTTTGAAACTACCACTTCAAATGAAACGCTTTCTGCATTCGAGGTGTGAACTCAACAATTTCTATCAACATACGGTGATGTTCAAAAAGTGTTTGCTTCAAATATTGGTTCTGACATAATATTTCTGTAGTTCAAGAAGATAAATGACTTCCCCATTTTTTTATAATAGTGAATTGTCCAGCATTATTTATTTATTTATACCACGGTATTAAACATACCAACCTAATTCAATGTCCGTTTTACTTTTATTTCCACTATTTTATCTAAAACAAATAAATCTTACAGACGAGGTGCAAACTCCCTCGGGACCGCGAACCAAAACAAAAACCATAAAGAACCGACGAAAACTACCGTTTAGGCTTCCTGCCGCCGGTGAGGGTAACCTACTTGATCACTCAAACCGAAGCTGAATTTACATAGAAACCAGATATTTACATACTCTATCCTGCCGCTCAACTCCGAAAAGGATCAGAATCAACAACAATACAATACAACAGCAGTTAATAATAATAATAATTAGCCTTTTATTTCCAAAATAATCTACACATCTAGGTATATTTTATCATGCATTCTTAATTAATATTTTGATAATCTATTAGATAAACACACTTCACTAATTTCATGCATTGTTATTGTCTATTGATTTGGGCACCCATATTTTTGGGTGAAGGCCTCCTTCATCCATCTTCACATAGTCCTGTGTGTGGCGTGTCGTGTCCAAGTGATTCCGGCCACGTCCTCTATGTCATCTCTCCAGCGCGCCGGCGGCGGGGGTGCCCGCGGCGCACAACAGCAGTTAAGTACACCTAAAAAATCAGATTACAACAAAATAAACACAAAATTGTCTTTATTGTTTTTCTCCGTGGTTTTTTTAATCACATCACTCGTAATATAAATGCAACGGTTTATATAAAATAATACAGGAACCTTCGTTTATTCTTGCATTTGGAACTCTTTTATGTGGTTGTGACAGGCCATGTCATAAGATCCATAGTATTTTTTTGCTTTAAAACTAGGAAAATACGGACAACAGTAGATTTTAAGAACTTAAGAGCGGGCCTAATGCAAAAAATTGTGAAAAGGATAGGCATAGGATTTCGCGTTCATAGGAGCGGGACAGAGTAAAGCAATGTCAGTGCAAAAATCAAGTTTTTGCTTCTTTTCTATTAATGATTCAAAATTTAAGCATTGAATAGAAAAACTACACGATTACTTAAATAAAACAGTAGTCTGGCTATGTAATTCGTAAAAAATAATATGGTGTTGTTGCTGATACTTTAGAGTATTTCTATGAAAACAGATTTTTTAAAGCGATTTTTATATAATTTTTTGTAAAGAAACCAGTTTATTTTTCAAAATTCTATTCGATTACTCGACTTTTATGGGGTTTTCCCCTACCTATCGTATTTTTTTAATTAGAATATTTAAGTTCGTTACCATAGATGTAAGGGTTTAAAAATACACAATTTGCTTGATTTTTGCATTAGGCGCACTCTTAAAAGACAGTGAAAAGCCTTCCTATTCCTGTCGCAAGACCGTCAGATTTTTCAGATTAATCTGTCGGTCTTGCGACAGGAATATCAGTAAAGTAGTGTAGTGCATGAATAGTTTAGAAGTAGCTTTAGCTAGTACCGAGTTTGACTAACACCTTGTCACTTAAAATTCTGGAAGCACTTCATTATGCGGTAATCCCGTTTTACATGCAAATGCGGCCTTAGGCTTCCTGTCGACATTACAGGATGAACTACTTGGTCACTCGAACACGGATAATGCGGCACAAAAATAGATACGAAACGTCGTACACTGATTTATTATCCGATGGCTATTTATCAAATAACTGAAGCGGGACCTAGTGCTACTCTCTAAGCAAGTAATTTAAAGTAAAAGTAAAAATATTTATATACTTTGCTAAAACAGAGACGAACATAAATAAACCTGTATTGAACGGAAAACCAAACCAACCCAACTCTTCCTGTGGGTGTCGTAAGAGGCGACTAAGGGACATACACCGGGGTGCGGGCAGTAGCGCCTCTTGCAGAATAGATCTACCACCGTACTGAAGAAGAAGAAGAAGAAAATATTTTTATTTGCCTTAAAGCTACACAATACAATGACTAAACTAAATAAATCCTATACTTAGTCTAAATATTTTTTGTGCGTAGCAGTTTCTAGTGCAAATATGGTCCACACTCAGCATTGTGCTATGGTAGACCAGGCTGCGATCCCCAACCCGCATGCCCAGCGAGGGGATTATGGGCATTATATTATAGGCTGTTGAGGTTGAGGTGAGGAACAGAAAAACTGAAAAAATCTCCACTCAGCATGTGCTATGGTAGATAGAACAGATCATACCATAGCGCTGGTCTTCCATGGAGACCGTGGTGCGTAAGGTTAATTCCATACAAACTAAGAACAAAAATAATCTAAAAAAAAAACGAAATTCAATAAAACAATATTATTATAATTACTTAACGTAATATTATAATTAACTTTGGAAATTAACAACATTATAAATGCGAAAGTGTGTTTGTTCGAATGTCCTTCCTTCACGCCCTAATTAAGCAACCAATCAACTTGTTTTTTTTTTTAATAATAATAAAATAAAATGTTTTTATTTTCACAGTCCATTTCTTTGTTTGAATTGAATAGGCTCCGAAACAACTGAAATAATTTGAAAAAAACTTTCAACATTAGAATCTTTCCTTTTGGCATAGAGTTTTATGTAGATAAGTTGAAAGAATGGAGAGTAACATAGGCTACTTTTTTCCCATTAATTAGTTCCCAAGGGATAGAAAAAACCTTAAATAACGCGTTCGAAACCGGGGGCCATCTAGTTAACAGCTGTCTGTCTGTCTGTATCTCATGAACCGTTATAGTTAGACAGTTGAAATTTTCACAGATGATATTTTTCTGTTGCCGCTATGACTAAAAAAATAAATATTTAAGGGGGCTTCCATAGAACAAACGTGATTTACTGCTCGTTTTTTATAGATAATGGTAGGGAACCCTTCGTGCGCGAGTTCGACTCGCACTTAGCCGGTTTAATTCCAATATATAATGTGACCGGTTTTTATTGACCTAGACCATTTTTTCTATAACTTCATTAAATTAAATATCATAAAATAATGCTGGACAATTCACAAAGCATTATCTAGCCCGAAGGTAAGCATAGCTTGTGTTATGGGTACTAGATAACTGATATACATAATACAATACAATACATAGATAGATATTTTTTATTATATACATTTAACTCGAAATTCTTTAAGTTATGGTAGAGCCGTACATTTAACAACACGTAAGCTATTTGGCTAATCTGGCTACTGGACTAGCTAGACCCTGAACCCTGTAGGTTTTGGAAAAAACTGGCTAACCTATTGATAGCGAAATTCACCAAATTGGGCAATTCGGGCGGGACCCAAACTAAAAACCGCCTTTTAGAACAATTCCTAAAAAAACCCTGTAAGTACAAGAATCAATAAGTGATATTTTATTTTGCTCATAACCTAATCCAATATGATTTCAGAGTAGACCCCGAAAGTGTGAAGGCAACGACCGCCCTCTCGTTTTTAATACATTTTCGTGGTTTTTGTATCGCGGGAGATAACGAGCCGCTGAGATATGCGGTTTTAACATAATTTGTTGTCTCCTTAACGCGCTCTTTACTTTTTGTCGTTATACTTTGATAAGACGGCTTGGCCTTTAAAATGAAACGGTAGTAAGTGCTCTTTCCCATCTTTAGATTTACTTTTTTATTACTTATTTATTTTGAAATGTAACCTTCTCCTTACCTAAGTATTTTTTTAAATAAGCTAATTGTTACAAAAATGTTAAATATAATAATTAATCAATCCATATAGCCATGGGATTTGCTAATAGTAGTAACGTATAGTGTATATTAGTTATCTAACTTTATAGTTTTATTAGTTAATTAAATAAATAAATAATGCTGGACAATTAACACAGCATTATCGAGCCCCAAGGTAAGCAGAGCTTGTGTTATGGGTACTAGATAACTGATATACATAATACAATACAATACATAGATAGATATTTTTTAATATACATTGAAAACGACCAGAACACCCTGAACAAATGTCCGCAGATCGTACACACATTTGTCTCGAGGCGGGAATCGAACCCGCAACCTCCTGCGTCGCAGGCGGACCTTCGCCCACCGCGCCACAGAGGTCGAATTGTTTTTATAAAAACCCTACTAATTTATATATTTTTAATCAACACCAAGAATGTGTCTATTGGCACTTCTTCTTATCGTCTCTATTTACTTAGCTAAATAAAAATCCATTTTATTTTATTTTAACTAATAGTACATATATATCTTCGTTTTACCTTAATTAAACCTTAAGATAGGTACTTTCTTGAGGTACTTAAAATTATAACAGACTAGCGCTGCTTTAATTAAAATGCTCCAAAGGGTGTGCACGGCATTTGAATCAAACATGATAATGGCGTGTCTCGATCGTATTGTTTTAGATGTAGACAATAGACCACAATTGTCATTTTATAAATGCCAATTGTGTACGCCCGTCCCACATTACCGCGCGGAATCGAATTTGCGGAGCCGCAACTCGACGTCCGCAGCACGTCCGTAATTTCGCATCTGTTCCGCATCTCGTACAACGGACAACCTCAACCTCAACAGCTTTTAGTGGTCCACTGCTGGACGCAGGCCTCCCCCTGTTAATCGCCTTATAAGCTTTTATCTCAACTCTCATGGGTGTAAAACTTTTTAAACTATTAGGTATGGTTATTAACATTAAAGTCATTTACCTATAACGGGATAGGTATTTACCATGATTCGATTTTTCAGTTTTCCAATTTTTCTCATGGGGGTAATCTCCATAATCCCCATTCTCGACGGGATCACTGTTCGGTGGTAGATCTATTTTGCAATTCTGCAAGAGGCGCTGCTGCCCGCCCCTCAGTCAGTATATGTCCCTTAATCGCCTCTTACGACACCCACGGGAAGAGTTGGGGTGGTGCAAATTCTAAGCCGGTACCACATGGCTAGGATAAGATAGATAGGTATCAAGATATACCTGACAAAAAAGATTTTAAACGTAAACATTGTTCTACCATAACTTAAAGAATTTCGAGTTAAGTTTTTAAGGTAGCATTTAAACATTTTTAAACAAAAATGCACAGAAAAAGTATAATAACTTTCATTTGTGTATAAAATAAAATACTAAAGCAACGTTTTCACGTGCCCTGACTGACATTTTGTTGCTCTGAATAAAGAAAGAATCTCGCATTTTTCCAGAGGTGTTGGGTTATAAAGGCTGACATAGCCACAACATAAAATTGTTGGCGGAAAAGACAATCATGTAGCCCTATAAAACCCTAGAAAAGTAAATTTTACCTCGAGCGTCAATGAGAAGACGTCTTATAACGTCGCTCTACGTATGACGTATACGCGTATAATACTATTCTATGCGTAAAAAGTCAAGGCTTTATTTTAGAACAATTGAATTCAAAAATTCTAATTGTTTAAGATTATTTATCAGGTATTGATCTCGTACCTTTTGTTTTAATTATCCGATTATTATTATTAAGTAATCGATTATTATTAAATACCCGATAATAAACTTTAATGTGTTAACAAATCGCGAAAGTTAAAAAGTTTTATTCAAATTGTTGTCTTTAAAATGCCATTATACCGACTTCAGGAGGATATACAGCTGTTTGTATTTTTTTTTCACTTTTAAGTAGATACGTTCTTCGATTTCTCCGTTAATAAAGGACAGACTTTAAAAACGCTTTAGCTATTATATTGAAAATGATTTCGAAATGGTCCCAAATCCGAAAAAAATAGTATTTATCATCCAGCTTTTTTTAGTATTTGATATTAAAGCGGCAACCGAAATACACCATCGTGAAAATTTCTACTGTCTAACTATCACGGTTCATGAGAAACAACCTGGTGACAGACGGACAGACAGACAGACGGACGGACGACAGCAGAGTCTTAGTTATAGGGTCCCGTTTTACCCTTTGGGTACGAAACCCTAAAATGACCTTAGAAGTGTTCCGGGTTAAACTACTTCCAAACCTCTTTTCATTATTCAAGAATTACAAGTCAGGTTATAGGTTTTTAAAACACAACATATTATCTCTGTTCTGGTGAAGGCATATATCTTAAGAAAGAAAGGACCTTGAAGCCCATTAGGGCAAGCAAAGCGATGGTAATCTTTTTCCCATCGCAAAAAAAAAAGAAAATAAAAGGGTAGAATATAGAAAAAATATGTAACTTTGTCATCGAATGCGTAAATTATTTCAAATTCATTCCATCAACTTCAATAATATATGCAATGTATGACGATGCGATATGCGATGTCATTCTTGTCTATTCTACCCTAGAGATGAATCCCCGTGCTTGGCCTGCAGCTCAATCCATTTATTTACAAAACGTTTATTTCGTACCATTTACATATTTTTAAAAAGTAAAAACATAATGCAACGATACTGACGCTAAAAGTATAAACTGTTCTGGATAAAAGGATAATATTTCACAGAAGAAAAAAGTTAGCTTTTGTTTATCTTAATTAATATTAAAGTTAGTTAACATACATATGCAATCAATCTATAACTACATAAGACCATTGTAATTATTCAGCTTAATTTGCTGAGACTGTGTAGGTGTAAATTTCAAAGTGTTCTCTCTGTTTGAAATACATAGCGTGTCAAAGTGTCAGATTATAAAGCGTGCATAGCGATTACAAAAGCTCCGAAAACAAAACAAAAGCGCAAAAACAAAACAAATTCTGGAAAACAAAACAATTTCGTAATTGTTGCCAGCACGTGAGCCGGACATTGTAAAATACCTTTCTTATTACCTACTGTTACTTTTTAACAAATGTAAGCTCCATTATTTTGTTACTTTATGAACTGTTGTAAATTTCGCGCATAAATTCTTCACGGTTTTATACAGGGTTATTGGATCAATGATTTGAATCCTACATTGTTGTTAATTTAATTTTACTAAGGAATATTTATTACTTACTATCAGCACCTCACGGTTTCACCCGTGTAGTTCCCGTTCCCGTGGGAATTCCGGGATAAAACATAGCCTATATGCTATTCCAGACAATAATCTATCTCTGTGCCAAATTTCATCCAGATCCGTTCATCCGTTCTGGCGTGATCCATCTATCTATCCATCCATCTAAACTTTTAATTTATAATATTACTAGCGACCCGCCCCGGCTTCGCACGTACTATATTATGCATGTATTATATTTATAAACCTTCCTCTTGAATCACTATATCTATTTAAAAACAATCAATATCTGTTGCGTAGTTTTATTTTTTAAAGTATCGTTTTTAGATCTAGCATAAATAGGGACAGACAGACAGCGAGAAGCGACTTTGTTTTACAATATGTAGTGATATTTATTTCTTACTAGCGGTCCGCCCCGGCTTCGCACAGATAGTTATTTTTCGTCAATTTTCCAATGTTTTTAATACTTCTTATCCTATTCCGGACTAAGAGAAATCCAACAAATCAAAAACCATTAAACTCGGTCCCGTCGTTCTTGAGTTATAAATGGTGTAACTAACACGACTTTGTTTTATATGTATATAGATTTAAGATTTATACAGGTTTGTCAAAAAACATCGAAGCTATTGTTGTAAACTTCATAGGCTAACCTTTTTTTTATTTCCCTGGTTTTTTCGGATATGACGTGAGCTTGCTTAATTATGTTTATTAACCTACATTCCAGTGACTCGAATCTGGGTTGTAGGTTGAATATGTACGTCTTAACCTTACATTCCTACTAAATAAGATTTTACCGACTTCCTGTCTGATGCTTGTCATGCTTTTAGTCGATGAGTAACTAAACATTTTTACATGGTAAGCACTCAGCAGTGTCAAGTTACATGATCCATCCATTCGCTTCAAGAGAGGTAGGACCTTACGAAATTTCGTTCAGGTCATTGCTAAAACTATGTTTTGTTAGTAAAATATTTCAAGTATTTTATTTTGCAAAACTATTACAATACCTGAAGAGTTATACATCATCCATACATCCATCATAATTTACATGCATTAGACTAATATAAACTTGGCTCAACCTAGATTTTAGATAATTAATTTTTAATTAAAGAAATTAAGAATAATGAATTGGGCATTATAATTGTGATATATAATTTAGAAATTAAGTGATTAACTTAGCTACCTCTCAAGTTGCATTGCGCACTAACAGGGCTCCTTATACCTAGCATACATATATAGTGATTATTTAAGATCTAGATCTTAAAAAATACATATTATGTATGCTAGGTTTGATTTTTTTAAGATCTACATCTTAAAAAAATCACTATATATGTATGCTAGGTATTAGGAGCCCTGTTAGTGCGCAATGCAACTTGAGAGGTAGGTAAGTTAATCACTTAGTTTCTTAATTATATATCACAATTATAATGCCCAATTCATTATTCTTAATTTCTCGGGAATTCCCGGTTCTTGGAGCTATGAAAAGAACCGGTTCTCAAAATATTAGGAACCGGGTTTTCGGTTCTTTCGGTTCTTTTATTAAATTATGAATTTCGAGATTGTGTAAACATTTTTTAACGTTGATATACGTAAAATTCTTACAATACTTTATTCTAGTGATTATTTCATAATTATGTGTGTACAAACTGTTATTTTTGCAGTGCATGTGCATATTTGATTGACCGGTAGGTTCTGTTCGGTGACCGGTATTCAGTTGGTCGAGAATGGATTTGTTTGTTCGTTTTGTTGTCCACGGTATGCGCAACATTTTCCTCCAACCCCACATTTCAAAAGCCTCGATCTTCTTTCGGTCAGCTGCACGAATTGACCACGATACAGAGCCATATAGAAATATTGAGAACACCAAAGAACGCACTATTCTCATCTTGGTGGTATTAGAGATACTTCTGTCTTGCCAAATTCTGATCATCTTACTCATGGCTACTTTGACTATTTGCGTGCGTCTGCGGATCTCCTTTTTACAGCCTCCTTGATCGCTGATCAGTGATCAGGGAGGCTGTAAAAAGGAGATCCGCAGCAAATATAGTGTCACTTTCGGCTATTTTATTTGATTTTAGTTTTCTTAGAGCAAGTCTAACTTCAGACTCCAGAATTTCCGGCTCTATAATCTGGCCTTTAAAAGATATTATCATCGTAGGTTCGTGTAATCTTGTACCGTCTTCGTACAGACTTTCGCAGTATAGTCGCCACCTTTATGTGACCTGGTCTACTTCAGTCAGTAACTTGCCCTGATTATCTTCAATAGCCCAAGTTTTAGGTTTGAACCAATGAGTTATGCCTTTAACTTTTAGAAAGAGATCTCTTGTTTGTAACGTCTCAGCATGCTCCTCTACGTCTTGACATATAGAGTTCAGGTACTGATTGTGATCCCTGCGACATAAGCGTTGAACCTTGGCTGAGAGAGAGTGATATTGAGCTCGTTCGGAGTCACCTCTGGCCAGCACATCTTATCTCTCCTTAATCACCTTCCACGTCTCTTCTGAGATCCACAACTTTCGTGGACGGTCTGTCTAGTTCAGAATTCCGATTCACTTGGAATAAGTTTGATTTATCATTGAAGCTTTCCTTGAACGCCGCGAGTGTTTGTGGTGCGGGGTGACTTTGGTGATAGCTCGCTGACACCTCTTAAGTTTGACGTTGATTTCTGCTACCAAAAGTTTGTGATCGATTCCGCAGTCAGCACCTGGGTAGGTCTTCATGTTACTTACGCAGGATCTCCATCTCTTAGCAACCGCAATAAAGTCGATTTGGTTTCTGAAGCGTTTCCCTGACATCACCCAAGTATACAGGCGTCGTGGGTGGTTCAGGGAGCATGGTGTTCATAATAGTGAGAGTTTTCTGTGCAGAACTGTAGCCACATCTCTCCTCTATCATTTCTATCTCCAAGACCATACTTCACTAGCTGTAGCTTAAAACATTACTATACGTATAATATAAAAAAGTGATTGCTACAAGAGTGATGTTTAAGAAATAAAAATTATTGCTGTGATTATAAATTCCCTGTTTGATTTTTGACACTATTGAAGAATTTTGAAGATTTTACTAACAAAATTCCAATAAATTAATAAAAGTTTTGAAGGAACCGAAAGAACCGGGTACCCGGTTCTGTGTTGGAACTGGAACCGAAAGAACCGGTTCTTAAAATATGGCCGGTTCTCGATGCCCTAGTATCAACTCTTCAGGTAGGTACTTACCTACTTTTCAAGAATTTGAGAACTTATTGATGCAGAAGAAACCGATTATTCCCAGTAGTTCTGTCCTGTAGTTCTGTACAGAACTACTGGAATAACTTTTGTCGCAGTAGTTCTGAGCACCACCTTGGTATAGGTATCTAGTTCCTAGTTTTAGGTTTCAGGAAATATTTAGGTTTATAGCGAAGCTTTTCTGTTTTTTTAGCTGTTAATGAACACGTACACAATGAAACGATAATATGACAGGTATAATAACCGTCAATCTTCTTGTTGTCTGACGAACCACGTGACAATGATGCAAGCACAACATTAAGGCCCAATTAGTGGGCGGTAACGTTTTGGACAGTCGCGTCGATTATTCATAGAGAGTTTTTTATTTAAACATTGAAAGAGCGAAGCTTTATTTATCTATTCCGCCTGCTGCATGTACGTAAGTGTACCTGCACAGACTTCCCTTGGAACTGGAGAGAATATAAATTATACACCAGGTTAAAAAGGTTTTTGAAACCATAATCAAAACGCAATAATAAATAGGTACGCAATGTTATATATTATTCATTACTTTTTATAATTTTTTAAACTGAAATGGGTTTGACAATGACTTTGAAACACAATGGTACGTAAAATGACCGACAATCTCCTAGTCCTCGCTGAACCACGTGTCAAAAATGCTCAAAACGCAATTCCATGAAAATATTGGTGGGCACCTAATGGA
Source organism: Eupithecia vulgata (assembly GCA_946478455.1). NCBI lineage: Eukaryota > Metazoa > Arthropoda > Insecta > Lepidoptera > Geometridae > Eupithecia > Eupithecia vulgata. Next base: position 8,203,132 of record OX297869.1, on the reverse strand, counting down.
CAGTCGCGTCGATTATTTAATATTAGTTTTTATTTCAAACAATAAAAGGACAAGACAGAGCTCTACGAAGCTATACCTATTTCTTTCGACTGCTGAGTTTTCAGCGTCAGTGTACCTGCGCAAACTCCCACCGCTGGCGCCGGTCAACGGACAACATATTTGGCGGCAACTATAAATAGATGATGGCTGATAGATGAGAATGCAAGAAAAATAAGTTTTGTGCTGACCACACTCTTAGCGTTAGATAAAGACCAAAAGAAGGAAGAAGGACCTAAACACATTGATGACGAACGTATATGCATGGACATCGTCGCGGGAAAAAACTCCAACTTTAATGGCTCCAGCTAGACTATATTTGACCCATTTTCATGAAATTTTATCATAGGATAGTCCAATCTGCATATGCAGCGGAGTGCGCATTAAACTTCGTCAAATCCACGGTAATTTATTCAACGGGTGAACTCACAGGGTACCTATCGCGAAAACCCATTAGAACACTAGGTACTACATACGTTTGGTAGAGCTTTTTTACTCTAACTAACCTAAGTTGCCGACGATCACCAGTCGTGCGTAGGGGTAAACTGAAAACCAGCGCCGTACATGCTTGATAAGCTTGTCGGCATTAAGCTGAGCTTACCCCTATTGCCTGAAAAGGTACTCGTTTGTATCAATATTAATTAAATTTCTTTAAGAATCTGCGCCCAAAAGGCGCCGGCGCACTCACCGACTAGTTGACAAAACACAGCCTTAATTTTTTATAGAAAAGCCGCACTATCCAGCCGGGCTGTGTGTGTCGGTGGGTTGGGTCACTATAATGTACGAAAATTTATTGTACGGCCGAATAATGTACACCCTGATAATCCGTGTCAGCCAGTGAATGCGTTTATAGGTTTTGACACGAATTATCAGGGAGTACATTATTCGGCCGTACAATAAATTGTCGTGCATTATAGTGACCCGGTGGGTTTAGATAGATAGAATGCGTTCAAGCTTTAGATATGTACCAATTAGTAAGTTGTGTTTTGCTTTAACCTTATTAGATCCATCATAGATAAAATGTCTCACCTTCCACCTATCGTCTACAACTCCTGAGGCAAAATGAAAGCAAAAAAACTGAACTTAAAAGCTTTGTAAAAAGCCCAGTCATTACTTGATAACATCTGGTCCATGTTTGACCACACGCGCTATATCGATAATGCATGCTTAAAATTATTTACTGTAACTGCCTGTGCATATATTTATCTCAAGTGAACATTTAGTTAAATACTGGTTTGGTTTGTGTACGTGGTTACTTGTAAGCGAGGTTTTCAGTGTACCTTCATTTGCATAATGTCGGTAATTAATCTCACTAAAATTGTAAATGCGAAAGTTTGGATGGATAAATAAATAATGCTGGACAATTCACACAGCATTATCTAGCCCCAAGCTAAGCAGAGCTTGTGTTATGGGTACTAGATAACTGATATACATAATTATAATACAATACATAGATAGATATTTTTTTATTATACATAGAAAACGAAAAGAACACCCTGAACAAATGTCTGCAGATCGTACACACATTTGTTCCGAGGCGGGAATCGAACCCGCAACCTCCTGCGTCGCAGGCAGACCTTCGCCCACCGCGCCACAGAGGTCGTCATGGATGGATGGATGGATAGATGTTTGTGACTTCTTCACGCCAAATCTACTGATCGGCTGAATCACGCATGTGTAGGTCGAGACCTGTGATAACACTGATAACACATAGGGTACTTTTTATCCCATTAATCAGTTCACAAGGTATAGAAATTGCCATTATCGCACGCGTTGTTTCTATTGAAACGTTTACCCCTAGACTCGTTTGGAGCCTGATCAGGGCTGGTAGACTCTTATAAGCCCTGATTAGGGTCTACCATAGTCGTAAAAACGACCCCTGATTTTGGTCCAAACGAGTGTAGGGGACATCCGGTGTGGTGCCGGCTTAGAATTTGCACCACCCCAAATCATCCCGTGGGTGTTGTAAGAGGCGACTAAGGGACATACCCGGGGGGCGGGCAGCAGCGCCTCTTGCAGAATAGATCTACCACGGAACTGCGATCCTCAACCCGCATGCCCAGCGTGGGGATTATGGGCATTACCCCTATGATATAAAAAATAAGGCCACTGCTGGACGCAGGCCTCCCGCCTGCGTCCAGCAGTGGCCTATTATATGTGTCATTAGTTAAGTTTTTAATGTTTTATATATGTTAGTTTTAAGGTATATATATTACTATGGACTGTAGAATAAGTTAAATAAGAACTGTAACTTTTCTATGGTCTGAAATAAATGATTATTATTATAGGCTGTTGAGGAGTGTAGGGGTAAACGTTTCAATAGAAACAACGTGTGCAAAGCCGCGGGCAAAAACTTGTTAGTTTGCTACAGCTCGGCTTTTAGTACCTACTTTCGCGAAAGCTGGTTAAATACCACAATAATAACTTCAACGTTGAATAAATCGATATCTAAATAACTAAACATTAAAAATCTAAAAGAACAAAGGTTAAAAATGTAATGCTTACATACCACACCTATCAAAACAACAGTTGTTACATACGTTCCAATAATAAAGTAGGCTGGTACATTACATACGTAGGTCATGTGTACTGTAAACAAAACTCTCTTAAAATTGTATTAAATATGCGGTAGGTATAATAATAAATATTGCTGGACGATTCACACAGCATTATCTAGCCCCAAGCTAAGCAGAGCTTGTGTTGTGGGTACTAGATAACTGATATATATTATAGAATACATTACATAAATAGATTGTTTTTATCATACATAGAAAACCTTCGATAAGTTTACTGGTATCTATCAATTTTTAACTCTGTGTATAAAAGCTTCTGGTTTTCCATCAAATAAATAAATAAATAAACGACCAGAACACCCGGAACAAATATTTGTAGATCGTACAAACATTTGTCCCGAGATGGAAATCGAGCCCGCATCCTCCTGCGTCGCAGGCAGACCTTCGCTCACCGCGCCACAGAGGTCTTATCTTTGTTCATGGAAGACGTTATTGTTAGCATTTGAAATTTCAGTATAAAAACAATCATGAATGAATGAATGAACACTTTATTGCACTTAAATATAAAAAATAACAAAAAAACCTTATATCTAAATTTAAAAACTATGAGTACAATAGGCGGCCTTATCGCTGAGAGCGAGAGATTTCTCCCAGACAACCCAGGGATAGAGAAAAGGATATAAGAATTATTATTAGAGTTGGTAGTGCACAAACACTTGAAAAATTAAGTAAACATAACATAAAAAAAATAAAAATTAACATACTTACATCACTATTTAAAACAATACTTAAAACTAGCATAGACCTTATCTACGAATAGCTATATAATAGGAAGGTACCACAGAAATACATATTGAGGAAATCGTGATTAGAATTATCAAGATGAATTTTGATTGTTTTGACTTCGTATCCTATTAATTTATTTCTTTTACACTGCTTTTAAGTTTAACGGGAGAAATACTAATAACTCCGGAATAAAAAAATTATGAGACCACATTGGAATCACTCTGTTTACAAAAGTGAAAGAATTTTCAAATTTGATTCAAAATAATTGTTAATTATTGACAGAGAAATCGACGAAAGTACTTAAAAAATCATACATATAGAACCTTCTCCTTTTTTCGAAGTCTTATTGGAAATAAACAAGGCACATGCTGTAATTAGTAATAAGTAAGGGGAGGCCTATGTCCAGCAGTGGACTAATGTAGGCTGATGATGATGATGCTGTAATTGTAAAACGCAAAATAACACAAAACCCAGTAAGAGTATTTACGCACTGCATCCGAGCCGAATTCGAGAATATACTGATAAAAAAGCTCGTAGGTACCGAATTCGGGTAAGAATAGCTTTTTTGCACTGTATCCGGGAAAATACGGATGTAGTTAAAATAAAACCTTACCAAATTAAAATGTTGCTGACGCACTGTTAACTCTAATCTACATCCAATCACATGAATAAAGGAGAGATATCGGATAACGGAAATCTGATACAGTGCGTAAACTATAAATAAATAATGCTGGACAATTCACACAGCATTACCTAGCCCCAAGCTAAGCAGAGCTTGTGTTATGGGTACTAGATAACTGATATACATAATACAATACAATACATAGATACTAGATATTTTTATTATACATAGAAAACGGCCAGAACACCCTGAACAAATGTCTGCAGATCGTACACACATTTGTCCCGAGGCGGGAATCGAAACCTCATGCATCGCAGGCAGACCTTCACCCACCGAACTACATAGGTCGTCAAACCTACTATAGTATAAATAGCTAAGTAACTGCTTTGGAATGTACGTATTCTCTCTCACGGATTCGGATCGGGCGCAGTGCTCTTAAGAGTGCGCCTAATGCAAAAATCAAGCAAATTGTGTATTTTTAAACATCATGGTACCGAACTTAATATTCTATTTAAAAAATTCTATAGGTAGGGGGAAAACCCATAGAAGAGTAATCGAATAGAATTTTGAAAAATAAACTGATTTCTTTACAAAAAATTATACAAAAATCGCTTTAAAAAAACTGTTTTAATTGAAATGCTCTAGAGTATCAGCGACAACACCATATTATTTTTTACGAATTACATAGCCAGACTACTGTTTTATTTAAGTAATCGTTTAGTTTTTCTATTTAATACTTAAATTTTGAATCATTAATAGAAAAGAAGCAAAATCTTGATTTTTGCACTGACATTGCTTTACTCTGTCCCGCTCCTATGAACGCGAAATCCTATGCCTATCCTTTTCACAATTTTTTGCATTAGGCCCGCTCTTAAGCTGAGCGCACACCTACAGGCGATGCAAGCAGGCATTGCCTACAATCATCGCATTTCCTCATGGCATTTTACTGATATGCTGCGGGTACACTGCGATAGGTGCGCGGTGCTGCAGCTTATTTTATATAAATATTCAGAAAATTCGATGACTGCAAAGAATGCCGCGTCTGCCGCTCCGCCAGGTGCGCGTTCAGCTTTAATACCCCGTAATTCACTTTAATTTTAGTAGGTAATGAAATTTTATTTTGTATTTTTTTTTCATTTTGATCTCAAGAGGCGCCATTATGCAGGTCTTGCTTGACAGAGCCTACGCATTTGCTCCCCTTGGAGTCGAGACCCTAGGTCCGTAGGGGTAACGAGGCTTTCCGGGTTTTCAAAAAATTATCTGAGCGTCTGGTCGAAGCGACGCGTGACCCGAGAGCATTTGAGTATCTGGCACAACGCATCAGCTTTGCCATACAGCGGGGCAATGCAGCCAGTATTGTGCCTTTGTGAGTGTCTTGGGCACGCTTCCGACTGGTATTGATATGGATCAGTTGAGCTACCTGCAGATTGTTTGCAACAGTTTGCAGATAGCTCAATTGTTTCTATTGTAAATACTTTAATTTATTTGATTGTAATTTTCTATTTTAGTATAATAAAGCACAAAATTTTATTTCGTTCTCTGATGACGAATGTTTGTATTCAACTTGCAAAGACCCATTAAAAGGAAACGCGAGCCAAAAGGAACGAAATCGGCGTCTCATTACAAAACTATACAGTGTCTGAGGAAGAGCTTTGAAACCTGAAACGCAGGGAAGTGTTCTATACAAAGGTTTGTTTGCCACTGAGCAGAGCTTTTTATTTTCATTTTTGAGTAGTTGTAATTATTTAACGCTTAGCAGACGGTTTGATAGATAGATAGATAGAAAACTCTTTATTGTACCACACAAACACAAAATACAATACAAAAGAAAAACATGAAATAAAAGAAGTACAAAGGGCGGCCTTATCGCTTTGAGCGATCTCTTCCAGGCAACCTTGGGATGGACTGGACATAAAAGAACAATAATAGACGGTGGCATTGAAAATAAAATAATTACATTATACATACACTAACTACCATAATAACTAACATGCAATAAACTATACTAATGATAAAAATAAAATAAAATTTATATACATACATTGATATTTTTCATTTATTTTATTTATAAACTTACATACACATAAAAAACTAGTATTTTCTTGTTATGCGGATAAATAATACTGGTGAAGCCTTTTTTTGAATATAGAAAGTGATTTTGCACGTCTGATGTCCAGGGGAAGAGCATTCCATAGACGGATAGCTTGTACAGTGAAGGATTTTTCATAAAAAGTAGTAGAGTGGGCAGGAACTTTTAAGACGAGAGTTGCTGATGAACGCAATGAGAGAGAATGAGAGTCAGACAGGAATTCAAAGCTCTCCTTGAGATAAGATGGACTGTGAGGATAGAACAAGATACTGTACAAGAGGGATAGTATGTCAGTATTCCTGCGAAGTCGGATGGGCAACCACTTGAGTTTAGCGCGATACTCGGATACGTGGTCATGGGTTTGGTGATCGCAGTAAAGGTGTTGAATATTATTTTATACTATTATTATATGTTTTATTTGCACCTGCGAAAATTTTAAAGAAATGAATAAATAAATAAATAATGCTGGACAATTCACACAGCATTATCTATAGCCCCAAGCTAAGCAGAGCTTGTGTTATGGGTACTATATGACTGATATACATAGAAATAGAAATAGTTAGTTTATATATTTTATATACATAATATTATATACCTACATTATGTAACACAATACACAGGTAGATATTTTTTTATTATATATAGAAAACGACCAGACCACCCTGAACAAATATCTGTAGATCGTACACACATGTATCCTGAGGCGGGAATCGAACCCGAAACCTTCTGCGTCGCAGGCAGACCTTCACCCACCGCGCCACATCGGTCGTCAAGAAGGAGACGTATGAAGATTTTGTACAATTAAAGTATTTTTTGAAAAACGTGGTCCAGGGTGACAATCAGGACAAATAAAAGTTATCTATAGATAACTTGTGTTGGTGAAGGTTTACCTTTTATCGTAACTATATATAGGTAGTTACGATAAAAGGTAAACGTCAAAATAGATACCTTTTATCGTAACTAAATATGGTTACGATAAAAGGTATCTATTTTGACGGTTCGCAAACAGTGGAAATCCTGCTCACTGTGCCAGAAAATAAAACGGAAAAGCGATTCACCGGACAGCGAACGAACATTGGAGTTGGCTCACAATTTGTACAAACTCTAACAAGAAAACTTGGTAATAACGTAGGTACCTAATGAGCGCAGCGAGTTATTTTATTTGCATGGACGGGTTCGAGCGTTGAAAGGTACAATCAAAGAATAGAAACAAATATAACTTGTATTTACAACAGGGTATATTCAAGTGAGTTCAGAAAAGCTTGGGTACTACCTACCCATACGATATACTACCTATATCGGGTGAGTTTGGAAGAGTCTTCGTAATATTTCTATGTAAGTATAATAAAAAAAATGTAATGTATTGTATTATGTATATCAGTAATCTAGTACCCATAACACAAGCTCTGCTTAGCTTGGGGCTAGATAGTGCTGTGTGAATTGTCCAGCATTTATTATTTATTATTATTATCATTATAATATAGTTGGTAGGTAACCTATAATACGAAGACTCTTTCAAGTCCAAGGATTGTTATTCATGAGTGGAGACCGCGACTCGGCAAACGTAGTGTAGGACGCCCTCCGACCAGGTGGGATGCCGATTTGCGAAAGACTGCTGGCAGATGCTGGATGCGGCAAACTGAAGACAGGGCGCTATGGCGCTCATTAGGGGAGGCCTATGTCCAGTTGTGGACTAATATAGGCTGATGATGATGATGACGGAGACGGAAACCACAATTTTTTCCGAAGTCTGAATAGTCAAGATTTAATTCAGTTTCCCGTCAAGCAGAGTGCTTCAAGTGACGTAAATTAATGATCTGTTTTAAAATGCGGGACCAACCGGAAGCTTGGCATTTATTAAATTTTTTCAATTCTTTGGGTATCTTTGAATCTTTTTCATTAGTTTGAAGATTTTCCCGCATTAGTAATACAAATGGTCTGGGACTAATTCCACTAAATTAATCGCTTCAGCATAATAATGGTTACGTCTCAAAATGAATACGGAGCGGTTCGTCCATAGAGCGAAATGTTCTCAGTAGAAAAACGTCGACAACGCAAATCGTCATGGGAGCAAAACGTCCTCAATTGAAAAGATACTGCCTTTAAAAGGGAAATGACTTTTCTGTCAAACGGCTGCCCTTTAAATAGTCACGAAGTCAAGACGTCATCAATTCATAACGAGCTTCCAAGCAAGTGAGTAAGATATTATGTTTTATGCCAATATTTATAAGCAGTTCTTTAATAAGGTCATTGTTTTCCAACTTTATTGGTAGTATAGCAGGCACGCCAGCAAAGCTCCCTGTCGAAATGATTTTTTTGATTCAACAAAAATCATCATATTTTATCCAACTTACACAAAACCGTTTTAATTAATACACATAAACCTTCCCCTTTTATAATGTATTTGGCATTTTGCCTTTGATGAAGAAAAACTACAGAGGGATGCTTCAGAAGTCTCTCGCTTCAAGGGTTGAATGAAACCACTGTATGTCTCTCAAAATCTGAGCGTTGACTACTTAGAAATCGTGTACCTACCCAATTCAAGTTTTTTCTTATATTAACTAGCTGCTGTTTGCGGCTTCGCACGCGTTGTTTCAGGTTATTTCTATCCCATGGGAGTGATTTATGGAATAAAAAGTAGTCTATGTTACTCTCCATCCTTTCAACTAACTCTATGCCAATCGTGTCAGTGAAGGAAGGAAAAACAAACAAGCAAACACACTTTCGCATTTATAATATTAGTATAGATAAACCTCTGATTGTCGTATGATGAAATAAATACAAAAAAAAATCTACAGAAGGAGGGGGAAGTGTCAAGATTGAAATCATAATATCAAACTATCCATGCATATATTTATTTCATCTAAGGACTTCGTGACGGCTCTCCACCGGTTCCATTGTCATATGTAGTTAAGCGATTCGTTAGCTTAATTGAACCCCTGGCCCTTAGAATAACTAGACATAGAACCCTAGTAGGCGCACGCGAAGTGAAGCAATTTCAAGTTAGCCTTTAAAGGCTAAGTACATCGCTCGACGCGTCAGTGCTCAAGGTCAAGGCCTACTGGGAAGAGCTCTACGAATTTTTAATAAAATTGACGTATTGTGCAGTGAAAGGGTGTCACAACTCTTCACAAAATCACCATAAACTACCGAAGATTCCATTTCACGGGTAAGTACAACCTGGCATCTTATATTCTTGAGTAAAACAGTAGTTTATGCACAAAAATAAAATGTAAACAAAACACACGCCATTACAAATAAATGTTGCTAGCTATAGACCAAAAATATTTTACCCCATAGATATGTACTTCTTTGTTTTTTCTATTTCTACTTTACACTGGTACTACGAATAAATAATAAAAATAAACGCAGACGCGCCGCGCCGCCGCCGCGCCGCGCCGCGCCGCCGCCGCCACACCGCGCCGTGGCCGGTGCGCGGTGTGGCCTCGTTCAGCGCAGGTAGCAACGCACGCGGGCAACGATAGGACGGCAGACCGACACGACCGGGCTGCTACTGTGAATATTTCTTGCTAAAAAAGACCCAAAATCTTGGCCCGACCCGGGATTTGAACCCGGGACCTCATTATCACCGGTTGAAATCGCAACCGCTAGACCAACGAGGTAGTCGAATAAAAGTAATTAAATTGTCTTGCATAAAAATACATTTACTCTACGTTTATCCCAAAATGTTTAGAAATAAATGTCCACCCGTGCGCAGCCGGGACGGGCCGCTAGTTAATTATAAAGTTAATGAAATATCATCTAACAGAAAAGTGATAAATGTGCAAATCATTTACTCCTTACTAAATGTTACAATTTCCCGACCTTACGGGAAAAATGTTAATTACTTGCAACATTATTTGTGCACTTGTGTGCGTGTCGGCTAATGTAATAACGTGCCGCTTACGCACACATTGGTTGTTTTTTGGCTTCAACTTTGAGCGGAATTTTGTATGAAATTATCACTCTATGTCTTATTACTCTAAGCCCTGGCCAGTCTCTTTTCAAATACCTACTAACCAGCTTCTTGAACATTGCAACGGATTTCTTTAGCTTTACAAAATATAGAGATTTAAATTTGTGCTGGTTCAGCATCATATTCATCTTATTTCCGCATTGTTTGTTTGTGCAAGATGATGTTCAATTTATTAGAGTAGTTTTACCTTGCTTCCTATTTTCTTAACCTGAACAGAAAAACAAGTCACCTATACATCTTCTTGAGACAAATTGATTTTGTTACCCCAATCTGAAGTGTGGTTCTTGATACCTATAGAAATGGGTCATAAAAACTAGGAGTACCTTCGTAAAGATAACAGTTCTTCGCTTATGGCATAGCTTGTAGCTTTGTTTCAACCCAACGACAGTTAGGTAGGATTTAATTTTCATTTCCAGTTCACTAAGTAAGTACCTAAATAATAAATAAAATATTTATTTCAGGCAACATTAGTCTAGCACAGGATGTAAAATACTTAATAAAATTCGGGCCCACTATACCTCTAAAATACTAACATTACATAAAATAAACATATTTACTACCACGTAGTGTTGGTGACGTGAGACATGCCAATGTCTCACGTCACGACCGGAAATCATCCGCAAAAAAGCCGGAACAGCACATTCTTCGGCCAGAATTCTTCCTTAGTGAAGGTCAAAATATTCTCAGTTGGAATCCGCACCACAAACGATTTAAATCTTTGTGGCGCGATTCTAGCCGCTCGACCCTTACCAAGATTACACCAAAAATCACACTTTATTATTATTAAAAAGCTCACCTGACCTCATCTTATTATCCTACATAGTTACGTTATTATACAGGGTGCTACGTAACATTTTATACTAAGCCGAAAGAGGCTGACTGACTCTGGACGTCCAACGTTTTTTTTATACGCACTCTTGCATTACCTATATCCATATCATATTATAAAATATTTCATAAATATTTATTGCTTGTTCGGGAAAACCAGTGTTTTGTAATTAAATTATTACAAAAATGATTTTAATCCTTTGAAATTTCAAAACAATAGTAAGAACGTAAGAAAATATAATTTATTATGAAAGAAAATTACAATCAAATAATAGAATTAAATTAAAAGAAGTATTTACAATAGAAACAATTGAGCTAACTGCAAACAATCTACAGGTAGCTTAACTAATCCATATATATCGATACCAGTCGGAAACATGCCCGCGACGTAAGAATAAACCGCTCCGTTTTCATTATATTTGATGTAGTCAACGAAAGGTAGTAAAAGTTGTACTTATTGATTTATTTTGTTTGCTCAAATAAAATTGCACATTGTAGCAAGGATGACACAAATATCCCCAACACAAACTAAGGAACTTATACAGGATGTCTTTTTGAGATGGGAGTTGATGGCCAAATCTGAAACTATGAGAGTTTGAGAAAAGTCGCGAAAGGAGTCATGAGCTCAATTTATGCGGAAAAATACTACGGCATAATTATCTACTCATTCTCTTAGTATTTTTATGGAAAGTTTTCATTGTGCTTTCCATAATTCATTAGGAATTGATGTCCCATTAAAATACAGATTAAGTATCCTGGCTAGCTTGTTCGAAAAAAATATTCAAACTGTTCACATTGTTGCTTAGTCGAGAGGGTTACCGGAGAGGTTTTAGTGGGTATTACGTCCTTTTCAGGGCGTCGAGTCCCACATAATTCTGGGGACCAGAATTATGTGGGACTCGACCCAGACCAGACTATTCGTAAAAGAATTTCCTCGCCGCATAAAAAAAAAAAAAAAAAAAAAAAAAAAAAGGGGGACAATTAAAACTAAAATGTACAAAAATAACCAATTCCTTTCTTTTTCTATAATGCATTTCTTTGCTAATATTGATTCTTATCAGCAACCTTTAGTGCAAAAATACAGGATTTTTTCTATTATACAATTGTAACTTATTTTGGAAAAACAAACGATTCTACTTTCAGAAAGTAGAATCGTTTGTTTTTCCAAAATAAGTTACAATTGTATAATAGAAAAAAACGTAATATATACCTACTAAATAATCAAAATATGCCTTTTTTGTTTTCTTATAAATCTTGTTCATGACTCCTTCCTCGACTTTTCTCTAACTCTCACGGTTTCGGATCGAGCCATCCACTCTTATCTCAAAAAGCCACCCTGTATAAAAAACTGCTTATGCAGGCATTATCATAACTCACATAAGGGGCACCCGAGCCCTTATACGGAATATATCAATTAATCTTGCGTATTGCCAAACGCACGCGCCAGCAACGCAGCTTGGGTATTCCGGATTTATCACTTCATCTTGTTTGTTTTTATTTTTAACACGCATTATCCTTGTCCGTGACTTTACTTGTTTCTTATGTTAGTGCATTATTAAAAATACGTCGGTTGGCCAGGATTACTCATAATACAAATGTATTTATTAAGGTGGTATTTAATACTTTTAGGGTAGTCAGACCCACGTCAGACCACAATGAATTGTACTCTTTACATTGCAATGTTCTGTTCATAATAAAGATTATTTGTAATGTTATTACTCTTCTATTATCTTAAGATGCCTGGTTTACAATGTCAATATGTATGAATATACTTGTTTGTTTTAAATTTTGTCTATGGACCATTGTTGTCTGCCAATAAAATTATTGAATTGTATAAATTTAATACAAAAAATATTTACTAAACTTGTTACGCTTTTATTTGGAGAAGGTATGTCCAGCAGTGAACATACATGTGTCTACTGATTTGTAAGTTAATGAACTGAAACTGAATATTCTATGGCTATTTAGTGATAACTACCGCTCTTATCGCATTGAGCTTAAAGATACAACTACCTAGATATGAGATCGAATCGAGCAAAATATTGAATGAATTTTATTTCGTTCAAATTCTGCAAAAATAAGTCAGACAAACTGAAACTATATATTATATACATATTAAATCAGAAGTGGGATTATTGTGAAATGGGCTGGCGCCTGATCCTCAATGATGAGTAGGATCCGTCACATCAGTGCACGGCCGTTATTATTCAATTTGCTTCATAAGGCTGACTAAGTAGGAGGATAAATATTAATGGTGTATTAAATCGATACTTTTGCAGTTTGCATATGTTGAATGAAAGGGTAAATTAATTGTGGGTATTTTATTTTATATTTTAACCAATTATTTAGGGATGGCACCAGTTATTTAAGGTGACGTTGCTTTCTTGAGAGAGATTTTCCTGTTCGAATATAATCCGCAGAACAGGATAAATCCATGTAAAGTAAATATTGGATGTACAGGGTTATTGGTAAATTAGTAACACTACGTGTACTGCAGGTTCACACATTGGATTACTTTTGAATAGATTCAACTTCTATTAAACATGCCGTTGTTGACGTGGGAAAAAACTTGTCAAAACGTCATCAGGTTTTGTTCCAGCTTGATCGCACGTCGATTAAAATTGTAAATAAATAATGCTGGACAATTCACACAGCATTATCTAGCCCCAAGAGCTTGTGTTATGGGTACTATAGAACTGATATACATAATAAAATACATTACATGGATAGATATTTTTTTATTATACATAGAAAACGAGCAGAACATTCGGAACAAATACCTGTAGATTGTACAAATATTTATCCCAAAGCGGGAATCGAAAACGCAACCTCCTGCGTCGCAGGCAGACCTTCACTCACCGCGCCAGAAAGGTAGATTATATTTTAATAATGTTTACAATTTGTTTTAAATAAAAACACAACAACTGTTCTCTTCAAGAAGGTGACGTGTTAAAAACATGACTTTTACTCAGATCAGATTACCTCATCTCACGTGAACACGCAAGATTGATGGCAGCAAACGAACCGAAACAGCCGAGTCAAAGTTCAAAACGTGCAAATTAGCTTTGTATTATACGCTCGGAGAGGTTGCGTTAACACTTTATTTTGAGTGTGACATTGTATAGTTGTGCTCAGACTTTTACATAGACATAGAATTTTTTCACTTGGATTTTTAGGCTTTTTGATGTATATGCAATACATCAAAAAGCCTAAAAATCTTTTGTTACTGTTGTAAGAACACTAAAATTGGCTTAGATTATTTTATTTTCTATTAACATTTAGTTAGACTTAGAAATATCTACTACTGAAGATTTTCAATCAATCCAAAATATTTACGAGCTTGACAGGACTTATACTCACAACCTCCCACGCAGTAAGGGAACACGCTTCAACCCGAAAATAATATAACAATCACAAATTTTTAAATTACCAAAAATAAAAACGAAAAAATAATTTCCTTTCTTTAAAAAAACACACCTCTAAAAGATTCATGGCAATACGGTGAACGTCGACGTCAAAATTAAAAAAATTGCGATTGATTCTAAAAATATCTACTTTTCAATTATTAAATGTCACAATAAAAACTTTAAAGAATACACAATTAAATAAGCAGATATATTTCTATACTTAAAAATAGAGAATACTAATTAAAATAATACTTTTTTTTAAGTCACATGCATACGTATACCATATTGCGCTATTTATACAACTGCAAAACTGCGTTTTATACAACTGCAAAACTGCGTTTTATACAACTGCAAAACTGCGTTTTATACAACTGCAAAAGCTAGTTACCTAACTGATCGAAATTGCTTTGAAATGGATATTCAAGGACCCTCCATCGTCATCCTGATGGGGTCCACCATCCATCATAATTTTTCTGTTTTGGTGTCAAGGATTGTAGTAAATTGGTTATCGATTGGCTCTAAACATCCCCTGCGGTTAGAATTTGTTTGAAATTGCCGATAATGCTCCATTATAGGTATACTCGTAAAGGCCTAAGGTATGATGGATTAGACTCGCGAAGGCCTAGCTTGTCTATAGACGAAGCTACCAAGTTTTCATTACACAAAATTATATTGGTTATTGATTTTTGATCGATCTGTGGAAGATGAAGGATTAGTAGAGCACATTTTTCTTTGTCTAAAATAAGCAGAAAAAGAAATTAATAAATAAATTTCTAAACATACGACTTATAGATAGACTGGACATAAGGTTGATTTATTTGATTAAGCATTTTCGACTATGCCTTACTTCAGATTTATTCGGCTACGCCACCGAAATAAAAAATAATTATTATGCTAATTTTTTTAGGTCCCTACCTAAAAAGCCAAAATTAAGAGTTAAGCCTAGCCAGGCAATCTGTTTCAACAATTTTGTCATAGGTATGTAGATACGATATCTAAATTGCAGCCTGTAAACTCATGTTCCGCAGCCCATCCAATTTAGAAACGCTCCTATTCTACGTCAGTGCAGCCTGTTATAGCAGATAATGGAGTAGGTATCTACAACCCACCTGGTAGCCGCTAGCGCATTAGATCGTTAGGTGCTATTAAATTAAAGGATTTGAGTAAATTATCCAGTTTTGCAGACTTGCTCAACCAGAATGTAGTTGCGCCTTCTTTTATAACTCATAAACCCGTATTATGAAAGCTAACTCAGTCATAGATGTCTATGACTGAGTAGGCTTGCTTTAATAAAAAGAAAAGCGTTAACTGGTAACTGGAAAGAGGTCACTTATACAAGCAAAAAATATTATAAATAGAGTAAGTTTTCTGGATATACACTTATGGAAAAAAACATATTATTTATTTTCATCTGTGTATAAAAAACCTGACGCTTCAAGACATTGTGTTATAGAATATTGTTAATTTTTATTAGTTTCCTCTTTTCAAATGTATAAATATCTATGTGCGCCGCAATTTTGAAAAAAAAATATATCTCAGTAAAAAAATCTTCAAACCCCTTTGTTAGCTTTCAATTTATAATCTATTCACTAGTCAATCCATCAGTATTAGTCTCATTTTAAAATTAAATCAAATTCTCAAACACGTCTCTGGCCAAAAACTAAATTAAAAGGCCGGTCGCGTACTCTGCAAATAAAGCTTTATTATAGAAGATGAGATTTCGTAGATCGTACTCACAATGTCGTTACTGAAAAACGGTATTGATAGGGTTTCATTGTATTCTTTCGACGTGTAGAATGATAAGTGCAGTGATTCGATGGAATTGATATTGCTCTTGTTAGTAAGACGGTTTATAGGGTCAAGATTCCCCCAATATGAGAAATCAAACACGTTCTCACTTAAGGCACAGATGAGGTCTAATGTTACTTCCTAACTTTAGGCCTTTTTCTGGTAGTTTTTAACTTTAGGCCTCTTTCTGGTAGCTTACAACCGAACTTCAAAAAAGGAGGTAGTCAATTCATTTACGTAAAAGTAACATAATAAAAAGAAACTTTCAGTTCTAGCGATTGTCCGATTTTGATCTGTAGGTTTTTTATTCCCGCGGTGGTTCTAGAAACCGCATAATATTATAAAGTTGAAGAAAATTGTATTTTTAAATTTTAAGTCTGTTTTTATTATTTGTACAAAACATTAAAGATAACAACGACACAAAAGCATAAAAAACAAGCACCAGGTGAAAGCTTTGCGCCAGCAAATCTCTCAACCTCAAAAGTGTTTTCTGGTAATTATAAGGATGATGAAGATTTTAAAGATGACGTCTTGGGATACAAAAGCAATTAATGCTTTCATATCCTAAAATGTTTTTCCTTGTGGAAAGCTCTGCAGATGCTCTCAAACATGACCAATTTGTGTGTCGTAAATTACAGCAAAACTGCCAGAACGAGGTGTTACCGAGTTGTAAAACCACTTTAAACATCCATTTAGCGAAATCTCTTGTACATCTCTGAATAATGTTTCGAGGCTCTTTAAATTGTTTTACAGGTGTTGATAACATGCTTTCGCTTTGTTATTGGCGTGAAATCTCCGAAAAGTGTCTGGACGTGTCAAAATAGCAGACATTTAAGTGTCTGATCGGACGGTTTTATCTTACGATTACTACTTATTATTAAGAACTGTTGGAGGTAACTTTGGTGGCCTCTATCAATAAGGTTTAATGTTTGTGCTTAACTTCTGCCCGCGGCTTCTCATGTGTTGTTTTTTTTTTAAAGTAGCCTAAATGTATACGTCCAGATCTTTGTGTGCACAATAACTGCACGATGATCCATTGATCCATTATGTTGTTTTAGGCCAAAATCTTCGCAATGTCACAAACTTTCGCCTTTATAATATTAGTAGGATTAAGTGGCTGCAGAAGCCGTCTAGGTATTTTTTTTATTTCCTATTTTTTGATATCCCTATTTTTTTTAGTAGCTGTGTATTTTTGTCTCCTAAATCTTTGTGTTCTGATAATAGTTGCCAACAAAATTGTCCGCGATACAAAGCTAAATGAAGCCTAATTTATATTATTTCATAACTACATAAACCGACCATAATATTTCGTACAATGGTTTACGTCACAGTCATAGTACGTTGTTAAGTTAGTTCAATATGGTTCTTTCCCATTCAGACCGCGCGCAGACTTAGAGTATGTAATACTTATTAAATCGTTGTTTTTCAAAATTTCCAACGCGTACAGAAACTTTCTTGTTTACCAGGATATAAATCCAGTAAACCAAAAACACCGATACGAAATTAATCAGGTCAAATTTTATGGACAAAGTTTGAAGTTACTAGCTCAAGTTGACGAGAGTGAATTTGCCGCTTAAATTCGTCCGACTTATAAACTTGAAAAGTCATCAATTATTATTTGGATAGCTTGTTATTACTTCGATTTTAGTTGACACTACTTAATTTGTGCTAAGGTAGTTACGATTAAAACTTCAGCTTCCCAAATTTTATTTATGACGCTTTTTTACTCCCCTAGCAAATTTTACATTAGCTTGTGGTTATACCTACCATAGAAAAATCGATTTGAAGAAGAGATTCTTCCTATTGGTTTTACATAAACATTCAAATTGACGACCGATGTGGGCGTAGGTCTGTCAGCGACGCAGAAGGTTGCGGGTTCGATTCCCGCCTCGGGACAAATGTGTGTACGATCTGCAGACATTTGTTAAGGGTGTTCTGGTCGTTTTCTGTATAATTATAATAAAAAATATCTATCTATGTATTGTATTATATTATGTATATCAGTTATCTAGTACCCATAACACAAGCTCTGCTTAGCTTGGGGCTAGATAATGCTGTGTGAATTGTCCAGTATTATTTATTTATTTATATAATTCCAAATATAAGAAACTAGCTGTCCCCCGCGGTTTCACATTTCCAGGAGTGTATAGAAAGGTCTTCACTTTCACGAGTTTTTCGTGAATTGAGAACCTCTTCCTTTTTGAAGTCGGATAATAGTTTAGGTAGTATTAGTATTGGTAGCTTTGTTAGGCAGTGAAGGAAGGACGAATTTTCGTATAAAAATACGAATATTCCCGTAAAACTCCCATGGGAATTATACAAAAAGTAGTCTATGTTAGTTTCCATCCGTTCAACTAACTCTATGCCAAAAATCAAGTAGATTGGTTGCTTAGGGCGTGAAAACAAACAAACGAACATACTTTTACATGTATAATATTAGATAGAAGATAAGATTTACAAAATACCTTCGCAACAAAACGACAAACTTGTCACTTTGTCGTTTTGTAGCGTGACAGAAATTAATCGACTTGTAAGCAGTCTCGTAACGCTTACCACTAAATTTTTGTTTACAGAGATATCAGTTCGTTTCGTGTAATGTGTCTATATCACAACATAATTAATTAAAAGCTTCAAAATATTTCAAACAGGAAAATATAAGATCGCTTTCCACTAGAGACAAAAACTGCGACACTTCAGTCGAAAAACCACAGACGAAACAATAATTAAGGCCAGAAAATTTCGACATCTTGCTAATTCCTGCCAAATTGCAGCTTTTTCCGTCGGCTGCGATTTTGACGATCTCTGTGGCGCGACGGGCGTAAGTCCCCCTGCTACGCACTCGGTTGCAGGTTCGATTCCCGCCTAGGGACAAATGTTTGTAAGACGACCTCTATGGCGTGGTGGGCGAAGGTCTGCCTGCGTCGCAGAAGGTTGCGGGTTCGATTCCCGCCTCGGAACAAATGTGTGCACGATCTGCAGACATTTGTTCAGGGTGTTCTGGTCGTTTTCTATATATATATAATAAAAAATATCTATCTATGTATTGTATTATATTATGTATATCAGTTATCTAGTACCCATAACACAAGCTCTGCTAGAAAATGCTGTGTGAATTGTCTAGCAATAATTTATTTATTTATTTATCTAAGGCGAAGTAAACTGGTCGTTTTTATTAATAAATGTTAATTTTTTTGATTGGATGAAACAAAAGCATACTTTCAAATTTCTTATACTTACAACAAAACTCACAAAAAATTAAATCTACAGCTAATGCGGAAGGACCGCGGTTTCTTAATTATAGTCCGTGATGATAAATGACGACATTCGATATTCTTTATACTATTACCTTTGATACTATAAATCAGTTCGCGATTTATAGGACTGGTCCCGGCGTCTGTTGGTTACGAAGTGCGAAATTGGGGCATTTGGTTTCTTTTACCCACGTGATTCACATGGTGAGTATTGTATGTGGCTGCCTAAAAAATTACGGAAACGGAGCAAAATAATATAAATTAAAATAATAAATAAATAATAATAAATAAATAATGCTGGACAATTCACACACAGCATTAGTGGTGTTTTAATGATGATGATTATCTATATTATATAAAACAAAGTCGTGTTAGTTACACCATTTATAACTCAAGAACGACGGGACCGATTTTCATGGTTTTTCATTTGTTGGATTTCTCTTGGTCCGGAATAGGATAAGAAGTATTAAAACATTGGAAAATAGACGAAAAAATAACTACCCGTGACGGGGCGGACCGCTAGCATGCTGATTGGCAGCTGCAGAACTCCTAAACAAAAAACTAGTAGAGGACAATGTTCTATCCTCAATCTCAACAGCCTATTAGTCCACTGCTGGACGCAGGACTCCCCCTGATTCTTCTATCTCATGGGGGGCCATAATCCCCACGCTGCGCATGCAGGTTGTTGATCGCAGTTCAGTGGTAGATCTATTCTGCAAGAGGCGTTGCTGCCCGCCCCCCGGTGTATGTCCCTTACCCCCGAATACTCAAATGCATCTCAGGTTTAAGTACGTCTGAAAGTGATGATTTTTTGACACATTTTCAATAAAAATATGTCAAAAACCACATCTTGAGACGATCTTAAATGTAAGTTAGTCGCCTCTTACGACACCCATGGGAAGAGATGGGGTTGCGCAAATTCTAAGCCGGTACCACACGGCATGTGCTATCATAAACCTAGAAATGTAAGGTCTTATTTTGTACGAGAGCTGCATGCATTGTATCAAGTGTGCAGTGCAATGTGGCTAGCTGTTGTTTCTCGGTTTTCGAGTCGGTCGAGTTATAGGCGTTCTCGTAGGGCTGGCAAAATATAGAACAGGCTATCTAAATCAGATATATCAAACTAATATTATAAATGCGAAGTTCTGGATGGATGATGGATAGATCGATGTTTGTTGCTCAATCACGCCAGAACGGCTGAACGGATCCGGATGAAATTTGGCACAGAGATGGATTATAGTCTGGAATAGTACATAGGCTATATTTTATCCCGAATTCCCACGAGAACGGGAACTACGCGGGTGAAATCGCGAGGCGCTGCTAGTGGATAATATGGCAAAAAGGCTTATTGCTAATAAAATATTTTTTAGTTATAGATAAAGACAAGGGCGAAAAGCGCCGTATATAAACCCTAATACACTTATTAGGCCTGGTAGCCTAATAAGTGTTGCTGATTAGCAATGGGTGCATGTACGGTCAATGAAGAGCAATTATAAGTCATGGATGCTATTTTATTCAATATTAGCCGAGCAAAGCACAACCCACAGCTAATAGGAATACAATAGTACCTATATCCCTATTTGTCAAAAATGGTAATTTCGGTTCGGGCAACAACCTGCTTGTGCATACATGCTATGCTCCCCTTTTTCTGTGCATTGCTCTTCATTAAACACGTATGGACCCATTGCTTGTAAATCTGTTAAAAAATCTCTAGCTCGCAATCGTGACCTTATAGAGCGTACCGGTATAGATTATTTAATTAATGATTTAGTATAAAATTTAATAGGTACCTATGTACTAACACACACAGTACGTTTAAGCACCGTGTTTACATCATGTGCGCACGGGGTATACCATTCAGGTTATTCAAGCTACAAAACTTTTACGAGGCACCTAATTTGTAAGTTATCAAGTACGCCTACTGGTTGCATAAACGTCAGTCAGCCCTAATCATATCGGGCCGTATCACACCGGTCGCCAGATGTAGAGCAAGCGGTCGAGCCGGCGATGCCTCCAGCAAAAAATCAGTGTATGCTCCACTCCAAGGCATTACGGTCGCGCGCTCCGCTTGCCGCCACAAAACTTTCAAACTTCGAACACCCTGCTTCTTTTTTTTTCTTCCATCTTTACCAAAGAGGTTGAACAGTGCAGTTTATAAGTGAAAAGTGTTGCGTGTGTAAGTTCTAGAGATGGCCGTGGCCTATGTTAGGTCGTGCGATAGAACAGGCTAGCACGTGTACCTTGTATCTGGCTAACCGTTCACTTTACCTATTCTGTCATCTCGCACTTGCAATGTTATTATTTTCGAAAGTTTTTATATTAGTCATCGTTCGATTAGAATTTACTAATGAAACAAACTTTTAACCGTTAGCTCTACATACTAGTTATTGCTCTTAATTGCGCTAAATCGCTCACTCGTTACCAATTACAATAAATTCGCAAGCTTCGATTTGTGTATTTATTTTAGTAAAACGTGCAGGCCGCAAGGTAAAAAGTTTCGCGCTACTATCTCACGCAATCTTAAAAATATAAAACAAGCTTAAAAGAGACGTCAATTTTGAGTTAATTAAGCTTTTAGTTTAAATTTTTGTTGTTTTTTTTGGACTCTAGACCAAAATAAGCACCTACCTATAATGCTCTAGATTTTGCTTACAGTTTTGCACGTCTAATGCTGGGCAAAACAGCCATTTGTTCAGGTTAGGTATTACACCTACCTAATAATTGCCAATTTTTATGCACATTCCAATTAAGGCAGTAGGTACTCGATTTTGGTAACGGTGTACGATAGTATTTCTTTTGTTTTTCTATTCAAGTAACTAATGAATCAGAAGTTTTAAGTAGATGAAATATAGAAGCCGAATTGATTGGTGTACCACTTAAAATTTATAAGTACTTAAAATATCGTTGGGGTGAAAATTAGTATTTTTTTTAATTACACGTGTGAAAAAAAAAGATAAAATGCAGCCATTTTTTTTTCAATTTAATTTAACCCTTTATAATCACTATCACCAGCGTCATTATCTCGGGATAATAATTATGGTGATGAAATTTTACAAGCTGCATTGACATAGACCAAATGAACTTAAATGATGTTAAGTTCTTGCGATAAGTACTTACCTTAAGAGAGCCTTAACATTTACGAACTAGCCTAGGGTACCTACTACCCACCGTATGCCATATATTAAACTGTTATAATATATCTTAAGCCCTTAAAATACTTATTATGATTGGTCAATTAGTTTCACGAATAAATCACCCAACGTTAATTTTGTTTGAGACAGTTACCTAAAATTACTTTGGTATTTAATAAACGTGCAATTATTAAAGTTCAATTGAAAAATACTTACAAAAAAGCTCGTAACGAATAAATCACAATTAAAGTAAAGTAAAAGTATCAATATTTATCGGAAATTACAGTAAATACAGGGTTTGGTACGCAATCAGTATAAAACTAAAAGTTGCCCCACAAGTGGACTTAATGTTGATTAAATATTACTGGGTCAATTTATTTCCGGCAGTGCGATTTGAGTTCGAATTTGCGTAAATTCAAAATTGTTGCTTATAATCAAGGCTAAACCTACAGACAAACGTAATGAACGGTTGTTATACACAGGCACATATAGTTTATAAGAAATGATCCCCTTACTAATGAACCAACGAAGTAGGTATAATATTTTACTAAAGCCCCTTGCAACTTAAGTGTCACACAGACTAATGCGGCCTGCGGTGGCGGTCAAATTGTAAAGAACTCCACCGCAGACTGCATCTGTCTGTAAGACCCATTAATTAAGGGGTCATCCGCAGGCCGATGATGATTTGCCCATACAAACTACCATATCTATTACCAAAATGATTTGTAATTCGAGCATATTTCTACCATATCATGTTGTTTTTTGTATTCGAATAGTATTTATCTAGGTTCCTGGTTTTTTTTTCTCTTAATAATACACATATACACAATACAAAATATGCAAAATGCGATTTTGCATATTTTTAACGTCGATAATGACATGTTTTCGTGCTATTTGCTTTGGATTAAAAACAATAATAACTTACGTTTTGTTTGATAAGGAACGTAGCTTATACTGTCTAGTTACAGAATTTGAATACATATGCCGACTATGCCGAAAATACAAAAAGTTTCTAGTCATATTTTTTGGTATTACAGACATTAATAATTTACGAATTGAAGTTGCGAGCAGGTGTCACCGATCTGTCGGGGAGTTTTGTGACAGTAGCCCAGTGGCTCTAAAAATCCGTTTTTTTGCCTGAGTTCTATGAGTGATTTGGCTTGCCGAATGTAGTTTTGCGACCATTGTAAGCAATTTTCTATGCATCCTAAAACATCATCATCAATATCACCCTATATCAGTCCTCCCCTAAAACATACTTCTAATCAATTATCGTTTTGAAACCTAGTAACAATAACTACTAGATATAAAACCAAGTATAAATAACAACTTAACTTTTCTTCTCTTTTTGAACTGTAAGCGATGGCTAAGTTGGGATTTTTCTTAATCTGCATTGCATGCCAAAACACAAAAAACTCTTCTCAAAACCGTTAAAACGCTTTACTAATTAACACATTCAAGTGGAGCTAAAAAAGCATCAAAACAAATACCGAAGCGTCTAATTAGCAGAGAGAGGCGATCACAACAAAGGATTGTGAACATGCTGTAGTTTTCCACTAGCAGACGAAAATAACTGTATTTGTTTATACTTAGACAGAAGTTTTTTTTTCTTACTTCTTTTGTTTTTCGAGTATCATTGATAGATTAATAATTCTTAAATAGGTAATTCTTTATTGTACCACACAAACACAGAAAACAGTTTAAAAATAAAAGCTAAGAGTAGTATAAGTACAAAGGCGGCCTTATTGCTATGAGCGATTTCTTCCAGGCAACCTTGGGATGGACTGGACATGTAAGAACAAGAAACCGTATAATATACGGTTTTAATATATATATATATATATACGGCGTATATAAATATTTTTATTTTATTTTTTCGAGTGCCATCTCGAAAATAAAGATATATAAATAATTGCTTCATTATAGGCATATACCTATGTAGGTACTTTAAATCAGATGAAACTTCAGACAACTAACATGACACTATTATTGTTATTAATGTAAAAATTTATTGTTAATTTCAATTTCATTTATTTTACAAGCGAGTTACCCGTGGGACTTACAGTTAAAACGAAAATGTCCAAGAGCCAGGTCCTTAAATAAGTCAAAGTAATTTTCTAAGTTAAAGTAATTATCTTCACACCAAAACTACAATACTGATAAATAAATAATAAAATAATAATAAAATATATTTATTTTCCAAACAGGACTAGGTACACAATATAACAACTTAATTAAGAGAACAAAAAGAAAACTACTTTTGTACTTAGCGCCGCTTACAAAATTGGCTCTAACTCAGCATGTGTTGGATGACTAGCAAGCTAACATCCAACGCTGATCTTCCGCCAGAGCCACTTGTTGGCGTTACGGATAAATCATTCACAATACCTACAACTAAAACACACGAAAGTAACATAATACAATCAATTAAGTACCTACACAAGAAAACAAATATAAAAAACACTATCAAATATTGTAAGTACATAGTACATACCTACTCTACACTACATACCTACATAATTCATGGTTCTAATCACTAATGAATGCCTATAAGAGATAAATAGGTACATATAGACATTGACATATTTATAATGCACTTGTGTCGTGCCTTAGACTTTCCTGCTCCTTCTGATGATCAAACTCGATCGGGCAGAAATTTCGCATAGATGTATTCTATACCTAAATAAATAATATGGCTACTTAGATCTCGAAAAACACGGGCGAATTTGCCTAGTTCACCATTAAAACTTGACTCACACAAGAAATGTGCTATAGGCCGGTATTTACCAAGTCTAAGCACAATGGTGTTTTAATATAAAAGTACCTACACTCTCCTTCATATTGTTCTAGTAAGCTAGAGACCAGCTAAATGCAAATACATTCGCAGGGTTAGCTTACTTCAAGAACAATAAAAGAAAGCTTATTGTAACCACTGGCAGAAGTCGGATAGCAAACATTAGCTGTGGTAGCCAGGAAACTTTTCATATCAAGTACCTTAGAACTGTACTCTGTAACTGTGTTAAGCCTCTTTAAGCTCAGGCAACCGAAGAAAAACTGGCCAGTTGCTTCTGTCACTAATATATAATTCGAACAGGCGATTTTATAAAAGGAGTGTTTCAGACGCGCTTATTCCCAATGTTTAACTCATGACTATTCCCAGTGTCTCACGAGAGACGCACCGTCTCTCGAAGTTATTCCAACGGCTCACGAGTGTCAGAACATCGTAAATTGCAATCTAAAGCGCAGATTCAGGATGGTTTTAACAAAATCTCCGAAAGTCACTTTTGGAGCACTCCTGCTTAAGTTTTTATGAGGTACATACTCCGTAGAACCATGTAGGTACTCCGTGTTCCATAGAACTAGTTTCAATGCAATAAAGTTACCCTTATCACGTACGTCGATGACTTTATAAACAGTTTTCACAAAAAATAGAGCTTTTCAAAAACTTCGAGAACCTTTATTCCAACTAGGCGTATAAGTTTTCCATATGCGAAAATCATGAATAGGCAATTTGAAATATTTCCGATCACGTTTCCAATTCTTTGGGTTTCCGCCAAATATCAACACCTAAAAACTTTTATTGCATATTGTCCCCAAGTTCTTTTCTCTTTCCCTTCTGTAATGTTAAACCAAAAAGCTTTCTGAAAGCCCTGTAAGTAAAATACACCTACCTACTGACTTTGTTTGTGAATTTATTTTATTGTTATAGGTTATGATTATGAATAACAACTCAACAAAGTTTTATTGATCAAGTGACCGAAAGTCGTATTTCAAGGCTTTATTCTCACAATGCCGTTGACAATTTTACGATCTTATGCTAATTCAATTTTAAAACTTAATTGACTGCTTCTTTCTTAGTTGTAAAATAACTCTTAACGTCCTAAATAAAAGCAGTTTAACTCCAATCCAGTATTCGCAGCTTTAAACGAAATTAAATTACATTGTGCTGTGAAACGTATACACCCAAATTCAATTTTCTCTGGTAGTTAGTTCTTTCATTTAGCAACCGTAAAGGAAGACACACAACTTGGCTTGGAAAAGTTTAGAGTTGAAATTTAGTGTTCTAACATACCCCATTCTTTACTCCTATATCTGCGCTTATCACAAATATTATTTGAGTTCCGTCATAACTTCGCGTTTCCCTCCGCTTACTTGCAATATTTTTATGTTTTTATTCCTGCCTTTATCAATGCCGTATTGACATAAAAACATCATAATAAAATATGTACGATCGTATCGTTTTTCGATTTGTTGCACTGTAGGACGCCTCATTCTTTGGCCGGATCTGCGTTATTGGTTGAATCCGCCAATAAATTGAACATCGATGCATTTTTATTCAACAGATTGTAAAGTAGCATTTAAACGAGACATGGTCAAAACAATTCTCAGAGTTGTACAGACATACGTTTAATTGTTGATGTATATTATCGATGGTTGGTAATCAGGGTCAATAATTTAGCCATGAATGATGCTGTACTTTCGAAGTTCGTTCGGACGTATGAGCTTTTTGATTGATGGTCTTGGGCTATTGTTTAAAACTTGTCTAGTTACCCGTGACTCAGACTTTTCATACTCCTAGAGTTACGTACTTACGCGATATTAATATTTATAGTTTTTGCTACACATAGTTTACTAGCTTTGGCCCGCAGCTTATCACGCACTTTTAAAGTCTATATTCGTCCCCTGGATATTGTTTACCTCCCTGCCAAATGAGATTGAAGATAGGCCATAACATCGGCTTCCATTCTATTTTTTTTAAAGCGTTGCTCTTTGCTTAGTTTTATATTTGAAGAGGACATTTAAATACTACGTAAGAAATAAAAATGTGTGATAAATTAAAATTTTAAACGAAAAAATATATTAGAGCTCTTGTTATTTCATTTGTGAACATCTCAAAAACCTGGTGGCCAAGAGGGTCATTAAGATCCATTCAGCCTTTAGGCGTGAAGAGCCTTTAGACATACAGAGATAGTTTTGCTTTTATAAAAAAATATAAAGATAAACCTACAAATATAGCTAAGTTTATCTATAGAGTTATATTCTTTTAGTGTCACTATAGCTTTATTTTTATACAATTTTCCTTGTGTCTGTTTATAACTAAATCTAACTAAACCTATCAATTGAGTCTCCGTTTTGTTATTTCTCGAATGATAGCGTAGCGCTACATTTGAACTGATACGTTAATTTATAGGCTAGCGTATTTTTCCGTTTTGTCTCGTCGAATTTATATACGCTTTCGTCAGCATCAACTTCCGATTCGCTTTCAAACTGTTTCCTTTGGCATTTGTTTGATTTTTATGTGTTATCCTTTTCTATGGACCTACCTAGATATTGACTGAGACTGATCAAGTCCGCTTTTGACACAGTTGTTATTTTTCATTGTTGACTATGATCACTTTTACATAACTAACACATTTGATTAACACTCACATAATCACTCACTAAGACCTGATGACTGTATGATTGCAATGAATAAAACTACTGAAAATACTTTGTTTCCAAGTGCTTTTTCGTCGGCTTACTGCAAGATGTCATTATTGTCATTAGCATAAATAAAAATTTGATAAAATCAATTTCTAACTTTTAATCACATAGGGCCATTATCATCAAAACTACAACAGCTCATCAAAATTATTTAATCGGCAATAAATAGTTTATATATTTTTAAAATAAACCGCGGTCAATGCAGTAACACTAATTTTTATTACAAAAATACAATAATATGACATTTTGCCATTAAAAGTTTGGACTAAAATACTATTTTTGGACCATACACTATGATGCGGTAGTACATAGGTACTCGTAAGTGCAAATCCTAATTAAGATTATAAATGCAAAAGTGTGTTTGTTTGTCCTTCCTTCAAGCCCTCGCTAAGCAACCAATCAACTTGATTTTTGTCATAGAGTTAGATGAAAGGATGGAGAGGCTAACAAAGGCTAAATTTCGTCCCGGTAAAACATCAAATTCCCATGGGAGATTTACGGGAATATTTTAGATCTGAAATTTGAATTTAACGTGAGAGCCAAAATTATCCAAACATTTATGAACGTTAATGCATTTTGTTTAGGTAACACACTCAAACTCGTAGATGAGTTTAGTATCAAAATGAAAATGGCCAATGTGGTTTTTACAATTGTTAAATCTTTTAACTTAAAGGAACAAGATACATATATACTAGAAATGCGTTATGGACATTATTATTAAGACATAACGATCCAAGTTTTAGTAGCTTTAAATTAGTGAGTTTTGCCAAATGTAGAAGAGCTCATTGAAACGAGCTCATTTTTGTATTTAACTTATGTAGTTAGTGACTTTTTGCTATTAGTGACTTCTTGCAACAAGAAATTACGACGAATTAATATAAAAAATTAGAAATGTTCAAAATTTTCTGTTCGATCTATGAAATTATTGAATTTCGACTACTATTCCTGATAAATTAGAGTCAGTTACTTACCTACAGTACCTACATACCTACTTCTCAGCACTTCGGCCAAATAGATCTTCGGTCATAATATTTTTAACAAAAACAAAATTCAAGTTCTGGATAACGTAATGGGGACTCAGGGGAAATCATCTAAACTTTAAATACTGGAACTGTTCCATGACACAATGACTGCTCCATCGACCCAGATACATGTGTTAGCATATCCCGTATTAACTAACTCCCATCCCGTGTCGGCTGCAATAAGCATCCGAGTCACATGCGACGCAAATTCTATCAGGATCTGTCTTGTTGCCCTTTTGCAATTTATAGACTTCATCAGCGCATTGTTGGCAGCACGTACAGAATGAAAATGTCACGAATGAAGTTCCGTAATTTGAATTCCGAATGTATTTTACTCATACAATTTATAATTATTTTTCATTACTTGACACTGGCAGTATTGTCTAACCAGACACGGTGACCAATAATTAAGAATTCATTCTTTTCCAGAAAGAAATTCCGTGTCACATAGATTAAGCCCCACTTGCACGACAATATTTAAAAGTCGAATTTTGATTAACTTTGACGTATTTGTATGGTTTGACAACTCACTAATCAAAATTAAGCCAGTTAATTAACGTTGTGCAAGTGGATCTAAATCTAACAAAAATTAAGTTTCTTTGGCCGGCATTTGTCATTTTTTATGATGTTTACGTTTTGTTCCCATTTCTAAATTGAGATTTAACATGCCATGAATGAGGGTTTTTCAAAATTGTAAAATCTAATTCAAAATTGGGTTATGTTTTTGGCCCGGACCGGATGTGTTTAAGTAAAGTAAAGTAAGTAAATCATTTATTTGAGACAATTTTAAATATTCATTAATGTTAATGAATCCATAGACTCCCGAACTAGTATAAACTGTATTTCAGGAGTCAGTGGCTTCTCCCACATAAAATAAATGTTGTGTCCTTAAAAAGATAAGGGTTTTTTAAAAATAAAACCATAAGTTAATGGAATGGAGAGGAATGGTCGCTATTTACAATGTCTAGTAAATAGATATTATCGCCTATCCAAATTATTAGTAGTGGTTATTAAAATTAAATATGGGTTTACTTTTGTATGCCATGATAAGAATAATAAATAGATAAGGTGTTATGTATTTCAGTCATTTTGTACAGGTACAGGTACCCATAACACAGGCTTTAACTGCTTACTTTGAGGACACATAAGCTGTGTGAAAATGTCCAGTATTTATTATCGAACCGAAAATGACTGGATAAAATAAAAGATTATTTTTTTATTAGTACTCAATCCCAAAAGCTCCAAATCTATTAGCAACACTAGACAAATATGACTTGATTTTATATGGCCACTGAAGCACTTAATGGCATCGTTCAAAAGCTCGTAAAGTTTATCACTGTGGGCTGCCACAAGGGCCATAAACCTTCGACGGTAATTAAACCGAACAAGATCAGAGACTTCTAGGATAATGTGGTAAACACTAGGTGCCTAACGGTATCCGAAAGTAATTTACGCAAGTACCAGTGCTAATAGGGGCATTAAAATGGACCTTTATTAATCCCCAAAAATTCAATCAGAATTGATGACGATTTTTGACCAGGTGTATTGTAAGTAGTACTTGATCCAATTCTTTTCTATTCTTTGATTGTAAATAAATAAATAATACTGGATAATTCACACAGCATTATCTAGCCCCAAGCTAGGCAGAGCTTGTGTTATGGGTACTAGATAACTGATATACATAATATAATACAATACATAGATAGATATTTTTTATATAGAAAAAGACCAGAACACCCTGAACAAATGTCTGCAGATCGTACACATTTGTCCCGAGGCGGGAATCGAACCCGCAGCCTTCTGCATCGCAGGCAGACCTTCGCCCACCGCGCCACATCGGTCGTCAAAAATAAAATGAATATGATCAAATACAATAATACTATCTTTGTATTATTGTTGTGATTAACACCTAAATGATAATACCTGTATTAATTTTTATAGTAAGAGATAATACACGATAATATTTTTTGTCAAAATTTAAAATTACAATGCATAAATTCTTTATTGCACATCAAAACAACATTACAAAGAGACATTTCAAAAGACAAGTGCAATGGGCTTAAAAGCGATCTCTTCCAGGCAACCTTATAAAATTAGTCATTAGGTAAATAAAACATAGTTTTTCGTGCTAAATACATATTCTTATTAGGTGTCCTAAAAAGCTAGGAAAACCTACCTACGTAACGTACTGCGTTTGCACATTACTGCCAACCCGCACCGCATCTTACAACTGGAACAAAATAGGGCAATCTTAGGGGAAGGAAACGAATGACTTCGCTGTTTCTAAGTGGTCAGTTAATACGAGGGGACGGTGGGCATCTGTTGCCGCTAGAATAAACTTATGAACTTAACTTTTCTAATAGAAAAAGACACAATATAGACAAAAGACACAATAATACCTCGTAGAAGCTGAATAAACAAATTCAAACTGACATAAATGACAAATAATTATACCGATTTGACAGCAAAACTCTTTGTTAACAAAGAAAGTTACAATCCAAAAAAGAATTACATTAAAACTAGTATTTAAAATTGAAACAATTGAGCTACCTGCAGACTGTTGCGAACAATCTACAGGTAACTCAACTGATCCATATCAATGCATAATACTACTACTATTTGATAGCTGCATAAATAAAACGTGTAGATTCACTATTCGAAAATAAAAACTTTTGAAACTGTCGTTAGAACGCTAAAATAACATATAAATCGTAAAAAAACAAAACACAGTAATAAGCAAATCAACTGTTTTCTTATAAGATTCATGTAATAATAAACCGTAAAAAGTGATTCGAGGCAAGTTTAATACCTAATCATGACTTAATTTTTTCTTTTTTTTAAAGTCATGTTACTGAGAAAGAAAGAAAAACAACTTATTGGCTCACACGCATCACGATCATATAATATTTTCTATATTATACCTTAAAGTCAAAGTGTCTCCACCATATTTTGAACCAAAAAGGTTCTGCTTCAGTTTAGTTATATTTTCCACGAAAAGTTGAGCAACGCTGGTTTTCTGGCAGAATCTTTGGTGCATGCGTCTACACGGCTGACAGACCATAGACAAATATACAAAAAATATAACAATATTTATTTTGTAATTACAATCTACCTAGGTACGTCTACTGTAACTTCTCAGTTCCTGGTGTATGGTAAAGAGATTCCCGGTCATTAAGACTGGGCATTTTCCAGGCGGTTATTAGTGAAAAATGATAAATCCCGCCCACTTTATTCAAAGCCATAATAAATTTCCCTAAAGGCAGAGCTTTCATGGGCAGGCACGTACAGCTTTTAAGTGCGCGAACATTACAGAGCGTGCTCTAAATTAAAACATAAAGAATTTTTGATGCATAAATACCTTCCTACCAAAATAGGTTTTGTTAGAAAGGATTAATATATTTTTGTAATTATGTTTGCCCTGGTTTTGCTATTTGTGAATTAATTCTTTTCATATGTAGGTAAATAGGCACGGTAGGGTTGGTCTACCAGTTTAAAGTCGCCCAGCGAGCTATAGAGAGAGCTATGCCCGAGTTTCTCTGAGGGATAGGATTCGCAACGAATACATCCAACAGAGAACCAAGGTTATCGACATAGGTCAAAAGATTAGCAAGCTGAAGTGGCAGCGGGCTGGCCATATCTCGAGAAGAACCGACAACCGCTGGGGTAAACGTGTTCTTGAGTGGAAACCGCGACTCGGCAAACGTAGTGTAGGACGATCTCCGACCCGGTGGGATGACGATTTGCGAAAGACTGCTGCTAGACAATGCTGTGTGAATTGTCCAGCATTATTATTTATTTATTTATAGTTTTTTTATTGTTATTTTACCACCGTGCCTGTGCCTAAAGATGCTATTCGTTAGATTAACAATGGACGTTGGAGAACTCTATTTCAATCAATCAGCAATTCCATACAGCAGCGTCAGGAGACGCTTCCGTCTAGTATTGATATGGATCAGTTGAGTTACCTGTAGATTGTTTGCATGAGCCATTAGTTCATTCAGATAGTTCAATTGTTTCAATTGAAAATATTAGTTTTAATGTAATTCTATTATTTAATTGTAATTTGTAATGTTCTTTTTTTATGAAGATTTAGGCATCAAACAATGCTATAATAAGATTGTGTAAAAAAAAATATAACTAAGATACAAAGTAAAAATAAAGAAAAACGGGGTAAATATTAATCCATCGGGAAAAAAATCTAGAACCTTCTCGGGGTAATTCTTTTAACAACTGCAGGAATCATCAAAATTGGTCCATAAATGACGGAGAAATCGATGAACTGGAACAAATAAAAAAGATATACAAACAGCTGAACCTAGCCCCCTCTTTTTTTCAAAGTTAGAAAATTATAGAAAATAAATAGAATAGGCCCAAAAAACAAGGATAATATTGAAAGTACTACTACGTAGCCTACTTAGGTAGGTACCTATAATAATGTTGAATCTCTAGAAAGTCTCCGCCAGAAAACTAGCCAAGTAAAAGTAAGAATAACTCATCGAATCAACACGGACATAAACTTCCCTTTGTAGCAAATACGACACATAAATTATTAGAAATGATCCAAAAAGAATTATGATCATGTTAAAGTGACATTTATGTAGCCAGAAAAGTAATTAATAAAAGGAGATTTATTATGTGCTAATTCCCATCACATAAATGTTATTAATGAACTACTCATTAATTGGGCTTGAAAGAATTTTTTTTGTGTTTCACTTCGTTGTATCATTTTTCGTGTGTGTGGTTTCAATATTTTGATATTTTTAATACTAAACTCGGATAATATCCTTTGGCCTGTATTATAAAAGCGTGCTAAGTCTTCGATATTTGAGTAACGATTTTCTATTGTAGAAGGGTTACTTAGCACTTTCATGGCTGAAAACACAGAGTGCGATATGCGGATCACTGTCGCGCCGGCGCTAGCAGTGATCGTGTTAAGAGCCTATACAATCTCAATTTTTTTTTAAAAGGATAGACATAAGATTTCACGTTCATAGGAGCGGGACAAGGAATAGCAACTCAAGTCCAAAAATCAAGTTTTAGCTTATTATCTATATGTAAGTTAGGACATTATTTGAAAAAACCGAAACATATAAAATATTCTTTATGCTTAGTTCTACTACCATGCTTATTCTCAAGATCGTAACTTCTGTGTATATTGAGAAATTTAGGATTTAGTAAAAATTTAAAGGTAATTTTGCAAAAAAAATCTGTCGAGAAATATTTGTGGAATCCTGTTTTAGAAACATATTATGATCGATAGAGTAAGTCCTGAACTTATTATATACATTTCAAAGTCTAATATTTAGTAGTTTGGAGGATATGGAAATCTGACAAAATTGATTTGGGTAGCATAGATCGGTAACTGAACATAGTTTCATAATAATGTGCCTAACTCTCGCAAGCAGATCCGGAATGATGAAACAAAGTGATCAATATATATGCAAAAAATCAAACAAAAAGTACCTACCTCTATACGGCCTCAATCTTTGCTTGTTTTTAGAGTGTGTTATGTGTTTAAGCCTAAAGAAATAAAGTTATACTTTATATATACGTTATATAGTTATACTTTATATATAGAATAGAATAGAACAAACTTTATTTAGCATACACACAAAAAACAATAGATCAATAGATACGTTATATATACCTACGTTATATATACATACGTTTCGACTTTTCTATCAAAATTTGGAGTCATTGATAAGAATTCAAACCTACCATTTAAAATAAATTTAAATAAATAATGCTGGATAATTCACACAAGATTACCTAGCCCCAAGCTAAGCAGAGCTTTTATTTAAGGGTACTAGATAACTGATTTACGTAGGTACTCATTGTATCCAATGCATAACATTTTTTTTTATTGAAACAACCAAAACACCCGGAACAAATATCAGCAGATCGTCAAAAGCTATCGGCGGTATTTTTCCTATCTCTCAATAAGGACCTGTAACGAAACATGGCCCAATCACGTCCTTTTAACGTTCATAACTGTCCAAGACTTTATTATCAAGACTTATAAAGCTACAAAAAAGGATGCTTTAATTTTGAGAGACCGAATTTCATAAGTTTAATCATTGTAAAGAATAATAACTGTTTAATTTTACGGGACAGAATCTTATTTATTGATAAGTACAGATTCGTAAATAAACCTTCGGAATATAAAATGCTTTTGCATTTTGTTCTGATTTCTGCATATGACTTATAAAATATTCAATTATAGTAGGTAGGTACCTAGGTACTTGCCAAAACTCAAGCATTTAACCGATCAGATTAATAACAGCTTACGTTTATCCACTTCCATAAATAACCAATTTGTAATTAAATATTTTATAAAGGTCCGCAATAAAAAAGTTCAGAAGCTCAATGGAATTGTTTTTCGTAATTTATATTGGCACAGTTACTCTGCAGAACTAAAGTAAAGGTTCGTTGGTTGGATCACATAAAAATCATATAATCATAGTGATTCCGAAACTGATGATGAGTTAATGTGAGAATCGTCATCAGTTTCAGCCTTGGGCAACGATTACTTAGCTTCTGAAAGAAAAATTGAGAAATTTGGAGATGGCAAATACCCACCGTAGGTATTTGCCTTTTCCAAATTTTTCAAAATTTCTTCAACCGTGTTTATTAACGAGAAAAAATTATGTACTCGTTAATGAAATTTATATTTCCCTTAAGTTCTATCAACACTTCCCTACTACTAAATCTATTTGAGCATGTCATGCAAATCACCAATGAATGAAATATTGGCAAGTATGTCTCACCCTTCTCAGGAAATATAACGAGTCAATCTTACAGCTTTTACGAGCTTGTTTATCTGAATCCCTTATAGTAAACCCCATTGTAAGTACCCAGCATTATACATTCCAGCAGAGGTCAACGACTGTTTGGAGGAAGACATCTTGCGTATTGTAGGTAATAACTTTTTATTCTGCCTTACTTCCCGATTAAATCATGAGTGGCAAAAAGCTTTACACATTGACATGATGATCATAGACGCAGCTAAAAAGGTAGGTAAGGCAAATGCTGTAGGTAATGTGTCAACAAGAAAACAACAGAGCGTTGTTGCTTACATCGACGTCTACATAATGTTGGGCAATAAATTTCCTGCAACAAACAACCCTATCTAATCTCGCACCGCAGTTGGCAAATCTCGGCAACTCGAAACCAACAATCTTTTCACTGTTTCCGAACCATTAGCCAGCCCATAAACGTAACGTATCATCGGGTTATTAAATTGTACCAACATACATTAAGCTGAAACGCCCAAAGTTCGCAAAAGATAAAATAGCTTTTTTTTCCTTTATTCGGTTATCCAATAATGTATTTAGAGACGTCGAATTTGAATAAATTTCCAATAAGGTGGCTTGAATATCATTGCGTCGAGCAAATGAGAATGTTTACTGGTTACATGACAACTTAATAACGAAATTTTTGACTAAATTATTTTATTCCTTAATCTGCTTCTCAGTGGACATTTTATTTAAATGAACTTCCAGCCTTTTAAATTAAGTAGGTACTTTATAAAAGCCTTAAAATACCTACGTAATAAACTTCATCATTAAGTTTTAGTTAAAATGAGTATACTGCGCAGAATGACTCTTAGAACTCAAACTTTACCTTAAGCTTAACATGAAGTAACATTACCTAATCTGTGGCTCAACTTTAATTTAATTTAAAGATTTTATCTAGGTATAGAGCAAGCAAACAAAGTCTTGTACAAAAATTTCGTGAACCAAAAATATCTAATGCTGACTTATTCAGCTTCGATGTTTTCGCTAATGCGGGGATAGCTTTCAGAGATTTAGTGCGTTCGGATTTTCGGACACTGACACTTGAGACTGAAGGGACAGATTTATGTGCAAGGCGCCAGACACGAGCTCTTCAACGTTTCTATCCGCGGCTCCTAACCCTGGGCTGTTTCTTACACACGTCACTATTGATAGGATATTTTTGGCTATTGAGCATTGAGGACTGCGATTATTTAGTACAAGCAACAACATCGTCAAGCTGTCGAGTGCAAGCGCGTCAGTGGTGGAGCAGGTGATGAGTGAGAGAGATAGACGGACATGAGGAAGCGAGGGCGCGTGTGCGGTGTGCGGTGATGCTTGCAGCGCACGATGCGCGCGGGCATTGATGGAAGAGTCATGGTCGTCGGGCGGTGGCGCGCCGCTGCTGCGCACCAGGTCTTTACCTTTGGTGCTGGAGGCCAGCGGGGCAGCGCCCACTCGCCAGACCAAGCTCGACCCTCGACAGCTCTTGACCCTCACGCGCCATTACTACCCGGAGGGAGGCTGGGGATGGGGGGTGGCGCTGGCTGCCACCCTGGTGCAATTGCTGGCTCATGGACTCCATCAGGCCAGTGCTATACTCGCCGTCGAGGCTACCAGGCGCTTTGGTCCAGGTGTACGGATGCAAGCAGGTAAAACTTAAATTATAAGTTAATAATTTACCTTTGTTTTAATTTACGTAAGCATAGTTGATCGTTTATTTACACTCCCGAGAAGCGAGTCACTATATGCATGCAAGTTAACCACATGTGTGGTAGGGTACCTGATTCTTGACATATTTTAGTTACTACAGTTAACTGCAAAGCTCTCTAAGCAAGATTAATTTTCCACATGCATTTTTTTATAATTATCCATGTTAAAGCAGATTTTCCCGTTAACATTACCTACACCTAACATTTGAATATTTACAATGTAAGTTTTAAGCTTTCTTAATCGCATCGAATAGAATCTTTATTCTACAACTCAATTTTCGACCAATCAACCTAGACTTCTTACTGTTCTTAAGAGCGGTGACTCTTCAATGGTTTCATAAAGGAAGCTTTTATCGGTGCATTCGACCCATTGATCGCATTTAACTCGTATTTGGTGACCTGTATTCACTTCAAACTGAAAACACGTCCTTGTAACATGTCTAGAATAAAAACACTAGAATAGAATGGCTTCAAACAAAGATTGAGTTAAGAGTTTTTTTTTTATTTGCTTTGGGTGGCTAAGTGTGGCTAAGTGGCCTTATTCTGAGCGCCACTTTATACGTTCACCCCTGAAGCTGCGGTGTTCATAATTCGCCACTTACCCTTGCAGCTGCTAGGAACTGTAGGATTTTCTTCGGGGTGATGTCTCTTAGCTCATCTGGGCTGTGCAGGTGCTACGTTTTTGCATTAGCGCTCCGCACTCTCCTAGCAGATGGAGAAGCGTTTCCTCCACCTTCTCACAGAATCTGCAGGATTCTGTGTCGCTCAGTCCCAGTTTGAACATGTGCTTGTTGAGGCGACAGTGTCCAGTTAGGGCTTTTGTCATAATACGAAGTTAAGAGTAACCTAATAAGATTATTATTCAACTTAAGCAATACTATATGCTTCAATCATACTGTTCAGTTCAGCGCTCATTAGCGATTTGTATCGCTTCTGGGCATATGCTGAGCGATGCCCGATTTTTTGTCGCTTATTTTTCTTTTTCTTTGTTTGTCTTTTCTTTTTAATTTGTGTTATTATGACAAAAATAAAACCTTTTTACTTTTACTTTTTTTTACTGTTCACAAACAAATTCACTGATTGCCGCTGTTTTAAAACTTATTGAACGCTTTCCTCAAATTATTAAAGAAGACCCCTGCCACTTCAAAACTTCAAGCCCAAATAAGTTAAGTAACAAATCGCATTTTTTCAACTTTTATAAGCAATCAGAAGTTTTCGATAGAGACAGTCCTAACTTGAGATAATGTCATGTAACATTATGCGTCTGGAAAGTTCGAACACAAAACAAACTGGACTTTGTTTAGGGCGGAATACAAAGTTGGCTTTAGCCCCTTGTCCAACCTATCGTGTTATGGCTATTTTATTTTTATTTACCAACACAAGATAGACAATTTAAATATTGAAGAAATAGTCCTCCTGAAAAGCAAAAGTGAGATATATACCTAACAGATAAATTTCTACCCGCCTGGTACTTTGAGTGAGATTAACGTTGTTCAATATGAGCCATATGGAATCAAAAAACTATTTATAGGTACCTACCTTATCTCCTTGTATTTCTACTTTCCTGGTACTTTGCGTGAGATAGTTAAAAAATCCTCCGGAAACAATGGTAATCAAGATTATTTGCACGAGTAGTAATTTGCCGACAGTAATTTTGCTACTTTCCTGTTAGAAATCTCAAACTGGGACGAATCAGGAACGCTTTCAGCATAAAATTTGAGTTTCTCGACTCGTCCCAGGACCAATGTGGGACGAGGAATAACTTAACATTTTATTAATTATTTGTCAAATTAAACGTCACAACAAGTTAATTATCGTAGATAATTTAAACATAACAATTTTCTGGGGTAACTCCACAAACAAATCACAAGTTTTTATAGCTCAAAAACGATGTATTCGATCTATGTTTGGTATGGGGCAGACGGATTCCTGCAAAGATGTTTTCAAACAATGGAGAATTCTCATATTGCCAGCACTGTACATTTTGGAAACGGCGGTTTTTGTTAAGCAGAATCCACATCTGTTCAGTTTCTATCCTGCAGAGAGCCGACGTGCAGGTACTCTACACCATAATAGTGCAAGAACGAGAGTATTGCGTATAGGTGTATTCTGCATGGCACCAATCATATTTAATAAAATCCCATCGTCTATTCTATACGAACCATCAATAATTTAAATATTTTTAAAAGTACCTTGACGAAGTTACTAACTGAAAAATATATAATACACTGTAAATGAATTTCTAGATGACAAACTACATTAATTTTTTGATTTATTTTTACACTTAATATTTCTTTTTATTTTACTGACATTGACGAATTGTACATTTAAAAATAATCTTTTTGACATTGAATATTGACATCTAGTAATTCATGAGTCCATTGCTTTGCTAAATGAAGTCACCATTATTATTTATTACATTTTTTCGCGTAACGTTACATTCTCTATGATACATTACCTATTACACTAAAAGGTGAAATAGCCTTTGTTTTTTTTTTTTTTTTTGTAAACTATGACTCGGTGTTTGTTTTGGTTGTTTTAGTAACTGTTGTGTTCTTTTTAAATTAGTATCATATTTGTTTAATTTACCTACTTATTTTATGTTTAATTTACCTTAATTTACCTACTCATTTGTTTAATTTACCTACTATTTTAATTTTGCACGCAATTTGAGGCATAATGTAGTGAGACTATTTAATGTAAGACCTATGTACTGTACCTACATTCCAGCAAATAAATAATTATGAATTATGAACAATCTTAGATAATGTATCAATCTGAGTTTAAAACACAGTGTACCTAACTACAAATTATCTTTCCAATTTATGTGTGTAAATTGAAAGTAAATGCACGGGCTCATAGGCACTTCAGTAAGTCAATATAAATGCCTAAAATAAAATGCTAAGTGTTTCCCACAGGTGTTGAAGTTGTTAAAATCGGTGCTAACTGACTTGAGTACTACGACCTAAGGCCCTTGAAATCAGTCGTAAATATTTTACTGAGAGTTTTATCCTGGCCTATGCTAGTAGGTTTCATAATCGATCATAAAATAACTTCATGACATGAATGCCGTCATTGAAGAACTTTCATTTAATTTTGGTATAGTTCCTACATCATTTTAAACACAAAGTAAAACTTTATGTAAATATTTTCGTATAGGTGCTACAATAATATGCGCGTTGAAATCTTTTATATGGTAATTTTAAAATTATTAAAAATGACCATTCAAAAAATTTCAACAAATCGATTTATTTTTTCTTTTCAGAGTTGATTTTTTGTTACGAAATGATTTAGGAGAAATATTGCCTTATCCCTTAGACAATTTAACCCATCCATTTCCTGCCTCTGTCAATCCAGAAGCCTTGAGAGAGGAAAACAGGCCAGGCATATAGGGCTAAGTGAACCTATCAATCTAGAACCTTATCCTGCTGGCTAGAACACTGCAAATGATTTACCGATTCAGAACTGTGTTGACGCCCTCGCGTCAATCATCTCAAATCGTTTATTAGGATCAAAACGAGACGGCAATACCAGGGTCGGTACAAGGACAAGATACATGTGGGGCAATTACGAACGAAGACGGAACTTTTTTGGCATGGTAACATCATCGTTCGGAAAAAACCACATAAAATAATCAAGTGGGCTCATTGAGTAACCTGCATCGTATACCCTACTTTAATTTAAGATGACATAGATACTCGTACAAGGCATCAATATGAAGCCATGAGAATAGGTAGCGTATCGAAAATATTGTATTTACCTACTTAAAAATTTGTGACTTGGTAAATGTTAAATGTAAAATCATTGAAACGTACTTGTAGTTCTAGCCGTGTCGTGCCGGCTTAGAATTTGCACAACCCCAACTCTTACGGTGGGTGTCGTAAGAGGAGCCTATGGGACCTACACCAGGGGGCGGGCAGAAGTGCCTCTTGCAGAACAGATCTACCACCGAATTGCAATCCCCGACCCGTATGCCCAGCGTGGGTATTATCGACATTAGCCCCATATAAAAAAATCAGGGGTAGGCCTGTGTCCAGCAATGGACCATTATGGGTTGTTGAGGCTGAGATACTTATACTTGTTAGACAAGTAAAAATTTAAATACAGTGAAAAAAAGTTATGTCTGTTAATAAACAAAACGACTACTTTAACTTCTTTGGCACATTAGCTTCCACATTATCTCGTAAACCCGCGGATGCTAATGGCTCACGCCAACTTTGATTACA
Organism: Eupithecia vulgata; assembly: GCA_946478455.1. Lineage (NCBI taxonomy): Eukaryota > Metazoa > Arthropoda > Insecta > Lepidoptera > Geometridae > Eupithecia > Eupithecia vulgata. The sequence continues at coordinate 8,161,488 of OX297869.1, read as the reverse complement.
GCCCACCTATGTATCTTGTCTCCTTCCGGCCCTCTCAGATTGCAGCCCACCTATCTTGGCCAGGCCCTGATTACGGCCCTGATACGCGTTCGCCCGACCTCATCGCACATTTATCATCTCAAAGGACGTTTAATATGTTTCGGTTCGGTGACAGCTAACGTGATAACGACAGGACGTTACCACGCTTGCGATTATTTCCACAGCTTTTTTGGCTCGTGATTCTTTACACCTTGGTTTTTTACAGAATTCAATTACGAGCGATTGGACATGACATTTACAATGTAAGAGTTCGGTATGTGAAATGAGATTTCGGATGAGACGGTAAAGCTTGTTTTAAGACACAAGAAAAATAAATGTGAAATAAATTTTGCAGTAAGCTTTAACCATAGGATATTATTATCAAGATTATCCATAAACTTGTATGAAAGCTGTAGGTATTGAATTTGGCTCTAAACGCCAAAGTTATTAGAGTTCAATGTAATAATGAAGATAATTTACAAAATCTAGACACGTTTTCGATTTCGTTTTATTGAATGCGGGTTCACAATGTTAGTTTAAAGTGCCCGATATGAGGCCATATAAAGTTAAGAGACAGACATTTTACCAGTTATTTACAAGACGATGAGGCAGCACAATTTCTTCATTTTCGATTGAAACGAGCCCCTTAGGATGTCCCACCACTTATTGTCAGAGAAAGAATAAGCCTAACTTATTTATATCGTTTTATTTCGCATTTACTGCTACAACCTAATAAAAGTCACATTTTTAAGAAAACTTGCAAAACTTTTTATAAAAACCTTTAATGCAAAAAGTTTACAAAGGAACCGAGTATTGATTTGTTTTTATTAGTCTCCGACCGCAAAATTTGATAAAAAATCTCGGTTATTTTTGGCCGAGCTTTGAAGAAAACTTTCGCAGTAATTCATAGAACTAAACAATAAGAGACGCAGACAGACTAGCTCTCAGATCACTCATCAATCTGCAGATCTAGAATAAACAGTGTCTCTAGATTTATTCGTCAGATGTGTGGCTAATGGGTGGCGGTCCTTGTTAAAATGTCGACGAACCCCCCAAAATGTGGACGTAGTCAGGATTACAGAAATAGTTTGATAAAAAAATGCCAATGCTGCCAGCATTCTGGGCACTCTGCCTTCTGGTGAAGGCTTAGATTTTTAGAAAATAGATGTAAGTGTGAATATTTGTTGTAATTATTGTTAGCAGTTAAATAAATAATATATATTAAAGCACGATTAAATAATAAATATTGTTCCTATAGTTGTAAGACACTAAAAGTGATGTTAAATTAGTGAATAGTTAATGAGTTATAAAAATATTAATCGGTGGAAAATATACTTCATTAAAAGTAGAGTAGTAGGTACCTATATCAATCTTCTGTAGCATGTAGCAGTGTGGTGGGGGTAGGTTAGTAATTATTATTTTAATGATGCTGTAACTGCATAAACTATAATATAATAAATAAATAAATAATGCTGGACAAAACATCTGATGTCGCTTCGTACACAATCCCAAAACTATGTAAAAATTATAAGTAAAGCATTTAAAAAAAGGAAATATTCATTTATTTTGACAATCAATACATACCTAGGTACGTTGAATAGTATAGTAGCACATACTGTAGATAAAGGTGACAATTACCTACGGTATCAAAAATGGCCAACACTCAGCCGATGCTATGGCAGAATGTATCCTGCCATAGCGCTGGTCTTCCGTGGAGGCCAGAATGAAGCGCGTGTGTCGCTGTTTAATACACGCGTATACAAACATAATATATAAATGCAGCTTTCAATTCCGTTGTCCTACTTAAAATTATTAGGTGAGCCTTCGCAATACTGAGCGTGAGCATCTTATAAAATTTGTATAAAGTACACACTGCCCAGTCTCGCCCTGTTTAGAGGACCACCAGGTATACATGTGCGTTTTAGGCTATGAAAGTGTTAACACTTTCATAGCCCACTACGCACAAGTCCCCCTGCCGTGCGCGTGGTGGCGCGGCGCGTTTCTGCCCCGGTCGCACCTTAAATGGTCCAAACACTATTTTAAAAAGTCCTGAATACATCCACTTGATTTAAGGGCTCAAAGTTTGAATAGAATTGTTTTTCCGTCGCCAGTCGCCACTTGAATAAATGATGTACCTATTTCAAGAATCACTCAGCTGTAGAACATTTTAAGAGTAGGAATAGGTATAAAATAATTTCAAAGTTCTAAGATTTCTTATAAAGCTTTGGTCATGTCAGAAACATCAAATTCGTCTGGACTGCAGGAATGAGAGAAACCGCTTGATGGCTGTCTTTGTGTGTACGAAGCGACATCAGATGTTTTGAACAAATTAATAGTTGAAATTAGGTACCTACCTAGTTTAGTTTCCAAGAGTTTTGTTTATTCCTTGAATAGGTATATAAACCACAACCTTTATAATTTAACTGTTCAGGATTATTAAACTTATTTGGAATGGCAAATTAGCTGTTGAATTGAGGAGAAAATCAAAAGTAGGTAGTTCTCTACTTTCGACAATATCTATAGGTATCTATACTAATATTATAAATGCGAAAGTGTGTTTGTTTGTTTGTCCTCCCTTAACGCCCTAACTAAGAAACCAATCGACTTCAGTTTTGGCATAGAGTTAGTTGAAAGGATAGAGAGTAACATATACTACTACTACATAGGCTACTTTTTATCTCATAAATCAGTTCCCATGGGATATAAATAACTTAAACAACGTCGAAGCCGCGAGCAACAGCTAGTTAGTAATAAATAATGTTCTGTTGAACTGAACGAACCTCTAAAAAAGAAAAGTCGAAAAACTAACCGTTCCACCGTTAGAGAATGATGCCGAGGTGGTCCCTTCAAAGTGTATAAAAGTTAAGGACTTCGAAAGTAACTACCCAGTTTTTTTATTTTTTCAAACAATCCAATTATTATCGTAAAGAAAGAACTAGGTAACTACAGGAAGGAGGAAGCTCATAATCACACAGAACATTCTAAGACCTTCCGGTCACCCATTTCCACCCGGAACTTGGAAACTGTGCCAGAAATAAGATCCCAAAGAGTTGCTATAACGATGCAGTTCGCATCCAAGTTATTGGAAACTCGTACATCGTGTTGATGGACCCGGGAGAACGAACTTCATAAATTTTTCAAACGATTCCGTGAGTTCTTGGGTGGAACGGGTTGAAGATTTCTCTTATTCAAGCTTCTTTAGTTTTGTTTGTGTGGTAAGTTTATTTATAGGGATAATTGGAAGCTTTAGTTATTTTAGGTTCTAGGTTTAACATTCATAGGTACGTAGGTAGTGATTCTGTTGGCACAAAACCTAAACTAAACTAGCGTAAAAATGTAGCTGTCCCCTTTTGTTCGATCGAAAAAATAGACGTCAACAATTTTAGGCTAGTTTAGTTTAGGTTTTATGCCAACAGAATCGCTACCATTTGTATCTTTTTTATACTCTGTCTTTATTGTGATTCATTCGTTGGTGGTTTTAATTAAGATAAATAAATAAATACAACAAGCTTGGCTTAGGTTATTTATTTATTTATCATATTTGATCAATCAATTTGAGGCCAGATGATGATGTATTGTATACCTATGGAATGGGTATGTCATCGTAAGTATCTACAGGATTATTGATAACTAGCGGCCCGCCCTGGCTTCGTACGGGTAGATTAATATATTAAAATATAGCTTATGACACTCGCATATAACGTGAGTTTCTAGTGGTAAAAGAATTTTTAAAATCGGTTCAGTAGATCCTGAGATAACCCCCTACAACCTCACAACTTTACCTCTTTATAATATTAGTTTAGATTCACTGAACCTGCGTAAACTGGAAGGTTATGCTCATCATCACAAAACGTTTGCGAAGATGCCGCATTAGGCTAGTTTCGTAAAAAAAAAACGAATTAGTCCGTCAGTTAAATTGACAGAAGATATTGGGACACGCCGTATGGCCATGTGGTGCTTAGAATTTGCACCACCCCAACTGTTCCCGTGTGTGTCGTAGGAGGCTCGTTAGGAAACTACCATAATCTAAATCTAGTGTTAATTCATTCATTCTAAAATTTAGTATTCGTAGTAGGTATCCATACCGCAATGCTTGAAAACGAAAGTTTTCAATCAGTGTGTCCTACCCGACCCGTCCTCCGGACCGTGACCTACGGAGCTGAGACGTGGACACTCACGGTAGGGCTGGTCCACCAGTTTGAAGTCGCCCAGCGAGCTATGGAGAGAGCTACGAGTATACTCGGAGTTTCTCAGAAGGATCATTCGCGACGAATACATCCGACAGAGAACCAAGGTTATCGACATAGCTCAAAGGATTAGCAAGCTAAAGTGGCTGTGTGCTGGCCATATTTCAAGAAGAACCGGCAAACGCTGGGGTAAACGTGTTCTTGAGTGGAGACCGCAACTCGGCAAACGTAGTGTAGGACGCCCTCCGACCAGGTGGGATGACGATTTGCGAAAGACTGCTGGCAGATGCTGGATGCGGCAATCTGAAGACAGGGCGCTAAGGCGCTCATTAGGGGAGATGCCTCCCCTAATGAGCGCCTTAGCATCAGCCTATACCAATCCACTGCTAGCTGGACATAGGTCCAGCTAACATTGGATTGGTATAGGCTGATGATGATGATGATGACTAGGTACCCCGCCAACACCATTCAATAGTCGTTCTTTAGAGTTATTGGATTATCTATGCTAATTTAAATCAAATCCATTTCATTTAGTTCACATTCACACGCTCTCAAACTAAATCACACACTATCGTTTATTTATAATGTCGTAATAACATTTGTACCTATGACGTAGGATTTGCCAATTCAGGATCTGATAGTCTGTCTATTGCTAAATAATATCTTGCGGCGATAATAAAGTTTATTATAATTGGATATTTAGCCACGTTTACACAGTAACAATGCTATACTCAGTCATTGGTATATATGCACTTAAGTAACCTTTTGCCATAGAAAATCGTTACCATAGATCGATGAGTAAGCAAACTTTTATAAAAAGGCCTTTAGTAAGCAGATAATTCCAGTAGGTTAACTATACCTAGTAACTAGTATTAAAAAAAACATGTTTTTCTTAATTTAGCTGATTCCGAGATCGAAGCAATTGAATTAGCGGTCTTATCGCCGAAGCGATTTCTTTCAGATAACCAAACTGCTTTAAATAGTTTTTTTCTCTTACCAAAAGTTGGTATTTGTTAACACTTTCATGACCCAAGACGTAGAAGTCGGCGGCGGCCGGGCATCGCGGAGGCTGGGCAGTGAATGCGTTAATGACAGTACGTACTAATTTAATTGACACAAAATCACCCGTATCTTTCTATCAAAGTAATAAATTGCATGGTTGATAACCACCCACATTACTTACGTAGTTACGTGAATTTATCAAACATTGGGACATTGTGGGCCTGATAAACAAGACTTCACAGGTAACGCGTAGGCAGTAGGTACATAATTACCTCGAGTCACCATTAAAATTGATAAGGTACCTACATAGGAAACACCGACAAACAACTTAGGTTAGAGTGCAGAGATAACCCTTTAGGTATCTACACCGCAAAAAAAGTTTCAATATCTATTCTTCACTTTGAATTTGAGCGGTTAACTATGAACCTTAGTTTGTGTTGAAAGAACACCAACACTTCATCCTTTAACGAGGGACATCATCGGCGCGATTTCGATATTCATAATAAATTCGTCAAACTATGATAGTTCTCATAGTCAAAAATTCAATATCCTCTACTAATCTACACTTCTAAATTTAACTAAACTAATATTTTAGTTTTATTTGTTGATATGAGCTTGTAAGAAGGGGGACTTAGATAAAATAATTTACTAGATTTTAATAAATTACAAACCGATTTCGAACCCTTAGTTTTTTTGGGGGATAAATACCTACTTAATTGCTCGGATTTTTTTGAAGGGACTAGCTCGATATCATCATCAAAAGAGTCATCCGAATCGATCCATATGAATACGAACATAGATTTTTTTAAATACAGCCGAACATAGGACCTTATTCTTTTTTTGAAGTCGGTTAAAAATCAGTAAGCAGTTAAGGTAGAAAACCTTACCTACATTTACGTTATTAAAGCTGAACTTTATAAAACTAACTGAATCTGAAAGATCTGCGAAACTTTCTCAACTTCCAAAGTTATTATTTATTTTCAGCGATGTTTCCAACTCCAGTCATTTCCGCTCTCCAGGAAATGCTTTTCTCGTTAAGCTCTTGATCAACGGATTAAATTAATTCCTCTTTCGAGTATTTTTGATATCTGTCTGGATTATTAATAAGATGGGCTATTTTATTAGTCTTGACAAACGGAATGTTTAATTCCGTATTTTTAGGACGAGAATCATTACTTTGCCGTAAATGTAACACTCATTAGGGGAGGCCTATGTCCAGCAGTGGACTGGTATAGGCTGATGATGATGATGATGAAGCGTAACAGTTATTAACTAGCACGGAAAGAAAAGTCTTTGTCTCATTTAAGTACCGTTATTTTTCTACCTTTAGCAATGTTACTTAGATAATTATGATAATTCCATCCCTAATTATTTACATGAACATCTTTGTATATAGTCAAGTAGGTACTCAAACAATGTTTTATAAGTTTGTACAAATAACATATTCTTATTCTTCTTATTCTGAATTCCGCGTAAGATCTCCAGCATGAAGGTATGCGGATCCTAAGTATGACTGAAGTAGATATGAGCAGGACTTAAAAGGCTAGACAGAAAGACGAAAGATGTTCTACAGCCATTACGGAAATTAGGGAAAGGCCTGCGTTCAGCAGTGGACTATTATAGGCTGTTGAGGTGAGGTGACGAGGATCGGATAGAATGTCGCAATAGAGAGGAAAACAATACCCAGCAGTGGATAGTTTTCCTTTCCATTGATGCTCACGGTCTGTGTAGATTGATAGAGGATGATTCTATCCAGCCATAGTTGTCTGGTAGAGATAACTCTTAAGCGATAAGACACTTGTTGATTAGTTTTTAAGTTGTTGTAAATAGTTTCTATTAGATTTAAGTGTGTGCATTAAAGTATTTTCTATATATCTATAGAGAATCTAGAGATCTAGGGACATAGTCCAGCCGTCGGTCCAGCCGTCTCAGGAAAGAGATGCATGAAGAGACAAGACGTGTTTTTCAAAGTAAAGTTTAACTTTAGAAGGAACTTATTTTTATTTTATTTTTTTATTAGGACTTACAAAATGTCATCATGAATAACCTAGAGAAAGCGTTAGGTTTCCAAGGTCGCTATTTATGATCATTTATGACCACGGACTGAGATTGAGGTGTCCTGCTCGAGACGATCAAATGTCCCCTTTCCATCAGTACATCTTGGTCCAGAGCTCTGTCTAATTTTATATTTCCTTGTTACAGGTTGCCTAGGAGCATTATCAGCTGGAGTTGCCTTGGCGTTATCACCGGTGACTGTAGCGCTATGCGTCCGCAAATCGACGCGCGTCACTGCGGTGATGGGAGGACTTGTGATGGCTCTCGGGTGTTTGTTCACATCCTTCGCGACGCAGTTTCACCAACTCTTATTCAGTTATGGTAAGACCAATCATAATTTGACTTGGTGATATTTTATCCATGGAAGAAATTAACGTGGGTAAAGGTGAATGATGATGATGATGATCGTTGCTGCAAAATCAATATGCGAACTCTCTAAAGTATCACTCACCTAGCTAAAACTAATGAGCGCAATTCATGAATCAAAGATAACGAATAAACCCGAAAAGCCTCAACAATTATAAACAAAATAAATAAACAAGAAACAAAATTAATGATGCATGTGGAAAGAAATCACTAGAATCCCCGTAAAAAGGAAATTCCAGTCAATGTGAATTCAATTAAAATCACTCAAAACATCCACATCACTAAATAAATAATTGGAACCGTAATGCACCTGAAAACGCAATGCAATTCTGACAAGTCAATTTATTTCAACTGATTCCCACATCCGAAACCCGTTTCGCACATCAAAGGTATCCGTTAATTGGCTGGCCGTGTAAATAAGGATATCTACATAATCAGGCGTTAAATAAACACGTAGTGTTTAATTTGGAATCAGTATTTTGGTTTCGACTGTACGTGACCTACATCACCCGTTGTAAATGTAATAGGTAATGAAGCTCAATGTCCAATTACAATACATTCGATTACAGAAGTCATATCTGCAACAGTCAAGCAGTCGCAGTCATACAGAGAAATAACTGAGTTTGCGCACTGCATAATGCACGGAAAGCTTCCTATCTTCGAGGATAATGCGTTGGTGCCGGCAGAAAGTGGTATTTGCATCTAAATTGGCGTAGTGTTGGCACTGTGGTCCCAACTAACCCCTCTATCCGAAGCTAGCGATAGTTTGTTTTCGGAACAACCCCGTCAGCGTCAAAGAATGTTTTGCATAAATGCATCTCGGGAATTTTCAAAGTTTGAACACACAACTGAATTATTCTATTTGCTTTCATAAAGATAACTTGAGGAGAAATTGAGCTTTTCTTTTTTCTTATTTTTTGGAGCTTTGCACCGGTGGTGATCGGAACAAATTGGTAGCTAGGTAGGTACTCTTTGATGTTCTGACTAAGTATTAAGGTGTTAAAGATACTATTGAATTTTCTACGCCAATAATACAATTACCACCATTGCCAAGTTCGTTTCATTGCATTTGAATAGCGTGACACTCCGAATGAGAGCTGCAATGAACACTAACGAGATCCGTTTATATTCTCCTTAAGCGGCAATTCTGCTCATCGCTAGCTTTTCAACTCACTATTTAAAGTGGGTTAACTTGCTTCGATTGTGTTCTGGTATATTTATGCAGGGAACCGTAAAAAATGGAGAATTGACCTAAACTTGTGCATGAAAGTATGAAAAAAACATGAAAGAGAAAGATTGTAGGAGCCCCTCAGCGAAATTAAATCAGTCTCATAAAGAATGAAAGAGCCGTACGTAACCTTTGAAAGCAAAGTTAGTATAAACGAAGCTCTGAGGATTCTAGATATAAGCTGGCGAGTAGGAATTAATTAAATCACTACCAACTTAATTTATTGGAAAAGCTCGGCTGCTCGAATCTTGACTAGAACTCTAAGTCTCTACGATAAATATTCATGGAGATAAGTCATGGCAGTTTGTAATTAATTTTATCTAAAGCCCTCCAACATTATCCAAAAATACTTGGCACCAAATCAGTAGAGCACATTGATTTATTCAAACACAGCAAAATATTTTCATTTTTCATGTCACCGTCTTAATTAATACGCAGCCATTATTATCTTGTATTGTTGAAATTTGTTACAAATTAGAGGATTTAGATTTACGACGCGAACACAAATCACGGTTTATCTATTCGAAAGATGTCCCGATATTTGCAGACGTCAGACGTTTTAACAAAAAGATTTCGGGTAAAGTATTTTTAAATCCAAGCAGCTTACCCAATGCTCGGAATAGACTTTCAGCAAATAAAATAAGAAGCACAACCATCAGCTAGACAGCAATCCGATACAGTTTATCCCAGTAATATACCGCTGAATAAACATGATTGCAGAAACCAATACCACCCGACACCTACTAAATAAAAGAACTTTATTTTTTACAATTCTGTTTGGTATTCGTGCAATGTTCTGTTGATTAAAGTCTATATAGACAATGGACATCTCCGTTTATCCGGTCGTTTAGACGAATCAGTAGTTGTCTTTAATGAGAACGCTGCAGCGTTGGGACTAATAAAATAAAGACCTTTGCGACTCCAAGAACTTTTCTAATGGCAAATGAGGTCTGCAGACCGTGAAAACATTTTCCATTTGGAGTTAAGAAGTGAATGGCTTTAAAAGTGTCTAATCTTTAATTGCATTGTAACGCATCGTTCGCTCTCAGTTAGGATAAGTTTGATCACTTCAGAAAGAGTCAATTCAACGATCCGGATAATAGCATTTTCTATCTCATACGATAAGAAAAATATTCCTACATAAATGCCCACAAATAGAGTAATAAAAAGTCCAATAGGGAAAACAAAATGATGTGAGGAGCACACTCATGCTAGCTGATAATTATGTTAGTCAGGCAAATAAAGGATAAAGAGACATCGACATACATAGTCAGTCACCTAAGATTTGCCTAAAGGCGGGCTCTCACCTGGAACATTGGTCTGTAATAGTTCAGATTCATCACTAATCACTACGTGGAAAACCAAACATAAATTGGTCACAGTGGACAGTGAGGCAGTATTGTTTGCAGCGGGATGCTCAATTCGAATTTTGGTTTGTTACATTAAAAACAAATGGGATCGCACTATAAGCACATTTTGAATTGATTTTTATAATACGTATTGTAATTTCCAGGGACAGTAGTAGGTGTGGGAGTGGGGCTAACCAGGGACTGCTCGACCCTGATGGTAGCGCAGTACTTCAAACGGAAACGGGAGCTCGTGGAGATCTTTATCGTGAGCGGCAGTGGACTTGGCATCGCCATTATGTCGACTTTCATCAAGAGTGCTATACGGTAATTTGAACTTTGAGTCTTATAAGACTTCAGGTTTTTCATTGTTACTTGATGGCTGAGATTGATAGGATATATGAATGGTAATCGGCATTTATGAGTGTTTCCCCGTTTAACCCAAAACATAATTATGTTCGGTGCAACGTTCTACCCAATCCAAAATCTAAGTTTGTGATCCACCGAAGATTTAAGAAATTATTTGTTCAACACTAGGTACAGTGGATAATAGAGGGCTAGATTTAAAGTCCAGGACAGAGAATATTATGATGTGAGCAGAGTTAGGCCTTTGCCATGGAATGGGTTAATAATAAGTACCTAATGATGAATCATAATTAACATTTTAAGATGAGCCAACTCCATGGTGACTTCTTTTGCGATACGAGTAAGAATAAAGTTGATGCCAAACGAGCGTTATTTTTTGAGTTGTGGTTGTGTGTCGTGTAAAAATGATTCATACAAATCATGCTTGTTGTGAACTTGTGACATAAAAATAGTCTAAATTACGCTTTTGTGGCCTCAGACTAAGAGCTGAAGGAGAATTTAATCTCCCGTTCCTATGTTTCAGAGCAATCGGCTGGCGACTAGGACTTCAGGCGGTAACAGGGGTGGTTTTCGTTACGTTTATACTGGGAACCTTCTACCGATCAGCGTCCTTATACCACCCTCAGAGACGAGCGATTCTGCACCTTAAGAACCAGAACAAGATCAAACGAAAGATGAAAGATAGGAATAAATACGATGACAGGCAGCCGTTCTTTGATTTCTCCATGCTGAAGTCAAGGACAGTGAGGATACTGCTGATTTCCACGGGTATATCGGCGTTTGGAATCAACACACCGATATTTTACTTGGCTTATCACGCTGAGGAAGAAGGTATCTACTAAACTTCTATTGTTTTTTAATTTCTTGAACTTCTATTCTCCAATTTTGTTGATAAGGCGGTTAGAAGGAATTCGTTCTCCGTAACAGTTTTAGTAAAACTAAAATGGAAACCAGAGTGAAAGTCACAGGGTACCTCTGCCTCTTGTTTCATCATCAGCCTATACCAGTCCACAGCTGGACATAGGCCTCCCCTAATGAGCGCCATAGCGCCCTGTCTTTAGCTTGCCGCATCCAGCATCTGCCAGCAGTCTTTCGCAAATCGTCATCCCACCTGGTCGGAAGGCGTCCTACACTACGTTTGCCGAGTCGCGCTCTCCACTCAAGAACACGTTTACCCCAGCGGTTGTCAGTTCTTCTCGAGATATGGCCAGCCCACTACCACATCAGCTTGCTAATCCTTTGAGCTATGTCGATACCCTTGGTTCTCTGTCGGATATATTCGTTGCGAATCCTATCCTTCAGAGAAACTCCGAGCATATAGCTCGCTGGGCGACTTTAAACCTGGTGGACCAGCCCTACCGTGAGTGTCCACGTCTAAGCTCCGTAGGTCATGACGGGCCTCTTGTTTAACTACCTATGTCCAATTTTGAATAATAAATTTGTAATTGTGTAACTAAGAGCTCCCGTAAAATCTCTACAGTTCTATTTAAGAAACTTGATCCCAAAAAAACCACTTCGTAAAAAATCTGACATACGAAAATGTTATTGGTAGTGATTTTCTGTGAAAGAGTGCATCTAAACTTTGGCAATTTATGGTTTTTAGGTCTGGGTGACACTGCAGAACTGCTCCAAGCGTACCTCGGTATGGCCTGGGCTCTGGGCTGCGCTGCCTTCGGTCTGCTAGTTCGGCAGAACTCAGCAGAGTGCCGTATTGCCAGGCAGTATCTGACGCAGGCGGCTGTGTTTGTCTGCGCTCTCGCCATCATGGCGTTGACTGCTGTTGAGGGATCTTATAGAGGCTATGTTATGTTCACTTGGGTTTATGGTAAGTCCTTTGATCACTTAGAAACCACGTCCAAGAGAACAAACGGTATGAGCTGTAACTACCGATAAGTTAGTGATAAATTATAAGACTAGACTCGGTACCAGTCAGGGGGTTTAATGGAATTATGAGGTTTACCTTAACTTACCGAATGATCTAGTTTACAAACCTTTATGTTTTAACATGATTTAGGTCAGTGGTTTCAAACATAACAGTGGGGTGACCTGTCTATGATTTTGTACAACTAAACACTATCGTTAAATAAATAATTTTCCGGACAATCCACACAGATATGTATGTCATATAACACAATTATCCAGTAGAAGAAACTAAATAATAATATTATGAATGATAGAAGACTTACTTAGTCATTTTCATCATGGTTCCAGGAATATTCTGCGGAGGATACCACTACTCTCTGAAGATGTACACCTACGAGAGGGTGCGGTCCAGAAACTTCGCTCGCACCTGGGGTTTTGTGCAGTGTTCGCAGGCTGTTCCCATCGCCATTGGGGTTCCTTTGTCAGGTATATTTTAAAAATAAAACAACAAATTAGTAGGTAGGTCATTACAACGTTTCTTCTAAGTATCAACTGCTTGTGTCAATATTTACCACATAGTAGCCCAGGTTATCCTCAACCGATTGAGCTGTAATTTGGAATAAGTACTTATGCGAGTTCATCCAGGCATCCAAAGGTTGTCCGGAAGAGATCGCTTCTAAGCGAAAAGGCCGCCCATTGTACTTGTCTCGTGTAATATGTCTTTTTGTAATGTTCTTTTTCTGGTGTACAATAAAGTGTTTTTGTGTTGTATAGTATTATATTCGTTGACAATGCAATGTCAAGATATCATTGATTTAGTCTGATGATGAAGACTGAAGGTGGCCAGAGGAACTATTAAACGAAACGAGTTGACCCCGTCGAATTTGGGTTCGTTAGATTTGTCTCTGCAAGCACCTGGTCCTAGATGATAAAAAAGCTTGTTTTTAAAAAGTTTCTTTTAAATTTCAAATATTTATTCTAACAGAACATCATTGAACACTAACAATAAATCGCAACCAGATATATCTACTCGTAGTGCTCCTATCTGATTTAGGTACTAGTTTGACCATTCGGTCAGTGTTAATATCACCTCTTCCACATTATTTGGATCCTTTGGTTTATTCCTTTAAGTTATTAAACCAATTGCACAACCATCACCAATTGCTTTCTGTTTCAGGCTACATAAACGAAGAGTGTGGAGGCAAAGCTGGTTACTACTTCAGTTCGACTTGCTCGCTCATCGGTTCGCTCTCTCTCTTTTGCATAGACCTACATAAACGCAGTGTCGCGCAAAAACACACCAAGTGAGTACTCCTACCCAGCTTAGATACCTACTTACAGCTGCTGAGCCTACCCTACCCTCCCGAAAGTCCTCATAAGTGCACCTTAAAGTTCATTTTTCAAAATGCCAATAAAAAATCCATTATTTCTATTACCAACTTGCTTACATTATTAGTTGTGTACCTGGAAACCTTTACCGATATACTCGATACCTGGAAACCTTATAAAGTATTTTATAACGTTTCCAGGTATCTACTCGTACCTGACGAAATCCACCAAATTCGGTCATAGTCGGAAGACTAACCGTAGCTGAGAATAGAACACAAAACAAGCTTGTTCTCGAGCGCAGTCCGCATACCTCTAACCTAAACTTAAAAACTCCTTGCTATGAAAGAGTCTTCATACTGTCTAATCCTCTTTGCAGAGAAAACGGCGGTAGAGTGGCATGTGAGTCGGCGTGCGGCACGTCCCGCCGCAGCCGCAGCCACGACCGGGAGAACCGCACTGCCATAGGCGCTGCCACCGCATTAGGTAAAAAAAATATTATCGTATTGAAGATTATTTATCGGATATTTATCGCGTACCTTTTCTTTTCCCCAAAAAAAGAGAGAGGGGAAAAGAAAAGGTACGGGATAAATGGTCTGGTCTGATCACTTTCCTCTAGAAATAACTTGCAACTTGGACATACTTAGAACAAAATGTAGTAGCAGTATCGTAGAACGTAACACCGTGATATGGGGGAATAGGAACTCTGAGCAGATTAAATATTATAAAGAGTACTGTAATAATAAGCTGAGGGACATAAATTTCCCATCAGAATTTCAGGAATGTAGTGATAAACTTTGTACTAACTTGGAACATAGGACAATAATTAATGAATTGTATACTAATGTTGTTAACATCCTGAGAACTGGGGCTAGTCATAGCTTTGGTAGGGTAACTTCCATCAAGAAAAAGCAGGTTGTAGGGTGGAACAAACATGTAAAACAAGCACATGCGGAAGCTCGACTTGGGTTTCAGAACTGGGTTTTGTTCGGTAAACCGAAGACCGGCGACTTGTATGATGTGATGACAACCACTAGGAAAATATTTAAACAAAAATTAAAATGGTGTCAGGAACATTCCGAACAAATAAAAATGGATATATTAGCTAGTCATCACACCGACAAACAGTTTGGTAAATTCTGGAAGCAAACCAGCAAACTGAGTCCCAGGTCGGGTCTGCCTGTTAGTGTGGCGGGTGTTAGCGAAACAGCGAAAATAGCGGGCCTATTTAAAGATCATTTCAGGTTGCAATCGCCTCTTGTCACGCCGCAGGATGCAGTGTCTCAGGTTGATGGATCACCTGGTGGGTTGCATGTGTTCACTGCTAAGGAAGTATCAGCGGTTCTGAAAGGTATGAAGAGGGGCAAGTCTCCGGGCCACGACTCCATTAGTATTGAACACCTGCGATTTGCTGGGGTACATCTGCCTGGAGTGCTGGCCATGCTGTTCTCGCTGTGTGTTGCACATGCCTACCTGCCTGATGATATGATGAAGACCGTGGTTGTGCCATTAGTTAAGAATCGGACTGGAGACGTGTCGGATATAGGTAACTATAGACCCATCTCGTTGGCTACTACTATAGCTAAAGTACTGGATTGTATGCTTGACAAACAGCTACAGAAACATCTTGTGCTTCACGACGCTCAGTTCGGATTTCGATCGGGGCTCTCTACAGAAACGGCAGTACTGTGTCTCAAGCATACCGTCCGGTACTACACGGATAGGAAGACACCTGTGTACGCGTGCTTCCTTGACCTATCAAAAGCCTTCGATTTGGTTTCCTATAGTGTCCTGTGGAAGAAGCTCTCAGAAGACACAACGATGCCCGCTGAACTCATAGAGCTGTTCAAGTACTGGTACGGTCATCAGAGCAATGTTGTCAGGTGGGCTGGCTCGCTATCCGAGCCGTACGGGTTGGAATGCGGGGTGAGGCAGGGGGGGTTGAGCTCGCCTCGACTTTTCAGCCTGTACGTCGATCGGCTGATCGGTGAGCTCAGTAGCGCTATGGTGGGCTGCTCCGTTGGTGGAAAAATGGTGAACAACATAAGCTATGCCGATGACATGGTGTTGCTGAGCCCGTCGATCAGCGCCCTCCGGAAGCTGGTAGGCATATGTGAGCGGTATGCGGTGACACATGGCCTCAGGTACAACTCTTCTAAGAGCGAGCTATTGGTGTTCAAAGCGGGAACTAAATACTATCCACATGTTCCACCCGTCTTACTGGATGGCACCGTGCTCAAACAAGTGTCGCACTTTAAGTACCTGGGGCACTGGGTCACCGATACCCTCAAAGACGACATGGATGTGGAGAGGGAGAGGAGGGCGTTGGCTGTGAGGAGTAACATGTTGATCCGCAGGTTTGCTAAGTGCTCCGAAAAGGTGAAAATTACACTGTTTAGGGCATTCTGCCAATCGTTTTACACCTGCAGCCTGTGGATGAACGTTACTCGAGCGGCGTACAACGCCCTCCGGATACAATACAATAACGCGTTCCGGATGCTGGTGGGTCTGCCGCGCTACTGCAGTGCTTCCGGTATGTTCGCGGAGGCGCGAGTGGATGATTTCCACGGCATCATGCGCAAGCGTGTGGCCTCCCTGATGCAGCGGGTGCGCGCCAGCCCCAACAGCCTCCTGGTCACGGTGTCTGAGAGGGTGGACGGCCCCATACTCAGACACTGGACCGAGACGCATGTGTTGCCCTCTAACGCATCGCGTTGTGCCAAATGATATTGTGCCAATTATATCATTTTTTTTTTTTATGTTTATGTTTGTGTTTAAATTTAATTTTAAATGAATTTCTTGTGACATGTGTTTATGGTTTGATTTGATTGTGTAATTATGTATAAATACCCGATAACTAATCTTCAATATGTTAACAAATCGCGAAAGTTTTAATACATTATCGTTCATCATTGATAGAACTTAAGTTAAATCAGAATGGAATTTAGCGCTAGTTCAAAGCCCTGAGAGTTTATTCGTTTGAGTTCCAATATAATCTCGAACAGCGCCTCTACCGTGTTACTTCGCAAACTCCATTGATTTGGTAATTATATTTTATAGTCTATTCTATAGTCTATAGACCTTAGTTTGACCTCAGTTTGACCACAATCTCACCTGACGGAAAGTGAAGATGTGGCCGACGATGTATCACGAAGGTCTAGAAGATACCTACCTATTCTTTCTTTCAGTCAGATAGCGAGTTAGGTAACTACGAGCAGAGTAGATTTGACTGATTCTGAGTATTGAAACGATACGTTTTTTTTTTGTTTTTTTTTTTTTATATTGATACATGTTTGTTGTTTGTTGGGCAAAGTAACTTGCAAGTAACTAAGAGCAGAGTAGATTTTAACTAATTATGAGTATTGAAACGATACAATGTTTGTATGGGCAAAGTAACTTGCAAGTAATCTGAGTATCCGACGACCTCTGTGGCGCGGTGGGCGATGGTCTGCCTGCGACGCAGGAGGTTCAATTCCCGCCTAAGGACAAATGTTTGTACGATTTGCAGGCATTTGTTCAGGGTGTTCTGGTCGTTTTCTATGTTTCATAAAAATATCTATCTATGTATTGTATTATGTATATCAGTTATCTAGTACCCATAACACAAGCTCTGCTTAGCTTGGGGCTAGATAATGCTGTGTGAATAGTCCAGCATTATTTATTTATATATTTATTACAACGATACATGTTTGGACATATAAACAGGAATCTGTTTCAGAATCAGTCAAATCTCTCTGCTCTAAGTTACTTGCTATCTGACTGAAATATGACCAAATCACGAACCCAACCCAACCTTAAAAAGTAGGTAGCTCGAACGACGATGCTGTAGGGATATATGTTCCTACTTACAACAAGAATAAATAAGAACAGAACTATGAAGAAAAATGTGACCCGGACCTTCTCACCTTTTCCCCTTTCCTAAAACCTCGAAACAATAACCTAAAATAGTTCTAGGAGCAGAATTGGTAGCACCAGACCGAGCTGGCCGCGACTTCCTACTCGACAGCATCGGTCCAGGCACCCTGGGGTCCCCCCCTCCAAACATACCACCCGAGCTGACCTGTATTAGCGAGGAGGGGGGGTTGGACCTCGACTTAGACCTGGATATACCGGAACATTTGCTGGAAGACTTGGAGGATTTGGATTGCGGGGGTGATTGCATCACTAGCTGTAATAAGGTAATTTTTTTAGACCTACGCAGTAGCTATTCGACTTCGACTCGTACTTACAGTCGGTTCATCCGCTTGTTATAATTTGACAATAGTTTAAAAAAATTGTTAACTTCTAATGTGTTTACTTACGTGTGGAAAAACCAAAACTTGTTTCGGAAAACAAATAAACAAAACTTTACCAGGATAAGTGTTACATACTTAATATGCTATAATAGTGCTTTGTTTAGGAGTGTAGTCCCTCTAGGTAAAGATTTTGTATTTTTTACGATCCAAGTCTTGGTTCCTTCTACACAAGTAATAATCACAGCTAACCCAATCTTGGTTACTCCACACACTAGAGGTTAAGAGTTAAAAGTTTAAACTATTGTCAATTTGTAACGTATGAAAAACCGACGGCTGTTACCGACTCGGCAGTGCCAGCGAAAGCCGAGTCGGTAGGAGACACATTTTTCTTTTCAATAGACCTTCTCGTTTGAACACACACAATCTCATGGAAAATGACGATGTGGCCGACACTCTTGTCTTGGAGAGACCCAGATTGTAATTAGCCGAAAAAAAAACATACAATATGGCCAGCGGAACATCGTAGTCGAGCGAAAACGAACTTAGTTTTTTGCTGCCGGTCTGGATTGGTAGTAAGCTATAACCTCGCAGGTACTTACCTAGGTCTGAACAGGCTTATAATTAGTTATAAAACTACTATATTTGTCGACTGTAAAATTTTACTGTGTATGTACTTTCTATTCTCGGATAGGAAATAACTTTAACTCACAACAATAAAAACAACACGCTTAGGTACATGGTGCTCCGAGGCAAATTAATAAGGCGTATCATTAGTCGGTCTTAGTTCCATATTTCTGAAGGTGCAGGGTTCAGTTCACACGCCTAACTCAGACATCAATTATTATCCAATTTGAGATTATACAGCAAAAATTCAGTACCTAACCTACCGACATCAAAATAGCGTATTGCGACGCAAAGAATAAATGGACATAATGTTTGTTATTTTAATTTTCTGCAGGTAACTGCCAGAGGCACCAATTTTGTATCATCATCATCGGCCTATACTGGTCCACAGCTGGACATAGGCCTCCCCTAACGAGCGCCATAGCGCCCTGTCTTCAGCTTTCCGCATCCAGCATTTGCCAGCAGTCTTTCGCAAATCGTCATCCCACCTGGTCGGAGGGCGTCCTACACTATGTTTGCCGAGTCGCGGTCTCCACTCAAGAACACGTTTACCCCAGCGGTTGTCGGTTACCAATTACCGAAATACTGTCGAATACATATTTTGTATAACACCTCATAAATTTTCTTTAGTTCCGGATGCGGTTAATCACTCAACCCATCTGTTTTCAGGTTGAAAACTACCTTATGCTCAGCGAATACGAGAACAACTTGATAGCGGAACTACCGAATCTGAACGAGCGCCGCAACCGACGGTGGTCAATCGTCGTGACCAACTCAAATTCGCCAACTCCAGAACCCACCACTTCACCAGAAATCCACAAAAACTCCATCAAGTGGAAGGAACCCTGCCCTGCACCCAATAACAGACTGATCACAGTGATCAACGAGCAGTCATTGTAATACTAGTGGAAATTATAAAGCAGACAATAAATAGAATAGTGTACTTTTGTAATGTGTACGACCTATAACCTCATTAATTTATTGTGTGTGAATAGCAGTATTTTGTAATGAGAAGCTTTCTTTTTAATCTTAGACTGGGTTAAGTTCAAACATAACTACTAGATGGCGCTGCTAAAAATACCAACTTTAAGCATTAGTATAAAAGTTGAATGATTCTACTTACGAGCAAGTATCTATGTCAAGATTAAAGAGAAAATGTCCTCTTATTCAACGTAATTTATTATTAAATTATTATAAATTATTTGACTGGAGTTTTATTGCAATGAAACAAGGTTTAGTTTAGAATATAGTCATTAAATATAATGCTGTTATCATAGTATACAAAGATATAGCTAAATAATGCACCAAAATACAATCGAGTACAAGACGTGTTCAGATAAGAACAAAGTCAGACACCACACTAATATAGTTGTCCAAATATAAATTGACTCTGGGCCTGACGTTTTCTCATTCAAACACGTCGAAATGATTACCGATGAGGGATTACAATAATGTCCTCTAAGAACTGGGCGAAACAACGCATCGCTTGCAGCAAGGCCGCGAGGAGAATCGACAAAGACAGGCTTAGCAGCTTTTGATTCTCTCGCCTGGCAATTTCGTTGTTTCCTACAGGAACTAAACTCGTTTCTACGCTATCACTTGAATCATTATAAGTTAAGTTTGTTTCTACGCTAGGCTCGCTGGAATCACAATCAATTCTACAATCGTTTACGTCAGATCTACTCAAATCGCTTTCGTTATCGACATTACATGTCAGATCTATCACAACACACGAAACTTCATCATTAGCAGCTACAGGAATAAGCGTTTTGTCATATGCATTGGCATCGTTCGAACAACACGGAATCACATTCCTATTTTCTTGAGGTTTGTTTAGGCACTTTATCACTTCCTGCTTATTTATAGAACTTACATTTTTACCTACAACTTCATTACTTACGTTGGAAGTTGTTTTTAGAGAGTCTTCGTTTTCCTCCGATGACATACCACTGTCTACATCAGTTGCGTCATTGTCGTCATCGGTTTCTACTTTTATATTGATGACATTTTGTTTAGTGTTACCGAAGCTGCCGTAGGTTAGAGAGTTAGGTGCTCCGGTGGATGGTGTGCCCAAAGTGGGCACGGCCTCGGGTCATGAGACCCCGGCATAGCCGACTCTGCCTTTTATGACCCTCGCACTGGAAGACAGATCCTGGGTTCCAAATATACTGTCCACGTCATCCAAGGAGCCGTTGCTTAGCGAGCAGCTGTCGTCTAGTAGCAGTTCGGAGCGCAATCCCTGGAACAAAAAAAAGAAGGTAAGTCAAGGGTAACTATTTTCTCATGAGAAACCGGTAGCTTCAACGTTGGTGTTCTTCCAACGCAAATAAGGTTCGTAGTTAATCCGCTTACATGCGTAATGAATTCGTCAAACTACGATAGTTTTTATAGTAAAATGGTAGCTTCAACTTCTTTCTTAGTGGTGTCGCTTGCTTTTCGCTACGACTCTGCCGTGTCAGGAAGGAAGGTGTCTTTTACTTCAAACATATGATAGATTCTAAGCATGCATTATTACAAAATCAACAAGAAGGAAGTGATTTTTATCTATCTACTAGCTGCTACCAGCGGCTTCGCACGCAAAGTTCCAAAAAAATTAAATATACAAATATCTTTATGCGTTGTAGCCTATGTGTTATTCTGATATGTAAGGTATATTATTATGAAGTTTCATCAAAATCCATTCGGTAGTTTCTGCGTGAAAGAGCAACAAACATACTTACATACATCCTCAGAATTCGCGTTTATAATATTAGTAGTATTACATTTATCTGCGTCCACTGATTTGTTTTACTTTTGACAGATGCACACCTAAGAAGTTCACTGATTGTGCAAATCAACAACAACTTCTTCATAAACATCATAAATTATCATAAAAATCGAATCCGTACAAAATTAGGATGTGACAATTAATCGTCAATCAAGATGGCAAAAGCAAAAAAAACATGTGAAAGAAGTTTGAGAGTGGTTTATCTACACTTACACTTAGATAGATATTTTTTATTATACATAGAAAACGACCAGAACACCCTGAACAAATGTCTGCAGATCGTACAAACATTTGTCCCGAGGCGGGAATCGAAACCGCAACCTACTGCGTCGTCGCAGGCAGACCTTCGCCCGCCACGCCGTAGAAGTCATCAAACTGTGACCTCTTTTATAAGATACTATTTAAGAATATAATAAACGAAACTTACCGTCGAAAAATATTCGTATTCTTTCCAGAAAGACAATATGAACACACAAAATATAGCCACCAGCACGTTAGTGCAAAGACTTGTAACTACATAACAAAAGTACACACTGCTGGATCCACCTGAAACAACAAAACAGTATTCTTACGTACAATTTACATCATAATTCGTTAAAATTTAAGTCACAAAGTATTGATAGGGTGTTCTGTGTTAAAAATAATTATACATACATATATTAAATCTATGTAATGTATTCCTCGAAGGCGATTCCCCGAGCCAAACTAGCGCCGTCACCTATTTTATTTTATTATTTTTTGAAGTAATTTCAAATTTTTAATGGGCAGTTCGTGATACATATTAAGCTTTTTGAAATTACCTTTGTTCAACGACATAATAAGATAAAATGCTGCTAGTTTGGCTCAGGGTATACAATTTTGTCTTAACGACATCTAGCGAATATCCGTTGAAGCGCTTAGGTAGGTAGCTAGCTTCTGTTTTCCTATGTTACTTTCTTGAGTTACTCTATTGAGGGCGGTTTTGTAGTTCCGTTCATATTTGCTAGAGGTCGCTACATCACTCCCTTTCCACGCTTTTCATTACCACGCTTGGCAGGCGGATTGGTGATCGCAGCAAAGATCCTTCGTTCCGTTCCATAATCGACTCTTACGACATTTACGAGCTTAGTTGGAGGGTGTCGATTCTAACGGCGCGACCGCCATTTCTAGAACTTAGATAACTAGATATGTACTCTTTATGTGGGGCAAAATAGTACAAAGCCGTAGACAAAAGTTAGTCTAACTACACTAATATGTACTAATAAGAGGTTAAAAGGTTTTATTTATTTGTGTAGGTTAGGTACCTAAGGTAATTTTTTAAAGACTGGCGCGTCTTTGTTGTTTCTTGTAATAAAAATGGATCCGGCACAAATAAAAAAAAATAGATAAGATCAGACTCAAAAAACATAATATAAACTAATTTACTTACCTTGTGGTAAAAAGGATGCCACAGTTCCAAATATTGTCAATATTAAAAGTATAGGGAAGCTCACGTTCGCAAGGCATTGCCTGAACCACAGTAGATTCCTATCGTAAAACAGGGTCGAGAGGTATGTGGTTATGATACACTGAAAGAGAAAAAAAATACATTTAGTGATGTGTTTTTGCAGGCAGGTATTATATTCAGAAACCTGGTCCTTGAGTTCGGTGTTGAGACAAGGCCCACCGTCTTGTACCCATAATATCATAGAATGTAGGCCGGGAACCTCTTGGCCTAGACTCCAAACTAGATCTTCTGTTTGCATTATTATTTGACTTAGTAGCTGTTTCACTCAATTTACCGAAAACTGTGTTCCACAGCTAAAAGTTTCAACAGAGTTAGTGCAAGCAAGGCAGCACTAGCATTTCATTAAAAGGGAAGGCTAATTGGTTATACTAGACTAGGTACCTATCTACGAAACCTCCGAAAACTTATTATTATCAGACTTCGTAAAAAGGAGGAGATTCTTTGTTCGGCTGTGTTTTTTTTTAATAAGTAATATGTTTGTCGATTCCTCCGGTATTAATGAACCGATTTGGATGGTTCTTCTGCCGTTGTATAGAGAATGATTCAAAGGAGGTCCGATAAAAAATCCCGGGCAAAGTATTGAAATTTTTAATGTATTTTATTAAAATGGATACGAAGTCAGTTTTAAGCTTTTTATAAAACAATCAAATTATTACACAAATAAGATAATCTACGGCATAAAAAAATACACTTAACTACGCATTTAAGGTCAGACCTAAGGTCCTCAATAAATACCTACTGCTGAGTAAGTATACTTAACTTAAAAAAACATGAGTGAGTACATGCAGTTTTGTTATTCATGTCCTATGCATTGAAATGCTATTATACAAGTATCAAAACAATCCACGTAGTATAAAGAAGGCAGGTTAGGTAACCATACTTATTATTACCAGAATCTAGAAAGGAGGTCGCATTACTTCACACTTTATTATTATCTGACTAAGAGGGCAGCGCCCCGTCACGCGCGTTGCATTCTATTTTGAATTTTTGTGCTATTCAATTGATCTTATTAAGGTGGTTCGGAGCGAGATTCATTTTTTTGTGGTTTTGAATTTTTTCTGCTTTCTACAAGCAATAGAACTAGCAGAAAAGTAATTTTCCGCAAATCGTCATACCGTTTTCTATGAACTCATGATAAAACCAACTGGTATCTTAGGAGTATTTTGGAAAATAAGATATTTTACGCTAAAAATCAACATTTTCTCAACTGATGCTACTAAATGATGACTGAATGCTACTGAAATACAATGAAATTTGGAAGGCTTAGGCTACTTTTGTACCGGTAAAGAGCTAGCGAAGCAGCGGGCAGAACCTAGTAGGTATTCAATAAAAATGTGGCATTTGGGACGATGTTTGTGATTTCTTCGAGCCAAAACTTATTCATGAATCAGGCTGAAATTTTGCAGACCAAATAACATAGGCGTTTATCCCATAATTCCATGTTCTTATAGGATGGATAATAGGAATGATTGGCTTAGAAAATGGGTCTACTTATTTGCAATTTTTTATCCAGGAAACAAGGCGTGCGGCGTCGCGGGCATGTACTGGTTATAGATAATAGTAACATAGATACTCACTTGCACCCATATGTATAAAGTTCCAAAACCGCACACAAAAATATTCAACGCTGTGACATATTGGTAATCAGACTGCAAATAAAATATGGTAGGTTATTTTTATAGCCTTGCTGTTAAGGCAGAACCTCGACTTAAGCACCGCCTTTACTTTGAATAAAAGAAATTAAAAAATTTCATTAGACAGTTTCTGATACCTGAGCTTTATTTTTATTTATTTTGTATAGGTCAGGCAGAGATGCGAGAGTAGAGTTTGGTGGCTACCAAGGGCAACTTCGTATATCTGCCTGAACTATACAAAATAAGAATATTACAGAGGCATTAAAAAAAAAGCGTTTAATCTTGTATCCCAAATTGCCCGATGACATTTTTGAAATTTCCTCTGTTCTACACACATGATGTCCTCCATGCCGATTTCGGCTACGGCGACATTATTTCTGCATTATTTTTTATTTTCTCTGATGCGCTCTGAGACATGACATTTATTGAAATTTCCTTTGTTCTACACACATACCTAACATAAAACAGGTGACGTGACGGCGCTAGTTTGGGTCAGAGTACCACCTTAATTAATATAAATTATAAGGAGACAATGAAATAAAAAAATATTATAAGAAGTCCTTGGTTGGGTTTAATCATTATTTAATCCCAAATAATATTATTCAGCAAAAAAAGTCCTTAAAATGTGGTTAGGCAAAATGATTTTGTTACATGGTTTGTTTGATTTTGTGATATTACCCTTTTGGCTTGCAAATTAGTTTAGGAGTACAAGGCTCATATTTTAAAAGCTTGCTCAGTCATAGCTGAATGTTTGAGTGACATTTATATACGACCGATGTGGCACGGTGGGCGAAGGTCTGCCTGCGACGCAGAAGGTTGCGGGTTCGATACCCGCCTCGGGACAAATGTGTGTACGATCTGCAGACATTTGTTCAGGGTGTTCTGGTCGTTTTCTATGTATAATAAAAAAATATCTATCTATGTATTGTATTAGTATTATGTATATCAGTTATCTAGTACCCATAACTCAAGCTCTGCTTACCTTGGGGCTAGATAATGCTGTGTTAATTGTCCAGCATTATTTATTTATTTATACCCTATAAAAAAGTTACCGGATCAATGACTGAGCAAGCTTTCATGATACAGGCCTTAGTTAGTTAGTTAAGTATATCCTTAGATGGATGCTGTGGCTTATTTTTATTCGTGACATTTCAACTGTCAATTAATTTGCTCTATGATCTGTCCACTCATTTATTTTCATTGATTGGATCCAATATTTCATGGACGATGCTCCTTTTTTAAAATATTGATTCATATATATTTCTTCAACAAATATTGAGACAAGCGAGAGCTTTGATATTAATTGCTGCTGTCAGTATATGAAAAATTGTATTCATTCATAAATTCAAAGAAAATATTGCGTGGATCGAGTATAATACTTTCCACTCACCTTAAACAAGTATAGGAAGAAGTAAACGAGGAAACCCAGAGACAGGATTGAAGCTGAGAAGGAAGCTATCTTATTGGCAAAGGAGGTTACGTTCGGGTTTGGTGTTAGTGAGCCCAGTATATGAATTTGCTGGTATCTGTCATATATGATTTTGCCAGCTGCAAAAAGTATTGTTAACAAGTTAGTATAATGGAAGTCTGAAATTTTGTGTTATGTTTACAATTAGTATTGTGGAACCTAATGAGGTTAGGCTAGGAGATTTTAAAAATAAATGAAAATCTCACACTTCCAGTCTTACATACAAAAATGATAAAAGGAATATACTTCATTTTAGTATTAATGTCATTTACCTAATGTTGACAAAAATGAATTAGTTAAATTTATACAGCAAAATCCCTCAGAGGATGAAACAATAAAATAAAATGCCATGTAAATGAATGACTCATCTCTCTCTGATCAATATCAAGTGATGAGTACCTAGGTACAATGAATTGAGAGATTAATATACATATTGGTAATAAGTACATATAATTTATAACCTCAGTCAAATGAGACAATTAGTTCGTTTAATAAGGCAATAAAAAGATCTTACCTATTGCACCGCTGAGTGTGAGCAAAAAAGAAAGGCCAGTGCTCAGATAATTTTTGTTTGTAATTTGGAAGCAGGCACTGGAAAGAAAATAAGGTAGGTATATTATGTACCTTTGTATAATACTTACATACAAAGAAATAAAGTGAAAGTGGGTAGACAAGTACTGAAAGGTTGTTATTTTTTTGTAAGCACTTTTGACTAGTTATTGAATAATGGTAGGCAGGTACTTGTTGTCTCTATGAATAAAAACTTCATTTTCAATTTATAAAATCCTAAGGATGACTGTTAGATGGCGAAATGTTCTGTAAATTGGGTCACTTTAACAGTTTGGGATTGATACTTACGATAAAATGTATGTTGATGCTAATATTACAATCGCGCACCTAAATATCCACATACTTATTCAATAAATAAACAAACGAGACGATACAATATAAATTCACAGCCACAGAAACTTTAAGGTAGGTATGTAGTTTACGGAAATAATAATTATTATATTTTGCTTTGCTTTTTTGTTTTCGTCAAGATTTCATGAATTCCATCGCTCTCGATCACAGATTTATAAGTATAGTACCTCTCGATAGAAAAGAAACGAACGCAACTCGCAAGGGTGACCATCTCAAAGAAGTGGCGTTTATGCCACACACACATTGGCCAAAAAATCTGCAAAATTTGCCAAACTTTACGTTAAAATTAACAACTGGCCAATAAAATAAATAGGTATGGCTTAGATATTTTAAAAGCCCTACTTATAACAAAAAGTTATTAAACCATAGCAAACCTAATTTTAGCTACCTACTTAACTAATTAGAAATTTATTTTCAACAAAATGTTACTAGAAATCTTATTAAGGTCTTGTGGATACCTAGGTATTAATTAAAAGAAGTACAAATTAGAATAAGAATACACTGAGTGGTCCGATTTCATCTCACATCTCTATATCACAGACAGTGATCATCGGGTTTAATACTAGAGGACTCTTCAGAGGAAGATGTGCTTGCTATTCGTAACCTGGCGAGCGTAAGGTCGGTTAAAATTCACCGAGGTAATTTTGATTCCCGATGATTTCTATTTCGTG
Source organism: Eupithecia vulgata (assembly GCA_946478455.1). NCBI lineage: Eukaryota > Metazoa > Arthropoda > Insecta > Lepidoptera > Geometridae > Eupithecia > Eupithecia vulgata. Next base: position 8,133,925 of record OX297869.1, on the reverse strand, counting down.
CTATAAACTGTGCTGTGTTTCAATAGCTGCGCGGGGTGAGGTATAGAAGCAACAAGTAAGACTGGTGAGCCAACTAACGCTCGGCGAGAAAGACGTTGTCAAGTGTTCGGCGGGTGAGTTTTACCCGCCTAGCGTTCGGCGTTACAATTTTTCCAGCTATTGTTTCGGTACCTATATTTATGTAATGATATAAAACTATGGCTGTTCGTTTAGTACACATAAAACTCTTCGTTTTTTTTGGTAAAATTTGTATGAAAAAGGTAGGTGATAATAAAAATATGTGAAACTACTAAATAAATTACTTCGATTTCTGGTATATAGTGTAACTAATACATAAAAATATGTTAAAATAAAAACATAATAAAATAAAACTTGGTATTCACTTATAAATCAGTAAATTAATTAACGTAACCATTCGGGTGAAAAAACCTTCCGCTCGGTGTTACTGCTAATTCATTTAGTTTAGACGGAGATCAACTTAATTTGGTTGGCCGGTCGACGTCACCAACGGTGGATCCCTTTCTTTCATAACCAATTTTATATTTGCTTTCCTTTCTTCTCTGACAAGGCGCGTGCAAGTAGTGATGTGCCGTTCCGGGCCGGGTAGGGATCAGAATATCGATATGGGTTTATTATAAATTATAATACAGGACTACTAGTACCTACTTAAATGTTAACCCTAATATTTATCACCCGATTATTATACTGACTCACTGATCAACATAATTGTTCTCCATGATGGTATGTTTTTTTGAGGCAATGTATGAATAAAGGGAGGTATCAATCAAATTATATTTAGACTTATTTTTTTCATCTATAAGTAATGCGGGCCAATCCGCGGATATAAGCTAGTTATTTATTTAGTTTCAGTGGGTGATTTACATAATTCATAGAATAGGTACATAGTCTGTTTGCTTGATTCAAGAGAATAAACAATACATAAACTTAGAAGCTTAACGTGACTACCTACTTACATCTTATTTCACTATGCTTAGGCTATTATTTTGTATGTAATGTACCTACACCATAATATTAGTGTTAAAATCTTTGCCATGGCGCAGTCGGGCAAAAGTGTCGTTAAATACTTACTAGTAAATATACCTACCTTGTGACAAGTATCGATAATTGTTTTCATAGAAACTAAGTACCCCATCCCTAATTATGTTTATGATTTGTCGTAACCTTGAACGGACCAATAAGCACTCACTTCCCCGCGCCCGCACACCTCAGTTGGTTGACAGACTTGTTTGCACTTTGCATAGCGAATAAATAGGTATTAAGAGTCTACTGGGTAAAATGTCGATGCTTGGCAAAGTGCGCATGATCATTTATTTACCTTATTTATTTGGTATTGAAAAACATTGAAGATTTTACTGGGATTAACATTGCGTGTAAAGCAACAAATAATGTTTAAAATGAACAGAAGTGCCAGGTTTAGTATGGAAAGGAATGCTAGTTGGTGACTTATTTATTACCTAGGATAATTTTTCTTATGTAGGTATTTCATTTTATTAGGTGAATAATCTGTGGCAGCCTGTGAAAATTAATGTACCTACCTGAATGCTTTTCACGAAAGAAGTCCACTGGCCGCGGTGCTATCAGCAGTGCGAGAAACATCAAACATCAAAGTGCTTTATTTCCTTTAGTTTAGACCATACAGGACTTTTGGACTCGTCACTAAAAATCAAATTACATGAGGCAAGGAGAATAATGAATTTAGCTTTGAATTTTTTTTGCAGTCTTTCGTTTTTCTTGGTTACTTTAAATTTATAAACATGGTGTCTAGCTAAGTGCAAAATATATTTTGTAAATGACAACGCAAAGGAAAAATCATTTTTTTTCGTTCGGGGCTTCTCAGAAAACAGTTGTAACTTTTATCTAGCGTTACCACTTTAAAGTTGGCAGCAATAATTACGATCATTCACGTTGTGTCAACTACTTCAATTTGTCAATGTCAAGTCAAATTCTATAATCTGTTACTGCCACTATGGAGCTGTTGAATCCGGCAAGGTTTTTGGCGGGTTTTTTCTTTTAAGCTATGCAAAAATCAACCTTGGCTAACTGCAATAAAGTTTACTTGAGCCAAGCCAACCCCGGTGAAGTGAATTCCATTCACTCACTGTGTGAATTCCGTTTTCCAAAACAAAACAAACAAAAACCAGATCAAAATTTTGTAAACGAACGGAAATGCAGATGTAAAAGCTTTCCAATGTTAAAAAGTAGTTTGTGGTAGAAGCCATTACATTACAAGATTATACATTGATGATACATTGCGTTAGCATCCCTAGTACATCTGTGATTACAAGCTATAATTATTTATTATACTCTTTGATTGAAGCTGCATCAGCTGAACCCAGATCTCGAGTTCATTAGACACATTTTGTGATTCTGATAAATATAAATAAAATAGGTACCTAGTGAAAGACTAGATTATAAATTAAATTTGTTATCCAGTCAAATAATAGCTATGTCCTCACTTCAACCTATTCATGCTCTCAGCTTGGGTAAGACATAAAGAAAACTATAGATGTTAAATACTTTCTTAAACAAGTTAACACTTTCATGGCCCACGCACAAAGCAAATGTGGATCTTGGTTCGCGTCGCGCCCGCCCGCGTCGCCGCCGCCGCTCTTACGCTGCGTAGTGCGTTGCAGAGACTGGGTACTGAAAAGGTTAACTTCTCTAACACAAAATCTTATGAGCACTGCATTTTTCAGATTCTGTGCAGCAGCAAGCATTCATAAAGTTCTTCAACACATTACCTGAGGTATGTCAACTACCCTTTGATACTTAGTTTGATAAATATTCTATTTATCTACCTATCTGTTTACTCAGCCCGTGAGCATCCACTGCTGGGTATAGGCCTCCTCCCGAATACACCATTCTATCCAGTCTTGATACCTACTTTAAAATATTTATTGTCCATTATTATAGGTATTGTTGATGTGGAAAATATAAAGGTAAGTATACAATTGAAAAAACACAGTAAAACACAAACACATTTAAACACAGTAAAGCGCATCACATCACCAATACAGACCTTAATTGTTTGGTTGACAATAAGCAGGGTTACGATGATTAAAATCATTAAACAATAAATCAATTTTGTTTTTACTGCATTTGAAGCAGTTTTCATTTATGTGCCCAAATTAGGCTTCAGTGTACACACGCAATGTACCCAATAACCAAAAAAACAAAAAATATACCAATGTACCTCCTGTTTAAGGATTCAGGAAATCGTCTGAAATTTATAATTTTAATGAATTTTCGTAGTTTCCTTCATACAGTAATTCATGTCATAAATATTTACTTTATAATTTACATACCTAATTCATTAATTTCAAAACAAGCACTTCATAAAATTATATATTGCAAGACATCAGATAAAAAGATGTTAAACCAAAAAAAAAAAAAAAAATGTTGTGTCTTGGTATCTTCTCTGTCTGCTAGTAGATACTTTCTGTTAATCTTTTTTTCGGTTAGGTACCTCTAAAAATCTTATATATCTGGATAGAGCAAGAGAAATAAAAAATAAATAAAAAAAAAAACAAATTGGATATAAATCAAATCAATTGGTATTTTTCTTTTTTTTAAACGGAATTTTATCAACCCTGGCTCATATTGAAATACATACTTCTATCTACATAAATTAAAGGCTGCCAATTAGCAACAGTTAACGCTTTACATGTTATGAAAATCTTCACAGATGTATCCTAGTGTAAGTTATAATTTTATACTGACTTTTACCTAAATTAGTTACCCTTTTTTAAATGCTCTAAAATAAGGAAAATGGCTTGCCATACCTACATTAAATGTATTAATTATAATTTTGTTATTACATATTAATTCGTTCTGTTGAATATAATTGTATTCCTTGACCATTTTCCCATTTTTTTGGGGTTGGCCTTCCTTATCTTTGCATTAACTGCAGAAATCGTACCCGCAACCTCCTGCATCGCTGGCGCTGCGCCGTCGCCCGCCGCGCCATCATTCATCAATATGGGTATGATGTATAGAGTTTGCACAAAATAATGTTAAGGTTGCTTTTGATGCTCAGATAAATTATAGTCGGTTCACGGTGTTGTTGTGGTAGCTATTATATTATATATAACTGTCTGTACTATATCCATTGAGGATTAGCACACAGTAACCGTGTGGTATGAGACAGTTGGGGACTCTTCCTGTGAGTGTCGTAAGAGGCGACTAAGGGACATACGCCGGGGGCGGGGAGCAGCGCTTCTCCCAGAATTGACACGAACGGAACTGCGATCCCCAACCCGCATGCCCAGCGTGGGGCATGCGGGTTGGGGAGCACATATATAGAGACACCCCACATAAGAAGCCCGTAAGGCCATTATCAGGGGGAGGGCTCCAGCAGTGGAACATTAAAGACTTGAGGTTGAGGAGGTATACAGTAACCTGGTACGAGAAGAGAGTTCTATAAGTTCTATGTTGCTAGAATAATTAAAATATAAAACATAAGATATCATTTATTTAATACTTTATTAATCACTATGCTAATAAATAATTACAAAAGTAATTCTTAATTTAAAAATTAATTGATAGTTGTACTGTAGATTTTAATTTGTATCTTAGTTGGTATGATACCTAGAAGAAGTTGAAATTTTTAACTTCTTGAGAACCATGAAGATACTTTATCTTTGGCAGTTGTAAATTTGTTTCCTACAGATTTCCAGAAACCTGGTTTTTCTGTAACTTCTACTTCCGGTGGGGAGTCAACAGTAGATACTTTCTTTGGTACTATTAATTCTTCAGAAACCTCTGGCTTATGGTTGGAAGTAGGAGGTCTGTTCCGCTCTAACTGGGAGAAAGTATCGGTAATTTGACTTTGTTGCTGTAGGACCTTAGTTGGCTCCCAAGCTGTCTCTACTTGCTGGTCAAGATTATCCATTGACTCAGTAAATTTATGAGTCAACTGGCTTTGTTGTTGTAGCTCCTCTGTTGGCTTCCAAGCTTCCTGTACTTGCTGGTCAAGGTTTTCCATTGACTCGCTAAATTTATGAGTCAACTGGCTCTGTTGCTGTAGGTCCTCTGATGGATTCCAAGCTGTCTGTACTTGCTGGTCGAGATTTTCCATTGACTCTGTAAATTTATGAGTCAACTGGCTCTGTTGCTGTAGGTCCTCTGATGGATTCCAAGCTGTCTGTACTTGCTGGTCAAGATTTTCCATTGACTCGGTAAATTTATGAGTCAACTGACTCTGTTGCTGTAGGTCCTCTGATGGCTTCCAAGCTGTCTGTACTTGCTGATCAAGATTTTCCATTGACTCAGTAGATTTATGAGTCAACTGGCTCTGATGCTGTAAGTCTTCTGGTTTCAATGCAGTTTGTACTTGTTGATCTTCCATAATTTCTGTCCATTCAGATTGACTTTGTTCGCCGAAGTCCTCACTACCTTGGTCCCAATTAACCTGGTGTTCCTTTTGGATCTCATCTGGCTTAAAACCAGAGAGCGAGACTTGGTCAAACTGGTCATTTTGTTGGTTAAGGTCTTCTGTTTTATGTTTTTCATTTTCTTCATGGAAAGTTACACCATGTCCAATGTTCTGAACTTGTTGACTAAGATCTTGCATTGGCTGTGAAAATGTCTCAGTTAGTTGACTCTGTTGCTGTAAATTCTCTGTCTCTGGTTGCCATGCAGTTTGCACTTGCTGATCTTCTATATTTTCTGACCATCCGGTTTGGCTTTGTTGCTCTAAGTTTTCATTATCTCTCTTTTCTTTTTGACTCAAACTTTCATCAGGTTTCCAACCAAAGAGTGAGACTTGAAATTGTTCATTTTTTTGAGCAAGGTCTTCTCTTTTTGCCTGGGGGGAAATACCAGTGGCCTGAGATTCCATCTGGTTAAATCCAAAGTTTTCACTCTGCTGTCCAAAGTCAACAATTTGTTGATCTGTATTGTGTTGTGGTTCAGTTTCTTGGCCAATTGAAAATTGATTGCTAATAGCTTGTTGGTCTGTGTTTTGCTGTTCAGTGTCTTGGCCAAATGAAAATTGATTGCTGAAAGCTTGTTGGTCTGTGTTTTGTTGTTCAGTTTCTTGGTCAAAAAATTGATTGTTGAAAGCTTGCTGTTCAAAGTTTTCTTCGTTTTCAAATGTTTGTTCCTGTCGGTGGTTTTCTCCCTCGTTGTATGGCTTGTGATTGATATGTTTATTTCTTTGTGTTGTGCTAGTAATCCTTACATTCGAATTACTTTGTTCTATTGCTGACTGCTGCTGATCTAAACCCATGACTCTCAAATCTCTCTCATCTTCGCTGTTTTTACTTCGCTCGACATTTGTGTTTTTATTTATCTCTTTTGTAAGACTCAAGGAATCGATTTCTTCAGGAGTTTTGTAAATCTTTGATTGGTTTGGTTTACTTTGTTCGTTTGATTTTTCTGGTCCAATATCTCCGCGGCCTTCGTCAGAGGGTATGTTTTCGTTGATTACCTCAGTGATATCTCCGCGCTCTTCGTCCAAGGGTGTGATTTTGTTGATTTCTCCTATATTGGGTACCGAAGTCGTAGATTTAAATGACAGTGCGTTATTTTGTACAGGCTTTTGAATATCAAATACATTGTGGCTAGTTTGACTTTTAAAGGTGTTGGCCTTGTCAGTATTTAAATTTTGCTGAGTTTGTGCACCAAAAATATTAGCAATGCTTTTATGTTGGTCGCTTTCGTGTGAGGAAATCGAATGTTTTTCAATATCACCTAACTTATCCCATAAACTCGTTATCGATGATCCAAATGTTGAACCAGTGGATTGCGTTTGGGCATTAGCGTCTGCTGAAGTCGTATTAGTCGAATGTCCTTCCCAACTATGTGATTGTGAAGTATTAGAAGAATGGTGCGCAACAAATTGGTTGGAACTAGCACTTTCGTTGTGATGTGCGTGATGATGATGATATATCTGGTTGTACATCCAAGGATGAGGATTGGGCGTGACGAAAGTGTTATCCTGATTTTTTGGCTCTGAATTGGTCAGATCATGGTTTGCTGTTTGTACTGTATATTGATACCATGGTCGGTTTTCCTTTTCATTTATGTGTTCCCCCGTATCCTGTGTTTGCTGGCCTACGTCTGCATTTTGTGAGAGATCTTCTACAGTATCCTCGTTTTCCTGTCCTATTTCCTCTTTTTTTATTTCATCCCAAATTGTGTGAACGTGATGAGCTTTGTTTGTATCATCTTTTTCCAGAGTGTGAGATTGTGTCACGTGTTTTTCTGCATTATTTGAGTTCATATTTTCGAATGTATTATCGCTTGACTGGCGGTCAAAGTTCATTCCATGATAATGGTGACTTGAAGCGTCGAGAGCCCTTTCTTTTGGTTCAGTTAGTTTGTCATAGTTGCCACTTGAGTCGATTTTCTGTCCAGTCCAGGGGTCTTGAGTTTGCTGCCCCATATCGGCTAAATTAAAAGTTTTAATTAGTACGAATCTTTGTTCTTTAATTAGGTCCTCATCCAAGTATGATTTTTTCTTGTGATCTAAAACTAAGAACTGAAATTTGGCCGTAATAAATAATTATAATTAGTAAATCAATACCAATGGTTACTATCCTGTAAACTATTATTTTGCTAAGGCAGTACTTACTCATTATCTTACTGATTCAGTTAAAATAACGTTTAATATGACTAAGTAACAAATTTAACGTAGTATAATGAATGAGATGAAAATCAGTTATTGCTTAGATTTTGGAAAAGCGAAGATATTATTATGTCGATCGATAGCTTAATTTGTAAGGTGAAATGAAAATACTTCCGTTTGTTAATGACTGTATTTTGAGAAATACGAACAACATTATAGATCTTACCTACTTAAAACGTACATGAAATTCTCTGTAGTCGTTAGTGAGCGATGTGTATATAATACATGATAATTAATGAGCTCTTATACGTTATTTACAGAACACTTGTTAATTATGTGAGTATTTTATTTGAGTTGAAATAAGTAAATAAGCATTTAGATAAAATACTAGAACATTAATTTCGAGCCAACACCAAATCAAACTTATACGGGACGGAACTTACTTGGGCTTTGAGGTTCGATCTCTAGTTTATCCCAAGTATTTTGTGTCTGCTGTCCGAACTGGTCCCAGGTGCTTTGTGCATGCTGCCCTAATTCTTCAAGTTCGTGACCCCACTGTTTTTGCGCCTGCTGTCCTTCGTTCTGCCACTTGTCCCATTTGGTCTCCGTTTGTTGACCAAATTGATCCCCTATATTTTGTGTTTCTTGTCCTAAATCTTCTAATTGGCTCTTTTGCTTTTGGGATTCTTCATCGAATTGTCTCCATGTATTTTGTGTTTGCTGTCCGAAATCTTCTAATTTGTCCCAGTTTGATGACCGAGCTTCACGTTTTTGTTGCCCAATCTGACTCCACTGGTTTTGTGTTTCCCGTCCTAAGTCATCTAATTGGTGACCCCACTGCCTGAGCGTATGTTGTCCGTCGTCCACCAACTTGTCCCATTTGTTCTTTTTTTCATGACCATGCCATGCATTATCTGTCCGTTGTCCTAATTCCTCTCCTTGTTGCTGGGGTTTTTGACTAAATTGGTCCCATGTATTTTGTGTTTGATGTCCAAAATCTTCTAATTTGTTATTTTGTCCGACTTGTTGCCATGTATCATGTATCTCTTGTCCTAATCCTTCTTTCTGGTTCTGGGTTTGTTGTCCGAATTGTTGCCATGCATCCTGTGTCCGTTGTCCAAATAGTTCTCTTTGGTTCTGTGTTTGTTGTCCGAACTGTTGCCATGCATCTTGTGTTCGTTGTTCTAATTCTTCTCTTTGCTTTTGGGTTTGTTGACCAAATAGATCCCATGTATTTTGTGTCTGATGTCCAAAATCTTCTAATTTTTCCTTTTGTTTCTGGGAATTGTGTCCGAATTGTTGCCATGCATCATGTGTCTGTTGTCCTAATTCCTCTCTTTGTTTCTGGGTTCGTTGCCCGAATTGTTGCCATGCATCACTTGTCTGTTGTCCTAATTCATCTCTTTGCTTCTGAGTTTGGTGTCCAAACTGTTGCCATGCATTTTGTGTCTGTTGTCCTAAATCTTCTAATTTGTCTCTGTTCGGTGAACGCACCCTTCGAATATGACCATTTTCATCACAATCGTCGTCGCTGTGGCTATTGTAACCTTGGTGAGAGTGCTGGTGAGAATGCGATCCGTATTGATGGGATCCGTACGCCCCTTGGTTTAGAGATCCTGCTGTTAATTTCCCAGAAATTTGTTCATTATCACCATTTGTCGTGGGTATAATAACGTACGGATCACCTTGGCGTTCCCATGACTTATGGTATGAGTAAGAAGATTGATAACTTTTCGGTTTCGTGTTCGCATCGTCAACTAAGTTCGTTGCACCAATGTAAGAACCGGAGGCTCCGTGATTGTATGCATTAGAGGCGCCAGTAGCACCTCCGTTGTAGGTACCTTGGTAAGCCTTAATCCCAGAATTTGACCCTGTATGATGTTGAGTGTTGTATTGATTTGACGAAGCCGAGTTGTATCCACTGTGGCTGGAGTGGTGGCTCTGAGAGGACATTCCGCTGTTACGCTGTTGTTGTTGCAATATTGAAGCTTGAGCATCTTCGTAAAGCTCACTATTCACCGGATAGGGATTTATTGTAGGTATTGCGAGGGGCATGACCCCGGCGCCACTTATGGGCTTAGTATCATGTTTTTCCCATTCTTTACGATAGCTGTAAGTGGATTCGTAATTTTTGACGTTTGGTTTGGATACTATCGCTTGATCGTTGCTATTCAGAACTTCAGTATCACTGTTGATGGCATTCTGATCAAAGGAAGAGCTGCTTTGTGAATCGTCGTAAGTCTGAGCAGCGACTGGAACAGTGACTCGAGTTCCAGGCCTTATCACAATTTTTACCGGAGATCCGCTTGGATACAACCTGCTGTGAATATTTGATCCATGACTAAGAGAGCTGGCCTGGTCGTAGACTTGACCTTGATATCCCGCTGCTTGAGAGTAGTGTCCCGAATTCTGTGAAGCTATATTTCTATCCTCGTATTGACTTGCCGACTCTAAGTTTGACCCTTGATGGCTGGTAGAGTACAGGGCTTGGTCTGAATTAGCCGCAGTATTGTATCTACCGTAACCAGAACCACGAGAATGGCTGGTACCATAATCATTATTATATCCTGCGTTTCGAGACAGGACACTGGCATAGCCACCGTCATGGGCTCGGGTGCTATCAAAACCTGCGTTTAGGATCTGGGCATTACTATATCGTGCAGTGTTGGACGCCGAGTGTTGGTTCCTGTATCCAGAACTGTGCTGGGCAGCCGACGAAGAATGTGAGTCACCATACGAGGTACCTTCTTGGAAGTTTCTCCCGTCTAAGTTACCAACGTCATAATGCCCTGAGCCATATACGCCAGTTGATTTAGCCGCTGTATAAACACTACCTGTGTGTTGTTTGGCCCCGTCTCCTAATTCACCCTCAACCGTTCGGACTAGACCGCTCATCTGATTCTGAGCTAAGGAGTCCATGTTGTGGGCCCTCTCGTAATTGCCTCCCATGTTTCCTCTCTGTGCTCCGTAGTATCCAGCCTTGGAACCTTCGTCTGAGGAGCTTCTTGAGTACTGGAAGTCTTCCTTCTCGCGATACGTTTCAGGCTTAGCTATGGCTAGGCCTGCGATCGCGGCTAACACCAGCAGTTGCCGCATAATCACACTGCTCTTATCTGCAAAATGATAAATTCATAGGTTACGCTATCATCTCGTCTCCATAGTAGGTATCATAAAATTACCGGACAATTGCGAATCTGAATGGATTCAGAGGGTTCCGTACAAAATATGAAATTTATGTAACACAACACAACAACAAATTACTGATATCAGACCCCAATTGAGAAACCTAACAAATTGATTTGTTTATTGAGGAAGGTGTAATTTTTTTTTTATTTCAAGAAAGTTCATTTATAAGATTTTTGCTATTATAGTGCGTAACTGGGTTTAAGTCTCGTCGAAGTCGATTTTTTTTTGGGATTAGATAATAAATTTTCGTAGAAAGCTCATTTATCTTTTATAAGTTTGTTTATTTGTAATGGTCCTTAAGTACTTTACTTGCCAAATAAAAATACCTACCACTATTGAGGTATTCCTGAAAGTTACAGGCTTCATGTACTACGAAACCAAATCCACGGACAAAAAAATAATTGCAAAAATTCACCGTGAAGTCTAGTAAAGTCTACAAAACAGCACCAATTCAAACGCTATCCTTAAAACTTACCCGAGTTAAAAAAAAAGGTGCGACCACCTGACACAATATCACAACGTGTTCCCACTCTATCCTGCTGCAAACTGATTCTGCGTCTTCAATACATGTCAATTTATTGTGCTTTAATTATTATCTCTCCTTGCGATAACCTCCTGGTCCGTGAGTGATCTTTATTCCGAGAACTACCAAGCAAAATATGACATCTGCTGCTACTCGGTAAAGCGAATTTGAACCTTGAGAGCCGAATGACACCAACTTAAATGACTATTATTATCACAAGTTTGTATACTTAGAACTGATTCAATGACTTCACTCGATGATGTAAACACCTGTGTGTAGGTGTCAAAGAAATAAATAATATTTACATACTTAATTACATTATAATTCATCTGAACATTCTAAACACTGTTGGATGTATGTGAGCTTAGCTTTTTTTATAAACTAACTAGCGGTCCGCCCCGGCTTTGCACTGGTAGTTATGTTTTCGATAATTTTTCAATGTTTTTAATACTTTTTATCCTATTCCGGACTAAGAGAAATCCAACAAATCAAAAGCCATGAAAATCGGTCCCGTCGTTCTTGAGTTATAAATGGTGTAACTAACACGACTATTTTATATAGATTTGCCTAACGTACTTACTCAATTTGAATTTATTCGAAAATTCCTCAATTAATTCCCAAACAGGTTCAAGAAAGAAACCCGTTTCGCACTTTTGTATGTTTATTATTTATTTATCTTGGATAAAGCTTTTTAAAGTTGACATTGTACTCGTTCTCAATTGGAAATAGGGTATCTTACTTACTCCACTATCAATACATTGTCATATACAAGGGGTAGGTAGTTAGGTAGGTACGTATCAACTTTAATTCGTTGAACAGTTATCATAAAAATAATACTTTTTATTAAGAAAAGCTCTTATCTTGCATTCTTGAAATAAAACATTTTAATGATCGATAAACAGTCAAAACAAAACAATTAGATAGGTACTAAGAACGTACTATTGACTATGATAGTAGTATCTTTGGGTAGGTAAACGAAACTGCTTGTAAATTGTAAGCTGTGGGTACATAGGTTGATCCCCAACTGAACTGTTGGGCAGTACACACACACCATTGGGATAGAAGCCAACAAGGTGCCCAAACAACAAACTGACAGTTTTCTTTACAAACTTGTACATAATATTTGGGTTTCCTGATTTATTTTTCCTTTATTTTATATTTCATTTTCCTTTTCCTTTATTTGTGTCGTATGATTATTTAACTTATTTTTTCTGTTCCGTGTTATTTAATGATAAATTTGTCAAATTTTATGATCCATAAAATTTGCCAAATTATCTACTTGGCAAAGGCTTTGGTCCTTTGCGAGTATCAATCATTTTTGTGATGTAGGTACTTACAACATCACAGTTTTCTGATTTTCCCTCTAGGTGCTTGTGCTATTCTAAAAGATCTTGCATTTTTTCAAATTTCTTTTCTAGGTAATCGAGAAGCTTATATAGGTATACAGGGTTACAGGTTAAGTCGACCCCGATCCTGTTGGGCAAGCAAGGGGATTGTTGTCTGGGGTAGATAGAATAGTGAAAAATTACGTCACTTTGACATCGAATGCGTAGATTCTTTCAAATTAATTCCTTTAGCATCAATAATGTACCTACCTACTTAAGCAATGTCATTGTTGTCTATTCTACACTTAAGAAAACGTGTTATGTGTCTTTGTTGCAAATTACAATTTACATTTTTTCCCCAGAAACCACCAACCACAGTGCGTATATTCGACCGCAATGACTACTACAGCGTCCACGGAGTTGACGCAACCACGGCGGCACGAGAAGTGTTCAACTCTATCTCGAACATTAAAAAGATGGGCCTTGAACCCAATAAACTCGAGTATCTAGTGCTTTCGAAGGGCAACTTTGAGATTTTGATCAAGAAGCTCTTGTTGGTAAGACCTTTAATAAAATTCCTTATATCTAAATAAATCATCATCATCATTATTAGCCTATATTTGTCCAGAGCTGGACATAGGCCTCCCCTAATGAGGCTTCTCCTCCTATACATTATACTGAAGCATAACATTTGAACCACCAGATACATGTAATAGTAGATTATGCACCGGTCGTGACCTACGGAGCTGAGACGTGGACACTCACGGTAGGGCTGGTCCACCAGTTTAAAGTCACCCAGCGAGCTATGGAGAGAGCTATGCTCGGAGTTTCTCTGAAGGATAGGATTCGCAACGAATACATCCGACAGAGAACCAAGGTTATCGACATAGCTCAAAGAATTAGCAAGCTGAAGTGGCAGTGGGCTGGCCATATTTCAAGACGAACCGCCAACTGCTGGGGTAAACGTGTTCTTGAGTGGAGACCGCGACTCGGCAAACGTTGTGTAGGACGCCCTCCGACCAGGTGGGATGACGATTTTCGAAAGACTGCTGGCAGATGCTGGATGCGGCAAGCTTAAGACAGGGCGCTATGGCGCTCATTAGGGGAGGCCTATGGCCGGCAGTGGACTAATGTAGGCTGATGACGATGATGATGCACCGAAAAGCAGTCTCTTACGTCACGGGCGTCCTTGATTCCCGAGTGCAACTCAGGATTTTGCGAGGGAGTTACTAGAATCCTGATTGCGAGAGGGATTAAATCACACGCAAGATTAATACAGCTTAATTCACTCGGAGAATACTCTCTCTTTAGATACTTTTCACTGCGAGTAAATAGTAAAAAAAAATTAACGTGTTTCGCGGCATTGGTTTGTTATTCCACCATCTGAACAAAAGTTAGGAATGTGATTATTTATTTTTAAAAGTTTATTGCACTAAGGTACAAAGGGTGGGCTTAATGCCGAGGCATTTTCTACCTGCCGACCAATAGCACATGTTTTATACAGATGGTTGGCGGCGTGCTAATATTAGCTTATGTACATATAGTTATGTAAAACACAAACTTTTAACATTTAAAAAAGTCATTTAATTCTTGCATGCTTATGACAGTAGGTAGCATTAGTAGCAATATGGAATTTTTTATTCTATTTCTTAAAACTTTTTAAGGACACTACAATTTTTTGTTAAAGTTTTGTTTTCCTCAATGTTTTGTAGAGACGCCCGCGCGCCGCCGTGAACTCTTACATTATTAAAAGCGTGCCGATAACCTTAGTTAACTAGCACTGATACAAAAAACATTGAATTCTGCCTCTTAAAGATTTGCAGCCGGTTGATTGTTCAAAATTATGTTTAGTGATTTGCGTACTAATAAAAATTATAAACTCATAGAAACAAGATGCCATAAAAATACGCTGTTGTTGAATGCAATTAAGTGTCCGTGATGGTAGCGTACACATAACCGAATTCACGTTTGTTGTTATGCCTAATATATAGAGTGTATATAGAGTATAACTAGTGCAAAAGTAAAATAAATAGCGCCTCCTTGGTTTAAGAAATAATGACCATTGTTTGTGGGTACGCCAGCATAACGTTATGCTAGCGTACACACGACCGTTCTCAAAAACGGCTTATACTATAGCAACAAAATTTATACACAATTTAGAGTATAAATAGCGTTTCAGCTATGCAAAATTTCATAATGATTGCTCTCATAGGAACAGAGATATGGAACAAGACTATAAAATAACACCTGAGCTGGCGTCAGCTCAGGTGTTATTTTATAGTCTTGTTATAGATATATATATATATATATATATATATATTTATAGTTATACTCTATATACACTCTATATATTAGGCATAACAACAAACGTGAATTCGGTTATGTGTACGCTACCATCACGGACACGCAATTAATTAACTTCGAAATTAATAAAAGTACCTACGTAATACTTTTAATATTATCCGAAAAAAATATACATATATTGGAAAACTCAAAATAACACAAATCATGGTAAATAATACTTGAGTTTAATACAAGATTCTGCCTAGACCTTCGCATGCGCTTTTCATGTGTGTTTTACCCGGGATACCATACCGTTTACCTCCCCCCTGTCTTTCATCCGTTCAGCCAATTTGGCGGTAATAGACATATAGAAATTAATTTACTTTGGCTTATATAGTAATTCTGGATTATTGTTTGCCTATTTATATCACGCAAAAAACTTCCAAAGACGCTGCATAAATGAGTTTATCCCTACGACTTCATAATAATAAATCATTTATTTCAGACAACTTAGAACGCTTACTTATTTAACTTATTCTACATTTCATAATAGTAATACTAGCTGCTGTCCACGGCTTCGCACGCGTTATATAAAGGTGAGGTTTATCACATGGGAACTGATTTATGGGATAAAAAGTAACCTATGTTACTGTCCATCCTTTCAACTAACTCTATGCCAAAAATCAAGTCGATTAGTTGCTTCGTTAAGGCGTGAAAGAAGGACAAACAAACAAACACACTTTCACATTTAGGTATAATATGAGTATAGATAGATATACCTTAAAACTAAAATAAATAAATAATGCTGGACAATTCACACATCATTATCTAGCCCCAAGCTAAGCAGAGCTTGTGTTATGAGTACTAGATAACTGTTATACATAATATAATACAATACATAGATAGATATTTTTTATTATAAATAGAAAACGACCCGAACACCCTGAACAAATGTCTGCAGATCGTACACATATTTGTCCCGAGGCGGGAATCGAACCCGCAACCTCCTGCGTCGCAGGCAGACCTTCGCCCACCGCGCCACAGAGGTCGTCTATAAAATAGGAATATAAGATACGAGTATGTATAAAATTTTAATTAATAACACGATTTATAATTATGGCGATGACGTGTAAATGACGCATTTACAAAATGATGAATTTATGTATAGGAAGTTGGTGTTCTATTATAAAATTAAAAAATATTATAAGTCTCGTAAGAGGCGACTAAGGGACATACACCGGGGGCGGGCCGCTGCGCCTCTTGCAGAATAGATCTACCACCAAACTGCGATCCCAACCAAACCCGCATGCCCATGGGATTATGGGCATTACCCCCAGGAGATAAAAGCCAATAAGGCGATTCATCATCATCATCAGCCAGTCCATAGCTGGACTTAGGCCTCCCCTAATGAGCGCCATAGCGCCCTGTCTTCAGCTTGCCGTATCCAGCATCTGCCAGCAGTCTTTCGCAAATCGTCATCCCACCTGGTCGGAGAGCCAGAAACAGGGCACTATGGCGGTCAAAGTATGCAAATGTCCAGTAGTATTTCAGTATTTTTATTTATTGCATTCATGCAGTCACCAGGCAGGTGTTAATGATTATCTGAGTGTTAATAAAATGTTCACAGTATTTACCCATTTAGGGTGTTGCAATGTAAGACTGGCCAGGTATCATGCCTTTCAAATAATGACGAACTAACTGTAGACGCTAAAATCATAATTGAAGAATGCGTCAGGTTCGTAAAAACATTTTTTATGAGTATCGCCTTTATATATATTTTTTATTCGAACATGTTATTCTATTCGAACATGTTATTGTTATGGGTAGTGGACTAACATAGGCTGATAATAATAATAATAAATAAATAACGCTGGACAACTCACACAGCATTAACTAGCCCCAAGTTAAGCAGAGCTTGTGTTATGGGTACTAGATAACTGATATACATAATATAATACAATACATAGATTGTTTTTTTTTATTATAAATAGAAAACGACCAGAACACCCTGAAAAAATGTCTGCAGATCGTACACACATTTGTCCCGAGGCGGGAATCGAACCCGCAACCTCCTGCGTCGCAGGCGGACTTTCGCCCACCGCGCCACAGAGGTCGTGATGATGATGATGAAGTGATACGATACTGCACAGGCTATTATCTTGTCTTTGATTATTATAATTAGTTATCCAACTAAACGCGACGACGCACGTGACCTCCACTTTATCAACGGTCCCAGTAGGTGCTTGTAGACACATTGAACTTCAGAGCTCTGCAACAGAATAGATAATGCTATTTCCGCTTTGATTTCTTGATAATATCTAAGACGTATAATGTTTTGTATTTAGTACTATAGGTACTTATAAATCTGTGGTTTTGTACGACTATCGTAACACGTTCTGAAATGCTGTTAGGAGTGGGTACCTACCTGTTTTCTTGCCTTGTCACTAATTTTGTTTATTTTTAGGGTTTCAAACATCGGTTTTGAAACCCTTATGGTCTCGCTCTGTACGTCCCCGCTCTTTCTTGAATATCTCAGTAACTACTGCAGCTATTAACTTGAAATTTAAAATAATGATACATTTCGTGCGCCATTACTGATTTCAAGAAAAAAAAAAAAAATAAATGAAAAATGAAAATGAATAATTTCAATACAAATTTTGATGTTGAAATTTCAAAAGAGACTTAGGAAGGCAAATGGGGTATCAAATGAAAGGTATCGTTTTGTACATTTCAAAACACTTTTTGAAATTTCTGTAAGTTTCATACTTTTTGAAATATTTCAAAAAAAGACGAAAAATTGACCATTTCCCCCCCCCCCCCCTATCTCCGAAGATTGCAGACCGATCCATGTAAAATGTATGAGGCGTTTGTAGATATCGATCTATATTTTACAGGAAAAATATAGAGAAGTCTGTAATAATAATAGTGTTAGAAAATGGTCAAAAGGGGGGATTTTTTTTCAAAAGGGGTACCTACCCAAGTGTCATATCAAATGAAAGGTATCGTTTTGGCCTTTTTAAAACACTTTTTTAAATTTCTGTAAGTTTCATACTTTTTAAAATATTTCAAAAAAAGTTGAAAAAATTACCATTCTCCCCCCTCCTATCTCCGAAGATTGATGACCGATCCATGTACAATGTATTAGGCGTTTGTATATAGGGATCTATATTTTACAGGAAAATATAGAGAAGTCTGTAAAAATGACCATTTAAAAAAAAACATTGAGAATGGTCGAAAAGGGGGATATTTTTTATCGAAAGGGGGCTATCTACCTATTGGTTTATCAAATGAAAGGCATTGTTTTGTAAATTTTAAAACAGTTTTCGAAATTGCTGTAGGTTTCGTACTTTTCAAATTATTGCCATTCGAAAAAAGACGGAAAATTGATTGTCCAAATAATTGGCAAATGTTTGAAACCCTCGGCGCGCGAGTTACACTCGTACTTGGCGGATCTTGTTTCAGGTTAGACGTTACCGCGTGGAGATATACATCTCCGAAGGCTCTGTAAAGAACAACGACTGGTCGCTCCAATACAAAGGCTCCCCAGGATGTCTGTCCCAATTAGAGGAAGTGCTGGGGGAAACCCTTGGGGGCTCTGATGATAACTCCCCTTGTCTGATGGCTGTGAATATTAAAACTGATCCTGTTAGCAAAGTAAGTTATACTAATATATAATATATATATATACATAATATACTTTAACAAAAACATAACAATAAAAGAATAAACCAATTACATATTAATAGAATAAAGACCTAGTATTTACAATTGAAACAATGAGCATGAAATAAAAAAAAAACACTTTTATCAATAGAATGAAAAAATATAAATAATCAGCGTTTTTAAAGGTCATATGTATTACAAAAATCAAAACAAAGCTATTCGCTACCTACTTTGTAATCTTGAGATTTTTAATCTTACATTCTGTTTACATTTCAGGGCCGCCTCCTCGGCATAGCTTGCGTGACCGCGGCCGACTATCAGATGTGTATCGCTGAGTTCACGGACGATGATCTGCTAACTGAGTTGGAAACTATCACGGTACAGATGGCGCCTACGGAGTGCCTGGTGCCGGCTTCGGATCATGACGATGTAAGTTATATACGACCTGAAAATGTTGATGCGCTTCGCCATACACTCACGATCTCTCGGGTCACGCGTCGTTGTATCTACAATACTCGAGTTAAGGCAACTTCAGTGCCGCCAGCGACGTAGACGGTTGCGGGTTCGATCCCCATCGTAAGACACATGTTAGTATCTGATCTACAGTATTTGTTCCGGTATATCGGTTCAGTATACCATACTATTATAACTCCAAAGTTTAAATAAACATATGTTTGCTTCGCCCATACGGTCTACCTGGATCAAAAGTGCATATTACACTCAATAGTGGACCTATACCCTTCTAGTCAAATACAAACCCTTCAAATTGTAAACTTATTAACATAATAGGTAGTAAGTCGTAAAATAAAGCCAGTCAGGGCTTAAACGAGTCAACGAGTATATTTTAAAATAGAAGAAGTAGTTCTGGACAGCAAACAACATAAAGACTTTACCTGCTTGAAATTTTTCTATGGACATTGAGTCCACTGCCTCGTCTATCTGTCATTCCAAACAATACTTTGGGCCACGAAATACAAGTCCATTCCACATTATACGGTTCATCAAATTAACTCACCATTTTTCAGTACAAAGCCCTCAAGAAAGTAATGGAACGCACAAGCGTAACAATAACGAAGCAGAAGAAGTCGGATTTCTCAACGGACGGCCTGATTCAAGACTTGAACCGACTGCTCAAGTTCAAAGACAGCCAGCAACAAGACGCCAACGTGTTCCCTGAAACTAAGAGCGAGACAGCAATGAGCAGTTTGGCTGCGGCTGTCAAGTATCTTGCATTACTGTCTGAGAATACTAATTTTGGACGGTAAGTCTTAGTAATAAGGCAGATTTTTCAAAGACAGCAAGGAATAGACTTCTGAGGATGACGCTCTGGGACTAAGAGCAAGATAGCACTGATGAGCTTGGCTGTGGCTGTCAAGTATCCTGCATTACTGACTGTAAAAACAAATTTTGGACGGTAAGTCTTAGTAATAAGGCAGATTTTTCAAAGACAGCCAGCAATAGACCCCAACGCATTCCCTGAGACTAAAAGCGAGACAGCAATGAGCAGTTTGGCTGCGGGTGTCAAGTATGTTGCATTTCTGACTGAGAATACTAATTTTGGACGGTAAGTCTTAGTAATAAGGCAGATTTTTCAAAGACAGCATTCGCATATGCAACGCATTCTCTGAGACTAACCCCCGAATACTCAAACGCATCTCAGAATAAAGCGCGTCTCAAGTGACGAATTTATGACACATTTTCATTGAAAACTGTCAAAAAATCACGACTTGAGACGTTCTTAACTCTGAGTTGCGTTTGAGTATTCGGGCGTAAGAGCGAGATAGCAATGATATCAATTTAAAGATTTTTGTTATAGTGCTTACCCGCACTATCTCTCAGATCTCTAAGAAAGGAAATAAGTTCCCAAGAATTTTCGATTTCGGCGGGACTCGAACCTGCGCGCCACCCTCAGTACGGGTGTGCTCTAACCAACTATGCCGCTGATGATGATGAAATGTTTAAAGTTAACATTTATTTTTTTAACTAAGAACTTTGAATTTTGCAACGCCATTACGGTTCATGTTGATTCTACCTCTAAATTGTAACACCTGTTTAAAGGACTTGAATAAATAATAAATTGTTAACAGATTCCGCCTATCAACAATACAACCAGATTGTTTCCTCCACCTGGACGCCGCAGCCCTGTCAGCTCTGAACGTGCTACCGGAGTTGGGAGACGCGAGTCGTGCGCCCTCTAGGAGTATCTATGGACTGCTGGACAGGTGTCGCACTCCACAGGGAAAACGGTAATAAACACAACATTTCTCGAAGGTTCTGAACACAAAAGGAGCAATTGAAATCTCATCATCAGCGTGTACTAGTCAACTGCTGAACGTAGACCTCCCCTAATGAGTACCATAGCGTCCCCGTCTTCAGCTTTTTACGTCAGCGCATGCCAGCAGTTTTCAACAATCTACTACCCATAACTCAAGCTCGGCTTACCTGAGGGCTAGATGAGGCTCTGTGGGTTGAACAATATATTTACATACTATATTTAGTAGTGCTACTGGAAACACAGGTGCGACTGCAGATATTACAAAGACATTATATTACGTGTTGAACCTTTTTGTTTCTAGCCTGCTAGCCCAAAGGCTGCGCCAACAACTTCGAGACTTAACCTAATAAACCCAAACAACGCCTGAACGTAATAAATCGAAGCTGCGACTGGTAATTTGTAAAAGAAAGCAATGCGCACTGAACCTTTTTATTTCCAGCCTGCTAGCACAATGGCTGCGCCAACCACTCCGAGATATAAACCTGATCAACGAGCGGTTGGATATCGTAGAGCTGCTGGTCAACCAATCACAGCTGCGCCTGCAGTTGTATGAAGAGCATCTGCGGAAGATACCAGACTTGCAAGCACTGGCCAGGCGTCTGTCAAGGAAGAAGGCTAGTCTACATGACTGCTATAGGATCTATCAGGTAAGCACCGGGCAGACTTGTGTCAATTCAGATGTCACCAAAACTAAACATTATATGATTGTTCTAAAAATGCTGGGTCGAAATCAAAGTAGTTTAGATTTTATCACACCTGAATTGAGAACAATATCGTAAACGTCGCAGGGCAACTTGCTGTTACTGGACTAGCGCATCACCGTGAGAAGAGAGGTAGTTTGAAGACCTATATAATCAGCTATGGGCGAAATCAAGTTGCAGAATATGATTCTTTGGTCGACGCTCTTCTTAAATTTGAAAGCATGAAATTGATGCAGTTTTTTTTATTTCAATCTTTCAATTAAACTTCTTATAGCCATTTATTTGATCTATTGGTGTCGGTGCCATGCAGGGTGTAATGCAGAACGCAATTTATCAACATCGAATTGGAATTATGTAATGCGGTATTTATATCAATTTATTTAAATCATTGTGTTTATTGTGCTGTATCTTTTCCAGGCAATTAATAAACTTCCGTCCCTCCTAAAATGTCTGGCTGAGGCTGATAGCGCGACAGCGCACTCCTCTCTGACGGAGCCGGTAGCAGAACTGCGGGACGACTTGCACAAGTACACGGAGATGATCGAGGCCACCGTGGATATGGACGCGGTGGACAGAGGTACAGTTAAACAAACTCCCCTCCCTCCTGCAATGTTTGGCTGAGGCTGATAGCGCAATGTCGCACTCGTCTCTGATGGAGCCGGTAGCAGAGCTGCGGGACGACTTGCACAAGTACACGGAGATGATCGAGGCCAATGTGGATATGGACGCGGTGGACAGAGGTACAGTTAAACAAACTTCCCTCTCTCCTAAAATATCTGGTTGAGGCTGATAGCGCGACGGCGCACTCCTCTCTAACGGAGCCGGTAGCAGAGCTGCGGGACGACTTGCACAAGTACACGGAGATGATTGAGGCCAATGTGGATATGAACGCGATGGACAGAGGTATTTACAATATACCAAGTCATCATCACGCCTGTAAGTTACTAAAGGTCACAGCCGATTACACACCAAGGTTGACTGGTAAAATGTTAAGATGGTAGCGACACGACAAGATAAAATAAAGGTATGAAAATGTAGGGGCCCTTCCATAATGCAAGCTAAACTAGTAGCTGGGAGTGTAAAGAATTGTACGAACTGCACATATTTGTTCCGGGTCTTGGTGTATTGAGTAATTTGTATTTCAATCTGGTACCTATAACACAAGCTATGCTTACTTTGGAGCTACATGATGTAATGTAAATATATTCAGAGTTATATTTTATATTTACCATACTGGTTATTCCTTAGGCGATTATCTAGTAAAGCCATCGTTCGACGAGCAACTACAATCACTGAGAGAGCAGCTGGAGACGCTACAGGAGTCTGCTGAGAAGGAGCTCAGCAAAGCTGCTAGAGATCTTAACCTAGACGCTGGAAAGACGATCAAATTAGAGAGTAATCCGCAGAACGGATTCAACTTTAGGTAAGAGAAACAAATTAACTTTAAGGTGGTTTAGTTTAAAGAGCGCGGGAAATTAAAATATAGAGAATATAGAGCTAGAGAAAGAGAAAAAACATTTAAAACTAGAAATTTTTAAATGTTTTTTGTCTTTCTCTAGCTAGCGTGTAAGTAGTCAAAAACAGTGTTTCAAAGTTTAGTAGATAACATTAGTTATCTAGCTTTATAAACAAAACGTCAAATGCGAACATAGAAAGCAACTTACACACACATACTACAGGCCTCTGCTGTGAAGTAGCTCAACAGAGCCGCCAGAGATCTTAACAGAGAAGCTGGGACGATGGTCGAATTGAAGAGTAATCTGCAGAACGCTATAAACTTCAAAACTACCTAAGGCATTTTCATAAGATTCTCACCAATTATTATTTTATTTATGTATATCAATTGTCTTAGTACCCAAATACAATTAACTTAACTTGGAGCTAGATGATGCTGTTTTAATTGTCCTGCATTATTTATTTAGTGATCATCTATTAATAACATGTATGAAATAAATAAAATGGTTTATTTCAGGCAACATTAGTCTAGTGCAGGATGTAAAATACTAAAACTACGGCCCATATAAAATAAATACCTTAATCTAACATACATAAAATAAACCTATTTACTAGCAAGTAGTATCGATGACTTGTGACACTCACTATGTGCTGCGACCGGTAAACAGCACATTCTTCGGCCAGAATTTTTCCTTAGTGAAGGTCAAAATATTCTCAGTTAAAATACGCACCACAAACGATTTTAAAGTCATTGTAACGCGACTCCAACCGCTCGACCCTCACCAAGGTGTTGGTCTTACTCTTCACATACTCCACGATCTCCTCCACCTTCGTGGTATGAAGCCTGGACACGTAGAGCAACGTATTATTATGTTCCTACAGGGTCACATTGAAAGAAGAGCCAGCGCTCCGTGGTATGAAGAAATACACTATAATAGACGCAGTGAAAGGCGGTGTCCGCTTCAGGAGTAACGCGTTGGAGAGCATCTCTGAAGACTACATTCAAACCAAGGCAAGCTATGAGAGGGAGCAAGACAAAGTTGTGGCTGAAATTGTTAACATTGCTGGTAAGATATTCTTATGAATGTAGTCATAAAACAGAAGGGTTTCGAAAATCGCAGTTTCAACTGTATCTGCCCCGTCTGTGCCAATCGCGAGGAGAACAGTCGGCCCAACTCACGTCCCCATTCGGGCATTTTCGCTCACGAGACGAACCACGGGAACATTAAAATGTTCACGATGGTTCGATGAAAATAGCGAGAGGGTCACCGGGTTTTCGTGGGTATTACGTCCTTCTCAAGGCGTCGAGTCCCACATTATTCTGCCCGAGACCAGTTCATTTTGTTGTTCAACAAATTGACATCAATTGCAATGGGTTACGTTTAACCTTTTTGGGTTGGGTTATGTACCTCAAAAGGGAAAAAAGAACCCTTATAGGATCAATTTGTGGTCCGTCTGTCAACCCTCTATTCTCAGAAATGCGTGGAGGTATCGAGTTGAAATTCACATCATACACTCATGTTCGTAACCTCTTGGAGCCGCGATATAATGAAACTTCTAAGTCAACGCAATCAAAAGTTACAGCCGTTTATGCCCAATTTTTTGGATTGATATGATATGATATGCTTACAAAACCTGTAGGCCTTCTCGTTGAGCTAGAATCATAAAATTTAGCAAGAAGCAACGTCTTATAGCACAGGTAATGGAAAAATCTAAAAACCGTATTTTTATATCCCTTATGTAATTGTGACCAAATCAGTTTTTTTGTCAACGGTGAGTCTGGGTCGATTTCTTTGCTTACGATAACAAGTTTGTTCGGAACCCTTGATGCCAACTCGCACTTGACGTTTTATTTGATTATAACAACACAATCAATGTAACTTTTCTTTTCAGCCGGCTACTCAGAATGCCTATTCTGCCTATCGCACATCCTAGCCCGTTTGGATGTTCTGGTATCATTCGCCGTCGCAGCTTCCACGGCGCCCGCGCCGTATTGCCGTCCCGTTCTAACTGAGAGCTTGGATAAATTGGAGATGACTGAGTTGAGGCATCCTTGTCTAGAGGTGCAAGATGGAGTGTCTTATATACCTAATGATGTTAAATTTGAACGAGGTAAGTTCAAAGTTTTAATTCGTAAATAATTAATTGTATAAGACGACCTTTGTGGCGCGGTGGGTGAAGTTCCGCCTGTGACGCAAGAGGTTGCGGATTCGACTCCCACCTCGGGACAAATGTGTGTGAGATCTGCAGACATTTGTTCAGGGTGTTCTGGTAGTATTATTATGTATAATAAAAATAATACATAGAAATGTACCTATTGTATTATATTATGTATTTATATCAGTTATCTAGTACCCATAACAAAATCTCTGCTTAGCTTGGGGCTAGATAATGCCGTGTGCATTAACATATTTTTTAGTTTAATTTTTTTTTTAATTTAATATGTTAGGAATTTCTATCTATTTAATGAACCCTTAAGCACTAATTGCTGGATACAGGCCTCTCTATTACGCCATTCTGTCTAATGTCAAATGTAACTTCATTTACTACGCAAATAGATACAAATTTTACTGTCATATTACGAAAACTCCTGGCGAAACCGCGCTGCGTTTTGAGATCAAAGTCAATAACTTTATTTCTTTAGGCTTACAAAATAAGCACTTAGACAAGTCAAATTTAATACTATAAACAGGTTTATAAATAGTCATTATTATCAAATAAGAAATATGATGTTATTGATTTTATTCGCTTCAATTTTTTGTCCACTAGTGGAAGAAGCGAAAAATAAACCACTAGTAAGTTTTATAAAACTTAAAATTAATACATTATCTCAGTCTAAATATAATCTAATTTATAAATAAGTCAATATTTATATAAAACTAACTAAGCTTAACATTATTTCCCCTGGGCGACATCTGGCCAAGATGCCTCAAGTAGCATCGTGTCTTGGTGTGAGCTGGCCCTAAGGACAAAGTTTTGTACACACGTGTTTGTCATAAAATAACGTCAAAACTACAGAACGAACCGAAATGAATTTTTTACGCATTAATTTATGGATATGAGTAACTAAGCTACTTTGTACATAGCAAAATCGCGCTCGAAGCCGGGCCCAGCAATAGGGGTGCTGGCATTATGCATTTGACATTAAAAAACTATTATTATTTGTGTTCTCTATTTTTTTATATTTATTGAGAAAGAAAATAACAATCAAATAATAGAATTAAATTAAAACTAGTATTTATATTTTACATATTCTATTGATACAGAAATATATTTGTATTTTTGACGTTTTTTCCGTTCTAACTGAGACGTTGCACGTTCGAGACGCCTTATACGTTCATACTGAGTATTAAGGCAACCACGCTTGGAAGTGCAAGGTGGCATTTAGGGACCAGTACATGGTAGGGGACTTTTCTCTATTTCTGTTAGTTTCTGGTTAACCACACAATCCCATCTCAAAATTATGGTGTATGGTAGGGGACTTTTCTCTATTTCTGTTAGTTTCTGGTTAACCACACAATCCCATCTCAAAATTGTGTAGAATTCGGAGTGGGTAAGTTGATTAGGACTAACTTCTGCCCACGGCCATACACATACAAAATATCTCATAATATTACTATTAAAATATCTTATATTTTAGGTTCATGCCTTATGCATGTCGTAACGGGCGCCAATATGGGAGGAAAGTCAACATGGATGCGGTCCTGCGGCGCGGCGGTTGTCATGGCACATGCTGGCTGCATGGTCCCCTGCGAGACTGCAGTCCTGCCGAGGCTAAAGGCGCTCAGTGCCAGGATCGGCGCCGCTGACTGCGAGGATAAAGGACAGAGCACTTTTATGCGGGAGATGATTGAATCTGCTGCAATTTTGCGGGTATTTATATGTATAATTCGTTATTGTATAACATACCTACGAGGCAAACGTAGTGTAGGACGCCCTCTGGCCAGGTGGGCGACGACCTGCGATAAAACTGCAGGCAGATGCTAGATGCGTCAAGCTGAAAAAGGGTGCTCAGTTGGGGAGGCTTATGTCCAGCTTTGGACTAGTAAACTTGAATAAATTGTGAAAATGAACTCTTCAAGCGACGAATTCTCAAATTCAATTTAAATTACTCGCGTTTGAGTAAAGCACTATACAAGCCTCGGTCTGCAGTGACTGCCCTGCTGGCCACGATAAGCTGGCCTTAAGCTAAGCTTGCTATGGTCTTAGCCTTCAAGCTTGATCATCATTGCAGCCCTTGCTGTCCGTGCTATAAAGGCCTCGACCGGTCTTGTCCGTCATTACAGCTTGTCCATCAAGGCTGCAATGCTGACCGCGCTGTGATAGCCTGGACCTACGCTACGCTTTGCTTACAGCTATCTTCAACCGCGACCAGCAACCCACCCATTACAGACCTCGGACGTAATGTACGAAACGTTTCTACAGAATCCACTCGTGCGCAGCTCCTGCAGAAACTGCTAAATTATATTTGTTTGTCGGTTTTCAAACTCCTTACTGACTTCTTTACTGCTTAATCTGTCAGACTCTGGAACGATTTGCCAGTAGTATTTGTTATATTTATTAGTGTAATATATTATTATTTATTAGGTATAGTGTGTATTAGTATTTATAGTTTGAATTTATGTATGTTGTAAAGCTTATATAGGTAGTATGTTGTAAAATATCCTTTATGTTTTCCCAATTGTTCTGGTTGCCTGGAAGAAATCGCTTGAAGCGATAAGGCCGACAAATCCATTGCTGTTCTATTTAATATGTTAAATTTAAAATAATCTATTATTTTTTCCTTATTGGTGATGGATGAATAAAGCATCTCTATCTTTTCAGACGGCTACACCTGACTCCCTAGTCTTGATCGATGAACTCGGAAGAGGAACATCTACCTACGAGGGCTGTGGAATAGCCTGGGCCATTGCTGAGTGAGTTTACTATGGAAGCTTTTGTACTTACCTACATAGTTATGTAAATCAGAGTCCCTATTCTGCTAATCGAATCGCTTTACCGACAAAATCTTATCATAGAATCTCCACGTAAAATATCAAAACGAATCAATAGTGATTCTGTAAAAATATCATTGTCATAGTATCGCCCCTACACTATGCAGAAAGCACGACATAAAAAAAACACAAGACTTTAAAATCAACAATAAATAAATTCAAACAAATTGTCAAACATATCCTTTGTAAAAAGGCTTACTATAAAATATCAGATTATCTAGACGATAAAAAAGCTTGGGACGAGTTTTGCTCCAACTCGAAAACTAACATTCTAACAAGGTAAAGGTTTCTTGTTCGCTTCTTTACTTTACCTTAAAAAGATTGAAGTGGACAAAAAATCAAAGTGATCACTTTATTTCCTAGTTTTACTTATGTAATCTGAGTTTTTGTGACGTGTCCAAGAGTCCTGTAAGGTCTAAAGGAAATAAAGCACTTTGAATTTTAACAACAAATACAAATGGACATTTAACAGCGCTCCGTTTGAGTAAAGACTGGAAGTTTCTGGAATCACACAAACAAATTGAACCCTCTAGCGGGCGTGCCCGTGGGCATGAGTGGCGTTTATGATCACTAGATCAAATACAGGCCAATATTTTCAAGGAGTACTTTCAAGTCTATTAATAGATAGTCCGTCCTCGCAGGTGTCTACTACTGGGACCTGTTGTATGGATGCACATCATATGTTACTGATGGAGATGTTGAAATGTAATTAAGAGTATAAAGCGTGGTAAATCACCTGGGCACGACGACGGTTTTAGTAGAGAGCACCAGTAATGTGGGTTCACATATACATAGAGTACTGGCTTTGCTTATTAACCTGAGCTTTGGAAATTCATATCTGCATGTAGATCTTATGCAGACTGTAATTGTTCCAGTTATTAAAAACAGGGCGCGGGACGCCTCTGACAAGTCCAATTATAGAACGATTTCTCTGGCGGAGTAATCCGTCCAAACCTATTGCTAAGGTTTTGGACGGACTGGCATTTTAAATATAAATTTGCTTGTTACAAACATCATCACGGCATCATAATTGAAATTATTATTATTTATTGATTATTTGATTTCCAATTTTACTAACCGTTCTCAATTTAAATTATATGTGTGTAACAAAATGGATGATGTCTGAATCCGAAAATTCCTTTAATTTTCGGTTTTAATTAACTCTTTCACAAAGTTTAAATTCAGCTCGAAATACAACCTTTTAACAAAGTTTTAAATTTTTTTTCCGTTTCAGGGAACTGGCGACGAAAGCGGAATGTTTCTGCCTGTTCGCGACCCACTACCACGAGCTGACCCGTCTCGCAAGCCTCCACCCGACCGTCATCGTCAACTCCCACGCGCAAGCGGCTGTGGTCAACGACCAGCTGCTACTGCTGCACAGGATAGCCCCCGGGGCGGCCACGCAGTCTCTAGGTCTCCATGTGGCCAAGTTGGCGGACTTGCCTGCCTCTATTATAGAGGTTTGTTAGTTTATGATTATCTATTAATATTAATAATGACTAGAAGGAAGATGTACTACAGCCATTACAGAATGCTGGCCCAGAGATGCTCAAAGACAAAGCTCGACAGTCAGTCAGACGTCATCATTAAAATAGCCGGGACGAAGTGTACTAAAGTTTTTTTTAACAGTCTTGCCCTTCTAAGCCAAAAAGCGGTAAATCGATCAAAGTGAGTTTCGAGACGATTATGTGAAAATTGATTTCCCGCCGCTTTAATAATAAATGTTAATATTTTTTTTACATGTATCAATATTTCAATATTTAAAATCACCATATTCATTATTTCTATGCTTAAAATACCAAAATTAATGTTATTTTGCTGATTTTAGCGAGATACCGTCATTTGGCTTCTGATGTTTTTCTTTGAATCTCCGCTATTTTCATAACGAACCTAACGGAGTTTTCATACAGAATTACGGATTGTTGTTAATGCTACAAATCTATATAAGAAAATATAATTAAAAAAAAAGTAGGTTATGATTTTGATTAAATAAGTAAGTACAAAATTTCTTTAAAAAGTATGTATTGCCTTATTTGGGCAAAAGTTACTACTTTTATACGTCAAAATAGGCAGTTCCCTCCAGAATTTCCACCTGTTTGCTGGCATCAGGTTTTGTCGCGTTTTACACATTCGGTAACTGGACTGATATATAAAATTGGAAGCGTTCTAGCGGCATCTCGCTAGGTTTGCCGCTTATTAGCTTCGTAGGTTAGGTATACCGCCTATTCCCTTAGTATGACAATAACGAGATAGGCAAATATTTCTTAGTGGTTTTTTTTCGATGTCAAGATATTTTTGGCTTAGTTCATTAGATGTACAATTTCACGAGCTATCCTCAGCACAAAAAAACCGAAAATTGAATATACCGCCTTTTTCGCTTTTGAGGGTACCTAGTATAAACCTTCGTTTGACTACAATCTTACCTGATGGAAAGTGAAAATATGGCCGGCGAAATATGAAATTACTAAAGAATGTCTAATAGAGAGGGAGCAATATATACAGTGCTTTCTCGGAAGCTGAGAATTTAGATAGATTATTAAATAACTAGGTTATCGATAATACGCAATGGAAAAGTTGAAGGGGCAGTAGGTCGACCTGTAAATCGCGAAAAATAACAGCTCTTGGGGTAAACGTGTTTTTGAGCGGGGACCGCGACTCGGCAAACGGAGTAGTAATATATGTCCTCCGGCCAAATGCTGAGTGACAGGGTGTTATGGTGCTCATTAAGGGAGGCATATGTAGTCCAAACAAAAAGGAATCAAATATTTAATTTCGTTTATTTATATGACCCATTGATAGACGCTACTCGTAAGATAACTTCCCTGGACCTACCTACGAGTAAATGGGTTGTCTCCATACTGTACAGAACT
Source organism: Eupithecia vulgata (assembly GCA_946478455.1). Classification (NCBI taxonomy): domain Eukaryota; kingdom Metazoa; phylum Arthropoda; class Insecta; order Lepidoptera; family Geometridae; genus Eupithecia; species Eupithecia vulgata. The sequence goes on along the minus strand of OX297869.1, from coordinate 8,103,059 downwards.
GTTTTTTTTTATAGTCCATATACCTTAGTTTGACCACAATCTCACCTGAAAGGAAAGTGAAGATGTGGCCGACGATGTATCACGTCTGTCTAGAATCTAGACCTTCGTGATACATCGTCGGCCACATCTATATTATACATTCTTCAAGACATGAGTGAATAGGTATAATCTAATCTTCTAGAAGATACTCTAGAAGATACCTATTCACTCTTGTCTTGAAGAATTTAATATATAATAATGGGATAAATATAATGGATAATGAATATATAATGAATAGTATCAAAGAAAAACATTAAAACCTTTGTTTCATTTCAACCAGTATGCTGAAGAAAAACAAGCGCAGCTCGAAACCAACCTATTTGAAGTGGAAACCTCCCTCAAGTCGGAAGAAACTGAAGAAGGCCAACAGCTGATACTGAATTTCCTTCGAAAGTGTAAACAGATACAAGAATTTGCAACATCGGACCAAAACATGATGACTGAAATCAACAAACTGAAGGTGGAGCTACGTCAGCAGAACAACAAATACGTGGAATCACTTATGGCCTGATTTGTGTTACCGTTTAATGCCTTATGTAATAAACTGTTGTATTTCTATAACTTATATTTTCTTATTTTAGGTATGAAATAAGTTCCCAAAAATGTTCGACTTCGGCGGGACTCGAACCCGCGTCCCACCCTTAGTACGGATGTGCTCTATCCAACTAAGCCACGAAGTCTCTGTCAGTTCTCGTCGAAAATCTTTGCGACCTCTTACGGACTGTAGCGCTCGAGCACACCCGTACTAAGGGTGGGACGCGGGTTTGAGTCCCGCCGAAGTCGAAAATTTTTGGGAACTTATTTCATTTCTTAGAGATGCCCAGAGTGCGGGTAAGCACTGTAACAAAAATCCTTTAGGTATGTTTTAAATAATTAAACCTTTGCCTAGTTGTGGGATTCCTTACTACCATAGATCATAATAGGCTAGTAGTTTTTGAAAGATAATCGGTTAAGTCTATATTTAGGGATCCATACCCTAAGGTTGAAAACGGGAACTTCTAAGCCTGCACTGTCTGTCCGTCTACCTACACGTCTTGCCGCTTTAACAACATAAAAAATATTAAAATTAATTAAAGAGGGCTCTCATAGAAAATGTTTTTGGCTCCCCGAGTTTATGACGCAAGTAAGGATGGTGTCATAATGAGCAAGTTCAGTACTAGTAGGTATTCGGGTAACATAAACGTAAAAGAAAATGAAGCTTATGAAAGCCTGCGCAGTCATCGATCTATACCTGTAACGACTTCCTATGGCATAAGCGATGCCCAAGCATAGATAGATGAATAACTGAGCAAGCTTTCTTATTACAGGCCTTTATCTTTGACGGTAAAGTCCCTAAATGAGTACTTGTCTCATATAAAAATAGTGAAACTAAACTGTTTCTTTAGAGGTTGTCGTTGTCGTAGATCACAGCGCACTGCTACCACGCAGCTTACAGATGTGCATTTAAATAGGTAGTGATTTTATTCAACTCAATTTTATTCTATAGACACTTGTTTTAAATTTGTGGAAGCTATTTTATCACTGTAAATTGTATCTAAAGGAGAGTAAGGTTGGCGCGAGATTTTTTCTTTGTTAGTTGGTAAAATAAAATTTTATTCATTTGTTTTTTGGGAGCATTTGGAAAAATTTAGATTTTTGCCCAAAATTTCGTATTTTCTGAAATGCTACAAAAATACCAGTGACCCGAAGTTGGTTTTACCAGGACTTCACAGAAAATGGTTTAAGATTTGCGGCAAATTACTTTTTCGCTCGTTTTATTGCTTGTGGAACGCAGAAACAATTAAAAACCACCAGAAAAAATAAATTTCGCGCCAACCCGCGACGAACAAGCCCTTTAATTGCATGTTTCTGTGCTGTGTGGTAGCAGTATTGGTTTAGTGAGCTTTAGCCATCTGTCTGGATAAATAAAACATAGGTTTATGATTTAACTTTCTTTTTTTATTAACATTCAACAGGGTGACATAATAATTAGGTACCTATGTTACAACAAAATTACAAGACTTTAAATAAATTCTCTTAATATTTAGTGCATGACCGAAGCTAACATCTATGTTAAAATTACTACAATCTTGAAAAGAATACTTTTGTTACAATGATATGGTTGGTAGGAGTGAAGTTATTTTGAATATAGATAAGTACATAATTATTACGCTGGTTTTATACGAATTATCATGCAATGAAATTTAAATGCCCTTATTATCACTTTTGCCCAAATTATCACAAAATAGGGTCATAGTGATACATTGAAATAATATTAAATGTCTAATGAATCGCTAATAGTGATCAGAAATAAATGTGATTGATATATTTTAATAATTTGTACAAGATCTAAATTTGTATTAGCGGACGTGATCATTCGACGAATTAGGGAGGCAAATAGCATCTTCATGTTTTTTACATACCACTTTGTATATGCTTAGTTTACACAGAGATAAACGCGCCATCTGTGTTCTAAATCCCGTATTTAGAACATCGTTATAAGTCTCATTTGCAGTCATGTCCAATCTACGTTTCTTGTTTCATAATTATTATTGTATACCATAATGTCAAAACTAAAATTTACCATATTTACAGGAACAAAAAATCACGTCATAATAATCTACTACGTTTCCCCAATAACAGCTGAATAATGAATGTAGCATGTTTTAAGTTTGAAAAAAATATATTACTTAGGCTTTTTAGCCACATACAGTTTTACAGGTTTTTGGATTGTAATAGGTAATTAAAAGTAATGCAATAGACAAAATACACAGCGTGTAAACTAATACAAATTACAATATATCTGCTGCATTTTGTCAACGGAACATATTTTCTTTTCTGCAACATTTAAAGGAAAGGTATTGTAATGTACGGCATACTTTGCATATTGCATTAACGTAATATTTTTCAAGTGTTTATCAACTATTTTACACTTTAATTTTTGTTGGTGGGACCAAATGAGAAATTATTTACAATATATTATTTACATGTCATTAAATTCAAACCATAGCATAAATAATTTAAAATCATTTCAACATCAGTCTACATTACGATCAGTTAGTCTCTCCCGTCGGCGTCGTCGCAGGCCGGGGCCGGCTGTGAATCGTCCGCTCAGTTTATAAATGTATCATTAGAGTTAGATCACAGGAGTAAGCGGATAGCGAACGGAGCGGTGTTTCAGCACGCACTCGGGGCGGACGCACAAGTGACTAGCATCGGGCCGGCGCGGGGCCGCTCACGAGAAATACAGACGCACTGCGTTTTGGAACGTCCTGCGGCACATCGGGCACTTGTCCGTGGACAGCGCGCACTTGGCGCACGCCACCACGTGCCCGCACGGCACGAAGCACACGTTGCGCTCCTCCACGTAGCAGATCTTGCAGAGCCGAGAGTCGTCTACTGGAGGATCCTCTTTTTCACGGTCGGCGGTCGATACGGGCTCGGCCGCGGGAGGGACCGGGGCCTCCGGCGCGGGTGCAGCCGCCGCTGCAGGGGTCGACGTCACGCTCGCCTCAGATAACACCTTCTGTATATACTCGCGCCCTTTCACTAGCTGAACGTATGCGCAGCGGTCGAACCAGCGCGCGTGCTGCTCCCACGGCACATCATCTTCTTCCCAGTCTTTCAAACCTCCGTCACAGTAGAAGCATTTCGTTTTGTCCCCTTGTCCAGTGTAGAAGAAGCCGGCTTCCGCGAGCTCCTCTGGTTTCTGGCGCATGGAGCGCGGCCAGTCGATGAAGCTCTTGAGGCGGGAAGCCTCAGAGGCGTAGCGACCGTGGACCGGTCCCGGCATGCGCACTGGCGCGGCGGCGGCGCGGACGCCGCACTCGTCGCGTCCTGACGTCCCGGCGGTAGTTCCGTCGGTAGGAACGTTGCCCGCGCCGGTCTTGCGCAGGAAGGGGCACTGCGGCGCCCAGCGCTGATGATCCACCGCGGGGTCGTCGCCTTCCTCCCATCTCATGATTTCAACTTTACAGAAAGCACACCTGACTTCGTCACCGCGGCCGAGGTAGTAGAATCCGTTTCGGGCGAGCTGGCTCGGGGTAAGGAATGTGACGGGCCATTTTTCGAAAGTTTTAATTCGTTCTTCCTCGCGGCGCATGTCGGGCTTGTCGGGGAGGAAGCCGAAGGAGTCGCGGTTGTCGGTCTTGTCGGCGGAAGGCGAGGGCGTGCTGGCCGGAGACAGCGCCGCCGCCTCGCACCCCACCGCCGGCAGCATCAGAGATTCCACCAGCGGTCGTATTCTAGCCTCGCGCGGAGCATTCTTGAACAGGGAAGCCACGTGAGCTCCATTTGGTACTGAAATAAAAGGAGAAAAATGTTTAGTCATTACGTTTAATTAAGGACTGATAGCACGAAATTAAGATATGCTAAGGTATGCTAAGATATGCTTTTATACGGGAACAAAGAATGGCATAGCGCTTAGAACACTATTAATTGTTAAACCATTATTAATTTAAGGAAAACTAAAATAATTTTGTAATGCCCTTATTTCGGTGGCGGAGAGGCTTTAGCTACAATATCCTTGTAAATGTATTCTTATGGATATCCATGTTATTAATACATAGGTACTAGTAAGTTATTTATTATTATCAACGAGGAAATATTTTAAACCTAAATATTTTTTAATGGTACACATTATCAGTCACACATACCCAGTGTGATAATGTGTACAGTTGAACAGATCAGTCTGAAATTTTGCATAGGTTAGGTACCTCTCCTATTAGCTGATGGTATGTAAGTTTAGTCCTGGGATAACACATATTATGCTACTATTATCCTATAAATCAGTTCCCATCCCGGGTTAGAGTTAACCTTTAAACGTTTTCACAGAAATAACGCGAACGAAGCCGAGAGCAGGAACTAGTTTACGCAAAATAATGACATTATTTAAAATACAGTCAACTCAAACAGTCGAGTTCCTATTTTCTAGTAGTAAATATTATATTATTAATTCATTAATTGCCAACATAATGACGTAACTTTAAAGTACAGTCAACCACACAAACTAGGTCCCAAACTAAGTAAGCATACCAAACAAAAAATAAAACGTCAAGTGCGAGTTAGACTCGCGCATCAAGGGTTCCGTACAAACTCCTACTCTTTAGCAAAGAAATCAGTCAAATCCAGACGAATAAGGCACAAAAATTTCCTGATTTGATAACGATTATGACGTAACTTATTACCACCTAGGGACTACCCTCGAACTATTGGCGTCTCGAGACTAAATAAGTTACGTCCAACCCTAGTGTAACAATGTACTATTTTGAATGAATAAACCTCAAATTTACGGTTTTCTGATTTTTCCCTTTACTTGTGCTATAAGTCATTGCTTCTTGCCAAATTTCATGGTTCTAGGTCAACGGAAAGTACCCTACAGGTTTTTGGTCCATGGCGAGATTCGAAAATTATTTTTTCTGTGAATATACTAAAAATTTACGGTTTTCGAATTTTTCCCTTTAATTGTGTTATAAGACCTTGCTTCTCACCAAATTTCATGGTTCTAGGTCAACGGGAAGTACCCTATAGGTTTTTGGTCCATGGCAAGATTAAAAAAATATTTTTTCTGTGAATAAATTACAAATTTACGGTTTTCGGATTTTTTCCATTACTTGTACTATAAGACCTTGCTTCTCACCAAATTTCATGGTTCTAGGTCAACGGGAAGTACCCTATAGGTTTTGTGTGCATGTGATTCCCTAGGAAAATTGAAAAAAAATAGACATAAACAGCTGTAACTTTTGATTGCGTTGACTTAGAAGTTTGATTTATATCGAGGCTTCAAGAGGTTACGAGCCTGCGTATATGATGTGAATATCAACTCGATAACTCTACGCGTTTCTGAGAAAAGTGGGTTGACAGACGGACAGACGGACAGACGGACAACAAAGTGATCCTATAAGGGTTCCTTTTTTCCTTTTGAGGTACGGAACCCTAAAAATGTAACATTCACAAGGAATTTGATTCCGTTCCAGTTTAGATACTAGCGAACGAACAAAATGATAAGTACTTAAGATATAAGATACAGGTGAGCAGCATAAGATCGTGCCATGCTAGTGTGCGTTCAAAAACAGTTTCACATAACAACAAGTTCGCGGCTGAGCCGGCTGCCTCTCCGACATTCCATTCCCAGCCTCCCCCTCCTGCGGCCATACCCCTCCCCGGTCGAGCAGTGCGCATGCACTCTAGCTACAATCAATTTTTTTACACGTATACGTTACTATGCTGGATTTGTACGACGTCATTGTTGAAAAGATAAGCCACTGCGGTATTTCTAGCTGAAGCGTAATTCTAAATTGGTAAGGTTTACAGGAAATTCCAATTTGGAACTCAAATTTTAATAAATACGGACGGAAATTACATAAAACCCTATTTTATTAAAGAAATCTTAATTTCAGACTATTTATTTGTTTATCGTCACTAGCATCACAAACTATTTGTCATTTTGTTGAAGTTTTCAACTCCAGTGAAATATTTGTTTAGTCCTCATAATAAACCTAATTAAGTACGCCATAAATCGTGTTCTAATATTCGACAGAGGGTAGACATAGGAACTAGGTAGTACAGCAACACAAAATTTCCAATGGACATACTCGTAGCTAACGTGTAGGATCTATCCAGGTTTAGAAAAAATAGGACACAACATTTGTAAAACATTAGGCCTACACGAAATCAACAATGGCTACCTAATGTTGTATACTTGCTTTGGATCGATATTTACCATTTTTGAAAGCTCGGTCGACTAAGATCGGCATTTTGAAGACTGATCAAACACTAGAACTTTAAGTTACACTACTATCGCACATTTCAGTAAAATGTCGAGTTTTCTGACCAAAATGATTACTTTAACTTTAGAATTAGGCAATGGCGCTCGACGGGACACGGAGCTAAGTTGTTGTGTCGTCTGATCTGACTGACGTCGATATAGCGCTGTAATAATTGCCCCACCGCGCATGCGTGCGTATTTTTAAAGAGGGGTCGAATTTGCCGGCTGGGGTGTGCCACAGCTGTGCAAGTCGACTTTGGTATTATTCTTCTGAGCTAAAAAAGCTCAACCATGATTTTTGTATTTGGTCTATCTATCTATCTATACCAATTTAATGTGACTATTACTGAATACAACATAACAATTCTAACATCAAATCCATAATTTTATATTAACCGCTAATGGTATCAACAATACCTAGGTACCTACCAGCATCTTTATATTTCTGAAATAAAGCATAGCGTTGGTAGACCACCGCGTCATAATGCATGTAGGTCTGTCTGTGAGTCTACAAAACTAAAAGCAAGGAGCGAGGAGGTTCGACGCGGGAGAGTGCCTAGTTCTCAATCAGGCGAGCGTCTGGTGCGGCGTTGCCATGCCGCCGTTCACAGCCGACCGGATTTCATTCATATTTGAGACGCGACGTTGCCGTCTTCAGCGGAAACCGCGACCACACAACGTAAAAAGCAGCCTATGGAATGTGGCAGTAGTTTACTGTTGGGCGGGTGGGACTACGTAGGCACTTTAACCAAATAGACGTACTTAGACAACAACGTTCGGAATGTGCGCTTTGCTTAATCATGGGGATAGGAGATTTTGATGAGCGTTAATTAAGAATAGGCCCTAATTAAATAACTATTTTGACTATATTTTACTATATTGTGTAAGATAAACAAATACTAAATTGTATTATTGATAAAGCTACAGTGATTGTTAAATTACTGCCTAGTTTAAGATATCTAGGACCAAATCGTTTGTGTTTGAAATAGGTACTACTTATGTACCCAAGCCAGCAGCAAAATGGTTCAACGAGAGCAAAAAATATGTAAGAAATAAGACAATGACGACCGCGAGTCCAAGGTTCATTGCGTTATCCGCAAAGAGCAAATGAAATTCAGCATTGTGCCTTTAGGAGAGCGGCGAGAGGCGGCGCCGCAGAGCATGCAGGCGTGGGGAAGGGGACGGGGCCGAGTTCTCATGCCTATGGGTGGTCGGCGCTCGGCTTTCGAATTCCAATGCCTCGCCTGCAGCGCCTACGCGCTAGACTACGATCTACTTAGCTACATTCAACCCGCTATGACATTACACTATAGTACTAACACGAACATGGAAAAGATTCTTCAAATATCTTTCAGAGCTCAGTTTTCAGATTTTTTATGAATGAGTTTAGAGCTTCACCAATGTATAAACAAACTATGGCTTCTCATTCATAAAGCTTGAAAAAATAAACTGTAAAGGATAACAGCCCGGAAACACTGACAGCGGAAGTGTACGTCCGCCAGATGGAGCATTGGGTTAAATAAAAACAAACTCAATCATCAATCTACCTAGCGTGCGAGTAGGAGAACTAGGAGATTCTTGATTGGATTACAAAGTTTGTTTGTAGTTCTTAATATTTGTGTACTAGTATTTGTGCTAAAAAAATGTGATTAAGCCTTTAAGTAGATAGATAGGTACTTACCTACTTCTACATACAGTCCTACTTCTAACATCAGACAATGCCGTCAACATATTATAAGCAAACACATCATTAATTATACAGGGTGTGTCAAGACCACTACCGAAAACAAAGGGTTGTGGTGCAGCACGCCAAAAACAAAACCAATAAAAAAACCGTTATCCGAAAAAACAATTCTAGCTGGAGATATGAATTTTTAAAGATTTTTATTTGTTTTGCTAGCCAGCAATGTACACGTAAGTTTGCAATACCGCGGCGGCCGCCCGCGCCGCGTGGATATCAGCTGTGCGGGCGCGGTTAGTGTTTTGTAATACATTGCTGTTGTTTATTTTATCAATTTTTTGCTTATTTAAATTACTTAATTAGGTAGATAATTATGTTCTTATAGTGTTGTGCTATGGGTATGTACCTACCTACCTAGAAAAAAAAAGAACGTTGATGGGTCAACATATTTTTCGCGTTTTTTTTCGCTAAATATTTTCAAAATCATGGTCTGATTGCACCCCCCCAGTTTTCGGTAGTAGTCTTGACGCACCCTTTATAGAACTAGAATTTCGTGAACGTAACTATTTTGTGCGCAAGTGTCAATTGTACGCCGTCATCGTTACTTAGGAATGCGCGGTGGTAACTTCTATCTAATCTATGTATGCATCAGTGGCGCCGCCACCCGACAACGGCACTGGAAAATAAGTAATAGTTTAAGAAATTGTGTTATCAACTGTACTTTGGAGCATAAAATTACACATTAATTTCTTTTTAATCTTACCATAATATGTTCAAAAACGATTAAGGTTATGAATTTTTGTAGTTGACTGTACTTGATTGAAGGCTTATTTGCCTGATATTATGCTTATGACCAGATAAAATGTGATAATGTGAAAGAACAATTTCATTATATTAAAATAGATTAAAAACTTTTACATTTACAATAATAAAACTTATTATTATCAGAACATGGGCAATCTTTATTGAAATCAAATCTTTAGTGTGCGTGTCCATGTGCATTATGAATAAGAATAGCTATTAAAAATTACAGAGTAAAAAAGTGACAATTTTTTTATCAGAATAGGTTTCTACCTCGATGAGAAAATCAAAATAATTTTGTTTTGGAGGCAGTTATAATTAGTTGCACAGCATACTCAACAGATGGCGCTAGTGGTTGCTTAGAGCAAAGCATGATGATAAAGAACTATTCTGCCTTGTTGAATCAGCACAGGGCGGATGGATTCATACAAAGAAAAATTACTTTCAACTTTCAATGAGTACATTACTACTTAAGTTTAAACTTTATTTGATTGTAAGCGTTTGAAATAAAACCTTGACTCTATACAACTTACTCGCACAAATGTATATGTCTGTTGAAATCATGATGGGGCCTTTTCGGGTATTCACAAGGCCACGCACACTATTTGCTAACAAAAAACTGGCCACTAGGAACTAAAACTTACAGTGCAAACTACCACAGCAAAGAAGTTATTGTATGAAACAACTTAGTGTTTGACTTTATAAGGAAAGTAATACAGATAAGGTATCATAATACAGAAAGATATCATAGACTGAAGTAGTTACCTACCTACTTTTAATATTCTTGGAAATATACTAGCTCACGATATCTTCTACGAAACACAATTACTTTGTAATTTATAGATTACAGAGTATGAAAATATAATCAAGATAGGTATGCAAGTTTATTGTTCAATGAAATACAAAGCCAAATGTAGAAATATAAAGTACTTGGAAGGGTTTTCACAGGTTATTACTCAAGTGTACACTATGTACAGCTTTGATTTATCCACGAACAGCAATATATTATAATATTTTTATTTTTCTTTGAGATTGAGGGTAAACAACGGAAGATTATCAAGAACAGATACGATTTTCTCAGTTGTGATTATGTTTTATGATAGAATAAGTTGCTAAGAAAGCTTTACCCATAGAAATAATAGCAGCGACTAATTTCTTTACGGCTTTACCTACTTACATAAATCTTAAAAAGATTAAATACCTATTATCTAGACCTAACTTCTAACCTAAAACTGCCAAGAAGAGGAACATAAATTTAGAAACAAGCCTTTTCTGTTTTTTGTATAGGAGAGTACAGCAATCAGTGCCTAAATTAAGTTCCCAAAAAATTCTCGAAGTTGGTATTTATAAATCGGTGACGTCGGCCGCGCTCGTTCATGCAAAACATATGGTCGAGGAAAGGTTAGCTACCAATTTACAAATATTCACCTGGTCTAAACTCCATTGGTAATCCAATTCTCAATTTGGTATCCAGTGCAAAATTAGGCACATCAAAAAGTCTTCCAAATCCACTCTGTTTCACACTAACACAAACGAAAACAGATATCTCAACAAACAACCCACCGTCATGAGCGCGAAACTCGCAACTAACGAAATAAGCCGAGCGCACGGCACGAGCGACTGAGCGAGCAGCGAGCTAGTGATGACGCCCGCCCGGGATCGACTATCGAGTTGAGTGAGTCAGAGCGAGCAGGCAGGCTAGGCGGGCCGGGGCTCACTCACCAGCGTGAGTTCACCACACAACAAACGCTAGGCGGCAATGAAGGTAATGTTTCGTGTTGGAGCGACCATTTTTTTTTGCAAATTACTTTTCTGCTAGTTTTCTTGCGAAAAGCAGAAAAAATTGAAAACTACAAAAAAATTAAACTCGCGCCAAACCGCGTCAAACCACCATCGTTTTACTGGTATTTATGGAGCAGCATTTGGAAAAATAAGAGTTTTCGAAGTAGGTATAATCAGGGGTTTTCGCAAAAAATAGTTTGCGATTTGCGGCAAGTTACTTTTTCATTCATTCATTTAATTAGAACGTAGAAAAAAAATTAAAAAACCACAAAAACAAAAGAATCTCTTGCCAACATGAAACGATCAACCAAATGGTTGATCGTTGCACGAGGCGCAACGCAACACCGTCAGCCAAAACCCATTATACTTAACGTAAGTACCTCCTATAGTACATTACTTAGATAGTAGCTCTAGGAGGGACAGAAAAATAAAACTATTTCCAGCTTTTCGGGCTTGGATGGCAAAAAAAACTATTTGTGATTGTACCTTCTTGTAGGTAGATAAGTAAAATACCTATTCAATTAGAAGTTAGTGGCATCAGTACTTCTTAACACCTACTTACCAATCCATAAACAATGGGATGTACGGATTAATTAATAATATAACATAACATGGACGCATGTTTCTTATTTTCTCGTGGTATTTCCTGGTGGTTATCACATCACTATCCTTTTGTTCCGCAAAAGGAACCGAGGAGAGCGCGAGTAGGTAGTAAGTAGCCTAGTAGGTACACCGTACAGTGTACACCTTCCTCTCGCATAAACAATATTGGCCATAAATTAGGCACAACACTATCATCGTCTAAGTTAAGTCTAAGTTAAAAATACCGGGAAATTTAAATTGGCTTGATTGAAGGTACTATTCATAGTGACTACCACCAATGGCTTGTAAATTAATTTAATAACTCTATTATCCCCAAGCTAAACTGAAACCTTAAATATGATGGGTCTATTCAGTGGACAGGCAGGATCTAGTTCGGTATGAAGAAAGGAACAAAATAAAAATAATTCTACTTTCACCAAAAAAAAACATATCTACCTTCAGCCGGTTCAGCTTCACTATCCTCTGTTGACGTTTGAGACACTAAACCATGTTCAGATTTATATGTTTTATCCATTTCTGTAGATTTTAGGAGCACTCAGGTCATTTTCTGTGTTTTTGAAATTTTTATTTAGATTTTTATAAATAAATAAGGTACATAGCACAAAATTAATGACAAAATGACTTTGACATTAAATTTTACACGTCACATTTTTTTTATTCTTTTTTGTAATTTTCTATTGAACCTGAACTTTTTACAAAGATAACTGAGGTATTGTGAAACTCGCGAGCAACTCTGCGACTGCAGTTGTCGCTTCAATGACGGCGGCGGCTGGCTGAGCTAGGTTGATAGGTAGGTAAACGATAAACATCGTTACGTAAACTAAACGCAGTGTAGGTGGACCTAGTCATATCTATTAGGTACACCTACCTAAGTGGGTAGACGTTAATATTAATAAGTGCATCACATAGCGCCTTCCAAGGTTTTGCTCTAAGTACCTTTGCTTTAATTAGGTACCTAAATTTGTTTGTCCTTGCGTCTCTGTTAAGGTCTGTAAGCCGCGATTTCAAAAATTGCGTTCCAAACAAGGTTCTATGGGACAGATGTCTTCAACATTTCATTGAATGTTAAAAAAAACCTTTGATGATACGGCAGGTGTGGCATCAGCTTGCGCGGGCGGCGTCAGCTGCCATTCCACGTGCCCCGCAGCTGGCAACCCTCCACGCGTTTCATCCCCTCTATAATTTGAATTTGGAACCTGCCCCAATTTATTATTTATTTGGCAAGAAACAAAGAAACTTAAGTTGCTGGGTCTTTAGATATCAATGAAGTCTTTATAGTAAAAGTTGAATGGAGCAAAATATAAAACCTACTGGTGCTGTTTCCAAAATCCTCAAATATTGAAGTAGGGAAAGGGCTCAAGCAGGTTGATATTTCTTCTGCGATCTCTGAGCACCTACTTAACTAGGAGCTCAGAGATCGTGATTTGCCGCAGCATTCACCTACCCTGTAACAAAACATAAAGCATATTTTTAATGAATGAACTTGGCTCGAGCAGTGCCTAGAGCAGTGTTTGCTTCGTGACTCCACAATGGCCAAAGAGTAGTTCGGGTAAGTACGCATTGGAATTTAAATTTTCTTTTAAACTCTACGCCACTAAACGTGTTAATATACCTACCACTAAAACATACAACATTATTAGTTCGTGGTGTGTCGCGTGCAAGTGCCATAAAAATGCATTTAATAAATAATCATTATTTAATATTTTTAATAACTAAATAATGCTGGACAATTCATACAGCATAAGCTAGCCCCAAGATAAGCAGAGCTTGTGTTATTATTAAAAATATAATATAAAATATAATATAATAGATTTTCAAGTAGTGCATGTAATTTGACGAAAACGCTGGTCGCAGTGGACGCCATATTGCTTCGGTCATGACGTCAGTTGGCTATGTGTTGGCTTGTTGATATTTTTTTTTGTTTACACAAAGCCTTATGACGTAGTAACATTGCGCCTATTTCATGGTAAAACAGATTAAATAGATTTTTCACCTATAGAGTAAAATACCCTATAATTTACCTATTTACTGCTGGTAAAGATAAAATAAGATGGAATAGAATATCATTGAAAAAGGAACTTCTTAAAGTAAAAAATCTGGTAGAGTCCTGCACGATGGATTGTTTGGAAATAGTTGTTTCCTGTGTGATTTTTTATGAACCTAGCCTTTAATAGAACATGTGCCAACTCTATTCCTCTTTTGTGGCTTGAGAAAATGAAAAAGCGGATGGAAACACCGATTGAAAAACCTGAATACAACCTTTTTGGATGCTCTGAAACGATTCTCTTTGGTGGGACGGGCTCTACACAAGTGAAGGCGGTTGTCCAATGGCAGCTCGAGGCGAGGAATGCGGCCTGCTTTCCCAGAACTCCATGGCCATGGATAGTGCAGCAGTATGTTCCTGGCTGGAACCCGCGGGCAGCGATCAATTGTCTTGCAAGATGTGGAAGGCTTGGGAATAAGAATCATTAGCATTTCAGGATTAGGCGTAGGAGTAGGAGGTATGGTCTTTAAAAGTTCCATTCCTGATTGTATTCTATTCTTAATTTCCATTCTTGACCTCTATACAGCATGTTTCGCAATAAAAATATATTGATCTTGATTATAAAGGATGCTGGCAAGTCGGATGCTCGGTGTCACTTTTGATTAAGTATACCATGTTTTCTTTACCATCAACATTATTACTTTTTCTAAGTGAGTAAGAGAAATAGCGCCTACTTATTTTATCTTTTGTATTTTCGGAAATAAAACTTTAAGAGTATGACTACCTAGCGTATGACTAGATATTCAAGAGTTTTATAATATAAACCCTCAAAATAACCACCCATTATGTACGTAAACTCACTGTCATTCGATTAAATCGAGGATTAACAGTTTATCTCTTGAGTATCTAATGATATCTAGTCCTAGTTTGAAAAGCAAACACGCTAGGTTCGCCTTTTAATTCATCACTCATCTCCATAATACATGTATATCCATGTATTATACTTAGCCCTACAGCATACCCACCTAAATTGCTCTACCAAAGCTCTCCTCCTACTAAACTATCCAAATAGTTATCTACTATACAAAATAACGTCACGGTTCGCACAAGAATTTCGATCAATTTAATTCGAAATTAGAAGTTACGACAACGCAACATCAGTCACAATAGAGGGTCCACAATGCACTATTTTTTCCTGTTGAAATCCGTTAGCATTCCATTCTCGTACAAGTCGCTCAACACGGCCGCAGCCGCTCGAGAGCATTTCGAAATTCCAAGAAAGGCAGAGCCTTATAAATTATCTCAAAAGTCAAAAGCGCCGACGCGGCCCCGCAGCCAGAATTCTTTTTTTACACCACAGGTAGGCTGGCTGGCGCTAAGAAGGCGATGGAATTTATACTCCGCGTGTGAGGGTTTGATACTTTGTTACTTTATATCGTAGAAGGTCTAACCCCGGTCTAACCAAACTAAACCAAAGATATAAGATTATTTATAGAGTATTTATCGCGTACCTTTTATTTTCTTTTCATCAACGTGTACAACCAAATCCGATAACTATAATGTTTAACATGTTATCAAATCGCGAAAGTTTAAACAGTTTCAAAGACATATAAGGTAGTTAAGGCGCATAGTGAGGCAAAAACAAGAAAATTGGGTGTTTTCGAACCCGTTTTCCGACGAAAATATTGATTGTGGAGCTCTGAAGTTTATATATCCTGTAACACACATCCTGAAAGGTCCCTTGGAGGTTCCAAATATTTACTGTTAATCATAGTGTAGTTGTTATACTGTTAGTTATAGTGTATGTGTAGCGGCTTCGAACCCACTTTTTATCGGCGTCTCAAATTCGATTAGTACCAAATTCAGTATAGTGATTCACATAGTTCATACCTACCGCTTGGAGGTCCATTAGCTTCGAAAAGCAGTCAAATTAATGAAATCAAACGTGGTCATGACGGGT
This sequence comes from Eupithecia vulgata, assembly GCA_946478455.1. Lineage (NCBI taxonomy): Eukaryota > Metazoa > Arthropoda > Insecta > Lepidoptera > Geometridae > Eupithecia > Eupithecia vulgata. Next base: position 8,087,464 of record OX297869.1, on the reverse strand, counting down.
AGGGCTCACTAATTGCAAAAAATTTAGTTTCAAGCATCGCCTTAGATATGAACTGGACGAGAAGGAAGACTCGACGTAAGTAGTATCGCAAACGCTGACCAGCCTAGCTGGATCCTCCTCTTGGCTTCTCAAAATAGTTTAATCCTAAACTGCAGAATCTGCCCCAGTTAAGTGTGCATCCATGACCACCTTGTGGAAACGATTTCCACAACGTGGTCATGTACGACGACCAGTCCCGGATCAATGTGGCCATTGATTATGTTTTGCCAGCGATGTTTGCCAGACATTACGAGGCTGAGGCTCGGCCGTCCTTCATCTGGTTCAGCTTCTCCAGCGACTCCCCATTAAGACTGTCATCAACGAATCGCTGGCTACTATAAACTCCCAGAAAGAGCGTTTAATAATTTAGTTCAAGTCGAAGGAAATAGTCGGAAATGACAGGATGGCTTTAAAAAAAATGGTGTTTCATGAACCATACGAAGTTCATTTAATAAGAACTTAACTTTGGAACTAAGCGCAGTACCTACCGATCAGCCATTAAATGCAATTGCTAGAAAAAAGTGCTGTTTGGGTTTATTATCAAATAACCTTTCGAATACATCGACATATTTTAAGTAAGTATCAAATCTGTTCAAAATTTTAGAGCTGCGCTCTATCAACGAATAAAAAAATGTGCGTGGTAACACTCGTGTAGCACGATTCTTGGAAGATAGCACTCTACGTCCCAAAGAAATTCTAAATTCCCGAGACCGCTCACGCTGAAGGTCGGTCCAATTAATAGAGAATTGTTGACTCAACTCGCTTAGTACGCAGTCTCGCAGTATTGTTACTCCTAATTCGGAAAAGAAGCTAACTTTTATCACGATTTTGCATGAGAACATGGCTTGTTCGATTTAAATGGTCCTTGTTCAGCAGTCGGGCTGCATGTATTTCGCTTCCATTTAAATGACATTAACGTTTGATTTGTAACGAGGATTGTAATCGTAAAGCATCCACCATTAATGCTCTAGCCGTGCACCATGAGACAACGGCTCTTTAGAACGGCATCACCAGAGGACTTTCAAATGTATCGTCATTGGGATAGAGTTGGTATTATCTGTCTGCAGTCGGCGTGGCGGATGGTGTGCTCAGGAATTTGGGGCAACGGAGCTGAGTCAACGCTGATCTAGTCCCTTCCTAGTGTTGGATTCGAAGTAATCTTCTATCTTGCAAGCGCTTTGGGAATACCGCAAGATTTTCGAACAGTTTTAACCACACTAAGAAACAAAAGAGAAATTTTGCAGTGCTATACTGCAAAATTTAAATTTCCATAACATGTCAAGATTTTTCGATATGTATCATATCACCCATACCTCTGGCACTTACGTACCTAGATCTGTACTTTTATTTTTGTCTACCCATTCTATTTATGCGCATGGTTTTCTCACCACACAGGCCCGCATCTCAAACCCGGAGAACTGGTCAGGTTTCTTTTGTTAAGTAGAAATCGTCGTCTCTTGTTATTGTTAATGTAAACGACTTCAATTGTTTCAGACTATTTTATTACTCTCTGAACAATTGATGTGACCTAAGTTTACATAGATTTTTAATAAATAATTACTTACCAATGTAAATCTACCTCGTCTATCGCTTTACTATTGAGTTTTGTAAATTCTTTGCTACCTTCAGATTTCTTGGGTAGGGAAGGGAAACTTGTGAGTTTCCCTGAAAATATGCGGATTATTTATTTATTTATTATCCCATGGGAATTGTATTTTGGGATAAAAAGTAGCTTAAGTTACTCTAAATCCTCAACAGCCTTTAATGGTCCACTGCCGGACGCAGGCCTTTCCCTGATTTTTTTTATCTCATGGGGGTAATGCCCACGTAATGCCCATAATCCCCACGCTGTTAATTATGGGCATGTTACTCAATATCCTTTCAACTAAATAAATAAATAGGGTTCTATGCCAAAAATCAAGTCGTTCGCATTTAATACCTACTAGTAGGTAGCTATGTATGATTTATACGTGGATTTTATTTTAAAATAAGTCACTACCTGTGAATGTCACTGCCTGCCTGTATGCGTTGGTTGAGGCACTTTTTTTTTGGGGAAACTCTTCAATGCTTGGCGAATATTTGTAGAAGTTCTAACAAACTATGGAATTTTAATCTCCGTCTCGTAGGATTAGCCATGTGAAGGCGCTTAGCTGTTTTTTTGATAACGTTCCTGGGTTTATTAATTTACCGACACACTATGTGTGTGCCTCATACAAATACAGTGTGTTTACTCAGAATGTTTTGTTTTACCTTTTCTCGCCAAAACTCAAACGTTTGCAATGAAATTTTGTTCAGATATTTGTTCCATTGAAGCTGGCCGCGAAACGCTTAGGTTTTTCTGAATAAACTTCGCCTCTATCTGATTCTAGCTATGGATCATCATCATCAAAGCAAAACTGTTGTTTTATTATTCTAACATTGTATTTTCTTATCGACCTTGATGTTCAAACACCAAAACAAGATTTCCCACGTTAGCCATGACACCTCACTGGTCTTCATACTCACTACTTAATATTCTATGTGTTAGTGGGTGGAGTCATTTCAATAATGGAGACCACAGCTTAGATAACATCTACTAAGGTAATAACCACAGTTTCGATAACAGTTACTAGGCCCAAGCACGTGGACAATAGAGTGACCTTGGACTATTTCATCATCAGATTAAATTGAGCCCATTAAGAAACGTAGGGAGCATGCTTGACTGTAATCATTGTGAAACTGGCATTGAATCACGCCTGTACCACGAGTATATTATACCTATATGGGAGATAAGCTAGATCACATATTTACATACCTAAATGCTGTTCGAAATTTTCAGTATCCTACAAGTAGGTAAGTATAAAGTAGGTTGTGTTAAGTATAAAGAGTCTCACAGACTGACTATAATTTGACGTGAAGGTGTTGTCAAATTGTACTCTACTGACCTCCACTGCAGGCCGCGCCAGTCTATGAGACAGACCCATAAAGCCGAAATATTTATGACTGAAATGAAAATGAAAACAGGTTCATTGCTTATGATCTTCAAAACTGCCAACAAGTCTAAAAACAGATTTAAAACACTGAAAACATTGAGTTGTTTTTTTTAAATTGTTATTTTATGAACTAAAACGTACAGATTTCTATCGATTTTTGCTTAAGCGATAATAATGTAATATTTTAGATTTTTTTTCTCATTTTCTCATATAAATAAAATAGGTACCCTGTTTGGGGTACCTACCTTACCTACATCTAAAACATAATCCGAATAATAAACAGCCAACCTTTTATTCAAGAAATAAATTAAATAAATTATTAAACAAGCGAATAAAAGCTCTACGAAAAATTGGCCTATTTCGTAGACCCTCGTAGCACTGTTGGTTCTGTATAAAAGATTTCAACGTGCTACATGTTTTATTTGGTTGTTTTGTAGTTGTTGGTATGGACAACAATTTTATAAGTCCTTAGATACAGGGTGTCTCATGAGTGGATAACCTTAAATATGCGTGGGCGCCTCCGCGCATTAGCCTTGTTCATCAGTTAAAATAACAAAAATCTAAAAAGATAGAATCGTTTGAGAGTTTTGTTATAAATTTGGTATCCTCTGTTCACAGTTTTGGGCGTCATGCCCACATTTTAGGCCATAGCATAATAAAAATATAACCCTGTTTTTATCTGTTCTTGGCAATAGATTCAGTAATTTTATAAAGTGTTTATGAGAATAGTACCTAATGCTTATAAAAAACGCTTTCAATTATTTTAATTATTAAGTAAAGTTTTATTTCTTTGGCGTGGCTGGAACACGCCATTTCCCAATGGACAAAAGGTATATTTTCTTCTTAATTTTTGTCTGAACTCATCAGCCAGGATTATTCCGCCATTACAAGACGTTCGCCTTGCAATAAAGACTCTACTTTTTGGTGTTCCATTTACAACAATTTACAAAGAACCATACATTTCATTTGAATTTATTTTTAAAAATGGAACGGAAAGCGTCTTTTTTGGTCATTCTTGTATGTTTTGTATGGCGATTCTTCCTCCATGGTAGAATGCGAAGAATGAATTGGTAGGTAGTAATTTTGTGCTCGTGTGTACACACAAAAGTTGGTATCAATCAGCGCGAAATTTCTGGAACGTTTGTTTAATTGAACTGAAGATGAACTTGCCTTATTTAAGGCGCATACAGCACCTAAACTAGCGCTGCCACCTACTTTATGTTATTATTCCGTTTAACAAAGGAATTTTCAAAAACCCATCTTCCAGTTTGTGATACCTATCATAAGCTTTTTTTTAATGCCTCTGTAATAGTTTTATTCTAATTAGTTAAGGCAGAGATACGAAGTTGCCCTTGGTGGCCACCAAAATCTATTTTCGTATCTCTGCCTAAACTATTTATGCCACGCCACTTTAGGTGGGGTATGCGCCTTAATAGAAAATGCCATCATGCCGGTCGACATCACGTGAAATATGGTACCTACCTAATGAAAGACTGATGACAAAATCATGAAGTAGAGAAGTCAAATCGGTGCGGAATATTTAGGTACTAAAGGTATTCTAAAAGTATTGTTTACAATTCGGGCCAAAACTAGTTAAAAATATACTATTGCTCTCATGTGAGGCAAAATCTTTTCTACACTTGTGGAAAATGATTCGAATATAATAATGTAGAATAATAATAAAAACGATAACAAAGATTAAAACTAACGGAAATGTAATTTGCCCTAAATCGTTACCTAACTATTTCCTATGAACTTATAATAAACCCATATTCGATCAAATTTTTTCTGAAATCTTTTAAGAAAATGTTGATTATTAAACATTATTTTTTTGTTTTGCCCAAAATTGTTTTCCCAAATGCTCCAAAAATGGGCAGGTAGTTTTTTTCATACGGTTGATAGAAAATAGTAAACGGTATGCGGAAAATTACTATTCCATTATTTTGTTCGTATACATAGCAAAAAATTATATACATACACTATAATTTGAATTTCGTGCCAACACGAAACGATCAACCTCAGGTGGTTTATTTTGGCTGAATTTGCGTCGATGAGATACCTACCATGTAATTACTACCTACCAGTCTCGTAGGTAAACAAACTATTCTACATATTTGCATTTTTTTTCAAACACGAACTTGTGTTTCGAGTTTGACTGCGCAGTACTTATAGCAAAAAACAACAGCGTCACGACTCACGAGGTCGGCCGTCTGGTCATTGCCAAAACAGCTCCAAATTAAACACTGACATCATAAGCTCTAAATTAAAATGTACCTACACCTGGATGTCTGTCTACTATGAAAAACGAACGAAAATAACAGATGACGACGGATCGCACAAAACGAAGAACGGTCGATCCGTTCTTTCGATGATCTTACTATGAAAATGATTCTGACATTTATTTGTTTCCTCCTAATAAACAATGTACTATGATGAACCATATGTAAATGATAATAAACATGAGACAATTTACATTTATTTCTTATAGATGTAAAAGGTATCACTTAGTGATGCGCTCGAAGGAAATTTGAAATAAAGACTTTTTTGATTTGATTTGTATAAAATAAACATTTATACTAATAATAAAAATAGAAAAGATTTCTTTGTTTGTTAGTTTGTTAGCATTAAATAGGCTCCGAAACTACTGGACCGATTTGAAAAATTCTTTCACCATTAGAATCCTACATTATCCCTGCTGAACATAGGCTGTAGAATATACCCGCGCGAAGTCACTAGTATTTTATAACTCTGTTATACCTACGACAACATAGTTAGTTATAAAATGCACATATTTTACGCGGCAAAAATAAAAAATCTTCTCTCAGATAAATCGAACAAATCCATAGATTTATAGAGTTCGCTACAAAAATTTGCTTACTCTTACTAACTTTTAGAACTATGTACTTAGAAGATAGAGACATAAGATTTAAAATTGGTAAACAAATGCATTAATATTGTTGTTTTGAATCATTAGGGGCAACGACAAAAACAGTCACGTCTTGTTTACATCACATCAGTTCGATGTCTTCAGACAAAGAGCCTCTCAAGTTACTCTCCACTAAGGAGGTAATTAGTTTCTTATTTTACTAACAATATTTGTCTCGTTTAGTACTTAGATAAATACCTTTACCTGACTACAGCAATAAAAAAAACACAGATGACAATATAAATAATAGGGTAATAGATAGATAGATAGTCAGAAAATACTTTTATTGCACACTTAGACTAAAAAAAGAGACTATTGGCACTCTTATCGCTCAAGAGCGATCTCCGCCAGACAACCTGGTATGGATAGGATCTTCGGATATACATGGAGTAAGATCTGTGTGCATCTAATGGTATAGGTACCTAGGTACTTAAAAATATGTGCATAAGAATCAATGTTTTATTTATAAGATATATATAAATACATACATACCTACTTATAAATAAATATATACTAATATTAAAAGGAGTCTAGTACAGTAAAGGTTACCTGGTTAATTATACGTACTATAATTTGAAAAATGTATAGGTACTTAGTAAGTACCTACGTCGTAAGTAAGTACCTACTGCTTACTTAATTATGAATATTGACGAAAAATAAAAGATGATCAAATTATGAAAGTGATTTCAAAAAAGGTGTTTGTTTTTACTTCTATTCTCTATTGACATAGAAATATATCTGCATATTTATTTAAGTTATTTTGATGTTTTTACTATGAAATTTAATCATTGAAAAATAGGCAGATCACAAAATTTTTAAACGTGGCGTCACCGTTATCTCATGCATGAAGCTTTTAGCGGGATATTTTTTTTGAAAGAAAGAAAATTATTTATGAGACGCAATTCGCAAACATCAAACACAATGGTTTTGATAATTTTTTTGTTTGTAATTATATTTTAATTGAAATTCACCGAAGGAAATGATGCACTTTGAGTTGATAAACTGAACGGTGACGTCACAGAAAAGTGCAGCGTTTTTATCACCCGAAACCGAGTGCCGTTCGATTTTTTTTCCACAATTTAAAAAAATGTGGTTGTTATTTTTTTTAAATAAATGTAATAAAATAACATTTTACTTAGTCAATAAAAAAACTATACATAATACCCTATTTTCTTCTGTGTTTATATTAAACGATCAAGCACGAAAGTTTCTGCTGTCTCCCAATCGAGTAAAAGTTAAGGCCCCAGTGATGATGATGATCTTCTACTAGTCGAATTTCGGCTGAGGCGGCGGAGCAGCGGCCATTCTCAACGGACACTAGCCAGTTGCGCAGGACCCATTATAGTGAACAAGTGCCCGCAAACACTGGTGCACTCTCTACTCTCTTCTAATCCGTACATAAGTTTGTAAGTATGGATGGATGGATCTTATTATGTTTGTTACTCTTTCACGTAAAAACTACTGAACGGATCTGGCTGAAATTTGGCATAAAGATAGATTATAGTCTGAATAGCACATAGGCTATATTTTATCCGTTAATTCTCACGGGAACGGGAACTACGCAGGTGAAACCGCGAGGCGCTGCTAGTAGCCCAATAATGATGGTAGATAGGTTTCCACAGCTCTTCATTACAAAAATTAACTTTTTCTTTATCTTGTTTATTGTTCTGATATTGATAAACCCTTACATTGTTCTTGCTGAAAGGTTGTTTACATTACAGTGGGTGCGCCGCAGAAGGGTTTTCGTCATACGTGGACAATGCACATTGTCTGTTCATCGCATTCAGAGAAGAATGGCTGCATACGTCCTCTGTGTAGATAAGTTAAGTACGATACAAAACCCATTGTGCCTGCAAAAACGCAAACACAGATGCAGTTACACACTGCACACTGAAATCTTGTACGGGGTATTTGCTTACACGCAGCCGTTTTATGGGCATAGGTGAATCATTGTTAATAGCATTATGAGTCTTATCACTGGCGATTTGCGAGCGATTTCAAAGCGAGCACGCTTCCACAACGCCGCTAGCACGCTGCAAGCTCGCTGAGATGAATATTTCATCATCATCATCAGCCTTAATACTCCACTGCTGGACATAGGTCTCCCCTAATGAGCGCCATAGCGCCCTGTCCTCAGCTTGCCGCATCCAGCATCTGCCAGCAGTCTTTCGCAAATGTTCATCCCATCTGGTCGGAGGGCGTTCTACACTACGTTTGCCGAGTCGCGGTCTCCACTCAAGAACACGTTTACCCCAGCGGTTGTCGGTTCTTCACGAGATATGGCCAGCCCACTGCCACTTCAGCTTGCTAATCCTTTGAGCTATGTCGATAACCTTGGTTCTCTGTCGGATGTATTCGTTGCGAATCCTATCCTTCAGAGAAACTCCGAGCATACCTAGCTCGAGATGAATGTTTAGATTTTGATTAAATGATTTCGCAAAAATCAACATTTCCATATTCTTTTAGATTCTACTGCTGTTTAAATATGAAATCTAGATTCTTATACTCCTATAGGTACCTAATATTTTCTTTCATTCCATTCTGTTCAAAAGCGCCAACACAGGTTTTTGATTAGTTGCATAATGTTTAATGAAAAAAAAATATAAAAATATCTCAATTTTGATACATATTTGCCATTTAATCAAAATGTTTTATTAACTTGATTTTTATATTGAAAAATAAAGCAAGGGCAGGGTAACAGATTCGTCACCATAAATATTTGATAAACAGGTCTCTTTTAATTCGAAGAAATCTTGATTTTTGCACACGTGCTCTGCTCTGGCGGCCAGAGCAGAGCGCGTGTGCAAAAATCAAGATCTCTTGACAGAGCCTCTGTCAAGCTCTTATGAACGCAAAATCCCATCTCTATCCTTTTCATAAAGTGGCGTCGTGTATGGTAGACAAAATCGCACGCCACAAGCTCAATTGTCAGTGTCAGTGTCCTCACCTCAACAAACTATAATGGTCCACTGCTGGACGTAGGCCTCCCCTCCCCCTGATTGACACGCTCGCGTCCTCGTCACGGCACAACGCGGCTCGCTTTGAAATCGCTCGTAAATCGCCAGTGTGTTAAGGCTCTTACACTGTACCTCTAGTTAGCTATCTCTATAGATATATACCTACGTAAATCTAATCTACATACTGCTTTTCTATGATCTACTTGAGAGTCATAACATCCACTGATCTAATAAAACACTGTCAGTTTAGGTATATCATTGAGCACATATCCAATTGGGTGACGCAGATGTGACAATGGTAATCTGCCTAGACACGGACAAATATAATGTATATGTTTAAAGTCCTAGTCTTTTCTCGGATTAAAAATCAAAGGCCATTCAGTGTAGGATCATTATTTTTTTTAATTGAGGACCATTCATTAAGCTTGCTTTGCATAGTTTGCACTTTGCAGTGTACCTACGCCATGTTTGAAAAACTGCATCAGGTATGTGAGCTAAGCATCAATGATGGTAGATAAGTTAACTTAGCTTAATTACGGTCTATAACTCGTATTTACCGAAGAAAATTACAGATTAGGTACCTGTTGTCTTTTAATAAATCTTGTTCTAGCTGTTGGAAAAGTCCACCGCCGAAGCTAAAGGTTTTACCAGCCTGTAGGATGAATTCCCATACAACCTGTAGAAGTGAGCTAAAGTGTTCTCATCGCAATTACCCATGTCGAAGATGGTCACATAGATCGGTGGTGCTAGAGACACGAAAGATAGCAAGATGAAAAATATTATATAAGCAATTCTCCCGCGGTCGTTCGGATGGAATAATTTATTGACACGAGTCATAACGTCTTGATGAACTTACTTAGCCTTCTAGATTACCGGAAAAGAGACATTTAGATAGAGTTTCTACGACTCCAAAATTACTTACATAAAAACAACAAACATAGACAAGATTGGTATTTAACCTACATAGTGATTAATCCTTTGATATGTCATACACACATAATAACATCACAGACTTTATACTGGCAGCAATATACACACCATAAAAGTAATAAAGTACGTAAATAATTTTCATAGATAGTACAGTGTCGTTCATTGTTAGTTACCCCCCCCCCTCGTATGTTCTATCTAGGTCTCGTTATTATAATTGGTTTTATTTCATTAAATTTGTTAATTTAATGTAAAACCACTTGCTATCTTCAATAAACAGTAAGTTTCTAGTTTTAAATAGTTAAGGATTCATAGATATTGTCTTCAAACGTTATGGTGAAAAACCGAAATAAAATAAATTTAATTGAATTGAATTGTAACAGGGGGGGGGGGGGTAAGCTAACAATGAATGACACTATACCTAAATGTAAATGTACTCATAACTGACGAGATCAGTAATGGTTGCTGGCCGTGCCGCGGCTGATGATGGCTGACAGCGAAGTAGGATATGGCGCAGGTCCGGGCCATCACAGCGCTGCCTTTGATGGACAAGCTGAAATGAAGCCCGTGGCCCGAAGGCCTTTATAGTGCGAACAGCATGGGCTGCAATGATGACCAAGTTTGAAGGCGAGACCATATCAAGCTTAGTTTGAGGCCATCATAGCGTGACCAGCAGGGCGGTCATTGCGGACCAGACCAAAGCTTATTTAGCTATATTACTTCAAACAATGCAAGTTACATCAAAATAATAGCAGGACTACCAGACCGGAGACCAGAATAACCAGGCAAAACTTAACTATAGGTAACTAGCTGCTGTCCGCGGCTACGCCCGCGCTTTTCTCTTCAGCATGTTGTCGATGTTGTTCGTTGTTTGGTGTTGAAAAACATACCTACACGTGGAAAAGTAAGTAAAATCAAAGGAGTAGAGTACATACATTGGGCATTTATATAATACCTTCATCTGCCCACGGCTTCGCAGGGATTTTTTTGTGTTATCCCAGGACCAGAACTTTGTAATGTGCAAAATTTCAGCTCGAATGGAACGAGCTGAAATTTTAGGTAGTTTTGACGTTGTCTTTGGCCTAATCGTTACAACGAAACCTAAGTTTGTGATTTGAGTATGTATTTTAATCTAAGTTTATTATGTGTAGTAAGTCTTTTAACAAATAAATTCATATTCTATTCTATTCTATTTGTTTTTGTGCTAATGCTATCTTTATATGAGTGACATAAGAGTAGGTTTGGCTTGCCAACAAATCAGAAACTTCGATTGAGTAGGCCTCCAGCTTATGAATTTTTATAGGTTTTTTTACCTATAACATAATAGCTAGCCATTTCTTTACCATTAGCTATGTTTAAAAATTGCATCAGCTTCTATAAGTGCAGTTTTCCGCTTTCTTTTAGAAACGCGAACCAGCTAGGCAAGGCAAGCTGCAAGACGCAGCCTTTCGCAAGTTCTCGTTGCGGATAGAAAGCGTCACGACCTCACTTTCACTATGCCAGTGAATAACACCGCCATGCGATGTTTGCTTACCTCATTATTGTCTTGAATGAACTCACAGTTCTTCCTGATTCGACAGTTCATATAAAAACCAGTGTTTGCCGGCGACTTCGCACGCGTTTCCGAAATATTATAGTCTATTGTTATTCCCAGGTCTACAGTTACATCTTGACAAATGAGAATAAATAAAATAGGAATATTTATAAATAAAAAAATAGGAATTAAATAGGTGCCCTTAATGTGGTGCTCTTAGAATTGGTGCTCTAAATGAGACGTACTTCAAAGTTAAAGCCTGATCCGTTCAGTAGGTTAGTTTTCCATTCATCTAAACATTTCAAAATTGAGATTTATAGATAGATTACAACAAAGATAGAATATTAGGTACTTTATTCCATAAAAGTGGACCATGTATAATTCTAGATAGCATTATCTACTTGCTTACCTTCATCATTGATATGATGATGAAATGAACTAGGTACATGCAGTGTCCTGGACATAGGCCTCCCACATACGAGTACGACGCCACAAAGAGCATTCCTGAGCCGCCTCCATCCATCGACAAGATAGCCTTTACGATGCCGTCGATCCATCGAGTTGATGGTCTTCCAACACTTCGTGTGACTTCGTTTTGCGTTGCATCGCGGCCGTCACTCGAGAACCTTTACTACCCAGCGGTTATCAGTTCTGCGAGCTATAAAACCTGCCCACTGCCACTTCAGCTTGTTAATTCTGAGAGCAATTTCGATGAGTTTAGTTCTTTTAAGGATTTATCTAAAAAAAAAAACATTATATCGGCTCTTATTAGCCTGTATCATAATGAAAACTCATGCAAAATTTCAGCCTCGCGGTGAGCCTTTTTTTTTTTGTATAAATACTATTCTTAGATTTACCTACAAGTCACATGCATATATATAATTACCCTATTTATTGTAGAAGATTAAATTTCATATACTTATGTAAGTGTCAGCAACATTAGACTTACCTTGTAGGTACATTACCTACCTATATTTTAAATGTGAAATGTGGTTGTGGTTTTTGGATCTGATCAGTCAGCAGCATAAATGTAGGTACTTACTACTCATCGTCATCGGTTCAGCTTAAATCAGTTCTGTTTCAGGTCAACCTCAACAGGATAAACGAAATTGTGTCAACCTTACTTATGTAGGTTATTTTTTCAAAACAGCCTACAAACTGGTACATAAGTATATCACAATCAAATCATACACTCAGTTTTTTTACTTATTTGATAGGTATAACTTCCAATCAATAGTCATTTTGCCATGCCATGTAATTTGTTTGTATGTATAACCAATCCAGGTTTTCTCACAGCCTCTTCAGAGTTGATTGGGGGACGTGTAACTATCAATATTTATTTTATTACCGTTCTTAACTGATGAAATATCTATTATGGTATTTCTTAAGCGTCATTCATCGAACTCGTTGAGTCAATTTAACGTGTCAATTGATTTCCAATAACAGTTAACAATTGTGACGGACGAGGCATGCGGGCCCGCACATTGTTTAATCAACAATCCACTGGCACCAACCCTGACAATACACGTTGTTTAAAATAAAATACCACTATTCGATAACTCAAGTTATTTATTTTACCAAGTTTCTACAAAAACTACAGAAAATTTACCCTGGTAGCCTACTCAAGATTTACAGTTCTTGACGCCAGAGTAACAATAAAGTGGACGTAGTTATGCAAAAAGGAACCAACCCACAACTCGGTCGAAATGGAGTTAAGTGCACAGGGAGGTTCCTAAGCATGTATTCTATATGTTCAAAAAAGATCCTGGCCATCTAACGGCTCTTAGCAAAGATATGAGTATGTCACAAGGGAACTAACCCACATTTCGACATTTCATATTTTACAATCTAGAACCATGCTGCGTGATTTACTATAATGAGCTGATTTAATATGTTAAATGGAACCATAGCATATGGTAAATAACAATGTCACAATACAACTGGCGTTATATAATATAGTAAATAACAACGCCGGTCAGTATCCGAATTTATAAAGATATTTAAAAAAGCCTTAACTATTTAACTTAACTATATTTTAACTTTGAATAACGTAAAAATAAGAAAACATGTTTAGCATGTACCTGAATGAGAAGATTGTTTGTGCCACTTTACTTAGCTGTGTTCAATATTTAGTTTGTTTAGTAGTTAAGCATTTTTTTTTATAAAACATGAATAAACCTAATAATTTGCTTTCATTTCTTTTTGTAACAGGGAACCAACCCACAAAAACTGCATTTTGCATTGGAACCAACTGCAATTTAATATAAAAACAACTACTTGTGCCCAAAAAAATCTTAACTTTTTAGGCTCTGTATAAAGCCCTCATTACCCTACACAAGACTGTAAAACAATAAAGGTAATAAAAGCTACCTAGACATTTCTACACAACTTTATTCTTTAAACTCAATTATCTCGAAAGTAACATCTTGAGGGTTAGTTCCTTTTTGCATAACTACGTCCAAGTGTGCTTCATAAAGGCAAATATATCCCATAACCAATGCTTTTATTAACCATGAAGCTAAGAGGCGATAAATATTTACCTACGTGATTTTTGATCGGAGTGAGCGAAGCAAACGAAGATCTGAGTTTCATTTTATTTCATTTATTGATTCACAAACAATAATTATTGTGTCGGAATTATAAAGCATAAAATACAACACTAAATTTAATAACTTAATAAATTAATACAAATAAATTAATACATTTCAATCACACAAATAAATTATAACTTTATAACACAGTCATTTTAGTACTAAGCTTTGGTAAAAAAAATCAAAGTAAAATAATAATACAGCTAAGTGGTAGCTTGGGTGGATTTGGCTGTATGGTGCAAAAGTCACTTTGAGCATAACTGATCTGTGATCACATTTGCGTGAAATTTGATAGGAATACTGATTTTTTTTCCTAAATCTCATAAAATTGTAAAAAGCTACCCCAAAACAATAAAAATTGAAGGCCAACCGCCTTAAATTTTTATTGTTTTGGTGCATGGAGTAGCTGCTTGCTGCTACTTTCAAAGTTCACTCATACATTAATCTGATTGTATTGCTGACTGTACCGACGCTATAGCGTAATTTGACAGGTCTACCTACAGATAATTTCCGACGGGTAGATACTCGTAACTATTATAGGTAATACTTTGGTACCTACACTAATTCAATGTTTTATGCATCGGCGACTCGGAAAAAAGTCCTATAGAGTTTGCTGGCGGCGAAAAGTAAACACAGTGTTTCGCCTTCAACTCGAATAGTAATTTGTGTGTTTTCTTCTCTTGATTGTTGTTCGATAAGACTCAAAAATTAAGGGTTTCGCTAAAGTAAACTACATGTAAATTTCCGAGCAGGATGCACGGAACAGTGGAGCGCAACGGTTGCGCGCCGTGGCACGTAACGCGCTCATAGGGCATAGTAGCAAAAACAAACCCTGCAGGCAGCGTCGAAGGTTCAAAATACCTTCAAGCTCATTACCAACTTCCAACATTTCGATTCTGAAATGGCATAAAATGTCTCTTCCACAACTTTCCAGTAAGTTCCATTACCCACCACAACAAAACTGAATCGTAAACCCTTTATCAGAAGGTCGTATTTCCAGTTCTGTGGTGCATATTCTAGAGCTGTTTCGCTTATCGTGGTTTAGTTCCATGAACCGCTTCCGCCGCTCCTTCCGTCTCGGGTTGCTGGCTGCAGACATTCCTCGGGCGGACATTGGAACCCGCTCAGGAATGCTGGTCAGACTGGACGCTGATGCTATGATAGCTTAATGTACTCTCCGACCTCAGGAATTCCTCACCAAGGCTGCTAGGACACCACAGGACTTGGAACAAGCTTCGGAACAGTCAGTTTGTCGTCTGTCTTCGGCAAAAAATCCATGGACACGTAGCTATTCATTCTCTTGATTGTTTTATGTTGCCATTTGGCTGGTTTAATTATTTTGCTCTGTCTGTCTGATATTATGTTGATACTTTTTGTTCATTGAATAGATGAGTGCCCTCCCCATAAACATTATCTTATCATTTTGAACTTTAGTTTCATTCATAATCATAACAGAGCTCATAAATGTGTTGTGAACTGTTTATCTGTAAAAGCATTATCAGTTTCTCTGAAACGACTAAAATATATTGTAATATAGGGACAACAACGCTTTGATCTAAAAAAAATGTCTGATGTTAAGGCTTAGCGATAAAACGCTAAAAGAACTAAAATAATTTTAAACTTGTAAAAAGTTAAGTAGGTACCTACTCATAAATGGCCTTTAGATATAAAGGTAAGATACCTATTAACGAAAAAAAACTATTGCATATGTAAGAAGAACATTCTGCATAAAAATTAGTACCTTTTTATATTTTTTTTATAACTTCTTGTTCCATTTTCGTATTTTCAAGGTTTTCTTTTTAAAGATATAAAACGTATCCACACCTTATCCGCTCTATTTTTATTAACTTGGAAGGAACTAACATAGTTAATCTAACATTTTGAAAAGCAAAGTACTTGCTTAAGTAGCTTTACAATTATTTTATCTATTTTTGTAAACCGTGAGAATGTTTATGGTCCCCGGTCCCATGTCTTGTTCCATTCACGGAACTCGGTCCCACGCACATTTGTGGTGCAGATGGTAAACGAATCTTCGTTGGCTGGGCTTGATGAGTTTTGTATCAAATAACGAATCATCAATGAAGTTATTTGGAATACAAAATACCTACATCTATGTACCTATGTATCTTATTATGTGCCCAAAGAGTTTATCTTAATAAGCGAAATCAATTGGTGGGTTTATTTAGGCATGACTGTAGAGGTATCTTGATTAAATCAAAATTTTGGAGACGTAAACGGAAAACAATTTACCTTCTTAGGTACTATTTATTGTGTGGGTAATTGATAGTACTATTGAGTGGAGACTACGTCTCGGCAAACGTAGTGATGACCTGCGAAAGACTGCATGCAGATGCTGGATGCGGCAAGCTGAAGACAAGGCGTTAGTCGCTTATAGGAGGCCTATGTCCAGTAGCCTATGTGGATTAACATAAAGATGATGCTTGAAAGCACACTTCTCTATCCTATTTCCATATATAAAAGCCCGAATGATTCCATTGCTCTGTATATTCATATATTCATTCAACATCGCGTTTTATCAAACAGCTTCTAGGTACCTAGCTGCTCTACATATTTATCAATGACATTCATGAGTTATGGGAATGTTTTTTCGGGAGCGTAACGGTTTTTGTATTATTTTTTGTCTCTTTTGACCGTGTGAAGGGACCTCAATGGATGCAGCATGTGCATGACCCAACCATTATTTGTAGATCCCTGCTTTTGCTATAGCAATCCTTTATCGGTAGAGTATGGGATGGTCTCAAAGGGGCGCGGTGGATCTTTCTTAGCTAGTGTTGCGATTGCCGTCTTCAATGAGCTGTTTCTTTGAGAACTGCTTCTTTAACAAGAGATTGTTCAGTGTTTTCTCACGACTCTGTTTCTGGGAATTGTTTTCACTATTTGAACAGTAAAGAATACGTTTATAATGATGGTGAAAAATATAACTGAGAAGATACTAACGCAAGTACCTAGTAGAAAACCTTTAGAAAAGCTTAAAAACTACCTAGTACAATAAATATGTTTTTTAATTCGGCATTTTTAATTTTCCTTTAGTGCATTTGTCTATTTCCTCGTGACTTAAAATTTAGTTACAAAGAATAAACATAAACACAGTGTTTCGATCCATGTTTAACTTGTAAGAGGCTGGATCTTTCTTGCTTATAGGTTTTAGAAAAACTTTTAACTGCAAGTTTCCGGCATCTTGTAGGCGTAGGGGCCTTCCACGGATATGGATAACTTTATTTATTTATTTATTAAGGAACTACAAACAGTACTAACATTTTCATTATCATCATCATCATCATACTAGCCCATACAAATCCACAGCTGGACATCATACCCACGTCGCCACAAAAAGCGGTCCTGAGCCGCCTCCATCTATCGATTCCCTACGACCGATACGATGTCGTTGGTCCATCGAGTTGATGATCTCCCACTCAGGTCATATTTCCGTTTCGCGTTGCATCGCGGCTGCCACTCAAGAACCTTTACTCCCCAGCGGTTATCAGTTCTGCGAGCTATATGACCTGCACACTACCACTTCAGCTTAATAATTCTGTGAGGTATGTCGATGACTTAAGTTCTTCTACGGATTTTCGTATTCGTTATATTTTGTATTCTATTAATACATTTATTGAAATGTTAACTTATTGAAACTTTGGGACATTAACAGTGGGAAAATAATATAGATCGAAGAAGGTTTGCCTGCGACGCAGGAGTTTGTGGGTTCGATTCCCGCCTCGGGACAAATGTTTGTACGATCTGCAGGCATTTGTTCAGGGTGTTCTGGTCGTTTTCTATGCATAATAAAAAATATCTATCTATGTATTGTATTATATTATGTACTCTATATCAGTTATCTAGTACCCATAACACAAGCTTTGCTTAGCTTGGGGCTAGATAATTCTGTGTGGATTGTTCAGCATTATTTATTTATTATTTATTTATTTAAACAGGTTCTCGTATTAAGTAACCTAACCTAACGTACCTAAACGAACTTTAAGCCCGGAGACTTGGTTTTTAAGTATACCCTTTCAATCCAATGGAATGTCAGATCGTCCTTCAACCGATTACCGTACAATGACGCGCCCTAAATTACCCTAATACGTTCAATCATTAAAGTTACATTTGTTAATTACAAAGAACTCGTTTACCTAACCTATCAGAAATGTGGTTTGGTTTCATTGACGTAGTCGACACAGCGCATCAAAATGAAAGAGTAACTAACACTAAATATATTTAAAGTATTAAGGATTTTATTTTGTATAGTATTATTAACCATAACTACAGAACTTCGTAATAGACCCCTTGCCAGAGAAAGTAATTTCTAGCCTAAAAACCTTTCATTGATACAGTTAGAAATAGTTTCAGTGATTGTTTTGAAAAAGCTGATAACCGAAAACGAATCTCTAATTTTACACTGTTTTTAAGTTTCGGAAAAAATACTTATTTCTCGTTAATAAAATCGTTTTGAGACCACCTTGGGATCATCTTTAAAGAAAAGATAAAATATAACGATAGCGATAGAATTTTCAAAATCGGTCCATAATCGACGAACATACAAAATGAAACTGATCCGGATGTTTTTTTTATATAAAATTTTATTTCATCCATGGTTGCTGAGGTAAAATATGTGTTATTATAAGTTTTGAAAATCAAGAGCGACCAACATAATTTACAAATGTCCATACGCTTGCAATAACATAGACAAACAAAACACTTCTACATTTGGGTATCAAAGAACTGCGTTTTAGCTGATGTGGATTTCGGTGGAACTAACATGACCTTACCGAGGTGAGGTAGGTAAGTATGCGGAGGCGCGCGGGGCAGGACCGTTTCTCACGGGAACGCGCGGTGATTGCACTGCATAACGCTGCACTGGGTCGCAACCACATACATTCATAACCGGAGAGATAAGGAGTTTTTGATGGAAAATGTTGCTTGGAAATGTTGAGGAAATGTAAAGGGTTAGTAGTATGATAGAGACATAGAAAGGAAATCCAACCAAGCAAACTTAATAATCAAAAGGACGGACGAAAAGGTGTACTAATTGTTGGTACCTTTGATCAACAATACCGAGTGACTGAAAGATTAACAGAATTTTAAGTCACATATTCAGTAGAATCTCACTACCTACTTGACTGCTGATAACATAGGTAAGTATACATTTAATAAAATAAGTAACAATTATTATATAAAATTATACTTCGATTCGTTAGTAGAATATATTTAATTCTGTAAGACAAACTTGAATAAATACATAAAATAGGTTACCTAAGTTTTTCTAGAGCACTTTGAAAAGTGAACGAAAACCCTTAAAATTACTTTCTTTAAAATACCAGATCCATAATTCTTATTGCTCCTTGAATTCAGCGCAAGCGACTTTTCCCGAGCACTTGTGGGACTCGTTCCAATCAACAATGGAATGCAGCTACTTTTTGGTCCGACTGTACCACGCCGGGAAGAGCCGCTTTTTCCTCTGATACTTGCTTAACTCAATTGGAAACAGGGACCTTGGATTACCTTAACAGTTATTAAACGAGAATTTTTATGTGGCTGTTCAACTCTAATCACCGCAAAGACTTCGACCTCGCCAGTCTCCGCACTGCATTTTTGAGATCTTGATAACCCAGGTTTAGAAGTCACATTGCCAGTGTTACCAGCCAAAGGTTGCTTGCTAGAATTAAGATAAGCAGCTCTTATATAAAAGTAGTTTCCAATTACATGGATTCCAATCTCGGAGGTAATGGCACAAAGTCAGTCTTGGCAATCAGCATTCTTGAATTATAAACTTAAGGCTAAGGTAAGGTAAAGGTATTTTGCCTACCTTAAGCTTATAAAAGAGTGAACGGCCCGCGAGGATCGAGAGGACGTACCTTTCAGGAAGTTTTGTTTTTATTACTCTCAATATTAGTGCATGAACGGTGGTCCTAGTGCCGCAGTAGGTTTTAATGTTCCCGCGGTTTGGCGAAAAAATGGCGACAGAGGGTCACCGGAGAGGTTTTAGTGGGTATTACGTACTTCTCAGGGCGTCGAGTCCCACATCATTTTGATCCCCCCTAGACCAGTCTATATATTCGTAAACGAATTTCCTCGCCGCATAAAAAAAAGGTACTAGTTACTTATGGTTCTTCCATCGTTCAAGCACTAGTTTAGAGAATAAAAATGAAACTTCCTGATAGGGAACATCTACGCCGGGTATTACCAGTTCTTAGATTTTTATCTGAAGGAATAGGTACCTAAACTCCAAGGGGTTCAATGATACGCCTTATCAGTTCAGTGTCCTAGTGTCTGCCTGACTACCCCTATCTGTCGTAAGCTCGTTATCATAGTACTTAGGGATATTAATATAAAATAATTATTAATGTAAAAATATAAGAATTAATATTACTCATTGTTTTATTCCCTTTATTTTCTAGTTGCTACTTGGATAACTAAGTGGCTGACGACCTCTGTGGCGCGGCGGGCGAAACACGAAGTTCTGCTTGCAGGATGTTTCGAGTTCGACTCCCGCCTCGGCACAAATGTTTGTACGATCTACAGATGTTTTTTTTCAGTTCAGGGTGTTCTGGATGCTTTCGTATAACATAAAATGTTTTTAGGATGTGGTGTATTGTATTATGTATATCAGTTCTCTAGTACCCATAACACAAGCTTCGGCCTAGATAAAGCTAAGAGAATTGCCCAAAAATATTATGTTTTAATATCTATTTTTATCTAAAACTTGGTAAAAACAATTAAAGCAAGGAAGGACTACAATGCCTAACACTTGTTGGGAATGTCAAATCACTCTTGCTCTATCTGTTATTCTCAAGCAAACACAAATTAATATCTCAAGAATGTCAGTTTGATACGCAATAAGTTAATTGGGTACAATGATCATAAGGGCAATGGAGTAAATAAGCGTGAGTCAGTTTTATTCGCCCACGAAATGCCGTATTATGCTAATAATACGGCATTTCGTGAGCATCTCTTCAAATATTGCTCTACCTGAAGTACCTATACTTGAGGTAGAGCAATATTTGAAGAGATGCTACATTTCGTAGGTTATTATTAGCTATAAAGGTTGTCTGAAAGAGATTGCTTCTAAGCGAAAAGGCCGCCCATTGTACCCGTCTTATGTTATGTGTCTATGTAATGTTATTTTCTGGTGTACAATAAAGAATTTTTGTATTGTATTGTATTCTTATATTGTATATGTTGTATTGTATGTTATTGTATCTAATAATTTCTACTGAAAAGAAAACCCTCCTATGCAGCGAAGCATCTATTATTGACGAAATATAAGCCCACTCAATTGTACAAATTTCCTGTCTTTGTAGAGAGGATAAGCATCAAAACAGTTCTTGATCACAAGAAAAACCATTCAGAGGAAATGTTAAAAAATTATAACAGGATACAAATGAAATTTTATATCGAATAAAAATTTTATATTCTTATTTGTTTTTGCAATGAATTTGTAATATTAATTTATGAACGAAATATTGTATAATAGATTTCGATTGGTTCCTATAATTGTAGTGGCACTTAGATGTGTTATTTTTAAGAAACAACCCTCAATTCATGTTTTGGTGTACACTGTGTTGGTGCAATGTTAAATAAATAAATAAATCAGCCGAATAATTCCTAGGTCACCCTTAGCTCTGTCTCAATTTTTAATTTTTCACGTAGTGTGTATGTTAACGTTCTTTCTGCCCATTGACTACACTAACAGCATAACGGTTTTGTTATCTAACCATGTGTTTCCTGTTCCTATGCATACAAAGATTCGTTATCAGCAAAACTGCTAGAACCTGTGGTGTCTGGCCTGCTATGCTTTATAGGTGGTTTGGTATGAGTATTTGATATCGTTCGTCAATAAATACCCTACGTATAAATTTACGAATGGTATCAAATATCGACGACCCACTTTGCGTAAATTTGTACCAGTTTTATCGATAGTGGTGTTAATTAAGGCACAGAAATACAGAGTAATATACAGCAAGATGGATTATGAACTCGGAACTAATTCGCTTTCATTATTTTTCTTTTTCAGAATGTCGATAAACGTTGGTTGACAAAAGACTCCTTGCCGGAAAGGTGGCAAATGTGCTGAACAAGAAGGTTTAATCCAATTAAACATTACGAAGATCCTAATGGATCTATTACCTTTGTGGAGCAGTTTCCGTAAGGTAATCAAATCCAAAACTTGCAACTGCGTGGACCAACCTCAACTTCAACAGCGTATAATAGTCCACTGCTGGACGCAAGCCTCCAGCTGGAAAGGACCAGTTGATCAATAATTTTCGAAAAAAAAATCAAGTAACCTTCTGAAGTAAATGGCTTCGTAAACGGATGCACTAGTAGTTCTTAATCAAAGAATAGAATATGTCTATGATTGGCCAACATTTTCGATAAGTTCGTGACCTACGGGATAGGATCCTTTATAGTTTGTAACAAGCTATGTTTGACATGTATCTAATCTAAACAACAGTTGTTCACAATGTGTTCTGTCTGCAAACTTTTATAAAAATAACTATCGCAGCAGGGGAAGCAGGTGTAAAAATGCCAAATCTATCTTTGATGATGATGATTTGTTTGCGGATGTCACTAAAACTGATACAAAGGTAGTAAAAAATACAGAAACTATAGCAACTAGCCACAATAAAAGCATATTTGATAGTGACAATGATCTATTTGGTGATGTAAAAACTACGAATGAATCCAGTACAAAAGATACAGCTAAAATAGAATCTCAAAGTAAAAATACACAAAAAGAAAACCATGATAACACAAAAGATATGAAATCTGAAGTTAAAGAACCAATGCTTACTAGCCCAGAAAAAAGAGAGAAGACTCTCGCTGTAGAACTCTAGCTGTTGTTGATAAATACAATTCTTGATGCAGAAACCTTCGTTAACTCGTCGATTCTACGTGCTTTTTACTCCGAGCACGTAGCCGATATCACGAAACAGCGATAGAGAAGGTTGCCTAATTGTACTTTATCACCCACTCCCTCGATATTTGAAATAACAGCTAAAATTACTTTGATTAGAACCTTACTGTTCTACTTTGCAATGAGATGATTCAGCATAGGTTGGGTTTGGCTACAAAAAGGTATCTATTTCCACGTTAAAATATAAAAATACAATACAAAAATGTTTTATTGTTCCCCAGGAAATACCAAGGCTCTTCTCATGTCATTTCTTTAGGATCAACGCAAGAAGCTTATTTCTAATTAGGTAGGTACTTAGATACTGAACTGCGATACCCAACCCGCAAT
This sequence comes from Eupithecia vulgata, assembly GCA_946478455.1. Taxonomy (NCBI): domain Eukaryota; kingdom Metazoa; phylum Arthropoda; class Insecta; order Lepidoptera; family Geometridae; genus Eupithecia; species Eupithecia vulgata. The sequence continues at coordinate 8,064,259 of OX297869.1, read as the reverse complement.
ACCCAGCGTGGGGATTATGGACATTACCTACCCATGACATAAAAATCAGGGAGAGGCCTACGTCCAGCAGTGGACCATTAGGTATAGGCTGTTGAGATGAGAGGTACTTAGGTACTATATTAGCCTAATATATATACTTAGTTATAATAGGATACCTAGTATTTAGTACTTACCAACTAACCACTGTAGCGTTCTTTTAAATTAAATTGTTCGTTGACCAGATAGAATAGAATATATATTTATTTCTTACAAAACTTACACAGAATACAGATGTTAACCTAAGAAAGATAAATAAATAAATAATGCTGGACAATTCACACAGCATTATCTAGCCCCAAGCTAAGCAGAGCTTGTGTTATGGGTACTAGATAACTGATATACATAATATAATACAAAACACAGAAAGATATTTTTTTATACATAAAAACGACCAGAATACCCTGAACAAATGTCTGCAGATCGTACACACATTTGTCCCGAGGCGGGAATCGAACCCGCAATCTCCTGCGTTGCAGGCAGACCTTCGCCCACCGCGCCACAGAGGTCGTCGAGAGAGTTATAACGTTATCCACAAAATAATGTGGGACAGCCACTCTCCTTCCAAGAAATCCACAAGGCTATCTCCAAAAGCCATGAAATTCTCATCCTGCGGTTTATCGACCTTGTAGTTTCCAATTCCAATTTTGACGAGGAAACAATTTACAATACAGACTGTGAGATCGTGAGTCGTAATGGCGGCGTTCGGCCTCTATAGTGCCAAAAACTAGCGGGCCATGCTGCAGCGGTCGTTAACCTCGAAAGTTGTGCTCATTTATTGCAAACTGTACGGCTAGAAACTGATTCATCCCCTCGACATTAAACTTTTACTTAAGAGGTAAAAGTCTGTTCACATGAAATTACCTACATTCTAATTTTGAAAGGCGTTAAACTATGCAAATGTATGTTTGACTACCGAGTCTACAATTTTATTTATAGACCTAAATAACTTCTTTATTCAGAAAGAAAATAACAATCAAATAAAAAATTTAAATTAAAACTAGTATTTACAATAGAAACAATAAAGCTATCTGCAAACTGTTGCAAACAATCGACAGGTAGCTCAACTGATCCATATCAATACCAGTTGGAAGCGTGCGTTTATAGACCTTAAATTACAACTTACAGTGAATCATTCCAAGTTTAAAATCTATATCACAAGTCAAGTAAAGCTCGTATAATCAAATTGCGCTCAAGCTTTTATTTTCAGGCCAAATTGACTAATTATCCGCAAACAAACTGATAGTCTCAATTACGCCTACACATCAGGCCGAATCGACAGGTCCGAAACGGGAGTACTACGCCAGATGGTTATTTCTGTCGGTGAGTCGAGGCTGAGGCAGCATGAGATCACCAGCGTGTCTCAAATTGATAAAAAGGTCAGCGTTTCTTTATATGGGGAAGCTGAGTTCAATGCCTGAAGTGTTCAGATTAGGCGCCTTGGTGCCACGCAGCGAGATGTCCAGGGTTCTCAATGCGTTGTGTAGGAAATAAGTATGCACTGCGCTCCAATAAATAACGCTATAAATTTCACTGTGACTGAAAATAGTTGCTGATTTACATCATTAGAGTTATTTTAAACATTTCCAAACGATAACATAGCTAAACTTTTAGAAAATGGAGGAAATTATAGGCTTAATGCGGCGATAGATGTGAAATGGGCAACTTTGGGTACCTAACATTAAAACAATCTTTCTCCGTCATCTTTATCGATAAAGCTTTGAAAAAAAAAACACTTATAATCTATGGGTTTCAAGGTAGATCCCCTTCTTTTCGAAAATAAAAAAAAATTAAATAACAGAAATAATTATGCAAAGTAAGTACCATCTGTTTTCTTAGTTTTAACAATTTTTTTCCTAAACTATCTATCACAAGATTTTTATTTATATCACCATATTAAATAAAAGAATACCCAACCTTCGGATAATTTTTGTAAACAAATGTTCAAACCTACAGACGATAAAAATCAATCTTATGGAGATAAGTAGCTAAGTACCTACCTAAATGTCGCCACAGATTTATCTTCAATCATTTTCGATCACCAAATATCATTTTCATGAAAAATGTACACGTGACGCAATAGTTTTGTACCTAAATAACAACATGGTGATGAAATAGAGCGAAATAGGGATGCAAAGAACATCTGTGGGAATAAATACTTATAGCATTATGTGAAATCCATTGTTATGAACCTCACGAGTAAAAACTTACGTGAGAAAACACATTATTTAGGTACTTAAGGTACTTAGTTAGTTTTTGCATGCTTCACTGCTTGTGGGAAAATAATGACAACATTCGACTAGTACCTACCTAAGTAAGTACCTACAAGAACTTAGTTCAAGCAAGGTGTTTTGGCATGAATGAATGTGTAAATTTCAGAACTTGGCTAAAACACTGCAGTGAGTTTATAATTTATTATAGTTATAGTAAAGCCAATTTCACACACACAGTTTAAGTTATTTTATGAGCTCGCTCTTCAGAGGAAAAAATATTAAGAACCTAGCATGTTTGCTTCTCAAACTAGGATTAGATCTTATTACTCACGGGCACAGATAATATAATACTAGCTCACGGTCACAGGATTCCCTTGGTTAAAAACCCAAATTACATAAAATTCTAAATATTTTCTACGGTTCCTTCAACGTAAAAACACGATTAAAAAAAAAAAAAATAGGGTAGAAAAAAACATGAAATTACACTAAGGATTTTTGTTACAGTGCTTACCCGCACTCTGGGCATCTCTAAGAAATGAAATAAGTTCCCAGAAATTTTCGTCTTCGGCGGGACTCGAACACGCGTCCCACCCTTAGTACGGGTGTGCTCTAACCAACTACTACAACAACTAACAAGTTGGTTAGAGCCATCGGTTAGAGCACACCCGTACTAAGGGTGGGACGCGGGTTCGAGTACCGCCGAAGTCGAAAATTTTTGGGAACCTATTTCATTTCTACGAAATTGCACTGTTTTGCACACAATTTGATCGAGATCTTAGAAACCCTGCTGTCTATTGAAATGACTTATGTTTTGATTCATAGGTTACTAATTACCTACTCGGTTCCTTCCGACAGTTTATTCATAAGTTGTGTAGTTTTCTTGAAAATAAGCAAAAACTCTATTTTTGGACTTTTATTTTTGGCCGTTCCAAAAAAGCATTCTCTGTCCCGCTCCTACAAACGCGAAATCCTATCTCCTGCCTATCTTTTTACAAAATGGCACCCATTGGGCCCTCTAAATAATTTCGTATTTGACACTTTGCTACACCAGAGCGGTGGCAATAACTTTCTCCTTTGTTCACATGCAACTTTTATAGACCACCCATATTCCATAAAAATGCTCCTTCCATATTTTAATGGTCTATGTCTGTGGTCCCCCACAGCCCATAAAAACTAGCTACCACACGCGTAAAGATGTTTTGTTACACTTTATGTCTTCTGTTAATTGTTTTTTAACTTGATATAAGTTTAATATCCTGAGTTTTATGTTCTGAACCTTACCATTTTATTAACTCCTGGGTGTATTGTGCGGATGAGAATTTATTGATGCAATAGTTAGACTTTTGTATTATTTTGACGCGGTATATTTTAGCAACAGCAGCGAAAAGGCAAAATTATTGGCGCAGCCAAACGGATCCGATGGATTGAGTCGCTCATGCGGCCCAAAGTGAGGTTATGATGAGCGTCTAAAAGACACAGTTAATCTTTATCTTATGAAACAATACACTACATATTACCATATCTATGGTATTTGACGATCGATGTGCGGCGACGGGCGCAGGTCCGCCGGCGACGCAGGAGGTTGCGGGTTCGTTTCCTGCCTCGGGACAGATATTAGTCCGGGGTGTTCTGGTCGTTTTCTATGTACCTATAACACAAGCTCTGCTTAGTTTGGGGCCAGACAATGCTGTGTGAATAGTCCAGCATTATTTACCTATTAATTTTTTAGTGGTTAAGTTTATCTACTTAGTGGAACTTTATGACCAATAGTACTTATGAAGGTGATTTTGATAAACGTTAATTCAGTTGAGATGAAATCAGCAAACTGGTTTGTTTTTAATGCTATTCTTAATTTTATAAATCGGTCTGGTTTGGGGTCTTTGAGCAGCTGGCTATTTTGTCAAGTTGGAACTTGTTTGACACACGTGCAATTAGAAGGGGGCCTTTACAAGTCATCTTTATTATATTTTTATTTCTACTTTTCGCTACCTATTCTTCTCTCCCTAATGTAGGGCCCGCACCCAAATTTAGTATTAATATATTCAGTCCAGTTTCCATTCATATGTAATTCGGTGTTTTGTTACAAGCTTTTTGATAGAACTGGGCCGTATCTGAGTGTTGAATTGAGAAATTTGAATAGTAAAATCATGCAAACTCCAGTTAAAAACTGTTCATATTGCCAAACTTGTTCTTTTGATGATCAACATAATAAAGCAGATTTCTTTGAAGATGTTCAACGATGCGCGTAGATCTATGTAATGAATACAAATATGTCTACTTAGCTGTTTTTAGGGTTTCAAAGATCGGTTTTGAAACCCTTATGGTCTCGCTCTGTCCGTCCCCGCTCTTTCTTGAATATCTCAGTAACTACTGCAGCTATTAACTTGAAATTGGAAATAATGATACATTTCGTGCGCCATTACTGATTTTAAGAAAAAAATATATAAATAAATGAAAAATGAAAATGAATATTTTCAGTACAAATTTTGATGTTGAAATTTCAAAAGAGACCTAGGAAGGCAAATGGGGTATCAAATGAAAGGTATCGTTTTGTACATTTCAAAACACTTTTTGAAATTTCTGTAAATTTCATACTTTTTGAAATATTTCAAAAAAAGACGAAAAATTGACCATTCCCCCCCCCCCTAGCTCCGAAGATTGCAGACCGATCCATGTACAATGTACTAAGCGTTTGTAGACATCAATCTATATTTTACAGGAAAAATATAGAGAAGTCGGTAATAATAATAGTTTTTGAAAAATGGTCAAAAAGGAGGGGATTTTTTTTCAAAAGTAGGGGTACCTACCCATGTGGGATATCAAATGAAAGGTATCGTTTTGACCATTTCAAAACACTTTTTGAAATTTCTGTAAGTTTCATACTTTTTGAAATATTTCAAAAAAAGACGAAAAATTGACCATTCCCCCCCCCCTAGCTCCGAAGATTGCAGACCGATCCATGTACAATGTATTAGGCGTTTGTAGATATCGATCTATATTTTACAGGAAAAATATAGAGAAGTCGGTAATAATAATAGTTTTTGAAAAATGGTCAAAAAGGGGGGAAAATTTTTTTCACAAGGAAGGGTACCTGCCTATGTGGGGTATCAAATGAAAGGTATCGTTTTGACCATTTCAAAACACTTTTTGAAATTTCTGTAAGTTTCATACTTTTTGAAATATTTCAAAAATAGTCGAAAAATTGACCTTTCCCCCCCCCCTATCTCCGAAGATTGCAGACCGATCCACGTACAATGTATTAGGCGTTTGTAGATATCGATCTATATTTTACAGGAAAAATATAGAGAAGTCTGTAATAATAATAGTTTTTGAAAAATGGTCAAAAAGAGGGGGAATTTTTTTTCAAAAGGGGGGGTACCTACCTATGTGGGGTATCAAATGAAAGGTATCGTTTTAACCATTTCAAAACACTTTTTGAAATTTCTGTAAGTTTCATACTTTTTGAAATATTTCAAAAATGAAAAATTTACCTTTCCCCCCCCCTATCTCCGAAGATTGCAGACCGATCCATGTACAATGTATTAGGCGTTTGTAGATATCGATCTATATTTTACAGGAAAAATATAGAGAAGTCTGTAATAATAATAGTTTTTGAAAAATGGTCAAAAAGGGGGGGAATTTTTTTTCAAAAGGGGGGGTACCTACCTATGTGGGGTATCAAATGAAAGGTATCGTTTTGACCATTTCAAAACACTTTTTGAAATTTCTGTGAGTTTCATACTTTTTGAAATATTTCAAAAAAAGACGAAAAATTGACCATTCCCCCCCCCCTAGCTCCGAAGATTGCAGACCGATCCATGTACAATGTACTAGGCGTTTGTAGATATCAATCTATATTTTACAGGAAAAATATAGAGAAGTCTGTAGTAATAATAGTTTTTGAAAAATGGTCAAAAAGGGGGGGAATTTTTTTTCAAAAGGAGGGGTACCTGCCTATGTGGGATATCAAATGAAAGGTATCGTTTTGACCATTTCAAAACACTTTTTAAAATTTCTGTAAGTTTCATACTTTTTGAAATATTTCAAAAATAGTCGAAAAATTTACCTTTCCCCCCCCCTATCTCCGAAAATTGCAGACCGATCCACGTACAATGTATTAGGCGTTTGTAGATATCAATCTATATTTTACAGGAAAAATATAGAGAAGTCTGTAATAAAAATGGTTTTTGAAAAATGGTCAAAAAAGGGGATTTTTTTTCAAAAAGGGGTACCTACCCATGTGGGGTATCAAATGGAAGGTATCGTTTTGACCATTTCAAAACACTTTTTGAAATTTCTGTAAGTTTCATACTTTTTAAAATATTTCAGAAAATTGATTGTCCAAATAATTGGCAAATGTTTGAAACCCTCGGCGCGCGAGTTACACTCGAACTTGGCGAATCTTGTTTTACTTGACTATTAAATTTACTTTCCTTCACAGCTGTTGTAAGTACCATGCGACAGTACCATAGGTTTCTGCAGTCAAAATTTTATTTATAATCCACAAAACTTCTCAGAGTCTATAAGTCATATATACATTTACTAGTGGTTTATTTTCCACTTCTTCCATTAGTTGTCAAAAAACTTAAGTGGCCAAAATCAAAAATACTTTATTTCTTGACAATAATTACTATTTAAAAACCTGTTTATAGTATTCAATTTGACTGGTCTAGTCTATTTTGTAAGCCTAAAGAAATAAACATTATTGAGTTGAATTGAATTTAGTAAAATCTTATGCGTGCATTATACTCATTTGCAGAATAAAACATAGTTTTATTTGGCTCTGTTCTTCTTCTTTTTTTATTAGGGTTTCAAAGATCGGTTTTGAAACCCTTATGGTCTCGCTCTGTCCGTCCCCGCTCTTTCTTGAATATCTCAGTAACTACTGCAGCTATTAACTTGAAATTGGAAATAATGATACATTTCGTGCGCCATTACTGATTTTAAGAAAAAAATATATAAATAAATGAAAAATGAAAATGAATATTTTCAGTACAAATTTTGATGTTGAAATTTCAAAAGAGACCTAGGAAGGCAAATGGGGTATCAAATGAAAGGTATCGTTTTGACCATTTCAAAACACTTTTTGAAATTTCTGTAAGTTTCATACTTTTTGAAATATTTTAAAAATAGTCGAAAAATTTACCTTTCCCCCCCCCCCCTATCTCCGAAGATTGCAGACCGATCCACGTACAATGTATTAGGCGTTTGTAGATATCGATCTATATTTTACAGGAAAAATATAGAGAAGTTAGCAATAATAATAGTTTTTGAAAAATGGTCAAAAAGGGGGGGATTTTTTTTTCAAAAGGGGGGGTACCTACCTATGTGGGGTATCAAATGAAAGGTATCGTTTTGACCATTTCAAAACACTTTTTGAAATTTCTGTGAGTTTCATACTTTTTGAAATATTTCAAAAAAAGTCGAAAAATTTACCTTTCCCCCCCCCCTATCTCCGAAGATTGCAGACCGATCCATGTACAATGTATTAGGCGTTTGTAGATATCAATCTATATTTTACAGGAAAAATATAGAGAAGTCTGTAATAATAATAGTTTTTGAAAAATGGTAAAAAAGGGGGGGAATTTTTTTTCAAAAGGGGGGGTACCTACCTATGTGGGGTATCAAATGAAAGGTATCGTTTTGACCATTTCAAAACACTTTTTGAAATTTCTGTGAGTTTCATAATTTTTGAAATATTTCAAAAAAAGACAAAAAATTGACCATTCCCCCCCCCTAGCTCCGAAGATTGCAGACCGATCCATGTACAATGTATTAGGCGTTTGTAGATATCAATCTATATTTTATAGGAAAAATATAGAGAAGTCTGTAATAATAATAGTTTTTGAAAAATTGTCAAAAAAGGGGATTTTTTTTCAAAAAGGGGTACCTACCCATGTGGGGTATCAAATGAAAGGTAACGTTTTGACCATTTTAAAACACTTTTTGAAATTTCTGTAAGTTTCATACTTTTTAAAATATTTCAGAAAATTGATTGTCCAAATAATTGGCAAATGTTTGAAACCCTCGGCGCGCGAGTTACACTCGCACTTGGCGAATCTTGTTTATATTTTACACGTTTGAGATTTTCTATTCTATAGCATTGCATGATTGCAGAGCCTAATTAAATCAAACAACCAACGGCGCGGCGGCGGTTTGATTCAGCAAGAGCCCCGACTCCTAAGCAACGATTTCGACATAGGAAGAAAGAAACCATACGACAGACGAGTCTAGGAATTTAAGTTTGAAGGTTAGCATCGTTTCCAATATATCAAATATTCATAGTTTGGGTCCTTGTTTCGAATATCCGAAACAATAAGCACAACAGACGAAACTATGGTTTCGAATAAAATATCCCTGTAGATATATGTATGTATGTAGTTGTACTTCATTTCATTTCATTTATTTATTGCTTGCATGTACATACATACTTATGTCTAGGTGTTTATATCTATGTACAGTACATACACCCCGGAAGGGCACTGCAAAATTAGTTCGTCTTAATTTTACTTACATACTTAATAATAATAGAATTACTTTTTATGAATACACAAATAAATAAGTTGCCAATAAGTAATCGTGTTGTCCAGAGTTGAGGCCAAGGAATGGTGTGCGCGTGAGCACGTTTCGTCGATTGTCGATCATTATTCCCTATTGTTTGTGATGCGTGACTGAATCGATAGCAAGATAAAATATTAATTAGCTGTCAAGTATCAAAACTACTTGTAACTAAGTACCAAAACTACTTGTAACCAGTACCAAAACTACTTGAAGCGTAGCACTCGTTATTTTCCTTGAGCCAATTAAATGCAATGCGACACCTGTGGAGTCAATAATACCTCAGATGCGTATGTATGTTATGTACCAATAGGAAGACCCGTGTGAATAAAATATGAATGGGAGGATGACTTTTTGCGCATAATGGTGTGTAGTGTAGGTAGTTTGAAAGAAGATGAAGAAAAACATACGTTTTCAAACTTTTGCCAGTGAAAATAAAGCTTAAAATTGTGCAGGACAACTCTTCATTATTATTGTAGGATAGCGAATATAATGTATCTCATAAAAGTTAGGGTATACCTACTTAAATAAATAAATAATACTGGACAATTCACACAGCTTTATCTAGCCCCAAACTAAGCAGAGCTTGAGTTATGGGTACTAGATAACTGAAAGGTATACATAATACAATACATTACACAGGTAGAATTTTTTTATACATAGAAAACGACGCAGGAGGTTGCGGGAATCGAACCCGCAACCTCCTGCGTCGCAGGCGGACCTTCGCCCACCGCGCCATAGAGGTCGTCGAGGTATAGATTCCAATTTCAAAATCAATCATTATTTGAAGTAAACAATACCACAGTCCTGTGTTAACCGCCTCCATTGACGCCCCCCGCCCGACGCGTACTATGTCGTCGAACCACTTTGCAACTGGGCGACCGACGTTTTCATGGTGGATAACACAAACTTCGAGAGGCCCATACCCAGCCAGCAGTGCAAGCTGAAGTGGCAGTGGGCTGGCCATATCTCGAGAAGAACCAACACCCGCTAGGGTAAACGAGTTCTTGAGTGGAGACCGCGACTCGGCAAACGTAGTATAGGACGCCCTCCGACCAGGTGTGATGACGATTTGCGAAAGACTGCTGGCAGATGCTGGATGCGGCAAGCTGAAGACAGGGCGCTATGGCGCTCATTAGGGAAGCTATGTCCAGCAGTGGACAAATATAGGCTGATGAATACCCAGCAGTGGGTAAAATCCGGCTGCGGATGATGATAGATAGATAGAAAGATAGAAAATACTTTTATTGCACACTTAAGCTAAAAACAATTTACAAATTAAACACATAAACAATAAGTGACAATTGGCGGTCTTATCGCTCAAGAGCGATCTCTGCCAGACAACCTGGTATGGATAGGATCATCGGATATACATGGGGTAAGACCTGTGTGCATCTACTTAAAAATGGTACTACTTAAAAATATATAACATATACACATACCTATATTATAATAATAATATAACTACTACAATTAAAAATATAATAATAATAAATACATACCTAACCTATAAATATATATACTAAATATCTACTTACATATTACATGGAAACAAGGACGTATTCAGTGACAACAGGACAAATAGTGTTCCTTTACCATTTCCTTGAAAATTGGTAGTGACTTTGCACACCTTACAGTGACCGGCAATGCATTCCATAGCTGGACAGCCCGCACAGTAAATGAGTTGCCGTAGAAGGTAGAAGAGTGAGTGAGACAGGTGTTTGGAGCGAAAGGGTTTCAGAGGAGCGAAGAGATCGAGAATGTGAAAGATGAAGAAAGGTGAAACGTGCTTTAAGATAAGGGGGTGCAGAAGATAAAAATAAAACATTATAAAGAAGAGTTAGAATGTGAGAATTTCGGCGTAGCCGTATAGGTAGCCACTTGAGCTTCCTGCGGAACTCTGAGACATGATCATACTTGCGCAAGCCAAATATGAATCTAATCCCGACATTCTGCAGGCGCTCAAGTTTATCTAACTGCTGCTCAGTTAAATCTAGAAAGGAAGAATCTGCGTAATCAAGAATTGGGAGAAGAAGAGATTGTGCAAGAGAAATTTTAGTAGCAATAGGAAGGAAATTGCGTAGTCTTCGAAGGGAACCAGCTGAAGCAAACATCCTGTGGCTGATTTCAGAAAGCTGAGGTCCCCACGACAATGTTCTGTCAATGAGGACACCTAAATTTATCACCGTTTCACTTTGCCCAACAGGAGTCCCATCGAAGACTACGGTTGGTAGACTACCCCAGTTAATCCGAGCTACCATTCGCGAGCTCCCTACAGTAATCACCTGCGTTTTTAACGGGTTTACTTTAAGACCGAAGTTTTTGCTCCAGTCGAGGATACGGCCCAAGTCTTGTTTTATCGCAGCGATAGCACCAGACAGCTCATCTATTGGAGCCTGCGCGTAAATTTGGAGATCATCTGCATAGAGGTGGTACGCTGAAGTTATATGATGAGATATAGAATTTATGAAGATAGCAAAGAGGAGAGGTGAAAGAACGCCGCCTTGAGGAACGCCAGCAGAAATATCACTCCATGATGAGCATACGTCATCAATGCGTATGCGTTGCCGATGCCCTTGCAAATAACTGCGAAACCAGTCAGCCACTGCTGGAGATACATTAAGTGAGCGTAATATTCCGAGGAGAATTTCAAAGTCAACGTTGTTAAAAGCGTTGCTAAAATCTAGGAGGCAAAGGACAGTTACCTTCCCATTATCCATGCCAGAACGTATGTCGTCAGTTATTTTAACTAACGCAGACACGGTGCTGTGACCTGGACGGAAACCGGATTGGAAGTGATTGAGGAGAGTATTTCTAGAGAGGAATGTGCTAAGTTGTTGATGGACAAGGCGTTCTAGGACTTTCGACAGGAAAGGAAGAATAGAAATAGGGCGAAAGTCAGAGAAAGAAACAGGATTAGATTTTTTTGGTAAAGGAGTAACCTGGGCTACTTTCCAGGCTGCAGGAAATAAGCCAGTGGTTAAAGAAAAGTTAAGTATCTGTAGGATTACAGGAGCTATTTGGACAAGGATAGGGACAATCATATTTCGGCTAATGCTATCGTCACCAATAGCCTTAGAAGAAATAGAGATAACCGCTCTCTTAACATCACAGACAGTGAACTGACTAAAATTAAAAGGTAAATAGTCAGGAACCGGTATAGAAGAAAGATGTGACAAAGTTTTCGATTTCAACTGTGTATCGAGATCGGAAAGAGAAGTGAAATGTTTATTAAGGGAGTTAAGATCAAACTGTGAAGGAATTTTTGTACGTACTTTAGATTTTCCGATTCCTAATGACCGTAGGAACTTCCAAACCTTAGAAGGGTCGGAGTTCTCTACTGAAGTATGGATATAACGGCGTTGCGCGTCACGACACGCTCTATTGCAGAGATTCCGACGATCTATGTACTTCTGTTTATTAGACTCTGTAGGTTTACGCTTCAGTTTCGATTTGGCTACGCATTTCAGGTGCATAAGCGATTTTAATTCTGGTGTGATCCAAGGCGCGGGCAGATGTTTGAGTTTAATCTCCCTTAGCGGGGCATGTTTGTCGTAGAGATTGGTGATGACACTGTTAAATATTTCAACTTTGCCATCAACGTCCGGAGCGTCAAAGAGGCTAGTCCAGTCAATGCTTTCCGCGTCATGCCTGAGTTTGTCCATGATAATACCACTAAAATTTCTTTGCAGAATAACCTGGGGCTTGGCTTTAGGGGGACGGATTTTGTAAGACATGTACAGCATGTCATGGTAAGAAAAAGCTCCAGCTTCACATTGACCATGACTGGTAACACGAGAAGGTGACGACACTATAATGATATCAAGTAGAGAGGGAGCTGAGTGTGGGAAGAAATGTGTAGCGTTTAGAGGGAGAATGGAGAGATTGCACCCCCTTACAAGATTTTCAAGAAAAGTGGACCGACTGTCTTTCTTAAGTAAGCAGGTATTGAAATCGCCCATAATTATGGAATGCTCATAGGAAGGAGTTAGATTTTCAAGAAGAGTCTCAAAAGATGAAAAGTAATTAATTTGGGAAGAAGGACAGTAAAACACACCGAGTAGCACCTTTGTATGCAGAAGTTTGATCTCTATGAAGAGATGTTCTCCCGCTTTTGGGGGTGGTGGTTGTGTAGACATACTTACAATATTAAAGGAAATATGCGATCGAAGATAAATGGCAACACCGCCACCACCAGAACCGACGCGATCATTGCGTATAAGTTTAAAGCCAGGGAGAGAATAAGATGACGAAGAAAGACATGGTTTGAGCCAGGATTCAGAGACAAGAAGAGCGTGTATGTTTTTATGGTCAAAAGAAGTTAGTAAGTCAGTATAGTGTTGTGGGATACTCTGAGCGTTGATGTGGAGGACATTGAGATTCTTAGGAACATTAGAGAAGAAAGATGAAATTCAGTCAGAAAGACAAGGTATACTGCAGTAACTATCATCGTCACTACCAGAAACGGCATCAGAGAAGGACACATATTCGTCACTATCAGAGTTATTATCACTGTTCAGCATTGTAAATGTAGATAAAAATAAACCTTAATTAAATATATATTAAAATACAATGATGATGATGATGAAACAATACCAAAGAATTGACAATAGTAAATATCTCCGACAACAGTACGCCATTGATTATGTACCTAATAGTTGTTGACAACCGATTTATATACCTACTTACTTTTCTTCCCCGTGTCAGTCGAATATTCTAGAGCTTTTGAGAGTCTTCAAGAAACGTGTAAAAAGTTCTGGAAGGTTATGGGACTTTCTCGAATATTCGAGAACAAGTCTGAAGGAAAAAATACAGCAGTAAATTTTAAAGAGCAGTGCTGTGACGTTTTGTAATACGTAGTTGTTTGTTCGGTTAAATATACCGAGTTAAAGTGGTCTGAAATGTTTTACTGACATATTCTTTTCGACCAGCCTTAGTTGAATGAAGCTACGCTCCATTATAGCAATAGGGTTGTAACTTTTCTTGTTTTTGATATATATATTTTTATTAAGACAGTTTATTTTCTGTAGTGATCAATCAATGGATTTGAAATAACTAGCTTACAAATGTGGTCTGGTATAATATAAACCTGTCGAAGCGACGCGTGACGCGAAGCTGGTGAGTATCTTGCGCAGAGCATCAGCATTGCATGGCAATGCAGCCAGCGTCTTGGTGGTCTTGGGGGCGCTTCCGACTAGTATTGATATTGGATCAATTGAGCTACCTGTAGATTGTTTACAGTCTGCAGTTAGGTCAATTGTTTCAATTGTAAATATTAGGTCTAATTCAAAGATCCTAGGATCCTACGTTCGTCTAATTAGTTTAGTATTCTTTGTTATTAAAGTATTTGCTTACAAATGCAATATAAATAGATAATCTCATGGCGTCACGCGAGCCGCGGTTGGACGAACATTTTTCCATAGTACCTTTGGTAGTTCGAAGACCTCCGTACCGCCCCGCGCCGCCGTCCTACTTATGAAGAAATCTTTCTTGAGGATCCTCTCTTTGATGTTGAGGCCATCGATGTTGATTGAGTACCAATGCCATTATTTTATATTTCGGTGGAATAAAAAAAAATTATCTTCTGTGGAATAAATACTTACACTGGCAGATAAATACTTGAACATTCACGTTTCTAATGAAACCGATGTACCTCTAATATCTAATCATCAAATAACCCACGTCTGGTACTTTTCAACCAGATTTTTATAGCTGAATAAAATCACGTGATAATGGAGCGATCCTATTAGTCGGCTGGAAATAGCAACGTAGATCAGATGATTTACGTTGCTGTTTCCAGCCGAATGAGAGCGAAAATTCTATTTTATCCATTTTCAACTCTTATTTAATTATGATTACTTATGTATTTTTTAAAACTAAAGCGGTACAAACATAGCTCTTTCTTTTCTGATTATGTATGCAAAATTTCATTAAAATCGGGGATGTAGTTTCCAAATGAATCGAAAAGTACGTTTGTATGGGAGCTAAGGTCTCCATACGGCTCTTAAGGGGTGATATATATGAGCATTACCTCTTCCGGTAAAGCTGAATAGGTAATCAATGTCTTTATTGTCATCATATTGATAGCAATTATTTATAAGTATCACAACGTGAACCCTGTTGAGCGTAAACAACAAGTGGAAGACAGGCCGAGGTTGTTTTTGTTAAAAATAGGTAGGTACCTATACCGTGGTAACTAGTAATTACCTACTAGTCTAGTAAATAAAATATTACAAAATCGGTAAAATAAACCTCAGGTAATATCAGATAGGCCTAACTGAGGGAGGCCTATACCCAGCAGTGGGTAAAATCCGGCTGTGGATGATGATGATGATGAATATCAGATACCTAAGTTCGGTTGCTGGATGCGTTAAGCTGAAGACAGGGCGCTATGGCGTTCATAGTCCTTTATGTCCAGCAGTGGACTAAAATAGATAACAAGCATACAAACTTTCATAGTTGAAATTTACTTGTTTCTGCCCTCGGCTTGTCCTATGCAGGACACACCTTTTTAAGGTTATTTCTATTCTATCCATCGAGTTAAAATATTATAGAGTCCCAATCTCTAACTGACAGCACTCAAAAAATGTCCGAGCGCCGTTCTACATACCTATACATTTGTTGTTATATAGCTCACAATGACATTTACGCGAATTAAGACGTTATATTGGTTGAATAATGTTCAATGTCGCTTGTACGCAATGTCATAATAATGCACCGAAGACATACCGAAGATTTCCGAAGATGACCGACGGCCATGCGCGTACGAACAGGGAACAGGGCACGTGGAGACGCTATTTGTACTAAATAATATTATAGGTCGTATTTGTGAAATCATTATATGTGTGAGTTTGTGAGTTTATAATGTACCTAAGAGGACTCCGAAACTAAACATCTGATTAAAAAAATATGTTAACCAATATTTAGAATGAATCTAGGTTTCAGGATGGACATAGGCTATAATTATATTATTTAGCCAGGAGGAGCCGGGGCGGGGCAGCTAGTCACACTTATAATATGAAGATAGCTTATACTCTGGACTAACACTTATGCTAGGTACCTACTTTTTATCACGGAAAACACGGGGGTGCAAATAATTTTAAATAAAACAAATTAATCTGTATGTATTACGAGTTTTATTAGGTACTATTTTTAACCTACTGACGAATAACTTAATTGCCTTGATAATATGACTGTCCATTCAGAGCACCTTACGGGGTTTCGAGGAAAACTAAAAACAAGGCATACAAAATATTGTAATTTACACTATAAAATTATAGAACGCTATCGACTCATCTACTTTTTGTTCGGAAAAAATAAAGCATTTATCAACATGGTAATATTATTAAGTATAACAATTAATTTAAAATTCGTAAAAATATTAAGTATCAATGAACTCCACAGTTTTGTCGTTGGAACACAGTGTGCTCGTCACAAGCTCACGCGAGACTTTGTTTCTCTTTTACTCTTACATATTTGTTTAACGTGTGAAAGAGATACGCCTACGAAGTGCCAAGGTTAAGCTGTGAGCATTTTATTTTGCAGAAAATATTTAAAATTATTGAAATTAACATGAAAATACGTACTGTGGATACATAAATTCATAAAATTGGTATGATACTTACCTAAAATACGAAACACCATCCTTTTTTTGCACGTAGTTGCTGTTATTTGGTCAGGAAATCACCGAACACTTTAGCATCGCGAACGTTGTACGAGGACTGCGGTCGCCGTACAACTAAACAAAAACTCTGCACGTAGCGTAGGTTGTGCAGAGTTTTGGCGCGGACATTTTATTTCTGTGATTGTTACTCTATATTATTCTAACTCGATGATTCTATCTCATAAAAACTGTTATATCATTACGGATGTAAGCAGGTTAACTACGAACCTTCGTCAAACTACGATAGTTTCACCTGTTTCACATATCCCAACTAATCTATCCCTACTGGTAGGGAAGAACGGATTTTCTTTCGACCTATTACAACAAGGGGGGAATCGTGGATGTTTTAATTCCGTTTCTATTTTATAGTAAAACTGTTCGACTTATTAGATAAAAAGTAGCCTATGTTTTCCAGGCTAAGAGCTACATCAAAGTCAAAGTCAATAACTTTATTTCTTTAGGCTTACGAAATAACTTTCACAAGTCAAATTTAATACTATAAACAGGTTTATACATAGTTATTATTATCAAATAAGAAAAAAAATGTTATTGATTTTATACGCTTAAATTTTTTGTCCACTAGTGGTAGTAGCGAAAAATAAACCACTAGTAAGTTGTATAAAATTTAAAATTAATACATTCATCATCATCATCAGCCTATATTTGTCCACTGCTGGACATAGGCCTCCCCTAATGAGCGCCATAGCGCCCTGTCTTCAGCTTGCCGCATCCAGCATCTGCCAGCAGTCTTTCGCAAATCGTCATCCCACCTGGTCGGAGGGCGTCCTACACTACGTTTGCCGAGTCGCGGTCTCCACTCAAGAACACGTTTACCCCAGCGGTTGTCGGTTCTTCTCGAGATATGGCCAGCCCACTGCCACTTCAGCTTGCTAATCCTTTGAGCTATGTCGATAACCTTAGTTCTCTGTCGGATGTACTCGTTACGAATCCTATCCTTCAGAGAAACTCCGAGCATAGCTCTCTCCATAGCTCGCTGGGCGACTTTAAACTGGTGGACCAGCCCTACCGTGAGTGTCCACATCTCAGCTCCGTAGGTCATGACGGGTAGAACGCACTGATTGAAAACTTTCGTTTTCAAGCATTGGGGTATGGATGACGACAAGACTCGACGTAGTTTGCCAAACGCGGCCCAACCCAGCTGGATCCTCCTCCTGGCCTCCTTCTCGAAATTGTTTTTACCCAACTGCAGAATCTGCCCAAAATTTATATATTGTCTCTGTCTAAATATAATCTTATTTATATATTAGTTAATATTTATATAAAACTATAAAGCTTAACATTATTTTCCTTAAATACTATTGTCGGTGCGGAACTGGGCGACATCTGGCCATCTATGCTCAGATCCATTCAGTAGTTTTGGCGTGAAGAAGTAACAAACATCTAAACCTTCGCATTTATAATATTAGTGTGATCAGTGTGATGGAGTGATGTCCGAATATGGTTATGGTTACCATTGGTTGGCAGTAGGTAGGGTACTGATAGAACGGATGGTCCCATTCCGAGCGATAACGGTACCGCAGCCGTGCTTGCAAATAATCTGGGTACTGCCATAGTGCTAGCGGGAGAAGTAAAATATAACTATGGAGAAAGATAAGCTTCAGGCGATTTTCAGAATAGTGTATTACTATTCGAAATCTTTGCTGTATTTTTGAGACTCTAGCTAGACTACAAAAATCTAAAAAAAAATGCTGGACAACTTACACAGCAATATCTAGCCCCAAGTTAAGCAGAGCTTGTGTTATGGGTACTAAATAACTGATATACATAATGTAATACATACATACATAGATAGTTTTTTTATTATTTATAGAAAACGACGAGAACACCCTGAACCAATGTCTGCAGATCCGTTTCGGGGCAGTGGTCCAACTGCTCTGTCCAACTAGTTGGACTACGGGCCTTTACTAGGGGCCGTGGTCCAACTATCTTTGCAGTTGGAGATCGTACACACATTTAAATAAATAATAAATAAAATTATTTTACTTCAGATAACGGGATCCATTTGTCCCGAGGCGGGAATCGAATAATGCTTTATTGATTAGATTTCTATGAGCTAGATAGACGCTAGATAAAAAAACCTGCTACCAAACGAATACTTAGGCAAGAATTTGTTTAGATCACGTAAATAGAGCCGCGCGGGCAAAAGTAATGCGATCTAAATTAAATACAAATTAACGATTTAGTTTCTAGTAAGCCAATTTGGCTGTCGAATGGGGTAAAAATATGGTCTTATTAGGCATCCAAATTGTTTGGCTACTGTCTTGCTACGACTTCAATGTGGAACGGAGCTAGGATATTGGCAAGACACGACATACAACGCCATCGACGACGATAAAAAATGCGGATGGGTAATAAATAAATAACGCAGAACAATCTACACAGCATCATCTAGCCCCACACTAAGCCAGATCTTTAATTGGACAAGATCCAATTTTAGTGCCATTGTTACAGTCCATGTAACCTATTAGATTTATATTAGAGGATTGATTATTGATATTAGCTGTGTTATATACATAATACCTACATCAAAGGCATTACATACCTAACTTTTTTAGGGTTTCAAAGATCGGTTTTGAATTAACTTGAAATTTGAAATAATGATACATTTCGTGCGCCATTACTGGTTTTAAGAAAAAAATATATAAATAAATGAAAAATGAAAATGAATATTTTCAGTACAAATTTTGATGTTGAAATTTCAAAAGAGACCTAGGAAGGCAAATGGGGTATCAAATGAAAGGTATCGTTTTGACCATTTCAAAACACTTTTTGAAATTTCTGTAAGTTTCATACTTTTTGAAATATTTCAAAAAAAGGCGAAAAATTGACCATTCCCCCCCCCCTAGCTCCGAAGATTGCAAACCGATCCATGTACAATGTACTAGGCGTTTGTAGACATCGATCTATATTTTACAGGAAAAATATAGAGAAGTCTGTAATAATAATAGTTTTTGAAAAATGGTCAAAAAGGGGGAGAATTTTTTTTCAAAAGGAGGGGTACCTACCTATGTGGGGTATCAAATGAAAGGTATCGTTTTGACCATTTCAAAACACTTTTTGAAATTTCTGTAAGTTTCATACTTTTTGAAATATTTCAAAAAAAGACGAAAAATTGACCATTCCCCCCCCCCCCCCTAGCTCCGAAGATTGCAGACCGATCCATGTACAATGTATTAGGCGTTTGTAGATATCGATCTATATTTTACAGGAAAAATATAGAGAAGTCTGTAATAATAATAGTTTTTGAAAAATGGTCAAAAAGGGGGGGATTTTTTTTTCAAAAGGAGGGGTACCTGCCTATGTGGGGTATCAAATGAAAGGTATCGTTTTGACCATTTCAAAACACTTTTTGAAATTTCTGTAAGTTTCATACTTTTTGAAATATTTCAAAAAAAGACGGAAAATTGACCATTCCCCCCCCCTAGCTCCGAAGATTGATGACCAATCAATGTACAATGTATTAGGCGTTTGTAGATATCAATCTATATTTTACAGGAAAAATATAGAGAAGTCTGTAATAATAATAGTTTTTGAAAAATGGTCAAAAAAGGGGATTTTTTTTCAAAAAGGGGTACCTACCCATGTGGGGTATCAAATGAAAGGTATCGTTTTGACCATTTCAAAACACTTTTTGAAATTTCTGTAAGTTTCATACTTTTTAAAATATTTCAGAAAATTGATTGTCCAAATAATTGGCAAATGTTTGAAACCCTCGGCGCGCGAGTTACACTCGCACTTGGCGAATCTTGTTTTAAACATACATAGATAATACCCGGAACATCCGGAACACATATTTCTCGCTAGCTCGTATAAAAATATGTCCCAAGGCGGGAATCAAACAAGCTACCTCCTCCGCCACAGGCGGACCATCGCCAGCTGCGCCACAGATGTCGTCAAAAATTAGCTAAACCGCTAACAGTCGGACAACAACTTCCGGTGATAGTAACTTCCTGCATTCTAATTAGGTAGAGTAGAGAATAGAACGTAGGTACTACCATAGACAAACAAAACTTTGTTTGTCTATGCTACTAGCTAGTAAGTGAGACACGAACATTAATGGTGGGGCTGGTCAAAACGTAGGATCCTAGGATCTTTGGGGCTGGTCCACCAGTTTAAAGTCGCTGAGCGAGCCATGGAAAGAGCTATGCTCAGAGTGTCTCTGAAGGATAGGATTCGTAACGAATTCATCCGATAGAGAACCAAACTCGTCGACATAGCTCTAACAATTGGCAAGCTGAAGTGACAGTGGCCTGGCCATATCTCGCGTAGAACCGATAACCATTGGGGTAAATGTGTTCTTAAGGCGCATACAGGAGCTGATCGGTCTTTTTTGGAGGCTATCTCCTCTTAGAGGAGTTAATGCTATGTGCTGAAAAAAATATATATCATTTATTGACCTTTTATCTGTAAACTGGAAGTACAAAAAAGTTCTACGAGTTCATTAACCATGTGAAAAAAATTAACAAAGTGAAGCTGTTTTGGACTGAAAAATTGTATCTCCTTCTAAACGACTTGGAATTTTGTACTTTTTTCTACACCATAATGTCGGCAAAGACTTTATCTACAAGTTGGAAGTATGATTTTGTGATGCGACGGTTTTTCATATGGCAAATAATCATTTTAAGTTTTTCCGTATTATTATAGGGCGTTAACCTTTGAAGGTGGTCGCGCGGGCGACGGGCGGCAGTGCCACTCTGGCTGTTGTACGGGGAGGTTGTGTTCGTCTGGCTCGCGATGACACTTCATTATTACGATTTATTTATTATTCTCAGTCATCCGCACACGACCCGGAAACTTTATTTCGTGTATGATAAAATAGTTTGTAAATAAGTACATAATTATATCTGTCGAGCAAGGACGATTTTAGACCTAAAGTAGTACTTTTAATATACCGTAGGTATACTTATTGACTACCCATTGTTGTTGTGTGTACCTTCGTATAGCTTATATGGAAAATGCCAAAAAGATCAGTAAGCTGGAGAAAGCTCTGAAAGCTCAAAGGATGATAGAAGTAATGTAAGTATAACTATACTATCAGGTAGGTAGAAGGTTCATTTTATTTTAGCAATTTTTCGCTATTTTTGCTATTAGCGATATTATCCAAATTACTCATGTTTGTATTAGGTATTTATTGTAGGAGATCGAGGAACAGGCAAATACACAAGAAAAAAAATCTTACAATGCCTAATGAAAATCATGTCCAGTAAGTATCAACCATAGAGTTTTTGTAGTACCTACAAACCATGCAATTATTGATTTATTTATCATTATTCATTTATTTATTATTCATTTACAGATGTACAGTGACTGGATAAGTTAAAACTGGAGTAAAAATGCCTGTGTTAGAGGTAAAACATTCATAGTGCTTAGGTAGGTACAATAAGTAGGTATGACATGTGTTCTAACCCGGTTCATGATCATCATCAGATTTCTAATATCACACTCTTCGTGAATACGCAGCTGATCAGACTAAAATCTAATAAGTAATTACCAAAGTCAAAACCATCCTATGCCTCTCCGAAGTGAGGCACTAGGTACACCCCCAACCTCTCACTTGACTCCAATCCGATCCAAGAATAGGAACTACGCTGCTGCCTGCAGCTAAGAGACACATAGATTGAGAGTGAATTCTGTAATACTTACTTTGACATGAAATGGAAATGGGATTCGAACTGTAAAGGAGACTGGGTTAAAACGGTACATAGACTTTTTTCATCTTGTAGAGTTCGAGATTTGTAAAACAGTTTTGATAAGTTTTGACATGGATTTTGTCAAATTAGTCAACTGAAAACGATCAAAGTCTTTTGCATGAACATAACAAACAAAAATCCTATTATTTTGTATGTTACAGCTAAAACCAATGAAACCAACATCGATTCAAATAACTTACTAGGATTCTAGACCAGAATCAATTCTTATAATTGAAGATGTATTAAAAGTAGAGGAGTGGTATCCGTCACGCCGATTCCCGCAGCGTCGGTTCCCGCAACGTCGACTTTCGTAAAGTCGACCGCGCCTCAATTCCCTTCACGTCGACTCCATTTTTTTTCGATGGTACAGTCGGCAGCGACATCGGGAATTAATCATTAGAGTATATTTTATAAAACCAACATAAGTAATGGAATTTTCCATTACTACCTAGAGCCTAGAGCCTAGAGCCCTTAAGTATATAAAAAACTTTGTAAGACTGATAAAATTCCATTACTTATGTTGGTTTTATAAAATATAGGTACTCTAATGATGAACGCATTCACTGCCTAGCATTGGCTAATGTGTGAATAATTAATGTAATAGGTTTATTCCTTTTATTTAATCTTGTGAAAAGATAATTAAGTAAACAAATTTAATCAATATTTTTGCACAAGAGAATATAAAAAAAATAATAACAAAATATTCACAACACAATGATGAAAAAATTAGGAAATATATAAATTGAGATCTGAATAAGAAATGAAATAATATTAATTATATTTATTTGTTTTATCTAATCCACAATCCTTAAATAATGATGATTCTTAGTTAATGGCAATATAAGTCTGGTTGGACTCTTTTATGCCAGTGTCAAGTAATGGAAAATAATAGTAAAATATGAGTTAGCAAGTTATGAAGAATGTTGATATTTTCACCAGAGCCTAGTTCGTTATCCCTGCTAGGGTACACCACGTGCAGGTTAGGTTGGCTTGGGAGACAAGATCTTGGAGTCTCCCTTGTACCCCATTCTTAAATAAATCAATTTAGAAAAGGTAAATGTCAAAATAACAGCAAACGTCACTGTCAAAACAGCATAGCCATCTAACTTATAATAATGACAGTAGCTGTCAAAATTGAAACAGACCTATCTCCAAAACTACACACGTTAGACTTTCAACTAATAGCTCAAATGAAAGGTGGGACGGAAACCTACATTTTCAATGACAGCTGTCAAAATTGAACTGGACCTATCTCCGAAAGTACACACGTTAGACTTTCAACTAATGGCTCAAATGAAAGGTGGGACGGAAACCTACATTTTCGATGACAGCTGTCAAAATTGAAATAGATCTATCTCCGAAACTACACGCGCTAGACTTTCAACTAATAGCTCAAATGAAAGGTGGGACGGAAACCTACATTTTCGATGACAGCTGTCAAAATTGAACTGGACCTATCTCCGAAAGTACACACGTTAGACTTTCAACTAATGGCTCAAATGAAAGAAACCTACATTTTCGATGACAGCTGTCAAAATTGAAATAGAGCTATCTCCGAAACTACACGCGCTAGACTTTCAACTAATAGCTCAAATGAAAGGTGGGACGGAAACCTACATTTTCGACGACAGCTGTCAAAACACAGCTGCCAATTATTATCGCATCATTACCCCGTTTGGATTTTACAATATTTATTAAACTGGCCATCATAAATGAAAATTATATCCATACACGACTCATCTATCTCACCTATAGCTTAAAAACAATGAGTAAAGTTGGTAATACTAAAAATCTAAATAAAATTGAGGCGACTTTTTCACAGAATGATCTCTAACATTCGATGCATAACTGCAGGTAACAAAATATTTCAAATGTCTTTTTGGTATGGAAAATCTTATCGTACAATTACCGAAATAATTAAAAGGGAACACATTTTACATAGATTGCAATCTGCCAGAATTGGTGAGTCCAAGACATTCTAGATCAATGTCATTATGAGACCCAAATTATATTTTAAGAGCTATTGAAGACAAAAATAATTAGCAGAAAAAAATCAAAAAGATAGAAGACGAAAAACAGGAAGAAGAATTAACAGTGACAACTAAAACATAGATGAACAAATATTAGAATAGGAAAAGATAGAAAAAGAAATGACGTGGATAGACTGTAAAAGTGAAACAGAAGAACTATAAATCAAAAACAGAAACATTGAAAGCTATGACAGTGAAAAGGAAACACGTTTAGAGGTCTCGCAAATACTACGCGAAAGTATATTATATATACCTCATATTATTTTAGTTATCTTGTTGCCCATACTTTTTTGAGACTTGTGTCCTCAGAAGATCTTACCGAAACACACATCAAATCCACGCACTCAAGCACGCACACACACACCCTCACACAAAACACCCGCACACACACATTGCCTTAGATCACAAGGAAATGCTGCCTTAATGCCTTAATAATTATGATTCCAAAATCAAAACTTAATAAAGTTTTTAGTTTTTTTCCTCTGTATAACTTGAAATTTTGCTTTTTCTGTAATCATTGTTTTTATTTTAAGTTATTGTTTGTACACTTAGCTTAATGTCGTTAACCGACCTATATGTTATAAGTAACGGCACTTATACCGCGGAGTGGGAGCCTGGTGACTGTAATACAGGTTTTTTAACAAACCTTACGCAGGCATCAGTCTTGTGCAATGTTGCTCTAATCTAATTTTATACTATACTTGCTACTTTTGTTTTAAATGTAAGCTCATTGTGCAAGAAGAACAATAAATGATTTATTATTATTATATTAAAATTCCGAAGTACAGCACAATATCATAATAGTCTAAGATCCGTAAAGGGACGACCTTCAGCTGCCATATGCTTAATGGATGACAGATAAGTATTAAACCTATATCAATTTCTATATATAAAAAATATGTCGTAGTAAAATAGTAGTAAAATATAGAGTAGGTTGTCTTAAAAATTCCTGGTCAGACTATATTAATAAAAAATTAAAAAATGAAATTTTATTAAATATTGCATAAGTTTAACGAAAAAATTTATGCTATAAAATTTATTACCAACCGAAATTATGAAGCCTATAACATAATATGTACATACATTAAGTTGTTTAATTCGGAAAATTTGGCCTGAATGACGGTTGCCGAGTTTTGAAAGGTGAAAACTTTAAGCGTGTGGAAACTTTTTTAATAGATTTTTTTTGCGTTTAAAATGTATTTTCCTCCCCACTTAACGCAAAAAAAATCTTTTCCAAGTAGCTCCCCTTGGGAGTTCCAAAAGAGGTCGTAAAAATGGTTCTAGGGGGGTTGTATTTTTTTTCTTTAAACTCGAGGAAAATCTTTCTATCCGAACCGGCTATCGAAACCTATCATTCCGTCCATTGCATCGGTATTTCTTCTTAATGGTGTAAAAAACCTAAGTACCACGTAACCGTCATTTTTTATATTGGTTCATTAAGCCCCTTCTCCTCTAGCTCAGATATTTTTTGTTTCAAATCATTCCAACCGTATTACCTACCTATTCGTTGATATCCTACTAACATTATAAATGAGAGAAGTTTGTGTGAATGTTTGTTACCTGTCTCCGTAAATACTAAACCGATTTGGATGAAACTTTCGAATGATTGGGATACCTATGTACCTATATATAGGCTACTTTTGAAGGGGATAGTTACCTACAACGCGAGCGAAGCCGCGGGTAGCAGCTAGTTATAACAACTACCCAACACTACTCCCTAAGTACCGAGTTCTGTTCTCAGATTAGGTTATGGTTCCACAAAACCCAGACCAGGAAAAAATATTTGCTGATATTGTAAAAAATCTCTCGTAGTGGGAATCGAATCCGCATTTCTCATGTATCAGACAGCTATTCGTTTATAACGCCGCGCCGCGCGGTGCCGCGCCGTGCCGCCATGTAGATTTTCCTTATTTTGCGGTTTCCGCGTGAAAACTTTTTCTCGGCGGGGCTGCGCGGAAGGTGCGGGGCCGAAACGATAGCAACGCCTATTTGCTCAAGGTCATCGGCTCAGGTATGCACCTTAAGTGGAGACCGCGACTCGGCAAACGTAATGTAGGTGGGATGACGATTTGCGAAAGACTACTGGATGCAGCAAGCTGAAGACAGGGCGCTATGGGGCTTAGTAGGGGAGACCTATGTCCAGCAGTGGACTAATATAGGCTGATGATGATGAGGACCTAGCTAGTAGGTTAGTTCTGTGTGGTACCACTAACAATATCGGTGAACGACCCAATGATACTAAATGAAATGACCAATGACTCATAGCCGGTCAAGAGACTGCCTATCTGCAGTACTTTTTTTACTATGAAATGAGTGATATCTATTTTGTAGTTGTTTTAGATGAATCAGCACAACATTGCCCTGAGTCCGGTTGGCGATAGTATCGAGACCTCAATCGAGACGTAATCGTCATGTCTAATTTTTGTATGGGTTTTGCGTTGTTTCTCCTATGTGTCTTGAGAACAGGGACAGTTGGTACACGAAATCCTATAAATAGTAAAAGCGACGTCTTATCTATTTTAAACCTATCTGCTTTGACCATATTTAAACTCACCAGCTATTTTAAGCAAGCTTATTGCTAAACATTATGTAAAGTATAACAAAGTTTGTAGAGGTAGGACTTTTATTAACACTAGGTAGTAATTTTTTTTTATTTGCTTTTGTTGGCTTTCGTGTCACTGCGGCCATGATGGGCCTATATTGTGATCGCCACTTTATGTGTTCTCCCCTAAAGCAGCGGCGTTCAGAGTTCGCCACCTACCCTTGCAGCTGCTAGGAACTGAAGGATTTCCTTCGGGGAGAAGTCTCGTAGCTCATCTGGCCCGAGCAGGTGCTTGCCCAGATAAGTACTACGTTTTTGCATCAGTGCTCCACACTCTCCTAGCTTACGTACATACTGTAACAATGTATGATTTGAATAAAGAAATTAAAAAAAGGGTCGTCACGATCATGTCTCGATAGATACTAGAATCGTCAACCGAACTCACCCCTGAGAAGCCTTTGTGAGGATGAAGTTAGAGGAATTCTTACATAATTTCCCTGTTCGTATACACGTCTAAGCCATTTCTTAGATCAGATCCTGGCGGTTCCCATGGAATCAACATTTTTGCAGTCGTTCAGCTCAGTACCTAATTGTCATCTAAGTCTAACAGCTGAAGTTAATAGAAGTCAAAAAAGTCGTTGGGACCTTATGTGGCGTGTGCGAATCGCGCGACCGCAACATTCTCACTGGAGGGATGTATTCAGGGTAGTTTTATCAGGGCACAAAATATGGAGTTAATAAAGTGGTGGAATTTAGAGACCGATTCGCTGGAGAGCTTATGTGTCATCACGCGATCTGTGAGCAAAAAGTTCTTTTATTGTTAAAAAAAGTCTTTGTATCTATCCCTTAGTTTTTAAAAATGGATCATGTTTTGCAATACCCCGGGATTTTATGAGATCACCTCGGTCGGAGACTCTATAAAACTGTAAAAGAATCATTCAATTCGGTCCAAAAACGACGGAGAAATTAACAGACAAAAGTACATAAAATACATCCATACTCTGTATGTATTTTTAAACTAAACCTATCTATTTTTAAAATTTTGCAGTAAGGTAAATTATTATTTTTTCACCCCCTCCGCTGCTATTGGTTTCGAAGGTAAAGATTTTACATAATAATAATAATAAGCAGTTGCAGTCCTAGTCACCGGTTGCTTGAGCCTAGCTTCGCAGCCGGTGATCCACCGTTTTGATATATATTTTTTACTGTAGAATAGTTTTATAAAATTATATTTTCTATAGTAAAAAATGTATTTTTTAACGAGATTTAAAATAAATAAAGTGTCATAATAATAATAAAATTTCTTTATTTCCTCTTCACAATAGGTACTTAAAATCTAGTTATACAAGCACAGTGCGTAGAAAAGTATTTAACCTGTAGTGTGAGAGGCTGGAGCTTGCTATAGGTTTTATGAAAAACCTGTAACTACAAGTCTCTCTTACTTAACCTTTATGTTCAGATATCCCTGAAATTGATTTGAAGTTGGTCAAGAATTTTGCTTTATCAAGAATTTGATTGTTTCTTGTTCCACCTTTCAATTTATTATTACCCAATTATGTGATAGAAAATTTTCCAAATAATTTCATAATTGACGGATAAATCGACAAACATACACATGCAGCCGAAAATAAAACATCATCTTTTGTTTTTCATCTCTTAAAAATGTAAATGGAAGCGGTTCCCTTGGCTAAGCTAAATTGATCACCGAAGTACGAGTAGTAATGTAACTTGTTCGGCAGCGAATGTTTAATTTATTATACCATAAAAAAAACAAACGAAACCATGCGTACAATTACTTCGTTGTTCTTACGTAGATCGGGCACTGCCCGCTGTTCGGAGCTAGGTTTTGGACTTACGCCGGCCCTGCGCGGTTGTGTCCTGTCTCTTGAGGCAGACGACTCAGCGAGCGACAGATGCCTGGTATGGCGAGTACGATCGCGCTGGAATGCGAACCGCACTTTGGAGGAACCAGGAGTCAAGAGAGGAGCGGAAAAAACGGGTTCAAATAAAATGGTCACTAAGGATGATATGCGCTATGGCAAAATCTGGTCTTCCTCATCAGCAAACATCATAAATTTGTCCACTGCTAACGTGTCTCCCCCAATCATGGACGGTTTTGTCATAACCACTACGATTTGCAGGGGGATTGGTGATCACAGAACGAACCTGCTGCCCTCAATTGTGCTGCATTTTTTTTTCTATTCTAGTGCCACCATCTCTATATTGTTTCTTCTATTATTGTTTCTATATGTCTAGACCATCCTAAGGTTACCTGGAACAGATTGCTCTCAGCGTTAAGGCTGCCCTTCATACTTCCTTTAAAGTACTTACCTATTTATTTCTGTACTTTTTCCTATTTTGTGTGATACCTAATAAAAAAACTATTATTTCTATCCTATTATGGTCGGCTATTAAGACATCCGCGGACTGCATTGAAGGGGTCGATGTTTACGCCGGAACCGCCACCGCGGCGGCGGCAACGGGGCGGCGGAATGAGATATTTGATTCCAGTATGATTGAATCAGCATCTTTTATATCCTTTTGTAACTTTTAGTAGGTAGGTAAGCATTTTCATTACCTGTTGCTTTTTCATAACAATAAAGAAGCTCGTTAGCCTATCAGATTATCATTTATGATTTAGGTACGTGTATGAGCGTAGGTATATTAAATAACCGCTAGGATAGGAACCAGATATACGATAACCGTAAAAAGTCTTACAAAACCAATCATTATAAAACGTTAGAGGGTTTTCATTATGTATCTTCTTAACCTTCGAAAATCAGAACACTATTAAAGAACAGAAAAATAACAAACTACAGCGGCATGCGAGCGAGTTAATCTTAAAATCTGATTGAGATTTTGATCTAGAACCTAAGTTCTTCTTCCTTGTTTTTTCTAGAAATTCCTGTGACTTGAACCAACGGCCAGCATGACTCGACAGCAGCGGCGACATGTTTTCCGAGCATATAGTTAGGTACTTTTAGATATCTACTATAACGACACTCAAAGCCAATGCTCAAGTGACTTAGGTATGAGACTTACGAAACTTCATCGGTAGCGAATGTTGTAAATTACCTCGAATTGCGAATATATCTGAAGATTGCGCACTAAGTATCTAACAAACTTAGTAGGTACATAGATGTGATGATATTATATGCCCTTTACTCAATGTAAAGATAAACAATTAGATTTTTCAGAAAGAACGAAAAACCTACTAATTATTATTTGAACTGTTTTTTGTTTTTTGAGAAAAATACTAAACCGGCCGGAATATTCTGTAGGGGAACAACGGGAGGTAAAGGTACCTAGCATTGTGAAAAAAAAAAACAAAATATAGGTCCATAATTGACTGAGAAATCGACAAACAAACCTCACTCAGGAGTCTAGACTACCTTTAGTACATACTAGATTAACTTTAGTCATTTTCTCAAAAATAAGAAAAATGATTCAGTCGAGGTCGAGGTTGGTCGCCATTTTGAATTTAGACTCCCACTGACCCCCCTAAAGGCTGAGGACAATAACTGTCGGCGTGGTAATTAATGCAAAGTGGAGGTCTTCTGTCGTCTAACTATACTGGGCTATAGGTATGGATCTGTAGATAGACACCTTTTGATTTCAAGCGTAGTCGTGGTGCAATTTATCGGTAACAAGTCAGCAGACTAGGAAGTCCCATGGTGTTACCATGTTTAGATCAATGCACAAAGGTGCCGCTAGACCGCCCGAGAGTCTGTCTGAACCGATCGGTAGAGCCACGCCTCGGAATATCGCCTCTGGACGTTGGATCACCGCTGGCGTGATAAATTGTGAGTTTGATGTTACTGGGTCTTGTCTTGATAACAACACGACAGACAATAATGGACCCAGAAGAATATTTTTCGAGTAAATTATCAACATAAACAATGCTAGGATAGGTTGTTGGTACAATTTGGAGTTTCAACACGTTCAACACATTCACTGCCCAGTCAAGGCGGCGCACAGTGGATCGAAAAAGCCCTTCCTATAGACATAGAACTTTTTTTTTCTAAACATGCTTTTGTACTGTGGCGGTGCGATCCGAAGGTTCAAGCAATGTAGTTAATTTAGCATCTTGTTGATGTATCGATCAAGAAGAGGCTACATTTTTTTCATATAGGTCTGCAGAGATTTAGCTATGTGCGTGATGAATTCTATAAGAAATTATTATTAGGTAGGTCTAGGTACAAATGTAGTTTGTAAGTCGGATAACCACCATCGCACATTGTTAAGCCGACCAACTAACTCCTGAAAAAAATAGCAAGATCCGAAAATCGTACGCCGACCAAGAATCTTTAAAACTTCATTTGACCTTACAACATATAAAAGAAAGTTACTAAATAAAAGATGTCAAGGAAGTTTTTGTTAGAGACAATTGAAAACACTATCGAGTCTAGAGACTTCAATCTCTAAGAGGCAGGCGGACTAACGGTCTCCCGATCAAATATTTTAGCACGATACCGTGATAACTGTGACTTGATACTCGGTAAGCATCTAGGGTGGCCGAGTTATTTAACGGCTCAGGAAAATCGATCAAGATGCTAAATTTTTTCTTGTACACTACACTGTACATAATATCCAATGTATCACAGTAGTCAAATAATGACACTAAGTTGTGCGTGGCGTGGTCGCTCATAAAGGCTAAATATGAGCCCGTAAGATGAAAATAAAATATGAACCTACCCTTGTAGGTTCATATTTTACTTTCATCTCCTACCCTTGTAGGTTTATATTTTACTTTCATCTTAACCTACCCTTGTAGATTCATATTTTACTTTCATCTTAACCTACCCTTGTGGGTTCATATTTTACTTTCATCTTACGGGCTCATATTTAGCCTTTATGAGCGACCACGCACTCATTTGAATACTGTGGTTCTTTGGATATTAAGGTACAGTGTAGTGTACTTAGCTAGGGAAATTATTATGAGGTCACTATAAAATATTGATCTAAACATTTAAATAAGCTATAAGATATGATTATGAAACCCCAAATCAGCCTATATATTTCGACTTGTATTGATATGGATCAGTTTAGCTACACGTGTAGATTGTTTGCAACAGTTTGACAAACTAAGAGTAGGAGGGAAGAATGGTTCTCTGTAATACAGTTAAATTTGAACTAAAACGGAAACCAGGAACACCTGGCACATTTTGTATATTTCATTTTGAAATAAATGATTTTGTATTTTAGTTTGCAGATAGCTCAATTGTTTCTATAATAAATACCATTTTTGATTTAATTCTACTATTTGATTGTAATTTTCTTTCTTAATAAAGGTGCCTATATATTCTCTGTATATCTATAGCTTATTGACCAGATTGGCTTTGAATTAGTAGACATTATCAAAGCTTTTATGATCAAAAAAAAAACAATGAATGTAAAGATGGCACATTCAGCAGATCCTCTACTGAATTTTAATGCACAAAACAACACGTGACAAACGGCCCACACGTGATTATATGCCGAAGTACGAAACCAGAATGGTGATACGTACAAGGATTTCTTGGTAAATGTACACACATGTGTCGTGAGGTGTGTCGGTACGCCCGATTGCATCCATGTTGTTCATTTAGGGTCATTCAAAGATGCCGAGGACAGATGCGAACAGGATCCTGAAGATTGACATGTAGATACGACTTGAAGAGCTGAAGGCCCGCCTCCGACTCCGCATACCACCCATCAAAGTTTGCGGTTTCTGAGAGACCGTTTGGATTTGTTTTGGTGCTTACCTCGTTTATTTTTAATCTTAGTCCAATCACAAACTTTTAATCAGTTAGATAGATAGAAAATTCTTTATTGCACACATTCAATTAAACATAAAACCAAACTAAAATGAAAAAAAAATACAATTGGCGGTTTTATCGCTAAATAGCGATGTCTACCAGACAACCGTGAGCCTACGCTGCAAACAAAGTTGAATTTGTTTAAAGACATACAATACAATACAAATATTCTTTACTGTCCACCAAAAAATTAAAAAAATGTATAACACGGATTATTTACAAAAACAAAACAGATAATGTACAATGGAAGGCCTTATCAAATATCAAATATAAATAACGTTTATTTCTTTAAACTTACAAAATAAGCACTTAGACAAGTCAAATTTTAGGTATACACTTATTTTATATTCAAAGTTTATCGCTAAGATCGATCTCTTCCAGGCAACCCAAGAAGTGATCGACAAAGTATAGACGGTATACACATACGATGGATTAAAGTTACTAATAAGAGCATATTATAGAGTTTTGTCTCCGATAAGCCGATGAGTCTTTTTCTACGTTAAGAATCCGGCGACAGCTGCTCGCAACTTCCATTCGTAAGTTATTAGGTTCCGTAATACCAAAAATGAAGTTTTGTGTTGTTATTCTGTAACTAGACAATGTAAGCTATGTTCTTTAACAAGCAAAACGTAAGATATTGAGGTTTTTAATACAAAATAAATAGGACGAAAACATGTCATTTTCGACATAAAAAATTATGCAAAATCGCATTTTGCATATTTTTGCATTATAAAGGTGTGTAGTATTAAAAAAACAACCAGGGACCTAGATAAATACTATTCGAATACAAAAAACAACATGCTATGGTGGAAATATGCTCGAATCACAAATTATGTTGGTAGTACGTTTATATGGGCAAATCATCATCCGCAGGCCCCTTAGGTAAGGTATAGAATGTAACGAACAAACTGACAGCCAATTTTATTAAAGCAGTAACAAGAACTAGCGTTTCTAAACATAAACAGGGTTATGCTGATGTTTACTCATTGTGTTAAATAGTAACGGTTTTAGATTGAGCGGTGCGTGCGAAAATGCGGCCAGTCGATTCAGGGCGAATTTAGATTGAGTAAACATACTCTGGCACTCTCAATCTCTCAATAGAAATGATTGCTGTGGGTATTCAAATTAGACTGTTTTGTTGCCAAGGTACGCCTGTTTGTTCCTACATCATCGTCATCAATTTACTAGATTTCACTTTATGGTTGTGGTGGATTTAGGCCTTCAAATGCTTGTGCAACTGTTTGTTTGTTGTCCTACGCTAGTTTTATCAATGTCAAAGAACAAAAATATTTCTTTCTTTTTATCAGCAAACTACTTAATACACATAACTTAGTATAAAATAAGTAGGTACAAATAAGTATCTAAAGAAACTAAGAGACGATTCAAGAAGGACTGAAGGACTATAAAAAATACTTAAGGAATTAAATTTATGTAGAGGCGAGATTTGGGTAAAGAACAGAATAGTATGATAAGTAAGAAAGAACTTAATGGTATTTCATCCTGAAATTCAGATAGAAGACTCAATCCCTAATAGCTAGACAACGTTGCCTATTTATTTATTTAAGGATGCTATAAAAACATAATTTTTTAACATAACAAATTAAGTGTCTTATTACCAGTGCTTTTATAATCTACTAGCGGTCCGCCCCGGCTTCGCACATGTAGTTATTTTTTTGTCAATTTTCTAATGTTTTTCATACTTCTTATCCTATTCCGAGCTAAGAGAAATTCAACAAATCAAAAACCATGAAAATCGTTCCCGTCGTTCTTGAGTTATAAATGGTGTGACTAACATGACTTTGTTTTATTATATAGATATCTATACTAATATAAAGAGGAAAAATTTCTTTGTTTCATTGAATTGAATAGACTCCGAAACTACTGGACCAATTTGAACAATTCTTTCACAATAATCCTAAATTATCTCTGATACACATAGGCTATGGAATATACCCGTGCGAAGCCGGGGCGGACCGCTAGTTACCAATAAAAGAGCGCCATAGCGTGTGATTTGCCGGCAGTTTTCTCTCTTGTCTAAGTTCGCAATTGAAATGATAGTATGGAGTAATTTTCAAGAAGCTTTCATCAACCCATCACAGACCACTCGCGTTGTCTGAGATAATAACAAAGTAGAATGATGGCGTCATTGCAATCAAAGTGCAGTAGTTATTTCTGTGAAGCCATGACCAACGTCTATTCTTAGACATTATTTTAAGAGGAGCTATTACTAATGCAAGCAATATCAATTTTTTTAGTGTTTTATATCGTTTTAATTTATACTCATTAATTCGCCGTAGCACAAGGGACACTTGGAAACGTTAATAATATAAACTAAAGAATATAAATGGTGCTTGGATCTTGGATTAGGTAGGTAAAATACAAACCCACAGTTTGTATTTAGATATAAGTTTATATAAGTTTATTTAAGGCCTCTCTAATAGTTTTATTCTATTTAGTTCAGCCAGTACATCGAAAATAGATATTGGTGGCCACCAAGGGCAAGTTCGATATTCTGGCTAAATTTAATAGAAAATGAACTATTACAAAGGCGTTAAAAAACTTATAATAGGTATCAGAAACTGTACGTTTGATTTTTGAAATTTCCTTTGATCAAAGTAGCAATTAATCAAATAGGTGGCGACGGCGCCACTTTCACGCATAGATACCACCGCCTTAAGCAGACAAGACAGGAAACAATCAAAGAGCTTAGAAATATTATTTAAAAAAATAAAAACACAATAGATCAGCTACAATCCTAATCTCATTGTTAATCTTTAACGTAAAAATGCCAGTAAACTATGGAGGCCACATTTGTTTTGCTAGTTTCAGCGTTTCGTGACTGTCTGTACGATTTAATTGCTACAGCCCTGAAAACGATGTTAACGAACTCTACTAACCTAAATCTGTAACTATTGGTTTGTGCTTTTAACGCTGTTGTTGTTGATGATGTCACTTTGACATCATCTTTTGTTTTGGTTAGCGTTCTGTCGAGACTTTCCACATCAGCTTGTGCTTGGCACCGTCACGATTAAAATAAACTTTATGCACTCAATAATACATCGGATTTTTGTTTGAAAGTATTGATGAATGCTTTTATAAACAGAGAAACTTATATGGAGAGACATCTATTGCTAATCTAGCTTTTTATCCTTGTTTAGTCAGAAAGCACTTACTAAGGACTTCTTGGTCTTCCTTAGAAATAACTAAGGTTTCATGAAAATAACAATCTTATCGCGGAAATGGTCACTCGCTATTCAAAAATTATTATTTCCTTATAGCTCTATGTCATAATCGCTGAAAATCTTATCGCATTACAGTTATGAGAATTGCTTATTGTTTAAACATTGCCAATCAAACAATACATGTTTCCGCACGATAACAAATGCAAGAACAATAGGCACGTTATCAAGTATTACTGAGTGAAATGTTGGTGCGTGCGTTGACCGCTGACTCAAAGAATAAATAAATAAATACAAATACAAAAAAATACAAAAATCTTTATTAAGAACAGAAACATTGGTTAAGTTACAAATGTGGGCTGACTACCGCAAAAGTTATAAACTGTGTAGCAGAGTCAGCGCCCTCCTCCACGAACAAAGTAATTAGGATGTTTCGTCTTAAAGATAAGAACTAATTTAGTATAATTATACAATACAAAACAAATACAAAAACTAACTTATTGTGTGTATACATGTCATGTGAGTGAGTGAGGTGCTGGACAATGCTGGACAATTCACACAGCATTATCTTGCCCCAAGCTAAGCAGAGCTGTGGCGGACGGAGCCGGGTGCTGAAGATAGTGTGTATCTAATCGCTATTTCGCTTCGCATTCGATTTCTAATTTGGTTAACTATAGAATTAGGATTTGTGAAATGTATAAAAGTTGGCTCGCCCTACCCCCCTACGCTGGCGGGACGGAAATATTTGATATTAATAGGCCCAATTTCCGTGAAAATGAGGTATTAGTCAGTATCTAATTCTTAATAAGCCTAAATAAAGAACCAGTTATACAGTCCAAGTCGTTTAATTGGAACGTGGAGGAGAACTCTACGAGTAGGACATTACAGTAGGAGCTAGGACCCCCACAGCTTGTGTTATGGGTACTAGATAACTGATATGCATAATACACTACATTACATAGGTTGAGTTTTTTATTATAGGTATAATAAAAAACTCACACACAGAAAACGACAGGAACACCCGGAACAAATACCTTCAGATGGGAAGCGAACCTCCTGCGTCGCAAGACGAGGAATGCATTCTATCCTGACTATTTATAGAAATAAAAAAACACCTAGTTAAAATACCTACAAGTCATATAAAACAGAATTATTACCATGATCTGGCAACCAACATGTCTGCCGAAACGGAGCATCTTCTCGAGTCTGGTTCAAACAGCTGGATCGAGTTACACAATCCACAATTTATTTTAACAGACCGACATTGCATACCAAGAATGATACATGAGGCCATTGAGATTACCTAACACAGAAACATTAACCGAGAAGAAGGTTTCCAATTATCTCGAACCTGGAATCTTATGGTGAGAATGTGCAAAAACCCAAGAAATGATGTATAAACCAGGCCGCGCGCATCAGGGCAGGCGCGATAAAATTTTGTTAATTTATCAATTTCAGACGAATTTTCAAACAGTTCACATTTACAGTCACCACAAACAACTAAAATGTTATCAAAAAATACCCACAAAAAGAACTTGAGGCTTGAGCAACCATCAGCAACGAAATTGACACCAATATCAAAGAGTTACTGCTTGCAAATAATAATGAAGCCCTAAAAGTATTAAAAAGTCGAGTAGCGTTTAATACGTTGGTGAGGATAATGTGGATGAAACAAAAACTTGATTTTTGGTAGTCATTGGATGAGTTGGATATATTTATAAATAAGTTGTGAGTCACAACGCTAAGCTGTAACAGCGGACAGAGCATAACTAACCTGAAGTCTCGAATAGTATAAAAAATATAACGTTAATGGATGCTAATGAACAAAAGTATGACTCCCAAATAGCAATTCTCTATTTTATTTATGCCCAGTTATTTGTCAGTCTTTTGCCAATCTAAAATAGTCTAAGTCGCTGTTGCGGAGTTCGGTGCATAAGTGAAAATCCCTATCACTGTTGTTGCTTATTATTGCCTAAGTACTACAGCTTTAAGGATTTTTGTTACAGTGCTTACCCGCACTCTGGGCATCTCTAAGAAATGAAATAAGTTCCCAAAAATTTTCTGTCCCGCCGAAGTCGAAAATTTTTGGGAACTTATTTCATTTCTTTGACCAATATCAAATTTGACAAATTGCCGATTTGACGAATATCAGACATGACCAATGGCGTTCAACCCGTTATTGGCTGATTTTATTGACTTTGATTTTAATGGCTGTTCAGCCAACAACAACGCTTCATGTTTTTTTTTCTTTTCACAACAAAAGACTTTGTCGCTGAGCATTGAGTAACCTCATTGCCTGATTGGTACATATTTACAAAATCAATATACATAAGATATAGATGAAAATTAAAAAAAGCTCTACAAAACTAACTAATAGCAAGGTTGTATTTTATGACATTTTTCGAGCTTCTTCAGACAGAAGATTGGACAAGAATCAAATGTTCAAAAGTTTTCTTTTCCTTTTTGTTATGCGCAAAACTTCGTATAACAGAGTCACACACATGCACTTTTCTCGATAACCCGACTTGGCCTGTGATGCTTTATTTCTGATCTCCCTGGTGGCAAACACCCGTGATTCATCCCCAGTGGTCTCACATCTACAAATAAATAATATTAACATATGGTCCTTACATCCCGCTGATCCATATCACAATGTGTAGGCATGTATTTTTAAGGGCTCCCGCTGTAAGTATTATAATGACAATGCTCTTCTCTGCTGATGTTATTTCCACAACGTGATTAAATATTAAATACAAACTTACGAGATGAAAACATACCTACCTATAAGTACACTACACACATATTTAGTACTATGTTAGATGATATATGTAGTTTTTTTAAAGAATGCACATAACATATTAATATGTGACCTGCAACCAGAAAGTTATCAATAGGTAAATTAAATATGAACTACTAACTTTTGCCCGTGGCTTCGCAAGCAAAATTTTGGTTATAATAAGTAAGTAGCCTATTGTTTAAGTGGTTTATTCCCATTTGTCACCCTGATTTGTCCCCTTAGGTTGACAAATAGGAAAAAAGATTCTATCTGTCCTCATGTTAGTCACGAGGCCCCCCTGACTAACATGAGGAAACAAATGGATCTTTTTAAATAAAAAAGTTTTATCTGTCCCCCTCTTTGAAACGGTGGGACAGATAGAACTTTTTTTCCCATTTGTGACAGATCAAGGTGACCAATGGGAATAAACCGTTAAAGTTATGCTATGAATAAATACATATACGCCAAATATAATTTTCAGTCGTTTTGGTGATCTTACTCCTCCTCGCGTCTTATTTCCTCAACGGGGGAATCATGAGGATTCCTCATGTCTGAGGGTCGTGATTCCCCCGTGAATCATCTTATTACGGAAATTATTGCGCTACCTGCATCTGTTCTTGGAAATTCGTGTCCAGGGTCGTGCGGATCTGGTCTGACCACGTACGTAAGTGGGCCGATTCCTCTGGGACATTTACCGTCTAACTTTTCCAGTGACCATTAGCTTTTCAAAATTGTCACCGGTTTTCCTGACTATGTAGCCAATTTAATTGAAAATGGAGATCTTAGGTAATAAAATAAAATACACATTTCACAAACTTTCAGCTTTATAATATTAGTAGAAAATAGGATAGATAGGGTTAGTATTAACTTTCATATCAATTATTTAATTGTATTTTTTAACAGCAAGAATAATTACAACTAATATTTACTACACTTACATCTATTTTCTAAAAATCTAAGCCGTCACCAGAAGGCAGAGTGCCCAGAATGCTGGCAGCATTGCCACGTTGAACGGCAATGCTAATTCGTTGACCGAAATAAAAACCAGCATTCCGATCACCTGTGGACTCTATTAGTAGTTTTATAGATGTCAATCAGTCTTTGTGAGGCGTGGGATTCTTGGTCATGACTCCTGTCTTGTAAGAAAAAGCATACGGACCAAATCAGAACCCTGTAAACACTGAAAGTATGGCAAGTCATTTGCAAAACAATGCTGAGTGCAGTCGAAATAAAAATATTTACGCAGCCACTGCTGACTCACGGCTTTGTTTGGACGGAGGAATAAACCCTTTTGCAGGAACATAAATTGATGTCAAAGAGCAGGAAACCGAACTTACTCACTTATACTTACTTTAAGAACTGCAAATAATATACTGGGCTGATATATTCTGTAGGTATGATTATCATAATTACCCGTGTTATAGAATTAGAAATGTAAAAGATATATAGACATATAGGTACAGCATTGGGTGCGAACGCGGACGGGTTGAGATGATGTTGCTGTAATTCATAATTCACACTGCAGTATAAATAAAAATATAAAATAAATAAATAATGCTGGACAATTCACACAGCATTATCTAGCCCCAAGCTAAGCAGAGCTTGTGTTATGGGTACTAGACAACTGATATACATAATAATATAATACAATACATAGATAGATATATTTTATTATATATAGAAAACGACCAGAACACCCTGAACAAATGTCTGCAGATCGTACACACATTTGTCCCGAGGTGGGAATCGAACCCGCAACCTTCTGCGTCGCAGCCAGACCTTCGCCCACAGCGCCACAGAGGTCGTCACAGTATACACCGTTATTAATGTTACGTCATTGATAAAATTGATAACCAACAATGAAGACATGAAGATGTCGAAATCCATAAACGCTAATACGTAATTGGGTGTAAAGCCGCAGTCGATTACGCGAGCATCATTTCCCGGTGCATAATTGGTGCAATAAAATACAAGGTCCACTGTCCACCCAAGCTTTGATTATATGCATAGTACTGCCCACGCAGTAGGTTGATACCTACATGTATTGGTATACATACGCCTACCGTCCGTCACTGACATTGATTTGCCTACAAGGAAATTGGAACCATTGGAACATTATACAAATTAGCTACCCACTCCTTCGCCAGGTTTCGATTACCTAAGTGTATTAACAGAGTTTAGTTTTGATTCTTATTGTTATGTGATAGAAAAAGTGCAATTAATTTAATATTAAGTATATTCTTATAATAATTATTGTATGTCCGAATTTTAGGCGGCGGCGATAGATGTGAAATGAGCAAATTTGGGTTACATAAAACAACTTTTCTCCGTCATCTTTATCGATAAAGCTTTGAAAAAGTACCTAATAATCTATGGGATACTAAGCAGATACCCTTCTTTTCGAAAATGAAAAATAAAACTATTTTTATATACCTACCAGAAATAATTGTGAAAAGTACCATCTGTTTTCTTAGTTTTTACAATTTTTCTCCTAAACTATCAATCACAAGGTTTTTTTATTTCAATATAATAATAGAAGAATACCCAGAGCACCTTCGGCTTATTTTTGCAAACAAATGTCTTAATCAGCAAAAACTTGACTTTTGAGTTTACGCCGCTCTGCTCTGTCCTGCTCCTTTAAACGCGAAATCCTATTTCTATCCTATTCATAAAATGGCGTCATATATCGCTCCCTCAAAGCAAATCCTTACGATTAGATGTAGTACCTCGTACTACCTACATCTGATCGTGTTTTTTTTCTATAGCTTATAGTATTCCAGTTCAGTTGATTAAGACATTAACAGCGGACTATGCGCAAGCGTCGCCTGCTTGCTATAAACAACAGTCACGTGAAGGCGACACAAGCCCCGCCGGACGTGATGCATTACTCTAATGAAATAACGACAATGTGTGTTGAATGAGCCTGACGACTGACTCAACATGAGCTTTGTTCGTTTGAAAATATTACTAAAGGATGATTAAGCTGAGAAAAAGGATGGTTGTATCCAAAAGAAGATATTGGTGGAAAAACAAAGCAGGTCTGAAACGTTTTCTGTCAGTTCTGATGGATTGAATATCAAGCTTTTAAAATCAGACTTCTTATCCGGTACGCTCTTGACATAGAGGTCGTGATCGTTAAGTAAAATCAGACACAAATACTTATATACCTATAACGCAAAAAGATAAAGGCGAAACTAAAGGCTGAATCCGTTTCAGAAGAGTTTGCAAAGTCAGATAAATTGTAATGAGAAACTTTAAAATAGCGTTAAAGTTCTTTAGAATGCGCGCTATGGCCTCGCCTTTAATTAAGAAAAGGGCTGGCAGTTGCTATGGCATGGGTTCGGCTGTGAATGCCACATAGCCCTTCTACTTCTCTGAATGACTGACTCATAGCCTGCTCAATGAACATGAATCTTAATTGAAGCTGCATAGCTCACGAGCGAATTCCAGACAATTATAATGTCTGAATTATTTACATACAATGTTCTGGCGTCTGCGTGGCGATGAAAAGATCGATGTAAACATTTTGCTGAATCGATTTGAAATTCATGAAAGCAGAAGATGAGATTTTGTGTTCCAAGTGCGCTAAGAAAAACATTTTATTATGAAATTCGATCTCTATAAAAGATTAGATCTAAGTACGAGATAAAGGCCGATTTATAGGCACTGCGGCGTGATGAAAGATGACTGTTTATAGATAGGGTAATGTCGGGTATTACCGGTCATTTAATCTTAATAACATAAAACAGTAATTGCTGAAAAATCATTATTTATGTTGAAATTAATAAAAAATGATCTGAGCGTCTGGTCGAAGCGACGCGTGACCCGAGAGCTGGTGAGTACCTATCTGGCATTGCCATACAGCGGGGCAATGCAGCCAGCGTCTTGGGCACGCTTCCGACTGGTATTGATGTGGATCAGTTGAGCTACCTGTAGATTGTTTGCAGCAGTCTCCAGTTAGCTCAATTGTTTCAATTGTAAGCATTGTTGCAGAATTCGAAACAATGTCATCAATTTTATTTAAAAAAACGTATGGCACAACACAATAGACATTTTAAAATAGTAGCTTTAACCGGTATTGCCCGACATAGCGCGCAATACCTGTGACAAAATATATCCAACCCAAACGAAAGACGTAAGCAGTAGAATATGATTTCAAATCGGGAGGAAATAAATATAGGTAGATTACTCTTCTAACTCCGTAACCTTTTTCAACAACAAAAATTAGACTAACATAAGTCTTATTGCTATCTTACGTAGGTTAGGTACATACATTATTCAATAAGATTCTGAGAATTCAGAATCTCCATGGAGATCCACGAGTGGCAGTGAGTAAGTAAGTACCTACCCCGATGTCCAGATAAGCTGACAAGATGACAGATGATAAATGCAAAATCGATCTGTCTGTGACTGCCACACCTTAAAATGTGGACGGCACAAACGAGCAAAATAACATCGGCTACCCCTATCTCTATGAAAAATGTGGTTCAATAAGCAAAAGCTACTCAGACCGCATAAGGCTGTGGTATGCATGAAACTAGCGCCGCCACCTATTTTATTTTATTACTACGTTGAACAAAGGACCTTTGCAAAAATCCATCGTACAGTTTGTTAAACCTATTATAAGCTTTTTTAAGTAAAGCTGTAATAGTTTTATTCTACCTATTTAGTTAAGCCAGTAAATCGAAAATAGATATTGGTAGCCACCAAGGGCAACTTCGGTAGGTACTCTGCGTAAACCTAATAGAATAAAACTATTACAGAGGCGTTGAAAAAAAGCTTATAATAGGTATTACAAACTGCACGTTGGATTTTTGATATTTCCTTTGTTCAACGTAGCAATCAAATAAAAATAGGTGGCGGCGCTAGTTTCACGCATACCACCCGCCTTAATGATTTTGATAATTCTGTGATTGGTGGTCACTTGGTCAGTGGTAACTGGGTTATGTCGCTTGTTTGTAGGACCTATAAGATTGTCCTGTTCGCCGAGCACAGTCATCATCTATTTATAGACAAGTTCATTTTCTAAACATGACTGCAGAGATGACATTATCCTTAAGATATCCAGTTATTAACATACCTTTTTAGCAGGTATGTTAATAACTGGATATCTTAAGGATAATTAATTACGTGGCTGTCAATTTTCTGAAAACACGACAGCGAAGTACCTAACGACACCGATATTATTCGATCTACCTACTTCGAATCTCGCAATATTAAAAACTTTTTCATAACATTCCGTAAGTAAGGTACCTATATAGAAAGTACTTACTGAAATAGCTTATCATTTCTGCAGACTGACGTCAATATGAAAATGTGTTTCAAGATGATGCAAGTTACATAGTAGGTAGGTATACTCAACCTACGTATTTCTAGATAATGCAATGTTTAC
Source organism: Eupithecia vulgata (assembly GCA_946478455.1). Taxonomy (NCBI): domain Eukaryota; kingdom Metazoa; phylum Arthropoda; class Insecta; order Lepidoptera; family Geometridae; genus Eupithecia; species Eupithecia vulgata. The sequence goes on along the minus strand of OX297869.1, from coordinate 8,020,361 downwards.
ATTACAAGATATGAAATTTCTAGCGAAAAGTCAATTTACTATACCTGTATATGCACATACATATAATATATAATTATATACCTGTTTAATAAATAGCGAATATTAATATCTTGGTTTGTACCACGTTGGGCGCCAATTAGTATAAATTTTGTACCTTCAAATTTATTTGCGATGTATAATATAATTAAATAATGTAAGAAAGACTAGCTAAGATACTATTTTTTAATTTACAGTTGCAATGATCAGATTCAAAGACTGTATAAGATGTTAAAGGAAAACATAATGTAGCACGAGTGCACTTCAAAATATTATAAAAGTACCAACGTATCGCGAGTGGCTGACGTGTTTGTTGATATGAGTGTTAATCTAATGATAAGATAAGGTGGCGTTAAAAACGTCGATAACGTACAGCCAGTCTCAATAACATGGAAAATAACAGAAGAATCTAGTACACAACTTGCCTACTAAATTAGGCCTGACAAATCAGCTGATTTCAGGAAACTGCGTGGATCAATTGGCTATTCTGCTTACTAATTAACTTATTATCATCAGCCTATATTAGTCCACTGCTGGACATAGGCCTCCCCTAATGAGCGCCATAGCGCCCTGTCTTCAGCTTGCCGTATCCAGCATCTGTCAGCAGTCCGCAAATCGTCATCCCACCTGGTCGGAGGGCGTCTTACACTACGTTTGCCGAGTCGCGGTCTCCACTTAAGAACACTTTTACCAAAGCGGTTGTCGGTTCTTCTCGAGATATGACTAGCCCACTGTCACTTCACTTGCTAATCCTTTGAGCTATATCGATAACCTTGGTTCTCTGTCGGATGTACTCGTTGCGAATCCTATCCTTCAAAAAACTCCGAGCATAGCTCTCTCCATAGGTCGCTGGGTAACTTAAAACTGGTGGACCAGCCCTACCGTGAGTGTCCACGTCTCAGCTCCGTAGTCCATGACGGTCATGACTAACTAACTAATAGGTAATCACTAATTGACTCAGTTTTTCAGAAATATGTTCCGTGTTTTACATAACAACAAAGCAGCTGATTAAATATGGATTAGGTGGGTAATGTACTGAATACAATTCTATACTAAAACGCTATTGGTTGGTTATGTTAGAATGATGACATAAGCACAAATATTGGGTGCGTCTGGGTGGGCCGTTCTCAGTAAGTATGTATGAGTCTCACTAAGCAAATAACAACTCATAAATGTAAGGAAGGACGTACTATTTGAATTCTTGTCTTCATCTACTCTCTTTACAATCTGGTGAAGCGACGGTTAGCCGGCACTTTAAAGTTTAGATATTTTTAGATATAAACATCTCGCTAATCATTTAACTCTACAAAGTTCCGAGTTTACTGCTGGGATTAAACAGGAAGCGATTAACTAAATTTAGGGCGCCATGTGCTTTGCTTTTGGGCACTCTTGATAAGCAGGTGGTTGCTTATGTTACGTTAGAGGATATTTTAAGAAATTTGTTAAGAACTACCTATCAAATATAAAATAACAACGAAGTCGCTGAAGATAAAACCTCAAAGTCGTTTTTACAGATAATTTTATTGAGACCGGTTTTTCCTATTTAGACATTTATTAAATTTAAATTCAAATTAAATTAAACACCCCAAGCTAAGCAGTGCTTGTGTTATTGCTTGCATTTGGTTTGTTATATGACCGGGAAATGAAAGAGCCCGCACAAGACCACGATGATTGGATGGATATCTTTTGGAGAGAGCTTTTCCAAGCAGAGCATTATGCTAAAAAACTAACAAAGATATATGTAATAAATTAAACTAGGTACATAACGACCTTAAAAGGTAAGGTTGAAATTAATTTACACGCCAACATCAAAACTCGGCCTCTAAAAATCTCTGCAATTACTTAGACTGGACTTGGACTAAAAGCAGTTGTGAAGTCAGTGATTAGTCAGGTGTAAATACTAGGCCACAGAATAATGTACAGGCGTTCTAGGACTTGGCAAGGTCCGGTTACCACTAGCGTTGGACAAGGACATCTTGCGGCGCCTATCCTATTTCTCAGGTGGGGCGTAGGTAATCGGTACATGAAGTCTTCAGCAAGTTATTATAACCATGTAAGGGTATTTATCGCCTTTGTTTAACTATTTTTAACCGAATTAACTTCAACAAAAGGTGGAGGATCGGCTGTACTTATATATTTTTATGTATATATATCTCCGTCAATTATGGACCGATTCGAAATATATTTCGTAATTTTTGTAAGTTACTTTCGCTATTCTATTAATTGAGAATGATCCCAAGCCGTATGGTGCCGGCTTAGAATTTGCACCACCCCAACTCTTTCTGTGGGTGTCGTAGGAGGCACTAAGGGACAGACACCGGGGGCGGGCAGCAGCACCTCTTGCAGAATAGATCTGCGATCTCCAACCCGCATGCCCAGCGTGGGATTATGGACATTACCCCCCATGACATAAAAAAAATCAGGAGGAGGCCTGCGTCCAGCAGTGGACCATTATAGGCTGTTGAGATGAGGTGAGGATCCCATAAAATTTTATTCTCGAGGGCAGTATTTGTCCTGAAAATCTCAAAAACTGTGTTAATCCACGATGGATCCATGGACAGTCTGTTTCAAGTTTTTTCAAAATATTCTTATTATTTCCCAACGTGTCAATACGTTTATACACTGTTGTGGTCGTGGTCACGGGATGATCTACCACCAGCCATCTTGCAGCCAAAAAAGCGTCGGGAAACTAGGTGAACGAAGAGGTTCGTCATTTCAAAGCGAAGTATTATCAATTTATCATATTATTTTGTAGATATGAGAAATCCAAGGCAAATAAGATACGAGTTTCGTGGCGCCAATCACGTCGAATTCATTATCCATAGATCTTAGACAATAACAGGTATTAAATAAAATAATATAGGACAAATGAAATCAATCATAGGAACATCATAGCCGTTATAAGAATAGAATAGAATACTTTTATTGGCTCACACACATAAGACTATCTTTCCATAGATCTGAGCTCTCTTACAGAGGAAATAGAGGAATGGAACTGAAAACGTATTTTCGGTAACTATTACCCCGAAAATACGCAGGTCTTCTGTTTTGTAGAAGACATTTTTAGGGTTTCGTACCTCAAAGGAGAAAAAAGAACCCTTATTGGATCACTTTGATGTTCGTCTGTCAGTCAGTTTGCCAACCCTCTTTTCTCAGAGACGCGTTGAAATTCAAATCATATACTCTGGTTCGTACGTAACCTTTTGAAGCCGCGATATAAATCAAGTAAAGTGAACGCAATCAAAAGTTACGTTACAGACGTTTATGAAGTTTTTTTTTTAATCTAAGGGAATCATACAAAACCTATAAGATAAGTACTTCCCTTTAACTTAGAATCATGCTATTTGGCAACAAGCATTCTTATAGCACAAATAAAGGAAAAAATCAAATTTGTTGTTAATTCATAAAAACAAATGTTTGATTACTAAAGAGTACAGGATTGTATGGAACCCTGGATGCGCGAGTCCAACTCGCACTTGACTTTTTTTATACCATCAAGGTGGCAACAAGTATGTGACCTGCTTGACGGGAAGGGGTTACCGCATACTATGTACGCCAGCAAAATCAGAACTCCACCGTAACCACGATTACAGAAGGGTTTCAGTAATCGTGGTTACGGTGGAGTTTTGATGAAAGCCAACTCGTGCAACGTACGTCTGACTGACTGGCTAATTTTACCTAGTACCTACTGAATTTACTGCTACTGAAGTTGAAAGTCTCTTTCATCTTCTATTTATTTACAAAATATACCAAGTAAAGTAGGCATTTTGTAAATGTTTACAATTCATAAACATTTTAAATGAGTTTGCTTACCATGACACACTTGAAAAGAAACAACTTTAGTTAAAGTGGCTGGTTGACTGTTTATATGAAATAGCTTTTCTGATCTAGGTCACATGTGGTCTATAACTAGTTAAAGCCATTACCTGTCCATGTTAAGCGTTTGCACACCTAGATTTATTCTCATTCTAACTACCTGTCAATTGGAGTGGGCCCATTAAACGACAAGGCCAATGAAGAAACGTCCTATCATTGTTCACAGTTCCTTCTATGGTAAAAATGTAATTATATTTTTTTTTGATGAGCAGTCATCAAAAATATCGAAACAGTATACCTACTGCAAGTACTACTCAGTAGGGTTTTAAATAAAATTAAAGAAATACGCCAACTAATAAATGGCAGTTTAGCCTAGAAAATTAGTTAGGTACTTACCACAGTTCCAAATTTTCTAATCTAAATTTTCTAATTTTCGTCTTAAATGTGAAGATTGTTTTAAAAACTTAATTGAATGTGTAGGTACTCCGTCGGAATTTCCACATTTCATCATCACAATTTTTTTTCGAAAACTGTTGTTTAGTAATTAACTTAGCTCTGTGACAACCTATCAGAGATTTTTTTTGTAAAGGCATGAAAGAAGAATATATAAAATAATGTTAAACATACCTGTTGTAATTTTAATTTAAAGCATTATTTTCATTAACCTATACCTTATGGCATTATATTTTTTTTGCTATAATAAAAAAGTACATAACACTCATTGAAAACCAAACTTTAGAGGTGTTTAGATTTTTTTGATGAGAAGTGTATATTGACTTCTTCATTACGAACAAGGACTATATTATTTACGCTACCTTAAGATCTCAGAAAACCCAAAGGCAACTTAATTTCTCAACTGGCATATTCCTAATTTTTTTAAATCGCTGCTTAAATGACTCATGCGCATAAAACGACTTTTATGTACATAATGTTCAATGCACGTTCTCCATAAACGGACAGCCTTCGGCTAGATAAGATCAACTTGTCCAGAGATTTCTAAGCTATCTTCGATCTCATGTTTTCGAGCAATCCTAGATTTTCTCATGAACTTAAGGCCAATTAAAGTAGAATATTAACGTTTTAGACATTCCTAACTAAGGTCGATATTTCGATTTTAATTATAATCGCTTACCTACCTAAGTAGCTCTCAAATGAAATTCGCCCTTCACAGCGGCTCGTCAGATACCGGCATTCTACACAAAGAAGACCGAAGAATTTAATTTAAAAATAAATAAATAATGCTGGACAATTCACACAGCATTACCTAGCTCCAAGCTAAGCAGAAGTGAGATCATAACATTGAATTTTCAAAAAAATCCGTATGTAAAGTTCATTTTCACAATTTCTATGCGTTCGTAGACTAAAAACGCAACAAAATTAACTCCCATTTTTTCAGATTGAAACTGCAAATTAATTGTCTACATTTCCTGTTTGAGACAATGAAAATCAAGGTTTGGAGACGAGGGTCAATGAGCGTATCAGACTATCAGATACGTTTAATTGGAGCAGAGCACCGAGGTGCAAAGTGCTTTTATGAGCAACAATTTCAATAGATAACTATCAAATTATCACTTTTTATAACTGTACATTATCAACCTTTGATCATTGGCTATCTTGGCTGACCCGTTAGTCGTAATCATAGTTCAACTGCAGTTAATTTTAGACTTGATAATTAAAAGACAATGAATTTTTAATGTTATTTTAATTTTAATTTATAAATAAATAAATAATGCTGGACAATTCACACGGCATTACCTAGCCCCAAGCTAAGCAGAGCTTGTGTTATGTGTACCTACTAGATAACTGATATACATAATATATCACAATAGATAGATAGATATTTTTTATTATACATAGAAAACGACCAGAACACCCTGAACAAATGTCTGCAGATCGATCGATTCCCGCCTCGGAACAAATGTGTGTACGATCATCGTACACACATTTGTTCCGAGGCGGGAATCGAACCCGCAACCTCTTGCGTAGCAGGCAGACCTTAGCCCACCGCGCCACAGAGGTCGTCACACTAGTAGTGTTATTGTTTCAGGAATCCGTAGACTTATAAATAATATTGTGTACCTAACCTACCTATTTACTAACAATGCTGGCTGTTCATTTGTCTTATCTTATGGTTTCTTGTTCTTCGGCCAGTTTTCTTTTCATGCTGAGAAGTCACAGACTAATAAGATCAGCATATTTTATAATCAGTTAAGTATTGTTTATAATGATTAGTTCCACTTATACCTTTGTTTGTAGGTAGATATTGTACCCATACAATTTTTACTTTTGTGTTTCTGTTTAGTTTCATGTTAGATGGACATAATATGGATGCATTCCTCAGAGATCGCCACAAGAGAGGATCTGCGCTACCCTGAGATCCCAGTTCTGTATTATTTTGTGTTAAATTCCAAAAGAATATGGTTTAGCTGGGTAGTTAGTGACAACATTAGGCGTAGGTAAAATTCATTCAGGTAAACCAACAGCCTTATCTCACTGGTGATTTGCCAGTCTAACCTAACGCTACGTTGTTGTCGCGGCGTGCTCGCTGCGTCCTCGTCGCTGCACAATCGCATCGCTTTGAAATCGCTCGAAAATCGTCAGTGTTAAGACTCCTAAACTAAACTATTAACACTTTCATGGTCCAAGACGCAGAAGTCGATCTCCGGGTCCATGTGGCAACGGCCACGCCCCTGCGGATCGCACCGCCGCCGCGCCAACGCTGGACAGTGAATGCGTTAAGGTCTAACAGAATAAAGAAATAATTCCTTATTCTATGATTCTTCGAATAATCTTGTAAGATTGTAGGTGTAGATTTATTACCTATACAAGTGACCTCTTTGTCTTTATCTCGCTATAAGTGAGGTCAAAACAACACGATGACTCAATTATGCTAACATGCCATCTAGGGCAGACCAACATTAGCTGTGCTAGGTAGGTAGGACTGATCTAGTTGTTCCCAATTGCACTGTATCGCGGCCAGCTTTCATCTCACGCTGACTGATGACCCCCAGGACAAGAGCGATTACTGACTGATGCCATTGTTAGACCAGGCCTCAGTTCCGAGCAACAAAGGCGGCGCTATCAAAGAGGTCAACGTTGAATGAATTTACTCTTATTGAAGGCAACAAATTGGTCTTTTCACGGCTTTTTTGAGGAGTTGACAATAGCTGAGTGATGTGGGAACGTCTGAGTTTTGTAGCCTTGGTATTGGTTCTTGTTGGGTTTTATTTATTTATTTCGACTAGAATCGGATCAGTTAGAAATAAGAAACCGCCTGCAGTAGTCTCATATGACAAGGAACTAGGGAGCGTTGTTAAATCGAGCGTTGGTAATACCACAGAGCAGACCACTTCTAATTCTCAATAAAAAGGTTTGTAATGAAGGTAAATATTCCATATTTTGATGGAATATTATGTACTTACCTTACTTCTTCTTTACACTTTGGTGTACCGGTCTTTCAATCATCGAATGGAGAATCGATAGGAAATCGATTAGACTGCACGTGCATTGGGTAACTTCCGATTTCGTTTGCTTACTCGTATCTTCAAAATAAGAACAGAGTAGCGACACTAATAGGAACCCAGCGGAAGTTCTTTTGACCTTTTGTTTAGTTCAAGTCGCCGGATATGCCGCGTCGACGGAAATGCGTCGTCAACTCGCATCAATGGCTTCTTTAAAACAGGGTTGCCACTAACGAATAAAACTTTAAAGGTTCCAGAAGTTTCAAGAACAACATCAAAAGCGGACATAAAAAGTAGGTAACGTAACGAACTGTCTGCTATGAAGATTTTACTTTTCTAGTAGTGCGTCCACCAATTGATAAAATATAGATAGGTACCAATTTGGCTTTTTAACGTTTCGCACCTCTATCAGACATGCTTAGGAAGCATTTTGTGGATTGTGCAAAGGATATTGGACACTATTTACTTATACAGCGGAATGTGTGTGAACGGATATGCTATGTCGCTATTGCTGACGGAAATGCATAGTCAACATGCATCAATGAAGTCTTGGTAGGGTTGTCAAAGCTTTTGTATAAGAATAACCTCAGCATTTTGCATTCAGGTGAGGTTATGAAAGTAAGAAAAACACATTCACCAAACCTTGCAAAATAGTAGGTACTAAAAATGTATGAAATTGGTATATTATGGCAACATTATTTTGGTAGTATTTTGCATTCAGGGGCAATGAAAGAAAGAAAACACTTATTTACCAAACTTTACAAAATAGTACTAAAAAAAATTAGGTATACCTAATAATTATGGAATGGCAACATAATCCCAGGAGTCATATTGAATCATGAGCGCGCATGGTAGGTAGGTAGTAGGTACCTAATGAGTTTAAAAAAAATGTTAACCTAGTGGTATTCACGTCACAGGGCAGGTTAAGGGGGTGGCGAGTAAGAACGAACAAAAACCGGTGGTCAGTAGATTCTTCCAATAATCGTCAGATCTCATTCAAGTTCTTCCGCGACAAGCAGATCATGCCTTCTATTTTATAGAGCCAATAAACCATGACTAATACCTACCGGGGAATGATAATCATAAAACTAATTGTAAAACCCAGGACGGAAGTTAACTATTTATTACAAGCTACTAGAAGTGAACTTTGTACCTATTCCATTAATAATTGTCAATATTTCTGAGTGACGTTGAACTATGATCTAGGGTTTTACCATCGTAATGCTTGTGTAGGTTTTTACCTGCATTGCGATGGTGGAATGTGATGTGGACGTTAGCAAGGGACATTAATATCCAACGGTTATTGTGTTTATCGGTGGCTAGAATTTCTGTTAGAAATCTCAAAATGGGAGGAGTCAAGAACCGTTTTTAGAAGAAAATTTGAATTTCTGATTCATTCCATTGGATTCGGACCAAAGTGAGTCAGGAATAACTCGAATGTGGGATGCGAACAATTTGAGATGCAAAATGACGAGATGCAAACATGCTTTGCTCACCATGAACGTTGTTTTATCTTATAGCTGTCATTTCAGACCCCACTAAGTCCCGCTATAAAGTTGTGAACGGTTTGTTCATAATGGTATTTTCAAAATGTGATGGAAAACTCTGATAGCAACACGGTGAAGGTAATTTTTATTGTCGTTATACTTTCTTTTGACCACAATCTCACGTGATGGAAAGTAAGGATGTGGTCAACGAAATCACGAAGGCCTTAAGATAGGTAACTAGTTATACACTTTTATCTTGAGAAGAGGTTTAAAACCTCAACGATTTATACGCACACCAAGCCCTGCAAGTGGTAACTAAGCAATCCATAAGAGAACGGCTACCCGAAGTTCCAGAATGGACCGACCCAATGACCCCTCATGCTTTGAGTAAGGAGCGAATGCCCGAAACTGTCTTCACCTCCCCACGTGTGAGAAGACAAGTCAGTTCAGTTCAGCCCTGCAAGTTTCTTAGCTGACTAAACTAACAAGCAGATATGACAGATAAGGAGTCCTTGCAATTATCTCTTGCAATCAGGTTATCAACTTACCTACCATAATTATTAATTTATTAGCTGATATCAACCGGAATGGGAATTATTGTGACATGCTTTTCCAGTTCAGTGACATCCGCACATCACACCTAACTTGAAATTCATGTTTCTGTTGACACAAGTAATAAGCAAGATACAAAGTATCAGCACATTGCGAGATAAATAAGGAAGCATGTAAGGAAACTAACGAAGGTATTTAAAAGTACATAAATGTTATGGACTCTTGAAAGTACAATTCTTGTAAAGTTATGAAATGATCTTGCCTCTCACGGGTGGGACAAGGAAGTTTCTCTTGCCCGTTTACTTGTTCTTCGCACTAATGCTTTATACAACAATGACTGCAGTTAGCTTTTACAGTTCTTCTATTGAGTAGCATCACAAAAAAGATAAAACTTTTTAAACTTCCGTGATTTGCTAACATATTAAAGATTATTTATCGGGTATCTACGCGATAAATTAGGTACACCTTATTACTTATTCCTCGATACAGGCCTTGCCTAGTGAGGAAGCCGACGAAAATCACTTTAGAAATAAGCTCAGCAAATTATGTACAAAATTAACTTTTTCGTGCGTTTTAGGTTTAAGTTTATCTACTAAGTAATCTATTTTTTGCTGTAATTTTTTTTTTTTACCTTTTGTTTTCTTTTCCCCAACGTTTTAACCGCGTTACAGTGATCGTGGTTAGGTTACGGGGCGACTGGACAAAAAAGATGAAGGTTGATTGGGAATTACAACAAATTGAAATGAAAATTAGACTTGAGTCTGGCAACCCTAGCAAAGCGTATTCATATACCAGCAGCGTTTGTTCGCCGCGACCTAAATATCGACCTCTGGGTATTAACATACGCAAACAAGCCAACCCACTGACAACGATAACAGATAACTATGCCGCCAATGTGGGTAACTAAAGTGGACGTATTTATAATACTAGCAGCGCCTCACAGTTTCACCGACGTAGTTCCTTTTCTCGTGGGAATTCCGGGATAAAATATAACCTGTGCTATTCCAGATTATAATCTATCTCTGTGCCAAACTTCATTCAGATCCGTTCAGCCGTTCTAGCGTGATTGAGCAACAAACATCCATCTATCCACCCATCTAAACTTTCGCATTTATAATATTAGTGTGATTGATAACTTTAATTGGGTTAACATTAGGTCGAACTAGCAGTTTTACCGGAACAAAAATATTTGATAAACGCTTCTGGTGCCCTTCTGGTGCCGCGACCTCCCTGCCGAATTTCATTAAGATCAGTTCAAAAAAATCACATCAATTAAAAAATGGGTTCAGCACCTAAAGACAGACCTACGGTACAATAGAGTCTGCAATTATACGAACAAGGTAAACCTTACTTCAAATGAGGTTCCAAAGCACTTCATAACAATGTACAAACAATAAAATAGTTTACGGACGAAGGTATATTTAAAGTAGCTGTTTCAATTGTAGACGCACCTGAGGGGAGATTAGCAGAGAATCCAAGGAGCAAGGAAACTCTGATGGTAGAAAAAAGACAAGTGTTTGAGTAAAACACGAAGAGGTGAACCATAAGACGACCTCTGTGGCGCAGTGGGCGAAGGTCTGCCTGCGACGCATGAGGTTGCGGTTTCGATTCCCGCCTCGGAACAAATGTGTGTACGATCTGCAGACATTTATTCTGGATGTTGTGGTCGTTTTCTATGTATAATAAAAATATCTCTATGTATTGTGTTATATTATGTATATCAGTTATCTAGTACCCATAACACAAGCTCTGCTTAGCTTGGGACTAGGTAATGCTGTGTGAATTGTCCAGCATTATTTATTTATTTATTTAAGATGTTACTTAATAAATGTTAACAGATAATATCTAATCATGTTATGAATCATAATATTCAAATTCAGATTACGAAAATGTTTGGTAATTTTTGCTTATCACGCCGTGACTGTTTCAAATGATAAGAAAACGTCTCTAGAAGTCGAATGAAATAGGATCTCTCTGTACCAGCCACCCACAGCCACAAACACACTTAACTCAATATTACTCGAGGATGTTTGATGTAGGTGGTACAGCTTTGTTTATTTTATGATAACTTAAGTTGTTATTGTTTCTATGGAATAATCTTGGTGATTTTCCTTGTGATTTTTAAATTGCGGTAACTAAATTCCGCGAATAAGCATGGTTATTTAGAGTTATTTCCTCCCCTTTACGCCTTTGGAACATTGGTTTACGGACTGAACTCTGAAACTTTTAGTCGGACGACAATAATCAACATCAGCCGCCCCATTCGCCAAAACCACATAAGAACATGGGTAAAACAACCTTATGATTGTTGGATTACAATCCAACAATCATAAGGCAACGTGAATGGAATGAAAACAGCGCTGGGTAGACACACTTGGTCTACCCAGCACAATGCTGAGTGTGAGCCATATTTGCACTAGAAACTGCTACGCACAAAAAAGATTTATACTAAGTATAGGATTAATTTAGTTTAGTTATTGTGTTGTATAGTTTTGAGGCAAATAAAAATATTGTCTTCTTCTTCAATGGTACTGCTTGACGATTTTCACGAGACGAGATTCACGAGATGACAAGCGTATCTTCAAACTGGCTGAGGACAAGGAACCCCTAGAATTTCCAACATGTCTGCTAGTAACTGTGCGTAACAGAGCCCATGGGTACTCTAGAAATGTCTCACGTGAACTAAACCACCGCTTAGACCGAGTGTTAATTGCCGGACGGGCAACCGAGACATTTCAATTAGGGCTCCACCATTGACATGCCGCCATTCACTATGCCGGCACAGAAATGTGGTCTACTATCAGTAGGAAAACTGCTTGGCTACGGACATACTACTTTAGAAACAATCTACAAGACCAGAAACAAGCGAGGCGGGAGAGGCACAAGACCATGAGCATTTATTTCCACAGATGATGATTGATGATTCCCACCTCGGGACAAATGTGTGTACGATCTGCAGACATTTGTTCAGGGTGTTCTGGTCGTTTTCTATGTATAATAAAAAATATCTATCTATGTATTGTGTTATATTATGTATATCTAGTACCCATAACACAAGCTCTGCTTAGCTTGGGTCTAGATAATGCTGTGTGAATTGTCCAGCATTATTTATTTTATTATTATTTATTAGGGACAAGGTACCTGATATAAGAAATCTTTTCCCTACAGCAAAGAGTTGGGCAGATGATAGTGAAGTGTCTGGTTTTTGTAAGGATTAAGGACAAGGTATAAGAAATCCTTTCCTCACCAGTGAAGAGTCAGACAGATGATAGTGAAGATGACCAAGCAGAAACAAACAACACAGTTCAGAAATTTGTAGAAAAACAAAGTAGTGGTCTATTTGCGCGGATGAGTTGTTAAAGCGTTTTTAAATACTGCTAACTGTTCGAACCTAGGACCTATGGGCAAAATAAAATAACTGTTCGAAATGTTATCTATCTATGCCGTGTTGAGGGGGAACCATTCATTCCTGTCACACATCTAGAGCTTTGTGTGATCCCTTTGTTCGGTATATCCTACGCCAGGTGGCCATCCCTTACGTGATCGTTAGCTGGCTCCGGCTAATTGAAAAGGAACACACACGTAGTATTCATAAGAGTATTCTAAGACGTTTCGGTTTTACTCCAGTCATTGTAATTGAAACCATGTATGAACTTAAAGTAGTACTTTACAAACGTAATAATTAGATACTAAATATTTTCACATGGGAAACTACGTCGAGTCTTCTCGTCATCCATTCCGCAATGTTTGAAAACGAAAGTGTTCAATCAGTGCGTCCTACCCGTCATGACTACGGAGCTGAGACGTGGACACTCACGGTAGGGCTGGTCCACCAGTTTAAAGTCGCCCAGCGAGCTATGGAGAGAGCTATGCTCGGAGTTTCTCTGAAGGATAGGATTCGCAACGAATACATCCGACAGAGATCCAAGGTTATCGACATAGCTCAAAGGATTAGTAAGCTGAAGTGACAGTGGGCTGGCCATATCTTGAGAAGAACCGACAACCGCTGGGGTAAACGTGTTCTTAAGTGGAGACCGCGACTCGGCAAACGTAGTGTAGGACGCCCTTCGACCAGGTGGGATGACGATTTGCGAAAGACTGCTGGCAGATGCTGGATGCGGCAAGCTGAAGACAGGGCGCTATGGCGCTCATAAGGGGAGGCCTATGTCCAGCATTGGACTGGTATGGGCTGATGATGATGATGTACCTAAATGTATATTGCAATAGCCTTGCGGTTTTACCCGTGTAGTTCTCGTTCCTGTGGGAATTCCGGGATAAAATAAAGCCTAAGTGCAATTCCGGACTATTTCATCCAGATCCGTTCGGCTGTTCAGGCGTGATTGAGCAATAAACATCCATCTATCCATCCATCTAAACTTTAGTATTTTTAATGTGTGTTTAAGGTTGTTCGTCGCGGTTTGATGAGAGTTTTTTTTCTTTTTATTTTTTTCTGCGTTTCACGAGCATTAAAGCCGGCGGAAAAGTAATTTGCGGCGAATCGTAAACCATTTCCTACGTTTTTAAAATCTACTTTGATTCATTTGTAGGATTATTTGGGAGCATTTGGGCCAACCAACATAGAACGTCTTTTATCGATATCAGTTAATAACGACCATGGGCTCAGAAAATAAAAAATGTGCTCTTTCTTTATTATTTTGGAGTCTCTTATTTTCATAAGTGTCGATGCCAACTGTTTTAACAACAATAGTTACTGAAATGAAGAATCAGCACAAAATATAGGTAATTATTTCTAGATTATGAATGAAACGACAAACATAATTAATTTTCCCAATTCATCTGAGATAGTTTTATCAAGAGTGCTCTTGAAGCCTTATTTTACGAAAAATATACAACGAATCAATATTTTCTGAAGATTGTGTTAGAAACAGAAACAAATTAAACGTTTTAACAAAGAATGGTCTGAAACCAAGTAAATAATTACCAGAGCTACTTCACCACAAAGGTCAATAGCGGATTTTATCTCCCTGAGTTTCCGTGATCTGTCTCAAGGCACTCTTGTTACGAAGGGCCTCGTTAAAGCCATTATCTTCATAGCATGTAAGTGCATTCTTACTGCTGTAAATTCTTGCAGGATTAAACGTACTAGGTACAAAACTTACAAGAAAACATTGATTTAGAAAAATAATTGCAAATCCAATGCGAGAAATATATAAAAGGAATGTAGTAATATTCCGCAAGGAGACTTTTGCGATAGATTTATAAGGCTTTTGTGGAAAAAATACTAACAAACAAAGAGTTTAACATCGTCATGCAAGGATGCAAGGCTATCGGCATGTCACATTCCTGATTTAAATATCCTTTTAAAGCATTCGCAATCAGAATAGCAAAATGACGTATTTAGTGGCGCCAGTCTCGAGAGACCCAACTAAGTCGAATTCATAGACAAGACTGGATAGGTTTGGATTCCAACGGTGTTAGTCATTGAGCGTGCGGATAAGGCACGTTGCAATGAATATGCTGCTGTAAATGTACGAAGATGGATGCTTCTGAGGGATCAAAGTGACTGTCAACGATTACGAGAATTCCTGAGAGCATTGACCCGATTAGTTGCAAAACTGATGGGTTAAAAACAGTCAAAATATAGCGGTTTACGACGTTCGATTGTTTGAAATGTAGAAACGAGATGGTCAGAGTGAGAAGCATAGAAATGTAAGAAATTTCATTCAATAAGCAATGATTTTTCGTTGATACGGCTCTGGCTTTTTGACTTGCAAGGACTCTCATGGGTCAACAATAATAATAAATAAAAAACCGGCGGTGCTATCGGACTCGCGCACGAAGAGTTCCTTACCATTATCTATAAAACGACAAAAACATTTTTGTTTGTTGTATGGGAGCCCCCTTAAATATTTTTTATTTTAATTTAATAATTTATTTTTAAAGTGAATATATAACTAAATATTCTGTGAATATATCATGCGTCTACCTGTCGCCGTTATCATTATCGAGCAATAAATCACGTTTGTTGTATGGGAGCCCCCTTAAATATGTATTTTATTCTGTTTTTTAGTATATTTGTTGTTATAGCGGCAACGGATATACATCATCTGAGAAAATTTCAACTGCCTTAACTGTCACGGTTCATGAGATATAGCCTGGTGACAGACAGACAGACAGACATCGGACGAACATCGCAGTCTTAGTAATAGGGTCCGTTTTACTTTTTAGGTACGGAACACTAAAAATATAATAATATACCTAGTCACAAATCCAAATTTGCTCGATGTTTGGTTTCGGTCACCAGATAACCACACACGCCTAGATTTCCAACTTCAACGACAACTTTGCCATTGAGTAAGTCATCGCTAAGTACAATTATTTAAGCACAGGAAACATTATGGCTTGAAGGTATTTATTTATGGACCGGTAGTTCAGATCTAATTTAGCATGGCTAGGTCTGCTCTGTTCCTATTTCTGAGTGTCTGGCTATTCACCTGTTCACCTACTTATAGAATCTACTAAAATTTGAACTGGAATGAGGTTTCGAAACTAAAGTTTGTAATAGAAATCAATTAAAATAAGGTGCTAAGGTGATTTTTTGTTTGGATCTGGATTACTGTCATGTGAGAGAACTCTGTTGCGTCGTACCATTGGGGGGGTAATGCCCATAATCCCCACGCTGGGCATGCGGGTTGGGGATTATCGACATAGCTCAAAGGATTAGCAAGCTGAAGGTGGGCTGGCCATATCTAGAGAAGAACCGACAACCGCTGGAGTAAACGTGTTCTTGAGTGGAGACCGCGACTCGGCAAACGTAGTGTAGGACGCCCTCCGACCAGGTGGAATGACGATTTGCGAAAGACTGCTGGCAGATGCTGGATGCGGCAAGCTGAAGACAGGGCGCTATGGCGCTCATTAGGGGAGGCCTATGTCCAGCAGAGGACTGGTTTAGGCTGATGATGATGGTAATCAACTTCTTTCTCTCAAAAATAATAAGTAGGGGCAAATTACCGACGCAACGTTCTATAGACGATCGGATTGAAACTCACTGCCCTATTTTCCCGGCCAACTACAATCTGGGTCTCTTAACTTCGGCTACATAGTCACTACCATCATGTGAGATTGTGGTCAAGTTCGAAACATAAATAGTTATACAAGAAAAGTCCTTTTAGAGGACGCGTCTCGAACAAGGTCCGTCAACATCGTAGTTCGAGTCGAGTCCTTTATTAGTTTAACCTCCAGACGATTGAAGGTTTGTTAGATTGTCGCTCGCCATTGAAGTAGTAGAAATGAACTAGTACATGAATGTCACATTGGAGTTTCTTATCAACTTGGAAACTATTCGTTGAAAAGAAACCAGCTTTCTGAGGAAACGTATGGCTTTGGTAAACGAGCTGGTTTGTAAATATGGAGAGAGGATATCATAAACGTTTTGGAATTTACCAGTTCATAAAGTTTTTGGAGTAATGACAGGACATATACAGTATATATTTGAACCATTAACCACAAAAAAATATGTAGGTATTTTTTCGTGGTGGCCTATGTCGTTAAAGGAGCGAGTTCACACAACCGACTTTGCAGTATTCCGGATCCAGTAAGCTACCTATTGACTATTGTTTCCAGTACCTAGTGAAAATTCCGTAAAAAACGGTCCTGTAAAAACAGATCCGCTGTGTAAGCGCACTTGCGTAGATTTTTCACATTGTTAACAAAGAGTTAAGAAACTTAATTTATCCTAGTTTCCAATATGAACAGGAAAACTTCCGAGAGCGGTTTCAGTTGTATGTACCTAAGTTGTTCAGAATTTTTGTTCTTGACTGTACTATTCAACAAGAGCGAATCTGCCAATGATCAAGATTGCGGTTAAAAGATAAAGCCTCTCCTAGACAGATGCGGCCCGAGGTGTCGGTCAGTTGTATTCGCTTGTATATTTCACTGGCCGCCACTGCAGGCGCGTCTGTCTGGCAGAGGCTTAATTCCATCTCGTTATCAATTCCGCAGTGAAAGCGGAGTATTGTGCTGTGTGCCCAGTCGAATAATATTGCAACACCAATGGCAGGAGTCGTATAACTTACATAATACTTGTAAGAACGCGTATGAATAATCATAACATGAATGATCATAGAAGCGAAACTCTGCACGGTACCTACCTACTAATATAATATATATATGTATATTCTGGGCATATGCTGAGCGATGCCCCCTTTTTTGTCACTTATTTTTCTTTGTTTGTCTTTTCTTTTTAATTTGTGTTATTGTGACAAAAATAAAACCTTTTTACTTTACTTTACTTTTACTTAATAAAATAATTGTTGTAATTATACAGCAGCGCTCTGAATTTTGCATAGATGCGCACAAAACATTTTGCAACCAAAACTCGAACAACAGAAATACTGGTCACATACCAAAATCAGCCAATGGACAATCGAATTAGAAGACTTTTTATACTTTCGCGGTCACGGGGCGACTGTCTTGAAAATTATTTATCGGGTAACGGTGACCACGATCGCTGTAACGCGGTTGAAATGTTGGGAAAATAAAAACAAAAAGTATGCGATAAATGCTCTATAATCAATCTTTATTAAGAATTAGAAGATCAAATATTAAATATCAATAACGTTTACTTCTTTAAGCTTACAAAATAAGAACTTAGACAAGTCAAATTTTATGCTATAAACACGTTTATAATAGTAATTATTATCAAATAAGAGAGATGTTGTCAACTGTGGAAACACAGCGAGCTCTTGGAAGGCTTAGACAACATAATAAAGAATACTTTATCATCGGTTTTGAATATATATTTGGATGACAAGGCATGGTCGCAGGCCTCCCTGCCTGTAAAATTGGGAGGCTTAGGTATACGCAAAATTTCAAGTGTAGCCCTACCAGCGTTCTTGTCTTCTGTCTACAGCACTAGTTCCTTAGTTGAAAAAATTTTAAAGCCCTCTCATTTGGTTATACCTGGAATTTCATTCAAAATTTCATTTTTAGACGAAGCTCGATCTGCTTGGCATAGTGCTTGCCCCGATGCTGCTCCCCCAAAATCTCTTTTGTCCCAACGGCAATGGGACGGGCCTCTGTGTGAGTTGACACGGAATTGTTTGTTACAAACGTGCTCCAGCTCTGCAGATCGTGCCCGTCTTCTAGCCGTTTCTAAATGGGAGTCAGGACATTGGTTGCAAGCACTTCCTTCATATAACACTGGCACTTTATTGGATCCCGTAACTTTCCGTGTCGCAACTTGTCTTCGGTTGGGTGCAAGGTGTTGCGCGCCTCATCAATGCCAGTGCGGTACTGCTGTTGAACAGCTCGGTCATCACGGATTATCGTGTACTAGGGCTGCCGGTCGGATATCTCGTCATGCCAGCCTGAACGACATCATCCGGCGGGCCTTTACCACCGCTAACGTACCAGCTATTCTGGAACCGAATGGTCTGTTGCGTGACGATGGTAAGAGGCCTGACGGTATGACTCTAGTCCCATGGGAGTTGGGGAGGCCTATTGTGTGGGACGCTACATGTGTCGACACACTCGCGCCTTCCCATCTTCCTAGGACTTCCGTGAGGGCTGGTGCGGCGGCAGATTTAGCCGAAGATCTCAAGAGGCGCAAATATGCAGGTCTCGACAGAGCCTACACATTTGCTCCCCTTGGAGTCGAGACCCTAGGTTCGTGGGGAACCGAGGCTCTCCGGGTTTTCAAAAAATTATCTGAGCGTCTGGTCGAAGCGACGCGTGACCCGAGAGCTGGTGAGTATCTGGCACAGCGCATCAGCATTGCTATACAGCGGGGCAATGCAGCCAGTGTCTTAGGCACGCTTCCAACTGGTATTGATATGGATCAGTTGAGCTACCTGTAGATTGTTTGCAACAGTTTGCAGATAGCTTAATTGTTTCTATTGTAAATACTAGTTTTAATTTAAATTTGTTATTTGATTGTTATTTTCTTTCTCAAATAAGAAACAAGGTGTTACTGATTTTGTCCACTTCAATTTTTTGTTCACTAGTGGAAGAAGTGGAAAATAACGTGATAACTACCTAACTACTATAACCACTGTGGGACTATGCCTTACATATAAGCGCCTTATAATATGTTCTTAGGGTCCCATCCCACTCATCTAATGTATTTGTCCAAGATTAGATGATATTTTCTGAACGATTCAAATCAAATTATGGTCGGGTCGTGGTCGCAATCAGTACGTGTCTAGCAAATACGTGTAAAGCAAAACTAAGCTATAGCAGTTTCACTTCTGTCCTAAAGTATTCTATTTGATCATAGCTTTATGCAACAGTCAGTAGGTACAGTCAGCGCCATTGCCTCACGCCAAAGCCCCAATTGATCCTATGTACTGTGCTAACATCTAACCAAGTTTCATAACCGCAGCCGAATGACGCAAACAGCTTGCAGTCGTGAGTTCATTGATACATTCAACAAATCAGCTCTGTCTTGATCATTAGAAATTCGATACGAAATGTATGAAAATAAATATCATGCATGGCACACATAATAAGGGCGAATTCATAAATACTAGTGGTTTCCAACGGCTTCGCACGGGTATATTTTATAGAATATGTTCATCAGGGATAATGAAGGATTCTAATGATGGAATCCATCAAAGAAAAGAAACTACTGGACCGTGTTGAATTTTTTAAGACAAAAGAAAAATTCAGACGAGTGTTTTGGTACCTTACCTCTATAGCCAAAATCGCCAGTAAAATGACAGAAAAGATGAATTTTAACATTAGATTTTTTTTTGTAAAAACCAATTTTTATACTCCTCTAGGACCAAAGTATGGGAAGACGATCCCAACGAACCCAAATTCAAACACAAGCATGCCAAATATCAGCTCAATCGGTTGAAGATAACTGGTATAGGTAAATTCAGGTAAGTACCTATCTGATTTGTCCCACTCAAACTAACAGGGCAAGTACCTACCTAGAGCAAAAGCTTGTAATAAGAATATTTTTCAAACGATCTAAATAAAAACAGGTAAATTTAAGAAATTATAGTACCTACCTGAAACTGACTATAACGCTACATAAACAACTTAAGTAGACGGCAGTGGCAACTGAAAGACATGTTGAAAGCATTCAAGCGTCTTCGAGGAAGAATCATTGACACCAATGAGCATTATTCGTTAAGCATTCGTCGAAATGCGTAAACAGACTGAGTAAAATCTTTTGTCCCTTAGCATTAGCGATGGTAATGAATACGACGGTCGTGACAAGTAATAAAGGCGCGATCAAAAGCTGAACATCTGAACGTCTTCAACCCTATATAATGTATGTAAAAAGTACCAACATGTAAAGAAAGGTATGGTTTATGTCAGAGTGTATGTATGAATCAGTGCGTGACTGAGCAACGCGTGCGCAAACGCACATTGTTCTAGCGACAATTGATGTCATACAATATCGTGATGTGGATGGCAAGTAGACTTGGACTTAGGGCAAAGTTGGCATTGTGCTAGTTATGTAGGTATACCTACTGCTGTTTCATTCTGATACTGGGGCTTCCCGGGGACTTTGAATGGGGGAAAATTGAGTTCTGTTTAAATAAACTACTTTGCTTAATGCTTAACAATAACAATATTTTCTGTGTGTGTTTTCAGCATAGTAGGTACGTACTATACAAAGTTGATAGCTACATAATGTTTTTTTTTTCAATGTTATTTAAATCGATGGTAGGTATAAGGTTCTACCAACGAGGGTGTAAAGTAATGAGATAACTGGAGCTGGTTAAATATTATAGTTCACCATCAACTCTATGTATGTACTTACCTAAATTGGAGGGTAATTACAATTTAATGCCTTGCCGATCATCAACGGAATTTAATTACTGTTCTCGAGGCGGTGTTTTTTTACGATAGGAATAGTTTTTTTCATAAAAGACAGTAAATGTTTGCTCCCCTTGGAGTCGGTCCGTGGGGTAACGAGGTTTTCGTGTTTTCAAAACAATGAGACCAATATCTTTCTTATTTTTAAGATAGGTACTTCATTCCCAACGCATTGAGATGTAAGTGTAATTGATAATTAAACGAGCTTACTACGTGAAGTTCAATCCCAATTTTACGAAGCATTTCGTTCGGATAAATAATTAGGAGAAGACGCTTACGATAGATAATATGGATTTGAATCAGCTGGGCTACCGCTTGCTAGACTATTCGCAACAGTTGCAGTTACTTCAACTGTTTCAATAGAAAATACTAGTTGTATTTAGTATCAGAATCTAACTATACTAATATTATAAAGAGGAAAGATTTGTTTGTTTGAATTGAATAGACTCTGTATTTACAAGTTGTTTTAACAAGGATTTCCAGATATTTCATATTATTCCATCGCATAAAGTGAACTCAGCGATACAGCATGAGCTCATTCTATATCAAATGACACTGGGTCACCCGATAGCACCGGAATGCAAATGCCCATCATAACATAGCATTCACAACGGTTTCTGTATGACAAATTCATTACACACACGTTACTGCATGCCTAGCCTGATGATGACTGAGTGGTGGCATCATCTTGATTTGACATACCTAGTACAGGCACTGTTACCTATGTTTTGTCTTCGATACCTTGATACCTACTCCAAACCGGAATCTCGTGCATCACATTGACAATCGATGATCATTGATCAATTGATCATCGACTGTCAACAAAAATTCTGGTGCACTCTTTGCTATTTATTCCCGACTTCAGAAGGAGGTTCTGTTCTTTTTATGATTCCGTACCCAAAGGGTAAAACGGGACCATATTACCTACTACGACTCCGCTGTCCGTCTGTCTATTTGTCCGTCTGTCACCACCACCAGGCTGTATCTCATGCATGAACCGTAATGGTTAAAATTTCACAGATGATGTATTCTGGGTCTCTTCAAGAGAACAGTGAATAGGTATTTTCTTAGACCTTCTTGATCTTGATACACCGTCGGTCACATGTTCACTTTCTATCAGGTGAGATTGTGGTCAAACAAAGGTCTATTGACTATAAAAAAAGATTGTGATGTTTTTTACGTTGTTGTATAAAGGTTGATTTTGAGATAGTCCGGGTAGTCCCATATAAGTTTGATCGAGGAATTGAATATGTTTCACCATCACATGACTATATTAAAATTCGAGTATTCAGTTTGATGTGATGGATGACACAAAGATGAAACGACAAATGAAAATACCCCTTGTTTACGCCCGTTGCCATGGAAACCATTTGTTAACCGATTGTGTGTTCACAATCGGTAACTTAGATTTTATCTGAGGGCCTGGTCGACGCGTGACCCGGGGTTTGTGTAAACGGATCCCGGGATCAGATTTAATTGGCCACTGATACCGCCAAGTTTTATCCACCGATACCGGGATCGGTTTCCAATGAAAAACTATTAAATATTTTTATCCACTGATCCCGGTATCCGTGGCTACAAAAAATTACTTAAAATAGTTTTGGAAACGGATCCCGCTTGTAGTGTTTAGAAGTTTAAATTAAAACAAATGTACCTATATTATTGAAAATATGTTATATTAATCAACAGTAAATTATTTTAATAAAATTATTACTCTTACTAATCGAGAATTGTTTATTTTATTTATTATTATTTGTTTATTTTTTTGATTACGTTCACTACTATCACACACCGACGCTCATGGTTCGAAGATTATTTATTTTATTAAAGCTTTAATCTTACTCGAGGAGCAGGAACCGATTTTGAACTATGAAACTGGTACTAACTTACGACGGTAAAATAATTGACAGTAAGTACAAGAAAGCGATAAGCTTAGAATGCGTTTAATTCTGTGATAGTTACTTAAATTTTCCAAGCTAATTTTATAAATGCGAAAGTATGTTTGTTTATTTGTTTGTTAGTCCTTCATTCACTCTATAAATAATCAACCAATCGACTTGATTTTTGGGATAGAGTTTTTTGTTTTTTAGATAGTCGAAAAGATGGAGAATAACATAGGCAGTTTTTAACGCGTGTGAAACCGCGGGGAACAATAATTGATTAATAATAAAGAATTATTTTATATTTATTAAGGTGAAGTTTTTCATTAAAAATAAATGTCTTAGTATTAAATTATAAGAGAAAATAATTATTTATGCTAGCAATACACAGTTATAATAAAACAATTCTCGATTAGTAAGAGTAATAATTTTATTAAAATAATTTACTGTTGATTAATATAACATATTTTCAATAATATAGGTACATTTGTTTTAATTTAAACTTCTAAACACTACAAGCGGGATCCGTTTCCAAAACTATTTTAAGTAATTTTTTGTAGCCACGGATACCGGGATCAGTGGATAAAAATATTTAATAGTTGTTCATTGGAAACCGATCCCGGTATCGGTGGATAAAACTTGGCGGTATCAGTGGCCAATTAAATCTGATCCCGGGATCCGTTTACACAAACCCGTGACCCGAGAGCAGGTGAGCATCTGGCACAGCGCATCAGCATTGCCCTACAGCGGGGCAGTGCAGTCTTGGACACGCTTCCGACTGGTATTGATATTGATCAATTGAGCTACCTGTAGATTGTTTGCAACAGTCTGCAGTTACCTCAATTGTTTCTATTGTTAATACTAGGTAGTCTTAATTTAATTCTATTATTTGATTGTAAAGAATCATTAATTTAGATGTCATTGGCGCCACTTGGAAAATTTTATCGCCATCCATATTCCGTTCAGCCATGTTTACGTCATCTGGAAACCCTCTTATTTGTGTAGTTCTGCGAAGTATGCTTGTGTTATCAACCGATACTTATACATTATAATTTGTGGAAAGATACCGAGAGCTAATTTATATCTGACTAGTTTATGCCCACGGCTTCACACGCGTTATTCATATGAACACGTTTAATGGTTATTTCTATCCCATGGGAACTCATTTCTAGGATAAATTCGAATTCGAAATCGTAAAATATCGATCTAAATTGTAAAATATCAAACCGATTAGTTCAGTAGTTTTGGCGTGAAGTAACAAACATCCGCTCATACAAACTCTCGTATTTATAGTATTAGTGTAGTATTTATCAGCGCTATTTCTCCGCGCTCTACTTAAAACGCATAAACATTTAGTGCCGTCAATAAAATACAGGTTACCCTGTAGGTATTGGTGTATTTAACTTCGCCGATTACTACTTGACTACATTGTAAAGAAAATATCTCAATAAGTATCAGCCAATCAAGTGATGGGATAATGATTAGGACGAGAGAAGATCATTATTTCGTTTTAATGTACCTAAGATGAGACGATCCGGTAAAATTTCATTTTTTTTCTAAACTATAGTTTATAAAAAAAATGAGATACGTAAGATAAGACATTTAAAATAAAAAACGTTTTATAGCAAATTTTATTAGCTTTCTTTGAAGTTATAGTTAACTATCCGTTAGTACCATTTTTTACAAAAAAAATAGCTATTTGTAGCTCACCCCCGAATACTCAAACGCATCTCAGGTTTAAGCACGTTTCAAGTGACGATTTTTTGACACATTTTCATTAAATTATGTCAAAAATCCCCGACTTAGGACGAGCTTAAATTTAAGTTTCGTTTGAGTATTCGGGGGTTAGTGTCTAAAAACTCAATTAACATTTTATACCTAAGTTAGTAACTATGTTTTACATGTTATTAAATTTTTAATAACTAAGTTAAAAATGTTACTGATGACTACACTAAATGTTACTGATACTATACTAGTTTCAAAAAAGCTGATAAAATTTGCCATAAAACGTTTTTTATTTTAACTTCTATAGTATAAAAATTGAAATTGTGATATTTGGGCGTGGTACTTAGTTTTGCAGGCTATTTACATAAGTATGAAAATGTCTGCAGATATAAAGCGAATACGCTACCTAAGCCCCTACACAAAAAATCTAAAAGCACATTATTCATTAACATTGAAAACCACCGATTCCAGATCCACACCGCACTCTTCGACTGAACTTTTCCAAATTACCTGCCGTGATTTCCCTATTACTCGTACTTAATATCGGCAACCGCAGTTGGTGTGTAAGTCTGTAAAAATCCTTGAACCACATAGCCGAGTTTCGAAAAAGTTTTGTCTCTCTCTATCCTATCGTACGAACCTCTTTGTCGCACAACGGGGGACCTTGCCAAAACCAGAAACTGGAGGTCGGGAAAATAACAATGTAAGTATTATGGTACCTACTAGACTAGCACTTACCAAAACCGACGGCACCATGTCGAGAAGTTTGATGGCAGAACACGGAAGATTTCAAGCTCACTGGTCGGCGGGTGGAGGAACTTGATCTGGACGACAGTTTCACGATTTAGTTGGTGGTTTCCCCGAATACTCAAACGCAACTCAGATTTAAACACGTCGTGATTTTTTGACAGTTTTCAATGAAAATGTGTCATAAATTCGTCACTTGAGACGCGCTGCGTTTGAGTATTCGGGGGTTAGAAATCGGAACTTCGTAGATGATATCAGGTCTTGGTGATTGAGAGGTCCTGCTGTTGGTGTTCTCCCAACACAAATAAGGTTGGTAGTTAACCCGCTTACATCCGTAATGAGGCCCTGCAAAGTTTTGAAACATTACTTTAATTTTGTAAGACGATATTTGAGTGTATTCTAGGTATATATTTTTGTATTTCATACACTTTTTTTCCATTTCGACCATTTCTTTCATTTACTGATTAGTCAAGTAATAAACAGACTGGGTAGGTACTAACAGTTTTTTTTCTTTATACTTAGGTAAAGTTGCTTTTAATAAATTCTACAAAAACGAAAGTGCGGAAAATCAGTGACACGGAAGCTAA
Organism: Eupithecia vulgata; assembly: GCA_946478455.1. Taxonomy (NCBI): domain Eukaryota; kingdom Metazoa; phylum Arthropoda; class Insecta; order Lepidoptera; family Geometridae; genus Eupithecia; species Eupithecia vulgata. The sequence goes on along the minus strand of OX297869.1, from coordinate 7,994,277 downwards.
TGGTCAACGCCAAAATTCTTTCTACTTTTCCAAAGCGACTTTACTATACGAAGAGTATTTCAGAGCCCTGGCTTGGGTTTCTCGATGGTAAGTATGGAGAAGTTCCAATTGTAATGGATTTGCGTAATTCTATGTGCGTATGGAAAATGTGCTGTACCAAATACCATTCAGAAAGTTGAACAGCTCGATACAGTCGAAAAACGAAAGTCAAGGCTCATTTGTCGAAAATTTTAAGTTCAGCCTCTTTTGCTTGAAAATAAATATGTAGATTATGCTCTTATGAAAAAGTACATTACCAAAATTTAATAACGTCTCAAAAATTCCTACCGAAATCGTAAAATTCTTGGGTCATTATTAAATTTTCGTAGAAAATTTGCCCAGTGCTAGTAGCGCACTATAAAGCAAAAAGCTAAGTAGGTATTAATTTAGGTACTAAATAACTTGTGTAAGCAAGTTTTGTTATAATCATATCTAAATCATAATAAGTAGCAGTTTCAAAGGAATATTCACCGTTTCTCGTAGGCTTGACATAAGGCTTGGAATGAGACATGGCGAGCCGTAGTTTGTGTGACTCAGCGGCGCCCACGCCTTGAGCCTTGTAAAGCGATGCCATTGCTTAGACTTGGCTGGGCTGTAGAAATCTAGTCTGGGGCTTAAATGGCTTTTGATCAGAGATGTGCACGAATAAGCAGCCGGTAGCCTGATATCCTTATTCTTAGGTGCCTATGGTTTACCAACGAAAAGTAGGGATCGTTTAAAGATGGAGTTATTTAAATGTTTGGTTATGTGCCGTGTGTAATGTAATGGCGTCTTGATAATATTATTTGAATTGTCATCTTTTCAACGGACTACAATGGCCTGGGTGACAATTAAATTGAAATATATTTATTTTCTTATGCAGATAATTGTTTACAATTTTGACTTTACTTAGCTAATAAGGTGTCTTTGTTTTGCAAGAGACTGGCGCCCATGAGATATTTATAAACCCTAAGGAACCTGTGGTACCAGGGCCTTTCTCCGCAAGATAATTTGGGGTAGGTACCTAAATAAATACCTACAGTAAAAACTACTTGCAACTAAACATAACAGAAACTTAGAACTTAGTAAATAATTAAGATGATGCTAATATGCGTGACTTTCAAGAATCAGTGACACCTAAATTATCCAAAGATCAGTCAAACAACAATTGAATTTGGGTTTACGTCCCATAAATCATAATAAGCAGTATTCTAATACGTAGGATGCGCCGGCGCCGTCCACTCGCTACACTCCCACTTCATTGCTGAGACGTCGTGGGTGGACAACCCTTCGTACTAAACCTTCAAAGGGCCTGTACATTGACTGCGATGATTCATGGCTTATAAGAACGTAAAAAAGACAAAATAAATTAAATTTTACACTTGCCGAAGCACATGAGCTACAATGTGGGCATGTATTACTTTGTGTAACATTGGTAGTGATTCTGTCGGCACAAAACTTAAACGAAACTAACGTAAAAATGTAGCTGTCCCGTTTTGTTCAATCGAAAAAAAAGAGACGTCAACAATTTTAGGCTAGTTTAGTTTAGGTTTTATGCCAACAGAATCGCTACCAATATCTAGCTAAAATAAAATGCTTGCAAGACGATTATGTAATTCCAATCATTTAACGAGTACCTACCTAGTTATTTAAATGGATTTCATAAGTGGTATTTATATGCAGTAAGCAGAGTTATTATTAAATAAGCAATTAAGGTTATTGCTGATAAATATAAAAGGAAACGAAGAAATAAAACTGCAGCATTAGGTAGTGACTGTATTACTTATGCAACCTATCCATTAAAAAACAACTTTTAAGATTTTACTAAAGCGAATAATGAAGAATAAAGCCCACAACAGACAGAGCTATAATATATATTAATATAAATCATAGCAAGGTATATTTTCTTTGTCATCAACGAGTGATGATCACAGACGCAGCTATAACGTAGATCTAATTTTTTATTTATTTCATCATCAAAATATGTCAAGAGATAGAGCACGCTACATTTTAGTGTCATGCATGACTGATGCAGACCTAATGATTGCAAAAATATATATTAGGTATAGCATAGTCACCGTCTGTGGCAGCTTGCTATACCGTATTATATAGCTTATTATATTAATATTTATTATAGCTTCGTCTGCTCTGGGATTAACAAATACCTACCTATAAACGAAATCATGAAAATCCCTGTCTATTTCAGGAAAAAGTAATTACAAAAAATAAGGTATCATTGGACCCCAGGAATAATCACCTCCATAAGAATTTTCATCCATCTGTGCATCCACCCCTCACTTCCCTTAGCAATCGAGTAAGACAGAAAACTGGCCTCAACATAAGCTAAGAAAAATCACTGAAATTGGGAATGTTCAATCAGACCAAACACAAGGTATCCGAGGCTACAATCAATATTGAAACCTAAGTTCCTACGTTTCAGTTTATTTTTGTTTGTCGAGACAACGATTTTTAGCTTTTAGTTTTTAAGCCAAATGTTATAGTTAGAAGATCAAAATTGGATCTTACTTGAACGAGATAGAGTTGAGATTGATTGTGAAGCCACAAGGCGGCGCGAAGGCGGTACAAACAGCACGTGATCACAGCAGCCTTGCAAGGACGTCACGTCTATGCAACTAGTTAATTAATTCCACCTTCGCGCTGACTCACCATCGCAATATGCAAGAAAATGCATCCACAAAACCCTGCAATTTGCTCACTCAATTTCGTCCTACTAGCGACCTCTACACGCAAACGTGCGAAGTGAAAACCGCTAGCCGTTTTAGGTAGGCCTTTGAATATGAGCCAAGTAGTTATGAGTTCGTTGATCGTTTGTGCACCTACAAATTCCTGCATGATTGGAAACGTCGACAAAACGTATTTGGTAACCGCACTTCATTTATTGATGTCGCATTTCGTTATGTGTTAAAGACTTTTTTGCTGTGAATCGCAATAAGATAACATCTACAAAACGCAGGATGCTGGGCAACACTAACTATCTCGTAAGGGTTCTGGCAGACAGACATTTCAATAACCTCCAAATGGATCTCAAGCCTCATTAAACCTCTTGCCAAACAAATTTATTACATAAATTAATTCTGCTGTGTGTATGTACCTATATTGTTTAATTAACTTTGTGTATATGTATACTTGTTAACTGTATTCTGTTGATCGTGTTATCTGAATCAATAAAAGAATTTAATTCGGGGTTCGATTCCCGCCTTGGGAGAAATATTTGTACGATCTGTAGGTATTCGTTCCGGGTGTTCTGGTCGTTTTCTATGTATAATAAAAGATATCTATCTATGTAATGTATTGTATTATGTATATCTGTTATCTAGTAATATAGCACAAGCTCTGCTTAGCTTGGTGCTGCGTGAATTGTCCAGCATTATTATTTATTTCGTTTTTTTGGGAAAATCCTCAAATCTCACAAGAGTACCAACACATCCAACGCGCATTTGGCGAGGTAGGTACCAAAAGATTTTAAACTTACCAAAACGCCATATGTATACTTGTTCTAACAATCTTAGTGAGGCCGGTCTGGCCGCATCGTACAAAAGGTAACATTGTTAAAAATTTAAATTACAGAGGTGCTCCAAGAATTTGTGCACTTGTAATTCCAACGGCGTTTTTCTTTTCGTTTCAAAGAAAATGCGTAATGCCTTATGGTTTGATTCTTTGGAATTATGACTTATGACTCAACCAATGTATGAGTAGGTAGGTATTTCTTCAACTAGCTTAGATAAAAAATCAACCTATGCCACTAGGTACCTACCTACATAAAATATTAATAAGTATGCACAAGTAGGTATGTAGTTATAATCATGACATAATTTTCAAAGTTTCCTGCAATGGGTTGACTCAGACTTTAAATTACAATAATATTTAATAGGTACGTAATAATCTGCTCGCATAGTCCAGGACTCTGGAGTTTCCTGCAGCTTATGATGACATCGTTCGTCAAAGTAGTAGTTTATAATGCTTCACGCCACATCGTAAAATAACAACTAACAGACTAAAGGTTTCTTCGCCCGTCGCTTCTTTACTTTAGTCTTCATACCTACCGAAGCGACAGAAATCAAAAATATCACTTTATTTGTATTTATGGAAATAAAGCATTTTTGATTTGACATTCACAATTATATGTTATTTTAGGGTATTTTTTATAATTCTTCCGTAAATAAAACGCATTTGACAAAGAAATAATGCTATTTTTTTTTTAATTGACGTCATTTAACCACGGCATAAAAAAACAAAGCCCTGTCAGAAATATTTTGTTGAATAAACATTTAGGACTTGTTCCCAAGAATTCTCAAAAATCCGTCGAGTCATAAGGTTTTATCCTCAACTGTAAAAAAAACAAGCACATGGCATCCAACCGGTTTCCCAACTCGTTCATTGACGAATGCCTTACACCGCGTTGCCGGTGATCATTAGGACTTTGAACTGTCAGTTCTCTAAATTACAAGAAAAATCCACCAATGAAATAAATCTGGACGAATATACTAAAAGGGTGGACGCAAAGAAACAAATATTAATGAACAAAACCAAACTTTACGTTAAATTAACAAAACGAGTGCATGGTGTCCGAGACTGATAACGCCATCTAGTGATGAGGCAGTGAAAACTAATCGATTCAGGGTTATTCAGTAAGGTCAAAGAAAAGATTACCTAGTGGGTAAGTTAAATTAATGTAGATAATTCAATTTATCAGTCATCTGAACACGAAATACAGAAAATAAACGAGAAATCGAGAGAAGGATTATGTTTTCTATTCCATAGCGCCTACGTATTTTTATGTCTTTAAAATTGTTATGAAAATAATGTACTTACATTAAGGTAAAGCGTAACAGTATGGTTCAAACATAATTGTCGATAAGGTAAAACTAAGTCAATTATTATGAACGTCATGATATGTTATCAAACAAATTAATTAGGTAACGTACCTATACGATATATGTATTTATAGTTGTGTATAGTGTAAGTACTGATAAGAATTATATTTGTTCCTAGAAACTAAATTTATATCTTCCAATAACCGCCGCGCAGGATAACTAGCAGAAAGTTAAAGGTATTTTTTTTAAAAGCAATTTTTCATAAATTCGCAACCGCCGCGCCGCCGCCGGCAAGAATTTTACGTTGTACTTTAAACAAATAGAACCGTAGCGTCGTATTTCTTAAAATGGTTAATTGTTTTTGAGCTCATTACGGATGTAAGCGGGTGAACTACGAACCTTAATTTTATGTTGGAAGAACACCATCGTGTCATCCCTTAACGAAGGACTTCTTCAGGGTAAATGCGGTTCTAGACGCGCGCGTTCCTCATCCCTCCGAGCACAATTGTTTTTGAGCTATATTGCTACATTACCTCATCATTTTTCTTATGCCCGTGTTATGAAAGATTGCTCAGTCATATGTACTTAGATCTGTGCTTGAGTGACGTTAATTTATTTCATAGAAGCGTTACCATAATATAATGGACTCTATGAGCGTTACTTAGTATATCACGCATTCACTGCCGAGCCCGCTACACGGAGACCGGCTTTTGCGTCCTTGGATCTGAAAGTGATGGGCATAGATCGATGAATGTGCAAGCTTTCATAATATTACAGTACAGGGTATAAAGCGGTTAGATAACAATGCCCAAGCCCTGAGGCCTATGTTTTTAATAGAGATATAGATAGAGAATACTTTATTCATCACCAATTAAGAAAAAAAAATAGATTATTTTAAATTTTACAAATAAAATAGAACAGCAATGGATTTGGCAGCCTTATCGTTTAAAGCGATTTCTTCCAGGCAACCAGAATAATTGGGGGAAAAATAAAGGATGGCTGTGCTTTATAATTAATAATGTAGAACGGAGCGTAGGATCTTTGGTAGAAGGGAACTGAGTATTGCCAACAACGACATGGTTTTATGCAAGTTCTAAGAACGACTTAAAGCAGAAAAAAATAACAGAAACCCCCGCTGACAGCTGAAAGCTCAAAAGCCGTGAATCATCCGTCTAGCATTTCGATTCGGATATGCTTCGGTATATTAATATTAGTCCAAAAGCGTCGTGTCGACGCAGGCGTCGCCCGTCTGCGTTATTTCAGTATATTCAGGCGCACATTCTATTCCCGGATGAGTTTATGCACTCAATAACGAGCAGAAGCTACACTCTGTGTGACCTACATTATATTGTGAAAAGACTTGCCTGATGAAGAAATCAGTCTTAAAACGCTCTGATATCGATGTCGATGATCTGATATCGATGTTTGAAAAAAAATACAGCTAAATAATGGTGATATGCATCCACATAAATAAAAAAGCGTCTATTTTGTGGTCAATTACACGATAAACAGATATGCAAAGTATTTACAATATGTACCAACCGATATGATAACTAGATTTATGGCAACTAAAACTGACTTCTATTTGTAGGTATATTTGGCAGATAAAGCAGATTTTTTTCAATATTTTAAGTTCATTTGAATAAGGCAAGTTTTCAACTTAATGCTATTTTTGTGTAGGTCCGCCATGTTGGTGAACAATAATTTATAAATAGCTAAATTAATTTAATTTTTCACATGTTTAGCCCAACCAACTGCCATTTATAGCGAGTTGGTAAAATTGGTGGTCAGCATAAATAGCGCTATAAAAGGAAAAGGTATCACTTTATCAAAGATGAAGCCGGAAAGTGCGGCAACCATAACCACAAATGAATACAACAGTGAACTTTGAAATGTGATGCACTGGGTAATTTTATAATTGTATGCCTATGAAACCCAGAACAGATGGAGCTATAATATACAGCGCGGTGGGCGAAGGTCTGCCAGCGACGCAGGAGTTTGCGGGTTCGATTTCCGCCTCGGGACAAATGCGTGTACGATCTGCAGACATTTGTTCAGGGTGTTCTGGTCGTTTTCTATATATAATAAAAAATATCTATCTATATATTGTATTATATTATGTATATCAGTTATCTAGTACCCATAACACAAGCTCTACTTAGCTTGGGGCTAGATAATGCTGAGTGAATTGTCCAGCATTATTTATTATTATTATAATATTATATTTATATAGTAACAACAAAAAATTATAGACAAACAAGAGTGTTTTGATGATGTATCATAGATTGCTGTCAAGCCCAAAACAGTCGGAGCTAAAAAATATATTAATATAAATCATAGCAAGGTACAACTATATTACGGTATATTTTCTATAATCGGCTAGTCACTACAGACAGCTATAACGTATATTTACAGATATAGCACGATATATTTCGGTAAAGTAAGACATGACTGCCGCAGATCTAATGACCTATAGCATAGCCTCCATCTGTGGCAGCTTGCTATACTGCAATATATAGCTTACTATATAAATATATATTATAGCTCCGTCTGTTATGGGCTTTACACAGCGCGCGTTAGTGCAGTTCAGTACGGGGAAAGAAAACGCTCGCAACCAGCAACAAGACGTATTTCAGCACGCGGCTGGGCAACGTTACGCCTCGTAACACCGGTCTGTACCCGGCCTAAGGTAATCTAGGTCTGGGAAAAACCCAACCTATTAATAACAAATGATTTGATTGTTTTGTTTATTTTCCTCAAAAGATATGACGTTCCCTGGAATATTAGTGACGCCATCATCGTATTTTTATTTGCCTGATACAGTCTTCTATAGATTTCAGTAGTATCATTGAAAAACGGGTTTTAACAACTCCATCTAGATGGCACTTCGTTTCTCTGAAAGCACACAACAGGGTAGTTTCCTGGGTAAATATATATATATATATATATATTTAATCCAACAGTTAGATTATCAGAAAATATTGAAAAAGATAAAGCGCATCAAAATTTGGGAGTCGTATCGTCACGCCGCGCGCGCCGTGCTAGTGTCGCACGGCGTGACGTCACGCGGTACTTTATCTGGCTATATCTTTATAATTTTTCGTCTAATTGACAAAAGAAAAAACACGTTTCCAATATCTTCTGATAATCTAACTGACGGACTAATTAGAATATTTTTTTAGGAAACTAGCCTTCTGTAGGCATTCAAATAATCAGTTCTTAGCAGTTTCTATATCTAATCTGCATTCCTAAGGCCAGACGGGCGGCGCCGACGCATAGCTCACTTATAAACACTTCACCTCGCGCCAGAAAGCTTTTGATCCGACATAACGGGTGCATACGAAATCAAGCTGTATGAAACGAAACGATTTTCAGGGCTTACACTTATCTTTTTTTTTAAGTTTTAGATGTCGTTTTACGTACGACTGCTACGGTTGATTCATAAAGAGTTGCTCAGAATGGACTCGTACATTATTGCTCGTTATGTTTGACATTGCTAATTATTTCATACGAAATGTGATAAAATAAAATAATGTAGGTATACTCGGAAAGGTCTAGAAGTGAGTCGGAATTGTCTAGTATTGAGTCGATTGAGTGGTAATTTTATTCATGTTTGAGATTCGTATGTACCTACCTAGAATTTTGTACATTGCACAATCGTTTATATTTGGGAATAACTATTTATACCTATTAGGTAGAAAAATAGAACGTTTTTATTAGTTCTTTCTCAGCCGATTTCTCTCAGGATTCTGTTTAATTTGGCAGACAAGAATGATATAAAATACAAGAATGATTTAATTTATTTTATAAAATAATAATAAAACTAAGTTGAATAAATAAATAAATAATGCATTGCCCACACAAACGTACTACTAAAATGATTTGCAATTCGAGCCTATTTCCACAATATCATGTTTTTTGTATTCGAACAGTATTTAGCTAGGTCCCTAGTTGTTTTTTTTTTTATAATACACACCTATGAAATATAACACTAACACTAATGAAATATAATCAAAAATTTGCAAAATGCGATTTTGGATAACTTTACGTCGAAAATGACGTTTCGTCCTATTTGTTTTGTATTAAAAACAACAATATCTTACGTTTTGTTTGATAAGGAACATAGCTTACATTGTCTACTTACAGAAAAACAGCACAATGTTGAAAATACAAAAGTTTCAGTCATCATTTTTGGTATTACGGAACACAATAATTTACGAATTGAAGTTGCGAGCAGCTGTCGCCGGATCCATAAAATAAAACCATGAAATCAACGTAGGTAGGTAGGTAGATCGGTAGTAGGTATATAATTTGATTTTTATATACCTATTTGTATGTATAAGTACTTAATTTTACCTACTTGTAAATTTTTATCTAAGCTAAGTAATCTGTTTTAACTTATAGGCGGTTCCCCGAGCGAAACTAGCCAGCTATTTTATCTTATAATTTCGTTTTAACAGAGGTAATTTCAAAATGTTCAATGGGCAGTTTGTGATACCTATTACTACTATTATAAGCTTTTTTTAATGCCTTTATAATATTTTTAAAGTGTGTAATATAAGGCAGACACAAATTTGCAATTTGTGGCCACCAAGCTCTATTTTCGCATCTCTGTCTAACTAAAGTTTAGTAAATAAAAATATTACAAAGACATTGAAAAAAAAAATCTATCTATGTAATGTATAATATTACATATATCAGTTATCTAGTGCCCATAACACAAGCTCTGCTTACCTTGGGGCTAGATAATGATGTGTGAATTGTCCAGCATTATTTATTTATTTATTTTATTTTTATTTAATTATTGAAAAATGCTTATGACAGGTATCACAATCTGCCCATTGAAAATTTTGAAATAACCTTTGTTCAACGAAATAATAAGATAAAATAGGTGGCGGCGCTAGTTTCGCTCGGGGAACCGCCTTTACATTACAATTTACTTTTGTTTTGATTTTTACCAAATTTAATTTTATTTTTTATTGATATGTAATGCCAAACACAATAATTAGTGTATAAATGAATAATTAAAAATGAAATGGAAAATGCGTGCGAGTTACGCACTATAACAGCAAAAAACCTAAGAATTATTATGTTTAATGCAATAAAAGACAACCGTTTTTAAACCCGTGTATTGACTACATACTATATGTAGGGTACTTACATTATGTATAATATACTTACAATATAGATAAAACGATAAATTATATTTAGCATCACACGAAACATAATCAGCTATTATCAGTAGCTAATGAGTACCTACTGAAACTCACTGAATGTTTTACAATTTTTTTATGAACAAAGAACACTATAAAAAAGACACTTTTCAATTTTGAAATCAGTCGAAGATATCGCTAAAGTTTTTGGAATAGGATCAGGACGCTCGGTTACATCTTTATAAAAAAAATACAATCAAATAATTGAAAGACATTGTATTTACAATTGAAACAATGAAGCTAACTACAGACTATTGTAAACAATCTACAGGTAGCTCAACTGATCCACCTGTTACTTTAATAATGGAAGGATATAGATCCTACGTTAACCAAAATATAAGTTTCACTGCTTTATGTATAGTATTATCGTAAAAGTATGAAATGAATGATAAATTTTGTAATATTTTTACCTTTTTTTAGCCGTATGTACGAGTACATATATAACAAAATAAAAATACATAAATAGGTTACGCTAGACAATAAATAAAATAAAAGGCAGTTTATTATCCTCAGATCAGATCATTTTAAAACAATTTCGATTAAAACTACGTAAAGGGCCTTATGCCACAACTTTTTTTTTAATCTTTCACACTTGAAACTATAGCAGGTAAAAAATAATGGTTATTTTATTTTGGTGTGATGTAATGACAAAATGAAAAGCTAACATGATTGCTATATTGACCTTAGTCAAATAGATAAATACGTTAACTTGTTCTTTGATTTAACACATTTATATAAATATTACTAGAATTCTAACTATCTACGTTATTTTTTTTTATTAAGACACCTACTGTCACTAATCTATGAACACTGGAACACCACGATTTCTAATAATTTTATTTATTAAAAGGCATTTAAACAGCCATTATATTGGTAGTGAACATTTGATACATAATCTAAGCCATTTGAATTATTGTCTGAGCAAAGCCATTAATTAATATAACAACAAGCTACAAACAACTACTACTTTCCTTAAAATATCAAAATCTGAGTCAAATTCTACTTTGACAAAGAAAAAATTACTACAAGGCCATTGATCTTAATCGTTGTTGATATTTTAGGCACTACAATTACTACTGGACCATAACTTTATTATTAATGTAAACGAAGTGCGTGACACTTCATTAAGTTTGAATTTGCCGCGTAATAACTTTGATGTATTATTTATCTGTGTACTCGTTTGAATCTATCGGGAGCTGTCTGTCCTGTCATATTGAAATTTGACTGAATGACACAGCATGTTAATTGGAGGTTATGTAAAACAAGTGAGAAGTAGATTGTAATTAATTTGAATATCTAAATAATAGGAACTGGTGAAGCAATAGCTTTAAATGTTGTTTCTCTTTTCAGGTGAGCTTGTTATTAATTTAAGTTAAATAATGTTTTGTAAAAGTGTAGACAGGTTTATGTAATAAAATTGTCTCTTTTCAGAGCAACTCAATTTTGGTTATGTTTTACTGTTCACACATCATATCCAAGGATAAAAACACATTATAAAACAACATTTAAAGCTATTGCTTCACCAGTTCCTATTATTTAGGTATTCAAATTAATTACAATCTACTTCTCACTTGTTTTACATAACCTCCAATTAACATGCTGTGTCATTCAGTCAAATGTCAATATGACAGGACAGACAGCTCCCGATAAAGTTTATGACACTCTGACACAGACACTGGCAGAGTCGCGGCAAAAGCAAGCGTTGCCATAAATAAGAAGTTGAAGTTGATTCAAACGAGTACACAGATAAATAATACATCAAAGTTATTACGCGGCAAATTCAAACTAAATGAAGTGTCACGCACTTCGTTTACATTAATAATATTATAATAATATTAACTCTATTAAATACTATCACAAGACAGGTTTAGGGAGCGCGTACATTATATGTAAGCCGAGATGTGATTATGTACAGGTTTATATGTTTATTATATTAAAGGAGATGCAATTGTAATTCTATTGATGTACTATGTTTAGGACCGTATTAAGAAAGATTACTCAGTCATCTATCTATGCTTGTGCAATGCTTATGTCATAGAAAAGTGTTACTCAAGATCGAAGACTGAGCAAACTTTCGTCATATGGGCCTAAGTGTTTTATTAATCATATCCTCGAGTGGTTTGACTTTCATCTGAAAATAAAAAATATGTCTTAAATATTTTATAAAGATATCTTCAAAATATCGTATCATGACTTTGGTTGTTTATAAGGCTGTAAAACGGACTTCCTGTAAATGTTTTTGGACTTCCTGTAGTTGTATGAGCGAAAAATCCGGATCTAGTAAAAAATATCGATCCGAGAAAGTATACAGGATCCGTTTTATCAGATCAAATCTGGGTTATTATATTGCGTAGGTACGTATTCAGAAATTCTAAATTTGTGTTTTTTTTATAAGAAAATCAGTGTCGCTGTTATAATTATAAATAGCGTATATAACATATATTATATTGATATCTTAAAAGTAATTATTAAAAGTAAATAATTCATTTAGTTAAATTTTTAAATAGAATGATTTTGCAAATTTAATTTGCAAGTCTCTGTTTCCATGCTTTAAATAAATTTCATTTCATTTGTTACTTTATAACGCTAAACTATCATGGAAGAGCAACATTTAACTTATTAACTGTTAATGCACATTAAAAGAGTTGCAAAGGGAATTTCGTGATTTGCGCTTAACGAGGATAGTGGTGTCAAAATTTAAATTTAAATCTTCGACCATACCCTTATTAATGTTCCGGCGGCACATCGCACTTAAACTGAAATGACTTATGTTTTGATTCGTAGGATTGGGTCCATCTATGCAGGTTTTTAAGGTCGTTCGTCACGGATTGGAGCGAGATAAATTTTTTTTGGGATTATTAGTTTATAAATATGTATACATTTTTAAATTTCTATGTTTATAAAATTTATGATAAAATCTACTTTGATTCATTTGTATTTTGGGAACATTTGGTTCATAAATATGATTTATGATTTGCGGTACATCACTTTTTCGCTCATTTTATTACTTGTGGAACGAAAAAACAATTACAAAACCACAAAAAAAACTTAATTTCACGCTAACCCGCGACGAAAAACCTTAATTTGTTATCTCGTTTTCTTGTCATCATCATCATCCGCAGCCGGATTTCTACTGGGTCATTTTCTTGTAATAAACAATAATTGTAATTCGAGAAATTACGGCAAAAAGGTTCCCTCTTAACCCTTAAACTTATTTATAATATAATACCGCCTTAACCAGCACTTACCAGGCACACATCAAGCTAAATAAGCTCGCACCAGCGCTTTGACCGTGGCTCGACAAAGCGGGCAGGCGGATAAGGCTGCGCCACACCGCGCGCAAGACACTAGGTGACCGCAAGGCAGGAATACAACACTGACCTGGAAATAAAAAAACTCATAATTAGTCATTTCAATCAGACTTTCGATAAACTTTACTATATCGCATTCGCTGCCCGCCACCTGCAGGACCCGGAGATAGACAGGTGCGTCGCGGGTTATTTAAGGTGAAGTACGTTTGTAATTTCTAGACAAGGACGAGCGAACACCGCGCAGTGAAAGCGAGAAAGGGACGCAAGAGCCGGCCCGCGCGCAATTTTACTGCTTTTTATTTATAAATTTGATATTGCTCTAAAATAATACTCTTTCGCAAAAAACTAAAACCATAATCCTCTAAAGTGTTTAGTTAAGTATTTTTTAGACGATATTTCATGCAAATATGTTAAGGTGCCCCCGAACATCGAAGCTCCCATACAAACGTACTTTTCGATTCATTTGGAAACTACATGCCCTACTGATAGGAAATTTTGCACACATAATCGGATAATAAATAGCTATGTCGGTATCGGCTTGGTTTTTCAAAAAACATAATCATGATTAAATGAGAGCGAAACTAATTTTCCATATTTTAACCACCAAATCGAGTAGTTTTCAAGCGCTTTTATTAGCATGATAAACAACTTTATTCGAAAATCTGACTGGATACCGACATCGTAAATATATTCAATATTAGAAATGAACAATAATATTTAGGAAATCAATCCTTTATACAAAATGAATCGAAAAGTACGAAAAATTATCAAAAAATGGTGAAATTCCTTATAGATTCTGCAACCGCTCGCTCACACGCGGGGGGCTGTAAGACGCGGAGGAGGTGAAATCCCGAAATTAGGCGAGCGACGCCGAAGGGGCCAAGCCGATCGAGAACGACCTGTCGTCGGTCGCACTGTGTGTGATTTGACCTCATTTGCCTCGTTTTATATAAATTTTGAATACAACAAATCATTCAAACAAAACCACGAACACTAATAAACTCCCGTGACCTTATCTAAAACAGTTTTTGAGATATTTTCAACTTGCTAAATTTTACTAAGGGAAAAGTTTCTTTCGGAAATATAAATAAATTAATTTTTTACGAATGATAATGAGAATTCATCAAAAAATCTGTATTTCTAAAGCGATGTAAAATATCCGCACGGGTGTTCGATTTATTAATACAAAATGCACTAAATTTAAATATAAATCGAAGCTAAGGTCAAATAACACACTGTGGGTCGGCTCGGCCCGGTTGGTCGGCGCCAAAGAGTACCTACATTGAATGGACGGCGGCGACTGACAGACAGTCTCTGTCACAGTTCTCTGTTGTTACTTGCTACGCGCTCACTAAAATTTTAATAAAGGTTTTTCTAGTATTATGATCAACTTGACTTTGCAAATAACCAGCAAAAATGGACCCACCTAGTAGTAGACTTTATTTATTCGACATTAATTATTATTAATTGAAAGTAAAGAAATTTACTACACATAATTTACTCCATGTCGTTATTTTAAAATTTCAACATCGTAATTTGTACCTACAGAAAATTTTGGTTTATTTTTTAAATTTAATTTTTTAAAATCAGTACCTACCTACCTAATGGCGCACGAAATTTATTGTTATAAATTTCAAATTGCAAGTCAATAGCAGCAGTAGCCGAAACCGACCTCGAACCTCTAAAAACGTCATACGAATAGGTACCTACCTAGGTAGGTATCTAAAATTCTAAAGAAAAATTAAATAAATGGCACACTTTACTCCGCGAGTTCCCGCCAAAAAGCCTCAAACACGAAACACGTTACAAAATTAATGATACCTACTAACTTTAGTATTGTAATAGTACACGTACCTATATAGTCGGTAGATGCAATAATTTATATGTTTATCAAATTGTTTTATTGCCGTAATGTCATACGTTACCGTACTAACTAGTAGGTAACAATTCTGTGCCGACGACGCAGAGTACCTACTACACACACATGCACGCAAGCTTCACATACAAAGCAGACAGCTGTATTTGATGGTTATCGCGCTTTCTCACTCATAACGCGCTCTATTTCATTCGAAGTGAAATAGCAACAAATACTCACGGGCCGGCCGCTGAGATTCGGGACATGTTCTGGCCATTCTTAAGTAACTAGCAAATGAAACTGGTTTTCCGTAGTAAAAATGCAAAATTTAGAGGAAACTTTGCGATTTTTTTCTATCGAGTCAAGTTGAGTCAATCGTGTTTCGGCTCCCATAACTTACTAACAAAAATCCTAAGCTTTCGATGTTCATCAAAAAAGATTTAAAAAAATTGTGTTTTCTTGCCTTAAAATTGATTTTCCGTCCATGCAAAACCTGAGTTTTGGGACCTACTTCACCTAAGGGCATAATACTAGCTTAAATCAACTCCGTCAGACCTAAATATCTTCCAAACGACTAAATATTTAACTTACTAGGACTTAGTCTATCGATCGTATGTATCGAAAACACGATTCCATAAAATTTTCTTGATAGAAAAAAATCGCAGTTACCTCTAAATTTTAAAAACCTTAAATTCTCAAGAAATACAGAAGCAAAAGATCTTGAGAATAAACATAGTAACAGAACTAAGTAATAAGAACATTTGATAATATGTTTCGTTTTATTTTTTTTTCAAATAATCCTAATTTAAAAGGTTTATGCTCGCCTTTGCCATATTTTTCAAATTTAATGATTTATGTATGTATTTTTTCTTGTGCAATAAAGAATAAATAAATGAATAAATATTGTCTAGATTGTATTCCAAAGTATGTGTACAATTGTACATTACACTATACAGTAGTACAAAGTATGTGTTCTAACACTGTTTGGTGAATCCAAGGCAAGTATTATGAAAGCTTGTTCGGTCATCGAACTATGCTTGCCCAACACTAAAAAATCGTTATACATGGTTATTGGTAAATTAGTAACACTACGTGAACTGCAGGTTCTGCTCATCATCACATACGCGTTCGAGAAGACGCCAGGTCTTCATTCTTACAAAAGATTAGAAATCACCTCTGATATTTTAAGAACAAACACCTTAGTCTAGGACCTCACGAGTTACAAAAGACCGATCTTCCAATCCTATAACCACTGTTGATTCAGGGCAGAACAGATTTTAAGTTATGTTTCAAATTAAACCTCTTTATCAAACGATTATTGAATCCAGAGGAGTACCTATTACCTATTCGTAACGAATACATCCGACAGAGAACTAAGGTTATCGATATAGCTCAAAGGATTAGCAAGCTGAAGTGGCAGTGGGCTGGCCATATCTCGAGAAGAACCGACAACCGCTGGGGTAAACGTGTTCTTAAGTGGAGACCGCGACTCGGCAAACGTAGTGTAGGACGCCCTCCGACCAGGTGGGATGACGATTTGCGAAAGACTGCTGGCAGATGCTGGATGCGGCAAGCTGAAGACAGGGCGCCATGGCGCTCATTAGGGGAGGCCTATGTCCAGCAGTGGACAAATATAGGCTGATGATGATTATAATGATGACCTATTACCAATACTGAAATTGAGAATTAAGACCTGGCGTCTTCACAAGCGTGTTTGTGTTGATGGGCAGAAACTTCAGTTCACGTAGTTGTACTAATTTAACAATAACCCTGTATTATATCATAGATCGATGACTAAGCACATAATACGGGCTTTCGTGTACCTATCTGATGAGAACTAGCAAAGACCATATTCGAATGCTCGTTTCTATGCTGTCCTAAGCTGTAATAAATAAGCACGTAGAGCCTCTCGCAAATATCTATGGCCAATACTTTAGTGATGTTCAACTTTTTCTTTATAGACACATTCAACCGCTTTGCAACGCTTTACACTAATAATATAAATTTGAAAGTTTGGATGGATGGCTGTTTCTTATTACTTCACGCCAAAACTGAACGGATCGGATTTAAATTTAGCATAGATGTAGTTCTAAGCCATGAATCAAACATAGGTTACTTTTTATTCCATAAAACAGTTCCCATGGGATAGAAATAACGTTTCCATATAAACAACGCGTGCGAAGCTGCATGCAGAAACTAGTAGCACATAATAGTTGAATAAGCTTTTTACATCTGATAAGAAAAATTGCTCTTGATACGCAGAGCGTCTTACGGCTATGCCACGGGAGGGAGGGAAAGTATCTTAAATATTGTAGATAGAAAATTGTACTAAAAGAAGACTACATTTGAATTTTTAAAACAATTTAAACTGCTGTCAAGATTTTTTAATAATTGCCTGTGTGAACGAACCTGGAATCCAACCTGCAAAATTGTAAAAACACGCCCGTAGTTTTACGATACCGATCAAAAGGCTCTACCGTAAGGATTTTTCTTTCCAGATAATATAGATCATCTTCAATAATGAAAACGTTTAATTCCACGTTTTGCAGAAAAATTATTTAAGTTAGCAATGTTAGTATGCAAACTCTTTGTAGCATTTTTGAGCAATTTCGTGGGACGCCCCTGTATAGGTTGAAAGGGGGGTTAACTTATCAAGTACGTAGTTAAACAGTCACTTACCTCGCTATCCATGCAAACTTTGCAAATCCTGGATTCCTTCAGCTGCCTATTCTCCTCTTCAAGAGACAGCTTAGGAATCTCAATATCATCATCTTTTACCACCACATCATCACTATCCATTCTTGGACCTTCTAATTCAGTTTGGTTCTGCGACAAATCTGAGCTCGACGTGTTTGTCCCCCTATCTTGGCTCGTTGACCTGAAATGTGGGTGGGGTGATCTGGTCTCCTGCCAGGATGGTCCATTTTCGCTCGCAGCCCTGTTATGGCTCGAAGTCCGGTTTTGACTTGTCGATCTGGGTGCTCGGTTTTGACTAGAGGATCGCTGCCGAGGTGAATTGTTCCGACTGGTCCTGTAGCTAGGCGAGCCGCGGATAGGCGATCTGTTCTGACTAGATCTGTTCTGACGTTGATTTGGGTGGATTCTGTCGATCATTGTGGGCGATGGGGATCGCGTACTGTCCGACTGAGAGTTGTCTGAACGCGCCGCTCTGTAGAAAAGTAACAAGGTTATGTACCTATGTGGCGACCTCTGTGGCGCGGTGGGCGAAGGTTTGCCTGCGACGCAAGAGGTTGCGAGTTCGATTTCCGCCTTGGAACAAATATTTGTACAATCTGCAGGTATTTGTTCCGGGTGTTTTGGTCGTTTTCTATGTATAATAAAAATATCTATCTATGTATTGTATTGTATTATGTATATCAGTTATCTAGTACCCATAACACAAGCTCTGCTTAGCTTGGGGCTAGATAATGCTGTGTGAATTGTCCAGCATTATTTATCATTATTTATTTATGTATAATTTCAAGATTATGTATGAGGTCCCTCATCAGCACAGATAAGTCGATCGCTGAACCTGATCTGATCACTGACACTAAACGATTCCAGGTATCATCGACTCTTAATGCAAACAAGATCAATCAAATGCGAGTGTAACTCGCGCGCCGATGGTGTCAAACATTTGACAATTATACAAATACGTACTATAGATCGGTATCTATAGTACATATTTGTATAATTGGCAAATTGGCCGGTTAGAGACATTTAATTAAGCTGCAATTTTTTTAATATTTTAGAATATATTTCTAAATGTAAGAAATTTCAATCATCTGTTTTGAAATGTACAAACCGATACCTTTCATTTCCAGTCAGTCGTTTTACCAGTCTTTTGAAATTTCAACATCACAATTTGTACTGCAAATTTTCATTTTCATTTCTTTATTTCTTGAAATCAGTAATAGCGCCCGAAAAATATTTTTATTTAAATTAAATTTTAAGTTAATAGCTGCAGTAGTTACTAAGATATTTAAGAAAGAAGGGGGACGGACAGAGCGAGACCATAAACGATCTCGAAACCCTAAAAAATAAAGTTGCACGGCCTGGTTGTATAATGTTGTTTTTATAGTTCACCATAGCCATCAGATCTCTACTTCCGTTCTGAAATGCACGAAGGGCTGCTGGGCCACTGTTTCCTTAATCTAGCCAGTTTCATCCCAGTTTTCACTTTCTGCCCCCCTAGCACGGGGATTGTTGTCTAGAAAAATTACGCCACTTTGTCATAGAATGCGTAAATTGTTTGAAACGCACTCCTTCCACTTTAATAATGTACGCAATGTATGGCGATGCGATGTCATTATTGTCTATTCTACCCTGGACAATAATCCCCGTGCTATAAGCTGGATTTGTTTTAGAACCAAAACCTTTCCCTAAAAATTAGTTATCACGCATTGTTTTTTTTTCGTCAGTTTAGCTAGTTCGTCCCACTCAAAGGCAAAGGCCCAAATCAAAATTACCTTCCTCCATTACCTTTGGAAATACCTTGGCACAAATTCCCGAAGAGTCACGGCGAGAATGTCCTGCGCGTAACGGTGATTATTCGATGTTACGCTCCATGCCTCTTCGTTTAATTGTTCATCCAGCACTGCGTCTATTAGGGCTTCGGACGTATGGAATGGAGCACCTGAAGGTTAATAGAGAACATGATAAAAAACTGAATATCTGCATCATGGCAGGGTCCGTACTCGTAATAACGTAAATCGTAATGGTTCATGCGACTTTTATCTTATGTAAAAACGATTCAGAAAGTTCGGTTTTTGTCTCCCGAGTAGGCTCCCAAATCTATAAGATCGTGGTATGACGATAGTTCGTAATCTCGAAAGCCAGCACAAAGTCCAGTCGGTCTGATTTTTCGTAATTTATTAACTATCTCTGTAATTTATCAGCCAATTTACACAAAATCATAATGAACTTTACACCTAAACCTACTTCAATTCATGAAGTAGGTCGCTATATTACTCGCTGTATTCGTGAAAATCGTAAATCCATTCCGTAGTTTTTGAGTTTATCGCGTTTACTTGACCCTCGCCGCGTCTAGCGCTACCCAGCTGACAACGCGCCCATACCCACACTGCTCTCGAAGCACTCGTTTACATAGAAACCAATTATAAGTATGCTAACCGCAAGATCGAAGCCTCCTCGCTATCGCACGCTTGACTCTCGCCGCGTCCAGCCCAGCTGACAACGCGCCCATACCCACACTGCTCTCTAAGCATATGTTTATCTGGAAGAAGTAAACCATTTCTAAATTACAGGTAGGTAAGTATGTAGCTTCTGCACGCGGATTTACACGCGTTCTTTCGGAATAAATAGTCTATTTTTATTCCAGGGTTAGAGCAACCTATTGTTAACATTTCAGCTGCATAGCCATAGCATAGCCATAGCTGCATAGCATATTTAGCCTGGAACCAATCATAGACTACATTTTATTCCATAAATATTTTTCCATGGGATAGAAATAACCTTTTAAATGTTTCCATAGAAACAAAGCGTGCGAAGCCGCAGGCAAAACTTTTTGAATAAAAAGTGGTTACAAAACCCAAGGAGTAAATATTTAACGATATTGGTATCATTGAAATAAAGCACAAAACTCGATACAATTTTTTATTTTGAAAACTATTCATCATTTAATTGATAAATGATAACTCGTTCGTTTTCAAATTCAAGTTACTTTGTTGTTTTCTGTTATTGTTATCAGTTTCAGTTCATAAATCTGTAATACAATCCATTTTATGTCACTAAGACAGTGCCATAAAATGGATTGTGAATTGTAGTTAGACCATGATTCGATTTTTAATATTATTCCAATATTATTGGAATATTAATATTATTGGATTGGTAAATATCCCGTTATATAAGACTCTAATATTAATAACCATGATAGTTTTAAAAGTTTTAGACCCTAATTAAGTCAGTCTCTACTTCCATCTGTTCTACAAATGACTGATGAATAGATCTTAGTGAAAAGCAAACAGGCAAATCCTGGGAAATGTCAATAGGCTAGATTTTATATAGGAAAAGTCAAGCCCTTGGCAGAAGCTTTAGCTAATTTATAATATACAATTTGACTTGTTTATGTGCTTATTTTATAAGCCTAAAGAAATAAAGTCATTAATGTCGGAAAAAATAAAATCTAATCAACGGACCTTTTCTTCAACTACCAAAATTTGTAAGAAAAGTATTTGGATGGAGTGGTCAACATTTTAAAATACCTGGTCTTCAGTCACTGGCAATTCAGGGTTCAGGCGACGGGGCACACGACTTTCTGTGGTAACCTGAAATAAATCAATTTGGTTTTATTAATATTCCAATCTGGATGGAATGTCGCTACGCAACTAGCGGCCTAATTCTACTACTAGTAACGCAGCACTAATACTTTTTTGTATATTATACATATTTCGGATTCTTTTAGTAATGCTAGAGGCCGCTAGTTGCACCACCATCTCTTTAAGACAGGAGCCACAGACAGTAGCCTGTGTCGTGGCTGCCTCCTGGAAGAAGAAACTGTGGAACATGTTGTGGTACACTGCACGGCCACAGAGGAGGCCAGACAGAAAACGGGATTGAAAAGTCTCATAGAGACATCAAACCTGTCCACACCCATAGAAAAGCTGAAACGTAGCTGTTAATCTCCATAAGTCCAGCTCCGGTACTTCAAGGAGCTGGGCTTAGGCTGGGTTAGGGCCTGGTTAGGCAGGGTTATAATGATAATGCACAATACTCCTATGCGAGATGTCAGTGCAGATCCCAGTTCCCCCACTTAGAATTAGAACTAGAATTAGTTAAAACTCACAGCGCGCTGGGCAACATGTAGGTCCACGAACTCTTGTCCTTTGACCAATAGCACGTAGCCACAGCTCGGGAACCAGCGGGCGTGTTCCGACCACGGCGCATCGCCGCTTTCCCATCGTCCGAGGCCGCCGTCGCAGTAAAAACAGCGAACCTGGAAATGTGAAATGAAAATGATAAATGGTTTATTCTGTACATAGGTGGGTTACAATAACATGGGTTGGGGTTCTCTTTTAAGCATAATTATGCTTGTGTTAGAAAACCCCGCTCTTCCTTAACATTAGGTTCAGTACAACATACAGAAATTAAAATAATTATAAATACAAACGATAACTAAATTTAATTCTGTGCTTGGACGTGATGTATTTTAGATGTAGTAGTGTAATCAGTTTGGTAGTCCCAAGGACGTAGTCAGTTTGGTAGTCCCGAGGACACCGGTCTCTTAATAGTCCGGGCAACGGGAGCTACCAGATCAAGTGTGTGTATTTGTGTGTATGTGTGAGGTAGTGTGAGTGTAGAGTGCATGTATGTGTTGCGTGTTGAATGTTAAGGCAAGTTGGTTATATGTAGACTGCATATTTAAAATGGTCAGCTAACTTAAAACATCTTCTAAGCAGTGTTATTTCTCACTCTGATTTATGTCAATAGAAGCAGACAGAGTGAGAATAAGAAATGTGCTAAGTTAGCAGAACAATATGAATAAGGGTAAGAGTTTCCCACTTAGGATCAAGGCACAGTGAAAGCAAATCTATTGTGTAGTGTCATTTTTTTTGTATTAATTAGTTTAGACAAGTTTACCCAGTGTTTACAACTACCTCATGCTGAGACCGAGAATGTTTTGCGACTCTTATCGAAAGAAGCTTTGTCTTTTAATTCTAAGTCATGTTTGTTTTTGTTAATAAAGTTACAAATAAATTCTATTCTATTCTAGACACACATACACTAAAGTATAATTTACAATCTAGCCACAGAATTGGCTAATAAGATAGAGGTTTATTTTAACATATACAATAACTCAAGAGTTTTTGTTCTTTTGAGCCTTCTCACTTTATAAACGTTTTATATGTTTCGGTTTTTTCAAATAAAGTCCTTATTAATAGACTACGTCCTTGTTGTCGAGGAGCTGGATCGCCTCGACGTTTACTTCACATGATGATGAAGCAGTTAAGTGTCAATATGCTATCAAAATCTTCTAAAAATCGGTTCTATGCGCTTTCAGTGAGCGGATAGCATAGGGGACAATCTTTGGGAGATATACAGAAGGGGGTAAAATACGAACGGATATCAATTTAAAACTGTGGCCTATAGAGGGTTTTTACTTTTTAGTGATAAGCGATCGATCTGAATAGGGTATATTGTTATAATATAAGGTATATAGTTGAGGAGGAGGAGGTTAGGTATTTTTTTTCAGTAAGGTAATAAATAACATTAATAATCGATAATAAAAAGTCTGTGCATGTGTAACCCTATTGTCATTTATTGTAAGTAGTGTAGTGTGTGTGTGTCAAGCGCCGTTTAAGTATTCTAGATCAGAGTAGTTACTATAGCTCAAAATCAATAATATAGACTTTGAGCTACATTGACTGTTCTGCATTTTTACTCAAGCATTCTATAGCAATAATATAACGAAGGAAGATCAGTTAAGACTAGTATCGCATGAGTAATGAATCCATAGACCGAAAACAAGAACAAGCTTAAGCTATATTACGTGTATAAGTAAAAATCAAATGCAGTATTACATGAAGCCATGGTCTTCGCCGCGTACGTCATGCAAGGCGTGTACATTTGATCTGTTTACGCTGTAAACGCACCAAGGTCCTGCCTACCTCGTCTACCTGATCGTCGGTGCCTGTATGGAAGAAGCCAGCCTCAGCCAGAGCCAGTGGTGTCTGGGTGCGATCCGCTGGCCAGCTGCTGAACGTTGCCAGCCTAGATGCTATGGAGGAGTAGACGGTGTGTTTAGCGCCTCCGCCGACGACGCCCAGCGCTCGCCAGGTGGTCCCTGCGTTTAGAATGCGGGAGTTGTGGGCGGCACCAGACCTAGAAAAGAAAAGAGATATATCAGTTATAGTGCTAGCTAGTGCAGGGTACATTACGGATGTAAGCGGGTTAACTACGAACCTTATTTATGTTTTAACGAGGGCCTTAAATAAGGTTAGTAGCTAACCCGCCGAGTAATTGCGGTAAAATATCCCATTCCCATTGAATGGGCCATCCGGGGAGAAATGTCATAAACGATTTCGGTTTCCAATATGGTACCGAATAAGAAGAAGAAAAATATTTATTAGACAACACAACACACAAATTAAACTTTAGTACATAGATATAAACATAAGACTACTTATTTAGTACCTACTAGATATGAAGTACTTATGTATACTAAGAAAACAAGGATGGATTATTTAAATACTAACACTCATGACCATTGGGTTGGTACTGGTACTAAGAAAATGCATACAGGATGGCGGGATGGGGCGTCGTTCGACGACGGAATTTGTAACTTCAACGTCAAGATTACCTACTTAGAATTAACCTAAGTAAAAGTCAATTGTTACTTACTCACACTTGCCCTTTTTTGCTCGATTTCAGCAATTCTGATTCTAATTTACAAACAGTTAATACTTTGCAGTAGCAACGAAGTCGAGCAAAACAAAGTCAAGTGCGAGTAACATTAGTACGAGGTGTAAATGTAAAAATAAAAACATTATAATTTTGATTTGACATTTTGTGATATTTTGACATTCAGCATCATTCACAATTCGTCGAAAATTCTATGTATTTATTTTTGTTACATAAATGAACGAGGAACCGAAATAGCTTACACCCTGTCTCCCCGGATGGCGATCAATTGAATGGGAGATTTTACTAAAACCACTCGGCCGCTGACATCCATAATGAATTCGTCAAACTAATATTTTTATAGTTAGATATAGTTTTTATAGTAAAATAGTGCAGGGTACTATATAACTGATTTGATTGTTGATGAACTGATTTTGGTATAAAACACAAGCTCTGCTTAGCTTGGGGCTAGATAATGCTGTGTGAATTGTCCAGCATTATTTATTTATTATACACATTAATTTATTATTTAAATACATATAAAATCATTTGTTTGAGACTGTTAAGACTTTACTCCAGCGTGAAGTATTAACAATTGAAACAATGGAGCTACCTGTAGACTGTTGCAAACAACCTACATGTAGTTCAACTGATCTATATCAATACCAGAAATAAATAATAAGTGCTGGAAAATCCACACAGCATGAACTAACTCCAAAATAAGCAGACTTTTTGTTATGGATAGTAGATAACTCGGATAACTCTTATTAAATTAATACATTACGAGGAACGAGCTGTATTAGACGGATAAATCCTCCTCCTTGAATTTGATAAATACAGTAAAAACAAGGATAGTTTCATGCATTAACATTAGACATCACAGTTATCCTATCACTAATAGAACACAGAAATAAATCTAGAATATAACATACCATTTCAGTGTTTCCATGCTTTGATTTTCCCCAGAACTTTTGAAATAACCATAGACAAATTTATCAGAAAGAAAAATTACACATCTAAAAAAAATTTATTTTATTATGCTTTGATATGCCCCAGAACTTTTGAAATAACCATAAACTAATTTATCAGAGAGAAAAATTACACATCTAAAATGAATGAGGAACTAATTTAGTAAACAAAGCAGTTCATTAAAATCGACTCCAGCAACGTTTTATCCGCGCAACAGTCACGTTACACTGAATAACAAACTTCTTTATTTACCGGCAAAATCAAGGTGAAGCGTCGAGACATGGTTTTTAGGTATACATATGTATATACGGCCTAACAGCACAGAGAATAAGGATGATTTTACACGTATCTTGGCATAGTATTTAAATCTGATTTAGTAAAATCGGATTAATCGTTTTTTTTAGTCATGATTTTATAAACCATGAAATAATAAATAAATAATAAATAATGCTGGACAATTCACACAGCATTATCTAGCCCCAAGGTAAGCAGAGCTTGTGTTATGTGTACTAGATAACTGATATACGTAATATTATACATTTCATAGATAGATATTTTTTATTATACATAGAAAACACCCAGACCAACGGAACAATTTTCTGCAGATCGTACACAAATTTGTTCCGAGGCGGGGATCGAACCCGCAACCTCTTGCGTCGCAGGCAGACTCTCGCCCGCTGCGCCACTGAGGTCGTCTAAATGAAAACATCTAGCCTAAGGTAATGTAAGAGAAAAGTTGCCTATCTCGGACATGACTTACGACATGATCGATACCAGCTGCTGCAAGGGATCATGATGGGTAACATACAGGCTAAAAGAGCAGTTGGTCGGAGGAAGACTTTCTGGCTGCGCAATATAAGGCAATGCACTGGCTTTAAGAAAGCAGAAGATCTATTTAGGTTAGCCCTGGATAAGGAAAAATTCAAGAGGATGACTTCCGACCTTAAGTAATGGAGAGGCACTATTAGAAGAAGAAGGTAATCTGGTAATCCAAGCAAGGAACTAGAAAGTAACTTTCCCCTAGATGATTTACGTAGCTTTTAGGGTTCAGTAACGAAAGAGTAAAAACGGGACTATACTAATCCTTTTCTCTGTTCGTCTGTCCGTCAGTCGGCTGTATCTCATGAACCGTAAAAAGTGGCCATTGAAAATGTCATTTTTACCGGGAATGTAGGTATTAATTCTCTTACTCAACCACAAATAATAATAATAAAATACATTTTAAAATTAAAGGGGCTCCCTTACAATATTTTTTTTGGCTATATCTAGTCGACTGCGCATCTATAACCTATAAAGTGATTGCGGCTATTACAACAAATAAAATTAAAAAAAACATTTTATAATTAAGGGGTCCAATGTCCATGAAAAGTTGAGTACCGAATCCGACACTGAAGTTAAGCAACGTCGGGTGCGGTCAGTACTTGGATGTGTGACAGGGTCATAAAGGCATTTTGCTATTAAAAAAATATTTTAGGGGTTCTTTTGCGAAATAGGTATATAATATATATACCTATTTCATATATACTATATATGATGGTATACGGTATCCTCCGTATGCGAGTCGACACGCACTTGGCCGGCTTTATTACATCATTATGTGTAGTAGCAGCCTATACGATGGCCTTCCACATAAATAGGCCTTAATAATAAAGGAAGTGTGAAGTGGTATGGTTAACAAAACTTATTAAGATTTGAAATCAAATTTATTTCCGCATGTTCAGATTGATGTGTTTGAGAATTGGTGCATGTACCATAAGTTATAATAAAATTTCGTGAAAAGCGGTGCCTAGTAAATAAGGCACTAAAAAGGTCTGACTAGTGAATTGAGGTCAATTTATTTCTACGAAAATTTGTGTCCCTAAACATTTCGATTTCGGCAGGATTTCGGATTCGCGCTTCACTTTCAATACGAGTGCGCTCTAACCAACGAAATCGATCACGTGTTTTGTACAACATTTCATCAGGACCTCTTACGACTATAGCGTCGTTAGCTCCTCCTACAAAGGAAACATACAAGTAATCCAAACCTGCTCAATGACTAAAGTTACGTTTTGTACGAGTGACGAAAGGTGTCACATTGATTTATAGAAAATTACCCCAGTGCGAGTTGCATACTATAAAGCAAAATCCCCTAGTCAATTTATTTGTGCAACTATGGTTGGATGAAGTACCATCCAACGTCAATGGCACAAAATCCAAAATTCAAAGTGCTTTATTTCCTTTAGACCTTACAGGACTCTTGGACACGTCACAAAAACTCAGATTACATAAGTAAAACTAGGAAATAAAGTGATCACTTTGATTATTTGTCCACTTCAATCGTTTTAAGGTAAAGTAAAGAAGCGAACCAGAAACCTTTCCTTGTTAGAATGTTAGTTTTCGAGTTGGAGCAAAACTCGTCCCAAGTTTCTTTATCGTCCAGCTAGATAATCTGATATTTAATAGTAAGTCTTTTTACAAAGACAAATAATTTGTATTGCTTAAAATTCATAGCTAATGCTTTGTAAAACAATACATAATACATACATAGAATAGAATACTTTTACTGGCTCACACACACATACACAGAAAGATACAAAAAAACATAAAAATAAATAATACTACTTAAATAGTAAAGTGAACCAATAGGGTCCTGCCTCAGCTTAATGTTGCTCCACAGAAAGTTAAGCAACGCTGGTTTTCTGGCAGAACCTTGGTGCACGCATGGTGCGGTACATTAGCTTTACATATGAAATAAGGCTATTTTTTACCTACTTTATTGCTATGTGATTGGCCCAAGACAGAAAAGTGTGCTACTAAGTGCATTATTTTTATTTCCTTTAGACCTTACAGGACTCTTGGACACCCAAATTTGCCTACCCAATGATAAAAATAGGGTATAGTTTAGCCTGTAGACTTACGCGTATAACCACGAGGTAGAAATAAAAACATATATTAAACTTGACGACCTCTACGGCGCGGTGAGCGAAGGTCCGCCTGCAGCAACGCCAGGAGGTTGCGGGTTCGATTCCCGCCTTGGGACAAATGTTTAAACGATCTGCAGATTTTTATTTATTCCGGGTGTTCTAGTCGTTTTCTATTTATAATATAAAATATCTATCCGTGTATATGTATATCAGACTATCAGTTATCTAGTACCCATATATCAGTTATCTAGTACCCATAAAACAAGTTCTGCTTCACTTGGGGCTAGATAATGCTGTGTGAATTGTCCAGCATTATTATTAATATTTTTTACCTATGCTGAGTTTAAACACAATTCAGCGTCACCGACTGGAGCCGAGTATTTCCGATTCAGCGTCACGAACCCGAGCGTGACCGTTCAGTTTCGTTTACTCTTCAGAAAATCCGGAATGTGCGCTTTAGAAGTAGGTACATTTCATTAACGGTGCAAATAATACTTACGATTGTGGTTCAGTATCACTGGGCATAGGCGATCGTAACGGCGGTGTGTCGAAAGGCGATGTCGACATCGGCAAGTTTACTGATTGAAGAGACGCCATTATTGTAGCGGCGTGGTCGCATCGAGGGAAATACCTGACAATACAGGAAATTAGAAACACTGAAGAAAGACATTTATGATAGGTATCTAGTATTTTAAAATAAATAACTAAATTATAATTATAATTTTTTTAGACCATAGAAAAATTATAGACCTAATTTAACTTTATGCTACGGTCCATAGTAATATATACCTTAAAACGTTAATATTATCAGGATGTATGAATAACACCATAAGCTTATAAATGCGAAAGTTTGGATGATGTTAGTGCCGTGTGGCTTAGAATTTGCACCATAGAAAACCATAGAAAAATTATAGACCTAATTTAACTTTATGCTACGGTCCATAGTAATATATACCTTAAAACGTTAATATTATCAGGATGTATGAATAACACCATAAGCTTATAAATGCGAAAGTTTGGATGATGTTAGTGCCGTGTGGCTTAGAATTTGCACCACCCCAACTCTTCCCGTGTGTGTCGTACGTAAGAGGCGACTAAGGGACATACACCGGGGGGCGGGCAGCAGTGATTCTTGCAGAATAGATCTACCACCGAACTTCGATCCCCAACCCAGCGTGGGGATTACGGGCGTTATGAGATAAAAAAAACCAGGGGGAGGCCTGCGAGCAGCAGTGGACTATTATAGGCTATTGATGATGATGTTAGTCAAAACACGAAAACTACGGAACGGATCCGGCATAGTGGAGGTCTAGATCTGAAATAAAACTTTAGCAACATTTTATCCCATAAATCAGTTCCCATGGGATAAAAATAACCTTTAAACGTTTCCATAGCTACAACGCGTGAGAAGCCGCGAGTAAAGATAGTGTAGGTATATTAAGCTAGTCAGGTAAGAAGTATTAAGAATGACGTCGTCATCATCAGCATCTTTATCCAAGTACATATGTATATTTTGTTTAAATATCAATCAACTACTACACTTTTTACTACTTTTGCGAAATGTGAGTTTTCTTTTGTTACTAAAATTTGATGTAAATTTAGAACATCACAGCATATAACTTAGATACCTGAAAAGGCTACTGATAATACTGAAAATAAGAGTGCAAAGCTGTAGGCAGAAGCTTGTGTCAAATAATAGATATTTAAATACTAACATCCTATGAATTTCTAGAGGCGATCCCACATATCCAAGATTATGGAAGGGGAGAAGCTCCCCTCCGCACCATGCACATCGCAGTCTGCCCTCTCCTGCATGATAGAACCCAGCATTCACTAGCGCCTCTCGAGATACTGAAGCATCCTGAAATATTACACATTCCATTGGCTGTCCTTTACCAGCAACAGTTTGAGATTATTAATCACGAAGGATGCTAATGAGGAAGTTAGTGAAATAATGAATGCTTACATTCTGAAATCCTATTCTTGGTGGTGTAATGTAATCTGCATTCACATCTTGCTGGGAGTGTATATTATTATTACTACTACTTACATTGTACAACATTGTTGGATTGCAACCAAAGTTGATGCAATCAAATAATTTATGAGTTTAAGTAATTATTATTAGACAAGCATTTCTTGAGATGACGATCAATGATACCTACTTTATCTCAAAGATTACACTCAGTGTCAAGTTTCAACATAACACAAATTATTTTCTTACACACGTACACTCGTCACTGTAGGTATGTATTGATTGGTATAATAGTAAATTTTAATTGGGTCCTATTTGATACAATTAAGTATAGAATGTGCCTATTTAAGATTATTTATGGGGTATTTATCGCATACCTTTTGCTTTCTTTTCCACAACGATAAATAAATACCCAATAAATAATCTTAAATATGTTATCAATTCACTAAAGTTTAAAATGTTTTAGAATGTGAATGTTTTAAAGACGGGATCTCACCTCCCAGTTGATAAATGAGAGGAGTCTCAATGCATCACTTCTGTACATCTCATCCTCTTCCGTCAGCCCATAATCTGAGGTAGACCTGGTAACAGCAGCATCAGGTTCTTCACTTGGTGGATCTTGTACTTCTTCATTCCAACTTGGAGTTCTTGGAATGTTACCTATTGTAACATTCCCCGACAATGATGGATGTACCACATAAGTACACTGTGGCTCTACAAGTCGATGCCTCGTCATCACCTGGTCGCCGTAATTCCAATTTGATATCTTAGCATTACAACTGAAGCACTGGACCTCAGTGCCTTCACCTGTGTAGAAAAATCCTCCTCTCGCAAGCCTTGCAGGATCCACTGGAGCTGATGTCGGCCAGCGAGAAAAAGTGTGCAGCCTATTGATTTCCGAATTCATCTTCTTGCGTACAGTTATAAGAGGTATAAGATAAAAGTGTCGCGTCTGTCTTCCATGCAAGAAATCAGTAAAGATTTTCACAACAGTGATTGTTTATAAGTAAACTTTTTGAGTTGTTTTGATTCTTCACCTGTACCACGAACGTAATTGATTGGTTTATGATTTATCTCACGTTGTAGCACATATCCAGGATTTGAGGATTTTATAGAAAATTAAGCGTCGTTTGTTTTTCAAAGTCAAGGGAAAAGAAAAATACATAGATTTTGCTGGCTGGGATGAAAAGAAAAATGTAGTAGAGTAGGGGAGGGAGGGAAGGAAGAGAGAGAGAAGGGCAACAACAAGGTGAGTGAATGGAAATGAAGAATCCTTACGACCGTCAACGTCAACGTCTTGAATACTGTCAACTGTTAAAGTCACTTTCCGTGTCATCTTTAAAAAAAAAGAAGCCAAGAAGACACCCAAAGAAGAACGTGTAGAGCACAGAGGAAGAAGGGTATAGAGCTCTTGTATATGCCCATCTCATTCACACAAGAGAGAGATCAAAATATGCTGCTAGCCTGAGAAAAAACGAGATAGAATGAGCCCTATTCCTATTTCATCCGCGTGGCCAGTTTTTTCATTGTTTAGCTCATCTATGAGCTAAACAAATGTGCCGGGCACATCGATGGACTTCAACACAGTATTTGTTTATTCGACCTTTATAATGTTTTTTGCTAATTGAATGTGGTAAAGTGACTCTACGGACATTTCTGCATCTCACAACACTATATACCTGAAGCAAAGATGATGTGATGCAATGTTATTTGATGTTAAAGTGAAGGTGAACGAAAAGTGCCAAATTTATCATTCCACTTGTAAGTACAAGTTCGTTTGACTTAAAAAAGGTTCAAAACTTATAGATTCATAGATTTCCATTGAGACAAGGCTCAAAAATTATGTTTTGTGCTAATTCTAATAAACATAACCTAAAATTACGAAAATTTAGGGATGCCTGCACTCGACAATAAATTTCCCCAAACATGGCGCAAAATTTTCTCATAAATACTTACATCCACATTAACTTAAAATATGTTTTTATTTTTTACAGATTTCCCAAAAACAATGAACCGTCTCGTAGTAATGAAAACGTCTGCTTTGGATAGATAGAAGCCCCACGGATCGCAAAAATTTGGGAACACAAAAAAAAAACAAGAATTTGTATCAAACCATTCATGAAAATGTTTTTATAAAAAGAAACAGCGAACATATCTGTTCCCTCGTGCTGTTACAAGACTGGTAAGTAAAATAAATAAATACATAACTAATGGCTCAGTGCAACAGTGGTTGAAAGTTTTTTTGAGACTTGGATTAAACAATATTCTTACCTACTTTGTGTTTTAGTCTACCTACCTTCCATTCAAATCAAATTCAAAAATATTTAAATGGTATTGGGATTTGGTGTAACTAATACTTGCCATATTTAAACTAGGTACTATATTATGTACTCATATAATATTCATATTTCCTTTAACATTTTATTTCAGGCATGTAAGATAAATACTACGGAAAAGGTACGTGAAGGAAATCATGAAAACTTTGTGTTTGTAAGAGAAATACAATCCAGTACACACATACAACCACACAGTGTAAATTAATAAGTACAGTTTAATAAAGTGTACGTACAATATTATGAATTATGTGCATATTATATTATTTTCAAAAAATAGTATTTAGTACTAATATTATAAATTACTTGTTAATACTAATGTATATAAGTACTAATAATATTAATATAATTGAATATAAGACTGATAAACCTACATTTTGATAAGTTGGGTATGCAGTTGATTTGTGATCCTATGATTTGTGGAGAATAAATATTGATATAACTATCTTAAGAATCAAAAAAGTCATTATTACATAATAATATTTGTATAAATAAGCAAGGACGTAGGTAATACTGTGTTTGAGGTATAAATAGTGTCATTTATTTGGTTTTCTCCGCACTTTCATCTGAAGTAGGTAGGCCTATAATGTAAAAATGCTTTTAAATTTCTTGTTCTGGTTGTCTTATATTGGCAATTCCTGTGTAATATTAAATACTTAGCAGAAATGTGATTTCCAAAGTGCAATTTTTATTGTAAGTCTGTGCCTGTTTATCGTGTTTGAATGGATTCCCTAGCAATAATATTTTTTTCAAAATTATTTGTATAAGTTAATAGTAAATAAAGTATAATATTTTAAAGAGTTTGAAATTATTTCTTCACGTAGTATAAGTAGCGGTGGTAATAAATTTAAGAAAATAAAATTGATACCAAAACGTAGTTTTATTTCAATGCTCAGTTTACCTATTCCCGCATACTAAGGTAGGTACTTAATTAAATAATAAATAATAATAAGGAATCCGTAGTTAGCAGTGGACTGGTATAGGCTGATAATGATGATGAGGGGTAATGCTCATAATCCTCACGCTGGGCATGCGGGTTGTGAATCGCAGTTCGGTTCGGTGGTAGATCTATTCTGCAAGAGGCGCTGCTGCCCGCCCCCCGGTGTATGCCCCTTAGTCGCCTCATACGACACCCACGAGAAGAGTTCGGTTAGTGCAAATTCTAAGCCTGCACCATACGGCTCTACCAGACATGAAATTACGAACCTAGTCAGGGTAAAAAAAATTGCATGGCAACACCACTTCGTATACTCTGTCTCTTTTCACGGCCACGCATGCCAACCATCTAGGGTATAATTCATCTAAGGTGTAGAGCTTAGAATATCTACCCTAGATAGATATTCTAAGGAGTAGAGCAATCCCTACTCCATCAAAAGAAGGAGACACACCGCTTCTTCCACCAAAATGACCCAGAGGCCGCCGTTGCCTCTGCGAGTAAAAGTAGGGTAGAGACGAAGACCTCGGAGCCCTATCTAAACGCTTTGGAAGCAAGGAAGAACACGAAGCGTTTGAAGAAAGCCTGCTGAAGGATCTTATAAAGTAGACTTTTTTATGTTCGGATTAGTATGTATGGCAACATGTAGCCATGGTTGTCTTTCACTCAATAATATTTATCATACAGTCACTGTCATGCTTCAAAAATTGAATTTTAGCGATTTTTTATCTTTTTTTAGCGAGTTCTAGCGTCCATCCGAAGAGAATAAAACCACTACGTTATTCGTCCATAATCAATCCATCCTATGCATCCATCCCTTAGATGAATTATACCTAGATGGTTGGCATGCGTGGCCGTGAAGAGAGACAGAGTATACGAAGTGGTGTTGCCATGCAATTTTTTTACCCTTACTAGGTTCGTAATTTCATGTCTGGTAGAGCCTAGCCGTATGGTGCAGGCTTAGAATTTGCACCAACCGAACTCTTCTCGTGGGTGTCGTATGAGGCGACTAAGGGACATACACCGGGGGGCGGGCAGCAGCGCCTCTTGCAGAATAGATCTACCACCGAACCGAACTGCGATTCGCAACCCGCATGCCCAGCGTGAGGATTATAAGCATTACCCCTCATCATCATCATCAGCCTATACCAGTCCACTGCTGACTACGGATTCCTAAAATTTATTTAATTAAGTACCTAACCTACCTTAGTATGCGGGAATAGGTAAACTGAGCTTTGAAATAAAACTACGTTTCAATTTTATTTTCTGAAATTTATTACCACCGCTACTTATACTACTAGCTACGTGAAGAAATAATTTTAAACTCTTTAAAATATTATACTTTATTTACTATTAACTTATACAAAACATTTTGAAAAAAATATTATTGCTAGGGAATCTATTCAAACACGATAAACAGGCACAGACTTACAATAAAAATTGCACTTTGGAAATCACATTTCTGCTAAGTATTTAATATTACACAGGAATTGCCAAGATAAGACAACCAGAACAAGAAATTCAAAAGCACTTTTACATTATAGGCCTGCCTACTTCAGATAAAAGTGCAGAGAAAACCATATAAATGAAACTATTTATACCTCAAACACAGTATTACCTACGTCCTTGCTTATTTATACAAATATTATTATGTAATAATGACTTTAGATTCTTAAGACAGTTATATTAATATTTATTCTCCACAAATCATAGGATCACAAATCAACTGCATACCCAACTTATCAAAATGTAGGTTTATTAGTCTTATATTCAATTATATTAATATTATTAGTACTTATATACATTAGTATTAATCATAATATTGTACGTACTCTATTAAACTGTACTTTTTAATTTACACTGTGTGGTTGTATGTGTGTTCTGGATTGTATTTCTCTTACAAACTCAAAGTTTTCATGATTTCCTTCACGTACCTTTCCCGTAGTATTTATCTTACATGCCTGAAATAAAATGTTGAAGGAAATATGAATATTATATACATAAAGTACCTACTTTAAATATGGCAAGTATTAGTAACACCAAAATCCAATATCATTTAAATATTTTTGAATTTGATTTGAATGGAAGGTAGGTAGACTAAAACACAAAGTAGGTAAGAATATTGTTTAATCCAAGTCTCAAAAAAACTTTCAACCACTGTTGCACTGAGCCATTAGTTCTGTATTTATTTATTTTACTTACCAGTCTTGTAACAGCACGAGGGAACAGATATGTTCGCTGTTTCTTTTTATGAAAACATTTTCATGAATGGTTTGATACAAATTCTTGATTTTTTTTTGGGTTCTCAAATTTTTGCGACCCAAGGGGCTTCTATCTATCCAAAGCAGACGTTTTCATTACTACGAGACGGTTCATTGTTTTTGGGAAATCTGTAAAAAATAAAAACATATTTTAAGTTAATGTGGATGTAAGTATTAGAGAATATTTTGAGCCATGTTTGGGGAATTTTATTGTAGAGTGCAGGCAACCCTAAATTTACGTAATTTTAGGTTATGTTCATTAGAATTGGCACAAAAAAAACATAATTTTTGAGCCTTGTCTCAATGGAAATCTATGAATCTATAAGTTTTGAACCTTTTTTAAGTTGAACGAACTTGTACTTACAAGTGGAATGATAAATTTGGCACTTTTCGTTCACCTTCACTTTAACATCAAATAACATTGCATCACATCATCTTTGCTTCAGGTATATATTGTTGTGAGATGCAGGAATGTCCGCAGAGTCACTTTACCACATTTAATTAGCAAAAAACATTATAAAGGTCGAATAAACAAATACTGTGTTGAAGTCCATCGATGTGCCCGGCATATTTGTTTAGCCAATGATATTATAATATAAATGAGGTAGATGTCGCACTAGCGCGTGGAAACTGAGGCGGCCAAATTAAGACAATTGTCGTAATTTTGATTTAGTCGAATAACAGCTGCGAGCGAGTGACCGCGCGTGACTTTGTGCTTTTTATATGCCTAGCTGTGTGTTCTGACAATGCAAAAACTATGGTACAAAGGTAAAAAAGGATGAATAAGTTACGTACCACACGTAAGTATATAAAACACCTCATAGTTTACGTTTTATTTCGAAATTACAGCAAATTATCGGTGCATAATGAAATATTTTAAGTGATGCTAAAAAGGGATAGAGAATATTGACGACAACCGCAGCGCGATAGGGACAGATAGCGTGCGCCGGGCGTGCGTCATAGAGTAATCAATCAGAAGTATTCAGAAGGGATCTCATACTCGTAGGCACAAAATTTACTTTAATAGCGTAGCACTAAACATCTTTTCTTTTCAGTAATTTTTAAATATAGTAATTGCTTCTTTTAAAATAATAGTCGATCTTAATTAGGCCTTTAGAATTAGGTAGTAGACATGCGCAAATAAAATATTTTTGTCATCTGTTAGTCTGTTCTGTTCTCAGAACAATGTTAATAGTTTCATTGACTAAACATTTACTTAGAATGTTTCAAACGAATAATAATACCTTTCTAAGGTAATGTCTCATATGTTCCTTGAAATTATATATTAATATTCAAACAAACAAATTGTTTCATTAAATGTCCCTTCTGTAACAACATTTCTCCTATTCTATGTAGTTCTCGCGGATTTCAAGCGCAAGTCTAAACAGATAGCTATCCTTTTCTATATCATTTGTATTGTATTATTTGTCGCATTCATTGTTGTATATAATAATAATAATAATTAAGCCTTTTATTTCCAAACTCCTTAACTATGTACAAAAGTTTTATTAGTGTTTTGCTTATAAATAGGTTAGTAGGTACATATTATAGAGATTTAGTTATTTACACTTGTTGAGAGTTGGATCCCTTCTTGGGTAAAGGCCTCCTCCATTTTCATCCATGACTCTCTGTCGATTGTCTGGCAACCTGCTTTCAACCAGCTTTCTCCTGCTATTTGGACTATATCATCAGCCCACCGTCTATACGGTCTGCCAACATTTCTTTTGCCAGCTGGTCCCTTCCATCGTGTAGTCTGTATTGTCCATCTTTTATCGGTGAGGCGAGAAATGTGCCCTGCCCATTTCCACTTTAGTCTTAAAGCTTGTGTGAGTGCATCTGTTAGTTTGGTCTTTCATTCATTGTTGTAACCTATGGATACGCGAGAGGTTGGTATGCATATGTCGTAGAGGACCTAAATCTGAGCAACGCGCAGTATGAATATACGTCATCTATAGTAAAACATCATTGTGTTTAGCACATAGATGAGCTAAACAATGAAAAAACTGGCCACGCGGATGAAATAGGAATAGGGCTCATTCTATCTCATTTTTTCTCAGGCTAGAAGCATATTTTGGTCTCTCTCTTGTGTGAATGAGATGGGCATATGCAGAGCTCTATACCCTTCTTCCTCTAAGATCCATCCATTTAGCAAATAAAATAACGTAGGTAGTGGTTTTATTCTCTTTGATTTAGCCATGGTCGATCAGTCGATCTAATCAAAATCAAACTTGCGAACCGTATGTATTACAAAATTTGCAAACCGTTTGATCTTGAGTTCTAAATCTAAAACCATCGATATTTTACCAAATTAATATTACTGCCACCGCCGAGGTCGCGGCGTTTCCACATTTAATAGTGCAGTGCACATAATTGGTTAGTTATTTCAATAGACTCCTTGCACTACACTGACTGACTGAATGTTGGGCGTAGCTGCTCATAATAAATTACCATGCTGTGGATTTTAGTCATTGCCATAAGTATTCTCATAGCTTACTGTATCTTTTACGTGCTGACAACTAGAGATGCAAAATTAATCCAGGACCTGTGGGGTAAACATGTGGTCATAACTGGAGGTTCTAGCGGCATTGGCAAGGCAGCGGCATTTGAAGCGGCTCGTTTAGGTGCACATGTCACTGTTATCGGACGAGATGTGAACAAGCTCGAAAAAGCTGTAAAAGAAATTGTTGACAATCTTGAAAACGTAAAGAAAAAGGACCAAATAATTCAGTATGCTGCTCTTGATGTAACATCAGACTATGACATCATTCAGAAATGTTTTGCTGACTTAGAGTCTAAAGTTGGGCCAATTTTTATGCTTGTAAATTGTGCTGGAGCATGCATATGTGGGCTGTTCGAAAATATGAAAATAGATGATATCAAAGCAATGGTTAACTTGAACTACTTTGGGACAGCGTTACCAACTCGTGCAGTGCTCTCTAAAATGAGGGAGAGAGATGAAGGCATTGTTGTCTTTGTGTCCTCGGAAGCAGCTCTGATAGGTACGAAAACTGATTATTTCATTCTTTTTCTGAACACAACTGTAGAAAACTCCATTCTGTAGTACAATATAACTAAAGCTTGCTCAATTATGATTTTTAATTTTAATAAGCCTGACCATATCAAAATTTGTAGGAATATACGGCTACAGTGCTTACAGTGCTGGTAAATGGGCAGTCCGAGGCTTAGCAGAAGCTGTCAGCATGGAGCTTGTTGGAACCAATGTTAGAATCATGCTGTCATACCCCCCTGACACTGACACTCCAGGGTTGCAACAGGAGAATACCACTAAGCCAGAGGAGACCAAGATTATATCTGGTACTGGGGGGTTGCACACTCCCGAATCAGTTGGAAAGAAGTTGATTCATGATGCTATGGTAAGCATAATAATACAGCATCATCTAGCCCCAAGCTAAGCAGAGCCTGTGTGTGTTATGGTGTGGTGTGTACTAGGTAACTGATATACATAATAGAATGTATAATATCCAAATCACCCAGGACAAATATTTGCAGATCATACAAAAATTTGTCCCAAGGCGGGGGCGGCAATAGAACCAGCAATCTTCTGTTTCGCAGGCGGTTTACCGCCGACTGCGCCACATTGGTTGTCATTTACAGTTAATATTCGAAAATTTAATAAAATCCCTTCAGCCCTTTCAATGCAGACTGCCACTCGTAAATTTTCGTAGAAAACATGGCCCCATGCGAAGTGCGAGTTACGTACTATAAAGCAAAAACTACAGTTACTATGTTTAACAGTATGTCACTTTTCAAGGGTTTTGTTTAGTTTAAGCTACGATAGACACTAATTTGTGAGTTATTTGTTATTTTATCATTACTACCACATATTGGACATGATTATGGTTCTTATTTTAGTAAATTATACCACTACTTTGGAAGAATTCATGTCTTTTGTAAAAAGAGTCATTAGTGAATAAGAAATTTTTAACTCTCTCTCACTTTTGGTGATAATTATTGATCTAGTATCACCCCTCTTTGTTGTTGCACTTTATCCTCGGACACTCTGTATTTTCAAAGTAATAACAACCTACATTATTGATTAAGTTGTTTTGAAGTGTTTTATTTTTTCTTTCAGGCTGGCAAAATCTACTCAACATACAGCACCAGTGGTTCTTTAATGAATACTTTGTATGGAGTGTCTGTAGAAAGCACTGTCCAAGTTGTTACTCAGTTCTTGTTCATGGGAATCCTCCGAGTGGTGGTTGTGGGAGTCATGTACTCATTCCATAAAATTGTAAAGGACCAGCTAAAGTTAAAAAGTTCTAAGGTCCAGGATAAACAAGCAACTAAGTAACTACTTGTAAATTTTGAATGTAGTAAGTATTTATTATAACTAGAAGGCATGTTACTTTTATTACTTAAACTAATTTATTTATAACAAAGAAAGCTCCAAGCTCTATAAAGAAAACTTATTTCGTAAATCGAGAGAGAAACTATATTTCTTTTACTATATTTTATAAATTTAAACACTTATAAAATAATATCTACTGGGTAGGTAAGAAAAGAGTACTATTACAAATAAGTACAATTTTTAAAGATTATTTTACTTTTATCAGTTATCTTATCACTTATCAGGAATATAAAGTTTTATTATATGTATACAACAATTATCTAAAAACTAATAAATGCTAGCAGGTATCTAAGAGATTATAGCCTTATTAGAAAAGAGATGACAGAACTAGAAATCACCAAAGCTATTATCTAGCTTATATTTTTTTTACTTGAGCCTTACATTACAAAACACGTATTAAATCATTTTTTTGCAGATAGATGATTCATTTTGTAATAACTAGAAACTTAACTTAAAACATTTCGGAGAAATTTCTTAAGTTAATGTTAATAACCATGATAGTTTTAAAAGTTTTAAGTATTTTCTAAAATTCTGTTAACCTATTATTATATTAATTATGTTATCCAACCTAAAAGACTACCAAGTCAGTGTAAGTACTTATCAAAATCAATACCTATTAATTAGTATTCAAATTAATAAATAGGGCCAGCACACTGCTTCTGTTCATATTCAAGTCTAAATCCTCTTGCAACATACCCTTCATCAGATCTGAACCACACCACTATTGGTCCAGCATTGTTGTCTGAAACAAGGATACACATGAGATTTTTATCTAAGTTTATTTTTATATTTCATAATCATAACAGTTGTACTTAAACTTATTTTACACATTCCAAAGGCACAATATTCTGTTGAAAAATGATTACATTTATTAGATCTTAGATAGTTTTGTATTTAGGTATATTTCAATAAATTTTATTAGTAAAAATCTTATTTTTATTTTTAAAGGTTCGGTGGCGTTGTTTTTGCGAATTGCGACGCTACTGTTAGTTAGCAATCACTCCCATGGGTAAATAAATTTGTAGGCATGGACGAAAATAAATTGTTTGTTAATGTTTAACAGGTATGTTTTTCGTATTTCTTACTAGGCATTTTCCTTTTGGTCCCTCCCTGCTCAAATAGGAAACCATATTTTTTTTTGCCGTAAATTTGTTTTTGCGCCGCTATGACTTGGAAAAATATGGCACACACTCGGAACGGCTCTGGTAAACCAATTACTTTACTATGACAATGGTATCGTCGCAGAATTGTCTAGTGAAACCATAGAAATCTAAATTATTTAGATTTCTATGAGTGAAACCAATAATATAACACTAGTTTACCCCTCGTGATTTTAATACAAACAAATATTAGCAGGTCAATAGCACCGCAAGTTAAAAAAACAATTTTATTACGGTACCAAACTACGTAATCTCAAACTTGAATTACCGAATATCCAGGAATATTTTAAAAAATCCCGAAACACGTGTTCAATGGTTGTGTATTTTTAGTATTTAGGTACTGTAAGTTTCAAGCAAATCGAGCTACTGCGCACTGGTTAAAAAGTTACAAAAAAAAAACTTCAACCCCCTTTTCATCCCCTAAGGGGTGAAATTTCCAAAAATCCCTTATTGGGAGAGTATGTATTAAAAGTATCTTCCTATTCCCACCCTCCAAATTTCAGCTTTCTAGCTCAGCAATTTGGGCTAGGCGTTGTTTCCAAAAAATGCTTGTTCCTAGTACCACTTTGACAAGGTATATTAAGATAAGAATATTCCTATCAATTTCTCCATATGCAAATAATACCCCACACACAACTGCGACGATGTACTTAGTACCTAAATCAAAGTATAACATTCGGTTAACAAAATAAGGTGACCATCTGTGGTCCAAAAAATTACTTTGACTATACATCATGTATTTTTTGGGACCGAAAATGGTACCTACCTATATGTACGTACAATCAACACAACTGAAGAGCGACATAATCGCACATGATAAAAGCTCTTTAAATAAATAAAAAAAAACATATAACAGTCACCTGTTACAGGAGCATTAAGGGAAAAGTCCTGAATAACTGAGCCGTCGTTCAGTCGATCACCGCATAGTCTCACGGCAGAAATGAGCAACCAGTCGCTAGGACAGTTGAATATCTCCACTCCTGCCTGTCCAGGCGGTATCACCGGTAGACCATCTGAAGAGAAGGTATCATTGAGAATTTTGTAGATGAAATAAAACTCATCTTCAGCCTATACTAGTCCACTGCTGGACATAAGCCTCCCCTAATGAGCGCCATAGCGCCCTGTCTTCAGCTTGCCGCATCCAGCATCTGCCATCTGCGAAATACTGCTATTTTGCAAATCGTCATCCCACCTGGTCTGAGGGCGTCCTACACTACGTTTGCCGAGTCGCGGTCTCCACTCAAGAACACGTTTACCCCAGCGTTTGTCGGTTCTTCTCGAAAAATGGCCAGCCCACTGCCACTTCAGCTTGCTAATCCTTAGAGCTATGTCGATAACCTTGGTTCTTTGTCGGATGCATTCGTTGTGAATCCTATGCTTCAGAGAAACTCCGAGCATAGCTCTCTCCATAGCTCGCTGGGCGACTTTAAACTGGTGGACCAGCCCTACCGTGAGTGTCCACGTCTCAGCTTCCAAACTTATATAAATTCAAATAACTTATACGGGGTGTACCTGCCCTTACTGTCTCGTCTCAAAAATTCATTTTTATACAGGATAAACACAAATTGTGCTGTTTAGTGTAACTCATGTCTTAACAGTCATGCAAAGGTAACCCTTTTTATGTCTGTTAGGACACGAGTTACTTCACTTAGTTTTCATAACTTGTGGCCCTTAAAATCCAAGGACGGTTTTTGTAACGTTTTAATTTATCTGGTAGCAATTTGTATTGTACGGTACAAGCCCATGTAGGTACAAGGTGTTCCATGCAAACACAACAAAAAAGAATGACGAGGTTCAATAATCAATCACTCATCAACCTGCATAAATTAAACCCTTGCGTTTGGTTTTTATATTTTAATTCAATAGCTAGAGCTGAATGTAGAGATTTTAGAGTCCACGAATTTCGCCTGTCGAAACGTCCCTTCTCACTTCGTTTGTCGTGTATGAGTGGAACACCTGTAGATACCTACGACAGCTGTATCCGAAGTTCTAACATCATACCTGAATCGTAATTTACTATCTGCAAGTACCCAGCAGAGTAGGTGACGCTGCAGGATCCAGGCGCTCGCTCTATACACATGGCGTAGTTGAGATTGTTCTGTAATAAGAATGTTACTTGTTTGGGAATAGACTAGATGGCGCTGTAAAATAAAAATAGTTCATAAACGATTATCGAATACACATAATAACCTAGCGTGTTTGCTTGTCTAATAAGGACTGGATCTCAGTAGTCACGGTATTCCAGTCGTTAAAAGCTCGAATGAAGTAAGTAGGTACATAGAATTCTTTATTTTATTCTTTGATTTCTTCAATGTGAAAACACGATTAAGATTTTTTTTTGCGAGTAACGCACTGGGCAAATTTTCAAAAGTTTAGAACACAATGCTAAAAAAACAATTTACCAAATAGCTAGCAGACCTCGTGATGGCGATTTCAGATTGGTCCCGATAATTGAAGGACTCCAAGGAACCCTCGGTTCCTGTAAAGTATTGTAAGCAGCCGGGTGGTGCAGTCAGCTCGTCTGATGGAGTCAACTGGGTCACCTGAGGAGCCAGAGGTCTTATAAGTAGGAAGTTAATTTGCATGAGCGACTTTTTCTACGGAATAAACTAAAATTAAGGATTTTTGTTATAGTGCTTACTCGCACTCTGGGTATCTCTAAGAAAATTAAATAAAGTCCCAAAAAATTTCGACTT
Source organism: Eupithecia vulgata (assembly GCA_946478455.1). Classification (NCBI taxonomy): domain Eukaryota; kingdom Metazoa; phylum Arthropoda; class Insecta; order Lepidoptera; family Geometridae; genus Eupithecia; species Eupithecia vulgata. The sequence goes on along the minus strand of OX297869.1, from coordinate 7,950,085 downwards.
CGGCGGGACTCGAACCCGCACCCCACCCTAAGTACGGGTCTGCTCTGACCAACTAGGCCACGAAGTCTTAGTCGGTTTTATCGAAAATCTTTGAGACCTCATACGGTCTGTAGCGCCGCCGGTGGCTCCACCTACAGAAGAAACATTAAAGTTTCTTAGACTAAAGTTGGTCCTATTGCGCTTCGACTAATTACGTAGTTTAGCGTATTTTATCAGAATACATACCTTTATAGAAAAGAGCCTGTTATCAGCGGTTTCAGTCTGGATGGAAAAATAAATAGGGCCTTGAGTCTCGCCAACTTCAATGTACACTGAAAAAGAGAAGTTCTTTAATGTCTGTCAATGACGAGGGCAGCAAGTTTCATCAACATGTACCTACACTGTAAAAGAGAAGGTACAGGTGGTGGCGTAGCGCTGAGTTTGAATGCGCAAAAGATTCGATTTTTGTTGTTTCGCGTGAATGTACACCTGCGCAGAACCCCCCTCCCCTTCACTTATTAAAACCGCGCTATTAAACCGTGACAGGTCTCGTCACGGTTTAATCGCGTTCGGCGAAAGTGGGTTACCTATATGATGATGATGTCTCCCAGCCGATTTCGACTACGGTGACTGCATTACTGGGCAGGCATTTTAACTCCGTTTATTACAGGGCGTTGGTTGACTATCTACCCTTTGGTGCGCTCTTTGATGGCTTGCATATGCTCGTTTATGGCTAAATTTACGGGCGCATTTTGGGCAAGTTAAAATGCCACCGACGTAGTTGTAGTGAATTTGGTACCTATATACGTATTCAATGACGAAGGCATCAAGCTTTTCCTCAGAATCCCAAAGGAACACAAAAAAAAACCAAAGAGGGTTTTGACATTAACAGCACGCTTGGCAGGCGGATTGGTGATCGCAGTGGAAGTGTTAAAAATACACAAACCTAAGCTGCTGCTATTCGTCAGGTGGGTTCCCTTACGACATAGATACATGGGCTATTACTCGCTTATTCGTTTTATGACGAATCAAATAGGTACTTGACTACAACCCACAACGAACCACCGTTGTGGGTTGGCGCGACATGAACTCATGATAAAACCAACTTCGATTCACTGGTATTATTGGAGCATCTGGGAAAATATGAGATTTTGTGCGATCAACATTTTCCCAAAAGCTCCCTAAATACAAACAAATGAGTCAAAGTTGGTTTTATCATGCATGAATTCATAGAAAATGCTTTTGTTACTTAGGTATGGAGAAAAATTTACGCAGAAAAAAAATTAATCTCGCGCCAATGCCTCGAACCACCTTAATTTAATACTTACAATGTTGTCCAGTATTAATGCCGCACAAAATCGGTACGACGTTATTGATATTTTGTCCGGAAATAACGAATTGGTCTAGCTGGCAATTCCCGTCAGTCGGGGGTAGCAACTAAAATAAATACAGAATAAAGTTACCAAAAATTTCTCATCCATCCATCCATGCTAATATTAAAATCCGACAGTAACTCTGTCTGTCTTTTACCCTTTTCACGGCCTCATGAAACCTCATGAAATTTGTCAGGGAGATAGATGGTATACCCGGGACGGACATAAGCTACTTATTATCCTGGATAAACGTGCGCGAAGTCGCTAGAAAAGCTAGAACTATATAATGTCTCCATATAGACAGTAAACGATCTAGACAAGCAGTTAATAATTCAAAGGCTTTGACCTACTTATTTCTAGATTGAGCTTAGCAACCTACCAGTCAGCTTATAAATTATGCCTACATCGTGTGATGTAATAAGACTTGGGACCAAGGTGGGCTGCAATTAAATAACTGGGTTGGTAGGTAGGTAAATTGTTTCAAAATCAAAATCAACAACTGTATTTCTTTAGGCTTAAACACTTCGACAAGTTAACTTTTGAACTATAAACAGCTTAATAAATAGTTATTATTATCAAATAAGATGTTATTGATTTTATTCACTTCAGATTTTTGTCCACTTGAGGAAGAAGTGAAAAATAAACCACTTGTTAGTTTATATTTCACATAACAAGTTATAAGTACTTACATAATAATTATTTGCTTTTCTAAGTTTGCTAAGTCTAAATATAGTGTGATTTAGATACAGGTCAATTACACTAATATTTAAGTGCGTAAGTATAGACGGATATCTGGATGAAATTTGACACAGAGATAGATTGAAGACCTCTGTGGCGCGGTGGGCGAAGGTCCACCTTCGACACATTACAATGGACAATTCACACAACATTATAATAAATAAATAAATAATGCTGGACAATTCACACAGCATTATCTAGCCCCAAGCTAAGCAGAGCTTGTGTTATGGGTACTAGATAACTGATATATATAATATTATACAATACATAGATAGATATTTTTTATTATTATATAGAAAACGACCAGAACACCCTGAACAAATGTCTGCAGATCGTACACACATTTGTCCCGAGGCGGGAATCGAACCCGCAACCTTCTGCGTCGCAGGCAGACCTTCGCCCACCGCGCCACATCGGTCGTCTATTCATTATCTAACCCCAAGCTAAGCAGAGCTTGTGTAATGGGTACTAGATAACTGATATACCTACATAATTTAGTACAATACATCAGTAGGCAGACATTTTTTATTACACATAAAAACGACCAATTTCTTCTACATAGAAAACGTAATATACATAGAAAACGACAAATGTTTCTACGATCTGCAGATCGTACAAACATTTGTCGTGCGTCGCAGGCAGACCTTCGCCAACGCGTTACAGAGGTCGTCTGCTTAACAATACCATTATCGGTGCGGGACTGGGCGACATCTGGCCATGCCAATCTGTAGCAAGTTTTGTTTTTGAACTTTACCTACTTTCAAAATTCTGTTGGGTTCTCGGATGCTATTTCATCACGTTCTAATCCGACGATCCAACTAATGAATCGAACTAGTGAGAACAAAAGTCTTTATTAAGTTAGGTAGAGAAGAAAGCAACACTTAATCATTTACTTGTGCTATTAGACTTGCTTCTTGCCAAATTTCAGGATTCTAGGACAATGGGAAGTTAAATAGGTATCCTATAGGTTTTGTGTGCATGTAATTTATTAGGTTTTTTTTCAATTGGGCATAAACTGCTTTTGATTGCTTTGACTTAAAAGTTTGTTTTATATCACTGGCTATAAATACCTCTATGTGAAAATCGTATAAACTCAGTAGGTTGTAAAAATTAAGGGGACTGGATTGGCCCCTCAAACCAGAGTTCACAGCTCACCTCAAAACTAGTAAAATCCAAGCGTATTTGGGTAACATCTTCAGAATATTTGTTAAGGGTGACTGCACAAGATAATCTCTCTGTGCTGGGCAGGGGAAAATCAGGGTTCGTGAACCATCCCACTGCTGCTGAAGACATGCTGTCACATGCTAGGAGATCTGAAAAGTGCCGCTTTCAAAATAAATTGAATCTGCCTTCGACACAAGATACATTTGCTAGTCAGCAGGAATCGAACCTGCAACCCATTTCAAGTTCACAACTGGCTATTCGCCTATCGCACTTGCACTGCACCACGATATTCACGGTAGGTAAAGATAATTCAACTTACTAACACAGCAAGTCCCATACCCATCAGCACAAGAACCCATAGCGATCCCCCCAGAGCTCTGACACTCGATCTCATGAAGACACGACCCGTCCAGTCCACTGCTGGACGTGCAAGACACGTGCTCAAACTCCACCATTTCAAAAACTTCCAAGAACCTTGTCCTATTCTTGTTAACTCTCGCGTGTTTACGGGGAACTTTTGAGAGTTTCCTTCTGATCTTTTTTATTTTCGTCTCCACGTTTTTTTCTCTGTTTTGCAATAATGGTTTCCAACCGTTTGTATTAAGTTTCCGTTTCTTAAAATGCCACGGATCGTTATAGTTTGAATCACTTGGAGGTGAATCATCGCTTCGTCTTATTGGAAGCAGTGTCTCCTGGACGTAATTTGTGAGGCTTTCTTTGACAAATCTAGAAGGTTCCTGAGATTCTATGACTGTTGCTGAATACCAGCGCTCACTGTCTACTTGAAATATACCGAGGAGCACTAACAGGTTTATTGATTTCATGGTTTACGTCAGTGTTGTTAAAGTGCTTAGAGACCAATGATGGAACCTTGGCATTAGCAGGTATACCTAGGTTACTTTGTGACAGCACCATGACCATTCGCCCTATTAACTCATTTAATTAGCTACAGGTAAAGTGGGTTTCTAATGTTAAGTATCGTTTTAATAGAGCGGTGGAAGTAACCGGAACCGACGGAAGAACGTCAGCTGAAGCACGTCATCTGAAGCAGAGTTCTATAAGAAAACGTAAAAGGAACATTCTTCAACCAGTTCTTTAGATATACGTTCCACTTCTACCCACCTAAGTTAAACCATACCAAGTATCCGAAAACTGCAGTCAAGTCACAAAATACTTTAAAAGTACTACTATAAAATTAATATGTTCTTATGGTGTACTACAACCAATAACATTACCTCATCAGTGGTACAACTTAGTCTAATAAGGTACCTGCGGGTATTATGGGCCACTTAACTTCAAATTAAAAAATATTATACTGAATATCCAACGAATATATAATAAATAAAAAACAGGGGAGTTTATGTAGATTTACTTTATTTGTATTCTGAAATTCTATTTTTTTTTGTTTCTATCAATATTTTCCATGACAACAAGCTTTTTAAAACCCTATAATTTCTGCCTTACCTATTATACCTAGGTCGTATAGGTAAGGTACTTGTACTTACCTTAACTTATCATACCCTAACCTACGAACTTGCAGTAATCACTTAATCACACAAAAAATACGACTTCTGTGGCGCGGTGGGCGAAAGTCTGTCTGCGACGCAGGAGATTGCGGGTTCGATTCCCGCCTCGGGACAAATTTTTGTACGAACCTATGTATAATAAAAAATAACCATCCATTGTATAATATTATGTATATCACTTACCTAGTACCCATAACACAAACTCTGCTTAGCTAGGGCTAGATAGTCCAGCATTACTTATTTATTTATCTGTGACCTAGGTACGTAGGTACGTACGAGTATACCTACATACTTCGGTTTTATAACCAGACTAGACTATAGAAATATTTAAGACCTATACTATTAAAAAGGAATGAAATGCATTTCTACTAGGTACAAATTTTAACGCGTGTTAACTATTATTGCACCTGCAAGCAATTAATTGTAATTGACAGTTTATATTACCATTACAAAACATAGTCACACTTGGTTTATTTCAATGCAACTAAAACATTTTTTTCATTTTTTAAGTTGGTTGTATGCACTTAGGTACTCTCAGGCTCTCAGGTAAGGTATTTTAGAGCCAATATGTGAAATTTCACATTTAGAGCCTTTACCAGACCGTGTCCACAGCTGGACGAAGGCCTTCCCTGGTTGTCTAATAGTAATGAGTTAAGATATCTATAACTTAATGTTGGCAAGTCAATCAAAGTTCAATTTCTGCACCGATTTATCAATCCTCATATGGAATTCGATTAAGTTTTCCACTTAGGAGCAAGTCGTGAGGGTCAGCCAACAGGATCCAGTGTAGTGTGTCATTCATGTGTGGCTATTAGCTTCATAACTCTATATGTCATGATCTTGGTATTGGGTCATGTATGAATGAATTAATGAATTTATGAATGACTAGCTGTTGTTTTGTAAGGTACCTACTACCAAAGTTTATTTTTGGGCTAATCTTGCCCTGCCGCTTATCATCCCACTATAATCTAACTAATTTACTACCTATATCCAAATTGAATTCTAAAGTAACTCTGTCTGTCTGTTACCTTTTCACCTAGGGGCGATATTATGACGCCATTTTGTGAATAGGATAGGCATAGGATTTCGCGATTAAAGAAGCGGGACAGAGCAGAGCGGCGTAAGCTCAAAAATCAAGTTTTTTCTGATTGTTGCAAAAAAACCGAAGATGCCCTGGGTATTCCTTTATTTATTTAATATGGTGATGAAAATAAAAAATCTTGTGATTGATAATTTAGGAGACAAATTGTAAAAACTAAGAAAAATTATGGTACTTTGCACAATTATTTCTGGTATTTTAAACAGTTTTTTTTTAATTTTCGAAACCCCTTCGCTACGAAAATGAAAAAAAAAAACTATTTAAAATACCTGAAATAATCTGCCTTGTAGGTATCCCATAGATTATTAGGTATTTTTTGCAAAGCTATATCGATAAAGATGACAGAGAAAAATTGTTTTAATTTAACCCAAATTTGGCCTTTTCATATCGATCGCCGCCTTCGAAATTTGGCAGGGGCGTAATAGTTTCCCGGGGACGGACATAGGCCACTTAAAAAGCGCGTGCGAAGTCACGGGCACCAGATCTTTAGATGTTTGTACCTCTTCACATTCAAACTGCTTAACCGATCGGGCTGAAATTTTGCTAACAGGTAGTTCTCAACCTCAACAGCGTATAATAGGCCAATGCTGGACGCAGGGCTCCCCATTTTTTTATGGGTTTAATGCCCATAATATCCACGCTGGGCATGCGGATTGGGGATTGCAGTTCGGTGGTAGGTAGGTAGATCTATTCTGCAAGAGGCACTGCTGCTCACCCTCCGGTGTATGTTCCTTAGTCGCCTCTTACGACACCCACGGGCTTCCCAAGTAACATGCACTATTATAACAAAACCTTAAACATTCCAAACGATCTTTAAATCTGAAAAAATATTGTCAAACCACGTAAGATTATTACAGTACAGAGGTACAGAATATTTGAGTACCTACCTAGATACCTAGGTATGCTAACGCTCTAGTCTATCTTGTAAGTGCTAATGGTCTTTAATTATGTGAGGTTGGCAATACAATAAATGCACATACATTATGCCACAATACTGCTATCACATACGAGTATGCCCTAGGTTACCTAGGGTACCTACCTCAATCAAACGTTAGTATAAAAGCCGGACCGCGCCCTAACACTAACCATATCTTATCTGAGCTTTGCGGTTACAACAAGAATCATGACAATAAAAGTAAGTGAAAAAATTACACTTTACGCAGTTTTCGTAAATAAATAATGTTTGACAATTCACACAGCATTATCTGCAGCTCCAAGTTAAGCAGAGCTCGTGTTATGGGTACTATAAATATCTGATATACATAATACAATACATTACATACATAGATATTTTTGATTATACATAGAAAACGAATAGAACACCCGGAACAAATACCTGCAGATCGTGCAAATATGTAGGTAATTTCAAGATTTTGATACAAAAGATTTAAACGCGCTCGTTTTCGTAGCACTTCGTAGCGCAAGTTCGTAGCATTTCGCTCTGATGATCTCTGCTCGCTTTGATGGTTGACGATAATCGAGACGTTATCGTGCGTGCCATGCCGTCTCATTTATGTATGGAATTTCGAATTTCCCTGTTCACACGATAGACCCTTCATAATAAGCACGGCCAAAGAGTGAAATGATCTTCCATCGTCTGTTTTTTCGCCAAAGTACAAACTTTGAGTCTTCAATATGACGACCTCTGTGGCACGGTGGGCGAAGGTCCGCCTGCGACGCAGGAGGTTGCGGGTTCGATTTCCGCCTTGGGACAAATATTTGTACGATCTGCAGGTATTTGTTCCGGGTGTTCTGGTCGTTTTCTATGCATAATAAAAAAAAATCTATCTTTGTAGTGTATTGTATTATGTATATCAGTTATCTAGCACACATAACACAAGCTCTGCTTAGCTTGGAGCTAGATAATGCTGTGTTAATTGTCCAGCATTATTTATTTTATTTATTTAATCCAAGGTAAATAAGTTCCTTCTGCGAAAGCGTGCTTCATCTTAGGCCACATCATTACTTATTCAAGTTTGTAGTTTTTATTGCGTACATATTGTTACATCATCATCATCATCATCAGCCTATAACAGTCCACTGCTGGACATACGCCTCCCCTAATGAGCGCCATAGCGCCCTGTCTTCAGCTTGCCGCATCCAGCATCTGCCAGCAGTCTTTCGCAAATCGTCATCCCACCTGGTTGGATTATTGTTACATAGTTTAACAAATAGGTTAAATTCAAATGATAAGTTGGCCAAACGATTGACCTTCACATTTAAAAAACAAATAGAGGCGCTGTACGAAGTCCTATAGAAAACGGAGATGTCACGATAACATCTCGGATCGCATATCGTCAACCGGACCGTCTTGATTCAACCCTCAGTTCAGTATCATCAGCAAAGTATCATCACCGCATGGCCATCATGTTTTAAATTGATAACTATCCTCTGCCAGCGGATACCTTTACTTTAGAGGTACCTGGATACATCTAGTGCCTAAATTTTGATTCGGTATTCACAGAAATTCTAGCCATTTTCACTTCATTTGAAGTCTGTTTAGAGTTTTTTAAAACACACCAAAATTATAATGTTTGATTTGCAGTGCGACGCTCTATCTAGACATATTATAGGGCCTCTCTCCAGGCCGTTTTGTGAAAAGGATAGGCATAGGATTTCGCGTTTATAGGAGCAGGACAGAGCAGAACGCGTGTGCAAAAATTAAGTGCAAAAATCAAGATTTCTTCATATAAAAGAGTAGGTACCTACGGTTCAAGTACCTAACCATATAATGTATATATATATATATTATTAGCGAATCTGTTACTATGACTTTGTTTTATTTTTAATATAAAAACCAAGCCAGTAAATCATATTGTTTGGGAGACGAAGGCAAATATTATATCAAAATTTAGATTTTAAGATATTTTTTTTCATTAATCTTATACAACTAATCGCGAAACGCTTTTGTACATAATGAAATGGAACATTAGGTGTAGGTATCTAAGATTCTTAGATTTCATATTGGAACAGCAGTCTGATCTCAAAGATCAAGAAAATGTTATTTTCGAAAGACCAGCCTTAATCAAAGGCCTCTCTATTTTTCAGGTATTTTTTTTGGCGTGTGTGGTGGCGGTAAACGCTGGTGGATTGTTATCTCCCTATGCGTATGGGGGCTATAATCCTTACAGCAACTACCCTGCGCAGCCAGCCATAGCTTCTTCTCAGTCGAACATCCTGAGATCGCCCTACAACCTGGGACAGGTGAGATTTTGAATGAGTAGCTACCTACTAGAAAAGAAAATAACAATCATATAATAAATTTAAATCAAAACTAGTATTTACAATTGAAACAATTGAGCTATCTGCAAACTGTTGCAAACAATCTACAGGTAGCTCAACTGATCCATATCAATACCACGGACCTAGGGTCTCGACTCCAAGGGGAGCAAATGCGTAGGCTCTGTCGAGACCTGCATATTTGCGCCTCTTGAGTTCTTCGGCCAAATTTGCCGCCGCACCAGCCCTCACGGAAGTCCTACTAGGTAATATTATGAATATTACCTACGCCTGTAGCACATCTCCGCTGCGAAATCAAAGCAGCGGCACCACATCCAACCAAATCTATGAAAATACATAGATTATGTAATGTGTTAAATAAAGGAGATGAGTGCGGCTTCCGTGGAAAACTTTTCCGACGTTTAGACAGTTCGACAGCTACAGTAATGGTACTGTAGCACTGTCGAAACGTCGGAACGAGTAGGGTTTATTCTGGATTAGGAATATCCATCAGCCCAGCGTAATCGCTACCTCATTTAAATTAATAATAAGATACCTACTTACACTGATAATTTCAGTGCCGCAGGACAAAAATTTGAACTATTTTTGTTTTAGACTTCTTTTTCAGGTAATTATTAACTGCCATCGTTTAGTAGGTGCTTACCTTCCTTCTAAGCTTTTTAACCTAACTATTAAAAGTTTGCGTTCTTTGTAGAGTGTAGTAATGTGACAATGCTGTGTGTATTAAAAGTGTAATTGAAAAACTTTCAGATTTCCACCTACTCAAAGGCCATCGACACTCCATTCTCTAGCGTGCGTAAATCCGATGTGCGGGTGAGCAACCCTGGAGTAGCAACTTACGGAGGACTTGGCCTAGCCTCCCCTCTCGTCTCACATGTCGGTCTTGGAGCCCCAATTGCCTCGCCGCTGGTCTCGCATGTTGGTGTCTCGCCTTATGCTAAGGTAAAAACTTATTCCTACCGAAATATGGTGTCTTATAATTATGTAGGTATATTCCATAGACCTAATTGATTTTTGGTAGTTAGATTTCGATAATCAAAGTCATGTCCTAATGCTTTACCGATTCAATTTTTATGACAGAGTTGAATTTTTTACGAAGAGTTGAATTCCTACTTATTCTTATTCCAAAAGTATATTCATCTAAACGAAAAAGTATAAAACAGCATTATTTTTGTGTGATATTTTTGTATACCTGTGTGATATACCATTTTTGTATACCTGTGTGATATACTATATTTTTTGGTTTATTCCGGAAATCCCCCACGTCCATCCCCCACGTGGGGGATTTCCGGAAAAAAATTCCGGAAATCCCCCAAATCGAATCGATCAGTCTCATGGGGGATTTCAGGAAAAAAAATTCCGGAAATCCCCCATATAGCTCGACCATAGAAATATATTAGTTCTTAATAACCTTTAACTCGTCACCGCTGGCTGCTAGTGGTAGACCGCTCACCACTACAATGAGAAGTCTTCCAAAGCAAAAAACATCAAATGCGATAGAATTTGCCAAAGACACTAACAGCTGTCGAATTGACACATACTGTCAAAATGACACATACTGTCAAAATGACACATACTGTCAAAATGACAATGTCAGATGTGACTAACAGATCGGGCTTGGGGCTAGACAATGCTGTGTAAATTGTCCAGCATTATTTATTTATTATGTCTTATATACAGAAAACAGACCGTTTCGACCAAAATTGTTAATGAATGTCGTATTGACGGTAGATGTCATAACTAAAACTATCATATCTCGGGAACTACTAGTGCTGGACTTTCAGTTCCTGGCTCAAATGATAGGTACGAACAAAATCTACATTTCTAATGACAGCTGTCAAAACTAAAACTATCATATCTCGGGAACTACTAGTGCTGGACTTTCAGTTCCTGTCTCAAATGATAGGTACGAACAAAATCTACATTTTTAATGACAGCTGTCAAAACTAAAACTATCATTTCTCGGGAACTACTAGTGCTGGACTTTCAGTTCCTGGCTCAAATGATAGGTACGAACAAAATCTACATTTCTAATGACAGCTGTCAAAACTAAAACTATCATATCTCGGGAACTACTAGTGCTGGACTTTCAGTTCCTGTCTCAAATGATAGGTACGAACAAAATCTACATTTTTAATGACAGCTGTCAAAACTAAAACTATCATTTCACGGGAACTACTAGTGCTGGACTTTCAGTTCCTGGCTCAAATGATAGGTACGAACAAAATCTACATTTCTAATGACAGCTGTCAAAACTAAAACTATCATTTCTCGGGAACTACTAGTGCTGGACTTTCAGTTCCTGGCTCAAATGATAGGTACGAACAAAATCTACATTTCTAATGACAGCTGTCAAAACTAAAACTATCATATCTCGGGAACTACTAGTGCTGGACTTTCAGTTCCTGTCTCAAATGATAGGTACGAACAAAATCTACATTTCTAATGACAGCTGTCAAAACTAAAACTATCATATCTCGGGAACTACTAGTGCTGGACTTTCAGTTCCTGGCTCAAATGATAGGTACGAACAAAATCTACATTTCTAATGACAGCTGTCAAAACTAAAACTATCATATCTCGGGAACTACTAGTGCTAGACTTTCGCGCAACAACACTTCACACACTTGATAGCGCCGCGCTATCTACCAATGATTGCCGATCTATGTTCGTCCAGCTTTACTTAAAACCTACAGACTACAGAGAGGTGGTGTCGAAGTGAAAATGAGAGATCAAATAGATTTTCCAGTTTATTGTATAAATCACAGATTGGTAAAACTCAAACTGTAGTGCTTTATTTCCTTAAGACCTCACAGAACACTTGAACACGTCACAAAAATCAGATTACATAAGTATAACTAGGAAATAAAGTGATTCGTACCTATCATTTGAGCCAGGAACTGAAAGTCCAGCACTAGTAGTTCCCGAGATATGATAGTTTTAGTTTTGACAGCTGTCATTAGAAATGTAGATTTTGTTCGTACCTATCATTTGAGCCAGGAACTGAAAGTCCAGCACTAGTAGTTCCCGAGATATGATAGTTTTAGTTTTGACAGCTGTCATTAGAAATGTAGATTTTGTTCGTACCTATCATTTGAGCCAGGAACTGAAAGTCCAGCACTAGTAGTTCCCGTGAAATGATAGTTTTAGTTTTGACAGCTGTCATTAAAAATGTAGATTTTGTTCGTACCTATCATTTGAGACAGGAACTGAAAGTCCAGCACTAGTAGTTCCCGAGATATGATAGTTTTAGTTTTGACAGCTGTCATTAGAAATGTAGATTTTGTTCGTACCTATCATTTGAGCCAGGAACTGAAAGTCCAGCACTAGTAGTTCCCGAGAAATGATAGTTTTAGTTTTGACAGCTGTCATTAAAAATGTAGATTTTGTTCGTACCTATCATTTGAGACAGGAACTGAAAGTCCAGCACTAGTAGTTCCCGAGATATGATAGTTTTAGTTTTGACAGCTGTCATTAGAAATGTAGATTTTGTTCGTACCTATCATTTGAGCCAGGAACTGAAAGTCCAGCACTAGTAGTTCCCGAGATATGATAGTTTTAGTTATGACATCTACCGTCAATACGACATTCATTAACAATTTTGGTCGAAACGGTCTGTTTTCTGTATATAAGACATAATAAATAAATAATGCTGGACAATTTACACAGCATTGTCTAGCCCCAAGCCCGATCTGTTAGTCATATCTGACATTGTCATTTTGACAGTATGTGTCATTTTGACAGTATGTGTCATTTTGACAGTATGTGTCATTTTGACAGTATGTGTCATTTTGACAGTATGTGTCATTTTGACAGTATGTGTCATTTTGACAGTATGTGTCAATTCGACAGCTGTTAGTGTCTTTGGCAAATTCTATCGCATTTGATGTTTTTTGCTTTGGAAGACTTCTCATTGTAGTGGTGAGCGGTCTACCACTAGCAGCCAGCGGTGACGAGTTAAAGGTTATTAAGAACTAATATATTTCTATTGTCGAGCTATATGGGGGATTTCCGGAATTTTTTTTCCTGAAATCCCCCATGAGACTGATCGATTCGGTTTGGGGGATTTCCGGAATTTTTTTCCGGAAATCCCCCACGTGGGGGATGGACGTGGGGGATTTCCGGAATAAACCCATTACATTACATGTCAGCGCGATAAAAATCGAAACAATCCAAGTCCTCATATTTTTCGAGTTGACAGATTCGAATCTCTAGCTGATAAAAGCTCAGAGCAATAACTATATAACAAAGATCATAAGATCCTACGTTCCGTAGCTATATAACAAGGATCCTAGGTTGCTTTTAGTTAATAGTAAATGTGTCTATGAAATATTGTATTCTGACATTCAGCCTTGATACACACGCATTTCGGGAACTTTATAATCGTGCATGTGCCCAATATTAAATAAATGAGTGGAAACAGTATATTAGCCTCTTACGTAGCGAGACGGTGATGGATGCGGGTAGTGCAGAATCCTAATGGTAAAATCAGGTAAAATACACATCAACAACAAATCTAACGCCAGGGACGAGGGAAATTTCACGGACGGAGTCCTACCGAATCAAATGTGAAGCACAGCAATGGCGGACGAGTCATTGTGTGCGTGTGATTATAGAGTTGCCAACTGATGACAAAAACTCCCGAATATTTTCATAAGTTTCTAAAATCATTGAACTGAAAATTATTTGTAAGTCTCAAGTGTATTACCTGATATGTAATGCGAATGGAACATTTCACGAAAAGTAAAGTAGGAAGCCTACCTAACCAATTTGGCAGAACAATGATTTATTTGCGTTGATGGAATGGGAAAACAGGGTTTTTCTGAAGGTAGGTACTAGGTTAATTTATTTGAATAAAGTAAGTAGGTACCAACAAGTAATAGAACTAAAACTAGTATTTACACTCGAAACAATTGAGCTAACTGCAGACTATTGCAAACAATCTACAGGTAGCTCAACTAATCCATATTAATACCTGTCGGAAGCGTACTGGGTAGGTACCTACCTTATTATGTAAATAGGTACCTCTTACCTACCCACTTATTTTTTTTTTGTGAAAGTTTGTCTTAGTCGCTAAGTAGGTCAGGTTAGTACCTACTTCCTAAATAGGTAAGTACCTGTTTTTGTGATACCTACCAAAAAACACATTTGTGTAGACACTTCTTGTTAGTTTTAATCTACACACGCAATAGGTAGGTATCTGCACGCACACGCATTACTTAGGTACCTACCTACCTAGGTACCTGTTCCTATCCTATCTACCTTCTTTCTACCTAGGTCAGAGTGGAAGGTGCGATGATTACACGCGAGCACGAACCGACCAGTAATAAAATAAATAAATAATGCATGATACATTCAAGTTCTTTGAGTATGTTGGTACGCGGCATTAGCTGTGCCCCGCGCGCGCGGCTTCGGCCATGCAAAATTTACATTTCATCTATTATTTTATTGCGCGGATCCCTTATTCTCGCTGTAACATCAGCTACATGCGTAGCATCAGCATCAGTAAAAGTTTTATCAAAATAGGTCCAGCCGTTTCATAGATTAGCTCAAACAAATACATAGAAAAACAAAAATTCGTATTTTTTAATAAAAAAAACTGTTGAATTAACACTATAAACAATCATTCCTTTGTATTTATTTGTACCCATGTAAAAATCATCAAAATGATGACTACATAATAATATTTAAAGTAGGTAGGTACAGGTACCTACAAACCTTATTAATAATTGAACAAATACAAGTAGGTATTGAAACATTTTTAATATCCCACACTTACTAGGAAATTTGCTTGTTTACATGTTGGCAACACCGGTGTGATTTGGGTTTTTATTCTAACTTTTCTGTTGATAATTATATTGCGTTAAATCGAAGAAATAAGTTGATAAAATAAGAAACATAACTTAGAAATGTGATTTCGTGTTCTTTTTTGACAAAACGGCTGAGATTTCAGCAAGACTTAGCCGCACAAACAGGCATATTTCACTTTTAAAATTTGTTTTAATCAGTGCACTACAGTAGGCGTCTAAAGTGGTAATGGCGGACGATGGACAGACTATGACGTCTATGTGTGAGTGCGTACGCGTACGTACAGAGCATGGACAGACTATTGAGTGCTTCACTTTATTTCTTACTGAGACTCCGTCCGTGAAATTTCCCTCGTCCCTGTCTAACGCACAAAATGTAAGCGAATAAAATCAATGACATCTTATTTCTTATTTGATATTATTGACTATTTATAAATCTGTTTATAGTATTACTTGTCTAAGTGCTTATTTTGTAAGCCTAAAGAAATAAAGTTATTGAGTTTGAAATCTGGACTCTGAGGATAATGATGATGGGTTGGTTAATTATGGTAGGTAGGTACTTAGCTTACAACACTCCGTGTGTGACGTGTAGTGTTTATTAGGACGGAACTCACCGAACTGCATCTCATGCAGCCAGCATCCTGTATCGATGTTTAATAGATCTACTTGTGGTATTTTTTTAATTAAGGTTCAAACAAGCTCTGCTTAGCTTGGGGCTAGATAATGCTGTGTGAATTGTCCAGCATTATTTATTTATTTAAAGCTGAAATCTTGCGAAGGACTTTTCGCGGACTCTCAAAATGCGCACCATTGAAAATTATTGCAATGGAAACTACAGAATGGTTGTAAGTTTCCCCTTACTTATAGATAGACAGCGTTATTTTTCTTGCTCATATTTTTTATGTTTTTACAGGTAGCAACAGCAGGTGGACTTCTCGGAGTAGCCTACTCGGCTGCCCCAGCGGTCTCTCACATGACCTACTCTAATGGACTCGGATTGAATTACGCTTGGTAGTTAACGATGAACTCTCTTTAGTCATAAGTAGCATCAAAGATTCCTCTTAGTTTATTACCTAGGCTAGTGTAAATTACTTTAGTTCGTCCAATAAATATGTTGCTATTAAAAATACAATTATAATTTAAATACCTATCCCGCACACCGCATTTTTTATCCTAAGCTAGGTAGGTACTCTAGCAGTACTAGTAGGTACTTAACCTGGTACCAGTTTCAGTAGTTATACCTACATTATTATATGTTCATAGTAGAGGTAGCAGTGACGGTGGCGGGGCGTAACGTGGGCTGGCACCCGGTTTTGGTAAGACACAATTCTGTCAATGAAGTGCATAGGTAGGTACCTAATAGAAAATATTTGTAAAAAAGAGATCAAAATATGAAGATTGATTGATAATTTCACCAGAGTGTTTTCGTTATCTAGTAAGGTGCACCATGTGCGTTATGTTGGCTTGGGAGACGAGATGTCCCTTTACTTGTTACTGTTACCTACCTACTTGTTTCTTGACTGGCTTTCGCAACTAGGCCACAGGTAGGCCGCGTGACGGGTGGGGGGGCTCCTAGTCTAACCACCCGATGATGCCCTCTAATATAGGAAGACCAGCAGCTCGCAGATACATTACCGCCAGGGGATCTCTTTTTTCATTGTTACCGCCTTACACTCCTTTCTTCAAACTTGGGTCTGTGTTTATGTCACTGTCTATTTCAATTATTGTCACTGTCAATATTAAAACAAAACAGTTCGACACAAATATAATTTCTTGCTTGATCTCAACAAAATTCACGTTCTTTCCATTCTTTTGTGTTTGTGCTTGCTATAAAGTACCTAATAAATTCTAAATCAAACACAAATGTAATTAGATTTACCTGTGTTTAATTATAGATTGCAGTTGTAAATTGTGTCAGTAATATCCCTGCTGCCGCCGTGTTTAAAGTAGCTGTGTTTATTCACGTCTTGTGTCGTTCGTGTACTTTGCGATAAGGGGCGAGGTTCAAAGATTTAGAAAATTCTGGTGTAGGTGACGGGTAACAGTGCTTTAAATCGTTGAGCAAGAATGTCTGATGATAGCGGAAACGAGCTCGAATGGCTATCCTACAAGGAAAGGCCGGAATGGAGCGACGTTACACCGGTCAAGGAGGACGATGGAGATAATCCCGTTGTCGTTATTGCATACTCCCAAAAATGTAAATATAATAATCACGCTCAATCATACCACACCATTGAGATTTTCTCAAGCAGCCCAAACAGCTTACTTATACTTACTGTAATAGGCACTAATATTATAAATGCGAAAGTTATAAGTAAAGATGGATGGATTGGATGTTTGTTACTTTTTCACACCAAAACTACCTTCTGAATCAGGCTGAAAATTTGCATAGATGTGGAATATTAAAAGGCTACTTTTTATCTGATAAATCAGGTCCAAATCTACTTGAAGTGTTTCCATAGAAACAATGTGTGCAAAGCTGAGGAACAAATGAGATAATGATTCACAAAAAAATCCTACCTACAGCTTAATCACAAACAATTTCCTCTAACTAAGCTGTAAAAGTATTGACAAATTTACATGCCTACTACTAACAATAAGATTACTATAAAATATACTGGTAGTCATAAAAGTTATGTTTAACTTTGTTCTTGTAATTTTCAGTTGAAGATGTGTATGACTACTTTCGGGCTGTTCTGCAAAGCAATGAGAAATCCGAGCGAGTCTTGCAGCTCACCCAAGATGCAGTAGAATTGAATCCAGCTAATTATACTGTCTGGCAATACAGGTTTGCTGATGACTATTAGTTTGGTCTCTGCTAGGTCATATCATTACCATATTGCTCTGATCCACTAGTACTGCTAGTGGCTAGAAGGAGTAAAATACACTGGTTTTAAACTCTCATCTGTCATGTTCTGAAGATTTGCAAAACGTAAGTCACGTTTTACACTACATAATTTTTTTTATTCTGTGTTTTCCAGAAGAGACATCCTGAAGGCTTTAAATAGCGACTTAAAAGCCGAATTAGACTACATGGAAACAGTTATAAAACAATCTCCTAAGAATTATCAGGTAAACTTATAACAATGCACCTGTCCATAACATTATCACTAAAATAGCTGAGTTCTTGAGCAATGGCCTTATTTCGACATTGTGTGACAGAAGGTGCTTTATCTTAGTAGAAACCTGTACAAATATTGGTTGGTAACATACTTAAAGTATATGATAAGGTCATGGAATTATTTTAGTTTTAGTTTTATTAGGTATCATGTAATATTATAAAACTCCATCCATGTAGGTATTTATTTTCTTTTTGACAATGTCTATGAATTTCCATAATTGAGTAAATGGAGACTGAATGAAAGAATGCAACATTTCCTACACTACGCTTTTAAAAAGTAGAGTAATTGGTGTCTCCTAGAATACAATACAATACAAAATAATTTATTGTACGCCAAAAAGAATACATTAAACAGAGGCATTACAAAAGATGTACATTAGACAGCATTCTCGTAGAAGCAATCTCTCCCTGACAAAAATAGAATAGGTAGAAATATCGGGACATACAAATGTTAAGATTTTAATTGAGCTGACAAATGATGTGTTGAAGATTTTCAGGTCTATTTTTGAATTGTTGTTGCTTTTTATACAAAAACCCAACTTTTCGCAACATTTGTCTTTTGTATCTCAGGTTTATTGTAATTCTGACATGGTTCATAAATTAGAAAAGCAACCCTACCTCAACAGCTTATAATGGTCCACTGTTGAACGCAGCCTTCCACTGATAAGCGTCTTATTGGATTTATTCTCATTGGGGTTAATCCCCGAAATCCCCACGCGCTGGACATGCAGGTTGGGAATCAGTAGTTCGGTGGTGAAATTGTTTATAGATGGCGCTGCTGCCCGCCCCCTGGTGGATATCCCTTAGTCGCCTTTTACGACACCAGTGGGAAGAGTTGGGGTGGTGCAAATTCTCAGCCGGCAACAACAGGCATGAGAAGCCAAACAACACCTATAGCTTACCTATATAATGTGCATACATTTAGGTGAAAAGTGTGTCATTCATATGCAATTGTAGTATTGCCTGGGCCATTTTAACTTGCCCAAAGTGCCCCCGTAACTTTAGCCATAAACCTGGATATGCAAGCCATCATGCCCAGTAATGCAGTCACCGTAGTCGAAATCGGCTGGGAGACATCATCATCACATCATTGCCTGGGCCACAGAAAATATATATAGATCTATTTTAATAGATAACCAAGCTCTTACTCTTACTCTTTGACGACCTCTGTGGCGCGGTGGGCGAAGGTCTGCCTGCGACGCAGAAGGTTGCGGGTTCGATTCCCGCCTCAGGACAAATGTGTGTACGATCTGCAGACATTTGTTCAGGGTGTTCTGGTCATTTTCTATATATAATAAAAAATATCTATCTATGTATTGTATTATATTATGTATATCAGTTATCTAGTACCCATAACACAAGCTCTGCTTAGCTTGGGGCTAGATAATGCTGTGTGAATTGTCCAGCATTTTTTTTTTTTTTACAAGAATCAGTCCCAATGAGCACTTTTATGTGTCCACTGCTCAATGTGTCTCACCTACAGGGTTTTGCCATAATAATGATGCTTGACAGGCAAATTGGTGATTGCAGTAGAGATGTTGTGTGATACAAAGCCATAGGTAGATAGAGATAGATAGAAAACTAATAAAATCACACAATACAGGAAACAATACAAAAATTAATACTTACATCACTTTCCATACCTACTAATCTCTTTTCATCATCTGTCTGTCTGTTACCTTTTAACGCCTAAACAGCTGAACGGACGAGAATAAATAATGCAGATATGCAGTGTTATTGGAGAGCATTCCATAGACGGGTAGCGGTGAATGAATGAATGAATAAATATTTATTTATTAAGAAGGTTATACATGATGAGGTATCAATGTTGCACCATTAAACCGAAATAGGTTTGTATTGGTGCTCACACTCGTCTATCATACATGTTAGTTCAATTAAATAAAGTAACATTGCATTTGGATCACTTTTTACCTAATTTTTTACCTAATCTACGGTACTGAAAGATTTGTCATTGAAAGAGGCCATTTTACGAAATCTTCGAGATGAGTTGGTGGATTCTTCGCCTCGTCCTCGACCCAAGCTAATAGACATCATTAATAATTTCCAGGTGTGGCACCACCGCAGAGTGCTGGTAGAATGGCTTCAGGATCCATCAAAGGAGCTGGAGTTGACTGGAGATGCGCTGCTTTATGACCCCAAAAATTATCATGCATGGCAACACCGGCAGTGGGCTATGAAGACTTTTGGGTGAGTTTAAATTCATAATAAGTCCTGTCTATTTGAACACGGAATGAGGTTAAAGTCATTTATAACGGGATATGTGCCGTAATTTTTGAGTTTTCCAATATTTCGGCACAGTTTCATGCGCCATGATCACGGAAGAATATCTCGGTTCTTCCGTGATCATGGCGGTTTTGTATGCTACTACTAATATAAGAACACACAAAAAAAAAAAATTAAGCTCCATACTAACTATGCAGACCACATTAAAGTAGTATGAACGCTTTACTTGCTTTACTTTGCTATGATTTTTTAGTTAAACTTTTAGATTTAGTGATAGTCAACTTGTGATATACCTACTAATAAAATGTAAAATCCTTTATTGGGTAGGGGGTAGGTTATGTTATGTTATGAATGATAGTATGTTACATTGAAGTTTTTCTAAGAGGTTGTTAATAAATAAATGAATAAACGCACATTTTGTTAATAAATAAATGAATAAACGCACATTTTGTTAATAAATAAATGAATAAACGCACATTTTGTTAATAAATAAATGAATAAACGCACATGTACCTACCAACCTCTGCCGTGCCGAACTATAAGAGCGATTTTGACCCAAATGCCTAAGAAAGAAAGAAAATTCGATTATTGATTCACTATGAAGTACAAACTAGCAACTATTGGGAATGTTACAAAATAAAAATTACCTACTTCTAAAATAGCAACAATGACTACACATCGAACCAATATGCATAAGAAGGGCTACATATATTTTATGGATGTCTTTGTCAACTTTAAAGTGTCCACTATAAAAAAAAATAGATCGCAGATGTTATTGGTACCTAC
The DNA here is from genome assembly GCA_946478455.1 of Eupithecia vulgata. Lineage (NCBI taxonomy): Eukaryota > Metazoa > Arthropoda > Insecta > Lepidoptera > Geometridae > Eupithecia > Eupithecia vulgata. The sequence goes on along the minus strand of OX297869.1, from coordinate 7,929,008 downwards.
ACTAATAAGCTGTTAGAATTACCTACTTCACTAGGTACTGGTAAGATGGTTTCCTTACAATGGCTGGCTTGTTAGATCTTTGTACCCTAGCTACCTCTACCACATTTAAATATGCTAAACTAGCTTCTACCGCGGCTTCGCTTGCGTTTTACAAGGATAAAAATTTCAACTCGTTTCCACAACGCCAAAACTACACGGGCGTTGTCTGGACTAGACCCAACTTCATCACATTTCTCATATATGTACTTTAGCATTTATATTACTATGTTCGGATAACTGGATATTGTTTCGTCCTGTTCTTTATTTTAACCATCTGTGTCTGTGCATACTATCCGAATAATCTTCTTTGAACTTTTGTTGCTTGTGTTCGTGTTATTACAGTATGACGTGAATGTTTAAAACAATTCCTATACACCTGTGTTTATTAAAATAACATCATTATACACCATCACTAATATGGAATCATTGTTTTAACTCATTCACTGCCTAGGCGTTGCGTTGCGACCCGAAGGGGCGCGCCGCACTGGTGCATTAGACGCGAGATTTGCATGTGCGTCATGGGCAATGAAAGTGTTGACTATGTGTTATGAGGAGAGAAGTGTAAGATGTGTAAGAAGTGAAAAGATGTATGATAAATTGTAGCATAGCTAGTAAACACTGTGATGCATCGCCTTAGCTCATAGGAATGCTATTTTTTTCATGCTGTTTTCAATATACAGGTATGTTCTCATTTCGCTTCTTAGTCTTCATCTTAGCTACGACTAATTTTCTGTTCCAAACCGACTTCAAAAAAGAGGGTTTTTGTTCGTTTGATTGTATGTTAATTTTTTTTTATGCATGTTCGTGAATGTACATAATTTTTTAATTGCATATTGATGTTAGTTTATTACCGAAAAAAATACTTGCATATTTTTAAATTATTAAAAAAACTAAAAACTGCACTCAGTTTTGGGTGATAAAAAAACTACCCTTTTTCTGTGTTGTTAATGACGACCGAATTGAAATGATATAAAATGAAAATATTTAAAAATAAATTGTACAATAACAATGTTTATTGGATGGTTCTTTCACTATTGTATTTTATAGAATAATTCCGAGCCGGTCCCATATAAAGTAGGTTTTTTCATTCACGTGGGATTTAGAATCAGTATAAAAACAATTTTTTAAAATAGAAAATAACGAATTTGAACTTTTGGTTATTAGTTATTAGTTTTGTCAAAACAATCAGATTACATGTTCCATTTTTTCATAAATTTCGCGATATTTATCACTATCAAAATTTCTATTCTCAGACTGTACGAGAAAGAAATGGCATTTGTTGATAACCTGCTAAACGACGATGTCCGCAACAACTCGGCTTGGAATCAAAGATACTTCGTTGTCAACAACCACGTCGGCTGGTCCGATATGAACGTACAGAAGGAAATCTGCTACGCCCTCGAAAAAATCAAAATAGTCAAGAACAACGAGAGCGCTTGGAATTACCTACGAGGTGTCCTGATACACGATAAAAGAGGCCTCAGTGGAAATGCTGTAGTGACCTCTTTTTGTGAAGAGCTCTACAAAAACAAGTGTCGCTCACCGTATCTGCTAGCTTTCCTTATAGATATATGCGATGAAACGCTTAAAAAGGGAGAGAGTAACAGTCTGCACAATGCTGTCAGAGCCATGGCACTCTGCAAAGCTCTGTCGAGCAGATACGACAAAATAAGATGCAAGTACTGGAATTACATATCAACAAAATTCGTGAAGTATCAAACTGAATCGGAGATAGACAAAAACGGCACTAACGGCGCTGAGGATAAGCCAGAATAATATTTTAAAAATAAGATGTTCATAAATTTCTTCAGTATCATCAATCTTTTTTTAATTACAGCGGATGAAAATACTATAAAGGAAAAAATACTTATAAGCCTAACTTGCTAAACTTTGCTCTTTGTTACATCTGTACAAAACAGTTTTGAATCCAAAAAACGCTATCATGAAAAATCTACGGGAAGTTTTCTTACTATGTTGTGTTACCTATCATGTATTTGGTATTTGTAAATAAAACAGTGAATTTATCGTAGGTGTTTATTTTTTATGTGTAGATCCCGCTGCTTCTGATGTTGTTTCACAGACGCACTTTTCTATGGAGGTTCTTTTGGTCAGGCCTAGGTTGGCATGTATGTCGGAGCGTACAGCGCGTGCAGTGATTTCACAAGAGCATGCCGCTTCACTTGTAATAACGTCCAGTAACTTTAGGTACTCATCGTCCTGCTTAGGGCATCTCTCCTCTCCGTCGGCGCTAATCACCTTCAAATCGAAATCATACGAGTTTTGAATCACTGTTTTACCAACATTAAATAACTGGGCAATCTTTACAAATACTTACATCCGTCGCAATCGTAGAATGGCTAGAATATAAAATGGATCATCATCATCAGCCCACATCAGTCCACTGCTGGACATAGGCCTCCCCTAATGAGCGCCATAGCGCCCTGTCTTCAGCTTGCCGCATCCAGCATCTGCCAGCAGTCTTTCGCAAATCGTCATCTAACCTGGTCGGAGGGCGTCCTACACTACGTTTGCCGAGTCGCGGTTTCCACTCAAGAACACGTTTACCCCAGCGGTTGTCGTTTCTTCTCGAGATATGGCCAGCCCACTGCCACTTCAGCTTGCTAATCCTTTGAGCCATGTCGATAACCTTGGTTCTCTGTCGGATGTATTCGTTGCGAATCCTATCCTTCAGAGAAACTCCGAGCATAGCTCTCTCCATAGCTCGCTGGACGACTTTAAACTGGTGGACCAGCCCTACCGTGAGTGTCCACGTCTCAGCTCCATAAAATGGTTAGACATACATAATTATTTAATTACTAGCTGTTTCTTGCGGTTTCACCCGCGGTAAATTCGAATTTCACATGTACGTAATTCTCCCATAGGAATTTGATGTTTTGACCAGGGCAAAAAGTAAGCCTATGTTACTCTCCATTCTTTCAACTAACTCTATGCTAAAAATGAAGTCGATGTATTGCTTAGCTAAGGCGTGAAGGATGGACAAAGATACAAACGAACACACTTTCGCATTTGTAATGTTACTTACGATTTTAGTTATTTTTTGTCAATTACTTAAATATTTTAGGTGCCTTTTAATTTCTTAATCTACTGCGATGGCAACGGTAACATTCTCAAATAATAGACAGGTACTTTTGGAAATGACTATCTGATGCCTGCAGCTTCGTAAGACCTTTGTTATTTCAGGTTATAGGACTAATGTAGGTAGGTATGCAAAATTTAATTCCGATCCGTGCATCTTACTTATAGTCACAAACATGCATACTCTTTGTCTTATCAGTCAAAGTTTTTCAGGTTGAAATATACAGTGTGGAAATTAAACTCAGGCCCTGGAGGGAAACTACTTAAAATCCTTAAGCTAGCTCATTTTACTTAAAGGAGACATTCCTTTATTTTTAAAAAGAAACAAATCTGCATTAAAATATTTTTTTAAACTCGCTTGCTTCGCCCGGGACTCGAACCAACTAAAATTTAAAAAAATAAACACTCTTTATTTTATTATACTAATCGGTAGTATTAATATTCAGGATAAAGTTTCTGTAACAAACATTTGGTCTTAAAAATAAAAATAATCGTTAAATCTAACATCAACTTTATTTTACTATCAATTTTGTAACACTTAAATTATTTAACTGATAAATTGTTCGAAATGAGCCCCGTCGTTCCGGCTACACAACATTAGTCGCCGTTGAAATTCATTTCTTGTAGCCTTCAGCAAAGTGTTGTGGTGTATGCCCCTGATAACATTTTCTACCGCAATCCTTAGCTCTTGAACGGTTTCATAGCAAGTTTCATAAACAACATTTTTTACATGACCCCATAAAAAGAAGTCCATGGGCGTCAGGTCTGGACTTCTTGCAGGCCATCTAATCGTGTTGTGTTGGAGAGATAACAGAACTGTTACGTGTCTTTTACTTGTTAAAAGTGAACAGTAACCAAATATTTTTTAGAGAAACTTTATCCTGAATATTAATACTACCGATTAGTATAATAAAATAAAGAGTGTTTATTTTTTTAAATTTTAGTTGGTTCGAGTCCCGGGCGAAGCAAGCGAGTTTAAAAAAATATTTTAATGCAGATTTGTTTCTTTTTAAAAATAAAGGAATGTCTCCTTTAAGTAAAATGAGCTAGCTTAAGGATTTTAAGTAGTTTCCCTCCAGGGCCTGAGTTTAATTTCCACACTGTATATTTATCAACATAAAAATCGACAATGTTGCATGTTGCACTAACCATGACGTCGCTGACATAAAGGGACAAAGTGAAGTCCCAGTAGTTCCTTCCAAATTATTAAAGGAACTAATGGGAAGAAAAGTCTCATTTGTCCCTTTAAAGGAACTGTCAAAGGAACAAATGGGAATAAACGAGTTTTGGCGTTGCCTTCGCCCAAATCTTGAACCGGCATAGACTGTCGCCTTTACTAATAGGATAGGATTTCGATCACTAATCGAAGGGATAGGTTAAAGATTCTTAACGAAAATATTTCTCCTAATACCTAATAGGTTGCCTGGAAGAAATCGCTTTAAGCGATAAGGCCGCCAATTCCATGTCTTTGTTTAGGATAAGTATTTTTTTAATGTAATTTATGTTTTATTTGTTAATGGGCTATGAAATAAAGCATTATCTATCTATCTATTTCTGCAATGTTTTGGTAGGTTGTTGTCTACCTACTACAATCTGTAAGTAGGCTCTTCATTGATCTGTTCTCTATCATATTTTTTTATACTTAGAAGACTATAAGTACCTACTCACCTTGCGTGTTATTTTGCAAGGGTCAGGTTTACGAGGCGGGCCTTTGTCATTTTTAGTGCAGTTTTTATGGTAATTTGACATGGTGTTCTGCCTTGCTCGGAACTTGATACTTGATGCGGCTAAATACACATCTTTTGATCTATTTTGTTTTGTTTTCAATGACCCATTTTCGTGTTAGGTTTTGCTGCTTTTCATAAACAACTGCACCTTTTACCCTCTCATATCAGAGCCGTACTTGTTCCTGTTATTTAAACCACATAAACTTCACACAAAATAAAAGGTTAATACTATGTACAAGCAAAATCTCCCGAGCAACTCTCGAGATAAAAAAATACAATAACTACCAAAATCACAGATGTTCTAGGGATGCTGAGATGCTAACGCACACAGATGTACTAGGGATGCTAACGCTAACGCATGACCAAAATCAAAGAATGAGTATAATAACTAACCATAGGGATGATAGTTTTTAGGGAGTGGTTTTATTCTCTTTGGTTTTTACTTTCTAATACAAATACCGACCAAGTGAGAGTCGACTCGCACACGAGGGCTCCGTACTGTCGTTCAAAGCTATTATTTAAATATGTTAAGGGAAACCCTAAAACAGAGCTAATGAAAGATTAAAAAAAAACAAAAAAGGCCTACACGACGCGGTCAGCCGTACAAATAGGTGCTGAAGACCGCGCCTGACGTTATTTGGCTTCGGTTATCGTTTTTTTAAATGAAATTTGTTTTGTTGCGGCAATAATAATACACACCCTGTCAATGTTTTAACTGTCTTCCTTCCTTTTATATTTTAAGAGATAGAGCAAAAATAGCAATTTTTGTACGGGAGGACCCTTTTGTTATAATAATACAATACAATTACTCTTTATTGCACACCAAATAAGACAAATACACAGGACAGGAAAAAACTTTCAGATTACCTTGTACAATGGGCGGCCTTATCGTTTTGAGCGTATCTGCCACCCAACCTTTGGATGGATAGGAAGTAATAGAACAAGTGTAGATAATTAGTAATTAGTTTTATAGTAAAAAAAACTGTGTACCTCTAACGGTTCATAAGATACAGTCCGCTAACAGACGGACAGACAGCAGAACTTGCACCCTTGCGTACCGAACCCTAAAAATCGCTACGAGCACAGACGGAAAAAAGATTAATTAATAAATTCCATAATTCTATGAAAATAGTATCCCTTAGTCTGTGTCTATGAAACATCCTTCATGTTATTGAGTTGAATTGTTTGTGTACAGTCCGACCACAAAGAGTAGAAATTAATTATCGAGGAACTAAAATTTAGTGTAATCTGGCAACTCTTTATGAAAGGCCAGTGTTTCCGCCATAGTGAATTTGTCGCCTGACTTAGCTTTTCTTTGCAAAATTATATGCACGTCTTTAGCTAAGATACCTAAAAAATCTAACTTTTAATTACAAAATTGAAACATTCAAAACGTTTTGTTGAGATAATAATAAACAATTTTCAACCACCCAATGATAAAACAAAAAAATATAATAGGTAGGTATTTATGTACCTATAAAATTTTATTTTCATATCAATAGAATAAGTATTTACTTAAACAAAATTTAAAAAACATGAATTTTTTTTTTGAAATCTTGCTGTTTTTATTTGTTGGACTAACCAGAATAATTTTCCGCTAGCGGCAACACTCCAAACAATGTCATTTTCGGTCGAGTCGAGTTCTTTGTTTATGTTTGTTTGTTCTGTTGGTTGTTACTTCCATGAAAGCAAATTAATCGCATAAATCGCCAAATATTAGCAAAATGAATAAAACTATACGCAGTGGGGCTCGTGACATTATTTACAAAGTGTATAAGAGATGTTTGACCGAGTACCTACCAAGCCGGGAAGCTGCCGACTGATTTAGAAGACGTTTATAAATGAACAGCAGATTTGACCGGTAAGTAGCTGGTTAAAAAGAATAGCACTGGAAGTAAACTGTTATAATTTATTAAAATAATCTTGTAAATCCATCCAAAATCCATGTAATTCATACTAGTTAATCATTGTTTATCTTTGTCTCATTGAATAGTATTTTATTTTGTAGTGCAACCAATTATTTTTGATACTTGTTTTATTGCAGGAAAATCTGAAAGCTCAAGCGAGGAATCGGAGAGTGAAGATGAAAATGATGATATGGCAGGGACTTCTAATTGTGTTCTACCACAACATTCTGATGAAGAATCGATGTCTGGTGTTGAATATCTATACTTTGAATCACTAGTTTGATGTATGATTTAGAATATTATTATTCAACAAAATTGTCTTTTACTGTGTTTATCCCCCTCTGAGTATACAAAATATTCTTGCTTTCTTTCTAGGTAGGTAGTGTCATAGGACTAGTTTGGACATCATTGCTCATATAAAATGTTTTTGTTTATGGCACAAGACTAGAAACCGGTGGACAAACGCTCTTGGTCTACAAAAGATTTAATTACTATAATGTTTGTATATAAATAATATAGTGGGTTTGATTCAAATCCAGGACAAACATTTTATGTGATGAGCATAATTGTAAAACAAAAACTGCATGTTTTAACAATATCAAGTATCAATACGTTCTGCCGTAGTATATGGTGATACCATGTAAAACATGTAATAATTAGTGGCGCCCTCATTTATTTTCTACTCTTTTTGGTCGGACTGTACGTTCGTTTGCGAAGCATTGCCTTCCATAATGCGTTAGATGCGTTAGCATCCCTAGTACATCTGTGTGCGTTAGCATCCCTAGTACATCTGTGCTTCCATACCTTTCTGTTTGTTTTATTCTGAGACTTTGTTCGAGTCTTCGGCATGCAGTAGTTTTTTGGAAAAAATAATAAAACCTCTGAAAAAAACTATGGAGCTTCTTACTCCCGATTCCTATGCGCTAAGCAAACTTCTGGAAATATGACACCTGAAAATGTCCGAAAGGTCTCTAGAATGTGGCCGCAAATAGACTCGTTGGATTACGAGTGCTATTGCTCAGAACCGATAGAACTCCGGAACCTCAAACACAAACTTGCATCTGTATCTTGCAAATGTCATTCCTGTCAAAGAAAAATAAAATCTAAATCATCAAACACCGTGTTGCTTCGAACCCAAACAGACCGACAAGTGCAAGCACAAGAGTCACAAAAAAGGTTGCTCCACCAGTGCACCCAAGTAAATCCCCAAGGCATAACGAATGGACACGATGTGTTCATGAACACGATTACGAAAGACGTGCTGTGTCCATCATGTTTTGTTACCATGAGCTTATTGCGAGGTGGGGTACTGAGGGTTCTGAAGGACGTTGAGGTGGAGACCAATCGGCAACCGTTCAGTTCCGAAAAAAGTACAGAATCAAACGTGAAGTTGACTACTAGAAGCACCAGTTTCATAAAATATGCACGGCAATGTTCGACCTTAACTATGTGTGATTTACTAACTGAAACATCTAGTGATGAAGTTATTAACATGTGCCCTCCTGATAAGCAGCATCAGGTAAAATTCCTGGACACTGACACGGTTCGACAGGATTCTCAAAAATTAGATCAATGTCTGTGCTTGGATAAATTTATTGATTCAATTAGACCGCCTTTATCTGGCCTTTTATTCGACTGATAGTGGATTAATTGACAGGTCTGATGTCTTACTATAACAATATACGAATGAAGCCCCATAAAGCGAGTTTGTTCATTTTTCTGCATATATCTATGAACATGGAAACTTTGCAAAACTAATACCTACCTATGTATCTACTTAAATGGCTAACGGTGAAACTAAAATGAAGGTCTTTTTATAAAGCATCCTTTAAGAATAACACCTACAATTCAATTAAGACTAAATGCTTAATAAAAACTAACTAGAACGACCGAGCCTGATTATTTAATACCTACTTTTTAATTCTATTAAAATGCAGTATATATATAGCTATGTAATGTAGGCTGGTGTTTCTACTTTTCTTGCAGTATTTCGCAGATAGCCATCTCATCCAGTTGGAGAGCGACTTATCTACTACGGCCGAGTCGCAGTCTCCACTCAAGAATACGTTTACACCAGCGGTGTCGGTTCTGTGCTAGCTATGGCCGACCCACACGACGCTTGCAAATTTTTTGGTATCTACCGTGTACTCTAGCAAATACTAAAGTAATAAAACATAAAGCTTGAATTGAGAATTCGTATAACATCATCTATCCTACGGATTTATCCCCATAGTACACTTAGGTATGTATGGCAATTTGCATGATAAAACAATAAGTACGTGTGTAATTTTTTTATTCGAGAAAACCTTAATGTTACTAAAACTGATTTGAAATTTATTTAGCCGCGTAATGTTTTATAAATCTTGCAGATGGATCGGAGACCTGAACCCATTTCGGCATCCAATAGTAAGGGGTGAAGTTATGTTGTCCGGGGTAAGACTTCTCGAATACGTGTCTGTAATACTTCGCCTCGGTGGTTTTGGGCTGCACTCCAGGGTACTTTGTGTTGTCCTCATCAAGCCTCTCGGTGACAATATCACCGATCGTCTCAAACAAAGACTTCTTTACAGACGCTACGCCGTCACTGAACGCTTCTTTATGTCTCCATAATATAGAGTCTGGTAGTAACCCACTGTTCGCGAAGCTGCTACGCAACAAGTGTTTCTCTACTCCATTTTGAGGGCGACGGTCTTTTACATCGTTAGCTAGGAAGTTGTGCGTGAATTGGAGGTCGAGGAAGGGAACTCTAAGTTCTAAGCTAAAAGCGCTCGTGGTACGATCGGCTCGCAGCCCGTCGTATAAATGAATGTCAGATAGGAGACGTATGCTTTCTTCATGAGCCGCTGTCTCTGACGGAGCATCTCTGAAGTAGATGTAACCCTGAGCTAATTCATCCGCACCTTCGCCACTGAATATGACTGTTGTGTCTGTGTTCTCCCTTATGTACTTCGATAGCAGATACATGGGAAGACTTGCGCGGACAGTCGTTATATCGTACGATTCCAAATGGTATATAACGTTGTCTAAAGCTTCTTCCACGTCGTTTTCATCGAATTTGACGGCATGATGGTCGGTGCCGAGATAGTCTGCGACAGTTTGAGCTGCTGCCAGATCGGGGGAATCACCCATGCCTATAGCGAATGTCTGTATTTTATACGGAAGTTTGATTTCTTTCGCCAATTTCACCACTAAGGCCGTAACAAGAGATGAATCTAGTCCTCCACTTAAAAGACATCCGATGCGCCTGTCTGACATAAGTCTTTTACGGCAAGCAGCTTCTAGTAACGCTGCAATTTTTTCTGTTGCGTTCATTTCGCTCAAGACTTTTTCAGCGACAAACGGAATGAATCTTGGTGGATAACCCGGTTTGAAATACTGTTCGGTAAAATCTAGTTTGACCTTGCCGTCATCCAGTAAGTTCCAAACTTGCAAATGTCCTGGCGGAAATTGTCCTAAAGTCGAACTCTTACTTGCTTGTTGTTTCAATCCAATCAAACCTTTCGCCTCAGAGCAGACACCCATCATGCCTTTCTCATCATCGTGAAGAATATAAAGAGGACGGACTCCATAAGGGTCTCGAGCGATACAAACTTTTCTTTTTTCTCCGTCAACTAAGCAGAAAGCGAAAACGCCGTCGAGATTCTTGACTGCGTCTGAGATTCCCATTTGGTGGTACGCATGAATGACTGCTTCCACGTCGCACTTTGTTTCGTATTCGTAGTTACGTTCTGCTTGGAGACGTTTGCAGTTGTAGATCTCACCGTTGCAGATAAGGTTTGTTCGAGGGTAGCAGTGGAGTTTCATGGGCTGCATGCCGTGAAGGCAGTCGACGATGGTCAGTCGCTGGAAGCCTAGAAGGCAGTTGGGCTCCCTCGCATCGTTCTCTAGTCGCCACGCGTCGGGGCCTCTGTGACGTATGCTTGAAAAGCATTTTATGCAAGTGGCACTCAATTCGCCGTCTACGCCAAAAATAGCCCAAATTCCACACATTCTATTAATCTGAAAATAAAAGAGAAATGGGTTAAAAACTGAACGTCTCTAGCTAAGTCCTCCTTAAGTTTACTTAATCGACAGATGAATAATCAATTATGTACAGTTATGTAGGCAATACACAGTTGTTGACTCGAAACGACTATTTTTATTCATACAGTGTGCAAATTACATTTTTATCAATCCGTAGTAAATTCGCCAAGAACTGTTAGCATTCCGAAGTAACTTTACCTAATCTGTGGCATTGCTACCCGACATCGGCCGACACTGAATACCTACCTAACCTACTGATTGCATCATTTTTTTGGTAGATAGACATGTACCTTAGTATGCACTATCAATCATCTTAAAATGGCAAAATTAACTTAATAATGCCATAAGAGAAATAGTTCATAGGAAAGCCTATGGAAGATAAGGACCTAAACGATTCAACAAATACGTAAACATTACCGTACCCACCTACTAAAGTAGGTAGGTACCTATAGTGTTAAATATATCTATACTGTGTATAGGTACTTCTATACTAATATTTTAAATTCGAAAGTAACTCTAGGGTCTTTGCTTTATAGTGTGTAACTCACACTGCGGCAATTTTCTACGAAAATTTAATAATGTCACAAAAATAAGTAGTCTCTCTTTTCACACCTAAACAACTGAATGGATCTTAATACAATTTGGCAGGCAGGTAAATGGTAACCCGGGGACGGACATAGGCTACTTGAAAAGCGCGTGCGAAGCCGCGAGCACCAGCTAGTAAAATATAAAACAGTAGTACCTACTTATAGTATAAATCGAGTTAATATTTTTAAAGTGCATTTGTAAATAATTTCTTGATAACACTAAACGGTAATCATGTTACACTGAAAAAAGTAAAATGCTTTCATAAATTGAATTTGTCATAAGTTTAAATATTACATCAGCTCAAACCATATGTTTCGTCTTTAAGTATTGATTTGCTAATAAAACCCTGCATAACCATGTAGGGAAGTGATACTCACGTAACTCGATTAGATAACTTTTAATTAACTGAAAAAATATAATACTAACCTAACTAAACCAGCAACACCGAACCATGAACTATTATTACTATTTATTACGTGTAATATTACGCCCGTCGCGCTCACACCGCACTGGTGCTGTCAGTGCTATGCTGTCAAGGCCATGCGCCAGTTAGGGTTTCCAACACATCCGTAACCAATTGATCCAGATAAAAATGGCCACAAATCGTACAGTACAGGAGACATAAGGAGATTCAATTTCATGTGCTTTGTAAATCACTGCGTCTGGGTTGTCACTATTCTGCCAGTGTCCGTTTTTACATATTATTCTTGTAAGTTTCTTGTATTCTTCTGCATAGTAACAAGCTTAGCAGTACCTATCCTTACTTCCATACGTAATTAATTCTGTAAATCTCTGTCTGTCACCTTTTTTCGCCGAAACGGCTAAACAGGTCTCGATAAAATTTTGCAAGTATATAAACGGTATCCTGTAGCGGAAAGACATGACATGATGACACTTTTTATTTTATTATTATTAAACTTGTGTGAAGACGCGGGCAGAAATTAGTTTACTATAAAGAAAATAAGACCGATTGCAGTCTAGAAACTTTAGCTTACCAAGGTAAACGTCGTAGCATGGTCGTAGCTTTTCGTAGCTCTTGCTACGAAAATATTAGTTCATAGAAAAGACTTCAACGAGATACGCAGTTTCTCTTCTGTCACTTTCCCTCCGACCACTTTTATAAGAATACTTTCAAAGGTTGCTTGATTCACTTTTCTCACGATATTTTCTTATTTGTTGTTTTTTTGTGGCGCTCTACAAGTACTACCTAAAAGATTTTGTAAAGTTAGATTTAGTTAGTGACTTTCGCCTAAAATAAACATAACAAAAAACGCTGCTGTACTTTATCTTATTTGGTCGTTTTTCTAAACGTCAAAAATAGTTGAAACAAACTGAAAAAAAAATCACTTTCTCGCAATGCCTCATTGAGCGATAATATCGCAAGATCTTGGCGATTTCGTTCGAGTTGGCAATTTCCTAAATGAAATTGACAATGACATTGCTTACTGCGGAATTGACATTTGACAAGACAACTGTCAGAACCACAGACAATAATTACTAATCAAGACACAGACTATAAAGAGGAACACTTTTTTAATGATTGATACAGTCTATATTCAGGAGTGCAAACTTTTGCTAAGGAATTTAAAGGAACATAGTGTACACACGCACGCTATAGGATTCTTACGGAACGTAGGCTACTGGAATCCTCGGTTAGAATCTTTGGGTTTTCTCAAGAAACTTATATCTCCGTTTTCCTTTCGATCAAGTTTCCGCCACCTCCAGCGGATAGGTACCTTGATCGATGGTTTTTCCGTATAACCAGTAGGTACCCAGGGTGACTTTTTGAGATGGGAGTGGATAGAGGTATCCGAAACCATGAGAGTCAGAGAAAAATCGTGAAAGGAGTCATGGCCTCGATTTATGAAAAAACAAACTGTTTCAATTTTTTTTTTTTTTTTACTTTTGACGGAAATCGAAACGATCGATTTCCCAAATGAGGCATCCTGTAGGTGTTTTTGCAACAACGGTTGCTGTTAAGAATCAATCTATGCAAAGAAATGCATGAAAAATTCAAAATGGAAGGTAATGGCTTTTAGTTTGAATACTCCCCCAACTAAACATCAATGTGAAAATTTAAATACCTAATGTTTTTCGACAACTGGTGTGCTTGCCGCTTGTATATAATACTCTAAGGCCAGGATATAATATATAACCTGTATTTTATTGAGGTTTATCCTCTGTAAAGCATTTGTTTCAATAAACTTTGGAAACTAATGAAAATTTAAGATTTTTCTCTAACTCTTATTATAGTTTTGAATTTGACCATCCACTCCCATCTCAAAAAAAACGCCCTGTTTAGGTACAAAACAAGTTCTTGCTCATAAGAGCTCTGTGTAAATTATTGTATTTTAATTAAAATTATTCACGTGAATAGTTACGTAATTAATTTTAACTGTTACATTTAACAACTATCGTTAACAACTTATACAACTTGTGCAAGTAGAAATATCTAACAAAAATCAGCTAGATAATGCTGTGTGAATTGTCCATCACTGTTATTATTTATTTATTAGTCAAGAGGATGATCCAGCTAGGTTGGGCAGCGTTTGAAAAACTACGTCGAGTCTTCTCTCTGCAGCGCAGTGGAACTACCCAAAAGTAGGTAGGTGCCCACTATTATAATACTTGATATAATATTTGACTCATCATCATCATCGGCCTATACTTGTCCACTGCTGGACATAGGCCTCCCCTAATAAGCGCGATAACGCCTTGTCTTCAGCTTGCCGCATCCAGCATCTGCCATCAGTCTTTTCGCAAATCGTCATACCACCTGCCGAGTGATTTCGGTAAAATCTCCCATTCAATTGATCGCCATCCGGGGAGACAGGGTGTAAGCTATTTCGCTTCCTATCATTTATGTAACAAAAATAAATACATAGAATTTTCGACGAATTGTGAATGATGCTGAATGTCAAAATATCACAAATGTCAAATCAATTATAATGTTTTTATTTTTTCATTACACCTCGTACTAATGTTACTCTCACTTGACTTTGTTTTGCTCGACTTCGTTGCTACTGCAAAGTATTAACTGTTTGTAAATAAGAATCAGAATTGCTGAAATCGAGCAAAAAAAGGGCAAGTGTGAGTAAGTAACAATTGACTTTTACTTAGGTTAATTCTAAGTAATCTTGACGTTGACTTTACAAATTCCGTCGTCGAACGACGCCCTATCCCGCCATCCTGTATGCATTTTCTTAGTACCAGTACCAACCCAATGGTCATGCATGAGTGTTAGTATTTAAATAATCCATCCTTGTTTTCTTAGTATACATAAGTACTTCATATCTAGTAGGTACTAAATAAGTAGTCTTATGTTTATATCTATGTACTAAAGTTTAATTTGCGTGTTGTGTTGTCTAATAAATATTTTTCTTCTTCTTCTTATTCAGTAGGTACCATATTGGAAACCGAAATCGTTTGTGACATTTCTCCCCGGATGGCCCATTCAATGGGAATGGGATATTTTACCGCAATTACTCGGCTGGTCGGAGGGCGTCCTACACTGCGTTTGCCGAGTCGCGGTCTCCACTCAAGAACACGTTTACCCCAGCGGTTGTCGTTTCTTCTCGAGATATGGCCAGCCCACTGCCACTTCAGCTTGCTAATCCATTGAGATATGTCGATAACCTTGGTTCTCTGTCGGATGTATTAGTTGCGAATCCTATCCTTCAGAGAAAATCCGAGCATAGCTCTCTCCATAGCTCGCTGGGCGACTTTAAACTGGTGACCAGCCCTACAGTGAGTGCACTCGTCCACGTCTTAGCTACGGAACTAAGACGGTCATCACGGGTAGGACGCACTGATTGAAAACTTTCGTTTTCAAGCGGTATGGATGACGATATTTGACTCGCTATTTTCGAATTGAAAGTCTCGGGACACGTCGCAATCAGCTCTAGTAGCGCCATTCACCATAATTTACCTAAGTTAGGTAGGTTAGGTACTATGGAATGAACGACTCGTTTGCGGCGGACATAATAAGGTAGGTACTTACCTGCCTCTTAACATACTCCGGGGCGGTCCCTCTTTCACACGTACATTGTTTTGCGGTTCCGAAATCTTATTATGTTTGATCATAAAGCAAGTAATTAAAGTACGTTCCTATTTTTAGGATCCGGAGTTTAATTTGTATTCGTAAATGTGCAAAAGCCATTGTACATTTCAGAAGTTCTTATACCAACCCGCATAACCCAGCGTGGGGATTATGGGCATTAGATTGAGATTAATCTCATATGCATATTTCTCATTACCTCATTCTCACCCACATATCTCATTGAGATGACCCCATGAGATTAATCTCATGGAGGGTTATGCCTATAATCCCTGAGCCTTAAGCTTAGGGACTATGGGCCCTAAGAACTTAAAAAGTGGGGCATTAAAGGTAGGTACTTTACCTACGCGGTTTTTTCGTGGGTTTCTTGTATTGTGGTCACGTCCATTTTAGATTTTAGCGACTACGTGATTGATATCTGCACGTGGGCAAACCCATCATGTACTTCAAAAATTATTATTCTGCGTGTACTACAAACTACAACCTACGAATGTAACTTTTCCGTGCGTCATTAAAAATTCACGAACCATTGTTATCCTTTAACTTATCGTATAAAAGCTTGTGAGGATCTTAGAACTTCATTCAAAGCTGACTATTCGTTTAGTAACCTTTTCTTACACGTTTATCTAAGAGTTATCAGTATAAGTTAATTCCACAATGAAACTGTTCAGTTTATTCTTCGTTGTTTTTGTGGCCCTCGCCCTTCTGGGTGGAATCAATGCCAGCCCTAAAGGCATTGGTGGTGCTGTCAAGAAAGGCGGAAAAGTTGTTGTAAGTATTTTTTAGACTACATACAAAATCCTTTGTCATATTACGCTCTATACAGACAGAGCAACTTTAAGAGCGCTCTCAATGCTCTCATACTACCGCCCGATACCGTGGGTGCGGTAGGTACCGCAAGAGTTTCTCAATGACCGTTGTCCGTTGTACGAGATGCGGAACAGATGCGAAACTGCCGCGGATGCGCTGCGGACCTCGTGATGCGGCTACGCAAACTCGATTCCGCGCGGTAATGTGGGACGGGCGTAATTGTTGATACTGTGTTGAACTTGTAATTTTTTTAATATTTTTCGTATAAACTTTTTCCTAAACTGTGTCAAGGCACCGGTTAAAGGTACTAACGTACTACGCGCCACTGGAACTTAGGAACTTCGCGGGCACGGCGCGGCGGCACTGCGCGTAAAACGTGACCAACTCACTAAAAAACCCGCTCAGTACCACTGACGCGTAGTGGGTTCCATGTACGATTTCATACAAACAATAATTGACCGCGTCGTTGGTGTCGCGCAGTACCGTTGCAGCGCAGTTCTGCTTAGTGTGGTCATACCTTTATATTATACCTTATGAGAAGTCTACGAACAGCTAAATACCCCCGAGTTGCCAGTTGCCGCAACTTGAAAATCGAGACAAAGATTTAAATCGTCTGCTTAAAGATTGACGATCGACCGATCGACAATATAACCTTTTGACCAAAATAATGTAGGTATTACGATTTCACGTATATCAAAATATCTCACGTATATTTTTGTCCTTAAAATAGATACAAAAAGAACCAGCCAAATGAAAGTAATTGATTTGGTTGTTGCTTTTGAACCCACATTATTAAATTAGATTCTTCCTTGGCCTCGTTTTTCAATCATTCAATCTCGTGAGGCTTATTTATTCCTCGAAAACAGTTATTCTCATGATGAACCCATTAAATAAAGTACCTTCAGTGCTGCTGATAGTACATCATCATCAGCCGGATTTTACCCACTGCTGCTGCTGCTGAAGTTTGTGCCATCCCCCACGGTCCTGTGTTAAGGCGCATACCCCACCCAAAGTGGCGCCCCGCCACCTAATTTATCTTATGAATTTTTCAAAAATCCATCTTTCAGTTTGTTATACCTATTACAAGCTTTTTTTAATGCCTCTGTCTGTAATAGTTTTATTCTATTTACTTTAGGCAGAGACACGAAAATAGATTTTGGTGGCCACCACAAGAGCAACTTCGCTACTTTGGGTGGGGTATGCGCCTTAACCGCTTGCATTGACGCCCCCGACGCGTTTTATGTCATCGGGTCACTATAATGCACGACAATTTATTTATTGTGCGGCCGAATAATGTACCTACAACGTAATAATCCGTGTCAAAACTTATTAAAATTGGAATCCATCCAACCAACACGGATTATCAAGATGTACATTATTCGGACGTACAATAAATTGTCGTGCATTATAGTGACCCAATGTCATTGACCCACCTTGCAACTGGGCGTCCGACGTTTCTTTTGCCCATCATAGGCCACCAATCATTTGCTGTTTTGCTCCACCTATTATCAGTACCTATACCTAAGTAAAGTCTTTAATAATCTCTTATCTTTCAGAAGCATGGACTCAGCGCCATTGGAGTCATCGGCGCTGGTCACGAAGTCTACCAGCAATCGAAGAACCAAGGATGATTAGGAAAATTAGATCTTAGGCTTAGACTTCGATTAACAAGAACTTAAATGTAATACTTATATAGGTACCTAATTAATTATTTAAAATAAATCTGAGTGAAACTCAAACTTGTCTTTTTTATTTATATAATTATATCCTATAAAATTGTAATTTGGAAACTACTTACAAAGTACTTTTAATTTTTTGATGTTATCTAAAATGTAATTTTGGTTTAATTTATCATTTATCATCCCTCCACCTTATAAGCCTACAATGTTTCACCGCTGTACGTAGGCCTCCCCCTGGTTTTTTTAATGGTAATGTCCATAATCCTCACGCTGGGCATGCGGGTTGGGGATCGCAGTTCCGTGGTAGATCTATTTGCAAGAGGCGCTGCTGCCCGCCCCCCGGTGTATGTTCCTTAGTTGCCTCTTACGACACCCACAGGAATAGTTGGGATGGTGCAAATTATAAGCCGGCACCACACGGCAATGCCACACGGTATGTGTACTTACTGTGTGAAAGTAAAATGTAGTCTATAGGTTGGTTAGTTGTTTTTCGAACACATAAATATCTGTTCACGTAGATATTTGAATGAGATTTTAAAATCCGGGCTTCGAAAGGATTAAGGTAAACTCAGTTTTCCACGATATGCTGGACGCTAGCCAATCTCGTTCGCTTCGTAAAATAAAGATTTAACCTACTAAGCAAATATTGATCTTAAGGAGCGAAGTAACATTACCTCATCCCGCATCTGTGCTACGAATTCACAAAACTTGTAACCTACGTATATGAGATAGAAAAGTAAAGTTGCATACACAGTACAAGTTACATAGGTCCAAAACTAAGCTAAAGTGGCAGAGGGCCGGCTTTATTTCTCGCAGAATAGACAACTGCTGGGGTAAACATCTTTTTGTCTTTAAATTCTGTTTTATTCATGGAATTTACTTTAAGTCAGACTATATCAGTCCCGTATTTCACAATGCAAACTAAAGTATTACGTAAAACTGAGTAGGTAATATCTAAAACTAACCTAAATAATGATACTGCGACTCGGAAAACGTAATGTAGGACGCCTTTCGGCAGGGTAGGATGACAACTTGCGAAAAACTGCAGGAAGATGCTGGATGCGTCAAGTAGACGACAGGCGGTGCGCTAATTAAGTATAATGGTGATAAAAGAAAACTTTAAAATGTTCTTACAAATATTTCAATAACAAAGAAAATTACAAACAAATCATCATCATCTATGTACATTCTATTACATATAGAAAACGACCAGAACACCCTGAACAAATGTCTGCAGATCGTACACACATTTGTCCCGAGGCGGGAATCGAACCCGCAACCTTCTGCGTCGCAGGCAGACCTTCGCCCACCGCGCCACATCGGTCGTCACGTAATACGAGCCTGGCAGTGCCAAGCAACAACGACAGAATACTTTGATCTGCACGAGTAAAAAATTCTATAATTATTCATTCTTTCCTATATCTTTCATCAATTTTTCTCTATATTTTTAAGCTGACGAGTTCAGATGAACGTAAAATTCTTATTCAGAAGAAAAGTTCATCTGACGAAACGCCAACTTCATTAATATAACTTTGCTAAAGTAGTAAAGCTAAATCAAATTTAACGCCCCGTTGTTAGCCACTTCCAACACTAACTTTTACGAAGTATTTCGAGAAGAAGAAGTACCTACTTATAATTAAGTTTTGTGACTGCCTAATCATTATTTCGGGAATTTACCTTAGCTTAAGAGAAACTGTTATAAACAACGAATAAAACCGGCTAAGTGCGAATCGACTCGCACACTGAGGGTTCCGTATTATCGTTCATTACTATTTCGCAAAATGAACCTTAACACGATCTAGCTAGCGTCGGCGGCGGTGCGACACGCAGGGGCGCGCCGTCGGTTCACGTACTTGCAGATTCCACTCTGTGTTATCAGCCATGAAATATAAAGATAAAAATCAAAAAACCATCATGACGCGGTCACCCATCCAAGTACTGATCGCGCAACGATGCTTAACTTCAGTGATCGGTACTCATCTTGGTATGGATATCTTGATTATTAATTTCATTCTATTTTATATATTTTGTGACAAACATTTCAACTGTCTACCTATTAAGGTTCGAGAGATAGCCTCGATTAAAGTAGAGCGAAAATAGGAGAAATAAATCACGTGCCTTTAATTTTAATATTTATTTTATTTTTATTATTATGTTGTTATAGCAGAAAGAGAAATACTATACTAATATTTTGTGAAAATTTCAACTGTTCCTTTTACGGTTCATGACAGACGGGCGGACTGCGGAGGCTTAGTAATAGGGTCCCGTTTTCACCCTGTGGGTTCGTTTTGGTTAGTAGGTACCCTAAAAACGTACAGTTTTTAGGGTGCCTACACCCTAAAAACTGAAATTAGGTTGATATTCAGATCACTCATCATGATACTTATGATATCTTTTTATATGTAGCTAGTTTAAGAAGTGTAAGATTAAAAGTGAAAATCCAAGCAAATTATTTGCACGTTTTATTTATTGTAACCCGTTTCTTACGAGCTTTACATTATGTATCAAACCTATAGACATGTTTTTTCTACCAGTTGATTAGGTATCTTATAAATTATTTGGGCAGATGATATCACTGGATAAGATTCGCGCTGGAACGTGTGAAGTGACACTAAAGTTTGGAGGCCTATTCCCTTGGTGGAGTCGGGATGCGGATTAGATGATGAAATAATTTTAAATGACTGTAAGTAACTTAACCCTGATTTTTCTTGTCCTTCACATGTTTGTAAATGTCGTGCACGGTGGAAGCGGCTCCAGCCACTCGGAAACCAGCTTTCTGAAAAATAACAAAATTAAACATTTTTCGTCACCTGAGACAGTAGCGAGCTGTAACCCTATATGTTCGTCACATTATCTACCTACAGCTATTGTAAAATTTCTTAGGTACATAAAAAAATGTTAAGTTTGATAATTAATTCTAAGAATTTTTGTTATAATGCTTACCCGCACTCTGGGTATCTCTAAGAAAAGAAATAAAGTAACGAGGGGTCGAGTCCCGCCAAAGTCGAAAATTTTTGGAACTTTCATTTGATAATTAATTGTTAGAAAACTTATACCTAGGGGAGGTAGGGGAGGGACGGGCAGTCGGGAGACATGGGCACCCCCCTTTTATTCTGATCCTGTCACAGATTTTATTTTTTTACTATTTTGGAAGGTTACTTTACCGACTGGCAACACTGCTTATCCATAGACGATCTGTCATTTACGTCAGTTGTTTGACACAGATACGTTTGAAGGTTTTGCGCTCGTAAAAGTGAATATTTTGTTGTGGTTTCGGATCGTAATAAAGGGAAAACTAACAAAAGGTATGTCTGTTTTTATTATTTATCTATTGTATATTTATTAACTTAGAAATTAAACTGAAATTCACGCTTAAATACCTAAACAAAAAAAATACCGGTAACTTATGTTGAAAATGTATACAGAGGGAGCATTGGGCATTCTGATGTGAGGGAGGTTTGGGCATGCCCAATGCTCCCTTCAAGTTCTCCTATATTGTTGAGTAAAGGAGGATTTTTTTTAAATTCTAATTACTTACCTGCTTTAATTAAACTAGGTATTTAAATTATTTTTTATTACAGAGAATAAAGAAAAGGAAAATGAGCAGTAGATAGTGATGTAGAAAATGTTTTACTCGCTGAAAGTTCTGAGGAATCATTTGTTGAAGAAATGTCTGAAGAAGAGTTAGATGAAGATGATGTGATAATGATTGACAGAAATCCTTTACCTATGGGTTATACCTATTCTTAATTCTTTATTGCACTAATAAAACCTTATTTAAACCTTGTTACAAGAGAGGTATCGCAAAGGCGAGCTTAACCTTAAAAAGAGTTCTCTTCCAGCAAACCTTAATGAGAGAGAGAGACATGTATGTAGAAGTGGGCAAGTGTGCAAAAGATATAAAGACAGAAAATACTTACACTAATTGCATAAACTAATACATAAAATAATATATAATACTATAAATCTGAATAAATATCTAATAAATATAATAACGATTCTATATTTATAATAATATATAAAATACTTACCTACATCGAAGTCATGATGATAGGTAATGCTCTAACTAATCTTATATACGTTAAGAAGATACTAATTAAAATGTTTTTTATTTGCTGTTAACTTTTATTTGATTCTATTATGGATATTTAGTGTTTTATAGGCCATGCCCAAGCCTCCCACAGGTGGTGTCCAAGCCTCCCTGCCATAGGGAGCATTGGGCACTTTTGACTTGTTTCAGAAATGATCTCGTAATGTCGAGACTGATTATAATTTTAAGAAAGTTTTCTCTAAGATATCTAGCCAAATGTGTGCTGCAATAAGAATTGCCAATAAATGTTGATTATCTCTAAAATCTGATTTTTTATGCATTAAATTGTGAAAAAGTGCCCATCCCTCCCCTACCTCCCCTACTCTGTTTGTGAAAAGCTTATCATAATCAATGTGTTTGTTTTATTAATTATTACAAATATTCTTTATTAAGAAAGAAAATTACAATCAAATTATAGGATTAAATTAAAACTAGTATTTATAATAGAAACAATTGAGCTAACTGCAGACTGTTGCAAATAATCTACAGGTAGCTCAACTGATCTATATCAATACCAGTCGGAAGCAATAATTATTACTGCTTTTCTGAAATACAAAAAAACAATGTAGGTACTTGTAGAATGAAAATACTTACAGCTCCTGAAACGAATTTATTCTTCGGAGCTCCTTCAGTCCCGTTGAAAACCAAGCTAAGAAGCGCCAAGGCCACCAGAAAAAGGCTCAATAACTTCATTGTTTTGTTTTAATTGTAATCCTCTAGAGACCTTCTTCGTTATAAGATTGGAGAGAGAATAAAACTTAGTATAAAATTTCGCGTAATATATTGAAGAGTTACTTCCTGTTACCATAGAACAAATAATAGTACCCGCCGGTACAGAGGTACCTACTTAAAAGTCTGCTCAGAACATGTTCTGGTAGGTGCCAGAAGCATGGGCCAATTATGATAGGTACTACGAAAAACCCGTTGGTCAAAAAGGTTTGTAAAATTAAAATGGACTACGTGTGTCCATCACATCACACACACTAATATTATAAATGCGAAATTTTGCATGTTTGGTTGTTTTTTACCTTTTCTCGACAAAACTGCTGAAATTTTGCATACCTACAGGTAATTTTAAGCCTGGAATAAAACACACTTTTTATCCCATAAATCAGTTCGAATAGGATTTTTAAAAAGTGCACATATGAAATTGGGTGAGAATACACCACCAATTTTATCGACGGAAAAATAATATATATGTTTTGTTGTCAATTTTTTTTTGTTATGTGCTTCTGACCCTTAGCACCCGCCGGTACAGAGGTACCTACTTAAACTATAACTTTGGACCTAAAGGTGTCTTGAAATCAAAAGTAATGCTTGTTAATTAATGTCTATGACTACGGAATACAATTAACACTTAAAAATAATAGTAATTCATTAACAGAGAATCTGATTTTTTTACACTGTTTTCCTAGTTAGTTGTCATCTAAAAATAACATCTAATTTCCCCTTTTGTTTGATTATTTTAAGGTATTCTGTATTGTATTACCTTTTAAGCAATATATAAATTATTATAAACCTTAAACAGTGCGTGCGAAGTCGCGGGTAGAAACTAGTGATATATATGCATGCAAAATGTTTATTATCAAAAGGGGTAATTCGTAGGGAAGCAGGCAATAACGATTTTTTTTAGTTTTATTCTGTATGTTGTTCGTTGTTTGATCCATATCCATACTTACTAGATCCAATCCATACTTACTAATATCATTAATTATAAATAACTCTGTCCGTCTATCTGTCTGTTACCTTTTCACACTTACCTAAACGGCTGAACGGATCTCAATACAAATTTGGCAGGGAGATAAATGAAATTTCATATCTTCCATAATACCCACTGAAGCATTTACAATTTAAATTTAATTCTTGACATATTATGCGTCTTCTGTTGACATTAATTTAAGTAGGGAACTATGTTATTTAAAATTAATTTTATAATTTGACATTGATCAGTAGTATTTAAGATTGTAAATCATAAGTATTGAATATAAATAATAATATTAATGCATGCTTGTACAATAAAATAATACTGTTTTGATTATTAGTAATATGTAAAGTATAAAATGTGCGTACAAACATTTTATACTATACATATTACTAAGCGGCAGAATCCAGCGATCTAAAATAAGTCTTGTGTACTGACTGTAATGTAAAACTACCTGATTCACAAACAATAAATGAATTATGAATAACTTTGAGATTATTATAATATGGTATAGTTCAGGATTGATGATGCTAGAACGTTTCAAAAACACGATTACATAAAAATTTCTCGATAGCTAAAAAATCCAAAGTTCGTTCTAAACTGTAACAATGAATCGTCGCTTTCAATAAATATCTACTTTAAAATATCGTTTCACAAAATGGCGTCGTAAGCCCCTGTCATTTATTTTCAAATTAAGTGAACCGAAAATTACTTTTAATAATGATTTGACTTGTCTAAGAGCTTTTGTAAGCCATATAGATAAAAGTTATTGAAATGTGATTTGTGATCAGATTGCAATACTAAAACTGGTGTCATAGAGCCCTGTAATGTCTAAAGGAAATAGGCACCATGAGTTTGAGTAAGTTTTGAAATCTAGGTAGGTATTTCCTAAAAAGGTCAACGACTTTTCAATTACAGTAGGTACTGCAAAAAAAATGGCGTGATCCCTTTTGTCTTTCGTATATTGGATGCCTGGATTTGTGACGTCATGGTCATGCGAGCGTGGATAATTGTATGGAAAAACAAAAGAAAGTCGAGCCAGTAATTAAAAAATCATTTCACCGTGTGTCTATTTTTATACGTATAGATAGAATACATGAATTTAAGATTGAAACTGGAGCAAGTACGACATATTGAATGTGTAATAGCGTTTAGCGTATAATTCTAATAATGGAACGGTTAATTTATCTAATTTTTTTTAAATATTTCATAAAGTATAAAACCAACAAAAATTTCAGAAACTGTTGAAATGTACAAAAGAATTCATTTGATTCATTTCATTTGATACCCCATTTGCCTCCCTAGATATCTTTTCAATTCTCAACATCATAATTGTATCTACTTACTGAAAATATTCATTTTCATTTATTTATATATTTTTTTCTTTTAATCAGTAATGGCCACGAAATGTATCATTATTTCTAATTTCATTTCAATTTAGGTAAATTCAATTTATTTCGTTAGTAGTTGATAGTTCTGCAGTAGATACCTACTGATATATTCAAGAAAGAGCGGGGACGGACAGAACGAACCATAAGGGTTTCGAAACCGATGTGGAAACCCTAAAAACAAAGATATGAGATAAAAACACCCAAACACGATATACTAGTAAACAATGTCTCATCTTGCCAACTTGTTTGCCATACAGTCAGATAAGTCAGGTCAGAATTCGCAAAACAAACAGAAAAACCAAATGAAATGTAAAGTCCCGTACTCACTAGTCAGTATAAAACGTATTCCGTGAGCAGTTTAACTCTAGCCTGGACTTGAATACTAATCACTCAGACGTGCTTTGCAGTGTAAATTACGATATGAAATTGACCACTGTGGTTTTTCTCGGTCTTATTATGACTATTTTATTAGTAAGTGAGGCAGCTCCCGGGAAAATCCCTGTACAAGCCATTAAAAAAGCCGGGGAAGTTGTTGTAAGTTTTTTAACCAATAATTAATTATAGTTTACTGCTTGTGTCTTCACTATCTTAGGTGTAATATTGGTACTTATCTTAGTTACGTAGATACATGTATTGTTTATGTAGGTAGATTAGGTACCTACCTATAACAAGTGAGTTGCAAAAATTATCAATGAATAAACAAATTGACAAATATGACCTTTGTAAAAACGTTTAGGTAGGTACTTATTGGCTTACTACGATATATCAGATTATCTAGACTATAAAAAAACATGGGATGACTTTTGCTCCAACTCGAAAACTAATATTCTAAAAAGGTAAAGGTTTCTTGTTCGCTTCTTTAGTTTCAATAAGTACCTTGAAAAAAAGCGAACAAAAAAATCCGACGACTTTTGCTCCAACTCGTAAACTAACAATCTAACAAGGCAAAGGTTGTTCGCTTCTTTAGTTTAAGTACCTTAAAAATAAGTACACAAAATATCAAAGTCATCACTTTATATCCTAGTTTTACTTATAGTAATAATCATTTAATTCAGGCATCACAATACAAGAAGTAAATAGGGCCCATATAATAAATACCTTAGAGACTAACATATTACATAATTATAAAAACTTAAAAGAATACGAAGAACTCATGTAATTTGATTTTTTGTTATGTGCCCAACAGCCCATTGAGTCAAATAAAGCACTTTTATGTTTGATGTTTAACTGATGATGATTGATGTTTTACTAATGCTCAGGTGTTATAGGTTTAAGGCACTTACTCTACACTCCCTCTTAAATAGTTTGATAGGAAGGTAACTATTGTAACTAAGGATTCCAAAGTGCTTTTTGCTTTGAGCTTCCCTAACCACTTCTTATAAAGAAAATAATATAAGTAGGAACTAACTACGTTAGGACTTGAGGATAAAAAATAAAAGCAAGAGATAAAAGATAACAATGCAAAATCTTGGTATTGTTGTGTTTTTACAATAGCACTTTATTTTCAGGGCAAAGGCCTACGAGCTATAAACATAGCGAGCACCGTTCATGACATCGCAAAAGCTTTTCAACCGAAACCAAGAAAAAGGAAGAATGGAAGAGGTTAAAATAAAATACGTGATTAAGTTATACAGTTAGATTAAGTACATATCCAACTTATTATTTCCTACAGGTTAAATTATATTATATTAAGCAGGTAGCCTGTTTTAATTTTAAGTGTGGGTACACTTAAAATTAAAACAGGCTACCTGCTTAACCCAAGTCTTCGTGAAGGTGGAAGGTGGAATTTTCAATTTTTAACTTATGAATAAATAATAACCTAGTTATTATATTATATTCATTTTTACCTCCAATTGCACCTACTTAGTATCAGTAACCAGCAACTAACCACTTAGGTACCACCTATTAAACAACCAACTAAGAGTGTTAGAATGTGATTAGAATAGTACGTAGTATTTTCATGTAGGGTACCTACATGAATACCTATAATTATGAATACAATTTATTAATAATATGAAATACCATAGATTTATTTTAATAAACAAATAATGCAGGACAATTTATACAGCATTTTATTGGTCCAAGCTACAACACGTAGACAATTTTTTTTACATAGTAAACGACCAGGACACCCGGAACAAATATCTACAGATCGTACAAACATTTATCCCTAGGCGGGAACCGAACCCGCATCCTCCTGTATGCAGACCTTCGCCCACCGCTTCACAGAGGTCAATTTTATTGTAGGTATTACACTAAATATAATGTTTAGGTAAAATATGTGATTCATTGTACATATTTCTACTGTTACGTGTGCAATGACTGCTTTGCAATATCATCCATGATGATTAAAATTAAGACAAATAATAACATCTAAAATGGAATTAATTAGAATTTATATTAGATTTTATTCGGCTTTATTGAATTTAGCCTATTCTCATAGCAGATAATATCTAGATGCGGCAAGATACCAAAATATATATTTTGATCCGTTGACACAAAATTTAATTCAATAAAGCAGTTGCATCGGATCAAAGATCCATCGGGAACTTTTTATTTGATCAGATGCAACCACAATCTGATCATATGATCAGACGGGAATAACCCAACTGAAGACAGGGCGTTACGGTACTCATCCGGGGAGGCTCATGTCCAACAGTGGACTACTATAGGCTGATTATGATGATTTGCAGAGTTTGAGCTTAATTTATTTTGTCCATTGTACATACAGAAGTTAGATCTTGAGAAATGATGGACGCGCCTGCTAGATTGCAAACAAGCTAGATCGGCGCTTCCATCAACATCACCGAAGCTATCAAACAAAACGCCTACTGAACCTAAACAGATCGGACCTGCGTATTCTGGTGGGAACACTAACAGGACACTGCACACTAAACAAACACCTATTCACCATCGGAGCGACGGACAGCCCTCTCTGTAGAGGGTGCCTCAGCGACGACGAATCAGCTGCCCACGTAATCCTGGAATGCGAGGGAATAACAGCACAACGAACCGAAATCCTCAACTTGCCGAGGTCACTCCGCGAAGCCTGCGAAGACCCCAGGAAGATTCTGCGCTTTTGGACGGAGTTAGGCTGGCTATGCTAGCACAATTAACGCATAATGGACCAACAGGAGTCCAAATGCGGACAAGGGAGTACACTTACCTTACCTTACCTTACCTAGATCTTGAGAATAAACATGGTAATAGAACTAAGTATAAAAAACATTTCATATGTTTCGGTTTTTATTCAAATAAAGCCTTATTTAATAGATAATAAGCTAAAACTATATTTCATTCAGAAAGAAAATAACAATCAAATAACAAATTTAAATTAAAACAGTAGGTACTTACAATAGAAACAATTAAGCTATCTGCAAACTGTTTTGCAACTGTTTTCTAGCTAAAACATGATTTTTGGGCTCGCGTTGGTTTTATAAACGCAAAATCCTATGATTATCCTTTTTACAAAAACTTGAGGTTTGCTCTTAATATTAATATTACCCATTATTTTATTATAAGTAACATTAATAGACCCGTATCTATGCCTTCTAATAAATTAGAAGGCAGTTCAGTTCACAAAGGTATTCACTATAGGTAAGCTCGAATAATTGCTTTCAGTTAAATTAATTATTATTCTCAAGACACCATCAAAGGATATCTACCCAAATTTGCATAGTTCAATAGAAGGTGCTTATACGACTATTATTAAAGGTCAATACCTAACAAATCACATTATGAAATTACTGCTTCATACCGCCCCAACGTTACGGTGTTCTTAGGCAAAGCGTTAAGGCCTATAATAAATAAATAATGCTGGACAATTCACACAGCATTATCTAGCCCCAAGCTAAGCAGAGCTTGTGTTATGGGTACTAGATAACTGATATACATAATATAATACAATACATAGATAGATATTTTTTATTATATATAGAAAACGACCAGAACACCCTGAACCAATGTCTGCAGATCGTACACACATTTGTCCCGAGGTGGGAATCGAACCCGCAACCTTCTGCGTCGCAGGCAGGCCTTCACCCACCGCGCCACATCGGTCGTCAATATAATACCCTCATATCAACTCCAACCGATCTAAATATCTTCCAAATTACTAAATATTTTCATAAAATTTTCTCTGCAGAAAAAAATCGCAAGGTTACCTAAATGTTTACTAAACCCTTAATTTCTCAATAAATACAGAAGTTAAGATCTTGAAAATAAGCATGGTACTTACTAGAACTAAGTAAGTAAAAAAACATTGGATATGTTTCAGTTTTTTTCAAATTAAGCCCTAACTAATTAGATAATGAGCTAAGACTTTGATTTTTGGGCTTGAGTTGCCATGACCTATCTCGCTTCTATGAACATAAAATCATATGTCTATCTTTTTCACAAAAAAATGTGGTTGTATAGGCCTTAAGGAGACTAAGGTAATATATGTTTCTGTTCCTACAAGTTACTTACGTACTTACCTACACATATTTTCTTGTCGCTTACCACTGTGATTTCCTTAGACGATTGATTAACGATCTATTGAATACCTACGTAGGTAGGTAGGTACATATTGAACGTATGCCAAAGAATTGTTCGGTTCTATTCAAAGGCGAAGTAATGTTCCTGATCGCATTGTTTGATGCTAAGGATTGAACAAAACAAACATCTATACCTAACAACGGCATGTTTTGAGATTTTATAAATAAAAGGATTTGTAGAAAAATCTTTTTTAGGTATTAGGTTTTCCAATAAATCATTCCTCATTTAGAAAACTTTTGATTACCATAATGTCCATACGTTTTAGCGCATTTCCTATTCTACAACAAACGTCGAGTGCGAGTTGGAGTCGCTCATCAAGGGTTCCGTAAAAAACTTCTTTTCGTAAGCAAAGAAATCGAACCAGACGACGCACAGTTCACACAAAAAATAATAATTTGATCACAAGTACATAAAGGAAATAAAGAAATAAAAAATATAAAAAATACGGTTTTTAGATTTTTTTCTTTACTTATGCTATAGATAAGACCTTGCATCTGGCCAAATGCCATGACTCTAGCTAGGTCAACAAGATCCTTTAGGTTTTGTGACATGTGATTCCCTTGGCAAATAAAAAATGAATACGGCTGTAACTTATGACTGCGGTGACTTAAAAGTTTGATTTATATCGCGGCTTTAAGAAACCTACGAATGTTACATCTCAACTCGACTCCTCCACGCGTTTCTGAGAAAAAAGGGTTGACAGACGGACAACAAAGTGACCCAATAAGGGGTCCTCTTTTCTTTTTGAGGTACGGAACCCTTAATAATAAAGATTATAGAGTCCCCAAACTTTTTGGAATGTAGAGGTACCTAAGATTAATTATTGTGGGCAATAAAAGGTCGATTATTCCTCATCCATCCTTAACAGCCTAGGTATATTGGTCCACTGCTGGACGCAACCCTTCCCCTAAAAAGCGATTATTAATCACTATAAATAAATGAATACTATAATATAATAATAATACTGTAAATACAATAATCGACCTTGCAAATAAAGAGTCCTTAATTTAGTTTATTTTTAAAAATACCGTGGAACATGTCCTGGCTTATGTATGCTGAATTGTTCAGGAATGGAATATTCAAAATTAATTAATACTGTTGAACAATATCACTGTCATTAGAGCGATGAAACGAGACGGGTTTGATAATGAGATGATAAACGGTCCTTGAGGTAATAACTTAAGAATATTAATTGTCATATTTCGCCCTCTGATTTCAGAATTTCGTTTTATCTCTATAAATAATGATCACTCTGATCATGTCACCCTAATCGTGTACAATCAAACTTACTTACACTTATAAAGATAGTACAAAGGGCGGCATTATCGCTTTGAGCAACCTCTTTCAGGCAACCTTGGGATATACTGGACATAAGAGAACAATAATGACAGTGACGTTTGAGTAATATGAAAAGAAAAGAATTACATTATACATACACTACTTACCATAATACCTCACATGCGGCATTCGAACCTGCGCTCCAGTCTCACTACGGGTGTGCTCTAACCAACTAAGCCACGAAATCTTAGTCGGTATAGTCACGTCCAACACCCGTACTTAATTACCGAGGGTTGGGCGCAGGTTCGAATCCTGTCCAAAGCAAAAAAATTTAGGACTTATTTATTTACTTAGAGATTACCCAGAGTAGTAGAGACGATCATCTATAACTAACTGTATAAATCATTGCTTTCCCAAATTAATGTCATAAACATGTTTTCCACTATCCGGCACTCGTTTGAGTCCCATTGCTGGACCTTCAAAGATTTCGATGGGTTCGGGATTTTTCGGAGGCCAGGGCAACTTTTCGACCAGTCTGTGGTTCCGTTGAAACCATGCAAACAATCAAAACAAAATTGAATATGTATTACGTTTGTTATCAACAAATTAAATATAAAAATGATGTAGTAGTTAAAATATTCGTATGCCTTGCCTTATTGCCTTCAGCTGCGTAGATTATAAACACTCTCCAAACGCAAATTTATGTATACCTACATAATTATTTTCAATCAAAGATTAGTGCACACCACGAAACTTAAATAACATGTATACAAAACGGATTTCCGTGTACCTACACGAAAACCGTGTCTGCAAACTTTTGCTTAATCGTATACCGATTTCTGAAGATTACGATGCATACATTCATTTTAAATGAAGTTGGTGTACTTGTCTACAAAAAAATAACGTGCATACATACATTCATAATGTGAAATTTTGGATGTCTACATATTTTCATAGCTGACTGTAGTTCAGTAATTCGTTGAACTAAGTTGGCTACCCATAAATCCCCCGTCTTGTTAGACAAGACGGTGCGCAGTGGTCTAATCCCCGTGTCAGCAAGTTGGCCTTGCAGATAAATTGACTCACCCATGTTCTCAGCTATACCAACTTATGTAGCTGTAGGTAGACCATTGGACGACGATGCGTTTGCGTTGCGATGGGAGGACCGTATTGTCGAAGCCGGAGATCTCTGCTGAGATAGAGGATTGCTATGGCCGTTTATACGCTGCACATGCCCCTCATGCCCAATGGGACTACCACGATTTCAGAGCCCTCCAAACGCTCAAGGTAATGGTAGGTAAAGAAACATAAAAATATATTTATTTGCAGCAAAAACATATTACAGTAGGTATATAAGGCACTTAATGGTAGATAGTAGGTAGAGTTACTTATATTGTGATATAAAACTGTTAAACTGATTGAATAAAGTTATTGCTGAGGGTTTAGAGACAATGTTTTTTACTTATAGATCACACTAGGCGGAGCCTGTGTCGAAAGTTGTAAAGTAAGTCAGAGTTAGTGAAGTTAGAAAAAAGACTTAGTAGAAACGACTTTTACTTTATCATTCTGTAATCGCAGAAATCTCAGTGCGCAAAATACAACAAAAACAGAGTATGTAAGTTACATACCTACTATATAGGTAAATATTTTATTTACCATTTGTTTTCCTGTAGGTAAAGAACACTGCGCACCCATATAAAAGTAAGGCTCTTTGATAACAATTTCATTTGAATCGAAAAGTTTATCCATTTTGGTCGTTACAAGTTGTTACAATGAAAATTACTTTATTCGTATTTGTTTTGTTATATTCGCTAATGTGTTTAGTAGAATGTTCTTTGAATACGGCATCTAGCATTGTGGTTACTTCCTCTACGCAGAAGTCATGGCCACAGAAATTCAAAGAAAGATTGCTGAGTAAAATGTTTTAAGAAGTTTTTCGCTTAGACAGTGGTCTCTGTAGTCCGACTCAAACATTTTTTAACCTAAGGGCTAAAGCTCATAAGGAAGGCCTCCCTGAACTTTAGCCCTTAGCTTTATTATCTTTAGGGTCTGTGAAACTCGATTCGATGCTTTAACATAGCCTTGAGTTAGGTTTCTCGACAAAACTTAGACGTGTATCGCGATACTAATTAGGTACTATTTATAAAGCTATTTTAGTATAAAATTTGACTTGTCTAAGTTATGAATGATGAATTAAGTGCTTATTTTGTAAGCTTATAGTGATAAAGTTATTGAATTTTGAGCGAGAAGTAAAAGCTTCGCAAGTGCTCTTTTCACCGTGCATGGCAGACAGACATACTTATTTTCGCTTTTACATTATTTCTAAGTAGGTACCTATGGATATCGATATATCCTTATAAGTAGGTACTTAGTATAGTAATCGTTTCGGATCGTCGATAAGGTCCTACAAATTTGGTGGTTATTGAAATGTACGTCTATTTCAGGGTAAAGTGTTACAAGGAGCCACTATAGCCAGTTCAGCACAACAACACTTCCAAAATGAACGACGAAACCATCCAAAGACAGTCAAATCTGAGTTCAAATCATCTCAACACGGACAAAGCTCAAATTTTAACTTTCACAACATTAAATATGAACAAAAAATTATCTGAGAGTCTGGTCGAAGCGACGCGTGACCCGAGAGCTGGTGAGTATCTGGCACAGCGCATCAGCATTGCCATACAGCGGAGCAATGAAGCCAGTGTCTTGGGCACGCTTCCGACTGGTATTGATATGGATCAGTTGAGTTACTTGTACCTAGATTGTTTGGAACAGTTTGCAGATAGAACAATTGTTTCTATTGTAAATACTAGTATACTACTAATAGAGTCCACAGGTGATCGGAATGCTGGTTTTTATTTCGGTCAACGAATTAGCATTGCCATTCAACGTGGCAATGCTGCCAGCATTCTGGGCACTATGCCTTCTGGTGACGGCTTAGATTTTTAGAAAATAGATGTAAGTGTGAATATTTGTTGTAATTATTTTTAGCTGTTAGTTTTTAGTGTTAATCAATACTAGTATTTATTTAATTCTATTATTTGATTGTAATTTTCTTTCTTAATAAAGATGTTAAATTTACTAGACTTAAATATGAACTCACAATAGAATCTGCAACAAAGTACCTATCACGTCGCATGCCATTTGTATGAAAGGCTGGTGAAATAAGAAACGGACTGCTCACAACTGGACCGTAGCCAGCGGGAAGCTGGGGTATAAAGCCTTGCACACGCCTAGATTTATCGCTACAACTGCAATCAATAAGGGTTTCTTGTTACGAGTTTGTTCTGAACTGTCTTACTGAACTTTGTCACACTTGAATAAACATGAACGCAATTATGTCTTTATAGATGGTATAGAGCAGCGTAACTCATTATTTGAAGCTAGTATGTACATAGGTACCGATAGATAGAGTCAGAATTCACAGCACACAGTGAACCCTTTAAAGCTTGAACATAATCTACAAAATTAAATGACGACCTCTGTGGCGCGGTGAGCGAAGGCCCACTTGCGACGCAGGAGTCTGCGGGTTCGATCCCGCCTTGGAACAAATATTAAGTTAGTAACTAAGCAGAGCTTGTGTACTAGATAACTGATATACACAATACAATGCATTATATCCATAGATTTTTTTATTTTAGTATACATAGAAAACGACCAGATCACCTGGAGCACCTGCAGAATACCTGCAGATCGTACAAATATTTGTCCCAAGGCGGGAATCGAACCCGCAACCTTCTGCCTGTGTGATTCCAGGCTTAAAGTACACCTATGCAAAATTCAGCCTAATCCGATAATTAGGTAGCTTTGCCGTGAATCTTCACGTAACAAACATCCATTCATCCAAAAAATCGTATTTATAATATTAGTGTTATTAATCTTAATCATGAAAGCTCAACACAAAGTCTATTAAAGGTACCCAGTCAAGATTTTCCTTATTTGATACAAGAAATCGATACATCAATGATCGTGTTTTCCTTCACCCGAAATGAATTTGCTTTGTTCTGTTTACTTTAGAGGCAATATTGGATGTTGTGGATTTCATTAATTTCCTTTTTGCTTAATTACATTTGTTTACTAATCGAAACACTCAAAGCTTGCTAAAAACTGTTATTTTACGATACCAACAATCTCAACCCAAGTTTTATCTGGAAACTGAAAATTCTTACCTCAATTTGCACGTAAATCGGAGCAGGAAACACTTCAAACCTCATTAGGAGAGCTCCAAAAGATATCACGGAATCGTAAAATGATTGTGACATGTTTCGCTCTTTAATATTATTCTACGTATCTTTCTGCGCTTTTATGATAAAAGTACCTCATTTTGCCGATGTAATGTAGGTACTTTAAGAAAAAGTTGTAATGTAATCTACAAAGCAAAATATTTTTTTGTCTGAGACACAGGATAAGTAGACCGAGAGAGTAGATGTACGCCCAATGTATTCCGTCTTTTTATCCCGAAAAAGCGCGTGTGAAATCGCATTTAGAAGCTAGTTACTTATAAAATATTCACTTATTACTTGATAACAAGGGTTATCCAATTACGCTTTAAATTATTCTACTTATTAATAAATTTGTCTACCTTATTATAAAAGGAAAGTTACTTAATAATGCACGTAATAAAATACATCGTTTAGTATGAAACTCCCTTATTAAAGTAGGTACTTATTTTTCATTTTCTCTGCGAAAATACCGACTCAAAAGTTCCGCGCAAGTTTCCAGTTGGCTTAATTCTAAGACAAACACGAAAAAGAAAAACCAAGAAGTAAATTAGGGAACTTTTAATCATGACTCAGAGGCTTTACGAATTCAAACAATTAAGTATTCATAGTTTATCATTTGGTGTTCTTAGGGTTTTGAAGAAAATAAGCTTCCTGTCTTCCGTTTCCTAGACAGCGCTTCAAATTCAGAAGTGAGAGCTTTAACTCTCTCTTCCAACTCAGGTTTGCCACTGGATAAAAAAAAAGACAAGTTTTACAGAATCTCGAAAGTCCTTGACGATTTTTGTAAATTTTCTTTAGAATACTATATGCACCGATTTTCATCAAAGTTAGAACAGGTGTTTTAGACTTTGTATCAAATAGCTTTGAAACAATTCACTAATAGGTAATTACACTATATATATATACTATAAAGGCGAAAGTTTGTGCCTTGTGAAGATAATAATAAGGCAACGCCAAAACTACTAAATGGGTCGAGCTGAAATTTTGCACACATAAAGATCTAAACATGGAATTACATATACGCTTTGATACATTTCAAAAAACACATGTAAAGCCGCGAGCAGAATCCAGTTAAAAATCAATCATAATCTTTACTCCTTGCTTCCGTTTAGAAAATATGATACCATGGAAAATACACAAAGATAAAAACGTAAAATGTAATTTAATATTTATATACACGTTAACGGTCTTGAAAAATAAATTAAATT
This sequence comes from Eupithecia vulgata, assembly GCA_946478455.1. Taxonomy (NCBI): domain Eukaryota; kingdom Metazoa; phylum Arthropoda; class Insecta; order Lepidoptera; family Geometridae; genus Eupithecia; species Eupithecia vulgata. Next base: position 7,892,654 of record OX297869.1, on the reverse strand, counting down.
TTTAGATATACCTAGGGAATTTAAATTGCGAGTTTTCTGTACTGTGAGATACCCAAAAGCACTTTGCTTGCATTATTCAGAGCCGGCTCACGACCTTGCTCTCTAAGTTGTAGACAAAAATTAAGTTAAAATTAATTTGGCGTCTTTAAAAAACTATAAACCGACTTAAATTGTTTTGTTTCAGATCTCTAAGAAATAAAATGTCAAATACATTTTCATAGAAAGGTCATCGAAAGAACGAATCGATCGTCCTTCGTTTTATGCGATCCATCAACTTTGTAATTTGTTTTTCAAAATAGACTTGTACCTCGAATCAACATTTATAAAACAACGAACAAATCATCAAAATCAATTAAGAATTGGCAAAGATATCACCAAAATTGTTTTAGCTGCACCGAACAAAGAACCTCCTTCACCGACTAACCGACTTCAGAAGGAGTTAGTAATGTGAAGTATTGTTGTGAAAAATATAATAATTATTTATTCAAGAACACTTGGAAGAAAACAATAAAATTTTTAGTTCTGTAAGCGTTATTTGGTAATAAGCAAGAATCATTGAAAGGTTCATAGAGCAATTATTCCTAGACAGGCTTATAAAACACGATCAAAAGTGAAAACACTGGGGACACCAATTAGGTAAAACTAATTCTTCTTTGTAGTACGGTACCAACAAGAAAAGTTATCTACTTCGATTGGTAAAAAATAAAAACAATCGACCGTTTTTACTGGCCGAGACCTGTAGGTAAAAGTCAAGTTTCTAGAAGCTTTTTATATCGACATGATTCAAGCAATTTCTTGCTCTATTCTGTGTTAAATTCGATTTTAGGTATGCATATGAGTTATTGCTGTACCGACTCTCGCACAAAGCACACAATTGAATTGTCCACAAATGATTTATCGACCTACTCGTTTGTATACGTGTCATTATATGAGCGCTACGAGGTATGATGTATAGTGGCGTTGCTGATGGAATCGAGGGTCGAGGCCTTGCAAACTGGATTGATATCCAAAATATTACTTTCGTATCTATTTCCGATGATATATTTTTTATCTGCATCGAATTGTGGGTATTTATGACAAAAAAAAGAGATTTCCAATATTTGGTACAGGGATGAGGGAAGTTTCATCATATTTTTATTTGAATTACCGGATAATATTTTAGGGAACTTTTCACAGGTTGAAGTTAAAGATTTCGAACTAATGTCTGTTATAAAAATAACACTGCTACAGCACAGAACAAAAATATAGTAGGAACTTAAAGATATATGTATGTCTGTCTAATTTTAAGAATGTACCACATGTCGGTAAAATATTGGAAATCTCATTAACATTTTTGAAAATAATGAAACAATAGGACATTCAAAAAACTTGTACAATACTCGGATAAGATTGCGCGGATTTCGTCGGAAAATTATTTATTTGTATATGGCATGTCTTCTTGATGTAACTATCTTTTCAGTCAAAGATTCCAGGAAATTCCATGAGCTGATATCGTATATAATTTTTTGCGCTCGTGTAGTCATATTATTATTGAAGCAGCCTAATACATTTCGTACTCACCAAATCTCAAGAATATGCTCAGTAACATCCGGGTGAATGTTCTCAGCTCGCTTCTTCAGTGCATCCACGAAGCTCTGTTTCCGTCCGACCTCCTTCTCCAATTCATCTATCACGACGTTCATGTTTTTCATCTTATTTTCTATTTCTACTTCATCCTGAGGAATGAAAATATCAGAGGTTTGAATATAACAGCAATAATAAAATAAAAGCGAACTTAAGATTGATAAGGTATGTTTAATATGTATTTAAGTAATTAATATCATGTTTTTGATAAATAAAAAAAAATGTTGTTTAATTAAAAATCATCAATAAAATTTCCTTTCCTCGTTATTTTTGTAAAATAAACCACATTCAAAAATGTTCATTGTGATAAATTTTTCATCGATCTTTTTAATTAACGTTTCAACCCATTTTTGGGGATTGTAGAATATTAAGGGATACGCTGAGCTGTCAATCTTTTGGGAGGCTTTTCGCTGAAACATCTTTTTATAATTTGAAATTTAAGCGGGTACGGCGTGGCTGGAATATAAATTACAGCCAAAACAAAACGATAGTACTAAAATTTATTGTCTATTTGAATTTATTTTATTTATTAGTGTCCGTACAAAACAGACATTTGAAAATAATAACAAAAACTCCGAGCTAAATTGTGGGAGTGTATTGTATAGTTTAAATCAGTCTGTTAAGGCGCATACAGCACCTAAACTAGCGCCACCACCTACTTTATGTTATTATTCTGTTTAACAAAGGAATTTTCAAAAATCCTTCTTCCAGTTTGTGATACCTATCATAAGCTTTTTTTTAATGCCTCTGTAATAGTTTTATTCTATTTAGTTTAGGAAGAGATACGAAGTTGCACTTGGTGGCCACCAAAATCTATTTTCGTATCTCTTCCTAAACTAAATAGAATAAAACTATTACAGAGGCATTAAAAAAAAGCTTATGATAGGTATCACAAACTGGAAGAAGGATTTTTGAAAATTCCTTTGTTAAACGGAATAATAAGACAAATTAGGTGGCGGCGCCACTTTCGGTGGGGTATGGGCCTTAATTTCCAACCCCAGTCCTCGGGGCTCAGTTGATTGCATAGACATGTCTAAACTTGATAGTGCTGATGTTGGAGAAAGACAAGATAGTTGCAGCTGGAGTTGTTTCTTGTTCCGTGTATAATTTAAACCAAAAATTTTGACCTTTGATTTGACCTAGTATAACTTTTTTAGCACACATGAGATCGATGGGGACTTTTGGCGCTTTATTTCTACTGGTGTACCCAAGGTCTCTACCAAAATTCAGCGCTGTATAGTGTATAAGTTTGGTATTTGAACACTTTTTTCATGTCTTATTTGACCGAAATGTATCTTTAAATACAGCGACCTAACAGCGACAGCTATTTCAACTTTTAAACTTCTATTCGTATTATAAAATATGATGACTGATTTTTTGTTGTATTCTCCCTTAGAAAATTTAACCCAAGTATTCTCCACATGTTCTTATTCTGTAACTAGACATTATAAGCTTTGTCCTTATCAAACAAAACGTGAAATTTTGTTGTTTTTAAAACAAAATAAGAAAACCTGTCATTTACGACGTAAAAATATGCAAAGTGAAATTTGCATATTCATATCATTTAATTTTAGGAAAATATTATTAAAAAAACAACAAGGAACCTAGATATAAATACTATTCGAATACAAAAACTAACATGATAAAGTGGAATTATACTCGAATTACAAATCATTTTCATAGTACGTTTCTATGGACAATTCATCATCTGCAGAACCCTTAATGTTTTTTGAAATAGCACCATACTGCCTTCTCAGAAACAGAGATTATTTTCAGATTCATAGGCCTGGAAATGTATACTATCTACCATAATGATCCAGCTAAGAAAATAGCAACCTACGTATTTTCGCATAATTTTGTTGACTGGAGAGACTGAGGCTTCAAGCTATAACTTGAAGCTTTACCGCAATTTCCACAAGGAGAATGGAACCACTAAATTATAATTTCTTCTCATCAAAATAAAGTTATTCCGACTCACATAATATCCAAGGGTTTTCCTGAACCGATCAGCCTTTTCTTGTAAAGAAACTTCGTAACGTCGACTGAAATAGGAAAAATGTAGACATAAATAAAAAATGCAGGGCAATTCACACAGCATTATCTAGCCCCAAGCTAAGCAGAGCTTGTGTTATGGATACTAGTTAACTGATATATTTAGTACAATAAATTACATATATTTTTTTTTTTTATTGTAGGTACATAGAAAACGACCAGAACACCCGGAACAAATAACTACATATCGTACAAAAATTTGTCCCAAGGCGAAAATCGAACCCACAACCATCTGCGTCGCAGGCGGACCTTCGTCCACCGCGCCACAGAGGTCGTCATCAGAGGTCGTCGTGACGTGTTAGAAAACTTCGCACAGCCCTATGATCTATCCAATAATCCTTTGGAGATAAATCAAACGGAATGGCTTGGCATACAAAGTGTCGGAGTTAGTGGATTACACCTTCGAACTCCAAGACGTATTCTACCTTTGGACTCTGCGTGCTCTACGATAGTAAGATCAAAGAAAGAAAATCAAAGTTTTTGTCTAATTTGTCCGTCTTTTGGCAGATACAAGGTTCGGCCTGTAAAGCCAAAAAATCTTGTAAACATTTTGTGAAAAGGATAGGCAGAGGTTGTTGGTTCAATTTCCGCTTTGGGACAAATATTTGTGTACGATCTGTATGATCGTACGATGTATGTATGTATGTATAGTATTGTATTATCTAGTACCCATAACACAAGCTCTGCTTAACTTGTGTTGGGGCTCGATAATGCTACGTGTATTGTCTAGCATTATTTACTTATTAAAAGATTTCGCGTGTTGAGCAACGCAAGCCCAAAAGTCAAGAATTTTGCTAGTATCTCTACTAGGGAGACATTATTTAAAAAAAAGGCAACTTATATACTGTTCCTTATAAATACATTCAATTACCATGCTTATTCTCAAGATCCTAGATCCTAACTTCTATATTTATTGCCAAAGGTTTTAGTAAAAATTCAGAGGTATATATAATTTGTGAAATCGTGTTTTCAAGCATATGGACGATAGAGTAAGTATTGAACTTTACCATATATAAACTTCAAAGTTGAATAATATTCAGTAATTTGAAAGATATAGACATCCGAACATATTTTGTATTGATGGAAATAAAGTATTTTTCATTGATTGATTTACGGTTTGCCAACGTCATTTGCCATACAAAAGTTAGGATACGTTGTCAGCGAGCGTCGCCGTGGCGTCCCGGTGAGATGGGCTTTGTTGAACTTTGTTTATTTATATCAGTTTACCCAAAAGTGTCATACTCGATCAAAAAAGAAATATGGAAATCCGATAGTTGGTCCTTCCGCTGAGAGGTGTTTTTGCACCTTGCGATAAAGCGGAGAGCTGCGATGGTACCAGGTATAGTGATGGGTAGGTAGAGGTACTGATAAGGGGAACAAGTTGACTGTTGCGACTTATAAAGACCTATATTAGGAACATTATTTTCTTATAGCTGCGTAGGCTAATTTGGGGACGTGAAAGATGGTATATATCACACTAATATTATAAATGAGAATGTTTGGATAGATGTTTGTTACCTCTTCACGCCAAAACTACTGAAGAGATCAGGTTGAATTTTGCATACAATTCTAGGCGTGGAATAAGACAAAGGCCAATTTTTATTCCATGAATCAGTTCCCATGGGATAGAAATCACCTTGAACAACGCGCGCTTAGTTATTTTTTCAACTTTATGTTTTGAAACAAGCCAATGAGGTACGCATAACACAAGCTATGCTTACCTTGGGGCTAGATAATGCTGTGTGAATTGTCCAGCATTATTATTATTATTATGTATATGTAATAATTACCACTACGGTAATATATAATAATCCAAATATTTCTTAATGAAACTTTTGCTGAAGGGGTGTTTTTACACAATTGACAAGTTTATCACACGAAAGTAATTGTTATGTATTGAATTATATTATTTCATGCATGCTCTTAATTTAATTGATTATTTTATGTAATTATTTTGTGTTTATATTTTTCTTTTGTTGTTAATGCCTTAAAATGTATAAGTACCATAGTGATAATAATAACTAATATGTATTCATTCATACACGATGTAAAAATTGTTCTTGTATAAATAAACTGAAACTGAAACTGGTATATCAGTCATCTATAGTACCCATAACACAGCTCGTAGCTCGTATTAGCTTGGGGCTAGATGATGCTAACTTTTATAAGCAACTTGGTAGCTCAGTAAGGTTAATTGTTTTCTGGTTATAATTATAGAAATTTATTATGACTTGTGATGGGTTCGGTCTCAGAGTCCAGTTCGATGTTTAGGTACCTTTTTAAAATAGTAAATGGCTTGATTAGTAAAGTCTTAATTCTAGGGTTAAATTTTTTTATGTGTTGATTACCTATAAAATAAAAATGTATACGTACATTTGAGCTTCCATTTCGCTGTCCTCTTCTTTGAGTACATTTGCGAGTTCATCTCTATTCCTCTGAGCTGCCTCGAGACCTTCAGACAGTTCGTCGCTTTGTCGCTTTAGTTGGGCACGTTTTGCAGTTAGACAAACTGAAAATAGGCGAGTAAATTTATATTTAACTAGTGGTTTGTAATATATATATAAATGTATGTATATATAAATATTCATATATAAAATTGTAAGGGTGAAATAATTTTTCAAATCGGTCCAGTAGTTTGGTAGCCTATTCAATTTAAACAAACAAATCTTTAGTCTTTATAATATTAGCATAGATTTGTAGCACATGTATGAGCGATAGTCCGTTTCGTGGGACACGCCCGCCTGCCCTATTTTCAAAGAACTAGGATCCTAAAGCTCTGTGCTCATCAATCCAATACAGCTATCATCACCCAGCACAAAAACGTGCTTACAAATTTAATATGAGCTTACACTCGCACACTACAATCTTTAAATACATTTTACATTGATTCAATGGCTTCCCACAAGCTTCAAACGAGTGGTCCGCGAGCTGTTGTTATGTGATACTGTCATCAAATAAAGCGAAACGGCGGCGTTTAAATAAAAAATCGATTGAAAAAAATACGCCCGTAGTTTAGGCCACACGATTGTGTACCACAGTTCAAAATTTGAATTAGAATTTTCGAATTTCCATGGCATAAATGAATGTGGAGATTGTTTTTAAAACCTCATTGAATGTGTACCGTCGAATTTCCACTGTTTGTTTTTTTGCAAAACTTTGTTTTTATAAATAATTGATAACTTAGCTCTGTGACATCCTACCAGAGATTTTTTCCTAAAGGTTTCTGATATACGAACCTACCTGTTTTGTAAAATGTGTTTTGAACAAGGTTAGAGTTGATTATAGCTACTATTATGTAATATAATGATGAAGTATTTATGAAATACTTTTACCAAATGTATAAAATCTATGCAGGTAGCATAATATTTATTAGGTACTTACCTACATATTAGTAAAATCATCTATCTACAAAGTACGTAAAATATCCTTAATTTTGTATTCTACCTTGTGTGTGTATGTATGTCTGTGCTGTTCTTGTTGTGTCAAATAAATGTATCTTTATCTTTATATACATAATACAATAATAATAATAACGCTGGACAATTCACACAATATATTACATAAATAGATATTTTTTATTATACATAGAAAACGACCAGAAAACCCTGAACAAATGTCTGCAGATCGTGCACACATTTGTCCCGAGGCGGGAATCGAACCCGCAACCTCCTGCGTCGCAGGCAGGAGACCGGCATTTTTTTTTTTAATATGACCTACCCAAAACTCATTCAAAACCAAACTATAGCATTTGTTTCGATTTTTTGATTAGAAGTCTACAATTAATTTGAAAGTTACGATTTAAAGTCCACATTCAAAAGCAAATTTTTATGCTGCGAGGTAGCAGTGGGCCTCGGAACTGATCTGCGACAACCTTAACAGTCTCGTGCCTGGTCATCCTGCTAGCATCCATGTACGTCCGTAGCAACCTGAGTGAGTACGCTTAGTTCGGTGATGGTCACACCTACATGATGAGGAACAGCCAGAACCTAAGGGTCGTGCAGCGGCGCCTTACTAAAAACCTCGAAACTGAACCATGTTGAAGGGCCAGCAGTCTACAACCGTCTCCCAATTACGATTACGAGCTAAGTCAACAATACAATACAATACAAATTCATTTATTCCATTCAGATACAAAAGTACCTACACTTGGAAAAGTCAGTCAGAATAAACAACATTGATAAACAGAATTAAAAATAAAATGAAATAGCAGTCTATTCGTAAACGAATTTCCTCGCCGCATAAAAAAAAAAAAAAAAAACGTAGGTAAATTATCAGTATGGAATAAAGTCATCAGCTGAATTATTTTCATTGTAATTTATAATTTAATAGTTGAAATAGATAATACTTTATTGTACCACACAAACACAGAAAACAGTACAGAAACAAATGCTACGAGGAGACGAAATACAAAGGCGGCCTTATCGCTATGAGCTATCTCTATCAGGCAACCTTGGGATGGACTGGACATGTAAGAACAACAAAGACGGTGGCAACTAAAAGTTTAAAATAATCGTTTATTCTCAAGAACAGGGTTCTTAAGTTAATAGTTCAATAGTTCTTTATTAATAACAAGGATGTTACATGTCAGGTTTCTAAGACTTAGGCTTAGATTACACATTACTTATGCTAAACAATTTTATGCATAGTAGCTTAAATACAATAACACAATAAAAAATAATAATATTAAAAATTATATAAAAAACTTACATACGTTACGTAGTATAGATACATAGTTGTGTGGTCGTTCAATAGCTGACTCATTTAATGGAAGCGAATCATCATGTTTATGATATGTTGTCATTACTGATAAAACTTACTCTACTATAATACCTACTTAAATTACAAAAATATATTAAACGTAGGTACATAAAGATATGTTGCGGACATCAAAGAAAAGAGTTTATTTTTACACTTAGACACGACTTATTACACAATTATTACACAATTAGTACTTATAAAATGATTGATGGGAAAGACGTTATTATGAGCCGCGATGTTGATGTGGACTGGCGCGGATGCTTAGGTATACTTATTATACGAACCGTACAAATAAGTTGTCTAACTTTAAAACGATAGTTAATGCTGATGAAGCAGTTTAAAATGTTAAAATAAAATAATTTATTATTTTAAATGTAATGGTACTATATTTATATACATAGGTATATTTTGAGATGTAAGTTCTTACTATGTACCTATTATTTGACGTGTAATGCTATATTTGACCAATAATTGAACCACTGGCACTAGCAGAGGTGTTACTCCTAGTGTTTCAGAGAATAGATAATTCTGCGAAGCTATTTCATAACGTAGCTTAATTTCAGTTCGATTAAGTTTTATCCAGAAAATATAAACCTGTCTTTGTATCTTCAGTCTACGATTGTACCTCGAAACAAGCCGAAAGTGGGTACCTACATAAATTTAATTGTTTAGGTTAAAAGGGAATCCCAATGAGGAGAATTGCCATGCAGTAATTTAAATTAATTCACTGATCAACGGTTTTACCAGCTGGGAAGCAGGGGTAGACAGGACGGGCCAATAATGTTTATTGGGCAATAAAGACTTGCCTTGGTCCTTCCCTAAATACATTGCGGAATTTCAAACAAATGAATAGCAGGGTAAGTCTCTGGTATTTCGATTTTAAGGGAACAACATTTTAATTCAAGGGGCGATATATGACGCCATTTTGTGATAAGGATAGGCATATGATTTCGCGTTTGTAGGAGCCACAAAACAATTGATAGGAGCGGGACACAACAGAGCGCCGTTAGCGCAAAAATCTTGTTTATGTTGATTATATAATATTGTTATAATAATGCTCTGCTCGACTAATTGAGAAGAGATTTGCGAAAATTAGCTGTAAGTTTCCTTGGTGTCTTTCTATTATTTAATACGGTGATTACAATATAAAATCTTGTGATTGATCGTTTAGTAGAAAGATGGTAGTAACTGAAAAAACAGATTTTATATAGGTACTTTGCACAAGTATTATTATTTCTGATATATAATAGATTTTTTTTCATTTTTGAAAGGGGATCTGCCTGATCTGTATTTTTTCGAAGCTTTCATAACTAAGATAATGGAGAAAAAAGGTTTTACATAACCCGATTCACGTCAAGTTAAATATTTCCACGTCGCCTTGATAAAAAATGTAAAAAAAAAACTATGTATATCAAATAGCCGTGTGGTGCCGGCTTGGAATTTGCACCACCCCAACTCTTCCCGTGCGTAAGAAGCGACTAAGAGACAAACACCGGGGGGTGGGCAGTAGCACCTCTTGTAGAATAGATCTACCACTATTTAATATATAATGTATATCTACCCAGCGTGGGGACGCTGGGCACCGGGCATGCGGCTAAGGGATCGCAGATCGGTGGTAGATCTATTCTGCAAGAGGAGCTACTGCCCAACCACGGGTGTATGTCATTATGAGGGGCATTATGACTCATAATCCCCAAGCCTGGGCACAGGGCTAATACACAATAACAGTATTACCTCTGCTTCACATAATCTAATCCTACATTCCATACTATTGGATACTTGCTAAATTACTTACTATATTGCAAAATTAATTAAACAACAATATCTACTTACCAATTAAACTTCTAGGAGAAAGAGCTCATTACCATTGACGAAGTCCTAAACGTTAATTTTAATTCCTTTAAAGTAAGATAAAGATATAATATTTGGCCATAAATTGGACATAATGTTTTATACATCTTTTTTTGTTATATCTTTAATCAACTAATAATGTCCACTCTGTAACGCCTTTTTAAATGCATACGTTTTTAAATCTAATACATTTTATAAGTTTGCTTCTATTTAAGATCTAAGCCTAAATGGCAAACCACTGATACTATAATTTAGACTTAAGACCATTATATTATTATAATATTACACCTAGTTACAACAGTAAATTCTTTACCTTTTCATTATTCGAAAGACGCTATTATTTCAGAGTTGTTCATTCAACTACGAAACGAAAAGGACCGAATCAAATTAAATACGGTGGTTGAATAGTAAATTGAAGTAGTTTGCATTAATTCAGATAAGGGGCTTAAATAACTATTTTGTTACTTGGGTAAACCAATAGCTCTTTTATTAAATGTATATTGACAAGACAAGAGTAAATTAATTGAATTGGTTCGACAATACGCACACGCAGTAGGTACCTACGTAGCTACTAACCTATTTAACTCTGGGAATAAAGAGTATCACAGACGACGAAGTTGCTATAATATTTCATTTTAAGATATAACGCTCGCCATGAGCTATCACACACGATAGTTTCATGTTACGGCATCGTATGATACTGAGATGACTTGTCATGGATATAATTATACGCTAACAAAGTATGACACCTTCGCCGTTTTTCAAGAGAATGAGACCTTAATTATATACATATTATCGTATCTTAACAGTGATACCTTATGATGCTATAAAATTTTATCGTAAGGTATCTTAAGATAAAATGTTGTAGCATCTTCACAGTGTGTGACGACCCCAATCAATTTACTGTCTCCAAAACTAATTAAGTAGGTCGATGATTGTGATGGCATTCTAAACTCTTCAAATGAGGTCGAGTATCTCTATGAACAAACACACTGTGTATTAAATTTTTTGAAGGGATCACGTTCAGAATAAATGGCGAATAAGATGAAAAACAGATGAATGATGTAGGTACGTACCGTAAAGTAAACTTAACTATAATAATAGAACGAAAACCTAGGTAAGAAGGGTGTTGCAGGCACGTAGACGATGAAACTGTGTGTCCGCATTTAATTACCTCGTTACACAAGGGGAATATAATTTTCGTGCGTCCGGTCCGGGTATTATGGTCAAGCCATACATAATACCTAAAATTCATATTGTTTTCAATCTAACAATAAAATAACTCACTGCATATGAATACGCTCAGCGTTGAAGCTCATGTACAAGGTAGTAACCAATCACAAAAATATGTAGAGTGGTTTGAGGATTTATAAATTAAAAATTACAGGAGGGAGTTTGAAATTCTGTGAATGTCTCGCACACGGTGACCAATATCACATAAATAACTAATAAACTGTGAACAGCTTTTTCGTTTTACTATTAAAAAAACAACTGCTTATTAGTACTTATAGCTAGGATGTTTAGCGCGACCTTTTTACTAATAAATTTTCAGTGTTTGAACAGCATCGGATAGTTTCTGGCTCAGTTGTTTTGATACCAATTCAATAATACCTACCCTTGTGTTGGATGAATGGAAATAACACTAAAAATAACGAGAAGACCATTTAATTCAATTATGGTCCGGACGCTTTTGGCGAATCATGACCGCAATTTCAATTAGTGACTATTGATTCTATAAATAGTTCGTAATCTTAATGACTTTTAATGGAGACGGAAGATTTTAATTAGCAACTTCTCATTTTGGAATCAAATTCCCTTTGAAATTAAACGCAATTTGTACTTCTACGGTATTTATAAACGTGATCTGTATTTAATTACATGCATTTTATTTTGACGAAAATTACTCAAATAATAGAAATAAGTTACTAATATGGATCCTTGAGCAAGCTGTTTTGCAACAGTCTGCAGATAGCTCAATTGGTTCAATTGTAAATACTACTTTTAATAATACCTATATTATTTGATTGATCATCATCAGCCTATATTTGTCCACTGCTGGACATAGGCATATTATTTGATTGTTATTTTCTTATTTACTGTATATGAAATTAATTGAAACATAATACAAACGAATTTTCTTTGTGAATAAAGATTAAGATAGATAAGATTTTTTTTGCACATCATCAGGCCAGGAAAAGTAAACAAAATTTGTGTTATGTCAGCTAAGACTAGATAAGATGACTAATATACACTACACAAGGGGAAATTGCGAGCTTTTCCAGTGGTTTGTTTGCTTCGTGCATGTTCATAGACGATCTAGTTCTGTAGAATTCAATTCTTTAGAAATTGCATATTTATGAATACTAAGACTAAGAGAAGACAAATTAACGAGTTTGATGTTGGTATATCTACACCAATTTCCCTAAAAACACTTAAATAAAAAACCCGTGGCATAATATTAAAACCGGCCAAGTGCGAGTCGGACTCGTGCAAAGGGTTCCTTATCATTGACTATAAAAGGGCAAAACAAAACACGTTCTTCGTATGGGCTCCCATACAACAAACGCGATTTTTGTTACACCTTGAATATTTATGTGACTCTGGTTTTTAGTATTTTTTGTTGTAGCGGCAACAAAAATACATCATCTGTGAAAATTTTAACTGTCTTACTATCACATTTCATGAGATACAGCCTGGTAACTGACGGACGGACAGCGAAGTCATAATAATGTAATCTTAAGTAATAGGCTCCCGTTTTACCCTTTGCTCACGGAACCTTAACTAGAAAAATAATAGTAGGTACTAGCTACTACTAAATATAGCTTCTTGTACCAAAGAAGCTAAATACTATGCCAGCTTTAGAGCGTTTATTATTGACATGGTTTGAGTAGGCACCTAATGATTAAACTTTCCTATGTTCTGGCTAAACGACTTAAGCAAGGTTTCATGGGTCGTTAGGGGCCGAAGTGTGGAGCCGTTCTACTTTGTATGTTATCTGTCGAAGACAGGCACCGTAAATTCTTGCTACAGTATGTTTCTATTGCAATAGGTATTCCGTTTTATTGAGCGAAATAAATAATAACATCTCAGGCCGCTGACGCCGTCTACATAAAAAATAAATAATGCTGGACAATAGGGTATTTTACTATGTTAAAGTTGAGATAGCTTAGGCAGAAAGCAGTTGGAAAATATTAGCTTTAATTTAAAAAAATAAAAAAATAAATTTTAAATTTTATTTCAATGTTTTCAGTTTATTAATCTGTATTTAAACACCTTGAAATAGTAGACGGAAAGTTATTATGTCATACGGCTATGTAAGCAAACTAAAAAGTATCAATTGTCATCTTCGGCATCAGCGCATTTGTCCAGGTGCCTAAAGATCCTAGGATCCTACGTTCTGCAGGTGCCACATAGCCAGCTGACGTCATGACCACAGAGCAATATAGCGTTCACTGCGTAGTGCGTACAGCGTTTTCTTCAAGTTGCCCGCACAACTTGAAAATGGTTTTCAAAAAAAAAAAAACCTAGGCGACTATTTCCGACCAATTCAGTTAGGCTTTGGTTCGCGAGGCGGATGCGAGGCCGCAGTACATTCCCTTCGTACATTTTTGAACCAAAATTATGGGGAGGTAGTTCTGAAGGTAGACGTCAAAAATGCCTTCAATTCCGTAGACAGGGGCGCCTTGCTAAAAGAAATTAAAGACAAAATTCCAGAAATTTACCCTTTTCTCTGGCAGTGTTATGGTTCACCCTCAAAATTAATTTACAGGCACAATGTCATTTCATCCGCTGTTGGCTGTCAGCAGGGCGACCCTCTTGGTCCGGCCATTTTTAGCCTTGCGATCCAACCAATTATTCAACGTCTCCAATCCAAGCTAAATGTTTGGTATTTGGATGACGGAACTCTGGGTGGAGAGGTGAACACAGTTTTTGATGATTTAAAAACCATCACTGATGAATTTCAAAAAATTGGTTTGGCACTAAATTTTTCAAAATGCGAGCTGTTTATTTCGGACTCTTGTGTAGATAAAAACAATATCATTGGTAAATTTAATAGTTTGGCCCCCAACATTTCAATTGTAGATAAATGTTCACTTCGACTCCTTGGGTCACCAATTCTTGATGAGTCTTTTCAGCCATTTGTAGATGAGAAAATTCAAAATTTTAACAGAACTTCAGACAGACTTCTCAAAATTAATAGCCATATGGCTTTTACAATTATTCGGTTTTGCCTGTTTGTACCTAAATTTACATATTCTTTGAGATGTTGTCAACTGTGGAAACACAGCGAGCTCTTGGAAGGCTTAGACAACATAATAAAGAATACTTTATCATCGGTTTTGAATATATATTTGGATGACAAGGCATGGTCGCAGGCCTCCCTGCCTGTAAAATTGGGAGGCTTAGGTATACGCAAAATTTCAAGTGTAGCCCTACCAGCGTTCTTGTCTTCTGTCTACAGCACTAGTTCCTTAGTTGAAAAAATTTTAAAGCCCTCTCATTTGGTTATACCTGGAATTTCATTCAAAATTTCATTTTTAGACGAAGCTCGATCTGCTTGGCATAGTGCTTGCCCCGATGCTGCTCCCCCAAAATCTCTTTTGTCCCAACGGCAATGGGACGGGCCTCTGTGTGAGTTGACACGGAATTGTTTGTTACAAACGTGCTCCAGCTCTGCAGATCGTGCCCGTCTTCTAGCCGTTTCTAAATGGGAGTCAGGACATTGGTTGCAAGCACTTCCTTCATATAACACTGGCACTTTATTGGATCCCGTAACTTTCCGTGTCGCAACTTGTCTTCGGTTGGGTGCAAGGTGTTGCGCGCCTCATCAATGCCAGTGCGGTACTGCTGTCGAACAGCTCGGTCATCACGGATTATCGTGTACTAGGGCTGCCGGTCGGATATCTCGTCATGCCAGCCTGAACGACATCATCCGGCGGGCCTTTACCACCGCTAACGTACCAGCTATTCTCGAACCGAATGGTCTGTTGCGTGACGATGGTAAGAGGCCTGACGGCATGACTCTAGTCCCATGGGAGTTGGGGAGGCCTATTGTGTGGGACGCTACATGTGTCGACACACTCGCGCCTTCCCATCTTCCTAGGACTTCCGTGAGGGCTGGTGCGGCGGCAGATTTAGCCGAAGATCTCAAGAGGCGCAAATATGCAGGTCTCGACAGAGCCTACACATTTGCTCCCCTTGGAGTCGAGACCCTAGGTTCGTGGGGTACCGAGGCTCTCCGGGTTTTCAAAAAATTATCTGAGCGTCTGGTCGAAGCGACGCGTGACCCGAGAGCTGGTGAGTATCTGGCACAGCGCATCAGCATTGCTATACAGCGGGGCAATGCAGCCAGTGTCTTAGGCACGCTTCCAACTGGTATTGATATGGATCAGTTGAGCTACCTGTAGATTGTTTGCCACAGTTTGCAGATAGCTTGATTGTTTCTATTGTAAATACTAGTTTTAATTTAAATTTGTTATTTGATTGTTATTTTCTTTCTGAATAAATGTATTAAATAATTAAAAAAAAAAACTTGAAAATGAATTTTTTTAATGCATTTTTACTTTTTACCAAATAATCTAATTGAGACACTTTTCAAACATGAGCGTAATACCCAATTATAATAATACACAGCATTATCTAGCCTCAAACTAAGCAGAACTTATGTTATGGGTACTAGATAACTGATATACTACAATACAATACATGGATAGATATTTTTTATTGTACATAGAAAACGACTAGAACACCCTGAATAAATGTTTGCAGATCGTATAAACATTTGTCCAGAGCCGAGTATCGAACCCGTAACCTCCTGCGCCACAGGTAGACCTTCGCCCACCGCGCCACAGAGGTCGTCTACATAGTACCTATTAACTACGACGTAGACCGTCTACATTTGACTTCACAGGAGAACCTCTACACAAGCCTTCTACTTATATAACTACTTCGTAGACTGTCTTGGTTCCTAGGATTTTTGTTATGGCGCTTACCCGCACTCTGGGGATCTCTAAGAAATGAAATAAGTTTCCAAAAATTTTCGACTTCGGAAGGATTCGAACCACCCCCTGAGGGTGGGGCTCAGTACGGGTGTGCTCTAACCAACTAACTAACTCTAACCCGTACTGAGGGTGGGGCGCGGGTTCGAGTCCCGCTGATGTCGAAAATTTTGGGAACTTATTTCATGCCTTGGTTCCGTCGTAGACCGACTAAATATTACCACGCCGCTTTAAAAAAATTGCGAACATTTTTCATGCGACCACCGCAGCCCTAAAAGTCGTACTATGATCTATCTTTACAGGGTGGGTTATCGCATTCACTGCCCAGCCGAGTCTCGGCAGACGCCTGAAAGACTCTGAGATTTTTATGTGCGTAGTTCATGGAAGTGTTAGATCATGCTGGCCGGAAATGGTCATGTCGTGCCATAAAAGTGTTAAAATTTGTCAACTTTCATGGCATCTACTTTAATTGCATGGAAAACTTTTGAAACATCTTTAATTGCCGAAATAAACCCAGATACTCGTAAAAGACATTGAAACCATTAAATACTTACCGCCTTCTAGTTTCAGCTTCTCTATCTCCGCATCCAAGGAGCGAACCACACGAAGCACTTCTGATGCCTCGCTTGTTTTTTTATTATTTTCTGCTTCCAAGTTGGGTATCGCTGAGCGCTAAAAAAATAGTTTCTTTAAAGTACATTTTTAAGCTTTTGCCTGTGGCTTCGCTCGCGCTTTACTGGGATTAAAAGTAGCCTATCCCCACCCCTGGGATACCGTCTATCTCCCTGCCAAATTTCATTAATATTTGTTCAGCCTTTTAGACGTGAAAAGGTAACAGATAAGACAGATACACAGACATAGTTGCATTTCTTTTTCATTTCATTTATTTTTTGCCTGTATGCACATTCTGGGGTCAAGCTAGGTACTATTACGACGACGACCTCTGTGGCGCGGTGGGCGAAGGCCTGCCTGCGACGCAGGAGGTTGCGGGTTCGATTCCCGCCTCGGGACAAATGTGTGTACGATCTGCAGACATTTGTTCAGGGTGTTCTAGTCGTTTTCTATGTATACAATAAAAATATCTATCTATGAATTGTATTATATTATGTATATCAGTTATCTAGTACCCATAACACAAGCTCTGCTTAGCTTGGGGCTAGATAATGCTGTGTGAATTGTCCAGCATTTGTTAATTATTTATTTAATTAATTTAATAATCTGGCACAGCGCATCAGCATTGCTATACAGCGGGGCAATGCAGCCAGTGTCTTAGGCACGCTTCCAACTGGTATTGATATGGATCAGTTGAGCTATCTGTAGATTGTTTGCAACAGTTTGCAGATAGCTTAATTGTTTCTATTGTAAATACTAGTTTTAATTTAAATTTGTTATTTGATTGTTATTTTCTTTCTGAATAAAGATAATTTAATAATTAGTAATCTTATATCTGTTGTCTAGGTGAATAAGTCTAAGTCAAGTTGTCACATGCAGATATAATACACATGGAAGGACAAAAATAAGGGCCCTGCAAAAATAAGTTCCCCTATATTTACATAATTATGTCAAACAAGCAGCGCCTCGCGGTTTCACCCGCGTAGTTTCCGTTCCCGTGGGAATTCCGGGATAAAATAGTTTTTTTTATTCTATCACACTAATAATATAAATGCGAAAGTTTAGATGGATGGATAGATTGATGTTTGTTGCTCAATCTCGCCAGAACGGCTAAACGGATCTAGATGAAATTTGGCACAGAGATAGATTATAGTCTGGAATAGGACATAGGCTATATTTTGTCGTCTTGAGCACGTTTCTAACTGGTATTGATATAGATCAGTTGAGCTACCTCTAGATTGTTTGCAACAGTCTGCAGTTAGCTCAATTATTTCAATTGTAAATACTAGTTTGAATTTAATTCTATTATTTATTTGTAATTTTCTTGTAGGTGTATAGTTTGAAAATACAATTAAATATGGTAGACAGCGTCGTTATCACGCCACCACCGTTAGGACAGTACAAGGTCTGTGGGGACCGCTAGTTTTACTATAAAAACTTTCGTAGTTTGACGAATTCATTAAGTATGAATATCGTTGTTGTTCTTCCAACTTAAACTAGGTTTATAGTTAACTGACTTACATTCATAAAACAAGCTTCTGCTCACAGCTTCGCTCATGAGGTATACCAGACTAAAACGCATATCGGGTAGGTGCGAAAATGAATCAAATTTGATTTTATCATGAGTTCATAAAAAATGGTTTACGATTAAAATGTAAAATACGGCAAACTTATTTTTCGCTTGTTTTATTGCTTGTGGAATGCAGACAAAAAACCACAAAAAAATTAAATCTCGCGCGAACACGCGACAAACAACCGCCCTCAGGGAATACTCACCGACCTAGGTGCAAATGAACCTAATATTATACCTGCCTTCCAGTGAAATAATGTTCAAAATACCACCAGTAGGTATGTATGTTCTTACCTACCTCACTACGGGATCTGCAGTTAGGTAGGTAGTTCCTACTATGACATTACTCTCTAGAAAAGGACAGGCAAACCTGCCCTCCTAACGTGGCGTGGTGGATAATGACATCGCATCGCCATACATTGCCTTCATTATTGAAGTTCAAGGAATGTATTTCAAACAATTTACGCATTCGATGACGAAGTGACGTAATTTTTCTCTATTCTACCCTAGGCTTTTGGTAGTTACCTAGGTTAGTCTTCATTGACGACGACGCTCATAAAAAATTAATGGGCCCGTATCTTTGTAGCTGTATTATGTAGGTAATGAACAAGTAGGTACCTAACTCATGTTTTATCACCATCAGCCTATATTAGTCCACTGCTGGACATAGGCCTTCCTTAAACTAACTCATGTTTATGAAAAAAAAAATTGTCACCTTACCTGAAGAACCAACTCATTTCCAATTGCTTCCAAATTAGATTTCAGCAGACATATTCCAATTTGCTGGTCTTCAGTCGAAAACATTTTTACTGTTTATTTTGTTCTGGTTTTCGAATTACCTAGTTTTACTGCAAAATAATGAACTCGTGATGGAGTCACGGAAAATTCAGAAGTCAGATTCCCGCCGAAATGCGAAAACCTAGATGTCACATTTATTTTTGAAAAGCGAAGCAGCAGGAAGGACATCCCATTCTGCCATATCGAATAAACTTCAAATAGTTTTGAAAATCGAACAATACGCGGTGGGCGCTTATTTTTTTAAAATTTTTAACCTTTGTTACATGCACGGTGTATTTACTCCGTGGGTACATGGAACAACCTTATCGTAGAATCCATATGAAAACTTCTTATTCCATGGCGATCAGATCAGTGTTTTATATCTTAGAGTTTTTTTAATGGTCTAATATTTTATGCCGTTTTTTAATTTATAGTTTTGTGGATTATTTATAGTTTTATAGATCTGCCGTCAGTTGGTGTTTCGTATGCATCCGAAGCCATGTTGATGGGTAAAATTTTACACGTAAATTTTATAGTAAGGGCCTATCTTAAAACTACTAGAGCAAGTTTATGTACATTCCAACGCGACATAGGTACTTACCTACATAATATAGGTTCCGTAAAAGAACCAAAGTAACCAACATAGCTCTCAGAATTAGCAGGTTGAAGTGGCGATGGGCAGGCCATATATCTCGCAGAACCGATAAACGTTGGGGAGCATAGGTTCTCGAGTGGCAACCACGATGGGAAGACCACCCACTCGATAGACCGACGACACTGCAGCACGACACTGCAGCGCTCACAGGGAGTCGATGGGTGAAGGCAGCTCTGGCCCGATATTCGTGGCCTCGTTTAGGAAAGAATTTGTTCAGCAGTGGACGTATACGGGCTGATGAAGATCATGATTTGTATGAGTTGACGACTGACTATTAAACGCTATGGGCAAACCTCAGGGGCAAACATAACTAGCCATGTTCTTTTACGAACCCAGCGAACCACGAAGGTAAGAGTTCATTAATTGTACGCACCATGGAAACCGCATGTGCAAACCGTACATAACTTAGTGAAAAAAGTTCTGCGTAGCCTACTCGTTTACCTACCACTTACCGACAAATAATTTATTAGATAATATTGGGATCCTTTTGTGAAGACAATAAAGGATTCCAATATTATCTTGTGTATAACCTTTTTCTTGTGAAGAGAAGAAAAAGGTTGAACACAAGACCGTAATTAGATTTTATGAAGTAGGCAGACCGGTATCAATACATATTAGCTACCTGGATAATTTAGCTTGCTTGGTTACGAAATTGCTTTGAATCTCTATTTACTAGCCGTTTAGGAAATACCTACTTAAGACCGTGGTCTGTTTTGTTGTTGTATGGTGTTAGGTAGGGGTACGCGACACAGCTTTTGAGACTGACTGATAAGCCTGTTATGAGCCTTTACACACTTTTCACAAAATAGCGTCGTAGTACCAACGACGTAATTTTGTGAAAAGGATAGGCATAGGATTTCGGGTTCATAGGAGCGGGACAGGGCAGCAGAGCAACACAAACCCAAAAATCAAGTTTTTGCTTATTATCTATTAATAAAATTAGGACATTATTTGAAACAAAAAACGAACCATATAAAAAGTTCGTTATAGTTAGTTCAATGACCATGCTTATTCTCAAGATCTTAACTTTTGTATTTATTGAGAAATTATGGTTATGGTAGGTACCTAACAATTTAGATCTAGAAAATTTTATGGAATCGTGTTTCCGAAACATATGAACGATAGAGTGAGACCATTTTTACATATCAAAGTAAAATATTCAGTAGTTTGGAAGATATGGACATCCGGCGGAGTTGATTTCAGGTAGTAAAGGCCCTTAAGTTAAACCTATTATGTAGGTATATTGCATTGTCAGCCCAGCACTGCACAGGCATTATCATCATCATCAGCCTATACCAGTCCACTGCTGGACATAGGCCTCCCCTAATGAGCGCCATAGCGCAATGTCTTCAGCTTGCCGCAACCAGCATCTGCCTGCATTCTTTCGCAAATCGTGGGTGCAGGAGCTGAGGTGCGGGAAGATGAAACCACTCAACACTCAAAGTGCTTTATTTCCTGTAGACCTTACAGGACTCTTGGACTCGTCGCGAAACTCAGATTACTTACTGCAAAACTAGGAAATAAAGTGATCACTTTGGTCTTTTGTCAACTTCAATCTTTTTAAGGATAAGTACCTAAATAAGCGAACAAGAATCTTTTACTTTGTTAGAATGTTAGTTTTCGAGTTTTTTATAACATGTCAAAATATTTTGATAATTGGAAACTATGTATGATCCCAATTACAGTGACCCACCCGGGCTCTAAAAAAGAGTCGTAGTTTTTTATTTTAAAGAAAAAAGAAATAAATCTTTTTTTAGGTTTGATTGCTAGTAAAGGTCGGGCATTGATCCCTAAAAAACTACATTGACACATAGTCAGTGGCAAAGGTTTTCTAAATTGGGTTACTTTCTATTGAAATCTAAAAAATACCTGCCCCTTTATGTGTTTGAAGGGTTTACAAAATTAAATATGAAAAGGCATATTATGTGATGTCTGAAAATACGCGAATTCTACAGAAATAACGTAGCAGCATGATTATAAGGGTCAAATTGCTGGTTAGATAGTTATATTTTGTTCTACAAGAATATCGTTGTTGTTTTAGGCTATAAAAATTACTTCAAGCTGACCTAGCGAAGTATTTCAAAAGATACTAAAAATAAATAAAATAAATAATGTATGTATATTATAATAAATCTGACCAGGTGGGATGACGATTTGCGAAAGACTGCTGGCAGATGCTGGATGCGGCAAGCTGAAGACAGGGCGCTATGGCGCTCATTAGGGGAGGCCTATGTCCAGCTGTGGACTGATGTAGGCTGATGATGATGATTTATTTATTTAATATTTTTATTTATCTATTTTCTAAAAATCTAAGCCGTCACCAGAAGGCAGAGTGCCCAGAATGCTGGCAGCATTGCCACGTTTAATGGCAATGCTAATTTGTTGACCGAAAAAAAAACCAGCATTCCGATCACCTGTGGACTCTATTAGTAGTTTTGTAAGGTGCAAAAGTAAGTTTGGTGTGGATGCATTATAAAATTTATAAAACAACAAAGGGTAAAACATTCTGTGAAAAAGCACCTGGTCACTGCATCCCCACTTTATTTGCTGTCTACAAGGCACTAAATAACGTAACGTCCACTGGACACTCATAGTTTCAGTCGGGTTTATAACGAACTAGGCTCTGGTGAAAATATCAACATTCTTCATAACTTGAAAACTCATATTTTACTATTATTTTCCATTACTTGACACTGGCAGAAAAGAGTCCAACCAGACTCATATTGCCATTAACAAAGAATCATCAAGGGGTACAAGGGAGACTCCAAGATCTTGTCTCCCAAGCTAACCTAACCTGCACGTGGTGTACCCTGCTAGATAACGAACTAGGCTCTGGTGAAAATATCAACATTCTTCATAACTTGAAAACTCATAATTTACTATTATTTTCCATTACTTGACACTGGCAGAAAAGAGTCCAACCAGACTCATATTGCCCTTAACAAAGAATCATCAAGGGGTACAAGGGAGACTCCAAGATCTTGTCTCCCAAGCTAACCTAACCTGCACGTGGTGTACCCTGCTAGATAACGAACTAGGCTCTGGTGAAAATATCAACATTCTTCATAACTTGAAAACTCATAATTTACTATTATTTTCCATTACTTGGCACTGGCAGAAAAGAGTCCAACCAGACTCATATTGCCATTAACAAAGAATCATCAAGGGGTACAAGGGAGACTCCAAGATCTTGTCTCCCAAGCTAACCTAACCTGCACGTGGTGTACCCTGCTAGATAACGAACTAGGCTCTGGTGAAAATATCAACATTCTTCATAACTTGAAAACTCATATTTTACTATTATTTTCCATTACTTGACACTGGCAGAAAAGAGTCCAACTAGACTCATATTGCCATTAACAAAGAATCATCATCAAGGTTGGACCTCTAAGCTCACATACAAACGTACTTTTCGATTCATTTGGAAACTACGTCCCCGATTTTAATGAAATTGCATACCACATAATCGGAAAAGAAATAGCTATGTTTGTATCTTTCAGTTTTTCAAAATACATTATCACCATTAAAGTGAGAGCGAATCCATTTTCAAGCGATTTTATAACTTGTTTATGTATTTTGAAAAAATGAAAAGATACAAACATTCCGTGCCGTAACAGCTTCATGAAGTGAACGGAGACGTCGCGTTTAGAATTTTTTCAGTTGAGTCATAAAATAATCTACTTTTCAATCATCAAATTTTAAAAAAGAAATTTCAAATAGTACAAAAATAAATATGCTGATTTATTTCTATATTAATAGAGAATAAAATTATTTTTATGATTATTCTGATTATTTTTATTATAACCTATTATCCTAATATGCATTATTTTATTTATTTACTTCCAAGTAATTTATGAAAGTGGTATTACCTTCCTAAACATGAATGAAAATAATATATTCATGCAAAATAATGTATCTACCTACACATTATTTTGCATTGCATTATCGACAAATTACTGACAAAAATAAAACTGCCGATAGCAAAAAAAAGTGTGTAGGTATTTCATTATTTTTCAGAAAAGGATAATGGTTGAAAAAGAGTGCCCGTTTAAAAATAAATGAAAGGGTGATGAAAAGCGTCTTTCTGTGATATAATTGATAGCTAAGGTGCTTATTAATTTTAATTGAGCGCGGTATTAAATATTCAACTTTCAAGAATGTTTAAATGCTTGTCTGCCTATAGCTTAATATTAAAATTAAGGGGTTATTTCCAACGTCTCACGAAAAGTATCCCCATGTCTAACTTGAGACGTTGCATATTCTGGCTTATTCCCAGAGGTCCATGATTCTCTTGAGCTTATTCCCAGAGGCCTCTCACGAAAAGTCGAAGAGCTTCTTATTACAGTCTACAACATCTGTTGATCATGTTTTTCAATACAATACAAAAATAAATCAGTTAAGCTTCCTCTAGATTTTTTGCAACAGTCAGCAGTTAGCTGAACTGTTTCAACTGTAAATATCTACTAGTGTCTTTTCTTTAGCTAATGTTTTGTGTTTTTATACAAGGTTCTAGTTTTTTTTATAATAAAAAAATTTTATTGACCAAAAACAAGCATACAATAAAATTACAGACAGACTAGCTTGGTTTGGTATATTAAAGTTTTGTTCCATGGTATCTATGTACACTAAGTCAGAGACTTGTGCTGTAGATACCACGTCCCTTCCAGGTAAGTTTTATAACAAATTTCAGCCGTCAATAAGAGAAAAGTACCTAGTCAGATAGATAATTAAAAGTTAGTAGGTACCTATTCAATTGAATTACATAATGTTACATTGCAATTGTAGATCAGTTTCCAATGACAGCTGTCAAAGTTAAATAAAGCCATATTTCTCATATCTCGGAAATTACCTACTCGTGCTATAGGTTAGTCAGATCAAGGGTCAAATGAAAGGTGATGACAAAATCTACATTCTCAATGACAGCTGTTAAAATTATAGATAAATGAATAATGCACACAGCATTATCTAACCCCTATAGTTAAGCAGAGCTTGTGTTCCATAATCTATAACACAAGTTCAGCCGCATGTAGATTTCATGAGTAATCTAGTACCCATGTACGGTATTGGACATAATGTTATATTCAGCGCTTTATAAACGTTACCTATTTTGCGTAGCCTGTCTGCTTCAGTCAGTTTCTACTTTCTATCAATCAAACTACTGCAACTAAAAGCACAAAACTTTAGGAAAATACAAATAACATGTGAGATGTTAGAATTTTTTGAGACAAACCCACAAATCTATCCCCTCCATATCCATAAAGGTGTACGAAATGCAAAAGGGAGCCGCGACAGCTTTTTAAAATTTACCTATCTATTTTACTCACTTATATACCTAAGTAACTTCTCAATATTGTATTTTACCTTATGTGTATAATGACTGTGCTGTTCTTGTTGAGTCAAATTAATGTATCTTTATCTTTATATACATTCGACACACAACCACACAGGATTTTACTAGAGTGTTTATTATTAGAGATAATCCGCAGGTAAAAGATAAGTTTAAATTTCATAGAACACCTTTCGTGAGAAACTAAACAGTTATTATTATAATTTAGATTAAATTGAGAGCTTCAACCCGGTTCAAGGAATTAGGCGAGAAATTCTGATTTTGTTTTTTGAGCCGGAAATTCTACTGCGGGAAGCTGGTATGTATTTATCTAAAGTATTTGCTATTATGGGAACAAACCTTTTTCAATTAGGGATTTTCATTTAATTAGAATTAAGTTGGTTTTCCTCTTTCTCGAAAACAACTGACGGTACGGATAAAAAAATATTTTGCGAATCTAGAACATAATATTTAACTTATTAAAACGAAAAGTTGCCTTAAATTTTCTTTCAAGATTCGTTTTCCTAATTAATCATTAGCGCAAAGAATATTCGAACAAAGATTTATTAATGAATCATGACTTTTCAGCTCACATTTTTCGGCATAAGACTACACAATGGAAACAATAAGTACCTATCACAGTTTCCGGTGCTGACGAATCCAATTATTCACTTTAATTTATTGTTTAAGATTAATTGCTTTGGACGCTATCTACTCGATTCTAAGATTTGTAACACCCTTGTACTGGCGCGCGGAGCTCGGAGTGGTAACATCCTCGGTGGGAACCTGCCGGTGTTGCTTAGTGCTCTCAATGTCAAGGTCGAGTATTGTGGTGTCCTGATGATGTCTCGTGGAGATACGAAACTAGTTGACATATACAGGTAGCTCAAGTGATCCATATCAATACCAGTCGGAAGCGTGCCCAAGACACTGGCTGCATTACTCCGCTGCTTGGCAATGCTAATGCGCTGTGCCAGATACTCACCACCTCTCGGTCTCGGAAAACCCGTTACATCTTTAATTTCACGTAGTAATGTTTCATGCTAAAATAATTTTTTTGCTAACTCTACTCATAATTTTTAGAGCGCGGTAAAACTCAAATATTCAATTATTTTTGGAGCGCAGTAGAACCATCCATTTCTTTGTATACACACAGAACCCTCGATGCGCGAGTCAAACTCGCACTTGACGTTTTATTTACATCTTTTTCGCCATCCTATCGGTGACGTTATTGGTGACGTTCCTTCGCGGTGGACAATCGATCGAAATTAAAAATGGTGAACAGCACTTGAAGATACGAATTGTGTGATGGCGATGTTTTTCAACATCATCATCTTCAGCCAATTTAAGTCCACGGCTGGAGATAAGTTTCCCCTAATGAGAGCCATAGCTGTTTTCCTACCTCCATTTTGTAGAAAAACGGCTATGAATAAAAGAGGAACAGTTTTACATAAGTATTTTAAACTTTGCACGCTCGCACATTGAGGCTTCATAAAGCTACACGTGTCGAATAAAGGGAAAATTCTACATTATAAAGCTTACTTCGACATAAATTGTAAATTTCATTCAATCTCACTAAGACCTGTTTAACTTGGTTGGCCTCTAAGAAGGTACAGTCGGTAACAAATTCATGAAACGTCCGTGGTTATTGGGCTGCCAAGTCAACCTCTTAAATAGGCAATAATTCAATCATTAATCTTTGTTTTCGTTTATGAAGTTTATAACAGACAAAGGGGTACATCTCGAATTCCCATTTGTTCTAATTTTTGTGTAAGTATAGCGACTGAGATGATGTCAAATGCCTTTTTAAGATCGAGGAAAACCTTAGACAACTTAACAGAAAACTGTTAAGCATTTCTCTTCTACATGGTCCGCAACCAGATCGCATAATGCTGATACAGCATTTTCCGTTCAGAGAACCTTTCTAAATCCATATTGGTTTATAAATGCTTACAAAACTCTGTAATATTTTGATTTTCAATAAAATATTGAATAGGTACCTAGGTACTTTAGTGATTGATTACAACAACCTACTATTGAGGCTTTCATATCAAAGATATGCATAAAATCTGTAAGCAAGCTTAAACGCTTGCTTAGTGATGAATTCTTCATAAGTTAACTATATTGTGTATTTCCTTTTAGTCGTCTACTTTCTCTGTACGTCATTTGTTATTTATCAAAGTACATATCTGCGGAAACTTTATAATTGGCCCTCAGCAAACATGCGCTGGTTTTTTACCGGCATGTATTATGTAAGTAAATAACTATTTTTGACCTAGCTGTAAGTTTTCCAAAAAATTTGAAAATAAAATAATAAATAAAATAAAATAAAACCATAACAATATAATCTTCACATCATACTAGCCTAGCCTAATCAAATCACTATCACACTAACATGTGTGAATTTTTTTAATGCTTGTTATGTACCTTTTCATGGCAAAATTAGGTACTGAACGGCCTGGGCTGAACTACATATCATACAGGTAGTTCTCGGCCTAGAATAAAACATAGGCTACAAAAATCATAAATTATCCCATAGATCAGTTCCCATGCACAGAAGACAGACATTCAGCCATTTGTGTTCCCATGGGATAGAAATGAGAGCTTCCATAGAAACAACGCGTGCGAATCCGCGGGCAGAACCTAGTTTCTTATAATCTTCAAAAGCTTAGCTATAAAACTAAACAGCCAGCGATAATAAAAAATAAAACAAAAAACTATATAGGTTAACTTAAGTAAAGATACACTAGGTAAGAAAGTAAGTACTTATTATGACTTGTCATCCTCTTCCAAATTGTCTTTGCAGCTATATTGAATCCATTTAGGTAGAAATAGAAACCTATCATACAAGGAATTGATTTAATTTAATAGTAGGATAAAGGAAATAAACAAAGCAGGGACATTTATTTATTTATTAAAATCTTTAAGATTTAACATTATTGATGCACATTTGGTAAATAAGTATATGGGTAATGATAAATTTTGAGAAGCTGACGTGATTTTATTTTATTTTTCGTATAATATTATATGCGGGAGGCCTGGATTTGTGACGTCAGAGTTATTTGTATGAGATGAGATAACAAAATACTAATCGCGCCAGCTTTTAAAAAATATCATAACCATCTACACAGAAACGTATATAACGAAGTATGTATTAGCACCGCTAATTATTGTAACGAGGAAAGTTTACTTACACGCAGGTGTCTCAAGAAGTTTACATGTCTTTGAAGCTATAACACTGATTTCATTGAAATTACCATCTAATATTACCTACTTGATGTAAAGTGGGTGATAGACGTACGAACTTGTAGGACGCGGTTTTATAGATGGCGAGATTACTCCGCTTGCGTCGGTGACACACGCGAAGGAATCACTCTGTATATTGCGTTGTCGTCGACAGAAGAAGCTGTGTGTCATTTAGGAATTATTATCGTTTAATTATTAAATTTTATTTTGAATTATTATCGTTTTACATTTTAAAAACTAATAAAAGTAGAACGAACTGGCAGAACAAAATGGCAGCTCGCAGTGCTGCCACACGTACGAGCGCAGGCGGGTTACGAGCATTCAAACTTGTCGGATCGCCAACGACCTCACTCGGCGGTTTTCTAGTAGGTACGCGTGCTTAGAGGACACGCCAGTGAAAAAGGTCGGCGAGCCACAAGTTCGCGAACTTACTCGCACGTCTATTACCCACTTAAGCTATGTTAAATCAGGGAGCTTAAGCTATGGGTCACCAACATCGAGTTACATTACAACATCAATTATTTACCTACTAGTACTAGGCCGCATGTGTATTGTACAGGGTGGCTTTTTGAGATGGGATTTTGATTCTGGTTAAACCAGAATCTGTTAAATTTAGAGAAGAGTTAAATTTAGGAGTCGTGGGTTACATTTTATGAGTTTTTTTAACTTCCCATAAGTAATTATGTTTTGCTAAGGATAAATCCCATTGACATACAGGGCCAGGTATCCAGATTAAGGCAAGCTTACCAGTTGTTCAAAAAGATTATTAAAAAAAAAAAACATTTATATTCAGGCGGAGTTTTCAAACTACTGAAGCTAACTAAAAATTTTGTTAACAATAGCAATTTCCTTTAATTTTCTTGCAGCATTTAAAAAAAAAAACTAATAAATCCCTTGCAGAAAATACAACTTCTTTTCACAATACAATGAACTGTGAAACTTCATAAGCTCCGGGGAAGGTTCTCAGCATTTTAAAAATATGAATTTCACGTTATCTGCGTATGTAGATAATCTACTTACGTAACGTAACGCTGTTCTATTTAAATTAAGTTTCATTTTCAACACAAAGATTAAATCCTAACTAACATAACTTTAAATACTTACATACCCTAACTTATACTTAGTATATTTTTGTTGATGAATTCTGGTAGATCCCGGCTAGATCCACGATAGATCTATTGAGAACTTTTTTCTCATTAGATC
Organism: Eupithecia vulgata; assembly: GCA_946478455.1. Classification (NCBI taxonomy): domain Eukaryota; kingdom Metazoa; phylum Arthropoda; class Insecta; order Lepidoptera; family Geometridae; genus Eupithecia; species Eupithecia vulgata. The sequence goes on along the minus strand of OX297869.1, from coordinate 7,862,982 downwards.
CCTATTTTTATAAAACTTAGGCACTCGCTTTTTATTTAAAATAGCCACAATATGCAGCACCACCCGCATCCTCGGAAGGTACCCTAATGCTTTAGTACTATACTTATAAATCTGTGCCCTAATGCACGAATGAATAATCTATGACAATACATTTCAACGGAAATAGATATACCCCAAGTTCTACAATGAGGGGTATTCGATTTTCATTTTTAGAAAGAAAAAAATAGTTCCAAATAGTATCTCGATAGGTGGCAGGGGCGTCAACTGGAAATTACGGTATGTCAATGTCAAATGGAAGGACAACCTTACCTCTAAATGAACCGATTTGAAAAGTCAAAGTTATCCTTTCATTTTACATTGACATACCAACCTTATTTCCAGTTGACGCCCTGCCACCTATTGAGAAACCTGGAACTATTTATTTCTTTTGCAAATCAAATGCAAATCGAATACCGCTCATTCAAGAATCAGCAATTTATGCATAAATCAGTACATGAATGGTAGAACTTAGGTGTATCTATTTCCGTTGAAATATATTGTCATAGGTGTCATACGTGACGCACACATGACAGTCGTGACATTTATATAAATAAATCTTTACCTACTAATATTTTGCGGGAACACTTGCACCTACTCGTACTTACATGAAACATTTATCACATTTTATACTACCATTTATAACATCGAGTGACATAAAAATGAATATCTATTGGCTGCCAATAGATCTGCTACATATTTATATAATAACTATCGTTATTTGACGATTCCATTATGAACATAAGCGAGAAATACCTAGAACCGTACGCACTCTAAAGCTAGATACTAACTTGACTAGTATTACGCGGCGTAATATACCATTCATGAAACGTCCGCCGCCGCCGAGTGCGAAATCCGTCACGTTGTAAGTAAGTACGTTGAGAAAACCTTCTTTTCACATACTGTCTGCACACCACTCGCTATGTAACACGTTACATTACAACTACACGTTACATTACAACACCCCGTAACGCCGGTGAGTAGGTACCTTAAGATGTAGGTACCTATTGCCTCTCGCTATGGGATGAAACGCTGATGTTCTTATGACACTGACATTTGAAAGCCATTTCAATGACCTTGAAAGCCCGTTATAAGGGATTTCATTATAAGGTCCTATTATAAGGGCCTTGGTAATACAATTGCAAATTACGAAGATCATTCAAAGGGCTTTGAAATGTCAATAAAGGTTGGTTGGTTTTCCGTAATTCCACAGCTGGGGTAGTAGTTATCCCGCTCATATTCATAACGCATCTGCACACTGAAATAACCGATTTAGAAATTTGGAGGATAGAAAACGATTCCAAAGAGAACAGTGAGTATAGGGCCAGCTTGTGGTGGTGTTGGAGCGGAGCAGTAGGCGCGAGGGTGATGGGTGCAAGCCGCCACGTCCTGGGCCAGCACCCAGGCCATCCGCTTGAGGAGGGTGCTGGCTGACGCGGTGCAGGTCCTCCCTGCCTCAGTCACGCACATCATGAAGGCATCTCGGGCACTGGGGAACATACATAGTTTGATATAAATATACGTACTCTGACTGTTTTGCTATGGCCGTAATATCATATTATTAAATTACTCATTTCCACTGGTGGACGCAGACCTCCCCTGATAATCGCCTTATTGGCTTGTATCTCATGTGGGGTAATGCCCATAATATCCCCGCTGGGCATGTGGGTTGGGGATCGCAGTTCGGTGGTAGATCTAAGTATTCTGCTAGAGGCGCTGTGACCCGCCCTTGGTGTATGTCCCTTAGTCGCTTCTTACGACGTTGGCGTGGTGCAAATTCTAAGCCACACGGCTATGGCGCTGATTATGAAATTAAGAGCATAAAATAAGTATTTATTATGATGGACAATTCACACAGCTTTATGTAGCCCCAAGCTAAGCAAAACTTGTGTTGTAAGTACTATTTATCTGATGTACTTAAAACAATGCTTAGTAAAATATCGATCTTTGTAGTGACATAGATTGATTTTTTACTGAAGAAAACATCCAGAAGACCCGAAACAAATATATGCAGATCGTACAAAAATGTGTCCTAAAAGGGAGTCGAACCGGGAACTTCGCACCCCGCGCCATAGATGTCGTCAAAGTATAAAATAGAGAGTTATGTTTTTCAAACACTTGTCAAAAATGTGAAAAGTTAACAAACCGCCCCTCTCATTATATAAAATTACAGGCTGTTGATGGTAATGATGCTCTAACATTCGTGCATGCTTTTTTGATATCCTGTATCTTAGTATTTTAAAATTCAGTCAGTCGGTTCAAATATATGTACGTGGAAACAAAGAATGAACAGCGGCGTAAAAGACTAATTACCATGTAGTATTGTCCATTGCTGGTTTAACGACTTGGTATCACGACCAGCAGAGTGATTACGCTATTCTCAATGGATCAATGGATGGGCGACTGGGTTCGATTCCATCGATGGGACAAATAGAATTGCACTAAATTTTATGGCTGGATGGTCAATGTGAATGAACACGGAGTGAACGAAGTGGATTCCCCATTTTACGTTTCGTTTTCGATTTTGCCTAAATATTGTCCTAGAACTGATGATTTAACAAATTTTAGAAAACGTCTCTTTTCTTCTCCAAGTACGTTAGGGGCTTCATAGTCTGTGTTGAAATAATAAATATTAAGGCTGAAACATTTAATAGTTGGGTTTCCTAAGAAAATATAAGGGTACATTAAATAAAAATATCATGAAGGTTATGTTACTGTATTTGGAGTCAGAATTGCGGCAATGAAACGTTATCAAGAACATGCATCGGAACTAGGGCATGGACACCGGTATTCGGTATTACCGAAAAACCGGTAATACCGGACGATTTAAGGCAATTCCGAATACCGGTATTGAAATTGTAAATACCGGTAATTCGGTATTTTCAAAAAATAAGTTATGATGAATAAATATGCGTGAAGAAAACCCTTATGACGGTTCTAAATTACACAAATACCTACCAAACAACTTCTATATAAAACATAATACATTTTATGATTGTAAAATTGATAGCCAGTCTACGTTTTTATTATAATGGTTTCAAAAATTGATAAACCAACGCGCATCCTCTTTCCACTTCAGGACAAGCAGACGCATATCGCATTACCACGGTATATTCATCAAGTACCCCTAGTACTTGATGAATATACCGTCCACACGCACTAAACGGTTTTGCCACCGCCTTCATCATTCGTACCGCTGGGATTTGGAACACGCTCCCTGTTGCTGTTTTTCCCGTCAATAACGACTTAGGTGTATTAAAGACAAAAAGTTTAAATTAAATGGGTATCTTCTAAACCTTCGTGATACATCGTCGGCCACATCTTCACTTTTCATCAAGTGAGTTTGTGGTCAAACGAAGGTCTATAGAAGAGACTATAAAATAAAGTAGGTATATTAACAAATAAATGCGCGTAGAATAGTGTAAAACCGTGTTTCATCTTATATTGTGTAAAATCTTTACTTCTAATCAATGTCAATGTGTGCGTGGAAATTGCAGCGAGCTCATTACATTACGAGTAGTACTGTTCTTGTAATTTCAACAATCAAATAATACAAACAAAAAGATGGAATTAGTATTTACAATTGAATGTAGGCTAAGCAGCGTAGGATCTGTCGAGATCTGCATATTAGCAGCTCTTGAGATCGTCAAGCCAAATCTGCCGCCGCACTAACCCTCACGGATGTCCGGGAAGATGGAAAGGCGCAAGTATGTTGAATTAGCGTCCCACACAATGGGTTCCTCAACTCAACTCCCATGGGACTACTGTCATACTGTCGTCGTCGGACCTCTTACCTACCATCGTCATGCAAAATACCATTCGGTTCGAGAGTAAATTTTACTTTAGCGGTGACAAAGGCCTGATGATGGCAAGATATCTGACTGGCGACCCTATAACACACGACAATCCGTAATGAGCTATTCGACAGCAGTATTGCACTGGCATTGATGAGACGCGCAACACCTTGCACACAACTGAAGATACTGAAAGTTACGGGGTCCAATAAAGTGGCAGTGTTATATGTAGGAAGTGCTTGCACTTAATATTCGGAAAATCCCATTTAGAAACGGCCGGGAGACGGGCACGATCTGCACAGCTGGAGCACGTTTGTATCAAACAATTCCGTGTCAACTCACACAAAAGCCCGTCCTATTGTCATGACGACAAAATATATTTTGGAGGAGCAGCATTGGGGCAAGCACTATGCCAAACCGTTCTAATTAGCCTAAAAACTAAATATTGAATGAAATTCCAGGTCCAAATAAGACGGCTCTAAGAAAAAATCAACTAGTGATTTAGACAGAAGTCAGGGCTACATTTTTGCGAATATCTAAGCTCCCAAATTTGACAGGCATGGATATAGGTAGCAGGCATTGCCATCCTAATAGATATTTAAACTCGATTTGATTGTTTAAGTAAAAGAAAGAACATAAAGTAGAAAGGACCATTTTAAATTATCAATAAAAGTTAGGCTTATTTCAAATAACATTTCTTGGTACATTTATTCAGTCTAATACAATATTAAACGGAGTGGAAAACATTTTTTTCTGCTTTTTTAGTATTTGTAGTAAAATACCGAAAAAATACCGAAAAACCGGGATCCCGGTTTTAAAAATTTGTATACCGGTAAATTACCGGTATTGTCATTTAGCCCATTACCGCCATGCCCTAATCGGAACTGTCATTGTCATGGTAGAAGTTTTCAGTGAAATGTTGCCAGTTTAGCATATTGGGCCATTTTCTTGCCCTTTTTCTTTTTGTTGATTTATTTATCTATTTTTTACGACTACCTACCTACCTACATTGCATTTTAAAAAGAAAAAAAATAGTTCCAAATAAATCGATAGGTGGCAGGGGGCGTCAACTGGAAATTAGGGTATGTCAATGTCAAATGAAAAGAAAACTACCTTACGTCAAAATCGTTCTATTTACTGTCAAAAGCATTCATCACATTCATTCATGGGCTTCAATTTCGGCTGGGACTGGCAATCGTCTCAGTGACGGCTATTTTATTTACAATTGGATGGATGGGAGGCTCGAAGGCCATCCTACGGGCTTTCAAATGTCAAATTTGGATGGGGTATTTTACCGTAATCGATCTGCAGGTACTGACCAGGTACCAGCACCTACTTGACCGAACTAAATACGTTGGTAGACAGGGAGTCGTCAATTTGATGAAAGTTGTAGTAATTTTGAGCCTCGAAACTCGAGTCACTCAACAAAGCTCGGCAATGAACCTTTCAAATTTAATAAACCTCTTGTCCCGTTTTTTATGAAACATATTTTTTCGTACCTACAAAATAACTTGAAGAAATCGGAAAAAATGTGATTACGGTATGGATGGAGCGAGACGTGGCGAGACAGTTTGCTAGGTCGACGAGCAATGAGTAAAAGTGTATATACATATGTATTTGTACCGTAAATTGAAATGGCCATTCTAAAAATAATACCTTCACAAGCTCAAATTGCCATTCGATTCAATTTAAAACGAATGAGGGTGTGTTTGGTTTAGAATACTAAAATGATGCTCATGCAATGCAAATGAATCCCTACATTCATGTAAACTAATTTTTACATCATAATATACTTATTAGATTCATACAGGTATGGTACATGTAATTCTTGTTGGGAACATCAAAGAAAAGAGTTTGTTTTTCACTTAGACACGATTTATTACACAATGATTAGGTACCTATAAAATGATTGATGGGAAAAATGTTAATAAATAATATATAAGGTATAATACCGGACAATTCACACAACATTACCTAGCCCCAAGCTAAGCAGAGCTTGTGTTATGGGTACTAGATAACTGATATACATAATATAACACAATACATAGATAGTTCTTTTATTATACATAGAAAACGACCAAAACAACCTGAACAAATATCTGCAGATCGTACACACATTTGTTCCGAGGCGGGAATCGAACCCGCAACCTCCTGCGTCGCAGGCAGACCTTCGCCCACCGCGCCACAGAGGTCGTCATAAGTGTATTATGAATTTATGAGCCGCGAAGTTTAAGTGGACTGGCGCGGGTGACCGCATGTCGCGCCTCCAACCCAACGGCACGAGAATGCTGACTTGCATTTACTTAGGTGCTTATTGTAGGTACGAACTGTACAATTATACTAAATATCCTGAATATGGGAGGATGACAGGGCGCTATGGCGCTTATTGGGGAAGGCCTATGTCCAGCAGTGGACAGGTATAGGCTAATGATGATGATGGAAGGATGAACGGAAACCTTAAAAAATATGGCTATAATAATTGACTTTTTTTCCTACATGGTTAGGTTAACCTATGTACAATATACAAAGCTTTAAGTGGTTTAGAAATACATCAAACACTGGATTTCAGGCAACTTGCAGTCATTCAATCGAATAAAGCGTACCTATCAAAGCCAACGGAATCTGGGGTATTACTCCGGATGCAATGGCGCCAGATTAAGTGACGGGAAGCTATTCCAAATATTCCAATAAGGTATGCCAGACTTGCTCCTGAAGTAATATAATTTTACTTTTTACTTTTCTTTCGGATATTACCCGGAAGATGGTCAAAAGGAAACGCTTCTTTTCAATGTGAATATTAAAAATATACTCTTATAGGACTCTTATAAGACTCTTATTTTTAATCATTTTGCTCTTGCTCGATCATATTACAGTCAGACTTATTTGAAAACTCTGTTTATTTCGATGGAAAACTTTAATAAACATATTTTATTCGCAGATTTAATGTATTTTTATTTATTTTTGTGATATGAAAACGAAGCTCTTTTTATTCTATTTGTCAAAGAACCCTGCTTCATAAAGTCAAGAAGTAATTAAAACTTCAAAGGATTACCCGCACATGACTCTCTCGAAGTTTAGTTAGCTAGTTAACAACACGATTTGCATTCAGGAAATAGTTACCTTTAACATAAACGATTTTTTAACGACCAACCTTAGCAAAAAAGGAAACCACCTCTAATAATAACCGTTTTACTACAAAACTTCATACATTGATACCTTTAAAAGACATTTAATACATAATATATTAATAATACATAATACATCGAGCTAGAACTCTATAATATGATACCCGTTTATCAGTATCCATAATATTTACCTTATCAGTTGGATTACATTTTTCTGCTAAAACCTAACTAAAGATTTTTCTAGAAACCCGGTCCACTTCCACTCTCAATACCTTCTGCTACGCCCTATTTGGGTACCATTGCGTCTCTTGAACATTACCTTAATAGTACCTATATAAGGTAATTAATAAGACCTGAAAATGTACCCAATGATTGCAATGAAATAAATATGAATATGAATGAATTGGTTGCTTATGGCATCAATGTTATTATATTAATTAAGACATACATTCCATCATACATAATCTTACACGGTTCGTACTGTTAGCATTTATGAAAAACATAAACCTCCTTTTTGTGCAAGATATGTAAATTACTTCCAGAAATTGTTTTGTCTTGGCAATGAGCTTCGAGCTGTCAAATGTCGCTGTCGACAGAGCGGTAAATGAAATAGACTCAGCAAGCCCGGGGCGTGTGAACGCGATGGAAGAAAATTATTGAAAGTTAAATTAAAAACTTGATTAGAAAAGAAAAAATCCGGCAAAGAGCGAGTCAGACTCGTGCACCGAGGGTTCCTTAAAATTAAGAGTTTGTTGTGTGTTTTCTTGTTTCATGGAAATTTCACAAACTTGGGCTGTAACTTTTGATTGCGTTGAATTAGAAGTTTGATTATATCGCGGCAGTACCTGATAATATATTAGATGAATTTCAACTCGGTACCTTCACCCGTTTCTGAGAAAAGAGGTTTGACAGACGGACATACGGACAAAGTAGTCTTATAAGAGTTCTTTTTTCTTTTACAGGTACGGATCCCTAAAAAAAAGTAAAACAAGGCAATGTTGTACCGTAAACATGTACCTGGCATGTAGCTAATCATTAAAGCTACTATACCTAGGTACTAGGTATGTATTATTTTGATATTTGGTGTTTCAACTGATTTATCTATATTCCTTTCGGGTTGGGTTGGATCTAAATTCCAGAGAATCGTGTCCAGGTTCCGCTCAGGGTGTATCATACAGGAAAATTGCTTTCAATTGTATGGCTTCAGCCACTCTGAATCAATCTATGTTGTGACGGCATTGTTGCCTTCTTTACGTTTTTAAAATATTACTTATACTAACGTATCTTTGCCATAACATGAAACTGATTTGTTTTCAATTTATATTACAAGTGGCAAAATATGTTACTCTAACCCCAAACTAAGCAGAGCATTGATACGGGTACCCGTATCATGCTCTGCTTAGTTTGGGGTTAGAGTAACATAACATAATATGATACGGGTACTGGGAAAGCTTTATCGATAAAGATGACAGCGAAAAATTGTTTTAATGTAATCCTAATTTGCCCATTTCACATCTAAGGTATCAATTAAAATAGAATTAGGCTGCGTTTCCGCCAGGGCCTTGATTACGGTGATCGAATATGTAGTGTAATGGCGGCTGAACGTGTAGCAGGTGGAACGTAAGGGTGCGCTTGTACAGGCCGGACGGCCATCTTTGGTTTGCCATACAAGATCCGCACCACACCTAGCGCGTATTTTCTTTTACAATTTATAGATAAAACGTGATTTATCAATTTTATCATACTCTTACATAATAATGTAAGTTAGCTATAGTCTAAAACATACAGGGCGCTATGGCGCTCATTAGGGGAGGCCTATGTCCAGCTGTGGACTAATATAGGCTGATGATGATGTCTAAATCGCCTATGACTAATATGATGATGATGATGAATCATACTGGTTTTTGCATTTTATATTTACTTACCCGGCGCGGGGGGGACCGGATACACTATAGACATAGAATTTTTTCACTACGTTTCTAAGCCTATGGGAAGCACGGTGAGTGGTAAGACACATCCACACTGGCTTTTACATTTAATATTATTATAGTAAGGACTAGCTTCTGCCCGCACCTTTGCACGGGCTTTTCCTCGATTAAGTACCCTATGCCGTCCTCGAGATACCATCTACCTCCCTGCCACATTGAGTTCCGTTCAGCCTTTTAGGCATGAAAAGGTATACAGACAGACAGAGTAACCAAGTGAGAGTTCGAATTTACAAATGAAATGAAATTATATTTCTTCTGATATATACAGGTAAATATATAAAAAGAAAACTTACACGACAGATAAAATAACAAACACGACACATTACATAAAAATATAAACCTACCATATGATGACAATACCTATTTATAAACTACTTAAAAAACTAACATGCAGGTTAAAATGATTAAGAGCAAGCCGTGTGTGATGATCAGTGCCGTGTTCCTGCGCTATCAGAATAGGTTCATGCTCAGCTGAATGTTGCGAGTAACCCCACAACGCTAATTTTCAGCATGTACCTTTGTGATTATGAATGACGTACGGAACAAGAGAAGATAAAATAAAAAAAAATTATGGCAACTTGTCTTCGAGTCAATAAGAATGAATCAAATACCGTAGGTATATTAAGTTATTATTCAGAGACTAAAACATACAGTTATATTATTGATAATACACTACTAAAAAATAAAAATGTACAAATACCATACGTATATCAGTAGTATGTATTTACCTACCTACCTTTTCACTGCGTGCTTATGTAAAATAGTGTTTTTTACGTTAGTAGATTTACTACAAATATATACATCAAGAGGGCATAATGCCTCTTGCATTAAGCCCTCCCGTTGTTAGAGCGAAAATGTATACGCTTGGAAATGATTTATAAGTAGCTTGTATTTATTGTATCAAGTGCGGCGCTAAATTGCGTGTGCCAATTAGAGAGGATTATAAACGTTTGCTTGAAAAAGGATAATATTCTTACCTAACCTCTCTCGAAATCAGTTTAGAGTGTAATTTTGGTAAATTTATATACCTACTAATGAAGATGAAACGTGAGAAAATGCTTGAAAGGAGAGTGAAAGAAATAGGGATGATGTTTTACACCTAATACTCTTTTATATACTACTCACGGTAGGGCTGGTCCACCAATTTAAAGTCGCCCAGCGAGCTATGGAGAGAGCTATGCTCGGTGTTTCTCTGAAGGATAGGATTCGCAACGAATACATCCGACAGAGAACCAAGGTTATCGACATAGCTCAAAGGATTGGCAAGCTGATGTGGCAGTGGGCTGGCTATATCTAGAGAAGAAGAACAACCGCTGGGGTAAATGTGTTCTTCAGTGGAGACCGCCACTCGGCAAACGAAGTGTAGGACGTCCTACAACCAGGTGGGATGACAATTTGCGAAAGAATGCTGGCAGATGCTGGATGCGGCAAGCTGAAGGCAGGGCGCTATGGCGCTCATTAAGGGAGGCCTATGTCCAGCAGTGGACTAAAATAGAGGTAGGCATATAATGATGATGTTGACTTTTTATATACCAGTAGTAAGTATACCTTAGTTTGACTGAAATTTCATCTGATGAATGAAGTGGCTGACGATGTATGACGAAGGTTTAGACTACTAGATGGTAGGTAGGTACGCTACATGGGTATTGGGTATGCCAGTCTTATTTCTGAAATTCCTTTAAAGGCATTTAGAAAATCTGCCACTTTGGGACAAGGTGATTAGTATGAGATTTGTCCAAAACGGGGTCGGTATATAAAAATCAATTCTAAAATTCCGAAAGCTTACTATACCTTAGCCAAACTCCTTGTAGATTATTTGTAAACAAACAACGACTCGAATAACTAAAACACACTTGTTAGGCGTCGAGTTTCATATTTATAAGCAATATTTATTGAAGGAAGGATCTCAAATCGACAAGAAAATTGCGTAAATAAAGACGCGGCAACAAGAGTGTATTTTATTTTAAGTTTGGGCGGTTTTTTAAAAATTCTTCATCGCGTTTGGCTAGGTTTAGTTTCATGCGTGACGGTGGTGTAGCGGCGTACAATAAATATATAAACACTTTATTGTACACCAAAAAAAGAACATTACAAAAAGACATTACATGAAAGTAGGTACGTGGCGTAGTTATGTTACGGCTGTAGTTACGGCGCTAAGAAACAAGCTTTTTCTTCAAAGATCGGGTTACCTACGTCATAACGTGATTTCGTATCTTGTTATTGTTTAGTAAAAGCTGTGTTTTTGTGTTTCACCATTTATAAATAAAATCAGATTGAAGTTTTAAAAGTTCATACCGGTGGCGTAACTTCTTTTTTTAGGGTTTCAAAGATCGGTTTTGAAACCCTTATGGTCTCGCTCTGTCCGTCCCCGCTCTTTCTTGAATATCTCAGTAACTACTGCAGCTATTAACTTGAAATTTGAAATAATGATACATTTCGTGCGCCATTACTGATTTTAAGAAAAAAATATATAAATAAATGAAAAATGAAAATGAATATTTTCAGTACAAATTTTGATGTTGAAATTTCAAAAGAGACATAGGAAGGCAAATGGGGTATCAAATGAAAGGTACCGTTTTGTACATTTCAAAACACTTTTTGAAATTTCTGTAAATTTCATACTTTTTGAAATATTTCAAAAAAAGTCGAAAAATTGACCATACCCCCCCCCCCTATCTCCGAAGATTGCACACCGATCCACGTACAATGTATTAGGCGTTTGTAGATATCGATCTATATTTTACAGGAAAAATATAGAGAAGTCTGTAATAATAATAGTTTTTGAAAAATGGACAAAAAGGGGGGGATTTTTTTTTCAAAAGGGGGGGTACCTACCTATGTGGGGTATCAAATGAAAGGTACTGTTTTGACCATTTCAAAACACTTTTTGAAATTTCTGTAAGTTTCAAGGGGGGGTACCTACCTATGTGGGGTATCAAATGAAAGGTATCGTTTTGACCATTTCAAAACACTTTTTGAAATTTCTGTGAGTTTCATACTTTTTGAAATATTTCAAAAATAGTCGAAAAATTTACCTTTCCCCCCCCCCTATCTCCGAAGATTGCAGACCGATCCACGTACAATGTATGAGGCGTTTGTAGATATCGATCTATATTTTACAGGAAAAATATAGAGAAGTCTGTAATAATAATAGTTTTTGAAAAATGGTCAAAAAAGGGGATTTTTTTTCAAAAAGGGGTACCTACCCATGTGGGGTATCAAATGAAAGGTATCGTTTTGACCATTTCAAAACACTTTTTGAAATTTCTGTAAGTTTCATACTTTTTAAAATATTTCAGAAAATTGATTGTCCAAATAATTGGTAAATGTTTGAAACCCTCGGCGCGCGAGTTACACTCGCACTTGGCGAATCTTGTTTATTAATAATTAAATTAGCCGTGTGGTGCCGGTTTAGAATTTGCACCACCCTAACTCTTCCTGTGGGTGTCGTAGGAGGCGACTAAGGTACTACACCGGGTGGCGGGCAGCAGCGCCTCTTCTAGATGGATATACCACCGAACTGCGATCCCAACCCGCATGCTAAGCGTGGATATTATGGGCATTACCCCCCATGACATAAAAACCAATAACGCGCTTATCAGGGGGGAGGCCTACGTCCAGCAGTGGACCAATATAGGCTGTTGAGGGTGAGAGTGAGAGAAATGACTACAGTTTTTTAGCCAACAAAACTTTGTAAGCTTAAAATAGTAGGTGCCATTCTCGAAAAAGATGCCAGGAATACTACACACACAAGCGGCAGAGGCGGAAACACCCTGAGGTTTTTCGTGGGTTGGAGTCCCACATAATCGTACTGTCTCTACGGCAGTGAGATATGCGTGCGCATTTCCCTCAGGATAACAAAAAAAATGGTACTAACAATCCCAGCGCCAAAACCATGCTCCTCGTGTTCAGTGGGTCGATAGTATCGTTTCGGCGAATGATTTTGAGTAGTTTGTTTTATATAACACCGGCACACGTTTGCGGCATTGATATTGTAAAAGTAAGTAGATAGAGCACTACCAACATAGCTTGGTTATAGAAATGTATTCGATATAAGAACACACGGGAAAACATTTCACTCGTTACTTACATCGAAACTAAGTTTTTCATTTGTTTTCCGATATGAACGTCCTAAACACGTCAACCATAGAGCTCATTCAATAATCCTCTTGATTTCGAAGACAAAAACGAATAATTATTACCTTTGTGTGATTTGACAACCACAATTATAAATTTGGCACTTTCACGCAAGGAGGAGGCAAGCGTTCAGCAGTGGACTTAATAGGTAGCTATAGGTTGTTGAATAGGAACGCAGTATACCTACGAATAGGAAAATATGACGTATTTTTCGTGTTTTTTTTTGGCTCTACCCACTGAGTTCCATGTACCTGTAGTACATATACATCGATGGCTTTACCTCATTTGTGTCTACTATCATTCTAAACCTTTTTCGTAAAAGATATCAATGTTCTCGACTACTCGAATGTTCTTTGTTTAGAGTCAGACTAAGAGTGCAAACGCACAACGCGACAGCGCAACTGCGCTCAAAAAAGCCGCACAGTTCCGCTGACGCGTAATGCGATCAGTCTCATAGGATTTCAAACAAAGAATAACAGATCGCGCCGTGTCGCGCAGATCCGTTGTAGTGCAGTTCCGCTCTGTACGAGGGCACCTTAAGGGTGGTACAGGTAGACATCAAATGGCTTACCAGCAAAGTTCAGCGTTCCTGTCGAAGTATGTGAGTTGTTGAGCGCGATCCCTGATCTCCCTCACCGCGTCTTGCAGCTGGTCCACGCACTGCGTCCAGTCTGGAGACACGCGGCTCCAGCACATTGGCTCTCGCAGAAACTCTAACAGAAAAAATACAAATATGTTACTTAAGTACACGTAAAACTGGAATTAATTAAAAGAATCTAAGTCCTTCGAAAGGAGTATAATTTTTAATTTTTTTTTTGCATTGTAAAAATTTTATTCCGTTACTTTCGAACACAATACAATAATTTTATTTACCAAAAAAAAGCTTATAAATACAATACACCTTTATGAACAAAGACTTACTTAATATAGGTACTTCAGTGGTGATAATGAACTTAGTCTTAGGCGGCCCAGATCGGTTCGCGTATTATCATGCAAACTAATCTAGGTACAAGTACAACACTACATCATTATGCAGTCTAAACATGAAATATGAGCACCCAAAGTTATAAGCCGAATCAAGACCTACCTATTTAGTTTCAAAGTACCTTTTGACTAGTTCTGGCGTTTGCTTTGCTACACTGGCATTGGTTGAATAATTATGAGTTATTCCTGACTCGTCCCACTTTTATTTTATTTTTAGGAAAACTTACGGCTAAACACGACAAAAAATTAAGTCTAAATATATGGACGGCCAACTCAAAAGTACTAAGACTTTGGTCCAAATCAAAAGTAAAAATAATAATAGTGGATTTTATAAGGTATCGATTAATGACCAATCACCAAGAGTTTATGAACAAAGCCAATGATGTTATAACATTCTTTCTCATGCGATAAAATTATTTCATCAAATTGATCGTGTAAAAAAGGTAGTAGTTTGTTATTTTTAGGGTTTCAAAGATCGGTTTTGAAACCCTTATGGTCTCGCTCTGTCCGTCCCCGCTCTTTCTTGAATATCTCAGTAACTACTGCAGCTATTAACTTGAAATTTGAAATAATGATACATTTCGTGCGCCATTACTGATTTTAAGAAAAAAATATATAAATAAATGAAAAATGAAAATGAATATTTTCAGTACAAATTTTGATGTTGAAATTTCAAAAGAGACCTAGGAAGGCAAATGGGGTATCAAATGAAAGGTATCGTTTTGAACATTTCAAAACACTTTTTGAAATTTCTGTAAATTTCATACTTTTTGAAATATTTCAAAAAAAGTCGAAAAATTGACCATACCCCCCCCCCTATCTCCGAAGATTGCACACCGATCCACGTACAATGTATTAGGCGTTTGTAGATATCGATCTATATTTTACAGGAAAAATATAGAGAAGTCTGTAATAATAATAGTTTTTGAAAAATGGTCAAAAAGGGGGGGATTTTTTTTTCAAAAGGGGGGGTACCTACCTATGTGGGGTATCAAATGAAAGGTATCGTTTTGACTATTTCAAAAGACTTTTTGAAATTTCTGTAAGTTTCATACTTTTTGAAATATTTCAAAAAAAGACGAAAAATTGACCATTCCCCCCCCCCTAGCTCCGAAGATTGCAGACCGATCCATGTACAATGTACTAGGCGTTTGTAGACATCGATCTATATTTTACAGGAAAAATATAGAGAAGTCGGTAATAATAATAGTTTTTGAAAAATGGTCAAAAAGGAGGGGATTTTTTTTTCAAAAGGGGGGGTACCTCTCCATGTGGGGTATCAAATAAAAGGTATCGTTTTGACCATTTCAAAACACTTTTTGAAATTTCTGTAAGTTTCATACTTTTTGAAATATTTCAAAAAAAGTCGAAAAATTGCCCTTTCCCCCCCCCCCTATCTCCGAAGATTGCAGACCGATTCATGTACAATGTATTAGGCGTTTGTAGATATGGATCTATATTTTACAGGAAAAATATAGAGAAGTCTGTAATAATAATAGTTTTTGAAAAATGGTCAAAAAGGGGGGGAATTTTTTTTCAAAAGGAGGGGTACCTACCTATGTGGGGTATCAAATGAAAGGTATCGTTTTGACTATTTCAAAACACTTTTTGAAATTTCTGTAAGTTTTATACTTTTTAAAATATTTCAAAAAAAGTCGAAAAATTGCCCTTTCCCCCCCCCCTATCTCCGAAGATTGCAGACCGATTCATGTACAATGTATTAGGCGTTTGTAGATATGGATCTATATTTTACAGGAAAAATATAGAGAAGTCTGTAATAATAATAGTTTTTGAAAAATGGTCAAAAAGGGGGGGAATTTTTTTTCAAAAGGGGGGGTACCTACCTATGTGGGGTATCAAATGAAAGGTATCGTTTTGACCATTTCAAAACACTTTTTGAAATTTCTGTAAGTTTCATACTTTTTGAAATATTTCAAAAAAAGACGAAAAATTGACCATTCCCCCCCCCCTAGCTCCGAAGATTGCAGACCGATCCATGTATAATGTATGAGGCGTTTGTAGATATCAATCTATATTTTACAGGAAAAATATAGAGAAGTCTGTAATAATAATAGTTTTTGAAAAATGGTCAAAAAAGGGGATTTTTTTTTCAAAAAGGGGTACCTACCCATGTGGGGTATCAAATGAAAGGTATCGTATTGACCATTTCAAAACACTTTTTGAAATTTCTGTAAGTTTCATACTTTTTAAAATATTTCAGAAAATTGATTGTCCAAATAATTGGCAAATGTTTGAAACCCTCGGCGCGCGAGTTACACTCGCACTTGGCGAATCTTGTTTATTATTATCTAGTCCTGATTATAATAAAGAAACCTATTTCATCACTTTAATGTAATCGACTGAATAATTTAAATAAGATTCTCTGAATACATAAGCCGGTTATGGAACCACGAAAAGCCTTAAAAGAAAAATAACATTAAAACGACTTATCCTGCCTAAAATTGATTTTAATCTTGCTGTAAGATAGCTATCGAAATTCAGTACAACTACCTACCAGATTATCTGGCTAACAAACTTGTACCGCTAAAATGTTAATACCTATCAAAAACAATCTTAGTTTGTAATCCTAAAATCGGTAATGTCGTTTAGGCAACCTAAAATGCATATTTAGGCAATACACTCAGATATAGAATACCTGTAAAAATCCATCGTATCTCTCCCTAAGCTAGATACACATTCTTTACAAATCTGGCAGAATTAGTGCCGAAAACAGATTTTTTGTATAAAAAAATATGGCTGACCTTCGCGTCCTAAAAGTTTTGTGTTTTTGATAGAAGTAGGTACGTGAGTGAAATATATTACGTAGGGAGAGTAATTAACACGACTGAAGTAGGTTCTGAAAGGAATATTTATTGATAAAAAAGTAGGCCATTTTATACTATTACCTATTTATAATTAAAGACTAAATGATTATATTATACTAGCGACCCGCCATGGCTTCGTACGGGTATTGTATTATGGATGTATTATATTGACTTACCCTTTCGTAGAGCAGTTTCATTACCGCAGAGAAACTGCATGAGTGCGCGAGCGCCTCCTATCTGCTGCTGAAGCAACTTTTGCCCGTCGGTCGGCAGACATCGCTTGATCCACTTGTCCATACACGACATGCCGGTTTGGAAAGCCCTGTGAAAATATTGCTTTTAGTATTATTTTTTTGGAACTAAGTTCCTTATCGCGCGTTGAGAAAGGGGGCTAGACGGAAAAAATTCTCACGAAAAGTTGTAACGACACTTTTTGCTATAGTAAGCTATTGTAAGCCGTGCGGCGTGCGCATGTGTCTGTCTCTCTCTCTCTCTCTCTTATAGAAAGGAACTTCGTTCCATCCGGGTGTCCCTTGACACCTCTCAACTTTTTTTAGATAAAATAGATGTAAGTATAAATATTAGTTGAAATTATTTTTTGCTGTTAATTATAGTTCCCAATCTTTTAGTATTGGAATCTTTGATGTAGCATATTTTAATTTGTAACCGGCTTTAAAAAGGAGTAGGTAATATGTTCGGCTGTACGTATGTTATTTTATGTATGTTCGTGGATTACTCCGTCAATTATAAAGGAACCGATTTGTATTATTCTTCCTTCCTTCCTTTCCTTCGATCCCGAGACGGTGTCATCAAAATTTTATGAACGATAGATTGGTATTTGTCTCGAAAAAAAATATTAAAACGTTAAGTGCAAGTCGGACTCTCGCATCGAGGTTTTCGTATTGTTGTATCCATGATTCTAGGTCAAGCCCTTTAAGTTTTTGGTCCATCAAAAATTATTTGTTTTTGAATAACCCAGAAACTTACTATTTTCTGATTTTTCACTTTATTTGTACTTTTATGATTCTAGGTCAATGGGAAGAACCCTTTCGGTCCATGGTGAGTAATTTTTTTTGTAAGTATGAGTAAACAAGAAATTTACCCCTTTCAGTTTTTTTTTCTTTAATTGTCCTATAAGATCTTGTTTCTTGCCTATTTTCATGATTCTAAGTCAACCAGAACTTCTATAACTATATAAAACTATATCTTTGTGCATGTGTTTCCTTAAAAAAATTCAAAACGATTGGGCGAACGGCTTTAACTATTGATCGCATTGAATTAGAAGCTTGATCTACAACACGTATCCAAGAAGTTACAAACTTGAGTACTTATTTGTTGTTACTTTCAACTCAATCCCTCCACGCGATTTTAGGAATTTTAAGTCGATTTTTAGTTTTATAAAACAAATTATGTAGGTATGTTATTTTTGACTATGTGGGAGTATGCTAAGAATTTTGTGTCGTAGCATCCAAAAACTTGCATTGATCCTCCATAATTATTATTACAGTTTATTTATCAATCTGTTCATAGAAACTAATCTATAACAATTCATAATAGATTAAAGTCCTTCGACAAAGGGTGACGGCCGTCTATGCGACTTGGCGGTTTATTGTGGCTGTGTGAATTGTCCAGAGTTATATAATATTATTGTTATCCCAGTATTTCTCTCGACAAATACAAAACACTTGACTTTTGAAACACTGCCGAGACCAATGTGATGAATTTAACCCTCATCTAAATATTATAAAACGATTCCGATTCAATAATTTTCCATCGTCTTGAATGAACCTTGTAATTTTTTGACGACCACTGTGGCGCGGTGGGCGAAGGTCCGCCTGCTACGCAGGAGGTTGCGGGTTCGATCCCGCCTTGGGCCAAATATTTGTACGATCTGCAGGTATTTGTTCCGGGTGTTCTGGTCGTTTTCTATGTATAATAAAAAAATATCTATCTATGTATTGTATTATATTATGTATATCAGTTATCTAGTACCCATAACACAAGCTCTGCTTAGCTTGGAGCTAGATAATGCTGTGTGAATTGTCCAGCATTATTTATTTATTTATTTAATTTTTGATTTGCAATATTTCTTAACATTATGCCATTAATGTAGTGGCATCATAGATTTAAATCGTTAGATAGGCCCTTACCGCAGTGAGACCGCGCCGTGTTGTTCCACGGTCGAAGAGAGTGAGGCTCACTAACCTGGAATTAGTGCACATCCAAACACAGTGTTAGCCGGACGTGTTGTAAAGGACGTTTGCGAGCAGTTTAGTGTCACAAAATGCCATCGTGTGCCTTTCTAAAGTGCAACAACAATTCTAGAAACACAAATAAAGCCAGAGGTGTAACATTTCACTCGTAAGTATTGAGATTTGATTTAAAAACTTTTATTTTTCCTTCCGCACTGTCTAAAATAACAAATTTGAACGGCGAGTGCACGAAAGAGAAAGTAGTGTTTGCAACTAATGTGGGAGAAAAAGAGATGACACTATTTTCTCAATACACTTGTTGTGTGTAGATTGCACACGTTTTAGACAGACGCGTTTTCGATTTCATAAGACCTTTATGTTTTCACTGAAGTCAGTGCAATACAATTGTAAACGAAATGGTAATAATAATAATTAGGTTTATTGGCAAAAACACTATTTCTAACTACTTACCGGACCGTACCTTCTACACAAATTGCACAGTTATTGGACGCCATGTTGACGCACACATTCAAACATTTTCGATTTCAGGGCATCTAAGTGCATACTTTTTTCAGAAAAGTGTATGCAATACAATTGCACACGAAATGGTAATAGCAACAGATAAGTACAATGGCAGAAACACGGTTTTTTTGACTACTCATTAGTGTGCGTGCGTCGGTATTTTGTTAACGCACACATTCAAAAACAAAGCCACAGTTTTTGGTGTCGGGGCCTATCTAACGATTTAAATCTATGAGTGGCATAGATAAATTAAACATTGTCCATGGTAGTGGCTACCTATTTAATTCGAGTGAAGTAGACCCAAATGCACATTTTTCACCCAAAACATCAGTCAGTAGGAACCTGCCTTTGTATCTGAATTTAAATTGCATAATAATTGGAGACTTTTATTTATACTACCCGCGTATAATAATAAAAAAATATATAATAAAAAATATCTATCTATGTATTGTATTATATTATGTATATCAGTTATCTAGTACCCATAACACAAGCTCTGCTTAGCTTGGGGCTAGATAATGCTGTGTGAATTGTCCAGCATTATTTATTTATTTATAATATTAGAAAATAACTAATTTAACTCGTAACCATTAAAATAAGTAACTGCATCCGACATAATAAGCAAAAAGTAGTTTTTCCCCCAGGGTTGATAATCAAAACTGTATGAATGTCGATAAGACAAGTTGTTAGGTCTATAAGTATTAGGTAGATTAGGTACCAAATATTAAAGCTCATTTGATCTTATAAAATTACTTGGCATGTCTATTATAATTCGAACTTCAAACAATTACGTATATCCCAATGAACTTTATCCTAAGACGTTTATCGCTTTGGGGCTTCTACTGAGCTGTTGAACTTGTGCTTTATTTGCGTCTATAAGAACATACTTGGTTCTCAAACATAGTAGAGTTAAACAACCTAACTGATAACGTATTAATCTTATAAAATAAATCATCAACTAGTTTTATAAGAAACTAGCTGCGAACCGCGGCTTCGCCCCCGTGGAAATTTATGTTTCCAACTTTCTTAATTTTTTCTTTCATAAGAACCTTCTCTTGACAATAACAAACACAACAAAGAAAGAATTAGCGAAATTGGTCCAGGCGTTGGTGAGTTATGCGCTTACCAACACATTTTGCGATTCATTTTTATATTATAGATTAAATAAGTTCCCAAAAAAATTCGATTTCGGCAGGACTCGAACGTGCGCCTCACCCTCAGTACGGGTGTGTGCTAACCAACTAAGGCACGAAATCTTTAGTCGGTTCGTCGAAAATCTTTTGGGCCTCTTACGACTCTAGCACCGTTAGCCGTTATTTCCATATTGTCTGAGATTACCCAAAGTCGAAGGCTTACGCACTATAACACAAAAAACTTAGAACTAGTTTTATGTTGAAGTGAAAATTTGTATCATGGACAAACATTGTTACCATATTTTATCTGCTTAGCCTAAGGGTCAGCTTTGAGTCGCAACGTTCCGCGCACTTTGATATAAAATTTAAGTTTATTAACTACGCAATAAGGTACAAATTTTATTGACATAATACGAAAATTCCCTACGGCGGCGACGCTGCGCTGCGCTTATGCCAATTTTTATCATTCTGCGTAGTAAATAGTTATATTTTAAATCAAAATTTGCGCAGCGTCACATCGGGTCACGGTGTGAGCTGATTCTAAGATTTGGCTATCGACTGCTGCTCTTATTTGATTTTTTTTTAATTGTGGTCCAATTTTAGCTGAAGTCTTTTTATTTCGCTGCGACGCTTAGTTCACCTTTTTGGTTCTTGGAGTGTCCTCACCTCAACAGCCTATAATGGTTATCTGCTGGAAGCAGGTCTGTCCCTAACTGTCTGACCCGAATCAAAGTTGTGACACTTCAGGAAATTATGGCTTACTTCCAAATCCGACTTTAACTCTGTGAAATAATAAATAAGGCACTGAGCGAGTTCAAAAGGTTAGCTTGCTCGTTGACTTGACTGATTCATTAATTAATCAAAAGGAACAAGAGACTCGCTCGCAGATCAGATTTTTGACAGATTTTTTTAATGATTTGAACTTTAGACGTTCCATAATTTTAATCGGAGGTGTAAGTATTTTACTTGGATAAGTTCCGTATGAAAGTAGAACAACCAGAAACGAATGAGGGTTCATTCGATTTACGTAAGGACGATTTCTGAATCGGAAGTGAATCTCGACACTGAATTTATTGGTAAAATACTTACTGGCAAAGCGCATCCAATTCCTCCTTGTTCCGTGGTAGTCCGATATGTGTCCGAGGGGTCAAAGCCACGCATTCCTTCAGCTGGGCCGAGTCACAGCTGTCCACTTCCCCAAGTTGAGCGCCGCCGCCGCCTGAAGCAAAATGAAACTTTTTGTGTTCATTACGGTACGGTACCAACCAAACTATGCTAGAAATCCGCTATTTATATTTTAATCGTACCACAAAAAGTTGTTAAACTACTTTTACTAAGCCTACGTTAGATAATAATATGTTTATAGTGCTGTGGTAAGCAGGGTTTTGATTTGCCAGAAAAGGGCCATTAGAATAATTTGCGGACGTAGGAGAATGTCAGCTTAGAAATATTTTGAGAAATATAAAATCATGACTGTGGTATCACTCTATATTTATAAAAGTCTTTTAGAAATACATAGCAATAAAGAAAACTATACAACTAACTCATAATTATAATCTACGAAATAAAGAAAAACTAGTCAAACCAACGGTACGTCTTGCGAAGGTACAAAAGCAGGGAGAATTTATTAAAATACAATTTTATAATACACTACCTATTAAAATCACAGACATTGACAATTTTGAACATTTTAAACTTAAAATTAAAAATTTCTTGGAAAGCCATGCATTTTATAGTATTAATGAATTCATGTGTAGCAATTTACTGATTTAATTTATTGAAAACCTCTTTTAACGACTTGAATTATTATTAATGGAATATAAATATTGTGTATTAAATACTGTTAAAAGTTTTTAAATTTCTTAAATATGATTTGTACAACAGGACTTGCCTTGTATAACTTCCTATGTTATAATGGTCAATAAATACAAATATAATCAAGAAAATAAAACTATAGACTTAAAAGCTACTTATTAAAAAAATTAAAACATCATAGCCATAACTTTTAAAAGCCATTCGTGCTATGATGCTTTGGGACAACTCCGCAACACGAGTTCCGCTACGTAACATTAGGTCAACAGTTAAGTACTACATTTGTCATGATCGGCGACGCCGCCTGAGTAGCGAAATATAAACTTCACACTGCCACTAAAAACACGCCCGTAGCACACCTCCGTTGCGAAAGCATTGCAGAGAAAGCATGCATGAATGAATTCTAGTCCATTAGGTACTCGAAAACGGTAACTAATCTTGCAGCTGCGTAACATTACAACATTTTTCACCACAAATTTAGCGTAATTCCATAACAGATCGTCGGAATCGCGCGGGAAAGAGATGGAATCATAGTTAAATATTATGCGTTAGAACAGGCAGTTTCACCACTGTTCCGCTTGTCGTACAACAGACATGACATCGCGAACCTATTGCGGTTTCGATGATATGATATGTTGGCGAAAGTCATTCATTCGTTAAAAATTCACCGAAAATACTACCTACAAAACATTTAGTCAAATTGTCATATTATGGACAGTTTTTGGCTATGGACCAGTTTAGTCTAAATGTTTTGTTACTTTTATCAATACTATATTTGAACATTTTGAATAATGACAGAACATTGACATAAAAGCCTAAGAAATTCGCAACATCCATGTAGGTACAATGAATAAGAATCTTTATTGTGAACTGTGTAACGTAGTTGATTTTATGAACTATTATAATTATACAATATACATTCTTCAACAGTTTGTCCTTTCGGACATACAATATTATATTATAAGAATATACTTAAAATTGAAGTAATTGCACTTTTTACACAACGAAATTTGAAACAGCCAACGATTAAATATTTAATAGATAACAGTGTACCCTTTCAGTGTAGCTTTTTTGTGGTTGTTTGACCGAATACCCTGAGCGGGTAAGTTATGTGGTCGGTTCCTACGTACCGAAATGGACCTTTTCTTTACTTCGGGATATAGGGTAGGGCGCAGCTAATATAATAAAAATAAATAAAAAATAAATTTGCTGGACAATTCACACAGCGTTATCTAGTCCCTAGCTAAGCAGAGCTTGTGTTTTGGGTATTAGATAACTGATATACATAATACAAACATTACATAGATAGATATTTTTATCATACATAGAAAACGACCAGAACACGCGGAACAAATACCTGCAGATCGTACAAATGTTTGTCCCAAGGCGGGAATCGAACCCGCAACCTCCTGCGTCGCAGGTGGACCTTCGCCCACCGCGCCACAGAGGCCGTCAAAGTCGTCAAAGTGTCTGTGACCTGCGCTAGGCGAAGACGCTGTCACAATATTTTGCATAGGAAATGTACTAAATAGATCCTGAAAATGTAACGGCCCTGAATAGAATATTTATCCCGAATTGGGTTTCTTCGAGGACAAATTATATTTACTTAGAAAATGTTCGTAAATTGTACATGGGGGATCTGCAGGTTGATAACCCCAACTTAATTTGATAATGTACAGAATAAGGCAAGCACTCTGTACAAGTAGTAATAAGAACATGGTGAATCGCTCCCCAGGTTCAAATAAAAATGAGATTGAAAGAATTGGATAATGTAGGCTGATGAAAATTAAATGATGGGGAAATAAAGATCTTACCTCCGATAAACACAACTAAAGGCATAAGTCATTTAAATAAAGACGGGTATTGAAAATAAATGTTTTTAAACTTACGCGATCTGAACACATAATTATAAATACTATTTAACGGGTATTTATCGCGTTTATTTACCTATTTTTCCCGACGTTTCGACAGTCATCCCGTGACCACGGCAGTGTGTAAACCTGTCGAAACGTCGGGAAAAATAGGTAAATAAACGCGATAAATACCCGTTAAATAGTATTTATAATTATGGGTATTGAAAATGTCATGGTAGCATGACATTTTATATCTCCCGTGTCCCCTTAGCAAAAAACATGCTTTTTCGTGTAAGATATCAATAGTTCTCGATTATCTTAATCGAGAACTATTGATATCCTACACGAAAAAGGCTTAGAATGAATGTAGACACAAGCGAGTGAAGCAAAAAAATGCTACAAATTCATTTTCCTATTCCTATCAGAAACCACTAATGCTTGTCAACTCACACAAAGATTCGTTTTTGCCTTCGAAATCAAGATAATTGTTGATCGTATTTGACCTCTATAATACCTCTTTACCTATTACTCTACCTCTATAATTGGGTCAGACTTGGTACGATCATAGATCGCAAGGTCAAAACTCAGATTCGGTGCAAGTACCGAGTGAAATGATTTCCTGTGTTTTCTTTTTTCTTCTACTCGTAGCACCAAATTGAAGGATATGCCGCAAACGTGACTGCCGCTGTGAAGTCAAAGTGCAAAAAATCACTCAAAATCATTCGAAAACAATCTACGAGTTTGTAAGAAACAAAGATCCTAGGATCCTACGTTCCGTATAAGAATCTTACGACTTAAGGCGCATACCCCACCCAAAGTGGCGCCGCCTTTATGTTATTATTCCGTTTAACAAAGGAATTTTCAATGGATTTTTGAAAATTCCTTTGTTAAACGGAATTATAACATAAAGTAGGTGGCGGCGCTAGTTTGGGTGCTGTATATACCTTAATAGTTGTCGTTCTACGAAAACTAATAGTTCCTCTCGATCCCGTAGAGGCGCTACAAGGCGCTAAATGCATAGGAATGACTCTTAAACGATACTGAAGTATTCATCGTTGACGTTAATAAATTTTAAATTTATTCTGAGATCGAAAGTACGTTATAATTGTGTACTAGCTAAAGGGAAAAGTTTAGGCAAATCCTTTTCTCAGCCCCCTAGCATGGGGATTGTTGTCTAGGGTAGAATTAGTGAAAAAATTCTATGTCTATGGGTAGAATAAACAATAGTGACATCGCATCGCCTTACATTGTACATTGTTGAAGTTGAAAGAATGCTATTCAAATAATTTCCGCATTCGATGACGAAGTAACGTAATTTTTCTCTCTTCTACCCTAGACAACAAACCCCGTGCTAAAGAGAAAAAGTTGAGTTAAAGAGAAAAATCTTCAAGTTTGAAATTCATTTTAAGCATGCTACTTATTTTAATTGAGTTTCGTGTGATTTCAATGTTTTACATTATCAGTTATTGCTGATGCTATTTCATTTATTGAAATTCTGTCAATCTAAAGAACAAACAGTGAAGCGTTGGACCTCGTTGGACTATACAGGGTGTACCTTAAAACGAAAACACCTTCGTCACGGATCGTTGACCGCAGCGACCAATGACCCGCGACTTCATCGGAGTGGTAGACGAGCCTGAGATGCGGTAGGTACCTCTAATGCATTATTCTTCGGTTCTATTAAAATTAAGCACATGCATTCAGTTTTTTATTGCCTAGTGTAGTGTTATCATTTTAATTTTATAAAAATTTTCGAAAACCATCGGTCAAGATTTTTTTTATTATTTTTCCCATGTTTATTATTGTTACCCTGTATAATACAAAGAAGTATTATAAAAAGGGAGAAACAAGTATTTAAAAAAGATAAACTAAGGTCCAATCTCCTGTTGCAATTGAACGCGATCAACATTCTGAGTTAATCGCAAAGCGTACATTGATCCAGTTCAAGCTAACTTAGTTTAAAAACAGTGAAATTGGACCATGACTTGCGCATTCAAACAGCATCCGTTTTTTCTCGTAATGGCGTATGTAGTTGTAGAACCGAACTTTAACACCCGACAGTATACCAGATCCAGTAAACAATTAATAAATAAATAAATAATGCTGGACAATTCACACAGCATTACCTAGCCCCAAGCTAAGCAGAGCTTGTGTTATGGGACTAGATAACTGATACACATAATACAAATACAATACATTACATAGATAGATATTTTTTATTTTACATAGAAAACGACCAGAACACCCTGAACAAATGTCTGCAGATCGTACACACATTTGTTCCGAGGCTAGAATCGAACCCGCAATCTCCTGCTTCGCAGGCAGACCTTCGCCCACCGCGCCACAGAGGTCGTCAAACCGACCAAGTGCGAATTAGACTCGCACACGAAGGGTTCCATACCATTACCATACCAAACGGGAAAAAAACACGTTTGTTGTATGGGAACCCCCATAAATATTTATTTTATTCTTTTTTTAGTATTAGTTGTTAGAGTCTGGCTAACGAAAGTAGATACTGAAAAAGCGCGGCAAATTTAAAAAATATCAGCATGGCAGCCCTAAAGTAAAAAGGAAAGTTGGAACAACTCACTTTGATACTTTGATTTATTAACTCCATACCAAACATCACACGGATACGTCACTCCATTGTGGCGTATTAAAGGAACAAACAGGCTATCAAACACTATCATGAGTATCAATATTATCATGAGTTTAAATATTTGTAAATCTATGTGAGTATGTATCAAAGAAAATAACACCATATATTTTTATACTGTTTTTTAATCACTATAATCAAAATCTGAATCTAAAAATTCAACATGGAGTGACTCGTCAGAATCACTGGAGTTGCTGCTGTCTCTTAAATCTCTCGTCCGTCTCTTCGTTCACCGCACCTTCTTTTTTAATTCTCTTCAATGTAATAACGCTTACATCTGTAAAAAGAATAAAATAAAATGTCAATTATCGTGAGTCTCATAACTAAGAAATAATAGAAAATACACAAGTATTACAAAACTAGTCTGAGATTAACGTTGAGTGAAAACTTACCGGTGAGTGAAGATAGTTCTTCTAAGTACTGGTTCTGCGATTTCAGCATATCTTTTTGATCTAAATCTGTGATCTTTTCAATTGCTTGTTTTACTTCAGCAGTTCGTGCATTATCCTCAAGACTATCTGTAAAAGAACAATAACATTACATAAAGTAACTAAAACTAATATGTACTTATTTAAAATAAAAAAATATCAAGACATTTTGACCGTACCAACCTAAAAAATCAGTCACAGTACGTGAACAATCCTGTTTTTCTCGCAATACGGCTTGTTTCACAAGCTTTTTCTCTTCATATTTCGAAATCATACAAAACAATAGTTTTCGCACTTCACTCTTTATAGTTTTATTCATTTTTATAGCATTAACACGGATAAATCACAACAAAACTATACGCAAGTCAACCACAACGAAACATCAACAACACGCCATCTTGTTGCGTCAGAGATAGGGATCCCATACACTGATTCTGATTTTACCAAATCTTTCGGAAAACAGCCGAAAATTAATTTCTTTAGCCAAGTTTTTCTCTATTAAATAGTGTACCTAATTAATTAAGCTATTTATTAGACCAACTTAAGGCTTAGTGTTGCTCTTGAAATGATCCAACACGTACCTACATACGATACTTATTTTCAATGAATACAATTTTAGCACACGTACGAATTCTTAAAACTCATTTTATAAAATGTTTAAAATAAGTTTGTTTCAAAAATGCCTTTTTGGAATTAATTGATCCTAAGTACTTTCTGCTTAAAATACCCCAATTTGTAGGGTAAATATCCGATGGTAGGAACACTTTAGTGTTGTCATATAAAAAGTTTGCAAAAAAATCCAGTATCTACTTTCGTTAGCCAGACTCTATAGCGGCAATAGAAATACATCATCTGTGAAAATTTCAATTGTCTAATTATCACGGTTCATAAGATACAGCCTGGTGACAGACAGACAGACGGACTGACAGGATTCTTAATAATAGGGTGCCGTTTTATGCTTGGGGCACGGAACCCTAAAAAAACGGTCCTGTAAAAATGGATCCGCTGTATGAACTTACCATAGCCCGTCTTGGGATTGCACACTGCGAAAACTTTAACACTTTTGACGAACGCAACTTCACGACAAACAAGCAAAAGAATTTTCCTTTCCTATTTTTTGTTTTTGTGAGTTATTTGTGGTGTTTAGTACCTTATTGACTTGTGTAATGGTGGTTTGTGATTCAAAAATGTTAGTTGGATATTTTGTTTGTTCTTGCAAATACTTGTGTAAGGGTATGTAATATTCTCCTTGGAAGTAGGGTTATCTTACATCATCTGGTCTCGGGAGTGAGAATATTTTGCGCTATTAAGCTTTATGCCTAGACATTACTGGGTGATAGAATGTAGTGGTAATTGCGGTCTAGGTTTTTATCCAGCAAGCCTTTATTGCTGGGAAGCTTTGGCAAAAATTATTAAAGTCATTTATTACCATACAGCGGGGCAATGCAGCCAGCGTTTTGGGACGATTTTGACTGGTACTGATATGGATCAGTTGAGCTACCTGTAGAATGTGCTCAACAGTCTGCAGTAAGCTCAATTGTAATATACTATACTTACTGTGATTGGTCTGTTGTTTTAATTTGTTTCTATTATTCGATTATCGCCTGACAATCGTGTCTGAAATTATTAAATTTTTGAGTAAAGCAGTCTCTTGCATGGAAGCATAACATCCGTTTATTTACATTGGCTTTATTTTTGATTGATGGATATATTTTTAATTTTTGTTGGATGTGGACCTTTTTTGATGGATGGGTGACTCATATTTCTTCTTGACGTCCTCGTAGACTGTGTCGTAGACCAGTGCTGTTAGAATTATTATTTCTAAAATCTCTGTCAGTGCTTCCTCGTCGGAAGGTATCTACGAAAGAGTACATCTAATTTCTAGGAAGGCTACATCATTTATACCAACTTTTGCTTTGTTGCTCTTAAAACTAAAGGTTTAAGAAAGTTTTTAGGAAACCAATTCAAACAAAAAGTTTAGGTTTGGTTCCCTATAATATGCCTGCTCCTGTAATGTTTATTTTATGCTAAAAAGCTCCGATGCCCCTTCTATTAGGTACTTATTCAATTAATCACTTTACGTTTTAAGTGTCGCAAACGTTTCGCGTTTGAAGAGAGGTATAACTGAAAATGCTTCTTAGAGATTGAGACCTACGTTTCCTTATCAAAGCATAATATATATATATATATTTGTCTTGCTGTGAGACACTATAAATAATAATCCTTACTAATAATAATAATCCTGCTCAATTAAACACCAGTATTAACATTATTTACGAGTAATTATGAGTCTATTTTTATTTTTTTGCTTTTTTTATACGCAATCAGTGTTACATGTTACACACAAAATTAACACGTGAACCCCTTTTTTATTTACTTGTGAAATGTAAGTATTTAAGCAATTTATTCCATCAGTCCTTTCCTTTCCCAACGTTAATTAAGTTTCCGAGAGCCTCTGAAACCTGTTATTATTCCCAAATGACTATTTTATAATATAAAATAGTCATTTGGGAATAAGGGTTTCTTATAATATTATTATAAAGCCGAAAAAGCAACGTTCCTCGCGGTTTTATGTTATCTGGGTAAAACTTTTTAGATCACGGATGTTGATTCAGCTAGCAAATTGAAAAAGTGAATGGTTATTCAAATTTGTATGTTCGCGAATAACAATAAGGGCGAAAGTTCTTACCCGTAAGTATTACGATATGATAAGAACCTACATAATGTTGTCCCACCCAAACGTATAATATCAACTCCATTTGTTTAAAAACTAGCTAAGCACAGTTTCAATATTTTATTTAGGATGTCCTCGAATTTGACTCCAGGACTGACCTATGTACCTACCCAAAGACATAAGTAATAACCAATTAGCGTGACGTAGACTAAACCGCGCTCACTCTGATCATATTCCTCTGTTAGGGATGAAACTATGATTATAAACTTCTTCCAACACAAACAGGGTTGGTAGTACCCACTAATATTTATAAGGAAAGAATGAATTGTTGTTGATATGGCATGAGTTGAACCAGTACCTAATATTCGGCACTCGTTCCAGCTATCCAATAATGTCTAGTCTCAACTCAAGTAACGACGGTCGTAAGCGACCATTACCGCAAGTTGTTAAGACGATGGAACTAATCACATTGCAGGTTTTAGATATTACTATTTTCGCGTTTTCGGGTAGAACGTATTTACCTACAGACCATCGACTTAATAAGATTACAGAATGAATGCTTTAGTTTAGTGAAATGAAATTTTAAATTCCATTATTTTAATACCTAGTCACAGTTAGTAAACCACCGTTATTATAGTCAGTCGTTATTAAATCAGCTCATCAATTAAAGTTTTGGTTTATAATAGTGAATTTAATATCTATATATATAATATTCAATAGTGAACTGAGTATAATATTTTTTTTTTGAATATTACTAATCTTTATTCAGAAAGAAAATAACAAATTTAAATTAAAACTAGTATTTACAATAGAAACAATTAAGCTATCTGCAAACTGTTGCAAACAATCTACAGGTAGCTCAACTGATCCATATCAATACCAGTTGGAAGCGTGCCTAAGACACTGGCTGCATTGCCCCGCTGTATAGCAATGCTGATGCGCTGTGCCAGATACTCACCAGCTCTCGGGTCACGCGTCGCTTCGACCAGACGCTCAGATAATTTTTTGAAAACCCGGAGAGCCTCGGTACCCCACGAACCTAGGGTCTCGACTTCAAGGGGAGCAAATATATAATAATAATAATATAATATAAAATTGAATTTGTTTTGAGCTGGTTGTTATTGAATTGAGATGATTGTTTACCTACCTACCTACATGCCAAAAAACATACAAAATTGAGACACGCTATGGAGCGTCAAGTCCGTAAAGAGACTGGTGACGCATTAGCAGTGTTACACGAACCATGGGGCACGTTTCAGGTCCCGTCTATATCATAGAAATTATCAATCATATAGCCTTGCAATTTTGCATGTTTAGTGAAATTCATGAATAGAGTAGTAATACGAAATTTTAGAGATAAATAATATAAGGTACTTTAGTTATTGAGGTCCGAAAAGTGCCATTTCACAATTGACCACTTCTAGATGTACTCCCGAAATACAAGGATGGATTAACTCAATTAACCAGTACCTGAATGAGGTGTGCACTATTGAATCCGAAAGCAAGCTGAATTCCTAAATAAAAGCAACGTGTAAGCGCCCGTACCGTAAAGTGGGCACTGTCAATTAATTTATCAGTCTCAACCTACGAAGTCTCAACCCTAAGTTGTGAAAGCCAACTGCACTATACACAACACAACACAAATAAGGTTCATAGTTAACCGCTTACATCCGTAATGAATTCGTCAAACTACGATAGTTTTTATAGTAAATTATCATCATCATCATCATCATCAGCCTATACCAGTCCACTGCTGGACATAGGCCTCCCCTAATGAGCGCCATAGCGCCCTGTCTTCAGCTTGCCGCATCCAGCATCTGCCAGCAGTCTTTCGCAAATCGTCGTCCCACCTGGTAGGAGGGCGTCCTACACTACGTTTTCCGAGTCGCGGTCTCCACTCAAGAACACGTTTACCCCAGCGGTTGTCGGTTCTTCTCGAAATATGGCCAGCCCACTGCCATTTCAGCTTGCTAATCAATAATTAGTAAATAATTAGTAAATTATAATACGTAGTATTTACTGTTTAGATGGCGCAGAGCGATAGGTGCCTCGTTTTTAAAAAAACCTAGCTTCCAAAAGTCAAAACATAAAACAGCTAAGATAATTAAGGAGCGTATGCACCACAAATCTTTTCCCTTGAATGTTATCATGTGGAACGAAGGCGTTTCGCTCGTACGTGCGATCATCTCCGCATAGGTACTTCTGAATTTCAAATGCCAATATAGGCACATATTTACCTGCTTGTATAGATTACAAATACATGCCTTTCACAAAAAACTTGACAATAACCGTGATGAAATGCTTTTCGTCGAATATGATTTATGATATACAGTATTGAGGTTTGGTTATAATAATAATATAATAATATATTGATTTATTTTAAAAAGTTGTTACATTTTCATGTTTATAGCGTCTTAAATCCTAATTTAGGTTTATGTAGACACCAGAGTTCTCTAATCAATACATAATTCTTATTTCTACGCTAGTATCGGGAATTAGTGCGGTAGGCATTCACGCACACAAGCACAGTGACATCACCACGCACCGTCGTCGTCATGGCTCGGCAGCCGCACACAGGCGATCCACCAATCACGCGCGAGCAGTGATCCCACTGCGCCTGAGTTCAGCTACAGCATGCTCCTTTTTCCTAATTAAGTAAATGAGTGATGCTCGATAAATAAAGAATAAAAAAAATAAATAAATAAAAAGTATAAATGATATTACGATAGGTAGTATTTTGTGAGTACGTTTTTAATATTTTTTTGGTTGATTTTATTCTTTATTTCCATTGGTAGATTATTTATAAAATAAGGAATTAAGTGACGAGAGGTCCGATTGCCATAGAAATTATTAGTTTTTGGTATATTAAGTTTTTCTGTGTTATACTTCTAGTAGCTATATTGTGGCTTTTAGGGACTTGAATATCAGAACGGAAGTACTGTTCTATAAGTAAGTTAAATTCCACTTTTTTATGAATTGACAACACACCGCAGTGTTTAAATAGGCCATCAGGATCGCCTGCGTATTTTGTTTTTATTTTATGAGGCACAATTAGCTTGAGTAGTCTAAATTGAATAATAATAAAATAATAATATATTAACCCCATAACCAACCACAACTAAATTGTACAATCATAAATGAAATCCCAAACCAGTACGTTTGGTGAATCAGTACCTATATAGAACAGTATCTGTAACAGTTTTATGAAACGTATTGTATCGGTTGTTAGCCCAATTGACCGAACTACTGAGTATTTTATAGTAAAAACATTTTTATTTTAACAGAACATAGATGAAGATAATATTAAATACAGAAATATAAGTTGCGTTTGAGTATTCGCGGGTCAGTCATTGATAATAATATATGCTTGAGTAACGCTTTTCTATGTCATAAACGTCGTACGAGCTGACTGAGTAAGATTTCATAAAACGGGCCTTAAAACAGATATTGTCTCGAAACGTTCAGGCAACTAGCCTAGCGAGACGACGATTGCTTGGCCGTTCTCGTGCATGAGTCGTGTGGTGCCGGCTTAGAATTTGCACAACCCCAACTCTTACCGTGGGTGTCGTAAGAGGCGACTATGGGACATACACCGTGGGGCGGGCAGTAGCGCCTCTTACAGAATAGATCTGTCACCGAACTGCGATCGCCAACCAGCATACTCAGCGTAGGGATTATAAGCTTTACCCCTCATGAGATAAAAAACTAAGACCATTATAGGCTGTTAAGGTTGAGATTCAGGTTGAGGTACTTGTTCTTGCGTTTGTTTTTAATCTACTTACTATCATTTAATCTGCAGTGCGGCCTATGGTTTCTCAAAATCAACATAGAAAATGATTCCTTAATCTGGTTTTAAAAACTGGTTCATAGCTATAATTCTGCTCGTACCATGATTCAGATTTTCAATTGACTTTCCACTGACTGCCCGTCAGAAAGTTTAGTTTTCTTTTTTCATGAACTTTTTTATGTGTGCTCTGATAGATTGATATCTTTAAAGTATACTTTTTATATATTGGAAACTGATGATGGTGTTATTTTAATCTCCCTTTGAAAAACTACGCGATTTCTTTAAAAAAGAAAAACTCTCTGTTTAATTTCACTGTGTTTTCCAGAAAGTTGATTTTAATTTGATAATAGAAGCGCTCTAGTTTATGCCAGCGGTGAATTTAATCATCCCTTAGAAATGGACAAGGACTTAGCGATGAAACAATAAAGCTGTCAAGATTGGTTCAGTGCTATAATCAAAGGCGACTTGTACGCATTATCGTTCGAATACTTCCATCGATTGCGAGTCCTTCCTATACATTTAGCGCCTTATAGCGCCCCTACCAGATCAATAGGAACTACTTATCATCGTTTGACAACCATCCAATTATTGCTTACAAACTCGATTATAGTTTTCGAATGATTTTGAGTGATTTGTTGTACTTTGATATGACAGCGGCAGTCGCTTTTGCGGCATTGATGTCATAAAAGTAAGTAGATAGAGTATCTCCAACATAGCTTGGTCATAGAAATGCCGTCAATTGGTGCTTCAAAAAAAATAAGGACACACGGGAAAAAAAAGTTGAGAGGTGTCAAGGGACACCCGGATGGAACGAAGTTCCTTTCTATAAGAGAGAGAGAGAGACAGACAGAGAAACATGCGCACGCCGCACGGCTTACAATAGCTTACTATACCAAAAAGTGTCGTTACAACTTTTCGTGAGAATTTTTTCCGTCCAGCCCATTTCACAACGCGCTATAAGGAACTTAGTTCCAACATTTCACTGGGTACTTGTACCGATTATTAGTATTTCATTTATGGCCTATGAGCGTTCCAAGTCTAACCCAAACACGTTAATCGTAGAGGTAAAACACGCTCACTCAACAATTATCTTGATTGCGAAGATTTAAACGAATTTATGTCTGTGTGAGTTGACAAACATAATTACAACTTAAATACCTTCACGCTTAGCACGAATACAAATAAGATAATAAAGGCTACACTTCGTTTGTTTCTATTATCATGCTAAGCCTTTTTCATGGAAGACATCAATGGTTCTCGATTACGTTTATCGAATGATTTTTGTATAAACTCAGACTAAGGCCTCAGATGTCAAGGTTGGCTTTTGTTTTGCATAACCTAGCAAGTAAGACATAAATGGGATGAAATTCTATCAACTAGGTTTTGGATGTAGCGAGCGTCGATCTCGTGGCTTATTGGTTCAATGATCAAAGTGTTCTTTGAACTAAAAGTACTCACCGGATTTTGTTACACAAACATAATTGGTTCGGCTGGTCTATTCAGGCACCTATGAACCAAATTATACTTGAATCTTCATATAATAGTAGGCAACATGACCTGTTTTACTTCCTTGTTCGCTGAAGGAAAGAAAGTTTTACATTTTTATTGGTTCTGGCTTGCAGATGCTAATTAAAATATTTCAGTTTCTTGAACGCCAGACCTGATTTAAATATACATTGAATAATATTTTAGATGCATTCGTAGTTGCACATTTAACCGTTTGTTTTAAATAACTTAAAAAAGAGGAGGCTCTATGTTCGTCTAAATGTATGTTCGTCAATAGTGGACTGATTTGAATCATCTTGGTATTGTATATTCTGCCCGCGGCTTGCGTTGATGTTACGTTAAAAGTTATTTCTATCACATGGGAACTGACTTGCGGCATAAAAAGCCTATGTTTTATACCAAGCCTAGAACTACCAGTTTGCAAGTTTTCAAAAAGTTCAGCAGTTATGGCGTGAAGAGGTAACAAACATCCATTCAAATTTATAATATTAGTGTGATAATCCCAAAATGGGCTAATTTTATCCCAGCAGGGCTGAAATTTATCCCGTATTTTTTTTTTTATCAGTTTTTAGTTTGAAAAATAACCATATTTTTGTTTTGTTTTTGAGAATAATAAAATTATATAGAATAAAAAAAATCTTTCGTAATCTTTGTAAGATTATGTATACTTACTTTTAAATAATTGATACTCTAAATCACGTTGAATATTGTCAAAACCAGGCCAAACTCATGTTTGTAACCTCTACGAGCTAATCCGACCCAGCCGCTATGGCTACGGAGCTCTACGGAGCTACGATGGTGCTACGATAAACGCAATCTCGTAGCACTTGCTACGCGGCGTAGCACTTGTGATGAACATGAGCCCATAATATTTAGATAAAACCCATTATTTCTAGTTCTCCACCTCCTATGATGCATTGCCTCAATTCTCGCTTCCACCTCCTCACCTCACCAGCCTATAATGCCCATAATCCCCACGCTGGGTATGCGGCTTCGGGATCGCAATTTGGTGGTAGATTTATTCTGCAAGAGGCGCTGCTGCCCGCCCCCCGGTGTATGTTCCTTAGTCGCCTCTTACGTCACCCACGGAAAGAGTTGAAATAGTGCGAA
Source organism: Eupithecia vulgata (assembly GCA_946478455.1). NCBI lineage: Eukaryota > Metazoa > Arthropoda > Insecta > Lepidoptera > Geometridae > Eupithecia > Eupithecia vulgata. Next base: position 7,826,420 of record OX297869.1, on the reverse strand, counting down.
TTCTAAGCCAGCCAGCCACACGGTTTTATAATTAACGCCTCCGCTTATTAATATATGTATTTAACGATTCACACATTAATTAACAAGAAGCAAATGAATATAAGCTTTATCTTTATGGTTTCTGAAGTAGATCCATCGCCGTCAGTCAGTCCAAATCTAAAAAAAAAGTTAGATGCCAGGTTATCTGTTTGGTAAAAGAACCAATGTTTCACTAGATGACACGCTTGTGCCGAAACAAATTGACAAAGCTTTTGCCATTGTGCGAGACATTTTTACGGTTTCTTCCCAACGAATCGTCCCAAACGGTAACGGTTATTTACTATAAAACCTACCCTTGTGATACTAAAAACACGAATAAAGAAACCCAAGGATGAGACGAAATAACGCCAGGAAACAGTTAAAAATAAATAGCATGGAAGAAATATCCAGTTTGGCTTGTTAGGCAAATACTAGCATGTAGCTTATTTTCGTGTCTATTGAATTTTTGATTTCTTCTATACGTTATAGCAACGTCCTTTGAATCTTTTTTTATTTGAGCGATTCGAATATTAATAGTAAAGCTGGACAATTTATACAGCATCATTTAGCCCTAAGCTAGCCGAGCTTGTGTTCGTGCTGAGGTAGATAGCTTAGATAGTATAGATAGTAGATTAGATAAATGATTTACTAAATACAATATATCTATGACTCCATTCTCTGAATACATAGTTTCGACTAGCAATCAAACCATACTATGCTTAACCCGCGGGGCGTGGTGGGTTATGTTTTTAGTGTTTCTAAGTGGTTAATTACACTTCATAAACTCCAAAACAATGAAATCGATTTTGACTCATAAGTTATCAAAATACTCGTCTGATCTCTTTGCTCCTGGGTCCATAGCTACATTTTGTAGTCTTTTGCCTTCTTAATTGGTGAAAAAAAAAGAAAAAACGAGCGTTTTTTTTTATTTTTCAATTAATTTGTCTTTTGTCTGATATATTAGTGTTCGATGCTTGTTTGTGGACGGATTTCAATTTCGCAAGGTTCTTACTGGTAGTGAACTATATAATTCCGGAATGTAACATTGAGATTCAAGCATTACCAGTAAGGGAGGAAAACCGAGCGTTACAATTTACATTGCGTAACTTGCAAAGAAACGAAAGTGATAGCCAATCAGCTATCATTTTGGGTTACGCCACAGATTAGATAACGTTCCTGTGCAACTGATGTGTTGTAGCTTCGACAAAGCTGTCAAAGATACAACACATCAGCTGCAACTAAATGCTTAAAAGCAAATCTTGTTGAATCAAAGAGATATTAACAAAGAGGTAACCCTCTTTAATAAGAGAGATTATTATGTTATGCTTGCAAAATAACCTTGGAATGTTGCATTATAGACGTAGGTTTGCGGTGAGAGCGCCTTAAGGTTGGTGCAAACCGTCAAGTCCCATACAAACGTACTTTCTTATTCATTTGGAAACTACCTTCTGGATTTTAATAAAGTTTTGCATACATAATTGGACAAGAAATAGCTTTGTCTTGTCAAAAAAAATAAGTCATACCAAAAGTTATAAATTTGCTTGTAAATGAATTGAATGAATTTTGGCTTTCATGAAAAACTAAAACGGTACAAACATAGCAATTTCTTATTTGATAAGGTACCTATGCAAAATTTCTTTACAAGGGTGTAGGTTTCCAATGAATCGGAAAACACGTTTGTATGGATCTTAGAGGTTCTCATCCACCTGAGAGCTGAGAGAATATTGCGAAATGGAAGGAATACTCGTTGTAATACAACTTTTGTTCGAACTTTTCATAGGTATATTGTTTGTTTGTGAAGAGTACGAAAACTATCACAGTTCTGGTCGTTTTCTATATATAAAAAAAATCTATCTATGTATTATATTATGTATATCAGTTATCTAGTACCCATAACACAAGCTCTGCTTAGCTTGGGGCTAGATAATGCTGTGTGAATTGTCCAGCATTATTTCACAACAAATCATTTCATCTAATATTATATCTCCGTCTGATAGCTCCGTCAGTTGTGGGCTAAAATGTGTAGTTCAAGCTTTATCCAGTTTCGGAAATAAATAGGTATTCTTTATCTGAAACTTGCTGCTGGCAGCGGCTTTAGCAGGCGCTTTTGCAAATAGCCTAAACAGTTCGTCCCCGGGATACCGGTAAACCTCCGTGCCAAACTTCATGAAAATCCGAACAGCTTTTTTTTTACAAAAATTTCGGTGATTTATTTTTAAAAGGTGTGTTGTTTATCTAAAATTAATTTGTTTTCATTTTACCTTTTTGTATTATTTTTGCATTGAAGTCCTTTGGATTTTGTATGATTGGTGAAAGCTTATTTTTTACTTAGAAAAGTGTAAAACGGAGTGTTTTATTAAAAATATTACTCATTTTAACATTCAAAGGTTGTCGTCTTTCAACTGATTCCATTAAATTCGTACCTAAGTGTTTTGGAAAAAAGAACTACATCGTATTTGAGTAAAATTCTGTGAAATTTTGTAAATTTAACATTTATATCAGAAAGACTGTAATAGAAAGAAAAATAAAGCCTCATTAGACGAATTTGAGGGTGAGGGGAGACGAATTTAGAAGTTTTTCTCATTTTCCTGTGGCTGGGTGCAAAAGAGTCGTCTCACGTCTCGTGGGGGCCACCCCATCTATCTATATATATAAATACATCTATCTATATATCACTATCGAATATATCAAAAAACCACTACATGGTCAACTACAGGCAATGCTTAAACACTATTAATGAGGCCATAAATGGTGTAGCAGACGTAGTCACATCCATCGACAGGCCGGCTTCCACCTTCATATTTAGACTTCAAACAGAGTAAGCTAACAGTAGTTGTCCCCCTTGAAGGCTTCCCGCCTTGCCGGGTCGGGGGGGGGGCTTAGTAATCGCGGCCTGGTCATCCGCGGTGAAGCTAAGAGGAACCCATGGGGCCGTGCCAACGCAGATGGAGACATCGCCGGCCCCAGGACGGACCGCTGCTCCTCTGGGTTTGATTGTCACATAATCGTACTGTCTCCCCGTGGCAGTGCGATATGCGTGCTCATTTCCCTCAGGAATAAAAAAAGGCTAACAATAGTTGTCAAATTTAGCCACGGTTTTGTCTCTTCCAGTGTTCTTCTTATTTCCTCGTGTGTTTGATTCTTCCTTTGATATGAATTGTATTGACCCTTACCATACTTGTGTGTGGAAAGCCGAGTCATATCCTTGTAGTATCAACCAAATAATAAAATTTTAGGTACGCAGAAAAATTACTCATCAATAAACGAAGCCATAAAAATCTGATAGTAAACCCAGAGATCGTTACTTTTGTCACATCATATCGTCACAATTTGGTCCCATCTTAACGATATTATGCCATTAAATAAGATGATAAAAATGATTTATTTCCATAATTGATTCGCGACAAACAAGAAGTACCATCTTCAGAAATAAAAATGAAATGGAACAGAATTGAAACAGAACAATGTTTTCGCATCACAAAATTACCATGCTACAAAAATGAGCTTGTTTATTTACATTTCATTTAATAATTAATTTCCAAATTTGCTCATTTTATTTTAAGATCTCCTATTCTTTCATCACAAAGCTACATTATTTTTAACTTAATAGAATTTAAATTGAATTATACTTAGAATGTAAATATTAAATCAAAATATTTTACTTACCTACCTACTTACCGTTAAATATTTTATTCAATACATTCTTAAATAATCACGAAAGTTTTACCCGAGAACGTCTCGCGCGATCTGATTTAAAGAAGAAGTTTAAAAGAATAAAATATTTTTATTTTCTAAACAGAGCAATATAACAAAAATATACGAGAAAAGAAAACGAAGAATCCGATTTAAAACGTTCTAATAATTTCTAACCGCTAAATTTAACAAGTATGTCGACAACTCCTTTAACTCAATCGTTGTCTTTTGTTTTCATGATAAATGACGAGGCGGGTAACATTTTCGGCGTTTTTCTGCAGGCATGTGGATAACTCAGACGCTTTATTACATGTAAGCATCAATTTAAGCGAAAGCGATTTTGTTATATTAAGACGAATCAAAATTCTAATTTGAGTTTATTTAATACGAGCTACATTTTACTGGCAATTCGCGAAAAAAAAAACAAAGCGCTAACACAACACAACCAAAAACTTGATGGCCGATTCATGCATCCAACATTTAATTGATTGTATCAATGAATATTGTTGTCTATTATGTTTTTAGTTTCTAATACCCTTATGTTATCAAAATAAACTTTTAAAGTTAAATATTAAACTTACCAGCAACAAATAAGAGCCCTGCGACCAGAAGAAACATTCTTGTTCTTTTCAATTTGAAACGAATTTAACTCAAAAATCAACCTGAACCCTGATTATACTTTTAAAAAATCAGTGCACGTTTGGTTGAAGTTAACTTGTCACCAGCTATCACAAGTTTATGAATTCTCGATAAGGTCTGACGCGGGACGTGAGGTACTCCCCCATCGAGAGCTCGCGATCAACTGGACTAGCGGTACTCACGGGTCTCTCACAGGAATCTCTGTTAATTTGGATGCTGATTGTGTAGGATAAGGCGCATACCTCACCCAAACCACCGCCACCACCTACTTTACCTTATTATCCCGTTTAACAAATAAAATTTCAAAAATCCATCGTACGGTTTGTGATACCTATTATAAGCTTTATTTGAATGCCTCTGTAATAGTTTTATTCTATTTCAGTAGTAAAAAAGGTTATAATAGGTTGATACCTATTATAAGCTTTTTTTACTACTGAAATAGACTAGCCTAGAATAGTTTGTGATCAAACTGAGCGGAATAATAAGATAAAGTAAGTGGCAGCGCTAGTTTGGGGTAGCTTTTTCACATGAACATCAAATTTAAAGTTTTTCGTAATAACATTTTATTTCATGGAAAGACTTAGCGTGTTGTCGTACTAATTCTGCGTAATTTACTTAGCAGAGGCGGCTTCAAGGTCGGTATGATGTGAAACTTTTGACAATCATGTAAAAAAGTCATGGCCAGCCTTGACTCTGCTGTAAAATCTGCCACATAAGATGTTCATCATCTATTTGGTATATTTGGAAAAAGTGTGATTTCCTCTGTCCATCATTGGTAGGTAATTTAATTATACTTCTGAGTTCTAAGCGACTTTTCCGTTTTGGAAAATGCCTAATTGAAAATGTCTTGTCAAGGCTAATATTTACAATTACTGTCATATTATACGGTGTTCGAGATAAGAATAGATCATTAGGATTTGTGTAGGTACCTTAGGCGTTTCTTGTTTCACTGGGATTTGTATTAAAGATTTCTGCGTTGAATTAATTTTGTTGTCACCTGGCTATCACTCATTTTTCACGGTCCCTGGCAATTTGCCTTAGGCCAACGTATAAACAAAGATTGTAGCAGCCTACGTTCGTATAAATAGTGTCTAGCGCTGGATTTACCTGTAGATTGAACGTGCCATCAGACTGATTCTGGAGCCCTTAGGATAAATAATGGGATTAATATTTAAATTAGTATTTCCCATGCATAAATAAACACTACTTCCACGCTATATGACGAACGATGTGGCGCGGTGGGCGAAGGTCTGCCTGCGACGCAGAAGGTTGCGGGTTCGATTCTCGCCTCGGGACAAATGTGTATATGATCTGCAGACATTTGTTTAGGGAGTTCTAGTCGTTTTCTTTATATATAATTAAAAAAAACTATCTATGTATTGTACTAAATTATGTATATCAGTTATCTTAAATAATATTTATTCAGAAAGAAAATAACAATCAAATAACAAATTTAAATCATAATCAGTTATCTAGTACCCATAACACAAGCTCTGCTTAGCTTGGGGTAGATAATGCTGTATGAATTGTCCAGCATTATTTATTTATAACGCGTAGATTATTTTATTACATTTTCAATATTTTAGAATACTTATAGCTAGGGCTTATAAATACTTATTTACATAATACGTGGCGGTAAATACCAGTATAATCTATGATGAGGTCCAATTAAATAGATTTCGCAGATATGTACATAATAAATAGAATAACAAATAACATACAGTGAAACTAGCGACTTCAAGAAAATACACAATGCGATATGTATCATCAAGCAAGCGATTGAACTTACACATACATCATAATGACAGCGTAAATTATATGAATTTATAATTTACGCTGTCATATGATGTTGATTTATTTAACACATCTGCAAGTTGCTAGTTAAATGAAAATGTGTGCGAATAAATGGGGTTGTTTTGATATCCAACATTAACAAAAAAAATAAAGAATATAAAACATAAAGAACCTTTAAAACAACGGCAAAAAGTAAACAATAGTAATACCTACCTGTCTTTTGATTTCGTTTGGTGTAAGATTTTCAGTAGTAGTACTGGGTACTCGAAGGATTTTCAAAAGTTTTGGTCGCTTTTAGAAGCAATTATACGACTTATATAATATGTATGGTTCTATAACGAAGTCTACCAAGTTCTTAAGTTTCAACTTAAGAACTAATATTACCAAGTTACTAGACTATGTTGGTGCTTTTAGGGTTCATAGAGAAGAAGATGAAACAAGAGTTTTTTCTCTTTGAAGTCCAGTAATGAATAGTTTAGGCATTTTGCGTTTAAACGAGCTGGACAGAACATAGAGGCGTAAGCTCATAAATCAAGTTTTTACTGATTATCTATTAATTAAGACATTTGTTTGCGAAAATAAGCCAAAGGTGCCCTGGGTACTCTTCTATTTATTATGGTCATGAAAATAAAAGAATCTGTTAATTGATAGTTTAGGTCAAAAATTAAAAAACTAAGAAAACATATGGAATATGGTACTTTGCACAATTATTTCTGGTACCTATTTAAAATAGTTGTTTCATTTTCGAAACAAAGGGATCTGGCTTGTATCTCTAAGATTATTAGGTATTTTTTTTCAAAACTTTATCGATAAAGATGACGGAGATAAATTGTTTTAATAGAACCCAATTTTGCCCATTTCACATCTATCGCCGCATTAAGAAATACCAGACTCCGTCACAACTGATGGCCGTCTACGTTGCTTCAAAATCAGGTTAAGTTAAAACGATGTCTGTTAGAGCAAAATTTCGATTCAGTGAACGTACTACTGGAGCAGTGAATTTATAACTGTAATGGAAGGTCAGTGTGCCAGCTACTCTCGAACCACGTGGCCTAATGCGAGATGATGGTAAAAGGCCTGACGGTATGACTCTGATTCCTTGGAAGATGGGTCAGCCTTTAGTTTGGGATGCTACGTGTGTAGATACCCTAGCACCTTCTCATCTTGCAGGGACATCAGTAAGGGCAGGCTCCGCAGCAACATCAGCGGAGTTCCTCGAACGGCGAAAATACGCTAGTCTTGACAGAGGTTACCTATTTGAGCCGTTTGGGGTGGAAACCCTAGGTCCTTGGGGTCCTGGGGCACACTTTATCTATAAAGATCTTACAAAACTACTAATAGAGTCCACAGGTGATCGGAATGCTGGTTTTTATTTCGGTCAACTAATTAGCATTGCCATTCAACGTGGCAATGCTGCCAGCATTCTGGGCACTCTGCCTTCTGGTGACGGCTTAGATTTTTAGTAAATAGATGTAAGTGTAAATATTAGTTGTAATTATTTTTTGCTGTTAAATAAATAAATAAATATACAATGAAAAAAAAAAAGCAGCCAATGGAAGGAATGTAAAAATCATTAAGATCTTCTTTGGATAATTTAGATTATGAACAGACAGAGCGATTGCTATTGGTTAGTTCTTAGTATAAAGGCCCTAGTTTAATAATCTGTAATTTAGTATACTTAAGTTAGTTATAACTTGTTATAATAATATAGTCAATCGTTTTAGGAGAGCTCAATGTTTCATACACTGTACACTGTAATCTTTGTAAGAGTATCGCAAAACATATTCCATGTGAGAACAACATCTAACCCTAATGTATCGGAAAAAAGAGCCCTAACATCATATCTTAGTAAGAGTTAGGTATCCTCTGATATATATCCTCTGATATCAAAGGTTAATCCGAAGCACGTACACACTGGTCGATGTAAATAAAAAAACTTTTGTTTGTGAAAATAGCATAACAAATTTTAAGGAAATTACGTTAACCATGTAGCTACTTAGTAACCTTTTTCTGAAATAAACTTATTATTATTATATTATTAACTGATTATATCCATTTTATGATTGAGATATTTTTATATATCTATTTGACAGAAGACTTTATGTTGAGTTATTTAGTTTTTATTTTTAAACGATTTTATTTATTTATTCAATTCCAAGGAAGTCGAAAGCCGAAAGATATCCTTTAGCTAGGTAACCCCCAAAGACCGCCTAAATCCCACTATCAGTCTTATAAATAGGTATATTTATGAATGCGAAAGTTTGCATGTTTGGATGGATGTTCGTCTACCTCTGCTCGCCATAATGACTAAGCAGAAAGTTGGTGCAAGTACCCAGTGAAATGTTTGACCGTGTGTTTTTATTTTCTTGAAGCACCAATTGAAGGCATTTCTGTGACCAAACTATATTAGAGGTGCTCTGTCTACTTACTTTTATAACATCAATGCTGCAAATGCGACTGCCAATTTCATGTCAAAGTGCAATAAATCACTCAAAACCATTCGAAAACTATCATCGAGCTTGTAAGAAACGATTGGATCGTTGTCAAACTACGATAAAATTGCCTCTTGATCCGGTAGGGGCGCTACAAGGCGCAAAAATTTTAGGAAAGACTCGAAAGATAATGCATACAAGTCGTACAAGGGACTCAGGTCGTCGGTTTGCCTTATAAAAGGTACAGAAATTAATGTATAGTTAAGTCAATACCTATTTTCCGCAACAAATGATACTTACAAGTACTTGTCACACAAAATATCAAAGGACAAGTGCCCTGCCCTCACACGACATGGCCTAGTCAAGCGGAACGGATTGGCATTTATCCGATAAAATTCTATGTGCCGTGAAATTTACAATATTTTTTTGCAATTTCTCTACCCTATAACCTTCCTTGATGTGTAGATAATATTCCTCTTTAGTATGTAATGCAGCTGAGGAAAAAATATAAAACTAGTTTACGGTAAATGGTGTTACCTCAACAGCTTTTAATGGTTCACTGCTGGACGCAGGCCTCCCCCTTATTGGCTTTTATCTCATGGGGGGTAATGCCCATAATCCCCACGCTAGGCATGCGGGTTGGGAATCGAAGTTCGGTGGTAAAGCTATTCTGCAAAAGGCGCTGCTGCCCGCCTCCCGGTGTATGTCCCTTAGTCGCCTCTTACGACACCCACAGGGTGGTGTAAATTCTAAGGATTAATACATTTATTTTTTAGTTTATGTGGCTGAATAAGCATTGAGTTATAGCATAGACAATTTTGATGTCTAATGGTAATAATTGTACCATTAGTCTTCATTTTGTAAAATCCGCCTAACTTAATCAACGTATTTTTATTATAACACTATTTATATTTTATAAATAAAATAATAATAATATAAAAAATAAATTTATTTATTTATTTTATTTATATTTATATTTATTTATATTGATATTTTTACCGGTGATGTAACCGATAGTTCAATAGTAGTTCAATAGTTATTTATTAATAACAAGGATGTTACATGTCAGGTTTCTAAGACTTAGGCTTAGATTACACATTACTTATGCTAAACAATTTTAAGCATAGTAGCTTAAATACAATAACACAATAAAAAATAATAAAAAAAAAAAAATATTAAAAATTATATAAAAAATTTAAATCAATACCTAATAATAATGAAAAATCATCCAATACAATTAATCAAAAATGTCATTTGTATGACATCTTCTTCCGATGTAGGACATCTTCAAATTTTTTCTCCTTAGTTTCTCAGGGATTTTTCATATAATAACTTCTTGATACATGCTATAAGTTGAAGTAGTTTTTGTATAGCAAGAGTAGTAAAAGACACGCAGGCCATCCTCAGTTTATTTCACATGGCTCCCTGAAAAGTTTCGTACTCGTTTATGAGAAAACTTTTATATTAATCGTGCAACTGACGTTTGCAATCTTTTGTGTAACCCCACATGTTGCCACCGCGTTGCTACGAACGAAGTAACTTTATCATTTTGGCCTTTAGTTGGTAAAAATTCAAATTATAACCCTTTTCCGAGCAAAATTTAAACGTTAAAAAAACTCTTTGACTGAGTTTACATAGAACAAAAACAACTGAATTTACAAAGTGCTTTCTAGGAACATTATGTACCAAGTTGCGTTCTTTTTTCACTACCTATTTATGTAAAGGATTAGCAAGCTGAAGTGGCAGTGGGCTGGCCATATCTCGAGAAGAACCGACAACCGCTGGGGTAAACGTGTTCTTCAGTGGAGACCGCGACTCGGCAAACGTAGGACGCTGCTGGCAGATGCTGGATGCGGCAAGCTGAAGACAGGGCGCTATGGCGCTCATTAGGGGAGGCCTATGTCCAGCAGTAGACAAATAAATATAGGCTGATGATGATGATGATTTATATAAACGTTTTTAAACCGTTGCAATCTGCCAATCTTTTTTAAATCATGTCAAAAGAGCAAAGATTCTAGTAGCTTAGAATATTTTTAAAAGCGGGAAATAACCTCCCTGTGGGTTATTACTTATTTGCTGTTCAGAACAAAATCAGTGCTCGGTGAATATAAAAAGCAAAGTGTAGGTATATTTGATAACATACAAAAACCAGATTGCTATATGAAATTTTATTAGTTTTTTGTTTCTATTAATGTATGTTTCTAACGTTATAACGCGTATCTATTTATAACGTAGCTATGTACTCTATATATATATTTTCAATTCACACAGCATTATCTAGCCCCAAGCTAAGCAGAGCTTGTGTTATGGATACTAGATAACTGATATACATAATATAATACATAGATATTTTTTATTATATATAGAAAACGACCAGCACACTCTGAACAAATGTCTGCAGATCGTACACACATTTGTCCCGAGGCGGGAATCGAACCCGCAACCTTCTGCGTCGCAGTCAGACCTTCGCCCATAGCGCCACATCGGTCGTCATATTATATATGGTGTGTTTTTAAATATTATTATATAATGGTACCTTGGGAATTGAAAAAATTACGGAAGGGGACATCTTACGGTGAACGTTCTTTATATAGCGTATTTTATTCATATAAAGATCCAACATGAACCTCGGCGCGAACACAAATCTGAAGTGAGGTTTATCACAGAAAGCTTTGTTCTCAAACAGAGGGTAAGGCGGAGCGTACGTGCTAAATATACAGCGTAGTACGAATATTTAATTACATTTCAGCGGACGAAAAGATGTAATGGAAAATTAATTAAAATGGAATGAAGGTGACAATATTAAAGGTGTTTTAGGCTTGCCGCCACGCTTCTGGTAAGTAAATTTATTGAAATTAAATTTCGATGATGGAAAAGATGTAGTTACAAAGTTACAAGTATAAACAAAATGGAAAAATAATCAAAATTAAATTAACTCATAAATAAGAATAGGCTCCTTCATATTAAAGTACCAATTTTATTTTAGTTTCAGTTATCTCTCTTACTAGATAAAATAATAAAAAACGCTGGACAGTTCTAAGTTATAAGAATTAAGTTCACACAGCATCATCTATCTAGCCCAAGCTAAGCAGAGCTTGAACTGATATACATACATTAATAGATATTTTTTTAACATAAGTACATAGAAAACACCCAAAAATGAACCGGAACAAATATGTGCAGATCATAGCAAAATTTGTCCCAAAGCGGAAATCGAACCCGCAATCTCCTGCGCCACAGAGGTCGTATTTTTTCATAAGTTAAGAACTAATTCTTACTTGCGAACATAACTTAACCTGACAGTTTCAGCAAACAGTTTTTGTATAAGTACTTAGCTTTTTTTTTTTTTTGCTAAGTTAGTTTTGTTTATTTATTTATTTAACAGCAAAAAATAACTTAGCTTTTACATTATGTGAATATCTTGTGTAGTGTATACCTACACACTATAAAAACAAGTCTTTTAAAAGCTGTCTTGATAATTTTCAAATATTTTCATAATTATGCTAAAAATCCACAAGTATCCATCAATAATATAAGGCCCCCCCCCCCCCCCCCTAAAAAGTAATAAGGGGATTTACAATTAACACAGCATCATCTAGCTCCAAGCTAAGCACAGAGTGTGTTTTGGGTAACTAATATAATACATTACATAGATAGATATTTTTTATTAGGTATATAATAGTTCACAGAGGTCGTCCATATAATTCATACTATTCCAGATACGCTTCATTAGAGCCATGATAATAGCTATAACTTTTGAAGTCGTGGCTAATAGGTAATTTAGAGCGAAGTATAAAAATTCACTGCGAGCTCGAAGTTATTCTGTAAGACGAAAGAAATAAAAAATTGATTGAAGACATCAAATGACTTGCACGTATCCCACTCGCGGTATGCTTGGCACGAGAATTCTTTGTGAAAAAATCCATTATGTGATGAATATCAAATATCTAACATTCCTCTTACACAATATAGTTACGTAAATAGCGGTAAACGAACTTCATGAAAACACTTATTCACACTTATTCTTTGAAGTCAATTGAAGGAAAATAGAATAAAAACCTACCTAGTTAGTTTGAGAGTGTGGAAGTATTTCCATTTAGAGCACCTATTTTATTCCATTCGAACACCACAAAGAAGAATTTCTATTTATTTGTTTTTGTCTGCAAATTAATGTTGTTTTTGGAGTCTCTTGTTTTCGTTTGAAGCCTAATCCTAAAGGTGAGTATGAACTAGAGCATTTGCTATATGTATGTAATGAAATGTTCAGTTTCCTAGTATTTCCATGTATTGTTACGTTCTTACGAATCCTCATCGCTGTGTTTGACGTAACGTAATGCTCACGGAGAGTATTATATACAGTTATAGTTATTATTTATTAGGTATTTATTCGGATTGATAGTATTTAATAGGTATATATTTTTATATTATATTATGTATTAGTTTATGCAATTAGTGTAGGTATTTTCTATCTTTCTTTCTTTTTATATCTTTTGCACACTTACCCACTTCTACATACTTGTCTCCCTCTCTCATTAAGGTTTGCTGGAAGAGAACTCTTTTTAGGGTTTAGTTCGCCTTTGCGATACCCCTCTAGTAATAAGGTTTAAAATAAGGTTTTATCACTGCAATAAAGAATTAAAAGTAAGCACTTACGAATTTTAAAAAATTGTACCTTCCTTACTTATTCCCTCGGCTCGCGCACGCATTCCCGCGTCATTCCCGCTACTTGGGCGGGCTCATAGAAAAAAACAGGTTGTATTATATTATCATCGTACAAAATGTTCGAAAGGGTTTCGAGTAAATTGAAAAACAGCGAATGATCGATTTGATACAAGTTAATACTCTTTTACTCACCTTAACAAAACTTTCTAAGATGTTCACCGAAAGATATTCGTACAATTTGCAGCTCCGTCGGCTAACTTCAACGTTTCATAGAAAACAACAGTCAAAAATGTCAATTAAAATGTAATTTGCACATTATCTCTATGAATTGCACAAGTCTCAAAAATTTTAAAATTTTGCGGACGACCTTTGCGGTTATTTAGATAATCGGTCAATTTATCGTGTAGAAAAGATTGCCTCTCATATAACCCTAAGCTTGAAAAAAATCCTTACAGTAAGATTGATCGGTTCTTACTCATGCAGGTCCACGAATTAGCATTATCATTCATCGGGACAATGCTGCCAGTATTCTAGCGCCTGCCTTTTATTGGCGTCTTTATGTTTGATATAGGAAATAGTAATGTATTGTTTTTAAAACTTCTTCTATATTCTATAGATCATGTTATATCCTGTAAATGTATTTACTTAAATAATGATAATTGATCATTATCAATATCATGCATATCAAGATGGCGTCATTACGCCATCTCTTATGCTGTCTCGCTTAGATGGGATTCGAAGTGAGCAGAACAGCATGATAGATGACGTCATTCTCAATCCCATTCTTAATGATATTTTCAGATTTATAGAGGACAATGTATTTCAATGTTTAATATTGCAGTACCAGCGTAAATAAACGGTCTGTATTTATACAAGGTACAAGGTACAGTCAGCAACGAAGACATTCCACATTTGACGTTTCATATTAATAAAGATTCCTTTTGTTATCCGTCTATCCGTCTGTCAACCATTTTCTTAGAAATGCGTGAAGGTATCGTTTTGAAATTTACATCATACACTCAAGTTCGTAACCTCTTGGAGACGCGATATGAATCAAACTTTTAAGTCAACGCAATCAAAACTTACAGCCGTTTATGCCCATTTTTTTATTTTTCAAGGGAATCTCATACAAGAAGATCAACAGAGCATTTCCCGTTGACCTAGAATCATGAAACAAGAAGTCTTGGAGCACACGTTAAGGAAAATCAGAAATCCGTATTTTTTATATCCTTTATGTAATTGTGACCAAATCAGATTATTTTTGTGGACTGTGCGGGTCGATTTCTTTGCTTACGTACACAAGTTTGTCCGGAACCCTTGATGTGCTAGTCCAACTCGCACTTGACGTTTTATTTTAACTCAAATAACTCCAAAACTTCCAGGGTTTTTTAAAATTATATACTTACTACAACTTAAAGTGCAGCCATGCATCTGACTGTGAACGAACCAAAATAGTGATTTTCTCATTTGATTCGGTTTAAAAAACTTTTAAAAACTGCAACTGTTAACAGACTTTTGTTGCCGACTGTACCTATTTACAGAGCCTTTGCAATCTCGAATAATTCGCTCGAGCTCTGATGCACTATTCGTTTGTTTTCATTTGAAATCGTTTTTACTATTGACAGGGACTTATTCAAATAACAATATTTCTGCGAATTTTTAAAAACAATTCAGTTCGTTTTTTCCTGTATCTAAGTTATTTTAAAAAACGCATATTGGAGCGCAGATTGGTTTATTCCTTCTCAGTACTCGCATTATTACACACACATCTACTACATACTAGCAAGCCGGAAACATTTGTAAAGTTAAAATTGTATTGTGTAGTTAAAATTCTAAGTCTTCTTCTAAGTTAAATTAGTTGTATGTACCTACCTTAAACATATTTTGTGTTTATCCATGAATATTGGAAAATAAATAAATTTTATTTTTAATTATTATTTATTTTAATTGCGGAGGGTAGTCAGCTAACAATGAACGACACTGTACCTATGTATGTAAACAAACCTACTAGTGGGCTTAGTCAGATTTCAAAGGTGAAAAGGTATCATCATCATCATCACCAGCCTATACCAGTCCACTGCTGGACATAGGCCTCCCCTAATGAGCGCCATAGCGCCCTGTCTTCAGCTTGCCGCCTCCAGCATCTGCCAGCAGTCTTTCGCAAATCGTCATCCCACCTGGTCGGAGGGCGTCCTACACTACGTTTTCCGAGTCGCGGTCTCAACTCAAGAACACGTTTACCCCAGCGGTTGTCGGTTCTTCTTGAAATATGGCCAGCCCACTGCCACTTCAGCTTGCTAATCCTTTGAGCTAAAAAAGTATGAAAAGGTATAATGTATAACTAATAGCCAAAGGCCTTAGGCATCAATTTTAGTTATCTATGGCCGAGTTTCTACAGCTACTACTCTGGTGCTTGAATCTGAAATTCACTTTTTTTATACAAAAATCTGAAAAATGCCATTGGACGTGATTTATGAGAGATCAATCACACCACAAAAGTCAAAGAGAACATTGCGATGATTAAGTTTCCGCTCATGTGGACGAATACGATGAGTCGCAAAAATGCGGTATCATATTCACAGAAATGTTAAAATGAAAACAGATGGCGAGTGCTGAAAACCGCAGTGCAGGTCATTTATAACACTATGCTGCATTTGCTGATTGGTGAAAGCACACTCAGCCGCTTTTAGGTAATGAGCCGTAGGAACATAGCCAGGAGACAGAATGAACTATGTGTTGAGCGCATAATAGCCTAAGTCTCCCCGATTTACGAGCTTCTTGGTACAAGGTACAAAAAGTACCTAAGTATTTTTCGAGAATTAAAATACTAGAAAGTTCCATTAATAACTTAAGCGGCTCATCGATGTTATATACAGACAAACGACGACCTCTCTGGCGCGGTGGGCGAAGGTCCACCTGCGACGCAGGAGGTTGCGGTTTCGATTTCCGCCTTGGGACAAATACTTGTTCGATCTGCAGGTATTTGTTCCAGGTGTTCTGGTCGTTGTCTATGTATAATAAAAAAATATCTATCTATATATTGTATTATATTATGTAAATCAGTTATCTAGTACCCATAACACAAGCTCTGCTTAGCTTGGGGCTAGATAATGTTGTGTGAATTTTCCAGCATTATTTATTCTAAACAAGACCAGATTCTAGTAGGATTCCTATTTTCTTTTCATGAACAGAACTCTGATAAAGTTAGGAGTCAATAAACGGGTTATTTGGAAAGAAAACGAACAATGCCTACAAGTCATTCGAAAGTTTATTAAGACGGGCCTTGTTACGGCGGCGTAAAAACACCGTAAAAAGCAGCGTGAAAACGCAATCTTGAAATGTTATTAGGCATTTTTCACTCCCAAATCTTCGTAAGCAAAATAAAGCTCAAATGAAAATGTCACGCGTTCACAGAATTTTCCTAAACAGAAAACTCTTCTCTTTTAACATGCATTGAATAGGAAGCCCGTTGCAATGCGCCCCAAATGTTAGACAGCTCAATTCGAATACCTACAATGCATGTCAGATGCTTCAGTGCCTCACTACATTTCCTTTCCGTAATATTATGGAAGCTCCGTAATATTATGGAGCTCTCTGTGCATTACCGGCTTCAAAATGCAAGCTTGAGTAACAGGGATTTATATAATACATATTGCAAAGACAGGGAGGTTAACGTATACTAAAAGGTTATTAATTTGATTTAGACATCCTTGGAAAAATGCATCCGAAGTATGAACGGTTGCATTTTTCCAAGGATGTCTAGAAATTTATTTAATCTGGAAATTACTTTAAAATCTTTATTTACAAAGAATTTAACAATCAAATAATATAATTAAAACAAAACTAGTAAGTGCAAAAATTAAAATAATTGCGCTAACTGCAGACTGTAAACAATCTACAGGTAGCTCAACTGATCCATAACAATACCAATAGTAAGCGTGCCCATGACGCAGACTGCATTGCCCCGCGTTGTATGGCAATGCTGATGCGCTAAGCCAGATACTCAAGAGCTGTCGGGTCACGCGTCTCTTCGACCAAACGCTTAGAGAATTTTTGTAAACCCGGAGAACCTCGTTACCCTACGAACCTAAGGTCTGGTTAAGGGGAGCATATGCGTAGGCAAAATCTGGAAATTGCATATATGATGGCTTAGAAATTAGAAAATAAAAATAACTTGACCGTTTGATGTTCATGTACATGCCGATATTGCTTCATCCTGTGAAAGCCATCTGTAGGTACCTAGTTCAAATGTCAAAATTACGTAATTAAATAACAAGCAGGAACAAATAATTTAATATTTGTTAGGTACTGTTATGAGGCGAACAATTTTATTACTTATTCATATTCATTTATTTCATTGCAATCATTGTGTACATATTCAGGTCTTATTATTAGGTATTAAGGTAATGCTCAAGAGACACAATGGTACCCAAATAGGGCGTTCCTTGTACTTCATTTGTTCCATCTTGTTACTTACCACATTGCACGCTGCGGCGTCCCTTAAGTATGAAAACACATAGATGATAACATTTTGTACTGTAGATACTACCTATTTAGTTTCAATGCGATTTTCACGTGTAATGCCCTTTTTTAAAATAAAAAATAACCCTTACACCCATACCTTTCTGTAGTTTACCTACTACGTTAAGGTAAAGAGCTCTTGCTTGCTAAATTCCTGTGCCGCACTAAGTCACTTACCAAAACTATACTTAAGCTCTTTGGTACTCAGCGAAGTGAATCACAGCTTATAAGTTTCTTAAGAAGAGCCCCGTGAAGCAAAGGAATAAATATTAATGGACGTTCTTCAAAGCAACGTCTAACATTATGAAGAAACATGAGAACCTGCTTAGTAACTTCGTGATCGGAAAATTCAATGTATTACGTATCAAATTTGAGAAATACGATAATAATAACGTCATTGGTACTGAGCCGAGCGAGCTGAATGTTGCTAGTACTCACAGTAGGTATAAAATGTGTTTCTTTTCTGCCGTTCCTTTGCCCATTACCTATACTACTTTCTTAAGCTTCGATATAAATAAATTATGCTGGACAATTCACACAGCATTATCAGCTGGACGCAGGCCTCCCCGTGATTTTTTATCTCATGGGGAAATGCCCATAAACCCCACGCTGGGCATGCGGGTTGGGGATCACAGTTCGGTGGTAGATCTATTCTAGAAGTGGCGCTGCTGCCCGCCCCCTGGTGTATGTCCTTTAGTCGCCTCTTACGACACCCACCACGGGAAGAGTTGGGGTGGTGCAAATTTTAAGCCGGCACCACACGGCCGGCATCCTACTCGTGTCGAAATAAAAATCATAAAGTCTTTATTTCCATTATTACAATAAATTTACGCATAGAAAAGTCAAAATCAAACACTGACACGGAAATAGAGTAGGATTTTTGACTTCTGTCGTTTTTGTATGCAGACTAAAGTAAAGAAGTAACGAAGAAACCTTGCCTTAGTTGTTATTTTTCGAGTTGGAGTAAGACCTGTAGTCCCAAGCTTTTATATCCTCCAGATAATCAGATATTTAACGATACGAAACTCGATACATAATTCAAAATAATAAATTCCACTGGCTAGTTCCGACAGCAATGACGTCATCATTAATTCATTCTAATGCTGGCCGCTCCAGTTTCATTTTATGGACAAACTCCATTGGAGTGCGAGTGCTCACATTAGTTTGCATTTTTTACTACCCACTTCAAAACGAATACATAATCACATAAAAGTAAATAAAGGGAGATTAGATAGCTTCTCGGAAGTGGAAGGCTCAAATTAGGTGTAATTAGGTCCACCCATCTCAGTTATAGTCGGACCGGCAGTGGCGGTTGCTACAACGATAACATTAGGGATAGAAATATACTATACATTCTTGCGTAATAGTGAGAGAGCAATACACGTCTTGTTACAAGTCGCAGTGCATGAGTAGCGTTTTGTTGTTGTGTAGATTTCGAAAAATGGAGGAGATTCTATGTTACGCTGTATGTTTTTTTTCGTCAAATTTGAAGTCGATTTTTAGTTCTTACAAAACCATACGATTATTTATTACTACCACAACGAACCTACTGGCACAAAAGTCAAGGTTTCAGGAAGAAAATAATTATTCCCATTTTATTTATCTTTTCTTCTATAATTTAACCAGGCATAGATTAGGTATCATTGACTTTTTATTTGTACACACATAATTGATGTTCTCACGCAGCTAACTTTGCACGATAGAAAAAACTAGACGAGCTTATGTAAGAAGTACCTACCTCTCTAGGTGGGTATCGCCCGAATACTCAAACGCAACTCAGATCAAGTCGTGATTTTTTGACAGTTTTCAATGAAAATGTGTCATAAATTCGTCTCTTGAGACGCGCTTAAATCTGAGATGCGTGTAAGTAAGTATTTTTACTTGAGGAAACTTTATCGAATTTCGACGAATTTCACTCAACTAGTATACCTTCCCACAGTATTCGTCTCGATCGGAAAACTTTGCAATTTATTTTAGAAACTATTCAGTCTTGGTTTGGTCTGGTTTACGACCTCGAAATACGAGACTCGGGACTCATGTTGTTCTAAAGTACCTACTGTGAACTAAAGTGTGAAGACGTAACGTAAAATTTATGGACCTCAAACTTATTCAGGTATTCCTTTCGCTACATTATCTACTTACCTCTATTCGAGTCTGAAATCAAAGCTATTTTAGGTAAGTGAACAAAAAACATTTGTTTATATGATGTGAAGTTTTTGATTTCTGATACAGATAACAATAATAGAAAACAACAAGATTATTCTGTTATCTTCTTGTGTTTACTTTTCTGTAAAGGCACAAAACACAAGTAAAACTTTAATAACGCATAAATTACAGACACGGAGAAAAAAAGGACCATATTCGAGTTTTAAAAAGGAGCGAGAGACGATTGAAGTGATGAATTGAAAAAATGATAGCACTCAACAGGCACGAGAGATTTCTCTCATCCCTGGTTAACAAATAGAAAGCTATCATAATTTGGCGTGTTTTTAAAGACATAAGACAACTATAGTCTTCAAATTCCTGACTAATGAAAATAGGTCTGGAAGTAGTTTTAAAACACACTTCGATGGCGCGATTTAATTCATATACTTAACTATATTCGTAACTAATTTCGTTTATTTATTCCCATGGCCAAGGAAACCAAATATTACCAGTGATTATGAAAATTATGTTTCTAAATCTAATAAATATAAATCTCTTTTACCAATTATTTGTCTTTTCAGAATTAACAATGTTATGAAATTGTACTCAACCTATTATAAATTTAAATTGTGGCCTTTCTTTATTACAAAAGATAAATTTCTTGGTCTTTTCTTTCGACCAAAGAAAGAGCTGTGAAAATCTACAGAGCAAGAATGTTGGAACCCCGGATCTCTGTACAGTATAGACCATACCAAGCAAATTTCCTTTGCAGATTTTTTACATAAATTATTATTTATTCAAATAGGTCATTTTTTACCACAGCATTTCTGTGGAATAAACCGTTTTTGTTGAAAGCATTTAGATGCGCTGGCTAGGACTTCTGGCATTTAGCCAGAGAGAAAATCGCTTTATGAAGGTTTTATGTTCTAAAGCTACTTTCTTGACAGATTGACTTCTCATCTCTAGTGTAAATTTTCGATCATCTTAAATTTTGTAACCCTATTTATCCTGGAGATATAATATGAAGGTCGCTCACTCAGGAGAGACCGTGTCTAGCTGTGGAATGGTAATATTATCATAAAGTTTGTGCTGTTGTGAAGATGTTTAGACGAAGACAACGCCAATACCGACACTGCATGGATCGAGAGACAATTTTGCACACTTATACTAGATCTCGAGAATTTCGATCAAGAATAACATTATGCTACTTTTATTCTGAAAACAAAAACACATGCAAAGCCGCGGACATAAGCTTGACACCTGACATTTTGTAGGGGCGATTGGAATAAAACATAGGATTGACCAAATAAATTGGTTTATTGAACTTTCACACAATACTGATTTCAGATGTTAAGATAGGTTTTATATTTTATTTGTACAGAGGTGCGTTTTATGCGACTTTTTTATGTAGTAGCTAGCTAAGCTATGTATATAATCACCAGCTTGAAATCAAAAGAAGTTCATTTTATAGAACAATTAATTAAAGTTTCAAGATAACATATATTTCTTTAAATTTAAATCTGAGTTATATTTTGAATTAATTAAACCTACTGAACCAATTCTATTTTAACGTAATAATACATTAAAACTTAATAATCATCTAAAACTTAGATGATAAGTCATTATATAACCCGCCCCTGATCATCCCCGGTGTAAAGGTGCCCATAATGCTTGCAGCATTACCTCGCTGAATAGCGATGGCAGTCCGTTGCTCCAAGAACGACCCGGAGCGGGATTAATTAAATAAATTATGGCCTCATTTTAAAAGCCGATTCAAAGTAACCAGTTTCTCGCTTACAGGCTGACTGAAGGTCGGAGGCGGGTCTAGCCGTCGTCCCACAATTCAATTTGGTGTGCGGTCTACGAACTAAAACCTACAGTATTCACGACAGATAAAGCGGATTATGCAGGCACATACAATACAGCTTTTCGATACAGCTTTACCAGAATGCTCACTCAAATATGATAATCTCATAATATAATTTGTTGTCCACACTACCGTAAGGTTAGTAGGTAGAGAATGCTATTTAGTCATTACGCTCGTCTATGTACAACTTTTGTGCGTGCAAGAAAGTATAGCTAATTATTCTATTCTATTATTTTGAGATCTTACTACCCCGTTATTATTTTGATAACCTCAAAGAAAGAGTTATTTTCCCTCTGATAGGATCGTCCTTGGTTTGCTAAAATAATGCAGTTATGTTTTACATACCTATTCAATAATTAGAAACACATTCTCAGAAATTTATAAAAAAAAAATATTGAGCTAGAACAGAAATATGTTTTCTATAACACTAGACATAAGTATAAGAAGTACACATAAAATTAAACAAACTGATAATACCTACAATAACTAAGATTACATGTCAAAACAATTAAAAATAGGTATTTGTTTACACAGTCAATCAATAATAAATATATATATATAATAAATTATCCAAATAGAAATTATAATTAAATGAAATAAGGATCACAACAAAGAATATTAAAAAAAATATCCATACAGATATGTTACTATTTTTACAAAGACTTGGTCCACACAAATAAATAGCTATGAAGCGATGCTTCTGGCGATAGCAACAACTATTTTGTGCGCAATCAGACCATACTAAGCTGTCATTGTGACATGAAAGCAATAAACTGGCACTCTATCCAGTGGGTAGGTGTTACCAACTCGTTTGAAGCATTTAAGCTCGTTCTGAATATGTCAGTGTGTGTGTGTGATGTGGTTTTGAGAACAACAGCTGGCGTTCTAGCTAATTAAATCATGAACGAGAAATATGAATTTAACCGCAAATCACAGTAATTGATGACCATACTCTCATTAAATATAAACAGGGGATTTAAATAAAAACCGCAAATTATAGAACAGCTGTGTGATGTCGATGAACCTTTAGATATTTAGTACAAATATTTTCTACTCAAAACAGAATGTAACTAAGACAAATTGCAGACTAGACAGCCTGGCTCGTTTGAATTCAATATCGAATGACGTGATGTCATTCGACATTGAATTCAAATTTTGTAAAAATTCAATTTTAAATCACTTAAAGTGTATTGAATGACATTCTTTATTGTGTTACGTTACAAGAGTACTAACGACATCGGACATTGGTAGTGATTCTGTAAGCACAAAACCTAAACTAAACTAGCGTAAAAATGTTGCTGTCCCCTTTTACTCAATCGAAAAAAAAGAGACGTCAACAATTTTAGGCTAGTTTAGTTTAGGTTTTATGCCAACAGAATCGCTACCATTATATGTCTAAACATATGCATGTCATCGATATATTTACATATTTACCATAAAAAATTTGGACGTCATTTACTTAGTAATTATAATATCGATGACCGTAACTGCTGTGACTAAAATGACGATGACCGTTAATATAAAATAATGCTTAAATTATTAATTATATTTTTAAGGTTAATTTACATATTTGCCATAAAAAGATGGTAAATATGTAAATGTCGTGGCTGAATCGTAGAACCAGCCCGTTTGTAGAATGGCTAGGCCGATTGCAAGCAAACATTTTGTAAATGTGGTTATATATAGCTTTAACTTTCTACACATATCTTCCAGAAGAACTTTATAGTATACTTCAGATAACATACAATCTGCTCTTTAAAAATAATTATTTTAATTATACTCATTCTCCGTTTGTGCTTTTGATGTTAAAATTACTATAGAAGCTCACTATTCACCATCATCATCATTCATCTTTTTACTATATAATTACAAGTGCATTATCAAGACAGCTGCCAAACTGCCAACTGTATTATGACTCTATTGCACTATTTATATCAATGGGCGTCGACTCGTGTCAGCGTTCACCTATTTGGAACGGATTTTACTGCACTGAGGGAAAATTATACGAAGTTTATACCATCTCTTCCCAGAGGAGTTTCAACTAAAATATATGTCTAGGAAAGCCCCCATTAAATTCTAAGAGCTGCAATGTTCACCGGCCGTGACGCGAAACGGCTCGACTTTAAAAGCTCTAGTACATTTTTTTAGTGTCGTTAGGTAATGCACTTCCCATTGTTTTCAGAGAGAAGGAATAAGAACATTTTAACAGGCCGGATGCTTTTCTGAATTGGGTTCAGTCATTGCTCTGTTTACACCATCATTATCACCATCACCGCAAGAAGTTGCGATTTCGATTCCAGCCTCGAGACCTAATATTATACTATCTAGGTATAGATATTTATTCTGTATGTTTTCTATGTATAGGAAAAAAACTAATGTATGTATACAATATACTAGTAGTTGTACGAATAGTAGACCTCGCGAGCACTTAACTTTTGCCCCTGAGGTTCGCATCGCCGAGACTGGGCAGTGAATGCGTTATACTAAAACTAAACACACGTTCCAACGCGCTTGTGAACATTTTAATTGTGTGAATTATCCGGAGTTATTTATTTATTTATAATTTCAGCGCTAAGTCACCCAGTTTGTTATCTTGCTAGCCTTCTTTGTCCTCTGTGTTATTTTGCAAAGATCGTAAAGTACATAGCCACTTGTGTAATTTTCAGTTGGTAGTCACTTGCTTAAGGCATAGTGTACCTAAGCTATGCCTAATAAAAGTCAAGTTTTCATCATTAGATCACAAGTGAAGTTGCATAAAAGTACCTAGAGATACTAATGCGTCTAATCTCGTTTTCATTCCAACAACACAAAAACTTTCCAATAAACCAGGACCGACAAAATCTAATCTACTTTATATACAGAAATGTTGTAGGTAAACAACGTTCGATTTCCGCGAAATATTTTCAGAGGTGGCAAATATTTTGCTTGCTAGTTCTGAGAGTAAATTTGAAACTTGGTTCAAGATAGTACTTTTATTGATATTGCTGTTTAGTTTATAGTTACTAGAGTTTTCGAAACCTGCAGTTAATACAGGTCTGTAGCAATGGTTTGTAGGTTTAGAGCGGTTTTTAGTACAGATAAATAATATTCTGAAACTCTATATAAGTGTCTTTGTACTGCATTGAGGAGGGCTTTGTATAATTAAAGTCATCCTTTCTGGGTGACTATAAATAAACAGATGTACTTCACTACTGTATAATTGAAGTCACCCAAGTGGAGTCAATTTCAGAATATCATATAACGAAGTTTGGTGAATGCGTGATGAAAACGTCTAAGTAATTAACTAATTTATTACACATCGCTTCTGGGAATTATGTGAGAATGTGTTAGTTTTGTAAGTTTAGTAGTTTAGTGTCAGTGTAAGTTTGTGATCGATTACAAACTTTAGCCTTTGGCCATACTAATATTATATTTAAGATTATTTATCGGGTATTTATCGCGTACCTTTTGCTTTCTTTCATACTAATATTATAAATTCGAAAACAACTCTGTATGTCTATCTGTCTGTTACCTTTTCATGCCTTACGGATAACAATAAAGTTTGGCAAGGAGGTAAATAGTGAATTCCAAAGAATGACTTAAGCTCTTTTCTATCCCAGAAAAACGCGAACAGAAGAAAAGCCACGAGCAGAAGCTAGTAATTATGTTTGTGACTGCAAATAAATCTGTCTACTTGCTATAATTTATACCTTCTAAATTATTGCTACATGCTGGCGTTAGTTTCAAATTGTTTTACCGCATTTACACGAATTTATGTGACAAAATACGAGTACATTATTTACTGCATAGTAAAATACATATTGTCCTCTCACGTATTTTGAACTATTTCACTTGTAATAAAGAAAGCAAGCTTTCGAAAGTCAGAAAGAAAAGGATGTGTTGGTCTGAACAAAACGCCTGAAACCGCGCGGTTACGTTACTTATCTGAGTAGGTAGGAAAAAGAGCCTTAAATGTAGCCTACATACGTATAACTTTATACCGACACACATTTTCGCACCGCTATTCAAAAGCGAAAAAAGTCAATTTCATCTTTGATTTTTCTAAATTTTAAATGCTGGTTTCGTTTAGCGTAGATTTACAATCATTCTACTCTGCGATAACATATCCTGCAACTTTATCACACAGGTGGGTTCCATCTTAATTAGCTTTCTGATGCAGTTTCTCGTTTCGCTTATCAATTTAATATACCATTACCTCGCTAGGGTGATTTAGCTTATCTAAACTTTAGTATATTAAGTGTGAAATTAATACCTTGTGATTCAGAATATCAAATGACATGCACATTCAACAAATAGAACAGGTAAACAAATACATTGAGGCCAAACAGACTTATCATGTGGTGTCGGAATAATTCTGATGAAATAATAAAGAAAATGGTCTTGGCATTGATTTATTAGGTTCTTATCCGAGTTTCGGGCCAACTCTCTCTCTTATTTCCGTCGCTCATAGTAACGCAATCATAATGAAATAACACTGACTAAATATTCATTAGGTACAACAGTGAAACAATACCTTTTTTGGACTTGCGCTTAGTTATCTAATTATTTGGTCCAAAGATTCTAGGATCCTACGTTTCGGTCAATAGATATTTAGTAAAAAAAACATGACAACCGCTGAGGTAAACGTGTTATTGAGTGGAGACCGCGACTCAGCAAACGTAGTGTAGAACGCCCTCCGACCAGGTGGGATGACTATTTGCGAAAGACTGCTGGCAGATGCTGGATGCGGCAAGCTGAAGACAGGGCGCTATGGCGCTCATTAGGGGTGGCCACCATGTCATGTCCAGCAGTGCACTAATATAGGCTGGTGATTATAAAAAAATAAACAGCATTAGATGCTCGCTGAGTATGAGTGCTTATTTTAGTTAAGTCGGCCAATAAGTCTTGCGGTTTTTATTTTTAAAATATTTTCTTTTTCGTTTCTTATTTATTCTTCATCTTATTTGTTACTTGAAAAACCTTGTAAATTTACATACGAGTATACCTAAGTAAATCGAATGCACTATTACAGATAGGTTACATAGGTAGGTTACATACTTACTTATGTAATTTGATTTTTTGTGACGTGTCCAAGAGTCATGTAAGGCCTAAAGGAAATAAAACACTTTGATATTTGATGACTAATCTCATCAGATTCTAATCTATGATGTACAACAACAACGATCTACATAGTAGTCAAGAGAAATACAAATAATCTCAATAGATCAATCATAGCCATGGATCTTCTGAGAAATAAATTTATCTCTAGATCCACACCTTCAAAACTAAATCTAATTAATATCTAACTTCGTAGCAGAACCATTTTGGTCCTAGTTAATAGATCAAACGATTTTCCTCCCAATTCTTCTTTGGGTTCAGATTGAGTCAATCATTCTAATTATTCCGTGTTGTTAAATACTACCTACCTCCAGGTAGTTACCATGTCTGAAAATCTGCCTGAGTGAAGACCTCAACTGAAAACTAAACTCCTGAAAGTCGGTTTACATTAGGTAGTGTAACTCACTCTCGGCTTTATTCAAACTCGTTACGCTCTCAGTTTACGTTCGCACAGTCCGCAATAAAACCTCTTTATGATTTGTGACTTCCCGAATGCTCGCCCAAACTGCGGCGGGAATTCGTTTTGTTTTCTTTCCAAATTTATAGTATCCTATTTCACTAAACTTTTGTGAAAGCTTCGCATAAACTGGGCTAATTTTTAACAAGCTTGGTTTCAAGATTTACGCATAAGCAGCTTAACAAATTGTTAATTGAATGTTATATTTCAGGTGTTTTTGCGCTTGGCGTTTGTTTTTAGGGTTCCGTACCTAAAAAGGAAAAAAGGAACCCTTATAGGATCACTTTGTTGTCCGTCTGTCCGTCTGTCCGTCTGTCCGTCTGTCCGTCTGTCCGTCTGTCCGTCTGTCCGTCTGTCCGTCTGTCCGTCTGTCCGTCTGTCCGTCTGTCCGTCTGTCCGTCTGTCCGTCTGTCCGTCTGTCCGTCTGTCCGTCTGTCCGTCTGTCCGTCTGTCCGTCTGTCCGTCTGTCCGTCTGTCCGTCTGTCCGTCTGTCCGTCTGTCCGTCTGTCCGTCTGTCCGTCTGTCCGTCTGTCCGTCTGTCCGTCTGTCCGTCTGTCCGTCTGTCCGTCTGTCCGTCTGTCCGTCTGTCCGTCTGTCCGTCTGTCCGTCTGTCCGTCTGTCCGTCTGTCCGTCTGTCCGTCTGTCCGTCTGTCCGTCTGTCCGTCTGTCCGTCTGTCCGTCTGTCCGTCTGTCCGTCTGTCCGTCTGTCCGTCTGTCCGTCTGTCCGTCTGTCCGTCTGTCCGTCTGTCCGTCTGTCCATCTGTCCGTCTGTCAACCCACTTTTCTCAAAAACGCGTAGAGTTATCGAGTTGATATTCACATCATATACGCAGGCTCGTAACCTCTTGAAGCCTCGATATAAATCAAACTTCTAAGTCAACGCAATCAAAAGTTACAGCTGTTTATGTCTATTTTTTTTCAATTTTTCCACGGGAATCCATGCACACAAAACCTATAGGGTACTTCCCGTTCACCTAGAACCATGAAATTTGGTGAGAAGCAAGGTCTTATAGTACAAGTAAAGGAAAAAATCCGAAAACCGTAAATTTGTAGTTTATTCACAGAAAAAATATTTTTTTTAATCTTGCCATGGACCAAAAACCTATAGGGTACTTCCCGTTGACCTAGAACCATGAAATTTGGTGAGAAGCAAGTTCTTATAACACAATTAAAGGGAAAAATCCGAAAACGGTAAATTTGTAGTTTATTCGCAGAAAAAATAATTTTCGAATCTCGCCAGACCAAAAACCTATAGGGTACTTCCCGTTCACCTAGAACCATGAAATTTGGCACGAAGCAAGGTCTTATAGCAAAAATAAAGGGAAAACCTGAAAACCGTAAATTTGTAGTTTATTCACAGAAAAAATAATTCTCGAATCTCGCCATGGACCAAAAACCTGTAGGGTACTTTCCGTTGACCTAGAACCATGAAATTTGGCAAGAAGCAATGACTTATAGCACAAGTAAAGGGAAAAATCAGAAAACCGTAGATTTGTGGTTTATTCATACAAAATAGTACATTGTTACACTAGGGTTGGACGTAACTTATTTAGTCTCGAGACGCCAATAGTTCGAGGGACTAAATAAGTTACGTCATAATCGTTATCAAATCAGAAAATTATTGTGCCTTATTCGTCTGGATTTGACTGATTTCTTTGCTAAAGAGTAAGAGTTTGTACGGAACCCTTGATGCGCGAGTCTAACTCGCACTTGACTTTTTATTTTAATTGAAATACAAAGTCAATTGAGTGACAGGATGAATCGGAATGCTGGTTTTTATTTCGGTCAACGAATTAGCATTGCCATTCAACGTGGCAATGCTGCCAGCATTCTGGGCACTCTGCCTTCTGGTGACGGCTTAGATTTTTAGTAAATAGATGTAAGTGTAAATATTAGTTGTAATTATTGAGTGACACATGGTTACTTTAGTTGGTTCTATAAGGCCCTATCTTATTGGAACACCATGGGGGCGCCACCGGTCGTGGCACCAACAAAATATAAACAGTTGTGTAGAGGGACCTTACCTGGTATCTGGTCCAGCCTGATCCAGCTTGGTCCAGTTTAGTTTTCAAATCACCCTCTGGTGATGCAACCATTAATCTATCTATAGAACTATTTAGCATCTCACTCACTCCACCACGAGTTGGTGGTAGTGTCTGTTTTGGTGTTTCTCGCTTGGTAGCTCAAGACACAATGACAATGGTGTCATAAAGAGACCGGATCTTAAATTTCGCTTAGATACTTGATCAAATGTGATCTAAGCAGGTCAGGACATTATGCATATGAAACCGAGCCATTCTTTGTCTATACTTTATTGCACACAAACGAAAGCACTAGATTTCAAAGGTTCTGAATATCTATGAAAGTGATTTATTATTTGCAAAGAAAGAAAACTTATAAAATGTCTAAAATCGTTTTCTTATAGTTTACTCAAAAAAATGTGTATACTGTAATTACTTACATTAAAATTAGATAGTTTTTACAACAGTTGAGTTGAGTTGTAACAACTTGCGAATAATAGGGCCGGTGGGTTTTCTTGCTGCTCTGATAAATTCCACAACAATGGAGATAAATGATACGAAAACATTCCCTGTTATAAATCCAGCTACATACTCAATTTGCAAGTGACAGATGGCATGCGTTTTTTCTGTCTATCTGTATCAGGAAAAATGATTATGTACTTTTAAAATTAGATATTTGTTCCGGGTGTCCTGGATATTTTATATGCATATTAAAAAGTATGTACTAATGTATTGTGATGACGACCTCTGTGGCGCGGTAGGCGAAGGTCCGCCTGCGACGCAAGAGGTTGCGGGTTCGATTCCCGCTTTAGGACGAATATTTGTACGATCTGCAGGTATTTGTTCAGGGTGCTCTAGTCGTTTTCTATACATAATAAAAAATATCTATCTATGTAATTTATTGTATTAAGTATATCAATTATCTAGTACCCAAGCATAATATAAGTAACACAAGCTCTGCTTATCTTGGGGCTAGATAATGTGTAAATTGTCCAGTATTATTTATTTATTGTATTATTTTTATCACTGGCTAGAGAGATGCTATGTGAATTATCCAGAATTATTATTATTATTTTTCTACAGAAAATACATAATACTATTCTACAGTAACAAAAATATCAAAACGGTGGATCTCCTTCCGCGAATCTAGGCTCAAGCGTTCGGTGACTAGGGCAATATTATTATTAGTATTATACAAAAAAAAAAAAAATATATACTAGCGACTCGCTCCGGCTTAGCACGGGTACTATATTATGCATGAATTATACACCTTCATCTTGAATCACATTATCTATTAAAAAAATCGCATCAAAATCCATTGAGTAGTTTTAAAGATCTAAGCATACATAGGGACACACAGAAAGCGGGAAGCGACTTTGTTTTATACTATGTAGTGATTCGAAAGTTTATTTGTTTCTTTGCCCTTCCTTCACACCCTAACTAAGCAACCAAACGACTTGATTTTTGGCATAGAGTTAGATGAATGGATGGAGTGTAACATTGGCTTTTCATCCCATAAATCAGTTTCCATGGGATAGAAATAACCTATAACTACGCAAGCAGTAGCTAGTTTAAAAAAAACTGTTTTTTTTTTCAGATTCTGTACAAACAGATAAGCTTGGCGAAGCAGTAATCAGCTCTATAAGTTTACTGTATAAGTTGTTTTTCTAAGCCTGTGGTTCAAATCTACATTGTGTTTAAGCTCCAAGAAAAATACGAACTTCCAAAAAGCTGCTTGATGGATGATGTTTACATTCACGGTTCGGTGGATCAAGTGCTTTGCTTTCGGCACAATTATTTACGAGTTAAATTACACTGTATCCAACCATCAGTCATGTCGAGACGAAATTCAAGACATGGCGAACTAATTTATGATGGCGGTGAAACTATTGATCTACAAGGTCATACAGCTAAGAAGGAAGTTTTTGAATAAAATGTACCTGGTCACGCTGAGATAAGTACTTATCATAAAAAAAGAAATGCGACTACGGATGATAAAACAACACATTTAAATTTAGAAAGAATGAGGACAGAATCGAAATTGCCCTTGGTGGCCACCAAAATCTATTTTCGATTCCCTGCGAAGAGTATATGGAAGTGTCATGCATGACATAATAATGTTGAAAAATTCACAGAGCACCCTCTAGTTCTAAGCTCTAAGTTTTTTAGGCAAATACCCAGAAATCGCGGAACTAATATTTTCAGATCGTACAAACATTTGTCCTAAGGCGGGAATTGAGCCCGCAACCTCCTTGATTGGAGGCGGGCTTCCGTCCGCCACGCCATATTGTTCGTCTAAATTTTTAGCTACAAATAAGCAAAAAAAAATTAAGGTCCATTTTTTTCCTAAAATTGTTTTTATAGGGCGTAACTTTAGATGTTCATTAAAAATAATGACTCCTTTCATTTGATTATCGAGACTCAAGTTTCAAGGTACTTACATTAAAATTCCTTGATATTGTCAGGATTATGAATTAAAATTTCAAGAGACAAACGATATTAAATGATGATGAGTAAAATAGGCCGGTAAGCAAAGATACATTCATGACCCTTTCTATTTTTCGTGGCGTCTGGCGTCTGGTAACGGAAATCTAATTCTAGTTCTAGAATTCTTGTTACATTTAACAAAGAGTATTTGTACTAATTATAATTACTATTATTATGAAATTTAACTTGTCTAAGTGCTTATTTTGTCAAGTTAATGTTTTTTATAGACACGGGTAACATCACCGTGCCTATAACTTTACCAAAGAAGGGGTAGTGGCGTCGCGTCTTAGCAGGTCGCACCACTGCTGAGGCTATGCAGAACACCCTAGTGGATTGTTGACCCCTAACAAGTGCCGTCAGGCTCCTGGCTCCTGGCTCCATAACTAAGAAGCTAATACACGATTGACAAGGGTACTACTAGATGTAAGTACAAGAGCAAAAGTAGGTCGGTTGATAAAGTAGAAATGAAATTTAAAGTCAATAACGTTTATCTCTTTACGCTTACAAAATAAGCACTTAGACAAGTTAAATTTCATAATAATAGTAATTATAATTAGTACAAATACAAAGAAATATTGTTGGAGTACATTATATGACACTAGTAATAACGGCTGATGTTCATCATTCGCTTCATTAGTTCGGCGTCCATTTTTAGGGTAACGGGACCCTATTACTAAGACTCCGGCTGTACGCCTGTCACCAGGCTGCATCTCATTGAGATAGTAAGACAGTTGAAATTTTCACAGATGATAATATTTCTGTTGCCGCTATAACAACAAATACTAAAACAGATTAAAAAAATATTTAAGGGGCTCCCATACAACAAACATGATTTTTTTTCTCGTTTTTGCTCGATATTGATAACAGCAACAGGTAGACCCTTGAAATATTCACAGAATAGTTATATAATCAACTAGCTGCGAACCGCGGCTTCGCCCCCGTGGAAATTTATGTTTCCAACTTTCTTAATTTTTTCTTTCATAAGAACCTTCTCCTGACAATAACAAACACAACAAAGAAAGAATTAGCGAAATTGGTCCAGGCGTTGTTGAGTTATGCGCTTACCAACACATTTTGCGATTCATTTTTATATTATAGACTAGCGGTCCGCCCCGGCTTCGCACGGGTAGTTATTTTAGCAATAAAGCTCAAATTGACTACGTTTTAGTTACAAATCATTTGTATGGGAAAAAGAAGGGCTATTTTTAGGGTTTTTCCAGCAATAATTCTAATTTTTCTCGCCGTAAAAACCATCCTTGAACTTTAACGAACATTTTAAAAAAAGATTTGGCCAAATTGGTCCAGGCGTTGTTGAGTTATGCGCTTACCAACACATTTTGCGATTCATTTTTATATTCTAGAAGATTACTCATGAATAATTAAATTTAAAGGAAAAAATTATTTAAGGATATTTTCTTACAACAGACATGATTTTCTTCCCATTTCTTTAGATAATGATACGGAGGCCTTCGTCCGTGAGTCCGACGTGCATGGCCAGTTTTTGAAGTCGCCAACTTACCTTTTTGTTTTTATTAATTAAATTAGTTATTGTGAAATTTGGTTTCATAAAATATATGTAGGTACCTATATGTTTAAATATTAGCCTTTCTTGATATAAAATATATTGGATTGTAAAATCGAGTATATTAGAAATCTAGTAGTAAAGTAATATCTAAGGACGCGGGATTACTTAGAAATAGTTAGACAGGTTTTAAGCAAGCGCTATTGAATAGTTTCAAACAACTTAACCAATTTAAAAGTTCAGGAAAGTATCTACACCATCGTTTTACCCAAATAAATTACGAGAAGTTTATAAGGGAAGCCTCTGCCTAGACAAGAGTTGTTTGACAAGAAAGCAAAGTTATTGACGACCTAGTAGCACAGCGACGCAGGAGATTGCGGGTTTGATTCCCACCTTGGGAGAAATGCTTTTCGCTCGGTATTTTCAAAGTGGGATAGAAAAATGTATATCTATGTGATGAACTGTATTAATTTATCAGTAATCTAGTGCACATAACATGCCTTGTAGCTTGATGATTCTGGGTAGATTGTCCAGTCCAGCATGATTCATTTATTACTATTTATATATAATAATAATAATAATAATAATGCTGGACAATTCACACAGCATTATCTAGCCCCAAGGTAAGCTGCAGAGCTTGTGTTATGGGTACTAGATAACTGATATACGTAATATTATACATTACATAGATAGATATTTTTTATTATACATAGAAAACACCCAGACCAACGGAACAAATTTCTGCAGATCGTACACAAATTTGTTCCGAGGCGGGGATCGAACCCGCAACCTCTTGCGTCGCAGGCAGACTCTCGCCCGCTGCGCCACTGAGGTCGTCATATATATAATATTGTTAAACGTGCCGATAGCGAAACAGTCTAGAGTGAAGTAAACGAACACCCTTAAAATTGAAGGCAAGGGAATCTCATAACCAGTTTTTGGACCAAGAATTATCTATCTACTAGTTACTGCTCAACAAAAAAGATATCGTGTCGTAAGATACAATGAGAGGAGACCGCGACACGGCAAACGTAGTGTAGGACGCCCTCCGACCAGGTGGGGTGACTAATTGCGAAAGACTGCTGGCAGATGCTGGATGCGGCAAGCTGAAGACGGGGCGCTATGACGCTTATTAGGGGAGGCCTATGTCTTCTATCTTATCTTCTTTCAAGAAGATATCGCTTCACTTATCTAAATAAAAATTACACCTACCTTGAGTTAGGTGTTCCATAGAAATTCCATGTGTGTCTCAAAAACACCCAGCGTATTTCCCGAACCAATTAGGTGTGCACAAATTTGTGGCCATAAAACAGAAGTGGCTATTACCATTCATACCCGGATAACCGGCAAACAGGATTTGCATCAACCGCTTTGCATTCAGGAAATGCGACCATTAATCAGAAGCTTACTGGGAAATTACATTCGGTATTCGACAAGAGACAATATCGAACTTTAAATTAAGCTTCAATTCAAATGCCTTGGAGGAACTATCATGCGGAAATGGAAAGGCAGTCGAGTAGTAAAATCACGTTTTGTAGGTGATTTGCAACCTATTGAAGCAAGAACTCATAAAGTACGGTAGCATGAATTAACATCGGAAATCCTTTGACTTCTTTCTTATATTTTACTGACAGAAGACAAAACGTTATTTGCTACGGGTGGCGCTACGGCGTAGCACTTTGTGTAGCTCGTAGCAAAAAGCGTAGCATGCTTCTACGAAAGTTTATTTTTTTTATCTCTCAATTTTATATTGCCTCATATATTATTATATAAGAAGTATGCATGTGTTAATTATTTATAACGGTTTTAAATTCCTTCCTACTAAAATTATGAGTGCGAAAGTTTGGTGTTTTTTAGCTATTCACAAAAAACTACATGACGGACGGGGCTGGAATTTATCGTACAGGTAGTTTTAGGCCCGGAAATTTATGGAACAGATTTTTGGAATGAAAAGTCATCCCAAAAATCTGTACCCTACCCATGTTATACAATAACTTTAAACTTTTTATAAAACAGTGCGTGGAAAGCCGCGAGTAGAAACTAGTCTCTATATGTATAAAAACAAATAATAAATAAATAATAAAAAGAGACTTTAAAAGAGCACGTAGCGTCGCGTCCCGGTTTGTGCTGATCCTAAAGTAGAGTCTACGAATACTCATGAGAAAAACTATTCTCTTCATAGAATGGAATAAGCAGTCAATAGATTGGGTAGGTACCTATACCAAATTATTGCAGTACGGCTAATCGCAAAGCACTTTATCAAGTATGTCTATCGAGTAATTCGTAATTCCACAACACTTGATTGATCACTGTAATTAGCTTCAAGCCCGGTTTTGATGACCTCAGTGGCACAACGGACCAGAGAAGGCCTGGCCTAAATGTGACGCAGGATGATACGGATTCTATTCCCGTCGCAAGACAAATGTATGTACAGATTACCGATGTTTGTTCAGAGTTTGGGTGTTTTCTATGTGTAGTAAAATATTTATTTAGGGCACATCCCCGCTTCACACACAATAGCGCTGCCACCTATTTACAAAGGAATTTACATAAATCTGTTGGGCAGTTTGTGATACCTTTATTAAGATAAATTTAATGTCTTTGTAATTAATTTTGTATCGAGATGCGAAGTTGCACTTGGTGGTCACCACTCTCGGCGTAAGGCGACTCCTTCCTACCTCAGTTACCAAACTCCGCAAAAAAAAAGGGTGACAAAGGTTTATATAATTAATAAAAGTAAAAACTACAATCAAATTTTTAGTCTACAATTTTCTACCTTTTTATTTAACAAAGTAACTAAAATATTTTTTATAGTAAGTAAATGTTATTTATTATAGAGTCAATGAATTCTTGACCAACAACAAATTAAGTACCTACCTACTTACTAACCACTAACAACTAGGAACCGCGAGGTTCTCTTATAACATTGTGACTCTCATAGAACAAGGAATCATCATAACATTGTTTGTGTGATGCTTTATAACTATAATGGTTGACGAAATCAATAAAATAAAAATTTATTAAGTTTTATTTGACAATATTATATATTTATATTTATGTAAGTACTTACACAATACTTACAATACTACTTTTACTATGTAAATACACGTTTTGTAGAGGAAGAAGACAGGATTCCGACTAGGTTTATTCAAGTATGTAGGTACTTACGTAACACTGCACTACAGCTAACAATGCTCAGAACTAATGCTGCAGAGACTCTTCACAAATCTCGGCCACAACGCTACGTTTTTGTTTCGTGGCTGAGTTATTAATTAACTACATACAATACAACTGAAAACCCACAACTTTTGAATACAAAAATTCATTCTTCGCTAAATCAGCAAACGAATTGGGTTTTTCACCTGAAACCCAACAATTTCTTAAAAGCCTTTCTAAAGTCCAAATTGAAAATTGTGTAAATTAATGGGTTGAGTGTTGAGTTCGCATAACCTAGCCACGTAATAAATCCAATGAGTCTGTTGTTCGGACAACACCAGGGACAAAAAGATAATATTACATACATGAGGAAGAATGGCAACCAACAGAGAACAAATGATCCCATTATTATTCCTAACGTTCGCGCTGCACGCCTTTCCTTAGAGAGGGATATCTTTTGTTTTTGCTCAATAAATTGATGGACCACATCTCCACTGCTATTAACACTTGCAAGAAGTGGCTTTTCCTGTTTCTTCCTCCGTTGGCTTAGCTTTTTCATAGATCCTTTCCTCTTGTAACTTCCACTTCTTGAGACAGCTTCCGAGTGTATTATATCAGATTCTATAGTTTGTCGGGCGATAGGGTCATGCAAAAGTAGGAACGGTACGAAAAAGTTCTTTTTTATATCCATAAAAGCTTTTTTCTGGCATCGTTTGATGCTTTCTCCGCTATCCGACTCATTTTCGGAATCCTCTCTGTTTTCTTGACTATATTCTACGTTCCCGGGGATAATCGGTTGCTTGTGAATACGAGGAGCTAGAGTACGTTTTCTCAATCTTCTTTTCGCAGCTAAGTAAATCTTTATATACACGATGGTCATTATTATTAGAGGAATGAAGAAGGAGCCCAGAGACGAGTATACTACGTAACCACGTTCTGACGTGAGCTGACATGGTGTGTCCATTGTGAATTCATTAGGCCAGTCGTTCCAGCCGAGAAGAGGAGGAGAGCTAATGACCAATGACAGCAACCACACCCCAGTTATCTGAATCATCACTCGTTTTAGCGTCCTTTTGCTGGCGTAGTTGATAGGATCCGTTATGGCCCAATATCTGTCTAGGGCGATTGCACAAAGATTAAGAATCGATGATGTGCACGACATTATGTCACATGTAAGCCACATCTTGCACAAATGCTTGCCCCATAGCCATCGGCCCAAAGTCCCGTAGGCCACATTCAGAGGCATCACCAACACCGCGACGGCTAAGTCGGCAGCTGCTAAAGACACAATGAAGAAATTCTGAACGATTCTCAAGGGCTTATGCGTAAACACTCCAAGTATAACTAGAATGTTTCCGAAGATTGTTCCCAAAATCACCAATGATAGAGAAACGACAGTTATTATAGCCTCCCATTCTGGAACGGCTATTTCCAATCCTAAACTTGAGTTGTAAAGAAAATTTACGATTTCACAATATGCTTCTTCGGTAGTTATGTTCCAAAGATCGCTTTCGTTTTTATAATCCGAGATGTTATAAAAATGATATTCGAGATCACTTAATCCCTCTTCCATGGCAGAAATACGTCTTCCGGTTTTTATGGTTTTAGTATCTTTCTAGCATCGGCTAGGTGGTTACATAAAGTGACTAACATTTTGTTATTAGGGCAAGGCAACCAGACTTTAGCCAGCGCACAAATCTGCAAATAAAGAAAATATCATGTTAGGTACGTAGATAAGTGCTTTTTACTAGGTACCTAAACCTATGTATCTCACTGCTGAAAATTATACAATCTCAAGCATCTATAGGTACTTATTACAAATTCGAATTGCAATATTATAGGTAGGTACCTACATAGGTATATGCTTAAAAATGTAGGTAATAGGTACATAATATGCTTCTGATAATTTCGAGATTACCTACTGGAATATGATTATAATGCGTTAGGTAGGTATCTATTTATTCGAAAATTAAAAGCCAAGTATTTTTTTAATATTTTTCTAGTGTTTTGTGATCAAAGCCCCCATGAAAGTATGGTCCTTTTGTTACACCCTGTATATTTGCCGGAAGATAACCATAAAGGAACTAGGTAGGACCTAATAAGTTCTAAAGGATAACTTCTGTAGGTACCTAGTTACTTACCAAATAGACAAATGGCACTCAATGTAACATCAATCTTGCAGACAGAAGTTTAACAAAATATCGTTTAGTAGATACATTATATTGACTTCTTTAATGACACAGCTTAGCGATACCAAAGCACAAAATAGTCTGAGAAAAATGTTCACACACCTCCCTCTATTAATTTGTATTGTTTCTAGGGAAGCTGCCCAGCTGAGACTGCGGCTGAGTGAGACTAAAAATAATAGCAGAGCTTTGTCCCCTAAGAACAACCAGCCTACATGCACACCTAAAAGGTCGGCATTTCTATGTCAAGCTCGGTTAGAAACATACCTACCTTCCTAGATATTACACAAACCTATGTCACCCGCCCCGGCTTGAATACGGCGGATTTGCTATAAGTTGGTTCTACTTTAGGTAGGTACATGTTGTACATAGTTGATGATGATGATTCTTTAATATTGGTAATATGCGGGTGTTTGGTGTAGGGTAGACAAACTTGGTGTGTGTACATTTAAAGTGTATCCCTGGATTGGATAAAGTGCGACCTCGAAAGGAGGCGAATCTAGATAGTAATAAATTATCGACAAAAATATTTTTTTGTAGTTTTTTGATGTATTCAAAATTTTATACGAATAACTCTGTTTACAAAAAAATATTTCTTCTAAAGTAGTGGCACTATTTTATAAAATTCATAATAAAGTCAAATTTGTGGTAGGTAGGTACCTACCTACCTAGTGGTGATAAGATTAAATAACAAATAGGTAACTCACAAACGAGCGTTAATTTGGGTTATTTAACTACGTCACGAATTATCGTGACGTAAATAGAGTCATTAGTGAGTAGGTAGTAATTTTTATTAATAATCAATAAAAAACAATAAAATTAATACCTACTTAAATATGGTTCGTACTTTTCAATAGATTTTGGTACAGCGCCTCTAACGCATGGAGAGGGAACTACGCAAATCACAAATAATTTTTAGATGGCGGCGGCGGCGGGAAGCGAACGCGCTCTCTATGATCTATTTATGCGTGGGTATTTGTTTGTTTGAATCAAATTATTACAATACATACTAGATTATTTGTTACATAATTTTCAAAAAGGTTTATTTTTATCATGTTTTGAGTGAATGAGCGAAGTTGCGAACCAGTTAATATTTTTTTTTTCATGCAAATTTCAGATAGGTACTTAATTATTGCAATGCTAACCCCTTTGGGGTAGTTTTCTAAAAATTAAAAGTACGTGCTTAATTATTTAGTTCGTAGTTTATTTGTACTGTACTGAGTATTGAGTGAATCGAACCGAGGGATCAGCGAGGAACATCGACTTTATACCCAAATTTTGGGTATAAAGTCGATGGCGAGGAATAATATTTTTCCTTAAAGAAATTGGTTGGAAACTTCTTGACTCTCTGGCTCCTAATTCCAAAACACACACGCGAAGCCGCGGGCGTAACCTATGTAGGTTAGGTTGGTTTAAAATTTTATGTATTGTTTGCGTTTAGTCCAAAGAGAATAAAACCACTACGTAACGTACGTTACAGTCTTCATTCTCCTTCCGGAAAGAAAGAAAAAAAAACGCTATGCTATGCATGCTTATCGATGCTACTATAACATAACCTATTTATTTACTTAGAGGCCTTATCAGGGCTGCCAGGTGAAAATATGCCGCAATCGTACCACAGCATAAAAAAAGTCGTACCCCCAAGGAAAATTTGAAATAAAAAATCGTACCTGCAATAATCATCGATATAAATATTTTACGTACAATACAATAACTAATATTGAGAACTACATAGTGAAAAAGACTATACGTACTAGACATGTAATAAAATTACTTTTTTGTATAGGTTTGCCGTACTCATCATTCTAATCATAGACTAGTAAGTATACTGCGTAATTCTAATCATATTAGTTGGCTTAAAATTAGTGCAGTTTCCAGTTGATCTAATCAGTTGCTTTGCCAATAATGTTCCATTGACTGTGTCGTTGACCAGGCTATTTCTTAGTTTGGTTTTTAGTAAATTAACTTCGATGAACGCCTTTTCGCAATCAGCACTCGAGTGTGGCAAGCTTAATACATTAATAGACTGAGTTCAAACTGCGCTAGTGTTTTGAATTGATCAAAACGCTGCTTGATGTCCACCCAAAATTCATCTGGGCTTACCGTCATGTCAACTTTTTCAATGATGTTGGGAAAACTACGCCATTCATCATCTATCGCTTGCATTTCTTGAATGTTATCATTATCAGGATTGATAATTCGTGGAACAAGCGTCATCACTGGCAACAATGATCGGATATGAACCTTATTTATTTAGATCGAAAGTCCTCTTTCATGTATAGAAATGGGTATACAAAATCTTTATGATTATCTAAAAAAGTCGTACGTTTTCTGTAGGTACGATTTCGATGTTTCGATCGTACTCGCAAAAATCTTGCAAAAAATCGTACAGATACGATTTAAATCGTACAAATGGCAGCCCTGGGCCTTATAGCCTTTTTTATAAATAATTAAATACAATAATAATAATTATCAGACAACCTATAAAAAGGTGTCTCTCAAAAATAACTTTTCTTTCTAAAGGACTAGCTATATAATATAACTCAATGTCAGTTTACGATTTCTGTAGAGCAAAGTAATGGTTCCAGCCCGACCATTTTCGTGAAACGCTTCGTAAGCGCGATCTAGCGCTCGTCCACTTTTAGCAGCGACATCTATGAGTGTATTATGGCACTTGAGAACGACTGGTGATGTCAGTGTTCTTTGTTGTCGTGCCTAGGATTGTGTATCCTCTGTTGGTGTTTGTAAATAAATTAATATAGGCTTGACCTTGGACTGTTGTAATAATCGCAAAATAGTTGTAATATTACTGGTTAGCATTTTTGATAATAATACTTATTAGGGCATCGGAACCGGTTTTTCCCGGTTCCGAAAGAACAGGGAATTCCCGGTTCTTGGGGCTATGAAAAGAACCGGTTCTCAAAATATTAGGAACCGGGTTTTCGGTTCTTTCGGTTCTTTTATAAAATTATGAATATCGCAGATTGTGTAAACATTTTTTAACGTTGATATACGTAAAATTCTTACAATACTTTATTCTAGTGATTATTTTATAATTATGTGTGTACAAACTTCTATTTTTGCAGTGCATGTGCATATTTGATTGACCGGTAGGTTCTGTTCGGTGACCGGTATTCAGTTGGTCGAGAATGGATTTGTTTGTTCGTTTTGTTGTCCACGGTATGCGCAATGTTTTCCTCCAACCCCACATTTCAAAAGCCTCGATCTTCTTTCGGTCATCTGCACGAATTGACCACGATACAGAGCCATATAGAAATATTGAGAACACCAAAGAACGCACTATTCTCATCTTGGTGGTATTAGAGATACTTCTGTCTTGCCAAATTCTGGTCATCATACTCATGGCTACTTTGGCTATTTGCGTGCGTCTGCGGATCTCCTTTTTACAGCCTCCCTGATCGCTGATCAGGGAGGCTGTAAAAAGGAGATTTTTTACTTTCGCAGTATAGTCGCCCGCCACCTTTATGTGACCTGGTCTACTTCAGTCAGTAACTTGCCCTGATTATCTTCAATAGCCCAAGTTTTAGGTTTGAACCAATGAGTTATGCCTTTAACTTTTAGAAAGAGATTTGTGTGTAACGTCTGAGCATGCTCCTCTACGTCCTGACATATAGAGTTCAGGTACTGATTGTGATCCCTGCGACATAAGC
This sequence comes from Eupithecia vulgata, assembly GCA_946478455.1. NCBI lineage: Eukaryota > Metazoa > Arthropoda > Insecta > Lepidoptera > Geometridae > Eupithecia > Eupithecia vulgata. The sequence continues at coordinate 7,784,052 of OX297869.1, read as the reverse complement.
GTTGAACCTTTGCTGAGAGAGAGTGATATTGATACATTTTGTTGAAAACACTAGGTTTTTGGGCCTACAGATAGACAGTAAATTGAATTGGAAAACGCACACGGATACACTTTGCAATCGACTCTACCAATACTCGTATGCTCTTTACAAACTGAGTCAAATAGCTAACATTACAGCCTTACTTGCGGCATATTACGGGCACACTGCAGCATTATTAAGGTTTGGAGTTATATTCTGGGGCAACTCAACAAACAAAACACAAGTATTTAAAGCACAAAAGCGATGCATTAGAGCAATGTTCGGTTTGAGACGGACCGACACGTGCAAGAGTGTTTTCAAACAGTGGAGGATCCTAACTCTACCATCCCTGTATATATACGAAGTTGCTAATTTCGTCAAAACTAATCTTGATCGATTTGATCCCTACCCACCTGGCACTCGCCGAGAGGGTACACTACACCACCATTCTTGCAAAACCTCCTTACTTAGAAAAAGTGTTTTTTGCATGGCACCGATTATCTATAGCAAAATTCCTTTTCCGATACGCTCTGAGAATAATTTGAATGCATTTAAAAACAAATTAAATAAATTATTGGAGGAAAAAGCTTATTATACAATTGATGAATTTCTAAATGACAAATTTTAATATTATTTACTGACATCAAATACCTAATTTTATTAATTTTTATTTTCTTGTAATATTATTCCTGTTTTTTGACTTGCATTTATTTTAATTGTACTATGAACTTAATCGAAACTGACATAATTCACAAAATCTGATAGAAAAAATGCTTGTATAATTTTTCTTTGTAAGTAACAATGTTGTAAGCCTGACCAGGGCAGACTAGAGATACAAATAAAATAATTTAAGACCAATGTAATATTACCACCTAGTTATACAACAATAAACTCATTTATCATTTTAGAACCGGGTACCCGGTTCTGTGTTGGAACTGGAACCGAAAGAACCGGTTCTTAAAATATGGCCGGTTCTCGATGCCCTAATACTTATATTAAAATTAATAGTTCTTGCTGTAGGCGTAGGTATAGGTACAATCATCAATTTTATCTTGTTTGTTGATATTTGTGCATTGTTGTGATAAGTCGACGTGGGAGGTTATTGTAGGCGCCTGTCAAATATGAGAAATGTTTGCACCTCTGATACAGTTTAAAAATAAATCCAGTTTTTCTAGATAGTTTTTATTATAGACAGAATTTTTTCACTACAGTTTTTATCTAGTTTCACCACAGACTGTAGACTGGCGGCTGCGCCGCGCCGCGCCTGTGAGTTTCACCCCCTTTTGGAGTTGCTCTTTATCCAGGGACACACTGTTTAACTTAGAGCATTTATAATGCTCTAAGCTGTTTAAGCGAGGTCAAAGAGGAGGAGGGAGGTCAAAGATCCTAGGATCCTCCTAGGATCTTTGACTGAGGGTTATACACATTTCTGATTTCGTTCGTCCAAGATGTGACATGATTTTATGTTATTATGTCACATTCAAATGTCAAGCAGTCACAATTTGCATAATAATCTATGGATGTTTGTTTGTTGTATTTGATTTGCTTTCATCGCACCGATCATTTCCTGAAATTTTTACCATATTTTGACTATTCTGATCTTAGTAGATCCCAAAACACGCACAAGTTTTGGCACAAGTGCGCTTCATAGGCTATAGTGAGAATAGTCCAATGATTAGTGCTCTAAAATGGGTTGTCTAACATGGATTCGAGGTATGACGTACAGCCTTCATAAAATAATTGGTTTTCCAGCTTCGTAGTACTAGTGTTTATAACAGTTATTTACCTAGCCAGTTGCAATGTGAACGCTATCATAATCATTAATTATATAGGTAGTAAGTAACTTAAGATTTAACGCCTGTCTAATGTTTTACCAACCATGAAAAAACAGTCACACTGACCATCTAGGTATCTATTACCAAACCATTTACCTACTAGGGTTTATACAGAACCATCCTTCTAATATTATTATTTAAAACAAACAGGCGATAAGTTTCTCAGAAAAATAAACTTAGCAGACCCCCCCTGGTGACTCCTACCATCCTTGGGTGAAATAAGTCTAATAATAGTTACACCATCAGCAAGGTACTTTTATGTTACCAAATCCAGATAACAATAGGAAAAAGTGAAATAATATTGTCCATCTACATTACATGTTACTTTATCCTTGTATAGTATGTATGAAAAATTATAGATGGAGGCTTGTAAACTTATTTATTTCCTAGGGCCTTCTGCGGTTTTGCACCTGTTTAAAATACATTTTAAGGTGATTTCTATCCCATGGGAACTGAAAAATGGGAAAGCCCTTGTTTGATTCTAGGCCTAGAAATACCGGTATCCAAAATTTCAGCCTATTCCATTCAGTATTTTATGTGTGAAGAGGCAACAAACATCCATCCATTCAAACTTTCATATTTGTAATATTAGTGTGATTGTTTTCAGGGTTTAAAATGCCATTTGCTATTAAAGACAAGGAGCTGAATAAAATTGCTGCATTCTTCAATTTCTGGACATTCCTATTAACCTGTGCAGCGATTGTGCAATCCAGTTGGTTCAAAATAAAGGGACTAAATTGCATCCCCGAACTGTCTCCATCACATGTCTTCTTCTTTGAAGATGGTGACAACAACAATATATCTTACTTTAGTCGTAAGTGTTAATAGTTCTCTAAAAGCATGTCAACACATTGCCAAATTAAATATCACCCATAAGTCAACAAGTCTTTAAAATTCCAGGAACGGCATGCACCACCCCAAAGATCATAATCCTGATGAGAGTGCTGATTCTCCTCTGCTTCATGGTACTCCTATGCTCTTGCATTGGAACCCTCATCAACCTGACAAGCCTCAACAGCAGAGTCATCAAGATACTGCGACGGAATGCTGTCCCGAGCATCCTCTGTGTATTCTGGGTTATAGCCATTGTTGGTGTTTGTTACTATGCTACTGTTGTACTTGGGGATGAAAATAATGCTGATACAAATACAATACAGGTTGACTATGAATACGGCTTTTATATCATCACTGGAGCAGGTCAGTTTTCTTTCCTTTATCTAATTACTGTAAGTAATTACAAGGCCACATTATAGGTTGCAGATAATAAACCTACAAGTTTCTCCCTGCAGCTTTACAGCATTGTTTCTATGAAAACATTTTATGGTTATTTCTATCTTACAGGAACTGTTCTATAGCATAAAAAGTCCAGCCTATGTTTGATTCCAAACTAAGGGCTACATCTATGCAAAATTTCAGCCCGATTGATTCAGTAGTTTTGCTATGATAAAGAACGAAACATCCAAAGAACTTATAATATAAGCGTATTCCATAAGTGTGTATGAGACTGATTATTTAGAGTCACGGTCATGGTGTATAAGACGATGGTCAAGTGTTTAAGAAGCTAATAATTATAACCCTGACCTTGAGGTTCTGTCAGTTTCACCTCAGTACTGCACCTTTTTTCCTAAAACCTTCAGGTTGGTTTAGGAAAATTTATATACAACTTACAGTTCACAAAATTTAGTAAGGTTGTACATGTACCAACATAATACCCTGGTGGGCTATAGTTTTCAGCTAACTCTCTTATTAGGACTGTTAGTCACTCAGATGGTATCTTCTAAGTGCTTATCTTTTCTTGATCTTTTTAATACTCTACTACACTACAGTATCAAATTTATAACACCACCAATTCTTTTTATTTCAGGTGCATTAGCTCTGTTAGCATCAGCTGCTAATCTATGGGGGGCACCACTAAACGGTGATGAGGACATTCAGAGGAGGAATCTCATGGAAGACTGGGATGGTTATGAGGCACACAGTGTTGGGCCCACTCCAGCAGTGCCTGCTTTACCCCCCTACACCCCCAGTGCTGATTATGTACCTACTATTCCGCCCTATGCACCACCTGTTTTAGGATCCCAGCAGTACTTTCCCTTTGATGACTTATCGGTTCTACCACCTCCACCACCTTACACACCGTGATAAATAACAAACAAGTTGAGAATGGTTTAAGGCTTGTGAGGCAATATAAAATCTGTAGTTATATTAGAAATCTCGAAATATTATGATATTAGATGTTATGAATATAGTGGAAAGAAATTTAAGAACTTCTTTGAGACCTATGTAGATTATATCAATATCCATTTGGTTTAAGAACATTTTAGCCAATTGTTGAATTTCTAACCTTAGGTAGTTGGTATGCATAAAACTGATGATTATTGTTCTATGTATGTATATATTGTGGTTGTGAGTTGATCAATGATTCTTGTTCACTTTGGTACCTATGTGATTTGCCATTTTAGTGCCTATTTTATCATACTTCTCCCCTTCTATAATGCTTAGAAAATTAAGAAATTGCTATTTTGTCCATTAGAGTAAAATTTTGGTGTCGTGAGCTCTCGATATTTAAAGTTAATGTTGATAAGTATTAATCATCTGTATCATTTTTTATTCAAGTTAACTTTCACCAGAATTTTTCATTTGTTGAGGTTTAAGATCCTACTATCTAAAAATCAACCTTGCTTTTACTTTTAAGTTATTGTCTTCTTAGCTACTTAACTAATAATTAATGTAGTGTAGCAGTGCCTACAACTTATGTATGAATGTACCTTTTGCCTTAAACCAGCATAATCATACAAAATAAATGAAGTAACTTTTAAAGCAATAATATTATATGATTTAAGTTAGATATATGTAATATGTGTAAGAACCAAATACTTGAATATCCTGTTGATCACCCCAATGTACCCAAATTTTTAGTATTCTTTGCTTTATTTTCAATGTTTTACTAATAGTTAAGCTTGTTGCTCTGTGTTTTTAAACAGCAGGAACAACATTTTGTTTTAAACAATTGGTTTCAATATTTTATCACTTTCCTTGAAAATAATGATAATGCATCTATTATATATTAGAGCATTCATGTGTTATAAACTTGTTACCAAAAATGTTATTTAGATATTAAATTATTCCTAATGTAAAGTTTTCTTTATAGAGATAAGAATAGTTATTCCCTGGTTGACGTACTGGGACGTTTATTTTTACAATAACATAACCAGAGTAAAAATTATTTTTGTGTAAGACCAATGTAATACATATCTCGAAATAAGGTTTTTGTTTTCTTCTCAACCCACTATGTACCTACCTGAAATTTTAATAAGGTAAGTTTAATTGGCATACAGTAAAAAAAAGCCTTGTTTAGGAAGAGATAAGATGTTGGACTTTGTGGCCACCAAACACAATTATTGCATTTCCTCTAAACTATACAAAATAAAACTATGATAAAGGCGTTAAAAAAAGCGTATAATAGGTATCACAAATTGCCCATTGAAAAGTTTGACTTGCCAGAAAGTATGAATTGCCTTGGTTCAATGAAATAAAAAAATAGGTGGCGCTAGTTTGGCTCGGGGTGTCTCAGTGGTGGAGTGGGCAACACAACACAAGCTGCTAAGATAATTATGCAGATGATGATGCCCCGCTAGGAGCCAATAGCGATCCTCAACCCACATACCCAGCAGTGTGGGGATTATGGGCATGATACCCCCCCCCCCCATGAGATAAAAGCCAGGCGATTATCAGGGGGAGGCCTGTGTCCAGCAGTAGACCATTATAGGATGTTGAGGTATACATAAAGTAAAATAAAAGGCAGATTTGTACACAACTTCATATTATATTATATTTTTTTTTAATACTTGGATATTTACAAAATATATTTACATTTATGTACCTACCTTTTACTATATACATAATACATAACAACAAAACTAATTATAATAGTATATGTATGTACTCAAAACCAGTAAGTGTTAATCAACAGTATCTATCTGTAGATGTATTTATCATTTACTGTAGATACGGTAATGTTTACAATTGTATGTTCATCAATCTTTAAATGAGCTAAGATCAAAATTAGAGTGAACTGGTCTTTCTGACGCATTGGTTGGTCTACTGTGAGACACGCGAGGCTCTGCCTCTTGAATTGGAAAATCATCAAAATTTCTATTGAGTAGCTCATTCTGTGTTGATGGTAAGTTAAGATACTTCAGTCTTTCTTTCTCTAAATAGTTGACCCTCTCTTTCAGTGTAGAGTTCTCATCTTTCAGCACTTCAACCTGCATAACTAACTGTTCAATGAGAGAATGTAAGTTTTGACTCAATATTTGCAATTCTTCCACAACAACTTCTTTGCTTTTTTCAATCTTTTTTCCTTCACTGTCTTTGGTAGCCGTTGCGGCTGCAAGGACCCCTAGATCGACTTCATCCTTACTTATCAAAGTGTGCAGCAAGGAATCCGTCTCATTAATTGCTCTGTAGATAGCAACTTGCAGTTTTGCATAATCATTCCCATGTAGATAAAGACCAGGATCTTTACTGAGGAATTTGATATTATCCATGGCTTTCTTGATTCGCTCATATTGATCCTTCTTAATTTTTATGAGATCCTTTTGTTTGAGGTGAAAACTGTGTTGTAGTGTGATGGATTCTATGGCTACTGAGGAGGCAGTGGATTTCATGGCATCCAGGAGTAGTTCAGCAGCATTGTGATGGCATTGCATAGCTTCTTCGTATCTATTATTCATTAGAAGAGCTTCAGCGCGGCGATGCTGCTGATGAGCCTAAAAAAGTATGGTTAAAATAAAGTACAAAGAATAGAACCGCGCGATGAACTAGCATCTGCTAGCTCTGCAGCCCACTTACCATGTTTAGAGGATGGGAATCCATATTACAAATTCTCTTCTCTTGGTGATAATACTAAAAGCTGACTAAAAGAATGAAAAGTATTTTCCCACGGTCTCGGTCGTGGTCCCTCCCTGAATATTTTTTTGTAATTTTTCTTCAAGGTCTTGTCTTGCGTTCGTTTTTGTTGCTTTGCTTTTGTTTTGGTACTTTACTTTTGGTAGGTTTTGACATTTTGTTTGATTGACATTGACTTGACTTTGATACAGTTAACGTTGACATTGAGTACTTTAGTACTATACTTATAAATCTGTGACATTGAGAAAACAATGATAACTTTTTTTGGGTGAGCCCGTTTCTTTTTTCTAGCGAATTATGATGTTATTTTGATTTTCTAAAAAAAAATTTAGATCGAGCATGGATCGAGCTTCATCGTAATCTCTAAGATCGTTTTCCAACAGTTTTCCAATTTCATCGCCATCTAATTACGATAGATGGCGATGAAAATGGAAAACTGAGGCCTAAGGCCTGAGGCGAACTTAGAGCGTTTGGTTGTCAAACTAGGCCTAGATCCACAAACTACATGGGGGGGATACTATAAACGCATCCTAAATCTCAGTAGGTAGGTACTCACGGGATCCACTAATAGTAGGTACCTAACTACCTATCTAATTTTATATGGTGACTAACATGACAACGAAACGAGATAGACCCATAGTTTTTGGAGGGTTTGTAGAATAAATTATGAAGTTAATACAACATGCAAAAAAGTACACCTCAATAAACCAAGTTTTAGAGTTACGACCAAAAATAAAATAAAAATGTTTTTTTATCGGCAAATTCTAAAAAAATATTATTTTGCTAGGTTTATTTATTATTAATAATGTATCGAAATTGTATTTTTTGGTAGACTATCTAGCTTTCAAAAAGAAGAAAAAACCAGGCTTTGTTTTTGAGATAGCTATAATATAATTTTTTTTACAAATTTTTATCGATAAGTAAACATAAATAGTGTATCCGCACATTTCATCAAGATTATGGTTCGACAATACACATTGTATAATTAAAAGTTTTATTTTGTAGGTATACCTAGTATAGTAAGCAGAGATACGATGTTGCACTTTGTGGCCACCAAACTCAATTAAGTATTTAAAATAAGCCGAAGGTGCCCTTACCTTCTTTTACAAACAAATGTCTTAATTAAGACGATACCCCGGGCCAAACTAGCGCCACTACCTATTTATTCTTATTATTTTGATGAAAAAAGGTAACTTCAAAATTTTCAATGGGCAGTATGTGATACTTAATTATAAAACTTTTTGAATGCCTTTATCTTAGTTTTATTTTGTACCTACATACATAGTTTAGGAGGAGAGGATACGATGTTGGAAGTATTCCCGTTTGAGCACCTATTTTTTTTGCACCTATGCATTAAGCACCGAAGGCATTCCCATTTGAGCACCAATCAATATATAAACGTGGTGCTCAAATGGGAACAAGAAATAAAATTTGATTCTATTCCCCATTGAGCACCAGCTTCTAGTGATGGGGTGTATAATAAAACATATCGATAAAAATTCGCAGTAACTACCTACTTTTAATATCCTATATCAATTTTAGAAAATTAAGTAATTATTATTAATGTCACAATCAGTCTTATGTTATATTCTAAGTACCTCAGTTACATAAGACAAATAAAATAAATCACATTCCTCGTAACAACAGCTGTCTTTATGTTTGTTTTTAACAAAAAAATAATTAATACTTACATTGTACGTATATACCTACTTAGAAAAAGTATCATCATCATCATCAGCCTACATCAGTCCACTGCTGGACATAGGCCTCCCCTAATGAGCGCCATAGCGCCCTGTCTTCAGCTTGCCGCATCCAGCATCTGAAAAAGTAAAAGTAAAGTATAAGTAGGTATGACCTCTTTATTTTTTTTTTATAAATATACCTCACTTACTAAAAATATATAAAAGAAATCACATTCCTCGTACAGTAACAGTAGTATTTACGCTTATTTTTAAATTAAATATTTTTTCTTATACTTGGGTCTGCTTAAAAATCCCACACTAATCAAAACACCAATTTTCTATTTTAAAATCGCAGCTTTTCTAAGCAGTGTAACACTTAGGTACATAATTACAAACCTTTCCTCTTTGTAATATTAGTATAGACATGACTTTTTAATGCTGAAATTTAGGTTTGCTCATACTATTTTCATACAACAGTTTTAAAGTTAACTCAGAGAAACATAACTAGCAGCGCCATCTATTGATACTATCTAGGAAAGTTATAAAACTCTCGAAACTCGAATAGTTTGGCAAAAATCGTGTGATGCAATGATAGTATAGACTAAAAATACTAAAATATATTTGATATTATGAAGATTGATTTACTATTATATTTCAATATACAGGTCCTACAAGCTGTAAAAACAAGTAGGTAGGTATGTGAAAAGTTCAATATTGATGAAGCGTGGATGAAGCTATTTACAACGTGTATGAATTCAAATAAAGATCAAAATGGCATAAAAAACCTAAATTAAAAAGTCCATAACAACTTTTGCAGGCGCAATAACGAATGTTTTGTATGTTAACGTTTAAGTAAATTATAAGTAAAAAAGTTACCCACTTGTACATCTCCAGCGGATCTTGCAAATAGCCGGTCAACACCATGAACCTTGTTTCTCTTTCTGTAGAAACTGGATTTTATATTTTGGAAATTAGGCAGATCGGTGATTAAATAAAGTCCTCGATCTTTCAAGGTAGGTATTTGCTTTGTTTTTGTAAATTGTTGCAATAGGCTCATCGGTAGATGCAGCTTCTTTGTAAAGGTCATTTTATAGCTTCATTTACTTGTAAATCGCCGCTGTTTAGGGTTTGACAGCAGTGTTCTATTATTTTTAGTACATCGTCATTTCCATTGATAGTCAAGAACCCGTGACAAGATTTATCCATGCATGCACCGTCATAATACTTTGTAATTTTTGAACTCTGTGAACTGTTTATTTTCGTATATTATTATTGGTCCGCCTCTTTTACTTGTAGTGTAGCTTATGGCTGCATTTTTATTACTTGGATCAGGTTTGGGCTCCATTGTTTACATTAATTGGTCATCCAAGAGAATATAATATAGTTACACTCACATGTCACACTCAGTAAAATTATCGACCAAAGAGAATATAAATACTATGTACTTATCGACATGAAAAACTTATTACTCTCATACACAATAATATGCCGAATGCAAATGTCGAAGTTACAATATCAAAGCTATAGAAATTTTATCCATGCGCGTACTCTACGTTAAGTATCGGCCAGTATTATCTTCTTAGATAATAATTAAGAAGGTGAGGTATTATGTACACACGTAAGTACCTACTCAATCTACCTACTTGGGTAAACCCCTTCACTAGAAGCTACCGCACCGTAGGTGCTCAATGGGGAATAGAATCAAATTTTATTTCTTGTTTCCATTTGAGCACCACGTTTATATATAGATTGGTGCTCAAATGGGAATACCTTTGGTGCTCAATGCATAGGTGCCCAAAAAATAGGTAGGTACTCAAACGGGAATACTTCCGATGTTGCACTTTGTGGCCACCAAACTCAATTATTGCAATAAAGTATTTTCATGGTACCTAATAAAATATTTTCATTTTTTATACTATTCATCTAAGGTACCTACTAACTTTGACAATATGTGCGTGACCCACTGTACCCACTCGCCGTTTACGCTGTAACCCTACTTATTATGTATTGTTTCACTACAAATTTGCATACCTAAAGTATGAATTCTGTCATAAGCACAACTTCATTCTCTATTTAAACAAATAATATAGCATTTTACATAAGAAAAACTCGTTTTCTTTAGAAACTATAAGGTACGCTATTTAATGTGTGTGTATGCTGACATAAAGCCAGCTTAGAGTGTTATTTAAAAGTCTTGTTCAATATATATCCGATCCTTTATTTTCATCTTGGTGTGATGTCACTGCTGGTGTTCCACAGGGCGGCGTACTTTCTCCTCTTCTATTCGCAATTTTCATAAAGTCATTGCACAACAAGCTCCAATCTACGTCTGCTATAACCTCTATAAATGATGACCTCTCACGTCCTTGCATGGAACAAAACGCACAGTCTTTTGGTGAACCCTAAGAAGACAAGTCATCGCTGTGGGTAGTTCAAGTATGATTGCTAAAATTAATGTGAAATCCCTAACTCCTATCTCCTTTGATAGTGTTACAATTCCTGTAAGTAAAACGGTCAAAAACCTGGGTCTGATCGTAGAAAATGAGTTGTCCTGGGGTCCGCAATTGGCTGAATTCAGCCGAAGGATGTTTGCATCGGCCGGCTCACTGCGGCGACTTCCTTCGCAATTCCCTTCCGACTTCCACTAATGTTACACTCACCCAGTCCGTTTTGCTCCCTATTCATGTCTACACCGACGCCGGACCTCACTGAAGATCAACTAAATAAGCTTGAGCGCCTCCAGAATTTCAGCACCAGGTTCATATTGGCCTTCGCAAATATAACCACGTATCCGAGGATCGCGCTTAACTCAATTGGTTGCCCATCCGACTTCGCAGGAATACTCACATACTATCCCTCTTGTACAGCATCTTGTTCTATCCTCCCAGCCCATATTATCTCAAGGAGCTTTGAATTCCTGTCCAACTCTCACTCTCTCTGGTTGCTTCCATCAGAAACTCTCGTCTTAAAAGTTCCTATTCTATTACTTTTTATGAAAAATCCTTCTCTACAGTGTACAAGCTATCCGTCTATGGAATGCTCTTCCCCTGGACATCAGACGTGCAATATCATGTCTCAAAAACACACATCACCCTGTATTCAAAAAACTGCTATTTATCCCTGTAACAAGAAAATACTACTTTTTTATGTAGGTATAAGTATGTAAGTTTATTATTAGTATAGTATATTAAAATGCATGTTAGGTATTATAGTAGGTAAGTAGTGTAGGTACCTATAATGTAATATTTTTCCTTTCATATGACTCAAATGCCACCTTCTATATCGTTCATTTATGTCCAGTCCAATCCACGGTTGCCTGGAAAAGAACGCTCAAAGCGATAAGGCCGCCCTTTGCACTTCCTTTATTTTTATGAATTTATTTTGTTTTTTGCACTAGTTATGCACGTGACTTCGATTCTGTACCTACGCTACCATCACGGATACCAAGAATATGAAACGAAAATCTTGCATAAATATTGTCAGTCTATAAATGGATATTTTCTTTTTCATTTTAGTTTATAAGCCCTAATTTCAATGACATGCAACCTATCCTCTAAAATAATACTTACATCAAAAGAAAGAGCAAGAAAGAGGCATATTTTCATTAAGACATGAACAAAAAATCTTCCGTTTTTTATAAAAAGGCGTCCAACAACGTATTTGATATATCTTTAAAAATGTTCGTTTACTTTTTTTACAGTCGTTTAATTGACTGTAAAAAAATGATACCTACTGTTGATTATGATAACTGACTCTATCGGATAAAATGGTTAACTATAAACTTATTGCATAAACTGGCCATTAGCAGCAATTAAGGCGCATACTAACACAAAAACAAGAAAATTAGGTGTTTTCGAACCCGTTTTCCGACGAAAATATTCATTGTGGAGCTCTGAAATTTATATATCCTGTAACACACATCCTGAAAGGTCCCTTGGAGGTTCCAAATATTTGCTGTTAATCATAGTGTAGTTGTTATACTGTTAGTTATAGGGTATGTGTAGCGGCTTCGAACCCACTTTTTATCGGCGTCTCAAATTCGATTAGTACCAAATTCAGTATAGTGATTCACATAGTTCATACCTACCGCTTGGAGGTCCATTAGCTTCGAAAAGCAGTCAAATTAATGAAATCAAACGTAAAAACGTATTTGCACCTACAAAATCTGCGATTCAAACCTGACCAGTTACACGTCGCCCAACCGCAGAGGATCCTATTATTTGGTTGATTATGGCACTACTTAGTATGCTGAACCGAAAACAAGCACTCTTTGCTGCAAAAAGGCGCGCGGAAAGGTCCAAGGTCATTTGCCTTACTATTCGTCTTAACTGTTGAGTTTTTAGTTTTCTTCCCAGAGACCAAAATTACTCTGAAAATCGATTGTCGCCCTATCGTCCGAAAATCAACCTTCGGCTCAAATGATTTTAAATGTAAAATTTGACTGTGTCTAGGTAGTGAAGTAGGCATACAAAGCACCCTTGCTCTAATTATTAGGTAAGTAGTTTTATTAAAAATATTAAATTATATTTCTCATTAACCCTTTAAGGACCAAGATTTTTTTTCTTAGTTTTTATATATTTTTGCTAATAGTATGTTTCTATGGTAACCAAAGATGACAAAAACAGTATTAAAAAAAATCCAGCTATTGTATTTTTTTGGAAATTGTATGTATCTGAGATGTTACATTGCGCAACATCTAGAGAAGTAGCAATTAAAAAGGATGTACCACCTGAGTCACATTGCGCAACATGCAGAGATGTAGCAGAATAACAAAATGGTACTATATTTTCATACATTGGTATAAAGTCTAGGTAATAAATAAAAGAAATATTAAAAAAAAGATTCATAATCATCATCATCATCAGCCTATACCAGTCCACTGCTGGACATAGGCCTCCCCTAATGAGCGCCATAGCGCCCTGTCTTCAGCTTGCCGCATCCAGCATCTGCCAGCAGTCTTTCGCAAATCGTCATCCCACCTGGTCGGAGGGCGTCCTACATTACGTTTGCCGAGTCGCGGTCTCCACTCAAGAACACGTTTACCCCAGCGGTTGTCGGTTCTTCTCAAAATATGGCCAGCCCACTGCCACTTCAGCTTGCTAATCCTTTGAGCTATGTCGATAACCTTAGTTCTCTGTCGGATGTATTAGTTACGAATCCTATCCTTCAGAGAAACTCCGAGCATAGCTCTTTCCATAGCTCGCTGGGCGACTTTAAATTAAACTGGTGGACCAGCCCTACCGTGAGTGTCCACGTCTCAGCTCCGTAGGTCATGACGGGTAGAACGCACTGATTGAAAACTTTCGTTTTCAAGCATTGGGGTATGGTTGACGACAAGACTCGACGTAGTTTGCCAAACGCGGCCCAACCTAGCTGGATCCTCTTCTTGGCCTCCTTGTCGAAATTGTTTTTTACCCAACTGCAGAATCTGCGGAAACAATTTCGAGAAGGTGGCCATGTACGACCACCGGTCTTGATCAATGTGACCATTGATCGTGACCTTGGTTTTATCCAAGTTCATGCCAAGACAGATGCGTCGCGAGGCTGAAGCTAGGTCGGCCAGCATCCGGTTTAGCTCCTCAAGCGACTCCGCCATTTAACCGCGTAAGTTATATGAAAACTCACTCCTTCCACTTCAAAAATGTATGCAATGTATGATGATGCGATGTCAATATTGTCTGATTGACTATTTTACCCTAGACAACAATCCCCGTGCTAGGGGGGCTGAAGTTGGTTTTGTATAGAGAGAGCTACTAACAAGAAGAAAAGATCAACTCCTCCAATAAAAGAATTGTATTGTCGGACAATTGCAGGACACTCCCTCCACGTCAACCTTCGATTTGCTTTCTTTGGACTAGCGCTAGACTTTTCCAATCTGGAAGGAATCAACAAACGAGCTCTGGAGCCTCTACCTTTCTTCAATAGTTCTTTATTCGAGCTGAGATATTTTCATCGTCAGAAACTGATGATTCCGTAGATGAAGCACGTTGAGAAGGAGTTAATTCTAGAATCTTTTTGGTTCTATCAACTTTTCTCCTACTGCAAACCCTGATAAAAGCAGACAAAATAGGTGCTGCCTATTTTGTCTGCTTTTATCAGGGTTTGCACCTCGCCCAAAGCAAAAACAAAATTATAGTCATTACCCAAAAGTTCTTTGCTTTTGCATGTACGATTGCATGATGCATGATGATTGCAGTCCAAGTCAGCAGTAGGCTGCTGACTTGGACTGCATCGCAAATCATGCATCATTATTATTCATTTTTGTATGCTGAATCATAATTCATACAAAAATGAATAATAATGACAGTACCTACATACACAAAAGCATTGCTGGATGTTTAAATGTAGCAAAATAGATAAGCGCATTTGTAAATAACATTAACACAAAATGATAATAATTGATGGTTTTAGTTTTTTATATTATTTACATAAACTAGGCCACCAAAAGGGTTAAAATATTTAAAAATTGCTTTAAAAATGTAGCAGCCCATTTTGTTAGTAGTAGGACAATGTACCACCTTAGATACATACAAAGCGAGAGCTAGTATACCGTATGTTGGACAATGTGTCACTGGAGATACATATGTAAATTAGTCTTGATAATATCAAAACTAAACACGATCAAATGCTACTTTCAATTGTTTTAGTTGAATGCACTTACGGACAAACAATTTATGGTGTTCAATTGTTTAAATTTTCCATATTATTATTTTTATGAATAAAAACTTACCGAGCGTCCGTGACCTCCTCGGCGTGGCGGTGCCATTTTGCAATTTATCGAAAATCAGTGCACATGAGTGCCTTAATTTTTTTTTCACTAAATGGCATTAGTATTCATAATAATAGAGTTAAGTATTTTTTACGAAATCATTTTCAGTTTTTGCACAATATTTTTTTGTTTCGACTGTATCAGCTGTGACACGTTGCGAAATAAAGGGTTAAACTGTATAATCTGAATATTATATTTGTCATACAAACATTTAGTCCCGCGCAGGGAACCAATCCTGCAACCTTCTGCGGCGGCAGCGGACTTCATGCACGTTGTGTACCTAATGTGTGTGTGTAGGTGTGTTACACTACTTGTAGGTACATAAGTAACCTTATCCTACGTAAATATTCATAGAATAATGTTATCGCACAACGATGTTTTCAAAATACTTACTACCTCCCAAAAATACCAAACAACCTACCGTTGCAGAAAACCGTTTCGTAACCACTCTCAGTCAAAGTTAGGATTTGAACTAAAAATGATGTTAGGATATATAGTAGCAATTTCTTTTTTTCGTTTGGTTGTGGGAGCAAACACACAATGTTCTATGACAGAGGTGAAGAGTCTTCTAGAAGGATGTGACAGGCTGTCTGGACTGAACCTAACTAGTGTTGGAGGGACCATCGTGGATGACCACAACTGTGACGTTATGCTTCCCAAACAAGTATTTATAGAGGAACCGCTCTTTACTTTTAACTTGGCTGATTCGGTAAGAAAAAAAAGTTCTTTTGCTATTCTTTCGATCTTGATCATCCCCAATCCAAGTTATGACAGCGACTAGTGCGACCACTAGTTTCATCCTTGCATTATAAATTATTTGAGCACCAACTTTTTAGTTTTTGCCCGCGCCATCTCACAAGTTTTTTGGATTAAAAAGTGGCCTACAATCTAATTCCAAGTCCAGATCATTATGTATGCATTTCAGCACAATCCACTCAGTTGTTTTGGCGTTCTCTTCAGCCAAACATCTTTACAACACGGCACAAACTTTCGCTTTCTTAATAGTAGGATTGATATGTCTGTGGGTAGTAGGTGGATAGATATCATTACCTTTGCCTGAATTTCCAGAAAAAATTCTATACGATACTAATGGTGGATCCCGATGCGCCTCGACAACAGGACGGCGAATTTTTTCTGCACATGCTTAAGTCTAACATTCCTGTAAGTTCCGTTTTTAAAATTTTAAACTGTTTTCCTTTCAGTACCTATCTCTTATTATCATTTAAAATTTCATTCTTTACTCAAGATACTTATAAGAATGATAATGACATCATTTTGCTTCACAGGGTCTAGCACTTAAAGCCAAGGAAAGCAGCAAAACTGTTGGAATCGACTACAGAGGTAAGTTTTTACACTTATCCTTTCCGTAGGTTACGTAGAATACGAGAAGGAGGCCAAGAGGAGGATTCAGCTAGGTTGGGCATGGGCAGCGTTTGGGAAACTACGTCGAGTCTTCTCGTCATCCATACCGCAATGCTTGAAAACGAAAGTTTTCAATCAGTGCGTCCTACCCGTCATGACCTACAGAGCGAGATGTGGACACTCACGATAGGGCTGGTCCACCAATTTAAAGTCGCCCAGCGAGCTATGGAGAGAGCTATGCTCGGAGTTTCTCTGAATGATAGGATTCGCAACGAATACATCCGACAGAGAACCAAGGTTATCGAAATACTCGTAGCTCAAAGGATTAGCAAGCTGAAGTGGCAGTGGGCAGGCCATATTTCGAGAAGAACCGACAACCGCTGGGGTAAACGTGTTCTTGAGTGGAGACCACGACTCGCCAAACGTAGTGTAGGACGCCCTCCGACCAGGTGGGATGACGATTTGCGAAAGACTGCTGGCAGATGCTGGATGCGGCAAGCTGAAGACAGGGCGCTATGGCACTTATTAGGGGAGGCCTATGTCCAGCAGTGGACTGGTATAGGCTGATGATGATGATGAGGTAGTACTACCTACTGTAGTAGATACTACTTTGATTTTGATCTACTTTTGTTTTGAAAATAGATCATGCTTATATTAGAGGAGGTCCAATATCGCTACTTGAGGCGATTTAAATCTTTGTACCTACTTGAGGCAAGCCTAGGGCCGAGGGAAGGTCTATTTTTAGCACCAAACAGTGGGACTCGCTCAGGGCAGAACATTGTGCTTTGCGCAGGAACGCAGAACCTCAATATTAAGTACCGTACGTACCTACCTACGTCCTTTGTGTAGCACCTCGACATTGTGGAGTGGTTCCTGTAGGTAATTGTGTTTTCCAGGCTACAAACCTCCAGCGCCACCTCGCGGCACGAACTTTCACCGCTACATCTCCCTACTGTACGAGCAAGCTGACGGCAACAACTTCTTGCCCACGGTGCCTAACTCGAGGTTCCGATTTGACCTTTCCAAGTGGCTACTCGGCAAGAACCTTTGCGGGCCTGTAGCAGCCACGCAGTTCCGAACTGAATACTAGATGGCGTTAGTAGTAACCATTACTAAGAAATAAACTTATTTTTTTTATTAAATTAGTAAATGTTTTTCTTTATTATTTTCCTTTGTACGAACATTTTAAAAATCAGTTTGTAGGTAGGAGCTTATTTCAAAAGTAATTCATTATAATTGTTTTGGTTAAATTTCTACATAGGTATGTACATAATATGGCTGGTAACTTGAATCAAATCAGGTATTAAGTAGATTCTAAAACTGACCCTAAATTCAAAGTCGTCATACACAAACCAACAATTCAATCAAAAATGGCACGTGCCTCATTCAATTAGCCCGTCAAAAGGTTTTCAACTGAACTTTTCTTTTTCTTCGCTAACGAGAAGTGAGCCGTATAAATGGCGGCACGAGCCGCGCGTAGGCTGCGCTGGCGCATGCAACTTCCCTCTCACCAGCACCCACGCGGCAGCGAACCTAATTTATAAACAAACTAGGTAGCTGCTGTATTCGACTTGGATTGCATGCAAGTGCTGTAGTGATATTTTTTTTCTTTTAGGTATTACTTGTTGGTCGGTGATCTTCCAAGCCTGACCTTTAATAAAGTTCATGAAAAATTACATAAAAGTACTTGCCTACTTTTTTATTTATTTGGAAATACCTTGTATAACAATAAAGACATTGTGATTTTTGTTCCTGAAAGCGCGTCTGAAGCTAAGCTTTGATGGAATCGTAGCAAGTCGTGTACCGTTCAGTAGGTACCTAGGTGGAAAATTATTGTCTGATCTTCACTTGCAGATCGACTGGTGGCCAGTTTAATTACCAAATGCAATAAATCTGGCCAACAAGCTAGGTGATCTGCAAGTGCAAGACGAGGCGATTTACCACCTTACCTACCGACCGGTAGGTACACGATTGCAAGCAAAAATCGCAGGATAGGATCCTTGCGTTAACAAAAATAAAGTGCATTTTCATAATGATACGATACTTCTCAGAACACTGAGCCGGGTGGCCTGGGTGTTTTATTGTGGTGCTTTATGTCACAGTATTATAGCACCAAGTGTTTAATAAATAAACTGCCGAAATCCTTAAATTTACTCGGCCATGGTGTCGTCCATCAAGATCCATTTCAGCACTTGAGATTTATGTGAAAATAAAGATCGAACAGGCACAAAGAAAAAACAAATATTTTTGAGCTATAGGTGTCTTGATTTGACTATGAGGTCATAGATCGATGGAGATTGGGATTTCGGGCATAATTTATTATATATATATTATATATATATATATTACTTACATAGTTAAGTTGATAATAGAGTAGGTACTTACCTAGATTTTTTTGTAAACATTTTTTAGGTGGTTAGGACAAAGATTTAAATCGTTTTAAATCGATTAGGTACATTCGGTCGATTGTGTAAACGATTTAAATCTTTGGGTTAGGGTACCTTGCCTACTAAATAAAGGCAAACGGGTCTTTACAACTGCAGATAAATTACTTAAGTCAATTTCTTTCAAAATAAATTTACCTAATAACAGGGCCCTAATGTTGCCTATACCCAGAAGCTATGAAAATTAATCATCATCGTGGTTAACCGCAGTTTTGATCCAAAATGACAATAAAAATAAAACCGACTAAGCAGTTTAGCGCCTTTATTAAAGGTGTTTGTTATTATTTCTAAGAAAAACATCATCTCGGTAATGTTTTTGATTTAAAAATATCTCAATGACGTCAACAGGAAAAACATGACTAAATAATATGGTCCAGCGCGGTCCAGGGAATTAAATATACCTTTTCACCCTTAAATTCAGAATGTTTGACTATGGGACGTCCATAACACGTACCACAACCACACCACATCGCAGCGACAAAAAGTGGTTAATCGTTCATTCACGTGAATTACACAATTCACTTTTACACAAAGTAGCACCCGACCACGAGTTATGGTTGTCGTGTGGTTGTGGTACCTACCTACCTACGTGTGAATCGTCCCTTACACTTCCCCAAAAACTTCATCAGTAATAATATCCATGAGATTAGTAATTTGTCGGAATACCATCTTAAATAATGTCAACGACGTAAAATAGCATTTATTTTTCGACACACTTATGTAGGTAAGTACATAAAAATATCGACCAACATCATCAGCGGAAATGATAGGTAGGTGCCTATAATTAAAAGCAATTTTCTTACAATGCAAACTCCGCTGTGGGTGCTATCAGTTTGAAATTTATAAATTCTTCGACATATAGACAGATGCTAAGCGTCTTTTAAGTCGTGTTTTAGACAGGAAGCGCGTATATCGTAAACGGATCGAGATGACTCTCAAAAGCACTAAACTCCGGACCGGTTTGTCGTGTGCTGCGCGCCGGAAATGCCGCACCTCGAGTGACATTTTTAAATATTAATTTAGATAATAAGAAGCAGACTTAATGGAAAGCCGATAATTTGGATCGAGATATTGGTGTTATGGTGAACTTACGTCTAAACGCATATATATGTTCTCTTTAATGTGTTTGATTTAATACAATCTGTTTTTTTAAAGGTGATGTATTAAGTATTAACTATCTAGATGTACCTGTCTAAACGCGACAGCTCAGACGATTCAAGACCATCTGAAACTTGGTGAGAGGAGAACTTTAGTAGCATGAGAGAGACCTACAGCAAATTATTCAAAAGAACCAAGGAAGATAGAAAAGCTTACTTCGGAAAGAGCGTAGGTATGTACATTACCGTTTCACAATGATGTAGGTATCCCTACGATGGTCAAGCAATAGAAAAATGTTGCACATTTAGTGTTACATTTTTCTATTGCTTCGACCTCAACAGCCTATAATGGTCAACTACTGGACGCAGGCCTCCCCCTGATTTGTTATATCTCTCCTATTTTCTTATAATCCCTACGCTTGGCATGCGGGTTGGGAATCGCAGTTCAGTGGTAGATCTATTCTGCAAGATGAGCTGACTCCCGCCCCACGGTTTATGTCCCTTAGTCGCCTCTTGCGACATCCACGGGAAGAGTTGGGGTCTTGCAAATTCTAAGCCGGCACTACACGGCTTTTTCTATTGGCTTTCGTTCAAAACATCGCAGTCAATAAAACCACTGACGAAGCCTCGTGACTTTTACTTTGCTTTGTGATCAAACAAAGCTCTGTAGCAATGGCATTGCAAGCTCTATAGAGCAATAAGCATTAAGCATAGAAGAATCAGCAGTTGCCAAAAGTTACTGCTTCCTTCCGGGCGCCTACGCAACGCCCACTGCTTTATCGCCTCCGCAAAGTTATACTTACTTGCAGAGAAGTTTCACTAGAACAGAGCCTCGACTGAGGCAAAGGTTACAAACGTTCTCCGGAAAAATAATAATTTTAATTCTATTATATTGGGCACTTATCGCTTGATTAAAAATTTCGTATTTTCTTTAGTACTTAATTCATTACCACTATTGAACCTAATTGAAACACTTTTCAAAAATGGGTGTCCCTATTTATTCAAGTCATGGCCTACGGAGCTGAGACGGGGACACTCACGGTAGGGCTGGTCCACCAGTTTAAAGTCGCCCAGCGAGCTATGGAGAGAGCTATGCTCAGAGTTTCTCTGAAGGATAGGATTAGCAACCAATCAGGGAAGGTTATCGCCATAGCTCAAAGGATTAGCAAGCTGAAGTGGCAGTGGGCTGGCCATATCTCGAGAAGAACCGACAACCGCTGGGGAAAACGTGTTCTTGAGTGGAGAACGCGACTCGGCAAACGTAGTGTTAGTGTAGGACGCCCTCCGACCAGGTGGGATGACGATTTGCGAAAGACTGCTGGCAGATGCTGGATGCGGCAAGCTGAATACTGGGCGCTATGGCGCTCATTAGGGGAGGCCTATGTCCAGCTGTGGACTAATGTAGGCTGATGATGATTTATTCAGGAAACTGCCAAATACTCGCTCCCGCTACACCCGCCACCTTACACGAACTCGGATCGCCGTTTCGATACTTGATGGCTTTATGACGCTACCGTCTCTCAAGAAGTGCTAATAACTCCGCATGTGCTTAAAGCACGTGCAAATGTAAAATTCACTTCAGAAACTAAACGCAAAGGGAATTAGTACTTCAGACTCTACCTACGGAATCTTTTCATTCACAATCACTCACAACAAAACGAAACAATTCACATCATTCCTAAGTGAATTCGAAGAAAGGTGAGCTTAGATTTTGTTTCTAGGATTGTGAGAACTTTTCATCGTCCCGAAGCGGAAGGTTTACCGAGCATTCATTATCATCACAAGTTTCCACGACAAATCCTTCTCCATCCAAGCTATAAGGTTGTGGAATGCACTACCTGAATCCATTCGAAGCTTCACCAATGTTCAACCCTCATTTCAAGGAAATTTTCCTTTTATAAAAGCTTTTATATAATACCTACAGGTATCTATGTTGTCTAATATTGTATCTAGGTAAGTTTATATATTTAGTTAGGTAGGTATTGATTATAATTAGTTTTCCTTTGTTTTCAGGAATTTATATTACAATGGTATTTATAAGACAAGTTAGGGTACACCCTGCCTTTCTTAAATTCGTATAATTCTTACCATCCAAAGATGGAAGAGACTGCTTCTAAGCAAAAAGGCCGCCCATTGTACATGTCTTTTATAGTTTCTCTTTTCATTGCGTTCTTGTTGGTGACTAAAAAGTATTTTGTATTGTATGGTATCAGCCTATGTTAGTCCACAGCTGGACATAGGCTTCCCCTAATGAGCGCCATAGCGCCTTGTCTTCGGCTTGCTGCATCCAGCATCTGACTGCAGTGTTTTGCAGTTCGTCATCCCACCACATCAGTAATTAAGTAGGTAGGTATTATTCGTTTCTATCAGTATTAGTTAGATTACTGCACAGCCATCGCCATCCTACGAATTTTGCTTTTACATCTTTGGAAGAAATTACTTTAAGATAAGGCCGCCGATTCCATTGCCTCTAAAGGGAAATGAATGAATTCTCTATTAATGGCAACGTGTCTGGTTAGACAATTCGTCCAGTGTCAAGTAATATGATGACATTTTCCCCAGAGCCTAGTTCGTTATCCATTAGGGTACACCACGTGCAGGTTAGGTTGGCTTGGGAGACGAGATGTTGGAGTCTCCCTTATACCCCTCTCTGAAGGTTATAATACTGACAGATTTTTGAAGCGTTGAAATAAATAAATAGCTGTCTATCAATCTTTACGTCGACGAGGAAAGAATGGACTCAAAAAGCGTTGATAGTTTTTATTGTTTTTTAAATCGGCTTTATACAAAACCCAAAGATCATGCAAAACAAAGAGAGTCTATTGCATCGCCAAATACAGAGTTTCAATTGCCGACATATCCAACAACGTCATAGTTAAATCTGTCCGAAGGCTAACTGGAGGCGTTAGTCGAAGCAATTCATTCAATTAATTATTTCCTTTCAAATTCGCTTGATTAAATCATTAATGATAGATCTCTACCAAATATTGGCCAGAAATAAAAATAATTAAAAAGATAATAAAAAAATATATATAAATAATGCTGGACAAATCAAAACCGCATCTTCTAGTAATTAGACTAGGGGGCTTGGGGCTATCTAACTAAACCAAATTAAGATACTCCTTCTAACTAACTGCATCTTGCGGCTTGTTAGTTAGCCCGCGTTTTTACCGTATAAACTTATTTCGCCACCTTCGTGATATAAGGTAGCTTACCAAGACCCTTTTCAGTGCATACGGTCAAGCCACTTTGGCACGGTCGGCGTGTCATGTATATGAGAAACGCACGGGATGGGCGACACAGGACCACGGCACGGTGGCCGTGCCTTGTGGAAGCTATTTAACTCGTACATTTCTGCTGTACACGGCGCTACCGTGCCGTGACGCGTGTTAAAAGGGCATAAATCTTTTCTGTGTCCTTATCTATCTCCTTAATTTCCAAAATTATCAACCGTTTAGTAGAAAGATATGTTACATTGATAAACGATTTTACAAGCAAAATGAGTGGATGTACATATACCTAGCTTAAATAGGTAGATGCTCTATTCTAGAAACCAAGACATTTTACAAATACAGTATGGCCTCGTTAATCCGGAGTCCCGCTTTTTCGGTGATCACTTTAATTCGGCCGGGCATTAAGATTCGCGGGGGCTGCTATTCTATCATTGCTCGGAAGTTTGGTATAGGCAGGTCAACTGTATGCGACATATAGAAAAACAAAGACAAAATCTTGAAGTCTGTTAGTCTAACAGAACGTCCCGGTGTACTAAAAACACTAAAGAAATCGAAAAGTACCGCTTTAGAAGATAAGCTTTGTTTACGTGGTTTTTGCAACAAAGGCGATTGCATGTACTAAGGTGAAAAATGTTTTATTTTACCATTAAATAGGACATACTACAATCCGGACGCCTCGAAAATCAGCAAATTTATGGGTCTTGTTTTTGCCTCTCCGGATTAACGAGGTCCACTGTAGCTTTTAATTTGTTTCTAAATAACGTGGGTTTCATCATTTTCTTTTTCAATATCTTTGTAGTTGCAAGCTTTTGTGAAGAGCGTGAGTGTGGAGAAAAGTACAATGAACTAAAAGAATTGCTAGGTAAATAAGAATTACTGGTTGAGTTTTATTTTATGAAAATAAATCTTTGTTATTTTTTATCTTTGGACTTTGAAAGGTAAAAAAAAAAGATTAGAACTGTCTGGATCGCAAAGGTATGTAGGTAGAATAGGCATCTAAGGTAGGTAATATAATACTTTTATCCTTAGCTAGAAAACACTCAGGGCTATGACCTGCTAGGTGAAAAAAGGACTATAAATGTCTCTGAAAACCAAACATAAAGTAGGTTCTTATATCTAATAATAATAATAAATATGATCGAAATGAAATAAAAAAAAATCATTATTTTACCAATATCGCATATTTATAGAATACTTTTAACAAGTACACGTACCTACAATAGTGTGGTATTTTTTGTATTAGTAGGTATGGTCTTAAATCCCCCCTCTAAACAAAAGGCAAAACAAAAATACTAAACTGCATTGAGGGTTGCCAATCCTGACTGGGGAAAAGTAAGCAAGAGTACCTACGAAGTGACAGCAAACAAAGCGAGCAAAGAAAAAAAATAGATTCAGGCGTTACTTTGCGGAAATCCATTGCAAAATATAAAGATGAAAATATTTAGTAACAATTCCGCGCAAGACCTTCTCCGATAAGTTCTAACAAAATGTAATCAGCGTCGTAGAAGAAAAAACACACCAACTACAAAATGAAAAGAAATCTATCAAAGCAAGACGTCAACTAGTTTCGTCTCTCCACGAGACATCATCAGGACACCACAATACTCGACCTTGACATTGAGAGCACTAAGCAAACTCCGGCAGGGTTCCACCAGAGATGTTACCACTCCGAGCTCCGCGCGCCAAGTGAAGCATTGCCCGCAAAACTCCCCCTTTTATACTGTCACTGGTGACACATCGTGCCTGTCACCACTGTCCGCGCTCGTGCCGGTACCGCGCGCGCCACCATTCGAAAAAATTCGTAATAACGGCGACCTAGGTAAACCCGTACTTAATTCACCTTCACATTTTTTACCTAGGTCGCCGTTATTACGAATTTTTTCGAATGGTGGCGCGCGCGGTACCGGCACGAGCGCGGACAGTGGTGACAGGCACGATGTGTCACCAGTGACAGTATAAAAGGGGGAGTTTTGCGGGCAATGCTTCACTTGGCGCGCGGAGCTCGGAGTGGTAACATCTCTGGTGGAACCCTGCCGGAGTTTGCTTAGTGCTCTCAATGTCAAGGTCGAGTATTGTGGTGTCCTGATGATGTCTCGTGGAGAGACGAAACTAGTTGACGTCTTGCTTTGATAGATTTAATTTCATTTTGTAGTTGGTGTGTTTTTTCTTCTACGACGCTGATTACATTTTGTTAGAACTTATCGGAGAAGGTCTTGCGCGGAATTGTTACTAAATATTTTCATCTTTATATTTTGCGAGCAAAGAAAATTTGAAAGACTAGGTACATACAATGGTAGAAAGAAATTATGACTTTATGTAACGGCGAGGGGAGCGAGCAAGGTAAGCAAGAAGGACAAGGAAGCTAAGACAGCGACTGGAGATGACCGCAGTATTTTTAAGACTTTTTCGGTAATAATCAAAAATGTTAGAAATACCAAAAAAAAATCTTTTTAGGTGATTCAAAACTAGACAGGAAGAAGAATTTTTTAAATCGGTCTAGTAGTTTCAAAGCCTATGCAGTTCAAACAAACAAACAAATATTTCTTCTTTAAAATATTAATATAGATTTATGAGCTCTGGACCAAAGTCATAACTAGAAAGAACAAAAATGTTATAGGCTAACTTGATCGTTTTTTTTTTGTTTCCTTACTTTTGTTTTGCGCTCTTCTTAGACACAGTGAGCTCGCAGGTTATTTGTTACATTATTGCGTTATTTGTTGTGATGGTTGTATTCATAGAACTAGAACGGACCAGTTCATTTGCCTAGGTTAAAATTATCGGCTCCCTCACTGTCTGGGAATAAGCCATCCTACCGCACTCCGAGAGATCCCTGCTCAGAAAGATTCCGTGCACGCACGGTATCTAGCAAAGGTAGTCTAGTCCAATAAATAAGATCCCTGCTCAGAAAGATTCCGTGCACGCACGGTATCTAGCAAAGGTAGTCTAGTCCAATAAATAAGATCCCTGCTCAGAAAGATTCCGTGCACGCACGGAAATACAGAAATACAGAATTTATTCATTACTCCTAGTAACATGTCATAAAAGAAACAATAATTAATAATAGGTACATTAATTATTCAATAATAATTTATATAAAAATACAAGATTATATAAGCGGTAATTCAAGGTATTCTTGCACATCATAGAATACCGATTCCGTTAGGTATTTTCTTAATCTAAGTTTAAATACAGGCGTCGAAGGTGCGTCGCGTATCTTCACTGGCAATCGGTTGTAAACAGAGGGTCCCATGACATAGACCGATCGAAGAGATTTCTGAAGTCTGTGTTCAGGTGTTTCCAGGCGGTGCGAGTAACTGTTGCTCCGCATCGCGGGGTTCGTGTTCACCCCGCGACGCTGGAACAAGCCCAAATGCAGGTGCGTGAAGAGGGCTACCCGGTATCGGTACACGGTATCCAGCAAAGGTAGTCTAGTCTAATAAATAAGATCCCTGCTCAGAAAGATTCCGTGCACGCACGGTATCTAGCAAAGGTAGTCTAGTCCAATAAATAAGATCCCTGCTCAGAAAGATTCCGTGCACGCACGGTATCTAGCAAAGGTAGTCTAGTCCAATAAATAAGATCCCTGCTCAGAAAGATTCCGTGCACGCACGGTATCTAGCAAAGGTAGTCTAGTCCAATAAATAAGATCCCTACTCAGAAAGATTCCGTGCACGCACGGTATCTAGCAAAGGTCCAATAAATACAAGTTTGTCAATCTGTTGGCATTTTGTGTTACCAAGGTTTGTTGGGGGAATCGGCCGTGACATCGTGCGTACGCCATGAATTCGCCGTTCATTCATAAAAACCGTCGCCCACGTTCGGACCTCCATTCACCGGCGCCAGTGGTTGCGCAACGCGCATGCGTGAACCCCCCTCGTCCCGCGAAGCCTTCTTGTCACTTCTTGCCAAGGCTTCCGCAATGGTTACCGCTGTTTCACTAGAACACGTGAATTGATGCTTTGTTGACATTTGTGTGCATATAGGAGTACATACCTATACCGGTACAACGCAATGCGATAATTCCGACACTTTCTCATTAGGACAAGAAAAAAATTATAAGTTTAATGTTATAAAAACAAAACTGAATACAAAATATGATACAAATACCTACAATTATGATTTATTTGCTTTCGACCTCAGGACTCTTGGACACGTCACAAAATCAAATTTTAATTAAGTATTAATTTGTTTTTTTTTTATTGATTTTGTTAACTCCAATATTTTTACGAAAAGAGGCGAACAAGAAATCTTTACCTTGTTAGGTTGTTAATTTTCGAGTTGGAGCAAAACTCGTCTCAACTCTAGATATCTGATATATTTTAGAAGGTAAGCCTTTTACGGTTAACTAATATTCTTACTTCCATGCTTTTTACGGTTGCGTTTCATATAGGTAATCCAAGCAAAACCCTATCAGCTAACCGTCTTATTGACATACTAGTTTCTGTCCGCGGCTTCAAATGCGTTCTTTCTATGAAAATGTTTCTGGTTTCTATCCCATAGCAACTGATTTTTGACAATACCAGTAGCCGTATGTTTTATTCCAGGTCTAGGGCACGTGTTTCTGGCATGTCGGGAAGGAGGGTGCTTCACACCCCCCAGTGAGGGGCCCGATATCGGGCAGCCGTGGTGGGTTCATGGAAGAGAAAATCGTTCCCATGTTCCCACCACAAGCGGCAGAGACGGAAACACCCTGAGGGTTTTAGTGGGTTATTATGGATGCGAATGTTTGAAAGAATATGTGGATGTTTGTTAAAGGTAAAACTACTAAACAAATCGGGCTGAAATGCTGGTAAGTAAATGTAGCCCTAGACCTTTTTATTTATTATCCTGAGCGAAATGCGTACGCATATCGCAATGCCATGGGGAGACAGTACGATTATATGGGACTCCACCATATAATCGTACTGTCTCCCCATGGCATTGCGATATGCGTACGCATTTCCCTCAGGATAATAAATAAAAAGGTCTAGGGCTACACTTACTTACCAGCATTTCAGCCCGATTTGTTTAGTAGTTTTACCTTTAACAAACATCCACATATTCTTTCAAACATTCGCATCCATAATTTATTAGTGTAAAGACTCAGAAAGATTATGCAAAGGGCCAGACGCACATTCATTTAAACTACCGTTTGTCCTAATAATTAAGTCTACTCATTAAAAGCGTGTTCTACAACATTTATTACATTTCTAATCTTCTAATCCTCTCATTTGTCACGATTAAAAACAAATCTGGTACTTACTTAAAATTGATGTTAATGTTAAGTATGCATTAGATCGCAAACATTAAATGCGCCATAAATGGCCAAAGGGATTCTCTATTAGGATTATCGACATCATAGAACTAGCATCATCTCGCGTCTTTACTACTGTGCTATAGGTGCCTATATCCTTAATAGGGTATGTAATATTTTCTCTACATGCAGGTGTAAAAATTAAGTTTAAGTTGTACATATATTATTTTAAGCTAATGAATTATTCAAGCATTAAGGCTTCGGTGACAGCTGCTCGCAACTTCTTTAATTCGTAAATTATTGTGTTCCGTAATACCAAAAATGATGACTGTAAACTTGGCGATGGCGTATATAGTTAGTAGTAGGAGCGAGTTTACACACCCGACAGTAGGTATTCCGAAATATCTATATATTATATCCGAATAAACGATTGTCTCCAGTAGCGAAGGCGACCGTAAAAATAGTCCTGTAAAAATGGATTCGCTGTGTGAATACGCCTTTGATGAACGCTAAAAGCTAGTCACTTCGCCATCACATTACTGTCTGAAAGAATTACGCCTGGAATTTATCTTAGTGGTATGGTATTAATTGGTGTTAAATTCAAACAGATTTACCGGTGCTTAGTGTTATAATCTCTTCTTATTACGTGATCTTAATGTCGTAAGTTAACCATCGAATAGCCTCGTAGACTGCTGGACTTTAATTTGATTTGGGTAATGAAAATAATTGGATTGTTTATTGGCCGCTTTACCTTTAAAATTGTCAAAGAAACGAAGACGATGAAACGTGGATCTGATGAAATGAGTAGAACTGAATTGTGCTGTAGGTAAGGTTTACTAGAAATCAAGACAGCTGTTAAGTTAAGCTGGTGAGATCATACCAGCTTTCTAAAACGGCATGGTTATTGGGATATTGTACTATCCAAAGTAATTAACTTTGACTCTAGTATGGTATTGAGTGCTTCGTAGATCTAGAAGTCAGCTTGTCTACTGCTGTTAATGAGGTCATGGGTTCAAATTCCAGGTTGGGCCTAGTTTGCAATAGTTATAATTTGAATTTTTAAAGATAAAAATTCACAATAGAAAATAGGAATCAGGATATTGGGCGTGTTATGCCCTGTGCCTCGGAAAGCAAGTTAAGCCGTTTGGTCTGCGCCTGATCTCTCCCAGGTTTGCCATCCTATAGGATTATGAGAGTGAGGGAATAGAAATTGCACCTTTGTTATATAACACAAACACACATAACACCATAACACAAGCTCTGCTTAGCTTAGATCTGAAGATGCTATGTGGATTGTCCAGCATTATTTATAGTCAGACCTTTCTTTGACCACAATTCAACCTGATATAAGGTGACCGACGGTTTATCACGGAGGTCTAGAAGACACGTTTCCTTTTCACTCGTCTTGAAGATCGTTAAAATAATTGGCTAACCTAACCTACCTTCAAAGTTTTATATGTCAGTGTTTGATGCGTAAGAAGTTGATAGCAGGAAGTATAGCTCAACCTCAACAGCCTTTAATGTTCCACTGCTGGACGCAGGTCTCCCCCTTTTAATCGCCTTATTGGCTTTTATCTCATGTGGGGTAGTGCCCAGTGCCCATCATCCCCACGCTGGACATATTATGCGGGTTGGGGATCGGTTCGGTGGCAAATCTATTCTGCTAAGAGGCGCTGCTGCCTGCCCCCCGGTGTATGTCCCTTAGTAGCCTATTACGAAAATCACGGGACGAGTTGGGTTGGTGCAAATTCTAAGCCGGCACCACACGAAACTAAAATAATGATAATTATTTAATTTTGTTAGGAGAGTTCAAGAAGGACTTCTTGAGTAGAGGCCTTCTGAAGCCGATGTTAATAAACTCAATAGTTTGTGATCACATTTTAACATACTTATGGAAGTAAAAATGCGTTCAGATAATTACTGAAAGTAGATTCAAACGAATAAATATTTGACTTTAAATTATTAAATTCGTTTCATTAACTAATTAGGTATCCACACACATACGCATTTGCATACCATTCATATAAATACGTATAATTAAAGCTAGTTTATGTGTCATATATGTCACAAATGGTATTGAAGACCAAGTTTACATATGCCTAAGTGGCCCAGGAACTGCCCACGTCTTTCTAATAATTTATGAGCAAAACAGTAGGTGCTTGAGTAAGAAAGAAAAAACGTAAGAAATATGTATTTCAAAAAAAAGTTTGAAATTACTTAGAGGGTGAGAGGGCTTACGTACATAACAAAAACCTACTTAAAATATGTTTCACCAAACCATTGTTCTGTGTTTATGTCTCCGATTTTTCGAAGTGTGACTCAAATATAATAATACAAAAGAACAAGTAGGTACAACTAAAGGATTCAAAAACACTAACAATTCTAATCAAGGATCTGAAGTTAAGGGATTCCAGAATAATAGAATATAAATTATGTAAATCAGTTATCTAGTACCCATAACACAAGCTCTGCTTAGCTTGGGACTAGATAATGCTGTGTGAATTGTCCAGCAATATTGATATAAAACAAATAGCAGACAGAGTCCTGAAAATAAAATACAAAAGAAAGAAACCAAGTAAATATTAATATTAACGCGCTTCCCCGACTCCTAGTAGCGCCAATTTACGGAATTTCCAAAAATCCATTAGGCAGTTTGTAATAATAATATAAGCTTTTTTTATTTTTTTATTAAACAGAGTTTGGTGGCCACCAACAGCATCTGTGCGGTTGGTGGCCACCAAACTCTGTTTTCGCATTTAATTTTCTGTTTAGATAGAACAACATAAAACTCACATACATCGACGTCAAAAACCTTATAATAGTACCTATCACAAACTGAAAAAGAATTTTTGAATTTTTTTCAATGGTAACTATATAAATAAATAGGTGGCGGCGCTCGGGTGATATGCACCTTAATAATATCTTCTAGAGAAAAAAAGTGTGAGAAATAATCTCTTTGAAGGTGGTAGGGCAACAAGTTTTGACCAAAATTATGGCGATGTAACCTACCTACAGCAATCCTAGGAAAGTCCTCGGAAACCGATAGATGAGCAGAGCAGGATCGGGCACATTTTTTTCATTTTCAAAGTTCGTTTTCAAAATCTACTAAATTTGATTCATGCTCTTCAACAATGAGCGAAAATCACAGCTCTAAATATCATCATAACTGTAAATATTAAATAAGCAACAACTAAGCTAGAGACGGTAATTCTTCAAAATCTCGAAGTAGGTACTATATACGTTCTAACCAGTATCTTAATAATTAAGTAATCGCTCCATCCAAGTGCAGGTTGGACCAGTCTGTAATTAAGAATGTATTTATATTCATTAAAAAGCATTAAAACTTTCCTCGAGATGATACGCTTCAATAAAGCTAAGTGGTTCGCTTTGATGACATAATTTTTTGGGTTATTTCTAAGAACATTAGTACTAGGATAGTACGATTACTAAGTTACTATGATTACTAAGTGCGAGTTTTATTGATGTGTCTTTAGAGAAAATTTGATCTTTCTAATATTTTAAAGGTCAAAGTTTGTGCCATTGTGAAGATTTGGGTGAAGACAACGCCAAAACTATTGAATGGTCTTTCTGAAATTTCTGGATATGTAAATAAGTTTTAATAACATTTAGGCTACTTTTTACTCAAAAAAACGCGTGCGTAGGCAAACGCTAGTTAATCATAAAATAAAAAAGTACTTCAAACATTTTTTTGTGTGCAATAATGTTAATTTATTATTGCATTGTGTTGTAAAATAAATCACAAATTTATCATTTACCTATGATATTGTACATTGGCGTTCATCGTTAGCTGATTGCCCTGGCAGTTTCCTACTCCTGTAATTACAATAGTTTTCGTTTTATATTATAATAATTGTGTTTTTATGTAAAATTCTATATGCTATTTCATTTTCCTGAAAGATTCTAAATTAAAAATAGTTCTGAATACATAGAAATTACCTTCCAACGTAACAGGGGTCAGCAACAATCCAAACCTATGGTGATAGTGAGGGACGAGAGAATAAAAAGAGAACAATAGGAAGGGAAGAGAACCTGTGTTTGCGCATACTTGTAGACTATAATTTATCCTGCGCACCTGGTGAGTCTTCGTTTAGAGTGGCAGGGCCGAAGGTTCGGCTAGAAGGGCATCATCAGTTAACAGCTGTTTATATTTTAAGTGACCATTATTATCGAGCCATGAGCTAAATCTGACAAAATGACGTAATCAACACAATCTCAAAAGCTGAATGAACTGACAATTCAAGTTTGAATTTGCAATCATTTATTTAAATACAAACCTAAATACATAAATTCGGCTTTTCCACTCCACTTGCTAATCAGGACTTTAGGGTGATGTCATACTGCTGTTGAACTGACTTAGAATTCAGTTTGATGATAAATTCATCAAGCTTGCAAATCTTTATTATGAAAGAAAATTACAATCAAATAATACAATTAAATTAAAACTAGTATTTACAATAGAAACAATTGAGCTATCTGCAAACTGTTGCAAACAATCTACAAGTAGCTCAACTGATCCATATCAATACCAGTCGGAAGCGTGCCCAAGACACTAGCTGCATTGCCCCGCTATCTCGCTTTATATTGCGTCTTTCTAGTTTACTGCACAAACACCTACCTATCCTGAAAAAGGTACCGTTTCAATAACGTAAGGTAGAGTGATCGAAAAACAACTTGAACTCTGTGATCTTAGCAAAAGCAGCAACAAAAATGTTTTGCTATCACTCATATCATCATCATCATATCACCCAGCCCATACACGTCCACTGCTGGACATAAGCCTTCCACATAAGAAGCCACAAAAAGCGGTCCTGAGCCGACTCCATCCATCGATTCCCTGCGACCGCTACGATGTCGTCGGTCCATCGAGTTGATGGTCTCCCAACACACCGCTTCACGTTGCATCGCGGCTGCCACTCGAGAACCCTTATTCCCCAGCGGTTAACACTTACCACTTAAGCGAGCTATATGACCTGCCCACTGCCACTTACTAATTCTGAGAGCTATGTCGGTGACTTTAATTCTACTACGGATTTCCGTATTCCGGATTCTATCACTTATAGAAACCCTGAGCATAGCTCTCTCCATAGCCCGCTAAGCTAAGCGACTCTATCCCTATACCAACCTAATACATAATACTCAGTAGATTTGTTTAATACCAAATAGTAAAGTCAATAAAGTTCAAAAAGGGTTGGGTGGAAAAATAGCAAGCAGAATATTTGACTTGGAACTTTGTTTAGATTAGTTAGATGACAAACATAATAAAAGTAATACCCCGCCCTTGTAAGGTAAACCCTGAGTAAGGGACAAAAAGAAGGTAATGTTTTTTATATCTCTTGGTCGTCTGTTATTTTTTTTTTTGTATTTTGTTATTTTAAACGGGTATATTACTAGCAATGAATGAGAACAGATTATTAATGGACGAGGTGGTACTCAAGTGTCGGTCCTCGTCAATGCGAAGTCCCAGCAGGTCAAGGGCTTACATGTCATTTTGTTTTGCAAAGTGACTGTTCTCTCGTGTCGCTTGAACCTCCCAGGGTTAAGAGGTATGGTCAGCGAGTAAAGGTGTAAAATGAGCGATAGTTAACCTACTCTCTTTTTTAGCTAGACTTATTTAAAGTTGTAGCAGATCTGCGGCACAGCATAAAATGTGCATTCAAATTATGGGCATCGACTCGTAATTTTTATATGGACGGTGTCACATAACAGACAGCTTGCGGGCTACTCGCTTGAATCCATTTTGTCACTGTAAGTAAAATGTATTGCTGAAATTTTAATGGATGCGGCAAGCTCAAAACAGGGCCCTGCGTATTTCGTGACGTGTTCAATAGTCCTCTAAGGTTTAAAGTAAATGAAGCACTTTGGTGTTTAATGTATGTAACCCTCATTGGGGGAGGCCTATGTCCAGCAATTTGCAAAATAATTAATTAATTTATTATCGACACAACATCATAACAGGTTTTTTTTAATCCTAAGGCGATGCTACATAATATCTGTTCTTTATTGACAAAGAAAATTATAGTCAAATAATAGAATTAAATTATAACAAGTATTTAACATTTGAAATAATTCAGTTAACCGCAGACTGTTGCAAAAAATGTACAGGCGTACTATAATTCTCCTAATATACGGATAAACTGACCATACAGTCTCGACTGAAGTATGTAATTATCATAATTTTCAATTATACATTTTGTGACGGTAATGTTCTATATGAAAATATATATTTTTCAGGAGTTCTGCGTCTATTGTCTTACTTTATCAGCGATGACTGTTTTCTAATTATTGTCTATCTACATTATAAAAAAACCGACGTGCTTATAACGTTGCTAGTGCTGACTATACCTCGAGGTTGCCTAGAGCGGGGGTCATTGTAATGACATCCTCGGGTGATCATTAACATAGCCTCTCATTTATTATTCCTACTCGACAAGCGGCAATAAGTGATGCAAACAGTTCAAAATTCTATGGAATATTACAGTACACAGTAAAAATATCGTACGTTGCGTTACACTCTACGAGAAAACTGAACTGTCAAAACCAAAATTGTCGTAGGTAAAGCTTGAAACACGATCAAAAATCAATAACTTAAAGTCAAACTTACTAAATAAGCACTTAGAGAAGTCAAATATTAAAATATTTATTATCATTCATATCATTACAAATCAAGATAATAGACAGCTCAAGCTTGAAAACGAAAGTTTATGCAGTTATTACAGTGGGACTGGTCCACCAGTTTAAAGTCGCTCAGCGAGCTATGGAAAGAGCTATGCTCGAAGTTTCTCTGAAGGATTCATAAGGAATACATCTGACAGAGAACCAAGGTCATCGGCATAGCTCTAAGAATTTGCAAGGCGAAGTGGAAGTGGGCCGGCCATATCTCGCGAAGAACCGAAAACCGCTGGGGTAAACGTGTTCTTGAGTTAAGACCGCGACTCGGTAAACGTAGTGTAGGACGTCCTTAAGCCAGGTGGGATGACGACCTGCGAAAATCTGCAGGCAGATGCTGCGTCAAGCTGAAGAAAGGGCGCTATGGCCATTATTAGGGTAGGCCTATGTCCCACTAATATAGGCTGATGATGATGACAAATCAAGTGAAATCTTCACTTATTGTGACACTTCACATTTTGTCTACTCATCAACTTGTCATCAATCTCCTGCTATACCAATAAAATTGATTGTGCCATTTTTTATTGGACATCTAGCCAGCCTATTGAAGCTAGCACAGTATAGTATTTTAGAAAGCTTTTGTTTATTGTTAATTATACTCGACTCGACAATCACGAATTATCATCTTTCATCTAGACTAGACCCAAAGTAAGAGTTAAGTGTTACGGTTCCTACATGAATAAATAATTCATTTGTAAATAGGCTAGGTATCTTATGAAATGGTGAATCTAAGAAGCTAATGATTAACTCAAGCCGGAAACGAGAGGCAGATGGTGTGAATGGACAATACCGGTTGGTTCAGACGTGTCAGTTACTAGATTGTGTACTGGTACGTGATCATCATTGTTGCTTTCTATTTCATCTCCGTCCAATGCTGGATCTTTATAAAGTTCTACACTATGCCTACCCCGCTATATGATATATGATGTATCAACATTCCTGGTATCCGAGACGTTGTATCTTGAACAAAGAAACAGATTGACAAAGAGTCTGAGAATCGTAACTATCTCAGCCCTGCGAACGACACGATATCTTTTAATTTCGATAACTTGACAGCTCGGTTTTCCGAAAATATCGTGCATGTGCTTTCATGAAATGAATCCTTTGGCAATGATTGGAACTGAAATTTATTGTGCGCTAAATTAACTGAATTTATACAAACGCGTTACGAAAAGGACTCTAATTGTTTTGCGAAATAATTATGAACATTACCTAACTCCAAATACATACCTATACCTACCTATTCGAGTTCTGAATCAATTTGACCGAAGAAGGAATGCAAACTGTTAATGCAACCCTACTAAATTTTATCAGCTTTTAACCACTTAACTATCTGCTCCAATTGACTGTATCTAGGAACTGTATCAGAGTAAATTCGCCAGCACGTATAATGGAGACTACAGATTTATGGTGATCAATTAGATTTAAAACACCCTGAAAATGTTCTCGAAAACATTACATACCTACTCATTGGTAAATCTACTAATCACAACTCTTTGGTTTTATCTGTGAGGCAAAAGACAGCAACTTTGGTTTGCAAACAAAACAAAACCAAAAAGAAAATTTTCGGAAATCACCTTTTTTCATCAAATCCTATCAAGCGTTTGCGTATGCGCATGGTTTGAAAGCACAAGTCTGCAGTCAGCAGTGGGTACAAAAGCGGAGGCGTAGCATGAATGGAGTCCGCGTGATTCACTGAGGCCCATTCATAACGACGCGTGCGCATCATGCCTTGGAAATCAATTCAATGCCACTTATGCTGGGCAATATTAGTTTGCTTCATAGTGCTAATTGAATGGAATATTGAAACACGGATTAGAGAGTGAAGATCAGGCTGTGGGATGAAGTAACCATGGTATCCTTGAGGGGGCTCGAGAGTAATATTGCCTTATGGATCACACAAAAGAGTGCTACAATGACAATAAAATGATCAGATATCCTATAAAAACAGTCACGTAGCAAAATACTGAATTTATTTTAACGACCAGCTCGATCTTTTTATATTGTCCTGTCGCTGTTATTCTAGGTTTAGAAGCTGAACAATACTACCCAAGTCAATAATAATAACGATCGTGTTTTCACTCCGTGTTGATGTCCTCTAAGGTGGCCAGCCCAGCCTCAATACACGCAATCATAGTTTTGTTCAACTCGAGTCAAAAGGTTACGAGATTTCCACCCATAGATTTGCTGATAGCATTTAACCGGACGAGTAATTGTTTGTGAACGGGCTATTAATTTCATATAATGGGCCTTTAAGTCCACATTTAAGAAACCTAACGAAAATTATAGCCGAAGCTGTCGGTGTGAGATGCTATTGAATTTTTTAATGCAGCTACACAAAGCATGAATGAGTAACGATATCGGTTTATTCTTGTCTGTGAAACTATAAATAAATTATGCAGGTACGCTATTCATAACGCGATCAACGTACGTAAATATGCGTAAGTACATATAATGCATTTCTAAATAAGGAATACAAATAAACATTGTTTGGACAGGTAGTCGCACATATCCATACAAGTCTTCAAACAATGGCGCTAAATGGAAATCCTATCAGATTAGTATTTGCTATCGATATATTTATTACGAAGCATTTGTATTCAGAAACAATCATTATACAACTGGAATACATTCCGTTGAAATCTGCCTAACAAGGTCTATCGTATATAAAAGGCCGGGTTAGATAAGCGATAGACACTTAAACAATAAATAGTGTAACAGGGCACACCAATATGTTTACAGGTTAAAACAGTAGAAGATAAGGCCGGGCGTGTAGCTCTGGACTTGCCCGTAAGCTGTTGGATATCTTTCGCAATGTAAACAAGATTCGATTAGATCTGTCTGCGGATAATCTAGACTTATTTATTAACACCTGTTCGAGCCTATCCAATATTCATATTTCATTATAGGAAATATTAGTACAGCGCACCTAAAAAGGCAAGCTTGTTTCTAGGTATAATAATTGCATACGAATTGAGCATCATCTTGATTGCTTGAATGAATATGACTGTTTCAATGGTTCAAATTGTCTCATTATTTTATTGCAACGACTTTGAATCAACCTTTGTGTATCCTGCGATGCGTTGGTGAACAAAAAGCGCAGTTTTGTCTAGAAGTGACGTCATATTCGTAACTTTATCAGTAGGAGTAACAAAAGCAGGTTCTGCAGGAACATGGCGATCGTGTCAAGCGAGCTGTTTTCGGTCACGACCAAACCCAAGGTCAGCCACGTAATAAACGGTCATAATATACGTATCGACCAGTCCTTACTGCAAAGTTTGTTTGAAATCACTTACTTGGTTAAATTGGTATAAGCATATCGTCCATCTGGGCAATCAGGGCCTCGTAAAGAAGTCTGCAGCAGGTCTTGAGATGGCTATCGGCTAACTAGCTGTCTATGGTTTAGCATGTCGCGTACTCAGTTCTGACTTTAACTGACGTGGAACTAGCAAATTGTGGAAACTAACTATTCCCTTGGAGTCCAATCTAAAATATTGCTACAAGAATAGTGTAATCAATTATATGTAAGAATATCACATGTGTTTTGATTGTCCTACGTTATAATGGTGAACTCCTATGTAACTCGTTGACTCCATTCGTTTAAGCCCTGATTAGGTCTTTGTTTAAGACTATCTAAGTACTTACCTAATAAGTTAGTCAAGTTCACACGTTGAGGGGTTAAGATAAGATAAGAAAAAAAGGAATAAATTTATTAAAATGCTCGTGGATGTGGTTAGGAAGGAACGTGTCCGTCATAGTAATTTTAAATTGCTACAAAAGTATTCCAATCAATTCCGATTAAAGCAATTGAATAATTACCGTTTACGTAAGAATCATTATGTAACGGTACTACAAGCAAACAGTGTCACTATGCCAATGGAAGTTGGCATGGACAGGTAAAAGACGACGTGGCTGCCAAGAAAAACATTGATGTAATTCTTATCATTATTGGTGCCTCAAAAGGGTTTTTCTTTTCGTGTGTTGGAGGCCTGGATTTGTGACGTCAATGTATGATGAAGATTCTTTGTTAATGGCAATACGAGTGTGGTTGGACTCTTTTCTGCCAGTGTCAAGTAATGGAAAATAATAGTAAAATATGAGTTTTCAAGTTATGAAGAATGTTGATATTTTCACCAGAGCCTAGTTCGTTATCTAGCAGGGTACACCACGTGCAGGTTAGGTTGGCTAGGGAGACAAGATCTTGGAGTCTCCCTTGTACCCCACGTCAATGTATGTCAATGGATATTTGTATGAAAAAGAAAAGACAATCACGACAGCTAACATTTTTTTATCTATTCATACGTAAAAGACAAAGACAACGTTTGAAGATCTAGATAATGGTGCCTCTAAAAGGTTTTATTTCGTGTATTGGAGGCCTGGATTTGTGACGTCAATAATTGTATGAAAAATTGAAGACCTAGACCAAACTTCAATAACGCTCTACTAAATAAGTACTCGTAAATCGTATTATTCTGAAATCGTGTCGTTTTGGAAAAAAATATATTTTCTCGTTGATTATAGAAACCCCATGGAGCTTTAGGTCACTGCACTCTTGCGCAACCTAAGCGAAATAAATATAAATTGTAATATCGTCAGGTAATTTGATTAGGATTTGCGAAAGACTGCTGGCAGATGCTGGATGCGGCAAGCTGAAGACAGGGCGCTATGGCGCTCACTAGGGGATTCCTATGTCCAGCAGTGCACTAATATAGGCTGATGATGATGATGAAGGTAATTTGATCTCCCTAACCTTTAAAATGTCTTTATAAATATGAGACAAGAAAGTACAATTTTAGTCAGTTTACTTTATAAAGAAGTATTTGTTCTAGCAGAAGTTTAGCACGTGTATCGTTAATGCTTACGCCTACAGATCGGATTCGTGAATGGATCCAGTGGATGGAGGCTACGTCGGTTGCGACAACCTCGCCTACGTACTACCACTACCGAAGGCCACCAACTTTCATTCATGCAATCTGAAAATCAACCAAGTAATAAGGAAATAAGGGAAATAATTGCCAGTCAGTATCTCGCATCACTTGCCGTATCTTACGGTTTTTAGAAAGCCGTTAATGTCCAGAGTTTAATGGTGTGCTTACAAGCCTCGTTCTAGAAAATTAATGATTATTACGTTTTGTAATTATTTCGCTTGAATGGAGCAAGATCCATTCACTATTCTTGGTTTCCACAACTAGGACCTCGCTGGTGTTGTAAAATGATTGCTGTTGTAAATAACAGATTTTACTACATAACCATCTAAGTAAGTGTCACTTACCAAGGACAACCTATAGGTTGCTTAGGTACGTCTACAATTTCCATCTTATTTAATAATAATTGCTATTTATGAAGCTGTTTATGGTATAAAATTGGACTCGTCTGAGGAACGTACTATGAAAGTATGATCAGTTATCGATCTATGCTTGAGTAACGCTGTTCTACGTCATAAACATCTCTCAAGAATAGGTCTATAACTGAGCAAGCTTTCATTATACGGGTTTAAGTGCTTATTTTGTAAAAAGTTAGACTTTGTCTTTTTTGACTTAGGTAAGGTCTGATACGCAATAAGCATATATAGGGAAGTTGATATCCGAGGACTATGAACTGTTTTTTAATTATTCTACTTAATTTTTAACATATTTTTCGAAAATAAGCAGCCACATAGAGAGTTCGCTAAATAGAAGAGAACCTTTTACACTTCTTACCTTATTGTTGTAGTAGCAAACATAAATTAACAGATGTATGCCTGTCCTCAATATTATGTAAGGTTTATTTGAATTATATTGATGTGCTTAGCAATAGCGAGACGCTATTACTATTCCTTCTCCATACAACTTTTCTTGTGTCTTGGCAATATTCTTTGTAAACAAATGTAATTTGAACGGTTCATCAATAAAACGACTTCGCCCAAGTCTATTAAACGTTTTAAATCATCTAGCCGGCCAACTCTGGGCCCGATGCCGTCCAAATATTCTCCTCGTTCATTGACACGTGCCAAACCTGTTTTGGGCAGGTTTTTCTCAATGGCTGCTTCCTTCGTGAGAGTATATTCAAATGTTGCGATTAATTCATGGCTAGATAGTGCCTTACTTTTATGAATGGAAGCCTGTTGCAGTTGTGTGGGTGAGGTTCTATGCACGTGTTTAGTTTTACACACAAAGACATAAGTATAGATTTGCATACTCGCCTGGGCAGGCCACGTGCCTTGGTTTTGAGCACAGTTAAGTCTTCAATATTCGAGAAGTTAATTTCCAATGTAAATGATATTTGAAAGTCAATCTTATAATGCTCTTAGGAAATGACATCTTGTATGTTTGCTAGCTCATCGTACTCTACTGTTAGTTTGTTCTTGGTTTTTACACTACTGTTGTTTTAGCAAAGAATATTATATTAGTAATTGATTCAGGTATGGTAGAATCAATAGAAGCTTTTAGCACTCCGCATCACTTTTTAGGGTCTACACGCATGAAGTTGGTGACACAGCTTGACGGATGGATTCATCTGACATTTAAGTGCATGAATATAGTTGGCAACTGACAGAGTTTTGTCAACTTGTCAACTTTAGTGTGTAGACTGCATAAAGTTTCTTATTACTATTGACAACCGTTTATTTTCTTTTCGTATAAGCCTGTACTCATCAGACATCCACGACATAGTGCAGATTGTAGGTTGTAGATATCTGGTTTCCAGCATCTTCTGTCCCATTCACAACTCACAGTAACTAGCTACTTGTGCTCACCCTTTAGCCGGGAATGTCAGAATGATTGCCGATATTGTACCTAATGATCCTTATAACCGACTATTAGAGCTCATATTATATGTTCAGAGAATATTGCGGATTAGCGTTGAAGTGAGCAAAATGAGCGTTACAATGTTAAACTATTTTATACGGAAGCTCTACGATAAATGTCTAGTTAGGTGTGAGAT
Organism: Eupithecia vulgata; assembly: GCA_946478455.1. NCBI lineage: Eukaryota > Metazoa > Arthropoda > Insecta > Lepidoptera > Geometridae > Eupithecia > Eupithecia vulgata. The sequence goes on along the minus strand of OX297869.1, from coordinate 7,741,860 downwards.
TGCATAAAAGGTTAATTATGTGTATATTTTGCTGCTTCCTTATCTTAAAGTCAATTTAGTGCCTATGAAAGCCATACTAAATTGTTATGTGTTGTTAAAACAAGTAAAAACCTTTTATACAATGAAGTTGTAAGATCAACTTTATACATTACTGTACCATTTTACTTTAGTGGATTGTTCGTATTTATTATATGGGCCCTAATTAAGTTACTTTTGTACACTTTCTTTGTTGCCTGAAATAAAGTATTATTATTAATTATTAAGGATTTTTGTTATAGTGCTTACCCGCACTCTGGGCATCTCAGGTTCGAGTCCCGTCGAAGTCGAAAATTTTTGGGAACTTATTTCATCATTTATTTAGATTATACAGTAGGCCAATCACCGCGATTGTTGAATTATGATAATAACGTCGAATCGTAATCAAATGCGTTTTTTTTTCAAATCATTGGGTAGAAATGACAATAATTACATCGCATCGTCATATTACATTCATTGCGTTACGCAATCGATGACAAAATGACGTAATTTTTCTATAATCTACCCCAGACAACAATCTACAAAACCATAGACATAAAAGTTTTTCACTACATCAAAACAATAGATCAACAGCAGAATAAAAGAACGCGCAACGTAGATGAGGCATGCGCGAATCGTTTCCGGCGCCAGAGAGCTGCCAAGATGTCGCAAGAAGAATCGTTGCTTATAAATTACCTCTTGCGTAAGACCTTACGAAGTTACTGTTAATTGTACTATGTCACAATCCATCCTCATAGGGTTTAATAGTCAGAGATTAAAATCAGCCATCCATTTCAATATTTTACGAACATAGCTTATTTATTTTTACACTTTAGATTTATTTGTATATGAAACGTTGCTTACTAATCAACAGAAAGACAGGGTGCTAAGCCATTTCTCAGCTTATCAGGGAATCTAAGGCTAATGTCCAGCTGTGGACTAATATAGACTGTAGATGTGAAGACTTTTCATGCTGTTACAATGTATGGATTTATCGATGAACTTTAATAAAATGCATGAAAAATTATGAAGCGCGTTGAAGTCTTTTGTGATTTTAAAACTGCGCATGCGTCGGCGGTGGCTTTTTGATCAAATTGTGTTATTAGATATATGTATTCTGCCCAACTCACTCCATAGGAGGTCGATCACTCTCGGGGACAGAGTTATCAGCCTCAAACGAAGATTAGAGTTGAGAGTTGACAAATAGCCAGTGTCCTAGAATTTAATAAAACTCAAAACCGAACATTAAGCTAACATAAAATAAATCAGTTGACGTCACGCAATTATGCAATTATTTGCTCTTCTTCAGATAAAAATCGCACCGCCGCCCGTTCCACAAACTTTGACTTTCATGATCATCGTCATTTTCTGGCGAATTTCACTCACTGCTGGGCACTACAACAATAAGTATAATGCTATCCAAAGAAAAAAAAATAACGTTATAAGAAACAAACGTGTTATGGCCAAGAAAACATATTTTTTATTTTATTTATTTATTGAGGAATAACAAACGACTACATTAAACTTATTATACATTTGTGTTAGTACTTTACTAGGTAAAGATGAGCTATATTCAATGTAGCCCACAGCGCTATCCACAGAATACAAAAAAATTTAAAACATACAACTAGAAGGTGAAACTAATTTGATTAAAGCATTAAGTGGGTAACTAAGCTCCTTTTAAACAACAAAGGTGAATAACTAAAATATTTAAAATGAAAAACTAAACTGATAATTATTTACAATTATTTCTAGTAATAAATAAAGTTCCTTAGTTGATAATTTTTTACAATTATTTCTAGTAATAAATATTTATGCCCATGTATAGATGCAGCGTCGAGTCACAACATAGCATTCCCGCACTGCTGCTGGCGCCAACATCGAAAGCTAGCGACTTGCCATCCCAATTTTTCCGTTTCCATATCATTAGCGGGAGTATAAAACGTAAAATAAATTCAACTGGTTTTACATTACTAATGTATTTATGCAAACTAAACGCGACCACTGAACTGAACCTAATCGCAGTGTCCAATCGTAATTGATTTCGTTATCGAAATGTGTGCCCGACCATGTTTCCATTTCGGATTTAATTACCTGTATCGAATTTTGGTTAATCATTTTATAGACTAATTAGGAGCTCCCTCTATTAAATTTGAACCATAAAATTTGTGGAATAAAATTATCATAATTCTAGGTGTCTTTGGTTCCTTCGTCTATCACACGCATCAATGGATTGATAAATTATGATGTGAGTTAGTAATGTTCATTTGTAAACGTACCTACTCCTACATAGTCAATAGGTAAACACAATTTACAACTCATTTACAAGTCCAAAAAGTACGGTTCATTGAGACATCGATTGGAACGGGCTGCTGTATGAACTGCTATTGCGCAACTCTAAAATATGGGATGCAAACAACTGATTTGCTTATTTTCTTGTATGAGCGAAGTTATAGTAATTTCATGAAACAGTTTTATTTTTGGTATTTGACTGATAATCTAATAGTCCGTGTCCTAATGTTTTACGGAGTCGATTATTTATGGCAATTGATTTTCTTTTGTGTATGAAGAAGTTTTATTCTATTTAGTTATTGTTGCTCAACATTTTGTATTATTTTGCAGACTCGGGCTTCTTTTATATGAATTTATTTTTGGAATCAGAATAAATGATTATATTTTATTATTTTTGTGAAGTATTTGAATGTGCATAACCTACATTTCATGCAGAGTCAGTGAATTGCCAATAACCACATATAATTAACATTTGTTACTATAATTACAGTGAGTAAAACTTTTGGTACTAAGTAACTAAAAGTTCTGTGGTAAGTCGACAAGGAACACCGTCACTACCTTGATGAATACTAGAACTAGGAAGTAGATCTCCCCGAAGCTCATCGTTCGTAGGCGTCTAACGGGACCCTGCGCCGGCGCCGCTCGTTTGTTCAGACTCGCGCAATTCGCTGCTGACTGCCACTTCATGTCTGCTCATTGTGCTGACCCTGGATCTTTGGGTTCAAATAGGTACTTACCTACGTTACCATATTAGTGAATATATGACTCTAGTTTTCAAATGCATAGTGTAAACTCGTAATGCCTAAATGTATGACACTACGATCTCAGAAAAAGCAAACAAATATGTATGTGTCAATAGTTTCAATAAACATCGGTCAAACATTTTAGTCATTTCAGACGTGCTTATTCTATTATTGTATCTTGGAGTTTTCAGAGACTGGTTAAGGTTTTGGTGACAACAGAATAAATCTCGTTACTATCCTGTTGCCACTTTATTGCAAAAAAGATGGATGTTTTTTTTGTTTTCTTGAAACAAATGTGATAATAGTCATATAAAAAATTACAGTGGGATAATAACTAACAACAAAAAATAAAACATTTTGGAGGTCAATTTTGTTTGTTGGATCAGTCAAAACAGTTTTGATAAAAACGAGTTAGACCCGAGTTCGCCAAAAGATGGTTAAATTTTAAACAGTTGTTTTGACGATGTTGTCACTAATTTTCATAGGTATATTAAACGTCAAAGTTAACTAATGAAGCTGCCTAATTGTCCGATTATCTTTTGGTGAACACAGACCTTAATGTGATAAATAATTGGCCAGTACAAAACCGCAGAGAAGAAAAAGTTCTTATCTATATCAGATTCGTACAGGTACATACATAATTTAAAGAGGTTAGAAAAATGCGATTGTACGCTACTGGTAACACCAGAAAATCTCATTCGCAGTGTCGATGACGCAGACTTGTGTCACCCACGTGACCGTTGTATTTTGGAATATCATACCTAGCGAAGTAAATAATCTACTATACCATGCCTTAACACTGTTTCATGTTTTTTTGTCAAAGATTCTCCGTGTTTTTAACATACGGAAAAGCTTAGTGACATGCCACGAAAGCTGATGTCCCATACTTTAAAGTGGGTCAATGCTTAGTCTGCTTTATCGTCTTTCCACATAATCTGAGGTGTGAAAAAATATCATTGTATGGGGGATATTCTGCTGTAGCCTGAGCTAGGTTGCCTAGAAAATACACTTTTCTAAACCTTTGTCGACTTAAAATCTTGAATTGTAGGTATTTTGTACTAAACCAGATCCCATAGGCCTTAGAAAATATGTAGAAGTTTTCGATGGCGAGCCCATTACAGCTTACAGCCCAAAAAAGAAAGACGTTCCGTTACAACATTAAGCCGTCAAAAGTTCTGTATACAGATTTTATAGCACGGAATTGAAGAGTGGCTGGCGCCAGTTCAACATCTAAGCCAACATAATCAAATATTTCACCAATAAAACTCTTATTGACCTAGAGATTATGCGTTTGGCGCCAAGCTATGTTACGGCGAGAGTATGGCTACTGTGTTACCTACAAGTCAGTATTATGATGCTATTTTACGAAATCAATAACTTTTCTGACATAATGGTGCTTTTACATTGAAAACGAAAAGATAGAGCTGTTCTCTATCTTATTTACATCTTCGTTATAAGAAGTGTATAACCTCTCAATGCCTTAAAGTTATAAAGTTTTTGAGAAAATTTTAGAGATGTTCTGGAGGGTTTCGATGCGATCTTATAAAAAAAATTGACATTTCTTTTCATACAAAAAATATTTTGGTACAAATTAACATAACAAGAAAGATCTTGTTATGTTAATTTGTATTAAAATATTTTTTTTGTTGCCTGTTTTTTTTATTAGAATAGGTATAAGAATATTCAAATAAAAAAAACAGGCAACAAAAGGCGTCCGCTGTGCGGCGGTGGCGGTGCTGAGAGCGATTTCTCCCAGGTTTTTACCATACAAAGCCGTTGACCTTAACTTTTCCTGTCTAGTAACCGTAAGCCCATAGGATAAGCAACTTTCCTGAACTAAAAGTAAATGATTCCATAGAAAATAAGCAGCAGATCTATAAGCCACAAGTGTAAATGGTCCTTAAACCGCAACCGTTGATATATGACCGGCGCCCACACCCTACGTCTTTGGAAGACATCATCTCGACACAATGTGTGCTGTAGGTATACCTTAATGAGCTATTACGAATATAGGTCGCGATTTCATTGCTTCATTCACAAATATATTGCTGCCTTATTTGGGAAAACCGACCTTATTACTGAGACTTTGAGCGCGTGCGATGAAATTGTGTTGTTCGTGAAATAAGTAAAAGTAAAAAAAATGCAGTAAATACAAAGTTTGACATAAGATGTAATACAATATACTTACACCAAAACTACCGCAACTTAACCCTTTCACTAACCAGCCTCAGCGGTGTCTGGCAGGGGCACAATCCTTTACGGTGTTTCCTTCTGTCATACAAAACTTGTGTTTTAATTGTCATACAAAACTTGTGTTGTATAAATAATTATATTTAGGTACATTAACTGTTCGTAATAGATTTATTAAGAAAGAAAATTACAATCAAATAATAGAATTAAATTGTAGTATTTACAATTGAGCCAACGGCAGACTGTTGCAAACAATCTACAGGTAGCTCAACTCATCCATATAACTGGCTGCATTGCCCCGCGTATACACAGGTTCCACCTACGGTTTAATAAATAAATTAAATAAAATGAAAGGGGGTGAGCCGCTCGCCATTATTTCAATAGCCATGTGCGGCACCGAAAGTGTTAACCTAAAAGAAATTTGTAGATTCTGTAGTTTTCTGAGTTAAATTTAGGGGCTATTTTCGTCGGTTTCTTCACTAGGCTGATCCTGTATCGTGGAAACCATTATAAATCTAATGAAAATGAGGCGATTTCTAAAAATACAATTAATTTATTCCGACTTTGAGACTTTAAATCCCGAGTTAATAAGTTCCTCTGGAAAGTCTTCCCCATCTTAGGCCACATTGTCACTTCCATAAGGGATCATAGAATCGAAACCTATTATGTATACCCACCGCTATGTCATCTGCAGACATTTTTCAGGGTGTTTTGGTCGTTTTCTATGTATAATAAAAAATATCTATCTATGTATTGTATTATATTATGTATATCAGTTATCTAGTACCCATAACACAGGCTCTGCTAAACTCGGGACTGGATAATGCTGTGTGAATTGTCCAGCATTTTTTTTTAATTATTTTTTTATTTATTTGTTAGGTACGTTTAATATCTCATCGATGGGCAAACTTTTAGGACAGGGTTTAACGAAATGTTCATATAGTTATTTAATCTAGCATTTGTTATTTGCATTGTCGCAAAAACAGCTGGTATTTTGGTCTACTTCTTCTCCCCTCGCGCCGCTCGCATACCTTTTACGCAGGGGGTAAGTAATTGGGGATAACTTACTCTCGTGAAGGCTATACCTAGAATAGAAAACAAGTAATAAGGCAGGTGTAGATAAATAAGCTCTCAGAATTAGCAAGCTGAAGTGGCAGTGGGCAGGTCATATAGCTCGCAGAACTGATAACCGCTGGGGACTAAAGGTTCTCGAGTGGCGGCCACGATACAACGCGAAACGGAGTGTTGGGAGACTATCAACTCGATGGCCCGACGACATCGTAGCGGTCGCAGGAAGTCGATGGATGGAGGCGGCTCAGGATCGCTCTTTGTGGTTTCGTATGGGGGAAGCCTATGTCCAGCAGTGGGCGTTTATGGGCTGACATGATGAGATAAATAAGACGTAGACGTAGAGAAGCCGCTCGCATATCGCCCGCTAAACTACATGTCGTGTGACTTTTTACACCATGAATTTTAATTTTACTCTTGTATGACATGTTCCTTCCTTCCTTCTTATCCAAAACACAGTAAAGGCGTGATCACAGCACAGTTTTTCTAAAACAATAGCTTGTCTTGATATCTCGTAATTGCAGTAGTAATGAGCGAGGGCGTACGTAAACAAAGAGTTGGGCGGACCTGCCGGTGGCGCCTCCCTCCCCCCTCCACCCCGCCACCTGCGCGGGCGCATTTTCGCAATCAACATGAAATTCGATAAGTGTGACGAAGACGTCTAGGGCTGTCAACCGACCGTGACGATCTAGAACTCTAAACTGAATTTCTGACGATTGAAGCAAAATGTCAAAAGTATGCTGTGAAATGTTCATGAAACCAAATATTACAACAAACCTTTGAGCCTAATGATTCTAAATGATATTTACTTTACTACTTTTCAAACACAATAAGTATGGTTAGGTTACAAAGGTAGTTCTTAAATAAATGTGAAAGCAATGATTTCAGAATGACGAAGTCTCATACTCATTACAGATGTAAGCGGGTTACCTACGAACCTTATTTGTGTTGGAAGAACACCAACGTTTCATCCCTTAACGAAGGACTTCTTCAGGGTGAGTGCGGTTCTAGACGCGCGCGTTCCGCATCCCTCCGAGCACTGCCAACCCGCTTACATCCGTAATTAATTTGTCAAACTAGGATAGTTTTTATAGTAAAAAAGTCTCATACTCTTGATATTTGAGGCCTTCCTCGTCATTATTAAATCAAAACACGTCAAACGCATAATGGGATATTATTTATTTAGGACCAACTAACAACCAACAGAGCCCGTATTGAGAGTTCCTATTGAAGTTGGCAAGTGACAACCATATTACTTGGCGCCAGTGAGGTTACTTAACTGTTAATTTATTGAGTGGGATAAGATAATCGATTTCGTAATTTTTACGACAGAATAGCCAGAATTGAAGGCAATAAATTTATATAGACAAGTTCACACTACGTGGTTTTTATCGATGTAAAACGCATTCTCTATGGAACTAGTCCGGATGGGTTCTCACAGTTGCTTAGCTGTGAATTAGTATACAGTTCAGTCAAAATAATTTTGACTCTATAATTATTATATTATGAGATGATAAAAGTTATCAGTTAAAATAATCATTAATTTTGTATCAAAACTATCTTAGCTAAACAGCTTACTGCGAATGATTCATATTTGATGAGCATAGAGTGCATAGAGCATCGAATGTTCGTTGTTTTATTGAAACGTACTTATTATTTCATTTCTTTTTATTCCACACTGTCTGATCTGAATTTTGGGCCCAATGACAATGCGTTTACACTGAGTGGTGCGGCGGAGATGTGAAGAATCACGAATACACCGTGACAATTATATAATCTACTTTAACACCATGATGTCGATTGTCGCCTTAACTACCCTTGCCAAAAAGCATAAACTGTTACCTACCACAAAGTTAAATAGGGTGCAAAGTTATATATCTACTAGGCTGGGTGTGCTTCGGACCTCGATAGGACAAACTTTTGTTTCACGATTTTTTCTATCAACATAAATACTCAGTGATGTGTAGTTTTTTTATTTACTTATTATGGTGCCTTTCGTATCACTGCGGCCAATGTGGACCTATGTTGATCGCCACTTTTTGTGTTCACCCCTAAAGCTGCGGCGTTCATAATTCGCCACTCACTCTTGCAGTGGAACAGTAATAATGGAGGATTTTCTTTGGTAGCTCGTATGGGCTGAGCACTTGAGCAAGCGGCCCCAGAAAAGTGCAATGTTTTTGCATCAGGGCTCCTCACTCTCGTAGCAGATGGTCTTCAAGCAGAATCTAAAGGATTTTGTGTCACATAGCCCCAACTTGAACATGTGCTTCCTGTCCAGTTCGCTCTTACCACAATACGAAGGCTATCTCTGCTTAGCGCTAGGATTTGGTATGTGATGTGTTTTCTACATATGTTACGATTCCTGTATAGGTAGTAGGTACAAAAGGCGATCCATGCATTAATATTTTACTCAGTACAGATAGCACACTACCATTGAATCCGGTTTTACAAAATTTGAAGGCATGGCCACATACGGAGTCGTTTTGCCGCCGCTAATTAAGATCGACACTAGACAAATATCGCCTTTTATGGTTGCGGGTATTAAGTATACTGATTGGTAAATAAACAGTGTAAAGGATGGAGGCTCACATGAATCAGAGTCGATCGGGGAGTGATTAGAGGCGATTAGCATGCGCCTGCACACTGAAACTTGAGGTGGCGTTGTAAACGTACGCTGTTATAGTAGCGCAAGTTGTCAACCTATGTAGTACATTAGTAAGGTAATAAAATTCATATCATGTTTTTGCAATGTATGAAAATTAATAAACGAATACTTGATAAGAGAAGTATTTCAGAAATTCTAGGTATCGGTTGCAATCCAAATAGGAAAAAACCTAGTTCTTCGAGTTGAGTTGGCGACTGATTTTCGTTTTTCTGAGACTTGACTGGAAAGAGAAAATCTGGGATCCCATAATTTTATTTCAAGGTTTTCGTATCCTTAAACCCCTCAGCGTATCTAGAGTAATAAATTAGGGTGTTTAAGTGTTTATAAAGGATTCTTAAATGTCTACCACGATTGACTGCGAATGCGACAGTTTATCCATAAGAATGATTTATGTACACGCTGTTGGCGTTCCTTTCATAATAAAAGAATAAATGCGGTGCTGGATCTTTTTACAATGTGGTATAAATCCACGTGGGAGGTGGGAGGTCCTGGGCATTGTCTCACAATGCATTATAGCATTATAATAGCACATTGCACACTATTTATGTAAATCTTGTTGAGAATTCAATTCGTCTAGTAATGTATTCATGAACGGATATTAGTATCCCATGTACAAAGTGATTCTCGTCAGCTGTCAACGAGGTAATACACCCCTCCCCTCCCATTTGTTTTATATAACTCTAGAATAGACGTCGAATATTCTAGATTTTAAAACGTAAAACAATACAGAGAATATGTAATTCGAAAGGCTGTATCTTGATTTAGTGTGAAGTTATGTATGATTTGTGGATTCGATAAGGCTTCCCATTGTAATAGAGTACGGGGTCACGGTTCGTCCTGGGTTCCATTTGTTGTGGCGCGTCCGTATCGGCACTAACAGGATCCTGCTTTATTGTTACCATGACAGCGTTATAAATGACCCGAAGGACGATATGATCTCGCTCCGAGTGCGTACAAATACCTCTCAACATATCAGCAGTGGGATGATAACCGACAGGTCCTCGTGGGGTGGAGTTGGCTGTGAGTAAGGTGCCCATTCCACTCGTCCAATTTCTTTGTCCAATGTACTGTAGGCTTCATCCAATTTAATACTAACACCGATGTTTGATCAAAGATTTGGATACTAGTTTCTGCTCGCGGCTTCGCACGCCCTGTTTTTATGAAAACGTATACTTACAAGTTAATTATTTCCTATGGAAACTGAAATTTTATGGGTTAAATAGTAGCTTAAGGTTTATTTCAGCATATGGAGCTACACCTATGTAAATTTTTTGCCCGATCTGTTGCAAAGTTTTGGCGTAAAGAAGTAACAATCATCCATCTATCCATCCAAACTTTCGCATTTTAATATTAGTGTGATGTGATGTAATTATATTTGATTCAACTACGCAAATTACTTAGGAATCTTGGACAAAGATATTAGATGAGTGGAATGGGCCTCCATCCAAGAATTTTGATCAAATATTGGACAAAGAACTTGGACAAAGATATTGGATGAGTGGAATGGGCACCTCAGCAGTGAGATGATAACCGGCAGGTACTCGTGGGGTGAAGTTGGCTGCGTGAGTTATCTCTCGCCTCGCACTGAGCGCGTGCGCATCGCTGCCGAGTTTTATTGATGTCGGCGCCACAGACAACTTTCACGTCTCGCAGACAATAACGCTCAAATTGGAAACTAAAATGATTTTTATAACAGAGCCGTAACAATGACTGCGGTAGCTATTGCGATCGGCTATTACCTATACGTCGTAAATTCCGGGGACGGGGCCACTTAGCGATGCGAGTTATTCTGTTTGCTCGTTACGGCTAGGTACTTCTAACGAAGGCATCCAAAAATTTTCCCACAGTCGTCGATCTTTGCGGTAAAAAACCAAGTGTCTATGAATTAACACGTCCGCGTTTTGTATACGAAAACACTCGGTGGCCGTGCGAGAGCTCTTGTGCTGACGGGCCTGTCACTGGGGCGATGTTACTCCAAAACCACAGAAACTACAACAGTTCCAACCTTCTACGCGTAAGATGGTTGTTCGATGTCTTTAATTTACTTGAATATTACATACTTGTCTACTTATGCTTCATGTCCAACTTCAAGGGTGCTCCACCAAATGATTGCTAGTCAGCATAAGTCGTTGTTTACAAGTTCAGTGAATGGAAGCTCGACGTGAATGAGGGTCCGATAACTTTATTTTTGAAATATTCGAGTGAACTGCGTGTCTGAGAGACCGAGGTTCATTAACGTCACGACAGTTGCACTCGTCAGCTAATGTGTTACACTAACAGCAACGAGAATGTGTGTGAAACCCAGGCACGTAGTCGTTAAAGCGTAGAACAAACATTGCTAAAAAGAGTTAATCTTTCACTTTGTGCGGCTTAGATGAGAATTAACGAAGAAATGCTTCGTAAACACGGCTCTGCTGGCGCATTAGCAGGTTGCTTTGCTGAATGGTTGAATTAACGCTTATTAAGCAAATAAGCAATTTGTGTTAGTGGGTCATGAGAATTTTCTGAAAGTAGTTTGTAAGTTACCGATGGCCACGTTATCAATAATACTATTTAATCCGGCCTTAAATTTATTGTGGGTGTGGTCAATAACTATTTATCAGACTGGCCGCTTATCTAAAACAAAACGTCCGTCAACGTCTTCGATTGCATTATTTACTTTTCTTAAGGCTATATATCGTTTTTAGGTATTATCATTTCACTTTATGCAAATCAAGGAGAATCAAGAGATAACTAGCTACTACTCGCGTACGAAGACATTCATATAAGGTCAAATTAATCTGGTTTACGTTTTTTTATGCATAACATTATCTGGTTTATCTAACGCACCAATAAACTATTAAATAGGTACTTTGTTGCCTGTGACTCGATCTCGTGGCATGATATTCATAGATTTAGATGACAAGGAGTGTGGTTGAGCAAATTTCGAAGCATAGAATTAAAATGTATGAATAGACTCGAAATGTCAGGAGCTTCTCACACTGGTTGTGTATTATCTTGCTCTATCAAAATCTTGTGCATTACTGAATATGATTTGGTTAAGTGGGTCTCAATGAGAATTTGTAATATCACTAAATTTGATCTTTTAGTAGACATACACCATTATATTTAATGTCTTTCTAACATGATTTTAATTTTGAAAGTATTGTTCTTGTTCCTATTTTATTTTACGTGTACGTGTAGGTACCAATTTTCCTGACTAAGCTAGGGATAAAAACCACCAAATTTTTAAGTGATAAATAAAGATTTGAGGTTTAATAATAATAATAACAATCATTTATTTTAGGCATCACACAACAAGACAAGTAGTTACAAAGTAACTTAACTAGGGTGGATATGATTAATACCTTAGAGATATACCTTAGATACTATACCTTAGAGACATACAAAATAATAATTATTTATTTATTAATTAATAATTTGAAAGAACTATAACTTAATACACAAATTATCATAAATGATATTGTATTGTACCAATCAATATTTAATCGAACAGTGGCGCTATTACCTCCGCATATTTTCTACAAAATGTTGGACAGCAAGTGAGCATGTCCACTACGTAGCGAATAAATCAGCATTTGTCTGCAGATGGACGGTTTAATTATTGATTTATTGTGCATTTGGAACCGGCGGCGCCCGCGCACCTAATTGGTGCGGCTCGCGTGACACTCTGCGGAATTATTGAGACAAAATCCTCCAATATTGAACGGTGGACACGACCGTGCATGACTTCGTTACGCTTATTCTACTTCCTGCATCTACAATCCTCCTTTGTAAATGTATGTGAAAACCGTAGAAATCGGCGATTTGTTGACTGGACGCTGGGAACAAATAAAGGTGGGTAATATTTTCGGTCTGGTCGCGCTACCGGCGGTAAGCGGTAACGAATAGTACGAAAACATGTCATTGTCGACGTAATAATAATACAAAATGCTGTTTGCTTAAATTTCATTAAACGTTAGAAAATTTAAAAAAAACAAGACGGGACCTAGATAAATACTATTCGAACACAAAAAACAACATAACACGATGGAAATGTGCTCGAATTACAAATAATATTGGTATTACGTTTGTATGGGCAATTCATCCGACGCTGGCCCATTTTTTATTAATCACTTATTTGCATCAAACCGTTTGAATTTGAACCAGTCGACAGGTCCTACTCTAAAACAGGAACTTGGAATAAAAACTGGTGCTTAGTGCCCATTTGCATGTTGCAATAAAATCGTTGTTCGAAATCGCCAAAGGCAGGATGGATGACTGTTTAATTACTTTGCATTCGCTACAGCTCACTGGACACGCAAACCTCTCAATCCTGCTCCCTACATTAATTTACATTATTGGCATCTTACCTTATCAGATGGATTTAAAGGATTGTTTAAACAGGAGAACCTAAACGGACCAGTTTGAATAAGACCTTAGACGTATCTTATCTACCGGAGACCTTTGTATCTGTCTTCCTCAAGTCTCTATTTAGGCCTTACGATAAATTTTATCGTAAGGCCTAAATAGAGCCTCTAAATAGGATGGTGTTGAACATATTAAATATGTTTAACTTACGCGCCCTATCCTCAGTACGGGTGTGCTCTAACCAATTTAGCCATAAAACCACTAGTCGGTTCAACCGAAAATTGGGTTTAAAAACTTTCATAGTTTCCTCTGTAGGTGGCGCTAATGGCGCTATAGCCGTCAGAACTCCCGAAGATTTTCGGTTGAACCGACCCTCGTGGCCTAGTTGGTTAGAGAACACCTGTACTGAGAATGGGGTGCGGGTTCGAATCCTGCCGAAATCGAAAATTTTTGGGACGTTATTAAATTTTCGTTTAAAATTTGCCCAGTACGAGTAATGCACTATAAAGCAAAAAGCTATGTTCAACACCGTCCCATTTATCCATGAGTTCACAGTGGGAGATGGCGTGGAGCGGAAGTTTGGTGGTGCTCTTTTTTAAGAAGAGATAAAACCCTTCTTAAGATCTACAGACCCATCATACTCTTGAGTCACGTCTTTAAAGATTTCTCACGAGTGATCCATATCGTATCGCCAGGAGACTCAACGAGTTCCAGCCACCGGAACAGGCCGGGTTTCGCAGAGGATATGACACCATATACCATATTCACACAGTGATTCAGATTATATAGAAGTCCGAAGAGTATAATCAGCCCCTGTGTCTGGCCTTGGACTACGAGAAGGCCTTTGACTCTACTCGAAACTACGTCGAGTCTTTTCGTCATCCATGCCGCAATGCTTGAAGACGCGAGTTTTTAATCAGTGCGTCCTATCCTATCTTAACCGTCATGACGGAGCTGAGACATGGACACTCACGGTAGAGTTGGTCCACCAGTTTAAAGTCAAGAGCTATGCTCGGAGTTTATTTAAAGGATAGTTTTCGCAACGAATACATCCAACAGAGAACCAAGGTTATCGACATAGCTCAAAGTATTAGCAAGCTGAAGTGGCAGTGGGCAGGCCTCGAGAAGAACCGGCAACCGCTGGGGTAAACGTAATCTAGAGTGAAGACCGCGTCTTGGCAAACGTGGTGTAGGACGCCCTCCGCCTAGGTGGAATGTCAATTTGCGAAAGACTGCTAGCAAGCTAAAGACGCTATGGCACTCATTAGGGGAGGCTTATGTCCAGCGGTGGACTTATAGAGGCTGTTGATGATGATAATGGTACCGATATATATGATGCAATCATGAGATCGCATAACTCTAAAAAAATTGTCAAAAAATATTTTATGGGGAAATTAGATCAGTCAATCTCCATCCTACGCTTCATCATCATCATCCGCCTATATTAGTCCTCAGCTACATAGGCCTCCTTAATGAGTGCCATAGCGCCCATCCTACGATTATATTTTACAAAAACTTGTAAATATGGGACTATATAGTTGGTCCATATTAATTATTTTGTGTCAGAAAACCATTCTTAATCAAACATAATATGCCTACTTCTTTCTATAACAATCACGACTCTCCAAAACATAACCAACAAAAGCCATAAAACTCATAAACAAGTTCCAAGCAATAAAAATCTCGCAAGGATGTTTGTGAGCAAACTCGTTCACTTCCGATGATCAGTGACCAAATAGAAACAGGTTGGAGGTTTCGCGGGCTCCAGTGAACTTTACTGTTGGCACAGATAACATAACACTAGGCAGTATACTGTTTGTTGGTATGCTGAGGTCTGTAGAGGCTGTGGACGAATCGTGTAGCTTGAACAAACATGCGTGTGACCGAGACACTCGTACTTTTGTGGACACAGTCGAAACCAGAATGGTCAGCTATTCAGCTAATTGGTTGATGGTTTGGCGTTGTTCATGTAGGATTTGATATTTAATGTGATCACAGCGAGTAAACTATTGTTCAATAGACCAACTCAAATAGCGCAAAGTAATTCTGTTTCCGGTAAGCATAACATAGTTTATTTTTCAGTTTCAGAACAAACATGCATCGTACTCAAAAAGGAATTCATGTCAATCAAGAGAAATGTTTTTCAGTTCATCATCATCATCAGCCTATATTTGTCCACTGCTGGACATAGGCCTCCCCTAATGAGCGCCATAGCGCCCTGTCTTTAGCTTGCCGCATCCAGCATCTGCCAGCAGCCTTTCGCAAATCGTCATTCTCATCACCCCGTCACCTCCGACCAGGTGGGATGACGATTTGCGTTTTTCAGTTACTTTGTTGCATTTTCGGCTGCGTAATTTAATAATCGTAATCAGAGTCAGCTTGCTCCGATAAATTATTGAAAAAGTATAGTTATTGATGTCAGCTTGTATAGGATGGCTCGCACGCTGCACTGTCCTCGGCTTTAGTCCAATATTTTAGTAGCGACGGAAGGCAAACACACTCCTTTGTTAGGCCAGGCGTGTTGAAGAGTTTCCGTGTATCATCTCTGCCCATTCGTTAGCAGAATGGGTAAACAGGTTTTTGTTCTCCCGTGATCTCTATTAGCTAAGACGCATGCCTTGACTTGTTTGAGAATTATTTGATCTAGTAACAAGCGTGAGGGCGATCTGTGTGTACGTGATCTTATGACTGAACAAATTTAAGTCTTTGTATACTTCTGCGAGAATTAGCACGAACTGTTTAAACTACGTATAGGTACTTATCGTTAGTTTTCAATCTACCCATGGTCATAGTCATTTATTTGCAAGAAACATAATATGCATACAAAATGAAGTCTTAATCTAGATAAATAAAACATTTTATTTATTTAACAGCAAAAAATAATTACAATTAATTAATATTTACTCTTACATCTATTTACTAAAAATCTAAGCCGTCACCAGAAGGCAGAGTGCCCAGAATGCTGGCAGCATTGCCACGTTGATTGGCAATGCTAATTCGTTGACCGAAATAAAAACCAGCATTCCGATCACCTGTGGACTCTATTAGTAGTTTTGTAAGATCTTTATAGATAACGTGTGCCAGGACCCCAAGGACCTAGGGTTTCCACCCCAAACGGCTCAAATAGGTAACCTCTGTCAAGATTAGCGTATTTTCGCCGTTTGAGGAACTCCGCTGATGTTGCTGCGGAGAACTGTTTAAATATAAAAGTACATGCTTTGGTAACCAAATGGCAATAATGGTTGCCGTGACCTCCTAATTTAACCTCCTTTTTTAGCTTACACAATTAACTACGTATTTAATGAATTAGAACATATTTTAAACCGTTCATTATTTTATTAAAAACGTTAAAATAAATAAATAAAAAATCATTTATTTAGATCATTTTTCACAAACGATCACTGATACTATTGAAACGATGACACTACCGAAGCTTAAAAAACTGTGTAGTAGTGACGTTGATGGTTATATCACATTAATTACACATTTAAAACGGCAGACAGACAAAAAAGAAAGTTTCAATTTAAAAGATAAGCAAATACATGTCAATAAACGAGACAACTTTAGCATTCCCTAACATCATCGGTCCGTTTGTTACCAGCTACCCACCGAGATGCCACACAGCCTCACCAGACGAACCGAAGGCATTACACAAACTGATATGCATCTCAATTGACTCACAGATAAAAATATTTTGATTGCTACGTCGACTACAAATTACGCCTGATAACATCAGAGGATAGAAATCGATGGACATCTAAGCTCGGGCGTATACAACGTTTCTTGATATTACCCTATCGCAGATCATCAGTCCTCGTTGTAATTGTAAGTACGTAATAAAATGTACTGAGTGCTTTTAATCGGAAAGAATTAAATGGTCTTGATAATTTACGTCGCCTACAAGAAACATATGGGCAGACATTCGTTTAAATTAAATAAGTCTTTATTAAAAAAAGAAAATTGCTGTCAAATAATAGAATTAGATTAAAACTAGTATTTACAATAGAAACAATTGAGCTAACTGCAGACTGTTGCAAACAATCTACAGGTAGCTCAACTGATCCATAATCAATACCAGTCGGAAGCGAGCCCAAGACACTGGCTGCATTGAATCCCTGTATGGCAATACAATTCATTTAATTAAATTAATAAATTTCGAAATAAGTGTTAAAATTGTTAAACACCTTGGTATAGTGATCAGATTATGAACAGAGATAAAGAAAAAACACAACAACACGTAAAATGTGTACGTAGTATGATCGCTTGTCTTCAATTTTTTTGAAGACAACTTCAGCCCGATAATGCTGAATTCGATTGTTGAATTATAATTAATACAAACTGCATATCCCCATATATTATTACGAATCAAACTCTGTTAGAATATTCGTTTACAAGTCATGTTGCACGGAATATCTGTTGGTATATCTGTATTGAAAGGGGTTATGCAGAAATGACCTCAAGTGTCACTGTTCATATCTCTATAATAAAAATTGTAGCTCGCAAGTTTGTGCCCGTTTTATGTCTTACCGATAACTGTATCTATAAGTTATAAAATTGATAATAGTCAACGATGCTATAAAGAAACTGAGCGCGGATAGTCTATAAATATATATGAAATTACTGTTTCTACAATATTATTATCTCATTTGTGTACAACAAGACTATCAAGATAAATCCCCCGTTAAGATAAGTAGGCTAAGTATGTAAAATTTCGAACATAGGAGAGAGAAAGGGAGGACAGATAAACTTAAAAACTTCTCAACCAAATTTGCCTGTGTGTTGCCTTCTCTTTCCAAGGTTGCCTGAAAGAGATCGCTCGAAGCGATAAGGCCGCACTTTGTGCTTCCTTTATACTATTTATTTCCTTCTGTTTTGTATTTTGTGTTTGTTTGGTACAAGAAAGAGTTATACAGGGTTACTTCTGTACTGATTTCAAAAATATTTTGCCATTAGACAGCTTAGTTTTCATTAATTTAAAGTAATCATCACTACTAAACCAAATTCCATCCACGTCCTTTCAAGATATACAAACTGCAAGCATCTAATAAATTAATCCATAACTGCATCTGGAAGTGATATAACTAACATACAAAAGTAAATTGCAAGTATATACGTCGATATGAACAAGTTGCAAAAATAAACAACGTGATAAGGCGCTCTTCTGGGAAGCCTCTCTTATCTCAACACCATAAATAATTGATATTTTAATGTCACAAATGATCTGTTTGTAACTATCCTACATTCATTTCAACTAAGTCTAAACGCTTTGCAAGGTTTCAAGCAATTTTATATCTAACACCGATGCAAACTGAAGCTGTATTCGTTTGAACCTTTTAGTAATATAAGACTCAATTTTAATAGAGCGTAAACACCAACTTGTTTTTCAAGCGAGGGCCGTACCTAGGACATAAGTTATCGTGTGTAATAAAATTAAATGTAGCACATTTCTCTTTTTCATGTAATCTCGTTAACTTATTTACATTTTTAGTTCGCGACGTGTATCGGCGCTTGTTGTTCCTACCTACTCATAGTTTGCTACGGTACCCTAAATCTGTAGCTCATTAGTCAATAGTCTCGATTTTGTAAGATAATGTTATATCTAGTAAGACATTCTGGGTTTGTCAAGTTAGGAAGTTAGAGTTGATGGAAAGACAGACATATGCACATAAACGTTAGGTTTAAAATCAATAGCCATTTAAAAGAGACTCGTAAAACTATTTTTTCTATCGTTTTTGTTGCGATATTCAGTAACGAATCAAAGTACAACCTTCGTTAATGTTGTAATGCCTTCTATACACTAGCCAAACTCGATGTGGGTTTGTAAACAAGCCACGGCACAAAAAATCGCTTCTTCCTCGTGCTCCTACTAAATTCTCCTACTGGTAGGAGCACCGGGACACCCATGTCCTGATGCTCCTACTGCAAAAGGAAATTGTAAAACGCTAAGTAGGAGCATCGAGACATAACTAAAATAGATTTCCTTATATTACACCTCTCTTGCTTTGTATCGGGTTACAGTTGTTAGCAATATTTATTGATCGAAAGATCTCAAATTGACAAGTAATGCAAAATTGCTTTTTTGTATCATATTGCTCTTTTTATATAATTATTGCATTTTTATGTTTTAATTTAAGAAGGTACTTTTATGTACCTAGTAAAAGTAATTAACTAATAATTTCATACGTATTTATAAATTTTTATATTTTGTATGTTTATGAACGAATTACACCACCATCAACTTTATTACGTACCAATCCTATCCATACAAAGGTTGCCTGGAAGAGATCGCTGTTAGCAAAAAGGCCACCGATTGTACACAATAAACATAATTAATATTAAGTTCCTGTTTAATTTTTGTATTTATGTATTGATGGTGCAATAAAATTATATTCAGTTTGTTTATACGCTATTCTAAATTGCGTATAAACAGACACGTCAACAGAGTAAATATGAGGTTAAGTATGGGTACCTATATTTACAAACATTGTGCGTCAAATTTGGCTGTAATATAGATAGATAATTTCCAAAACTGAAGGGTCCTACATCACGTATTGTCAACTAACAGATACCGCTATATCAAATCGTATTCACAACCTGTATTATAATTACCGTTCTCATAAACATAATTGATCGTTACTGGGCTCGCGCAGTCCAATTATTCGTCTCTAATGTCTTGACAGTGGACACTCTTGCGCAACCTCGTGTTCAGTATAATTAGGCTGACTCCAAATGCCAAGTCGACCCGCTCATATTAGCAAATCACACTAATAATATAAATGCGCTAGTTTAGATGGATGGATTGATGGATGGATGGATGGATGGACGTTTGTTAATTCTTTACGCCAAAACTGCTGAACGAATTGGGTTTAAGTTTGTGTTTTTAACATAGATGTATCTATAAGCCTAGAATCAAACATCGGCTACATTTTATCCCATAAAACAGTTTCCATGGGATAAAAATAACGTTTATTATTAGCACAGAAAAAAAGACTATAATGGATTAAAATATATGGTGACAAGCACTGAATCAATAGTCTTCCATTCCTAGGAAACGATCCATAGACTAGACTAGAGATATAGACGTGACGTTGCATATCTTATCACGTGCAGCATATTTGCTGCTAAGAACCAATTTAAAACTAGAATGAATAGTTTGTTTGTAGTAGACGTAGTAGACGACCGGTGTGTAGACGACCTCAGTGGCGCAGCGGGCGAGAGTCTGCCTGCGACGCAAGAGGTTGCGGGTTCGATCCCCGCCTCGGAACAAATTTGTGTACGATCTGCAGAAATTTGTTCCGTTGATCTGGGTGTTTTCTATGTATAATAAAAAATATCTATCTATGTAATGTATAATATTACGTATATCACTTATCTAGTTATCTAGTACCCATAACACAAGCTCTGCTTACCTTGGGGCTAGATAATGTTGTGTGAATTGTCCAGCATTATTTATTTATTTATTTTATTTATTTATTTAGTAGCTGTTATTCGCCATGGCGGCGTTTCGAGAGCCTACGAGACAAAACAAATTGGAAACTTAACAACTTCTGCACCTGATCTTTTACCTCAGTCTAGAAAATATGTGACTTGATTCGTCAGTAGCGCGAAAAGAGATAATAAAAGATGGAAAACAGTGCATTATAAATCGATTTCAGGCTGAGGATATCGAGCATGACTTCAGCGGTCGCTTCTGGTGACTTTGATATTTTATTATTACCAAAAAATTGTAGGTACATACATACATACCTTTCAGATGGATCGCTCTGTAAACTTAGGAGATAAGGGGAACTGGTATTTTTTCGTCTTTTTTCAAATTATTTCAAAAAGTATGAAATCTGGAACTTCAAAACTGTTCTGAAGTGTACAAATTGATACCTTTCATTTGATACCCCGTTCGGCCCTTTTTGATCATATTTCAAAGTGTTTATTTTTCTTTTTCTTCAGACTTCTCTGTATTTCTCTTGTAAAATATACATTTATATCTGCAAAAGGACCATATATTTTACATGGATCGCTCCGCAAACTTAGAAGATCCCCTATCTCTTAAGTTTGCGGAACGATTTTCTTAAGATGATTTTTTTGACTTTTTAGGGTTTCAAAGATCGGTTTTGAAACCCTTATGGTCTCGCTCTGTCCGTCCCCGCTCTTTCTTGAATATCTCAGTAACTACTGCAGCTATTAACTTGAAATTTGAAATAATGATACATTTCGTGCGCCATTACTGATTTTAAGAAAAAAATATATAAATAAATGAAAAATGAAAATGAATATTTTCAGTACAAATTTTGATGTTGAAATTTCAAAAGAGACCTAGGAAGGCAAATGGGGTATCAAATGAAAGGTATCGTTTTGTATATTTCAAAACACTTTTTGAAATTTCTGTAAATTTCATACTTTTTGAAATATTTCAAAAAAAGTCGAAAAATTGACCATACCCCCCCCCCCCTATCTCCGAAGATTGCACACCGATCCACGTACAATGTACTAGGCGTTTGTAGATATCGATCTATATTTTACAGGAAAAATATAGAGAAGTCTGTAATAATAATAGTTTTTGAAAAATGGTCAAAAAGGGGGAGAATTTTTTTTCAAAAGGGAGGGTACCTACCTATGTGGGGTATCAAATGAAAGGTATCGTTTTGACCATTTCAAAACACTTTGTGAAATTTCTGTAAGTTTCATACTTTTTGAAATATTTCAAAAAAAGACGAAAAATTGACCATTCCCCCCCCCCCTAGCTCCGAAGATTGCAGACCGATCCATGTACAATGTACTAGGCGTTTGTAGATATCAATCTATATTTTACAGGAAAAATATAGAGAAGTCTGTAATAATAATAGTTTTTGAAAAATGGTCAAAAAGGGGGGGAACTTTTTTTCAAAAGGAGGGGTACCTGCCGATGTGGGATATCAAATGAAAGGTATCGTTTTGACCATTTCAAAACACTTTTTGAAATTTCTGTAAGTTTCATACTTTTTGAAATATTTCAAAAAAAGACGAAAAATTGACCATTCCCCCCCCCCCTAGCTCCGAAGATTGCAGACCGATCCATGTACAATGTATTAGGCGTTTGTAGACATCGATCTATATTTTACAGGAAAAATATAGAGAAGTCTGTAATAATAATAGTTTTTGAAAAATGGTCAAAAAGGGGGGGAATTTTTTTTCAAAAGGAGGGGTACCTGCCTATGTGGGGTATCAAATGAAAGGTATTGTTTTGACCATTTCAAAACACTTTTTGAAATTTCTGTAAATTTCATACTTTTTGAAATATTTCAAAAATAGTCGAAAAATTGACCTTTCCCCCCCCCCTATCTCCGAAGATTGCAGAGCGATCCACGTACAATGTATTAGGCGTTTGTAGATATCGATCTATATTTTACAGGAAAAATATAGAGAAGTGTGTAATAATAATATTTTTTGAAAATGGTCAAAAAGGGGGGGAATTTTTTTTCAGAAGGGGGGGTACCTACCTATGTGGGGTATCAAATGAAAGGTATCGTTTTGACCATTTCAAAACACTTTTTGAAATTTCTGTGAGTTTCATACTTTTTGAAATATTTCAAAAAAAGACGAAAAATTGACCATTCCCCCCCCCCCCTAGCTCCGAAGATTGCAGACCGATCCACGTACAATGTATAAGGCGTTTGTAGATATCGATCTATATTTTACAGGAAAAATATAGAGAAGTCTGTAATAATAATAGTTTTTGAAAAATGGTCAAAAAGGGGGGGAATTTTTTTTCAAAAGGTGGGGTACCTACCTATGTGGGGTATCAAATGAAAGGTATTGTTTTGACCATTTCAAAACACTTTTTGAAATTTCTGTAAATTTCATACTTTTTGAAATATTTCAAAAATAGTCGAAAAATTGACCTTTCCCCCCCCCCTATCTCCGAAGATTGCAGAGCGATCCACGTACAATGTATTAGGCGTTTGTAGATATCGATCTATATTTTACAGGAAAAATATAGAGAAGTCTGTAATAATAATATTTTTTGAAAAATGGTCAAAAAGGGGGGGAATTTTTTTTCAGAAGGGGGGGTACCTACCTATCTGGGGTATCAAATGAAAGGTATCGTTTTGACCATTTCAAAACACTTTTTGAAATTTCTGTGAGTTTCATACTTTTTGAAATATTTCAAAAAAAGACGAAAAATTGACCATTCCCCCCCCCCTAGCTCCGAAGATTGCAGACCGATCCACGTACAATGTATTAGGCGTTTGTAGATATCAATCTATATTTTACAGGAAAAATATAGAGAAGTCTGTAGTAATAATAGTTTTTGAAAAATGGTCAAAAAGGTGGGGAACTTTTTTTCAAAAGGAGGGGTACCTGCCTATGTAGGGTATCAAATGAAAGGTATTGTTTTGACTATTTCAAAACACTTTTTGAAATTTCTGTAAGTTTCATACTTTTTGAAATATTTCAAAAATAGTCGAAAATTTTACCTTTCCCCCCCCCCCATTCTCCGAAGATTGCAGACCGATCCACGTACAATGTATTAGGCGTTTGTAGATATCAATCTATATTTTACAGGAAAAATATAGAGAAGTCTGTAATAATAATAGTTTTTGAAAAATGGTCAAAAAAGGGGATTTTTTTTTCAAAAAGGGGTACCTAACCATGTGGGGTATCAAATGAAAGGTATCGTTTTGACCATTTCAAAACACTTTTTGAAATTTCTGTAAGTTTCATACTTTTTAAAATATTTCAGAAAATTGATTGTCCAAATAATTGGCAAATGTTTGAAACCCTCGGCGCGCGAGTTACACTCGCACTTGGCGAATCTTGTTTTTTATATATTTCAAAAAGTATGAAACCTACAAAATTTTATAAAAAATAATTAAATGTACAAACCGTTATATTTCATTTCATATCCTTTTTTGGCGTCATAGGTCTTTTTGCGTCCAGCTGTGGACCATTAAACTGGTAAAGAGAGATAGAGTTCTTTTTTGCAATTTCAGCATCACAATTTTGACTGAACATTTTTATTTTCTTGAAATCAGCATGGCGCACGAAATGTATTATTATTTCAATTTCAAGTTAATAGCTACAGTATTAGATAAGATATTCAAGAAAGAAGAAGGAAGGATAGAGCGATACCATAAGGGTTTCGAAACCGATCTCAAAACCTTAAAAACAGTAGGTTCCTATTCATTGCACTTATGAGTACTTAGAGTTAATTACAAACATAACGCATTGTCAATTGCGTTGTGTTCAAAAATAATCTTGACTTGCCTCACCGCTCTGGCTTTAATCTGGTTAAGTTATTTAAAAACAATAATATTCATAACGCCTTAAAACATTAAGTAACGGCAGGTAATGATGTGTCGGCAAAGCACTAGCCGAGCAATGGAAACGAATCCGCTCGCGGCGACAGAGGCACACACCTACCGATGCGACCTCATGTTTGCTTTATATCATTACTCCATCAATCAAGTTCAAATTGTGTTTTGAATCGTAGAACACTAACAATCGATCCGTCGGACAGCCGTGGTCGGCCGGGCCTATCAATCAGCGGCGCTGACGCAAAGCTGTCCGGTCGACCGTCCGGTCCGGTGATGCCCGGTGCCGGGCTGGACACCGCAGCACGCCCTCTAATGACAGCCCTCGCGCCGACCCGACACATCCAATTCACATGTTAAATGGAATACCCTTTGCGCCTTAAAATTACCATCGTCCGTGTTATTAAAGTGTTTGTTTCTGATGCGTTTTTTGTTTAGACGTTTTATCCAATTAGTGCTACCGTGTCGAAAGGATAATGCTGTGATGATATAAAATGTTTAGCGGGTTAGAAGCGGAGCCTTGTCGGCGCCTTCTTTGGGCAGATAACAAAGTATCTGTCAATCAGGACGAGGACTGGCGATTTTATGGCGATATTGTGTTAATTAAAGAAATGAGTCAGGTGGTCGTTCCGGATTTTAGAATCCTAGAGCCTTTTATGGTAACAGTCAACGCCTGTATGGATATTTTTGAATATGTATTTTACTAAGCTATTGATGATTTTAGGAGCTCATTTGAATCGTAACAGGTTTCCATCGCTCTGGCTATCGATATGCCCTCGAGTACATATCTTAAGTGCCGAGAGATTTGATGATAAATCTACGATATATCATAACAATAATACAAATACAAATTACACAGCTATAAATAACTCGCGTATGGGTTATATCTGGTGCGAGCTTTCATCGATGGTGTGGTATAATTTAATTGACTGGGCTGATGATAAATGTATGGAGAGTTAAGCATAACGCGAGTTCATGAATAAATCGCCTCGCGGTGAGGAGCTGATTTGCGATAAGCGGCTATTTATTGCGCTACTATTAGTCGCAGACGACTCTGCCTGGACCCTCCAAGCCTGGAACGCATCATGCAGTAGCCTTCCAGTACAAGAACTCATCAAAAACCAAGACCAATAAGAAAAGAACCATGAGAAAAGAAAAAGAGTTTTGTAGGTATGGCATATAAATATAGGAAGCTATTATTTTGCTATTTTCTGCCTGCTTCCAGCAGTGGATCAATATAGGCTGTTGAGGATGAGCGATGATGAGTAGGGTGATTATTTTTGATTATTTTGCTCTTTGCAATACAGCTATCAATAAATTATCTAAGTTAAATAATATATTCTAACTCTAGTTGTGTACTTTCTATCAGCGATACAACAAATATTCTCGAAGTAAGTCTTATTAAAATTGGTGTCTTAATCATAAAAAAAAGTGCCTTCTGAATAAGATAAGATACTTTAAAGCAATCACAATAATATTGCACTCTTCAAAGCTCTGTTGTCCATAGTCCAAGCTGTGTCCATAGTTCTCTTACAAGGCACCTACGAACTCGATACAAGCCACTTGATGTCAGGAGACGCCGCGGGAGACTCTAGCGCATCATAGCATCCTTAAAGAACACGCTGCAGGAATGTTGCATCTAACACATAAATCACGAATAAATAGCTTTTTCTGATGGATTCGCGGTCATCAGGTGATCTACGTAAAAGATTTAGTTTTAGCATAAATAAATTGTTTAATTTATTTATGCTAAAACTAATATATATGATAGGTATTATTTGTCTATGGTTTTAGGAAGGTATCGCATCCTCATCATCATCAATAGCATCGACGAAGAATGGTTTTATGTAGTGTTCGTTTTTCGGCACTTACGACTTATGTACTTATGTAAGTCTTCTACGGCTTATACGGTAACAACAGATGCGGCCCTAGTTATGGTATCCATCATCATCAAGTGCGCCTAGGTGAATTGTGGCGGCTTTGCGATAGCCGCTGAAGGCAGTCCATTGGTGCCTCAGGTAGGTAGGGTATGTACTTATTTGTCTAATGGAACTTGTTTCCTGATCAAATATTATTATTCTCTGAATCCTGTATCATTGTGTGCATTATTAATGGGTTATATATAACATCATTCTTGGTACATTTTCCATATTATTTGACGTCTCCTGTAATTTTTGTAATTATTTCATCATTTTTGACATTTGCTGTCTGTTTGACATGCTGAATTTAATTGCCTGACATTTTTGCAGAACTACAGCATAGAAGTACTGGGAATAACTCGCTTCTGACCAACAAAAATAAAACAAAAGGGGGCCCCTAAATGTATAATGTAGGATGTTAAATTAAAGTTAAATTAAAACCTGTCCGTAACTGTTGAGCCCTACAAACCTTTCATGGCATAATTACTGATGAAATGTTAACTAAAACTGAACAATGATTTCCTGCAAAGAGTTGTAACAACCACTCGAGGCTGCGCTGACCCGAGATCATAAAGCGGGTCGCCCTCCACGTACATTTAATATTATAAGCTATTAGGCGCCTCGCCGGCCCTCCATTACTGTCTCCATATCATAATACGGAATTGTCTGAACGCTTAGATTTTGTACTTTTTACTTTCGTCGAGTGTAAAACAAAAAGGCGGGACCGTCGGCGCCGGCCATTGTTCTCGGCCATTCGTCGCACTTCATGCTATTCACATTCAAATTAAATGGCTTGTGTACAAAATTAATTTGTCTTTTGTCTTAGGTCGGCCGGACGCGCCGCTGACATGTCGGCCTGCGGGGGGCGGGTGCGCTGCGGCTGCGCTTGCTCCAAGAAAACCAAACATGCAATGAATTCTACTCGTAGGTGCACGCGAGAAATTACACCTATTCTTTACCGAGGCTGTCGTCTTCACTCGCTTGTATTTATCCTATTGGTTCGGTTCAGGTGACCTATTTTAATTCTCCAAATTAGGGAATCGTTTGTTTCGTTTTTTTTTATGTACATACATGGTAAGATATTTCATAAAAACCAACTCAATCTGTGCAACAGCACATTCTTCGGCCAGAATTCTTCCTTAGATAAGAATTGTTTGAATCTTCGATCTACAAGGTATTGTTGATCGAAGATTACAGTACACCAATTAGCCGAAACGAAATGCGTTAAAAGACAATCTACAATAAAAGATATTTTAGAAAAAATCAGTAAATTCGTACCTACTCATTGCCGCTAATAAAAGCTGACTTAAATTGTTTAAATGTTTTTAGTTTAATCTCGTAAAATTAATGTATATTTTTCCATTATTTAGAACTTCATTATTCTTAATCCTCAATGATTAGTCAAGTATGACAAGTATTTTCAAAAATGGTTCAACACTTTTTCTTTTAATAGTACCTACTTTATTTAAATTTACTCTTAATCGATAGAGTCGAGGTACCTAATAAGAAATCGAGTCTTTCTGGAATTGGAGCCTTCAGGGACTAACCCTTATTTCGTGTTGGAGAATAAAATAGGCCCCCAGTACATGCTCTAATATAGGATATGAGAAGGCTGTTAACACAATAATTCAGTAATTGAACTTGTGTTTGTTTGTCATAAAACTTTTCAGTAGATTTTATGAATACCTGTCTGATTAATTCAACTTTCAAAAATTAACTAAGGGACAAAGTAAAAACAAAGTTCAAGTGAACATTGATTAATTTACATCCAATTTCATGGATAACTGCATACACCAACGAGATATGACAGTTCATTTTTTCGTTCAGGAACTTGTATCCACAAGTGGGTCACCATTGTCTCAGCAGAAATACAAGCGAAGACTAATGACATCGCTACATAATTTAATACTTTATCGCATTGTATTCGTACGTGTTGATACATTGTAAATTATACGATGTAAACAATAAAATGTAATTTAATATCAAACTGTCAGAGATTAAAAGCTTTCAGTGGCATTAACGAGACGAAAAATGTGTCCAGTCAACAGGAAAACACAATGCATCAGTCTGTTTGAGAGATTGCCGTGACTAAAACGTGGCACACCGCCTCTCTAATAATACTCTTTAGTCACGTGTAATTAAAAACTCAAACATCGACAACTAACAAATCACAGACTAAGATGAATCACCGTCAATCAAGCTATTATTAAAGAAAAGATAAATTATTAAAAAAACGTGATATTATTGTTTTAAGTTTCTTAGAAATTACAAACACTAGTGAATCACGACCACACCCTTGAAGACTCACTCTGAGATTTCAATCTTGATATCTCACCGTGAAGCACAAGACAACCATGACTTTCAACGTTTATAATAAACAACATAATGCAAGTGTATCTCTTCGCATAACACTAAACAATCTATGATAAACACAGCGACACGGTGCGTGATAATCTACGCGAGCTGTTCACGTCTCCTAATTAATATTCAGTGACTCGGCGAAATACTAGATGATTTGTAACATTTGACTACTAATTCTGGCCAATTGTTTATTCATGTCTCGACTCAATTGCAGCGGTTTGTGGTCTCAATGTGCTACAATTTCTCAGTAAGCTCTCTTACAAAATAAATGACGAGTTCTCTGAAACTGGGTAACAACAGTACACAATATGTTGCAAAGCAACTCCCTCGAAAGATGTCTCGATACGTATCATCAAGATCTCTCGCGTGAGTGAGTGGCGAATTCGCGGGTAATTAATTTTTGACGCATGCGCGCTGCCGGCGGCGCGGGCGCAGCCGATACCATCGGGCGTGTAATTGTGCCGGGCCGGCGACAGCTCCCATAACAGGACGAATTAATATTCCGGACACGACGCGCGTTATGCGAATGAAATTGCTATGTTTACAGCAAATTACCTCCATTAAATCAACTTTTTAATACTAAACGTAAAACGTTTCTCGGTAACGGGCAGCTCTACCATAGACCCTAAAAAGAAAGGAATCGAGAGAAGTGACGGCGCGTGATTGTTACAACGTTGAAGGGTTGGTGGGTACCTAAGGACATTTCTCGGAATGTCAAGCGAGGCACTAAAGGACTCGTCGACGTTACCTGGCCATCGAACGGCACTCGAAACCTGTCTCGATCAATCCACCTCTTGTTGCTCGTGTTAAATAAAACCTCTCTTAAAATGCCATCCGAATGAGCGCGCTGACACTCGTCATTCCGGTGCTCGATCCTTTATATTTGTCTTTGAAATGTGATGACAGTGGTACAAATTAGGAATACAAATCTGTGCGTCGTTCATACCGTGCTATCTGACGCACGTGATGGATGCGCGCGCGACGTCGCGCTCGGATCACCGCTCTGTAATTAATCCGAGCGGCCGGTCCATGGGAATCGCTGTCACTCCGCTTCGTTTTCTACTCCGTAAGGTAATACTGAATAGTGTTCTGTGAGCAGGTTATTTGTTATTTTCTAATCCGGTCCGTGCCCTATTCTAATTTGTGTGATGTTTTCGTCATGAATCGTTCGCTCGAGCGGTATAATTTGATAACGAGTGAATCATAAAGCCGGCGCGCGCGGCTGGCTGAGGCTTGTGCTATTGTGATGTGCAATTTACCGGCCGCTTCAATCGCTGAAATATTTCGTGCAGGCATGTCCAATTGCTAACGAGCCGAGTGCGACGCGCAAATGAATAAGCACCTTGTGCATAGTGCCGGGTCGTTATGCATTACTGACGTCCTGGAAATGCTTTGCTGCACAGTGAAAAATACTCATGCTTAGCTTAGCTTTACTTTTCGCACTCTGATCTAATTCTCCGAATATACATACATTTTTTGCTGTAAACTTGCCAATTTATGTTGTTTAGTCTCTTTTTAGATGCCCTTTGATTGATAGGATTTTATTGGTATCTACTCCATAAAATAACACAATTTATCCAATGTTTCGTAATTAATTATTGGCATTGTTTATACCATCGTAATCATAATAACGTTTTTGCTTGAAAAATGGTTTTATAAACATCTTAGGCTTACATAAAAGTCATACAAGCAACAGCTTGTACTTACGTTCCTGATGTGGTACCCAAACGGGTATGAGATGGACCAAACATTCTTAAATTCTTTATTGTACACAAAAATACAACGAAAATCTATGTACAAAGGCGAGCTTAACCCTAACAGAGTTTTGTTTTCTTACAGCAAACCTAGGTTAAACATTATGATTGGGTACCATCAAAGTCAAGAATTATCATCCTCTATTGTTAATCGCAGCTAGATTATTGTCTGTGTTATTCGAATCCGCACTAAAGTGGGAATTAGATGCACTTATCTTGTCTAATAGACGCACGTGTAAGCCTTCTATTGTGTCTAGATAACTCACAACTGGAGTAGGATATTTTATAATGCATTTTAGAAGAGGCTTTTGGCCGAGCTGTAGGATACGATTGGTTTTGTACATAAGGTTGATTTTCGAACATAAATAAGACTTTCAAATTATACTTAACACCTTCGCATAAATACAAAATGTCACGCTAAAAAAGCTACACATCTTGAAAGTTATAAAAATTGTAAAATCTATAAACTTTTATACAATAAAAAATAAATGTTGTATCTTTATTCAGAAAGACAATAACAATCAAATAACAAATTTAAATTAAAACTAGTATTTACAAAAGAAACAATTAAGCTATCTGCAAACTGTTGCAAACAATCTACAGGTAGCTCAACTGATCCATATCAATACCAGTTGGAAGCGTGCCTAAGACACGGGCTGCATTGCCCCGCTTTTTCTAAAAATAAAAAATTAAATAATCATTTTCAAACTATAAGACCACATATATCACGATTTAAACCAAATATATCAAGGAAGTTACCAATAATTTCAAATCGATTTATATCACCAACCCATCGATCAATTTTTGGCTATTGGCTAAAAACGTAAATAACTAAAGCAAAAACAAACCACCTCCTTTCTACAATAGGAACCTCATTAAAGTTCATAGGTTCCACAGGGTTATTCTTCCAGGCTGCCTCCGGGCACACAGCACACTCGTCCGTTACTTACTCGTAACACATGCTTTGTTTGCTAGTTCTACCCAGAGACAATTATCTTCAGTAAAGTGATCATGGCGCATGAAACTGTGCCGAAATATTGGAAAACTCAAAAATCGAATCATGGTAAATATCCCGTTTTAAATGACTTTAATGTTAATAACCATGATAGTTTTAAAAGTTTTAATTATCTTCAGTCTTCAGTACTAACCAGAGACAATTATCTTGTTTGTGTTATTTTGAAATCAGAATACTATAGGTATTCTGAACATAATCTTAAGTTCGAAATTGCTGGACATTTATTTTCCGTGGACCTCAGCGGAAAATAGAGTAGTAAATGGAAGAAGAGAAGCGAGATTTTTGCCCAGGGGTGGGATATTATAGGCTAAAAGTAAAATTATCTGGCCCCAACGTAAATATGGGGATGAGTCTATTTGATGTTAGTAACGACACAATGATCGTGACGTCTCAGTTTTGTATGAGATTTGCGTAGTTCCCTGTCCGCATAATAGAGGCACTGTACCAAATCCTATGGGTCGTGTAATAACCTATCAAAACTTATCAAAATTGGAAGCCATGACACGGATTATCAGGGTGTACATTATTCGGCCGTGCAATAAATTGTCGTGCATTATAGAGACCGAATCCTATAGGAAAGGGAGACGTACGATCACGTCTTCATACTAACGCCAAACAGACTCACCCTCCAAAGCATGTTTTTTGGGTCACTAATGAATGATAAACTAGGTAGGACTATAGTAAAAACATTGGTAATTAGGTACCCACATTTTTTTAATCTACATTTTTTTAATCCACCAGACAAAGAAGTTGTTTGCTTTTTTTGTGAGTCGCTCATATCCTCATATGTCACTATTAGGAATGTGCATCAAATCAATATTGGCAACTCATAACGGGAAAATATGGTAGTAATGAGAAGATGTAGGGCCGTTGGTAAGCTGTCACCTTACCTATAACATCGATTAGGGCACGGTTAGGGGCTCGGCTACAAATGTTTAGCCGCAAACGACAACGCAATCAATATATTTGATTTGCAGCCTTCTTTACGAGACTGCACTCTCACGACTGTCATTCCAGAGTCGGCGGATAACGTTCTTTGCAAGCTGGCAACATTTTAACAAAAATTTCCTTCATTGCATATTGAGAAACAAAGTCCCCCGTCGCGTCTGTCTGTCTGTCCGAACGCGCTAAACTCCAATGCTATGTATAGAGTTCATACGGTTTTAACTGTTGTACAGGTTCTTTAATGAGGAACTATGAAGAAAGTAAAACTGGAACCCACCCTGCTCGAGGATGGCAACTGGTGATTTCAGTAGGTACAAATAGTCAATAGAAAGAAAAGGTTTAATCAGTCATAGTAAAATAATTTCTGAGTAGAAGAGACATTATTGAACATCCTCATCACAAGGGTCTGATTATGATAATCAGGCCATTGCATTGTGGTGAGTTTAGTTTATTGAGGAATCAGTAATTCGATGAAAATTTATACAAAAATAAAAGCCCTACAAGCGTAGAATTAATTTTAAAAGGTTACAGTTTACTAATGAATTGTAACGTATTATGAAATAAATGACCAATTGCTGTGTGAATTTTCCAGCATTATACCTACATGTAAATATATAAAGCTGGAGGAATTCAAGTTGCCCGTTGACATTGCCTCACAAACAATAAAAGATTAAAAGGGGTTATGCGAAAGGCACGACAAAGGCGAGACCTCCAATTCAAGCCCGGCTAAAGTTATTTGCAACAAAGCATTTCAGTTACTGTCTCCAGACGGAAGGCTTTGTGAAGAGGCTGTAGGCAGATTATACCACTTATATCACTCTGTTTAGGTAGGAAGTGCATGAATATGCAAGAGCCTCCTTTTATCTTCATTTCAATCACCAGATGCATTGTCTTGTTTACCATAAGCCTGACAATTTCTACACAAAAAATTGTTTTGAAAAAATTTAAGTTCAACCACAATTTTTTATAAATATTTAATATTTTTTTAAATTGGTATATAAACGTTACAATAGGTCTAAATTGTCCCTCGGGGATACATTTTTTATGACGCGTGACCCGAGAGCTGGTGAGTATCTGGCACAACGCATCAGCATGGCAATACAGCGGGGCAATGCAGCTAGCATCTTCGGACCGGATGCTTCCGACTGGTATTGTTATGGATCAGTTGAGCCGCCTATAAATTGTTTGCAACAGTCTGCAGTTAGCTCAATTGTTTTAATTGTAAATACAAATTCTAACTTGTTTCTATTATTTAACTGTAATTTTCTTCGTTAATAAAGATTATTTTATGGGACCACTTCGGGATTATTCTCTATACAAAAGCAAAAGAATAATCAAAATAGGTCGAGAGATACATTTGAAATTACATACAGCCGAACATAGAAACTTCTTTGTTTTAAAGTAAAGTCGCTTTAAAAGCCTGGTATATAACCATATCACCCAGGTTGGTTTTATTTTCCTACATATGCCTCTAATCTAATCATACCTATTTTTCACAAATGTCTGTAATAATTCTTCTAAACGGTAAAGTCCAGCTATATATATTAAGATCCCATTTCACGAGTCCGTTTTACTGTCTATAAACTTCGCTCTTTCCACGACACATCTGATTCCTTAATACGTAATCCAAGTAACCAATTTAACACCGATGTTGAATGACCATTGAACACAAAACCATAATAAAGAACCAGAAACTCAACAAAGGCATTTACGACATCACAGTCCATTCACAGGCCTAATAGTTAAAATAATACGGCTACTCGCTGACTAAATATATGTTTGTAACAAAGAAGTGTAAAATTTCCAAATGTTGAAGTTATGTTGTGATAGTGTCACGTCCCTATTCTGGTGACGGCTGATAGAGTACCTACCTAGTGTGGAAAAATAATATATATGTAAGTACGTTATTGTGCTGACCCCACTTTTAACCCACTTTATGGGGAAGAAGGATGAGAATGACATCTCCATATTTTATGCACAATATGGTATTTTTATCTATAAGAGAAAAAATCTAAAATATACAATTGAGATATCTTAGGCAAAAAGCAGTCGGAAAATGTTCGTTTTAGTTCATAGAATAACAAAATAAATTTTGAAACTCAATCAAACTTAGTATTTCGAATCTGCTTTTAAACATCATGAAATAGTAGGCGTAATATTTTTATGTCATACGGCTGTGTAATCAAACTAAAGAGTATCAATTGTCATCAGCAACATAAGCACATTTGTTCGTCTCATATCCAACTGAAGTCATAACCACAAAGCAAAATGGCGTCGACTCCAGTTTTTTCATCAAGTTACGCGTAATACTTGGAAATTTATTAATTATTCCAAGTTCGTTTGAATATTTTTTTTGTAATATGCACTTACATTACCTAAACCTGATTGAGACACATTTCTAAAATGGGTTAACCTATTAAACCTATTCTATATTATATATCCCAATTGGGTATAATATAACCAATGTTCAATAAAACATTATCAACGTATTCGTAAATTAGACCTATCTTAGATGTACCCTGACATTGTAGATACTCGTAGATATTGCGAGTAGCAAATAATTTTCTTCATCATATCACCTCATATACGTCCACTGCTGGACATAGGCCTCCCCCATACGACGCCACAAAGAGAAAAAAAATTTACCCTACTATTATTAAAAAGTTATAAGCTCTGTGCCACTATGAACAGTTTGTGCGAAGGCAATGTCAAAACTACGGAATAAATTGCGCTGAAATTTTGCACCGGGATAACACCGAAAAACGCGTGCGAACCCGCAGGCCGAAGCTAGGATTTACGTAATAATAACCTTCTCGTGTGTACTGCAACGAAACGCTGTTTAATCTTAGCTGAAGTGTTTTGTTTTTAGATTTCTGTTGAACTTGAGTTGACCGAAGTCAACAAAAGAATACATTTTGAAAGGAAATACGTAAGCAAGGAAAACAATTAGGCAATATTTGTTGATATATATAACCACCTATCTGTAAGTATTTAATTTTATCATAGCAACCATTCTAGACTAGAATAAGGCGGTGAGAGACAACATTTCAGTTGTCGAGTTATCGAACGTGAACACGCGTGTAACCGAATCGCCTTCAAAAGATTAAGAGGTGGTAATTTGACATTGATTTAGGAAGAGCGACGCTTTGAGTTCCTCGTCTCAGATTGTCTTGACTTGAGAGACGTTTTGTCTATGGTTTAACAGGAATGAGAGCCCTTTGAAAAGGTTTAATGTTTTAATTTATTGCGGGCGAGCGATGGTTATTTTGTACGGAAGTAGCTTATTCATTTATATTTACCTACGTGCAGATGCTTTGCTTTATTCTTAATTCTTATATTTTCACATTACAGCACAAAACTTGTTCGTACATAACAACGTAACTTTTCGCTTTATAGTGCGTTACTTGCACTGGGAAAATTTTCTACGAAAATTTATAATTTTCCAAATATTTTTCAATATCGGCAGGATTCGATTAGGGTGGGGCGCAGGTTCGAATCGAACGATGTTTTTATTAACCTATACAGAAGTAGGCTAGGGTCTCCATAGAGTTCAACGTATGTATGGCAACCCTTCAACTATGGAATGCGTGGTTGGTTACTATGGCAAAACCAATGTAGGATCCTAGGATCTTTGGGCAAAACATTTCAGTAAGAAGAGAGTTCATCATTTGAGGCTATTGATAATGTAAGTATAAAGCTCGCAAGAAAGTAAGACATCTCCATTAAGCTAGTTTCTTGAGAAGAAAGTTTAAAAAAGCAATAATTGTGCTACAATTTGACACTTTAATATCTTTATTACAGTACAAAGAAAGAGTTCTTTGAACCTGCATTTTAAAAACCAAACATTTATACATCCTGTATGATGAGGTGCGGTAAATAATAAGTGGTAAGATAATCTTTTTAGAAAATTGTTATATTTTTATATTGTTTTTATTTGTTGTTGATAGTAGCGCGCGCTGCAGCTGCGCGGTAGCGGGCGCGGCGCAAGTGCTGATGTCATCGACTCAAATGTTATTTTCCGTGGTTGCCTGGCGCGTGGGTGCGGCAAATAAGGTTGAAGATGTATCAAACCTTTTACATTACTCCTAGAAAATAACATCATAGAGGCTCACTAGCAACGGAGAGTATTCGACAAAAAAAAAACATTTAATGTACCGGGGTACCGATACCTTCAATCTCAGCGCTTCTTCTTCTTTTAAAACATATTCTTCTCTTCTTTCTTTTCCGTATACTGACCCGTAAAAGATGGCGGTACGAAAAGTTTTTTCTCATGAGTTGATGAACTGGCTCCTACAATTAAATGGAATGGAAGAAAGGAAAAGAAAAACCTTTGATCTAAAGTCTGATGACACGGATAAAAAATAAAAAATAAGGGCACATTTCTTCACATCATAACTCAAGCTCAAGTAGTTTCCTATAATAGAAAAATTTGGTTGATCGTGGTTTTGGTTGTTGTTTTAAAAATGTGGCGTTGTGAAGTCCGGATATCAGTTCTGTATTTACTCACGAATAGTGATTCGTGAGTAAATATATATAATCGACTAGTGAGTCAGGCTAGAAAATAAAGTTTTAACATGCGTCTCCCGTCATTTATTTTATAATAGTTTTTAACTACATTACAGACAATGAAGAATGAAGAAATGTCTGCTGTAATTCCAATGTAAATATTTAATGTAAAAATTCTAGCAGAGCAGTCGAGGCCACGAACCTATGACCCTGGTAATAAACATTCGGCAAAGGTAGCATCATTATTACCTAAGGGCTACCCAGCCAGCGTGTTGGGGACGCTTTGGTTTGGTATGAAAATAAATAAATAATGCTGGACAAATTCACACAGTATTATCTAGCCCCAAGCTAAGCAGAGCTTGTGTTATGGGTTCTAGAAAATTTATATACATAATACAATACATTACATTACACAGATAGATATTTTTTATTATACATAGAAAACGACCAGAACACCCGGAAAATACCTGCAGATCGTACAAATATTTGTCCCAATGCGGAAATCGAACCCGCAACCTCCTGCGTCGCAGGCGACACTTAATTCATGTGTTATTTTAACTTTAATACATGAGTACTTACACTGTTACTATCAGTACACTCACTCAAAGGTATGAACTAAACCATTTGAGTTAGTGTACTGATAGATTGAGCCTTACAAACGCAAGTCCCAGTGTGCCCACAGCCTACGCCAAAGTTATGAATGAAATAACGTTTTGCAAGAGCGGATATTGCGAGGTTGCTCCGTCGAATTAGGTTTAGAGCCTTATGGAGGCTTGATGAATGAACCTCGCCCCCCGCTCCCCGCGTAGCCTTCGAAAACACGATCCGTATGAATATTACAAGACTGCGTTTGGTAGCTTGAATGAACTAAGTTCGAGCATGCCTGACCTTTCAATGATATCGTGAACTCGCTGTTGATAAATGCCCAGGTAAGTTTTACCTACATTATTAGGTAGGTTTTATGAAACGCAAGGACTTGGTGCGGAATACCAGCATTGCAATGAGATGGAAAAGTATTGGAAGCTGACGAAGCCAAAATGTCATGTGAGTAGGTCACATGACATTTTGGCTTTCTTCAAGTCTATACTTGGTTGTAGAATTCAAGATAAGTACTTTTTGTAATCAAACACATTTGTCAATAAAACTTAATAATAACAATTAATTATAACTGATAATAACAGAAAACAATTTAGAAATTAAATAAATTTCCCAAAAAATCGATTTTGGCAGGACTCGAAGAGGTTACCCGGAGTGCAAGGGCTTACGACCTATAATACAAAAACCTTAGAAAACAACTAGGAAATATCTCGGTAACCACTCATAAAGAACACAATCTTCAACAACGCTAATTGCACACGCGCAGCGCAAATTTGGAAATTCAAGTACGAAAACGCTGAAAAGATTAGGACTTTAAAGCAGAGGAGTTTACTTTAGTTTACTTTGTTACTTACCAGTTTAAAGTCGCCCAGCGAGCTATGGAGAGAGCTATGCTCGGTGTTTCTCTGAAGGATAGGATTCGCAACGAATACATCCGACAGAGAACTAAGGTTATCGACATAGCTCAGAGGATTAGCAAGCTGAAGTGGCAGTGGGCTGGATATCTCGAGAAGAACCGATAACCGCTGGGGTAAACGTGTTCTTGAGTGGAGACCGCGACTCGGCAAACGTAGTGTAGGACGCCCTCCGACCAGGTGGGATAACGATTTGCGAAAGACTGCTGGCAGATGCTGGATGCGGCAAGCTGAAGACAGGGCGCTATGGCGCTCATTAGGGGAGGCCTATGTCCAGCAGTGGACTGAAAAAGGCTGATGATGATGATGACTTTGTTACTTTGACTTTGCCAGTTTTGCCACATAATTAATAAACATAATGATGTGATCATCTATTTAAGGCGCATACCCCACCTAAACTAGCGCTGTCACCTACTTTGTTATTATTCTGTATAACAAAG
The DNA here is from genome assembly GCA_946478455.1 of Eupithecia vulgata. Taxonomy (NCBI): domain Eukaryota; kingdom Metazoa; phylum Arthropoda; class Insecta; order Lepidoptera; family Geometridae; genus Eupithecia; species Eupithecia vulgata. Next base: position 7,702,798 of record OX297869.1, on the reverse strand, counting down.
AAATTTTCAAAAATTCATCACCCAGTTTGTGATACCTATCATAAGCTTTTTTTAATGCCTCTGTAATAGTTTCATTCTATTTAGTTAAGGCAGAGATACGAAGTTGCCCTTGGTGGCCACAAAAATCTATTTTCGTATCTCTGCCTAAACTAAATTACAGAGGCATTGAAAAAAAGCTTATGATAGGTATCACAAACTGGACGATGAACTTTTGAAAATTCCTTTGTTAAACGGAATAATAAGATAAATTTGGTGGCGGTGCCACTTTAGGTGGGGTATGCGCCTTAAATATCACTTAGGTACCTATTGTCAAATCATATAGGTAGGAAGGAATGTATTGTACCTATTTTAACCCTTTGAATTTTATTGCATGGTTGGTTATCATTCTGGGGTTGAATTTCAATTTGAGATTTTATTTCAAAATCCATAAATAAAACGAATGAGTCACTTTTATTCATCGAAATCCCGAGATTAAGTGGATTTTGGATCATTCAAAAATACGATATCAAGTGGTTGTGCACTCATAAAGTCTGTAGGTATCTCCCAAAATTCAAACATGATTTTGTAAAGGATATCAAAATTTAGTGACCAATAAACACTATTCAAAATGTCAGCCGTAAAGGAAAAGGTGTGTTTTGATTTAGGCATTACTGTCAGAAATGAAGTCCACCTTGCAAAGTAGGTTGCAACGTTTTGTCGACTGCAATCTCAGATCTTAGACAATTTAACCCGCTGTAATTCTCAGATCGATCATAAAACATCGAACTAGGAACTAGTCTATGTAAATAAAATCTGGTTTCACAATAAGAATTCAAAAGGGCATGAGTTGTTACAGCTTAGATGACGATGATTCTTTGTTAATGGCAATATGAGTCTGGTTGGACTCTTTTCTGCCAGTGTCAAGTAATAGAAAATAACAGTAAAATATGAGTTCTCAAGTTATGAAGAATGTTGATATTTTCACCAGAGCCTAGTTCGTTATCTAGCAGGGTACGTGCAGGTTAGGTTGGCTTGGGAGACAAGATCTTGGAGTCTCCCTTGTACCCAACAGCTTAGTCAATTACTGAGTACCAATCTATGTATCTGAAAGCTCGCGTACGAATGTCAATGTCAAGTAGACGCGTATCAGTGGCAGAGCGAACGACGAACGCGCGCGCACATCTCGTCTTCCACCTTAACATAAAACTTCAATTTGCACAATGCATACGGAATATGTAAAATTATCTTCGACACGCCCTTGCCAGTGACACGCCTGAGGTGTGCCAGGATAAAATTATTGTCACTGCGACGATATCCAAGTCTAAATAGATCGCATTTGCAAAGCCGCATGTTCAGTGGAATTTTATTGTCGCGGCAGATGCCGGACCGATATTATTTTTATGTGCTATCGCGGAGAGCGAATCAATTTTATAGCGCCATTCGCGCGTTATGATGAAACATACGAGCCAACGCGGCAGTTGCGAAATGCGATTGGAGATTTTTGTTAAATAAATTGTTGTTCCATAAATACCGCTTTCAAACTTGGTCAAGTACCTGAAGTAGAAAAGCCGGTGACCACACTCAGTTCAAAACTTATTTGGTAAAACTTATGAAAAGCAGCACAATAAAACGTGATTTCATGTACCACACGACGCCAATATCATCGACGTAAAGGATCATTAAAGACCGGCCATCCGTTCCTTATTAGCCTAACACGCGCCACGAGCCCTATTTCGAATGCAAATAAAATTACAAGGCTACCATAAAAAGTGTTTATTAAGACTTTATTTGCGTTTAAAAATTCGTAAAGTCTTATTCAGCGTGAGTCTGGGCCCACTCGATCGAGATCCGAAGTTTTAAAATGATAAAATTACTGTCGAACCGAGAACAGATATGAGACGTAAATGGGATTGTTGGTAAAAAGAAAAGCGAACAACTCGCAACATATCTTCTTTCACGACAGAATCCGATCATTGTTGCATAAAATGTGGTATTAAGGGGGAAGGACCCTAGAAGGGCGGGCTTGCTGCCAGCAGCCTGCAGCCTTGCTTGCTCTACCTTACCTCCTGGTAGGTAATCGATTCATGTTTTACTGCTGCTGCTGGCCGTTTGCAGCTTTCGGTACATTTATTTATTATTTAAACTTTGAAAGAAACTCAAAAGGAACTTACTGCTTATTTAATATGTGTCTTATCTATACAATTTTACATTTTTCGGTGTCGAATCGAATGCAAATTACTGTTAAAACCAATAATAATCATAATACTAAATAAAATAAATAAATAAATAATGCTGGACAATAATAATACTACTAATAATAATAGTTATACTAATTTTAGCTGAATTAAAACTTACTGCCATTATGTTTCCTAGTCATTGTATTGCGTTGTAAAGTAACATCATTAGTCCAATGCACCTCTTGTGGTGTCCAACAATTTTTATGCAGTCATACGCATGCAAATTACGAGTATACGAGCTGTGTTGTGTACTTAAAGGTTATTATTTGCGAATAAACGACCTGTATGTACTTGCTTGATGTTAATTTAACTTGTAAATATCCGTAAACTGTGCAACTTTTACCTATTTTATTGTATCTAGGTGAGTATTTGTGATGTCATGGGCGATATTTTAAAAAGGTACTTATTTGATCGCAGTACGCGATATACACAGAGTTCTTGATTTAATTCCGTCATAAGCTTAGAGTTTAAAAGACTCGGTTTGTATCATATCTTAGATATCTTTATTTTATTTTATCATAATAAAATACTTTTACGTGCAATCGAATGTCACCACTCAACAAACAGAAATGTTGAACTTTATTCTTAGATATGTTATCCTATTTGAATAGCCATGCTATGTAGATGATAATAAACAGCCTCAGTTTATTTGACTTTTCCATAATAGAGATAAAATCTTGTTATAGACCGATATAATTTCATGTACCTCAATCGTAAGGTCAGTCTTATACCAACATGATATCATTATGTGAGCGTACTCTCACGAAGACTTTCCAATTAAGCAATTTAGATACGCCGAGTCTGACACGACGTTACACAAATGTAAAACAACAGCTATCGGAATGATAATTCAGTGATGTAAATAACAATAATGTTATCAGGTTGGCCGTGTCGCTATAGGTTTTGACAATAAAAAGCGTCGTGGAGTGCGCGACCCGCCGCGCGCGCCCGCTTTAGGACGAATTTACGACTGCTCTTCGGCACTCTGGCCACAGACTAGACATGCAGGTAGAACCTGCTTGCATTTAAATTAAACTTAGCCCAGAGCTCGGTTACTCGAAAGTGACGGGTGCCGTTCGTCGAGACATAAAATCATAGAACTTTATCTCTATATGGTTCTGTGCATGTCATTTTTGTATTGGATTTGCGTAAGTCTATGTCGCGCGTTCCAAAAAGCAATACAAAATTTAAACGTCTCGACGGCAATATAATATATGGATAATATAATATAATAATTACCCTTAAGTAACCGACCGAACTCAAGGCTAAATGTTCTGATTAAACAAGCTGCATATTCTTCTTTTTTAACGAGTGCTGCAAATCAAGTTAGTATCTTTTACAAATTATTTTACCGTGATTGTAATGAATGATTTGATTTTCTTATTTACTGAGAAAATATGTAAAAATTACTGAAAACAGTATTAATTCTACACTATTCTTCCAGCTAACTGCTATATGTAAAGTAAAAAAAAAACATTTTACTACCTTTTAACTTAAGGTATTTTACTGCCTATTACATTGTAGGTAAATTGTACGGTTTGTCCCATCTGTTCTGACCCGCCTCAGCCACTCTTTGACCGAAGGTTGCATCAACCCGTGCTATCTTCGACCTCGCGTTGTCCGCTCTAGCACCTATCTTGTCGAAGATAGTTACCGACTCTATGGTTATTAACTCTAGAAATAATGCGTTGTCTAACGTAGTCGGGGAATTTAATTTTTGTTCTACAAGATTTGTTGAAATAAAACAAATAACAATTTGTTAGCGTGATTCTTTTATGTTTTAAATTTTGCAGTGATTGCTAGATACTACATTGATTAGAAAATAAAGCATTTATCGATATCTCTTTTAACGACTTACATATTATTCCGTAGTACAACCATTTCAAAAAAAATATAGTGCAAGCCTCTGACACGATAGTTTGATTGAAATAAAATAGAAAAAAAATTAGAAATAATGCTGGACAATTCACACAGCATTATCTAGCCCTAAGCTAAGCAGAGCTTGTGTTATGGGTACTAGATAACTGATATGTACATAATACAACATAATACGTAGATAGATATTTTTTATTATACATAGAAAACGACCAAAACACCCTGAACAAATGTTTGCAGATCGTACACATTTGTCCCGAGGCGGGAATCGAACCCGCAACCTCCTGCGTCGCAGGCGGACCTTCGCCTACCGCGCCACAAATTACAAAGATAACACAATAATTTGGTAAGCATTCAAAATTATGCCTAATAATGGTTAAATTAATAATAATAAATAAAATTCAACTTGATGGACTGACGACATCGTAGCGGTCGCAGGGAATCGTTGGATGAAGCCGGCTCAGAACCGCTCTTTGTGGCGTCGTATAGCCTATGTCCAGCAGTGGACGTGTAATGTGCTGATATTATGATGAATAATTAAACAGGCAATGGTATATGATTATGAAATCGAATTTGAAGCGATATACCTAATCCAGTGTAAGGGCTCACTCAGTGGTGACGAGCGCGTTGAAATCTTTTGTATGGTTGCAGTCAGAAAGCATAATATGACAATTTATCGATATTATGTCAATATTAATCTCTTAAATAATTTTTTATTATGTTTTCTGTTCCAGTTAAATAAATGGTCATGTTAGTAAATTATGTTTATTCACTAATAAAATTACAATCAAATAATAGAATTATATTAAAACAAGTATTTACAATTGAAACAATTCAGCTAACTGCAGACTGTTGCAAACAATCTACAGGCAGCACAATTGATCCATTAAAAAAATCTGTTAGTAAATAGGTTTATGTTAGGTTTTTATTATATAAATTACTGGTTTCAGCCCGCGGCTTCGCATGCGTTGTTTCTATGGAAACGTTTCAAGGTTATTTCTTTCCCATGGGAACTGATGTAAAGAATTTAATTCTAGGCTTAGACATATATACATATGTTCAAATTTTCAGCCCAATTGGTTCAGACATTATGGCGTGAGGTAAAACAACAGAAATCCATCGTTTAAAATTAGTATGATGTTATTATTGTATACAAAGAAACTTTTAAAGTATTCCATATTGTGTTTTACGTATACATCAGAAAATCATTATAGTATATACTATTTCGATACCATACCTATAGATATAGATCCTATCCTTAACCTCAACAGACTATAATAGTCCACTGCTGGACGCAGGCCTCCCCCTGATTTTCTATCTCATGAGGGGTAATACCCATAATCCCCACGCTGGGCATGCGGGTTGGGAATCGCAGTTCGGTGGTAGATCTTTCTGCAAGAGGTTCTGCTACCCTCTCCCCGGTCTATGTCCCTTAGTCGCTTCTCGACACCCACGGAAAAAATTGGGTCCATAGGTCCAATTTCAAATTTACGTTTGCATTCATATTTTACTGTCATAACCGTTTTGTATGCAAACTAATTACCAATAAAATATTACAAGACTAATTCAATTTAACCTGTCGACAACAGAGTCCTCAAGCATGAGTTACGCATAGTTTACGAAAACTATAACAACAAAAGATTAACTTTGACATTTATAGTCTTTTGTAGGGTTCCGTACCCAAAGGGTAAAACGGGACCCATAATATGCCTATTACTAAGACTCCGCTGTCTGTCCGTATGTCACCAGGCTGTATCTCATGAACCGTTACAGTTGAAATTTTCACAGATGATGTACTTCTGTTGACGCTTACCAAAAAATACTAAAAACAGGATAAAATTTATATTTAAGATTGCTCCCATACAAAAAACGTGATTTTTTGCTCAATATTGTTAACGGTAACAGGTAGACGCTTGAAATATTCATCGAATATGTAAATAAAATAAATAATAAAATTAAAATAAAACAAATATTTACATACAACAGACATGTTTTTTTTTGTCGTTTTTATAGATATTGGTACGGAATCTTTCGTGCACGAGTCCGACTTACACTTGGACGGTTTTATTATGTTAGTGTTGTGTATGTCGACATTTTTACGCAAGGCAGCGCCCCTACAACATGGACAGCACCAATTTTTTGAAGTATGACAGCAGCTAATGACAGCGATTTGATTTATTAGTGTCATTTAAACTCATATTCTTTGTTTTGTGGCTTTTGCGAGTCTTTAAATTGGAATCAGATGGTTAATTTTTCATTTATTTTCGATTTTCATTCGGCAGATTTCATTCGGAATGAAACGTTTGAACATAAAATGAAACGAAAGTGCGGAATGAATTCGTTAATAAACCGGTCCAACAATGTTACATATTTTCGGCATCATTCATTCTACTTTGAATGAACTATATATGAACAGTCTGAACGCATATAGAATGTTCACTTGGATTCCGCCATTAGGAACTACAAAAATATTCTATTATTTTTGGCTGACATTTTGAGAACAAAATATAGCACATGAATGTTCATTTCTGCTTCATTCTAGCTAATAAGTGTGAACACGGAGTGAATGAAAAATTAACCATTCACTCAAGTGAACGTTTACTCAAGTGAACGTTTACTCGAGTGAACCGTCTAATTCCAGCTTTACGACAGGTTATAGTAATCGAATGAGTTTGAGTGAACCGTTGCAGTTGAACAGTACAAATTACTTTGACAGGTAGAAAAAGAAAACGAAAACTTTTTCGTTTGGTACTTTACAAATCCATACTTGGATAAGTATTTCCACAAGAGGTCCACATTGGTGTCTGACGCAAATAAATCCATATTGACAAAATTAACATACAGCGTTAATTATAGCCAATTGTTTATTAACGTTTCGACCGACGTAATCTATTGCCATTTAAATAACAGATGAAACAATAATGGCAACAACAAGAAAGCGTCTAACCGGTTGGGAGCACGTACGAATATTTGTTAAGGCGAGCCTACAAGTGTGATCAATATTTTATTAGTACTACATAAAATAGTGCTAAAGACAATACATAGATAATAATGCTGTGTGAATTGTCCAGCATTATTTATTTATTTATTTACATATACTTAATTAAAAAAAATGGCAAAGAAAATAACAACAAATAATAAAATAAAATTAAAACTATTATTTACAATTGAAACAATTGAGCTAACTGCAGACTATTGCAAACAATTTACAGGATGGATTGTAGGTTGTATTGGTATGGATTGTATCATATATTATCCAGTGTATCAAAGCTTTAAGTTAAACCTGTTCTGTTGCTCTAATTAACAATACACAAATCGTAGCTTGTATGCAAATGAGAGGGAGAAGTGCAGGCACGGGGCGCATTCCGGATGATAAGTAGAAAGTGGATTCTGAATGTCACTCTGCTTTTTTTATTACTTAAAGTAGTTAAAGTGACGTTATGAAATGAGAAAAAACCGGCCAATTGCGAGTCGGAATCGCACACGAAAGGTTCCGTACCATTATCTATAAAAATAGTGTTAGTATATTATATTATATATATATAATAGTAAAAATTATGTAAATTATCTACAAAAAAATCATTTCTGTGGGAGGCCTTAAACATTTGTTTTATTTTAATTTAATTTTTTTTATTTTTAAAGTGAATACATTATAACTAAATATTCTGTGAATATTTCAAACGCAGGTGCCGTTATCATTACCCCCATAAGATAAAAAATCAGGGGAGGCCTGGGTCCAGCAGTGGACCATTAATAGGCTGTTGCGGTGAGGTGAGGTGAGGTGAGGAGGTGCCGTTATCAATATCGAGCAAAAACGAGCAAAAACATCACGTTACTTGTATAGGAGCCCTTTTATATATTTATTTTATTCTGTTTTTTAGAATTTGTTGTTACAGCGGCAACAGAAATACATCATCTGTGAATTCAACTGTCTAACTATCACTGTTCATCAGATACATCTGGTGACAGACAGACGGACAGACGGACGGACAGCGGAGTCTTGGTAATAGGGTTCCGTTTTACCCTTTGGGTATGGAACCCCAATAACAGCGTGTTTTATATTTAAAACATCGCTCACATAGTGCCATTGTAAAAAGGACAACACAAAAGAGTACTTACATCTTTACCCTCTAGCTTTACCTAGGTAGTGATGTGGTTTATGATATGACAGAATAAATACATAAATATGTAGAAACTACGCTAAGTCGTAGTTAGGTACCTATCTATTCGATATTTGTGATAATAGATTGTCTTACCATTAAAAATTTTACATTTCGTTATTCTACATCGTACTTACTATATACAAAATATACAATAGCAGAAACCAATTTGTAATAACGTCAATGAAAATGAACTCAATAAAAAACCACAAAAGTAACGGATCAAGAGGCGCAGGTCGCCGTATACGGCTTATCGTAAAATTGAATTAAAAAAGAAAGATAATAAAAGGGATCGTCGTAAGTCTGGCGCGCGACAACGCAGCACTTTTATTTGGACGCGAGAGGAGAGGGGGCTCTAATCGTGCGAGCTTTGGACTGTTCCGATTGACACCAGTATTAGCGCCAAAAAATATATACACGGAATCGAATCGAACCCCAAGTCTTCCCGTGGGTGTCGTAAGAGGTGACTAAGGGACATACACCGGGGGGCAGAATAGATCTACCACCGAACTGTGATCCCCAACCCGCATGCCCAGCGTGAGTTCATACTTTAATCCCTATTATTTGATAAAGGCTCATAATTTGTTTAACACGATCACTGCTAGCGTCGGCGGTGCGACCCGTAGGGGCGCGCCGTCGCTACACGGTGTTGCAGATCGCACTCTGTGTTTTCAGCCATGAAAGTTTAAAAAAGAAAATCGCTATCAGTTAATCCCTAAGCTTCTTATTACAAAACATGATAGCTTCTAAGAAATTCTTTATCGAATAAACAATTAGGCAGATACAAAAATAGCAGAAGATATTGAGAAATACAAAAATTGGTATCTCAGTCAAAATAATGAGTAAATGATTATCAAAATCAAAAATCAAAATCAATTTTGATTTTGATTTTGATTTTGAATGATTATCTAACCTAGCGTTAAAATGATATTGTGTGAAGACGTGGATGCACATAAAATACATGTTCCTAGATTGCATTTGGGATTCAATTAAAATGAAAAAAGAAACTCAACCTTATGTTTAAAAGTTATAATGTTTCTGCATGACGGCCACGTCAAATCAGCCAACATGGAACTGCTCCATGAAGAATACAAGAAAAACTAGCAATAGGTAGGTACTATCGAAAAGCACATTAGCTGAGATGTACCTCTGAACTACGATGTGTTTATCTTACCTAGTATGTATCTAATAGTCCAATAATAGTCCGATATACTAGTACATCTCTGTAACACGATGTGTTTATCTTACAAGTACCTAGTACCTTTGGTCTGATAGTCTGATATACTAGTACATTATCTGCACTTCGATCTGTTTATCTTTGACTAACTTCTTCGAAGAAGAAAATATAGTAGGTATAATGGTATTAAATATAGTAGATATATGGTATTCTAGATCTAGAATTCTCTGAATTTGTCTGCAGCTCGACATGTTTAGACGCTTTGCGGAAAATTTGACTAAAACAATTAGACTAGTAACAAATCGTCTAAAACAATTCGACTAAAACATGCCTTAGCAGTTAATGTACGATCCGAGGAGTATTTTAGAAAAAAGACTTACGGGTGGTAAAAAAACCCGCGAAGGTTAAGGTCATCTTATAACTTCACATGTTCACAAACTTTTAAATATCAAATCAAATATCAATAACGTTTATTTCTTTAAGCTTACACAATAAGCACTTAGACAAGTCAAATTTTATACTATAAAAACGTTTTGCAGTAGGATGTCTGTGTTTTTACTAAGTAAAAACACCGCTTTCGTGGGTTCAAAATATGGGTGCCAAGCGCAATGCTCAGCGCATTATGGGACGCGGTTCACAGGGACAATCGACTTTTATTTATATCCGCTGTGAAACATCTCGCACCTCGCTCCAAAGAACGCGAGCTTTGACTTTCAATGCTCGCTTGCTTAATTTCAACTCGAAAAATATTGTCACAAACAAAACTTTATCAACAACTCGGCCAGGCGGCGGGTCAGCGGAGAATTTTCTGGCACCAACGATGATAATGATGATGAAAATTGAATTGATTTAAAATATTGTAACTCAAAAACACATAATGTGATACGTGTAGATCAGTCACTTAAGTTCATAGTCTTAATTTTACTATTCTGATAGCTACCCGTGAAAACCTAACTGATTCGATAAGTTTACTGGTATCTATCAATTTGTAACTCTGTGTAAAGCTTCTGGTTTTCCATCATATAAATAAATAAACAAAAACGTATTTTCTGTTAAAAAAAATGGCAGATCTGAATTATTTTTACTTTGTATTTTATTTTATCTTCGAATGATCCTGAATTGGTCCCATAAAAATATTTCCGAGAGATTCATATTTAACCCGTCAAGCATACAAAACAACATTATTCTTTGCAAATGGTTTCCATGGCAACGGGAGTGGGCAAGAGTTTTTTTTGTTTGTCGTCGTTACAGCCATGTGTCATCCATCACTCATCACATCACATCAAACTAAATTAGACTCGAATATTAGACACTTGCCACACTCAAAAGACCGCGCTATCGAATTTTTTCTACAAAACCCATTCTCACTATTAAGGAATTTGAAGTCAGTTTATAGCTTTTTAAAACACGAGATATAGTTTGCTTTTGTTTTTATTCGTATATCAACATTTGAATTGACCAGCTGAGCTTATTTCGCCGCAAAGTTCATTGACTTCTGTTAGTATCTCATTCATATTTACAAAACATGGAACATTAAAGTAAGTGTCAATAACAATACCTAATAATGCCTTTGAACAGTGACAATAGGCTGAAACATGATATCGGAAACAATAAAAGTTAATGATAACAGAAACACCAAGACAAGTGAAACAATCTGGATATTAATTTCTATTCATTCGTATGAAATGTTTTCGAATGCTTATTGATTTTTTAATTCAAACACTTAAATAAAGACATCGAATTGAATTAGTATCGTGTTACCTCAAACGCCTTTAGTAATAAACTCAATCATAGACAAACATGTAAAATCAATTTTTATTTTTAATTGAAGTTGTTTTCTCCGGTCGCTATAAAAGTATTTTTATGGCGCCGTATAAAGTTATTTTATACAAACAAACTGATAAAGTTACGTTATTTACACTGCATTTTTCATTTTATGATCGCTTCCAAAATATTAAGGTAACAAAGGAATATCGCAAATCTCTGTTAGCATAACGACCACTTTATTGTATGCAGTTTGTAAGTATTTTTGTTTTCAAAGCTTACCAATACCTCCTTGCTCTTAATAAAACAACAACTTGATTTACGAATATAAATCATTGAGATCATAGAGTCTACTGAAGAACCTATATATCCATTTTAAACATTTAACTAATTTAAAAGTTTTCTTGATAAATTTGCAAAGATTTTGCTGTGTTACAATTACTTGGGTAAAAGATTTTTATGCTTATTACTAGAGTTTTGGACTATATTTATTGAACACCCATTTACTATTGAAATGGGCTTCCAACACAGAAAAGGTCCTCAATAGCTGGATGAAGACTGCATCAGTTGCAATCAAACATGAAAATTTATATCTATTAGCCCTCTTAAACACTTCACAAAAAATCAAATTACAAAGTAAAACTACGAACATAAGCGATCACTTTGATTTTTTGTTCACTTCAATCTTTTAAGGTAAAGTAAAGAAGCGAATAAGAAACCTTTACCTTTTTAGAATGTTAGTTATCGCGTTGAAGCAATTCCACCTTCCAAGTTATTATTTTAAGCCGAGCGGCCGCACCTCACCGCACACGTTGCTCCGACCATTCAACAATATTTTTATTTTCGTCGAGCGTAACATTGGAAGCGCATTTTTCTGGGTAGGACTCTCGGACTGTCCGAGCCGAGTTGTAATTTCAAGTGTTTACCCAGCGCTGGCGCGGCGGGGCGTCTCACAACAATACCCATATCCTTTTCACATAAAATATATGAAAAGTCCGGCTACCAGTGCTCGGATGAACCGATATAGCCGCTTACCCCTAGCTGCCTGCCGAGAACTTTTTATGAGGGATCAAATTGATTGGTTCCTCGATAATATCGCAGTGCTTATTGTGCTCGACGCTCGTGGGGTCTGCCTTGTGCGGTTCTACTTGTTGCACCTGTGGAGTTCAAATCTATCTTTGAACTCCACAGGTGTAACAAGTAGACTTTTAATATTCTAATAAACCTTGACAAAACCAAACTTTTCAAAGTTCACTGAACCAATTCAATCCCTTCACCGATTGCTTTTATCCGTTTGAAACTGACATATAGATTTCGATGCAATTTGGTTATACAAAAAAATATGATATCATTTTGCGGTGTCGAGTCATAATGTCTTATTCACCTCTACAGTTACCAAAACCAAAATTGAATCGAATTTGTGATACACATGAAATTTATTGGATGGTCACAACGAATCATCTGCGGGCAGTCGATGCAGGACGTGCTCGCGATCGAGAAACACAAAACCACGAAGATAAAAATATATTACAAAATGAGACCCACTTTGTGTTTTGAAATTACAATCAAATAAATTACATTTTATTGCTCAATCTTGTTGGGTTTTATTAAGGTATCGGCGCTGAATGCGAGAGAATAAAACATGGCGGGTTTACGCGAGCGACAAGTTGTTTCTGTGCGCCTTGTGGTGTAGCCTGTGTCGCCGGTTCAGCCGTGATGATTACATGGCTCTTCAGTTTCGGAGATAAGGCCATCTTCATGTCGCCTTCGCCACTCAGACACACGTGCCTGCCCACTTTCTCCGTGCCCTTGTCAAGGTTTTCCTCAATCACGCTCAAATTTATTTTATTGCTTAAAGTAAACACGGAAACCCATGTAATTTTATACAGAACAACTGCCAAACTGCAGCACAACCGAGACATTCGGATTATCAAGCAATTTCTATGTTTTGTTTATGTTAATAAGTCAATGTGTGCTTTAATTTAAAATGGTGAGCAGGGTACCTTACACGTAAATGCAAATCATAAAATGATTTTCAATAACTGCAGCTTCATAGAAACTAAATTGGCCATAAAAGATCGTAAATATGTCAATACAAAAGAGTGATCGCACTACACGAGCCTAAAGCGATAACCACACAAATGTATTTTCAGTTTGGAAATAAACAAATCAACTCAAGTTGAAGTGTGGAGACAAGAGCGTAACGTGTTGATGAATGCTGATTGCTAAAGTGAGTCGACGAATGTATAAGTAATTCTGCCCACTGAGATGTTTCCGCCTTAACCGGTCCTAGAACAATATGCCCAAACATTCTGCTTGTTCATTACATTTGACCCTTATTTATTTGACAGTTGAACAACATAAATATAACCGGGCGCAGATATTTGTCACAAGATATTTACGATCTGAATGGATAACGTTATGCAAACTATTCTCTGTTTGAAAACAAAGGTAACATTTCTAGTGACAACTGTAGTTGAAGATACTAGAGTGGTTATGTAGTTTGTAGTTATAAACTTGAGGGCTTTATCGTGACGCAAATATCTGTCGAGCAAAGGGTCAACACAAACGGATCAACGGAAAGTTTGGATAATCCGATATCGAGGAAGTGGTACCGGCAAGTGCAGGCATGTGTTCCTAGCCCAAGGAAACGCATTCATCATCGTCACCTCGCCCGGCGACTTGTAATTGTGCGCCATATTGTTGCATTGAGTTATGGTACCCTTGCGCGAATCTCTTCCGCTTATCCATGCCTATATTCTTCATACATATGCATTGAACACATAAATTTAAGTAACTTTAGCTCGTTTCCACTCGAGTGTTAGTGATAATTTTCTTGTTCGAATCAATATACCGTGTGAAAACTTGCAAATTGTATTTATGAGGTAAATTTACATCTATTGCAATAAATTTACTGCACTGGTACTTATAAACATCCTTTTACTTACTTACTAACTCCTTTGGCTCATCCACCCGAAGTGTGTCTTGGCCTTCGATACGAGAAGTCGCCATTTTTCCCTGTCCATCCTGCGCAGTTGTCCGCCAGTCTTCCGCTTGTAGCTCCGCTTCCACCACATCTTTCCAGCGTTACCACGGTCATCCCACGGGTCGTCGGCCGACAGGGCAACCGAGATAGTCATTATAGACATCCCGGTCCTCTCCCATCCTCTCTAGGTGGCCAAGCCAGTGGAGGCGATGTGCCTTGGTTTCGCCGATGATGTTGGGTCAATAATTCTTTTGATACATTTTTTTATCTATTTTTTATCTACTTTCCTACTGCTGGGCAAAGATCTCCCCGAACTTTTACATGAATCGCATTCCCACCAAACGAAATAATTTTCCATTCATCACATTCCATCTGAATTTCTAATTTCCCTCTTTCCCCTTTTGAATTTCCCTCGTCCCTGTTCATCACTTTATTTTATAATATGCCTATTCTTATTTCAAAGTACTTTTATTTGATATGTTGAGATTCCATCTGTTAGGTTCGAATTCGAACTTAACAATATATTACTAAAAGCGCGCCCCACGCAGCGCAACTAGACAAAAATCGCGACTCCTGCCCATATATTCCCCTTGTCAATGTCTGCGGACAATACGGTAAAATATTGTGGAAAAGTAAACGCTAAACTCTGTGCAAGCGTTCCGAGTGTCGATGGAGTTTATTTGATGAGATTGTCTTTTAGTTTGTAGAGTTGGACGTTGCATTTAGGTAAAAGAATGGTATGAAAATACCCTTTAAATTTAGAAACCTACACATACGCTTTTTAGGTTTATTTAGCTTTCAATGAAGATAGAATTAAAACTATATAATAGGCAGAATAAAATTAGAAAGTCTATTAGACATTGAGAGTCCGTGATTATACAAAGCGTCGATAGTCCCAAAGCATTCCAAAAAGGATTTTTAGTCCAATTTTTCGGTTGTTAAATTAGGTTCAGCTTGAACAGGACCGCAATACACTGAACTCGTTTTAAACCGCTAAACTGACACTCAGTTAAATCTTATGTTGATCGCGTGCAATTGCAACGATGAAATTGACCTTAGTAGTTTAATCTCCCAAGAACAATTTATCCGCAGCCTGAAGTGCGTATTTATTGGCAGCCCTATTGTAAACTAAGGGTCAGCTCACACCGAGACGCAGTGCGACGCGACACTGCGCGCATTTTTTAAGTAGCAGTAGACGACCTCTGTGGCGCGGTGGGCGAAGGTCCGCCTGCGACGCAGGAGAGGTGAAAAATGGTTGTATAACCTACATATATTTGTTCTGGGTATTCTGGTCGTTTCTATGCACAATAAATACATGCCTATCTATGAATTGTGTACTGTATAATCAATATTAGTCATCTAGTGTGGGTACTAAACTAGTACTCATAACACAGGCTCTGCTTAGCTTGGGGCTGTGATGCTGTGTGAATTGTCCAGCATATATTTAATTATTATTATTCACTTTGCAAAAAGGTAGCAAAGCAAGGCATCTCGAGATGCAGCGCGGCGTGCCGCGACGATTTTTTTTTTGACATTTTACAATTCGTATTGTCCTATGGTGGAAACACCAACCGACAAAATAAATATGTCGTATTAACACTTTTTTGTTTCAAAAAATAATGACATTGCCTTTCCAAAATCAAATTAGCTAGCTAGTGCTGCGCCGCGCTGTGTCTCGATATGTCTCGCGTCACGTCTCGGTGTGAGCTGCCCCTAAGTATTCTAGAATAGTGGCGCACGGTTGCGACGCGCGACGGTGGCAATCGGCGCACGATTTGTCGTTATTTGCGCACCTCGCGTG
Organism: Eupithecia vulgata; assembly: GCA_946478455.1. Lineage (NCBI taxonomy): Eukaryota > Metazoa > Arthropoda > Insecta > Lepidoptera > Geometridae > Eupithecia > Eupithecia vulgata. Next base: position 7,686,819 of record OX297869.1, on the reverse strand, counting down.
GTCTTCGTATGACGGCTCTTATCGCCATCGGCTCTCGACAGCCCTCCACCCTACCTGCCACTGGACATTTCTCACAGGAACAATGAACATTTAAGCTTTATTATGACAACAAATCTACACGACGACGCTTCTTAGACTTTTTATCGTCAGTGGTATTTTATTTACTTACCTCTCGATTCCTTGAGTGTTTAGTGACTACAACAGTGTTAATCTTTAAGGAAATCCGAACATTTCAGAAATGATTTGGCGTGTTTTAAAAACTAAACCTTAAAATCAAATCCTTTAATAATGGAAATTGCTTTGGAAGTAGTTTTAAGCCCAGAAAATTTAAATAGCGCTGTCTAATTTTTCACTAGGAGACAAATTACCTAGTAGTAACTGATTTTGACATACCTAAGTATATCTCAAAGTTATTATAAAAAGAAAGCTCATCGAAAGATCGTATCGGTTGTCGTTAAAAAGATACATACCGAACATAGAACCTACCTCACGAAGTCGGTTAAAAGTAGCTTATAGGAATTTGGCGGTCAAGTATTTCAGAACGGACTGAAATTTGCGAAACTTGCAGTCTGCACACATATACTGCAAATTTTGCAGACTACGCTATGTGGTATAAAAATTACTATTATTGCCACCCAAGCCTAACTGAGTTATGTTTCGGTCTGAAAACTAGGTGAACCTCGGGATCCAAAAAAACTTGAAAGCCTACAAGTTATTTAGGATTATTCAAAGATCCTAGGATCCTACGTTTGGATGGACATTTTATCCCGTAAAAACGCAATGAAAGCCACGGCCAGAAGCAAGTTCATTAATAAACTGTCACACGTAAAACACGAACTTGGACTACAATACAAAACATCTGAAACGTACCTACTAATATAGGTACGTGCCCTTAAAAAAAGGAACACGTAGGTAGTAATCTGGCCTCGAGCGCGGCACCACAGCCTGTAATAACGTTACTCTATCGACGGTATCACACCGTGGAATCACCGCCGAAATCAATTTTAAACAAACTCTGACCACCACCTACAATTACTATGAACAATGCTTGCCCACTAAATATCGTCCCAGTGTTAGAGGTCACCGTACATAATAGCTGGCCCTCTCCGGATGGCTCGAGATACAATCGCGATGATTTGTCGATTCTATACAACTTAAATATTGATATAAATATTCATTATTTTATCTGATTGTCTAGCTCGTATGCTTTCACTGGTTAGATGTGAAAGACTTGGATGATAGCGAACGAGTTATGAACACAAATGTACTAGGGATACTAACCCATACTATGAAATCAGGCTGTTGTATGTTTTATTCCTACGCTTAGAACTACACCTACGCCAACTTTCAGCCCAATCTGTTTACTAGTTTTGGACGTCTCGTAATCCAAAAAAAGCAAAGAAAAGTCTCTAATTAGGATGGTTATTTCGTCTTTGCTTCAAATCTAGCGATGGTATTGTTAATCAAAGAATCTAGGTAACAAATTGGTAAGCTTACAAAGTGAAATACTTAGTATAAATCTATTGCTTCTAACATTTCTGAGTTAGAATATCACTTCATGTTGAAGAATGAGTAGAGGTACATTATGTGAAAATACTAGTTTCTACACGAGGCTTTGCAAGCGTTGATTCTTTGGATGAGTTTAAAAGTTGAAACTGACTTATGGGATAAGACGTAGCCTATGTGTCATAGGCTTGGAACTACACATATGCAAAATTTCAACCCAATCCGTTTAGTAGTTTTGGCGTGAAGAAGTAACAATCATCCATCCATCTAAACATCCAAGCATTCGCATTTATTATATGTGCAAATTGAGCAGGTAGCACAAAACAACAACACACACACACAACAAAACTCACATGTCAACAGAGTCCCAATCACACGTCAGAGTAGTAACTCTTATTAAAGTAAGTAAACCTAATTGATTTATCGACGATCTGTAAGAGCACCCCTCAGAGGATGCGTCAAACGTAAAATTAAAATTGATGATCATGTAAACGTTATTAGTAGAAGCATAAAAACGTAGAGTAAATCAAAGAGTCGGCTAGCACATTGCATGGCGCGCGTATAATCTAGTGTAGGGACACCGTTAACACTTTACTGCCTTTCATACTTCTTGCACCATTCCGAGAAAGTAAATTACTCGTCGCGATCGTAAACTTAATGCCTCATACGGTAATACGAGTACTTCGGCATGTCACTGTCAATTTTTATGATGCACTCACTCCGCTCGCGAGCCGGGCACCAGCGACGCTCCGAGATATCCCTCCAATAAAAAATCACATTTACTACTCGCCTACATAATTAATTTCACGAAATTGATCTAAAAATAAATATATTTTCTGCAAATAAATTTTCTGAAGCACTTTCATTTTCACAGATGACGGTAAACATCCCGTTATTAGCGATTTTAGATTTCATTTTCGTTTTATTTAGCCCACGTTGTCTCGCAAAGTACTCTTGTAAGATTTAAGCCTTCAGGTCTATTTTGAGAATGCAAATGTTATTGTGGGCTTAACGAATATCTAAGTCCGAATCGATATAAATTTAATTTAAATTTGATGTTTATTGCAGTAGTTATGTCCTTGCCTCGAGGTTTGCAGCTAGTTAAATGTATGTTATGAGTGTTCCATCGGCAAAGTCTCTTTGTAACATTGATAGCTACAAGACCTAACTTAAGACCTAACCATTTCACTGCGACGGCACACGCACAAAACATGTTAGCCTGTACTGTACCTCTATGTAACAGTTGAAATCTCAGTGAATAATTGTAAACAAAGTGCATTCTTATCAAAATAGAAACAAGGCTCATACCCCACCCAAAGTGGCGCCGCCACCTAATTTATCTAAGACGACGAAAGAACGAAGGAATTTTCAAAAATCCATCTTCCAGTTTGTGATATACATGTATATAGCGCCGCCACCTACTTTATGTTATTATTCCGTTTAACAAAGGAATTTTCAAAAATCCATCTTCCAGTTTGTGATACCTATCATAAGCTTTTTTTTAATGCCTCTGTAATAGTTTTAATCTATTTAGTTTACGAAGAGATACGAAAATGGATTTTGGTGGCCACCAAGGGCAACTTCGTATCTCTGCCTTAACTAAATAGAATAAAACTATTACAGAGGCATTAAAAAAAAGCTTATGATAGGTATTACAAACTGGAAGATGGATTTTTGAAAATTCCTTTGTTAAACGGAATAATAAGATAAAGTAGGTGGCGGCGCTAGTTTAGGTGGTGTATACGCCTTACATGGTATCATAATAATCAGTAATATTCATGATGGATAAGCCCTAAAGCGAGCAGCAAAGTTTTCTTCTTTTTCTGCTAGCTTCTATTTTTATTTTACAATAGAAGCTTGGCTAGAATTCGTGTCTACGAATTCCAGCTTTTATTCTGCTAGCTTCTATTTTTGTCTAATAATAGAAGCTTGGCTAGAATTCGTGTCTAGGATTTCTAGCTTTTATTGATCTGCACTTAGTTTTTTAGCATCCAGAACATTGGGAATGTTAGCTTTATCGCGCACCTGGCCTCAGTTTTTCCTGAGACACATTTTCTGTCTTATCTTCACTCTTACAAATATTATAAAGAGGAAACATTTGTTTGTTTGAATAAAATAGGCTCCGAAAGTACTGGACCGATTTGAAAACATCTTTTACCATTCGAACATACATTATCCCTGATGAATATCGGGTATACTACATAGTCTATATAATATACCCGTGCAAAGCCGGGGCGGACCACTAGTCGTTTATACAATGTTTCTTGTACTTACCTATTATTGCAATGTGTCGTATTATTAGCATGTATGGTTTCAAATAAATGTATTTTATTTCTTTCTTATCGACACTACGAGTTTGTAATATAGCAAGAGTCAGCAAGAAGCGTTCGGAATAGATAGCAACAAAGAGCACTCTCTTGAGAGAAGCTGACGAATGTGTGCAATCACAAACGTGGCCTGGGGGTTCTTGTTACTTGCATACGGCTATAGCCGACTACACAAGCCTCGTGGTGATGCCACCACCTAATGACAATATTCTACACATGCACAATGCAGTGCAGTCCTACTGACAATCTAAACCCAAGCACTATGAAATTGTGTACTTATGAAGAACTAAGTTTCTGTCCGTAGCTTCGCATGTGTTTTATGGAAACGTTTTAAGATATTTTTTCCCAAGGGAAACAGATTCACAGATTCATTCATCAAAAAGTGGCCTATGAGTGCTATTTTAGTTAGAGCTAGACCTACATCTATGCAAAAATTTTGCCAGATCTGTTCCGTAGCTTCAAAAAGTAACAAACAAAAGTTTTTGGATCCATCCATTCAAACTTTCGCATTCAAAAAATATTACTGTGACTGGATTTTAGTTAGTTTGATTGATGACGTATTTTAATGCAAAATGTGTATGTACCTTTTGCATGAATCATAATGGAGAGAAAAGGTTGGTAAGGCAAGAATTGAAGGAGGCCCAACAGAGAATAGATAGATAATACTTTATCGTACCACACAAACACAGAAAACAGTATAGAAATAAATGATACGAGAAGACGAAGTACAAAGGCGGCCGTATCGCTATAAGCGATCTCTTCCAGGCAACCTTGGGATGGACTGGATATGTAAGAACAACAAAGGTTGTACTTAAAAAAAATCGGTAATACTTACACTACAATAATAATGGTGATTCGTATTTCATTACGACTTAAAACGGTCAAAGTAAAACAATAGAAGGAAGCCTAGTTTCGTTTAAGGCGAGGATTCCTCGATTTCGGAATTTTTAACTATCCGTACCTCAATAACTATAAGGCTTATAGTTTTGAAATTCATACATATTACAGTTGAGGATATTTTCTAGTGCATCACTAGACAAAAACACGATTGGTGATATTTCACCCGATAGAAAAAAATTACAAAGTTACCTCTAAATCAAACTTTGAATGATCAGTGTGAATAGAAAAATGAATAAAATGACACAAAATGTATACCAAAACATTGCAAACGTTATTACGCAGTGCATCACTAGAAAATATTTTAATATGCCATACAAATATTTTTCAAAACACCTAAATACCTACAAAATCGTGCTCGGCTGCCTGCGCATCGTCTTGCTCAGTAGTACTCGCCGAGCTATAGCAACGGCCGCTCGGGAATCCTCGCCTTAAGCTACCTACAAATTTGTTTACCACATATGAGATAAACTTATTTCATGCTACCCCCGCCCCGTAATAACTTTCTTGGAACATTGAAACAGGTTTTGTAAGCTTTTTGGTAATAAATTATTTTGAATTAGCCACAATAACAAGCTTCTCAAATAGTTGCCTATCTAAAGCCTTATAGGCTGGGTTTAGTTTAAGCGAAGCTAAACGGTATTTATTGCTTAATAGTATACAAATAAATGCACAAACATTATGATGTACGAGTGACAATCAAGTTATATTTCAACCTGAGCAACAAATAACATAATATTCAGCTTGCTATGGCCTGCCAGCTATCTAAAATACGGTCAAAAGTAGCTGAGCAACTTTTCTTCAAAACGTTGATAGGTACTTGTGGTACTGAAAAATAAGTTTGCACAGTGAGATTAACAAAAAAATAATTGACGCTGAATACTTATCTAGCAGAAAGGTTTGTTTAAGACAGATTCGTATTTTTTCAGCCGGTAAGAGTGTCTAATATACTAATCTAATATACTTTTCTTTTTCTACTCGATCTAAAATAGTGTCATGATTGTTATGGTCAGTGGGTTGTTAACCTGTTTTTGAGACTACTATTCGTGATAAATGAGTAGAGCCAAGTATGAACTCAATACTCCAACTACCCTCGGGCCGATACAAAATAATTAAAAGTACTTAACATTCAAGAAGTACGTACGGTAGCCTGTTTGCGGCTCATTTAGCGAGAAAAGGATGATCGAAATCAGGGTTGCCAAAAGTCTATTTATATAATTTCTTTCTAACTTCATTTCATTTATTTATTGCTTGCATGTACATACATACTTAGGTCTAGGTATTGATAAATACCTGATAAATACCTAGGAAGAGCACTGCAACAATTAGTTCATAATCAGAATCACACTAAAACAATTGAATGGGTAGTTTCAGCTGAAAATGATGAGTGAGTATTTTTTGATTAATCTTGGTTTTGCACAAAAGGCGTATCTAAGAAATTTTAAAAAATCACAAAAAATGCTATTGATATATATATAATGCTATTTCGGCAGGACTCGAACCTGTTAATCATTATTTAATGATTATTTTAATTTTTATTATTAAATTTCTTAGCGTTTACCCAGAGTGCGAGGGCTTACGACTATAATATAAAAACCGCAAAAAGCGTATTATAGTCGTTTGATGACCGAGACAAGGAATCACAATTGTAAGAATAAAATGACCGGAAGAGGGCTAACGGCAGGTAGCAGTCGTGTAATTAATGTTGTAATAACATCGTAAAATATGATACTTAATCGGATACTTAAAGAGACAAAAAGAGGAAACGCGAGAGGCTATCAGACTTCACACTAATTAATATAAACGCGAAAGATTCTTTCGGATGTTACTAGTAATGTAACCTCTTCACACCAAAAAACTACAGATTCACCTAAAATGTAGATAGATAGAGAATGCTTAAATTTATTTTTGACGACCGATGTGGCGCGGTTGGCGAAGGTCTGCCTGCGACACAGGAGGTTGCGGGTTCGATTCCCGCCTCGGGACAAATGTGTACGATCTGCAGACATTTGTTCAGGGTGTTCTGGTCGTTTTCTATACATATAAATATAATTAAAAATATCTATCTATGTATTGTATTATGTTATGTACCTATATCAGTTATCTAGTACTCATAACACAAGCTCTGCTTAGCTTGGGGCTAGATAATGCTGTGTGAATTGTCCAGCATTATTATTATTATTATTTTTGCACACTTAAATTTAACATAACAAACAAAAATGAAAGAAATAAGATAATATTAGTTTCAGTTAATCTAGTTCTTATTAATCCAGGGCTCGCATTACATTATCGGATGTAATTTATGGATTAGCATAAAAGGTACTTTTTTCTGGAAAAAACACGTGTGTAGCCTCGGGCGGAAACTAGTAATAAATAAGAGCGACAGCAGATAAATATAATTTCATTTCATTCATTTCAAAGCACTTGGAAGAGGCCTTTGCCAAAACCAGCAAAATCAATGCATGTTAGAAGTTCCTGATACTGAAGTTTAACAACGTTGGTGTCTAGTTAATTAAATGTCTGAATATAAGTATTGGGAGAAAGTGGTAATATGGCCCTAGCAGGTATTTTACCCCATTCATTACAAAAGTTATTTGTACAACACAACAATTTTTCATCATGAGATATTATTACAATATTGGGAATTCTTAAGGCTTCGGCGACAGCTGCTCGCAACTTCAATTCGTAAATTATTGTGTTCCGTAATACCAAAAATGATGACTGAAAACTTTTTGTATTTTCAATACGTGTTGTTATTCTGTAACTAGACAGTATAAGCTATGTTCCTTATCAAACAAAACGTAAGGCATTGTTGTTTTTAATACAAAACAAATAGGACGAAAACATGTCATTTTCGACGTAAAGTTATGAAAAATTGCATTTTGCATATTTTTGCTCACATTTCATTATAGGTGTGTATTATTAAGAAAAAAATTACCAGGGACCTAGATAAATACTATTCGAATACGAAAAACAACATGATATGGTGGAAATATGCTCGAATTTTATTACAAATCATTTAGGTAGTACGTTTGTATGGGCAAATCATCATCCGCAGGGCTCATAAGCAAAGAATTATGTACACTACACGTCTAAAAGTCTGTAATATAAGTTCTCCTAAATAAATAGCTAAATGTGTGCTAAAAAAATGTAAAGTAGGTGGCAAATTGGCAACCCTGCGGAAAACGAGTGACAATCATTACGCCGCACTGTCCGATTGATAAATTCGTCCGGAACATGCGATCGCGACATGTCATTCTGCTCTTCGCTACTGCACTCTACTTATTCTGTGCCGGACATAGTAGATAATTAACAGTATGTTTAATATTTGCTCTAGAACTTTTAGTGCAGTCATTATAGTAAGTTCACCTCGGAATTCGAAATACCCAGCTGTAAGTCTGTAAATACTTGTATATTGACACCCTAAAAGTTGTCTCAAAACCTACATATGGTATGGTGTACGCAACTATTAAATTTCAAGGTCAAATGATTTTCTTATTATCGTCCAATAATCGTTTAGCCATTCAGCGAGCTATGGAAAGAGCTATGCTCGGAGTCACACTGAAGGATAGCATTTGTAAGGAATACATCCCTCGTAGAACTTAAGTTATCGACATAGCTCAAAGAATTAGCAAGCTGAAGTAGCAGTGGGCCGGCGAAATATCGCGAAGAATCGACAACCGGTGCAAATGTGTTCTTGAGTGGAGACTGCGACTCGGCAAACGTAATGTAGGACGCCTTCCGGCGAGATAACGACCTGCAAAAGACTGCAGATAAATGCTGGGTGCTGCAAGGTGAAGACAGGACGCTGTGGTGCTCATTAGGGGAGGCCTATGCCCAGCGGTGGACTGATATAGCTTGATAATGATGATGAATCGTTTAAGTGTGTTAATTCCAAACGTATACCTACCCATTACTTTAGTTAAGTATGGTCTAATTAACTTAGGATTTGTTTTCTTTTTTTTAGAAGTACCTACAGAATATATTCACATGACTTAGTCTTAATTGTACGACTAAATATGATAATGTGTGTCACTTTTACTGATTATAGTTTTTATCACGTTTGGAGGAGATTGCGGGTTTGATTCCCGCTATGGGACAAATATTTGTTTGTTCTGCAGGTTCCTCGCTGTTTTCTATGTATAATAAAAAATAGCTATTTATGTAATGTATTGTATTATGTTTATCAGTTATATAGTACCCATAACACAAGCTTTTTCCTATCTTGGGGCTAGATAATACCTTGTGACTTATTCAACATTTTTATTTTTTTATTAATTTGCGATACTGTTAATTTGTTAGTCGATAACTGCAGGTACTAATAAATATCTCGTCCACCTCTAACACCCTACGTGACTATAAATCGGATAAGTACTTCTTTTATTGCCTCACATTCTACTGCAATAGAAATTAGCCTGTAATTGCTTATAAATAAACTGGCAATAAAATTACTTTATTACGCCCGTGCTAATAATTCCATCGCCGTCAGTCACTTTAATTAAACAATTTTTAATTAAAATGCAATCTTTGAATAAGATTAAAAGATAAAATATCTTTGAACCTCTTAGAAAGAACGGATTATCTGATGCTGGATTAAACTCAAATATTTACATATGCACAATGGTAGATCCATAAAAGTTTCACCTTTTACAAGCGATTTGGGGTCATTTATCATGGCGAGTGACCGGCGCATACGCACCGTAGTTTGGTTCAGCTACTATACAGAAGCCATAATAAGTATCAATTTCAGATCATAGATCATAAATACATTTATTATATCGAGAGTGGAACGGAGGCTGGTTACGGGGGGTCCTGTCGCGTGAGCCACTCCATTCATTGTTGACTTTTTATTGTCGCATATGTCACAATTTTTGGACCTCACCAAACATAAATAATATCTAACGCAAGAATGCCACGTTTAAAATCTACTTGTACTTATTTATATGGGTACAGGAATTCAAGTAAATCACTAACGTATGTAGAAGCAGCCTAATCTTCGTTTTACGATAATCGTAAATCTTAATTTGATTTTAATAACTTATTTACTTTTGGTTGTGTCACAAATGTTTAGCGGTTACGACCACCATAAAGAAATAATAAAAAACTTTCCAAGCAGGTGAGGGCTACTAGGTATTCTTAATTTGGTAAAAAAATCAGTAGTGTTTGGAATGCCAACAAAACACATTCAAAACGCGCTCTGTCTTGTAATAAAATGTTAATAAAGTGCGTAAATCACGATAACGTCAATAAGTTGTTCGACACAACGAAATAGTCTCAGGCGAGGTGAAGAAATTACATCACGTATGAATCGAACATAACTCTTCCTGGCTTTCCTCGGGATGAGGAGCCAAGCGATTTGGAGCCATAAGCCTTTGTCTTAAAGCAAACCTATATAATAGACATCTTGCTTACAACCGTGTAAATCAAAGAAAATATATTCTTGGTACATCTTTATTTAAATTGTAGAATCTTAGTTATCCGTAGCCGTGATACACGAAAAGCTATGTCTCTGTTAATCTTAATGGCGTGACCACGATCGTTGTTCGAGAGTCGGATACACGATGTGGACATTTGACAGTGGATTAGCAAAGTTCAAAGTTCTGTTGTCCGTCAACGATGATATTTATTATGTGTTTAATATTGATGTCATTGGTCCATGTTTATGTCAACTAAAACACAGTGGTAAAAACAGGATGAAAGCAGGGACAAAGTAAGTATAAAAGTAAAAAATGTTTATTGCAGCAAATTTTACAAAATAGATTAGTAGATAAACTTAAACCTAAAACACACGAAAAAGTTAATTTTGTACATAATTTGCTGAGCTTATTTCTACAGTGATTTCCGTCGGCTTCACTACAATGTTCGTAATTTATTCAGAATCAGAAATTTTGCGCTCGGCGTATATAACTATAATAAAGTACTCTTAAACAAGATAGGTATTTTTATAGGTACCTACTTAGTAAGTACCTATAAAAATACCTATCTACTATGGTAAGTACTACTTACCATCACATCACATCACGCTTCAAACATGATCGATGACATCACTCAGTAAATATTCAGTTAAAAGAAATTTAGTTTCAGTTATCAAATGAACCGTATCCGTATCTCACGAACCATGTAAGTAGTTACCTTAAAAAAAAATTAGAAGGTACTTAGCTGAACCTAAACCTGTGCGAAAAAGGGTTTGCGGGAAAGCTTCTAGATGAGGGTTGTTGTGAAGTTGAATTTTAAGCTGCTTTTTTTCTATTGATCATTGATCAAAGCAGAAAAGAACATTTAGATTGGAGTGTGTCACGTCTCCGTAATGTAATGACACATAAACATCGCATTGTACTCCAGCTGATGCCACACACGAACAAACTTGAGTGGAGTGTACAATCGTAGGCCATGATATTAAAATCATCGATGTACTGGCGCCTATAGCTTTCCAACGTTGAGCGTCTAATGCAATTCGATGCGGGACTTTGCCATCTAATACTGTAAACTACATGGTGCTAAAACCAAATAGCTACGTTTATATCTGGTTAAAATGTGCAGCAACACTGTTTACATTATTTGTGTTTAACAAATCATATAAAAACTTTTTGTGAACAAACAATCATGTTTAATAGGCAATTAGTACGTCAATTAAGGCTCTATTAAAATGCTAATTTGATACATAAATTCTAGTTTATACTCTAAGACCTACAAGACCCGTTTGTTTTATAATGCCAAAAACAAAGAATCTGAAAAACATTTTTTTTTTTTCATCGAAACTTACCTGTTTTTTGAAATTTGATAAGGGTGATCTAATCACGAAAGATTGTCCGGTCGGTTCACGAAAATACAACAGCTTAACAGGAAATTTTAAGTTCAAAGTACACAACATTTTAAACAAAGAAATCCACATTAATATCTTTGTTTATTTCTCAGATAAAGACAAGATAAAGAAAATTCCATTCCAAGCACTAAAATCAAAACAGTCAAACCTAAAGGAACATTAAAAGTTTGATCATCGATATAATTTCAAATGTAATCTTTTAAAACTTTCTTATCTTTTCCTTTTACATCGAAATACATTAAATCACTCATGAATTTAAAGCATTTTATTGTCATTTTGAAGTGAAAACAATATAAATGTATTTTATGCCACAGCTGATTTATGTTTTATAGGTGAGATGTGATTTATTGTAGGCTGATTTAATACAATCTTGAGAGAACTCATATTGTAGTCTGTGTGCTGTACTAACTATTTCAATATCCTGTCCGTCGCATCGCACCTTCGTATGCCTTGGGTGATACCTATCACAATTTTATATTTAGTATTATCGCATTCCCTGCTTCGGAGGCGCGGGCGTGCTGACGACGGCTTCGGGGCGGCGGCGCCACGCTGATGCACGCGGGTCTGCAGACGGCCCAGTGCGTCCTGGGCCACGAAAGTATTAACAGTCTTGGATGCTCATGTAGGTAAACCTCTATAGGTTGAAATGAAAAGCAACATCCGTCGTAGCCCTGTATATTAAGTTATTGACGTTAATTTAGATAATAATATGACTAAAAGATTTAGGTACTTGATTGTATGTATCAACGTCTTCTATGTATACTTAGCTTCAAATTATTTGACAGTTATTATCAAAAGATTAGGTTCTGTAGCCACAACAAATCTAACTCTATAAAGCAGGAATAGCCGTCTTGGACATAATAACAAGTCGTAATTCTCGACAAAAATAAACATCAAGTCTATTCATAAGATTTACCAACTAGGGAACACAATGCATCACTATCTATTTATATTCACATTTACTGCCTATTATCATCGATACCCCACAAGTTTAATCTGACTAGAGTAACGAAAATAATTCTTTACATTTTGATCTCAAAACAGAAGTTTGAATATCACATTGAAATGAGATGAGAGACGTTACACCGACATTCCAATCTGCGGTGTCTCGGAGCGACGTGCTCGTTCAACGAGCTGGCGTTTCAATTATTTGACGTATATGCGAATTAGCCGTTATCAGATGTAATAAAATGCAGGCAGGTCGGGGCGGCGCGATGCGGCCGGTACCCGCCCGGCTCCGGTGGTCGCTACTTGTCTTACGATAAACTTATCTTTACAATCGATCCCTTCGATAAAATAAAAACACCGATGCCTTTAGATGTCGAATACTTGACGCGCTGCGATGCAATAAGGTTTCAGATTTTATCGGAGTAGCTATCCGCATTTGCATCTCTATACGATCCAATACATTTGGTTACCATATTATAAGCATTCCAGTGGCACATTTATACCTATTTACATTTGATACTTTTAAAAATTTACAATAACTGACACTGTGGAATTGCAGAGTCTTTCAAACGCGTAAACAGTGGATGATTAAAGTTTCCGGCCCTACCGGCTACACATAAATGCTATCTTGTTACAGAGTAATAAATTACATTTAGAAATAGCACACTGCTTGCATTGTTCGTGAAATCGCATGCCTTTGAGCACTCGATGTCATTCTATCAAAGCAAAATTTGAATGTCGTGATTGAGGCGTAAGACTTGCGCCGTTTATGGTTAATGGATTATGTGTACGCGCAGATGTGGTGTCGGTAACCTCCGCGTCCCAGTTGGGAGCTGGAGCAGCTTGCGCTGACACGCGGGTGACACAGGTCATCGGTTGCGAGCACGCACAACTAAATGTCATGTCAAGGTCTGACGTCCATCGTGTGGAAACTATTGAGTGCTTCATCAAACCCGATATTTCAACAATGACTAATATGAAATTTTGTAGTTGGAAATATAATCTAGTTTTAAAGATTACATAATCCATAGATTAGTATGCTTGTATAATCTTATATATTAGACGAAAGCTAAATTACAAAAGTTTTAAGAAGCTTATAAAACGCTGTAAATGTTTTTATGTCATGTTGTTAAACTCACATTGGAAATGTAGGTATACACATAAGATAATATACTGATTACTATTTTTTTATAATTTTTTTTTTTAAATTGAATTGAATGTGAAATTCTTTTAAAACACCTTATAAACTTTTATATGCACCGTGTAATAATACGAACGTCAAGCAACTTTGTAACTTTATTTATTTATCGAGTAGTAGCAACTTAGCTCGTTAATGTTACCAGACACTTTACTTCTCTAACTCGTTTAACTTTATATCTACTATGGAATTGTTACCGGAAATAGGTAAGCAGTATTTTAGATTAACTGTTTTTTCAAGAACCAATCCTGGGCTTTACAAACGCGAGGGTCTCACGACTTAGCAAGCAAACTAGGCACGAAAACCATAATCTAAGCTTTGAAACTTCTATTCGGACCTCGAGAAAATTAAATGTCAATAGCAGAATAGGTAAAGCGGATAGTTTATTCACAGGTGCGCAGTATTGTTCACAATTTCCGCTGCGTCCGTTCAGGTGAGTTGCTCAATGGGCACGAGAATGAATGAAGCAATCTCGAGAGCAGTAAACATTATTTATATCGCTTTACATCCATAAGCGACTCGTGAGGCAGTAAGGTGCAGCTTCTGTGCAACAATTAGGCATGTCCTTATCGCGGCCAGTAGTCCGCTATCGACGCACAATCTCACGAAAACTCCATTCAACCTGCACCTGCCATAAACGAGGGCAATGGCCTAACAGTTTCAATTAAAAACATGGAGCATTTGAACAATAGTTAGATAAACAAACAGGATCCTCGGGCTATTTGGTTATGGCGGACTCTCATCAATAATGGTTCGAAGGCGATAATATCGCGGACGCGTGTCTAGCCTAGAAGAACCTCCAACACCGTTATTAACCTCGCGATAGTCATCGTGCCCAAAGAGATCATTTAGTGATACGCTTTATATTAAATTACTCGGTCGTGCGTTGATAAAATATTCTTGGTATTCTATTACCGAAAGCGAGATAAACGCAGCCGGAGGTATTAACAACGGGGAATCATAAAAATATGTTGATAGAAAAACCTATCGCGGGAAGTGACCTGGGCAATAAAGCGAGTTTACCGACAGTGCAGGCGGTAAGTGCATGCGTTTGCGATGAAATTGTTTATGTAAATGGATGCATTAAGAGCGACGCAATACGTCAAGTTGCGTGTCGATATGGGATCGAGTCGCATGTCGCCGCTACGAACACTGCAGTTTATCCTGCATTCGCTGTTCACTTTTTACTACGACGGACGTAACTCTTGAGCTGTCAATCTTGTTGTTTACTGTCGCATTCCATTACCTCTTGAAGGTTGTGTCTTAATAGTCTATGGGCATGTACATTACATTGGTAGGTAGGTAGGTACATTAATTGTTTTAATATTACACAGACAAAACACGTTAATTCTATTCCGATGTTGATCTTATACTATTCTAAGTTTCACTTATAATTACTTTGTTCATTTATTATGTTGTATACCTATACATGGAGGTTTATAATGTTTACTTAAGCTGTTGAATTACTCAGACAATAAATGACTTTTATACATTATACTGCCGTCATTTAATTAACAACAATTGCTTTGTTTTTAGGTTTGTCCAGAAACCTTTAAATAAATTAGGAATTTGATCGCGAACCACTTTGCGATATATATTTCCTCTCAATAGAATTACAACTCAGGCCTTTCTACCGGATAGTTTGTTGCTTCATTTCGCTCGACGATAATGTTCGTTTTACTAACTGGATTTATTTTTCACGTAAATGAACAGTTTATCTGCTAATACGAGCATTAAACCGGCATAATGCGGTCGCAGCCGCCGCCGGCACGCCATTTAGTAATTTAAACACTCTTGTAATGTAAGTAATGTCTTCTACTCTATCTTTACTCTTCTATAAATACCTAGCTCTCCCAACATTTAAATCACTTTCTTGCACATTAAAATTCTCTAAATTGTTACTATTATGACAAGGCCTAGCAACAAAATAAAAAGCTGATGTCTCTATCGACGAATAAATTTACGCTGACGTTTACTGTGATACATCGATATATTGTAAACGCTTCAGCAACGTATTTCTATGAATAATGAATACAAAGTCAATTTGTAGAGCGGCATCTTCAATATAGATGGAACATTAAATCAAATACAGCTAACTGACATTTATTGCTTTTGCGCATTAAAATTCATGTAATCACTATCGAGACATAAAATTAAACGGCATTAGAATTACTTCCATTAAGGTCTCATTAATTTCTTAAAGCCCGCTTTGGGGCACGGACCATCGGCAGCTGATTTACCGAGCAAGCGGAGCAGGCCAGCCACAGAGGCAAGAGTTGTAATGAAGCTGGGGACGAACGCAACATGTAGCTAAAGAAGATTGAAACGTCCAGAGGTACCACAGACAAGACAAGATAGCTGACAGATATAAATATAGTAAAGTACAAACAAACGATTGTATGTTGAAAAGTAAGAAATGTGTTCTTGCCTTAAATTGGTATATTATTTAATGGCAATACATGGCGCAGCCGGTAGGATATACAATACAACAGTCAGTCAATGACAAAGCAAGAGTCACGCCACAACAACGAGACTCATTTACCTACTCTCCGACAATATTTCTAATTAAGATGATTCGTGCGCACAACCAAGCAGCGACCCAGGCTGCACAAACTGGACATAACAAAAATATAACTCACCTCTTTTTGAACGATGAAGCAGAATTTTCAAATTAAATAAGGATATTTTGAACTTTATAACGAAAGAAATAGATTCTATTGAATGAGATACAAACCAGTTAAAAATAAAAAGAACGTTCACACCGCGCTATTGTTACATAAACAAAATAAACTAAAACAGTGCTCTTATTTGTTCATACAGAATGAACAAGGCATCTAAATCACTGGGAATGCACTCAAGACTTGAACAGAATCAGAAAGACTTGAAGTGGTGTATACTAAGTTAGTTTATGTTTTTTGTAGAGCCTAAACTGACGCTAGAAGCGCATGATTTAAAAACACGATCTGTTGATTCGAGGTTTGTTTTAGCCTGAGTTCATTGCAAATGGCTACAAAGGTCTTATCTTGCTTAGCTTGCGGTCTTAGCTTGCAAATCTACTTATCTGCTAGGTTAATTGTAGCACCCAGATACAACAAAAACCGATATAAAATAAATCTGGCATCACCTCGTCATACTCATCGTTACAGGGCTGGCAGCTTTTGTTTTAGTTTTGTGCAATCCACATACCTAATCATATCACAAATTATAATTCAGAAATACTGATTAATATTCATTGTAATTTTCTTTCTTAATAGAGAAATAATTGCACGATGACAAAAAATGCTGATCCCGAGATTTATACTGACAGAATGCAATCTATTTAATTTTATATTAATTTCATTTTAATTTTGTTACCTATAAACTCGAATATGGACACTTTTATTTATTTTTGTACCTATGTTTAATTAATGTTGTCTGAAATAAACGAATTGAATGTAATGACGACCTCTGTGGCGCGGTGGACGAAAGTCCGCCTGCGACGCAGGAGGTTGCGGGTTCGATTCCCGCCTCGGGACAAATGTGTGTACGATCTGCAGACATTTGTTCAGGGTGTTCTGGTCGTTTTCTATGTATAATAAAAAATATTTATCTATGTATTGTATTCTATTATGTATATCAGTTATCTAGTACCCATAACACAAGCTCTGCTTAACTTGGGGCTAGATAATGCTGTGTGAATTGTCCAGCGTTATTTATTATTATTTATTTAATTGAATAACTAGGTACTTATTTGATATGAAGATAACCAAAACAATACATTCATCTGTGAGGTATGTATATTTTAACAAAAACTTAAAACATACATTTTATAAAACTTTAAAACTTAACGTTTAACGTAACGTACAAAGTAACACGAACAAATAAAATACTGTCATCCTGTTTAATAATTGTAGATAAGTAGGAAGTTAGGTGGAATTTAAGTAAGCACTTAACGTGGCTGTCTCCACTCATTACCAAGGGGCTCGCTAAACACTTGTCGCGTTGTTGAAGCTAAAGCGTTCGTTCTAAAGTTCTTATACGAGGAATGTAGACTTGTGTTTTTTTATTAGAGGAATTTCAAAATCTTTACATGCATAGAAGGAGAAGAAGGCTTTAAAGAGTAAACGTAACCGAAGCTAACAAAAAAATGTGGGTAGAAGCACTGAAGTTATAAGCTTGACATCTCACATTGATTCGTTCTTGACTTGGAATTAAGAAAATTGTTGAATAGCACTCCTCTCTTCTCGCTGTGTGTGCTTCTCGTGTTTTCTTCTATGACTTGATGAGTGAAACACAAAGAATCATCATCCACACAAAAGGCCTGTTGGATATGAAAACTTTTTGTTAATAATTTAAATAAAATAATATCGAACACGTAACAATGGTGACCCGGCTTGTAAAAAAAAGTTGAGAGGTGTCAAGGGACACCCGGATGGAACGAAGTTCCTTTCTATAAGGGAGAGAGAAAGACAGACAGAGAAACATGCGCACGCCGTACGGCTTACAATAGCTTACTATAGCAAAAAGTGTCGTTACAACTTTTCGTGAGAATTTTTTTCGTCCAGCCCCCTTTCACATCGCGCGATAAGGAACTTAGTTCCAAAAAAGATTTTTACGGAATACACATTTTGTTGGATTCTGAACTGATCTTTTCATTCGTACTCACAAGGCCATCATGTTAATAATAAAACTATAACTAAATGAAGTGTCAAACATAACATAATATAGAGTTTTTTATTTCCAAATCCTTACAAAACAAAACAATAAGAGGCGACGCAATTTTTTTGGGTTGGAACCATCCAACCTTCACCCATTTTGGGTAAGGAGAGCTCCAGAGCATATTCAAAGTTTTTTTAATTTTGTCATCCATTGCCTGCCTGCTGATGCTATGATGTCAGACCATGGTTTACTCTTTGTCCTGCTCTTCTATTACCATGAGGTCCCCATTTGGCTGCTTCTATGTCCATCTTTTGTCTGTGGACGTGCTAGGAGCCCAAAACTATAAAAGCGTGGTAGATATATACTTCTTATAGCATAAACTAATGTAAGCAAAAAACTCATTATGTTTTCATGTATTCTCGTGTCATTGTAACACAATGACAGACAAATATTTTAAACTAGTTGTACCGGAGCCTTTAACTGTCAACAGAATCAATAGAGAACAATAAAATAGGTGCTTTCAATGCAGTGTAGTTAGGTCTAAATGAGGGCTGAGTTATGTGTAGTCGACACGAACAGCCTGCGTGGTCAGCCGCATTATATCTACAGGCTTGCATTCTAACGAAAACATTCCGCTAATTTTGACTCGCAGACAATATGAACAACGCAATATTGCCCAACAGCATCTTACTACCTGCCAAGATTGTTAGTCAATTTAAAAAGTATGATTAAATACAAACAAACATGCCTACAAAAAAACTAGGCACAAAGATTAAAGCAATTATTAATTTTAAAGAATAAATCGTGTACTTACTGGTCCGTTAGGATGCCGACAAAGGGCACAGCATCGACCGCTGCGTCAATTTATAATGCGATTAACCGAAAGAATGGCGATCCGACTGATTGCAGGATCCATAAGGACCTCACCAAACTCCAGCGAATAATAAACGATCCCTTCCTAATCGTCTGAGTTTATTAAACTCAGTTTATTAATCGAACTTCATTTGTTTCAGTCATAACAGTAGTTGAAAATGTCTCTATTAACGTTTAGCCTAAAGATAGGATGTAATGAGATCGCGTAAGCCGAGTGAGTGTGCGGAAGGTCATTAATATGATGAAGGGAGCTCATCGATCCGGCCTCTGGCAGACCACACCGGGGCCTTGCGCCGGACTGACGGCATCAATACCTCACTACTTTCATTAATTGCCAGAACCTTTTCACGAGAATTCACATGAGAAGGGATTAGCGCCTGCTTGTTTGGTTAATCCGGCGCAACGGAACCTACCGGTGGGAACCGATGGCGATGATCGATTTCTTATATCCCGTGAGAAATGTCCGAAACTATATTATATTTTTATATCAGTGCTAAGAGCTCTAGCTACTTGTCTATTATGTGATCGCAAGCTTACCAAAGTGGAAGAACTCGAACGGGTTTTCGGAATAAGTCCAGTTGCCTACGTTTAACGAGATAGCATACGCTTATGAAAATCCAATATCGATTTATACAGCAATAATAATTATCTGTTTATATCGGTACTTCCATAACAGCGTGTTAGTTCATACGCGGCAATAAAATCGAAATATCGTTAACATAACAAAGTGTGAGAAAGTGAGGTGTCGAAAAAGCGTACCAACAAGCTTTGTCGAAATTAGGAGTAATAACACGCCACCGACTCTATAAGGCAGTGCGACTGAATAAACACCCAATAAGTAATGGGAGTTGGCCTCTCAAAAAAGATATTATCGGACGATGTACAGCCGATTGGAAACGGTCGTAGCGTTAGCTTTTCTCACTCCACTAATTTAGACGTTACCAAAGTAGCCCGGTGTTAAATGGTGGATGAACGGTTACACAGTAAATACGGTCAGTTTATATGACCGGTAAACAGCGCGACGTGAACTGTACACAAGGTGATTTCTTATTTGTATAGTTACCAGTTCAGGCTCAAATACCCGTGAGAAGTCACCTCCCAAGCGGCTACAGGCGAGTTCATGCCACCATAATCTTGAATGACACCACACAGTATCTACCTATAGACAGTGTACATATTCTTATCTACCAATCTGCAAAGTACGTTGTTCTCCGTCAAATGAATATGCTACATCAACAATGTTGTGACTGCGACGGCTCCGCGTGACATATTGATTAACCTACATCGGATTAGAATTACTTAACGTGATCATAAGATACGTACTTTAAAAGGCTCAATCGCATATGTTATACTTATCAGATTAAGTTTTGTTTACAGTGACACATAAGGGGTCAAAGAGCGCCCAACTGCCATCACATTTCGTATGCTCGAACCGGAACGTTTTGATTTGACTTTTGTCCAGTCGTTGACACCATTAATTCGAGATTACCTGAAAATCCGACGAGTGAGAAATTTCCTAAGGCCGTATACGAATGTCATTTGAATATAAATTGTATCAGAGCGAGCCGGCGTCGGGCTTCGTCGGGCCTCGTGCACCTCATTGTGCGTATAACAAGATCAGTATCGACTTAATGACAATATATTGGTAATAAAGTTAGATAGTCCATGCCGTCATCTCAGCGAACATCACGGCCCTAGTCGGCGAGCTCTCCCGACTCTCATATTTATTGCGAACTATCTAGAAACATTATTGAATGACGGCGACAATCTGCTTCGGATGACCGGGAACATCTCGGAATCCGATATTCACTGACTTTAAACCTTATATCACTCTGACAAGTTTCAATTCTAATCTCCTGAGCTTGAATCTAGAAAGCCCGCTTAACTTAATGACAGTGGGTCATAAGAAAGCTAAGTTATCGTATAAATATTATGACATTTTTATATGTTATGCAGTTGAAAAGTAAATATACCTAAGCAGTTTATAGAGAATGCACGAGGAAAAGATGAGATTCGCACGGGTATTGCTTGTATTATTACTAAAGCTTATAGCTGTTAGACATGTTGTATTTATTGTTTACTTCAAGTTTCATTTGAAAACTAAAAATATGTAACAGATTCTAAATATGTATTTTTTATTACAGCGTAATTTAAAGGGTGGAAGATCTAATATTTCCATCGAACAAAATTATTTACAATCGTTTTTTTCCCGAACTTCAAATTAACCAGTACATAGGGACTGCTTTAGACGTATATTTTATAAGTAGGTACCAACACGAAAAACGCATTAACATTTGCATCAGGACAATGCATGGTATCGGAATCATATTCTGCTGTAACAATGGACGCAGTCATTATTTACCGTGTCGGCCGCAGAAGCTGCGTTTACGCTGCGTTTCCGCTGCGAAAGATGCACACGCGATCATACGATAGCGATCTAGGTAGGAGATTAACGGCCGAGCGTGTGACAACGCCTTAATTACTCACACAATAAACGTTATCCATCGATTATCTTTGCCGCTTCATTGATCGAAGATAGTAATACCTGCTACCTCGATCACGGATTATTGAAGGAAAATTTGATCAGGACAGGGATTGATTTTAACGTTTATTGGTAATTAGTTAATCTTATAAACTGTACAGTGACTCTAAAAGAAATGTTAAATAACGGAGCGGCTTTTATTGCGTCCTAAATAAAATAAATTGAACATCTGTAATATCAATTAACAGTTTACAGTCGTTGTGTAAAAGTAATTTTTCAATTGAAACAATTGAGGTTAGTCTAACAGTTAGACCATTCTATGAGAAATTTCATTCAGCAAGTTCCTTGAATCAAATACTTCCTGGGGTATTTATTACATTTTGTCTTATTTTTGTCGGTTGTGGTGTTTAAGATCGTAATGAGAATAGTTAGTACCTAAAGTAGGTAAAACATGGCAATATATTATAACGCATTTTTCTGTGTTTATTTATTGGAGTTAGTGAAACTAATATATTCAAAGAATTTTCTGAACGAAAACTTTTGCATAGTAGGGGAGCGAGATTTCAAATACGTCCATTTAACTTCTCTATGGCTAGAAAATTATAGAGTTTAAAAACAAATCTTCTCGTCTACCAATGTGAACATTATTTTTATGTTTTTCTTCACTAGATTTGCAATGGGTCATTATCGTTTGAGTAAAACTGTAACACGGCCCTTGGATTTAAACCCGCGACCTTGAACTCTGATGTCACGTCATTGCTTTCCAACGATTTCCCCATTTTTGCGTTCGTTTATTTAGACTTCCAAAAAGATTTGCCAAAATCAACCTACCAACACCAAATCACATTAATTACCTGAAATATCTAAAACAAGCTTATGGCATTTAATTTTCAACATAATTAAATAACTCGGTTATTTGAGGTTTGATCTAGTCCCAGGTTGACTTTTTCTAAATGTCAACAATCGGTATATAAAAATACTAAACTCCCAAAAAAAGGAGAAACATTTCCGCATGGCACAAAAACTCTAGGTTTGTGTAGGTGATATTGCTGAATATTGTGTTCTCATATCAATTATAAGATCTCGTTATTCGACAAAATGATTTTCTAACCGCCTTTGTTTTCAGGAAAATCACATACCAAATAATAGAGTTTTCCCTTCCTGTGACTTAGTGTAACTGGTACAAACCTACCTAATGAACAGGCTCTACAAGATCATCTAAAGCTTTGATAAATCGTAGAACACGAGCGACTAGATAAAGAAGATGCAAATGGATATCATATGTATTCCTTACAAAATCAGATCTTTCATTAGAGATCTAGTCGTGAACAAATGAGTAGCTGTGTAAAGCTTTGTAGCAATAATGCCCACTAGCTTTATCATACGGTTTTGTCCGTCTTCATCTAAAATAGGAAGAAGCGCAGGCACTACTTTTGTCCGAGTACTGCTTTTCATTTATCGCTCCGACTGTATTTTTGACATTCTGGCCGTCAAAAAAATTAGTAACGTAATGTGACGCGACGAAACGGGAACACATCGTCTTGTGCACGGTATAACTGGGACAAAAGTTGTCAAAGTTGTTAATAATAACCCTAGATCTTTGGGGTCCTGGGGCACACGTTATCTATAAAGATCTTACAAAACTACTAATAGAGTCCACAGGTGATCGGAATGCTGGTTTTTATTTCGGTCAACGAATTGGCATTGCCATTCAACGTGGCAATGCTGCCAGCATTCTGGGCACTCTGCCTTCTGGTGACGGCTTAGATTTTTAGAAAATAGATGTAAGTGTAAATATTAGTTGTAATTATTTTTTGCTGTTAAATAAATAAATTATCTTCAAAGTTGTTCTGCACAAATCTATAGCATGGACAATACAAAATACAAAAAATTACTTTTAACGACACGACTTTAATAGAAAATAATTACACAACAAACAAAGATTATTATTAACAATTATTTTAGGAATTTATTTTACAATTCTCCAAGCTTACGAATATATTGAAGCTCCTTTCACAATCGCTGATAGAATTTATGGTTCTACTTTTTTTTATTAAAAATGTTCTCATTTTTAATTTAGGAATTTTAGGAAATAACTGACACCTTAAAAAGTCTCTGATTGAGTAAAATCTATCCTCGAAATGTCCTAACAAATAACATTTTAACTATCCCCAAACACCAAAAAACAGGATTATATAAGGTTTGAAAATTCAATGGGTTTAAATCAACAGACAAACTTTCATTTTTATGCTTTTGTAGAACTGATACTACAGGTTTATCACAGGCTCATTTACCACCCAACATCAGCCGTAGAAGCTTCACGAAGCAGTCTACGATTAATTTCAGCTAAACCTCTTCAACCATTTATTCTAATTACGGTGACCGTATCAGAGGTCGATCGACCGTTATCTTTCTAGCATTCATAAAACCGAAAATGTTTAATTCATTAATTATTGTGTCAATGCCCAGCGTTTAGAAACTATTGATGGTAAATGTTTAATCAAGTTATAGATTGCTCTAAAATATCTAGAAATTAAAACTTGTAATTGACTAGAAATAAAAATGATGCTAATCGCGATAACGTATGAAAATTAAGGAATTAGGTCATACTATGAACTCTATTATATCAAATTGTAGTTTGTTTACTTCGGTTTATAATTAGCACTGTTTTATCTAAGGCAATTAGTTAAATGTCAAGTCATTTAAATGTTTAGTACCCTTGTATACCACTCAGTGCACGACACTTTCCAAGTGTAGTGCGCACTTGCGTTGTTGTATCAGCTAGGCTTTACTGAATAGGCAGTTTTCACAAGAACCTTATAGATCCTTGCATCATCTTGCCACGAGCACTGATCTTCACAAAATAAAGTAGAATATAACACCTCTTATAAATTTATAAAGTCCTTGGGTCTTAATAAATTACTATGAATAGCAAAGCAAAGGAGGACATTTCGTTTTTTTTTAATTCTCGCTCTAGGGATCTATGCCCCTAGAGCGAGCAGGAAGACAGATAAACCACATTTTCAAGGACAACTGAGGTCTAGGTAACCTAGAAGAAGAAAACACCTTGTTCATCTTTTTGTGAAGTAATGACTCGGTTTCACTGAGACACTAGTTCAGAAAAAAAAACACTAAATCGCGGACCTCCTCATCAGAAGCAGACTGCTTGTATTTAATTTTATCAGGTTCATTAATCAGGAGGCGCGTGCTGATGTAGATTAATGGGGTGGCGACTGCGAGATACCATCGCGCTGTTCCGGGACAGATGAGATCTGGACTTGGACGAACACGCGACCTCGCACGTCGTTTATACCTCCTTACAAGAAAAACACCAGATTTGTTTCATAGAACCATTCAAAATACGTGAGGGCACTGACGTTACTGACCTTCAAAAAGCATCTTTCAGAAACTGAGAGCTTAGTTACGTCATGTAGATAAATTGCATTGTAATTTTCGATTTTGGAAGTCAGTTGGTAATGCTAATGTGCCTAGAAAGGCAATAAGTTTCATTCATTTCTTTCATACTGAATTATAAAATTAATTATTTTAACTTAAACTGACAAGAGAATAAGGGCTTACGTGTTTGTCTACTACAATTTTTTTAACATTGCTCGATCAAACATCTCTAAAAAGAAAGGGCATTAAACCTAGGCTTAAAACAGTTTATTTCCAACTGCCAGATGTTAGTATCTTAATTAAGCTCCAGCAGGACGAAGCATTATTGTGACAGTTAGAAACTTATTACGCAATAAAATTAAACCTCGCTTAATTTATGTAAGTTTACATGTTGAGTTAACGCTCCTGCCCTCCTTATCGAGTGGGACATAGACGGCCCGCGGCCCATCTAAACCAGTGCCACAAGAATTCAACATATTTATGAATCCACCATTAATTATCCAAATAATCGATCGCAGTCGTTACGTGATTTATCTAGCGTCGATAAGATTTTAATGAAGTACTTTGATTGGGCGCGCATGGACGGGACGCGGTTATCAGTGAATGATAGCGCGCACCATTGACTTTTCTATACCTATCCATGTATTAAGTTATTAAATTAAAAATGTATGCATTGAATCTTCAAAGTATAGTAAGCTTTACGCAGTCGACGTAAGACAGCATTTTCGTTTACGGTTATAATTAACAAGGTGAATCATTGAGATTAGAAATTGGTAGATATCGGCACGTCATTGTGAAAACCATCACGATACTAGGTCTGGATAAGATAAATTGACTGGGACTTTTTATTGATAGTGTCAAGACGGGTGGCGTGTGCGAGCTTCGATACAAAATAAAGCTGAAGTAAGGCCCGTCTAAACTGGAAATGAAATTCTATATGGCAATGGTATGCAACTTCTAAAATATTCGAGATGAGAAGAAAAATGACATTGAATAAATAGTGTTATTATAGTGCGCATTTAGCTTAGAAAACGCATAATAATTGCATAGGAAATATAAGATACAGTAAAAATATGGTCATTGTGTACAAAAAATCCAGCACATCCCTACAGCAGTACGATTCAAGGTAATATTTTATGGTTAATAATAATGTTGAACTAAAAAAATAAGGGAAGAAGAAAAAGGGAGTCATTTTGCAGTACAGAAATAGAAAATAATAGGGGTTAATGTATGAAATTGCCGTTTTATTGTAATAGGTACTTCAAATTGACATACAACCTTCATAGTTTTTCGAGCGTAACTTTTTTCACGTGGTAACTATGAGGTTCTTCTTTTAAAAAATGTGCAACATTCGATTATCGACTTTCAGTTGTTTTTTTATTCAGCTTAGACAAGAAAGATGTATACTTCGATAATTCGAATAATATTACATGAAATGTATTTTCTGTAAACTAGAATTTCCTATTTCCTTAATGATTGCGTGTGAAACTTGAAACAAAGTACCAAGCAAGCATAGTGTTAGAATTAGAACTGGGTATTAATTAACGAAAAGTAACGTTAGTAGATCGTGTACGGACTAATGATCGAGAATGGGTTCATTTGCATTAAACAGGCGAAGTCAGTCTTAATTACTGAGGAAATTACTTTACAAAAATTAATTGAAGTTGGACGGTGGAAAAGTGAAGTGTATTTTTAAGGACGGATTTTTTTTTGTTATACAATTTGAGGATGTGTGTAAAATTTGAACGTACCGTTCTTCGATGAGTTTTTGAATTCTCAATATTAAGAAAAGTGTTAAAAGAATTATTATTTAACTATATAGGGTGTTTTCAAGTTAGTGCACATCTGAAGGAGTTTATATTTATCTGCTACCAATAGGTCCACACATGCATAGATAAGTTTTCGAAGAGACTTAGTTCTGCAGATTATGCAGTCAAAATCCGTACTTTTACAGACGTGTAAACATCTAGACTTGTTTATTTCAACTTCTTCTACAGTATTAAGTATGTCGTATACTGCTGTGGGGGAACGTAGCAGATGTTAACACCGTATTTGTAAGAATAGGCCTGTTCGTGCAAAGTATTATATGGATCTATGAGTGAGTCCTACGTAATAAAATCTAAGAAATAAACATAATAACGACCCCCTGTCAATATTAAAATAAATAAATAAATAATAACAAAAAAAAAACAAGTAACGAATTCATTCAAACAAATTGTCAAACATGTCCTTTGTAATAAGGCTTACTGCAAAATATCAGATTATCTCTAGCGAGAGGATAAAAAACTAAGAACTACTTTTTCTCCATATCGAAAACTAACATTATAACATATAACAAGGTAAAGGTTTCTTGTTGGCTTCTTTACTTTACCATAAAAAGATTGAAATGAACAAAAAATCAAAGTGATCACTTTATTTTCTAGTTTTACTTATGTAATTTAAATTTTTGTGACGTGTCCAAGAGTCCTGTAAGGTCTAAAGAAAATAAAGCACTTTGTTTATGTTTGATGTTTACCACAGATTATTATAGCAGCGCGGTCATTGACTGCGGTCGTCTAGTGTTGCCATGAGGTGGGGCAACAAAGAGGTCGCCAAGATTGGGATAGCTTAGTTCGATACTAAGGCATTCATCGATATAAAATTTAAAAATATGAAAAATAAATCACTTGCGGCTTCGATTTGTACACTGATTTTTATTTTATTTGAACATTCATCTGTGACAGCAGGTTAATAGCCTCCTTCAGTATTGTGCACTAATTTGAAAACACCCTGTATAACAACTTAATTACCATTACTAAGTAGTAATGCAGCCAGCGTTTTGGGGATGCTTCCGACTGGTATTGATATAGATCAGTAGATTATTTTCAGTGGCGCGGTAGGCGAAGGTCTGCCTGCGACGCAGGAGGTTGCGGGTTCGATTTCCGCCTCGGGACAAATGTTTGTACGATCTGCAGACATTTGTTCAGGGTGTTCTGGTCGTTTTCTATATGTATAATAAAAAATATCTATCTATGTATTGTTTTAATTATGTAATATCAGTTATCTAGTACACTAGGTCTGCTTAGCGTGGGGCTAGATAATGATGTGTGAATTGTCTAGCATTATTTATTTATTTACCTTTAGATTGTTTCAGTCTGCATCATATTTCAATTGCAAAAACTAGTTTTATATTATAAGCTCTATATTCAAAACCTGCAATATAAAATGGCCATCACTATTCAATAAAATCAAATAAATCATGTAATCTTCACATAATATCACATCTTTGCTCTCCATTCTATGAATATGTTCCAAAGCCATAAATTAATCATGTAGGCCGTCGCTGAAATATCGCCTTTGTATCTAGCACTGTGAGGTGGCGCGCGCATCGCCTGGCGCTAGGACATGCGCGAGCGCACAATAAAACCACTCCGCCATCGCTCGCCATCATTTCCTGGCGACAAAATCTACTGATACCATCAAACCTCCATGTACTCTGAAACGTCTGAAATAAATCACCTCACAAACGGCCCTTTAGGTACCTACCATATTTAAATAAGCCATCAATGAACACGAAAGTCCAATAAAGCACGAAATAATAATAGCACACAACAAAAACCACTTTACCGACATATCTCATTTGAATAAAGTAAATTACCTCCGTTTCAATACTAAAAAGTTGACTGCAATTAATTAAACGAGCGTTTCTTAATTATCTATTGAAATAATAGTAAGGTTTAATTGGAGACTTTTGTATAGACACGCAAAATAATTAAGTGATCAATTAACTGTACACAAGACACAACGATGTATCCAGCTAGCCAGCGGCGGATTATCAGATTCATCTACAACGTCGTTGTCCAAAGATTATACAGAAGATTGTAAGGATTATACATATTATTCTAGATTTATACAAAAAAATGCCTCTGAAAAGTATCCTCACGTAGAACCTTCCAAAGTGTTTTTCTCTCGCAATGCTCTTGTATAGAAATGAAATTAAAAGTTGTGCAAGTGCAAAACTTTAGCGAAAGGTTAACTCTATTCCGCATATTATATGAACCGTGCTATGAAAATAGAATATTTGGGTGACGTTTTTCGTTTTTCTTGTTAAAATTTAGTAGAGCAAAGTGAATATGTAGTAATTATAGCCATTTCACGCTTTTTAAGGACTACCTAACGATAGAGCATTTATTCTTTGACGAAGATAAAATATTTGTCAAGAGTGTTGCGTGTGCATCTAATGTAAAATTCGTCATTATAAAGTGATTCATTCCAAACTCGGCGTCCACTAATTTTATATCTTCCGTGTCTCCAATTAACACTTAATTTTATTAGAAAATATTTGATAACACTCTTTTAATTAGTGCCTGCAGTGATTATAATTTTATAGTCGCTTAGGACCAAATGGTCACTTTATCAAATCAATTACGATAAAAAATTCCCCTCAACCACTGCGATACGTAAATAGAGACATCAAGAGATAAACTGCCACCCAGGGTTCCTATTAAAAATCGCTGAAATTATACGGTGTGTACACACGAGGTAAATGATCACCAACATTAATTTAATCGCCGGCCGTAGGAGCAGTTCTGTGGTGGCGACGGCGCCCTGTGTCCGTTGATAGACCTCGCTTGTAGCTATTTAGGCATATCGCTTTCTTCTCTTGTCATTAATAAATTGTAAATGTGTATGCAGCCTAAGGTCAACCGCTTCGTTAAGCGAACAAACTACACTGAAATATCTACACGATTTAAAAATTGAGTTATTGGAGGAGGTATCATTATCAGAACAGATATCGATTACCTACGATATTAAAATAATAGGCAATGTATGTTTTATTTAACACTTTATTTACTGATAATTATATCCTTCATTCTCAGCTAGTATATATTAAATTAACGATCTACTATTTCAAAACACCATTTAAGTTTGATACATCAAAAAAGCCGACAGTACGTAAGTAATAAAGATACTGAGCCAGCTACAAAGTGAGCACAAAATTATAATCTTGCGCAAATAGAGATCACGAAATTGATAGCTTATACAAGTAACCGGTGCTTTTAATGACTAAAATTATAAAATATTCTCTTTTTCTTTATATTGTCAACAGTTGTCTATAATTCATATTATTGGGAAATAATTGCTTGGAGATATTTTCCCATGGGGCCTCTTTAAAACCTACTTATTACTTGCTATTTGTTTGAAATTGCTTATGGCTTTATTGCTATGCGTTATTATTATAAACGGTATATGATTAGGTAGGTACATATCTGTCAGAGTAGACCTACGTGGGCTATTCTTGCACACTGTCGAAAATTAAGAAAAGCCATAGGTACACTCGCCCACATGCAGCCGTAAAAATCAAGTCTTCAGTTCTGAAAAGGGGCAATTTTTTACTAGAATTTCATCTTTTCTTCTATTGTCTCAATTAATTGGTTCTACGGGTATGTACGAGTAAATAGTCTGAACTGAACCCAGCATAAGAGTCAAACTTCATACTATGATGTTTAATGTTTATGAGTATCCTATTAAAATCTTAACATAGCTTTTCTGCCCCCCTAGCACGGGGATTGTTGTCTATGGTAGAATAGACAATAATGACATTGCATCGCCATACATTGCGTACATTATTGAAGAGGAAGGAGTGCGCTTCAAATAAATTACGCATTCTATGATAAAGTGACGTAATTTTTCTCTATTCTACCCTATAGACAACAATCACCGTGCTAGGTGGGCTGAGCTGAAAAAAAATTAGAACGCAATAGCAATTTCATTTCATTTTCAATAATGCATTTCTTTGCAATGAAACCTTATCAGCAACCGAATCCGTTGACCGTGTCAAACAAAATCTCTCACCGTAACGTGCACTGCAATGTGTAAGGATCCATCAATAAAAATGGTGCAAAAAATGTACTACTCAAGTTTGAGTACTTACACCAAGTTGCCGGACAGTCTTTCGTCTGTCGGAATTGATATGAGCTCACAAGGCTCATTATTGTAAGTAACCCTTCTCACCGGTTTTCCGTTTGGAAAGGGTTAATAGGACTTGGGACAAAAGCATTAACCCGCAGCCGTCGTTTACCGCGCCGACACTAAATACATAATAAACGGTGTATCCCCACAAAATCAATGCTGATTTGATTTTGCAACCTTCATTAGGGACCCGGTTCTTCATTTCAATAAGGCCTCGAGTCGATCCTTAATGATTCCGCGGCAACAACGCTTTACGTCGTTTAATGCCGTATTTAGGAAGCGGGCCTTTTGAAATCCTCCTTAACAGACGTCGTACCACTTTTATTTCACTCTCTTTCATTAGAGACACATAAATTATTTACTGTTTGCAATATCATTTAATTTATGAGTGTATACAAAATCAGGATTGAGTTATGGTATCCCATTGGGAGATGTTGTACGCATAAGTAAGGTATCGAAGATGCGCGTGCGCCGCTGCCTATACCCAGAGATAGCGCCTATACAGCCAATTAATATGCCTAATGCTAACATCATTATTACTAGGCAGGGCGCACTTAACATACTATATCCATTTACATTTTGATTTGTGTAGAGCTAGGCCCCGATTAATCTGCAAGTAAGTAAGCGAGGTTCAGCTGGGTCACTTTTGCAAATACAGACCGATTTAAGTCTAGACCAGTAAATGTGGAACTTTGTATCAAGATTATGGACCGCACAGAAATGTCAACCTGATCCATTCAGTAGCGTGAGGAGGTATACAAAATCTAAAAATTTAAACAGACAAGTTTTCGCATTTTTAATATTAGTGAGATGTGATTTCCATTCTTGAAACAATGATCAATAGATCTTGTAGATAAGAAGATCTTTGACTGTTCGTGAGACGCTGAGATTAGGAAACGTCTCACAAGAGAAGTTGGGAATACTTTTTGTAAGACGTGTTGGGAATATAAACTTTTCACGTGAGACGTTGGGAATAGCCCGAAATTACCTGTCATACATGAAGATAATAAGTCCCTCTGTCAATCAAAGCAAGTTTTGGAAACTCATGTGCGATGGATGTTACAGGTTGCGGATGCAATGACCAGTATAGTTTCAATGATAATATCTACCTACTGGATTGAGGCAGCTGCTTCCTCCACAATCAGCGACTTGGTCTTCTGATTTATGGAGAGCGCGCGCCGCAATTCATACGCACGGCACGCCTTTCGTGCGCTTATGGACTCATCTTCCACAATGCACACAAAACATCAAGAACTCTGCGGTCCAATTGTGCTTATCAATCAGTTCACTATGACAATGGTGCCGTCGCAAAGCCACGTAAAATTCTTAGTCAAATGTGTTGCGGTTCACTTTCTCTATCCTCAACACTTTTGACGTGCATCTCTCTATCTGTAGGCGAGGAAGAGAACTTTGAGGTACCCAAAGTTCTTGTTGGTTTCTCGGATATTATTGGAACTAAATTCCGTATCGCGCGTTGTGAAAGGGGGCTGGACGGAAAAAATTCTCACGAAAAGTTGTAACGACACTTTTTGCTATAGTAAGCTATTGTAAGCCGTGCGGCGTGCGCATGTTTTTCGGTCAGTCTCTCTCTTATAGAAAGGAACTTCGTTCCATCCGGGTGTCCCTTGACACCTCTCAACTTTTTTTTGCTAAGTACGTTACCCATCGTATAAAGTTAGCCTTATTCTGCCAAACAAATCGCTTTACTATGACAAAGGTTTCGTTGCAC
Source organism: Eupithecia vulgata (assembly GCA_946478455.1). Lineage (NCBI taxonomy): Eukaryota > Metazoa > Arthropoda > Insecta > Lepidoptera > Geometridae > Eupithecia > Eupithecia vulgata. The sequence continues at coordinate 7,654,050 of OX297869.1, read as the reverse complement.
AATCGTCATAACATAACTGACATGTGGTCTTTATCATGTTATGAGGAAGAAACTACAGAAAAAATCTATTAATTGTTGCTACACTGTTTTTTAGTCGTGAAAACCTTAATGCAAGCTTTCTAGGATATATTTATTCATATTATTCTGTTTAATTAAGCTTCTGGTTTTCCAATAAATAAATAAAAGGGATGCACGTCAAAAGTATTGAGGATAAAGACAGTGAACCTGAACACTTTCGAGGAAGAGTTCTACGTGGCGATTCTGCGGTGTTACGCAAATTAAATCTGAGAATTACGTCCACAGACAACCTATGTTTCGCTCTACGGTGACGATCACATGATTGGAGATAAACAAAATTTGGTATTGTACTGTAGGTTCTTAGAGCTATCAAGTATCTCCGATGCTGCCATGTACATATCCGATGTACATACTTCGATTTCGACATTTTCTTCCAATATCACAGAAACATGCCAAACACAAATAACTAAACGACTTTACGACGTTGCCACTTATAAAAAGTCGTCTAATAAGTCCGTTTAAGTTGTTTAAAGCTGTTATGGCTCATAAAACGCTGCAGTGAGTTTAAGTGAAGTGCTAAATCTTGCTTATTAAGTTATATGTAAGTAAATAACCGTAATTTGTAAACGTTGATTGACTCACGATGTTGAGAACGATTCTGCGCAATAAAGGCTATTTAGGTAAGTTGTCAATGCGATAGTCGGGTGCTGGTACGATTCTAGATTTCATTAAAATTCTAAAAAACGTAGAACACTAAGTTATAAGATAAAAGGTAAGTGAGTACATTTTCTGAGGCTAAAATGAAATGTATACCACACTTGCTTGGTGGAATCACTAAAATGTTTCCTATCGCCCTATCGCTCAACGCTTTTGTCCGTAGTTCTGTAGCTCTACCCAACTCATGTTATTAATTCTAAACCTAGATAAACTCACCTTTGGTATATAATTACACGTGTTTGCTCTTACCTTCTTCTTATTGTGGTTTAATAGGGTTATTAAGGTGTTGCAAATATATATATGTAAAATATAAAGGTTAGGTAAATTGAAATTAAGAACTAAGCAAGGAAACAGTTATGTAAACTGCACTTCGTAATTTATAGATAACAAACACATTTTGTTGGAATGTAAAAAACACGGAATGTGATCATTAATGAGTAAATGTATAAACAGATTGGATTTTATGAGCAGTAAAATAACAAGGAACATAAAAGAAAAGTAACCAAACGACAAATTCAAGTACCTCTCCATTGCATCTGAATTTTCATAGCAAACGCATAAATCAAGCCAGGGGCGTTTTTGATTTATCGCTACAGCAGAATGGCCCGTATTTCGATGGATATATAACCGTATTCACGTTAATATTACTACTAATAGGGGCCTGTAAAACAGTTTATAGTTCATGTAATTGAGGGTAGTAAGATTTCTAATTGAACAACTGTTCAACATTTATGTGTCTATGATTCTATGCATTTTAGTAATTGCCACGCTATTGTTCAGAACTTTAGAACATTAGTCGGCAGAAAGTCTGTTATTATGAGTATTTCAAATGACCAATAAAACAAACTATTTTCTAAGCGTCTAGTTTCCTAAGAAATTTTCAGAATACTGCTCTACCTTATCGGTCTTTTAACGTTACGTTACATGCCAGCCCTAGGTAACAAACATTGAGCCAATAAAGCAGTCCCTTCATATCTCAAACTGACGTAATACAATTCCGCGATATCCATTCGGTTTAGCGCTCGCTGGAAGCAACATTAAATCAAGTATCAGATGATCAGAGGCAGGTAAACGGTAGCAGTTATTTAGCGGGAACAGCGCCGGGAGCCGGCGACGCCCACCCGTGATTTACTCGCTGTCAGCCCTGGGATTTAGGACCCGGTGAAATATCAGCAGATCCGTGACGAAACGCGCCACTTCTGTCGCAGAATGCCCGCGCGCAATTCTGTAATCTGAATAGGGGTGCGTGGAAATAGCCGGTGAAGAAACTGGAGAGTCGGACACGCGAAAGATCTTGCAGATAATTCCAACGGTGATGATCAGGACAATTTGGTATCTGATTACAGGACCTGGATATCTAAAATATATAATAAATGAAATATCTAAAGACCACTAACTCCTAGGAATGAGAGGATGCTGTGAGAATTATCCAGCATCCTTTATTGATCGAAAGCAGAAATCGACTTTCAAATTGCCATTGTCAAAATCCGTCTTTTTCAGTATCTCTCTAGAAATTCTGCTCGCATTAGTCGGCTTCAGTCCGCCTGTCAATGTCGCTGATGAATTAACGACGAATTTGAAAGTTTGCTAGAAAGCTTTGCCTATAACTCTTGGGCTAATCCCATTTGTCAAATTGCTATTTGCTATCGTGTAAATAACCAAGTCAACTTATCTAAAATGGACCTAGGCTACAAAGTGTTATTTGTTACCTGGCTAGGCTTTTAGATGTGGTATGGGTTGAAATATCTGTGCTTGAAAGTACTTACCTATAGAGATGATACTCCTACTTGCTCGGAAAATAGGATATATTATAATATTGGTTTCCTGAAGCATCAAAACAGATGCTCAGACGGTGATATGAACTTTAACCAAAACTTCTTCATTATTTTAAATAAATACATCAGTTCAGAAGCCATTTTCATCAAGCTCGTACAAAATGTCACAACTAGAGCAGATAATATACTGAGTAGATGGTTTCAACATTACCATACTTGTCGCTTTATGGGCCCTTGTAGTGTTTAGGCGCCCACTCGACTACCGACCAACAATTTAAATTTATCATTCGTGTGGATTATTGCTTATTGGAACAACTACAGATTATACTGGTTTATATAGGCCATGTAGCTGCAGTTTGAAATTACACGTTTAGTGATGAAAAGCAAATCAAAACTGAATGTCCTTATCACTCGCCACGGTCTGATTTTTGCGATAATCATGGTCCGGCGAGATGTATGCCGAGCAATAAGAAAAAATAAGTATTTCAAAATTAAATATTTAGAAAATAGATATTAATTTCATAACAACTGTTTTCGTCTCAGACAAAATATAATAGTCATCAAGAGAGTAAACAACATTGAAACCGATATGCCATCTCGAATAAGCTTCGTAACATCTAAACCATTATCTTTCAATAGCAGTGCTCAGACAAAGCTCATCAAGCTAGAAGCTGATTCACTCCTTATTGCAACTGCATTAGTTATCAAGATATTTTCTGAGATTCAGTCTTCCTTGTGAATTTCTTTCTATTCTTTCGATGTAATTCGTTTTCTATGTATAAAAAGTATCTATCTATGTATTGTGTTATATTATGTACCAATATCAGTCATTTAGTACCTACCCACAAGCTCTGTTTAGCTTGGGGCTAGGTAATACTGTGTGAATTTTCCAGCATTATTTATACTTGGTCAAATTCTCAAATAAAGTATAGCGGTAGCTTAAGATATAAATAAGGAAAGGAACCTAGGCACAAAAGTGATCATAGATTCAAATATTTAAATTAGGGCTTAGCACTCCTTCGAAAGATTCGATGAGATCGCTCCACAGTTTTTAATTTTTGCCACCTCATCGTTCATTGTAGTACCCTGTTTAGTCTAGTTCCTTATTTGTAAACTGGCCTCCCGCGGTACAGGTTTTTAACCTAGTGCGGGGACCACAAGTAATCTGTTTATATTTTTCTGCTTTAGTAAATAGGTAAATGCTTTTTGTTGTTTGTTGTTTTGAAAATAAATGTTTTTGTATTTTGTAAGTTAGCAAGCTACATAATCTGATTGACTGTGACCACACGCTCGACTTTATCTGGCAATTAAATCGACATTCAGAAGTCGAATGCTCTCCATTCTATGCACCCCGCGTTACCACACACCGCCAAACACCACAATGACTCGGATGGATGACAAATAACGTTTTGATTGGAGCACACAACATAATGCATTTCACGTAGAGATATCTCGTTTCCATTAGACTTAAGCTTAAGACTGATGTGGTCTGCAAAGGCAAAAGAAGTACCTAACTTCGCCGTCACACAAGAGTCGAATCTTTATAAAATAAAAAATTCTCCTCTGTTCTCTAAATTTTAAAGGTTATGGTAGCCTGTTATATTGTTTAGTGTATACACAAACATACTTACATATACTGTATATTTTAAGAATATTATAGAGATTGTGCCTTTATAAACGAAAAATAAAATAATACATAATTTTTTTTTTTATTTATGAACAATTTTTGCAGATTCTACCACTAATCTTTCTTATAAATATATATATAAATATATATTATGTTTATTTTAATTTCCCACATTATGCGATTCTAGCCGTGTAATTTGATGATATGGAATTACGTAAACCAATTAAGAAATTGGTTCTACCAAAGTGAAAACAGAAATGATCTGGAGATACGGTATTTTCTAGTTAGTCAACCATATAGTTCTATCTATAGCTATAGCTGTATCTATAGCTGAATTTCCCTTACGAGTAGTGGGCATATGAAAACACTGTCTTATAAATAAATGGTGAAATAATAATAGACACGACAATAACGCGTGGGTAAGTAATAATTACAACCAAATGACGTCACATTTTGCCTTAAACGAAAGTTAAAATGAAGCATCAATAGAATTTCGATAGAAATAGATATCGCTTATGCGACCTACGAGACTAAGTGGGCTGGTTATTATTTATAACTGTTGAAACCTTGTGAATGATTCCAATGATATAAATCGAAAAGAATCAAGTGCTTACCAATATTTTAGAAAGCTTTGTATGTTTATTTTAGCCGTGTGGTGCGCCTTAGAATTTGCACCACCCCAACTCTTCCCGTGGGTGTCGTAAGAGGCGACTAAGGGACATACGCGCCGCGGGGCGGGCAGCAGCGCCTCTTGCAGATCTAACACCTCATGCCCAGCGTGGGGATTATGGGCATTACCCCCATAAGATAAAAAAAAACAAAGGGAGGCCTACGTCCAGTAGTGGACTTTTATAGGCTGTTGAGGTGAGATTATGTTTATTGATCTTTTTAAAATTAGCGTTACATGTTTTTTTGTAATGTTTATATTTGTTTATGGTGACATGACATGTATACACAAACATAGTAACATATACTGTTTTTTTTTAATATTGTATTATGAAGACTGTGCCTTTATAAACGACTAGCGATCTGCCCCGGCTTAGCACGGGTATATTCTATAGCTATATATTCTATAGCCTATGTTCATCAGGTCTACTGTAGGATTCTTCTTTCTTTCCTCTTTATAATATTAGTATAGTAAAATAAAATATTTACATACGCGCATTTAACTATTTTTGCAGATTCTACCCCTAACTTTTTTTCATTTTACTTCTTACAATTAAGAACTAAAAGTCATTTGTTTTCTTTTGTTAACATAATACATCAGACTGAGAAAAAAAACTGCTAATGTTATTTCTAAGCAACTGTGTTAAAGGGGTGTCTCCAAGATCTCGTTTCCCAAGTCAACCTAACCTGCACGTGGTGTACCTAGGTACCTGCTAAAAATATGAAACAATTTCATACCTAGCTCATTTAATAATAAATAAATCTTTTATTTACAAAATTTATTTTATTTTCTATTCAGTAAATTAAAACTAGTATTTACAATAGAAACAATTGAGCTATCTGCAAACTGTTGCAAACAATCTACAGGTAGCTCAACTGATCCATATCAATACCAGTCGGAAGCGTGCCCAAGACACTGGCTGCATTGCCCCGCTGTATAGCAATACTGATGCGCTGTGCTGATGATTTATTTCCGACCAAATTGATCCATAGATTAATTACAATGCAGTAACAAATTTCAACATAAAATATAATATTATTACACAATCTAAATCACACACACAATCAAAATATAAAATTTAAATTATATAACCTACTATTTCGTAATTTCGGTACAATCTCGTATGATAATGGAGAACCTCCGGACATAATGATAAAGTCATATGTATCGTTATTGCGCAGCATAATGAACACGATGTGATGAACTTTCATGTCGGATCGCTGGGCCCTGACATTTTAAGCCGATGGACTTAACTTATCGATTATACCAACATTAAAGTTCTAATTCATTCGGTAAAAATTGATTTTAATGCACTCGATGTTACTCAACTAATCTTGGAAAATAATCACATAAGCCCATGGAATGAGAGTAAGGGAATATACATATAAAAAATAATGAGTGCCTTCGCTTAATTTGTATTCTGGATTGCTATGTATTTTCCATAATATTTTATCTGTGTCCCGCCGCCGTCGGTCGTTTGTGGTCGTATTGGACCGAGATGGGGCGTGCTACGAGTAAATATTCATGACGTTACTTGGCGACAAAATACTTTTCATCGGCCACCCGACGCGCGACTTATGAGCTGAGGGTGAGGGTCTGACATCCACCCTGGGGCCAAATACTGGAAACCAATCGCGTTACTATGACAATGATACCGTCGCAGAATCGTCCATAGATCAAGAAACTCTAGATAAAACGTGCTGTTGCTATTTATTTGCCTGAGATCTAGGGTCAGGTGAGAGAGAAGTTTATCCTAGTTTTGGTATCAAGGTTTATTATTTCTTTAACAACAAACGTTATTATTATTATTATTTGTACAGAAAGCTTGATAATTGATAGAATGGTTTCAATGAACTTTTGATAGGCTCTATCTGTAGTTTCTTTCGTCAAAGGTAAAATGCGAAAATGTGTCATTGTGATACGATACAATTGTTATGGTGAAGTGATTAATTTAGTGGAATTAGGCCCCTACTCACTCTATGTCTCACAGTCTGGACACTGCATGCAGTGCACTCATAGGAATGGTTTGTTACACAACACACCCATCACACATGCCATTTTGTAAGTCTCTTTATTTTGAGGCAACTGTAAGTCTCTTTATTTTGAGGCAACTAATTTTCTTTCAATCTTTCGCGTAATAATTTTGAGAGTCGTGCTGAGCGGACCACGATTAAGTATTATGCGACCATCTTCGAACAATATTCATAATGAGTATTTAGTTAAGCTATAGGCCGGGCCGGGTTTTTTTATGGCCTCTTGTAGATTATGTTTTGGATAATTAGCGTTTTTATCGTTTTAAACTGAATTATCAGTAGTAATAAGTTGAAATCTGCATGTGAGATGTTATTTCATCGTGAAACTCGGGTTTGAATGGTCGTTATTTACATCGTTTCCTGCCGGTGTCGGTGGTGACCTGCGTCGGTCGCTGCCGTCGCCTGCGGCTTCCCATTTCGCCGTTCCCACCACAAATCTTAAAGTCAAAGGTCACCGCCTAATTGCGCGGCGTTATCGACAGATCCGAACGCTCCGGGAGAGAATATTTATCAATAACATGTAATTAAAATTATTTAGTCTTTGCCGCGGTCGGGCCGTGTCCCCGAGGCGAATTATTACACATTCACCGCAAGAGGTCCGCGCCCGTCATTAGGCGGGACATTTTTATTCCTCTCTCTCTTTAATTTCCGTCAGTCGAGATAAATGATGGCGCTAGTACCGCTGCAGTGCCCCGAGACAAAGCACAGCTCAAAACATGTAGAAGCTTAACTCTACATGACCTTCTAGCCCGAAAAGCATCCTTCTAAACATTTTCAATCAAAACCCTTCGTTAGAAACAAACAATTTTTATAACCTTTTATAATTATTAATCCTACCTAATGATTTTATAGATTATTAAGCTCTTAAAACAAAAACAATTAATGAGGTTAATCCCTCTACCTTGATAAACTTCAAAGCTAAATATTAACAGTAAGCTTGTTATTTAAATGAATAATTAAGCGAACCCAAGAACACCATGTGCTAGTGCACCAACGGGCCAGCTAGGACACGTGGAAATCCACGTGTCCTACACGGTGGACCATTTCCTAGTTTTCATTGTGTAATTGGAAATTTCTGACGTATCCAAGAAGTAATGTTTTAATGGTAATAATACACTTTGAGTTTTGTGTAACCATAACTCCTTATGGCAAAACTTAACTTAAACTACGTTAGTATTTTAACCCACACATTGGGTATTATGTTGCCCAGACTCTTAAGAGACTGGTGCCTCGTAAGACCCCAAACACAAACACGCACACTCATACACATGTACACACACCCTCATATTATACGCCAATAACAAACATTTTGTAAATTAGTAAGTAGGTAGCTTTTAATATTAGCATTAGGTAATTTGTAAATAATTATTCAAGAATCTAGGAGTTGGGCGTTGACACTACCACACAGTTTTTAAGCTTCGGTAGTGTCATCGTTTCAAAAGCATCAGTGTACCATTGTAAAAACGATCTGAATAAATGATTTTTATTATTTTAAAGTTATTCTGTGCTTAAACCGACTTCTTTTTACCAGAATGTAAAGTGTATCTGGTCATCGTTGCACTGTGGCTTTCTGGACAAAGGTCAATGTGTGTTTTATTAATAAAGTTGTAAGAGGTACCTAAGCTTTATGATCAGTAGGTAGAGTCCCGTTCTTAAATACCAGGGATTAATAATTCATTGAGAAAACTTAAAAGAAAAATATAATTGAAGTCTCACGAAATAACTCAATAGACATTCCAAGTATAGGTAAGCTTGACTCATCAGTGAACTACCTACAAGAATAATTTTAAATGAATGGAGATTCCGTGCGGATCGATATTCCTGTTCTGTAGGGTTGATCAAATATTGTAGGTATAAAAATGAAGGAAGTTTTTGTGAAATTATTACATTTTAATAAGGTAAGGGTCTAAGAATTAGCAAGCTGAAGTGTCAGTGGGGCGGCTATATCTCGTGAAGAACCGATAACCGTTGAGGTAAACTTATTCTTGAGTGGAGTCCGCGACTCCGAAAACGAAGTGTAGGACGCCCTCCGACCAGGTGGGATGACGATTTTCGAAAGACTGCTGGCAGATGCTGGATGCGGCAAGCCGAAGACAGGGTGCTGTGGTACTCATTAGGGGAGGCCTATGTCCAGCAGTGGACTAATATAGGCTGATGATGATGATGATGAATAAGGTAAATCGTAAAGCAATTTGCTGAAATGAATGGCAAGGGAGTGAAATCGTATAAAATCGTTATGCAAACCATGATTGGTTTATTGAAAGATCGGACGTGGTAGTAGCAATGTATTAATATACTTAGCCTTTGAAGACAGTTAGTAAAAAGATTTTCCTAATTAAAACGACGAAAGGGAGAGATAAATAAATAAATTACATTAAAATATCCTTAGTCAAATAAGACGTCATACGATCATCATTATCAACATCTCTATTTAAAATAATAATAAACTGATTGACACTTCTAGAAATCTCTTGAAGTACCTAATTGTAGCTTCGAGTCTGAAATTTTACATGTAGGTTCTTCTTTTGAGATGTACCAAGCACCCACTAAGAACGGATTTTAGGAAAATCGTATTGTAGTTAACGTGAAGTCAAAGGTTTTCAATTTATAATAACAAACACAACTACAGAACCGTAACTGTTGGCTCGTCAAAATTTGTAGATTGGGCAAATGATTCAAAATAAACAAATACGTGTTTCTGAGCTTCTGAAATTCGCACTCTAAAGGTCAGTTCGGTATGGAGTCAAAACTTAAACGATACTGCTCTGTATCTTCTGTCTCATCAAAACAAACACATATTTGATTAATCGCTTTCTGAAATTCGGAGGGTGTTTTCTTAATTTATCATTCCTTATCTTAAACTTGGGGCATGATGAGCAAGTGCGCACAAGAAAAGAATTTTGAAAATTCACACTTCAAGAGCTTCATAATAGGGTTTGAAAGTTCAGTGCGAAAATGTTCAGTGTTTCAGCAACCGTTAGCAATATCTAGAATTACAAAATTAATAAAAAAAATCTTAGATTTCTCTTACTTTATTTACATTAAACCATATTATTAATATTTGGAGAAGGTGTATGATTTCCTACAGTTATAAGTTAATAGTAAAATAGTTAGAGGGAAAGATAAAGTGCGAATCTAAAAATTATATTTTCCTTAAGGGGCCTCTTCCCAGGTCGTTTTGTAAAAAGGATAGGCATAGGATTTCGCGTTCATAGGAGCGGAACAGAGCAGAACGCGTGTGAAAAACTCAAGTGAAAAAATGAAGATTTCTTCTAATTAATTAAAAAGAGTTCGGTTCAAGTATGTAATCAAATATTAATTTTCGCGAATCTGTTATTCTTCCTTTGCTTTATTTTTTAATATAAAATCAAGTCAGTGAGTCATATTGTTTGAGAGAAGAAGGCAAATATGTATGAAAATTGAGATATTTTAGATATTTTTTTTATCAAATTTATACAACTAAGCAAAACTCTATCTTAATGCTTTTGTACAGAATGAAATGGAACATTGTGTAGGATTCTAAGTATTCTAGATGTCATAGTTGAATAGCAGTGGGATCTCAAAGGACCAATACGGCTCTTATCAGGGGAAGCTTGCGTCCAGCAGTAGACCAATAAAGGCTGTTGAGAGAGAGAGAGGATCTCAAAGATTTTTTCGAAAGACCAGCCTTAAATATATGTATTTTTGTGAGCTAACTAACCCAATAGGGATACGTGGCTATCCGCGAATATAACCTTTTATTTATTTATTTATTAAAAAGCATTGTGTACACTGAGAACAGTAGCATAATTCCAAGCCGATAATATCAGCACTACTAGATAAATGCTCACAAAAGCTCGGACAATAGAGAAATGCATTACTGTGTTGTCGGTACACACACAGGGCTATCTGATAACGCTAAGTGGCCGACCCCGGAATACCTTACTTGATGAATTATACAAACACCAATCAGTTAATTATTTCATCCACGTCGCTCAAGTCTTATCTACCTTTGTGTTCGACATAATTGATATGTTAAGTCGAGGAACAATCGCGCCGTCTTGTATTTTGAGGATGCTGTGACGGGTCTTGATCTCATCTCCTACAATAGCCCGCTTTGGACCACTTACACTAAGTCACAAAATATATATTCTAAATAGACACAAAGAAGATTTAACATAATGCGTCGTGTTCATTCTTTTCAATGTCTCGGACTAAATATTAAAAATCATGTTAGCATGTCCGTATATCTTGAGATCCTTTTTAGGGTTCCGTACCCAAAGGGTAAAACCCCCTATTACTAATAGGTACTCCGCTGTCTGTCTGACTGTCTGTCCGTCTTCTGCAACCAGGCTGTATTTCATGAACCGTGATAGTTAGACTGTCGAAATTTTCACAGATGATGTAAGAATAAAACAAATATTTCTGGGGGCTCCCATACAACAAACGATTTTTTTTGGTCGTTTTTGCTCGATATTGATAACGGCAACTGGTAGACGCTTGAAATATTTACAGAATATTTAGTTATATATTCACTTTAAAAATAATAATTAAATTAAAACAAATATTTAAGAGGGGCTCCCACACAACAAATGTGTTTTTTCCGTTTTTATAGATAATGATACGAAACCCTTCGTGCGCGAGTCCAACTCGCACTTGGCCGGTTTTATATAATATTAGTTCGATATCTAATTTTGATCTGAGTTTTGCCTAGATAAGTAAAATCACGCGATAGTCAAGAAAAACTTGCCGAATAACAATAATAATATACAATACAATAATAAATATGCAAGCATCCTAGAAAGCTGGGTATGAGCCCCAAGCGTAGATAAGGCTAGTACACAATACCAATAAAGCAGGTATCGCAAACCGGCCCGCGATCGGCAATTAATAACAGCGCACGCGCCGACCGCGAGAAGCATTCCACACCGGATTTATTCCCCATCTAGATACAACACACAAATTTTAATTTTTATTAAGCCATTCCTTTTAAAACACCGACATATCTCAAACATATATTGAAATATTAGTAGCAATTAAGGCCAGTACTCATGTCAGAAAAATAATATTAAAATAACTAACTAAAAACCGGTCTAGTTACTGAGTAGGTGGATTTCGTTGATGCATATAAACTTTTATATTCCTTGCAAAATTTTAACTACTTGGTTTTACAAATTACGTATTTATAGGGTCAATTAACAACATTTTTAATATTTCCATCAGTGTATAAAACCACGCGCGTGTGTTGTGTTGAAGGCTTAATGGACAGCAACAAAATAATGTGTTATCAATATTTTAATACAGTAGCTACTTTATTTAAATTTAATGCACGCGTGACTGAGTTCATTATAGAAATATTTCGAGTGATAGATACCGAGGGATCGGGATTACCGCCTGATACCTTAACTCTATCCATTATATTAAAAGCATTCATTTTAAAATATGGGAAGGGCGGTGTTTTTGATACAAACTAGTAGCCACCAGAAAACTGTCAACGAAGATTTCTCAATTGACAAACATAAAGAACTATCTTTCAGTTTAATTTTCATTGTGCGCTAAATACAATGACAAAATAAATTTTTCAAACATTATGAGAGGCATATTATATAGTGTTTTAGAAAATATACATAACAATACATAAAGTATTCCATGTTCTAAAATACTACGAGACTAGGAGCTTAAAATGGACATACCTAAGGGGAGAGGAAGACCAAAGGAACGATAGATGCATTGTATCAAAGAGGAGATAGATAAGAACGGTGAAGGTATGGAGAAAACGCCGGTATATGAGAGTCGAAGAAAAAAACATTCTGTGCATAGAATGGGAAAGAACAGGAAGAAGAAGAGTGCAATTTGCCAGCAATGCCAGCTGTTATGGCAATGCTAAAACCAGCTGTGAAATAATTAAAAGCCAACAGAGAATTGATTGTTGGTAGCGTATGGAACCCTCAGCCCAATCTTATGGTAATGGAATGCTAGTGAATGGCGATGGATAAGTGTTGGATTAATAATTTGTAAATATTAAATATTCATGAGATGAGAGCATCGGGTCAAGCATTCATTTTGTAACAGCCGAAACTGTGGTCGCACTCGTTATGAAGGAGATGCAACTAATTATCATAACTGCTATTCGTATGCCATAGGACAGAAAAGCCAGTGGAGATCGAATTTATTACAAAAAATATTACTAAAGTAATTTTGGGAAGTTTACAGACACAACCGAATGTCATAAGCTGATTTCAATGATCTATTAAATTAATTTATGATTATTGCTACTTGAAGAACATAACATTAGGAAAGGTTCTTGCGTCGAAGTTAAATGTAGGACGGTATAAAACTTTAATGAACGTACGTTATCTTTCATCAAATTAGCTATGTCAAAAAATTTAGAACTTGGAAATTTAAGGTGGAACGTAAGTTAACGTTTAACAAACAGTTATTGGATGTGCACCACCATCATTTAAGTAAACCGAACAGTTACAATGTCTTAAAAGGCATTAGCGTAGGAATGATGGTCTAATTGTAACAATATGTAACAAGTTATGGTCGCAAAATCAATGAATTGCAAAACTCTCGAAAATGTTGTTTTTTTATAGAGTTAACGACTCCATTACCATGACAAATCTTGAGGTAAACTGTCCCTTCAAAATAATTTTTACAAATGCAATTATGGTCGCAAAATAAACTCCGAATATTTTAAAAGGTAACGTGGAACTCTTTTGGAGTTTATTTCATTACAAACCTGACAACTGTATGATATTTTAAATATTTAATGGTTTTTGGTAATATAATAGGTATTTTGTTATCGATAAATTAGTTGGGTTTCACCACATAATAAAGTCTGATGTTACATGCTTATGGAATATCATTTAGTATTATTATTGAAGTTATTAAAACGCTATAAAATTCGATACTTACTAACGGCATTGATGATTTGAAGTTGATAAATAATAAAACGAAATATTAATAGATATCGTAGCTCCATAAGTGAAATAGATATGTATCGGGCAAAGATTCTAACACACGAAGGATAAAGTACCTACCTATTTGAAATTTACACTTTATGCTCCGAACGTAAAACGTGATACCAACCAACTGGCATATTAGGTGCTTTCCTATCAATAAGCTCTGCTTACTTCGGGACTAGGTGATGCTGTGGAAAAATTACTATGTGAATGTATATTTATGTAAATATTCCATCTATAAATAAATCATACAATGTTTCAATTTCCTGGCGAATTAAACTAAAAAAATATAAATGTATAAACTAATTTGGATTCTACCTCCTTTAGACATTTTTATGGGTAAATTGTGTCTCACAAAATTTTAAGAAAGTAAATGAAGTGTACTTCTGCTTTCGAACAGGTATCGAAGGTAGAGCGCACTATTTTTTCTGTCAAAAACTTTTTGTTTACCACCTATTTATTAAGTTATTTTTAAGTTTATTGATGTAATGGACTAAGTTATTATTTGCAATAGAATGCAACAGTTCATTTGTATTTTGTAAACCTATTTATTTATTGAGCCTAAATAAAAATTAGAAAATTTACCTGCAATATTAATAGATACAGAAATATACAGCCCTAACGAGGATGTGGTGTGATTGTCAGTCTCAGTCAGCCAGTAACGTAACAGTTGTATGTATTTAGAAGATGGAAGACGATCCGTGGGCGGAAGGCACGTGCCAAGCGGCGCGCGCGCAGAGTGGGCCGCTCGGTAGCGATACAGTAGCAATGTCGTTTACACCACAAATTAATACTGAGACCATTTTTTGTCTTTATGAAATGTCATATTTAGAAAAATATGTTTTGGATTTTATTAAACTTCAAATTCACTTAAAAATTATGGCAAGATACCTGACCAAGCATAGTACAATAGTACTGAAACAAGCATAGTTCTATTTTTATTAAAACCAACATTAAAACTGACAAAAAATATTTTTACATGCAAGGTGAAATAGTATTCAAAACGTTTACTTCAATGTTGAACAGCATGATTTTTTTAAGTAAGAATAAGCATAAATTGTGGGAACTCTTAGCTTCAAAGGCTTCTCGCAGTAGGTAACTTGTCCGTCGAACAAAACAAGACAACAAAGCAAATTATATTTCCATAGTAATGACAGTTAAATTATGTGAAGACAGCTTAAACAGAAAAAATATCCATAACAATTATGAACCCTCAGAGTGTGGACATGACTATTATCTTATAGGTAAGCATCATAGAAGTGTAGATAGGTATATCGACCAATAAATATCCAACTTATAGGTACTATTACACATAAAAAATAGTGGTAATCTTAATCGTATGCTTAGTTTAGGTAGATGGCTATTTTCAAAACTACAAAACACTACACAAAATTTGAAAGTTCTTGAAAGTGCTATGAGGTGTGTATGTATAACAAGGATAGAAAAAGCATTAAAATCTTTGTAGTTTGAAATAGCTATTGGAATACTGGAGCAGAAATGATTTAGTGAGCTAGACGAGGCATCACAATGATATAGGGAAGAGCAGAGCCTGGGGGACACGACCGGCGCCGGCGCCGCTCAACCAGCCGCCTTTCGTTGACTTATAGCCATGTTACCTCGCAATGCGTCTATCACTCATGAATATTTATTTTAAAAATATATTTGAAGCATGTCGTCGAAAGCATATAACGTGTTCTTTGCCCATAAATTTATCAATAAGAACATTATATTAGGAATCTACATGCGTAATTATTTTAGTTTCGTAAATGAGATGAGACGGGCGGTCCAATACGCGCGATAGGGATGCTGTTTACGGTTCGAGATGTTTGGAACTAATGTTGATTCTCCGCGGGCGGGGAGAGTATGCTGCTTTATTTATTACCTTTATAATAATGGAGGATGGAGCTTCCACACTGTATTAAAACTGTTAAGTAAAAGAATCATCCTATTCTCCATGCGACGTGATAACATTAACTAATAACAATAAAAAGACGCTATAAATATCAAGTAACATGCCATTAACTGTTTCGACAACATTACTACTAAAACAAAGTAGTGCTTAAAATGTCTGTTTTTATTTATCATCTGTAACTCACACAATAAGTTTAAGACCCAACTTGGTGAAAACACAAAAAAAATTGCATGGAACCTGATTCTTTTATTGAGCTAAAATAAAATTCCCTTTTTCCAATCTATGACCGATCTCATATACTTGCTCTCGCCGTTACAAAATGTTCAATTATTTAGTTACTCATAAACCAAGCCTTGTTTGCGTTCAATTAATTTAAATATGAAATAAAAATGCCTAAAAGCCATAAAAGAAAATGTATGTGTTGTTTTTCTAATCTGTATCAAGTAGAGGTAAAATAACGGCGCTTGGCTTCCCGTGGCTAATAAAATGCAGGGTAGTCATTAAAAGGTATATTTTATCGCGTTTTAAATATTTAGATATTCATCTGGTGAAAGTTATCTTAAATTCGGTTCATTACTGCGTGTAAGTCGTGAAACTAAATCCGTCGAGGGACATCCAGCTCCGGTCAATAGCGCACGGCTACGAGCTCGGTTAATGGCGTTAATAGCCTTGCCTAATGAAAATTAAATGTTAATAAATAACAGTGCAGCAATACCATTGCATAGCACCCGCAGCTGCGGCTTTTTTGAAAACAATAACAACCTCATTTAGGAACTTGCCGACAGTTGCCGACGACATGCTACCATATTTTGTTTTTCTTTTTATATCTCAAGCAACGATCAAACGCAGTTCTAAAAAACTACCTACAGCTAAGTTTGCGCATTTGATGAAAAAAAATATGATTTTTCTCAAAGAAACATTTAAAACAATATTTCCAAAACCCTACAACCATTTCGTAGGTTAATGCCATCATAAATCTGATGTGATAGTTTGTTTAAAATTCAATGGCTTCGAGATTCTCAAATTTCCTAAGACACAAGTTTAATGCGGAGCAAAATAAAATGTTTGAATTGCCGAATGTCGATTAGGAAGCCATGTCTCGCCTTCTAATGAGGTCGATTTGTCTTCCTGTGCGTTATGAGATCAACCAGGGTCAAGTCTACAAGCATACCTACTCAATTAAACACAATTAGATCCTCAAGCTGCTTTAAGCTGTTACGAAATTCTCCAAAAAGGAATGTCGAAGATAAGAGAATTATCATAAGTTCATTAAGTAGGAACGTGGTCGTGTGCTTAATAACGTTTTAAAACTTCACTATGAAGGTATCATTCTGATGAAGATTATGGTAATTGAGTGTTTTTGATTTAAGCTCCCTAATTCAAACAAGAGTTTATTGATTTGGCCAATTTACATAATCAATCACATGTCGTGCTTATAAATTAGCATGGGATCTCTGGAGCTTAGTTTTCCATAATATCTGATCAAAAGTTCGTGTTAGTTTCCCGTTACATTCCAAATAAAAAAAGGCTTTAATTTAACCCCCTTTAGCTTGCGTACTAATCATGTGTCAGCATTTGCATAAAATTCAATATGGAATTTTTTTTAAACTGCCGCGGTTGTCTTGTTTTATACTTTTCCGATTATCCACGCTGACGACGTCACGAAGTCACAGATTCAGGGCCCTTATTCCACAAAATAAATCGCACCACAATAACAATTATATTGACTCAGAATAGTTCTATTTTGGCATTTTAACTTCGACGAAAAAATTAACATACCATGAGATAAAAAATCAGGAGGAGAGGTCAGCCAAGCGTAAGAGATCACAGAGATTTTCGACGAAACCGACTAAGATTTCGTGGCTTGTTGGTTAGAGTACACCCGTACTAAGGGTGGGGCGCAGGTTCGAATCCTGCCGAAATCGATTTTTTTTGGGACTTATTTAATTTCTTATAGGTCAGCCAGTCTATAAACAAAGCCGCTAGTAGAAGCCAGAAAGGAATAAGACGATGTTCCCATAAATATAATCGGCTGTGAGTTGGTTGCTCATTTGTACGTCGGCGGCTGTAGCGGTCCGTCATGTACCATTAATATCGATGAATGAGAAATGTGTTATGGATGGGCTACAAGGCTGGTCATTACTGCACTCGACTGCTACCTAGAGCTGTCTTCAAGTTAATCATACACTGTACCTGTGTATGTATTGGGCAGGTTAGACTGCGTAAGATAAGAAGGTATGTCTGGGCTGGTATGTTTTGGCTGTCTTGAAGTTATGCGTTTTCACAAGAAACAATAAATAGAAAATAAGTAAAATGTCAAAAATTAACTTAAAGAGATAAAATATAATAAATAAACATTTAATTCTTAAATTTAACTAATATTGACCATAAATTACAACCATTTATCTGTAACAAAACACAAAAATATTAATTTTACTTTATTAGTAATACTGGGTGTTTTTGTGTCTTTGCCTTTAAAAAAAGCGCTGATGCGCATCGCTAATTTGTGAATAAATAAAAATTATTCCATTTATTCGCGCTTTTTCTTTTCGTTGTATTGTTTTTACTTGAAAATGTCGTCGAGTGATGATGAATTTATTAATTCAACACCGCCAGAACTCTCAGAGGAAGCGAAAAAGGCTACTCTAAGCCCCTTGCCCGAAAAATCGACCAATAGATACTTACAAGTGTATGAACATTTATTCGAAAGTCCGAGTTATATTTATTTCCTTACAAATATTTTATAAAACGTCGTATGACATACGTGCGCTTTGATAATGTAATTATCAAGCCTCAGCTTTCTTGCAGCCTTCGCCTACGGCTCGGGCTAGCAATATCGCCTCGGCTGTAATTTTCAACTTACCGCACTTGTATCATAATGTACTATTACAGCTTTGATAGTATAAAATGTGACTTGTCTAAAGAAAAAAAAACTTGTGACACCACAGAACTATTATTGCTGTGTATTGCGCAGTCTCCTATACCACAGCCTATACCCACAGCTAATTTCTAAAGCTAATCATCCAGCTGTTTATTAGCTAACAAATGCTGCACAAATTGTTACAGTATACAAAACCCCTAGCGCTGTTACTAGTACAGAGCCACCGTGTTAGACAATGGTTTAATTAAATACCATTACATTTCTTAGAAGCTAATCTGGCAGGAGTATTTCTGCGGAACACGACATTTCAAAGGCAGTGGCGCGGCTGCCGCTGTCGGCTGCAGTGAAAACGATATTCCGTGTATTCTAACGGAACAACTTGTTAGAATAACTATGTATCTTCTTGCGTGAATCCTTTTTAAATAATTAATCGTTCATTTCTGAAGGTAAGACATACATACCTCAACCTCAACAGCATTTAATGGTCCACTGCTGGACGCAGGCTTCCCAATGGTTTTTTTATGGGGGGGTAATGCCCATAATCCCCACGCTGGACATGTGGGTTGGGGATAGCAGTGCAGTGGTAGATCTATTCTGCAACAGGCGCTGCTGCCCGCCCCCGGTGTATGTCCCTTAGTCGCTTCTTACGACACCCACGGGAAGAGTTGGGGTGGTGCAAATTCTAAGCCGGCACCACACGGCTCCGGCACGACATACATACCTATTGGTGCCTTTTAAAGTGGTATTGGTGCAATATTAAAGTGACCTATTTCACCAGTTGGTTTAAATCATCGCTCTAAGTTTTTAAAACTTGTGATGAAGACGCGATTTACGAGCGTTTTCACGATGGTCGTCTTATATAAGAGCTTTGGAGTTTACAGCAAGTCTTTAAAACAAGTTATAATTTCTACTAAGACCCAAAGGTTTACCGTTTTCTATCCAAGCGTTCGAGATGAAGGTTTTAAGGACTGATACACATTCTTAGATCGAAGTATCACCAAATGTGTCAGCCTAGCCAATATCAGTAGATCGTGTCCAGTAGAGCTCGCGGGGGGCCCACGAATCGCGTCCATCACGATCGCCGAAACTATACGATTATCATTCGATACGATAATCGATGGGCATTAAGTGAAATTAATTTAGCCGAGTAATGGGACGGGTCGTGCGCGTGCGCCGTATTAGTAGCGCCAGTCGTGACCGCCGCGCATTGCGGATAAATAATGCCTCCAATAATAACGCAATTACTTTTAATAAAACCTACATCGAAGAAAACAAAAACCTATTCTTTTATATTATTAAGGTCTGTAGAATAGAGAAGAGCTTTTATTAAACAATAACTACAAAGCAATGTACCTAGTAATTTGTCACGTCCATGTACCATAACATTTATTGCACGGTTACAAAACCGCGATCGGCAATTCCAAGTAAAACCATCGGGTACAGTCCTTTTGTTCGTCTGAATAGATCATCAACATCGAAGAATCATTAATTAAAGTACTGCCTACTTTACAAAGGTCTCCCACAGCTATTGTTGCTAAACTGGTGGCGAGGTCCATTTACTCTTCTAGGCTTACGTCATTTTCCAATAAACCAAGTACAAGCTCAACATCAAGTTTACCTGCAACCAGTTTATCTGTAGTAGTTCCGTTAGCAGGACTTGCGGCGCTGGGTGTATTCACTTATCTCGATAATGGTAGGTCCATATTGAAAAGCGATTGGCCCAGTTCACCTACGGAGTCTATTACCTTAATACTCGAGTCTACGGGCTCGGCAGACACGGAATCACTTTTGACCAAAGAACTGTGACCCGACCCCAATAATATCAAATGGCTCTGGTGAGGTAAACTCTACCAAATTAATCATTCAGCGGTCAATAATATCAGATTACATAGTTCACCATAGTTATGAGTGAAATCTGATGCTGATGGAAAATATTTTTATGATATTTTCTAGTCAAACGATTTAGAAATGCAGAAGATGAATCAACCAGCATTAGCGACCTGGTTTGAAAGTTCCATGAAACATGATACCACTACTGAATCTATTTATTATGCAATCAGTATAAAATAAACTAGCATAAAACAACCACAAAGTAACATGATAGAGTCTAAAGAGGCAACCAAGAACATGATGCGTTGAACACAACCACTTCCAATTGTAGTGTGTGCTTATCGGAAGAGTACAAAATAATAGTGAGAACAATGAAATGCTCCCATTTTGGTTGTTTTGTTAGATATCTGTAGTCGATCACTTCAAAATCCCATTTACAATACACGATATGTAAACTGTGCAATACGATTAGACACGATTAACTGCTACGACAAGTTTACAAAATAACTCAATACTTAGTGTTTGCTTTTATTCCTTTAGTAGTGTTATTGCAGCATTGCCTACGTTGTCGATTCAGACATGTTTAGATGGGATAGAGCTAGAAATGAACATAAGGACAGTTTACTAAAATATCTGATTACGAAAACTTTTGTAAACTATTGCGTAAAATGTAAAGGGATACAGCTAATGTCACACACAAGAAATCGTAAAGGATAAAACGCGCTTTATAGAGATGACGCAAGTCGTAAAGTGGTCGTGCGTGTGGCCACCGTTACAGGCTTGCTACAATGAACCACTGATATAAAGAAAATAATATTTATTTACACACCATAATAAAAACGCAGCTGTCGC
Organism: Eupithecia vulgata; assembly: GCA_946478455.1. Classification (NCBI taxonomy): domain Eukaryota; kingdom Metazoa; phylum Arthropoda; class Insecta; order Lepidoptera; family Geometridae; genus Eupithecia; species Eupithecia vulgata. The sequence continues at coordinate 7,632,794 of OX297869.1, read as the reverse complement.
TTTATGTTTCGACCTACCTTGATTGTTAAAGATATGCTGTAGTGACACTGCTAGGTTACAATTTAGTTACGCCTTGCTTTGACTCATAGGCGATCGTCAATCTTTGTTTAATTTTTTTTTCTATTTACGTGTAATTTATACCATCAATTAAACTAGGTACATTATTTTTGTCAGAATTCACACAAATTTCATTCTAAAAGAAAACTGCATTGTTATTCTCTGCGATATGAATTGACTAAATCAAAAAAAGGTTTGGCCTATTCGCACCGCGGTGCGAAAGAATCGTTTCAAAAAAGGGACGGGCGATTTTCACCGCCGTTCGAATCGCATGTGGTACGAAACGACTAAAGACCCAATTCATCATCATCAGCCTATTTAAGTCCATTGTTGTCTCTAGCTTGACAGATCCAGCATCTGCCTGCAGTCTTTATCGGTTCTTCGCGAGATATGGCCAGCAACAACGGGTTAAATTGTCTAAGGGCCAGCAGGATTTTTGACCCTCCGGTCGGGTGATTGAACAAACAATAATAAAATGTAATTAATGACACGGCTGCGGCGCGCTCGGTATGATTTCAACCGGCATGAATCAGAGGCGTGCTGACATGGCCAGTAGTGTTCCCGATTAATTAGCCACATCAATGGTAGACTTACCTATAGGCGGCTTACTTTGAGAATTCATGTACTAAACATGATATTTATTATTGGTTACGGCCGCTAAAGTTATCCATTGCTATGTTGAGAATTCTGATGTCTTAGGCCGATAATAGGCCTGACCTATAATTTTTGTTCTGTATACCTATGCTTTTTGTTTTTTTTCTTGCTATACCTACATATTAATCAACTTCTCCATAATACATCTGTCATCTATCTACCTAAGTACCAACTCCTCAATTTTGTATTTTACCTACCTTTTACCTCTATGTGTGTTCTGTTCTTGTTGAGTCAATTATTTTGTATATTTGATGTACAAATTGTTTGTTTTGAAAGTACTCAAAATCGACCTTAAATTTTCAAGTTTTATGGAACAAATACTTTAGACTCGGGTTTTTTTGGGACCACCTCGGGATTATTCTCCATATATTAGTAAAATAATGATTCAAAATGGTAAGTATGTTATTTGTTGACGGAGAAGTCGACGACAAACATAAAAAAATAGCCGAACATAAAACCCCTCCTCTTATATTTTACCTCGGTTAAAAATAAGCAAAGGCACATCAATAGCTACACGAAATGGCGTCGTTTTTTTCAGTAATAAATTTTTTCTCATTTTGCTTCCAAAAGATAAATCGGATCATCAGCTTCATCGGAAACCAAAAAAAGTCAACGGTAACAATCTGTAACCTTAAATTTATGTCAAAAACCACATTTAATATGAAAAGAAAGAAAATGTGACGGTTATCACATTTTCTTTTGGCAGAAGAGCATTATTTATAAATTTCGATTAAATATTCTTTGTAGTAACAGCAACAAAGCCAAATTAAAGTTTTAAAGCGTTTAAAATATTCTAATACCCACATATACCTAATGCATAATAAAATTAAAAGAGTGTCGTTTAAATAATACGAGTGGAACAAAGTTAAATTAATCGAATCGCAATGTTTTATTGGCCGTTACTAATTTTACTATTAATTAATGGTGTTTTTGTATTATTATAATTATTTTAGATCTCGTTGTATTTATACAGTTATATAATCGTCGTTTCGGTTGAACATGTCGCTGTTCGTTCTCTGTAGGTATCGTATCGAAAGGCACGTTTTTTAAATAAATTAAGCTAGGTAAACGCAAGTGCAAGGTAAACCTGTCTTCCACGTGCGTTTAGCTAGCATAGGGTTTATAGAGAGGCTCGAATGATCCCTACGATTTATTATTATTTGTGGCTATATTCATATGTATATATACTATACGGCCGTGGCTCGTTGGATAAATTTACCTCTCCATCTCAGCCGGCGGATTTTGTAAGAGCCAACTAAGGGACCTTAACAGAGGACCAAAGCTTCCTTCTGTGTATTAACACCCCTACTGCGGACATCCAATCCGCCTGCCAAGCGTGGTGATTATAACAAATCTCCGCTTGTATTGGGGAGGCACGTTCATTAGTGGACAAATTATGTGAACCAAATGAGGTCACTAACTTTTCAGATACCTAATCAGCATTCATATCTACGTCACCGTGAACCCCGTAGGTAACCTTTTCAGGGTGGCTTTTCGAGATGGGAGCGGATGCCCAAATCCGAAAACATGAGAATGAAAGAAAAGTCGTGAATGTAACCTCGATTTAGAAGAAAATAAAACGAAAAATCAAATGACTTGACTGAAAGGGACGGGAACATATTTAGTCCACTCTTTTGTAGTCCTCCCGTCAAATTATTTTGGGGACATCTGAATTGACACCAATGTCAAAAGGTAAGTGAAAAATAGAAGCGTTAATTATGTAGAGTCAGATCCAACTACCAGGAAAGGTCATTTCTGGCTTCCCGAATAGAGGAATTCGCTAAAGTAGGCCAGTGATCAAATACAAAACATTTATCATTCACAATCAAAGCACACTGCTGTAGCATTGATTAATAGCTTGTACCCACGGCTTGTACCCACCTTGTACCATTCTACAGCAGACACTAGCGTGAACATCACCTATAATGTAAGGGGGACTAAAACATCTCGTCTTGCAAGCCAACCTAACCTGCAGGTGGTGCACCCTGTTAGATAACGAACTAGGCTCTAGTGCAAATATCACTCAATCTTTATAATTTGATAACTCATAATTACAATTATTTACCACTAGCAGTGCCTCGCGATTTCATCGGCGTAGTTCCCGTTCCCTTGGGAATTCCGTAATAAAACATAGCCTATGTCACTCCCTGAAAAGTACGCTTTGTAATGGTGAAAGAATTTTTGAAAGCGGTCGTTTTTGAATCGCCGTGTGGTGCCGGCTTAGAATTTGCACCACCCCTACTCTTCCCGTGGGTCTTAAGAGGCGACTAAAGAACATACATACATCGGGGGGCGGGCAGCTTCGGACCTTACAGAATAGATCTATCACCGAACTGCGATCCCCAACTGTTGGGGATTATGGGCATTACCACATTAAAAAAAGCCTATTCAGTCATCACCCCTTATAACAAAATTAATAATAATAGATTATAAATTTTGTAATGAGAGGTAGGTAAGTTCAAAACAAAACTTCACTAACACAGATTCCTTAAATTTTTATCTAGTAAGTAAAAAACACTATTCAATCAATTCAATTCATTTCATCACCTATCTTAATATCAGTTCCACGACGTTATTTATCCACTGGATTACAAGTGTTATTTCCCAGTAAGGGCTAAGCTGCAGTATCGCGTACATACAGCGTAATTATACCCTATCAGACAGACAACATCCGTTTCGAGAGTAAAACGAAATTGATAATGTTAGTAATTAGAAATTAATTTCTCAAGCTAAGGGGCTGTTTGTTGGCAATAAATAAAGCAATATTTCTTCATCGTAACGGTGGCGCTACTGTACAAATGGGTTATATAATAAGCGCGTATCGCTAGTCGCACTTAGGTATGTGAAACAGAAGTGCAATTATGCAGTCCACACGTGCATCACACACGCACACACACAGTACACAGACTCTACACAAAATAACACAACACAACTCACACTTAGCTAATTTTCATTTATTTTTTTATTGTTTGCATGTTAGCAATTTGATGCTTCAATTGGGCACATAAATTTTACTCATCTTAAAAAGTTATTAAAAACTATATCATAAAATTATCTGTATCTACACACCCTCTTAAATCCAATATCTTAAAGCACTCAAAGAACTCAAAACACAAGCATTGCTTAGTTTGAGTTCCACTGGCTACTTATGATTTTGCATGTGTTTTTGGAAAATAAATCTTATATTTACATTATTTTTTTATTTATTTAATTTGGGAATTGACGAAATGATGTGAATTTTTTATGAGTTTTTAATGAGATTTTAGTTAGTATCCAAAGATTATGCGTTACGGTGGGTTTGTCCGTTTGGAGGTATTAGGTGTGGACAGTTTTAGAGCCTAGAATTTTAACTCTAGATCGGTATCATAATCGATATGGCCTAGCCTGTTTTTTTTTTTAAATTTGACTTAACCAATCTTTAGCAAATGCAATTCACAGGTGGTCTGAATGTTACTCGTGATGAAGCGCGCTTTTCAAGATTCTCTAGGCTGTTTACTACCACTTACAACGTTTATATTAGTATCAGGAAAGCACTTTATTACCATTAAAGAGCAGTAACAACCGCCGTCCTTTACATTTAATAGAGTCCAATTTAAAATTTCAATAACCGGTCGCAAGGTGATGCATTGTCTGACTGATCAATCTACTTTTACATGTTGTGTAATTATCATCTCTCAGTTTCTTCATGAACGGTATATTATATTGTACGGTGGTACCGAGAAGTGGTATGATGATGAGCACTGAAAATGAGAAAGAGCTTTTTGATTGTGATGGCTAGACGAGGGGTTTAGGGACGCCCGAATAAGATACCCCTAATTCTAATTCTAAGTGGGGGAACTGGGATCTGCACTGACATCTCGCATAGGAGTGTATTGTGCATTATCCCCCTGCCTAACCAGGCCCTAACCAGCCCAGCTCCTTGAAGTACCGGAGCAGGACTTTTGGAGATTGACAGCTTCGTTTCAGCTATTCTATGGGTGTGGACAGGTTTGATGTCTCTATGAGACTTTTTAATCCCGTTTTCTGTCTGGCCTCCTCTGTGGCCGCGCAGTGTAACACAACGTGTTCCACAGTTTCTTCTTCCAGGAGGCAGCCACGACACAGGCTGCTGTCTGTGGCTCCTATCTTAAAGAGATGGTGGTTAAGCTCGCAGTGGCCTGTGATGATACCCACCATTGTTCTTAAGTCCTCGCGGCTCATCTTGAGCATCGTGTTTGTTGTTTTCCTATCTTTGAAAGGAAATATTGTTTTCGTGTGTTTGCAGTCTGTTCGACGTTCCCATAGGTTTTGGTGTTCCTTTTCTGAGTTAAGTTTTAGTCTGTTTTTGACTTCAGCTGTGGGCGGGTTTGAGAGACTGATGTCCTGTTTTGTTAAGATACCCCTATATTTGATATTGGTTTTTTAAGGCATTCAATTAAAAGAAGTAAGGTATGCTGTGTTTTTCTTTACCTAACAATATAGTTTTTTTATGGAATTATAAAATAAATAAATAATGCTGGACAATTCACACGGCATTTTCTAGCCCAAAACTAGGCAGAGCTTGTGTTATGGGTACCTACTAGATAACTGATACAACAATAGGTACAATACACTACATATAGATAGATACTTTTTATTATACATAGAAAACGACAAGGACATCCGAAACAAATACCTACAGATCGCACAAATATTTGTCCCAAGGCGGGAATCGAACCCGCAACCTCCTGCGTCGCAGGCGGAACTTCGCCCACCGCGCAATTACGTTATTTATTACACTACGCGAAATTTAATAATATCCCATTTCTATAATTTCAAATGTTCGAAACCCTCGGCTCGCGAGTATCACTCGCACTTATAGATTTAAAACAAAATCCGTCATCTTGTTTTAAATCTATGTATATTGTCATAATTAGGTACAATTTTTAGTAATTGGGAGAACTGAACTGATATACGACGATGTATATTCTCTACTTTGCTCTAACTACCATTTACGACACAGCTATAATTATAACTACTACAAATTTCATTACCTACCCGTCTTACTCCTATCAAATGTGAAGAGATATTTTCGTATCGCTGTCACGTAATAATACGTTGCTGATGTCGCTCTAATAGAATTTAATTTGCTCTCGGTATTGCTTTGTCGCTCACACAAGTTGTTTAGATAACTGACAGTATGATAGTTACCTACCCTCAGTAAAATATCCGTTATCCGCCTTGGTTTTTACTTTTTTACTTTTTATCTTGATCGTTACGCAATACACTACCTATGTACTAGAGATGTAACGAATATTCGCATCCGCATTCGCATTCGCGAATATTCGCAGGATTTTCAATATTCGCATTCGCATCCGCATTCGCCAAAATCTATGCGAATATTTGGCGAATGTTGATGGGGCAAAAACTTACCTAATATATTTAAAAAACTGTTCTCTTCTACATGCCGAATTATAAAAAAAACTCTGCACATCTCGTAAATAGGAATGATGACAGTAACAAAAAGCATCATTATTATGTATTTACTAAATTATATCAGAGCCATACATGACAAAACGCGTATTATAATTTTTATTTTGATCAAGATCAATTATTATTTTGATAAATAATATCTACAAAATACAATAATCCGCCATGACACGTTGAACAAAAATTAGAAAACACAGACCCATGACGTCATGTGGTCACAAAGTAAAATGGAAGACACAGAATAACAACAGAAATAAGTAATTGTAAACGTATGACTTTCTTCAATCAATAGCTAGCTTCTTTGTTTCTTGACAATATTGTTAATACTTGTTTTATTATTTGATTGTATTTCTTATTTGTAAAGACATACTAATGAATATAATAAGGTAATTCTGTATCATAAAAATTTGTGCATCGACGTCATAGATAGTCGCCACGAGTATTGTAGCGTTTTAGAGCGAAATTTAAATTACATTTTTAAAAACTCAATTTTACCTTCAAAATCCATGTTTTTTGTAGAAATATGTTTTATTTTCTATTCAGTAGATGTTTAAAAATATCAAGGAGTAGTCTCAAAATCAATCATCATGCCTATTACTATATTTTATTATGGCACTCAATTTGTGAGATCGAAAAATAGCCTACCCTTTGCTTTGAATGACAATGTATTGATTATTCTAACCCAGGGGTTAAGGTAACCTTTTAATGGCGGGAACCACTTGACAAATTTATGGTTTGTTTTTGGCGTGCACAGACCTTGATCGGAGGACCTAGGACAAGGCCGTCTTTTATTTTTTATTATTATGTTATACTGGTTAATAATTAAATATAAATATTTTAAATATTAAAAAAACATTCTAAAATTAAAAAAAATAAAATAAATTAAATTTTTAATTTCTTGTTACACCCAACCCAAACCTCATAAGCTAGAAATAAGCCCCAAAAGAAAAGAGGATTGAAGTTTTTTATGTGTTTCTTTTAACTCTAAGAAGTGGCCAAATTTACTTGAAATTTACCAAAAATACAAAGGCGTTGAACACGTATTTCAGAATTTTCTAAAATATTAATGAAATGGTTAGGTATATGAAAGTTTAAGATTTATAGTTGGGCTCCGACTTAAAAGGGCTGTAACTTTCTAACGCATAACGCTATTGTACTGAAATTTTCTGAGTATATAAAAAACAATAGATTGAAAAACTAATATCAGAAATTTTCAAGAAAACTCTTAATATGATAGTATGCGTTTTTCAATCCATTCTTTTTTATATACTCAGAAATTTTCAGTACAATAGCGTATTGTATTATATCGATAGCGTTATGCTTATGTAACTTTTAAACCAGTACCCCTATTTATAATTTTACATTTTGCATGTTCCGCATCCACTAAGTGAAATAAGTCTAAACGTGGTCTAAATTTTACTCATTGTTTTCATGGAGGCACTCATTTTTCCCAAAATAACATATAAAAGACAAACAAATCCAACTCCAACCGACAAATGTGTGGATAAAAATATTATCAAACAAACAACGCGATTGGTAGACGAAGATAGCAGTTATCAAACGATTCATCTTCTTAAATTTTTGCTCTGCATCTGTTTTGATACAATTTTGCCAATATCAGTTTCAAATTCTGTGGTTATCAAGGTTGTGAATTGTCGATGTCATGAATGAATGAAATAAACATTATAACTCGTACGTAATTGGTAGTTGAAGATAGCTTATAGCAAACGTTGGTAATTGGACAACGCGCGCGCCAATAAACAGTACGTGAAGTTGGCGGCAAGTTCAAAATACCAACATTCGCATTCGCATTCGCATTCGCGAATGTGAGCATCGAATACTCGCATTCGCATTCGCATTCGCGAATGTCGAAAATTTGACATTCGTTACATCCCTACTATGTACTATGTACTTCACCGCGCCCACCTTTGCAGACTCCGACGCAACAAAAGACCACTCCATGCGTTTTTTATATGAATATGTGTGACCGGCACTTCAGTACGCAGTACGCAGCGTACTGCGTGAGACCAAGGCTTTAGAAGTATCGCGTCGGATAGATAATACTAACCACTGGTAATATAAAAAAAAGTTGAGAGGTGTCAAGGGACACCCGGATGGATGAAGTTCCTTTCTATAAGAGAGAGAGAGACAGACAGAGAAACATGCGCACGCCGTACGGCTTACAATAGCAAAAAGTGTCGTTACAACTTTTCGTGATAATTTTTTCCGTCCAGCCCCCTTTCACAACGCGCGATAAGGAACTTAGTTCCAAAAAATTTGTTACCCTTGACATTTTGTTAAGTAAAGATTTGCTAAAAGTAGCCCTAAGCCCCCCTACGGGGATTGTTGTCTAGGGTAGAATAGAGAAAAATTACGTCACTTTGTCGTAGAATGCGTAAGTTATTTGAAATGCATTCCTTCTACTTCAAAAATGTACGCAATGTATGGCGATACGATGTCATTGTTGTCTTTCTACCCTAGACATTAATTCCCGGCAGTAGGCCAAGCACGGGGATTGTTCTCTAGATTAGAATCATAGACATAGAATTTTTTCACTAAGCCTATTGTTCGAATTTTAGAGCATAAATGTTCTAAGCTCTGAGGTTCTAAGGTTAGAATAGACAATAATGACATTGCATCGACATACATTGCGTATATTATTGAAGTTGAAGGAATAAAATTCAATTTATTTACGCAGTCGATGACAAACGTAATTTTTCTCTATTCTACCCTAGACAACAATCCCCCTTGCTCTACTGGCCATCCGATGCCTCTAGCTAACTGACCCTACATTATGTTTATGTGTTCCCATAAAAATGGTTTATATTAAATTTTGACAAAATAAGTAGGAGTATTTATTTTGTCAAAATAAAACAGTGGTGGACGATAAAATCAATACCTTTAGCGCAATAATTTATCAACAACCATCCGTCACAATATAACCAATCGGTTTAATCGACAATAGAATGCAATGGGCTCTCCCTTATCGCGTGCATGAAGCTACTTCACTTTATACAGATCAAAAACTGCTGAGTTAGAACATCCATCAATTGAACAAGAGGAGCTAGTACCTAGCTCGGCCGTTTAGGGCTGGACTCCACCAAAGCGGAAACGAGATGAGCGGAGAAGATATACATAATATGTGTTTTAAACAACCAATACGAACTTCGTTATTCACACATCTCGGCTTCGCTCAGCTTCAGTAGATACAACCGAGCAGAGGTGTACCATATTTGTAAGCGAAGAAAACTAAGAAAGATCGAAGCGGAGATGTGAGCTGTGCCTCGCCAGATGGCGACGTCACGCTGCCGAGACCCCTAGCACGGGATTTTTGCCTTGGATAGAATAGAGAAAAATTACGTGTCTTTGTCATAGAATGCGTAAGTTATTTGAAACGCATTCCTTCTACTTCAAAAATGTACCGAATGCCCAGCGTGAGGATTATGGGCATTACCTTCCATGAGATAGAAAGTCAGGGGGAGGCCTGCGTTTAGCAGTGGACATTATAGGCTGTTGAGGTGAGGTGAGGTATAGCGATGCGATGTCATTATTGTCTCTTCTACCATAGACAACAATCCCCGTGCTAGGGGGGTAGAAAAGATGTGAGCGGCGTGCACTAGCGGCGCCGTCGCCGCTGCTATAGTGCATTCATCTCAACAAACATCTGACGCTCGCAGCGGACGCAGATCAGTTCCGCTCTAAACATCTCCGCTAGCCAGCACACACCGTTCCAGTCAGCTAGTACCCATCTCCGCCACATTTTCGGTGGCTTTAAGCCCAGACTCCACCAGAGCGGAGATCTCCGAAGCGGAAACAAGAAGAGACGTTTTTCATTTAGTGACAACCTAAATCTCCGCTCACACATTTTCGCTCTGGTGGAGTCTGAGCTTTAAAGCCGATATAGGCCACGATATAGGTAATCACGTGTTGTTCATCACATTTGATTGTTAAGCAAAAACGAGCTCTAAATAAACTTATCCCATTCACTGAATAGACTCTACACACACAAAAGCTGGTGCTTTTAGACATGTGTTTCATGGGCACTGAAATGTCCTATGAATTATTTGTTCAAAAATAATTTATTTTCAACACTTACCTAGGTACTTAAATTTTTGATCGAAATGTCTGTAGCATTAGCTGTAAAAGCGTAGCTGTGAGTGGAGTTTCATACTAAAGCCCCGTCGAGTTTCAGCATCGTCCCGTTAACGCAGCCCAGCGAGCTTGTTACGTGCATTGTGCGCGCTCCGATGATACATTATTTTTATAACAATAAATCGTTGCAAGTAAAGTACCGCCACGTCGGTGGTCCGAGTATTCTAGCCGCACGTGTGCGTGTACCTTTGTAATGACAAGGCGAATTGCAATATCAACTCGACTTGAAGACAGTTTTATAACGTTTTAACGAGGAATGTGATTGAATAGCAATCAAAATATGTGTGAGCGATTTAGATAGATGTTGGAGGGATAAGCGAAATAGGAATCTATTTTTGCTTTATGTTATGGTTCAACCCATGTCTGAAAACTGTTTATTAGTCAGTTAACGTTAGGCACCTAGGCACTTACCTAAACAGCTTAATATGATTTTGAGGGAATTTTTGGGAAGGGATTGGGAAAAACAATTGCAATTTTGATTACCTATCATCTTTATAACCTACTAGCGGTCCGCCCCAGCTTTGCACGGGTATACCTACCTATTCTGTAGTCTATATTACTCAATGATAATGTAGCTTTCTAACGGGAAAAGATTTTTTAAAATCGGTCTAGTTGTTTTGAAGTTTATACATTACGTACAAAAATAGAAAACTTTCTTCATTATAATATTAGTGTAGAAAACTACTGATAGGATACCTTTTGAGACTATAAACTGACTTTTAATTTAAGAAAAATTGTAAGATACATCCTGCTGAAAGACGAATGGACAGACATACAGGGAGACAGACAGGAGGCTTAGTAAAAGGATATGTTGGGACCCTTTACGTACAAAATCATCAGAACAGGATCGATTGTCGGTTTTAGTTGATCCGCCATCCGTCAACTATGCAAGACCTCTTGTTTACGCTGTTTGCCAATAGATAGATAGATAGATATAATTTATTCATAAAAAATTCGTTACAAATCTTGGTTAGTAGTACCTTAAAGCCTATGTTAGGTTTAGACTAGGCACTGAGTTCTCCTCTTATTTATCTAATAATTAATGTAGTTACTATACTAGCCTTAAACTTCTAAAAGTTCTAATAAATATAAAATTACCAAAATTACCAATGTGTGTTTGGAAAAATTATCATGCAGGTAATGATGTTTTAGATAAGTTTTACGGTGCTTATAGTTATGTGCGCGGTAAAACGTACCAAAAACGTCATAAGACCTCGAAAATCTAACTATTATGGGAGCACCTCAAAACATCGAATGAGTCATCACAATATATTTAGAATTGGCAAAGATATTACAAAAATTTCAGTAGCTAGTTGTGTTTTTTTTTTTTCAAAAGTATTATATTGTTTTATAAGCTTCAGGAGATAAATACTGATCCCTCGGGAGTAACATTTTATGGGGCCAAATAGGAATCATTTTCTAAACCATAGTGAAAGAATTTTTACAATCGGTCCATAATTGACGGAGAAATCAACAAACATACATAAAAACAAACATACATCCAAACATAGTACCTCCTCCTTGAAGTCGGTAAAAAATAACAGTCATCCCTATCATTACGTCGTTTTTAAAAAGGTATGGATCATCCATAATTTATTTATTACTTATCGAACAAGCGATACAATCTTTTGAATGCATAACATAAAAATAAAGGTATATAATGGGACTCGTTCGAAGACTGCAATGTTCAGCTAGCTCGTACTCGTAAAAATTAATACTCCTTGACATAAGGTGTTTCAATTTGCTTTTTAATTAATACTGATACTGGTGAAACTTGCTGTATGGAGATGGATGAAGATGCATTTTATTAATATTTAACTGTACCTGCCGGGTACGTTGTAATGAGTTAACAGCACTACATAGTATAAAACAAAGTCGCGACTTTGTTATATGCCTAATCTTTGAAACAACGCAACGGATTTTGATGCGTTTTTTTAATAGATAGAGTGATTCAAGAGAAAGGTTGTAATGTATAATATATATTACTGCTTACCTTGGGGCTAGATAATGCTGTGTGAATTGTCCAGCATTATTATTATATATGCATAATATAATACCCGTGCAGGGCGCGGCGGGTCGCTAGTAACAAATAAAATATTCGTATTTATTTTTAAATAAAATACCTATAGAAAACTAAAATAAAACATATAACAGGTATACATAGGTACAATGTTTCTAAATAATTGCAAAATAAAGTTTTTAACATTTAGTAATGGATTTTCCGTATTATTGAAAGAAACCTGTAAGAAGCAAATAAGTCAGTGTACCTTATGCGACCTAAAACTCAACCAAAGTTGGACACAAAATCATACGCCTAGATTCCCTCTAAGGCAGATCTCGGCGGTACCCAGCCTTTTTAGTTAAAAAGTGATATATCAATGACCAACATGTTCTCTTAATCAAACGTCAGATTTAGTGAAATTCGTTTTAATGATAGAGTCGGTAAACCCGCTTGATTAATCGTTGTCCAGAGACACGGCTTTTACGGGAGGTGGTATTGGTAAGGCACGTGGTCACGACCACCCAAACTAACTCATGGAAGCTACGATATTAATGTAATTTTTTAATATTAATGCCTAATTGCAAAGTATTCTCTCTGTGAGGTCACGGAACTCGTTAATCTTGTACTCATTTCACATGATCCCAGTTTTAGAGGCTCATCTCTTTATGAAAAAACCATAGACTTAGAATTTTTTCACTAAGGAAAGAACGCACAAACGTATAAAGAAAGTAAGAACCGCTTGCACAACGATAACTAACTGGATTAATTTTGATAGGCGAGTTGTCAAACCATACAAATACGTCAAAGTTTATCAAAATTAGACTTTTAAATATTGTTGTCAAGTGTGGCTAAGTCTCTAATCTATTCTTAGTATAGAGATAAAATGGTATTATATTAACCAATGTAACGATAATAGAAAACCTGATTATCGGCTCTAATTCTAACCTGCTCTTTACAGGTAACAGCAGGAGCTCCAGTCAAGCAAAATTACTTCTAAAATACAGCAGGGAGTACAAACATAGCAGCAGTCGCACGCGCACGCACGGGAGCGCTATCGGACGCCATCGGCAGCTGATTTACGACGACGCATTATACAACAAACTTTCCATAAAACCCAAAAAAATCTAATTAATTTTATTAGTTAGATTTTTGGTAGATATTTGTAGTCTCTGGATATTGTTGAGATAAGAAACCATAATAAGGTCAATGTCACTGTTGATCAATGTGAAACATGGAAACATAGCTAGCCATAGCTCTTTTTAGGCATTTTAGGTACCTACTAAAACATACGAACTACAAAAGATAAAGGTAGTTCTTTACTGTGTGAAAGGTACCAACTTGTTATACTTTTCAATCCAAATCTGTCAATTTACCAAGATCCAACTGTCAATTAGAGCGTACCGGAAGATTCAAACCAAGTGGATACCAGTCCATACAAATCAACAAACGTGCTGAATGACAGAACGATAACACCTTCGTTTTGAAAAGCGAGACTCACCCAGGAAGCATTAAAGTAAAATCACAATTCATTAGTTGGTCATTGAGTACGAGCGCAAGCCGCCTGACGGACCATTACTCGGGATGACGGCGCGCGTGCCCGAGGATACGCAGCCACCACTCTACCCAGAGCTCTGCAATACCCCTCAATACAAAACATCACAAACAAAGACCCGAGGGTCTTAAAACTCTGGAGCTCTTTCTCCGCTGGCAACGCAACTCCCGCCGTCGCCTTTAAATAGGAAACGACACGTTTATCCAATTAGAAATTCACCATATCTTTGTGATAGTTGAAGAGGAAATTTGAGCAATCAACTTGCAGAGCGCCTCTGCGTTCCTATCACAGTTTATTCAATTGAGCTCGTAATGAAGTTATGCGAGCTATGGACATGAAATAAGCGCAGCGTTTTGGCTGCTGACCGAACGTTTTAACGACTGCTCTATAAGGCCCCTTTGTCCGCATTTATTGAAAACTTAGTTAGTCTGAGAGGAAACTATAGGAGAATTGAACATTCTAAGGCCATTTTGTGCTTCTCACTATGGACCTTAGCAGAGTTGCGTCAAAGTACATTATATTAGTGTTATTTACCACAAAACGCAGATTGCATCACCTCCACCTCAGATCTTGTCACTAATGATGTACCTACTCGCGGAAGTGGGGCAGAAACTCCACGATGCAAGTCCTCACGTCCACGTATGGGAGCTCCAGTTGGCAGAGATCAAACCCTAGCCTCTACTATTACAAGATCCATTTTAAAAATGAACCTGTCAACGTTCTGTAAACAATATAACGGAGTTTGAAATGCAGAACTACTTATCTAACGCAGTCTGAAGACTTATGGTCCAGTAATAAGATAACTATGACCTCAATACAGAATCCAAAACGAACTGACCAGTTTGAAATATTGTCTACATTCTAAATAGTAAACAAAATTTACCAAGCGCACTGTACAAAAGCATAGACGGAAAACAAGTTGTTATTACTAGGTGTTGAACCTGGTTTTCTGATTTATTGTTGCATGGTATTTGCAATGATCAATGTTGTTTTGAGGTGTCTCTTTGTTACGGGTGTATCAGCCATAATTACGGAACATGCTACAATAATGGCATACTATTTCATTACAGAGCGAACAGGTCTCTTGAATTAATTCAAGTGTCGTATTGTTTAAGGAGTTGCCAGTTCCTCATGAGGTCTAATGTGTCAAGGTGGTTGATACTTTATATGATTTATCAAACTGCTATCACTAGTGAATTTGTGGACCATTTTAATAAATTGGCTCTATCTAAATAGCAAAAGGATATTTTTTAGCGCGTGTGCTCATTCCTGCTCATACGAAAGCTAGTCAATTGCGGTCGTGTGGCTGGCACGAGCCACCACAATTCGTGAAGCGGCTCGAAAATCATTGACACAAACCCGGACCGTATTTGATCTAATACTCAAGTCAAATCTGTACAAGGCTGGGTAGCTATGAACAGATTACCTACACGGGTTCCTACTAAATAAAATCATATCGGAACGTGTTTTGAAATTCTGTAGACTGTGCCACCAGTAAGACAGTTATCACAGCAAGCACTATAAACCATGATTATCTCAGTGTGGTACAACGCTGATACGGTCCGGATACTTGTCTGATGAGTGTCAGCTGACCTCACCGCACTGACCTCATTCATAAATCGTCGTTTAGTCTCGCACTCGAGGAGCAAGGGTCCACAGACAAATATAAATTTCCTCTCATTTAAAATTATGTCATTAACTTCCGAAAGTGGTTATAACGTTGACATAGCACGACTTTTATTACACACCAAAAATTTATTGTTCGCGCTCTTGGGTTCATATTGACAGGCCTAATTAGTAGGTTAATAAACTTTTGAACTGAGGTTTACAATAGGTAGGGTTAATGTAACTTCATAGGTAAAGTTGTGCCGTATCTTTCTATTAATCCACTTGAGTGCAAATAACTGACCATAACAGGAAATTCCTAGATGCTCCTGGCATCTAGGACAAGACTATTACCTAAAATAGCAACGGACGCATACCCTAACGATAAGCTTGGTCATGCGGCAAGCACTCCAAATTAATATATCCTGGCTCGCGCCGTGATTCCTAATATTATATTTAGACGTGACATGCGCTCGTTTGTATCAATTGCTCCCGTCTGCCTCGCTGATATACGGCCGACGCTACTTTAGAACAATGATCGCACAAATTGCGCTATTACGCGTTTAGGGCCGCCCCGCGACCCCGCTCGACTCCTGACTCCATAATTGACAAATTAGCCTGCACTGCACTGATACGCTTGCATGCACAACCCGAGACAATCACACGCCGGCACATGTTGGCCACAATCAACACACGGTCGACTTACGCCCGCGCCTCGCCTAACCAGAAGCCGTCAGACAGGGAAGGCAGGTCGATAAATGACTGCACAAATGATTCTCGTGTCCGAGTCCAGCGATTACAATGCTCATTTGTAACTTCTTGTACGGCGCCGCTGTCTTCACTAACACAAATCGCCCTAATGAGTGGAACCCATAAGAGCCTTTTAATTTCCCATTTGGTGCGGCCACCTCCGATATCGACTGACGGTTATTAATATAGGGAAAGGGCGGCGGCGGTGGCGGCGCTCCAGACTGGCTCGATTACTCGACCCACGAGTAGGTATCGCGACGCGACCTGCGACTTATCTCTGCTATTAATTACCACCAGGGCTTCGATGGACAAGTTTAATGCGACCGCTTCATTTGCAGGAGCGCTGGGAGTGCCATATCGAAAACGTTTTAGAAGCGATAACTTTGTAAGAGCCGTAGCCGATCGCCAGATCAAACGCCCCGTGTTATCAGAGTGTTCTTAAAACTGACTGATGCGGTAGGTTCTTTGACAAGCGTTCTTTGGCAAGGTTCGCGCTTCTAATGTTTACCGGTGCGATAGGCATCTGGCTAGCGTTAAATCAGACGCGTTTTGCAACTGGGCGATGCCGACTATGGTCCGCTGTGATGTAGCCTGTTGCAATTATAGTTTCTATTCATAAAAGAATTGGAATCAGATCGGAGGCAGCCGCGGGCCGCCACCGGTTAATAACACCCCACCATGAATATTGACTGCTGTTACAAATTAAAGGAAACTAGTATTGTAAAGTACTCTATTTAAATTATTACTTATTTCATTTTATTTATTGCTTGCGTGGCTTAGATTTTCATTGCCGCTGAGACAGAGTATCTGAAAATAATTTATGGCTGCTGAGTCTTTTATTTTACACAACGATAAATGGATATCCTATCCGACCCTTATGAGTGGTTTCATCATAATTCACTTTTGTCCTTCCAAGCGTTTAACCGGGCACTTTGGCCAGTAAAGTCTTGTAGCGATAACGCAAACCTACTCTGTATTTAACAATGCAGAAACACTATTATTTTTTGTTGATGTCTAATGTGTGGTTAGTGAATCTCTAAACAAGTACATAATTCATATGACGCCAAGACTTAAGCTAGCTCTCTTTTGCTTGTAAAGAAAATGACACGTGTAAGACAAATGTTTCTAGCTATTTTGATAATAACAAGCTCTATAATTTTCCCGTAGACAATACAATGAGCTAAAGGCTTATCTGTGTGAAATGATTTACGATAGGTAGGTATAACTGCAAATAATACTTTGGACCGGCCAATAAACAAAACCAACGGAACCAGTTACAGTAGGTGGTTTAATTATTCCGTCATTCAGAACGAAAATCAAAATTAATTATTCTAATTTGCATATGAAATTAGTGAGCTGTTTTGTAGAATTTTGACTTAAAGTAATCCAGCAGGGTGGACGCAAAAGCTACCCTCTCCAGTTCTATATTGTTTTCAGGATTATCTACGGGGTTATAGGTAAATAATAATTGTTAGCGTATATACTACCTGTTCTGTATAAAACGACATAACTTTGAACGAATTGCCACGTAGTTTGCCTCCACAGCTACATCTCTAATTTGAGACATTAGTTTCGGCGTGTTCAGATGATATCTGAATGTTGAGCAACAGTGGCCGGCCAGGTGCTAGCTATCTCGTCAACACCGACAGTCACATTTGAAACAGGAGAAGAATCTCTTTCTGGACCACTGTCGCCGTAACTCAACCCGATAACACCATGTCCCCTGGACCTGTTAACGACAAATAACACAGATAACGCACCGGCCACCTAAACGACCCTATCTGCCATTCGATAATATTTAATAATTATTTACATATTTTTATCAGATGGATGGTGCGCGTGCGGTGACATTTTGTCAGCACTAGTGTTTATTATGGTTATTTATTTTGGCATCTGCTTACTGCGACGTGAAATATTTCTTAGATTACATTCCGATTTACATCTGTTAATGGGCCAAAAGTTTAATTCTTGGAAATCTGTTTTAACGACGACAACTTTAGAAACATTTTTGATTTCTCTGGGCTATTAAATAAATGTACCTACCTACTTACCTAATTCTACTACCGTCCTTACATCCCAAGATGTTGCTTTTGCTAATTGCAATTAATTGCTTATGTCTAGGAATCCAGACTCTAGACTAGAATAATAATTGCGCAGATTGCTAATTAGCTTACTTCTAATAATATTTAATTTGATAACTACTTACCTATTTCTTCATGTCTTGCCATATCTGGCCAGTATTTTTTTAATACTGCATACCCACATTGTCATCATGTGCATACGTGAAAGAATTCGTAGCATTCATACATTCTACATTAATTACGTACAAACCTTTGACAAAGGGTTAAATTGTCTAAGGTACAAACCAATAATTGTAGGTACTTAGATTTTTTTCATAGTCAATAGACCTTCGTTTGACCATAAACTTACATAATTGTACCTACGTACTTTACCTAAAACAATATTATTTTTATGATTTATCGAACTTGCCTTTCTTGCCTCTACAAGAGCTTATTTAGGCACTTAAATTGCAAGAACCATAATAGCTTACATAATAAAAGTAAGAAACATAATATCAAGCATTAAACTGTCATCGTAATCAAAACTTAGTGCCTATAGGCTGTGCAAAAAAAGTAATCAACCCGTCGAGTGGCAACGCTGATATCGATGTCTCAATCAAGCATCATTAAAGGACAACGTTACAAATTGCATTCCGGTCGGCCAATTAATTTATAGTTTACTTTTAAACTAGCTTTCACCCTCGACTTCGGCTATTACGAACTCAAAGAAGAGACGCCATTCAAATAGTACGAATAAGTCAAAATAATAGTGGAACAGGGCCTGGATTTAGTGATATTGGGCCTACAGCCAAGAATTAGTGGTATACCACTTTATGTCAGATTCGAGGATCTCCTTGAACTTGGAATCTATGCACATGTCGTTTTTAACCCGGTAGGTCTTGTATTAAAATTTGTTGTTCCAATAACGGTTCAGTAACACGTTGCCCGAGATTAGCTGAGAAAGGCGGAGTCCTGGCGAGCGGGCTGTTGAAGAAGAGAAGAGAACAACTATTTAAATACCTAATTAGACATTAACCTGTGTAGGCTTTTAACTACTTAAAGACATTCACCTTTGAGGCATTTTGTTTTGTAGGCATCCTTAGACAAACTGCTTCTTTGTCAATTTCACATTGCGGCATCTTTCGTTTAGGGTGAACCGCTTTTTAGGCAAATCTTATGTTTGGGTACAATGCCCTCATTGGCATCTCGCGTTTAAGATAATTCGATTAAATGGGCTTTGACTCACTGAGGCTTACACAATCAAATCTGTCATCACAAACGTTCTTTGTGACGACAACCAATGTGCATTTACATGTTGGTTGTCGTCACAAAGAACATTAAATTTCCCCTGACCAACAACATTAGTGCATAGTAGTAGTCTTTAGCCACTATGCCGCGTCAGACAGGTTGTCCTATCTATATCAATCGTTTGACAAGTGTATTACATACTTGACGGCTAACGTCACATGAAAAGCCGCCGCAGGCTTGGAGTGCCTTGGAGCCTGCTGTGAAATGAGGATCAAGTGGATAGGGCTTTAGCGGAATATTAAAAAAATGTGCACATGCACAAGGTTTGTGATTACCTAATTGGTTAAATACCATAATGAAAGAACAAATTAAAACCATTGTTAGTAGTAGTTAGTATTTGGCCGAAGATCGAAAAGAAGAAGTCTTGAGAGACGCAAATATGCAGGTCTTGAAAGAGCCTACAGAGAATACGCATATGCTTCCCTAGGAGTCGAGAACCTATATCCGTAAGGCACACTGGGGTAAAAATATCTAAGCGCCTTGTTGCGAAACCCGAGAGATGGTGAGTATCTGGCGCAGCGCATCAGCATTGCCATATGGCGGGCAATGCAGCCAGCGTATTGGGGACGCTTCCGATTGGTATTGATATGGATCAGTTAAGCTGCCTATAGATTATTTGCAACAGTCTGAAGTTAGCTCGTTGTCGAATTTCAACTATATATAGTATGTATATATAGTAATAAAGTTTTTTTATTATTTGATTGTTAATGTTTAGGTACACTCCTATCATTTTCCTAAAAATCGAAAAAAGCCAGCAACAGAAGACAGATTTCCCAGAGTGCTGGCAGCATTGCCAGGTTGAATGGCAAATTTTTGTACAGAATTCTTATCGCATATTGATATTACATGGTATGTACCTACCTAAATCTCATTAACTTAACAACACTGATAGCTTTATGTTGCTGTGTGTTGCCCAGCATTATTTATCCATTTATTTTATATATTATTTTATTAACCATCATTATTATTATTTAGTCTTCAAAGACAAGTCGATTTCTCTTTTTATTTTCCTGTGGTCATAGAATACAAACAGGCCAACGATGTTTATGCAAATGTATTGTCGTAAAATTGGCAACACTGGTCATTTCCACATAACAAATGTGGTAATTTCCCTTGTGTTTGCAGTTTGATGTGGACGCATACTACCGTTACTAAAACATTGTTTGTGTTATTGTAATAGACTTCTCACCTTACGTGATATTTACCTACTAAACCAACCTCTCACCGAGCTTTGTACTTAGATATAAAATAAATAAATAATGCTGGAAAATTCACACAGTATTATCTAGCTCCAAGCTAAGCAGAGCTTGTGTTATGGGTACTAGATAACTGATATACATAATACAATACATTATATAGATACACATTTTTTATTATATATAGAAAACGACCAGAACACCTGGAACAAATACCTGCAGATCGTACAAATATTTGTCCCAAAGAAGGAATCGAACCCGCAACCTCTTGCATCGCAGGCGGACCTTCGCCCACCGCGCCACAGAAGTCATCGATGCGGTATTAGGTATATACTAGCCACACTCGATGTGGAATGCTTGTAAACAAACCAATGGGTGGTTGCTGTACTTGGCCATTCACTCTTTTGCCGCGTCTTTTACACGCAATTGAAATTACAAATGACGATTTGAGATCCTTCATTCAATAAATAGAACTTACAATTATACATATCTGAAACTCGACGCCAAGCGAGAGTTTTATTTTTTGTGACGTGGTTTCTTTATTTCTTATCGAGTTTGGCTAGTGTATAGTGTTATTTATAGACGGGATTTTCGTTGCCTCACTTTTTTTCTAGAACAACACATAACTTTACTATATCACTTTGCTTAAGAAAACTCCTGTAGTTAACTGGGCCGTCTTAACTACAGCAAAATTAGATTTGAATTATTAATTCAGTAAACATCGATTCCTCCATCCTAACAGCTACAGTTATAGTAAATTCATAATAATATATATAATCTTAAATAGATATTTTCATAGCACTAAAATTAGTTGTCCTTATCTCTATCGATTGAATTTTGTAATAAAATCTATGGTACAAATCGTATACTGTGTGACAATTATCGAAGCAGAATGGTGCCTGGTTATCTATACAAACGCAAAACCTGTCTGCGATTTCCACTACCAAGGAGTTTAATACCAAGGCCTCCTAAGAAAATTAATTGTAGAGCACCGTTAAAAATGCCATTGTCAACTATGCTTATTATGACTTAAACAGCAAACAAGGAACCCATTTTCTCACTTTGTGTTTCTTTAAGTGGCACCTCACACCCCAAAAAGTCATTATCCAACAACGTGAAGGATTCGAGTGAAATAAGAAACTACACACACAGACATAAAAACACACACACATACAAACACACACACACCCTCGCACATACATTATACACAAAATGGTCTCCTGTTGCCCAGACTCTCAAGAGCCTGGTGCCTCAGGGGAGCAAAACACATACACCCATACATCACAAACATACTTACATACACACACATACAACACATCCTATAATATGAGCAGTAATCAAAAAAATTGTAATTGATTTTAGTCTTAATTTGATTCATAATTTATCGTATGCAGATTTATATTTTAGTATTAATTTTATTTTGTTACATTTCATGATAATATACCATAATTGATACCATAATTAATTCAATAATTTATACAATAATTAGTTAAATTTTTTTATTTTTTTTATTAGAAACGCTAAATTTTCCTTCCTTGGACCATACGTTAAAATTTAAAATGTTATTGTTAGTGACGTCAAGTAAATTTTTGAGTCCTACCCTCCACTGATTTGTACTTATCTTACTTTATTTTACTTTGATTGTTTTGCAATGTTTTGAAATTGTAACGCCTTTAAAACTTATAGGTACATATGTAATTTAGAACGTGGAAGAGCGAAATCACCTATCACAAGTGTTCTATAATACTTAAAAGGTGATTTCATTTATGAATATGACTATGTATCTTTTATAACTGAATAAAACATTATTATTATTATTATTATTAAGAAAAGCAGCGAGATTCCGTGGTAGAGTCACCTGCAAGACCTAGCGGTCACCACTCAGCTCGCTCTCACTTAATGTCATAAATAACTTTGTCAATCTGCTAACTTAATAGTATAATTTATCCATCGCAGGACAACATAACGAGCAACTTCGATAATAAACCAGAAAAGCCATGAGGTGATAATAGCTGTCCGTAAATAATGATTGCAGATTGTCGGTCCACACCTCGACGCGACGGGTCATCGGCAATGTGGCAACCCCAACACCGTTGCATACTTTCGATAATGGCAATACCTGCATTGTATCTCTAAAACATCTCATATCTGAGCATTGTACCTGACCTGGAGCCATGTCGAGGGCTTAGAATGCAATCGGAGTCTAATTAACGCAACTCGGACACGGCTCGCATCGAGGATGTACCGATTAGACCGCTTCGCCTATTAAGGAAGAACAATCACATCACAAACAAGGAATAGGCAAGATTAATCCTAAGCTTTATGTACGGTGTAATCGCTACAGTTAGATATGAATCGTACGTAGAAAGCTGAATCTCGTTAGGAGCGGTCTTACTAAAATTGATACAGTAGTTTGGTTGCACCTATCGCGAGTTCTGAGACAGAATATGAGTTCTCGGGATCCGTTAGGGCTTGCATTAGTGTGTCATTTTGCCACCACAATGTGTAATGGACATGACCCGATGCAATACAGTAGTGGTCGCAAACGATAGCGGCTTCACTAGACATTACACGACACGCAGCTGTATCGATGCGCTCCCTCGATAGCCCCGCTCTACGATCATTTATTCATGCAGCAATAAATTCAAATTACCGGATTAACAATACTAAGGATACCATCTCTTCTGATCTTTGCTGCAACCGGTACCTACATATTCCAACCCTAGACGTCAATAAGCAATCTAATTTCAATTTAATTAACAGCATAACCAAGCTTAGACAATTGCGAACATGATTGGCAAAAATCTACAGTTTAACAACCGCAGTTAAGAATCTAACGATGCTGTAATATTTCCGAATGGCAAATAGGACGGAGCCATAAATAAGACTCGCGAATGTAATAAAACCGGTCAGTGTGAAATTGAATATAATTTTAATAAGCACGATTTACACAAAAACATTGCTATCAATAAAGGTCGCACGCGGGCAGAGCTTGTCGCGTGCTGAGCTCACGCGTCTCGCGGTCGCGATACGGCGCAATGAAATCCAACACCGCGACGAATCGAACGCTGTCCTGTCGCCTTTGAAATTTCTGCAATATTTCGCCCTTTTCACGCTGATATCCTCGGCCCGTGTCTAAACCGCCGGACATGAAACACAATATCGTCGAGTGAGCTCCATAATTTATACGCACCGTACAGCCGGCGTAGATATTACTTATGTGTAGGTAATCTTAAATTATGGCTCGTTTATCTCACAAAAATTGATATTTCTTGTGTAGGAAAACTTTGCTGTTTTGTATCTAATTGAGCGTGCGACCACATTCCTGTGGTCTGAGCGCGTGTTTACCTAAATATACTCGCAAGATAAGCGTGCTCAACGCCACCGGTGACAAATCTTCGAAATGAGTTTAATGTGTTACTACGTTTTAATTGGGAAAGGGCCAGAGCGCTTGACACCAGACGCCCACAAATGGTCGCGATTTGCGTTTATACTGCAGTAGAGTTTACCCTTTGAGGTTTAATGTCATAATTATTTATTCCAATACGAGATTCGTGCTTTTACAAAGTCTTGTTTTGGTTTTGGCATTTAAAGCACAGGAATAACAGTTTTAATGACTTCAAGAATGGTAACTAGATTAGAAGCACAGGAATATAATTAAATTAAAACAACACAGAAGACGCTGTTTACGCATTCAAGACAAATAACAGATAGTCGGTAATACTTTACGCAATTACCTCGCGAGGAAACATTGTTGCAATCCGAATTACGTGGTGATTAGGTACAAAAATACTCAATTGGCGACGAGACTTGGCGAACATCCAAACTGAAATGAAGAATACAACTCTTTATTGTTGTTTCCAGATGTTTTAAGTAAGTATGTACGCACATTGTTACAGCACTTGCTCAGTTAGGTACAAGCACATCTTAAGTTAAAGTTGATTGTCCTGTAGCAAATATCCGGCTCGCACTGGTCGATCCAGCGAGCGATTTATGCACCGGCTACGATAATGGCGGTATTAATGGAAATTGACACCACTTCGAACACATCTTGAGACTGTGGGAGACACTCACCAACGCCGCTTAAGGAAATATAATATTAACGGCGCAATCACGATATAATAATCTCATCCTCACACGTTGGAACTCGTCTTCGAGTGACAATAATTAAGTCGATGGCATCGGCTTTCCACCGCCCGCCTCATGTAGTGATAATTTAATACTTTGGTTAGCCATTAGATTTAACATTATTATTTTATATCTATCATTTTGGAATATCAGAAAGCTATTTCGAGACAGAATTAGACGTTTATTCTAATTTTATTTTGGAAATTGATTGATGTACTCGTTCTGTACTGCTCAAATCATTATTTGGTAGCCATCTTGATGGTTCTAGTTTGACAATTTCAATCTGATTTAGAACCACTAACAAAATTAAATAGATGGTTTTCATTTAAAATCAAATCATAATTTCTTTCTCAGTGTTAAAATATCACAGTTATAGGTGCTTGTATTCTCGAACTGTACTAAAAGCTTAAACCGTACCGTACGTTATTCTCTTTAGTAAACAAGTGCTCTCTTTATAGAATTCAATAGGGGTCTAGACTGGCTGTTCTCAAGTTCGATTGTTCCTTAATAACAACCTTGTTTATTCGTGTTCTCGTTACGTTTGTTATTCACTCGCTTTCTCCAAAGAACTTTGCAAATGCTATTATTTCCATTATAGGGATCATTACCGCGATATGAGTTACGGCACCGTCTTTAGACGGACAGGGCGACTGTCTCCTTTCGATATTTATTGGCATATAATGGCTTCTAATGAGAGGCTATTGAATCTGCCACCTAGATCTCTTTTATTTTGCGGCCGCTAGGGGCGGGTCCTTGTCTGGACGCTTGCGAATATTCTGAATATTCATCAGTCTGAACCGCACACAGCCTGCATCTACCAGAAACGTAATTGCTCGTTAAGCCCCGATCCTCGATTGTTTCTTGATTATCAAAATAAAAGATATTAACGTTGTGGAAATGAATCGAAAAGTTTCTGACAACGATTGTTTGGTACGAACCGTGCTGTTAATATTTTTTAACAAATGAACTGCGTATTTATATACAGTCTCATGTGTATTTGTATGCGAATATTCATTCTCATCGGACGAGTTTATAGAGTGCCTACGAGCAATAACAGATGATGATATCAACACGGGGTTGCAACAAATAAGTGCATATTCAAATTTATTTAGACCGTCTCCTCGATAACGCTCTGTATTCAAGATCTTTTATTTTCTGAACAAGACAGACGCAAGTGCAATTTATTGATACGGTGTTCGATAACCAGTAGGTGCGTCCCACGCGGCGTACAATGATCGCGAGCAAACCAGCAAACATCTACAAGTATCACGCCCTTCGGAAGGAAATACTGGCAAGCAAGTTCATGCTAAATACACCCCATAAATAGCGGCGGTTATGGTGTCGTAAAAACAAACTCAAGCTGTGCGGACCACTTCTGCAACCATAAAGAACATCTTTCCTCGCGTACCAACGCTGCTAGATCACCCTTCGTCATTTACGAAAAATGTCGTAAGCTTTCAATTTGTTATGCATTTTGAATAGGAACTTAACCGGTCAGTGGACAAAATATGAGGCTTTTTAATTCGTTTTAGGATGCGACGTCAAAGTAAAAGCGTATCGCAATAACGTAGATCGTTTTATGTCATTCATTTAAAACTAATCTATAATCATAATACATTATTTAACGTATTTAAAATCAAAAGACTGTGGGAGTGTTTGTATTTATACATTTTATCGGTTCTCGAATATGAGGGTCAATAATCGTTTATATGGTACCTACGATTTTATTTCATTTGATTAAATTCTCATAATCAGAAATTGTATAAAA
Source organism: Eupithecia vulgata (assembly GCA_946478455.1). Classification (NCBI taxonomy): domain Eukaryota; kingdom Metazoa; phylum Arthropoda; class Insecta; order Lepidoptera; family Geometridae; genus Eupithecia; species Eupithecia vulgata. The sequence continues at coordinate 7,606,114 of OX297869.1, read as the reverse complement.
TTATATGTTTTTATAGATTTAACTTTATAATTTGGAAATTGATAATATGAAAAACAAATAGATGGCCGTTTGAAGTGGTGAAACCCGGTGTGGTTGTGCGTAATAACTGACATCACCTACAGAGAGTCAACACGTTATAAACACCTCAGAATATCATTTACTTGTAGTATCCATGAACTATCATCCTGCTGGGTTAATGTTTTAAATTATACATACGTAAAGTATAGGCACTACACCAGCAGAGGGCAATATTACATTTCATCATTACATACACGTCTGCAACAGTATGCTAGTTAGCTCAATTGTAAATACTGGTTCCAATTAAATTTACTAATTAATAAAATATTAATAATTAAAATTACTTTCATTTCATTCATTCATTCAATTTATACCTATTAATTGTAATTTCCTTTGTTCGTAAAGTTCCGCTGGACTCAAAGGTTATTTATTACGTCCAAGTCAAAGATTTAAGTCCAAGTTAGTCGAGGACTGTCACGCCGTTCTCGGTCCAAACAACAGAGTCTTCTTCAGATGGTTACCGGGATACACGGGGTCAACGGCAATGAGTGTGCCGACGAAATCGCGCGCTCAGGGGCCAAAGGGAGCTGAGCCTCGAACCGTTCTGCGGCATACCTAAAAGCCTGGCTCACAGAACCCTGGAGGAATCGTCCAAGCTCTTCCTTCTTCCATTCCTCGGGCATAGTCACTCAAAATCTCTGCTAAAAGCCTTCGATAAACGGCACATCAACCGAATTCTAGCGCTAAGCAGAAGCAACCTTCGCATTATGACAAGAGCCCTAACTGGACCCTGTGGCTTTAACAAGCACATGTTCAAACTGCGAGTAACGTCCCATTTCCTTGCAAAAATAACCTGTCATTGTGGTTGTCCATTCTAAGAAAGTAATAGCGACCGGGCGAAAGGTCACTGTGAGACCCGAGTCGTCGACTCGGCACAATTATAACGCGCCCTGAGGCAACGTTTGGCTCATTACGGATTTCAACAGTTTCCTTGGCGCCAAGTCAGCGGGAACTACGCACCTGACCTCTGCCTAGAAGGTTGGTAAACCTTATCTCATGGCGATTTCACTCATTCGGAACCTAATTCAAAGCAAGCGGACAGCGGAAGGAAAAATTCTAAGTGAGCGAGATATCTTCTTGTGGCAACAACACGGCCAAAATTTTAAACATTATTTTTTTTGCCCATGTGTTCCATCACCTGATAAAGGATACGTTTGAGGCCTAATAAAGAATCCTTATTAAATGATTCTATTGGCGATCTAATTTTGATATACATAGTTACCTGGCCAGTAGATGCGTCTTTTGTAGGTAGTACCTACAAAGACATATCTACACACCTTGAGCTTGTTTCGACGCGCACATTTAAACATTTTCTATTTCAGGGCATATAGGACATTTTTTTTTCACAAAAGTCCTTGCAGTGTAATTGCACATTAAATTATAGGTAATAATAACTTACAGCTAGGTTTATTGGCATAGACGCTATTTTAACAATTATTTATTAGTGTGCGTGCGGCAGCATTTTAACGCATCCAAAGTTTTTGGTGTCAGTGCGTATATAGCGATTAAAATCTTTGGTTAATACTCGATAATACTCGTAAATTTAGTAAAAAAATCAAACAATTTACCTACCTATGCTATAAGTAATTATATTCTCATAATATGGCCAGGCCAAAACCGAAATCGAACCATCGTGTTTTGGATCCGTTGAGCTTCCTGTAGATTGTTTGCAACACTGCAGTTAGCTCAATTGTTTCAATTGTAAACAATAGAAATTTGTTTTTATTAACTGATTATAATAAATATATTAGAGGCATAATTTTTCTCGAAAAAAGAAATGGGCATAGGTAGATTTATAAACCCGTTTCTGATAATTTATTATTTTAAAGCGTTTATTGACGGTTCTTTAATCAATCTCCCGTAGGTAAAGTACCTAGGTGAGATTTCATCATAAACCCCAATTTTGGACTAATTGAAAAAGGAAAAATTTAACCCAGGCACAAATTACCGACACTATATCAAGTGTTAAACGGCACTTATAGTCGCCGAAACGGCGAGAGACCATTGACGATGAAAAATACACAATTTGAGGCAATAAATCAACGTCATCGCGTCTGCGCGCCAGTAGTCTCTACCAATGTTTCACTTATTATTTATTACTTTCATATAATACTATTTCTATCAGAGGAAGCACTCAATTACGCGGTTATTATACGTTTCAACACGCTATTCATTTTATCATTAAAACTTCCAACAAAACTTGGTTCGTAGTTTACCCGCATACATTCATAACCAGCGGTCCGCCCCGGCATCGCACGGGTAGATTTAGAATTATAAGAATAAGAAAAAATAACTTTATTTGTTCAACTAGACATACATATTTCTTAAAATTAAAAAAACATAATTATAGGATTCTAATGCTGAAAGAATTTTTCAAATCTTTCCAATGGATTCGACGACCTCTGTGGCGCGGTAGGCGAAGGTCCGCCTGCGACGCAGTAGGTTGCGGGTTCGATTCCCGCCTCGGGACAAATGTGTGTACGATCTGCAGACATTTGTTCAGGGTGTTCTGGTCGTTTTCTATGTATAATAAAAAATATCTATCTATGTATTGTATTGTATTATGTATATCAGTTATCTAGTACCCATAACACAAGCTATGCTTACCTTGGGGCTAGATAATGCTGTGTAAATTGTCCAGTATTATTTATTTTATTTATTCTGATCTGAGCCTATTTAATACAAAGAAACAAATATTTCCTTTTTATAATATTAGTGTAGATATACGCTATTCATTGTTATTTTAATCGACATCAGCTTTTGGATAACACATGAGACTTGTGTTCTGCGGGGCCATGATAGAGGTACTAAACACTAAACAACGACCGATGTGGCACGGCGGGCAGGTCACAGGAGGTGCGGGTTCGATTCCCGCCTTGGGACAAATGTTCGTGCGATCTGCAAATATAGGTTTATTGTCATAATCCCCACTAAGCTGTCCCCACCAGTAGGGATTATGACAATTCTCAAAAAATAATGGCGTTTCCCCACTAACATTTTTGGTGGTTATTATTACATCATCATCATCATCCAATAATCATCGTAATAATCAACTAGTCTAATTGTAAACATCGACTAGGGTATAACAGCTTATCTTACTGAAAAATTCTTATTGTCCAATATATAGGCTGTTGAGGAATGTAAGGGGGGTAAGTAAGTTCAAATGCGATAACCGTCACTATACTTAAAATTTTAGAACCATTGTGAGCAGATTATAATCACTTCTAGGCGATAAGGCCGCCCATTGTATTTTTATGTTTAATGTCTGTCTTTTTCTTTTTTTTTGTTGTGTAACATAAAGAGTTTTGTATAGTATTGTATAATCACCTCAGAATTGGTAAGCTGAAGTGGCAGTGGGCAGGTCATAAAGCTCGCAGAACTGGTAACCGCTGGGGAGTAGAGGTTCTCAAGTGGCGACCGCGATGCAAAGCCAAACGGGGTGTTGGGAGACCATCCACTCGACGGACCGACAACAACGTAGCGGTCGCAGGGAGTCGATGGATGGAGGCGGCTCAAGACCGCTATTTGTGGCGTCGTATGCGCAATGACATATGTTTAGTTGTGGACGTATATGGGCTGATGATGATGATAATTACCTCATCTGTAAGAAACAGTTCAAGTTGTTTTGAAGCATACAAAAAGCTGACGCGATCAGCATTGACGCAAATGAAATTCTTGTGATGTCATAGATGATGTGCGTTAGTTACTGCTTTCGTCTTTAGACACTTTAGTTCTGGAACATTTAGAATGAGTAACAGTTATTTTGAAAGTTTTCTAGAGCCGATTGCTTCTTACCAGACTACCAACGGGAGAGGATTACACTATGAGGTTGGTATTGGCACCCTATTTTGCTGCATAGGGATTGTGTTATCTAACAAATAATTTTCTCTTTCAAAAAAGATATCACTCTTAAAGCTTCGCAAAAGGGTGAACGGTGACGTCACGTTAAGAAATATTACGATTAAATCTTAAAATATCTACTTTCAATGATTATGTTTCACAACAAGTTTATCTTCACTTACCTAAGAAGAAAAAAAATGTGCCATTAGGTTATCCTCATACTTGTTTCTTTTGTAACGCATGTTAATAATAGCTGTTGTATAGCCTATTTACAATACCTACCTATCGTTTAATGTATTTATTTTTATGTAATCAAATCACACTCTGTACTATCGCATGATTGGCTCATTAATAGCGCTCCGCTACAAACCTCTGTGGTTTTTAGGCGTTATTATTATTTTTATTTTTAATACATAATCTTTAAGTTGATAAATAAAAAAAATACATAAATAAATAGACAGTTCTTTTTATTAATGTCAATAAAGCAATTTTTACTTTTTTACTTTTAGTTCTATGTCAATATATGATAATACAAATGGCTAGCGTAAACCTGTTCTTGAGTGGAGACCGCGACTCAATATTTCAAAAATACCTACAAAAATTTAAAATACTGTTTGTTTAAAATACTGTTTGACCCTATCATTTGATACCCCACTTGACCTTGTAGGTCTCTTAAAAAATTTTGATATCACATTTTGTAATTAATGATTCTTTTACCTATTTTTTGCTATTAACCTGTACAGGCGTACTATATTTATTACTATTTCAAATTTCAAGTTAATAGTTAGTACTATACTTATAAATCTGTGGTTAATAGCTATATGAGATAATCAAGAGGAAAAAATGGACAGACAGAGCGATACCATAGAGGTTTCGAAACTGATAAACACAAAAAGAACGCCTGTCCAAAAGTGCACCGATAATCTACCAAATAAAGCCGAAATAACAAAACACTCTTTTTTAAATTTCTAAAAAAATACAGTTTTTCCCTTATTTCAGAGGTTTGTCAGTAAGAGGGTTGTCAACGTAGCGTTGGGTAGAGTTCACGTTCAAGTTACAATGTTGTTACCCAATTTAAATACCTAACTACCTGTAAAACAAAGGAACGCACGTGCTTCTTATCTGACATACCTTACCTACCAAGTAATAGCCATAGCGTATTTCCTGTTGCCTGGCATGACACAAAATTGCTTCTGCAAACGGTGCGGAATGTAGATTGTTCTATTATTGCCGAGCCAGGATTTACAACTCAGATCGCGTTAACAATGTTAACAGTCATACCTACCTACACCTAATTCAGAACGAACAAGTTCTCTTTGATGATGATGATTCTTTGTTAATGGCAATATGAGTCTGGTTGGAGTCTTTTCTGCCAGTGTCAAGTAATGGAAAATAATAGTAAAATATGAATTTTCAAGTTATGTAGAATGTTGATATTTTCACCAGAGCCTAGTTCGTTATCTAGCAGGGTACACCACGTGCAGGTTAGGTTGGCTTGGGGACAAGATCTTGGAGTCTCCCTTGTACCCTTTCTCTTTGATGACTTGACTTCTTTGTTTTTGGTAATATGTGTCTGGTTTGTCAATTTTCTGCCAGTGTCTAGTTCAAGGAACTCATTCTTTAATTTTGCTTAGTAGAGTTTTTTTTTTCAAGATGACAGATCTCAGTGTCAAGTTCGAGTATTGTGGTGTCCTGATGATGTCTCATGGAGAGACGAAACTAGTTGACGTCTTGCTTTGATAGATTTCTTTTCATTTTGAAGTTGGTGTGGTTTTTTTCTTCTACAACGCTGACGCGCATTTTGTTAGAGCTTATCGGAGAAGGTTTTGCGCCGAATTGTTACTAAATATTTTCATTTTTATATTTTTAAGATGACAGTTTCTTTAAGTTGTTTTCTTCTACTGTTCTTTGTGTTATCAATGTCCAATCTATAAAACATGACGATTTAAAAGGTCTACGGAACCCTAAAAACTAGCAAACTGTACCGAAACAGATTACCCTTCATAAATAAGCATACTTAAACAATATTGTAATTACAATCCCGATGCAGCATGTAGCAATGTCAGTGACAGATGGTCAGATTGCGGGCACTTGCGTGAATAATCATATCTGCTATTGTGGTTAATTAAATGACCCACTGGACATAATTAAACGACCGCGTATTCTGACAATCCCAAGCATGTAGCAAGTGGAGTAGGGCTGTCCCAATACAACGGAGCAAGCAAATCTAAAAATAAAACGTCAAGTGCGAGTTAGACTCGCGCATCAAGGGTTCCGTACAAACCCCTACTCTTCAGCAAATAATCAACCCAGACGAATAAGGCACAATTATTTTCTGATTTGATAACGATTATGACGTAACTTATTTAGTCCGGTAATATTTTAATACTGTGAATTGTATGACAATAAATATTTTTTTAGAAAAAACAAACGGTAAAATAAAAAAAAAGTGTAACTAGTACGAGATCATGAAATACTTACGAATTTTTTGTACCAATCTTTCAATCACTGAATTAACCTACTTCTTAAATTAAAAAAAACTGCTTCATCAGTATTATCTATCCTACACGGATAGATACAAGACATTACTACTTTTTTAAGTGTATGTAAGTTTATCATTAGTATTATAATATAATATAGTGTAGTATACCTAATGCATGTTAGGTAAGTAGTGTGTGTATAATGTAATTTTTTTATTTTCATATTACTCAAATGCCACCGTCTATATTGTTATTTTATGTCCAGTCCATCCCAAGGTTGCCTGGAAGAGATCGCTCAAAGCGATAAGGCCGCCTTTTGTACTTCCTTTATTCCATGTATTTCCTTTTGTATTGTATTTTGTGTTTGTGTGGTACAATAAAGAGTTCTCTATCTATCTGTCTTAACCAATTCTAAAGGAAACATTATGTGGAGGACTTCATGTTAAAACGCTACACAATTACTATGCACAGTATGCACAAAGGCATAATTAGCCCCTTGACACTTTAGATAAGAACGTTAAAATTATATTAACCTTTCAGCAGGATTCTCTTCGGCACCATCGGGGCTCGCCTACACGTAAAATTTTACTTTTGGACCCTTTTACTTGGGTAACCTTTGAAAATTTTATCGAACTTTCTAGATAGGCGTAGGAGTAATACGAAATTTAAAAATTTAACCATATTTAGATAGGTGCGATGTTTTCGATGTAAACAAGTGGCGCTGGTTAATCGGGTCGGTGACGACGCCGGCTCCGCGTTCAGAACTGCCTGCTTCCATATAAGTCAATCTTCCTACTCGCCCCCGCACGCGTCTACTGACGGAACCTCTAAATCTAAACTCTGGGGCCATTTTCCAACACTAACCATATCGATATGTTAATGGCAAAACATGCCTATTTTTGTAACGTGGTTATTGAGCTGTTATTAAATGAAAATGTCAATTTGGCCAATCAGTATAATTTGATAAAGTCACTTCGTTATTTAAAAGTATGATCTCATTTAGAACACTTACTTATTCTGAGCATTAGCGTTACAATAATAACCCTCCAGTTAGTTGCTATTATTGTTAGGAACTGACCATGACCACAAAGAATTCTAAACTGAAATGCTACACAAAATTATGACAAAAAGGTCAAAGAGCAATCACCTAACTGAACCTTGGTCTCTTTGGATAGTAAGTGCTTAATTTACAGCCGACCGTTTACGTAGATGTAGATAAGTGGACACCTAACCTCGATACTGTCTATGGCGTCATAGGTTTCGAACTCCATCAATAACTTACGTACCCATCAATGAAAACGTCCAAGTCAGCGGAGCTATATTTGAACCGTGTCAAATACTTCCACAATATTTTTATCGGTCATCATTATCTAAATAGGATGTTATGAAACAAAAGGACGTCATTGCGCTGGGGCCAGTAGATACCTATCAGTACCTATGGCGATAAAATTGCGTACAGAAATGCGTCAATACGCCCCCGAAACATGAAATGACATCTAAATTCAAGGGATTATCAATATAATTATGCAACAAGCATTGTTATTGCTGATGACAAAATACTAAATAAATAATGCTGGACAATTCACACAGCATTACCTACCTAGCCCCAAGCTAAGCAGAGCTTGTGTTATGGGTACTAGATAACTGATATACATAATATAATACAATACATAGATAGATATTTTTTATTATACATATAAAACGACCAGATCACCCTGAACAAATGTCTGCAGATCATACACACATTTGTCCCGAGGCGGGAATCGAACCCGCAACCTTTTCCTTCGGCCACCTTCACCCATCGCGCCATAGAGGTCGTCACTAGAGCAAATAAAGGTAGGTAATTAATAATAAAGATGTGAATGACAGGTAGGTAAGTCTCTAACCAATCCAAGAACTCGGTATCAGATAGCGTATAGTAGAGTTTTTGACCAGAAACGGGACTGCGATATGTTTGCCGTTGAATGGAAAAAGATTATTTTCATTTGCCGGAGCTTTTGCGATACTGATGAATGAAAAAAGGATGCTTGACTGTTTTATTTCTAACTAGCAGCGCCTCGCGGTTTCACCCGCGTAGTTCCCGTTCCCGTGGGAATTCCGGGATAAAACATAGAAAGCTTATCTTTCAGGGAGAGACCTTGAAAGATAAGCTTTATATGGTGAAAGAGTTTTAGAAATCGGTCCAGTAGTTTTTAAGTTTATTCGTTACATACAAAAATACAAATCTTTCCTATTTATAACATTAGTGTAGTGTAGATGGAGATTACCGAATGTACCGATTTATTTTTGAAATTATTAATTTAAATTTTGCGTAATAAATAACCTAAATATTTTTATCAAATGTACCTAGGTAAGTAACTAAGTACCTAATTGGTAAATTTCAATCGTACTATTTATAAATAAATACTAAACAAATATCCAACGAGGCCCAAGACTAGGCAAACTTGGTGTAGGACGCCCTCCGACCAGGTGGGATGACGATTTGCGAAAGACTGCTGGCAGATGCTGGATACGGCAATCTGAAGACAGGGCGCTATGGCGCTCATAAGGGGACGCATGTCACACCTATCTAATTCTAATTCTAAGTGGAGGAACTGGGATCTGCACTGACATCTCGCATAAGAGTGTATTGTGCATTATCCCCCTGCCTAACCAGGCCCTAACCAGCCCAGCTCCTTGAAGTACCGGAGCAGGACTTTTAGAGATTGTCAGCTTCGTTTCAGCTTTCCTATGGGTGTGGACAGGTTTGATGTCTCTATGAGACTTTTCAATCCCGTTTTCTGTCTGGCCTCCTCTGTGGCCGCACAGTGTACCACAACGTGTTCCACAGTTTCTTCTTCCAGGAGGCAGCCACGACACAGGCTGCTGTCTGTGGCTCCTGTCTTAAAGAGATGGTGGTTAAGCTCACAGTGGCCTGTGATGATACCCACCATTGTTCTTAAGTCCTCACGGCTCATCTTGAGCATCGTGTTTGTTGTTTTCCTATCTTTGAAAGGAAATATTGTTTTAGTGTGTTTGCAGCCTGTTCGACGTTCCCATAGGTTTTGGTGTTTCTTTTCTGAGTTAAGTTTTAGTCACACCTATGTCCAGCAGGGGACTAATATAGGCTGAGATGATGTTTGGAAGTTTACAAAACAACAAAAACATGCAACAGAAGCATGTTTCAATAAATATGAAACATGCAGAAGCATGTTCCATCTTTTTAGTGTTTTTTTTATTTTTTATAATGGGTTTATGTAGTCGTACCTACCTCATAGTAAGTTTTAATGAGAAATTTTCTCTCAACCCACACTTACAAAAGTGTTCTCTAATCCCTAACTAAACAATTTGTGGGTGGAAAATTTGCGGAGGATGTATGGTATTAATTGTAACATTTTCATACATTTTCACTCTCTCTGGTGGGTAGATAACATACATATATATCTGCCCACATAACGTGTGTAGGTGTGTTCAGAGCCTCAGGTAAGATAAAATCTTATTTTTTACATTTAATACAAACTAGCTGACTCCCGTGATTTCATTCGCATGGACTTTCGAAATACTTCAACTATGTTAGTACATGCAAACTATCACCGTCAACGGTTTACAACCAATCCTTTTGGATTTTCCCATAACACAAGCTATGCTTACCTTGGGGCTAGATAATGCTGTGTAAATTGTCCAGTATTATTTATTCATTTATTTTCAAGTTCTTATGCGATAACTAATTAATCCCATTTCTACCTTCTAAGCATTTCAGCCTCGTTACTTACAAGTACGTACAAGATTTCGATAAAAGATGTCAAAAAACGATTCTTTTTTTTTTTTGGTAATAATGAAAATAAAATTGCGTGCCATCATGATAACTGAATCCTAAAAGAAATCTCAAAAACAGTGCGTCGTCGCTCAAACTTCACAATAACTTAGACCCCCTTGAACGAATTCCAAACTGGACTGCTGGACTCATTACTAAAAAGTAGAGCAAAGTAAACTTCTACTTTGTTTAAAAACTTTGAAGTTGGCTAAAACATAAGAAAGGACTTTTGGGCAAACAAAGTGCTTAGCCCTTTTCAGGAAATTTCCCGAAAATAATGAATCACTTTAAAACTTGACACTTTAGAAACTTGAAAGACATGCATCGTGGGGCGGGCAGCAGCGCCTCTTGCAGAATATATCACTACGAACTGTGATTCCCAACCCGCAAGCCCAGCGTGGGAATTATGGGCATTCCCCCATGAGATAAAAAATCAGTGGGAGGCCTACGTCCAGCAGGACCATTATAGGCTGTTGAGGTTGAGGAATTGTAAAAATATTCAGCAGCGTTACACTTTAAAATTTGCTTTGCTAAAAGGATCACAAACCTACTCATTAATATTATTATAATAAAACGCTTCATGTAATTCGTTTTTTTTTTTCTACACTAAAATATCACGAAACTATTGGACACAGTAAAAAATATATCATATATAACTAAAAATAATATAAAACAGTGGATCAGCAGCCGCGAAGCTTAGCTCAAGCGGCTGGTGACTAGGGCTGCAGAGATAGGATATTCATTATTATTAGCCTTGGTCATCCCAACGGCTGGGCAAAGGCCTCCCCCACTCTCCAGACATCACGATCATAAGCCAGATCCATCCAGTCAGCCCGGAATTTGTTCAATTCGTCCCGATATCTCCGTCTAGGTCTACACCTTCTCACCTGGTCAGGCCGATAATCGGTGCCTTGACTATCTACCTTAGCCAAAAAAAAAAAGAAAAAAAACCTAAACCTACTCCATCTACTCATACTATATGAATATGATATTCGGCAGACACCGTAGCGTCTATTTTACAACTTAAAATATCAAAGCTGCTTAGTATATAATATTTTCTCATTAGAGATATCCTGAGAGTACATATTAGAGAAACCTAAGAGCACACATTACTAGAATGTTCTCATTCTATTAAATGTTCATAGATTGCCTTATTAAGAATTCGGGGGCGCGCTCAACGTCGGCCCCCGGGATCATTGACTCCCACACTCTGACATTAAAGTTCACCCCGATTGGGATCAACAGATGGTTACCATGACAACGGTCCTCCGTGACCTTTACTTATTTCGGCAAACGGTTACCCGAATTACAGAAACATCGTTCCGGGATGTAGGCAACTGTGAATATCGATTTTCATTCACACCCACATGGCTCAACAGTTAAAACAAAAGGAAACTATGACCAAGTATAAGTCAAGTATGTGATCAGAGGATACACATAATACTTCGAACTTAATTAAACTTTCATGATATTGTCAGAAGTTGTTTTGACTTATCCTGTTTGGACCGTCATCAATAGCGTCAGTGCAGCGTGTTTTAACTCTATGGTCAGTGTTATTTCGAATGAATATTTAGAACTGGTTGACGTCTATTCAACGTCAATCTTGACATACAGAAATAGAGCATGGAGTAAGTTTCTATATAGGTAACAAACAACGCATCGTTAGGATTGTTACGTAGTGAAAGGCTATGACCAAACTGTATTTTTAGATAAAGCCGCTGATTTGAATGCCCTACGTCACGTCCGAACTATGCAAACTGGTCCACGTCACGGGAATGCGTGTGCCGGCTTATTATAGCCTAACTAAAACGGTAACCGGCGCGGCATCCGAGTGATCAGGTGCGCGCTGCCGGCCGCGGGCTGGCCGCCTCGCGCTGCGTACCAAAGCGGAGGATGATTCAGCGCGCAGAGAAAGTGCTGAAGTGGTGGATAGAACGGGGTCCGGGCGCGTGGCGGCGCGGTGCTGCATGATGCGCGCAGCACGACGAGCCTCCTCGCCCACGCGGCCGCCCGCGCGAGACGCCCGCCGCACCGGCTCGCCGCTATCACAACGCTCGTGCTCCCCGCGCTTTTCGCGCGCCTCCCTTCGGTGTCTCAACGCCGCGCCATTTTCTCGCGCACGTGGGCGACGGCGGTGCCGGCAACGAGCGAGGGCGCCCGGTACCGACGCCATTAACGCGGCCGTCGTGAATGAACGCCGACCTCGACCGGGTGGCTGGTCCATTGATAGGGCGCGCGCGGACGACGACCGCCGCTGACGGGGGCGGCGCTGCACGCCCTCGCCTCTGTGAGCGCGCTCAGTCGAGGATGTGGCGTTCTCCGCGCGACGACACACACCGCGTGCGAAATCTGTGTTCATTTATCAGTAGACTATCGTTACCATAAAGTGATCCATCGTGCCGTTTAGTAGTTTCCTATACGTAATGATCTGTGATCGCGTCAATTCGCTAGGACGTAAGTTAGGTTAAGTGCAGGTTCGTGTGGTGCGGGTGTGAGAGTGAGTGCGGTGCTGTGCGACGAGGGTGAGGTCCGTGTGGAGTGCACGGGTGCGAGCGGGGATGCGCGCGTGCGATGCTCTCTGTGCTCGCGATGCGTCGGCCGGAGGACGAGGAGTTGGGCGGACGCGGCGACGGCGACGAGTTTGTGGACATCTCGCAGATGCAGCTGCTGGTGGAGGCGGGCCCGAGCGGCTTGCACTACGGTGGCCCGCATCCGCCGCACGCGCAGCCGCAGCCCTACGCCAACCCGCCGCCGCCGCACACCGCCGCCGTCGCAGCCAGCGCCACTACATCCGTAGACGACCTCTTCGCCTTTTACTTCCCACCCAACACCATGCACGGTGAGCATCTTCTAGGTATGATGCTATCTAAAACCGGTTTCAGACCTACCTATAGCTTTGTCTAGAATAGGTAGGTACCTTGTTTGACGACTTTGGCTTCGAACTAGATTAGGTAGTTATGTAGATTAGGTTACCTGTACAACTTCACATTAGAATCAAAGTTTAAATGCAATAATTCCCAGGTCCAACTTTGGGAGACTTTTGTTAAAGTGTTGACCGTCTGAAGTTAATTCGAACTATTTATTTATTATCATTCAGCATTTCAATAAGAAGGCATTGCAGATATTCTACTCTCAAACTCACAAAAAAAACTGGTAGATACCATACCATTGTCTCGAATGGCCTATCTATTTCAGAATTCAGCATGACTATAACTTCTAAATAGTTGGTTTGGTCACAGAATAACGTTATAGTACTAACGTAGTTTAGTACCGTTGCAGGTGAGTTAGATGACAAATTATTCTTCAAAAACTTGTCACTAGTGCAAAAAAGTTCATTTAAATAAATAGATTACGATAGGCAATATGGCTCTACATAATTTTGAATTCTTTTAATCCCAAATAAGTTATAAATGATTACAACAGAAGCTCTACTCCAATTACTAAGTTTGGTACTCTACAGTTTACATTTCGCTTTCAACCTACTAGATACACCTACTATCACCCTTGTCTTATTTCATTAAAATCCGTTATGATGTGTGAAAATTAATTTAATATAATATTAATTTAATTTATTTAATAATTTGAACGAACTTCAGCCTATTAATACACAAATTAAAAAAAAATTTAAAATGTAACTGACAAAGTTACACGAAGTAAATATTAACCCTAGCCACTACTTTGACTCCACTTTAATTTAGAGAACTGCACTACTGCAACGTCGCAAATATTCCATGAAATAATTCGATGGGGTCAGGCTCACAACTCTCAACACAATATTTCGGATCAGCGTTCCGGCACATCGTTATCTGAACCGGACGGACCTAATCGGCTGCGTCTGCGCAGCTGATATGCTGTTACACCGACGATATAAACATTGGCTCACACTTTGTATCGCTAACATCTTTATTAAGTTACTTACCTACCGAACGCGATGATTCAAAATTATGCTTTTGAAATAACCTTTTTTGATTTTATTTCAAAGACAAACAAAAAAAATAACACAAGTAATTGCAAGCTGTCTTTTAAAATAAATAAATATATAATGCTGGACAATTCACACAGCATTATCTAGCCCCAAGGTAAGCAGAGCTTGGGTTATGGGTACTAGATAACTGATATACGTAATATTATACATTACATAGATAGATATTTTTTATTATACATAGAAAACACCCAGACCAACGGAACAAATTTCTGCAGATCGTACACAAATTTGTTCCGAGGCGGGGATCGAACCCGCAACCTCTTGCGTCGCAGGCAGACTCTCGCCCGCTGCGCCACTGAGGTCGTCGTTTTTGTTTTCTTTCTGTAAATATTTCTTCAAGACGAGAAGGTCGAGAATCGAACCATTTTTACTATTCGAAATTATAACCTCGTTTTTCCGAAGAAATCTATTTTTAAATGTTACGTGCCCAAAGGTTGCCATATAAAATAATTCCAAGTACGTCGCTCGAGTTTTAATAAATTTGGTAGCGAGTGGCACTCTGCTTTTCATCCTAAACTATGAGAAAAATTCATCATAGGGGAAAAATAAATAACAGATGCTTATTGTGACGAATATTAATATTTTGATACATAACATAACCAATTGACAAATTATTTGCTTCCTTTTAATTTTTCCATGTAATAAAAATGTCATATGGTTTTAGATACTTTTTTCTCGGTTTGTTTGGAAGTAAATACACTCATGGACTTATTTAGAGGAACGATTAATCAATCGAAAATAGAGACTGAAATATGTACAAAAAGCTCCTAGTACAAACTGGCCACATTTACCTTAACGTTTTATAAAAAAAATTGAGTGGGACGCTACGTGCGTCGACACACTCGCCTTCCCATCTTCCAAGAACCGTTAGGGTTTCGTAAGGGCTGGTACGGTGGCAGATTTGGCCAAAGATCTCATGAGGCGCAAATATGCAAGTCTATGCATTTGCTCCCCTTGAAGTCGAGACCCTGACCGTGGGGAACCGAGGCTCTTCGGGTTTTCATAAAATTATCTGAGCATCTGGTCGAAACGACGCGTGACCGAGCTGGTATTCACCAGCTCTCGGGATACGCGTCGAAATACTTCAATAGTATTTTGCTTCAGATTTCGTTTGTTTTTTTTTTCGTTTATTTGCTATTTTCACTAGTACTTATATTGGAGTAATTTTGCTGACGTGTGAGTGTTCATTTCAGAAAATTCCCTCTTTTTCCATTTTTTATCTTCACTAAAACGTATTGCAATTTAGTAGTGCTCAGACGAGTACACGAGATGTGCAGGGCAAGGTCGCGAAAGCAGCGAGAGACGATCGGTTTATGGTGAGCAGTGTTCTAAGAAATCGCACTTTGAGATCTTCTGAGGTCAAATTTATACTCCAGGACGTTCGACAAGTGACATTTAGCATTAAAACAGAAGAAGGAAGAGTGAAAGAAGCTGGAATAAAGACGTACAATTGCCAGCCAAAGGACCCTTACCACAGATCATCGAGTAGCTCGGGCTAACTTTGCTCGCTCATACCAAAACTGGAATGATGATCATCATCATCAGCCTATATTTGTCCACTGCTGGACATAGGCCTCCACTAATGAGCGCCATAGCGCCCTGTCTTCAGCTTGCCGCATCCAGCATCTGCCAGCAGTCTTTCGCAAATCGTTATCCCACCTGGTCGGAGGGCGCCCTACACTACGAATGATGATGACTGGGGGGGAAATATTGTTCACTGACGAGTCTAGGTTTTGTCTATAGCCAGACGATAGAAGGGTTAAAGACGTTTGGAGGCGACCAGGAGAAAGACACGTTCAGTGTAACATTGTCACAAGAGAGTCTTAAGGTGGAGAGTCAGTAATGGTATAGGGCGGTATTTGCATAGGGGCACGTACGGAGTTGCACATCGTATAAAATGGATCCCTGACTGCGGTTCGGTACGTAAATGACATCTTAGAACCAAATGTTCCCCATTAGTTACATCGGAGAGAATTTTCAATTCGACGACCTCTGTGGTGCAGTGGGCGAAGGTCTGCCTGCGACGCAGGAGGGTGCGGGTTCGATTCCCGCCTCGGGACAAACCAAGTCCCGGTGGTATTGACATGAGCGCTAGCCTTAGAGTTAGCATAGGGGCGCTTAACTAATTTTAACATCCGGTTCTTGAAAGCCTGCCACCCCCCAAACCAATCTGAAACCTCAATAAACGCGCCTCGCGCTGCTGTTATTCCCTTGGTCTACTCAAAGTGTTTTACGAGCCCCCTGAAAATATCACAAAAAAGGGCGTCTTGCTTCGCCTGCCGTTCATTCTGTAGTGTTGTCTTCCTATTTTGTAGTTCGACAAAAAAACATAACATTATATTATGAGCTTCCTCGTCTTTGCGTGAGCTGCAGCTTTTTTATGGTTTCGAGATCGGTTTTTGAAACCCTTATGGTCTCACTCTGTAAACCCTCCTTATTTCGTGAACATCTCAGTAACTACTGCAGTTATTAACTGGAAATTTGAAATCATAATACATTTCGTGCATCATTAGGTACTTAAAAAATGAAAATGACATATTTCAGTTCAAATTGTGATGTTGAAATTTCAAAATAGACCTACGGGGGCAAATTAGGGTATCAAATGAAAGATTTGTACAATTCAAAACATTTTTCGAAATTTCTGTTGGTTTCATAACTTTAGAAATATTTTACCTCTAAAAAGTCGAAAAAATGGACCCCCACTATCTCCGAAGTTCGAAGCGATCCATGTTCAAATGTGGCTTTGTATCTATAAAGAGGGGGGGAATTTTGGAAAGGGCTACCTACCCGTGTGGGGTATTAAATGAGAGGTACCTATCGGTTTGTTTGTACATTTCAAAACAGTTATCGAAATGAGAAGGTACCTATAGTATATTTGTATAATTGGCAAATGTTCGAAACCCTCGGCGCGTTTGTTATCATTAAGCATGCCACACTCCATACGCCAATACTTCTTTTGTTTAGCCGCCGTATACTTTTTCAGGTGGTAATTTCGTATTCTGCAAAACTACCTCCTGAAAAAGTACGGCGGCTAACTCCGAACATTCGACATGGCGTTGCTTGGTATCAAATAGAAATAGAACTCACGCAATGGTCACAGAAAGCAATTTAAAATATTATATTAGTACTTTTCACAGAACCAACGCGTGGTAAATGCCATGCGTTGTAAATTGCCATGGTAAATTTTTCTTTATTAAGTCGGGGTAGGGACGGTAACATTTATTCTAGCATAATTGGAAAATAGGAGGGATAACCAGTATCCCCGCCTCTGTTTGTCTGAAGTGGGATAAAATGAAGCTTTAAGGCAAACCCCAAAGATAAAAATAGAGCAATTATGAACAAGACTAGAATTTACAAATATCTATAGCAACGTGGGTGAAAAGGTTTACAAAAATAGCAATGGCTTTCGCAATTTCCAATTGCGTAGGTATACATATTTCTACAGAGCAGATCACAATGAGAAAATCTAATCTCATAATAGATATAGAGTAAATCAATAACCTATTTTATTTATTTTGGCTGGCTTTGGGCTTACAAAATAAAAGACGAGAATGATACAATGGATGCCTTGCTGGGGGCTCGATAATTACCCAGCTACCTACTAATATTATAAAATGTGTGTAACATTAGTGTGGGTGGTAACAAAGAAGAAGCTTGACTTTGACTTAGGACTAAGCTGTAGTTTGGTAAAGTCGATGGATAAGTTCAACTAGTGCAAGGTACTCTTCCTCGTTTCGTCAGTCAGATTTTAGGTCTTTGGCTGAAAAACAGCGATGAGCAAAAAAAAACACATTTGTTCAGCACACGCTGAGCCAACCCCTATTTCGGCGCAGGGTCATGAAGGCAGAAACACCTTACCACCCTTTTTTTGTATCACGTACCTCCACGTTAAATTGTCATTGTTTTCTGTTTGTTTATTTTATAATTGTGTGTACCTTTGTCCATCATCATCATCCACAGCCGGATTTTACCCACTGCTGGGTATAGGCCTCCCTCAGTTTGTGCCATCCACCACGGCCTTTGTCCTAATAAATGTATTTCTATTCCTCACACCATAACATTTTGTTACGTCCACTACGTTCAAACATCTCAGATAGCACGGCGGCACCCAAAGCTTGGCGCCTACAGCGATTGCATCAGTGTTTACCAAATGCTTCTGGTAGTCCATACCGATACTGTCAAAGCACATCCTACGCCGTTCGCGTCACATCGGAACAGTCGGCTCCTCAGAGGTGCCCACATGAGGCCATTACACCTTTCTGGTAGTTCCCAGATGTGTGATAGCATTTGCTTTGAGCCACCGCACTTGGCACCGAGGGCACGCACGTGTCTTTGTGAGCCGTACGCCGTCTCACATCATCACAAATAAATTGACCATCTAGCCTTAACCGGGCTTTCTTGTATCCGCACCATCGAAAAATGCTCTTTGCATCGCCGAAACGTCCACAGAATTTATACAAAAATGTGATTCATGCCAACTCTAGTCCAATTGAGATGCATAAGTATTCCAAAATAAAACTGGATAGATGCGGAAGATTTAAAAAATAGCTACTGGCAGCGCTATCGATGGTATCTTTAAAGCGGATCTTTTTGCAACCACGAATGACTGTATGTTTTTGGTGCGAAATGGCCACACCTGTTTAAAATATTACAGGGAAAAAGAAACAAGACCGTTTCTCATACGCTGAGGTTATAGCTATAGTACTACCAATCTCTAAGAGGTTGTTTATTGTCAACGATACAGCTCAACAACAGTTTTCCATTTAAGTACCCAACCCAGGACATATTCGTATCGTTTCTTGTTCAAAACGGATAGGTACTAACAGTCGGGCCATTGTTTCGCTGCAATTTTCCCTGGAGGCCGTCAGTTTAGACGCACCTGTGCCCAATGATGGTGAACAATTGCTATCATTAGTGACCATCGCGGTCCGTTGAGCCCACACGATACATACTCAAAACAGTCGCAACGACAATGCGAGTTTATTTTAAAACCAATAAATTATCGCTAATGCCCAATTTGCGTCGACTGGTTAACAATGCGAGTTCCCGCAATTACTTAAACGCGTGTAACTGCGTAGTCGATTACGATACGATCTCGGCTCCGCTGGCCGAGCCCGGTCCACTCATTGTCTCACTCGATACATGCTCTGCAATTATTGTATCGATTACAGCTGACTCAGGCGATTTCGTTTCGAACGATTGGCTGCGACCATAAAACATTCCCTTATGCAAAATAGTTCTATAAACTCTTGCTTACAAAGCTTTTTCACATGAAGAGAAACAATTTGAGACCTGTCTCAGGGCTATAAAATGATGCATGAGAGACTTGAATTCGGTACACACAATTAGAGTGGCGATAAAACTATATCTAGGTACAGTCTTGGTGTAATCTTGCTTCTGAATCTCGGACATGTCCTATATTTGAACGTGATTTTAGAAATACCTCTGGCAAGTCCTGAGTCAGAGATATCTAGGTATGCCAGTAAGATTCGCATCACGTGTAGCAAAACAGCTTCTGGAAATTACAAAGAACAGGTAAACGGCAGTTAGCGATCTGTCTTCGGCGGCCGGAAGTTAGTAACGAGTTTAGCTTTTTATTATTCTGAAGAACTAGTTTTGTGAATACTCACCTGGTTTTTTTTTCAAAAACTTTAGTGGATGCAAAAATTGTCCCTATAACACTACAGAAATTCAATGAAAAATTAAAAACCGATTAATTAGGTTGAATACTTTACTTACAATTGACAATTGACTGGTACCTACACGACATATTTTGAAGGTAAGTTCACTTTAGTTCAGTTCAGATCATAATCAAAGATGAAATTCCTTCGAGAGCGAGAATTCAGAATAGTTTACGTACGTGATGTTTGTGTGTTACATTATTTCCATTGTTTTTATATTGTTGAGCTTTTTTCCACTTCTGGAAAATTACTCAACAACTTTTTCTATTTAAAAGTCTATTAAAATTTGTGCACGATTTAGTGTCACGTGTCTTCTGTAACTGAAATCCTATGATAATAATATACCAATAATAAGTACTTATACCCAGATAATACTCTGAAAAAAATAAACTAAATGAATCAGAAGCATACGTAGGTACACCTCATCAAAAATCATTTTACGTTCATCTTCAGCTACTTTTTAAAGCCGAGAAGACGACAATTTAATAGTGGATATCGCTGTTGTAAAACTGGATGAGAGCCAATGTTTGACCAGTTTAAAGTTTTGTGCAATCGTCCTATTTTTCTAAACTAAAACTGAATTGCTTGCACGCGACACCCTTTCGAGAATGCGGGAATTTATTGACTCTTTCTACAGAGCGACCTTGTTTAAAGTCACTTTAATAAAAATAATAAAATAAATAAATAATGCTGGATAATTCACACAGCATTATCTAGCCCCAAGCTAAGCAGAGCTTGAGTTATGAGTACTAGATAACTGATATACATAATATAATACAATACATAGAAGATATTTTTTATTATACATAGAAAACGACCAGAACACCCTGAACAAATGTCTGCAGATCGTACACACATATTTGTCCCGAGGGATCGAGCCCGCAACCTCCTGTGTCGCAGGCAGACCTTCGCTCACCGCGCCACAAAAGTCGTCGGTTAAATACTATTGTAATAGTTTACACGGATTCAACTTGTTACTTCCCCAGGAAAGCAATCAACAGCGGTTTAAAAGAACGGACACATTAATTGATGGACAGGAGCAAGGCCCTGACCGCCGTCGGACAATTAAGGCACCATAATTACTAGCGTAGTCGAAAATTAAAGGCCAGAGTCGCCTTCGAAGACGTAACCTTGTCATGAGATAGCCACAATATAGTGTTGTTGTTATTATCTAGAGATGACATGCCATCAGTCTTAAAAACTCATTAGGCGCGACGCGGAACGTTTCTGCAGACTTCCTTGTTTCTCAATGATGACCCAGTTTTGAGGTTCTATATATGTTTATATACGCTATTACGTGGGATGGCTATATTTCGAGAAGAACCGACAAACGCTGGGGTAAATGTGTCCTTGAGTGGAGACCGCGACTCGGCAAACGTAGTGTAAGACGCCCTCCGACCAGGTGGGATGACGATTTGCGAAAGACTGCCGGCATAGCTGGATGCGGCAAGCTGAAGACAGGGCGCTATGGCGCTCATTAGGGGAGGCCTATGTCCACCAGAGGACTAGTATAGGCTGATGATGGTGATGATGAATGATTACTAAGACTCCGCAGCTCGTCTATCCGTCTGTCACAGGTTGTATCTCATAAACCGTGATATTCAGACAGTTGAAATTTTCACAAATGATGTATTTCTGTTGCCACTATAACATAAAATACTAAAAAACAGAATAAAATAAATATTTTAGGGGCTTAAATACAACAGACATGATTTTTGCGGTTTTTATAGATAATGGTACGGAACCCTTCGTGCGCGAGTTCGACTCGCAATTGGCCGGTTTTTTTCCTAACTCATCTAAACACTTGACTAAAAATTAGCGTTATAGTTTGAGCTCGTAGTATATCTGTAATGTATGTATAATTAAATGTATTAACGATGCACGGATTTCACACATTTCAGATAACATGTATTTTACTTCCACTTTTACCGTCTTTAAGGAGGTTCTTTAGTCGACTGTTTTTTTTTTGTTTTTGGTTTCTGTCATCAACATCCCTATTACGTAGGTAATTGTATCAGCTAATAAAATTACTTATTCCTGGGTTACCTTGTCAGCTAATAAAATTAGTTAGTCCTGGGTTACCTTGTCAGCTAATTTTATAATTATAAGCGACATAAGTGAGTCAACCAGTTGACCGCAAGTGGCGTCCTATATCGTTGATTATTTACGGGTTAGGTTGCATCTGGTAATTGCGGTCGGGACCTCGCCACACCGCTCGTTTATCTAATTAGCGTCCCGCCGAGTATGAACGCGAGTGCTTGTGGCCACGTGCTTTAACTTCCCTGTTTCTATACTTAGGTACAAGTAAAACCTATCATGATCTGAGCCCTGTGTTGTTTCTCGATGATCGAGACGCTATCGAGGTGTTCCATTTTTGTAAGAGGTTTGCGTAGTTCCATGTATGAAAGGAGGCGCTGTACCAAATTCAAAAATAGAACGTCTCGACTCTCGATACTATTAAAAAAACACAATAGGGTATTTTAAGGCAGGGGCTTTAAAAACGCTGTATATTTTTATTTGTGTTCTCTATTGATATATAAATATATCTGCATATTCATTTTTGTATTTTTGATGCTTTTGTTGTGAAATTTAATGATAGAAAATTATATATTTTAATAATATTTTTGGTATATGCTTTGTCCGACAGTGGACGGATGATGAGATATTTTAAGACTCAATCGTAAAATTTCTGAACGTGACGTCACCGTTCACTGTATTTTGAAGCTTTTAGCGGGATATCTTTTTTGAAAGAAAGAAATAAAGGAAATTTGTTGTTATTGAACACAACACACAAACAACAAACATGAGGTTTTTATTATTTATTTGTTTCTAATTTTATTTTTGATTGAAGGAAGAGAAGCACTTTGAGTTGATAAACTGAAAGTCACGTTACAGAAAAATGACAGCGTTTTTACCATCCGAAACAGAGTAACGTTTTGTTTTACGTTTTTCCCCAAAAAATTTACAAAATTGTTGGTTTGATATTTTTTTTGTTAATGAAATAACATAAAAGATACAAAAAAAACTATGGTTTACCCTATTAGGGCTCTGTTGATATACCTTTTTCTTTAGCCTGAAAACATAGATTGACTATTTCTATTTGAAATTTTGACAATACCTTCTCGTCAAATTGTACCTACTGCTGACCGCCACCGCAGGCCACGTCAGTCTGTGAGTGAAACCCATTACAAGTGGAGAGTTGTGACACAGACCCCCTGAACCTCCTCCCCGCCATAATATCTAAGATGGGTATCGTGTCCGACTAATTCGGGGATGAGGGTTTCGAATTTGACTGAATTTCCAATCACGCTGATTTAATTAAATAAAATAAAATCTTTTATTTCGTTGTCAATCCTAATTACATTAAATTTAAGTTTAGTAAGATTATTATTGTCATAGTATTTAAATATTAATTATTTTTAAAGTTAGTTTAAAGTTTAGTCTATTTAATTATCACCAATTTATATACTTCACTTGCTCTGACCACATCAGACACTAATGACTTGCGGTAGTGTAGAAGCCTTGACTTCTCATTCTCAACCAAAATAAATAAATATCTATGCACTTCTAACAATATTGTAATTTGTTTATATTAACGACCGTGCCATGATGTCATAGTTAAAATGAACCAAGAAAGACGGCTGTACTGTAAGCGTTGTGATAGCCCCAATATGCAATTTATGATCTCAGTAAACGTTACTTTGATATAGGTATAACATACGACCATGTTTATGAATTGATTTATGAACAAAGGTTGGTTATTAGATGCTGATATAAAACGAGGATAATTGCTTGCTTATAACTGTAAATTGTAAAGCCTCGCACCAAGTGGGCGGGATTGCCAAAAGCGATATCTTAGTCAGTTTTGCACACGACTGTCGACGCTGCTGCAAAAAAACGGAGAGCAAATTTCAAAAAATGAGTCAAATTTCTGAATGTAGAACTTATGAAGCTAACGGCAATGGTTTGATGTGTTGGCGGAGACAATGCCTCTAACCGTAGCTTAGAACCTGCAGACCTTACCTTGACTCCTACGCTTCAGTATTCCTTTTACTAAATGAAACCTTGCGCGTGTTAGTTGCTTTGACAACACTCACTCGCAAGGCGTACGCGCAAGTTTTCAGCCACAGTTTTTAGACCAATAAGATTAGGCAGTAGAGAGGCATTAAAAGCCCGAAATCGTTCGTGACAAAATAAAGTAAATCTTTATTATAGGCAAGGCAAGTACTAGTAAATATCGCAAATATGGGTAGTATGGTATGGTACTACACCACAAACTAAATTTATATAAACGCTTTGAGTGCCCACGACGCGCATGACGGAGCAATGCTGTATATCGTGGAGGCTGGGCAGTAAATGCCTTAATGAAATGCAGTAGGTATAGGTAGAAACACCTTCATATATTATGATGTCAAATTTCTATTGTACAGAAGCATGGATTCACGCCATGCGGTTTATTACACAACCGAGCAGTTTGTTATTGACGTTTCGGATATGGTATTATTCATGAGGAATAGCCTCCGAGCTAATGAATGAATGGGCCACGTTCACCGCTCCACCGCCGCCCACAGAAAGTTCATTCATAACTCAGCCCTGCGTGGTCGCAGGCGTTTGCGCTCAATGTCGACTTGCATCGTCAACACACCAGACTCACTTCCTTACATATTTGATAGGTATTTGTTATTGCTGTCTCTCTCAATACTCACCCATATTCGAAAGACGAGTAGGCAGGCACTGTTAACGAAATTACTGTAAGTACAGGAACGCAAAAGGTCAAGGATTCCCTAACCACACTAAATGTCAAAAGTTCACCCTAAGATACCGGGAAATACTAAAACGATGATTGACTTAATCCCATTAACACAAATTGGCCTCTAACTTATCTTACAAAGGTCAGAAAGAGCAATAAATGGCAAACTTGATGGAGAATTACGGGGAAGCGTAACAATAGGGGAATCGCAGCAGGAGCTGCTCAGATGAATGGCAGAGGTGGATGAGGGGTGTAGGGTGGGTGTGGAGGCAACGCGGCGCGTGCTGTCCATGGTCACAGAATGACGTCCGACATTTAACCGGCGCATGCGTATGGCGCGGTCTGGGTTCAAGGACGGCATCGATCGATGTTAGTAGCGTGGCGCTTGGAGCCACGGCCGGACGCTGCTCTTCACCTTAACCAGGAAATCGATGCTGAACCTCGTCAATGCCAGGGGCGGTCGAGAGCCGCTTCAGGCCAACAAAACAGCTGACAACGGATAGGGCATTTCAGAGAACGAAAATGGGAGACATGGTAATATTATTAGGCTTCAGTAATATAAAAGGCATGATTTTCGAATGAACAGGATTTTTTGATTACCGATAAGCTATCTATAAACATCTTTAGTTGCAATAAACAACAAAAGGCATTCGAATGTATCGAAATAATGAACCTGGTGCTGTACCCGCTCGCACAATAAAAGGAGTGATGATGCATTGTCCTGAGACGGGAACGTGTATGAGGTTTCTATTTTTTTCTCGCAGTTGATTGCGCGCGTAATCCGCCGTAAATAAGAGACGCGTGCGCACCTCTGATTACATTACAGGCGAACACGCACAGGGCGAACCGTCGAGACGAATTTATAGGACAAAGATAAATGATAGGTAAAAAATTAAACCTATTTTGATGAAAACTGAACTGATATATGAAAGTGTCAAATAATTCTTTTATTCTTTGTTGAGATATAGACATAAAAGACTTTGTAAGCTACTAAACAGAACAACAACAATATTTTTGTGTCCTCTGTCGGAGGCAGAGGACAAGACTCCCCTACGCTTGCCTACGCAGTTAAAGCGCGCTAGTCAAAACAAATCTACCAGAATTCCATGGAAAATTTCTATATTTAGAAACAAATAGCTCCCCATACACACATTGACATCTTGGTAAATATTAGCAGATTCAGTATAGGTAGTCACATCAAAACTACTCTACAAAAGTCTTACGAATACCTAGGAGCTGCTGGGTAATCCGAATTCGTAGGTTACCATTTTCTTGTCAATATAAATTAAGGTGGTTTGTCGCGGATTGGCGCGAAATTCAAACTTTTTTGGTGTTTTTTTTTTTTTTATTTAACAAGCAAAAAAACTACCGAATAAGTAATTTGCCGCAAATCGTAAACCATTTTCTATGAATTTATGTTAAAATCAACTTTGATTAATTTTGGGAAAATGTGGATTTATAGCATAAAATTTCGTATTTTTCTAAATGCTCCAAAAAACTAGTAAATCGATGTTGGTTTTATCATGATTTCATAGAAAATGGTTTACGATTTGCGGCAAATTTATTTTTCGCTAGTTTTATTGCTTGTGGAACACAGAAAAAATTATAAACTACAAAAATATTTGAATTTCGCGCCAACCCGCGACGATCAACCTAAAGTATCATCAAGATGGTATTATTCTGTTTTTTTTTAAACCAAAAGACTACTCCAGTGCAATATGTGCGCTAACGCACTGATTGCGAATGTAAGTGTCGCGAGCGCGTGTCAAATCGCGATGCGAAGCCCACGCACAATGCTTGCACAGATGCACGACATGGCATCTACCTACTGCTTACTAACTAAGAAGGTACATGTGCACTGTGATATTTCATCAGACACTACAACGTTCGTGGGCTCACACCATCATAAAGACATGCGGGACTTTAGCAATTGGAGACAGATAAATATATAAGAATAGATCTAACACCGAACTGCGATCCCCAACCCGCATGCCCAGCGCGGGTATTATGGTCATTACCCCCAATGAGATAAAACCAATAAAGCGATTATCAGGGGGAGGTTTGCTTCCAGCTGTGGAGCAATATAGGCTGTTGAGATTGAGGTTGAGATATAATCAGGAAACGTTTACATCCAAAAACAAGTCAAACCCTACTTTATGGAATTTTTATAAACACAGCTGCAGTTATTCCACTCTCTTATTTCCTATTTGGTAGTTCGACTGACAATCAAATAGTAAAGTCCTTATATTTTTAACGTGTCCGATTACATTTTTTATGAAAATCGATTTTGTATTATGAATAAGTTTTAATCGATTTTGTTATTCATGCTCAACATTTTGTATGATTTGAAAAACCTTACTCAGGCGTTTAAACGACTCTATTTTTGGAATTAATAAAAATCCAAGTCTCCATATTTTTCGAGTGTGTCTATGAAATAATGCTTCATTTTGTCGGTCAGTATTCGTTCACTTCCCTGTCAATAATTAGGGATCTTCATAATCGTGCATTTACCTACCAAACAGCAATCGGGAGTGGACAGGTTATAAATTTATGTTTGTTACAAAGGAAATCTATTCCGGTAATAGCAATTATTTATTCGTACCAACGTCATCCATCCAACATAAAATAGGAACTTGCCTCGATGAATTAAGTATAAGCCTTAGAAGTTCAGTATTGACGACAGTGTTCCATCGTGACACAACCACATATTCATTTATAACTTAGCTACATAATCACTCTTCTGACTGATTCCTAAATAGCCTGATGGTTCTATTTAGGTTCAAAGACTTATATCATTATTGTTAGTTAAATATTAATGTTAAACACACGTCAGAGGCAAGGTTCTAAATGTTTTTCAGTATTGCAATGTGTGCGCGCCATTCATTGAGTCGACACGAGGAAACAGCAGCGTGGTGTGAGGAGGGTGGCGGCCCGCGCTGGTGGAAAGGGGTCCAACCATCCCACTCCTCTTTATGAATGAGGTTGTACGTCATAGGCATCGATCGCCGGCAACCCGGCCCCAGCAAAGGTTACCGCACAAGGGCATTTCAGGTCTATCAACAGGTGACCGGTTGACGCACGCCGGCCGGTAGGGAGGCTTTTAAATTTTTGTCACCTGAATGTAATGACGCAATTCTGATAATGCAACCTGCTTTATAACTCTCATACGTATATCCAAGCGTAGGTAGCGTTATCTAACAGCATCATCCGCTAAATATATCAAAGCACTTGCGTAAATTACTGTTAGTACCTCTACATTCTGTAATCAACAATATTTGCAGGTGAGTAGATGCTAGCTTAGCTATTCGTGCAATAGGGTATACCATATGAATGTATACCCTATTGCACGTCCACCTATTGCATGTGACTACAAAAAAGCTGATTATTTTTATTTGTATTCTGTATTGATATAGAAATATGTATTTTTTTATGTTTTATGGTGAATTTTAACACATTAATAATCACATTAATAATCGATTTAGAAAAAACTAGGATGCACTCTATACCCTATTGAAAGCAATTCTGGAATTTTGGTAACGCTGCTTCTGCTTTGCTCACACACAGTCCTTCATCGGTAAGCAGAATTATAACGCACTAGATAGATAAGTGTCTTAAAACTTTAACTAGACACTCGGGTTCTCTAAAACAAGGTAACAATAATTTGCAAACATTAAGTGACGCCAACAACAGGGGCAGGCCGTAGCTAGGTAGGACTCTCATAGCTACGAGTACATCTGCGTCGATGACAATGAAAGTTGTCAACAAAGATGAAATCAACGCAAAAATTCTACTTGATTTTAAAAGTCACGCAAGGAGCGCGTGGTTGGAAAGTTCAGTAAACCTAAAAACCAGCCTCATTTCTGCTATTTGCAGACGCGATTAGATATTTAGAACGGGAGGTGTTAATATGCCTGCCTAGCCTACCTAAGTCTTCATTGTTAGTCTTTTTGACGCCCCCTACTGAGCTGTTGTTTATGCTACTTATTTGCGTTTTAGGATTCTTTACTATAAAAAGTCAACAATATCGATATCGCTATAATACTTGTCGAATGACGGATAGTCATTTCCATAAATTCTACCCGAATATTTTCATAACGTTGACCCACTTCAAAAGCAGTAGGTAAGCAACCATCCGTGATATTTTCACCAAGCGTGATATTTTCATAAACCTAGGTAGAGGTACCCCACAAGCCCCTAAGACTTTATTTACCAGGAAATAAAAGCTGGGAGTAATCTCCGTGCGTCATAATTCCCGAGCGTCTGTGGGGTGGCATGACGTCAACTCACCCCTGAACCGACCCCTCTCGTTCTGGAAACTATCCATACAAATTACGTTCAAAGCTCCATATAGTGGAAAATAACGTTAAATAAATTGATTTTCCAACATTAAGATTCAATGTACAACATGGGTTTGTTTGTAAAGTCAGGTTCTTATTCTGGCGGTGTCTTTAACACAAGCGTTAAATACTTTGCTATCAAGTCACACTTTAATCACAAAAAGGTATTATTAGTTCGTTTAAAACAACTTTTTATTTTCTTTAATAATTCGTGTTTATACCTAAATACCTAGTTTTTAATTTTTTGAAGTTTCAGGACTGTCAGTAAGAATTACATAAAACGCTTTGTATTTCATTGATTTCCTTAGTGATAGATATTATTATCATCTTATCTTCCTGAATAGCTCCATCAATTGCGTATAACAGATAACACAAAGCCTATATCTACCCATAGATTCATAAATCTATGCCAACAAACGCCATCGACGTAAAAGCGAATTACGTAAAGCAGACGATTACACTGAAACTATATGAGGCGAGATAAACATTTTCACTTTTCATGGTGTTCGTACGTCAGAGTCCGGGATGATAAATCTGGATTTAGTTTTCGAGTGTTTGACGCGCGTAATTATTAATCATAATCATGGCACACCGACACGCATGACGCAGTGGACTAATGAACGAATATACATATGTATGTACCGAACGGTGCCAAATCTACATTACTGTTCAATGGGTTAATTCTATGAGTGACAGATTTGTCGTCAGTGCCTCTATGAATAATTTGGGCATTATCGGATAGTGATGAAGGGCGGGCGATGCCTGATTATCTCAAACATGTTTGGAAACGTATAGAACGTGGCTATAAAGGTTTCCTTTAAGGGATCTTGATGGGACACAGGTCCCAGAATGATCTTTCGAACGCAAAGATGATCTATCTTTATATTCATGTTAACAAGATTGAAAAAAATCAGAGAGCAGGATCTCTTTTTCCCTGTTGCAAGTCAAATGGAAGTTTTTTTTTGTTTGGCTCGAATTTCTTTAGGTCAAAGAGTCAAACCTAAATCTATAGAGAAATAAAAAGGGCTTGGGTGAGTCAGCGACCACGAACGTGATATAACGTAACTCTGTGTATAAATAGAGCCGGCGGCACGGTATCGTCACCTAGAATTGCATTCGCAACATAGTGCGGTATTCTTAGACATGGTTCACGCTCGCCAAACGATACTCAAGACATTAGTGCCAGTGATGCCAACGTTCTAGCTTTTCCTAGATAGATTAACCTGAAAATCTATGTCTACATGCACTCGCTGTGCGCGAGCACCTTGAAGTTACATACACACGTTGCAAAAGGTTTTATTCTTAGGAAACGATGATTTCAAAAATCGCTCTTTCTGATTTAATTAAAATGTACTCACAGTTGGTTTTGGCCAAATAACCAGAAAAAAATGATCTCAAACCATTCAATTTCTCACTACACTTTTATTAACTTACCAAATCAAATAAAAAAATGCTTTCCATCTAACTTAAAAAAATCAAAGGCAAATTTCATTTACCTTTTCCTAACTTAACAAAACAACAGTAACTAAAGTAAGTGAAAAATACAAAACGTTTTGCATTCAATTTCGTTTCATCTGCGCGCTGCGGTTGGAATGTACGGGTGAAGGAAGATGTTTTTCAACTGCGATAGTTTTTTAAAAGATAAGAAATTTCTTGTTTAAAAAACTTTTTAAGAAAATTTTATCACCATGACCCATTTTAGCAGGAGTAAAATTAAAGAAGTAAGATTAAAGATCCGCCTTTTAAACAGTATTATTAAGTACAGCCAATTACAATTTATAATAAGCAAAGCAATGCTCAATTAATATAGGTAATTATTTATTTTACATCAAGTTAAAGAACCTAATACCTGAATACCATCCAAACTACCGAGTACGCATTCGATAAAAAAAGCTAAAAGTTGGCAACAGTGCCAATAGGTCGACATTGGTAAACCACTTTCTATTGCGAGACACCTCATCATGCCACAATGCAATGCAAGTGTTTATTCGGTGTCAAAGTGTCAAAGATACGTTTACGAGGGCGTTAGCTCTCGTTAGCAATGTTGAGTATGAGTAGGTACAGAGGCGATATTGTTAGCTGACCCCTCAGTTTGCAGTCAATTTCTATGAATACAGAACTATTTCAAAACTAGAATCTTGCGGTACTCTAAAGATAGCAAACAACAACTTTAATAATAATATTATGATTGTTTTGAAAAAACTCATAACCGACTTCGAATCCTTTAATTTAAGAGTTTTTAAGATTTGCGGGATAAATACTATGCTAGGAATGCTAGGAAATGAAGATTTTATGGGACGACCTAGGGAGGGATGATCCCTATACCTACCTACAATCATACTAATATTATAAATAGTTTAGATGGATGGATGGATGGATAGATGGATGTTTGTTGTTCAATCACGCCAGAATGAAATTTGGCTCAGAGATAGATTATAGCCTGGAATAGCACATAGGCTATATTTTATCCCGGGATTCCCACAGGAACGGGAACTACGCGAGTGAAACCGCGAGGCGCTGCTAGTAGCGAAATGAATTAAAACAAGATTCGCCAAGTGCGAGTGTAACTCGCGCGCCGAGGGTTTCAAACATTTGCCATTTATTTGTACAATCAATTTTCTGAAATATTTTAAAAAGTATGAAACTTACAGAAATTTCAAAAAGTGTTTTAAAAAGGCCAAAACGATACCTTTCATTTGATATGCCACATGGGTAGGTACCCCCTTTTGAAAAAAAAATTCCCCTTTTTGACCATTTTTCAAAAACTATTATTATTACTGACTTCTCTATATTTTTCCTGTAAAATATAGATCCATATCTACAAACGCCTAATACATTGTACATGAATCGGTCTGCAATCTTCGGAGATAGGGGGGGGGGGGGAAAGGGCAATTTTTCGACTTTTTTTGAAATATTTCAAAAAGTATGAAACTTACAGAAATTTCAAAAAGTGTTTTGAAATAGTCAAAACGATACCTTTCATTTGATACCCCACATGGAAAGGAACCCCCCCTTTTGAAAAAAAAATCCCCCCTTTTTTGACCATTTATCAAAAACTATTATTATTACAAACTTCTCTATATTTTTCCTGTAAAATATAGATTGATGTCTACAAACGCCTAATACATTGTACATGGATCGGTCTGCAATCTTCGGAGCTAGGGGGGGGGAATGGTCAATTTTTCGACTATTTTTGAAATATTTCAAAAAGTATGAAACTTACAAAAATTTCAAAAAGTGTTTTGAAATGGTCAAAACGATACCTTTCATTTGATACCCCACATGGGTAGGTACCCCCGCTTTTGAAAAAAAAATCCCCCCCTTTTTGACCATTTTTCAAAAACTATTATTATTACAGACTTCTCTATATTTTTCCTGTAAAATATAGATCCATATCTACAAACGCCTACTACATTGTACATGAATCGGTCTTCAATCTTCGGAGATAGGGGGGGGGAAAGGGCAATTTTTCGACTATTTTTGAAATATTTCAAAAAGTATGAAACTTACAAAAATTTCAAAAAGTGTTTTGAAATGGTCAAAACGATACCTTTCATTTGATACCCCACATGGGTAGGTACCCCCCCTTTTGAAAAAAAATTCCCCCCCTTTTTGACCATTTTTCAAAAACTATTATTATTACTGACTTCTCTATATTTTTCCTGTAAAATATAGATCCATATCTACAAACGCCTAATACATTGTACATGAATCGGTCTGCAATCTTCGGAGATAGGGGGGGGGGAAAGGGCAATTTTTCGACTTTTTTTGAAATATTTCAAAAAGTATGAAACTTACAGAAATTTCAAAAAGTGTTTTGAAATAGTCAAAACGATACCTTTCATTTGATACCCCACATGGGAAGGTACCCCTCCTTTTGAAAAAAAAATCCCCCCTTTTTTGACCATTTTTCAAAAACTATTATTATTACAGACTTCTCTATATTTTTCCTGTATAATATAGATTGATGTCTACAAACGCCTAATACATTGTACATGGATCGGTCTGCAATCTTCGGAGCTAGGGGGGGGGGGATGGTCAATTTTTCGACTTTTTTTGAAATATTTCAAAAAGTATGAAACTTACAGAAATTTCAAAAAGTGTTTTGAAATGGTCAAAACGATACCTTTCATTTGATACCCCACATGGGTAGGTACCCTCCCATTTGAAAAAAAAATCCCCCCCTTTTTGACCATTTTTTAAAAACTATTATTATTACAGACTTCTCTATATTTTTCCTCTAAAATATAGATCGATATCTACAAACGCCTAATACATTGTACATGGATCGGTCTGCAATCTTCGGAGATAGGGGGGGGGGAATGGTCAATTTTTCGACTTTTTTTGAAATATTTCGAAAAGTATAAAACTTACAGAAATTTCAAAAAGAGTTTTGAAATGTACAAAACGATACCTTTCATTTGATACCCCATTTGCCTTCCTATGTCTCTTTTGAACATTTCAACATCAAAATTTGTATTGAAATTATTCATTTTCATTTTTCATTTATTTATATTTTTTTTCTTGAAATCAGTAATGGCGCACGAAATGTATCATTATTTTAAATTTCAAGTTAATAGCTGCAGTAGTTACTGAGATATTCAAGAAAGAGCGGGGACGGACAGAGCGAGACCATAAGGGTTTCAAAACCGATGTTTGAAACCCTAAAAATCGAAAAATCGACAAACATAAATAAACACTAAAATAAAAATCATACATTCAACCATACATAGACCTCCTCTTTTTTTCGTCGGTTACTAAAACCAAAACTGATGTATAATTACGACACTTGCCGATTCTTAAACTGCATATGAAAACGTATAAGGCAAAAGTACTTTAAAACAATGGAATCCAGTCGGCATAAGATAAGACTTTAAAAACTAATGTATATACAAATTTAAATTTGTTTTGGTACAATGTCAGTAACCCCAAGAATCCTAGGCAGCAGACCGAAGCTCACCTCACCTCCACCCACCGGCCGGCGGCGGCGCCCAGACAAACCGTGGGAAGAAGCAAACTAACTAAACTGTTTGCACCTACTCCACATCTCAAGAACACTCACTCGGACATATCATGACACTCGACAGACATCGCTCGAGCATTACTCAAAATAATAACAACGAACGGTAGCTTCGTCACATGACACTTGGCTCAATAGCTGCAAAAATAATTGACTTCAAACACTGCGTGTGAAACTTTCCAATTCAATATTTCCCAAGACTATTTTCTCTAGCAAAATCAAGTGTCATAAATGAGTCAGGTCAGGTATGGATTAGAATGGAAATCAGCGAGGTGATTCGTGTGATTCCACACAAGAAACAAATAGGCAGCGCGATGGAAATAGACAACACGTAGTATTTGAGCACAGCAGAAATAGAACCCCGCCTCCGGACTCCCGAACCAAAAGCAGTCAAGTTAATAATAGAATGAATCCCGCAGGGACGTTTTCATCCAGTGATTCACCTGCTGAAAACTCGATTGTTCACTATACGTCAATCGGTTGCGTGGTGTTTACGAGCAGAGCTCGACGGTCGGTAGCATCAGCTGACGTCCAGGAATAGCACTGACATCGCGGCCACGCTATGCCGCTTGCGCCCGCGCACCCACAAATAGCGTGCTATAATTAGACGGCGGTGAAATCGTGGGTTTGTTATTTTTCTTTATCGTCGTCCGTTACGCGATAATTGGGTTAGCTCGGACGATGCATGTGGGCCTGGCTGTTGGCGCGTCGGCGTCGGCGTGTCTCGGGCCCGTCGGCCAGCGCCATGCCATTGTCCTGGAGCGTCGCCCGCGCCACCACCGCACCACACCACGCTTCTGCTCCCACATCTTACTATTGCATAAATTATCTAATAACGGGTCTCTACTCCACTGTTTACAAACAACCTATAAAGTAACGCGCTTTGCAGTGCACAGTTTCCTACACATTAGGTTGGTAGGGAAGTTATGGTAAATTTATCTATCAGTCACACTCCTGAAATATCAACCTGATCGCTATGTATGCACAATTATTATTCTTTTTCATCTTTTTCTATGTTTGAAATGCTCATTTATGTCCGGAATTAGTAGGTACCTACCTACCACCTATCAACACACAAGTTATGTTACAAGTCTTTTGTGGAATCACGCAAAAACCACCCTCTTTGAATTATTGTCTTCGTGATTTGAAATTGTATGGCAAAGCCCATTAAAACGGCTATATCAAGACTATTGAAAGGGGTTTCAAATGTCAACATAGGATGGGCGTTTTTCCGTCGTATCGCACAGCTGAGCCTGAATGGGTTACCCATCATTGCACGAGCTGAATTCCAACTCTAATCTCCCTGATATGATACCCCAAAAAGTACTCAGAATTGTTTTCAGAGAACTAATTTATCAACACAATCTAACTTCTTAGAATTATATCTCTCGTCAGTGAAATCATAGCCTAAAGCACCGTCAAAGAAAGCTTATATTGCGAGCCCTTGAGCTTTAATTCAAAGCAGACAGAAAATTGCGACTCCCTTTGTCTCCCCGGCCTACCAAGCAACAGTCATAACAAAATCAAAGCACTGACTGTTTACCTATAAACGTTCAGGCTTGTATTACCTTGATCGTGTCGAAGGTTCAGGTCGCGCCCACTCGCAAAACCTACACCAAACATCTGACAATCAGACCACAGGTAATTAGTACCTGCAGTCGTAAAGTACGTTAATGAATTTGTCTAATCATTGCCTTCTACGAGGTGATGAATTCATAAGACTTTGAAGGGAATTCATGACTTTGAAGTGAATTATTAAGACTTTGAAGTGAATTCATAAGACTTTGAAGTGAGTTCATAAGACTTTGTAGTTATGTACAAAACTCTCACTGTAATTAGTAGTATACGTAAGTAGATTGATGTCTTGGAACTTAAATAGTTTTCTATTTCTATAAAAGTTTATTTTTCAAAGCATCATAGAAAATACGACGAAACAACCGGAAATGGAAAAGTGGGTCTTTTAAACGCTTCCAACTGGTTTGCAAGTTTGCCTCCAGTTGCTCAGCGACCCAAAGTGGATCTTGGCCTCCGAAACAAGACTCCTCCACACTAGGTTCTGAGCTGTCTCTCGCCAGCTATGGACGTCGAGTTCGCGGATATCGGCTTCAACTTCGTCGATCCAGCGATATCTAAGCGACTTAATTCGTGAACTAAGTTTTAGGTCTCGGTGTAGCGTGTCTTCTTATCCGTGTTTTGAAGGGGCTTCAAAACATCAAACATTCTATCAACAGTCTATCATTTATTGTATAGAATAATTTGTTTTTATGATGCTGAATATTTCGGTCATATATATTTAGCAAACAACCTACATAATAAAATATCATTAACCTACTTATCCAAAAATAAGACTCCAAAGTGTGCTCTACATTTCGACAATATTTCTTAAACATTTAAATAATAAACGTCATCATTATTACAAGATATAAAAAGATACTAAATGTGAAAAGTATTTTCATTTACAAAATTCGGCTATAAAATCAAGCAACATAAAAGTAGCGTTAATAAATTGCTCACTCAAAACGTCGAACTAAATGCAGCATAAGTTCAGAGTTCAAACGTTCGAACGCAGCAAAGCGATCAACTTTCGTAGCGAGCGAGCGAGCGTCGATCGCTCGGTCGGAGGTGCTACGCGACCGCATCGAAGGCTGTCGCAGGCTCCGCGGCTGACGACGGAGCCAGGGCACGCGCCAGGCGCGGGGTGGTGGGGCGCCGGGGGGCGGCGCGGGCGGTGGGCGGCGTCGGGCGGTGACGTCAGCTCTGGGGGGGCAGCGAGCCGTGCGATTGGCGGAGATGCGCGCGCCGCTACCGAATATGGGACCGGTGGTCCATTGATAAAAGTGCGGTGCGGGGTCGCGCGGCGCCAGTCCCCTTCGCACAGCCGCGCGAGAGGCCGTTTCCACGCTGGCGCTGTTCGTGATTCCGCTCGGGCCGTGGGCCGAGGAGCAGGTGGTGCCGGACGGGATGGGCACGGACGCCGAGCACCCTCCCGGGCCGCACCTGCTCTCGCTGGCCGATATGGGCGCGCTCGGCTTCGACTGCGCGCTGAAGCCGGCACCGCTGCCCGCGCTGGGCCAGATGCCGGCGGACCTCAACACGCCCGTCAGCACATCGGATCTACCCGCCTTCTTCCCCAGCCTGCTTGAACCTCCGCCGATATCAGGTGTGTGTCCCGAACACGCGACCCCGACTACCGTAGGCGGATTCGCCCCCGCGCCGGCCGCCGACCGATAACGTTGTAAATAAACAATGCGCTCTACGTTTTGTAAAATGCTATTTGTAAAAGTGTTTCGAATCCCTAAAACGTTCCGGGTGTCCTCTGCCATTCATAATGAAGGGTTGTTGTGACGTAATCGGTTTCAGTGTTCGTTAAAGTGAAATGGAAAGTTCACCCGGTGTCATATGGTCGGATCGATACTTGAACCTGAATGAAATTTCGTGAAACCTCCGCGCCGCCGCCGCTCCGTCGCCTTTCCGCAAACGTCCGCAACTTGCGCAGTGTTAAAATGAAAAGTGGTGGTTTAGGAACAAATAGTAATCGTAATTTTTCAGAAAATTACAAAATTCGGTTGACATTTCCAAGGCTTTACTTAATAACACTATTCTGGTATGTTGTGTAGGTTTTTTATTTATATACTCTTTGATTTTTCAATTATTTTTATTTGGAGAGTTGTAACCTTTTTCTTGTAACATAAAACTGTTTTTTATATGTAGGTATATTTATTTGAGTGAGGTTTTTCTTGCCTAGTTTCGAGACATCTTTCGAGATAAACAACAGAACGTTATGCCAAAATGTTTTACTGCTGACGTTCGTCTCTCTGATTCATGATTTACATTTTAGCTCTCTACTTACCTACATAAAGTACTACAATTTAAAGAGCTCATTATTAATTATTTTAAGGATTTTGTCTCATAATCCGACTTTATCGCCATAAAAATACGTTACGATTTATAATGTAGAGTAGGTACCTACCTATTAAATTTTGGTTTGAATTTGAACTCGAGTTCTAGCATTCATGAAAAAAGTTAAATGGCTTTTGTTGCAATTTATTAGGTAACTACTTTCTTGCTAAATTACTTAGAATTTTTTATAGCACTTTCAAAATAAATTATTTTTTAACATTTGATAGCTCTATAATGCTCTATAATTTCGGAAAATTATGTTTTTTACATATAACGTAGACAAATCAATACATGTATTTTTACCTATCAATTAAAGATTTGGAAACTTTCTGTTAAAATTATTGGTAAATAAAAGTTAACTCGCAAATCCGTAAATTACAATTTAGCCTGGTAGGTAGGTATGTCGTACAAAATTAGAAACGTTGCACATTGAACGCCATGATACCCGACTATCAGCTTCCGACGGACTTATCTCATGCCTTCCGCTAAACGAAATGATACAGCGCATGCGGGAAAATTAATAGTTAAAATAATCTGTTTTTCAAGCGATAAGCAATTTAGGATAACAATAATTCGTATTCGTATTTTTTTTAAATTGATTTCTTCCAATAAATCTAATTCAATAATTATATTGTTGCAGGTACACTACCGGGCGATGAGTTGTCATTAACATGTTCCCCGCGGCGGCATAAGCATGAGGCGTCCCTATCTCCCGGGGCGCGCGCCGAGGACGCCAGCAACGCATCGAGCGCGAGTGCTTCTCTTTACGGGCCAAGCGTCGGCGGCGGCAAGCGCGCGCCCTCGCCACCGCTGCAGTGGCTGCTGCCGCCCGGACCTGGCCCCGGCCCTGTCGACAAGTACTTCCAGCAGGAGTACGAGGAGCGCGTAGACCTGCTCCCGCCCGAGTGCCAGGGCTACTGCCCGCCGCAGCAAAGCTGCCCACCACCGCAGCACTGCGAGTACCGCCCGCCGCCGCAGCAGCAGCAACACTCCTGGGAGACGCAGGAGTACGCGAACCCCCCGCAGCCTACCCCGGGCCCCTCCGGCCTGCCAAAGCGCGAGCCCTATCCCAGCCCCGCAGCGCCGGGCACGTCCGCGGACGCGCGCGCCGTACAACTCGCGGAGTACAACCCCTCCACGAGCAAAGGGCACGAGATCCTCTCGCAGGTGTACCAGCAGAGCGCACAGCCGCTCCGCCTTGTGGCGGTCAAACCCCGCAAGTACCCTAACCGACCGAGCAAGACGCCGGTGCACGAACGCCCGTACGCCTGCCCCGTGGACGGCTGCGACCGGCGGTTCTCGCGGTCGGACGAGCTGACGCGGCATATCCGCATCCACACAGGCCAGAAGCCGTTCCAGTGCCGGATCTGCATGCGCTCCTTCAGCCGGTCGGACCACCTGACGACGCACGTGCGGACGCACACGGGCGAGAAGCCGTTCGCGTGTGACGTGTGCGGCCGCAAGTTCGCGCGCTCGGACGAGAAGAAGAGGCACGCGAAGGTGCACCTGAAGCAGCGGCTGAAGCGCGAGCGCGGCGGCGGTCCGCCCTCGCATCACGACCCGCATTCGCACGCCTCGCTCTAGCCTCGCAATCACCAGTGAATTGTGAACACCGAGGACTATTTTGACTTTAATGTTTTCACGTTGAAGTTATCGAATAATTTCATCGCATATAAGTGTAAGTGTAAATGGATTGTCTTTAATGAAGCTTTATTAACTCTACATTTTGTAAATTCACTGAAATTTATATATATATCTTTTTATACATATTTGTAACAACTACTGTAGGTGTCGATCTACTCGATGTATTTATTTAATTAGATAGATTAATTGACGGAACTCGACTGGGAACAAACAGTAGCGTGAGGCCTAATGTATGCGACGGAGATTTGCGAATAGGACGCAAATAAATACGCACCCACCCGGGTGGGACCCGGGTGGGTGCGTACATCACTGTCATTTCGTCTGCGAGACGTGTTGAGAACACATATCTTTGAAGAAAGCTAGCAGTCTAAGATTAACTAAACTCGACGGCTGGCTTTCCTTGCAAAAGATATCGATAAGATAAAAAAATTGTGCATTATGTATTGATGAGTTACATCGATAAACTATTTGCTGTGACAAATTAAAATCTTCAAATTAACGAACTAATTTTTATCTATGTATGTGAATATGAACGTGAAGGTATACCTTCGATGACTATGAATAGTTAATACATAATTTAATTCTTGTATTTGACGTAACTAACGTGAAACTGTGCCATTAATTTTACTTTAAACGTGCCACTGCAATTTTTATTTACAAAATGTTATATCTAAGTGTAACACGACTGCTGATTAAGTGATAACTGATTATTTCGTTAAACTATATTTCTAGTCGAATTATATAATGTGAATGTGAGAATGTCGACTATGTATGTTTATGAGATTTTTATCTATCGTTACTATTAAAGTTTCTTATTATTTATATTTCGACAGCTGCTGTCATATCTTCTCTTGCTCAAAAGATTTAATTTAACTAAATTTTGCTCAATTCTGCTTTTGGACATGGGGTAGGTTTCTTTGCTAACTTGTTGTTTTCGTGATAAGCTAGTTTTGGTTGCTCTCTTCCACGCACTTGTTCAGTCTCTTCACTCCGATACATGTTTCCCAGTGGCATATATTTTTGTAACGTGCGTATTAATATAATAGACTAATATAAATCTAGTAAAAGTTTTAGTAATAGCATTAAAATATGATCTCTTAATCATTATTAATTATTTTCAAATGTAGTAAAGCTCTTTATTTATAATACTCATAAGTTTTTGTGTAGATATAATTATGATCTACATTTAAGATCATTTCTCTACACTTTAATATCTGTGATGGAGATGTTACACAATTTGAAATTC
Source organism: Eupithecia vulgata (assembly GCA_946478455.1). Lineage (NCBI taxonomy): Eukaryota > Metazoa > Arthropoda > Insecta > Lepidoptera > Geometridae > Eupithecia > Eupithecia vulgata. The sequence goes on along the minus strand of OX297869.1, from coordinate 7,565,360 downwards.
AAAGATCAAGTGACCAATCACTTAGCGTTGAAATATTTACGCTTTTAAGCGTTGTTATTGATTATGTAAAACAATTTCACACATTTCTTAAAGCGTGTTTGTGAATTTGCAAAAAAGAAGGTCAACATTGTTTGGATGCTTGTTCCAAATTTACATCTTTTACTTATGTGTGTGCGCTTAAGAAACCAATTTGTATTTTTTCTTAAGAGCTTACATAAGATTTGCATGCACAAATATTAAGTAGGCTAAGTACGATAAATTGCTGTTAAAGTAATGGAAACGTTGAATAAGAAATTGCCTTCAATATTGATAATCAATGTAATAGAATTTGGCGTTTTCACTAGGATATAATATTAAGTGTGAATTTCATTATAAATTTACAATTTAGAATGATAAATCTAAATTCATGTATGAACTTGGGAAAAAATTGGAGCAGAAATTCAATGTTGATAAGATTCACTAACAAGCAGGGATAAAATACAACAGGGTCGGCCTTTCAGAAATAACGGTCAGTAAGAATTTAAGATATCTGACAATAATTGCTTTTGCGCTTGAAAAATCATTCAAATAAAGAAGCGCATGGTTCAATTTATGTTGGAGGATCTTAAGTAGGTAGGTATAGGGACAAAGCAATTTAGTCACAATTCCGCCGTCAGTGAGTGAAAAAAGCACTTTAGTATCACATTTCTGCCGTCAGTGAGTGAAAAAAAGCAGTTTAGTATCAAAATTCCGCCGTAAGTGAGTGAAAAAAAACACTTCAGTATCACAAATCTAACGTCAGTGAGTGCAATAGCTTTGCTAGGAATGACGTCACTCGCACACAGGCGGTGAAGCCTCCGGTAGCTAAAAAAGTGTCGAGCGAGTTTAAAATGTTTTAACTGTTATGGAAGAGACGAAGTCTCCGATAGACAAGGCTAGCTTAGATAGTATTAAATGCGTAATCATTATAAAAACGTGTTAAAATTGAAACGGAAAAGACTAAATTCTTACACATTTTACGTAATGTTGCATCGCGTTAACGTTGTTATACGGTTTTCTAGTAACGTGTTACGCGGCCGATGATGAGCTGCGTACTCGATCCGGATCTTTACATAGTTGATACTTATGTATTCTGTTATTGAGATTACTTTATGTACAGAAGACTAAGCTTTGTGACTGCAGTTTAGAATTCTAAGCTGAAATATAATTTTTTTTCTATACATACATTTGAAACTTGAGTCGTATCAGCCATATTGAGAAGGAGTTCCAATAAATTTTATTAAGTTCGCCAGTCATAGAGGTTGGTCTAAAGAATCACATTAAGTAGATAAACATGTTTGTTACCACGCATTACATCCAACATTTCGCGTATATACGCACTGAATCAACTTTTGACGATCAACTAATGAGAAAGAAGAAAAAAAAAGAAATGAATTTTGTGTAGATGTACAAGTATGATTAAATTTAAGCTGTCTTATTGTATTTTGTATTTCACCAGTGTGAAAGATTGTTGATGTTATAAACTATGGTATAGATTTTAAGTAGGTAACTATCGTTAAATCTCACTAATTTTTACTAAATTCTATTTAAATAATATATTTGTAAATACACTTCTAAATTTGGAATTAATGTGTATATAAGTGAAAAGAAAATTTTTATTCACCTAAGGTGCAAAATACAAATTGTTGAAAAATTTATTATTGTGTTATAATTTTCCCGAAACCCAATGAAACCTACAGAAACAAATATACTTACAACGCAGTAACAGACGGACTTCTATTGTACCTAATTACTATCTGAGTCCGGCATTAATATATTAGATAAATTTGCATTTACTCACATCTTGATCTAATGGAAGAGTTTTAATATTGAAGGAAAGAAATAACGTCACAAATACTGAAACAACTTTATTTTTTGTCAATTTTATTGCATATTTTAAAAAACGCAGTGCTAAGGCACCTATTTCTTCACATCACAAACAACAATAATCAAATAAAATTTAGGTAGGTATAGGAACGAAATATAAATTATAGTTATGTTTTACTATAATCTAGCCAAGTTCTAAAAGCAAATATAAAAAATCACTTAAAATATTCAACAACTACAGTGGAATAATTAAAAAATATGCGTTGTTTTTTTTTGTAACTGGAACAATTTGTTATTTACTCATACACTCAGGATGCAATAGGTTTTGCGAATGTATATCATAGCAGACTAGCAGCTAAATAGACTCCAATAAATATAACTAAAAAAACAACGACATTTCTTAAGGTATATGTAATTCTTATGGTATGCGGATCTTACAAAACATATTTTTCAGTCATAATAAGTCAAGGACACAACATATAAAAATAAATAACCATGACAGTGCATAAAATAAACATTACAGACAACTGACACCAAAAAAGCAATAAGACACTTTCTGTGGCATTACAATATTTATGTAAATGTAATGCATTGTGTTTATATCTACATCAAAAGTATGTCACCACTACCTTTTGTAAAGGCGAACTACAATAAATTAATATACATGCCAAACTATCTTTTATCTACCACTACCATAGTAAAATGTAACAATAATAATAATACTAGATAATGCTGTGTGAATTGTCCAGCATTATTATTATTATGAAATAATAAAAGACAAGGACACTTACCCTAGACTCAAATTAAATTACGTGGCAACATGTTGGGCTCAATATAATTAACAGCTTTATAATTTTTCGATATTTCTCAATAATTTAATTGCTAAGCCGTTTTGAATAATCAGCTATTTTCAGACGTTTATTTGACATAATAACATAGTTAGGCGCGTATTTTATAAAGCTTGCTTAGTCATCGATTTATACTTGAGTAAACATTTACTAAAGCATTACTCAAGCATTACGATGACTGAGCATAGTTTCATAATAAAACATATTATTATATTTAGTACTAACTAGTAAACTAAAAATCCTGTTGATGTAACATTTATTTTAAATATTTTGTAAATATTGGTGCATGTTATGTGCAGTCGATGACTATAAATTACAAAATGACTTTTTATTAATTTAATTAGTATGGGGACTATGACTTTAAACAAGCACCCAAGTCTCATCAGTCTTAATTTTTAATCTAATGTCTTAAAAATATTCACAAGATAAATATAAATTAGGTTTAATTGAATTTTTCCACAATATAAATTATCAAATTACAATCGTATTGTTAAATTTTTTTGCATTAATTTTTGTGGGCTATTGATAGAAAGTTATTCTTCACTATAATAAGATTTTGCATACATTATTTTCTAAGCATTGAATTTGCCTAGAAAAGGCATTAAAATGGCTACCTAAAATCTTGCGCTTGTGTAAGCTCAAGACGTTGTTCGTCTAAATTACCAATGCAGATAAGTATGGATAAGCACGCCTACTTATTATACCTATTATTGTATAAGATATTTTTATTTCACTAGGACAACTTTTTAGAGAGAACCTTTTAGAGTTTGAATGTTAACGGCTGTGTTTGCGGCGAGAAAAGAGCAAGGCGCTGTCGGCGCTGAAAGACATGCGGTTGCCGATAGACAGACGGACCTCCAAAAATTAAAGTGAGATGATCTTCTGGACTATGGACCATAATTATAACAAATTTGAGCTCAAACAACGATTACTCCACTTTTTTACGTTCCAAATTCTAAACTACATAATTATGTTTGTCCTATGTTTGATACGATCTGTCACTTATCTCATATTTTACCTTTTTCATTTTTCTGCAAATCTTAACCCTAAATCGCACTGCCAAAATTCTTCCAAAATCAAACCGCCCTATGGCTCTCAAACTGATATTAGATCAATGATAAAGTTCCGTCCGCTCAGCGTTCGATTCGAATTTTATTTAGGCCTCATGTAAACTGGATCAGTTACCGTGCTATGTAGTCTCCTCATAATGTTCCTCAGCTTTGACCAAGTTGGGTTCTGACTCGGAGCGTCGTTTGAGGCCGTCGGTGTCGGGCGATCGCGGCCTTTCAGTTGATTCCACTTTGGCGTTTGCAGCGGCCTTTATATCAGGCGCACTTCGACTAACGTCCACCTGATGAGAAAAATAAAATAAAAATTGTTGATGTAACAAGATTTTTCCTGCAGTTTCGGACTCTGATAGCAAGTAATCTATATCCTTTGCCATAAAATCCACCCAGCCGGCACGTCGTGATAAGATAACATACAGACGGAGAAAAAGTTATCGCATAATTTTTTTTTTTACAGTCTCTCGTTTGACCACAATTTCACCTGATGGAGAGTGAAGATGTGGCCGACGATATATCACGAAGGTCTATCTAGATCTAGAAGATACTTATTCACTTTTGTCTTTAAGAGACCCAGGTTGTAAATGACCGGCAAAACAGCAGCAGGGAGCGGTAGAGTAAAACTGGTTAGTGCGAACGAATGGTATATCCACCAAGTAGGGGTGGTAAAACGCTGTGCGTCTGTTTGTCCAGGAGTGGAAGGGGGTGGTGGAATCAGGTCATGTAGTTCCTGTGAGAATTCTAAGAAATGTATCCCGTAAAAGATCGACAAACAAGCGACCTTGCGGCGGTGTTCGAGACTTTGGACCTTAGTCTCTGCAAGGTACTGATCGTCAATGACTCTGAAGGTTCAACAGCAAAAACATGGCCGCAATACTCCAAGCCAGACCGGACCTGCGCTTGATAATAAAATAGAAGCTGTCCCGGTGTGAAGTATCGCTTAACCTTGTTTAGGATCCCCGGTTCATGGCTGCTGTTTTAACCTTTGACTCGATGAAGGCTCCAAAGTTTAGAGTTGGTGTAAATATTAGTTTACCTACTTCTTTTCCATAATTCTAGTATGGATGAAAGGTACGATTAAGAATGCGTTTCCTTCACTAAGATAGAACGTACAACACTTATAGGAATCGATTATTGATTGATTAAATTTAAAAAATCTCGACTGCGCTGATTCCTGATTGGTCGATTCGTATAGGTCTCCCTGCTCGGTTTCGCTGCATCGGGAACGCACCCTTAGAAATGCTGAATGAGAAACTTTTAGCCTTCAATCAACGATAAGAACTGAGTTCCAGCCCTCTAAACATTAAGAAAGATAATAAATTTATTGAAACACAAAGGCATTATGATCATCCCAGCCTATGGACGTTCACTGCCGGATATAGCTCCTCCTAAAGATCGCTACAATGACTGGTCCTGAGCTAACCGCTTCCAATTGACTGGTTGTACTGCTGGGTGCCGTACAACCAGTCAATTGTAACAGACGAATCGGCACGGCCAGGGATATGTCAAGTGGTAAGTAGAGAAGTACTCCTTTGTCCGCAATTGGACTCTTTTGGTCCATTATGCGTTGTTTACGCTAGCATAGCCAACCTAACTCCGTCCAGAAGCGCAGAATCTTCCTGGGGTCTTCACAGGCTTCGCGGAGTGACTTAGGCAAGTTGAGGATTTCTGTTCGTTGTGCTGTTATTCCATCGCTTCCAGGATTACGTGGGCTGATTCGTCGTCGATGTCAAGTGGATTATGAGAGTACGGGAATAGTTTATAGATAGTGCATTTTGTTTGGTTTTTTTTAAATGGGAGAAAATACCTGAAAAGTAAGAAAATGTGTTGCAAACGGCGCCATCTGTGTCTCAACGGCTGTACTACATACCCATTAGGTTCGATCACATTTAATTACTTATGCTTCTTACGTGGTTCGCATTTACGCCAGTGGGGGCGCCTTGTAAAACTATATAAGAAGCTGTGGCGAGGGCTGCGCTCTCGACAATTCTCTGTTATAGCTGGCTGGTTTCCTTTCTTGCTAATTTACAAAATGTTCATACCTGTTCCTGCTCTAAGTAATCCCCAGGCTCCTGTTTGATCTGCACATTCATCTTGTCGTTGAGATAGCACACCCCGTTCAGATCTATGGCACTGTTTGAGAATATCGCTGCTGCACCCACCGACGCGTCTACTAGCGGTTCCACCTGCAATGGTTTAGTAGTTTTAGCATTCTATATGCCATAGATAATCGTCACTCAAACATAGATAAATGACTGAGCAAGCTTTCAAATTACGGACTTAGATTGACTATGATGATTAAAAAGACGCGCGTGATAAAGTACTCGATGTAATTAATGGAAAGTAGACAGAGCTCTACGGCGCCTATGTCCAGCAGTGGACTAATATGTATAGGCTGATGATGAAGAGAGAGATGTATGGAGATTATTATGTAGGTTCTCGACTCACCAAAGTTACATCTTCTGGTATAACAAATTTGAGCTGTGGTTTCTTAGGAGACGCTGTTTCAATGTCCGGTATTTTTTGAATATGTGCGCTGTCTTTTGTCAATGGTTCTTTTGGTTCCCTAAAAATAAAATACACCTTTTAGTTACTTGGCCTTTGCACTATTTTTCCGTCATACTGAGTTATGCTGCTTACAGAATTAAAACACGTAATGTACAACGCAATGTTATGCGAATGGAGCATTTCACCAGTGTAGACGGACTGCCAGCACGAACCGAACTTGAACCGAATTTGTATAAGTCCGAACTTGTATAAGTTCAGTTCGTGCTCACTGCACGCTAGTTTTCGGCGTGCTCGCTAACGTAGAATCAGTACCTACCTACCTAAATTGTTCATATTTGCGCTCGTCTCAACACAACCCGTCGACACTGGCGAACCGAGAACAATGCGAGCCCCTTTGTGTTCTTTCGAAAAACAAAAAAATTGCGGTTCGTGCCGTGTTTACCTTCAAATGCTCGTAGTATGCTCGTGATAAGCTCAGTTCGCGCTCGCAAGGCGTACAGACTTACAAATTGATGATGATTGATTGATTGCATGTTAGGTACATTACATAAGTGTGGACGGTAAAATTATTTCATGTTCGTTGCGTAAATCTGTACGCGGCATTAGATTTTTCATCAATTCGAATTCAAGGGTCAAAGCACACGAAGGTATATTGAAGATTTTTTTCGTATTTTAGAAGCATTTTTAACTCAATCTCCACACCGTAAGGCACATTTTTCTGCTATTTACATTGCAGAGATAGATAGCTTAATTTTTTTTTTTTAATCTTCAAAAAAAATCCTTTCGATGCTTTGATTAGATCTATGTGCCTTGACCATAAGTCAATACAGTACAAAGTATAACAAGCCGGAAAAATAAAGTACCTTTTAGGAGTGGTATGATGACTCTCATTTTTATCTGCCTGATGCTGTGTGATCAAGTCACAAGCTTTGCCTAGTATAACTATGGAGACCAGCACTCTCACGGTTATTAGACACAAGTATGCTAGCAGTATCAGCAGAATCGCAGCCAACCTGGAAGTAACTAAAGGTGAGTACATGGTCAAATCATTTAACAAAAGATAATGTAGGATACTTATGGTAAAAGAATTTTTCAAATCGGTCTAGTAGTTTCATAGCCTATTCAAACAATCACACAAACCTTTCTCATTTAAAAAATCGTTGTTTAATAGAACAACGATATTGATTTGCTAAAGCTAATGAGGACCACCTACCCGACGGGAGTAGATTTAAAATCAGCGCCGCGTGTTCCTTGCATACAGCACAAAGCTGAATTTACTCCCTTTGCCTATAAGTAATTTCTGCATTTCCAGCAGTGGACTAGTATGGGATGATGATGACAATGATGATCGATTGAATATGAGTAAAGCCAAGATTATCAAAAAAGGTTATCGACATAGCTCAAAGGATTAGAAGAAGTGGCAGTGGGCTGGCCATATCTCGAGAAGAACCGACAACCGGTGGGGTAAAAGTGTTCTTGAGTGGAGACCGCGACTCGAAAAACGTAGTGTAGGACACCCTCCGACCAGGTGGGATGGCGATTTGCGAAAGACTGCTAGCAGATGCTGGATGCGGCAAGCTGAAGACAGGGCGCTATGGCGTTCATTAGGAGGCCTTTGTCCAGCCTAGCAGTAGACTAATGTAGGCTAATGATGAAAGCTGATATAAAACCACGCATACCCGTCAACTTTAACAGCATGCACCAGAACTCTTGTGATGACAACACCCAGCGGCAGTGGAATGAATCCCATCCGCCTGGCCACTAAGTCTGAATGATCACTGAATGCGTACTTCTGCCTAGTCTGCGCGACATCATACGCTAGACTCACTGTGTACTCTCTGTAAACTCCGTACGGAATTTCATTGAATCTGCAAAGGAAAATAACTTTTATAAAATAATAATAGTAATAATAATGCTGGACAATGAGCGGCTTCCGATTGGTATTAAAAAGAAAAAAAATAGTTCCAGATATCACAATAGGTGGCAGGCGGCGGCAGGGCGTCAACTGGAAATAAGGTATGTCAATGTTAAATGAAAGGAAAACTTTCGACTTTTCCAAATCGGTTCATTTTGAGTTACGGTTGTTTTCTAATTGTTGTTCTAATTTCCAGTTGACGCCCTCTGCCACCTATCGAAATAACTGGAACTATTTTTTTCTTTCTAAAAATGAAAATCGAAAACCCCGCATTCACACAGCATTACTTAGCCCCAAGCTAAGTAGAGCTTGTGTTATAGGTACTAGATAACTGATACAATACAATACACAAATAGATATTTTTATTATACATAGAAAAGGACCAGAACACCCTGAACAAATGTCTGCTGATCGTACACACATTTGTCCCGAGGCGGGAATCGAACCCGCAACCTCCTACGTCGCAGGCAGACCTTCGCCCACCGCGCCACAGAAGTCGTCCTTATAATAAGTGTTCGTGTAAACCGACCACGCAGCAAACATGCATATTAGCTGCGCTTGCAATTGAATGTGCATAATATGCTCGCGGTTACCCAAACTAGCTCAGTTCGCGATCGACCGCCATCGTCGCGGGTTCAAACCAATCATATATATATAATCCATTTCATACCATACCATACCAGTGACTTTTCTTAGACCACATACGATACCAACTACCAACCTCAAAGGGCAGTTTGGGGGTCAACCAGCACCATCTACCACACCCCCAGCAACAACACTTTTCAATATGCAATAAAATAACATTATTCTGATGGAGGTCTTGCGTTGGTTGCTAGCTGATATCTGTGGTTGCTAGCTTATTACTATATAGGTACAAACTCGTGCTGATGCAGATAAGGTATTATGGTACCTTTATGCATGTGACTTCAAAGAAGCTGATTATTTCTATTCGTATATATCTATTCTATAGATTTAGAAATATAGTACATGCATTTTTACTTTTGTATTTTTGATGTTTTCTTTGTGAAATTTAATCATTAAAAAGTAGATTTTAAGACTCACTCGCAAAATATCTAAACGAGCCGTCACCATTCACCGTATTGTCATGAAGCTTTAGCGCGAAATGTTTTTATTTTTAGTTGTGTTTTTCAATAATCATTGAAATATTTGTGAGGATTATATTATTTTTTCGGTAATGTAATTAATAAGTAATAACATAAATAATCGATTAAAAAATTTAAAACTCTACGCATATACCTCCTAGCTACTGCCCGCGCTTTTCAAGTTTCCTATTTCCGTCCCGGTATACTATTGCCAAATTTCATTGCCAAAGGGACAGACAAGAGTTACCTACTTTCTAATTTATATTAATAATATGGATTTTTAATTATAGAGACCTGCAAAAGCAATTAGGTACGCTTCATATGCAAGAAAATGTTACTAATACAGACTCCATCAAGCTTTTGATGATCTAAAGAGTATGTTGATTATCTAAACTCTTTCTATAAGCGCACTAGGTTGACCGCGGGTATTCTAACCGGTTGATATTTTGGGGCGGTTAAGTGCGTTTTAACACAAACTGTTGCATATTATCGACTGGGAAAGGCCAGCCGCTAGTGCGTGCTTACGCTAAGGGCTTTACTTATTATAACACAAAATAAATTAAGAGCACCTGCCCCTTGACAAACTTTTTTTTTATTCCATGTCCAATGTCCATGCAATATTTCAGCCAGTAGTTATACTTTTTTCTTGTGACAAACACGGATCTTCATATTCCTACATACTATTGTCTATGTGTTAATGTTTATTTGTGTATTATTTGATTGAAACTGATTATGTAGCACTAGCGGTCCGCCCCGGCTTAGCACAGGTATATTTCTATAGCCTATGTTGATCAGGGATTGTGTAGGATTCTAATGGCGAAAGAAAATCGGTCTTGTAGTTTCGGAGCCTATTCAATTTAAACAAACAATAGATAACATAGAAACAAACAGTAAATTATACTAAAAAATTGCTACAGAAAATAGCCATAACACTATCTAAGGTCTTACCTAGTAATAAAGGCATGTTTCACCCAGTCAATGATCACTTCAAATGAGAGCACCAGCACACAGTCCGGAGCAAGTATCCAGAATCGGTCCTCTTTCCACGTGTACTCCTTCATAGTTTGAAGAACCACAATGAACAGTAACACTGACAAGTGCAATCTCTCCCGGACATCACTGCATGATACTTGGAACAAGTTGTTCTTGTCAAACTTCTTGAATACACTGCCCTTTAGTTCTACAAACTGAGAGAAATTTATTACATTGGCAATTATTATTATATTTTCAATGTGTGGTGTGGACTTGAAGAATGAAATGTAGAACACATATTCTTCAATTGCCCGAAGTTACAATACTCCCTCTACAATGTCCTCCCCCCTGGAATCCCTGTCCTACCTCCTTGAAAATTATATTATCCCTAACCTTTTCCCCATTAATTATTTCTATTCTCTGTAAATTTGTAAAAATCAATAATAATAATTATAAAAAAAAGATGTTTGTTTGAATAGAGAATAATATTATATTTTGCTTCACTTATTGTCTGTACTTTAAATGTTGTGTTGTCCTTTTGCTTATGTTGTGTTGTCCATTTCTTTTAGAAAAATCATTTTGATGCAAAAAAAAATCGTTAATATTCCGGCAAACCGATCAAATTCTGGTAATGAAGTTTATGACACTCTGACACAGACACTGGCAGAGTCGCGGCAAAAAGAGTTGCCATAAATAAGAAGTTGAAGTTAATTTAGCCTTTTAAACACCCATTCATCCCACTAGTGGGACAAAGCTGGTGGGACGAACTGTACATCACGTTAATGATATTACTATTCATCATCAGCCTATATTAGTCCACTGCTGGACATAGGCCTCCCCTTCGAGCGCTATATTACTCTTAAATATTCCTAACAAACACTAACCAGTACCCCCCTCTTAGAATTAGACTATAAACTTTGAGTTTGACACAATACTCTAGGGACACTAGTATTGCTTCAGGTTTGTATGGCAAGCGATGGAATAGTGATAAATTTCAATACACTTTGCAATTTCCTCGAGGAGGTGAAGGACCTGTATTACCACCTTATTTGACACTTAGTATACTAGTATTTACAGTAAAATAGGTACTTGTACTTACATTGTTTGACATCATTATGATGAGCAAGCTTTTGTTATTTGAGTTAAAGGCTACATTCAGAGTTGTTGCTTGAAACAACACTAATAAGCTGTGAAGAACTGTGTAATTCAATTAAGGATACATTATTAAAATTAATGATGACAGTTTACTGGTTTTGTAACTTCACTTTGGTGATGGGTTGGTTGTTGTTGTTGCTCAAAAACATAATTCAAATACATACATACAAAACAATTTAGGTGAGATAAATAACACATTTTTTCCTGGAATCAGTTAACTAGTGTATTTAACTAGTGAGGTATTTTGCAAACTTTTAAATGATCATGACATGACGTCACACATTTTATAGCATAGTGTAATTGTGAATCGTGAGATGATTCCAAAAGCTCAATAAAATTATCCGTGATTTCTTAAAAAAGGATACAGACATAAATCATCGCAAATAGCAAATGTGGAATAACACCCAAATGCTCTCTTCTTCTGTCCCTTGGTTCTGTGGCTGTCCAAAATAGTGCATCAATAGTGTCTTGACCAAAAGCAGAGAAAAGTCTATCCCCTACTTCTAACATATTGTAGAAAATATACAGCTTCATCACACTTTGGCTCTTCACTAAATGATACATCATATTTGTGTCAATATAGCACATTAGAATGCTGCACACCAATAAGATAAAGCCTTTTAATACATCACACGTTTCAGCAGGTTGTAAAACTTTCTTTCTTGGGTGTGCAGTAAATCTGAAATTGTCAAGAGGTATTATAATATTATTTATTTGATAGTACTAATTGGCTGCTCGATTGAACTATAGTGTTAGAGTCGCCATATAGACTTACCCAAAGCATTTCCTGAACAGTCTGTTCAAGAATGACCAAAATGCCATCACAAACCTGAGAGGCAAAAAAGTATAAACAAACAAAAGGGAATCTGCACACTGAAAGAACCCATAGGCCATGAACTTCTCTAGCTCTTGTGGAATTTTTATGAATGAGTACACCTTTTCCCGACGTGCTGAGAACCTTTCTTCGTCGTGTTCAAGTAGATATCCCCGAGTCAACTCCACATGCAGAAATGCAAACAAGGAAACTGATTTGTCCCCATCTAGAGAAAAAAATGAGAGGTTTGTGTTTGCAGTTGTAAAAACCAAGAAAGAACACACATTTTTGCGAGAAATTACCTTTGCATTTTAATTCTTTAGTACTTTTATCCATGGTGAGATCACCAGATGAGTGTAGGACGTTGGATATTGGCTTGAAACGTAACCTTTTCGTTTGCTCTTGAACTTCGTCGTTCCTTATTATCATTATGGGACAATGAGAGATTTATCTCTATTTCCTGTGATTGGCTCACATTTATAGCTCTTAGTTTTACACAAGTCTTTGGAAGTAGTCTAAATATTTTGCCGCAATCTTTAGAACACAGCCAAGCGGCAAGCAAAGCAATCAGATTTTTTTCCAAATGCGAGAATCGAGAACGGACGGAGGAATGATGGCAGGGTATTACCGACATGACAGTGACAGACAGTGACAAATCGAATAATGTATTCTCAAAAACCAACTCTATGGTTTTCAAAATAAGACAAACTTTGATTGAATCTTTTCGATAGTGGCTCTGCGTCTTGTCGACACAAGACAGACTTTAGAACGCATACTTTTTGTCAGCTGATCCAATATGTCAATGTCAAAGTAGTGCTGTACCTCTCTTATAGACCTCTCATAAACCACTGATGTGATGAAAGTGATGATAGAACTAGAACCAGCGTTGCCAGATCTCCTGATTTTCCAGGAGATATCCTGATTTATCTAAGATTCTCCTGATCTACTGATTTTACTAATGAATCTCCTGATATTTGTGTTTTGAAATAAAAATAAACTTACAACTATATAATATAAAGTTGTATGAACTATGCGTAAAAATATTATAGTATTTGGGAGCAAAAGTTGCGGCATCTTTAGCTACAACGACAATTGACCAAAACAATGTTAAGAACTTTAAATTTCGCTGCTTGGAGTTTTATATAGAGTCCATTAAACAGGTACTCCAACGTTTTCCATTTGAAGGAGAAATGGCGCTTTATAAAAAGCTGGAGTTCCAAGATCCTGGCGTGGTATTAGATCGCAAAATAAAGACAATTGCTGATTTATTAGCTGAATTTCCCAATCTTGTGCCTCAAGGAAAAATTCAAATTGTAGATACTGAATGGCAGAAATTAAAGCAGAACGTAACGTAACGAATCATCCGAGAATTTTGGAAAATCGTTTCCAACATGAAAAACGGAGATTGCAAGATGTTCCCGAATTTATCTAAAACCAAATTAAGAAATAAATTGAGCACAAGAGTAATTGCCGGAGTTTTAAGAACCAGAAACATACTAAAAAATATAAATTGTTTTGATTTCCAAATTTCCGATAAAATGTTAACAAAAATGAACAGCCAAATGTAACAAATAAACAATAATTAAGTATATATAAATATTTTATTGATCTCCTGATTTAACAGTAAGTTCTCCTGGTTTTTTTAGCTCTTATTTCCTGGATTTTGAAATTTCCCTCTGGCAACACTGACTAGAACCTATTGTGCTCCGGCCCCACCGCGCTTGAACAGTACACGACGACGACGTTTTGTGATAACTACAGTATTTAAAAAAAAATAAACTTACATAATTTTATCAAAAAAAAATCATCTTTGGTTTGGTTATAGAAACATCCAATAAAGTATATAAAAAAAATATTAAAATAATTTATCAAAACTAACCAAATAATTTTGGACATCAGAATCGGTATTTTCCAAAGACTAAATGTGACTTGCACAACACAACCCTATTAGTTAGCACGCCATCATTCATTTTTGATTTCGTTGATTCGCGGTTGCCTACGTTCTGTAAATGTAAGAATTTAGAGGATTTGTGTTGTTTTACGCACTGAACCCTTAGTAAATCCATATTACCCACATAGAAATACATTTTGAATAAAGAGACAGACAACTTCAATTGTTATTATGGCGACGAACGAAGGGCGAAGTATTCAGTCGAACTTGCATCAGCAAGATCTAACCAAATTGGTGAGTGGAATACTTAAATTTGTGCTCTCCCTTCTGTCCAATTGTGCTATAAGGTTAGCTAACTAAGGTTCAAGTAACTTTATAGCTAGTAAACATTAAAGCTAGTGCTAATAGTGTCACAAATTTAGAACAGATTGTCATAAAACTTCTAACCTAACTCTCAAAGTTATGAAACTAACATTAGCCCCGAGTCCGGTTTTTGTCAATTTATTTGAACACGTCAACACGTAATAATAAATATGAAATAACTTGCTGATTCATTTCTATTTCAGGATGTCACAAAACTGTCCGCTCTCTCTCCTGAAGTTATATCTAGGCAGGCCACTATCAACATTGGTACTATTGGGCATGTAGCCCACGGTAAATCCACTGTTGTGAAAGCTATCTCTGGTGTACAAACTGTCAGATTCAAAAATGAGCTGGAAAGAAATATTACCATCAAATTGGGTATGTATCTTGTTAGCCTAAAACATTATTTAATTTACTTGTTACTTACTAAGTGAGATTATCAGCTCAGCTAATTTTGGGTGTAGTTACCCTATTTTCTATATCCTCAGAAGCTTAAAATAATGTGGCTCTCATTGCTGAGTCTTATTATTTATTACCTCAGCAAGTTAATCCTTGATATTATCTGGCCAGTTACCAAGTTACTTTTCTGTACCAGGCTGGGTAGTTAATCCGTTTCATCTCTACAAGATACCATGTGAATATAGTTCAAAATTCAATAAAATCTGAGTTGATTATCCAATTATCTTTTATATACATTTTGGATCTCATTGTAATAAAATCACATGGTATTTTGCAGAGCGCGTGTCGGAATCGGTTGTTAAATTGTACCGTGAAAGAGCCACAGAAAAAGATGAAACCTTGTTCTTTGAAAAATTTGTGAGATCAAAGAAAAGACGGCTTTCACTAGAACCAGATGAAATGCCAGCTGCAAAAAAACAAAAAAAGAGTAAACATACCAGACAACCTGAGGAGTACATCATTGAAAGGATTGTTAAAATGAAATATGAAGAAGGAAGAGAACTATTCTATATCAAATGGAAAGGGTATTCTCACAATGACAATACCTGGGAGCCTATTGAAAACCTTGATAACTGCCCAGCGATCCTCAGTGAATTTCTTGTGGATGAAGAAGTTAAACACTGTGACAAGATTGAACAACTCACAAAGGAATTGTCTTTTGGTGGCCTACTTAGTGAAGAAAAGCTAATCAGTAGACTTGATGAAGTACAACAAACTGAACTAGTACAATTAAAAAATTTACTCAGGGTAAAATTAATCTCAATGATAAAATTACCTGCAGTATGTGAAGTTTATGCCACAAATCTTGTTCAAGACACCAGAGAAATTTTGCAGCTTTATACTGTGACTCGAAAGCGATGTCGTCAATTAATGAAACTAAAGCAGTGGGAGGAGCATATAAATCAGGTGGACAAATCCAAAAAGCTAGTAGTTGAAAACGATGCCGACTTGGCTGGTCCACCTGAAAATTTTACCTACATTAACCAATCAATACCTGGTGCAGGAGTTGAAATTCCTGATGAACCCCCAATTGGATGTGACTGCACTGCATGCAACACCCGCTCTAAAACATGCTGTGGTATGCAGGGAGGATTATATGGCTACACAGTAAAGAAAAGGCTTCGAGTAGCACCAGGTACTCCCATATATGAGTGTAACAAAGCATGTAAATGTTCTGATGAATGCAGCAATCGAGTTGTGCAACATGGGCGTAATGTTAAACTTACAATTTTTCGCACCGCCAATGGTTGTGGGTGGGGCGTTAGAACTGAGCAAAAATTACAACAAGGTCAATTTATCTGCCAGTATGTCGGCGAGGTGATTACATTCGAAGAAGCAGAGAAAAGGGGCAGAGAATATGACGCGAACGGTCTGACCTATCTCTTCGATCTTGACTTCAATTCGGTTGAAAACCCTTACGTTGTAGATGCGGCTAATTTAGGGAATGTGTCGCACTTCATTAATCATTCGTGCGATCCCAATCTCGGAGTTTGGGCTGTGTGGGCAGACTGTCTTGATCCCAATCTGCCTATGCTAGCATTGTTTGCTACGCGCGATATTGAAGCAGGTGAAGAGATTTGTTTCGACTACTTACAAAAAAGTGGAGATAATGATGAGAATGAAACAAGCAGTTCTACTGTGAGTAGAGATAGCACAAGCGACAGCAACGACATAAAGATGCCTCATGGGTCTGATGCCGGCACTGCAGATTCTTCCACCACTCCAGTAAAAACCAGATTTGAAATTCAACAAGAGAATATGTCCAACCTTAGAAATCGTACTGAATGCAAGTGTGGAACAGCTAAGTGCAGAAAGTACCTTTTCTAGATTTTGTAAAAACCTGCTTAATTTATAAGCTAAAATGTTTCATTAACTTCCTCTCCCTATAAGGTCAACTGTGACACTTATTTTAGTCTAACACAGATAGAATCTCATACACAAAAATGGCACCCACTCATGTTATGTTATTTTATGTTATGCACTGAGAAAATTTGAAATTACACTATGTAATCCTAAGGTGAAGTAAAGTGCCTTATTCTTTTTACAAATGCTAACTAAAACACAATCCTAATATTTATCAATTAAAATAATCCCAAGTGTTAGGATATAATAGGATTAAGGTATATGGACTGCTTTAAACATTTTCTATTTGTATTTCCATAAACTGGATTTTTTGTATGTTTACATTGATGTATTTTTTTAGCATTTTATATCATTAAGCCTAAGCATATAAAATTTAGAATAAGTATTTCAATAAGGTGCTGAAGAAAAGTGTGCCTTTGCTTAGTTATTAGAATAATTGGAGAATGTTGTTACTATTATGTACCTACGTTAATATTAAGCAGATTTATAATGCAATTTTAGATTGTATGGATAGGAAATAAAGTATTAATTATGGACTAAAATTATGATATTATATTTTGAGATCCTCACTTTCCATACACAAGCTATTTATAGATCGAAAAACCATACAGCTTATAGTACTGACTTACCTAGCTTATTGATATCAAGGAAAAACCATATGAAATGTTTGTTCTATTGGTCGTGTGATGCTTACCCATCAGCGTTTTCAGTATATTCAGTATTACAATACCTACATTCTATCTAGCTAAGAAATTCTCTATACTCCGATTTAGAGTCGGAGTTATTTTATATGTCAACAAAGATATTTGTGAATGAAAACATAACAATAACAGAAAACAAAATGGTAACAGCAAGGTTATCGTAAAATTAAAACACAAACTTCAACAACGCATAATCTCACATGTGGAGTAAAAAAAATTGAAATTCGAAAACGAACGATATATCAATTGTGTCAAAGTATCAAAGTAATGAATTAAAGTCTCCAAAATTAAAAAGTGTTTCGAGCTTTTGTTCTTACTGCGTTAAATATTTTCCACCAGTATTCCTTGGATTTTACAATTTCTTTGTATACAAAAATATCCAGGTTTTTTAATCGGAATATAATTATATTTATCAACAGTGTCAAATCAGATTGCGAATGCTTAAAATCACATTTATTACCCCGTTAATGAGCATTCATTTGAAAACCTTAAAACTACTCTGCTGTGCTACTTCCAGGAGTTGGGTTATTTAGGCCCTGGTTATGCAGATAATGCACAGTACACTCCCTTGCGATATGTTAATGTAGATCGCAGTTAGGTAGGTACTTAGAATGATAATCACATTGATTTCTTCACAAACCAGAGCAAGGATAGCAGGTAGCAGCTTTTTTCACACTAATAAATGCGAAAGTTTCGATGAATAGATGTTTGTTCTTCACGTCAAAACTACTGAACGGATCGACCTGAAATTTTCGCATAGATGTAATACTAGACCTGGAAAAACATATAGGCTACTTTTTATCTCTTAAATCAGTTCCCTTGAGATAGAAATAACGCCTGTGAACTGTGCGAAGCCGCGCGCAGAAACTAGTATTTAATATTTCAAATGCGAAAGTTTGGATAGACGTTTGTTACTACTGAACGGATCGGCCTGAAATTTTGCGTAGATGTAGCTCTAAGCCTGGCATCAAACAAAGGCTACCTTCATCCAACAGAACATGGGATAGAAATAACCCTTGAAAAAAACCGAAGCCAATGTATGTATGGTAATTCTGGCAAACCCCATTTCATGTTTTTTGGGGAAAGCATTCCTCATTGGACGTGACTTGAGTTTATAGGCTGACATGACGATCTCTATAATATTCGTCTCATTTGCTCTCCAGGTTACGCAAACGCGAAAATCTATAAATGCGACAACCCGAAATGCCCTAGGCCTACCAGTTACATTTCGGGGAGCTCCGGTAAAGATGATAACTTCCCTTGTCTGCGGCCCGCGTGCACGGGTCGCTTCCAACTGGTGCGTCACGTGAGCTTCGTCGACTGCCCTGGGCACGACATCCTTATGGCCACCATGCTCAACGGTGCGGCGGTTATGGACGCCGCGCTACTGCTTATTGCGGGTAAGAAATTCGATGAACATTTGACTTTTGTAGAGCCCGTAAATCAGGTATGTTTAAAAAAGCTCAAGGTCTTACAGGGAGCTATGGAGGGGGCTATGCTCGTCATCTCAATGCGAGATCAAATCAGGAACAAGGAGCTCCTCGAAATAAACCACGACTCTTTGAATTGCGAATCTAAAGTGGCGGTGGATCGAGTACATCACTCACCGCGACTGCCATTAGGACCATGAGACCCTTGAGTGGGGACCACGTACCGGAATACGCAGTGTAGGCAGGCCCCTCACGAGATAGATAGACGATGATAAACGTCGCAGACCGGCGCGTGTTCTGGTCTTTTATGTTATCGGACATATGGACATCGTTCGGCTGATATGTTGAGGTGTAAATATTTTGAACCCTGACGCAATAATATTTTTTAGGTTGAAAGGATGGAGGATTACTTGATAGATAATAATCCAGGACGACCTATGTGGCGCGGTGGGCGAAGGTCCGTCTGCGACGCAGGAGGATGCGGGTTCGATGCCGGCTTTGGGACAAATATTTGTACAATTTGCAGATATTTGGTCCGGGTAGAACACCCGGAACAAATATCCGCAAATGTTCGTTTTCTATATACTATGTATAATCATGTAATGTATTGTATTATGTATATCAGTTGTCTAGTACCCATAACACAAGCTCTGCTTAGCTTGGGGCCAAGCAGAGCTTGTACGGAAGGGTGTACCTACCAATATCAGAGTTCAAAGTAAAACAGTCACGGGATTTCCAGTTTTGTATGATTAGCTTGTCATATGATTTTGCTGAAGAATTAGTTCCCTTTCCCTGTACACCACACGCTATGCATGTCTCTTTCCAGGCAACGAATCCTGCCCCCAACCGCAAACCAGCGAACACTTGGCCGCTATCGAGATTATGAAACTGAAGCACATACTCATCCTTCAGAACAAGATCGATCTGGTGAAGGAAGGCCAGGCGAAGGAGCAACACGAACAGATTGTGAAGTTCGTGCAAGGAACAGTTGCGGAAGGCGCCCCTATCGTGCCTATATCCGCGCAATTGAAGTATAACATTGAGGTACCTAATTGGTTATCTGTCTAACCAACCAGCAGTTGTGTGTAACTTCAAAAAATAGCTTCTCTTTCGAGAAGAAGCTGTTTTTTGAAGTTTTTTATAGTATATTGATCCCTGTCCCTACAACGTAAACACATTTCTAAGTACGCGCGCGTATTCGCTCGAATAAGCACGTCTTTTAAAGAAATGTGTAGTGTGACCCTAATTTAACTGCGGAGGCGCCATTATCAGTACACCCCTGGCGGTCTTGCCAGTAAACTGTACCCGTGATAAAACTCCTAAGACGTCCTCTCATAATGCTAAAAACGTGACGCTTAGCATCGCGCACAGTAAGTACTTCTGCTATTTAACGAGTATTAATCGCGTTTATTTACCTATTTCATCTGTCCCGTGACCGACCACGGCAGTTTGTAAACCTGTCGAAACGTCGTCGGGAAAAACAGGTAAATAAACGTGTTAAATTATTTAACGCGTTTATTTACCACGGCAGTTTGTAAACCTGTCGAAACGTCGGGAAAACTATTACCTATTTTTCAAACTGCCGTGGTCACGGGAAAGATGAAACAGGTAAATAAACGCGATAAATACCCGTTAAATAGAATTTATAATTAAGTACTTCACAGTTGCGATAACGCTACTGATACTGCGTTGAAGTCAAGTAGTGCAGATGATGACAATGAATATTGAAATGTGTTGATCTCTACCAAGTTACAAATTTTCAGGTGCTCTGCGAATATATCACAAAGAAGATCCCAGTACCGCTGCGTGACTTCACATCACCACCGCGTATGATCGTGATCCGCTCATTCGATGTCAACAAGCCAGGTTGCGAGGTCGATGACCTGCGGGGTGGCGTCGCCGGAGGTTCTATACTGCAAGGCGTGCTGACTGTTGGCATGGAGATTGAAGTAAGTGTTTTGAGACTTGACTTCACCACCGCATATGATCGTGATCCCTTCGTTTAACGTCAACAATCCGGGCTGCGATGTCTCTATATTACAAGGCGTGCTGACTGTTGGCATGGACATCGATCAGCATTCCAACAGGGATGTAAATACTTACTTCGGTGATCGAATGTTTTGAAACATCGCATCACATATCCTCAGCGTATAATCGTGATTCGTTCATTTGATGTCAACGAGCTAGACTGCCGGATTGCTAAGTAAAACACTCAAATAGGTCAACTTACTTTTTATATCATCATCATCATCAGCCTATACCAGTCCACTGCTGGACATAGGCCTAATGAGCGCCATAGCGCCCTGTCTTCAGCTTTACTTTTTATATGCTAAGGACTAAAGATGGCATAGACTCAGATAATCACATCACCTCTAACCAAAGACCACTCCTGTTTGCAGGCGTAAAAAAATTTAGGCCTGCATACGGACGGCCTTCTCATTGTCACGGCCTTTGGCAGGTTTCTATATCAAACCTACTGTCATATTAGCTGCTGTGTAGAAGGGGACTAATATACCCAGACAGAGTTAATTGTTTTGTTAAATGAAAATTTATTTCAACTGTTATTCGGACTCTACCTAGGTAAACCTAGGTTTACTCGATCTTCTAGCATTACCCGTGACATAAACGTCTATCCTTATTTCATGTTCCTCAAAGCAAAATGAAATGTTAGCTCAAGCCAAACCTTCCAAAAGCTTCGTATAATTTATTTTTTTCTTTTTAATTTAAAAACCCGAGGAATGTAACATTCGGGTCAAACCACTACGGGTTTAAGGAGATTTATATAAAGTCTTATTTATACTCTTTTTTAATAAATAAATAATCTGATCATGGCAATCCACAGGTACGACCCGGCCTAGTGAGCAAAGACGCGGACGGCAAGCTAACTTGCAAGCCAATCTTCTCACGCATCGTGTCTCTATTCGCGGAACAGAACGAGCTGCAATATGCCGTGCCTGGAGGACTCATCGGAGTCGGCACTAAGATCGAGCCTACGCTGTGCCGAGCCGACAGACTTGTGGGGCAGGTAATTAAATCACACTTATATTATTATAAAAACAAACATAGTTTTGGATGCCCTCCGACCAGGGGCCCAACACCCATGCTGTATTGAAATTTGAATCACCTTCGTAATATGCATTTGTATGGCAAAGGACATTAAAAGGCTAATGACATGGCTTTCAAATATCTATCATAGGATGGGTGGTTTAGCGTTATTCCATAGCAGTTCTACTAACCAATCGCATTACGGGGAATGGTTTCGTCACGGAATTTTAAGGTTAAATCCTTAGTTGAAATAAGGTTAACACTATATAGTGTGTGATCTGATCTGTGTGGAGAATATAATGTAACGGTTTCAACCGGTTTTCGAAACATGCTCGATAAATTAAGTCCTGAACTTTATCATATATAAATTTCAAAGTTGAATATTTAGTAGTTTGAGT
Source organism: Eupithecia vulgata (assembly GCA_946478455.1). Classification (NCBI taxonomy): domain Eukaryota; kingdom Metazoa; phylum Arthropoda; class Insecta; order Lepidoptera; family Geometridae; genus Eupithecia; species Eupithecia vulgata. Next base: position 7,542,986 of record OX297869.1, on the reverse strand, counting down.
GATATGAAGGTCTGACGGAGTTGATTTGAGGTCAAATTTTTGTGAAAAGAATAGACAGAATTTCGCGTTCATAGGAGCGGGACAGGTCACAGCAACACAAGCCCAAATATCAAGTTTTTACTTATTATCTACTAATTAAGAAATTATTTCAAATAACCGAAACATATAAAATATTCTTCTTACATAGTTCTATTACCATGCTTATGCTCAAGATCTTAACTTCTGTATTTATTGAGATGTTAAGGTTTAAGTAAAAATTTAGAGGTAACTTGCGATTTTTCGATAAAATTTTATGGAATCGTGTTTTCGAAACATATGAACGATAGAATAAGTCCTGAACTGTACCATGTATAAATTTCAACGTTAAATATATAGTCGTTTGGAAGATATTTAGGTCTGACGGAGTTGATTTGATATCTAAATTTGTCATTGTGTGACAATTCCACTGCCATAGTTAAGCCACTATGGCTGAGCTTAGCAGAATATATCCTAGAGGGGATAATGATATCCGAAAGACTGCTAGTTGGGGTGCTATGCTGCTAATACGGGAAGCCTGTTGAGCTGTATAGTTTGTTTGCCATGTCTATGAGATTTTTTTGTAAGCCTAAAAAAGAATTTAACGATATTGGTGGACTATTATAAATGCAAAAGTTGCGATTTTTGTTACCCCTTTAAAACAAATCTAGTGAACGAATCAAGCTGAGATTTTGGCATAGGTGTACTTAGTTTTAGTTAGTATCCAGATCTAGCCTACACTGTGCCGAGCGGACTGAATTTTCGGAGAGCACTTTAAAAGCTTGTCCACTACTGGACAAAGGCCTTACCTACGTAATCGCAAGTAACTAACATGATTTTAAAATACCAATTACACTAGTTACTTATATGGTACAGTTTGAGACCCCCTTGAATATCTATTCTTAACAAATATCATCAAATACCTGAAACTCGACACTCAGCACTAACGCAAAGCATAAGAATTTTAGTCTTTTTAACAGTTTATGATTTTGTTAAATCTGTCTCTGTGCTTGAATGGTACTCTATTACCTCGAAGCATCAAAACAGCTATAACAATTTGGGAAACTAGTTATTAAATAACTCGACAAAATACCGGTAGTCCTCAGCAAAAAAAAAATTGGCATACAGCCTTTGCCCCCCTCATTGAAAAAAGTCAGTTCTGTTCTTTTTTATAATTTTCAATTAATTGTTTGTTGTGATTTGTTTCCAAACATTTCATCTTGAACTTGGCTGGAGTATGACTGTGTGAGCTACGTTTTATAAACTTCAGCTTAACATCGTAGGCAGCGATGGCTCCGTCGTACCATTTACTTGTTTTGTCTCCAAGCTGTATAAAAATATTCATTTCAGGTGCTTGGTGCTGTCGGCGCATTGCCCGGAATCTTTGTAAAACTCGAGGTTTCCTACTATCTACTGAAACGTTTGCTTGGAGTTCGTACGGAAGGTGATAAAAAGGCAGCCAAGGTCCAGAAACTAACCAAGAATGAGGTAATTAATTGCTTTCAACAAAACTTATCCTGTTCGATTGGCACAGCATCACCTATTCATGTTTTATATGACAAATGACTGATTTACTTACCATCTAGCCTAGCCCCATTGTAAGCAGAGCTTGTGTTATGGGTACTAGATAACTGATAGTTTTCAGATAGTTGCATTGAAATGACCCAGCTCAAGACAAATATTTGCAGATCATGCAAGCATTTGTTTGGCGAAAGGAATCGAAACCGCAACCATCTGCGGACCTTCCCTCACTGCGATACTAATTTCGCTACGTTTTAGCGGCATAGCGACGATGGATATTTATCGGCCGATAAATAATAAATAAATAACATCATAATTGCAAATGACGTAGAAATTTAACTCGTTGTTTTACAGGTCCTATTGGTGAACATAGGATCTCTCAGTACCGGTGGTAGAGTGATTGCTACCAAAGCCGATTTGGCAAAAATAGCGCTCACCAACCCTGTGTGCACAGAGATTGGAGAAAAGGTGGCCCTAAGTAGAAGAGTTGAAAACCACTGGCGGTAAGTAACCAAGCCAATCAATTATTGGCTGACTTGCGTTGTGTGACAAAGCTAGAAACAAACTATAGTCCAGTTTCTTAAAATAAGGGGTCGCAGTTATGTCGATAATCTGCATAGTTACCCATACCAATACCTACCTACCAAATAGAAAGCATAGGAAACTAAGAGGGAGCACACACAAGCGTTTTGAAGCGCGAGTTCTGAACAAAATCTAATTTAGTCATAAGGCTCAAAAACGCGGGCGGCGTAGGTGTGCGCTTCGCAACGATGTGTACTCACTTCAACTCGATTTTATGCGCTATTCAGATCGACGCGGTATTCACTACCCGGAATGAGCGGAGTTTCGCTTGGATTTCGCGAGGTCGGAGGTATTTCATCGTGTATTTTAATGACAGTAGGATTACCGCATACCCACTCGGATTTCGGTACCACCGCGGTGGGTAGCGAATACCGCGTAAATCTGAATAGGCCTTTATGCATAGGGTCAACTCTTTATAGTAGCATGTTATAACTGGTTTTCATTTTGTGTTTTATCCACTCTAAAATAGGGACATGAACAAAAATTCAAAACCAAATTTGTTTCAGATTAATTGGCTGGGGTCAAATTCAAGGAGGTGAAACTATAGAGCCAGCAAAGAATTAATGTTATATTTTAACTTTTATACATTATTGTATCTATACTATGTATTTAATAAAAAGCAATTATTAAATAATACTGACTATTAACTAACCCTTATAAAAATAGATTCAATTCCTACTACTTAATTACATTTCACAACATGTGTAAAGAAGCATTCTACTAGAAAGTATGAAATTTTAAATGCTGATGAGATTAAATAATTTATTTGATTTAGTTATTTTACAGTTTGATCTGTTCCTAGGCCATGTAGATGAATGTATTGATATCTTCGTCATCCCGCCGCATGTATTTGTGCTCTATAAGCCACTCCAGTTGCTCCTTTATCATTTTCTTTGATGGCAAGAACATATTCTTCAAAATCTCCACAAGTTCACTCTGAAACAAAATATTTGTGGTTAAAGAGTACACAACTACAGGGAGGTAAGCCATATTAAAAAATTGAGGCAGTTTTACCTGTAATGCAGTGTTGGTGATACGTTTTCTCATCTTCAAAATTTTTATGATGGCTTCCTGAGTACGCAGTATACGAAGTTGAACAATGGAATGATTATCTTCCAGTTGAGATCTCTCAGTGCTAAGCTGCAGCCTTCCTATCAAGTTAATCTTGCCCCTGCGTTGCGGCTTTGCATTTTTGACAAGGGCAAACTCCTGGTTCACCCAAAATGTTGTATTTTCAGTAAAATCTTTAGGATTCTGGACTGGTGGATTGTACGACAACAACTGTCTCTTTAGCTTAGGGAATGCCACTAAGGACCACAGTGTCCTTCTCAACTCGGGATCGGGAAGCTCGGTTGCGAGTCTCAAGTTCTCGTAGGTCACTTTCTCCATTGGGCGCTGGTTCCACGCAAACAGAACCGCCATTTGGAAAGTAGTTACGTCCAAATCAAATCGCCCCACAGCATTTGCGAAAGTTATGGTACCATTGCTCATGTGATGGTACCACTGCAGTTTTCTACCTGAATGCTTTTTCTTATAAAATTCTTCCACTTCTGGTATGTAATCTTCTAACTCTAGGGGAAGGCTTACAGTAACTCTTTCAGATCCGCGTGCCCATGCTCCAGCGTTGAGAATTTTTATGTTAATCGCATCATGGCGTGTTGTTTCTCCTCTGAACTGAGTGTTGAGATCTTCACTAACTTTGATGTCTTGGAACATTCGCGCTAGTTTATTGACATAGTCTGCTGGCATGCCCACCTCACGCAGCCACTCAACCATATCCTCTTCCTTTTCTGAATCTGCACTAGAATCTAAAATTAATCTTCTAGTCAGGTGAGCTTTGTGGTATCTCATAAATACATCCTTGTTCTCAATATATTTCAGAACCAGCAAGACATCCTTTAGTCTAGATTCTATTTGCTCACTTGTCAATCTTTTGCTTAGTGGAGTTTTACGAAGCAACATATCACAGTAGTTAGCTAGTAGCTCCGGGCACTTGCTTTCAGGTGCAGTGCCTTTTGTTCCTCTAAGCAGGGCTGAGGACGGCAGTTCCAGCTTGAAGACTGTGGTGTCATTCACTACACACTTATAGGCCTTATCCCTAGCAGTCAAAAAACGAGGATCATCTATAAAAGCATCTTTCACTAAAGTACTGAAACGTTTGAACAGTTCCAACAAACGCTCTACATACTTTTCTGAATCTGATGTTATAATGTCAGCTGAGGCTACCATATCTGCCAAGCCTGCAGAGACAATGTGAGCTTCCAAGTCTCTCAAGACAGGCGTGACCCCTTCAGGTACTCTATCTAAGAGACGGAACATTCGTTGAAGCTTTTCAGTCTCATCTGCCTTTATGAGAGGTGCACTCTCAGCAAGGAGTGTAGACAGGTGTTCACCAATGAGCACCTTCTCACAGCATTGTGTTAGTGCTGCCACACTTCCACTACCTGGCTCAAGATATCTATGAGCCCGTGCCTCTTCTTCTTTGAGTCGCAAATCAGCATACTTCATGTACGATTGTACACCATTTGCTGATAAATGTTCAGATGCTTTTAACTTGTAGAATTCTTCAGTTGCTTGCATGTAAGCAGCCTCAAAATTTTCTCTATATATTTGCAACTTGTCAGTAGAGTTTGAGCATAAATTAACTGAAACAAAAACATTGTGTGATTCATTAGTCACTTCAATATTCAAGAAGATAGGTGCTTACCCTATTCTACCACTCAAAAACTTAAATGTTACTCAGATTGATGAACTGATGTAATTTTCATTTCTCATCATACAGTCAAAATATAGTGACTTAAAACTAGGTTAATTTGCGTAGTGTTGGAGCATTGGAGGAATTTCCAGATGCCTTAAAAAAGATAAGAGCCACATAAAAAAAGTTGACTTTATTGCTTACCATAAGACTCCCTCACTCCAATGACAAGTTGGGAATCAAATGATTCACCATTTCTTTCAGCTTGTACCAGTTTCATGGCTGAATCTTGTAACCTCTGCTTTATATCCACGAAAATGCTTTGATTCCATGAATCAAGCATGAGTTTTCTCACCAAGCTGTCTTCATTATTGTTGTTATTGTTTTTCTTTTGAGCAGATGTGTTAGAACTCCCTCCTTTACTAATATTGTTTATTGAGTTCTCTAACTGCCGGAATGGTGTGGGTAAATAATTGCATTGAGTAAAAAATTTTCCCCATTCAGCTATGTAAGCTTTCAGGAGTGCCTGGTCCTCCCTCTGCGCTAAAACCCGAGCCTGCGCCTGCTTTATGTACATCATCACATCCTGCTGCAGGGCATCTCTCAGTTTGTAGGGTCCTCTTTCATCCCACAAGCACACTGAATGCACTGAACCAAATAAATCTTGCCATTCGGTTTGAGTGACTGTTTCTTGCTTTAGAAGTTTTAGAACAATCGGTCGCATTGAGGGCCATTTGTCTTCGAAGGTGACTTGCCCTTTATCCTGAAAAAAAGCATACAATACAACGCCGCTGCCGTTACGAAAATTAATTTACGGATTCTATGGATTCTTAGACGACTTACCTTTAGCATATTGCAAAACGTTTAACCACTTTTTTATTTTACACTACCCTAGCATCTCTCTCTAGAATAATTTGATTTATTTTAGCAATTCTCTGTCTGTACTGTACGAGTATTTTATTTTCCCCTGCCGTGCGTTCTTTTCTTTTTCCTTCACTTCTGCAACTTTGCGTTTCGTTCGTTCAAGTTCAGTTCATGTCGAATTGCAGCAAAGATCCTTAGGATCCTACGTTCCGTTGCAGCCGCGTTGTAGATTAAAGAGGAGAGGAGGAAGAGGATTAGTGATTTCAAAAATAAATGTTTACTCCGGTTTTTGATTCCACTTCTATTATTCTGCAGTCTGTGCCTGTGCCGGCTTTGACATTGACACCCATCTACGCTTTGACATGACCAATCTGTCAATGTCACTTACATGAAACGTAATTCAAAATGTTCAAGTCATTTAAAATTTTTATATTTTAGTTTTCATGCAGCAGGCTTAGCTTTATTTAACTTTTGAAAAATGTGTTCCTTTGGCGAAATAGTGGAACCTGGTAGTCGAAATGCTTGGGAAGATTGGGAGGAAAATGATGTTAACCAATCAGAGTAAGTAAATTTTTGTTTTGGTGTTGTTTGGTTCAGACATCGAGCACTTAACCAGTCGATTGGTTCACATCACACTACGAACTTCTGCAACTCAATTTTACCCTAATTTAGCTTACACTAACATAATTATCATTTTTCAAAGCATAACGAACGCCTATCTCACATTTCAGGTTAAAATGGCAAAAAGACTTGGATCTCCCAGAAAAAATCAGCACACTTCTAATCTTAGAAGGCAGATATTTAGCAGAAGGCATAAGAATGCAAGTTGAGCTAAAACTACAACTAGTAAATGCAGTTCCTGAAGTCAATTTAAAACTCTACAAATCGGATCAATCTGACTGCTATATATGTGTGATGATAGACTACAATTTACTTCTGAGCAGTGAAATAGTTGAGTTGATAAAGCCTTTGATAATAACAAGTGGTGATATAATATGTATACTGACAAAACCACTGGTTGAATACCAAGTGCCCGAGCTTTTGAGTGCTGACTATGTTATCCGAAGCTTGTCCACTAGCAAACCAGCCTCAACACTGGAAATAAGTTTCCCTAAATTAGAGCAACCTAATATAATTTCTGGAGTATCTGCTGGAGGTAATAAACTTACATTGCCCCTATTGGTACTATTTTAAAAATAACTCCTTTTAACTTTTATGTATTTATTTATTAATAATATTAAATTTTATTTAAGTATTTATTTCGAATGTTCACCATAATTAATAGTAACAACTACTTAGATACTATGTTAGTAACCATAAAACAGATTTCAATTATTTATATCACTAGCAATAATTGCAAAATTAAATCAAAATCACATATTTCATTATCCTATTTGTAAACACATATTAAAAATTCTAACTAGATAAAAATTAAATTAAAGCAAGTAACGAGTACAAATAAAGGTAAAATTGATATTTAAATGAAATTTATATTTCCAGTTATCAGTCTCAGAGACCACCTGAATTTGCCTGGTGTGGCTGTGGTCTGCTACATCGAACACCCTGAAGAATGCCAGATTGTGGAACTTCAAAAACTATTACAAAAGCTCAATGTTGTTCAAATTGACTCGAACCCAAACCACATACTGAAAACGAATCTGTATATTTGATAAACATTAAATCAAATTATTTTGTAGTTCATTCTTTTATTTCGAGGCAAATTAAAAAATAGTTGAAATTTGGTCTCTAACTAAGGAAGAAAGGTTTGTAGTAGCACTTTGAAAAGAGACATGGTATAGCGAATAAATATCTACTTATTATGGATCATGAGATGCAGGCTTGACAAAAGTAGGGCACCTAAATCCCTCAACCCCAACCTATAATGGTCCACTGTTGAATGCACACCTCCCCCTGTTTTTTTTATTTCATGGGGTAATACCCTTAATCCCCAGACTGGGCATGGGGGCTATAATTTATTTTATTTTTACTATTTGTTGTTATAGCAGCTAGATAAATTCTGTGAATTTCAACTGTCCACCTTCTATGGTTCATAAGCAAGTCGGTGGGAGCCATATTAAAAACAAATTTTTTTTGCTCATACCTTCATCTCTTGAACTAAGGTGATTTCTTCCGTCCACGCTTGAACCTAGAGGTAGACAACTGGTATTTTGACACGGTGTTTTTAACTAATTGCTGCTATAAAACTAACATTAAAAATAAAATAAATTTAGTAATTGTCCAACGTCCTAACAAAATTATTCCGAACACGAACATTCGGTTGAATAAAAAATTCGTCCGAACTTTGTTTTAATTTCGCCGCGGTTCTAGATGCACCCCGCCCGACTCCACGATTCCGCCAGCGGAACGTAGGACCCTAGGATCTTTGCCTGCCAGTATAATAAATAGGTACGGAAAGAAAAGAGAAATTGAGGCTTAAAATATTTAATAAACATCAAAGGCAAACATTTAAATGATTAAAACTATATAATTTAATGTAAAACATTATGAAAATGTAACTTAAACACGTATTTAACAAAAAAGCACAGCCTATTGAATCGCAGACCAGTTAAAAGTTTGGTTTTCTATTTTTTGTAAGATACAAAAATGTTATTACAGGTTCAAAACTGTAATGTTTTTATAGCTTACAATTAAATAAATAACATTCCTAATAATGTAAGTATTTGCTTGGTTTTCAGTATCCATGACGCGTTGCGCGAGTCGTATGTGCTTCATTCTGCATCAAGGCATGTGATAGATAGACAGTGCATGTGATAAAAAAGTAATTCTGCAAATCAATATTTTCATATGAAGCACGTATGTAATGTATTACGAACATAATTACAGTTCAAATTAAAAAAGACTAAAGGAATGAATACATAATGTTACAAAATATATATCTATAGTACCATTGACAAACAAAATGTAATATTGATGCAAAATATCTAATATTCTACATCTATAATTTTTAAATAGATATTTTCTTGGTCAATATTTTAATATGTCCTTATGCACCATAACGTCCATCACTCAACATTTTCAATTGAAAAGCAATTCAATCTGCCACACTAGCATTCTCACAAATCTTTAAATCATTTGAAAGTGTAGAAAGTACCTAGATACCTACACTGAGTTTTAAAAAAGGGGTAAAGGGACCTATTGTAATTTGTATGGGCAGTTTGTTTACAAAGATTTCACATTGAATTTGGCTGGAGTGTATATTATTACTTCAGTGGTAAATTTTTAAAAGCCGGTGCGATTGTCCTTTGATTTTTCAAACACGCTGACGAGATGCGCGACGGCGACATCACGAATCCAGGCTTCCAGTAGGTAGGTAACACGAAAAAAGGGGATCTCGCCAGCTTTTAAAAAGTTACCTAGAACAATGTTATTAAATATTCGATTTTTTTACAATGACTCCAATAAAACTACTTCTTATACATAATAAGAAACATTCAAAAGTAACTCTGTTACTATTTCATGCCTAAACAGCTGAACAGATCTGAATAAATTTAACAGGAAGGTAGATGGTATCCAAAGTACGGACATAGGCTTCTTTTTATCCTGATCAAGTGCGTGCGAAGCCGCGGGCAGATGGTAGTTAAGTATAATTTTAAAATAGCGAAATATCATTCAGTTCAGCATTTATGTTAGATCATAGGCGTCAACAGATTAGAGCTACGACGATGTTTTTGAGATTGTAACTGTAAGTATGGTTCAAAGGAGTTATTTTTCAAACCTTTAAGCATTTTTTTTTACTTAGTAGGTACATAGACATACAAATCTAGCAATAAAGACCTTAGTTCTTGGGTCATTTATACATAACGATTACCAAAGAAGTTACTCTAATAAATAAATTAAATTTTGTGCTTAGCCCAAATAAAAACATAGCAAAAATTTCATTTTCCCGTTTTAACATCCCACGTAGAATCCTATTCTACTTAATAATAGCTAGATATTCTTTTTTAATAAATGGCAAAATCATTATGCAAAATGCTACCATAATCTACTTAAAATTTTATAAATTTTACAAAAATACCTTTTAATGTGTCTTAAATCTAAAATTTGTGGAAAATATGGAGATTGGTTAGTTATTTTTATTTCATAAAATAGATTATTTTATTTGTGAAAAATATTACTTAACAATATAATATTATTTCCAACAAAAGAAAGATGATTTTTCACTCCCATTCTCAATTTTAATATTAATCAATATTTGAAGGAAATTGATAAAATATAAACCTTTCCTTCCACCTATTATTAAAATAATTAACGGAATAAAGTATCACAAATTTCTATAAGAATTAAATATAGTTGTAATGTAAAAAATGGTGATTCTCAAAATTATTGTAGTAAAGGGTTGTCTGAGAATGTTATTCGTTTTTGACTGTCTTGTTTTTCTGTTCCGTGGTTTTTGATTTGAGTATTACGCGCCAAGCGAAAGAGACTCTTCTCATCCCCTGCCTGCTGTATGTGGTTGGCGCGTAATACTCGAATCAAAAACGATGAACATTCTGAGATACCCTTTATTTGTTAAATCAGCATTATCAATATAAATAGCCGAATATTTAGAGTATGGAATAATTACTAAGTATATACTATTATTATTATTTTTAACAGGACAAAGCTAGATAATAACTGGATTATTAATAAATCTTTTATTTTTTAATAAATAAAGATAATATAATATTTAAATTATATTTGATAATATACAAAAGAATGACTATTGTTTTTCGAACTATGTTATATATTTTTATTACTACATATCTAAACTTATCATTAAAAGTAATTCCAGATCGCGTTTTTACATCTAAAATTTGCTTCAACTGAAATGCATATTTTTAGAATGAAATTCTGATTTAGACTAGAAAAATATAAAGCTACGCTTGCTACATAGGTATGGCAATGAATAATTATTATTTCACAGACATACACTAGCTTTTACAGCCTTATTAATGTTTTTAATTGATGATGTAACGAACAAAAAAGTCGATTACGCACACCGTTAGTAAGTTTGATGGTCTATCATATGGTTAGCCTATTTTCTTTTCGTTTTTTTGAAGGCAACTCGGATTAACGCACATCTCATTCGTGATTTTTTAACACTTTTCAATGAAAATCTGTCAAAAAATCGCGACGATGAAAATGAGACTTGCTTAAAATTGATATTCGTTTAAGCTTTTGGGATTAGTTAGGTAGTCAAAATTTCATTTAATACACTGGAAGCATAATATCTTTGAATTTATTTACTTACACAAACTGCTCTGAATTTCTCAACAAACCTAAGAACCTTTAAAATTCATAATACGAATTTCAAAGCCATTCAGCGGCGATAATAAAGAGAAAATCCTAACCCAGCATAATCTAATAATAACTCATTAACATTTATTAATTGATTGACAAAGTTATTTACAAAAAACTAATTCGATACGAAATCCTCATATATGATTTTATACCTACCTTAAACTAAAATAAAAACATTTTCATTTATATCTAAACAGATGTGGTTTACACGTACCTTATATCAAACGGTTTATATGTTTCCAGCTTACTCAGAATATTATGAAAATGATCACTTGGTTTGGTTATAATTGCAGCTTCTCATAATCTGTCACTGTCACACTGTGACTTTATGGAGCCGAACATTAAGCCAGGCAACGAATGCTCAAATGTATACCTTTCTGCCTCTACAGAGGGAAATGCTTGGAATACAATTTAAGACTTCGTAGGTTTGTTTGGACTAGTTAAGAGGTGAACATATCAAAAGTTCCCTTCCGTAGCCCTTGAGTCGAGGGGAAGGGACGGGTTTGAAGGTCCTCTTTTTCGCTTCTTCGCATTCATCTCAGAAACTATGCATCCTAGCGACATGATCACTCTACAAAATGAAAGCTGATCAAATTTGCTACAAATTTTACTTGGTTAATTTTTTCGGTTTCGTAAAACATTACAACAGTAGCATTGAGTACATTTTTTTGGTCTTTCGGGGTGGGAAGGATCACACCTTCAGCTTTTATTTTGTATATTATGTGGTCATGTCGATAGGACGCATAGTTTCCGAGATATAAGCGAAAAACCGAAAACTGAGACCTTTAAACCCGCCCCCTCCCCCGGCTTAAGTGCTAAGGGCGGCGGGGACTTTTGACATGTTCACCTGCTAGCTAACTAGTCGGAATCAAAGTTACGGGCTACGGCGTCAAAAATTATGTTCCAGACATTTCCCTCTATACCTTTTCGTTGCCTGGACTATTTTTGATGGATACGTATTATTATACTTTAAGTATGGTTGAGCCACGATCTTGTTTCCTTCTCAATTATACCTAATAGGTAGGTATTTTATAACGAAATATATATTTTTTTTGTTTTGTCATCATATAAAATCGAAGAATCCATTCATACTTTAAAGAGATTTGATAGATTTTAAAGAGGCTAAAGATTTAGGAAGTTTAATCGTCATATACTTCGATTAAAATAATTGAATAGGTAGTGAATATGTTAGCAACATATCAATAATTATGTTTTTTTGTTAAATCCGTTAAAAAATATTTGTAAGTAATAAACTTCAATTTGTTGGAAAAGAAGAAAAAATTGATTTTTTGGTTCATAATCATAACACAAACTAGCGATTTCTAACACGATTTTAACATGACGTTCTTTTTTTATTATTCTTTATTGTAAACAGTTTGTTTTCTTATTTTAAACATGTCTTATTATCTAATTATCTTATCTTAGGCATACAAAATAATTACGGCTTCTGCTTAAACACTTTTGTATAGTTGCCTTGTAAAGCTTTTAAATGACTAAAACTACACTTGTAACCATAGAAAAATAAATTGTCTTAGTTAATGATGCTTTTAATGGTAGACATATATAGGTATCCTTTTAAAATATAACTTTGGAGGTACATGAACAGCCTTTTGGTTTTTGTTATCTGTGGTTTCCTTACCTAGTGTATGTCCTTTAGTCCACCATTGTTTTGGCCTGATTTGACATTATCCAGTATTTTATTCACGAATTCGGAAGTTTTTCCCGCTATTTTAACCTCTGAAAGAAAAGGATAAGTTTTTACATACATTTACAAGCAGGTAAAATTAATCTAAATAAGGTATCAATAATACTACGAATAAACAAATGTAGTAATAGATGATGCAATATTTAGTGACATTGCCTCATGGCGAATTATAATCATATTTTATTCAATCTAACAACAAGCCCTGCACACAGTAAAAGTTATGTAATAATTCTTCAAGTAGACATAGATATTATTATATATTATATAGATATTAAAACTGTGTCTCACCTGTGGCTGTGTTTATAATATTCTTGACATGTGAATTCCAATCTACATTACTTTGAGGATTCGTCACTCTGCTGCCTAAGAGCTGTTTCATCTGAGCTATACCACTCATAAGACGTCCTGAAAAAAAAAGAGGATTTAAGAATTTGATTTCGCGAAATAACATGTTTTGATCAATCTAATCTACTATCAAATTGCGTCACGTCATAGTAGAATAAAAACACATAAACAACAAACTCATAACAAAGATGACTCACTATGCTCTTGTTGAAGTCCATACAGTTTTATTTTGTTTGCCTCATGTTGTGCTTTTTTCTTGAGTCTGCAGGCTCTTGAAGCAAGTTTGTTTTTTTCTTTTCTCGTTTTCGGTCTGATGTTGAAAGGCAACTCACTGACTGGTATCATGTCATTGATAACTTTGCCCAGGTTGTCCAACTCTTTGCCAATGACATGCAGCTTTCTTGGATTAGGGGTGAGGTCATTCCCATCTCCTTTTCTAGCTTTTCCGCTGCAAATATAAAAAATATGTCTAATAAAGATGAGAAAAACTATACGGTATAATCTATGAGCAGCAAACATAGCATTGATGATCTTATCACCCCATTAGATCCCACTTTTGGGCATAGGCAGAAGTTAAGGAAAAAAGTGAATGCATGTAAGCAAGGAAAAGTTTCCTTGCTTACATGCATTCATATGTTTTTGTGTAGTAGATTTAGGGTAAATAAAATTACTTTCATTTCATTTTTTTCCAGCATTGATAATGCTGTATTTTTATTTCATAACAGCTTCATTATCATCAGTCTATATTTGTCCACAGCTGGACTAGGCCTACAGCATTACAGCTTATTTTTGAATAATCTCTACCTTATTATTTGAAGAATTTAGGAAATATTATTTTTTTGTTATATACTCGTACATCAAGCTTTTTTTTAGTCTAACCAGTACCTTTTTACTTAAATAAATATTAATGTTGGACAATTAACACAGCATCAACTAGCCTCAAGCTAAGCAGAGTTTGTGTTATGGGTACTAGATAACTGATCTAATTTACCAATGACCCTGTATATATTGGTATTTTTTATTACACATAGAAAACAACCAGATCACCCTGAACAAATATCTGCAGATTGTACAAACATTTGTCCCGAGGCGAGAATCGAACCCGCAACCTCCTGCGTCGCAGGCGGATCTTCTCCCGCCGCGCCGCGCCAAATCGGTCGTGAAATATAATGTCGTTAAATATAATTTCGTTACCTATGTTTAATTCCTCTAACACTGCAACTTGGACTGAAAACTGGATCTGTGACCAGATTTAAGACATGTGGGTCCTCTGATTTCTTTTTCAAAATCAGCCTTTGTCCTTTAGGTCCTTTAGCCTGTACATTGTACTGCCAAAAGTATCTTTCCCGCTTAGCATTTGCTCTGGCTTGCTTTGCATCTGTACTCTCATCATTAGACTCTGCAAAACAAAACATTAAACTATGATTGTATTAAACATTTATAAGCAAAACAGTTTCATGTTTGCATAATTTATGCATGTTTAAAGTTTTACATAGTTGTTTTTATACGAGTCATAGAAGAATGAGCAAAAAATGCATAGATGTTCAGTTTTACAAGTAGTGTATTTCTGTGATCATAAAATTACCATCAGAAGATAGGTCCTCATATCTGTCACTGTCTTCATCAGATTCGGCATCTTTTTCATCTTCGTCTTGCGAGTAATCTCCAGTTCCAGGACTTAGAAGACCTCCAGATAGTGATGAGATGGATCCTGCCTCGGCAATAGAGCTAGTCGACAACAGATGCTTACGAGGCTCTCTGCGTTGCCAAATCTAAAAGTAAATAAAGTTCTTTGATTGGTTTTGAGTGCTCAGGAACAAATTTGTAGAAGTAAAACAAGTTTAACTTGTCTAGCTGCCACAAATTACTATTCACTAAGCAGCTACCTACTCATAAAAAAGCATAAAGTTTGTGAAATGTGAATTTTATTTCGTTACCAAAGATCTCCAGAACTACTGGACAGAACAAGATGAAATTCAGCCTACATTAAAGAAGCTTAGTTAACCTATTAATTTGATACTTTAGATTCTTTTAAAAATAACTATGCTTATTACTCTTAAGAAATACAATATAGGAATGTACCTGTTCTATTGACAGATGTGTGGGTGCAGAAGAGGAAAGCTGGGAAGGTTGTTGTTTTACAACAGGTTTGAATGGTGGCAAGATGGCTGAGGCTGGCACCGACTGGCCCAGGGCAAACTCCTGACTGTAGCCATCCATTCGCAGCAACATCTCTGGCATATGGTTCATGGGGTGTTGGGCAAAGCTTGATGAAGCTGAACTGTGCTGACTTGCAGGAGAAAAAGCAAGTTGAGCTGGCTTTTCATAAGGGCTGCATGGGCTCTCAGGCTGCATCAGGTTGTTAGCATGAAGAGAATTGTAAGGCCGGCGTGAGCCACCCATCACACCTCCAATCTGAACACAATAGCCACTCTCCTCTGGTAGCAGTAGGTCATCAATGTTAAGATCGTCTAGTAAAGTGTCTGGATTGGCATTCAACTCGGCTAGAGTAGGTCCAAGGATTAGATCAGCTTTGTCTACTTGAAAAATATCATCATCATCCATTTTAAATGATTCAAGTTTGGTAGTGTTTTCATTGTCATATGTTTTGCCGAAGTGCATGGTGGGGATGTTGTTGAATGAGCTGAGGGAGTCCTGAAGGCAGAGGTCGAGCTCTGCACTGAAGTCACCGTCACCGCGGCGTTGCGGGATTGGCACGGAGGCTGACATCCCCAGCTCGAAAGGCGACTCCTGTTTTATCTCAACGCCTGGCTCGAAAAGAAAGTCATGTGTGTAAATAGAATCCGACATTGCACGTGTTTGCGCTCGCTGACCTTGACGTATAATAATCTCGTTGATAGAGACTGGCGCACGCGTATTGCTCGCGCCTCTATTGATTATCCCACGTGTCCTTCCTTACCAATGTTTATTTATTTCATTGCCACAAACTCTTTGCAATTATGACGAGCATCGCGATACGATAGCTCATCGTTCGATTACATAACTTGCGAAATCACAACACACAAATAAAAATTCAGCACTTGATTATTCACAATGACTTTTGATTTCGAATAGATTCTATCAATAGATCCAGATTGCAAAGACACAGTCTACAGTAACTGCAAAAGTTGCAGTTTACATATTCGCACACCACACTGTATAAACGGGGCTATTTAGTAAAATTCTAACAGAAATCTAGCTCACAACAAAAACACTTGCTCGCGGAGTCGAAGTAAACAAAGATATTTATTATTATTATTCAGGAAACTCAAAGGTCATTAGAAAGAGATACACTTAGACAAAATTTGCTTGGAGTAAAAGAAATAGCAAGAACTTGACTAAGCGGAAAAGGAAAGAGGGACAGGAAGGAGGACAAAAAGTTTTTTTCACAAAAAACCGGAAAACTGCGTAAAGTTTGCCGGTGTATCGAGAATGGCATCAAAATTATAATAAAAAACTATATAGTGACTTCATTCATTCGTTACGTTGCAATTCATTCAATTTCTTATCTGTTGTCGAAACGTAACCACTGACTGAACGTCAAAGTTCGGTAACAAAATAATTCAAGTTATTTGAAATTAAATTAATATGGGCGACGAAAATACAAATTCTAGTAAAAAATGTGATACAAATAAATACGATGTCATTATTATTGGTGCCGGTATGGCAGGACTCTCCGCCGCCAATCATCTTCTCAAAAATGGCATCGAAGACTTCATTATTATTGAAGCTAGAAAACGCATCGGAGGTCGTATTATTTCAATACCTTTGAAAAATCACAAAGTTGAATTAGGTGCAAACTGGATCCATGGTGTTCTTGGTAACCCAATATTTGAAATGGCCATGGCAAATAATCTTGTAAACATTATCAATATACCCAAACCACACAAGGTGATAGCAGCCACTGAGGATGGAAAACAAGTACCCTTTGGTGTACTGCATGAAACACATGACGCTTACGTATGCTTTCTAAGACGATGCGAAGAATACTTCTTGTGCCAATACCTGCCTCCTCCTGATATCCACAGTGTTGGAGAGCACATCAACTTGGAAGCAACTATCTATCTGGAACGATTACCGACATCAGAAGAAAAGAAACTCCGTAGATTAATATTTGACTGTCTACTTAGACGGGAAACGTGTATAACAGGCTGCAACAGCATGGATGAAATTGATCTCATGGAAATAGGCAGCTATACAGAGCTGCAAGGAGGTAATATTATTATTCCTTCAGGATACAGTTCTATTTTAGAGCCACTTACAAAAAATATTGCTCCTGATAAGATATTATCCAACCACCCAGTTAGCAAAATAATCTGGGGCATAGAAGGTGATGCAGATGATTTGGGAGAGGAGTCTGAAGACTCTGATCAAACTGTGATAGAAGATGTTTCAAAGACATCGTCACCAGAGAAGCCTGTGAACCCTAGTGAAGGTACCTCATTAGCTGATAGCTCACATAAACCAAAGAAAAAAACAAACTTAATTGAAGTGGTCTGTACTAATGGAAAAACTTTGAATGCTAACCATGTGATATGTACTATTCCTCTTGGGGTTTTGAAAGAAGAAGCAGCAAGCTTGTTTGAACCTTCACTGCCTCAATATAAAATGGAATCAATTGAGAGATTACTGTTTAGTGCTGTAGATAAAATTTATTTAGAATATGAGAGGCCATTTCTAAATCCAGATGTGACAGAGATAATGCTATTGTGGGAAACTTCACCAACTCCTGAAGATATAGCAAGCTCTTGGTACAAGAAAATTTATTCATTTAGTAAAGTATCAGAGACTCTATTGCTTGGGTGGGTGTCAGGCAAAGAGGCTGAATACATGGAATCTCTTGCTATGCAAGAGGTAGCTGCCATCTGTACAAAGATTTTGAGAAGATTTCTCAATGACCCATTTGTTCCAGAACCTATAAACTGTGTATGGTAAGATAAATATTATCATATATTATCATCAATAAATGTTATCAACTTATCATTTCTTATTAATAATGTCTAAATGTTAATGATAAAGAAAAGTAAATCAACAACCATTCCACTAATCCAAATGTTGGTCTTAAATGTACAGCCCTATTTATTATTTAATTTGTTTTAGGACTAATAAGGTTTTCTTATTACTTTCAGTACAAGCTGGAAAAAGCAGCCTTTCACAAAGGGGTCATACACTTCCATTGGCTTGGGAGGCAGTCAGAGTGATATTGAAAGTATAGCTCAGCCACTATTTAGGAATGTAAGGGATAAAAAGGTATGATCTTAGAGTCAACATTTTTAATAATTAGGTATTCACTACATCCCATGGTTGTATTGATACCTTAATAGGTATAGTATATGATATTGATAATGCTATAGCATTCTGGAATAATAATATTATCTCAGATAACAGCATTATATAGTTTTCTGAGTTAGAATACTTGTTTGGAAGATTATCCCACCCCACAAAAGCACATATAAACAAACTCACAAATATAAATAGCTATAAAAATATGACAAACAAAAAACTATTTCATGTATTTTTTTATGTTTTTCAGCCTGTACTGCTCTTTGCTGGAGAGCACACCCACAGTAGCTTCTACTCAACAGCACATGGGGCTTATTTGTCTGGACAAAATGCGGCTCGGCGGTTGTTAGCACCTGAAGAACTAGTTGAAAGTAGTCTAGACTGCCCGGTTTCAGCTGATCTCACATCTTGGGTTCAGGGTATCCAACTTGAGGGATAATTTCTGCACCTGGCCATGCTCATTTAAAGCTTGATGTAGCTTTGTAAATATTATCTACCATGACAAAGGCTAGGTAAGTCTTATTGCTAAGAAACTAAATTCTTGTTAGAATATTATTATTTTAAACTCGCATAAACCTTACCAGAATATTAGGTATGTTGATATGGATGAATTTAATATTATTTATGAAATGGTTATGTTTTTGACAAATTATCAATGGGTTTGGCTTCCCTTCCACAAATTAAAGTAGCACAAAATATTAGCCCAATATAATCAAATGTGAATGATTTTTATTATTCTTTTTGGAAAATAAATCTCAAACTTTAATTACTTTGGTATCAAAGATAGAATATCTACTGAAGATAAATATTAGCAATCACATTAAAATTGTTGTAATATGTTATAGTATGATTTGTTTTCAATCATAAGGCTATGATACTGTTATTTGTGTTTATTTTGGCCTCTTAGAATAATATGTACTGCTTTACAATAAAGTAAATGCATTTCCATTGTTATATTTATGCAATAGACAGGTTGTGTTATTGGATTTTCTAGTCAGTGCAATGATTTTTGTATAGCTTGAATAAATCATAAAAATAGAAAATGTTTTTTAATTAAAATGGGATACAGGTTTAATTAAAGTAATAATATTTAAATTTTTATTCATTTATTTTTTAAATTAGTTATAATAATAAAATATGTTTGATGTTTATATTTCAGTAAATAAATTAAACATTGTCAATATAAAATAAAAAACAACAAACAAATGTAAGGATAACATATTAGCCCCAAAAACCTTAATAATAAAACCCTATAGTATTATTTTTGTTAGTAGTACTTGTGACACACTTAGTTGAATGTCATGTAAAAGGAAAGTACCTTGGTTAATTCTTAATATGAGCTTTATGTACTTTCTTGCACTTATTTTTATGACAAATTTAAAACATGTAGGTATGTGTCATATATGGCCAAATTATACCAATCACAGTGATTATTATACACTCAAACTTAAAGCTAAAACAATACAATCATAATTAGTATTTAATACAAGAGTGGAATGCATAAAATATATTTGTCCAAGTGGACACAAGAATTAGAATTAGAATTTTCAGTTCCTTTTAAATATGGTATTCAAAACGAAGAATATATAAAATGCATATCTTCAAGCCCAGGTCACAATAATACTATCCCAGGTTAACTCTATTCATAAAGTAAATCTAAATTTAGGCAGTGGATATTTGAGATTTATAAGAATAGAGTGAGAGAGAGATTCAGTCATAATAGTGAGTATCATAATATTCATAATAATAGCACCAAAGAGTGTGATGAAAAATCATTAATTAGCGCACAACATGCAACTCGATAGTAGAGTTCTTTTTATTGATAATAGATAGTAATTCATTGGCCACTTCATGTGGTAACTCTTGCCATACACATTTTCCAATCAGAGGCACATCTTCAAGTGGTGGTCTGAATGCCACTAATAAACTGAGGCAACAACCTTCTGTCATTGGATCCGCTTCTACATTCAATAGACCCAAAGGCCTATGTTGCCCAACATCTGCCCCAAACATCTCCACCATAAACCTTCGCAAAGTGGAATGAACACTCTTAGCCGGATTTATTTCACATGTTGGGAAATGTAAAGCAGATTTTTCACTGAGCAAAACATGTAGCTTATTCGTACTTCTTTTCTTTATGACAACTATCAATCTTAGTAAGTCTTTTTCATGAGGAGTGGGTGCCGGAAGGATGTCCTGATGCCAAGACCCAGAAGATTTATTAAGCTTATAAAGTTGAGCTTTCTCAATAAGATGTAAGATGTCATTTGACCTCAACGATATTTCATCCATGTTGGCTATCCATTTAGCTTGAAGAGACTCTCTGTCAGCCTTGGCTGGTGTTTTCAATTCACCTCCAATCACAGATCCAGTCAGTACAAATCTGTACCACATTCCACCAGCGGTTTCAACGACTAACAATGTATTCAGCTCACATTCTAAGCCAGTTTCTTCCAATACTTCTCTAATAGCTGCTTGTACAATAGTTTCACCCTTCTCCATACGCCCTGCAGGTAAATACCACTTTCCAGCGCAACTTTCCTTTGCTTCTTGCATCATGAGTACTTCGTTATACTCATTTAGAATCACACTGGCTACTACATAGGTGACGTTGCCACCCAGTACCGGTTTGAAATTAGAAGGTGTGGTAGGCGTGATACCTTGGGATTCCGCAACTGAGTTTTGATCAGCTATGGTGAAGTCACACAAATCGTTTTCTTGTCCAGTGAGGCCTGAACCTTTCAGCAACACGGATAAACTATGATTTACTGGCTGCGACATATTCAAATAGGAAGAAACACGAACTTTACGTAAACACCTGACGACGAACTTTTACTTAAAGATAAATCTTTTACTTGTGCGTTATGCGACGTACGAACGAAGATTATTTATTTTATATTTTTATTATTAAATGGTGACTGTAATTTTTTATAGTCCGGATTATCAACGCGGACAGAACACAAACAACGGGACTTTTAAATTTTCATCGATTGATTTGTTTTTCAATTCAACTCAACTTCTGCGTGAATGGCTCCCTCTTATACTTCTTAGTTTATGGCTCCCTCTGAGAAGGTCCGAAGAGTATACTTACTAGTCTATATTATACAACC
Organism: Eupithecia vulgata; assembly: GCA_946478455.1. Lineage (NCBI taxonomy): Eukaryota > Metazoa > Arthropoda > Insecta > Lepidoptera > Geometridae > Eupithecia > Eupithecia vulgata. The sequence goes on along the minus strand of OX297869.1, from coordinate 7,521,565 downwards.
TACTCTATGGTCTCCACCATAGGCTAGTGAAAAAATTCCATGTCTATGGTCTCCACTGACGCGTTCGGCAGAAACACCCGTTCTAGCCTTAGAGAATTTATAACCGGAGATGTCATCGTAAGGCGTACCCCTCTGCCGGACATAAGGCGCTCTTGGTCATACGCGTTATACAATACAAAACTACTTCACTCGTTACCGCGCGGCCATTAGCTGTCGTTTTGTCTCGCGAAGTAGTGCTTAGTGAAAACGGTGAATTGTGCGGTATTTTGGGGTAAAAGGCGATCAGAGACATCAAACTTAAGGGAACAGGGTATTTCCTATCACAAGTAAGTGATATTTTTTCAATTGTTTTGTAATATTGTATAATTTAGATTTAAATGGAATACTAGTTGCGACAGTTTCAAGCGTCTTGGTAGGTGAGTATTGATTTCTTGGTAGAAGGCCAAGTGCGTGTTAGTGTGTAACTCAATAATGGTGTAACAACAGTCATTGTATAATTGTGTGCTTGTTTTGTGTTTGTGTCACAACTTTTACTTGCGTGTGCGTTTGTAAGGACACTTAATTTTTCTGCATTTGTATGCATGTTATGTAAATGTGTGCTGTACCGTATTACCTCGCCTCCCGCGAAAAACGGCAGAAAGATTTTAGTACTAAAAGTAGCGCTTGCCAACTCCCGTTATAAATGCTCGAAGGTTCTAGCGATGGTAAACGTCCGTGCCACGCGCACACAAATCGTGTCGCTACGAGCGCGTCCCGTTTTTGACTAAAATGCTTATTAACTCGATAACTTCTAAGACTACGCTTTAAAAAACATCTCAAAAATAAAGGTAAAACTATACGGAATTCAACTGTCTCGGCTGGCATTGTCACATGATGTGATTGTCATTCAAAATCTTTTATTTTAATTTAATGGCATTTGTTTTCCTTTTTGTGTTTTGAGGAAACTTTTCGTACCATTTCACGGTCAAAAACAAAATTAATATCTTAGCCTAGCAAGCTCAAATTCATTAACAGTTTTCAAGAGGTCTATTGTTATAAATAATTTATAACCGAGAGAGAGAGAGAGATTGACCTCTTGTAGCAACACACTGTAATTTAATAAAATACATCTTGGCTTGTTTTCCTTGCATGATTTCAACTGAAAATACCAGATAACACTGAACTAAGGAGATATGAATTACAATAAAACTTTGAGTAGGTACCTACCTATCTTTTAATATAACTTCTACTTACCTATGTCTCTTTATAGAAAGTCAGGGGGAGGGCTGAGTCCAGCAGTGAACCATTATAGGCTGTTGAGGATGATCCATCTCTTAATTTTATAGCAATTTTTATAAAATTGCTGTTGTTTTTATTTTGCACCTTATAAATTTGCGTCAAATAGGTCGTAGCCACGACGGAATACAAGAAGTAATACTACAATAAATTTTTGTTACCATAGACAAGTATACTGTCTGTTTGTCACGTACGTCACTGTCATACGGGAAAAGGCGATTTCGTTCGTTCTCCCAAAATCTACAACATTTTCTTAGATTTTTGGACGAGTTTCCCCGTAATTTAACCATCAGTCATGTCTGTGATGAAAGGGCAAATGCTGGTGATTATCTTACAATCTAAATATCTCATATGTTTACGTTTTGCGAACATGTCGGTATAAGTTACGTAATTGTTTTCAGGTGCGCTCGTTGAGCACGTCCTCTGCGGCTGCTCAGATGGTAAAGCCTCCAGTTCAAGTTTTCGGCTTGGCGGGACGCTACGCAGCCGCTTTGTATTCGGCTGCATCCAAGACCAAGACTCTAGACCTAGCGGAAAAAGAACTTACTTCGTTCCAACAAGCCATCAAAGCTGAGCCGCAGCTTAAGGAGTTTATCGTCAATCCCTCTATTAAGCGTGACTTGAAAGTTGATGCTCTGAAACATGTTGCAACCAAAGTAAGTGTAGCACAGATGAGTATACAAAAGAAGTCCTTATTTTATCTGTGTAACTACCCTTAGCCTTGTTAAAATATCTTAATTTTTGTTGTATTTCAGATCAAGCTTTCTGCTACTACTGGTAACCTGCTTGGCCTTCTTGCTGAAAATGGACGCTTGAACAAACTAGAGGCTGTAATCAATGCATTCAAGGTTATGATGTCAGCCTACCGTGGTGAAGTTACTTGTGAAGTTGTCACAGCTAAACCCCTTGACCCAGCTCAGAAAACAAGCCTGGAAGCTGCTTTAAAGGTGAATTCAATGCACTCTGTAGTGTAGATAAACAACTTAGTCACTCAATCTTATTTTGATATTGTTTATTGTATAAAGTTCTTTTTAGGTGTGAAGAGGGTACTGACCAGTGTTTTGTGCATAATATGTTACTCAATGTGCTAAGGTTCATCTCGTAGCACATTGAAGAAGAAGAAGCCCCAAAACCCTTGTCAGTATCCACCTTAATTGTTTCTAAATTTGAATGATTTTGTTTTAGAAATTCCTGAAGCCTAATGAGACCATCCATTTGACTGCTAAAGTTGACCCTGCCCTGATTGGAGGAATGGTTGTATCGATTGCAGACAAATATGTGGATATGAGTGTGGCCAGCAAAGTCAAGAAATACACAGAGCTTATCAGCACTGCTGTGTAACTGACAAGCCCTTATGCATGTATTGTGTATAGTCAAATATAAGTTTAACCAAATCAGTCTCAATAGAATTTTCGTTTTACTCAACTTAGTAACTGGTTTCCCCCAGCCATTTTAATTTGATTCCAAAAAGATTTTGAGAAGAAGAATATTTATTTTATCCCATAGATACATAGGTAATTTTGCTCTAAGAAAGTAAGCATCGTGCATGTTGTGTTGGAAAGAGTTCAAATCAACAAGAACTTGAAATTTTGACATTAAAATAAGCAATGAGTGCCCACAATACACATGCCTACCTATCTATATACCTATGCCTCCAGGTCGCATCACAGACGCTGGCAAGTGAATATTAAATAATATACTGGCATTCAGCCAGCCTGTGTCTGTCTGTACAGTCAAGTAAAACTACAAAGTGAATTAAACAAAAAATTTTATGTGCAGTCTGCACTTTACTATGTAATACTTATACATAACAACAAATTAATACTCTTTTAGTATCTAATGGCAACTAAAATTAATATTTCTCTAGAAATAACAAGAATAGGAATATTTGAGATCATTAAAAAAGAGATCTTTTCATTGAACTTTAGTAGGGTACAATCTATCCATCTGCTGGTGCAGTTTCACCTTTGAGAAGAGCATTTTCTGCCTCTAACTCTGCTATACGTGCTCTTGCTGCTTCTAACTCATCATCTCCACCATCAGTGCCTAAGTGCTTTCTCACATATTCCAGTGCATCTTCCGGCTTATCTGGTTCTTCATACAAACTCACAAGAACCTTGGTAAGGGCATCCATAACACCAGCCCGCTCCAAATAGCGTCTAAACTCTTCTCTTTTTGAATCAATTGGCTGAAATAATAAGGAATTTTGGGTAAAAATATTTATGACGAGATTTATATACTCAATAAAATTTATTACAGAAAAATATTCTAACTCTTTATACCCATAAACAGTGGGTAGTATTAGCGGAAATACCTTGTAAGAAGACATTTTATCCTCGAATCACAAGTGAATCAAAACTTGATTACAGGAGTGTTTGGATAGAGCAAAAACAATTGAATAATGGCCTGTGGCTAGGAGTGACTTGTGGACTTGCTGTGAACAGAGATCCAATCCAATCAATACAGTAAAATGCTGATGTTCAAAAATTATAGCATATGCACAGGAAAAGACACTAGACAAATTATCGCAATCAGGCTTTCCCACAATAAAAGCAAAACAACGAAATTCGGAAATTCAAAATCCAAAAGATGGGACAGCGACGTACAAAACGGGGAAAATCGATCAAACATTTTCCGTTCGTGAAAACTGTCTGTTACTGTCAGTCATTTGTCAAAAATACAAAGCGAAGCGTTCTTCCAAGGATTTTCCGGAGATGGCATAAAGAGTAAGGCCTCGTCTTCACAGGAGCGTTTTTATCGTGCATTAAATGACGATAGCAATGGGTTAATGCTATATTCGCCATACCATACTTCTATCGCTCCTTTAAGTATCGCAGCAGTGTGTAAGTTCATTTGCTAACACAAAATGTAGCTACAAAAAACAGATCAGGAAGGCAATTCTCGCAATATATCTAGGTAAATAAACATAACTATAGTTTCAAATGTTGACAGTTGTCTTGTTGCTAAAATTGATGATGATGATTCTTTGTTAATGGCAATATGAGTCTGGTAGGACTCTTTTCTGCCAGTGTCAAGTAATGGAAAATTTCACCAGAGTCTAGTTCGTTATCTAGCAGGGTACACCACGTGCAGGTTATGTTGGCTTGGGAGACAAGATCTTGGAGTCTCCCTTGTACCCCTTGCTAAAATTTCTAGATTCAGATGAAGATATTATTCTAAGTTGGAATTACTGACGAAAGGAAGAAATTCATTATGACGAAACACAAACTTGACATTGGTAAATTATGGAACTTTGACATTCAAATATTGAAAATGACATGACATAATGAAATCAAATTGTCTATGCTGGAAATATCAAATAGTGCACGAGAATGCAATTTTTGGTGGGACTCGATATAATCATCTAAGGCTTGATACTTATCACTTGATATTTTATTCCGTGATACTGCGTATCACTCCATAAATATCACGTGATACTCATTCAGTGAATTGCCCCCCCCCCCCCTTCCCCACGGGATGAATTGGGGTGGTATAAATTCTAAGCTGGCATCACACGGCTATATCAATGTCTCTGAATCTCAGAAAAACGGTTGTTCTGAGCTCTGAATTTACACCCAGGGATGTTCTCTATGGAATTAAAATTATTAAAAGTTATAAAGGACCAGAAGACGGCGGCGGCGGCGCGGCGCGGCGGTGCGGCGTACCACACAAATTTATACCTTATTCTAACAATTTTCTCATATTTCTCTACGTGCTACAATTTTTTTATGTAGGTTGACCCTACAATACTGGATCACTTTTTTTTCGAAAGTCATAACATGGCTCTGGATATAGCTAGGATATGAAATTGAGAATAGGCATTGTAGTTCAACTAGGTAGTTTGATTGTGTATTACTTTTTCTTGACTTATGAAAAGGAAAAAAGAAAAAACTGGTTCTACAAAAAATCCAGAAATGAGCCACTGAGGACCATAAGGTCGACACAGTAGCTAGGCCTTAAATTCACATTGGATCGGGGTATTACACAGTGGATCATTTTGTCACTACTTCTCTACGAGATCAAGGTAATCATTTATCAGTAGGTATATGTGATGTTCTTTTTTCAAGTGCCATTAAATAAATACAAATAGCAGGCTATTTCAATAGCGTTTCAAATATTCTATAGAATGTATTCATCAAGGATACCTAAGGATAAGATTCTAATGGTGAAAGAATTTTTCAAATCGGTCCAGTAGATTCGTAGCATATTCAATTCAAACAAACAAATCTTTCCTCTTTATAGTATTGGTATAGTTATGTTATCTGGCTACTTTGTGAGATTAAGGTTCATACCTCAGAGGTTCATACAAACCAATATGGTGAAGTATTGAAAGGTTTTCCAAAAAAATAATAAAGTATAAAACCATCCCCACGCACGGGGTGACTTCGTACATAGATTTTAGAGGCTCCAGTCTCCCAACTCTCTGTTTTTGTTATAAACTTGAATACCATAATGCTATAGGCATTTGGTTGCTGGCTGACATAGGTACCCACTGGGAGTAGTGGCTGTTCTGTGTTTTAAATTACATCTTAAAATGTTTGGTTCTATTAAACAATTTGATGCTAAACTAGGGCATTGTTCAAACAATATTATAAATCATAATTCAAATTTAGAAGAACATTTCCTACAACAAATCTCATGACAATGCGAATCCAAAAATTACTCACAGGGAGCAACTCGACAAGCAACTACTACTCACAAAAGCATATTATAAAATTTAATTAGGTCCCATAAATTTTCGATTTCGGCAGGATTCGAACGCGCGCACCCTCAATACGGGTGTGCTCTAACTAAAACTTTTTTACTAAAAAATCGATAATATAAATTTTAGTAATTCAACATTATCCATAATATCCATCCCTACCCTACCGTGTTGTTTTGGTTTGGTTGTTGATGTGATGTCCACAGATTTATAAGTATAGTACCATAAACCCTCAGAACAACTATCCTGTGGAACTGCCCTAAGCATGTACTTTTCCTGGATACCTAAGTAAACAAATCGGTTGATAAACATGGCGGATTATGGTTAGATTCGGCCTTTTTTTGCTTTGGCATAGGCCACAGCCTGCTAAAGAACACTTCATGGTACTTTTCTTCTCTATGATCTTCAATTTATATCACAGTTTTGCTCAATAAAAAAGTCGAAAAAAGGGGGAAAACATAAAAATCTCACAATGACATCTCCTCACATGTAAATCTGAGATGTAAACAAAACCGTAGAATAAAATGGCGTCCGTGACAGCAAAAGTACATCGAAATCAGGAAGGGCTGTGATAAAAAGAGTTTGTATGCTTTTTCCTAACATAAAACCACTGTTGTGAGAAAGAGACTGGTAGTCCTTTATTGCTTCCGTGTCAAATTGAACAATTACGGCAGTTCCATAGGATCGTTGTTCTGAGCATAAACCAAGCCATAAACTAAGAAGTATATGATTGTATAGTACTCTGAAATAGTACTAAAGGTGATGTTGTCGTCTTCGTTCTTACGAAGTTAGATAATTGTATCTCGGTATACCTACCGGTATACTCATTGATTGGTCTTCGTGCGTGGCCATTGCGTGGCCACTTTCTGTCTTCGTCGTATTTTGTGTTCTATGTAGGTACTAAACTTACAAATCTGTATGTTAAATATTAAGTTGTTTAAACACAGATCCTTTGCTACCTCTGTGACTGCTTTCCATATTCTATTGTGTGCTTCTTCTGTGATATTCGTTAATTTGTGAAGTTGTACCATTTTTAAGCATGGCACCTTCTACTGACTGGGATGAAATAAAACGATTAGCTGCCGACTTTCAGAAAGCTCAGCTGAGCTCCACATCACAGAGGTAATAAAAAAAAACTTTACCTAAACGTTTCTGTAAGCCTATAAGATATACTAAAAAATTTTTTTGACTGCTTTACAGACTTTCAGAGAGAAATTGCATTGAAATAGTCACAAAACTAATTGAACTAAAACTTATTGATGTAATATTCACCACTGATGGAAAGGAATATTTAACATCTCAGCAGCTTAACAAGGAGATAAAAGATGAACTTTATGTGCATGGAGGACGAATTAACACTGTAGACTTGGCAAAGGAGCTAAATGTAGATCTCAACCAAATAAATTCTAGTGTGGCTGAAATAATCAAAGGGAAAGAAGTTCAACTAGTATCTGGTTACCTCATAACTCATTACTATCTAGAGAAAATTGCCAGAGAAATAAATGAAAAGTTGCAACTGCAAGGCCAGCTAACAGTTGGGGAATTGACCCTGCAATATGATTTACCAGCAGAGCTTTTGCACCATAATGTTCTTGAAAAATATTTGGGTAAAATCATCATTGGCAAACAAGACCCTTCGGACCCCAGGACATTTTATACGGAAGAGTATATCACTAGAACTAAAGCCAAAATAAGAGGTGCTTTGATGGGCCTGCTAAAACCAACTCCTGTGGCAGTTATCTTGAGCCACTGTAATGTAGCGGAGCGCCTGTTCATGTCCTTGTTTGACCAAGTCAATGTCCCGGGTGTCTTGACTGGACGCCAGGCAGGTGCTTCATATGTCCCAACATGCTATACAAAAGCACAAAATGATTGGGTGTTTAGTTTCTTCAAGCAAAACTACTACCTGGAATATGATGCTTTGACTCGTTTAGGTTTATCTGATCCGAAGGGGTATGTCAAGAGGGTATTACCTAATGAAGAATTGACATTTTTGAGCAGCTGTGTTATTGGATCTCTTATCACTCAGCAAGTAGAAACAGCATTGGAGGAATGTATTGCATCCAAGAGTTACCTAGATGTTGTTTCCTTACTACCCTCAATATTGTCCGATGCTGACATTGAAAATATTATTGATAGTCTATTGAAAAACTCAAAATCAACTATACTATTTGAAAATACAGGTAAATATATAATAATTATATTCCAATAAGAAGCTTTGTTTGATGTTAGCTCTAACAATGTCATTGTTTAGTTTTCAGTAACCATTATGTAGAGAATTTAAAACAGGCTTGCATGCCAATGACTCAGAAAAAAGCAGAATCTGTAGTGACATCTGGTAAATACCAACAGTTTTATCTGGAAAAACAGCTGGCTAAACCTGGTACTGATGTTCAATCTAGTTTTGTGGATCACAAGGCAGAGAGGAGAGAAGAGCGAAGAAGGAAAGCTGGGTCAGGAAAAGCAGGAGGTGGTTCTCAAGGAAGGGAAACTAAGACAAAATCAGTTAAGAAACATACAAGATCAAAACAGGCAGCACATGACTCTGATTCGGATGAAGCTCCTAGTCTCATCAAAAAGTCATCGAGTGTCTTGGAAATTGTATCCACTGAAGATATCGAAGCAATCATCAAAGGACCCTTGGAAAATGAAGGCCTTGAGGATTTGGTGCCCAGGATAGCTGAACATCTTCAAAGGTAAAATAAAATTAGTTCAAGCATTTACTTTACCATGGAAAGGATAAAGTAATGTAACCTTTTTTTATATTTACAGAACACTTAATCAGACTGCCTTAGCCATAGCAAAGGAGGTAGCTGAGAAAATGATCCAAGATGCTGGACAGAATAGAAAACAAACACACTCTTCTGCACAGGACAAAGTTAATATTCTTGTGAATGACATAAAATTGTATGAAAAGGGATTGAAATCATTGCCATCTGAACAGCAAGCTCAGTTTATCAAATATCTCTTGAAGTCCATGGGAGGTGACATCCTTACTGAACTCTGCAAGTACGCAGCCAATCAATGCAACCTTTCTGTACAAGGAGAGGTAATGTCAGTGGAACAGAGGAATAAAATCCTCAATGACTTGACTGAAGAATTCAAGAAACCACTTGTAGCACTGAATGCAACCTTGGCTGATCAGAACCTTGAGGTCTTTTATCAAACTCTTGATGATTGCCTATCAAACTTTGGTATGATATTGAAGAAAATTGACAAAAAGAAAGACAGGTAAATCACCTTTGATTTAGCTTTGAATGCATAAAAATAAAATTGGAAAAATTAAAATTTGAAATTGTGTTTAACCCTGTTTTTTTTTCCTTTCAGACTTTTAATTCAAAACCATAGAGAGAAACTTATTTCGGAATTGGAAGTATGTGAAGATCCAGCTTTGAGTCTTCATTTAGCCGTGCTAGCAATATTTACAATAGTGACTCAAAATATGCTGCATGCTTCTGGCAGACAAGTACCTATGGTTATATCATTTTTGAAAACTCAACTGAAAGAGGAAGATTATGGAAAACTCCAGCAATACCATGGTTAGTTTTAACAGAATTGCTCTTAAGCTCATTTTTGAAATTGAATATGTCTAAGATTGTTGTTTTATTTTCAGAGCATGTTACAAAATATTTGACAGCCCCTGAAGATGAAAAGGCACAGGCTGAGGAAAAGCTAAAAGATGAAGTTCCAGTTTTAAAGAACATGGTTCAAGAAATTAAAAAGTACAAATAAATTACATAACTTTGAAACATATCTGTAACTAGTAACAACCAATAAAATCAGGCTTTCAAACAAAAACAGATTTTATTTTTGAATACAGTTTCTGTTTGTAACATGTGTTTGTAAGCATAAATTATTAAAGTTATTCATTTTAATTAAAAGCAGATTACATGAACATAATTGCTTAATATTATTATAATAACAAACCCAAAAGCTCGATAAAATGTGCACATCTGCAATTAAAAATTGTAAGTAAATATCTCAGTCTATATAAGGAGTAGAGTAATAACAGTATTAAGGTTCTTTTCAAGGTAACTAAATAAACTACTGGCAGTGTCCTATTCAATTTTGTTCATTTTAGCATGAAATATCTATAAAGGTATGGTAATTAGATATGAAGAGATCTAAATTTCTAGATGGACAAGTCAATACAATTCTCACAATTTCAGTTTACTGTTAAAGATGTATTTATAATTTATTGCTGGTTTGGTGCTAGTCTTCCCACTTAAAAAGAATAACCATGACAAATTCTTGGCCATATACATTAATAAATTTGAGATAATTGTTTATTAGTACATTATGATGATTTGGCTGCTTGACGTCTTTTGACATCCCAGTTGTATACTCTTGCCATGTTCACTTCTGTTGTTGTACATTGATCTCTGAAAAAACAATAAAAATAACTTCTTATTATTGACCAGGTTTCTATCATAAAAAAGAAGAATAATTTTGCCCTCCAACATTTCACATTATTTTTGTTATTTTATATTTACCTAAGAAAATCTAAGTCATGTTCAACACATCCCAGGTTTTTCTTAGCAGTGGCCATATTAGCAGTGAGCAAGTTTTCAGCATCTTCCAAAGTGTATTCCAACATAACATTTGCTCCGAGCCATAGGCATACCTTTTTAGTAGGAGGTACATTTGCCTGAAACAAAACAATATTTTTCAAGAAGTAGAATGTGGATCGTTTTATTTCTGGTCTAACATGAAGAAAATATTTTTGTTTACCTTTAGAAATACTTGATCACTCAGTAGAAATTGTGTCTCAATTTCCTCAGTTTGAACTTTTAGTTTTTCAATCATTTCTAAGGAGCGGGCAAGGTCCGGGATTTGTTGTCTCAAGCGCCTTCTTTTAGTGGCAAGGGAATACTCCATAACTTTATATTTTCCATGCTGTTCATCAAGACTTCGCAGTACCTTTTCAACCCCCTCAGCATTTTCGGGTTTGCTCATAAATTCATCAACATTATCCTGTAACAACATGGACGTGTAATATCTTCTTGGCGCATATATACGTTTTTGAGTTAAAAACTACAAGGAAATTGTGGAACAAACATAAATTCAACTTAAATTTAGAGCAGGTGGTGGTGGACGGATTGCGGCGGCTAGCATCGCTAGCAACGTAACCTAAAATTTGAGTTAACAGCTAAATGGTTAGAGTTTTAATTGAAATAGTAAGATAAAAACATTTCATACAACAAATACGGCTTCAGGTATCCCCGAATAAGATTTTTGACCCGATTTTTCAGCTCCGTCTCCTTCCATTTTACAAAACAGACAACCATGGCCTACAATCTTCAAAGACGAAATTTAGGCATTAGTAATCTGTGGTGGGCTTATACATTTTGATAGTTTTTCACCCCCCCTCACGTTTACTTCTTTCCCAAAGTTCCGGCTCGACCACGTGCCAGCTGCTTGCTTGCCCTTGCCGCCGTCATGTAGTATTTATATTCTCTTTGGCCGCCATTACAAATTCATTACTTGATCGAAAATTAGTTCTTATTGATTCGGTTCCATAACTTTTCTCTGATTTTATAACTGTAATACTTGATAATGTCTAAATACAAGTGCTGTGTTGTGTTGTGAACTGCAATAGCAGAAGTGAAGATGTCACTGCATTGTTTCCCAAGGACTGAGATAGGACTCCATTGGATGTGAGACGCAGTTTGCCTGAATTTCAACTTCGTAGGCTTCGCGTATGCCGTAAGCACTTGGATAAAAGGTTTCACGGATCAGCTCGCTTAAGATCTCGGCTTCGTGTTGGAGCCTTTCCCCTACTGTTCACTGAAAGTAGAGATTGCAAGTGGAATTCCTCAACCAACCAAAACGGATGAAAGTCACTGTTGGAACGCTATCCTAATTTCCAATCAAGGAACATCTTTTCAGTCTGCTCATAAGTCAGTCCATGAAGAAACTAAACAGAACCATTTGAGACTTGGAGAAGAAATAGGTAAACATACTAGAAAAACATACTTTACTTCTATAGGTACTTATTGAATATCTGACGACCTCTGTGACACGGTAGGCGAAGGTCTGCCTGCGATGCAGGAGGTTGCGGGTTCGATTCCCGCCTCGGGACAAATGTGTGTACGATCTGCAGACATTTGTGCAGGGTGTTCTGGTCGTTTTCTATGTATAATAAAAAATATCTATCTATGTATTATGTATATCAGTAAATGTTATCTAGTACCCATAACACAAGCTCTGCTTACCTTGGGGCTAGATAATGCTGTCTGAATTGTACAGCATTATTTATTTATCCCTTTTAATTTTTTTCCCTCTAAGAATGGGTATTATTCAATATAATACATACAGTGCCCTTGTTAAATAATTTTGTTTAATTACCTACTTGATATCATATTTATTGTTTCAGGCTAGGAATTGTGCCCGGGTCTTCAGCAAAACAATGGCTGCTACGTTATCATACTCAGCTCAATTCGGTAAATGTTACATAATAAAATAGTCTAGTCATCATACTAAGTTCACCTCGGAATTCGAGATACCCAGCTGTAAGTCTGTAAATACTTGACGACACCCTAAAAGTTGTCTCAAAACCTACATATGGTAGGGATGGATGGGAATTTACCATTATTTGCATATATATTATGTCTAAATATAGTGTGATTTAGATACAGGTCAATATTTCTAAAAAAACAACTGTGTTAACATTATTGTTTCCATAATTTGATTGTAATTTTCTTTGCTAATAAAGATTATTAATTAGTGTTGGACTTTTTATTTGAAATTATTCTGTAGGTTTTACCACGGAACAGAAAAAAACAGCTAGAAACTGTTTTATTCTGTTTCATGCGTTATACGATACTTTTCTTTTGCTAAAATGAATGAGTGGCCTACAATACAACACGAGCTCAAAAGTTCTGTATCCAAGCCAAAACATGTCAAAAGCTTGATATGCAAGCCCACCGCCAGTCATTAAAAAAAAAAGAAAAGTCAATTTCAATAAGCCCTTCATTCAATACTATTGCTAGTTTTTTCGCCTCTGAGTTGGTCATCTGATGCGTTAGCATCCCTAGTACATGCATCCCTAGTACATCTGTGCAGACAACAATGAAAATATGAGGAACGGAACGAGCAAGAGAGAATGAACAGAGAATAAATGAGTGAAGTGAGTCAATGAGTACTTATACCTTAGATGAATTATACCTAGATGGTTGGCATGCGTGGCCGTGAAAAGAGACAGAGTATACGAAGTGGTGTTGCCATGCAATTTTTTTTACCCTGACTAGGTTCGTAATTTTATGTCTGGTAGAGCCGTATGGTGCAGGCTTAGAATTTGCACTAACCGAACTCTTCTCGTGGGTGTCGTATGAGTCGACTAAGGGGCATACACCGGGGGGCGGGCAGCAGCGCCTCTTGCAGAATAGATCTACCACCGAACCGAACTGCGATTCACAACCCGCATGCCCAGCGTGAGGATTATGAGCATTACCCCTCATCATCATTATCAGCCTATACCAGTCCACTGCTAACTACGGATTCCTTATTATTATTTATTATTTAATTAAGTACCTACCTTAGTATGCGGGAATAGGTAAACTGAGCATTGAAATAAAAATACGTTTAGGTATCAATTTTATTTTCTTAAATTTATTACCACCGCTACTTATACTACGTGAAGAAATAATTTCAAACTCTTTAAAATATTATACTTTATTTACTATTAACTTATACAAATAATTTTGAAAAAAATATTATTGCTAGGGAATCCATTCAAACACGATAAACAGGCACAGACTTACAATAAAAATTGCACTTTGGAAATCACATTTCTGCTAAGTATTTAATATTACACAGGAATTGCCAAGATAAGACAACCAGAACAAGAAATTTAAAAGCATTTTTACATTATAGGCCTACCTACTTCAGATAAAAGTGCGGAGAAAACCAAATAAATGACACTATTTATACCTCAAACACAGTATTACCTACGTCCTTGCTTATTTATACAAATATTATTATGTAATAATGACTTTTTTGATTCTTAAGATAGTTATATCAATATTTATTCTCCACAAATCATAGGATCACAAATCAACTGCATACCCAACTTATCAAAATGTAGGTTTATCAGTCTTTTATTCAATTATATTAATATTATTAGTACTTATATACATTAGTATTAACAAGTAATTTATAATATTAGTACTAAATACTATTTTTTGAAAATAATATAATATGCACATAATTCATAATATTGTACGTACACTTTATTAAACTGTACTTATTAATTTACACTGTGTGGTTGTATGTGTGTACTGGATTGTATTTCTCTTACAAACACAAAGTTTTCATGATTTCCTTCACGTACCTTTTCCGTAGTATTTATCTTACATGCCTGAAATAAAATGTTAAAGGAAATATGAATATTATATGAGTACATAATATAGTACCTAGTTTAAATATGGCAAGTATTAGTTACACCAAATCCCAATACCATTAAAATATTTTTGAATTTGATTTGAATGGAAGGTAGGTAGACTAAAACACAAAGTAGGTAAGAATATTGTTTAATCCAAGTCTCAAAAAAACTTTCAACCACTGTTGCACTGAGCCATTAGTTATGTATTTATTTATTTTACTTACCAGTCTTGTAACAGCACGAGGGAACAGATATGTTCGCTGTTTCTTTTTATAAAAACATTTTCATGAATGGTTTGATACAAATTCTTGTTTTTTTTGTGTTCCCAAATTTTTGCGACCCGTGGGGCTTCTATCTATCCAAAGCAGACGTTTTCATTACTACGAGACGGTTCATTGTTTTTGGGAAATCTGTAAAAAATAAAAACATATTTTAAGTTAATGTGGATGTAAGTATTTATGAGAATATTTTGCGCCATGTTTGGGGAAATTTATTGTCGAGTGCAGGCAACCCTAAATTTTCGTAATTTTAGGTTATGTTTATTAGAATTAGCACAAAACATAATTTTTGAGCCTTGTCTCAATGGAAATCTATGAATCTATAAGTTTTGAACCTTTTTTAAGTCAAACGAACTTGTACTTACAAGTGGAATGATAAATTTGGCACTTTTCGTTCACCTTCACTTTAACATCAAATAACATTGCATCACATCATCTTTGCTTCAGGTACATAGTGTTGTGAGATGCAGAAATGTCCGTAGAGTCACTTTACCACATTCAATTAGCAAAAAACATTATAAAGGTCGAATAAACAAATACTGTGTTGAAGTCCATCGATGTGCCCGGCACATTTGTTTAGCTCATAGATGAGCTAAACAATGAAAAAACTGGCCACGCGGATGAAATAGGAATAGGGCTCATTCTATCTCATTTTTTCTCAGGCTAGCAGCATATTTTGATCTCTCTCTTGTGTGAATGAGATGGGCATATACAAGAGCTCTATACCCTTCTTCCTCTGTGACTTATACAATAACTTCTTACTTCGGTGAGTCACGCACGATTCGTTTCGTTGGGAAGAAGGGAAGGGAAGTAGAAGATACTTTTCTGCTGGGCTAACGCACACGGCGTTAGCCCAGCAGAAAAGTATCTTCTAGAATGAAGTGAGTTACATAAATATAATTCATGTACAGTCACCAGCATAAATATAAGACTATGGGCAGCGCTGCAAAAATATCTGATTATCAATTGAAGGTATAATTATGTGACGATACGTAGCCGGTAAAAATATGTGATGATTTACACGCGGCATAATAATCGTTTGCCTTGTAACAGCATAAGTATCGGATGGGACCGAGTAAAAGTATCTGATAATGCACGAAGTCAAAAGTATGTGACATATCAGCAACGTAAATATCTATCTACTGTAAAAGCATAATTATCGGATCACATTTAAACTGCATTAATATCTGACACAATGAACAGTAAAAAAATATCTCAGCAATCTGCAAGAATTAACTTTATATGCCTAAACATAGAGCCGTTATTTGAACGAAACTGTATGACGCTATCGTTATAATATCGAGGTGCTGAGATGTCTTTATGATGCTGCCACCATGAGTGCCCAAGTATAGGGCCAGCAGTCTAAACCCATCCAACTGCGCAGAGGTGTGAGACAGGGGGATGTTATATCCCGAAACTGTTCACAAGCGCGTTGGAAGATGTGTTTAAGACGCTGGACTGGAAAGGTAAGGGCGATTACATCTCACACCTGCAATTCGCTGATGACATAGTCTTAATGGCGGTCATCCATCAATCAGTGCGTTCTACCCGTCATGACCTACGGAGCTGAGACGTGGACACTTACGGTAGGGCTGGTCCCCCAGTTTAAAGTCGCCCAGCGAGCTATGGAGAGAGCTATGCTCGGAGTTTCTCTGAAGGATAGGATTCGTAACGAATTCATCCGACAGAGAACTAAGGTTATCGACATAGCTCAGAGGATTAGCAAGATGAAGTGGCAGAATCTGGCTATACCTCGAGAAGAACCAACAACCGCTGGGGTAAACGTGTTCTTGAGTGGAGACCGCGACTCGGCAAACGTAGTGTAGGACGCCCTCCGACCAGGTGGGATGACGATTTGCGAAAGACTGCTGGCAGATGCAGGATGCGGCAAGCTGAAGACAGGGCGCTATGGCGCTCATTAGGGGAGGCCTATGTCCAGCAGTGGACATATATAGGCTGATGGTGATGATGATGTATAACGCTCCTCGAAAAGAGTATCAACCTGCCATTGGATATCGCCGTCTCACGTTTTATGGCATGATTTTAGCAGATTTCTATTTCCTAAAATAAATAAAGAAGTGTTGATGTCAGCTTTTGGCATAAGAAATTTTTTAGCAAGGAGATTACATTGGTTAAAATGGTATGGTGGTAACTATGTCTGGCTTATAAATATAACAAAAAAAGAAATTTCGAATAATCGAATGTTATGTCAACTGTCATACGCGAAGGAGTAAATATTTTTTACTGTTAAATGTGTCAGATATTAATGCAGTCTATCGTGATCCGATAATTATGCTTTTACAGTAGATAGATATTTACGCTGCTGATATGTATACACATACTTTTGTTTTCTTGCATTATCAGATACATTTACTCGGTCCCATCCGATACTTATGCTGTTACAAGGCAAACGATTATTATGCCGCGTGTAAATCATCACATATTTTTACCGGCTACGTATCGTCACATAATTATTCCTTCAATTGATAATCAGATATTTTTGCAGCGCTGCCCATAGTCATATATTTATGCTGGTGACTGTACTGTACTAGTCATAACGATTTAGATATAAGTATCTGTAATGTTATGGTCTTGTTTAATAAATAAATAAATAAATAAATAAATAAATAAATAAATAAATAAATAAATAAATAAATAAATAAATAAATAAATAAATAAATAAATAAATAAATAAATAAATAAATAAATAAATAAATAAATAAATAAATAAATAAATAAATAAATAAATAAATAAATAAATAAATAAATAAATAAATAAATAAATAAATAAATAAATAAATAAATAAATAAATAAATAAATAAATAAATAAATAAATAAATAAATAAATAAATAAATAAATAAATAAATAAATAAATAAATAAATAAATAAATAAATAAATAAATAAATAAATAAATAAATAAATAAATAAATAAATAAATAAATAAATAAATAAATAAATAAATAAATAAATAAATAATTAGTGCGTCATATCATACGCTGTGAATGTGCGTCATGAAAAATAAAATTGTGTATGTCCCCGTTTTGGAATAAAACGCAATATACGTTTAATTATAAATACTATTTAACGGGTATTTATCGCGTTTATTTACCTATTTTTCCCGACGTTTCGACAGGTTTACACACTGCCGTGGTCACGGGATGACTCGGAAAAATAGGTAAATAAACGCGATAAATACCCGTTAAATAGTATTTATAATTATGTGTTCAGATCGCGTAAGTTTAAAAGCAATATACGTTTTCTGCTGGGGTAACGTTTTTCCAGCAGGAAGATTCTAAACGAATGGACCTAGACAAATTTAACTTATATGGTAAATCTTTATTCAGAAAGAAAATAACAATCAAATAACAAATTTAAAATAAAACTAGTATTTACAATAGAAACAATTAAGCTATCTGCAAACTGTTGCAAACAATCTACAGGTAGCTCAACTGATCCATATATACTTATATGGGCAGATAGCTTATTTGTGTATGAATGTGCGACTAAAAAAATATTTATGGGCCTTAAGGTTTTTGAGATATTCAGTTTCCTGCTGGGGTAACGTTTTGCAAAATCTTGTTTCTCGGAAACTATTGAATGTGCATCTACAAAATATACATACACTAGTAGCCCTTGATTAGTGCTTAAATTTGACATAATAAAATTTACAAAAATATGTACAGTTTTTATGTAATCTTGCTTTTTTTAAAAACCTAAAAAAAATCTAGCTCTTTAATGTACAGAGATAAAGGTTCAATGTAAACGGTTTTGGGTTTTGTTGTTATTCTTTATAACCATAAAAAGTTTCAAGAAGGTACACACACGCTCTTTTGAATAATATCGATTAAGACACAATTTTAAGGTCATAACTTTGACGTCAAAATGCAAGATACCTTTTTAACCCAAGATTGTCGGTATAAACAAAAAAACTAGTGTGATTAATAATAAATATATCCTGAAATTTTCAGCTCCCTACGCCTCGTATTTAGCTAGTTATAAACGGTTGACCTGATTAAGACCTAGACTACTTAATCAGTCTTGTCCTACCTGGTGATCCGACCAAATTCGAACGACCACTAAAAAGCAACTGTTTCATACATATTGATGACCTTCTTAATTTGGCTAACGAGACGCATTGGTCCTGGGTACACTCAAGTACATAAGTTATGGATAACTTTTGTCAACTATTTTAGGTTATAGTCTAAGATTAGTAGAGTATAAGACTTTTATCAATTTTTAATTATGCCGATTTTTCTGAATTTCGAATCGTTCGGTCCGATGGTCGCGAGATGTTTAATACTGTGTTGTTTAAAATTAATTATATCCCATGGAAAAATATTTATGGGATTAAAAGTAGCCTGTTACTTAACTGTGTACCTATGTTTATGTGCTATGCCAAAAATCAATTCTTTTGGTTGCTTTAGGGCATGAAGGAAGGACAAATAAACAAACACACTTTCGCATTTATTATATTAGTATAGATTTCAAGTCTGCTTGAAATGCTAGAAGTAAAAACGGGAAGAAACTTAAGTGTTCTTTTTTTTTTGGCTTGTACATACATTATTTACATTGACATTATTTTCCTCGATATAACGAAGTCAAAAATCCCCGGGAGCTTTTTGAGCCTCCCATGAAAACCAGAACAGCCAACAGGCTAACGAACAGCTCTTGAGAAGCCTACAAGCTTCTCGGAGCAACAACACATGACTCAAGAAAAGCTTTTCTTGACGGAGAAACCGGAAAAAAGAACTCTAGTTCGTTTCCTACCTGCATTTGACGACGTAGAGCAACGTAGAGTTGAATGTTGAAGACCACTGATGATGAAGTCATTATTGATATTTTTATAAATATTGATGTTTCTCACTACCCACATCCCTACTACGCTAAGTTAGGAGAACTTCACCTTACTTATGCCACGCGTGCCACGTCCACATAGCACCTCCATTTTAGGGACAAATTTATTATTGCTCTATGTGGCCGTCAATTTTACGCAAATTTTAAAGTTTTTTGATGGTGCAAGTGTCAAGAATCAAAACAACAGAAGATCATCGTTAAAATTATGAGTACCTAACCTATCTATTTATATGTCCTTAATTCACTGTATGTATCTTAGAGCATTTCTAAGCTCTAAGGTATGTATACATACAACTGAAAAAAACTGGTTTACCGATGCTAGGGTCTAGTTCATTCAAAATGTGGGTCAAACACTAAATGTTTTTAAACTTACGCGATCTGAACACATAATTATAAATACTATTTAACGGGTATTTATCGCGTTTATTTACCTATTTTTCCCGACGCGACGTTTCGACAGGTTTACACATTGCCGTGGTCACGGGATGAAACGTCTGGAAAAATAGGTAAATAAACGCGATAAATACCCGTTAACTAGTATTTATAATTATGGGTCAAACACTTTATAATAAGAACAGACAGCTGTCTGTGCATAAAATTAGTTACGCATAATAAGCCCATAATGCGTATCCATACACTCCTTGATCGTTGACAAAGTTACAAATTGCTTTGCTGTCAATGTCAAATAAGTGTTTTATTTTCAATCATTCATTCATCGTTCGTTCGTTCGTTTCTCTTTTCTTTCGCTCCTCACGCGGATTGTTCCGATTTTTATTAGAAATTTTCAATAAAACAAGAAGAACACGCCCGGAAAATGGCACTCCATATACCTAAAGCTCCAGGTGTACCCCAAATGCTAAAGGATGGAGCACGGGTAAGTTTCACAAGTTAGCAAAATATATCTAACCACATCTGTCATGTGGACTCAGGCCGGTGGCCGAATGTTTTTTCTTTTGTCTTTAACTTAATAAATTGTGCATCAAATCTAAATATTTTACAATATTATTATTAGCTGTCATAAAAATAATAAGTGATTTGCAAATTAACACTCTAATTATCAATAGTCAGAGATTCTCAGATAGTGACTAATTTCCCTCATCCTTTGGCTCCAGTCTAACCCAACTCAACTTAACTCGGTAGGTGCTCAAACAATTTGACCAACTGATGTGAATAAAAAAAACCAAAATAATGTGTCCAGAAAACTTGGTTCCAACCATATATTTAAGGTAGACACATATTTACATATTAAGTTGTGCTTCCAGATGTTCTCAGGATTGGAAGAAGCTGTCTACCGTAACATAAATGCTTGCAAACAATTTTCACAAAGTGTCAGATCAGCCTATGGACCAAATGGAATGAATAAAATGATCATCAACCATATTGACAAGCAATTTGTAACCAGTGATGCTGGCACTATAATCCGTGAATTGGATGTTGAACACCCAGCTGCCAAATTGATGGTGCTAGCCAGTCAGATGCAAGATGCCGAGGTCGGAGATGGAACCAACTTCGTCATTGTTCTATCCGGGGCGCTCTTAGAATCTGCAGAAGAGCTCTTGAGATTGGGTGTGACTACAAGTGAAATTGCTGATGGCTACGAAATGGCATTAGATAAGTGTATTGAAATCTTACCCAGCCTTGTTTGCCAAGAACTCAAAGATCCTAAAAATGTAGCAGAGATCACCAAAGGAATCACTCCTGCAATTATGTCAAAGCAATATGGATATGAAGACTTCATTGCTGGCCTTGTTGCTAAAGCTTGCGTTGGTGTTCTTCCTGAGAAGACCACATTCAATGTAGATAATGTCAGGATCTGCAAGGTTTGTATTTATTGTTATCATTCAAAGATAGCTATATATCTATTTGTTATAAAATTTAACAAATCTAAATGACAACTGACATGGTGCAGCAGGTGAATCTCCACCAGTGGGACAGGAGGGTTCGTTTCCAGCCTCGGGACAAATATTTGCAAATATTTGTCCTGAGTAGTTTTCTATGTATGGTAAAAAATATCTATCATATTATATAAAGCTTCAGTCATCTAATACCCACCCATATCACAAGCTCTGCTTAGCTTTGAGCTAGATGATGCTGTGTGGATTGTCCAGCATTTTTTATTTATTTAATTCAACACTTTACATTATAAAGGGGAACATAATTCTGTCTGTCTTAATTTTTTTCTTTTTTTGTTAAATTTCGCCACATGATGAAGATCAAAAGAATAGAATTTGAAACCTTTGATTGAAATATAACCCTTTCATAATTCTTAATGTTTAGTTTGTAAATAGAAAAGAGATTTCAATTTAAACTTTAGTTGTAATTGCCCATTTCCATTAGAAGTGTTTTTTTAGGGTTCCGTACCCAAAGGGTAAAAGGGGATCCTATTACTAAGACTCCGCAGTCCATCCTTCTAATTCTAAGTGGGGAAACTGGGATCTGCACTGACATCTCGCTTAGGAGTGTATTGTGCATTATCCGTCCATCTGCCTGTCTGTTAGTCTGTTACCAGGCTGTATCAATTCATGAACTATGATAGTTCGACAGTTGATATTTTCACAGATGATATATGTATTTCTGTTGCTGCAATAACAACAAATACTTAAAAATAGAATAAAATAAATATTTAAGGGGGGCTCCCATACAACAAACGTAATTAATTTATAATTTTTGATCGATATTGACAACAGGAACTGGTAGATGCTTAAAATTTTCACAGAATATTTAGTTATATATTCACTTTAAAAATTAATAATTGAATTAAAATAATGTCTTAATTAGGCAAAGATTTCTATGACTTTAATTAAGGCGCATACCTAAACTAGCGCCGCCGCCACCTACTTTATGTTATTATTCTGTTTAACAAAAGAATTTTCAAAAATCCATCTTCCAGTTTGTGATACCTATCATAAGTTTTTTTTAATGCCTCTGTAATAGTTTTATTCTATTTAGTTTAGGCAGAGATACGAAGTTGCCCTTGGTGGCCACCAAAATCTATTTTCGTATCTCTTCCTTTGAAAATTTCCTTTGTTAAACGGAATAATAAGATAAATTAGGTGGCTGCACCACTTTCGGTGGGGTATGGGCCTTAAGGATGAATTACTTAATGTATCAATTAATTTAATTTAATTTTTATCACATGCCAAGTTAAGGTTACATGTTCCTAACTAAAATACTATTACTACTATAAAACTACGAGTATTTGATGGTCTAATTTTATTTTATGGCTATGATGATTATTTAGTTCATTTTGGACAAAATGTTGGGTTAATTGGTTATCGCTGTATAACGGTGATATGATTTCTATTTATTTCAGTCAGAATAGTGCATGTAGGGATTTTCCTTTTTTAGGGTTTCAAACATCGGTTTTGAAACCCTTATGGTCTCGCTCTGTCCGTCCCCGCTCTTTCTTGAATATCTCAGTAACTACTGCAGCTATTAACTTGAAATTTAAAATAATGATACATTTCGTGCGCCATTACTGATTTCAAGAAAAAAATATATAAATAAATGAAAAATGAAAATGAATATTTTCAGTACAAATTTTGGTGTTAAAATTTCAAAAGAGACCTAGGAAGGCAAATGGGGTATCAAATGAAAGGTATCGTTTTGTACATTTCAAAACACTTTTTGAAATTTCTGTAAATTTCATACTTTTTGAAATATTTCAAAAAAAATCGAAAAATTGACCATACCCCCCCCCTATCTCCGAAGATTGCAGACCGATCCACGTACAATATATTAGGCGTTTGTAGATATAGATCTATATTTTACAGGAAAAATATAGAGAAGTCTGTAATAATAATAGTTTTTGAAAAATGGTAAAAAAGAGGGGGAATTTTTTTTCAAAAGGGGGGGGTATGTGGGGTATCAAATGAAAGGTATCGTTTTGACCATTTCAAAACACTTTTTGAAATTTCTGTGAGTTTCATACATTTTGAAATTTTTCAAAAAAAGACGAAAAATTGACCATTCCCCCCCCCTAGCTCCGAAGATTGCAGACCGATCCATGTACAATGTATTAGGCGTTTGTAGATATCAATCTATATTTTACAGGAAAAATATAGAGAAGTCTGTAATAATAATAGTTTTTGAAAAATGGTCAAATAGGGGGGAATTTTTTTTCAAAAGGAGGGGTACCTGCCTATGTGGGGTATCAAATGAAAGGTATCGTTTTGACCATTTCAAAACACTTTTTGAAATTTCTGTAAGTTTCATACTTTTTGAAATATTTCAAAAATAGTCGAAAAATTGACCTTTCCCCCCCCCTATCTCCGAAGATTGCAGACCGATCCACGTACAATGTATTAGGCGTTTGTAGATATCGATCTATATTTTACAGGAAAAACATAGAGAAGTCTGTAATAATAATAGTTTTTGAAAAATGGTAAAAAAGGGGGGGAATTTTTTTTCAAAAGGGGGGGTACCTACCTATGTGGGGTATCAAATGAAAGGTATCGTTTCGGCCTTTTTAAAACACTTTTTGAAATTTCTGTAAGTTTCATACTTTTTAAAATATTTCATAAAATTGATTGTCCAAATAATTGGCAAATGTTTGAAACCCTCGGCGCGCGAGTTACACTCGCACTTGGCGAATCTTGTTTTTTTGCAGCGAGGTTCGTCATTTGAATCGAATTTCGACCGAATGCCGACATTCGGTTCAAGCTATTGGGTACGGTCAAACCGAATGAAAAACGAATTTCGGCCCATCCCTACTTTATGCCTAAACAGATCTTAATGAATTTTGACAGGGAAGTAAATGCTTCCCTAGGAATGGACTTTGCTACTTTTTATCTCAGATAAGAGCTTGCTTAGCCTTAGGTAGCAGTTTAGAATAAAAGATTGTCGTCTGTTTCATTTAACTGTTTTTCTAACTTTAACAGATCCCTGGAGCTGGTATTTTACAATCAGAAGTCTTATCAGGCATGGTGTTCAAACGTGAAGTCGAAGGTGATGTCTCATCTGCATTAAAAGCCAAAGTTGCTGTCTTCAACTGCCCAATCGATGTCACTCAGACTGAGACCAAAGGCACAGTACTCATCAAGTCCGCAAATGAACTCCTAAACTTCAGTAGAGGAGAAGAGTCTCTGCTAGAGAAACAAATCAAAGATATTGCTGATTCTGGTGTAAAGGTTATTGTTGCTGGTGCTAAGTTTGGTGACATGGCTTTGCATTTCCTCAACAAGTATGGTTTGATGGCGGTCCGACTCATGTCCAAATTCGATTTGCGCCGTTTGGCCAAGACAGTCAATGCCACTGTGAGTATTATTTATTTATACAATTGACTGTATGGGAATTTCCCCAACTTACCTATTAAACAAAAATCTTCTCAACGGCCTATATTGGTCCACTGCTGGACGCAGGCCTTCCCCTGACAAGCGCCTTATTGGTTTTTATGTCATGATGGGGTTGGTGATCGCAGTTCGGTGTTAGATCTATTTTGCAATAGGAGCTGCTGCCCGCCTTACGGTGTATGTCCCTTAGTCGCCTCCTACGACACCCACGGGAGGAGTTGGTGTGGTGCAAATTCTACATATGCTGGCTAACAACAATCTTAACATTCAAAAAATAAATTGCAGGTTTTACCCAGATTGACCACTCCCACATCAGATGAGCTTGGCTACTGCGACGCCATCACGGTTGAGGAGGTTGGAGACACGCGAGTAGTGGTGTTCCGTATGGAGACCACCGAGTCTCGTATTTCCACTGTCATCATTAGAGGCTCCACTGATAACTACATGGACGATATAGAGAGAGCTATTGATGATGGAGTGAACACCTTCAAAGGCATTGCTAGAGATGGAAGGTGATTATTAGTAATTAAATTCTAGTTAAGCAAAAGGTTTCACGTCAGTATTGGACTTTTGAAACCTGAACCAAATCTATGGAATATGCGGTCCTCGCACTGCAACACACCTCGCACTGCTCTTGGTTTATTTTAACCTGAAAATTCGCGCAAAGCCAGACCTGGTCACGACGCACGACGAAAAACCGTCTAGTAGCGTAAGGCCTGATCAGTCCATCCTTTGCTTTTAGGTGCCTGTCCCAAACTGTCGTGTTATTTGTAAATAACTTATTTTTAGGCCCTAGTTTTAGGAGATTAGAAATTAAAATTAAATGTAATGTAAATGACTAACACTGCCCAACAGGATGTATTTACTATTAATTTCAACACAATTTTCAAGAAATACATGAAATGAAGACCGGAAATAGATCTTACGATAGGTGTGTATTAGGGATTTTACTGAGGTGGTTTAACGGAACCGAAGTCGGAGTCGGAGTTTTGGTTTATCGGAGTCGGAGGCGGAGTCGAAGGTGGTGGGGAATTTTGTATTTCCATTAACTTTGAAAAGTACGTGGAGGGGAGTTCCCCGCGAGACATGCATAAACCTGTTTGTGCTGACCGCGGCAGCCGCGCGCCATCGCCCGCTATCCGCTATGCTTCGACCTCCAATTCAAACCTCCGATTGAAAGTTTCGGAACAGAAGTCGGAACCGGAGGTGTAATATCAATCGGAGGTTCCGACATATCGGAGTCGGAGTCGAAGCTTCGTAACATCCATGGTGTGTATAGTGTATGTATATTGGTCGTGTATGAGATTTGCGATTTATTTTTTGTAAAAACCGGTCATTTTCACGCCGCCAAAAGGGACAGCTAAAAATTAAGTATTCAAAAATTTTTAAAATTTACCTATGTCGTTTCATTTGAGTGAATGTATGGATATTCTTTTTGCAGATTCCTGCCTGGCGCAGGTGCAGTGGAAATTGAGTTGGCACAGAGCCTGCTGCACTATGCTGACACTCTGCCTGGCTTGGAACAATACGCAGTGAGAAAATTCGCAGTGGCCCTCGAGGCTATCCCGCGCGCTTTAGCTGACAACACCGGTGCCAACGCAACTGAAGTCGTCAACGCCATCTACAAAGCGCACAAGGTACCTATCTGATGTTTTTGATTAATTTTATAGTCACACTATAATATCAGAGCTGCGAAATTCCATTTGTTTGTTACATCTTCAATCGGAGCGAGCCCAACAGAGCAGATGAAGTAGTTTTCATTTAAAAAATAATTAAATAGCTAAATCATAATTTTTTCCCCATTTTTATCGATAAATATATGTTGTGTATCCGCACATTTCGTTTGATCAAGGTTCGACAATACAAATTGTATAGAGTATAGATGTAGGAGTACGAAAGTACTTTAGTATGCTTGAACAATTTGAAATAGAATTTTCGTTTTGTCTTTCAGGCTGGTAACAAAAATGTTGGTTTCGACATTGAATCCGAGAGCGCTGGAACTTTAGACGCCAACGAGAAGAACATTCTCGACTTGTTTGTCCTGAAGCACTGGGGTCTCAAATACGCCGTAGGAGCGGCTGCCACCATTCTGAAGGTTGATCAAATCATTATGGCCAAGAGGGCAGGAGGCCCTAAAGCCAGGCCTCCCGGCGGAAGTGATGATGAATCTTAATCCCATCTAATTCTAATGAACCATACCATAGCTTACTTTAAAAGTACCTAAATAATAAGTAATAATCTTAGTTCGCAATGATGCTTTCGTTTCGTATTTTTAATTATAGACATGCTAGGTTCTGTTTATCACTTAATTCTTGTCAGCTTATTTTTGGCACTAACTAAAGTATTTCATTATTATAATTATTATTGTTTGTCACAAACATGTTGTGGTAACATTTTCAGGAATAAAACACTAAAAATCCTGAATGAATTTTATTTCCGCGACTCAATAATGTAGTGTAATTAACAAAGATGAATGAAAAAACACAAATTTGGTATAAAATGGTTTATTGCATATCATAGTTTAATACAGCTGGGATAACTACTTTATACCTAACCGTGGGTCTTAAATGTAGTTATTAAGAGTTAGTAGAACATCAGAAAATGTTCTATAAATCCTACTAGTTATATGATTCCTTCTCCATAACTATTTAATACATACTACATTTTTTATTCAGAGAGATACATTCATAGGAACAAAATATCGTCATTATTTTCATCATTCTAACACCAAAAATCCGTAGTTACCTAGCAATTCTGTCTGAAGTACTAACATCACAGGTTGGTCCCCAATCTGACTTTCCATAAAAACAACTAGTTGTGGGAGAGGTTACAGTACAGTTATTGCTATGCCTATGATTATAATACTGAAAAACAGGCCAATTGTTTTGCCAGACCAAGTTTAGAACCCTTGTTTAACCCTTGGCCAGCATAAAAGGCCTACAATATCGAGTTCCATGACGGTGGTTCTAAAACTACTTCAAGAGATTTTCTTTAATTGCCTTTAATTACTTTAAACATAAAAAAGTTTAAAAGCACTCCGATAATTTCAATATTCTGCCATTATGTCTACTTGATCTGGGGAAATTTTGAAGTTTTATTTATACTAAATTCACAATTAATTCTACCTAATTGACGTTAAAATTACTTCATCACATTCAAAAGGAAATACAAAGATACATTATTGAGATATTATAACTATACTGCTGCACATTCATAAACCCGGCTAGCATGTGACAGGGTACGTTATACCCAAGGTGTCTCAAAACTATCAATATTTTTCTTGAAATATCAAAGGTTCAATAAAAAAAGAAGTGCGGGAAAGGATAGTGGCTTGATCTTAATTCTAAGTGCAGCACGAGGCGCTGGGCGTGTTATACGAGCGGCAAGCTGTCTCGGGTACGTTATACTCTGCCACAAAGTACGTAGTTATATTCTTATAATCGTTTTTGTGTGCATTAATTTATAGATAAGACCATGATGGAGGAAGAGGTTCTTAGCTAATTATTTAGAAATAGTTCATTTCAACAACCTTAAGCTTGAAAATAAATATTTCTGAACAAAATACTACAAAAGAATGCATCTCTGTCATCATGTCTGGGTAGGGCATACCCTTCCCCATACCTAATGTTACTTTTTAGACCATCATGCTCGCCGGGTTAAGCAGACACTGGTTTATTTACCTGGTTTTTGGTGGATGTACAGCTTTAAACAAAAACTTATCGGCTAAATATACTATAACCTAGAAATCATGAGCTTCGAAATTCATCCTAAATCGACCTTTTATCAACCATTTAATTTATAACTTTACTAGGTATTGATGTTTCTATAGAAGTATAGAACCATTATTAAAAACTAGTGTCTAGCTGGTTTCTAAAATATATCTAATCTATATCTGCTTAGTCCAAAATAAGTGCATTTATAAAATAAACTACAATTCTTCAATGAGATCAAATATACCACCGATTGAACTAATAGACACCCTGAATGATATTGCTTACCCCCTTTGATAATAGTTTGCTAGTTTGGAACATTTGCCAATGTTACTTCTCACTCTCATTCAAGGCTTATGTCAAGAAGAATGTGAGAAATAACACTGCTGATAACTGTTTTAAGTTAACAAATTATTATATAGGCCTTAGCGGATATGTACATCGAACACCGCTACCGCACAACACATAAATAGGCATTATAATATGGGCTTAAGCCAACAAGCTTCAAACGAGCCCGCCACCTGTCTGATAACAGATAACACGCCGACAATATAAATGCATTATTGGAATAGTTACAGACCATATTCGAATACAAATTTTTGTGTTGTTCGTTAGCGGTGTTGGACGTGTGACCCTAAGGGGGTTAGTATTTATTATTACTAAGGTACTTTGTGAAAAGTGCCACGTAGTATTATTATAATTTTCGCTATTTTATGAATTATGAGGCAAATGTTACACGGTGTAAAATTCTTCAACAATTATTTTACTCAAATGTGCTTGTCTCACAAAATAACACTAATTTATATCATACTAATTTCTACAATCCAATGAGTATAAAATAACTATTCTATGATTACACGAAGAAAAATAAAATAAATTCGAAAATGGAATAATTTTACAAACAGTCTTTCTAAAAATAGATGCCCTATGAGAAGAGGAATGTGAACTCTATATTATGAATTCTTGCTTATTTCTTACATTGGTATTGATTACAAATCTCTACTTTAAAAGTTTTGCGATTGGCCCAAGACTACAAGAACACGCGGTCGCATTCTAAAGGCCTGGCCAGAGCTACGCGGTATTGGCTGCTCACCCAGAGCGGCATCGATATCCGCCTGGGGGCGGTAAGGTCCTATTTCACTGTTTGGTAAACTTAGTTCAGCTTGAACCGTGAACGTGCGCTGCGCACAAAACTTTTAATATACTAAACTGCGTTTAGATCTCTGTGGCGTTTACCGACAGTGCACTGTCGGTAAGTCTCAAGTCGGTAGGTCTATTCCATGGAATTCGACCATAGACCTACTACTGCATAGATCTGATAAAGTAAACAGCCACAGAGATAGACCAAACTCAGTTGCTATAATCTAGTTTGGTCTAGGAACATAAACAAAACACGGTACAGGTATAACGTGTTTTGCTCATAGTGCTGGTAGGTGTGTGTAAACAAAAGTAGTACATACCCCACCACTGAAATATAGCGACCGGACCAACAAACCTAGGGCTCGCAAGCCATCTCACTCACACCAGAGAAATCATACACAATCCAGAACTGCAGGCCTCACCGACGGTTTCTTCGCGGCATCCAACATCATCATCTGCAAAGCAAAACTACAGTAGGTACAGATAATTAAAATAAATAAATAAATAAATAAATAAATAATGCTGGACAATTCACACAGCATTATCTAGCCCCAAGGTAAGCAGAGCTTGTGTTATGGGTACTAGATAACTGATATACGTAATATTATACATTACATAGATAGATATTTTTTATTATACATAGAAAACACCCAGACCAACGGAACAAATTTCTGCAGATCGTACACAAATTTGTTCCGAGGCGGGGATCGAACCCGCAACCTCTTGTGTCGCAGGCAGACTCTCGCCCGCTGCGCCACTGAGGTCGTCAATTATGTTTTAAGTGTGATAATTATAGTTGGGCCATCGCAGGAACCTTTGGTATGGATACGAAGAGAAATATTTACACAAATACCTACTCCGAAGGTAGGTACTTATCCTATCTTTACTAAATTTACGCACACATTCTCAAAAGTCCAGCATAATCAATGTCCCAATGGATTACACTAGGTCCAGCACCCAAGTTCACACAACTCACAGAA
This sequence comes from Eupithecia vulgata, assembly GCA_946478455.1. NCBI lineage: Eukaryota > Metazoa > Arthropoda > Insecta > Lepidoptera > Geometridae > Eupithecia > Eupithecia vulgata. The sequence continues at coordinate 7,490,949 of OX297869.1, read as the reverse complement.
ATTTTGATAGCCTCACTAATTTTGCGCGTCTTTAAACTAAACTAAGTCTTACGTCAATTCCCAGTACGTCCAATATAGAACATTACAGTCTTAGTACTAGGGTCGAAATACGCGTGAGACGTAGTGACGTAAGTCGTGAGATCGTTGTTCGTATATCAGAAGACGTTTTTCGGGGGAGGTACGGCCACCACCGCTGCGCCCGCCCGACCAGTGCTAAGGGGCGCTAGTTTTCGCCAGCAGTTCGATTCTGAGTCGTAAACTTCGACAATGGATAGATATTGGACGCCGTCGAATCCACCTGAAATTCAAATCTTAAATTATGAATGGACTCAACTCCAATAATACCTTGAAAGTAGGCACTAAATCGCCATCATAACAAAGACGAATAAATAAAACTAGCCAAGAGCGAGTCGGACTCGCAAAGGGTTCCGTACTATTATCTAAAGAAACGGCAAAAAAATCACGTTTGTTGTATAGGATCCCCCTTAAATATTTATTTTATTTTGTTTTTTTAGTATTTGCTGTTATTGCGGCAACAGAAATACATCATCTGTGAAAATTTCAACTGTTTAACTATCACGGTTCATGCGATAGGTACCTACAGCCTGGTGACGACAGACGGACAGCAGAGTCTTAGTAATGGGGTCCCGTTTTACCCTTTGGGTACGGAACCCTAAAAACAAACATAAATACATATATATTGACGATAAGCAGTTTATTATAATCGCAATGAAATATATCACAATCATGAGACTGAATGAAAAGCAAGTTACTGAAAAATATAAACATAACAATTAACACTTTTGTTCCAATTACCTAATAACATCACCAGCTAGCTAGTCCACAGCTAGACAGGCCTCCTCTTAGGAGCACCATAGCGCCCGGCCTTCAGCTTGCCACAACCAGCAAATAGAGCAAGAAAAGGTCAAGTGTGAGTAATCTAACAATTGACTTTTACTTAAGTTAACAATTGACTTTTACTTAAGTTAACAATTGACTTTTACTTAAGTTAACAATTGACTTTTACTTAAGTTAAATATCCCGATCCCGACGTTGACGTTAAAAAATCCGTCAAATCAAATTGTGTGTATTTTTCGATACCATAATGGTAACCGAAATCGTTTATGACCATTCTCCCCGGATGGCCCATTCGATTTAAATGGGACATTTTACCGTAATCGCATGGCAGCATCTGCCACATAATCGTACTGTCTCCCCGTGGCAGAAAAAAAAGAATCTGCCTAGTCTTCCGACTAATTAATAAAAGGCAGAAATGTATACGTACCAACAGCGACTATCCTATCGCCCAGTAGACAGGAGCCGATCGCGTCACGTCCGTACGAGAGCCGCGCTAACAGCGTCCACGAGTCAGCCACGGGGTCGTATCGCTCGACGCACGCTAGACGACCTGCGATAGAATTGGCCGGGGCTTCGTGCCCGCCTAGCGCGTAGAGGTAACCCCCTGCGGCACACACCTGAGGCAGAAATATGGTATTGTTATGTGAGAGTAAAAGTCAAATAAATAGATTATAACAGTGCGTACGAATGGGACCTACCCGAGTGGGGTATCAAACGAAAGGTATTGTTTTGTACATTTCAAAACAGTTTTAAAAATTTCTGTAGGTTGCATGCTTTTCGGAATATTTCGAAAAAACTCGAAAAATTGACCACACCCCCTCCGAAGTTTGCAGGGCGATCCATGTACAATGTATATAATATATAGCGTTTGTAGATAATTATCATTCTGTATGAAATTGGAAAAATATAGAGAATCTGTCAAAATAATTATTTTGAAAAAGGTCAAAAGGAGGCGGATTTATTTTCATAATGGGGGTTACTCCCTGCTTGGGGTATCAAATTAAAGGCATTGTTTTGTAAATTTTAAAACAATTTTCGAAATTTCTCTTGGTTTCATACTTTTCGATATATTTCCATTCGAAAAAAGTCGAAAAATTATATATATAAAATTATTTATTGAGAAACTAACACGATTAAAATTAACCAATCACATAAGTCTTAAATTTTCATAAGAAATAAAATAAAATCAAAATGTATTATTAGGCTAAAAACCTAAAAACTTACATATCAAAATAAGTCACATGAATTATTAAATAAATAATGCTGAATTATTTGAATTACTAAGATAAACTGAATTTCAGTTGATAGTGGTAGTTTGTTGTGTTGGTAATTGATGAAAACGAGTAGGTATGGCGAGTGGGCTGGCCATATTTCGAGAAGAACCGACAACCGCTGGGGTAAACGTGTTCTTGAGTGGAGACCGCGACTCGGAAAACGTAGTGTAGGACGCCCTCCTACCAGGTGGGACGACGATTTGCGAAAGACTGCTGGCAGATGCTGGATGCGGCAAGCTGAAGACAGGGCGCTATGGCGCTCATTAGGGGAGGCCTATGTCCAGCAGTGGACTGGTATAGGCTGATGATGATGATGATGAGTAGGTATGTGACGTATTCTACGAAGTAACATTACTTAATCTGTGACCCCAGTTAAAAACCTTGTGGCATTCTCGAAGTTACCAAAGTCGGCAATGAGGTACGCACGGAAGACTGCGTCAGAACGTCTGACACAGTCAACTTGACCACCTGATTCCGTTCTGATGATGGCACATTAAAAGAAGATTTCAGAACTTCATTACTAAATTTTGATGTCTCCTTAGAGGGCAGGTAGGTAGGTAAGGTTCTTACGCTGACTCCGCCGCGGCGCCGCGTCATGGGGGCGCAGTTGGTCCAGTGGTTGGTGGCCGGGTCGTAGCACTCGACGGAGCGCAGGCAAGCGCCGCCGTCACGCCCGCCGGCCGCGTACAGGCGCCCGCGCAGCTCGGCCACGCCGCACGTGCTGCGCGCGCCACTCATGGCTGCTACTATTGTCCACGAGCGGGAGCATGCATCCCATCTGTAAAGAATAAGATATTTATTTAAATATAAAATAAAAAGTCTGGTACATTAGCACGGATGACATATGCATGCGCGTGTTAACACATATAGAGAACATAGGTTATCCATTTCCAGACATTCCCACACATTGATAAAGTTAACGAAGAGATTTATTTTTGTAGCATATGCAGTCAAAAAAGTCGTTCATCTTACAGACGTGGATACTTCTCGACTAGTTTATTTTAGTTACGTCCATGGTATTAAGTCTTACGGTACACTGCTGTGGGATGGAACGCCTATACTATATTGCTTGCGATGGCGCGCTAGTTTGTTTCTATTTGTTGGAACGCGCCTCTTGCGAATGCACACATTATAAGTTGCTCGATATATAAAGCGGTGAATAAATGAAACTTACCTTTCCACCGAGTTCAAATAGATCCAGCCATCGTGTCCGCCGACCGCGTACACGGGTGCATTAGGCCCGTCGCCCAGGACTGCCACGCCGAGTCCGTGCCGGTGCGTGTTCATAGGCGCTATCGTGTTCCAAGTATGCGTTTGTAGGTCGAAACATTCCGCCTAGAAAGACCAAAGGTGATTGGCGTAGCCGGTAGGGATTGATTTAAAAACATAAATCGAATGTATGTTGTGCATTTTACTTTATTCACGTATAAAAATAAATTGTAGCATATTTTCATATAAAATTTCATCTCCATAAAAAGGAGGTAAACGCATTACAAATAAAGCAATATTGATGGATATTCCACACATCAACATCTATACCCCGGGAGTTACAAGATAGTGGTGTGTAAAATATCCAGAAATATTGATTTACTTGTTCACACAGCCACAACTGGCAAGTGCTGTGTGAAACTCATGGTTATAAGTATTACTACACTACAGGCAAGAATCTAGCGAAAGCTTTATAAACCGTATGTATATTACATACCTACTCGTATAATACGCGCGCGATCTTAATAGGATGGGACCTTTTCTAACTAAAAGGTGCGCTGTCGATAGCGTCACTATCCTCGCGAGATTTGGAATGACGTGTTTGATGGATAAGAGAGTCAATTTAGTTCCATGAAAAAAGAAAACCCCCTAGATTTTATCAGAAACATTAAAAATTACACTTATTTGACAGCAGTAAAAATGTTGTCCTTCCTCGTTAAACTAACAACATTTAGGAACTTAGTTTCTAAGTTCCAAATACCAAAGTTTTCCTATGAAATAAAAAACATTGTTTTTTTTTTATTTTATAGGAAAACTGCCTTTAGCTCTCAACAGATGGCGATGATCCCTTAAAGTACACCTGCTTTTTAGTCTGTTCGAACTTTCTTGAACATTGTTTAGAACTATTTTGCCAACGCTATCTCGAGCTTAACTGGTAATTTTCGTACATTTTACTTTGACGGAGGGTCCATCCTATTCTGATTGCGCGCGGATCATGTCATACGGTATTACATATACAATATACATACGGTATTCAAAGTTTTCAGTCCATCTCTTCCCCCCACGACGACCAGTTTATTGTGCAGCACTGCGACTCCAAACTGCAGTCTCCGAGCGCCCATTCTCATGAACGGGGTCCATGTGTTGGTTCGCGGATCGTACATTTCCATGTTGCTTGCACCCTGCAGAGTTTAACACATAAATTAGTTTATTTATTTATTTATTAACACTTTATTGTACCCAAAAAAAAAGAGAAAATACATGAATAACATAAAATCTTATATCTAAATATAAATTTACAGTACAAAAGGCGGCCTTATCGCTGAGAGCGATTTCTCCCAGGCAACCTTAATATATTTAATTTAAAGCGTAGGTTCAAAAGGCACTATCGACCATATCGATCGGTACCGACTATCGATCGCACTGAAGAAGCGAATGGACGGTGGATCCATCTCTATGTACGCCTATCTTTCTACAAAGGTAGTTTATCTATGCGTCTTCCACGTGATACTTTTGCATAAGATGAACGCAAGAATCTTGGGTGGGTCTTATGGACTTTTGCGATTTATTTAGCGCGTTCATTTACTTATTTTCAGTGATCAACCAGACGAGACTTCGGAAAAAGATAAAAATAAACGCGAGAACTACACATACAAGCAACCCGAAAAAGACGGCCAAGTGCGAGTCGGGCTCGCGCACGAAGGGTTCCGTACCATTATCTATAAAAACGGCAACAAATCACGGTGGTTGTGTATGTGAGCGAGTCTTTTTATTGTTGTTATAGCGGCAACAGATCTCATCATCTGTGAAAATTTCAACTGTCTAACTATCACGGTTCACGAGATACAGCCTGGTGACAAATGGACAGACAGACGGACGGACAGTGAAGTATTAGTAATAGGGTTACCCTTTTGGTACGGCACCCCAAAAAGCTGTGAAAGGAAGAGTCATCATGACATTGTGCTTATTGATTCGACAGCTCATATTTTATACAATAATAATAATACCAGTCCGGTATTATTATTATTATTGTATAAAATATTCACACAGCATTATCTAACCCCAATTTAAGCAGGGCTTGTGTTATGGTACTAGGTAACTGATATACATTATAATAATACAAAACATAGAAAGATATTTAAATTATATAGTAAATACGAAAACGATCAGAACGACCTGAACAAAAATCTGCAGATCGTCAAACATTTGTTCCCATTTGTCAATAGCGTATTTTATTTTACCTTATAACCATCCATGCCCCCGATAGCCAGAAGCCGTCCTATGGTAGACGTCCTGGGCCGCGTTCTGTGAGAAAACAGCAGAGACCTTCGTTCCGGCAGCAGGTGCCACTTCACGGCCTCCATTATCAGCGGTTGGCATTCCGGGACGTTGCCGCAAGCGTGTTCCACCTTGTCTATCAGATACTGCAAATAAAAGTAACGCCATAAGAAATAATAAATAATGCTGGACAATTCACACAGCATTACCTAGCCCCAAGCTAAGCAGAGCTTGTGTTATGGGTACTAGATAACTGATATACATAATATAACACAATACATAGATAGATATTTTTATTCTACATCATACACAGACCAGAACAACCTGAACAAATGTCTGCAGATCGTACACACATTTGTTCCGAAGCGGGAATCGAACACGCAACCTCCTGCGTCGCAGGCAGACCTTCGCACACCGCGCCACAGAGGTCGCACCAATAGTATCATGCTTTGGAAAGTGCTTTGGAAGAATGTCGACCTGAAGCGCAAAAAGTTGCAGTGTCGATTTGAATGCCTTTTATGGATAGCTAACTTCAAAGAGAGATTTACATATTTATCAATAAAAAATACAGTCATTTGTAAGCCTATGATATTAACGTAAATACGATTTTAATCTTTGCGTAAATAATGATTGATGGCGCCCATTGGGAGACGCCTATGTCCAGCAGTGGATGATGACGATGATGTTTGATTAAGGCAGGCGGTATGATTAAAGCACTCGTGTGCGTCTGTGTACCGCCATAATGTACCTACCTATATAAGTAGGTATTCATTCCTAATCTACGATCTGCAGATATTTGTTCTAAGTCTGCGGTGTCATGTATTATGTAAAATGTAGCTACCTATTTCAGTCATCTGGTATATATGCTTACTACCTGTGCTTACTACATTTTGATAATGCGCATAAATTACCAGTAGGTATTATTTTATTTATGTACCTACCTACTTATTTCGTCCTCAGTATGACGCATAGACAAAGAAATGATTGTCCGCAATTGCTAATCAAATCATCATCGCTTTGATTTCGTCTTTGTTCTGTATAATATAATCAACCAAAACACCTCAGTTTACTACAGTAATTATTATATGTTATTATTAACTCTGTGTTCAGCAAATAAAAGACAGAATGTTATTTTAGTTCGAGAAAGTTTGGGTTTGTTTTCAGTAATAACTTCACATAAAGGCATTGTGTATAGCGGTTCTGACTCAACAGGAAGGATGAATCACCTCTCGGAGAAAATAGAGCAAAACTTGCCCTCTGGAGTTTTTGACGCGATGGAGTATTTAAGGAATTACTTGGTTGACATTATAACAAAGGAATGTTCCCAAGGTCCATTAATTACAGTACTGCTAGCTTCTACCCACTGCTTCGCGCGCACTTTTCCGGGATAAAAAGGGTAGCTATGTCCGTATCCGGGAAATTAGCCTTATCGTCGTGAAAAGCTAACAGAAATTAAGCAAATAATGCTTACCAATTCAGAGCCCTTAAGCTAAAAAAATCTTGTGTTATGATGACTGATATACATTAAGATAGACAGGAATACACAAGCTCTGCTTAGCTTGGGGCTAGATAATGCTGTGTCCAGCATTATTATTTAGAATTTATTTAGTACTAGCTGGTGTCCGCAGCTTCGCACGCGTTGATTAAGGTTATTTCTATCCCATGGGAACTGATTTATGGGATAAAAAAGCCTGTTACTCTCCATCCTTTCAACTAACTCTGTACCTAAAAAGTCAAGTCGATTGGTTGCTTAGTTAGGGCGTGATGGAAGAACAAACAAACAAACACACTTTTCGCATTTATAATATTAGTATAGATTTAAAGCATGGATAAATGTCTGAAAGGAAGGTTGTTCAGACGGAATTGTAGACCAAAAATATCTGAACAGGGTGAATTCTACAGGCTTTTAATTTTTTTTTTGTTCTTGCCCTGTCTAACGATTATTAGAAACATGGTGTGTAACGAAGCTGAAGACGAAATGGGCTCGCTTTTTCGAGACAAGGACGAGCAAACGCCGCGCGGGGAAGGCGAAAAGGAAGGCATGAGCCGTGGATGGCCGTTCCGCAAAAAAAGGGCAATGGTTCCTCTAAATCTTAATTTTTACTACGGAAAAAGCAGTTTTATTTGCTAGATATTTAACATATTTTAATGAAAATTTGCCCAGTACGATTAGCACTATACAGCAAAAAGCTATATTTTAATGAAATTTCATTTACGTGTCCCTAATAAAATAAATACCTAAGACGATTATGATTTTATTTTATTGCGGTAGAGTATTATTTTAGAGCAATAACATATTTATAAATCAATAGTGATCCGTCCCGGATTCGCACGGGCATATTCTATAGCCTATGTTTATCGGGGATAATGTAGAATCTAATGATGAAAGAATTTTTATAATAGGTTCAGTAGTTCCGGAGCCTATTCAATTCAAACAAACATATTTTTCCTCTTTATAATATTAGTATATAAAACAAGTCAAAGTGCGCCCAAGCCGGACTTTCCACTCTTTCTTCCTTACGCGCCTTCCCAGCGCAGCGTGGCGTTCGCACGTCCTTGTCTCGAAAAACCGAGCTTATTTCGAAGCACCATCTCATCAAAATAACGATTTTAAAAAGATAACATATTGATAAATTCTTACCTCTGATGATAGAAGTGGCAGTTTTATCAACATAAGCAGTGTGGGTAAATGTTTCTCTCTCTTGTCGCTGTCATGTTGTACCCAGGTCATAAGGCTCTCAAATACGTTTTCTTCGGTGATCACGTTCAGATCATCAGATTTGAGCAGGCTGGCTAATTGTTCCGATTGCAGGGCTAGGAACTCTTGATGTTTTACTACCTGCAGGTTAAGAATTTGTTAAAGTTATGTGATTTGTGTTACTTACCTGGGTATATTGAATTATATTAATCGAAAGCCAGCAAGGGGAAGTGCATAACAAAAACTCGTTTTTCTTAAGCTTGGTCAAGTGGTGAAGAAGTATATCGCTATTTCTGTGCTAGTGTCGACCAGCACCATCAGCTCTTTTCTTTAAGTTAATTAAACAAACAAATGATAAAAAATCTTTTTACCATAGTTTGTGATACCGCGCGGCGGCGTTAAAAGCCTTTTTTGTTATATTTCTGTTTTTTTATAATTCAGTCAGGCAAGATTGGCAAACGGAGTTTAGTTGCCTAATTCTACAAGGAGATTAGCCGAGGCATAGTGGCCATAAAATACTCTCGTAGCATAAAATTGCCTTTAGACCACAGGACTACACAGGACTCTGATACGTCAAAAAATTCAATGCGAACTAACTTATTTTATAGATAATAACAGCACATATTACCTGCATGAAATGTTGATAAGTGTATTTCAAGGCAGCTTTATGCAGGTCCATGCAAGACTGTTGTTCAGCAAAGAGCGCTATGCCGAGACAGTTGCAAGGATCCAGCTGCTTTGTTAGGAATGTACAACAAGCCTTTGTGACAGAGTTCAACTGTAGTAAACTTGCTGTGGATAGCAGAATCTCCACTGTTTCTTCTCTTAGCTCTGATTAAAAGTAAAAAGTGATTAAGAATAATGTGAGAGATTTGCTGTGACAGAATACAGGTAGTAAAACAAATAAATAGTACTGTAGGCAAATAGGTCTTAAAAAATTGGCCCTCTCCTTATTTTAGAGAACACAGTAGACATATTTCTTTAAATACTACAATGGTAGCTTATTTTATATCAACGGGACCTCACATTTGTTTTTTGATGTAGGGATCATCATTCTTTAGATTTTGAATATAAGTATGCTGTGTTGCATTGTAAGAATGAACAGCTTCACAATGATGAAATCTAATAATGTAATCTTCAACTTTAATACTCACCAATGGTTCCAGTATAACAATAATTGACCAAAGACTGAAGAGCTTGTGCGTCTATTCGTTCGAGTGTTATTTCTGTGAGCTGAGCTTCTCTCAATGAGCCTGTGAACATCGCCGAAAAGTATTCACTGCATGATGCTAGTAAAACTTTGTGAGCTGGAATTCTGAAATACAGAATTGGTTATGCTCAACAATTTTAAAAGACAACTTTAAGTTAAAGTAATATATGTAAAGTAGCTCCAACTTTACATATTTCCAAACCTAAAGTTAGTTAAACGATAAAGTCTTTATTAGCCTTCTTATCTGACTAGGTATACAACTTTTTTGGAAGATTAAGTTTATTGTTTTAAATGTTTATAAAACAACTTGTTAATAGTTATTAGAAATGCTTTGTCCAATAGCTATGCTTATAAAAGACAACTCTGTGATGCTCTGGTTCCATGCTCTAATTGGGTATGTTTCATAATAATATTTATCACTCTCTCTCTCTCAACTGCCTATATTAGAGGCTGGCGTCCACTGCTGGAAGCAAGCCTCTAAATAAATTAAAAAAAAATCATCTTAGATAAAAATAGGGGGATAAAAAGGAGGGGGACTTTTCTTATATGAATATTGAAAAACAGATTGAAGTGGTTCTTTCCTTGAAGTACCTGCCCTTGTTCTAAACAGGTTTACCTTATAAATTGCAACAAACTACCTTTGGAAAGTACAGTTCATGAACTTACACAAGGACATATTTTGTATGGCAGGTGTTGCACTGCATACCGTTCACAGGACTATCTATTTATAGACATTAATTGGATCTCTCATTACTTATACGGTAAATAAACCAGCTCAACATATTATTATCTACCTTGCAAAAACACTGATGCAGAAGTATCTGACTGTTATATGATTAGTAAGTTTTTATATATTTACTGATTAATTAAGTATTTTGTTAGGAACATAATTATTTATGTAACTATCCTATCTTGAAAGACCTGTAAGGGCTGTATAATTGTAAGAAATTATTTGTAAACCTATAATATTGAAACTGTTGGTCTTTAAATAAATAAATGATAAACAAACCTGCAGCCTCCAGCAATCAGAGCAACATCGCAAAGTTTCTGGGCCTGGAAGTACCCGAATATGTTTTTAAGAGTGCTATCGGAGTGCCCTTTATCACTGAAGAGTTCATCCTGACTTGTGGCACTTGAAAGACTCAACTGGCTGAGTTCTCGTGGCAAACCCTCATCGATTGAGTTCGTGGAAATGTTGTCCTTTGAACACTCCGGTTTTCGCGGTTCACAAGCTGCCATATTCGTAGTTTTAAACTTCGTTTAAAATTAAATCACCAACAAAACGGACATTACTGCTCACAACAAAGACCAAACGCATTTGAATCTCTAAAATAAATTCAAAGTTCTTGCAATAGCAATATCCACAAGCCGAAGAAAGACAAACAAACAAAACGAAAACAAAGAAACGCTCACTCAATTTGACATTTGCATTCTGTGTCGTTTCATTGTTTGTTCCATGCACCACAGAATAAAAAGTGACTAAACTACAATATCGACACCCTAAAGAAACAAATCTATCACCCAATTTGACGACTTGTCATGTCACATTTACGTCGTTACCTGTTATGTCAAACAATCAATCAATCGAATCAAAAAAATAAAGAGTCGTGGTTGGTTTGGTTTCCTTTTCATTGTGCATTGCATTGCAATTAAATTCGAAGTTTCGTTTATTTACTGCTGTGTGTATAACTCAATGCCATGCTTACAAAAAGCTTTCAACGTGATAGATTGCGTTTGTCCTAGCGCATAATAATTATGGCCGCATCTGGTACCGAAATCGATGACTTCTTGAACGGGCCTCTAGTTTCGTGGGTGAGTGCACAGCCATCCGTGTCTGTCTTTGTTTTTATTACTTGCGTGAACCGTGAGACAAAATAACAAGATGTTCCGTATGATTGCACTCGCGTATTACTATGTCTATCTGTTACCATGGAGGTCTTATTAATATCAAGTCATAGTTTGGTACAATATTTGAAAAAGAAAGAAAGCTTTTAGTTGGTACATAGGCACTCTATAAAAATAGTAAGCCTATTTTGAGGTAGGTTCTTGTTATTGGATTGGCACCTATTATTATTCTACCATAATACTGATAATTGTTATATTTTTAAGTGATCATAGCAACCAACCAGACAGTTTGAACCATCATACACAGTAGGCAGCATCAGAGTTTTAAAATAGACAAAATTGAACTTCTAATTATAGCATTTCATCGTTTTATGGGAAATAAGCTTCTAGAGAGAGCTTCTATTGAACCAACAATTAAACCATACTCTTCTAAGATATTCACCTATTGTTCAAGTACACAACAACATAATTCAGTTCACTGTAGAAAGGGAAACGTAAGCATGTGAACTTAGCTTTCATTACATTAGAAAATATCTTGTGTTACTGGAAATTAACTAGGTATTCACATGATGACTCCAAAAAAATAAATAAAGTAGAATCTCATTACATTATTTTGATCTGAATAAAACCTTAATTATGTTGTTTTAAACTATTGATGTGATTTTTCAGCTTAAGTCATGTATACCCAACCCAGAAAGCATAAATGGGTACCCATCTCTATACAATGGGGACATCCTACACCAAGTCTACCTGCAAATAGATCCAGAACCATCATTCCACATAACAAAGCTCACAGGGTTAGAAGACCAAGCCTTAATCCTGGGTAGAGTGAAGAACTTTGATGCCATAATAAAAAATGTCAAGGCATTGTACGAAGAAGAGCTTGGTATGACGCTTCTGGTGGTGCCTGAATGTATTTGCTTAGGAAAGGCTCCGGATACCAGGGAAGGGCTCGAGACAATGAAGCTGTTGATTCTTTTACTCCTTGGTGCAGCTGTCCAGTGTCCAAACAAAGAGCTTTTTATTACAAGAATAAAGGAGCTTGATTTGGAGCTGCAGCATAATATTGTGGAGTGTATCAAACAGGTAAAATTCAAGATATTTTGTATTCTAAATAAATAAATTACTTTGTCTGGTTCCCATAACAAGAGCTCTACTTAATTAAGGGCTGGATGATGTGTGAATATAAGCTTATGCATTAATGAAAAGTATTTTATAAATTAGTAAAAGTACTTTATTTATTGAATTGCACTTAATTTAACTTTGCTTAGACAGTTTGACCACACGATCCCCAACCCGCATGCCCAGCATGGGGATTATGGGCATTACCCCTAATGAGATAAAAAAAATAAGGGGAGGCCTGCATCCAGCAGTGAACTATCACTGTTGAGGTTGAGACAGTTTCAGATGATTGAATTTATTGTTTTTTTTATTATTTTTCTAAAATAAACTAAGTAAATACAATAAGTTATTTATTAAGTCACATAAAACTAATTGTTAGGAAATGGGCTTAGAAAACATATGTGAATCTTTGTTCAGTACATTTCATAACATAGGTATACTATATGTGACATAGTATGTTACTCAAAGTTAGTAGGATGTAACTGCATGAAGGTACTCGTAGTCACGCCAGTATAACATGTAAACCCTCCTTCCTGTAGGTAAGACAGAGATCAGCCAAGTGGAACAAATGATATGAACTTAGAGATAAGTGGCAATTTAAACAACCAAGTATGAAGGGAATATCTATTAGTGACCTTCATGATAATTTGCAAAACTGGTTGTGGGTTCGATTCTCACTGCATAACAAAAACCCTTACCTTTGATTTTGATTACATTCATTCAACAAATTTCAATGCACAATAGGATGTGTATCATTCACAGAGATTAAATTATTATTCAAATTGATTGTTATGGCAAGCAGATAGTTTTTATTCAAAGCACATCTGAATCTCATTAGGTGCAGTGGAGTATGTACTTCAGAAATAACAGTTGAATTTTAAAGATACCAAAATGTCAGTAGTGTACATAAATCAATTTACATCTGTCTGTAAAAAAAGCATGGTTTGTCCTTGATTAATGAAGCTGGATAACCTTAACAAGTGGTTGACAAGCACAAGTACCCATATTAAGTAACACAACCTTGACTTGTCTCAGTAACTTTCTGTCGTACACTGCTTTGATAGAATACATACTTAAAGTTTCTCATGAGGAAGTTAAAATATTCATAGCTGTTTTTGCATGATTTGAGAGATGACAAAAATTTAGTGTAAATAAGGATCTTGCATAATGAATTAATGTTTAAACTTGCATCATAAGTGGCTTGGGTTACTTTTACTTTTGAAATGTTGTTGTTATTCGGGTGATCATAACAAACTGATGAGAATTAAACCAGTATAGTGCGCTAACTGGGCATCACGTTGTATTTTGTGTTGTACGCCCGAGTTCTGTACCCGCGTAGTTGACGCTTAATTTAAACCAGCGCGGTATCGACATTGATACTATAAACCTATGCAGAGCGATTTCATTTTTTGCAATCCAATCAAGATTTTGGCAGCTCACTCTGCTTCTCGTTTTTTCGGTGTTTATCTTGTATTATAAATGTGTTCTTGAGTGGCGACCGCGACTCGGTAAACTAAGTGTAGGACGCCCAATGGCCAGGTGAGATGACGATCAGCGTAAAACAGCTGGCAGATGCTGGGTGCGGAAAGCTGGAGGAAGGTTACTATAACGCTCATTAGGGGAGGCCTATTGCCTATGTTCAATAATGTCCATCCGTGGACTAGTGACTAGCCTACCTATATAACAAAATATGTTATACTTTTATACTCTGAATCCATCAAGAATACATTACCATACAATATGTTTCTTTTTAGGTCACAGACATGCAAACTGTAGTTCTAACACCAGACGCAGCTGATCTATTTCAATCACCCACAATGTTCAACCACATGCGTCGCCTCGCCAAAGAAAGGGACCACTATCTCCAAAACTGGGCCTCCCTTGTGCTCCACGAAGGCCTGTGCGAGAATGACAGTGAGAATAAGAATGCTCAGACTCGGTCTACACAGAACGTCAGCCAGAATAATGGGGATAGCCAACATTTGGCTGTAGAGCTTGCTGATTGGAAGGCCCGGTTGAGAAAGCAGAGGCAGGAATTGTAAGTGTAACATTATAATAATAATAGCGAAACTGTCCTAGTTTGGGGGAGGCAGGTACAGCAGACAGAGATTGCTGATAGGTTTTATGAAAACTGTCCGTAAACATGCTGTGGCGGTCACGGCGAAAGTATCGACTCTTCCAAGTCAAACTGTGGATGTAAGAGCAGGGCATAAGAGAAGGAGACTTACCAAAGGAAGGGCAGCTTCCTTCGATATATTTTAACAACACTGTGATGTAATGCATTTCACAAATTTAAAATGCTTTATACTCTCTTGGATACGTCTGTTATTCAGACTTAAAATTTAAGTAGTTATGGCCTTATTAGGGGGACTAACATTAGGTGGTCATTTGGTTGGGTCAGTAATGTAATGTATGTAGTATGTTAATTTAATTTTTTTATGTTATGTTTGTTTAATAATTTTCAACTGTTTGTGCTCTACCAACTCTTGTTAAACTTATATCTTTTTATCCATCCCTGGGTTGCCTGGGAGAAATCGCTCTCAGCGATAAGGCCGCCTATTACTGATCATTTTTAAATTTAGATATAAGGTTTATTTTTGTTATGTTTTAAGTATTCATTCATTTACGATGATGATAATAATGATGTAGATCACTCATAAACCAAAAAAAATTTGTTCGTAACATAGATCGCGCGCGACTAAGTCGTGTTTTGTGGTTTCAACATGGTTCTGTGAAAACATGTCCATGACCTTCTAATTCTTATTTTTTTCACTGAATGTTGTCATTTCATCCGCACTTAGTAGGTACCTACCAACTGCGAAGCTCATGACCTATTTCCTAACAGTTTCCATTATCATTTTTTCCAGAGAGGAGAAATCCGAGCAGCTTTCAGAATGCCGTGAAGAGTTAGAACACACGAAGCAAGTTCTGACAAAACTGCGCGCCGATAGCCAGGAGTGGTTCAATGAGGCACGGAAAGCGACCGGCTATCGAGATGAAGTCGATGCTCTGAGAGAGAAAGCGGAACGATGTGATAGGTATAAATAAGGATATAGAAAACCACCTATAGGAAAATATTACCTTCACAAAAAAAAACTAGTTTATGCTCACGGCTTTGCACGCATTTTTCCGGGATAAAAAGTAGCCTCTAATGTTAATCCAGCCTGGATCTACATGGAAAGTTTGAGCCCAGGGGGCCAATTCACGTGATATTTATCGAGTGATACGCAGTATCACGGGATAAAATATCAAGTGATAAGTATCAAGCCTTAGATAATTATATCGTGTCCCGCCAAAAACTGCATTCTCGTGCACTCTTCGATATTTCTAGCATGGACAATTTAATTTCATAATGTCTTGTCATTTTACATATTTGAATGTCAAAGTTCCATACTTTACGAATGTCAATGTCTGGTTTGTGTTCCGTCAGTAATTCCAACTTTGTTAATTTTTATCTAAATCTAGAAATTTTAGCAACAACTGTCAACATTTGAAACTATAGTTACCTATGTTTATTTATGTTGCAACATTTTATTTGAAGCTAGCATAATTTGAAATAATGTTATTTGTCAAAGACGTAAAAAATAGATTCAGGCGTTACTTTGCGGAAATCCATTGCAAAGTATAAAGATGAAAATATTTAGTAACAATTCCGCGCAAGACCTTCTCCGACTTGGCGCGCGGAGCTCGGAGTGGTAACATCTCTGGTGGAACCCTGCCGGAGTTTGCTTAGTGCTCTCAATGTCAAGGTCGAGTATTGTGGTGTCCTGATGATGTCTCGTGGAGACACGAAACTAGTTGACGTCTTGCTTTGATAGATTTCTTTTCATTTTGTAGTTGGTGTGTTTTTTCTTCTACGACGCTGATTACATTTTGTTAGAACTTATCGGAGAAGGTCTTGCGCGGAATTGTTACTAAATATTTTCATCTTTATATTTTGCCAAAGACGTGTACAATTATTGTGTGTATAATCGCTGACGGACGACATCTCTGCTGTGTCAGAATAGCCGTGCGCAGCGGGCGAAAGTAATCTAGTCAGCAGGCAACACCGTTTACAATAATTTCGTGGTTTCGGTCGGGCGCCCCCCGCGCGCCAAAGGAAGTGGAAAAACGGAATTTATACCACCCCTGACCCCATAAATTATACTCAAAGTAAATAATAATGATGCAAAAAGCTATTTTATTAAATACTATTTACATAATATAATAGTATTGCACATTGCAATAATAATCTTTGTCTTGAGTTGAGAAGCAAGAAACACCGTGAAATTGTTTCAAATGTCAAACAAATCAAGCAGACAATAGACTTAAGAAAGTGAGCGACAGAGAGATATGAATGATGTTTTTTCACTCTTCGATAATGCGAACGAGTGCCTAGGACCACTCGTTGCATATCGAGCAACCTATCGAAAAAAAGCCCTCGATAAATATCGAATTGCAGATGTTGAGAATACGCTTGTTTGATTCGAAGCAATCACTCGATATTTTGACAGTTTTTGCTATATTTATCGAGTAGATATATTGCGAGAATTGCCTTCCAGTCCGTTCAGTAGTTTTGGCGTGATGAGGTAAGTATGAAAATCATCTAAAGTTTAGCATTGATAATAATAATTTGAATATAGAATCAAAAGACCAGGTGTTTGTAGAAAAAAACTTATAAAATTATGTGGTAGGTAGAGGTAGTCGGCATTTTTTATGGATCATATTTAAAATATAAGTTGCAAATCTGCACAATCTAAAAGGCTAACAAATTTATGAATGTCTTTTTTGTTTTGTGGTCAATTGAACTTTTGTCAATTTTTTTTGTATGATACTTAGTACTTAAATATACCATACTTCCTACAATCGTTTGAAGCCTGATCAGGACTTTGTTTTACGACTACGGTAGTCTCGCATAAGCACTGATCAGGGTCTACCATAGTCGTAAAACCGACCCCTGATTTGGGACAAAACGAGGGTAGCGGTTAAATACATGGTTCGGCACAAATAAACATGACAAGAAATAGCCCTTTCAATTAAACACTTCACAATTTCAGACTAGAACAAGAAATGCAGAGGTACCGCGACCGTTTAGCCGATGCCGAGTATTACAAGACGCGAGTGTCAGAGCTTAGAGAGGATAACAAGGCTCTGATGGAAACGCGTGACGCGCTTGAGGAGCAACTACAGCGGGCTAGGAAAAGAGCCGAGCAATGCTTGACTCTCGAAGCAGCTATGATCAAACTGAAGAGGGAGGCTAATGACATCGCTTTGGTAAGTGTTAGGTTAGGGTAGTGTATATTGTAGTTTTCTAGATATTAGATTATTTTTTCAACAAATTGTAACATACTAGCTTTGCTTATGTGTTAAGCCCGGATAAAAATTACCTAGTACCAAATTTCATCCACATCTGTTCAGCCGTTAGTGCGTGAACGAGTAATACATAAAAATAAAACTTTCGCTTCAGATATTGTTGTGATGTGATGGTAGTTGGAGACTGACCCGGTAAACATAGTTAGGGATGCCCTGTGTCAATGTTAATTTCAGACGGAATAAAGATTTGCGAAAAACTGCGGGCAGATGCTGGATACGACAAGCTGAAGACAGGGTGCCGTGACGCTCATTAGGGGAAATCTAAGTCCAGCAGTGGACTAGGCTAGGAACGGTAGTAGGCTGATGATGATGATAAGATAAGGCTTTGTAAAATTATGATATATTTGAATTTTTTTATTTTAGGAGAGAGACGCAGAACAGCAAAGGATACAGGAGCTTATTGAAGAAAATAATCATTTACAATACATCACAAAATCAGTTCTCAGTGAAAGCAATAATAGTAATTTAGATACAGACAATGAGTGCGAAAGCACTTTAGAATCAGGCGAAAACAGTTTGTCTGAACAACTGACAAGCAACGCACAAGCTAGGGCATTGAAACTAGAACTGGAAAACAAAAGACTTCTATCCACAATCGATAGTTTGAGAGAGCAATCGGTTTTGGAGAGCACTGACAAAGTATTGGAGTTGGAAAAAGAAAAGAAACGACTGACTCTCAAATGCGAACAGCTACACGAAAATTGTAACAGGGTTATGCAACAGAATTCTGAACTAGAGGAAGTATTCAAAAACGCATTAGAAGAAAACAGAAAACTACAAGACTCTCTAGACAGCAAAAAAACCTTCATTGACAGGCAAGCCATAGATAGAGAATCCGAGAAAAACAAGTTACAGGACTTTGAAAAACATTTAGAATCGTTGACCAAAGATAAGCAAAGAATACAAATGCTATGTGATTCTATTCAACGAAGGGCCGATGATCTAGAGAAAACATTAGACTCTAGGACAAAAGAACTAAACTTGATAAAACCAGAGGCAGACAAACTAACAGGCCTTATAATTCAAACCGAAGAACTTAAAACTAAATTGACTTACAGTGAACGAGACACACATAACCTACAAAGAGAAGTTAATAAACTACGTGAAGCTGTGGAAGAGAAAGACGTGTCTCTTGATAAACTAACTACGGAAATTGAACTTAAAAAGAAGGAACTTGAAAGGCTATCGAAAGAACTCGAAATCAATCAAAGTATTACTAGCAGATTTAAAGAACTTGAACAAAAAACTCAAGAACTTAAATCGCAAAAGAAAGTCGACTCTGAAACGGTTCAAACATTACAAAAAGATTTGATAACAGAAAAAGTAAACTTTGATAAGTTACGATACTGCATGGAGAAACTTGGAATCAATGCTTTTGAAATCGTAGCTAAAGAAGTGAATGTTGAAGAATTACTCGAAAAAATAATTTCTAACACAGATCACGATGGGCTTATAAATGAAATTGCCGCTAAAGGTAACATATTGAAAATGGTTCCTTGTGAATGTAATCATGAAGAAAAACTTAAACAAGAAGATATATCAATTAATCCTCAGATCGAACAGCTAACTGCCGACATGGCTGCATTGCAGGCATCTCTTGAAAGCAGTCAAGCTGAAAACGCTAAACTACAGGTTAACATTGCCACACTAAATTCACAAAATGGTTCTCTAATGTCCCAACAAATGACTCTACATTTAGCAAATAGCCAACTAGCAGCTGAGAAAGAAGAAATTATAAAGCAACTGGAAGTTTTGAAAGACAAACAAGATAATCTTATGCGAGATCAAGTTGCTCTAAAAACCTTACATGAGCAGTTGAATACTGAGTACGAAGAGTTGCTTAGCGAAAGGGAACCTATCAAAGTTTCTCTAAGAGACTTGAAACTTGAAAATAGAGAGTTGAAAGAAAACGTAGCAGCATACGAAAAAAAAGTAGCTGATTTTGAGAAAGAGCGAGAAAACCTCAAAGTGGAATCGCGAAACCTAACTAATCTTCGAGCCGAACATTCAAAGCTTAAAGATGACTTTAGGAATTTATTTACCGCTAGTGATAGGCTCAAAAACGAATACAGAAATATGCAGGAAGAATACAGAAATCTCAGGTCCGAAGTGGCGCAGCTAAAACTAAGAAACACTGAAATGTCCGGCGAGATAAACACAAAAGTAGAAGTGATTACCAGTATGGAACTCGAAATAAACAAGACAAATCAGCATTGCGAGATGTTGATTCAAATGAATAAAAGCTTAGATGCTGACAGGCGGTCCTTGATGGACCATGTGTCGCAACTGCTTACTCAATATCACGAACTACTTGCTCATTCTCTGAAAGATAAACAACATTACCATGAAGAAGAAAAAATGTTTGCTGACAGGGTAAACGCCCTCTGCCGGCAGAAAGAAAAATTAGAAGAAAAAATTATGGAGCACTATAAGAAACTAGATAACTGTACAACGAAAAGGCGAGGATTTGGTGCATCATTTGTAAAAAGAGTTCGCAAAGCCGGTACAGATTTGATTAACAAAGTACCGTCTAGAAACAACAAGAGGATCGAAGATGCTAGTAGGTCCAAATCGCAACTGACTCTAGCTGGTTCGGAATCTGGAGAGTCGGACCCCGGCAGTCAAGATCTAGAGAAGCTTTCAAAGAATTCGGAAGACCAAGGTTCATCCAACCCTAGCGTCGAATCACCTAGGCACAGCTCCGATTCCAGTTTTAGTAGGAGATTTGATGATAAACTGTTAAAAAAATCCGATAACATTGATATTAGTGGCTCTATACCTAGTTTGGATTCTTCAAGGTTGACTACTGAGAGTAATTTCGTCAGGCGACTTTCTGCGGCTTCGATCCACAGCGGAGGGGGCGACGATGCTTTGATCAGAGCCTCGCTTAGAAGACGTCCGCATAAGGCAGTCCCCCCATCCTCACATCGGAACAGCTTTCAAGGACTTGAAAACGACACAGGGCTGCCACAAGGTTAGTTAAAAAAAATATCTGCACAATTTCGACATGACAAAATATGGAAGGTAGCTTTTCTTATGATACATTAAAGAACGTAGCTATTGTCGGTGCAATGATCCAATTTCCACCATTTTTCTCTTTTCAATGCGATTCCTTTTACTTTTTTATAACACGTCTGGTTTTATGTAACTCGTATGGAATTCTTGATCTTCCCCTTCCTTCTATGACGTTTGTTACGAAGCTGTCATGTCGTACAATATGCCCCTTATCCTTAGTATCGTTTATTCCAGCATCAACACCAACTCCTGTCTTCGGTACGGCTGGTTCTCGGCGCACAGTCTATGTTGCAGATGACGATCCAAATGTCAACATTAACACCAAGCCGCAAAGCACACCCATCAAAGAGAATCCTCCTACCTACTTGGTTTACAATAGGATTTCCACGGTTATTGGAGACGGTGCGTGCCAGAATATCAACGACAGATCAACCAGTGATAGAAATGAGCCACCGAGCAATGTCGACGAGAATGTTCAAGATAGAGATGAATCAAGGAATGATATGAGAGTCAATAACCGTCCTGAAAAAAACGATAACTCAAAAGAATCGGCAATATGGTATGAGTATGGGTGCGTATAATTTAAAAGTATGTAAGAGTGGAAATGTGTAAGGAAAATGTATGAATGTGTGAACAGACTGATGAAATTGCCTTCAATATTCTCGAAAGACGAGTTTCGGAACGTTTTCGAGAATGCCTTTGATTTCGAGTCTAAGATATTAGAAATCATCAATGTGATGAATAAACATTTCAGTACCTATATTGAGAAATATTGGCTGTTGTGATAAAGACTAATTCAGTATTACCTTGGCATTTATTTTTACAATTTACCGCAACATGTCATTTACATACATATGCGTAGATATGTCGTGCTTTAAATATTGTAGTTATTGGAATAGAAAAACATTTAATTACCATCAGTATCCATCATCCAAGACGATAACGAATTTTGTTACCTATCTCTTATTATTGATATTATTTAAATTCTTTGTTATTGTTCATGAGGCTACATTTATTTGATTTGTAAATAAATAATGCATAATGATTATTGATTTTGATATGCAGGTTTTGTTTGCATGACTTGAAGAGGAAGGTATTGTGCCTTGCCAGTGTTTCTGTGACAATTAATTATACGAATTTTGGTTCCGAATAAGATTACGTTTATTTTTAAGCATAGTTTACGTACGTACAAATATACTACCTACATACTTTAATAGGTACATACATAGGTTCTAACAATACCTATTGTGTTGTTTTAGATAGTAAGTTCATTTTAACATTAATTACTTTTTAGTAATATAATGTATCATTGTAAATGTTCTATTTATTCTCAATAAAAGTGGTTTCTGCTAACAACAAATGCATAATTAATGATATGGTTCACATACTACAAAGATTTATTTAATGTTGAGTTCATATATTAAACCCAACAAAATAAAAAAAACTGTTACAATGTATTATCTACCTAGCTAGATCAATAATAAATAATAATTATTATGCCTTGTGACATATAAAAAACCTTATGATACTTAGTTTTAAGTCTCTGGAACCGTCTATTCCTTTCCATGACCTTTTCAATACCTACCTAGTTAACTTCATATTAATTTGTTAGCCATAGCTACTATTCTTATATAAACTGAGTTTTATAAACAAAAACCTTAAATCTGTGATGATGGTAAATTGTTACCTATTAAGGCATCTTATGTAAAGGAAATAAAATGCCTTCTAGTGACAAAAATTGTTTTTAGGTTAAGGTTTTAGTTTGGTAAAACCAGTTTAAACCAAAAACTTTTTGTATTAAAACTAGGTTTGCCTTAACGATTAAGTGATTGATAACTGGTGCTTATGATTTGATTAATTGTGTGCTTGATTGGCAATAACTAAAACTAACTTAGATATTATAGTGAAATATGGTTTACTTCAAGAAGTTTTAATTTATTAACTCAAGTCTGCAGCTCAAATAGCGTTGTAATTTAACACAATTTAACTGCTTCAAATTACTTAAACTCAATTATACTATTCCATTATAAACTAGATTATAATTATCTTATTGACCTGTGTTCAGAAATAATTAATTTATTATTAAGGTTCAGCACTGTTTCAATAGTTAGCCTCTCACCGAATTTATAATTAAGAACTTGTAAAACTTGATAATATAACATACAGTTTATTTAATAAAATTCTGATAACACAACTTGGTTTTAACTTTTATTTAATCTTGAAATCCTTAATTCTCATAATATATTTTGCTGTTGAGCAAGCCATGAATAGAGAAATAGAAGGAGGAAATAAAGTAAGAGTTAATTGAAAGAAAAGAACTAAATGATGGGGCAAATTATTTTATGGAACACATACACATTAATCACAAATTATTAGAATAATCTTATTAGAAGTTTATAGCATATCAAGTCAATTCATTAATTATGGATCCATTAGTACTTGATTCAGTCTTGACTTCCCACTGTAATACTGGATATGTTTGCAGCGGCACCTTAAACGGATAGCCTGATACAACAGCTTTTACTCCTTGCTCTACTTTCGGTGGTAAATGTGATATAATGCACTGGAAAAAAGAAAAGGTCTTAGTTCACCAAACATGCTTCAAGCAGATTAAATAAAGGGAATGGCATGAATTAAATACCTTTGGTCTTTCATTTTCTGTCGAGGTGTAACCAATACACATTGTCTTAGTGGTATGCCCCCAAATCAGTTCTCCATCGCCAGTCTGCGAGTCAAATTTCAGTGCTAATGTTCCACCTAATCTTTCAGGAACGTCCCATAAAAATGGTGATTGTAAAAAGTTGTCTTTCAAGCACTTATCTAGACCTAGGGTTGGTGTAGGGTCAAGTAAGCTTTCTGCTGTGCATTTGGCAAGTTGTGTGCGAATTAAATGCTCTCCACATCCAGATGTACATGCTGCTATAGATGGCTTTGTACCATCTCTACTCATCACTGCCCAAACACCACTGCCATAGGAGGCAGCTTGCCCTACCCTGCCTTCATGCTTCAAAGAGACTCCCCCTGAACTAGCTCCTGAAGCTACCACTCCATTAGAATCAACACATATGGCACCAACGGTATCTAGAGGGCTAAACTTGACATCATTTTGTATAGAGTAGCGTTTCAATTTCCGCTTACAATGCTTATAGTTTCGAAAAGCTCGGGAAGATATCATTTTTACACTGTCTACAACTTCCAAACCCATTCTTTCAGCCCATGATCGGGCTCCTTGCCCGGTCAGTATGCATGGGGGAACTCTACCCAGTGATAAATTGTCACATTGCTTTAGGCACAAGTGCTTGGCTAATGTAATAGGGTTGAACACATTTGATACTGCACCACAGGCTCCGAAATGTAATGTCTGTCCATTCATGATAGAAGCATCACATTCAACTGATCCATTCCAGCTGAGATTTGATCCAAAGCCTGCATTGGTTAGTGGACTGTTCTCCAATTCTAAAAATAATATTTAAAATGTTTATTTAGTCTACTATCATCATCATCATCAGCTTATGCTAATCCACAGTTAGACATAGGCCTACCCTAACGAGCGCCATAAATAAATAAATAATGCTGGACAATTCACACAGCATTATCTAGCCCCAAGTTAAGCAGAGCTTGTGTTATGGGTACTAGAAAACTGATATACATAATATAATACAATACATAGATAGATATTTTTTATTATACATAGAAAACGACCAGAAGCCCCTGAACAAATGTCTGCAGATGTACACACATTTGCGTCCGTTCCACCTAGTTACATTGTAGTTACATAGATGTAACCAGCTGGACATTTTTATTCCAAGTAGTTACATTACATATTTAAAAATGTAACTTTAACGTAACTAATGAGACTTTTTTGTTCCACCTAGTTACACCGTAGATAGGTACCATCGTAGGTTCAAGATATATATTAGTTAGCTCTCGTGAGTCATGTACCTACTCCTAGTAGTTACTTTCATGCTCATGGCAATCATGAACTTACTTAATGAAAACACGGGTTTTAACGAACGATAATATAATAAAATACTAAAGCAAATGGAAGATGGCATTGTAATTTGCTTTGCGTTGAACCTATGATCAGGAGATATACCAATTATTATTAAGAACTTAAAAAAGCCAAGATTTTGTTGAATGAAAAAAATGATTTACTGTTTCTTTAATGATTTACTAAGTTCATTAAGACGTTGGTTGCCATGAGCATGAAAGTACTAGGAGTACATGACTCACGAGAGCTAACTAATATATATTTTAAACCTACGATGGTACCTATCTACGGTGTAACTAGGTGGAACAAAAAACCTCATTAGTTACGTTAAAGTTACATTTTTAAATAATGTAACTACTTGGAATAAAAATGTCCAGCTGGTTACATCAATGTAACTAGGTGGAACGGACGCACATTTGTCCCGAGGCAGGAATATAACCCGCAACATCCTGCTTCGCAGGCACACCTCCGCCCACCGCGCCACAGAGTTCGTCAAAGCACCCTATCTTCAGCTTGAGGCATCCAGCATCTGCTTGCAGTCTTTCGCAGGCCGTCATCCCCCCCTGGCCGGAGGGCGTCCTACACTATGTTTGCCAAGACGCGGTCTCCACTCAAGAACACGTCATACGCCAGCAGTTGTCGGTTCTTTGTGAGATATAGCCCCACTGCCACTTCAGCTAATTCTTTGAGCTATGTCGATAAATTTGATTCTCTGTCGGATTTATTCGTTACGAATCCTGCCCTCAAGAGAAACCACAAGCATAGCACTTTCCAGACCTCGCTGAGCGAATTTGTACTGTTGGACTAGCACTAGCGTGAGTCGTCCATATCAGTGTGATTGAAAACTTTCATTTTCAAGCATTGTGGTATGAATGACGAGAAGACTTCGTAAAATAATTCTCGGACCAGGCTAGCTAGATCTTCGTCTTGGCCTCCTTCTCGAAATAGTTTTTACCTAACTGCAGAATCTGAACGAGGTGGATGTATGCGGCAACAATTTCGAGACGGTGGCCATGTACGACGACGGGTCCTGGATCAATGTGATCATTGATCAAAATTTTGATTTTATTCAAATTCATGCCAAGATCAGCTTATGGCTCAGGTCTTCTAGCGCCATTAAGACTGTGTCATCAGGTGTGAGGTGTAGTCGCCGTTTATGTTGACGCCCTTACTTCCAGTCCAGCGTCTTAAATATATCTTCCAACACGCACGCTCGTGAACAGTTTCTGGATATGTCATCTACCTGTCTCACTCCTCTGGCGAATTACATGGGTTTAGACTGCTGTACCTGGACATTCATGGTTGCGGCCTCATAAAGACATCTCAGCACCTGGATATAACAATGGGTAGTCTACTTCTACCACCACTGTAAGATTCTAGAACAGCCCAGGTCTCAACAGAGTCAAAGGCCTTCTGATAGTCAAGGTGGTAGTGAAGGTCTGCCTGCAACGCAGGAGGTTGCGGGTTCGATTCCCGCAGATTCCCCAATTTTCCCAGATTCCTGATCTGCAGACATTGTTCAGGGTGTTCTGGTCGTTTTCTATGTATAATAAAAAAAATGTCTATATACAGGGTTATTGGAAATTAGACCGGATCCTTTAAGGGGGTGATGGGGGAGGCCATTTGCAACTATTTTGACCCCATATTGTATTATCCGAAAGTTAACTATTTTTGAGATATTTCCATATTTGTGTTTTTTTGGGAAAATCCCGTTTAATGTCTTCAATAATTAACTTAAAAAAAAATGATCATACAACTCAAATTTTAGTCACAGGTTTAGATAGCTTACAGTCTTTGCGTAAGGAATAGAGGAGGACATTTTGAAAACGAATTGTAAATTTAAATGTTTTGGTTGTAATAAAAGGTAACTGTTAAAGTAAAATTTCATTTTTCTTTAATTTTTTTGTTTCAAAATTATTCGTTTGATTTATTGAAATTTGCTACCTACTTATGGTTTACCCGTATTTTTTTCTGCAATAGTGTAACTAAGTGCATTGATTTATACCTCGTTGGATAGCTAAAGATGTGTAGATGTTTTTAAAATAGCATGCCGACTAAATTTACATGGGTATTTTTTTTTAAATGGGTTTTTTGTGAAGAATTTTCTTTAAAATAATACTTTATTTTGATAAACATGTCGTTTAGCTTCCATATGGATGCTGATTCAGCCGATTTTGTTAATGGATATTAAGAGTTAGACTGTAGGCTATCTAAACCTGTGACTAAAATTTGAGTTGTATGACCATTTTTTTTAAGTTAATTATTGAAGACATTAAACGGGATTTTCCCAAAAAAACACAAATATGGAAATATCTCAAAAATAGTTAACTTTCGGATAATACAATATGGGGTCAAAATAGTTGCAAATGGCCTCCCCCATCACCCCCTTAAAGGATCCGGTCTAATTTCCAATAACCCTGTATGTATTGTATTATATTATGCATATCAGTTATCTAGTACCCATAACACAAGCTCTGCTTAACTTGGGGCTAGGTAATGCTGTGTGAATTGTCCAGCATTATTTATTATTTATAGTCCATAATGGACAGATACAGGGGCAGATATACAGAAGCATGAAGAGCACTTCATTCATGCTTCTGTTTATCTGGCTTACTGTGTGAACGTGGTCTATGTTGCCATACCTTGGCAGAACCCGGCCTGTTCCAGTGGCTGGAACTCGTTGAGTCTCCTGGCGAGATGATAGTCCATAATAGACAGATACAGGGACAGATATACAGAAGCATGAAGAGTACTTCATTCATGCTTCTGTTTATCTGGCTTACTGTGTGAACGTGGTCTATGTTGCCATACCTTGGCAGAACCCGGCCTGTTCCAGTGGCTGGAACTCGTTGAGTCTCCTGGCGAGATGATTTGTGACCACTTGTAAGAAAAGCTTTAGCATATTCGTGGCTACAACCGCTCTCAGAAGTATGATGGGTTTGTAGTTTATAAAAAAGGTTTTATCTCCCTAGTTAAATAGAGCTCCACTGAACTCCCGATCCACACCTTTGGAGTTCTTCCACTGTGAAGGACAGTGTTGAACAGGTTCTTTAGCTCCTGTATATCACGGGCTCAGCGAGGGCTTCTCCATTTTTAAGCTGCCTCAGAGCCAACATAATCTCGTCTTGTCAACGAAGTCGCTTGGATGGTTTCCCATCTTTTTGTAATTAGTCGATAAGTCTCATCGTTAGATGAAACTCATTGGCTTATCAGTTTCAACTTCTTGTCCTATTTGGCAGTCTATACTTTATGCCCTAGTAATTATAAAGTATATTTAGGGATTACTATTTACCAACAATAGCCTTCTCTACAGCTTCAACAGCATTACCACCTTGGCGCAAAGCTTGTACTGCTTTCCTGCATGCTTGGTTACAAGTCTTTCTGTATTCCTTCTTTAGAGAATCGCTGTGATAGCCGGCGCCTGAAAAAAATCAGTGAACAGATGCAAAAGAAGCCTGTCTGAAAAGACAAACACGTAAATCATATACCTAGTAGCAAGCAACAATAAAATAGGTAACTTGAAAAAAACTTTTGTAACTACCACAATGTACAGCTATGAATCCATTCATACTGGTGCCGGTTGTAGTTGGATTATAATAAATTACGTCACGAAACCCGCATTTTTATTTTATATTCAGAAAGAAGCCCTTTATGAAAAAAATGGGTAACTGAGGTGAAAATTATTTTTTATTCTGAAAGAAAAGTATGAAAATCATCTCGCTCGACAAACAAACGACACAGTATCACAGAAAAGTTTAAGTATGTATGTATATGTATTACTCCTAGCGGAAAAGAAAGACAACTTCACACAAAAAACATGAAATAGAATCTCGCTACAGCCATCTATATTCAGCCCCAGAGAACTGAATTCGCAAATGGCGGGAAATTCAAACGTCATTTCCTTTGATAAAATAATAATAATAATATTTATGTGCCATCATTTCATTAAAATTTTATAGTGCCATTTTATCCTTGGTTAATCGCAGTGCCATTTTCCAAAGATAAAATTATATTATAAAATTTTAATGACATGATGATCCATGGCACATAAATATTATTATTATTATAAGCCTATAGGTTCCCACTGCAGGCCTGCCTTTCCTCCTTCCACTTTTCTAGCTAGACTGAACCACTCTTTTTAATATGCGTCTAGGTCATCCTCCCATACATAAATAATATAAATAAATAAATAATGCTGGACAATGCACACAGCATTATCTAGCCCCAAGCTAAGCAGAGCTTGTGTTATGCGTACTAGATAACTAATATACATAATATAATACAATACATAGATAGATATTTTTTATTATACATAGAAAACGACCAGAACACCCTGAACAAATGTCTGCAGAACGTACACACATTTGTCCCGAGGCGGGAATCGAACCCGCAACCTCGCAACCCCGCAACTTCTGCGTCGCAGGCAGACCTTCGCCCACCGCGCCACAGAGGTCGTCTATCCAGGAAATATCCAGGGAAAATGTTAATAATGGCTTTAAAACAAAATATGAGCCTGTAATATAATAAAACAGTGAAAAACGAATACTTAATTAAAATTTTATTAATTTTTTAAGTTTAAACATTTGTAACTATGAATGTCTATCTCTAGTTAAACTGTTTATGGCGACATTATTTAGAACAATATACCTACCAGTTATATTCTCAAAATCAAAACCGGTTCAATGATATCGCTTGTTTGCATTAAGGATGACATAACTCAAAAAACACGATTTTACACCAGAGCATTTTTAAAGTTTGAAAAATTATATTTTGCTAATTATGGCTTTTTGAAAGAAATTTCCTTACAATTAAATATTGCCTGATTCAATACTTATCAAAATATATCAGCAAAAATTATGTACGATTATATCATAAGATCTTAATTATATTTTTATTGAACAAGGTAGAAAATGAGTCATTCTTTCAGAAACACTCAAATATTTTTTTGTATTTTTTGGACTTAAGACATTACTGACAATATGTCGTTTTAATTTTTGGTTTTTGATTTACTTAATAAAACAAAAAGTGACATTATAGAAAAATCTTTTATTTAGAATTCATAACAAAATTTAACGAAACATAGACACTTCTAAATTCTAAATCTCCTTAGGTCATTCAAAACGTTAGCTTAAACTATGAAAAACAACAATCTTAGCTTAGTACTAATCAATCAGTCTTCATGACATTTCCACGGAAATTAATACTTTTTTTATAAGTTACTTAGATTAAACAGACTTTTTCATTTGTAAAAGTTATAACAAATCAGAAAGAACATTTTGATACAATCAATATAAGGCTGTGCTTTAGACGATATTTGTCTCCGCACGGCTCCTTCATTTTTCTCTTTTCTTTAGTTTTGTTGCCAGTTGATTCGTATGCCTTTCCTGTGTTTCTTAATGTTTTCTTAATATTTCTCTTCCACTTACTTTCATTTCTTTTGCGTTTTCTTCCAACTTTTAATGGAGGACTTGCAGGTGAAACAGTTGCGTCTCTATTTTCTTGTGCAGTTGATTGTACAGAAGGTAATGTACCTTCTATATTTTCAGCTACATGGAACAAATTTTCATCGTTGTAAGGCAAATTCTCCATTTCTCCGTTAGATAGTTCCGCAAGATTTTGTCCAAGATATGGCGGTTCTGGCAGTGTGTACAAAGGATCTCTTACCGAATCGTCGCTGTCTGAAACAAATAACAGTTCAGTTTTACACTAGTAACTGGACACTGTCGCCTTAACAAGCACATGTTTAAATTGGGGCTATGCGACACAAAATCCTGTAGAGTCTGTGAGGAGGCGGACAAAACGCCTCTCCATCTGCTAGGAGAGTGTGGAGCACTGATGCAAAAACGTAGTACTTATCTGGGCAAGCACCTGCTCGGCCCAGACGAGCTACGAGACTTCTCCCCGAAGGAAATCCTTCAGTTCCTAGCAGCTGCAAGGGTAGGTGGCGAACTCTGAACGCCGCAGCTTTAGGGGAGAACACATAAAGTGGCGATCACAATAGGCCCATCATGGCCGCAGTGACACAAAAGCCACCAAGAGCAAATAAAATAAAAAAATACACTAGGTACAAAAAGATAAGGACCTAAAAACAAGTAAAATAAAAATTTGGTTAGGTACCTTCACAAAATGTAGTATTGGAAGAATCAGATGACGAACTGGAAGAACTGCTGGAATCTTGCACATCTGGTGGTTCTTGAACAGGTCTTATAAACTCATGAGCAGATGGCCCCTGAGATCTTTCTGACTCCGGTGGCAACTCATCTGAATCAGATGGTACCTGAGTAGGTATATTAAACTCGGGTAGAGCTTGGATTTGCTGTTTTTCATAGCCTAAAAAAGTAAAACACAATAAACAAACAATTTACTTACTCATTAAAGCAATAATTATTATCAGTAGTATTTTTGAGGTGGTAACTAGGCAGTACATACTACTTTTATCCAATGTCGACTATTGATCGGGTGCTTTATTCCTGTTTTGGTCTATTAGAGCCAATATTTTTTTGCTCCTTGAAGTACCTGACAAAGCCATCGTAAGAAATCGACTGCAAACAAAATATTTTAACGTCAAAATTTATCACTAAATGTATGTTTTATTTTACCTAAAACGTTTCAACTAAAGATAGCTTACAATTAATACAAAAACAACCTATAAAATTTCAGCAAGAGAGACCTTTTTTGATTAAATTTATAACTTAAATCATTGTTTTGTGTTTTGTTTACAGTCAACATCGTCATAGTTTATAATAATATTTTTATTGTTCCTTCTTTTTTCGGCTAAACTGACATAACGCGAAATAAATTCGCAAATATGTGCATAATTATTTTGAACAAAAATGACACATTTTATATAGATACATTATTTTCGAAATAAATTTATAATATAATCAACCAACCTTTTCACGTAGAACGTCACAGCCAGAAATATGTCGTCCTTGAAGAGAATCAGCACAACTCATCGCGAACACAATTGCACCAATATTGAGTAATGACCTTCTTGCCGCAAACCATTTACACAAAGTGAGATAGTGCAACAACGTCGTATGTTCTGTCCTGCTCTAACGTTACCCCTTAGAGAAATGTCGTTTTGCAGGAAAAAAATAGATTTTTTTCTGAACTTAGCTGTATACTTAAATCCGAAATCGTGTTTTTTGAGTTATGTCGTCCTTGTTGCAAACAAGCGATATATGACCGCCTTATCAAAAACATTGCTTTTTACGACATTGCTTACCTTAGACAATTTAACCCGCTGTCAATTTGTCAAAGTTGCTTACTTTACTTGCGACTACATTTGACTAATGTTTTCGCAGAATTATAACTATACAATGACCAGCTTTTCTGTATTGTAAATCATTTGAATAGGCAGTCACAGTACATATAATGGTCAATAGCTATTATCATAAAACTAATTCTTAGAAATAAAACACACGAATGCCGTTGAGCCAAGTATCAAATATCAATAATGTTTTTATATCTTTCTTTAGGCTTACAAAATAAGCACTTAGACAAGTCAAATTTTATACTATAAACAGGTTTGTAAATAGTAATTATTATTAAATAAGAAAAAAGGTGTTATTTATTTTGTCCACTTCAACTTTTTGTCCACTAGTGGGAGAAGTGGAAAATAAACCACTAGCAAGTGTTTATAATGACTTCATTATTTGCATATCTAAGTCTAAATTTAATGTGATTTAGATACTGATCAATATTTATATAAGACTGACTAAGCTTAACATTATTTTCCGTACTTATATACTATTGCCCCCTATTTATCTTTTCAGTCAGTTTCTTACTTATCTGTACCTATACAAGACGCACTATAACATATACAGTATATAATTTTTACAAAAGAACGTTGTAATAAATCAATAATACATCAAAAGTTACATACCTGAATTTGGTACACCAATACACGCGCGGACTACTTTAGTAGGCCCGCACTTTTGGCGCCAAACTGCTTGTGCGTGCGTACGCGCTGAGGTCGCACGGGGAACTGAGGTTGTGACAAATATATCAGACGAGGATTACCTGGAATCACTAGTTTCTAGCGCGCTTAGTTAAAAAGTTATTGCAAAAAGAGTTACCCTGGTCTACTATAGTAGGCCGCGCGTGTACTCTAGTGTTAAAGAAATAAACGTTATTGATATTTGATTTTCCATTGCTGTCTGTTCAGGGCTCTCTCAAGCCATGATTTTCCGGCGGTTTTTGAAATTTCGTCTCATCAGCGTTCCTGTGGGCGTCCTCTGGACCTCTTTCCAACAGGGCCGCACCACTTTGTAGCCCTCAATGCCCATCTTGTATCCTCTAGACGTGCTACGTGGCCTGCCCATTTCCATTTCTTTTTTTTTATTTCCAGACTTCTTGTAAATTTTAGTGCATCTATTAGTTTTGTTTTCTTGCGTATGGCCTCACTTCTTTGTTTTTCTTTTAATTTAATGTTTAATAAACTTCTTTCCATTGATCTTTGTGTTGTCTGAATTTTTCGTTTGGTATTATCATTTAAAATCTCAGTTTAAAATCCATGTTTGAGATCCGTACGACAAACATGGTAGCAAACTAGAGTCCATTACAATTTTTTTCAGTTTCATTGGCAGCTTTGATTTAAGTATTTCTTTATGTGTCCGTGCGTGATGGTAGCGTACAGTTTTCGCTCTTCCTGTTACATCAACTTTTTATAGTGTTTGATTAAGAATTTGCATAAAGTATGACTACTGGGAGAAAGAGGATTTCACACATTATTTATAAATACCTATAACATTTACATTAAGAGAACCTCGTTTTCTATAGGAACTAGGTATTTCGGTTTTTAATGGGTACGCTAGCATAACGCCAGCTCAGGTGTTATTTTATAGTCTTGTTCCATATCTCTGTTCCTATGAGAGCAATCATTATGAAATTTTGCATAGCTGAAACGCTATTTATACTCTAAATTGTGTATAAATTTTGTTGCTATAGTATAAGCCGTTTTTGAGAACGGTCGTGTGTACGCTAGCATAACGTTATGCTGGCGTACCCACAAACAATGGTCATTATTTCTTAAACCAAGGAGGCGCTATTTATTTTACTTTTGCACTAGTTATACTCTATATACACTCTATATATTAGGCATAACAACAAACGTGAATTCGGTTATGTGTACGCTACCATCACGGACACGCTATGGAATCGAGCCTACAAAATCATTGGACACTATCTATCTACACTAACTGTTAGATTGTATTCGTTTGTAATAGAGTTCATATTCAGCTGCAACTCAATTGTAGTTCATCCACGGACCACGGCGGAGCTACTGTTCAACGCAATGAAGGCAGCTGCAAACCTGACGTTTGGCACCTGAAGCCAATTTCATTATTTTTATTGTGTTCATAAACCACAATGGCGCGGAACCCGTGATTATTTGAAATGTTTGTTCTGAGGATGTTCTGCTGAAACGTATGTGAGAAACTATGTGAAATGGGTGTAAATAAAATGTTGTGTGCCTGTTTGTGCAACCAAGAGCGATTGTGGTATCCTACTACAGTTCCTACTACTCCTGTTTTCCGCGAACGCCTTACCGACAAAGTTTGTGGCATAAACAAAATTAAACTGTAAATCTTAGTTTTCACTCTATACAAATAAATTATTGAGTAAACGAGTTTGTGCCAAACATTTTGAGCGTAGAATTTTACGAAAATGATCGCCTGGTTTGCCTCATTGCGTGGCAAACTTTGTTTTCGGAGGCAGAAATTTGCAGTGGGATTCCAATAAATGGACAAAGTAAGTAGATTGCTGATCCTATGCATCCAGTGATTAGTATATTTGTCTCTAAAATCATTAATTAATGTCCAAAATATGATTGTAGTCGATAAAAAAGCACAAAATCATCAATAACTATGATCAATAAGAAAAATAGGGATGGGCAGCATCAATTTAACCATTTAATTTGTTATCGATATTTTGGCATTTTTGTCCGACTGCTGAAATGCTTATTTTTTATTACTAAGGGATCTTTATTCAGAAAGAAAATAACAATCAAATAACAAATTTAAATTAAAACTAGTATTTACAATAGAAACAATTAAGCTATCTGCAAACTGTTGCAAACAATCTACTAAGGGTAATATTTTATGTATGTAGATTAGGTATATATTTGGGTATAAAATAAATAAATAATGCTGGACTGTGCGTGTTGCACAGCATTACCTAGCCCCAAGCTAAGCAGAGCTTGTGTTATGGGTACTAGATAACTGATATACATAATAGAATACAATACATAGATAGATATTTTTTATTATATATAGAAAACGATCAGAACACCCTGAACAAATGTCTGCAGATCGTACACACATTTGTCCCGAGGCGGCAATCGAACCCGCAACCTTCTGCGTCGCAGGCAGACCTTCGCCCACCGCGCCACATTGGTCGTCATGTTTGTAAGTAGGTATTTATTTATTTAAGTATGCAAAAAAAGACAAAGAACTGATGGTAATAGGGATGTTAACAATTTTTCGGAATTGCTTTTATTTTGAAGATGGACTCTTGTTTAGCATAAAAAAAAAATATTTTCTTTAAAAATATTACTATTTTCGATAAGAAAATGTACAAAAATAGAGTAATTTTAAACTTTTCCGCTAAAACACTAACAACTGTCACGTAACAGAAATGACGTCACGAACCGCAAAACGATGGTCGCGATTCATGACATGACTGTATGTTGTATGTCCATTGTTCGATTAGGACATGTGTTTTCTTAATTTTACTTGAATACAAACAATCAAAATGAACACAAAGTTTTACAAAACCTGTGCAGTGCCCCCTGTGTAAAAGTACAACAATTACTATACCGGAAAAACTGTTTATTCATGTGCCAAAAGATAAGCAAATGTTACGAATTTATTGTTTTAGCACATAACCTAACTTTGTAAACAGTGATTTAAACGATGTTCTAAACACGATAAATTATATATAAAAAGCAGAAAATCATCTATTACACATGTACTTGACTGTTATTTATGTATTCGTAGATAGATAAATGGTATTAAACGTAAAAGAGTACCTACAAAGATGTTTTCACGTTCCTGAATTCTGAACCACAAAAGTCTTCGTTTCTTGCAAAAAAGTTTGCCACCATCAACAAATCTACTTTTGGTAAGTTGGAACTATTCCCTTTAGTGAATCCGGATTCCATCATGTATTAATATTATGTAATTTACAGACTAATTCGTCGTTATGAGAAAATGCAGAAAGGTAAACAAACAGTGCGACAGCTAGTTTTGCAGCTAGTGACGTCATAAGCTTATAATGGCGTTTGCAGTCACTTGACAACAGATTATAAATATAGCATTTAAAATCATTTTTAATAAATTCAATAAGTTATATTATATTATAAAAATGTGATTTTCGATATTCTAATAATACAAATGATTATAAAATTAACACTAAACTTTAATTTGTGATTATGGTTAACATCCCTATTATACATTGCCTTAAAATCTAGATAAACACGTAAAACATGATGTTTTTTATGCTTAGCAAAAGTATCTATCTATGTAATAATTGTGTATGGTAAATCAGTTATCTAATACCCATAACACAAGCTCTGCTCAGCTGGGGGCTAGATAATGCTGTGTGGATTGTCCAGCATTATTTATTTATAATAAGGTATCCTTTTTATTTCATTTATATCTAGTGTCCATTTATGTGTTTACAGAAAAAACGTTAAACTGCTGCCCCATGTTGGAGTCAAAGGCGTAATTAAACGTATTAATTCGAAGATTTTAACTTCAAAATGTAAAGAACTCTACCGAAGATTGCAACAAGTATCACATAAACCCAGGAATTTCAGGAGCACACACACGCCGCCGATTACAAAATATGACCACAAAATTTGTGGAGTCAAAGTTATTCAAAGTTATAGTTATTCGTTAAAGTTATCTTCGTTATTCTTTATTTCGATGCAACTGAAATGTGTATCAGATTTTTACCATATTTTTATTTCAAAAATTTAAAATTACTACCTTTTAATTAAAAAAAATAAACATTGAATCAGATGTCTTAAAGAAGAGATATTCGATAACCCCATTTTTGCTCTTTTTTTGAGGAACTAAGCATTTTAATCAGAAATTCCGTCCAGTATTCTATAAAATCGTAGAATCTGTACACCTAGTTTCATCTAGATCGGTTGTAAAATACGACCTGTAGAGGAGTACGTACATTATGATAGAATTCATACTTTTTCTAGTAGTTGATGCAGAGACGACGCTTCGCTCGCAAATTTTTCACATAGGTCCAGTAGTTTTGGAGCCTTTTCAATTCAAATATACAAACATAATATTAGTGTACATGAAAAGCACTTATTGTGACATAACTGTAATTGTTAGAAGTGATGCAAGTAGGTCTTGTATATTTGTAAAAAAATTGTGTAATGTTGTTTGATTAATAAAAAACAAAATATTAAATCTTTCGTTTTTTATTTCAGGTTTAACTTTTACAGCATGTGGCATGTAGATTGTAGGTATATCGATATCGAAATTTAATGTAGGCACATCACTGGCTAGAGGCAAAAGAGAGAGAATATTATCTGTCTCTTTCTAAATTTACACTAGCGACGTCTCCGTTACGAGACTAAATTAAAATTAGTGTCCACGGCTGTTATTGGTCCGATTCCTATCTGTACTTTAGTACTATACTTATAAATGTACTATACTTATAAATCTGTGATCACGGACACGATACTATCTTTATGTCAAAGATCCTAGGATCCTACGTTCCGTAGGGTATACTATAATCTTTGCTTTATGATGTTTATAGTATTGGACTATTGACAGTGGTAGGTACCTATATATTTCAATAATATCAAGAGAATGATTTTCCTTTATTTTGAGGTTCCATTTTTTAACGCACACGTCATTACTTTCTTATTTGGGCATTTTCGTAGAAATTTGTCCCGGTTACAAAATGGAGTGAAATAAATAAATATCATTTTAAGATTATCTAACTTATTTAAAATGATTCGCCATTCCTCAGAGATGTTTACAATAGCGGCAAAATAACGATTAATTAGCATTTTAAAAGGATTTTTAACTTTTTTCAGATCAGAAAGTTGTTCAGGTTTCCTTTTTGTAACTTTTTTTAAAGTCATATAAAATAATACCACAGTAATCCACAACTAATTTAATGTGTTTAATTCCTTTATAAATATGAGATTGAATAAAAAGTAAAACCCTGGAATGAAGATAAGCAATAATTATTTGTATTTTAACAAGAACATATCCACTTTGTTACCTTTGGGTAACTTTGCTATGAAAATGTTATGTTTTATGTATGGTAAAACAGTCTTAGTGACCGCATTTTTTTTTATCAAATAGATCCTATTAATACTACAAGAAAAACACAAAAATAATTAGCAAGTGCCCTTTAATGGAACCGAAAAAAATATATTTTCGTACTTAAAACATGAGACAGTTACAAAATATAAAGGAACAGTTACAAAATGGAAAACATAAAGCTTGGTTTACAATGGTCGAAAATTTTCTCCTGACAATCTACTTAGGTACTATTATTATTCTAGACATTTATAACATATGTAATCGAAACCTGTCGGTCCAGTGCATTGTACGCAAACTTTATTTTTACATATCATACACACATTAAATTATCAAAAAATGCACAAAAGAGAAGACCACACACAACTTTAAAATAAAATATAATCATGCCCGTGCCCGAAGCTAAAGGTTATGTAAGCATATATAAACCATTCAATATTAAATCAATTTCAAACCAAGATTTAAAACGCTAGAACCCTTTGAAGCTTTGTCAACAATGACTGTGTAAACTTGCCTTTGTATTTCCATTTTGTAACTTTATCATTCCACATATACGTAACCAAACAAAATGGAAGTAACGTTCCCATGGTACCCGATCTAAAATTCCGTGTCTTTTTAATTTAAAACAGTTGAGGCCACAGGTGACTCATTAATTCATTTAATACAATAATACAGTAATCATTTCGTTAGTTTTACTTTGCAAAAACACAAAATTACCAGCATAAATCGCAGTTACAAAACTGAAGAAGAAATCACCGCGGTAACGCACTGCGAGTTCAGACACGAATTAGTGACAGGACGCTCTTTGATAACCAATTCAAAGTGGTGGAATCGATGAGTAATGTTGCCAGGAATAAAAATAATGTGACCACATAGTATTTCTTTTAAAATAATAGCAGCGTTTTACCTACCAATAAAACGCTTATTAAGCGATAAACGTTATTTAAAACCTAGTTAAATGAGAGAAGCGAGTCTGATTTCCTGTTGCAAGTCGGTAAAATACTTATTTCTCCTTTAAAACTCGTTTCGTGTGACGTCACGTCGTCCGCCAGGTGGCGCTGTGGCGACGGCGCACCGGTGAGCTCTGCGTTCCGGCTTCATTGGGTCTCATGAAATTTTTTATAGCTATGATGATAGACTATAAAAACTCTACATAATGATGAGTTCTCTACATACTTACATACTGTAGGATAGGTACCTACATTGTAGAGCTCATACTCCCTAAAAATAGTAACCTATTTCTGCCAGGCAGAGATAGAATGCTAGGTTTTAAATAACGTTTATCGCTTAATAAGCGTTTTATTGGTAGGTAAAACGCTGCTATTAAGCTTTAACGGTTATTTAAAACCTAGTTAAATGAGACCTGTCTGTTATCGCCTGGTGGACGAATAACGCCAATGTGAGAAAATAGATTTTCATCGAGTATGTATCTGCCTATCTAGGTTAGATAGAATCTGATAAAGTACCTTATGCTGGTTAGATAGGTATAGAAAGTCAGTATCTTAAGAAAACAAAGTAGTTTTGAACCAAATACTAACTGCTTTATTCACAGACAAAAAATAAAGGTTACACTAAAATGCAAACACGTTTAGGATATGCAATTACAAATATACACACACAATCTCATTGTAAACTGTTTATTTCTTATTTACATTATTTTCATTAATTTGGCACTCCCATTTTAGCATTAACAGAAAATATCAAAATCTCATACTCTACAGGTAGGTAAATAATCAAATCGGCTCCATGAAATTAATCTGTAAATTATAACAATCTGATTAGGTAGGCATTGGTGCAAAAAGATCACAGATGGACTGGCTACAGGACTGTATTGGTGCGGTAGCAATCTCACGACAATAATATTTTGCAAATGTATTTTCCGAACGCCAGTTACCGCGTGCTAGGATATCATCAAGAGGACAGTTCTGTACCCAGTTTTTAGAAGCTACCGCAGGCCGGATGCTGCCTGGGCTTGCTTTAATTCCCGCTTTCTGTAAAGTCTTTTTAACCCATCCTGCTATGATGGAACGAGATGCCGCCTTAGGCGCGCCACATGTAGTTAAAAACAAATTAGATTCTTTACAAGTAGCTCTTTTACCTTCAGACAACTTAATAACCTTTTTGATCCAAAATACAGGGTCAAGGGATTGATGTTCAGTGTTTTGAAATAAACGCCACCCAGATTGTCTGTTACTCACTGAATCAGTTTTTGATCCGTATTTTGGCCATAATACTATAGAATTATCTGTGTATACACAGTCTTCTTTATCTAATGATAATAACGTTAAATCATGGACACGACGCCCAGAGCATAACAAGAGTAATGTCGCAGCCCTAGCCGAACATTCATACAAACTATTAACGTTTACCGAATTATCTTGTAACCATTGAGTAAGTACATCAGTATCCCATATTGGAGCTCTTCGAGGTTTTATATTTTTAATACTAATAGATTTTAAGGCTTGCTTGACTAAAATGTGAGAGCTAAGCCGTTCGCTAAGTTTAGCATTACAAAGTGTCGATACAGCTGATTTGTACACTAGAATGGTATTATATGCCAAACCTTGTTTCAAATGTAAATCTAAAAGAAACCTAGCTAAGTCAGCGCCAGTGGGATTAGATATACTAACAGAACTTTCACTAGCCCAGGTACGCCATTTGGCCCACGCTACGCGGTAAGTTTTCAACGATGAATCTCGCCAACTCTTTTGCAAAAGTTGCTTCTGTTCTAGCGACCAACCTACTAGACTCTCCGACCACCCCCACATCTCCATACCTCTAGAACCATGTCCTGTGTCATTTTCGGTGGATGGCCTGTTATGCTGTCTATCATTACCTGGCTCAGATTGCTGATCGTAAATGGGTGATCGAGAGCACGGTTCTTGAGATCGGGCCTCCAAAATACTTTCTCCCAACGCGGCGCTACTACCAGGTACACTCCTATCGCCGAGTTGAGATGTTGTAACACCCGAGGCAAGAGGTAAGGTGGCGGGAACACCCAGGCCAGGCGAAAGTTCCATATCTGGCTGAATGCATCGTACAGGCAAGCCTGCTGATCCGTCACATCTAGGGTCCCGTACTTCGGAACAACATGCGCTATTGCTGACGCGAACAGATCTATCTGGGGAATTCCCCACTTGGCAAATACTATTTCTGTTACACTGGGAAGAAGGTGCCATTCCGGCGGACGAGACAAGCGTGACAGGCGATCCGCTTCGCCGTTGTATAGGCCTGGAATGTAATGTATCTCCATGTGGACATTGAACTTGTCCAGAATCGAAATAATTTGGTAAGTCAGGTTCATGAGAGGCCTTGACTTGGTCCCTCCTTCGTTCCTCAAATACGACACGACCGATTTGTTGTCGGTCTGTATCAACAGAGACGACCCTGACAGGTATTGGCAATAATTTCTTAGTACATACAACACCGCTAACATTTCTCTCTGGTTGGAATGCAGAGTCATTTCTCTGGGTGACCAGAGGCCGGAGAGGTTCATGTTGTTCAATTGTGCACCCCAAGCTACTCCCGATCCGTCTGTCACTAGATAGTTGGATATTGGAGGAGGATGTATTGGTGAAGAGTTTGAAAGGTTCACAACCCACCATTGCATCTCTGTGAGCGCGTCTTGTGGGATTAAAAACCGGTAGCGCGGATTCTGAAGCAAGAGGGACCGGCAATGATTGAGGAGTGATCGGTGGTTCAGCCGTCCCCTGGGTACTATAAAACTTGCAAAGTTGATCGACCCGACCATACTCTGAATTTCTTTTAAATTGGCCCGCTTTTTTACGAGTGACTTTATTAATTTTTGACGAATATTTTCGCTTTTCTGAGGTGGGAGGTGCTTTACGTTTTTTCGAGGGTCCCATACTACGC
Organism: Eupithecia vulgata; assembly: GCA_946478455.1. Classification (NCBI taxonomy): domain Eukaryota; kingdom Metazoa; phylum Arthropoda; class Insecta; order Lepidoptera; family Geometridae; genus Eupithecia; species Eupithecia vulgata. The sequence continues at coordinate 7,448,924 of OX297869.1, read as the reverse complement.
CTAGGTACTGTAATTTCGTTTGGGGGACCAAAATCGATTTGGCATAATTTATCTGCCAACCTAGGTACTCTAAGATTCGGATCGATTCCTGAGCCTGCTTGTTTAGAACATGAGGGTCTTGGTGTGCAAGTAAAAAGTCGTCGAGGTAGACTACTACCCTGAAGCCTTTGTCCCTGAGAACTTGTGCTACCCAATTTGACAGGCAAGCGAAGATTTTTGGCGAACATGCTAGGCCGAAGGGTAGACAAGTCATTTGTAAAAGTTTTTGGCGGTAGATAACCCTTAGAAAACATCTGTGTGCCCTGGACACAGGCAGATGAAAATAAGCATTTTTCAAATCTATTTTGACTAGCCAATCCTTCGCCTGTAAGAAACTTGGTATTTTGTGCACATTTATTAGACGAAACTTGCTCAGACACACATACTTGTTGAGATTTCTCAAATTGAATATGGGGCGGATAGAACCGTCTTCTTTCGGAATTAAAAACATCGGAGACACAAAGCTGGGTCTGTGACTCGCGTGCTCTAAGACTTTCATTTCTAACATTTCTTTTATAACTTTGTCCATTTCTTTTGAAACTGGAGTCTGAAAGGGATGATTTTGCAATTGTGGTATTTGTAACGGGGGTATTTTTAGAAAAGGAATGCGAAAATTCTGTACGATTTGAAGAAGAGGTGCAGGGGCACGCAACTTCTCCCACTGTTTTGCAAACAGCTTTAGCTGGCCTGCCTGAAACGTTTGCGAGTCATAATCTCCGCTTTGATTGCGAGCGCGGAAAGGATTGCCCTCTGCCGTGCCCGCGGCTTGGACCAGGTTGAGTGTCATAACCTTGATGGGACCTTGGACGCGAGGGTCTTGTGCCTTGTGTAAAGTTTTGAGGGGGACGAGGATTGTCACGCCCTTGCATTGTGTAATTGTTCCCTGCATAGTGAGGCCTTCTCATCGAATTAGTTGGCAGCTGAGGGTAGTTCGAAAATGTTTGGGCATAATCTTTTTGCCTATAGTTAGCATAGCTAGGCGAGGCCTGAGCTTGCTGATGTGACCGAGCTTGCGCAGCGGTCTTATTTGAGGTTGGTGCCCGTGGGGGCCAAAAAACTTTTGCAGCACCCCCTGCTTTTTCGATACCCGAAGATAGAGCCTCCTTTTTAAATAAACTTTCGCAACTAGGCGGAATCTTTCGCAGGCTAGATTTTACGTAACTGTCTTTTATTGCTCGTAACAAAGTATCACGCCTTTGTTGAATAATCTCTGCCCTATGGCCGCATGCCAATTGTAAGATATCACTTGACGTTCTTTGAAAAGCGCCCTTTGCGAAAACATCATTGATTTTAGCTTTTAATGTATTTGGAGACAAATCACCGGTCACGCCTGCCCAATCAATTATAGTTTTAAAACCTGCCTGAGCGGCCTCATTATGTTTTAGTATTGCTTGCGTCATTGCGGCGAAACCGCGTTCAATTAGTGCTAGTGCGTTTGATTTATCGTATGGTTTAAACTCGTCATTTGTCTCCAAATAAGTGAAGCCTGGGGATGAACAGTACTGTTTCTGAACTTCAGCATAACGAACGTTATCCCAGTCCTCTGTTTCAAAATGATGGATGGATTTCAAAAATTCTACATGTGCTGGCATTGATTTTGGTATAGCTGGCTCTTTTAGTACGGTATTTAGCGAAAGCTCGAAAACGTCAGAGGTGCCCTGAAGCCTCTCAGATATAGACACCTCGGGTGGGGCCTCAGTGGAGGGCTCCCCCCTTTCAACCTCATCAACATAAAGATCCCCGCTCACATCAGCACTAACATCCGATTGACAGTCCTGATTATATTCCTGAACATTATTGTAGGTAGGTTGGAATGCAACGCTACTAATAAAATCTTTTATATTACTTACTTGTTCAGCCAGCTTAGCAATAGCGTCATCTGTCCGCCGACGACGGCGCCTTTTCGCCTTCCTTTTCGAAGAGCCCGATCGTCTTCTTTTCCTCTTTCTGGAGACCGATGGACCGGGGACGGTAGCTGGTGCTGGGCCGCCGCCGGGTCCCGTGTCGGGAGAATCAGATGATGAGGAAGAATCTGAAGAATCAGAGGATTCTCCAGAGCCTACTTCACTCATATTCATTTCTGAAATAGCACAACACTGTTACAAATATTTATATCAAACGAACGGTAACACCGTTTTCCTTTGTTAGAATTTTAAATAAAATAGAATCTTATCGTAAGTAAAAATATATACAATAGCTATAGCAGCTAGAATATTCCATTGGTACTCACCGCAACAAGGGTGAGCACGACCGATCGCAACGAAATTCAAAACGCCAATGAAGCCGGAACGCAGAGCTCACCGGTGCGCCGTCGCCACAGCGCCACCTGGCGGACGACGTGACGTCACACGAAACGAGTTTTAAAGGAGAAATAAGTATTTTACCGACTTGCAACAGGAAATCAGACTCGCTTCTCTCATTTAACTAGGTTTTAAATAACCGTTAAAGCTTAATACGGCGATATTACAGTTACAAAATAGAATTCCACTCATGTCCAAAATCATGGGACACAATATAATTGATAAAAAGTTATTATTTTGTATTAGAAGTACCGCATTTTACATCTAATTATGATGGCCTTCACATATTTAAACATAAATAATCTAGTTTTGGCCTTCATCCAAACCAAGTTAAAAAATAAACTAAACTCAAAAGTCAGTACAACACTGTAGGACAAACTTATAAAAGGGGTATTGAAAGCTAGTTTTAGTCTTATTTTTCAATTTTTATAATAAAATAGTCATAAAAAACTCTTTTTTTATCGCAAATAAAACTATAGAATTTAAAAAAAAATTGTTAATATCTAAAAATAGACAAATTTCTATGAAAATTATTAATGAACTTGTGGGACACATAAAAATCTTAATGGACGTTTTTAAAAAAAAATGCCCATTTAGGTACTGTTTACACTAGAAAATACTAACGATACTATTGAAATATATGCCACTACCTATCGATAGTATCAATTAGATCAATGGTTTCTATACTTTCTATGAAATACTATCGACAGTGTCGATGCTATCGATAGTTGAGTCACACACACAATACCTATCGATAGTATTTGACGAATTCAATGGTATTGCTGCTTATCACACTATTGATGGTCTCGATAGGCCAATCAATTTATTTCTCGTGACTATCGATTTACGACTATTGATCGGCAATACTAATATCTATAATTTCTACATTATAGAAGCATGATGATGATGAGGTAACAATCATCCATCTAAACATTCGCATTTTTAATATGAGTGTAGTGTGATGGATGCAGAAAATCACCAGAAGCAGGTTCTATCGTCCACAAGTAGCCTAATTATGATAAAAGTGTACTAAAGAACACCTTTGTAGGTTTTATTTAGTTTCATACAAAGTACCTGTAAAATCCTAGAATCTTGGTAATATCAGAGAATATTTTACATAATGATGGCATTATAATGTTGTCAGGAAACTTACATAACATTTTTTCCACAGATTTTTCCATTCTTGCCTATAGATATTTTTATGCTCAATGGAAGCCAGAAGTTTCTAAGTACATTTTAAAAATAAAGTAAAAGAGAAATGAAGATGTTGCATCATAACAATTTACTCTAAAAACATTAAGAGGTTTTGAGATATATTTACAATGTGATTGATCTATGTAACTACTGCTGAAAGTGAAAGCTGGCATTAAAATTGTTGTTTTCCATTATTTGATAGGCTTTGCCATGACAACACCCGCAACAAGCGCTGCAATAGTGAATCCTTGGGCAACTATTCTCAATCTCATCATTTGTTGAGACATTCTTTTCCTGCCCTGCCTAAAACTCCACAGGCCATAGGACAGAGCACCAGCTGTTGCCAAGCATCCTGAAAATATGTTACATAATTTTTATAAGGTATTGAATGGAATGTAGATAATGAAGGTGAATTGGATTTTACCCTGTATGAAGTTAGGGAGCCTGACCAGTTGCAAGTGCGGTAACTAAAAATAACTCGTTACGTTAATTTTACAGAGAAATTCTAGTTTGTTTTAAGGCATGTACTAAAGAAATGTTCATACAGGGTAAAAACATAACCAGGGGTTTGTTTACAATAAAAATGATTTGCGCATGCACTATTTGAATTATCTACTCATTTGCGTGGATTTGATGACATTTAAATAAGACGGTAGTGTAATACAAACCTAGAGGAACAAATGGGTTTTCGTATATTTTTCTAACAAATTTATCCTTCGATGTCTCAACATGGTGCGTACTACCCATTTCTTGGCGTAATCGCACCCAGTCCAAATCAGTTGGTTCATCATCATTAGCCATGTTGAAATCTAATAAAATTAAATATTTTCAAGTAAATCTGACCTGTACTGTTTTCTAATTTTTAAGTCAAAAATAAATGTTCGTGTTTAGCCGATCCATGTACAAAAACATAAAATTCAAGAAAGCAAAGAGAACCATTATACTTATTAGTAAGAAGAGAACGAAGAGAATAGAATACCACAGATCCACAGATGACAGAATTATAATACTCTCTATGGGAAGACCACAGACAGCTATTACTCCGCGAGAGACTACCCGTATAATAATGTACCAAAGATCGTAGGATCTTATGATCTTTGTATTGTACCATGAGACTACCAACCACTAAAATGCCCTAAGTTTGGCCGTTTTATTTTGTCTTTGGTTGGTCATACAATAAAAATACTGAATTCATTCACATTCACTCGTTCGCCTCATCTCGATTCATTCAGTCAGTCTCATCTCAGTCAGTCGCCACGCCATTTTTGTTTTGATTTGGTTTGGTTTTTTTTTTCTTTGTTGCCTGCTGGCTGTTGGTTGTGGTCGGATTGCGTGGACTGCGCAGCGTATTTCAAATTTTGTTGCTTTGATTTTACAATGGTGCATTCATCGTCTCCATTATACGTTACTGTAAGTACCTAGTGTTTAATTTTATCGTATTTGACTATCTATTTATATGAATACAATGCCATTCTCCGTGAAAACCTAAGGTGCAAACCCACTTTCCGACTAAAGTGGAAAATATGAAACGTGCGAAACAGATTACGAGCTGCATCTGCATTAGTCACGTTTTTGTGCAGTGGTTGGTTATGTTTCAGGACATATTACTAGTCCCATCGGTGGTTGTGCCAAAAAACCACTATGGTACCTATTAAAGGTTGATGTTGGTCAACATTTTGATTTAAACCTTAAGTTTCTTCTCACTGATAATCATTTGCATTAATGTTCAAACATTTATTTCTTGTTTTCTTGAAGAAAACAGTCTTTATCCTACCCTCCCTCCCACCATAAGGCAGCCATAAATGTCTGTTTTGTGTGGTGGGTAGACACTTTAGTGGTTCAAGGTATGTTTTAATGACAGTGATCAAAACTAATTCATTGTAATCCATTTTCAACCATGTGAGGCTTATATTCAAACTGCTAATTATTGTTTCAGATGATTTCAATAATGATATCCCAGATTTCTATTGAATCCCGAGTGTCTTGAGCAGACTCTAACTTTAGATTCCTATCTTAATTGTTACCACTTTAATTTAATTTGTCCAAAAGTTTTAGGACACCTTCCATGGTCCATCTATGTTTATAATGTTGTCATTCAGTTGAACAATCTTATCATTTTTGCTCTAGATAACACCATTCAGTCACAAATTTTATAAGAAGTTTTTTAATCCCATACATTATTCCACTTTGATTTTATTGCATTAAAATGGCATCCAGTGACCCTGAAATTAAGGATGGATTTTCGCTTCCTGTTTGGATGAAGACCAAGCCAACGAGGTATGTCATGCATGATTCGATTATTATATACTATTTAAGTAAGGTTTGAAATTGAATGTTTACTCCTTAAAAGATTATTCTGACTAATTATATATACCTACTAATTTATTGTTTGTGTTACAAACATTTTTCAAAGTCTTGAAAGTTCTTGTTTTCAAATTTTAATGCTTACAGCATTAAAATTTGAAAACCGAATCACATGGAAATTTTAGAGGATCATTGCAAGGATATAAATAAATTACTTGTCTGTGATTGTTGCTGATAAATGTTTTATCTGATTAGAACTTCTACAGTATGAATCAAGATTGTATTTTTCCATCCAGACAGGTGGAAAAATATAAGAATAACTGAAGGCCATACATCCATGTTCCCATGCTCTCACTTTCTAGATTATTAATTCTAGTTCTGAATCAAGTGCTATTTTTTACCTGACTGCGCAATGCAAAGTAGTGTGATGTTTTTATCAGCCCATGTCTGTTCTTTTGTGGTGGGTGCTAGAGAATATTATTTTAAAAAAAATTCACATTGATATGATTTTAACTTCAACTTCTTAAAAGAAGTCTTTATTAATGGCAACGTGTCTGGTTTGACAATATATGGATGGTTTGACACAATAATGACAATGTCCGTTTCAGATCGATAAAGAATGAAAAGGTTTGAAATTTGAATTGAGGTTGAGTTTGTCTATCAGCATAAAAAGAGGAAAGTTTCCCTATTGGTGGTTCTCCACTTTTCTCCCAATTGTATGATTCATCTTTCAAGTGTCAATAAAGAAATGACAGTACCTCTAGGTATCAAAATTAAATATGACGAAAAGCATATTGTGGGCATGTAGGGGGACACACACAATAGTGTGTAACCAGATTGCCATTAATAAAGAATCATCATCATCAACCATATTGTGACACAAATTAAAGGTCAAGTGCGAGTTGGATTTGCTCACTGAGGGTTCCGTAATATAAGACCTTGCTTCTTTAAAATTTTATGACTGTAGGTCAACGGGAAGTACACTGTAGGTTTTATATGCATGTGAATTTGGAAATTTCTAAATATTTTGGCATAAACTGCTGTAACTATGCTAGTTGCACGGATTAGCTCGGGAAGGGTTTTCATATACATATTTTGTTTACTACCTGTTACCTGTAAGTCACTTGGTATGGAATTTGTATGACTGTTTCCACAGATATCGGTGGTTGTTTCCTTTTTAGATTTCCGTCATAAAGATGCCCTCGTATTCAATATTAACCCATAAGGTTTCACCATGTTCGCCTGATTGTCGGCGACAAATGCGACAATACAAAAAAAAATGCTTAATGCTTATAATTAATATTTCGCAAACCTGAATCTAATGCCCCGAATCTAAAAATGCTTTTCGCCAATCCGCAATATTTGAACGATCTATCCAATGATACCCCAGTATACCACACATCATGGAGTAGACTGGAAAATCAAATATCAATGTTATAAAAAAATTACAAAAAATAATTTTATTTTACAATATGTACACCAGAAAGAGAACATTACAAAAAGACATATTACATGAGACAAGTACAATGGCAGGCCTTATCGCTTAGAAGCGATCTCTTCCAGGCAACCTTCGGGTGGAAAGAACAATATGAATATAAGAAAGGCAGGGGGTGTACAAAAAATAAAATAAACATGAATATAACAGAATATTTGTGTAATGTTTATTTTACAGCGTAATAAAAAGGTCTAACAGTCTCTTAGATACGCCACGGAGAGGCAGACAGACAGATCAACGTACGGCCAGACAGACGGACATAGCAATTATATAAATAATTTCTTGATGAAGATATTGTCCTCCTCAGTCAAATTTCGGCCATGGCGGCGGTCAAAGTTCCTTAATGACTACGAAACCCTAAACAAAACAAGCGCGACATGTCTTTTATTTGCTCACATAGTAGTAGGTAGGTAGGTTCCTATTATTTCGATTCGGTATCATTGAATTTGACGACCCACGGCCTTATGCTAAATAAATACTTATCGCAGGTTTTTAGCATTGAGTTGCTTAAAACGTGCGTTAAGATAAGCCATTGATCGCATCTTTTTCTATTCGTGCTTCGTGCATAATGAGTTCGCGAACCACAAGCACTGTTATTAAAAACAATATTCATAATTGATTGCAAGCGCTTGCGGCTACTTAGCAACTCGCTATCTTTAGTAAACCCAGATAACTACTTTACGTGTCCAATAGCAACGAAAAATGGCTAACATCAATCAGCTGTTTGTTGTTATGTCCAATCTAATTTATCGCCCAGAAAGAAGAATGGGAGAAAAAATGTTTAGACAAGGACTGCATTTTTTCAGTATAAAAAAACGAAGTACTTACCGCAACCAACTTTGTTTTAAATAAAATAGATACATAATGCTGGACAATCCACACAGCATCATCTAGCCCCAAGCTAATCCGAGCTTGTGTTATGCTTATGGGTAATACATAGACGACTGATATCTATATAAAATATATGTAACAAAGTCGTGTTAGTTACAGCATTTAAAACTCGAGAACGAAAGGACCAATTTTCATGGTTTTTGATTTGTTGGATTTTGGATTTCTCTTAGTCCGGAGTCCGGAATAGGATAAGAATTATTAAAAACATTGGAAAATTGACGAAAAAATAACTGCGCGTGCGAAGCCGGGGCGGACCGCTAGTATTTATAATCCATAACTTAGATAGATGTTTTTATTATACAAAGAAAATAACTAGAACACCGGGAACAAAAGCAGATCGTATAAATATTTGTCCCAAGTTTATAATTATTTTTATGATTTATGGTTATAGCGGCAATAGAAATTCACACACTGTAATCCTTTCTGTCTACCTTTATCTCTACGGTGCATGAGAAACAACCCGCTGACAAACGGATGGACAGACAGACAGCGGAGGCTTAGTTAGTTAACTAAACATAAGGAAAAACAACACAAGCCTAAAACCTAAAAAACAACACAACAAAAATTCAGGTGTTTGAATCGGCAATGGGTCTCTCTCACTCAGCTCACTCTTATCTCTAGCTGACGTAAAGGCCGATTTACACCAGACGAGCGAATGCTCATTCTATCCCCTTTCCGTCCAATTCTATTGTAATACAAATTGGCCAAAATTCTGCTTACGTAACTTGAACGGCGCGTCTCGTCTCTTTTGCAATATCGTCATAAACAAATAAATTTTACCTGATCAAGGCTAGTAAATGCAGTCATTAAAACAGTAAACAATCACGTACGGAGGATGTACCTATGTGTGTGAGTGGGTTTATTGTTTTGTCTTTGTCCTTTCCGATTGTAGAAGTTTTATACTTTCTTTGCAAGGTTATTATGACGTCAGATCAGATGATCGGTATTGATAGAAATGATTGATGCTCGTGATTAAGTTTTTTGTAACGTGATTGATAATTAATATGTAGTTTAAAACCTTATCATGCTTATAGGCTATATTTTATTTGTTGTTGATAACAAAAAGGTATAAAACCAAAAGCCGCCTGTGGTGGTCTAATCTAAGCAGAAGAAAATAATTTTAATTAATTCAATTTGGTTCTTACTGACTTTTTTCTTCTGATGTAATCTTAATTGTAACCCAATCCATAAGATCGTTTTGAGTGTTAGGTATTTGAGTTTTAGTAGTAAAGAAGAATCCCGAGGCCAATCTCATTTCAACAACATCACACTAATGTTATATGTAATTGCGAGAGTTTTAGGTAACATGTTTAATACCGAAACCACTGAACTGATCGGACTGAAATTTTGCATAGACGTAGTCCTAAACCTGCAATAACAGAAAGGGTAATGTTATCCCGGAAAAACGCGCTCGGTGCCGCCGCCGGAAGCTGGTTATTAATATGATTGATTATCATTAACGTATCATATAGTTAATTATTAGGGACGTATCCCTCTTTATGCACTCGTATTAGGTAGGTAGAGTGATCGCAAAATAACTTGAGCTCTGTGAAGTTGGCATCAACGGCTGCGCACCGCACTGTACACCCCGCACGGCCCCCACGTATGATGCGAAGCCGGGGTGGGTCGCTAGTTTATTTGATTGTACCTACGCACTTTTGCTGACATTGCAGAGCTGTTGTTTTGCGATCACTCTACCTACTACGTCACTCCTGCCCCCCCCCCCTAGCACGGCGATTGTTGTCTAGGGTAGAATAGACAATAATGACATCGCATCGCCATACATTGCGTACATTATTAAAGTTGAAGGAATGCTTTTCAAACAATTTACGCATTCGATGACGAAGTGACGTAATTTTTCTCTGTTCTACCCTAGACAACAATCCCCGTGATGAAGTCCGCTGAAGTCCTCATGTTAGGTAATAGAGAATTCTATCTCAACATTGTTGTCACCGATTACTTTGTAACAAATATATTCATTATTCTCTGACGATTGTGCCTCCTTATCTACCAGTTTTTATTAACAATAATTTATTTCTGACTATAGAAAAGTTACAAATCTTATTTACCTTATGCTACGGTATTTACCTTTAAACTAACATACATACATACAATATTAAAAGCTAAATTGATGACTCGATATTTTACGGCGAAACGTGTAGATGACGCAATCAGGGTGTCAGCTGACGTCTGAGCACGGCGGTGTCCTCTTGCAGGCGGCCAGTGAACCGTCTGAACTTGACACCTTTCAGCCAAAACTCTGCGTTTAAGTACCTAGGTCGTGAGATGTTCAGTTGGAACTCTGAACTGAACACAAATGGTTCGGTAGCCCAGTTAACTGTACCACCGAAAATTCTTTAATTCCGTGGTCCATTTCACTGGACCACCGTTAAAAATGTCTTCGCTGGTACAGTTAACTGGACCACTCATTTTGTGTTATTTTGAATAAGGAATTTCACAAGATCGGGTGATTTGGTTGCCGGCAACAAATTAGGTCGCGCAACCAAGCTGATACCAGATGCGGTACCCTTCATACTTACTGTACAGTGTACACATTTTGTTGATGGCGTCACCCCTGATGAGAGAGGGCCCTAAAATGGAGTAACATTCAGACCACAGGCATAATAATAGGTATTATACATAAAGACACTTGCAATAAATACTACGATTTAATTATGAAACCTACTGTAGGTATACTGACCAAAACAATAATTGATGTATTTGTTCGAGTTGTAAAACGTGCTTTGTTATGTTTTTCTTATCTATTGCAACCTGTTTGCCCTAAGCAACAAGCTGATAAATTTCTTGTAAATATTATTCTTCACGTACGATTACCTAGATACCTACCCATTTATAAAGCCTGTGGGCTTTAAAATGGGTGGGTTTATCATTCTGAAAATTTAATTTACGGTGTCTATAGATATAGGTACTAGTATAGTATTAATAATATCTGTGGTAAGTGATACTGACAAGCACCTTCTAATGGCTCATATTAGGGTAGGCATTATGTCCAGCTGTGGTCTAGCAATGGCTGTTGATGATCTTGATCAGACGTACAAGCTAACAAATGCATCGTGCGTTTTCTACAATAGAAAGATAAATTGAAGTGTTTGTAGGTCTAATAATTTTAATCGTTTTGTATGTTTTTCACTCTGCGATAAGTTATTAGGTGTTTTGAAGAATCCCTATAGCTGCTGCTTGCAGCTTCGCACGCGCTTTCCAAGAAGCCTCTGTCCGTTCCCGGGATAACATTAACCTCTGCTCAATTTCATTAAGATCCGTTCAGAAGATTAGGCGTAACAGACAGACAGATAGTTACTTTCGAATTTATTACATTAGTATGGATTCTTGTTTTGCCAACGTAGTAAATATCAATGGAATATTCCATAGTAATAGCACGGTCTGAATGCGTTATGCTAGTAGGGATCGGTTTAGTTTCATGCTTCAATTGATAGCAGGAAATTTCCATTCTAACTATTTGACGACATTCTAAAATCTAATTTTACATTATTTCTTGTCTACTTGACTGTACCTATAACTACGGCGCGTGCCAAACTGTGAGTTGCTATTACTAGTGTCTTTAACCTCTACGTTGGTATCTATAGGATTGTCTTGTCGTGTGATTTCTAGAAGTGGGAGTGAGCAATTGTCACGTCTCCATTGGCCTGTCGTGAGTGACGTCATACTTCTAGATTGTTTATTTTAAACATGTTTTCAAAGCCTAGTTATCGTGATAAGATAACTCTTTTATATTCCCTGCGTTGTATAAAATCAAAACCTACGTTCAAACGTTTTCAGTTCGCTATAAACATTACGAATTAGAAGTGAGCGCCATCTTTAAATTCACCTAAATAATTGCGTATAGTTCTTGAGTTATAAATAACCGTCTTGCAAGTGCATCTGTCTTATTCAAAGCAGTTTTAGTCGGATATTTAAATCACATTCCGCAAGATGTTCAGGAAAAGGAATATGGTCGCTCAGTTTAACAGCGTTTTCACGTGAGTTCCCCTTTAGGACCAAAATAAAAGACCGAATGGTTACTCGTTCCGATGACGCGTTTGCTCTTTGTCCTTTGCCATTACGGTTTGCAAATAATTGAAATAATCGTATTACGGTGTGTATGTACCAGTGCAATATTGCGATTAACCGATTCCATCTATTGTCGACAGGGACTTCGAACCGTTTGCGGCATCCCCGCCTTCGCCTGAAGACTCGTTCTTCCACATCCAATATCCGAAGACAGATAGTTTGTTCGCCAAGCCCAGCCAACAGCGGGACTTGAATACAGTGTTCTCGGAGAACAAAGAGGTGACTGCGGCGAGTGTCTACAATATTGTGAAGGAGAAAGACTGGTCTAAACACACTAAGCCTTGCCAAGAAGTGCTGCACGGCATTGCGCCAATCAATACAGCGGGTAAGCACCAAGATATTCGAGAATTTCAATAGTGTGGTATTGAATTCGTAGAATTACTCGAGCTTGAGGAATGCCTTTGTACTTGCATATAAGTAGCGTATAAAATCTTATTTATGTTTGTTATACGTACGCGTCTGTTTACCGAACCGAGAAATTGTTTCGATGCCAAGACGAGATAACCAGGAACTTAACGTGCAATCGAATAAAACACGTTATTCATACTCTTTAGTTGAACTTCCTTGTAGCTTTTGAAGTTGAGAGGTTGACTGATTTAATAGAAGCACACATAACTCTTAACGAATTACTTTCTTCATAAATTTTAACTTACTGAAAACGTCTTAACTTAAGTTGTTTAAAGCAGTTACTCCACAGTTTAAGTGTTAAACTTAAATCGCCATTGAATCGATTATTTGGTAACTATAGCTACATAGTACACAGCTAACAGAAGTTTTCTATTAACTGAAGTGTATTTGTGTTTCAGTGAATCCAGTATCCTCGAAGCCTAAAGCTGCTGGCATAGACGATGGGTTCAAAGGCGAAGGTGCGGCTTGTGGCACATCCATTGTCAAGGTTAGTATACGAGTTGACACATTGAATACCTTAATTATCCACTGCAGCAGCAGACAGATACTGCAAATGGATAATTGTACCCCGCCTGATAATCGCTTTATTGTTTTTTCTCTAATGGGGGTTATACCCATAATCCCACGGTGGGCATAGATTAGATTAGACCAGAATACGACAATCAATGAAGCATTTTCGTTTTTTTTTTACAACTGTATGGAGTTGCATCAGCCAGGTGTGGGTTGAACTACCAATGCGCTGCCGTTCAGGGTCGCAACGGACGGTCAAACAATGATAATAAACGTGTCTCGTGCTACACTGCAGGCGATTAGCGGAATCAAATAATCACAAATCCATACTAACTTTCGCGATCTTAAAGTTCATATTTGAGGATTTAACGAAACAAACAAAGAGTCGAATGTATTTACATTGTTACTTACATGTTTGTAATAGGACAAAGTTTACATTTAAAGGATTATATTTATACAAAACTTCGCGTAAATTCAAATAAGGATTTATTAATCTATTAGCTTCATGTTTTGTTATACATTAGTTTCATAAATTGCTAATCAGACAGTTTTTCCTAATTAATATCAAAAGTGCCACCTGGTGCATTTTGCGCATACTAAATTGTACATGGAGATTACGAAGCTATCCTTTATTCATAAAAGTCTAACCCATTTTAGCTAGGTGGCAGTTCATAATTACTGAAATCTGTCACGCGCGTTTCGTAATTATGTTCCTATAATGTTAACTGTTTGTAAAGTAAATTATGATGATGCTTAATTTGCGAAGCGAACTTGCATTTTGTGGGACAGGCTAATGGAAAATTAATAATAAAATTATCATTAAAAAGAACTTGTTTTTGTATTAACGTTATTAATTGCTGAAGATGTAAACGCTCACAGTGGGCCACGCCTTTATTGATTATACCTAACATTTGATAACCTGTTGGGGGTCTTTTTATCTTTTTCTAGAATAACGATATCTTTAATGTCAAGATTCTCAATTAAGTATTTTGTAAACTTTGTTTATGATTTCGAACTCTTGAATAATTGCATCAGCCTATAATCATACCTCAACCTCATCCTCAACAGCTTATAATAGTCCACTGCTGGACGCAGGTCTCCTTTTTATCTCATGGGAGTAATGCCCTTAAACCCCACGCTGGGCATGCGGGTTGGGGATTGCAGTTCGTTGGTAGATCTATTCTACAAGAGACGCTGCTGGGGGCGGCCCCCCCGGTGTATGTCCCTTAGTCGCCTCTTACGACACCCACGGAAAGAGTTGGGGTAGTGCAAATTCTAAGCCGGCACCACACGATAACTTGCATTCAATTTGTCAGTGTCCCTAAATGCCAACGATCTAGTCGAAAACTGGTTTGTAGAATATGCAAAGGTGGGTGTGTCAAGTCAATGATTGTAGAAAACTGGCGGTTTCGTTCAATGCTACCCTTCACTCAACTGACTGCAGTCATTTCTAACTAGCTATGATACCGATTTGTGATGCTTGTGTTCAATTTAACCACCCGTAAGTCATTTTATGTGCTTTAATCTTAATATTTATTATTATTTATTAACACTTTATTATACAAAAAACATGAATAACATAAAAATCTTATATCTCAATATAAATAAATGTGTAAACTTTCCCACTGAGTCATTCTTATAATTGCTTTGCTTTTATCAAAATGTTTTTTTTCCATCATGAGTCATTCTTGCTAATACTATTCGGCAAATTGTAGTTAGCATAAGTGTTGTTCTGTTCGTTGCAATCATCTAATTGGAGCATGGCAACCGTTGTATTATCATTCTAGGAAGTCGTTCAGTGTCGCATAGAAACGAGTTTTGTAGATCATTTTATAGAAGTGAAGGTCTGCTCGTGATATCTACAAGCAAAAACTCCTTGCCATTCATAGTCACTAAAATAATAGAAATAAATTAAAACTAGTACCTATTCACAATTGAAACAATTGAGTTAACTGCAAACTGTTGCAAACAATCTAAAGGCAGCTCAACTAATCCATATCAATACCAGTCGGAAGCATTCCCAAGACACTGGCATTGCCCCACTGAATATCTACATTTGGACGTAGTTACGCTGAAAGGACTCAATCCACAAAATGTTACTTCGGAGATATGGCATTTTAAAGTTTAGACGATGATTCAATAATGTTAATGCATTCGAAAAAAAATGAAATTATTGTGTCAGGTGACCAAAAATACTGTTATTTTTATGAGCCTAATTTTATTACACAGACTGTCGTATTTTTTCAGTTATTGAGGAAAATATGGGGTTGAGTCGTTTCTGCTAAATCGGTTTTGACATTACGGAGTATTTTTTTTAATTTATTTGAAATGACCTAAACGACAAAAAGTATTAATAAAAGTGATATTTATATAAATAAAAGAGTATTCATCATCATCATCATCATCATCAGCCTATATTAGTCCACTGTTGGACATAGGCCTCCCCTAATGAGCGCCATAGCGCCCTGTCTTCAGCTTGCCGCATCCAGCATCTGCCAGTCAGCAGTCTTTCGCAAATCGTCATCCCACCTGGTCGGAGGGCGTCCTACACTACGTTTGCCGAGTCGCGGTCTCCACTAAAGAACAGGTTTACCCCAGCGGTTGTCGGTTCTTCTCGAGACATGACCGGCCCACTGCCACTTCAGCTTGCTAATCCTTTGAGCTATGTCGATAACCTTGGTTCTCTGTCGGATGTATTCGTTACGAATCCTATCCTTCAGAGAAACTCCGATCATAGCTCTCTCCATAGCTCATAGCTGGGTGACTATAAACTGGTGGACCAGCCCTACCGTGAGTGTCCACGTCTTAGCTCCGTAGGTCAGGACGGGTAGGATGCACTGATTGAAAACTTTCGTTATCAAGCATTGCGGTATGGCTGTGTGGTGTCGGCCCTAGAATAGTACCAACCCAACTCTCCCGTGGGTGTCGTAGGAGGCGACTAAGGGACACAAACCGGGGGGTGGGCAGCAGCGCCCCCTGCAGGACAATTCAAAATGCCCAGCGTGGGGATTATGGGCATTACCCCCCAATGGTACGACGCAACAAAAATGGCCTCCAGGTCCCGGCCGCCTCGCTATTCCTGGCCATGGCAGCGGCCTTGGTAACGGTGGGGCAGGGGGTGCTAGGAATCACCGGGCTACATCAGACTGCCACCAACAACTGACCCTGGCAACGTATAACGGACGCACTCTGAGGCTTGACCAACATCAAGCACAGTTGGAAGTGGAGTTAGAGAACATCAAATGACATGTTCTGGGGTTATGTGAAGTCCGCAGAGAGGGGAAGGACACCGTAACCCTAGACTCGGGCCATCTTCTCTACTTTCGTGAGGGTGATAAAACATCCCAGGGTGGCGTAGGTTTTCTCGTCAATAAGGCCCTCTCGAACAACGTCCAAGTCCTTCTTTAAGAAGCAGCCTCAAAGGAAGTGGACATGGCGAAGCCCCGACACTGTGACAAAAATGAGATTGACTTCATCATGACGGATAGCAAGCACATATTCAGAGATGTCTCAGTGATCAACAGGTTTAATACCGGATCTGATCACCGACTTCTCCGAGGCTCTCTAAATATCAACTTGAAGCTTGTAAGAAACCGTCTGATGAAGTCCACGCTCCGACCTAACCCAATCCAAATCATGACCGCCACCGAGAAGTTCCAGCAGCTTCTCGGGGATAGATTTCTTGCCTTGGAACCCACTGATGACGCTGACGAGACCCTGCACAATCTGGTCGAAACGCACGAAGGCATCAAGTTTTGTAAAAAGCAGCGTACTGGCAGGAAATCCAAACTCTCGGCCGAGACTCTCGGGTTGATGACAAGAAGACGGGAAACCACCCAAGCCACTTCGTCTTAGAGGTCAGACCTGAACAAGCAAATTGCGATGATGGTACGGCGCGACCTTCGGGGCTCCAACACACGCCTCCATGAAGAGGCGATAGAGCGAAACCGAGGGTCCAAAGTATTCACTCAGCAGTTTGGCAGGAGCCACCTGACGAAGCTTAAAACGCACGATGGGAGGACCGTATTGTCGAAGCCGGAGATTTCAGCCGAGGTAGAGGATTTCTATGGCCGTTTATACGCTGCACAAGCCCCTAATATCCAAAGGGATGACCATGATTCCAGAGCCACCCTGACACGCCAATACACCGACGAACTGCCAGACATCTGTCAAGACGAGATCGTGATGTCACTAAGGCAGCTTAAAAATGGAAAGTCCCCAGTGAAGACGGCATTACTTCAGAGCTTCTGAAGGCAGGAGGAGCCCCTGTTATACTGGAGCTGCAGAGCCTGTTCAATGCCGTCCTTCACAGTGGGTGAACTCCAAAGGCGTGGAGCGGGAGTTTGGTGGTGCTCTTTTTTAAGAAGGGACATAAATAAAACCCTTCTTAAAAACTACAAACCCATCACACTCCTGAGCCACGTCTATAAGCTTTTTTCACGAGTAGTCAGTCACGAATCGTCTCGCCACGAGACTCGACGAGTTCCAGCCACCGGAACAGGCCGGGTTTCATGGAGGATATGGTACCATAGACCACATACACACAGTGAGGCAGATTATACAGAAGTCCGAAGAGTATAATCAGCCCTGTGTCTGGCCTTTGTGGACTATGAAAAGGCCTTTGACTCTGTCCAAACCTGGGCTGTTCTGGAATCATTACAGCGATGCCAAGTAGACTATCGTTACATCGAAGTGCTGAGATGTCTTTATGATGCCGCGACCATGACTGTCCAAGTACAGGGCCAGCAGTCCAAACCCATCCAACTGCGCAGAGGTGTGAGACAGGGGGATGTTATATCCCAGAAACTGTTCACAAGCGCGTTGGAAGATGTGTTTAAGACGCCTGGACGACTGGAAAGGTAAGGGCATTAACATAAACGGCGATTACATCTCACACCTCCGATTCGCTGATGACATAGTCTTAATGGCGGAATCGCTGGAGGAGCTGAACCTGATGCTGGACGGCCTAGCTTCAGCCTCGTCGTGAGGCCTGAGGCCTGAGGCATCGGTCTTGGCATGAACTTGGATAAAACCAAGGTCATGATCAATGGCCACATTGATCCGGGACCGGTCGTCGTACATGGCCACCTTCTCGAAATTATTTCCGAATACACTTACCTTGGGCAGATTCTGCAGTTGGGTAGAAACAGTTTCGAGAAGGAGGCCAAGAGGGTTGGGCAGCGTGCATTTTACGTGCAGAAAATGCAAAGCAAGATTGAAAACAAAGTGCAAGTTTCATTAAAAATCGTTCAGAATTACAAACATCTAAGCAAACAAACTATTAACTATTTAAAATATTGGTACCGCCTAGTGATAAATTAATTGTCACTTAAATACACAATTTATAAATAAATAATTAATTACCAAGTATCAAAATATGTTATTAAAATTTTGTCATAGTCGTTTTGATGTTGCCATTCTAATATTTTTTTAATTTGCTGCGATTTTTCAGTCTCTACTTTCATTTGACAGACTATAAAAAGCGAAATCGGTTAGTTTCTTTTAAAATGAATTTATCTGAAATGACGCACACCGATTGAGTCGTTTTAGCTAAATGATAAATGGGTTTGTTTCATAGTAAATCAGTTTATTAGAAATAACCCTTAAGGTTTGAGTCCTTTTAGCTAAATGCAAAATCGTCTTGTTTCTTAGTAAAGTATTTTATCTGAAATGACCTATACAGTTTGAGTCGTTTCAGCTAATTAAAAAATTTACTAGTTTCTATGAAAGTAAATTTAACTGAAATGATTCAGGTGCTATGAGACATTTCTGTTAAATTACTTAAATACACACTTCTTTGAGATTGGATTTCTTAAAAAGGATCCATGTAGCCTGAGTTATTACAGTGTTTTAGAAAAAAATACCCGCCATACATGTGGCTTGGGTCTCGTATTTCAAAAAACCACCTTAACGTTATCAGATTACGGATCTTTTTTGCGAGGTGATAGAACCGACCTTTAGGACCATTTTGGTATATTTAACTCATTTTTGACCAAAGTGTGGATTGAGTCCTTTCAGCGTAACTACGTCCATTTATTGATGAAGATAATGTATGTTGTTTATTACAAGTTTCCATTATTATTCAACAACACGAACAAAGAAACAGACACAAACAATCGCAAATGTGTTTTGTTCGAACCCACGTGATCAGCATTTCATCAATATTCATCTGCATATTATGTAGTTTATTTTTTATTATTCTTATTCAATTAGGGACTTTGAGTCTAACAGTGACTAAGTAAGTCCCATAGGATATCTAAGTAACTAATTAAGAGTGCGCCTAATGCAAAAATCAAGCAAATTGTGTATTTTTAAACCCTTACATCTATGGTAACGAACTTAAATATTATAATTAAAAAAATACGATAGGTAGGGGAAAAACCCATAGAAGTCGAGTAATCGAATAGAATTTTGAAAAATAAACTGGTTTCTATACAAAAAATTATACAAAAATCGCTTTAAAAAAACTGTTTTAATTGAAATGCTCTAAACTTTAGAGCATTTCTAAAGTATCAGCGACAACACCATATTATTTTTTACGAATTACATAGCCAGACTACTGTTTTATTTAAGTAATCGTGTAGTTTTTCTATTAAATGCTTAAATTTTGAATCATTAATAGAAAAGAAGCAAAAACTTGATTTTTGCACTGACATTGCTTTACTCTGTCCCGCTCCTATGAACGCGAAATCCTATGCCTATCCTTTTCAAAAAAAATTGCATTAGGCCCGCTCTTAATCAATCAATATTTACAAATAACTTAGAACATAACTATATCACGTGTGGTATGTATTATTATTTTTGCTTGATCATGCTATAATGCATAGCTATGCTGTCATTGCTCAACCTAAAACTAGCGAAAGATATATTTTTTGGCGCATATCTATTCTTCTGTTGGGAAACCATAATGTTCTTAATCGTCCTCTTTTTGCAAATGCCTATAATACCACACCTAGAAATAGTGTGAAATGGCGTCGTTTGACCAGAACTTTACCTGAATATTGCGTGGGAACGAGAAAATACCTGACGAAGAAATGTTTTATTTGCTACAGGTGGCGCATCAGATGATATCAACCCGCTCCCCCCGCGGTTTCACCGTCGCCTCGCCCGAGGAAGACGCTAGCACTTCGGAGGCCTACCACCGCAACCACGCGACCAGACGTGGCTCCAAGAGTCTGCCAGCATCGCCCCACTCTAGTCCCACTAGCCGGAGGAAAATGAATCCTAACCGGTAAGAATACAACTAAGAAAGGATTTTTAAGCATAAAAGGAATAAAATAAAAAGGCCGTGTGGTGCCGGCTTAAAATTTACCCCTCCCCAACTCTATGGGTGTCGAGAGGTCAGGTAAGATAAGGGATATCCACCAGGTGGGCAGCTGCGCCTCCTGCAAAGCAAATTCACTACCGAACTGCTAATCGATCCCCAACCCAACCCACATGCAGCGTGTGGACCCCCTATTAATAAGAGCCAATATGGCGCTTATCCGATGAGGCCTGTGTATCCCAGGAGTGGATTATTAAAGGCTTCCGATGTGATGTGTGACATGAATACAATAAAACACAACAAGAGGTAAACAAACATGCCTGAGTCACAAAATTGTTACCATCTCAGCAGCATTAAGTAAGTTCTTGAGACCGCTTTATAATAACAATACGCCCACTCACTTAACCTTGACGTTTTTTACGTCAGCTCAACTCATATAACATGAAATGGCATAAGTCCTTACCAAGGATCTAATGGTATCTATGGATACGGCCTAACTATAAAGTTATGCGTGGATATACCGTGAACAGGTTTGCCAAACAACATGGCGGCTATATGTACCAGTGATGTGCTGTTTAAACCATGGAGTAACACCTAAAAACATGGCTGACCTATCTTGCCATTCATTAACAAGTTTTCTTAACTCTGCTCGGGTTTCCTCTATTTTTATCAGTCATGCCGATTATTTCGTTCATTGCTTACTCTTTCAATTATAATAAACGTATACGTATTATGAGGTCGATGACCGATTCGACTAGTTTGCCTTTAAACAAAAATGTAGAGCAGCAAAACAAACAAAAATACTTGACTTGAACATGACATTGGAATAGTTGCAACACAACTTGCTTGGATTCCCTTGACATTTGGAATGGATTTCTTTCGAGAACCTTGTCCGAGACTTCTAGTTGGTTATTGCGTATGATGAATGCCCTTCATTGGTGTCAATTCAAATG
Organism: Eupithecia vulgata; assembly: GCA_946478455.1. Taxonomy (NCBI): domain Eukaryota; kingdom Metazoa; phylum Arthropoda; class Insecta; order Lepidoptera; family Geometridae; genus Eupithecia; species Eupithecia vulgata. Next base: position 7,427,477 of record OX297869.1, on the reverse strand, counting down.
TTGCCAAAACTAACCTTAAATGTACTAACTTATCTATTTAAATAAAACAAAGTCGTTTTAGTTACACCATTTATAACTCAAGAACGACGGGACCTATTTTCATGGTTTTTGATTCGTTGGATTTCTCTTAGTCCGGAATAGGATAAGAAGTATTAAAAACATTGGAATATTGACGAAAAAATAACTACCCGTGCGAAGCCGGGGCGGACCGCTAGTATTATATATATGACAGGACTTAAAATGAATCCATCCTTTTTATTTCGATCGTTATGAAAGGGACGGCATCGTTTTTTGTACTGTCAAGTTAGTTTGCTTAAAACAACTGGTATATAGGTATCGGTATAGGTATGGGTGGTATATACACATCTATTTTCGAAAAATCTAAGCCGTCACCAGAATGCTGGCAGCATTGCCACGTTGAATGGCAGTGATAATTTGTTGACCAAAAAAAAAGCCAGCATTCCAATCAACCTGTGGACTCAATTAGGAGTTTTGTAAGATCTTTGTAAATTGCGTGTGCACTAGAACCCCAGTGTTTCCACCCCAAACGTCTCAAATAGGTAACCTCGGTCAAAATTAGCGTATTTTCGCCATTTGAGGGAATGTCCCTGCAAGATGAGTAGGTCCTAGGGTATCTACACACGTGACATCCCAAACTACACACCGACCCATGTTCCAAGGAATCAGACTCATACCGTCAGGCCCTTTACCATCCGCCAAAAGGCCACAACGGAAAATTTAAAAATTTCATAGTTTTTCTTAGTTTTGGCGACATCTGAACTGACACCATTGTTATTTTTGTACAGATTTCATTAAAGTTTAGCAAATAATTAATGTTTATTCAATTCATATTTCCAGTTACTTCACATCGCCGTTCGAGCCAGTAGAGAACTCCGACCACAACCGGTCTTGGCTTTCAATAGCGCTGCTCGGTTACAAGAAAGATCTAACCACCTCTACGTCGACGTTATGCGAAGAAGACGCTTTAGAAACCAGATTGCAAGGTACCTACATCTTTAAAGCAACCCTCCATTCTATTATAGTCTACTAGGCAGACGCTATTCTGCCTGCGCTTTTTAGTAGCCTATGTTAGTTTCCGGATTATTGTTTACCTCTACCAAATTTCATTGATCCGTTCAGCTGTTTAGAAGTGAAAAAGTGACAGAGTTACTTTCGCTTCTTTATTAATGGTATGGATTAGAGACTAATATATTTTTGATAAACAACAACATTTGTGTATGAATTTTATACTCCAACTGATAACAATAACAGAAAATAACAAGGTAACAGCAAACTTACCAGTAAAAACAAAAACTTCAACAACGCATAGTTGCACACGCGTGGACAAAATTACATTAAGATTTACAGAAAGCTGTCAAAACCCAAAATTCTCCGAATTTCTACAATAATAACCAGTGTCGCTAGAACCGAGTAATGTTATATTTATAACATTTTTATTACAAAAACGATTTGCTTTACGGCTTAACTGAATCAATGGCTCTGAAAGTACCCACGCATCCCTTCATGCAAAGCAAGTTTTGGCTATAACAATGTAGGCCGCGATTCTACCTACATATCAAACAAAACACGAATATCAAACAAAACAAGCCCACATCCTTGAAGCCACATTGGATTATGCATATTGAGTAGGTAAGGCTCAAAACAAAGTAGGTTCTGCGAAATCAAGACTAAACAAATAAGACGACTTATTATTGTTGAATGTTCTAACAATGGTCACAAGATAAATATGCTTTTGTAATCTAAGATTATGTTTAGACGGTCATTTATATCAAGATAGTGGGTTCTTTACTTTAGTTATTGATTTGATTATGCAGTGTAAGGCTTGCCTGTCCATTAACGCGGAGTGAGAGGCAGCGGAGCGGAACGAGGGAGTAATTCGGAGCGGAGTTTAGGACTGTTCCTGTCCATTTATGCGCCTCGTTTTGTATAAATTCCGTTTCATTTCTCGGTTTTCTATAAATTTAACTAGTTCGCAAATACTCCACTGAAGCGGAGCGAATATGTCACGAAATTCCATTCCATTCCGTTAACATTGGCACAACTCCTATCCGCGTCAATGGACAAGCAGTCTCATAAATGAAAACAAAAAATCTAAAGTATTTTTTTTTTACGGAAACCGAATACTTTAAAAGTATCATCGAGTCGATTTATCATGCGTTCATAGAATTGTTTTTAAGATTTGTGGCAAATCAAATTTCCGCTAGTTTAGTCAGAAGTTTTCTTAAATGTTAAGAAGCTTTTCCCGGCTATTGTTTTCAACCGCGGCTGCAAAAATATAAAATGGTAGCATTAAAAACCACAACACAATCATCCATCACACTAATATTATAAATGTGAAAGTTTAGATGGGTGGATGTTTGTTGCTCAATCACGCCAGAATGGCTAAACGGATCTGGATGTAATTTGGCACAGAGATTTGTAGATTATGAGTCTGTAATAGCACAAAGGAATTTTATCCCGGAATTCGCTCGGAAACGATACCTACGCGGGTGAAACCGCGAGGCGCTGCTAGCAAGCTATAAAACATACTTGTAGATACCTTGGAATCAAATAGCTTGTGCAGTTTCTCACGTGCACGATGATCTTGGGAAACGACTGATAAAATGACGTGCAACACGTGCATTGTGCATGTAAATTAACAATAGATGTATTGATACGAACAATATATGACCAAAGATGTTTTTCAAAACAAATTTTGTAACTAAAAGGCGTAATGAATTATGATATGCGTAATTGTATTATCTAATCATAATCTAACGCAATACTTACTGCAAAATAGCAAATGTGTTTGTGGAACATAAACATGTTTTCAAATAACATTGTGAATGCATCAGACGCATATTAATGGATACATTGAACTCGTGCATAATCTGTTTACCGACAACCGCTGGGGTAAACGTGTTCTTGAGTGGAGACCGCGACTCGGCAAACGTAGTGTAGGACGCCCTCCGACCAGGTGGGATGACGATTTGCGAAAGACTGCTGGCAGATGCTGGATGCGGCAAGCTGAAGACAGGGCGCTATGGCGCTCATTAGGGGAGGCCTATGTCCAGCAGTGGACAAATATAGGCTGATGATGATGATGATGTTAATCTGTTTAAAGAAAGATAAAATGGTACTTGCTCAGGTATTTTTTTACCGATTTCAAGGAGGAGGTGGAGTGTCGTTCATTGTTAGCTTACCCTTGTTACGTTTGAAGACAGACAATTTCTATAATGTCCATCATATTTTAAAATTAGAATCTTACTAAAGATTATTTATCGGTTATTTATCGAATACCTTTTGCTTTCTTTTCCCCAACGTTTCAACCGCGTTACAGCGATTGTGGTCACGGGGCGACCGGATAGTACTCGGAGTTACAACCGAGAATTGATAGCAGTTATTTAATAGATCTTTAATATGTTAACAAACTGCGAAAGCTTAAAAAGTTTTAGAATCTTACTGTTTATTGAAGATAGCAAATCGTTTTATAAAAAAATAAATTTAATGAAATAAAACCAATACTGATATAATTACGAGACGTAGACATACACAGATACACATATAAAAAATTTATTACTTTGTTTTTTCCACAGGCGGCATCCTGGCCGAATCAGTTGAAAACCTCGGGCCAGCCCCTAGAGGTAAGGAGCCCAAGTCAATATTACACGACGTGGCGCCCAAAGAGACGAGGCCAGCCAAGCCGAACATTCGTCCCAAGCCATCCGAGCTACGGGAAATGAACTTCTGGTCCCCTACATCCATGTGAAACAACGACCAACGCGAGTTACCGACCTAACTCTTAGGGTTAACTAAACATCTCGACTATTGACTTACCCGGATACGTTTCACAAAGATCATAACGTACTCACTTATATTTTCAAGTGTATGAATTTGTTGAGATACTTCGAGGTGTGATAATCAAAATGATATTGACTATTCTGATATTGTCATGAATCTGACCGAATTTAAAGTCTGGATTTGAAATGGAACGACGGATTTATTTGATGTGTTGATATTGAGTAGTTTCAGAGCGTTAAGGTGTTCGAATTATTGTTTATTCCATTTAAGCATATATTACTAATCGTTCGTTTGCGTTAGATATATCACATAGTTCATACTGTCCAATTTTCATTCACTTACTTAGTTTTTCATTTACTTATTATGTAATTTCTTAGATACTTATAAAAACTGACCACTGAAACAGACTATCAACTGTTACAAGCAAAATAGAACTAGTATTTACAATAATAATAATGTATAATTTTTGGAATTTCATAATTTTCTTTTATACACGCAATTTAATTAAAGGTAAATAAAAATTTAATAATTTTTTGGTATGTTCAAGTAAGTGCATAACTCATTAATTCACTTAGATTTTAAGCAATTTCCCAATAGGTTATTATTTATTATAATTTTTGTAGTTATCAAAACAATGTTTGATATGTACGTTATTTTATATTGTCTAATTATTTACGTAGGTACGTCTTTGGTGTATGAATATTTGTATGACATGGATCTATGTGATTAGTGCGTGCGTATTATATCGTTCGATCGAGATTATGTATGATATATTTTGGAAGTATTATTATTTTTCGTAGACTAGTAATGAGTTGTTTTTGAGCAAAAATAATTTGGTTATTCTAGGCTACAAAGTTACAAACCCACAATAATAATGTAATACCTACAATTAAGAAACAATTAAACAAGCACAAATTGTCTACCATACAAAATAAAAATACAATTGTCTTTACCAACCAATAATAGTTTTATTAACTCTTACATATTTATTTATTTTACACTCTAATATAAAATATATGGACTTCCCAATGAGTATCACCAAATACAGCACTACAGGCTTCGAGACACTAACGCATATTGAATTCCACTTCTGTAAACTCTTCGAATGGCTCTACTCTAGTCCTGAACGTCCTTGAGGGTCCAGGTATATTTTCCTCATCAGTTTCACTGCTGTTGCTCACTGCTTTTTATTTTACTCGCGAGTCATAGGTACTCGTTAGAAATATATAAAATAAATAATGATGGACAATTCACACAGCATTATCTAGCCCCAAGCTAAGCAGAGCTTGTGTCTGTGCTTGTGTTATGGGTACTAGATAACTAACTATACATGAAAATGTCTCAAAACGTGCATATTAAGTAGGTACTCCAAAATTTATTTAAATCCCCATTTGCGAAGAAATAAATCTCTGAGCAAATAAACGGCTTCTTGACTAGACACAGTTGCCCCACGATTTTTCTCTCGACTTTTTAATTAGTCCGGTTTCATTACTCAAATCGGATTTGCGTTCACGCCCGTGGCTCTTAGGGGATGACTAATTTTCGCGGCCACAAAAAATACTTATTTACCCCGAGGGAAAATACAAAATTTGGAGGGGACAGAATAAAAGGATATCTAACCACACCAAGTGGTAAGCTTTATTGAGGTTTTGGTCCTGCCTGGAGTATTTAATGATATGCTTTGGATCTGCAAAAAAAATGGGTTTGGCATAGGTAAGTACATCATGCCATCGTGGGGATTATGGGTATAGCCCAATGAGAAAAAAATCAGGGAGAGGCCTGCGTCCAGCAGTGGACGATTATAGGCTGTTGAGGAGAGGAGGAAGTACTGATGTACTGTGTGTGTTTGGAGCATTTGGGAAAATATGAAATTTAGTGCCAAAGTCTACATTTTCCCAAATGCTCTTAAAATACAAATGAAACAAAACTAATTAAATCTTATAATAGAAATGGTCTTCACGGTTTACGATTTACGGCAAATTACTTTATCGCTAGTTTTATTGCTCGTGGAACGGAGAATATTTAAAACCACAAAAAAATCTTGCCAACCCTTTGCTCTGCTATCCGCACGAAGCTGTGGCGGTTTGTCAGTAATGTATAAACTGCGGGTATGTACAGTAATATCCGGTACCATAAATCCTATTTACCTACCAACTATCTATCTTATCACTAACTAAACTGAGGTCGAAAATTAATTAAACAGTTAAAGGGTTAATTTGAAACAGCTGCCTGGGATATTAATGCATATTGGGACCCTCTGTTAAATTAATAGCAAGTTGATATTGTAGTGTCCGACACGGGTTGCTCTGATGTCGGTTAGGATAACTTGCGTCAAATTGAAATTTGAGATAAGCATCAATCTCGGTACCAGGCACGCACTTCATCACGTTCTCTCAACAGTATGTGACAGTATCTTCCATCCCGCTTTAGATTTGAAATGCGAAGCAAGTAAGCTAGACTGAATCCTAGAATGCTAGACTTTTTTGTAAACAAAGGGGTTAAAAATCAAAGAAATATATAGGTAGAAAATATTTTACGACACAGGTACAATCGTAGTAGGTAGCTAATCGCAGACTTCGAGAAGAAAGATTATTGGTTTTGATAGTTTTTTTCATCATTTCATCAGCATGGGGATTATGGGCATTTCCCCCCAGAAGATAAAAGCCAATGAGGCAGTTTTCGGGGAAGGCCTGCGTCCAGCAGTGGATCAATTTCTATATCAAATTCTTTCGTCTCTTGTCAGATTACGAACGTGAATTTGCAATTTTAAATAAGGCGATCATCAGGTAGAATCCTGCGTCTGTCTGTGTGCAATTTTGCGTTCATCATAGCATTCTAGCTGCTGCACCGATGTCCCTATATTCTTCAAGCACAGCGAAGAACATTAAATCAAGTCCATAGAGCAAATACATTTGGTGATCAAGTCTCCTATCAAACTAGGTAGTTATATAAAAAAATTGTTAATAAAAGAGTACCAAAGTTCAAATTGTTTTATCCCCGGAACTACGAAATATGGATAAAGATTTATTTATTATCATAAATCAAACTTAAAGGGTACAATTTAGAGATACCATAATTATTACCTATACCTACTGAGGCTACGTCAAAATACGATAAATACAATTTTCTGTTTAGCATCATGTTAAGGTCTCTTAAAATCAGGTTAGTAACTCATCACTAGGCTAGGTGATGTTAGGTGATTTGGCATAGATGTTTTTTTTTAAACTTGGGGATTAAAATAGTTAAGAATAGCAATTACTTCTTTTATTCTGTTTTTTCCTTAATATTAAATATTTTATTATGTAATAGAATAGTAATATCTACACTACAATAGTTGGTACCTCCTTTTACAACTGCAGAAGATATTATATTTGATTGAACAGCAATAGGTACCAACCAATTGATTACCTAACCCAACCTATCTCGCCATTTCAGGTATCCCAAAAATGACCTTTTATAATCCCAAAGCCAATCCAAACGTACTCCGTTAAAACAACAATTTCATATGAAATTTAGATCTAATCTCAAATTGATTCTGGATGATCAGGCGAGGTAGCGGCGCGGGCAATCGAATTTCTTCCCAGTCTGGTCACGTACCACGTACCAGGAAGAAAGGTGAGGGCACGACGTACTGTTGGGCGGAGTTTACAGACTATCAACCACGTGTGTATAGTTTAGGCTTGATAAAATTCTTCTGAAGCATGCTTGAAATATGCTCTACTATTTCTGAGCATTATTCTTTTCCTACAGTTCTTCTTTACAATACCTGTCCGAATGAACACATAAAATCTTTAAATTTTTTTCGAAGACTATTTTGCTTATACAAAATAAAAATTCATTACAAAAATTCTTTACTGTACCTACACCAGACAACAAATACATTAAATGAGACAAGCAAGTACAATGGGAAGCTTTATCGCGTAAGAAGCGATCTCTTCTAGGCAATGATTACGCTTGCGCTTTCGCACGTATTTTTCCGAGATGAAAAGTGGCCTACCTAACCTACCTAATATAAAAGGTAATTGAAGCAAAAAAATCCAACACATTTATCAAGAAAATTACAATCAGAATAAAACAATTACAATTAGTGTCCTCACCAGAAGTGCCCAGAATGCTGGCAGCATTGCCACGTTGAATAGCAATGCTAATTCATTGACCGAAATAAAAGCCAGCATTCAGAGGTTTTTAAGATCTTTGTACATTGCGTGTGCCCCAGAACCCCAAGGACCTAGGTCCCCCAAAAACAATGATACAGTTAGGTCACTGTATGGCGCTTGAAAAATTCATTGATTTATGCATCTACTGTGGAATGGCTAAATTACCATCTAATTTCGTGTGTTAATTATTCAGCATCCGGATAAGTGATGTTCTGGAATAGATCGGATATCCGATAAATCTAGAGTTTGGTGGACTAGTTAGTAGTAGGTATTCTATGACAACAGGACCGACCGGGTCCAGACAACTAACAACATTTATTTATTTGGTTGTTAGGTACATGTTGTTACAAAGGATCTTAAGTAGATGTAAAGTATCAAACATGGTACCCCGTTGGGGCGCTACAAAAATCTAAATCAAAGAATTAGCTTACTATAGCAATTATACATAGCTATCTTGTATTATTTTATTTGCGACAGAGAACTAAGGTTATCGATAGCTCAAAGGATTAGCAAGCTGAAGTGGCAGTGGGCTGGCCATATCTCGAGAAGAACCGACAACCGCTGGGGTAAACGTGGTCTTGAGTGGAGACCGCGACTCGGCAAACGTAGTGTAGGACGCCCTCCGACCAGGTGGGATGACGATTTGCGAAAGACTGCTGGCAGATGCTGGATGCGGCAAGCTGAAGACAGGGCGCTATGGCGCTCATTAGGGGAGGCCTATGTCCACCAGTGGACAAATATAGGCTGATGATGATGATGATGATCTTGTATTATTTATTACAAAAGCTTAGAGAATATATTACAGACTTAAATGTAAGTATTATAATAAGTTATGTGAATGATCACATTGATCACTTATCTCCTTTATCTTCAAAAAAATCTTGTAATATCATCATAAAAGTATTTTATAAATAAAAGCATTTTTGACATATGTAGACAAACATTGGAGGTAGGTAGCATAGACCAAAACTGTGGAATACCATAGAACTAACATAATTCTAGGAGTGGTTTGGTTCATACCCCGTGTTCGAGGCGTTATCATTACGCGAATGAATCCATCTAGTCCCGTTTTAACCCGGACGTTTTAATAAATGTACCCTCCAACCTCCGAGCAGAACACATCAGTTTAACTGTCACTTGGCGCTATTCCTGACTCGAAACAATTCCAGAAATGAAATATTTTTAAGGCCATTTACTAGAAAGCCTTTCAAACTGCTAGACTTCAGGTTATTTTTTATTTATCCGTTTCGAGATGGATTATAGGTACAGAAATGGAATTGCAACAATGTGACTCGTGAAAAATTTAAGATGGGATTGGTTACCAAAGTAATACTATCATTGTGGTGCAAAAAGCTACGGGTGGAGCCTAACATTTTAAATGAAAAAGTATAACGTACCTATGCCATTTTGGGTTTCAATAAAGGATTATAGGAACCCAAAATCGCATACCCTAATCGATGATTATTAGGTACTTAGTCGTCTAATCTAGAAGATGAGGATGAATTGATGAGGCAATAGTAATCAACAAAATTAATTTTGAAAGCAATCTTCGATGGCGTATGTCATTAGGGTTATTGAATAGTAAATAAGGGTGTGCTCACGCGAGCGCGGGGACCTCGTTGGCGTCGCGTCGCACCAAACTGGTCAATACGAAGCCCCGGATTACGGGCTTTGTTTCACTGATGAATAATTGTGTCCAGCGCTCGGATTATACAGCTTTCTCCTGATTTAATTGACAATCCTAGTATAATTGCTAGCTATTAATAGAACACACAGAACGTTCGTTAATCCTATCTTAATGACGAATGTCATTTAGGTGTGGGGGTGTAGTGCAGGCGTGGACTGCAGTGGCCCGATACGAGAGATAAGCACTTGACGCGAGACGGTTTCAAAGCCATGTGATGTGGAGTAGAGCCTTGATCGTTTCTCTCTGTGTTTATGTACCTATATCAAGCGGATGATGTAGTGCAAATGCATGTCTGTTATGTTATGTCTGTTCAAATCAAGAGTGAATAGTCTAGTATCCTCTACAATCTAGACATAAATTAAAATCTTACCTATCAATAATGCTTCTGAATCACTTGCCTACCCAATTTCAGTATCGCTCCGTTACAAACCGCTGTGGTTTTTTGGGGGTCATTTTTATTTTTAATACCTACTTAATTTTTAAGTTGATAAATGAATAAAAAAAGACAAAAATTATTTTGAACATATTTCTGTAAATCAATACTTCAAAACTACCTATCGACTTATTCCAAGATTTGTTGGATTTTTTAAAAATCATTAGTTTTCTGTGATTTCTTCATCTCCGTAAAGCTTGTAACGGATTTTTCATTTAAACATTATGATCAACAGAAACGGCTACCTACCTACGGCGAGATTTCAAATCTCAATCCCGAAGACAGATATGGTCGAGGTGCACCTATGTATGTGGGTATCGGGTGAACCAGCTATATCCGGCTAACACGGCGACGTCCTGCTTGAATTACCGGCTTTGTGTAACTGATGACTCATTGTGTCGAGTCCTCGTAAACTGTTATTGGAAATCCCCAGGCCGGTTTATGTGGGCCTGATGGATTCCAAATTGAAAACGTCGCCGCCCGTCGTTGGCCTTTGATTTTGTTTTCGCTGGTGTTGTAACGTAGTGGTTTTATCCGAGTGCAATGGTTTAACTAATTCAAGTTAATTGTTTAACTATTGAATATCAAAAAACATAGTTACTATTATGTCTGTGTAAAATACCTACTCATTTGATAGGTTTATAAATAGAAATTGAGTTCATGGCGAATAAGCATTTCTTCACAAAATTGCAGGTATAGGTATTATGCTATCATTTGGCAAAAATAGGCTTTCACTGGAAAACTACCATCGGACTTCCGACTTTCATCAGTCACATTTGCTTTGTTTGTATTGTGTAGTACCGTTCATATTATTAGTATACTTACCTACCACTTTTGACATTGCACGTAAACTTTGGTCTCCTCAATATTCAACTCCACTTTCCTTTGGCAGCTGTAACATAGTTGTAGGTAGATTTAACCCATCTGCGGTCAATTCGGGTCGAAATGACCTCGGCGGGAGCAATAGCTGCGTTAATTACCCAAAGGGACCCCGCCCATGGCTGGAGTTAGGGACCCAGTTTAACTTGACCGTGCTTGTTTATGCAGCGGAATAATTTATCTGCTGATTATAAATTCACGGAATTACCTATTTATTTTTATGCTTGATGAAGATAATGGTTTCTGGGGGCGCTGGTTAGACGGTTTCGTTTTTGAATTTTTTTACATATCTACTCAAACCGCAAAATAATTAAGTGCAACTCGAATATAAGAACGTCTCAAGTGACCAATTTTTGAACTGAGTTGAGTTTTAATATTATATTTGACGACCTCTGTGGCGCAGTGGGCGAAGGTCCGCCTGCGACGCAGGAGGTTGCGGGTTCGTTTCCCGCCTTGGGAGAAATATTTGTACGATCTGCAGGTATTTGTTCCGGTTGTTCTATTCGTTTTCTATGTATAATAAAAAATATCTATCTATGTAATGTATTGTATTATGTATATCAGTTATCTAGTAAGTACCCATAACACAAGCTCTGCTTAGCTTGGGTAATGCTGTGTAAATTGTCCATCATTATTTATTTATTCGGGGTTAATCTTTATAAAACACAAGACTTCCATAAGCTCCAATAATTAAGCGACATACTCCTGTGTGTTAAAGTGTGAACTTGCATTCCAAAAAATCCGTAGCAGCTACGAAATTGAACTATAAATAGATTTATATTGATTTATTCGCTAATAAGTAATAAAACTCGTGTACGTCGGTTTAATAGCCACTATTACTTAATCTGTGCCCGTATTAAGTTGCCCGGGACTTGTCACTTTGACCGCAGCCCTAAAACGGATTCTTGGTTAATTCCACCGGCCTACTAACTCACTTTGATTTAACCGATAGTTTCAAATAAACCTTGTTTAGTTTCAAGACCGGAAAGTGACATGGTTATACAGTAGACCCACGTTCACAATTCGGCACGGATATTGATCTCTTGATCTAGAGTAGGGGAACTGTAGTTAAAGCCACGCGGCGTATTTTAGCTGCGTGGGTTCGTTTGTTTGACAACATGGGTCCAGGTTTCCACTGCAACACACACTGTACATGAAAATTACTGCAGCACACATATACATACAGGCGTCGCCGCCCGTCCCACTTTCCACAATGAAGCTACGCACGTAGTACGCTTGCGTAGCTTCGACATCGTTGAGCTGCGTGGGTGCCATATTCGAGCATGCCACGCGTGTAGCAATGACGTCATAAATCTCTAATTCGTACGCACGTACGTAGCGTGTTCGTGGGTTGCAGTGGACGTTATCATATTATATTTTCGTGTCTTGCAAAGCGAAGCTAGACACACGTGCTTAACCTCTCTGTGCGTAGTGGTGGGACAGCGGCTTAACTATTGTATTGTATCCATAGTGACAAGCATAGAAATCTAAATTGTGCCTTATTATTTAGATTTCTATGGTGACAAGAGTATCTAAATACACTAGTCAAAATTGTGCCTTATTATTTAGATTTCTATGGTGACAAAAGAGTATCTAAATACACTAGTCAAAATTGTGCTTTATTATTTAGATTTCTATGGTGACAAGAGTATCTAAATACACTACTCAAAATTGTGCCTTATTATTTATATTTCTATGGTGACAAGAGTATCTAAATACACTAGTCAAAATTGTGCCTTATTATTTAGATTTCTATGGTGACAAGAGTATCTAAATACACTAGTTATACATAGTAGTCTTTGCTATTATCAAATTTCGTAAATAAAAAGTAGTTAAACTGGCTATTATGTTGTCTCAAAAACAAATTACAAAGTAATATCTCAAAAGCTGTAAACAACGCTCCTTAAGATAATTACACTTCCGGAGTTATGCTAGATTTTTACATAACTTCGGTAAGTAGGTATTGTGTTTCGAAAGCTCTTAGTACAAACCTCTGCGGTATTAAGAGGGAGGCGGTGTCAAGTTGAAAGAATACGGACCAAATACATTTACCTAGCAGGAGGGGGAAGGCAAAAATTCGCTAATACTATATCATCTCCCTACCAAAAGCTGCCTCTTCTTTTTTTCTGCCCTAATTAAATCAAATGTGTAGTCAGGGCACTGTTTCTATGAAACAGCTGTTCTTCTTCATAAAATCATAATCTCGTAGGTATGCTACGATTTTCGTAGCTATGCTACGATTTTTGTAGCTGTGCTACGATTTTTGTAGCTGTGCTACGATTTTCGTAGCACATATGCTATGATTTTCATAGCACAGCTACGAAACGTAACTACTGATCACAAGAAAAGTATTTTAAAGGTTTGTTTGGCATTATACAGACGACCCCAGTGGCGCAGTGGGTCAAGGTCCGCCTGTGATGTAGGATGTTGCGGGTTCGATTTCTGCCGCGAGACAAATGATTTCACGATCTACTGATATTTTTTCCGAGTCTGTGTGGCATCTAAGTCAGATAGAATAAAAAATAACTCTACTAATATTGTATTCAAAAAGATATCTATTATCTAGTACCCATAATACAAGCTCAGCTTACTTTGCGACTAGATGACGCTGTGTAGTTTATTTAGCTTTATACATAACCAAAAACGATATTTGTTAAGAATAAGTTTAGAATTTTAAACGTTATCGCTGCGATGCTGTCATCAAATTAAATTAAAATGGACAAAAATTTATTAAATCTTTTGTAACATTGCCATTCATTAGCCATAACTGGCTTGCTTGACCAAACCATTGCGATAATACACTACAATATGTACATATAGCTATGAATATACAGTACAGTGTACCGAGTTAGGATCGCCATCGCTAGTGTGGCACGGTTGATTTCCCTGCAGACTTGTCAATACCCGCACTATATGTCATTACTTGCACTCTACGTGATTCAATATTTACTGTAATCGGGCACGCTTAAGAGATTACTGTTTATCCCAACGAAACCGTTTTTTTTTGACATTATTAAATTTTGGTACAATAAATCGTTGGTATTCAATAAATAGTTTAAAATAGGCATTTATACTTCGTACAGTAAAAAAATAGAATATAAAGCAGACGTGTGTTTTAGATTTTCAAAATTACTATTATTTTTTAGATAATAAGCAAAAACTTTATGTTGCACTTATGTCGCTCTGCTATGTCCCGCTGCTATGAACGCGAAATCCTATGCCTATCCTTTAACAAAGGCGTCGTAGGTCAACCCCTTAATAATTAGAAGAAAGTGAAAAAATAATAAAATGTATAGTGTCATTTTCTTGTGAGTGTACAGTCTTGTAAGTTAAATCTTCGATATAAACATTTAAAACTCTTTCCAAACACTATTCAGTTACTCTGTAACAGAATGTAGGTGTGTGTTAGTGTCTTCTACAACTAAATCCCGCCACCAAAACTCAATCCCATACCAAGATACATGCAAGGTCTTTCATTTCCAGCAAATTGGGGTAAGTTTCAGGGCCACTCGATCAATTAATCCTCCTGATAGTTATATCATTCCCCAAGCTATTGATTTTCGACCTCTGTTAGTACATTGATGTATTTGATAGTGCGGCTGTGAAGTTCTGTTGTTGAATTCAGTGACTTTACAGCGGCAACTTATTTCTTCACGAGTCGTGCGGTCGGCACTTGATTCGAGTTCGAATGTGTTTTATTTGAATCTCAAAATGACCTGAGCTAAGTTTTGCGTGATACGTAATATAATTCAAGATTTAATTTTGAATACTTACTAAAATATCCTTACCAAACGTCATGATGGTCGACCACTCTACCGCTAAGAGTAAAATAAGAAACCATGCTCTACCGTCTCATATAAGATTTTCGGCTCAGCTTCAAATACTTGGTGTTGCTAGTCAAGGTTTTTTTCGAATTCCGCTAATAAGAAAATAGTTTCTTGATAATACACTACAATATGTACATATAGCTATGAATATACAGTACAGTGGGACAGTGTACCGAGTTAGGATCGCCATCGCTAGTGTGGCACGGTTGATTTCCCTGCAGACTTGTCAATACCCGCACTATATGTCATTACTTGCACTCTACGTGATTCAATATTTACTGTAATCGGGCACGCTTAAGAGATTACTGTTTATCCCGACGAAACCGTTTTTTTTGACATTATTAAATTTTGGTACAATAAATCGTTGGTATTCAATAAATAGTTTAAAATAGGCATTTATACTTCGTACAGTAATAAAATAGAATTTGAAAATCTAAGACAAACGTTTGCTTCATATTGAAGCAAACGTTTGTCTTAGATTTTCAAAATTTAACTTTAACAAAGGCGTCATAGGTCAACCCCTTAATTAGAAGAAACTGAAAAAATAATAAAATGTATAGGTAGTGTCATTTTCTTGTGAGTGTACAGTCTTGTAAGTTAAATCTTCGATATAAACATTTAAAACTCTTTCCAAACACTATTCAGTTACTCTGTAACAGAATGTAGGTGTGTGTTAGTGTCTTCTACAACTAAATCCCGCCACCAAAACTCAATCCAATACCAAGATACATGCAAGGTCTTTCATTTCCAGCAAATTGGGGTAAGTTTCAGGGCCACTCGATCAATTAATCCTCCTGATAGTTATATCATTCCCCAAGCTATTGATTTTCGACCTCTGTTAGTACATTGATGTATTTGATAGTGCGGCTGTGAAGTTCTGTTGTTGAATTCAGTGACTTTACAGCGGCAACTTATTTCTTCACGAGTCGTGCGGTCGGCACTTGATTCGAGTTCGAATGTGTTTTATTTGAATCTCAAAATGACCTGAGCTAAGTTTTGCGTGATACGTAATATAATTCAAGATTTAATTTTGAATACTTACTAAAATATCCTTACCAAACGTCATGATGGTCGACCACTCTACCGCAAAGATTAAAATAAGAAACCATGCTCTACCGTCTCATATAAGATTTTCGGCTCAGCTTCAAATACTTGGTGTTGCTAGTTAAGGTTCTATTTTCTTATTAGCGGAATTCGAAAAAATAGGTTTTTTTATGTAGGTATGTATTTCTGTCGATTTTTCTGTCTTTTGTGGACCGATTTGGAAAACAACTTTCTTCGCTATTGTTTGGAGAATGGTCCCGAGATTGTTCCATAAAATTTTGAATTTCTAACTTACATTTACTAAAATTGGTTTAGCCCGGTCTCTTCTTCTCCCTGTTCTGGACTATGCGGATGCCTGCTACTTAGATCTTGCTGAGGAACAGTTGGACAAACTTGAGCGACTCCAAAATTTTTGCATAAGGTTCATATTTGGTTTACGCAAATATGATCACGTCTCTCCTTTTTCGCACCATGCTCAAGTGGCTCCCTATTCGACTTCGTCGTGACATGCATGTTCTTTCTCTTCTCTTTTCTATTCTTTTCAATCCTCTTTCACCTGAATATCTTAAAGAACGTTTTGAGTTCCTTCATTCTTCAAACTCTCACCATCTCAGGTCTTCTGATAACTTACTTCCAACTTACCTTACTTTACAACAAGTTTCCCATTCATTCCCAATCTTTTTATGGCAATTCTTTTACTGTACAGGCTGTTCGTCTTTGGAACAAACTGCCTGTCGAAATCAGACTTGCTCCCTCCATCAACTCCTTCAAATCCAAACTGAAGTCCCATTTGCTTTCTTCAGCTGTCTAATCCAAATTCATTCTTTTCATTATGCACTTCTTCTGGTAGCTATGGGTGTGATTGCAGCTTTAATTGGTTACTAATTTGCCCACCTTTACCTTGTGTACCTACTTATCGTTTTTTATTTTTAATATGTATGTCATGTACCTATGGTACTAAATTAGTTTAGCTATTTACTGTCTATGCACTACCACTTTATCTTATATCTTTTTTGTCCATCCTAAGTTTGCCTGGGAGAAATCGCTCTCAGCGATAAGACCGCCTTTTGTACTGTAAATTTATATTTAGATATAAGATTTTATGTTATTCATGTATTTTCTCTTTTTTTTGGTACAATAAAGTGTTAATAAATAAATAAATAAATAATTTACTGAGGGTTAAGAATTTATCCCAACAACTTAAAAATAGTGTTTAATTTAAACTAAGGAATTTGATTTTATACAGAACACTACATATACTTACATACTATGAACTATGGAAGAGTAAGTACTCCTTATATTCGCCATTTATCTCTCATGCAACCTGTGAATTATTCTATGTGCTCGCTGCCTGGGTCAGTTATGGCAGTTAAGCACCTCAAGTAGAAGTAAAATATTGTCTACTCCGGGGTGGCGTTGGTACCGTCGTCGCCAGTTAATTTCGTTGCGATGTAGATAGAGCATGTAGCCACGCCTGGAGCCCGTTTTCTGTTCCCACCTTTTAATTTCTGTTTAAATGTACACAGAATGTAAATATTTGAGCTCTTTTTATAAAAGGGTATGCTTCTCTTTGCGTTGTAATACAATAAAGTCACGTTATATTTCGTGTTTACTTGGTTTTGATATCTATGAAGGTGGGAATGAGTGACATTTGGCTGTGACATGACACGAACTCATGTTGTAGCGCAGAATAACTATGAATGAGGTAAATACATACGTAATGTAATGTGCAAGTCGTCATCATCATCGGCCGTAATTAGTCAACTGTTGGACAAAGGCGCCGCCATCCCTAATAAGTGCCGCATCCAGCATGTGTCATTAGTTAAGTTTTTAATGTTTTATGTATGTTAGTTTTAAGGTATATATTACTATGGACTGTAGAATAAGTTAAATAAGATCTGTAACTTTTCTATGGTCTGAAATAAATGATTATTATTATTATTATTATATGCCTGCAGTTTTCTGCAGGTCGTCATCCCACCTGCTAGGAGGGTGTCCTAGATTAAGTTTGCAGAGTCGCGGTCTCCACTCAAGACAACTTTTACCGGCAGCGGTTGTCGGGCAAAATGGCCTTAAAACCTACAAGTGCGCTCATACATAATACCTACTCATATATGGTGCTATGTAAGGTGGTCTAGGTACGTGTTATGGGTAAAACAGGAGAGATTAAGATTTATCTCGAATTTTTTATTTTGCCATAATTTTATTATACAATACCTACTTACCTACTATGGTAAATATTTAAATATTAGGACGAAGAAGGTTTTCAATCGTAGACGCCACTCAACCTATCCCCTCAAGTCCGACACTGATTGATCGATTAGACGTTAATTTTGAAATATTAAACGGAAAATCTGCTTAGTTATAAGTCTTAAGCTTTGGTATTTTATTATTTGTTCGGAACGTTTTAAAATATCGAAAGGTACTATTTTAACACTTAAAAAAAATACTTTTCCATATTTTCATTTGCTTTTTCAATAGGCTAGTTGTTAGGGTTAGGTAAACTGGCGAGTACTCATTCTTTGCAGAAGGTGGAACTTGATCCGGGTGACCAACATCTTCTCGAAGATCTTACCTAACACTGGGAGGAGCCCGATTGGCCTATAGGATTTTGGGGTGTTGTAGCTAACTTTACCAGGTTTTCGCAGCACTATCACGGTGGCCTCTTTCAGGTTAGGTTAGGTTAGGTTAAGTTATGTTAGCTAGTAAAAATCATAGTTATTAAAGTTATAAAAGTTACATTAAACAAAAAATTATGAAGATATAGCCAGCTAAAGTTCCGCGTGATATCAAGCTCCGCGCCGCTTCCAAACTTGACGCACTTTCATTGTCATATTTTGTTTGATTGACAAAAGAAAAGATATGTGTTCAATCTCTTTTTATACACTTACTGACGGTACCCTCAACCTTAATAGCCTATAATGGTCTACAGCTGGACGCAGGCCTCCGCCTGATTTTTTTATCTCATGGGGGAATTCCCACAATCCCCACTTTATTACTCTACTGTAACTGAAGGTACAATAGAATAATATTTTTTACACAGAAAATTACACTGGCAGTAGAATGTAGCTCTAGAATAGCAGAGACTGACTAAGTCTTGCACTGGCACTCTACCATTCCTTCCTACCAATATAATAACCTACATTAAATTAAACCGTTCTGACAACGCGCTTAAAACTCCATCAATAACTTAATTTATCGAGCAGGACCCTCTATTATATTGTAGAAATGTCATTCAAACTTACTACCCAGCCTGGATCAATGGGGACCATTGTACGGGCGCTTACGACACTCAGGGGTACCATAACACGGCTAAGGCATTATCGACCAGTAATTAATTATATAAATTCACAACCCCGGTACGGATTTACTGGCTTCGATTCTGGCTTAGCTTGGACGATGGAATTGAGCAATAAAGTATTGAAAAGGCTACGATGGTTTCTTGGGGCATATTTTTTACCTCCATTAGCGATTAAGTGTCGAAACCTTGCTAAAGTTAACTCAAGGCGTGGCACAATGTAGGGTAGACAAATTCTTAACCCAAATTTAACAGAAAAGTGTTATGGTATAATGTGACCTACATAGTTATGAGTTCTTAGCTTAAAATTCTTTTATTTACTTTTACGTATAGGCATTGGTTTACTAAATAAATAAATAAACAAGCACCCAATCAAAAGTATTTTCCCTTTACAAAATATTTCCCTGACGCCCTTCTAAGTAGGTACTTAGTAACTAAAGTACTCCGTTTGATGTCTGCCCAGAAACTTCTGCCCGCAAACCAAATCATGTTCTTACATAAAAGGCAAAGTTGGGTTATAAATTCGACAGTGTATCGAGAATTACTTGAAGACGAAGTTTGGAAAGGCACGTCAGCCCCGCACAACAAACCAATGAAAGCAAGACTTCTCCGTTTCGTCGTGGACTCAACTTGTACAAATTATTCAATTGAAGACATTATTGTTGTTTTTAAAAAGCAATGCTTAAGAGGCTAGCTAGCTTATTCGTTGAAAAGATCCATATTATGTGCGTTTCGGGCTTTCAAACTGCTGCTATAAATAATTTGGTCAAATCACAACGCAAATGAAACGTAAAAACATGCCTTTTAAAAAAACAAGATTCGCCAAGTGCGAGTGTAACTCGCGCGCCGAGGGTTTCAAACATTTGCCAATTATTTGGACAATCAATTTTCTGAAATATTTTAAAAAGTATGAAACTTACAGAAATTTCAAAAAGTGTTTTGAAATGGTCAAAACGATACCTTTCATTTGATACCCCACATGGGTAGGTACCCCTTTTTGAAAAAAAATCCCCTTTTTTGACCATTTTTCAAAAAATATTATTATTACAGACTTCTCTATATTTTTCCTGTAAAATATAGATTGATATCTACAAACGCCTAATACATTGTACATGGATCGGTCATCAATCTTCGGAGCTAGGGGGGGGGGAATGGTCAATTTTCCGTCTTTTTTTGAAATATTTCAAAAAGTATGAAACTTACAGAAATTTCAAATAGTGTTTTAAAATGGTCAAAACGATACCTTTCATTTGATACCCCACATAGGCAGGTACCCCTCCTTTTGAAAAAAAAATCCCCCCCTTTTTGACCATTTTTCAAAAACTATTATTATTACAGACTTCTCTATATTTTTCCTGTAAAATATAGATTGATATCTACAAACGCCTAATACATTGTACATGGATCGGTCTGCAATCTTCGGAGATAGGGGGGGGGGAATGGTCAATTTTTCGTGTTTTTTTGAAATATTTCAAAAAGTATGAAACTCACAGAAATTTCAAAAAGTGTTTTGAAATGGTCAAAACGAGACCTTTCATTTGATACCCCACATAGGCAGGTACCCCTCCTTTTGAAAAAAAAATCCCCCCCTTTTTGACCATTTTTCAAAAAATATTATTATTACAGACTTCTCTATATTTTTCCTGTAAAATATAGATCGATATCTACAAACGCCTAATACATTGTACGTGGATCGGTCTGCAATCTTCGGAGATAGGGGGGGGGGAAAGGTCAATTTTTCGACTATTTTTGAAATATTTCAAAAAGTATGAAACTTGCAGAAATTTTAAAAAGTGTTTTAAAATGGTCAAAACGATACCTTTCATTTGATACCCCACATAAGCAGGTACCCCTACTTTTGAAAAAAAATCCCCCCCCTTTTTGACCATTTTTCAAAAACTATTATTATTACAGACTTTTCTATATTTTTCCTGTAAAATATAGATTGATATCTACAAACGCCTAATACATTGTACATGGATCGGTCTGCAATCTTCGGAGCTAGGGGGGGGGGGAATGGTAAATTTTTCGTCTTTTTTTGAAATATTTCAAAAAGTATGAAACTCACAGAAATTTTAAAAAGTGTTTTGAAATGGTCAAAACGATACCTTTCATTTGATACCCCATTTGCCTTCCTAGGTCTCTTTTGAAATTTCAACATCAAAATTTGTACTGAAAATATTCATTTTCATTTTTCATTTATTTATATATTTTTTTCTTAAAATCAGTAATGGCGCACGAAATGTATCTTTATTTCAAATTTCAAGTTAATAGCTGCAGTAGTTACTGAGATATTCAAGAAAGAGCGGGGACGGACAGAGCGAGACCATAAGGGTTTCAAAACCGATGTTTGAAACCCTAATAGCTCTAGAGATATTAGAGTGCCATATTTTAAGAAGTCATGCAGTTTATCTGGATGTTCGCTGAATAATACAGAAGGCACTCTGAATTTCAGTTCCGATATAGAGCCACGTGTCAAATTCAATTTTCACATTTACAGATCGCTATTTTCAGTTTAGTCTGGATTCTATCGTTTATAGTTCAAGAGATGGTATCAAAACGGGATGAACCGCTTTTAATATTAATGATTTACTTTATTATCAAATTCCGATCGAATTATACAAACAAATTTGGACTACTATTTACAATTGAATCCACTAGATGAGTTTACTGCAGACTGTTTTAAACTATATACAGGTAGCTCAACTGATCCATATCAATTTATACCAGTCGGATGTGTACCCAAAACGCTGGCTGAATTGCCATGCTGTATGGATGCGCTGTGCTAGATATCAGCTCTTGGTTCACGCGTCGCTTTGACCAGACGCTCAGATTTGAATACCAGAAAATACTTGATGTATCATTGATGATAAGAAATGCATCACTTTATTACGGAAGATTCTATTCTTCCGTTGGTGGTTTTAAAATTGAATGTAACTGATTTTGCGGGAAATTCACTTTTGCTCAACTTTACTCAACCGTGTGGGGCGTCAGTGGGACTCCAACATCTGCCTCCCAAAGTCAATCTAACCTGCACGTGGGTGGTGTACCCTGATAGATATTAACGAACTAGGCTTTGGTGAAAATATTAACCAATCTTTTTGGATTTGAAGATATCTGTAATGTTATGATATATATATATATATATATTTTATAATCCGTTTATTTATATATGATGTAATGAAAGAATAACCCAAAATTCATAACATAAATCCGTAAAGACTTTATAATAAATAAATAAAATAAGTTTTATTTACTTCCACAACATATAAACATTTCTAAGAAATGAAAAAGAAATTTCAAAAATTACAAAATTTTCGACCCCGTGCCCCACCCTTAGTACGGATGTGCTCTGTGTGTGTAGAGCACACCCGTACTAAGGGTAGCGCGGGTTCGAGTCCCGCCGAAGTAGAAAATTTTTGGGAACCTTTTTCATTTCTTAGAGATGCCCAGAGTGCGAGTAAGCACTATAACAAAAATCCATATAAACATTTATCCTTACTACTATTTTCTAATAATGTGTGCAAGTACCTTAAGTGGTTAAAGCCTCCTTCAGGTTTCGTTCTTTCCATGCTTCTCTATCTAAAGCCAGTCTGCTCCAAGTGGCTCCACCAAAGACTTTAGTCTGTTAAAAAACCTACCACAGATCATGGTTCCCAATCAGAAATATTAAGCGAATAATTGTGACAAGAAACAATACCAGAAACCCTCTGATTACGTCATAACCTCAGATGTTGTATAGGTTAGCCCGCGTCTCTTGCACTACAGTCTATTTGAGGAGCAGACAGGCCTTGCAATAGTGCAGGTCACCTGTCCAGCCACGACAGGTTAAATGCAGAAGCTGCATAGACACCGATTTGCACTCTACCATCTGAATTTTTAATAGCTTTGTATATCCGGACAAACTCTTTAATTAACTTAGCGATGCTGTTTTAGGACCGACTTGTGCTGGGTTGGTTTTGGTTCTGGTATTTGTTGTTGGATGTTCGATGGTGGTTTAATAAAAGTTTTATAATGGGATAAGTCAATCTTAAAGGTGAAGTTTTTAAACTACATGACAGCATAGCTATAGCTATGCAGAATGTTAAGAACTAAGTTTGGGTCAAAGTAGGTATACTTATATAATGACAATATTTTTTTAAATAAAATCATGCTATAAAATTCACACAGCATTATCTGCCCAAAACTAAGCAGATCTTGTGTTATGGGTATTAGATGATGATGATACATAGATATATAGATTTATTTTGATTATAAATGCTCGGAGTTTGTCTGAAGGATAGGATTCGCAACGAATACATCGAAGGATTAGCAAGCTGAAGTGATGGTGGCCCACCATCACTTACGGCAGAATATCTATTTATTTATATACACCACCAGTTAAAAGTCGCCCAGCGAGCTATGGAGAGAGCTATGCTCGGAGTTTCTCTGAAGGATAGGATTCGCAACGAATACATCCGACAGAGAACCAAGGTTATCGACATAGCTCAAAGGATTAGCAAGCTGAAATGGCAGTGGGCTGGCCATATCTCGAGAAGAACCGACAACCGCTGGGGTAAACGTGTTCTTGAGTGGAGACCGTGACTCGGCAAACGTAGTGTAAGACGTCCTCCAACCAGGTGGGATGACGTTTTGGGAAAGACTGCTGGCAGATGCTGGATGTGGCAAGCTGAAGAAAGGGCGCTATGGTGCACATTAGGGGAGGCCAGCAGTGGACTAATACATAGGCTGAGAGATGATGATGATGATGATGATGATTTTGATTATATATAGAAAATATTCATACCCGGAATATTTGCAGATCGTCCAAACATTTGTCTCAAGGCCTTTGAACCCGCAACCTCCTGCGACGCAAGCGGACCATCGCACGCAGCACCTCATCGGTCGTCTTAAATAAAAAGTACGTAAAAAAATTTACTCAAAATGTTATTTTGTTTTCATATTTGAAAAAAAACAGAACTTTCTATCACAGGTGTTATGTCAGAATCAGTCAAATATAACACTCAAATCTACCTCCATTCGCCATTCGACCGCTCCTAACTTAAAATCCTCCGTAACCATTCGCTAACAAGAATTGACAGCATAAGCTTACGATACTTTCAAAAATAGCCTTCTGACTTGGCGAAAGAGAGAGAGCATATCATGCTACGTTCAGGGGGAAGCGAGGTGAAGTAAATCCCCCATTACAAACTGCGGAGCCTCTCCATTGATCACGGTAACGCGAAAAGCCTTTAAAATCCGACAATTTATTTAGTCGGTAACAACAACTTCCCCGACTGAATTGTAGAAGTGTGATATTAAGACGTGGTTTTTATGTTGACATTGATGATAATGCAGGAAGGTGTTTTACCATGTACTCTATATGAGAAAATATATAAAAATCAATGTGACCCAGCTGCAATTATAGTAGGGTCACTTTGGTCGTTTTTTACCTATCTCAAGATCTCCTATGTATTATTTACTTTGAATAATCCTACCTAACTATTCGAATCCTTCAACAAAGCTGATTGCCATCAGCTTTCGAATCCTTCAACAGAGCTGCATGCCATCAGCTCTGTTGAAGAATACGAATAGTCAGAATAAAATTATTCAAAGTAAATAATACATAGGAGATCTTGAGATAGCTAAAAAACGACCAGAACACCCTGAACAAATACCTGCAGATCGTACAAATATTTGTCCCGAGGCGGGATCGTGCGGGGGGCAAGGGACGAGGACCGCAATTGCACACATCCACCGTCTTAGTAACTTAAACTAATATTAAAATCATCAGCCATATGTTATGCTGGACCGATAAATAAATATATGAGTCTTAATATATGTATTTATTTATTGGGATTAATTCCTCTTCTTAATTGCTAGATGTTTGCATTGCACCATACGCCGCTCATTAGTAATAGACACCTCCGGATTAGTTGAAAACGATACGCATGACCAAAATTTGAAATAAAAAATATCTGCCATCTTGCATTTGAAAAACCATGTATTCGTAATCTACGCACTCACGTTAGCCTAAGTCTAGAAACTGGCATGCCAACGTTCCATGGGCAATCTGCTTTAGTCTCCACTAATTCCTACGAAACTTGTTAGTTCTGGCCTGACGCAGCCGCCAGCTGCTTCCAAGACTTAACTCGAAATAAACAGGCAGTAATTTTGTTTTAATCTCCGACTGAAATCTTAAATGAGATTTATTATATTTCCTGGAAGCTTCGCTTTGGATGCAATGACGTTTCAGTTATTTTTTTCTTTGAATTATGTCACTTGCTCAAGCGTCCTTATTCCCCGTAGTTTCTCGTGACCGATTAATTTATAATAAAATTCTATGTGATATCTTCAACATTATTGCTCACCAATAGACAGTGACATTTTATAGTAAACAATTAGATAACTACATCAGAATATAAACCTTACCAGTAACAAGACCGTCATACATAACTGCTTTATAAAATTTAATTCCAGAAGCGAGTTTACAAACAAAAATCTCGCAAAAATTTGCTTACCCCACGTTATCCGAGGAGCCATCAAAATTTAATTTGGTAGAAAGCGCACTCTGTCCCTGAGTAATGTGTATGCGGAGTGCGAGGGAGTAGTTGTTCGTAACGAGACCGCTCCTGAAATCCTTATTTTTACCCAACTGTGAAGGTAACCTCTTGATTTAATATCGCAGACATATCTCTGAACTAAAGTCATAACTGTAGCTAAGTAGATTGGAGTTGTAGAAGACTAAGATTTAATGATGAGAATGAGCTTAACTAACAAATTATTACCTTCATTCTGTCCCATGTTTGCGTAGAGTTTTAGTTAGAATCAGGAGTTTAGGTTTTAAAAAGTCACTCAGTATAAACGCCACTTAATTACTCACTAGAGTTTAAAAAATAAAACAAAGGAATGTGAAAATTCAAGTATGTAGTCCATTCGTAGACATTGACATTTCGTAGCGTAAGACCCTCGTAGCGAGGTCTACGAAATCTGGTAGACCCTTTTATGAAGTTAAATGTAATCGTAGAAGATCTATCAAATATCACATTTTCGAAGAACTCTTGTAGGCATAAATATTACCTACGACGTGTAGCATTTTCAAGAGATGTAGGTACTTTAATAAGACTCGATGAGAAATGAAATTCACTACAAACGTCTACGTTACAAAGATGTCGATATGCGTAATGGAATAAAAATATCGAATCTGAATTGTAGAACGGATATCGAATCGTTTCGATTGAAATTTCCATTTCCTAATCGATACTAATTCTCAGTACGTTCAGCTACTAAGGAGCACGGGCACTCTTGGTTGAACCAATTTATCGGGCCTACACCGTTCACATGAGCGAAAAACTTCTACGGAATTAAAACAAGTCCCATTTTTTTTTTCATTTCGGCAGGATCCTGCCGAAATCTATTTTTTTGGGACTTCTATAATTTCTTAGAGATTACCCAGGGTACGAGGGCTTACGCACTATAATACAAAAACCTAATTTCTTATTTTATTCGGCAAGTATGTATTTTTAAAAACTTTCTTAGATAAACGTAGGTCTTTGCATATTATTATTATTACATTATTGGCAAAATTTCTATGGAAAATTATTATTCCTTCGTTCGATTCACGCAAAACTTGGTATAAATAAATTAAAAAGTAAGTACCTACTAAATTAGGTACGTATTTTTTTCCAAAACTATCCTTATCGGGTGTACAATAATTTTCTGAAATTTGTACAAAAAAAAAACAAATTTCTAAGCGTTTGAAGCCTTGGGCAGCTAGTACCTACACATTAAACGTATACAATCTTTCGGCTAAAAAAAAAATTAAGAAAAGCCTCACATCTGTCTCACCTCAACAG
Organism: Eupithecia vulgata; assembly: GCA_946478455.1. Classification (NCBI taxonomy): domain Eukaryota; kingdom Metazoa; phylum Arthropoda; class Insecta; order Lepidoptera; family Geometridae; genus Eupithecia; species Eupithecia vulgata. Next base: position 7,400,516 of record OX297869.1, on the reverse strand, counting down.
TCTATATTGGTCCACTGCTGGACACACATATCTATCTGACTATGTTTAATTAATGTAATTGGAACTGGAAGTGTTTAGTGGGAGAATTAGGCCGTAAACTGAATAAATGACAGGAGACTTCCGCTCCAGGTCGTTCTTGGAGCTAAGCACCTTTGCAACGAGGAATGATGAGGGGCGGGATATTTAATGACTAATTCTCTAAGTATTACATGGTTAATTAAAATTTATGACGATTGTATAAATGTATTAGTAATTTATAATATTAGTACTAAATACTATTTTATGAAAATAACATGCACATAATAAATAAAGTTGTACGTACACTTTATTAAAAAAAAAAATGTAATTAGTGTAACCGTATTAAGTAGAGTAAAATAAATAAATAAATAAATGTTATCAGTCGTGGCAGCGCTGGGGTTCAACCCGAAGAGTTTCAAGGGAGGGGTATAGGTATGCGCAGGAGAGGGGGAAAACGATTTATAGAGGCATTAGATTCGCATTTGTAGCCGCGCACCGGCGGACGTGCAGACCGCTACCTTGCATGATATTAATGTCAGGGATAACATTCAATACGTTAAACTGGTTAATTTTTTTTTTGAAGAAGTAAGTATTTTATTTTATTTATTTTTACAGTTTTATAATAATAATAATAAAATTTTATTTTCCAGAATAAAACTTAAAACTACAAGATACAAGTACATAAGTTTTTCTATGTTAAAGAATATGTATATTTTCACATAGTAGGTACATTTGTAGAGTAAAAACTTTTATTGGTCGAATAGGTTGACTCCTTGCTCTAACTAAGTTTTCACTTGTATATAGATGCAAGGGCTCATTCCCTCGGCTCTATCAGTCTATCAGGATCTTAAGTGTACCTATCTTAGTACTTACTGCGATTATATTTATTTCAGGAATACAAAAAAAGAAAAGAAAACAAATTAAATAAACGGTTATTAAAATATTGAAGTGTGCTTCTCTTGCTTCTCCTAATTTGTAAATGTAATTCTGATTCGGAGTGGGGGGACTGAGATCTGCACTGAAATCTGGCATTGCAGTGTATTGTGCAATTTACAATCCACTTGTCTTTCCAGGTCGAAACCCTATATACCATATCAGCGCTTTCTTGCATAGTAGCATACTAAACGAGAAGGCTTTTTGAGATGAAAGTGTCCAAATCCAAAACTATGAGAGTTAGAGAAAAGTCGGCAAAGAAGTCATGAGTGTATTTTTTTTTAAATAAAAACTGTATTTTTCATTATTTATTGTTCAAAATAATTAGGAACAAATGTTTTATTGAAGGATAAACGCCATTAAAATACAGGCTATGTATATAATATATTTATCGACAAGCACACAAGTTGTTCGACAAGATTATTAAAATTTCATTTTCGCATTTCTTTGCAAGATCCTCATTAGCAAACAAATCCGTTGGTATTAAAATAAACATGTATTTTGATGTCATATTTGTTGAAAAATTTATCATTTCATGTGAGTTCGTTTTCCGTCTGAAGTAAAAGGTATATAAAACATTAAAATAGCTTGAAGCTTTTGTTTTCTCATAAATCGAGGTCATAACTCCTGTCATGACTTTTCTCTAAGTAAAGTCTTAACTCTCTGGTTTCGGATTTGGCAATCCACTCCATTCAAAACGCCACAGACCACGGAACAGAAAAAACAATTTGTTTTTTCTGTTCCGTGATACAGACCGTTCACCGTAAGATGTTCCCTGCCTGGGCTCAATCCCCTTCATGGCGGAGGACATCTTCCGGTGAACGGTCTGTAGTTATTCTGTGATTAGTGTCTTAGAAATGTCAGATCCCTTTAACGTAAAACATGCAATTTTAACCTTTTGGAGTGTTTATTTTGCTTCAGTACCTAGCGTTGATTGATAGGTAGTTGAAACTTTGAGTAGATATAAAAAGTTCCAACAAAAGATGAAAATAGGCCTGGTCAGCTGAACAACCACATTCGCTTCTTGTAAGATCCGCGTAATGAAAATATCACCAGTTCGAAAAAATAGTTCACTTACCCTCTGTCTACAGTCCTGGAAAAATAAAATAATGTTTTCCTTTGATATTTTCTTTCGGATACCCCAGTTTCCTTAAAATATGCGTTGTTTCTCCCACCGTTTGATGTCAACCTTCACAAACACGTTTCGTCAATACGGAAATAATATGACAACCTAAGAAGAATTTAATGTTCGAAAAAACTCCCGCAAAGTTCGTGTGATAGGCACCTTACTAAATTGTTACATATTGTTTTCTTCCAATAAAGCTTTTAATCTTTACCAGTGGAAACTTTTTTCAAAATAACACACGGCATACGCATATATTGTATTTTTATGTATTTACATACCTAATTATTATGTTCCCTATTGAAAATCAAGCTGTGTGTTTTGAAATAATTCGAAACTGAATTATCTTAATTCAATTTCGAACTTTTTCTATAAGTAAAAGATTTATAATTCAATTAGGGGAGGTCTATGTCCAGAGTTAACTAACAAAGGCTGATGATCATCATCAGCCTGATAATTAAATTCGGAATCCTAGATCCTGTTAGCCTAGGTATAAAAATTCAACTTCTACGTGATTTTCAAAATTTAACTTTACTCAAACGCTTTAAAGGGCCTCTTCCAATGCTGTTTTGTGAAAAGGATAGGCATAGATTTTCGCTTTCGTAGGAGCGGGACAGAGCAGACCGCGTGTGCAAATATGAAGATTTCTTCTAAACGAGTACGGTTCAAGTAATCAAATATTTATTTTGGCGAATCTGTTACCTGCCTTTGCTCTATTTTTCAATACAAAAATCAAGTCAGTAAGTCATATTGTTTGGGAGAAGAAGGCACATATCAAAACTGAGTTTTTTTTAAATCAAACTTATGCTACTGTTCAAAAAACTATCTTGGCGCTTTTGTACATAATGAAATGTAATATTAGGTGTACTAGTCTATGAATCCTAGATTTCATATTTGAACAGCAGTAGGATCTCCAAGATAATGAAAATGTTGATTTTTTTCGAAAGGAATCGTAGATTTTTGATAATAAAAACGCACAGGCCAAATAGCGCCCAATACTTAAGAGTCTATGATAAGCAGTTTTGTGTTTCAAATTCGTTATTTATCTCAGAATCTGTGAAAGCTACCACCTTCATATTTAGGGAAATGTTACTTCGAACTTTTATATTGGAGTACGTTTTTTTAAAAACACGATTGGTGAAACTTTTCTCGATAGTTTATTTTTTTGAAAAACAGATGTTTTACACACATTTTGCTATTTATCTCAGGAACAGCACACTTATCTTGAATGGTTTTTTGTATGTAAAACAACGTAGATGTTCTTCTTTAGTTACGCTTTTTTATTTTTCGATTGGTTGTCTAATAATCTTGTAATAAGGTAAAAACACATTTTTACTTCGTGCGAACGCTAAATTAAAAACAATTGTGTTTTTTGCTAAAACAATTTTGAACCTTATAGAACGAATATTACTTTGACAAATACCCAAAATTGTTTCCACCAACGTCATTCGGAGGCTGGACCACAGATTTATAAGTATAGTACTAAAGTAGGCTGGACGCCTCCTCGGATGGACGTGAGGTCACGTTACTTTTTTCACGATGACAGCTGACAAAATCATACGAATTACGATATTCGACAAACTTAGTTTTGCAGGTTCAATGGTTCGTTTATCATTGAAATAGAGTCCATATTAAATTGCAGTTTCCATTTATGGAATTTGCAAAGATTTTATTTATTGGCAGACCTATCAATTGAGTAGAATGGGTATATTTATTTATTGTAAAAACATGGGTGTTTCCTCGTGACCTAACTGCTTGTCAATAAAAAATTTATCTACTCATCTAATAACCAGGCTTTTTATAAAAAAATCTTTGAAATAACCTGAAAAGTTTTTAAACTTCGTAGATTTATACACACGCACTTCTGAGTAACCCACAACAAATAGTCAATTATTTGATTGATTGTCATTTTCTCACTGTATTTGTCATTTTGACATAGTGTCATCGGGAACACATTGTTACATTGTTTATCGAGGGATGAAAATGACCGATTCCCGACGAGGGTGTAGTTTGAGCCTCAATACACACGAGTTGGGAATCGCATTTTCTTCCGAGTTATACACTACACAGTGCTTTATACTACACCTATGAAGAAAATAATAAACATTTTTAGTTAAAATTTATAATAAAACTGTTACAATTATTGAAACTCAAAAACACATACTTACTGCCAAGTTTTCTCAAAAAATGCAAGTGGCCAATAACATTTTGGTGGGCTTCGAGATAAAAACTTTTTATTTTGGCATCCGTCTTTTTCTAGCCTTGAATTTTGAATTAAAAAAAATAAAAAATCCCATATATTCTTGCCGCCCGCATATTTGTTCGCTTGGATTTACGTACTTTCTTCCCTTTTTAGGGTTTCAAAGATCGGTTTTGAAACCCTTATGGTCTCGCTCTGTCCGTCCCCGCTCTTTCTTGAATATCTCAGTAACTACTGCAGCTATTAACTTGAAATTTGAAATAATGTAATTGAAATAATGATACATTTCGTGCGCCTTACTGATTTCAAGAAAAAAAATTAAATAAATGAAAAGTGAAAATGAATATTTTCAGTACAAATTGTGATGTTGAAATTTGAAAAGAGTTTGGTTTTCGTTTCAAGCGAAAGTAGTTACAAATTATGTACCTCAATTTAATACTTTTAGCATTATAACTTTATCTCTTCAGGCTTACAAAATAAGTACTTAGACAAGTCAAATTTATGTGTGTTTTGCATGTGTTATACATTGAGTTTTTCACACTTGTTCACACTTTCAGCGCAATTTTTTACTCTGATAATCAAATGAAAATGATATATGTAGTTTGTAACTGTTTGCAGTTAGCTCAATTGTTTCAATTGTTAATACTAGTTTTAATTTAAGTCTATTATTTAAAACTAGTATTTGATTGTAGTTTTCTTTCTTAATAAAGAGGAAGTTTGTAACAATATTGAGACAGAATATCTGATGACAAAGAAAAGATCTTCTATTTAGGAACATACATATATGTATACAGGGTGTCCCATGATGAGTGTTGCTCAAACTTTGCATGATAAAATGTAAAAAACGATATTTCAAGTTTAAACATTGTCTTGTAAATTACTGGTCATAGTTAGTCAAAATATATTTCATAAACCTACTTTTTTTATACATTTCAAAACTAAAACCTTTGAAATTTGTTTCAAATTGTAGGCACCATGGCCAAAAATGTGAACAACGGGAATTTACCCAAGTTTAAAAAAAATTAATAAGTTCCAAAAGCTTCCTTTTTTTTAGTTTTTTCTTTGTGTTTGATTGGCCTTGCCCCTCTGCACAAGATTGAAGGAATAGGATTGAAATGAAACCGGCAGGAAATTTACTTTGATATGGTTCTTTGATATGGTAGATGTTAGCCCCTTCTAGGTATAGTCAATTTGTATAGGTCTACGTGTAAATAAAGAGCCCTCTGTCGTCTCCTTTGGGAAATTTTTCATCCTCGAAATCATTACAGGGCCTACTATCGCAGACTCTTAACAATATTTAATCTGTGCAAAAACTCGCCAAAACAGCGCTATGATGGTATTTAAAACTCATTACGGATGTAAGCGGGTTAACTACGAACCTTATTTGTGTTGGAAGAACACCCGCTTACCGTAATGAATTCGTCAAATTACGATAATTTTTTATAGTAAAATATTTAAAACTTTTTACACGTGTGTTCAATGTTACTTTTGTTCAATTTCCTTTTTTGGTTATGCTTACTGGACTGTATAAAGGTCTCACGAACAAAACCCTGAGGTTTGGGTCGTTTTTGAAATCTCAATATAGAAATACTTCCTGTAGGATAGCGAAGCAGTCCCTAAATAGTTGATTAACTAACTACTTAGGAAATAGTACGAATTCCGGACGCTGGCGGCGCCCGGTCGATGTGAGACCACTGCTGCGGTTGCCGACGCATATCACTGCCCGACAATTATGTACGTCATTCCGACCACATCTATTTCACTACCTATGCACTTTAGTGCTAGCAACTTCACGCAGCTTCTCCTGTACCTTTCAAATCAAATATCAAAGTTTATTATTTATATTAGCTTTATTTTCGAGACCTTACAGGACTCTTGGACACGTCAAGAAATCAAATTACATAAGTAAAACTAGGAAATAAAGAGTTCAATATGATTTCTTGTTCACTTCAATCTTTTTAAGGTAAAGTAACAAGAAACCTTACCTTGATAGGTTGTTAGTTTTCGAGTTCCCCGTCCCAAGCTTTTTTATCCTCTAGATAATCTGATATTTTGTAGTAAGCCTTTTTACAAAGGACACGTTTGACAATTTGTTTCAATAGCCATTGGTACCTTACCAATTGATGTGATATTGTGAAATCACAAAGTCATGGTAGGTCTATTGACTTAAAAAACATAAAGTAAATCACTGGACTTTGTAAATATCTAACGAATGCTTTACAAAAAAAACTCGTGTCGACAATACCTTAATTTTGTTTTCGTTGTTGGTTAAAAACCTAGGTCCTTGGGGGTCCTGGGGCACACGCTTTAAACAAAGATCTTATATTATTAAACTCCTAATAGAGTCCACAGATGGCTTTTATTTCTGTCAACGAATTAGCATTGCCATTCAACGTGGCAATGCTGCCAGCATTCTGGGCACTCTGCCTTCTGGCGACGGCTTAGATTTTTAGAAAATAGAAGAGTAATTATTTGTTGTAATTATTTTATTCTGTTTTTCTTTATTACTAAATGACATGCAATGAATGAAAGAATTTCATTATGTACATATTAACCCTGTTAGGCGATGCGCTCGCTCAGCGACAAAGCCTTTTGTTGTGTGGTGTTTAATAAATATTATGTATGCATTTTCACATCGCACAAACATTTGAATATATTTTATGATCATTAAAACTGAAGCAAGATAATGTTATGCATAGTATTCATGAGTTCCTTAGTTTCTTAATGAAATCAGATTATCTAAGTGCTCATTTCTAGCAATAGGTACAACCATCCAAATGTTTCGTAAACTCTAATGAAAGCAAATATTGCGACGATACTTTCTCCCAGATGGAGCCCAGAGACACTATTGCAAGGCACGTGGCTTGGCTTGCTTCGTATTTACCAGAATTTATGATTTCATTTCGTGTCGCATATTTCAACGAGCGGGCATTTTGCATCGAAACGAGCCGCAATAACGCACCGGATTCTCTTTGTTGTTACTTACAAGCTTAATAAATTTCTACTCGGTGCGGTTACGCTATTTTAATTTCGTTTATGTGTTTGATTCACAAATTGAAACGAAGCTTTTTCGGGGGGAATGGTTGCACGGGTGACGCCATTATACCAGACTACACGTGATAAAGTGCTGTTGAGAATAAAATATTTTTTACCTCGGGCAGGACTATGCATATTGAGCTAAACATGTTCTGAATATTCTGTTAGTTAATTCTATGACAGATTTGCTTTATAAACGTGACCTTATTTTCGTATTTTATATACAATCCGGAAATACCTACAGATTCCACGTGAGAGTAGGATTGCTTCGAAAGACCTAAGAAATTCGACAAATATTCTGATTCTATCAAATTGATTTAAAATCAGTCCGTTCAATAAATTCAACGACAGACTTCCAATACCGAATAACCGACGAATAAACTTCATTTAAATGCACTTTCTCAGTAAACTGGCAACCCCGTACCTCCATTCTTTTGTAATAAGAGGTTCAAAATGGGTATTGTTGAGTTTACCATTAGAGTTCCTTAATTTCTTTGCCTCGAATGTAGTGGGATACAACCTGTTGTTGAGTTTTTAATTAAGTGCGGTATTGTGGTCGAGAAAGAATGTTGCACTATGCTTTTTACCTTTTTTACTCTCCACTTTGAAATTCTACCTTGCAGAATTAGCTCTATGAGCGAATTTTGCAGCAGTGTAAGCTAGTTACAATGTAAGAGAGCGTTTATAAGACAATTGCGAGCACATAATATTTAGACTAAATTGTCTAGTTTCAAATGGGGCTAAATGATGCTGTGTGATTTCTCCAGCATTATATTTATTATTGTGTACTAGCTGGCCCGGCCCATTTCGTTCCATAGAATCAGAGATGGTGTTACGAAAAACGTGAGAGAAAACGACTTTCTTCATTTTTTCACTGATTGTGTATTTTTCATGTTTTAATTCGTCATTTTGCTATTCGGGACGGAGATTTCTGAAAAATCAAAGGTCATGAAATCGTTCCAGCCGTTCTTGACCTCGATATAATTACAAGATTATAATAGCTCTTTGATACTTGAAAGCCTAAAACCAGTGGGTTCTTCTCAGTTGCTGGATGTACCGTACATCTGTAGGACTTAAAGTAAAGTAAAGTAAGGTTTTATTTTTGTCACAATAACACAAATTAAAAAGAAAAAACAAAGAAATAGAAAAATAAGTGACAAAAAGGGGGCATCGCTCAGCATGTGTCCAGAAGCGATACATATCGCTAATGAGCGCTGGTTTTATGCGACTGCCCAATACTTACATTTTAAACGCAATTTTAAATAAACAAAATACCCTTTACTGTAATCAAATATTACGTGCTTTTGCCATTAGTAATTACCGTGTTTATACGAGTCCTACTTTGAAAATAACGTAGTAAAATATTGATAAGTCTCGAAGCCGGGGGCACTATTTTATTATTTAAGGGGCGGGCGTTGCGAGCTCATCAAAGAGAAATGTATGCATGACAAAGCATTTTTACATATCCACCCTTAGGAAGGCTCTGTTTTGTCTGCCTACTTTTTGAGAAAAAAAAAACCTTTTAAACAAAGTTTGGACCGTTGTGGTTTAAGGTGGTTAAAAGGGGATAAAAAAATTCAGTTGCTTGATCTAAGGTATTAAATTAAAACATTAAAAAACTAAATAATGCTCGACAATTCACACCGCATTATCTAGCCCCAAGCTAAGCAAAGCTTGTGTTATGGGTACTCGATAACTGATATTACATAATACAATGCATTTGTTTGTTAGAATAGTACTATGTCTTACAAGCAGTCTGTACCTAATAATGACGTTCACAAATCTAAGTGTCAGATATTTTTTTTATGGTTTATAATTTTTCTGAGTTCCGCCAGCAATAAAACTAGCGGAAAAGTAATTTGCCGTAAGTCGTCGTAACCCATTTTCTGTGAACTCATGATTAAACCAACTTTGAACAATTTTTTTTTCAAACTGTTTGATTTTTACCACAAAATCTCATTATCATATTCTCCCAAATGCTCTACTATTTTTTACTATTACTACTATGTTTTATAACCTTCCATTTCAAAATCACAATAAATAAATAAAACATAGGAATATTAAAAAATCATACCTACCACCAAAACAGCATCGTGTACCGGATCCGGATGAAGGCGATCGCAGCGCCACCGGAAGCGATCGGACGACCGCTATAACCATAACTTACGGAAGTACCCGCTTGTCCAAAAGCCATGCCACGTTTTAACCATTTACACGCCCCTCTGGATTGATGGCGATATATGGGCAAATAAACATTTAAACACCTCTTTTACTGAAGGCTGATTCACTAATGCACTTAACTTAATTTTATAGTATCCATGAGAATTCAATCGTATAGAGCTGAAAAAGAAAAAAACTGCGATCATTAAAAAGAAAATTAAGAGTAATTTTAAATCTATATTAACAAAGAAAATAACAATCAAATAATAGAATTAAACAAAACTCCTACTAGACCTAACTGCAGACTGTTGCAAAAAATCTACAGGTAGCTCAACTGATCCATATCAATACCAGTCGGAAGCGTGCCCAAGACACTGGCTGCATTGCCCCGCTGTATGGCAACCACAGAACAAATATCTAACAAATAGATTTGTTGAAACCGCCTTTATCACTTTGTTGCACGGAAAAAGAATTAGCTGACGCATTTTAATTTTAGGTACTGATATGTTAAACTTCCTGGGGCCCTATGATGCTCCTTAGGAGAGGCCTACGTCCAGCTGTGGACTAATATAGGCTGATGATGATGTTGACTTGTTGTATGTTTCCTAAATCTATCTATACTTAGATACCTACTACGAAGGATCCCGTCTAAAGTTGGGACCACGTTTTTTAGCGCATTCGCAAAAGTTATGAAAAAGTAAATTTGAATTTAAATCAGGTGCCTATTGTAAGTACTTTATTATTTCAGTATTGACTACTACTTGCTACTACATACCTACTATTCATACGCATTGTTTATTGCATGCATTCATCGTTCAACACTAAGTAACACACAAACGTATCGTTAGATACATTTCTTTTTACGGATATTGTTAGTTATAGAGATGTCGTCATACGTCAGACATATCGTCAGATAAGCTTCTGTGTCTGTTTCGGTTTTACGCATAGTATAAATACTACGTCAAACTTCATTTTAGAAAGAAAATGCCATCGTGATACGTGTATTTGTGACTAAATAGAACCTGTTGTTTTAAGATTGGTGGTATACTTAACTCAAAATTGACATATACATGATACGTTTTTGTGTTACTAAGCGGACGATATACTAGTACAATGTTGGATGGAACGCCATTCCTGGCTGCGTAACGAACTGTGCGAATGCTGTATTTATGTTCCTTTCGTCTCACTTTTTGCGGAAATATATTGCTTAGGGAGAAAAACACTTGGGGTGTAATTTTTGAAGCCAATGTTTTGCTAATAAACTTGTGAGACAGAATCTTGGTTCTTGTGTACTTTACTTCTTTCGTCGTTTGGCTGTTTTAGCAAAGATCCTCTTCGATTCAGATTGGGTAGTTATGTTAGATGTTGTTTAGGTACCCGTACCCCGTCCACTCATTTATTTGCTGTTTGGTACATGCATGACTATGAAGTTCCATAATTATTGTTGTTGATTAAAGTTACGTTAGACAAGTTAAGTTAGTACAAACAAAATCGATTGTCATTAAAAATCGAACCAGTCAAGCATTGCGACATGACTAGGTATTTGATTGTCAGTGAACCAACCAGAAAATAGGATAGTGGAATAATTTTGAGATCAATTGGAAGTTTCTACAGCGCAGCCTCTAGTATAAAGTCTGTGGAGTCTGTGGAAATTTCGGTACTTAGTTTGAGATTATAAATTAAAAAAAAAACTAAGGACAAAAACTAGTATTTCTGCCGCTGATTTCTAATATTTGTACCAAACACTATCACACACATCTGGTACCTACGTAATCTTGTTATGAAGAAAAACTTTCTTAATAAGAACGCTGTTTGGTTTCGCATTTCCTTCCATGGCCTGAATAGGAAACTGCGAAAATAATTACCAGCGTTTCCTTAATTCCGATCGCCCAAAAACATTAATCTTTACGTGTTGGGTGTATTTTGTCGAGTTGTTCGCAAACTGGCACACTCTTGAGGGTCCTTGACAAGGCGGCTTGCTGATATTATACTCAGATTAAATACCTATTTACCTACCGAGCTAAGAATTCGATGCGTACAAACATTTTAGTGAATAAAAATAAATAATGCTGGACAATTCACAAAGCATCATCTAACCCCAAGCTAAGCAGAGCTTGTGTTATGCGCACTAGATTAATAATATACATTACTTAAAGATATTTTTAATGTACCCATTTAAACCTAAACCCCGGAACAAATATCTGTAGGTGCAGATGGTATAAACATTGTCTCGAGGCGGGATTCGATCCCGGAACCGCCTACAGGCGGACTTTTGCCCGCTGCGCCATTGAGGTTGTCATAATGTCATCAATTTTGGTTTAGATTAAAATCAATAATCAGAGTTGTGTTGATAATGTCCAAACAGGTTACAAATATTTGAAAAAAGGAAACACAGCTTTAAGTTGAGAAAGTTGAGACTTTATTAAAATACGTAACTCAAACATTATATACATGTTTCAAAATAGTTTATTATCGACATTAAAGAAGATATCTTTTGAATAACCTAATACTCATATAAATTATTTGATAAGATAAAGCCTATACACCTTTTCACCAATTTCACCATTGATACAAAATGATAATGTAGACTGTACACAGTAATATCTACAAATTGTAATACGTGCTGCGAAATTCTTGATAAGTACGAGAAATTATCAGTCTATTTAGGTTTTCATTAAATCTAAAAACTTAGAATTTGTTAATTTACAAACTCTTGATGGTATCACTAGAAATGGCGATGTGGACCGAAATGATGGGGTGGTCCATGGTGATGTGGTGGTCCATGATGGTGCGGTGGGCCGTGGTGATGAGGTGGGCCATGATGAGGTGGGGGCGGCGGGTGATGGGGGTGATGATGCGGCGGCGGCGGCGGGTGATGATGCGGGGGCGGTGGTGGGTGATGGTGATGCGGCGGCGCTGGGAATAAGGCTCGGAAGTAGCAGTGTGGCAGGCAGAAACCAGGACCGGTGCCGCAGCGAGGCCCACAGGGACGAGCGTGCGGGGGTGGCATATCTGATAACAAAATTATAAATGAATAACTTGAATTTTTGTTGGATATTTCATACATCACCTAGCCTTATAGTAAGCAGAATTGTTATGGTTACCAAATGACTCATTGATATTAACAGATCGAACAAACATTTGGCCCGCGGTAACCAAATAAATAGTGGGGATTATGGGCACTACCCCCCATGTTGTAATGTTGTAATGTTTATTAATTTTATTGTCCTAATGCCATGTAGTATGTCTGTATTTTTATTAAAAAAGACACGCTGTAGGCGAGCAATCTAGAATCATCGATTTTTGTAAACAAAGGGATTACAAAATCAAATAAATATTGATGGAAAATATTCAATGACATTTGGTATCATCGAAGCTTGTGTAGTTTTGCCTTTGTTGACATAAACTATCTTGGACTAGAATCCACCTACTAGAAATCGAGTCCAATCACAGTAATTAAACAAATTAAAATTTAATTTACAGTTAATTCAAAGCAATTCCACAGGGATATTGATTCAGGGAAATTGTATTTGTAATGTGTAATGTATAAAATTGTGTAAAATGTATTACGATTACAATTTCAATACATATTCAATTAAATAATAAGTAGTTATTAAAACTTACCTTATTGTTTTTCAATTGTTTTCAAACCTTTATTTATCAATAACTTTTTTCAACTTATAACAACACGTGTGCTTTGACCATCGGAAGTATTTTGAATGACTAATGGCTTGTCCGTTCGTTTTGTATTTATCAAAGCATAGATTAGTAATCTATGAGTTCCACGTATTATCAGCCATTTCACGATACAGATAAAGTAGGTTCATAATATGGAAAAGTGACTCACTGTACTCGTCATTTGAACGCTACTATAATTATGGTGATTATTGTCAACCTGCACCGTCTCATGATAGGGGAAAATCCTGTCTTTTCCCCAGTGACTCTTCAAACGCAGCCGTATCATTTTGTAATAACTATATAATAACTCATAGATAACCTTCAATTATTTTACAAAATTCAAATTGTGGGCTAAATGCCAAGTCATATTAGAAGTAGTGTAGTAGGTACCTAAAAACAAAGAAAGGTGTAATTGTAATCATTGTAAGTGAGTCTAGAGAGTTCTATTTAACACAATCGCTTTGTTTATGAATCTACCTATTCAAGCTCTGAAAATATTTTGCTACACATAATCTTTTCGATTTTCCAATTTTTAAATAGAAGGCAACTTTTCGGTAAACATAATAGCATTGTCATTCAACGTGGCAATGCTGCCAAAATATTGTTGGCTTAGATTTTTAGAAAACAAATGTAATCACTAGCTTTACAACTAGTGTTTATATTTATTTGTATATTTATTTTCCTTGCATTACATTTTTATTTACATTTTTTTTTATTGCTGTTGTACTTTTCTTAATAAAATTATTCGAATGGTTTAATAGGAGGCAATAATAAATAAGAGTTTATTTGAGTAGTAACTGAAAATTTTATTTACAAGAAATATTTTAAAAAATAATGTGACTATAAAATTTTGCAGAAACTAGATAAGATAAAAAAGTACAACGTGATATCCATGATACCTAATAAATAACCCAATGGAAAAATAATACTTACTAATCTAATATTTCTTTTTATATTCTTTCTCACATAAATAATAATAATAAAAACCATTTATTTTTCTTCACAAAGGTTCTCTATAAGTAGATACAAAATATAGGTATTTAGTATACTAGATCGAACCTGTTTTGTGAAGACTGGTGCCTGAAGTAGGTTTAGTAAAAACTGAATTACGGGTCACCAGGATAATATATATATTAAACTAAGAATTGAACTGAATATTCTTATCGAGGTTGATGTGGGGGTGGTGGGTAATGGGGGTGTTGGTGTGGGGGCGGTGGGTAATGGGGGTGATGGTGTGGGGGCGGTGGATAATGCGGGGGAGGTGGGAACGGACCATCTTGTAGGAGCGGTGGGTATGGGTGGTGGTGAGGAGGCTGCGGTTGGTAGTGCGCCGGCGGTGGTTGCCCGTGCAAGTTGTAGAAGTAGCAGTGTGGTTGGCAGGAACCAGGGCCTGTGGCGCAGTAAGGACCGCAGGGTTGAGCATGAGGTGGTGGCATGGCTGCAACAATAATGTTAAATATCTTAGTTTCATAATTTTTCTTGGTAGAACCTTAAACTAAGTTAAACATGGGGTTAAAGAAATTCTGAAAGCTTTAATTTTGCTTAATAAGTGAGTATATTAAGCCCGGAGACATGGTTTTAAAAGCGACACTATAAACACAAAAGTAAACTAAGTACTTAATTATAAAAAAATGTTTCTGTATTTCTGTTCACAAAAGTGGTTAAATATAACAATGGATATGCAAAGATTTTACTAGGTAGGTATTTTCAAACCCATTTTGTGTTTTGTTTTGTGTAACTGGTGCTTGAAGTACCTAAATTCTATGAACCTTAAAATAAAAACTTACCTTAAATATTTAATTCAGAACTCGAATATTAATAGAAACTACTAATTAATGCCAGATGTCTCCCTCGCGGCGTAAATATTAGTGGTATGATAGTTGGTTTTGTTTTTATCGTAGCAATAACTAATCAAAGAGTTCCATATTGTTTTATCTATTACTAATCCCAGCCATTTCGCAAAATTGATAAAAGTCACCTGATAATGCGTAGAAAATATGATTGATTGGTCGCGTTGTTTGACAATAAAGTCAAAGTCAATAACTTTATTTCTTTAGGCTTAAAAAACTAAGACAAGTATAATTCACCTACTACACTATCACTAATATTATAAAGAGGAAATATTTATATTTATATAATGTAACGAATAAACTTAAAAACTACTAGACTGATTTCAAAAATTCTAGAATTCTCCATTATCAGTATTACTGAATAATATAGACTACCGAATACCTGTGAAAAGTAGAATGTTTCAATTATAACTGTAGTATTTACTATTGAAACATTCTACAGTTGTATATTTTTTGCAACAGTCTGCATCGATTTTGAAAACTCTATCGGTATTATACGGAGAATGATTCCGGGCTTAACAAATATTCCCGTAAGACCGTAAGATTAGTTTAAGTCCCACAAAACTCAAAAACAGTGTAAATATTAAGGAAATTAATTATTTATGATACATTTTACAGCGACAAAGCGGCTTCCAACAAGCTTCAAAAGAGTGCCTCGCGAGCTGTCTGTCATCTGTCTGCTGCCGTCAATAAGAAACGCATCTCAGGTCAGTTAGCGTATTTCACTACATAGTATAAAACAAAGTCGCTTCCCGCTGTCTGTCGTCCCTATGTACCTATGCTTAGATCTTAGAAACTACGCAACGTATTTTGATGCGTTTTTTTATAGATATATTGATTCAAGAGGAAGGTTTATATGTATGATACTTGCATAATGTAGTACCCGTGCGAAGCCGGGGCGGGTCGCTATTATTATATAATTTATTTATTAGTATTATGACGGAGGATCACTGGGAGCCCGCGCACTACCATCCACGAATTCCCCTCAATTACTTTGGCCGTCGCAGGCGTCGCAGCCCGGCTTGGCCGCGCAGTCAGGCTGCCTAGTGCGCAGGGACAAAAATGTGCATTTATATGTGGGCTTATAACGTTATTAAGCGTTCTAAGCCCACATATAAATGCACATTTTTGTGCTGTAATGATGCAGTGTGCCTTTGATCTGCAAAAACCTTTAGAAGAGACCTTACGATACTTTTTAGGGTTTTGAAGGTTATAATTATAAAAAAAGAAACTAACATTTATCAGAATATTATTTATTAAGAAATGAGAATTACTTACTAAGTGACTGTTCTGACTGATGACAAAGATCACTGATTAAAACAACGGTAGGGTAATTATAAGTTTTTTTTTTAAAGTTTGTGTGACAAAATGTATTTTAGTTATCCATAATTAATGGTGTGGAGGCGGTGGGTGTGGATGATGTGGGGGCGGTGGATGTCCTGGAGGTCCGGGGGGTCCTGGGGGCCCTGGGGGTCCTGGGTAGCCCGGTGGTCCACCATGATGAGGTGGATGTCCGTGAGGTGGTGGAGGTGGCATTGCTACAATAAAAATAAAAATACGTTTTGCTCACGGCTACTCTCATATTATTTGTAGGTCTTACTATCTTAGCAATGTGTAAAAGAGACATAAATGGTTACTCAAGCAAGGCGTGGCAATAGGTGGTGGGTGACACATAGGCAAGCCAAATTTTTCAACTAAATTGTCATCAATCTATGTTAATATTATAAATGCGAAAGTGTGTTGGTTTGTTTGTCTTTCCTTCACGCCCTAACCAAGCACCCAATCGACTTGATTTTTGGCATAGTGATAGTTGAAAGGAGAGGAACATATATAGGCTACTTTTTATTACATAAACCATTTTCCATGGGATAAATAGCAATATCTAGCCCCAAGCTAAGCAGAGCATGTGTTATGAGTAAAACCAACGCTTGCGAATGAAATAATGTGTTAGTTGATTCCATAGACATAGAATTTTTTCACTACGTTTCTTAGTCTAGTCATTTAAGAAAAAAGATAGGGTCAAGCTCGATATTACGAGATAACTGTTTGGAGATAACCAGTTGGAAACTGTAATAGGTTTTCTTTTTGGCATTAAAAACGTCTAAATAGAAATCAAATAACATATCGCATTTGATTAAATCAAATGCGATATGTTATTTGAAATAAAAAAAAAATAAAAAAAAATTTTGTAAGTGAAATGGTAAAACAAAATGTCAGAAAAATAGTTTTTCTTCATTATCTGTTTTTCTATAGCTCCAATGATGTTGACATCTAAACTAATATCTATATAATAAAACAAAGTCGTGTTGGTATTCCTCACCTGTATTTCAAAGAAATACATATGTTTATATTAAGTCTATCTAAGGCCATCATTTACGGAGACGCAGGGCGTCGTGTATCGTGTGTGGCGTGGCGTCGCACCTCTCTCGCACTGGAGCAGCGCCGCCCAACTTGTTACTTGATAAGTTACTTATTGTTAAGCTTGTTAAGTATTACTTAGTTTTTTTTAGTTTACCGCCATGTATTTAATTATAAAAGTGCTCACAATAAATATGATTAAAAAAGGCCCTAGTGCTTTCAAGATTGTTTATTTAGACTCACCCTTTTAGCAGGTATCGACGCTTACTTGAACAACAGTAGTATCTCCGTCAGCTGATTTTTATCGAGTGTTGGAGGTGTTTTGTAATGGTTATTTTTATACGTACGCACCATATCACTGATGTGTCACTTCTGATAAGAAATCCGTTTTATGGAATCGATAGATGTCGGATTTTACCACCCTTCGATAATGTTTTTTATGATCAGGTATGCAGATAAGATCTACGCGCACTTAACAAGGTGATAATGATAATTTAAATAAATATTTATTGTCAGAAAGTAGTTGTAAATTTAATCTGCAGGATCCCTACGAACAAGCTGTAGTTTAGGAACAAAGACTTCTCAAAATAAACAATAATTGTATGTCTTGATAAACTATTGAAAAAAAACATGAATATGTAATTAAGTTAAATATTGGCAATTTCAACAAATGATGAATGAAATATGTGATTATTTTGTACGGGTAAGCTACGTGTAAAATTTTGTAGTTCTATTTATTGGTAACGGTTGCATATATATATATATATATACCTTAGACAATTTAACCCGCTATATATACAGATATATTGCAGAGCATTTTCTTTTAAACTAGAGATAGAGGAATACACCGTCATAATTTCAGAAAATGATGAATTAAATGTAAGTTAGTTTTGTAAGGGGGATCTACGTGTAAAATTTTGTAATTCTATTGCTAACGGGTGCTGAAATTCAGAGCATATATTCGCCTCAACTGCTCTCCTATTTGGTTATAGTTACTGTCAAAAGAATTTGACTGGTGCCACGAAACAATTCACCATCATCATCATCATCCGCAGCCGGATTTTATCCACTGCTGGGTTTAGGCCTCCCTCAGTTTGTGCCATCCACCACCGTTCTGTGCTAACCGCTTCCATTAACGCCCCCCGAAGCTTACTACGACGATACGACCTTACAACTGGGTGTTCGACGTTTCTCTCTTTTATTGGCCACCAATCAGTTCAAGCAGTAGACTAATATAGGCTGATGATGATGAATCAGTTGATGTTTTGTTCCACCTATTATTACCTCGCCTTGCAATGCGTAAAAAATATTAAAAAAAATAAACATTAAGCAATAAACTTATAATTCCTTAAACCTAGTATTATAAACGTACTTAAGTTTCTAACACGTTAGGTATTTACGGGTAAAACTTATTTTTTCAAACAACCTCCTTTCTCGCGCATTCATTGTCCAGCATTGTTTATTTATTTATTCGGATAAAAAGGTATGGATTCGTAGTTTTACGGTTTGAGAAGGAAAGTAAGCGAGTTATTTTTGTTATTTAATGGTGTGGGGAAGGTGTATATCCTGGTGGTCCTGCGGGTCCTGGGGGTCCTTGGGGTCCTGGAGGTCCCGGAGGTCCTTGGGGTCCTGGAGGTCCTGGGGGTCCTGGGGGTCCTGCGGGTCCTGGGGGTCCTGGAGGTCCTTGCGGTCCCGGGGGTCCTTGGGGTCCTGGGGGTCCTTGGGGTCCTTGGGGTCCTGGGGGTCCTGGACGGCCCGTTTCTCCTCCATGATGCCTTGTGACGTCCGCAGATCCATCATCTCCAGGAGTTGGTGGTGGCGGCATTGCTGCAAAAAAATGATTTCTTTTATTAATTTGATTGTTTTGAAAAAACTTTATATTGACTTTGAAGTCATTTTTCTTTCTAGGTAAGTTAAGTAACTTTCTAGGTAAGACCTAGACAAGTTACGTTTAATAAGTTTTTCGGGTTTTTTTGGAACCAATTCGGGATCATTCTTCCTAATATAGTGAAACAAGTTTCGGAACGCAAGTGAAATAATTGAATTGCTTAGTTCTTCCATAAGGTGCACGACCACGGATCATAAAGAACTCTACCTATATTGGCGTCACCTTCTTTGTCCGACAAAGCAGCACAACTGTGTGACCTGGCTGAATGTTGTTTTATATTAAGACTAGCGACCCGCCCTGGCTTCGCACGGGTACTATATTATGCATGTATTATACATATAAACCTTCCTCGTGAATCACTTTGTCTATTAAGAAAAACCGCATCAATATCTGTTGCGGAGTTTTAAAGATCTAAGCATACATAGGGACAAACAGAGTTGGGAAGCGGCTTTGTTTTAAACTATGCAGTGAAGTATATCTATATTTAATTTGGTTCCTATGCAAAAAAATAACAACACCCAGTTGTTAACTAAATTGTTGTTTAGGTAGATATAAATAGATATACATTAAGTAGGTAAGCTTATTTTCTCGACTGGGCCATGTGTCGCTGAGCGACAAAGTCCCTTTGACAAATTTCATCCTGATCCGTTCAGCCGTTCTGGCGTGATTAAGTAACAAACATCGTTCAAGTATCATAAATCCATCAATACTTCCATCCAAACTTTCACATTTATAATATACTAGCGACCCGCCCCGGCTTCGCACGGGTACTATATTATGCATGTATTATATGCATAATATATATTATACATATAAACCTTCCTCTTGAATCACTCTATCTATTAAAAAAATTGCATCAAAATCCGTTGCGTAGTTTTATTTATTTAGTTCAAAAGAAGTTTAAATGATGAAGAGTGTTTTAAAGATTAAAGCATACATTGGGATATAGGGACAGAGAAAGCGACTTTGTTTTATACTATGTAGTGATAGTGATGTAATGGGTACTAGATAACTGATATACATAATACAATACAATACATTACATAGACAGATTTTTTTTACTATACATAGAAAACGACCAAAACACCCGGAACAAACACCTACAGATCGTACAAATATTTGTCCCAAGGCGGGAATCGAACCCGCAACCTACTGCTTCGCAGGCATTAAAATGCTCTCATCACCATGCAATTGGTTCTACGTAAAAAATAATGGTTCCTTGATAATGATTGTACTTTACAAATGTAATTTCAGAGAAATACTATGTAGGTATAATTTTACTTAGAACAATGTTTTATTTAACTCACCTTTTTTGATGGTAGGCGTAGATTATTTGAACAACAGCTGTCCTGGTCAACAGATTTTTACCCAATGGTAGAACTGAAATGTGATGATTAGGTATACAGTGTGGAAATTAAACTCAGGCCCTGGAGGGAAACTACTTAAAATCCTTAAGCTAGCTCATTTTACTTAAAGGAGACATTCCTTTATTTTTAAAAAGAAACAAATCTGCATTAAAATATTTTTTTAAACTCGCTTGCTTCGCCCGGGACTCGAACCAACTAAAATTTAAAAAAATAAACACTCTTTATTTTATTATACTAATCGGTAGTATTAATATTCAGGATAAAGTTTCTCTAACAAACATTTGGTCTTAAAAATAAAAATAATCGTTAAATCTAACATCAACTTTATTTTACTATCAATTTTGTAACACTTAAATTATTTAACTGATAAATTGTTCGAAATGAGCCCCGTCGTTCCGGCTACACAACATTAGTCGCCGTTGAAATTCATTTCTTGTAGCCTTCAGCAAAGTGTTGTGGTGTATGCCCCTGATAACATTTTCTACCGCAATCCTTAGCTCTTGAACGGTTTCATAGCAAGTTTCATAAACAACATTTTTTACATGACCCCATAAAAAGAAGTCCATGGGCGTCAGGTCTGGACTTCTTGCAGGCCATCTAATCGTGTTGTGTTGGAGAGATAACAGAACTGTTACGTGTCTTTTACTTGTTAAAAGTGAACAGTAACCAAATATTTTTTAGAGAAACTTTATCCTGAATATTAATACTACCGATTAGTATAATAAAATAAAGAGTGTTTATTTTTTTAAATTTTAGTTGGTTCGAGTCCCGGGCGAAGCAAGCGAGTTTAAAAAAATATTTTAATGCAGATTTGTTTCTTTTTAAAAATAAAGGAATGTCTCCTTTAAGTAAAATGAGCTAGCTTAAGGATTTTAAGTAGTTTCCCTCCAGGGCCTGAGTTTAATTTCCACACTGTATATGTACATATATGGCAACATATTTCCACAGACAGCTGTGTCATCTTTGATAATTAGAGACTGGATTATATGCAACATAAAAGTTTTGGAACAAGCATAAAGAGGCTCTAAATATGCAACATGAAATGAAATAGGTTTTTTTTTATTCCGTACTCAAGCTTACTTACCTACAAACGGGCCGTTTTCGTACGAATTTTATTTCTCTGACTGCAGCTGTAAACCGTACTAAGGACCGACAATTGAGTGTCAATTACAATGAGAAATATGCTTTCATTAATCCAAAAGGAACAGGCAATTCATCTTAGACCTCTAATCGAATTAAGACTAAAATTTCCAAGTTTTAGTTCGATTATAGTACATAGATCGAAAAGAAATTTCGTTATATAATAGGCCTCCAGTATACGAAAAACAAAAAAACGATCGCGGCAGCATTCATTAAGCTATACGTTAGATTTTATTTATTTTAACTATCATCATTTAATATCCCTATACAGAAAAATTTGAAATATAGTGACGATATGCATCATTAAATCATTGGATGGGTACAAGATATTATTAAAAAAATGCTTTATTCCATGAAAATGTAGCCTATTTTCATATTATGCACAAATAAATATGCAATTGCATATTTGTGCATATAATCTCGACTCTAATGATAAGATATCCGTTTTAATGAAACAAAAGACAGTGCAATTTGATGTAGGTTGTTACCCTTCGATAAGGTTTTTAAGGTTCCGTACCTGAAAAAGAAAAATAAATAAATGAATAATTAATTTTGCACAATCCACACATCGTCGTCTAGCCATCTAGGTAATAGATATACCTACTTCATACAATACTTCACACAAATAGATATTTTTTTTTAAACATAGAAAATACCCAGAACTATTTGTAGAGCTTCCAAACATTTGTCCCAAGGCGGGAATCGTACCCACAACCTCCTTAGGCGGACTTTCGCCCTCCGTGCGATATTTCAGTGAATCTATAAAGCGGTAGTACTTTTATAGCACAAGTAAAGGAAAATATCTGAAATAAGCAAACTTGTATCAGCATCACAAAAAAAATCTTACTATGTCCTAATTCCAGTCCACCTATAGGGTACTTCCCGTTAACCTAGAATCATGAAATTCGGAAAAAACAAGGTCTTAAAGCACAAGACAAGTGTTAATGAGAAACGTAAAATTGAAGTTAAATAATAAAAAAATGCAGTGTGCGATATGAGTCGATTTTCTTGTACACAAGTAGCTTAAAGATTGTACTGAACCCTACTACGTGCACGAGTTCGACTCGCACTTGACATTTTATTTATGATCAAGTACCTAGATAAGATCTAGAGGTGACCTAGGCGATATATAGCGAAAACAAATCTTTGTTGGCTAACGTATGAATTTAATCGACAGGATTCTGACGAGTTTGCTCCTAAAATGGGGCGTGAGCTGTGTTTTAGGAACAAAGGCTTCTCATAATTATAACAACTTTATTCTTTTAATAAACATTCCAAAAAACCAGTACCTAATATTTGAATAAGACATGAGATTCATTACGTATGTAAGCGGGTTAACTACGAACCTTATTTGTGTTGGAAGAACGGTAATGAATTCGTCAAACTACGATAATTTTTATAGTAAAAAAGACATGAGATATTCATTGCTGGCGTAAGCAATGAATGGTAGCGATTCTGTTGGCATAAAACCTAAACTAAACTAGCCTAAAATTGTTGACGTCTCTTTTTTTTCGATCGTACAAAACGGGATAGCAACATTTTTACGTTAGTTTAGTTTAAGTTTTGTGCCGACAGAATCACTACCAATATCGCACCGCACGTTTTTATTACTTGTATTATCTATCTAGTACCCATAACACAAGCACAGACCCGAGCTCTGCTTAGCTTGGGGCTAGATAATGCTGTGTGAATTGTCCAGCATTATTTATTATCTTCTAAGGTTTTTGTATTATAGTGCGTAAGCCTTTGCACTCTGTGTAATCTCTAAGAAATCAAATAAGTTCCCAAAAAAATCGATTTCTGTAGGACTCACACCTGCCCCACCGTTTGGTTAGAGTACTAACCAACTAAACCATGAAATCTTAGTCGGTTTCGTCGGAAATCTTTAGGACCTCTTACGGCTCTAGCGCCGTTAGCTCCACCACTGGGGAAACATTACAGTTATCCAAACCTGTTCATTATGTACCTATTCATGTGTGTATTATCTTCCTACCTAATTGTTAACATTCTGAAGTTTTATTAAACTTTTTTCTACATAATCATTCCCACCCAGTGATCAATAGATTTTTTATCATCAAATGGATCCAAACGCCCTGTATCAAATGTCAACAAGATCCGTTAAAAGTTGTCTCGAGTTTTTTACAGGTCGTTTGTTTTGCAATTTCCTCAAAGCAGAAAAGGCTATTTACTTATTGCGCTTCGTTTACCTACAAGGTATTTAGGTTTGTGCCGTCTGTACCCAGTTTCGTGTTTGGAAAATGGAATTTTCCTGTTGGGATATACAAGGGGTGGAATTCCCAATTGATTTTGAAGATTCTTTGTGATAGATATTTTGTTTTTGCTCACTGTAGCATTATTATTCAATGTTTTAGTGGTCGGTCGTTGTTCAGGTATAAGATGGGCGGTTTGTGGGTTTCAGAATCAGTGAAAAGGGTCCGATCATTTTGTACTTTTTGAAATTGTAATTCACTAGAAAGGTACCTAGTAAACCTTACCTGTTCTTTTTATGGAGCATTGTTTGATAGTTTTTGGACAAAATTGTCGGCTCTATTGATTAAGGCACCTACTTAAACATGTATGTGAAAACATTGTGGAAAGAAGGCCGTTTGTATTTTGATATTCGTAGCCATGGTAACGAGGCTCGAACGTGGCGGCGTAGCATTGGGTGCTGCTAACAAGAACCCTGCTATTAGGAAACTTACCTTCAACATGAGTTAATAGAAGGCTATTTCAGATTAGGTACTGTATAGCTTGTCGCACACCTGAAAAGCACAAAAATGTGCATTCGAATATTGGTTTTAATTACATAGTATTATTTAGATGTGTTTTATATTGACGGCATCAGATGTCTTGTGGAACACTGAAAAAATTTAAACTAAAAATCTAAATCTTGTGCTAAGTTCCACAAGCTTCAAACGTGCGCTTTCTACGTTTAAAGCTTGAGGAACTTGGCACAAGAATTAACTTTGTGTCAACTAAATCTTGTGACAAGATTTAGTTTTTAGTTTTAATTTTTTCAGTGCACAAGCCAAAAAATTAGTAAAAGATAGATAAAACCAACTTCGATTCACTGGTATTTTTGGAGTACTAACGTCTAAATACGAAATTTTCTGCTAAAATGTTTAATATTTTCCCGAATCTTCCAAAAATTCAAAAGAATCAAAATTGATTTTATCATAACGATACGATTTTAAATTACTTTCTCGCTAGCAGATCGATAACCTGCGAGTTATAATATCATGTGTGAAATTTGTATAGGTACACCCACACTGTTAGCAACCCTACTACGAATGCTTTAAAAAAGATTATTTGCTGTTTGCAAAAATAGAAAATCAAAACGAAGGCAAAAAAGCTTACATTAAACTATCAAAAGCCAGTTACTCAATTACAAAAGAAGTCGCAAACCGGAAGAACGAGGAAATTAAGTGTGCTGGAGAACGGAGTGCGCACTTATTGACCGGAAGTAGGAGCAAGGAACACTACCCAACTTTGCTTTTCATTAGCAGCCGTTTGTTGGATTTCTTTTCTATTTGTGTCTGAGAAGGTAGCACTGTTATTAGCTCGTTAATTATCCTGGTATAAAGGTTTTTTAGATACTCTATTATTAATATTTACAGTTTGCTTGTTTAATAATCTAGGAACCCTTTATTCTTTAAAAAGGCACCTAAACTTATTTCATCATCATCATCATCAGCCTATATTTGTCCACTGCTGGGCATAGGCCTCCCCTAATGAGCGCCATAGCGCCTTGTCTTATTATAAAAACTTATTTATTATTGAAAATCTATTATCGTATCTCTGCCTAAACTAAATAGAATAAAACTATAACAGAGGCATTAAAAAAAGCTTACGATAGGTATCACAAACTGGAAGATGGATTTCTGAAAATTCCTATGTACAACGGAATAATAAGATATAGTAGTTGGCGGCGCTAGTTTGGGTGGGGTATGCGCCTTAAATTACATTAGGTAGGAAATTTACCATTGTTAACAGTCATACAGGTGTATTCCATTATAAGCACGACTATTCATCAGCAGTCAGTGGTGTGTGAAAAAGAGTTGAATGCCCGGATCCGGTCGAGCGGACCCCGCGAATGAAAACCTCTCGATTGAAATGTTTATTCAAACACAATGGCTCATGTGAATTGGAACTTGTATGGGAAACACGGGCGTTTTGGTAAGCCGTCCTGTGAATATGTAAAACCTCGTCTGAAAGCCAACAACCAATAGGTCATATTATACTGCGAGGGAGAAACATTTTTGATCGATTGCATGATTCGGTAAAAGTTGCAATGGTAGTCGTAACAGGTAAATTTTGGCGGCAGATTTGGCCGAAGATCTCAAGAGGCGCAAATATGCAGGTCTCGATAGAGCCTACGCATTTGCTTCCCTTGGAGTCGAGACCATAGGTCCGTGGGGTACCGAGGCTCTCCAGGTTTTCAAAAAATTATCAGAGCGTCTGGTCGAAGCGACGCGTGACCCGAGAGCTGGTGAGTATCTGTCACAGCGCATCAGCATTGGCATACAGCGGGACAATGCAGCCAGTGGGCACGATTCCGACTGGTATTGATATGGATCAGTTCAGCTACCTGTAGATTGTTTGCAACAGTTTGCAGATAGCTCAATCTTTTTTCAAATTTTTGTTTCTATTGTAAATACTAGTTTTATTTATTTGTAATTTTCTTTCTTAAAGTTAACAGTACCTAGGTAACTTTCTAATGTTCAAGTTATATTTATACTATTATTGAATTAACTTTATGTATGTACCGCCAGAAAGCCTGAAAGTTTCTATAGAATTAATATTATTCTCCAAACAATCCTGAACCACCTTAATCTCCCTCGCCTATCAATCAAAGTTTGTAGATTACATAAAATAAGCACCTTAAATGGGTCTGCCTAGTGCCGGCTTTATCTCGACAAGTTAGTAGGTACCTATACCGTTCACAGAACTTGAGACATCTGAGTGACATTCGGACGGCACAAACTTCGAAGTGTTTCCAACAATTTCAGTGTCACTTATTTATTTAGAGAGTTTTGTCATTGACTTTATTTTGTACCAAAAGTACGTAGAAACCACACTTTTTTTGTTAATACGAGTGTTCTAGTTTATTTATCGAGTTCATGTATAGCGAAATCAATAAGTAGAATATTTAGATGGTCGTAAGTTAAATCGTTTTACGAAATGATTTCAGCACATATTTTGCGCAATGGACTTGTTTCCCCGGGTTAATGTCAGCTCTGGGTTTCCAGCGCGAATCCCGGGAGGCTCTACATCTAAGTTAGGTTTAAGTTAGAGTTGGCTCCGTCGTTTTATATGTCCCTCCTGTGGCACATCCAAGAACGAATTTTTGGACAAAATCCTCCACTTCAGTATAAATAGTGACTACTGAATAAGGGACACGGTCTGATATCTCGTTATGCAAAGTTGTCCCTTTTTGTCGGAAGTGATAGGTATCCAAGCGTTATTATTTAACTGCAAGATATAACAAGTGAAGGTTTTTGGTTTTTCACCAAACTTCAACAAGAATTCGTAACGCTATTTTCTCAACTTCAGAAAAGAGTAGATGCATATTCGATTCAAATGGCACAATGTCAAATGGAAATATTTCATGAAAGGAGTCGTACTTTACTAGGTCGTATCACGTACGGCCCCGCTCCGAAATGCACAAAATAAAACGCTAAACAAAGAATAGGAAACCGGACTGCAATCGTAAAGTAGCCCACCGCCATGCTATATGCAAATACATGGAATTTAAAATGCAATTGATTCATTTTGCTGCGAAATATCGAGGAATAAACCTTTTCCATTAGCAGTGGCGCGGGAAACACTAGAGCTGTCAATTTGCTTTATAAATTAGTCGGAGCTTCGCTAAAATAATCGCAATTAAATATTCAAATTTTGCGAGTGCACAACCGTGTCGGCGCAGCTCGCTCGGCCGTCGCTGTCAGGACTTGCATTCGGCTTGTCGGCGAAATGAACATGTCTGGGGTCGTACTATTCCAGGAATAGAGTCGAACGGGACAGGTCAAACGGAAATAAAGCAAGCTGCACTCAGCGAAGTTTGGACATGTCTGATAGCTTCGCTGCTGGCGGCTCGTGAATATACATGGTATTTCTGGTGCATCTTTTTCTTTTTTCGTGCGCTATTCAAATTGTCATATGGAAATGAAATGAGCTGTGTGCTTAAATGAGTTTATATAGTCTTTGGAATTTATAAAACGCCGCGTTACTTAGCTTAAGCGGCACAAACTGGTTTGTTGGTTCAGAAGCGGAAATAAATGGCGCCCAACGTGGTGCAAACTGCTATCTCAAAATATCGTTCTCATTGGGCGCATTACCCGTTAGCGGCCGTATGCGGTGAACTTGCATGCACAGCCGGCTCCTCGGCTGCGCAAGACTAACTTTGAAAACTGTAATGAACTAGAAATGGGAACCTATGTCTTGGCTCGACTTAAGCGTAGGTACTTACTAGGTGATATAACTAACTACTTAAACTACCTATCTAGAAAATTATCTTTTATTTACCCATTTTGCATGGTTTCATCAACATTGCCTTCAATTATGTTAAGCTTTCTTTGTTAGTTTGGGAACATACCATTCAAGATTTTGAGCAAAAAAAGAAAGTCGTCTTTTTTAGCTGTATTTTTTTAAACTTGGATGGTTGGGAGGCTTACTTGTATTCCATAAGGATCTACAAATGTATTTCCTACTGCTATGACTGCAGCCTGTGGAAGCGTGTCATCTGATAACAATTGCGCATCGGACATAAACTTGGCAAACGCGGTAGGGTTATAAGAAAATATATTATGAAAGCGTACAGTTTTATTGTCTGGCAGTAAACCCGAGTATTTGCATCAAGAATCGAACCAGACACTTGCAAATCGAAGCTCGTAAAACCATCCGGTGTAGGCCAGTCATGAATAAAATACGAGAAAAAACAACATCGGTGCTTACCTGCTTAATTTATTTATACGTGCTGAACAAAAGCAAAGAATATAAAAGAAAAAGAGAGGAAATAAAACGTCAAATGTGAGTTGCTAGCTGGAAGAGAACACTTCTAAACGATAAGGACACCCCTTTGTAGCTGCTTGTCTGCTTGTAACGTCGTTCTTCTGATGTACAAAAAACTATTTTTGTATTGTATTATATGTTCACATTGTATTTACATAATAAATATCTATAAAAGCTAATTGTAAGTATTTTTCCTGTTTTGAACAATCAGCGCATGAGTTGCGTTCGCGCATTTTAATGTAAGTGCCAAATTCAACATTGCTAGTCAGTATTCTATGCAGGTTATTTTAGTCATGGAGGCTTTCTGCAGGGTGGTACTTAAATAACTCAAAATTTGGTGAAGTTCAAGTTAGCTCTGCTTTTTGCATAGTTGAAGAAAGACCCAGAGATTGTTAAGATAAACGAAATGCGTTATGACATTTTTCCAGAAGAAATTTAATTATGTTAAATTGGGTAGGTTCTTCAAATTCAGTCCTAATGAGCGGTTTTCGATTGGCATTAAAAAAAAAAACAGTTCCACGTTTCTCAATAGGTGGCAGGGTGTCAACTGGAAATAATGTATGTCAATGTAAAATAAAAGGAAATCTTTGAATTTTCCAAATCGGTCCATTTTGCCGTGAGGTAGTTTTCCTTTCATTTGACATTGACATACCCTAATTTCCAGTTGACACCTCCTGCCATATATCGATATATATGGAACAATTTTTTTTCTTTGTAAAAATGCAAATCGATAACCGTATCATTACAGGAAACAAAAAACTAAATCCGGCAATAATAATAATAACATTAAGGGTAATTAAGGTTGCCTGGGAGAAATCGCTCTCAGAGATAAGGCCGCCTTTTGTACTGTAAATTTATATTTAGATATAAGATTTTTATGTTATTCATGTATTTTCTCTTTTTTGTACAATAAAGTGTTAATAAATAAAAAACATTTTCTACACAAAAAGCTTAACAATCAGTTCAGAGCTTAAACTGAGTTTAGGTAGTCATATAATTATTCAGGCAGGTTGTTTGAAAATGTTGGGTAATAT
This sequence comes from Eupithecia vulgata, assembly GCA_946478455.1. Taxonomy (NCBI): domain Eukaryota; kingdom Metazoa; phylum Arthropoda; class Insecta; order Lepidoptera; family Geometridae; genus Eupithecia; species Eupithecia vulgata. The sequence goes on along the minus strand of OX297869.1, from coordinate 7,370,720 downwards.
CTGGTCGCCTGAAAGGTTTATATTCGGCGTAGTAAATTTTGCTCATCGTGAAGCAACGAAATTGACTCGTATACAAGTGTCGATAAATCCAGGTCAAAATGGATTAACAAGAGAGAAGCTCCATTATTAGAACATAGGCTGTATAGGGTGCCCCGCGGCGGGCGCAGAGGTGCGAGATTCCAAAAGTTATTATGAACTCAGGGCCGTTCCAGATAATACACAGCATGGAGTGTGCAATATTTAGGAATGGAATTTCTACACACCGGACATACATTTTGCCGGGAACAAGCATTTTAGAATTTGCGGGCTTTTTAGAATGTTTATTTTTTGTCACAAAAGTTCTGATCGTTCTTATTTTTGAACGCTATAGTACAATACAATACAATAGAATTAATTGCACACCAAGAAAATACAAAAAAAAGAATATAGGAAAAGATGGTAAAACAGAGTAGCACAATGGGCGGCCTTATCGCTAAGAGCGATCGAAGCAGTTGTACGCGTATAGACGGTGGCTTAAATAAACAATACATACATACTTTACCAAATTCTAAAATACATATAGGTATAATATAAAATACATAACATACCAGCTTTACAAAATAGATGTAAAATAAAAAAAAAACAAACAAGCTATAATATTGTCTGTCAGGTGAAATGTTTTTTGGCAAAAAAGAGCTGCACCGCTGCCGCACAGCACTAAAATGTGCATTCAAATATGAGCTTTAATTCGTAACATTTGAATACATTTTGCTGGGTGGAAAGCGTGCTGCCTGCACGAACTGAGTTTAAGTCGAAGTAGGTTTGCTTTTTCGAGACAAGGACGAGCGAACACCGCGCGGTGAAGGCGAGAAAGGGAGACAAGAACAATTTCAATTCAATTATTAAACTGCGCAATTTCACTGCTTTTTATTTATAAATTTGATATTGCTCTAAAATAATACTCTTTCGCAAAAAAAAAAACTATGTTGCTCTTTAGTTAAGTATTTTTTTAGACGAAATTTCATTAAAATATGTTATTAACTAGCAAACTGGTTCTCCGTAGTAAAAATGAAAATTTAGAGGAAACATTGCGATTTTTTTTCTATCGAGTCAAGTTGAGTCAATCGTGTTTCGACTTCTATAACGATCTAACTAAAATCCTAAACTTTCGAGGATCATCAAAAAAGATTTAAATAAAATAGTGTTTTCTTGCCTTAAAATTGATTTTTTGTACAGACAAAACCTGGGTTTTGGGTCCTACTTCATCTTGAGTAGTGCAGTTTCAGGGTTTCCCTCAGTGGCCCTATAACAAATATCACTCTGCAGGTAAACAGACAAAATCGCAAATTTGGCCATACTTGAAGCATAGACGCTTCGCTCACTACAAAAAAACAGCAACAACAACAGCTTGGTCAATAATTTATTTATTAAAATAACTGTCTGGCCTCCTCTGCAATGAGAGATAGGACAAAATGCAATTACATTTTCCAAACTCATGCAAATACATTCCTGTTTGAAGCAAGTTTATTGTTTCGCCTTCGCTCCGGACACATTTAACCAAAACATGATAAACGTCTTCCAAGAGCCCACATTCTTCATAATTTGGCGAGGTTTGTTTTACTCCTAAGAAACGCAAACTTGTTGAGTGGGATATGCCCGGAGCGAAGTCTCAAAGTATTCATAACATCTGGTCTAGATATGTGTGACCCAGCAGCACGGCGAACTCGTCAATGTTTTTTGAATTGTAGGGTTCTAAATGCCCTAGCTTAAAGTGATCTTTCCGCAGTCTCTGACTAAGTGCAGAAGGTCCGTTAACAATGGTAAATAATCAAAAGGTATTGAAAATGCTTCATTGCACATATAAATTTACATAACAAACAAAAGTAAAAGAAGTAAAAACAAAAAAATATGTAACAATTGGCGGTCATATCGCTCAAGAGCGATCTCTACCAGACAACCGTGGAAGGATAGGATCGTTGGATTGAACGGGGATCTGTGTGCATAAATAAGAAGCTAATTACAGAATTCTAAATACAATTACTAACAGTATTATTTTTATGAAATATTAGTACAAACTATAACCTACCAACTATAATTTCAAAATTACTGAAATAAATAAATAAAAAAATAGAAATAAAAAAAATACATAAACATAATTATATAGATACATAAATAGATATCTACATTTTATGAAAAAAAAGAGTGTGGTCAGAGACAGCAGGACAAATTATAGTGTTCCATACTCTTGAACGACTGCGACTTTGCACGCCTTATTGAAACTGGCAATGTGTTCCAAAGCTGTACAGCACGGACTGTAAATGAGTTGTCGTAGAAGGAAGTAGGTATTCAGTCATCAAATGCATACAAACAGCTTCTTCATTACCCGGTACGCCAATGTGAGATAGTACCTACCATAGAATTTTAATAGATTTGTTAGCTTTAGAAAATTTCGATAGTGATTTCAAAATGTCGTAGGCAATCGGTGTTCCTCGAACGGTCAAGGTTCATCGAGTCAATGCAAAATAGCGCTTTTGGAATCGGTAAAAATAACAAAGTTTCCGTTTTCAAAAGAATGCACGTAAGAAATACCCTTGTAAAAAGATCATTATTGCGATTTTATTTGCGTTAAATACTAACGTATTAAACCTAATTCTTACTTGACTCAAAAATTAACGCAGTTTTTAAAGCTCTTAATTATTCTAATTATTCTTAATTATTTATATAGATGTAAGTGTAAATATTAGTTGTAATTATTTTTTGCTGTTAAATAAATAAATATTATTCTAAATCTTTATCTCTCTCTCCTCCCTTAACAGCCTATGGTCCACTGCTGGCTAACACAGGCTTCCCTTTGGTAAGCGCCTTATTGGCTTTTATCTCTATATTGTTATTGATGAGGAGTTAAAAACCGCATCAATAACGTTAAATTAACCGTAAAAAGCACACAAAATAGAACTAAAGCAGAAACTGCGCTGATTTTTAAATCTGGCGATATTGCATGTACGCAAGAGGATTAGTGCCCAAATAAAAAAATTAAGTCTGAAAAGCAGGTCGTAAATTATGTTTTTCCACATTTTTATGGCGGAAACGTGACTATGGGCTTAAATTTTTAGGCGTGGGCAAGGTGCTGGCACAACGTGGATTGTGAAACTCGCACGCTTGCTTGTATAAAAAAGTTGTGTCTTTTTGCTTGCATTCTGGTGTTTGTTTTTGGACGTTTTTTTGTAACGTTCCATTATTATAACGAGTTCGTCCGTCTCTAACCGGGCGAAACAAATCAATCCAGTTAGAATTGATTTTCTTCGCCACAAATAAGCAAGCTTGAGAAACATAATTTAACGAATAACGGTTATATAATGGAGAAAAAGTTCTAATTCCCTGGTACCATGCCAGAACTCACAAAAGCATGAAATAATAGCAGCGCTAGTTATCTAATAGAAAATTGTAGAAAACGTGTATCTTATTAATTATTATAACCTTTATTTCTGCAATAAACATGTATCCACTTACAGTACCTGTGACTCAGTGACACAAAGTGGATCTTGGCCTTCGACACAAGACAAATAATAAAAACTTTTGACAAATAGATATCTACATAGGGATGACAAGACTTATAATATAGGTAAATCATTTCGTTAATGTCGGTCGTAAAACATTTTTTTACAAGTTTATTATTAAAAAAAGTAACCGCGTTTTCCGATCACGAAACCGCATCGCACGCAATACAGTTATTTACAGTTAAAAGGCTTTTTATGTGCGCTGCTGGCGAAATTATCAGTCACATGAAATTTGACACGATTGACACGCGACTCCGTTTAAATTTGATCCTAATGGTCGCCCCCAGCTAGCCCCTGCAACTAGGGGCTATTAATTACCCGCGTGTTTTCATAACCTACCCAGTTATTATTGCTAATATGTATATATATACAGTGTGGAAATTAAACTCAGGCCCTGGAGGGAAACTACTTAAAATCCTTAAGCTAGCTCATTTTACTTAAAGGAGACATTCCTTTATTTTTAAAAAGAAACAAATCTGCATTAAAATATTTTTTTAAACTCGCTTGCTTCGCCCGGGACTCGAACCAACTAAAATTTAAAAAAATAAACACTCTTTATTTTATTATACTAATCGGTAGTATTAATATTCAGGATAAAGTTTCTGTAACAAACATTTGGTCTTAAAAATAAAAATAATCGTTAAATCTAACATCAACTTTATTTTACTATCAATTTTGTAACACTTAAATTATTTAACTGATAAATTGTTCGAAATGAGCCCCGTCGTTCCGGCTACACAACATTAGTCGCCGTTGAAATTCATTTCTTGTAGCCTTCAGCAAAGTGTTGTGGTGTATGCCCCTGATAACATTTTCTACCGCAATCCTTAGCTCTTGAACGGTTTCATAGCAAGTTTCATAAACAACATTTTTTACATGACCCCATAAAAAGAAGTCCATGGGCGTCAGGTCTGGACTTCTTGCAGGCCATCTAATCGTGTTGTGTTGGAGAGATAACAGAACTGTTACGTGTCTTTTACTTGTTAAAAGTGAACAGTAACCAAATATTTTTTAGAGAAACTTTATCCTGAATATTAATACTACCGATTAGTATAATAAAATAAAGAGTGTTTATTTTTTTAAATTTTAGTTGGTTCGAGTCCCGGGCGAAGCAAGCGAGTTTAAAAAAATATTTTAATGCAGATTTGTTTCTTTTTAAAAATAAAGGAATGTCTCCTTTAAGTAAAATGAGCTAGCTTAAGGATTTTAAGTAGTTTCCCTCCAGGGCCTGAGTTTAATTTCCACACTGTATATATATGCTACGTATAGATTATACTTAGTTGCCTCGAAGTCCACAGATTATATTCTAAAACGTAGAGGACATTTCCTTCATACGCTTTTGAATGCTTGCTAAACCTGTCAAAACTAAGTAAAAAAAAATGCTGTGAGTTAAATAATCTCTACCGATTGCGTTTGTCAAAATCACGGTTAAAATAAACTTCAATGAGAGCATGTGGATTTACTACCAGAAACGAATCTTAAAAGGAATAAAAGCTGCAACAGTTAATTTGACGTAAAATTATTTACCAACACTCCACCCAGCCAGGTATTAGGTAAAATAATCGTGAATTTAATTGAATATTCGATAATAACGAGTTCACACCGGTCGCCCCCCGCTGAAAGGCGTAATTTATTATCCAGGTGTGCGAGATTTAGCACCACGGTTACACTGGCAATATCTATGAAAAGGATACTGATTAATTTATGAAAACACTTGTGTAGAGCTTGTGTGTACATTTTTCATGAATTTTACCTCTACCTACCTACCCTCTTGCTTTGCTATTGGCTTGTTAAGGCCAAGGGCATTTTAGGTAACTTCTATAGATCTATCGAACGAATCGAGTCGTGATGTTTTCGGTGAAGCGATAAGTGTAGTACTCAAGGTTTTTTATTTAGAGACTTAGTTTCCATAGTACCTGTTCCACCAGATACGTGCTTTGATGGTGCTGGAAACGTAGCAACGTAGCACATCTCTGCTGGAAAAGCATCCTTAGGCTGCCTTGCCTACCCGCCAAAAATTTGCTAAACATTAACCTATACGACTTGGAACTCCATTATGAAGAGAATTAAATAATTTTTATAGATCAGTTGAGCTACCTGTAGATTGTTTGCAACAGTCTGCAGTTAGCTCAATTGTTTCTCGTATTAATTTATTTCTATTATTTGATTATTTTTTCTTTCTTAATAATGTACTTATTTAAAAAAATATAATTTTTAGAATCATATTAAAGATTTATACCATATAACCCAGTTTCATTTGCACATAACTCTGGAACAAATTTTGTCCCAGTAGTCTGCACAGCACTAGTCAGACATAAAAGTTACCTCTGTAGTTCAATACAAAACTTCAACTCAGAAATACTGTGAATAAGCGATTTCAGGCTAACACGATAGATAAATAAATAATGCTGAACAATTCACACAGCATTATCTAGCCCCAAGCTAAGCAGAGCTTGTCTTATGGGTACTAGATAAGTGATATACATAATATAACACAATACATAGAGATATATTTTTAATTATAAATAGAAAACGACCAGAACACCCTGAACAAATGTCTGCAGATCGTACACACATTTGTCCCGAGGCGGGAATCGAACCCACAACCTTCTGCGTCGAAGGCAGACCTTCGCCCACCACGCCACAGAGGTCGTATAAAAATACCTACAAAATTACAAATGCAAATTACACTTTGTAGAGAAAAATCTACTTTAAATGAAAACCAAACTGTTTTATCTTGACGAGACAGCATTATTTGTATCGCCAACAAATTCGGCACCCTGCCTGTAATTTAATTTGTGTGGTAATCCAGAGCTGGCCCACCTATATATAATTCAAAACAGGCGGTATGAATGGCGGGCTGGGTATTTGTCAGGATTAGTTAGTTAGTGTTTTGCAGAGTAGAAGTTGTTATCGGTAATCCTAATGTGGGTCAAGGGAACAATTTGTGTTTTCTAGGGCTTTCATCGGAGGTTTGGTTTTCAGGACTACCATACAACTAAATAAATAAATATAAATAAAGCTGGAAAATTCACACAGCATTATCTAGCCCCAAGCTAAGCAGAGCTTGTGTTATGGGTACTAGATAACTGATATATATAATATAACACAATACACAGATAAATATTTTTTATTATACATATATAGAAAACGACCAGATCACCCTGAACAAATGTCTGCAGATCGTACACACATTTGTCCCGAGGCGGAAATCGAACCCGCAACCTTCTGGGTCGCAGGCAGACCTTCGCCCACCGCGTCACATCAGTCGTCCTAAATCCTAGTGAGTTGCAAAAAAATTCAGTAAATAAATTCAAACGAATTGTCATCACCTTTCTGTGCAAAAAGGCTTACTGCAAAATATTAAATTATCAAGAGGATAAAAAGCTTGGGACGATCAATTTTTCAAATTTTTCAAAAATATGTTGAAAAGCATGAAACCTACAGAAATTTCGAAAACTGTTTTGAAATGTACTTACCTTTCAGTTAATACCACATTTGCCTCCATTGATCTAGTTTTAGATATCAACATCATAATTTGTACTGAAATTTTTCTTTTCACTTTTTTTTTTCTTTCAATAAGTAATGGTTATCAGTAATATGAACATAATTATATATTATTATTTAAAATTTTAAGTTAATAGCTGCAGTAGTTACTAAGATATTAAAGAAAGAACGGGGACGGACAGAGCGAGACCATATGGGTTTCGAAACCGATCTCGAAACCCTAAAAATGGGGTTACTACATAGTCAACATTGCCGGTTACTTAACGTGATATGAACTACAAGACAAACACGAGCAAGTTAGGAACTTGCTTTACATTATGCTATGTACGTACATGCATAGCGTTACGTACATTGTATATAGGTATGTAGGCTTACCTACGGAGTGCTACGAAGTACTACGCTGCTACGTATTTTCTCGTTAACGTTTCCTGGGTAAGTTAATTTTAATTTCTGGGTTAATCTAACTTCTTACTAATGACAAGGTGTTTTTGGGCCTTAACTCTGAGTATACCTCAGAGTTAAGGCCCAAAAATAGCTTTTTACGAGGGATAAGGAATTAATTTTACAATTATTTGGGTTAATCCTATCCAAATACCTGTTATAAAATCTTTAGTTATTTTCATTTATATTATATTAATATAACAAAAGATAAACAAAGAAAATTACAACCAAGTAATATAATTAAATCAAAACTAGTATTTACAATTGAGCTAACTGCAGACTGTTGCAAACAATCTACAGGTAGCTCAACTGATCCGTATCCACCAGTCGGAAGCGTCCCCAAGACGCTGGCTGCATTGCCCCGCTGTATGATAATGCTGATGCGCTGTGCCAGATACTCACCAGCTTTCGGGATATGTGTTTTTTCGACCAGACGCTGAGATAATTTTTTGAAAACCCGGAGAGTCTCGGTGCCCCACGGTCTCGACTCCAAGGGGAGCAAATGCGTAGGCTCTGTCTAGACCTGCATAGTTGCGCCTCTTGAGATCTTCGGCCAAATCTACCACCGCACCTCAGCCCTCAAGGAAGTCATAGTTTAGTTAATTAGTAGTTAGTTAACAGGAAAAAAAAATACTCTCGGATGACACCAAGAATAAACTTATAAATTTAAAACTTGATATCATCTTCACATTTTAAGAACTAACACAAGGCCATATAAAACCCAGTTTTGCGGATGACAGTAATAAAACATGGATTTTTACAACATATTGGGCGTAAATCCAGGCACCTGGTTATGAGTTACGACGACCACTTTTACAATGTACCCGCCGGATTAAATTATTTCTGAAAGCCGAGATCCTTTTGTTCATATTTTTTGTAAAAATACGCGGAAATTGGGAATATTTTGGACGACTTTACAACGTAAAAGATTGTGAAACGGGAAAAATGTGTACGTAAAAGATAGACGGATTCAGATGTAAAGCTAATTGAAATTGAAATAGAAAATTCATTTATTCAGACATAATAATCCATTTTGTTAGTAACACGTATATAAAAAAAATATTGAGAATGGTTAGTAACACGATGATCTTGTATTCGTTTTAAGTGAAGTATAAACTTACTAGTGGTTTATTTTTCCGTTCTTCCACTTGTGGACAAAAAATTGATGTTATTAAAAATAATTAAATCTAATTGATAATAATTACTATTTAAGTACAAAATTTGTCTTGGCTATGTGCTTATTTGTTATTGTTTTTTTTTATTATGTACTTTTTACCGCAGAAACGAAAATGAAAAGAGGTTCTATGGTCGGCTGTATGTATTTTTTCTTAGTCAATTAATGACTGGATATTCTTTCGGTAGTGCATGGAGAATGATTCAGAGTAGTCCTTAACATGTTATTCCTGAGGAATAAGTATTTGTCCCAAAAAAATTATAAGAAACTGTGTAATAATTACTAAGGAATTTGAAACTTTTAAAACTATTATGGTTAGTTCTTCCGTGATCATGGCGCATGAAACTGTGCCGAAATATTGGAAAACTCAAAAATCGAATCATGGTAAATATCCCGTTTTAAATGACTTTAAGGAATTTGAAGTCAGTTATTAGGTTTTATATCAATTCAATCAAATTAATAACTATATATTATTATACGTATCGTACATCTATATATATATTAAGTTTATACTTCACTTAGTTTTTACTTAACTCTGTCTGTCTTTTAACTTTTCACGGCTAAACGGCTGAATGAAACTTGGCAGGTAGGTAAATAGTATCCCTGGAAATTACATTCGCGACTTGAAAAACGCATGCGAAGCCGCGGGAAACCACTAGTTTATTATAAACTACATGTTACTAATGCAAATCCAACATAGCTTGTACCTTTGACCCCCGTGGCAGTAACTTTTCATGGTGTAGGTATCCGATAATTTCCTACATAGTTCTTGCGACAAATATTTTAACGCTTTTAAGGTCGATGATTTCTAAGAATGATAAAAAGCTACGTGTAAACACCGAGAAGAATTATTTAGCAAATTCGTGCTAAGACATCTTCCCTTTGATGTTGTATCTCAAAACAAATGGAATTGCTTTACCATAAATATTATGATGCTCTTCATAAATTGTTTTCAGAAGCACTCATCTTGAACGGTTTCTACGTTTCAATAGGGTTATTATAACTATAGGTATAGACTTCCTAGAATATGGCGCTCACGCAGCTCAACGCTGTCATTGCTATGCACGCGGTGCACGTAAACCGGTAACGTAGACCCATGTTGCCAAACAAACGAACCCACGTAGCTAAAATGCGCTGCGAGGCCGTCCACAGAAGAAAAGAAAAGAACCGGCTTTAGACTTTTACAAGACTTTTGGACACGTCAGAAAATTCAAATTACATACGTGAAACTAGACAGTAAAGTGATCACTTAAATTTCTTTATCATTACAATCTTTTTTGCAGCACAAGCTCGTCCAATTGTGGACGCAAGGCTTCCCTGATAGGCGACTTATTGAATTTTCTCGATAATCCTAAACGAAAACAAAAACTAACTTTAACTATACTAAGAGAAAAGAAAAAGCTGTTGTTCTCTCCTATCTCCAAATTTTAAAATTCCCAATATTTACAAGGTCGATCTCAAAAAAACCTTTTACAGTGAATTAAATAATAGTGATATCGGGAGTGTATACCGCAGAGGCGAGAGAGAGGGGCTCAGTCGCCTGCAATTAGTTTTTACTGGCAGTAATTAGGGAGGGCCGATTGCGCACTCGTTGCCTGCTGGTCGTATGGCCAACGATCGACTAGAGCTGGCATTGGAATTCAATGGACATATTTTGATTTTTCAATAAAAAGCTTAGGACGGATTTTGCTCTAACTTGAACAATAACAACTAACAGGCTAAAGGTTTCTTCGCCGCTTCTTTACTTTAGTCTACATACTGAAGCGACAGAAATTAAAAATATCACTTTATTTCCGTGTCAGTGTTTTATTTTAAGAATTTGATGCAATTTGCAATTTTGATTTAATTGGTTTGATTCAATCATTGACACACAGGAAGAGTATGTTCACAATTTACCTAGGACTGCATAAAGATGTCAACGAGTTTGAATTTAGGAATTTGTAACAAAAAAAATGGATGTAGATTTTTTTCCCAAATTCCTCTTTAAAACTCTTATAAATTCACAGCAAGACCGGTTCAAATTGAAAATGTAATTTATTTTCAATAACTGAAATGTCAATGTCAACATTGTCAACTCACAAACACAACCGCCGTTTGCCGCTTTCTGGATCTTTCCTAGCTCTATTTTCACAACAGGGAAGTACCAAAAAATAAAAGCTCCCGTCATCGCCACATGCGAATTGGAATTAGCAAAATCTCACAACCTACCACTACAGAATGAAAATATCGTTTAGACACTAGATTATGAAGATTTTATGAAAATACTTTATGTAGTATTAAAAATGTCTGTATTATTTTCGTTCATTCGTTCAACAAAAGTAGGTTTAGGCAAATTGTATAATTTGCCTAAACCTAATTTTGTTGCTATTTGCGGAAACTTGTAATTAGCTTTCAAAAAACATGCACTGGTCTAACCAGGCATGCTCTTTATTTTAATTCGATTTATCAAACCTAGCTGTAAATTTTCCCAAAATCTTGTGAATAAATAAATAAATAAAATGTTTTTCTATTCCTGTGATAAAGCTAGGTAGTTGAAAAGAAAAGCGAGATGTTTTTCTCGATACTATGATTTTATTGCATAACGCGTACCCAATAAGAAGCTTATCAGAGGTATTCCAAGGCGCTTTTCCAAGGAATCACAATACCTAACTTTATCATGTTATCATCAATTGAGACATTGTAGAATCACTTGAATAAAAGTAATAAGGTTAGGGAACGTACTCGTAAGTACGGCGAAATCTTTATGACAACAGCAAATCATTATGTTGTTTTAAACATGTCTTTCTTGCTACGCGCGAACTTGGCTTGAACTCCCAAGCATAAAAAATTAAAGGGTAGCGCACCAATTTAGCATATGGAAGGTGTAATGTAATTCATGATACAAAGCGAGGCGGTGGTGTGTCCAAACGTGACGTCACGCCCGGCCATTACGTACCCGGCACTACTTCCACTCGCTACTTGATATTCGTATGCCAACCCTACCACATTTCACCCGCACCGCGGCGGCGCCGGCTGCTCTTAGGATCTTGAACTTTGTTATTTCACGTAACCTTTTCCTTCCCCTGGCAACACTCCTGGCAACGCAGTGGAATTTTAAATATTTTAATCTCAACGCAGTTGTAGCTAAAAGCTTGCTTCTTGATCCTGTTAACATTCGTAGTTTCTTTTTAATTACAAACGAACATCAAAGTGCTTTATTTCCTTTAGACCTTACTACTTACGACACAAATTTCAAATCATAAGTAAAAAGTGTAAAATGTACATTATTGTCATAACTCAGAAAACATGATACTATGGAAGTAACTTAAATAAACTAACCTTAAGGTTAACTAGCTGAAGGTCCAGTATCTTGTTGCTAATTCCATAGTGTTTCAATGACCTTACTAGCGTATCAAGATCTACACACTCAAAAGCCTTTAGAATGGTCACAAAATATACCAATAGTGTTTCCACTTATTACCTTAGTACCTACCTACCTACTTACTTAAAACCTAACATAATCTTCACTATCTCTTAAAAAAACATGCCCTTATTTATTACTAGAAATAATTGTAAGTTATCAGTTTAGAATAGTTTCGTTTTTAGTAATTTTAGTTTTTCACCTTACTTTGTTGTTTAAAAGGAGCCTAGTTTCCGCCTAGCTATCTACTTAATGCTTTAATTTGACCTTCTTAGTTGTATGTTTTCACTTTTTTGTATTCTCTATGTACATAACTCATATGTGGATAGCGCTGTGGGCTACATTGTGAATATAGCTCATCTTTACCTAGTAAAGTACTAACACAAATGTATAATAAGTTTGATGTAGTCGTTTGTTATTCCTCAATAAATAAATAAATACTTGACTACTGACTGTTTTCAGTGTTCCAATACACTATTTTTTTAATAAAGCTGATTCATAAACCAGCTAATGATTTGCAAAATAAACGTTCAATGCACTCTGCTCAGCTGTAACAGCCAGCATGTAAACAAAGCTCGAGTTAACCTCGATTTTCACCGACCGCATCCTAACGTTGCGATTTTTTTAGTTTCGAGTTGATTTGTGTAGCTGCCGCTGACTCGGCTGGCTATGAATTTAAAAATTGGCACTCGGATTTCTCTGCAGCTCCAGTATTTGTATCGATCATTTTGTAGATAAATATGAAAACCTCAAATTTCAAATTCTCATTTATTAGATGGGTACAAAGGTCTTTTTTCTAAAACTGAAAGACTTACGATTTACTAACAACGAATTAAACTGATAAGTAATAAATGCGCATAACTTGATGTGCCCTAACTGGGTACGTAACATGTTCTTACGTTTATCATATGTATACGTTTGTAAATTAATTTAACAATTAAACCTAGGTTAAACCTGTTAAACTTGACTGTTCAATAAATTTCAATACTACTACGTCAACATATAGAACTCACTGCTATAGGTTTGTATGATAGACCTCATTATACCTTGAATATACCTATTTAGATATTTAGGTTTTAGACTACCTAAATATCATATAATATGGTAGATCATGCAAACCTATAAATTCAGTCGGACATGTTCAGAATAAAGAATTGCTGCTGATAATATGAGTTTCCAACCAAAATAAGGTCCGATCGAAGACAATAATACCTACTAAAGTTTAGTAGTTAAAGATACTCTACTAATAAAACAATTTTAGTTGTTCTAGTGTAATGTTTTATTCAGGAACCAGCACACAATAAACTATCGCCCACAGGTGGTAGTGTTCACACAGTAACTCGTAATTAGTGGCTGTAATTGGGTCGTACTTTGGCGTTATGACGTGTTGCCAGACGTCCCTTTTGATGTAGTTGCTACTATGATTTATTACGGAGCTAGTTTCAAAACCTTTAAGCCAGTTAGCTCGTAACTTTTTAATCCTAAATTGGCGGGCAGATTGTCAGAGATAAAAAAATGTTAATATGAAGTCATAATACTCACATAGTTTTTTTTATCAACTTATGTGAGTTGCAAATTTTAAAATTTATTTAACACGATTTGTGTACAGTATACAATGTGACTCTTAATTAAATTTGACATCGCATTGAGTTCCTTGCTTTTTGGTCTAGTAAGTTAAACATCACGCCTTGCGTGAAATACCGTGGTTCTGATTTTTTGCACACCTTGTTTAAAATGTTAGCCCAAAGTAGTTAGTAGTGAGAATGAGTTGAAATTTTCAGTACGTACAAACATAAAATAAAATAAGCCAAGCTTACAGAGAATACTAACGATATAAAAACAATTTAACAGGTGCTCAAGAATTTCTTAAAATATACGATCCGGGTTATTCAAGTTTGAGATTCGTAGTAAAATGATAAATTTTGAAAGGATTTATCTGGCTACAAACAGGCAAGCTCTAAGGCTGAAATAAATGATTAACGACTCAAGAACTTTTTCCTTCATGTCAACAATAGATAAAAACTCGGAGGCCCAAGAAGCAGGGCCTCTACCAAAACCCGCATGTTCACTCGACATGCAAATAAAGATTTACGAACTTGAAACATTTTGGCTAAACATCTTTAAATTTAGTAGGAGCAATCTTCTCGGAGTATAATTCGTTATGTAGATCAGGCGTTCTTGGTTAGGTTAGGAGTCAGTGCTGATTTTTTACCACATCCAGCTTTGACGAGGAAAAAAACTAAATTATTGTATACTCGTATTTCTGGTTTCTAATCCTAATAATCCACACGTATTTTATAGCCATAACAGAACTTATTTATTAATCATAATAAGCATTATACAAGTCAAAATTGATATTTTATTTACTAATACAGAAGGTACTCTGTGAAAATATATTTTTAGTGACAAATTACCTAATAAATTGATTAAACTTTAATAAAAACTATCCTAAACTTTTGATACCTACCAAAATATCTGTATCTTTTCACGTGTCAGAGTCACGTTAACAGAGAACCGAAAAAGTTATCGACATATCTCAAAGGATTAGCAAGCTGAAGTGGCAGTGGGCTCGCCATATCTCGAGAAGAAATCGACCACCGCTGGGGTAAACGTGGCGCATGGCGTATGGCGCTCATTAGGGGAGGCCTATGTGCCAAGTGGACTAATATAGGCTGATGATGACGTATCTTTTCACGAATAAAATCACTAATGGGCGTTTTACTTCATAAATAATTGTAAAAAAAAACGATGTCGATGAACCACCTCAGCCTTCTAGCCTCGTAACGTTAAGACATGAGTTCTACAAGTCGAGCTTACAAGATCGCAGTTATAAAATATTCAAGACAATCTCGATTCCGTTTCACATTCACCCTGACCCTTTTTTACGATACGTTAACTATTAATGTGGTAGTTTTTCTATAAGCAAAACGTTTTGAACTTTGCATGGCGTTTGAAATAGCTGTTTTACCTGAAATAAATTTGAGTAAGTTAACCTTTTACTTGTGTAGGTGGGAGTAGGTACCTTCCAAAGGGGTAGTTGTCACTAGGATTTATGAATTCATGTGTTTCATTAATACCGTCGAAGATATGTTAAGACCTACTTTCTTTACCTATGAAGAACATCTATGGAGATGTGCGCAGAGGCAGTGAGTGATTAAGTTAATACCTACCTATTTTACATCACAGATATAAATACTTAAGGCCCCAAAGGGCATATTGATACTTAGCTGATTAGTTACAATGTCTACTAACCCACCCAAGCGTAATACTTTTAAAGCAGTCTACATTATTTCTATGTTGCAACAATAACAAAACAAAATTTGAAACTTAATAAAAAAAATACCTTTTAAATAAATGCTATTACAATTTAAACGATTTTTTTAATGACAAATCTTAACAAAAAAGAAAACCACCTACTAATAATAACTTTTACTATAACTTCATACATTGATACCTAACAAAACATTTAATACATACCTACCATCGAGCTAGAATTCTATAATATGATACCTGCTTATCAATATCCGTAATACCTTATCAATTGGATTAAATTTTTCTGCTAAAACCTAACTAAAGATTTTTCTAGAAACCAAGCCACTTCCACTCTCAATACCTTTTGCTACGGCCTATTTGCGTACCATTGTGTCTCTTGAAAATTACCTTAATAATAAGACCTGAATATGTACACAATGATTGCAATAAAATAAATGAATATGAACTCAAATATATTGATTCATATCTAGCTCTAATTGGTAATTTTCTCTGAATTCATTCGAATTTAAATTAAACGCAGAGGTATTTTCATGTTTGGATGATCAACATATTTTCCACGAAATTATAGAAATAGGAACGCTATTCTCTTTCATGTGGCAACATTCGAAGCATCTGGAGTATGTTTCGTATGCTGACGACTCTGAAAATTTAGCGATTTACCGAATTCTTGACAAGTGAATTTCTCATTAAACAATGTACGTATATACTAGGTTGGTGTGTTATTCTAAAAAATGTAAACCTATCCATTGATGTTTACCTATCGGCAAATATATGTACTAAGATTAACAAATTCTCGAAATTGTTTCCGAGTATACTTACCTTGGGCAGATTCTGCAGTTGGGTAAAAACAATTTCGAGAAGGAGGCCAAGAAGAGGATCCAGCTAGGATGGGCCGCGTTTGGCAAACTACGTCGAGTCTTGTCGTCATCCATACCCCAATGCTTGAAAACGAAAGTTTTCAATCAGTGCGTCCTACCCGTTTGACCTACGGAGCTGAGACGTGGACACTCACGGTAGGGCTGGTCCACCAGTTTAAAGTCGCCCAGCGAGCTATGGAGAGAGCTATGCTCGGAGTTTCTCTGACGGATAGGATTCGTAACGAATACATCCGACAGAGAACTAAGGTTATCGACATAGCTCAAAGGATTAGCAAGCTGAAGTGGCAGTGGGCTGGCCATATCTCGAGAAGAACCGACAACCGCTGGGGTAAACGTGTTCTTAAGTGGAGACCGCGACTCGGCAAACGTAGTGTAGGACGCCCTCCGACCAGGTGGGATGACGATTTGCGAAAGACTGCTGGCAGATGCTGGATGCGGCAAGCTGAAGACAGGGCGCTATGGCGCTCATTAGGGGAGGCCTATGTCCAGCAGTGGACAAATATAGGCTGATGATGATGAAGATTAACAATACAATGAATAGTTTGGCTATCTTTTGTTTTCTAAATCCAATGAAAAAATATTGAAACTATGAATGTTTCTTATGAGGTAAACCCTGTATAAAAATAATAAAAGATGAAATAAAACTATGAATTTTTTTGTAGCCGCGCCAAAAGAATGTCTGTCAGGCTTGCATCGTAAAGTAGCTAGCTTAATATAAGGCAAGTGACTGCAAGCATACATTGCGTATAATTTGTATAAAGCTTTTACAGCCTTGTGCCATATGCGACCAGAAGTTTTGCAATAAAATGTTTGATATTGCTTGCAGTTTCTTGTCATAAAAGCACTCCCTTCTTTGTCCCTGGGGCCGGTCTTATTTTTGGAAGTGGGGCATATCGACTTTATGGAGGTTGGCTTGTAAATTCAAATTACGGCTAATTCATTTTCAATTTTAATTAAAACGGTTTGGACTCGGTTAAAGGGTTCTTTTAAATCCAAAGTGGCTGAATCAGGTAGGTTCAACTTAATTAGAAAAGCATTTTTTTACACTTTCAATTTATCTTCCTACCTCTTCACATTGCTGAATCTGGTAAGTGATTTTTTAATAATATATTATAATAGTATATTATATATTATTTTTAATAATATATTATAATATATTTTATAATAGGTACTGGACATATATTAATTCTCTGTCAAAGTGTACACGCTATTCTCAAAAAAATCCCTTATATTTAGCGCTAGCCTTTATTGTATTGGCGAAACAATTAATTGTAACAGTTCAATGAACCAAAATTTGTATCCAAACTAACGTCATCTTAACGATATAGTCTTAGAACTATCAAAGTTTCCAGTATATTTTCGCAGAGCATCAAACGTAGATTCAATTTCTAATTCTGTACCCTTTTCTCTGAAAAACAGTGATCAGTTTGTAAATATTTTCCTCCTTGTTAAGATTGTTTATAAATAGGTAAAACCCCTATTCAGAGCTTTTGTGCTCGCGAAATTCAATATTTAATTTCCAGGACTTTTCCAGGAAACCTTTCCGTAGAGAAGTATTCTGATTTATTGTTATGAAAAGCGGAGATTCTTCAGTTGCCATGTACTCGGTATAAATATTTTACCTATTATATCTATGTAATGTATAATATTACGTATATCAGTTATCTAGTACCCATAACACAAGCTCTGCTTACCTTGGGGCTAGATAATGCGTTCTTTCCACTTGAAACCCCCGTTTGTACCCCCTGGGGGGACCATGGACACTGACTATTACACTTGGAGCCCCCTGGGGGGCCCAGGGACACTCACTATTACACTTGGAGCCCCCACCTAGGGGTTCAAGAATAATAATAAAGTTTATATTCCTCTTCAACCCCCAGAGACAGAAATGAAATACTGAAAGGAAAATTAATGTTTAATTGCTGTGTGAATTGTCCAGCATTATTTATTTATTTATTATTTACCTATTAATAAACTCTGTTGAATTGACTCTTCTTTTCGTCCACCGACGCTGCACTGATGCTTCCATACAAACCCAATAAACGTCACCATCAGCACTATGTTATCAATCACCAAAGCTACTTACCTATGGTATCCTCACAAGAAACTGATTAAAATATCATCATCATCATCTGCAACCTAACATCACCCACTGATGGGCGAAGGCCTGCTAACTCTAGTGGGCTTATTAAAATCAACCAGGTAGCACCTGTTTTAAATCCTCTTTCGGATATTTTTTCTTGCGCAATTGTAATCGAACAAAAGTGTACAATTCTAGACTTATGAAGTTCTTTAAAGTTAAGCCTCTGGTGTATAGTGGCTAGAATTCCACTACTTAAGTAGTGCAACTTTGGCTATTTTAACTACAGTGGAGCGAGGATTTTATACTAAGATACTTTTCGTAAAGTTATTTCAGGTGGTCCTCACTAATTTATAGAGAAGAGCCGGAGGATTTGGGAGTTACAGCTTTTTTGTAGTAATCACATTTATCTTGAGATCAGAGAAATATTGTTTTTTCGAATTCTAGAAAGCATTATGATGCAACAAATGAGTCATCGTATCGTTCGTTTAATTTTTCAAGGAAATTTTAGCTGTAGAACTTTTTTCTGCTAAACTTTAGCAGAAAAAAGTTCTGAAAAAAGTTCTCAGAAAAAAGTTATGATTAATTTGGGAGACGAGATACTTTAGCAGCTAAAGTATCTCGTCTCCCAAATTAATCATTCCCAAGCAAACACTAAGTTATACAAGACCAAAACAGCAGGAACCAGACTGAATCATTCTACTGATAACCAGATGAGCGTTTCTATTGAATTTGATATCAAACTCAATAGAAACGAACTAGCTCTTCGTAATTATACAAACAGAGCCGGGTTATTCCAGTTAGGAAAACTAGGTCATCTAGAAATTTGTATGGTTAACTCAGAACTTTTATTTTTGATAATGTGAGAAAGTTTTACTGCAGGTGAATTGAGCCCACAAGTTCAGTTTGTTCCGTAGTTTATTCTTGTATTATTCATGTCACTACCTACCTATGATTCTTGATATAGATAGAGGGTACTAAAATATAGGATCCATGAATTAAAACATCACATTTGAGAATGAACTCAATTTTATTTGAATTAACAATGACGTCTCCAATGCCACAATACTCAATGAAGTAAGAAAAGAAAAGTAATGAACATCTATAAAAGTTGTAATAATGATATAATTAAGCTAAATTTATCACTATTTTTACAATGTCATTATGTTTTTTCTTAAACCACAATAACACTTTACCTCTGCTCTAAAAGCATTAAATAATCCAAGTCACACAAATCTAACAATTAATTACCTACTAACTATATAAGTAGTTTTGTATGTTTATATATTTTGCTCCATATACAAATAAGTTTGCATCGACGCACTAAATCTTGTCACGAAATTAGACATTGTCATTTAATACTGAAACCGAAGCGAAAAGTTAAAAATAAATTTGGTAATCAAGCCATACATTAAAATGAAATTAAGTCTAGGTACAGATAACAATAAAATAAACATTAAACCACTATTAGCGATAAGTAAACAAATGGAAACTTGCGCGACACTACTCGGGCACTATGCGATGCGTTCAACGACCACCTGACGATAGCTGATCGCGAAACACAACCGGTACTCTAGTCATCGACAGTACAAAACAACACTTAGCAGGTATTTTATACTCCAAACGATTATTTTGTCTTCATTATTTATATTCATATTGTATCTCTTAGAATATTTACTTTAATTAAATTTATTAGGGGCACAGAATTGATATGTTTCCGATGCACGGCGTTTGTGTGATACCGCTTCACTTAACCTAAGTTGCAAGGCGTCGCTACACCTCTAGCCCTACTCTACCCTATCACATGCGGGCCGATGTCACGCGTATCTAACTGGCGACGACGATCCAACCATCTACACGATTTCACAGTAAACGTTATCAAAATATCGCTTTTCAGGTTTTCGATATCTCATTATTATTATATTAGTTCGTTAATTTATAAATTAATCGACATTTCAAGCGAAAATACATTAAGAACAAGGGAACGCAGCAAATATAGCGAAGCATAAAATGTCGAAAACAAAAACGGGGATGCATTTAGCGTGACTTTAGCCAATAATAGTAATATTACACAAGTAAGTATAGTAATAGACGAGAATACAGAAATAACGTCTCTATGAAACCGCTCTTTACTTCTAATTACACATTAAATATTACACGATGATATGTATCGAGTAGTCCCGCAAAAGGTGACGTAGCCGTGTCCGCAGCCACTGGACGTCTCTTACTCGCTATCTACGGTTGTTGGACGGAATCATGGCGGCATCGGCGTCCATCGCACGCGACCGCCCGCCAACCCATGCACGCGCCATCTTGTCGAGCAGCAGCACGAAATGGCGGACGTAAACTATTCGCGCAAAACAAAATGGTACAGTTATCCGGTGCCTTCAAAGTTAACGTTAGGTACTTGCATTTGAGAAGAGAGCTTAACATTGTTCGTCGTTTGCCTTTGAAGCCACCAGAGACTGTTTTTAGCAACAACTGAAAAGAAAAAGTAAACCTTTCGTTGTATATTTTGATAAGCGATCGAGGACGCCGCACGCCGGGGGTATGGGAGATCACTACTACACATTACACAATTACTTACTTATAAATTAGCATTATTATCGAATTAAATAAGTAAACATTGACTTAGCTTAACTATTAGATAAAACTGACATTTAATTACGAATAAACAATTGTATATTTAACAGACTATAATATTTGGAATTTTGAAGTGTCGTTTAACTTGTGTGCAATTATAAATGTTTCTGATAAATCTATAAGACATATGTTATCGAATTTATTAGCTCGAACAAAGTAGTGTGATTCACTGAATAAAAGTTGATTTAAATAAATAATATTAGAAAATAAGTGTTTTATAGAAAGAACTGTGTATTTACTTATTATTATTATTGTGATCTGTTACCTTCCAGATGCAAGCTCCCAATCACTAATCCTCACATCTCTTGTAAAAGATAACAAACTTTCATAAACTATAGAATTGAATACCACAAAAGAAACAATGTCCTACAAAATATAAAGTTTGGTACGGTTCGAGGTTAGTATTAAAATTATGTATAATTCATTTATCTTTGGTCTATGCGCCGTGAAAGCGCTCGGTTCACTCTGAAAGTTACAATTTCTATAAACAACGTATAAAATTTTGCTAAGTCAAAAATTGACGAAATTTCTATTAATATTGACTAAGAGATTTCATAAGAATTCACATGCGATATCATCGGCCACCGATAAATAATGGTCACGCGAGTACCTCAACAGATTCTGTCGCGTCAAGATTATAACTTAACCCAAATATCCAAAACCTTATCTTTATAGCCTAAGCGGGGATTTTTTTTTCTTTTTTTTCTATAATTTTTACATGTTTACATCAGCAGAATACGTCACTAAATACCTATCAATAACATTAAGTTTTCATTTTTGGTTTATTGCTACTTCGCACTGTATCTACTGTACTTCTCATCGCCCCTCGCAGAACACGAAGGTAAGTAGGTAGTCTGTATGCGATAGTCAACTAGCTAAAAATAAAAAATATATTAATCTTTCTTCCGATTATCCTAGTTTCAGTTAATTTAAATTTAATTACATTGTTTCATTATTATGTATGAATAACTTTCACGATATAGTAATGCAACTATGCTCATTCTCTACAATAAATACCCTTATCTAATATTATTATTCGCCTAACGATTACACAAAAGTAACTACTAAGTTTAAATTAGATTATTACCAAAAAGCTCGTCAAAGCATGCAGATAGGTAGTAGAATAATTGTTTCTATTCAGCGTCTCAGCGCTGGGATCGCCGAGTTATTAATTACTATTCATAATAATTAATACATTGATTATATTAAAGTTATTAACTGTCATAAGGCCAAGGCTAAATTCTCGCAACAAGACTGAACGGGTCTCGTTGTCGCATCGCAATCAGAGAACTGCAAACCAACACAGAAACCATACAAACAATCAAGGGTAAAATGTAATCACAAATTTGGAATAGTTATAGAAAATTTTAGGAAATTTTTTCACAAGGCACAAGAAATTTTGGTGTAACACCTAATAGATTAGAGATAGAAATAATTAAATACGATGCGATTTGTGACGTTCAGTGATGTACGCACTTCGCAGCGGTCTTCCGGGGGCCGCATCCATCGGCTACTCCGAGCGCGGCTTGCAGCTGCTGTACTGCAGAACCACCGCGCTCTACCAACATCGAAACAATACCGCAAGACCAACACAGGTGTGCCAGCTTTAACGAGTGAGAGAACATTATAAAATTACTAAGAAAGTAGATAAATATAATTTGAAATACAAGTGAAATTCATTTAATACGCTAACATTACCGTTGCTAAAACAAAAGTGTCGATTTAATTACAATACAACTTCATTAAATAATCAACTTGAAACATTATTTAACAAAACGTAATTTTTCTATGAAGGGCACCTTTGGTTTTTAGCTTACTCGAATGAGACATTATCCTAAATGTTTATTCTTCTGATATTATACTAGACTCATAATAAATCGTCTCTGTATACATCGGCCTTGTAAAAATAATTACATACTTTTTCTCGCTCAATAAGTTAGTTGTAAATAAATCTTATAATACACAATAAATGAATAATATTAAATAATTAATGTTCACATTAAATAGGAAAATTAATAATTATTAAGAAATTATCAACGTAAACAATAAACCTGGAATGTTAATAATACGTAACTCTTGCTAAATTTGGTATAAGGCTAACACCACTCTCCTTCCACAGTCGGTTAACTAAACAAAAAGAGGAGACAGAGTAGTTCCGTGTTTTATACCAATGTCATTTCGCGTTACAATGCTAATGAATCTTGATCCTTGAGAAGTGTCATTGGTATGCGTCACAATGACAGCATACTCCGTCTCCTGTCGGTTGCGCTCCGATGCGGTACAGAGGATCAAGATTGCGCGTCCCTCAGTTAGCTGCTTGTCAAGTGCCGAGAGCCACGAACGAACTAATGTTGTTCGCCCTCTTCTCCGTTTTTGGCTCCCTGTTAAAAAAAAGCAATTATGTAGGTAATTACATATATAAAGGAATTGGTTATAGGTTTATTTTCATTGTAACCTATTGATACTCAGGCGTGACACATTGTGCAAGGTGCATTGTGAGTGGCGTTGTGAGACATGACGATTTACAAAATGTCAATCTTAGAGACACTGTGTTACCTGATAAAAAAAACTGTGTGCTATACCAAATGCCGCCTTGCAAGCTTGAGGCAACACAAAGTGCGTTGCAATTTATTGTAGAGTTCTGATAATTTACAAGACGACTTTAGATGCAGCGCTTTAAAATTGGGCGTTTTTGTCCATAATAAAATCAGAAACACAGAGTTTTCTCCTTGTTAGAACATTTGAACCACATTTTTTGTCCACAATTGAGATAAAAAAAGTTCTTATAGCATGAGCAACATGGTTTTATTAATACTGCATCTATAGATAACGAAGTCCATAAGAAATACCGACTCACTTTAGTAGGTAAATTTATAATAAATGCTGAACTCTACCACGTCATGGGATATGAAGGGCTATCTATAGAGAGAGATCTAAACAAAAACGCCCAAAATGTAGCAAAAAGAAACGTGCACGTGCATACTTCATGTGCGAGAATCCATCCGTTGTGGGCCACCTTGCCGTGCCTCGCGTATTCGAGGTGTAGCGCGCCCTCCGAGCTGAGCAGCAGCGCCCCTTGCAGGCGAGCCAGGGCAGCAGCGGCGTCGGCGGCGCTGGCGAACTCCACGAAGGCAACGGGCCCGCTGCTGCCGCCGTTGCTGCCGCTCAGCAATCGCAGCCGTGTGTACCCCGGGCAGCTGCGCGGAATACATTTGCTACTCCTCTGTCCGTACCCCCAGTGTGACATGTTTTTTACGTATTTAAGTAAGTACTTCACGCGTATCTATTCAGTTGGTTATCAGCGACTTTTTTTGTTACGTCACAGCATTCAAACGACAGCGATATCAACTAATTTTTAGGCCTATTATCTCTCGTGTCTCATTTTAAAAATAAAAGTCCTAGTCCGGTTTTTTATTTCTTCAAATTAATAGCTCATGTAATCCTTAGGTAGTTGTGATTTTTTATCTATCTTGTAATTTTATATTTCGATCGATTTGTGAATT
Organism: Eupithecia vulgata; assembly: GCA_946478455.1. Lineage (NCBI taxonomy): Eukaryota > Metazoa > Arthropoda > Insecta > Lepidoptera > Geometridae > Eupithecia > Eupithecia vulgata. Next base: position 7,346,285 of record OX297869.1, on the reverse strand, counting down.
AAATTTTAATTGCTTTAAGCTGCTTTAAAAATCTTCACGATTTTTTTACTCTTGTTGTTTACTTTTAAATGATACCAATAAAATTATCAAGCTCAATAAGTAACGTAAAAATGCTATTATAATAACTAACATTCAATAATTCTTAATTATTTTTTGACGTTCACAATACGCATAATATAAAAGATAATACAAACAGACTACAATAGCTGACATAGATTTATTTTATGCTTTTAATTAATTTAATGTTGCTTTTGCGTGCTGACGCTGCCCCATTTAATGATTACATAGGTCTATTATTATTAATTACGTTTCGGAAACCAATTTGTTTGACGATTATTACTTTAAAGCTATTGTTTTATCGTGGCTCTGGTATAGAGTTCTCGCGTTATTCGTAGTTTGTGCAAAAAACAGTTTAACGAAATAAAAAAGTGCAACATTTATCGGTCACTTACAGGTGTGGACAATACATAGAGTGATTACGTCGACGTGTGGTGTTAAAGTGCTCAGTACGGCTATCGTGTGTAATATGTCATGCTCGGTGGTACGGATGCAGGCAGCCTCTCTCACAAACACCAATCATAAATCCAATTAAACTTGTCGTTTGTGTGAGAGACCGAATAAATAAAAGTAAAACATAAAATTAAAAATTCCATCCAACATTTTTAGCAGTAGACACTGACTTTTTGTAGTGGGAAATAGAACCATTTTTGCTCTTTCCCTTTAACTAAACTAGACAGTAGAGTTAATTTTGTTGTTGTGCGTGATCATGCTCATAACATTGTGAATGTTTTTGACTGAAAATGATTGGTTTTAAACTAATGTTTGCAATCAAAAGTATAACCTGATTGCATAAATGATCCAAGTGTAACAACTGTTAGGTTTGCTTACTTCTCGTAGAGACAAGCTACGTCGTAGCTTTGTTGCTACGAAGCGTAGCATTATGGCTACGGCTTACCCAAGAATTTGACAAAATGTCCATTCTTACTCAAAATGACAAATTGTGGGCATCATCCCAACCATTGCATAACAATCCAAAAAAACTATGAATTTATTTCTTACTTTATATATTATTTCTGATTGAAGGTTATCTTTAGATCTTTTATGAACACAAAATCGGATTATGAACAAGGCTCTAAAGATCAAACAAATCAACGATCAAGTTTGTTAGTTGTCACAGTGGCCGTGTCGTATGAATCGGCGCCTACAACTCAGCCTGTGGAACGTATTAGAGGAAGGGCAGCCGCTTCATTCTCCTTGTTTTTAACAACTGCGAAGTCTGGTGATTGGCAAAACCCCCATCGCTTGGGGTAGGCATATTCTACAGTGGACTCGTGTGTGCTGTAGGCCAAGCGCATCTATTTTTGTCAGGGGTAGAATAGACAAAAATAACATCAAATCGTTTTGAATTTCTTTTCTTCGATTTCTATGATTTACTTACGCAATGTTCTTTATTGTAGCCTAGACGAAGACCTGCTATGCTACGGGGTTAATGAGTGAACAGTTGATAACCCTCACCTGCTGAATATCTCCTTGAGTTCATGCTCGGAGACGAACTGGCCGAGGTTGGCCACGAAGAGCGTGGAGCAGGGCGGCGCGGGGTGACCATGGCCGGCGGGGGGCGGGGGGTGCGCGCCCGGCGAGCCCAGCGCCGGCGCAGGCAGCACGCACGCGCCCAGCGTCAGCGGAGACTGGTAGGAGAACTGGGGAGGGATTGAACTCTTGAAAAATCAACATGAGTGATACACTGTCACACAGCTGTTCTGCTGCCGAAATTTAGCGAGAAGGAAAATGATGTATCAATCAAGTTTTGATACCTTAGTTAATGTTACAGATCTAATATAGTTGATATACCTAGGATCTACATCTATTGAATGCGCGTTTAACGAGAATATAGTCAATAGCTAGTCACTCGCCGGCGGTGGAACAGATGCCATAGGATGATGATAACCAGCCAAGTGTACTTGTAGGAACATGTACTTACGTGGTGTGGCCTATCGGCGGCAGCTAGTCAGAGATAGGAGCGCACTGGCGCCATCTGTGGGTGGATGGCGGGGTGCACCAGCCCGTGCGAGAGCGTCGGCAGCTCGCCGCCGTACGCCAGCGGGTGGTGCCACAGCTCGCCTCCACCCGGGAAGAACGGGCTCGCTAGGTCTGAACACGAACACACGTTACACTCCGAACACTTCCTAGACGGATCGCGTGTCATCTGTACTGTAGCTAGTATTATTTACAATGTGCTTCTGACATGTTTTCACGGTCACGATCGTCGTTTCATTTCACTAGTCGTTAGTCTGAAAGCTTTGCGTAGCCGGGTGCAAAATCTGACTGTTTCAATATTAAATTCCCAACTGGATAAACCCAAGATGTACTGTGTTATCATGAAAACATGTAATAGACAAGAGTGGCAGAGAACCCGAGAGATCAATCGATAGCTTCGCGGAGCTAGGCCTTGCGTGGTACGTGTAAGCGATCACAGATACTTTGTCCTACGCGTTCGCTCGACGAACCTCTCAACTAAAGTTTCACCCACCCTATCACCAGGTGTTTGGGCAGCAAAGTTGTGAAAAGCGTCCTGTAAACTATGAAATTGTTGAACGTGTAATCTTTTGAAGCAGAGTTGCAAGCTTGCTGATAACGCTGGACTCGCAAGAGAATCTATGACACAAAAGGGATAGCTTATACGCTTGTAGGGCCCTATATCAATGTACATTATACACACTAGCGTTACGGGGTTTGGAGAAAGTTTAATTTGCTGGTAAACAATGAAACTAAAGAGGGATCGGACGAGGTCGACTAGGTTTCCATTGTGTACAGGACGCTTTAAGGTCATCATCGGAGGGTCGTGAGGCGGTTGTCGTGTGTGGGTAGGTGTTGGGTACGTCGAGCGCGCGCCGGGCGTGTGTGCGTTGGCGGTACTTACGTCCAGTGAGTGGGTGCATCAATGCGGGGTGTGCAGCTGGCGCGGCTGTGGCAACTGCCGGCTTCGGCTTGCTGACCTTCGTGTTGCTTTTAGCGAACTCCAGCCGAATCGTTTGTGGCATGTCGGGGTCGAACCGGACGCCCTGCTGTGAACAGCCGCGAGCGGTGCGGCGCTCCGATATAATGACGATGGAAAGATCGGACGGCAATGCTCACGCGGCGGCGAGCCGCCTTCCGCGGAGATTGCGGGCCATGAGCGCGGTACAGATTAAACAAATTATATGAACTGAACTGAACCCCGAGAGCATAAAGTAGGTAATTGATAAAATTTAGTAGCTTTTGGTACTGATTGAGCAGGATTGAATGTATTTGAATGTCTTAAGTCCGCGCCTGCGCCTGCTAGGGTGACGGAACACAGTGCTCGGGTTGTGACATCAAAAACCTGTCAAACAGTGACATGCATTGCTTATTTACACCGTATCGTAGCCGCACGCACGGGGCCGCGGCGCCGGCTTCGCGGCACGCCTCGGCCGTTCGATATGTGCATGGGTTTAGCATAACTTACGATGCGGTTACTCGAGTCAGGAAATGTTATTCCAAGGTCTACAATGAGAGTATTACTATAGTGCTCGTTGGCTGTGTTGAGGCATGTGATGAGAAGAGGTTTAGTAACACCGTGCGTTTACATGTTTAGTATTTACAATAGCTTGTCAACCGATAGAAGTATCTCAGTTGATTGAGATATTGAATTGCACTGATGTATAAGTACCCTAACGTTACTGTGTATCGAAGCCAGTCAAGTTAATTAGGCGATAATATGTGTACGTGATCTGTATATCGTTACTTATATACTGTGTTTTTAGCTCAGTGGATATATTCCCAATCAAAACACATTATTTTAATGTTCGATGAAATTCTATACGAACCATTTATTGGGTTGAATTTGTTCCAATTCAATGAACCATATTATATGAGAGCGTTTATTAATATTTTTGGATCAAATTCAACAATCTATCTCTAAGCATATTTGTTGATACCAATACTTGTACTTGGTTAATGTGGATATAAATTACTGAGTAGGGATACCAACCTGAAGATCTTGCTTGGCCGCCTCAGCGCCGGCGCGAGTGTGGAACGTCACAAAGCCGACCGGCTGCGAACATTTCAATGTTTATGTTACATCATTTCAGTATCTTTAGGAGCAATGAGAATAAATTAAATTATTGTTTCCGCATGAACTCACCGAAGCCGTTTTGCCGTTCTTGCTGGTAACCTTCAGCAGGGAGCCTTCATAGCCCTGCGAACAAAACGTAATGGTTATTTAATGTTATCTAAACAATCCCAGTTGCGTTCCAGCTAACTTACACACATTAGGGGGAAGTTTAAAAGAATTTGTACGCAGAAAAGGAGAATTACCAAATTGCTAGTCGTGTCATCCGTGTCATAGTGAAATTCAGATTATACGGCAAACTGAAAAATGGTTCTACACGGGGCCTGGCACGGGCGTAGCACGCGATCGGCGTTCCCTCAGTGAAACTTGGAGCACCTTTATGTTTGCGGCGCCGTCCGTACCAGCCGGATCAAGTGTAATCCCCCTTATCGACAGACAAAATCGATTCAATCCGAATATTACGAATCGGAGCATGACATTTGATATTTACGGCGCTGTAATCCGAATCGAGAACTTCTAGTCTCGTCGCGTGCCGGAACCGATGCTGTTTTATACCTTTTATATTTTCCTTGTCAATATTTAGTGTATTGTACGAACTCGATATGACTGAAGGGGACGTTTTATGGTATTTGTAAAGAAGATAGAGCAATATCAGTATCTTAGTTTTGGTATATTACCTCATATGCTCGAAATAGAAGATATAACTCTCGAGGCTTCGCATCCATCGGCAGCCCGCTCACGAATAGTGTTCGCACCTGAAACAAAAAAGAATTTTTTATTAGTTTACTGATATTTTGGGCAGATAAGGATTTCCGAAAGCAAAAAAAGTAAAAAAAAAGTTCCAAGTATTCCAAGAGCTTATGAACGAAATCAAATCCGTTTTTGAAGTTATTTTTTCCCTTAAACTAAGCAAATCTGTTCCTTCATTGCTAAGATCTTTCCATTCCTTAGTATTTTATGCGGCAAATTAATTCCCACAGTGTATTTAATGAAATAAAACTGAGTCAGTAATGGGCGATTTGCAGAGTGCTGGAAATGGAGATTGATAGCTGGCAACTCTGGTATTAGGAGACGCCATCTTGTTGCGTGTTTAATTTATGCGTCTAAGTTATTTTTATTGTAATTTTAATTAGCATCATTGGAATTACTCAACGGACCTTTTATCAAATTAGACGGGAGCTTTCTACGGTTTTGGCTATTCGTATGTACGTAATAAATACAGATGATTCAGAATAAGGGTTCCTGCGAATATACTTTCTTAAGTTTTTAATAATGACAAGGTGCAAGTTTATTGAGATTGTTTACAATGCAAAATTCTATTTTGTACCGTAGCTGATGTTAGATTTTATCGGTAAGTGTGTATCCCACCTTTATAAATATTATATTTTATCGCAACTCCAAGCTCGGTCAGTGCTAGAATGTCGGACCTTTATGTCGACTATTTTCCGGTCCAATGCACGGGAATTTCAAGTTTCATAGATATTTTTACAGCGTCAATTTTTAATAAAAGTTTCTTGCTGGATTCCATCACAGATTAAGGGAGCAGTTTTGGATTGGGAGTAAAGTTGTTAGGCTACATTGCATTTGTTTGGCCATGACTTGTGTTTCAGCCCTTTTAGTCTGGATCTCACTATCTATCTTGATCTACTTGTCTAAAATTGTCACAAATACAAAATAAACATATGCTCTTTAAATTTGTCGAACGGTATTAAATAATATTACAAGTTGTTAAATATTTATTACGTCTTAACATCTTAGATAGTTAGCATAAGTCAGTTAGGTACTTCATTCGACACACATATCTCGTTCTGTTTTAATAACTATAATGCGTCATAATATAATGTTAGGGATTTCATCTGAAGCAACTGAGCTCCCTGTTCGTAAATTAAAACATTACATAAAACGAAATCTTACAAAAAAAAAAGGCTTTTACTCCATAGATGTTCACACCATAATGCTAGCCCAGATATTGCCCAGTTCCGCACCGACAATAGTATTTAAGAAAATCAATGTTGTAATTAGTTTTATATTGACACGTATCTAAATCACATTTTATAAACTTACAAGTACTTAGTTCATTTTTCACTATTTCCACAAGTGGACAATAAAATTTTAATGAATAAAATAAATAACACCTTATTTTTTATTTGCCAATAATTAATTTTATAAAGCTGTATATAGTATAAAATGTGACTTGTCTGAGTGCTTATTTTGTAAGACTAAAGAAGTAAAGTTGTTGAGTTTGAGTTTGGAAACATTAATAATAATGACGAAATCACTAATTGATTCGCTTAGATCAGTTATTTGATTCCCGAACATTTATATTACGATGAAATCAGTATTCCGTAAAAGACGGCTATAAAACATACAGCGAGATATAAGTGTCAGAATCGGGCCCACCTCGTATATTTTACACGGCGAGGCCACGTCCGGTCAGTTTGAAAATGCCCCACCATGTCCACCATTTTCCGGTCGGTTGGCCCCGAATCCCTACGCCTCGCTATTGAGTTATGTTCCATACTCAGACGGGAGAGAGCGAATAGCTGGCAACACTCTGCGGAATGTTAGTTTTTTTCCGATAACTAACAATGTTACGTGGGTTATGTTCGTTTTTGTTTTATGATATTTTGTCAACGTTTTACAAAAACAAGTGCCATGCCCGCACAAGTATCATGCAACTACATACTCGTATGAATACTCTCCACATTGTTGACCAAAGTAGTACAATTGGGGAGAGGTTTGCACTCAAATTTAATTTTATAGACAATAAGGTCAAACACTTGTGACCTTATTGTCTATGAAATTAAATAAGTTCCCAAAAAATTGTGTTTGTACATACCGAATAAATAAAAATATCGTCTATGATTTTTATATCGTACAGCTTTGTTTGGTTCGACAATCAAACGCATTCTACTGTTATTCCAAATTCAATTTTTTTTATTTTTGAATTTCATTGTTTTGTTTCGCCTCATCACTAACACAACCTTCGACAAGAGTTAAATATTAATTTATCATCAATTTGCCTCGTGTAACAGACTTGTTCTAAAGTGGGGTGTCGTTGTCATTCCTGTAATACGTTTTCTCAACTATGAAAGCGCGATGAACATCTGATCTGTCCAGGGAGGACGATAGTATCTGCGCTGACATTAATGTGACTCTGGAAAATAAAATATTTTACTTGGCTATGGAGGACGGGAGAGTGTTTTAGTGGTGTATCCAATTTTCTTGAGGCATTAAGTTTGATGTTACAAGCGTTTGAATTTTATGAATAGTTTACAAGGTATAAAAAAAAATGCTTTTTTTACTCCTAACCTCCTCATCTCATCTCAACAGTCTATATTGGTCCACTGCTGGACGCAGGCCTCCCCCTGAAAAGCGCCTCATTGACTTTTATTAAAGAAGAGAAAATTTAATATTATTTATATTTAAATATTTATATTGTTTTAAGTTTCATACAAAAAAACTGTTTTGAATTTGTAATATTTTATGCAGTCCGTTTATTCATGAGTACTAGTTTAAGTATCTACTAGATTTTTATTTTGAATTCAAATGAGTGTTTTATTTGACTCATTTAACAACTTTTATAAGATATTTTTTTAGAGCAGGCACATTTGTTTACATGAGTATTTACTTAACACTCTTTTACTAAAATATGGTATATATAAGTTTGATAGGTGAAAATTAAGGTATTGAATTATGCACTTCATACACATTATAAATCAACCTTGTAACTCACTCGCGACTTAATTTGATATAGTCAATTGATTGGTCACTTGTTAATAGCAATACCGACGCGCGGGGAATTTCGTTAATATGAGAGCACAAGCATGTCAGTCTGCGTTTAATGACAAAATTGGTATAAAAAATTATACCGGTCTATTGACGATGTCAATGATAAAGTTTCTGACAGACTATTTAATTTATGACTTGTTTCTGCTCTCGGCTATTTGAATTTCCGTTTATGAGTGAAAAGGTAAAAGACAGACAGACAGACAGAGTTACTTTTGAATTTATAATATTAGTAATTAGTTTGGATTTGGAACCTCTATCGAAACTGGACCATTTTTTAAGATTTCATTTAATTTTTTTGACGGCCTGTTTGACGCGGTGGGCGAAGGTCTGCCTGCGACGCAGGAGGTTGCGGGTTCGATTCCCGCCTCGGGACAAATGTGTGTACGATCTACAGACATTTGTTCAGGGTGATCTGGACGTTTTCTATCTATAATAAATCTATCTGTGTATTGTATTATGTATATCAGTTATCTAGTACCCATAACACAAGCTCTGCTTAGCTTGGGGCTAGGTAATGCTGTGTGAATTGTCCACCGTATTTTTTTTAAATTTGTTATTTATCGTTTGATATAGATCATGGACAAATTAATTAATTTAAGTTAAGATTGACACCGCGACTAATAAACTCTGTCAGAATTTCGACCTATGTGATCAAATTCTCTCCATGTTTGCTTAACACGTTATAGGTATAGTGGCTATAAATAAAATGCAAAAATAAAGGTTCACACGATCGATTGCCAGCGTGAATGTGCATCGAGCCGATTGAAGCGGATGCACCCGGGGCACTGCGATTTTATCACATCGTGTGTACCTTCCCTACATAGGTACCTAAGTTATAACGTGCAACACCGTAATATCTACGGAACACAGTTTATGTTTGCTACGTGAATGTGTTTGTTTTTTCAACTTTTGAACTCAACTTTATCTCTATTTACAAGACAGATGGAAGCCTTAAAATACTTGATTCTCTAACAAGTCGTAACAAGTCGTACGTCTTGTAAGTTCGTATGGATACTAAATTATAGATTAATAAGTAAATAGGCACCTAAGCTAGGTATTTTATGGAATAAATATTATATTTATTCTTTATCTAAAAGAAGATCCACGAAAAACTGGTAATTAAAATGTCGAAGGTACAGAAAAAATGCACGAGAATTGTTTGTTGACTACGGTGCACATGCAGGTAGTTTTTAAAGTAAGTAAATAATAACTCTTAATTCATAGCACTCTATATAAAATATTAAACTAAATCCAGTTAAAAAAATGCAAATGGTAAAAGCATCCATCAAATACGTAGGATAATCAAATTGACTCCATTACATTGAAACGGGCTGTTTCAAAAGAATTCAGCATGATGTTTATAATTTGTACCTAGTATAGAAAGTAAATTGTTAACATGCCTATTTTAAAATAGTTGGAAATTTTCCGACGTTACCTACTTGGTACTTAAAAAACATACATACATCCAAAGATAGATTCTCCTTTTTTTTCGAAGTCCGTAAAAAAATATTCAATCGCCTTTCAAACAACAAAACATAATCAAAATCAGTCTTTACGAGGGCTATAATGCTACAAGACAGGCATAAGATACGTCAAACTAATAACACTCGTCGTTGAGTTCGAGGTGTATAAAAATATAGTGACATTGTAAATACTGAGGAATATTGATGTTCCATTCAAACCGTTAAAATGTATCTATTTTCCACATGCTCGCTTGATTGAAATGGGTAATGGAGAAACCCACTTTGTTGCTTTGTTTTGTTTGTATTTCGCGTTTGGTTAATACGTCTGTGGCCCACTCAGGAACCAAAACAGTAATGCGGCAACCGACAGCAGTATAAAAACTCTATTTCATTGAAAGGTCATAGACTTAGTGACGGAAAACTGAACTTGCCCTGGCGACACCTAAAAAACAAAGCTTTTTAACAATAAATTGACAATGAACCCAAATACTTTAATACCCTTCAAAATTAAAAAGGTTTTTGAGGATGGGAATTTCCCTGCAAACGTTCAAAATTGAAATCTAAAAATTCAATACTGAAAAACTCAAAGTTTTTTTATTAGTTGATAAGTCTTTAAGCTGAAGGATATATCTCTGTTAATATTGACATCAATTCGTATCTATCAACAAAAAGCTCGCTGGATATAAAAGAACTCAATAATAGGTACATTTTAATGGAAATGTGTACGTATTGTTCTATTCCTATTTCCTTTCTTGATTGAAACAACTCAGATCGGAGTCTGCTGAATAGAAAATCGGTGGTTAACTTTCCGACTGACCACTTTAACCTGAACTTTGGCAATTCATTTTGTTTTCAACATTTTCTGCGTCGGATGTCCGTAAAAAGAAAAGCAAGGTCCGGCCTTTGTTATTCTGGTTACCTATGCGAGTTTTGTGTTTTAGCCGAGGGGATTCTGCTCGTCGGTTGTGGCAGTTCAACTTTTGGATGTTTTTACAAAAGCGCTCTATATTTTTACTTATTTTTACTTATTTTGCATTATCGTGATTGATTTCCTATGATTTATTCAATTCTATTTATTTTTCATTTAGAAGTTTAGGGTTCAAAATCGTTTCGTAAAAACTAACGCAACTTTCCCTGTCAAATAAAAGTTTGAAATTGAGCCCGAAACTTGGGGAGAGCAATTTTTCTTCGGACATCAATGTCAGTGGCAATAATTCACAAGTTTCCCGTCGACCTCGGCGATTGACGGCCGGCGGAGTTTCCGGCATTTGGCCTTGTATTTAAAGGGTGGACGTCTACATAAAACGGTATTTTGATGTATCAAAAAGTTGCAACTTGGTTAGAATTATTCAAAGACTTGCGAAACGCGAACTGAAGGAAATCAGACTAAATTTAACTTTGTTAGAAAAAAATAAGAATAAAAATGTGCAATGATAAATGGATAAAGCCAATAAAAACTGTAAAGTGAAGCTGAATTCCAAACTGATTTTCTTGAAAGTATCAACAATCGCTCTGCAATGGAAACCGATCAGCTCAGATAGAGATATTTCTAATTTTTCGGTTGACCTGCGTTCGCTGGAACATTGTAGACTGTGGCTCTAGAAAGAAAAATAGATAAAACGAACGCAAACAGACTCGAAGCGAAAAAGTAAAAAGGCGCAAGAATACGGAGCTAATTGAAATCACTGACTTAACTTTCAATATTTAACTTTATATTCTCGAGCTCATAGAATCTGAGAATTCTGATCGAATTATTGAACTGTTTCTAACAGAAGAAGTGGACTTTTATAATTAACTTCACCGACTTTTATCCAATTTGAAGACCTTTATACCCGTATTTCCGGATATAACATTAAACATAATTTCATTCACGTCAAGAGCAAGGAATTTTACCCTTTGATATTGCATATATGCTAATAATGCAATATCAATATGCTATAGCATTTAAATCACTAACGAGGCAATAAAAAAACATTACAATCTTATAAAGTCAAAATAACGTGTCTCTTTTGCTGAAAAAGAATTGGAAAATAGAAGAAATTTATTACCATTACCTATCTACTTTCTTAACATCTAGAGTGGCCTTTAACTGTCCCTTTAAAAAGTTGACAAACTAAGAAAACTGTAGTCGGACGCGACAAAGCAACGCCCAACTAAATTGCGCGAAAGTAATAAAGAATTCAGAGAGAACAATTAAAATCTCAAAAGAATGGCAAAGAAACGAGTTCCAACGGGGCAATGATGTCGACCACCTGCTCCGCTGAGATCGGGATCATAATGTTAATTTAATTAAAGGACTAATCTAAATTGCAGACGACCCAACACTCCGACGGTCATTAAAAGGATATTTCGTCGCCGACACTAAGTCGGGGAAAGTTGCAGATTATAAATATCTCAGAAAACAACTCGAGCGGGAGACTACGCGAGTAAAACATTCTAGTAAGTACAAAAGTTTACAGTCGCTAACTTTATGTCTCCATATAGCACTCATAACAGGGAAATATTATAGGTACCTAGGTACCCTAAAAAGCTGTTTTTTTTTAGAAAAAACATCTTCTGACTGAATATGTGTCTTACAATAAAATATCTTTTTGTGTGTCTCATTCATTATTATTACTGAATAATATAATAGTTAGCAAATAAATATTGAGCTAACAAATTAAATAAGTTCCCAAAAATTTTCGACTTCGAAAAAGTCCGTAAGAGGTTTGAGAGTTTTGAGATTTTCGACGAAAACCGACTGAGACTTCGTGGCTTAGTTGGTTAGAGCACACCCGTACTAAGGGTGGGGTGCGGGTTCGAGTCCCGCCGAAGTCGAAAATTTTTGGGAACTTATTTCATTTCTTAGAGATGCCCAGAGTGGGGGTAGGCACTATAACAAAAATCCTTAAATATTGAGCTTTAAAACATCAGCTAGTATCGCAGTAAAAACTGTATTTAATTAAATAGCGTGTACTACTTGCTATACTTATCTAAATTGCAGAAAACGGACCCGTTTAAGTTTCATTAAAAGGGGTTCTGCGAGACTCTACACAAGGAAGAAAAAGTTTTTCAGCGATAAAGATGCCTTTCGTCTTGAAAGCAGACAAAACTTGCCGGGTGGCGGGTGGAAAACAATTTATTATTTCCTTTGATAGCCTCTACAATCCTTATAAAGGAATTTGCTAATTTAAAAACGCTGACGAACTTTTGTTCTAATTAAACAGCTGAAGATTTACGCTAGTTTTTGTTCCGGGAATCCTTTTTTGCTGAGCTTTACACACTGACTATGAAAATTAGGGGAACAAGCTTTTCGAATTTTGATGAGAAGTTAGGTAGAGGCACGAACCATAAAAGCGTTTTTTTGCGGATTATTAATTTAATGAGTTCCTGTAAAAATGCCTTTAATTTGTACTCAAGAAGACTCAAATTATTGAGTAATGAGTAACAAGCGGACATCAATTCCAAATCAACGGCAGTCGGGCACAGGAGGACTCGGCCCGCCCAAATTATGTTCAATGGATAATTAATTATCCTTGTTCAGTTCGATAACAAAGCCGGTAATATTGAGATCGCTATAAAACCACACCACAGAAATATATTTAACGAACACACTAATGAGCGGTTATTTAATGGACTGATCATTATGTATTTAATTGTGTGCTTTGAACATAGATTTTTTTGTAAATTATTATGATACGAATAAGTATTGAGATACACGAGAACAAATAATTTGATTTTTATGTGTCTCTATCCAAATTCATATTATCTAATATATAAAAATAAGTCGGGTTTTCCTTTCTGACGCTATAACTCCAGAACGCACGAACCGATTTCCACGGTTTTGCATTCGTTGGAAAGGTCTCGGGCTCCGTGAGGTTTATAGATGAAAAAATAACTACCCGTGCGAAGCCGGGGCGGATCGCTAGTATTATATGTAACTATCCATATTCATATTATAAATTGAAAAGTATCTCTGTCTATCCATCCATCTGTTACCTTATCGCGCATAAACGGCTCAACCTCAATGAAATTTGACAGGGAGGTAAATAATATCCCAGGGGACGGACATAGGGTACTTGAAAACCGCGAGCAAAGCTGCAGGTCGCAGCTATACACATAAAATACCAAGTAAGGTTATCAATACACGTGTTTCCATACCATATTACATTATTAAGGTTTTACCAACATTTTATAATTAGCGTGGCAAATGACGGTCACACTTTCATTTCCTTGCGAAGTAACTCTGCTGAAAAGAAACATAGGTCCTTGAGCTTTGTAGTGTTATTTTAATGGGACCCCAAAGGGAAGGTTGGTGCAATTAAAATTTTCCATTTTATAAAATTAACGAGCAGAGGAAAATGCCAAGAGAGGTCTTTCCGCTGGGCTTTTCACCAAACAAATCATTCTGCCTAACGACACCTTACATATCGGATTCACAAACTAACCACTTCTTTAAACACGAAGACGAAGAGATTCTATGATTTTTTTAAAATATACAATCTATATTTTTGAAACGCAATGTTGTTCCACTATATTTTGAAACAAAGGAACCCGAAAAGTGAGTATGCAGTTGCACTTTTGTATCTTAAGTAAGATCCATACAGTCAAGACGACTACATTAACGCCTTAGCTTTGTAGGTTCCACTATTGGCACACATACACAGGGTTACAAGGGAACTGGGTTTGTCTCGCCTTATCTGAAATTCAAATTCAGCTGCAGGTGAGGACTCGATTGAGCGAAACTTCCTGTAAGGTTTAGATTTACTGGCCACAATTGAATCCAGCGGGGCTCCGTACCCATACAGTTTGCAAAGTGGCTTACGAAATAGATCCGTGTGCTTTGAAGAAAGCGGGCGAGATCCTATCTGTTGGAAGTTTTCACTCGCCGCTTAGTTACCGGGCACCGATCGGAGACGTGAGATTGTAATTCTAGCTTGCGATGTGCTGTGTCACAGAATTATAGCTAGCTGACTTGCGATTTATAACATCCACTCTGATGAGTAGATAAACGATGTTGGTTATCTTGTTTGAAAAGTGACTGTTGTTAGTTGTTGACATAGACTTACAACTTTCCTGTATGCGCATATAACTACAATAACACATGAATCATCTGCCTATGGCTGCATATCTATTAAAAATACATAATTGTTTTGCTGTTTATTAGACATTGTTAACGAGACCTGTTGGCTTGTAAAACTGTTTCTAATAGTACCTAAATCTATAAACTGATAATTTTGATAGCAATTCTGTTTGCTATTTCAGAATACCAGCAGCTGTTACAACAATAAGCCGAATTAGCGCCTGTCAAAAAGTCCAATTATCCAATGTCCACATTGTTATGCCATCCAAAAGTAAAAAAGTTACCGAATAATTCGACGGTAGTGCATAAAGTATTACACATACAGTCATAAATATCGTGCCCATAAGGACGATTAAATTCTTTACTCCGGCGATGGGAGAATTCTTTCTCTCGACGTCTACATCCAAGCAATTTTTCACAACTCTGTATACAGACAGTAAGTTTCCTACGTTTTGGCGCAATATTTAAGTCGATGTTGCAGGTTTTCAGTGACGTGATTCGTTGCAGATGGCATTAGGTCAAGATTCTTTCCCACTTCTTTAACTTTAACCATATAGAACGAAAAATTACACAACTAAAGAAATTATTAAATAAAAATAAATAATGCTGGATAATTTACACAGAACTATCTAGCCCCAAGCTAAGCAGAGCTTGTGATATGGATACGAGATAACTGATACAATTATGTGACTTCTTGTGACTCAGGAAGGATATTACGTCAATAAAAGAGGGAACTGTGTGATTTTAATTCCCTACAATCAGTGTCAAAAGTCTGTGGTGTTGTTACATCTCTACTGTTGATATAGCAAGGCCTAGATTCTCTGAAGCGGAATAGCGGAACAGCCTAAAAGCAACCATTGAACATTCGACAAGCAGTATATCCTGATGTGCCATTAAGCACACGCCTTCCCAAATCGCTCGTAACTTGCGCCTTGATAGAGGTATCTCCGCAACTGCTTCAGACCATCTGATTGATGGCTGTAATCTCCACAACTATAGAACTCGCACAAGACAGATAGCCCGTGGATACCGGGGCTTACGTCTTATATTTGCACGAGAAATACAGACAGGGCTTCTTTTGATAAAACTTGCTAAAGCTTTTTAAAATGGATTTATGATGTCAGAGTACCTAAAGTTAGTAATTTGGAGACGCGAGAGGGATTTCTACCAAGGAAAACATGTTCAGGTATCATATGCATGTAACTTCAATGAAGCTGTTTTTTATTTGTTTTCTTTAATGAAATAGAAATATATCTACATATTTATTTTTGTATTTTATGATGTTTTATAGTGAAATTTAATCATTGTTATGTAGATATTTTAAGGCTCCATCGCAAAATATCTTAACGTGACGTTACTGTTCACCGTATTGTCATGAAGCGTTAGCGAGATATCTTATTTCAAAGAAAAATATTTATAAGATACTACACGCAAACAACAAACATGATGGTTTTTATCTTTTATTTGCTTCTAATTTTATTTTTATTGAAATAACAAAAGCACTTCGTTGACTAACTGAATGGTGACGTCAAGAAATAGGGCAGCGTTTTTATCAGCCAAAACTGAGTGCAGGATTTTTTTTATTTATTTGCTCATTGTTACAAAAAAGTAAGGTGGTTTATTTTCGGCAATGAAATAACAAATAATCGATTAAAAAACTATGCATGCTATTGTCGCTTTAAAAGTCAAGCCAGAAACAAGCAAAACATAAAATGATAAAACTGTTTGCAAAAGTCGATTTAAACAGGGAATTCAATCAGTCCAAACAAGCAGAAAATCGAACCCCAAGCCCCAAATCATCCAATCGTAGTAAATCTCAAATTCCGAGTACGCAAGCTAAGGAGCCGTACCGTCCCGGCCAAGTCCCTGATTTAAATTGCAGATGGCCCTCCGGGAACGAACGCAGACACCCGCGATATGCTAATCATAGTCAAGCCAAGGATTATCCCTGTTTACACTCAACAAACTCACTTAATTTCGCACCGACTGATGTCTTGACATATTTGCCGGCGAGCAGCGCGCCGGATTTGACAGCAATATTATCTGGATCCCTGAAGTAACTCGGAACTTACAATTATGGTTTGTTGCGGCTCCGGCGAAGTTGTTTAGTGTCAAGACTTCTCCTTCGCAATATCGCTCATTGACAAACATTGTGGAGAAGAAAACACAAATTAAAATTTCGGTTGTATTACCCTTCGTAAATTATCAAGTTTCATATAAAGGTACATGTAACTATGTAGAATTTGTTAAATTTAATCTTATGAAGTACTAGTGGTAAGCCCCGGCTTCGCATGGGTATATTCTATAGTCTATGTTCATCACAGATGATGTAGGATTCTAATGGTGAAAGAATTTATCAAGTCGGTCCAGTAGTTTCGGAGCCTATCCAATTCAAACAAACAAACAAATCTTTCCTATTTATAATATTGTTATTATAGTATATAAAACTGAAACAACGGGTGTGCGAAGAGAACTGCAGAAATATTGAAGATTTAAATTGAGTGAATCCATTACATCAGCCTTTCTATTTAGTAGATTGGAGCTTCCAACTACTGGGAAGTAGCTTTCTGTTATAACAATATGGATGCATGCCAGCGAGCAGAGGAAAGTGCATTAATATCCAATGTATTCGCAAACGGTGTAGGTAATGCGATACGATATTCTAATTGGATTCCTTTACGTAGGTATTTCGGGAGTGGCGTACCTGGATCGGTATCAGAAATTAAGTACATTATGTTCTGCAGTAGATTCATAGTTTTCATGTAACAACCTATGAAAGATTTTCATGAATTCCGTTGAGTTATAAGCCACTTCAATTTTACTTTTTCACTTCAAAATGAGGCATTCTGTTAAGGCGAGGATTCCCGAGCGGCCGATGCTATAGCTCGGCGAGTACTACTGAGCAAGACTGCGCAGGCAGCCGAGCACGATTTTGTAGGTATTTAGGTGTTTTGAAAAATATTTGTATGGCATATTAAAATATTTTCTAGTGATGCACTGCGTAATAACGTTTGCAATGTTTTGGTATACATTTTGTGTCATTTTATTCATTTTTCTATTCACACTGATCATTCAAAGTTTGATTTAGAGGTAACTTTGTAATTTTTTTCTATCGGGTAAAATTCCGAAATCCGGGAATCCTCGCCTTAATAATTTTCATATTTTCACAGCTATGCTGATCTCCACTTCAACTTGAAACTTGATCAAAGTAATAAGTTACAACAGTTTAACCTCAGATCATTTCAGTTGCAAAGCATGTTTTCAACTTGTTTTCAACACTTCTAACGATGTCTTCTTTTGCGACTAACGCAAAGTGGATGGTAAACTAAAAGTTAGCATCAAAGTTAAGTACTTATTTACTGAAATTAGTTTTTTTACCTTCCAGACTGTTTTATAATTGTCTATCATTTTTTTTGCGCTATACACTGTTTTGGATAACGCTCATTGCAAACAGCTTTTATATAAACACCACACAACATACTTATATTTCCAAATTCCAATAAACATTAAACGCGTTCTAGTAAATATCTAAGACCGGGCAATAAGTACGCTTGAGGCATCGTAAAGTCGACCTGAGTTGGCACTAATACGAATTTATGTCGATGGACCCGCGGAGCCGCTATCGATCCACTACAGCCTATAAATGTTTCAATTTACAAACCACCCATTTTATGTTAACCATGATATATTTTATATCACTTCATGAGCTCGAAGAAAGAACCTGCTGAAAATTTATTTACGCCATAAAGGTAGCGGGGGCCGAGACGGTGCCAAAGTTATTGGCCCTTTATTTTGTGCCCTTTTACTTTGTTGATGTTCGATATCACTTCATTTCAGCATTGGAAATTTACGTCGTTTACCCTTTTCTAAACCAAAATAAAAATTGTAAAAGTTTTCCTCTAGAAGACACCCTGACACAATCAGTTCAATGGTTTTATAAATTTCGCTACAGTGAATTTGGACTTTTAATTGGTCGCACTATATCAGCTAAAGTAGCTGCAGTAAAACAAGATTCCAGTATAAGTATTGCAGAACCAAATCCGTGTTTTACAAGCAAATATATTGGTCGCCCTCCAGACTTTCTCCGCAAACAACCGCGTAACTCACAGACACCGTTTAAGTTTTATATCGAGTTTGTAAGAAAATCCCGATTTACATGATAAAGCCTCGCGTCGAAAGCGCGTTCCCTTGCTCGATGTCTCCGGAATCGGGTCCTTACCAGGGACAGGAATGTGCTAAGCATCTGACTCAAGCACGCGGAGTACATCCGGAATATTTGATTGAGCATGGACGTGTTCGGTATTAAATTTGTCCGCAATTATATTTGTACCGGAGAAAGGTCAACGGGAATTTGATAAGCATAGAGATGTCGAAGTTATAAATATCCAAGTACATAAAACTTAAAATTTTATGAAGGGCGTATTTGTACTAACATATACACTCTGGAGTATTATTTATGAGACGTGGACGTGGTGTTTCCATGGCAATTTTAACTCATATCCTAACTCAAGACAATTAAAACGAGAAGTTAAGCAGTCACTTTGTAAGAAGTTGGGCTTAAATGTTTGCATATGTGATGTGGTACACTTTTCTTGACAGCACGCAAAAGAATTAAGCAATGAAAAATTAAAACACCTATGGTATTATAAACTCAACAATAGGGTAGAGTTATTATGAAAATTTCCATGGCGAGGTCAGTCTGACCATGTTATGTGGTAAAGAGTTTTTAATGCTCTCTGATTTTATGCTGTTTTGTTTTTCAAGTTTTGTGGTAGATCTGCTGTCAGTTGGTGTTTCGTGGCCGCCATGTTCTGAAATTGTTTAAGAGAAATTGTTTTTGAAATTGTTTTTTATTTCAAGAGTAGAGAGGTTATCAGATAGACTATCAGACTAGAGATCAATGGTATAAAATTCAATATTTTGACGTGTTTAAATGCGATACAGAATTTGATGACACCTTACAGATTTTGCTACTCTGGTCATACAAACAAAGGGTTTAGTTAGCACCACGTTGAGCGCCAAATAATCACCGAATCAAAAATACAAAATTGCTATGGATTATTAATCTAACTCCTTTTTACCACACATTTTATTTGACATAATTATATTTGACAAACACAACATCTAACTATCCATACCGCAGCAGACATTAAAAGACAAACAATGTCGCGTTTGTACCACGTTGGGCGCCAAAGTTCGCGATATGTGGTATGCCACATGAGTAGTAATTAACACTGCCTCGCGAGTCTTGCCCCTCTTGGTGCACCCTACATGTTTCCCCCTCTCTGCCCCCCCTAACCCACTGAGTGGGGCACGCCGATTGAATTAAACTTCGGCACGGTTGTTGTGGTTCGAATCCGAGGTTGGTTTTGCCGCCCGCGTTTTGTGCAGCTGCGATTAAACTGGCAATACTTGTCCGGCCTTTATTAGTTTTACTGCAAACGGTTCGTGGGTATTGAGTAGGTGGAATGGAGGTAATATCGGTTTATTGTAGTTACGTTGATTATGCACAAAAGTAATTGGGAGAAGGTTAACTAAACCGTAAATTTGCAAGGGCGATAAATTAGTCTATGATTTCGTTTGAAGTAGAGTCTTACTTTTGAGATGATATTCTATCGTTCGTTACCATGGTAACTTGTTAATTACAAGTTAACTCTTCGCTCGCCTAGTCTTTATGCTTTACGTTTCCTTTACGTTTCACTAAATTGTAGGTCGTTTACTCGAGCTGTTTCTGATGTTACTGTTAATTACCAAGTAAGATTTAGAGCTTTCAAGGAGGTTATGTATTTCCAGTTATCTACCTAATTGCTTTAACTATTACTGCACTATCTCGACTTAGCGTGAATATTAATTAATTTAAACTTCGGGTTGTATCAACGTTAGTTGGAAAGCATTTCGACTGAAATAGAAACACAGGTGACATAACTAACCTTACGACACAGTGTCTCAAGAGGTAAATGATATTTTTTTAATGAGGCAGTACGAGCTGCGTTGTTAAAACTCAAGTAAAATTTCTCAAATCTCTCACCTCTCTTTTCAAGTTAAATTATTTTGGAACCAGTAGTTTTGGGATGATTCTTAGAAGGCCTTTGTCATGCCAGGCACATAAAAATACTAGACAATTCACACAGCATCACCTAACCCTCAGATCTGCTGAAGACCCTTCCCTACAAGGTTGTCTAGAGTCAGAGGTAAGACCGCCAATTGTCACTTATGTTATAATAACGGTCTACCCCGGCTTCGCACGGGTAGTTATTTTTTCGTCAATTTTCTAATACATCCTATTCCGGACTAAGAGAAATCCAACAAACCAAAAACCATGAAAATCGGTACCGTCGTTCTTGAGTTATAAATTGTGTAACTAACACTACTTTGTTTTAAATATCAATTATGTTTTAAACAACTGTTTCAATTTTACTATATTGTTTTTTTTTTGTTTTAAGTGTGCAACAAATGTATTCTCTATGTCTATATATCAAACTCCAATCTAAGCAGAGCTTGTATGGCAGTATTCATTTAACTGGACATGTCGGGTTAACTGTTAACACATTCAATATCTTATAAGTTGTTTCATGATTAGTTTCCTACTTAGCAAAGCACAGGTCATAATTAACCTTACAAAACAGTGTCACGCTTTAGTCATGTGAGAGGCAGCCCATGCAGCCCATCGTGTGAATGACGCAGTAGGGGCTGCGTTGTTAAAACTCAAGCCGTGTTGAGGTGCGCTCGCTAATTGTGCTCCACGTAGAGAGGGGTTACCCACCCTACTTGGCTAGTGCAGGCTGTCGCGGCGGTATGTTACCTCGACAGGGAAGGTCAGCTTGTATAAAGACACTGAGTAGCTACCGAAAATAGCGAAGTATATTAAAGCCGTTTAGTTAGCGCTGTTTACAAAAATGTTATGATACTTAAAAATTTAGGCCAATATAAATCTTAGGCATTTGTCTAGCGAAAGTCACTCAGCTGAGATGAGATTGATTGTATATTTTTTATGACGAACTCTTACCTAGATCATGGGTCATGGCACGTATTATGACTAAATTCCGAAGCATCAAGACATTTACGGTGGGAGCTCGCACTAGCCTAGTGCACTACAACTCCTTGTTTCGGAAGCTCATTGTACTGAGAAAAAAAACTGTATTACTTGTTGACATTGGGCTTATGAGATGTCGCGTAGGTGTTTTCTGTGCTTACTACACGTAGGACACCGTCTAGTCTTGAGATTTTTTTTTCTTGTAATTAGAGCCAACTTTTTAGACGCATTAAACACACACTTTAAAATTTGATACCTATCTAAGTATAAAATATCATTAACTCATTATCATTTATTAAAAAAAATAAACATTTAAAAAAATAGGTACGAATAATGAGACCAAAATCATGAAAAAGGTAGCAAATGAAAATATAGCTAGTTTAAGCCATTCGCCTGTACTTAAAACTATACCCTTACTTTTCCTTAAAGTGTTACAAACTCAAGCAATTTGACCTAAAACCGAGTGGGTAACACTGAAACGATAAGTGCATGTAGCATTTTGCGTTGCACTTTATACATATAAAGAAGCGGGGTCGTGTCGTGACCCAGACTCTTATAGAGCTCATTGTGAGAGTATTTTTAATCTACACGATATGAAATTCAATATAATTGTTACATTTGCAAAAATCCAAGAAAAAGAAGAAGAGAAAGAAAGATAAAAACTAGTTTCGGAGTTAGCCCTAGCTTCCATAGCTTTGCAAGTATTCTTTGGGTATTAAAATGTCTATACATACTAATGTATGTAAATACTACCTTTTTGAATACAAAAGGCGATACTCATAAAAAAATGTTTTTACGAACTTGACGAATTCTTCAATGATAATTGTAGCGACTCGTAATATTTCATAAAAGGTATATAATACATAGATTATCATAATTAGAAAGGCATGATACCTGGCCAGTCTTCCATTGCAACACCCTAAATTGGTACATACTGTGAACATTTTATTACCACTCGCATAATCACTAAGACCTGATGACTGTATGAATGCATTAAATAAAATACTGAATACCTCTATCAAAAACTTCAACTTCCAGATATCCAAACTGAGGCATTTATAATATTAGTGTCGCGTGAGTGAATAAGTTTTTACTACACATTGGACATTCCTGGCTGAGGAGCGAAAACCCTCGTTTAATATTAACGTAGAATCATACCCCGCTATTGAACACAACTGAAATCATACCTTGCATAACAGTCAAGCACTTACAATTTTCCGATGCTGACAGAACAGTCGGTTCAATCTACAACACGAGAATTCGTATCTCATAGCTTTTAAATCTATAGCAAACAACTCTCTGATGGTATGATGATGATGACTAACTATGATGACCTTGATGTATCTCTTGGGAATCAATGTATGAAATATTAGCATCTTCATAAATTTTGCAGTCGTCAGAATTATCTACTTAGCTTCAGAGCTCCTTACAATTCGCATTCGCGTAAGACCCCCATTTCGATGTTGCACCTATGACAGATTTCTCTTCGCAGTTTGCAAGGAGAAAATTTGTCATGTTTCTGCTGTGGAATTACGCTAAAACCACTAATCCTTTAATTGACATTTGAAAGCCATTTCAATGGCTTTGCAAGCCTTTCAATGGCGTCTGGTCTTCGATGGCCTAACGGTATCAATTCAATTTCAAATTACAAAGGCCATTCAAAGGGCTTTCAAATGTCACTATAGGATGAGTCCTATAGTAACATGACTATCTACGTGTTTGGTGATAGCTTTGATTTTTTAGGAAAAACATACAAGTGTCTAATTTTTGTTACTTGTTACGTTGTACTTGTTTTATTTTGCTATTGTAATGTTAATAAAAACAAAGGTTTTAAAAGCTTTGTTTCGACCTGAAAATAATAAGTTATGGATTAAGAATAGATTTGTCACTTAAGTTTCAACTATAAGTCACAATTTGTGACAATATCGTGAACAATATTTGTGACTCACAAATATTGTTCACGATATTGTAATAATTTTGTCTTTTTAGATGTGCTTTTGTGATCTGTTTTTGCGACAAAAAATTGTCCATATGTTTTTGCGGCAAAATCGTCAAGCATTATGTTATGCTAACTTATCAGTCACGGTAGCAGCATACAGAATAAAAAAAAAAAAACACGGTTTCATAAGGAAAAGAAAACAATATGAAAAGTTAATGAAATTAAAATGAACCGATTTTTTGCATCAAATAACTCATAATTTGTTATTCAATAGTGACATTTGAAAATTACTATTGTTTTAGCGTAGTTCCACTTCTAGTCAATATTAACAAATTAAACCAATATTTTCTCACTATAACATCAAAAATCTTTTCGTCTGATTACTAAATCGGTGTTCAATATTTTAAAAATAGGTCACAGGCTCGTAGCCAAGACATCAAATTATACGCGCCAACATATTTGCAGCAAACTTTGACCCAGAATTTCTCCCGAAAAAGCTTTTCAATGACACGACCTTTTACAGAAAGGAGATACAGAATTCAGCTGCATGAGTCAGCTGTATGCCGATACCTGCAAAGGTACCTACCGGGTAAAGGTTCTCCCAAGACGTCGATCCTACCACCCTACCCGCTTCTGCACTCCTGTTACTCGAGGCATTCAAATAGCTGCTTTAGCATATAATATTTGCGGGGAAATCTTCATATGGTACCGGGTTTGTGTGCCTTTCCAAATAGATTCCATACTGAATAACCCAAAGTACTAACTGCAGGCTAATCTGTGTAAAGGGTATGTTTGCGATTACAGTTCACGAATTTTCATCTGAAGGGCTATTTGTGTTTGCAATCACTTTGATATCGATGGTTGGAATTGTATTTCAAGTACGTGCGGTCTATTGTACTTATTGAAATCACATTATAATATTATAAATGCGACAGTTTGGATGGGTGGATAGATGGATGTTTGATATTATCTTCACGCCAAAACTACAGGACGGATTTGTTCGAAATATTGCACATTATATTGCTTGGAATAAAAAAATTACTTATTTCTATGAACCGAAATATTGCATAATATATGGCTTGGAATAAAGAATAAACTACTCTCTATCAACAAATCAGATTCCATGGGATATAAATAACCTTTAAATGATGCCATAGAAACAAAGCGTTTGATGCCGCGTGCAGAAAAAAGTTAAAATATCTTTTAAAAAACAGTTAACGGACGAAACGCCCCAGTTCAAGATGGTCAGTAACAAAATAGCATTGAATTTTCGTCGATACACAAACCACGTTCAGTATAACATCAAACGACGTATCTATAAGTGTGGTAGAACCCTTAGAAACTAATTAGTATAAAAGTTACCCGCAGAGGGGTCACGGATGTTTTTGTTTTGAAGCGAGGGTAGACGAACTCTACCCTTCTAGCGCTCCTATTTAACAATTTAACTAGTCCGCCCTTCTAACGTATTCATGGCTTGGAGAATACCACTTATTTTACGAGTGCTGGTCGCACTGAATCGAAAAGGTAACCTATTTGGACTGCGACCCGGTTGAAATATCACGCCATCGCGTGTTACGCTATTTGGAGGCAGAAGATTTGTAAAAGCTTACTTTCCTTTAGTTAATAAAATATAGTTTTAAAGATGATACCTCAGTCAAAACGATTAAAAATATTCTCTTCTTGGACCGAAAACCTATAAGGTTGCTTCCCGTTGACCTAGAGTCATGAAATTTGGCAAGAAGCAAGGTTTTTATATTTATAGCACAAGTAAAGGGAAAAATCCGAGAGATGGAAATTTGTAGATAAAATTAAAAAAAAAAAATTCTTGCTAGTGACCAAAATTTGTGAAGCACTACTTTCCGTTGAACTAGAATCATGCTATTTGGCAAGAAACAAGAACACACAGAACTAACTCTTAACTTAACGGAACCCTCGGTGCACGAGTCCGACTCGCACTTGACGTTTTATTTTTAATAATGGACCAATTCGGAAAATTCTATCGCTATTGTATGAGATGAAGATACATGAACCCGAGGATATCCCATAAAAAGTATAATCAGCGGGATTAGTATAGTACGCGCAAATATTTATGAATTCTATAATAATATTTGTAATGCAAAACTTAAAAAAACATTGTAAAATGAAAGGATTCGTAGTCGGTTTCTATTTTTTAAAACAATCAAATTATTGGACAAAATAAAACTAGCTATAGAAAAGAAATAACCAATATGTTGAGACGAGTGTGTTATTTCGGTCAAACGAACACGTACTTGACCACATCGTTATGAATTCGCGCTGTCGACGCTACGTCAAAATATTGGGAACGAGGTGTCAACCAATTAAGTGAAATCTGAATATTCCAAATTCAAATTGGCAGTTCCCGTTGATAGACACCAGGTGGCGTTCCGTTCCACGATTGACAAACATACGAGGTTTACAGCTGTTGACTACAGATTTGGCGCATCACCGGTAAACGTAATTACGATTCAAAGTATTTTTAGTAAAAAGAACAAATAATTTTTTTACATTATGATGATATAAATTAAAACTTAGGCAAAACTAAAAACCATCAAAAACGCAAAGGTGCACAACGCAAAAAGTGAAAATTCGAATTAAACAACGGATGGGCCATAAATAAGATGATAAATGAAAATTTTCAAAACCACAATTTGTTTTAAGCTTCTCCGATTTGATCTGACCACCTATCCTACCAGTGTCATAAAATATTTTACACCAATATTTCTTTAATTCTGTAACTAGGATTCGAGAATAGAGTACTTACAGCTATTCTAAGCATTCATACAAGTGGTAAAACGAGACAAGATTCAGACAGTATAATGTTGAGTCTAGAATCCAAACATCCATTAATCATTGTCCCCTTACCGACTCTCAACAAAATATTAATGTAAAAACCGCGACGGAGTATCCAAGCACTGTATGGAAACGAGAATACATGAATGCTCCTTGACATTTCGCTACCCTTTGATGCGAAAGATCGTAAAGCTATTCCTGAGGCCGACTGTTGCGGATGTTTCAATAACATACCGCAAAACGATGTCAGGGGGAAACGTAGAAGTAACAATTACCTGAAATGAAGAAAACATCCCGTTATTTAATGAATCATGGACTTGTAATGTAATGGCAGACAGAAAGCTATTGATATTTATTTATTTGATGGAAAACCAGAAGCTTTTATACACAGAGTTACAAATTGATAGATACCAGTAAGCTTATCGAAGGTTTTCACGGATATGAAGAGCCTGTTCACACATCCCGGTTTCCGGGTAGCCGGTGCCGGGTATCCAGCGGCGAAGTGTATGGGCATGTACGATAGCTTTCACACGTACCAGCGTAAGGGGTTTGAAGATCGGCTACCACACTAATTCGTCAGGTTTTAGAGAGGAGAGGTTTCAGAGTAACTTTAGTTTTAAATAATGTTTCTTAGGTGAATATCTCAGCAACCGGACGCTTTACGACAATATGTATTTTGTCATTTTTTATTTGTGTAAATGTCTTCTATCCAAATTAATTAATAAAATCAAATGTGCGCCGTGATTTTGAAAAAAACAGCATGGTAGCCGATGCGGGGCCACCCTCCATACAAATGTCTTCAAACCCCTTGTATAAAATTTATGCCGGTGCCAGGTATCCGTCACCGATATCCGGCAACTGGCCTGTGTGAAAAGATACAGATACAAATATTATTGTATTTTTTACAAGAATACCACCTCTACGATCTTTCGGACATCACGATCTTCGATTTTTGTTTTTTAGAGTAGTCCCCCCAGTGTTTGTGAAATTATCATGTGATATGTGTTGTATAAATTTACTTCTGACGGCGCACATAGCAGTCCCTTCAGAATAAAACTTATAGGGGATCACCTCAAAATTAAACTTTATTACAACGAGGGAATCACCAAAATCTTGTAACAAATTAGTGTAGATTTCACCAAAATTGTTTTTGATAGTCGTGATTCCTTAAAAATATTATTGTGGTTTTTAAGTTTCACGAGATAAGTACTAATTCCTCGGCATACAATTTTTATGGGTCCAACTCAGAGTTATTCTCTACACAGTAGTGAAAGAATCAGCAAAATCTATTATCTAATGGCGGAGATACCAAAGTAACATACATAAAAAACAAGCAGTGTCGGAGCCTTTATAACACCAGAGTGTGACCGAGGCGACATCTGTCCGCGGTCGGATTTATCTCGAGACAAATTGCATCGCCCGCGCCAGAGACTAGCTAGAGCAGAGACACTACAGGCTAGATAAGCATAATATCGACCGGTTTGAATTGTAAAAAAGCAAGAAAAAACAACCACTCAACAGAACTTCTAAATTTAAATAAAAAGTTGAGAGGTGTCAAGTGGCACCCGGATGGAACGAAGTTCCTTTCTATAAGAGAGAGAGAGAGAGACAGACAGAGAAACATGCGCACGCCGCACGGCTTACAATAGCTCAAAAAAGTGTCGTTACAACTTTTCGTGAGATTTTTTTCCGTCCAGCCCCCTTTCACAACGCGCGATAAGGAACTTATTTCCAAAACTAGGTACTTGCTGACACGAAACGTGGAACTTCGCTGTAGCCTAAAAAACAAGCCCCTGAAAACGATTTTGAAGATCTAAATCGAAATAGCAATAGGCCAGTGATGCAATTACATGAGCTGCATTTTCAGAGCACGGCGGTAAAGGCTTTTTGACAGCTGTCAAAAGAAACGTCGCAAAAAAGTACATCTAAAAAAAAGTAGAGGCAACAAGCCACAAACAAAAGAAGAAGAAAAGTAGAGGTATTAAATTTTTCTTGTATTTAATTATATTTTAATTATCTCTTTATATGTCTATATTTTAGACTGTAAGAACGAGTAGGTAAATACCTAACAAAAGAAGGACGAAACTACACAAAGCTGTTTTTTCTGCAAAGCTTTTCTGGCCTTATTCAAATACCTAATTCAGATAAACACTCAAATAAAACCTGAAAACCGGTTAGATTAGACGTGATTTAGCACTAGCAACCCTAGTTCTCGCCATCCTTTGTGCAAATGAGACAAGTAACAATGCCGAAAGTTGTTTCGCCAAATTAATACTGCTTGCCACCGTCTGGGATTGGAATTAGTGATCCTCGGCGGGTTGGTGTTAGATGCACACTGAATCATTCAGACCACAGAGTTAATTATAACTTGCGACAGTTTCAAGCTGGACGAACAGTTCATTCCTTCATGGCTCAAAGCGATCTATATTTTGTAATCATTGACCTATAGATTTAAAATTTCTTTAAGGAAGTTCCAATCTTAAATAGCTTAAGACAAAAATAATCATTATTAATAAAACATACGATTAATTAATAATCATTTTAAAAGATTAAAAAAGAGATGTGATTTTATTAATCAAATAACAGAAACAAATTAGAACACAAAAAAAAATCGAAGTAGAAGAACTAGTATTTACAGTAGGTATGGTACATACTTCAAAAAAGTTGATAATTTTTATTTACTATTCTCTGTTGATTTATTATAGATATGTATATTTTTGTATTTTTTGATGTTTTTCTTGTGAAAATTGAATTATTGAAAAGTAGATATTATATGACTCAATCGCAAAATTTCTAAACATGTTCCAAATTTGCGATTGAGTCATAAAATATCTACTTTTATTCACCGTATTATCTTGAAGCTTTAGCGGGATATCTTATATGAAAGAAAGAAATGTTTGTAATACACACACTAATACTTCGATCAACAAAAAGTTAAAAAATCTATGCATATAGGTACCCCATTAAAACAATCCAGCTAACTGCAAACTGTTACAAACAATCTTCTTGTACCTCAACAGATCTATATGAATGCCAAAATAAATATAGGGTCTTATTGACAAGTAAAAATCACAGAGCGATTAAATATTTTAGGAGCTCTTTCATCTTCTCAATCGGATTTATTTCCTAATAGCCTGTTTCCTTAATCAGATTATATTCAGAAGCAACAGTCGATGCCTATATTAACTGCGTAATTAACAAATAGACTAAATCTATAAATAGAGTCCGACTTGACCCCTAAAATGACAAGTTGACAATATTCATCCCTTCATCTCGGCTTGTTTAAGCATTAATTGCCGGTTATTTATGTAGGAATATTCTAATTTACCCAAGCTAATACCCTGTTCCTTCAAAGCACAGTCTAATTGGATACAGCTGGTTAAATTTCAAAAATCAACAGAGGACGATCTTGGGGGTCTTCAAATTAAGATTGACAAGGTTCCTTCTGGGAAATCGTGCTCCATCTTAGGCCACGTCTTTACTATCTTAGTGAGATGTTGGTCAAACGTCAATACGAATTACAACAACAAAAAAAATCAACTGAATAGCCACGCAAACATAAATCAGATTTTAGCAAGTCTAAATTGAGACAATGAAGTACTATGAATAGTGTAAAAAACTGAAATAAATAAAATAAAATCCTGCACGTGGTGTAACCCTGCTGGATAACGAACTTTGCTCTGGTGAAAATATCATACAATCTTCATAATTTGTTAAGTCATACAATTTATAATTATTTTCCATTACTTGACACTGGCAGAATTGTCTAACCAGGCACGTTGCCATTAATAAAGAATTGAACTACAAAAGTTCATTACCTGCTTGTCGATTTATTTCATTTCTTTTTTGTTGTTTTGCGAATAGGTAGATTCTTAATCGAAATAATGACAGATTATATTTAAAGTAGACATATACAAGCGTGATGACGAATCGCAAAACGTCAGCCGATTAAAAGGTACACAAACCTCTTTCCGAGGCAAAAATTTAATTCAAAATGCAACTATGTACCTAATTCGCCGTCCCGAACGATGCGGTCAGAGAAAACATGCCTAAATACAACCCTCTTGGTCGATGCGGCCCGTGCCGTGGGTCTGGGCGGACTCTAAGAACTCTTGAGCTGAACCGTAACGTCACAATCTCATAATCAAATGACTTATGGGATACAAGTTTCTACCCGCGGGTTCGCACGCGTTCACCTCTATGGAAACGTTTAAGGGTTATTTCTATCCCTTGGGAACTGCATTTTAGGATAAAAAGTATGATTCCACGCTTAGAGCTTTATTTATGCAAAATTTCAGCCAGAAACGTTGAGTAGATTTGACGAGAAGAAGTAACAAATATCCATCCTTCCATCCATCCAACTTCCATTTATAATATTAGTGTGATGTGATAGTGAGATGATTATTCAAATTTTCATTATTTTATTTTGAAGTGCTTGTACGTGAACGAGATGTATTTCTGAAGCTGTAACCCTGACGAGACAAGTCGGCGCCCGTCTCCGTCTCGTCTGACAGGTGCCTTACGCGTGGTCTCATTTATCCCGGATAATTTGTGAGTTCCGTTGTGATGTGATTGCAAACGTGGCATACACACGTATGCCACACATTTATAATGTCAAATTAAATTAAATCCGTTGTTTAATTAAACTTGCTGAGCGGCTATATGTAAGTAACACGAATTTATATACCTTTCTAATTATTTAACACTAGTATTGCCCCGCGGTTTCAACTGCGTACTTCCTGTTCCCGTGGGCATTCCCGGATAAAATATAGCCAATGTGCTATTCCAGACTATAATCTATCTCTGTGCCAAATTTTATCAAGATCCAGCCGTTCTGGAGTGACTGAGCAACAAACCTTCACCTATCCATCCATCCATCTAAACTTTCGCATTTATAATATTAGTATGTATGATACTTAGCTAAATTATGGCTATATCCTCCTTAGTTTTAATAACTCACGGACGTGTGATTTAAGGTATTTGTAAATTATAAACGCAACGAAAAATTTCCTATTTCTTCCAGGCATTGACTAGTTTTTGTTTAAAATATATAATATATTGATTACGAAAGTTAATGCATTGTTAATGAATAGAAAAACTACAACGCAACATACTTTCATCGTAAAAAATAAAACAAAAATAAGGCACAATGTCAGAAATCAACTTTCAATCTTTCAATCTCTTATTCGATTAGGAGCACTCTCGAACTGTCTCCGAATTTCCCCAAAATGATATTGTTACCAAGTTAGAACAGTTTTAGTATTGCTTGTCAAGTCGAAAAAAGTAAAAATAGTCTGATAAAATAACGGAATATTTTATTGACTGCCAATTTGCTACAAAAACACCCGATGGCTATAATTACTGCTGACGTCGAGTCGCGTCAATTTCACAATTTTCTGTGATAATTTTGTGTCGAGAAAATATTGAAACAAAAAATTACTGCGAGGAAAGCCATCTCCCTTTGCTGTTGATTTTAAATTATGAAAAGCATATTAAGTGCTAAAAAACGAGATAAAACAGCTATCTCAACACGAACATCTTGAAAGCTACAGAGAACTTGGATCCAAAAACATCAGCAGCAAAGAGAATGCACGGAGCACATCAGACAAGCACTAGAAAACTACACCCAGTAATTATAATAAAATATTAAAAGCTCTCTCGCTGTAACCAAGCATTAAATAAAGTAAAGCTAATGGTGTGATGCAGCGAGCACGCGGCGAGGCCCCAGTCAAGCTGCATCGGAGTAGCGAAGGATGCAATCTGCATACATTAGCCTAACGTCTCTTAGTTTTGACACCTGCTCTCGCCTCTCCACTATGAAATACCAAGCCGGTAGATGGATGGCACAAACATGTCAAGACTAAAGGCAGTTGTTGCAAACTTAGGAACTTGTCAAGAATATCCCGCTGCGAGATGTATTGTTTCATTCGGGACTTTGACTTGGAAAGCTTTTTAAGTAACTAAAGTGTTAAATGACTGTTTCTAAGTATCATTTTGTGTAAATAACAGAAACGGAAATACGGGCTTGAATGACGGGGGTTATGATGAAAGTTTACAGCCGAATAACAGAAGTCTAATAAGGAAACGGCTTACGGGACTAGGGAACAACAATAGCAACCTCAACAATATTCGCGTTTCCTTTTGATACGCTTTAAGTATAATTAGCCGAGGGTTTCTTTAATGAAAAGCAAACACATTTTACTCGTGCTCCATTTATTTAACCGCAAAAATAATGCTTATACAAAGTTAAGATCATAAAATGCGAAAATTCTCGCATGCCTTTATCGCAGGCACTTCTCGAGCTACATCTATGCTGATATAATTAGCAACCTACGTGAGGGGTAGATTTACTTGCTGGTGCATAAACACAATGTCCACAGCGTCAGCAACAGATTGGACTAAGTTTGTTTGAAACTTAGCAAGACAGCCAAATCTGTGGCATCTATTTTGCAGCTGCTACAGTAAATCCACGACGAATTCTATCACTAACTTTATATTTGCATTACAGCAATTTATTATTAGCAGATTTATGCGCACTGGGTACCTAAGCAGTACAGTTATAAATGGCTCCGCACAAAACTCGTAAACCAGTAACCCAGTGTTGCAAACACCTTAAATACTTAACAGCTCAGTTACAGAGTCAAGTTTAAATGTTCGGCGCCCGAGGCTACACTAGAGGGTTGTCACGTCAGAGCACATTTTAATAATGCACTTGCTCGTTTAGTATGAAAATTAGCTGGCGAGTAGTGGCCCCGTGCACTATGTGGCTTGTTTTATTGATGGGGTGAGCGCGGGCTTCAGATTGTCACGGGGTGTGGACGGTTACGTAATGGCATGAAAAATATTAGGTACGTAAAAATTTGCTGTGCATTTTATGTTTTTCGGGCATTCATTAGTTGACTAGAAAGAATTTGAAAATTTAACGACCGTACATACTAAGCATAGCCAGGTCACAAGGGACATTAAAATTTACCATTCGTTAACCATTGGACCGAATTTCCCAATATTTTATTCCAGTGACAGTCACAGGAGTTTGTCTTCTAAGAAATGCATGATGATGTGATGATACACAGAGATAAACTGCTTTTTTTGCACTTGACTTCCTGCATTGCTTGCAGGAAGTCAAGATTCTGAACAATCCTCACGTCTACGTTTCTGCGGCAAATAGACGTTCTATCATTTGTTGTTTGGGTAATTAATGGCTACCGTAGTCAAGCTAAATTGGCAGTTGACGTGACAAACTTGGCCAGGGCAGGTGCCGAAAACCATCCAGTGGCACGCTTTGTACTACATTCCATTTTAAATAGTGAACATTTTTTGAATATCGATCTTAGTCGTGATGGAGGCAGTTTTGGACCGATTTTTACAAATTTTATGTTTTGTAAAAAGAAGGCGGCTATTTGACAGTATTTTTATTTTTTATACCATTTTGATGAAAACTAGAGATAAGAGAAATATTCATAGTATGGCTAGTAGTTATTTAAATATTGGTATGTATGATGGTAATGGATAAATGTTTGTACGATCTGCATATATTTGTTCCGGGTGTTCTGGTCATTTTCTATGTAGTATATTAAAAGATATCTTTCTATGTATTGTATTGTATTAGGTATATCAGTAATCTAGTAACATAACACAAGCTCTGCTTAGCTTGGGGCTAGATAATGCTGTGTGAATTGTCCAGGATTATTTATTTATTGTTTACTTTATTCCAAATATTTGTTTACCTAGATTAGATAGGGTGACAAAAAAAGATCACTTTTTGAAAAAAAATTAAGAGAATGCATTGGACTATGC
Organism: Eupithecia vulgata; assembly: GCA_946478455.1. Classification (NCBI taxonomy): domain Eukaryota; kingdom Metazoa; phylum Arthropoda; class Insecta; order Lepidoptera; family Geometridae; genus Eupithecia; species Eupithecia vulgata. The sequence continues at coordinate 7,312,298 of OX297869.1, read as the reverse complement.
TGTGGCCTTAATTGTTTATTTGTAGAGGAGTAAGTAGAAAGCTAACAAGCCAGTATAATCTCATCTTAATTTTTGATCAAATAGGTCTTACTAACTCGAAATTTAGTTCATAGTTCACTAGGGCTTTATTGTTGTTCATCCTAAACAATCCTCTTTTGTAAGCATTGAAGTTTGAACAATAACAATTATATACATAGTGATCCCTGAAACCTCGTTACTACGAGTGTAATAACTATTGGAAAATGCTTAGTTGTGTAACTAGGCATTTCTCACAAACTAATACCTACCAAGTAGGTTCTTAGCTAGTAAATGTAGGTAGTATAGAAAAAGAAGAAATACATTTATTTATAACAACAATACCATAAATACAACAATTAAAATCAAGACACACCTTAAGAATAGATACATATTAAAGTGGTTATAAAAAGGTCCAAACTCAGCATTATGCTGGCTAAGCTCCCGTAATAGACCTAGCCAGCGCATGTCTTCCGTTAGAACCTGTACAGGTGACGTCACGAACATGCTACATAGAACGTAGGTTTACAGTTCATTAATTAGAATAGTTTAACTCTGTGGTAAACCAAACTCATTTCAGCTGAATTTCAAATGTGATTGCACTCCCCATAGTTCACCGTTAACCTCTCAAAACCAATCGAACTTTCACCACTGGGCACACCTACAGCTGCCGTATAAAAGTTTCGTAGTAAAACCACATGTTTACATTACAAATGTTAAGCGCGGCCCGTGAAAGCCGCGCTTAAAGTCAACAGAACAAGGGCCGTTAAAATATACGCTACACTGGAAATTCAATTCTAAGTTCTCCGCAGTATTAAGGTACGTATAGTTCAGTACTTTAGCGCCCTGTGTTACAATAACCAAAAGCGATGCCGCACACATTTTCAGCCAACTTCTGCTATTAATTTGGCACTAACTGCTTACAAGTTGCTCGTTTATTTCATCTAAAGATAATAATAAAATCTTCAAATCGGAAATTTGGTTTTCATATTTATCAGCGAGACTATTACGAGGAACGGAGTGGAGTAGACACGAACGGTAAACGATTACTTCGCATAAATCAAACAGATTTGAATGCGGGGTCTTGCCCATAGAGTCAGCTATCACGAAGAAGGGGAAGGTACTTCGTGGAGGTTAAAGGAGTTACTGCTATGGAATTCTGGAGACTATTTTACAGAAATAAAACATTTAATGTCCTAAAACCTACATGATTTGGTGGCTCACCATGTACCTACTCTGTGTGCATTAAAATGTTAAGAAATCAGATTACTTAATGTAGAGTCTAGCTCATAGGACCTAGTTATTAAGTAACCTTTGACGACCTCTAGCGCGGTGGGTGCCTGCGACGCAGGAGGTTACGGGTTCGATTCCCGCCTCGGGACAAATGTGTGTACGATCTGTAGACTTTTGTTCAGGGTGTTCTGGTCGTTTCTATGTATAATAAAAATATCTATCTATTTAATGTATTGTATTCAGTATATCAGTTATCTAGTACTCATAACACAAGCTCTGCTTAATTTGGGGCGAGATAATGATGTGTGAATTGTCCAGCATTATTTATTTATTTTTTTAAACTACGTAAAATAAAATTCGCGTTCGGCCTCGGGTTCGATGTTTTATACAATTGGTATGATTCACCGCAGCGGAGAGACAATGCAGAGAATAAAACAATCAACACACACTCGATGATGTGGTTAACTTCTTTTAGATATTTCAGCACTTTCATATTGTGTGCAGCGTTAAAATATAAGGTTGTAATAAAAGTTACAACCTTATATTTTAACGCTTTGTTGCCTGGATGCTCGGACTTTTGTTTACGAAGAATTTACAGAGTACCTATTTGCTTCATTGTATTAAAAAAACTTACAATAAATGGTTACAATGGCATTTTCCCGTGCCAATACGAAATCGATGTGGTATTTCAATCGGTGGAAAAGTTAGTTGAAAGTATAATATTTTGTGCTCTTTACTTTTTTATCCGTTTTTGAAAACCGATTGATCACCCAATGAAGTCAAAACAATAAAGCCAGGAGAGCGAAGCCAGCCGACCCGTTTGAAGCATCGTGTCGGGCCGTTAGAAATTTTCCGGGTTCTTTAACAGGATTCATTCATAACTCACGGCCGAGTGGAGCCTCCGAATATTTCAGGCTGCAGGACCCCAGCGTACCCCAGCCCCATAAATTCCGCGCTTCGGGTTGCCAAATTAGGCGCAAGGAACGCAGACTTATCCCCCCCATTAAGCGGAGACCCAGCGACCCCTAGCGAGACTTTTAAGGAAACTTTCCACGTGGTGTCGCAGGTGTAATATCAATAAATAATAATTCCCTGCGGGTTCCACACATTGGAAACTTCCGATGAAAATTCGCAAGTCGAATATTAGAATTGAAACGACGGGTGGATTAGGGTGTTCTTAATGCGGTGCCAAATTGATTTTATTACGTTGAGTCATGGTATGGGGATTGCTGCTAAGCAGGATTATTGTTTTAAAGATCCCTTTTTTAGGCTTAGATGAAGTTTAGGGAAAATAAGATGTTGAACCTAACAAGGTAATTTCTAAATAACTAAATAATATTAGTATTGGTTATAAGCCCACTCAAAGCTTTTCCAGTTTATTCGAAAAACATGCATAGCTGTTTGAAAAAAGTGCAGAGTAATTCTGAAAGCAATTATGTGGGTCATGGACAGCGGCACAGCGCTGAGCATTCGTACTAACAATCGAATGAACTTCCACCCAATTAACTTTATGTGTTACCCATTATTATAATTGCTGCACAGTTTCAAAGTTGAACCGGAATAAAGCTAGAATAGAACCGTGTTGGTTCAACCTTGCCACGAATTATGAGTTTGGGCTTTTGGCTTCCAATTATTTTCACGTTTCAGATTAGAAGGATTTTTTGTTTTTTGTTACAGTAGGGTATGATACTTTCAAAATCAAAAGCTTTTATTTTTAATAAGAGATTTGAGGGATTTCATAATTCTCGCTGTTGAGCTAAAATATCACTGAAAAATATTTTCCACTCTTCGCTCGCTCTAATACAGCAGCGAACTGTGTGCGCGTTCATGTTATATTTTTTTTATGTCAATGCCACAGGCAAATTATCTTGAAGAGCAAATCAATATGAATAGGTACTTATTCGACGGCGGTATCATCGAGATAACAACAATGGGACGAGATCCACGATGACCGGTAATTTAGCGCGAGTAATTCCGACCGGGCGTTTGGTGAATTTAATTTTATCTGGGATAAGCCTGTGTGGTAATAATTCATGAAAAACACCGGCGAACGCTCGCGAGAATCGGGAAATATGCTCGGAAACATGCGCGCACAAATAAAATCTGAACCAATGAAACTATTTTACCACTGCTTTACGCAAATAAGACAGTCACTGCACAAGCGCTTACAGAATAAAATAGTCGACGCAAACTGGAGAACAGAAGAGATTGTAAATGCTTGTGCTATAAATTAAACAAAAAAGTTTTATGTGAGCTTACATAAAGCTCCTTAGTCAAGTGACGTCAGCACTCAGGCATTCACGAGAGAACAAGCCAGAGGGAAACCTTTCGACTACTTAAGAACACATTTTACGACTACAGAGGTAACAAAATCCGGGAGGAGGCGACCCGCAACCAGAATGTTAAACTTAACATTTGTAGCGGAGCTAAAACAGAGCAATAGAATTAATTCAATCGGCAAAACTTTGTATTCAAACTGAAAGACAATTGTTTCGATTCATGTTGCCAAAGTAAGGGAAGCCTCAAAGGGCTAAGCCAACGAGCCCTAAGATTGATGAATACAATGGCTCGACTCACAAGTCACGAGATCCTATCGCCATTTCAAGCCGTTTAGTTCAAAAGCAAGAATCGATCGAAACCATTACGTCCGAACAAGTGCACAATACCTAGTGTTATTTGTATCGTTATTATGTTGGTAGAATGAAAGTGGCAAAAATTTATTGTGTTACTTTGTAGCTACAGCTTCATTCTTATCTACGGTTATAATTAATATTCCCCATGAAACAAAAGCATTGTCATCACGACCAGAAAATATCGTGTAAAAACGGTCATAACTCTCATTGGCCAGCAACCGCCATGTCACCGCGGGGTAGAGTTGTATATCTCGTCCAATTACCGCCTGTTTGTTTTGCATTTCCCCTGCATCTCGGAAGCAGTAAGTGCGTAATAAAACGTCGCAACAATGCGGATCACGTCACAGCGGAATTATCTCGCAACGGCAGCGACGATCAATTACACTGACAACGAGCACGTGGAAAAAGGGCCGGCGGCTGAGACCTTTATTTCTACCCCATTTTTGCAATAGCGACCTTAACTTTATACATTTTAAAGTGGTATTTGTTTAGGGTTTGTTTAGCCGTAATCGTAAGATCAATTAGGCATGGTGGTTGTGGCTACGAGAGTCGTTTCGCTTGCGTTTGAGCACTTCCTTACCGAATCTTCATGTTTTACATCTGTTTTTATCTTGTTCAATTTCAGCACCTAGAGTTATAAAATAAATAAATAAATAATGATGGACAACTCACGCAGCATTATCTAGCCCCAAGCTAAGCAGAGCTTGTGTTATGGGTACTAGATAACTGATATACAAAAAGGTAAAGTAAAGTAGCTTATGTCCGTCTCCGGGATACCAAGTTTCATTAAAATCCGTTCAGTAATTTAGGCGTGAAAAAGTAACAGACAGAAAGAGTTACTTTCGAATTCATAATATTAGTAAAGAAGTATGGATAATATATTGTTAAAAAACATATGTTTTGTACTACCTATTTCTAATGAATGAGACTCATGTTCCTTTAAGCAGTCACGCGAAACGTTCATTTTGTTCTAGCATAGGCAAGTATAAGAGCGTTATACACACGTGGCGATATAAATCTTGTACCTAACACAGAAGCAATATATTACGCAAAGTACTAACTCCCACCCGTCTTGTAATCTCCGCGTATTTCCAAATGAAATACTAATTGTGTTTCCAGTACATGCTGAAACGTGGAAAACATAAAAAATTGGATGTGGTAATTGGATTAGTCAGGTGTGTAGCGAGTGTGCACAGCTCAGCACAACAGAATTTTCCGTTACTGAATTACTTTCAACTTGATTTCCAATACAGTCTTTATGAAATTGGATTATACTATTGAGTTTATGTGCTAGTGAGAGCAAGAGTAGATGGTCGTCACGTGATTAATGAATCAAGTCAGGCTCTAAAGGGGGAACCTGTGATATTTCGTGATTTTTCCGAACGGGATGTTCGGAAAAATCACAAAATATCACAAAAGAAAGGCGGTAGATTGTATACGTGTATTTTTTTTCTTCGATTGTGCGATTTATAAACCAGGCAGACATAGATCTAGATATGTTTGGAGCCTGATTAGGGCTTTGTTTTACGACAACGGTAGATTCGCATAAGCCCTGATCAGGACCTACAGTCGTAAAACCAACCACTAACTTGGGTCCCAACGAGTGTAGGTAGGTATTAAAGTTGTTAAAAAACAACGAACCACCGTTAGTCGATAAGGTCGCTCTAGTAATTTGGCACCTGCAAACCTTGATAAGGTTCTGCCATATCCATTCGGTTCTTCATTCTGTTCGTAAACCATAGGTACCCGCATATGTTGTGTAGGCTGTATTCACGCTGTTAAGGGAGTCAATTGAAATAACGCTTAATGACTGAGTTAAGCCTTACTCATTGTTTTGTATTGAAACTGTTTTAGTCCTACTAACGTAGTAAGTACCTTCAAATTTGTGTCTGGTGATTATTCCCAGTTGTTCCTAATGGCCGCGTTTGCTCGCACCTAATATTTGAACGTGCTATATTTTTTCTACTGGACCTAACCTAAAACTCACTAAATTCACTATATCTATAAAAATATAACTATATTTATCCTAATTACATAACATCAGTTAATGTAAGCAAAAGAAACATTTGTTGTTTATTAATTGATTTTCAACTAATTTCAACATAATATTATGTAAATTACTTTGTTTTCGGAAATCGAATCCGATGAAAGATAAACTCTAACAGGCAAATTTACATTTCAATAACAAATTGTGAATTTTGTTACGGCTTAAAATCCATCAATACCAAAGTAATAATAGGATACTACAATAATTGGGGTTTATTTTCTGAGACTCAATAACTGATAAATAAATAAACGGAACAAAAATATAACAACGGTCAGAAAAACGCGCTACAAAGTATTAGAAAACCTTTAAACTCGTTCTACTCAAGTTCTTGGCAAGTATCTCTCACAGCCAATCGTTTTATTTTAATTAAATTAATCCAAAAAACTTATCTGCTGGTTACCAATTAAATTCTTGTTAGCAATTGCATACTCAGGGGTGTAAGAACGCGGATTAAATACAAAGTGTTCGGATTACGAGACCCGACCGACCCTTAGGCGCTATTAAGAATTCAGAAAACGAATTGGGGACATCGAATCGGCAAAATTGAGCTTGCCCTTCTTTTTCAACATCATGTTTTTGTCCCTAAAGAGAGATATATTAATATTATCCGTCTCTCCGAGGATGTTTTGATCAACAGCTAGCACAATACCTACACATTTTTGTATGAAAAATACCTCTACAATTTATTCTCGCACAACTTTGTATGCCCACGCGGTCGCTAAGCTATCTTTTATGAATGAATTTTTCGCAAGCACAGGTCCGAAATGAAGGGACCTCGATAAGTCAAAAGGTATGTTTTTGTGACTCACCCTTACTTATGCATGAAATACCTGTACTTTTAATGAGAGGGGACGGGGATTTGAAAATTTACCTGTAACAAAAAAGAAAAGCACGTTAGTTTTACAATTTATGTTTGATAAATACTGAACCCACGCTAATAAAATGTTGCCTAGCTACATTTTATCGCGATGAATCTGACATAGGCGGTCCGTAGTCTGATTTTCAATACCATTGTGATGGAAAAACCAATCAACAGTTTCTGAAATTTCACTACCTATGTGTTCAAATGGTAGGTGCTAACACAAGGCTTGAACAATGATAGCATCATAGTTATCACTACATTTGAGCCGAATTAGGCGCCGGCACCGCATCAAACAAGCGTCTAATAGTCTAGAAACGTCTCGACCCTCGCTTCATTGACCCGCACGTGGAGCACCTTACCCTCGGGTCAAGTGCTATAATTGTCTGTGGTCATGAGCGCCTGCCATACACTATAGCGCTGTATTGAGTGCTCTATAGCTGACATTGCCTACACAGGCTCGGTATAGCACAAACTATAGTGGTAGGTAGTCCGTAATATGGAGTACAATGAAAATTATAACCGTGTAAATATAGTGGGTTTTTGCGGAAGCAGCGTACGCCGAAATTACCATTTAGCAGCACCAGTCAATACCCAAAAACCTAAATTTAGCTAAGAAATAATTTTATAAAACAGACGTATGTAATTAACTGCAATTTTTATGCCAAAACTTCAAAGACTTATCAAAATCGACTCATCAAAATCGACTCAAGTATTAACAATGTCAGTTAACGGAAGTCACGATATCTACTCGTATGGCAAACGATAGGGGCCAAAAAGGGTTCGTACATTTTTACCTCGTGCACAATAGATGTTTGCAAATCTCTCAAGACAAACACTAACTGATCGGATCTGTGTAGCCGTGTTCTTAGAGCGGATGTTGTGTCAACGAGCGTTCGGTATAGAGTCAACGTTGATAAAGAATATGGAAGAATTTTTACTTAAGATAAAACAGGTAAAAATTATAGCTTGCGTTTCGCTATGAATGATTTGATAGTAGAGATCAGTTTTGACGACCGATGTGGCGCGGTGGGCGAAGGTCTGCCTGCGACGCAGAAGGTTGCGGGTTCGATTCCCGCCTCGGGACAAATGTGTGTACGATCTGCAGGCATTTGTTCAGGGTGTTCTGGTCGTTTTCTATATATAATAAAAAATATCTATCTATGTATTGTATTATATTATGTATATCAGTTATCTAGTACCCATAACACAAGCTCTGCTTAGCTTGGGGCTAGATAATGCTGTGTGAATTGTCCGGCATTATTTATTTTATTTATATTTATTTATATTAACATTAAAGTAAAAATAGTACAATTCCTTTGAGTGTGAGTTTTCGTAAGACGTTGGCAATAATCAAGTATCACGCGAGACGATGGAAAGAACTGGAACAATGTATTAAAACTGCATTTCAGAATATTTAAAAAAAAATATATCATAAAAGTACAAATGTATATAATAATTAAAATATGACCAAGTGAGAGTCGGACTCCCGCACAAAGGGTTCCTTACCATTATCCCTCCTCCCCCTTAAATATTAATTTTATTTTGATTTCTAGTATTTGTTGTTAAAATGGCAACAGAACATCATCTGTGAAAATTTCAACTGTTTAACTATCACGGTTCATGAGATACAGCGTGGTGACAGACGGACAGACAGACAAATGGGTGAACGGAGCGGAGTCTTAGTAATAGGGTCCCGTTTTACCCTTTGAGTACGGAACCCTAAAAAACATCAATCGCTGCCCCAGTTTACTTTAACAACAATGTGAAAATTGACGACAAAAACGAGCCGTACGATGCGGTGTCAAACAAAGATAATAATATATCGCCCTATCAGGGAGGTTCCATCGTTATTGTTGTCCTAAACGTGGCCATGATCCCGGAGCCCCGCGCTCGTTTGTCGCAGGATATCCTTCTGCAAACACCGACGAGACCCGAGATTCACTGGACCTTTGCACGAGTAAGCACTTTGAGCCGCTGATGGATATAAAAACATAAATAATACTTTGAGGGCTTTATAAAAACTGGTCTGCCTGTTTTAGGTTTTTTATCCGCTAGAATCGTTGCACCTGTTTAGCAGTTCCTCGATATGGGATCACATTTTATCCGGATCAGTATTTTTTTTTCGATCTTGAATGGAATTGAAAATGAACCTTGTTGCGTTGAATTTCCCAGGTTAACATTATCATACAAAGAGCTTGTATCTGCTTTACATTTGTCGCAACGTCGCAAAGGAAATTCAACGCAAAATTGTAAGATACATTGAAGAAACATTGTTCAAAGATCACAATGATTTCTCAGAGTAAAAAGACGACAAAGTAAAGTTTTCAAGGAAACATCCAATAAAACGGAGTGCGCTCGTAGGATGTGCACGTAAAAAGTTCGCCGTTTTGCCGCGCACAACAAGTTTGGCGATCGTTTGTTCAACTTGTTGGTCCGATGTGGCCCAACTTTGGTAATACTTCGCATATGATCGATTTAGCAGGCCTGTTTGACAGTTTCGATGGTGACAGATGACGCCTGCCGTCATATCGGGCCGATATGTTTTAAAATGGCGCACTGCTGAAGTTAAAGGTAATGCAGTCCTTAGCTTTTTGCAATCTAAAATGTTTTGCACAAAAACTTGAATCCATTGAAGATAAACATCTGCTCATAATAAATTATAACAACGCAACCAGCCGTGGCTGGTGCTGGTGCAAATATTTAGAGAAAATAATCTCCATTGCGCGTCGCAATGCAATAAGTATTACAGCACCCGACGGCACCGGGGAAGCTTTTCTCGGCATTTATTGTCGGAAAGTGTTTAACACTTTTACTGTCATTCTTGTGATTAATTTTTGTCGGGCTGTCGTTCTAATGGGCTAAAATAATTTAGTGGGCTGTAGCGTTTATTTATTGTCAGCCGACGCGGTTTATATCGCAATTTATCTCTGACCCCCGGCTAAATGCCGATTACAGACCGAATCAGTCGACGATAAATATTCAATAGATATACGATGACAACTGTAGCATCAAGTACCATTGATTCGCACCATTGAGCGTTGAAATTGGACCTATTTATTCAATAAATTATACACAACCATAAAAATACTTGCAATTTTTGGTTATTATTTTGCCTATAATCTCATGTTCTCTCAGCAATTTGATAGACACTTAGATATAGGGCGTGCCGAAATTCTAGTAACTGGGTAATTGGTTACACCAAACACTAACATAGGACCTTGTTAGTGATGTCCGTGTGATTCGAGTTACACTGTCAATATGTATTTACGCAAATCAAATCTCCCTGATCAGTGTTTGTTTGGTCCCATATTAGATTTAGCTGCGTAGAATAGAGAAACATTGTTTCACACAAATCAATAACAGGCTTTACTTTCTTACTTCTTAACTCCTATTTGAATACGTGTCTTTTGAGTAGCTTTAGATATCATGTGTCGTTATTTGTTTGAAAATTCCTCTGTATTTGGATTACCATTTCAGCCGTAATGAGATGTCATTACAGAATCCGTAAAGCCAGTGCACTATCGTTAACCCTCGTGAAGTCGACTGCAATACAGCAAGTATTCATGTTTCAAAATAATAGGGAACGCGAGGCAAATGCAGCTAAATAAGTCTGCGTTTCTTTGATGTTTTTAAATTTTTAACGTCGGATTCTAAGTTCCCACTACAGGGATGAAAAAAGTACCAACTTGATCTTTTGTAAACTGCTTTTAGAAAGAGAGCCTAATAACGAATTTGTGGCAAAAAATACTTGCATAGATGATCGGTAGATAGATCATTTCTTTATTGTGGACAACCAATATAAGAAATACTGGAAACATATAAACACAAAGGGCAAATTTTTGGCATACCATAGAGGTAGAGGTTAAGTAATTAGGTGCCAATAAAATAATAACAACATCAAAAGCCAAACAGACCTCAAACTTGTAAGTTTACAGTTTACCATTTCTAAAGAGGTTCGTGCACTGATTCTCCCGTCTATAATTAAACTCTCAGCGAATAAAGAACTAACTTGGGGTGGGGTCGGGGCGACGTCACGCAAAAGCCAACTCCAAGTGAAAAGCCGGCAGGAATACGATGTAACTTGTCTGATTTCTGTAGAACTTGCCGCAATCGACCGACTCGGCTCAAACTTTGCACACAACAGATCGTAGGCGAGCAACAATACCCCACCAAACAAAAGAGCTCAAAGAATACTTTATACCTACAAGAGCTTACAATTAAGAAGTATCAGATAAGTATTTTATTACGTAGTAGTATTGTGTTCTTTGAACTCGAAACTCTCTGGAAACATGACCTTTTATTTTCATATATGCTCAAAAAAAAAAAACCAAAATGTAATATAGTGTGTGCAGCAAAATACAATACTACAATACTAGCTGCTGCCCGCGGCTTTATAATAATAATAATATATTTATTTATTTTAAAAAGTTGTTACATTTTAATGAACTTTGAACGCGTTGTTTAAGGTTATTTCTATCCCATGGGAACTGATTTATGGGATAAAAAGTAAGCCAATGCTACTCTCCATCCTTTTTATCAAGTCGATTGGTTAGAGGCCGTGAAGGAAGGATAAACAAACACAATTTCGCATTTTTAATATTAGTTTTGTGCTATTGGTTTTTAATGAAAATAGATTGAACAGTTACCTGATTCACGTAACAGTTTTATTGTCTATATTTATTTGCTCTTAAGTGTATTTTTCGCTCGACTGCTGCCATTTTAAGATTAGTTCCGTTTAAAAGCTTTTGCTATTAAAAGCGCATCAAGTGTAATTTAATTGCATTTACTCATTTATTGCAATCGCTTTGACAGCATTTTATAGGAAAATTACAAAACAGCTTTACTCTCTCCATGTTTTCGCCATTTTGCCGCATAGCACAAATTTTGGGGTGTGTAATTTATTTTAAAGTGGCTGAAATTAACCAGGGATCTCTGTTTTATGTCCCTACTGTACAAAAGGGTAAAGATGTGTTCCTTCAGGCAAACACATCTTAACGAATGGCGTCTGTCAATTTTGAAGCAAAATTAGACCGAAAGTGCTAGTAAGTGCCAGTGATATATTTCCAAGTGATTTGTTCACTTCAAAGTTTGGGGTGTTTACTAAAACTACCTTAAAGTGACAAGTTTAATTCAGGTTTGTGGCCACAGGTGCTTTCATGTTCGCGACATCCAGACGGGCACACTCCGCTTCATTTGTTACCTTCATCCGGGTAATTCTCTACGAAGGACCAGTGTGTCGTAAAATTCCCGAAAGCTGGTTTGTGATTAAGAATTTTCCAGTGTAGGAAATCCTTTTGTTAGTCGAGTGGTGCGTTCCTGTTATTCGCCCCTTCGTACTTGCTACCCTAAAGACCCACAAGAGCGGCTGAGCCGGATTTACACGATCGAACATTCTGGCATTCGTGGGTACGGTACCGACTTATGATACTATAGAGTTGCGGGAACCCTTAAATCTGTATCTGATAGTATTGTGAAAGAAAAACTAATAAATTAGCTTTGGTATTGAAATCAGTTAGGATTTTTATTTCGCAGGTTGTGTAAATAACCACGATTCCTCCATAACCTATTCCTAGAACACAAATCAAACGACGGCATACTGTTGAGTTAAGATATTATAATTTACACAAAAACGGGGAACATAACTCTTATGTTCTTCTAATAGCCAAACGTATAAAATAAGGCAAGTATTTGTAACGGCCATTACAAAATATTCGAAGGACGTCCCTCCATAGACAGGCTTAGTGAAACTTCGACCCCTACGCAGGCTTATTTCACTTCGGTACAAACACGTGACAGGAAAACTGTAGGCAAAATTCACGTGGCGTATTGAATAGGATTAAATTTTGTTGTTTTCCCTTTAACCTACAGGTAAATAAACCAGTGTGAAAATTGTCATGATTTGTTTTATTTCTTTATTTTAATTTATTTTTAGTTTAATTAATGCGGTGTTACCGTTTTAATTAAACTAAAAATAAACATACCAATTATAGGTATAATTGGTATGTAATAATGTAATTGGTATGTACCAATTACATTAATAAAAGGACAAGTTAACAATTATGATAAATTAATACACAATATATTATTTATACAAGATTAAAAATAAACAATTTTTAAAGATAGAAATAAATTTTACATAGACACATTCATTCATACATCACGCTCACAAAACCGCAAATATTCTGAGATAATAATTAAAATATCTTCTGGGTTAAGGCTGGTAGTAAAATTATTTTGAGATAATCACACATAAATACATCTGTCCGTGTTTTCACGCGTGTTTTTCCGAATTAAACAGTAGCCTAGTGATATACTCCACCTAGCCTAGAACTAACAAAATCTATCGCGGTCATAGGAAATTATGCCATTGAATTAATTTGGTAACTATACTTGCTATTATTATCCAAGTTATTTCCTAAGAATGTAAAATTTTGTGTCGAGCTAAATAAACCTTTTTCATTTCATTTCATTTCTACGAAAAATGGAAATTAAAAATGTCATCAATCTCGTTCTCTCGATAACAGCATTAAATCTTCCCACAATACAAATAAAACCGAAGAAGTATCGTATAGTATATCTTCCACCCTTGTTTTCTTGTCCTCAAGTGTAAGGCAGTGAACTAATGCTCTTGTCATGCCGAATAAACTGTAAATATTGTTTCATCTTAGAACCTGTTTGGGCTGTACTGTGAATGGCCCTTCAAAAAATAGAACAAAGATTCCTTTCTATTTTTGTTTTGTGAAGATAAATAATTGAAAGAAACAGTAATTTCTTTTGTAGCTGATCCTGTTTTTATATTTATCGAGACCGAATTATTCTATTCAGAAATTTTCATTCACTTTATTGTGTGTATTAATATAAGCTTAGATACCTTTCAGAGTGATCGTTTTGATTTTATTTTATCTGCTCCAAATGTAAATTGATTATTTATATTCTGTTTCTTTTATTATGGGTATTTCACAGTTCTTTGATGAGAGATTTTATTTTGTATCGGTAGAGTATCTAAAAATATCAGTACCGTACGGTACTGATATTTTTAGATACTCTACCTTTTATATTAAACAAGTAGAGTTGTTACAGTTTTTCAGGGTGTATTATAAACATTCCTTTTTCCACTGACTTTCCCACCAGCGCAGTCTTTATAAAATAGCCATGGTTACCAAGTTCTTCTTTTGAAGAGATTTTTCTATGGATATTTTAGAACAAAATAATCAGGTCTTTCGCATAGCGAGTGACATGGCCGTCGAAGGATCGATAAAGCACGTGAGCCAGCGCAGCTGTCGTGCGGTCGCGTAGCAACTGAGCGCAAACATTGACCAAATTACCACTTCGGAACTTTACCTGCTTGTTACGTATTAGATATATACCTACTGTACATACAGTACAGGGGGCTTTTTTAGGGTTCCATACCCATGGGGTAAAACGGGACTTTATTAGCTCCGCTGTCCGTCCGTCTGGTCTGTCTGTTAGTTGAAATTTTTAGAGATGTATTTCTGTTGCCGCTATAACAATAAATACATTTATAAAAATATAGGAATAACTAAAAAACTCAACAAATAAAAATAATTAAGGGGGTTCATATACAACAAACGTGTTTGTTTTTGGCGTTTTTATAGATAATGGATGGAAATGGAATCCTTCGTGGGCGAGCCCGACTCGCAATTTGCCAGTTTTTTAATTCTACTACTCGAAATTTCAACAACGGCTAATTTGTGAACTTACAATGAAATAGTTGTAAGAATTGAGTTTAAAAAAAAACGAAACGAAGCGCAATCGATTGAAAATTAAAATATGCCTCCGGGGGCCAGTCTTAATTTACATTGAGTTCTAGGTAATAGGTATTACCTAGAACAAATTATTTCATAATCTAAAAAGTACTTTGATAATTAACAAAGTGATCTTATAAGGGTTCCTTTTTTCCTTTTGAGGTACGGAGGTTTGAGGTACCCTAAAAACGAGTGGAAGTACCAACAAAGCTATTCTTAGACTGCGAAAACCTACGTGGTTGAGGCAGAAAAAATCTTTCGTTGTAGCTGATACTTTGTTAAACATACCAAGTAAAACGGTTATTTATATACCTTTTTAGTAGTACCTAGTTTAGCAAACTATACCACACACATGATAAAAAAATTACGTTGGCATAAAGTTTTATCAGGTCAATCTCGAAAATTGCCTCGTATCTACCTGTAATGTGTATGGAACACAACGTGAAATCCTTTTCGTCGTGAGTGCGTGCTATATGGGTAGAAAATCCATTTCATGCCACATTCACATTTCAGACGAAGCCGCATAACATTCTAAATCTGCTAAGAAGCTAAGCAACGCGAAACCCACTAAGCTCATTATCGTGCCTCTTTAAAATTTCACGTCAAGAAACTCGTCACTTAAAAGCCTAATTAAAGTCATCAACGGTTTTATAACCTAAAGGGTGTTCAAGTGAACTTGGGCGTTTTTGTGACAAGCTCAGAGTAACGGTTATTTCGGTGCCACGCGATAAAATAACGGCTATTGCTCACGTTGTCTCATGTTATTCACCGGGAATAGCAACTCTATCAAAGCATGCAAGTAATGCTTCGTTAGATATTACCATCTATCAGTAGGATAGGTGCCTATCTTTACATGGAATTTCTATCTTGAACGGGAAAAGATGAATAGGGTGGAGACAAGATCAGTTTGCTGTTATCACCCGACTGAACAACGCCACAACAACAAGCCACGTCATACATTTTTAGCGGGGTTTTTAGCTATTTACAAGTTTTACGGTTTGACCAAGTGTGTGTCGCCTGCTTTACAGTTATATTACCTCTGACTCAGTGGTTTCGTTGACGTACCTAATGTAATTAGGGAGAAGTAACGTTACTCACGCGATGTCTCGTGCCTAGACGTGGGTAATCATTTATAGGTACCTACATTATTTCGGGTATGGAAAGTATTTATTTTGTTATAAGTTAATGAACTACTGTAGTTTATATTGCAGAAGTTAAAACGTTTATCTGTTGGGTCCCGTTTTACCCTTTGGGTACGGAACCCTAAAAACTATAAAACAACCAATGTACCTAACATATAGTTTACCAAATAACACGATATCAGCTCGTAACCCAAAGCAAACATCGTTGATAACAATACCTAGCCCATTTATCACTAGCAAAATTACCATTTAGCCCTGCGGGGTATAAGTCAATGCACTCTTATCTACACGGGTCTAATAACACCCCACAAAGGGAGGGGAAACCAAAATGTTTACGGCATTAATGAACTTTCCTCAGCTTGCTTTTATAGCCTAATTTATAATGGAATTTTTATTGTCGCTAAAGTGGGGTCATTAATGTCCGAAGAAATGATTGACGGCCTAAGCGAGCCAAGGGTATTAAACAATACATCGATCAGACCGAAAACCAGCAATTTGTGGTAGAGGGAATTCATAACAAACTTACGATTGATGCCACGGAAATTTGAAAATCAATATTGCTGTGGACTATTAATCTTCCTAGAAGTTTCCGACAAGACATAGCCGTACGTCCAATATATATTTATGAAAAGAGCTACGAGGCCAATGTTGGCCCTAAAGAGGCCGATATAGACAGGGGCGACAAAAGGAGCAAAAAGCCCGGCCCATTACTGAGCACACGTTCCCGGAAACCACAAAAGACCCAATTATTCTGGCGTGCGAAGCCAAAAAAGGGTTGGACCAAAACCAAGTTGTTGAGTGTCCCATTTTACTTTATGAATGCACAGCGCGGAATGTAGAGCTATTCACCATCCTGTATGACTGTCACAGTTCCTCAGATTTTTCATAACTTTTACAAGTTACTGCCCCCTACTTCGCACGCGTTTTTGTGGGATAAAAAGTAGCCTGTTATATTCCAGGTGAAGTATTCCACGTGTGCAAAATTTCAGCCAAGTTTTATTCAAGCAGAGCGCGAGATTTATTACCTGAAGATAATGATGATTGACAATATCATTCACGTAAGAAGACATGAATTGACGGGCACTTGTCAAATTTATCACTCTTGAGGTGGCGAGGAAGGAAACGCATATCGAAGGGGAAGAAAATGAGGTCACGTACGTTTTTTAACATTTTATGAATAAATCTAATTGAATCAAAATTTTATTTAATTTAACGATAATGGCTTTGAAATTGCAAATTACGTGTGCGTAAAAATGATAGTTATTTTTATTGCATGATTGTATTTAGCAGTTATTACTCATTAATATTTATGGGATAAAATAACGGATCGCAATACCGTCAATATAAAAATATTTTTATAGGCGGCAAACTTTCGCAGAGCTCGTCCAATTTGTCGCCCGATTTAATAAAAGCCACATGTGCGGGGATTGTTTGAAAACTCCAACTTGCTCATCAAAGCTCCCTCCTACGAAAGCGGAAAACTTAAGTCGTATTTTCTAGAATCGTAAACATCAGATGCTAGCACCAGAGCGCATTTAGCCAGCGCGGAAGATTACTGTCCTTTCAGGATTTCCACCATAAATTATAAGTTCCATTTCCAGCACCGAAGTTCTATGAAAAACATGCAAAGAGAAACAATAAGTCAAGTTCCGTTGCGCTACGCAGCGTAGTACCGCTACACAAATTCTTGTAGCACTGCTACAAAATCCACGTAGCCCTGCTACGGAAAATCTTTTTGAGGCACACAAATCAAAGCACATCAGTGAGCAATCTTTTAGTAGCTGATCCGAGTACATTGACTTTAACCTGCCCTGCTTGAAAATTATTAAATTGGCTGTTGTTTAACGTTGTTACTTTGTTGATTTTTATTTAATCTAGTGAGCACCAACAACTCTTGCGATTGGCGAATGACTGTATTGTTTTGTTTTTATTTCGGGACATTATGAGAAAAGAGGTTGTAGTTTTTTCTTGTATCCTTGAAATTGACAGTGCTTTTCAGTTATACATACGCTTTACGGTCAATAGGCGAAAAGGTTACGACTGTTCTAAACCATAAAGCCGTTTTATCGGCGTCAGAATATGAAGTTGAATATGTGTTTTAAAGCGACATTTAGTTTGAATCGTTTTCACATAATCTTGCATCAGTACACATCAATGGTATGATATTATTAAGTAAAATTATTATTAGTTTTACGAAAAAACCCTTTATATAATGACAAAAGTTTTAAACCAAACATTATTTACCTTCTACGTTATGATTCATACATTGAATAACTCGCTTTGTTGCCTGTTCCAGAACGCCCGAGGCTACGAATGAAATTCTTCCTTTGTGCCATCATATTTCACCCAGCTACATCCATTTCTGGACAACATGAACGTACCATCTCTAGAAAACTACTGTAACATAACAGCTTAGGGTTCAGTATTACTCAACGGTAGAGTAGCGAATATCCCAACCGGTTAATACAATGTTCTGTCACTGCACACGGTAAAATTTGCTTTTAGGATATCGGTTCAGCTCAGAGTGGCGCAGAGAGTAGTACTGCTGATAATTCAGCTTAAATGGATTTGCTGCAAACTCGGGTACATATTGTGGTAACACAGATAATAACCCTATATAAGTTTAGCGTACTTGCAAACGTAAAGCTTTGCATCTGCAGCACCATCGTTATGTTAAATTCAATTGAGCATCGCCAAAAATTCATTTGAATAATTATCAAGCCGTTATAAGTTTATATAAATGTATCTTTCTCTCTAAATTTTTGTCGTTAATTAGTATGTTTAGTGTTTATTGTCAACCGATTTTTTATTGTTTTTTAGATTTAGCTCTAAATTAAATTAAATTATTAAATTAAATTGCTGGACAAGTCACACAGCATCACCTAGCCCCAAGCTAAGCAGAGCTTGTGTTACGGGTACTAGATAACTGATATGCATAATACGATACAATACACAGATAGATATTTTTTATTATATATAGAAAACAACCAGAACACCCTGAACAAATGTCTGCAGATCGTACACACATTTGTCCCGAGGCGGGAATCGAACCCGCAACCTCCTGCGTCGCAGGCAGACCTTCGCCCACCGCGCCACAGAGGTCGTCGTTAAATGTGGTAAATGTGTTAAATAATGGAGGAAATTATTTTGGTGTATGTAAATCTTAAGTTTCATAATTTTAAGTATTATGTCTGTATATTTCTCCAATAAAACAAAATGAAAATAAAATAAATGCTCATTAGACTTTCGCGATATAAAAACAAAAGCCGTATTAACATTGAAATTAAAAACATTCCAGCCACTAGCGTAAACATCGTTAGAATATTTTAATGTAATTTATTTTGTGCGAAAATTAAGATAAAGAAATAGCGAGAGGGCACCGTTTCAAAGAAAACAGCGCTAAGAATCGTCTCTCGTTATAAAGTGACAAATCGACGACATTTTTTTTCCCGAAAGCTGGAGAATTAGCGTGATCAATTGCGTTCTTCGGCACTTCTTAACTTCATCTCTGTCTACAACGAATGGGGCTATTTCCTACGAAGAAAAACGTAACTGTATTACATATAATTCATTTGTTAAACGTTTCTAGACCGTCATGAATAAATAGTGTTAGATTTTTTTTCTTCTCAAAGTTGATTAATTATGTTAGAGATAATTTGCGTTCTACGGAGGCAGACAGTAAAGTAGGTAGACGGATTTTTAATAATTTTGGTCATATTATTTGATCAGGTAAATATGTCTAGAGCAACATAAGATACTGTTATTTCTTATGTTCATTAACAAGTCACCTTGAATCGTTGTAAAGGTCTCAGATCATAATCAGCTCATCAGTCATAGTGTCATTATGCGGTGAGTGTTAGTGACAATTATGAGAGGCGGGTTATGAATCGCGGCCCGCCCAGCACAAGCCCAGATAACATAATTACCGGGTTATTAAGCGACACCTATTATTCATAATAGGGACCTTGCATTAATCAGACTTTATCGGAATATACACATTATATAAAATACTGGCTTCTGCTCTTAGATTAGGACAGGTTTTTCCGGGATGATAAGTAGCATTAAATTGTTTTTAATGTTTACAAAATATCAGCATTGCGATTTGTTTTTTTTTTTGATCAAAGTGAAAAGTTTTGAGGTACGAAATTACCCATTGACTAGCTTGATTGCCACCAACCTAAAACTGCCTTTGTTCTACAAAAGCCTTTAGAAGAATATGATCAGACTAGTTAAAACGTCTTGTATTTATAGGAAATACTCAATTCAGTGTAATGGTTAACCTGTCAAGAATCAGCTTGTCGCAAACTCAAAGGCGCTTATATCATCATAATAAGTCATCCAGAAAAACGTAATTTACGAAGAATAATACGCGTATCCCATGCAAGACATAAAAAAATGTACATAGTGATCATGCAAGGTTCTTTGATCTTATAGTTGGTAAGAAAGAAAGAGAATACTTTACCATAACCAAAAAAAAATATTGATGGATGTTTGATTTCTCATAATTATGTATTATTAGTAACTATAATAATTCCTTGAATTTCTGTAGTAACGTGGATTTCTAAAAATCTTTGGGAAATGTTTCTTGAAAGAACAAACTGCTAATGCTATTTTATTGCTACGTGGAAACTATTTATCGTTGTACACTCTAATCTAAAGAAAATTTGACAGATGTTTGATTACCGTATTGTGTAATTTTCGTAAATTTCTGTCTTTGGAAATATGTTTCTTGAAAGAACAACCAGCCAGAAGCTTTTCAATGTTGACTTAGCAGCTTATATTGCCGATTTTAAAAATTAGGGATATGAATGAAGCATGTCCTACCTAAGAGACACACCGTAGGTAGTGTAGGTACCTACTCGTATACATAATACTATTTTTATCCTAACTTATTCGTTAAATCATGACTTTTTCATAACGGTCCCATTGCGTTGCTATAAAATATAAGTAGGAGTGCCTTCAAAAAGCGGCGCTCGCGTCGAAATCTGCGAATTATTCACGTAGATCGTGTTCCCTCGAAGCTATTTCTTTATTACTCCATTCTGCTCGCCTCGCCGCCTTATTTCACATATTTTTATTGTTCTCTTTCAGAGTTTACAGAAACACAAAGGGCGAACAATGTTGCCGTAAAAACCGGTTAAGTCTTAATGCGTCGCTGTATGTAATTCACCTTTTGAATTCATTTGTAATCGAATTAAGGTGTTATTGTTAATTATGTTGTTTCATTTCCCTAATGAGTCTTTGTTTTAAAATTTCCTGCGAAATAATTAATTTTTAACAGGAAATAGTGCTCATTTCTTCTAAAAAATGTCTTTAATTCATCACAACATTAACATTTAACTCGGCACGTCTAGTCTGTCTGTCTGTCTGACCAATTAATTTGAGTTATTTATATTGTACTTTTATATTTATACGTATTTTGCCGAATTAAATTACATTGTTTATGAATGAAAATATCTTTTTTACTGCTTTGCAGTCCGTGCCAAGGGCGGGTTACTAGATAGAACTATGTTTTGTTATAACTATAAATAAATAAAATCTAAAGATTTTATCATTATTCCTTATCTGTTCCTAACTGGCCCTGTAAAAACAGTTAAATTCTTTATTTTTCTTATCTGAGCGGCGACGCCAGGCAACAGGGTGGAATTTATCACCGTCGCTTGCTTGTGTCACTCAATAAATAAAACAAACTTTTCTCTTGGAGTTTAGACTCAATTTGGCGTAAATATCTATTATTTGACCAACGCTTCACGTCTTCACGGCAAAACTTATCATTTTCAAGGTTTTACGCTTCTTCCCAATAAAATTTAGCTTTATTTTAGTGGAATAATATATAATGTAGACTTTGTAGACAACATTTAGCCAAATTTCACATCGACCCGTTCACAAGTTTTGGAGCTCCTAGGTCGCTAAAATAATCACATACTTAGTCACTGACTTTCGCTGTCAGCATATAACATGCTTCTGCCCGGGGCTACGCTTAAATATTTCTTTTTATGAAAATCCAGGTCTAAAACTACATTTACCCAAAATTTCAGCCCGATTCGTTCAGTAGTTCTGGCGTGCAGAGGTAGGCAAACTTTTAGATTCATATTATTAGTTTATTAGGAGGTTCCATAGGTTTCAGAGGCAAGTGGAAATCTCCACCATAGAGCTATGTAAGTTCTGTGTCGCCTTGTTAATGTACTGAACCTTGTTAGTTCGGGTGTTATCGACCTGGCGGCGCTGAAAATAATTGCGGAATAAAATTAGTTTTACTTTTAAACGAAGGTGAGTGCGTTTACCTACTTCAAATAATCGGTAGAGTAGAGGCAAAAAGAAAATAGGTAAATTCGGTAAGCAATACTGAAATTAATACAAAGAACATACAATAAAAGTGTCAAGGTTAGATATTTCGTGAAAATAGAAAATTAAAAAAAGGCTTTTCTTAAAAGGTTAAGTTACTAACCCCCGAATACTCAAACGCATCTCAGGTTTAAGCACATCTCAAGTGACGATTTTTTGACACATTTTCATTCAAATACGTCAAAAAACAGCTACTTGAAACGAGCTTAAATGTGATTTGTATTTGAGTATTCGGGGGTAAGACTGGTTGAGTACTAGTCGCAACCATAACAAAACACTAAATCTCTAACGCGAAAACCGTCGTAATAAGACTTAAAACAGCTGCACAAATAGAGTTTTTTCTTAAATGAATTTTCCCTTATTAGAGTGGAGACAAATCGCCGTCAGTCCGCAAACAGGCGCCTCAATCTGTCTTGTACAGTGTAATAGAATCGATAGAGGGCGGTTGACCGCGTACCCCCCGGATATGACCTGTCATCCGGACATCTGACAGAATTGTGTAACGGCCAACATAGCCTGTTTACTCCCCTTATTGTGTACAAACAACACTTGACTCGGTATTATTGATGCGATATTGAATATCCGAGACGTGGGTTCTGGAATATTTTTCGCGTAGTTTATATGAGTTTTCTGAAATCCGTTTAGTAGGGTCCAACACCGATCCTTTTAGTTCCTCTAGTCTATTTTTAGACGAGCAAAAGTTTTAACAAGACATGCGTGTGGTTTCGAGCATTTGAACAAAAACTTGGGTGAGCATTGTGCCAGTTGGGTTGGTTAATTGTTTGCGGGCCCTCGGGACAGGACATTGACTACCCGGGCGTGCGTCACTCTCGACACTGTTTCCATCACTAGTGATTTAGGAGTCACTAAGTTGCTGTTTTTGGAGAAAGCAGGGTTTGGGTTTTACCAGAAAGTTAAGGTCATCAATTTCAGTGGTTTCTATAACTGGTTTATTGTTTTGTTATCATACCGTCATAACTTCCTTGGATTGTAGATGTGGTTGTATGTAAATGCTTTTCAACTTACCTGGAAAGAAGAGAAAGAATTTATTAGTGAAGAAAAAAAATATAATGTGGGGCCTTACTACAAGTACTTATTATAGTCTATATATATATAATTATATAAATATGTATATAAAATTTGCTTGCAAATGTGACTTTTTATTGGGTTCGTAAGTCGAAACAGATTCTAAAGTAGAAAACAAAAGCCTTGCCCCCTTCCATACCCCATATCAAAAATGCAAGATCAGACAGGTAACAAAAACCATGCCCCTTAAAAAGATCCAAGATCTAAAGAATTCAGTCACTTATTCTTCAGGCGTCAACGCGTAATTAGATATCGGCACTTGTCAACGTCTTACTTCAGCGGAAACGGAAATAAATAAAGGTTTTTTCGCACATCGAAGGTACTTACTACCTACCTATAGTGCCGTTGATCCCTAGTGAACAGTGCCAGTTGATTGGACAACGAACCAGACGAGAGTGGATTGATTCCACTCCCCCTCTCCCGAATTCCACAAAATGTTATTACTGAAACTATCTCCACGTTTATTGACCCACTTCGGTAATTATTTTTCAGGAGTATGTGGCGTGTAGGTATCTGATGCCATAGTAGAGATGATGAACAGTACTACAATATTTTTGACTTTGAAAATGAGGAGGTTCTATGTTTGTGTGTCCGTTCTTTCTCTGTCAATTGTAGACCAAATTTAATGATTTGGTATTATAAAAAGGATGATCGCAAGATAGTCCCATAAAATTACTTGCAAGCTATTCTCGTAAACAATACCTTAAAAGAAAAATAGATGTTTTTTTAACACGTGTCCAATAATTTCTGATAATTTAACTGGCGGACTAAATAGAATAATATATTTTACCCAGGACACTACGCTGTTGTGACTGTAACTGTTGATTTTTGTTTTCTCCCCATAAATGAAAATAATTCGAAAAAACAATATCGAGACTTCGTCTTAGACAACCATGGCTCAAATGGTTATAAAAGGTCTATTATAGCTTTTCCTTGAAGCTGCACCTAGCTACCAATAACCGTGTTTAAGAACCTATTAAGCACAAGCATAATCAAGGTACTCTACTGTCTAATATATTCACGAAGCTTAGGTAGCATGTCACTAGGTCATTACTTTACTTACCTATAAGCTAGCCAAGCTTCATAAAGCACTTGGCGCCAATAACATTCTCTGAGATGTCCGCCGTACATTTTTTCACGTAGAATTATCGTACGTATATAAATAAATAAATACTGCTAGACAATTCACACAGCATTATCTAGCCCCAAGCTAAGGAGAGCTTGTGTTATGGGTACTAGATAACTTATATACATAATATAATATAGTACATAGATAGTTTTTTTTTATTTTACATAGAAAACGACCAGAACACCCTGAAGAAATGCCTGCAGATCGTACACACATTTGTCCCGAGGCGGGAATCGAACCCGCAACCTTCTGCGTCGCAGGCAGATATTCGCCCACTGCTCCACATCGGTCGTCAATACTCACATAAGTTGTGTTACTGTTTATATATGTTCACTGTGTAGATAAGTTGGTGGTAGCACCGTAATTACATTAGATGTTCAATCATGATTCCCTCGGCGCGAGACTAACCAATCGCAATATTATTTTTGAATATTTCATATCTTCCCCGCAAATTACTCCCAAGGTGGCTAAGAGAGATTATATAACGTGGCAGATTTCTCAGATTAGCTAGGTACTTATTGTTATTGTTCTGGAAGTTCTGGAATAATTTTACAAACAGACCAGAGACTAAATGATCCTATTTCAAAAGAGTGTCCTATTTATTTGAGAGTGGTTTGTGATTGGATCATTATCAAAAACGTAGCCATTTTTAACACGTCATTTTTATATTATGAATGCGATAGTTTGGATATATAAATGGATGGATGTTTGTTACTTCTTCACGTCAAACTACTGAACGGATCGGGTTGAAATTTAGGGCTCTAGGCCTGGAATCAGACTTTTTATTTCATAGAATAGTTCCCATGGGATAGAAATAACCTTCAAAACATTACATAGAAACAACGCGTGCGAAGTTGCAGGTGCATACTAGTAAATCATAGTAATTAATAAAAATAAATAATACAAAGGAATACCACAAAACAAACAAAAGATCTAAGCGTTATTAAAATAAAACTCCAACATTTTATCATCTGCGAATCTCCATAAATACAGAATGCAAAGAAAATGGAATACACCTTTTGGTTGAATTCCATTTTAAAAAGAAGCTTGTATAAATCGGGAATAAAAATGGTAAACAATGCACAATCGGAGAACAAACCTTCAAAGGCCTTCGAAGGCGACAGAACAAAACTCAATTACGCGCAGACAGAATTGATCAATTTATTAAAACTCTTCCGAACCCTTCATTAATTTAAAAGACAGTGAACAACTTTGGTGATATTATTGAAAACTTTTATAGGAACGCAATATTAATATTCTCCTCGCAAAATACAAACTTTAAGTTCGAGTTTATGATTAAATAAAGAACAGAAACTACCTACTCCTGAACTTAAATTAATTTTATGTACAGTGGTAGTGATTCTGTTGGCACAAAACCTAAACTAAACTAGCGTAAAAATGTACCTGTCCCCTTTTGTTCGATCGAAAAAATAGAGACGTCAACAATTTTAGGCTAGTTTAGTTTAGGTTTTATGCCAACAGAATCGCTACCAATGTTTGTATATTGTGCCTTTTCTGTTAAATAAAACGTTTATTTATTACTATGATTAAAATCGTTTATTCTAAACGATGCAACCAAAAAGAACAAATATGTTCCATGTTTCTTATGGTAAGGAAATAACAGTATATAATTATGTGCCTGTTCATCATCATCAGCCTATACCAGTCCACTGCTGGACTTAGGCCTCCCCTAATGAACGCCATAGCGCCCTGTCTTCAGATTGCCGCATCCAGCATCTGCCAGCAGTCTTTCGCATTTCATCCCACCTAGTCGGAGGGCGTCTTACACTACGTTTGCCGATTTGTTGTGCCTGTTAGAAGTGACCATTATCTTACACCGAATAAGTACTTAGTTATAACTATAGGAACACAATAATACACTTAGTTGCGTACACAGCAGTTGGAAAAACACTACCTTTATCAGCTTAGAAGATTTATCCACCATCCCATACTCTACCTTCTTTATACCGACACCCAAATGTCTTGAAATAAATTCCGAGGATGATACAAAGTGCGTATAACAATTCCATCAGAGAAGTCACCTGCGGCTCAAATCGCGGTCGTGTATCAAGGAGCGAGGCGCGTAGTACGTCACAAATCATTTTACGGAATGGCAATACTAGTGATGCCATAATTCACCTTTTTTGTCCGTGATGAATGTTACCATGTTAGTGCTTAGCAGAAACATCGTTATAGGTGAGGTTTCGGAAAATATTTTGCTAGCAAAGTGCTACTGTCGAGACAAAATTGATTTAAGTATTATAATGTTGTGGTGTCGAAATAAATTGTTAAACATGGTTCTAATAGTAATCGGTCTTGGGCGTTAAAACCGCCAATTGTTTCTTTTGTTTTTTTACTTTAATTTCAGCTTCTTTTTGTGGTAAAAGAAAGTATATCTTTGAATGTCATTAATTCATATCATTTCATAAAAATCAAGTATTCTTGAAGGATCTTTGATTTTGTTCTTGATAGACCTTCAACTGTGCTCTTTTATATAAGAAGGTATTCGTGCACAGAAATACGAAAGTTACAAAGGCAAATAAAATAAAACGGGAACTCATAAATTTTAAATTGGTGCCTCTACCTGTCAAATAATTTGAAGCATTTCCTTCACGAAATATTATTATGAGTTTGTTGCGTGCTCAGAGACGCCGCGTCGACGGGTCGCTATGAAAAATGTTTGTAGTCGACTGGTTCCGCTGGCGCCTGAATGTCGGCCAGGGTGGCCGGGTGGCCGGGTAGCCATTAATAGCTGCCTGACATTTCCTTGAAAGGAAAAGGTCAAACAAATGCACTCAACTCTGTACTGAAGTAGAAATGTACAACATTTACATATATCTTCACGTTTTTCAGAATACTTGGCTCGAAATGCTATTTGAAATATAAAATAAAAAAAATAATGTCTCTAGGTACCGTTTTTCGTAAAATCTCATTTAACTGATCAGAACACCAGGTTCAGGTCGAGTTGGAAGCGCCTTTGAAATCTTATGAAAGACACATTTTTTATTAAGAATATTCAACATGAAAATAAAATTTTAATATCAAAGAAAATTATAACCGAAATAGAAACAGAGTATTAACAACGGACTATCTACAGGTAGCTCAACTGATACATGTCATATCAATATCAATCGCAAGCATCCCCAAAACGCTGGCTGTATTGCCCGCTGTATGGTTATACTGATGGTTTGTTAATGAAACTTTATTAACAGTTAGAGTTTATACAGCTATTAATAACAACACAAAAATAAAAGCATTATGGTCGAAAAGTTCAATGTTATAATAACCCTCTTGTCATGGCATACATGGGTAGTCCAGTAGACAAGAGCTCATTCGCACAGCATCTGTTTAACGGGACATGTTCTTTCCGTGATAGCGTATGCAATTGTAGGAGAGAGTTCACACACCTAGTATTAATATTTAGCTTTGTGAATGCGCCTTATTGTATAGGTAAAGCGCACGCTTCAGCTTTTAGTAGTATTGCGACCCCACGGCTGCAATTTCCAACACTATATTATCCGCACTACCCATATCTACGAGTTGAATCGGTACACAAAGCTCGCATTTTCACGAACATCCCATCCTAATTAAAAACCATAGACACCTAGCAACACTTATCGGGGTGACCACGCGCGCTCTGTTTATTTAGGATCGTTGTTTTAATGGACAGAGAGAATGTTATGGGTCGGTATTCCAGGGTCCTAATTGTCAAATCCGAGAGAACGAGCCGCGTCAATTTTAATTTAGCTTGATGTGGAGTGTTTTCTTGCTCGTGCCACTCTTGAATTGGCTGCGGATGTAATGTGAGTTTTATCACGTTGGCTCAAGATTCAAAGGGCGAGCAACCCTTTCGGGCTAACATACAAGCCTTGGAGATAGATTATGAGCTTTAGAACATTGTATTACGTTTCAATATCGCTCATGTGTTTGAGCTTTTGATGTACTGTGCGTTCTGTGGTGTTGTCTCCCCCACAGCGAAACAAGGTGGAAATAATCGCGGCACGAAATTGTGGCACATGATGAAAGTAATGCGAGAGTATTTTAGGGTGGAAATTAATTTTCAGGTAAGTATAGTATTTCATTAGATAAAAGTAATGGCGGGGATTGTGGTAGGATTTTGTAACCTGTTTAGAAAGATGACTGACGTGACTTATTTAGGTAAACGATATTGCTGATGGCAACAACGTGAAAGCTGTCAAGTTAATCAGTTTTACATCGCCAAAATATGCTTTCAAATGATGAGTACCAGTAAATTCGACAAACATTCGCCATATCAGACACGCTATCCCACAAACTGCGTGACAAAGGCTCATTTTATTAGACACCCAAACGGCTCCCTGTAGATTTACAAAAAGGGACAAAACTTGTAAATAAAGCTCAAACGGAGCCCAATCTATCGGGAACACATATTGTGGTAGTGCGGGGACACGGAACTGCTCGTCCGGACACTTGCGATACATCTATGGTCCCCGGGGATCGCCCTATTGCGTATTACGCACCCGAGCCGTCTTGATACGTCAGCACACATGCTCAGCATTTTCAATGGGGTCCTCAGCGCTCTTTTAAAGCTAGTTTTAGCGAAAATATTGGTGTAGGTACCTACAGACATCTACAATGTTTCATTGAATTTTTGACTACTTACTGATAATGATGATGATGAACTGAAAATTGCCCCAGTGTGAGTTACGCACTATAAAGCAAAAACCTTAAGTTTAAAGCAATGCGATACTTCTCGTCAATCGTACTTAACGTAACTTTAGTCATTGAGCAAGTTTGGATAACATCTATGTTTTCTCTGTAGGTGAAACTAACGAGTCGTAAGAGGACCCAAAGATTGTCGACGAAGCACTTGATTGATTTTGTTGCATAGTTGGTTAAAGCGCACCCGTACTGAAGGTAAAACGCGGGTTCGAATCCTGCCGAAATCGGAAATTTTTGGGACAATAATAAATTTTTGTAGATAAGATGATGTTAAAGTACCTATGCAAGGTCTTTAGTCTATGCCTGCTTGCACTAAACAAGAATATTAAACTACCATCTTTCTATGCCAACCAGCCGTTGCTATCGGTCAAGAAGTAGGTATCTACATTTAAAATATTCAATACAAATTTAATTATCAAAACATAACAATCCAGGATAAAAGCGATAGATTTAAGAATACCACAAGTCCTAGAAACAGCAGACTACAACTTTACGCCCACACATAAACATCGAATACGTGTACACACTACACTGCCACGGTTAGCACGGT
The DNA here is from genome assembly GCA_946478455.1 of Eupithecia vulgata. Taxonomy (NCBI): domain Eukaryota; kingdom Metazoa; phylum Arthropoda; class Insecta; order Lepidoptera; family Geometridae; genus Eupithecia; species Eupithecia vulgata. Next base: position 7,282,789 of record OX297869.1, on the reverse strand, counting down.
TGCCAGGACGACGGAGACGTGATCCCTTAGTAAATAACCGCTCGCTTAGCGGGGTGTCGCGGAAATTAGGGGGAGCAACCAACCTCGAAACACTACCTGATTAAATCCAAGCAAAATGCGGAAAATTACTCTAATCGGCAACCTACGTTTTAATTATCGTCACAGACGTTATACCAACCTCTACCCACCCTGTATATCAACTTATGCACGTGTCAATTTGAATCGTGTGTCCAAGATATATTTGCCTTGTTTTGTGCTAAGCTACTGAAAGTTGCCTTCAACTTGCCAACTTTCAGACAAACACTCTTTGCAAAGTTGAAACAAACGACTTGGAACTTAAAGGCCACGTGGCATTTCAAGTAGGTGCCTATTCTAGCTGCACTGTTAGAAAATTGTTCGCTTTTTAATTTTTGCAGTGAATTCTGGTGTAGGTAATTTAAATTTAGCATAATTTCGAGCAAACTCTACCTTAAATTACTAGTGGGACTCATGTAAGTCCTACTTATTCCTATAACTCAGCAATCCCATAAGTGTCTCTTGGACTCCTCTATGATAAGTCGCCATTTTTTATGCCCTGTATAGTTTCATATATTCCTCCGTAGACATCAAAGCCATATGTAAATTCTTGTGACATAGGTAAACCTGGGCCCGAACTCGCAAAAACTAAATCGAAGTTTCTGATTCATTTTCGTGCAAACGTTTATCTTATGCAAGCGACTTAAGAGTTGTTTTCGCTCGAAAACTAACGAAAAACTATGATTTTCCTTTTCCAAGTAGGCCCCCTGTAATAGTATGTATATGTTACCAACACAAAAAACGAAGGCCAATTCATACTTAAATACTTACACACAAAGATTCTTTTAGCTGCCTGAAAAAGTTTATAGAGCAATATTCGCTACATTTTGGCTTCTACAAACAGATCAGGCATTTTATATTATCTTTCATTGCAAACACATTTTGAAATAAAAAAATAAATATTTAAACTAACAATCCACGCAAGATCGTCTAACCAAAAACTAAGCAGAGCTTGTGTTATGGGTACTAAGCTCATAATAATATACCTATTTTTATAAGTTGTAAGTAGGTACTTAGTTAATATATTTTGAGTTTACCTATCCATTCATCCTATCCTATCCATTTGAACACAGCTACAGGATATTTAGATAAGTTTCTTATTAAAAAAAGGTAGGTACATATTTTTACCCGCTATCTTGTTAATATAATTTATGAATGGGCTAGAGCTAATTCTGAGCAAACTATATGTAGCTACGAAAAATAACTACCTATATAAGTTAAGTAGGTGGCATTCTTCAAACTGCAGTCATCAGAAACTTTTCGAGAGTTTCTATAATAGCTTTGAGCGGATTTCGGAGAGAAATATCCAACTTCCTAGGTGGAGTTACTGAAGGCACTTTCAAAATTATATTGCGACTTTGTTTATTTGGAACGAAGAGGGACTGATTAACTTGAAGGAGCTAGGGTTGCAGAACTAGGAATGCATCATTCAAACACAATTAGGTAACTCAGAAGAAAAATTACATTAGCAAATAAATAGGTAGGAAATTAATGTAGAGGTAGATGTGGGGTGTCCCAAGCAACAACAGCTTGGGACACGTCTACAGGGTGAAACGAAACATGTATACCTACTAAGCGGAAAGAGGGTGATTCTGACCTCTAGTGGATCAACTTTTATTCTGAAACTTTCTGAAAATTTTGAGCATTTTTTTAAACATTAGGGACTTTCTTCTTTCTGGTTCGTGTTCTTTTACGTGTAAGTATTCTTACATTACTAGGCTTTGTATATATTACGTGGTACCCCGTAGAAAGGATTTGCTCTTAAACCATCCTCTCAGCTAAAAAAAACACATTTAATAATTACACCATTAAATCCCAGTCGATATGACGCAGCAAGGCTCTCCTGCACGGCATTAATACATTTCCGTCTCCATTGAGAGCGAAGATGGATTAATTTCACCCGAGTCAAGATCCGTCTGCCGCAGTCCCTTTCAGTATTCGCAAGAATACTAGTTTAGTTCAGAGTAAGTTCCAATTGAAACTGTAGATGGGATACAGTTTGACAAGAGATTTGTGGCTGAGTTGCTTCGAGCATTCCAACTGGGAAAGTTAATGAGACATTAAGAGGTACGTGGATATCGAGTGGAAGCATAGTGGAAAGCTCTATTTGATATTCAGTCATTAAAATTTATGTTATAGAAATAGTTCTATTTGAAGCGTTCTTTAGTTAAAGTAGGTACCTAACTTGTATAACAGTTTTAGTGAACATTTTCGTGATGATAAAATTCAGGTATTACTTACATTACACAACTACGTAATGGATCATGTCGTGTACATGTATAGCTTTTTGTTAGCCAATAGGATTAAAACATTTTTATAAAACACTCCTTTTCTAATCCTAGAGGGAGCTAAGTAAGAACCAATTTTCTATAAATTGAGGCGAGAAGAAACCTGATAATACTAAAGGTACTTAAGAAAAATATTTAGCTAACTTTCAAAATATTTGTAAAATCTTCCTTAAGTCGAGAACCAAGATACACGCAAAAATGTTTTATAGTCCTTCCCTTTCGATCTTTTCAATGGAGGCAGGAAGGAAAGCAGTCTTCCTTTGATAAAGTGAAAAATAGCACCTTCAACGTAGCCTGCCTCTTTAGGGCGATAGCTGAAGGCATGTTGGGCTTTACAAAAAGGGCTTGGAAGTCATCAGTTTTAGTGATATATTGAAAGTTTATATTGAAAGACTGGAAGTAACCCTTTCAGTTACTTTGTCCCTGTAATAAATTAGGCGAGTACAAGCTACTCGGATCAAAACATATGAATTCGGGATTCTTCGAGTACCTACCTATAAGCTAAGTACTTGCCTTTTTACTTGGTTTCTCTCCTGATTTATATCAAGGATACAAAAAAGAAAGTTATGAACAATCCAGCTTTCATTTTACAATTAAATAAATGCAAAGCCATATATTTAGGTACTATAGGTATTATACTTTACTTTAGTGTCACAATAAAAGTGACAATAAAGGATAGTATAATAATAACACATCTTCTACAAAAAGCTACGACGCAAATCTCAACAATATTTCATTATAAAACCTGTTGAAATACTATTTTTGTTCCGTACCCTCCGTAGCCGGGTGATGCTGGAGCAAGTGTCGTCATCAAAAGCCCTTGAGCGTGACTCGTGAGTTAACAATGCGGCCGCTCTCAAGCCCTTTGACCTGCGCCACGCTTTGTCGCCCGAGGACGGAGATGACATCTTCCTATGTATCTTCAGTGTACTGTACATAATGATGGACAGGTGTCTGGTGCTTTGGGAATTTCAACCAAATATCACATTCAGGGATGACGTGTGTAGATAATCGCAAATGCGTCAGTTTTTCTTCATGTTTCCGTCGTTAGAATAACAATGACTCTCGTCTGTAAGCATATACGGGGTACCAGAATCGATGTTGCCTGAAAATAGCTACCTATGCAAGTTAATGTAGGTACTAATTTCGATACTGTAAGTTGCCTTAGGCTGCTAATTCGGGACTTAAATAGAAGATCAAGTCGAATTCAACACCATAAATAAATCCTTTTGAGGAAAACAAGATTGTTGGGAATGTTGCATACTAGAACAAGCCAATACTGGAACTAGCTCGACACAAACTCGACGGAGATCTAAACATAGGTTATGGAAAGATAATTATATCCAGTATAGAATGTCCAGTACTTGAATAAATTGAACGTAGAGTTTTCCTCTTGTGACATTCGAGAGTCTTCAAGATTATTTTAGGTTTATATTATCTACACTCAAAGATGTCGAAAGTTTCATATTTTCCTCGTTAACTCGAGACTTTCGGTTGAATTATTTCGCTTCAGGCATTTTTCAAGTAACCTTCCTTATGTCAAAGCAGTAAAGACTAAAGCAACTTGAGATGTTCCATGTGAAGTGAATCTTTACCTTTGCGACTCCGCAGTCCTTCTGAATGCGTTCAAGCAAAAATATCCGACGTCTTCAAAAAATGTTATCTGAACTTTTCACTCCAGATGTTATGAAGTTAAACATTTTCTACGGAACTCGCATCTCTGCTTCAACGATAAAAAATATTTTATTCTTTCAACTTGATCTTGTAGTAATTAAATTTTATAAGTATTGCTTTCTCTGATTAGCATGATCTAATGTTCTATAATCTATAGTAACTAACCAAGTGCGCGATAGCAAGGAAGCTACAAGGTTTCACGTTTTTTAAAGTTCTTCTCTTATACGAATTTACTGCGAGAATAAAGCAGAGTTCCACGACAAGCAAAGGTCGACGTTAGCAGTCGGCTCACGTATGAAGACTTGATATCTAATATTATGGTGGCGACAAAAAATGAGCATTACAAAACTGACTCAACGTACGCGGCTAGAATACAGCCTACTTTACACTCTTGCCCAGAATCTTATAAAATTGGCGCATTTTAAGAAAACGTGCAGTTTGTTTCTTTATGCTTTTGCATTATCTTTTACTAGTACCTTAATGCCTATTAAGTTTTGGTTTATATTCCACTACCTCCCCGCCCGGCTTCGAACGTGAAGCAAAGCAGTTTAAATAGGTATTTTTATGAGAAATAATTCCGTACTACAATGTTCTCATTTTAGTGTAGTGGCTTAGGCGGTACACGCCAAATGAAGTAAGTATTTGCAATGAGAGTTACAATAAATATATCTGAAATCGCATAAAATTGCACTACGAAGCACCTGCGTTATGAGCTGCGAGCATTCACGCAGATAAAATCGCTCTCATTTTATGGCAGTTTATGATTTACGTACAAATTTAACATTCGATTTAGCACCGTCACAACTGTGCTTTCAATAAATACGCGTGTGAAAAGTGAAGTCGTGGTTGAGCGTTAAAATCCGCTTGTAGAGTGAGCTGCCTCATTAAGATAGGTAATATGACGTCTTACGACTGCATAAACAAGAGAACAATGTCAGATGATTAGGAAATCTATGCTAGTTAGGGTAAAAGTAAAATTATTGTGGCATAAAACGTAGGTAAGTGAAATAGAAAAACCAATTCTACGAAGTAAAAGCTTATAACAGCTTAAATTTCCTGAATTTACCAAAGCCTTTTCCGTCATAGAGGTTTATTGGAAAATACCCGATAATTCATTACAGCCATGATAAATGTTCGTTTCCGTGGATCCATTCAAACGGGCCCTTTTTACTTTAACAGTGATACGCAAAAAGGGGTGGAAGGGCGACGGGCAGGAAGGGGATGATATAATCAATCTAGGGCTGTCCCAATGATAGAACCACGGTCAGATTGGTGCTGGTAAATGACAGAGCCTTTTAATGAAAACAATGCTTCGGCTCCAAAGTTGCTTTTGGAAATATTCCATTCACAAAATTGATAAAATCTATCTAATTATAACGGAAAATCTCATCGTCCTATGGTATTAAGTGTAATATCACAGCAAAATCATTGCGAAAACTCGTGTTGTTGCTATTTTTATTAATTGTGATTTTTTCCTTAGCTCACAAAATGAAGTCCGATTTGGAGAAGTATTAGAAAAATACCTTCCAAAACATTGACGAAACCATGGAATGTTTTACTACCAGCGTACGAAATGCGGGTAGAAATAAATCAGTGAGCGCAAAACTGCCACGCGAGTGAATCCCATCGAAAGCATGTCAACGATGCGTCAAGCGCGGATTTGCAGGCACCACTGGCACTATTGTGCAACTACGTACTAAATAATGTACATGTAGTACGTACTAAAAATATGTAGGAACAAGTAGATACCGAAAATTATTTTATAGTAAAATAAGTTCTGTTTTTCATGAACTTACACAACACAAACTTTCAGTGCTTACACATTTTCTGTTTAGAAAAGTTACGCAGCTTTGCATTGCTGAAACGTTTAAAGCCGAATAAGTCACAAGTTTCCTCACGACCTAAGAGCACATGACAAGCAAGCTTTGCAATATTATACAACATCACTTATAGCACTAGCTTCTGCACGCGACTTCACACGCGTTGTTTAGGTTATTTTTATCCCATGGGAACTGATATATGGGATGAAAAGTAGCCTATGTTACTCTTCATCCTTTCATCGAACTCTATGCCAAAACAAGTCTATTGGTTGCATAGTAAGGGCGTGAAGGAAGTACAAACAAATAAACAAACACACTTCAAAAACAACTACATTTATAATATTCGTATAGATTAAGTATCGATTGGACCAATAACAACCAAAGTTCATTGTAAACGTAAACTTTATGTTTTCTTCTCCACCCTACATTATTTATATCAGTAATGTTAATATAGCAGAAAATAATAATTTCCCTTTACCGATTGGTAAGAGATATGCACAATTTTCCGCGTCGTTTGCGCGTGACGCCGGGACATGTGGGTTACTTTTTCGGGCTCATTGAATTGAGATATCTACATTGGATACCTTTTTTGTTTCATCCTGTTTCGTTTTTATCATTTGTACCGCTTCCATTCCGTTTATTGAAACTTTGACACCTACTTTTTTATGCATTGAATTTCAAAGCGAGCTTTTTCGACTTTATTACTCTGCCTATTGCGATAAAAGGAATCCCAAAGAATCGCACATGAATTAGGAATAAAAATAAGTAGGCAATATCAAAACAACAGACCGTTCACATGTCCTTTGCCGTGATGAGAATTGTTCCCAGTCAGGGGACACCTTACGATGAACGGTCTGTACTATAGTTGTCAAGGGGAATGCACTATTACGTAGTAATCGGCATGAGACTAATTCAGTCCATCAGTAAATAACAACACCAAATATCTTTGAAACATTGCTTTATCATTATTATTTATCGTTGTAAAATTGTATGTAAGTTTATTAAAATGTTTGTAGGTTATGTAGGTAGGTATATAGTATGTAGTGTAAGCATTATTGTTTTCTTTTATAAATTTTTATTTTTTTCGAGTGCCGCCGTCTTTTTTGTTCTTACATGTTTAGTCTATCCCAAGGTTGCCTGGAAGAGATCGCTCATAGCGATAAGGCCGCCTTTGGACTTATTCTACTTGTAGCATTTATATCTAAACTGTTTTCTGTGTTTGTGTGGTACAATAAAGAATTCTCTATCTATCAATCTAAATAACACCACGATTAGTGCTTGCAATACAGAAACTTGGCTAGTCCAGCTACGCTAGCTAGCTAGCTAGCTACGGTCTAATTTATAAATTGCTTAGGAAACGTTCGAAAGTATGTCACATACACAACCGGTAACAAAATCCGTTTCGATTACGTATCGTATCGTTCCACAGGGCGTGTGTTTGCCAAACGGGCCACCGAACTGTGACCACCAGCCGTGCATGCTCTTCCTACATAGAATTACATTACTACATAGAATCGGCATCAAGTCTGAATTTTAATTATTTAGTATAGTATACAGAATTATGTTTCTAATAACACTAGTCATAAGTATAAAAATTACAAATAATGAAGTACTACATTATGAAAGTTACTAATTTGATTGAAGTAAATTTATTTGTCACGGTGATGCAAAAGCTTTTCAGAAGAATGTTTTATTTATAAAAGAAGCAAAAAGTGTAAAACCGCAAAAAGCTTTCAATAATAATTCCTGCCTAAAACTGTTCCTGAAATTTAAATCAGTAATGTGAGTAATAGTTAATTTTAAAGTTTGAAACAAGCGGGCACATATAATACGGCAGTGTGTTCTGTTTAGTAAAATGCCCCACTTCTATCAAACTATTCCATAATTGGTAAATTACGTCAGATAAATACCTACACGTACACGACTACATTGTGTGCAATCTGTTCTCGCTTCCTAGAATTGACATTTGCAGATAGTATATTCATATTTTTACTTATAATTTTATTTATGTTTTATACACTATTAGTCTGTTCATAATTTAAATAGGTAAGTACCTACCTAAATGTTAATATTCATGGATATTCACAAAAGTTTATAAAATAAATAAAAAAGTATTTTTAAAGAAATCGTATAAAAAACCTTGTACAAAATTTTTGTTAATGTTTTGTTAATAATAGGTACTTATACATTTCCTGGAATTGACACTTTTAATATTGAACAATCTAGGTTCTTTCAAGAAAGCTTGTTTAAAGTAGACCTTAGATTGTGTCTTTAGAATTTAGATAGAACTTGCTTGCTTCTTTCTGTGAAAACCATAATTTATTGTCATGTTTTTTCGAAACAGTTCTGTTCATTCCTATATCCATGGCATGCTCACAGCACCGGTAACTTTAATCTCGAATACTGTTACTTTTTCACCCTTTTCCAATTTCCCAGCCGGTATTACATATGCACCGTTCTGTTCCCGCGAATTGGCCTCTGACGGCCGTTGTCACCGCATTCCAACATTTCCAACTCTACGGAATATTGTATCGATTAAAGTAAGCTACTATAAAAGCTTAATTCTTATAGCTCTACTTTTACTGCGATTTTTGTCCATGCTCTGTAGTTGTAGCTCTACCTTAAGTTTGATTTTTCTCGATGCTATTTCTCTACTGCCTTCTTGTCGATACTCTGGTTCTACTGTTCTTTGCTTCATTTTTGAAAACCTTGTTATTGGTTTTACAGTTTTAGTAAATATTGAATGTCCTTTTATGTTTACTCGTATATCTTTTATCTCTCATTTATAACGATGTATGATGTAGGTACATTACACTTGATGTATAAAATTCTGTTACTGTGAAATGCATCGGTAGATAACATCCCAGCATTATTATATAATAAGGTTTTGTTTATTGTTTCTATATAGAACTACTCTCAGCTTCAAAGTCAACAGAGGATATAAGCATCCATGCAGCTCTCTGTTCTCAAAAATTATGTAAATTACAGTGAAGCGCATGCACACGAATATACTACTTAATATAAGACACGAGTCTAACAGCGTGTTTTGTATTAAGGTCTTATGGTTCAGCTTGTTTGTTGTTGAATAGAAATGCTGAGTTGTACGATTGTGCTGTCAGTCACATATAATAAAACCTTATCAGTCTTTGGCGGATCAGTTGGACCATCAGCTCATTGCTTAAAGATCTTCGACTCGTTGATACTTTAATAATTTACATACCTTTGTACCTTATCTACGCAGATTATCACTCCAGAAGTCACTAATAGAATGTATAAGTAATAAATTCAAATATCTCCATTCAAAGTCCCAATTTCAGTTTTAAAAATAAACAGTAGGCCACGATGGATATAAAGCAGAGGTAACGTGACATCATTACGTATGGAACGAAATGGAAAATTGACGGAAGTTGATACAGATTGATTGGCGACGTGGCTGCAAACACTCACAGGCATTTTAAAATATCGACAGAAGACTGGAAAAAAACGATTTTCAATCTTTATTAAACTTATTGCTTCTTTACTGAAGGATAATAAAATCAGCTCTTTCTTGTAATAACCTTGTTTCTAAATGAAGTTTATACGGAGATATTGTTTTTAAAACAATGCAGGTTTCACCGGCGAAATCATAATCATTTTATAATATACCTACTACTCAGTTTGCAAGCATTAAATGCAAAATTATGATAAACAGTACCTACCTACGTTGCTATTTCGGAGTAAATTACGTTTTGTATTCTCGTGGTCTTGCAACAAGATTTTTCAGAGTCATTATTTACTTGAATCAAATTGCGGCAAGTAATGGCAAGGAATGACTAAACGAACTAAGTACGAACCAATGTGAATGTGTCACAGACTTAAATAAATAACTTCAGTCTTTACAACATAAAGTTTGGAAACGAGATCAAAAGAGGTTGTTTACCCACCTATCGAGTAAATCATCCAAACGAGTACTTTGCCGGCTTTATTCGCGATAATACTTATAACTGGTATTGCCAGGTACAATAATATATCTGTCAGGATACCGGTTAATGAGGATCTACTCGAAATTAATTACACGATATTTTTAGTAAACTAGGCCGCTTGAATTATTTATAGGAAAGCGGGTAAACAGTTATCTAGAAACACACTCACATCTACTAATCAAACAGACATAATATACGGGACACTATCTCATTTCGAATTGCTCTTGCAACATTGTCAAGTATGCAAGAAGTAATATTAGATTGCAAATCGTCGCATCGAATATGTCGTTAGGAAGACTGCTCACTTCCAGTGAATTATGTTATAAATCTAGCGCCTGATTGAGTAATAAATCTCCATAAATGATGTAACACAAAAGGTCCAAATAATAAATACTAAATTCGAGAGAAGGAATAAAATGAGTACTGCTTTTAGAACACCCGTGACCTTTTCTCATAACAAAATCGCTGTGCCAGGTGTATGCAATAATTTACGTCAAATCCCTAAAAATATAGAAAAGATCTAAAGTTCATTTGTCATCACCGCACCAAGTGTTTCTGTCAACGGCGCATGCGGTTATCGCACGACAAATAGCTCTAACCTGCTATTTAGTTTTCATCGTCATTTTCATTAAAATATTTTGTATTAACAGTAGTATTTTAAAAATAATAATTTGAAACCTAGACAGTGGCCATGGCCATAAAATCTGGTCATACCATTCCTCTGACAAATTTCAACTACTAAGGCGAGACGTAATGAACGTATTGTTCAAAATTTCTGAATTTTGATATATTTCACGATACATTTTCTAGTCTCGTCGGCCGCAAGTGTTCGAATCGGAGCATTTTACGACTTCCCGTGTCGCTATTAGCACTACCAAAATCCGAATAACTATAAAAATAATGTTCGATATAAAAATCTAAAAATATTAACATAAAACAACATTAAACAAGTTGAAACTTCGGAAAAGTCACGTTGGCATGGTAATCAAAATTTAAGCTAATATTTGAACCAAAAAGGCGACTAGCTATTTTTTTTTACACTTTATGCGGAAATATTATAAATAAATAATGTTGGACTTAAACAGCATTATCTAGCCCCAAGCTAAGCTATATTAATAATATACCTTAAAATTTCGATTGATTGGGAAATGGGAATCCAAATTCAAATAATATGTCGCACGCGCACGAAGACGTGCGCCGGTGAATCATGCGCACACTTCGCCGCTTCATGTCATAACGACCTCGAATAAAAGAAGTAGGGATGCACCAAAACAAGATACATAAACATCGATAATTTTGCATTCAGTTCCTAAACCAGAGATGTTACAAATGTGTAGAATAATAGGTACCTATTGCTATTAGGTAAGTCGATTAGATAGAGGTCGTAAATAACATTGTTTAGGTAATAAACTGTAAGTAATCGTCTGCAGTCAAAGTTATTAAGTGGTGTTCGTTTCAATGTATTATGTCTAGTGCTAATAAACAATTTTCAATTGCAGTAGTTTCGGTAAGTACCGCACAAGTTAATAAATTTAATTCACAGCACATAGTTAAAACGGTTTCATTGTGCCATTAAATACATGGCTGCAATTGTACGACTTCCGTTAGACAATTATTAAATGGCAACGGCGCGCGGCGGTCCCGTCGCGGATACAGCAGTTTTTATTATTATTTACGCTTTTATGAGGTCTGAATTTAAATAGCCTTGTTGTAAAATAATTTCATAGTGACTTACTACATTTAGTGTTCACGAAGATTAGCTTGCTAAGCATATGTGATTTAACTAACCAATTCCTTCGTTGCCGAGTAGCTGAACCACAATTAGTTTTATTTTCATTTGGCTTAATAGTTAAAATGTTTTTGAATATCTCAAAATATATTCAAAAAAATATCGATGTCGATTAAATTTTGCAGCGCAGCGTCCCAACACTATAGTTATGCTAATCTGCGGCTCGGATGTCATCTTGCGCAACAGGCGAGCGCGTGTGTATAGTAGACGGCTTAACTCGCCGGTTAATATGGAGCGAGACTCGGCCTTAACCAATTATTATTAATCTCGATCTTAATCGCTGTCATCAATGACATTAAGTGCCCTAGATCATGATCTCGAGTTACAACGGAAGTAAACGAGGCTTAGCGAAATGCGAAAGCTTTGCTAAATGGCTAATTTAGAGCAATATTGAACGAGATCATTGTCGGTAGATAATGAATTTTACCTTAACTAAGTCAGAATGAACTTAGGTACATAATATAATCATTCCCAATCACCATCCACATTCTGATCCTGACATGTTAAAGAAAAACTATCGATCGAACGTTGGACGCAACAGTATCGACATTTAAAAGCCATGTTTGTGAAGTTATACCTAAAGATAAAAAGGTCCAAGTTAAACAATCTTTCGTCACTGTACCTGGCGGATACCCGTAGTTTGTATGCAACGCAGAGTGTGACCGCCGGAAGCGGGGTGCGCCTCGAACTGCTGACTTCCGGTGCCTACGTCACCGTGACTGGCTCCTGTCGACCATAGACAAGAGCGAGGTGTGTCGATGGATATGTGACAGAGCCAGGAACAATAGGGTTAATGGGATTATTGCCCTGTGTGGTCGTCGAATTTGGAAGGCTTCTATTTGTTTGTATCCTGTTTTGTGTCATCGCGATTTCTACCGTATGTCTTTAGTTATTTGATTGTACATTGTTGATGCTAAATATTTGAGATAGCTTCCTACATTAATCTTAATGTCAGTAGAACAGACCACTAAATATCACCCGCTGATCATGCCTCCCCAAAGGTGGTTTTGGCATAATCACCACGCTGGGAGGGCGGCTTATTAATCGCAGTGAAGGTGTTAAAATACATAGAAGGAAGCTGCTCCTCAGGTTACTAAATGCGACACTAGTAGGTAAGTATAATGTTAATTAACAGCAGAATTTTATTACTGAGGAGAAAATATTCTATCTATACACGCCAAATTCGATGTAGGATGCATTTAATTATAATAGTACCTATATACATATGTATATAACCTAGTGTTTGTAAAGCAACCGCCGCCGGTTTCAACAAAGCAAATTTTAGATTAAGTAATCTAAAATTTACTCTGTTGCTGGGTCTTTTTATACGCAACTAGCTGCGAACCGCGGCTTCGCCCCCGTGGAAATTTATGTTTCCAACTTTCTTAATTTTTTCTTTCATAAGAACCTTCTCCTGACAATAACAAACACAACAAAGAAAGAATTAGCGAAATTGGTCCAGGCGTTGTTGAGTTATGCGCTTACCAACACATTTTGCGATTCATTTTTATATTATAGATTTACATTATGTTTTATTCTTTTTTTCTACATACTTGTAGATTTGAGATCCTTCCTTCAATAGACATTTAAAAGATTACAATTATATCTGAATCTCAACGCCAAGTAAGTGAGTTTTGGTTATTTGTGTCGGGTTGTTTACTAACATTCTACATTGATTTTCGCTAGTTCAAAAACATTTACATTTTGTATCAGTTTAGTTATTTATAAAACTTGTCTATAAAACGAATTCTGTTTAAATTGTTTTTCTTGTAACCACGCGTGGGTTGGGCTTATCGCATCAAAAATTCGGGTCGGATCGGCTAGGTTGACGGCGGGCAGGCTGTCACGCTACTTCCGCCGCTGCCTCACCGTTTACCATCCTCATGCTGAATTTTTTATGTACAATTATACCCCTTTACGGCCATTGCCTATGTCACTCTAGCGGGAATTTGATTTGAATTTATATTGGATGCGACACGAGGTGATACTTTTACTACCTAATTTAATTCGTCAGAGTTATTTTTTTGCGAGAAATAAAATAATAAAAACGGCCTTCCTGAATTGAAAAGTCAATTGCAAAAACGATGCTCGTTTGGAGGAATTCAAACTTTCAATTAAATCTTCTTGGTTGATGTACAAACCTTAAGGATCTGGGAGAGCAGTAAACGTTGTTACGTTTACTGTGGGAAGGTAATGTAATCACAAATAGTTATGCCCTACTTCCTTTGAAAACAACCTAAGCTTATTATAGGATATTTTCTTGTGTCCGAGGATATTCGTCCGCTCTATTAAGTCGTATGGTAGAGCAGCTACGAACTCGGGGCCATCGTACCGTGACGTAGCGTTAATCGCCTGTGAAAATACTTATTCCTTTTTTGTAAGAAACCATCCTCTTAATAAATTAGTACCCGTTTCGCTGGAGTTGGGAAGATGTTTTAACCTAAAAATTTTACCCCAAGGTGATTGTTTTTAGTCGAAATTTGAATAGGTTTTTATTTTTAATGCCTGAGATTTCCCTGTTATAAATACGTGAGTTCAGCTTATATTTCGTATTTATCAAATCAAATGAATACTTATTTAGTTTTAGGCTAGGTATCTTCTGCATAGCTAAGGAAAATATCAGAATTTCTTTTCCAAATTAAATTTCTCAGCTGCCATGTTATAGACTTTTTCTACTGGGTTTACGAAATATCTTTCAGGAATGTAATAAAACAAGTACAGACTTCTTTTATTAATTATAATAGTAAATTGCATATTCATTTTCATGATCAGAGATTTCTTATACCCATTTTTTTATATTCAGACAGAATCAGTATTCAAAATCTAGCACAAAACATATTTTTGAACGAATCAAACATTGAACAACGTTTGAACTTTATCAACAGACAATAAAAGTCGAAACAAGAACAAAGCAAAAATTAAAACGATATCATGATCGGAAAAAATGAACAGCACTATAATAACTGGCGGATTGCGTGCAAGAATCCAATGTAGAACAATATGCGGCCTTCAGGCTAGGCGCAGTAATCACCGAGCACAATGCGCAAAAACGGATAACTGAGACCTACAGGATTGCAGGATTGCTAGGAAGGACATAACAGACAGAATAATAGTGAGTCACGTGCTTAGGTGAAAGTAAAAAGGGGAGAAATGGTACGATCTCCCAGCGCTTACTCAACAAATGGCATGCATTGTGTTACAAGTATTTACAACCAATCGCAAAAACACACGCTATTTCTAATCTACCCAATGAACAACAAATATGGAAAGACGTACCTAGACTGAATTGTCACAGAGACAACAATACCCTACTCATGCACGGTGACTCGCAAACAAAACGTGTATTGCTATCTCTTTTTACGCACAAATGTATAGTATCTTTCTATTCCTGTCTGCACGAAACACGAACCCCAGCGGCGCCGCCGCCGCCGGTCCGACTATGACCGAGGTGGGTGGACCTATTTGGACCTAATTTGAACCTTCCACTTTCGAAGTCAGTCCCTATTCTCCCTTTTTACTTTCATCCGAGCTAACGTGTTAAACCAAGACTTGTGTTCTGTACCGAACATTAGGATGGCAAGCAATGTAGGTACAAGGATAAGCAAGTTGATATTATTATAGCTCATTTCCACGCTCGCTACCAATATCTAATCGAACTGCGGTTTTATTTGCAGCAGACGAAAAATAAAAAGAAGAGGTCCTCTATTGCGTTGTGTTCTTACCTACCTATCGATAATACGGTTTGAGAAATTTATTTATCTTGAATTGAATAGATGATTTCAGTAAAGAAAATGAGTTAAAATGTTAAACTATAGAAAGATAAATGAAACTTATACACTCGATATCCGGGCCCTAATTCCACTTAATTAATCCCTTCACCATAACAATGGGATTGTATCAGAATGACACAATTTTGCATATTATATTTTTATAGAAACTACAGATGAAGTGGTAGTATTAAGCGTGTTGAAAGTGGCAAGGTTGATGAGGTAATTCTGGATTCATTCTCTATAGCATAAAGTAGGTACTACAGAGGTAGGTACTACAGTGTAGGTACTATACAGAGTTTTTTTGTCGATTCTGAGACGATATCATTATAAAGTGTTCTTGAGTGGAGACCGCGACTCGGAAAACGTAGTGTAGGATGCCCTCCGACCAGGTGGGATGACGATTTGCGAAAGACTGCTGGCAGATGCTGGATGGGGCAAGCTGAAGACAGGGCGCTATGGCGCTCATTAGGGGAGGCCTATGTCTGGGAGGTATAGCCTGATGATGATGATCATTATAAAGTGATTGGCTAGCAGAATTCGTCCCTAAAAGAGGCTGTAAATGACAGTGATAGAGGCAATTCGACAGAGTACAACACGTACCGCATGTAGTCGCTATTACGCGGTGCCACACCACAAAGTGCGGTAAATAACAGTAATTTTATCCAATGTCGTGAGAACCGAGTTGGGCAAGGCAAGGCGACTGAACTAGTTCACAGATTAATCACGCACTAATCTTACTGGCGATCGCAGATCCGACGGGACGTGGCCGTGAAGATAACGACACGGTTTGCGGGTACTTTTGCTAATAGCAAGCTAATGAATTTGTTTTTCTCACTGAAGTGTCTACTGAGACGTCCTGTGAAGTGTATTTAGCAGTAGATGTTTATCAATGAATCGACTGAGTTTTTCTTTAATTTTCTATTTATTGTTTGTCAGTTTTAGAAATGTATTATCGACAATGAAGTCAACTAATCGTATAAAATGTAGTTTAACGCATTCACTGCTCAGCTTCTGCCGCTACGACGGAGCCGGAAAAGGCTTCTGCGACTTGGGCCATGAAAGTGTTAGTATATCGCATTCACTGCCCAGTTTCGACGGAGCCGGAACAGGCTTCTGCATCTTGAGCCAGGAAAGTGTTAAACAAACATTCTACAAAAAAAAAATTAACGCTTTTGGACCGTCTAACTAAAAGGCTCTACATATTATCTGAACATCTACATACGCATAAGTTCTACACTATATTACCAAATACGTGAAAGTAGGTTATTATAAATTACTAGACCTCCATCTGTAGGTTTAGTCATGTCTAGTCTGTCGAGGTCTATACCATTGAGAACAAAATAAAACGTTAAAGAAGTAAATGAACGAGTTCACGTGCCGAGCTAGCAGGAGATTGGCGCAATTACAACATCCGTTATTAGCGTCATAATGCAAGAATTCTGCTGTAATTAGTACGAATGACCCACCGGATCGAATGGGACAACTGGCATAGTAAAGTGACCGAAATACGGAGTGTCGAAATTTAAAAATAGATAATGTTCGCTACCTTCCATAGGGCGAAGTTTGATCAAAGTAATTGTGTGGAGTGTGGAGGATCGTAATGAAGAGGCCTATGTCAAAAGAACAACCTGATTTAAATACAACTGGTGTCAATACTTAGCAAATAGTGTCAATACTTAGTAAATAATTCCGATGAGACCCAAACTAAATTACGTTTGACAGCAGTTACAATCTTGCCGTCCCTTTCATAACAATTGAAACAAAAAGGACAGCAAATTATTTTAGTATAGCTTTGGCGATATCTGAATTGACACCCATATATAATCTAAACCCCCTGTAATTTAATCCTGTACTTGTTTCTGTTAAAATGGTGCTAAGTTACAATTTCCGAATGATAAGAAGAACTCTGACAAGCAAAAGCTTAATTCTCGGGTGCTTCATTTATATTAATAAGCCATCAAAAGCTTGTAGTAAATTAGTGAGCAATAAACCAACTTTGATCGTAAAGGACCTTCTCTCGGCTCTTCTCATAACCTGATACTAAATTGTTGATGGAAATGGCAACATGGACTATTATATGTCCACGACTCGAATACAAATTGCTTTCCAAATGAGTTCCTGGCAACCCACAGAAATGGATTTGTGCAATAACCCTGCCCATGGAAGAAAGGATTATATGTATGGAGAATGTCTCAATCTCATTAGTGCTGTAACTTATGTACAAGATGTCAGAACCACAAAGGCCTGATTGAAAGTAAGATCATACACGTAACAATCAGAAGAATGATACAACACAAGAGCTTAATCTAAAACTCAATCAACGGGCTCACAAAATGGAAACGGTCCAACGCATACTGGATGCCAATGTATATGCCGATCAGTATTTCAATGAACTAATAGACACGTGATTTTAACGACTGTCCGATTGCTTATTGGCTTGACATTGTTGATGGCAACATGCGTCTAGTTTGCGACTTTTCTGACAGTGTCCGGTTCATGGAAATTTATTAGTAATAGCGTCATCGGCGTACTACAATAATAATATGAACGGTAATTTTTGAAAAATATAAATGAAGAGTGCTTCAGTGGTAATATAACTTGGTGTTTACGATCTCATCATCATCACCAGTCCATGTTCCACTACTGGGCATAGCCCTCTCTGTTTATGCCATTCGCCTCGATCCCGATCTAGTCTTTAAACGATCTAGAAATTAAGATAATATTATAGGTATTTTTTTTTAATATTGCAGGATCAGAGTATATGTATCCATTTTACTATAAAATTATATTTCTTTTCGAAGCTATTCAGCTGACTGAGGAAACACAAAGATAACTTACAATTATTCATAAAAAGTAAAACAGCTAGCGTTTCTACAAACCAGCTACAACTATGCGCTGTTGAAATTGAGACCGCATATATAGACCGCCTACAATACTCGCATGTAAGTGAAACCGTACACTGTGCAACTTCCGTCCACATATGTAATGCTGTTAGATATCCGATGTCGGACACGGACCGCGGCCGGGATTGCATGGACGGACTGCGGTCGTGCGTCCGTCCGGTACTTCCAATGGTTCATCGTCACATGCTTACAATGGACATAAATTAGCAAAGGATTGTTTTTTTCACTTAATGCATTCACTGTCCAAATTCTGCAGCGGTGGGCTGCAGTGCGGAGAGATCGCTGGACTACTAAAAGTGTCATGTGAATCGTTGGTAAGATCGTAAGTGATTACTAGTAAAGGCTCATTGTCTCATGTGTTGTAAGAACTGATAGATTATGATTAAAACTAACAGAATTGAACGGTAAGATGACAAGAATTTTCAAAGAAAAATATACGTTTTGATGATAGTGCTCTAGCATAGAAACCGCGAACACAACATTTGCTAAGCTGTGTCTGTGCTTATCTAATTGAATTATCCAGTCGATCAATGATTTTTCTGCGCCACGCTTTATCATATATCACCTACACGCTATTTCAGAAAACAAGAACCGAATTCCAAACAACAAGCTCACAAAATAATAGAAACCTATTTCTGATTTCTTCCCTAAGTATAAATAACAACCCATAAAACCGAAATATCTTGCTATTGAAGTTAATGTGCGTCCCTTAAAATAAGTACGCAACATATTTCCTTTTGTAATAGCAAGAAGGACTCGGAGAGATTAGTCTGCCCGCAGAGTTACGAAACCGTAATAAAAAATACATAAGTAAGTGGGGCCTTACCACCGAAGACAAAATTGTTCTTTGAAACTCTACAGCATTTTTCAACACTAAAAACAATCACAGGGTGTCAAATTGTACCTAAAAAAATCTGTAAAAAAAAATCTTTTACGTTTATATTTCTTTTCTGTACCAACTCCAAACAAATATGGAAAGAGCTAAGCGTTTGGGGTTGACTGATAGGTGACAACACTTGTCGATCACTCGTTTCGGGACTTAGTTTTAGACACAACACAATGACACCTTCCTCTCACGATATCTCACCAGCATGTGGCTCTTAAATTAAATGGATAAACCCATCTGTCAAAGTGTAATAGGAAATACGAACGTTAAATTATATCGAAATTGTCCAGTTGCTAATTGATTTTTGGGAAATTGCTCATTGCATTCTAGATGATTTGCCAGCAAATACATTAAAATAAAACAACGGAAGTTCGTAGTAGGGCCCCTACCGGACACGGAGACTGAAGACACGCTCCGAGTTCTCCGGGGAGCGATAAAAATGATATAGGGGACTTGCAGACCTTGCAGCACGAAAATCAATAGGTGGAAATGTCAAAACAAGGTCGAAACTTTCCTCGAACGCGAATCCATAGCTACGTGGAGATCACTTTAGGGAGTGCTCGCGATGCTTTTGTTCTGTTATTGATGTAATTGGTATAGTTTTCTGGAGAGCTTTAGTAGATGTTAGAAATTAGCAGAAAATACCAAGTTTACTAGTATATCTTTAGAAAGATGCCTTCAAATCTAATGACACGCATAGCCAGTCAAAAAATCTACCTAACTATCAAAAAGCATTGTCATTGAAATTAATAAATGTATCAAGCATTTAATTTGGAGCATTTGAACACAAATGTATCGTAATTAATGTCAAGACTTACCGCAACCTGATCACAATCGATGAAACAAATGTTTGTTGTGCTTACCTGAAACAGAATAAATAATTTTAATTGAGCTGTCAAACTATTTCAGACACTTTATTCATCGTGAATCATATTTGCTAATAATTTTGACCTAGAACGTGTTTTCGCTTGGACAGTGCCAAATTACGTTGATGGAGTGTGTGACAAATAATTTCTAATAATTAGATCCTTGAATGCTTGCAGATGTTAAATGTAATGTTTTTGATTTGATTGTTAATTTGTTGAGAAGCTATTGGTGAACCCACGTATGACTATCCTATAAAATCTACAAAGCAACAAGAGCTATTATGTCGATCATAGATTTATCTGAGTGGGCTTCAAGTCATATTCATAATAAGCAAGTATATTAAGAATGATAGGATTCAAAAATTCCCATTTTTATGCACGTCTGAGGTTTGAAAGTTCAAATATTTTTAGAATACATCTTTTTTAGTAATTTATTTTCTACACAAATTTGCTAAATTTGAAAATTGAAACGAATAGCTATCAGTCTAGCACTTAAAACTTGTTTTATTTCTGCTTACTATAAAGTGTTTTTTATTCATTACTAGCATTTACCCGCGGCTTCGCACCCATTGTTTCTATGAAAACGTTTAAAGGTTATTTCTATTCAATGGAAACTGATTTTTGGGATAAAAGTAACCAGGCTAAGAGCTACACATAAAAAAATAGCTCAATCTGTTTAGTACTTTTGGTGTGAAGAAGTAACAAACATCCATCCAAACTTTTGCTTTTATATAAAATAGGAGCTACTTCTTATAATTTTATCAGGGTGTTCTGGTCAGTTCTGATATGTATTGTATCATATTACGTATATCAGTTATCTGGTACCCATAACATAAGTTCTGCTTAGCTTGGGGCTAGATGATGCTGTGTATCCATCATTAATATTATTAATATATTTTCATGAGCATGAAAGACTCGATCCTAAATACGTAGTCGTATCAACCAATTAAATGTGACTAGTACCAGATCATTGATACAGACAGAGTTCAATTAAAGAAGTGTCACTGATGTTAACAAGATGTCGGCAAACGCTCCGTGCGTAGGAGTGTAACAAATTCCTTCTCTCATGGTTTGTTTTTATAGTCTTACCCCGGGAAATATACTGTTTAAATAAATTATTCAATGCTTGCTTTCATTATTTTAAAAATTGTGTCTGCCAGTGGCTTTGCTTACGCGGTATCTGAATAAAATTTTGCTCTCTGCGATAGTGTAGGTGTATTATTTTCAGAACAGAGTTTTCCTACCCGATACAAATAAAGTTATCAGTAAAATACTTATTTCTTCTTGTAAATTTTTAAGGTTCGTGTCCTGATACGCTAAAATTTTAAGTTAATCAACATTAAACATTTTTAGGATATATGTCAATTTAAGAATAGTCGATTCTTTTAAATTCTATTCTCTGTTTTCTATATTGTTATTAAAGATTGTAAGCAATAGTAACTGAATACCAATACCAATAATAATAAAATGCTTGTGTAAAAGTCTGCCCAGTGAACTCTTTCAAGCAGAAAACAGTAATTTTCAAAATATTACTCTCAGGCGACCGATGCTGAATTCATTTTCAAGAAAAACGGAATAAGAGAAACAAAACAGATTGTTCTGAACGGCAACTGTTAACAATGGACCTTTTTACGATGCTGTTAAGTGTTGATTCTTTTTAAACATCCACAACGGGCCCCGCCGGTGACGAATGATGTTGTAAATCGTTTACTGCTTTATTATCGAATAGCTCTGAGTTCTCAAGCGTACCACAGAGTATCTACTCATGGTGTCCATTTGTCTTTCTTTATAATTAACTTGTCATTGCTACTACCTATCATTATATAACAAGTGTTGGGGATAAAAAAAATAGCCTATGTCCTTTTCCGAAATATTTTATCTATCTCCCTGGCAAATTGCATTGAGATCCGTTAAGCCGTTTGTCGTAAAAAGGTAACAGACAAACGGACATAATTACTTTCTGAGGAATAATTTAAGTATGGATGGTATGGAAATTGTAGGTAGTCTTAATACGTAACGCTTCATTCGAAACATGTGTCTGAAAACGTTATTTTAATGAATCAATAGACAGGTGCCAATATTATTTTATCAAACATTTTCCATGGAAATGTTTTTTCTGATGAAAATTTATAACCGGTATCACAAACTGCCAAATGGTATTTTAAAGGTTCCTTTGTTTAACAATTTATCTATGGTTTAATGTAATAATAAAATAAGTAGCGGCGCCAGCGTGTGTCGGAGTACCACCTAAGTTGTTTTGGCATTCGTTAACTGTGTAGTTTTTGTAGGGGCTCTATCTGTTGCAGGGTTGATATATACGTTTTGTTTACAAAGTAAAGCGATGAATGAAATGTCTATATTACAAAAACTAAGCAGGAAGCGGTTGCGGTGTCTTCGAAAGGATATTATGTCTGCAACAACACGGGTAAAAAACAACTAATGTGAGATGTTGACGGGGTTGTTGGAAATGGAAACCCTGTTATAATGGGGGTGGGAACGTAAATCCTAAATGATAAGGTTCATTTGCTGGGTGTATGTCAAAATAAGTACGTATAGATGGAGTAGGAAAGTTCCTAGATCAAATGATGCCAGATTGTCGTTTTATAAATTAACACCTTGATTGCCACTGACGCACACGGTAATGTGTGCGCGTGTTGTGCATAGACGAGCCCTGAAGCTTGACAATAAATGCGTTAAAATACAATTTTATTCATTTCAAGCAAAATACTGAACTTTGTATTTTTAAATAAACAAAAGCATTTACAATCCATAAAAGGACCAGGTACATTTCAGATTTTCAGTGAAATATATAATACGTTATAAAGTTATAATACTCAAAACTAAGTTCTTTTCAGTTTCAATGGCTTGTGGTAAGTAAGTGATATACAAAGTTTAATTTCCTTTAGAGACCATACGGGAGTGGACGAATATTGCCAGCGTCGAAGACCTGTTTCGCTTGGCGCAAGATCGCGAGAAATTTGCTGGGCTGACGGCTAACCTCCATTAGTGGAGAGCCACCTTAAGATGAAGATTTCCTTTAGACCTTACAGGGCTCAGCGGTCTGCTCTGTCCCGCTCCTATGAAGGCGAGATTCTATGCCTATCCTTTTCACGAAACGGCCTTGGAAGAGGTCCCTTAATCGATCTTTTATGTTATACGCCTCCATCGATAAATGAATAATATAATTTCATGTTTTCGAAAGCCGTATTCATTTCCATCTCCGCTGAACGTTGTCAACGTCAACGTGACATTCCGACAACCCCGACGGCGCCAAAACTTTACACGCGATTTCATTGTGACTTGAATTCACTGAACTGTGAACTTCCCTAGCTCAGAACAATTCCTGCGAAATCTGAGTCGTAAAATATACGAACTAGAGCCTGATGTTTTACTAATAGCATAGGTAGGGTAAATGCTAGACCCACTATACATACACTGTCCTACAATTTTTTTTTAAACTTCTACCCTTACTTAGTTATCTAACCAAACGATATAAAAATATATATCTATGTATCGTATAATATTATGTATATCAGTTAACTAGTACCAATAACACAAGATCTGCTTAGCTTGGGGCTAGATAATGCAGTGTGAATTGTCCAGCATTATTTATTTATTATATTATGGCGTGTTATACGTGTTTACATGTTAAACGTGTTTATGGTATAAATTTGACTTGTATTATTTACTATGTAACGTTATTGATATTTGATTTGATATGGCAAGAAGCCATTAGGAATGATAACAGACTACAGATAGATTTAAGAAGTTCAAATGCTGTAAAAATCGACTTGAAAAGAAATTTAAGGTGTAAATACAGGCGCAAGAAATTTAGTCGATTTATTAATTCTTATTCGCTCAACCAATTTATTTCTCGCATCTGCAGCAAGCACGGAATCCTTAATCGCCCCTCTGGCATCGATACAATTTAAATCGTTATAAAACGAGCGAGGCAAATCAATCTGTACCTAGCTCATCGGGAGCAAATCGTACGACTAAAGACGTTCTCTCAAACGAATTGCCGAGGTCCAACTTAAAAGAAAAAGTAGGTAATTGATACTGTTTTTGTCATTACACTGCTTCTTTCCCCTCGACTAATCTCACTCGCCGCGATTGAAACATTCTTACCTACTTTGCTCTGTTTTGCGAAATTGCGAAAGTCTAAAAAGTGGCACAAAACTTTCCGATCACTTCAGGCAATGAAATCAATGTTCCGCTTCTTTTGTGTTTGTTTAAAGCATTTTATCAAAATGTTACTGAAACTTTACGGTTCATGATCTGCCTTTCTCTAACGGTCGGTAACTAGCTAATAACTCTTTTTTTTGTGGAACTTGTGTTACTGCTCAGAACTTTTGACTACCTCGGAAACTGAATGTAGCAGTGCTGCTGAATAAATCATAGCGTCTTCAGAAATATCAAAGGAATCTTCAAAGGTTACATTTCATACTGCTGCTAAACAGACGTGCGGAATGTCGTAAATATTTTAAAACCACCATGTACTTCAGGTAATAATAACATTTCCAGTGGAAAAATTAAAAAGTTTGCGAAGGAAAAAATACCTAGTGTGTAGTTTAGTGCTAATTTTACAGCCAGGGTCTACCAAATTTACCATCTTTATGATTACTCAGTTAAGTAACCCAAAGAACTTTTTTAGGTTTAATTATGTAGGTACCCTCCAATTATTTATGGAGCCTTTGCTATAGAGCAGACATTACAAATTGTTTATAGCAAC
Source organism: Eupithecia vulgata (assembly GCA_946478455.1). Taxonomy (NCBI): domain Eukaryota; kingdom Metazoa; phylum Arthropoda; class Insecta; order Lepidoptera; family Geometridae; genus Eupithecia; species Eupithecia vulgata. Next base: position 7,258,024 of record OX297869.1, on the reverse strand, counting down.
AGCAGATGTTCTATTGCTTTGATGAATTAATACCGTCTCATGGATGTGAATGATATCAGCCTTACGAAGAGTTATGCGATTAATTACAACTCAAAAGTTTTGTTTATTCAATAAATTTCCATTGTTCAAGCTAAGGGCACTGATTACGTTTTCGCGTCACTGACAACCCCGAACAAAGACAGCGAGAGAAAGCCATCAGTCATTATCAGGAGAAAGAACAATAAAATGGCTCGTCATGGTCGTTAACCGAATTCACCTACAATAAGGAAAGTCAGAAAACCCAAATACTTGCTCCCGGAATTTCAGACAAATCCGACCAGTCACCGCTTTTCGCTAAGTTTGTAATTAGTTATTAGAACAATTAGTGCGCGAACGGCTTATTTGGATACTTAGGTACCTATAAGGATCTGCCGCTAATCTAAAAGGGTGAAGGTGCGAATGGGACAGGGTGAAAAGGCAGAGAGAGGGCAAGTCGCCTTACGATTTTCTCAGAACACGGCACACAAAGGCTAAATGTAGCGTATGGAGCAGCTAAGTTTTACCCTAACTACAGCATATGGAGCAGCGAAGTTTTACCCTAACTATTCAGACTTCAAAGCTTTTCATAATACTTTATGTGTTTCTCATAAACCTAATGCGATCGTACCAAATCGAGCAATTATATGAATATCGTACATACATATTTTGGTTGAGTATTACATAACTGCCATTGCGAGTTCATAATTTTGATTTAAGAGAGGTTCCACTGCCTTGTAGCAATAAAGTCCAGGATGGTAGGTAGAATGGTAGCAATGAATGAACCATGATAACTACTAAGATAAATAACTATTTTACAGTTCATAAATTATTTAATCAAACTGTTTCTACAATAAGAATATGAGTGTGTTTAGCCATCTTATCAGAGTAATCGCTTTCAAACGACAAGGTAAGTACTTACAACAGCCAGTAAGTATTACTTATTAGTATTACTCTTAGAAGCTTTGACTGCAAACTGGTATTTTTTAGAGTACATAGCAGTCGATTCTCAAGGCGTTTTTTCAGCTCAGTTTAAATGAGCAGTCAAGCTCACGAATCAAAAGCTCCACATCAAGGTCTACGGTCTCAAACAGCCGCAATTGAACGACGTGAATAGTTACACAGTTTGAATACGCGTGTGCGATGTAGACTTCTTACCTTAACTAGCGTACCTTCACCTACCTCACACCGAAGAAGGTCGGAGCGCCATAAATTATTGCGAGGAAATTTATGTTTTATTACGTGTTCGTAAGACTCGTATTTCTTGAACTATGCTGGAGTTTTATGACGTTTTTAGCGCGCAAGCAGGCTACGAAACCATTAGAGCAAATGACTGGAGTAGGAGCGTGTGGATGCTGACATCGACATAGAATCTGCGTACACCGTTACGGCACAAGAGATTTTCGTGACTAGATCGTCGGTCGCAGTAATTGCTGGCTCTGAACTAGCTACCGTTTAACTTTATGTAACTGCTGCGCTTGGGTGTTAGTTGGGCTTGACAAATTTGCTTTGAGATAGGATGCTTAACGTGTATCCACATTCTAGACAGCTTATTTTTTGTGCTACTAGATATTTTAAGAGCCTATTACTGTCTTCATCTAACCTGCTATCATCTACATTACTTCAAAGGTGTAATGCAATCCTAATCGTCACAGCCCAGGGCACAATGCTCTCTACAAAGAGAGCCAGTAGATCTGGTTTCGACATAGGATCGTGCGATCATAAAAAAACGAACGCATCAATCATTAAGCACTTTCTAACTCATTGTTGGTATTGTTGCTAGAAGATTCTTTGAAGACGATGATTGTAAGTTTTTTTTTGGATAAGACGCATGAAGATTACGGAGACCTGTTAATCAGGTTTGTAGAAGCCTAGAATAAAATTCTAAGTGGGAACAAGGACCTTAACATTGTCGCAATATGGTGCTGATTTCAATAAAACTCTTTGAATGGTTTTGAGAGGAGAAATAGGGTTCTAGCTCAAATGGTTTAAGATCGCACGCACGCAACCATTTTGACTACATCGCACGTGTCATTATGTGAGTATACTTTTCTTTTATGTTTGGGTCGTTGACCTGTATGAAAAGCCTTAAGCCGATTCCCACGATGCGTAGAAATGTAACTCAGTAGATCGTTCGTTGCTACAATAAAGAGCTGGGACCAACCACGTTTTATTATACAGCTACAGGTCCTATTAGTTTATTAGTGCCACAAAAGGAACAAAATACCTTGCTTGTAGATAAAACAAAGGAAATAAAACTAAACGCGTGTAATCGCTTCAACTACAAGCCGCGGGAAGACATAACAATGGTCGAGAAAGTTTTGGCGCTACCACCGGTGTTTCTCACGATTCTATTTAATGCTGCTAACTGCTTTGTTTTAACTGGGTCTGTGTACAATATTGTGTGAATTAACGTTTTCTTTAAGTATGAATGAAGGCTTGTTTCAAAAATAAACATTGAATGAAATTTCGCTTTCTTTATCTAATCAAGTTAATTTCTTTACAGTTGGATTACGGAAGTGTATAGGTGATAAGTGATTTTTAAGACCGCTGTTTTGTCGACTGTCGACCAAAGCAACAAAAACCACAAAACTGACCAGAAGGCACTATTTCAACAACAGACATTTATCGTTTGAATTGAAAATAATCTCTATAAGTAAGAAATGCCAACACAATAAGCAATAATCTAAATCTCTGCGTATCCGCTTCTTCCCAAAGGCTAAGGTAATGGCGCAGAAGAACCTTGAGGCTCAAGTACGGCACAAAGCTTATCTTCGCGATAAATCTTGAGACATTCGAGTATTCATCGTACCGACGACGACGGTCGTTGCACTGCGCGGCAAAGTTCTAGTTCAGCCGATAGTGGATAAGGAACAGTCAACACGCGCACACAGTATAAAACTAACCCAACGCAGAAGATTCACTAATTTTTTTACACAACTACCCATAAAAGGAGGGTAATATTTTCAGGGTTCATGACATGTGAAGGTATGTGTGTGTTTCTTTATTCGACCATAACTTTCAAGCAGTGACCTGGCTCCAAAATCTGAGCGTTGACTTAGAAATAGAAATAGAAATAGTTTATTAGTCATCTTATAAACACCATGTATACTTAAAACTATTATTAGCATAAAGGTACATTAAAATTAAAAAATAACAAAACCTTTACAAAAAGTGAAAACATTCCAACAATTTGTTGTAAAACGCAAATTTGCGGTAGTTTAGTTTTTTTAAGTATACAAAAGTAAAGAGCCTCTATCACCCGTGCTAGTGAAACACTGTGTTACGGCGTGGTAGCGATTCTCGTCCCTTGCATTAAGACTCATTTTAGAATGCACTTTCTGCAGCTCACTCGTTATCGCTTAGATTTAACAATTTGTAAACAAGTAGTATAAGGTGACAATACAGACAAATCACTAAAGGTATGTTAGTACCTGTTTAGGTAGTGTCCTATTTCACGTATATAATCTAGATACAAGATGTTAATTTAAACTTATAATCTAAATATATCCATATATGTGTATATACATGTGAAACTGGATATAAAGAAAAATATAAATAAAAACCAAGGTTAAACAAACCAGATTAGAATTTTTAGTTCTATAGCCTGATAATTATAACAATAGTAGAACAAATATAGTTATATAAAATATTAATATATTGAATTGAGAACCTAGGTTAGATTATTTTATGATGTGTAATAGAATTTCAGTATCCTCGTAGTTTAGGCTAAGTAAAAAACCCTCCAAAGCTTGACCACATTTATATTTACTTAAATCTTTGATGTTAATTTTTTTATTCAGTCTATTATAAAGTAAAGGAGCTAGAAAAAATGCGAAACCTTGCGCAAAAACCGTTCTACAATAAGGCACCTTATAGACCTGATAAGATCTTCTTTTTTCGGTGTTATTATTGTGACCTTGGTAGGAATGTTGTCTAAGCACACAGAGTTTAACAAAAAGCTGTCGAACAGTTAATACCTTAGTTTCTAAGTAAAGATCATATGTAGGGTATCTAAAAGGTTTAAAGTTTAATACTTTCAAAATTGATCGTTGCGTTCGTTCTAATTTTATTAACGAAGATTTTTTCGCCCCACCCCATGCAGTAATACCATAAGATATAATAGATTGACAAAGAGTAAGATAGACTATTTTGTTAGTCTTTTCATCTTTTAGGTGTCTGAGTTTTTTAAATATTGGAATAAGTTTCCGTGTTCTAGATTTAAGGTTTTCAATTTGCTGTTTCCAATTAAGGTTATTATCAATTAATATTCCTAAGTATTTAATGCTATTAGCCGTACTCATAGAAAAACAATTACAATTTAAATTTTCATTGCCAGAACAGTTAAGATTGTGAACCTTAACTCTAAAGTCCGGACCAGGTAGACTATTATTGTAAATTGCAAATGGTATATAATTTGTTTTATTTAGGTTAAGAGTTAAGAGATTACTATCAAGCCAATTTTTAACTATTCTCATGCCACTTTCAGAGACTGCACGTACTTCTTCCCAAGTAGATCCACTAAAAATTATTGCTGTATCATCCGCAAAGGTAGTAATTTTTGCATTCGGCAATTCAGTATTACAAAGATTATTTATATAAATAAGGAACAATGTAGGTCCAAGGACTGACCCTTGTGGGACTCCGACCGTAGTGGACCTTTTGCCACTATACCTGTCACAGATTCTTAGAGTTTGAGTCCTATCTCGCAAATAATCTTTAAAAAGTTTTAAAGGAATACCCCGGATGCCAATATCTTCAAGTTTACGTATAAGTAAGGGAACAGAGACCGTATCAAAGGCCTTTGCCAAATCTAAGAAAACTCCAATGCATTTTTGCTTCTCGTCAAGATTTTTTGCGACATGCGATACAAGTTGTTCTATAGCATTCACTGTTGAGATGTTTTTCCTAAAGCCGAATTGATTATTTGATATGATATTGTTGTTTTCTAGATAATTTAAAAGACGTGTATTAATCAGCTTTTCGAAGATTTTAGACAAAGTTGGTAGAAGTGATATGGGTCGGTAATTGGTGAGATTGTCTCTGTTCCCTGACTTATAGACCGGGATAACAATAGAGTCCTTTAATATATTTGGGAAAACCCCATTTGTCAGGCAGATATTACAAATATGTACAATAGGAGGTGCTAGTACTTGAATGTTCTTCTTAAAAAATATTGATGGTATACAATCCCAGCCGGCCGAGGAAGTATTTTTTAAAGAAATAATTATTTTATTGACTTCGTAAATGTCAGTTTCCAAAAGGACAAAAGAGTTTAATTGTGTATTTTGTGACTTATATGATTGGGCTAGGGACTCGTGGGTGGAATTTAAATTAAGCAAGATATTATTTGCGAGATTATCGCCAATAGTAACGAAGAAATCATTTATGTGGTCCAATGATTCCTGTGGGTTATCCTTAATTTGTAGTAATTCGTTTTCGTACTTTTCTTTGTCTTTATTATTTAAACAGCAAACACGTTTTATAACTTGCCAGGTTTTTTTAATATCGTTCTTACTATTTCTCAGATCATTTCTATCATACTCATTTTTGAGATTGTGTAAAATATTATTGCAATGAGTTCTATAGCGCTTATATGTGATTTCGAGATCTTTATCTTTGGGTGATTTTTTGTGTCGACGATGTAGTGTATCCCTAAAACGCATACATCGAAGCAGACCGGGAGTGATCCATTGCTTAATAATGAGCTTTCTGCTAGGTATTGTGCAAGTAATAGTACATTCTTTAATAATGTGTGAAACTGTAGATATAAATGCTTCTGTAGCTTGGTTGGGGTCATTATTTAACAAAATATTATTCCAATTGAAGTTCAATAACATTTGAGAGGCTTTTGTGTAATTTACTTTTTTATAAGATTTAATTACTGTATCAAAATTTTGAGCTAACGAAATTGCAAGGAAGACACAATTGTGGTCAGTCACGGATGAGTCACAGATAGCAGTTAAAATCTTAATTTTAGATTTTACAAGAACATGGTCAAGACATTTAGACTCACGAGTAGGTAGTGAATGGCTAGCAAGAAGCCCGTGTGTTGCAAGTAAGTCCAAATATTCATCAGCTCGTGGATCAGAACTGTCTTTGCTGATATCAATGTTGAGATCTCCAACCATGTAAATATTCGGTATATATTTTAAGTTATTAAGCAGCTTCTCAAGACTTGTTAAAAAGTTCGCAGGTGAGTTGAAGGATGGTGATCTATAGACACAAATAAATACATGGCTGTGTCCAATTTGAACAACCACACAGTCCGCGTCAGCAACATTAGGTTCATAAGAAATAACGCCAGTGATACTATCCCGAACGTATACAATTACACCACTATTTTGATTTATATGTTTACATGTGTGGAAGGTACGATAATTGTATATGCTCGGTACAGCACGAGAGTTTAACAGCCAACATTCGGTTAGTATGATTAAGTCATAGTCTATTTTACTCCGTTCAAGAAACACTCCAAAGTCTTCAAAATTTTTGTTTATGCTGCGTATATTTTGAATAACCACATTTAAGGAAGTGTGAAATCTAGCACCCAGTTCGCAAAAATCAGATGGATCATGCACCAGGTACGAATCACCGGCGTTGATATCCTTATCAACGCCGGTGGAAACCACGTCAACATCGTTACTCATTTTATACATGTAAAACTTAGTATTCCTTCGAGGATAGATTGAAAATTGTCATATGACAGACTCTTAAGGTCAGAGGTTTTTGGTTTGTATGATACAAAGCTGGAATGGGTTTTATTACAAACAACAATATATAATAATATGTAGCACATATATAAGTATACGGTTAGTTGCATATTTAACGTAGATTTTCTTATAATTAACTTACTTCTATAAGCTGCAGATGTAAGAGATCTTAATAAACGTATCAAGAGTACAGCGACCGATCTTCCACTACTTCTACTTGCCAAGAATAGTCACAATTGACGTAATGCTGCAATTTGATCCAATGATCTGACTACAATAGCAGGTAGGCCGTCGTCTTTCCGGATAAGAATATTCCCCCGAGAGACCCAATTATATTTAAAGAGCCCAGACTTCACAAGTTCCCGAGCAGCGCCATATATTTTTTTGGTCATGCTTGTCAAGGCCTCTGATATGTATACTCTGCATACGTCACCTTTAATTCCCAAGTGAACAGAGTTCAATTTATTGTGGTGCTCACCAGAATTAAATTTCTTGACAGCTGTCAAGAGCTCTTCCTTCTGTTTCGCGTCCTGGAATGTAATGACAATTGGAGCACCGCTAGTTTTGCCCTTTCTATAGATCTGCAGGTTAACATCCACTGGTTGAACGTTTAGAGTGTTGTACAGAGTAGAACAGATTTCCTTGACATTCTCTTTTTCCTGTATAGGAACATTTCTAATTTCAACTGTATTTCTGATTCGATGTATTTGCGCTTCATGAAGCTGGAGCTCGAGCTCATTTACACGCTTCGTTAGAGCTGATTGATCTATTTCAATTGCTGTCACCTTATCATTTACTTGCTTTAGCTTTTCTGCATTAGACTGGAGCAAATCAATGATTTGGGCATTGGCCGCAAGAATTTGTTGATTTTGTTGTTTCATCTCACCAATTTCCGCGTTCAGAAGCTCTTTAAATGATTTCATTAGCGACTCTTTCATATCAATGAGTAGATCATGTTCTGGGTTTCTACGTTTTCTAATGTTGACATGTTTGATTACCTCATTTATCTCATTTCCGGAACACAGGTTGGGTTGGGAAGAAAACATAGTCGATTGACCAGAAGTTGGAGTACGTTGCATGATTTGTCTGCAGATTGTGTATATACTACAAATCAGAGAGCGACGTCACTGGATGAGTCGGTTCGGAGAGAGAGGAGAAGATACCTTGCCTTTCAAGTTGACTAGTGGCGGGGAGCGTCTCAGCGTTGAACAGGCGTATGCGTCACTTGTAATGCACTTTGTAAAAGTTACTGTATTTGCAGGCACGTAAAGTTTATAAATGCGTGAGATTGATTGATTATTTTAAAGCGAGCGCCGGCCGCACGTCTTGCTTTATCGGAGTTTGGACGAGAATGAACTTATAAACTGTGTACCTAATTTTAGAATATTTGATGCCTCTGATTGTCATACGATTTAATAAACCATAACTTTTAAATTGAATAGATTAGAGTGTTTGTGATATTGTTAAAATCCTAACATCATCTCAAGTGATACTTGTTTCTAAATAAGATTAATTATTAATAAGTAATGAGCAATATGTTTTGTAATAAGTATTAAGTATTTTTTACCGACTTCAGGAGGAGTTTCTATGTAATGTTCGGCTGTTTGTCGCTTTCTCTCTCTTCTATGAATGATCCCGAATCAGTCCCATTAAAAATTTACATAATAGGGATTAGTATTTATCCCGTCAAGCTTAACAAACAACAAAATACTTTTCAAATATCACGACTAGCTACAACAATTTCAATCATAACTTCGCCTATTCTTAGTAGATTTTTTGATGATTATTTCTTTGTTGCATAAAAGTTGATTTTGAAGTGGTCCCATAAAAGCTTGATTGTAGAGGAATCGATCGAAGTTGGTTTATATTTTTTAAACACGCCATGTTATTTATTTTCATAATTACCTCCTGTAAGACTACAATAGCATATATAAATACACATACAAACTATATGCGCACAAAATTCAGTCAGCGAAACCTACTAAGCGTAGATCTATTTCGAGCAGTGCCTACATTAATGCTTCCAGCTATATTAAACGTTAATACAGCGTGTTAAACTATTTTTAAGATCAAACTTATTTCAGTGAAAGAGGAACTAGATGCAGTCAAACAAAGGACGTAGGACGTATTTGTTTTGCTTTATTTCGCAATGTGCCACTTTTATGGACGCTTTTCCGGTTCGTAATATTAAACTATGAATTGTATTGGCTCTGGGTGGCGAAAATGCTTAGAGGAAGCGACTCTAATAGGAAAGACAATAAACATGACAAGAATTATTTGTTGAGCAAAATCTCATTCCCTGAACACTATGGCCATTTACTTGTAGTTAATATTTATAGGGTGTCTGAATGCATTTTATTCAATATTTAGTTCCTATAAGCCTTTACAGGAACATGCTATCAAATAATGATGACAGCGAAACACCCCAATAGAGTAATTTCAAAATAATACTCAGTTCTGACACTTCAAAGTCCATTTGGTCCTTGCGGATCCCCAAATGATGATGTTCAGGGGTCCGCCGTCTGCTCTGTAAAGTAACGTCTAATTACCTATTCCTCGGAGGAAAATAGTTACTTATTCAAAAAGTACGCCCCCCTCCCCCCACCTCCCCTCTCGTGTTACTCAACACAACACGCCTCATTAGAAGCGGGCCGTGGGAAGCTGCTGTACTAGGGAAGTCCAAATGCGACATTTTTATCGATAAACATTTTCGTCTGAACTGTCACTGTCAAATGTCACTAGTAATGGTGAGTGACAGAATTAGAGTAGTCTACTTACGTTATTGATTGAAAGTATCGTATACTAATACACTCAAACGGAATATCCAGTTGGTTCAGTCAAAATAGCTGAAAGTCAACCCATTTAAAATAGCAAAGGTAAGTTGAAAAGATACTAACAATTCACCTTGGTACATAAATGTTTCCACAGACAACTAAAAAGTTATTTACGATCTGTGGTTAATAAAATAGAAAAGTAAATAGGCCGCAACCACATTTTTATTCCGCCTTAAATCACTGCAATGAACTTTATTTAGAGGTTTTGTTTGAGACTTTAGAATTACGGAAAACTGGAATTCTTCAAGCTATATTTTCGGAACTAGTATTTATGTGAATTGAAAAACTTCCATAATAAGTAAATATACGCATGAGATGAAATATGTAGTTTGCGGGTTTGTCTAATAGACGGATGAATGTAAGATTTCTATTTTTGGGCATGCTGACTGACACGATACATGATGTTTTTTAAACTATCGATATAATATAGTCGATAGCGATCAAGCCTTGTCTTGATTGCAGCAGGGTTTACAAGCGACTGACTGCATACGAACTTATGTGAAAGGAGAGTTTCTAGTTTGTTGAAATATATGGGAATTTACAAAAGTACTCACTCGATGGAACCTTAATCCCAAAACAAAGGAAGTTATTTATATTATTTATTTCCATGTCATAATATGGTGCTTTTAATAATAGGAAAAACTGACTCGGTTTAACATTTGTTTATATTTGTATTTGTAAGTACGTAAGTAATTTATTTCATGCATAAAAAACGCAAAGCTAACGTAATTAGTAAGTTAGAAAATACGTTTCAAACATGGCCGCATCGGTTAAAGCATTACCCTAATTGCGGGGAAATTCGGGCCTGTTTAAAAGTTGTCCACATTATCTACATCAGAGGTTCCGTCTCGCAGTGAGTTCTCGGGAAAGCCTGCCGGTATATTAGTCCCAAAGTGACATTACGACAAAATTTAATCTTGCTTTAAGTTGAACTAACTTTTTATGGTCAACTCTCTTGCTCTAGACTAAGGAAAGCTTTACTTGAATCTTGGTCTAACCTTTTATGGTACGAAAAAATATTTATCTAAAAAACCATGGTACCCGCATTTTTAAAAACTAATCTAATCCAATTCGATATTCAACCAATAAGAGAGCAAGTTCAACAGCGCCCAAAATTGAAATTGAGTTTAAACAAAGGATTAACTTGAACTCAGCTTTAATCAAAGTTTACAAACAGAGCTTATGTTTAAATTGAAATTCATAAGTAAAGAAAACTGGCGAATTTGGATATTTTTGTGATGAAAAAAGGATTTATTATAATAAACCTAATGGCAATTTCGTTCAGCTTTCCTTCTTCGATCATAAATTATTTTCAGATTTAAATTTTAAGGGCGGCACAAATATTTACAATATGGTACAATAGTCGCACCTGAAGTAGTTTGGACGTTTTCCAAATCATGTGAAATACGTAAATTCGTATAGTATTCCATTCTGTTCATCGTTTTCAAAGTTAATAAACAGCGAAACAGAGTTGTTGTTGAAAATAAAATGAGAAAATATTTTTCCTATGTCAACCGAGCGAATGTCCTTTATTAAAACTGCAGCCATACGACCTCCTAACGAAGTTTTATCATAAAATTGTCCCTCGAAACGGTATGAAAAAAACAAAGGATTTAGCAGAGTTTCAGGCAGATTTTTTTTTAATTCTTTTGATATTTGCGTCAATGATGAATAGGGATCTATTTTTTTTCTTGACCTGTTCAGAACTGTACAGGTGATATTTCATTTAAAAGTTAGGTATATTTCAATAAGACGAGAATGTGGAAAGTGTTTAGTGCTTTCAGTTAATAAATGTGTAGGTAGATGCCTATCCGTGTCTATTGTGCTACTAAAAAACATATAAACAAAAAAAACGCGCAAGTTTATAAAAGCTGTGGTCCTACTAGACGCGGCGTCGTCGTGGTAGCTTAAGCCACGCATCGTTTGAGCCGGAGCGCGTTCGTCAAACTCTACAATAAATGGTTACGGTAACTTTCGCACAGAGTTGTTGTGTTAAATGTTTCTTTTGTATTGTACTTCGAAAGTACATATGTATATCACAGGTTTTAATGTTAGATTTTTGTTGTCTATTTTATTATATTTGCGTATTTCACGAGAAATGGGTAGCATTTTTTTGTAATTCTTTCTACTTTTGAATTGCAAAAAAATGCTACCCATACAGTAATAGCGTAAAATATTTGCGTAGTAACAAGCTTCAATAATAATCAAAAACACATCTCAGATCGTTATCAAATATTCGAACCTAAATAAAATGTTAAAAATATCGATATCAAAGCGATCGCTAAAAAACTTATGAAACCATCTGCCCGATCGGAACGAGCGGCAGATGTCGGACATCAAGACGTTATGGAGGGCAATCCCGCTCACATGGCGTCTGCACGAAAAACGAGTTGCGATGACGTATCGACGGGGGATGTCTCGAATACTAAATAACCGAGATTGAAAAAATGCCACCCATACAAAACTAAAACATTCTGCACAAATGGAGATAGATAACCTACCTCTATTATGGGTTGATCGGTGCTCGATATTCCTAACCATTGAAGAAGCTTAAGTAATAGAGAAACGTTCAACATTCAAAACATTTTGCGTTTTCTAGAATATTGTGTATTTTAGGAGAGCCGTAATTACGCAAACATGGCGTAAGTAATCACACCGGCACGTACCTGTGCAGATCCGAGTGTTAATCCTAAATACGGGCCAGCCTTGCGTTCAGTTTACACAAACTTCTCAGAAACTCATTCGTCTGACGCAATTCCGGCCGTGGATCTCGCTTCGCTCCAAATTCACAGTATTTCGAGCTAATTTCCGAACGTCACTTTGTTCTTTATTCAATTTCCTGATATCGAATATTCCACGATTCCTATTCCAAACAGTGTTTTTATTGTTTTCTGTATTTTACGACTAAGAAAGAGTATTTTTAATTAGTAGCACTTATTATGAAGCGGATAAAAAAGGTTCGGTTGCTGGTTGGTGCTCTTAATTAAATTCTATGCAGAGATTAACGTGAATTACGCTATTAGGAAAACAAATTACGATTTAAATTCCGGTAAAAACTGGAGTTTTGTCTTCATATTGCCAATTTGCTGTTGCTTAAAAAGCTACCTATGAACTTCTTTATTATTAAAATAAATTTCTAAAGAAGTTAAGATATTATTTATTTTCATATTTTTTATTTTTCGCATCAGTATTGGCCATTCAACGGGGCAAAGCAGCCAGCACGCTTCCGACTGGTATTGGTATGGATCAGTTGAGCTACCTATATATTGCTTGCAACAGTCTGCAGTTAGCTCAATTGATTCAATTGTAAATACTAGTTTTAATTTAATTGTGTTGTTTTATTGTAATTTTCTTTATTATTTATTTATTTGAAAATGTAAGTATGTAATCAATTTCTCGGGACGAGTTCGTGTTTATGGATTTCGCCGTTTCACAGCAGTATTATTCAGCGTAAATATTTTCGATCAGACTTGGAGTATTGTTAAAAGGAAGCAGGTGCGTAAATCACATAATTCAAACCTTCAAATGGATGAAATGAAAAAAGACAATGATTGATCCACGTACCGGGTGAATTTCGAGTTTCCTCCTTCACCCCATTTCACCTCGGCAGTCATCTTGAGCGAATATTAAATTTGCTCCATCAGTGAAAGACGGCGTTTCGCAATATTGTGACTTTTTGAGAGGTCCGCTGACCTTTTAGAAATAAATTTTTGATAGAAATGTCAACGCTATTTTTATGGTCTTTTGCATTTGTAGAGGGATTTGGTAGTGCTGGGCATGCGGGTTGGGGATCGCAGTTTGGTGGTAGATCTATTCTGCTAGAGGATTATCGGCACTAACTCACATGAGATAAAAGCCAATAAGGTGATTAGCAGGGGGAGGCCTAAGTCCAGCAGTGGAACATTAAAGGCTGTTGAGGTTGATAGTGCTATAAAGGCGCATATTATGGTATTATCTTATTGTTCTGTTTAACAAAGAATTTTTTCAAAAATCCATCGTCCAATTTGTGATACCTATCATAAGCTTTTTTTTAATGCCTCTGTACCTAATAGTTTTATTCTGTTTAGTTTAGACAGGTTAATCTATTTTCGTATTTCTGCCTAAACTAAATAGAATAAAACTATTACAGAGGCATTAAAAAAATAATACTTAACATAAAGTTGCTGGCGGCGCTAGTTTGGGTGTGGTATGCGCCTTAAGAACTTTTCAGTGGGACCTCTCGGGATTTTTTTTGTTTGCACTAGCTGCTACCCGTGGCTTCGCCCCCGTTTCATAAATATCCTATGTCCATCCCCGGGACTACTATTACCTTCCTTACTATTTACCTTCCTGTTTTTCATTACGATCCATTCAGCCGTTTTTGGCGTTAAAAGTAAACATACAGACAGTGTTACTTTCGAATTTGTGATACCTATTAGTATAGATCCTAATTTCAACAAGGTACTTACCTATACTTATTGTATGTTCTATGACTCACCATCAAAGTACAGTTAGTAGGTGAAATAATATATGTATGTGACTGGATCTCTTACCTGAAAAAGAAAATACATAATTAAATAAATAAATAAATAATGCTGGACAATTCACACAGCATTATCTAGTCCCAAGGTAAGCAGAGCTTGTGTTATGGGTACTAGATAACTGATATACATAATATTATACAATACATAGATAGATATTTTTTATTATATATAGAAAACGACCAGAACACCCTGAACAAATGTCTGCAGATCGTACACACATTTGTGCCGAGGCGGGAATCGAACCCGCAACCTTCTGCGTCGCAGGCAGACCTTCGCCCACCGCGCCACATCGGTCGTCTTTAGAACAATAATAACACTAAAACATTCCCACAATCCATTGCTAACGGAGAGGGTTAATGAAATGAAATGAATGAAAACACATAAAATATGTTAGTGAATGTACGGTAGACAGGAATTAAAAAGCGTCCGTGTCTATTCCTTTTTATCTATTAGTAAGACTCCGCTGTCCTTGTGTCTGTCTGTCCGTCTGTCACCAGACTGTATCTCATGAACCGTGATAGATAGAGAATGAAACCGTGATAGAATTGAAGTTTTCACAAATAATATATTTCTGTTGCCGCATAACAACAAATATTAAACAAAAGAATAAAATAAATAATTAGGGGCTCCCATACAACAATCGTGATTTTTTTGCCGTTTTTATAGATAATGGTACGGAACCCTTCGTTCGCGAGTCCGACTCGCACTTAGCCAGTTTTATTACTTCCATAACCATCATGCAACACAACACGTCAGGGATGCCATCAGGAACTAGATTCCGTTGCGTAATTTTCCTATTTCAAACAAGAATTCCTATTTAAATCCAGCGACCGTCTTATACCGTTAACATGTAAACTCTCGTTAAACCCCACTTTATTCTGAAGATATCCAGTGACAAATAGTAAAGTGGAACGAATCTGCGGAATTTAACGACACGACAGATGGAAGCTCTCCAACTAGCTGGACCATGGATTTATTAACACGTAGACATGCCAATTGAAGCTAAAGGCATTCCACGTCAATATCGGATTAAAGATATCAAGGGTAAAGAATTCGAGAATTCCAAGTATTTTTGTATCGGATTATCAGGAATTTGCTAAGATAGTTGGCAACCCTACTAAAGGCTTATCTGAGTCTTATAGTCTGGGATGTATCCAAAGACGACGCGTTTTATGTGTGTTTACATTTGCAAAGGCGTTTCGGTTATATTCTCAGTTCTTGTACCAAAAATACTAAATAATAGTTTCGAAGGTAGATCTTATGTTACTTGAATTTATGTAGGTCGAAATCAACATAACACTTACAAACGACAAAATGGCGACGTCTTCTAAAACTATTCGTAACTGCGCCAAGTCCATAAAGTATTAAAATGCCATAACTCATGAAAACTTCGACAGTTGCCAGGCAGTTAAAGAATGGGAAAAAATAAAGAAAAAAGTGCAAGCGACAGATGTTGGCGCAACGGCGCTGAAGGATCAGAACAGGTGCATCTTGCTTAGGGTTGCCACCACCAGAGACATAAATTCTATTAAAAACTTGTATAACTATCAAAAGCGAAAATGATTTTAAAATAATAAATATATAAGTTATAAATTAATAATTTTATGAGTAATTATTTACTGAGTTCTCTTTATTCTGTAGTCGAGTTCTACGCATTGCCAATTTGATGATAAATCAATTTAGTATTCAATGATTTTTTCTTGTAATAAGCAAAAACTTTATTAAGAAAGAAAAATTACAATCAAATAATAGAATTATATTAAAACTAATATTTACAATTGAAACAATTGAGCTTACTGCAGACAAACAATCTACAGGTAGCAAAATTAATTAATTAATTACCAATGTTCATACAAGATAATATTATTTAAAGTCAATATTTTATGATTTATTGTTAACCTTATATCTCTTTTTTGACTTGTAACGTGGCGTTATTAATGTATAAACATAAAAATATATTTATTTTAAGCAAAAACACATTAGGTACAGTAGGTATTTAACTTAGGGTAGGTAGGTAGAGTTTCATTATATAGTGATACAATGGCCTGTTAAACTGATAGAGGTTATTGCTGAGGGTTTGGAGACAATGTTTTTACTTATAGATCTCACACTAGGTGGAGCCTGTATCGTGAGATCCAAACTACTGTGATACTACTGTGATTTGTTTCATTGTCAGGTAGGTATTTACCTACTGAAAAAAAAAAAAGATTAGTTATTATTGCTGTTTGACATTTTAGGCATTTTACATATACTATGCCAAAAATTGCTGGTGCGATTTTGTTTACACAACATAAACAAGCTTTAATATTGAATAAGCGACTCGAAAAATCCATTCATGCATGAAACGAGTGCTTTATACTCCGATAGATATTCGAGGGAAAACCGCGACCTACAATAATAAACGTAAATATTCAGCGTGAATTCCTGAACCTGAAAATTTTCACCATTTATATATAAAGCTAACTGACCAGTATCCTGAAATAATCAAAACAATTTTGAAGGTATTTATTTAATGAATTTCACATGATTACCTATTTGATTACATGGGCAGGTTTCATCTGATATAAAATATGATTTTCGTATGCCTGGATAAAATTAATTAACGCACTCTTAAAATAGGTCACTTATTAATGGAACTCGTTTATAATAATTATTATATAAAATTTCTGCCATATTATTTGCATTACACTGGGTAAAAAGCGCACTCTGTAAAATGATAGCTGATATAAATAGCTACGTAGGTAATTAATTAGTTTCGAAGTAGGTATCCATAATAATCTGTTAACTTAAAACAATTGCTAAGCAGTGTTATTTCTCACTCGGACTTATGCCAATAGAAGAAAACAAACGACTTTTCATCATCATCATCATCATCATCAACATTTATACCGGTCCACTGCTTGAGACTTCAGCTTGGCGCATCCAGCATCTACCTGCAGTCTATCGCTGGTTGATATCCCAACTGGCCAGAGGGCGTCCTATACTAGGTTTGTCGAATCACAGTCTACACTCTAGAAGATGTTTACCCTAGCGGTTGCCAGTTCTTCGCGAGATATGGCCGGCCCACTGCCATTTCAGACTGTTGCTAATTCTTTGAGATATATGTCGATAACTTTGGTTCTCTATCGGCTTTTAGCTATTGCGTGAAGGTAGAAAACGTTTTCTTATTAATAGGAAGAACGGCTTGAACGCTGTATATTAGGGTTTAATTTAGGTACACAAGTCATTAGCAGTAATCGCTCTAAACGTAGTTTTGGCTATTAGCACAAATGACGTCACGACACAGAACTAGCGTAAATACTATTCGGCTAATGAGCTATGGGCAATACAATTACGCTATTGATTGTGATACGCTAGAGTGCACAGCCCTAATTGGTACGGCATTGGTACGGCTCACCATAACCGTAAACGAAAATGATACGACCACTTACACGGGCGAATATGTACATGAGAATTAAGAAATGGGGCATAAATGACCGCATAATTTCTAGGCTGGGAAAATGAGGGTTCAATTATTTCACCACGTAAAAAAGAAACATTTTGAACTCCAGCAGGTTGTGACCAATAAAAGTCAACAATCCTTGATAAAACAAGTCTGTGTTGCCAGACCTTACGTTTATTTACCTTAATATTTCACTGTTTAAGCTATAGTTTCAGATAATGATACCTGCAATATGTCTCTACCTACCTCGCAGGGTACTCCCTGACAACATAATCAAAGAATGCCCTCTAAACATAAAATCAAGACTAATATAATCAACACGCGAACACCCTACCTGAATCTAAATATCGGAAGTCTGGCCGCATCTTGGCCCGTTCTAATCGACCTATTGTTGTCAATAAGTTAGTACCCTTACTAAGAATGTAACTGATAATTAATTTAAATTTCGAAAAACATAAACAAAATAAATCTGTAGCAAGTGCGTGACAGGTCTGCCGGAATCTGAATATCGACAGTGTGGCCGCATCTTGGCCGGTGCTAATCGACCTACTGACTGTTGTGACTACATACCTTACTAATAAATGCAACACTCACTTGTACAAAAAATATAGTTTCATACATAAAATAAAACAAAAATCTTAAATAACGTAGCAAGTGCGTGACAGCCCTGCCGGAATCTGAATATCGACAGTGCGGCGGCATCTTGGCCCGTGCTAATCGACCTACTAATCGCCGCGCGCCGACTCGTTAGTCTGCTCTGCCGTCCCACCATCCTTTCCGAATTAATTTCACACCGTTTTATGCAGGTGGATTTTTGAAAAATATCGCTTTTTCTACGGAAACTTGTTAGCAAGGTGCTAGTTTTTAATGAGGTCTAATTATTGCACTTGATATAACGTAGGTAATTTCTAATCCACTGTCATGTTTTATTTATAGGTTAAGGTACCAAATCTTTCTTGGTAGGTAGAGGCCTTTTGTGCATGTGTTGGCAAAATACATTTTGATTTGTAGCGTTCCAATCTATTACGCACACAAAAACCATTATTATTCCAACATCGGTACAGTAACCACGAAATCTTCATAATCACCGCGAGAAAAACAAAAAGAAAAATAATCGTCATCCAAATATATTACAATAAAGCAATCTCAACAAAGACATTCCACAAGTCCGGCTTACACTACCCCCTGCGGTGAGGGGGGAGGGCTCACTCTAGCCGTTGTTTAATTCCATTAAACCACCCCTTTTATCTTTTTCGCTTTTATCTTTCCCCACTATTGGATTACGTACAAAATGGCGTGCAAGAGACACACGCAATCTTTTGCCATTACCATTAGTTCACCTCTGTTTGTAGAGGCCTTCCGCTGTTCTGCCGGAGAGTGCTTCATTGCATACGGACAAAGTAACGAGGTTAAAGCACAACCAACCTTTTTGAAGGATACGGCAAATAGAGTACATAATAGGATACTGAAAACGGCTCTCAAACGTCGTGAGATTTTATCCCATCTTTGGTGCACAATTATTGTGCATGGGATAGGTGAAGAGGTGGGTAGGAAATAGTCTAGAATGTCATACACCATATTCTTCCTCTTCATTTAATTCTATGTATTATGTATATCAGTATCAGTTATCTAGTAGGTACCCATAATACAAGTTCTGATTAGCTTGGGGCTAGATAGTGCTGTGTGAATTTTCCATCATAATTTCTTTATTTTTTTTCGTTTTCAGTCCTTTACACGGCCTTTATCTAACCTAACGTAATGATAATGTTGGTAAATGTCATTGAGCTCAGTAAACAAGATACAGCTAAACACAGATACAGTTTCTGAAACAAACTTCGTTCCTTAGCTCCGCCCCGCTCTGAATACTCATGTGTTTGTAACCTCCTTTGATGTAAAAGTGAGGTTGTATCAAAGCGTTCACACAATCACAAACACTCCGTATGTATACACTAACACTACTTCAATTGTATAGGGTTACGAATAAACGGTTCCAATTCAATTTAACTCCAACAGCGGTTGACGCCTGAGCGAACCTGTCAAAGCAACAATGGTGTAGGTAGTCTAAATGACGGTTTCAAATTGAAATACTTGCGTTGAATCGAGCAACTCATTTGGGTTAAACCCCCTAAACATGAACACAAACTTAATTGGCAGAGCGTGTGTGATATACCTAAGAACCATAAACGACCGGTAGAGTAGACGGCATTGGTTCAAGACATGCATTTTTCCAACTACATGAAGTTCCAAGTTTCTTCCAAAGTAAATATCACAATATAAACAAAATAATTCTCAATATCACCAAGCCATCCATAGTTAAGCTAAATCCTACTGTATTGTCATTCAATTAGGGAACAGTTAATCAACTGTCAAACAAACTGTAAAACAAAAGCGGAAGCGTAAACTCTGAAAACTCAAAACTCGGTAATAAAATCACCTTTTCCATGACAGGCCATTTCCATACTTATAAAACTTTGTAATTTCCAAGGGTAATCAATCATACATTCACTCCGTGTCACATGCTAATGTACTAGGAAACTCAATAAATTATTACGTGTTTGTCCCGAAAAATAAAGGAAAATTCTTTTGAGGGTTATTCACGTGGAATAATGCCACATCATAATGCTCTCGCATGGATGATACAATATTGATATCCGTAAATTTAATTCGGAAATTATCAGCGACTGTCAGTTGGTTTCGGAAAGTTTAACAAAGGGGAGTGCGGGCAGAATTTGAACCATCAATGTGATAGTCAAACTTTAACTTCCCTCTCCGGTCGATTAGGGTTAGTGACGCAACTAATTTCTAATATGTTTCGTTAACGGCACTTGTATGAGTTCCACTTGGTAACAAATTTTCAACGGGTACGCAACTAGGCATAGTTTCCAAACTAACTTAGCACTTTGATGTAATCAATAAACGAGTGAACGGATCTGTGACACGATGTGGGCATTAATGATTTAATCGTTGTAATTTACGGATGTGCGTGATAACTTCTATCCCACGCAGTTTCTAAACTCAAAAAGGTTGATTATGGCATTAGATTTATTAGATAGGTACGAAATTGGGGACACAATTTTGGTTTTAATAGCAGATGGGATGTGTGTAATTTGTAATGCTCCTGATGAAATTCAAGTAAAATATTTTTTTTGGTCGTGAATCTCGAACTAATATCTGTCTTTAGTAGACTCAAGTCCTCGTTAAATAATAAGGTAGGTAAGTACGTAGTAGTGTCATTATCATACAAAATAATATTAGTGCAGCTTGTCCTCGTCGATAATGAATAAATTAATAAGTTTCCAGGTCAAGACAATGTGTTGCAGGCCCTGTAGACAAGAGTATTGACTAATGAGAAAAATCTAGTCAGCTAGCGAAAGCCATTCATTTTTAAGGTTACAGATGCGAGTTACGGTTCGGATGCGGTACAGTGGCGGTATTTATTTGATCATAATACTTAAACTTGTTTTGAATTTCATATTTATCGTAGCTGAGACAATCCTATACAATTAGTAAAATATCTTGCTTAGTTTCCTAATTTATTAATTTATCTATGATCTGGTTTAAATAATCTATAGTAAAACGACTATTTTCTTCCATAAGGTGTGGGTCAATAAATAAATAGAAATAATTACTGTTGACATACAATGCGAATGCGTCGATAAGCATCATTGGCAATGCACGCAGAAAAAGAAAAGGCGCGTGCTACGTGCAAAGGGTAGGTACCTAGCTTTACCTAGCGTTGTCGATATTGGTCATTGAAACGTGAAAAATCTTGTTTTATGTTAAAAACGATCATTCAAGATTATAGCCTTAATGCAACCTAATAATAAGAGCCTCAGTAAGGCGTTTATCTAGAAAGGTTTATGTCGACCAGTGTACATAAACAAAACCTGCCCATATGTAAGTTATCATTTTGCTTAGCTACCTTGCACTAGCTCTTGGTAACTATGTACGTACCTGTATAACCTCCCTATGTAGGTTCATATTATGAAGGTTTTGGCTGGCTGAGACATTTAAATTCACATAACCAATTTCAAGATAAGCTTAATTTCTTAGCTTACATAGAAGTTTTATTGAAATAAATATGGTCTTTATGTTCATATCTCAACCCACAAATGTGTACCGGTTGCGTTCCATGTGCCATAAATGCACCGTCCACTCACTTTCCAGCGAGCATGCGCACGCGCATAGAATAGCATTGACTTAGTTAACGCAAAGTGCACATGTCAATTTGAGATTTGTTCGAAAATTAGAACAAAATAGACGTAGATGAAGAAAAAAAATTAGACAACATACGAGTATAAATACGAACAATATAGAGGTATAGTCAAGATACGCGGAACTGCAAAGGGTGGCATCATTCATGGTGCATATTTATATTAATATTTAGGTACTGGGCTATGAAAATGTTGCCAGATATTTTATGTTTTTATGAAAATAAAATAAAATAAATTTTATGAATAAATATGTATATAATATTGACGACCTCTGTGGCGCGGTGGGCGAAGGTCTGCCTGCGACGCAGGAAGTTGCGAGTTCGATTCCCGCCTCGGGACAAATGTTTGTACGATCTGCAGGCATTTGTTTAGGGTGGTTCTATGTATAATAAAAAATATCTATCTATCTTTTGTGTTATATTATGTATATCAGTTATCTAGTACCCATAACACAGCATTATCTAGCCCCAAGCTAAGAAGAAGCTTATGGGGCTAGAAAATAGATAATGCTGTGTGAATTGTCCAGCATTATATATAATTTTTTTAATATCTAGCAACATTTTAATAGCTATGGCGAATTCATTCTGCCTACAAAATTCAGGAATAGATTTGTATTTGCTACTAGCTGGCAAACAAACATGATTTACCGAACATTTCTAAACATCTAACAATTTAGCAAATCATTGAAACTGCAACAAATATATCAAACCACAAAGCAGCATGGTCAATATCTCGCTGTTATACATTCTATCGATAACCAAATAAATTATTCACATAACAATATCCATATCCCGTTTCTGTCGATATAGGTGCCAGTGTATTAGAGATGTACGCTCATTAAGCAAATTACCGACTCGATGGTTACTGTTATTGCAAATTAATCGATAATTACTTGCGTTTGAATCAGGCGGCGTATTGCGGTTTCTGTTATAGGCTTATTTGTAGTAGGTTAACTCTGATTAAGAATTGATTGGAAATGATTTCTTAAGCTTTGTAATTCAAAGGTTTTGTATTGGATTTTAACAGATTTTTTTAATAAAATTAATTATGTTTTAATTGCTCTGGTCTTATGCCTCAATGTTTAGGGAGCATACTAGTGGGTAGGTATTTAAGTTCTAGATAATCTAGTTTAAAGTTGTTGAGGGAACTTATTTATATTGTTTTAAAGTGTTTTATTCTAAACCTAAATTTACCTGTATGAAAATTTCAGCCACTTTTGGGGTAACAAACATCCAAACTTACGTATTAATGATATTAGAAAACCGCAACTATTATTCATTGAAAGGAAAATTATGATGTTGATGATCGGTATTTCTTTCTTCCCTCCTCCAACCAAACAAAATAAACAATTTAAACTCAACCTGGCAAACAATTCAATAACAAACAAAAAATTGTACAAACTCACAATTGCAAACAAACCTATGAAATAAACAAACCAATCGATTCCGTCAGTCGCTAGCCTCAATACAATTAATCGGCAGGTTGAAACGAACCCCCGCATTGACGCGGCGGTTTTCTAACCCTTTGTACTCCAAATCACTTTGATCAGGACAATCGCTAACTGAGGAAGGTCGCAATCAACGGTCGATTGTCACATCGACATTCAACGTGCTTACTGGAATATTACGGTGACGTTAATCGATAACTAACCTCGAACGGTTGGAAACAACAGTTCCAGGTTCATCGATACGGGCACAACCCTAACAAGGTAACAATTTAATAATGCAATCGTTCTATTAGCAATGTGAGTTGAATAAGCTAAAAATGCTGTGTATAAAGACTGAACACTAATTTACATGCTGATAAGGTATTTTTAGGCAAGTGAAATAGTTAACTAATTCAAACTGGTTCCAGCAGACACATAACTCCAAACTTTACAAACCAGTCCTATAAAATCGAACATTTCATTATCCATTATGCGATTCGCGGCTGAATTCGTCCTAAGCCGCAAGACAGCCAAGGATGTCGAGCACTCTAATATAGCCCACCAATTACTTACAAAAACGTCCCGGTCGGTCGCTATTAAAGCCACATCCAATTTCCATCTGTAGAAAATGACTGCCACGTCTAATGTTGCCGAGTCATGCGTTCTGTAATCCCGTCCCCCTGCCAGCGGAGTAACCTCAATCTACTCTGATTGAAACGCGGTGCTCGCAATGCATATTGGTTATTATTTAGATCTATTGAAACTAATAAAGATCTTCTGTATGTACCTACCTACCTATTTAATATTGAAGTTGCTGCTGCAGGCTTGTAAGCCTGCAGCAGCAACAAACAAAATACAACGTTTTATGTCTCTTAAGACAATAAAGCCACCATGAAACAAGATCCGCCAAGTGCGAGTGTAACTCGCGCGCCGAGGGTTTCAAACATTTGCCAATTATTTGGACAATCAATTTTCTGAAATATTTTAAAAAGTATGAAACTTACAGAAATTTCAAAAAGTGTTTTGAATTGGTCAAAACGATACCTTTCATTTGATACCCCACATGGGTAGGTACCCCTTTTTGAAAAAAAAATCCTCTTTTTTGACCATTTTTCAAAAACTATTATTATTACAGACTTCTCTATATTTTTCCTGTAAAATATAGATTGATATCTACAAACGCCTAATACATTGTACATGGATCGCTCTGCAATCTTCGGAGCTAGGGGGGGGGGAATGGTCAATTTTTCGTCTTTTTTTGAAATATTTCAAAAAGTATGAAACTCACAGAAATTTCAAAAAGTGTTTTGAAATGGTCAAAACGATACCTTTCATTTGATACCCCACATAGGTAGGTACCCCCCCTTTTGAAAAAAAATTCCCCCCCTTTTTGACCATTTTTCAAAAACTATTATTATTACAGACTTCTCTATATTTTTCATGTAAAATATAGATCGATATCTACAAACGCCTAATACATTGTACGTGGATCGGTCTGCAATCTTCGGAGCTAGGGGGGGGGGGGAATGGTCAATTTTTCGTCTTTTTTTGAAATATTTCAAAAAGTATGAAACTCACAGAAATTTCAAAAAGTGTTTTGAAATGATCAAAACGATACCTTTCATTTGATACCCCACATAGGTAGGTACCCCCCCTTTTGAAAAAAAATTCCCCCCCTTTTTGACCATTTTTCAAAAACTATTATTACTACAGACTTTTCTATATTTTTCCTGTAAAATATAGATCGATATCTACAAACGCCTAATACATTGTACGTGGATCGGTCTGCAATCTTCGGAGATAGGGGGGGGGGAAAGGTCAATTTTTCGACTATTTTTGAAATATTTCAAAAAGTATGAAACTTACAGAAATTTCAAAAAGTGTTTTGAAATGGTCAAAACGATACCTTTTGTTTGATATCCCACATAGGTAGGTACCCCTCCTTTTGAAAAAAAATCCCTCCCCTTTCTGACCATTTTTCAAAAGCTATTATTATTACAGACTTCTCTATATTTTTCCTGTAAAATATAGATTGATATCTACAAACGCCTAATACATTGCACATGCATCGGTCTGCAATCTTCGGAGCTAGGGGGGGGGGGGCACGGTCAATTTTTCGTCTTTTTTTGAAATATTTCAAAAAGTATGAAACTTTCAGAAATTTCAAAAAGTGTTTTGAAATGGTCAAAACGATACCTTTCATTTGATATCCCACTTGGGTACCCCTACTTTTGAAAAAAAAATCCCCTCCTTTTTGACCATTTTTCAAAAACTATTATTATTACCGACTTCTCTATATTTTTCCTGTAAAATATAGATCGATGTCTTCAAACGCCTAGTACATTGTACATGGATCGGTCTGCAATCTTCGGAGCTAGGGGGGGGGGAATGGTCAATTTTTCGTCTTTTTTTGAAATATATCAAAAAGTATGAAACTTACAGAAATTTCCAAAAATGTTTTGAAATGGTCAAAACGATACCTTTCATTTGATACCCCACATAGGTAGGTACCCCGCCTTTTGAAAAAAAATTCCCCCCCTTTTTGACCATTTTTCAAAAACTATTATTATTACAGACTTCTCTATATTTTTCCTGTAAAATATAGATCGATATCTACAAACGCCTAATACATTGTACGTGGATCGGTGTGCAATCTTCGGAGATAGGGGGGGGGTATGGTCAATTTTTCGACTTTTTTTGAAATATTTCAAAAAGTATGAATTTTACAGAAATTTCAAAAAGTGTTTTGAAATGTACAAAACGATACCTTTCATTTGATACCCCATTTGCCTTCCTAGGTCTCTTTTGAAATTTCAACATCAAAATTTGTACTGAAAATATTCATTTTCATTTTCATTTTTCATTTATTTATATATTTTTTTCTTAAAATCAGTAATGGCGCACGAAATGTATCATTATTTCAAATTTCAAGTTAATAGCTGCAGTAGTTACTGAGATATTCAAGAAAGATCGGGGACGGACAGAGCGAGACCATAAGGGTTTCAAAACCGATCTTTGAAACCCTAAAAAGAAAGCATTATGACATATAAAATTATCACTCGTTTTATACTTTTCCGCGTGATTGATGGTTTCATTTCATAAGGTGAGTAAGTATCATGTAACGGCTCAATTTACTCGAAGATCATGCAATGCCTTCCGCGTAGACGCAACACAGTCATGTGAATTGATACGTTAGCTCGTAACTGGATCGCTTAAAATTAGTCAAGTGAAAGCAAAACCTAAGCCTCGTTTCAGCAACACTGCTAAGGAAAACTTTTCACATTAATTTGAATGCCTACAAAATACCCTTAATGGGTTCCAACTGAAATTACGCATTTCAAATAAGTTCCGTTATGAAGTGAGATTCAATAAAACTTAAGCATATAAAATCTCCGGTTAAGTGTCGGATAATTTATTCCACGCGGTGGGAAATAAAGATGGACCGATCGCGGCTCCCCTAATCCTTTGATGGATTCTATCTCCTCGGCGAAGAGAAAACCGGAAAAGTGCACTCGAGGAGAGGGAAAACAAAAAGTACACAAATCTTTAAAAGATTGCGGAAGGAACTCCGATTTATCGTTTTTTAATGCGATTCCCTCGGGGACCTAATCTTAAAGTTTAACTGAAGACCATTACTGAAATATCTACAAACGCCTCAGATTTTAAAATATACTAATTAAAAGAAACAGGTTCTTCCAAGAAGGGTTGAAGTATCAAGAATCGTTTAAGCAGTTTGAAAGGGTCCATAATTGACAATTTATTTGAAACAGCTAATGAAATTGTGAAAGTCTAAATGTGAATATTTTTCATTGAACATTCTTCATGCTTATGAAAAACAGAATTCAATAAATTAAGATAATATAAACTGGACTGATTTAAGTACAAACTGATGCCTGCATGTTACAGACAACGTCATGATTTGTCAATAAATGAACACCATTGGAGCATGCGAAGCTTATTATGTGCTTTGTAAATTGCTTATGTCGGGTCTATAGACTTTGGCTGCGGTCCACAGAATGCATACTGCTAGACTGTTTCGAATTGTTAATCTCTTTTTATTTATAACTTGTTTGTTTGATAATTGAGGAGACAATCATCTATTAATATTTCATATACCAGAACGCAATGGCAGCAGAGCGATGCTATCAAGATGTCAATCTGATTATACGGAGTCAGATAACATTCTGTTAACACTTTCATGGCCCTGAAGACATGACGCAGAAGCCGATCTCCGGGTCCGTGTCGCTGCAGCGCGCCCCTACGGGTCACACCGCTAAGGCTGGGCAGTGAATGCGTTAAAACATTATGGATATCAAGGTTACCTACTTGATATTCTTATTGTTGAGGGATTTGTCTATGCTGTGTGGTGCCGGCTTAGAATATGCACCACCCCAACTCTTCCCGTGGGTGTCGTAAGAAGCGACTAAGGGACATACATCGAGATGCGGGCAGCAGCGCTTCTTGCAGAATAGATCTACCATTGAACTGCGATCCCCAACCCGAATGCCCAGCTTGGGAATTATGGGCATCATCCCCATGTGAGACGAAAGCCCATTACAGGCTGTTGAGGTTGAGGTGTTTCTTGTATCGTAACCTTTCATTATCAGTTTTTAAAATTGTGATTAAATTTACGAGTACTCTTTTTTTTCAGCAAAACACAATACATTCCAGAACATTGTAACGTGATTATCTTCGTGATAACCATCGTTTATCTCCAGTGTACATTCACCTCTGTAATGCTTGTTGCACACGAGTAGTGTTCAGTGAACTCGAAGCCCGCAGACGCTGGCTTCGCAGTTACTGGTTGTGTTACAGTTAGTACGGTTATTATCAGCGAATGATTACTGCATGATTACGTAAACAAGGTGTTTAGATGTCATGTCAGGACCGCGTGTTTAATCACAAAATCACATCTCAGGAGTTCTGAGTGAAGGGAGGTTGAAGGATTGGTGACCAGCATCGCAGATGTGATGTAGCGGCAGTAGAGTACGCTACATCACATCTGCGATGCTGGTACAAGTTCCAACCTTACCTTATGGTTAAGGTATGTTATCTTTGCTCTGGGTAAGATTTCTGATTCTAAAGTAGCTGCAATGAAAGATCACAATGATAGACTAAATATAAATAATAAATAATGCTGGACAATTCACACAGCATTATCTAGCCCCAAGCTAAGCAGAGCTTGTGTTATGGGTACTAGATAACTGATATACATAATATAATACAATACATAGATAGATATTTTCTTATGTCCCGAGGCAGGAATCGAACCCGCAACCTTCTGCGTCGCAGGCAGACCTTCGTCCATCGCGCCACATCGGTCGTCAAATATACAAAGAAAATATAAAAAGAATGACTACAGACTTCTCTACATTGACACCAGCCACAACTTTCAGCGCGGCAAGCTGTGCTGCTTCACAAAATTGCCACATTCATATAAGTTTTTATAGCTGGAACGTGTTTGCCTTAATTATTTTTTGTACCGAAACATTCGGAGCGATAGCAAAACTCGTGACGAGAAAAAAGTATGAGAATAACATCCATTTGTCTCGGATGACGAGCACTGGTGCGGTGTCGCCGAGCCGTCGCGTTCCGATGCTTCGGACGATGACCTCCGAGAAATGGATTGCTTCAATTATTTTCTTTAATATCACCAGAACCACCATGATCTAATTTCATAGCCTGCAAAGTGTCGCTTGTTTTGGTAATCTGAAATTCATTTTCTTTTCATCGCGGAGAATTCATAAACTCCCGTCACAAAAAATGACTTCAGGTGTTCATTTTGCCTACGATACAATTTTCCCGTCACGCGCCTTAGATTAAATATAAATAAACGCGAAAAATAAGTAACAAAACGGTGAGTATTCTTCGTCAGTGTGGAAGTACAGTAGGTTAAGTTCTCGAAGCAATCCGACCGCAAACTAAACACGCACCGCCATCAAAGACAGACATCGTGTTATTAAAACAAGCAACCGAGAACAAACACAAACAAACACGAGAAACAATTGACGAGAAGAGGGGCCGTCTCTGTGCTTCGGTAGTATAGTATAGTACTCCTATTTATGGTACTTTTTCACTAAATTATAGAGGAACTTAATCTGATTACGAGAGCATATATAAACTTTTGCTACCAGCTAGGGTTTAAGTAGGTACATAGGAAAGTATGTAAGTTAGGTACCTACTGGAATACTATAGAAATATTATCCACAATGGCAATGTTTCCCAAAAACTACATAAGAACGTTTGTTTTATTTATATAAGCTTATACTGTGACAATATGTAACCTCAGAGTCCCTATAAATGAATCACCTTTGCTAAGTTTTGCCATTGAAAAACTACTTTTATGTGACTTCGAATAAAATCCATAACGATTGGCAAACCGAATGTAGAGCAACTCCAAAGCGTCCCGACGACGTAACCAGGTTTATCGACGGGATATGTCGCGTCAAGAAATTGCAAATCGTGTTTTCCCCTAGCCGACAACGATAAAACAAGAAAAAACATCCCGTTGTGGTCCTGTTTTTAATCTAACGTTACCAAAACCGTTAACTGACCCCAATTTAATGGTCACGGGGAGTTAACGGGCTTAGCAAGTAAACTAATTTGAGGCAGCCATATTGCAACATGGCGAACATCATAACCTCACTTTATCGTGTCCATTTGGCGTTGGATACTCTTTTTAATATCGTGCTTTAATGTAATGTCTCTTTATCTCTGGTATTATAGCACTTAATTGTGGGTTACAGTTAAAGTTTTTGTAAATATCTTAGTTGCAAAGCTTGACTATTATGATTTAAATTAGTGATGGTTTTAAATGGCTGTCAGTTAGTTTAGTAAGGCGAGTTTCATTGACTCTAGTAAAACGTATAGTTACACAAGCAAGACTGTCGGAGTTCAAGCGAAGCTTCGAGAAGTGATAAGGAATTACCTTTAAGCCTTATCGAAAGCGCAAGTAGGTTTGAAACTCGGTAATACTCAGATAGGTGAACCATTTAAAACACATTTAGGCTATACCTGCGGACATTATCTACATCTGAGGTAATTTTATACTGAAACAAATTAGCCCAGAAAATGGTGGCTTAGATAAAACTGTTTAAATTAGGATTGAACTGATTTTTACGGGCTGCGGGTGGGCGACTTCGTTAAAACGACTTCAGTTTATTTACCTTATCGGTCTGAAAGGGTTTCAGCATTTTGCTTTTCACTAATTTATTTGGCTCATCGATTTTCCTGATCAACTCAAAACCCATCTTACAACTCATCAAGTTATTTGATTGTAATTTTCTTTCTTAATAAAGAATATATGATACTCAAAACAGGATTGATATGTATTATAGAGCAATAATGGCAAACTAAAGAGATTTGGATGTTTTAGAAAATATGTTGTTCAAGTTTTTCCAATCTTTTAGTGTATTTTTAGCATAGCAGCTAAAAATACACTAAAAATTGGCATGTTTTTCCTAAATAAACCTCCACCTCATTCCATCCGATAAATAAATGTCAAAGCAAAAGCCGTATGCGATGCAGTGCAAACTTAGCAAACAAGCAGCGCTCGCGTCAAAAAGCGGGATGGTGTGCCACAATGTTGAGTAATGCGGAAAATATAGTTCCAATTTTTCCGAATCAGAATCCAATAAACATCTCGAGAATGGTGTATCAGTGGCGGTGGCTTGGTTTTAGTGTCAGAACAGTGAAGTTACAAAGCAGTGCAATCTGTCAAACACTGCTAAAAATATACAAATAATCTTCCAGACAGGCATGGCAGAGTTCTAGAAGCTGGTAGCCTTCGATCACGTGAAAAATAATCACTCGAAATTACTAATCATTTTGACAATCTTCACAACATTCTCATTCCAGCAATTTTTACATGAACTGAACTAGCTATCTCGGTCTGGTTACTGAATGCCATAAATTTTTACTAAACCAAACATACTGATGTGCAAACAAACATCTACGGACGCACGCGCTGTGGCCAACGAGCGCTTGTACGAAGTGTTGCAAGCAATTTTTAACACATTTCAAAAAAGGAGGAGTTTCTATGTTCGGCTGTTTGTTTTTTTTTTTAATTTTCTTACAATATTACTTTCTGCTAGAATCTTTAAATTTAAATATGTCTTTGAAAAACAGCATTTGAACGAATGGACAGAAATTTTAGTTATAGGTTATAATTTTATCTAAGTTCATTAATTATGAGCCATAAGCACACAACAGACGGAGCTGTAATATATATTAATATAAATCATTGCAAGATATATTACGGTACATTTTCTATATTTATCGACAAGTGACCACAAACGCTACTATAACGTATAATTTGTATTACGTCACCAAAATATGTCGACAGATATATCACGATATATTTTGTTATACTAAGACATGAGGGCCGCAGAGCGCAGAGTACCTACTTACATAAAATATATATTTTAGCATAGCAACCGTCTGTGGGAGCTTGCTATACCGTAATATATATGTCTGTTGTGGGCTTTATAGGATCAATACTCACAGCCGAGCCACGTCGAGCTATGAAAAAGAACCTGTCATAGCAGTCAATGTCCAAAGGCACAATTACAATTTCCACCGAAAACGCCTGAGACGCGACCAAAATTTATTAATAAACAATTTTCATTGAAACGAAAACATCCCACTCCTTATAAGTTAGAGTCGATTTATCACGTGTATGAGACAGCTCTCGGGGGCGAAAACTTCGGAAATCGTATTAGAAAAAAGCATTGTTTGATTTTGTTCAACAGGGTACGATTTCGTGATCATTCACGGAGCTTATTTAATTGACAGACTACAAAAATTAAAGTTACAAACAAATTACATAAATTGATAAATATTTCTTTAAAAATTGCTCGTTAAGGCTATTATTTATTATTAGGCCATTTTCTTACTATTTTACAAAAAAAAAAAAAACCGTCAGTTAGTTTATCAGAAGATATTAGACTCATTTTTTCTTTTGTCAATCAAACAAAACAAAAAGTGACAAAGATACAGCGCGTCAAAGTTTGGAAGTGGGGGCTCGTGACGTCACAACTAGTAGCATGTCGCTGAAAAGTGTCGCCTGGTGTGACGTCACGCACGCGGAATAACGTGATAATCTAACTGACGGACTGGTATTGATATGCATCAGTTAAACTACCTGTAGATTGTTTGCAACAGTCTTCAGTTATCTCAATTGTTTCAACTGTAATTACTAGTTTTAATTTAATTCTGTTATTTGATTGTAAATGAAATTTTTTTTTCAGTGCATCTTAAAAAAACTGACTTATTAATTAGTTTTTTTGGAAAATATCCTATTGCGAATGTATTATTTTTGTCAATTAGTGTTTTTAGTTTTATGAGTAAATATATAACTGAAATTCTTCAATGAGTTTCATTGTTATTATTCAGTAAACTTATAGGTAAACATTACGAACTTAACTTTACGAATAATAACAATGAATAATAACAATGAAACAGCCTGGTACATTTACCAGGCTGTTATTTTGTCTGTGAAATTTATATAGATTCAGATAGATTCAGACTCCTTTCTCATTATACTTTTTCCGACTGAAACGGGTTAGCTTTTCAAATCTAAATTGACCTAGTTTGTTATAACACTAAAAATAGACACATGTGGGCTTCGAAAACAAGCTTAATTAAGGACTCTGATGAATCCTCGACGAAATAGGGTCATGGCATGACTCAAATTCTATTTCTGTTGTACTTACCTATAAATATATTAGGTATCATGAAAAAGATAAAATAGGTACTTATGGTTATTGTACAATAATAATACTTTATTTTATATACTATAGAAAAGTAACAGATCTTATTTAATATCTTAGATTTGATTAACGACCGATGTGGCGCGGTGGGCGAAGGTCTGCCTGCGACGCAGAAGGTTGCGGGTTCGATTCCCGCCTCGGGACAAATGTGTGTACGATCTGCAGATATTTGTTCAGGGTGTTCTGGTCGTTTTCTATATATAATAAAAAATATCTATCTATGTATTATATTATGTATATCAATTATCTAGTACCCATAACACAAGCTCTGCTTAGCTTGGGGCTAGATAATGTTGTGTGGATTGTCCAGCATTATTTATTTATTTATTTATCTATATTATAGAATTATTATATGAAAAGCTTCACCGATTTATCAAAATCAGCCTTCTATGCTATTTATTATTTATTTATTTATTTTATACCCGATATGGAAAGTTTGGAAATAAACCACGACAAAATAACCAAAACCTCACTTGCTAGGCGTCAAGTTTCTGATAATTAGAAGCAATATTTATTTTAGGAAGGACGTTCAAACGACAAGTCATGTAATATACGTATAAAGAGACAGAGACAACAGAGTGAATTTGTACGTTCAGTATGGGCGCTTTGTTTACAAACATTGCACTTCCTGCCTTGGTTGCCTTGAAGAAATCGATCTTAGCGATAATGCCGCCGATTGTGCCACTAGATACAGTAAGTATTAAGTGTATTTTTTGTAAATTTACTGATAGGTGTAATGAATATATAATCTTCAGTTCAAGTTTGACTAGCGCCCAGTTAAAAGCTTATTCACCGCTTATAGAATCATTATTCCACATTATCTTGGAAATAAACAAAGCTATAGAGAGGGCAAAAGGTGGAAGGTTGGCGTTAGGAAAGGGTGGTCTACACCCAATAGTGGGATACCATGGCCTGCGGATGTTGATGATGATCCAGTAGACAACGTCTTGTATTGACGAAAATTACGCTCTCACATTTGAATCGATATGCTGTAGTTACTTGGAATCGCTTTTAAACGATAAGGCCTCCCATTATACTTTTTTGTTTCATGTTAATGTATAATTATGTATTTAATTTAATTTTGCCATGTACAATAAAGATTTCATGTATTTATATTACTTTATTTGACTTGTAGGTATGACTGAATACAACGAAGCTATGAGATTTTAAAAGCAAAAGAAAATTATCTTCGCTATTCACTATTCCCTTACGTTACCTCAACCTCAACAGACTATAATGGTCCACTGCTGGACGCAGGCCTTCCCATGTTTTTTGTTCTCATGAGGGTTAATGCCCATAATGGCATAATCCCCACGCTGGGCATGCGGGATCGCAGTTCAGTGGTAGATCTATTCTACAAGAGGCGCTGTTGCCCGCCCCCCTGTGTATGCACGTAAATAGCAAAAGCAAAATCCACCCACACCTTCCGAATAAAACCTATCATCAGCAGAATTCAATGGCGTGTTTGTTTAAAATCAATGATTCTTCTATAATAGCACAAGATACCTGCGCCTGCGCTGCATTCTCAGATACTCGTATAAGTACACCGGTCGACCTTGGTCGAAGCTAGTTACTCTACGTACGGACGTACCTTACGGCTACAGTCAGCAACGAAAGTTAAAGAACTAAAGAAGCTTTTATATTGCCTGAATTTTATATTACCTACAGTACTCTAGTTGTTACTGAATAATTAACTACAGTACTCTGGTTGTAACTGAACAATTACCTAACAGTACCTACTCTAGTAGTAACAGAACAATTACTTATAGTACTCTGGTAGTAACCTAAAAATTACCTACAGTAGTCGATTTTATCATCATTTTAAGTTATACTAGCAGCAATTCGCGGTTTCTTTCGCGTAGTTCCAATTCCGGGATAAAACATAATCTATGTCAATCCCTGAAAAGTAAGCTTTCTAATGGTGAAAGAATTTTCGAAATCGGTTCAGAAGACCCAGCGATGACCCTTACAACGTCCATACAATTCAAAAACTTTACCTCTTTATAATATTAGTATAGAAAAGTCGCTAATCACAACAACCAACAAGATCATTTTATGTGGGAGGCCTATGAGTATAAGCGGGTTAAGTACGAACCTAACTTGTGTTGGAAGAACACCAACGTTTCATCCCTTCATCAAGGTGAGCCAAGAAGTTATTTCATACATTTGTGAACACATAGTGTTAGTAAAACTATTAATCTAATAAACGATTGATTCTGATTCGTGCAGCGACTTAGTTGCTGAGTGTACCTACGTATCTAGTACATGTATAATAAACATTGAGCCAGATGCAAAGGATCAGTGACGACTGGGGTGAAACGCTGATAAATTTAGCATTATTAGAATGCGAGTGTGGGGTAAACGTGTTGTTGAGTGGAGACCGCGACTCGGCAAACGTAGTATAGGATGCATTCCGACTCCAGGTGGGATGACGATTTGCGAATGATTGCTGGCAGATGCTGGATGCGGCAAGCTGAAGACAGGGCGCTATTGTGCTCATTAGGGGATGCCTATGTCCAACTAGTAGACTAATTTAGGCTGATGATAATAATGAGAATATGATTGACACTGCAAAGTGTTTGAATCGGAAATGGAAGTCTTTTCGGGATAATTTGGATTCAAAATCTGGATATTTTATTGGATACAAAGGGGTTACAAAACCCAAAAAATATTGGTGGAAAATATTTAACATTGGTATCATCGAGGCAAAGCACAAAAGCTCGAAACAATTTTCGATTTTGATTTTTTTTTTTCATCATAATGTCGCCCTTGCTGGCCACCAAAATCTATTATCGATTCACTGCCTAAACTAAATAGAATAAAACTATTACAGATGCATTAAAAAAAAAGCTTACAATAGGTATCACAAACTATGCAACGGATTTTTGAAATTTCCAAAACAGATTAAACGGAATTGTTAAACGGAATAATAAAATAAAGTAGGTGGCGGCGTTAGTTTGGGTGGGGTGTGCGCCATCCAAAATGTTTACCCACAATTTGTGAATTCCTTGTGAAAACATGTCGTATGTTTTTGAAGTAATATTGTTCCGAAAATCTAGTCCTGGTTTGATATCCAATCAACTTACACAAACATGGAGTAACGCCAACAATGCCTCGGCTTCCTCCGAAGATATCGATATTCAAATCCACCACGGTACAGTCGTATAAACAAACATGTACCTAGTCCTTTACTCCCTTGTGTTACTGAAAAGCATTTTCTGACAGACGGGACGCGGTCGTTGAGCTAGTCAAATTTAAGGTACTAAGGTGTATGTTCATTAGTCAACAACAAGGAGTATTAAGCGTGCTCCATAATAGTCTACATCATGGCTTTCTTAAGTGTTATGGTAGTGTAACGCTTCACCGTAATCAATAAAAAAAAATAGTTCGTGTTTGGCCCTTTGGTAATAGCCTGTTCTCTTATATGTAACAACGACTTTACTACTGTTCTTGTAAAAAAAATTAGTAAAGTTTATTTTTAATTGGTACAACATTTTCTTAACATTATTGCAATAAAAGCCGCTAAACACTTACCCCCTTCTTTATAACAGTCTGCTAAAACATTGCTCATTTTTCACTCAGTCTTTTAAGAAATGACATTCCCAGCAGCTGTTTTAAGCAGGTCATTATAAGGGGGCTAGTAAATAGAAGATATTGCTCAAAATACTGAGCCTTTTTGTGCCGTATAGTGATTTTCGATGCTGACTGTACGTACATCTCAGTGTACCCGACTGTACCTACCTAGTTAAGTTGGTTACGTATTCGCAGCTTGCAATTTATCAATGAATCAGTAAGGAGGGGAGAAGGAGCCTAATTTCCTGAGCATAAAATAGGATTTCATTGCGACTCTGATTTCACTCCATTTTACTTTTACTGCGCGCTTCTACTGCGCTTCATGAACCTGATAATCTGGGGTTAAGATGGCAATCATATAATGTCAGTTTTCTTAGATGAAACAGAGAAAAGGTATGAAAGGACCCATGTTAACCTGTTTATATAAAGCATAGTTACACAATTTCTAACTCATGAACTGCTGGACCGATTTTAATGATATTTGATTTGTTGAATTTGTATCCATCCCGATACCAGAATAAATAATTAAAAATATATATGAGTGACACAAAGAGGAAAAATATGATGAAAATCGTCTTCTCGTACATTTTCCGTAAGGTATTTTATTCTAAGTCAAAACGAAGTTTGACGGCCAGCTAGTTTATTGCTAGAGTCAATGCTAATGTCAAAGACCAGAAGTCTAAGTGTGTCTTGATAAATCCAAGTATGTCGACCGTCATCGTATAGACCTCCTATAGAAGAAAAGTGAAAACTGTTTTAAAAGCAAAAACAGAGTGATGAACTTTTTTCATGGAATTTCAGAGTTCCCCAAATACCTACAACGATTTGAAAGATTATAGTCGCGTTTTTCTATTGAAGTTTATAGGTTTTAGCTTCAGTGGTATCGTAGTGAAACTGCTGTTGGAACTAATGTCCCTTCTGTGGCCAGGATTAGCAATGATTCATTCTCGCCCGAGGGCAATTACGCCTCAGATACGAAGGTACCTACGTCCAAATATTATCTACTTCCTATGCCGGAAGCTCCACTAATTGACAAATAGATACGAGTTATGCTTTTGCGTGAAAATAGAGAATATTACTTGTCTATCTTTATCTACCGCGAGCACCGCTTCGTTGACCAAAGGTAGAGCTTACTTTTTGATGGAAGGAAAAAGACAATAGAATTTTACATGAAAACCAGCAGCACATTGAAGACGTTTTAATAAAATGTCCCCAGAACATTATGAAACATTCTTCTAAATATCTCAAACATAAAAATAATGGCGTACCCTCACATTCTTGCAAAGGTGAACCCACATAACTCAGCAAACAAGTAACATTTAATATTTCCACCTTGAGGGGCGGAGGCGGACCAGGGGCTGGGGTCGGCAGGTGCCCCGCATGTGCCTCCTCGGATGCCAACGACCCCGACGTATAACACACATTTATTGGTATATCAACAGCTGATCTTTTAATACCTCTTGGTAGGGACGTGCTCTTTAAAACCGTTTTATTGCTACCCCTTCGAAGCTTTAAACTTTTATGTTAGGTACTCGCATAAATATTGATGTACAGAAACATATTCTATAAGTATCAATAAAACAAGACACCTGTCTATGAAATTTAAACTTAAATTACATTGATGTAAAGATCATTTTATACATAAACAAATAATAAATCGAGAGGAAACCGAGAAGGAAATCGATATAAAGCTCTGATATCATTTACATGTTGACAAGATGGATTATGTCTTGATTGTAGCTCCTGATTATATTGCTTCCTACTTACCGGGCTAATCAAGCATTCAAAATTCATGACTCATGACGAACAGCAATGGCGAACTTAGATATAGCTAACAGCTACCTATGTTGATTCCTTTTGTACATTACGCGTAGTGAGGAACGGTTTACAGTATGCTCATAGACTTTATAATTCACTAGCGACCCGCCCCGCTTCGCACGGTTATGCATGTATTAAACATATAAACCTTCATCTTAAATCACTCTATACCTAAATAAAAACCGCATCAAAATCTGTTGCGTAGTTTTAAAGATGCATACATAAGGACAGACAGACAGCGGCAAGCTAAAACAAGTGTTTTATACCATGTACTGATACGTAGACGGTGAAATTTATTCAAATTTGTTAAAAATTTAATAAATTTCACATTAGGTATATATCATATTTTCCTTCAATTACAGTTAGTGCGAAAAAGAGAATTGTATCGATGAATTATTTCGTTTTTAACAAGATGAGGTAAGCAAAGCCAGTTTGGTTATTTTTTAAATCAAAAGTAATAAAATTTCATAAATAACCAGACGTGCAAGGGCGAGAGCAATTATTTTGTTTACAGAGAGGGATGTAGCGAACGAGTGTGTAGTGGTTTATTTACATGCTGCTAAATTACAACTAACTGATGAAAAGCAAACAGCAGACAGTGGATTCTGCCAAACGGACTATACTTTACAAACATTATCGTGCAGCCAAT
This sequence comes from Eupithecia vulgata, assembly GCA_946478455.1. Taxonomy (NCBI): domain Eukaryota; kingdom Metazoa; phylum Arthropoda; class Insecta; order Lepidoptera; family Geometridae; genus Eupithecia; species Eupithecia vulgata. The sequence continues at coordinate 7,219,047 of OX297869.1, read as the reverse complement.
CAGGGCTTGATGAACTTCAGTGTATTTTTGCAAGAATTTAACAAACAATTAAATTATACTATTATTGAAACTGTTATTTTCATTATATTATTATTATTAGTACTCATAACACAAGCTCTGCTTAGAATGGGGATAATGTTGTGTGAATTTTCCAGCTTTATTTATTATTATTACTCAATTCTACGTTTTAAATAACTTTATAATGTCAGAGACACAATACAATAATGAGACACTATGTTCTGTTACAATAATGAGCCACTATGTTCTTGTTACAATAATGAGACACTACTGTCCTTTGTACAATAATGAGACACTACTGTTCTTTGTACAATAATGAAACACTACTGTTCTTGTTACAATAATGAGGCACGATGTTTTTGCTACAATAATGAAACACTACTGTTCTTGTTACAATAATGAGACACTACTGTTCTTGTTACAATAATGAGACACTACTGTTCTTGTTACAATAATGAGACACTACTGTCCTTTGTACAATAATGAGACACTACTGTTCTTTGTACAATAATGAAACACTACTGTTCTTGTTACAATAATGAGGCACGATGTTTTTGCTACAATAATGAAACACTACTGTTCTTGTTACAATAATGAGACACTACTGTTCTTGTTACAATAATGAGACACTACTGTTCTTGTTACAATAATGAGACACTATGTTCTGTTACAATAATGAGCCACTATGTTCTTGTTACAATAATGAGACACTACTGTCCTTTGTACAATAATGAGACACTACTGTTCTTTGTACAATAATGAAACACTACTGTTCTTGTTACAATAATGAGGCACGATGTTTTTGCTACAATAATGAAACACTACTGTTCTTGTTACAATAATGAGACACTACTGTTCTTGTTACAATAATGAGACACTACTGTTCTTGTTACAATAATGAGACACTACTGTTCTTTGTACAATAATGAAACAGTACTGTTCTTGTTACAATAATGAGACACTACTGTTCTTGATACAATAATGAGGCACGATGTTCTTGCTACCATAATGAAACACTATTGTTCTTGTTACAATAATGAGACACTACTGTTCTTTGTACAATAATGAAACACTGCTGTTCTTGTTACAATAATGAGGCACGATGTTCTTGCTACAATAATGAAACACTACTGTTCTTGTTACAATAATGAGACACTACTGTTCTTTGTACAATAATGAAACACTACTGTTCTTGTTACAATAATGAGACACTACTGTCCTTGCTATACTAATGAGACACTATGTGCTTGTTACAATAATGAGATACTATGTTCTTGTTACAATAACGAGACGCTACTGTTCTTGCTACAATAATGAGACACTACTGTTCTTGTTACAATAATGAGACACTACTGTTCTTTGTACAATAATGAAACACTACTGTTCTTGTTACAATAATGAGGCACGATGTTCTTGCTACCATAATGAAACACTACTGTTCTTGTTACAATAATGAGACACTACTGTTCTTGTTACAATAATGAGACACTACTGTTCTTGTTACAATAATGAGACACTACTGTTCTTTGTACAATAATGAAACAGTACTGTTCTTGTTACAATAATGAGACACTACTGTTCTTGTTACAATAATGAGGCACGATGTTCTTGCTACCATAATGAAACACTATTGTTCTTGTTACAATAATGAGACACTACTGTTCTTTGTACAATAATGAAACACTGCTGTTCTTGTTACAATAATGAGGCACGATGTTCTTGCTACAATAATGAAACACTACTGTTCTTGTTACAATAATGAGACACTACTGTTCTTTGTACAATAATGAAACACTACTGTTCTTGTTACAATAATGAGACACTACTGTTCTTTGTACAATAATGAAACACTACTGTTCTTGTTACAATAATGAGATACTATGTTCTTGTTACAATAACGAGACGCTACTGTTCTTGCTACAATAATGAGCTTATGATACAACCAAGTCCTCGTATATGAGCTCAACTCAAACCATATGTGTTTTCTGCATGATTTTACGGTTGCCTTTATAACCCTAACGGAAACCAGTTTGGACCTACCTAACGGCAAAAAGCCTGAAAAGTTATCGGATAGGGCCGAGCTCGGCCAGTCATTAATTAATAACTCACTTTAAGCCTTAGTACCTACTAAAGCTTAACACATCAACCCTGGGGCTGCAAAACTTCCGGTCAAATCCCGCGCTTCCCCCCGCTAGTACTTCCGGTCAGTGAAATTCCGAGTTTACAAATAATGCCGAAGCTTGGGTATGAATACCCGTTTAGGAAAATAAAGGGATTCGAAATTCTAATTGGTATCAATTTTCTATCATTATCGTAGGACCTATGTATTCGTATTTACTGCCGTAATTGCTGCCTGTATAAAATGTTCTTGCAGATAACATTTCATTCATAATCATCCTAATTAACTGAATTAAGAGTGCGCCTAATGCAAAAATCAAGCAAATTGTGTATTTTTAAACCCTTACATCTATGGTAACGAACTTAAATATTCTAATTAAAAAAATACGATAGGTAGGGGAAAAACCCATAGAAGTCGAGTAATCGAATAGAATTTTGAAAAATAAACTGGTTTCTTTACAAAAAATTATACAAAAATCGCTTTTAAAAAACTGTTTTAATTGAAATGCTCTAAAGTATCAGCGACAACACCATATTATTTTTTACGAATTACATAGCTAGAGTACTGTTTTATTTAAGTAATCGTGTAGTTTTTCTATTTAATGCTTAAATTTTGAATCATTAATAGAAAAGAAGCAAAAACTTGATTTTTGCACTGACATTGCTTTACTCTGTCCCGCCCGCTCCTATGAACGCGAAATCCTATGCCTATCCTTTTCACAATGTTTTGCATTAGGCCCGCTCTTAAAAAAAAACACCCAAGTGCGGTCGGATTCGCACACGAAGGGTTCCGTACCATCTATTAAAATAGCAAAAAAAAACATGTCTATTGTATGGGAATTAACCCTTAAATATTTGTTTTATTACAGTTTAATTATTTATTTTGAAAGTGAATATGTAATTAAATATTGTGAATATAATATAAGCTTCTACCTGTTGCCGATATCAATTTCGAGCAAAAAAATCACGTTTGTTTTATGGCAGCCCTCTTAAATATTTACTTTATTCTGTTTTTTAGTATTTGTAATTTGTTGTTTGGAAAAAAAACTACATCCTCATGGACAATACTAGTGGGTGCCTATGTACTACTCATGGACAAAAGTCCGCGAACAATGTTATAATTGGTTTAAAATAATTTAAATAACAATGCTTACAGTAGGACCTTGTGTCATTCATAATAAGTCATAACATAATATTCTAAACATTGGTTAAATAATATTGTTTATTAACAAAGAGAATTACAATAAAATAATAGAAACCAATTAGAACTAGTATTCACAATTGAAACGATTAAGCTAACAGAGACTGTCGCAAACAATAAAATATTAAGTGCAGATATTTTTGGCCTCATGAGTAGTTCAGGCTACGTATCTATCGCTAAATGTTTTTTTATTGATAAAAGTTGTACGAATATGAAAAAATCAGCCAAGTGTTTGTCGGAATCGCGCACGAAGAGTTCGGTACCCTCTATAAAAACGGCGAAAAAACGTGTCGTGTTGTATGGGAGCAACCTTAAATATTTATTTATTTTAATTTAATAATAATTTTTTAAAGTTATTAACGTAATATTCTGTAAATATTTAGTTATTAGTTATTACGTTAGCGTCTACCTGTTGCCGTAGATACCTTATCATATATATCTCTATCGATACCAAGATACCTACAATTTTTTTTTTAAATAATATAAATACTTATTTTAATTTGTTTCATATTATCAATAGTAACTTTGTTTTTTAGTATTTTTTGTTACGAAATACATCTGTACAAATTTACCCCTGAGAGATTACTATTTGTCCCGCCAAACTGAAAAACCATGAAAATATGGAGATATCTTGATTTTTTCTTTATTTTGTAAAAATAAAGACATCAAAATATAGCCAGCTGCTCGGGCAGCAGCTAGCTTCCTATATTTTGATGTTTGGCTTTTTATATTTGGCGGTTTGCACGTGATTTTCATATAACCTATGTCTGCTTTTGAGATACCATTTACCTCCTTGCCAAATTTCATTTTCTTTTCATTTCATTTATTTTGAACCATAGGAACACAAAGGAACACATAGATATGTCAAAAAAATACATGATTGCCTTATGTTTAAATATTATAAAATTTTAATTAGAACAACACAAAAGTTTAGATCCGTTCAGCCGTTTAGGTATGAATAGGTAACAGGCAGACAGAGTTACTTTCGAATTTATTATATTAGTATGGATTTGTTTGTGAATTTATAAAGACCAAATAATTTTATAATCTGAATCATCCTTTACTCGGTCTGACTTATTTAAGAAACTCTTATGAACTTAACCTAAAGTAAGTTACGCTGTACCGCATAAATTAAATTTTAAGAGGGGTATCTCTATGAAAAACTCTTAGCGAACGCGAGCAAATGCGTCTCCAGAGCCGTTATATTAACCCTCGTGCAATCACGAGATGAAAACTTGCCCTGGGCGTACTATAACACGACGCTTTCGTGCATACATAACTCATATTCAAAGATTGGATATGAGGGTACGTAGGATGTGTCTGGAGTTTAATAAATTACAGTGAAGTTTTTATGAGATCTAGAATTATTATGAGATGTCGACGATGTGCGTAATACAGACGTAGACATAATAACAACACTGATTACGCGTAATATGGGCAACGAGTAAAATAAAATCAATTGAGTTGAACTTTGCCGGCACCAATAATTCAATAAACGCTGCAGGAGTGCTCGGCTGTGGGCATAACTTAACTAAACAAGTTATCATGCGCCATTTAACAGCTCTTAGCAAATAAATTCGACGTTGACGAGACAGATGCCCATTAAGCAGTGAAAGAGAGAAAAAAAAAGCGACTGGCGACAGAAAACTTGTAAAAACTGCGCGGTGAAATTTCGTTAAAACTTGGGGAAAGCTCGGCAACTAGACTTATTGAGTTGTCTTTTAACCGACTTCAAAAAGAGTTGGAAGTTAATTTAGCTCCTTGTTGACATCAAAGATGCTTGAGTTTATAGCGTTACAATACGATTTAGTTTTTTAAAAGGTACCTATTTTGGTTTTATTGCTCGTAATATTTCAAGGAAGCTTGTTAGTTATGTACACGTTTTAGTTAAAGAAGATAACACAGAGCAGTTGGTTGTTATTGTTATGACTATGAGTACTTACTCGTGCGCTGACACAACTACCCGCAATTTCCACAATTACGATGACATAATATCGAACAACTCAATAAATCATACTATCTGTTTCAGATAATTTGCTTGCGGAATATGGTTTTTGTTTTTGGCAGATATTAAAAAAGTAAACACAAGATAATGAAGAGAGGGTGAACTATTCTGCTGATGTTGAGAAAGTGAACTAACATTCCCGAAGTAATAATGGAAAAAAAATGATTTTTAAAATTCTTTCTGCTTGTATGAATTAATTTCGAAGACGAAAATAAGTGAAAATAATAAAGTTAAAATAATTTATTCTAAAATTTAATTTGTTTCGAGCTTTTTTGTAAACCTAAACATTTACCTGCTGATTGCGATTCTATTGAAATAAACAAAGCGATAAAGATGACATGAAAAATATCAAGCCTAAAGCACTAACCGCAAAGCTTAAAAGTCCAAGTGGACTGGACAGTGGGCAAAGTTCAAAATTTCGGTAAGCGCTCGCGGTCCACCGCCCCGCCCACAGTTGGTAGGATTACGGAAATTTCAGCCAACAGAAGACAGAGGCCAGACGTAAGCTCTTTTAAGCTGCCGTTTATACGTCAGTGGATGTAACGTTCCGACACTCGTGGAACACGTTCCTTTACTGTATTTAGCTCACTCATGAAACACGTTCTTTGAGTTTAGTCGACTAGTTCGTTACTTAGAGGCCTTGACCTTTTCTTGCGAAACAATAAACACTGAGTGCCTACAACTCATGTTACTACCCTGGTATCAACGCTATAGGTATAGGTAGAAGTACTCCTTGTCCGCATTTGGACTCCTTATGGTCCATTATGCGTTGTTTATGCTAGCATTGCCAGCCTTACTCCGTCCAGAAGCGCAGAATCTTCCTGGGGTCTTCGCAGGCTTCGCGGAGTGACCTCGGCAAGTTGAGGATTTCAACGCTATTTATAGAGTTCTACTAAAATCGACATAAGCACAGTTGTTTCTACTCGATTCAAGATTTTGATAAGATTAGCTTAATAAAGCTTAAGGTTTTATGTTACTATAGTGTTATTTCGCATTCTGGGTATCACTAAGAAATGAGATAAGTTCCCAAAAAAATTCGATTTCGATGTCTTTAACTCGCGCTCCACCCTTAGTAGAGCACACCGGCAACGGGTCGAGCGCGGGTTCAAATCACGCCGAAATTTAATTTTTTTGGGTACTTATTTAATTTTTTTAAATCTTCTTAACTTCTTTAATTAAATTATATGGATAGTGAAAGAGGTGGAAGTTCAATAGATCATATCTACCATACATACTATCCAACCAAGTCCCTTCATTAACAAAAGGTGACAGTAGGTAGCGCTCCCATGCATTTATGAGTACGAGAACACATTACACACGTAACTAGAGCAACACGCGCACTTTCAAAATAACTTCAAAGAAACAAAGAGAAAGTAAACCTTTGTAGCGCCGTCCTAACAAAGCATTAGTCACTGTCATAACACGCTGACCGATAACCCAAATAACATGACATAATAATTAAAACAATAGATAAATGGGTGCAACAATTAAATGTGCGAACTTTAAAGGTTAACTGGTGATAAGAACAGATGCACTAAGGCTGAGCGCAGACTTGAGTCACAATAGTTTTAAGACAGAATATTGCCTTTGTAAAGTTGTAATTTTTCTAAAGCACTATCTATCTTAAAACTATCTTGACTCAGGATTTTTACTAAGAACTAAGAATTTAAATAAGTTCCCAAAAATGTTCTGACTTTGGCGAGACTCGAACCCGTGCCCCTACCTCAGTACGGGTATGCTCTAACCAACTAAACCACGAAGTCTTAGTCGGTTCCATCGAAAATCTTTGGGACCTCTTACTGACTGTAGCGCCGCCGGTACTTCCACCTAAAGAGGAAACATTCAAGTTTATCCAAACTAATGAACTGATTATTATTATTATTTCGTTTATCTAGACTCAAGTCTGCGCTCAGCCTAAATCGTAGTCACTTTGTGCAAAACATTAAGCTTCTATGAACATCAACACAAACCACGCTTGTTCTTGGAAAGGAACTTTAGCCAACATTCAAGATTCTAGAACATTATGATAATAAGAACGGCCAAGTGCAAGTCGGACTCGCGCACGAAGGGTTCCGTAACATTTTCTATAAACACAGCAAAAAAACACGTTTGTTGTATTTGGCGACCACTTAAATATTTATTTTATTGTGTTTTTTTAGTATTTGTTGTAGCGGCAACAGAAATACATCAATACATCTGTGAAAATTTAAACTGTCTAACTATCACGGTTCATGAGATACAGACAGACATACGGACGGATAGCTGAGTCTTAGTAAAAGAGTCCCGTTTTAACCTTTGGGTACGGACGGAACCCTAAAAATTTGTTCAGTGCATACTAACATTAAAAGAACTAACTTTAGTAGATTATAGACACTGTTATTAGTTCAAAAGAGTTGCTGACGATTCGGACAAAATTTATTGGGACACAGTGTCCCAATTGACACTTTTGATTTTAATACTTTTTTTACTGTCGATTCGGACACCATCAAATTATTGAAGCTATTGAGTACAGTCAGGTAAATAAAAGTTTGTGCAAAATATAATATAATGTGATAAAACTAATCAAATTGCTTTGTCCAATGTGTTGCTCTGCTGTGTTGTGTGTGTGGATACAATTATTAATTCATTTTATGTCTATTATAAATACACAAATTTCATTCGATTTCATTTCGGTAGGTAAGTTAACACTAGCGAAACATTTAATAAAAAGTTTGTAACTAAAGAATTGAAATTTAATTCCGCTTGTGCTATATTCGAGGGCTCAGCGCTACCACCCCAAAAAAACCTAATCAAATATAGACGCCCGCGCCATATGCCGCGTCAGGGCAGGTGTACAAAAATACACGTTGTTTCTCTCACACGCAAAACATTCTGCTAACTTCCTTCTCTCTCTCTCTCCATTATAATTTTTTAGTTAGTTTATTAGTCAGATAGCGTTTTAGTAACGGAGGAGAGACAGGTGGGTGAGGTAGGCTACTGTCAGTTACCTACCAAAGTTCGTAGTTGTACGTTTTATGACCACCTACATTTAAATTAATGCGCTTATTGATTAACGAGACATTTACTACCAATAAGAATCATTTATACAGTGTTACATCTTGTTACAGGTCTATAATTCTACTATAACTTTGAGATGTTAGTGTGTTAGTAGTCATAATAATCTTAATAGTCTCAAAAGTGTCTACTTTATGAGAAACACGGTAGAGGAAGAGGGCGAATCAATAAAAGGAGAATCAAACTTGAAGGCCTCGGTGGGCGAAGGTCCGCCTGCGATGCAGGAGGTTGCGGGTTCGGTTCCCGCCTCGGGACATATACTACTCTGTGTAAAAAGAATCGGGAATATGTCAATAAAAAGACCCGCGTAAAAGAGGTCGTTCTAATTTTTTTACTGCATGTTGGTAGCACTGTACTGATTTAGCGCGCAAAATTTGAGCGGGATCTGTCATTTAATTTGTTTTAAACTACACTTTTTGTTGGTCATCGTTTTGAGTTCTCGGCGATTTTTACAATGGAAAATATTGTTGAACAAAGAGTGTGCCTTAAATTTTGTGTTTCGAATGATATTTCATGTGGTGAATCACTAAAAATGTTGCGAAATACATGGCGAATCGTGTATATCGAAAACAAGGGCTTATGAATGGTATAAGGCTTTTAAAGAAGGCCGAGAAGTAGTAGTAGACTTGCCTCGTTCTGGTAGACCTTCAACCGCTACGACTAAAGAAAACATCGACAAAATCAAGAAGCTAGTACTCGAAAATCGACGTATGAGTCTGAGAGAGTTGGCTAGTGAGGTGAACATATCTTTTAAGTCCGTCCACAACATTCTCATTGACATTTTAGGCATGAAACGCGTCGCCGCTCGACTAGTTCCAAAAGAGCTCAATTTTGTTCAAAAAGCGCAGCGAAAGCATGTCGCTGAAGACATGGTTTCCCGAGTTTCGATGGATCCAACCTTTATGAAACGTATAATAACTGGCGACGAGACATGGGTTTATGAGTACGACATGCAAACAAGCCAACAATCTTCAGAATGGCGTCTCGAAAACGAGCCGAAACCCAAAAAACCGCGGCAAAGTCGCTCCAAAATCAAGGTGATGCTGACAGTTTTTTTTGACTACCGTGGTGTGGTTCACTCCGAATTCCTTCCAAAGGGAGAAACAGTGAATAAAGAATATTATTTAGGCGTGATGAAGCGTTTGCGTGAGAGTATCCGCCGAAAACGTCCAGATTTGTGGCAACACAACTCATGGATGCTGCACCATGATAATGCACCATCGCACACAGCCATTATAGTGAAAGAGTTTTTAGCGAAAAATTCAACAAAAGTTCTCGACCAAGCCCCGTATTCACCTGATATGGCTCCGTCTGACTTTTTTTTATTTCCCAAGTTAAAATTACCACTTCGAGGAAAACGTTTTGAGTCGATAGAAGCCATAAAAGAAAATTCGCTGAATAAGCTAAAGGCCATACCGCAAATAGCTTATGAAAAATGTATGGAAGACTGGGTGAAGCGTTGGAGGTGTTGTATTGCAAGCGATGGGGCCTACTTTGAAGGCGATAAAATAAATTTAGATGAATAATTTGTATTTTTTGTTTTATTGACAAATTCCCGATATTTAGTACACAGAATGTATTTGTAAGATCTGCAGGTATTTGTTACGAGTTTTCTGGTTGTTTTACATGTATAAAATAAATATCTACGTATTGTATATAAGTTATCTAGTACCTATAAAGCTATGAGCTTTGCTTAGCTTCGGGCTAGATAATGCAGTGTGAATTGTCCAGCATTTTTTATTTATTTATTTAATTTATATTATATCATGAAATACTTAGATTATAGCCATATTATGATCTAATTTACATGGTACAAGTCAAATAACCTGAGCTTTTACTTTGACACAGCTTGTTATAAACACGATCTTGTAAAGTTTGTAATAAAAACAGTGAGACCTAACTTTAAATCAGGTAAGCTTTTAAGTCAGCATGCATGCACATGAAAAAATGTCTTTTGAGTTAGTCTGCTCTATTGTCGTTTTTCCTCGCCCCAGTTCCATGTTACAGTTCCTACACTATGTAGTTTGTAGAGTAAAGCAAAGTTTTCATGTTAATTAGATTGTGCTTGCGTTGCAGGTAAAAAAAAACAACTATGCTTATTTTATTACAATGGTTGATGAAACAACATGAAGGTAAAGCTGTTATGCCTTGTATGAGCTGGATGACCTAGGAAATATCAGGTTTGTGTTGATGCGTATTAGCAACCTTCTTAGTAAATCGTCGTTGCAGACCTAAAAGATAAGTTATAAAGCGGAGAAGTACGAGAGCAGTTTTAGTTTTAGTCTAGAATCTAATGCATTGATCTAACACGGTTGGAGTGTACGCAGTATGTCATAATAAGTAAACCTGATTTATTTTGTACCTAATTCAAAAATACATTTTTAGTAACAAACATATGTGTTAAGATAATCGTATCTACAAATCAAAATTTTGTGTCCATACCATTAACCATAAGCTGAGGAGATCCCGTGGTTGCACCATCAGCCATCAGGTTGTGTTTTATTTTAGTGAACTATTAGCAAAATGCATATGTTACGGGTAAAGCTACAAGATCAAGTATACCTAAGTTTACGCCGGATTAATTCGTTTTCCAGAGCTTTAAGGGCAAAGTCTTAGTTCATACAGGGGTATTGGTAATTCACTGACACTGCCTGAGCTGATGGTTCTGCCATTCACCACAAACGCGTCTGTGAAAACGCCAGGCCTTAATTCTTACACCTGGTATTGGGACTAGGTACCCCCACCATCCAATAATCGTTTATTATCATGGCTTTATTCAAAACTAAGCTTAAAAACGGCTCTACCCTGAATTAACAGGGAGCGTAAGATCGGTATTTAGTAATTCATTGGTTTCCGGAAATACGTGGTTTTTCATTTTTATCGGGGGTGAAATACAATATTTTTAAGGAATTAAATCCTGGCGTATTCACGAATGTATTGGAACCTGCTGTTTTCGCTGTGTATTACTCATAACCCATAATACTCATACCTAGTTTAAGTTTTATGTATTACGAAGGCAATAAGGTTTTAATATAAAGCCCCAAGTGTGTAGCAATACCCACCAGAGCATCCAGTTTTACTATTCCGACGCAATAAGCGATGTTTGGAATACAAAGCACAGATAAGAGATAACGTATCAGATGGATCAATAAACGTTACAAAACATCGCCTAAGGCTGCTTTTCTCTATACCAGTGGGTTGTTCGAGCGGAACTTATAGCGTAGATACTAGATCAAAATTAATGATGAGGGAATTTGAACTTGTGTAATTAATGGAAACGAGTCAGTCAGTTAGTAGGTATCCATAACACAAGTGCTGTGCTTAATTTGGGGCTAGATGGTTCTGTGTGGGTTGTTCAGTATTTTTATTATTATTAAATATGCTAGCAATAAACCTAAAGGTAGGTACAACATGTATTTATTAAAAAAAAATACTTATCAGAGTGCACAAAAATGCAAAATAAAAGAACCCACGTATACCTCGTACAAATTGTAACAAATGAATACCCTTTATGAAATAGTTTATTAAGTAACACTCCTATTATTCTAAAAGTTCAAGGAAAGCCGACATTAATATTTGGTTTTAATAACATTTTTTAGATTTATACACTAGATTCTAGAATATAGGCCTTACGTTTGCAAAGCGATACACAATGTGGGCATTCAAAATGGCGCTTTTTGGAGGATGTAGCAATAACTCTCTGATACAATGTGGGATTACCTACTAAGGTCTACTACCTCCACCATAGTGAGACGTGCAAGTGTTGTTTGGTAGCATGAGTTACAAATTTGACATAGCTCATGGTACCGACAAAGATGGTAACTATACTATCTGCGTATTTACGTATCTACTTTAGTAACGTCTGGCGATCTAACTATGGCAACTCATCGTAGACGTAAGGTTGGTTCTTCCAACTATGAACACTAACCCACGCCTTCACATGTGGTGTTTTTGGATCAGATAATCTATTGGATAAAAAACTTTGAACGGGGTTTGCTCCAACTCGAAAAATAGCAATTTAAAGGCGCAAGTTTTCGTCGCTTCTTGCCTTTAGTCTACATATCGAATGGGCAGAACAAACATACTAATTCATTTCCATGTCTCATGTCATTTCTCATGTCTGTGTATAACCGATTTTGAAAAAAAGGATTCTATTTTCAGCTATATGCCGATGATAGGTACTTCAAGTATAGATAGAATATGATTCCTAAGTGGTCCCATAAATAATTGTATTGTTTTCTATTTGTATTTCCATAATATTATATCAGCATTATATCCTGTAAGACTTAAAACAACAGTAACTAAAGAATTCCATCTCTTAGATTATCCCGAGTTCGAGGGTCTACGAACTAGAAGGTAGTGAGTTCTATTTGACTAACACCGTATCTATACAACTTTTTATCCCCGAAATAACACGTACTTAGCCGCGGGCAGAAGCAAGTTTTATTATAATTAAAGATAACATTTAAAACATGGAACGTAATTGAATTCCACTGCCTAACCTAAGCCATAAATCTATAGTAAAGGTGTACCGTAAGAAAAATGATCTCATATTAGTTAAATGATACGGAACCCACAGTGACAGGGGTCGCAGAAAATCGCGGTGGCGCGCTCGTTACCCTATTACCCCTTGGGGACGTCTAATTAATTGGCCAGTACTATAAAATGGCTTAATTGAATGGACACAATGGTAAATGAAACTAAAACTTAGTATTGTACGTATATAATTTTGCTGGTTTATTGTAACCCTCAAAGGCCTACTCAAAATTCAAAATGCTTTATTTCCTTTAGACCTTACAGGACTCTTCGACACGTCACAAAGCTCAGATTACATAAGTAAAACTAAGAAATAAAGTGTCACTTATATTTTTTGTCTACTTCAATCTTTTTAAGGTAAAGTAAAGAAACGAACAAGAAACCTTTGCTTTATTAGTCAGTTTTCGAGTTAGAGGCAAAAGTCGTCCCACGCTCTTTTATCCTCTAGATAATCTGATATTTTATAGTAATAGATCATAGATAACAGAGCTTTGTTGTAGAAGCGTATACATACTACTGAATTTAGAGGTAGGTACACTTTTAAGCAAAATTTGAGTCAGCAAAAATCAACTTTGAATCTGAGCATGAAAGTTAAAAAAACACTTTTTAAATTTTATGTGAATGTTGGATGTCAAATATCATAAAATTACAAAATCTCACACTTTTCAATTCGAATCTACTTTGATGTTTACAGTTTTATTCACATAGAATGTATAAATACGAAAACTATGTCATAAAATTCAATGACAACACTACTCATCAAAATGTTTATGTGCTCCAACACGTTTCATGTTAAATAATTCCGTCACGCATTACATTTTTTTCTATGTCAGCCCGTCATACTATGTCATAAGCAGTTACTCCACGGCTGATTTCAGGTACACAGCCATTTGGGTGTTTATGTTTAATAATGTTAACTATGTAGTAGTTATCAGGTTCCCTCAACACAAGCTCTGCCTAATTTGGAGCTGTATGCTGATACGTGGAAAAGATGAAAGCATCCATTAATTCGGCTATTTTCACACTTAATTAAGTGTTAATGTAGATACAGTAGACTCAAATAATCAGCCAATTATTAGTGACTTTTACAGTAAAGTTGTGTGACGCAATTAGGAATATATATTTTTTTACCTATAATTTGACAAAGCATTTTGTTTTTACCTTGTTTGACAGTTTATAATATACGTGTCTAGCCTAGTGTTCATGATAACCCGTCACTTTGTGGAATGCAGACTTTTTTTTCAGTAGCGCAACGGCTTTGCACTTCCGTCGCCTCTCATCACGTAAAGTTGGTACTTTGCGTTTAGTTTTCTCCTCAAAACGATGTCTTGTCAGAAAAGATTTTACGCACAATTGCTTCAAAATATTTTCATCCTTATACGTAAAGTGGCAATGGTACCGATTGAAACACAGAAGATTATACCATAACCGCAGCTCCTAGCCATACGTTTGCTCCACTGTAAACACGTCCGTTGCCTACTTATTATATGAGTGCATGATACAACGCTGATGGTATAGCAGACAGTATAGTATAACATAGTATATCTGATGGTATAGCTAATGGTGTGTTCGCGTGTGGCACTCCCCTAGTTCCCTACCGCTGAATGCTTGCTCATCGCGGCCTCGCCTTACCCGTAATGACATGATTTGAACTTTATTAAAACCGATTACGTCACAGATTACCACTGCGGTCTCGTAGCATAAGTACCTACAGTTTTGGATTTTACATTCACATCACACTAATCTATACAAATATCATAAATGCGAAAGTGTGTTTGTTTGTTTATCTTTTCTTCACGCCCTAAGATACCAATCGACTTGATTTTTTGGAATAGAGTTAGTTGAAAGGATGAAGAGTAACATAGGCTTTTTATTTCCATAAATCAGTTCCCATGGGATATAAATAACCATAAACAACCCATGCGAAGCCGTGGGCAACGCTAGTAAGTATTATAAATACGAAAGTAAATAAATAAATAATGCTGGACAATTCACACAGCATTATCTAGCCCCAAGCTAAGCAGAGCTTGTGTTATGGGTACTAGATAACTGATATACATAATATAATACAATACGTAAATAGATATTTTTTATTATATATAGAAAACGACCAGAACACCCTGAACAAATGTCTGCAGATCGTACACACATTTGTCCCGAGGCAGGAATCGAACCCGCAACCTTCTGCGTCGCAGGTAGACCTTCGCCCACCGCGCTGCATCGGTCGTCAAAGTCAAAGTTTGAATGGAAGTAAGGAATATTAAGGATGGATAGATGTTTGTTATTTCATCATGACTTTACTTGATGATCAGTTGTTTTGGGATAGCGACAACATTAAACGTTTATATAGAACAATAAAACAAATAAATAATGCTGGACATTTCACACAGCAAAAACTAGCCAATATCGTTAAATAATTAGTCCTTTGTTGGCGTGGAATAAGGTTTCAGTATATAGAAATAGAAAATCAAGGAAGGATATAGGAAAATCAAGAAGCTACTAAAATGATTGAATTTAAAAATGCGGAAGTACTTGGAAGTCTTCGAAAAAAAGAGCGCGTTTAAATCTTTTCTTAGAACAACCATTCTGGATCTTTTCAAAAACTAAATCAGATTTTATGAGATAACCGGCGGCCACATGTTCATGATCAAAACACTAAACTTGTGTGAAAAACAGTAATCATAAATCACGTGAAAAAAATCTTTTGAGCCAAAACGCCTGTAAATTACATCTTTTGTTGTTGCGTTTAACGTTGTTTTCAAACAACGCTAATCACGTTTCAAATAACACTTTTAAGGTCGTAAAAGATTGAAATCTAAATTGAATTACAGTTTTTTCTCACTATTGTGTCAATTTAATTCATCGGCGGTGATTTATAGGCAAGCCACACACGAGCGAGATAACATGTTTCTCCGCCAATATTCATCATCATCATCAGCCTATATTAGTCCACGGCTGAACACAGGCCTCCCCTAATGAGCGCCATAGCGCCCTGTCTTCAGCTTGCCGCATCCAGCATCTGCCAGCGGTCTTTCGCAAATCTTCATCCCACCTGGTCGGAGGGTATCCTACACTACGTTTGCCGAGTCGCGGTCTCTACTCAAGAATACGTTAAAAATAATAAAAATCACTGATTTCAGATTTATTGTGTGTCATCTAGATTCTGAAATTTTTCTAGTTCTAACCAGGCATAGACAATAGGTTTGTGCTCTGCATTAATCTTTTTTAGTATACGTTCATGGTGCGTTGTTGTTTTATCCATAGACTAATATTTTTACAGAGGTTTTATCTGTCTACCATAGACTGTACCACTATAGTATTCTAACTGAAAACACATTCTAGGCTTACATTGAAATTAATAATTACCTTTACTTCGTATCAAAACTAGAACACTTTGCAAAAACCAACACTTAGCACATACACGTTTTGCATCGAATCAAACAACTATGTTTTTCAAGTTAAGCTGTGGTCACACAGCCTTGAGCGCCACGAACTTAATAACTGTTGGCATTTTTTATACAAAATGTTTGAAAATAGAAACATATCTTACGCAACCTTAACAATGCTCCAAACTAAGTAAGTGGTATGTATAGTTTGAACCTTTTCGCTTACGTGGTTACGTGTGTCCAGTGTGCTCCCGACTTTACTCGAGATTCCCAAGCATTGTTTCCACAATGTTGTTTCTTGCAACACTGCTGAATTCGCAGGGATTTCGAAACATTTTGTAGTAACACGTCCGCTCATGTGTTTTTGCATATTTTTGCATTGACAACATTTCGTATATCCAGAGGTATTTGTAAGCTATGATGCTTCGTAAGCGCTCGTTGTGAGTCACTCTTCGCGAAAATATTCGAAAACTGATGGCGTGAGAGTGAAAACAAAACATGATAAGATTAATCTTTAGGAACGTTAAAATAAATATAAATGAAATCCGCTTGACAATTCACACAGATTTCAGCTTTCAAAAATTTTATTTCTTTAGGCTCACAAAATAAGCACTCAGATTTGTTAATTTTTATACTATTAATTATCATCAATTATAAAAAGAAAAAAGAACTCTTAGTTGAGCCAACAGGTGATCGGAATGCTGGCTTTTATTTCGGTCAACGAATTAGCATTGCCATTCAACGTGGCAATACTGCCAGCATTCTGGGCACTCTGCCTTCTGGTAACGACTTAGATTTTTAGAAAACGGATGTAAGTGTAGGTAAATATTAGTTGTAATAATTTTATTCTATTTTTTCCTTATTAATTAATAAATGAATATTAAAATAATTGTGATTTTAATTATGAAATAAGGTGTTTTTGTTTCTCAAATCAAATATTTTGTCCTCTTGTGGATGAAGTGAAAAAGAAACCACTAGCCACTAGCGCTAACCACGGCTTCATCTACCTTTAAGCTGAGCAGAGCTTCTTATTTATTATGAATATACAAGATAACTGACTCAAAACATTATCTGAACCCGAGTGCTGGTGAGTATTTGGCACAGCGCATCAGTATTGCCATACAGCGGGGTAATGCAGCCAGTGTCTTGGGCACGCTTCCGAATTATATTGATATGGATCAGTTGAGCTACCTGTAGATTGTTTGCAACTGTCTGCAGTTAGCTCAATTGTTTCTATTGTCAATACTAGATTTTATTTAATTCTTTTATTTGATTGTACTTTTCTTTCTTAATAAAGAAGATAACTGATATATGTACCTACCTACACAATACTATATATTGCATTTAGATATATTCTTAATTTTTTGCCAACATTATAAAACATCCAGAACATATAACTGTAACTATCGTTCCCATTTCTCAATGTCTGAAAATACATAAACAAAGCCCTTTTTGATTTGCTTTTTAATAGACAAAGCTAATTAATTTTCCAAATCGATAGTCTAAATCCTTGCTATCCTCTAGGGAAAACTGACCTTCCTACTCGTAAATAATCAAACAAAGCAGACCTAAGCAATCATTGTATCTAGAATTACTCATAAACTAATACAAACGCTTTAGCTCAACAAACAAACACACGTCAAATTGTTCTAAGCGTTCCAGTTATTTTACTTTGTGGGCTATTCAATGTGAGTAATGATGCTTAAGTTGCGCGCTCACTGGATCGGAATCGCAGCGTACGTAGTCGTAGGTTTCACATCAAACTAATATTATAAATGCGAGTGATTGAATGTTTAGATGTTTGTTGCCACTTCACGCCAAAACGATTGGGCTGAAATGTTGCATACAGATCTAGCCTGGAATAAAACACAGGCTACTTTTTATCCTCTAAATCAGTTCCGATGGGATAGAAATAACTTTATAAACGCGTACAAAGCCGCTGGCAGAAACTAGTTTATAATATGAAGATAGGGTTTGTTCACTGCTTACGGATTTTGTATTGGCAATGACAGGTATTTTCAAAGCGCTGAGGTTTGCCGATGACGTCATTCGTAACAATGTCCCCGTAGTGACGAGGATATTGTTGCGTATGATGTCCTCGGCAAAAATACCGGTCACTGGCATCGGTATCGGCAGAGCGCACGCTACCACAGAAGTCAATAGCAAGCGAAAAATCCGTACGCTCCGATTCCGGTGCAGTGGACGTACAACTTTAAGCATACCTACATCAGTCACTGCTTGGACGGCTTTGTGCGCATGTTTTGTTTATCTTACATCAATAATTTTGGCTTTAGTTACGAATTCTGTAACATTGCGTGGGTAAACACGCTGACAATTTACTCGTATTGACTATTTAGTAAGCTGTGGCGGTTGCGGAGTTAAAATCGACCCCTACAACTCAGTCAGTGGATGTCGTAAGTGGCGACGAGACTAACAGAACCTACAAGAGAAAGGGAAGAGAAGGAGGATAAGATAGGAAATATCAAACTTACCAAGTAATTGGTGTGTAAACTGTAGGATATATTAACTGAAGCTTACCTGAAAAGAAAAAAGATATTAATTAATAACGTACGACGATCAAAAAAGAATCCCGTTGAACATTTAATATAGATTTGATACAACCCCACTGGGAAATATTTATCGCAGAAACATCCTTACAAATGGCACGAGCAAAGAATTCATATTGCGTACGCAACGACCCCTGAAATAGGTTAAATCTTTTTAGGCGAAGAATCGGTGTACAAAAATGAGATTACGTTTTCAGAGGGTAGTTACAGGATTGGACAGCCTCGGGAACCGTTACGATGTAAGTGTTAACCCTATCTGTTCCACGGTCACTTGTAGGTACTCAGAGAACACGGAAGGGTTATCCGTTACCTTATGCTAACGTATTTTATGTCCGTCCGTCAGCTTAAGGAATACCTTTTTGTTGATATCTTTTAGACAGGGTGTAAGCCCGATTTCATTTGTAAGCTTATTTACTTATTTCTTGTCAAAATTAAAATCCGCACCTACGTTCATAATAAATCTTCTGTACAAACCACAGAGCAGAGGTACGAATAAACGATATGCTACTTCCTATATATGTATGTACCTAACTAAAAGAGAGCCACAATTCTTCTAAATTTCGTTTCCTATGTAGTGAAATTATTTAATCTTAAACAACAGTGTAAAATACAAGTCAAAAATTGTGCACAATAACCTCAACCTCACCTAAACAGCCTATATTGGTCCACCGCTGGACGCAGGCCTACCCCTGATAATCGCCTAATTGGTTTTTATCTCATAGGGGGTAAGGCCCATAATCCCTACGCTGGGAATGCGAGTTGGGGATCGCAGTTCGGTGGTAGATCTATTCTGTAAGAGGCGCTGCTGCCCGCTCCCGGTGTATGTCGATTAGTCGCCTTTTACGACACCCACGGAAAGAGTTAGTGGTGTAAATTCTAAGTCACCACACGCTCACAATATAACCTAAGGTTCAAAATATCGAATATGTCAACTGAATTCGAAATAATGCAAACAAGCAATTAGTAAGCTCATAAAGTTCATTCAGGTTCGATTACGTGGGAAATTTAAACGCTTCGATAAAGCATTCGATTCCGCCCGTTGGGCAACATGAATGACGGAAATCGGTGTAATTCGACTTATTTGGAATCAACCAGGATTATCGTTAGCTTTTTAAAGCCCGTGAAAAATATTCGAACCACAAAATAATTTATTGGTATGAATTTTCAATGCCACAAATAGGAATTACTTAAATATACAACAGAATAAAAAAATAATAAAGACAGGTGTGTAAGAAAATTAGGGAGTCATCAAATTAGTTGTATGCACCTTAAACATATTCTGTGTTTATCCATGTAAATTGGAAAATAAATAAAAAAAATTGCAATGGGGCGATGCAGGCTTACGATAAAAAAGTTCAGTTGCTTTGCGTACGCCTGCGAAGGATCCTAACGTGGCATTTGCAACGCATGCTGGTAACAGCTAGTAATAATAATAAAACAGATAAAACCCCCAAAACATTCCAATTCGCCGACACCAAACTCCGCAATAACGAAGCGTCAGTAATTCAGCTTGTAAAGATCCTGATGAAATAATAAAATAAAAGCAAACGGTCAGCGCAGCGACACAGTGTTGGTAGGAAGCCAAGTGTCACGGGGCACGGCATCCTCTCAATATTGCACGCGGACAAAACGTACCGGTGAATAAAACAGGTAAAGGAAAAGCTATTCGCACGTCGGCAATTTTGCTCTAACAGATATTTTAATAATTTGGCGTGTTTTAAAAAACGATACCTCAGCCTCAACAACCTATAATAGTCCACTGCTGGACGCAGGCCTCCTAATGTTTTTTTCTCTCATGGGGGGTAATTTCCGTTGTCCCCACGCTGGGATGCGGTTTGGGGATCGCAGTTCGCTGGAGATCATTGTGCAAAAGGCGCTGCTGCCCGCCCTCTGGTGTATTTCCCTTAGTCGCCTCCTACGACACCCACGGGAAGAGTTGGGGAAAAAAAGATAAACTGACTATAAATCCCCAAATAGTAAAAATGGGTTTGAAGGGAACATTTCAATAACGTGATCTATTTTTTCAAGTGGCGGCATCTAGTGAATATTCGATTCAAATTTGATTGGATGTGATGAGTGATGGGCACATGGATGAAACGACGAATAAAAAGACCACTTGTTTACTCCCGTCTCCATGGAAACTGTTTGTTATGGATTGTGAAAATTATGATACGATGATGTTTTAGATACGTTTTATGGCCCCATATAAATTCCTCTAGGATCAAACTTTTATGAAACCCCCTCAAGTTTAATCTTTATACATCAAAACGACAAAAACATAAAAATCTATAAAGAATGTGCGAAGATCGTGCTTTTTTTAAAGTATCTTATTATTTTTTATACTTGACGGGACATATACTATTCATTTCAATTCAATTTATTGATACCATTGGCTCACAAGGAGCACTTAGTAATTTTACTAATTTTACGGGAATCATTTATAATTTTTATGGAACCGATTCGGCATATTTTCCTATATCTACCTATACAATGGCGAAAGCGTTTTTTAAATCGGTCCTTAAGTGACGGAGATATCGACAAAAATACATAAAAATATACAGCCGTATATAGAACCTCCTCCTGAAGTAAAAATAACGTGGTAAAAATAGTTTACCAGCCGATTCCAGATCCTCAGGTTCATAAATCTGAATCAGCTAAATAAAAAACTAGATGATCTCTTTAACGGAGCTCAGTGAAAAGGTGCTTCGATTTTTTTTATGGAAGGATCTGAACACACGACTCACCCTCAGTACGGGTGCGCTCTAATCAACTAACTTAAAGAAATAATTAATTAAATTAAGCAATTGAAGAGATTGGTGGGGCGCGGGATCAAATCCTGCCGAAATCGAACAAATTTGGGACATTATTAAATTTGCGTAGAAAATTTCCCCAATGCGAGTTACGTACTATAAAGCAAAAACCTTAAGCTTATTGCTTTCTTGGAACTTATTATCATCCTATTTCGAAATAACACAGCTAATAGAATGACACTACATCTAATTTCTTATTGATAGTAATGACTAATACTTATACAGCTTTTTATGTATTAAATTTGACTTGTCTAAGTGTTTATTTTGTAAGCATAAAGAAATAAAGCTATTGAGTTTTAGTAAACCTCTAAACTAGAGGGAAAAGAGTGGTAATAAATAGAGTTGGAAAGTAAACCTGGCTGACAATAAAGATGTCTTAACTCTACGAATGCGCAAAGCTCAGTTAATAAGCTCAATGCGCTAATCGATGTGGAGAACCCATTAATAACCCAAGCTCCGTTTAAAGCGATTGACATTTGCCACGAGGAATAGCTGTGACGTACCTACCTAAGTCGGTATATCGTATGTCGGTACCTACTTGTGTTACGTAGATAAGATACCAGTGGCATACAATTAGTTAACTGCTTGAATACCAGACTTTTTAGACGATTCTCGCGTGCGGTTAATATAGGATGACATGACGCCATTTCGAACTAAAAGAATAGGGGTCCGACATTCACTGTGACAAATTGTAAAAAAAAAAAGAAAAAAAAAATTGCAAATTGTATGAGAAAAAAGACAAGGATTGTAACATTCTGAACTCGCTCCACTGTGACTGGCACATATCATCCGACCAATTAAAAAGTGCAAAAGTATTAACACTCCTGACTGGTTCTAATAGGTATCGTTGCTCATGATGGCCAAAAAACTTTATTTTCGCCTCTCTGCCTAAACTATTAACAAATAACCTATCACAGAGTCATCAAAAATGAAAAACCGGCCAAGTGCGAGTCGGACTCGCACATGAAGAGTTCCGTACCATTATCTATAAAAACGACAATAAAAACACCTTTTTTGTATGGGAGCCACCTCACATATTAACGCAACGTGTGTACGATCTGCAGACAATGGAAGGTATGGTGGATATCATCAGAGCTGACTAATGGAATCATTAGTCAGCTCTGATGATATCCACCGGCTAAGTTGGATGGGTCGATTCTTACCAGCACCTACCTATAGAGGTTTATTCCAGAATGTAGGTAAGAGCCATAAACATCGATCAGGATTTACTTTCTACTTAGGAGCGGCTATTAAAACACTTTTAACTAATGCGGTGATTTTATGGATCTCGTAATGGCGAATGATAATTCTGGCTTTCCGTTCCAATTAGACACCTTATTTCTAAAGATATACGATTGTAATTAAATTATTTATGATATTAGAATGATAATCCTGGTGTAATCTGTAAAGGACTGCGTTGATTCCTCGGTATTAAATATCTGTGAATTTAATGGATGCATTAAATTTACAGATTGCATATAACGCATGAGGTAATTAATATCGATGATTTTAATGAAACGTTGAATTAAGTATCTACCTATGTACATGTATTTCTGGTAAATTTCATGGCTTATTCTAAACCTTAATAAATACATAAATTCTAGACAATTAACACAGCATCATAACATCAACCTCAACAATCTATAATAGTCCACTGCTGGACGCAGGCCTCCCCCTAACTTTTTATCTCATGAGAGGTAATGCCCATAATCACCACAATCGCAGTTCGGAGGTAGATCTCTGCAAGAGGCGCTGCTGCCCGCCACCCGGTGTACGTCCCATCGTCGCCTCTAACAATGCTGCTACATGTAAGCCACTCAGCTAACATGTAGCAGCATCATAAAATTCCATGATATTATGGGTAGGCACTAGGTAGCTCACATACTAAAATACTTACATACATTTTTCTCAGATATATTATATGTATATTGATATATATAGAAAATACCCAAAACAATCCCTTAAAAATAATTGCGGATCGTACACACATTTGTCCTGAGACGGGAATCGAACCCGCAACCTCCTGCAAGCGGACTTCCGCCCGCCGCGCCATTGAATATGTTTAAATTAGGCATATCTCTATAAGTTTTATCACTTCACATTCCGCCACTTGACGAAGCAGAACAAAAGGTTAGGCCAACGAGAATCAATCATAACTAAACTCCTTCCAGACTTTAAAAAGTATTTAAGGAACCGATATCCGGAAAGGTGTGAGACAGGAACAAATCGTCATATTATCAGATCACGGCATCTCAGACTCTGACTCACAGAGCCAGGCATTGAACGCACTCGAAGTCACGTTTCACGAATGTAAATGTTAAGGCTGTCGGTGAATTTTCGGCTTCGGAGTTTCGCCGAAAGCCGACAAAATATAGTTATAGGTAGACAAATGAGAACCAAGCTTATCGACATAGTTAAAAGGATTAACTATGTCGATAAGATTATTAGCAAGCTGAAGTGGCAGTGGGCTGGCCATATCTCGAGAAGAACTGACAACCGCTGGTGTAAACGTATGCTTGAGTGGAGACCGCGACCCGGTAAACTTAGTGTAGGACGCCCTCCGACCAGGTGAAATAACGATTTGCGAAAGACTGCTGGCAGATGCTAGATGTGGCACGCTGAAGACAGGGTACTATGTCGTTCATTGGAAGAGGCCTATGTACGCAGCAGTGGACTAATATAGGTTGATGATGATGATGAGGTAGGTAAATTATGCACCTACCTACACCAAAAACTTACATAGAAGTGTGAAAGTTTTGTACTAGCTACACAGCGAAAGTAGATTTGCAATTTCATTTAAAAATAGAAGGGGTGTTTGGATTTGCTAATTGACAATGAAAAAGCATAGTCATCTAAAATTATGCTTCATTGCTATCTTACAGGTATAATTTAACTCCTCTAAATCTTAATACGTATTATTCATAGTACTCGTATGTACCTAGGTGGCTCACGGGCTAATCAATGCTTAGAAAAAAAAAACGCATAGATACCAGAGACAAGAGAAAGGAGACCCGATGTTCGGTGCGATAAAGGTGGTGGTTTCTACGTGTATAAAAGTTAATATTCATAAATTTTGTTTCGGCTTCGGCCTTATTATTCGGCATAACGTTACCTCCACACAAAGATTACGCTATGACTGCGCCATAAATCATAGTACCTTTTGTGGTACGTCATCCGTGTCCGCACACGTCCACCAAATATTATACTCCTTGTGTATTATATCTTTGAGCTGTTAAAATGCTTTTACCAACATTCAGTCATAAGGTTCAACGCTTTTTCTTTTAATAGTACTTTTTTGCAAGATTGACTTTTAATCAATAGAGTCGAGGTACTTAATTGGAAATAGGGTTTCTCCGGGATCGGGGCCCTCAGGGACTAACCCATATGGGTTACTTATTTTGGTAGGTAATAGTGACGTTTTTGACAGGCACCATAGTATAACACCAATTTGACCTGTATATAAATCACAATATATTTAGACTGAGACATGCAAATAATAATGTATTAGTTTAAGTCAAATACAAATATACAATTACTAGTGGTTTCCACTTGTGGACATAAAATTGAAGTGGACAAAATCAATAACACCTTGTTTCATTATTTGATAATAATTAACATTTATAAACCTGTTTATATTATTAAATTTGACTTGTCTAAATGCTTATTTTGTGGCCTTAGAGAAATAAACGTTATTGTATTGAATATCGAAGGTGCGGGCAGACACTAGTTCATTATTATTACTAGTTTCTGCCTGAGGCTTCGCATGCGTTGTTTAAGGTTATTTCTATTTCATGAGAACTGATTTATGGGATAAAAATGTTTTATTACTAGCCTACCTGTACACACAAATTTCAGAACGATCTGTTTAATAGTTTCGGCGTGAAGAGGTAACAAACATCCATCCAAACATCTAAACAATCTTGACATTTTTAAGTGTGTGATGTGATGCAAGCCGGTATAAAACGAACCTGGTTTGTGTGAGAAGAACCCCAGCGTGTCTACCCTTATCGATGGACATCATCAGGATGTGTGCGTTTCGAGACACGGCTCTAGTTATGGGATGACGTTGGTCTTCTGCTAATACAAACTAGGTTCGTAGTTAACCCGCTTATATTCATAATGAATTCGTCAAACAAAAAAAACTATCGTTTTTATGGTGAAATAGTTACGAATTGTGATAATAAGTCTCAGACCCCCGAATACTCAAACACAACTCGTCGTTCGTCACGCTCGTCTCAAGTCTAGGTTTTTTGACAGTTTTCAATGAAAATGTGTCTAAAATTCGTCACTTGTGACGAGATTAAACTAAGATTCGTTTGAGTATTCGGGGGTTAGTTTTTATACTAAACAAAACATTTTTATTAACTAAAGCTTCGAAATCGAATATACCTACACTTTAATTCATTAAAAAAATTGCCACTATTTGATAGACCAATTGCTAAAACATCGATTCATTTCATTCAAACATTCAGAAAGTTTATCTAATTCCATAAAAGCGTTCATAAAACAAGGAGATCGAAAAAACAGGAGCATGCCACGTTTTTATCGAACGTTTGCACGGCAGGATGGAAAGCTTCTCTGTTCCACACGTGCATGCAAATAAAGTTACATTGATTTGGCCTTTAGAGGACGAGTAACAAATTTCCTCCTCAAGATTAGATATTTCTCCGCGGAATAATATTTTCACTGTAGTCTGGCGGGATATTGGAAAATCTTAGATTTGATCGTGGATAAATAAAAGCTTCTCGTGATGTTATAACTAGACTTGGTGTTATATTGCGATTTTCGATAATAAAGCAGCAAGAAATACTAACATCATACTGACGACCGATGTGGCGCGGTGGGCAAAGGTCTGCCTGTGACGCAGAAGGTTGCGGGTTCGATTCCGGTTCGGTTCTGGTCGTTTTCTATACATAATAAAAAATATCTATCTATGTATTGTATTATATTATGTATATCAGTTATCTAGTACCCATAACACAAGCTCTTTAGCTTGGGGCTAGATTATGCTGTGTGAATTGTCCAGCATTATTTATTCATTTATCATGAAATAAAATAACATAAATATGTAAACATATTTATGCCCAAACATAGCCCCCAATGCCGTTCACAATTTTGCCATCAAATTATCAAAATCTTTGTTTTTTTTTGGCAAAACTAGATATTAGATAGACAAGCTACAAATAGTTCTGATACTAAATAGGTTCACCCAAATGAAAGGCACAGCAACGCGACAATATAAAATGATTGTCACGTATCGGTTCATATCCAGTGTAATATTGGTATTCAAGTTACCAGGTATCGAATACGTGAGGCGGCCCCCGTTCAAGGGATCGCACCCTGCCTCAGCCTTCTCCGAACATAATAGATCAGAAATCGTTAACTGCATTAGGAACCTATCAATTCTGATTAGGGACAATTCTGTTCGGTTCGTGAGAGGAATTAATGCGATTGCTGATGTTTTCACGCTTTAATGGGAAAGCATATTGTTTCCATCCAATATTCAAATCGGTCAAGTGCGATTTGGACCAGCACATTTGTGGTTCCTTGCCATCGTACAAGATGTAAAACTACTAATTTATGCTAAATCACCCAAAACACCGGGAACAAATATCTGCAGACGGTAAAAACATTAGTCCTCAGGCGGAAATCGAACCTTTAACTAACCTCCTGCACCTAAGAATTTTTCATTATAAATTTTATTTTATATTTGTTGTCATATTGTCAATAAATACTACTAATTACGTAATTAATTTAAGGCTTTATATTATAGTGCGTAAGCCTTAGCACTCTGGGTAATCTGTAAGATCAGTACAGGTGTGTTCTAACCAACTAAGCTGCGAAATCTGACGCTCGCCGAAAATATTTGGGACCTCTTATGGCTCTAGAACGGTTAGCTCCTCATACAGGGAAAACATTAAAGTTGTCCAAACATTTTCAAAGACTACGAGTAAAGTTACATTTATGTAGTTCGTTTGACGAGAGGTGTTGCCGTTGCTAAATTCTAAGGTAGAGTCCCCCCTAAATCTAAATTTTTTGGTAACTTATTTAATTTCTTAGCAATTAATTTATTATAGAACAAACAACTCATAGGTACTAAAATACCAGGCGAACGAAACATAATTATGAACTTAGTACCAACATAAAACACCAACCATCTTTAACCTTACACATTGAAATGCTTGCTAAGCCGATCTTGCTCTACCAAAACTAATTACTATGAATATTACTTTGTTCTAACGATCAACCAATTAATTAGTTAATCTACAACCGCATCACGCATTATGTATCCTTATACAACTATGAACAGAACTACTGCCGTAATATCATAACCCAAACAATAAAATCATAATAGGAGATATGACCTCATTGCAATCGCTTGTTGATCGAACACGATGCATCAGGCATGTATAATTGTTAAACCTTACATTATCTTACGTCATTCAACTCAACGGCAATGCTACAGAGAATTTCAAAAGGACAAGCCCACGAGGATTCTAATGCGGCATAAGGGCCAAGTGTTTTTAATAATAATAATACTTTATTTCAGGCAACAAAGAAAGTGTACGAAAAGTAGCTTAACTAGGGCCCATACAATAAATACCTTAGAGACTAACAAAGATAAAAACATTAAAAATATAATGTTTATAAGTGCAGAGGTAGATAGAGTAATCAGGAAAATCGACAAAATCGAATACCTTCTACGACTAACATTAAGAGGATTTACATTTTCTCCATATGGGAGAGACCTACCTACGTTGAAAAAAAAAAAAAAAAAAAAATGAAAAAAAGTTTATTTACAACTTACACAATAAAATTAAAATTAACACAGGGGTTCTTAGTAGGTTATACAAATTATTACTGAGTAAGTTGATAGAATTTACGGACTCAAATGACAACGATTCCCACACTAGGCAGGGCCTGTATCATCAAAAGGATACTCTATATCAATAAGGTGTCCTTTTGATGAGCGGAAGTCTCTCCCATTTCTTTATATGAGGCCTAATAAATTTGACAGTAGGTAAGGTAAGGTCGCAACTATCATAAAACCCCACTGAAAACCAGCAATAGCATTTTTCCAAAGCACACAATGAGCAATGGAATGAAACATGGACCACGGTCCAGTGGTTCGGAGTAGGTACAGTCGATGGGTGCGGATGGAGCCGTCACCGGGCGAACAACACCGACCGGTCGAGCGGAAAACTCAGAGGGAACGCTCTGATTGTAATACAGTCATGGTTCAATTAGTACCCGGTGCTTCGATGATTAGAGGCGTGGAGGAATCAATAGCCAATATCCTTTTTATCTCTGGATAGTTGAATATTCTTTGAATTCTGCTAAACTGACAATAATACGACTGTATGCATTTTCGATTCAACTCCTTAAAATCCAGTTTCTGTCCCCCAAAAATCCGAATAACACTGGAACATGTCCTTCATTTCCGAAATGGAACGTTCATTGCTGGAATCAACGCTTGAAGCACATCAGTTATTGGATCGCTTGAGTAGATCCAAATGTAATCATGCGTCGATATCCGCACCTTAGGCATCCCTTTATTGGTGCAGGACAAATGCATGACCCAGAGTGGAAGGTTTTAATATTCAAGAGTCGCGCGGCCGTGGCGCACGCTTCGATGTAATAAAAGCACGCTCCGACGCTTAACGAGCCAGACCGATGAGCTCCTTCGTATTTCAAACAAGGAGACCCGGTACGTGACCGCGAGGGTAGGACTTAATTTGTGCAGTAACTAGGATATTTATGATGATTGGGGCTTGTTCTGATACGAAACAGAGCACAACATTCAGAGACAACAGTGAATGCCACGTCATGAAATCTTGGTTCACGTAACTTGGTTAGGTTTGATTAGATGTTACTGTTTATGAAGTTGGCGTGGAGCTTACAGAATTACAATTCCACTTGAGATGCGACTCTGGAAACTTGCTCCACAA
The DNA here is from genome assembly GCA_946478455.1 of Eupithecia vulgata. Lineage (NCBI taxonomy): Eukaryota > Metazoa > Arthropoda > Insecta > Lepidoptera > Geometridae > Eupithecia > Eupithecia vulgata. The sequence continues at coordinate 7,189,403 of OX297869.1, read as the reverse complement.
GAACATTTAGACATGAACATCACTACAAACTGATTTAAAAATAAAACTCCGAAATTTGAAAGTTTCAACATCGAGACTAACGGTAGAGAAGAGGAAACATGAGAAGCTTTGTCAGGAGTTTTGCCTTAATTTGATAGTCGAAAAGTTTCAATGACTGAAACAAAAGCTCTTCGAAAGTTAATACAAACCGCGAAAATTTTCGTAAATTGCTGCTAAGGCAAAATGTTACCAAAAAACAACATAAAGCTACAGTAAGTAATCTTTTACGAAAAAATTACGCTCCATTTCAATTGAATATTGTTCTACCAAACTTCAGATTCGAAACGTGATCCTAATTTTAAATGTTAGCAAATTGTGTTTCTTCGTTGAACTAATTTTGATCTTGTCAATGAAATTCGGCAAGAATATTAATTTTGTCTTAATTTTCCGAAACAGTAACTTTGTAATATAAGATTTTTAATTCCTCGAAAGATTTCCAAAGACGTATCGCGTTGAAATATTGCAAGCAAAACACTGTCTGGAAGCATTCCAAAGTGGGCCCAATCAAGCAACGTCCTTTAGCGCGGGTAGGTATTGTAATAGACGCTTCGCCAGCAATTCTGAACTCAAACTTCCTAGTGCAAAGAAAGTTATCAGCAATCGAGGGGCCATTGATTGCACACAAAGAGCTTTTCGTCTTGCGACATTCGAATTCGATTTTCCTTTCACAATGCGAACGACGGGTTGCGCCTTGCATCCTGGATTATAGCCACGGTTCATTCGGTTTATGACTTCGACATCCGTCTACCTCGCGAATGTAAAACTTTTCCGTAGAGTGACGTCATCTATCATAGGTACGCAGTGTACCAATAGCTACAGGATTAATACATCGCTAGGATTCATAATGCTTTTCGGTTGGTCCGTTTTGGCGCGCCGCCAGTCTGCTCGTACAATGCACAATAAATACCTAGTTCTACGACAACACTTAATTACTTCACTCCCATTAACTGCACTTACATACAGGCGCTATTTTATGCTTCGAATTTCTCATAATTTCTTTAAAAATCTCGTATTATTCAGAACTTCCATCCTCCACTATCCGCGTCTATCTAATTATCACCCAACCACATCAAATCCATATCGATCGTTAATGCACTAGACAGAAATGAAAGGTCATTATGGCAAAACACGTAAAGCAAAAAGAACAAACGCTAAATCGACAAAAATACTCCGAAGTTATAGAGCTGCATGGATAATTAACCCCTTTCGTTCCCAACTTCCTTTTGGAGTTTTAAAACATCAAACGGGAGTTTTTTGCGTCATTTGTGAGGAAGGTAGACGCGACGGCGGCGGCGGGCGGCGGCAATGGGTAATCCGAGGTGCAAAGCGGCGGGAAGCGATGCTCAGCACATCGGAAAACAGTTATTGGATGTGGATGCACAGCGTCTCTGTTTGCGTGACCACCTCACTGCACCCCGAAAGCTAGCCCGTGTGTTGTGTTACTCGATTTATCAACTCGAGCCTTTTGTGCACATTAGGATTAAATTAACGTCCTTGCTCTGCGCTTTGCGCCGTAAAAGTAAAACAAGGACTTTAATGAAACGTCAGGTCGAGTTACCGAATGCTGTTTTCAATTTTGAGATAATAATGTTGTTTTGTGTTCACGATATTGGGAGTGTTCGTTCGTGTAATGAGCAGCCGAGGCTAGAGAGCTACACGTGTTTCGCGGTTAAAAGTTTAATTAAATTATAAGCTTTGAGGAGAAAGGGATGCGAGAAAATTCTACTTCGCACCGAAACCCCAAAACCTTTAGCTAAATTTGAAAGTTTGACGCGAACGTACGCAGGCAGGTAAATTGATTTGAAACTCCAACATATATCGCGTTAGATTAAAAACGGTTCCTGTCAAAAAGCAAAACCAACCAACAAATTTAATTAAAAGTTCTCCACAGGAAATACAAACCGAGTTACATTAGATAAAGCTCAATTAATTATTACTGTTTTAATGGACAAAAGAACCTCTTCACAGCGGCCGACAAACAAAATTTGAACTGAACTAGACAAAGCTCGAGAGTAAACACCAATCGCTTATTCAGCGACCCGCTCTGGCGGAGCTCTGGAAAACTATCTCTCCTTTTTCCTCGTTTATCTGGAATATATCTGTCTTTATCGTTCTGTAAGAGGAAATGCGGGAACGCTATTTGTTTTTACAGTCGAGCGCCGTCGAACAAATTAGGTGGACAAACTGTTGAAACGGTCGAGGTGTCTATATTCCACTCTTCGGAATTCTTCTTCAAACTGATCGAGAGAGAATGCCGCCGCAATTGGCCCGAAGTAAGATAATAATTTTCTCCTCGCTCCCAGAAGATATTCGCTCGCTCTTCGATGGCAGTTATCTACTTAAAAGATGGAATTGAAATCTTATTATGAGAGCGTAGACTTCTTTGGATTGAGATTAAGATCAAAAACCTTTGTGGCGACCTGTGTGGCGCGGTGGGCAAAGGTTCGCTTGCGACGGAGGATTTTGCTGGTTTGATTCCCGCCTCAGGACAAACGTTTGTACAATCTGCAAATATTTGTTCAGCATGTTCTGGTCGTTTTCTAAGTATTATCTGCCTGCGACGCAAGAGGTTGCGGGTTCGATCCCCGCCTCGGAACAAATTTGTGTACGATCTGCAGAAATTTGTTCCGTTGGTCTGGGTGTTTTCTATGTAAAATAAAAAAATATCTATCTATGTAATGTATAATATTACGTATATCAGTTATCTAGTACCCATAACACAAGCTCTGCTTACCTTGGGGCTAGATAATGCTGTGTGAATTGTCCAGCATTATTATTTTATTATTATTTATTATAAAAAAAATGTTGTGTATTTTATTGTATATCAGCAATCTAGTAGGTACCCTTAACACAAGCTCTGCTTAGCTTGGGGCTAATGCTGTGTGACTTGTCGAGCATTATTTATATTTTTTGTTTATAAAGTTTTTGTTTTTATCATTGTGCGTAAAACCTGAACTTGGGGTATATTCTACGATTTTTTTTTTACTTATTATTTGTTTTCATATCAAAGATAAACAGAAATGAAACATAAAGCGTGTACAGCTCCTTTAATATTGCTCTTAACCATAGACTCTAAAATTAGTTCTGAAACACATTTCAAAATGTATTCAGCTATTATGAAGACAAGGGGAGTTAAGTATTCTTATTGTTCGAAGTCGTTTAGCCTTAATTTGAAATACCATTACGGGTTTCGTGAATATATATATTTCAAATAACGAAATGTTTTAACATTACCTTTAGGAGGCTACACAAAAGGGCTACGCTTAAAAGAATAAACAATGGTTTGTTGAAGTATTCGACAATGTCATGTTAATGCTGACCAAATATTTCAACAGACGGTGGGTAGGTACTAACCTTAATATATCGATTGTTGCTAATAAACCAGACCTAAGCAAGTGGTGGAGCTGACAAAGTTCCGTCTGCCGCAAGAGGTAGCGGGGTCGATTCCCGCCTCGGAACGAATGCTTGTACAATCTGAAGATATTTGTTCCCGAATACAGAATACAGAATTAATTCATAATACCATTATTACATGTCACCTTCACATAAAATTATAAATTTATAATACGGGCAAATTAAAAAATTCATTGACATCACATAATACCAATTTAGAGAGCCACTTTTAGAGTTTATTCTTGAAAATGCAATGTTCAATATATTGCAATGTTTTTTTTTGTTTCCCGATGTTTTGGATATTTTCTATGAATAATATTTTATTTTATTCACACCGCAAGCTGTGCTTACTTAGTTGCTAAATGCTGTGTGGGTCATCCAGTAATATTTATTTTTAAGAAGATAAATTAATTTTTATCAGACGTGGGGTCCTTACAATATCAATACAAACAAGGCTCAGTATTGAATCAAATTGGGTCACGATACGGGGCTATGGAATAAAGGTTGCAATCGAAAGAACCCACAGGATTTACATATTTTCTTGCACATATTGAGTTGTAGCTATCTAGTCCCACTTTATTAGCATTCTACGGACGTCCGCGCCTAACTCTATGTAAATTTGAACAATACCCTCATTCGTAATTGAAACAACGTTTGGTATCAAATTTAATGTTCAATTGCTTAATTTGACTTCTATTGTTCTAATTCATTGATCGGATTCGGCAAAATTCATTGTCGCAAATCTGCTAGGGATGAATTTGCATAAAAGCTGTCACGAGTCATTGGCAATAATGCTGAAAATAATCAATCAAATTGGGTCCTTTTGTAATAATTATTAGGTTTGCCTTACGAAAGAATATTATAAGTAAATTTTAACATTATATGAAACATTGCATAACTATAAATGTAAAGTATTTCTTTTCTTTTCATATTACTCAAATGCCACCGTCTATATTGTTCTCTTATGCCCATTCCATCCCAAGGTTGCCTGGAAGAGATCGCTCAAAGCGATAAGACCACCCTTTGTGCTTCCTTTATTCTATGTATTTCCTTTTGTATTATGTTTGTGTGGTATAATAAAAAGTTATCTATCTATCTATAAATTCTTCTATATTAGCAAGAAAATTACAATCAAATGACAGAAACAAATTCGAACATTCGATTAATATTTACAATAAAATTGAAACGATTGATATAAATTCAGACTGTCCCAAACAACATCTACAGGTAGCTCAACTGGTCCACATCAATACCAGTCGGAAGCGTGACCCAAGACACTGGCTGCATTGACCCGCTGTGGCAATGCTATAGCACTGCCACAGCTGTGCATCAGCATTGCCACAGCGGCTGATACTCACCAGCTTGCCTTAAAAACCAGATTATTGCTATCATCAGAGAAATCAAGTATTCTTCAACAATCTTCAGAATAAGGAAGTTAAGGGAACGTTGACCAGAAGGATTAGAATGACTTGGATAAGTTTAATAAAAACCACTTTTCTTTAAAAATATTCACTCACGGAGGAAAGTTGTATTTATTACTTAATTAAAAATTGGATTATGCAAAAGCAAATTATAAAGATGGTTGTATTTATTACTTAATTAAAAATTGGATTATGCAAAAGCAAAATATAAAGATGAAAATATTTAGTAACAATTCCGCGCAAGACCTTATCCGATAAGTTCTAACAAAATGTAATCAGCGTCGTAGAAGAAAAAACACACCAACTACAAAATGAAATGAAATCTATCAAAGCAAAAGAACCAAAACAGAGAAAATTTCAATTCCCAAAACAAATAACAACGGCAAAATCAATGAAGAATCCGCAGAATGGCTTTGTTCATTGCCAAAACAAAATATTATTCACCGGTTTTAAATGGAGCCCAATTTACCTAGGACGAATTTATCCAATTTCATAAAAACGTGCGCTTCTTTTGACCAACCTGAGATAAAAAATAAGGTTCAAATTCTAAGACCACGTAAACTTTAAAAAAAAAACAGCTAATATACAGGCTGTGTCGTAAAGAGTGGTCAAGCCTTTACCTACGGGTAGGGGGCATCATAACTTATCAGAAAATAAATATTGTACCCCATAAAAGTGTCACGGTTTTCGAGTTACTTGACATTTTCAAAAAACTTCCAATAGCTCGAAAACTGTGGGACTATTTTACTGGGTACAGTTTTTTTTTATTTTCTGAGCAGTTATGATGACTCCTGTAAATGCTTGAACACTCTTTCCGCACCCTGTATGAAATATTGCCTTATAAAATGTTTTATGAAAAAAAAAGTAGGTTACACTTTACCCGCAAAACTTTTTGCAAAATGTCATAGAAAATGAATACACCTGAATTCACCTGATTTATGGATAAGCTGAAATGCTAAAGAAATACATTTATAGCATTTTATTACTTGTGTGAAAAGTATAAAAACTCTTTTAAATTTGTTATTTATATTCATCATCATCAGCCTATACCAGTCCACTGCTGGACATAGGCCTCCCCTAATGAGCGCCATAGCGCCCTGTCTTCAGCTTGCCGCATCCAGCATCTGCCAGCAGTCTTTCGCAAATCGTCATCCCACCTGGTAGGAGGGCGTCCTACACTACGTTTTCCGAGTCGCGGTCTCCACTCAAGAACACGTTTACCCCAGCGGTTGTCGGTTCTTATCGAAATATGGCCAGCCCACTGCCATTTCAGCTTGCTAATCCTTTAAGCTATGTCGGTAACCTTGGTTCTCTGTCGGATGTATTCGTTGCGAATCCTATCCTTCAGAGAAACTCCGAGCATAGCTCTCTCCATAGCTCGCTGTGCGACTTTAAACTGGTTTACCAGCCCTACCGTAAGTGTCCACGTCTCAGCTCCGTAGGTCATGACGGGTAGGACGCACTGATTGAAAACTTTCGTTTTCAAGCATTGCGGTATGGATGACGAGAAGACTCGACTATTTATATTATCATCATCGTATCAGCGCATACACGTCCACTGCTGGACATAGGCCTCTCCCATACGATGCCACAAAGAGCGGTCTTGAGCCGCTTCCATCCATCGACTCCCTGCGACCGCTACGATGTCGTCGGTCGATCGAGTTGATCCCAACACTCCGTTTTGCGTTGCATCGCGGCCGCCACTCGATCTATTACTAACTCGATTTATATTATAAGTAAGGTAAGGAAAACACAATTCAAAGCGGACGTCCAAGTTGCAAAAAGCAGAATCAGTTAAAGCACAACCAGTAGCATTAAAAGTTATCTCTGCTAACTTTTTCATGTGCGGAATGTGAACGAACTCCGGAACAAAAGTAGTTACGGGTTTCAGGAAGCCGTATCGGTGTTGTCTACCGTCCGCTATCCGACACCAGGGACTACTCTGAAATTGAACGAACTATCTCGAGATTCTGAGTAATATATATATTTCTGAACCATCAGCTATTATAGAATAATATATCTATTTTTAAGAGCTTAAAATAATGTCAGAGAGCTAATAAACCTAGTATTCTAATATAAATCTTTCCTCATCATTATTCGTTTTTGTACTGACTGTGGGATAATATTTTACCCTTGTTTATATACTTGCCAGGCGTCTCGATCTTTTACTATTTTACTTTTTTTTATTTTGACTGATGAAAAGCCAGCGACAATCTATTGAATAAATGCACAACATTTATTTCTAGTACATAAATTGTATTTACTTAGTAGTTCCAATTTTTTGAACGTGCTTACAAGTCTCATTCAAGGATACTTACAAGTAAAAGATAACAATAGAGTGGTGATGCGTGCCGACGGCGTCGCATCCCTTCCGGCCTGTTAGGGCTGATTTTTCTATTGTAATGACGTAATTTTTGAACAAATCTCTAAATGACCTCTTCCGAAATTACTGAACTTCTTTTTATCTTATATAGGAGTGAAATATTGATTACCACATCTATATTTAAGTCGCTCATTAATTAACCCGTTATAAAGATGACCAAATGAATCGCTTTTATAACGCCTGATTTTAGCTAACGCTGTTTTTTTGTCATAGGTATGTTATTATTTAGTTCGTTTGCAATTATTGCAATCTTTACAAGTTTTTAGATAAGCCAAGTATAGCTCAAAAAATAGCTCATAAATTATGTTAACAAGCACTAGGATTAAATCTACACTAGGTCTCTGTAATCTTATTTTTATATTATGTTAATGAAGAAATATTTTGAAGCTGAATCTGAAATGGATCGCCATAATAGTTAATGCCGATTATTACAATGATGTACGTCATGACGTACATGATTGAGTTGAAGCACCCGTAGTGCGGGGAAATATTTCAGGTTGCTCTGACTAGGCAGTAAAAGCGTTAAGCGATTCAATACTTAAATCACGGTTTCAGAGTAAGCCCAGCTCGCAGAGCCCCAACTTGTCAGACGATCCGGATGTGAGGGACGATCGATTGATACATCTATCAAGCTCATGAGCTCTACCTGGACGACACTCCGTCATTCACTTAGCCAGTGTGCGCGTATTAGATGAAATATCTATTTGATTTGAACATAAATTTGTAGGATCAAGCGGATATAGATAGAAACGACAAGGGGCATAAGGACTCTACCTGGCTACTAAGGAAGGTATGTTTAAAAAGAATGATCATAGAAGTCGTTTGGTGCCGGCTTAGAATTTGCACCACCCCAACTCTTTCCGTTGGTGTCGTAAGAGGCGAATGTAGGACATACACCGGGGGAGCGTGCAGTAGCATCTCTTGCAGAATAGATCTACCACCGAACTTCGATCCATAAACCCGCAAGCCCAGCTTGGGGATTATGGGCAGTACCCCTCATCAGATAAAAAAATCAAGGGGAGGCCTGCGTCCAGCAGCGGACCATTAAAATATGTTAGGGAGGTTGAGAATAAGGCGTACTTGCATGAATAAATCGTCAGTAGTCATCTAAGTGTTCAGAAGAAAGAAAACATACTCAAAATAATGTTAACATAACTATCTAGAGCGTTAAAAATTAGTGCAACAAATACCTACCAAGCGCAAAATATTTGGAGGCATTATCCATAAGAGACTAAGAAACAAGAAACGGCATAACAAAGACACAATAGGCCCGAGAGGCCGCGATATGCTTAGTTATTCAGCCGACAGGAGGCTTTCCGACGACTCGGAATGTTTCGCAAAAGTTGTTCTGCAAGAGCGTGGCGGCTGCTGTGTCCACAACTATGTTTATTTATTAGCCTAGGCTAGAATTTACGTGCTCTGAATAAAATTTTATGATAATTTTAAGAAAATATGAAAAACAATACGCAAACTATGGATTTCTTAACTTTAGAATCAACAGATTACCCCAATTACCAACGGTCGATAAGTAAGACTGCTGGCAGATGGTGGATGCGGCAAACTGAAGACAGGGCGCTATGGCGCTCATTAGGGGAGGCCTATGTCCAGCAGTGGAACAGTATAGGCCGATGATGACGATGATAAGAAAACATTGGTCACAGCCAGAAGCTAATTTAAAAGAAAAACTTTAACACAAATTGATACATTAGCAGGGAATCACGCCAAAGAGAACCAAACCAACACAAAGAGAGCAACAGATCAATAAAACACTTGAAAACATGAACAAACCGCCCAGACAGATCTGTACAGACAATTTCCCTACAAAAATAGAAGAGCGCCGATTATATTCCAGTAAAATAGAAAAGGCGAGTAGAGGATAGACTCGACGGCGCCACAGCACCGACCGGCCGTCTCGACTTGGAAACCCGACCTATTGAATACTTTAACTCAACGTCATAGAAGCGCAACTAACGATATTGCGTACCAGATAAACCCCGTAACATACGAGCTATTTCATTCCTTATAACGACGAAGTAACTAGTAATGCGTGTCTCCAATTTGGCACGATATTGAGTCGTACTGTAGTTTCAGTTCTAAGTTTCAGCGTATTCAGCAGTATAACGGCGCTGTCTCGACTATCGGGAAACCGAAGCCCGGGAGATTACTATAAACGACACATCGGAATTGGATTGCCATTGAACGCGATCGAAACGAATTAGCGATGGAAACATGGGATCAAATGTACTTATTAGGATCTCTGTAGGTAAACATGTCACTGTTTTCAAATGATTGTCGTTTATCCAACACAACTTATTTAGATATATTGCTTTAGAAACGGATGTTTTAATAAATAATTCCTCTTGCTAATCTAGATCTACTTTAGATTGAAGCGTTTCATTCAGAAACTATGAAAGCATACCTTGCCCCTTAAGCTTTTCATTTCATTTACCAGACCATGCAACTAGCGCACCCTACTGACTATTGCTACTCCAATATTCAATGAACACCGTTCGTTTGATATTCCGGTTTGTTGTAAGCTCCAAGCACGTGTTGCTTTACCAGCGACTGCACATAGTGCAATACCTCAATAGATGGCTGCCCCTTGTTGAGGTGAACGTAAGCAATATAGTACCGCATGAATGAGTGCACCCATGCTATGTGAGCAAAGGACTGTGTCTATAAGCCTGCCGCCCGCCCTGGCACATCAAAGGACGGCAACATTAACTCGCTAAATTATACTAGGTACACTATATGGATCGGAGGTAGTTAGAAACGTGACGCTTTTCTTTGCGTATGGATAAAAAACATAAACATAACATAAAAATATATTTATTTTCAGCTAAAACACATTTGGTACAGGTATTTAACTTAATGGGTAGGTAGGTAGAGTTTCATTATATTGTGATACAATGGCCTGTTAAACTGATAGAGGTTATTACTGGATGGTGATATTGAATAAGGATTTTCGGCAATGATGCTTTGTGCAAAGAATCGTCAGTTGGTATCGTAGTTTTTGTTTGAAAGCTTACATCCAGCTCAACGCTTAGCACGGGTGATTTATTTTCTTACGTACTTGTCTAAGAAAATAAATCAGATTACCTCCCGAGCAGTAGCAGCGCAAATTGAACCACCGAACTGATGGTAACCTCGCAACGGCCCAAAAGTTTTAATTAATGCATCGCTCCGTCCTCCGCAGAAGGCGATGAGTAAAAGTTTCAAATAAAATAGACGATCAAGAACTTTGTTACACGAAACGAAACCGACATAAGAAAATAGAAATGACATTAGGTAGAGTCATAGCGTAAGAATGTTATTAGAAACATGTCGATGCTATTTCTGATTTCATCTCAAAATAATATCATCGAATTGAGATGCAGCACGTAGCGACATCGCAGTCACTGTGAATTGCTTTTTCAATGCAATTCGCGTAGGATTGTTAACTCTATGTCTTTGGTGATTATTTTGATGTTCTAGACTAGACGCTCCGTAAAGCTTAAACATGTATTAATGCATAACGCAGGTTTTCATGTGCGTCATGGGGTGGGCCATGAAAGTGTTAAAATACCACTGAATATTATTATTTGTAACTAAATGTAACAAATCTGTAGTTACCTATGAACAGGCCAAGAAACTATATTTGATTAAACAAGTGGAAAAAATTCGATGAATACTCCGGTAGCTGTTTCAATGCGCTTGTTTTTTCCCAGTAAACCTGTTATTTCTTATTATTTATTGTACCACCAGTGGTTTTGTTCTCATGTGATTATATTGTTCTCGTGAATGTTATCTTCTGTAGCTCATATGAAAAACATAAGTACAATTACTGAGTTGGTAGGTGTGGAGAGATGCGAAAACGAAGGAAAGGAACTAATATTGTTTTCGTGTTGTTATTCTGAAGTATATATAGTATTTCTATTTAGAGACTTTTCCTTTGAATATTTCCTTGGAATATTCCTTTTTTATTATTATACTAATTAATAATTTTACCTTGGAATATTTCTTTTGAGAAAAGCTCCATAAAAGCATATAAAAAAATCAACACTTCCAGGTATAGGGACGCAAAACGTGAAAAGAAAACAAGCTATTTATAAAGCTGTCCGTGAAAGAAAGCGCTGGAGCATCGTCCACTCTATTTGTCTCGGCGACGCGACCGCTGCCCACTTCACGGCGCCTCGTCGCCTAGTTTGCGTTAAGGATTTTATCGCTTTTTCCACTGATGTACCCTCTGGCTTCACCCTCGTTTTTGCAAGTGAAACAAGAAACACGCTTTTGCTCAAGCTTTTTCTGCTAGGTACACTGTACAATGTACATGTCAAGGTAAACAATTAACGCGTGCGACAAAAGTAGAATCCCGTAACTCGTGAAACATAAATGAGCGGGATCCAGCGACTGTCTCCTGCCGACGCTTTTACAACGGCACATAAATAATGTAAGAAGCAATGAAGTCACAAAATGTACCTGCTAAATCATTTATTCAGGCCGTAAATTCAAATATTGGAACATTTTCAGAAAACAATTGTGATCTGTCCGGAAGTGACGCCGCCGCGTGGCCTCTATCATCTGCTACTGACACATTGATATCGATATTTCCAAATTTCAACTTCATCTTAAAGGCATAAGGCCTAAAATATAACGATAAGTGGGAGCAATATAATCTTTCGATTCGCAGCTGCCTGCGTCGCAAGGAAAATTTCCTTTTATTGTGTTAGAGAATGCTTATTGTATATCCGAAGCGTTTTCCCTATTGTAACGGTTACAGCACCGCGCCTCCCGGTATTACTTTACAATTGTAAGATGACAAATAGCTAGAGCGATATATTAAGACATCTTCGAGTCCCTGTGCTCTGGTTCTATTGTTAATTTGTATCCGAACGTAGTTACGAAAGGTATCGGTATCGACCGGATTAAGGTGGAACAAATTGAAGTCAGGAAGTGATTTATTGTTGTACTTAGTTATAAAGTATTTGTGGGGAGATAAAGCCTAACTTGATCGATGATCATATAGTTACTATAGGATCATCGATGTTAAGTTAAGCTTATATCATTGTTCTACTTTAGTAGAGTAGAACAATGATATGAACACAGTGAATGAAGATATTGATTGATTATAAAGACTCACCTCTTCCTCTGTAGTAGCGGTGTTCACGGAATCCATGCTTTGGCAGAGTGCAAGCTCCATGCTCTTGTGGTGTGGGGACGCGGCCCTCGGCGAAGGCTGCTGCGGCGGCACCAGCGTGCCTTGCGTGGCTGGTGGCTGGCCTGCGCTGGCCGGGCTATGCGCCTGCAGGCTCTGAAGACTCTGCTGTGCTTGCAGGTTCTGCTGCGCTTGCAGGTTCTGCTGCACTTGCAGGTTCTGTTGTGCTTGCAGGTTCTGCGCCGCTTGTAGGTTCTGCAGAGACTGGTGCGCCAGATTCAGCTGGTGCTGCTGCACGATGCTCTGCTGCACTATGCTCTGCTGCACTTTGATGTGCTGGTGCACTGCGAGCTGATGGATCTGGTGGGGAGGGGGGTAAGGAGGGGAAAGCCGCTGGCGCTTCACTTGCGCACTCTGCAGCGCTTCGTGCAGCCTCTTCACCGGGAGGGGGCTCTGGCCGAGGTTATCCACGGCTGTGGCGGGGCGTGCCGGCCGAGTCGCGTGACTCCGGCAGCACTGACACTCAGCGGTGACGATAGCCGACCACGCGCGAGCACGCGAGTACAACCCCGAGACGAGACCCGCAGACGCTGACGCTACCACTCGACGCGGTACGCGACTAACATACGAATATAATTGATCGAAATCTATTCAGATTCACGAAGGTTTATTGATGTTCAGCGAGTGAGCACTTATGTTTTCATTCGGATCGGCCTCTTAGTTGCAAACCACTCCTGAAACGAAAAGAAAAATATGTTATTATGCTACCGGTCTCATATTCAAATCATTTCAAATCACATGAAAAGTTCAAATTATAAAGGCAGCCGAATACGTCAAATGCTTTGAAATGTTTTATTCAAAGGTTTTTCGGTAGGTAAAAGTGATTCAAAACATTTCAAGTTCCGTTCGTTCCAATTAGGGAGGGAATCCTTTTATAACGCCCTTTACTAATAAATCGATACGTAACCCTTGGGGATGTTTCCATCACACTTATTTATTTTGGTGGAAAAACAAATCTACGGAGATATTTAGGTTTGAGGAAATTGATGGACTATTCAAGTACCAATTTGGAAAAAGATTGTACCTTATACGGTTTTCTAAATGGATTCCTGAATATTTTCCTGCTTTTTGCTTGAGTGGTATTTACCGGTTCGATTAGGAATAGGCACGTATTAGGAAATTATGCATAATATATAAGTCATCGATCTATACTTGAGTAACACTTCTACCACAAAAAATCGTAACTCAAACATAGATTGAAGACTAAGCAAGCTTTTTTTATACAGACTAACAGAACTACATTCTAGCTACCACGGGAGACAGAATTCTAACTGTAATTGTTACTAATATTTTTTGAACAAACGATTTTGTATTTTGACTAGAAAGAGAACCTGCTTGATGGTCCGCTTGAACTGTTGCTGAAATTTCTACCTTATCTCCTAGAGTGAAGAGATAATGTCAACTGTGATGTGGATGCTATTTTTAAATGTCAAAATGTGCCGATATCTAACCGTGTGGGCAGTCGACCACGGTTCATATGATTAGTCACGGCAATAAAAGTCTACTAACGGAGAGTAAAAATACACCAGAGAGAACACTTAACATCTTAGTAAGCTTTTCCATTACCTTTATCAAATGATTTACTAGAAAACTTATACACGACATAGTTGGACAGGCAAACTTCTAAGACCTAGGAAATATTTCTCAAACCCACGGTTCCTTTAAGTACAATATATATTGAGAGATATATATGAGATCAGAAAACAGCAATACAGGTAATGAATGATATACTTTGGTCATTTAATTTAGATACATTATTCATTAGCGATACTGAACGCGACACAGTTTATACTTTTAGCGTCAGTATCGTTGCATTATGTTTCTAGTTTTTAAAAATATGTAAATGGTACGAAATAAACGTTTTGTATTTGTATTTTGTATTAATTTCATCATTGATAATTCTAATTGTTTGCACCACACTATTTATTTCCAAGAAATATTCAATCATCGAATAGAAACAAATTATAACTAGTAGGTATTTACAATTGAGTCAATTGAGCTAACTGCACACTGATTCAAAGAAGAAAAAGTTAAGTAAATAATGCTGGACAATTCACACAGCATTATCTAGCCCCAAGCTAAGCAGAGCTTGTGTTATGGGTACTAGATAACTGATATACATAATATAACACAATACATAGATAGATATTTATTATTATACATAGAAAACGACTAGAACACCCTGAACAAATGTATGCAGAATACACATTTGTTCCGAGGCGGGAATCGAACCCACAACATCCTGCGTCGCAGGCAGACCTTCGCCCACCGCGCCACCGAGGTCGAAATTGTTCATGCCTTTGTTTTTTGTTATACCCACGCTATATTTTTACTATTCCGTCCATGATCTTCTAAATTAAAGAGCCGACATATGATATCAGTGGGTAAATAGGGCTACTGTGTTTATAGGTTTTTATGATATGAGTCACAGGGGACGTATTAGTATAGGATGATGTTTATATTACTATAATATATACTCTTCTCGTCTATATACTCTATTGTTAACGAAAACTTCTATAACTACAACTTTTTCTTATTTTTTTCACTTATTGCTCAACTATCCCTCGGAATTAGTACACTAGAAACTTTTACTACATATTTCATAAAATACAAGCACCAGTCTCTCACAAATCAGGTATTTAAGCATGTTAACGCTTTTACTACTTAATCATTGTGGTGTACTCAAAGGAGCGCGCCGTATGCGACATGGGCAATGAAACAGTTAGGCTCCTGTGTAATTATACTCATCCACCAATAGCACTACCTAGTCTAAGCATCAACCACGTAAGCTAGATTAAGTTAAACCTTTGTGAGAGAAAATAAAATTTTATATATAAATAGACGTCAGTTGTATATATTATTATCTGCAAGTTTTCACATGATTGTGAAATATTACTTAAAATGTCCTCTACTTACCCACTTTTATAACTTGGTCTCTCTCTCTCCCAATAAGGTTTGCTGGAAGAGAACTCTTTTTAGGGTTAAGCTCGCCTTTGCCATATTTTTTTTTTAATATGTATTTTGTTTTTTCTTGTGCAATAAAGAATAAATAAAAAAAGAAAAAGAAACTAATGAATCTTTTCCTCAACCGCAACCTCAACAGCCTATAATGGTCCACTGATGGACGCATGTCTCCCCCTGAATTTTTTATCTCGTGAGGTAATGACTATAATCCCCACGCAGGGCATGCGGTTTGGGGACGCAGTACGTATGTATATCTCTTAGTCGCCTCTTACGACACCCACGGGAAGAGTAAGGGTATTGAAAATTCTAAGCCGGCACCACACAGCTCTTAATTAATTAATCTTCTACTCAACAAAATCTTGCTACGGTGACTAAACTCCTCATAATAAGCTATTTGTCTTTAAACAGTTAACAAAACTGATTTATAAAATAGTACAAACCATTTTGAACAATAACAAAGATATTCGAGCCATAGTTATGTGACAGCCGGTAAGAGATATGGATGAAGAGTTTTGTCACGAAGCCAAGAACCCTATCGATAGCTGTTTGGGACGTCTTCAGGCAAATCAGTCTTTGAGAGACGATGTTTACTCTCGAATGTGGGTAGGTAAATTAGGGAGAGGTTAAACTAATTTAAATAGTAAATATCCGTTTTAAAAATAAACGGTGCTATAATCAGTGCGAGAAACTTTATTTTAGGTCGAATTTTTATTATTTATTTTATTTTTATGTGTATCTATGTAGTATAATATACTATTATGTATATCAAATACATAGTATATTATACTGCTTCATCAGTATTATCTATCGTTATAAAATTAGACAACTTATTTTTATGTTCATGTACCAAGTTTATTGTAATTTTGTAGGTTATGTAGGAGTTCTAAGTAGACATTTTTTTTTTCAAGCGCCACCTTTTCTGTTTTTCTTACATGTCCATGTCAAGGTTGCCTGGACGAGATAGCTCAGCTCAGCTAAGGCCTTTGTACTTCGTCTTCTCGTAGCATTTATTTCTGTAATGTTTTCTGTGTTTGTTGGTACAATAAAGTATTATCTATCGATCTATCTATCAGTTATTTTGTCTACCCATAACACAAGTTCTGCTTAGCTTGTGTCTAGAATCTAGACTGAAGAATTATTCACACAGCATCATCTAGACACAAGACAATTATTGTCGGGTTTATTTATGTATTTTAATATTTTCGAGATCATACAAAAACCGTTTCAAACGTATCTTTTTACGAGCCTGTAGAATGAAATAATTTTGTCTATACAAAAAACACAACTGAGAATATTATTCTTAACAATACAAACGACATTAAAAACTACTAGAACCGGACGCTAAGGTATAATATGTAACAATCACGTGGGGGCTATTAGGCGAGCCAAGGTTGGCTTTTTGCCTGCACAATCCGTGACTAAGTACAAGATCTAAGCAAAAAAACAACCACACATTATCATTTGAATCTTATACACTGGGTATAAAGTCTAAATTTATGGAAATTACTCTCATTCCTTAGATTTATCTATGCAAAAAAGTTGAGGTGTACAAAATACTTGCAACCTGATGTTTCTGATATTAAAACGAAGACTGGTTGTAGGTGGTTACAGCTGCCATGTAAATAGTTTAGTTGTACGGACCTTTTAGAAATTTTGAAGTCAGTTTTCGTCGTGTTGGTGCAAAAATTAACTAACTTGGACTAGATAAAAATATAATTTGCTTATGTTATGATTATCTATTACCCATAACACAAGCAATGCTTAGCTTAGGGCTAGAAAATGCTGTGTCAATTGTCCAGCATTAATATTATTATTATTAGGCATTAATTCAGACACTAGAATCTCTCTAAACTTAATGGAAAGAGTCTCCTTGGATAGTACTTTTATTATGGATGTAAGCAGGTTAACTACGAACCTTATTTGTGTTGTAAGAACACCAACGGCGTTTCATACGTTTATGAGGGACTTCTTGAGGGTATGGTCTTATCTCGTGTCTAAAGGTTTTGGAGTAAACAACTAGATCACTCCCATCTCGTGTCTTATTTCAAATGACGAAAAAAATACCTACTCAAGAGGTGGCATTTCGTGCCCTTTTGAATAAATTTATGAGAAGTGACATAGAGCTAAGAACGCTGCTAAACTGGGTGAGTGCGACAGGTCGAACCACTCTTACCTCTGGTTAACGAGGACTATAGATCTGCCAGTGGCTTCACACGCGTTGTTTCTATGGAAACGTTATAAGGTTTATATCTATTCTATCAAATGGGAATGAAATGATTTATGGAATAAAAAGTAGCCTTTGTTTTTTCCTTGCCTAAAACTAATCGGATACAAAACTTCAGCCCGATCCGTTTAGAAGTTTTGGCGTGAAGAACAAAAATCCAACCATACATCCATGTTCATTTAAGTTCATGTAAGGATCCAAACATTCGTATTTATAATATTAGTGTGTTGTTGTTTAGCGGGTGGGTTGATTTCTTGTTTAATGCAAATTATTTCAAAATATATATTTTACAAACGCAAGTAAGTGCGAAGTCAATTATATGTGATAGTAGAAAACTGATCATGTAGGTAGTGTTGGTACAATCTTTTATTTCACGGTTAACGTGTTTAATGTCCACAGCTCATCAAAATGTGGCCTTAATATTCTACTAGAAGCCGCAGCTCACAACACCGCCCAGTTTATAATAAATCAAAGCAATTTACACGTTCTTTTTTAGTTTTTTTATGGCGCACGTGCTCTCATTCCACACTTACCTAGCTAGCTACCTATCAGCCAATTACGCGTCAGCCAAATGACCTTAACCAATCTAATGGAGCTCGTCAATAAAAACCTTTTACCAACTCAACCTAGGCCCAACTCTCTCTTCGGTAAAATAAATACAGAGAATAGAAATCGGAATTGCAGAGGCTATTTTCAATCAAATTAATTCAATCAAAGAACATAGAAAACCTTGATTAACTTTAATAAACATCTCAAAACCTAAATAAAAGTAAAAGTGCTGAGTGACGCAATGCAATTACGTTTACAACAGCTACCAACTCGGCAGTTTTATAATTGTTAAAACACAAAAACCGCGCTCTATTGTATTAAAACTACAATCGGTATTTCATCACCACAATGGCAGATAGCAGTGCCATTTTCTAGCTACACGCTCTTAGGGCCAGACCCCACTAAAACTAAGCTTAGATGAGCGCAGAAGAGATGTGTTTTAAAAAACAAATAGAACATTATAGTCATTTATAACGGGATATATTCCATGATTCGATTTTTGAGTTGAAAAAAAAAACCAAATAGAACGTCGTTATTCGCACATCGCGTCTCCTATCAGCTTCAGTATAAACCACTGGGCGGAGATGTAACATATTTGTAAGGAAAGAAAGATCGAAGTGGAGATGTGAGTTGTGCCTTGCAGGCTGGCGACGTCATGCGGCGAAGACGAGAAGAGATGAGTGGAGATGTGAGCTGTGCCTTGCTAGTTAATTCATCTTTACAAACATCCAACGCTCGCTGCACGTAGCTCAGCCTCTCCAGTCAACACACATCTTCGCTTCAGTCTAGCCAGATGCACCTCCAGACAAATGAGGTGGAGACACCTTATCTGAAAAAGCCTCTTCTCGTCTCCGCTACGGAGATCTCCGCAGATCTTCGCTTTGGGATTCTGGAAGTCTGGGCTTTATAGTTTTTTGATCAAGACCATTCAAAACAAATGTAAACAAAAGACGACCAGACAAACAATTTCCTTGATTTTTATATGTAAGGTTTGTTATCGAAAAAGTTCCACCGTTTTTCTTGAATCGCATTTAATTAATTTGAATTCTTTTTTTTACTCAAATTGATCGGGCCGACAAACACACCATGCACTGCATGGGTATCTATGATACCTTTTATTCAAAGCAAACATGAAGTAGCCAATTCGGCAAAATTTTTGTAACATCGACTCTTGAACAACTCGCAACTAAAGAAAAACTGAAAACCGAGAGCAGGTAATCCCGGTGCAGAACTAACAAACTTCTAATTGTAAACAAACCGACATAGTTGGGAAGTTAACGTTTAAAACATCTTCACCTGTCCATTTTATCTCCTTTAGGTACTAGTAGAATTTGATCTAAATTCTAACGCAGTGGGTAAAACAAATATTTGAACCACGGAGCTTTCGGGCCAGGTTGGTTGTTTAAAAAGAAAACAGTGAATGAACTGGTTATGTGAATTCGACGTAATTTATCGTTAAAAGCACAATTCGTAAACAACACTCTCAGGTAAGCGTCTTAAATATAGATTGAACTCGAAACTAGATAAAATTAAGCTGTACAATTCTTCGAAACCCACTTCGGTACACTAACTTTCAAAGGAAATCGCTGTCTAAATAATTGGATCATAAAACAAGCAGAGCTCGATTGAAAATTCAGATTAATGATTGCCTCCTGCTCTATACTCGATCTAAATCTGCTATAGCCATAAAAAATTGCCACTAAAAAGTTTTGCGCTTAGAAAGCGCACAAAAATACCCGGCCTGCTATATTCCCCAGTTCGCTGAATACTTTAATCCGGCCGTATATTTATGCGGCGGTGGTGCGGGTAAATAAGTCCCGGGCAACTCTACCAGGTTCCATTTGTTATAACTACTAAGTCCCGAGAGATCCCTGACTTCGACGGGACTTGTGCGTTGTTCTTTGTATACTTAAACCGATAAGCACATATTTATACACCAACCAAGCCTTCAATAAGCGTCAAAGCAAGAAATTGAGTGTTAGCTCGGTAGAGCTAATTCAGAATTGAAACCTCAACTCAAAACCGACAACCGCTAAGGAATTTAGAATCAGAATAAGATCCTAACCTAGGTTATATTAATAGACTTCTTTTTATCGTTGATGATGAGTATGATGACTCTAGAGCTCAGACTCAGTTTATTGATCAAACACTTGAAACATGAATATGCCATAAATACGGCAAACAATGGGGCTTTGTATTAAAACTTGTCACCCTTTGATTGAAACCAGATAAAACTGTGAGCGATAAAATAAATTCTTATCAGTGCGACAGGCATACCTACTGCTGAAATATACGAAATACCATTAATTATTCTACTTAATAAATATTTTAGATCCCATTTAATAAATGATAAAAAAGTAAATGTATTTTTATTTAAAAGAAAATTATAACAACAGTTTAAAGCGATTACAACTGATTAGCACAATATATTCCGTGTTTTAAACAGCAGAATAATAAGTTGCTATTACATTATTAATCTGCAACAAATAATAACTTCATTTATACTATGTTTGTATTAAACATATGGCGAAATCACAGTTAAGCTGACAAAAATAATCAAAAGTGTAAAAATAATCAAAAGGTATAAAATTAAGAGGAACATTTCCTTGGTTTTTATAAGGGCTCTTATCTTTTTACGCTTCCGTGGCACCTCAACGCAATGTGACGTCAATGACATCCCTTGTTCTTTGAGCAAATAAAATATTATAGCACCTGAGTATAAATCATCAAAGACCTTTATTTCTACTAGAGTGTTTGCAGTTGTAAAATAGCTTCCAACTTCTTTGATCCACCCACGTGAGTTTGGAAAATGAAATCGGATTGAAGGGCTAGGAAATTGTGTATTATTTCAATGATATCTACATAAATTATAAAACTAGTAATGTTGTATCTGAGTTCAACAAAAAGTAGTTGTGTTTTTAAACCAAATACAAACAATGATAGGTTAATTCAGTGCAGACTGAAACAATTCTGAAATCTGGGTTTAAATTTAAGTAGTGCTAATTATAAAATACTGTCAAGCTTAACTAGTCTTACATAAATTATTAACCTGTATCTAAATCACATTATATTTAAACTTAGATATGCAAATATTGTATTAGTTTGTAAGTCATATATACACTTACTAGTGGTTTATTTTCCACTTCCTCCACTAGTGGACGAAATCAATAACACCTTGTTTCTTATTTGATAATAATTACTATTTATAAATATGTTTTAGTATAAAATTTGACTTGTCTAAGTGCTTATTTTATAAGCAAATAAGAAATAAAGAATTTTTAAGAAATAAACGTTATTGATATTTGATATTTAAATTTGAACACATTAACTGTTACAGATAGAAGTTATATTTAGCTAAGGTTATTTTTTCTGTTCTATATTCAAGAGTCTGACCAGATTCACAGTCAACTCAGACTAGTGTTATTGGCATAATTAAGTAAGTAGTGTGATAAATAAATAAAGATTTAATAAATGGATAATGATCAAAGCCAGTCAGTCAGAATACAATGCACCCGAAGTGAAAACCAAATTCTAAGGCGAAATTTCGCATTGTACTATTTGATTTGAAAAGTATGTGATGTGCTCAAAAAAATAGTCGGAAAGTCGGGTAGAGTACTTATTCAAAGAAACCTGTAGAAACTTGTAAAACTGACAAAAACACGCCTCTACAAGTATATTCCAAGTTGAGTCATGCCTGGATGAAACTTCCTCCATCTCTTTTGAAGTTGGAAGGTATTCTTGTATGGATGCATTTGTAAGTTCGTAATAATGTGGGATGTGGAGATCATCATCATCAACGTATGTTAGTCCACTGCTGGACATGGCCTCCATAATGAGCACCATAGCACCCTGTCTTTAGCTTGACGCATCCAGCATCTGCCTGCAGTCTTTCGAGGTGGTCATCCCACCTGACCGGAGGGCGTCCTACACTACGTTTACCAAATCGTAGTCTCCACTCAAGCTGTGGAGATAATACAGACTATGTTTTTATAAACATTTTTAAAATAAGTAATAGTTTAGTAAATAAATATTGGATGTGGAACTGAAAGTATGAAATCTGTACAAAAAAAGTTTCAGTCTCGCACGAGGGTTCTGAACCTATTTGACTAGTCCTATTCATTGCATTGAAAATGACACGACCAATTCAATAAACTCGGTCTGCTCTATGGGACCACCGTTGTATGCTTTTAGCAAAAAAAAAGAAAATCTAGACACACTACTGGCCATGTTGCCACAACATAGCAACAACACTGGCCATGCGTGTCTGCAATAATTAGCAAAATTTCGCACACACTGTTAATTTATAACGAAAAACTTTCCCTGAACGTCTAATTAACAGAATAACAAAGAAAATTAGTATCTCAGTGGAGAGTATTCAGAGTAATTCCAAGAGTAACGAAGCTTTGTTACAAGCGGCCATATTCGTAGCCGAGAGTCCCGCAAATTGAATCTAATTGCCGCAACGAAGTGTTGAATCAGACCAGCCAGCGCAGCCGCGCTGTGGCCCAAATTGCGCCTATTTACCCACTTAGGATCAGAAATTCTGAACACCCACAGACCACCTGTTTACGAACACTTACGAAGAGTTTTCAAGAGTGACATCAGCTGTTATAGTCAGCCATCTTGTGAGATAACCACTGAAATGTTCAGCCAGAATTGGATGAGCAAAGTTATTACCAGTTTGCTTCACGATGATAGTCTCAGACTCTCTGTAATCCAACTTATGATAACTAGCTTGGTATAGCCAATTCCAGTAGAGTTAGAATAAAGCTTGGATTGGCATTATAAAAATATTTATATTATGTCAACATAATTATGCATTTAAACAAATCGAAATCTAATTCCAAAGTGCTAATAACGGCACCGTCAGCGTTTGTTCTTTATAAATTATTCATAAGCCCATCACCTGGAATGATATTCAAAAATTCCAGATTATCGGCTCAAGCTATGCCGGAAAAAGTAATAAAAGCTGGAACGGATTTTTATTTACTACATTTGGAAGGCTGAGCTGCGCTGTCCACTGGTGCCTGTTGTGAAAGAGGCCACTGAAAGCGTGACAAAGCAATATTTTTTATTGCGAATCAATGCCATCGGATCGTTTTTCGAACACACAAAACAAATTGCTAGTCGGTGAAAATCCTATCGCAGCTATTTTATTCCTATGCGACATTTTACTGGCTGTTGCCAAGCATTCAATGATTTACTTTTGACCTTTTGCATTTAACTAAGTGTACTATTTTACAGTGAATCAAATTAGAAAGCTTTAGAAATAAAAACTGTAATAAAACAAAAAAACATGATAATCCAAAACAAATATTAAAAGCAACACGATTCACTACAAAACTTAAAGTATTATTGAAATAACTCAGTCTCAGGCATTTTGCGAAAATTGAAACAATTCTGAAGCTAAGTAACTTTAAAGATGTTTGCAATAAAATATTAAACAACAAAGCGAAACTTGTAAATAATTAAACTCAGTTTGAACAGTTCTAGAGATAATTATTTTTCAAAATATATTTTTGATAAACCTAGTTGACATTTTTGGGACTATCTGAACCGTGTTCTGATCAAGTTATCGAATATTATGAATGTTTGAAAGAGCGTGGCATCCAAAGATATTATAGAATTTGGTGATTCCATTTTTATGTTGACTGTAAAGTGCATTACATTAATAAAATTACCATGCCAACTGTCGAACTTAATATTTTTAGACTCAATTAAATTTTTAAGTGCCTAATTTAATTATTCATAAATTTATTATTTGATAGTTAACTTATAATTTCAATTTGTCTACAATTCAAGTTGATCTTATTGCATTAATTGAATTAACCTCCTAATTTCTTTCGTTGAGAGACTAATGGTCACGTCATGCTAGAGGCCGTTCTCATTTATTGAGATCAATTAGGCAGGGCATTCGAGGGTCCTTTCTGTCCATAAATCATTTATGTTTGGTGTCGATCGCTGCTTTGTGCCATGTATAGGGGACTTACGGCTAAATCTTCTTATGAGATCGTTTACTCTACCACATTTACTTTCTTTTCGACCGCTAATAATATTTTCTACTATTTTCTGTCCTTGACTTCGCATACGTTGCTTCTATGGAAGGTTATTGTGGGAACTGTTATATATTTTACTAGAGACCTGCCCCGGCTTCGCACGGGTAGTATATTATTATGCATGTATTATAAGTATAGTATACATATAAACTTTTCTCTTGAATTACTCTATCTATTAAAACAAAACAGCGTCAAAATCTATTGCGTAGTTTTAAAGATCTAAGACTATAATAGGGACAGACAGATAGCGGGAAGGTACTTTGTTTTATACTATGTAGTAATTTCAGGCTTAAAAGAAATTTCAGCTCGATCCTAGTAGTTTTGGCGTGAATAATTTCAGGCTTAGAAGAAATTTCAGCTCGATCGGAGTAGTTCTGGCGTGAAGAAGTAACAAAAATCTGTCCAGCCATCCCAATTATCTCATTTATAATATTAGCGTGATACAACAAGATAAATAGAGGAAACCTCCCTTGGAAAGTTTAGCATGGTAAGTTTAAAGTCATTTATAACGGGATAGTTACCATGATTCGATTTTTGAGTTTCCAATATTTTGGCATAGTTCCATGCGACATAATCACGGCAAATATTCCGTTATAAATGACTTTAATGTTAATAACCAATATAGTTTTAAAAGTTTTATGATAAGTTTAATTTACCTATCCAAATAGATAATATAATATATAATAAATGTGGACAATTCACACAGCATTATCAAGCACCAAGCTAAGCAGAGAAAACCAATTTTAACATGGCAAGTTTAATTTTTCATTCTCTAAGCATTTTTTTTTGCATTTGTGCTGTAACTGGACTCATTAGATACTTATAAAACAGACCTTCAATGTCATTGTTGAAAAAGGTTATTATTCAAGTCTTCGTTCATAATGGTGGTGATTCGAGCATAACGAACCAGTGGCGCGGCCATCTGCCAGTCTGCACTTGCGCAACCACCAACCGTGAAAAAGTCATCCATACACATCGTGCTTCAACACCGTAAAGTCATTTGTTTTAAGTTTTAACAAGACAGATATTCGTCATGATAGAGTTGCTCTTCGCCCGAATTATGTATACCAAAGGTTTAAGTAAAACATGAGAGGGATAACAATAGTGAAAAGGTACCTAGTCTGGTGAAAAATTTATTCTAAAACTGTTTGTTAAATTACCGTGATTTATGATAAAACCTGTTAACTGACTCTACATCTGCCAATTTGACTCTATATCTGCCAATTTAGCCTTGTTTACAGCCGTGTGGTGCTGGCTAAGAATTTGCACCACCCCAACTCTTCCCGTGGGTGTCGTAAGAGGCGGCTAAGGAACATACACCGGGGGTGGGCAGCAGCGCCTCTTGCAGAATAGATCTACCATCAAACTGCGATCCCCAACCCGCATGCTGAGCGTAGGGATTATGGGCATTACCCCCCATGAGATAAAAAAATCAGGGGGAGGCCTGCGTCCAGCAGTGGACTATTATAGGCTGTTGGGGTGAGGTGAGGTATATACTAACTTATGAAAATCACCAGCTTACATAGAGTTATCGTAAACTAAAACTTTCTGTCGTAAGTTTCGCGGATAAAATAAAACGTTTTTTTTAATACTATTCGCTTGCTATTTCTAAATATGGACAAAATACATTTATTTCAGTTCTTCTTTAATGACCCTTACAAAATTTGGGCAGCAACTGGAGACTGTCGATTTAAGACAATTTATCAATATTTTT
This sequence comes from Eupithecia vulgata, assembly GCA_946478455.1. Lineage (NCBI taxonomy): Eukaryota > Metazoa > Arthropoda > Insecta > Lepidoptera > Geometridae > Eupithecia > Eupithecia vulgata. The sequence continues at coordinate 7,163,466 of OX297869.1, read as the reverse complement.
TCACCTCATTGATCACGAAAACAGACGACATCGAGTAAGACAGTGGCGAAGTTACTTGTTCAATGTTCGTTGCACAATTCATCAGCTTTCTCTTGTCGTGGAACTGGTGTCAGTGGCCATTTGATATGGTTTTTGTTGCCGTTTTCAACTCGATCAAGATATTTTTAATCTTGCGGCGAGGTTACCTCCTCTTCAATTTTAACGTTGTTCTGCCGAGTGCTGTCCATGCAAGGTGATATAATTCTTTACTTACCTACTGCTCGTGTCATTTGGCTCAGTTGGAAGATCCAAAATATATAATAAGTAAATAAAAAATATGCCGTTGTTTTAACGGTCATTTGTTTGGAGGACACGATTTTGTAACAGGTAGAGTCTTGCGTATCTTGTTAATTACTGGTAGAGCAAATTTCATCTCACAGTTTTCGTTTGGATTTTAGTTAATTTACTTTCAATTATGTTGGTATTTATATTTAACTGTTCTATAAGTACCTATACATTGTTCATTTATTTTTTTCTGTACGAATTGGTACCTACTAATTAACAAAAGCATTACAAAAAATAATAAACTATACCTACTGGGATTCGTTAACAATGAAAAACATTCACACATTGTTAGGCTTATCTAAAGTGGTGCAAACAATTAACGGATCATAAACTCATACCCCGCTGCTAACAGAAGCCGTTTGCTTTTAAACTTTATATTTGTTAGTAAATACCGTCGTATAAATGCCTCGGAACTCTTACATTTAGAGCAAGTTAGCGACAAGCTTTTCCGGCATAGCCTCCGTGGGAAACGTAATAAAGTGAAATTAAAAAGCGCGAACAAGTGCATCGACTAATATGTCGCATCCGGCTGCCTTTTTTTTTTCAAACAATGCTCTCCGTTACCTAGAAAACAATAGCACATCTCACAGACACACACACTGCTCTCGTCGGAAAACGCACATGCACAATTTTCCGAACACCGGTTACGGACACTGCGTCGGTCGCGTCAGAGCAAAGGGCGGCACATACAAGCGCTGGCTCTGCGCGCGATAGACTGACGGCTCTCGGGTAAAGTCGCTCGCGAGCGGGACGCGCGGCGGGCGTTCCGTAGACACTCTGCGCGCGCATGCCGCCTCTCTATCCTACGCGCCGCAACATACGTATAGTCGTCTCTTCCCCGCACGCTCTAACACACCTTTCGTTCCCAAGACAGGTGTTCCTATCCCTGTGTGCGTTTGGACACGGCGGCTGAGCGTGTGTGCGCGCTTCCTGCGGCGGCGGATCGTTTTTTATGCACGGCAGAAATTATAAAAAAGTAAATGGAGGGAAAATTAAATAAAACGTTTACAATGAAGCGTTTTCCTGTACGCTTTCAATGATTCAGCGTGCGCTATTTATCTGGGAGGCTATCATCGTCGGTCGCGATTAGGGAGTTTTTTTACGGATGTTTGAGTGATGTAGGCGGGCGTAATTAGGCACGGGGCGGAAAGGTATATTGATTGCGGTGACGCGGCTTTGTGGAAAGATCGATATTTTTGTATGGCAGGTGGCACGCGATGTGTCCGGCCCGTGCGTCCGTGGATGAGTAAGCGTGTATTGATCCACACGCTAACTTTCGACCCTACTTTATAGCGCGCTCTATTTCTTGAACCACACGAAAGCCTTAGGTAGTTAACGAAGGCTCTAACTGAACGACTCCTTTCATAAAACTCTAGACGACGACGTAAGCCTCATAAAAGCCAAAAATGTTGACTGCGACACATGACAAGATGGAGTTACATGATAAAACTTATGGATTTATCATGCATGAGTAAACTTTTAAAACAGTTTTCATTTATAACTCTAGCACCATCTAAATTAAGTACCTACTACAAAAATACATAGAAAATATAAAAGGGAGGTTATTTCCAAAGGTCCATAAGTCAATAGCTAGACAAAGGACCTCAATTTAATCAAGTTTATACGAAGAACACTATAGAACAGAGTCAAGCCTTGCCGTCATAACTAACCGAACAAAGCCAAATAGGACGCGCGAAATTAATCTGCTCCGCAACAAAAGGCGCGTGTTGTAACGAATGCCTCTATTAAAATAACCAGCTTCTTTCTATTAATCTTTCAGCTTTCGGATTTTTTTCCTAAATAGAAAACTGTAAGCTCAAATATTTCCCTATAACAAAGGTACACTAGCTATACCCTCAACCTCATCATCATCAGCCTATACCAGTTCACTGCTGGACATAGGCCTCCCCTAATGAGAGCCATAGCGCCCTGTCTTCAGCTTGCCGCATCCAGCATCTGCCAGCAGTCTTTCGCAAATCGTCATCCCACCTGGTCGGAGGGCGTCCCTCAACCTCAACAGCCCATATACATGATGCGCTGCCGAACGCAGAAATCCCCCTATTTTTTTTATCTCAAGGGGGGGGGGTAATGAACGTAATCCCTACGCTGGGCTTGCGGGTTGAGGATCGCAGTTCGGTGGTGAATCCATTCTACAAGAGGCGCTGCTGCCCGCCCCCAGTGTATGTCCCTTAGTCGCCTCTTACGACACCCACGGGAAGAATTGGGATGGTGCGGCGGCAAATAAAAAAATGGTAAAGCCACACGATATATAAGCGAAAACTTTAAAAGGAGAATAGGCTCGATTCAGTTTAGTTGATTTTCAAAAAAGTGCGAATGTATTTTTTTTTAGTAAATTAAAATATCAACAACAACAATGAATGTAACAATCACGAAAGCATTTAACAACCTCCTAAAAAGATGGATTTTTCAGTAGCACCAGTTCCCAAAAAGCTGTACATCCAATTCATGGAAGCTTCATTATTGGTTTTTGGAACTACATATTATGTAGATGAACTCAATCATCGCTATATAATATAATCTATAGAACTACATCAAATACTGCACGAAATCCTTTTAACCACAGTTTTTGTGTCGAGCTCTTTTCACCATAATTGGCCAATTTTCGTGACTTGTCTAAGTGCTTATTTTGTAAGTCTAAAGAAATAAAGTTATTGACTTTATTTATATTTAGTAATTATACTTTAGTAATTATACTTTTATTTTTTAAATCTTATATGAATTTAAAAACTATTTTTATAAACAACATGTTACATTTTTACTTTCGTGATTTGTTTTAGCAATAAGGCCCAGATAGAAGTGGATTGAGCGAATTTTTTCCGTCATCTTTATTGAAAAAACTTTGAAAAAATACACAATAATCTATGGGATACAAGGCAGATCCCCTTTGGCTCGAAAATTGAAAAATAATCTATTTTAAATATCAAATAAAATATCAATTACGTTTATTTCTTTAAGCTTACAAAATAAGCACTTGGACAACTCTAATTTTATACCATAAACACTTTTATAAATAGTTATTATTATTAAATATCAGAAGTAACTGTGCGAAGTACCATAATAATATGTTGTCTTAGATTTTACATTTTTTTTTATATATTAATGAGCAAAAACTTGATTATTGAGCTTACGCCGCTATGCTCTATCCCACTTCTTTAAACGCAAAATCCTATGCCTATCCTATTCACAAAATGGCGTCATATACCTGCCTGTGGAACTATTATTAAAAATTACTTTTGTAAAGCAATTCAGTAATGTGTCTCAAACACAGCACAGTTAAAAACTTGCGTTTAAATTTTATAGATGCAACAATTTAAATTATAACTGTTAACCTAAACCTTTATCATGTGTGATATGAAAACACTGTGTTTTAGGAAAAAATTAACGATTACCGAGTAAGTTTTGATTAAATAATTTATTTTTAGTTGTTTTATAACTTTAAAGTCCCGATTTTGCTACTCTACCAATACTTTTAGGTATAGGTATAATACCATATAATATGTATATATTTACGTTTTAATAACTTGAAGTCGATTTTTTTTAAACATGCCAACTTATTATTTATTACTTATTTATTTATATCTAGACTTAAAACAACAGAACCACTCCCATTCAAGGAAAATCCCTAAACTCTATCACAACGAAGGCCGTCCACCAAAGAGTATGTAGTTATATACCACTCTGAATAGTACTAACCGTACAAACTGAGTTAGCATGAAGCATTGCATCTGCCAAAGCAAGTTACGGCATAAAGCGGAGTTTCCACCAGAGTGCTACGAAACGTATCAAATAGTCAAAGTGAGGAAATTTAATGACTTTAAGGCTGTCTAGCTTTGATAGTTAAGATATTACTAGAAACATCACATATTTCTGTGGTCTTTCATTTTATACTACACTGCATAAAATGCACCTTAAGGGCTTTAAAGTTGTAAAGATTCAGAAAAATGATAGATTATTTTCCTCCTAAAATGCATCAGTATCCTACAAACATAGTTCATATACAACATATAGCATATTTAGTGATATTTGTCCCAAAAAACAAGAAAACAAAAAAGCAAAATGCATGAACATGAAATCTGCAGTTCACGTTTACAACTAAAGTGTGATAAGACGGCCAGCATTGACGATGCTCATCGTCAGTGCCACTGATGAGCTTTGGTCTGGTCAAGTATAATCCTTCATTCACCTCACCTCACCTTACCTCAACAGTCTATTAAGGTCCACTGCTGGACACAGGCTACCCCCTGTTATTTTATCTCATGGGGGTATTTTATCTCATAATGGCTATAATCACCACGCATGGGGTTTGGAGATCCCAGTTCGGTGGTAGATCTATTCTGCAAGAACCGCTGCTGCCCGCCCCTCGTGTATGTCCCTTAGTCGCCTCCTACGACACCGACGGGAAGAGATGGGGTGGTGCAAATTCTAAACCAGCACCACGCGGCACATCCTTCATTCGCTTAATATATTTTAGACTTTTTCCTTCCAGCGTCTTCAATGGCCCTAAAGGACAATTCCATTGAGTTTCGCTCTTCCTTGATGTTTTGCATTAGTCCCAGAGGTAATCTGTGGCATTAGCTTAGCCAGATAAGACTTTTTGATAAAGCAATTTTGTGCAGTCTACCAAACGAATAAATAGAAGGTAGGTACTTAAGATATCAGTGTTTTGTAAATACGAACTGAAATAAAATACTTAGAAACTACCAAACTCGGGACTTGGGACAAATAAATATTTGCAAATTTGTCAAAGCAGACGATAAGAAACTGCTAAAGCATAAAACTCGCTGCTAACTCACTAAGCTCTATTTTAACGTTGCTTATATATGTTTTTGGAATGGTTATCCATAAAATAACTCCCATATCCAATTCAGTTTTTTTTACTAATACCATAAACGATGTTTGTAAGCTACAGGCGTTTTGTGTAAGCTTTGAAAGTTAACTTCTTGTATGTACTTAACACTCTACCAATAAGCAGTGTTTTTTCTCACTCTGAAAAGATGCAGTACATGCGTCAATAAAAGAAAAACGTCAAACAATGTTAGTTGTTTTATAAAGGTTTATGAGTAAGAGGTTAAGTTTATTACAAAGGTTTCGGTCTACATCAGTATTTTTTTCTATACCTATTTGTGTTTTAGATTCTTGGTGCGCATAGTAGTACTTGATCAGCTTAGCTTATTGAAATCGTAACAATAACAGACAGTAACAATATAGTACCAGTGTTGCCAGAAGGTATAAGCAGTTTATCCATAATAACAAGGCTGGCTCGGGTAAGTCGATAATGGTGACCAAGCTGTGGATTACGCGAGGAAACGTTTAAACTCTATCGTTTTTCTACCACGTTCTACTCACCAGTCTTATTTAATGTTATTGTGATTCTTGGCTTCGATATAATATAAATCTTTTATTACTACGGCCAGCTGTGCGTTTACACAAAAACCCCCCTATATTGACATTTGAAAGACCTTTGAATGGCCTTCCTAATTTTTAGTAAGAAAATTGTGTGGCGAAGGCCATGAAACGGATTTTAAATGCCAATTTTAAGATTTTGCGTAATCACTCAGCTGGTTTGCTATAATCATTTTTGACACTCATAAAACGCTTTTGAAAACAGCTCCAATATCGATCTCAAACCGTAATATCGACAAAGTTTCGTTTAGGATCGAAAATACTAATTTTCAATCCTAAACAAATTTTTGTGCTAACTACAAACTAAATGGCCAACGACGTGCATGTAGGTAGGTAGTCAAAATTAGAACAATCTTATTGATTGTTTTGGTGAGTTTAAAACTGCAATTGGGATCCAGAATCCTATTTGAGCTGTTCATATGTATATCATCGTCACAAAGTCATTTTGAAAAATGTTTAGAGAAATCAAACCGCTAAATTAGGCTATAAATATCCCTTCACCCACGCTGTCAATAAAACGAAGATTAGTCAAGTAGCTCCTAAGATTTCCTCCAACAACTTAGACCGCTTTACTTATTTGTTTTTATCGAACAATGTACGAGTAGAATGAATACTACAATACAAGAAAAGGGTTCTATTTTTCTCAGTTTATTTATTCATTAGATTTGTCGTAGGCGAGACTCCAGCCACTTTCTTTTGTACAGCGAAGTAGTCTAAATATTAAGGTGTTTCACTTCCTTTAGATCCGGTGGTGAAATCGTAGTACCAACATAATAGTATTTCGTTATGGGCAGATGTTGAAGCACTTAGCGGCTTGCGTTTTATTATGAATAGCAACGGAACTAGTATTTTGCGGTTTCCCTGCGGAGTCAGACGCAAATTAATGCCCGGGCTTTCAGCTACAAATTAATGTAATGCACCTAGGTTACGTAGCCAAATTGTTGGCATTCAGTAAATTTCACAGCGCAACGGGTCATGCTAGCAAATTTTATAATTGAATTTTAGATAAGTTTGTGACAGAGATGGGCTAAATGTTTTAATAGTTTCTATACTAAAACCACAGTAAGATATATAAAGGTTTTGTCTAGGAAGCATACATTGCTTAAATGGGACGTAACATGATTTTCTTTTCGTAAAATAGGCAATAGAAATATCAACTTGACTTACATTATTACGAAATATCATATTTTACTTTTCGAGGCCGAAGACAAACAAGTTTCTTTACTTAGTAAGTAGGTAAGCCAGCCGAAACTCGCAGCAACACTTAACCAGATTAAAACGCTTATCGTATGAGCTTCTTGCTCGTTTTTCATTCTCTTATTCTTAAGTCTTTTAGTACTTTCTGTTTGCAGGAAGCTAAGAGATTAATCTAACGTTGCAAACCTTTCTAGATTTGCATATTTTGTTATCTCCGAGGGCATTTCTTAAATATCTCACAATTAATTTCTCAAATTCAATTTCTTCTTTTTTAATTGTTATAACAAAATCCACAGCCCTTAAATACTTACATGCATAACATTATATGCATAATTTACGGCCAAAATCTATCATATCTCAATTTCTTCTTCTTCTAATAGTGCCTCTCCATTACTGAAGGTCGGCGGTCATCCTCTTGATTTTTTCTGTATCAAGGGCTAGCTTAAATAGATCTTCTGCTTTATTAATGCCAGTCCATTGCCTTATATTGCGCAGCCAGGAAGTCTTTCTCCGACCAACTGCTCTTTTACCCCTTATCCTCCCCATCATGATCACTTCCAGCATTTGATATCGATCATGTCCGAGATCAGCAACTTTTCTCTGTTCGATGGTTCTTACAATACAAGGTTAGATAAAGATAAAGATATTTATTTACCAAAAAACATGTGTATGTAAGGTAACAAATATTAAATGAGAAACAACATGCTTGACCGGGTACGGTATACAAAAATAAGTAGAGAGATGGCAGCAAACATTTAATAAAACTAATTATAATAAATTTATCCTTAAGAAATTCGTCTAGACTATAATAGCACTTTGATATTAGTAATATTTTAAGTTTCTGTTTAAAGTTTTGATAATTTAGATTTCTATACAGTTTCGGTAATTTGTTATATATTTTAGAAGCGGCACTAACAATACTTGGTCAGCAATATTAGGTCTCTTGACTCCTATTCGTTTAAGGACTTCAAAGTTTGTTACCTTACGAGTCGGACTCAAGCAAACGACGTTAACACCAATTTACAAAAAAATGGGAATGTTCTTCTATACTTAACTTAATAATAGCTGAACCAACACACATTGCTACACATCAATATAAAAAAGTCTTCTTCAATTATTCTTGCAAAGGATAATTTGCTATGACTTTTTTTCATAAAAGAATAATTCGAAACATTGCGAACATGTGAAAAAAAAAACACAAATCGGCACAGTCGTTCTCATGTACTGCTCTTACAAACGGACAGCATTTCTTCTTTTTTTAGCTAAGTACATATTTTTTCTCGCGGCTTCACACGCGTTTTTCACACGCACATAACAACATCTACGTTAAATTTAAACTCAATCCGTTCAGTAATCAGTAATTAATGCGTGAAGAGGTTACTAACATCAAAACTTGATGTTGGTAACTAGCTGATGCTCACGGCTTCGCACGCGATTATCAAGTAGCATAATGTCCGTCCCCGATATACCATTTAACTCCCTGCCAAATTTCTATAAGAACGTTCAGAAGTTTAGGCATGAAATTGGAACAGACAAACAGAAAGATAGACAGTCGGACAGATAATAAGATAGACAGACATATTACATAGACTGACAGTCAGATAGACAAACAGATAGACAGAAAGGTAGTCTGACAGATAGACATAACGACAGACAGATAGGCAGACAGATAGACAGAGTTCGAATTCTCCGAAGTTCTGAATTTATATTATTAGTTTATAGAAGAAAATAAATCTATAGATATTATTGTACAGTACGAGCACCATGCAAGTAGTCGTTAAAATATTGACAATTCATATTATTTGACCATTCACGCTCGAGCTCAGGTCTTTATGAGAGCTAGATCATAGAACGTACAGAATGTCCTAAACATGTCATCGGCTGCATCTCGGTACACACGCGGTCCAAACGATCATTTGAACCAGAGCGTGCGTTAATACACTAGTGGAAATATTGCGACGAAAACAACGTGTCAACGAGAATATACGATGCGGTCACATCGTTGCGGTGCCAGATTCAACTTTTTACCTTGAACGAACGTTGAGCAGATAATATTCGTGAATGTTTTGTACTCATCATCATCAGCTTGTGTTAGTTCACAGCTGGACATAAGCCTCACCTAATGAGCGCCCTGTCTACAGCTTGAAGCATCCAGCTTGCGCCTGCAGTCTTCCTCCCACCTGGCTGGAGAGTGTCTTACACTACGTTTACCGAGTAGTGATCTCCACTCAAGAACACGTTTACATCAGCGGTTGTCGGTTCTCCGGGAGATATGGCCGGCCTACTGCCACTTCAGTTTGCTAATTCTTAGAGCTATGTCGACGACTTTGGTTCTCTATCGGATGTTACGAATCCTCTCCTTCAGAGAAACTCAGTGCACAGCTCTTTCCATAGCTCGCTGAGCAACTTTGATCTGGTGGATCAGCCCTATCATGAGTGTCCACGTCTCAGCTCCGTAGGTCATGAATGACAGGTCAGATTGAAAACCTACGTTTTCAAACATGAATGTATTGCAGTAGTACGGCAGAATATCTATTTATTTATATACTACTCTAATGTCAGTTTTAAAAGTAAAAATAATTGTGTTGAATTTTTTATCGGCTTTAGGGGGAACCTCCCCCCTCAATTTGGTTCCACTGACCCCTGTAAATCAATGGTCATAGTTACCAAAACATTTTTAAAGGTGATCATATTATAACCTAACCTACCTTTCCGTCATGATCATGACCTACGGAGCTGAGACGTGGACACTCACGATAGGGCTGGTCCACCAGTTTAAAGTCGCCCAGCGAGCTATGGAGAGAGCTATGCCCGGAGTTTCTCTGAAGGATAGGATTCGCAACGAATACATCCGACAGAGAACCAAGGTTATCGACATAGCTCAAAGAATTAGCAAGCTGAAATGGCAGTGGGCTGGCCATATTTCGAGAAGAACCGACAACCGCTGGGGTAAACGTGTTCTTGAGTGGAGACCGCGACTCGGAAAACGTAGTGTAGGACGCCCTCCTACCAGGTGGGATGACGATTTGCGAAAGACTGCTGGCAGATGCTGGATGCGGCAAGCTGAAGACACTATGGGCGCTATGGCGCTCATTAGGGGAGGCCTATGTCCAGCAGTGGACTGGTATAGGCTGATGATGATGATGACCTTTCCGTAATAGATTCTAAAAATAAACCTTTGCAATTGCTTAAATTGTGGATAAAATGCCCAAAAAATGAGAACAAAGGTATGAATATCTTTATTTTGTGTCTGATTGGGCTTGTCCCCCGCACAAGCACCTTAAAAGTTATCCACTGCTTATGGCACACCCTGTAGAATATTGTTTAAAAAAAAACTGACATCGTCGTTATTATTACAGACGTAGTCTATTCACTAGCTTTTGAATTTGAGCCAAAGAAAAGATTTCCAGAAAGGCGTTTTCAACAGAAAGATCCGAGATAAGAACTTTATTTCATTAGCTACACTACTAAGTGCATGAAAGTTAGGTTCATGTAAAAGTTTCCCTGTAGAAATCTACCGACAGTGAGGATTCAGAAATGTGAGGTATCTCAACTTGCGGTTCCACTTACCTAATTGTTTCTATTTTGTGAACGAGCAAGATACGTGATTGATGAACTTTGGAGAATTCGGGAAGTTCAGTGCCCATTATTGCAATGTACAGTAATGTATTGAAACCTATCCATTATGTAGATTCTAAGATAAGGGGTTTAAGTTAAGCGTATGTAGTTCTGGAGCTATATATTTGAGTGGAGAAATGTTCAAATGTGCACTAATAATGGTCTGAAGCTGTGTCGTGCCGGTTTAGAATTTGCACCACCCCAACTCTTCCCGTGGGGGTCGTAGGAGGCGACTAAGGGATATACACCGGGTGGCGGGCCGCAGCGCCTCTCGCAGAATAGATCTACCATCGAACTGCGATCCCCAACCCGCATGCCCTGCGCGGGGATTATGGGAATTACCCAACATGAGATGAAAAATCAGGGGGAGGTCTGCGTCCAGCTGTAGACCATTATAGGCTGTTGAGGTGAGGTAATGGTCTGGAACCATCCGCTTTTGTTCAAGTACCTACATGGTATCTAACACCGATTACATATTTTATTATATTATTATAAACCAATAACATTTCATTAACAATTGTATATATTTAACTAGGGACTAAACCACATCATTATAGACGCGGTTGTTTATGCTAGGATGACAAGACCGAGTTTTAATGGGTGGTTTTGACCGGCGTGAAAAACGATACTTTTCACTTTGAGTGTGAGAATAGAACTCAAAACTAACCTTCAGTAAATATTCCATTGTATTATTTGATTGTAATTTTCTTTGTTAGTAAAGTGTAATTATTAAATCATAGAAACAAGTTTCTGATTATCGAATCTTCGGTACCTAAATAGAGGTACCTACATATTCTGCATAATATGTCATGACTGAAGTAATCTGAACATATCATATTCATCATTTATTACATCCAAAGGCTATAGTTTCCTAAAAAATCAAACTGTAACATATTCTATTTTTTATGAAACTAGAAAAATATATATAGATCTACATGATTATTTTACTATTCTGACACTCTTAGGTAGGTAGCTTATAATTATATCCTCGGTCAGGGTGTAGCAAATTAAGAATAAGGTCCAAAGTTACACATAGAACTCCTCCCGGATGTCAAATCGACAAGTAATATAAATCACTACCTAGTATAAAACAAAATCGCTTTCCGCTGTCTGTCCCTATGTATGCTTAGATCTTCAAAACTACGCAAAGGATTTTGATGCAGTTTTTTTTAATAGATAAGAGTGATTCAATATAAAGTTTTATATGTATAATACCGCCCCGGCTTCGCACGGGTACTATAGTACCCGTGCGAAGCCGGGGGGTCGCTAGTTGCGTATAAAAGAATGGGGCAAAAAAGTGAATTTAAATAAAATATGAATGTAAATATGAGCAAGTTGTTTTCATTTTTCATGGAGTTTGGCTTAGGTATAGTTTACGTTATTGCATTGTCTATAATTCATTAAATAAATAAATAATTCTGGACAATTCACAAACCATTATCCAGCCCCAAGCTAAGCAGAGCTTGTGTTATGGGTACTAGATAACTGATATACATAATAATTAGGCGTACAATACATGTTTTTTATTAGCCCGTGCTTTACATCAGCAGCAGTAGTCATAATATACCTAAGAATGAATTCCTAAATAAATATTCACAACATATGACGTACCCACGTTAAATAACTAATATTGATTAATTTTGGTGCATTGTCTCTACAAGTGATGAGCTAAAAGCTGAGTGATCTATTAGTCAGATTACGCTGCGCACTATAGATACATAATACAATGATATCAGACGCTAATTGGTTGGTAATGTATTAATGTTTATTCGAAACCAATACCGTAAAGACAGACCGTCTTTACGAAGGTAGGTAAATCAATTCCACCGTTCTACCCACATGATTTTTATCAAGGGCAGCTACTTTAGATGGGAAGATAGACTTGCAAAAACCTAGCACACCTAAGTACTGTTTGTTTATACTGTTTGTATATATAAATAGATTTTGGTGACAACAAGGGCAACTTTGATTCTCCGCCTAAACTAAATAGAATGAAACTATTACAAAGGCAAAGCTTATTATTAGGTATCACAAACTGTGCGTTGGCATTTTGAAATTTCCTTTGTTCAACGGAATAATAAAATAAAATAGATGGCGGCGCTAGTTCGAGACGATGAAGCCCCTTATGGATGACTCACGCTAGACCGTGCCGGGTGCTAGCCGAGTGTAGGCCGACTTCTCGTTCGTTGTCCGTTGCTCGGCCGTGACTCGGTCGCCGCTCGGTATAGCGGGAGTGTGATCATCATCATCATCAGCCTATACCAGTCCACTGCTGGACATAGGCATCTCCTAATGAGCGCCATAGCGCCCTGTCTTCAGCTTGCCACATCCAGCATCTGCCAGCAGTCTTTCGCAAATCGTCATCCCACCTGGTCGGAGGGCGTCCTACACTACGTTTGCCGAGTCGCAGTCTCCACTCAAGAACACGTTTACCCCAGAGGTTGTCGGTTCTTCTTGAAATATGGCCAGCCCACTGCCACTTCAGCTTGCTAATCCTTTGAGCTATGTCGATAACCTTGAGAGTGTGATACAAAATATATAATATATGTAATATTAGTTGACCATGCTACGGCTAAGACTTGGCTCGGGCCCGACATGGTCTAGCGTGAGTCACCCTTTACACAGCTAGCGTTTGAAAGTCAGTATGAGGAAATAAGGCACTCGCAACAAGCAACGAGAACGGGTTTCAGCTCACGGCGTAACGTATCATGCTTGGGGTACGTTACGTGCAAATGATACATTTGCGTAACACCCATCAACACCCGGAGTTGACTTGACTTGACTTCTTTATTTTTGGTAATATGTGTCTGGTTTGTCACTTTTCTGCCAGTGTCTAGTTCAAGGAAATTTCATAGTCATGGAATGGAGGCGGGTATAATATAATAAATAATATGACCGGTAAAACATGAAAAAACAACACCAATGAGATTTTACCAATTAACAAAAATCTCTAAACTTAAAATAAGAGGATAAAAAAAAACTATCATAAAATAAGTAAATATGAGGATTAACTGCGTAAATAAATAAAGTAGTTATTTACAATTTTATCTTATTTACATCAATAAATTTACATAGAAGAAATATGTTATAGTACCAGAGATACAGCCTGCTGACAGACAGACAGCGTCAAGCTTAGTAATAGGGTCCCGTTAGTACCCTTTGAGTAGCGAACCCTAATAAGCGACATTATGACTCACCGTATGAAATAGTAAAAGGCTGATGAAGATGGATTTTCTAAAAATATGAAGTGGCTAGACGGCTCTGTATCTGTCAAGATTCTAAGACTGGAGTAGGTTCATCAATAAATTGTCTTACCTAAAGTAACATTCCTGATAACCACTGCTATGGATAAATTATTATACGGTTTCTAATCCTAACGTATTTCACAATATCTCGAAGGTCAGTTAGTGCCAGCATCGGACAGGATATAAACTGGGTTGGTACCAAAATCTCGAGTGCATAATCCATTTCGATTCGGCGAGACTAAGAGTCGAAGCCAGAATGGCAGTGGGGATGCCGAAAATTTTAATAAATAATTATCTTCCTCGGTGCTTCCCCGGGATAAGCAGATACCGAGCTAATTTGCTACCAGCACACCCGTTTAAGCCGATACAGCTTTGCATTTTCAATGATTTAATTATTCTATGCTGTTTTACTAAGTTTCGCTTTAGAATTCAGCGAAATTTCCTTGAATAAAATGTGACGTCGTCGTGAATTATTTTATTGGAATTTTTAAAGGTTATTGTAAAAATAATTATAGTAGTTTTTGACGAGTAAGTTTAATAATATGCTTGAAAATTATAAACACTGAGTTAAATAAATAAATCTAAATAATAAATAAACAAATAATGCTGGACAATTAACACAGCAATATCTAGCCCTAAGCTAAGCAGAGCTTGTGTTATGGATACTAGATAACTGATATACATAATATAATGCAATATATAAATAGATATTTTTTATAATACATAGAAAACGACCAGAATACCCTCTTAATGTCTTCAGATCATGCACACATTTGTTCCGAGGCTGAAATCGAACCCGCAACCTCCTGCGTCGCAAGCAGACCTTCGCCCACCGCGCCACAGAGATCGTCAGTTATATCATACTTGTCAACATTATCTTTTTTGCTTGTTACAAATCCTTGACCATCCTATCCTAAATGCCAAGGCACCCTAAACACCCCATGCAAAGTTTCCACGCGGGTTTGAATTAAGTATCAAAGCCCACAAACTGGGCAGGGGCACTCCTAAAATGTTGAGGCTAATTGCACTAAGATTCCGTCCTTTGCTAATACGATATGTGTAACACGGGCGCGGCTGAAAAACGGTGTGTCCCCGTCACAAATGAGCTCCAATCCTTCACCTTTCTAGACTCTATGTTCAACACAGTAGAGTAGAAATTACGATGAACCGATTTAAATTTGGGCCGTTCCTATTACGAAGCGCCTTAATGGAAATTGTGAGCCGTGCCCGTGTCGTTACGCGCTGCAAATGTACATAATGTGTCGTCAAAAGGGTGAAATATACTTTAGCTGGCTGTGATTCCGTTCCGAGTGAGCTGGGCTTACCGGCTTTCAAAAGTTTTTCCGGTTTGATTCGCTTTAGACGGGCGAAAGCGACATTTATCCCTCGGAATTGGAGCATGCGAACAATTTGTCATAGGCATTGTCTTAAATTGCCTTTACCGTGTTTCAATTTGACTGTCCATTGATAGTGGTCTTTGATTTCAATAGTTAGACTCATCAGCCGTTCCTAAATCTTTCGATTATTATTTAGCTCATAAATCCTAATTTTTCAAGTAGGTATTATTTGTAGAGCTCTCAAATTCTTGGATCGAATGACAATGACATTTCGAGTGTTATGCATCTTTATGTATATCTTCATCCATAATGTATATACTTCTTGTGTAATAGTAATGCTTTAATAAACACTCGTATAAAAACCAATCGCCAAGTTGCAATTTAGATCTTTGTTCGCTTCTGTCATCGATAAATTCTGTCTATTGATTATGAGAACGTACATAACTCTGTGTTTTTCAAGTCTGAAACAAAATTCATGTAAATTTTTATCCCGATCCGTTTAGTTGTTTTGGAGTAGACGAGCAAAAAAATCAAGCATCCATCCAAATTTTCGCATAAATCATATTAGTGTGATTCCGAATTTCAAAAGACGGGACCAAAATCAAATTAAATACGAATGACTATACTAATTGGACTAAAGAAAATTCCTTCTCTGTCATTAAAAGAAACAAATACCTACTGTGATACCTACCAAATATGACGCTTTTATTAAATTCTAACGTTTATCAGCTCGAAGTGAAATTCCTTGCAAGGAAATACAGAAAAAAGTTTCATGCTTTTGAGCTAAGGAATTTTATTAATGTTGGCAACATCGTTCTCGGAGTTCGTTATTGTTACAACGAAGTTTAATTTCACCTTTCTTGATAAAAGGTGGGCAGCTAAATGAGTAATTTTCTCTTGGAACACAGCAAATAAATCAAGTAACATGAACGCACCTTTATAGTTAGATTTAATAAAGAGATAAGCCTAGCCTTCTATATAACATAGAAGTAATACGCTCATGAACTCCTCGTTTTGAAAAATAAATCAAAATGAAACATTTTTATGAGGTGACTATGTAATTGGAATGGTTGCCAAGTCGTGGTACCTTACCTACCCAAATATTAATATTGCCAGCCCTATCGTCACATAGATGCTATTATAACTTCAAATCCTGTGAAATGTATGAAGTTCTTATACCTCTGTAACCTGGTAATGCTCCAAAAGCCTATAGGGGCTACAAGCGGACTACAGCATGATAAATGTCAAAAAAGCGCCGCATTGCAGGCCGACACACGATGTGCCAAAAAGGGTATTAGCAAGATTAACCTACCGCGGTTAAGAATCGCGTACATATACTAAAATCTAAGCTGAGCAATTGAAATTTAAGAAAAAAAAAATAAGTACTTGAATGTTGTAGATTGGTTATCAAATTTAATGAGTTCATCACAAAGCTTTTAAAAATTGTGATTGAATGCAGAAATACACCAGAAATATACAAAAAGTAAAAAAAAAAAACATTTTTAAATGTAGCCCACTACAGCTAATATTTTGTACCTTAAAAGTCAAACATTTAATGGTTTGTTGTCTGAAATAAAATGGACACAATAATACTAGTAATGTGGGATATTTTCACACAAAATTTTAACTGTAGAAATATCTTTATTCATACCAGCTAATCGGGCAATATTATAAAATACCTTTTTGATATACATTAACTGTGCTTAAACTATGGCATCGTACAACAAAAGCCCCGGCCATAATGGCGAACTACAGGAAAATTATCCTTTTGTATATGAAAATCCTTTGAAAAGCCAGCCATTTTCTGTTTTTTTATGCAGACGGTCGACACAAGGATTGCGTAGGAACGGATAGCATCTATTGAGGAAACAATGTCTTTGTTGGTGGACCTTTTAATGTTTTTTATCTGGTTTTTCTACTCTAAAAGCAACCTGAGACCGAAGGTTTTTTTACAGGATTCAAATCCTGTCTATAAATCTTTTCAGATTTTTTTCTCGTTTAATATGGAGAGTGCAATTAATGCCAAATATCTATATTACAAAGTGATCAGCATTACAGTAAGTGCAAAGAAATGAAAGACGTAACTTCTACAATATAATCCTTGATCTTCATAGCGTGGCGTACGCCACGCTATGAAGATCAAGTATTATATGTTGTATTCAAATTCAGTATTCAAAACAATTCTCACTAACTGCAGATTGCAAACAATCTGCAGTTAGCTCAATTGTTTCAATTGTAAATACATAAAATTGTTTTCTTTTATTTGTAATTTTCTTTCTTATTAATATTTTACCTTCCCTTTTACCTACCTATCCTTTTTAATTTACACAAATATTATAAAGAGAAAATATCTGTTTGTTAGTTTGAATTGCATAGGCTCCGAAAATACTACCGATTTGAAAAATTCTTTCACCATTATTAGGTATCCTACATTATTCCTAACGGGCATAGGCGATAGAATATACCAGAATATAGATATATAGAATATACATATACAATTTTTATACTTAATATTATTAATTCGAAAGTAACTCTGTCTATCTATTACCTTTTCACGCCTAAATGACTAAACTGATTTCAATGAAATTTGGCAGGGAGATAGATGGTATACCGGGGACGAACATAGGCTACTTTTTATCCCAAAAAACGCGTGCGAAGGCGCGTGCTGAAGCTAGTTCTAAATATGAAATAGCTGCAAGTTGTTAAGGTATTTATAATTTTAAAAATATGCGTGTGTGTTGTTCGTATTACTTAAATACGAGTATTTTTGATTCTACTTACACAAGTATATTTCTACTTAATCAAATATATTTTACCATGTTTTTTGAATATACATATAAGTTTTAGAAAAATATATTATATTCTATCATTGTAATTATCTGAAAAAATGTTTTTTTACCATATTTCTCGTTTACTCAAAGCCTACCTAACTAATCTATAGTTTAAAGTCACCATTTCTTCCTTCCACTTTCCTCTATTTTAGTAATTATCTAGAAACGATTTTCTTTTCATGTAGCTTCCATTGTTAAATAACCTATTCTATAAAATGTTCTAATATTATTTTGTGTAGTTGAATTTGCAAAATTACGAGCTCCGTTTATACACCTCGGGGAAAACTACTAAATAGTTCCAGCCTAATTGATTAAACATGTCCAAATATTTGCTCTACCTGACGTGACACGTATCGCATGTTGTGTCATTTTACATTTGGGGCTTACTAAGCACATTTGTTTGTCTTTTTAACTGACTTCAAAAAATGTGGGTTTTTTTTTGTATGTTGTTGTGTATTTTCGCATATTTGTCCATCAACTGTGGACCGATTTTAGGATTATTCGTATTAAAATGTTATTCCCGATGGGTTTAAAAAAAAACTACATAAAATGTTTAAAAAAAGTTAAATTCGTTAAAATATTTTATTCTATTATGTATATCAGTTATCTAGTACCCATAACACAAACTCTGCTTGCTTAGGGCTAGATAATGCTGTGTGAATTGTCCAGCATTATTTATTTTAATTATAAATTACAAAATATTAAAAATTCGCAGAATCAATACGGTTACTGAATGTCGACGGAACATAGAAAAACACTTTAAGGTTGAGCACCATTTATATTGCTATTCATGTAGTTACCCAACTTGTTTTAGTTCTGTATAGTCAATTTTAAAATTCAATTCCCAATAGTAAAACGTGAAACAGTATCAGTGGCTTGCAGTGTAGGTACGGCACCTGAGACCTAAAGTATTCATAAGCCTGAGGACGTCAAGAACTAGACTTGGTGATAGACTTGGGGCATATGAGTAACGATAACCGGTTAACGTTTTAGTTATACTTATTTAATTTTCGTGCTTCATTTTCGCGCCGAAGAGTTCCTGCCCGGTGGGACAATAACAGCGGTACTGTTAATGGAATAATAATTTTTAATTTAATATATTCAAGTCATTTTTTGAATAACACTCAACAGATGATAAAACTAAAAAAAAACGTTAGAATTGAACAGCGGCAATACTTATCGTCGAACAATCTAAATGTAACTTTGGTCTTTGAACTATTATTATTGTTATTATGGTTCACAATACAAGAAAATACAGTACATAACAAAAGAAAATTAATCTTAAAAAAACAATGTAACACCAAAAAGCTAGTGACAATTTTTATTAAAGACAATTTAGTATAAATAAAAAGTTTGTTTCCTTTCTTTATCTTCGCACAATCTTTCGCAGCTATATTGATTACAATCAATTTAAACCTATGGACAAACAACATAACCTTTTATCGGAAGTCATACTACAAGCCTTCTTCTCGCGTTGTTAGGATAATAGAAGAAATATAAGTATGGAGGTAGAGTTCTACTCATTATAAAACTGTCACATGGATTAAATAAATATATTTATTTAATCGAGATGACAGCTTCGTAACATTTAAAATTATATACTTATTAAGTGTTCACTAACTTATAAATAGCCGTAACGAGAAAATTATAAATACTGATATTTATTCAATTGGAGTAAAACGTTGCGGAAACGTTAACGTTGTCGTTACGTTAAACCACAACAGCTATTTCAAGTTTCCGCTATGCAACTTCCCCGCTCTACAACACGGACAGTGTAAGGAGTCGTCACTAGAGGTCGACGGGTCAGCTGAAAGCTGGGGGTGGGGTAGAGGGCACCACCCGTTGCCATAGCAACCGCGCCCCACAACACGCCGTGGCGGCGCCGACCATACTATACCAACAAACCTTATGTATATTTTATATTGTTGGTTGTAACTTGAATTGCATGGGATAGTGTGTTGGGGGAAAGCTAGGCTAATAAAATAGAGTTAGGGGTCATCCCTTTCAATCGGAAATATTTTAACGGTTTTATCGAATTGGAATTGTCCGGCAAAAGGGTTGGAAGATAAGCTAATCAAGATTATTTGCTGAATCTTACTTGAGTGAAAACTGTAAAAGTAAACTTGTAGAAGAAGGTAGGTAGTTGAATAAACCTCTTTATTGCTTGAGAACGGTGTCTATGTAGCTAAAAAACAGTGAGCGACATCGATTTTTATTCACATTGCAGCAAAATCTTTTCTGGAAATGCAGAAAAAAACGATTCAAACATAGAATGGTCAAAAGATCTGCGATATTTCAGCCGAGTATTTATGAGCCACTCGCTATGCCCGTGATTATTCTAAGGTTGCTCGGAATTTAATATCGGTTGGTACGTTTAACAATACATAAAACAAAAAAACCATATTTTTTACGTATCTAGTGTTTATTAATAAAAACAATGTTTTGGCTAAATATTCTTAGATCTTGCCCCCGCAAAAACACGTAGGAAAGTAGGTACTTCCCTGTTTACGCCATTGAAATGTTTAATATGCGCATGGGAAATGGAGCGCGCTTTAATATTTAAAAAGCGCATACACGTGTAGCGACCGGGGTTGCCAGATGCGGGGTTTTAGCACATTAAATAATGATGCTGTAATTCAAAAAAGTTTTCCGGAGTCACTCCGAAAACTTTTTGAAAATGGAAAAAACATGATTAAGTCCTTTTATTCCGATGCGAAGTCTCGCTGTCTCTCGGAATGTCAGATTTTAATCATGTTTTCTGGATTAGGTAATTACAACACGAATCTAACTACAGCTAGCTTATGCTCAGAGTCTAGATAGACTTTAGGTTTTCTTTTGTTAAATAATAAGACAAAATACATAAAACTTACAAAACGCTCTTTTAAAATTACGCAGGCAACACTAGCTACATGTACATACTAAGTAATAAGTAGGTACCTACTACAAGTTATTTTGAAATGTTGCCAAGAGAATCAATACTTTGTATTTGTTGATGAGTCCGTTTTAACTTTATTACAGAAAGAAACGTTGGTGTTTTCGTTTGTAAATATCCCTTTAACTACAATACAATGTTTATTAAGACTTCGTTCCTTTGACTCACTGAAAAACCCCATGTAAAAAACAATAATTTCTTGTTTTCCGGGTTTATTTTACGAATTCCTTAGAATGTTCTAAAGGAGCAGGAGTACGATATATATAAGACTAGCTGCTAACCGCGGCTTTGCACGCGCTTTTCAAGTAGCCCATGTCCATCCCGGGGAATCTATTTACCTCCCTGCTAAATTTTATTAAGATCCGTTCAGCCGTTTAGGTGTGAAAAGGTAATAGACCGACAGACAGTTACTACTTTCTAATTTATAATATTAGTATAGAAATAGGTATAAATAACGAATTTGTTGTAAAAAACAAACTGATTGAAAGATTTGGTAAAAAAAATAATGCATATCATAAAACAAAAGAAAATGGTACACAGAATATCAAAATATTTTAATTATTAAATAAATAAATGTTTTTATTTCAAACACAGATCCATATTATTGTTAGTACAGACTTATACTATGTTAGTAGGCACAGCAGACTTACAAATTATTACAAATATGAACTAGGTACTTAATTTTTTTTTCTTTATACTTTATTCAGAAAGAAAATAACAATCAAATAATAAATTTAAAATAAAACTAATATTTACACAAACAATTAAGCTATCTGCAAACTGTTGCAAACAATCTACATCTAATCTAATCTGTACTTAAAATAGGTACTATAGAATTTTTTTTTTTGATGATCAAAAGAATTTCTATTTTTTGAATTATTAGCGGAACAAAACATAAAATTATGTTGTTATAATTTTTAAAGGTTTGTTCTTATTTCCCATAGCTCTATCTACTATCAGATTTACAGCGTTCCAACCATTCCCGGACAACTCACACCTACTGCGTTCTATCCCATAATTTATCCGCCAATTATAAGTGAGGCGTGATATTAACTCATCAAGGTGATTAGTGCACACCTGAGTTCGAACCCACGCTTAGGGAGGTTCACTTAGTTCCATATCAGATGGCGGGGAGGTGCTATGCTTAGCGTATGGCAACACTTTAAGCTAGTGCTCAACGAGGTTCACGACAGAAAATTTGTATTTCAGTGTTATTTTGATATTTTAGGTGTAAAAATATAAACGCTCCAGGATGTTTCAGTTTCTTTATTCACAAACAAAATATATACTTGTTTCGGAATATTTGGGTAAATAAATAAATAGGTATACAATCAAATATTCACATAAAATAATAATAATAATAACAAACACAGAAAATAAATTAACACAGAGCACGAATTAGTTACTTGTTACCTGAAATTAGCTTTTTATATAACACTAGCAACCAGCCCCGGCTTCGCACATTATGCCTGTATTAAACATATTAACCTTCATAATTGAATCACTCTATCTACTAAAAAAACCTGCATCAAAATCCGTTGCGTAGTTTCAAAGATCTAAGCATACATAGAGACAGACAGACAGCGGGAAGCGACTTTGTTTTATACAGTGTAGTGAATCTAATTTCAGAGAAAAATAAATTGGTTCTTATTTTTCGCGACAACGTTTTTATTTTATACTTTCAAACCATTACAAAAGGCCTTACCGATTCTCATCAAACAAAGCCGAGAACACTCGCAATGAAGTCACCTTTCAAACGAAAAAACTCAATCGGATTAATATGTTTATCCGTTAAAGAGTATAGGTACCTACACACAAACACACACACACATATGTAAGTACACGTCAAACTCATGACACCTTCTTTATCTTGGTGGTAGTAAAAAGTACAACGATTTTGTCAAAAACGTACTTTGAAAAATGGGTTGGTACAAGCAAGCATAGAAATAATGGGTACCTATGTTATTTTTGAGTTCAGCAGTCACGCCAAAACTACTGAAAGGATCGGATGGATGTTTGTTACCTCTAGAACGGATGTTTGAAGAGGTAACAAACATCCAAACTTTAGCACTTATGTGTGGGTGAGGTGATTTTAACACCCCCACTGCGATCACTAATCCACCAGCATGTTGCACGATTATTGCTAAACTTGACTTGCTTAGATAGAACGGCATGTATAATGAGAGTGGACGTGTGTGTACAGACGAGTTGTATCTGATGTAATTCGAAAAACTTTTTGAAAATGAAAAAGAGACATGATTAGATCCTTTAATTACGAGGCAAAATCTCACTGCTTCTCAATCACCAACTATCAAATCTCGTAATCATGTTATTTTGGATTAGGTAATTACAATATTTAACGCATCTAGCACGAGTAAAAAAGTGATATTAGTAGATTTTTGATATTATAAGTCATGAAAGCTGACTTTCGATATTTTATTTGTCCTTCCGTGGAAAACCAATAAAACAGAAAATTCTAAGAAAGCTTCATCAATAAAAAGCAATTGTGTTATTGAACAGCAAATATTTTCCGCAGATTTCCCGAGATAGCAAGAACCTTTCAATTCTGCTTTGAAACCTGAACGCGTTCTAGATCTTATTGAAAAATAAAATGATAATATTTACAGACACTCACGGCTTTATTTATACATTTATCCGCATCCTGAATAATCATGAAAATATATAAAAGAATACTTCTCGTTGTTTGTTTGTCCAGCTGTGGACCATTATAGGCTGTTGAAGTGAGGTTAATTTGATTGTTCATTAGAGACCCTGAGCGTACAGTCTATTAATAGTTTTAGGATGATGTTGGGATATTATTGCCTCGTTTCTGCAGTGCATCGGGGATGTTTGCTGGGTATGTGACGGATGGGGTTGCAGCCAGCATTCCTCCGGGAAAAGACGGCATCCCTGATGTGCAGAGTACGGGATAGCCCCAACACCATCCTACAAACTACATCATCTTATATCCTACAAACTAGCTTGAAAGATTAATTCGCCAATAGGGCAGCATTTATTGCGAAAGGATATATTGTAATTAATAAAACTTGATTTAATCAACCTTATTTTTTTATTTATTTATTTGTTTAACTGTAGTATAGGTAGTACCTACTAAAGTTAAAAAAATTAAATATCTCTTATAATTAATGTTAATTATAAGAGATATTTTTAATACTAACAAATTATGGATCTCAGTTATCTGAAATAAAAGAAAATAAATTTTATATTGTTTTTATTAGTCTCGCTAAAACATAAGAAGGCATTTCAGATTCAGCAAGTTTGTCGCACAAACCCTAATTCAGCAGAACACGGCAAGCAGGCGTCGGTGCCCTATGGGCTGCATGTTCTGCCAAACAAGACCTAACATTTAGAAGAGAAAATTCCAAAACTCTCTCGAAATTTTCCATAGAGTATAGAGCGCAATTGAACCTCCTAGTAAGTTTGAAGTGTATTAAAAATTGGAGTAGCCCCGGCGCGGCCTCTTAGCGAATCTTAGAATCAAGTATTTGACTCCTGTGAAAGTTTAATTTCGTCAAGCGCGTAATCCGAAACAAGTAGGGACCTACTCAAACATGAACATGACAAGAAACCTGTTCTAATTTAGATAATTCGCCCGTAGAATTGTACCTACTGTAATATAGTGAGGGTACCTGTAGGAAGGTAGCGTACCAGTCTCGAATATCAATGAAGGAGGGCCTAGCGTTAGCAACACGAGTTGCGAGCTGGTTACCTAAAGTGCTAGGTATATCTAACGCAATTGATCTTTGTGCGATAGTTTTTACGAAATTACGTACCCACTTAATCATCTAAAATGTAAGCGACCTTATTATTATTATGAGAAATAAAAGAAAATTTGTTTGGGTAGTCTTTGATATTTCCAAAATATTTTCTAATCTTGAGCGTATTGTTTTATCCTTAATCGGACTTGTGATAGGATTTAATTTAATATAGTAGGTATACTATATGAGAGACTGTTTTAATGGCCAAGCAGCTAGGTAACTACGTAGAGGTACATAGATATATAGATAATAGTTAGATTATTACTTTAAAAACATTCAGAATACATTTTATTTAACATATATTATAGAAATACAAAATCCCCAATAAATAGATATAGGCCCTTTCCCTTCTATATGGTAAAATCCATTAATTGTATATTCAATTATATAAGAAAGCCTTATTTCGTTGGAGCCTATATTTTGATTGAAAGAGGCACATTGGGGCTGTATAACGATACGTTGAGGCCGTAATTGAGGCCATTAAAAGCCCGAGTAACAAATTCTATAGAGTTAAGTAAACGCAGACCACACGCACAGTAAATTAGACCGTAGTTTTCCATATTGCTTATTCATAGCTAAATACCTTCTGAATTATCACAAAACTGGGCTGGAGAAACTAAAATTGGTTTTGCGGGAACATTGTTATCATAAACAATGTTGATACTATGCTGACGCCAGAATCAATGCTAATGCTGACGCCAGGGAAACGTCACCAGCGAATATTGTCGGTCTGCAGTTGCAAGTCTATTCATCATCATCATCAGCCTATATTAGTCCACTTTACTGGACATAGGTCTCCCCTAATGAGCACCATAGCGCCCTGTCTTCAACTTTCCGCATCTGCCAGCAGTCTTTCGTAAATCGTCATCCCAAGTGATCGGAGGGTGTCCTACACTACGTTAGCCGAGCCGCGGTCTCCACTCAAAAACACGTTTACCCCAGCGGTTGTCGGTTCTTCTCGAGATATGGCCAGCCCACTGCCACTTCAGCTTACTAATCCTTTGAGCTATGTCGATAACCTTGGTGCTCTGTCGAATGTATTCGTTGCGAATCCTATCCTTCAGTGAAGTAAAAAGCAACTGCAAATCTATTGTGAAGTATCAAATAGTGGCAGAGGTGACATTTAAATAGTTTGGTTAGGTGAGTGGAAATAATTCAAAATATCATTAATAGAATGGAATGCTATTTATTATTGTATTGTGGTGGTATTGTATAAGTTACCAGTCGAACCCTGTTAATTTCTACCGATTTCAGGAACAGTATTTTTCCCTAGCTTTTACATTTCTAGTTATCCTTATCTCCTATATCCTTACCCTTAGTAAAATTGTTCTTGTTTTATGCTTTAAGAGTAAGCAAGTATTAAACATTATTCTATAATTATTTAGCCTTTGTTGGAAAATACCGGCTTCTAATAATGGCCGACAGTAATTTCCAGAATTTCCATGTCATTTCGCCAAAGTCAACAGAACGAAGGTAGGTACCTATTATTATAACTAGTTTGTAGAACGAGCGATAGGCTTAATGTATTGACATAGTTACGACCCGGTTAGCAATTATGGTAAAATGATGGTTAAAATGTACCTAGCATCGGTGCTGTTGTGTATTCTGTGGCATGGTGCGCTTTTCTTTTCGCAGAATCGTATTAACTGTATATTATTAACTGGGTGTTCTTGTCGTTTTCTATGTATAATAAGAAATATCTATCTATATCGACGACCTCTGTGGCGCGGTGGGCGAAGGTCTGCCTGCGACGCAGAAGGTTGCGGGTTCGCTTCCCGCTTCGGGACAAATGTGTGTACGATCTGCAGACATTTCTTCACAGTGTTCTGGTCGTTTTCTATGTATAATAAAAAAACTATCTATGTATTGTATTATATTATGTATATCAGTTATCTAGAACGTGTATAACACAAGCTCTACTTAGCTTGGGGCTAGATAAGCCCCAAGCTAAGTAGAGCTTGTGTACATAATATAATACAATACATAAATAGTTTTTTTGTGTATTGTATTCTGTATTCTGTGTAATTTTTGCAAGAATTAAAAGTACTTTTTCTTCTATATTCTTCCATACTTACATTTAATATAAAGGTTTTTTAAACTTACGCGATCTGAACACATTTTCTCTCTAATATTATAAAGAGGAAAGATTTGTTTGTTTGAATTTAATAGGCTTGAAAACTACAGGGCCCATTTGAAAAATTCTTTCACTATTAGAATCCTATATTATCGATAGAATATAGCCCTGCAAAGCCGGGGCGGACCACAAGTTATAAATAAATAGGATAAACGCTATAAATACCCGTGATTTTTTTACTATCCATACTAATACTATAAATTTGAAAGTAACCTGTCTGTTACGTTTTCTCGCCTAAACGGCTGAACTGATTTCAATTAAATTTTATAGGAAGATAGATGGTCCGGGGACGGACATGGCTACTTTTTATCATGAAAAGCGCGAGCGAAGTCGCGGGCAGAAGCGAGTAATATTATAAATTGGAAAATAACTACGTCTGTCCGTTTGTTGCGTTTTCACGCCTAAAAAAACGGCTGAACCGATCGCAATGAAATTCGGAAGGAAGGTTGGTATTCTGGGAGGGATACCATCTACCTCCGCATAGGCTGCTGTTATTACTGAAAACAGCGTGTAAAGCCTCGCGGAACAGCTTTCTATGTACTATTATCTACTATTTCTATGTTTTTACTTCCAAAAAAGTGAATTGTGACAATACTGCAGCCAATTATGCAAACCTATTTCACGAATCCATGTTGTTTTGCACGTAAATTTACGACTGTTGTGTTTTTAGATAAAAACATACAAACAACACATTCCCGCTACAAAAGTAACAAATGGCCATATAAAAATAAATCGCCAAATGTGTTCTCTATCTGCCAACACTTTTTACCTCAAATATGGCCATCCATTAGTTCACATTACTGAGATGGATTTAGCAATACCATTATTACTATTGTATTTCGTGCATGGTATCCATGTGATTGGTGCAGACGGGAATTAATACACAACGTATGTTCTGCCAAAAGAAAAGGCCAGTGAGGCGCTTTTCAGGGAGAGGATTGCGTCCAGCAGTGGACCAATATAGGCTGTTGTGGTTGAGGAGGTTGTGGTATTTTTGAGAACTCAATTAATAGATTAACAATTTATTTTCCATATCATCTTTATCCACTTGACCGTCCAGCGCCCTCAGCGTAGCGAGCGATTAACGTGAAGTGACATGCTATTTTGAAAATGTACACATCGAAAACAGCTCGGTCTTTTAGTTTTAAGTATCGTCTTAGACACCTCTTAGAGCCTAACCTAACCTAACCAACGAGAATTTCTACACTGTGGCTTAGTATAAAATGAGCGTGTTCCGGCACGGAACCCTAAAATTACAAAGTTACTTAACATTAACTTCCTAACGTTTTCCAGCAAAAGCTTTAGTAGTTTTCCCTAGGTCGTATAAGTTTGTATTGTTTTACCCATAAAGTTTCCACATGAAACATAAAATGTCGCATGTGATTTCCAATTTTTCCACTTTTATCGTACGTCAAAGCACTGCAGACATACGACGCGTGCCGCACGCAAAATATTAAAAATCTTTTGTTATTTCTATCCACGCAACAAAAATAATAACCGATTTTGTTTATGATCGTAAAACATTAGCTTTGTTCGCGATAAGAGGTTTAATAGGGCTTAATAGGTGGTAGAAACTTCGTCTGATATTGGCTGAAGGCTGAATATTTTACCATTTTTCGAGTTACTGGCTGAAAGGAAAACCCAAACCGGGAAAAACAAAACCAAAAACCATGAGTTAGGTACTAAGTCTACGTTTTAAGTAACACATTTTCTACGTAACTTATTGCATTAAAAGTAGAAGGGGATATTTTTTTGACATTGGTCTTACATATAATTATAGGTTATGTTTTTTGTCGTTTTATTTTTGTTTGTTTATGTGTCGTATATGTTATCTTCCGTGAGGTCACTTAACGGCTATGTCGGAAGATCAGCGTCGTTTGTAACGTGTTTACAACCAGCTCATCCTGAGCCCGCGACCGTTTTGTGACTCTTATCGACAAAAGCTTTGTCTTTTAATTTTAAGTCATGTTTGTTTTTGTTTATTAAGTTACAAATAAATAAATAAAATAAATAAATAAAGGTGAAGCAAAAGTTTTATTTTATGTATTACTCACGCACTAACCGGCTGAACAGATGTGGATAAAATTTGGTACCAGGTAATTTTTATTCGGGCTTAACACATAAGCAAAGCTAGTTTGTTACAATTTGTTGAAAAAATAATATCTAGCGCCAAGCTAAGCAGAGCTTGTGTTATAAATTATTAATTAATAAATTATATTCTATTATATAAGACCTAATTCACCATATAGAGGCCTTCGCCCTGCAGTGAAACGACTACACGAATAATAATGATGTTTTTTAACCGACTTCGAAAAAGGAGGGGGTTCTATGTGCGGCAGTATGGACATTATAATATATAAAGGTATATTGATTCCACCGTCAATCAGCACCGATTTCAAAAAATGTTTTGCTATTATATAAAGAATGATTCCTAGGTAGTCCCATGCTTCGGCGACAGCTGCACGCAACTTCAATTCGTGAATTATTGTGTTCCGTAATACCAAAAATGATGACTGAAAACTTTTTGTATTTTCGACAATGTGTTGTTATTCTGTAACTAAGGTTCTGACAGTTAGACAGCTTTACATTCTTGCGACTCTACAACGAAAACAATCAGAACTAACCTATGACCCATCCCTTGTTAAAAAAAAACGTCGTTCTGACATAGTATGTAAAATACAGCCTCACCATACAGCCGTTACTAGACGACAATATTTCTATTCGAGCCCTTCACTCTATAACAGAGTAAACAAAATACTTAACATCTACCCCCTACCTCGATACAAAATGAAACAAAAGTGCCTCCAATGGCTTTTAACCCTCTCGTATGAAGATACCGAAAACCTTTTAAAAAGTCCAAGCTAGATAGATAGCCTCTCACTTATTTCATACATGTACCACAACTTAGAGCCCATGCTCGGGACCTCTTGTTGCCCAGACTCTTAAGAGACTGGTGTCCTCAGGAGGCCCAACACATGGTAACTCCGCTCACACACACACACCCTGGCAGCCTCGTTGCCCGGACTCTCAAGAGACCGGTGTCCTCGGGAGCACCTTACACCAACCTCAAACACGCACCCTCGCATACACACACATACACACACGACACACGTACACACACATATCACAAGACACAGCACTCGTACATACTCAAACATACCACACACTCTTAGAAACCTAATCATACGAAATTTGCCTTGTATAAAGATAATTAGGTATTAAGTAACTATGAAAAATTACCTAGTTTAATTAATACTTGTCTAGTTATTAATCACTCTTTTACTTTTTATTTCATAACTTTGCTTTGCATGTTACTTAAATTATGTAACCTCAATATAATTAATTACCTATATGTTAGGACCTATTGTAAAAACCTAAATGTTAAGTACTTTTATTATGGCCTACTTTATAATATCGTGCCAGGAGGCGGGCGATGAGACTACGCCGCAGTTTTTAACTTTTGTGGTCTCTTCGTTCAACTTGTTATTTAAACCTATGTACCTACTTGTACAAATAAACGATTTTGTATTTTTTTTGTATTTATTTTGTATTGTAACTAGACAATGTAAGCTATGTTCCTTCTCAAACAAAACGTAAGATATTTTTGGTGGAAATATGCTTGAATTACAAATCATTTTGGTAGTACGTTTGTATGGACAAATCATCATCCGCAGGCCTCGGTATTCGAGGTAGATTTTTAAATTATCTAAATAGTGCGGGAAAAAATGTATATTATTTTCGAAATGATCAAATGATTGAAAAATACAATTGACCAGGTTACCGAAATACTTAATAGCAGTGTAATAGCTACCTAATACTAAATACATAAATCATTTGAAATAGGTAAGTACCGTAGTGTCACCGGAAATTGGGCAAGAGCGTACGGGTCGGCGCGCGCGCAGGAAATGAAATCGCGTCCGTCGAATGCGCCCGACATGCCTATTGCTCTATTGTGGCGATGCGCAGTTGCTTTATTGTTGCGCTGATTTGTGCCCTCATTCTGCTACAATCGACGAATCAAAATGTACTGTACAATGTCCTTTATAGTTAGGTACGTGGGTACAATTATTTAATTTACGTTTAAAATGTATGGGTTATTCCCGTCTGATCATATGATCAGATTGTGGTAGCATCTGAACAACTAAAAAGTTCCCGATGAATCTTATATGTGCCAAGTGGTTTATTTATGACGATATAACGAATAAAGCTTACAGAAAGATCTTTAAGGCGCAATTATAATTATCCGAATTGACTTGAACTGGGTTACGCTCAAAGGATTATCAAGCTGAAGTGGCAGTGGGCTGGCCATATCTCAAGAAGATCCGACAACCGCTGGGGCAAACGTGTTCTTGAGAGGAGACCGCGACTTAGCAAACGTAGTGTAGGACGTCCTCCGCCAAAGTGAAATGACGATTTGCAAAGCGGCAGATGCTGGACGCGGCAAGCTGAAAACAGGGCGCTATGGCGTTCATTAGAGGAGGCCTATGTCCAGCAGTGGACTAATATAGGCTGTTGATGATGATGATCGCTTACGTTAAAACCCTCTTTTCTCCGTTATCTTTATCGAAAAATCTTTAGAAAACATACATAATCATTAATGGGATTTTTAATGAAACCGATTGACGCAGTGGTTATGACATCATTTTGCTGTAGGTACAGTCACCAGCATAAATATATGACTATGGGCAGCGCTGCAAAAATATCTGATTATCAATTGAAGGTATAATTATGTGACGATACGTAGCCGGTAAAAATATGTGATGATTTACACGCGGCATAATAATCGTTTGCCTTGTAACAGCATAAGTATCGGATGGGACCGAGTAAAAGTATCTGATAGTGATAATGCACGAAGTCAAAAGTATGTGACATATCAGCAGCGTAAATATCTATCTACTGTAAAAGCATAATTATCGGATCACATTTAAACTGCATTAATATTTGACACAATGAACAGTAAAAAAATATCTCAGCAATCTGCAAGAATTAACTTTATATGCCTAAACATAGAGCCGTTATTTGAACGAAACTGTATGACGCTATCGTTATAATATCGAGGTGCTGAGATGTCTTTATGATGCTGCCACCATGAGTGCCCAAGTATAGGGCCAGCAGTCTAAACCCATCCAACTGCGCAGAGGTGTGAGACAGGGGGATGTTATATCCCGAAACTGTTCACAAGCGCGTTGGAAGATGTGTTTAAGACGCTGGACTGGAAAGGTAAGGGCGATTACATCTCACACCTGCAATTCGCTGATGACATAGTCTTAATGGCGGTCATCCATCAATCAGTGCGTTCTACCCGTCATGACCTACGGAGCTGAGACGTGGACACTTACGGTAGGGCTGGTCCCCCAGTTTAAAGTCGCCCAGCGAGCTATGGAGAGAGCTATGCTCGGAGTTTCTCTGAAGGATAGGATTCGTAACGAATTCATCCGACAGAGAACTAAGGTTATCGACATAGCTCAGAGGATTAGCAAGATGAAGTGGCAGAATCTGGCTATACCTCGAGAAGAACCAACAACCGCTGGGGTCAACGTGTTCTTGAGTGGAGACCGCGACTCGGCAAACGTAGTGTAGGACGCCCTCCGACCAGGTGGGATGACGATTTGCGAAAGACTGCTGGCAGATGCAGGATGCGGCAAGCTGAAGACAGGGCGCTATGGCGCTCATTAGGGGAGGCCTATGTCCAGCAGTGGACATATATAGGCTGATGGTGATGATGATGTATAACGCTCCTCGAAAAGAGTATCAACCTGCCATTGGATATCGCTGTCTCACGTTTTATGGCATGATTTTAGCAGATTTCAATTTCCTAAAATAAATAAAGAAGTGTTGATGTCAGCTTTTGGCATAAGACATTTTTTAGCAAGGAGATTACATTGGTTAAAATGGTATGGTGGTAACTATGTCTGGCTTATAAATATAACAAAAAAAGAAATTTCGAATAATCGAATGTTATGTCAACTGTCATACGCGAAGGAGTAAATATTTTTTACTGTTAAATGTGTCAGATATTAATGCAGTCTATCGTGATCCGATAATTATGCTTTTACAGTAGATAGATATTTACGCTGCTGATATGTATACACATACTTTTGTTTTCTTGCATTATCAGATACTTTTACTCGGTCCCATCCGATACTTATGCTGTTACAAGGCAAACGATTATTATGCCGCGTGTAAATCATCACATATTTTTACCGGCTACGTATCGTCACATAATTATTCCTTCAATTGATAATCAGATATTTTTGCAGCGCTGCCCATAGTCATATATTTATGCTGGTGACTGTACCTACCTAAACAAATGCACTGATGATGCTGATGACAGTTGATACATTTTAGTTCACATAAAAAGCCGTATGGCGATTTCTTGACAGCTTCGAGAACCGAAGCTATCTCTATACTATATTTTTAGATTTTTCCTAATTAATTAATTATTAATTAATGCTGGACACTTCACACAGCATTATCTAGCCCCAAGGTAAACAGAGCTTGTTGTGTTATGGGTACTAGATAACTGATATACGTAATATTATACATTACATAGATAGATATTTTTAATTATACATAGAAAACACCCAGACCAACGGAACAAATTTCTGCAGATCGTACACAAATTTGTTCCGAGGCGGGGATCGAACCCGCAACCTCTTGCGTCGCAGGCAGACTCTCGCCCGCTGCGCCACTGAGGTCGTCATGTACCTACCCAATGTAAAATACCCTATTAAAACCATCGGTGTATCGTGACCGCAAGACTATAAAGAAATCATCTGCCTCACTAATGAGCATAACAGTAACAAATAGCGAGAAGACAAAATGAATGCTCCGCAAATGATTATAATCACTAATTAATTCAGAGATATTTTTCCACTGGGTATTGCCACAAGGTACGATACTCTGGGGCCGCTAGCAGAGCCGCTCAGAGCAGCTAACGAAATGATAACAGATTGTCCCTTACAGAATCTCAAGAGCACGAGCTCTACAGATTCCTTGTTCGGGATTTGTCATTATCAATTTTGTGAGTCCTCAAATATTTGTTCTACATTTTTGACCGACTTCGACAAAGGTTTTATGTTTACCTTTGCCTTTTTTATGCTTTTAATGTATATGTCGGCCCCGAATCGTCAAATCATCCCTATATTAATAGATTCAATATCTATTGGAGAATGATTTCGTTAGTTCTTTTGCTGAAAAGATATCTCATAACGGTCAAATGAAAAAAATGTTTACTTAATCCCTGTTTGTACCATAATAATTTATAAACAATGTTTATACGAGTTCGAAGACGGTTTTTATTTTTTCAAAAGAAGTAATTGTGTACAATTGTAATTTCTATAGGAACGACGCCGAGACGAAGTCATCCAAAATAATTAAAAAAATGTATTTTAGAACAAAGCTTGCTTATGGTTATGATATAGAAAAATATAAACACGCATTGTAATGACGCCTTTCAACTTTTACATCTCGGTACTATTTATACATTTTCTAAGTTTCTGTGAACAAATTGTTATATGTTAATGGAAGAGATCGCTTCTAAGCGATAAGGCCGCCCATTGTACTTGTCTCATGTAATATGTCTTTTTTGTAATGTTCTTTTTCTGGTGTACAATAAAGTGTTTTGTATTGTATTGTATGCCTTTTATTAACATTTCACATTTTTTCACAACGGGATAAAAAGTAGCGTCCGAATTAAATAAAAAGTGTGTCCGTCCCTGTTATAATACCTCCAAATTTCATTAGGATCCGTTTAGCCGTTTAGTGTTATTCCTTTAGTTAGATTTAAAGGCTCAGCCAAACAGGAGTAATTTTTTGAGTTGTGAGTGGCGTATTTCTTGTCGCATAAATTCTGTCCAGCAGAAAATCTGTTCAGTTTCGACGCATTCCTCGTTCCACTACCCCCGCGAACAAATATTTTAATTTTTCGCGAATTTGGAGTCGCATAAAACCAGCGCGCATTAGCGATATGTATTGCTTCTGGGCACATGCTTAGCGATGCCCCCATTTTTGTTACATAATTTTCTTTTTCTTTCTTTGTCTTTTCTTTTTAATTTGTGTTATTGTGATAAAAATAAAACCTTTTACTTTAATTTAGTTGGAACTATGCGTATGCGTCAGCAGATAACTCATTTGGCGTCCCCGTGTGAATCAAACTTAGAGAATGCTCTAAGGAATCAAAACATAACTTTTCTATGAAACCAAATGCAGCAGAAACTACGCGACTGACAATTCAAAAATGTACGCACGTTTGGCCTCACACTAAAGCTCATCAAGGACGGCAGACACATTAGCCAGTGCCTTCTCTACCTTTATACCATATTGTGACTCAAAGTTTATGTAGATTTAGGTATCCCAAATGACTAGTTTTATCATAAAATACAAGCTTTCTGTGGAACACAGGCATAATATTCAATGTTAGTTCGATGAATCCGACGTATGCGCTTCGAAATCGCTAACTCTAATTACGGAATGCTGCGATGCGTAAAACATTTTTACCTTACTGTTAGTCAATAATTTTATACAGTTTTGATCAGTATACAATTTTTAAATAAATTTTAAAGTAAAACAGAGCTATTGACCTGTAAAATTACGTGTACTGATTGTAATTTATTGTTTCTGATGAAATTTTCACGCGGATTACAGAAACGATCTAAATGAAAGTAAGATTTTGTTTACGCTTTCTGATTAGTTCGAATAGAAAGCTATTTAAAAATAGCTGTGACATCTAGTTGGCTGTTTTGTTGAGATGGAATAGGTGGACGAAAAGATAAAAAGTACAAGGTCCTAGTTCAGATTTTTTGATGTTGGTGCGGAACTTAGGGAGTTTTTGAATCGAACATCGTTAAATTACATCCAAGAAAGCAATCATCATAAATTTATAACTCTCAATTTATTCAATAAATGCACTTTGCACCACGGCCCCGTCAACACGCTATCCCGGGATAAT
The DNA here is from genome assembly GCA_946478455.1 of Eupithecia vulgata. Taxonomy (NCBI): domain Eukaryota; kingdom Metazoa; phylum Arthropoda; class Insecta; order Lepidoptera; family Geometridae; genus Eupithecia; species Eupithecia vulgata. Next base: position 7,127,695 of record OX297869.1, on the reverse strand, counting down.
ACATAACATACCCTGCTGGACATGCAGGCTCTATTTGCTTATACCAGCATCCTCTATCTTGTGTTTCTCGGACCCAATGCCACATCCGCATCTTATAAGCAAATGAAAAATTTGCTTGTAAATAAGGTGGAACAATGCACGTTTTTAGCCGGCCTATAAGTAGGTATTATGTTCAAATAACTCACAATTTATCGTTGTACAATTACGTTGCTAAATAAACGTAACGTTAGCAATGAACACAAGTAGTTTTTACGTTTTTACAGGCTGGGTTTATCGCAAATGTTTCCAAATACCTTGCAACAATGTTCTTTTTGCTATTACGAATTCTTGCGCTATTTTGTAAATCAACTCGTTTCTTCGCCAACAATTTGACACACTTTACTGGAACTCTCAAGGAACACAAAAGCATTTTAATTTTTCATTTACGTCCGCTTGTAATTAAAATGCCTGGTAACGTTCGAATAATTGGATTGGTTACCTTAATAAGAACGCCATTAGCCAGATTGTTAGACGTTCTAATGGTGGACGCATACTTAGATGATGGTAGAAAGAAGGTATGTAGGTTTAAGAAGGTGGGTATATAGAATAGAATAGAATATATTTTTATTTCTTACAAAACTTACACAAAATACATTAGTTAAACTAAGAAATAGAAATAAAACAAATATATGTTGTTATTAATAAAAATTGCAAGATGATACGTAAATTATACTTATAGGTAACTTATACAGTCATACGTGTGTGTCTGTGTGAACCTAGGCATATTAAACTCAGGTATCTAATGAATAATGGACAAATATAGGCTGATGATGATGATCTAATGAATTAGGTAGAATGTGGTAGTGTGTGGTGTGTAAATTTACAATTCAGGCTTTTTCAGGCAGGAATTTTAAACTCTACCACGACGAGACTATGTTTATCCATAGCCTGAAAAAACAGAGGAAAAAAAATCAATAAGATTACTTTATGATCATTAATCTAAAATAGATGACCGCAACATAGAGACGTTTTTGTCGTCTTGCATTGATAATTACGACCTCTTGTGTTGAAAAACGTAGGCTGTTACAAAGTATTTGCCATTACATTGCCTTTCCTCGTGCAAAGCTCGCGAAGTCGAGATTCGTTGAGACCTGAGGCAAGCAAAGCACTACGTCGATAGCCATAATTGTCCCGATTGCCCGACCGTGTAGTAAAATGTGAAAAAATGCTGGCTACCGCTAACTTACAGCCAGCATGCGAGAAGGACACGCAAGCCGCACCCGTTCCATTCCACTTCACGTTTTATAACAGAAATAACTTAGGATTCTTACCGATCTCTGATAAAAAGGGTTCTTTTTTTAACTGTTTCGATCAATACGTTGGAGCTTGGAAATCAATTTGGTATTTAAATTATTGGTTCGTTTAGATCTTCAATTCGAACAGCATTGCGTGTTTACAATCAGTACTATTTAGATATGTATTATATTTAGTTTATTTTACTTTTGGATTACGTTTTACCTTTTACCTAGTGGGGATTTACTGTTACCTATCGACATGAACTGCCCATTATCCCTACTTTACGATACGATACAATCTAGCAGGCTTTAGGGATTTATTTAATCACAAATCATGATTCATAATAAAAAAATGTGTACGCTTTTTATATAGGTAAGTAACTAATTATGAGTTCATAGCTGAAAGTTTGGAATTATTTTCATTTACCGACGATATGACGAGATGTGTGTGTGTGTGTGTGTGTGTGTGTGTGGTTGTAGGTACCTACGGTTTAGCTAGATATAAGTAATAATAATAATGCTGGTCAATTCACACAGCATGATCTAGCCCCCAAGCTAAGCCTAGAGCCAGCCCTAGAGCCAGCCCTAGAGCTAGCCCCAGATCTTGTGTTATGGGTACTTGATAAGTGGAATACCACAGAATAACTAACTCGGAAAACGAAACGTTTCTCGTTCGTATCTCAATCTCATCATCGTTTCGTTACTGATTCGTTTTCTTGCAAAACCTAATACGGACCAGGTTAGGAAGGTACTCTTATTTTTGAAAATTTACTAAAGTGCAATTTTTCAACCTCGGTAATTATAATTAGGTAGGTACCTAAATATTATATCCAGCAAATGTATATGCTGGAATATGAAAACAAATTTTTAGTATTTGCAAAAAACGTCAAGTCATTGCGTTGACTGTACTAACCTAAATCAGAATAAATATAAAATTCGTGTAAAAAGCAAGAGTGAAACCCAGTTCCTACGCACCTTTGTTTGGCTGCCCGCCCCGGCAAGTTTTCACTCCGCGTAGGAAATGCGTCGCTCTACATTAGGCAAATAAAGTAGGCTACATCCGCACCACCGCACCCCTCGGTGTCAAAGAATTACTTACTCTGGAAGAGCCATTTTAAAGCATTTTTTCGTTTGCTGCATGCTCGAGTAGAACAAATGAGAAATAAGAAAGAATAGTACATACTTGATAGGATAGGAATCAGGCACTTTGTCACCTAGGTGTGCAACCTACGCGACAACGTGCCTGATTCGCCGAGGGCCTTAAATCTCCCGAGATAGGAATCACACTTTCTCCCGAGTAATACATAGTGCTTTATACTACACCTACAAGAAAATATAAGTTCGAACGTGTGAAAATCGTACGCAATAAATATGCGCGTACGATTTTCACATGGTTCTTTATACAATTATACTTCCGAATTGTAAGAGGTAGTAGTGACTAATCAAACCATCATCATCATTATCAACCTGTTAGTCCACTGGACGGAGCGCCCTATCGTTAGCTTCCCGTATCCAGCATCTGCCTGCAGTCATTCGAAGGTCGTCATAACATTTCGCCGTAGGGGTCTACACTACGTATGCCGAGTCGTGGTATCCACTCAATAACAAGTTTACCCCAGCGGTTGCCGGCCCAGTGCCACTTCAGCTTGATAATTCTTAGAATTATGTCATACCCAAATTAGTATCCTTAATAACAGTAGAGCTAAATTAAAAAAATTTACCATTCCATGTAGATACTACCTTCAATTCCCAAGAGTGGAGTGGATGATGGTGGCACAAGACTGAATAGAAAGGCGTAATAGAGAGGGGGCACAGCTGTGGATGTTCACTGGCTGGGTGGATAAATAGATTCACTAGTAGATATTTGAATTTAAATAATTATTAAACTTGCATAAAACCTTTAAATTACATTCGTCAACCTGGCTAAGCAATTAATAGAAACTAGGCAATCATAAAAAATGTGATGAAATTCCCTTTCAGCGTGATTAATTTATATTAAGTTGTTTTTTTGTAATAACAACGTACCGGTACGTCGTTTATTTATATTGAATTTATTTACCCAACAATTTCAAACAAATTTTGAAAAACGCTTGGTCTTGTATGTAAATGATACTGGAGAAATAATAATAAAGAACTTAATCCTCATATAGTAATGATTACAAAAACTCACCAATGACTTCGTTCGGTAGACTTGTCTTCAGCAAGCTCGCTTGTTGCACGTTCCAGTAATCTTACATCAATGTATACTTAAAACGTTCAAATATGAATAACACTCGTATAAATGTATATATAAGGGATATTTTAAATCTATAGGCACAGCAATGATATGTATTTGTTTGATAATTTTATTACTAAGCTAAGACATCAGGTTTTCTTATAAATCGCGTGGAATTCACTGCATATTTATTGTGATGCAAAGTGGTTTGAGCACACGCTTGCACATTGTTTTCACACCAGTTTCTACCACAATCCATTGACAGTAAGTCACAACATCACTCTTGGATCCATAGTTTTGTTATCACTGTCCACATTCACTGTTTTTACTTTATTTTTGCAGTATTTGATCAAATTATGGCCGCTAGATGTTAGTTTGGTTAGATCGCGAAACTGCCTACAAAACAAAGGTTTTATCAAGTCTGTTTGACGGAAATAACTAGCAGGTGAAAAGAGAAGGGTTTAAAGTTTGTCTAAATAGAGATTTACGTGTGTTTTTAGTGAGAAAATGCTAATTTAGGGTGTAATGTTTCGCAGTGGTTTTCTAAGCGTGGTTGAATGTCAGCGATGTCATTTTTCGCACATGCGCGCTGTTGGGAAGTTTGACATTATAGGAAAGGGAGGGCCGAGTCGATAAAACAGAGTACACGGAACTTGGTAGAGTCACACATAGAGTAACTTTTTGAGTCACAGATTATCTATACCACGTACAGACCGTAAGATGTCCCCAGCTTTGTATGGAATAACCTACAAAACAGGGGACATCTTTTTGGGAGTTCGATGCAAGTTCACTTGCCTAATTAATCATATAAACAGATATAAATGTTTTTAAACTTACACGATCTGAACACATAATTATAAATACTATTTAACAACGTAGTCTTAACTATATACTTACTCTGAATTTTCTAGTTGTGTTCTAATTTGAGGCCTTACTCTATTACTTATATTAATTTACTTAAGCTATTTTTTATGTAGAGCCAACTGAAAAAGGATGTGTCAACTATGTGTTAACTGAAAAAAAAATAGTTACTGCCTTTTCGACAAAAAAAAACTGGACTGCTTTTATACAGAAGGTAGGTACGGGTACGGATGACTCCTGAGCTATCGTAGCATTTTGCTACGAACCTCTACGAGTTGTAGACCTCTACCAAAATGATCACGAACTTCAGGGTTCTTGTAGGTGTTAGGCAATTAGGCATCTTTGTTAATAGTTTTGCTAGGAGATAAAAAGACTAGCTAGACCTACAACTGCACCCATGCGGGTTCGAATCCTGCCGAAATCGGAAATTTTTGGGACATTATTAAAAAAATGAAATTTTCCCAGTGCGAGTAGCGCACTATAAAGCAAAAAACTAACTACACCCATATTTTAAATCATGGTGTCAATGCGAAAACTAAAATTAAACTAACTAAAAACAAATTTGACAGCACTAAAAATAATAATATCCTTTTTATTTCGATCGTTATGAAAGGGACGGCAATATTTTTGGTCCTGTCAAATATTTTTAGTTTAGTTTTGGCGACATCTGAATTGAGTCCTAAAAAACTGAACCATTGTTAATGCAGTGCTTATGGAACATTACACGATTACTATCAAACACGAAGTCTAGGTACCATTATTCTTTATATAGCTATTTTAGTATGCATGGCGTGGCTTTTCACTACATTTCTTTTATTTTTTCAAACGATTTAATTTCTACGTATTACTGTCAAGTTAACACTGAAAACTGGTGGAAACATCAAAAACAGGCACATTATATGTATACACGCACGTGGATATTTTAAAGGAGGTCAGATAGTTATGAAATTCAAAAGATATTAGATTGATAGAAATAGATCGATCGATGGATGAAGGTAGCATCGGATCGGAGTGCTATTAGCGACGTCGCTTATAGAAAGCATATGTCCAGAGCGGTGGACTTTTGTGGGCTGATATCATGATGTTGAAGATCTAGAAAACAACTTCAACCTACTAAATTATTATATAATTAACCTAATTAAGTAGATACTACTTTTACTTTTCTAACATCGACTTTGTAAGAAACGACTTCAAAAAACAAGATCCGTCAAGTGCGAGTGTAACTCGCGCGCCGAGGTTTTAACGAAGAGGCGCCGAGGTTTTCGAACATTTGCCAACTAGGTATTTGGACAGTAAATTTTTCGACTTCTTTCGAACGGCAATATTTTGATAAGTATGTAACCTACAGAAATTACGATAACTGTTTTATAATTTACAAAACAATGCCTATCATTTGATATCAATAGGTAGGTATCTCCATCGATAATAAACCCCCTTTTCGATCATTTTCAAGACTACCAATTTTTCAAGAATGGTAATTTTTACAGACTTCTCTATATTTTTCCTGTAAAATATAAATTGATATGTACAAACGCCGAATACATTGTACATGGATCCGTCTGCAATCTTCGGAGATAGATTGGGGGTAATGGTAATTCCACATTTTTTGAAATATTTCTAAAAGTATGAAACTTATAGAAATTTCAAAATGCGTTTTGAAATGGCCAAAACAATACCTTTCATTTAATATCCCCACGTGGGGAGGTACCCCCCCCCCCTATCGGAAAAAAAATGCCCCCCTTTTTGACCATTTTTCAAAATGGCTATCAAAGTATTTCTAAATATATAGGAAGAATTCGAAGTCTATCGAAATATTCGAAAGATAATGCGTACAAGTCGTACTAAGGCCTATAACAAGCTTACAACTTAACTGAAGTAAAGATAAAAGAAAAGCAAAATGTAATAAAACTGACGTGAGGTCATTTTCCACGGGCAATTGTGTAGGTTGCGTGGCTGACTCTACAATTCCATTCGTGCGTTTGGTTTTTCTATGAAAACGTACAACTTACATTTGTTATTTGATTGTTATTTTCTTTCTGAATAAAAAACTTACATTTTGTACCTAGTATTTTTAAATTAGCTTAGCCCTACTTTTTTTACAATACTAAACTACCAGCCTTTTTCATAACTAGAAATAAAGAAGATTGTAACTGTAATTTATTAACAACCATCCTACTAATATTATAGAGGCGAAAGTTTTTGCCTTTTCAAAGATTTTTGGTAGATTTAGAGAATTTGGCACACATAAAGATTTGGACCTGGATTGACATAGGCTATAGACATAGGCTGAATGAATAAAAATAACCAAATGGAAATAACAAAATAAATAAATGGAACCCTCTTTGTGCGAGACTGACTCACACTCGCCGTTTTAGTAAAAAAAACACGTATGAAGCAGCGGGCAGAAGCCTATTACGCAATCGATTCTTACCCTCTTATTGTAAATATCTACGTAATAGTTCCGATCCATTGCCCGCTAAAGAACTATAAACTATTAAATTGATGACGGTAGTTTATATTAGCGTTTGAAACAATGCGTGGCTACTTACTTACTATGTACTGGACATAAGTACCTTCATTGTCTTGCGTGCCTTACGGATTGTTATGCAAGACTCCCAACAATTTGGATTCATGTAGTTATCGGTTTCATTACATGTCGACTTTATAAAGTCGACATGTAATGAAACCGATAATGATGGTCTGGTGTCAATGGTCTTAAAAGTGGACAGAAATGGTTTGCAGTGCCTTCTTCGTTTCCAGTGTTTACTGCGCCAAGTTTTCGAAGATACGTAAAAAGATAAGTTAAAATTGTAGGAGGATTTTTGTCGAATATATGTAGTCAAAGCGCTAGAGATCTCGTTGAAACATTTAACCCTTATTCTTAATGGTCTGCTTTAAACAGCTGCTAAACGGTGGTATTTGTCATTCTGATTTTTGTTAATAGAGGAAGACAGTGTGAGAATTAATGTGTTAAATTAGCTGACTATTATGAATAAGGGAGTACGGTTTTTGTATTATAGTGCGTAAGCCTAAGTATAAGTGGTAATCTCTAAGAAATAAGTTTCCAAAAAAATTCGATGGCGCTAAAGGCACTAAGAGGTTAAAGATTAAAAAGAGGACTAAGATTTCGTGGCTTAGTTGGTTAGAGCACACCCGTATAGAGGGTGGGGTGTAGGTACGAGTCCTGCAAAAATATAGTTTTTTTGATAGATTGTTTGCAGATAGATTAATTGTTTAAAAAAAATATTTGGGAACTTATTTAATTTCTAAGGGAGTAGGTACGTGTATATTTTTTAACACAGACGTTCTTAGCTCTCTACTTTCGCTAGTGCTTGAAAATTCCTTGGGACTTTGGATATCATCCACCATAATATGACCTCCACCACAAATACCTACCCTGGAAAATTAGGCCAACTAAAATAAGGAAAATTAATTACTGTTTTTGAATTTACTGTTTTCCAATAAAAAATAATTTCATAGGTAACGATTTTGACTTTATTTTAACAAAATATTCCGTAACTTTATACGTCAAACCTAAGTCCCAGAACAATTTACCTACATTTTAGTTAATATTGATATTATTGTACCTCCCATCTTTTGTCAAACGTTATAAAGAAATGTAAAGATTCAGACTTTCTCTATTTTGGTCGGTAGGTACCTTACCTTATTATTATAGGTACCTATTATACATTATTATGCCCATATTCTTACACATTTTGGCTACCATCGATTCTTAAACATTTTGGGCATCATCGATGTGTGTTTGTTTGTTTCTAAGAGGTTTGTCACATTCACATGCATTAGTTATTAAAAATATACCTACATTTGTTCTCTTACGAAACAATCAAAGTCGGTACCTATCTCAAATAATCTCAAACCAATCAAGGCCATCTTCGTACATTAATATTGATACAAATCGTGTTATTATCTATTGTTTGCGCTAAATTGGTTTAGCCTTGAGGAACGCTAAGAGAAGCAATTAGAAATCCGACTCGAACGCCTTTGCGTGCTGCCGAAAACAATTAGTACTCTGGTTATCTAGGCTGCTAGGCCAAGACTGTTAACAGTGTTATCGTTTCTGTGTGATATCAATGTTATGCAAATGTAAGTTTTGATTCCTGCTACTGTAACTAGCGAGCTTTGAGAAGTTTACTTTGTCTATAGGAACCTACTAGCCTGCTTTCACTGTCTACTTTATATAAGGGTATCTATAGGGATATACGTGTATGGAAAAACCTGATTAATACGTCTACCAGCTCATCAGAACGCGCTCGTCTACTCGCCATTTCCGAGTGGGAATCAGGACTTTGGTTATATGTTTTGACTTTCAAAAATCTAGGTAGGTACCCTTTTAGACAATAATTCATTTCGGGTGGACACCTCTTTGCGTTTGGTTTCTCCTTGCCAATTTGCATACTGTTGCCAGTGCGGTGAAACCGCCGTTGATAAGTTCGGTCACCATGCACTGGCATGTGCCTCTAGTGAAGGACGTGTGTCCCGTCATTAGTACAATTAATGACATCATCCGTCGTCAGGCTTTTACCAGCGTCGGTGTGACAGCTACTCTCGAACCACGTGGCCTAGTGCGAAATGATAGTAAAAGGCCTGACGGTATGACTCTGATTCTGACTCTGAAGATGGGTCGTCCTTTAATTTGGGATGGCACGTGTGTAGATACCCTAGCACCTTCTCATTTTGCAGGGACTTCAGTATGAGCCGGTTCCGCAGCAACATCAGCGGAGTCCCTCAAACGGCGAAAATACCCTAATCTGGACGACCCATTCGAGCCGTTTGGGGCGGAAACTCTATGTCCCTTGGGGCCCTGGGGCACACGCAATATACTTATAAAGATCTTACAAAACTCCTAATTAAAGTCCACAGGTGATCGAGATCCTTTGAGGCTTTTATTTCGGTCAACAAATTAGCATTGCCATTCAACGTGGTAATGCTGCCAGCATTCTGGGCACTCTGCCTTCTGCTGACGGCTTAGATTTTTAGCAAATAAATTTAAGTGTAGGTAAATATTAGTTGTCATCTTTATTCAGAAAGAAAATAACAATCAAATAACAAATTTAAATTAAAACTTTTAATAATAAAAAATTAGTTGTCATTATTTTATTTAGTTATTGTAGTTTTCTTTATATTTTTTTCTTTATTTAGAGGATGTTTCAAAAAATTATATATTTATCTGGTAATTTTTTTTTAAGCTTAGTGGGAGACTTATATTTATTTAACAGCAAAAAATAATTACAACTAATATTTACACTTACATCTATTTACTAAAAATCTAAGCCGTCACCAGAAGGCAGAGTGCCCAGAATGCTGGCAGCATTGCCACGTTGAATGGCAATGCTAATTCGTTGACCGAAATAAAAACCAGCATTCCGATCACCTGTGGACTCTATTAGTAGTTTTGTAAGATCTTTATAGATAACGTGTGCCCCAGGACCCCAAGGACCTAGGGTTTCCACCCCAAACGGCTCAAATAGGTAACCTCTGTCAAGACTAGCGTATTTTCGCCGTTTGAGGAACTCCGCTGATGTTGCTGCGGAGCCTGCCCTTACTGATGTCCCTGCAAGATGAGAAGGTGCTAGGGTATCTACACACGTAGCATCCCAAACTAAAGGCTGACCCATCTTCCAAGGAATCAGAGTCATACCGTCAGGCCTTTTACCATCATCTCGCATTAGGCCACGTGGTTCGAGAGTAGCTGGCACACTGACGCTGGTAAAAGCCCGACGAATGATGTCATTAATTGAACCATGGCGGGACACACGTCCTGCACTAGAGACACATGCCAGTGCATGGTGACCGAACTTATCAACGGTTTCACCGCACTGGCAACGGTGTGGCACTAGGCAAGGAGAACCTAAACGCAAAGAGGTAGCCACCCGAAATGAGTTATTGTCTAAAAGGGTACCTAAATTTTTGGAAGGCAAAACATATAACCAAAGTCCTGATTCCCACTCGGAAACAGCGAGTAGACGAGCGCTGGTACTTATACTACTTCTGGTAATTATATTATAAAAAAAATTATAAAAACCAAAAAAGTTACTAAAAAGATTTTTATTTTGTCAGAATAGAGACGAATAATAAAGTAAGTACAGAAAAACTATCAAACTCAGAATGATCTGCTCTACCCAGCATGTGCTATGGTAGAGGAGATCATACCATAGCGCGGATTACATTTCACTAGCTAATGAGCGACATGGCGCTCTGTCTTCAGCTTGCCACATCCAGCATCTGCCTGCAGTGTTTGGCAAATCGTCATCCCACCTGGTCGGAGTGCATCATACGTTTACAGAGTCGCGGTCTCCACTCAAGAACACGCTTACGGCGTTGTCGGACTCTACCTAAGACACAATATTTTCTACTGTTATCTGTCCCGCCCTAAGCCTGAGCATCTGAATACGTTTGAACGCCGAGAGACACAGTGGTACTAACTAATCTAACCAGTCAATGAACACGATGAAGAACACTCCCCCCCACCTTCCCATGGTCCTGTCAACCTTGCGGTTATACGGACCGAAACTGTAAGGAAAGAGCCACTCGGGTAGCTCTAGCCTCTACAAATCCTATGCTTCATGTCCCGAACACTCTCCCCCTTCTGGGGCATGCTACATCACATCACAGACTTCATTGCCGGGCTGCTCCAACCCAGCTCGGTACTGCTCGGCTTGCTTGCGGCGTTGTCGGACACAATATTTTCTACTGTTATCTGTCCTGCTTTGAGCCTGAGCATCTGAATACGTTTGAACGCCGAGAGACATAGTGGTACTAACTAATCTAACCAGTCAATGAACAGCAGAACAGTCCGGTTAGGCGCGCGCGCAACCCAATCCGTACATCCAAGATGGCGCATAGATCACGGTCCACATGCCATGTCCGCCACGCTTGGCCAGTCAAGCGTGAGCACACTTTTTTCTACATAAACATTGTTCACTGTAGAGAAATCGACGGGCGTGACTACCATTGTATTCGGACTAAATGCAGAGAATATTAGAGCGTGATGATGTAAAATAATATCGTGCAAAAGTTAATACGGAAAGGGCTTTAAATTATACCTAAAACTGTAAGGCCTAACTGTCAACAGTCTGGTGGCAAATATTTGGTTCCTTATGCAGTAGATGTTATCAATTTCTAGTAGTTAGGTAGGTAGGTACCTAAGTTTGTAATATATACTATTTCTGTTGTAAGGTAAGCGCGTGTCACAGCGGAGCCGCTGCTTGCGCACATTGGGAGTCGCATAAAACCAGCGCGCATTAGCGATAATATGTATCGCTTCTGGGCACATGCTGAGCGATGCCCCCTATTTTGTCACTTATTTTTCTTTTTCTATGTTTATCTTTTCTTTTTAATTTGTGTTATTGCGACAAAAATAATACCTTTACTTTTTTTACTTTACTAATGGTAGTAATTTTGTGATTCTTTCGTATTATTTTATGTTATGTTTATGTGACTAAGGGAAATAATGTAAACCTATCGAAAATTTCTCGTCAAAAACTACCTGAATCATATCTCTGTTCTTTTTGTAGATTGACTCGTTATAAAAATAAGTAATCATACTCATGCATGTCCTTCAGAAATTCAGAGTCTTAAAATACTTATCTAGTTTTCAATGATTAAATCTCACAATAAACATTATAAAAATAATCAGCTTTTTTGAAGTCACAAATATATATTAAGGGAACTTCATGGTCGTGCTTATACCAAACAGAAAATAAATTCGTGGATGAGGTATAACAAATAAGCACCTTCATATTCCCGTAAATACTTACTAAGTCGTATCTAACTGTATCCATATCCATAATTCCTTAGAAACCAGTTTGTTTATCGCATTGCTTCCGGTCGATTATGCTTTGTTCGCGGCTGTTCGAGCGCATCTATTCAAATTGCGAGATATCAATGCGCATACGCAATGAGCCCGCATTTACCGTCTCAGTACATTATCAGACTACAAACAAACAAGGTTAACTTGGTAGATGTTAATTTGGTAAATATGGTCTGGTACGGTACCTAAGGACGTGGTGTTTCGGTGTGGTGGTCCTCCTACTTCTCAACATCCTATCATCATCATCATCATCAGCCTATAATTAGTCCAATGCTGGATATTAGGCCTCCCCTAATGAGCGCCATAGGGCCCTGTATTCAACTTGCCGCATCCAGCATCTGCCAGCAGTCTTTGGCAAATCGTCATCCCACCTGGTGGGAGGGCGTCCTACACTATGTTTGCCGAGTCGCGGTCTCCACTCAAGAACACGTTTACCCCAGCGGTTGTCGGTTCTTCTCGAAATATGGCCAGCCCACTGCCACTTCAGCTTGCTAATCAGCATCCTATAAAAGTCCACTTCTTAACACAGGTCTCCCTGATAATCGCCTTATTGGCTTTTATCTCATGGTAAAAGACTGTTGGCCGTGGGGCGTAAGAATCTACCCCTCCAACTCAGCCCGTGGATGTCGTTTAAGCCGACTAAGAGAACCTACCAGAGGAAGGGCATCAGAGTATTCCTTCTGAATATTTTCAACACCGACACTGCGATCACCAATCCGCCTGCCAAGCGTCGTGATTATGGCAAAACCCCCCCTACATGATTGGCATGCACAATTGAAAAACGGACACCACTTCCCGCGGCTCAGAACCGCTCTTTGTGGCGTCGTATGGGGAGGACTATGTCCGGCAGTGGACGTGTATGAGCTGATATGATGATGAAAAGACTGTTGGGGTTGGAAGAGTATTCGATAGACACAAGACATTGTAGCGGTCGTTTTTTTTTGAACGTACAACGTACGTTTGAAACGGTCTGAGCACTTAGGAAACATACAAGAACGAAGAATAATAAACTAAAATGTGTCCAAGAATCGCAAGAATATATGACGGTGGCGTCATATGTTACAGTTCCCATCGAAGGTTCTTTTCTAGCTAATAGCGTATCGAATATCGATCGATTCTAGCCTTATTTTATAAACCACGTGTCCTATTTCCCATGGAATGTCGCATGATACTAAGAAATAATTCAAGAACACTGCGGTAAAAGGTACCTAGTTCGAGTTTCCTATCCTAGGCCTCGACTCTGGTAGACTATAAACATCTTTACAGTATTCGTGTCGATTCTCTCTTTATTCTATCTTGAATTTTGAGGTATATAGCAAATTCGAAATGAAACTTAAACTAGCTAACATAGCGTTGACGAACAAACATTTGTTCTAGTTAATATCGTTTCATAAAATGCTTTTCACTTGGCTGCTGGAGGTTTTTATACTGCTTGGAGCACGCAACGCTATTTGCTAACATTACAGTACCTACTTACTAACACGAACCTACGTACCTTAGTCCCAGAAGGTTGTGATATTTTTTTTATTGCAGATCTTTATTTTAAATACGATTTTTCAGGGTTGGTTCCTTTCTAAACTAAACCAAACCAGAAACGACATGCGAACCTCTATCACATTATCTCATCAAGTGAGCGTTAAGTTGCACCTGCGTTCCTTTAAATTAAATTTTATGATTTTTACCATCTGTAGAAACCTAGTTTTATTAGTAAGACGGTAGTACCTAGGTATTTCTCAAGTCATTACGAAAACACAACTAGCGAAAATGTAATTTGCCGCAAGTCGTCCACTATTTTCAATGAACTCATGATAAAACCAATTTCGATTCACTGGTATTTTAGTAGCATTTGGGAACATGGAACGAAATTTTGTGCTAAAATCTAATTAGAATGTCGCGCCAACCCGCGACGAACCACAGGTACCTCATGGACGGAGGAAATCACCCCCCATGGTCGTAGTTATACCTAGAGGGGTTTTGAAACATAAAAAAATACAGCTACTAACCAGCCAAAGCTGATCTGTAAAAGTCAACAAAAGACACCATCCACGAGGGATTTCATTTAATTACTTCAGACTACATGGTTCCCTTTATACTGGCTACGCCGAAACATTAAATATTAAGGTTCATGCTTCAACCTACTTTCCATGTCCCTGAAGAATAGGTACACGAATAATTCCTTGTAATTTTAGGGTTGAGGACCCGGTTATATTGCCACGAAAGGATATGCGTAGCTCTAACTTATTTACTAGAGAAATAATAGGCTTGTTCAAACGGAATAGTAATTTCAAAGAACGTTTGTTAAATTACTATCTATTCTAACATTATATATTACCTTAAATTACCTTTGTGGTTAGTTACTAAGCTACTCATCGTGACTCATTCTATGTATATTTCAGGTTGATAGACCTTTGAAGAGGCTAATTACCTACAATCAACTTAGTAGGTATAGGTACAGTTGTAGTAGGTAAATAAATAAATAAATAAATAAATAATGCTGGACAATTCACACAGCATTATCTAGCCCCAAGGTAAGCAGAGCTTGTGTTATGGGTACTAGATAACTGATATACGTAATATTATACATTACATAGATAGATATTTTTTATTATACATAGAAAACACCCAGACCAACGGAACAAATTTCTGCAGATCGTACACAAATTTGTTCCGAGGCGGGGATCGAACCCGCAACCTCTTGCGTCGCAGGCAGACTCTCGCCCGCTGCGCCACTGAGGTCGTCAAATCCAAATAAAAAATCTTGTAATAGTAACACCTGTGGTTTAATTTTAGGGTTTATAGAAAAAGGTTTACGATTATCGGCAAATTACTTTACCGCAATGCTTGAAAACGAAAGTTTTCAATCAGTGCGTCCTACCCGTCATGACCTACGGAGCTGAGACGTGGACACTCACGGTAGGGCTGGTCCACCAGTTTAAAGTCGCTCAGCGAGCTATGGAGAGAGCTATGCTCGGAGTTTCTTTGAAGGATAGGATTCGCAACGAATACATCCGACAGAGAACCAAGGTTATCGACATAGCTCAAAGGATTAGCAAGCTGAAGTGGCAGTGGGCTGGCCATATCTCGAGAAGAACCGACAACCGCTGGGGTAAACGTGTTCTTGAGTGGAGACCGCGACTCGGCAAACGTAGTGTAGGACGCCCTCCGACCAGGTGGGATGACGATTTGCGAAAGACTGCTGGCAGATGCTGGATGCGGCAAGCTGAAGACAGGGCGCTATGGCGCTCATTAGGGGAGGCCTATGTCCAGCAGTGGACTGAAAAAGGCTGATGATGATGATGATGACTTTTCCGCTAATTTTATTCATTGTACGCAAAGAACCTAGATGACCTTCCTTCTTTCATGCTGTAGCGCTTGGACAGCCAAGGGATCGCGTACGCGTACGCTACTCAATTCGACACACTCGAGATTTCTTCAACGTTGTTTTAGAGGGTCTTATCTTATTGATGTGGAAACCCACTCCACCCTGATGTTTTATCATTACCTATCACCCTCGCGAAAGTAAAGATGGCCTGAGTTTAGGGTTAGTGTCCTCTCCCTTTCTAAGGACTTCACATTACCCCAGAACATGCCATTTAATGTTCTCTAACTGCTCTTCCAACTCAGTGTTCCAACTGCGCTAGATGGTGGTCAAGACTCAGAGTGTCCGTTTAACGTAGCCAGGGTCAAATTATGAATCTAATGAATGGCAGACTAACGTAGCCCGGGGATTTTTAGCATACCCTTCTCCGCTGTTACCGAGGCCGCTGCCATGGCTAGGAACGCCTATTCCCGATTATCCCTACCCCCTGCGTTCCTACTAGGAACAATCGGGGAAAAAATCCTGATTGTTACTACTAGGAACAACCGGGAAAATTTATTCCCGATTGATCCTACCTCCTCTAAAAAGTTTAGCGAGGCGGCCGGGAACTAGGGGAATTTTCTTTTGGCGTTTATTTTCATTTGGGGATAGGCACCTAATGCCCATAAGCCCCATGGTACGCGGGCGTGCGGGTTGGGGATCGCAGTTTAGTGATGGGCGTGATGGGATTTTTCTGCAGGGGGCGCTGCTGCCCGCCCCCCGGTGTAGGTATGTCCCTTAGTCGCCTTATACGACACCCACGGGTAGAGTTGGGGTGGTGCAATTTTAAATCGACATCACACGGGAAAAAAATTGCATACTTGTAGTTTGATGAATTCATTTCGAAATGTAGTTTGAACCTGCGAGGGTTCGCACGCGTTGTTTCTATAGAAACGTTTAAAGAGCATTCCTATACCATAAGCATAAAAGGTACCCTATGTTTGATTCTATTGCCAAATTTTTGCCAATTTCAGCTCAATCTATTCTGTAGTTTTGGCGTAAAGAAGGAACAATAATCCTTCCATACATCCATCTTAAGACGAATAGTAAGGCAAATGACCTTGGACCTTTCCGCGCGCCTTTATGCAGCAAAGAGTGCTTGTTTTCGGTTCAGCATACCTTGTAGTGCCATAATGGTGTTTTCTATGTATAATAAAAAATATCTATCTATGTAATGTATAATATTACGTATATCAGTTATCTAGTACCCATAACACAAGCTCTGCTTACCTTGGGGCTAGATAATGCTGTGTGAATTGTCCAGCATTATTTATTTATTTATTATTTATTTATTTATTATTTAATCAACCAAATAATAGGATCCTCTGCGGTTGACCGACGTGTAACTGGTCAGGTTTGAATCACAGATTTTGTAGGTGCAAATACGTTTTAACGTTTGATTTCATTAATTTGACTGCTTTTCGAAGCTAATGGACCTCCAAGCGGTAGGTATGAACTATGTGAATCACTATACTGAATTTGGTACTAATCGAATTTGAAAATTGGGTTCGAAGCTGCTACACATACACTATAACTAACAGTATAACAACTACACTATGATTAACAGCAAATATTTGGAACCTCCAAGGGACCTTTCAGGATGTGTGTTACAGGATATATAAATTTCAGAGCTCCACAATCAATATTTTCGTCGGAAAACGGGTTCGAAAACACCTAATTTTCTTGTTTTTGCCTTAGTATGCGCCTTAACTATGGCATTTATAATAGGTACCTATTTTTATGATGTCAGCGGGTTTACTACGAACCTTCCACATAGGTACTGTTTGAAGACCACCAACAACCCATCTTCAGTCATCACATCAAATCACTGTGTGTGTGGTTCGAGTCGCGTGCGTTCAGCATCCCTTCCGTAGTTCATCCACTCAATGAAACGCACGAGAAAACACAAATTAATAATTAATTTGTGTTTTCTCGTGCGTTTCGAGTTCAAATTTTAAAATTTTTTGCTGCACATTCTTATTGTGGTATTATGCGTTGTTGAAGATTGTGCTTTACTTTATAGTGATTACCTTGCTGTTACGTTGTTGTTTTCTGTTACTGTTATCAGTTTTGTTAAGTTTTCATTAATATATATAGCAGGAGTACCTACCTAGGTAGGTATATGGCTAAGATCAACTCTTTCTATGCTATGAAATCAAAAATCGTGCTCGGAGGGATGCGGAAAGCGGGCGTCTAGAACCGCACTCACCCTGAAGAATTCCCTCGCAACTTCGGTGTTCTTCCAATACAAATAAGGTTCGTAGTTAACCCGCTTACATCCGTAATGAAATCAAAAGCAATGATGAAAAACAATGTTTACGTAATTTCATTGAGTGGATGAACTACGGAAGGGATGCTGAACGCACGCGACTCGAACCACACACACAGTGATTTGATGTGATGACTGAAGATGGGTTGTTGGTAACAATGTCATAATACAACCGGCGTTATATAATATAGTAAATAACAACGCCGGTCAGTATCCGAATTGATAAAGATATTAAAAAAAGCCTAAACTATTTAACTTAACTATATTTTAACTTTGAATAACGTAAAAATAAGAAAACATGTTAAGCATGTACCTGAATGAGAAGATTGTTTGTGCCACTTTACTTAGCTGTGTTCAATATTTAGTTTGTTTAGTAGTTAAGCATTTTTTTTAATAAAACATGAATAAACCTAATAATTTGCTTTCATTTCTTTTTGTAACAGGGAACCAACCCACAAAAACTACATTTTGCATTGGAACCAACTGCAATTTAATATAAAAACAACTACTTATGCCCAAAAAAATCTTAACTTTTTAGGCTCTGTATAAAGCCCTCATTACCCTACACAAGACTGTAAAACAATAAAGGTAATAAAAGCTACCTAGACATTTCTACACAACTTTATTCTTTAAACTCAATTATCTCGAAAGTAACATCTTGAGGGTTGGTTCCTTTTTGCATAACTACGTCCAATTAATGTTGAATAAAAGCTTTCAAAACCAAAAATTAAAGTCATTTAAAACGGGATATTTACCATGATTCGATTTTTGAGTTTTCCAATATGTCGGCACAGTTACTTTAGTTCTTCCGTGATCATGGCGCATGAAACTCAAAAATCGAATCATGGTAAATATCCCGTTTTAAATGACTTTAATGTTAACAACCATGATAGTTTTAAAAGTTTTAAACCAAAAATTGTTTCAAGCTTCTGTGTCTTGCTTTGATTTTGCTTTGATGATACCGATGCATCGAGTTAGAATACTATAGAGTAACAATCACAGAAATAAAATGTCCGCGCCAAAACTCTGCACAACTTACGCTACGTGCAGAGTTTTTGTTTAGTTGTACGGCGACCGCAGTCCTCGTACAACGTTCGCGATGCCAAAGTGTTCGGTGATTTCCTGCCTAAATAACAGCAACTACGTGCAAAAACAGGATGGTGTTTCGTATTTTAGGTAAGTATCATAACAATTTTATGAATTTATGTATCCACAGTAGGTACGTATTTTCATGTTAATTTCAATAATTTTAAATTTTTTCTGCAAAATAAAATGCTCACAGCTTGACCTTGGCACTTCGTAGGCGTATCTCTTTCCCACGTTAAACAAATATGTAAGAGTAAAAGAGAAACAAAGTCTCGCGTGAGCTTGTGACGAGGACACTGTGTTCCAACGACAAAACTGTGGAGTTCATTGATACTTTATATTTTTACGAATTTTAAATTAATTATTATACTTAATAATATTACCATGTTGATAAATGCTTTATTTTTTCCGAACAAAAAGTAGATGAGTCGATAGCGTTCTATAATTTTATAGTGTAAATTACAATATTTTGTATGCCTTGTTTTTAGTTTTCCTTGAAACCCCGTAAGGTGCTCTGAATGGACAGTCATATTATCAAAAGCTCGAAATGAATTAAACTACAAGCCATGTAAGGGGTCGGTTATTTGCTCCAACCACTTTCTTTTAAAAATAGTTTTTTTAAGTTTTTTAGGGTTCCGTACCTCAAAAGGAAAAAAGGAACCCTTATAGGATCACTTTGTTGTCCGTCTGTCCGTCTGTCCGTCTGTCCGTCTGTCCGTCTGTCCGTCTGTCCGTCTGTCCGTCTGTCAACCCACTTTTCTCAGAAACGCGTAGAGTTATCGAGTTGATATTCACATCATATACGCAGGCTCGTAACCTCTTGAAGCCTCGATATAAATCAAACTTCTAAGTCAACGCAATCAAAAGTTACAGCTGTTTATGTCTATTTTTTTTCAATTTTCCTAGGGAATCACATGCACACAAAACCTATAGGGTACTTCCCGTTGACCTAGAACCATCAAATTTGGTGAGAAGCAAGGTCTTATAGTACAAGTAATGGAAAAAATCCGAAAACCGTAAATTTGTAATTTATTCACAGAAAAAATATTTTTTTAATCTTGCCATGGACCAAAAACCTATAGGGTACTTCCCGTTGACCTAGAACCATGAAATTTGGTGAGAAGCAAGGTCTTATAGCACAATTAAAGGGAAAAATCTGAAAACCGTAAATTTGTAGTTTATTCACAGAAAAAATAATTTTTTAATCTTGCCATGGACCAAAAACCTTTAGGGTACTTCCCGTTGACCTAGAACCATGAAAATTGGTGAGAAGCAAGGTCTTATAACACAAGTAAAGGGAAAAATTCGAAAACCGTAAATTTTTAGTATATTCACAGAAAAAATAATTTTCGAATCTCGCCATGGACCAAAAACCTGTAGGGTACTTTCCGTTGACCTAGAACCATGAAATTTGGCAAGAAGCAATGACTTATAGCACAAGTAAAGGGAAAAATCAGAAAACCGTAAATTTGTGGTTTATGGTTAACATTCAAAATAGTACATTGTTACACTAGGGTTGGACGTAACTTATTTAGTCTCGAGACGCCAATAGTTCGAGGGACTAAATAAGTTACGTCATAATCGTTATCAAATCAGAAAATTATTGTGCCTTATTCGTCTGGATTTGACTGATTTCTTTGCTAAAGAGCAGGAGTTTGTACGGAACCCTTGATGCGCGAGTCTAACTCGCACTTGACGTTTTTTTTAAAAATAGTACCTAATAAAACTCGTAATACATACAGATTAATTTGTTTTATTTAAAATTATTTGCACCCCCGTGTTTTCCGGGATAAAAAGTAGGTACCTAGCATAAGTGTTAGTCCAGAGTATAAGCTATCTTCACAAATTATAAGTGTGACTAGCTGCCCCGCCCCGGCTCCTCCTGGCTAAATAATATAATTATAGCCTATGTCCATCCTGAAACCTAGATTCATTCTAAATATTGGTTAACATATTTTTTTAATCAGATGTTTAGTTTCGGAGTCCTCTACATTATAAACTCACAAACTCACACATATAATGATTTCACAAATACGACCTATAATATTATTTAGTACAAATAGCGTCTCCACTCGCCCTGTTCCCTGTTCGTACGCGCATGGCCGTCGGTCATCTTCGGAAATCTTCGGTATGTCTTCGGTGCATTATTATGACTTTGCGTACAAGCGACATTGAACATTATTCAACCAAGATAACGTCTTAATTCGCGTAAATGTCATTGTGAGCTATATAACAACAACTGTATAGGTATGTAGAACGGCGCTCGGACATTTTTTGAGTGCTGTCAGTTAGAGATTGGGACTCTATAGTATTCTAACTCGATGTACCGATGTCGTAAAGTATTTTCTATCTTTATAAATGTCTTGGGTTTTGTAACCTCTTTGTTTACAAAAATATCTAGGTTTTTTAATTGGAGTATAGTCGTGTCTTACTAGCTACCAATTAAAACAGGCATGTTCATTTTGGTACGCAATTTATTTTTGGAAACAGCTGTCATTAATATCTTAGAATTGGGTTCTATTAAGATATTTAAACTTATCAACATTACTTAGTCACTAGGGACTAGATAGATAAATATTCTCACAAATTGTCTATGTAAAGTTATAATGTACTTAGGCCGCATTCACACAGCGGATCCGTTTTTACATGACCGTTTTTTAAGGATCCTTCGCAAACAATCGTTCACTGGATTCGGAATACTGTCAGGTGTGGAAACCAGCTTCTATAAGTACATACGCCATCACGGAAAAAGTGTATCCTGCAAAACGGATTCTGTATGAATGCGCCTTTACAGTAAAATGTAAACATCAAACATTTAAGTGCTTTACTTCCATTACTTAGACCTTAACCTTACAGGACTCTTGGACACGTTACAAAATTTTACCACGAGTAGTTTTTACTGTGTAAAAAAATGATGTGTGAAGATAATTTTCAATGTACCTACCTACCACTACCTATCCACAGAACAAATATTTGTAAGGATTTAACACATTGAATCATTCGTTAAATAAAATATTCACGGAATCAATAGGAATTTGCATAAAATCATTAAGTACTATTTATTTACCCTGAATATCTTGTCGTTCATAATAGCGCTTGATAATCTGTACCTGCAAGAGTTTTTTGTAGATGTCTGACAAGAAGTCCTACTTCGGACGGCCACACACGTCCGATTTTTTGTTTGATTGTCGTAGGAAATTGTCTATGGATAGGCGTATTCGACTATCCGAAAGCATTCATCCCATACAATCTGTACATACATAAATCGCCTTCGTCGAACAAACCGTCAGACAAAAAAACGGACGTTTGCCCAGCCTTCCTACTACCATGTTTGTAGGTACTAATAAAACTTATTAATCTCTCTCGATTTGTTAACATAATCAATGATTTTTTTATTGGATATTTATCAAGTAGTACCTACTAGTGTTATTAGTCTTGCTACGTTTATAGAAACACAAGGTAGGTTCGCGTTAAATACCTAATAAATAAAATCATTCAAACATGGACAAGCTCAACCCTGCACTCAAATCATAATAAATAACACAGATTTCAGGTTTGTTTTTAGTAGTAGGTAGGTACAATGAAAACTAAATAAATAATAATAATGCTGGACAATTCACACATCATTATCTAGCCCCAAGCTAAGTAGAGCTTGTGTTATGGGTACTAGATAACTGAAATGAAAGAAAACAAAGAGGTATTTTGTATGGATGGATTCAGTTGTCGGTAAAAGAGGCATGGTTATTTACCCATTTTTTTTAATTAGGTAGCTCAGTACCTACCTACGCGCTCCGCCAGTGCTAGGGACGAGGTAAAAATTTACTCGTTCCTAGTATATTGGCGTTACATTACCTAAGTAATATATAAATACATGCATAAATGCATCGTCGTAGTTTGCTAACCGCATAGTAAATAAAAACCAGCTTTATAAGATACACTAGGTCTATAAATTAAATATTAAAAATAAACGGCCAATAAATAACATAACCATTATTTTTTGTACTATCTGGTAAATTTTAAGTGAGATTGGTTCCAAAGTAGGTAATCATCTTCCAAAGGTAGCATGAATTATACGGTACGGAACGATGAGCAGTTTTTTTTTGTAAGAAAAACATATTAAGGCTAGGTATTCCTGCAAGCATTCCTGTAAGCGCCAGCGCGCGACTGATCGAGCCTGCCAAGCCTTCATTTTTTAGGTATTTAAAAATATTAATTAAGAAAATCATTTTATTAAGTCAAACTCTGCGAATATGTTTAGAAATATTACGTGCCTTTCATTAGGTACAAAAATTAAAATATCAGTAGTTCAGTCATAATATTGAAAAAACATTACAAAAAGGGGTAACTTTGGGATTTTTTCTATCGAGTGAAGTTCATTAGATCTTGTAACTGAATGCGATTTTGACTAGATTAGATCTTTAAGTAATATTTTTTTTCCAAAATTGTAAACACCATTTTCTTTGTCTCAGATGGTTTTAAAAATCATAAAAGCGCGGCCTCTGCTGGAATACCAAGCCTTAAGGGCCTATACTATGTCCATATCTTCCAAACTACTGAAAATTTATCTTTGAAATGTATATACCTAATGGTAAAGTACAGGACTTATTCCATCATTCATATGTTTCAAACACGATTCCAATTGTTAGTCAGAATGACTAACAAAATGAATATTTAGTGACTTTGTAACTCGAAAACATGTTTAGTGAGCGAGGGTTAAGCGTGTCTCGAGATTTTTTTCGTTTTTTATTTGAGTAGTACGCGCCAGCCACACACATGGTTCGCGGAGTGATCTCAAATAATAAGTCTCTATTATCTACCATGATATCCATGGAGGTTGTTTCATGTCCTTAATCTTAAAATGCGTCATATTAACAGGTAGGTTGATTACAGCATAACTTTTCATAAGCCGCCTCAATGTCTTTAATATTTTGTAACCGCTTCGTCCGAGCAGGAACCCTGCAGGTATGTTGACATCTAGCTCCATTCTGAAAATAGTAAATATACACTATTAATCTTCTGTCGGGATGCGGCGAATACCTTGGTCAATGCTTTCAACAAAAACACACTCAGGGGCCGAATTGCCAGCAAATCGCTTTACTTTGACAATGGTTTCGTCGCAGAATTGACCATTTAGTTAGATGAAATAAATAGATAGAGCGAACGGTGCTATTTTCATGTAGATAAATAGGTACACATTTTGGCATTTTATTTTACCTTTGATGAAAGAAACTACAGATGCGTGAAAGAACTATGACGTGACGCGAACCAAAAGTGGCAAGCTATCATGCCACTTCTGACTCGCGTAACGTTGTAGTTGTTTAACGCATCTGTAGGTTTCTTTCATCGAAGGTAAAATAATATGTCAATGTATTTTTGAGACCATACCATTGTTATGGTGAAGCGATTAATTTAGTAGAATTAGGGCCCTGTTCAGCAGGGGTATTTTAATTCGTCGGAAAGGAAGGCCTTTCCGATGATTCCTTTCCGAGGATTCGATATCGGAAACTTTGTCGAAGAACGCTATTTTAAACTAGCGGTTTCGAAAACTTTTGACATTCGAATTCGGATCCTTGTTAGGAGAGTTTTTTTACTTTCGATCATCAATCCGCAACGAAATCAAAATAGCGTCCGCGGAATCGAATTCGAATCGGACATTTCCGCTCTGGAAACGAATCGAATGAATTAAAATAGCCCTGCAGTTGTCTTCGAGAGCCTTTTGTCAGCAAAAAGTGAAATAGATATTGATACTGCTAATAATATCAATATTAAACTATCCACAAACTTGAAGACCTCGTGGCGCAGCGGGATAAAATAAACATGACACAGGAGGCTGCAGGTTTCATTCACGCTTCGGACAAATATTTGTACGATCTGCAGATAACTGTTCTGGTTGTTTGTATAAATACAAGTAATGTATTTGTAATATATGTACATCAGTTATCAAGTTTAGTTAGTAGAAGGAAGGACCCATACACAAGCGCAGCTGGCCCACATGGGAAAACAAAATCGAAGTTTCGGATTCGTTGTGTAAGCAAAACCGATTCTTATGTCGTCTAAATAAGACAGCGTTTGAGCAAGAAGTAATCAGAAACTTCGACTTTAGTTTTTATGCTTACTTTGGGTACTAGACGTTGTTGTGTGAACAGTCCAGCATTATTTATTTAAATTTAAAACTGAAACCTATTGTTAATTGGTATATGTACTGATGTACACTGTAAGGACTCGTTTTACTATATTATATTCCCAGAGGTGCGCATTGCAATTTGCGACATAGTCCTTTACTGCTGCAGGTTGCATCGCTTCTTATTTTCGTTTTTAGACCCAGTTTAAGCTCCTTTAATACTTTTTACTTATTTTATTAAACTAGATTAAGGGAAAACGTAGTGTAGGACGCCCTCCGACCAGGTGGGATGTTGATTTGCGAAAGACTGCTGGTAGATTCTGGATGCGGCAAGCTAAAGACAGGGCGCTATGGCGCTCATTAGGGGAGGTCTATGTCCAGCAGTGGACAAGTATAGGCTGATGATGATGAAGGGAAAACGTTAGAAAAGAATTTGGTGATAGCGATAGCAACAAACACATAATATAACATTACGTTTTCCAAAGTTTTTTCAAAATCTTTCGCCGACAGCCCCTGAATCGTACAAGCATCTAATCTAATACAATCATTTGTGATGCCTCTGCATTGGTTAAGCTTTTTAAGTTTAAGCAAAAAATGTGAACAAGATTTTGATAGCCACCAAAAGGGTCCATAAAAGTGCTATAATGATAAAGTGTCAGTTAGGTAGGTAGGCAAGCAGGACTTTGTGAGTCAGGCTTTAAAACTTACATTCAGAAATGACGCCAAATCTGAACAGGCTTCAGACAAGGGTATTTCGCCACAATCACCAGGCACGGCAGAAGGATAAGTAATTCAAAATAAAAGGAAGATGGTGCCATAGGCATGGCACCATCTGTTCTGTACCAGTAGGTTCTCTCATGGCCAACGTCGACCGGCCGAGCTATTTCGGTAGAATATCTCATTAAATTGATCGCCATCCGGGGAGACTGGGTGTAAGCTATTTCGGTTTCTATTCGATTATCGACAAAAAATAAATACCAATTTTCGACAAATTGTCGACGAAATCGTCAATGTCAAAATATCACAAATGTCAAACTCAAGTGCAATGTTTTATTTTTACTTTTAAGTTACTGAACGTTAAACCTCATAGGCTAATGTTACATAAACTTGACTATGTTTTGCTCGACTTATCCGTTTGTAAATTTGAAAACGAGCAAAAAAAAGCAATTTGAGTAATCTAACAATTGACTTTTACTGTGCTTTTAGCACAGTAAAAGTCAGCTAGAGTTATTGAAGTTAAAAATTTCGTCGTCGATCGACCCTATCCCGCCAGAATTATTTATTTTTAGTACTATATTGGCAACTGAAATCGTTTATGACAATTCTCCCCGGATGGCCCATTCAATGGGAATGGGATATTTTACCGTTATCACTCGGCGGGACGGGATGACAAAGAATTTATTTTTTGCCGAAACAGATTTTTCGATGCCACGGCATCATTTTAAAACATAGCAATCTAAGTCGTATTTCTATATGGATACGTTTGAATGTCGATTGATAAAAAAGACAGAGTCATCCCATTTTGCAATGGACTCTGTGATGATAATAGCTCTTTTAATCCCTTGCCAATCTTTCTCGTCCCGGTCTACGTTGGGCTTTATCGGACTCTTGCAATATTCACAAGCTGAGTTAGAGATTCCATTCTCACAACGCCGCCACCACCAAGGCCGACTTATATATTAATATTTGTTTTAACTTAATGAATATCTTACTTATCGTCAACCATTTCTATTAGGTTATCCAGAGAGTCATCCCATTTTGCAATGGACTCTGTGATGATAATAGCTCTTGCACCCGCTTGCTGCGCCTTATGACTCTTGTACACAAATGAACATTCCCTGAAATTAAAGAAAAAAATAATGTTAATGTTTACTCATCAGAACTAAATTCTATAATTTTTATACATGGTGGAATTCTGTAATGCCACCTGAAGAGAAAGTACTCTTAAAACTGTAGACTGAAAAATTTACTCAAAGAAAATATTCCGTTATTTTTGAAAAGAAAGTAAACTGCATTTTAGATTTTCGAAAATTCTCTTGCGACACCCGGGAATCGTGCCGACTAGAATCTGTAAAAATTACACCCTGTAGTTTGATTGCATCGATCGTTGGGGTCAGTTCAATCAGATTTCATGGTTTTCCTTTCATTTAATTTATCAAGTTTGTAAGAGTGATTTCGTTCCTATAATCGACCCTAACGATCGATGCAATAAAAGTACATTGTGACATTTTTATAGATTTTAGTCGGTTCGAATCCCGGGTGTGATAAGCGAATTTTCGAAAACCTTTAAACGCAGTCTTTTTCTTTTTTTTTTCTTTTGTTTCTTTCTTTTTTAAAATTCAGGAAGGTTTTCTTTGAGTAAAAGGTTCTATCTACAGTATTAACAGTTCTTTCCTTTCAAGTGGCATTACAAAATTCCATCCTGTATAGTATATTGATATCTCGATAATACGTATAGTATTTTCCAATAGCGACGACCGATGTGCGCGGTGGGCGAAGGTCCACCTGCGGCGCAAAAGGTTGCGGGTTCGATTCCCGTCATGGGGTAAATGTTTGTACGATGTGCAAATATTTGTTCGGGTGTTCTGGATATACTATCTATGTATAAAATATTGTATAATGTATATCAGTCATCTAGTACTCGTGACACAAGCTCTGCTTAGTTTGGGGCTACATGATACTGTGTGGATTGTCTGTCCAGCATTATTTATTAATTCGTTTATCAACTTCATCGCCCTACTAAAGTAATTTTAATTTCAAACGGTTGATTTGGGTATGAATATTGAAATGACAGCATTGGTTTGAAATTGGTTGTTTAAACAAAAAACTACAATAAGACTCATTTGGGTTGTTGTGTGAGTAATTAGGCGATGGATGCAAAGCTACTTGTCATCGTGTCCTTGCGTTCCCAGCAAGCACAAGAAAGTCCTGGATCCAGCTGCAGCTGAATTGCGAGAATGCATTAATATCGGTGCGCAAGGCTATGCTATGCAGATGACCTTGTGATCGTCGTACGAGGTTTCTGCCAATCCACAATCTCTAGCATCATGCAGCGAGCTCTCAACGCTGTCAGCGACTGGTGCAGCAACAGTGAACTCTCAGTCAACGCTGACCAAACTGTGTGTGTGTGTCATATATCATTTACAAATAATCGAAGGCTAGAGAAGCTTGCTAAGCCTAAACGTAACGATCAAATCATACCCATTGTCTACCTCCCCTGGGCTGGCTCTAAATGCATTGTTGGGACTGCCTCCACTTCATTTGTATAAACATAAGGAGACAAAAAACAACCTGTATAGGGCTAGCAAGGGCTAGTAATAACCTGGTCCGAAGGAATTGGCTCTCCCGAAACTGAGATCTCCGCAAGACTCTATGGAATCATCCATACTAAGCATGACAACTGACGTCATGCTCCCTCGACATGTATTTGAAAAACACTACACAAAGAAGTTCCACTGTGTAGTGTTTTTTCGACCAGTCTTCTGGTCTGGGCCTGCTACTCTGCAAGTACGGGTGCCTAAATTGGTACACAGATGGTTCCAAAATGGGACTAGAAGCCGGCTGTGGGTGGAATGTATGGAGAGGACCCAAGTTTATCAGTAGCATAAACCTAGGTAGTTACGCCTGCGTCTTCCAAGCAGAGGTATTCGCCATTCTATGTGCTGACATGAATCTGCTAAAGCGCTACACCAACCAAACTAATTTTATGAACTCTGCAGACAGGCAGGCGGCCCTCCTAGCACTGGATTTGAAGTCATCATGTCCAGGAATGTTGTTCACGCCTAAACGCTCTGGGCTCGAACAACAGAGTTATCCTAAGATGGGTGCCGGTTCACGCGGGAATCAACGGCAATGAGTGTGCAGACGAACTCGCGCGTTTCAGGGCAAAGGGGACTCGAGCCCGAGCCGTTTTGTGGCATACCCAAAAGGCTTGCTCAAAGAATCCTTTAAAATTCCTGCTACGAGGAATCAGCATAGCTTTTGATAAACGGTATTTACTATAAAAACTATCGTAGTTTTGACAAGAGCACTAACTGGGCACTGTCGCCTTAACAAGCACATGTTCAAATTGGGGCTCTGCGACACAAAATTCTGTAGATGCTGTTAGGCGGAGCAAACGCCTCTCCATTTGCTAGGAGTGTGGAGCACTGATGCAAAAACGTAGCACTCATATAGCTATGCGACATCACCCCAAAAATCCTACAGTACAGTAGTACTTAAAAAAAAAGAAAGAAAGCCACCATGAGCAAATAAAAATAAATAACAATTAAGTAAGTAATTAATAAAATATTGTGAGGTAACACTTCAACATGACTTACCCTCGTTCAGCCAAAGCTATATTTCCAACAATTGCTTCATAGTTTTTTATATCAGAGCAACTGTGCAGAGGGACAGTTGGCACCAAACGTGCCTTTTCAAAGACCACACTTTGATTCTGTAAGATCAAAGGAGAAAGTAAATCAGAGTTGCACCATAAATTTGATATGTATTTAAATAAATAATGCTGGATGAGTAGACAACTCACACAGTATTTACCAGTATCAATCAAAACCACTATAAACTTTTAAATACAAAACTATAAAGTACAAGTAGGTACCTATTTGATAGGTAGTAAGTACATTGTGCTAATTTGTGTTACCTATACTGTATCCATCGAGGATGGACTATGTGTACTAACAAACCCACTGACAGTTCAATCAGCTGATGTTGGGATGATAAACTTTTTTATTAATTAGGTTAGCTCTTTCTTGTGTCTGTCGGCATATTTAGGATATAAATAATTTAGGTCTTACTTGAATTTTACTGATCCAAAGATAGAGAAATGATTAAGTATAAAACCTTTATGTATAATAAAATAACATAACTAAAATGCAACAACTTAGTACATAACCTAGCAAGCTATTACTCATTATAGAGGCTGCTGTCATGAGCTTTTTTGGGTGCCTCACAGGGCTGTGCTAGTGATATTTGATGTAAATAATTTAAGAGACATAATTAGACAAGGCGCCCCTTTGAAATCAACCAACTGTAAATTTTTCTTATTACTTATCCTAAAGAATAAATAATGGAATGTATGGTCATAGTGTTATCCTTGATTCAGAATCATAGTTCAAAAGAATCCAATTGTTTGCTACCCAGGACGTCAAAACTGAGATTCGTTAGGGATGGCAAAACATCTGGGGGTGATCTTCGTTTTAGACAAAAAAATGACTATTTGTAAAGTGAAATAATAAGATTTTGCATTGAACTGACATAGATTAAAAAAAGTTACAAATCCAATAGAATTTAATGGTGAAATCATTGGAAAACTGTTAGGCGTGCATAATTTTGTTGTGATAACCCTAAAAATCAGCTGATTTCGTTTTTATACAAAAATTCTCCATCCTTGAAGGATAGGTACAGTTTATGTGTCAATACAATCATGTTCACTTACAAAAGAGGCTCCAAAATCTTTGGCAGGTCTTATTCGGTATGAATACTGAAGTTCAGGTGGATCTACTATTTCAAAGAATATATCACCAGCTATAACATCAGCCGTGGTGGACCCATCGTAGAAGTGTAAATCGTTGGCTGAAATGAGGCATCACAAATAAATATTTCTCTATTTCTTTCTTTAATACATTTCATCAAAATGGTTTGATAAGCGAATCATGAGCATGTAAACATAGATAACCTATAAATATAATCAAATAATAGATCCTTACCACCAGGCGCTACAGTACTGATGCTTAAAATGAACAACAGAAAAGAGTACACTAAAATATTATTGACGGCTGCTAGCATGGTTAGAAAAACGAAAAAACACCAAATTCGCAACGAAGTAGATAAATTCTCTTTAGAATCTCATTGGCAATCGCTTCTTTTCTTTCACATCACACACAACAAAACACAAAATAAAATAAATTCATTAAATAAATTCACCACAAACCACTTCAACTTCTTGAATCATAAACACAGAATCATAAAGTTAAACTTAACCGCATGGTACTAGGTACAATAGGTATGCCCATGGTATGCCATTCCGAGATACGCATGTGAAAATTACAATCAAATTTTAATAATATAATTAAATTAAAAATAGTATTTACAAGAGAAACAATTGAGCTAACTGCAGACTGTTGCAAACAATCTATGGGATAAATAATATAAATGTGAAAGTGTGTTTGAGCAATAAATAAGCAAGAAATCGACTTGATTTTTGGCATAGTTAGTTGAAAGGATAGAGTAACATAAAGCTTTTTATCCCATAAATCAGTTCTGTTAAAGTTTTATCTAAATACCTGTGCTTCAAAGTAACATCACACCCATAGTATAATACTGGAAATCATTATTTATTATAGACAATATCTAACAATTCACTTATTTATTTGTAACATTTAATGTATAAAAACACTAATCTGATTGGCTGTTAGTTTTACGAAAATACCTTTTTCAAAGTAATGTGACATATCTTTGTAATTATATAAGAAAATATTATTGATTATTTTAGACCGTTAATTTGTTATCGCATTAATGTATTGTATGTTCATAGTTTATTTAACGTTTAAATACTTAATATTCTGATTTAACTTGACTTCCGGTTAACACTCATTGGTCGGAGTTTCGTCGACCAATCAGAGGCCTGGGTTTTCGACCAATGAGCGTTGGCGGGAAGCAACAGCAGCGAAACTTGACTTCGTAAGCGTGGTAAAAATTGTCAGCCAATCGGCGCGGCGCTCGAAAATTAAAGTGAAAACATCTCTCAAATTGTAAAGTTATTCCAATATACAAAGTACAACTGCGTTTTATATTGCGAATCCTGCCGTTCTTCTGAGTAAATGGTGAAAAGTCTTCACAGCTCAGAAGTAGGATACGAAAAGCTACGTCCGCAAAGAAAATATAAGTACCTACATTTTAAGCCATCGAATTTGTGTTTTTTTACTTTACTGTTTTCCTTCTGCCCTTTGTGCTAGCCCTGGCAAGAGAAAACGATCGGGGCACTCCCTGTTTTTCTCTTTCCTGGTGTTTTTCGTGTTACTCTGAATACTTCGCCAGGGCATTCCCTTGCATTATTTTGGAGATCACGGTAGCACATGGAAAACTAGTGAGCATGGATGAAATAAAATTGATCGGGGTACCCCCCGTATTTTTTTCATCTATTGTGCAACTGGTACAGTCTCTTGTACGTGGCAAGGGCACTCCCTTATAGTATTTTTAGGCTTATGGTTTACTGGTTAAAATCTCAAGGCATCTGAAGACGAGATTGACCATGTTTGGTTTTATCTGTTTTTTTTTTCCTTCGACCCGCATTTCCTCCCGCCTCACGACGCATCGGTCTCTGCATGAACTTGGATAAAACCAAGGTCATGATCAATGGCCACATTGATCCGGGACCGGTCTTCGTACATGGCCATTTTCTGGAAATTGTTTCCGAATACACTTACCTTGGGTAGATTCTGCAGTTGGGTAAAAACAATTTCGAGAAGGAGGCCAAGAGAAAGATCCAGCTAGGTTGGGCCGCGTTTGGCAAACTAACTACGTCGAGTCTTCTCGTCATCCATACCACAATGCTTGAAAACGAAAGTTTTCAATCAGTGCGTCCACCGGTCATGACCTACGGAGCTGAGACGTGGACACTCACGGTAGGGCTGGTCCACCAGTTTAAAGTCGCCCAGCGAGCTATGGAGAGAGCTATGCTAGGAGTTTCTCTGAAGGATAGGATTAGCAACGAATACATCCAACAGAGAACCAAGGTTATCGACATAGCTCAAAGGATTAGCAAGCTGAAGTGGCAGTGGGCAGGCCATATCTCGAGAAGAACCGACAACCGCTGGGGTAAACGTGTTCTTAAGTGGAGACCGCGACTCGGCGAACGTAGTGTAGGACGCCCTCTGACCAGATGGGATGACGATTTGCGAATGACTGCTGGCAGATGCTGGATGCGGCAAGCTGAAGACAGGGTGCTATGGCGCTCATTAGGGGAGGCCTATCTCCAGCAGTGGATTTATGTGCTGATGACGATGAATTTTCTTTCTTAATAAACAATAAAGAACAGCGAGCCCTGAAACGTAGGATAGTTTGGGGCGGCTGCGAAGATTGTTATGATACGAGTAATGCAATGCAACCTACTTGAAGGAAAAATGAAATGGTGTATCTATAAATATAGGGACTTTAAGTCCCTAGCTAACAATCGGGTGTTGCTAAGGTATAACGAGGTTGTTAAGAGCCAATTGTTGATTGAGGACCTCCTCCATTTTAAGTCGGATAAAGGAATGCTGCGAATAAAACGATTTACTAACAGTAGGTTCCTTTCTAGAGGTCAAATATTATTAAAATTTGGCCTAAAACATCGAAATATTATTCAGTGGTTTAAAATTAATTACAACAGTTGTATTCATGTAAACGAGAACATAGACATTTTTCTTTCTTTGTGGTTTTTTGTAGGTACTTCGAAGACCATAGACGAGGGATTTAATCTGATTCGCTGAGATTGTTCCACGTGTAATGGAGCATGGGCATGGAGGTCATTGACACAGTACACAATATTAAGGACAGTATGGTAACTAAGCCTATTTGATGAAATAAATACAAACGCTCCATTATATGGCAATAGAGTTGTAACTTTCTTGTTTTGATATAATATTTTTTTATCAAGACGGTTTTTTTTCTGTAGTGATCAATCAATGGAATTGAAATAACTAGTTTACAAATTATGTGGTCTGGTATTGAATAAATACAATAAATAAAAACAAATAAGCTGGTGAGTATCTTGCGCAGCGCATCAGCATTGCCATACAGCGTATCAATACAGCCAGCGCGTCTTGGGGACGCTTCGGATTAGTATTGATAAGGATCGTCGAGGAAGGTCTGCAGTTAGATCAATTGTAAATATTAGGTCTAATAAGTTATATTTTCTTTATTGATAAAAAATTATATACAAATACAATTTAAATAGGTAATCTTGTGGCACCGCACGAGAGCCGCGGTTGGACGTAAACCTTTTGTGAGCTCGTCGGAGCGGGAGGCATGCGCGCGCAAAGTCCATTGCGGCTGCGAACCGTACTACGTACCACGTTTCAATCAGAAAATGCGTGTTATACCTAGTTATTAAAAATCATTACTTAATCTTTATTCTATATTATTACAAATTATTCACAGAAAAGTACTTGCGTCTCCTACGACAGGTTCCGAATTCTTTATTATTGAATTTTGTTGTTTACTTTTTGTTTTTAGTTGATAATTTATTGCAGCAGCCATCTTGGATTTACGTTTTGACAGCACCATCGACTTTAAAGTTTATACATCCTCAAAACCGCTGCCATTCTGGATTTCCAAATAAATTCACCATGGTCCAATAGTATTTTATTGTACCATGAAGTTCACGAATTCATTATGGTCGATCACACGGCCTATTCGATAACAAATTATCATAATAAATTATTCTTAATATAATTTAAAATACGACAGCTCCGGTTTTGATGAAGCAAAGTTCACACAACCGTATACAACGCAATAAGATCGGGGCATTTTACAAAAAATAAAATCACACATGATCGCTCGTCTAGACGCGCCAACCGCTACTGACATCACAGCCAGCACCGCGAAAGAAAACCCCTTGGAAGTCTCGTAGATGCAAGGAACTTATATTGCGTAGATGTTCGTGAGAGTGCGCCGCGCCGTTTCGAGCGTTTGTAGACAGTTTCAATTCTGTCCATATGTGTACTGTGTCATTGATCTGATTCACCAACGACTCCACCCACGTGTATTAATATGTTTTGTCTGTGAAAGGGGAATTCTCAAAATATGGGCTGTCACACCATAAAACGTTCCATTCCAGTCTTTACTTATTTGATTACCTAAACATTTTTTTTGTTACCCAGGTACAATTAATATTTGTAATAATAATCAGTTAAAAAATTAGAGACTTTCAAACAATTGAAAATAAAAGAAAGCATTGAGTCGAACTTGATTTCGTAACTGGAAAACTGGTAAAACCAAATAAACTAAACTATACTGTTATTAATACGTTTAGGACGGTGAAATCATTTTCATGAACGTTGAATGGAACGTAAAACAAGATTTCTGAAATGTTGCCAGCTATAAGAAACACCCATGTATTCTGAAAAAAAAACGAGAAATAGCACACGGAATCCTGATAGGATAGTTTTGAGTAGGAATCCGAGGACCCGTTTAACAAAAAAAAAAACTGTTTTGAAATGTGTGGAGAAATATATAGGTAATACACTACTAAAAATTTTTTCATTGCAAAAAGTCAAACTATAAAACTCATCCATCAGCAAAATTTACCCAAGAGCTTCCGACTCATGTAGTTTGATAAATAATATTATATTTTTTTACTATGTAGCCAACGAATTAATACATTGTTACACTGATGTAATTAGTAAGTATTACCTATTGGATTGAAGGTAAGTAAAATTTACTGATTTAATTAGTGTAGGTACATTATTATATTGTATTTACATTCCTTACCTAAATGTTGGGAACTGTGAAACCCTATATTTCTTAGAACCATTGTAAACTACATTTTTGCAAATAATATACATTATGATTATGAATAAAAGACGTTTTCTTGGAAACAATTAAATATTGGCAAAACAAGCCGTAAAAAAATAACTTGCGTTGTGTCATATTTATCGCCGGGTAGGAGTGTACTGTATAAGTTTGAGGTCGCGATAGATGGATACTTTATGTTTACTTATAAATATAATGTTATTTTAGATACAACATGACACACAAAGGCTATAGGTACCTACTTCGCTAATCGCTTGTAAAGTTCCGAACACAACGATTTTTTGAACCACGACTCGCTTTTAATTTTTAATAATTATTTAGTACCTATAGCGTAGACCTATAGTGTTGTAACATAACATTGCCCTAGTTAGTCATGTCTTTTTAATAAAATACGAGTATTTTTTTATCAATTTAGTGAAGATAATTGGTGGGGTACATTCATACGGTACAAAATGTACCAGAAAAACAAGAAGCACAAAAATATTTAAGATGCAAATCTAACAGTTCGGTTGTCAAACTAGGCCTAAATCTCAGTACTCACGGGATCCCCGTGGTATACATTCAACATTAGGTTCTTTGGTTACATGAAGTGAAGACACGATAGAGAAAAAATTACGAAAATAAACATGCACTGTTATAAACAAAGTTAGTAATTTGGTCTGGATTTCAGGAACTCTGACGCCTATTTAAAGTTACTTATTATTTGATTAATAGGTGACTTGAACCAGTTTCTTCATAAGTTGTCTATTTTTCTTTTAAATAAGCAAAATCTTGATTTTTTTCGTTTACCATTCCATTCCGTACGTATGCTCTGTCCTGCTAATATAAATGCAAAATCTTTTGCCTACCCTTTTCACAAATGGCTTCAATGTCATGAGATTGGACCCAGAACACCTAGGTATTTTATGCCAGTATGATAACAAAGAAATGCTGTAGGTAAACACATCACAGGCCGCAGGTACAAACACTACTCGAACTCGCGGTGGAGTTCCACTCAATAGAACCAAACATAGACTAGTAAGTTTAAGGAACCAAACATTTACGAATTAATTTAGGATAAGTACATAATAGCCACTTCTTCCGGTACATCAGCAACGTACCTACCTACTCTCCCCTGCCTACTTTCTTATTATTATTTTATCTAGCCCGCCAACTTCATAGGCTAAAACAACTGAATCCGAACCGGCGGCGGCGGCGGCACAGCCATGGTGGCATATCATCAGTAATCAGCACGTCACCCGCCCGTCGGTGTCGTCCACTGTCGTCTTCGTCGGTGAGTGGTATCTTGTTCTAGATTCACAGGGATAGATACAACAAGCAAAATAAAAATGGATTTAGCAGCGCCCCGCCGCCCGCCGCGCCGCCGCGCGCCGCGTCACGTTCGCGTCCATGTTGGTTGATTCAATGAGGGAGTAATTGTTAAACGATGTTGGCAGCACTTGTTGTGTTTTCTTTCTTCTCTCTCTTTCATTCATTGACTGGTTGTTTTGTTTTGATCGATTTTTGTAGGTAGGTGTAGGTACCGTTCAGTCAGACTCAGACTTCCATTCCATTCCATTTCATTTCACCATCAATCACCCACCAAAAAGCCTGCCTGCGGCAAGCGAAATTGCGAACTAAATAAAGTAAATTTTAGAAGAGGAGTGAGTTATGCAGATTCTGATGTAATTGCGACTGGCTTTTATTATCCGTGAGTATGAATAAAAACCAGTTATTTTATTATTAAACTACAGTTTCCCTGAACGAATTTACCGGCACGGGTGGCAGTGGAGTGGGGCGGCGGCGGGCAGTTTTTTGTAACTCAGCTTTAATATTATGCTTAGGGGGAGAAATTGAAGTAGGTATGACATCTAATTAAAGGTAGGTATTTTACTTATTGCCTTATTGGTAATTCCTGCAGAATCACAGTAAATGGCTTTAGCAGTGAGAGAATCAGTTTCTGACTGAATAATGATTAAGTCCAATTCAATACTTAACTTTATTTCTTTAGGCTTACAAAATAAGCACTTAAGTACAAGTCAAATTTAATACATAAACAAACAGGTTTATAGATAGTCATTATTATCAAATAAGAAATATGATGTTATTGATTTTATTCACTTCAATTTTTTGTCCACTAGTGGAAGAAGCGAAAAATAAACCACTAGTATGTTTTATAAAACTTAAAATTAATAATCTCAGTCTAAATATAATCTAATTTATATATACTTAACTCAATATTTATATAAAACTAACTAAGCTTAACATTATTTTCCTTAAATACCATTATCGGTGATTGATTAAGAAATAGGTTCTAGGTGCCTACCTAAAAAGCATAGGCATGAGTTTTTTTTTATTTGTAGATTTAGGTATTTCGGTGTGAAAGTTCAATATTCTGCATGATGCAACACTTCAGTTAATGTTTCAGATCTTTCAACATGGCCGAGGATCTTGTATCCAGGCCTTATCAAGAGCAGCTGGAGGAAATCGCAAGCAGAAAGAACACAATCATACATCTACCAACAGGTAATGAATATACTTGACGACCTTTTGATGACCTCTGTGGGCGAAGGTCTGCCTGCATGTATTGTATTATAATATGTATATCAGTTATCTAGTACCCATAACACAAGCTCTGCTTAACTTGGGGCTAGATAATGCAGTGTGAATCGTCCAGCATTATTTATTTATTAATTTTTTTATACTTTTTCTAATTGAAGGAATCTTTGAGGCATTGTGTTAAAAGTACTGTACTTGTAGAACACAATGTAGATCCCTAGTTTTACATTTTCCACTAGTGAAAATAACAATATAAGCTCGTAAACAATTTGATTCTCCTCAATAAATTGAGTGTTTATTTTGTGGGTCAGCATTATTCTAAAAGAGAATCTATTAGAGAAATAAAAAAAATCTGATTTCTTTATAATTAATAAAAAGGTAGGTTGTTATGTATATTGAATTTAAGCATTTCATTTTGGCTCGTACTACTTTCTCTTTTCAACAATTATCTTCTTGATAAAAAAGGAAAGATATCTATCCACTTACACACATATTCTCTGAATAATGTAATGAATGTGTAAAAATGTAGCTAAAAGTAGTTATGAAAGTAAATTCATCGCAAAAAAATATTTCTACTGACCTAACCCAGCTTTGGATAATGATGATCAACCATTTCAGGTTCTGGTAAGACCTTCATTGCTGTCTGTCTTATTCGAAGATTCAGAGAAGCTTTGCAGAAACCTTGGGGTCAGGGGGGAAAGCGCACCTTCTTCCTGGTCAACACAGTTCCGTTGGTGAACCAACAGGTAATAATACATATAATATTTAAAAATCACACAATAATAAAATTATGACTGTCTAAGAAAAGCAGTTTATATACATTTATGCATGAGTAGCAGCCATACCCATAGGCAAAACTGAATACTTAGTTACTTAGTGAAGTTTAGAGTGGCGATCTCTGTGGCGTGGTGGGCAAAGGTCTACCTGTGATGCAGGAGGTTGGTTCGATCCCACCTTGGGATAAATGTTCCATCTGCAGACATTTGTTGGGTCAGGGTGTTCTGGTTGTTTTCTACGTACATATAATAAAAATCTATGTATTGTATTACCTATATTATATAATATCAGTTATCTAGTACCCATGACACAAAATCTGCTTAGCTTGGGGCTAGATGGCCCAAGGCTAGGCTAGGCAAGGCTAGGCTGTGTGAATGGTCCAGCATTTTATTTATTTTATTTTGTCTATGTAATGATAATGAATGAATGACTGACCTAGATCTTCAGTTACAATAATATGATAGTTCTTCATTGCCTAGATCAATTTCCGTTCAGAATAATAAGTCCCATTTTTCTCCATTAAATTACCAATTTGACATGAAGAATGACACTTCGTGTTGGGTGTTTTTAAAATTAAATTCTAAACTTTTTTCTAATTTATGTCAGTACTAACATAAAATGATAAATGTGAAAGTTAGTTATTTTGTTACCTCTTCACACGAAAACTACTGAATGTTAAATGTATTTCTAGATTGCATTCAAAGCCAGTAGCTGCTACCCGAAACAATTATTATTACAATAACATCTTTGTTTATGATAGCATTGTTACTACCTACATGCTTTGTAATGTCTGTTTAAGTAGGATTTACATTGTTGTGGGTAATGTGGGGTGTATGGCTGGGCTATTTGGATCTCAATGACTGTGTTGTATGAGTCACTCATTGCAGATAAGAAATGTTTAAACCTGTGTGCAGCAAAATCAATGAGTCATATCTCTCTTCTTGCAATGAGAGCTGATAGGTGGCAAGGCAACTGTAGTAAGGTACTTAAGAATTTAATAATGTTACATGTTTCTTCTTTGTCCCATTCTTCAAAGGCCTCCTGTTGTTCAAATAAATAAATTCATTGCTGAAGGACGTTTTTGTAACAAGACTGCCCAAAATGTTAATGACCTTGAAACATTATTTTCAGGGTTCATGTATGTCAGTATGTTTATTCCTCTATTACTTTTAAATGCAACAGTTTCCGTTTGAACTATTAAGTTACTAAAGGACTTATTATCATAAAATAAGTTAATAAAGAGCTAATCTTAAATAAGTTGTCCAGAATCATTGAAGTACTATTACTCAATGTCCAGAATAGATCCCTTCATGCTATGAAGGGCAGATACAATACAATAATACAATACAATACAATAAGTTTATTTTCCAAAAAGCTTATAAATACACCTTTAAGAACAAATAGTTACATAATTTAATTTAATATACTTCAGTGCTTATAACTTAGGTAGGTACTTGAAAATTAAAGATTAACAATGACCCCCGCACTAGGCTAGGCCTGTTTCGCGGGGTATCGAGTGCATAGTTAGTTTGCCATTAAAAAACAGAAAAAGGTAGTGCACTAACACAACACAACACAATAAAAATGAAAACTAAAGTACAAAGATAATAATAAAAATAATTGTTATAATTGTTGTAAATTAAGTTAGAGATACTGGCTGTTACTTATTTATCGTTTCTGTAGGATGCTACAAATATAGTGTCTGAGAGAGTAGGAATATTGAAACGTGGCGTGAGAGAAAAGTTAGCAATGGAGTTAAAGATACGAAGGTGATGGTCAGGAGAAGACTAAAAACAAGCTTCAATAAAAATAAAAACATATTATATAAAATATAAGTAGAGAGGAAATTTTCAACACGAGATTGCCAGGGATATAAAATATTAGTGGAAAGGAAATGTTCAACTAATGATTGCTAGTAGGCTTTCCGTAGCATCATAGTCAAGGGTGAGCAACCACCTTCGTATCTTTTCTTTCACTCCGTAGAGCAAGCACGATAGCTCACAGTACTTGTTGGCACAGCGATAAATGAAAGATAACAAAACTTTTACGCAAATTCATGAAAAATAGGTAGGTAACTCAAATAGAAGGTCTCTCATCATATTTGTTTGTATATCTGAAAATATTTTTGCTTTTCCCTGTTTTGTATATTACTTATTGTGAACTCATATTTATGTGTAACAACAACTCACATGTTGCTTAGATTTAAGATTTGATAGTGCCTATGGCTACTGAAGTGATGTGATAATAAATTTGTTTAGCTATAAAACGCAATTTTTTACTGCTACGGTAGTGTGTCAAGGCGAATTCGTGTTGACCAATACTAAGTATACTAAACTTACTTATCCTAACGCTAGATGCAGTCAGACAAAAGAAAAGTCAATCTACATATTATGAACAGTGGACATTAAAACAAGATTCGCCAAGTGCGAGTGTAACTCGCGCGCCGAGGGTTTCAAACATTTGCCAATTATTTGGACAATCAATTTTCTGAAATATTTTAAAAGTATGAAACTTACAGAAATTTCAAAAAGTGTTTTAAAAAGGCCAAAACGATACCTTTCATTTGATACCCCACATGGGTAGGTACCCCCTTTTGAAAAAAAAATCCCCTTTTTTGACATTTTTCAAAAACTATTATTATTACAGACTTCTCTATATTTTTCCTGTAAAATATAGATTGATATCTACAAACGCCTAATATATTGTACATGGATCGGTCTGCAATCTTCGGAGCTAGGGGGGGGGGAATGGTCAATTTTTCGTCTTTTTTTGAAATATTTCAAAAAGTATGAAACTCACAGAAATTTCAAAAAGTGTTTTGAAATGGTCAAAACGATACCTTTCATTTGATATCCCACTTGGGTAGGTACCCCTACTTTTGAAAAAAAATTCCCCCCCTTTTTGACCATTTTTCAAAAACTATTATTATTACAGACTTCTCTATATTTTTCCTGTAAAATATAGATTGATATCTACAAACGCCTAATACATTGTACATGGATCGGTCTGCAATCTTCGGAGCTAGGGGGGGGGGAATGGTCAATTTTTCGTCTTTTTTTGAAATATTTCAAAAAGTATGAAACTCACAGAAATTTCAAAAAGTGTTTTGAAATGGTCAAAACGATACCTTTCATTTGATACCCCACATAGGTAGGTACCCCCCCTTTTGAAAAAAAATTCCCCCCCTTTTTGACCATTTCTCAAAAACTATTATTATTACAGACTTCTCTATATTTTTCCTGTAAAATATAGATCGATATCTACAAACGCCTAGTACATTGTACGTGGATCGGTGTGCAATCTTCGGAGATAGGGGGGGGGGAAAGGTAAATTTTTCGACTATTTTTGAAATATTTCAAAAAGTATGAAACTTACAGAAATTTCAAAAAGTGTTTTGAAATGGTCAAAATGATACCTTTCATTTGATACCCCACATAGGCAGGTACCCCTCCTTTTGAAAAAAATTTCCCCCCCTTTTTGACCATTTTTCAAAAACTATTATTATTACAGACTTCTCTATATTTTTCCTGTAAAATATAGATTGATATCTACAAACGCCTAGTACATTGTACATGGATCGGTCTGCAATCTTCGGAGCTAGGGGGAGGGGAATGGTCAATTTTTCGTCTTTTTTTGAAATATTTCAAAAAGTATGAAACTCACAGAAATTTCAAAAAGTGTTTTGAAATGGTCAAAATGATACCTTTCATTTGATACCCCACATAGGTAGGTACCCCCCCTTTTGAAAAAAAAATCCCCCCCTTTTTGACCATTTTTCAAAAACTATTATTATTACAGACTTCTCTATATTTTTCCTGTAAAATATAGATTGATATCTACAAACGCCTAGTACATTGTACGTGGATCGGTCTGCAATCTTCGGAGATAGGGGGGGGGGAAAGGTCAATTTTTCGACTATTTTTGAAATATTTCAAAAAGTATGAAACGTACAGAAATTTCAAAAAGTGTTTTGAAATGGTCAAAACGATACCTTTCATTTGATACCCCACATAGGCAGGTACCCCTCCTTTTGAAAAAAATTTCCCCCCCTTTTTGACCATTTTTCAAAAACTATTATTATTACAGACTTCTCTATATTTTTCCTGTAAAATATAGATCGATGTCTACAAACGCCTAATACATTGTACATGGATCGGTCTGCAATCTTCGGAGCTAGGGGGGGGGGAATGGTCAATTTTTCGTCTTTTTTTGAAATATTTCAAAAAGTATGAAACTCACAGAAATTTCAAAAAGTGTTTTGAAATGGTCAAAACGATACCTTTCATTTGATACCCCACATAGGTAGGTACCCCCCCTTTTGAAAAAAAATTCCCCCCCTTTTTGACCATTTCTCAAAAACTATTATTATTACAGACTTCTCTATATTTTTCCTGTAAAATATAGATCGATATCTACAAACGCCTAGTACATTGTACGTGGATCGGTGTGCAATCTTCGGAGATAGGGGGGGGGGGGGAAAGGTAAATTTTTCGACTATTTTTGAAATATTTCAAAAAGTATGAAACTTACAGAAATTTCAAAAAGTGTTTTGAAATGGTCAAAATGATACCTTTCATTTGATACCCCACATAGGCAGGTACCCCTCCTTTTGAAAAAAATTTCCCCCCCTTTTTGACCATTTTTCAAAAACTATTATTATTACAGACTTCTCTATATTTTTCCTGTAAAATATAGATTGATATCTACAAACGCCTAGTACATTGTACATGGATCGGTCTGCAATCTTCGGAGCTAGGGGGAGGGGAATGGTCAATTTTTCGTCTTTTTTTGAAATATTTCAAAAAGTATGAAACTCACAGAAATTTCAAAAAGTGTTTTGAAATGGTCAAAATGATACCTTTCATTTGATACCCCACATAGGTAGGTACCCCCCCTTTTGAAAAAAAAATCCCCCCCTTTTTGACCATTTTTCAAAAACTATTATTATTACAGACTTCTCTATATTTTTCCTGTAAAATATAGATTGATATCTACAAACGCCTAGTACATTGTACGTGGATCGGTCTGCAATCTTCGGAGATAGGGGGGGGGGAAAGGTCAATTTTTCGACTATTTTTGAAATATTTCAAAAAGTATGAAACTTACAGAAATTTCAAAAAGTGTTTTGAAATGGTCAAAACGATACCTTTCATTTGATACCCCACATAGGCAGGTACCCCTCCTTTTGAAAAAAATTTCCCCCCCTTTTTGACCATTTTTCAAAAACTATTATTATTACAGACTTCTCTATATTTTTCCTGTAAAATATAGATCGATGTCTACAAACGCCTAATACATTGTACGTGGATCGGTGTGCAATCTTCGGAGATAGGGGGGGGGTATGGTCAATTTTTCGACTTTTTTTGAAATATTTCAAAAAGTATGAATTTTACAGAAATTTCAAAAAGTGTTTTGAAATGTACAAAACGATACCTTT
The DNA here is from genome assembly GCA_946478455.1 of Eupithecia vulgata. Classification (NCBI taxonomy): domain Eukaryota; kingdom Metazoa; phylum Arthropoda; class Insecta; order Lepidoptera; family Geometridae; genus Eupithecia; species Eupithecia vulgata. The sequence continues at coordinate 7,083,416 of OX297869.1, read as the reverse complement.
CATTTGATACCCCATTTGTCTTCCTAGGTCTCTTTTGAAATTTCAACATCAAAATTTGTACTGAAAATATTCATTTTCATTTTTCATTTATTTATATATTTTTTTCTTAAAATCAGTAATGGCGCACGAAATGTATCATTATTTCAAATTTCAAGTTAATAGCTGCAGTAGTTACTGAGATATTCAAGAAAGAGCGGGGACGGACAGAGCGAGACCATAAGGGTTTCAAAACCGATGTTTGAAACCCTAAAAAGATATTCACAGTGCTCTGAGTTTTGTAGGTTAATTACCTATGGTTTATTTAATTGAAAACACTTAATCTGGTGCTCATCATCATCATCAGTATCAGCCTATGTTAGTCCACTGCTGGGGATATACGTGAATGATGATGAATGATTATTGATGATCTGCATTCATATTTTCAAAAATATATTGTCGGACTACGTTTTAGTGAACACCAGCCTTACCGTTTTTGATTAGGTACACCATTGTTTACTTATCCCCTTATTCTGAATAATCTGCTAACTGCGAACGTCTTCTGCCTAAAACTTAAGTCTGAGTGAGAAATGACACTGCAGCTGTTTTAACTTTGCAGACAATATGAATAAGGGGATACAAAGCTCAGAATGTATGAAAACTTTTGACAAAATGATAATTAAAGTTCTGATTATAATTTTAAGAACACATGCCTGAATAAACATATAAGTTTATTAACTTATGTTATGGTCTTTTACAAAATTCAACAAAAAAAAAACTTAAATTATGTTGTACACTATAGTCAACTTGAGTGACGGCGTTTAGATCTGACAACCTCTGGGCGTAGAAGCTTTCGCCTGAAAAGCAGAAGGTTTCGGGTTCGATTCCCGCTGCGGGGAAAGGCAAATGTTTGATTGTTCCGGATCTAACCGTGTCTTGGTTATGTAGGTATGATTAATAAGATAATAAGTTTAAGTTAGTTAAGTTTCATATACGTTTTTTTAACAGTAGGTACTACGTCAGAATAGGTACCTATTCTGGTACCTTGTACCTGGGCTGCTCCGTTTACAGCTAAGATAAACGATTGTGTGAAGTAACTAGCATTATTGACATTAAAAAACATCTATTTGTTCTAGAAAAAAGTTATCAAAGATTTATGCCCTGTGCAAGGCGTCGGCGCATACAGCGGAGAAAATGGCGTTGACCATTGGGATAAAAATAAATGGAACATGGAGCTAGAAAACCATCAGGTAGGTACCTCACTGTGTGGTGCCGGCTTAGAATTTGCACCACCCCAACTCTTCCCATGAGTTTCGTAAGACTATGGGACATACACCGGGGGCGGGCAGCAGCGCCTCTTGCTGATTATATCTACCACCGAACTGCGATCCCCAACCCGCATGCCCAGCGTGGTGATTATGGGCATTACTCCCCATGAGATAATAACCAAAAAGGCGATTATCAGGGGAAGCCTGCTTTCGCAGCAGTGTACCATTATAGGCTGTTGAGTTGAGGTACTTCATGAGCGCACAAGTCCAACACAAAGGATCTTTTTATTAGTTAATATACCTTTGTTTGACCATAATCTGATGGAAAGTGACGACGTGGCCGACGGTGTATCACGAACCTTCGTGATAAACCGTCGGCTACATCTCATGGGTTTTGCCATAATCACCGCGCTTGGCTTGCGGATTATTGATGGCTGTGCTGAAATATATACAGAAGAAAACTGCTACCTTTCCTCTTGTAGGTTGTTTTAGTCGGCTCTTACAGCATCCACGGGATGAGTCGGGGGTGTCTATTTTTACGCCGCGACGGCTCCGGCCTGTTAATTTACACCAAACCTTACATAAATACAGGTTGTCTCAAAACGGTCCGAATATTTTGAGAGTGAACGGGATGGGAGAGAGGTAGCGTTTGAAATATATTTTCTTACATTTTTACTTGCCGCCATGCCCTATACACGGTAGACGGTACAAGATGAAGCCGTGTGGATTGTCCAGCATTATTTATTTAATTGTAATCAAGTAATGGAACAAATAAAACCAGCTTAGCCATATCTCGAGAAGAACCGACAACCGCTGGGGTAAACGTGTTCTTGAGTGGAGACCGCGACTCGGCAAACGTAGTGTAGGACGCCCTCCGACCAGGTGAGATGACGATATGCGAAAGACTGCTGGCAGATGCTGGATGCGGCAAGCTGAAGACAGGGCGCTATGGCGCTCATCAGGGGAGGCCTATGTCCAACAGTGGACTGGTATAGGCTGATAATGATGATGAATGGAACAAATGAAAAGTAGTATTTAAAATTTAAGCAATTGAGCTGACGGTAGACAGTTGCAAACAATCTACAGGTAGTTCAACTGCTCCATACCAGTCGGAAGAGTTCCCAAGACACTGGCTGCATTGTCCTGCTGTATGGCAATCCTGATGCGCTGCGCAAGATACTCACCAACTCTTAACGCGTCGCTTCGACTAGACTAGACGCTTAGATATTTTTTTTAATTTGTACTATTTTCTTCAGGTGATCGTCATGACGTGTCAAATACTGAGCGATATGCTCAACCATTCCTACGTTAAGATTGAAGATATAAATCTACTGATTTTCGACGAATGCCATCACGCCGTAGACGACCACCCGATGCGCTTGATTATGAAGCACTTCGAGAGTTGCCCACCACACCTTCAGCCTAGAGTTCTTGGTATGTTATGTTTATCACTTATAAATAATTCTAGTTCTAAGTACTAACTGGGATCTGCAGGGCTATTTTAATTCATTCGATTCGTTTCCGGAGCGAAAACGTCCGATTTGAATTCGATTCCGCGAACGCTATTTTGATTTCATTGCGGATTGATGTTCGAAAGTATGAAACTCTCCTAACAAGGATCCAAATTCGAATGTCAAAAGTTTTCGAATCCGCTGGTTTAAAATAGCGTTCTTCGACAAAATTTCCGATATCGAATCCGAAGGCCTTTCCGACGAATTAAAATACCCCTGCAGTACTGACATCTTGCATGGGAGTCCATTGTACATTGTCTCCTGCCTATTTAGGCCCTAACCGCACAGCTCCTTGTAGTACCAAAGGACTTTTGGCAATTGACAGCTTCGTTTCAGCTTTTTTGTGGGTGTTGTTAAATTTGTTATCTCTATGAAACTCTTCATGAGATTCTTCACACAACCAATAGATATAATATACTACAAAACCATGTAGGTACCTACCTACCCTGCCGCGTCTGATAGTTTGTCTGACCGACTCAAAAACTATCGAATTTTCTTACGTTTTTCAAAAATGAACGGAGTGCTTTTTATGGAAGATTTATGTCATCATCATCATCCGCAGCCGGATTTTACCCACTCCTGAGTATAGGCTTCCCTCAGTTTGTGCTATCCACCACGGTCCTGTGTTAACCGCCTCTATTGGCGCCCCCGACGCGTACTATATCGTCCACCCACCTTGCAACTGATGATTATAGATTTATGCAGGTGTTAAATATTGCTGAATGTTTCAAAAATCATGCTTAATTTCGGAAAAATCATGCTTAAAAAAACTTCAAATGACGACGTGTCTATTGATTTGGAATATAAGAGATTTTAAAATAAACACAATGCCTCCAAAACAACAATTAAATTGAAGTTTATTTAGCATAGGTTCCATAGCAAGTGCCTTACAAATAAAACGTCAAGTGCGAGTCGGACTCGCGCAACGAGGGTTCCGTAACTATAAAAGTAAACATTACATAAATTTTATAGGTAAAAGAGCTTGTTTATTGCCCAATATTATGATTCTAGCTCAACGGAAGTAGGTACCCTATAGGTTTTGGTACATGGTGAGAATGCAAAAAAATGTTTACTACTTATTACAGTTTTCGATTTTTTTCCTTTACTTGTGCTATAGCTAAGACCTTGCTTCTTGCCTAATTTCATGATTCTAATTCAACGGCAAGTACCCTATAGGTTTTTGGTCCACATAGGTATTTGGTCCACATAGGTTTTTGCTCCACGGCGAGATTCAAAAAATATTAGTTTTGTGATTCAACTACAAATTAACGGTTTTCGGATATTTTACTTTACTTGTGCTATAAAACCTTGCTTCTTGCCAAATTTCATGATTCTAGGTCAAAGGGAAGTAACCCTATAGGTTTTGTGTGCATGAGATATAAAATATATGGACATAAACCCTTAGAAATTTGATTTATATCGCGGCTCCAAGAGGTAACGAACCTGATTATATGATGTGAATTTCAACCTACTGAGGTACGGAACCCTAAAAAGAATGATGTGTCCTCAAACAAGTAAAAACAAATTTAACGCTAAAATAGTTTTCTTTCGTCCCATTTTAAGATTTCTTACAGAAATGTAGCAAAAGTACAGTGTATTCCACATACTTCTCGTACAAGTATAATCTTGATTTACTGCCTATTCTAAAAGATCTTCGTACAAAAGGTTAACAAAAGCGTTAAAATAACTTGCATTCTAGAGATTATAATTTTGCCTGAACTAAGTAAAACCTGTACCTATCATGGGATTTGCTGACAACGTAACTAATAATAAACAATAATCACATTAACATAGATAGGTACATAAAATGAAACGAAAACGCAGACTATTTCTAAATAAGAAATAAAACTTACGCTTACTACACTAAAATAGTTTACATGGGTATTAAGTATGTCAATAAACACTTCTGAAAAACATTACGAATTAACATAATTATTATAATCGGCATTCCTAAGCGTATCCATAACAAAAAAACTATACCATTGACTGAGCTATTTTAAGACGTTGTATCAGGTTCTAGAAATTTATGATCGACTTTTTTTACAGGATTAACAGCGACTCTCTTAAACGCAAACATCACTATGGGGCAAGTTCAAAACACGCTCAAAGAATTGGAGACCACCTTCCACGCCACTATTGCAACAGTCAATGAACTAGGGGAGGTTTTGACGTAAGTTCATATACATCTCGGGGTCACTATAATGCACGATAATTTATTGTACGGCCGAATAATGTGAACCCTGATAATCCGTGTCATGGCTTCTAATTTTAAGGCCCATACCCTACCGAAAGTGGCGCCACCACCTTATTTGTCTTATAATTCTGTTTAACAAAGGAATTTTCAAAAATCCTTCTTCCAGTTTGTGATGCCTATCATAAGCTTTTTTTTAATGCCTCTGTAATAGTTTTATTCTATTTAGTTTAGGAAGAGATACGAAAATAGATTTTGGTGGCCACCAAGTGCAACTTCGTATCTCTTCCTAAACTAAATAGAATAAAACTATTACAGAGGCATTAAAAAAAATTATACCTATTGTTTAGGGTCCGAATAGTTAACATTTTAACTACAACATTTTTGACGAAGACGTGCCGACATAAAACGAACTCATACTCAATCACTTTATTTATTTAAGCTTACAAAATAAGCACTTGGACAAGTAAAATTTTATACTATCAACAGCTTTTTAAATAGTAATTATTATTAAATAAGAAATCGGGTGTTATTGAATTTATTCAATATTTTTGTCCATAATGTTCGTAGGATCTGCCGATAATTATGCATCCTGTGAGAATGTGCTGGTTTTTTTTTATGGCACAGTAAAAAAAGTGAACAATAGAGCAAGCAAGCGGATAGTTGTCTATGGTAGAATATAGAAAAATTACGTCACTTTGTCATCGAATGCGAAAATTATTTGAAACTCATTCCTTCAACTTCAATAATGTAAATGAAAAAAAAAAAACATATAACAATGCGATGATTTTGATTTTATTTGATGTCGTTATTGACTATTCTACCCTAGACTCCGAATCCTTCCTTGAGCCACAGAAACCTTAAAGATCTTCCAATTATCCCGTAAATCAGTCCCCGTGTAAAATAAATAACACTTAAACTTTGTCATAGAAAAAACACGAAGTCGCGGGCAGAAACTAGTTAAAAAATTCGGAAGCATTATTTTTTAAGAAAATAATATTAAATTTATCTATATACTAAAACTGTAATAGGTTAAATTTTGTATACCTACATTAAAAATATTTTAAACATATTTTGGGAGGTCAGTTTATTTATGACACTGACACAAAAAAAATACAGTCTGTTTGCATGTTTCTTGGTCGCGCAACACGCTGAAACTACTGAATAATAACTACCTACTAATTGAAATAAAACTTGCACAATTTGAGTTCATACTACATACGAGGAAAGGGTATATTATACTTTTTATCCCGTCATACACTATTCTCTTATATAATGTTATTTTTGCAGGTACTCAACAAATCCCAATGAATCTGTCCTATACCATGACAGCTTTCAACCGACCGCTGCAATGATTGAAGCAAATGTGTTGTTCGATAATGCCATAGACATGATTGAGGCAACGAACATTCCCCGCTCCAGCAGAGCTCTGGACTTAGAACTTAAACCGTGGCAAATAGACATTACTTCCGACCCAAAAAAGGTAAGTAAATCAAAATGTATATTACAATATATATTACAATAATATAAAAATAATTGACAGATAAGATCACATGAAAAGGCCATAGGCCAACTTAGTACAAAATTTGCTGATCTGCAGACATTTGTTCAGGGTGTTCTGGTCGTTTTCTATGTATAATAAAAAATATCTATCTATGTATTGAATTGTATTATGTATATCAGTTATCTAGTCCCATAACACAAGCTCTGCTTAGCTTGGGGCTAAATAATGCTGTGTGAATTGTCCAGCATTATTTATTTTTTATTTATCTAACTTTAACAGCGATTATCGTCAGCTTCCTCACTTGGCTGGGACTGTATTGAGGGAGCCAGACTACAATAAATAAATAATGCTGGACAATTCACACAGCATTGACTAGCTCCAAGCTAAGCAGAGCTTGTGTTATGGCTACTAGGTAACTGATGTACATATTACAACACATTACATAGATTGATATTTTTACTATAAATAGAAAACGACAAGAACACCCTGAACAAATGTCTGCAGACCGTACACACATTTGTCCCGAGGCGGGAATCGAACCCGCAACCTCCTGAGTCGCAGGCAGACCTTCGCCCACCGCGCCACAGAGATCGTCATTTAACAATGTTTAAATGTTTAACCTTAAATACAGTTTTATTTAAGTATTGTGTTTGGTAAAGTTATTTTTATAGAGCATTATCAAGGCGTCCGTGACCTAAATGCTGCCCTTACAGAATTCCAGCGCTGCAGCATGGCCACATGCTGTAGCGCTATTCTCACAATTTCTATTCTTTAGTTTTCGTACATAGTTTTAATTTTTGTCTTGATTTATATTATGGATTTTAATTCTTAACAGAAATAAAATTAGTTTTCAATTTACATTTTCCATGTTCGAAATTTTTCACAGAAATTTTGCGCTCGGCTTACTTACACACTGGCAGTAGATAGCGTTTGAAGAAAAATAGTTAAATTACTAAAAAAACGCATAGCAAACAATTAAATGAAAATACGGAATATTAGGTATTTGATCTAAAATCAGACAGTAAAATAAAATGATCTAAAACTAACAATAATTAGTAATTAGGTATTTAACGCATTAACTGCCCAGCCTGCGCCCGCTCGGTGAATGTCATTTGAAGTATATCGTACGATTTGCCCGGTTTCAGGCGACGACACTTGAAATAGTACAAAATCATGAAAATGTTTTCTGGTGCAGCCCCATCTTTCGCAAATGTGTCTGGAAATTTTGAAATTGGAACGTACCTATATTTTTACAAGGAAACAATCATATTTTCAAAAACAGATTATAACTGCCCAGTCTCATACATCAAAACTTTTTTCGCAATACTTTCTGAGTGGCCTGGTACATTTTAGTTGTGTTCATTGTACAAGTAGGTTCTAACTAAGCAGATATTTACATTTTCAGATAGTAAAAGCTGTCAAAAACATGATATTGTCAATGAAGACGGGAATGGAAGAGCTTGGCCCTTTCGGAGGCAACCTGGCCATCCTAGCGCATATCATTCTTCTGGAAAGGCTGAAACGGAAAGCGACCTCGCAAAATGAATTCAATTTGTATAAAGCCACAATAACCTACTGTACAGAGTAAGTTAAAATGTTTATTTCCAAATATAATCTTAGAACTCATCAACTAATTACCATATTGCTGTTTTATATATAATGCGCGCATCCAAAGATGAGACTTGACGGATCACGTGGTTACCTGCGCAGTAGATAGTTCGCAGGCCGTTTTGGCGGTATGCGAGGCGAGCGGGGAGGGACGGGACCGTTATATATATATACATGGAGGATTTTGAGCGCGACTATACCTGCGCAAAATCCCCTCTACTAGCATATGACAGGTCTCATCTTTAGCTGCGCGCATAATACTTACTCTGTGTCGTAAACAAAGACTTGTTTAAAAACAAAAACTCATAAAATTAATGTATTTAGAATAGTTGTAGTAAGGTACCACTAGTTGCTGTAACACAACGCGTTTCAGTAACCTTACGCAACAAAACAAATGTTCGCTCGCAGCTACATAATGTTGTCATACATTTCTAGGCATCTAGCCTCAAATTAAGGAACTTTATATTACAATATGTATATTTTTTCAGGGCTAGGGGAATTTTATTTAAATCAATGGAAAAGGATACTGGTTACGATAAAATCGTTAAACACTCCTCTCAAAAAGTCTTGCAGCTGCTGAATGTTTTGAGAGAATACAGTCCAAACGTCATGAATAAGGTTGGAGGTAAATATTTCTGTGTTTTTTTTCCAAAGTAAGCTAGTACCTATAGCGATAGATAGTGACCCGTTGTTCAGTATTCCGAAGTCCTCATACACCAAAGCCTTGAGTTTTGTGGTCAACCAATAGACGATTAGGCTCGCCCCGAGACGCGACGCTACGGGTTTTTTTTAAGATGATGATGTGATTCAAAATAAAACTTTATTCACTACGCAAAAAGATACAAATTTTATTGACAATACGAAAACACCCTGCGGGGCGCAGCGCGACTCTGCGCAACATCGTGAGGCGCAGCGAAACGCCGCGTGACACAGTCAGCACTTTAATGATAGTAATTCAAAATAGAATTTTATTTACTATGCAAAAAGATACAAATTTTATTGACAATACGAAAACACCCGCGGGGCGCAGCGCGACGCAGCGCAACATCGTGAGCCGCAGCGAAACGCTGCGTGGCGTGACACAGTCTGCACTTTTAATGATAGTGATTTAAATTATAACTTTATTTACTATGCAAAATGATACAAATTTTATTGACAATACGAAAACTTCTCGCGTCGCCGCTCTGCGTCTCGAGATGCCTCGCGTCGCGTCTTGGTTTGAGATTAAGCTTACCCTTATTGTCTCGACAACGAGATGTACTGTTTTGTATGGGATAAATCTCGAATCAATAAGTTCCTTAGCTGGTAAAGCGTGCTCACGCTGGGCACCTTTTACCAGCTATGGAACTTATTTGATGAGTATCCTTCATAAACTTGTATACCTATCACAATAAAACTACGATTGATTAACTCAGTGGTTTGATTCATAATTCAAACTATCTAACTAAAGCCCTGGGATCGTACATACTCCATCTTAAGCCTAAGCATCTTTAATTTTATGAGAGATATGGTGGTCAAACGCTTTACCAGCTGCAATAAAATAAAAAGTTTCATGGCCTCGTCCAGGCGCTTTACCAAATACTGTAGAAAATGTCACATTGCTGGTTTAAGTGTTATTTTAGTAGTTTTTGATTTAGGTGGTAAGAACTGTTGGTATCCAAATCAAAAATAAAATAAAAATGGTACCTATGTCACGTCCTCGTTACTCGATACTATCGACTCAGAACTGAGGGCTCAGTTAATGGAAACTCAACTTGATAAACATATTTGAATATCAATTTAATTAATTATTGCTCTTTCTTTACAGTTTTACTGAGAGTGAACATCTCCAAACAACCATTAAGCGCTATAATTTTCACACAGCAAAGATTCACTGCGAAAGTGCTATACAATCTTTTAAAAAGTGTTAAAGAAGCCAACCCCGTAGAATTTGGCTTTCTTGAACAGGACTTTATCGTGGGCTTAAACGCGAACCCAATGAAATGTACTCGAGAGGCACATTTCCATGCCAAAACTAGTCAAAAAGCGCTGCTGATGTTTGGCCGGAGGTAAGTAAGTCAACAAAACAGAGGCTCATATCTCGCTCACGATAACAGAGTCTCAAGCTATCTCGCTCATATGATATGTAAACGGGGAGACAAAAAAGGACCAAAGTAATTTCATGTGTATCCCACTCAAAATAAGACTCGCGAATGTCGAAATCGCGACGCCGAACCGCCGAATCTAGCGCGTAGCCATTACCCGATCGCAACCACACCATGTTTCGCGCGCATAGGCAGTGCGTTATGATTAGCTAGGATTTTTTCACGCCTTAAGACTTCTGCGCAGGTACATATAATATAGTATAGCATAGTTTTTCATAATAAAATCATCGATCTAGTTACAGTTTGACCACATTTATAAGGTGTAACTTATAAATGTGGTCAAACTGTAACTAGATCGATGATTTTATTATGAAAAACTATCGAAGTTTGACGAATTCATTATGAATGAACCTCAACAGTCTAGAGTGCACAGATAACCCGCTTAAATTTACACTAATGTTATAAATGCAAAAGTGTGTTTGTTTGTTTATTTGTCCTTCCTTCACGGCCTGACTAAGCAATTAATCGACTTAATTTTTGGTATAGCGTTAGTTGAAAGGATGGAGAGTAACATTGGCTACTTTATCCCATAAATCAGTTCCCATGGGATAGGAATAACCTTAAACGACGCGTGCGAAGCCGAGGGCAGTAGCACTAGCTACATGTTCATGATAAACTCTGTTTAGTAAAAAAGTTGTACATACCTGCTTATGGCTGTTTTCAGTTTATTTTTATTACCCAGGCTCAGGCTCGACATATTTTATCGGAAATTTTTCTATTACCTACTCGTTAACAAAGACGCGTTTATTCCAGTTCGTTTACAAAGAACAAATTCATGATTAATTAGAGGTAACTACATAGTTACTGATTACTATGCTTTCTACTAACTACTACTAATTCATGTTTCAGTGAACTTAACTGCATGATTTCGACAAGCGTGATCGAAGAAGGAGTGGATATTCCTCAATGCTTGCTCGTACTGCGTTTTGACCCTCCCTTGGAGTATAGATCGTACATTCAAAGCAAAGGTGAGAAAATACTCATAAACACAATAGAGCGTATGCGTAGTTTTATTTTTTAAATTAATTATAATGTTATGCATCCACAATTTTATAAATTATTAAGAAAAAGGGGGGAAATGCACTCTGTTTTAGGTTATAAAAACGCTGTCCATTTTCTGTGACGTCACCGTTCAGTTTGTGATATTGTTCCATCGCAGATTTTTCAATCAAAATAAAATTAGTAATCCATAAATGATTAAAACCATCATGTTTGGTGTTTGTGTGTTGTCTAATAAGTAATTTTCTTTCTTTCTTTTAAAAATGATAACCCGCTAAAAGCTTCATGACAATATTTACGGTGAACTTTCACGTCATGTTTAAATAAATAAATAATGCTGGACAATTCACACAGCATTATCTAGCCCCAAACTAATCAGAGCTTGTGTTATATAGTTTAAAAATGTTGTGATTGAGTCTTAAATATCTAGTTTTCAATGATTAAATTTCATAACAAAAACATTAAAAATTTCAAAAATATGCAGATATATTTCTATTTAAACAAAGAATACAAATAAAAATATTCCGCTTTTTTAAAGTCACATGCAGATACCCTATTGGCTCTTGCAGCGGTGTAAAGCTCATGCGCTCATTAATCCATTAATCCATACATTAATCCAGCACAAAAACCTGCAGTCAATCTCGTTAGGCTTTATTTTTACAATGACAAAATTGCTTCCCACAAGCTTCAAACGCGAGCAGACTAAGATGCAATAACTAAATTTTTTTAGGCTTACAAAATATGCTCTTAGACAAGTCAAATATTTCACTAAAAATGACCCTAAAATTCGCGGGGGGGCGCAGGTTCGAATCCTGCCGAAATAGTTTTTTTTTGGGATATTATTAAATTTTCGTAGAAACTTCCCCCAGTGCGAGTACCGCACTATAAATCAATAAGCTAAATAGATTTTATTGATTTTCTCGAGCTGTATGTCATCTCATCAGATACCGTCTAGGTGTTAAAGCCGATACTTGAATGTTAGAATTAGAAGTGTTGATTTTGGTGAGCTCATTGCCTTACATTTTTAACGATTTGACGACGTATGTTGCCTAGCGGGTGATTTCCTCCGGCGACGCAAAAGATTGCCGGTTCGATACCCCCACCACCGTTTGACAGATTAAGGGCCTATACTACCTTAATTCAACTTCGTCAGACCTAAATATCTTCCAAACTACTAAATATTTAACTTTAAAATGTATATATGGTAAAGTTCAGGACTTATCTATCGATCATATGTTTCGAAAACACGATTCCATAAAATTATCTCTATAGAAAAAAATCGTAAAGTTACCTCTCAATTTTTACTAAAACCTTACTTTCTCAATAAATACAGAAGTTAATATCTTGAGAATCAGCATGGTAATAAAAATAAGTTTAAAGAACATTTTATATGTTTCTGATTTTTATAATTAAGGTCCTAACTAATAGATAATAAGCTAAAACTTGATTTTTGAGCTTGCGTTGGTATGCCCTGTCTCACTCCTATGCACTCGAAATCCTATGACTGTCCTTTTCACTTTAATTTGAGGTTGTAATAGGCTCTTAATATCTGAATGATCTGCAGAGCTTCCGTCTTTGGTAATTATATATTTCTGTGTCAATTAAAAACATCAAAAATCATATTTTTATTTGGGGGCATTTAAAACTGTATATGGTTTAATTTTGCCCAGCCTCAGTTAAGTTCCTTTTATTTAAAGCTCTGTTTTTAGGACGTGCTCGCAGCAAGGATTCTAATTTTATAATCATGGTAAACAACAAGAACAGTGACAAATTCAACAAAAGCTACGAGGGTTTTCAGAAAATTGAACAGCAAATTCATCGGGTATGTTTAGAAGATTATAATGATGACAAAGACAGTGTTTTGTTGATAAATCAATATTTAATAACGTCAGCTTTTTCTTTACAATAGTCTTTCAAATTTTTTTTTTTTTTTTAGATTTTGGTGGGAAATACAGATTCAAGAGATGCACCATCTGATAATGCAATTCAAGATCTTTATGACGAAGACATTTTGCCGCCCTTCGTGACGCCACAAGGAGGTAACTATATTGCTTTTAAGTTTTATTATCTTAAAACAGATTTTTCGTACAGTCAACGTGAGTTTTGGGACTCATTTCACCTTAAACTATTAAACGGATATATAACTTGATATTATGATTACATTCGTTAATCCGCAGGACGTTTGCCCGCGGTAGCAGCTATCAGCCTACTGAACCGTTACTTCAGTACGATGCCGCACGACCAGTTCACGCAAATCAGTCCAGCATGGATCCACGAGAAGGTTACCGATCTGAAAACCGGTATCGAGAAGCGATTGATCACCATTATATTTCCGGTGGCGTGTCCAATCAAGGAGCCGATTAAGGTAATTATCAAATTGGTCACTAGCCTATGCCCGCGCTTTTTTTTTTATAAAAAGTTAGGATGTTTGGTTATTTTTACGCCTTCACGCCAAAACGACTGAACAGATCGGGTAGTAATTTTGCATAGATCTAGTTCTAGACACGGATTAATATTTATGCATATTTTTATTCCTGGTTTATGTGTGCAAAGCCGCTGTCAGAACCTAGTTATACTAAAATGTGTTCTGATAGCGTAAGTTTAAAACACTTCTAATCCAAGCCTCTTCGCAAAGTTTACAATATGAAGATAAATCGTTTTTTTTAGTCTATTGGTACTTGGTAAACCGAGTAGGTAAGGAAACTAAATAGACAAAAAATCTAGATTCACGGTCTTATTCATATGCTTATTGAAATATTAAATAAATAAATCGTTTATGCTGGAAACAAAGGGTACATAGTTTAAAATGAAAAACGAATCTGCAGAAGTTAAAAACTGTGTCGCAGATTGTCATCTGTCAACAGTTTCTAAACTTCTCTGCCCTCCTCCAAAATTAGAGAGGATTGAGTTGTAAAAAATTTACAATGGCATCGTAACCTATTATGAAAGATTACAATTTAGTTTCAAGAAAAGCTGAAATTACATTTTAAACAAAAATTACAAAAAACTTAAATAGGTACCTATTTTAGGTTTTTTGAATATAAGTCTGCCATATTAAATCGAATCTTCAATAACTCAATGTTTCAAACATTGCTACACGGTTGTTACTATGTGTGCTTATTTATTTTTTGGCTTAGGCTTAAAAGTAAAAAAATAAATATTAAAAATATATTGGACAAAACTCACAGCATTATCTAGCCCCAAGTTAAGCAGAGCTTGTGTTATGGGTACTAGATAACTGATATATACATATAATACAATACATAGATAGATATTTTTTATTTTACATAGAAAACGACCAGAACACCCTGAACAAATGTCTGCAGATCGTACACACATTTGTCAATCGAACCCGCAACCTCCTGCGTCGCAGGCAGACCTTCGCCCACCACGCCACAGAGTTCGTAAAAAAATGTAAACACTTTTCTCTGTAAATTAACTCTTTTAACAAAATATTGCAGGGAACCCCCCAGTTTAGCCTAAAGGCTGCTAAAAGATCAGCTGCCCTGAATGCTTGCATCAAACTACATGAAGAGGGAGAATTGGACCCGGTTTCGCTTCTGCCTAAAGACTATGGGTATGTTATAATAACTTATAAAGCAGGGGCTAGTAATCGTTTAAGCCTTATACTAATGCATTTATCATTAGAATTAGCTTAGAATTAACAGCAGGCTTAAATCCCCAACTCTCTCCTCTTGCCGTGGGTGTCTTAAGAGGCGACTAAGGGACATTCACCGGGGGGCGTTCAGCAGCGCCTCTTGCAGAATAGATCTACCAGCACGGCACCAGACGCCGGCCTTCCCCTGATTTTTATCTCCTGGGGGGTAATGCTCATAATCCCCACGCTGGGCAGGCGGGTTGGGGATCGCAGTTCGGTGGCAGATATACTGCAAGAGGCGCTGCTGCCCGCCCCCCGGTGTATGTCCCTTACCCCCGAATACTCAAACGCAACTTACATTTAAGCTCGTCTTAATTCGCGGTTGTTTGACATAATTTAATGAAAATGTGTCAAAAAATCGTCGCTTGAGACGTGCTTAAGGCTTCGGCGACAGATGAATTATTGTGTTCCGTAATACCAAAAATGGTCACTGAAAACTTTGTATTTTTGACAATGTGTTGTTATTCTGTAACTAGACAATGTAAGCTATGTTCCTTTTCAAATAAAACGTAAGATATTTTTGTTTTTAATACAAAACAAATAGGACGAAAACATGTCGTTTTTGACGTAAAGTTATGCAAAATCGCATTTTGCATATTTTAGCTTATGTGTTTATTATTACGAAAAAAAAAACATGCAGGTAAATACTTTTCTTATTCGAAAAACAACATGATTATGGTGGAAATATGCTTGAATTGCAAATCTTTTTGGTAGTACGTTTGTATGGACAAATCATCATCCGCAGGCCTCTTAAACCTTAGATGCGTTTGAGTATTCGGGGGTAAGTCGCCTATTACGACACCCACGGGAAGAGTTGGGGTGGTAGTGGTACAAATTCTAAGCCGGCACCAAACGACCCACGGCGACTGAATGTAACTAATTGGGTCGCTTGGGTCTCATAGCTGATAGCAAAGCGATTCTACAGCTGGTTTAATATGATATTCGACCCATATGCTACATACTTATAGAAATGCATAAAAAATTATGGAGTTTCTTTTGTGTTTCAGTGTCGTGGATTTTGAGGAAGAAGATGTAAAAGACTGTTTCCAGAACTGGCCCTGGAATGAGAGGGCCGATGAGAAAGGCGAAGATGTGCCTAAACCTGGGTCTAAGAAATGCGTACGGAGACATGAGATACAAGTAAGATAATGATACGATATGTAAATATTATTTATTTATCATAATTAAGAAGCGGGCGAGAGTCTGCCTGCGACGCAAGAGGTTGCGGGTTCGATCCCCGCCTCGGAACAAAATTTGTGTACGAACTGCAGAAATTTATTCCGTTGGTCTGGGTGTTTTCTATGTATAATAAAAAATATCTATCTATGTAATGTATAATATTACGTATATCAGTTATCTAGTACCCATAACACAAGCTCTGCTTACCTTGGGGCCAGATAATGCTGTGTGAATTGTCCAGCATTATTTATTTATATATTTTATTTATTTATTTAATTTAATTTAGTCCGTCAGTTAGATTAACAGAAGATATTGAAAACATCTTTTTTTTCTCTTTTCTTACTTCAGAAATCTCTAATGTTTTATTAGACTACACTATATAGTTATTGATAATAATTATATAATAAATTTATAAAATTATAACAGTATAATATAATTATTATTATTGTGTACAGTATTATTATTATTAGTTATATTATAACAGTATTATATTACTTATAATATTAGTAAACCATGCTATAGACAATGAGGAATCCATACTATAATATTATTAATTTGAAAGTAACTCTGTCTGTCAGTCTGTTACCTTTTCACGCCAAACCGGCTGAACTGATCTTAATGAAATTTGCCAGGGAAGTAGACGGTATGCCAGGAACAGACATATGTAGGCTTCTTTTCCCGTTAAAGTGCGTACAAAGCCGCGTGCAGAAGCTATTGTTCTATAATAGATAGATAGATAGAGAATGCTTTATTCATCACCAATTAAGAAACAATCATAGATTATTTTAAATTTAACATATTAAATAGAACAGCAATGGTTTTGGTGGTCTTATCGCTTAAAGCGATTACTTCCAGGCAACCAGAATAATTCCACCTTCCACCGTTTCGAGATTTTAGGACTGAACACAACGCGCCTGCGTATTGCTAAAAAATCGCCTTGTAAATTATGCTTTTCTTTTCAGTTCCCAAAATGCCTTGAAGCAAAACCCGGTTCTGCACTCTACTACCTTCACATTATAAAGCTGACACCCGCTTTTCCGAAGCCCGATGCGTCTCGAGATAAAGTCCTCTACGATTTTATTAATGCGGACCATGGATACGGTATTCTAACACAGAACCCACTGCCAAAACTGTGCAAGTTCCCGAGTTTTATGACTGTTGGTGAAGTCACTACAGAGATACAAATGAACTATGCTGTGATTAACGTGAATGAACAGATGTTTGCTCTCATCAAAAGGTATGTTTTTTTAAGGAATTTAATGTGAATGACTAAAGCTTGTTAAATAAAATAAAAATAAATAATGCTGGACAATTCACACAGCATCTAGCCCCAAGCTAAGCAGAACTTGTGTTATGGGTACTAGATTTTTTTATTATACATAGAAAACGACCAGAACACCCTGAACAAATGCAATGCAGATCGTACACACATTTGTCCCGAATCGAACCCGCAACCTCCTGCGTCGCAGGCAGACCTCCGCCCACCGCGCCACTGAGGTCGTCAGTCGTAGTTGGCAAAATTCATTAGTTAAAGATTTACTAGCTAAGCCGTAACATAACAGACTGGTTCCTTGTATACAACGTATGCGGCCCAGTATCAGGACGCTTGCTTTTGAAAACATATCCATCCATACGCTATCCGACGCGAACGACCAATGCCTTTCTATGTTTTAGGCAACGCAACCCGTCAGTCAATTGAACTTTGAGTCGGCATTGCGCTCCACTCAATGTTTAATGTAATGAATTAATTTCTGCACTGTACCCCGTCAACGAATTTATTTTCTGTTTAGTTTGTGCACGACCATGAAGTTCCCTAATTGTTGACACTTAGACTGAATGACAGATTGAAAATTTCATAGACACAGATTCTTTTCACAGATAGAGATGCTAATTTGGAAAAATGAGGGGACTTACGAATGTTTAGATATTTATATACAATTACAACATCAAAACACAAAATTATTTATTTGCCAATTACTATAGACAAGGTACACATTACTAGCGCCCCCCCCCCCCCCCGCACGAGGCAAGCCTGTGTCGCGGGAAGCCTGTTTACAACATTAGTAACTTTAACAAATAAGATTAGTTGTAACTTATACAGGACAAACAAACAAAACATTATTATCAATAATTCTAATCAATTATTATAGAAAAAACACGCAATCTGCAACATAAAATTAGTCACTGTTACATTCATGTAGTGTAGAGTGGAGTTACCGACTTGGGGGCAAGGAGAAAAAATTAAGACAGGGAGATGAGGGTGAGGGGAGTTTTGATTATTAAATATAAGGCGACATTGATGATTTTACCATGAAAATTTATGAAATGTATAAAAATTATAGTTTGCCATGGTAAAGCAATCTTTCATAGTTTTATTACGGAACGGACATGCACCGATCGTTCTTTCTTAAATTGGTGCAAGGTAATTAACTCGCCAGGGTTCGCTGCTAAAAACAATTTTACTTGAATACATGATGCATATTTTGACGTAAATTTCTTTTTCAGATTTCACTTTTTCTTGTTTGATGAAATACTGGCAGTCGCTAAGAAGTTCGTTGTATTCGAGGGAACAGTGAACAGCATGTATATTGTGCCTGTGAATGGTAGCAAAAGTTATGATATTGACTGGGATGTTATGCAAAAGTACGACAGTTTGCCGCCTACTGATGTTCCTGACGTCGCGGTAAATTATTATTATTATGAGTTTGTAGTATTCCACTTTCCATTTCCTGGAAGAACTCATTTCAACATTCCTGGCTATTGGTCTATCTATTAGTTAAAAAGCGCTAACTACCACTTTCCTTGATAGGATTTCATTTATAGGGTTGCCTTTATAATAATAATAATAATAATAATAAAATTTATTTATTCACAAAAAGATAGGGTTACAAAGTCGGTATACTTGTATTAAACCTATCAGGGTCAAAGATAATGACACCTTGCTCTAACTAAGTTTAGATTAAACTTGTGTTTAGACACAAGGGCTCCCACCTCCGGCGACTTTTAGGCTCACTGGTACTTACTAACCTCACATTACAAAATTAAAGGAATAAATATAATACTTTTAACAAACTTAACATTTAAATATTGTAGATTTATACTATACTTCTAACTAAAGCTAAAATTTATAAATAGCACAGAAATAGAATAAAGTTCACAAAAGCAGTAATAACTATAATTATAATTTATATAGTTAGTTTGTTTGACAACGTGGGTCTACTTTTCACTGCAGCACACTAAACACGCAAGCTGTTCCCGGCCACATGGCGCATTATAGCTGCGTGGATTCGTTTATTTGACAATGTGGGTCTACGTTTCCACTGCAGCACACACTAAACACGCAAGCTGTGCACGGCCACATGGCGCATTATAGCTGCGTGGATTCGTTTATTTGACAATGTGGGTCTACATTTCCACTGCAGCACACTCTGAACACGCAGGCTGTGCACGGCCACATGGCGCATTATAGCTGCGTGGATTCGTTTGTTTGACAACGTGGGTCTACGTTTCCACTGCAGCACACTCTGAACACGCAAGCTGTGCACGGCCACATGGCGCATTATAGCTGCGTGGGTTCGTTTGTTTGACAATGTGGGTCTACGTTTCCACTGCAGCACACACTAAACACGCAAGCTGTTCCCGGCCACATGGCGCATTATAGCTGCGTGGATTCGTTTATTTGACAATGTGGGTCTACGTTTCCACTGCAGCACACACTAAACACGCAAGCTGTGCACGGCCACATGGCGCATTACAGTTACTGAGATATTCAAGAAAGAGCGGGGACGGACAGAGCGAGACCATAAGGGTTTCAAAACCGATCTTTGAAACCCTAAAACTTAACTTTTAGGGTTTCAAAGATCGGTTTTGAAACCGTAGCTTTAAAAACCATATGCGCGGCTCAAATTGGAGGTCTACGCCCAGCTGTTTTAAGACAGGCTGATGATGACGCTGATTAAATAATTTAATTTCAGGAAAGACGAGCAATGAAAGTCACTAAAGAGAATTTCAAGTACAAAGTGGTAACACCTTGGTACAGGGGACTGCTCTTGCCTGACAGGTGGGTGTTGTTTTTCTAGCTTTCGCACTAGCTTGACTTTAGAAAAAATAAGGCCCATATGCTTTACTTCATGGGTGAGATTATGCGTTTTTTTTTCAATAACAAATTTTGAATCTAGTTCAAATTTGTAGATAGATCATTCTCAGAGTGCAAACATTTGATTTAGAATTCGTTGCAAACCCGAAAACTTCGATAGATCAGGCTATCACTATCGCTTATTCCCAGTAGGTAGTTCTGTGCACCAAAAATATATCATAATTCGAAAAATATTTTTTTTTGCTCGCTGCCTGTGTCCAGATCAAGAGACGTAATCTAATACGCGGTTTTCGATTTGCATTAAGAAGCAAAAAAATTGTTTCTGGTATCTCAATAGGTGGCAGCAGGGCGTCAACTGGAAATAAGTTATGTAAAGTGAAAGGAAAATTTTGAATTTTCCAAATCGGTCCATTTTGGCGTAGGGTTGTTTTCCTTTCATTTGACATACCCTAATTTCCAGTGACGCCCCCTGCCACCTATCGAGAAATTTGAAACTTTTTTCTTTTTAAAAATTCAAATCGAAAACCCCTCATTCCAAAAATGTCGTGCAACCAAAATTCAGCTAATGTCAAACTAAACGATAATGACAAATTAAATAAATGACAATTTACTACTAAAATAAACTTTTCTGTAATGTTACAGGTATATTGTTACAAACGTGCTGGAGCATATGACGCCTAATTCATTATTCAAGGAGGATTCAGATGAAACATTCGCATACTACTATTCTTCCAAATACAATCTTGAAATACTGGGAGACAAAAGACAACCCTTGCTTGAGGTTTGTATTTTTTTCTAGTCAGTATATAATGCCCATGGACGTCTTAAAAGTCTTCTTAGGGAAGCTTGTAACAAAGCTAGGACAACAGCCTACCTTCTTTAGATTTTTACATCTCTACTGCGATCTCCAAACCGCTTTGCCAAGCTCGTGGTTATTAATAGTCATTTATTCATAATAGTTATTACAGGTCAATATATTGGTATAATTTTAACCAACGTTGGAATAAATTTTGTACAATAAAAATCATTAAAAATTAATAAAATTATACAGTCAAAATAAATTCATACATAGGTCAATAAAATTAATATTATAAAATAATAATAAATAAGACTATTTGACTATTTGATTATTTATTATTTACTACTACTTAGGTAACTAAATAAGTTTGCTTTGTGCGTAGCAGTGTCAATGGCAAATATGGCCTTCACTCAGCATTGTGCTGGGTGCACACTGATGTACACCCAGCGCTGATTTTCGGTGAATACCAGAGGGATCGTGTCACGTTACGATCGTTAGGTGCGCGAAATAGACCATAAAATAATAATGATTTTAATATTTAAAAACAATACCTGCCATATTTATACATGTATTTTTTATCGCCTATGCATGTGTATAAGTATCCTATACTTCATTCTTACAGGTCCGCAGTATAAATTCCCGGATGAACTGCCTACTGCCCCGAGCGGCGACCATAAAGTCGTTCACGGACAAACAAGCAAAGCTCGTCGCAATTTCCTTTGGAGACGATAGACCGAAAGGCGGGTATAACGAGATCTTCGTACCAGAATTCTGCATCGCATACGATTTCCCCGGAGTGCTCTGGTACAAGGCGATTATGCTGCCTAGCATCCTTCACAGGTATGTTCACAGATCTTTTCACGATATTTCCTTTATCACGATAAATATAAATAAATAAACGCATTTTATCAAAAAATATGCGCTTCACGAACATATAAGTGAAGCTTTACAAAATCATGGCTACTAAAATATAGCAAGGGCACATACAACGAGATTTTTGGATCAGAGTTTTGCTTAATAGTAAAATCCATACTAATTGTTGATTTTAAAACACAACATTTCTTATTTACTTTAACTTACTTCACAAATATTTCTTATTCATACATACGACTTCCCCGGGATCCGTACAATCGCCTTGTACCAGATCACACCGGGCAGTCGTATTGTGATTAATGCTGCGAACCATCATTTAGAGTATCTTATGATGGGTGAAAGAGAGAACACACTCAAAATAAGCTACCTATGAACGAAAAAACCATAATCTTTCGGACCTTATCCCACGCTAGGTGATGTTGCTACAACATAACCTAAAAAGTCACCTTATTCAACATGACCGAAAAATAAGCAAATCATGCGAAAGACGGTTCTTGCCGCGAGCTGCAACAGGACGCTTGTATGCAGTTAGGTTAGTGTAGGTGCAGTAGTTAGGGAGGCTTAGCATAAAATTAGCATAGTCGATGGTTATGACGAATACGTTCCATTAATAGGTCGTCCATTAACCGCGTGAGGTTTTTTGTAAGCAACTTTTTAGTCCCCATGGTATGTATATGTATGTATGATATGTACCGAGATTTTAAACTACCCAAAATTAGGTGTTTTTTGTAGATAGTCTCAACAAAGTATCAAAATAATTGAGAATATTGGAAAGTCAGCACCGTAGTTAATAATTTCGTCTTTCGTGTTGGAACGTTATTTTTACGCTCCAACAATCGAACTCTTTCGAACCTCACGTTGTTAATTGACGATCCCTTATCCAAGGGTCCAAAGCTTCGGTTGTCCAAAGATTTATTCGCAAATGAAATTTTATTTGATCTTTGTGTAGGAATCTAGTATTTAGTCATTAATATTTCTATTGTTTCAGATTACACATGCTGTTGATTGCTCAAGAATTCATAATAGAAGCGTCAATCGGAATCCAATACGGAACTCCAATTCTGGCCAAAAGTAAGCATTATTCAAATTCCAATTCTATCCAAGAGCAAGCATTACATGAAGTAAGCATACTCTTATGGCGCTGTAGATATATTTAACCTTTATTATTTAAAGAGCTTAATAATAAAGGATAAATATATGAGACTAGTGGTCCGCCCCGGCTTCGCACGGGTACCTATTCGAATTTTTCTCACCTTTTAAACCTTCCCTAGACCTCCACGAATAATTCAAGACCAAGATAAGATAAATCCGTTCAGCCGTTCTCGAGTTTTAGCGAGACTAACGAACAGCAATTGATTTTTATATATATAGATAAGGTTTATGTGGCTGATGAACACTGACTAAAGAACAGTATCGCTAGTGTGACCTATAGCGCTTTTACGGCGTTTTTGTGTGATTTAAGAACGCACTAATTAAATGACCCTGTACTACTACTACGACTATAAGGTCATCCACGTACGAAACGTTGGTGTTCTTCCAACACAAATAAGGTTCGTAGTTAACCCGTTTACATCCATAATGAATTCATCCACGTAGGGTTATTAGAATTTACACATAGTTTAAAATTGTACATTCTTTCAGATGAAGAGTGGGCACCTATTCAGGTGTTTTTGCCCATAGCAACAGAATCTCTGTTGTCCAATATTGAAGAGCCTGCCAAAGGATCGAATGCCGTTGACAGGTATAACTTTTTAGCATTTCATGCTCGAAACTCATTATTCGTGTTATATCTCTAATCGAAAGCAAAATCGTTATATTATAGCCCTGTTAACTGAAAAAGGTCAAGGTTTTACCAAAATTTACCTAGAAGATCCGTACAATGAGTTCTTATGCAAAATTCAAACAAACCTCGGTTTGTCAACAAATGTTTATGTTGTCCATTATCAAACTATCATGTATGTTTTGTATTTCCCTTTTTTGTACAACATTGTGTGTGGCTATGAATAAATTCTTTATTCTTTTACCTCTATGTCCAGACATAAAAAACGAATACCGCGAAACACACAAAAAACGCTCAATAGTATGTATGTATAAAGTAATAGCTTTTCAGCTATGATATCATATCCTTACTACTTCTTGTATACTAAGGTGATGTTTGGCCAAAGTAAACACCAAAACAACTAAATAGATCGAACAGAAATTTTGCGCACATATATACTCGTATCTGGAAAAGAAATAACATATAGGCTTTTAATTTCAAAAATGCGTGCAAAGCCGCGGGCATAAGCTATTTGAAATATAAATATTTAATGTTTCACAGGATCAACCAACCGATTTGCTCCAATGGTAATGAACTACCTAAAATCTTGTCTATGAGCGAGAGCCTGTACCAACTACAAAAAAAGAAAATCAGTGCTGATTTTCCCTGGGAAGTAAGTATACCGTACAATATGTTTAAATGTAAATCAACATAATCCAGTTTGTTTTGTTTCATTATTTATGTTTTGTAAAAATAATTTCGAAGCCAAGAGAAGGATCCAGCTAGGTTGGGCAGCGTTTGGGAATCTACGCCGAGTCTTCTCGTCATCCATACTGAAATGTATGAAAACGAAAGTTTTATCAGTGCGTCCTACCCGACATGACCTACGGAGCTGAGACTTGGACGGACACTCAACGTAGGACTGGTCCACTAGCTCAAGGTAGTCGCTCAGCGAGCTATGGAAAGAGCTATGCTCGGAGTTTCTCTGAAGGATAGGATTCGTAACGAATAAATACGAATAAATTCGTAACGAATACATTCACAGAGAACCAAAGATATCCACATAGCTCTGAGAATTAGAAAACTGAAGTGGCAGTGGACCGGCCATATCTCCCGAAGAACCGACAAACGTTGAGCTAAACGTGTTCTTAAGTTGAGACCACGATTCGGTAAACGTAGTGTAGGACGCCCTCCGGCACGTGAGATGATGACCTGCGAAAGGCTTCAGGCAATTGCTGGATGCACCTTGAACAACACGTGCGTACCCGCGGGCAGAAATCCTGATAATCGATAATCCTTAGATAAAAGAAAATACCTACATTATTAGTCTAACAAGTATTTTTGAATGATTGAGGTGAGTTCCGATTTAAATAAGTTTTAAAATAACGCGGTGCGTTAAACAAAAGTTTTTATGTAATTTTAAGAATCTACCCTCAGATAAAAGTAAAAAAGGGAGATACGTTACGTTCTCCCAGCGTTTACTCAAAAACGAAACTGTGTTACAACTACAAGCATACATCGTGTATGTATTCTCTGTTACATTATATATGTGCAATATAATGAACAATAAAGACAGAAAGACGTACCGAAGACCGAAGTGCGACCGAGATAACAATATTAATCGCTAGTACGACTCCACTATATTAAAAACCAATTCGGGTGTTCCACGACGACCCATGCACGGCGGCGATTCGGAGAGTCGTTCATCAATTCGTACCATTAATCTGGTCCTAACTACACTTGCGAGCCCTTGCTGGATTAGGGTGACGATTTGAGCGGCTTCTATTGGTGTGGTTTCCATTTTCTTGTAATTCCAGTATTTTGTTGAGTTGTGAGTTCGAAAAAATTGATGTTTCGTTCCAAAAATTTATGTCTTTTGTTTTCACGTTCCATGACATATGATGAAAATTTTTTTTGCTATGATATCGAAAGAGTTTGAAAGCTAATAAAATTATCTTTAAAATAATATACCACAACCTACAGTTTATTGCATGGAAACTGTAAAATATGGTCTGCAAAAACCAGCGATGAAGTGATTCCAGTTTATAGCTCGCAAGTGTAGTATGGGTTATTTAATCTTGAAAATGCTATAGGTTCTCATCGTTCTGCAACTCGCACCACTTTTACTTAGTGTGAATTTTAGTACAGTCAACTAATAAAACTTTGTAAAATAATACGCAAGAGGCATATTTAAAATGACCTCACAATGTTATTTAGTGTTTTGTACTTAAAATAATGGAAACAAAGGGTGGTGCGAGTTGGGAAATGTAATGATAATACTATTTTAACGATTTGTCAGCTCACACCAGTCGGGATGAGATTAATGGTGTGATTTGATGAACGACTCTCATATTCCTTTATGAAAGCTTCATTTACACTAGGAATTCCCATTATTCTTAGATAAAAGAACATACAATTGACTCCTTTATTTGACTTGACTAACAATGTATTTTTGAGTTTAGTATTGCTTGATGGAAAATTAGTTGTGTAATAAATCATTATGCGTTGTAGGAGTTTGCTCGAGATTAAGTATGTAAACACTTACTAACTGTAATGAATCCCTACATCATCAGCCTATATCCACTGCTGGACAAAGGCCTAATGAATCCCTTACGTACCAGGACCATATGGAGCCGATGGACATCGAAAGGAACATCGTGAACGCGACCATATTGGACGTCGAATCGTACGACGACTTTGTCAGCCATGTGATGAAGCCAGAGATTTCTGAACTGCTGCCTGAAAAGCGCATTGTTCCCACCACGGCGGCTATTAAACCATCGCCGGCCATGTAAGACCTTTTTCTACTTCACTACTACTTTAAAATATAAAAAAAATAATTTTTATATATATTATAAATATGTGTTGTGTTTTCGTAATTAAACGTCTAATTGAGTCTTTTAACGTCAAGGGTCCAGTGGTAGTCTAAATTTTTTTATAGAAGCATTAATTAAGAGCCTATACCACCTAAAATTTTTGTGAAAAGGACAGACATAGGATTTCGCGTTCATAGGAACGAAACAGGGCATAATAACGCAAGCCCAAAAATCAAGTTTTAGCTCATTTTCTATTAATTAGGGCTTTATTATAAAAATCCGAAACGTATGAAATGTTCTATACTCGAATACTATGCTTATTTTCAAGATCTTAACTTCTGTATTTTTTGAAAAATTAAGGTTTCAGTAAAAATTTACTTTCCGCTTTTTTCTATCGAGAAATTTTTATGGAATCGTGTTTTCGAAACATATTATGATCGATAGAATGAGTCCTGAACTGTACCATGTATAAATTTCAAACTTAAATATTTAGCCGTAAGGGATATATTTAGATCTGACCGTGTTGATTTGAGATATATAGGCCCTTATGGCCTATATTTAACTAAAATCATACCAAGCAGAGATTGACAGTTCAAAATCATTCTAAATAAGCAATTACTCAAGTAATGCTTGGTAACCGTTCAATAATATGTATAAACAGTAACTTGAAAGCGTGGACGGAGGAAATCACGATCTTAAAGGCTACATGAGTATAGATTTTGACATAATCTCCCAAGCATTGTTTGAAAATTAGCCTTCACTCAAAACCAGACATAAGCAGTTGATCTCATCGATCAACTGCTTATGTCTGGTTTTGAGTGCTTTCAAAATACGGGCGTAAAGAGTTGCGTTATGCGCATCGTTGTCACGTGGTTTGCCAGAGGACAAGGCGATTATTATACCGAAACCCGCCGCGTCGCCTTTAGTCATTATCCTCAATAGCCTATACTGGTCCACTGCTGGACACAGGCTTCCCTCTGATATTTGTCTTATTGACTTCTATCCCTTGGGAGTCTCTAGTCACTATACATTATCCAAATTCTTCCTAAAAAATTTATAAACTAACCAAAACTCAAAAACTCAAAGTAAAAAAAATCGAATACTTTTAGTTTTGATTTCGTTAAGAGATTATTGACACCTCAACCAATGGACTACTTTTGATTCCTTTTATTATTTAAAAATTCTACGAGTTTGACTAAGATACAGTATCCAGTGCTCGAAAAAAGAAAAGTTGTAGTAGGTACGTTGTATAATGCGCGCAGCCAAAGATGAGACTTGACGGATCAAGTGGTTACCTGCGCAGTAGACAGTTCGAAGACCATTTTGGCGGTATGCGAGGCGAGCGGGGAGGGACGGGACCGTTTTATATATTTTGATATAGAGCAAAATCCCCTTTACTAGCATCTGACAGGTCTCATCTTTGGCTGCGCGCATTCATCATCAGCCTATACCAGTCCACTGCTGGACATAGGCCTCCCCTAATGAGCACCATAGCGCCCTGTTTTCAGCTTGCCGCATCCAGCATCTGCCAGCAGTCTTTCGCAAATCGTCATCCCACCTGGTCGGAGGGCGTCCTACACTACGTTTTCCTAATCGCGGTCTCCACTCAAGAACACGTTTACCCCAGCGGTTGTCGGTTCTTTAAATATGGCCAGTCCACTGCCACTTCAGCTTGCTAATCCTTTGAGCTATGTCGATAACCTTGGTTCTCTGTCGTATGTATTCGTTGCGAATCCTATCCTTCAGAGAAACTCCGAGCATAGCTCTCTCCATAGCTCGCTGGGCTGCGAGCATTATACCAAGTTTAATGAGTGTACCTATGTGGCCACAAAGTTTTACACTTATATGTATAAGACTAAAAAAACAACAACTACACTACGTAAGTAAATTTTGGTGTAATCTGGTTTTCCGGTAAACACATCAAGAAGCGTTACTTAGTTTGAACTGTTTAATGGGCATGATAGGGCTCCGAGTTGTGGGCGTTTTGCATTATGTACTTAGCTCTTTCAATATACTTTTTTTTTTGTTCAGTATGTTTCTATTTCCATAACCTTTTCTTCTATAAATAAAGGTGTTTTGTGTACTTACTAAACTGTGATATAAAATGGCAGTATAATAGGCACTTGATTTTTTGTGTGTTTTGTGTTTCTGTAGCCTTTTCTTTAATTTGACTTGTACATTTCATGATTTTTCTTATAGTACTGATGAACCTGTTGTTGCTGATGAAAATGGAGTTTCACGTCCTGGACCACCAAGAAAGCGGTCGTGCAGTGCGAGCTCAAACTCAAGCTGCAGCATCGACAGTTTCAAACCTATGGACAGCAGCTCTTCAGACTCGGAAGATGAAAGTCCAAAAAAGAAAAAAACTAAGACTAACTCAAAAACCGAGAGTGAAGCTGAAGATCCTAATTCTACAGAGAGGTTCGCAAAATTCTGGCCTACAAAGAGTAACAGATAGTTTGTTTGGTCATTTATTTTAAGAGCGGCAGGATTTCCACATAACGTAATAACTGATGGAGAGCACTCAGCATGCTGGATTCCAGCGTTGAGCAGATTTAATCGTACCAGCGCATCTACCGTGCATACTTCATAAACTCGTATATGACATCATGAATCATTTTTATGTTGCGGCGATAAAGGAAAATGGAATTCCATCCTTAAAAGCCGACGCAATCTGAAATGAAAGAAACTTGCGAAATTGGCACGATACTAGGAATTGGAAGAAGAGTAGATAAACCAATCATTCTTAGTCAATTGAACGCCCAAAATGTTAAGATAATACGAATCAAAACAATGAGTTTTTCAACCCACACATCTTATTTATTATGAGGCTTGCATTCAAATATATGATATGAAAACTTTTTTCGCAAATTAGACAATGAATATTAGCGTGATCATCACCGTGCTCAAACGTCGGAATAAAACTGAGTAAGTAGAGGAAAAGCAGTAGAAATCCTGGCGGTAGACAGAGAACCTTACCTTCGAGCAAAACTTGCCAGCGCTGAACAAAATATGCACCAACATCTTCGAACGGTTACAAGTTGGAGAAATATTGAAAAAATTTCTCGCTTGAACAACACTTGACGAAGTTGCGCTCGCAGAACCTAACAAACTGACCAAAGCATTAAGTAGAAGCCCTCTTAAATAGCTGACGAAGCATTCACTTACAATCACTTTAGGTACAGTGCTTCTAAACATGGCGTTTTATTCGCAGTATTCCTTGAGCCTACAGTGGAGATAGGCAGGCAGGACACGTTGCTAGGCGGAACGACAGCCGATGGACCAAAGCGGTCGCAGGACGGAGTGGTATCCGATATCCGGGAACGCCCTTACAGTGGAGATAGGGAGGACGATAGCCAATAGGCCAAAAGCGGCCACAGCACGGAGTGGTATCCGATATCGATATCTGGGAACCCACAGTGGAGATAAGCAGGACACATTGCTAGGCAGGACGATAACCGATGGGCCAAAGCGGTCACAGCATAGAGAGGTACCCGATATCCGGGAACCTAAAATTGAAATATAGGCGGTATGAAAGCGGTCAATGGACTAAAGCGGTCCCACTTTTATTTTCTAATTAAAAGATCTTTACTACAATCTGACCTGAGGGAAACTGACGATGTGGCCGACGATTTACCTATCACGAAAATCTAGAAGAGAACCTGGGTCTCTTCAAAATAAGATATTTACTCTTGTTTTGAATAGATCCAAGTTGTGATTAGAAAAATAGCAGCAGGCAACAAGTTCCATACCTAAGTCTTGCGGAAGTGGTAGGAGAAGCGATTCGTCCTCGCAGACCACCTACCAGATATTCGAACTATACCTACCTATAATAGGGTCGTCCAGATGACACGCAATTTAGCAATTTAGCTGGTGTATGATGGAAGAGAGGCGCACTTGTGCACTACAAATAATGTTCCGCGCACTTGACTTGACTCCGATAAGACTAGTCGCCATGGCCGAAAACTCTGCTTGCAAGAAATGAAAAGAGGAGGCGTATACGCAGCGGAGTTCACGTTTCTTTGTATTTTTATCATACAAGTAACAAAGAAAATTCTCAAATCAAATAATTGAAGCAAATTAGCACTAATACTTTTTGTTTCACTTCAACACCCCTTTCAACCCCCTTAGGGGTGAAATTTCCTAATATCCTTTCTTATCGGGCACTTGTGTATTAAGAGGTACCTACCCTCCAAATTTCAGCTTTCTAGCTTCAGCGGTTTTGGCTGGGCGTTGTCTCCAGAAAATCGCTTGTTCATTTATGTATTAAGAAGATAGAGTACTCGGCGATAGAGTATGTATCTATCTTTCTTTGCATGTGAGTTTTCTTACCCTTATTAGGAGAGGACCCATACTTTAAACCCGTAGATAAGAAGCGCATCTTTGTAATCACTTTGAGACTACTGACCACTGTTCCACTTCCAGATTCGTTGAAAATATAGCGATCCTCCAGAAGACTCCTACAGGACGAGGGCCGGAACTGCGCGACGTTTTGTCAGCATTAACAGCGATAAAATCGTCTGACACATTCTGTTTGGAACGCGCTGAGACTTTAGGAGACTCGTTTCTGAAGTATGCAGCTACAATATATCTGTTCCACAAGTTTGCTGGGAGGGATGAGGGACAGCTGTCGAATATCAAAAGCCGGCTTATAAGTAACAGGTATGAACTTGGTTTAGATGATTTTATAAGAGCGCCCTATAGTTCTGAAGTTACCAAAACGTCTTCATTATAATTTATGATGTTTTATGATCAAAACTTAGATTCTTACTGGTTTTATTTTGAGTAAGACGTCATATTTATATATAACATTCAACACAGATCGCAAAAAATTGGTTCTCAATATAGAATGCGCAAGAGTTAAAATTTACGAAGTCTGAAGGCTGGCTTTCCACCCCCGAAACCGAGTGTAGTGTGTGGGCATGGTTTATTTTCAGTTCGTCGTACAAAAATATTTTTAATGATAATTTAAACCAATACAAACGGCTTTTTTAAATTAATTTACCTACTAGATGCTGCCAGCGGCTTCGCACGCGCTTTCCAAGTAGCCTATGTCCGTCCCCGGTATAGCATTTACGTCCCAGCCAAATTCATTCGAGCTGTACAGCTACAGCGTTTAGGCGTGAAAAGTTAACAGACAGACAGAGTAACTTTCTAATATAATATATTAGTATAGATTAGAGAAAAACTAAAAATTATTATAAGTCAGGTCCATAAAGTTTCAAGGTTGTGGGTTCAAATCAAATAGGTATGCAGACGGGATGGGATAGATATGCGTAAATAATATAAAATAAGTAAATAATAATGTTTATCATTAAATTTATAAAAGTCTGAAAGAATGTTGTCTACTAATGTAAGTATCGTAAGGCCGCCCATTGTACTTGTCTCGTGTGATGTCTTTTTTGTAATGTTCTATTTCTGGTGTACAATAAAGTGTTCTGTATTGTATTGTATTGTATCGGTTAGGTTAGATGTATTTCAGCTTGGTAAACATACTTCGTGGCACTTTGAATAGGGATGATGACAGTAACAAAAAAGCACCATTATTATGTATGTACCGAATTATATCTGAGCCATACATGACAAAATGCGTATTATAATTTTTATTTTGAGCAAGACCAATTATTATTTTGATGAAAAAACTACAAGATACAACAATCTGCCATGACACGTTGAACACCAATCAGATAATACAGACTCGTGACGTCATGTCGTTACAATATGAAATGGAAGGCACAGAATAACCACAGGCATAAATTATGGATAACGATGACTTGCTTCAATCAATAGCTTCCTTTTTTGTTTCTTGACAATATTGTTAGTACTTGTTTCTATTATTTAATGAAATATATCTTTATTCAGAAAGAAAATAACAATCAAATAACAAATTTAAATTAAAACTAGTATTTACAATAGAAACAATTAAGCTATCTGCAAACTGTTGCAAACAATCTACAGGTAGCTCAACTGATCCATATCAATACCAGTTGGAAGCGTGCCTAAGACACTGGCTGCATTGCCCCGCTGTATAGCAATGCTGATGCGCTGTGCCAGATACTCACCAGCTCTCGGGTCACGCGTCGCTTCGACCAGACGCTCAGATAATTTTTTGAAAACCCGGAGAGCCTCGGTACCCCACGAACCTAGGGTCTCGACTCCAAGGGGAGCAAATGTTTTAAAAGCTCAATTTCATCTTCAAATTCTTTTTTTTTTTGCAGAAATGTTTTATTTTCTATTCAGAGATGTTTAAAGTTAATATGTCAGAGTAGTTTCTCAAAATCAGTCATCATGCCTGTTCACCGCAGAATACTCGAGAACACAGCATATTTGAGTACGTCTCATTTTGCTATTTTCAAGATCCAACCGGCTCTGTCCTTAGACCACCGTTGGTTGTATCGAATTTAAAACCAACTCATGGTATGGTATGGTAAGAGTACTCTCTTTTCCGCATTTGGACTCCTTATGGTCCACTTATTAACTTGGCCCTAACTTTTATTTTGAAGTAGGTAGGTATGCTTTGTTTCTGCTTCATAACACCCAACCTACTATTATTTTTTGACAGAAACCTGTACTACGCTGGAGAAAGGCTCAACATTGGAGGAAGAATGAAAATTGAACCGTTTGCCCCCAAAAAAGACTTCATGGTACCAGGTTTCTTCGCGCCAAAGGAACTGGAAGAGTTTATTCAGGACAAAAAGGTAAGTTTTGCAGAAAGCACCCACGTAATTACTTCCTCCTATCCTTCAACTCAAGTCGAAGGCGACAAGCATGGATGAGCAGCAGTATTCACAAATAATGTTACTTTTGTAAACTATTTTTATTGGTAACAAACTAACAATGTATGAAATATACTTTACAAATCTAAATAACCATTAATCACTTGCATACAAAGGTATATACAAACCGGACTGAAGCTACGATAATCATGCATTAAGAATTTTAAATATCTCATAGAACAATAGGTACTTAATTTGGAGTATATAAAATAATGGAAAGTTTTATTATACAACTCTAAACACTCTTCTTATGAAGCTGAATAAACTCAAACACAGCAGCGAAAACATCTTTGACTAACTCTTCAGGTGTGTGCAACGCAGCAAAATGACCTCCAAAATCGAACGTGGTCGAATGTACCAGGTTAGGGAATTTGTCTTTTAATATCCAGTCAGGTTGGTACATTATCTCGTGCTCGAATTTGATCGCGGCGAACGGTACTGGTGTTGGTATTCTGAAAGCAAGAGTAAAATGCTCATCATGCAAATAAGGCAGGGGGCTGAAATCAACCTTCCTGCTGTTTGACACCTGTCGTCTGGAGGCCTATTTCAATTCTTCAAATACCAATGAACTATCATCATCAACAGCGTATAGTAGTCCACTCTTGGACATGGGCGTCCCCTAATGAGCGCCATAGCGCCCTGTCTTCAGCTTGCCGCATCAAAGTTAAATCAAAACTAATCCAATGCCTTCATTGGATTCATTTTGATTTCATCATCTATAATGATACTTAATTGCCAATTACGCGATGTTTCGTTTGTGTGAATTAGTACTCTTAATTGGGTGTATTAGGGTTCCAAATGGCCGAAACTAAATACGCACTTGCGTGTTGAATATTTTAAATAGTATCTTAATGGATTTGTAAAATGGTCTAAGTATCTGATATCATTAGGGTCTTACTTAATAACCAAGCTCAAAATAGAAATATAATTAAATAGCGTCAGCAAGCAGAGTGCTTATTTTTGTAAATTCTAACATCTCAACGGTATTCTGAATTCCCTGTAATTTGTAGAGGAAAAACATACACTTACTCTTGCACAATCCTGACTTCCTTCGCAAATCCCTCAGAGTACAATCGCATTGAAGTAACAGCACAGTTGTTCATCCACATAATAGTGACTGTGTCTAACACGTCATCTATTTCAAGGTTTTCAAGGCCTCCGTGTGGTGTGTCCAGTTGGTCTTTGTGACTGCAAATGGCTATCTTCTCCATCAAGTATGCTGCCAATCCAGCTGGAGAATCCGTTAGGGCAACACCTGAAAAATATGCATCAGCCCGTATACGTCGACTGTTGAACACAGGCCTCCCCCAAACGACGAAACCACTAATAGCGGTCGTGTGCCGCCTCCATCAATCGACTCCCAGCGACCGCTACAATGAAGTCGGTCTATCTTCGCATTGCATCGCAGTCGCCACTCAAGAACATTAACTCCCTAACAGTTAACGGTTCTGCGAGCTATATGGCCCGTCGCCACTTCAGCATGCTAATTCTGAGAGCTCTGTCGGTTACTTTGTTTCTTCTACTGATTTCCGTAATCCGTATTATTTTATTGCGTAGAGAAACTCTGATCATTGGGGTATAGGCCTCCTCTTTCCTATGCCAGCTTATTCTGTCCTGTGTAAAGTC
This sequence comes from Eupithecia vulgata, assembly GCA_946478455.1. NCBI lineage: Eukaryota > Metazoa > Arthropoda > Insecta > Lepidoptera > Geometridae > Eupithecia > Eupithecia vulgata. The sequence continues at coordinate 7,048,633 of OX297869.1, read as the reverse complement.
TCCTTTAAAGTCTTTCAATACCATTGACGATTTGGCAGGTGGCTGCCTCTATAAGTCATCATTCATCACACAAAAAAAGCATATTTTGACTTACCAACTGTGTCCGGTTTTGTAGCTTGCAAATGAAAGTACCCACTTTCTCTCAAACAATATTTGAACCACTTCGTTAGCGGGTATGTTTTGTTCGCGTGCTTAGGCTCCACATAGGTCGGCCACAGTGAGCCTAGTATAAGCTTTAGGTTGCTTATTTTTCTTGACGATATCGGCATGTTTGAGTGGTAGCTAGAAACAAAAGAAATAAATGACCTTCCAAAATAAAACTTTACGCACATAATCTACTTTGCACAAACTTGAGTAGGTACAACTTTGTTGTTTGTTTATTTGAGTTGAGTAATATCTTTATTTACTTATTGTCTTCAAGTGCAGTTCATAAATGTTATTTATTTGTCCTAAGATGTAGTGAAATGTCTTTCGGGATTAGGATTATTTTCCATTCCCGATTTCTCATGGCCACAAGTCCACGGCTGATCATGCCTTACCCAAATAAGTGGGCTTGGATTAATAATACATTCAGGCGTTTTTTTGAGGAAATCCATCGCAAAATATTAGATAGAAAAATATTTACTAGCAATTCCGCTTAAAACCTTATCTGATAAGATCCAACAAAATGCATTCGCGCGCACGACTCGCCCTCTTACAAATTAACATGCCATGCAATCAGAAGATAAAACACAGTATTTTATTCATATAAAATTGCCAAGTCACTTATCCTCAAACTTAAAGCACACAGACAACATAATTTGCAAAAATAAAGATCACACCAACCACAATGAAATATCTATCAAAGTAAGTCGTCAACTAGTTTCGTCTATTCATGAGACATCATAATCATCATAAGAGGGCTTACGTATATAACGCCACGCTTCGCATGAGGATTGGCGATCGCGGTGGAGGACGTCAAAAAAACACAGAATAAGCTGCTGCCCTTTCTCAGGTAGGTCTCCTTAGTAGGCTTTTACTGGCTGAGGTTCGATTCTTACACCGTGACCACCACGGCTCAAATACATCTTAAACATTTCTCCTTTACCCTGGTCTTATGCGCCAATTCTCTTAGGGTCGGCCCACCTAGCCCTCATGCAATATTCCGGGCGCTTTTCTGTTAGCTCAGGGTCTACATCCATCATCTTTATATCCTTTTGGACGGTTCCAATCCAAGCGTTCAGGGGCTTTTTCTGTATGGTTGCTACTTTGTATGTCCCTCGTATGTACTCCTTTCTAATTTTGTCGAACATGGTTACGCCTCCTGCCCACCTCATATTTCTCCTATACCTCCTCATATAATACCTCATATATCTCCTATAAATATTTCTCCTATACCTATTTTGGAAATGATAATTAATAAGACTTACCCTAGTATCTGATCAGGGAATAATGTAACCATGCTTGAAGCACATTGGGATCCCCAGTCGCCTGCCTGAATATAGAATTTGTCGAATCCAAGTCTCACCATAAGGTTTCGCATTATGATACCGATCTGAACTTGGTTCATTCCTGGCATTGTTGCTCCCTGAAATTAATAAATTTCGTATTTAAAATAGGGATATAGCACATGTTCGGGTCGAAGATTGCATAAACGACGATCTCTGTGGCGTAGCGGGCGGAGGTCTGCCTAAGTAGGAGGTAGTGCGTTCGATTCCCGCTGCGTGACAAGTGTTTCGAAGATCATCTGCAGAATTATCCTTCATGGATAAATGATGATGCTTTAACCTGCCTGATGCAAGTCCTCTGTTGCTATAGAAATAGACCGTTTCCATTGTTTACGATTCTATAAACACGTGCCACTTATCTCGTAAGAATTATACGCTAGAATTGATTATCCTTTGTATCTCACTATGATTCATCATCATCAAAGATAAGATTGTATAGAAAGTAATAATAGCTAATGATGTAATTATGACACCTCATTTATTTATTTTAGTTATATTTCGTATAAAATTTCGATGTTTACCTCAGAAAATCCATAACCCGGCAGATCGGCAGCGACAACCTCGAAAACAAAGTCATATCCATCCTTCTGTGACGTCAGTAACGGTATAACCTTATCGAACTCTTTGGATGAACTCGGCCAGCCGTGCAACAATAATAGAGGAAGAACTTTGACTCCTTCGGTAACTTGCGGCTTGACCCTTATGAAATGTATATCCAACCCTTGAATGTTCGTCTTGTAATGAGGGAATCGGTTCAGTAGATCTATTCGTCGTTTCCAGTCGTATTTCTCGGTCCAATATCGTAGTATGGTCTCTAAGTAGTCGGTATTGATTCCGTACTGAGACTGGATACCTTGTAGGGGTTTCGTTAGTGGTCTTCTTTTCTTCAACCTCTGCTGTAAGTCTAGGATCGCCTGTAAATGGAAAAAAGAATCAGGTTGGTACATACTTTGAGGATCAAACGTAGTGGGGTTCTCGAGGGTTCCATTCCAATCTGCAGATACAGATTGGGGGGAACTATGGTTCTGCGTTGTATGTTTCATTTTTAACTGACTTCAAGAGGTGTTTCCATGTTCGGTTGTATGTACTTTTTACCAATGTAAGGGTGGCGGGAAAACTGTGGATGAGGCTCGTACAGGACCGAGTTAACTGGCGTATAAAAGATGAGGCATATACCCAGCAGTAATTGTAAATGGGTTGATGATGATCGTTGATTTCTCCATAAATAGTGGATCTCCATATCTATTTTTTTTTACTAATTAGTTTTATTACTTACTGTGTCTTCAAATTCAATCTTAAACGGCCGTATAGATTTATCCACTTCTATCGGCCTAGCGCCAACGCCCCACCATTTCTGTAGATCCAATTTTGGTGACGAAGGTGGTTTGATGACGTATATGTACAGAAGGCTGGCCGCTAACAACACCAAGGCCAATAAAACTACAGCTAACATATTGTATTACCTGCAACAGAAGGAAAGTTACATAATTTTTTTTTATCTTGAATCAAATGATACCTATTAGATAGGCTATGATCAGTGCAAGCCCAAAATCTGCAGTTTTGTTGTTACGTGACGGCTAAAACATTATTATTTATTTATTTTATACAGTAAAGAGCTTGCACTTGCCGGTGCAATGATGCGATTTGATCCATTTTTAATGGAGCAACTCGCATCACCTATCCTCAAAAGGAAAAAATTAACCCTTATAGGATCACTTTGTTATCCGTCTGTCTGTCCGGCTGTGTATACCCTCTTTTCTCAGGTACGCGAGGAGTTGAAATTATCATCAAATACAAGTCCGAAAATAAAAAAAATAATCATCATGATGATGATGATGATGATGACTCAAGTCCGTAACCTTTTATAGCCGTGTTATGAATCAAACTTCTAAGTCAACGCAGTCAAAAGTTACAGTCGTTGATGTCCAATTTTTTTGAGTTTTCAAGATAATCACGTGCACACAAAACCTTTAGGGTAATTCCCGTTGACCTAGAAGCATGAATTTTGGTAAAGAGCAAGGGTACATGTAAAGGCAAAAATCCGAAAACCGTAAATTTGAAGTTACACAGGTACACAAAGAAATATTTTTTTAATCTCGCCATGGACCAAAAACCTATAGGATATGGTTTACTACGAGTTAATCTAGATAGAATAATTAAATTTTATAAGAAGCAAGGTGTTCCAGCATAAGCAAAGGAAAAAATGCAATAACGTTAAATTCGTAGCCTAATGTATCACAAACAAATATTGTAACTTGCCATGGACCATCTATATAGAGTACCCTACTACTTCGTTATTAATAGTTTTTGAAAAATGGTCAAAAAGGGGGGGATTTTTTTTTCAAAAGGAGGGGTACCTGCCTATGTGGGGTATCAAATGAAAGGTATCGTTTTGACCATTTCAAAACACTTTGAAATTTCTGTAAGTTTCATACTTTTTGAAATATTTCAAAAAAAGATGAAAAATTGACCATTCCCCCCCCCCCCCTAGCTCCGAAGATTGATGACCGATCCATGTACAATGTATTAGGCGTTTGTAGATATCAATCTATATTTTACAAAAGGAAAAATATAGAGAAGTCTGTAATAATAATAGTTTTTGAAAAATGGTCAAAAAAGGGGATTTTTTTTCAAAAAGGGGTACCTACCCATGTGGGGTATCAAATGAAAGGTATCGTTTCGGCCTTTTTAAAACACTTTGAAATTTCTGTAAGTTTAATACTTTTTAAAATATTTCAGAAAATTGATTGTCCAAATAATTGGCAAATGTTTGAAACCCTCGGCGCGCGAGTTACACTCGCACTTGGCGAATCTTGTTTAGGCTTACGAACGACATTTTTGGGTGAAATGAAAAATACTTAGTTTCCAACAAGATCTGACTGATTTAGTTGACAACGCCCAGTTGATTGTCATTTCACAATCACAACAGAACTCAATAATTATTAATATTATTATTATTATAAATTAATAAAATATTATTTAAAAATTAATTTATTAGGACGCATAATTACTGACAAGGCTATCGATATATGACCGTTCGAGTGTGACGGTAGGCATCGTAGCTAATGCTATGCTATGATGTATCCTTTACCACACAAGTCTAAAACGATGACGGCGGCTTTAATGTTCTTTTTGACAATATCTCTACGTAACTAATTTATTTAATATAAAACAAAGTCGGGTTAGTTCATCGAGTTAGAATACTAACTCGATGGGTTAGTTACACCATTTATGACTCAAGAACGACGGGACCGATTTTCATGGTTTTTGATTTGTTGGATTTCTCTTAGTCCGAAATCTGTGCGATTATAATAATAAGGTATAAGTATAACCCTTCTAGTGCCTCCATCCGTCAGGTTTTTTGTAAATCTCAGGTAGGTAAACTTGACCTTGTATGTCGGATAACTATGATACCTATCTACTACCTACCTAACTTGTTATAGGTGCGAAACGAAATTCCTTTTTATACGGCATCCCGGTTATGTTATGTATGACACATCCTTAGCCGGTTTATAAATTTAAAAAGTATTTTATCCTGTTGTAAAATGCCGTTAAGTAAAAGTAATCTAAATATTTCAGCGTTTGTTTTGTTTGGTTTGTAGTTTGATAAACTTTAGCGAAACTTTTAGTAACTTCCTTAGACAACAGTTTGTGAATTGCGTCATAGACTGCATTTTTATAATTTATAAATTATAAAAATGTCGTTCGTAGGCCTTAAAAACGACGAAACAAAAATGGGTGACTATGTTTTAGAATCATAGAAGGAAAACGAGGAAGTGGAAGACCTAATCTAGTTGTACCCTAAATTTTGTAACCGATAGATATTTTCCTGAATAACCAAAATAAAAATAAAACTACCTACAAACTGACATTGTATTGTTATTTGTAGCATATCTGGTTCAGTTCTTTAGAACACATTGTTTTTACGTTAGTAGGTAACTATTATTTTGTAAGGATGACATTGAGTAACCTCATAATGGTTTCACATAAGTGATAGATAACTGTACTAAATGATACGTGACCTACAACGAATTATATATTATACACAAAGCCATACCTCATTACAATGTATTGCTACTAATCGAGGTCAAAATGTTTAGAGACGATTCTTTGAAATGTTCATAACAATAATGTTTGAAGTCTGACAATCCGAACATTGTACGGGATTCAAAGTAACCGGGTGGTGCTTTGTGAAACCTTCAATGTAGCCTTTCGTCAGGTCACTATTAAAGAAGGCTTTACCAGCTTCCACAATCATCATTACCAGCCTATGTTAGTCCATAGACGCCCCTAATGAGCGCCATAGCGCCCTGTCTTCAGTCGCAATATAAGCTAGCAAAAATAAACATTAATAAATAACATGACGAAACTGAAACTCACAGCACAGAGATGAAAACAACCATCATTATATAACATAACATTAGAAAGATTGAACCGATTTTCATAAAAAAATTATAAAAACAGCTAATCACCTTTCTATTAAAAAACGATTTAGAATCCACGAAAAATGGCGAGAAATAGCATATTGATACTTCTCCGGAAAGTAGGTATAATCTCATATAAAATTGGCTCATCCCTTTGGGAAGCTATGATGGCACAGACAAACGTACGCACGTAAAACTTCGTTTTCATTTCATTTTGTCCTTAAATATAGATATTTATGTCTCACTCAAAGAACATAGTTCAGATAAATAGAAAAGTTTTTACATTTGTACATGTTACTTAAATTATAATACCTACCAGATTTTAAAATCGTTTATTCAGATAAAAACATATTCATGTTTTAACATAAACACCTTCTATTGCTCATAATGAACTTGCCACGACTTCGTTAATATAGTCTGTTTGCCATCTTTTCGCAAAAGCCTGCTTCGTCTAACCTTAATTATCTCTATCTGTCACTAACCTTATGAATGATTCCCTGCTTTGTCTTTTAGCTCGTCCTTCCAACTTTTAAACTGTTTATTTGTCTTATTCTCTATCTGTATGTCCAGTCCAACTGCATTTTAGTTTCTTTACGTTAATTATGACGTTTTCTATTTAAGTTACGAAACATCCATTTGCATCGGATGCTACAAACTAACGTTAGGTACAAACACTAATCACATACTTAAAGTACACAAGCACCGGCTAGACAAAAAACTTGAGGAACAAGTTTTTGTTAACAAAAGCAAGGTTTTTAACGATAGTTATTTTTATTGAACTAACAAAACTCAAAGACATCTATCATATAGAAATATCACTGTATGTGGGTAGGTTCCTTACCTACATATTTATTAGGTGTTTATAAAAACTATCCATCAAAAATATGTTATGTGCATATAAATAAAAACATAAATAATCTAATCTAATCCCGTCAATTCGCGCCACGAAATTACCAGCTATAAAACAAATTTTCGAAGGAACTTGTCATTTTATGTTTTAAATTAATATAAAATGAACTTGTCTTTACACTAAAGCAATTAAAGAAACAATAAAATCCCGTTAACACTTACTGTTTGGTTTCCAACGTCAACATTTGCAAGACATTAAACGTAATATTTTTCTGACAAAAACACCGTTTATGAAACAAGTGCGCGATGAGAACGTCTGTTGTCGACTGCGGGTGTCGCCGAAATTTAGTTTTGACTTTGACTACCGGCGAAACGCGGCGGCGTCGTTGTGTAGGTACATCGTACCCGTCAAGGACATAGCTAGCTTACTACTATGAGGGGAGACTGCCTCTAGGGGGGTCATAATTAGGTAATTCATTACGGTGACGGCGATGACCGTAACTATGAATGAAGTTTGGTACACAACACACCCGACCGAGACCGAGATGTTCCACGTTTCATCAAGTACACTGGTGTATTGCGGCTTGCGGGGTTGTAGTAACTTGAGAAAAGGAAGCAATTTGGTAATTAGGATCTGCGGGCAGCTTGTCGCATTGTAGGTACCTAGGCTATTTAGTACGTTATAGAACTAGTAGGTACTTACCGTATGAAATGATCCATATTATATTTCTTGCCCTTGCTTTTGTAACCGTTTTGTTTTGCATTCGCATTTTAATAATTTATCTAAGAACAGTGCGTAGGTATTTATCTAACTAGTTTCCGCCCTCGGCTTTGCGCGCGTTGTTTCTATGGAAACGTTTAAAGGTTATTTCTGACCCCTGGGAACTGATTTCTGGGATAAAGTTGTGAAAAGCCTATGGTTTATTCCAGGCCTAAAACTACCTGTGTCACAATTTTACCGTTTATTAGTTTTGGCACGAAAAATCAACAAACATACACCCATACATCCGAACTTTCGCATTTATAATATCAGTGTGATTATCTATAGGTAAAGTTGATGACAATGCGTATTAATCTTAATGACCTTGATTCGTATTATCAGTAAATTCGAGCTTTACATGCATACTTATCTGTAATTTTGTATCTGACTCGATACTTTGGTTGAAGGATACTGGTTGGAAACAAACGAAATATTTTGTAAGTAGATTTGAATATTTGTTGACTAACAGATCTCTCGAATCTCCCCTTATTTAGATTGTGTCGCTAAACAAGGCAGAGCAATGACCGATATTTATGCTGATTATAGTTATCGTGTTCCTTTGTTTTATTACCCGAGGACGTAATGGGTATGTTGACATATCATTTTTATGGTATAGTCTAATCTCATCTCTAAAGATTTTGGAGTAAACAAGTAGAATAATCCCATCTCTCGAACGACACGAAATGCAACCATTAGTGGTTGCATTTCGTGTCCTTTTGAATAAATTTATGATAAGTGTCATAGAGATAAGAATGCTGTTAAACTTTCAAAGAATTGATAAAGAAAATTAGTTTTTACAATATCATTTCATTACGATTCAGATGTAAGCTGGTTAGCTACGAACCTTATTTGTGTTGGAGTAGTTAACCTTTGTTAGTTGTTGAGTACTACAGTTAGCATTTTAACGGAGTAAAATTATTAGACACGAGATAAGATTATACCCCTTTTACCCTTTTGGGCTCCTTTGAACATCGTTTTCTTATAAAATTAGTAGTTAATGACAGAAGTTTAGGCACAGAATATAGATAAAAACCAGGCTGCGGTCGCACTGGAAGATGGTTGCTTCGATGAACGCTAGTCGCGTAGCGAAATTTCTTCGACTAGCCGCATCAAGGCGACCATAGAAGTTAATATCCAGTAAGACAGACATCGCCTTGCTAAAACAAACAACGACTGGGGCCGTTCTTTTCTATGCGTTGGATTTCCCATATACCATCCTAAAGCACGCCCATTACTTTAGGGTTAACCTCTCCTTTGTCATTCCTTCTATAATTTCAAGGTCAATTTGTTACTTGTGCATGTATAATTAAAGCGAACTATATCATTTTAGATCCGTCCTACATTCCTGATCGGCATTGTATTCTCCAAAGAAGAAGTTCTAAGCGGGAAACCAGAGCCAGAAAACGTGGAGAAGGTCAAATGCCGGTACACGGACGGAGATGCCATAGCTGAGGCGGAGCCTCAAGGCAGGGCCCAGAATGCTATGCAGTGCTATTTGCACTCTCAAGCAGTGTCGGATAAGGTAAGATATATTTATAGATGCATATTGAGGAATGTAATTAGAAGGTGTTCTAAGCGAGGAACCAGAATCAGACAGCCTGGAGAAGGCTGTCGAACAAGGAGATGCTATCACTGAGATGAAGCCGCAAGGCAGAACCCAGAATGCTGTGCAGTGGTATTTTCACTCACAAGCCGTGTCAGTTAAGATATGATGGTAAAAGCTATGACGTCAGTCACCGAAGGTCCTCCTGAATCTTATGTAATTCTTCGATCTCTGCTTGTATTGTATATAAATATAAATAAATGTCTTTCTTATGAGTGATGTTATATCGTTAATATATTTTTTTGTTCCAGTCTGTAGCCGATTGCGTGGAGGCTCTCATTGGTACCTACCTGCTAAGCGGCGGAGTCACGGCGGCAGTAAAGTTTGTGGAATGGATGCGGATTTTCCCCGCCAAGGTAACCGATATATTTATCTACTAAGTTTTCGCGCGTCTTTGCCCGCGTTGAGTTCACGATGAGGCCCAAAATGAGGACCGACTTTTGCATGTAATTGACTTTCAATGCAATTAGACGTTGTGACACAGTACACACGGGGCTACTTTGACACCAATTAAATTTATAAATACGGCCTAAAAGAGGGTCAATAAAAAGAGGACAATAGCAAAGATATCAATTAATTGGTTTTAATAAAAAAACATCTATAAAAAATATGACACATCAAAAAGCTTCCACACCATGTCAAAGTAGCCCTAGTTTACGGTAGACTTTGAGATAAGTTCTTCTTTAAAGTTATTAGTTATTTATTAATGTTATATGATGTGATCATTTGTAGTTATAATATGGCATCTGCCAGCGGCTGCTAACGCGCTTTGCCGGGATCAAAAGTAGCTTATGTACGGACATAGGCTGATGAAGAAGTAGGGAGGTATACGGTATCAGAGGGACGGCATTGGGGTACCGTATACCCTGCTTTTTATTAAGATCTTTTCATTTTCTTTTTGCTTCTCTTTCCATTCAATTTCAGAAATTTATTGCTCACCCCCTTTGTTAAAATAAAAAATACGTGATTAATTACTTATTTTGTAGTTTGTTTATACCGAGTTTTAAGTGAATGAAACCAAGAAATAATAATTTTCCATAGAGACTTTACCACCCCTTTTAGGGGTTAAAAGAGAGGTTCAGAGGTTTCAAGTTAGATTATCCTATATCTATTTTATTCTAGAACCTAAAATATCTAATTATAACGGGTATTTATCGCGATTCTTTACCTATTTTTTCCCCGACGTTAAAATATCGACCATCTCTAAAATATCTACATGTACATACCAAATATATTTCTAAATAAATTGAGGGAGATACGTGGTAATAAACATTCACCCAAGACTATCACGTTTATTAGTACGTAGCGCGAGCAGAAACGTAGTTCACGTTTCTGCCACATACACACGGAGCGCCCCGTGTGTATGTGATGTATTAAGTATATCAGTTATCTGGTGCCCAACACAAGCTCTGCTTAGGTACTTTGTAGCTAAATGATGCTGTGTGGATTCTCCAGCATTACTCATTTACTTAAAACAATTTTACAATACATAGGTCTTCGCGCCCTTCATGTCATGCCAGTGTGCTAAAACTTTACTGTTTTTACAGGACGATCTATCAGCGCTGCTAAACAAGTCTATCCCTACGGTTATCTCGGAAAAGAAAGCGACCCAAAGAGATATCGACTTCCTTATGGATCACTGCCAGAGCAATATTGAAGATATTCTGGGATACAAGTTTAAAGACCCTTCATTTTTGTTGGAGGTAAAAAAAAGTTTCAGAAATTAATTACATAGGAGGTTGCGGGTTCGATTCCCGCCTTGTCACTAATGTTTGTACGATCTGCAAATTTGTTTCGGGTATTCTGTGTATTTTCTATGTATAATAAAAAACATCTATCTATTAAGTAGGTATATCAGCCATCTAGTACCCATCACACAAGCTTGCTTTAGGTTGGGGCTAGATGATGCTGTGTGGATTGTCCAATATTATTTATTTCTTAACTATAATCTCTGCAGATTATTTGTATCTACATGTACCAACTGCCTACACCGGTCCATTGCTGGATGCAGGCCTCTCGCTGATAAGCGCCTTATCATAAAAGTAGGAGGGTAATGCCCATAATCCCATCGTGCAAAGACCATATTGTTAAATTGTAGCTGTAAGTTTTCCCAAAACTCGTAAATAAAATAAATAATCACCACGCTGTGCATGCTGTAGTCGTTGGGGATCGCAGTTCGGTAGTAGAATTGTTCTGTAGATGGCGCTGCTGTCCGCCACTTAGTGAATATCCCGTTGCACGTTGCGTTTTGCGGTGCCGCCCGCACTGAATTAAAACAGACGTTCTAGAGTGCAAGAGAGTGGAGAGACGACACGCCACGCGTGACCCGCGATACCCCGCCTCTATGTAAACGATGTCTTACTCGCCTCCACAACACCCGCAGGAAGAGTTGGGGGCAAATTCTAAGGCACCACATTTTTAGCATATGTGATACTTTAGCTTCGTTTTACGGCTCGCATATCAATTTCTCGAAAATCAAACTTTTAAGGGACTTCCTCAAAATCCACCTTTATGAATTGACGAATATATCTATCACCAAAATTGTTGTAGCTAGTCATGATTACTCTAAATAATTTTTAAAATCTATACATAAAATAATTGACAGAAAACCGATTAACAAACATAAAAAAGTACATACAGGCGAATATAGAACCCCTCCTTGAAGTTGGTAACAACATAAGTGGTTTAGAAAAACGTAAGGGTATATAGGTTCATAAAAAACATCGATATTTTTTAGTTTTTGCTCATTATTGAACTAATTAGGGCGAAATTAAATTTCATTAAAAACTCCTTATTTTTCCAGGCCGTATCCCACGCTTCATTCATACGCAACCGACTCACGCGCTCATACGAGCGTCTCGAATTCCTCGGCGACGCCATATTGGATTTCTTGATAACAACATACATCTTTGAAAACAGCCCTGATTTGAAACCTGGCGAGCTGACGGACCTAAGATCCGCATTGGTCAATAATGTCACATTCGCGGCGTATGTCGTCAAACTCGGATTGCACAAGTAAGTACCAAATCAGTTTCGTGAGGTAGATATCGTCTCAACGTGGTAATTTCGTAATTATAATTCTTCATAGCAAGAAATAGAGTGCTTTTTACTTCTGTTCTTAATTTATGAGACATTACACGGTAAAAAAGATAGTGGGGACTACGATTCAATGCGAAACGGGGTGTTGGAGGACCTCCCACATTGTAGCGATCACAGGGAGTCTAGATGGAGGCAGTTCAGGAGGTTAAAAACTCGCCGAGTTTAGAAAATTTAAGTTCATTATCCAATAAATGGGATAGCCCGTTCCTCGAACACTGTAATCGAATAATGATGAAATAGTTTCATCATAAACGATTGCAGTGTTTGAAATTATAACACTTATTATAACCTCATACTAACATAAAATAAGATTGACTAACATAATATGGACCTAAATTGATTTTTTGTGTTGTCTGAAATAAATGATTTATTATTTTATTATTATTATTTAAGAATAAGCTAAAACACTGGCTCGTAGAGAAGTCATTCTACACCTACGTACGACGCGTTCTTAAACAATAAATAATGTGATATTACAAATTTTTATTAATTTAATTTCTAATAATATTATAATAATACTTTTTTATGTTAAAATAATTAGATTATCTAAGATCTTTAAATTATCTATGATATTTAACTTGTTGTGACGTATAATTTGACAAATCATTAATAAATGTTTATCTGGTTCAAAACCCGCTACTCGTGGGGGAGGCCTATGTTCAGCATGTTCAGGAGTGCACGTAGGTATACGGGTTTGATGGTGATGATGAAACAAAATAGCGGCACATAGTACATTACTGACGAGGTCAGTAATGGCTGGGTTACTGGCCGCGATGATGATGGCTGGAAGCGCAGTGTATGTAGGTCCAGGTCTTCACAGCATTGCAGCCCTTGAGGCCAAGCTGAAACCGCGGACAGCAAGAGCTATGATAAAGCTTGAAGGGCGAGACCATAGGTTAGCTTGATGCCGTCATAGCTTGGCCAGCAGGACAGTCATTATGGACCAAGGCTTGTATAGTGCCACATAAACAATGAATATTTAACCAGCTTAGTTCATTTATAAATTATGGTAAGAAATCTTTCGCGGCAATGTAGGTACATTGCGTGCCGCAAAACATGACAGTAATGGAAATAGCTGGCGCCTTTTCGAGTAAGCGCGAAAGGTCGACTGCTCAAAGAAGGTCAAAGTAAACACAAAGTACCTTTGAGTAAATAATTAATGACGTTTTGAAACATAGTCTTCTTCTTCTTTTTTTAATACTTTTACATCAGCACAGCACCCTTACGTCTTAGGCTACTGCTGAATATGCCTTTTTAATCTGGTTTTAAACACCATGAAATCGTTCATTCTAGTTAATAACATTTTAAAAATCAATTCAGTTTTCAGTTTTTAAATCTGTTTTTAAACACCATGAAATAGAAGGCGCAATGTTTTTAAGTCATACGGTTGTGTAGGCAAACTAAAAAGTATCAAGTGTCATCATTAACATCAGCGCATTTGTTCAGGTCTCGCATCCAACTAACGTCATGAGTGTGGTCATGACGTTAGTTGGATGCGAGACCTGAACAAAAGCATTTATGGCGTCCAGCGTTTTCGTCGACTTTAAAGCGTAAATTTTAAATGCATTTTAGGGCACTATCGGTTGAATATTTTTTTTTTTTGTATAGTTTTAGTGGCTCGATTGCACTACAGAAAGTAATTGAGACAACAAACATGGGTGTACCCTTAATAGTGGAACAAATTTTTTTTCAATGCTATAGTCATTCGTTCCCCTGCCTCCAGCACTGAGTCAAGGGGATGTCAAGGGACTCTTGATGGTACTTTTATCCCGGAAAAGTGCGTGTAAAGCCGCGGGCAGAAGCTAGTATGAAATAATCGGTGTTTATTTCTCACTTTGACTTCTTCTTTTTACATAAGTCAAAGTGGGAAATAAAACTACTTTGCAACTGTTTTAATTTAAAGATTATGTCGAAGAGGGTAAATAACAGATTGTAGATTGTTTGCAACAGTTTGCAGATAGCTCAATTGTTTCTATTGTAAATACTAGTAATGATTTAATTATATTATTTGATTGTAATTTTCTTTCTTGGTTATGAATAATATTATTTAGTTTAAGTCTTTGACTGAACTAGTTAAATGCTCCGTTCTTTGGTTTTGTGGAAATATACTTAATATTGATTCTTATTAAATTCACAGATATATCTGCAAAGAACTGAACCCGCAACTCGACAAGGCTATAATGGCGTTCGTGGATCATCAAGTGGCGAGGAACCACGAGATCGTGGAGGACGTGCTGTACCTTATTGATGAGGAAGAATCTCCGATGGCTGAATATGTCGAGGTTCCTAAGGTAAAAAAGAATATAATACTTTGTGTTCCAAAATAAAACTGCACTCAGTTTCGAGCTATAAAAACGCTGCACTTTTTCTGTGACGTCATCGTTCAGTGTAATTTATACCTTTTTAAACGTCGAAAAAAATAGGTAAATAAACGCGATAAATACCCGTTTAATAGTATTTACAATTAAGTGTTCAGATCGCGTACGTTTAAAAACATTTATCGTTTAACAAATTCAACGATAAATGTTTTTGATAATGTTTTTAACTCAAAGTGCTTCGTTTCCTTAAATCACAATAAAAAAGATTCATGATAATTCGATGAACGGTGATGTCCCGTCTTAAAATGTAGATATTTTAAGACTTAATCGCTTAATTTCGATGTTAAAATTTCGCAACTTATTTATTTTATTAAAAATCAAAGGTATAGGTTCACACAGCTCGCTACAACTAGCTAGCTCAGGTAGCTTTAGATATAAGGTCCCTTGTGTTATGGCCTATAGCAAATTCTGTAAAGGATAAGACCGCCTATTGCAGGATTCGATAGTTCGTTTTGAAGAACTTCTTCCCGTATTGTTACTGTAACCTAACCTATACAAATTTACTGCAACGAAGTTTATTTATTTTTAAAAAATTGTTTCAGACGCTAAGCGACTTGTTCGAATCGCTAGCTGGAGCGATCTACTTAGACAGCGGCGGTGACCTGCAAAAGGTCTGGTCCGTATTCTACCGGATAATGTGCAACGAAATTAACGAGTTCTCTATGCGAATCCCAAGGCAGCCTGTTACCATACTTTATGAGATGGTTCATGCTTGCCCTAACTTCGGGTGAGTAAGAAATTAAATGATATCCCAAAAAATAAATTCCAGTGGGACTTAAACACGCAACCTTCCTTAAGTAAGAATGCTCTAAGCTACGAAATTAAGTACCCACTGAGTCGAAAATCTTGGGGACTTCCTACGGACTCAAGCGCTGTTAGCTCCACCTGCAGGGAAAATATTGAAATTTATCTCCTCATTAGCCTCAGCCTCAACAGCCTATAATGGTCCACTGCTGGACGCAGGCCTCTGATTTTTAATCTTATTGGGGGTAACGTCCGACGTAAGATAATAATAATAATACTCAATTTGAAATCACTGTTTTGATGCTCCCTCAATGGGGGGGGGGGTTTGTTTTTATATTATTGTGGGTTTTGTATACAGAATGATCAGGGGTGTGTTCTTATAAATTGTATTCCCGAGGGTTTTCCGTGCAAAAGTTATAACAGTTTAAATTTATAGGAATGTTAAGTCTAGAAGTAATTTATAAAGGGATGTTTTATTTTTGAGTTTTCTAATATTTCGGCAAAGTTTCATGCGCCATTATCACGGAAGAACTAAAGTCACTGAGAGTTGGTTTTTAACGGCAGACCAGACATACCGATCTACCCTTATTCTTTGTCTTTTACTACGAACGTTACCACTACCAGCTTTACTGAATTACACGACTATAGTTGTTCCATGATCATGGCGCATGAAACTGTGCCGAAGTATTGGAAAACTCAAAAATCTAATCATGGTAAATATCCCGTTATAAATGACATTCAATGTTAATAACCATAATAGTTTTAATTTTAAATCTAGTTTTATTTTTTGTGACAACATCAAAATAAAATTAAAACTTGTTTCAGTGACTCCAAACTGGTAAACCCTGATTTGCCGGGTATCTCCAAGGTGAGCGTGCCCGTCACATTCACGAAGAGAGACAAAATGTGCACCGTACACGGGATCGGCGGGAACAAGTCTCAAGCCAAACGTGCTGCGGCAAAACTCGCCTTGAAAATACTTAATGCATAATCACTAGACCACCCTTAAGAAGACCTCTGTAGCGCGGGGGGCGAAGGTGCGTAACCTTCTGCAATGCAGCAGGTTGCGGGTTCGATTCCCGCCTCGAAAAGTGTTTGTACGATCTGGAGATATTACAATACAATACAATACAATATACTTTATTGCACACCAAATAGTTACAAAAAAAACATATATACAGAAAATAAAAACAATTATAGATAATGTACAATGGGCGGCCTTATCGCTAAGAGCGATCTCTTCCAGGCAACCTTAGGATGGACAAGAAGTGATTGAAGAAGTATAGACGGTGGCATGTAAATAAAATACTGTTTATGTAGGTAGTAGAAGAAGAAATAAATACTTACAGCTAATAAATATGTATATAAATACTTATATTTGTACATATCATAAAAATTATTCAAGAAAAATTATTTATCATAAAATAAATATACTAAATAATAAAGTTACTTAAATATTTGATGTTGGGGCTAGGAAGTGTTCATAGACAATTTTTTTTAATATAGGGAGAGACTTGGCATGTCGAACAGAAGTGGGTTTCATTCATTCCACAGTTTTATGGCGTATACTTTATTTGCTCCAAGTATCGTGTAGTTTTCTGAGTGTTTTCCATGTATCTTAAAAATGTTGTACCAAATGTGAGTTATCCTAGTACCCATAGCTTGGAGATGTTGTGTGAATTTATTGTACGGCATTGTTTTAATATTTATGAAACCGTGAGATTTTTTTTAGGTCTGAATGAGCCTAGATCAGAAGTGAACGTAAATTTGCATACGAAGTTTTTTTCAATAGAAGGGCGTTATTGAATCCCGAGCGCAACTCGGGATTATAGAACAAACTCACGAGCGAAGTGAGTTACTAGAATTCTAAATTTGAGAGGGATTTAATCACGCCCAAGACGAAGAAAGCTTTGTGCACGAGGTGAAAACTACTTTTCACTCGCACTTTTTGTGCGACTAAAGTTTCAATACTTTAGTCGCACAAAAAGTGTTTGTAAAAAGTTTGGTTACATGTTTTGCGGCATTCGTTTTTTATTCCGCCTTCTGAACAGGGGTTAGTTCGAATTTCGAAGGTATCATTGTACGGATATTGTTAAAAAATCACACATTTTGGTGTTCCAAATTCAATCTCATTATTCCCTAGGGAGGACTCACTTTGAATTTGGAACCTCAAAATACGTATGAAAATGTAGACAAAGGACTAAGTGATCTCATTCGATTTGTTTGAATTTGATAAAACCTTCACGTTTTTCAGCTAACTAATAAACTTTGCTTTAGATACATGATTTATATACCTACTACGTTTTACGAGTAGTGTATTTTTTGAAATTGGCACAAATGTCAATTATTGTACATGGTCAATTTAACAGATACTGCCAAGGTGCTGCCCGTTGCTCCGCATATACTTTTTAAAAGGCCTATGTTCGTCCTAGTAGGATACCGTTTACCCCCTGCCAAATTTCATTCAGCCGTTTGGGCTTGGTAACAGACAGACAGAGTTGTTACTTTCGAATTTATAATTATTAGTAAGTACTAAGTAGGTATGGATTTCTATTGGCTTAAACGTCAATATATATTGACGTAATCCATACCTATATGTATAATAAAAATACATATGTACAATTGTAGGTACATGGTCGGTCATGCACACGGAAGTCATGCATGAGCCGCCATTCTTATTTTATTTAGTTTTTTAGAAATAATAATATACTTAACTTTAAATTTTTTTTATAAAAGAAAGAAGATAAATTCATTTAGTTTACCCAAGCTACACAAGAACAATAAGAAAAAAAGAATAGAAAAAAGTTAATAAAGAAAATCCAGGAGTAGGTACATAGATAAAATCGATGTCTATTATTTATAACCATATAATTGGCAAAAAAATTATGGCTATTATAATATTAATGTAGTCTATTCTCACTTTAAGAAAAACATGTTTCGTAGGTAGGTAGGTACAGCCCGTAGCACATCTCCGCCGCGAAATCATTGCAGCGAAACCGCAGTAGTTTCGCTATCACTTGTCCGTTATACGACAACCGGAACAGAGGCGAAGCTCCCCGTACTAAGGCATAACTCAAAACTGATGTATTTCCTTTAGACCTTACAGGACTTTTTGACACGTCACAAAACTGAGATTAAATAAGTAAAACTAGGAAATAAAGTCACTTTGATCTTTTGTCTACTTTAATCTTTTAAGGTAAGTAAAGAAGCGAACAAGAAACCTTTACCTTATTAGAATGTTAGCTTTGGATTTGGAGCAATACTCGTCCCAAGCTTTCCTCTTGAGATAATCTGATATTTTATAAGCCTTTTTACAAAGGATATGTTTGACAATTTGTTTGAATTTAATTATTGATAATTTTTGCAACTCGCTTGGAGTTTTTGTAGAAGCGTATACATTGTCCTTTAAAAGATGCATTAATCTTGTGTGGCCTAGTTGTGGGCACAGCAAGTTTATTCTTATTTCTAGTATTTTTTATTTTATGTACATAAATAGCTATTTTTGTGGAACCGATTGATATTTTATGAGTGTACAACAAGTTTTTCTAATATATATTGATATAATAAATATAATGATATGGTACAGTCACATTATACTCATGTATATTTATTTCTCTGAATTTATCATAGAGTAGTGGTCCGCCCCGGCTTCGCATGGGTATATTCTATAGCCTATGTTCATCAGAGATAATGTAGAATTCAATGGTAAAATAATTTTTCAAAACGGTCCAGTAGTTTCGGAGCCTATTCAATTCAAACATACAATATCTTTCCGTAAAAACAAATCATCCCTCTCCCGAACTGCTCGGACGCTAAATCTTCGCGCCCGATTCGCTGCAATATCGCGTTTGTTTCACATGTCTTTGTGGCAGTTCACAATTCAAATTCCGCTACTCGAACGGCGACAAAATGTTGCGCAGCGGAACTTGCTTTGCGATTTCGCGGTGGAGATGTGCTACGGGCCTAAAGGTTGTCGAAAATTAAAGGCAGCCGCTACAGCACAGCACAAAAATAAGTATTTAAAATGGACTTTAACTCGTAACATTCAGATGCATTTACAGCTCGCGAGCCACTCTGCTTTGAAGCATGTGGGTAGCCATTTTGTCACTGTAAAATGTAAACCTAAAGATAAATTTATTATTTTTTTTTTTAAAAATTTTATTTTAATAGCCTTCTGTTTCTATTTTCTTTATTATTATTTTTTGTATGTGCTGCTGGTTTTCCTTTAATAAATAAATAACGAGTTTATGACCATATTTGAATGCAGATTTTTGTGTTGTGTGGTACCGGTATTGGATTAAATGAGGGCAGACCTTCACGATACTAAGTATTGTCAAGGCGTCATAGACTGATTTCGATACGATTTCTTATCCATGAAATACATTATGTTCGAAGAAGTAGGGGTTGTTGGTTTGTAAAAAAAATAGACATAAAATTTTATAGTAAGCGTCATTAGGTGTAGGTACGTAAACTTGGTGAAATTTGTACTCTTCCCGGAGAGGAATGAAAATTTTATGTGATTGTAAGTTGTTTCGTAGTAATAAGTTACCTATATATGTAAGTACGTAGTAATGAATGTAAATGATAATTTTTAATGATGGTATATACTAGACTAGCACTTTCACGACTGAAAACACAGAGTGCGATCTGCAAGTCCCTGTCCCGACGCTAGGTACCGCACCGTGTCGGCGGGCATTGTGTTAGAAAGTGAATGCTCTCTTCACATGTTCGTGCTATTTTTACTAGTACAAAAATGACAATGGAAATGACACTAAGCACAAGTATAATTATGATAGAGCCCTTCTTAACAGAACCTTTATAGCAATATAAACGTGTCATTTATACTCAGGTCAAACTGTATCTACAATGTTTGTAAACATTTCCCTCATACTTAAGTCGCGCAAATCTTTATTAACTCACTGTGTACATAGCCTTGAATGCAAAACTGCACATGGTACATTTGAGTGCATAATCATTACTGTAAGAGACTAAATTTAAAACTTCTTTAGAAAAATCACGACTCATCAAGTTATCACCAAAATTGTCGTGATGACAATGTTGATGAACTTCGTCAATTCTTAATTTATCTTATTCATTTTAATACCTTAC
The DNA here is from genome assembly GCA_946478455.1 of Eupithecia vulgata. Taxonomy (NCBI): domain Eukaryota; kingdom Metazoa; phylum Arthropoda; class Insecta; order Lepidoptera; family Geometridae; genus Eupithecia; species Eupithecia vulgata. The sequence continues at coordinate 7,028,180 of OX297869.1, read as the reverse complement.
TAGTGATCGCATACAGTAAGGAAGGCCCCTATAATTTTTTTGTTAATTGGATTCGGATTCTGTCAGGGTAATTTGTTTTTTAAAGAATATACCTACTTTATTAGAATGTTTTTATGGCGCGGTACATTTACATAGAAACTGTTGTATAATGAAATGACTGTCACATATGGCTAAGTAGGTACCTACTAAAAATTTATTTACCTCTAGAAGATAGGTTAACATTTATACATTTTCTAAATTATCGATATATATTGGACTTTATTTTTAACTTTATTAGTCGTAGGTACGATGTTTATTTGTTAGATAAAATCGGAATATATTTAGTGTTTATCAAAAGATTTTTTATTTTACCTATCCGCATACGTTTGTCAAATTCCCTGTTAATTTGAGACCTTTTCTTCAATTAATACTGCTTAGGTACAATTATATTTGAAACTCCTTTTTTTTGTTGTAGTTTACTAACATTTTTCACATTGAACTTGTCGGGATTATAGCTAGTTGACCTTTCTATGTAGTAGATAGTGACTAATTGGAAGTTTACGACGGTCAATCGACTTGTACGATGATTCCCATATTTTATGTGGTGGACATCAAATTCGCACAAAAATGTAAGTGCTCTAATCTTTATCAGCTCCTCCAGCAGCGTCGCCACTGTTCAATTTTTAGCAACGCTGGTCATATATAAAGCACTGGACTAGATGATTGTTAGGTGCAAAAGCGGCCCAACTGACGACCTCTGTGGCGCGGTGGACGACGACGGTCTGCTTGCGACACAGGAGGTTGCGGGTTCGATTCCCGCCTCGGGACAAATGTTACACACATTTGTTCTGTAGTTCGATCTGTAGACATTCGTTCAGGGTGTTCTGGTCGTTTTTTATGTATAATAAAAAAAAAAACTATATATTGTATTATTCATCCAGTTTAGTTTCCGCTAAAATTTAGTTTTGACATCTGCTTCCACTATGACACTTCCGTTGCATCACTAGTAGTAGGTTAGGTAGTTACATAAAGATTATGTTCCCACATTAAATGGATTTTATTTTACCACATTACAATAAAATTACAAGAAGTAAGTGCTGGGCCTCTTGTAAGCAAAGGTGTTCATTTTCTTGTAATGGTGGACGCGTTTGGGCAGAGGGAAACGGATCTTGCTGTTGTGGAATTGCTTGACTTGCGGCCGGCGGCACGCAGCAGCTTTGATTACCTCCACTTTGATGATCTGCAAATAAATAAGTACAAATTACAAACAAGTTTTTTTTCTAGAGTCCTATTCACCTGTAGCTCCTCATCCTTCCACTTGATTTGATCAAAATTAATTAAAACAATGCACAAGCCGTATTTTCGTGAATTTGTCTTGTCTATTTAATATTTTTCAGCCTATACTTCTCACTAATGGGTTTGATGGGCTTATGGTTCCCCCAATCTTTTCACTAGTATTTTTTGATCTAATCTTCCTGACAAATCTCATCTATGTAGAAAATTCGTGATGGCTAATTTGCACAAAAATGTTCAAAATCAATGATTTTACTGAAGGAGTACAAGAGGAATAAGTTAGTGACCTCTGTCACTAACTTATTTCGGCTAACTTCCTGGCTTAAACTTATGCTATTGCAACTTATGGCTATTTCATGTATGTATCTCATCATGTATCTCGCTGGCCACTGCAATCTGGCTAGCACCTGGCCTTAATCCTTTATTTTCTTTTGGTGTAACAAGGAGTATATTTTGTCAATGGTTCAATTAATTATGTAATAAAAAAAAGTTCACCTGGATGGAATGAGCACGCGCTCTGTGCCTGGCCCCCATGTCACGGTAGCACTGAGTGACAGCACCGCCTACGCTGAGGTCACGGTACTCGCGATACATGTTGTGAACTCCAGAACGGGATTCATAACGCAGCCAGATGCCAAAGTTCTTGATCTTGATGGGGCTCTTCTCTGCGATTTCCTGGAATTGAAATTGAACTTGGAGATGATTGGGTCAAAATATTTATTAGGTACTCACTTTTGATACTTGATCAATATTTTCAAAACTGATAGCAAAAAAGGTACTTTCTTATCTTTTTTGTGTTGTATTTTTAATTATTTATTTAGGTCATTCAACATCATAGGGATAGGCAAATTACAAGTTGTGGTGTTAGTTGCGTTTTTTTGTTTTATAATTTTTTCTACTTTCTACAAGCAATAAAACTAGCGGAAAAGTAATTTGTCGCAAATCATAAATAATTTTCTATGAACTCATGATAAAACCAACTTTAATTCATTTGTATCTTTGGAGCATTAGGGAAAATAAGAGATTTTGTGCTAAAATCAACATCACATGTATATAATAAAAAAATTGAATATCATACCAACCTGCGTAGAACCACCTTAATGGTTACGAAATTCATTACAATTAGATAGATATTGTATTGATTAACAGGTTAAGTATCCTGGCCAGTGGCTCCCCAGGAGGAGGACAAAGAGGACTCACAAGAGCCCAACTACTAAACCCAGCCTACAGCCTTCAAGCGGAAACACAGGGACTACAACGGGCAGCAAATACTTCAGCAAAGCTTCAGGATTATACAATTATCAAAGAGCCAACCTGCCAGATGCAACTGGTTTTTAAAACAGAGTGCTGCACTAATAAACGCACTTAAAAGGATAGACGCAAGGTCAAAAACAACTGCAGAATGTCATAAGGTTCTACAGAATCTGTCTAAACACTGTAGTCGGCATAGAATAGACAGAGTGCAGTGGCTCGCCATAATCAAACTTAAATTGCAAAATGTAGCCACCATCCTTTCATTTTCAATATAAATCTCTTTCTCGCAAACATTGATTTTTATAGAAACTGTATATGTCGGTGTAATGAAACAGTTATATTTAAAAAAACTGAAATGGTTCCATTTCTATAGAAAAATATTAAAAAAATTGTCTATTGAAGCCTTTCATGAATTTGGGTTTGGGATCCACTCTGTAGTGTAGGTAGGTACAACATGCCATGCATACATAAGATGTCTCGTGTGTTTATATATTGCCAAGCAAGCTGTCATACATCATGTGGCTGTCATGCAAGCCCGGAGCGCAGGAAAGCAGGGTTGATAGTTGATCGGCGATATGTGCACATTGGAGAGCCAGTGTTTATCTAATTGTGCTTAATATCAAAACGCCTCCCGTATATTTTAAATCATGCATTTAAATTCAAAATGCTTTATTTCCTTTAGACCTTACAGGACTCTTGAATACGTCACAAAAACTCAGATTACTTATGTAAAACTAGGAAATAAAGTAATCACTTTGATTTTTTGACCACTTCTTTTTAAGGTAAAGAAAAGAAGCAATCAAATTAGGCGCTTATTATTAAAATATCTTGAAGATACTAAAATTATGGTTACCTTGATGGAAACAATTTCACCAGTAGTCTTCTTGAACTTCTTCAACTGTCTCAAGAAATACCAGAAACGGGACTTGGCAACGATGTAGTCTGGAGAGAAGATCCTCATTTTGTATAGAGGAGGCTTGGGCTCGCTCTCCGAGGGGAGCTTGCGCCCAATGACTTCAAATTCTTTCAACTGAAAAATTATTAGACAATTATGATTATTGATATCTAGTTTAATAACCATTACACAAGTTCTGCTTAGATTGGGACTTAAACTAGACTTGACTAGACTAGCACTTTCATGGTTGAAAACACAGAGTGCGATATGCGGATCAGTCTCGCGACGACGGCGCGCCCCTGCGGGTCGCACCGCCGACGCTAGATAACTTTGGAAGGACGACGATATAGTTAGAAAATAAACTTAAATAAAGTATTCTTTCACAAATTGAGAAAGGAGTAGTACTAACATACAACAATCACAACATGACATAACCTCAAAACATTATTTACCTGCACTTGGCCAAAATTAGGGTGGGCATTTGAACAGGCAGGGAATAAATAAATCAGCATATCTCTGATATTAGAAATTATAGAATAAATGGATAATGGAAAAGGAACACAGCTCACACGACAACATGAGATGCGGCGACAACGTGTACGGTTCACAAAATGAACTGAGTTTTTACACAGTTTTATACACTATATTCTCACTTTTAGGCATAGCAATTAAATGTTTCATGCTGACACACTTGTTATACACTTATTTCACGAAAATTCACAAAAACTTACCTCTCCTTTAGCCTTCATTTTTGCAGGTTTCTCTCAAAGAACCTGTCAACGGAAACGGATCACTGACGCGAAAGAAAGATGGCCGGGCGGGCCCCGAGAAGAGCAGCCTCACAGAGTAATATTGCTAGTTTCATGACAGTGACATGATAGGTAATGTTAATGACTTGAATTCGTTGAATATTGGCAACATGTGTTTATTTAATATAAACATAAAGACGAGGCGTATTTAAGGTAGCGGTAAGTGGTTTCATCCCCATAAGGGTAGCCTTGGCAAGGGTCGTAGAGATGAACTTAAATCCACCAAGAAGATGTGGATACAGGACTTATGCTAATGCCTCTTAAAAACCACCGTCTCTGTTCGTAGTTTTATTTGTTCAAAGCAGGGACGAGGGAAATTTCACGGACGGAGTCTCGGTAAGAAATAAAGTGAAGCACTCAATAGTCTGTCCATGCTCTGTACGTACGCGTACGCACTCACACATTGACATCATAGTCTGTCCATCGTCCGCCATTATCACTTTAGACGCCTACTGTAGTGCACTGCTTCAAACAAATTTTAAAAGTGAAATATGCCTGTTTGTGCGGCTAAGTCTTGCCGAAATCACAGCCGTTTTGTCAAAAAAGAACACGAAATCACATTTCTCATTTATATTTCTTATTTTATCAACTTATTTCTTCGATTTAACGCAATATAATTATCAACATAAAAGTTATAATAAAAACCCAAATCTCACCGGTGTTGCCAACATGTAAACAAGCAATTTTCCTAGTAAGTGTGGGATATTAAAAATGTTTCAATACCTACTTGTATTTGTTCAATTATTAATAAGGTTGGTAGGTATCTGTACCTACCTACTTTAAATATGTAGTCATCATTTTGATGATTTTTACATGGGTACATTACATATAAATACAAAGGAACGATTGTTTATAGTGTTAATTCAACAGTTTTTTTTATTACAAAATACGAATTTTGAATTTTTGTTTTTCTATGTGTTTGTTTGAGCTAATCTATGAAACGGCTGGACCTATTTTGATAAAACTTTTACTGATGCTGATGCTACGCATGTAGCTGATGTTACAGCGAGAATACAGATCCGCGCAATAAAATAATAGATGAAATGTAAATTTTGCATGGGCGAAACCGCGCGCGCGGGGCACAGCTAATGCCGCTTACCAACATACTCAAAGAACTTGAATGTATCATGCATTATTTATTTATTTTATTACTGGTCGGTTCGTGCTCGCGTGTAATCATCGCACCTTCCACTCTGACCTAGGTAGAAAGAATGTAGATAGGATAGGAACAGGTACCTACGCAGGTATATTTACCAAGGTAGGTACCTAAGTAATGCGTGTGTGTGCAGATACCTACCTATTGCGTGTGTAGATTAAAACTAACAAGAAGTGTCTACACCAATGTGTTTTTTGGTAGGTATCTCAAAAACAGGTACTTACCTATTTAGGAAGTAGGTAGTAACCTTACCTACTTAGCGACTAAGACAAACTTTCACAGAAAAAAAATTAAGTGGGTAGGTAGGTACCTACTAGGTACCTCTTTACATAACATACCTTCCCAGTACGCTTCCCACAGGTATTAATATGGATTAGTTGAGCTACCTGCAGATTGTTTGCAATAGTCTGCAGTTAGCTCAATTGTTTCAAATGTAAATACTAGTTTTAGTTCTATTACTTGATGGTAACTACTTACTTTATTCAAATAAATTAACCTAGTACCTACCTACCTTCAGAAAAACCCTGTTTTCCCATTCCATCAACGCAAAAAAATCATTGTTCTGCCAAATTGGTTAGGTAGGTAAGGTAGGCTTCCTACTTTACTTTTCGTGAAATGTTCCATTCGCATTACATTTCAAAGTTTTAGGTAATACACTTGAGACTTACTAATAATTTTCAGTTCAATGAGTTTAGAAACTTATGAAAATATTCGGGAGTTTTTGTCATCAGTTGGCAACTCTATAATCACACGCACACAATGACTCGTCCGCCATTGCTGTGCTTCACATTTGATTCGGTAGGACTCCGTCCGTGAAATTTCCCTCGTCCCTGGTTCAAAGCTTAGAGCATTTATAACGGGAGTTGGCAAGCGCTACTTTTAGTACTAAAATCTTTCTGCCGTTTTTCGCGGGAGGCGAGGTAATACGGTACAGCACACATTTACATCATGCATACTAATGCAGAAAAATTAAGTGTCCTTACAAACGCACACGCAAGTAAAAGCTGTAACACAAACACAAAACAAGCACACAATTATACAATGACTGTTGTTACACCATTATTGAGTTACACACTAACACGCACTTCGCCTTCTACCAAGAAATCAATACTCACCTACACCTCCTACCAAGACGCTTGAAACTGTCGCAACTAGTATTCCATTTAAATCTAAATTAAACAATTGTGTAATAAAAAAACAATTGTCAAAAATATCACTTACTTGTGATAGGAAGTACCGTGTTCCCTTATGTTCGATGTCTCTGATCGCCTTTTACCCCAAAATACCGCACAATTCACCGTTTTTACTAAGCACTACTTCGCGACACAAAACGACAGCTAATGGCCGCGCGGTAACGAGTGAAGTAGTTTTGTATCACGCGTATGACCAAGAGCGGCTTATGGCCGGCAGAGGGGGATTGCGATGCCATTTCCAGTTATAAATGCTCTAAGGTCCAAAGGTTGACATTGACCATCTTTGGAAAACTGACAACAGATAGTGTTGTGTTTCCGAGTTGGATTAAAAATAACCGCACGTGGTGTACCCTGCTGAATAACGAACAAGGCTCTGGCGAAAATATCATACAATCTTCATCATGTAATTTAAAACTATTTTCGATTACTTGACACTGGCAGAATTGTCTAACCAGACCCGTTGCCATTCAGGAAACAGAAAAAAACAAGTGGAAGTGCAATGCAACAAAATTACTTCCCCTTGACTGGCAAGAGCACTGAGAGGGACGATGCAATAAAACCTTAACACGGTAGATTACGGATGCGCTTAAAAGTGACGATTATATAATATGTTTATTCATAATAACGACCACAGTGGCGCAGCGGGCGAGAGTCTGCCTGCGACGCAAGAGGTTGCGGGTTCGATCCCCGCCGCGGAACAAATTTGTGTACGATCTGCAGAAATTTGTCCCGTTGGTCTGGGTGTTTTCTATGTATGTATAATAAAAAATATCTATCTACGTATTGTATTATATTATGTATATCAGTTATCTAGTACCCATAACACAAGCTCTGCTTACCTTGGGGCTAGATAATGCTGTGTGAATTGTCCAGCATTATTTATTTATTATTTATTAATGTTTTTCAGCAGTGTTTATTGACATACTTAACTTAGTACTACCCACGTAAACTATGTATGTAGTTATGTGTAGGAAGGAAGCATACGATTTATTTCTAAAAGTCTGCGTCGCGTCGTCATTTTAGTATAAGTGGTTTTTTCTTTTTGTTACGTTGTTAGCACTTTTTGCCTGAGATATAGGTTTAACCTAGTTCAGGCACATGAATTACCTCCAGAATGTAAGTTATTTTTACTGTTTTGTTAAACTTTTGTCCTAAGATATTTTTGAATAAAATTATTTATTTATTTAATGTGAGCTGTATTAGTCTTTTCCTGTTCTGTGTATCTGTTTTCTTTGAACTATTTATGTAGGTAAACACAAATTTTTCATTGTATTAGCTTGCTTGTCTTTTTAGTTGTCGAGGAATGCTCATCAATTTCAAATAAGGTTGCGGCTCTCTCTACTCGCTGATACTTATTTTGTATTCGTTTTATAACAATCTTCGCAGCCACTCGCTCTATTCGCTGTTATCTCCTTTTCATATCGTTCATAATTCCTGTTTTTAGTAGTTGAAGGCTGAGATTTAATCAACCCCTAGGGCAGTTCTGTATTTTTGTTTCCGTTTTTTTTGTTAACAGCCCCCGTGTTTGGTAAAGATTCATCGTAAGAATTAAGTCTAAATAACTTATAAATGTTATACTATATTTAGAACTACTACTAGAAGCACTCGTCTTATTTATTTAATGACTAAAAAGCTTAAGACCTAAAATACCTGGGTACTCCTACCCGAAATTAGCAATTATTATTTGATACCTGGTATCAAATATTAATTTCTTTAAAAAACTTGTGTGACATGAGAATAAAATAATTTGTAAATATTCATTGTGCTCTACATGTTTTGTTATCCTTTTGCATATGTTAGGCAGTCCGTTTGTTTGAGCAAAATCATTTTGATTGTTAATAATTATAATAATTTAGTTCGACAAATCGATCCTTCTCTAGTTTCGAAGTTTAAGACACGCTGGCCTAGCCGTGGCAAAATGCAAGCGGCGCCATAAAAGAAGAAGTTGAAGTTTGACATTAAGTGAATTTTTAATACTTCATTCATTCAAGTTCAATCAACTTCAATTCATGAAGCGACGACGAGCGAGACAAGCAAAGCAAGACAATCGAAGTCAAGCCGGATTTCTTTTCCAAATAGCTAGCTATGAAGTCTCTTATTTGTTTGAGGCTGACTGATAGCAAATAATTATCTAGTAATTATGAGTGAGATTGAAAAAATAGTGAAATCGACTTATTGATACACGTTAAACATGTTCTTCAGAAATATAAAACGTGCCTTCAAGTATGGGGTCTATGGCAGTGTTGCGATCGGTGGTAGTATAGCTGGAATGCATACGTTTCTCAGTGACGAATTCGACTATGAATCTCTTGGTATCGTCAGGATTTCGAGAACAGCAAAAACGGCTCTAGAAATTGGAAAGACCTACCAAGATTTATTGTACAGCAAGAATTGGGACAAAGACTCGGACGAATATATAAAGATCAGAAGCAAAGCCCACAAAATTGGGGCAGAGAAACTTCTTGAACTGTGCCAGACAAATAAAGGTGTGTACATCAAAGTTGGCCAGCATATTGGTGCGTTAGACTACCTAGTTCCCGAGGAATATGTGTCCACAATGCGTATTTTGCATAGGAACGCGCCCAAGAATACTGTTGAGGAGTGTTACAAAGTTATAGAAACAGACTTGAAAAAACATGTAAGGACTATATTAGTTTATGTCTACATTAATCTTAGCCTTAAGAATATCAGAGCATATTAAAGTTTATATATTAGAGTATTAGATTTATAGTATTGGTATTAGAATGTGATAATTATCCAAGCATAAAAAAACTATTGATGATGTAATCAACAACATAATCTCATCACTTTTGCAAATTGCATTTTTAATAATGTTGAATGTTTTCAGCCTGATGCCATTTTTGATGAATTTGAACCTGAGCCACTTGGGGTGGCTTCCCTTGCACAAGTTCATAAAGCTAAGCTTAAAGATGGCACTGTAGTTGCTGTTAAAATACAGCATGAGTTTGTGAAAAAGAATATTAACATTGATTTATTATGGATGTCATTTATTCTCAAAACTATGCAAGTTGTATTTCCTGAGTTTCAAATGAAATGGCTCATAGAAGAAACAAAAACAAATATAAATAAAGAACTTGATTTCATACAAGAGGGAAAGAATGCTGAAAAAGTAGCTGGCATGTTTAAATCCTATGAATGGCTAAAAATACCAAAAATATTTTGGGAATACAGTACATCAAGAGTACTTGTTATGGAATTTATGGATGGTTCACCTATAAATGATGTTCAATACATTGAGGTGAGTAGGTACATCACAAGACAATACAACTTTTACAAACCCCATCCCTCTCTTTTTCAACAATTTAATTTCTATTAGACCATTATGTAAATACTAACCATGATTTTACATCATGTTATTGGGAATTCTCATTATTATGCGTGACATGAAGTTTTTGACCGATTCAAGATCTCATAGCATTTTCAATTGTTATTCCAAGAGAATACTAATTCTATACCTACATACTAGGTAACAAGCCAACCTACTTATGCAGATAAGATTTCACTTCTAACAGGCCTAGGCCTGGTAGAAGTGAAATCTGGTAACTATAAAAACAAGATTTCACATGTACCTACCACTTTTTTTAGATGTTATTATGATAACTCAAATATCTATCTATGTAATGTATAATATTACGTATATCAGTTATCTAGTACCCATAACACAAGCTCTGCTTACCTTGGGGCTAGATAATGCTGTGTGAATTGTCCAGATTTTTTTTTTTTTTTTTTATAACTTATAAGTACCTATATTTATTAATATCTTTTACAGAAAAATAAAATAGACAAGATTGATGTTTGCACAAAACTTGGAGATCTGTACTCTCACATGATCTTTATCACTGGGTTTGTGCACAGTGATCCCCACCCTGGTAACATCTTGGTTACGAAAAACCCTCATGATAAGAATTTCACCATTTCTCTGATTGATCATGGTTTGTATGCTGTAAGTTGTTTTTTTTTTCATGATTGGTTAGGGCTCTGTATTATTTAAATGTATAAGAGTTGTTTGCTCCTTGCCTTTGGTTACCTTCAGCTAGTCCAGTTCACTGGACCCCTGATAAAAGTATCCAACCACTCATTTTGTGTGATTGTTAAAATGAAATGAAAATTAAAATGACTTCACTGCTACAAAAGTATCAGTTGAATCGGATTGTGGTCAAGCATTTCATAAGTAGTGTTATGTACTTTATTAACAAAGAAAATTTCAATCAAATAGAATTAAATTTAAACTAGTATTTGCAATAGAAACATTTGAGCTACCTGTAGATAACAGCTTTATTAAGAAAGAAAATTACAATCAAATAATAGAATTAAATTATTAAAACTAATATTTTTTATTATATTCCACGAAGCCTTACATTAATTATATAAAGCAATTTTAATTAATTACAACTAAAAATAATTACGACTAATATTTACACTTACATCTATTTTCTAAAAATCTAAGCCGTCACCAGAAGGCAGATTGCCCAGAATGCTGGCAGCATTGCCACATTGAATGGCAATGCTAATTCGTTGACCGAAATAAAAGCCAGCATTCCGATCACCTGTGGACTCTATTAGTAGTTAATTAAAAGGGGGTCACGCGTCGCTTCAACCAGACGCTCAGATAATATTCTGAAAGCCCAGAGAGCCTCAGTACGCCACGGACCTAGGGTCTCGACACCAAGGGGAGCAAATGCGTAGGCTTTGTCGAGACCTGCATATTTGCGCCTCTTGATATCTTCGGGCAAATCTGCCGCCGCACCAGCCCTCACAGAAGTCCTAGGAAGATGACCTGTAGATTGTTTGCAACAGTTTCATTATGTAAAGATAAAATGTCAAATTTGACATCTAATGTCAAAAAGACAGTGAATGTCAAAATTTACAGCTAATGTCAAAATAGAAGATATTTATTCAGAAAGAAAATAACAATCAAATAACAAATTTAATAATAATTAATTCATTTAATTTAATTTAATGTCAAAATTGATTCACAAAATTATTTTGCCTGTTTAGTTAAAATGTTTTTCGCAAATAATCAATTCGGACATACGGTACCTTTCAGACTCTACCAGATGAATTCCGATACAACTACTCGAAACTTTGGCTAGCGATAATCAGCCAGAACCGAGATGAAATGAGGCTTCATTCAAAAGAGCTAGGAATTAATAAAGATTTGTATCCACTGTTCGCGTGTATCGTGAGCGCGCGACCCTGGGATATCATCATGTCTGGCATTACTAAATCCACGCCTGACGAAGCAGAGGTTAGTAAATCCACCTTTTCTATCCTATAATCTGAAGTCTACCTGAAATAAGACCTGGATCTACGACCTGGAAAAAGACATCTAGGCTTTTTATCCCATAAATCAGTTGCCATAGGGTAGAAATTACCTAAAGGTTGATTGTTTCGAATTGGCGCGAGATAAAAAGTTTTCTGTGGTTATTAATTACCTAATGAAAAAACTAACTTCTATTCACTGGTATTATTTAAACATCTGGGAAAATAAATGATAAAAGGTTATACCTAGTTAGTAAAAAATAATATTGTAAGTGTTGTTAGTATTATTGTAGTATTTAGAATTTTGTAATTAGCTTCTTATTTATGCATACAGATACCCGTTCAATCCAACGATCCTATCCATCCACGGTTGTCTGGTAGAGATAGCTCTTGAGCGATAAGACCGCCAATTAAATAATAAATAAATAATGCTAAACAATTGAAATAAAATTTTTCGACTTCCGGTCGGCAAATCGTACAGACGTGTCCCATAGCTGTGTCCAGATAAAACTAAATCTAGAGGAGTTTCTTTCTTGATAATATTATAATCAATTGTTACATATTTGTTTTTTACTTTTTTATTTTTGTTTGTTTTGTAAATTAATATGTGCAATAAAGCATTTTCTATCTATCTATCTAAAAATCAAGCTTCCAAAATACAGTTGAATAGAATTGGTTTTATCACGGGTTCACAGAAAATATGAATGGTTTACGATTTGCGGAAAGTTATTTTACCGATTTTTATTATCCTTGTAGAACGCTGGAATCAAACAATTTGACTGTGAATTTTGTTAAATAAGTAAATAAAATTTGAATCTCGCGCCAACACGGAACGTTCAATATAAAAATGAGATAACGAGAAGAGCCAAAAAAATACAATTTTTATTTATTTATTTTTTTGCTCACTATTTAGATCTTGTTATCCCTTCATTTTTGCCCTGAATTCTACTTAAGTACATATATTTCGAATTTTAAGTTTATAGGCTTGCTAGAAGTAACTACCTAAAAAATTATATGATGGGTCAGTGAATGAGAAGTGATAGATGGTTCGAGAAAGGGGTTCCCGGTAGCGGCCGTCTACTAGACTTGACAGTCGCTATCGTGGGCTCTTAAGCGTGGCCAGCGGCGTAAAAATATCGAGACCTCCAACTCAGCTCGCCCCGAGAGTCGACCAAGCATCCGAAGAAGGGCGACAGCTTCCTTAATCTGTGTATGCCTGAAAGAGATCGCTTCTAAGCGATAAGGCCGCCCATTGTACTTGTCTCATGTAAATGTTTTTTGTAGTTAATGTTTTTTTTCTGGTGTACAATAAAGCATTTTTGTATTGTATTGTATTGTAAAATGGTACACAAGACACAGGAAAATACAATATTATTTAATCACGAATCACCTTTACTGCGATACACTAATTGGCAAGCGTGGTTTCTTTGTTAAAACCCTCCCAATATCATGGTAACATGTAGAAAACGGCCCCCAGTCTCCGGCAGCTCCGCTATTCTTGGTTACGGAAGTTGTGATAGTAATAGCGGGGCAGGGTTTTTTAGGAATCTCCGGAAGAGGTTGAGCTGCCAATCCAAATGTTGGAGACGGCTCAGGACCGATATTCGTGGCGTCGTCGCATCGTTTGGCGGACGCCCTTGTTCAGCAGTGAACGAATACGGGCCGATGATTATAAATTAGATATAGTATGGATGGATATTTCTCAGACACCTTTCGCCCTGGTTTGCTAAGGCTCATTCTTAAGATCTCTCCTATATAACCTATGTCTGGTATAAACTTGCTAACCTGCACAAAAGTATTTACATATCGGTCAAATCTAAAATAACACCAGAGTTCTCGACGTGGGCTGAAGCTCACAACTATCCCACTAAGACTCCGCCATCGACTAAAGCTACCCGAAATAATATTAGCGAAAGCAAAAACAAAATTGAATGTAGTGTAAAAATCTACAATAATCTGCCGGAATTCATAACTAGTCAAACTCATTATCAAACTGAAGGGAATCAATCCTAGAGGACAAGGCATACTACAGTCAGTCTGAAGGAGATCCATGTTGACAAGTGTGACGAAACTGATTTATTAGATCTTATGTATAGATAGATCTATGACATCAGATATACAGTATTAAAATACTTTTGGTAAGATTACTGAAAATTATACCCTACTCAGTTTTATCACTCTCAAGTACCTAGCTAAGATATATTCTTAAGTATGTATGTGCTTGACATGTAAGGACATTTTCTTATAAATATAGAACTCAACTGAACCAGCTATAATGTTAGTTTAGCGGTTCTTTTCGTATGTTTACCCACAGCAGTGTGAATTAATTTACCAAGTAGGTTACACAAACTGTTGGTCAAAAACAAGTCTTCAATGTATTTACAGACAGCAGCGACTGAATTTGCAATAACTGGATTTTGTATGTTTCGAAACATTTTTGTAAAGCTCCAGTGATTTTGGTAGTTGACTGTAGGTACTTATAAGGAAAGACCATGTACTTATTAATGTTCCTATATTTTATTTCAGAAAGAATCATTCCAAAAAGACCTACCGAAAGTTGGTGTCCACATAACGCATGTTTTAGAACAAATGGACAGAAAAGGACTTTTAGTGCTAAAAACAAACGATTTGATTAGAAGCATAGAATATACGTTGGGTACTAAAGACAAAATGTGCGGATTCTTAGTGATGAGCAAATGCTGCATGCAATGCGTTTACGAAATGGAATATCCGGTAATTATTCTGTCAACGAATCTTGGTTGCGTGAAAAACATCAATGTTTCATCACATCACATAACGAGGCGTCGACTATAGCATCAAACACAAAGTTCTCAGATAATGTTTGGATATTTCGAAGAAATCCTTTCTAACATCTTGTAATTGGGTATTATAATTATTTAAGTTCGAGATAAAAACAAATAACCTTTTTTATTGTTTCAGAAATCGTCAATGCTTAAAAAGAAATTCCTGACATTGAAATACCAATACGCCATGTTTCTGATATATTGCTACGGTTTGTATAATAGAGTTTTATACCTCTTGGAAAATATTTATTTTAGGTATCAATTAGATATTTCACAAGGCGCGGTTAAAACACAAGTTCAACCTCTATGAACAGACAGACATAAGCAATATTTGGTTAATGCATTATGTGGCTGTTATTGTTAAGTTTTCCTTGGCTATTAAACTGTTATTAAATTAGCAGTAAGTCCTCAAATACCTCTTTTATCTGATAACTTATAAGGTTGTACATACCTAATGTGTAGTCTGTATATAAAATCAATGTTATTTTGTACCAGATCTATTTTATTTAGACGGATACAATACTGTTATTTATTATTTTATAGGTAATTAAAGAGATCTATTTATTTCACCATGTTTTGCATAAATTACATAAAAATAATTATATCCCACTAATATTATAAACGTGAAAGTTTACATGGATGGATAGATGGATGTTTGTTGCTCAATCACGCCAGAACGGCTAAACGGATCTGGATGATATTCGACACAGAGATAGATTATAGTCTGGAATGCACATAGGTTATATACTATATTATACGTTACATAGCTAATTCGTATCAATCACCGGCCGCGTCAAGGCAGCGCAGCGTGAAAGCAAATCAAGGCTAGTTTTTTTCTGCTGTCTGTACGCGCGTGAGTGTGGATAAACAGCACTAGTGTGAAAGCGAGAGACCATGATAAGCGCCGCCATTGCAGATTCCTTTCAATAATGAACTGAGTTATAACTGTCTAAATGTCTGTTACTTTTTCACGCCTAAACGGCTGAACGGATCTTAATTAAATTTGCCAGGGAGGTAGATGGTATCCTGGAGAACATAGGCTACCCCAGCACCTCGTGCGAAGCCGCGGGCAACAGATAATATAGCACACAACACGATTTCAGTTCTAGTAATAGGAACTTACTAACCATGCTCCCCTTATTCATACTATTTAGGTGTCTGCTAACTGTTACTAAAACGTAAGTGTAAATTCGACTTGGGTATGTCAATAGAAGAAGACAAGAGTGTCAAATAGCAATGCTTTATGTAAGCAGATTATTACGAATAAAGGGGGTAAGTAGCAAGATTCCTAGTTAGAAAATCGTGTTTCTCGTCATAGGGAGTAAACGAAATGAAATATTTTATTGATCGAAATCCTCTGCTGTGACTTAACTCATACCTTTAAATAACTTTAAATTGAATTCAAAGAAGTAGTGTATTTCAAGATGTTTATTGAGAGCGATAAAAAATACTTACGAAATTCTAGTCTCCAAAATATCTAACTTGCTAGTTAATTGACATAAGTCATTTTGAATTTTGATCAGGATATCCGTGAAGTTGTTACTTTTTTTCCCATTCAGTCGAAAAATAGAGCAAGCGGAGAGACGGCAGGATATTTCAGAGTTCTTGGTATCGGCGTAAAGTAAGTTATTGACTGCACAGCGCGATTTATCCATCTTTTCGTTTGATAATGTGGCAAGAGCTAAAATTAAAAAAGCATTAATTAGTTAAAATAATTAAATTACGAAAGTCAAAAACGGAAATTTTAATAGTCATAAGATTGGTAAGTTTTTTACAATCAATTTACGGTTGGTATACTCTATGTGACGCGTCTTGTTAGGTGACGTTTACAAGGCTACGTAAAGCTACATTAGGCCTTTACAACCCGTAGCATTTGTAGGTATTTAGAACTGTGCAGACCCTGGGTAGCGAAAACAATTTGGCTCGGTTTCGTGCTTTTCCCACCGCCCCATATTTTGTGTACCTATAGATTTGTTTGAGTAGTAGGATTGCCACATACCAATAGGCTTTTACTAGGTAGCTCGGCTCGGTAGCGAATACCTTGTAACCGTGTACCTAGGTAGGTCTATCCTTAACCCAATATTGCCCATGGTGTGGCGTTTTCTATGTAGCGTGCGGGTCGCACCGCAGATGCAGAGAACGAAGAGAGCACTAGCTCTCAATAATCCTGATCGACTTATTTAACACTGTGACTGCCACGAACGCGCTTACCGTTCTCTAGCGGCGGCGGCGTTGTCGTTGGCGATGACGGCGGCGGCGGTTCGAAACTCAGCGGTGTGCATCTGCGGGTCCCATCGCAAAAGCTTGGTAGCGAACGTGCTAAAGGAAGGACAAAAGTTAGACTTTTATGGATATATTTATCTTGAAGGTGAATATACAAAAGAACAAAACGCCACTACGTAATTATTTTTTAGAATAATTCTAAAAAATAATTACGTAGTGGCGTTTTGTGTCCACCAAACTCTAATTATTAGAGTTTGGTGGACACTCCAAACAATCCGAATAAGCAGAACGCTTATTAAGTTGGTCCAACCAATAGGACCTCTATTGTTTTTTGGTTTATGGCGAGAATATTTTTTTAGGGTTCCGTAAGGTTCCGTATCTCAAAAGGAAAAAAAGGAACCCTAGGATCACTTTGTTGTCCGTCTGTCTGTCTGTCAACCCTCTTTTCTCAGAAACGCGTGGAGTTATCGAGTTGATATTCACATCATATACGCAGGCTCGTAACCTCTTGGAGCCGCGATATAAATCAAACTTCTAAGTTAACAATCAAAAGTTACAGCTGTTTATGTCTATTTTTTTTTATGTTCCAAGGGAATAACATGCACACAAAACCTATATATACCCGTTGACCTAGAACCATGAAATTTGGCACGAAGCAAGGTCTTATAGCACAAGTAAAGGTAAAAATCCGAAACAGTAAATTTGTAGTTTATTCACAGAAAAAATTGTTTTCTAATCTCGCCATGGACCAAAAACCTGTAGGGTACTTTCCGTTGACCTAGAACCATGAAATTTGGCAAGAAGCAAGGTCTTTTAACACAAGTAAAGGGAAAAATCAGAGGATCGTAAATTTCTCGTCTAATTACAAATAAAACGTCAAGTGCGAGTTAGACTCGCGCCCCTTGGCAAGTATCATTATTGTAATTCAACGGAAAGTAGGTACCTTACCTAACCTATAGGTTTTGTGTGCATGTTGCACCTTGCACCCATAGAATTCCAAAAATTGGGCACAAATGGCTATAACGTTTGATCGCGTTTTGATTTATATCACGGCTCCAATAGGTTACAGCCGCACCTACCTAATCTAATTACCTACCTATTTGATGTTAATTTTAACTCAATCCCTCCACGCGTTCCAGGGGTTGACGACGGCTTTTTTACTTTTGAGCTACGGTACCCTAAAAATAAACATAATGTGCAAAATGTAATGTATGCAAAAACCATATAACTTACGAGAACAGCTAAATTCAGTGTTTTTATCTGGTCCATTCTTGTCTGTCAATATAGTAGTCGATAAACAGTGTGTTTGGCCTGTATTTTCTTTATCCATCAGCATGTTGTTCGGCACAATTGAAGAAACTGGAGAACGAATTAAAGACTTTAGGATCACTCACGACCACGGCACACTGGAAGCGAATCGACTTTTTTTGAGCGTCTGGTCGAAGCGACGCATGACCCGAGAGCTGTTGAGTAATCTGGCACAGCACAGCGCATCAGCATTGCCTTACAGGCAGTGGGGCAATGCAGCCACCGTCTTCGTGACGCTTCCGGCTGGTATTGATATGGATCAGTTGAGCTACCTGTAGATTGTTTGCAACAGTCTGCAGATAGCTGAAATGTAAATACTCACCTCAACAGCCTATAATGGTCCGGTGCTGGATGCAGACCTCCCCCTCATTTTTTTTCTCATGAAGGGTTATATAGAAGGCCCATAATTCCCACGCCAGGCATGCGGGTTGGGGATCGCAGTTCGGTGGTAGATCTATTCTGCAAGAGGCGCTGCTGCCCGCCCCTCGGTGTATGTCCCTTAGTCGCCTTACGACAACCACGGGAAGAGTGGGGTGGTGCAAATTCTAAGCCGGCACCACACGTCAATGTAAGTACTAGTACTTCTGATTTGTTTTTTATGTATTACAGCTAATGGCAGATAAATATCGAAACTTCTACAGTCGCGATATTTTCCGAGCCAATAGATTCGCAACACTTATTCTTAAAAGCAGTCTTTTTAATCACTGGAGGCACATTCACGAGTCGATATTTTTGTGCTGGGGTAGAAGTAGAAGGTAGGTAGGTAGGTACATAGTATGGAAGTAAATGTCACGTACCAGAGTTTCGATTATCGGGCATCCAGACCTCCAAGATATATGGACTGTACGGATGATTTCCTTTCCTCAGCTCAGTGAGCGGTATCTCGACATTATCAGGAGATTTGAGGATGATAATCTCTTCGCAATAATCTGGTAGATCGAGTAGGTGCCAAACTTTCTGACGCAAGACGAAGACGGAAGCTGACGGACGCGTTGATATGTAGCTCAAGTTTTCGTACAAGACTGAAATGTCGTATTATTTATAAATGCGAAGGTAAGTTTGATGTTTGTATGGATGAATGTTAGTTACTTCTACACCAAAACTACTGAACGAATCGGGCTGTAATTTTGCATAGACGTAGAAGTGTTAGATCAAATAAAACATAGGCCGTTTTATCCCATAAATCAGTTCCCATGAGATCACACAGAATTATTTAAGCTCAAGTTAAGCAGACCTTGTGGGTACAGATAACTGATATAGGTACTTATTACATTTACATAGGTGCATTACCTACATAGATAGATATTTTTAACATACATAGAAAACACTTGGTAAAATACCTGCTGATCTTACAAACATTTGACAAAGACAGGACAAGGACAGGCGCGGCGGAGGCGGGAATCGAACCCGCAACCTCCTGCTTCGCAGGCGGACCTTCGCTCGCTACGCAACAGATGTCGTCAAAAGTAATATTAGGTGTAGCTATCCTTAGATGTAGGATGTAATGTAGGTAACTTACTTCCCAAATCATACCGCCGGATTGACACAAATGTAATGACTTCTTTTCTGAAGAGTTTTATGGGTGCTTTTAGGAGCTTCGTGAGAGACATGACTGGGTTGATGTCCTTTAGCCCCAGTAACACAAGTGTTTGGCAAATCGTTCTAGATCATTTCTTATTTTATAATTCATATTCAAAACATGATTCATAAACTGAAAAGCCTGCGAGAACTGAAAACTGAAACCCTACCTACATTGCGATGACAAATGTAACGGTTGACATTTTATTTGAGTATTATTTTATTATTGCCTTTTTCTGAATCTATGATCAAAGGTTTCTTTACCATCAAAGAGATTTTATTGGCTTTGTTAACATTCGTTTTTGCTTAGGCCTCGTTTACGGATGCGGGTAGTCGCGTATCGCGAGGCCGAGGGCGGCTCAGCTGCGACTGGGGGGCTATTCACTGTATGACCTACCTACCTTTCCTATGTTAAAAAGTACCTACTTTGTGCTACCTACCTAAAAGATTCCTTCAATAAATCTCTGGACAATGAAATGAATTTCCTTGTCCAAATCGTGTGACGTCACAACGTGTTTTAAACACAGGCTGGGGCTTTATTCCCTATGACCAAATAGATTAAATTCTAAACGTGCCTTGGTGGGGATTCGAGAAATTTTATTCTGTAGATAAGCGACAAGACTAGTATATAGTCTATGCTCCGTTTTTTTGTGTTTCGCTTACTTCACATAAATATGCGTTAGCATCCCTAGTACATCTGTGACATAATTCGTTCAAAATCTTACATCGAATCCACTCGGAAAATATCGGTTTTTTTTTAAACTAACGCGACTCGCGGTTTCACCCGCGTAGTTCCCGTTCCCGTGGTAAATCCGGGATAAAGTATGGCCTATGTGCATAGCAGCTATGCCATTCCAAAATATAATATATTTTCGAATGAAATTTAGCACAGAGATATTATCTCTGTGCCAAATTTCATCCAGATCCGTTCAGCCGTTCTGGCGTGATGAGCAACAAACAAACATCCATCTAAAATCTCGCATTTATAATATCAGTGTAATTATTTTTTCTTTCCCTTATGAACTCAATAATATTACTTAATACATTATTTTTTGTTTCTCATTCTGAACTCCAATAATGGCGGCGGCGGCGGGGGCGGCGGCGTTAAGTACGAGTGAGGATAGACGCCATACGCGACGCCCCGCATCTCCGTAAATGAGGCCTTAGACAGATGCGATTGAGGATTGGTAGGTAAGTATTTAAAACTTTCGCGTATTGATAACATATTTCAGATTGATTATCACGTACCTTTTGCTTTCTTTTCCCCAACGTTTCAACCACCACCACCACGATCACCACGTGACCACGATCGCTGTAACGCGGTTGAAACGTTGGGGAAAAGAAAGCAACAGGTACGCGATAATAATCTTAAATATGGTAGGTATTTGTACAGTCAAGTGAATATTTTAACCGAAGGTGGGCAACGTGCGTATATTATGTCACGTATGTACGTACATGCTTCCATTAGCATCGCAGGTCGTGTCGTGGCAAGGACTGACCGGGGTGTTACGGTGCATGTTACGTTTGCAGTCTGGGTATAAAGTCGATGTTTGCAGTACTAGGTCAGTACGGGAAAACAAAGAGAATACAAACATTAAGGGAAAAGAAGCCGCTTCCAACGAGCAACGGAGTCACGTAGGTACATGCTTAACATCCTTAGACAATTTAATCCGCTGTCAATTAGCATCGCAGGTACCTAATCGTGGCAAGGCCTGACCGGTGTGTTACGGGGCATAATGTCACGTTTGCAGTATGTACTAGGTCAGTACGGGAAAACAAAGAGAATACAAATATTAAGGGAAAAGAAGCCACTTTCAACGAGCAACGGATTTTTGACGTTTCATGCTTGCTGTGAATGGTAGGTAGGTAGGTACCACAGATTTATATTTGACGACCTCTGTGGCGCGGTGGGCGAAGGTCTGCCTGCGACGCAGTAGGTTGCGGGTTCGATTCCGGCCTCGGAACAAATGTGTGTACGATCTGCAGTTCAGGGTGTTCTGGTCGTTTTCTATATTATATAATAAAAAATATCTATCTATGTATAAAATTACTTAATCATAGTGTATTTAAAACAATTAATAAAAAGACAATATTTTAAAGGTTCTGGCTTTTAATTTTATACCTTGACTGTACCTATGAACCAAACTCGACATAGCGGTAATAGAAAGCGAAAATAGCAATATTTTGAAAATCAGACTCGACATAGAGGGAATATATCGTATTCGCCAGTCTGTGGCAGCTTGCTATACCGTAATATATTAATATACAGTGTGTCCCTGGATAAAGTGCAACCCCGAATATCTAGGGACACACTGTACATATATTATAGCCCTCTGTTGTGTTGTGGACTTTATGCATCGAAACATCGGTCAGTAGGTACCCGACCTAACGTGTCACATCACAAAACGTACGTACGTTGTGTACCCGGATTTAGTGGTATAAAAAACATCAAAGAACACTAAAACACTATAACATTATTTAAACAGTTTTAATGAAATGACTAACCAACAAATATTTTATCTTAGACAAATTTAAATAATTAAGCACTATAGGATGTTTATATTTCTGGCTTTAGCTTTACAGCCTGCATAGCATACATTAGTTTTTGGAAGCTGGTGAATTCCCATGTGTTTGTTAGAAAGTGATACATGGTTCCGTAAATTATTTCCACGTGGCAATTATCTGTAATAAAAAAAACACTTTAGTTAACACTTTAGCTCGTCAAAAGTTTATGTACCTACTTAGTTAATTGTGATTGGAATATAAAACATTCTTTATTTTCAACCGAAGAAAAACAAGAGGAGGATGTTCTATGTTCGGGTTTATGTATTTTTCAGGGTTTCGTAACCAAAGGGTAAAAAGGGACCCTATTACTAAGACTCCGCTGTCCGTCCGTCTGTCACCTGTTGTTATAACGGCAAATACTAAAAATCTGAATAAAATGAATATTTAAGGGGGCTCCCATACAAAAAACGTGTTTTTCCCATCGTATATCGTTTTTATAGATAACGGTACGGATCCTTCGTGCGCGAGTCTGATTTGCACTTGGCCGATTTTTAGTTGATTTTACAATTTTTATTTAAAATATAATATGTATCTATAAAATTTTATAACAAAACATAGTGTTTTGTAATAAAATTTAAAACAGTGGTTTTATTCAAAATTACTCTCATATTATTTTAGTAGGGACGAACGATAAAAAACCTCCCGCTGGTCCCTATGGGGACGAAACGTAGGGACGAGCGGGAATTACACTTTGGCATCTGTTTAGACCTGACAACCTTAGAGCTGGCCCATCTATGGGGCGGCAACCCATACTCTCTTGTTCCTTGTGTCCTATTCTGATAATGTTCGATTTTTCTGAGTAAAGTTGACCAAAAAATTGACTTCAAATTTATATTATGCAACAGTTTCTGTACGAGATTTGGCTTTAACCTTCTTAAAATTATTAGTTTATTAACTACCATTTCAGCACAGTCATCAAATAACAGATTGGCAAGTAAATTTCTTAGTCCGGTTCTAAAAACATCGAATGATTATGTTTTTTAAATTCTTCTATGTTATCACTTTTTATTTATGTGTTATATATTATTTTAATTTTTATGGGACAAATAGTAGTTCTGGGATTTCAAATTTTTAGGCACCATCTCATGGTTATAATATAACAAAATCATATTATATCAATATAATTATAACAATTAGTGGACATACAACAAGAAACAACATTAAAAAAAATATTTTTTTTTTATAATGAACTGCACTCTCCTCTTTTTATGAAAATATAAAGTTTAAGATTTGGTAAAATATTGACAAATTATTCGTCATATATTATATTGGATAAAATGCTCCAAAAAAGCAAAAGAAAATAGCACAACGAAAAACAATTTTCACTTACTTCTTTCCAATAGAAAGCTTAGCTCAGTTGGAGTGATAAATTTGTCATATTGGTGCGTTCCCTTGGGTAATATGTTTAATACATATTCCGCAACACAAATAGAGGCAAACTGCGAGATTCTAGTTCTGTTTGGAGTGGTAAAGAATATTCTACCCCCTGGCTTCAGAGCTTTTACACACGCCTTGACGAAAACATCTTGATTGTTGACATGTTCAATCACTTCTGATGCTATGACCCCGTCATAATATCCTGTGTGACTTTCTGCATGCTTCTAAAACAATAAAATTATTTTCTGTAATGCTTATTTATTGAGACCGAAGAACCACTTCTATATTAAAATCGGCTACAGCTCGCGTCTTCGCTCACGCGGTACTTAGATAAATCATAATTATTAATGGTAAAGGATTCTTCAAAATGTTTAAGTACTTATACAGTAGGTATAAATAAGACATTCAAACTTTGCCTCATAATTTAAAATGTAGTTGTGCAAGTAACTCTTTTCATCCTTTTTATTCCTAAATGGCTGAATGAATCTTAGTATATTGTAGGCAGGTACTTTTTTCTAGGACAGGATTCGCAACGAATACATCCGACAGAGAACCAAGGTTATCGACATAGCTCAAAGGATTAGCAAGCTGAAGTGGCAGTGGGCTGGCCATATATCGAGAAGAACCGACAACAGCTTTGGTAAACGTGTTCTTGAGTGGAGACCGCGGCTCGGCAAACGTAGTGTAGGACGCCCTCCGACCAGGTGGATTGGCGATTTGCGAAAGACTACTGGCAGATGCTGGATGCGGCAAGCTGAATACAGGCGCTCATTACGGGAGGCCTATGTCCAGCAGTGGACTGGTAAAGGCTGATGATGATGACTTTTTTCGTATGAAGAAGCCGATCAAAATAAGTCTATGCTAAAGTTTCGATTTTGTCTTACTATAACAAAGTTAACATAACAAAGTTATAGCAGAATATCTTCTGGCCACGGCTTCGCATGCGCTTTTCAAGTAAATTTCGAGATGTGGTGCTACCGGAGGAAGCTCCGCAGCTGCTGGACGCAGGTTTCTAACGTTAATGTACTCCAACGTGTCGAGAAGAACCGAGAACTGTGGCAGACCTTGCAAGTTTGCCGCAACATTGCGAAAAATTTGCTAAACTGAAGGTAAACTTCCAGTAGTGGTGAACCCGGGATACCGTTTACCTCATTGCCAAATTTAATTTAGATCCGTTCAGTCATTTAGGCGTGAAAAGGGTAACAAACAGATTTCCTTTCGCTTTTATGATATCACGTAGTATTTATGGATAATTTACCTCAATGGGTCTGATGTGATAATTTGGTTTGTTATCAGCAATTCTCGGATCAACGTCTCTATGTTCCATTGCTATTGCTATTAGTTCTTTGCTTGCATCAATTCCGGTCACAATTGCCCCAATCCGAGCCAGGCCCTGTAAGTTTAAGCAGAGAACATCTGTGTTATTCAGACTGCATATAAAAACTATTTTAAAGTACCTTCTAATAATAATATAACAAACAAGGATTAACTGTACTATGTCATGAAACTATGTGGTGCTGTTATTCTTATCTTATATTATTATATGACGTTATTTCTAACAAGACCCGTGAAACTCGAGTGTGATTCGCGCGTTGAGGGTTTTGAATGCATGTAAAAAAAAAACTTTTGAAAGTAAAAAAAAAGTAAAAGTATTTGATTTTAGAGCTTTCCAATATTCAATATAAAAATATTGACTACAAACTCTACATATATATTTCAGATGTATTGCTCTGCAATCGATAATAAATAGGGTATAATTATGCATATGACTTCAAAAAAGCTGATAATTTTAATTTGTATTCTCTTTTGTCACAGAAGTAAATCTGCATATATTTTTTTTAATGTTTTCGTTGTGAAATTTAGTCCTTGAAAAGTAGGGACCCAATCGCAACATTTCTAAACGCGACGTCACCGTTCACCGTCTTGTCATGAAGCTTTTAGCGTGATATCTTTTTTTAAAGAAGAAAAGAAATTATACTTATTAGACACAACACATAAACAACAAATATGATGCTTTTTATCTACGCTTTTATCATGGTATTGCTTTATAATTGTATATTGTTTGAAGGAAAAGGGCAGCGTTTTTATGACCCGAAATTGAGTGCAGTTTTATTTTTTTTCTTTAATCATTTATTATTATTATTAAATTTGTGGCTGTAATTTTTTTTTCGGTAATGTAATAACATATTATATAATCGATTAAAATTAATTACAATGTGTAAAATACATGTTTATTGTCATGCATCATGCTCTACTTCCATAAGCTACCAACCTCTGCTAGTATGCCTCCACCACAGCCCACATCTAAAATCTTTTTCCCTTGGAGTGGTGTTAAAGATCTCTCCTCTTCTGATTCAATAAGCCCATCTCTTATGAAAGGTATCCTGAAATTAACCAACAGATTCTTTAATGATATCAAAAGGAATGAACTACTTACCATATCAATTTATTATTTAATTTATTCACTCTCCTGGACGACAGCCCCAATCTTGACTTGTTTGCTGAAAGTTGGACTTAACTATTGAGTGTTTTGTTTTTTGTGAACGTCATAATAATTAATTTATTGTATTTTTTATAAATTTAACTGAAATTTTTCTATTATTGTTTTGTATGTAACTTATGTGTGTAACTTTGTTTTCTTTTAATTGATTAATGTAATTGGTTTTAATAACAGTTTGTTAAATTAATTACTAAATCAATACACACACACTTGTACACATCATTTGTTAAACATGCCTAAATAAGGGTATCTCAGTATAGGTACTTAAAATCCACAGAAAAAAGTTGCTACACATCCTTTGGATGGTCACATTCACAGGCTGAGTTGGAGGGGTCGATTGTATGTCGTCATGCTGGACCCACCTCACCTCAACAGCCTATAAAGGTCCACTGCTGGATGCAGGCCTCCCCCTGATAATCGACTTATTGGCTTTTATCTCATGGGTAATGCCCATAATCCCCACGCAGGCGGGTTGGGGATCGCAGTTCGGTGATATCTATTCTGCAAGAGGCACTGCTGCCCTCCCCCCATTGTCCCTTAGTCACCTTTAAGACACCCACAGGAAGAGTTGGGGTGGTACAAATTATAAGCTGGCACCACATGGCTGGAGATTGATCAACATTTCACTAGCAAGTCTTCTTACTTGTAATGGAAGCCTTGACACTATTTGATTAGAAAACTTTTGTAATTTGCTGAAAGAGTGACTCATGGATTAGCTAATCATTATCCTCATTCACACTCCATGACATCCTACTGTTCGGTGTATGTAGCATGGAAAGCTCATTTGCCTATAGTGGCAGCCGGTCAGTGCCAAGTACAGTGGGCACCTGGCCTTTTGAAAAGCTATTTCAGTTTTCAAACTTTTTCTTTGTCTAGGGTGTTTAATGGCTATAGCAGGATGCGAAAAATGAAGTCATACTCAGATGAAATATTAAGTGATACACAGAATTGACCCTTCAGCAGTACACAGCTACTGTGTAGACAGCAGCTGATTCATAGTGAGAACATGTGGGAATGTGACAGGAACTGTTTAGACAGCAGATGGACCGGTTGCTGTCTACTAGGTAGTCAGTTACTGGGACTGTAAAAACCAGGCATAATAGGGAATACTGTATTGTCTATAAATGTTGTAGCAAGACTATTGATAGAACGCCAAATATCTAACCATATATCTATACAGTTTATTATAGTTTACCTAATCATATTCATGGAGTGAAGTGCTTTCATAGGTCCATTCGGATTCCACCAGTCTTTTGTTTGAGAAAACATTTGAATTTCTTGCGAGTCCACAGTAGAAGTCGTCGCTCGCTCATCTTTGGGATCTGTTTTATCCTTGCCGATAGTACTAGGAGTTGAAGCAAGGTGGCGGCTTTCCGGCGATCTGAATGATGAACATCTGCAAATAAATACTATGCTTTAGTTAGATTGTTATTTTCCTGACAACATGTTCTGATAATTTGGGGACTTACAAATAGCTTTTAGGCAATGTATTCTGACTCCTGCGCCATAATAACCGTAAGGATCTTGCAGTCCCAGTCATGATTTCAGCCAAAGAGAATAAAATAAAACCACTACCTACGTTATATCTTCATTAGAAAACGCAGAGGTAAATAAAATAATTTTTTTTACTTTTTTAGCATTTGACAAATTTTGACGTTTTGAGATATATTCAACTTCAACTTCTTAATTTCATGGCTTCATAGACTAGTAAGTATATGTACATGGCTCTCTGTGTCTGTTCTGTGCTGGCTAATATTGGTTTGTTTTTTATTGTTAAAAAGGCTAAGACAAACAGCGGAGTCCTGCCAGCACCGAAAACTCATCACAATCACATCAAAACATCCAACAACTAATAAAAACCGTGAGTTCTTTTTATGGCCGATACCAAGAGACAATGCCCGTCGCCGCCGCCGTCATGCGCCATCTTCTTTTTCACCGACCGGGAAAGCCAACACGATCAGTTGTCAGTGTCAGTTTTCCAAAGATTGTCAATTTCATCTTTTGGACAAACAAAAACTAGAAAGTCTACGCCTTTAGTACTATACCACGTACTATACTTATAAATCTGTGGTCTACGCTTTGCACTGCTTTGCATCAAGCATTTTATTATATTGTACTCACAAACTATATAGGGGGATATTGTACTGCTACAAGCTTTGCACTTACCAAAATGAGTAGGTATAGTTACTTTAAATTACGGTAGGTAGTTATTGTGTATACTCAATGCTTTGCACCTTGTACCTACGCAAAGAGAATACCTACAATAACTCCGTTTGGAAAAAATCACGTTGAAGCTGAAGGCAATTTTGATAATTTCCTATTTGTTTTTAGCTGAAATGAACAGAATATCTTCTCCTTCAGACTTGTCGCGATGTTGTAAAAGTGTATTTACCCTCACATTTGTTGTGGAAATTCAGGGTTTTGATGAGTGGGAAGATTGTGAACAAGGATGGAGCGATCATGGACCTTACGTTCAAGGCATGAAGATTCAGTATACTTTGGTTACTGGACAGACTTATGATCTTGATATTCTTATTTGGCCGCACATAGCTAAGGTTGGTTTCTTTATTCTAAGGTTGGTTTGGTATTTTGTTGGTCCCGCAGAGTCAGTGGCGGATTTGCAGTCTTGGCCGCTCTAGGCCCCAGGCCATGTGCCGCCTCTTTCAGCACCCACCACATGGACTATGTACTGAATTTACTTTATTGCCAACTCATATCTAAATTGAAGTCAGAAATTTAATTAACTATAATATATACTAATTTATAATATACTATAAATATTATACATTATATATTCCGGGGTTGGTTTAATTGCACAATTAAAGAAAACAGTTTTAGGTTTTATTTATTAATAAATGTTAAACATATGAGTTACAAAACTCGTCTGTACCTACTTACGAGTAAGGGCAGCAAAATCATTGATTAAATCTTCGCAATCCAATTTTCTTAAAAAAAACAGCTTCTATGTTAAGCAAAGCAAGATCGTTTAACCTTTGCTCCGTCATTGTTGTGCGTAAATTCATCGAAGTTATCTCTTGTTTCGCCAATAAAATGTATCAGTGTCTCATAGAGTTCTATGACAATGGTAATGTCAATTTCCACACTCTGACTGAAGTTTTTATATTTTGTGGCGTTAATGTGATCCAGTAAACATCCCCAAAAAACAGTCATGAGGGCCGTTTCAAAACCGGCTCCAGCATCATCCCCCTGCGGGGTACTTCTGCAGCGAGCCAACCGGCGACGACTTCACAAACATGGGGGACTCACCTTGCCATCCAGAGCCTACCAACGCAACCAATCAAAGCGCCACCACACTCACAAGAGGCACCACCACAACCATTGGACCAGTCGTCGCTGGATGTCCTGGAGATAGCACTGAAGGTGCTACAGGACATCCTAAGGCCCTAAAAGCGGGAACAAACCCGACCCCGCTCATATTTAGCGGGATAACGAAGCTGGTGCTACTCCAGCTTCGCTTAAACCTTACACAAGCGCAGGTAGCTAAAGCCAAGTCCGCCCGCACAGAGACCTCAACCAGCCAAGCCCCGGCTAACCGAGATCAGCGGAAGCGAACCGAGAGGGCACGCACAGAAAACCAAGAACCACATAGCCACAGGCAGCCCGACTCCACAGGAGAACTGCTACCCGTAGGTCCAGAATGGACCAACCCAATGACCCCTCGTCATTAGGCGAGTGCGGTTGCGCTCCGCAGTAAAGGGCTAAAGCCCGAAACTGACTACCCCACGCCGGCTTCGCCGGGGTGAAAGAAGACACACTGTAGTCGAACAACATTCTTCTTATATTACAAGTACGAAATTATTTATATCTAGGTACGAAATTATCACTCCTATTCATAGTTTATCTATCATAATAAAAAGTGATTTAGGAAAATTATTGCTTTACGTTGCGGTGCAGTGTGGCCCGCCATAATATGTGCACCCTTTTAAATATTTAGGTACTTTTCATTTGATTTATTTTTTGCTAACATCATTCATTAGTGATTTTTTTGTCACGATTTGCCGCCCCCAAATCTGGCCGCCCTAGGCCCGGGCCTACTGGGCCTTAGGGCAAATCCGCCACTGCGCAGAGTAGCTCTCTACTTTTACTTAGTACCTACATAGGTAACTGTAAACGTAGTTTCAATAAGGTACCTTTACTAGTAGATTATGCACCTAGTGTGTAAAGCAGTATCTTACATCATTTGAATCCCGAGCGCAACTCACTTACACGTACCTACCTACATTACACCAACAGAAAAATCTACTTTACATGCAATGTGCGTGTAATAGTAGATAAGAGTTTGGTAACTTGTTTCGCGGCATTCGTTTTTTATTTCGACTTTTGAACAGAGGTTAGTTCGACTTCGACAACACCCAGCAAATATTTGTCATAAGTCGGGAACTGCACCCGCAACCCAGGTGGCGTCGCAGACGGACCTTTGGCCACTGTGTCACATTAGTAGTCAAATTGTAGGGGTATAGTATAGGACTGTTGTATCCATATGTATACAATATACAACCGTATGTCACGGATATATCCTAGGTAAAATGTTTCACACAAATGTTTTGATGTTCCAATTTCCCGACGTAAGTCGTTTGTGGGATATGCAGGTAACCTGAGCTAGCCAGGTGATTCATATCACACTGCCCCACCGTTACCATGGTGAAGAATAGCGAGCCGGCCGGGAACTGGGGACCATTTTCTTCTGGCTTGCTTGCATTGGGGGTTGGTCATGAAATCCATGGGGATTATGAGCCCTGGGCATGCGGGGCATGTGTGTTGGGGATCGCAGTTCGGTGTTGGAGTTGTTGTGCACGGGGCGGAATGGCCTACCCGCGCCTAGACCCTGCAGGCATCCTTTACGTCGCTTCTTACGGCATCCACGCACGGGTATACCTACTTGGGTTGGTACCATAGACATATACCAGCTGCTCCCTATATATGTCTGTGGTTGGTACAGATTCTAAGCCAGCACTAAATGGCCGGCTCCGCGTTCTTTTAAAACTTACACTCATCATTTCAATATCCTATAAAGTGCTACCAATTAGGGAGCGAGTGCATAGCACACACTAAGGGCAGGACAGTCATCCTTGCCTTCGCTTTGCAATCCGTTTTCTTGATTCACCACCTCCTACTAAGTACCTACCTACTTCAATCAATCTAGTTTATAATCCCGCCAACTCAACGATTTTAGTAAATATAATGAAATCAAAGGTTTATCTGCAATTTTAGATTTTTTGCGGAGCTAACTACGCTTGGGTCAGAACATGGGAGTTCTTAGAGCGGCGCTGGATAACCTGGTCCATCCGCCATGCCTTCCCAGTCAGGGTAATGGAGTTCCAGCAGAATATATCGACTGTATCACCTTCTATGGGTACCGGGGCGCTAGGAGCTATGTGAGTGCCGATATTTTTAGTTAATAGTAAGTTAGCAAGGTAAACCAATATAAAATGAAGGTGGCTCAGGGCTGCTGTTTTTGGAGGCCTACGTTCAGGTGCTGACTTAGAATTTGCCCCACCCCAACTCTTCCCGTGGTCGTAAGAGGCGACTAAGGGAGATACACCTTGGGGTTAAATGCAGCGACTCTTGCAGATCCAGGGATCGCAGTTCGGTAGTAGACATAACTGCGATCCCCAACCCGCAAGCCCAGGGTGGGGATTATGGGCACTACCCCCCATAAGATAAAAGCCAATAAGGCGACTATCGGGGGAAGACCTGCGTCCAGCAGTAAACAATTTTAGAGTCGACAATAGATTTTTTTTTAACTTGATTATCAAAAACAAACACGATTGAAAACTAAAAGACAAAACTTCTGTCGATAAGAGTCACAAAAAGGTCTCTGTCTCAGCATGAGCTGGTCGCCGACGCTGCTGTTCCGACAGAGCCGTTTGGTCACGGTACGGAAAATAACACATAGGACGCAAAACAATCAAAAATATAACGATAAATAAACAACAACCTACGGCAACGCCCGCGGTTGACAAATAGATGTTAATTACGTCCACGGAAAATTCGACTAAAAAAAATCGAAAAAAAAACTATGTTTTAGTCGAATTTTCTGCAAATCCTCACCTACCCCTCTCATTTCCTTCCCAAAAACGATAAATATACTTAAACGTAGACCTTCGTAGCTCGTTCTACGATACTATGAGGGAATAGCGTATCATACAAACAAAAGACTTCAACGGGCACGCACCTTCTCACAAAATCTTATTTCGTAGACCTTCGTAGCACGTCCTTCAATGCTATGAGGGAAATATCACTAATCTACTAATATCTCTCAAAATAGACGTCGCATAGAGATGCAAATTTCACCATAGAATAGGAGATTTGCCTCTTTTCTTGAAATATATCCCTACTTCTCCCAGTTGCTTCCCCATAACGAGAAATATACTTCAACGTAGACCTTCGTAGCACGTTCTACGATGCTCCGATGGATCAGCGTAGCATACAAAGTCTTCAACGCACAATCACCTCCTTACTACACAAAATGTTAATTCGTAGACTATCTTGCATGTGCTACCATGCTACGGGTGAATGGGTGGTATCGCTACCTATCTAACTTGGCTTCACGCATTCACGTCTGTGTAGTCTGCAAGAAATTCAGAGCCGTCAGTAGTACACACTGTACACAATGAAGACAAAATGGTGACTCGGTCTTCTTGTTGACTCTCAATCTTTGTAATTTTAGATGATTTCTTTGTAATTACATCAGCATTATTGCATTTACATCACCCTAAACATCGTCCAAGTGAACAAATAACAAAATTCATGACAACATAGTGATTTGATTTGATTAAGGCAGTAAAATATTATCCAAGGTATTGAAACATTGCAATGAATGTGAAACATAGACAAAAAACGTCTTATTCTCAATCTTTAATATCCATGTTGTTCTTCCTTTGACACATAATTGCCACGCAGGCGAAGCCGCGGGGCTCAGCTAGTACTAAAAAAGCCTTATTAATTTCAGCGCTAAAAACGATAAGTCGTTCTATGTTTGCCTTCCACCTCCGCAATTCGGCGAACGCCGCTTCTTCGCCCCTGTTCTGGAAGGAGAGCTGACATTGAGGGATTTTATAAAAGATCTGATATGGAGTTATGTTGAGGAATACATCCCCGCGTCATCTTTGGACGGAATATTTGATGTGCCTTGCGCTGTTTCTGGTATTTATATTTTTTATTTACCTACGTCTGTCATTCCATCATTTTCGAAACGAGGCATTTCAGTTGGCAGCTTGATGTGATTGAACATCTGATTGTGCATGTACCCTCTTCAGGCTCACGTCTTCTCTTGTCTCTGAATTTATCGAAACTTAGTTTTGGAGTGCGGCTTCGCATCCGGATAAAAGAAAACTTTTATAAATAAATAATGCTGGACAATTCACACAGCATCATCTAGCCCCAAGCTAAGCAGAGCTTGTGTTATGGTAGATAACTGATATACATCATACAATTCATTATATAGATAGATATTTTTTATTATACATAGAAAACGAACAGCTATTGATCGGATGGCTCTTTAGTCGACTGGCCCCGCTCGAATGAGGCTGAAAGTTTGTTTACCTACAGGTAGTTTTGACTGTAATAAAACATTGGCTTACTAAACTTTTTATACCATAAATTAGTTCCCGTTGGATAGATAACCTTATACAGTAAGTGCGAAGCCGCGGGCAGAATCTAGTAAAACGTAAAATGCTGTTTTGTAAACCAGAAAAACAACATTACAAAGACATTAGGGCCATTATTATATTAAAGCTATTATAAAGATTGCTCGGTCGTCGATTTTGAGCGATGCTTAGAGAATAGATCTCTGACCGAGCAAGCATTAAAGGAATAGAAGGACATAAGCCAAATTCAAATTAATTATTTAAACAAGATTATATTACTGGTGTCTATCTCATAATCTTTATACCTAGTACATTGGATTATACAAGACATGTACAATGAAATCATAAATAATAAATAAATAAATAATGCTGGACAATTCACACAGCATTATCTAGCCCCAAGCTAAGCAGAGCTTGTGATATGGGTACTAGATAACTGATATACATAATATAATACAATACATAGATAAATATTTTTTATTTTATATAGAAAACGACCAGAACACCCTGAACAAATGCCTGCAGATCGTACACACATTTGTCCCGAGGCGGGAATCGAACCCGCAACCTTCTGCGTCGCAGGCAGACCTTCGCCCACCGCGCCACATCGGTCGTCAAATATCATCATAGGTAGCAACCACGTTTATATCATCGTCATCAGTCCTATATGTCACTCACTGCAGGCCTATAGCCTTACAGGCCTCTTTAAATCATTGCCATCCTCTGTCCTGTTTCGTTCGCATTCAAGTGTCTAGCTATCTTGAAAATGTCGTCAACCCAACGCGCTTTTAGACGTCCACAACTTGACCTTGGCCACCACTCGGTCACTACTTTTGTCCACCGAGCGTCGTCACCACGTCTAAACGGTGTCCTGCACGGAACAGAAAAAAACAAGTTGTTGTCGTTTGTGTTTGTCTTTTCTTATTTTTCTGTTCCCTGTTTTCCTGCCATTTGTTGCTTATCACCTGTCTCCCTCCGTCGTTGACTTTCGTCTGACGTCATTTCTCCGTATTGCGTACTTGGTCCAAGAATTTGGTGCCAAGCATGGCTCGCTCCATGGCTATTTGCGCAACTCGCACTTGGTGCACAGTCTCTTAAGAGAGCGTGCTCACATACATATTTTTAAAATATCTTTTCCCAGACGTGCGTCACCAAGATGCAGCTCTATATCATATACATGAAAGTATTCGACAAGAAGAGTCACCGACTGTTGAAGTGGTACCGGAAGTACTGGAACCAGAACCAGCTCCTAAACAAAAAGTAATCAAAAAGAACCCCGCACCGACGGCGGCGACTAAAACACCTGCTAAGCCCAAATTTGAAATACAACTAAGCGGAGACAGCATACTGGCTGGTAAGAAATTTCCTTAACTTTGATCATTTTCTTCTTGTGTTTTGAGTATTTCTACAGCTTAGTACCACTTTTTGGTTTAATTATTCCGGTCTATCTGAGCTCCAGTCTACTTTGCTTCTACAGCACTACGAACGAAATTCACTAAGTACGTCCTCAGGTTCTCTCTTGTAGGTAGTTAACGAGGACACTATTACGGATTATTGAATGCAATGTTTTGATATGTGTTGCCGTTATTTCCGCTTACGTCTTTCGGGGCGGTTTCGAAGTAGGCTTCCTTTTATTTGTCGTTTTATTCATGTGTCATCCATCACTCATCACATCAAACTAAGAGAATACCTACAAAACAATTATAACTAGATGACGCTACTTGCAAATTTGATCGATTACGTTCCGTGTAATTCTTAAACCTTAACAAATAATATTTTCCATTCTTAACGAAATTGCTCTGTATTTCAGTAACCAAGAGAGAGAGAGCTATAAAATTTTACAACTAGATTCCTCTTTCAAAACGAACACTTCATCATTGAATTCGGACGATGTTTTCGGCATAATTGTGGACACGGCCGCCATTGGCGATTCGTGGAACCGTATATCCGTCCTTCCCCAGAATATGGTTTTGGACACAGCACACAAATTAGTATTTGATGCAATTAGTGAATATAGGACGGGTTTAAAGCGAGGGCCATAGATGAATCACGAGTGATTCAAGTGTTAGAACCCAGAGCGACGCGAGTGTTTCATGGCCCTCTATATAAATCCGATTTATTTAAGAGTTTACTTACTATACTTTATACAATGACTACGAGAAAAATAAACCTCTAAGCGAAAATAGACGTTTAATGAAGAAAAAAGGAAGGTTAAGTTAATTAAAACGCACATTAAAATCGGAACAATCGTGATTTATAGCAAGTGGGTACTTGTGACAGCAAAGAACATAAAACAGTTTTTATTCTAATGCTAAACTCCTAGTCGAAAACGTGGATCAATCAAATCTCGAGGAGTTACTTGAGAGCATAGAGGTACATGTTGGCCCGTTGGTTTGCACTTTGCTCGTTGTTCCATTCCAGTTAAAAATAACTCTTTTTAAAACTTTCTGTCAATGCTTTACTACGAGCGGCCTATGGGTTAAGTACACACAGAAGTCTATAAACGGCCTGCGTGTCCAATATAATAAGATCTTTATAATGCTGTTGGACCTCGTTACTGCAGTGCTTTAGAAATGTTCGAAAATAATATCAGAGAAGTACGATTGTCGGACACACCTTCTTTGATGTTGCTATAATTTACTATTCTTATTTTCTGTCTGTAATTTTGTTTAAGGACCATTCTTGTCTGATAATAAAGTTAAGGTCAAATTACGAAATTTAGTAATAGATCGCTGAAATATTTTATTTTTACCAATAGGTTTTTTCGAGTGGTCTGGTCCAAAGCTCTTACACGGGTCGTTATCGTAACTGAGTGTGCTTGAAACGTATTCACCTTTTTAAATAATATGGATTATTAAGCCTCCGAAATTCTTCAGGAGGATTTAATAAAATGATTTAGATAGC
This sequence comes from Eupithecia vulgata, assembly GCA_946478455.1. NCBI lineage: Eukaryota > Metazoa > Arthropoda > Insecta > Lepidoptera > Geometridae > Eupithecia > Eupithecia vulgata. Next base: position 6,991,449 of record OX297869.1, on the reverse strand, counting down.
ACAAATTGTGAAATTCCGTAAGATAGGTATTCGTTATTTGTTCTGCCTGCAGCCATAACACTTTTTTTTCTTTTCGTTCACTTTTCGTTCAATTCGAAAGAATCAGAGTATAGTAAAGAAGATTTTTAAACTTTCCAACATCAATTTAGCCAATTTTTTATTTATTGTGGCACAGAATGTAATCGTCTCCCAACATCTATCCACATCTTCTCATGATACCTCAAGTGTCGTTTTTTCACATTCTATTATTGCAAAAAACGAAAATATCTGCAATTCCCAAACTTAAACTCAACTTCGATCTTCATTAGGGCCAGGCTCCACCGAAGCTGATGAGCGTAGAAGAGATATGTTCTAAACAACCAATAGAACGTCGTTATTACAGTATTTGGTATTTACAGTTATTTATAGTTATTTCACAATTTTTACCTCCGCTCAGCTTTAGTGGAGACCACCGAGCTGAGATGTATCATATTTGTATGCCAAAAACAAAGACAGCAGCGAAGATGTGGTGTAGGTGGGCCTCACAGTCAAGATGGCGACGGCGTCGCGCTGCGAAGACGGGACGCGATGAGCTGAGATGATAGCTGGTCTTCGCTAGGCCATCGCAGCTGAGCCACTCTAACCAGCACACACCTCCACTTTAACCAGCATACATCTCTGCTCCAGTTTACCCAGTATGCATCTCCGCAAAGCTTCGGTGGAGATACCCTAGCTGAAAAACATCTCTTCTCGTCTTCGCTACGGACAATCTCCCTCCGGACATTTCCACTTACGTCGAGCCTAAGGCTTAGACGACAATTGTATAAAATACGCAATACTCCGGCCCAACTCAAGATACAAAATTAACACACGAAAATCAACAAGTAATATTTAGATTATTTAAAAATCCTAGTTGACTTTCAACAGAATTGCACGGCTTGTCAATGATAGGTATTTTCTACGTTGTGCTGGCAATTTTACGTTATTGCAATCTCCACGAATTTTCGATTTTTGTGTTGTAAAACGTTTTCGACGAACGATTCATGAAATTTACAATACTTTATGTATAAAATATATTAAGGCTTTTGCTATTATAATGCGTAAGCTAAATTAAAATTATTAGAAATTACCTCCAGTGTGAGCACTGGAGGAAATTAATAAAATTAGTAAATTTAATAAGGATACGGCGCTTGAGTCCGAAGGAAGTCCCGGAGTTTTTCGACTCCTATGTAACTAACTTCGTGGCGCAATATAGGAAGCGCATCACGTACGAGTGTTCAAGTCCCGTCGAAGCTATTTTTTTTTGGAATAGTACTAAACTTCCTTGTTATGGACTCGTTTTCCGGTCAGTAGGTATACGTACCTATTAGCAACTTCTCATAAGAAATTCCCAACAGGAATCGGGAGAATAATACCATTCCAGAAGATCGGAGACAAGCCGAACGATTTAGGCGAGATAATCGCACTGATTAGCAGTTCTAACCTACCTGCGGTCGACGATTACCCTTTGGTTTTCGTGAACGTCGACAAGCTGTGCGATGTTCCTATGAACAAGTTCAAGGATTTGGGGTACGTAATCAGGTTTTATCTTTACGTATTTTCTCGCATGGGATACTCAGATGCTATCTGCATGACCCATTTATCTTGTTTTCTTGAGAAGATATTTTTATTGTTATTCTGAAGCAATAGGCACCTACATGGCTTATTCCAGTTTCCCCTTTGAGACGTGTGAAGTTATGAAAAAAGCACCAGTAGTCGACGACCTCTGTGGCGTCGTGGGCGTATGGCTGCCTGCGACGCAGGAGGTATCGGGTTCGATTCCCGCCTCGGGACAAATGTTTCTTACGATCTACAGACATTTGTTCAGGGTGTTCTGGTCGTTTTCTATGTATAATAAAAACAAATCTATCTATTTACTGTATTATGTACATCAGTTATCTAGTACCCACATAACACAAGCTCTGCTTAGCTCGGGGCTAGATAAAGCTGTGTGAATTATCCAGCATTATTTATTTACTTAACCTGTTTTCTTAGCTATATTATTTTGATATTCAATCTTATAACATACATAGATAATGTTCTTACTTTAGGTATATCTACCTTGATCTACCTAAACAGTAGGTATTATTAGAGTAATACATGCATGATGTAATACATAGCTGGACATCTGTATTAACTGTAAGGTTTTCTTTTTTTTATAGAATGACAGAACTATATACAAGATGGCAAATCGGCGATGAAGTGCATGACTCGAAACCAGTACCTATAAGTTCGGAAAAGGACATATCGTTCGAAGACCATCACGCGATTCTTTTGCCCTACAGTTTGGTACCGCAAGTCATGTGTGGGTTCACCGAGGAATATGTTGTGCAGGTTCTTTTATTTATAATACATGTATAGTCATCAGATCGAATCCAGACAGAAAAGATTTTTTAAGTTAATCTGTTGATCATAGACAAAAACTGTACGGTTTTATTGTGCAGTAGACAGCTATTGTCAAATTAATTGAGGTTGGGCATGTCAATACACTGTATGGATTGAGATGCCCAACTTATAATTCTAATGTACTAAGTAAAGTTATTCCACTGTCTTATTTGCTGTTTGGTAGTTCGAATGACAGCCCAAAAGTCAAGGGCATTTTACGGACCTTAGTCAGGCGTCTGAGGCACGTATATGAAAGCTTACTCAAGCATTACTTAAGCGGTCATAACGTGATCTTTGAGTCTAGCGTAGAATCTCTGCTCAAGTAAAGAACGTAACTCTGAACTGAACCCATTCTGGTAGCACTCGTAAAATGTAAATAGAATAGAGTCATAAATGTCTTTGGTCTGTTTTAACACGATCACTGCTAGCGTCGGCGGTGCGACCCGCAGGGGCGCGCCGTCGTCGTTGCACGGACTTGCAGATCGCTCTCTGTGTTTTCAGCCATGAAAGTGTTAAAATAGGTAATTACTTTCCTTTACTTTCTAAACAAACCTCCTTAAATGATTTTTCTATTTTTATTTTTTTATTATATCGTAATACAATATTGATGTGTGATATGGTGCGAATCTAAACGGAAGAAACCAAGTTAAAACAAGGCGAAAATGATTAATAATTTTTTTCTTAATTTTCATACGTATGTGGTAGCTTTAACTACATTTTAGGTAGATAACCGAAGCCTGAAACAATGAAATTTGGTCAGAAATTGACCAGATAATTCTGTTGAAAAATAATGTAAAGCTTAGTATGAAGCGTTAGACAAAAGATAAAAAATACTTTAAAAAATACGTTAAAGAATACTTTATCATCGGTTTCGAATGTATATTTGTATGACAAGGCATGGTCGCAGCCTCGCAGGCCTCTCTGCCTGTAAAATTGAGAGGTTTAGATATACTCAAAATTTCAAGTGTAGCCCTACCAGCGTTCTTGTCTTCCGTCTAAAGCACTAGTTCTTATAGTTGAAAAAATCATAAAATAAGAGAGTGGACGGGGTATCCGGTATAGGTAATTTTTTCGAACATTGCAGCTTCGCGGACGCAGAATAATTCAAGAAGTTACGGAATCATATTTATTCGGTTTTAAAAAAAGCGACCGTGATTTTGACATGACCGTTCCGAAACCAAGCAACACAGACACAGACTTTCTTATAGCTGTTACGAAGATGCACACAATGAAGCTAGCAAAGTCAGTGAACGGTTTTATACAAGGAGAGTTTCCGTTGTTCCCACCAAGGACGTCAGTGAGACCTTTAGATCGCGAAGGAGTTTGCACCAACGATATCAACGGTGTCAGAATACCCATAGAACCATTCTTAGTGGTGAAACCCGACGTGGTTCTCATGGCACAGATGACCCTGGAAGTTTCTATCGGATTGGTCGGTTGCAATCCACACTTCCAGCATTTCACACGTTTCTCAAGAATGTTCTGCTTGATCAAGGACTCTACCGCTTTGATGTCAACGCTGAGATATATCTCAACTATAAATGGAGAGATAAACGAGTCTGATGATCTGCTGACAGGATTTGCCTTGGACACTGGTGACGTTGCGTTTTTGTTCGTGGAGGGTCCACAAAACGGACATATTTTGCACGTTTGGGACATGACAGAGGATTTCTATCCGATTATGAAGCCGGTTTTCTCTTGCTCTGCGAAATATTCAATGAGGATTTACCCTGGTTACTATTATAATTTGTGTTTAAGTAGTATTTGCCAGATTACTTTTTGGGTGAACTACGGAATCACAACGCACGCTACATCGATAAAAAACAAAAAGTATACCCTACGAGTCTCGACAAAACACATAAAGTGAACTTAACAGCGACGCACGATAATGTCAAATAACAGATTAAGTCAAAAATAACAGCTGATGTCGAGTGTCAAAGCTAAAAAAAGCATGCATCCACTCCGTAGGTAGGTACTAGCATTAGCAGCTCTCCAAGGCAGCACGAGATGCGATGCGTTTAATATTCGTCGTTTGTTAAATCACCTTAAATTTTTCACATAATCTGCCATTTTCTTTAATTTTTCCATTATCATCCTTTTTCCCGCAACTTTTGACAATAGCTGTTATTTTTGACATTTAATGTATATTTTAATGTAATCTGCCATTGTTCTGTGCCGAGATTCATCCGAGATTTTTTGCGTTGCGATAACGATAACGTTTGTCGAGATTCCGTGGATCGAGATGACGTTTGTTGAGATTCCGTAATTCACTCCTCCGGTCGCGACGCAAAAAGGAATGTTGCCATGACAAGGTTTCATTTGACCATCTGTGTGAATTGTCCAGCATTATTTATTATTATTATTAACTCGATTGACCGACGACATCGTAGGGAGTGTATAGCAGGGAGTCGACTGATGGAGGCGGCTCAGGATCGCTCTTTGTGGCGTCGTATGGGCCCTATGTCCAGCAGTGGACGTGTATGATATGATGATGATTGATATGTCGATAATTTAATAACTTTATGCAAGGTATTATTACACATTATTTTTACACTTAGGTTCACGGTTGTACTTGCACTAGAGTGAGTATGGCGGAGCGCTGCGGACTTCCGCCTCTATCAAAACCGGTTGGAGGTAAAAAAAAAGTTTTGATCAAAATTTATCGCAAATTCTATGATCTACAATTTTACAAAAGATGTTAACAGCATTGGAGCTATAGAGACAATTGCGAAAAACTGATTTTTGTTACCTTGAATAATTTACGGCGTAGACACGAGATTTACTTGCTTGTGAGACTTTGAGACAACTTTTAGGACACCAAAAAGAAGGTGTATTCGAGTTTGTAACTCATTATCTCTAATTCCGTGGTTGAACCCCGTTTTAACTCTCTGGACTATTTTTATATTTTTGACTCGAGTATTTCGTTGCAGAATTATTGGCAGCAGAAATGCCATTCAGTGTCTTGAAAATGTTTGTTCCTTTGGGAGTTTTACTGGCTTGTCCACCGGTGTACGCTCGACCAGCTTTACCTTTACCTACGAGAGCAGTAAGAACCTATATTGTTTTTCTTTAGGTCGTATTTAACTTCACTATATATAGCAAACAACAACAAGATTCAATATATATATTGCAGAACATGCTGTACATAGATCTTAAAATAACTTAAGGTAGCAAGCTGCACCCTGTTATTTCACTGTAATATTATGGTAGGTGGTTCCATCTACTCATATACCTTTGCTTACACTACGAATATAAAATTAGAACAGCTACAACTGTAGCAACGTACACAGGCATTCCACAAGGTAGACTGATAACTAGGTGAAGGTCGCAGTACCCAAAAACCACTGGGTAGTGCATTACGGCCTTTGTGGCTTTGTTTTGTGAAGCTGTGGCTATAATGTACGATGTGTGATCTTCCGTGACGTCACTAAACGGCTCTGTCGGAAGACCAGCGTTGGTTGTAACGTGTTTACAACTAGCTCATGCTGAGACCGAGACAGTTTTGTGACTTTTATCGACAGAAGCTTTGTCTTTTAATTTTATGTCATGTTTGTTTTTCTTGATAAAGTTACAAATAAATTCTATCTATGTGCCTATCTGTTACTTACAAAATTTTTGTTTCTTTTGGGCGTACTGTTCTATGAATGTTTATGTTGTTTTTAACTCGCGTCTATGTCACAAGTTTAATAAACTTAGTTAGAGCGAGGAGTTGAACCAAATGGTGAAATCGGTCTAAAACACTACTATTGTATGTACCAATATTTCAATATTTTAATGTACTAAGACCTGAGTTCGCCAACACATGGTTAAATTATAAACAGCTGTTTTGAAGTTTTTGACACACATTTTCATACATTAAACGTCAAAGTTAACCGATAAAGCTGCCTAATTGTCCGATTATCTTTTGGTGAACACAGACCTAAGTAAGACCGTTAGAAACAAACGTTTTATTATTATTTCACTTCATTTATTTTAAATCTCGTAAAAAAATACATATTTTACTATAGAAAATATAATTTTATAAAACTATTCTACAGTAAAAAATATATATCAAAACGGTAGATCACCGGCTGCGAAGCTAGGCTCAAGCAATCGGTGACTAGGGCTTCAAAGAGAGGAACTTCCTGACGATACGCGCCGAGTCCAGGAGTACCGCCTTTTGGATCTGGCCCTTGATCCAACTTCCTAGTGAGAGTCTCTTGAGATGTTGATCGAGGCTCTTCGCTATTACGCCGTTAACCGAAACAACTATAGGAACAATGGTCGCTGAATCTACATCCCACATGCTGACAACCTCGTTAGCCAAATCAAGATATTATTATTATTATTCATTGTTGTTTTTAACTCAAGAAAATGTGTTAGACTGATTTAATAAAAAATGCATTTTATTCTTATAATGAAGACATACCTATACCTGTTTTCAACCAAAGAAGTGTTTCTTTCCACATAAAGTTTTCCATCCTCTTAAAAAATATTATCCATTATCCGAATTTATCGCTTCTGGAGTGGATATGATATTCCCCTTCCAATATTGTACCACTAACCTTCTGCCTGGCCTCTACGGCATCTGGATAAAACGTAGCCAAGACCTAAGCAGTCAGGAGTGGTAAGGTAGAATTAAAAATAGGACCCGTAGATATCGCGATAGCATCTTTCATCCAAACAGACACCTCTCTAAAATAGTACCTATATTTATATATAGTGTAGAATTCGTTATGCCCAGTTTCATAACTCCACTATCAGTTTACTACGTCATACCATTCCATGCCCTCACTTACCAGTCCGCACTATAATAACTCCTAATAACTGTATTCCAGGCAGTGCTCAAGATCGGCAGCCTGATAGCCAGTAACCTGAAATATACGCCAGATCGTTCAGAAATGCCGACGGGCGCTGAACTGAAAAGCCTTCGACTTGAACTGTGCGTTGCGCCGCGGCCTTTACCGGTGGTTATGGCCGAGAAACAGGATGGGGCACGAGGTACTTGAAAATTTTATTATGGTTATTAACATTAAAGTCATTTATAAATGGGATATTTACCATGATTCGATTTTTGAGTTTTTCAATATTTCGGCACACTCGAAATAATAAATTTTCAAATCAATTCTTTCCTTTGCGAATCATTGCAAAAACCATGAGAAATCATTTAAAAATATTTTTGGGTGTTGCCATGTTCGTAATAAGATTTTCCCCTTTATTTAGCCGGGTAAATAGTTTGACTACTCTATAATTTTTGTGACGAATACAATTGATCTATAAATTATTTGACTGCTACATGGAAAAATATGATTACTTTCTTTAAGCATTGGTAAACTAAAGGCTTATCAGAAATGCAGGCACAATTTTTTTTATGCAATTGGTATTTTGTATTTTTTGTAAGACTGGAAGGAAAAAAAAAATGTTTTTTTTTTGCATAATTTTTACATAATTATACTTATCGAATACCATGGAGTATACAGTTATAAATGTATTTAAGGTGTTAAAGTATTAATAACGTCTATTTTTCTGTTTCAGACCAAATCACTTCGAAAGATGAAGATCATCAACCAAAAACGAAGGTTTCTACGGTCAAAATGGCTTAAACGTTATTTTACATTCAAACTGAATAATTTGGGACACTTACTTTTTAATAAATGGGTACGCATGTACACACCTAGTTATTTAAAATATGTGTGTAGCGACTACTTGTAGGAACCTTACGCTACGAACTGCTTTACAGTAGAAGTTGCTACAGTCTGCTAGGACGCTACGAACTGCCACGATGTGGCTGCTACAAACTGCTACGCAGCATGAGCTGCAGCTAATGATCTGCTTAACTAGGCCGCTACGAGCTGCTACGCGTCGTAGGCTGCTACGAACTGTTTCACGGTGTAGGCCGCTACGATCTGCTACGCAGCGTAGGCTGCTACAAACTCCATCACAGTGTGCAGGGCGCTATGAACTGCTACAAAGTGTAGGCTGCTACAAACTGCTACGATGTGTAGGCTGCTACAGATTGCTACCACACACCGGACTCTTTATCATTTCTCCATCCATACAAAAGACGCGTCTGGACGCATACATGCGTAACTGTGTTATTGGAATCTGGTACACTTGCGCGAAAGACACTGCGCGAAGGACATTTTCGCGAATGGAGACATAAACATCATAAAACTCCTAATATCTCTTGAAATGGACGTTACTGGGAGTTGCGAATTTTAACACTGTAAAGGAAATTTTGCTCTCTTTCTTGTGATGGCGCGAAAGACACTGCGCGAAGGACGTTTACGCGAACAGACATTAGCGTAAATGGACATTACCGCAAATGGACACTTGCGCGAAAATTTCGCAAAACTTCTTATATTTTACGAAATAGATGTCGCAGAGAGTTTCACCTCCTATTTGTAGGGAATTTGATTTTCTTTTTGTGATATTATTTCTCCTTGTCCAACCTCTCCTTCTAACGAGACTTATACTGACGAAATAGACTGCATCGAGTAAAAAACGAATAAACATCTGCTCATAAGAGTTTGATGCGGTTTCATAAATGAAGTCCTAATTCGTGCGGTTTTATAACCGACGAAATAATGGAGAAGGTTCTCAAGTCGACGCGTCACCAATGTACTAAATACAGTAAATACTCCTTGGCAACTCTAAATATAGCCACACCGCCAGTCCACCCGTAGTCTATCGTAAAACGTGCTACGAAAGTCTACGTTAAAGAAGGCTTCTCGTTACGGGGAAGGAAGTGGAAGGTGAGATATATCACAAGAAAGAGAGCAAAATTTCCTTTACAGTGTTAAAATTCGCAACTCCCAGTAACGTCCATTTCAAGAGATATTAGGAGTTTTATGATGTTTATGTCTCCATTCGCGAAAATGTCCTTCGCGCATGTTTCCATACGCGAAAATGCCTTCTCGCTAAAATATCTTTAGCGCATGTTTCTTTCGCGCAGTGTCTTCATACCGTGTTGCGGTACATGTGCAACTGTGTGTGTGATGATTAGGGTTACTGCATGAATGTATTGTGCCAGTGAGACAGACCGTTGTAAAAAACTTATTAATCTATTTAAAAAAGTATTCGGAACGTCCGCGCTACGATCTTCGAAAGACATGACATTTTATTTTCCGCTCATAAAACGTGAAATTAGATAGATAAAACTTTTATTCGTCAGACAGACAGATTGTATTTAATTAAACATATTGTAGAGAACAGCCATGGATTTCGCGGCCTTACCTATCGCTTAAAGAGGCATTAAAAAAAGCTTATGATATCACAAACTGTGCGACGGATTTAGAAATTTCTTTTGTTAAACGGAATAAGAAGTTAAAGTAGGTAACGGCGCTGGTTTGGGTGGGTATGCACCTTAATCTTCCAGCTCATCATTAGTTAGATCGGCTCTCCAAAGCGAAGGCTTCTACAAACTGCTACACAGGATTTTCGTGGAAAGACACATACCTACGTTAAACGTACCTACGCAATTGTATACTAGTTTGCAACGTGCAGGAAAAAATACTTTAAATAGTTGAAATTTCCCCTGGGCCAGAACTTGTTGCAAATAAACATTTATATACCCATCTATATACCTCTAATAACGAGAAACTAATCATAACTTCAGGGATCCCAATTTTAAAATTATACGAACTATATTTTTTTGTTTTGAGCTTCTACATCGGCGGATGTAGAAACATCCGCCGATGTAAAAGCGGGGAAATTAATTGCTTACTAGGTTTTTATGTTAGGTACAACTTTGTGACTTTTATGTAAAACAACGGCTTGACTTTCAAGTTTAACTGAGCTTTGTTACTATATACGGTAAGAACTGAAAACTTTTGCACAACGGCAAGGTGCTACATTTTGGCAAGTTAACTTTTTTTAGGGTTTCAAAGATCGGTTTTGAAACCCTTATGGTCTCGCTCTGTCCGTCCCCGCTCTTTCTTGAATATCTCGGTAACTACTGCAGCTATTAACTTGAAATTTGAAATAATGATACATTTCGTGCGCCATTACTGATTTTAAGAAAAAAATATATAAATAAATGAAAAATGAAAATGAATATTTTCAGTACAAATTTTGATGTTGAAATTTCAAAAGAGACCTAGGAAGGCAAATGGGGTATCAAATGAAAGGTATCGTTTTGTACATTTCAAAACACTTTTTGAAATTTCTGTAAATTTATACTTTTTGAAATATTTCAAAAAAAGTCGAAAAATTGACCATACCCCCCCCCCCCTATCTCCGAAGATTGCACACCGATCCACGTACAATGTATAAGGCGTTTGTAGATATTGATCTATATTTTACAGGAAAAATATAGAGAAGTCTGTAATAATAATAGTTTTTGAAAAATGGTCAAAAAGGGGGAGAATTTTTTTTCAAAAGGGGGGGTACCTACCTATGTGGGGTATCAAATGAAAGGTATCGTTTTGACCATTTCAAAACACTTTTTGAAATTTCTGTAAGTTTCATACTTTTTGAAATATTTCAAAAAAAGACGAAAAATTGACCATTCCCCCCCCCTAGCTCCGAAGATTGCAGACCGATCCATGTACAATGTACTAGGCGTTTGTAGACATCGATCTATATTTTACAGGAAAAATATAGAGAAGTCGGTAATAATAATAGTTTTTGAAAAATGGTCAAAAAGGAGGGGATTTTTTTTTCAAAAGTAGGGGTACCTACCCAAATGGGGTATCAAATGAAAGGTATCGTTTTGACCATTTCAAAACACTTTTTGAAATTTCTGTAAGTTTCATACTTTTTGAAATATTTCAAAAAAAGACGAAAAATTGCCCTTTCCCCCCTCCCTATCTCCGAAGATTGCAGACCGATCCATGTACAATGTACTAGGCGTTTGTAGACATCAATCTATATTTTACAGGAAAAATATAGAGAAGTCGGTTATAATAATAGTTTTTGAAAAATGGTCAAAAAAGGGGGGATTTTTTTTTCAAAAGGGGGGGTACCTCCCCATGTGGGGTATCAAATGAAAGGTATCGTTTTGACTATTTCAAAACACTTTTTGAAATTTCTGTACGTTTCATACTTTTTAAAATATTTCAAAAAAAGTCGAAAAATTGCCCTTTCCCCCCCCCCTATCTCCGAAGATTGCAGACCGATTCATGTACAATGTATTAGGCGTTTGTAGATATAGATTTATATTTTACAGGAAAAATATAGAGAAGTCTGTAATAATAATAGTTTTTGAAAAATGGTCAAAAAGGGGGGGAATTTTTTTTCAAAAGGGGGGGTACCTACCTATGTGGGGTATCAAATGAAAGGTATCGTTTTGACTATTTCAAAACACTTTTTGAAATTTCTGTACGTTTCATACTTTTTAAAATATTTCAAAAAAAGTCGAAAAATTGCCCTTTCCCCCCCCCTATCTCCGAAGATTGCAGACCGATTCATGTACAATGTATTAGGCGTTTGTAGATATAGATTTATATTTTACAGGAAAAATATAGAGAAGTCTGTAATAATAATAGTTTTTGAAAAATGGTCAAAAAGGGGGGGATTTTTTTTTCAAAAAGGGGTACCTACCCATGTGGGGTATCAAATGAAAGGTATCGTTTTGACCATTTCAAAACACTTTTTGAAATTTCTGTAAGTTTCATACTTTTTAAAATATTGATTGTCCAAATAATTGGCAAATGTTTGAAACCCTCGGCGCGCGAGTTACACTCGCACTTGGCGAATCTTGTTTAACTATCATGTTTATTAACATTAAAGTCATTTATAAAGGGATATTTACCATGATTAGATTTTTGAAATCGAATTATGGTAATTATCCCGTTTCCAATTTCTTTCACAAGCCTTAAGACAATATTATCTGGACAATATTTTGGGATATTTACCATGATTCGATTTCAAAAATCGAATCATGGTAAATATCCTGTTTTGAATGACTAAGTGAAAGAAATTGTTTGAAAATGTGACATATCAAATAACAAAGTGTTTTATTTCTTTTAGACCTTACAAGACTCTCACACGGATTTCACAACTAAACTGACTGACCTGTAACCCAAAACTTTATGAATAAAGAAACTGAACTAAAATAAATCTATTTATGAGATCAAATCCTCGGCCGTAAGATGTAGGTATTATGGTTAACAACAACCGACCTTCAAGTAACCAATCATGTTTACTTTACAACAAGTTTGATCGTGATAATCTAGGTTTGAGAGGCTTCAAAAACAACTCAAGAGTTTAGATCTCGGTTCACAAAATTTCTCCTAAGCGCTCATTGTAACACGTCGTTCAAATTTCAGTTACCACCTCAAATTTCCCAACTGTAAATAAACTTCTAAACAAAGCTGGGACTTATAACCGAAGTTAAATTGTTAGTATCGCGTGTAAGTAGCTATTTTAACTAGAAACAGCGCGTTACGTTCAGTGTAAGTTGTTCTAACTAGAACCACTTTACGTGCACTCCACCTGATCTTTAACCGCTTTTCTGCAGTCAATTTAAGCTTTTAGAATGCATCGTGTTGAAATTAAATAAGATCCAAAAAAATCGATTTCGGCGGGACTCGAACCCATGCCCCATGCACATCATCATCATCATTATCAGCCTACATCAGTCCACTGCTGACATAGGCCTCCCCTAATGAGCGCCATAGCGCCCTGTCTTCAGCTTGCCGCATCCAGCATCTGCCAGCAGTCTTTCGCAAATCGTCATCCCACCTGGTCGGAGGGCGTCCTACACTACGTTTGCCGAGTCGCGGTCTCCACTCAAGAACACGTTTACTCCAGCGGTTGTCGGTTCTTCTCGAGATACCCTCAGTACGGGTGTGCTCAAATCAACTAAGCTACGAAATCTATAGTCGCTTAGTTTCTTATAGATTACCCTGAGTGCGGGGGCTTACGCACTATAATACATAACCTTGAATTGAGCAACGGCAACACCTCGTCAAACGAATTCAAAATTCAAAAAAATTCAAAATTCCTATACAACCTCAAATCAACTCCGTCAGATGGAAATATCTTCCAAACTACTAAATATTTAACTTTGAATTTTATGCACACACATATATTATAGTACACACATACATAGTACATGGTACAGTTCGGTACATACTCTATCGATCATTATGTTTCGTAAACACGATTCATAAAATTTTCTCTATCGAAGAAAATCGCAAAGTTACCTCTAAATTTTTACTAAAACTTTAATTTCTCAATAAATACTAATAATATCTACTAATCTTGAGAATAACAAATCTTTATTAAGAAAGAAAATTACAATCAACTAATAGAATCAAATTAAACTAGTATATGAATAAGAAATAAGAATACGCGTGCTAGTAGATCTGAGTATAAAGAACATTTTATGTTTCGATTTTTTCAAATAAAGTCCTAATTTATTAATCAGGACTATATTTTATTACCTATTGGAAATAAAATAAGCCAAAACTTGATTTTTGGGCTTGCGTTGCTATGCCCTCTCTCGCTGCTATGAACGCGAGAGCTCATGTCTGTCCTTTTTACAAAATTTGAGGTTGTATTGTATAGGCCCTTAAGTGTAAGTACTCTTTGACCAGGGTTGGATAACTTCAATTTTTCCCCTGTAGTTCTAGCTAACGGTGCTAGAGCTATAAGAGGTTTCATATATTTTTGACAAAGCGACTATAGATTTCGTGGCTTAGTTCGTTAGAGCACACCCGTAATGGGGGTGGGGCGCGGGTTCGAGTCCTGCCGAAATAGAATGTTTTGGAACTTATTTAATTTCTTAGAGATCACCCAGATTGTGAGGGCTTACGCACTATAATACAAAACATCGTGTGGAATATTTGTTATACTAATAACGCAAACAAAATCAGAGCTCAAAGCGTTAAAAACATAGCCGAAGCAAGATTGGCACATCAAATTGGTTTAAGTAGGCGTTGCAAAAGGGAATAAATTATTTGTGCCATAAAAAGGAAAACGGGATGGCAATAAAATCTGTCGTCTTAAGTAATGCCCTCGTGTTTTAGGCTTATCTGCTAACGATGACAGGGAATCTTCGCATCTTGAAATTGGTGAGAAGGCAAGGCAAAATTTATCGTTTCGTATTTGAAAATAAGTTTTATTTTTTATTGTGGCACCAAATTTGTGTAGTGATTGCAAAACAAAAAGGGAATTATTGAACAAAACCCATTCATTAATACCTAACGTTTGGGGATGAGGTGGAATTTTGACCAAAAAGTTACAGAGGGATATCTCTTTCGAACCGGGCCGACCCAGGTGGTTCACTTTACCCGGTGGTCTTTCGACCAATAATACGAATAGTTGTATGTGTTGGGCCGCGTTTGGCAAACTACGTCGAGTCTTCTCGTCATCCATACCGCAATGCTTGAAAACTTTCGTTTTTAATCAGTGCGTCCTACCTACCCGTTATGACCTACGGAGCTGAGACGTGGACACTCACGGTAGGGCTGGTCCACCAGTTTAAAGTCGCCCAGCGAGCTATGGAGAGAGCTATGCTCGGAGTTTCTCTGAAGGATAGGATTCGCAACGAATACATCCGACAGAGAACCAAGGTTATCGACATAGCTCAAAGGATTAGCAAGCTGAAGTGGCAGTGGGCTGGCCATATTTCAAGAAGAACCGACAACCGCTGGGGTAAACTGTTCTTGAGTGGAGACCGCGACTCGGAAAACGTAGTGTAGGACGCCCTCCGACCAGGTGGGATGACGATTTGCGAAAGACTGCTGGGAGATGCTAGATGCGGCAAGCTGAAGACAGGGCGCTATGGCGCTCATTAGGGGAGGCCTATGTCCAGCAGTGGACTGGTATAGGCTGATGATGATGATGATGTATGTGTTTAGTGGTAACTGAAACAACCTTTGTGCGATCTAGGAATTGCAATATTTTCCCTTTTGAGATTTGTTCTAACGACGACTGCAGGAGGAGATTCTTTGAAACTCGTCATTTTTCCGATTTAACGTATTTGAGCGATAGTTCACGATGGCTAAAGGTAGCTTTAGATACCTGTTATATTTGTAGGTAAGATGTGTACTTCAAGGAACTTGTTATTATAAGCACATCTTTGAAAAACGAATTATAATTCGTGTTTTAATTTGAGGACCGATGTGGCGCGGAAGAAGGTACGCCTGTCATGGAGGAGGTTGCGGGTTCGATTCCCGCCTCGGGACAAATGTGTGTACGATCTGCAGACATTTGTTCAGGATGTTCTGGTCGTTTTCTATATACAATTAAAAATATATGTCTACGTATTGTATTATATTGTGTATATCAGTTATCTAGTACCCATAACACAAGCTCTGCTTTGTTTGGGGCTAGATAATGCTGTGTGAATTGTGCAACATTATTTATTTATTATTTATTAATTAATATCACAGTCATTAAAGCAAGTAAGTATCTATCAGGTTTTCAAATAGAACAGGTAGGTATCTGAAGCGACCTCTAGCCATCGTGAACTATTGATTATATCTCTAAAGGTACGAACAAATAAGCAAGGAGACTCAATAACAAGATATTATGCCCAGCTTACATACTTTGTTAGCTGTCGTCTAAAACTAATAGTATTATTCAGGCAAAATTTAACATTAATGCTTACATAATGTTGATAGATTACTGACATTGACGTTGTAACTAAATATATTCAGCGCATGAAATATGATTTAACTTTAGTGCCTAGGTAGAAGGTATAGTATGCTGAAAGTAAAATTTAATATTATTACATTCCAAAACAATAAGGCATTTGTTTCGCCTCCTTACGCAAGTGCTAAAGTAGGTAGGTTGTATATAAAAATAACTCGCATAAACTTAAAGTACTAAAGATTTTCTTCGAGCATTTATCGGGTTTTATCTTTTTCTTAGTTGGTCACTCTTGGTCGAGTTATTGTAGTTTAGATCTTCTGATGAACGGCCGCTCATGTAATGCGCCGTCATTTGGTTGGATTGTGTGAACAGTCGGTCATGGTGGACTCTGTCAGAGAGGTGATGAGGTCCGACCATCTAGTTGGAGAGCGATCACGAGACCACCTTTCCATCCTTGTCCTTCACAGGTACTGCCATGGACCACGAAACAATGCAAACTCTCCATTCCATGCCACTTGTTCAAAGAGCGGTAGAAGGTATTATCCGAGATTTACGATATTTTATCAGTCTGATATGAAGCGATCGTCGAAGCGTACCGACCGTTCAATTCAAAAGATCATTTGTCAGTGTCCTTGCCTTATCTCATCCAAAAACTGAATGAATTGGCAACTGACTGAAAAACAACGTTTATTTATATAGAAATTTTTGAGTTTACGGATGGAGAAATAATAGAATAAAAAAATGACTATATAATAAAACTTTATTTAGCATACACAAAAAACTGAGGGAAAGTTCTTATAATAAAATAAAACTTACACTAAACCACAACATTAAATGAATAAAACAATGAAACATAAAAAAGGAGTGCTTTGAAATTATATAAAAAAAGTAAACTACGTATAGATTCAGATGTATGGAATTGGTCTTTCCTAAAGTCGCTACCCAAAGAAAGAATATCAAACATTAAAATAAATCTTTATTTGAATTTACCGGTACTGACAAGGAAGTTACAGAAATAATTAATTTCGTTGTAGAATAAAGTTCCGTAAAACGAAATTATATATTATCATACCTGAGAAAGAATATCAGAGCCAATTATATTAAGCTTAACGTGGCTAAGCGGAAATTGTGTTATTTATTGCCCAATTAGGTAATTTAGATTTAATATCGTTGAAAAAAATATATGATACTTCATTGACAAGTAGCGCGTTTGAGGGTCTTAGAAAAGTGGGTCACCTATAATGCACGACAACTTATTGTACGGCCGAATAATGTACACCTTGATAATCCGTGTCAAAACCTACCGTTTTTTTTATTTTCGATGGGGATCTGTTTTGTATCCCATAGATTATTGTGTATTGTTTTCAAAGTTTTTTCGGTAAAGATGACGGAGAAAAATTGTTTTAATGTAACCCAAATTCGCTCAATTCACATCTATTTGGGCCTTAAGTTCTAACGAGACATTTTATAGCAGATCTAAGGAATCACTGGCATCGTGTTTACGATCCCTAAATCATGTTTTTATGTAACGCACCGAAAGGGTCGGACATGTTGACTGGATGCCATCATTCGATAAATTAGCTCCTTACGTCGTCGTCTATCAATAAAAGTATTGACATTATGCTGGTATGTATCTGATTCTCGTAAATAGGAAGATTGCATGGCGGAAGAATCAGAGAAGAATTAATAAGGAAACCCCGTTTTCTTTGTTGTCTGAAATATCTGACTTACTGACTACAGAAACGTGGAATTGTTTTCCTCTGTAATTGCATGCAATAAAAGAATCTTACCTCCTATTATCCATCCATCCATCGATATTAATATTATAAACTAGCTACTCCCGCGGCTTTGCACGCGTTTCTCACGAAGACCCTCATCCATTTAGGCGTGAAAAGGTAACAGACAGACAAACAGAATATAATATTTTTTAAATAATATAATCTACTTGCTATGTGCTGATAATTTATAGGAACAGATAGATAGATCAGTGTAACCAACCTCATCTCAAATACATTTATGATGCCAACACACAGACAAGGTACTTTATTAACAAAGAAAATTACAATCAATTAATAGAAAGAAGTCTTTACAATTGAAACCATTGAGCTAACTACAGACTGTTGCAAACAATCTACAGGTAGCTCAACTGATCCCAATACCAGTCGGAGGCGGCGTCCCCACGACGCTGGTTACATTGCCCCGCTGTATGACAATGAAGATGCGCTGCGTCAGTTACTTACCAGCTCTTTCGACAAGACAATCAGGTATTTTTTTAAAAACCTTAGTAAATATGGTTGTGTTCTCATTTACTAACAGTAGATATGGATGCGTAAGAAACTGTCTGTTACCTTCCATAAACACACATTTTTTTCCCTTTCACTCCAGTTTTCTACCAGAACAACGCATGCAAAGGGCTGGGCGGATTCTAGTCAGGTAGGAAAAACCCTTTTGAAATAATAATAAGTATAATTATAAGTAGGATTAGAAAGCCTAACAAAACCCGGCTTTTAATAACTTTACAAAGCACGAGGTCAGGAAGCATACGGGGCTCTTAAAAATTAAGTAGCAAGGAAAAAACCCTTTAAACTGTTACTGGGGAATAAAACCCTCCTATAAAAGCTACTATAAAAGTAATAGGATAAAATAGTAGCTAATTCACGTAATGCTTAGCGACTGAAATAATAAAGTTTATGAATACTCCAGTTAGGTACCTTAATATGTGGTTTTCATGCCGTTCTTATTTGCTTCAATGGTTCAATTATCTCTCAAACATGGGGGCCTTCTTTTCGGTTTTCCTTATTTATAAGTAACATTTTTATCCGGTGAGGCGTAACAGCCTTTCTCGAGTATGTGTGATTATCTGATGCTCTTTCTTACGTCCAAACGAAACATCTAAACGGCTTTTTGTTAAGTTACAAAGTTAATAATTTCGCGTGTGTTAAATATTATTATAATACCGAATTCAAATTCCTAAATCGTGAAGATGGAAGGAAGACTTCAATACCGCTATCTAATTTTTTTTAATGGCGACTTCCACTTGAAATTCGTACATAATTTTGTTTGATGTGATGAGTGATGGATGACACATGGATGAAAGTACTCTTGTTTACGCCCTTTGCTACGAGTAATGTGAAAATTATCATGTGATGCTTTAGATACGTTTTACAGCGCACATATTAAGTCTACGAAGATTAAACTTTTATGAAACTACCTCAAATTCAACCTTTAAACAAAAACGAAAGAATTATCGAAATTTATTAAGTACTTCGCCAATACGCGAAGATATCACCAAAATTGTGGTAGCTAGTCGTCATTTTTCAAAACGAAAATGTTTTTTAAGCTTGACGGGATAAAAACTTCATCAACATCATCATCATCAGCCTAGATCAGCCTATATTAGTCCACTGCTGAACATAGGCCTCCCCTAATTTTAACCCTTGGAAATTATTTTTATCAGCCCGAAACGGTTTCATTTCCCGTAAATAGAAAGAATATTTAAATTCAGTTTATTATTGAATCATCGTTCAAAAGTGAGGCAAGAACCTAGTCTCGGTTTTTTTAAATGTTTTTACATATTGATAAAGGTACCATGGCATCTACAATTTTATTAAGCAGACAGGAAGAAGTCTAGATCAAAAGCATAATCTATGTTTTTTGATTTAATTTTTTCAAATCACTCAGATGCTTAGAAACAAATAATTTGGAAACGAACCCGCAGAACAATACAGTACAGATGGTGATGTTCGTCGTGGAGGTTTTAAAATCTTACACCCCACTATGTATGAAACCGAATGGGGTCAAGTTCCAGTGAACAGAACAGCCCAGCTTTTATTTCCGAACCCTTTGTTGCGCCAGGCACGGTGCCAACTGCATTGACTTCTGCCCTATCCCATTGGTTTCACGTGATTACGAATGAAATTAAGCTATCAATTGCAAGAAACTGAGATAATTACCTAACGACTGTTTTTAATAGTCTAGATTTAAGTTCTTTTTTGCGCTCCAAAAGTTTTTAAAAGTTAAAATGCATTGGGGTCCTTTAGCCTTTTAAGAGCGGGCCTAATGCAAAAAAATGTGAAAAGGATAGGCATAGGATTTCAGACACGGGACAGAGTAAAGCAATGTCAGTGCAAAAATCAAGTTTTTGCTTCTTTTTTAAAATTTAAGCATTAAATAGAAAAACTAAACGATTACCTAAATAAAACAGTAGTCTGGCAATGTAATTCGTAAAAAATAATATGGTGTTGTCGCTGATACTTTAGAGCATTTCAATTAAAACAGTTTTTTTAAAGCGATTTTTGTATAATTTTTTGTAAAGAAACCAGAAGGGTTTAAAAATACACAATTTGCTTGATTTTTGCATTAGGCGCACTCTTAAGGTGGAAAACCTTGCATTTCACATCAATACAAAGGTATCTATTTTTATTACGCACACCAAATATTCATCTCGACCGAGAAAGGCGTCAATGTGTGCCCACGCTCAGCTAAAAATGTCATGCATGCATTCTTCATATTTACAACATTCACGATGAAATGTCGCAAAGCAATTTGCACAAGTTGTTGTGTGCACCCGCGATTCTCGACAGCGCGGTCAGAGGCCGAGATTTATGAAACGGCACAGAACGGCACGTTAAAAATTACTCTATATTAAAACTTGAAAGCTAGACCTTATTGTAGATCCACGTAGAGTCCGGATTTGCATAGACACGACATTAGTTGTATTTTGCAGGCAATAGGTATACCAAGTGGGAAGCTGAGTAACGGCCCTGTCTAGAATTTATGCCTCGCAAAATCTGTTATTGGGATCGTTGTAGGTACTACGTTATTCTAAGTAGGCAGTTAAATTCAATGTTTTCTTTGGACCGAAGGACCAATGTTACGTTATCGTTTATTTTTACGATAAATGCATTGGGCTTTATGAATAGTTGTCCGGATCATCGTAACATTACACTCAGCACTATGTTATGAGAAACTTTTAAAATCGAAGAAAATAAAGAAAACCCAATCTGAGTGTGGATTTTCTTTATCTCCTAATGAACTACTTAATATACCTTCTATTAAATAGTTAAGCTTTGTTAGGTAATAAAGATCAAAATACTTAGGTAAGTATTTTAGAAAGGTTTGGGATAAAAGTTACGGAGTAGGTACTCCGTAACTTTTATCCCAAACCTTTCTGACTGACGTATAATGAAGATGAAAGAGATTTTGATGTTGTTAATGTAACCCAGTTTCGTTTTGACTACTTGTTTACGGCATGGTTAAATATTACGGAAGTGGCCAAATTTCCAAAAATATCTGTTTATTGTGTCTTATGGAGACGAAATAAACGTAAGGGCTCGCATCATTTTAAGTGGTATCCATCACCTATGACCAAACTTTGCAAGGAAGTAACTGCATCGAAAGGCATGTCTACGTAGGTAACTTGCATACTGTAGGTACTTCCTTTATATGGGTTGAAATAGCCATAGTGCTAGTAGGTACTTACCATACGAGCACTGACGTCACCATGGTATATAGGTACTTCGCTAGGTACGTTCAACAGTTACGTTCAAAGACACTGGGTGACACAACCAATGTCTACGACTGATACGGTGGTTCTCAAACTTAGTAGTTAATTGAAAAATAAAATGATCTAGGCTAGTCTAGGTTTTATTACACATTTAACATTTTGTCAAATTTACAATTATTTTTTAGTTTACTATTTTCGCATTTGTATCCCAACTTCTGTGTTTTGTTACAATCAACGTTACAATAAAGTGGCAACTGGACAGTGAAGTAGAATGTGTCAGTCCGAGAGTGTCAGACATTTGACCGATGGATAGAGATGGGTGGATGTTACTTCTTCACGTCAAAACTACTGCATGGTTCGGGCTGAAATTTGCAGATGTAGGTAGACCTGGAATAAAACATAGGCTACTTTTTATCCCATTAATTAGTTCGGATGGGATGGATTATCCTGAGTACGAAGCCGTGGGCAGAAACGGGTATCACACACACTAATATTATAAAGGCGAAAGTTTGTGTGTTAGTGTATCTCTGGTACTCCTTTATACTCAAACGGCTGAACGGATTTGCTTGAAATTTGGTACTAGGATAGCATAAATCCTTTATTTTCGCACATACTACTTTTGATCCGAAAAATTGCAGTAGGGCAGCGTTCCCAGGCGAAGCAAGTTATAATAATAATGAAGCCTTTATACACTTAAATAATTTATTTAAACAATAAGATATAATTAGCCCTTCGGCATATAGTCTGCTAAGTACGTATGGGGTAGGTACTACGAAGTACAGACAGCTTTCCCAATATTTCACACTCAGGGGGCTGTTCATTAAAGTGTTTCATGGTATATCTATTGAACCGTCGCGTCGTCTCTGATTGCCGCCGGGGTCAGAACAATTTATGATTGTCTTGTCACCACTACTTAATAGTCAAGCCATAATAGTGCAAGAACGAGAGTATTGCGTATAGGTGTATTCTGCATGGCACCAATCATATTTAATAAAATCCCATCGTCTATACGAACCATCAATAATATAAATATTTTTAAAAGTACCTTGACGAAGTTACTAACTGAAAAATCATACTACACTGTAAATGAATTTCTAGATGACAAACTACATTAATTTCTCGATTTTATTTTACACTTAACATTTCCTTTTATTTTACTGACATTGACGAATTCTACATTTAAAAATAATCTTTTTGACATTGAATATTGACATCTAGTAATTCATGAGTCCATTGCTTTGCTTTGCTAAATGAAGTCACCATTATTATTTATTAAATTTTTTGGCGTAGCGTTACATTCTCTATGATACATTACCTATTAAACTAAAAGGTGCCTTTGTTTTTGTTTTTATTTTTATTAAATTTTGTTTTTTTTGTAATCTATAACTTGGTGTTTGTTTTGGTTGTTTTAGTAACTGTTGTGTTCTTTTTATATTAGTATCATATCTGTTTAATTTACCAACTCATTTTATGTATGCATTACCTACCATGTTTTGATTTTGCACGCACTTTGAGGCATAATGTAGTGAGACTATTTAATGTAAGACCTATGTACTGTACCTACATTTCAGCAAATAAATAATTATGAATTATGAATTATGACTACTAGAGACAAAGAATTATTTTATTCAATTCTCCTCTATACAGAAGTCAAATTGTT
This sequence comes from Eupithecia vulgata, assembly GCA_946478455.1. Taxonomy (NCBI): domain Eukaryota; kingdom Metazoa; phylum Arthropoda; class Insecta; order Lepidoptera; family Geometridae; genus Eupithecia; species Eupithecia vulgata. The sequence goes on along the minus strand of OX297869.1, from coordinate 6,968,356 downwards.
AATGACCTTCATTAACAATTGACCGATAGGGATTGAATTAGTTACTGCGTTTACATACTGATATTAACGGAGTAACTTAATGAATGTAAATATTATTATTAAATGATATTTAATTTTATAATTATTTTATCCAGAACCGGCTGCCAAATGTGGTCATTATTAAAACCTCTAGTCGGATGTGAGAGGGAGGCACGTTCAGCTGTGGACGTAAATAAAATAAATAGTGCTGGACAATTCACATAGCATCATCTAGCCCCAAGTTAAGCAGAGCTTTTATGGTACTAGATAATTGATATAGGTACATAATATACAATACAATACACAGATAGATATTTTTAATATGTACAGAAAATAACTAGAACACCCGGGAGTAAAATAACTAGACAGCCATTTTGAGTCTGACTTATTTGTGCGATACTTAAAAATTTCATCAACCATGATATGAAAAAGTTAACACTAAAAGACCTTCTGTCCAACGGGACAGAAACATCATAAAATTCAGTAAGTAGGGGAGGTAACTCAAGACGCTCGCATTTTCCACGAAGGCACCTTTATACCTCGTGTCACTAAACGAGCACATTTATTAAAGCACCAGAGCCAGCTTAGATTGTGCAAGATATGGCACACTAGCAAAGCAACCCGCCCCAGCTTCGTTTGAGTAGCAAAGCAAGTTTAGTAGATATTTTTAAAATGATTGATTACGTTATACATTGTTTTATTTAACTCTATTGATTTTTGTAAGCTAAGCTCAGCTCCTAGTCGGCATATTTTTTCCGAAATCTTCGACAAACATCTAGCCGTATTTCAGCTAATTTGCACAAAAACTTTCCCCATGAATTTCTCTGTCCATTAGTGAAAGCTGTATGAAAATCCGTTGGGTGATTTTTGAGTTTAACGCGTTCTGACAGACTTGTAATTTTTTATAATTTTACGTCATTTTTGACATTTGCTACTGTCAGTTTGACGTTCGCTGAATTTCGGTGTCTGACTTTTTTGCAAGGTATATTTTTGGTGCACGGAACTACTGGGAACAAGCGGACAGACGTGGCGAGGGACATTTATACTATATAATTGTTTTATAAATGTAGAAGCGCGCACTGAAAACCTCATGTTCGTGAATGCTCGTGTTCGTACGTGCTCGCGGTGCGTAGCGACCACAGCTAATTTATGGACGCCCCTACAATAGGGCCGAGGTTCGGGTCCAATTTATGTGTGTACCAGGCTTAATTTCATTTGATTTCAGGGCTATTAAAACTAAGGGATTAGATAGCTTTAATTACTTTTAGTTCCAATGATCGTGTTATTTCTTCCGCGCCTATAACCTTTAGCTATTCCAGGTTCAATAAAACATTTTTATTAGCTAATATTTTCGGTCACGTAAGTTCTCTTAGCACAAATAGGTTTCGGTTGATTACAGTAAATATATCTGGAAAATGGGTAATTTAAAGGTCGTTTGGCTATCTGAAATAAAGTCCATTAGTGCAAGCTGCTTTGGTTGCGTGCATGACAATATATTTATGTTGGTATTCGTACCATATCTGTTATGTTCTGGTGTTATTATGTTAGTTTGTGCCTGGCAATATTCACCTACCTACAAGATTACGACAAGTCATAAAATATTGTTGCTCGTAATCATAAATACTATGAATACTTCGGCTTAAATAGGATAACTTTCGGTAGAGAAGGATAGAAGTAAAAGTCTAATGTTTTGATGCCCATATTGGCAATATAAATGGGCATATTCAACATTATGTAGCAAACAAACAAACTTTTGAGCTTATGCTCAAAAGTTATCCTTTAAGAGTATTTTTGGTCTTTCCTCTACCTATATGTTTTAGGAAGAGCCTGGCTAACCATCCACACTTCCATACTAATTATAAATTCGAAAGCAACTCTCGTATGTCACCTTTTCAAGCCTAAATGGCTGAACGGATCTTCATGAAATTTAGCAGGGAGGTAAATAATATACCGGAGACGGACATAGCTACTTGAAGAGCGTGTGAAGTCGCGGACAACAGCTAGTAATAAATGACTTACTCCCAAATACAATTCAATAGGACGCATCTCAGGTTTGAGCCCGTCTCAGTGACAGTAACATATTTTTAATAATTTTTTTATTGAAAACTGTAATAACATTGCATCTTGAGAAGAGTATAAAATTTAAGCTTGTGTATTCAGGGGTCCTACTTATTTATACAGACTGCTTACCGAAGCATGCCTAAATAATAGACCTACTCAATATGCAGGCTAAGTCCTCTACAAAACAGGTTAAGGTCTGATAAGTAAATCTAATTTATTCCTTCGCGTAAGCAGATGTACCTACTTGAGGAGTCCCCATTTCAAACTTTTAACAAGATATAAAATTCTATCTAACCCTGAAAGCAGCAACGTTCCATGACAAGCTTGTAGAGAACGTTGAGATAAGAAAGTTGTGAACAAATTGTGAGAAAACAGACAAACATTACTGATAGCAGCTGAATGAGCATAAACAATATTGTTCCTGGAACTTTCAGCATAAAGGGAACGATTATTATTAGTTCCAGCTCGGTGACTCCTCCGTAAGGATTATTTGCGTCTGTTCTTCTACTATCCAAATCTTGCCATTACTAACTTAAACGATTGTTCTTGAACTTCATTATTATATTTTTTGTCTGAGGCGTTTTTCGTGTTTCCATCCGTAAAAATAAATTAGTCAGTTTCCTTCAATAATGCAGAGTTGCCACAATACCGGCTGCGCCAACTCGTAAATAAATACAAACCGAAGTTCTTGTTCATCTTTAATGCTGCATAATTTATTAAAACACTTCCAGTCCACTCAACTCTTTCCTCTCGTGGATTCTTTCCATAACTCAGCATAATAAAATGTTGAAAAATGTTGCAGGTTGTATAGCCAAAGTTAAATATTCTGCGTCACTGGCGGGTAAAATACATGAAAATACTTTATTGCCAGAAACCTTAATAAACTCGTTAGCTATTCCGCTATAGCGCGTCACATTAATTCAAGTCACGGTGTAATTTCAGTGTGGCGTTTTCATAGAGGGCTTACCATGGAAACTCGGAATGATCCTTATACTTGTAACACGTTCACAAATTGGAGTGAATTGTTTTTTGGGGTTCATGTAACATGTTAATTTTCTCTTTCCTTCCGTATGCGGGTTTTTCTTTTGTTTTATTGGCGCATATTTTTGTGGAGTAAATTCATTGCGCAATAAAATTGAATTTGCTTTTAATTCAAACAGTGAAAAAAAGAGTTTTGCAGACCTTCTTGTTCCCGCTTGATTGATGAAGTTCTAAATGTTAGTTGAAAAAGGAACAGCACAAATAAGGTTTTGTTCAGCGCGTTTTTAGTCTATGGTTCCGTTACTTTCGTGTGAGAATAGGAAAGTGGCAAAAACTATGATAGAGGCTGCGGAAATGTCAACACCAGAGTGTTCCAAACGATTACCTACACGCACACGTCCGCGGACCGTGTTGTCCAGTCCACAGATATGTTTGTAATGCCCACTTGAACGGACTCTGACTTTATTAGTCATTTCAGTTATTAATTGTTTTAGCTGTTGAGTTGTTGCTTTGTTTTGTTATGTTCTTTTGTTATAGTAGCAGCATGTCGCGCATACTGGACCGAATTCGAATCACAATGTAGAGAGGGAGTCTATATGAAACTCTTTACTTGCAATTGTATTTATTTATTCCACAGTATCAGTTTTCTTGAGTTTTTTAAGTCTACTTTGATTTTCTATAGGCACCTAATTGCCAGATTTTCGCACCGAGGAGCGTGTGTAAGTTGCTAAGAGACATCCAATCATCTTCTTGATTTCATTCATAGAAATTGGAATACGAATCCTTACAATTTTTACAATAAAGGAACGCGGCATAATAGGAATTTCGGGTATTCTGGGTAAGGCTTTATTTGAGATTCACGAGTATAGAAACATTTCAGTTAGTTCCCTTGAACAACCATATTATAATAAAAAACAAGAGGAAGGGCGGGCGGTACCTACACGTGTATTGCATTTTATTACATTTCATCAGAGAAGGTTTTTTGCGAATTATTAAACTATCTCGCAAAATTATTTTTATCGAAATAATACGCGTCAGGGGGCCGTCAATGGAGGTGGTTAGTACAGGACCATGAGGGATGACATAAACTTCGGGAGGCCTATATCAAGCAGTGAGTAAAACTGGCTGCGGATGATGGTGCCTATTTTATTTATCGCAATATTTTTCAATGGATTTCCGCAAAGAAACACCTCAATCTATTAATTATCTGAACACGGCATACACAAATTATAAACAAAAACTTGGAGCGTTCTAATCTGCATCACATCGCCGATCATCGCTGATCAGGATTTACGAACGCGCACGGTGATTATTTGATCTATGCTCTCACACTTGATTCTCGTTTTTCTAAGTGGATCGATGATTGACTTTACAACAGGCTCAGAGTTCTATTTCCTACTTTTAGAAGGCCTCACCATTGTAAAGCATTGCGACCAGCAAGACTAAATTATTGGGTTGGTTCAATTTGATGTCATCGAACCTTGAAAAACGAACAATGTTGACTGTTGACGTTGATCGCACGAAACGAAACACAACCCTGCTGGATTGCTGGCTCCTTAGGACTAGCCTTGATGGATCTTACCCCTCTGCCAAGGACCATGATTTTTTAATCAAGGTCGTTTATAAAAACTACTTCTATAATCGATTTCATCAGTCGCAGTATCGTTATGGCCGAGTAAGGAGCTCTGATAAAAATGACTACCTGTGCGGTCAGCGTCTTTATAAAAAAATCAAACACCTTGAACAGACTAAAAGATGGTGGTTCATTTCACATGCGAGTATTTTTTTGTGTAAATAATTATAATTTCCTCCAATTTGAATCGTTGCAAATTATTTTCATAGTGCATCCATTTTCCGAAATAATCAAGTAATATGAAAAAAAATCGAATTGCTTCGCGTCGTATTTATATTTTATTTTCAATCATATCACCATTTTGTAAAGTCTTATTTTGAATAACTATGTCCAAATAAACGAGTATATAACATTTTTTCGCAAGCTCTATGGGTACTCCCACGAGACTAGTGGGCGTTTTTGACAGGAGGTAGTTTTATACATGGTAATTTATGCCAAATTTCCTTATCACAGGAATGTATTTTTGACCTTATTGCTTAACGCATAAGGTCACCCACGAATTTCTAAATTTGAATTTTGACTTCTACAAGCTTTGAGTTTTTATGTACCGAGACTACCTGAAGGGATGGTTTACTCACTCTGTATCGATATCGATATAACTGAGTTAGTTCCGGCCGATTGACATTTTCTTAGGCATAGGTTTTTTTATCTTTCGCATTTTGAAGAAAAAGTCGTAGAGCACATATTTATCTGGATATTTGGTATTTGCCCTCTCTAAAAATATTAAATGTGATAATTGCCTTAAGGTTCAATTTGGTCCACGTGATGACAAAAGCTTAACAAATATCACAAAAACGAACGATAGCATTTTTGTTATAGTGCTTACCTGCACTCTGGGCATCACTAAGAATTGAAAAATCTCAAAGATTTTCGACTAAACCGACTGAAGACTTCGTGGCTTAGTTGGTTAGAGCACACCCGTACTAAGGGTGGGGCGCAGGTTCGAGTCCCGCCGAAGTCGAAAATTTTAGGGAACCTATTTCATTTCTGACGCACGAAAGCGTTATCAAGCTTAGTCGTTTATCTGAAAAATTTATAAGACTGGGCCTAGACGACTACAAAAAGTTAAATAACAAATTTACAACTGCATACAAAATAACAAAAGGTCTTCATCACTTGAATGGTGATGATTTATTCTCAAATACACGATACAGATATTTATGTTAATAAAAAAAAATTAAGTAGCCACAGCTATGCTATCTATGCTATGATAGCTAGCTATATATATATACTTATATGTAAAAATATACAGATACCAGAATCTCATATATTGCAAAAAAGCGACCCTGAAAAATATATTAGGCACATTCACACAAAACTGATTCTTTAAAAAAAATTGTTTATTTGAAATAATGTCGGTTCAGAATCAAGCGATGTCTAGCCAGGCATTACATACATCATTTAATAACCAGCTGATCCGCTTGCGATTTAATTCGCGTGAACTTTAGAATAAAAAAGGTCGATATCAGCTGAAATCCTGGTATAGGAGTAGGAGCATACTTAAATCCGTATTCAAAAACCGTTTAAGCTCGTTTTGGATAATTTCGAAACATCCTGAAATCTGTATTCAGTCATTATCTGTTTTTTTTATTTGAGTTTAAACATTAGTTATATTATTATAATAGCGTAATTACAAAGAAACGATGTCACAAAAAATCTAATTACATTAAGTAAAACTATAGGTACAGTGATCCTTTAGATTTTTTGTTCATTTCAATCTTTTTAAACGTAAAGAAGCGAACAAGAAACCAGAAAGGTTTTTTTAAGGCAGACCAGAAAATTGCGTCTGATGAACAATGAGAGATAATTTATTACTAGCATTTTTTTTAATTTTAGTTTTAATGTAAATCTATTCATTACTAAGTAATAATATTTTAATAATATGTATATTAAAAAATACATAATGGACTTGTCATGATTGTTTTAATTCGCTACCAAGTGAAAAACATGGACATCGGAAATCATCGATATTTATCAATCCCTACGAACTTTTGACTTTCATGCAGTAGTGATACCTGAATATATTTTCCCAAGATTTTTGGTAGTTTAGGCATAGGTTAAAAGTAATTTCTGGAGACTAATTTATACTAACAATTTTTTCGCATCTAATGATTTGAGTAAGTCCATTAATGATTATGATTTCATTCAGACAAATACATAGTAATGCCCACCAGGAAGCTGTAGTTTGCATAGGCATTAATTTTGACCATCTATCAAATAAAAATAAATAAATTAGAATTGTTCTAATTTCATTTTTTAAACAAAATATTTCACAAACTTTCAAATTTAAGTAAGTTATGATTATGTTATGAGGTAATGAAGTTTGATAGTAGGTATCACCATAAATTTTCCCCATTCCTCCCCTCCCGCTAAAAATGGCAGAATATTTTGTTTGTAGGAAAACAGGCGAGCCTCGTCCATTGACAGCGGGTTAAATTGTCTAAGGCTGGCTCTGGTGAAAATATCATACAATCTTCATTATTGATTAAATTTATAATTATTTCCCGTTACTTGACACTGGCAGAATTGTTTAACCAGGCACGTTGCCATTCATAAAAAAACATTCATTCTTACACTTAGACAATTTAACCCGCTGCAATTTAATTGTAAGAATACAATTAAATTGCTCTGGACGCGTCACCAACTGATACATTTCGTTTCGAATCTCTAAGAAATAAGTGACAGAATCATTATCGTATTACCCAAAGGATACTACGATAATGATTCTGCAATGATCTTAGACAATTTAACCCGCTGTTTTGTCAAAGGCAATGATGAACTTCCTTGGATCACCAAAAGGCCGTCTTTTGTTTCGTGCGATCCGTTCAGGATTTATTCTATCGATCATGTTTCGAAAACACGATTCGATAAAATTTCCTCAATAGAAAACATTGCAAAGTTACCTCTTAATTTTTACTAAAACCTTAATTTCTCTACAAATACAAAAGTTAAGATCTTGAGAATAAGCATGGTAATAGAACTAAGTATAAAGAACATTTCATTCTTTCGGTTTTTTCAAATAATGTCCTAATTAATAGATAATAACCAAGGTTATCGACATAGCTCAAAGGATTAGCAAGCTAAAGTGGCAGTGGACCGGTCATATCTCAAGAAGAACTGACAACCGCTGGGGTAAACGCGTTCTTGAGTGGAGACCGCGACTCGGTAAAAGTAATGTAGGACGCCCTCCGACCAGGTGGGATGACGATTTGCAAAAGACTGCTGGCAGATGCTGGATGCGGCAAGCTGAAGACAGGGTGCTATGGCGCTTATAAGGGGAGGCCTATGTCCAGCAGTGGACTATTATAGGCTGATGATGATGAAGCTAAAACTTGTTTTTTTGGGCTTGCGTTGTTATGCCCTGTCTCGTTCTTATAAACGCGGAATCCTTTAATTCTTTTCACAAAAAATTGTGGTTGTATATTTTAATTTTAATGTTAAATTTATAATAGGTACGGATTTTATTATCTGAAAAAAAAAAAAAAAAAAATAGCCCCTTAAGTGGTGAAAGGAACGAGTATAATCATTTGCCTTAGTATAAATCTTGGAAGGTACAGAAAATTAATAAATTTATTGAACTCCTCCCGTGGCACCATTTTCTACCTGATTGGCTTGTGATTCTACGAAATCCCTTGCCACGTGCCGTGTTCATTAGCAATAAAGTGGTTCATAATTGATCATTTATACCAGAAGCTGTTATACCAGTTAAATGTTAAAAGCTTTTGTAACTTAATCTAGTTCTGGAGACTCTAAAACAAAGCTTTTAAAAGTGACGTTAAAATTCAAAATACTTAGAACTAGCATCGCCTCGCGGTTTCTCCCGCGTAGTTCCCGTTCAAGCTTACATTTCAGGGAGTAACCCCTGAAGACTAAGCTTTCTAATGGTGAAAGAATTTTTGTAATTGGTCCAGTAGTTTTTAAGTTTATTCGTTACATACAAAAATACAAATAGGTACCTACATATTTCTTCTTAATAATATTAGTGTAGATGTAGGTAAAAAAATAAACCAGCGGTCCACACAGACGTTTCGTCGACGTTTGCATTGGCAAACGTCGACAAAACGTCTCCCGGGCCCCTTAAGAGGTGTCAGTGATGCCTTACTTGAACGAACAGCTTTTACAGTTTGTTTTTTTGCTCTAAAGTGCATACGATTTAAGTGATGAAAAATACCACATTGTATAAACAAATAACTAATATCTATCTTTACTACCTCTTTTTTTCATTATTTTGTGTAGTTTTATAATAAATCACTTTAGAAAAACACTTTAAAAAAGCAGGTTCGGCTGCGTTCCATCTATAATATAAAAATGAATCGCAAAATGTGTTGGTAAGCGCATAACTCAACAACGCCTGGACCAATTTCGCTAATTCTTTCTTTGTTGTGTTTGTTATTGTCAGGAGAAGGTTCTTATGAAAGAAAAAATTAAGAAAGTTGGAAACATAAATTTCCACGGGGGCGAAGCCGCGGTTCGCAGCTAGTATGCAATAAAACTAGCGAAAAACTAATTTGCCGGCAGAAGGAAAGATTGGTTTGTTTGAATTGAATAGGCTTCGAAACTACTAGAGCGATTTGAAAAATTCTTTCACCATTAAAATCCTTTGTTATCCCTGATGAACATAGGCTAAAGAGTATACCCGTGCAAAGCCGGAGAGCTCTTTATGGAGAGGTGTTTTTGATGATTTAAAAATCATCAAAGAGGAATTTTAAATAAAACCGGCCATATGCGAGTCGGACTCGCGCGCGAAGGGTTCCGTAAAATAATCTATAAAAACGGCAAAAAAATCACGTTTGTTTATTATGTATGTAGCCCTCTAAAATATTAGTTATAGCGGCAACATAAATACATCATCTGTGAAAACTTCAACTGCCTGAATTTCACAGTTCATGAGATACAGTCTGGTGACTGACGGACAGACAGACAGACGGACGGACAGCGGGGTCTTAGTAATAGGGTCCCGTTTTACCCTTTGGGTACGGAACCATAAAAATAGCATGATTTTGCATAAAACATTTCAAAATGTGAGTTGTTTATTTCGGACTCTTGTGTAGACGAAAACAATATAATTGGTAAATTCAAATCTTGGGCCTCCAACATTACAATTATTGATAAATGTTCACTTTGACTACATGGGTTACCAATTCTCGATGAGTCTTTTCAGCCATGTAGATGAGAAAATTCCAGTTTCCGGTTAATCACTAACTATCAAAACTAAATTAAAAAAATACGGTAGAAAAAGATCCGACTACAGTGGTGTAGGTAATTATAACGACTCCAACTTTGCTATTTTAATGCCGTCGAGTAGTCAAGCCAGAAATTTTGATTGGATTTTTATTCTTATAAATGTTTGTTACCTCGGATGACGATTCCAGCAACTAAATTAGCCTGGAGAGTTTCAATGCTGTCCTCATTCCAGGCAGGGTTTTTTTTGTATAAAATTGTTTTTTCATTGAAAATAAAACCACTTTACACTATACAACCAGCTTGGGTGTTATAATTGGAATAATTATTTTTATTTTTGTTGCTATTTATCGTAGATGATTAATAAATAACAGGTAAAGAAGTTCAGCTGCTCCAACTAGAATTATTATTTTAATTTTTAGGGTTCCGTACCGAAAGGGTGAAAATCCTTTTTACATAGCCCTCATAACCCTCACGCTGGGCATGCGGGTTGGGTATCGCAGTTCGGTGGTATTTATTGTTCTACAGGAGGCCGCCTCTTACGACACCCGCGAGAAGAGTAGGAGAGGTGCAAATTCTAAGTCGGCACCACACGACTACGCTAATGCCATACAAAATGAGACGTCACAATCACGCCTCGATACAGACGGACTCGGGGCTTTGGAGACAAATATCCACCCAAACTTTCGCCTTCATCTCTTTGAACTTCTATCGAGCTTAAAACTTTTTTAGCTATCATGGTTATTAACATTGAAACTTTTCTATCAAGCTTCTCTAATTTGAGTGTGATTGTGCGACTTTAATCTTTACTTCTATACTAATATTATAAATGCGAAAGTTTGTCTGTTTGTTTGATTAGTTTGTTTGTCCTTCCTACACGCCTTATCTAAGCAACCAACCGACTTGATTTTTGGCATAGAGTTAGTTGAAAGGATGGAGATTAACATAGACTTACTTTTTATCCCATAAATCAGTTCCCATGGGATAAAAATAACCTTAAACAACGCATGGGCAGCGGCTAGTAACCAATAAGGTGATTATTATACTAGACCTGCGTCCAGCAGTGGATTATTATAGGCTGTTGAGTTGAGTTGAGTGCGACGGAAAGAAAGAAAGTTTAGCCTGGAAAGTCGCACCCGGATATGAAGACATGGCTCCAAGAGTCAAGCCTTCGTACATGATGTCGTTCCGGACGAATGTTGTATCTTTTATTAAGTAAAGCAAGATACTTGCTCTAATTAAATAAACTTCTGGCAAAAGATGTGTCCACTTTGCGATGCTGCCTGTTGCCAGAAGACGCCACAGGTTATAAAAGAAAAACCACCTAACCACAACTGTTTCAGAAAAAACCCTAAACTCTACAAATTGGCACGGCGAAGTCAAAAGTTACGACGAAACTTTTCAATTACACTGTTAGTATGATGAAAATTCTCGCCCGAAAAAACAAAGTAGCAAAACATCAACATTTCAATTCTGTTACATTGCTCCATCCAGTTCAATTTGCATGTGAATTAGGCCTTCGTCAGGGCCGATGTCGACTGGACTGCTCACGGATTCATTCCACTCCACACACAGTGTACTCTTGGGATCAAGCTCCGACCAAACAGTGGTCGAAAGGCGGCGTTTTCCTATGCTCATAATAAGGTTTTATGCCTATTTTTTTAGAAATTTAGGTTCTATAGTCAAAAATGCATCATTTTGATTCAATCGATAAGTGCCCTAAAATGCATTATAAATGACGACCTCTGTGGCGCGGTGGGCGAAGGTCCGCCTGCGACGCAAGAGGTTGCGGGTTCGATTCCCGCCTTGGGAGGCGGGAAATATTTGTACATTATCTGAACTGAACGGATCGGGCGCAAATTTTGCATAGAGATACTCGTCCTAGGCCTGGATAAAGTTACTTTTTGTTATTTTCCATAAGGCAAGAGCGAAACCCCCTAACACAGGTATCTATAATACTTAAAAGGGGATTTCCATAGAAATTTTTATTGTTTTTATAGCAATAAAATGCGTGAAAAGCCGCTGGTTAAAGCTTATAGAAAACATATGTTTTTTGGCAACTGAAATTTGAACCGTTCACCGTGAGATATTCCCTGCCTTGGGGGAAGGATTCTTCCTAAGGCAGGGGATTTGGGATTTTTTTGGAACTTTCTATATAGAGGATTCCCCTGATAATCCCTGGTCTTATTTCATATCCCGAATTTTCGGGATTTACCTTATAAATTTAAACATTACACACATATCAACACCACCTTAGTGGAAATTGTTGCCATTTTATAACAGAATTGTTTTGCTTATTGACTTAGTTTACTAACTTTAAGTTCTATAAAGGACTTTATCATTGAGAAACTTCGTCAAAGTTAGTTAGCGATGCTGATGAAGACAGGACTTTGAGAGCTAGGTCATTGGGAAATGGATAAACTACTGCAGTGATCAAGTAGGTAGGTTGAATTTATAGAGAGACTTCGTTTATTACTTAGTTAGGTAGTTTGAAGAGAGTCAGAGAAATTAAAGAGAAAAATTTACTAGGTCTCAGTATAGAATTTAACTGTATACCTTGATATAACCATAATAAATAACCTAGATATCTTACAGAACAGGTAAGAGTTGATTAATAATATGTATTATGCACCTAATGTTCTGCTAGCTTAAAATTGTTGCAATTTTTAATGTAATCAAATGAGCTTTTCCTATCCAAGGACTTAGAATGTTGCTTAAGGCGCATACCCCGCCCAAACTAGCGCAGCCACCTCCTTTTGTTATTATTCCGTTTAACAAAGGAATTTTCAAAAATCCATCTTTCAGTTTGCCGATGTTTCCTTGGTGGCCACTAAAATCTATTTTCGTATCTCTGCCTAAACTAAATATAATAAAACTATTACAGAGGCATAGAAAAAGCATATGATAGGTATCACAAACTGGCAGATGGATTTTTGAAAATTCCTTTGTTAAAGGGAATAATAAGTTAAATTAGGTGGCGGAGCCACTTTGGGTGGGGTATGCGCCTTAAATAGAGGCGCTAATTTTGTTGATTTTGATCTGTTATAAACATAAAAATCAATTACTTTTTGTTAGTCTCGCTATAACTTAAAACAGTTTCGATTTTTTTAGTTTTATTTGCTCTTTTAAAGGGTTGGTTTAAGAAAGAAAATAATAGGAAACCGTGGTCTGTAAATAAGTGAGTAGCAAAGGTAACAAAGTAGCGGGTAACAGCTAGTTAATAAATAAATTACTAAGTCTATATAATTTAGAAACAAAGCCCAATATATATATTATATTTTCATAAAGATAGGTACTTCGTAGATATGAAACACATTAGGAGAATGACTTTGTGATTAACAATGAGACAGCTTATCATAATGTATTTTAGCGCTAAGTGCCATACCGCTAGCGAATATTAAAGGAATCTACGCTTTTGCTTTAATTAAGGTACTTAGTTAAATAAATCACACTTAATTATATACTCGTAAGTTTGGATAGATGGATAGATGTTTGTTACTTCTACACTTTAAAACTACTGAACAAATCGCTGAAATTTGGGTACAGGTAATTCTTAGCCGGGATAAAACATAGGCTACTTTTTATCCCATAATTCAGTTACCATGGGATAGAAAAAAACCTTTCCTCCTCTCCGGGAAAGCGTCAATTTTCCTCCCGCGGCGCTAAATGAAAATGCCGCTTTCCACCTCCGTCGAGGAGGAAAATAGTATTCTCACCACGGGCATCAAATAAGAAAGCCTCAAATCACATGTTTGTCAACTTCGGCTTCGCCTCGGTCAACAATTATATTATGTGATCTGAGACATTTCTTATTTTACTGCCCTAGGTGAGAAATGTACTATTAAACGTTTACATAAAAACAGGCAGAAACAAGTAAATTATAAATATTGCTGTACAATCGACATAGCATCATCTAGCCCCAAGCTTAACAGAACTTGTGTTATGGTTACTAGATTACTGTTGTTCTTATCAGAATACATTACATAGATAAAAAATATAAATAAAAATAGAAAATACTCAGAACACCCGGAAATATTTGCAGATCGTACAAATATTTTTCCTGAGGCAGGAATCGAACCCGAATCCTCTGCCTCGCAGGCGGACCTTCGCCCGCCGCCCGCATCGGTCGATAGTTGACACAACCTACAGATTACTAATCTGTGACACAAGTTTAACATGCCCGCGCTTTATGACACGTTTTTCGAATTAAAAATTAGAATATGTTCCAGGTCAAGAACAGCCGTGGACCAATATAGGCTGTTAGATAGATAGAAAATACTTTATTGCACACATAATATACATAACAAACAAAAATAAAAGAAGTAACAAAAAACAAATACGTAGCAATTGGTCTTATCGCTCAAGAGCGATCTCTACCAGACAACCGTGCTGTTAAGAGAGAGAGAGAGAGGTCTAGAACTACATCTATGAAATATATATATTATTTTTTAAATTTCGACCCAATCAGTACTGTAGTTTTTGCGTGAAGGTAACAATATCTACACCTCACCATCTACACTTCACTCCATAGTATTAAACAAAGTCGCTTCCCGCTGTTGGTCTGTCCCTATGAAGCTTCGATCTTTAAAACTACGCAACGGATTTTGATGCGGTATTTTAATAGAAAGAGTGATTCAAGAGGATTTAGTGTAAAGATCGGTTATTCTTGTTTTAGTTCTGTAGTTAAGTTATTATTCGTTTTTACTGATGCTTATTCCTTGTACTCAACAAAAAGATCTAGGATCTTTGGTACTCAAATTGGTCACTCAATGTTTCTTGTATATAACACCTAAATAAGATTAAATTCATTTATAACGGGATATTCACCATGATATGACATGATATTCACCATTTTCCAATATTTCGGCAGAGTTTCATGCGCCATGATCACGGAAGAACTTACTCAAAAATCGAATCATGGCAAATATATCCCGTTATAAATGACTTTAATGTTAATAACCATGATAGTTTTAAAACTTAATTAACAGTTCGCTTTGCTTATTTATTATTTGTCATAACATCTTTTTACAGCCGCGGAGTGGGGCACTGGTGTCTCGTCATACAGGCTTTTTAAGCCCTGCTCCTCACAAAACAGGTTTATTACATATAGACCTTAATTTAATTTTACACAATTATTTTTAAGAAAACCTTTTTGTGAGTGGAAAATAAATGGCTTATTTTTATTATTATTAAGAGGAAGATAGATAGATAGAAAATACTTTTATTGCACACTTAAGCTAAAAACAATTTACAAATTAAACACATAAACAATAAATAAATAATGCTGGACAATTCACACAGCATTATCTATCCCCAAGGTAAGCAGAGCTTGTGTTATGGGTACTAGATAACTGATATACTTAATATTATACATTACATAGATAGTTTTTTTTTTATTATACATAGAAAACACCCAGACCAACGGAACAAATTTCTGCAGATCGTACACAAATTTGTTCCGAGACGGGGATCGAACCCGCAACCTCTTGCGTCGCAGGCAGACTCTCGCCCGCTGCGCCACTGAGGTCGTCATAAAGTAACAATTGGCGGTCTTATCGCTCAAGAGCGATCTCTGCCAGACAACCTGGTATGGAAGGTATATAATGTATAATACATGCATAAAATAGTACCCATGCGAAGCCGGGGCGGGTTGCTAGTTCATAATATTCGTATGATGTGATGTGCTATTCTGTTGTAAAGTGGATTTACAATTTGTGTTCTTTTGATTTTGCTAGCAAGGAAATTAGGCAGAAGCAGCCTGTTTGGAAGTTGTTGGTATAACACCCTCCCCTCGTACCTCGGACGGCACGTTAAGCTGTTGTTTCAGCGCTAGACCTCTCCCCGGTTGTGTCGGCCTACCCTACCATCATCGGACGGATTATGAGAGAATAGAGAGTACACCTATGTTTGTTTGCCACACACTTGTACACTTTAATAATAATAATGTTGGACAATTCACACAGCATCATCTAGCCCCAAGCTAAGCAGAGCCTGTGTTATGGGTATTAGATGACTGATTAAATAATACAATACATTACATAGATAGATATTTTTTATTATAAATAGAAAACGACCCTGAACAAATATCTGCAGATCGTTCACACATTTGTCCCGAGGCGGGAATCGAACCCGCAACCTCCTGCGTCGCAGGCGCACCTTCGCCCACCGCGCCACATCGGTCGTCCTATGTATTGCGCACCCCGAAATCCGCTTTCATTATTTTTGTAAACTATAAGTTAAAATACGATTCCTATCAGAAATTGGGTTACTTAGGTTTTTGTTGTGTCGAATACCTGAAATCTATTTTGCTTTGAATACGTTGTTGAGGAGGAATTCGTAAATTGACACATACCCGTAAAGAAATCTCGTAATAACGCCAAATATTGACTCCGGGATATCGTTTCACGATATCATTGTGCCTCCAGGGAATGTTTATTTTTCCGCAAAAACACGCCTATCGTTAGTACTTCTACTATTCAAAATAAAAATCGGGAACTAATCCCGATTTTTATTTTGACATACGAACCACGTTAAAAAATAGATTCAGGCGTAACTTTGCGGAAATCCATTGCAAAATATAAAGATGAAAATATTTAGTAACAATTCCGCGCAAGACCTTCTCCGATAAGTTCTAACAAAATGTAATCAGCGTCGTAGAAGAAAAAAAACACACCAACTACAAAATGAAAAGAAATTTATCAAAGCAAGACGTCAACTAGTTTCGTCTCTCCACGAGACATCATCAGGACACCACAATTGACTCGACCTAAATAAATAAAATAAATAAATAACGCTGGACAATTCACACAGTGTTACCTAGCCCCAAGCTAAGCAGAGCTTGTGTTATGGGTAGGTACTAGATAACTGATATACATAATACAATACATTACATAGATAGATATTTTTTATTATACATAGAAAATGACTAGAACACCCGGAACAAATACCTACAGACCGTACAAATATTTGTTCGCCCACCGCGCCACAGAGGTTGTCAAAAAAAAGTATATCCTATCTATACTAACCACCCGTCGCCACGCAGCCAGTTTTTCAGGATAAATATGATCCTAGACCTGCATCTAAGCAAAATTCCTAAACTTTTTTAATTGGTGATGGTTAAGCGTTTGGCCACCATCCCACTCGAATAAGTGATGATACGGCCTAAGATTGGGCACGCTTTTCCCAGAAGGAACTTATTCACCCTGGATTTGAAGACTTCAAGATTGTACTCTGGCGGGAAAACCGACGTTCAAAGCTTCATTCCACTTTTTGGCCGTACTTATTCTGCTGGACATTGGCCTCCCTACTGAGCGCCATAGCGCCCTGTCTTCAGCTTGCCGCATCCAGCATCTGCAGCAGTCTTTCGCAAATCGTCATCCCACCTGGTCGGAGGGAGACCTTATAGTACATATTTGTCTAACTGGCAAACGTTCGAAACCCTCGGGGCGCGAGTTACATTCAGACTTGACCGATCTTGTTTTTGCCTATCCCATCATCATCAGTGAATATTTCACAAAAATCCGTCATTCGGAAATTTCGTTAAAAAGCCAAACCGCTATTGGAAGTCCAGTTTTAAAAGCCTATTTAACCTCTATACCAGACACTCACAGAGCCACACGTAAAGCTCGCCGCATAGCGAGTTCAATTAATTGAACTAATAGGTAGCCCGTTGGCCTCGACTGATTGTTCATCATTGATTGTTTCGCGGATTTTGATGGGCTTCCGTGTTGATAGTTTCCACCTAGTGAACGAATTTACAACATTTTGAAGTTATACTATGTGGATACAGTATTTTCCTATGTACAAAAAAGCCCTGTAAAGGAACCTTCATAATAATAGTATTTCTCAATCGCCGTGAAGGCAAGACCCATCGGAAGGGAAGGAAATATAAATAAATCATTAAATAAATAATGCTGAACAAAATTCACACAGCATTATCTAGCCCCAAACTAAGCAGAGCTTGTGTTATGGGTAATAGATAACTGATATACATAATACAATACATTACCTAAATAGATATTTATTACTATACTTACATAGAAAACGACACCAGGAGCTGTCTGAAAATCAGCGCAATAGCAGCAAAAGTAATGATTGACGGAAACAGTATCAAAATCAAATCAAAAATTCTTTATTTCCATAAATACAAAAATGTATACTTAGAAAAAGTCAAATTCTTAAAATAAAACACTGACACGGAAATAAAGTGATGTTTTTGATTTCTGTCGCTTCGGTGTGTAGACTAAAGTAAAGAAGCGACGAAGAAACCTTTAGCCTGTTAGTTGTTATTTTTCGAGTTGGAGCAAAACCCGTCCCAAGCTTTTTTATCTTCTAAATAATCTGATATTTTGTAGTAAGCCTTTTTGCACAGAAAAGTTTTGACAATTTGTTTGAATTTATTAATTGATAGATTTTGCAACTCATTAGGAGTTTTGTTGTAGAAGCGTATACATTGCCCTTTGAAAGATACATTTATCTTGTGAAGCCTGGTTGTGGGCACAGCGAGTTTATGTTTATTTCTAGTATTAATATTATGTATATCGCTATTTTTAGGGAAGCTTTTGATATTTTTATGAGTGTACAACAAGTTTTCATAAATATATTGACAGGGGACTGTCATTATGTTTATTTCTTTAAATTTATCACTTAGGGATTCTCTGGGACCCATATTATAGATAGCACGAACAGCCCTCTTCTGCAGCACAAATACGGTGTTAATATCTGCAGCGTTCCCCCACAGCAGTATACCATATGACATAATACTGTGGAAGTAGCTGAAATAAACAAGTCTGGATGTATCCACGTCTGTAAGAAAACGGATTTTTTTGACTGCATACGCTGCAGAACTAAGTCTCCTCGATAACTTATCTATGTGTGGGCCCCATTGAAGTTTACTATCTAAAGTGATTCCTAAGAATACGGTACTTTTAACAATTTCTAACGTTTCTCCCTTTACGTTTACATCAGCCTTAACTTGTTTAACATTAGGTAGAATAAATCTAATACATTTTGTTTTGGTTTCGTTAAGCAAAAGATTATTGACACTAAACCAATGGACTACTTTTGAGATTGCATTATTCACATCGTCAAAATTTGAACTCTGTCGTTTCATTTTAAAAATTAAAGAAGTATCATCAGCAAACAGTACAATCTCGTGATTATTCTTTACAAGATGAGGCAGGTCGTTGATATAAACTAAAAATAAGAAAGGACCGAGGATAGAACCCTGCGGTACACCCATTGTAACTACAGACCCCGCAGACCGTTTCCCATTAATCTCAACTCTCTGTATCCTATCACTCAAGTAAGACGTAAGAAGATCCAAAGAGGAGTCCATTATTCCATAGTGATGTAGTTTCCTGATTAATGTTTCATGGTGTACGCAATCGAATGCTTTTGACAAGTCGCAAAAAACGCCTATAGCATCTTGCGACTTCTCCCAAGCATCAAATATATGCGATACTAACTCTACACCAGCATCAGTAGTTGACCTGCCGCGAGTAAACCCGAATTGTTTACAGTGTAGCAGGTCATTGCCATTGAAATGCCTGAGCATTTGATGTAAAATAAGTTTTTCAAAAACTTTGCTGAATGTAGGCAGTACTGATATTGGTCTAAAGTTAGTGGGGTCAGATCTACTACCCGATTTAAACAGTGGGACCACTTTACTACATTTCATTAGATCAGGAAATACGCCACAATCGATAGATTCGTTGAATATTAAAGCCAGATCTGGTGCAATGGTATCTATCAATGGTTTAATAATTCTAACGGAAATGCCCCAGAGGTCTGCAGTTTTCTTTATATTTAAAAGGTTAAAGGCTTTTTTAATATCTTTTCCATCTACATAGTTGAAATTAAATTTATTTTTGCATTTTTGTACATTTTCAATGAGTAATGACTCAGCGATTATTTGAGAAGAGTTTAGACACTTTGTAGTAGAGATTGGAATGTCAGTAAAAAAGTTTTCAAATGCTTGGGCTACTTCAACATCATTTTTGATTGAGCAATCATTAACCTTTAAATTGTAATCATTAACATAGGTACTGACCTTTCCAGTTTCACTATTTATTATTTTCCAAGTTGATTTTATTACATTTTCACTAGTTTTAATTTTCGAGCTAATATAATTTGACTTTGCTATTCGACAAACTTTCCTAAACATTTTTGAGTAATTTTTAACTTTTTCTTTGAACTCTTGGCTAAAATTATATTGTTTTTCACTATACAGTTCATACAATTTTTGTCTACTCTTATGTATACCCACTGTTGCCCACTCACTAAAGTTAAGTTTTTCTGAGACCATGATCGATTTGGGGGTGAATATTGAATTAAAGGCATTGGTGAATTTGGTAAAAAACCTGCAATAAGACTCATTTGGGTTGTTGTGCGAGTAATTAGGTGAGGGTTTAGATTCCCAATCCAATTTTAACCGTTCAAATCGACTTATGGTCACAGGTATGTAATTTATTTTCCTTTTACAATTATTATTTTTCACTTGAATTTCTAATTTGATTAATTGACCTAAGTGATCTGATTTTAAATTGCTTATTATAGTTTTACTTACAATTTTTTCATTTTGGCAAACAGTATGAGTGATACATCAAGGAATATCTAAATAGATAGCAGGTGCCGTCAAAGCTCGTAAATAACCATTATGAAGTTTCGTCAGTAAATCATCGCTGGCGATAATGACCATCTGTTGCTGGATTACGTACGCTGCTGCTGGGATTATTAAATTGATAATATTTTGTGAAAAATAATGAACGGATAACTAAAAAAAATCTTTATTTAAATCTCAATTGGGTTGTATAGTTCTTACAGCTAAGGAATATACTTACACTCATTAGCAAAAGTTAAACACCGGCGAACCAGTTAATATTTTATAGCAATAAGGCTGATGCAGTGCAAATATTTAAATTAATCTTCATTGAATAGTATTTGTGAGAATAAATCTCAAAAGCGTGGTTTAAAATTTGTTTTATCCAGCTTTGATATATAAACTTACTACGTCATTATTTTTAAAGTTTGATTGACTGAAGCTAATGGAAAGAATGGTAGGTATATTGATGAGGACTTTTTCTTTTTTCCGATTTATTTCATTTTCAACAAAATCAGAATCTTTCCATTTATTTACCTATTTTATTGATCTACAAAATCTGCATTTAGGTATTAACTACTGATAATTATAGTGTTCGAAGATTTCACACTAAATCTAGTCCATTGTTTTTTCTAAAACTTCTTCATATAATTTGATTTATAGGAAACGAAAACCGACTTTGAATCTCTTTATTTCACACTGTTTTAAAGTTTGCGGGACAAATACATACTAATCCTTCGGGTATATAATAATTTTTATTCATTTTTTTCATTCATTTATTTATTTCAGATAACAAAATCCATATCATTTTATGATACCATCTCTATTCTCTAGGTTTACATCAATGATGGAAGAATTTTCAAAATCAGTCCATAACGGAGAAATCGGCTAATATACCTACATAAAAATTACAAAGGTACAGCCGAAGCTCCTCCTTTTTTCAAACACATGAAAAATTATTTCAGTTCTAACACATGAAAAATGTTTTCATAAAAAAATTAAAACATGCATTATTAACCAGAGTAGCAGTCATTGATGATAACAATTCGTCAAATAAAATAGGATGCTTTCCATTTTAGCCGAGTTTGATGAAAAACCATGGAGGGAAACATGGTGACATGCGGTGATTGATAAATCCATAACGTCGACGCTCGTGCCTTCAATATTCACCGTGGACTTTTGCGCCGAAATTACGGAAATGTTTTTCGGTTTTGTAAAAAGTACGCAAAGCTAATCCTACTTTATCCTGTGAAAGTCGTACATAAAAACAGGTACTGTTTTTGGTTTTATAGTAGTAGACTAGTTTTTGTTGGTTATGTATTCGATACATTATGATTGTACCTACAAATTATTTTTTGTTGGTACAGAATGCATGTACTTAGCTTGTTAAAACACAAGTCAGCTTGTTGTTAAGTCATCATCATCATCATCAGCCTATACCAGTCCACTGCTGGACATAGGCCTCCCCTAATGAGCGCCATAGCGCCCTGTCTTCAGCTTGCCGCATCCAGCATCTGCCAGCAGTCTTTCGCAAATCTTCGTCCCACCTGGTAGGAGGGCGTCCTACACTACGTTTTCCGAGTCGCGGTCTCCACTCAAGAACACGTTTACCCCAGCGGTTGTCGGTTCTTCTTGAAATATGGCCAGCCCACTGCCATTTCAGCTTGCTAATCCTTTGAGCTATGTCGATAACCTTGGTTCTCTGTCGGTGTTGTTAAGTGCTTGGTGTTAAGTATGATCCTGTTTAAAATAATAATTAACTACTTATTTAATACTATTTTATTATTACAAAAATAACTTTTTAAAAACAATGTTTACTACGAGTACACCGTCTGTGACCAAGGTACCTACTTGGGAAATCCAACGAACCCAATCCTATGCCTTCTGTCTCCATAATCAGACGAGCTTGATTGTACCATGACATTGCATTATCTCCAAACTTACATAAGTATGCCAAACTTCAGCTGAATCGGTTGAGGATAACTGGATTGTTTTCCTCTTGTTTAGGCCCGTTGCCATGATTGTGTTTCTTCATCTGTTACCAGTATACCTGGTGTTTCTCTGAAGGATAGGATTCGCAACGAATACATCCGACAGAGAACAATACACAAATAGATATATTTTTTTATTATTCATAGAAAACGCCCAGAACACCCTGAACAAATGTCTGCAGATCGTACACACATTTGTCCCGAGGCGGGAATCGAACCCGCAACCGCGTTGCAGGCAGACCTTCGCCCACATCGCCACAGAGGTCGTCACAAGTATTATGTTGTTTTTGAAACTTGACCCGATAGATACTGATTCCTCGGAAATCATTCTCTATACATTTTATATTCTCTATAAAATGGGTACTATAATTTTTTAAAACCGGTTCATAGTTGACGAAGAAGTCAACGAACATACCTATCAAATAGAACCTCCTCCATTTTTAAATCTTTGAAGTCTGTTAAAATGGAAAGTTCCTAGTGCCAATGAGGTCTGTGCTAGGTACCAATGTTTATCATGTACCTACTGCGATCGAATTTTGTATGGTAATTGTATATTATTTTATCATACAATGACTATAAAATTTTATAATAATTTTGTATGGCAGGTACATTTTGTGTAATACATAAAATCCCTAAGAAAGAAGTGTTATACAAGATTTGTCTCAAAGAATGACATGAATAAAATTATGCAGAGTTGCGGAAGCATTAATGGACTTGTTCAAAAGTAGGTAAACTTTTTGTTCGAAATCGTTTCCGAGAGATTTTGTTTAAGGATTTAGAAACAACGCTTTGCGAAATCTTTGTGGTATTTTGCCTTTTCCACGTAGAAAAATGAAGGAAGGCAAATGAGGTCATGCCATGACGTGACGTATGTATTTAGGTAAGTACACACAATTTCATGCAAAATGGGCGATAACAATAAAACGTTATACTAGTACTGAAATTGTATTTTTGAAAATGTATTTATGTAGGTAGTGTGAAGTTTGAAATATAATGTAAAAAATTAATAATATTCGTAAATGAGCGTTCTGTATAAACTAAGTACCTAAAGGATGTGTTCATTCAAAAAAATTATTAACTAATCCGTTCGACAAATGAACACGAAAAACTTTTTAATCCCTCTTAAATTCTGGACAAAACTCGTGAAACTTTTAAATTGGACGCATTCGTCATTAATCTACCAAACCTACCAGTTCAGGATAATTTCGTTTCATTAATTGTGACGGATCAAACTCCTGGGTAAGTTGAAACATTCCGTCGTGACGGTGAGGATTGATTGCGATACCCGCAACTTGGGTCAAGTTCGTTATGACCTTTGAGAAAGGAAAACTCTATGGTGTAAGACGTAAAACTCCATGGAGAAGAAATTCGGTAGACTCTGAATGTAGGCTAATAGAATCTTTAGGTAGACTTCTTTTTTACGGCCTTTTCAGTGCCGCCATGTTTTGTTTGGATTAAAATTACAATATACGATAGATATTAGTTGGTGTTTTGCTATCGGCATATCACTTAGCAAGGCTGCCATTTTATACTCCAGAGCATACACGTACATTTTGGAAAAAGACTATCCATAGTGTTCCTTAATCTGAGGTTACTACTTTTTATCCTGCTCTTATATCTCTCTTTTGGGGTCATAAATCTGCAAATTTGTAATCTAAATCTAGAACTTCCAAACCAGAGTTACTTCTGAGGGTAGAACTTTAATTAGTGCTAGGTCATTTGACTATATTGTAAATAATTTGCAAAATAATTGTTATCATCCTAGTCAGTGATAACGTAAAAAAAGCGCAATTAAGAGTTTTTTACAAAATATGCGTAGGTCCACTCAAGAACACGTTTACCCCAGCGCTTGTCGGTTCATCTCGAAATATGGCCAGCCGCAGTGGGCTGGCCACTTCAGCTTGCTAATCCTTTGAGCTATGTCGATAACCTTAGTTCTCTATCCATAGAAATCTCAATAGTTATTAATTAGATTTCTATGTCTCTATGGGACGTATTTGTTGCGAATCTTAGACTTCAGAGAAACTCCGAGCATAGCTCTCTCCATAGCACGCTGGGCTCGACTTAAAACTGGTGGACCAGCCCTACCGTGAGTGGCCACGTCTCAGCTCCATAGGTCATGACGGTACTGTTTGAAAACTTTTGTTTTCACGTATTGCGGTATGGATGACGAGAAGACTTGACGTAGTTTGCCAAATGCGACCCAACCTAGCTGGATCCTCCTCTTGGCTCCTTCTCGAAATTGTTTTTACCCAACTGCAGAGTCTGTCCAAGTTATGCTAGGTTAATATTTTTCTATGGCCGCTTTTGTCATAGAGAAACGTTACTGAAGTCCAAAGGGAATCTCATTTTTCAATCAATACTTATTTAATTGATAAATACTAATGAAATGGCTTTATTGTCTATAGACGAGACGTCTCGACGAATATGTGATTTCGACATTAGAGAAATATCGCAAAATTAGCAAAAATCTTTTACTGTTTCAGAAAATCTAACTGTATTTTTACAAAATCGGATTCAGTTGCTGCCTAGGTAGGTAATAAAACTCCAGTGCTTACAAAAAAGGTAAAGGTTAAGGTTGCCGGGGAGAAATCGCTCTCAGCAATAAGGCCGCCTTTTGTACTGTAAATTTATATTTAGATATAAGATTTTTATGTTAAACATGTATTTTCTCTTTTTTGTACAATAAAGTGTTAATAAATAAATAAATAATAAAAGTAGGTACGTGCTACGTGACATATAGGAAAAACTCGGGAATAATAGACGTAAGAGATGTGCGGTACCTTCGGTTCTATATCAACTCAAAATAGCCGATAATAATGTAAGGTACAATATATTTAATATCACACGAAACTGGGTTATACAAAATCATTTTGAAGAGTATTCCCTCAGCACCTTGGGGTATTTTCGTATCTAACATATTTGCAAATACGCTTTTCAATAATCCTGAAAACGGGTTTAGATTCGGAAGGTTTTTGAGAAGTCAACTTTCGATTTCTATTGTAAATAGAATAGAATATAATTTATTTGTAACTTTATCAACAAAATCAAACATGACATAAAATTAAAAGACATAGCTTCTGTCGATAAAAGTCACAAAACGGCTTAGCATGAGCTAGATGTAAACACGTTGCAACCAACGCTCGTCTTCCGACAGAGCCGTTTAGTGACGTCACGGAAGATAACACATACGACAAAAAACAAATGAAAGAGCCTAGGTCTTATCGGTGCAATGGTGCAATTTCCTCCACTTTTTTTTCCGATGCGGTCTCTTCACTTTCTCCTTGATCTGACTCATATACTTAGATAGTTAATTCTTGGTCTACATTCTACTTTTCCTTAATGATGTTGCTTATGAAGTTATCATCGTATCAGATGTCCAATCTTTCCCCCCCTTCTGTTTTAAATGGTGTTCATCAAGTTTCGATATGACAACTATTTTATTATAATAGATACTACATTTATTACACACCTCAATTAGCAGAGATTTAAAGTTGCTTCTTATTTGAATGACAAGATAATTTACAAATATAAGATACGCAGCGGGAATCGAGCCCGCAACATCCTGTGTCATAATTGGATCTTCGTCCTCTGCGTCATGGAGGTTGTTGACTGTATGCTGATTGCTAGAATTCGAATATGCCAGAATGGCTAAAAATTTGATTATGATAGAAAAAGTATTTAAAAGTTTATGACCTCTTTTATAGATAGTACATAAGGGGTAAAAATCTACATAAAAAAAAAATTCAGTTAACAATTAACCTACCATTGCACCCCAGTACCACAGTTGAAAAGAACCAGAAGAGCAGAAGTTCGTAGGCGACGAAAATATTTTAAAATGCATTTTTCTTTTACGTTTATGTTACGTACCCGAATACCTTCTAATAGTAAAATGTTAACCTCGGTATGACGCCATCTTAACCTACGTTATTTTGTCTCGGGGGATCCTGGTGAAGTCGTGAGTTCACCAGGATCCCCTGGGGGATACATCTTGGGGATCCTGATGGCTTTATAAAACTGTGAAAAGAGGTCTTATCAATGACGTGACTTTCGAAGATGGGATTCTGGTTCACGAAACATTAAAGCTAGATTCGGCAATTAGTTCTTTTGCGAATTCAGACAGCTCTATGAAACAAAAGCCTTCCTAGAATCAGGCAATGAAAAGCGAAACTACGCTTAATAGAAAGCAAGAAATTTGCTCTAAATCTCAACCTTTTGTTTATACGATACTAACTAGGTGGCATATTAAATATTTTTAATAAAGTGAAATATTTAATCATTTTATTAAAAATCTCCTGCACTTTTAATAAAACTTTTTAAACACGAAGTTTTTCCCAACGGCTAACTAAAGCAGCAAAAGAAAGTTGTCTAAAAAGAGCGATGACTAATACAAACTAAGACGGCCTCAAAACTTCGTCTAAGCCGGAGTTAAAATCGGTTTAGGTCTCACAACTAAGTTGCCGATACCGCACTTTTTGCTAGAAACTTAAACTAAACTTGCGACGCCTTAAACACTGGCGGACTGGCTAGATGGTTGAAAATTTCTGACTTACTAATTCTACGACTAACTCGGGTCAAAAAATTCTGACTTACTACATAACTCTATGTTTTATGCATTGGGTCACTAACGCATTGGGCTACTCCCGGCATTTATAGAAGTAGGAATTACGATCTTAATGATGCTAGAGAAGCTATGTTAATCTTGTGTTTCTTTTGTATGTAATCATCATCATCAGCCTATAGTAGTCCACTCTTGGACATGTGAATCCCCTAACGAGCGCCATAGCGCCCTGTCTTGCCGCATCCTCTCGCAAATCGTCATCCCACCTGGTCGGAAGGCGCCGTACACTACGTTTGCCGAGTCGCGGTCTCCACTCAAGAACATGTTTTCCCCAATGGTTATCGGTTCTTCTCGAGATACGGCCGGCCCACTGCCACTTCAGCTTGCTAATTCTAAGAGCTATGTAGGTAACCTTGGTTCTCTGTCGGATGTCGTTACTAATTCTATCATATATAGAGACCATGACTCGGTAATCGTAGTGTAGGACGCAATCCTGCCAGGTGGGATGATGATCTGCGAAAAACTGCAGGCAGATGCTGGATGCGTCAAGCGGAAGACAGGGCGCTATGGCGCTCATTAGGGGAGGCCTATGTCTAGCAGTGGAACACAGACTGATGATGATAAGATTTCGATGGATCACTTGCGGATTAAAACGTGTTTTTACGATATACGACGGCAATTTTATATTTTCTTTTATACACTCGACCGGAAAATCGTCGCCATTGAGTAGGTTGGACAGAAAAATGCACAGTGTATTCCTGTTTTAGTTAATGGCTTTTGTGTAGCAGGAAAAACGATGAGTGCCAACTTAGTACGGCACATTAGTTGCAAGATACGTAATTAAAAGCTCCATTAGAACCCCCCAGGATAGAAAAAGCTCTGATATGTTTCATGGTCTTATTTACGATACTGTTGTAAATCGAGAGTGGATAGTAGGCGTAGTAGGTACCTTTTAAATCCTACTTAAAAAGAAGGCCCCTGGAGGCAGGTTTATCCATAGAGGTTAAATAGTATAGGTAAATTATAAAAAACTGGCGCGATTGTCTTGGTCTTTTTCTCATGCAATAGGGTATTTTACCCTGTACGTGTAAAACTCCTAAAATATATTATCGAGATAGCTTAGGCCAAAATCAGTCGAAAAATGTTCGTTTTAGTTCATAAAGTAGCTAAATAAATCTTAAAATTTAATTCAAACTTATCAGTTTTCTTAATCTGTTTTCCAACACCATGAAATAGTAGGCATATGTTGTCTTACAAACTAAAAATTATCAACGGTCATCAGCAACATCAGCGCATTCGTTCAGGTCTCGCATCTAACTGACGTGATAAACACAGCAATATGGTGTCCACTTCGTTCAGAGTTTTCGTCAAGTTACGCGTACAACTTTAAAATGTATATTTTAAATGCATATTTCATCAAGGCAATTTTCGATTGAATAATTTTTTTTTTGTGGTTCATTACCACTTCGTATGGAATCTATGTCATTGAGGAAAATCCGTTTGATAAACGAAAATTTGTATAATGAACGAATAGATAAACGTTTAATGGGTGCCAAAATATATAACAGTTCCAGAAATC
This sequence comes from Eupithecia vulgata, assembly GCA_946478455.1. Taxonomy (NCBI): domain Eukaryota; kingdom Metazoa; phylum Arthropoda; class Insecta; order Lepidoptera; family Geometridae; genus Eupithecia; species Eupithecia vulgata. The sequence goes on along the minus strand of OX297869.1, from coordinate 6,939,751 downwards.
ATAGATAGAAATGTGCAACGTTACGATGGTTAAAAAAATCGTTCGTTATCATGAAGTGGGTTAAATATTTGAAGAGTCAGTTAATAACATTTGCAATTCAATAACCTCAATGTATTTATTTATAAAGTTAAGGTTTCCTACTTTATCCACGGATCTCACTAGACATGCAAAATTACAAACCGTAAATTTAATACCATCTGAGATAAAGATAGATGGGACCAAAAGCGTGCCCTATGGTTTGTGTAGCAAACAATATCACACACACACACGCTCGCTGCTATTGCTTGCCAATTTATATTCATTTTATTTACTATTTATACAGTAAGTCGTTATACAAGGCAAGTCAGATATTTTTCATTTTTAAACAAAAATATTATTTTCACTCAAAATAAATAAATAATGCTGGACAATTCACACTGCATTATCTAGCCCTATCTAGTCAAGCTAGGCATAGCTAGTGTTATAGGTACTAGATATCTGATATACATAATACATAGATACATTACATAGATAGATAGTTTTTACTATACATAGAAAACAACCAGAACACCCGGAACAAATACCTGCAGAACGTACAAATATTTGTCCCAAGGCGGGAATCGAACCCGCAACCTCCTGTGTCGTTGGCGGACCTTCGCCCACCGCGCCACATAGGTCGTCAAAATGATTACACATCTACTAATAAATCACAAAAAATTAAGCACAATGAAAGTTTCAATAAATTCCATATCATAAAGTTCAATGTCATTCGTGTGTTATTATTATCCAAAAATGGTTACACCCAACTCTTACCGTGGGTGTTGTAAGAGTAGGGACATAAGGACATACACCGGTGAGGCGGGCGCGCTGCTGCTGCTGCTCTTGCATAATAAGATCTGTAACATTTCTATGGTCTGAAATAAATGATTATTATTATTATAATAGATCTACCACCGAACAGCGATCCCCAACCCGCATCTCCAGCGTGGGGATTATAGGCACTACCCCCATGAGATAAAAGCCAAAAGGCGAATATCAGGGGGAGGCATGCGTCCAGCAGTGAACCATTATAGGCTGTTGAGGTTTCGACTATTTGATAAATCCCTCAACCTTAAGTTGAGGGATTTTTGCAAAACCGTCCTTGTTTGAGAATTCACGCACCAATGGACGAAGGCAGTAGGCATGTGTTGATTGCTGATGAAGAACCTTTATTTCTATTACTAAGGGATATGAAACGCCAGTAAACTGATACAAGTTGAATAATTTTAGATCATCTGTAATCACCGACCTCCCTATTCTAAGTAAATTAAGGTTCCGCGAAGGTTTGGGTTCTTTGACCACGAAATAGTTTAAGTTACAGGGATCTGATAGTTAATCTAAGTTTTCCTTTGAAAGTTGGACTTTAATCACGACATCGGCTGAGCTTAATTAGTTACTCGAGGGAAACTTAAAAAAAACAGCATTACTGCTGTTTTCAAAGAATATTACAGAGAGCTAATCAATATCAAGACTACAGGAAAATGTGTTTTAACCTGTTTTAACTGACTATCGGAGAAGGTTCGATGGTCTTCTGAATGTATTTTTATGTATGTTCGTCGATTTGACTACTGACTCGTAGTCACCTCCGCTTATCACATCAGTATGACAAACAGAATTTATTTTCTCGTTTGTCACAACACTGATTTGTTTACTCCATTTAAGTTTAAGGCTAGTATAGTAACCACATGAATTATTAGATATATAAGAGGAGAACTCAGTGCCTAGACAAACCTAACATAGGCTTTAAGGTACTTCTAACCAGATAATGTAACGAATTTTTTATGAATAAATTATACTACTACTACTACTATTTATCACTTATGATTCATAACGAGTGCTGCCCTATACTACTTTGATTATTAAAATTAACAAAAAACCCGTCAAATTACGTAGGTATTAGTTTTTACCCGTCAATTATAAAAACGATTTAAAAAAATCTTCGCTATTGTACAGAAAATGATCACAAAATGGTCCCACAAAAAATATTCACGAAGGATTAGTATTTATAACGTCAAGCTTAAAAAACAACAATACATGTTTATACACAACTCATGCTGAGTCAGAACCAAATTTGTTACTTAGCTTACACTTCGTTTTAAGACTCCATTGTTTCACTTATTTTAATTTATTTTATTTGTTTAAGTTCTATTTCTTAGTTTAACATCCTGTATTCTGTGTAAGTTTTGTAAGAAATAAAATATATTCTATTCTATTCTACATTTGAAAAATCACGACTATCTCCAACAATTTTGGTGATGTCTTAGCTATTCCTAATAGATTATGATGTAACTTTTGTTGTTCCTTCATTTCTGTTACACCCTGTATATGTTCATATAAAAGTGGTTCCATAAAAATACTGTGAAAAATTTGACCGCAGAGAATTTGTTCTGTGCGCCGTAAAACGTGTGTAAGAATAACATCACATGTATACACATAATTTTCGCAATAACTTTGCTCTGAGCAATAACTGGTAACAAAAGGTTTCCATGGGAACGGAAGTAAACAAGAGGTCTACTATAAAAAACAAATTGTAAATTTGACGGATTGAGGATGGCCTATTAAACTAACCTTGGAAGTATTCAAACCAATTTTATTTATTTCGGAATTTGAAGTCTCTTTTAGGTATATAATATTTTTAAATTAAAATGATATTTGAATTTTATCAACAACAAAAAGAGTTAGAGTTGTCAGTGTCTAAGTTGCAGATCAAGTATATTCAAGTTAGATTCAATCTTAATAGTAGTCAGAACTCATGTCAAACAGATATCTCGATCTTCACATAAATTTCTTCACATAATATTTCTAAAATACTTCATGTATATTCAGACAATGTTATCAGAAGAAAGGTCCATTGGAAGTTAATCTTTCATACAATATAGCTTCTCATCATAAATCTACGTCGCAGAAACTGTCACACGTATAAAGATATACTCCTTTTTAGCAAAGGGACGATGAGGCGGCACTAAAAGGGAGCCACATTTTTCCCGGGTGTTTCGCCGACCACTGACCGTCTTTGAAAAGCCTTTATTATCTTCTATTCTATACTTACCTATAGGTAGAAGTTCCCTGAACAGTAGAAACTTATAAATTAAAAGGCATTGAAAATATAAAATAATATTGAATTATAAAACTATATTAAGAGAAAAATTACATGATGAATTATACCTTTATTTTTTATGATACAGATAAAACCAAAATTATTTCGAGCTCCTGTGCTTTGCTTCGACGATGTCTTTAAATATTTTCCACCAATATATTCTTTGGGTTTTGTAATCTATAATAAACAAAAAATATTATATAATAAGTTTTTGAATCGGAGTATAGATGTCGATATATAAATATTATCTTTTTTAATAGTAGAAACTTATAAGATTCAAGGAACTGCTTCTCTCTTGGTAGGTACTTTGTAACGTTCCGGGAATTGATAAACTACTTTCTAATGTAATTGCATACTAGTATCGAGTTCCTAATATATAAGGAACTTCTGCTCTCTTGGTACTTCGGGACTTTTGGGAATCGCTAACTTACCGATTAACCGATTTTAATTGATTTAGGCTAGTGTTCACCAAAATATCGCGCAATTAGCAGCTTCGTCAGCGAAGTTTGACGTTTAATGTATGAAAACTTCGGTCAAAAATTTACCCGATTATCGTGGATTCTGTGGATTATCATTTTGAAGAACACTTTCCATAATTATTTTAATTACCGATTTAACTACAAACGATTCAAACAACTTATTTGTTTATTTCTTTCATGAGAAGTTGCTTGGTTGACAGAACAAAAGCATTCCTTTTAAAATGTGACGAAATGCGAACGGAATTAGATTTTTTATGTTAAGATAACTTTTCAATTCAATTTAATTTAATAAGTTCTATAGGTACTAAATAAATAAACAATATGATCAAACAATACATTCCAGTGTGAGTTTAATGATCTAAAAACAAAATAACAGCGTTTTATGCTTCTTAAAACTCTACTTCTTAAAACTCTTTTGAGAAATTACGTAGTAAACTTAACAATCATATTATATTGAACATTATTAGGGCTATCAAACAAGATTTTTTTATGGTTTATGTAATCTTTAAAACTAGATTACACACACTTTGGCCGAAGCGAGAGGGACAAACGCAGAACACCTTGTTTTTTTTTAAATATAATATGAAGACACGGGCTTGTGCTCTTGAAAAGAGGATGTTTGACGACCTCTGTGCGGTGGGCGAAGGTCTGCCTGAGACGCAGGAGGTTGCGGATTCGATTCCCGCCTCGGGACAAATGTGTGTACGATCTGCAGACATTTGTTCAGGGTGTTCTGGTCGTTTTCTATGTATGATAAAAAATATCTATCCATGTATTGTATTATATTATGTATATCAGTTATCTAGCACCCATAACACAAGCTCTGCTTAGCTTGGGGCTAGATAATGCTTTGTGAATTGTCCAGCCATACTTATTTATACTTACTATGAATCGTAAAGAGCAACATGAATTTGGAAATTTTCTTACACCGGACCTACCTAAGTGAATAAAGGCCGAGGTCTTAGAAGCACTTCGACTTTTCATACAAAGTCGAAGGCCACTGGACGTGTGGGAAGATGTAGGCACTTAGTGTTTACTACTCGAGAATATCCATACTAATATTATAAGTTCGAAAGTAAGTCTGTCTGTTACAATTTCACGCCTCATCATCATCATCATCAGCCTATATTTGTCCACTGCTGGACATAGGCCTCCCCTAATGAGCGCCATAGCGCCCTGTCTTCAGCTTGCCGCATCCAGCCTCGCCAGCAGTCTTTAGCAAATCGTCATCCCACCTGGTCGGAGGGCGTCCTACACTACGTTTGCTGAGTCGCGGTCTCCACTCAAGAACACGTTTACCCCAGCGGTTGTCGGTTCTTCTAGAGATTATGGCCATTTTTTTCATTTTATTTCGCGCCTAAAGGACTAAAATGGTTTTAATGAAATTTGGCAGGGAGGTAAATGGTATCCCAGGGACTGGATATAGACTACTTGAAAAGCTCATGCGAAGCCATGGACAGCTACTAATACCTTAAGTGTTAGTATAGCTCCTGAGATAAGAATGGGAGAATTAATTTAAAATTACTGGTGTGTTTAATGCATAAACGATCAAACGAAGTGGGGTGCTCGTGGATTATCCGCATCGAATGGCCTTGACACCTATGAGTGTTTTACGATTTTTTATTAGCCCGTAATTCAGACGAGTTTTGAAACATCATTAAAAATTCTTTGATATTTCGATAAGTACTTACTCATTATATTTAGTGTAAGGGTTTACTAAATTAATCTAATAGAAATCAAATCGTCAAATAGAATAATCATATTCACATAATCCTATTTTTTATTACATATCTTTATTAAAATCATCGTTCAAGTTCAATAAATAGGTATTATGGACTATCATCCCCGTTTTAATTAAATTATTATTTTTCATCATGATTATGAATAGCCGTTATAAACAGTTATGAGAAATTTCCAAACCGTTTATTTCTTATTTATAATAATTTCTTTATAATGACATTTTATAAGCTTAAAGAAATGAAAGTTATCAAAAGTTATTGACCGATATAATTTGTGATTCGTAACCTTAACATTTTGATTTACATCTACCCCGGAAATTGCATTCTACTGCACAGGTAACTGTAGGAACCCACCGAATCTGTAGAACACCTTCCCCATACAGTCCTAGACAATCACATAGCATGCTTACAAAAGAGTTGATCCCGATAACTAGCTGGGAAGATAAAAAGGGATTATTTACTAACTAAAACACCTTAGCCAAAGTATTTCACCCAAAATGCCGTCGTATCATACATGACATCGGTCATCAGCCAATCCATATGGAATCTCGTGGAATTCTAGCCCACTATTCATCAATTACTGTCTTTCAGTGCGCGTTCCGGCGTAGCAGGGGTATCATGAAGCAAATTAGATCGTGTCACAGCCAGAGCGACTAATTGGTGGAAGGTTATAGCCCCACCACTACGATGAATCCAGATTTAATTACCACTACGAATAATTAAGGTTAGGGCATATTAAATAATGTAGTTATTCTTGGATTAGGTGCGGATTTTGTTTAATAACGGTTGGTTGGTTGGTATTGTAACTAAGCATTTCTTGAAACTGGTTTCTGCTTCTGCTTTCTACTTGTTGTTTATTTCTCGGAATTAATTATTTTGTTGCTGTTTATATTTCCGTAACTAGTGACGTGACGAAGTAAAATGAAAATATTACGTCAAAGTAAATAATTTAATGAGAATTAATTCATAGTACCTTATACTTATGAATTTATCTATAGATTTACCTGTCTTCCATTAACGCCATCTTCTATATCTTCTACCGGCAAAAAAGCTAAACTCATACACTGCTTTACGTATTTAGTGGTTTCTTCTGTGCCTAACTGTACAAATAGCACTGAATACGAAGTAAAACATCTGGTATTATTCTTCGGGCAGAGTCTAAGCGGGCCGAGTGGGCACGGACCCATTTCTTTATGCTTACAAAATAAGCACTTAGACAACGGTTTTACGGATTTATTGATACATTTTGTTCAGGACACAAAATAAGATAATATCTTCGTAGCTATTTTCTTCTTATACCTACGAGTAGATGATTTAATCAAAATTCTTTCATGTTTGCTAAATCAACTTCTCGTGCACAGTAAACTCAATGTTCTCACATAATTGAGGCATCACCGTCGCCTTATTGCTCGCATAAGTCTTTTTTAGGGTTCCGTACTAAAACGACAAAACGGGACCCTATTCTACTATACTACTACTACACTATACTCCGCTGTCCGTCTGACCGTCTGTCCGTCGGTCACCAGGCTGGATCTCATGAACCGTGATAGTTTGACAGTTGAAATTTTCACAAATGATGTACCTATTTCTGTTGTCGCTATAACAACAAAAACTAAAAAACAGGCAACGGCAAAAAAATCACGTTTGCTGTTTGTGCGGGAGTCCGACTCGCACTTGGCCGTTTTTTCTTAAACATGCCAAATTATCTTACATAAAGCTTTTCGTTTATGCGAAAGTTTTGATGTTAATTACCTTTTCACGACTAAACTATTAAACGAATTGCTTATAATTAAACGTTTTGCATCTGATTCTAAACCTAGAATTAAAAAAAAACTACTTTTTATTCCGGGAAAACGCATGTGAAGCCGCGGGCAGAAGTTAATGACCAATATAATACTTTTTGCACGTTCTAAGGCAATGAAGCCTTGACTTTTTTTTATCATAAAACAGTAATAAAGCTGTAACTTTTTACGGGTGAAAGTAACGTTGAAGAAAATTGAACCATTTGAAATTTTCCCCATTATTTTAAAGGAGTTTACATTATTTCTGCCAGTTCACGAATATTAAAAACGCGATATGGCACCTTAATCGAAATGCTACGACCACGATATTCAAAGTTTGTTGATAATCGAGTTTGATACGTGTTTTCCCTGATCTACAATGTCCTAATTTATTACCGTGACACAATAGCTTTGCTTATAAAGCTGAAAACTTTTAATAGTTTTATTTTCGTAATAGATTATGTTTCGATTGCGACCTAGAATAATATTTGAATTGGTTTTTTATGTCCGGAAAAACTTGTTCTAAGTACCACCCTAAAGATTTTCAACGAGTCGGTTACTTGACCTTGTGCCGCAATTGGTAGCGCGTTCCCGTACTAAGTCGAAGGTTGCGGGTTCATGTCCCGCCTAGGTAGGTTTTAGAGATATATTTTAAATTCTTAGAATATTCCCTAAGTGTATCCTAGCTGTAGCATTCTCACTTATATGTGCACGGCCATCGGATGCGCTCATCTACAAGGGTGCATACCAAGCGCGGGGCGCGCGGATTATGCATTCGCATAAGGTGCGGCTTATCGAGTGGACGTGTGTGACTGAACAAATCTGTGTTTTATTGTCCTTAAAGAATTACTCTTAAACGATCCCTTACATGATATAGTACACTAGCTAGCACTGATATCGTACTAGCTGAATTTTCGGCCACTGAAAACAGTCTATTTATTTATATAAAAGTCAGTTTATTGACTTATACTAACCATATGCGTAGGTAATATTATAGTGTACAAGTGTATGCGCAAACACAGGAATACTCTCTTTTCCTCACTCTACTAATCCGATTCGACGGCAGACCGACACGACGGGTCTTATCGCGTAAACACTATAAGAAATAAAACGTCAATTGAGAGTTGGACTCACGCATCAAGGGTTCCGTACGAACTTGTACTGGTAAGCAAAGAAATCGACCCATACGCGCAGTTCATTTTTTTTCTGATCTGGTCACAATTAGATAAAGGATATAAAAATGAATTATTACGGTTTTTCGATTCTTTACTTGTGGTATAAGACCTTCCCAAATATTATGATTCTATTATTATTAAGTTGTAATAAAGCTTGGAGAATTAAAGAAATTGGGCTGTACTTTAACAGTTTTACAAATTAAGTTCAATCTTGTTAGTTGATAATCGATAGTTACAATATTTCCAAGAGTAAAATAGGATAGCTTGTGTTGAGCTTGTGACTAATACTTGAAGAGTTATGACGGATTCATTACGAGCCCCTTCAGTAAAAAGCAAAATTGCAAATGGCTGCCATTCAGTGAGAGAGGTTTCGGCCAATTTTTCTCACATATTCATCCATCATTAGGATTTCGAGTTCGGTTTCGTTTTTTATGGTTTCGCTCTGTCCGTCCCCGATCTTTCTTGAATATCTCAGTAACTCGTTATTTTAAATATTAATACATGTCGTGCGCCATTACTGCTTTAAAGAAAAATATGTATAAATAAATAAATAATGCTGGACAATTCACACATCATTATCTAGCCCCAAGGTAAGCAGAGCTTGTGTTATGGGTACTAGATAACTGATATACGTAATATTATACATTACATAGATAGATATTTTTTATTATACATAGAAAACACCCAGACCAACGGAACAAATTTCTGCAGATCGTACACAAATTTGTTCCGAGGCGGGGATCAAACCCGCAGCCTCTTGCGTCGCAGGCAGACTCTTGCCCGCGCCACTGAGGTCGTCAAATAAAAATGAAAACGAAAATTTTCAGTACAAATTGTGATGATGAAATTTGAAAAGAGACAGATGGGGACAAGTGGTATCAAATGAAAGGTTTTGAAGTATTTTGAAAACAGTGAAACTTACCAGTACCTTATTTCCTCAGTTTGCAGAGTGATCCATCTGAAATACCTACTTTTTTCGGTTTAATGAAATAGAAAAGTCTCTGTCCGGAAGGTACCTGTAAAGTGTATCCTAATTATTTATATTATTGGCACTTGACAGTTCTTGTTTTTGAACTAGTTTTACCCATTTTCAGGTGTACCCATATTCTGTGGTTATGGTAAAAATAACTAAAACTTATCAATGAAAGCCCTTTCAATATCACAATTTATCGTTCCGTTCGTTTATTGCTGCGATTTTGTGAAAGCACTCTAGAATCGTAGACTTTCCTACTCGCACATTGCACAGCCAACGTTCGAAATCATTAATTTTTCAGCATCAATTTTCCTACAAATGAGTGATTGATTATCTGCCGATGGACGTGGCCATTTGTCAATCTCCTTTTTGAATTATCTGATAACATAACATATTTTTTATCTAATATTGAGATCAACATTCAAGTTCAGCTTTACAAAAAATCTCTCATTAAACAATAATATTTTTAAGCAAGTAGGTAGTTGTGTTTTGTAAATGCCTGTAATGGTTAATCAACCCTACGTTAAGTTTGATTTTGTAGATTCATAACAAAATAGGAACCTCTTATTAATTTAGTATCTTAGTGCAAGTGGGACGAACCCAGAAGACCTCGTTTATTGAGTTGTCGTTGCGTACCAAAATATTCGTCAAGATACCTTACCTGTGACGTATTGGGTGGGTTGGGACCCAACTGATTTCCATAGGTCACCTTCGGGACTTAATATTGGCTGAGCTCATGAATAAAGACCCAGGAGTCTTGGAAACCCTTCGAGTTACGACAGGTGTTGAATTATGTCTGTGACTTCAATCCTTGCTGTTTGATCCCTTCATTGGGTTCCTTTCCCTTGAATATCTTTTTCGCGGAATAGGTGAGTAGGATTCGATCTAATGAAATTATACGTTCTAGGAAGGTAGATCAATGTCAATTATTGAGTTGGTTGATTGATTTATATTTTTGGGTCAATCAATGCAGGCTTTGGAAGCTATTAAACAAATTATTTTGCTTACTTATCTTATCTTATCGTAGATTACATTTTTGGTATAATTGAACTTTGGATTCCACAAATTTCGAGTAAGCGAAAAAGTTATTTTTCAGTAAAGATAACTATACATATAAACCACCAAAAAACTGAATTATTGTAACAGTAATGCATCTCTAGAAATGTTCTTTCAAATGTCTCTGTAAATCTTAGCCTAATTCTTCTAGGCAGAAGTATTAGGGTAAGATTTCCGGAGACATTTGAACGAACATTTAGTATAGATAGATTCTACCGGACTTCTGTCACCGTAGATCAATTCACATTGAATGTGGGCTGATATTGGTCTGGTTAATTCATGCAATATAAAGCACATTAAATTTCTGAAGAAATAAGGGTGACCATAACTCCAAAGTGAGTTGCAAAAAATTTCAATAAATAAATTCAAACAAATTGTCAAAGATATTCTTTGTAAAAAGACTATAAAATAACAGATTATCTAGAGGATAAAAAGCTTGGGAAAAGTTTTGCTCCAACTCGAAAACTAACATTCTAACAAGGTAAGGTTTCTTGTTCGCTTGTTTACGTTAAAAAGATTGAAGTGGACAAAAAATCAAAGTTATCACTTTTTAATTGAATTTTGAATTGAATTATGAATTTTGAGTTGAATAAAATTAGCGCAGGGTCGTGTGGAGTGCCACAAAAGTTTAGAGGCCTATACACAGCAGTGGGTGACGTCGGATGATGATGAATAGTTTATATACATCTATTTTATATGGCAGAGAACGTCCAAACTATTGATTAATTACGTGTCTGAATTTTGCACGGATGCAATCCTACGCCTAGATAACATCGACTTTTTATTTCCTTATAAAATGCGTTTGAACACAAGGGCGGAAGCAAGTAATTCTAATTCTAATTCTAATTGGAGGAATAAATTGGGATCTGCACTGACATCTCGCATAGGAGTGTATTGTGCATTATCCCCCTGCCTAACCAGGCCCTAACCAGGCCAGCTCTTTGAAGTAGATACCGGAGCAGGACCTTTGGAGATTGACAGCTTCGTTTCAGCTTTCCTATGGGTGTGGACAGGTTTGATGTCTCTATGAGATTTTTCTATCCCGTTTTCTGTCTGGCCTGGAAGCAAGTAGCTCGTACTATAATATTATAGTATAAAGGTAAAAGAAAATCCGGGTCTAACAAAAGACATATCGGTTAACAGCGTTCAGGTAAAAGTTGTGGCCAAGCTTTGAGGTAAAATTTTAAAATGATACATTTTCAGGTTTAGATTTTAAAAGGTACTTTTCAGAACCACAATCAACTGAAAATGGGCCATGATTGCATTTGCAGTAACGAACATGGCAACAAAAATCTGTATTGCTTTATAGCATTGGAAAACAAATAAATAATAGCAGAGATAATATTTTCACACGCCGTTGCTTCTAGTTTTCAGCTGTAAAGTGTGATTGGATTTAGATGTAATCACCAAATGATCTACGCTGTTTGTGTAAATTGAGTTCAACATGACATGAAATACGCTATAAATGGCTCTTGTTTAGGTACCAATTATTAAATTTAGAAGTTAATGACCGTTAGGGAATTTTCGGTGGGATTTGATGATAAGGAAAAATCAACTGTAGATTTCACAAATACCTACATGAAATTTTGCACACATTGCACCTGTGCGGCTGGAGTACTTACTTTTTGATCCGCCAAAATAGATAGTTAAGAACAGGAGGTCTACTTTGAAAAACGTACAAACTTGACGGATGACGTCAATCGCACGAAACGAATAACCTTATGCCGCCTACAGACTTACGCAAGGTTACATGAAATGAAAGAATTTGCCGTACACACACACACTAGTGTAATGTCTCATGCAAGGTATCATGCAATGCAAACCAATTCTTTATTATGTTAGGCAGAACATTTTCCCGAGCAAGCTATGAGCATTTTGAGCAATTTGCTCGGTTTGCCATTGTGGACGGGTTGTATTGAGACGAGCGCGAACACGACCAAATTAGGTATTGACGCTACGTTCGCGAGCACACCGGCAACGAGCGTGTAATTACAAGTACTGTTTGCGCTCGCGGTGTCTCTACACTGACACCATTCAAATTAATATACGCAATATTTTACTATAAAAACTATCGTAGTTTGACGAATTCATTACGGATGTAAGCAATAGGGTCAACATGAAGAAGTCCCTCGTTAAGGGATAAAACGTTGGTGTTCTCCCAACACAAATAAGGTTCGTAGTTAACCCGCTTACATCCGTAATGAATACGCAATATTTATTTGAATGGTTACGTAAGTCTTAAGTTAAAGGTTTCTTCTTCGCTTCTATACCTAAGCCTAAATATCGAAGCGACAGAAATCAAAACCATCTCATTTTTTCCGTGTTAGTGTTTTATTTTAAGAATTAATATAAGAAAATAAAGTATTCTTCATTCTTGATTGTCTTTATGAGGCAATTACAACCAAGTTGCTTCGGGCGCGTCACTAACAGACACCGTTCGTTACGGATCTTTATGAAAAGTCAGTATTATTTCATAGTAAGATCAACTAAAGAACGTAACGTCCTTCATATTGTGCGATCCAACGTCATCCGTCAACTTCTTTAGTAGTTTTTTTTAGAGTAGACCTTCTGAATCGCATTCGCGACGGAATAAAATAGCTCCCACGCCATATTAAAAAAAAAAAAACTTTTTGTAGATGGGTAAAAAGTTGGCGGACAAAAGCACCCCGTCTGCGCTGGCTTTTAAGGATGATCCTTATAATTTACTTTAAATTTAGTAAATATCCACCGAGGGGTGCCGCCTGCAGATTAATTTTACCACCGAACTGCGATGCCCAACCCGCATGCCCAGCGTGGGGAATTATGTGCATTACCTACTATAGGTATGATAAAATCCATTAAGGCGCTTATTAAGAGAAATCAGCGTCCAGCAATGGACGAGTCTGGGCTGTAGATTAAAACAGCATTCTAAATTCAATACAAAATTCAAGATTCCCTTGAATTTTCTAGCAGGTCAGCATAATATTTCGGTGGCACTCATCGGCAATTAGGGACTTAGAAACTTAGTTAGCGAAGTTTGTCTTCTTAGATCTGCCCCCATTGTCTGCTGCATGTCAATCTGATAAAGTAAGGTAGTCATAGAGATGTGTCAGAACCATTCTAAGGACCAAGTTATTTCTATTGTAGGTATACTATGTATGGGTACATATAGCATACAATAGAACTAACATGCTTTTTAGAATGGTCACATTACCGTGGTTCTGATACAGAGGACAATGATTATTTCTGATACAGAGAAAATAATTATCAAATTAGTAAATTACATTGCCATACAGCGGGGCAATGCAGCCAGTGTCTTGGGCACGCTTTCGACTGGTATTGATATGGATCAGTTGAGCTACCTGTAGATTGTTTGCAACAGTCTGCAGTTAGTTCAATTGTTTCTATTGTAAATACTCGTTTTAATTTAATTCTATTAGTTGATTGTAATTTTCTTTAATTTTCTTTTTTTATAGTTTAGGAGGAAATACGATGTTGCACTTTTTGGCCACCAAACTCAATTATTGCAAACTATATTAAATAAAACTATGATGGAGTCATTAAAAAAACCTTATAACAGGTATCACAAATTGCCCATTGAAAATTTTGAAATTACCTTTGTTCAACGAAATAATAAGACAAAATAGGTGGTGGCGCTAGTTTGGCTCGGGGTACTGTCTTAAAAATTAGTATTATTAAAAATAAATTACACAATTTTTTTATGTTTGGTTCTATTTCATTGTTTAACAAAATTGTAAATTGTTTCTTAATAAAATATTATGAATGTTATGAAGGTTAGACCTTCCTGATGCTTCTGATTGAAGGCCTAATCTAAAAAAAAATAACTTATTAAAGATTATTTATTGGGTATTTATCGCGTAGGTACCATTTGATTTTTTCTTTTCCCCAACGTTTCAACCGCAAAAAGAAAACAAAAGGTTCGCTATAAATACCAGTTTCAGTTCCAGTTTTCAGTGAATTTCACTTAATTGGTTTGAGTTTCGGTCACATGATTACGTATTTGAAGTGCTGCCAGTGAACTAGGGAATACCATTTCTTTAAATTTTGGCTTCTTGCCCATTACTTTCTCGTACTCCAATGTCCATCACAATCGATGACAGATTGATTTATTTTTAACCGACGAAAAACGAAATAGGAGACGTTTTCAACGTTCAGCTATAAAAAAATGCTGGACCATTCACACAGCATTATCTAGCCCCAAGCTAAGCAGAGCTTGTATTATGGGTACTAGATAACTGATATACATAAAATAATACAATACATAGAATGATTTTATTTATTTAACAGCAAAAAATAATTACAATTAATATTTCCACTTACCTACATCTATTTACAAAAAATCTAAGCCGTCACCAGAAGGCAGAGTGCCCAGAATGCTGGCAGCATTGCCACGTTGAATGGCAATGCTAATTCGTTGATCGAAATAAAAACCAGCATTCCGATCACCTGTGGACTCTATTAGTAGTTTTGTAAGATCTATAGATACCTAGATAGATATTTTTATTATACATATAAAACGACCAGAACACCCTGAAAAAATAAATAAAAAATAAAAAAAACCTCCTGTGTCGCAGGCACACCTTCGCCCACCACACAGAGGTCGTCGAGATGTTTGTATTTCTTTATGTAGGTTCATCGATTTCTCCGTTTATTAGGAACCGATTTGAAATACATCTATTTATAGAGAATCGTCTCAAAGTGGTCTTTTAAAAATGTGTTCCCGAAATACCAGTATTTGTCCCGAAAAACTTAAAGAATACTAAAGAATTTTAAGTCTTAGGTTTTTCAAATTAATCAAATTATGAATTCCATACTTCTATTATTGTGTTAAAAATTCAAAATTCAGATCAGTTTCAACTTAATTATTTACGTAAATAACGGCCTTTGGAAATTAAGAGATTCAGCTATCTACTTTCGGTTGGCCTAAATATTAAACAACACTTCAAGCCCTTTCGATTTCTGCTAAGTACAAATTATGGTGATTAGGGCGTTTTGAGCTCAGTCACTGAAAGGTTTTAATAACAACTAGCGGTTCGCCCGGCTTCGCACGGGTAATTATTTTTTCGTCAATTTCCCAACGTTTTTGATACTTCTTATCCTATTAAAGACAAAGAGAAATCTAACAAACCAAAAACCATGAAAATCGGTCCCGTCGTTCTTGAGTTGTATATGGTGTAACTAACACGACTTTGTTTTATATATAAAGATTTAATTTATATGTTTTGGAAGATATCTTATCATATCCGAGAAAGCGTGAAGTTCTTATTCCATGACTTTACGAGTCAAAGACCGATCTTCCAATTCCAAGCAAAGAAATTGACCCAGACGCATAGTTCACAAAAAAATCTCATTTGGTATTATTTACATAAAAAATATAAAAAATAACTGCGTTTTTAGATTTTCTCCTTTACTTTTAGACCTAGCTTTTTGTCAAGTTTCATGATTCTAGGTAAACGGGAAGTACCCTATAGGATCTGTGGGCGCCGTGATTCCGAAGAAAAATTCAAAAAAATTGGGCATATACCTACTATTAGGTAATTTGGTTACGTTGACTTAGAAGTTTGACTCACATCGCGGTTTCAAGAAGCAATGAACCAGAGTATTATGATGTGAATTTCAACTCGATACCTCCTCCACGCGTATCTGAGAAAAGAGGGTAGACAGACGGACAAATGGACAGACGGACAACAAAGTGATCGTCTAAGGGGTCCTTTTTTCCATTTGAGGTACAGAACCCTAAAAACCGACAACCGAACATAAAACCTCCTGAAGTCGGTAAAATGATAATAGCCCTTGTACGTTCTTCAGAAACAATCCGCCCGTTTAGAAACTTATCATTAATATTATACCCGTCGAGAATCACGGCAACAACTCAACATTTCCAAGTCACTTGATAACTATTTGCGAAATTAGATCAGCTTGCCCACGGGAGAATTAATGTTGGACCCTAATCAAACTTGGCCAGTGTTCGAAGTCTGAAGATATTAGACGTAGGTGAGCGAGGTGGAATGAAATAACTCTAGACCTCACAAAAGAGTAGGTAGGCACCTGTTTTACAGTTTTAGTAAAATCAAAGTTTATGAACCTTAAACCTAAAAATAAATAAATATAAATAATGGCTGACAATTCACTCATCATTATCTAGCCCCAAGCTAAGCAGAGCTTGTGGTATGGGTACTAAAAAACTGACATACGAGTACATTATAATATTAAATCATACATAGAAAACGACCAGAACACCCTGAACTTATATCTGCAGCTCGTACAAACATTTGTCCCGAGGCGGGAAACGAAACCGCAACCTCCTGCGTTGCAGGAGGTTGCGGGTGCTACAGAGGTCGTTCCCTAAAAGCTTATGATAGGTATCACAAACTGGAAGATGGATTTTTGAAAATTGTTAAACGGCATAGTAACATAAAGTAGGCGGCGGCGCTAGTTTGGGTGGGGTATGCGCCGAGATGCCAATGAGGGCATTATAACAGAGAATTAAACAAAGAATTGCCTAGCTGTTCACCCTAAACAAAAGATGCCAATGATGAAGTATGCTTAAAATGTGAAATTGGAAAAGAAGCGTAAACCAGTTTGCCTGAAATACAAGACGACCAAGAAGCACTTTTGAATATTATGCTGTTTATCCTAAACAAAAGCCGATGAAGCATTGCAGTATGCCTGAAAATATTTATAAGAGAAATATTTATCCATTTCCGATATTAAAAATGCTTACCTACATTGTTGACACACAAACTAGAATGACCTGTTTTTATGGCAAACCTATCCATTCTAGCCGGCATGAGAATCCAATACATTTGCATAGAAATTGAAATAATACAGAATAACACATATTATCCGAATAAACAGATCTTGATAAAGGTTTCTCTGAACTTGCAAATATAAAAACGTAAACAAATTGTCATGAAAGTCTGCCGCAAGCATCATCAAAAAACATTCAGCTCGTAAGATATTATTCTTGTTTTAGTGCATGGCTATTTAGCATTGTTTATTTTTATAGTCAGATATATCTTGTAGTAATGGTTTTGGATAAGCACGGATATGAAGAATCCGAAAGAGAAGCACAGTCTCGTAACTGCATACATCCATACGAGTCTTTAATGTGATGCTTTTATCATTGGCCAAATATCTAATTGGACATCCCTTTGGTTGGACATTCGTCTTTTTTGTCATTTTTCTATTTTGACATTAGTCATGCGAAGGATTTAGGTACGTCTGTCTATTTGTCTTTCTGTTAAATTTTTAGGTATAAATTGCAATAAAATTGCGGATCATATTTGGCATAAAAAAGTTCGTTTCATGGTCTATATTTCTCCAGGGCAAACAAGTGTAGGCATAATAATTAGAGACTAATTTGCCGCTACATAAACGTAGGTATAATTTTTTTATTAATCTAAGGGAAATGCGCACGCATATTGCACTGCCACGGTTAGACAATACGATTATGTCGGACTCCAACTCACTAAAACCCATTGTTAAAAACCCATGTGTTTCCGCCTCTGACGCTTGTGTGTTAGGAACATGGGAACGATTTCCTCTTCCACGAACCCGCGATATCGATACCACTATTACTTTTCAATTTGATTGTACCTGCGCACTTTTGCTTCCAAGGCTAAGGTCATAGACCTCAAGTTGTTTTGCGATCACTAACCTACGCAGTAGCTAATCCTGAAGTCCCATTAGAATTTTCCTCACATTTATGTACAATGACGCCCACGCATATGTTCTAAAAAGGACTTGAACGAAGTTTTATAATAAGTTGCGATGAACGCGCGAATGTAAAGGAAATAAGTGGAGCGCAGCGCGTGCCAAGCGAAACAGTACTAATGCGAAGCGACGATGTGATATCGGCTTTACAATCCGTTTTCCCTGAAGGCTTATTGAATTTTTACTTAAAAACCGAACTCGACTTTAGTATACTTATCTCATTTTGAGTAATTATTTGTGTTAGTAACTGTGATAGTTCCAATACTTATTTTTCGTAAAAAGTGTAGGTATTCATTCTTTATTTAATTCAATTCAATTTATTTTATTTCGGTTTTTCACCATAATTTGTTAGTAAACCACTTAGATACTATGTTAGTAACCATAAAAACAATTTCAATTATCAATAATGTCACATCAATACACATAAAAAACACATACATGATTAAGCGGGTTAACTATGAACTTAATTGGTGTTGGAAGAACGTCTAGATGTGGAGCATGCGTGTTTAGAATCGCACTCACCTTGATTATATTATCCCGTAGTTTTTTTTTATTTAAGTATAACAAGAGACTAAGGAACGTAGTTTTTTTATTTATAACAAGAGACTAAGGGACTTTGTCGCTCAGCGACCACATCGCCCAATGTATGTCCCGTAGTTGACATACATTCATATTTTTTTTGTAAAACTATGTTAGTTTTATGGCAGGTATAATATTCAAAGAGAAGTTTTAATTTGCGGATCTACTAAATAAATTTGCGTGAACTGTGAAATCTTTTACCATGTCCTCAAGTACTTCAAGATTATTATGTTGTCCTCACAGGTTATCCACTCAAAGCGAACTCGTTGCTGTGGTGCAATGGTCGAATGTTTGCCTGAAACGCAGAAGGTTGCTCCAAGTCCTGCGACGACGCGAGACGGGGCAAATTTTTATTTTCGTCGCTAGCCCAAAATTAGCATCCCCCCTCCTCTAGAGAGCCTATACTACGACGCCTATAGGCATAGTATTTCGCGTTCATTAGGAGCGAAACAGGGCAAAGCAATGCAAGCCCATTCGCTTATTATGTATTAATTAGACCATTTTTAGAAAAAAACGCAGTACAAAAAATATTCTTTTAACTTATAGTTCAATAACTACGCTTATACACAAGATCTTAACTTCTGTATTTATAGAGAAATTAAGGTTTCAGTAAAAACTTACATGTAACTTTGCGATTTTTTTCTGCAGAGAAAATTTTATGTAATCGTGTAAACAAATGAACAATAGAGCAAGTCATGAACTTTACCATAAATACATTTCAAAGTTAAGGCGCATACCCCACCCAAAGTGGCGCCGCCACCTAATTTATCTTATTATTCCGTTTAACAAAGGAATTTTCAAAAATCCATCTTCCAGTTTGTGATATCTATCATCGGCTTTTTTTTAATGCCCCTATAATAGTTTTATTCTACATTTGTATTTAGTTTAGGCAGAGATACGAAAATAGATTTTGCTGGCCACCAAGGGCAAGCAAGGTTATGATAGGTATCATAAACTGGAAGATAGATTTTTGAAAATTCCTTTGTTAAACAGAATAATAACATAAAGTAGGTGGCGGCGCTAGTTTGCGTGGGGTATGCGCCTTAATATTCAGTAGTTTGGAAGATATGGGGATCCGGCGAAGTTGATTTGAGGTAGTGTAGACCCTTAAGGGAAAAGTTTTGCGTTATTGACGTTCCCGCTTCGCTTCCCACATCCCGCGTTTGTAAAGAGTAGGTTTGACCATAAAAAATACTTACACAACAAGCGCATTCAACAAAACACGCTTTACTTCATAAACAACTTGAAACGTCTCCAGCGGTTGAAGCGACACATTTTATGGAAGTAAAACTTTATTTATCTCTTGTTCTAGAGAGAATGTCTCTAGTTTTTTCATTCTCAGTGATGAATCAAGCTCACAATGGAGGTCAGACATCCCTGAGGAAATTCAATTTATTTGTAAAGCTTTTTACAAGTTTTATACAATGGTAGCGTCCGCGCCAAATTTGTAATACCTAGAAAATGTCAATACAAATATAATAAGGTTGTCCAGTAGATCCGTATCCGTTAGATTGGTGCTCAAATTACAATATTTCGGATTTAAATCGGATCATGCTTATGCAACATTGCTGTACTTAGTATATGGCATGGATTCGATATGCATACGAATTGGAAGGTATGCAAACATACATAACAGCAACTTCCCAAGTGCTCATCTAAGCATTTGAGCAGTAGTTAGGCCCTTCGATAAAGATATAAGTAGATACTTTAGATTATAGTCAAACTCCAAAAGTTAAATCATTTTCAGATATTTTGTTCCCGACTATAAGCAAGATAATCTTTTCTTTCTTCAAAATTTAAAACTATCCTTACTAATTTTATTGCCGCATCATCAGTGAGGCTTAAATAATTTGGATAACACCAGTATCCATTATAAATAAATAAAAATAAATACTGCTGGACAAATCAAACATCATTGTCTAGCCCCAAGATAAGCTTGTGTTATGGGTACTAGATAACTGATATACATAATATAACACAATACATAGATTTTTTATTATACATAGAAAACGACCAGAACACCCTGAATAGATGTCTGCAGATCGTACACACATTTGTTCCGAGGCGGCAATCGAACCCGCAACCTCATGCGTCGCAGGCAGACCTTCGCCCACCGCGCTACAGAGGTCATCGTTAGGTTTAACCCGTACAAAAAACAGTATGTTGTGCAGTATGTATCTAACCAACCCTTGCAAAATGTAAATATGTATCCGCTTATCCATTAGTAACCAATATCAGAATACCTACGTTTATTTGATGTTGCCATTATAAAGCGGGTTCAAATACGAAAATTGGTAGTTTTCCCTAATGCCTAAAAACGTAACCCAACTCACAAAACTCTACAATTCTCAAATCAAACAGAAAGGCTGATTCGTCGACCGATAGGCACGAGTTATAGCGGTCATAATTCTAATAATTCAATATTACCTGATATTCAGAGTTTGGTCCCGATAGCGAATGTGAACACGACAAAAAGCAATTTGAAACCAATTCGGAAGAAAAAGCCTTAACGGTCGACAGGAAATTAAAAGTACTTATAAAATCCTGGATATTTATTCACAAGAATAATTATAAGGCTGTGCATTATTTACAGGAGGAGCGGTTATGAACCAACATTAGTTTATGTCTGGGTGTGCTACTAACAAAACAGAAAAAAATTAATCTTTAGATAGAGAAATTCAAGCAAAACTGTAAAATTTTATGGCGGATTTTGGACACCATCAACTAATCCATCAGTTAACCAACAGAAAAAATTTAAAAGTGAGTGAGCCTTTTTATTTAAACCTTTAGAAAGAAAGCGAATATCACTATAATAAAGGGTTTTCAAAAAAATTTCAACATGATGGCAAATAAAATCTTGAATCTTGTTTTATCAATCGCTCTATTGTGCGATGCGCCATGTTTATAATATTTTATACCTACCTACATTTGAACTTGTGGTCAGCTTAATTTACCAGTGATTAAGTTATTTATTTACTATCAAAAAGATCAAACATTAAGGTGGACGAATCTTGATAAACACCGTAATGGATTTAACATGTCTAGGTCAGACTAAATCGGCCGCAATGGATACCATGGTCTCGAAAGCACCTATCTGACGCAGGAATGAGAAGTCGCCCAGTAAGCACCTTATTTCCAGAAACCCTCCCATTTCTATGCCATGGTACGATTAGACAGCCCATGGAGCCCTGATCTACGATACACTCTGCAGATAATATCCAAAGACTCCGCTCTGACACCACCGCTACCTACCTTACTTTTGGGATGAGTTTGAAGATAAAAGAAAATTTGCATTGTTAATGCGCAAAAATCGTGTTCGATATTGGTGACGGTTTCATTCCAAGTTTAAAATTCAATTTAATCGAAGCTATTGTTCGTGAAATGATGATCTTCGAATAATAATGGTAGGTTCTACTTTAGTACGCTTTATCATTAATTTGCATTTATAGGAGATTGCTTTTTCATCTCTCTGTGAGTTTGAGGGCCGCAAGGGACATCTTGTATATAAATACGAAATTTATATAATGTTCAATAGGAAGAAGGTGAATGAGAGGATATTCTTAAGGAAATTGATCTTTGGCCACTAGGGAAATATTTATCTACTTTGATATTGTAATGAAAAAATACCAAGATAACTTTACGAATTCCTAAAAAGTATCATAACTATGAGAAGCTCCTTAACCTACAAAGTCGCTACCTCTTATTCGTCCGAAAGTTTTCATATCCAAATATAATTCCAGATCGAAGAATCGAACAAAAGTCCGCCCAAGGTTATCCGGACCCTTAAAAAAGTCTATAAAATTATCGCACACTTGACGAACCATGACGAAATTTGATTAACTATTCCATAGTCATAAACTTCAGTAATCTCTGCTCCCACCACGCATGCGCGCTACGGACACTTGCGAGCTCAACTGTACCAGTGTTCTGAAAGTCTCGCTTTGCACCAGACCCACCTGACGGAAACCAGTCGGAAACTTACGAATGTAATGACTTTACGTGGAACGTTAATAATGGTTTTCTGTGAACCTTGACGAAAGTACGAGAAGGTATAGTGATAGTGGCGGTGATTGTGTGAACCAAACTTTAGAGAACTTTTTTTTATCAGAAAGTACTTATTTTACATTAGTGTTTTAACTACGGCGGTGTAAGCTTGATTTACTGAGTGTTTAATGTGAGTTCAAGTGATTGGCGAAAGTAGCATTCGTCGGAAATTGGTAAGAAATGTTTTAAATAAATTATTGGAATAGGCAATTTTACTGCCAACGTACCTACGTACCCTATTAGTTTTACGATGTTAAAACAAATAGTATATAATATATTCGTATTAATTTATGAATAAATAAAAAAGTTTGTTTTCAGGGTCAACTTTCCGTGGCTCATTGGTAGATTAGATACTAAGAAAAAAAACTACCTACTTGACACAGGCTTGCATGTAATAAAAAGCGAAATTTTATCTATCTTGGTCTAGCCTTACCAATATGGAGAAAATAATTTATGACACATAAAACCCTGTGTGACAGTAAACATTTCACCCAATTCCATTTCTGTTTTATCTTCATCGCACGGTCACATATTTGGAATTTCATCATCATCATCATCATCGCAGTCCCTTGACACTAAAGTTGGGTAAAGGCACCTTCGTCAACAAGCCCTGAAAAACTGGGGTCTAAATGACGTATTTGGAATTTCAGAATAATAAA
Organism: Eupithecia vulgata; assembly: GCA_946478455.1. Taxonomy (NCBI): domain Eukaryota; kingdom Metazoa; phylum Arthropoda; class Insecta; order Lepidoptera; family Geometridae; genus Eupithecia; species Eupithecia vulgata. The sequence goes on along the minus strand of OX297869.1, from coordinate 6,916,435 downwards.
GAGTAGCATTTCATAAAATTGTTGTCTTTGTTGGTAGCACGAATCCTAAGGTATATCACGTAGATAAAAAATGGGATTTAAAATGTCTACTTCTCTTATGCTCATCTCGTGCTGTCCAGAGATCAAATTATGATATAAGCGGAACAGCACTACAGCGGCCTCACCTCCCCCTCCTCACCTCAACAGCCTATAATGGTACACTGCTGGACGCAGGCCTGCCCCTGATTTTTTATATCATGGGGGGTAAAGCCCATAATCCCCACGCTAGGCATGCGGGTTGGGGATCGCAGTTCGGTGGTAGATCTATTCTGCACGAGGCGCTGCTGCCCAGCCCCCGGTGTATGTCCCTTAGTCGCCTCCTACGACACCCACGGAAACAGTTGGGGTGGTGCAAATTCTAAGCCGGCACCACACGACGACAGAGGGAGTCATTTTCAATTCTAATCATTATCTAAGTGACTTATAAGTGTTATATATTAAGATATATATGATAACTACTGATAGATATTGTACAACCTTCACCGTCAAAAGAGGTTTCAAATTATGTGTGAGTCAAAAGGCGGAAAGTGGAAAATTACTATTGCTTCCGGGAAATTATTGGATAGTTATCTCATTACAGTTAATCGCAATGGGAATTGATAGTGTCATCCAGTCTGGGGGTGTTGTTCCTTTACCATTGGCCCTATAAATAAATAAATTTATTCAAAGAAACTCACGTAAAAAGACAAAACAGAAAAAAGTGTACTAAAAAATAAATATAGCAAACTTTAACAATTTAGCCTGAACTAGGTAATCCTGTGTTTTAGGCGACTAGAGTGGTATTTTTTACATAAAATAATTACTTAATTACGATTTTTATGGTTTTCCTCCTATGGTTTTTTTGCTCGGTTTTGCCAAAATTTTCACACCAGCCAGATAACGAGTTCCAAAAGTATCTACATAGGTCGGCTTAGTTTTGCGTGTAACGGATCAAGATCGTTTACACAAGTGGTTTCAGTTTGACGAATTGTCGTTTTCGGATTCTCAGAAAATGATGCGATTTACCTTGTTTTCCCAGCCAGTTGATCCAAAGATTGAGACTATCTTTCAGTCGTAGGTATTCGTTGAGGGTTTGAAAGGTCTAGCCAATCTTCCATCCCTTAGCTTAAAGTTGGGCTGCGCCCAACAATACGTTTTGTAATCGGTGCTTGTCGCCCCTGTAACGTATGAGACAACACTTTACAATATAAATCACCAGTAATGGCTCTCGATACGATCTACTGCATTGTAATGGGATGCCAGTGCGCAGACATTGTCGACACCTAACTTTATTTTGACTACAAACGTCTATCATAATGCTTTGTACTTGCATTTATTTTCTTTGACTGAATGAAATTTTTTATAGAATATGCTTCTTTTTAAGAAAATTACAGATAAATTACAAGAATTTCGATATTTAACGAGAAAACAGATTACTGTGTATGAAATATGTTATTCCTTCATGGAGCCCTATTGTAGTCGACTTACAGTTATAGCTAGATAACGCTAAGCTAATGGTGAGAAAATATAATATGTTTCTCACCATTAGCTTAGCGTTGAACTAAATAATGTTATACATATATGTAGATAAAATATAATAATTTGTACCTACCTACATCTACGAGTGCTTATGTAAAATCAACATATTAAATCGTCATAAAAAACACTTTGTTCCACGTAAATGTGGGTTTTTGCAAACAATTTCCGGCGGACTGACATGGCCATTGGTTTGTCGAACATTTTCAGTGGCCGAAATAAATGGCCCAACTCCGAACTCGGTCCACTGCCGACTGGGCGAAAACTTCCACTCTCCTCTTTTTTTCTTCTGCTCAAATGAGGATTGCCTAAGCTACGTGTGTACACAAAATTTATTAGAAAAATTATTTGAGCTGTCGTTGATAAGTTTAGCCTATCATGTACCTCTCTAAATATGAACGACCGAGTGACTGTTTTCTTCTCTTTAGATTTGAATCAATAAGAAATTAAATCTAGAACTTCCTGTAAACTTCGCGAAAATGTATGTAAGATCTTTCTCTCCAGAAAAATTACAATTTGTGAGCTGAAAATCCACCGACTTGTGTATGGCAAATTTATAAATTTATGAAACGTTTTTGGAAACGATGTTTTAAAGATTCTCAACGGATTTGCTTTATCCCTAATCCAATTTAGCAAAGCTTTCAACGTGTTTTTAAAGATAATGTTTTATTTATTACTTTCGCCTTTATTGTAATTTTGTTTGTTAATAAATCATTCTTTCGTCTTTATCAATACCTACTTATGACTCATTACTCAAAAATTTAATATAATGTATACTTAATACATTAAAGTGTTTTTTGACTGAATATTGTTTATTTACGTCTTGAAATATTGTCAGTACCTAACCTACATTATATTATAGGTAATTCCATGTGCTATTTAGAATACCTAGTTCTGTCTTAATGATTTAATCAGCAAATTAAGTGTGTAATCTACTTAATTGAAACGCTTCGAGTAATAATTCTAGGAATATAATACCAACGAAGCTACACTATTATGGCTTAACTTGAGGTAAAGGAAGGTTGTTATATTGGTAAGTGATCCCTGAGTGACTAGGCTTCCTTTTGAAATGGATGACAGGACAGGAATATAGGGTTTCCTTTGTATTCAATGTGGTAATACTCGTCATTAACGGATTTTCAATTATTTTTTCAAAATAGTAGTAGGTACCTTAGAAATATAAAGATAACTAGAACCGTCACCAAAAAGTTGAAAACATACGCATTTTTTACTTACAACTTCTTCATAAACAAAATTGATTGTCAAATAAATGGAATCGGAAAAGCATTATAGGACATGACTAATGGACTCCATTAACAACTGGAGCTTTAAGAAATAAAATAACACGTGGTCCGATTATGTGTTACAATTTAGTACGGTAAAGTTAGAAAACTAGAGCTGATGTTTTCTTTTTAAACAAAAACGAGACGTGTAATAAAAAAAACTGTTGTAACTATCATGGTTATTAACATTAAAGTCATTTATAATGGGATATTTACCATGATTTGATTTTTGAATTTTCCAATATTTCGGCACAGTTTCATACGTGTAATCACACGATCATGACGAAAACCAGATGAATGAAAGGGAAAGGTAAATTAAAAATAGCAGTAGCAAAAATAGATTCAAAAGAACCGTGCCGCTCTCGTAGGCAGCTCTAAATTTTCCGGAACTGCCAACATCGCTTAAAATCTGATTCTTTAACTGGAGACATAAAACTTGGCTCAGTCAGCGGTTCCCTAAAAAAAAACCTACCCGGAGAGTCGTAAATGTAAACTGCTAAGACTAACCACAGTCTTGGGACAAATAGACGAAATTGGCTTACAGTGGGTAGCCCTGAGTGTGTCATAGGTATCTATATCGATGGTTTCCGTTTGCAGTAATTGTGTGCTTGGAATCACGGTTCCGTGATTTTCACTTCTTACCCAAAGGCTATAATAACTTTTAAGTGTGGACGTGAGGGAAATTTTCCCACCGAATTTGAATATTTTCAAAGTAGGTAATGTAGCGTGTATTGTTTTTTACAGCTTTTATCTATCCTTTTTCGGGTATCCTCATGGCGTTGGAGGTTGGTTTTATCTTTTATTGGTTTTTTATGAATGCTTTGAAAGAAAACGTACATTATTTCATCTATAAATACCACGAGTTCCCTTTTGTGCAACTCAATTGCGCAACTTAGTTGAGCACCTACAGCAGTTTTCGAAAAAAATTGTTCTTTAATTTTGCTGCATCGACAATTTTACAAATAAACAAAATTTTACTCTCAAAGCACTCGCCCATTTCAGATGATTAGGTAATTTTAGTTCACCAGCCATGCGGTACTTAGTTTAACAACCCAGAATTTACTTAACAAAATTACATTGCTCCAATTCTTCAGATGTTGACATGCTTTTAAAGGAATTACATCTTTGTAATTGCATTGAACCGCACCCGTTCGTGAGTTATTAGGGAGCTTTTTGCGATTGAAAATGCACAAAGGCTACTTGAATACCAATCTCTTCAAGTCTTCTGCAATGAATACGAAATCACACTTTGGCGAACTTTTAAATTCTGTGGCGGGATTCGAGCAATCAGTATGAATAAAGTAGATTACGGAACCTACATGAAAGGACTAAAACAGGTCGGTCTGGTTCATCCTTATTCAATGACCAACTTGCATTTTAGTATTTTAGATGGGTTTTAATATTTTATTCAGAATAAAATAACTAAAAGATCAAGTACGTTTAAAAAAGTTTAATAACTGTTACAGGTAAAACGGTATTTTACAATTATATAATTTTTTAAGAATATGAAACTCACTTTGTTAGTTTTTTCCCGTCCAATCAGCGTCTACGAACATTCTTCAGAGTAATTAATGAAGATATTCAGTTCCGCTGTAACAAGAATATTCATAACTCAAATCGACTTAGCGCGTCGTGTAACTACTAGGTTAATTCCCGGCTTGTTAGCTGAAGTTATGTGACTTGTTGGAATTACGACTAAGTATCTTACGAAGTTCATGCAGTTCTCATTTCTTGACTCCTTCATTTCCTCCTTCGTCCGTCTCAGTTAATTATTTTTCTTTTGTACGATTTCTCCTTTTATTAAGGACCGATTTGCAAAATTATTTTTTTAATTATTGTATTAATGATTTCAATGTGGTCTCATAAATGAAACATTTTCGTGAAAAAGTATTTGCCCCAAAAAGCTTAAAATTCTGTGTACATATTAAGGAATTTGAAGTTCGTTTATTATTTTCAAGCAATCAAGTTATGCTACTTGCAGACCGATCTAAGCAAACCTAGTTTTGTTTAAGCTCGCAAAGTTAACGCAGTTTTTTATACCACATAGCTTGGTTTACATTCTGAGGCCCTAGTAAGACTTGTACGCATTAGCTTTCGATACTTCCATCGATTTCGAGCCCTTCCTATACGTTTAGCGCCTTGTAGCGCCCCTACCGGATCGAGAGGAACTACTTATTGTAGTATGACAACGATCCAATCGTTTCTTTCAATTTAGATGATAGTTTCCGAATGATTCACTGAGCATTTGCACCGAATCTAAGTATTTCCTTTGCGTCCAAGTCTAACCCAAACATGTCAAACATAGAGGTAAAACACGCTCACTAAAGGTCTGCCTGCGATGCAGAAGGTTGCGGGTTCGATTCCCGCCTGGACAAATATGTTTACGATCTGCAGACATAATGTTCAGGGTATTCTGGTCGTTTTCTATATAAAATACAAAATATCTATTTATGTATTGTATCACATTGTGTATATCAGTTATCTAGTACCCATAACACAAGATCTGCTTAGCTTGGGGCTAGATAATGCTGTGTGAATTGTCCAGCATTATTTATTTATTTATTTAATAAAGTATACTTTCTTAGCGGTTACATACTTCTTGCAATTAACTTTACTGGTAGATCATCAAGCACCTAAGTCAATTTGAAGTCAAACAAATAATACTTACAAGCCCACGCACAATAAAAGGTCATAACCTTATAGAAGTCATACAATTACGAGTAGGTAATTAAATTATGTAGTGCTGCGAAGCCGTACGTGTAAACTAGCTTTAAATTACCTTGAGCCTTACATAAGAGATAAGAAACATAGCGGATTATTTTAAGTCATTAGAATAGGCTAGTTCCCTAAAAAAATCGTATGAGTTCGTCAGTTAGATTATCAGAAGATACTGGACATGTATTTTTTTTGACAGTTAAACAAAAAGCTATGAAGATTGAGCCAGTTAAAGTTACAGGTGACGTCACGCAGGGCGACACTTTAGCGACTTTGTGACGTCACAAACCCACAATCCCAAACTTTCACTGAATCTTTTTCGTAGATAAATTTTAGTTTTAAATTATTTTACGTTCTCACGCCGACATTTTCTCTTGCCGTAGAGCTTTGTCGTAGAGCTACTGCGTAGCAATAGTCGTAGCAGTCCAATTTGTTTCATTTTGGTTTGGTTGGTGAACCAAACCAAAATGAAATAGGTGTATTATAAGTACAATACGAGCGATGTGGCGCGGTGGGCGAAGGTCTGCCTGCGACGCAAAAGGTTGCGGGTTCGATTCCCGCCTCGGGACAAATGTGTGTACGATCTGCAGACATTTGTTCAGGGTGCTATATATATATATAATAAAAAGTGTCGTTACAACTTTTCGTGAGATTTTTTTCTGTCCAGCCCCCTTTCACAACGCGCGATAAGGAACTTAGTTCAAAAAATATCTATGTATTGTATTATATTATGTATATCAGTTATATACATAACACAAGCTCTACTTAGCTTGGGGCTAGATAATGCTGTGTGAATAATCCAGCATTATTTATTTAAATTATTTTATTATTTATCATACAATGCTGAACAACAACTGAGGGGAAGCGGCTAGACTTAACACATTTTATAAGCATTTTGTTGTATAGAATTCCAAGTAGATTTCTACAAAAAACTGCGCATAGAAACTAAAGTATCACCTTATCCTACTTACTAAAACTTTCTTCATACACTCAAACTAATAAAGGAACTTCAAAAACTTACGATGACACCGTATAAATTGTCTCAGTACGGTACTTAGGTACTAGTATAGGTACTTAACATAATTTATATCCTAAAACCCGAGAGAACCGACGTTCAACTTTCAAGGGTTTGCCAAGATTTGTATTATTTATTACGCGGAGTGCCACTTGAAACTAATTTATGAAGGCGGATCAAATATTTTGGCTTGCTTTGATATTGAACGATTCATATATTTTATGAAATTTAAGCCGCTGTCCCACCGTCATGCACGGAGAGGCTACGGACGTGTCTAACTGTGCAAAAAAATGTATGTGATACCGTCCACCGTAACCCACGAACACGCTACACATGAAATACGAGATTAATGACGTCATTGCTACACGCGTGGCTTACTCACATTGCTCACATATTATGCATTTTAATAAAACGACTTTGTATTTTTTTAGGGTTCCGTACCTCATAAGGAAAAAATAACCCTAATATGATCACTTTGTTATCCGTCTGTCAACCCTTTTTTCTTCTTTTTCATTTTCAGAAACACGTGGAGGTATCGAGTTAAAATTCACATCATAATGTAACCATTTGGAGTAGCGATATAAATCAAACTTATCAAAAGTGATACCTAGCTTTATACCCAATTTTTTTAATTTTTCAAGGGAAACACATGCACACAAAACCTATAGGGAACTTCCCGTTGATCAAGAGTCATGAAATTTGGCAAGTATCAACGTCTTTTATTTTTTTTACGGTTTTTATATTGTTTATGTAATTGTATGTAACTGTGCGTCTGGACCGATTTCATTGCTAAAAAGTACAAGTTTGTTCGGAACCCTTCGGTCGGAATCCAACTCGCACTTGACGTTTTATTTTTATTTGGACTTATACAGACACTAAATATTTCTAAACAATTACGCAGAAAATTGTTTAAATAGGTAGGTACCTAAAAATGCACAAGTGCAGCGGCTTGGCAGGCGCGCGCTGGCGCTTACGGATGACGGTGCAGGAATACCTGACGGCCTTACAGACTTTTTTTAACTAGGTACACTTCAAACTCCACGCAAAATCTGCATGCCCAGTTAACCACCGTGTCCTAGTAGATGAACGACAAATGATTCTATATTTTAAACTATGCTGACTCTCGTAAGATGTTTGGAATAGTTTAGTATCTGGTAAGGTCTGTCGTGAGAGGCCAGAAATTAGATGCGTGAGACAACAAAATGGAAATAACTACAAAAATAACTGGAGTAAGTTATTCGATCTTGACGACCGATGTGGCAGCAGGTGAATATTGCGGGTTCGCCTTGGGTTGGGACCTAATGTTTGTACGATCTGCAAATATTTTTCCGGTTGTTTTCGGTATATTCTATGTATAGGCATACTAAAAATATGTACATATCTATGTAATGCATTATATTATATACGTATATCGGACATCTAGTACCCATAACACAAACTCTGCTAAGCTTGGGTTTAAAAGATGTTGTGTCGTTTGTTCAGCATTATTTATTTATTTATTCAGTGCTAAGTAGTAGAAAAGTTTGTCGAAAATCTGTATAGGTCCAAGTCGTAAAATTAAGTTCCGTGCATATAATTTTCGACTTTATATTTATGTGTTTTTTGCTGTGTTTCTGGAAATTGTTGGATTCTAAATAATTATAAATAATTATCGTTTACTATGTTTTATTTAACTGTAGAAATTCTTGCGTTGCCATTATAACTACCTATGATATAAATAGTTAAATAAATACATAATGTACAAAAACGTAACTATATTATTACGATCTTATTTAATTATAATTGTTAGCAGATTGTAATAACTCGATTCGAAAGCGCGAACCGCTCGAACAAACATTTATTTTAGTGAAATAGCGCAAATACCCAGATGGTTCTCCGAAAAACGTGTTCAATTAAAACTTTGAACATTTACAACTGAAATAACATTATTTTGTACTTTCTAAAACCGGCTTGTTTGGTATTATTAGATACTAGCTGACCCGCTCGCGATTTCATTCGCGTGGACTTTAGTAAGTCAGTTATTTTGGTTTTTATGTAAACTATCAAAGCCAAAGTTCTAATACCAATCCTTTACGATTTGCAAGTTATTATTAGAACACCTATAAAATTCTTTACTTGCTTTTCCAAAAATCTTAGAATACGTCCTAAAAGTAAATTCCATTCAAAATTCCAGCTTAGCTCTTGTAGATTCATAGTTCTCTTGTTATGTCACCCAGTTTTTTTTTGTAAATATAGATTTTCTCCTGACCGATATTATTGATTAACAAGGCTCTTTTTAAAATGATCTTTCAACATGAAAATACTTGACTATAATAGTTCTCGATATTATTATATTGCGATTATATTGCGCATTCACAGCGGATGCTTTTTACAGCATCGTTTTATACCGGTTCTTCGCCATTGGAAACAATCGTTTACTAAATATAAAAACCTGCCGAGTGAGTGATGTTGCTCCTAAAACTACCTATGCTTCACACAAATTATCGAATTCGGAATTTGTACTTGTGCCGGCTTAGAATTTGCACCGTTCAAACTCTTCCCGTGGGTGACATAAGGAACATACACCGGGTGGCGGGCAGCAGCGCCTTGCAGAATAGATTTACCATCGCATCGAACTGCGATCCCCAACCCGCGAGCATGGGCGTTAAAGACATTACCCCCTTGAGGTAAAAACCAAAGCGATTACCAGGAGGAGGCCTGCGTTCAGCAGTTGACCGTTATAGGCTGTTGAGGAGGTGAGGAAATTCATTACAAAGCGTGTTCAAAAAAATCTATAAACAAACTTCAAATTTGTAATTAGTAAGAAGACGTCGGTCGGTTCAATATGTAACCCCCGAATACTCAAACGCAACTTACATTTAAGCTCGTCTTAAATCGCGGTTTTTTGACATAATTTAATGAAAATCTGTCAAAAAATCGTCACTTGAGACGTGCTTAAACCTGAGATGCGTTTGAGTATTCGGGGGTTAGTTAATTACAAATTAATTTACATATTGATTTGATGAATTTCGGTTTTTTATCTATTTTGAAACACATTTATCAAGTACAAAATTTCGAATAGTTTGCCTTTTGCGAACAATTCGATAGAGCGATCTACTTTTTCAAGTGGCGACATCTTGTTAAAATTAGAGTCCAAATTAGTTTGTTATAAGCTCGTTATCATGGAAACCATTTCTTACCAGTGTTGTGAAAATTATCATGTGAATGTTTTAGATACATTACTTAATTTTTTTCGAGGATCAAACATTTATCAGACCACCACAAAATAACTTACAACACAAAATAACTAAACCAACAACAAAAAACAACAAAAAAAAACATCAAAATCTAATTATGATTAGTGAAGATATCAACCAAAATTGTTGTAGCTGGTCCTGATTGTTCAAAAGTATGTTTTTAAGCTTGACGGGAGCAATACCTTTGATTTTTTTATTGAATCATTTCGAGATAATTCTATAAACAATAGCAATAAATCGGTCCATAATTGACAAAGATATCGACGAGAATATATAAAAAACCATAGGACCTATTCCAGAAGTTGGTTAAAATCGAAAGAACAAATAAACTTACTGGTCTGTAACTAAACCGATTCAATTCGTTCTATCGAATTCGGAATTCCAGTTTATATTTTACTCTGTCTCGAAAATCATCCCTAGCTCAAGTAAACAAAGCGTGCCCGTATTATCTCAGCAGAATGAAACAGAAATGCTACGGAGAAGTTCGCTTGTTTGCGCAGAATCGCGTAGAGGCTTAAACGTTCACATCCTCCTAAGCATTCCGAATCGTACGTAGAAAACACAGCTTAAATTAAGTAAACTGATGAGCTACGTGATAGGCTTTCGTTTCTTTTGATACTCGATTTTATTTGAATTCCTGAAGTGGGGACTGGTTGCTTTGATCATTCGAATGAATTGAGTATTTTCGTGTGATAAGATAAAACGGAATACGTTTGAGAGTTCATTATCTTGTGTTTTGTTTATTTTAGATATTAGATGTTTAATGGTTTAAAGTTTGTTGGCATTTGATACTAATTTAGAATAGGCTGTGTCTAAATGATTTCAATTAATTCAAAAATATCCCCTGATTAAACTCCTGACCTACAAAAAGTTACTATAATTAAAAAGGTTGACCGTCTATGTTCCGACATACTTGGCTTTATTTAAAAACACATTGCTAAAATATGCACAGTCACTCAAAATTATAGAGGCAAATAATTTTGCCTTTGAAGCTTATTCGTGATTTCCAGTTGTAGTAAATACTAAAAAACTGACTCGAAGACGAATCTGCAGGATTAAAACTATCCTTTTGTCGTCGCAACTGAGCGTGGCTCAATTAAAAAGAGATTTGGCGTCGTCAACGTTCATGGTTCCTACAGATAATATATTATCAGATTTTGTTCAGCGGTCTTTTTATTATAGGTCAGGTCAAAGGTCAGGTTTTTACCGCTTTGCCCATGGGGCATATGGGTAGTTTCATTTATTCATAAAAGTGATTTTTAATTTTGTAGAACTTTTGGATCCATCTCAAAAATTATTTCACCATTAGAATGCTACATTATCCCTGAGTAAAATAAGCTATATTTATTACTAGAAAAAATTAGGAATCCTACAAGAAACCTCAATAATGTCATACCAAAGGTGTAATTTACATTTCCATAAAATGTCTTTCATCGTATGCGCAGCGGGAACTATTGATAATTGAATAAAAAAATATCTACAATATAAAAAAAAACTTATCTGATAAAACATTCGTCATTGAAACTGTGCTTATGTACACTACAATCCTATTCCAAAATCATTTAAACCATTTACCATTAAACCATTTTTCACCCATTTAAACATTTTCACAGCTTTATAATTGAAAAAATATATATCAAAATATATCGGGCCTTTTGCTGACCGCGTCAGACTTCCTAAGCAATTTCTTACATATCCAATACCATCGAAAGGGTTTGGCAGTGATTGAAGACCCTCTCAAACATGCATACCAAACTTTTTATCAAGCTATAGTAGGTACCTAATATTTACCCGCACGTCAGTGCCAAAAATATCCCAAATCTCAATTTTCCTTCGGTTGAAATGTTTACGCTGACTAAAATAGGTGGTAATATATTATTTTGAAATGCAAATGTTAGATAATACTGGTTTCTGTCGGTGGCTATTTATACACACGTTGTTTCTGGTGTGAAAAGAAGCCCACAGATACGTTATTCGAAGTCATCAATTAAAATCTAACTATTGTTCAATGTAAAGGTCTTAAGGTTATTTCTATCTGAACTTATTCGTGGGATGAAATAAGAGTAAAAATGACATAATATGTTATTCAAGGTATAAAGCTATATTTATCCGAAACTTCAGGCCGAACCGTTTTGTAGTTTTGGCTTGAAGAAATAACAAACATTCTACCAAAAAAGAAAGAAAAAAGAAAAAATAAATTTATTACCTTAAATACTACAAATTACAACACAGATTACAATTAAACATAAGAAAAACAAAAAAAATAAGGCAATAGGAGTAATTTCAGCTTTATGCTACATACATTATTAATGCATGTAGCGCTGTTTTTCAAATTACTCCTCTCGGGTAGGTGGTCACCGAAAGGTAAGGTAATAACCATTCAAACTCTCTCATTTATGTATTAAAAGTGTGATGTGATTTCCCACACTGTTTAACATTTCTCTTTCATTGAAAATATTGTGGAAAATTAGCAACAGTAACACCTACAAGTTCGTGAAAATGTAAGCTCTACCTATAAAAGGTTTCTGTAGATGAAAAGATATTTCAAGGTATATGGCGCCGTTGGCAACGTATATCTGGCTAATTAAAGTTCACTGGATAGTAAGGACTGATAGGCTGAACACTAACAATAGGGATTATGCCAACAATCCCCTATAATTGGCCGCATCCCATACAAGGATAACAATAGTACCTCTGTATTCATCCTCATTGTGAAAATATGAAGATTTCTAGAGCAAACTGAATAAATTAGGTGCCGAAACAAATTCATAGAATGGTAAAATAAAATAATATGCATATATAAAATAGTATGGAACCTACAGATATTTTAAAAACTGTTTTTTATATGTAAAAACTAATACCCTTCATTTGATAACCCATTCGACGAGTTATAGAGGTAGAGGTACTTTTGAAAATTATTCCCACCTTTTTAACCATTTTTCAAAAAGTGCTTAAAAATACCTATATCTAGAAACGCTACATCCAGCTCTGCAAACTTCGGAGATAAGGTTGATGGTAAATTTTTCAACTATATTAAAATGTATGAAACTTTATATTTTTTGAAATTAGATTTCTTATTTTTAATAAGAAAACAAATTTCACATAACCTCTAAGCCCCACAATCATACTCTTCGATTCGTTTGGAAACTACGTCCTCGATTTTACTGCAAATTTGCATATATAATAAGGTTAATTAAGCAATAGCTATGTTTGTATGGTTTTAGTTCTTCAAAAAATAAAAATCGTTCGGAAATGCCTTGGAAAGAATTTTCGCTCATTTAATGATCATTATGTATTTTGTAAAACGAAAGAATGTAATTTGTAGAACGATGCTAACATAGCCTCAACATAACATAACCCTAACATACACATAACATAGCCATTCCTTTTATTAACTATTTCTGATTATGTATGCAAAATTTCATCGCAATACAGGATGTAGTTTTGCAAATGAATCGAAAAGTACGTTTGTATGGGAGCTTAGAGGTTCGCTCCCACCATAAAGGTTTCGAAACTGCAGGCCTAGACAATGTAACAATCGATTAGCGAAAGCGATAGTAGAAAAGTCCGAAAATGTATGGGTTTGACATATGCCTTAGACATGTCACGTGATCTGTTTTCAACGTATAGATTAATGGTAGACAATGTACATACTTTTCGATTCCACCAAACGAATCGACAACACCGAACGGTTACTTCCATACAAATGCCTAGTCAAGTTACACTTTTGACAAGCGATTTCGCTAAGTAGTCGATTCTCTTGATAGAAACGCTAGCGAACGCTAAGACCCTGTAGATAACGAAACAAAATGGCGATTTCTTAAACAGCTGTAGGAATGTGTGTAGAACGAAATCATTAGAGGTGTTTATTGTTTGTTTTCTGATTTCAATATAATTTTGGTGACCTAACTACCTAGTTCTAGATGCATACGCCTGCGTTTGCTGTGGTCAGCTCAAAATGAAAATATTTGGCTTAGACGCCACACAAGGTACTTTTCTCGCCAGAAATTGGAAAGTGTTGATAAAATGCCAGAATCACTATTTAGAGACCACTTTAGGCTCAGCAAAGCCTTATTTTAGCTTCCAACACCAAGTATTAGCCCTGGCATAAATAATGATGGCAGTAATGATTACACCTCACAAGCTAACGTCTCTAATGCTGACCAAAGTGAATCCTTTATTTAGCAGGTTGTCATGAGAATGAGAATTCTAAGCGGATTATAAATAAAAGTATACATAGTGAAAGTTACAAACATATTTTATTTTTTACATAATAACGACATAATAGCCTACTTAAAAACTACACGACACGAAAGAGTGGCAGGCGCCACTGGCTCTGGTGATGGTTGAGTCCTTGGAGGTGATGCAGTAGGCAGCAGCGGTGGCATTTCATATTGATTTATTGCTGAAAAACCATTTAAGTTTGTAAATAAGTAGACTATTTAGATAGGTACTGTTTTTAAAAAGTAGGTCTAGGTACAACCTAAAAATTATAAATAATTAAATATAGATGGTGATATCTGAAAATATATTATAATACTATACAATACGGCCGGTGTCAGGTAGAGTAAGATGTTTTAAGAGAAGTTACGAACATTAAAACCCTGCTCTTCTATTCTAGAGTGGCCTTCCACAGCCTGTGCACCATGATCCCAATTAACCTGGCCTCTAAAGCGGTTAAGGTAGCATTGGTGTGAGGACTACCAACAGTGCCACAGGAATGTTGATTGATGGAGAATGTTTTTTTTTGTCTTAGACTTCCAGTCTGCTCACACTTTAAAATTATGAGAGTTTTAGCGGATTGCAGATTTTTATTTAGAAATAACTGTGGTAATTAATTTACTTGATATAGTCATACAAGTGCTTTATGTACTTGTAAGTATGTAGGTACCTTTTCCACTTTTCCGTAGGCTTATGGACACCACCACCAATAGAATTTAAAGTGTTGGTCAGCTCTTGCCACAAACGATCAGCGCTCAAACGTCCCTGTGCTGAGGTTTTGCAAGTTCACCATGGCTGCAACAAAACATAAATAAATGAAAGAGCTCTCATTCTAAATATTTCTTTGTAAATCGCGTCATTGTTTACAGTAAGTATTGCCCTCCGGCTTGAAACTTTTTAGGTGTTTTATGATAACGCTTTTGAATATGTAGATATTTAAATGTTTTAGGTAGGTGCACTAGCCTAGTTAAAATAACAAAGAAAGATAAGTAATAAAATAAATGAATCTTTTACCTTTCCATATCCTTCAAAAGAGTTGAAAATTGTTCGTCGCTGGCCCGTGCTCTTGACTTTATTTTCTTAGCTCGAATGATTCCAACAAAGACAACTTAAACGCATTCTAAGCCGGGAGGTCAACAAAATAATTCCACCAACACAGAGTTCAATATTTAATGGAGAATTCCAATTTCATCAAAGTTCATGAAGTTTTTGTTTTCAAGTGGTTTTCAATTCAAGAAGAAGACAGATGTGCGTTTCATTTCAATTGACTAATATTTTTTCATAAGGGTATTTCGAAAAATCAAATAATTTTTATTTCCAATTCCACCTATTAAATTATGCCGTTGAATTTTAGTACTCCACTCAAGTTATCAAAAACTCAATTTATGTTAAGCCTCCACCCGCAAAAAAAAAAGAAAACCTTTTCATATCGTAAATCAAAGATATTAGTTTTGCGTAGACCGGAACGTAAAAGAGACAGGCAAAATAGGCAAATGACACATTTGACGTTTGATGTCGATAACCATAGACTAAGCGCGTCTCTTAGCGATCGGACGAATAGACAAGGCGATCGCTACGCGAAGGTTACTTTGTCTACCAATCGAACTTCGCTATCGTTTCAGCTATGACGATTGTAGAAATGGAATCGCTTCCTAGCGAATGCCGGTTGGCTAGGCCTGCAGATCTCAAAACCCTAAAAAACCCCAATTAATTACAAAATCGGACAACAATAATTGGCGAAGACATCAAGTAGTAATTACATACCTACCATTCATAAAAAACATACAATCAAATCGAGAATCGTAACGTAACGTAAAACAATAGATACGTCAGTTATCTGTTGAAAATTCATTGGATTACTGAGTCGATTAACAGTGTCTGAAACATGAAACTATTGAAAGCCGCTAGGGTGGACTGCCCTAAATATAAGAGCCGTCCACCATAGTGGCTTTCATTACTTTCATTGGTAGTACAGGACGCGGGTGGTGAAGCTAATCCACGCAAACTGCGCTTTAGAGATGGCTATCCATTGAGTGAATACCTCAAATTAGTCTTGAATGAACATTGGGTAACAATGGATTAATTAGCGTCTTTGGTTCTGCAGAGACAAAAGCTCCACAAGAGAAAGAACTAGCGATAATGAGCTTTGAAACTACTTGTTTATACAGAGGCAATAGGTGATGTTTATCTATTGTCTTAATTTTGAATAATCTTGTGTTATTAGATTGCAAATGCACTAAAATTTGGACTAACAAGAATTCTAACTAAACCAGCCTGCCCACAACTTCACTCTCATGATACCTGTATAAAACGTAAGCCATGCAGCTACTTAGCTGGCGGGTATTCAAAAAATTTCTAAATGGAACCAATAGTTGCTCAAACATACAACATTCTTTAGATTTTAGAACTTTAAAATGGCATAACATTTGATTTTGTATAGATGTTTGAGCAACGCCGCGGCAAAATATTTGTCAATAATAGCTTTCAATAGCTATAAACATACTCATTAAAATTTATTACAAACAGAATAAAACATCAAGCATCGCTATTTTCCCTGAATCAACACAACATTTTAATTGTGTAAAATATCCCAGCATACAATTTGTTTGTTATTACTGGTTTACAAATAAAACGTAACCGACAAGTAAACTTTTTAACGAATACGCGATTAATAAGAGTCAGGAAAAAGTTATCGATACATTGTTTTATCCCAAAGGACTGCTCCGGGGTTACAGTAGATTTATACGGTTTGGTCGACTTTTGTTTTTATCACGTTTGGCAGGAAAGCAGCAGGGCATTTTTTACCTTTAACAGATTAAAGATTAACAAGATTAGCTCCGAGTGGTTTGATGTAACTGGTTTGCCCGAGTTTTACATGGCGTTTTTCACGGATATTAGATTGGGTCCATCCACTTTGTTATATAAACACTTTGGGTGTATGTTTGGGTATTTATTAGTTTAGAGGTACCTAATTTTTAAATCTACCTTTCGGTGCCCAGGTTCTTTATTATTTTATAATGAAAATTAATATGACTAATAGTAGCTTATAACTGATCCTAATGTTAATTTTACCAACTTTATTAGTGAGTTACTGAATTGAACCCTTTATAAAATCAAAAAGATTTTAATTTCAAAACATTTTTTATAATTATACTTAGCTATTGAACTCAATAAATTGAATTCATGAAATTCATAAGGTTCGTTGGACCAATTTGAAAAGTAACTAACTCTACAAGAGCACACCAATTTGTCTTCCTCGTTATAAATTTAAGTCAGTAATTTCTTGAACATTGCCAATCGAACCATGCTCGTATTTCGTCTGCTTTTTCAGAGATTTACATTCGCTTCTCGTGGAAAATGCAGGGATTTTGTTATTTTAATACGAGTAGCAAGAGTGTGGTAGTTCAAAACATTTTTATAATTATAATAATAGGTATAGAATATTTGCATAAATATTGAACTCAATAAATTGAATTCAAAGAATTCCTAATTTTGAGTTCATCCCTTAACGAGGGACTTCTTCAGGGTGAGTGCGGTTCTAGACGCGCGCGTTCCGCATCCCTCTGAGCACTGCGCACCTCCACTCGCTTTGCACCTTGGAGATGTCGAGGAGCTTGAGATACATCTTCTTCCCGCGGAGAGATCGTTGCGTCGGGAGTTATATGATCTGTGGCATACGGAACTAACAGTATCTACACCCGGCTCTATACTGCTATCCGACTTCCCACGTAGACACGGCTTCCAGGCTGGTGCTAGGTTTGAACCTCTGTCTCTATTGAAGTTGGGCCGCCGTCCAATCTCTATCGCCTCGCATATCTTGCGGGGAACGTATTTTTCCCTACTCAAGACACGGGCTTTATCAAAACGAACGTAATGCGATGGGCCTTCTTCAATACATATAGTGTTCTACCACCGCCGAGCTATTGGTGTCCACATTCTTAATAAGGTTCGTAGTTAACCCGCTTACATCCGTAATGAGTAGGTAACTAACTCTACAAGAGCATACATACCAATTTGTCTTCCTCGTTATTAATAAAGCCAGTATTTTCTTGAACATTGCCAATCGAACCATGCTCGTTTTACGTCTGCTTTTTTAGAGTTATATTCGTTTCAATAGTACTAGAAACGCAGTAACAGTATATCTGAAAAGAAAAAGAAACGAAGCAAAATCAAATGATTGAAGCTCAGATGGAAATCTGTTTACCTTCACCTTTGAATTCGATTCAAAGCTCAGCTGAAAATCGTATCCAGACTTTACCTCGTGGAAAACGCAGGGCTTTTGTTATTTTAATACGAGTAGCAAGAGTGTTGTATATGTAGGTATAACTTAAGCTGATTTGTGTTTGAGTAATACAAAAAAATAGTAAAAAATAAAAATAAATAAATCATTTATCTCACAAAGATTAACGTGATAAAAATAGGTTATGTTTACAGTCCGTCCTTACTAAATAATTATCAGTAGGTACATAATTGAATGAATGGTTGATAGAAAAATGAAATTTTATTAAAATTGCAAACATCATCATTCATTATTATAAACTAGTTTCTACTCACGGCTTTGCATTGTTTCTATGGAAACGTTAGGTTATTTCTATCCCATGGAACTGTTTATTGGATAAAAATCGCTTATGATTCGAGACTTAGAGCTATGCAAAATTTTAGCCTGATCTGTTTAGTTGTTTTGGCGTGAAGAAGTTACAAACAGCCACCATCCATACATCTAAACTTTCGCATTTATAATATTAGTGCGATTGGGTGGCAGTGTTTTTGGTGCTTGCCACCATCTTTTCAGTGTCACAGTGGGTATGGGTATTTCTGGTATGGTTACCACCATAATCTTTTCAAATTTACATATACTAAGAAAATACATTTAACTGGTCCAACGAATACATATTAAGTTACCTTTTGTTAATAATAATAATAACAAAAAATGTTACGCGCATGTGTAGCCCTCGCCTTTAGATCAACTCTCATAAAAGCTTTAAGCTCAGTGCTTATGGCCTCTGCCCCACGCATGTTTCCCAAAGGATCCGGTCACTATGGCCCGAGATAATGGAAATGAGAAAAACAATAATAATAATGCTGGACAATTCACACAGCATTACCTAGCCCCAAGCTAAGCAGAGCTTGTGTTATGGGTACTAGAGATAACTGATCGTTACCTACTGCAATTAGGGTGCTTTGTGGCGAACCGACCAAACGTAATCGTTCTTTTTTAGGTAAATACCGCGATCTTCCGTTGTTTAAATTGGTTTGAAAATAGCTCGTTTTTTGTAAAGCATTGGATAAGCGCATTCATTCTTTGACCAGTGAGGCAAGCTGGCTTTTATTGCTTTTACTTCGATCAAGGCTGTAATTTTCACCATGCAACGGGAACAGTTTAAATAAAATAAATATTCCTGGACAGTCTACACATCATAATCATCTTACCCCAAAAAAGAAGAGATTGTGTTATGGGAAAGCTGATAAATACTTAATGTAATTACATAACATAAATAGATTTATTTCATTATACACTAGAGGTCCGCCCCGGCTTCGCACGTACGTATATTCTATAGCCTATGTTCATCAGGGATAATGTAGGATTCTAATGGTGAAAGAATTTTTCAAATTGGCCCTGTGGTTTCGTAGCCTATTCAATTCAAACAAACAAACCTTTCCCCTTTATAATTTTAGTTTAGATATAAAACACCAATACTTTTCTCGAGGCGGAAATCGAACCTGCCACCTCCTGCGGCGTTCTCGTACTTTTTCCCAATGCACCACTGAGGTCGGTATGTGTTGAGTATGCTATAAATATGTGTTTTTTTTATTTCACTATTACGTTCGTTTCGTTTCAGCAAATAGAATGCGTTTATTAAATCTATCAAACAAAATAAAATCCTGCTTTTTCGATGGTAAACATTCAATACGAATTGTTTTGGATCTGTAGAAACCTTTGTCTGGGGAGCTATTCCGTCCTTTCTGAAAGTGTCTACCGCGAATCGTTGTTCAATTGTTGACAAAAGGAGATCGTTTCTTTTATTTTTAACCGACGAAAAGAAAAACAAAAGAGGAGATTCTATGTTCGGCTGTATTTTTTTGTATGTTCATCGGCTTCTCCGTCAAATTATAAACTGATTTTAGCTGTTATAAGTAATCTAGGATTATTTATAATTTAACATTATTTAACATTTAACATTTGATTATTTAACAGCTCAAAATAATTACAACAAATATTCACACTTACATCTATTTTCGAAAAATCTAAGCCGTCACCAGAAAGCAGAGTGCCCAGAATGCTGGCAGCATTGCCACGTTGAATGGCTATGCTAATTCGTTGACCGAAATAAAAACCAGCATTCCGATCACCTGTGGGCTCTATTAGTATTAATTAATTTATTATCTCTATTATTAACTGATTTAAAATAAAAATTATATTATATGGAGAATAATCCCAAGACGCTACATTATCTTTCCGGGATCACCTTCTGGGCAGATTTTTTACCTTTTTGCTCCTGACAGTTCCCTACGTCACGTGCTTCTCGCAAAGATAAGAATACAACGAGATTTTTGTGAAATGTATGAGAATTTAGTACGCTTTGTAGTACCTAACAAGAATGAGTATCGCAAAATGCGGCTGGATTAACCTGGGTATTTCATGGTAATATCTGAAAACTAACCACTGTTTATTCCGGGTGCGGGATAAAGTTTTAATTCTAGGACTTTGCACTTATGAAGCTTCTAGTTTTGAGGAGAAAACTACGTGAAAATTCCTTTTGAAATCTGAAATGTTATCTTTATCCGTGTTCTGAGCTAAAATACTTTTTAACGGGCGTAGAGCTCGAGAATACACCCTTGGGAATAAAGTATTTTTTCTTTTTAATTGTTGTCTGAAATCCTCAGCAAATACATACCTACATTCGTCCTCTTGCATAAAGACTCGGCTTTTTGGTGTTCCATTTACAAAGAACATACATTTCATTATGTTTTTTTTTGAACATGGAACGCTAAGCGCCGTTTTGTTCCTTTTTGGAGTTTTGTATGCAGACTCTTCCTCCATTGTAGAATGCGTTGATAGGAAGAATCTTTGCGTTGAACGTGACGAAGACACACAAAAAGTTGGTATCAATCAGCGCGAAATCTCTGGAATATTTGTTTACTACAAATTTAACTGAAAACAAACTTGGTTTATTTAAAATGCCATCAAGCGAAAGTTTATTTAATAATATGCAAATGGGGCAGAATGGCAAAGAAATAATCAACATATTTGTTGCGGTCGAAATCACTTGAAAATTGGTATTTAAAGACTTTGTACTTCACGAAAAATTCATGAAGTACAAAATTAAATCAGTGTTGATATTTACTAAAGGTAAGTTTTGATTGTTCTATTTACATTCGAATTATTTTTCACACTCGAAGTGATAAGTATCGTTTTTAACTCGGGCTAAAACGACCCATTATAATTCGGTCTTGTCATCCTACCTCGCTACGCTCGAGAGTATAAACAACCTCGTCTGTAATGGGGTGGTTAGTCCCTAATTAAAAAATATACTAATGTATCAATTAGAAATTCATAGATGTTATATTTCTTAAAGCTAAGCCGCTGTAGTTATTGCAGTATCTTAACTTTTTTCAGTAACTTCCAGTGGTATAATAGTGAATAAATACAAAATATACAAGAGCTTACAATTAAATTCTCTTTACAATCTGAGTTTTCATTAATAACATATTTTTTTAATAAATAATCACCCGGAGGAAAATGCCTCATGTTTATGTGGCACGAAATTAAAAAAGGCGCTTTCAAAGGATGTTGAACGTTTTTATAAAAAACTCTTTACAGTTAAGTTGTTTGTAAGAGGCCCGACGACGGCATGACTCTAGTGCCATGGGAGTTGGGGAGGCCTTTTGTGTGGTATGCTTCTGCGTCGACACACTCGTGCCTTCCCATCTATCTAGGGCTTCCGCGAGGGCTGGTGCGACATTTGGCCGAAGATCTCAAAGCAACGAAAATATACAGGTCTCTACAGAGCGTACGCATTTGCTCCCCTTGGAGTCGAGACCCTAGGTCCGTGTGGTACCGAGGTTCCCCGGGTTTTAAAAAATATATGAGTGTCTGGTCCAAACGTCTGGCCCGAGAACTGGTGATTATCTGGCGCAG
Organism: Eupithecia vulgata; assembly: GCA_946478455.1. Classification (NCBI taxonomy): domain Eukaryota; kingdom Metazoa; phylum Arthropoda; class Insecta; order Lepidoptera; family Geometridae; genus Eupithecia; species Eupithecia vulgata. The sequence continues at coordinate 6,894,271 of OX297869.1, read as the reverse complement.
CGCATCAGTATTGTCATATAGCGGGGCAATGCAACCAGCGTCTTGGGCACTCTTCCGAGTGATATGGATCAGTTGAGCTATCTATAGGTAGATTTTTTGAAGCAATCTGCGGTTAGCTCAATTGTTTCAATTACTAGTTTTAATTGAATTCAATATTTGATTGTAATTTTCTTTGTTTATAATTTTTTTAAATAAATTAATACCATATTTTATAAACAATCAAAGGGTCGATGATGATGATGATATTGATTATTTGTTTTATATATATTAAGAAACTCAAAATTGCAACAAACAGTTTGTAGCCCAGTCCTAAATGGTTACTGAGATAGAGTAAACAATTTTCAGTTTTCCGGTAAAAGCAATTCAGGTCATAATGGGTTTAGCTTTATAACAGCAAGGGTTAAAATACTAAACAATAACAGGATATTCTGGGCTAAAATTTATCTTTAATGAAGCGGTTAATGCGAGGTAACAATATAACGCAAATCTGCTGAGTTTACTGTGTTTATGTTTATTCACCCTACTGCAGCGAACCACTAAGAAGTTCTATAAGTCTATCGGCCTTGTATCGATTATACATATTTTTATAGATTGATTTATTAAATTAATCGAGTAGTTAGTAGGTACGTACAGTACGTTTAACGATGCGGTATAATGCTGAGACAGAAAGAACTTTTTGTTCCATCAACATGTAACCCCATAAACTAAGTCTGATCGTTTCTGTTTTGCATCATAAATTTTTATTTGTATTTGTTTCATAACAATTTTTTAATCTCTTAATATTTTATGTTTCGTGTTCTTTGACTAAATATTATTTTTTTGTTGTTTTTCTTTCTAATCAATACAAATACCAAATTAGAAATGGCATAGACAGTACCTTACCTCAAAAAGATCCAGTATCAAATCATCCTCATCATTCGGGTTAAAGGTGACTGGCAGCAGGATTCATCATCATCATTTCTATGGTATGAAGTTTCGCCAATATTGCTGCCAAGCCTTTATCCAATAAAGCCACGAAATTTAGGCAAAACAATTTCGCAGCAAATAAGTGTATAAATTTTCTCTTGATAATTTGGTGCTTTTCCTCATTTTCTTCCAATTTAGTCATAAGAAACTTTTGGATTACAAAGTTAAGGAAAATATTTGGAATTTTCAGGATTCCTCCTACCTCTCAATGCTTTTCCGTGAATGTACCTATCTAATTCAATGACAGTCTTTTATATTTGTAAAGATAATGAAAAAGCAAAAGACGATGCTTACTAAGTTCTTTTGCTACGGAATAATATTACGATTAATACAGAAAAGCAGATAAAGAATGATCCTGGATGGAAAGGTCAAAACAGAAAGTTTGACTTTGGAACTAGTTAGGATAACAAACACCCTAAGTCTACCCGTCTTGAGTCTCAAAGGAGGTCCCGTTTTTACAAGCTTTTATTTAACTTGCCCTGTCATGTGTGGGACAAATATAGCAAATGAATTTTGGACCACTTACCCTCAGCCGATTGTGTTTAAATTTTTGTACTTGTGACAGTTAGGTGACAATGCAATATTATAGTACCATCAAGCTGGAATGATGATACAAACAGTAGGTAGTAAAGGATTCGGGAAGGTTATAAGTGTTTTTTAAAAACTAACTTCAAAGGCAATCTATTGGAGATTGACAATAAAAATCACTTTTACAATGAGACATCTATAAGCGTGTTAAATCTCAATACAAATGACGAATTATTTAAAACAAACTTAGGTCCTATAAGTATCATCGACGCGTCGCAGGCGCGCGTCGGCGACGGCGAGGTGATAAGCATTCGCTGTAGAGCCCACCCAGTCGTGCAAGCTTGCACCTTAGGCATTCAATGTTATGATGTCTCTTTTGGCTGGATGCATAAGAAGGTGGTCATAGGAACTTCTAAACAAAACAATGTAACCACAGTATACAAAGTACCCATAATGTATACTGTGACGTAACCCCGTCGAGTTTGGGTTCGTTGGATTGGTCTTCCCAAACACTTTGTGCACACCGCGCTAGAATGCTAAATGATACAAAAAGTTTTTAAAGAGGTTTAGCAACATTTATTTTCTTTTTTTACTTATCTCGTAATTGATGCGTCAAAGAAATTTTGTTACATTACATCAAAAAAGCTCAAAAAATTCTTTATAACTCTGGTTCTATACTTTTTTACACTACTAATCGTTGTCTAGACAAGAGCTCCGAAAAACGGTCGGTTTTCAAAATTGTGAATTCAACCTTTGTTAAACAGTGGGTCACCTTGTATCCGTGCGTGTACAGGTTTCTATGTCCTACATATTCATAGCCCCTCACGTCATACGCTATAAATAAGGCATTCTTTATTCGAAGGCTCCTAGGAATGTCTCATAAAATGATGTGAAAAGGGGTCTGTTTTGATATGTGGGGAAGGTAAAAGCCGCCGGGATGACGTTTGAGTGAAAATGTCTTTAAGAGAAATAGCAAAGTAGCGTGAAAAAAATGTCACACGGTTATGATTATCCATAAACGTGCGGGATTTCTTTACGCAAAATTTATAACAAATGAAAGATATGTGTAGCCCGAATGCTTGTGCGGTTATCATAAATGTAAGTAGTAAACACTTTTTCTGGAATTATTAAAAGAAAAACAAGAGCAAACTTAATTGAATTAAGGGAAAAATAAGGCATCTAGGGCAAGCCATAAAAACTAGTGAATTCAAAATAAAAACATCTGGATGGCGGCTGGAGGTCATCTATATCACAGAGATATTTCTTTATTATACAAGTTTTTAGACTTGTATAATATTAGATGTCTTCAGACAACGTAGGTTTTCATTGCGTCAGATAAGGCTGCTCCACAGTTTCCGTCTTTTGCTGTGACATCGATATTTTTTTAATATTTTTTTCATTTTTGAGATACCTATCCATACTCTCAAAGTCCCTACAAGAAAAGAGAGAAGAAATGAGGTATGAGTCAGATCACTTTTAGTCTAGTCATTGTTAATTTCTCTTCAATGCGTCACATTTAAGATCTTTTCTACGACAACTACTTGCAACTAAAAATAGAAAAATAAACAGCAATAACATGTAAAAGTTTTAATAAATAAATAAAAAAAATAGACATTTGCTTTGTACGCGGTGCGTCACGAATTGCCCCTTAGCTGTCACTGCCCAAAATGTGAAAATTAAGAAAAAAGTGTATCCTTAAACAACGCGTGCGAAGCCGCGAGCAATAGCTATTAAAACTATAAAATAGATCAAAACCTGGTTACTAATTAAAAATAATCATGTACAAGCCTTAGTAGGTTTAATTGGCGTGCTTACACCTCTAAGACCATTTTACACATTGACACAGACCACTTAATTCTGTCTCGTGGGAACCGATTTATGGGATAAAAAGCCTATGTTACTCTCCATCATTTCAACTAACTCAATGCTCTATGAAATCAAGTAAGGCCGTGAAGTAAGGACAAACAAACAAACACACTTACGCATTTATAATATAAGATGGTTTTAATTATGATTTATAAAATACGCTAAATATGTGCAAAAATTTATACTTTGTCTTTTTTGCCAAAAACCCCATCGAACAAAGTTTTCTAAAGCCACTGTGTTGTGACTGTGTTCTGATATTTAGCTTCGCCGATCTTTATAACGAAACAAATGTATTGTTTATTTTTGTTATAAAAGTTTTATTATAATAATTGCAATCAAAATATTATACAGACTAGAGTAACAATTACTATAACTCAACTCAACAGCCCATAATGGTCCACTGCCGGGTGCAGGGCTTCCCCTGATAATCGTCTTATTGTATATATCTCATAGGGGTTTTGCCCATAATAAAACTATGGTACTAAAGGTTACGACTAAATTAACAATTTCATGAATCTGTATATACGCATAAAAATATAAAAATGCACGTAAAAATCGTTTGCAATAACAGCTCTCGTAAAGTTTCAGTATTTTTTCATGAGCTGTAGCGCAATCTAGCAGAGCTCCCCGGGGGCCACGAACTGCGAAGGATAACCAACCTGCCCTTGGATGATTCAATTACACCAATTCACTTGGCTTGGCCAGCTATGATTTGCCGTAAGATCCCCTCAGCTGGGAAATGGATTACTTTCCTCGGATTCGAAAGAAAATGATTGTGCTTTTAAGCAAAGTGAAATAGGCTCGCATTTATGTTTAAAGCTGGATTTTTGGTAACGAGCAGAAGCGGGGCGGTTTTTTGACACCTTTTAATGTAACCTTGAGAGTACAAAAATGTATTAAAAATAAATAAATAATGATGGACAATTCACACAGCATTAGCCCCAAGCTAAGCAGAGCTTGTGTTATGGGTACTAGATAACTGTAGATATAATATAATACAATACATAGATAGTTTTTTTTTATTATATATAGAAAACGACCAGAATACCCCTAACAAATGTCTGCAGATCGTACACACATTTGTCCCGAGGCGGGAATCGAACCCGAAACCTTCTGCGTTGCAGGCAGACCTTCGCCCACCGCACTACATCGGTCGTCAATAAATCAGATATAGAACATAAACAGCCGTATTACTTATGCTACCCATAACAGGTATAACTAAGCAAAGTCTAACCTGGTTAGGATTTATTTTTACAAATAAACAGATTAATCGAATCTAATCCAAGTTTATCCTACAAATAGAATTCTCTAGCACACTCACTTATGCCTTTCACACCTCTTTGTATTCTGGAGCCGGCCAGCTTCTAATTATTTTTATCTTATAAAGGCCTACATAAAAGCCCACTTGACCAAAAGCCATTAGATTAACTTCGTTAGTCCCATTACAATTTTGTTTACCAACTAAAGAGAGTAATAAATGGATCGGCTTTTTAGTGTTGCCAACCTTTTACATTATTCACACTCGCTGTGCGTGTAGGGTTTAGTATAATACAGGTGGGTTTGAGTCAAGCGAGCCAAAGGATTATATTATACAATATTAAGGTATACACCGTTTAAAATTCTACCCAACCAGGCTTTTTTAGCTGCGTTTATAAGGTAATACGGACCGGTTGCAAGTTAAAATGAACTTTATTTATTAAACACATAAGAATGCTGTTGAAGTTTCAGTTTCAGTGTTTTTCTAAGATACATTCTGATCGGTCAATCAATTAAATATGATGATAATACTCTCAACTGATTTAACTTTATGTAAAAATGTAGAGAATACAGAAATGTACCATGAAGCTTTAATATAAATACCGCGTTGCGTGTGTGACACATTAAGAATCTGAGCAATACTTACCCCAGGGAAAGACCTGAAGGCGTTGAGACCGATAAAATTACTGTGCTATTGCCCACGTAAATCTCGCTGGGCGCAAAATGCCGACCCGACTAACTTTATTACCTCTGGTTGGCCGAACAAGAACACCGTTTATTCGGACGTTCTTTATTAGAGCGGACGCCGGACATGAATGGTCTTTGCAGGTACGTAGAAAAGTACGTAATCCGCACCTTAACCGGAAAACTGGTTGCCGCTTAGTGGTTTTACTAAAAGTCTTGTAATTTGTCGAGAACGCGCTCATTTGTGGTTCTTGAACGTAGAACTTGGGCGTAAGTTTCTTGTTGTACGAGTCATCATAATAGCTGTGCCTTTATACTTTGACGCTGTAAAGCCGGTAACCTAGTACTTAAGTTGGTTATAGTAAGGATGTTCGTAGTGGGTTGGCGCAAATCCGTTTTTTTGTGAATTTTAATTGTTTCTGCGTTCCACAAGCAATAAAACAAACGAAAAAGTAATTTCCTGCAAATTTTAAACCGTTTTATATGAACTCATAAAACCAACTTTAATTAAATGGTATTTTTGGAGCATTTGGGTAAATACGAAAATTTGTGCTGTAAATCTACATTTTCCAAATGCTCCCAAAATACAAATGAATGAAAGTTGATTTATCATAAGTCCATAGGAAATGGTTTAAGACTTGCAGCAAATTACTTTTTTGCTAGTTTTATTGCTTATGAAAGGCAGAAAAAATTTAAAAACAAAAAAAAACTTGCGCTTACCTGTGACGAACCACCTCAACGATAGGTGACATAGTCATTCGATACAAACGGAAACTTACCATCTAAACTTTAGAATTAAAATAATGGTTAATTTATTTATTTAATTAAAATAATGGTAAGTAAACTTAATGCTAGGTGTATACTCAAAGGCAGTTAACGGCAAAAATAGCTGAACAGTTTTTTTTCTGTAAGATGACCTCTTACCAGACGTAAGTAGTAATTAGTACTATACTAATTTTATAAAGAGAAAACAATTGTTTGTTTCTTTGTTTAAATTGAATAGGTTCCAAAACTACAAAGACGCTTTGAAAAATTCTTTCACCATTAGAATCCTACATTATCCCTGATGAACATAGAATATTCCCATACCAAGCCGGGGCGGACCGCTAGTTAGTAAATAAAATACCAGGTTCCAAAATATCATCATCCTTTACGTTTCCGAGAATGCGCACAAGATCGGTAAACAAAAAACTTTTTCCCAGAAAAGGAGGTACAGGGAACTTCGATGTACGTAACCCCCTACAGTAATAATAAATATTAATTTGTATCTGACTGATAAGTTCTCTATCAGTAATGGAATGTTTTTTTTATGATTCTTTCGTTTTGGTATAAAGGTTGATTTTGAGGTGGTCCCATAAAAGTTTGATCTTCGAGGAATTGATATGTGCGCAGTAAAATGAATCGAAAACATCATCACATGGAAATTTTCACAATCAGTGGTAAAAATGTTTCAATGGCAACAACCAATATGTTCGGATCCTTTAAAACAAAGGATGAACGATCCGTTCTTTATCGAAAGAACAGATCGTTCATCCTTTTTATAGAAAGGCCATTGAGCCTTTCTATAAAATAAAATGATTATGTTATTTATTTCTTAGAGATCTGAAGAACATTAAGAGCGGCCACATACAGTCGGAATTTCGTTCGGGATTTCGATTCGAAATATCGATTTAGAATTCTCTACATATTCCACACATACGTTTATTTTTATTTTGCACGCACAGGCTACCATACTGAATTTCGGATCGGAGAAAACTACGAACAGAAAACTACTGCATGTTTGTGATAGGTCCATAGATTTGCATGGCACTACTGCGTTCAAAATCCCGATTAATAAAACGACTCCAATCGATAAAACGACTCCCAAACTCATTCTCATTAATCATCAACAATTTGAATTTGGTTTAAAGTTTTTAAAACAAGCCAATAATTTATAACTGAGGCGCTGTCACAGAATAACTACATAGTAAAAAAAATTTTCATCTAGCGGTTACCGTTCCTTATGAATTCCAGGATAAAACATAGCCTAATAATAAATACTAAACCGGGTATTTATCGTGTTTATTTACCTATTTTCCCCGACGTTAAATAGTATTTATATTTATGTGTTCAGATTGCGTAAGTTTTAAAACATGGCCTATGTCACTCCTTGAAAGAAAGCTTTCTAATGGTGAAAGAATTTTTGAAATCGGTTCAGTAAATCCAGTGAATACAACTTCACAAATAATTCACTATTTTTACATCTTTATTAATTATATTAGTATAATATAGATGTATAAACTATCAATTCACGTTCACTCAACTTGTTTATTCCGGCTCACCCCAGGATTTACTTACTAAGAGCAGCTTACCCCGTAGGTATTTTACAACGACCCATTACCAAAACCCAACAGTTTGCTTTTACAAAGAGGATCGGAAACGTGACCGATCTACTGAAATTACCCACGTGCCAGAATCACCCTAAGCAAAACTTGAGAGACTTGTAAGTAGGTATTGGAAACTGTTTTAGAAACTTATAAGTGTTTAAAAAATATAAAGATAATATTTAGTAACAATTCCGCGCAAAACCTTCTCCGATAAGCTCTAACAAAATGTAATCAGCGTTGTGGTTCTGATTGTGGAACTACAATATATTTATATTTTGCAATGGATTTCCGCAAAGTATAACACCTGAATCTGTTTTTTAACTTCTAAGTGTTTTGGTTGATTGCGTATAAAAGGTTCGCAAAGTGAGAATTTTCTTTTTTAATAGATAAATAATGTTCGTATTGTGTTAGCTCATGAATGACCCTACAGATTCAATATAACCAATAAAAAGATAATAAATAATGCTGGACCGTCTTCACACAGAGTGACACAGCATCATCTAGCCCTAAGCCAAACAGAGCTTGTTTTTGGGTACTAGATCACTGAAAACACCAAAATATTATTAAATGATTCATGTACCTATTTTTATTAGTGTTCAATATTTCAAAAACAATCATACCTACCTCAGACAAATACATAAAATTTCTAATGAAGTTCCTTTATATTTTGTTCTGTCTATTTCGTAAGTTTTTTGAGTATCTTGAAATGGGAACTTCACCACTTATCGACCCACTGCTGGGCAAAGGCCTCTCTATGTGTATGCCATTCGCCTCGGTCCTGCGCTAGTCTGGACCAGGTGCAGTCCACGGTCTTTCGAATGTCGTCGGTCCATCGCGCTGGGGCGGACGTCCCCTGCTCCTACAACCGTCTCTCGGCCACCCTTATTTGTTTTTATTAAGTACTTGCCAGAAACTTTATTTACTTTATTTTATTTTATAAACTAACTGCTTCCTGCGGCTTTACACGCGTTGTTTAAGGTTTTTTCTATCTCATGGGAACTGATTTATGGAATAAAAAGAAGTCTATGTTATTCTCCATCCTTTCATTGCGTGAAGGAAGGTAGTCAAACTGACAAGCATCCTTTGCATTTATAATATTAGTATAGTTATAGATTTCCGAAACGCCCTAAGTTTTGTACGTGATTTTATTCGTGTCATGAATATTGACCTTTCAACGAAAATCATCTCGTTGAAGGTACAAAGCCCTCTTATAATTTTAGACCTGTCAGTCAGGTTTTCAGGGAAACTAATTATCAGTTCTTCCTTGTTTAACAGTTCAAATTGTTAAAGATAGGTATGTAAGAGTTATACCTATTTTCTCACCAGTCTTCGATGAAATTTGCTGAAATGGATGGAGATTCTTTTCCAAAAGCGTTGTAAGTTTTGGCGTAGGTATGCACTTTCTTGAAAATTGAAAGTCAGTGTCAGCTTTTTGGTCTTAAGTATAAATTAATAAAATTCATTGAATTCATTTGACATAAAATCGATTTGAATTTATGAATTTTTTGACTTGATATGGGCCTGAATTCTAGTATAAAATAATCTAGCTTAAGTCCACATCACGATGGTCAAAGCAATTATAATTCAATGTTAGTAAGAGTCTTGTCATGATAACAAAATGAAACAATGCAATAGAAAAATAAATAAACTTTTTCATCATTTCTTTTATTATTATTATTATTACTCGTTTATGCTATATACCATTTATCGAATAATTCATTCTGAATGTTGTACCACTCTAAAATCTATACTTATAATAAAACTGTAATAGGTAACCTCTGTCAAGATAAGCGTTTTTCGCCACTTGAGGGACTCCGCTGATGTTGCTGCGGAGCCGGCCCTTACTGATGTACTTGCAATGAAAAGGATTATTATCTGCTTAAGTATTTTATCGGATATGAGGGTTGTTTTTTTTAGTCACTGAATCATGTTTTTTCCGGTGCATAGCGTGACTACAATAATGAAAGAAAATTTAGTACAGTCGGAAACAAAATTGCTTTAGCTTTTAAACGATGTCTCTTTTTATCAACGAAATATTTTGATCGTATTGTTGATTGAAAACCATAAAGCTATTTCAAGAGTAGGTTTATCTCCTTACAATGTAAGGTGCGTAAAAAACAAAGTGATTTCCCCCGTGATCATAAACGTCTGTCAACAGTGTGTTATATTTTTGAGACTAATGTCAAAAGCAGAAAAGAAACGACATTTAGCTAGAGAGGTTTATAATTATCTAAGATGGTTCACATGAAAATAAGAATATTAACCAGTTTTGCTATTGGCCGTACACTTTGTTCATTATTTCACAACGTCGAGCTTGACCCGATAACTGCAAATTAGTCCAAATTAGACTGAAGTCGAGGTAATTGTGATTAATAAGGTACCTGAACTTAAATTATATCCTCTAGAGTTAATACATAGTTTTTGAACGACATTAAAGTCACTAGGTACACAAGCCACAACATTTTATAAGTTTTAAGAAAATAAACTTTTGATGTATGTAGTTACATGAACTACATCATAAGTCAGTTTTAATAAAAAAAAAGAGTTACAACTATGTATATATTCCAACGAAATCTACAAATACGTGCAAAGAAATAACGTTCAAAAGAATTTAGTTATGGATCGTAAGTTTGTACCTATAGGTATAATGTTGCTTTTTAGGTAAGCCTTTACTTTTAAACGAAAGATTAAAAAAATAATGTGAGGTTAGTCGACTATTTCATAAAACATTTCAACAAAATATTTTGATCCTAATGTCGATTGATAACCTACCTTTAAAGCTACTTTCCCCTCAAGTCGATAGACTATTTTACTTAATGCATTCACTGCTCAGCGTTGCTACAACGGAGCCGAAGCGCGGCTTGGGTAATGAAAGTGTTAAGCTAGTCGACTGTCCTGCCCGTTCGACGCTGGAAGCCAGCATGAGTGAGGCCGTGTAGCGGAAGACCGGAAGCTGGTGGTCGTTGGAGACCAAGACAGGTCATGGTGGAGACCAAGGTCCTACAACTAAGGCCCAGCCCTCAGGACGAAGCATAGCAACGCAAGGAGGAGAAATTGTCCACTATATTATTTTATTTAAGCTAGTAGACTATATTTATCTAAGTGGTCGACAAGAAAACTTGTCTCCAAAGAAATCCTCAAGTACATATAGATAAGAAAAGGCGAAGGAAGTTCGAAGTGACGCCAAAGCAAAGAATACAGAGGACCGTCCCAGAAAGTTTGGAACTTGTAAGTTCTTGATTGCGGTTAAGGAAGTGCGAATTTTAAGGCTTATGGTAGTCGTTTTAATTTTAACGGAGTTTAAGTTGGATCTTTTATTTGTTGGATTAGACGTCAAACTTTTCAGGATACTTATCGCCGTAAGACCATTGAGTGGTAGCCAAGTTTAAACCACAGAAACGTCTAAGATCCCGCTGGGTCAACGACATTTCAAAAGTTTTCGGGCACACTTATTTTTGAAAGACATAGATCAGAGGAGGTTGGCAAAAATTAAAGGAGGGCTCTGTGGCATTAGTAGGTCACTTAAGGCTTCTGTGATGATTATAAAAATAATACTACCTACGTAAAAGGTTGACTTACACCTCACGATACAGTCACTGTTAAGTGACGCGTTACCAAAACCAGAAACTGTTGTGTAGAATCGATCAATTCGAAATTTTAACAGGTGTGCTTGAATTTTGATACAAAATTTTATTGTGTATCAGAGATGTGTATTGTATAACGCTCTGATCTTTCCTCATATCAGTCCACGTCTTTGCTGAACTGTGTTACAAGCATAATGACAAATTTGACAGTAGAAATCTAGGTTCGTCATTACTCGGCTAACTTGGACTTAATTATTTATTACCCATTAGATAGGATATGTATGAGTCATATGAACTTAATAATCTTTATTAGGAAAGAAAATTACAATCAAATAATCGAATTACATTAAAACTTGTACCTATTTAACTTACCAAAACCAGAAATTGTTTTGTAGAATCGATCAATTTGAAATTATAACAGGTATGCTTGCATTTTGATACAAAAGATTGTCACAAACAAATTCAGCGCGATAAAAACTTAACAGAACACACGTAACATGCTGGCAGCATTGTTATCTCTATTGAACTGGCCGGCTGTGAAATTGTCTTTCTTTTTCAATTTATTTAACAACAGTGATTTATTTATAAGCTAGCCACGATAAATGGCTACCACGTTTGATAAAAGGGAACATTGGCGGAAAGTTTTAGCAAACATGTTTGCCAATTTAACATTGTGGTGCCGTAAAAGAGTCACGTGAAAAATGTATAACGATGTTGGTCGGACATTGAGAAATTACTTGCGTCATGGGTGACTTGATTTCTAGCTTTATAGATAAGGCCAATAAGTCGGTAATGTACTAGGTATCTCATCTATATTATTTGCCAGAGAAGAATTTACAAGACAAAAATAAAACATTGTTGGTTATGTCGACTTAGTGTAAGTATTATTGTTTTGTTATAAAAAACATATTTAATTTTTTTGAGTGCCAACATATTTTTTGGTCTTACATGTCCAGCCCATCCCAAGGTTGCCTGGAAGATATCGCTCATAGCAATAAGGGCGCTTTTGTACTTATACTTACTCGTAGCATTTATGTAAACTGTTTTCTGTGTTTGTGTAGTTCAATATAGAATTAACTATCTATTAATAAAATCTATTAATAATCTATTAAAAAATATCTATCTATGTAATGTATAGATAGTCAGATAGTTATTTTATTGGTAAAATCATATTTACAAGCATATTGTATTATGTATATCAGTTATCTAGTACCCATAACACAAGCTCTGCTTAGCTTGGGGCTAGATAATGCTGTGTGAATTGTCCAGCATTATTTATTGTTATTTTTATTGTTTCGGCGGACATGTCAGAGTTGTGATCGGGTTATCCTGTCCAGAACGTATATTTAACTTAATCCCATTGATACTTTTCCCGTGTTAAAGGTCTTGCCATAATTATTAAGCAAAACTTTAACTAATTTTCTAAATTCTGTAATAATCCCTCTGTAAAATTACCTACACGCTACCCAGTAAAGTTTCCAGGTGTATCATTATCATTAGATGATGCTGTGTGAATTGTCCAGAATTATTATTATAAATGAGGATTATTCATGAAGGAACTCTACCTTCAGCGCACATGTCACTTTTATAACTGAGCGTAAACTTTGTTATAACAGAGACATCACAATTTAGTCGTGTAATGCAGACACACATTTATCATACCATAAACTAAGACAATTTACGAAGCGTGACTCCCGAAAAGGTAAACTTAATAATTTACGACAATACGTGTTTTTGTTCCTGACACAGCCTATTTCCTGTTTTACTCTCACGATTTAAGATTGTCAAAATGTCTTGGAAACTCCTGCGATTCATACTAAAACATTTACGGAGATAAAACTTTTCGGGGCTTTGTCTTGTCGGGCACAGTCGTTTATTTTAGGCTCTTTTTACTTAGTCTTTGTTGGACTAGTTTAGGCATTTTTGGGGAAATTCTTTTGTGGTTCTATCTTTGTTGCGGTTAAAATGCTTTGCAATATTTAGGCCTGGGATAAACTTGCCACCTATGGTAAATGGTATGAATGGCTAACATAACTGGAAAGTCTGCAGCAAAATGGAGAATATCTCTTGTGGTTCTGTCTTTGTTACGGTTAAAATGCTAAGCAATATTTAGGCCTGGGATAAACTTGCCACTTATGCTAAATGGTTTCAATGGCTTACATAGCAGCAAAGTCTACTGCAAAAGTGACTGCGTGCCTGAAGTAGCCCTAACGACATATTTTGTATCAGAGCCTTCTGGTGACTGACCATAACGCTCTGATAATCTTTCCTCATCTCAGTCTACGTCTTTGCTGAACCAATGCAAGCGTGATGACAAATTCGACACCATATTAAAAGTTCAGTTCTTCCGTGATCAGGGCGCATGAAACTGTGCCGAAATAATGGAAAACTCAAAAATCGAATCATGGTAAAATATCCCGTTAAAATGACTTTAAAATTTGACACCCTGTAGAAATCTGGGTTCGTCATTACTCGGCTAACTTGGACTTAATTATTTATAACCTATTAGATAGATATGAGTCATATGAACTTATAATCTTTGTTAAGAAAGAAAATTACAATCAAATAATCGAATTACATTAAAACCAGTATTTACAAGTAAAACAGGCGGTACTTTTTTTCGTATCCTAATTCGTCCTAATAAGGCAAAAACCTTTCGCAAAAGTTTTCCACACGTTGTCGTTCACGATCGATCGTGTGATCTTCCAACAATACCTGAGTAAGGCTGTAGTACTGTAATAAGGTTATTTTGTGGTATGACGATATTGTCTCACTATTATTCATTAACTAGCTGCTGTCTGCGGCTTCAAACACGCTTTGAAAGTAGCTTATATCCATCCCCGGCATAACATTTATCTCCCGGTCAAATTTCATTAATCCGTTCAGCCAACTTAAATAGAACTTAATAACAATAAGACATCAATACCTAAACAATATCTATCCATTGAAAGTCAAGAAATTTTTCTTTTGTTCTAGATCCTTCGATCTACTGCCCAACATCAGTGCTGTCTATGATTGGTGTTCAAAGCCCGGGCGTAGATTCTTGCACCGATGCGGCTTGTGAACCATGACTGCTTGGTGTTGCATCGCAATCATGATGTCCACTATAAGTACTGGGGTGTTGTCACCGGCGCCGCAGAAAGCTGAGGCCAAGGAGGCATACGGTGAGTGTCAAAATAGGGTGTGGCTTAGATGCACGGGAACAAAGGCGAGTGAGCTCAGTGTAAACTCCGGATTGTGTGTGTGATATGTGACCCTCAACCTCAACAGCCTATATATATAGTCTACTGCTGGACGCAGCCCCCCCCCCTGATAATCGCTTATTAGTTTTATCTCATTTTATTTTATCAATGCTCATAATCCCCACGCTGGGTATGCGGGTTGGGAATAGCAGTTCGATGGTAGAGCTATTCTGCAAGAGGCGCTGCTGCCCACCCCCCGGTGTATGTCCCTTAGTCGCCTCTTACGACACCCATGGGAAGAGTTGGGGTGGTGCGAATTCTAAGCCGGCACCACACGGCTTCATATGTGACCCCCTGCCAAACAACTCAGCTTCTGAAAATTTGCAATCAAGTTTTTATAAGTTTTCAGCAAAACACCTTAGCGATTTAGCCTTTTAATCCCTAACTGTAATTTTTAGAAGGTTTTTGGCGCTTGTATTACTAATAAGGCGTATAAGCCTACGTTATTTTTTATTTTTAGTTAAAGTACAAAAAATGCACTCAATTATCGATGTAAGTGTTGAGTTTCTCGTAAAAATTGTTAGACATTACAAATCAACTAAGACTAAATTATGTTAGTTAACCTAAGGTTCAAATACTGTACTAATCTATACATCAATTGGTTTCAATCACGACCTCTGCCTTTTTTTATTCTCTCAAGGTTTTCTTTCGCTGTATCTGCGAATTCATAGAAATATTCACCGCGTTATTACCGCCATGTTCTAGACACGCTCCTGTTGTTGTAGGTTCGGTATCGCCGGAAATACCTATACCTACCAGATATCCACCAGTAAAAGGAAAATTATAAAAATTGTTCCAACAGTATATTATTTCGCTTTTTGATGTAAATACAAATGTGCGATAATAAGAAAGAACAATAAAATAAAATGAACCCTTACATAATTTCTCTTTGATGTTCTAACGGGAATACGCTTGGCTTCTATAAACCAGTACAATCATTCAGTTTTTAGGTCACACGGTCACACGTAAAACAGACGTCAAAACAGGCGAAAATTTTGAAAATTCATAATTAATTAGTATTTTTTATGTTATAGTTAATAGGTTTTAATATAAAATAAAATAAAACGTCAAGTGCGAGTTGGACTTGCGCATAAAGGTTCTGTACAAACTTGTACTCGTTAGCAAAGAAATCGACCCAGAGATCCCTAAGTCAACGGGAAATACCATATGGGTTTTGTGTGCATTATGAGTCACTTGGAAAAATCAAAAATATTGGGCGTAAACGGCTGTTACTTTTGATCCCGTTGATGTAGACATTTTATTGATATCGCGGCTCCTAGAGGTTACAAACCTGATTATATGGTGTTAACTTCAACTTGATACCTAGAAGCGTTTCTAAAAAAAGAGGATTGATAGACGGACATACCATAACAGAATACCTGCATTGCTTGAGGCCAGATGACGTGTGAATTTTCCAAAGGATTTTTTCTTTGATATTTAACTAAACACATCGAAATTCCTTTAGAATGTGAACCCTCTTTAACTATTTTCTCGCTGACTATATCTATACACATTTTTGGTTGTTATTACGAAGTTGGCACTATATTGGATAACTAGAGAGACCCTACCTAGATAGTGGGGTATGTGAACCGTGCCTGTGATGCGTTATTGACCCCACAGCCACTGACTCCATTGTTCTGTATTCAGATCGCAACTACTGGTACACTCAAGCTCAAGAAACGCTGCAGAAACGACTTCAGTACGCGCCTGATAAGAAACCGGTTGCTAAGTGAGTAATTTTATTTTTCACGAAAATTTAATAACGTCCCAAAAAATTTCGATTTGGACAGTATAATTTTTTTTGGGACATTATAAAATTTTCGTGGAATATTTGCCCAGTAACGCACTATTGACATATTATATATATTATGTTGACGACCTCTGTGGCGCGGTATTCGAAGGTCCGCTTGCGACGCAGGAGGTTGCGGGTTCGATTCCCGCCTTGAGACAAATATTTGTACAATCTGCAGGTAATTGTTCTGGACGTTTTCTATGTATAATAAAAAATATCTATCTATGTATTGTATTGTATTATGTATTTCAGTTATCTAGTACCCATAACACAAGCTTTGCTTAGCTGGGGACTAGATAATGCTGTGTGAATTGTCCAGCATTATTTATTTTTATTACTATAAAAAACAAAAACCTAAATTTTATTTTTATTAATCGATAGACATTTGTTTGACCACAATCTCAGTTGACGGAAAGTGTCGATGTGGCCGACGATGTATCACGAAGATCTAGAAGACCGAGATTCACTCATGTTTTTAAGAGACTAAAAGGTTGTAAGTTGCCTGAAAACGAGCCTATTGGTATGGGTACCAATAGGCTCGTTTTCTGATTTTTTAACACACGCTCCGTGCATATTGGATGGTGAACAAAGTATATTTTCCCCAGAAACGTAATCCTGGTGGTAGGAGACGGCATGAGCCTCACCACCGCCACCGCAGCCAGGATTCTTCGGGGACAGAGGAGGGGACAGTCAGGAGAAGACACAGATCTGGTCTGGGACACCTTTCCTGCTGTGTCACTTGCTAAGGTAAGCTGGATAAGGTTCAGTATGCATATCGGCACACATTAGAATTATATATGTATTATATGTTCCTAATTAAATATTTTATTCTTTTATATAGGTACCTAATATATTTTATCATAGATAATTAGGTAGGTATAATGCTGTACCTAATGTATATAATTTATAATTTGATACTTACAGCATTATAACTAATTATCTACTTAATATACTACTCTACTTACTTCCTCAGTAACTTTAGTAATTGTAATGCAAGCTTTATCAAAACGTAGGCGGGAAAAGAGAGCAAGCTACTATGATATGTGAATTTTTAACAAATATATTTTTGTTACTTGGAATTGGAATCCTAATTTTTTTTTGAATTATTGTATCTTATATAAGTATACCATTACTTCTGAAAAGTAGTAAGAGCTTTGAAAGAAACTTATGGAATCTGAAAAATGTGAAAATTTGGGTAGGATAGAATAAAAGCAAAAAAAAACAACACACACGTGTTTCTTTTTATCTATGGTTTCACGTAAAACTAGACCGGTTCGATCCGTTGAATTTAATAACATAGAATAAAATGTCAATGTTTTAAAAACATTTTGAAACAAACAAGAATTCATGTGAACACTTATCAATAGAAGTTTTAACTTGGCTTATATCCGATCGTGTTTATTCAGTCTACAAACAGAATCGTACCGAATTTTGGGTGAAAAAACGGATTTGTAGGTATTTTTTTAGTCTATTTTGTTACTGAAAACCTAAAAACATGGCTTTTCCTAGTCACTAAACTGTTAGAAATATTCATTACGGATGTAAGCGGGTAACTA
This sequence comes from Eupithecia vulgata, assembly GCA_946478455.1. Taxonomy (NCBI): domain Eukaryota; kingdom Metazoa; phylum Arthropoda; class Insecta; order Lepidoptera; family Geometridae; genus Eupithecia; species Eupithecia vulgata. The sequence goes on along the minus strand of OX297869.1, from coordinate 6,876,430 downwards.
CGAACCTTGTTTGAAATATAATAAAAAGATTTCGAGGTCACTGAATTTATAGATGTTTAAAAAATAATAGTTATACCTTAAAATGTTTCAAACAGAATCAATTAACATAAAAATAGCTACTGGTAATAGATTTAATTTCATCGACTTATTGACTTTATTTTATCTACGTCTAGACGGGTTTTGTTAAAGCCTAAAGATATTTTGTCTTAATATTACCGTGGTACACATTAGTGAACCTCTCTCTCGATTTCGATTTCGATTCTCAGGCGGGTCATTAATTTTACCATTATTAAATCAAGATCAAGCCAAAAAAGTCATGAACATCCAAATCTTCAAATACGGGTTGACGACTTATCAAAAGTAGCTTGGCGCACCCAAATGCGAAAAGGATTGATCATGGAACACTAAACAAAAGGCTAGCAAGCAATAATTAAACGAGGCATACCCTGTAGTCAGCCACTTTAACGCTGCTGACGTAATTTTTTTAATAACAAGCATGAAGAACTAAAACGGTCGTAAAATATTGTTAATTCTGTTTTGATGTGTGATACCCAGGTGATCTGTATTCTATGTGTTTTTTTATCACGGTAGGGCTGGTCCACCAGTTAAAAGTCGCCCAGCGAGCTATGGAGAGGGCTATACTCGGAGTTTGCGAATCCTATCCTTTAGAGGAAGGATAGGATTCGCAACGAATACATCCGACAGAGAACCAAGGTTATCGACATAGCTCAAAGGATTAGCAATTATATTTATTTTATTATTAAAGTGGCAGTGGGCTGGCCATTTCTCGAGAATAACCGACAACCGCTAGAGTATACGTGTTCTTGAGTGGAGACCGCGACTCGACGAACGTAGTGTAGGACGCCCTCCGACTAGGTGGGATGACGATTTGCGAAAGACTGCTGGCAGATGCTGGATGCGGCAAGCTGAAGACAGGGCGGTATGGCGGTCATTAGCGGAGGCCTATGTCCAGCAGTACTAGAAATAACATAGGCTGATGATTATGATGTGTTTTTTATACCACTTAGTATATTTAAAACATTAACCCACATTCCATTCACATTCTTCCTAGACGTACAACATTGACGCACAGACGGGAGAATCATCAGCGTGTGCCACGGCGCTTCTCTGCGGCGTGAAGGCGAGATTCGAAACCCTGGGCCTTGACGCTGGCGGTCGTTTCAACAGCTGCTCTTCCACCATCAACTCTAAAGTAACCTCCTTGGTGGACTGGTCCCATGATGCAGGTAACTTAATGGAGTTTTACACCAGTTATATATACCAAAGTCACCTGTGCTCTTGACACAGCCGCTCCGTTGTCGTTGGCTGTCAAATTGACTAAACATTGTAGGCGGCGTGCAAAATTCATACGCAGAAATGCCACAATTCGTGTTTAGCAATGTGCCAACACGATTATCTAAAATAATGCCACCGAAATTAATGCTGATTTGTTGGTGTTGGCAGATTCTTTGTGTAGTGTGCTAAGGATGGCAGGTTAGGTCTTAGGTTAGTTTTGTGCAGGTAAATAAGATTTAATTTAAATTAATTACTTTATGTACATTTATACTTTTACAAATTAATTATATTTGTCTTTGTAGCAAAATATACAATGTTGATTATTAATTTATGCAATGTATATTTTTATAATTTAATTCGAAGAGACACTTCACAAACACTTCACAACAACTGACATGTCACACAAAAACGTTATCAATAAAATAAAATTAGCTAAACTCAACAAAAAACTAAACTTAGACCAATTTTCCGCTTCTAATTTTCTATTAGTTGATTGTAGTCCAGCGCATGTCCAGTAGTGGACTTGATTCTAATTGTAAATTTGCACAGCGGCGTTATTTATTCAATGTAATAATTTTCATGAATTTAGCACGGATACACATTATTATTTGTTTTGGTTGGTAGTGTACAATAGACATTCTAGAACTGAATTGCATCGTTTCGATTTGTTTGTTATACGTAGCTAGAAACTCATTTATTAAGCCATACTAACTATGACAGTGCTACTACGTCAATGGTTTGATTAACAATTTTACGTTGCATGCAATATACACATATTAAACAACAAATCATAACTAAATGCTTATGAGACAGTATACATGTATACACAAAATACATGACGATACGAAAAGCTTTGTCAAAAGGTAATTGATCCCCTAGCAGGTCTGATGCTAGTTTTGGTTTAGTTGTTTTTAAAAAGACTTGATTTTTGTCTGTATCTTTGTTTGTATCCATAACACAAGCGTGTGAATTGTGTGAATTGTCCAGCATTATAATTATTATATTATTTCTTACCAAAATAGCAAAAAAAACTGGCTTTTAGATTTTTTTCATTTAAAGAAATATTTCAGCTTTGACTATTAAAATACCTACCTCCGATTTTTTTAAATACTTCTGCGTACAAACAAATGGGAATTGAAGGTTTCTGTGCCGATTTTCGAAGATTGTACTGTGAAGGTTGTAGGTACAAAACACCGATTAGATCCATGCTGGCAGCATCCAGTCTATAATCCACATAAGGTACGAGGTGATCGATCTTGCTTTATGCTGTAATGAATAATTCAATATCGTGACGTCTTAACGTGATGGCATGAGAAATGCATCTAGAGGCTATGTGCAGAGTGCGGTAGTAGAATTTTCTTTAATAAACAAAAGCTCAAGCCCAATGAAAAAGGTGATGAGCTCCTAGAAGAAATGGAAGGTTTCTAAAAGATCGTCATCGCATCTAATGCTCACGCTCCGTTCACAAAGGTTTCCCGTTTGATATGGATTGGTCCGCAACGGCTCTAAATCATGAAGTCATAAATAAGAACACCGACAAAATCTTTATAAAACATTCAAGTCTTTATTAATCACAAAATCATTCTACAAAATTGACGAATATTAAAACGATAAAGAAGAAAAATACAAACGATTAAATTATGCCTAACCTAGCAACAATGACGTCCCCTCTCTCTTCATAGACCCCTATTAGTGACACTTAAATATCTAGATTTTAAACAAATAGAATGCAATACATAATTGAGTATATTTAAGACTATTTATCGGGTATTTATCGCGTACCTTTTACTTTCTTTTAAATACCCGATAACTAATCTTAAATATGTTAATCGCGAAAGTTTAAAAAGTTTTACATACATAATTGAGTACTCAGTAAGTTTAAAATTCAGTGTAGATTATTAGACAATTTTACCCTGAAAAGGAGCGCCACAGTCTAACGAAAAGACCCTTTTCATAGAAATGGAAACTAGGTCATAAGAACAATTCATTGTCTGCCAACATGCTTTTGGCTCACCCTGTATTATTTTCATAAAATTGTTTTCTTGTAGGTAAATCTACGGGCATAGTGACAACAGCCCGTATAACACACGCGACGCCTGCCGCATTGTACGCTCACGCACCGTCTCGGTACTGGGAGGACGACAGCCGAGTGCCGCCGACTGTACGCAAGGACTGTAAGGACATTGCCATGCAGCTGGTGGAGAATGAGCCGGGGAGAAATATTAATGTAAGTACTCGTACTTACGACTTATAGCGTGGATTTAAATGTGGACTGCTGGCAGATGTTGGATGCGGCAAGCTGAAGACAGGGCGCTATGGCGCTCATTTGGGGAGGCCTATGTCCAGCTGTGGACTAATATAAGCTGATGATGATGTTTAATTGACGTGAATAAAGTTACTTTAAGACCTTTTTTCTGCATTGTCTTTACCGAAAGAGCTTCGGAAAAAAATACATAATAATGGAATATAAGTAATAAATAAAAAAAAAACTATTTTATAAATAAGAAATAATTCTGCAATGTACCATCTGTTTTTTTAGCTAATACCTTTCATCTCCTAAACTATCAATCACAAGATTTTTTTATTGTCATTACTAAATTATACAATAGAATTGACCAAGAAAAGCTTTGGCTTATTTTTGCAAATAAATGTCCATATTTATAGAAAATATACAAAAACTAGATTTTTGTGCGTACGCTGCTTTGTCTTGCTCCTATAAACGCTAAATCCTATGCCTGTCCTTTTCACAAAATGGCAGACTATTACTTTCGTTATAAGTACCGGTATAGAATAGAACGAGCTTTTTACGCCGATTTTTTTCCGGATCTGTACCTACAATCTCGGAGTTATCAAATCATGAAGAACGAAGTCAAGAACTGAGCACAACTTACGCTGCATAATAATTGTAAATAAATAAATAATGCTATAGGATAGAAAAGGCTGGCAAGATTAAAGAAGATCTCTGTACCCAGTGAGTGCTATAAATTCTTCTCTGAACTTATTATATAAAAAGTGCAATTACTTTAATTTTTAAGTACCTATATTATAATAATTATTGTATGTCCGAAAGGACAAACTGTTGAAGAACGTATAATAGTTCATAAGACCAACTATGTTACACAGTTAACAATAAAGATTCTTATTCTTATTAAAATGTCAGTAACTATTAAGTTTTGTGTAACTATTAAGTTTCGTGTCCAAACACAAAGTAACCGAAACTAAGCTTTACAAAGAAGTAAAGCACCGGCGATTATGATTCAGCTATTGGGTATTTTGCAACAAATATTAACTTTCCAAGGCTAGTTATTTTATAACAAATCTAGGATTTGAATTTAGATTGATAGGGGCGCTGTAAGGTGCTAAGTTTGTGAGAAAAACCGAAACTTTGAAGATATCGTAAACTATGAAAACCTGGTATTTTGGTCCGGTTATACGGTATGACGCATGACGTGAGATAAATAATAGATTAGGCGTTACTTAGCGGAAATCCATTGCAAAATATAAGGTGATATAAGGAAGAAAGTTATTTAGTAAGTTTTGCGCGGAATTGTTACTAAATATGCCTATGTCTCAACTAATAATCCATTTGATTCTGTACAAAAGCGTTTAGATAGTTGTTTGATCAGTTAAAAATTATCAAAAACATGTCAATTTCGGTACATATTTTGCCTTTTTCTCCCGAAAAATATGACTTACTGACTTGATTTTTATACTGAAAAATAAAACAAAGGCAGGGTAACAGATTCGCCAAATAAATATTTAATTACTTGGACCGTACTCTTTTTTTTAGGTGGAAGAAATCTTCATTTTTGCACTTGATTTATCCACACGTGTTCTGCTCTGTCCCGCTCCTTTGAACGCGAAATCCTATGCCTATCCTTTTTTAAATATGTCCTGGGAAGAGGCCCCTTACAAACAAGAATCCCGGATCCCGCTATACAACGACCTTCACCGAGATGTTTATTTGATGAAACGTATTTTATCTCTAAATTAATATGTCAATAAATAATATTGCATATGGGCTGTCTAACGAATTTCAGTCCAGGATATGATTAATTAGTGATTCAAATTTTGATTTTTTTTAACATTTCACCGGCTTGATTATTAGACAAATTATATACCAATCGAAAGTATGAAGCCCATAGAATATGCAAATGTTAGGTTGCTGTTTGAAGTCCGTCTATTTTAAGAAAATAGCATGCGCACTCATTTTCTTTAAATGGACGGACTTCAAACAGCTGCTATGCTTTTCTATCGCATGGGATGGTTGGTTGGGACCTTAGACTATAAAGACAGTTCGTAGCTAGCCCACATACTATCGTAGTTTGACGAATTCTTTAGTAGCTTCAGTTGGGATGTAACTCAAATGTTTATACATTCATCTGTCAAAAATCCGGTAGTAGAAGATGGTTGGACCACTGTATTGTTTCCCTCGCAGCTTGGCATGCAGTAAGTAAAGTAGGTATATACGAGGATGTTTACACGTCCGACCATCTACCTATTTACTTGGAATGTGATCTGTGCGCAGTCAGACCACGTTTGGTGGCTCCTGAGCCGACTCCTAGTGCTGTTCTATGGGGAGAGAGAAATCAGGAACAGATAACCAGGTACCGTGAAATATGTAATAACACCTTTCGAGACATTAGCTTTCCCCATGAGTTTGTGGAGTGCGGTTATGGGCCATGTGGTCTGGTTGAGCATAGGCCTATTCTAGATGGAATGTATGAGGCTATAGTGAACACCATGACTAAAGCGGCTGTACAGACGAGGCGGCGTAGTGGTGCGAGACCCAGTAAAAGGAACAACATTTGTGGCTGGAACAAGTATGTTCGCGACGCGCATGGGGAGGCCAGGCTTAAATTTAAAAGCTGGGTGCTGAGTAACAGACCCACTTCAGGCGAGATTTATGATCAAATGTGCGAAACTCGCAAAATCTTTAAGAGCCGCCTGAAGTGGTGTCAGAGAAACCAGGACCAGCTTATAATGGACGAAATAGCTAAAGAGCGGGCAGCAAAAGATTTCAAAACCTTCTGGAAATCAACTGGAAAGCTTAACATTAAGGCTGGCCCCCCTGTGAGCGTGGAAGGCAAAAGTGACCAAAGGGAGATAGCGCAGTTATTTAACGAGCATTTTAGAGTGCACTCCCTCCTCGACCCCTCCTCTGGGATGGACGATGCTGAGCTCAGTGTTCGGGGTAACGAGCCTCTATTGCACGTGTCGGCGGATCAGGTCCGCGCGACAATTAAAGGCATGACGCGAGACAAGTCTCCCGGACATGATGGGCTCAGCATCGAACACCTCAAATATGCAGGGAACCACTTGCCCGGACTCCTTTCCATGTTCTTCACAATGTGTCTTAGTCATGCGTACTTACCTGCTGACTTAATGAAGACGATCGTGGTACCCATTGTGAAGAACAGAACAGGGGACATTTCGGACAAAGGGAACTACCGACCAATCTCACTAGCTACAACAATAGCCAAGGTGTTGGACAGTGTGCTTGATTCTTTTCTACAAAAGTACTTAAAGCTACATGACGCACAGTTCGGGTTTAGACCCGGACTCTCCACCGAATGCGCAATATTAGCACTCAAGCATACTGTCCAATACTACACAAGACGTAGGACGCCGGTGTACGCCTGTTTCCTCGACCTCTCCAAAGCATTTGATCGCGTCTCCTATGATGTGCTGTGGGGAAAGTTGAGGGACAGGGGTGCACCGCCAGACCTGCTCAATGTTTTCCGGTACTGGTACGGACATCAGACGAATGTTATAAAGTGGTCCAATGCTCTCTCGGATGCATATAGGTTGGAGTGCGGGGTAAGACAGGGGGGGGTAAGCTCTCCCGCCCTCTTCAACCTATATGTAAATGATCTCATTGTTGAGCTCAGCGGCATGCGTGTCGGCTGTCGTGTGGATGGTGTTTGTGTAAACAACATTAGCTACGCGGACGACATGGTGCTGCTGGGCCCGACAGCGAGATCTGTGGAGGAGATGCTGAAAGTCTGTGCTGACTACGCTGCCTCCCACGGCCTCTGCTACAATATTAAGAAATGTGAATACATTGTCTTTGGGGCCGCCGGTAATAACCTTAAAGAGTTCCCTGAAATAACCCTAAACGGCATGAACATACAAAAAGTAACTTCTTTCAAATACCTTGGGCACATTATTACCGACGACCTTAAAGACAATGCAGACATTGAAAGAGAGCGCAGGGCTCTAGCGGTAAGGGGTAACATGTTGATCCGTAGGTTTACCCGGTGTTCAGAAGACGTAAAAATAACGCTTTTTAAAGCCTTTTGTCAAAGTTTCTACACCGGGAACCTATGGGTCAGTTACACCAAACGGCCGCTAGAGACCCTGCGAGTGCAGTATAATAATATCTTTAGGATGATGTTGGGACTGCCTCGTTTCTGCAGTGCATCAGGGATGTTTGCCGAATATGAAACAGATGGTTTCGCTGCGATCCTCCGGAAAAAGACGGCGTCCCTGATGCGCAGAGTGCGGGACAGCCCCAATAGCATCCTACAAACCATAGCGGGTAGGATTAATTCGCCAATGTGGCAGAAATTTATAAATAAAGTAATTTAACATAATTTAATAATCTTAATTATTATTTTCAATTTAATTTAATCTGATCTCATTTTAATTCTCATTCTCATTGTAATTTTAATTTAATTCAATTGTAATTTTAATTTAATTCAATTGTAATTTTAATTTAATTGTAATTGTAATTTTAATTTAATTTAATTGTAATTTACTTCAAAATACTAACACTAATTTTTAAGGTCTAAACTACTAACAAATTATGGATCATGTAGTCCGAAATAAAAGAATTTTATTTATTTATTTATTTATTTATTTACTATCAGTAATAAATTCATCATACTACGATAGTTTTTACACTATGAAAAGTGGATAACTTGCTACGAAAACATCGACGTAGCATAGCTCTACGATGTTTTCATAGGAAAATGAAAAGCAAAGACATGAACTTTTATTCATGAAATGTACTACACGCTCTGTACAAAAGTGAAAACCAGAAAACACGAAGTAAAAATCGGTCTGCTATTTTAATACTTGTTCTTTTCAAATTGGTTATTTCCTTAGGATTGCTGTGTGATTTCAGTTCTTTTAAGAAATGAAATGAATTTTCGGCAGCTATAAGCTAAGTTTTCGTCCCTGGACTGCTATAGAAACGAATCTCAAAGATCGCAATAAACTTTTGCAGTAATAGAATATTGTATTCTGAATAAGATTTTATAATAATATTTCGACTACCTTCTACACTCCATAAACTCCGAGGAGAATAACAAACTATTTTACTGAGTTAAGATGAAAACCTTCAACCTTAAAAAGGCGAAGACCTCGTAAATTATCATTCAGAAATAAAACATCTTTATTGCTTTTATTAATTCGTGGCCATAAATCAAAAGAAATAGAAATGCTCGGCGATAAATTTTTTCCAATAAATTTATTTCATCGAAAAGCGCCTTTGACGGCTTCTAACGTGCAAGCACAGAATTCGTCATAGTACTACCACTACATACGTATTTCATACCATCTCGCAACTGTTTATATATCAACGTCGCGTCGTTACGTAGATATTATGCAATAATTATGTCTTAGGTACCCATTCCACTCATCCAATTTCTTTGTCCAATGTACATTCAATCAAAGAACTTGGATGACTTCATACAATTTACTAGCAACACCGATATTTGATTAAAGATTTGGATACGAGTTTCTGCCCGCGACTTCGCATGCATTGTTTCTATGAAAACGTATACAGGTTTTCTTTCCCATGGAAACTGAAATTTTATGGATTAAAGTATCCTATGCTACTTATATAGCTAATGCTACTTATATAGTTTCAAACAAGAAACAGACTTTATACACAAATATTTTTTTAATATACATAAAAAATACTCAGAACACGTGGAACAAAAATTTGCAGATCGTGCGAACATTTGTCAAACCGCCACCTTCAGCGTCGCAGGCGGACCTGCAGGCTGCACAACATTGGTCGTCGAAATAAGTCAAATGACCAATCGCTGTATTCCAAAGTATTTTCTCATCTCTAATCCTTTTTAACAGCGCGTGTATACTTGTTGCACGTATATACCCACCATGCCTCCATTAAACAAGGGGGTTTTCGCAATAATCCCCTTGCTAGGCAGGGGTATTGGTGATAGCAATGGAAGTGTTATAAATACACAATGAGAAGTTGCTGCCCTTTCTCCGGTAGGTTCCCTTTGTCGTCTTTAACGAAATTCACGGGCTGAGTAGTAGTGGTTATTTCATACTGTATCTCTAAATACTAGTCATATACAATATTTGTATTACAAATACATTATCGTTTATTTCGAGCTAAGGTTAGTTCAAGAACTCAAGTACTCGAACTAGAGCTAGAATTGTATTACAGGACCCATGGGTTCTTCGAATAATTACCAACAATGTGCCTTTAATAGACAAATCTACTAAGTCATGCATTTTAGTGTCCGTCTCTTAAACAATATTCTATTTTAGGTAATAATGGGAGGAGGCAGAAGACATTTCCTGCCAAACGTGACGCCAGATCCAGAGCATCCGAACAGGGATGGCAGGAGACTTGACGGAAGGAACTTGGCTGAAGACTGGGCGAGAGAGAAGAAGAGAAGACGATTGAGAGCTCAGTACATCCACACTAAGGAGCAACTGGCAAAGCTAGATCCAAGATCAGTGGATTATTTGTTAGGTGAGTAACATATATCAAGGACATGTTAATATAGGGGTACTGCAAGGGCCGATCTTGGTACCAGTACTCTTCCTGATTCATGTCCTGACTTACAATGTGTACCAGACAAATGAAACACGTAGGGATTGAAGAAGAAAATTTAAGTCTCAATCCAGATAATTAAAAATGGTTTGAGACATACGATATTGTGCTAAATGCTACTAAAAGTGCTATAATGCGATACAAAGCAGAGTTTTATTTTTGTTATAGTATGACTCTTGTGAATGTGACTTTCTTGCATAAAATTTTATTTTATCAGTTTTCTAACAGTTAGTTTTCTATTCACCAGAAGACTAAAATATAATTTTTTTCGTTGTCAAGTTTGTATCGAAGCTGGAGGTAGCCATTTTTATCTAGAAAACTCCACAATAAAAAAAAATATAAATAGTTTTAACCGTTCCGTCCGAAAATTCTCAAACAAAACTTTAAAAATCATAACTCGAAAACTACGAAAAATCTGGGAACATACGTGGGGTATTTTCCGGTCATTGTTTAGATCACCATAATTATACATACACTCCATAATAAGCTATGCTATAAAAGTATGGGGTTAATAGTGCTGTGATAAGCAGGGTTACGATTAGCCATAAAAGGACCATTAGAATAATTTGCCTTTTTGAAACCACACATCCTGTGCGTGAAATTTAAAGGCAACTCTTTAGCAAGATTACCTGAAAGTTAGCGGCACGTAATTTCCCACTTTAAAATTGGATAAACACTACGTTTCCATTCGTTATCCCTCACGAACAATACAGCGAAAACCTTACTCGACACCCTCTTTCGATTAATCGCATCAAAATAGTTTGAGACCAATTAGGTGATCTGTTTTTTTTTTTTATTTATCAGTATTGCTTAACGACTCCATTGTGCAAAACTGGATACCAAATACGACAAATTCAAGACATATTACACTATTCTAATTTGGAAATTTATAAGTTATTCTGTTTTCAAATGCCATAGCGAACGCGAAGATACGCCGCATTCAGTGATATTAACCTTTTTAAAGACATTCCGATGTTGAAAAGTTCTCTACGAACCGAAAAAATACGGCAAAAGATCACATATGCATTAAAACTGACTTTTTCTTCTCCATGTAAATCTCTTTCGGATTAAAAGGCTGCTTTTGAAATGGAAAGTCTTAATATTTAAATACACAAACAGCTTAGCGTCTGGCCAGTGGGTATTAGCCAGTTTATAAAGGGTTTTTGGGTCATTTCTATGTTATGATGGTAAAAAATAAATAAATGTTAAGGTAGGTACCTCATTATAAAGATCAAACTTTAAGGACCTTCTTATGTTACCTGAAGACGAGTTTCTATAATGTAAATATTTGAGACAAATCATTTAGATAAAAAAATACCTTAAATAATGAGAATGTCCTTCTTGTCGAATTTTCATGGGGCGCGGTGGTAAGTCTCAAATGAGACTGAGTGGCGATTGAGACTGATCACGCCCACAGGCCATGTGGTAACCAGCGGGTTAACAGGTATCAGATTATCTAGACTAGAAGATAAAAAAACTTGGGACGGGTTTTGCTCCAACTCGAAAAATAACAACTAACAGCCTAAAGCTTTCTTCGGCGCTTCTTTACTTTAGTCTACATACTGAAGGGAACGAAAGTAAAAATATCACTTTTTCCGTGTCAATGTTTTATTTTAAGAATTTGATCTTTTGACTTTGACTTTGACTTTAAACGTGCTCTCCGAGGACGGGCTTTCCTAGGACTCTCTTTCTCCCTCTCTACAACTTCCTGTCACCAGGATGCCACTGTGATTTTAAATATGTATTTGTTAGAAATGTTTCCTGTAACCTTATCTTCGATGTGACTCAACTTTATGACATTGTATTCCTATTTTATTAGGAAAAAATACAATTTGATATCTCAAAGGTACTTGAAGACGTGGCATAGTATAATAGTCAATTAAAGTTTTAATCCATTTTCACTTCAGCCATTGTAAAACGAACACGCTAGTGTTTTTTCTCAAAATCCTTCTTACGAATAATCCAAAAAATGTACATTGTGGAGGTCATAAAACGTAGGCTAACCCTCACAGTAGTTCGCACACACTTGTGCACTATAGCAAATGTCCTGCGCACATAGCTAATCACTCGCCGGCGTTGCATAGCTCTCATAATAATGTCTAATAATGTCCTCCATGGAGGACATTATTATCAGTTTCAGTTTAAAGAATTTTATTTTCTCAAAAGAACAGAGTTCACTTAAATGAGATTGGATTTACATTATTCTTAAGCTTAGTACTATTTAAGTAATAATACGTTACCTTATTACTTATCACAGTTTATTAACACGTCAATCAGCAACCGTAGATACAAGGAAATAGGAAGCGCTACATAATAAAACTATAATCAGAAGCTGTTTGCGGCACTCCCCTGTGGTTGGCGTGGACAATAATGGACAATCCTAGCGTATAGGGGTTCGTCACGTCTCCGTCTAATGCAGAGATAATCTAAGGACGTGGTTTCACACATCTTAATAACAATATAATAATGCTGGACAATTCAGCATTATTAATTGTATATTTTAAACCTACTCTAAAATACTACTTAATTTTGTACGTAACATAGTAAATTTTACGTAGCAGGTAACCAAAGATTTCAATTGCGGCACTAGTAAAAGAAAAGAGAAGTGAAAGTAGCAAGAATAAGATTACTCGAAAAACGTTAGACGCTAGAAAATATTTTATTTTAGTACGGCTAAAATAATTTCTGTAGGTCATAATATATCTGGTCGTATTTATCCACTAAGTTTTTGAAATTGAGTTTTATTCGGCTGATGGCACCTAACCACTCAAGCCTAAATAATTTTATGCTTGAGTGGTTAGGTGGGTACTTTAAGTATTAATCTTATCAAAACTAAGATACCGGTAAAGTTTGAAATTGAAAATTAAGTTAGAACTGGTGCTTCATAATTTAATTTCCGGTGTTTGGTTTACTGGTCGTGCTCTAAAGGGTCAAAGAATAAATTATAGATCCCATCCACCTCATAACAAACACAAAGAGCGTGAATCGCCACCGGTAGGTTTAATAATAAATCGCCGGGAAAACGACGGTGGACTAGAAAATGCTAGGAGATTGATTACGATAAAATGATGAAGAATTCATAACTTATTTCGTCGCTTTGTGCTTTTTCGTCCTTTTGTAGTCTTTGACCTTTCTTGTACACTCATTTTCCTTAAAGTATTAAATTGAAGATTGAGAGCGAGACGTCTCCAAAATGACATTCGACCGATTTTATACAATATTTTTTACACTGTTGAACAATTTCTTCGTGCAAAAACACTCAGCCTGGGTACATATTTACAACCTTTAATATGCTCTGCCCAGTCAGAGCGAAAATCGTTTTACGCAACGCTTAAAATTGAGCGTAGCGTGGTGAGTGCCGACAGGGAAACGGCCTCGACTAAAATCCTTATGATGTGAAAACCGCACGTACAAACTGCTTCAAATAGTCAGAATTCACAAATTTATAAATAACGCACCGGACCGTTAGCATGTTAGAGTGTGGATGGGTGGCGTGGTTAGTGTGTGGATAGGCTAGCAAACCAAATTCAGTTTAAGTAGTGAGTCAGTTGATATTTTTAACTAGCAAGCTAAACCTCAACCTCAACAGCCTTTAATGGTCCACTGCTGGACGCAGGCCTCCCCCTGATAATCGCCGTATTGATTTTTATCTAATGGGGGTAATGGGGGTTAGCACTACCCCATGGAATTAGGTTGGGGTTCGCAGTTCGGTGGAAGATCTATTCTACTAGTGGCGCTGCTGCCCGCCCCCCGGTGAATGTCTCTTAGTCACCTCTTACGACACCCACGGGAAGATTAAGTGTGGTGCAAATGCTAAGCCGGTACTAAAAGGTAGCAAGGTAAAAGGTAGCCGTAATATGGTATTTAGCTTGAAACATGGGCGTTTGGAATATTTCCTTTCAAAGGATATGACCGTAAATTGCATGATACTGAAGTAGGTGGATACTGAACGGAGGTACGAGGCGTAATGTAACGTGTAACACAGTGAGCGTTCGTGAAGTCATAACAGGGAAGGAAGGCGGTAGCAACGAGCTACGTGATGGATTTAGCGCATGGCGTATCATGCGCACCGGCCAGTACCCAGCTTTACTGTAACGTAATATCCTGAAACCTGTACAACTTTTCTGCAAAAAGGTTTTCTTTTTTATTTAGCTGGGGAATAAACGTTAAAGGGACATAGACCTAATAAACCGATAGGACATTTCGATAAAAGGACAATACTGACCTACGGGCTGACCTACGGGCTGCAAACCTATCCGTTTATACAAGCAGATTTCAAAAGATGTGTTTTTTACTCAGCCAAGGTGGCCTCCCTGTATTTTTAGGCAACGGAAAAACTATAGAGTTTAAAAATAATCCTTTTTATATTTCAGCTCACTTTCATTGTGACAGGGTTCAACTCATAAAACCATTCACAATTCGGAATATAAAATTTATCCAATAAAACCATTTGTGAGTCGCGGTATAGAAATATCTACGGCAGAGTATAATGATTTCATCCATTTGGTATTGTTGTTTGTTTATAACATAGAAACTCCTTTCATAAAACTTTCCTGATTATTCGTTGAGTAGAGTTGTGTGTGTTTACTCATCGTTATAGGTACACACACTACCTTACTGAAATGTTGTTATAGGTTTAAAAATAACTCTTTTAGATACAAGTAAATTTTATTAAAAAGTTAACAATTTTTACTAAAGTTCTAAAGCAATTTTTTTCTCTTTTGTCATATAATTAAATGGGGTACAGCGGGGCAATGCAGCCAGCTTCTTGGGCACGCTTCCGACTGGTATTGATATGGATCAGTTGAGCTACCTGTAGATTGTTTGCAACAGTCTGGAGTTAGCTCAATGGTTTCAATTGTAAATAGTATTTTTAATTTAATGCTTCAGATTGTAATTTTCTTTAGTAAATGGGTGCACCGTTTTTTTATATTAGCTAAGAAAACTCATAATAGCTACACGTCAGCTGAAACGGGACCGTGGTGGCTGGCACAAAACTAGGGAGGTCCATAACCAGCAGTGGGTAAAATTTAACTAGATGATGATAATGAAAACAATTAATAAACACTTGCAAAAAAACCGTATAATTTATTAGATTTATAGCTAGAAGGATTACAAGTTAGTATGGTACGTGCTTATTTTGACACACGTCAAAAAACACCCTCTTTTTGGTTGGAGGTTAAAAGCATCGAATTATTCGCGTATTTCCCATTGGCATTCATGACATTTATTTTACGACTGCGACTTATCGTGGATTCCGTAGGTACGCCCTGGGAGAGCCCCTGTAATTACGCTTTCGCGCAAAAACAACCATCTATTGAGAATTTAAATGGTAAATAACATGCATTTATAAATAGGCTTCGTCTCTGAGAAATTACAAACGAGTTAAGTTGTGTTGGCTTTTGTTTTGTTTTGAGTTGCCTTTTTAAAACCTGCTTTTCTTTTTACCTTTTAGGTCAACAAGAAAATGCTTGTACGTGAATTATACGTTTTTAATTTTAAATGTATGGGTAATCAAACCAATGTTTATGTAAAATATTATAATACGTACCTTTAAAAACACTCGTTTGATCCACTGGTTTTGATAGTTTGAGGTGAGATAAGTCCCTCATTAAGGGATAAAACGTTAGTGTTCTTCCAATACAAATAAGTTTCGTAGTGAACCCGCATATATCCATAATGAATATATAAACACGATGGTATTTAAGTAAGAAATGGTCTATACTACGTTCTGTCTTAGTCTAAAGGACTTAGCTTTTCTAGCCTGATTCGTCCATCTGCTGGGCAAAAACCTGCCCCACATAATGCGGTCACGTGTGATCCCCCACCAGTTCTTAGCTTAAATATTCTTATTAATTCCTAGGTACCATTATCCTAAAATAATTGCTATTTGTAGTATAAATCCTACACGCCATGCAAAATTCCTCTGATTTATGAATAGACTGTAATATTTCAAACCGCAATATTATTCTCATGTGAACATACCGCGAACAAAGATTTATCAAACAATCTGCAGAACAATGACAACCAACTCATGGAAAATACAAACTTATTTGACTAAATCCTCACGTTTGAATCGGAACACAGAGATGCAGTAAAATAAAGTGTAATCGCGTACGAGAATTGTGTGAGAATTTTTGTTGTAGAGCTTACCTGCACTCTGGGTATGTATAAGAAATGAAATAGGTTCCGAAAAATTTAAGTCCCGCCGAAGTCGAAATTTTTGTTAACTTATTTTCATATCGTATAAAACTTTAACAAATTTACGTTTTACAACTTTAAAGGATATTTATTGGCAATTCACAATAAAAATCACACGTTTAATGATACGTACGAGCGTATTAATTGACGATGTAACTACTCTAGGGTGAGTGAGATTCTGATCGATCAAAGTGTTTGAAGGATCTTTACCATCCCATCGTTGCGTCTTGTCTGAGAAGTGAGTGGTCGAGGTGTTAATAAGTGTTACGTTGTTGCGTAGAGCCTCGTAGAGCAACCTTCCTTTTAAGGCCTTTTTTATGCTGATGTCAAAAAGACAGTTTTTTTTTAGTTTTTTGATAAAGTTAAATTTAAAATGCTTATGAGTTAAATTTATGAGCGAAATTGTCATTCGCAGGTACAAGTTATCCTAAAATAACATCGTTAACGCTAAAAAAACAAAAAAATAAATTAAATCATAATCATGAATAGAAAGTTGTTAGATTAGTTGAATAAATGAGTTTAATTATTAACACATCACACTTATATTACAAAATATGAAAGTTTGGACGTTTGGATGTTTGTAACCTCTTCACGGCAAAACTAATAATAAATAAATAAATAATGCTGGACAATTCACACAGCATTATCTAGCCCCACTAATGAACGGATAGGGTTGAAATTTTGCATATAGGTACATAGGGCGCTATGGCGCTTATTAGGGGAGACCTATGTCCAGCTGTGGACTGGTATAGGCTGATGATGATGACATAGTTCTAAACCGGGAATAAAACATGGGCTTTTTATCTCATATATCAGTTTCCATTGGATAAACTAATATTCTTATAAATTGTACTTAAGTATCTAGAAACTTCTCTCGCTAACTCTACAAAAGTCAGAGTTTATACTGTTGTCTTTTACATTTGAATTCGAATGATCTCAAAACATTTATCTTCTAACAGTGTTGAATTAACAATTCTAATAGATGTTGTTCTAACAAACAATTTACTAAAAGTTAATATCAACAGGGCTATTTGAATACTCTCATATGGAGTTCAACGTGGAACGGGGGGCGGCGGTGGATGCTGAGGAGGGGGCAGCGGCAGGAGCCGCTGTGAAAGCGGACGACCCGTCGCTAGCGGACATGACGAGAGCGGCTCTTTCCATTCTTATGAAGAATGATAAGGGGTTCTTTCTTCTTATTGAAGGTTTGTTTTGCTAGTTAGAATAGATGGTTCACGCATACAGTCGGGTAACACGTAATATCTACTTATGTCACAAACATAAGTTTGTGTGTTGGCAGATAATTGTTTGTTTGTTTACGACTATGGACATGGTAGATATTCATACGTACTTTATGTACGTATGTAAACCGTACATTGGTTTTATAAAATTGTTTGATAAAATTTTATATAGCAGTTTAAAAATAAATGCATGCAAATAAAACATTTCAGCACATATTTAAAAATAATAAATGAATCCTGTTTTTGCCACGTAAGTGAGCAAGCAGAGAATAAACATGCATTTTCTTGTTTATTTATTGATTTTTATTGCATGAATTTGAGATAAACAAAAAATACAAATTAAACACGATTGTACGGTTTAAAATTAGTTTTTAGATTAAAGTGCCAAAACCCACACTCAGAAAAATTTCTAAGAATCAATAATAGCAAAAGGCCGTTTTAATAATTATTAAAGTAAGCGGAATAACAACCATGTTTGTGTTAGATCCGAAGAACACCCCTTATCGAGGAACATTGCGGGTTCAAGTACCAGACGACCTCTGTGGCGCGGTGGGCGAAGGTCTGCCTGCGACGCAGAAGGTTGCGGGTTCGATTCCCGCTTCGGGATAAATGTATGTACGATCTGCAGACATTTGTTCAGGGTGTTCTGGTCGTTTTCTATAATAATAAAAAATATCTATCTACATATGTATTGTATTAAATTATGTATATCAGTTATCTAGTCCCCATAACACAAGCTCTGCTTAGCTTGGGGCTAGATAATGCTGTGTGAATTGTCTCGCATTATTTATTATTATTAAGTCTTACGTGTTAAATGTTAGTGATATAAATTGTAAGGTTTAAACCAGTTTTTATTCTACAGGAGGGCGGATTGACCACGCACACCACTACAACAATCCTTACAGAGCTCTGGACGAGACTCTAGAGCTAGAGACAGCGCTCCTGGCTGCGCTGGAGAGGGTTAACCCTCACGAGACACTGATCGTGGTCACCGCTGACCACGGGCATGTCATGACCTTTGGAGGCCAAGCCACACCGAGGGGACATCCTGTATTAGGTAAGTTCTATCATATCATCAGCCTATATTGATGATGATGTCCTCCTAGCTGAATTTCGGTCATAGAGGTACCATAAGCAAAAACTCACTTAAAAAATAACTTTGACCAGACCCGGGACTTGAACCCACGACCTTAATAACAGCTGTTGAACTCGCGACCGCTTGACAACTTATTTAATATTACACCGTCAAATAGTTATTTTAACTTGTTTTTAAGCAGAATTTTAATTTCACTTCACGTATTGCGCTGTATGATTATGTTGTTGTAAAGTGCAAACACAATAAAAAAAATCTTGCATTTCAGATACAAAATTAAAGACCCATACTACAACATATGCACAAAATGCTGCACAGCCGATATTTTCTTTATCTGTTATTTTATATCTATTGAGAATCTGTTTATCTAACTATCCAACATCTCTAATCAAAGCAGTTTCTGAGAAACAAATGTTCCAGTTGTTTTTGTTTTCTGTCTTGTTATCTGATTTGAAGTATCAAACTTTCCTGTACACTACAACTCCCAGGCTAGAGCCCAGGAAATTCAAAGATTTCTTTGAAGTTGTACCTATCTAATATCTATACCCCGCCTCGGAACAAATTTGTGTACGATCTGCAGAAATTTGTTCCGTTGGTCTGGGTGTTTTCTATATATAATAAAAAATATCTATCTAAGTAATGTATAATATTACGTATATCAGTTATCTAGTACCCATAACACAAGCTCTGCTTACCTTGGGGCTAGATAATGCTGTGTGAATTGTCCAGCATTATTATTATTATTATTATTATACACTTAATGATCTGCAAGAAGTTGTATCTACCATTTTCATCACTGTTGTATCTACCATTTACATTAAATTATGTAAAAAAACCGCGACTTAAGACGAGCTTAAATGTAAGATGCGTTTTAGTATTCGGGCGTTAGGCTACCAACATATTTTATAGCCTTCTCAATTTTCACTTTACTGAAAACAATCTACAGGTAGCTCAACTGATCCATATCAATACCAGTTGGAAGCGTGCCTAAGACACTGGCTGCATTGCCCCGCTGTATAGCAATGCTGATGCGCTG
Source organism: Eupithecia vulgata (assembly GCA_946478455.1). Lineage (NCBI taxonomy): Eukaryota > Metazoa > Arthropoda > Insecta > Lepidoptera > Geometridae > Eupithecia > Eupithecia vulgata. The sequence continues at coordinate 6,856,745 of OX297869.1, read as the reverse complement.
TGCCAGATACTCACCAGCTCTCGGGTCACGCGTCGCTTCGACCAGACGCTCAGATAATTTTTGATTTTTTCAGATTGTTTGCAACAGTTTGCAGATAGCTTAATTGTTTCTATTGTAAATACTAGTTTTAATTTAAATTTGTTATTTGATTGTTATTTTCTTTCTGAATAAATACTTTACTGAAATGGATTGTCATATTTTTTTTATTTTATATAATAACTAACCATGAATCAGTTCCCATGGGATAGAATTAACCTTAAACAACGCATGTGAAGCCGCGAGCAGCAGCGCACGCGTTGTTACAGTTATTTCTATCCCATGGGAACTGATTAATGGGATAAAAGTAGCCTATGTTACTCTCCATCCTTTCAACTAACTCTATGCGAACTCAAGTTGATTGGTTGCTTAGTTAGGGCGTGAAGGAAAGACAAACAAACAAATACACTTTCGCATTTATAATATTAGTTTAGATTTTGAGCTAGATTATGTTAACCTTCTTCGGTCGAAAGAAAATTCTCAAAATAAACATGGTGACATTTATCACTTTTACCTTTATAAATATCTCTTCATCATCATCATCATCATCAGCCTATACCAGTCCACTGCTGGACATAGGCCTCCCCTAATGAACGCCATAGCGCCCTGTCTTCAGCTTGCCGCATCCAGCATCTGCCAGCAGTCTTTCGCAAATCGTCGTCCCACCTGGTAGGAGGGCGTCCTACACTCTCATCTCTTAACTTAAACAAAATACTTACCTTTGTCCATTACTACCCAATGGTTTAAAAATGTCATACTAAAAATGTTAAATATTTATTAATTCAATCATATTAAAATAACCATTATTATAAAGCTTATAATAATTGAAATATCGCTATCAAAAATCTTTTCATTTCATGATCTCAAACACTTCTCTCAGTCCATTCAGAAAACATTCTCAAAGCATTTCAATATTGAATAATAAATCCCTGGAAATTTAATTACGGAGACAATACTGAACGGAATTTGATTTTATCGTTTCATTCTAGGCATCCACGCAGAAATGTCAGATGCAGATTATCTAGGGTCTTAAGCGTATCACAGATTACGAAGATGCTATAATATTTCATCTTAAGATAAAATAACGTTCGTCATACAATCACTATGAGCCATCACACACGGTTAATAACGGAGTATTATAAATAACGGACGGAGTATGTTCATTATAATGTCAACAGCGGGCGTTTAATTTCATTTCATTTTATTTCCACCGTAGGTATTGTTTTACACTTGATGTCGTTAATTCTAACTCTTTATAAAAGGAAAAGGAAGCACCATAAGGGATTTTACAATTCAAGATAAATATATCGGGTATGAGGTTGTGCAGAAATACAGCTCTGAATTACAGTCCCAAGCTTAGGGCTATTGATTAAGACGAATAGTAAGGCAAATGACCTTGGACCTTTCCGCGCGCCTTTATGCAGCAAAGAGTGCTTGTTTTCGGTTCAGCATACTATGTAGTACCATAATCAACCAAATAATAGGATCCTCTGCGGTTGGGCGACGTGTAACTGGTCAGGTTTGAATCACAGATTTTGTAGGTGCAAATACGTTTTTACGTTTGATTTCATTAATTTGACTGCTTTTCGAAGCTAATGGACCTCCAAGCGGTAGGTATGAACTATGTGAATCACTATACTGAATTTGGTACTAATCGAATTTGAGACGCCGATAAAAAGTGGGTTCGAAGCCGCTACACATACACTATAACAGTATAACAACTACACTATGATTAACAGCAAATATTTGGAACCTCCAAGGGACTTTTCAGGATGTGTGTTACAGGATATATAAATTTCAGAGCTCCACAATCAATATTTTCGTCGGAAAACGGGTTCGAAAACACCTAATTTTCTTGTTTCTGCTTTAGTATGCGCCTTAAACGAATTGCAAGACCGTTTGAACATGGATCCTATGACTTTCTAGTATCAATCTGCTACGCCAACTCTACTACATTTTCACTTATCTGAATCCGGTTACTTCTTCTCTGTCATTCACTGTCCAATTGGTCCAACGTCAAACCTTTACATTCAAATAATGTAAACAAGATTCGCCAAGTGCGAGTGTAACTCGCGCGCCGAGGGTTTCAAACATTTGCCAATTATTTGGTCAATCAATTTTCTGAAATATTTTAAAAAGTATGAATCTTACAGAAATTTCAAAAAGTGTTTTGAAATGGTCAAAACGATACCTTTCATTTGATACCCCACATGGGTAGGTACCCCTTTTTGAAAAAAAATCCCCTTTTTTGACCATACTTCAAAAACTATTATTATTACAGACTTCTCTATATTTTTCCTGTAAAATATAGATCGATGTCTACAAACGCCTAATACATTGTACATGGATCGGTCTGCAATCTTCGGAGCTAGGGGGGGGGGGGGGGAATGGTCAATTTTTCGTCTTTTTTTAAAATATTTCAAAAAGTATGAAACTTACAGAAATTTCGAAAAGTGTTTTGAAATGGTCAAAACGATACCTTTCATTTGATACCCCACATAGGCAGGTACCCCTCCTTTTGAAAAAAAATTCCCCACCTTTTTGACCATTTTTCAAAAATTATTATTATTACAGACTTCTCTATATTTTTCCTGTAAAATATAGATTGATATCTACAAACGCCTAATACATTGTACATGGATCGGTCTGCAATCTTCGAAGCTAGGGGGAGGGGGAATGGTCAATTTTTCGTCTTTTTTTGAAATATTTCAAAAAGTATGAAACTTACAGAAATTTAGAAAAGTGTTTTGAAATGGTCAAAACGATACCTTTCATTTGATACCCCACATAGGTAGGTACCCCCCCTTTTGAAAAAAAATTCCCCCCCTTTTTGACCATTTTTCAAAAACTATTATTATTACCGACTTCTCTATATTTTTCCTGTAAAATATAGATCGATATCTACAAACGCCTAGTACATTGTACGTGGATCGGTCTGCAATCTTCGGAGATAGGGGGGGGGGGGAAAGGTAAATTTTTCGACTATTTTTGAAATATTTCAAAAAGTATGAAACTTACAGAAATTTCAAAAAGTGTTTTGAAATGGTCAAAACGATACCTTTCATTTGATACCCCACATAAGCAGGTACTCCCCCTTTTGAAAAAAAATTCCCCCCCTTTTTGACCATTTTTCAAAAACTATTATTATTACAGACTTCTCTATATTTTTCCTGTAAAATATAGATCGATATCTACAAACGCCTAATACATTGTACGTGGATCGGTCTGCAATCTTCGGAGATAGGGGGGGGGGAAAGGTCAATTTTTCGACTATTTTTGAAATATTTCAAAAAGTATGAAACTTACAGAAATTTCGAAAAGTGTTTTGAAATGGTCAAAACGATACCTTTCATTTGATACCCCACATAGGCAGGTACCTCTCCTTTTGAAAAAAAATTCCCCCCCTTTTTGACCATTTTTCAAAAACTATTATTATTACAGACTTCTCTATATTTTTCCTGTAAAATATAGATCGATGTCTACAAACGCCTAATACATTGTACATGGATCGGTCTGCAATCTTCGGAGCTAGGGGGGGGGGAATGGTCAATTTTTCGTCTTTTTTTGAAATATTTCAAAAAGTATGAAACTTACAGAAATTTCAAAAAGTGTTTTGAAATGGTCAAAACGATACCTTTCATTTGATACCCCACATAGGTAGGTACCCTCCCTTTTGAAAAAAAATTCCCCCCCTTTTTGACCATTTTTCAAAAACTATTATTATTACAGACTTCTCTATATTTTTCCTGTAAAATATAGATTGATGTCTACAAACGCCTAATACATTGTACATGGATCGGTCTGCAATCTTCGGAGATAGGGGGGGGGGAAAGGTAAATTTTTCGACTATTTTTGAAATATTTCAAAAAGTATGAAACTTACAGAAATTTCAAAAAGTGTTTTGAAATGGTCAAAACGATACCTTTCATTTGATACCCCACATAGGCAGGTACCCCCCCTTTTGAAAAAAAATTCCCCCCCTTTTTGACCATTTTTCAAAAACTATTATTATTACAGACTTCTCTATATTTTTCCTGTAAAATATAGATCGATATCTACAAACGCCTAATACATTGTACGTGGATCGGTCTGCAATCTTCGGAGATAGGGGGGGGGGAAAGGTCAATTTTTCGACTATTTTTGAAATATTTCAAAAAGTATGAAACTTACAGAAATTTCAAAAAGTGTTTTGAAATGGTCAAAACGATACCTTTCATTTGATACCCCACATAGGCAGGTACCTCTCCTTTTGAAAAAAAATTCCCCCCCTTTTTGACCATTTTTCAAAAACTATTATTATTACAGACTTCTCTATATTTTTCCTGTAAAATATAGATCGATATCTACAAACGCCTTTTACATTGTACGTGGATCGGTGGGCAATCTTCGGAGATAGGGGGGGGGTATGGTCAATTTTTCGACTTTTTTTGAAATATTTCAAAAAGTTTGAAATTTACAGAAATTTCAAAAAGTGTTTTGAAATGTACAAAACGATACCTTTCATTTGATACCCCATTTGCCTTCCTAGGTCTCTTTTGAAATTTCAACATCAAAATTTGTACTGAAAATATTCATTTTTATTTTTCATTTATTTGTATATTTTTTTCTTAAAATCAGTAATGGCGCACAAAATGTATCATTATTTTAAATTTCAAGTTAATAGCTGCAGTAGTTACTGAGATATTCAAGAAAGAGCGGGGACGGACAGAGCGAGGCCATAAGGGTTTCAAAACCGACCTTTGAAACCCTAAAAAGGCGATTTGCGATATGATTAATAACATTCGATACAGGGCTGCATAATACATTCACAGAGCGCTAATCAATTTAACTCTGAAATATGAATAAACATATTTCATTTATTATTCTTATTAAAATACAGAGCGATAGGGCGACTTCATCTTAAGATGCCTTGCTATGGAAATATTTGGTAACAAATACGTGTGACACCTTCGCCGTTTTATATGTACCTAATTATTCATTAGAATTGAAACATTTATTTTGTCTAAAGGTGCAGACACAGTGGTCTCAGATATAGACGGGATGAGGTACACGACGCTGCTATACGGCTCAGGGCCTGGGCATTCCGAGCCGCGGGCCCTTCCGTTGAACGGAACGATATCCGCCGCCGTCGACGCGGATGCTGTGCACGCGTCAGCGGTGCCGCGGCAGTGGGCGACGCATGGTGCTGAAGATGTCCCGATCTGGGCTTTAGGTAAGAACTAATGCGATACTATGTTATTATATTAATATAGCAACCTTTAATAAAATCTTAAACTTATACCAAGTTCGCGTGATCGCCAGGAAAGTCTCTGAAAAACGAATGCCCTGATTTTTTTTTATATAAACCATAGTAAATGAAAACCTATCATAATATTTATTATAACCTTTATATTCTATATAACATTTGAACAAATAAAACATTCGAAATAAGCCGCAAAATGCAGAAAATTATAAAAAAATATAAACATTGAAACATAATATAGACATTTACACGCGTTTTTTTCATCCTTATCATTGTTTTTAATGTTACTTATATTGAAAATAAACAACATTCCGTACCTATCCGAAACAATTACAAAAAAAATACTATGTACTACAAAATGTATTGACTGCTAATTTTCAAAATTTAGTTCTCCTTTTAGAATTTATACACCCTTTATAAAGATCTCAACCAAATTTCTCATAGAGTTCACATGTCACGTGATCGGAATGTTGGCTTCTATCTCGGTCAACAAAAAAGCATTGCCGCCAGGGGCAAATACTGCCAGCATTTTGGGCACTCTGCTTTCTGGTGATTCTTAGGGATGACCTTGATTCTTAGGAAATTTATATAATTTGTTAATATTAGTTGTAATGTGACATTTTTAGTTGCTTTTAAATTCAATTACCTACGAGAAGTTAATATTTGTTTTACTCAATTTCTTCGAGAACATTATTCTCAAAATTGTTCGCGTAAAACCACCGGCATTCGTAAGACCCAAATGTAAATACGACCTCAAATTACTGGTGAAATCATTTCCGAGGCACGCCGCGAAATAAGATGAAATTCTGCGATGTAAAGATTCTAGATAGTGAAAAGTAGCGTTGTGTAAGATGACAATGTCTTGAGGAAAATAAGACCTTTTTCTTGTTTACACCAAGAGGTAAACGCGGTAGAAATATTTCTAGGAAATTACAGGTAGGCCACATCTATTAACAAGTTAGAGATTTAACGATGTTCTCACTAAAACCCAACATACGGCTCTATTCATTAAGAAATTAATGGTTACTTATGCCCCGTGCTATAAAAGACCCTGCTAAACAAGCAAGACTCGGTTTTTACCCCGTCTACCGCAAAACCCTCTTGAATGTTTACGGACCTCAAAACGCAAAACCATGTAGTTACGAGTACAATCGTAACAAGTTAAACGTATTGGTCCATCTCTCCTAAAAAGCCTAGTTTTATGTAGAGAGGTTTTACAGACCTCAAAATACGGCGAAACAACGATGTACATGCTCGTAAACTTGCAGGTCCAATGGCTACAACACTCTTCGCCGGCGTTGTGGAACAGAGCTACATACCACACGCAATCGCTTACGCGGCGTGCCTAGCACACCAATCACGTCGATGCCAAGAGAAGATTAATTTCACACAGCCCGTGGTAAGTTAAATAGGTTAGCGGTAACTTAGTAAATAGGTTGCAGAATGATTGGTAAGATTCTTATACAAAGAGGTTATAGTATAGGTATATTAAATAGGTTCATGTTACTTTGAATATTCGATGGTATGTTATTATACAACCGTGGCTTGGTTTTCTTTTCGTAAAACGTTAGTGCTTAAGAGAATTGATAGGGCATTAATAAATGCGCTTTAATTTCTCTCAAGGCACTTAAAAATGCTTAGTTAACATTCATAACATAAGCTCTGCTTAGCTTCACTTGCACTTTTGTGAATCTGTTTTTATTTGTTTTGTTTCTTCATTTTTCGTGTTTGTGTATATATAAATATTTATAATGTACCTAGTTGATGTTATGTGTGTGTTATGTTTGGTTTCAAATAAATGTTCTTCTTCTTCTTCTTCTTCAGACTAGATAATGCTGTGTGAATTGTCCAGCATTCTTTATTTATTTATTCGTTTTTGTATTTTTGTACTTAAGCATTTTTACTCCACTTTGTTTTAAACAAAGTAAAATGACAGTGACTTTAACGTAAAACTAACATTTACAAAGATGATCAATAAATAAATAATGCTGGACAATTCAGAGAGCATTATCTAGCCCGATCTAAGTAGAGATAATTAAAGTAAACACATGTATCCCTCGTTACTTCATAAAATAGCACAATAATATAATACCTACTTCGTTCTTTAACAGGAAAAAGTATCGACTTGCGTGTCTCCCGAAGTGAGCAGCGTATCAGCAGCTGAAGAAGCCCGAAACGACGGCTCAAGCGTAAGACGTGTCGTCGTAGCATCGAGCGTCATTTCCGACGAGCGAGTCCCACGCTCATCCGCTCCGCTGATCGCTCTGCTCATGACCAAAACCGACCTAATCACAAAAATTCTGAGTTGTATCGTCGTGCTGGGCTTACAGAAATACATTTTGTAATTACAAATATTTACGATTAAAACAAAAATAGCATAAGTTTAAATGTTTTATTTAAGTATCAATTTGAATTAATGAATGTAAATACACATCGTTAGTGTACATATTTTATGTGTAAATGTTAAATAAATTAAATGAATGAATTTTATTTGTTTGTTTTATTTCCAAGTTTTTTTTTTCACAGCAATAAATAAAATCTTTTGCTTTTAAGGTGAGTGCCATAAAGTATTGGGTGCTAAGCCGAAAGGGCATGTTTCTGGATCCCAAAACAAGTCTATTACTAAGTACACACTACTAAATACAAAAATGTACTATTGTACTAGTGTACATTTTTGGATTTATGGAAATAAAAAATATACCTAACTTTTTGATTTGATTTGATTTAACCTACGGGTAGCGGGCATCAGCACTGTTCAGAAAATAATAAATAAAATTCCCCGTAAAATTGTCAAGGTTTTCAAGTTATTATTTTGTCCATTATTTGATGCCAAGATTACAAATCAAGGAATTTTCTTAATCTGTTTGGCCTAATTACCGAAGAGATGGTATCCCGGGGGACATAGACTACATTTTATTAACACGGGTGAAGCCGCGGGCAGTTACTTGTTTGTAATAACTGTAATTTATTAGTACAAATTTAATAGGTTAACGATTAACAACTCTGTTTATAAGGTGCCCATTCCACTCATCCAATCTCTTTGTCCAATGTACATTTTGATCCAAGAACTTGGATGGCTTCATTATATTTACAAGCAACACCGATATTTGATCAAAGATTTGGATACTAGTTTCTACCCGTGACTTTGCACGTGTTGTTTCTATGGAAACAAACACAGGTAAATTCTTTTCCATGGAAACTGAAATTTTATGGGTTAAATTATAGCCTATGTGTTATTTCAGGTCAAAAAAAGCTACACTTTTGCTAATTTTCAGCCCGATTTAAAGAGAAGTATTGTCGTAAAGAAGTAACAATCATCTATCTATCCATCCAAACTTTTGCATTTTTAATGTCAGTGTCAGTCGATGTGATGTAATTTCAATGGAAATCAACTACGCAAATTACTTAGCAATCTTAGACAAAGATATTGGTTGAGTGAAATGGGCACCCATCCAAGAACTTTGATCAAATATTGGACAAAGAACTTGGACAAAGATATTGGATGAGTGGAATGGGCACCCATCCAAGAACTTTGATCAAATATTGGACAAAGAACTTTGACAAAGATATTGGATGAATGAAATGGGCACCTTATTAAATCAAATCCAATCAAATCAAAAAGTCTTTATTTCCATAAATACAAAAATGTACACTTAGAAAAGGTCAAATTCTTAAAATAAAACGTTGACACTGAAATAAAGTTATATTTTTGATTTCGGTCGCTTCGGTATGTAGACTAAAGTAAAGAAGCGAAGAAACCTTTAGCCTGTTAGTTGTTATTTTTCGAGTTGGAGCAAAACCCGTCCCGAGCTTTTTTATCTTCTAGATATTTTGATATTTTGGAATAAGCATTTTTGCACAGAAAGGTTTTTACAATTTGTTTGAATTTATTTACTGATAGATTTTGCAACTCACTAGAAATTTTGTTGTAGAAGTGTATACATTGCCCTTTAAAAGATACATTGAGGTATTAAAGTACAGCCATATCCATACTAATATCATAAACTAGGTAGTGTCTACTTTTTCACGCCTGAATGTAACTGAATGAAATTTGGAATGGAAGTAGATGGCGTCCTGCGGAAGTAGGCTACTTTTTATCCCAGATAACACGTGCGAAGCACAAGCTACACGTGGTAAAATATAATATAATATAAATATAATAAGTAGTAAAAATGTCAATAACTGCTTGTAATAACTATGCTTTATAATAGACCCACGCAAAATATTTTATCCGATCATCTGGCAAAGTTTCAGAAACATCAATCTTTATAACAAAAACAAAGCTCAACTCATTTGTAAGCCAAGAAAACGTTGTTATTACGCCATTTCGCGTTATGGCCTGAGACATGCCTACCGCTTTTAGAGGAAACATTTCTTTACCTTCTCGTAGCTACTCTATTTTATGTTACTTATTTTATTATGCTATTTTACCCCTCGGGTCATAAGAGGTTCGGTTATGACAGACGTGGCAATGCCTTTTCTTCTGAATACCAAGATCTCACCTCCAGATCATTTTTATGAAAAACATTTTCTGTGGCCGCCAAAGCTTCTAGCATAGCGGCGCATCTTTTTCATATAGCCCCTCTGCTGAGCAAATACACAAAAATCTACCATCCTTATTGGCCATCAATGGGCCATCGATTTTAGCGCAATCGCACATCTGGTAAACGGGGCAGGGCCATGAGAAAATAAGACATTCTATTTTTGATGTTATCTAAAGCGTCACGTTTGCTTAGGACGGTTTCCTTCAAATTTCGGCACGTCTAGCTAAAGCCTGGTTATTAAAAGAATCAAATCTTCATTTACATTTGTATATTTATATTTAATCTATTATTATAGACGTCTTTTGTTACTGTGTGCTTAATTTATTATTAACTTCCTGTTACCCGCGGCTTTGCAAGGTCTTTTCAAGTAGCCTACTATGTCCGTCTCAGGGATACCAGTTACCTCTCTGCCAATATTCATTAAGATTCGTTCAGCCGTATAGGCGTGCAAAGGTAACAGACAGACATATAGACAAATAATCAGTCCGAATTACTTCAAAATTTATAATATAAGTATAAATTAGTAAACAAGCAATGCTGGACCAGTCACACAGCATTATGTAGCCCCAAGCTAAGCAGAGCTTGTGTTATGGGTACTAGATAACTGATATACATAATACAATACATTACACAGATACATATTTTTTTTTCATTTTATAGAAAACGACCAGAACACCCTGAAAAAATATTTGCTGACAGTACAAACATTTGGAAAAGGGACAAAGGTATAAGGTATAATAAGTATAGTAATAATATACATACCTATAGTATGGATGGATATAAAGTAAGATATTAAGTGAAAATTACTTAATATTTTAATACCAAGAGATTTTTATATTTTACTTTTCTTAAGGAAGTCGAAAAACAAATAACTACCTATGTAAGTAGAACAAACTGTCGTAGGCAAAATCTAGAACAAGTTAGGACATAAAAATCATTACTCAATGTAAGTTACTTTAACCTCATTACCCATGTGGAAAAGTTAGAGGTCCACAAATGTTTGTGACAAAATAGTAGAAAGTAACATCTTCATCATCCGCCTATGGTAGTCACAGCTGGACATAGGTCTTCCCTAAAGAGCGTCATAGCGCCCTGTCATCAGCTCGCCGCATCCAGCACCTGGCAGCAAATGACGACGTAAATATAGCCCACTAATGTTTCGATTACAAATATGTTACGAAACAAAACTAAAGCATAGCGGAAAAACAAATAAGCAATAATTCTTCTCTGTTGATCAAGAAATAATCAATTTTGTTTTCTATATCAAAGCGTGGAATATGCGATCTTGTTTAGGACGTGTATCACAAAGGCACGTGTAATAAACCATGTTTTATTATGACATAGAGACAATAATATTTGTTTGTTATTACGTTTGAGTAAGGCTACTTTATATAGAACATAAAATGATTACCAAATACGAGACTACCTATCTCTACGGCTTTGTTTATTAAGATCACAATGCTCTCAATTACTGTCAATCAAATGCCGAATCAAATGCTCTCAATTTTTGACATTAATATAATATATTTAGAAAAATTATTTTGTTTTTACTGAGGCACGCAAAATCATTTCTCTACATTTGATAGACGGACCTACTTATGACGGAGAAGGCGAAAAAAGGGGCAAGAGCCGGCTCGCGCGCCATTTCAGTGGTTTTTATTTTATAAATTTGTTATTACTCTAAACAAAAATAATACTTTTCGCAAAAAATAATCCAAAATCGTCTCTCAACTATTTTCGTAGTAAAAATGAAAATTTTGAGGAAACTGCGATGTTTTGCTATTGAGTCGAGTCAACCGTGTTTCGACTCCCATAACTTACTAAGAAAAATCTTAAACTTTTGATGCTCATCAATTTATTTTATATAAGTGTTTTATTTCCTTAAAATTGATTTTCCCTGCATATTCTGTCTCTGCTTTTTTCTATACTTTTCAATCCCCTTTCCCCGTCTTATCTTAAGGAGCGATTTCAATTTCTTCATTCTTCCCACGGTCTCTCTCTAAGGTCATCGGATACCTTGCTTCTTGCATCTCCAGTACAGAGAACATCTTTTTACAGCGACTCCTTCACTGCTCAAGCTGTCAGACTCTGGAACGATTTGCCAGTAGATATTAAGAAGGCTACATCACATCATGCTTTTAAAATGAAAGTATATAACTACTATTTAGTTGTCATGTCACAGTAGATTTTAGAGTTACTAAATAGAATTAATTTGTTGTATATATTATTGTAATAGATTATTTATTAGGTATAGTGTGTATAAGTATTTATAGTTTATATTTATGTTTGTTGTAAAGCACCGCCATCCTTTATTTTTTCCCAATTGTTCTGGTTGCCTGGAAGAAATCGCTTTAAGCGATAAGGCCACCAAATCCATTGCTTTTCTATTTTATATGTAAAATTTAAAATAATATCTTTTTTTTTTATTAATTGGTGATGAATAAAGTATTATCTATCTATCTATTTTCCGTACAGTCAAAAAATGGGTTTTTGGGACTCATTTCACCGAATCTTGTCGAGTGACTCGTGTTACCCGACTACCAACCGGAGGGACTACCAAAACCGGACTACCAAAAGGAGAGTTTTGACTCCATTAAGCTTGCTCTGGCTATTGAATCGGAAAAGGTTACCATGTGAAATTTACACCAATACCAACATTACCAACACGACTTTTGACGACCTCTGTGGCGCAGTTGGCGAAGGTCCGCCTGGGGGTTCGATTCCCGCCTTGGGACAAATATTTGTACGCTCTGCAGATATTTGTTCCGGGTGTTCTGGTCGTTTTCTATGTTTAATAAAAAATATCTATCTATGTATTGTACTATATTATGTATATCAGTTATCTAGATCGTTCACACATTTGTCTAGAGGCGGGAATCGAACCCGCAACCTCCTGCGTCGCAGGCAAACCTTCGCCCACAGAGGTCGTCGTGTTTGTAAACACAGATTCATTAGAAAACGGGACATCTGGTTAAAAGACTAAAAAGTACGTAATACCCGTGAGGTCACAGAGCTTGGTCTATTAAATCGTAAAAAACAAAGTTACACCGACACCGCCCACACGTCTACTCATTTTATTGCTTTCCAAGCGCTTGGAGTTGAGAACCTTTGGATTGCAGCACATGGTACATACATATCTTCATACAACACACGTATTGCTGTGGTTTTACAAATATTACAAAACTGTTTGCTTATTTTCTAGTCTGGTATTTAGAGTGCCGAGTTTAAACCCTAGCGCTTACCGTTTAAATGCGGATTTAAATAATATACAAAATGTTACTTACGAACGTTAACCTGGAGAGCAGCTACCAAAATATTCAAGATAGCTAATTTTCCTTTTAAACCATTCTAGGTGCTCTTCGTTTCAGTTGTTGGCGGATTTCATGATATTCCTTTAATTTAATAAGCAATGTTTATTTGACATAATTAACCTGTTTGGGTATTATCTTAAGGCGTATACCTTTAAATTTTTTGGCAAAAATGGTAAATGGTTTCAAGCGGTTTCGTAAAAACGAAGCCGCAAGCAGCAGGTGGTTATCTAGGTATCTTATACAAGCCAACTTTGAATCAACGAGTCAATTAAACTACCCTAGTTTGTTGCCAGGGGTCGATTCCCTCAAGGTCACGATGGCAAGTCTTCTACATAATTGAGTTATCTCCCAAACTGGTAAGCTTATTGCCGGGCCCACCATAAAAACCCGGTCACTGGATATCATTATGATTTTTGGCGTGTTTCTTGCGGGGCTGTATTCTATGACATTCTTCAAGGGAATGAACACTAAGAGGACTATATTTTTTTATTACTTTCAAAAATATAAAAATAATGTTTATTTTAAAGAAGAATCTTCAAATTTTAAGAAAATATCTTTTGTTTCTTTTCAACTAAATAAATGTAAATAACAATTATTTTCATCACAAAAAACTACAATTGTTGCGAAAAAAGGTGTTTTTTTCTGTAAAGCGAAATAATGCAGATTAATCTGGCAATTTTAACGTACATAGTGTAAGTTGATGCTCAACTAGTCCCAAACACCTAATCTATGACACTAGCAACAAAAGTGCAGGGCCTAAATGGGTGTATGTACTAACTTTAGCTATAATTATTACAAAAGCTACATAAGAAATATACATTATACATATTGGGAATTAATAAATAAAATAAAACAAATACATTTTTCATTACGGATGTAAGCGGGTTAATTATAAACTTTATTTCTGTTGAGACTACCACCACATGACGCGGAGTGTCTGCGACAAAATATCGCAACGTTGGTACGCTCGGCGATGTTACCAAGGCCTAACATTCCGAAAGCAGAGCTAATTACTTGAAGAGCTTACGTTGGTATTCTTCCAACACAAATAAGGTTTGTAGTTAACCCGCTTACATCCGTATTGAATTCGTCAAACTACGATGATTTTTATAGTAAAATTAGTAAAGTTTTTATTCCAAAAAATACAATATAAGCGGATGATAAACTGTCCGCTAATTGTACATAGCGGATGTAACTTTATCGAATGACAGTTTTCTTGACGAAGATATATGGTGGGTCCAATGGCACGACCGAGGGGTATTCTATAAGTGATTAACTTGCAGTGGATCCTTCCCCAGATAATATTACAAAGCCGATATTTCTAGTCCAGTGGAGACATTGTGTAAACTGGGTCGGATGTCGGCAGTAGATAAATTTTAACGGATGTTTATCGCCGGCTTCTACTAACCCGGTCCGCTAGCCTTTGGTTTTAAAAGAATGGATCTGGCAGTACGCTAGATGGATGAAATGTTACGGGTGCTACGGTGCGACGTCGCTACGAATGCTACGGTTCAAAGATTGCTACGGCATAGGTCGCAAAGATCATTCTGTTGTATTCGGTAAATAAAAGTAAAAAAATCACTAAAACCACTGTAATGAACTAACTTGCATTTGGTTTTGAAAGAATGGCTTGGCACTGGCATGCAAGATGGACGAAATGACGATGCTACGGGTGCTACTTGTGCTACGGTTCAAAGATTGCTACGGCATAGGTCACAAAGATCATTCTTTTGTATTTGGTAAATAACAGTAAAATAATAACTAAAACCACTGTTATTGTTTTACTTAAGATGAACTTACATGTATTTGGTTTTGAAAGAATGGCTTGGTACTATGCAAGATGGACGAAATGACGATGCTACGGGTGCTACGGTGCTACGAATGCTACGGTTCCAAGATTGCTACGGCGTATGTCACAAGCATCATTCTGTTGTATTCGGTAAATAACAGTAAAACAATCACTAAAACCACTGTAATTCTTTTACTTAAGATGAACTTGCATTTGGTTTTGAAACAATGACTTGGCACTATGCAAGATGGACGAAATGACGATGCTACGGGTGCTACGGTGCTACGAATGCTACGGTTCTAAGATTGCTACGGCGTAGGTCACAAGCATTTGTATACGGTTAATATTAGTAAAACAATACCTGAAACCATTTCACAAGGAAAAAGTCAAATATCATAATTACCAGCAACAGCCAGTAATAACAATACTCCGCGCTTTCAGTCCCGAGACTAAGTTGAAATAACCTGCTAAACTTTAAATTTTATTATGCTACCTATCGTTTTCGTGCTGCTACTACAAAAAGTCTCTGTTCGTTGCACGTTGTAGCACGTGGCACCTAGAGCCGTCTCCATTGAGGCTGTCTTGCGATTCCTGTCCAGGATGGTCTTAGGGTGATAAATAAGAAGATAGTTTTTGATCGTATACCTCCATGATAATATAAACAAAGAGGTTGAACTATAATATTGTCCATTAGCACTTGAGAACGTCTGCCCACAACGATAAGGTTTCCATCCTTACATCCCATTTTGTTTTAATTCAAGATTTTTGTCCCATCATTGCCTCAAATGAAAAGATTACAAGGAAAAAGGTCGAGCCCAGCGTGAAAGTTTTTACTTTTGGTTTCCTATTTTTATGTCTTGCTCTGGCTGAAGAGTATCCTTACAAACTTTTATTCCGAATAAGGATCATTCATGAAAGTTCATGCGAAGAGGAGTAGGCCTGCTTGTGTTAAATTCGTTGTGTTTTTTTTTTCATTTCTTTACATTTAAAGGTTAATGTTCCTTTTGAATAACTCGCGGTCAAATGAATGAAGGGCAAATAAAGGGGCTAATAGTCTTCGTGAATTCGCGGCTGAATGAAACCCAATTTTCAAAGGAAACTTTGATTAAGCAGCAAATCCTTACAAGTTTAACCGTTCTGTGGTCGACCCTGCTAAGATTAAAGAGGTTTTGAGATACTAAATAACTTGAACAGCTGTTGGTTTATTTAAATTGATAGTAGGTACAGTGAGCTGCATCAATAGGTAACTCTTTGAAAAGTTCCTCATCTAACATTAGATCACACAAGGATAATAATAATAATAAATAATAAATAATGCTGAACAATTCACACAGCATTATCTAGCCCCAAGGTAAGCAGAGCTTGTGTTATGGGTACTAGATAACTGATATACGTAATATTATACATTACATAGATAGATATTTTTTATTATACATAGAAAACACCCAGACCAACGGAACAAATTTCTGCAGATCGTACACAAATTTGTTCCGAGGCGGGCATCGAACCCGCAACCGCTTGCGTCGCAGACAGACTCTCGCCCGCTGCGCCACTGAGGTCGTCAAGGATAGTTAGATAGTAACGAGTAATATGTCTTTTAAATCAATTTGTCTCCATTTGTAGTATGTAATACATTTGTATTTGAAGGAGAACGGACAGAGTGAGACAATTAGGTTTCGAATCCAGATCGGAGAACGGCAAAAGCCTAAAAAGGCTTTTTTACTATATCAGTGCTATCAATATTTATTATAGATGTCCTATTTACCTATATTATTAATGTATAAACAAATACGTAGTATTTAAAACAAAATCATTAGAGTAAACCGTAACCTTTGCCCGTTGCTTGATCAAAAGTAGCCCATATGCAATTTCAGGCGAAGAATTACATCTTCGCAAAATTGCAGCGCTTTCCACCTAGTAGTTTTGAAGTGAAGAACAGTAAGAAGCATCTAAACTTTCGCAATTATTAGTGTGATTAGATAACGCAAAAAGCTTTGCAAGTTTTTTGGGATAAAATGTACGTAATTATTCCGGGTATGATAAATCAACAAAGTGTATATACCTATGCAAAGTGTCAGTCAATTCGTCTGATAGTTTAAGCGTAACCTTGGCCTAAACTTTCAAAAAAAGATTGATTTTTATAACTTTACTGTAAATAACTTATTGCTTTATGACGTAAACGGGTGGTATACTTGGTATTAAAAAAATAAACCTCCTAGGGATGACCTATATGGAAAGAGGTCATAATCCTTTCGATAACCGTAACGGTAACAATATCAAAACATTTTAAGGGACATGCAATAGGGTAGGTACATGCACAGATTTTTTTTCGTAACCTTAAAAAAACACCCACAATTCTTTTATAATTAAGGAAAAAAAATCAAAAAATTAAGCCATAAATAACTATATCAAAATTTCCGTTTGACCTGGAATCGATCAGAAATGAACCTTGAAAAAGGTTCTAAAACAAATTGATTCCGTTTACGCCTACAGACACGACGGATTAGATTCGGTTTGGGTACAGTCAGCTTAATAAACAAAATAAGCGAAGGTTACGTGCTCGCATCGTTACTGTCCACGCATAAAAGTCAAAACCATTAAAGCGGCGATACATGTGAAATGGGCAAATTTGGCTAACATTAGAACAATTTTTCTCCTTCTGTACAAGCTATCGCATATGTACATGCAGTAGGTATATTTTAAGCCGAACATTTCATGTAAATTTAGCTTAGCTTGCATTGACCGCAATTAGCGATTACTGTGAAAACAATAAAATTCAGTGTTCTACCATCACTCAACGGGTTCGGTTATTTTAATCTCTTCGGAGTTTCACCACCCTCAGCTAGCTAGCATCCCTTAGTGTTTACCCCAGCTTAGCTTATTGATTGTAACCCAATCATTTGGTCCTTCGAGCGTACGTAAATGCGGGATCATACGGGACTGAAAATTCCATTGGTTCTGCGAACTTTGACTCAGTGACAGTGACGACACTAGTTCACGTGTTACTACCCCGTGACTGAACTATCGTTTATCTGTGCGAACTAAGTGCCATTTAAACGGGTTTTAAGTATTGTCGTTAATCAATACTTAAACCATAGCTCTCAAGAGAATCAGTAGATTCACGCAGCAGCTTCCGTGAGTCAGGAGACTCATATAGCACCAGCTATCCATCTCTGTGGGCCAGGAGGCTCACACAGCAGCACCTCATCTTTACGTGGGTCAAGAGACTCGCACACCAGCTATCCGTTTCTGTGGGCCAGGAGGCTCACACATCAACAGCAGCCGTCTTCGTGGGTCAAGAGGCTCACTCGGCACCAGCTCAACACCAGCTTCAGCTCCAGCAGATCTTCTTAGCGTGAGTCCAGAGACACGCCTAGCAGCAGCTTTCAAGTAAGATCGTTCAATTTTACTTGCATTAATAGCGATCATGGCGAACTACGAGGCAATCTTCAACCGCCAAGCGGAGATCGTCACCGAGCTTCAGCGCATCGGCAATAACTTCGACAAGGATTCAGCTCATCGGAAGACCTCGGAATATCTCAAGTTAAGGTTAGACGCTTTAGATAATCTCTGGGGAGAGTTCGATGTTAACAATAGTCGTCTTGAAGTGTTACCTACTAAATCGCAAAGATACTTTCAGGAAACGATCTACGATCGTACAGCTACATACTATCGTGATACTAGAGCAAAAATAGCAGCTTATGAGCCATATAAAGTAGAGAAACCATCAGGGTCGGGTACAGGTACAGGTTTAGGTACTACAACCGAAACTGGTTCTACTAGCAAAATCGACGAACTTCTGTCCTTACAAAGGACTAACTTTAGAGCATTTAGGCGACTAGTAACAGGAATTAAAGTAAGCGAAATAAGCGAAAAGTGGGAATTAGAGGACGAGCTACATAGCATCCAAGCTAGATGGAATGCCATCGACAAGCTTCATCTAGAAATAGATAACATTCTTGAAGGTCAGGATGAGATCTATCAGGACGAATTTATCAGGCAAGAGACTACGTTCAAGATAACGAAAAGGGCGCTCAATCAAAAATTAGCAGCTTCATCTCACATTCTTAAATCTACTCCTTTGCTAGAAATACCAACTTTTTCCGGCAATTACACCTACTGGCCTACATTTTTTGATCTATACTCAGAGTCAATACATAACAACACCTTTCTATCTAAAGCTCAAAAAATGCAGCACCTGAAAGGTAAGCTTAAAGGAGAAGCTGAGCGTCTCATACAGCATTTAAATATATCATCTGAGAATTATGATATAGCTTGGGAAATATTGACACACCGCTACAACAATCCGCAAGTGTTATTTACGACCCAAATAGAAACCTTCCTGAATCAGCCCAGCCTCAGCAAGCAAACGTCCCACGAATTCAAGCGCCTCTACGACACCACTACCGAATGTATTCACGCCATTCATAACTTAGGTGTAGATACTAATTCTTGGGATCCGATATTAGTCCACCTTCTAACTAAAAAGCTCGACATCGAAACCTACAACGCCTACAAAGAAGCACGTAAGTCTCCTAGAGAATTACCAACTTTAGACGAGCTTATGGGCTTTCTCGAGGGTAAGTTCATAGCTTTGGAACCTACTCATAAACGAGAGAGAGACCATTCATCTTCAGCTAAGCCAGCTCAACAGCATCCAGCTAAAACTAACTATAACTCCAACTTTAATAATAAGCACACATCGAGGTATCAAGCAGCTTCTACTTCCACGTGTAAGTGCCCTCTATGTAAATCATATCACGAACTCTATAGATGTCAGCGGTTCACCAGCATGTCCCCAGTTGAGAAATTGAGGACAGTTACGAAACTCCAACTATGCGAAAATTGTTTGTATAAACATTCAAACAATACATGTGTTTCGATCAAACGGTGCAAAGAGTGCAATGACGATCATCATACGCAATTGCATGACTCTTTCGCCACCGGGTCATCGAACTCTAGCGCAGAGCCCGTTGCTGAGCAAAAATCACCTTTCGAGACAACTTTGTCAACAAAGGCGCCCAGCAACAAACCATACACAGCAAGTCACGTATCTGCTGACAACCAAGAAGTCTTATTAGCTACTGCTCTAATTAAAATAAAAGCGATCAACGGTAATTTCGTAACTCTGCGTGCATTACTCGATCAAGGCTCTCAGATAACTTTAATATCGGAGAACGCCGCACAGCTGTTAGGGTTACCACGCCAGAAATTTAGCGCATCTGTCTCTGGTGTAGGTATAAGTTCTAAGCAAAGCAGGCAACTCATTTCTCTTCAATGCCAATCTCTCTACAATAACTATAATTTTAACACCGAGGCATGTATTATTCCTCGCGTTATTAGCGATCTTCCCAACGCCTCATTTGCAAAAATATCTTGGCCTCACCTTCAGCACATGAAGCTAGCAGATCCTGAGTACAATGTGTCGAAGCCTGTCGACATATTGTTGGATGCCAGCGTTTATTCTGACATCATCATGAGCGGGTTGGTCAAAGGTCCACACAACGCACCTATAGCTCAGCAGACTAGATTAGGATGGATCCTTTCTGGGAACGTCAAAACATTTAGCTGTAACGTAGTTGTAAATAACTTAGAAGATATAGGGAAATACTGGGAGATGGAGGAAACGCTCCACTCACAGGCAGAGCTCACCACAAAAGAACTCTCAGTTACTACAGAGCAACTTGAATACGGTGTGAGTGAGGTAGCCTTACCAATAAAATCAAACTCAAACGAAAAACTTTGTTTTTCGCAAGCTAAGCAGTCATCACAATATGAACAGCTTGAAACTACATTGGCGAACGAAAATGAATCTTTTCCAATGCGTACCCTGCGTCAACTAGCTAAGGACATACTCCAAGACGCAGGGATAAACTTGCGCAACTGGTCTGTCAACGATTCTCAGCTACTAAAGTTGTCCACCGAATTAACCGAAGCTAGAAAAACATTAGGGTTTCGATGGACATTTAACTTTAAGCTTACATGGGCTTCCTGTTTAGCATGGGATGACCCTATCCGTGAACAAACCCAAATAGAATGGGTCCAGCTAGGGAATGACCTTCGGAATGTGTGGCCATTCATTATACCTACGTATTTTGTTGACACACTTATGGCATTCCAAATACACGGCTTCAGCGACGCATCGATATTAGCTTACGTTTGCGCTATGTACTTAGTGTACTTACTAACGCGCTATAAAAAGGGTGAGTGTACATCACGCCTTTGCGTCGTGGAAGCAAAACAAACTTCACTTAAGAAGAAAGTGTACTTACCTGGTCTAGTACCGTACAACGCTTTGCTTCTGTGGCAGCTCATTCTCCAACTTGAACAGAAAACTCGAATCTTACCAGCCTCGAAATGTATACATGTTCATTCCGAGGCAAATGCCACCGACTGCGCTACCAGAGGTTTAACAGTCACTAAGCTTCTGAAAGACCCCCTTTGGTGGAACGGATCGGCATGGTTAGCTAGCTTTGATGAACACAACAACATTAAAACCAAAACTTACGACACACCGACAATAAAAACAAAAAAGGTCAGTGTGTACTCAGCTTTACATCAACCAAGTTTATCATTCATGAATGATTTGATAAACAATGGTAGCTCAATCACTCGTATCATCGAAGTAGTAGCATGGGTATCGCGTTTCACTACGGCGGTACGACACAAACCTACTTACTTAGCTGTCATATCTAGTTTAGAAATAAGTAAAGCGAATGAACTACAAGCTAAAGATTACGAACAAGCTAAAAAAGACGAGAACAGCTCAGCTCAGCATAGCGACCAGCACTCAACAACTCCTCCACCTGCTGGCTCAAACAGAGGCACAGCACGTGGAAGTAAGCATAAGACTATCAAAAACTACTTTTCTTTAGCTCTCTTACTGCTTACGATGATGATCTCTCCAACTTCACAGCTAAATTTATCTCCTATCAATACTTCAGCCCTTAACGAATCTAAACCATTTTATTTCGACAAAATATCAAACTTACAGTATATTAGAGATGAGTGGAAGCTCGTAGTGTACTATAATCTAACTTGCTATTTTCAAGCTATCACTGAAATGGAGACTTACGTGAGACATCTGACAGGCATGACAATGAACGGTAGACCCCAATATCAGCAAATAACTCATCAGCTTTCACACGAACTTACTGAAATCGAGCACTACAACCGACTTCTACAGATTCCTAGCTGTTGACGCCGAACTGTTTCCGAACGGATCAACCTTTCTGTTTTAGAACGAATATTCTACGACCAATAGAGACGCACGAGTACTACACCAATAAGCGCACCGAAGCGCTAGCGGCGCGCCTATCAGAAGGTCTGTTCATCACGTCATGTTTTCACTCAGCCAATAGAACACCGCAGCCAGGGCGCGACATCGATTAGAACCAATGACAAGGGCTAATTATCACGTCAAATTTGAACTCTCAACGACCAGCCACGCACGCGGAGAATGACAAGAAAAAGATTGAAACAGAAACCCGACCGCCATAATTATTGCGCTAACACAACTTCTTTGTTACATTGATTGTCTAAGTTCTAAACTACCAAAAGCCATGTAATTTATTGGAAAATATTTAATTACACCCAACTCAAGCAAATCCAATCTTTAATTAAAGTTTTGTTCACTAATTCCCGAACAAAAAGTGGCGACCGTGATAGGACCTTGAACGATATTCATCTGAGACATTTTCAACAGGTCCAAAACATATAAAACTCCAAGGAAGAACGGGAAGGAGCATCACTGGGACTCGAAGATCAAAGGGCGATCGCGTTCTGCATTCTCGAAGAGGCAGAACGAGCCCCGCGGTCAAGGAACTTACATCATAACCAATTTGCGCGGCGCATGGAGGTGCCTACTTCTTGGAGCCGCCTACGCAGCTGAAAACACAGCTGAGGATCCCGGACACCTACCTCTCTGCTTGCCTGTCATCCTAAAGTGAGCTCGTTCCTGTCATTTCCCTCTTTTCTCCCCTTCTTTCTGTGATATGCCTAGTGTCTTTGTTCTAAGTGTTGGGTGAATTTTCATAGCGCGTGCTAAATGCCTACTAAACTAAAGTGCCTACAGAATTAGCGGAACGCATATTGCCGCTCAGTTATCTCTCGTTTCACTAGCCTACCTGTGCTGTGCACGCGCCTATTGTACTAATACTGCCCGATAATCTTACCAAAACGTGCATAATTTTTCGCAGTAAAGTGTTTCGCAAACTATCAAAACTATTTCGCACGTATTTGTGACTTTCTTGCAATCAATTATACTGTACAACAGCGTCAAAATATCCCAACTAATTGCACCTTATTGCAGTATAAATGCAGTCCCATGCTTTCAGTTTACCACTATCAGATGTTTAGTATTTCGACGTTGATTCCAGCGTAAGCGGGTCAACGACCTCGAGCGCGCCTTTGTTCCTGCTGTCACCTGAGTACCTTTCTGCGAGTACCTGTGGCTCAGCTGTTCGTGTGCATTGCTGACGAAGCGTCCGGCCTACCCACGTCCCGGTCAATGAAACAAGGAGCGTATCGTATACAAACTTAATTATCTACTTGGTGTTCTAATACTTCTTCGCAATGACTTCTGAACTAAGTTTTAAAGAATTAACTTCTAGGCGTAGTTCCATCAAGGGACGTGTTACTAAGTTTAAAACATATCTAGATTTATTAACGACATTTGATAGCATTTCCACTATAGAAATAAGCAAGCTTGCGATGAAGTTATCTAGAATAGAAGCGTTATTCACTGAGTTCGATGGATTGCAGAGCCAAATAGAAGTACTTAACGAGTCAAATCAAGAGGTAGAATTAAGCACTCGTGATTTAATAGAACAAGAGTTTGATAATTGCATTTCCATTGCCCAAGATTTTATTCAATCACATAGTACTCCAAAGCTCGATGAAGGCAATACTTCTAGTTGTGCTCATTCTAACAGCTGTCATCATCATGAACAAGATGCTTGTGGTTCGCTAGGTTTCAAATTACCTACTATAACTATACCTAAGTTTGATGGCACTTATAACAAATGGTTGGAATTCAAAGAAGTATATTCCTCGCTGATACACAATAATTCTCGAGTTCTAAATATTCACAAATTTCATTATCTCAGTTCGTATCTGGATGGTGAAGCTGCTCGAGTACTAAGCAACTTAGAAGTGTCAGATAAGAACTATCATGAGGCTTGGTCACTTCTCTGCAATCGCTTTGACAATAAGAGGCAACTTATCAACAATCACTTAAAATCACTATTTTCTATTGAATCAGTTCGCGAAACTGATAAGTCTCTTAGGTTTATTATTGACCATGTAAGCAAGAACCTACGTGCCCTCAGCACACTAGGACTACCTACTGACAAGTGGGATGTCCTAATCATTCACATTCTAGTAGCAAAGCTGGACAGCGGTACTGTCTTCAAGTGGGAAGAACATCGTAACAATTTAAATGAAATACCGAATCTTGATAATTTCTTTTCATTTTTGAAAAATCGTGCTGATGTTCTTGAAACTGTTAACAGGAATAGAACTGACAAACAGACACACAACAGGCCAATCTCAAACAATCCTTATCAAAATAAGCCACAAGTAAAATCTATGGTTGCTACGTCTAAGGAGGCTACTCCCTCTTCACCGCGGCACTTTGAGTGTGCAGTGTGCTCTGGTAAGCACCGCATTTATGAATGCACAACATTTAAGTCCCAGACGCCTGAGGATAGGAACTCCACTGTGGCTTCACTAAAATTGTGTACTAATTGTCTAAGATCTGGTCACTCTAGTCAGGCATGCAAACTTCCCGGTTCATGTCGCTCGTGTAAACAAAGGCATAATTCGCTGCTACACTTGAAGGATGTCGTATCTTCGGATTCTAGCCCACCTAAATCTGTGGTCATGTCTACCTTGTCGACTTCAGATGTTTTATTATGTACCGCTAAGGTTCGCCTAACTAACCCTAATACCAATGACACTGTTTGTGTTCGTGCGTTGCTTGACAGCGGGAGCCAATCGTCATTTATCACTGAAAGTGTTAAACTAAGACTCAACTTGACTCCTCAGCCATCGAATGTCAGCATCGTAGCCATCGGAAATAATACTCTCAATCTAAATCCCGAGCGATGCGCTCTCAAACTACAGTCTATGTCAACTTCATTCGAAGTAACTATGTTGTGTTTAGTATTGAAGACTATAACGGACGATCTACCAAGGCATCCCTTCAATACTGATTCACTAAAATTAAATAATGTTATACTTGCAGACCCCAGCTTCAACGAACCATCCCCTATTGATATGCTTATCGGCTCAGACCTGTTTTGGGAGTTGATAGGCTCCAAACAGCAGTCTCTAGGAGTCAACAACCCTACTCTTCGGAGCTCTAAACTCGGATGGCTCATTGCAGGTCCTACGCCTAATCAAAATCAAGTTCCACCTAAAAGGTCACTATCTTGTAATTTTCTTTTAAAACATGAAAAGCATACAGACCTCGAACAGGAACTAACTAAATTCTGGGAACTTGAGACCGTTCCCATAGCTCAACCTCTTTCTGAGGAACAGAGGCTGTGTGAAAAATTCTATCTCTCCACTTCAAATCGAGAAAGTGATGGCCGTTTTTGTGTAGGAATTCCACTTAAGGAGGGAGTAGATTGTCTCGGCGAATCCTACTTTGTAGCTAAAAAAAGGTTCGAAAACCTTGAGTCTCGGTTTAGAAAAAATCCTGAGTTAAAAAAAATGTACTCAGACTTCATCCATGAGTACTCAGACCTTGGCCACCTTACAGAGTCTGCGGAAACTAAACCTACTGACGCTTATTTTCTTCCTCATCACCCAGTCATCCGAGAGAAAAGCGAATCCACTAAGCTCCGAGTAGTTTTTAACGCGTCGGAACCCACCACTTCTGGCTTTTCGGTCAATGACCTCCAAATGATAGGCCCTACAATTCAAGATTCGTTATTTAACATTCTACTTCGATTTAGACAGTACCGTTTTGTCGTTACTGGAGACATAGAGAAAATGTACAGGCAGGTGAATGTGAGGGAATGTGATCGCAACTTACAACTAATTCTATGGCGCGATGATGAGGCTGAAACCATGCGCACTCTAAAACTAAACACAATAACTTATGGTTTCGCCAGTTCTAGTTTCCTCAGCACTAGGTGCATTTGGCAGATCGGCGAGGAATGTAACGACTCTAATATTAAGACTATTATTCAAAACGATTTTTATTGTGATGATCTCTTAACTGGCGCCAATAATGCTGAAGAGTTACGTTACATTCAACGCACCGTCTCCAATGAGCTTGCCAAAGGTTGCTTTCCCCTAAGAAAATATCGCTCAAACCTACCTGATCTTCTATCCAACTCGGAGTCTTCGGAAGACTCAACTCTAATCATCAGCAATGCGGCTAGTACACTCGGTATCGGCTGGTGTCCCCAACACGATTATATAAACTTTCCTCTAGACTTTTCATCAAACAATAAACTTACGAAAAGAAATATTTTGTCTGCTACGTTCAAAATTTTTGATCCCCTCGGCCTATTGTCTTTGTGCACTATTAGCGCAAAAATCCTACTTCAAAAACTATGGACCGAAAAAATTGATTGGGATGAACCTGTCCCCCACTCTATCCAAAATTCTTGGCAAAAATTCAGTCACCAAATCAGCACTTTGTCGTCTCTTAAAATTCAAAGACAAGTCCTAGCTAATAACCCAGTTGAGGTTGAACTTCATTGTTTTTGTGATGCTTCACAGATGGCCTATGGAAGCTGTAACTATCTTAGATCTGTAGACAGAGATGGTCAAGTTCACGTTAACCTACTATGCGCCAAGGCTCGGGTAGCTCCCATCAAAGCTTGCAGCATCCCGCGCTTAGAACTATCTGCTGCTCTTCTAGGAGCTCAATTAAGTACCGCTGTCAATGAAGCTTTGAGGATCGAGCTGAAACGCTCTGTGTTCTGGACCGACTCCAGTGTTGTGCTTGGCTGGCTAAAAGCCCCTAACAAAACTAAAACGTTTGTAGCAAATAGAGTAGCCGCTATAGGTGAACTTACCGATTCCGACTCTTGGCGTCATGTTCCTACTTCTCAAAACCCAGCTGATCTTGCCTCGAGAGGCGTAGAACCGAAAGAAGTCAATAACTTGACTTTATGGTGGCACGGGCCATCGTTTCTCAAACAAACCGAGTCTGCTTGGCCAACCTTTTCTATAGAACGGAATATGGAGCTACCTGAATTAAAAGCGATGCCCGCTTTGGTGGCGGAGGATGCACCTGCGGTACCTAACTTTATGCAAAAATATTCGAAACTTTCTGTCCTACAAAGAGTTGTAGCCCAAGTGTACAGATTTATTCACAATTGTAAAAATCCAACTAATAAGCTAACGGGAGCTCTACAAGTTTATGAACTAGACAAGTCCATAACTGCTCTCATTAAAATTGCCCAAAATGATCATTTTTCAAAGGAGATCCTCTCATTAAAATCAAAAAAATCCCTTAAACCAAATACTCATCTCTGCTCATTGAGCCCATTTATTGATGATTCAGGTGTACTTCGCGTAGGAGGTCGCATAGATACTTCTTCCTATCCCTATGAAAAAAGACACCCTATTGTTTTAAATTCTAATCATTACCTAACTAAACTAATTTGTCAAGCTGAACACTTCAAACTTTTGCATGCTGGTCCTCAGCATATACTAGCTTCAGTCCGAGAGCGCTACTGGCCCATCGGAGGTCGAAGGCTCGCTAGAGAAGTCGTACGGCAATGTAGTGTTTGTCGTAGGTTTAAGGGTGAAACCATGACTAATATAATGGGGGGTTTACCCGCTCACAGAGTAGAGCCAGACTTCCCTTTCAGTACTGTTGGGACCGACTTTGCCGGCCCTTTCTTAATTACAGACCGTAAGGGTCGAGGGTGTAAGATAACAAAATGTTACCTATGCATATTTGTTTGTTTTCGTTACAAGTGCCTTCACTTAGAAGTAGTTAGTGAACTCACCAAAGATGCTTTTATACTTACCTTAAAACGATTTATTGCTCGTAGAGGAATGCCTACGATGATTTATTGTGACAATGGTCGCAACTTTGTAGCTGCCGCTAAGGAACTAGGCAACTTTCTACAATCTAATAGTGACTCTATTTGTGACTTTGCTGCCAGTCGGGGCATTGAATTTCGTTTCTCACCAGTATACGCTCCTCATTTCAATGGCCTGGCCGAGGCCGGCGTCAAGTCAGCAAAGCATCACTTGTATCGCACTTTAGGTCAATCTCACCTAACCTTCGAAGAATTGACCTCTGTATTTACACAGATAGAAGCTATCCTAAACAGCCGACCCTTATGTCCTTTGAGCCCATCGCCTAATGATTTCCAGTCCCTTACTCCAGCTCACTTTTTGATTGGCAGACAAATGATGGCGATCCCTTCTTCGAGCTATCTAGACTGCGCTACGCACCGCCTCAATCGGTTTCAGCGCCTGGAGCAAGTCAAGCAGCACTTCTGGAGCAGGTGGTCCTCAGAGTACGTCGCTGAGCTTCAACAAAGAAACAAATGGCGAGTGAAGTCCCGAGACCTCAAGCTTGATGACCTAGTTTTAATTAAGGAAGCTCAAACTCCACCCTTATGCTGGCGCCTTGGAAGAGTCAGTCGTCTCTATTCGGGCCCAGACCACACGCCTAGAGTAGCTGATGTAACGATGGCAAATGGCACTGTAAAGAGAGCATTAAATCGACTGGTCTTACTGCCTAACTCTGAAGAGAATGAATAAATTAAAGTTTGAAAGCTTCACTAGAGCTTTCAACGGCTGGGAAGATGTTGACGCCGAACTGTTTCCGAACGGATCAACCTTTCTGTTTTAGAACGAATATTCTACGACCAATAGAGACGCACGAGTACTACACCAATAAGCGCACCGAAGCGCTAGCGGCGCGCCTATCAGAAGGTCTGTTCATCACGTCATGTTTTCACTCAGCCAATAGAACACCGCAGCCAGGGCGCGACATCGATTAGAACCAATGACAAGGGCTAATTATCACGTCAAATTTGAACTCTCAACGACCAGCCACGCACGCGGAGAATGACAAGAAAAAGATTGAAACAGAAACCCGACCGCCATAATTATTGCGCTAACACAACTTCTTTGTTACATTGATTGTCTAAGTTCTAAACTACCAAAAGCCATGTAATTTATTGGAAAATATTTAATTACACCCAACTCAAGCAAATCCAATCTTTAATTAAAGTTTTGTTCACTAATTCCCGAACACTAGCAAACGACAGAAAAGAGGTTTCGTAAATGGTGTCGGAAACTTAGCTAACTATCTATTTGGCGTATTGGACGACAATTTTGCTAAGCAATATGCAAAAAATTGCGTTCAACGAAAATCATCTACAAAAGCTTATTAAAAATCAAACTGTAGTAATAGAATCAGAATTAAACATTATTAAACGCAACGAACAAATAATGAATAAACAATTTTCTCTTATTAACGAGCATTTTTACAACATATCGGCAGTCCTTAATAAAATGCGGTCTGAATCTGAAAATGGTCTCTATATTACGTCATCAGCCTTATCAGCGGATATCATCCTAGAGAACCTAAGACGCATACAAACGTCACTGATAGACACCGTGACAGACATAAGCCACGGCCGCATCGACTCACATCTTATAGCGAGCGAACAGCTGGAAGAACAACTTAACTTCATATCGGCACAGCTACAGGGCGATCTAAAAGTACCCTTAGAGACAGGAAGCATACGAGATATCTACAAGCTACTGAAGGTATCAGCGAAGGTGTTTAAAAGATATCTCATCATCGAAATTAAAATCCCACTAGTCAGCAACGAAATTTACGAGCTCGATAAGCTAATTAGTATTCCACAGAACAAGGAAGGAAAAACTTACCTTACCGTACCTACCTACCCCTATCTAGCTTTTAACTTACGAAAAGACGCAGTCTTATTCCTAACAGACTACGATCTACAAGCTTGTCTTCATGCGTCTGAAGATAAAATACTATGTCCTCTAGATAAACCTATTTATGATTTTAATATACAACAGCAACACATCTGTAATCTTACTTTAATAAATGCAGGCAAATTAACATCACCCTGTATTTACGAGCAATCCCTTTGTGTAAACAGATGGATCAAGTTGCACAGACAGAACTCTTGGCTTTATTCATGTTGCGACAAATGCAACATTCGCACTTTCTGCACAGCTGATGTTAGTATGAGTAGTCTATCGGGCACCGGCCTTCTCGAGATAGGTCAAGGTTGCACTATTAAAGCTGATTTTTTTACTATTCACTCTCATAATAACTTCTTACAAAAGGTTAGTATAGAGCCTTCTATCGAAGCCCCAGAGATTTCTATTTTGAATAGCGTCATGCAGAATTCTGGACCCAGCTATAACTTCACGACGGAGAACCACGAACTAGCTTATCGTCGGGTATTGGACGAGATCGACAATCTGAAGCAGCAGTCAGAGTCGAACCTCAGCGTTCACGACATACATCAATACTCCATCATCTACGGCATGCTCGCCGTACTGGTGGTACTAGCTATCCTAGCAGCTTGTCTTCGAGCGAGGAGACGGTGCATGCAGCTGGCGGCTCCTCCCGGGGGGGAGGCCCCGGTGAGCGCAGCCGCCCAAACCCGCGCGCGCGCCCTTACGAGTGCGTTCAGCGAGCGGTATTTACCCAGCGAGAGTGGTTTTCGTGAATCAGTGAGCATGGGCAATTTAAGTGGAAATAAAGGCATCGCGCCTCTAAAGCCCCCACGTCTGTCAGTGTCGATCCCCATACCGTGTGACTCCTTTGGTGACATAGTAGAGCCCACCGGGGGCAAATAGCTTACTTGCAGTGAAATTGACATGGACAATGGACATTTATTAGAGTTAGTCATTTAATTTTTAAGCTTCTAGCATTTAGCGTTAGCTACTGTTTTTAAGCCTTAAGCATTTATATTATTAAATTTAAATACTTTACTACTATCTTAGCGTTTTGTTACTTTATAAGCTATCATCGTTTCTAGCATTCTAGCGTTGTTGTTTTCACGCCTTAAGCGTTTCTATTGTATAATTTTACTATCTTAGCTTTTAATTCGTTATGTTACTATTTGAATTGTAGGTCCTTTTTCTTTCTTTTCTGGTTGGCAATATGTACAAGCTATCGCATATGTACATGCAGTAGGTATATTTTAAGCCGAACATTTCATGTAAATTTAGCTTAGCTTGCATTGACCGCAATTAGCGATTACTGTGAAAACAATAAAATTCAGTGTTCTACCATCACTCAACGGGTTCGGTTATTTTAATCTCTTCGGAGTTTCACCACCCTCAGCTAGCTAGCATCCCTTAGTGTTTACCCCAGCTTAGCTTATTGATTGTAACCCAATCACCTTCTACTTTATAGATAACGCTTTGAAAAAAATACCTAATAATTTATGTGATACAAGACAGATCCCCTTTTTCGAAAGGAAAAAAAAATATTTTAAATACCAGAAATAATAGTGCAAAGTACCATTTGTTTCCTTAGTTTCAAATTTTTTTCTCCTAAACTATCAATCACAAGATTTTTTTTATTTTAATCACCATATTAAATAGAAAAATACCCAGGGCATCTTTGGTTTATTTTTGCAAACAAATGTCTTAATTAATAGATAATCAGCAAAAACTTGATTTTTAAGCTTACGCTGCTCTGCTCTGCTCCTTTAAACGTGAAAAATGCCTATAAAACTTTTAAAACTATCATGGTTATTAAAATTAAAGTCATTTATAACGGAATATTTACCATGATTTGATTTTTGAGTTGTCCAATATTTCCGCACAGTTTTATGCGCCATGATCAAGGAAGAACTGTGCCGAAAAATTGGATTATTCAAAAATCGAATCATGGTAAATATCCCGTTATAAATGACTTTAATCATATGGCTATCCTATTCACAAAATGGCGTCATATAATATATCGCCCCCTTAATAGTAAAACTTGCTTTGAGCTAACAGTCCACGCGACTACAGCCCGTGAGCTTGATTTATTCTGTTATATATAAAAAATTTACCATATTACAAGTCTAGGTATATGATATTATGTATTTAAATGCCCTTATGGACAGCGTGCTCTCAACACGATTTGAGGCGGAAGCGTCCTGCGGGTGCTATGCGGGAACGGCGTTGAAGCGGAGCGATAACCTGTGGTCAGTTTAAATATGGGTCTATGAATATTGACTAAATTTTGCAAAATTTTCATTCAATTTAAATTTTACCTTTTCGTTAATGGACTACTAAATTATGTAATGAACAACGTTTACGGTGGTAAATGTGTGAAATATCAAATTTATGAACGTCATATACCTACGTAAAAACTTTGTACAGATTCGTGATACAAATGTTTGTGAGTAGGGTAGGTACCTACAGTAAGATATGTGGGGTACCTACAGTAGATAGGTGGGTACCTACAGTAAGATAGGTGGGTACCTACAGTAGATAGGTGGGTACCTACAGTAAGATAGGTGGGTACCTACAGTAAGATAGGTAGGTACCTACAGTAAGATAGGTAGGTACCTACAGTAAGATAGGTGGGGTACCTACAGTAGATAGGTGGGTACCTACAGTAAGATAGATGGGTACCTACAGTAAGATAGGTAGGTACCTACAGTAAGATAGGTGGGTACCTACAGTAAGATAGGTGGGTACCTACAGTAAGATAGGTGGGTACCTACAGTAAGATAGGTAGGTACCTACAGTAAGATAGTTGGGTACCTACAGTAAGATAGGTAGGTACCTACAGTAGATAGGTGGTACCTATAGTAAGATAGGTAGGTACCTACAGTAAGATAGGTGGGTACCTACAGTAAGATAGGTAGGTACCTACAGTATGATAGGTAAGTACCTAGAGTAAGATAGGTGGGTACCTACAGTAAGATAGGTAGGTACCTACAGTAAGTTAGGTGGGTACCGACAGTAATATAGATAGGTACCTACAGTAAGATAGGTAGGTAACTACAGTAAGATAGGTACCAGCTTTCGTTTATCCTTAACTGGCTGCTGCCGTGGCTTCGCAAGCATTGTTTACGGTTATTTCTATCGCATGGGAACTGATGGAATAAAAGTCCTATGTGACTCTTCATTCAACCCCATTTCAATTAACTCTATGCCAAAAATCAAGTCGATTGGTTGCTTAGTTGAGGCGTAAAGGAAGGACAAACAAACAAACACACTTTCGCATTTATAATATGAGTATACATTACGGAATTTCTTGATCCAACAGTACAGTAAGAGAAAATCCTTTACAAAATTACTTTTCGATTGAGATAAACGCACATTTACAAAGATTTGGGATGTCGCTCCGCTTTTTATACGGTTTGTTTGTTTTGTTCGAGTAGCTAAATTTTCCGTATGTTAAAGAAACGTAAGAATGCTGAAGAGGATTTGGTATTTAAGGACGTCTGTAGGTATGTGGTATTCGTTTTAGTAAAAACTAGATTTTGCTCGCGGCTTCGCACGCTAAACCGGGGCAAAAAGTAGCCAATGTTTGTCCCTGGGATATTAGCTACATTCCTACCAAATTTTATCAAGATCCTTTCAGCCGTTTAGGCACAAAAATGAAACAGACAGATAGAAAGACAGAGTTCATGTAGAAAGTTAGTTGTGAAAATATTAGCTGTGATATTTTGTATGGATTATTTCATAATTAATGACTATGTCATCATCAGTCCGTACTGCGCGAAGACCGCCCCAAATGAAGACGTCCTGCTAATGGACCTACATACTCAGTCCCCATTGACTATGAGTATGTACATAGGTTCCACTAATGACATACTTATACACTTTAATTCACTCACATACACTAGACACTGATGCACTTATTAGATTAATGTAGAATAATTGTGGATATGAAATGTATCTCTAAAATAGTTTTCAGATTACCTATTTTATAAGTATTTTAATGTAATAATATGTTTTGTACATCACTTTGCTAAATATTATAGCGTCTCCTGGTAGGTACTAGGTACCTACCTATTTCAATATTAATTAATTGTTGTCTATTATTGTTGTATATTAATTGTTAATTTATAATTTTGTTAAGTTGAACGTGAAATAGGTAGGTTCCTGGACATCATGAACATGGCAGAAGTACTTTTTCCAAAGCATTTAAGATCTCTAACATTACTGATATCCTGGTAGATAGCTTCAATTTTTAGGGTTTCAAAGATCGGTTTTGAAACCCTTATGGTCTCGCTTTGTCCGTCCCCGCTCTTTCTTGAATATCTCAGTAACTACTGCAGCTATTAACTTGAAATTTGAAATAATGATACATTTCGTGCGCCATTACTGATTTTAAGAAAAAAATATATAAATAAATGAAAAATGAAAATGAATATTTTCAGTACAAATTTTGATGTTGAAATTTCAAAAGATACCTAGGAAGGCAAATGGGGTATCAAATGAAAGGTATCGTTTTGTACATTTCAAAACACTTTTTGAAATTTCTGTAAATTTCATACTTTTTGAAATATTTAAAAAAAAGTCGAAAAATTGACCATACCCCCCCCCTATCTCCGAAGATTGCACACATATCCACGTACAATGTATTAGGCGTTTGTAGATATCGATCTATATTTTATAGGAAAAATATAGAGAAGTCTGTAATAATAATAGTTTTTGAAAAATGGTCAAAAAGGGGGAGAATTTTTTTTCAAAAGGGGGGGTACCTACCTATGTGGGGTATCAAATGAAAGGTATCATTTTGACCATTTCAAAACACTTTTTGAAATTTCTGTAAGTTTCATACTTTTTGAAATATTTCAAAAAAAGACGAAAAATTGACCATTCCCCCCCCCCTAGCTCCGAAGATTGCAGACCGATCCATGTACAATGTACTAGGCGTTTGTAGACATCAATCTATATTTTACAGGAAAAATATAGAGAAGTCGGTAATAATAATAGTTTTTGAAAAATGGTCAAAAAGGAGGGGATTTTTTTTTCAAAAGTAAGGGTACCTACCCAAATGGGATATCAAATGAAAGGTATCGTTTTGACCATTTCAAAACACTTTTTGAAATTTCTGTAAGTTTCATACTTTTTGAAATATTTCAAAAAAAGACGAAAAATTGACCATTCCCCCCCCCCTAGCTCCGAAGATTGCAGACCGATCCATGTACAATGTATTAGGCGTTTGTAGACATCGATCTATATTTTACAGGAAAAATATAGAGAAGTCTGTAATAATAATAGTTTTTGAAAAATGGTCAAAAAGGGGAGGAATTTTTTTTCAAAAGATAAGGTACCTGCCTATGTGGGGGATCAAATGAAAGGTATCGTTTTGACCATTTTAAAACACTTTTTGAAATTTCTGTAAGTTTCATACTTTTTGAAATATTTCAAAAATAGTCGAAAAATTGACCTTTCCCCCCCCCCCTATCTCCGAAGATTGCAGACCGATCCACGTACAATGTATTAGGCGTTTGTAGATATCGATCTATATTTTACAGGAAAAATATAGAGAAGTCTGTAATAATAATAGCTTTTGAAAAATGGTCAAAAAGGGGGGGAATTTTTTTTCAAAAGGGGGGGTACCTACCTATGTGGGGTATCAAATGAAAGGTATCGTTTTGACCATTTCAAAACACTTTTTGAAATTTCTGTGAGTGTCATACTTTTTGAAATATTTCAAAAAAAGACGAAAAATTGACCATTCCCCCCCCCCTAGCTCCGAAGATTGCAGACCGATCCATGTACAATGTATTAGGCGTTTGTAGATATCGATCTATATTTTACAGGAAAAATATAGAGAAGTCTGTAATAATAATAGTTTTTGAAAAATGGTCAAAAAGGGGGGGAATTTTTTTTCAAAAGGAGGGGTACCTGCCTATGTGGGGTATCAAATGAAAGGTATTGTTTTAACCATTTCAAAACACTTTTTGAAATTTCTGTAAGTTTCATACTTTTTGAAATATTGAAAAAATAGTCGAAAAATTTACCTTTCCCCCCCCCCTATCTCCGAAGATTGCAGACCGATCCTCGTACAATGTATTAGGCGTTTGTAGATATCAATCTATATTTTACAGGAAAAATATAGAGAAGTCTGTAATAATAATAGTTTTTGAAAAATGGTCAAAAAGGGGGGGAATTTTTTTTCAAAAGGGGGGGTACCTACCTATGTGGGGTATCAAATGAAAGGTATCGTTTTGACCATTTCAAAACACTTTTTGAAATTTCTGTAAGTTTCATACTTTTTGAAATATTTCAAAAAAAGACGGAAAATTGACCATTCCCCCCCCCCCTAGCTCCGAAGATTGATGACCGATCCATGTACAATGTATTAGGCGTTTGTAGATATCAATCTATATTTTACAGGAAAAATATAGAAAAGTCTGTAATAATAATAGTTTTTGAAAAATGGTCAAAAAAGGGGATTTTTTTTTCAAAAAGGGGTACCTACCCATGTGGGGTATCAAATGAAAGATATCGTTTTGACCATTTCAAAACACTTTTTGAATTTTCTGTAAGTTTCATACTTTTTAAAATATTTCAGAAAATTGATTGACCAAATACCTAATTGGCAAATGTTTGAAACCCTCGGCGCGCGAGTTACACTCGCACTTGGCGAATCTTGTTTTAAATAAATATAGGTACATATATAAGAGTTCAGGATTGATCTTACCTCACTCACTGTTATTGTTCCACTACACTTATTTGACCGAAAATTTTTGCACCTCCATACAGATTGAGA
Source organism: Eupithecia vulgata (assembly GCA_946478455.1). Classification (NCBI taxonomy): domain Eukaryota; kingdom Metazoa; phylum Arthropoda; class Insecta; order Lepidoptera; family Geometridae; genus Eupithecia; species Eupithecia vulgata. The sequence goes on along the minus strand of OX297869.1, from coordinate 6,820,111 downwards.
ATTTTTGTATTTTCTGACTAAATACTTTGAAAACCTTCATGGAATAAAACTTTACCCCGCCCGCGTTAGTTAATTTCAATTTCATTGGATGGACTCACTAGATGAGAATCGTCCATTTTCGTTTAGGTAATTAACAACAACAAAACTGATGATGATGATGATGATTCTTTGTTTATGGCAATATGAGTCTGGTTGGACTCTTTTCTACCAGTGTCAAGTAATGGAAAATAATAGTAAAATATGAGATTACAAGTTATGAAGACCAGAGCCTAGTTCGTTATCTAGGGTACACCACGTGCAGGTTAGGTTGGCTTGGGAAACAAGATCTTGGAGTCTCCCCAACAAAACTGAATATTGAATTGAACTTTTACTTTACTTGACAGAGTTCTGACAATTTCATTAGTTATGATTGTTTATTATTCAATATCTACAAAAAAGGTTAAGTATCTATTTTCAAGTAGACATGTCAATATGTCTACTTGAAAATAGATACTTAACATTCAATATGATATTGATATGCTAGACAATTAACATCGATATGCACTAGTTGTAGTCCAAGTGGTTGGACTAATGATACAGGGGTGTATTATTTGTAGTTACTACTAGTTGAACTACTCAGTTGAACTACTGTATCGGAGGGAAATTTATTTTGTAACCATCATTGTTACAAATTAGGTGTTAACTATTTGCTTAACTGACGACCTCTATAGCGGATTGGGCGAAGGTCCGGCTGCGACGCAGGAGGTTGCGGGTTCGATTCCCGCCTTGAGACGAATATTTGTACGATATGCAAATATTTGTTTTCGGTGTTCTGTAAAATAAAAAATGTCTATCTATGTAATGTATTGTATTATGTATATCAGTTATCTAGTACGCATAACAGAAAGCTCTGCTTAGCTTGGGGCTAGATAATGCTGTGTGAATTATCCAGCATTATTTATTTATGTTACTTTTCAGTAAGTCTGCATTACACAAACAAAAACAGAGACATCGGGCTAGCTAGAACGTAAACCGCTTTAAGTTTGGGTGTTAGATAAAGTTGAGTAGGGATGGCCTAGAGTTGACGGTGAGGATTATCTCACGCTTTGTTGTGGGTACTGGACATTAAAGTCCAGTATTTTTATTATATTTTTTGTAAAACGGGATCCTATTACTAAGACTCCGTTGTCCGTCCGTCTGTCACCAGGCTGAATGTATATACATATATATACATATCATGAATCGTGATAGTTAGACAGTTGAAAATAAAGATGATGTATTTCAATAACAACGAATACTAAAAACAGAATAAAATAAATATTTAAGGGGCTCCCATAAAGGTAAGGTAAGGTAAGTGTACTCCCTTGTCCGCATTTGGACTCCTGTTGGTCCATTATGCGTTATTTGTGCTAGCATAGCCAGCCTAACTCCGTCCAAAAGCGCAGAATCTTCCTGGGGTCTTCGCAGGCTTCGCGGAGTGACCTCGGCAAGTTGAGGATTTCGGTTCGTTGTGCTGTTATTCCCTCGCATTCCAGGATTACGTGGGCAGCTGATTCGTCGTCGCTGAGGCACCCTCTACAGAGAGGGCTGTCCGTCACTCCGATGGTGAATAGGTGTCGTTTAGTGCGCAGTGTCCTGTTAGTGTTCCCACCAGAATACGCAGGTCCGATCTGTTTAGGTTCAGTAGGCGTTTTGATAGTTTCGGTGATGTTGATGGAAGCGCCGATCTAGCTTGGAAGGGGCTCCCACACAACAAACATGATTTACGGTCGGGGCGCTTCAAAGGCACTAAATGTAAAAAAGGAACCGAAATCGATGGAAGTATTTGTAAGACAATGCGTACAACCCATACTAAACTCTCTAATGCCTTTATCACCCGAGAACTGAGTTAAGTTCGAATTTAAATCAAAGATATAAATTAACAGTGATGTACAATCACCTTATAGTTCAATCCGATTAATTCTATGCCAGGCAGTTAAATCTACAGCTACGTGATAGACTTGCGAAAATGCTTGTCTAGCTTGCAAATAGAAATACAAAGAAATATCTTAATTCAAATACCTATATATACGGATCATCTCTAGTAAAGTTACGGAAGCCTTGCCACTCGTTACTCGCTTCTGCACATCTGCGTCCTATCTTACGACCCTGGCTAGCGCCACATCATATTGAAATATTAGCACTCACTAACAAACACATTAACAGGCCCAAAAAGGGTTAGGTAACGCCAAGTTTAAATTAGTTTGGACAGGTGGCTGTTTTGTCAGAAAGTTTTTGTATTGGGGTGATAGTACAAACTTTGTTAGGCAGCGAACATACTTATGGCCAACGTAGATCGGGACGGGATGGCAAGGGATTTTTTTTTACTAATGGACAATTCAAACGTGTCGATATAGGAATACAACATAAATTAATATACTTTAAAATGATGCCGTAGCATCGAAAGGGATTTCATTGCACGGCATTAAAAAATGAAGGAATTCCGAACGTACTGCGTAGGCAACGGCATGCCGCGGCATGACGAGAACGGCGGCGGCGCTTGTCGTGACATACCGCAGGGTGAGGCGGGGGTACGGAAACGGAAGATGCACACAATTTCCGCCCGCGTCGGCCCTACTTGTGTATCGGGCAGCAGGAGCTACCGAGGCATGCTTTGTCGTGCCGCGGCACGGCCGTAGCATGCCCTGGTAAGGCGCTGTAATGCCGCGGTATCTAAGCGGCTAGTGTGCGCTGACTGACGGCAAAATCCTTTGCCATCCCGTCCTGGTCTACGTTGGCATATATAAATAAATTTTTCCCTGAATGTAATGATCATAATGTTTCTTAGTTGATGGCATAATGAGTCTGGTTGGACACTTTTCTGCCAGAGTCTAGTAATTAAGAGTAAGAGTTATTCCTGACTCGTCCCACTGGATTCCGCCCAAAAAGGGACGAGTCAAGAATAACTTATTAAAGAATCATTATCATCATGTAGATTTTTTGATTATTTTCACTAGAGCATAGTTACGTTAGGTTGAATAAGGAGACGAGATGTTGGAGTCCCCCTAACACCCCACTCCAGCTCATTTTAAAGTTGTGTTAGGTGCCAAATCGATGAATGCACTTGCTAGAGTAACTCTCCTCTCTGTCACACACTTCAACTAATTCTTAAATGGCTCTCTGGTTTAGAAAAAACTTGGTCTGTTCCGTGGGTAAAAACTTCATTGGTAAGACATCCGAAGAGATCCATCATTCCTAAGTTTATAATAAATATCTATGGATAACGTTATTACACCATAAACAGAAAGGTGGGTTCGTTAATTGAATCTTGCCTATAAATATAGCATAGCATATACTTAGTTAATACGATATAAACTACAGTCAAAAAATACCAAAGATCGTAGCAAGCTATTTTTAGATGAATACAAAAAATTACCATTGTAGATTTTGCTAACAAAACTTCTCACCAGATCGGGCTGAAAATTTGCATAAATGTAGCTCTTGACCTGAAATAAACCAAAGGCTACAATATAACCCATAAAATTACAGTTTCCAATGGAAAGAATTAACCTGTATACGTTTTCATAAAAACAACGCGTGCGAAGCCGCTGGCAGAAACTAGTATCCAAATCTTTGATCTAGTATCGGTGTTGCTAGTAAATTGGATGAAGTCATCCAAGTTCTTTGATCAAATGTACATTGGACAAAGAAATTGGATGAGTGGAATAGGCACATAAAGGAAATTCACTTCAACTAAAACTAAACATCACCAATATTAAACACAAGCTTCACTTAGTAATTATCCTCATCTCCTTGTTGTAGCACGTACGCAATAAAGTAATTTTTTCATTGCTTGAAATATGATAAAAAATATCCAAGGGCTTCCGGTTATCTACCGTTTCCGGTCGCCCAGAGGAAGCCATATGCGAGCCCTTCACATGTTTTATGAAATAATCTTACCCGTTTGACCATCCCAAATTGCGGAGATATTATCATTCTTTTGTTTTTATTACAACAAAATTATTAGAGAAAAAGGGCTTTTTATTATTGTTTATTTTATCGTTAAAGTTAACGCATTGCGTCAAACAACTTCTACTGCCACTATATAAAAAAAATTAAGGCAAAGAAATGGAAATAGTGTTTTGTATGGAGAAGGTTGCATTTAATTCAATTACGAGATTTCTGGTGAAATATGTTATAGACTTGTTAAATATGTATCACTAGTTGATGCCCGCATCTTTGTACGCATTGTTTAAGTTCATTTCTATCCCATGAGAACTGATTTATGGGATAAAAAGTCTATGTTACTAGCCATCCTTTCAACTAACTCTATAATGAAAATAATCAAGTCGATTAGTAGTTAGGGCGTGAAGAAAAGACAAACAAACACACTTTCGAATTTATAATGTAAGTATAGATAGTATAGATTAAGAATCCCCGGTTTTGGATGATTAATGGTCAAGTAAATAGTTACAAATTTTTTAAAACGTTTTTATATCTTTGGGTTTATTTCATGCTACCTTAAGGCGCTGCGCAAACGTGGTCACTGTGTCAGATACAAGCTACTGATGAATCCATTTGGTTTATAGAAACCAAAATATTCATCAGTAGCTTGTATCTGAAAAAATGTCTAGAAGTGACGTGACTGTGTACTTCTAGAATTTTTTTTTGTGTACTGTTGCTCCCACTTTTAACGATTGAATGTGTTCGGTGTCGATAACTGGTATCTAAAAGTGTATACGTTTGCGCGGCGGCTAAATCTCTTATTTACTAGACTATAATTGTTCGTATGTTGATTTCTGGGAACAAGATTAGCGCCGTTAAAAATGGAAAAATAATTTTCCCGGGAAATGTCCTGGCAAGCGACAACACCGAAGGCACTCTCATAATTAAGCTCTGCATAGCTTGGGGCTAGATAATGCTGTGTGAATTTTCGAGCATTATTTCGTTTATTTATTTACTTAATTTAAAAAAAAGCTAACATCAATGAGTCCGAATAATTTCGAGAGCTCTTTGAGTAAACCTCTTGATTTTCGCATCATAAGGGAGTTCAAATTAAATAATTTTCCGAGCCAACATTCAGTCTGGCTGTGTTATTTCGCAATCTGTTCAAACATCGCCCGAGAGGGGAATAGAATGGTGATTATCCTTAGTATTTACTTTCACTGGCCTTAATATAATTCAGATTGTACTTGAAGTTCAAGCTTCCATTGTTGTTGGCATTGTTAGTGAGCTTGTTGGGGGCACACGAGCAAATTGGATATGCCAGGATTATGAATTCTAGAAATGTCACGAACATCTTGTACCTTGAAATTGGACGACTTATTGGATTTTCCTAGAGTTATTTAGAAATACTTTTGTGTTTTACGAATGACATGGTACTAAATGAAGAATTTCATTTGTTTTCCTCAATGTTTTGAATTAATACACATGAGAATGTTCAGATAACTGAAGAGCTTCTCAATTGTTTTTGCTCCTGAAACAATACAATTGAAACTCAAAGCAAGCAAATCATTAATATTTGAGTAAGTACCTAAGTAAATATTGTAATTAGATCAACTTAATACATGTAACTTTATAAAAATAAGATGTATATTAAATCTCGCAAAGTACCGGCCTACTTTGCGAGATTTAATATAAACATTATATGTATATAAACATTCGGATAAATAAACAAACGAACATAACAAATACTCACAAACTTTTTCGACTACGTTTCTCTTTCACATTCTCTGAATTGAAAAAAATAATCATACTGGATTATTTAATATTCCTAGTATTTTTTCTCGTATTCCAAAAATAACGTTAAAAACAATTCCGTGCATAACGTCATACGCGTTGGGCAAGGAATTGTTTTTTAATATCTAATAGCAAAGCTGCAGCGATCACGAAGTACCATTATTCTTTCAGAAACACATTAAAAAACATAATCCGTTATGAGTATTTTTTTCTCGTGTGCCAAAAATAACGTTAAAAAACAAATCCGTGCCCACGTGTATGCTAATAGCAAAAGCTGCAGCGATCACGAAGTACCATTATTATTTCAGAAACACATTAAAAAACATAATCCGTTATGAGTATTTTTTTCTCGTGTGCCAAAAATAACGTTAAAAAACAAATCCGTGCCCACGTGTATGCTAATAGCAAAAGCTGCAGCGATCACGAAGTACCATTATTCATTCAGAAACACATTGCCAACGGATGGTCGGAATGGTTGCACGCTTCCGAAAGAGATACTTGCGAATTCCGATCTGCGGTTTAAAGTTTATCACATCATATTGAACTTTCGAGCTTAAAGTTATTTGTAGTAGGTTGGCGCAAGATTATTTTATTTTGTGTTTTTAATTTATAGATATTTTTTGCCATCCACGAGGGATAAAACTATAGTTATTTCCCGCAAATCGTAAACCATTTTCTTAGTTTTATATTAATCCAAATAAATAGAGTTCAATTCTTAAATGGCATTAAATTGCAGGGTTGAAATAGACACACCTGAATGAAACGCAGTTTGATCTGTCTATGCATTTCAAAGACGATATGGCCTACTTTTTTAATAAATGAAATCCCGGAGAAATTCGGCTTAAAAGTGGTGAATACCAATCATATTTTGGTGATTTTCAGTATTCTGTAGACAGTTTGCAAAATTTATTATAGAATAAAACAATATGCTTACCCTAAATATATATACCTATTAAGAGAGCTAGCTTATTTTTAGGGTTTCAAAGATCGGTTTTGAAACCCTTATGGTCTCGCTCTGTCCGTCCCCGCTCTTTCTTGAATATCTCGGTAACTACTGCAGCTATTAACTTGAAATTTGAAATAATGATACATTTCGTGCGCCATTACTGATTTTAAGAAAAAAATATATAAATAAATGAAAAATGAAAATGAATATTTTCAGTACAAATTTTGATGTTGAAATTTCAAAAGAGACCTAGGAAGGCAAATGGGGTATCAAATGAAAGGTATCGTTTTGTACATTTCAAAACACTTTTTGAAATTTCTGTAAATTTCATACTTTTTGAAATATTTCAAAAAAAGTCGAAAAATTGACCATACCCCCCCCCCCTATCTCCGAAGATTGCACACCGATCCACGTACAATGTATAAGGCGTTTGTAGATATCGATCTATATTTTACAGGAAAAATATAAAGAAGTCTGTAATAATAATAGTTTTTGAAAAATGGTCAAAAAGGGGGAGAATTTTTTTTCAAAAGGGGAGGTACCTACCTATGTGGGGTATCAAATGAAAGGTATCGTTTTGACCATTTCAAAACACTTTTTGAAATTTCTGTAAATTTCATACTTTTTGAAATATTTCAAAAAAAGACGAAAAATTGACCATTCCCCCCCCCCTAGCTCCGAAGATTGCAGACCGATCCATGTACAATGTACTAGGCGTTTGTAGACATCGATCTATATTTTACAGGAAAAATATAGAGAAGTCGGTAATAATAATAGTTTTTGAAAAATGGTCAAAAAGGGGGAGAATTTTTTTTCAAAAGGGGGGGTACCTACCTATGTGGGGTATCAAATGAAAGGTATCGTTTTGACCATTTCAAAACACTTTTTGAAATTTCTCTAAGTTTCATACTTTTTGAAATATTTCAAAAAAAGACGAAAAATTGACCATTCCCCCCCCCCTAGCTCCGAAGATTGCAGACCGATCCATGTACAATGTACTAGGCGTTTGTAGACATCGATCTATATTTTACAGGAAAAATATAGAGAAGTCGGTAATAATAATAGTTTTTGAAAAATGGTCAAAAAGGAGGGGAATTTTTTTTCAAAAGGGGGGGTACCTATCCATGTGGGGTATCAAATGAAAGGTATCGTTTTGACCATTTCAAAACACTTTTTGAAATTTCTGTAAGTTTCATACTTTTTGAAATATTTCAAAAAAAGTCGAAAAATTGCCCTTTCCCCCCCCCCTATCTCCGAAGATTGCAGACCGATCCATGTACAATGTACTAGGCGTTTGTAGACATCGATCTATATTTTACAGGAAAAATATAGAGAAGTCTGTAATAATAATAGTTTTTGGAAAATGGTCAAAAAAGGGGGGATTTTTTTTTCAAAAGGGGGGGTACCTCCCCATGTGGGGTATCAAATGAAAGGTATCGTTTTGACTATTTTAAAACACTTTTTGAAATTTCTGTACGTTTCATACTTTTTAAAATATTTCAAAAAAAGTCGAAAAATTGCCCTTTCCCCCCCCCCTATCTCCGAAGATTGCAGACCGATTCATGTACAATGTATTAGGCGTTTGTAGATATGGATTTATATTTTACAGGAAAAATATAGAGAAGTCTGTAATAATAATAGTTTTTGAAAAATGGTCAAAAAGGGGGGGAATTTTTTTTCAAAAGGGGGGTACCTACCTATGTGGGGTATCAAATAAAAGGTATCGTTTTGACCATTTCAAAACACTTTTTGAAATTTCTGTGAGTTTCATACTTTTTGAAATATTTCAAAAAAAGACGAAAAATTGACCATTCCCCCCCCCCCTAGCTCCGAAGATTGCAGACCGATCCATGTATAATGTATTAGGCGTTTGTAGATATCAATCTATATTTTACAGAAAAAATATAGAGAAGTCTGTAATAATAATAGTGTTTGAAAAATGGTCAAAAAGGGGGGGATTTTTTTTTCAAAAGGGGGGGTACCTACCTATGTGGGGTATCAAATGAAAGGTATCGTTTTGACCATTTCAAAACACTTTTTGAAATTTCTGTGAGTTTCATACTTTTTGAAATATTTCAAAAAAAGACGAAAAATTTACCATTCCCCCCCCCCCCCCTAGCTCCGAAGATTGCAGACCGATCCATGTACAATGTACTAGGCGTTTGTAGATATCAATCTATATTTTACAGGAAAAATATAGAGAAGTCGGTAATAATAATAGTTTTTGAAAAATGGTCAAAAAAGGGGATTTTTTTTTCAAAAAGGGGTACCTACCCATGTGGGGTATCAAATGAAAGGTATCGTTTTGACCATTTCAAAACACTTTTTGAAATTTCTGTAAGTTTCATACTTTTTAAAATATTGATTGCCCAAATACCTAATTAGCAAATGTTTGAAACCCTCGGCGCGCGAGTTACACTCGCACTTGGCGAATCTTGTTTTAGTAACACTCTAGTTTGATCGCCCGACTTCGCAAGGAGGTTTCAATTTACCTATTTGAACTTTCTAAAGCTCTTTCGCTAACTTATCTAGTTTATTGAAAATGTGACCTTTGAATTGTACGAAAAGGTAGACTTTGCACCCTCGTCACGGAATCTTAAGAAACATTCGCTTGCAGATTGAGATAAGTTAAATTATCTAAAGATCGATCTTTAGTATGCGGGCTTCGCTATCTTCAGAACTACGTTAGAGTGTTCTGGAGAATACTAGTATAATCCATGTGCGGACAGAATGGGATAGAACCATTCGAACTGAAATTAATGAATGAATGAATTCTTTATTAATGGCAACGTGTCTGGTTAGACAATTCTGCCAGTGTCAAGTAACGGAAAATAATTATAAATTGTCAAGTTAACAAATTATGAAGATTGTATGATATTTTCACCAGAGCCTAGTTCGTTATCCAGCAGAGTATTATGCGTGCAGGTTAAATCAACCGGACATTTACAATGACAATTTTCCATCTCACATTGACAACGCGTGAAATATTATCAGAAATGTGACGTAAAATATTTACATTCAGATGATTCTGTCCCATACTGATTGAGCGCGAACTATTTACTCCCTTTCCATTATCTCATCCAATACTTCATCTACCATATTTTTATTTTGCAGAAGATTTATTTTATTTTCCCACTGCGGTACAGTGTCTATAATTATGATCTGACAATATAATTTTAATTTTGGCAATTGTTTAATGCGTTCAATATTATTTTGTAATTTTATGTTATTTTAGGGTCCTGGGGCACACGTTATCTATAAAGATCTTACAAAACTACTAATAGAGTCCACAGGTGATCGGAATGCTGGATTTTATTTCGTTCAACGAATTAGCATTGCCATTCAACGTGGCAATGCTGCCAGCATTTTGGGCACTCTGCCTTCTGGTGACGGCTTAGATTTTTAGAAAATAGATGTAAGTGTAAATATTAGTTGTAATTATTTTTAGCTGTTAAATAAATATTTTATGTTTGCATTCATTAATGAAGACGTAACAATTCTTTTATAACTGTAACATCGTAGGGGAGCACAGCTGCCTATATTACAGACTTTTCAGTCTAGTTTAGGCATCTGAGGCTAATGCATAATTGTTTGAACAAGAATATATTTTTTGTGTCACAATGTTTCATAATCACAAACTGTTGTGTAATGTTTTTTGTAATGATTATTTTTGAAATAAATATCTTATCTTATCTTTGTACACTGTACGCCACAAATGACTGAACAGTTTTCGGTAACTTGTCTTCCAACAGCGTTTTTAGAAGTAGGTAGGTAGTTATACATCCAGCCAGTAGAGACATCGTAACATTGAATGCCTAAAGTGCAAGCTTGCACAACTGGGTGGGCTCTACTGCGAATGTTTATCACCTCGCCTTCGCCCACGCGCGTCTGCGACGCGTCGATAGTACTTAGGACCTAAGTTTGTTTTAATTAAATTGTCATTCGTATTGAGATTAAACACGCTCATAGACGTCTCATTGTAAAAGTGATTTTTATTGTCAATCTCCAATAGATTTCATTTAAAGTTAGTTTTTAAAAACATCTACAACGTTCCCGAATCCGTTACTGGCGCAGCCGGGGCAGATTTTCGGAGTTTTCCACGCGAATTTCCGCGAGTTTTCGTGAATTTTCCGACGGATCGGATCTGTTCGAACCAAATACATTTGTGAAGATCCTGGGAGGCGAACAAGCATGTTGGTGACTGGCTGGTGAGTAGAATTTTCGCCATCCTTTCATACCCTTAGTGCTTTGTATTTTGTTATTCTTGGAATCGAACTTCTTCCATTATAACGTTTTCTGGTTCCTATTGTAGGGATTTTAGAATAAGTAGAGTTAAGTAAACTGTTCTTTAAAATTTAGTATTGAAATCGTTAAATAGAAATAAAAGTAAAATATAATAAAATAAAAATGACCACGTTACGGCCGATTCCAAAGGAACTATTGTGTATAATACCATTTTTTAATGGTAATAAAAGGCATTTAAATCTTTTTTTAAAAAAATGTGATTATGTTGTTGATAAATATCGTGGCGAAAATGAGCAAAACATTTATGTTTTGCATTCGATAACGAGTAGGTTAACTGATGAAGCCGCTGCTTTAGCAAGTGAGCGAAATGATGTTGATACTTATGAAAAACTGAAAACACTATTGGTACAGCATTTTGGTGATCCTAGAAGTGAAGAATGCTTAGCGATAGAGTTAGAGACTTTAAAGATGAAACAAGGGGAAAGCTATCAGGAGTTTTGCAATCGCATTCAGACAGTTAGGTCGATACTTATCTCTAAAGTGAATCAGACAAACAATCTTAGCATGGCAACTAGAACCGAAATCTATAATAACAAGGCGCTGAACGTTTTCTTGTACAACCTGCCTGAAAATGTATTAAGACCAGTTAGAATGAAAAACCCACATAATCTAGAAAAAGCATTAGAATATGTGTTGGAGGAAGTGAACTTCTACGAGCAGTATACGCTCAGGAGTAAAATGCTCAAGCTTCAGCTTGCACCTGCAGCAACACCTGCAGTAACAAAAACACTTAATAAGTTCAATCCTCCTACGCAGAACATGCCCTTTCAGCCGAATGGTTTTAGACCAACACTCGCCCCTATGGCACCCCCTCGTTTTAACTTTGGGATTCCAGGAAACATGCAGTACAGGCAGCCCGCTGCCCCTCAGTTTGCCCCTCAGGCTCCTATGGGTTTTAGACCGCAGTTGATGCAACCACAACAATTTGGGTTGCAATCTCAGAATTTTAGGCCGCAACAATTTGGCTACCGGCCTCAAATTAATCAAGGCCAATTCGGTTATCGGCCTCAATTCCAACAAAATCAGTTTGGCTATCGGCCTCAGTTGAATCAGTTCGGTTACAAGCCTCCCAATGCAAAACTTGGAGATACGGATGTTTCTATGAGGACTGCACCTCCTCAAAAACCACAGATGCTGGCAACGACTCAACAACCTCAAGGGTTTCGCCTAAATGAATTAGAATTAGGCTATGGTTACGGATATGACTGGTATGGACATGAAAATGAAAATTTTGGAATCAATGACGGGTATTATAGTGACTTTGATTTCGTAAACTATTCTGAACCGCAAATAGATATGAATTTTTGGAATGAACAGCAGGTCGACTCTACCCAGTTGGGAGATACCCATACAGAGGAGAAGGCTGAAAATTTTTCAGTAGCAGCCTCGAAAGAGGATGTGAAGTGATAAAAATAAATTGCGATACTAAAATAAATCTTCCATACATATACTTACCCGAAATTGATGCTAAATTTATGATTGACACTGGTAGTACACGCTCCTTTATCAGTCCAGCGAAAGCATACCAATTCTTTGGTAACTCTATTAGGGGTGAATTATTCACAGTTATAAGCACGCACGCATCTAGCAACCACAACGAGGTTATCGAAATCCCCCTAATGCCTTCGTTTAATAGCTGTGACTATCATAAATTTTATGTGTATGATGTAGACCCTAAGTATGAGGGACTAATAGGAAACGACTTATTAATGCAACTGGAAGCTGTCATAGACTTAAAACATAACAGTTTTAGAACTAGAACAGTAGAGTTGCCTATAATGAGGTGTATGGGAAATCACGTCATCGAATTGAACCCGCGGTCTGAGCAACGCGTAAAAATGCCCACAAATTTGTATTCAGGCACAGCGATATTAAATTTTAAACAATTTTGTAACGGCATAAGAATGCCAGATGCAATAGTAAAATGCGAAAACGGATATGCTACCACCATTATCCAAAACGCAACTGACAAGTTGAGAAAGCTAGTGATAACAGGTCCATTTGAGGTTGAAGAATTTCCCAATGATAACTGTGTAGGTGTAAATTGCCTTAATGACGTTGAAATGAAAGACATGGAAGTAGAAAAGATATTGGATGAAAATTTATTAAGACTTAGGCTAGACCATATGAACAAAGAGGAAAAAAATTGTATATCTGAATTATGTAGAGACTATAAAGATATTTTTTACAGTGATAAGCTTCCACTAACCTTTACAAATCAAGTAAAACACTGTATTCGTACCAAAAACGAAGATCCAATTTATGTTAGACCTTATAGACAACCCCCTATTCAAACACAAGAAATTAAGTCACAGGTAGAGAAGCTTTTACAAAACAACGTGATTCAGGAATCGCATTCTCCATGGAACGCACCTGTTCACTTAGTACCGAAAAAAATGGACGCTTCGGGTGAACAAAAATTTCGTATGGTCATTGACTACAGACGTTTAAACGAAATAACGACGGATGATAAGTACCCTTTGCCTAATATTACCGACTTGTTTGATAAGCTAGGCAAAGCTAAGTATTTTAGTACTCTTGATCTAGCGAATGGTTACCATCAGATAGAGATCAATGAAGAAGACAGGCAGAAGACAGCCTTCAGCACGGAAGCGGGACACTATGAATTTTTAAGAATGCCATTTGGCTTAAAAACTGCTCCCGCGACCTTTCAGAGAGCCATGGATAACATACTTAGGGGTTTGCAAGGATTACATTGCCTTGTATATATGGACGATATCATTATTTACAGTACTAGTATGCAGGAACACATCAGAGACTTAAAATCTATCTTTGACAGACTAAGACAAGCAAACCTAAAGGTTCAGCTAGACAAGTCTGAGTTTTTGAGAAAAGAAGTACTATATTTAGGACACACAATCACAGATCACGGCCTTAAGCCAAACGATGATAAAATAAAAGCAATATTAGACTATCCGCTTCCAAAAACTGTGACAGAAATCAAGAGTTTTCTTGGTTTAATTGGTTATTATAGACGATTCATTAAAGATTTTGCAAAAATTACAAAACCATTGACAAATTGTCTCAAAAAACAGAATAGTATCGTTATAGATCAGAAATATTTGGACGCTTTCCACCAATGCAAGGAACTTCTTACGCATGCGCCCTTACTACAGTATCCAGATCCATCAAAACCTTACATACTTACGACTGACGCATCCGCCGTAGCTCTGGGTGCAGTACTGTCACAAGGAACTGTAGGAACTGATCTACCTGTCGCATATGCAAGTAGGACATTGAGCATGACTGAAATGCGTTACAGCACGATAGAACGCGAGCTATTGGCTGTTATTTGGGCCATTAAACATTTTAGACCATACCTATATGGCAATAAATTCACTATATATACCGATCATCGACCCCTGGCTTGGCTAGATTCTATCAAAGAACCGAATAGTAAATTGACACGCTGGCGACTACGCTTATTGGAATATGACTTTACAACTAAGTATAAAGACGGTAAACAAAACACGAATGCTGATGCACTGTCACGTATTAAAGTAAATGCGTTAGATGGGTTAGATATGTTTGATGATGCATCTTCGGATGAATCTATGAAGGTCCAATTAGATGAAAAAGAACAAAAATTACAAAAACATCTTCACGAAATAACGAACAAAATTGTAGATTTGGCAAAACAAGACAGTGATCAGGAAACACATATGGAGACAATCGTCTTGTCAGACGCATCTGACACAGAAGAAGCTCGTAATATTGACAAATTAGAACCTCAAATTCTACTTCCGCCGCTTTCACATAGTTCAGAAGGAACAATCCATTCAGCGGCAGATCTAGAGTCTGATGGAATTCCTATTTTAAAAGAAGCAGTAGATACCAAACCTAACCAAATACTTATTTTCACATGGCCTAGAAAAGAAATAAATGTAAAAGTTATAAAAAGAGAACATCAAAAGGTTATAGAAGCATTTTTGCCATTGAATAGTGAGGAATTGATAAAGCAATTCCTTAAAGAATACATCAAACCAAAAACAAAATATTTTATTTATTTTGAGGATGAACAACACAGGAAAGAATTTAACGCCGTGATTATTAGGTTATTCAAAAAGGGTACGGTAGAGTTTTATGAATGCACGGAAAGGGTTATAGTAGTAGAGGATGAGAATGAGCAGAAAGCTATAGTATTGCAACATCATGAAGGAAAAACTTGTCATCGTGGCATAAAGGAAACCGTTATGAGAATAAAAAGAAATTATTATTGGAATAGAATACAAGAAATCACAGCAGCAGTAATAAATAGCTGTGACGCATGTAAAAAAATGAAATATGACAGGAAACCCATTAAGCCAACTATAGAGTTGACTCAAACTCAGTCATCTCCATTTCAGGAAATCTTTATAGATATATTTTCTATTGAAAATAGATCTTACCTGACCTTAGTTGATGCTTTTAGTAAATTAGGCCAGGCTATTGAGATCGAAAACAAATCAACACCGGAAGTAGTACGTGCCCTGATTAAATACTTTTCAATGTATGGGGTCCCGACTAAGATCAGTAGTGACCCAGGATCCGAGTTCAACAATAATTTGATGAAAGAATTAGCTGAAATGTACAAAATTGATTTACATATTTGCACTCCAAACAATCCCAATTCGACAAGTATCGTTGAGCGTTTTCACTCTACAATAATAGAGATTTACAGATTAGCGAAATACGAACAGAAATGTACTGATGCAGCTTCTATAATGACGTATGCAATTATGGCCTATAATAATACAATACATTCAGCTACGGAATTAACTCCTTTTGAAATAGTTTTTGGGCACACAGATTCTAGTAAATTATTTGACGGAGAGTTTGAAAAATCGTACATGCAGCAATTGCTTAAGGATCATGCAAAACGAACTAAATATCTATATCAATACATTTCGGACAAATTGGTAGAGCGAAAAGAGAAAATTAGGGAAAAAAGATTAGGAGAGCAGGTTGAATTAGAGCCAGGGGATGTCGTATATACAAAAGATATAAATACAAGAAAAAGCAAGGACAAAGCGAGATATAAGAAGGCTATTGTAAAATCGAGAATAGAACGAAATGTATTGTCAGTGGAAAATGATCAGAAACATTCAAGGGTCCCTATTAAAAATGTGAAACGCCCTTCACAGGTGGTGTTTGGTCGTACTGACCCTACTTCCCCAAAGCCGGGCCCTTCATCTACAAAAGATTGAAAACAATCCGGGTATATTTGAAAATTAAGCAAACTCACCTGTGTGTGACGTTTGATTACAATTATACGAGGTTTAAAGCGAAGACCATTACATTACGAGCAGAACATACTTTTGTGCTGCCACTGTCACACTTTAAAGCCTATGGACCTGAAAAGGAAGATATTAATATTCCGTCTCACTCGCATCTACCCTACACCGATCGCCCTGGCCGCCAATGAGGCGCAGGCGTCTTGTCATTGTTTTAGAGTAACTATTCAATTTTTGAATGTTTTCAAAATTTTGGACTGGGACTTTTAGATTGGGTGGGTGGGTCGTAATGGTCTTCGCTTTAAACCTCGTATAATTGTAATCAAACGTCACACACAGGTGAGTTTGCTTAATTTTCAATTATACTTCGGTTCAAAGCGAAGACCATTACATTACGAGCAGATGTTTAGAGTTTTCTATTAAAAACAAAAATTTTGAATTCAAAAACGTATTTAAGGTCATTAACTAAAATACGCTCACCTACACATATCATTAGCTATGACAATAGGTAATTGATACTATTAAAATCATACTTAGTTGTGACCTGTCTAATCACATTCAACAAAGTAACATTAGAAATTAGTAATTGATTCATGTTAATGTGACATCAAAAATCGTATGTACAAATTATTATTATATTAGGTATCTTCAGCATATTTACCTTTTTTTTTTTTTTTTTGATACTAGAGTATTCATTCTAATATTCAGCTTTTTATATAACTTATCACATACCCGCGCGATATACAGCAGAAGAGGAGCATGTCTGGTGCTGTGTGCTCCGAATACTTTTACGTCTATACTATACTACTACAGTATAGAACATTCTTCACCCAATATGCTAAAGTTTGAACAGAGAAGTGTTTCTATAAGATTTTTAGCTGATATAAAAGATGGTCGTTGCCATTTGAAGACCTAACTGTTTTTGTTTTGTCGATGTATAATTTAATTAAATTGCATGTGCAGGTAATTTTTCCTTCTCGTGGATATTGTGAAAAATAAGGCAGTCTCATTAGAGGTTAGAAAACTCCAGATTTTTGAAGTTTTTATTAGAACTGGTACTTGAATTGCCATAACGTTGTTCTTAATTGAAATATTTTCAATCTGCGTTTGCATCCTTTGGGCAGAAGCTATATTATCTTGTAATGTTATACATCTTGAGCTAGATACTGTGTCATTATAGTATCATAAAGATACTATTGAACTAAATGAAGGCTCAGGTAATATAATATTTAGGACAAGGTTTAATTATTCTGTATACTTCTTTAAAAATCGGTGGACACAGTCATCTGTCATATTTTCCTAAAATTGAGCTGAACCACATCCATTATTTAATCTCTGCGACAAAATCGAAATAACATCTTGAATCATGATCTTTTAAAAATAATAATATTATTATCTTAGCAAAAGTCCCACCAAGCCTTCAATGAAGAGCTGTATTGATATAATGTGTTTGTTGCATAGAAGCCATTACAATCAAAGTGGAAGCATAATATAAGTAAAATATAATATAAGTCACACGATCAACTAACGACTGCCTGATCGCTTCGCAGCCACCCCACCAGGGTAAGGTTTGCATGATGGCTCTAATGAAAGGAGAGTAGCTATAACAACCCTTTATTATGTTTTATCTAAGTTTCTTTGAAAAAATAAAAACCTGGACAGAATGGAAAATCAAGGCTGTGATGGCCAAAAGAGGAACAATTACAACACCCGTTGTTTTATCAGATACAACTTTTCTTAGGACTTTCAAGCAAAATGACTGAAGTATGAATGTATACAAGTTTAATGTTGACCAATTATAATTAAATGTATCTACTTTTTGTGAATGATGATCACGATAATTATCGTTTCATTATCGTTACATTTATGATTATGAGGAATTGCAAATAGATCAAGGCATGGTTTACCAAAAGATCTAACAGTATAATTCATAGACAAAATCAGTGATCTCCCATGATTCATCTAGATTTAACCGCCGGCAAGTAGGTACCTTCTCTGGTGATTGAAAATACGATGCAAAACAGAAAAATTTCTTATTTCGCATGACTGCCAAATGCTACGAAACAAATCATTTAGTTTTGTGATGCTGAATCCCGCCCATTTTGTAAACAAAATGGGCATAAATGACATAAATGTAACTGATAGCGGTAGGTAGTATCATTCACGGTTGTCTGGTAAAGATCGCTCTTGAGCGATAAGACCGTCAATTGTCACATATTTTAATTTTATTAATTTTGTTTGTTTTGCTTTATTTGTTGTGTGCAATAAAGAATTGTCTATCTATCTAAGTATTATCGACCCTTAATGGACATTACATTATTATCACTTATTAATTATTTTTTATTTCTTGCAAATAGTCTAAAATAATGCTGCTTTTAATTCTTACATCTTTATAGCAGTGTCATCTCGAATTCATTCCGAATTCCATTAGCTGTTTATGACGCACTGCGCCCCAACCGGTGAGTGAAGGTAAATTAAAAGAAAATTATAAATTTTAACGGGGCATTTTGCTTTATCTACAGTATTGTTCCACCACTTGAAATATGAGTCAAAGTAAGAGACCAAAGTCATGCGACTATTATAGTTATCATCGAAATTGTTCAAGGCTTAGAATTTTTCTCTTTCAAAAGGCTTTTATTTATCCATTCATACTTACCTAATGCCTGGACACAGGACAGGTTGATGTGGCCAATATATGGGCAAAAGCTCTTACAGTACATTTTTGTACGTAATCTTTAATTTTTAACTCGTCGATTTTTTACGATTTTATCATGTTTTCTGTACTAAAATTGATCCCAGGCTGGAGCCTTTTCATGAATGAAAAAATCTATAGTCGTTCTTATATTAACATGACAACTTTCATATGAGTTTCATATGCATATAAAATCAAAAAGTCCTGAGAGGCGCAAATGTTGTTTCACTGGTTTTTATAATGAATTATATTCTAATAAATTGTCTTTCTTTTTAATTGATTTGGACTTTGTTAATCGATTAAACATTGGCATTGGATCCTTGATGCCTAATGTGGTCATATACTGTGTCAATTTTAAAGAAGAACGTTAGTTTTCAATTCGAAAATGTTCTATTTGAATGCGCCGATTTAGTTCTTTCAAATTTAAAAGAAACCTATGTTTACCATTAGGTTTTTGTAACGGTGAATATTACCATCACATGGTAAGCATTTTAATGTTATGCCATTGTTAAGCATATCAGAAATGCAATTAATACCAATTATCTTTTCCGCTTCCTTTGATTTTCCTATATTATCTGGACACGACGACACTTGTACTGGTGTATTTGATATACCTACTTGAAACCACGATAATAAATCATCAGTATTTTTTGACCATTGGTCGTAAAATTGTTTTAGACGTCCCGCAGATGGTATTTTGTTATAATTTACCTGCCTAATGGCATCGGAAATTAGCGTGTGTTGGAATCGTGGCTGATTGTAGTTCCTGTAGCTGGCTGAGTCGCGTTGGCGGCCCCGACCGCTCGGCTGGCGTGGTGGCGGCATCGCTGCTTATTAGCATAAGGCATAAGGCTGGCGTGTAAGGTGCTGAGCGCGCAGTTGTGTATAATGCTGAGCGCGTCAAGGTGGCCGCGGGCGTGATGATCCCCGGACGTTTAAAGCTCCTCGTTGTATAACATTAGCAGCCCTCCTATAGCGTGGCCGCGATGTGGGTATTGTTCGCATATCTGAACCAATCTCGGAAATTGCCATAGCAGGCTTACGGAAGGTATTCCACGCGATCCGCGCGAACCAAACAGAAATTCATCAATCTTGTTATATTTTACAGCATCTCGAGTTTCTTTACTTCAATGTGTTTGTTATAGCAAAGCGCCAAAATTGCGACTCTGCGGAAGTGATAGTCACAGAATTCGCAAGGCGTCGCTCAAAGACTGATATATCTTGACGTAGGTTAAGCGCTATTGCTTTATCTATTGCTTTGGTCAATGCAATTAGACTACCAGAGAGCTGTTTTTGTTTGTATCTGCTGAAATTATTATTATTATTGTTATTTTCAAGTCCGCATCAGTGAGTGCTGCCTTCATTTCCGCATAAAATTTTTGGCGATTGAAGATTATTAGAGTAGATGCAAAACCACTGGATCAAAGTCAAAGTCAATAACTTTATTTATTTAGGCTTACAAAATAAGCACTTAGACAAGTCAAGTTTAATACCATAAACAGGTTTATAAATATTAATTTCAATAACATCATTTCTTGAGATGCATTCCGTTTCTTCTGCAGCTGGGTTAGTGCGGTCAACGCAATCTTCAGAAGCAATAAGGTTGTCATCTTCTGCGTTGCTTTGAATAGGGACATTGTCTATTTTGAGCTCATCGGGCTTGCGATGGCCTTGTGGAAGGATACGTACCGATTTAAAAAACCTCGACTCGATAAACGAGGAGATAAAAACGAATGCTACCCATTTAGGGTGCATTGTTTTTGTTATTTATTTTTATCAACATATAACGTTGAAGCGGAGACTGCTATCCATATAGGATGCAATGTTATATTTTCTCAACATCGTATAGATGGAGAAGGTTTTTTGGACTATCCATATAGGATGTCACTACGATACCACGGTCATTTTCTCACTATCAAAGTGGAAATAAAAGCACGGACGAACGCTTTTAAAAACTGCCATAGATTTGTGTAAATATAGGTACCTACTTACTTACATTACACATTAGATGTGTCAATAGCAATAAGATAATAGTGATGAAAAAACATTACTCAACCTAGTATCTTCGACGACAAGTTAGATCAAGTACGTGAAATAAGAATAAAAATGTGGGTACTTTGTTATTACTTAAATTATTTCTCGATCTCATGATGAGATTATTGGAATAACTTGTTACGACGTATGTCGCTAATTTTGTTTAATCAAGTAAGTAATAAAGGAAATAATTGTCAGATCGTTTCCTACCTGTCGAGTCCTGGTGTTTATCGGGTTCGGATTCCGAAGATGATTTATTCCTTTCGCGTTTCTTTTTCTTCAAAATATCTTCCAGCTTCTTAAATTTTCTGATAATGATCGTCATCATATTTCCTGGATCGTTGACGTTTTCCCATCTTACAAATATAAATTATACTTACGTAGCACCGAAGTTAATACAATTTGAAAAAAAAAAATTACGTGTGAACTGGGCAAACACAAAAACATGTAATGACAAGACGCCTGCGCCTCATTGGCGGCCAGGGCGATCGGTGTAGGGTAGATGCGAGTGAGACGGAATATTAATATCTTCCTTTTCAGGTCCATAGGCTTTAAAGTGTGACAGTGGCAGCACAAAAGTATGTTCTGCTCGTAATGTAATGGTCTTCGCTTTGAACCGAAGTATAATACCTGTGAAAGAAGGACAAGCGTTCAGGCAAACAGATAAGTGGTTAATAGTTAAAACCTTAGGTTTAAGTGGCATAGGTAATAATTTGGAGTTTCACATATTGAAATACAATGAGTTTATTAGATTAGTTGATAGTCATAAAACTTTTACCCATGAATTTTTGGGCATAAAAA
Source organism: Eupithecia vulgata (assembly GCA_946478455.1). NCBI lineage: Eukaryota > Metazoa > Arthropoda > Insecta > Lepidoptera > Geometridae > Eupithecia > Eupithecia vulgata. The sequence goes on along the minus strand of OX297869.1, from coordinate 6,798,402 downwards.
CACAAGTAGAGTACGTACGGAATACAACTGTCGTGAAATTTCGCCAGTTAGTCCCGTCGCATAGGTATAAGAGAGGGTTAGTTAATCCCCTTGGGTCATTTATTAAGGCTGTTTCGGGTAATTTAGACAATGAAGATGCTATTCGATACGATTCACTAATTTCACGAATTAGTTCAAAGGAAATTGCTACTGAGAAAAGAATAACGATGATCACCAGGATGTTGAACAATTTTGAAAACAGTACAGAAACTTTACAAGAAAACATAATTATATTGGATAAACGATTTAAGGTTATTGAAGAATTAATTAAACTGCAAAATTTCAAAGAAAACATCTGCCTCTATCTGACTTACGTTTCAAGTATGTTCGATATGTTTATAAGTACATTTAGGACCATGTATGTAGAGTTAAACGAGATAGAGACAGCGCTGGCATTCAGTAAAGTGTCTGTACTACATCAATCAATTGTAAATTCCACAGAGCTCTTGTCATTATTAAAAGAAATTGAAAATGTACACCATTTGCTTTATAAGGTGACTGAAAGCAATTTGTTAAAATTAGAAAGGGTTATTGAAGTAAAAGCTTATGTAAAACTAAACCAGATAACGTTCATATTGGAAGTTCCATTAATTGATGAAAATTCTTATGATTATTTTAAGATCTACTCATTGCCTATTTTCCAAAGTTCCTTGAATAAAACTGTAGTTGTTTTTCCTGAATTCCCATACCTTTTGGCGAAAAATTCGAAATACCTGCCGGTCTCAAAGTCATGCGAGAAAATTGCTGAAAACAACAAATTCCTCTGTCGCGACATGATGCAGTTTCCAATACTCACCTGTGCAGAGCAACTCCTAGAGTTTCAGCCAGACCCTACCTTGTGTGTACCATATGCTGTTGACATCGAGGATATCAAAGTTCAGAGGATTGGTGTACATACTTGGATTGTATTTACAAAGAAACCAACAGTTTTGGCGGAAAAATGTCATCATGAGAATAGTAGAGAATCTCTACATGGTACTTTCATCTTAACAACTTCAGAAGACTGTGAAGTATATTTGGGCAAGCTGAAATTGGGATATCTTAAGACGATTGCAGGAAACCTTCAGTATAAAATAACACCGATTGTTACTTTTCCTAAATTGAAATCTACAAACATTACTTCAATGACGACCGTTAATATCAAGAACATCGATTTGGAGGAAGTTAAATATTTTTCACGTATCTTAAAGCTAAAGGAAAGTGAGATTAGTGAAAGTGAAAGTGAAATCAGCGTGGTGAACACCCAAAGCATTAGTTTAGGAACTGTTTTACTGTACTTAATTTTAATCTTTATTGTAATTTTTCTTATACTTTATCGTTATGTTTTGAAGCGAAATGATCGGATCAAAGCATCGGCAAGACCCGATAATTTCGCACTTGAGGAGGGAGGAGTTATACATCCAGCCAGTAGAGACATCGTAACATTGAATGCCTAAAGTGCAAGCTTGCACAACTGGGTGGGCTCTACTGCGAATGTTTATCACCTCGCCTTCGCCCACGCGCGTCTGCGACGCGTCGATAGTACTTAGGACCTAAGTTTGTTTTAATTAAATTGTCATTCGTATTGAGATTAAACACGCTCATAGACGTCTCATTGTAAAAGTGATTTTTATTGTCAATCTCCAATAGATTTCATTTAAAGTTAGTTTTTAAAAACATCTACAACGTTCCCGAATCCTTTACTAGGTAGTAGATACCTATTAGGTGGATTTGTTAAAATTTTACTAGGTCAAGCAGTTTTGTCAAGCAACGTACGTTTACCTATTATTAATTAACCCATCCATGTCCCAAGACACAAATGGCCGTTTGCACCTGCACGTGGCGGCGCGGCGGCTGGGCAGTGAATGAGTTGAACAACTCAAATGGATGAAGTAGGTTACTCACCAGTTACTAAACGTCAATACGTCTGTAATGAATATTCTGTTTTGGTGTAAAATGATGCCATTGTATGTAATACGGAATTCATGATAATTGGATAATAATTAATTAATTCGGTATTTCGGCTTTATGGTTTTCAGTCATTATCGTAATTCTGATTGTGGTTCATTTCGTTATTCGTCGAGTCATCATCATCAGCCTACATTAGTCCACTGCTGGACATAGGCCTCCCCTAATGAGCGCCATAGCGCCCTGTCTTTAGCTTGCCGCATCCAGCTGCTGCCAGCAGACTTTCGCAAATCGTCATCCCACCTGGTCGGACGGCGTCCTACACTACGTTTGCCGAGTCGCGGTCTCCACTCAAGAACACGTTTACCCCAGCGGTTGTCGGTTCTTCTCGAGATATGGCCAGCCGACTGCCACTTCAGCTTGCTAATCCATGATGAGCTATGTCGATAACCTTGGTAGATATTCGTCGAGTACTCGCAATAAATTCTGTATTTTAACTAGTACCCGAGTGTATAGTTTAAGATTATCTAACCTTGCACTAGAATAATATTAAATTTTTATAAGCAGTTACCTACATGTTAACGTCTCGTACGGAGTTTCAGCTGAATAAATTAACGTTACTTCTGTCAAAGTAATAAGTGTCGCCTCGAGAATAATCTCACTAACGTGAGATTTTCTTTTCATGGTTTTCATTATTTTAGCGCGAATAAATGGGTTAATCCTGGTATCCCCTTTGCGACCTTACTCAGGAAGAATCATTGTTATTCCGGCCGGCAAAGGTCTGTAAAGTGCTACAATATACCTGCTAGATTCATTTACCTTCATTTGTATTTTAATTTGACTAGTAGTAGTTTGGGTAGCTATAAAATAATAATAATTAATAAAAACATTTATTTCAGGCACCATTAGTCTGGTACAGCATGTAAAATACTAAAAAACTAAGGCCCATAATTAACAGATACAAATACCTTAATATAATAATAACAGTCATTTATTTCAGATCATAGAAAAACTACAGATCTAATTTAACTTATGATACGGTTTATAGTAATATATATAGTAATATACCTTAAAACTAACATACATACAAAATTAAAAACTTAATCAAAGACACATTTTTCTGTGATTACGGCGACGACGACGTGTCGATAACGCATTCAGGGTGTTAGCTGATGACGGTGCATGGCAATGTCTCCTTCCAGGCGGCCAGTGTACTTTCGAAACTTGACACCCTTCGGCCAAAACTCTGCGTTTAGGTAGCTCTAGAGATGTTGAGTTGGAACTTTGACCATAAATGAATTGAAGCTCACATTATGGCAAGAGTCCAGCTTCTCGACGCTCATCGAGTGTCCAGTTTTCCTTTTTAGGTACTCCTCCACAGCTTTGGTCTCCACACAGAAGTAAATAGGTTTATTTTATGTACATATGTATAATCTAACATTCATAAAGTAAACCTATTTACTACCCCGTAGTGCCGGTGACGTGCGACACTCTATACATAATTATGTGCTGCGACCGGTGATTTTCCTATGAAATAAAGCGGTAGGAACGCACACTATCCACTACGCGCCGAGAGCCGACGGAATATAAAAATTTTGAATTGCTATAAATTGTAATTTGTTTACTGATACTTTTTGCAATTCTCTAAGGCTTTTTGTTGCAGAAGCGTATACATTGCCAATAGTACACATTAAAGTTATAAATAATTTTATTTGAATATCATGAGAGCGTAGTTGTGTTTTTGATATTAAAGCTACAAGTAACGAGCGTGGCCTACTATTGAGGTAGTGAGAGAGATAATATCTTGCTCACTGTTTTTGAGCAGTCACCGTTTCTGAGAACGGTGATAATGATAATTTATTTCTGATGTTATCAACCACAAATCGTTTCACCGAGAGCAGAAGGCACAGGCGTTTAATCACAGTGTCCTATTTACAGAGTCAGCTGCTCGTAGTGTGCATTGTGTACGACAAAAGCAGCTAATGCCATTGTTTTAGGCAAGTGGCTCGTGAGCGTACAATTAAAATAAACTGCACGATTAATAATTTCATTGTATTTATTTTTGTACCATCCATCTGATATGTAAGTTAACTTGTTTTTAAGTGCATCGAGAGTGTAGATCATAAAGTCCAAAAATTAAAACGAGGAAAACTTTTATGGAAAGAAAATATGAAGTATTCGTTTCTTTTGTGTATTTACGGAAAAGTTAAACAAAAAACTATTTTATACAAATCTGTTCACTATAATAAGAAACATCCACTGTGTAAGTTTAGAGTTAGTAGGTACATACTTCATTTTTAACGCTGAAAAGTTAAAATCGGTCAAGATTAGTAAATTTAAATAAATAATGCTGGAAAATTCACACAGCATCATCGAGTCTCAAGCTAAGTTTAGTAAAACAAAAATTGCTGAGCAGCGTATACATTCCTAAAGCATTGTTAGATGAATACTGTTGTTTTTTATACCGTCAAAGAATTATTTCGGAGATCAATAGCATCGATCGATGGTAGATCGAAGTGCATTAGTCGACGTCTATCGATACATTGTACCACACTTCGCATCGATCGACGATCGATCGATTGGTTAATCTACCGCTGTCCGTCGATCAACCAAACATCGATCGACGTGGATCAACGTCAATCAATGCCATTGATCGATTAAGTGTAGCCACACAGTTGCAAAAAAACAACACTTTGCGACAGTCCATTAAACCAGAAAAAGTGCCTTTCAACCACCGCCTCTATTCGGCTTTGAAGTCTTGTAAAGAAGCAATCCGCGTGCGGCTGAAAAAGCGAACTGGTTCGAAAGCCGGGCTTTCATAAAGTGCAAGTTAGTGGGAGTCATAAAAAGAGGATCGTTATCGACATTCGCGCGGTGGTGTTGACTGCACCATATGTTCCCTGGACCAGATTTGATAAGCGAGATAAGCGGCTAGCGGGCAAAATTTAAGGTGAATTTGAGGCGTCGTTTCACTTCACAGTTAAAGTTATGTGTAATAAAGTACAGTACAGTGTAAGTTTTACAGTAATAAAACTAGAGGAAAAGTCCGTAGAATGTAGGTATATTATCATTCTAATCATTAAAAAATAAAGGCACTTTTTCTGGTTTATATTATCATTTAATTTTTATTTACAGCTGTATTCAAAGGAGCCATGTCATGATGTTTTTATCAACATGTAGGTACTTACCATTTAAACCAAAGCATAGCAGTGCTTCTTTGGATAATGGTAAATGCCATCAAAATAAAGGGTTAGTGGCGATTCGCCATCGGACCCTTTTTTCTGAGGCTTTTTAGTTCCATACTTTGAGTTTTGATTCGCCATCGTCAAATAAAATATTGATTTTCGCGTGGTGATTTGCCATCGGCAGTTCCATGTACAGTCAGCATGTAAATATTGTGAAATAAAAACAACCCAACCTGATCGCTTATCGCACCTCTCGTGACTTTGGCAGAACCTTTTATTTCGGGTTCGGGGGCGTAATATCTTTCAAATGGATTTTTAACGAAACGAGGCTGAAAAATTTAACGAAAACACAATTTTAATTGGGAGGTTGTCAAATTAGTATTCGTAGTTAAAATCGTATTTATCAGGAAAAGCCACACGTTATGTAATATTTATTTTAACATAGATTTATTTTGATACATTCTGTCTGTCACATACCTACATCGTATTGAAAATCATGGAAATGTAATTAAATTAGACACAAAATATGAATTAGCTGCGTGAAAGCTTTTTTTTTCTTCTCATAGATTCTTAGAACTAGCACTTAAAATGGAAGCAGTTGAGCTAACTGCAGACTCTAGCAAACAATATAGAGGTAAATTAAAACAATTATACCCAATTCTATTCAATTACTGGTTATAATTTGTTTCTATTATTTGATTATAAATACACCCAAGACACAAACCTAGTCCTTAGTTTGGGTCTCACCAGAAATCCATATGTAAAGCAAGTATTTTTGAAAATAAATAAATGAAAAATGAAGTATCTTTGTTCTTTGTTAATGAAGTTATTCTTTACCTTGATAAACATTTCATCCCAAAGCTTCAAGGCTTACGATAGAAGATAAAAATAAATGATCAAACGAATTATCAGCGAAGTAAAAATTGGATGATAATGCTCGGAAAATGATTCGGAAACGGCGTGGAATTTATTCAACCGCGTCCCAGATAGCAGGACTAAGGTCATTAAGATAGGATGATATCTTTTTAAATATTCGGCAATTGTATTTAACTTCGACTTGTAAAATGTTTTAAAATCGTCTAAGCATTCAAATAACTTGGGTCTAAATTTACAACATCATTTTTAACTATTAACTATATTTGATATGAACTATATTTTTGATATGAACTATATTTAGCTATTCTACACTTACTTAATACATTATTCTTAATAAACTTATTCATAATTAGCGATCCGCCCCGGCTTCGTACGGACATTTAGGGGAGCACAGCTGCCTATATTACGGACTTTTCAGTCTAGTTTAGGCATCTGAGGCTAATGCATAATTGTTTGAACAAGAATATATTTTTTGTGTATTTTCATAATGTCAGACAAACTGTTGTGTAGTAATTATTTGTAATGATTATTTTTGCAATAAACATCTTATCTTATTTTCTATAGCCTAATTTTCATCAGGAATATCAGATAATATAGGATTCTAATGGTGAAAGAATTTTTCAAATGTGTCCAATAGTTTTTGAGCATATTCTCTTCAAACAAACAAATATTTTCTCTTTATAATATTAGTGTAGATAAACTTTCTTTTCAATGATTTGTTTAAAAACAAAAAAATTGGGACTTAAATTCATCGTACAGTGCAAAAAATAGTAGAAATACAAAATAATACCTACTTGAAAATAATAAATATCTCTTTCTTAATAGTCTATCCATTATGGGATATTCTGTTTGAGACATCGTGTAATTAGAAATAGTTTCACTGGAAGCTCGCTCACTCTTCAGTGAGATGCGGAATAGACTTTTGTTTATTTGTAAGTAGTTCCTGGCAGCGGCTCTGCACACATTGTTTCTAAGTAACCGTTTGAAGATTATTTCTATCCAATTAGAACTGATACATGCTAGGTATGGGATTAAAAGTAGCCTATGGTATTCGTGGTCTAGAATTAAATCCATGCCAAATTTCGGCCCGTTTCGTATAATATAGTAAAAACGTTTTAGCTTGAAGAAGTAACTAATAAACATCCATCCTGCATCCGTTCAATTATCCATCCATCCAAACGAATTTTCAAAGAACGTAGGGTCCTAAGATCCGAAGAATAAAAAAAGAAGACTAAAGAATAAAAGAAGAAAGGAAGTTTTTTTTTTATTTTGCGCGTTCGACAAAACCGAAACCTATTGCAGCTCTGTTGTACCACTGAAAACCATAGACTACATTATATCTCTGTAGATAATTAAATTACAGAATATCGTGGTGGATAAGTGGAAAAGATGCACAGGCCATCGTTATTGTGGTTGCAGTCCTCCAAGTAGCAAGGGAACTTTGAATTTCCATTCACCGTGGAATTCCTAGCTCATACGAGATTTTTCATAAAGAAATGCCTTCAGGTTGCCAATTTCAGCCAAATCCGCTGCCAGCGCCGTGCGGCATTTAATTACGCAAAGCCGCGCCATATTCACCCGAGCATTTGTATATTTATTTATTTATTTATTTTATAGGAAAACCAGAAGCTTAATGTTACAGAATAATAAGAATGAATATATCCTAGAAAGCTTAAATTAAGGTTTTCACGACTAAAAAACAGTGTAGTAACAATCAATAGAGCTATGAACATAATTAAAATAAAAAGAACAGTAAAGGGTAATTAACATAAATCTAACAGAAGGTAACAAGTTAACATTGTGTATGTATATATATCACACTACATTTGATGCAACTATTCCCTCACCAAAAAATTCACCGCTCAGCCGCCGCCTGGCCGAAGAAACACTGGTGCAAAATAAGTCAAGGTCGAATCGCCTACATAGGGTATTAAAGTTGTCACTTGCTCGCCACAGAAATGAATTCTGTCGATAATTGGTACCAGCATGAGGTACATATATAGTGGGATTAAATCTCGTAGGTTTGCGGGGAGCATTAAATTTTATTCTATGGAGCAGATCGGGACAGTCAATATTATTAGAAGTGATTTTGAGCAAAAATGATAAGTCAGCAATTTCACGCCGCTTAGAAAGTGGAAGTATATGAAATTTCATACATAACTTTAGGTAATTAGTTGAGCTATAAGGAATTTTAAGACGGAAGCAAAGGTACTTAATGAACTTAATTTGGATACGCTCAATCCTATGAATATAAATATCATAACGGGGATTCCAAACTTGAGATGCGTATTCAAGAATGCTCCTAACGAAAGTGCAGTAAAGGATCTTAAATGTTTTAGCATGGTGAAAGCAGGACGCACTCCTCATAACAAAACCCAATGCCTTGGAAGCTTTGGAGACAATAGATTGAATGTGCTCATCAAACTTAAGCTCTGAGTCATGCAGAACACCCAAATCCCTAACTACGCTGCATCTCTGCAATGGTTGCAATTTTAACGAATAAGTAAAGGGAATTAACAGTTTCTTACGAGAAAACGAAACAATGGAGCATTTAGATGGATTTAGATCCAGTTTATTACTAAGACAATAGTTGTCTAGTCTTGAAAGGTCCGCTTGAAGGTCGAGTGCGTCGTCGTTTGATTTGATTATTTTAAAAATCTTCATGTCATCCGCAAAACAGAGTACATGACTGTTTAGAAAACTAGAGAAAATATCGTTAACAAAGATTAAGAATAACAGGGGTCCCAGCAAAGAGCCCTGTGGCACACCACTGGGAATGGAAACCCAGCTAGAAATATAGTTACTGACTACAACAGCCTGGGAGCGATTATTGATATAGGAGGAAAACCACCTTAGTAGGTCACCTCGTATACCGACGCAGCGGAGCTTACCCAAAAGCAGCCCGTGATCAATTCTGTCAAAGGCTTTGCTATAGTCAGTGTAGACTACGTCGATCTGATGGCCATTGTCCATGGCTTCAGTCAAAAAGTCATTGAAGAGAATTAGATTGGACACCGTCGATCGACCCCTCAGAAACCCATGCTGCGATACATTAAAGGCATTTTGCAGGCTGGCGTATACTTGGTTATAAACGATATATGACATTATATGATACATGATATATGACATTAAAGTTTCCTTCATGAGTAAACATACACGGGCGATGGTGACATCAAATCCCAGATTTCCCGCCGCTAAATATGTATGAGGTCATAATATATACCAACAATATAAGAGAAAGCAAAGCTTCTTAGCCCAAACTTTAGACAAATGGATTTTGCACGACAATTTAATAATGTCCCAAAAATTTTAGATTTTGGCAGGATGCGAACCTTCAGTACGGGTGCGCTCTAACTAACTAAGCCAGAAAATCTTTGATACCGAAAACGTTTGTAACGAAACCGAAATTTTTTGGGACAATATTGAATTTTCGTGGAAAATTATCCCATAGTGCGAGTAACGCACTATAAAGCAAAAAGCTAAATGGATTTTCACTTAGAGAGGTTAAATTAGTGGGAGTCCTTTTATGCAATAAGTGGCCTAAAAGAGGAACGTTATAAAACTATAGTTAAGATAGCAGGGCAAACAATGAGAATTAATCTTATTAATTTGAATACGTTTTTATGTTCTCTTTAAATTCGGTCATCATCTAGTCCACTGCTGAATATAGGCCTCCCCTATTAAGAGCCATAGCGCCCTGTCTTCAGCTTGCCGCATCCAGCATCTGCCAGCAATCTTTCGCAGGTCATCATCCTACCTGATCGGAGAGCTACGTGTGCCGTTTCATGTTTTCCACTCAAGAGCCCTTTTACCCTAGTGGTTAGGTAGCAATTCAGGACTAAAATACAACGTTATCATTCCCGCGAGCACGTTTTCTTCTTAGCGTTTCTATGGTACTTGCAAACAGCTTTCACTCCCAATATCCATTTGTCTTTACTTCTGCTCAGTGGTCGCAACTCTCTCCTAATAGGGTACTAGCTAAACTTAAGGGCTCGACACTCAAATAAAATATACCGTGCAATGGGTCGTGACGTGTGAATTATACCTTAGAAAGGGACTTTTTCTATTGGAAAAGATGCTTCGTCGATAGGTTGGATTAATAGGAAATGTGTTTTCTAAGGCGCCGAGCTGACGTAGAAAGTTAGTAAACTTTTTTAATGGCTGTGACCGATATAGGTATATATCTTTCATCGTATTCCTTACACGTAAAATTTAATGCATTACGGTTGTTTTTTTTTTAACAGTAAGAGTAGCAATTTTACTGTGAGAAAATATCGGAGAGTGAAATGAAACCTCTCCATTTTCAATTGAACCATTTTCAATCTGAAGCAATTCAAGACAAAGAATATAAAATCCTTGTAAACGAACTCTTGTTTGTTAAGGCTTACGCCAGAAATACGGAATCTCACCGCGCGGTTTTATCCGCAGAATTCTGCAACATATGGAAATTTGTATGAAGCTACCCTGTTTAAAATTATGAAGCGACTTTTTTTCCGCAGTGGCGAAAAAGTTTGTGTGGTAGTGTTGCTTTATCGACTTTGTCGCTTGATCTTTGCGAATTTTAACTGCTTTGACGACATTTTTTTTCAGATTAGATAAATAATCTAAGAAACAAATTAGCGCCTGTTACTTTGAATTCAATTATTCTTATATTTAACAAACTAATCATTTCAAAAAAGACTTGCCACACTAAAGTATTGCCTGAAGATGTCCTATCAAAAATTATGGGCACAGAATTGGTAGTCTCAGCTGGGAACTAGGTATAAAACTGTCAGAAATTGCGCGGAATTTTATTCGCCATGCGTGTAGGTTAAGGTTCAGAACGTGGATTAAAATGGGCTAAAAAAAATTGCGCTGCGAGATTTCGCGATGCGGGTTTAAACTGATTATCTAATGATCAAGTAGTTTGTAAGAAAAAATAACAGTGTTTTTATGATAGGTAAAATATTTGGTCGTTCAAACATAAGGCTGTTGATTTTTGTTACTTTTTTTACAAGTCTACTCAATTTCAGAAAATTATATAATATCATAATATTTAGCAGCATTCTAGTAATTAATTAGATAGGTATCTAATAACACCATGTCAATAAAAAATAATTACAACTAATATTTACACTTACATCTATTTACTAAAAATCTAAGCCGTCACCAGAAGGCAGAGTGCCCAGAATGCTGGCAGCATTGCCACGTTGAATGGCAATGCTAATTCGTTGACCGAAATAAAAACCAGCATTCCGATCACCTGTGGACTCTATTAGTAGTTTTGTAAGATCTTTATAGATAACGTGTGCCCCAGGACCCCAAGGACCTAGGGTTTCCACCCCAAACGGCTCAAATAGGTAACCTCTGTCAAGACTAGCGTATTTTCGCCGTTTGAGGAACTCCGCTGATGTTGCTGCGGAGCCTGCCCTTACTGATGTCCCTGCAAGATGAGAAGGTGCTAGGGTATCTACACACGTAGCATCCCAAACTAAAGGCTGACCCATCTTCCAAGGAATCAGAGTCATACCGTCAGGCCTTTTACCATCATCTCGCATTAGGCCACGTGGTTCGAGAGTAGCTGGCACACTGACGCTGGTAAAAGCCCGACGAATGATGTCATTAATTGAACCATGGCGGGACACACGTCCTGCACTAGAGACACATGCCAGTGCATGGTGACCGAACTTATCAACGGTTTCACCGCACTGGCAACGGTGTGGCACTAGGCAAGGAGAACCTAAACGCAAAGAGGTAGCCACCCGAAATGAGTTATTGTTGAGTCTACTCAATTGGATTTTATTTAGTATTAGTAAACAAATATAAAATACAATGTTAAATGTTAAAATTCGATCCATTATTGTGTAATAGAAGAACAAAGACGAACATCCGCAAACTTTTGTTTTGTCCCTTTGTATTATCTCGACCTCCAGTCGACTGAATTTTTCTTTGTCACCTAATGGCCGAATGACACCTACCTTTATAATGGATATCTTTTCTGAGCAAAATAATTTTGTTTTACAGACTGAAATAAATCGGTTTTAACTAATAGTTCAATAGTTCTTTATTAATAACAAGGATGTTACATGTCAGGTTTCTAAGACTTAGGCTTAGATTACACATTACTTATGCTAAACAATTTTATGCATAGTAGCTTAAATACAATAACACAATAAAAAATAATAATATTAAAAATTATATATAAAAAAAAAATTAAATCAATACCTAATAATAATGAAAAATCATCAAAATGTCATTTTGAGCCTATGAACTCGTCATAGCTGTAAAAATTTTGCTCGATAAGCCAGCGCTTTAGGCGGTGCTTAAATATTCTACAGTTTGCAGCCTCTTTGATCGAGTTTGGTAACTTGTTGTACACCTGTGGGCCCATAATATGAGTCAGCTTTGACGACTTTGTCAGGGACCGCGCTAGTGACACCAGTTTGTGCTGGTTACGAGTTCGGTATGCAAAGTCGCCGTGCGTCGCGTACGAGTCGAGGTTGTTCCTCACGTAAAGAGCTACCTGCGAGATGGCTATGCACGGCAGGGTGAGTATGCCTAGGGTCTGAAAGTGTGGCCTGGCAGAGACGTCGCTACGTATCTGCACCATCGCACGTATGGCCCTTTTCTGCATACGGAACGCGCGCTCCCAGTCGGCAGCGCGCGACCAAAGCTCGGCGCCATACTGCAGTTGCGAGTGTACAGTGGCAAAATAGCATGCTCGTGCCACGTCCACGCACACCACTCGGCTCACCCGGCTCAGCGCGTAGCACGCACTGCCCAGCCGTCCGCACAGCACGTCGATGTGTTTCGCCCACATCAGTCCCCTATCAATCTGAAAGCCTAGGAACCCTGTACACTCAACCTGGTCGACAGCCCTCCCATCTATGGCGACAGACAGCGCCCTAATCGGTGCACCCGAGAACATAAAATGAATATAGTGGGTCTTGTTCAAGTTCAGAGCAAGCCCATTCATTCTGAACCATACAGCAAGCCGTGCTGACACGGCGTTGAGTTGGCTCTCCAGAGCGTCGACAGATGGAGCGGAGACAACCGCGGCCACGTCGTCCGCGTACATAAGGATCTCGGCCTCAGGGATTGCTTCTGGTAAGTCATTTAACATAAGTGAAAATAATATATTCGAGACCGAGGATCCCTGCGCCACGCCCATGTACGACCGCAGTGGGTCCGACATGATGCCGCCTCCCCGCACCACCTGCGACCTGTCCCGCATGAGGTCCGTCAGCAGCGCGTACGCTGGTCCATCAACTCCGTAGTGCCTAAGCTTGACTGCGAGGATAGTGTGGTCGGCGACATCGAACGCTTTTGACAGGTCGCAGCACATGACTGCGACCTCCTGCTTCCGCTCACGCGCGGCGACGACAAGACTGACGACATTCCGTGTCATCGACGTCGTAGACCGACCTCCGCGGTACGCGTATTGTCGGTCCGACAGCGCATCTGTCGACGACAGGAACTCCGTAAGGCGCTGACTCAAGCCATTTTCCAAAACTTTAGCCAATGCGGGAATTATCGACACTGGCCGGTAACAGTCCATGTCGCTCTTTTTTCCTTTGCCCTTAAACAAAGGTGACACTTTGCTCTGTTTTAGGGAGGTTGGGTACTCGCCCAGCCGAATGCAGATGTTGAAAGCATGGGCGAGTATAGGGGCGAGTACGAGAACGGCATGGCGCAGTAATTTCATGGAAATTCCATACACGTCTTGTGACGGTTTAGCGGGAATCCGTTTTGTTATTATAACAAAAACTTCAGCCGCTGTGAACGGGCGGAGACGGAAAGAGCGGTCCGCCGGCGCCCGCGCCGAGCTTAAGGCGCGTTGCGCATCGGCGAGAATAGCGCGCGGCGCGCCGCACGCTGACGCCGCGCTCAGAATCCGACCGTTCATTGCATTTAAAAGTTCTAATTTATTTAAGAAACAGACACCATTGGAATTAGTGACCACATCCGTAAAAACTAGCCGAGGGGTATTATGTTTACCTCTCTCTTGGTTTACTACACTCCACATACCTTTTATGGGATTTGTGTTAGCCTGAATAACGTTGCTGTAATAATCGCGTTTAGTATTAATTAATAAAATTTCGTAATGTTTGTTCATGTCAAATAATAAATTTTGAATAATGTCATTGTTAGAATCTAATTTACTTAGTCTAATAATGTCAAATAATAATAGTTTGTAGTCCTTTATGTCCTGGGATATCCAGGATAAGTCTGTTCTCTTATTTCTATTAACTATTCTATGAGGAAAGCAAATGTCAATTTTATTTCTAATTATATTAATTATTGTTGTCAGCATGTCAGCAGGCTGGCATCTTCTAGTCAATATTTCATCCCAGTCAACACTGTCTAACGATGAAACAAAGTTTGCTTTATTTGCAGTACTAAAAATCCTAACATAAGTGACATTGTCAGGCTGTAGTTTAGGGCACCTGAAAACAGCCTTCACGGCGAAGTGGTCACTGATATTAGTGTCCACGGGGGCCACGCTCTGAGCACAGGCCAGGTTGGTGTACAGGTGATCCAGGCTGGTGGAACTGGTCGCCGTGGTACGCGTCGCGAAATCGACTAGATTCCGCATATTATGGACCGACAGTACATCCGATAATTTCTTGGCTGAACTGTCAAGATTACTTAGAGCATTGATGTTGAAGTCTCCAACAATAATACTGTTTATACCTAAATCGCTGACTTTATCAAGCACTAATTCAAATGTTTCAAGAAACACATTATTCGAAACGTTGTTGTTACTTCTATAGATACATATAACAGTCATGTCATAATCTAATAAATCTACCGCCGATATTTCACAATTTTTTTCAACCGATAGTCTAGTTACGTCATTGTTTTCGACGCATTTTATTTTGTCCGACACAAAAATGCATGAACCTCCGTGCACTATTTGTTGTCTACAAAAGAATGAAGCTAATTTGTAACCAGTGATATTAACACATTTTAGTTTCGGCTCCGATAAAAAATGTTCTGTTAACGCAAGGATATCGCATTTTAGATCATTACTCAGTAGCACTTCTAACCTCTGTGATTTTTTGCCCAATGACCTAATATTCTGATGACATACGACTATATTTTCACACTTATTAACCTGCAACTGAGAGTCATACGTGCTGTATCCACTGGTGTTCTTAGCGACTGGCGGGCTCCGACGGGACACTGGCGATGCGGCCGGCCTCGGGTGCAAGCGATCCCCGCTCCGAGGTGCGGGGGGCGATTCGAAACCAGTCCGAGATCTTGATGCCCAGTGGCCATGCGTTCGCGTTACACAGGACATCGTAGTATGTTTCCGGGAAACCAATGACGAAAGCAGCGTGCTGGTCCGTTTTGATGGTTCTCTTCTCCACCACGTATTTCTCGCAGCTTGATATCTTCTTTAAATGACTGCGGACTTGCTCGGTAGTAGTAACTAGACTAAAGGAGGTAGATAAATTTTGCTAGGACTTAATTATGTAGGTACAAATGATAGACGGCTAAATTGGCTATGTAAGGAAGTTTTGTAGGTACATGAAATTGCAAAAACCTGCAGATAACATACAAAAATACAAAAACGTTTATTGAAATAAATATTAGTAACAAATAAAGTTAGAACTCTGTCTCCCAAGGTAGTTACAATGTAGTTGTGTTACAGGAGAACAGCTTCTTCCCATATTTTAAAATAGAATAATATAACATAACACATTAAAAACAGTATTCCTGAGTATAAATGTTTTTATTGCCTTTGTAGGATGTAGCCAAGGCCAGTCAGAACGAGATAAAAGCGCAAAAAGAAGACATGCTGCAGTGCTTGAACTTGACCCTGAAGGCAGTCTCAGATTGGAGCAAGGCCATTCGGGTCTACTTTAATGCCTCAAAAACGCAAGCCTGCCTCTTTTCGGCACAAACGAGTCGGTTAGCCCAGGTTCCTGTTTTCCGAGATGTACCGGTACCTATAAAAGACCGTCTTGAGCTCCTCGGTGTCACGCTCACACCAACTCTAAACTTAGGAGCCTTCATCGAGTCAAAGGCTAGAACAGCAGCCATGAAGCTATAATCCTTAACAAGGTTAAGCGATACTTCACACTGGGACAGCTTCTGTCCCTTTATCAAGGTCGGGTCCGGTCTGGTTTGGAGTATTGCTGCCATATTTGGGACGGCTCGGCCATGTACCAGGTTGCAGCTTTAGACTCGATAGAACGAAGAGCCTTCAGGCTCATTGAGGAGCAGTAGCTTGCAGAGACTAAGGTCCAAAGTCTCGAAGCCGCGCCGCCGCATGGTCTCTTGTCTGTCGATCTTTTATAGGATAGACTTCGGAGAATGCTCACAGGAACTACATGACCTGATTCCACCAACCCCCTTCCACTCCAGTACAAGCTGATGCACAGCGCATTAGCGCACCCCTATACTTGGTGTATATACCGTCCACTCGCACTAAGCGGTTTTCTTCTACCTTCATCATTCGTGCCGCTGGGGTTTGGAACACGCTCCCTACTGCTGTTTTTCCGGTCAATTACAACCTGGGTCACTTTAAGACAAGAGTGAATAGTATGTATCTTCTAGACCTTTGTGATATATTGTCGGCCACATCTTCACTTTCCTACCATCAGGTGAGATTGTGGTCAAAATTACCACTGCCTATAAAAAAAGATGTAGGAATTAGTTGATTATTTTCTACTTTCAAGGCTGCGAGTAGGAATTTTTCCCCGCCATTACCTACCAACTCGTAATTATTATGTACCACCAATAGTAACAACCGACTGTAAACGCAAAATTTGCAAGTTTTTGCATTGCAAATCCGCAATGAATATACCAAGTATTTTAAGGTAAGCCTTATTTACATTTTTGTAATAGTCATTTAATATAGGTGCGCTCTAGTTCGGGAAGTTCGAAATATTTTTGTACAACCGAAATCAAAAGTGGCTTAGCAACTCGAGTGTGTAATAAAATATATTTGTAAGTTCTTTGCATCAGTTTTTATTAATTTACCGTATTCATAAACAAATTTAAATAAAAACCATTAAATGAATTGAATGTAAAATAAAATAAATTGAGCACTTGTCAAACTAATGAACCCTAATTTGGCAAACTAAATGCGATCGTTGAGTAAAAAACTCTAAAGTGACATGTTATTAATTTTGTACCTAAAAGTTCTACGAATAGTGTTATAAATACAACACAGAACCAAGACAGATGTGAATCTTGATACCTAAAGGAGACCTGCATACAAAGCCTACAGTAATTTTTATACTATGCTTCAATTTTTATTATTTATCGATTTAAAAATGTTCTTTTCCGATTAATTTTAAAGATTTTGTGCCGCTATAACGCTTAGGTATACATTGGTGGTGATTCTTTTGGCACAAAACCTAAACTAAAATGGCTTAAAAATGTTGCTGTCCCCTTTTGTTCGATCGAAAAAAAAGAGACGTCAACAATTTTAGGCTAGTTTAGTTTAGGTTTTATGTAAATTGTTATGTTCACCTATGTGGTGTCAATTTTATTTCACACCTGCAAAATAATTATAGATTTTAACCGTTTCCAAAAAAGTAGGTGATTATCTACTTAGTTTGATATTATCAATGAAGTAATTTAATTATTATAGTAACGTTATTTAACCTATTATCTAGCATTCGCGCGTAAACATGCAAAACCTACACTGGTATTCTTAAATAATAATAAATAAGTATATTACCCCAGCTGTGAAGCCATTTTCAGCTATACCTACTCCAATTTAGAAACTTCGAAGTTATTGTCATAAATAATTCAAGAGATTCAATTGCCGATTTTAAAGCACTCGCTACGTAAATATGTTGATAACTTTGTTGGAAAAGGAATTTTTTTTTGGGTAATAAAACTTTAGGTGTTTATTGTAATTTGTGAAAATAAAACCAGAAACAGATGAACAGCAGGTTTCACCTCATGGTATTCAACGATTTTTTATTCGTAATAATATTGTCTATGTGCAGCAATTTTGAGTTATTCGTGGCTCGTCCGACTTTTGTAGCAATAATTTGGGAAAGGTAAGGGTGTCCGGTTAGAGTTAAGTCAACCGGACTTCTATGTCGCCCAAAGCTTTTGAGACTTTAGAGCCTTTTTTTGTAATAGTTTTTACGGTGTTGATGATACATTGCCGGCTTATCAAATGTATTCAACCTCGAACTAAATTACTTTATTTCTTTAGACTTACAAAATAAGCACCTAAACTGGTAAAATCATTTATAATATCTATAGCTCTCATAATCTATAGTTTAAGTAGCTCCATAAATATGTAGTTATTATTTTCAAATAAAAATAAATTGTTGTTGATTAACTTAATTTTTATGTTTGGACTAGTGGAAGAAGTAGAAAATAAACCACGTGGTTTATTTTAGTAAGCATAATTATACATAAGTGTAATACATGTTTATTTTGCTTTATTTTTTTATTTTTAGTTTATTTTTCTAATACATGTTTATTTTGCCTATTTCTGACTATATTTCCAGAAATATAGATACATGTCAATAATTTTATAAAAAACTAAACAAGTTTAACATTGTATCGTGAGTCGCGTGTGTCACTCATACAATTTTATATCTGAAATGACTAGCAGTTCTTTTTCAACGTGAGTTGATGGTACCTATCTCCAAACTCTGGGAGGTAGTTTATAAAAACCTTCCGGCAGGGAGACGCTTATCAAATTGTAAGCCTGTGTCGAGAAGAAATATTATTCGCCCTCGGCAAGGGTGCTGATAAAATCAACCCGCTAGTCGCAGAAAAAATGATAAATTATGGTCGTGTATTAGATCTCGTGATAAAATATTAACGTTGATTCTGTTACAGAGAAAAGTAACACAAATGCACTTGGACGTAGAATTTGTCCGACGGAATTTTTTTCAGCTATTTTTGGCTTTTGACAATATTATCTACTCGTATGTACTTGCGTTGAAACTAAGGCTCGATACCCTTCTTGCTCTGATGAGTCATGTTTGATTCCTGGCTTAGAGCTACATTTATACTAGCTCTCATTTATACGCGAAAATTAGCCAGAATGGTTCAGTATTCGTGGCGTGAAAAATAAATTATACTAATCTTATAAATAGGAATGATTTGTTTGTTTGTTTGAATTGAATAGGCTCCAAAACTATTGGACCGATTAGATTTTTTTTTTCACCTGTAGAATTCTACATTATTCGTGATAAACAACTATAGAATATACCCGTGCGAAGCCGGGGCGTACCAATAGTAATAAATAAATACTGCTAGATAATTCACACAGCATTATCTCGCTCCAAGTTATTATGTATACATAAATTTATTAATATGTTTGTGAAGAGGTAACAAACATCCATCCGAGTATCCAAACTTTCGCATTTATAATATTAGTGAAGTTATTAGATGGCGCCAATTATGAAAGCCATCATTTCACAGGGACGTATGGACAAAATGCCATTTTTTATTTTATCTTTTAATCTAGAGTGGTCAGACTACTTATTCTAGTTAAAAACATATAGAGCCAGAAAGGTTTTTGAACCAAAAGTACCAGAAATAATACGATTTTGATGATATGTTTACCTACGGTCGAATAACTATTCAGAAATTACATTAGATCTGACATATTTTTTTTTCTTTTTTTTTGTGTTATATTAGTTATATCAGTTATCTAGTACCCATAACACAAGCTCTGCTTAGCTTGGGGCTAGATTATGCTGTGTGAATCGTCCACCATTATTAATAAAAAAAAATATTTATCTTTGAAAGAGGTTAAACAGTATTTTGTTACTCCTGAAAAGTTGCTAAATGTCGATACGTTCCTGTGGAATGATGCTCTAGATATGCAGGCTATGAGATTTTCATTTAAAATGGCCTCATTGTTAAACATTGTAGGCGCAACTACAAATACCTACTTTTTATGTTCACAGCAATGATCTACAACCGTGCTTTAACGTATCTTATTATTAAATGTTCAATAGCTATAATTACGCAACGCGAGGCTTTTTCATGTTAATGAAAATTGCCACCAGATATTCAGAGTCATTCAGAAAATTACTAGGCTAAACAGCGAGAAGGCTTTCGTCCTGCCACAGGTAAAAATCAAACACATTGATCATAATAATCTTTTTGAGATTTTGGGGTCTTGATTTCAGTTCTCTCGGCGACTATTTTGGACCATTCGTTAGGGTGCCGTCGAGGGCACTTTAGCATACGGCGCGTTATAGATTGCACGACCAAAATGTACGTTGTTGTTTTAACCGTAGCAAGTTACGTTACGTGCAGCATCTCCGTAGCAAATTCGTTGCAGCCGCAGGTAAATACTTGTAACCTTTACGGCTCGTCAGGCACCAGAGTTCACCAACAGAAGGTTAAATTTTAAACAGTTGTTTTGACGATTTTGACACCAATTTTCATACATCAAACATCAAAGTTAACCGATAAAGCTGCCTAATTGTCCGATTATCTTTTGGTGAACACAGACCTTAGTGATCTACAAAATATACAGAACCTACAAGTACGCTGGTCATACTTAAGAATAAAAAGAATAAGAATAAAATAAATTTATTTGTTCAATTAGACATAAATATTTCTTAAATTTAAAAAAACAAAAATATTTTTAACTGTAAGCCCAAAAGAAACAAAATGGCGTCTGCCTCAGCATGGGTTGGTTGCTAGCAAGCTAACAGCCAACGCTGGTCTTCGTGTTTGTTTCTTTAGATTTTGACTATACCTTTTGCTACAATTGAAAATATCTATTTTATTTAGTGTGCTTGTGTAATGGGTACTAGAGTGACCGATTTACACATCCAGAGTAAATACCTGCAGATCGTGCAAACATTTTATTCCATGACGGGACACGAACCCTGCAACCTTCTGCGCCGCAGGCCGCCGCTTCGCGTCTCATCGGGCGTCAGTATAAAATATAGTATAAAAATAATCACTGTGCAAAAATAACAACTAGGCTACACAAGAATATTGTATATTTTAAAGGACAATGCTCCTTCCTACAGCAAAACTGCAAATGAGTTGAAAAATTGACAATGAATAAATTCAAACCAATTGTCAAACAGGTCCTTTGTGCACTTTAATTTTTAAAGTATTTTTGTAAAGTAAAGAAGCCAACAAAAAACCTTTACCTTGATAGGTCGTTAGTTTTTGAGTTAGAGAACAACTCGTCCCAGGCTTTTTTATCTTCTAGATAATCTGACATTTTGTAGTAAGTCTTTTTCTGGCTTACTACAAAATATCAGATTATATGTTTTATTAAGTATTCAAAAGATAATGTGTCCAAGTCGTACTAGGGCTGAATATTATTATGACTCTGTAAGGTCTAAAGGAAATAAAGCACTTTGGTGTTTGTTTGACTTCGACTCGGTCGGTAATACGCTCCGCCACGGAGATTTTTAGTTAGTTAGCTTTCTTATAAAGGCTGTATTGTGAGTATTATGTACACCTCGTGGATTTTGATGTTGTTTTGAATCGTTATTACTTTGATCGTTCCACCCAGTTTGCATCCTTACGCTTTACTAGTGGCCTCGTAATTAAGCACCCGGTCCCAAGGGGTTAAACGTTGTGAATACCTCACTGCATTATTAATAAACGCAAGCAGCATACGAGTGAGCTCATAAATGTTAAATAACTATACTTACGCTTACTTGAAACATTGTACAATTTTCATGTGGAAAACAGGGCTTGGGCACTTCAGCTAGGTTATATTATATATTTTGCATTGCATGGTCTCGTGAGCGTTCATCAGAAACTTTAGAATGTATACAGGCTGTAATAAACGAAAATTGCAGTCTAGTTTTCCTAAGTGTGAAAATATATTTTATTTCATAACCATAATATTCTATAATATATTATATTAATATTGGTTGTGTTACTTCCAAAATTATTTCAAATTACGAAATTCATATATTCGATGTTTAAAGTAACTGCTGCTTATTGGATTTTAAAAGATGTTTTCTTCAATTGAATTATATATTAATATTTTGTGAGTTAGGGCCCCTCTCGGGTAAAGACCTGCTCCAGTTCTGTCCACTGCTTGCGGTCTTCTGCGTCTATTTTTGATTTTTCTGATATCGTCTGATCATCTTGCTAAGGAGACCCCCAATTTAATTTAATTGGTAGACACAAAATTCAACTTCTGTGTTAAGTGTGAGTATACACAAAAATAACAAAAGAACTAAGTCCTAACTTAATAGTGAAGTGACATGCTTTCAATAACAATTATCGATATAGTTGAACCAATAATATTACGTATATCAGTTATCTAGTATCCATAACACAAGCTCTGCTTACCTTGGCGTTAGATAATGCTGTGTGAATGGTCCAGCATTATTTATATATTTATTTAAGGCCCATACCGGACCCAAAGTGGCGCCGCCACCTACTTTATGTTATTATTCCGTTTAACAAAGGAATTTTCAAAAATCCTTCTTCCAGTTTGTGATACCTATCATAAGCTTTTTTTTAATGCCTCTGTAATAGTTTTATTCTATTTAGTTTAGGAAGAGATACGAAGTTGCCCTTGGTGGCTACCAACATCTATTTTCGTATCTCTTCCTAAACTAAATAGAATAAAACTATTACAGAGGCATTAAAAAAAGCTTATGATAGGTATCACAAACTGAAAGAAGGATTTTTGAAAATTCCTTTGTTAAACGGAATAATAACATAAATTAGGTGGTGGCGCTAGTTTAGGTGGTGTATGCGCCTTAATAGTGTTTTTTGTTCAACTGCGTCAGTGCGTACACTTGCACATTATGGAACGTCTCATCATCGCTCGAGACTATACTATCAACTCGAAAATCTCGACTCGTCGATACGAATACAATTGATTCGGCATTGACTATCGAGTTAATAGTATCCAAGTATCTTATTTGTTTATCAATTATGATTGTTTCAATTGATTTGACGGGATGTAACCCCGATATTTCGTTTTGTAAGCTTAGTTTTTCTGTGATAAAGCCTGTAATCGAATCGACAGTTGAGTGTCGATAAAAATTTACCCAATTAATGTCTGATATCGAGTGTGCTAAATGTTTATCGCTCTCAGATTTTCTCCAAGGCTGCCATAAATCACATTTGAAGAGGTCTAGGTTTCGAATAATATTTTATCGGAAGTTTTATGACAGCTGTTGGAAAAATTTACTACTGAAAATATTGCGACAAACTTATTTTATTCGCGGCTTCTGAAATGCTAGATGATACGATATTTTATTTATTTATTTATTTATCAATATAACATCATAACATTTTTTTTAACCCTAAGGCGATGCTACATCCATGATATAATATGGTGAAGTACCAATGTTAATTATTAACATATTCACTGCCGAGATGGTTGGTGCGGATGCATCAGATGCGAGACGCCCATGTGCAATGAAAGTGTTAAAATGTGTGAATAAAATCAATAACATCATATTTCTTATTTGATAATAATGACTATTTATAAACCTGTGTTTATAGTATTAAATTTGACTTGTCTAAGTGCTTATTTTGTAAGCCTAAAGAAATAAAGTTATTGAGCTTGAGTTTGAGAGTTTGTTAATGACTTATGAAACAAATCATAAAATTTTATTAATTTTATTGTAACATGTTCATCAGTTATCTAGTATCCATAACACAAGCTTTGCTTAGCTTGGGGCTAGATAATGCTGTGTGAATTATCCAGCATTATTTATTATTGATTATTATTATTTACTTTAAATTAAATAGTAATAATTTACATACTTAGCGTCCCCTATAGGTCGTCGACTCCGAAATTCAATTACGAAGACTAAGGCGCATTATAAAATGTTAAGTCATATGATTGAAAATAGCTTACCCTCACAAAATTGCTACAGGTCAGCATAATATCGATGACTTTACAATCTTTCAAAATACGGGACTACCAGCCGGTTTTTTAACCGCTACACTCAATAACAATCATAACAATTGTTATTTATGGCGATAGTTTAAACTTTTGTGTCAGCCATGAAAGTGTAGTCTAGTACAGTCTAGTACAGTCTAGTACAGTCTAGTACAGTCTAGTACAGTCTAGTACAGTCTAGTACAGTCTAGTACAGTCTAGTACAGTCTAGTACAGTCTAGTACAGTCTAGTACAGTCTAGTACAGTCTAGTACAGTCTAGTACAGTCTAGTACAGTCTAGTACAGTCTAGTACAGTCTAGTACAGTCTAGTACAGTCTAGTACAGTCTAGTACAGTCTAGTACAGTCTAGTACAGTCTAGTACAGTCTAGTACAGTCTAGTACAGTCTAGTACAGTCTAGTACAGTCTAGTACAGTCTAGTACAGTCTAGTACAGTCTAGTACAGTCTAGTACAGTCTAGTACAGTCTAGTACAGTCTAGTACAGTCTAGTACAGTCTAGTACAGTCTAGTACAGTCTAGTGCAGTCTAGTGCAGTCTAGTGCAGTCTAGTGCAGTCTAGTGCAGTCTAGTGCAGTCTAGTACAGTCTAGTACAGTCTAGTACAGTCTAGTACAGTCTAGTACAGTCTAGTACAGTCTAGTACAGTCTAGTACAGTCTAGTACAGTTTAACCTCTTGTGTGTTTGGAGGAACCTTAGTTCAGTAAAAAATACCAAACCAAGCTTTACACAGGGATTATACTCCTATACAAATCATTGAGAGAAGCTCTATGGTATTTTAATAGTAATTACACACAGTTTACAGCAGATAATCAACAAAACTTCGTCAGGATAAGTGCTATATATGCTTTATTAGTGCTGTATATGAGTGTATATAGTTCCGCTGTGTAAAGCTCGGTTTTGTATTTCTTACAAACTAAGTTTTGATTCTTTCAGACACAAGCAACGACCAAATCTTGGTTCCTTTACACACAAGAGGTTGACACAAAGTTTAAACTATTGTCAAAAATAACAAACGGTTAACACGCTGATGAAAAACCGACTGTAAGAGTGGTGGAGCGGTTGGTTGGTATCTCTTAGCGGGAAAAAACACCAACTGCACTCCCGCTCTCTCTCTATCTCGCCGTCTGCCGAAAACTCCTCCATTAACAATATCTACACTAAGTGATATGACACCTGTTTAGTATTACTATGTCTTTTTATTCAATGTTCTCTACGTTTTTAAGAAGAGAGACCAAACTATAGCCTAGTGCAGAACCAGGAAACCTCGTAAAATTTTACCAGAAAAGTCGTAGTACATTCGCTCGTCTCATAATAAAAGCGCATGTTTTTAAGGACGTATATACTCATCCCACATGTCCTCGGAACGAGCCGAGGAGAGGTTCATTGTTGACGACAAAGAGGCTAGGCTTTAGAAATCTACCACAGAAGCATCACGCAGACTGCAGACGTGTTTTGCCGTTATTTCTAACAAACTTGGTAGATATGTGATATTGTATTTGTTATACATTTTTAAGCTGTATCTGAAATGACGTTTGGTAAATTGAAAATTATGCAAGAAATTATTTTGTTTTTCGATTTATGGAAACATACGTTTTGAAGGAGGTTTGATACTAAATTGAAAATGGGCTATAATATTACCTTGGGTCAGATTTATTTACTTGAACATAATAATAATTATTCAGAAAGAAAATAACAATCAAATAACAAATTTAAATTAAAACTAGTATTTACAATAGAAACAATTAAGCTATCTGCAAACTGTCTCCATATCAATACCAGTTGGAAGCGTGCCTAAGACACTGGCTGCAATGCCCCGCTGTATAGCAATGCTGATGCGCTGTGCCAGATACTCACCAGCTCTCGGATCACGCGTCGCTTCGACCAGATAATTTTTTAAAACTAATTAATTTTTCGACGCTCTTTTTTAAAAACCCGGAGAGCCTCGGTACCCCACGGACCTAGGGTCTCGACTCCAAGGGGAGCAAATGTGTAGGCTCTGTCGAGACCTGCATATTTGCGCCTCTTGAGATCTTCGGCTAAATCTGCCGCCGCACCAGCTCTCACGGAAGTCCTAGGAAGATGGGAAGGCGCGAGTACTACACATGTAGCGTCCCACACAATAGGCCTCCCCAACTCCCATGGGACTAGAGTCATGCCGTCGGGCCTCTTACCATCGTCACGATACAGACCATTCGGTTCGGGAATAGCTGGTACGTTAGCAGTTAATTATAATTTATAGTCAAATTTATTCACCTTTGGATACTTATGGGACGGGTCATGCATGTAAAATACTCACTAAAAAGATTCATCACGTTACGGTATGATCTCGCAATGTGTGACATAAAATAATGCGATATTGCATTCGTTGTACATTTTTAAAACATTTATCTGATATTCGTAAAAAATAATAATGATGCTGGACAATTCACTTATTTTCATCTAGCCCCTAACTAAGCAGAGCTTTGTTATGGATCCTAAATAAAAGATTACACTACATAGATACATAACGAGAGAGACGAAACTAGTTGATGACTTGCTTTGATGGATATTTTTTATATTGTAATTGATGTGGTTTTTTCTTCTACAACATATTGTTACATCTTATCGAAGAAGGTTCTGCGCAGAATTGTTACTAAATATTTTCATGCTTATATTTAACATGAATATGCTTTTACAATGATTACTTTTGAGTTTATTACGACTTTCAAAGAGCAATTTCACTAGGGTCTCTACGTATTCCATTTAAACACTTCGATACTTACCAAGAAGTCTGACAAAAACCGAACTCTTTACCGCGAAGTTACACCGTACAAGCCGTACATTCTAATTACTATCGTCAAAGTTAATTACATTCATTAAATTAAACGGAATCATTTGGTACCGTTATAATGAAATGCTCATTTTGGGAAGCGAGCTCTGTTCTCTTAAGAGTTCAAATTCTAATTATGAGACAGTTTCTGATAAAACGTAACATTTCTTTTATTTTGAACAGGGCAAAGCGTTTTTGTTTGAGGAAAAACTAATCATAATTAAATTTAATTAACTTCGAATGTTAATAAGATAAGTATGAATTTAAAAAAAAAAAAAAAAAAAAAAAAATTTCAAGCAACACGACTCATATAAGAAAAAAAGGTACAAATTAAACTTACAAACTAACAGTGTATGTGGACAGATGGCGTTCACAACAGTGCCTCGTATAGGCACAGTCCAATCTGGACGCTATCATGGTTAGGATTTTTGCAGTCTGTCGATCCATAAATATAGTTTTTTTTTAAATTCCTTAACTATTTCAACTGAAGAAAATATTTATACGAATTCTATGTATTGCTCATACTATTAAAGTAATTTATAACGGGATATTTACCATGATTCGATTTTTGAGTTTTCCAATATTTCGACACAGTTTCATGCTAATAATGACTTTAATGTTAATAACCATGATAGTTTTAAAAGTTTTATTGCTCATGAGAGGATGTAATGGTTTCACTATTTTTCAATAGGAACCATGCCGGTTTGGATCAAAAAGCTATTTTCTACCACTATGCGCTCAGTTAACACTCAGATTTAATTAAGCATCTCTCTTGTGGAGTTCCCACCTGAGAAAACCTAATTCAAGGTGCTAATACTCGCAGCCACAAGATAGCTACAGGCGTGCAACTGATCTGTCTAGAGCTTTCTGCACCTAGAATAGCTGGTAAGAGATTCATTATTTTAAATGTGATGTAAAACCACTTACATCTATATAAATTTTTTTGTAACATATATTTAAGTAGATAATTAATAAAAAAAAAAAAAAAAAAAAAATCCAATACGACAATATTTTATGGACCCATGTAAACAAACTTTACAAAAGAAAATGGCACGCAAATTGCGCACAACTTTTTATCTATTTGATTTTTTTACTTGTATTAAACTAGAAAATAGTAAAATAGAGATTTTTAATTTCATGCGTCGCGTACATATATAAGTACGTATATAAGTACGTATAAGGAACTTATACAGTTTAATCGAGAGAACTGTCATCGACTTTTGTTTAGAACAATCTTTGTTCATGTCTTGGAAAACCTAGAATAAAAATTAAGAATAACAACTAGGGCGTTGATGAATTATGTACTTATTCTGCCACTCATCTAAATTAGGTATCTAAATCCACACATACAGAGTTAATAACTCTCAAATTAGTCCATAAAAATCATTTTTCATGAAGTTAAAATTTTCCTGTCGACCTCAGTAAAAAGTTAAACTTATGAAATAGCAAAAGTTGGGATGCCGCTATGACGAAAAACTGAGTGATAAATGATTGGGATTTATAAGCACCTGGGTAATACCTATTTATAACTACCACAAAACAGAAACTTTGGGCAAACAAAATACCCTCATAATTATCTGGTGGCCGAAGTGATTTTTCCCCTGCTTGTATCGTAAAAAGTGTGGGTAAATTTGCAAGACTGCATACATACTTGCTACACACACAATAACTTCGTTCACTTTTCAAGAAACAAAACACGGCGTGACAATACTTTTTCTGTTTTCAAAGCTAAGATGCAAAAAGAAACCATAATAAATGTAGATATGCTTTAAAAGTAAATAGACAAGCTAAAAAACACGCTTGTTAGAATATAGAATTAATATCACCTCTGTAAGCTAATGGGACTAATGAATGTATCTTTAAGTCTAGTTATACGAAAAGCGGATTAGCATCGTAAACATATAGAAACCACTGAAGATGTTCCTCTGATTAAACAAGAGAACCGACTTTGTAAGAGCTTGTCTATGTGGAATTAGATTCTGCAGTCTCTTGGGAGTTATATTCTGACGGAGAAGTTTGCCTTCGGGGCCAAGCATGCAAGTTATGCCTTCAAAATGTAATATAGACAATTCACAGCGCTAGCATGTTTTTAATAAGAACTGAGGATCTTTATGAATATCTTGGTTTACAAAATATTTATCTTGGTATTAAAATATGTTACTTATTATAATAACTTTCAGACTTACGTAGTTTTAAAGTCATCAAAAGCAAAACAAAATACTCCATATTTATTCGTTTTGATTGCAAAATGGAACGCAAGCTTTTTGCATGGAATTTACATGTATACGAACGAAAATATTAAATTATTGAACCGGTTTTGAATTACTTACTCTAAACCCATTTTAATATTAATATATATCGACACGACGATAATATTGACCGCGAATTGCTGGTTTTTGTTGAGACTATAAAATACCTGGTTTTCAATAACAATGCATTGCCAAATCTGCTGATCGCTTGGAAATAACAATTAAAAACACTTCCTCAGTAAAATAAATCTGTTAACGTATAACATGTGAAGCTACTGGTTATAAACAACGCTATCGAAGCACGTATAAGTGATTTCATTACAATGTTCTACGTCATCACTTTATGAGGATGCCAGTGCAAGTTGAACTAGTGCGCGGAATAATAATTTTGTGAGATAGAAATATTTTCAGTGAACTCTTGGAAATGGCTGTTATTATTATGGTTAATTTATGATGTTAAGCTTAAGTAATGAGTCATTATATTTCTAATAACTGAAGGTTTAAGTCAAACCTTCAGTTATTAGAAATATAATTTTTTATTGTTAATGTTGTGACTTTCATGAATTCATGATTTTAACAGGACTGAGACAGCACTGTAACAAAAAAACTAAGCGAACAGCACTTGAGACGTCGCATTGTGTGATGGGCCCAGATATTTTCAGAATTCAGCAACTCTTTGTGCAGCATGTATGGATGGTGATACACTTGTGTCTTAGGGTATGAAACCTTTTTCTTTATGAAAATCGCAATTAAGTGATTGTTCATTGTTTAGTTATTCAAAACCCTTTTCAGTAAATATTCCACAATCTTATACTACAAGAAAGTATTCTAAGTAGCTTTCCTTTTACAGTCGCAATAAAGTTTGAAATCCTAAATACTTAAAATGAAAAGAAACTCGGCTAAATGTTGCTTACATAATTCAAAACTTTTTTAATATAAGTTTTGGGTTAGCTTTACTTAAAATCAAGACAATAAACTTTTTTAATGCGTTTCTGCTGTTTAAGGTACAGAGAGAATCTATTTCGTTTTCAAGATGTGTTTGGTATACTTTTTCAAAAACTTTTCGTCTGGTCCTAAAGCGCTTAGATAAGTTGAGGCTTTTCAACAAGTTATGGCGTACGTAACTTATTTTTTATATGACTTGAGAAAACAATTGTCCCATTAATTAATATGCCACTTATTCGCTAAAGAGTCAATATTTGTGCCGAAAACTCATAGCTAAAATATCGGGTAAAGGGAAAATTTAATTTCATATAATTTCACGCCTCACGCTTCCTCTTCTATTTCGGGATGGAAGGGGATGAAATCAAACCATGTTTCTGAATCAACAAAATAAGGTTCAATTTAAGACATGAGAGAAAAATACCTACTCTCTACAGATCTTACAAAACCAGGCACCGGCTTATAACGGGCGGTGATTAAAAATAAAAAAAGGTTGATTGAAATTATTTGACATGATCATGACATTCTCCCTTTGACAAAATAACCAACATTCTCCTAACAGTCTCTGTAACATGAGACACCGTTTATGATATGTGTGTGTGTGTGTTTTTGTGTATTTGAGTGTTGAGCAGAAGGCCATTCGCTCAACAGCCCGGGCAGCAGTAGCATTGGGCAGTTGCATAAAGGTACTCGTGGATAATTTGTTGTGCTACCTACGTAGTTTATGATTGGGTTTTTAAGCACTAAAAATTCATAATTCATAATTCTTTATTTGCTGAAATGTAGGTACAGTACATAGGTCTTACATTAAATAGTCTCACTACATTCTGCCTCAAAGTGCGTGCAAAATTAAAACAGGGTAGGTACATGCATACATAAAATGAGTAGATTAAGCAAATATGACACCAATTTAAAAAGAACACAACAGTTACTAAAAACAACCAAAACAAACAGGAGTAGAGTTAGTTACAAAACTGAGTTACCTAGCTAGTAATTGTTGCAAGAGCGTTTACTAATTACACCCCCTACTACACGCTTATCCTGTATAAAATACTGTGCTATTTAAGTTTCAATGAGCTTTACATATTTGCGAAGTCACATCTGGAAGTTTTGGCGATTTGAGTAGTGTAGGAAAAAAATATGTTCACAGTTTTGAATTACAAGCTTTCTCCGTTATTATCTTTTATATTTAGTAGACAATACTTACACTACCTACCTACAGCTAAAAATACCTCCGTCATTTGTAAACCACCGCTGTTGGAATAACCTACGTATTAACATGTTTCGAGTCGTGAATGAGGTAACGTCAAACAGACGCGATCTGCAGAGATTACTCCAAAGCACAGGCTCACACACTGGGGCTGGAGTGGGTTGCGTTGAATTACACCCGGATTTAGGGTACGTTCCTACAAGCGTAGATAAGCGCTGTGCTATAGGTATGTTTATAATTTAAATTTGTTTTGTTAAAATTGAACGATTTTCAATTAAAAGAAAGTGTGTGTGTGTGTGTGTGTGGAAGAAGTTCTGAATAAGACGTGATAAAATTAACGGTCTGTGTAATGTTACGTATTAAGTATGTTATCTAGTGCCCATAACACATGCTCAGCTTACCAACGTTGGGGCTAGGTAGGTAGGTATTTCATGTCGCCAGGTTCCGGACTAAATAAATTTAAAACTTATTAAAGTAAGGCTTTGATCAGTCGGTTAGGAACGGTGGCAGTTATGAATAATAAACAACTAATGTTGTACAGTTCATACAGCGTCTTCTAAACCAAAACTAAGTTTTTATCTTGATAAATCTCAAATGTCATTCAAATCTATCGACCGACTGATCTTATGTTCCGCAAAAAAATTGTAGAACTAAAGAACCGCTTCACATCAATCAAGACGGGAAATATCCGGCAATATGTTCTGGAATATCCGGCATAATCCGGAGCGGGGCAGCAATTTGTCGGCTAACCCTCAATGCGCGTGTCCGTACTGAAGTGGCTTGTCAAGACGTGACCACCAGACCACCCTTATTTACTACGTGAAGGTCTTTTGTGTTTATTTATGCTTTGTTAACATACAAACAAGGTTTAATTTTCAGGACAGTAGTGTAATAAGTGTGAAGTAATTGTAGAAACTAGTATTTACAATAGAAACAATCAAGCTATCTGCAAACTGTGGCAAACAATCTACAGGTAGCTCAACTGATCCATATCAATACCAGTTGGAAGCGTGCCTAAGACACTGGCTGCATTGCCCCGCTGTATAGCAAAAAATTGTAGAAATAAAGAATTCTTGATTTGATAATCTGCTAATAAAATTTTGAATATTCAAATAATAATTTTCCATTATTATCCTATGATATTCCATCAAATAAATCGCCTCAAATTAAGTTTTTCGAGAGTTTATCGATACCATTGTATTTTAAAAATAACCATTAAAATTCTCTTGTGATCCCGAATACTAAGATTAATAATAATCTAATATTAATTAAAATTTAATAACATGGCCCAAAATAATACCAATCTTAGAGCTTAGTTAGAGTCTAAAATACACTATAAGCTAGGCTTATAGCAAATTTGGAGTAAGTTCAGACACTACCATCCCATGGGAACACAGCACCAATACTGCAACTACTAACATAAATCTAATTCGTAGTATCATCAAATCATACTAGGTGATAAAAACGATAAAGTAAGGGTAAGTACTTAGATAGATTCCATTTATAAAGTTTCTGTATCTATTTTAAAAATGGGCCTATTTAAACAATTAAACACCTGCAGACTATTGAAAACAAACACAGGAAGCTCAACTGATCCAGACAATATTATGTCGGAAGCCTCCTCAAGACGCTCGACGTCGTTGTATTGCACCACTTTGTACAGCAATGCTGATGCGCTGCGTGTGATACTAACCAGCTCTCGGATCACGAGATATCGTTCTTATTTGATTCTATTATGAGCATATACTATATATATACTATATAACTACCTCAAATCAACTCCGCAGGATCTCCATATCTTCCAAACTACTGAATATTTAACTTTGAAATGATGGTAAAGTTTTTGTAGTATTTTTAATGCCTCTATAACAGTTTTATTTTATTTAGTTTAGGCATTGAATCGAAAATAGGTTTTGGTGGCCACCTTGGTGGCATCCGGTGAAAGTTGCACTTGTGCAACTTCGATTCACAGCCTAAGTTAAATATAATAAAACTATTACAGAGGTATAAAAAATAGCTTATTTACGCATTCAATCAAGAAGAATCAAAGACAATCCTTCATTAACAAATTAAATGTTTTTCTGCTAGCTCAGCCAACCAGAATAAATTACAAATTTTAGAATTTTAGCCCCAACGCAATAAAATCAGGACTGCTGACTTGACGTATAGGTAGTTGAACTTCGAAACTTAGGCGCGTATTATGAAAACTTTAGGTTTTGTTTTGCTAGTGTAGCCAGCCTAACTAAGTTTACTGATAGTTCATGATCATTGCACCATACTTCAATGGTTTTAAAGGCGTGTTTCATTTACGCAAGGAGCTGGAGAACGACTTCTGCATCTAAGCCATGAAAGTGATAAATCGCATGTTCTCGAAACATCCAGTTGCAAAGATAGCGAGGTCGAAACTGTATGATGATACTCCACCATCTGAGCATACCTGGAAAGATCTCATCTAGAGAAAGCGATATGGCTAGCGTCGTGCGAAATTCACGGACTTTGAAATAAAATTTTGCTAGGGATGGAATAATAAATGATTTTTTCTGGCCCGTGGTAGAATATCAGTCTTTTCTACCTTTACTTTATCTTGGGTATAGAGCCCTTTATCCAGTCACCTTCGGAATTCGCCAAGCTGTTTGCTCCGTTCCGGATATCCAATTATTGAGAGTAGGTAAGGAAGGTAATATGACGAAGGCACTAGATCTTATACCTATAACTTCGACTCCCCGGTCTTGTCAGTCTGCCGTTCCATCGGATTATGAGGGAATAGAAAGTGCTCCTGTGTTTGCTTGCACACTTGTGCACAGTATGTCCTACATACCTGGATAATCTTCATTGAGACTGACCACCAACGTGGCCGAAATTCGGCTATGAGGGTATCGTCAAATATTATGCGATTTTTCCAGAAACTGCCCGTTGAAAATCATAAAGTAACTGAGTACCTAGATTTACATTTACTTTTTTTACAAAATATACGACTTTGAGATTTCTAACATAATCAGGTAGCCGGTTATCCTGATGGAAACCACTCCAAGTAGTTTTTGATGAAAACCTTCAAATAAAACCTTTCTAATGCTATTTCCATCGATAACTCTAACAGACGGGCTAAGAATCGACCAATCAGAAAACGGAATTGTGACCCTTGGTTTGAAGAATTCATCAGTCTTGAAACGGGTAACCTTCGACCTCAAAGAAAGGAAAATGGGTCAGGTAAAACTAACCATGGTATTTGTATGAACTTAATTCGTTCAACCCAAGCCTCTTAACCTCTTACAAGCTAATTTAACAAATAATCGAGAACCGTTGACTGAAATTTTACTCGAACAGTTCGGACCATTGTTATATTTGAACGGCGCGGCGCCACGAATTTTTTTAAACATCTAAGCACAACACATAAGAATACCGCCTCGATCAATTAGGTTGTTATCTTTTTAACAAAAAAATACTAAACCCACACCAATTTATCTGTAGATTCCATTTGCTATATTATAATTGTATTGTTGTATGTATCAGTTATCATGGTATAACCCATAACACAATCTTTGCTTAGCTTGGAGCTAGAAGGTGCTTGTGTTTGTTATATGTATTAGTATGTGCTGTGGTGGTGGTTGAAGGGAGCTACGATGCACAGACAAACACTCAACTAACGTACGACTTTTAGTCGGAGATTAAAAAGGATGCAATATATAAATGTGTTAAACCAGATTAGATTTATATTGAACGTCTCCGCAAGCGACTAGAAGGAGATGCCAGCGAAAGTAAACTTTTGAAAATGCGGTAGATTATAATGTAATTCCGTTTTTTTTTCGGAATTACATTATAATCTATCGTCAAAAAATGCTTTTATAGGTATATTATATACCTATAAAAGCAATTTTTGACGCACAGTAATTTTCATCATTAGCCTACATTAGTCCACAGCTGGACATAGGCCTACCCTATTGGACGCCATAGCGCACTGTCTTTAACACCTCGTCGACACATACAAATTATCTTCAATTAGGGTAGGTAGTGAAAACATGTAGTCAGCCTACATTGAGCAAAAAAGATTCGACTCGACAAGCCCTAGTAAATATTTCCCCTCTTGCCTTCATTCAACCTAAAAGTCCAGGTAAATCAGAATCCCCTGACATTTCGTTTTAGGTGGTAATCAATCAGCCTTTGTAGCGATTCGATCTTGGGAATCTTAAGGTCTTACCGCGTTATCAATAGAAAAGGTTCGGTGTATGTACTTATCAGTTGTTTTGCTCTACCAGCTTATTTTGCGATTCTGCTATGTGTATCTCGTCTTGCAAATCAATCAAAGATATCGTCAATCTATCTTACAATCAGAGGAGTCTCAGAATTAGAATCTGTACTCAACGGCTTGATGTTGGCCACTACCAGCATTCAGTCAAAAAATTCAGACTTGGTACCTTAGTACCAAGTCTGGCCAAACTGAGATAAAATCACTGGATATGTCTTTACAAATGGGGTTAATCAACCAAAAAGAAAAAGCCAAGAAAGGTAAGATTTTTACCAATAATGTAAATTGGAAGCTGCTATCTCAAGATGTGACTATAGCACGATCCATATACATCGTCGTGGTCGACGATTCCCCATGATGCTCAAAGCACCTCCTTTCTCTTATGGGCGAATGAGGGAATGAAGTAAAACAAATCCGTTCTTACTGTTGTACGAAAAGTAGATGTACACTGAAAAACTCTACATTTTGGTTTTGTTAGTGACCAGTATTTTGTTCACGCACCCATGTTATATATTGCAAGATGTGACTCTGCCCAGCTCTCGCCAGAGGACGGACTCCAGGAAATAAGTTTATTACTTAAAGTACTATATTCATCATCATCAGCCTACATCAGTCCACTGCTTTACATAGGCCTCCCCTAATGAGCGCCATAGCGCCCTGTCTTCAGCTTGCCGCATCCAGCATCTGCCAGCATTCTTTCGCAAATCGTCATCCCACCTGGTCGGAGGGCGTCCTACACTACGTTTGCCGAGTCGCGGTCTCCACTCAAGAACACGTTTACCCCAGCGGTTGTCGGTTCTTCTCGAGATATGGCCAGCCCACTGCCACTTCAGCTTGCTAATCCTTTGAGCTATGTCGATAACCTTGGTTCTCTGTCGGATGTATTCGTTGCGAATCCTATCCTTCAGAGAAACTCCGAGCATAGCTCTCTCCATAGCTCGCTGGGCGACTTTAAACTGGTGGACCAGTCCTACCGTGAGTACTATTTTATATACCTATACTTATTATTAAGTATACTACTATATACTACTATACTTTATTATTAAGAAAAAATCAGAATCAAATAATAACAACTTATATATTTTTGTATATAGCGTGTGCCCCAGGACTCCAAGGACCTAGGGTTTCCACCCCAAACGGCTCGAATACCTCGAAACCTTTGTCAAAATTAGCTTATTTTCGCCGTTTGAGGGACTCTGCTGATGTTGCTGCGGAGCCGGCCCTTTGATGTAACAAATTATTACATAAAGAGTTAATAATTGATATTAATTCTTATTCCATACACAAAAAATATCAATATTATAATACTAATTGTGCATGGAAGTTAACAAATAATATATATAAAACAAAATGCTTCACCAATTACAGTATACAAATAACTAAAGTACCTACTTAAATAACTTACTAAATTAACACAGTAGTACCTAGAATTAGTAAGTACCTAGGCTAAGAGAGTTTCATTGAATAGGTAATTAGAGCGTGTCGCATGAACTTCATTTTGCCATTAGCCTGGTCATGCTACCTTCGTTAAACTAAAATGATGGATTACACTCGAAGATGTAAAATACAATTCAACTAAATTTTAATGAAAATTTATTTCAGATTAAGGTATAAATAAATGTCTTTACTTTTGTTAGCATACAAAATTGTGCATTTACATTTTTAGAGAAAAAGGTTATATACTACATCTGCTCTGAAAGTGGCTTATTACTTTTCCAAAAATAATGTAGAAAGTACGTCGTTGCAGGCGTTCTAAAATCCGAGACGGACAACTCTTGTGGACTTTAATTTTTCACGCGCTTAGTGGAATAGAAAAGTGTATGGAAATCCATTTGTAACGTAAAACCAAGGAACGTAATAGTACTCTCTAGGCGAGCGTATAACTTTTTTATTTTCCTGAAATATCAGTTAGTTTTTACTCCGAACCTGCCATATATGATGCACGTATACGGAACCAAGGTTATCGACATAGCTCAAAGGATTAGCAAGCTGAAGTGGCAGTGGGCTGGCCATATCTCGAGAAGAACCGACAACCGCTGGGGTAAACGTGTTATTGAGTGGAGACCGCGACTCGGCAAACGTAGTGTAGGACGCCCTCCAATCAGGTGGGATGATGATTTGCGAAATACTGCTAGCAGATGCTGGATGCGGCAAGCTGAAGACAGGGCGCTATGGCGCTCATTAGGGGAGGCCTATTGAGCCTAGCCTGCCAGCAGTGGACTAATGTAGGCTGATGATGATGATGATACTGAAAAATATCAAAATGAAAACATATATAAATCCACAGATTAAAACGCACATGCGCTTATTTATTGCCACATTTGAGTTTGCAATTTGAATTGTCTCGAGTGATTTTTAAGATTCTAAAACAATGATTTTGCTAACACAACTACTATAAAGAACAATGTCTCACTCAGGAGAAAGTGAATAGTGTAATTTCCCTTCCAGGTTTACAATAAACTACATATATGAATGTCTTAACTATTTAATGCTGGGTTTGCAATCAAATAATTCTTACATAGAGATTGAAAATTACTTTTTCCAGTAGCACCGGGACATCCAGTAGCAATCAAAGGAAATGTGAAATTCCTTTTGCAGCCAATTTTTCTCATCATCATCATTATAGCCTGTACGGCCAGCACGGCGATTGTTGTCTAGGATAGAACAGAGAAAAATTACGCCACTTTGTCATCGAATGCGTAAATTATTTGAAATGTATTCGCTCAACTTCAATAATGTACGCAATGTATTACGATGCGATGTCATTATTGTCTTTTCTACCCTACACAATAATCTTCGTGCTTGGCCTGCAGGTATCGCTTACTACTGGGTATTCGCCTCCTATCGATTTTCCAGCACTTACTGACCTGTGCTTACTGCAACCATACCATTTATAATTTAAAAGTACCTATTTAAGATTATTATAGAAGAGTTCAGGTTGCCATGAAAAGAAGTAAAATCAGCGACGTAAAACATCCGCAAACAACACAACGAAACAGTTAATAAAGTGAACGAGTAAAGTGGTTTTATTTGTGCTCCTTTACAATTTGCTGTTGTTTTGGACATACCGATCTAGCACAAATGAAGCTATTTAACTTCCGAGTTCTGCTTCGTTCGTATGCTAGGCGTATGTTCTATTTGTTTCGTGCAATTTCGTTATTCAATTGTTTCTTAGGTCGTTGTGGACCAGTCGAATGAGGCGTTCTCCAATCATGTCATAAATCGACTAAAAATCGACTCAGTCCTTGGTTTTTTTACTTTTTTCGCCAAACCTTAACTAATCATGGGACACAAATTACCTTTAACGTCTTTTTGTTAAGCAATGTCTTAAGACCTAAAAATTAAGCTTATTTTGAGTTAAGGCGCATACCCCACCCAAAGTTTCGCCGCCACCTAATTTATCTTATTATTCCGTTTAACAAAGGAATAAAAAAAATCCATCTTCCAGTTTGTGATACCTATCGTAAGCTTTTTTTTAATGCCCCTGTAATAGTTTTATTATATTTAGTTTAGGCAAAGATACAAAAATAGATTTTGGTGGCCACCAAGGGCAACTTCGTATCTCTGCCTAAAAAA
This sequence comes from Eupithecia vulgata, assembly GCA_946478455.1. Taxonomy (NCBI): domain Eukaryota; kingdom Metazoa; phylum Arthropoda; class Insecta; order Lepidoptera; family Geometridae; genus Eupithecia; species Eupithecia vulgata. The sequence continues at coordinate 6,759,554 of OX297869.1, read as the reverse complement.
TTCTTATAAAATTCCTTTCTTAAACGGAATAATAACATAAAATAGATGGCAGCGCTAGTTTGGGTAGGGTATGCGAATTTTCATTAAAATAACTTTAAAATGATAAAATAAGAATTAATCAACAGAGGCAACATTATCTAGGCTGACTCTAGTCATATGACGCTCGCGCTTATGTACCTACCTAATACCTACTTACAACTGTGAATTTAAACTTTGCATCTCGGCATACAAGTTTGCAATATCTGGCAAGCAGATCGAGGATGTGGTGGCGACTCCAGATGCTACTCACTTGTTCTTGTATTCCTGACCAAGAGCAACGAAGAAAAAACAAAAACGATGGTTGTGACATTGGTTGGATATTCTACTAATAAATATACATACCTCATATGTCATTTACGAAATTACATTAGCAGAACTATTACAATTAGTATTTAGACTTATATCGTTTTTCTAAAAATCTGAGCCGTCGCCAGAAGGCAGAGTGCCTTGAATGCTGGCAGCATTGCCACGTTGAATAGCATTGCTAATTCGTTGACCGAAATAAAAGGCAGCATTCCGATTACGATGATCACCATCATCAGCCTATATCAGTCCACAGCAGGACATAGGCCTCCTAAAATAATTATGTGAGTAAATATCGGTTGTTGATTATTTTATGGTGTTTTTTTTTGCGTACAAATGTAATTTTAATTAATGACCAAATAAATGTGTTTATTGAATATGCCTTTTTTTCTATTATTTCACTAACAATTTTTTGGTTGAGTGTACTAAAATTCACCCAAAGTAAAAGTGGTGTGAGTTGCAGAACGAAGAGTACAGCTTTTTTACGATTCGTCAACTCACACAAGTTGGGACAAGACAAGTTAGATGGTGTGAGTTGACGAACGACTCGCTATAGCGCCCTATCTTCAGCTTGCCGCATCCAGCATCTGCCAGCAGTCTTTCGCAAATCGTCATACCACCTGGTCGGAGGGCGTCCTACACTACGTTTGCCGAGTCGCGGTCTCCACTCAAGAACACGTTTACCCCAGCCGTTGTCAGTTCTTCTCGAGATATGGCCAGCCCACTGTCACTTCAGCTTGCTAATCTTTTGAGCTATGTCGATAACCTTACTTCTCTGTCGGATGTATTCGTTGCGAATCCTATCGTTCAGAGAAACTCCGAGCATAGGTCTCTCCATAGCTCGCTGGGCGACCTTAAACTGGTGGGCAAGCCCTACCCTAAGTTTCCACGTCTCAGCTCCGAAGGTCATGACGGGTAGGACGCACTGATTGAAAACATTCGTTTTCAAGCATCTATAATAAATATAATATAAGAGAAGCACCGAACTTGATGTAATGCATTTATTTATTAAAGAAACTTAATAAGATTGGAGAGGAAAGAATCACCGCAATGGTTGATACCTGTAATAAGTATACAAACTACTCCGTTGATTAACTTCTTTTTAATATATTTGGCTTCTTAATAATTCTGGACTCTGTAGACCTAAAAATTAAGTAGGTAATTGTTAAATCTCCAGAGGTCTTACCTTACTTTTTTGAGAATAATGCTAATATTTTGTCTTTGATTATTATGTAGAATAAATTAAAAATGTATTGTATGTCGAAGGCTTTTACCAACAAGTCGTATTTTAGGGCATTTACATCGCTCCCTGTAAAAATTCTTAAAATTAAATTGTCAAGTAGATAAATGTTATCAAAAATTTACATTTATGAGCCCGCTCTCTGCGATTAAATTCCATTTAAAAATTCAACAAAGCAGACCCCGACTTCGTAGCTCGATGTAAACTAAACACAGCGTGAGAGACTCACCACATGGATTTATCCCGACTTTGGACTTACGGACCGCTTGGAAGTGGCTTAGTAGAATAACTCACTTTTGCACTTATTACTATTCACCACCTAATCGCAATCTTTTTATACTTAAGTATAATAATAATAATGCTGGCCTATTCACACAGCACTATCTAGCTAAGCAGAGCTTGTGTTATGGGTACTAGATAACTGATATACGTAATAAAACACAACTCATAGATATTTTTTTTACTATACATAGAAAACCAGAACACCCGGAACAAATTTGCTGCAGATCTTACAATTATTCGTCCTGAGGCGGGAACCGAACCCGCAAGCTCCTCCATCGCAGGCGGACATTCACCCACCGCACCACAGAGGTCGGTAGTTAATTGGATTTCAAGTTCATGTTGTGATTTAAATATCTGGTTTTAAATAAATATATGAGTATAAAATAAAGATCTTTAAACCGAATATCTACATGTTGGTCAAGGCTCGCCGATTCTTAGCGAAAGAGTCATGACTCGCTAAGAAGTCATCACAAACGTCATGTGTGAGGCCAGACTATACTGAGTTTGTTCAGTGCCTGAAGTTTGGTTTTCCTGCAATAGAAAAATAGTATTCTACCACCTTACTAAATGGTGGGTACGATTAATTGGTGCCGAGTGTATAATATTGCTTTAAATTCAGCGAACTCTCCAAAAACTGGATGTTTGCTATCCAACTTTTCTCTTTCGGTAACGTAGTGGATCACAATCGATAGTTAATTAAATCACTTGATTCATAACAAACCAAAATCTTAAAAAAATATAGAAATAACAAACGACGTTCGTTGAAACTAACTTCGCTAAATAAAACGACATTACAGCGGGAAATTACTGTTGTATTTTAATACGTTAAATTTTTTAAAACGTCCATGGACGCGTAATTAGCGAGCATCAGGACTAACTAAGATAGCTTTAAAATTTAAAAGAAAGTTAAACTTTGTACATTTTCAAAGTTCTCTTTTGACTTAATTAGGTCCAGTGAACTTGGTACAACGGTTACAGACCACGCTTTTACTCCTCTAAGAAAATAAAGCGTCTTTTTCAGTCTGTGACAATATTGTTTGGGTTCCTTAAGTCTTAGTCCCTACCTAAAGTATTGTTTTTCGAGACTTAAGGAACCTTCATGTGGTGAAAACCGTTCATTTATTAAATTTTAATATTTGACGACCTCTGTGGCGCGGTGGGCGAAGGTCCGTTTGCGATGCAGGAGATTGCGGGTTCGATTCCCGCCTTGGGACAAATATTTGTATGATCTGCAGGTATTTGTTCCGGGTGTTCTGGTCGTTGTCTATGTATAATAAAAATATCTATCTATCTATGTATTGTATTGTATTATGTATATCAGTTATCTAGTACCCATAACACAAGCTCTGCTTACCTTGGGGCATAATGCTGTGTGAATTGTCCAGCATTATTTATTTATTTATTTATTTATTTATAATAAAAATATCTATCTATCTATCTATGTATTGTATTGTATTATGTATATCAGTTATCTAGCCATATTTGAATTTTCCGTTATTATTTATTTATTTATTATCAGCAATATATTATATTTATGTATTTTACAATCAAAGTTGCACCATGAAGTTAGAAAAGGTTGAAATATCTTTATGATACCTACTATTAAGATTATCTGCTTTGGAAAAGATATGAAAATATTTGCGGAACCTTTTACTTTGTCTGGAACAACACGTCCTGTCGCTTTATTAAAAGTTAGAAATTCCCTGGCCATGGAAGTTTCTTCTAATAGCCAGACTTGCATTATTTCCTCAGAGTCTGGCGTCGTTTGAAATTAATTATGTATGAGATTGTCTCCCATTTTCTTCCTTCCTTCCCTGTTTCATAGAATGTAAGTATTTTAGAGTGGGTAAGTATATTTTATAGTTTATGGTGACAGAAAGACTATCACCGTAATATTATTCTTCCACTAGTGGACAAAATCAATAACACCTTGTTTCTTATTTGATAATAATTACTATTTATAAACGTGTTTATAGTATAAAATTTGACTTGTCTAAGTGCTTAAAGAAATAAACGTTATTGATATTTGATAAAGAATGTGTTCCCCGTGTCCAGGTCTGAAGTTCTTCAGGTCCAAAGCTGAAAGTCGTTAGAATAATGCGTAACTACTGAACATTTACATATTCTCTTAGCAGGAATAATTAATTTAACGTAAAATGCTCTTATTATAAGTGTTTTTCTATAGAATAAATTTATATTAAAATGGGTCTAAGGACATCTGAGACGGAGAAAAGATGGCATGTATAGTAATGACAGAATTGCGTACAAAAGCTGATACATACGTACGTGAGTGTCGTTGGCGTTGATGGGCAGAAGACATCGCCAAGTATGGGTGGACTAGAGAGTATTCTAGCGTAGGACCATAGGGAATGGCACCAGAATTTGAAGAATTATCACATACCTAGGATTTTTGTTATAGTGCTTACTCTCACACTGGGTATCTCTAATAAATGAAATAAGTTCCCAAGATTTTCGACTTCTTTTCCTTTCTTCGAAAGGGTGGGGCGCGGATGCGGGTCCCGCTAAAGTCGAAAATTTTTGTAAACGTATTTCATTTCCCAATTATAATATACCTATGTTGACACCAATATGACGATGATGATGAATTTATTAATATCGTGTTTTTTGTAGCTCACCTTTTAGGGCTTAAGAAAATGCAAAGCCTCATAATGGTATTTTTACGACCATAAACATCAGTAGTATGTTTTCACTTTGTTAAAAAAATCCTATAAAAGCATTACATGTTCAGATGAAAGACGTAGGATAAACTCGTTTATCTGTCGCCGAGTACTTTATAGAATAATGTTTCTTACGAGCTTAACTAAGTTTTTCAATGTAGAACATTTCAGACATCAATTATTTACATCGAATAAAGTATAATATATTGAAAAATGTGATGAAAACTGTTAGAGAGAAATTAACGCTCAAAATCATACAAGTTTTATCAAAACAACTTTCTGAAATATCCTATCCTACTAATATTATTAACGCTAAAGTTTGTAAGTATGGATGGATGGATGGATGTTTGTTACTCTTTTACTTAAAAACTACTGAACGGATCTGGATGAAATTTGGCACAGAGATAGATTATAGTCTGGAATAACACATAGGCTATATTTTATCCCGGATTTCTCACTGGAACGGGAATCACGCGGGTGAAACCTAAAAGCGTTGCTAGTCTAAAATATTACCCTCAGCTCTACCAATTTTAAGTTCACCAATTCACAATATAAATTTTTTAAGTGGTAGATGACAAACTGCGCTCATACAAGCTGCATTCAAAGTTTACAAGGAAAATACGGACGAGAAATTATGCCCATACAAGCTGTATTCAAAGTTTACATGGTAAGCAAAGCACAGACGAGTAGCTACATAGATTCGCTGAGCAGCAGCCGGCCCTGATTTATACCAGCCATAATTAAATACGGACCGAGCTAAGTGAACGCCACAATTTTCACGTACCCGACCGCTGTTTAATAAGTTATGCTTTTAATTAACTATTTGACGATTTTATGGCATATTAACATCAAAAGAACGGTTGGGAAGGTGCAGATGAATGAGAGTGCGTTCCTAGAACCTTATTTTAGCAATGGTTTTCGGTACGTAGCGTATCTTTATAATTTTTGAATCCATAAAAGCAGACAAGACTTAATTCACATCGAATTTGTATTTTTCTCTGAGAGCTTAGTTTGAATTTGACAGCGGGTTAAATTGTCTAAGGTTTGAATACAAAAAACATTCGACGAGAACCATTGATGTCTTCCACGAAAATAGCTTAAAATTATAGTCAAATGTTTTTCCACCATGAGAACCATTGATGTCTTCCACGAAAAAAAATTCGAATAATAGTAAACACAAATAAAGTGCAGCCAAAAAATGCAATAAATAAGTCGCATTTCCCTTTTTGTAAGCACTAAAGTTGCAATTATGTTTGTCAACTCACACTTAGATAGATTTATCTTCGAAATCAAGAGAATTGTTGGGTGAGGGTTGTTTTACCTCTATAATTGACGTGTTTTGGTTAGACTTGGTCCGCTTATTATAAGCGTATCATCATTTTTTTTTTTTTTTTCGTATGACGAGAGGTGTTGCCGTTGCTCAATTCTTGTTCAATATTTAGAGCTGCACAACTTTAGAAAACACAATTTCAAAATTCTTATAACATGTTAGAATGTTCATTATACATTGAGCCTGAGTAGAGTTTTCGTTTAGGTAAAGAAATGTGCCTTTTTTGTGACTGTTTATTGAGTTTGCTCTATCAGTAAATACATTACGACAAAATATGTTCTTAGCTAGTAGGTAGACGTTGGTATGAGTGACAGTAATCACGACAGACAGCAATCATTCCAGAATAAGGGCAACGGAATAGCTATCCGAACCCGACTTTATCCATAATGTCAGCCAATTTATTTTCCCTTATTAGAAACGAGTAATGCTTACTATCATGGGGGCACATCGTCGGCTTCCGAACAAAGTGGAACTTTGATTAGGGTTCAAAATTAATTTCCACAGAGACGAACTGATCCAATTTAGGGAATACCGTCAAGTGGCCTGGAAACGTTTTAGGTGATCCCTTCTATCCATGTCTATAATCGTCAGGGTAATGTATTGGATCTCCCAATAGGGAGACTGGTGAGGATTTCCGATAATGACCCGCTGTGGCGCTTGAGTTACAAAACAGACCTCAATTTATGGACACAATTAAACGATCTATTAATAAATGGGTTTTGTCGGAAGTTTCACACCTCCCCGTCAGTTTCAATCAAGTTTAACACTTGAATGATGACGGTAGTTAAGTTTCGGTGGGTAAAACAGGTCATGAACGCTCACTATTGATTATTTATAATTTTAGTTGAATCTATTTCTACCTTTACTTATTGAAAAATGGTGAAAAATATCTATTAATATTATATGGTTCACATTAACATATTTTTATTATGAAATAATAATGATTTTCTGTAGACATAGGTTAGGAACGTGTCATTTTAATTTTAAAAAGAAGTAGACCCTGTTTTCGGTAACGAAATAAGACGTTTAACTAAGGGCACTCTTATACTACCGATGACGTTGTCCGTTGTACGAGATGCGGAATTGACTCTGACGAGCTGCGGACCTCGAAATGCGGCTCCGTAAATTCGATCAAGTGCGGTAATGTAGGACGGATGTAAACCACTTTACTGCAATACCTACCTTTTAATTTAAGGCTAAAGATGTAAAAAAAACTTGATAAATTCCAATAAATTCTTGATTTCATACGCTTATTTATTTTAAACTTTCCCAGTTTCTGAGTTGGAATCTTTTTAACAAAACTGAGTTTCCAGGAAGCGTAGGTATTTTTGTCTGAAAATATGTGGAATTTAAGAAAAGAGTTGCTTATTTAAGGATAGATAAATTAAATGTTAATGCTTTAAGCAATGTGAGCCACAGATAAATGAAAGGGGGCAAATTCCATCTTATTTAATCGGCGATAAATATAATTAAAAATAATAGGTATAATTATGTATAATATATATAAAATTATAAATTTAATTTAAAATAACTGCACCACAATATGTAGTTATTTTATCTTTATCGCCGATACATATCAAAAGATTTAAACAAGCGATCCAACAGTGATATAATGATAATGTTCTCGATGGATCCCTTGTAACCTGGAGTGACCATGGCGCAAATTAGCCTCCAGCTCTTCATAGCTGCAGCGCGACCCATCGCGTCATACCGCTGGGCAGTGAACGGTTCTTCTTATTCCATTTTATTAACCTCATTCCCAAATACATCCCGCAATAATTTCTCGTGACCATTCTCCTTCCGTCTCTCCAGTTTTCCGCCTTCATAATAAACTCATTTGTACAAAGTTTCGAGCGGTAGGAACATCACGTCTTATTGATATGCTTGAACGTAAGTACCTACTACTATACATACTATACAAAAATATTTATTTTACTTAAGCACGCGACATCGATTATAAAGCATTATAAATATGTATATTTTATACATACCTACACAGATATTGCATGGCGTGTAGAAACCACGTCGAGTCTTCTCGTCATCCATAACGCAATGCTTGAAAACGTAAAGTTTTCAATCAGTTCGCCCTACGTCATGACCTACGGAGTTGAGAAGTGGACACTCACGGTAGGGCTGGTCCACTATGAGCTAGAGCTATGCACAGAGTTTTTCTAAAGGATAAGATTCGCAACAAATATGTACATCTGACAGAGAACCAAGGTTATCAACATAGCTCAAATTAGTAAGCTAAAGTGGCAGTGGGCTGGCCATATCTCAAGAAGAACCGACAACCGCTGGGGTAAACGTGTTCTTTGGAGACCGCGACACGGCAAACGTGGTGTAGGACGCCCTCCGACTTGGTGGAATGACGATTTGCAAAAGACAGATGCTGGATGCGGCAAGCTGAAGACGCCATGGCTCTCATTGGGGGATGCGTATGTCCAGTAGTGGACTAATATATGCAATACCTGTTTATATGGAAAGGGCTCAGATTTTTCTAGCTAGATAAAACAATAGTAGCCCGGAGTCAGGAAGGTGACGGTGTACCTAATACTCCCTTCCCTCGTAAAGCACGCCGTTGTTCCTGTACCTGATTTTATATATTTACATTTATTCTATGACCTGCCCTCTCCCCGGACGAATTGCTCGCATCGGTCGTCCGTTCCTTTGGATTGAGACTGAGGGAATAGAGAGTGTATCTGTGTTTACGCATACACTCGTGCACTGTAAAATTGTGTCCTGCATTGTATAGGATACTATGGATAATAGCAATTCTGTGTATAAACTAATAAATTTCTTTCATCGTCCCATATTTAATTTAAAAAAATACACTTCTGGGTATAGTTATAGGTTTTGTTGGCGTTAATTAAGGAACACACAAAGTATTTATTAGGGTTCACGTAGTCAACATTTCGTTAAATTGTGTTCAAGCAAATGAAACTGCTTTTTCTGTAAAGTTACCTCTGGAAAAAGGAAGATTTAGGGAAATTTATCTTTGTTTTTTTTTGTATCGAGTCTTAAACTAGACTTGTCAATCGTTGTTCGACTTCCATAACTTTCTTACTAAAATCATAAACTTTTGAAGCTCATTAAGACATAATAAAAAAACCTTGTTTTATTTTCCCTAAAGTTTATTTTCCATACTGTCAAAGCGTGGGTTTTGGGAATTATTTCACCTTAGCCTCTTTGGCACAGTGGGCCTAATTCTATTTACCAATGTCTCGGGTTTGGTTCTCGCTATGTGTGCCTAGCAATAAATTTTTTGTTGGTACTCCCGTAGATTCGTTGGTTTCCCTGCAAACAGAGATTATGGTTCCATAGGGAAACAGGGGTATGTAGCTAATCTAAAGAGATGGTTCTAATTTGCTTATCTACAAAACAGTATCAGTGGTGTTTTTATAAGAATTTACCTAAGTCGTTAAACAATTTAAATTATGATAATAAGGTTTACCTACACTTGGAGTTGATTAATTTGTGAAATTAACTCAACCATGTTTGAATTTAATCAGATATGCGGAGGAATTTAAGGCTTAGGTTTTCATAAATCAACAGAAGCTTCTCGTATTATTTTATCAAATAAAATGTATTTTACGTGAAAGGTTGTTCTTGTTCAGTCTAGAGGAATGTAATTGTTCATTTGACCTTTAAATGTAATAAAATTTTGAAAACTGAATACTAAAGATAATTTTTTTATTTTCTTTATGAAACTCTCGTGGTTTTCGATTTTTGAGGTTGCATAAAGATTTTTAAAAAATAAAGGCAAGGCAGGCAAAAAACAAAGATTATACCTATATAAAAATTATATTCTGTAGTGAATGATACATTGGGGATCTCATGCTCATCAAAAAAACATAGAACAAGAGAACAAAATCTTGATAAACGTACTGTAACACTCGGCTTCGATTTTTTCCTCGTAACGTTGTTTTACGGCCGTCTGTCCTAATTTATTCACAAACTGATACCACACACATCTTTGTAAACCAGAGAATAGTAAATATTTATCCTGTGAGAAGGAGAACAGTGACATTTTATATCCTGTAAAGCTAAACAAAACAACTTAGGATTTTTACGATAAGTGTCCTAGGAAGTTTTTACTGTCGGTTTATGTTTTTATTACGCTACAAATTGCTTGTTTGGTGTTGGTAACATAAGTGAGACATTTTTACCGCTTCTTTTGTATTTTTCGTATGCCTTTGTCAGATCTAAAGGTATTGTTTTGTATATTTTTTAAATAAATATTTTCCGGTGGGAAAATGTCAAATCAAGATGCTTTTTGATCGGTGTTTTACTGCTGGAAAATACCATTTCTATTACGTACCTACGTTCATCTGTGTTTTTTAATGCATACAAAACAACCTTATTATTCAAATTTCCTCTAAATCTTGTGCCGTTGACTGTATAGGCATTCGTCAAAATAAAAAGTGGGGTAAAGTAGGTCCCGAAAATATTTTTTTTTTATCAGGTGCCCTTACTTCCCATTTGGGATATGGCTAACTGGGGAGAACCAGTGACCTACCCACTTAAATTCCATATGTCTGACATTATTGATTCATACATGTCAAATATGATTCAATGTTATCGGAACCGCACCGGTACCACCCCGTTAACAAAACATGATAATTAATTATGTAATTATGTTGACAGCCGTAAATTATAATAATGAGTAGGTATTTGTTAATCAAGCTAAGCTACTTCGGATAATTAACTATTTGTTTTGTTGAGACTATAAATAAACTTGCCTTGTTATAGTTATTTTATAGGATGATGATGATGACATCCTAGGCGAATCTTAAGCCGGCCTGACTTAAGATTCGCCTATATGATTCTAAGTATAATAGTCAGTGATAATTGTGTCTACCTATCAAATAAGTGGGTATTTTTGGCCAAATTACAGATTTATTAATCATCACTATATTAGTCCACATCTGGACAAATTTATTTATTGTAATACAAAAAAAACTTATTAATGAAAAGCAGTAAAAGTAAAAATAGCGGTATATATTAGTTTATTTAGGTTTTCAAACATAACCTACACACCATAAAAATAATCCTAGAGATTTTTATAGGTTTACGTAAACTCTAAAACGAGTAAGTAAATAAAAAATTGCTTCTTTTCAGGTACTTTGACAGTAAAAGCCTCTATATAATAAAATCTATAAATTTAAATCTATTTTGAAGTTGTTTTTTAGTTTTTAGCTACAGAACAATTAGTTCCATTAATCAATTTGTTTCTTTGCCTTCTTCTGGTATTTCGTGAAGAATTACGACGCGTCTGTTGGCGCGTCTTCGAGCATGTGGTCCAAGTCTAACCCTTGATTCTGCGACGCCCTCCGATCCATCTTGGGTGACCTGTTGATAAATTGAAATTTAAAAGATAAACCAGGTAAAAAATAAAAGTTTAGCCAAAATCTTTTCACTTAAAATTTATAATATTTTTTAAGTTACCATATTTAGTTTAAAAGATGAACAGACTGACCGAGAGCATAATAATGATTCACCTATTTATTATCTGTCAAAAAAAGGGCTTCTCTTTCCGAAAGAACACAAAAAAGCGTGAAACCCTTTCCGGACTTTTTGATTTTAGGTGGGTGCGAACCCCTAAGCAAATACAAATGTACTTTTCGATTCATTTGGAAACTACGTCCCCGATTTAAATAAATTTTTGTAAATCGATAATCCCCAACATAAATGAAATTTTACTTATAAATAAATAAATAATGCTGGACAATTCACACAGCATTATCTAGCCCCAAGATAAGCAGAGCTTGTGTTATACTTATCGTATATGTATAACCGGAAAAGAAATATTTGCACCGTTTTAGTCTTTCAAATAATAAAATCATCATTAATTAAGAGCGAAAGTAATAAAATCGCTTGAAAATGAATTGAAATGAAATTTAGCTAATGATTATGTATTTTGAAAAAGAAAAACGGTACTAACATAGCTATTTCTATTCCGATTATGTATGCAAAATTTTATCTGTAGTTTTCAAATGAATCGGAAAGTACGTTTGTATGGGAGCTTAGAGGTTCGCATCCACCTTAAAAGACATCTATTTTTTATGCAGACTTTCCCAAATTAAGGAAAACATAAAAGCTAAAGACACGAATTTCTAATAACTGACAAAAAGGGCTGAGAATTAAAACCGTTTGTTTCGTCAAACAAAGGAATTTTTCTTTGAATATTCCCGACCTTAATTTATTGTTATTTATCTGAAATTGCTCACCTGAATCCGTTTCCTTCCTGAGACATTGTTCTCCAGAAATTTGTTTACTGCTCCGAGAGTATTAATTGGTATCTGGGGGTACATCCAAATTGTATAAAGGTTTGTAATTACTGAGAAAATCTGATTTCGGTTTCTGAGCTCACTTACCAATTAACTTCGGTTAGTCCTCACCGCTTCACACTTAAATGTTAGTAGATTAGACACCTTTCCAGTGAGTTACTAATTAGGTTTTCTTTAAATCAGTTCTTACTCGCAGATACATACCTTAACACTGATAAATTGATATAAGGTTATTCATTTTCTTTTTCTCCAACTTGAAAAGTAACAACCTAACAAACAACGAAGATTCGCTTCTTTACTTAAACTTAAAAGTATTGAAGTAAACAAAAAATCTAAGTGATAACTATATTTTCTAGATTTTACTTTTATGTGTTATTTTGTGACGTGTCCAAGAGACCTGTAAGGTCTAAAGGAAAAGCACTTTGATATTCAATACAAGTTTGATTTGAAGTTCCTAACTATTTCTGACATTTGTAAAAAAACCTTTCTTCACCTAATATATAAAAATGCGACTCTGTTTTGTTTATGAGAATAAAATAAATCTAACTTAGATATCTGTTATGTCCTCTGTATCTAGAATTACCGAGATGGAGATCCCTCGCATCTACTGACTAGATTTCGGTCTAACTACGTCTAAAATACTGTACCTAATACTGTGTTAGGGCATAGATATTTATTTATCTCAATTTTATCTGAGGAGCCATTATATCATAATAAGAGTAATGAAGTTACCAATATGTTTAACAATGATAGGTATAAGTAAATTGTACCTATACCGTATTTTTTTGTCTTCAAATCGTAATTTTTATCTTTCACCAAAATCCTTCTCAACGACATATCATTTACTACCTGCTTATAAGTATTGTGACTGATGATGAAGTGATGCGTAAATGAATTGAATTGAGAAGAGTGTTTAAAAATATGAAAAGATTATTTGTTAAGGTATTGAGTTCTTGAGTTAGAGTAGGTAATCATCGTTGCCATCATAATGTTAAAACTTTCTGATTAACTATCAAACAGAAAAATCAGCAGATCCAAACATGAAATCAAATTCGTAGTACCTTTCAGTAAATGAAGTATTTATTTATTTCTTTAAGGTATAAGATTTTCCTTTTGTTCTATTTTTTCTGAACATAATATAACTCCAAGGTTTCATTTCAGAGTGGGTTTCAAGAAAAATAGAGCAAACGCTAGTCGTGATAAAAAGTCTCTAATTAATTTGTTAAAGCTTCTTGCGATGTTAAGAATAAATGTATTTTACTTTATTTGCATAACTTAAAAGCCTACTTTATAGTTCGTTACTTCTTTTTTAATTAGGTGACTAAATGTTAATTAAATACAAAAGTGGCGCAAAACAAAGTTACAGGTTAGATGACATTTAAAAGAATATTTAAGCCGAGAATACGCATGCCTGAGAAACAGTATACTTTCATAAAAGTCCCTTGCATGTGTCATCTATATATTGTCATGTGTTACACTAACTGGCATGCCTGTATCTGGCAAACAAGTATTTCTCAAGCAATTTGATTTACTGGCATATAATCTGAAGAACGCGAGGGTCTGTAAAACCAGCACGTGTCAACGCATGACGCAGCTACAAGCATGCCTGATGTCAGATTTTCACCCAAATCCAGCTGCCATTTCTTCTTTTTTCACTCATATATTTAGCCACATATTCGACTGCTAGCAGCAATATCATACAATTTAATTCACTTAGAATGTTTTTTATTAGAAGAAACCGTCAAACTAATACTAGAATATGTGCCAGCTACAATTATATGTAGGTAGGTACATGAGACTTGGAAATACAGCAAATTGCTTGTAAGTTTAACTTGTTAACGTTTACTATACGCCAGTTGCTTCTACATGTTGTTAACTAGTATGCTACTGATCCGTTTTACAGGCATATCTATTCCCGGCTTTAGTTGAAACCTAAAACAACAAAAAGCGGAAAGCATTGTAAAAAGCTTTTAAAAACTAACACCTGTTTTTTGTTACCCTTTATCCAAATCTGATGGAAGCTTCACAACAAGTGCTGAAGGAACTACTAGCATTAACTCAAAAAGCATAAATTATGCAGTAAGATTATCTATCCACAGTCAACCAACCCCTGCAGTTGCGATGTTTGAAAGAAGTATTATTAAATGGCATGAAAGTAGATGAACTTACAGCAAATATATCGCCAAAGAATTTAGATGCATTCGGTGTCTGAACCGTGATTTGTGCATCTGATGATGATGATGATTGCGACTGTGATGCATGCTTCGGTGATATATCAGAGTCTGGGGAAAAATATATGAAGATTAATATATTAAAATGAAATTCATGCCGACTCAAATTCCTGAAAAATGAAAATGGGTTTGGAAGTAGTTTTAAACTCGGAACACTTCTTCGATCTAATTTTTCAAGTGGCGATATCTAGTTTGAATTCGGGGTTGATTTAGTTTGTTGACGCCCATTGCTATGGAAACCATTTGTTCCTGTTAGTGTAAAAATTATCATGTGATGATGTTTTAGATACGTGATACGTATCTAAAAGTGTATATGGGTGTACCTATATAACAAATATCTCGACGATAACACTTTTATTAGTCTATTTCAAAATCAACGTTCGCAAGTGATTAAAAAAAAAAATATCAAAGCATAAACTGAACCAAAAAGCTCAAGATTCAATAAGATGGACTTAAAACAAAAATTGTTATGCTTTTTGTTTACGATTGAATGCAGCTGAATAATTCAGGACAAAAAAGTTTACAAGTCTCCAAAAAAAAAACGCGTAAAACTTCGCGTAAGGGGGTGATCGTAAAAAATAAAAACGTAATAAAAGAGTCAGATAAAAATATCATCAAGATTACGATGGCGTGAGGCGCCCAGATTATACCTACCCCATTCCCTGTGGGTCTGTTAATGCCCTTCTTATCGGTGCTCTAAAATTGAGATATAATTTTAACTTGTAATAAAATAAGATAATGTCACGCTCGTTTATGACCTACTAAATGGTCAATGGGATAGTTCTTGGACCAACACAATAGTTTTAACACAAAACTTTGTAAATGATACACTTTATTAAATGTACACCTTACCTGTAATACAAAACCTTACAAATACCTAACCACGACTTATAAAATAATGACTAATAACCATGATTGAATTGGCTATATCCCCCGAATTGGAATGACTTCGCAAAATTTCCAAAACCACCGCCTTGGCCGTATCCACTGGCATGGCCGTATCCACTCCCTTCGCCGTATCCACCAACTTGGCCACTTGTTTGAACGTCCTTTTCTAGCTGAATCCTACCACCTCCTTGACCAAAACCACCAGCCTGATGGTAACCACCAGCCTGACCATAACCACCTGCTTGAACAGACGCTGACTTCTCGACCTTGACGCTTGTACTCGCAGCTGTGTTGCTTAGAAGGTTTCCAACTGCTTGTAGTGTCGAGATGGGGATCTGTCGATTTTTATAAGAGTTATCAACAACATTAGTTGAAAAGTCAACTTAATTCGACAATCTTACTCGTTTAACAACTACACAAAAAACTAACTCTCGTCAGTACTCTGTTAGTAACTGCTCTAATAAGGCAGTTTATTTCTTACTGGCTATTCCCCGCGGTTTCACCCGCGTTATAATTAAATTTATTTATTCAGATAATTACAATACATGGTTTTATTCGAATTTCAAATTTCTAGGCTTAATAAGTATCCCATGGAAATTTGATGATATACCGGGACGAAAGATAGAATTCAATCAAAATTTCACACGATTCCTTTCTATGAATCAGTAGAGCTACCTGCAGACTGTTGCCAACAATCTACAGGTAGCTCTACTGATTCATATCAATAGCAGTCGGATGCGTGCCTAAGACGCGCTAGCTGCATTGACAAAAAAATTTATTAAATAAATTTAAATGAGTTAATATTCTTAAAACATTTTGTACAAATAAACAAGTTGAAACTTGATAAAACTTACATTGAAGATATCCCTAAAAAAGTTCTGGTTGTTATCGATAACAACTTCTTTCTTGTATGTGACCTGACCACCGTTGCCGTGCTCTAAAGAACCTGATCCTCCAAATCCACCTTCAACATGAGCTGAGCTGTCTACTCCAATGTCAATTCTCTTCTGCACTGGTGGCGGTGGTGGTGGAGGAGGAATATGGGTTTCTCCGCCGATAAAGCTAAAACAGGAAACAAAGGTCAATAACTCACAGAACTTTAGTACAATTAACTTGATGACCTTTGACTGAACTGACTCATAAAACAGATTTGCGAAAGTTTTGTATATCATAGCGAGTCTCTATTTTGAAGAGCCGCATACAGACAAACACTCGCTAATTTGTAATGTCACAAAACCGATATTTATATGAAATAAAGTTCGCTCCAATTTCACTCAGAAAATGTGGTCTAATCAATATTTTTTCATGTTTTCTGTACTAAATTATTTAAAATTTACTTACCCTCCGATGTAAGCCGTCTTGTGGTGATGGTGGCTTGGCTTATAATGCGTGTGAACAATGGTTTTCTCAATTATCTGGGGCTGGGGCTCAACGTAAACCTACAAATGTATCATAAATTAAAATCTAAGAGTATATTTATCCAGATAAATCTTGCTTGAAAACTCATGTCAACTCATGATAAGTTTTCTAAACTAGCAGAACACAATTACAACAAATAGACACATTTTTAGCACATTGTGATTTAGATCCACGTCTTAGGGGACCGTTAAACAATTTGTCGTGACTTTAACTCTATTTAAAACATTTATTGCAGTGTTAGCAAATACGGACTTAGTGCTTATTTTCGCCAGGTTTCGTGACTTTGGTGAATACAAATTGCCAAGCACCTGATTCAAATCAAACCTTGCGAGTGAAACTTTGCTGTTGTGGTGGGACGTACCAAACAGGCTTCGAATATCCGACTCGACGTTTTGGTGCAAAAATTGAGAGAAGAGAATTCAGAAAAGTCTGGAAAGAAAAATAAGTACGTACAAATTTGTTTGTAATATAACAAGTTCACTTACTTCTTTGACTACAACAGCAGGTGCGCTTGCTTTTACTTCTACGTGTGCGTCAATATTTGAGTCGGTATCGGTGTGCTGAATCTCATTGTCAGTGTTTAGCTTTAGCTCTGTATGAACTTTGTGTCCGTATGTGTTTTCAACAGGAATTACTGATACTTCTGTCTCTTTTACCACTGCGGTCGGTATGCCGTATGATTTTGTGCCAGAGAATTTAAAACCAGACGAACCGCTGCCAGAAGATTCCCCTCCCTGTAAAGTGCTTATGCTTTAGCTTTTACATTGTATCAACAAACTTAAGCTTTGTCTGTTCCAAAATAAGTAGATTTAGAATCTTTAAAGTTTTTATGAACTCAACGAAGCGTTTTAAACAACAATGTAAGAAACACGAAGCAAAGTTTTAACGTTTGTGGTGAATATCTCGAATGAAAGTGAAATAGCAACATGTCATGCTTTCAAAAACGGAGACCATGCTTAATGAAGGTGTTTCTCTGATGGGAACATTGATAATGGAGTCCTTAAAGAGCTGGGAAATGTGAGTGAATTTTCGTGCAAGAGCATGCAAAAACATGGTACTTTTACCTTATTCCGTGAGAAATCAGACTAGCCCATTAGTCCTAATACAGTGTCGTAGTTTCTGGTTGCAAACAGGAATGTTAAAAGAACAGATAATTTCATTTTTAGAATTTTAATACCTTGTGATATAAGTTAGTCACCTCAAATACAGAAAAAAAATTGTCAGTCTTGGAATGAGTTGATCACCTACAAATACACTGGGATAATTAGTTTTAATTATTAAACCGTTCGATATGACCCAGCTTTGTTTTCTGAAAAAATGTTAGTAAATTTTGTTAAACATAAAAACTTAAGCCGTAAATTATTAAAAAGATGGGTCCATCTTCCACTCCATCACCCGTAATACACGCGATATTCATATTCAGCCAGGGCTGCAGCAGCAGCTGCCTTCTGAGCTTTCTTCTCCTCTTTCCTCCTGCGTTTTTCTTCCTTTCTTTGCAGCTTCCATTGCTCTATTTGATATCTGTCACCTACCAGGCCGGAGGCTGCTTCGTGGGCGCCAGCTGATGCTGCTGCGAAGCCAGCACCGCCAGAATGCTCTGCTCCAGCAGCGCCGCCAAGACCCGCAGAGGCTCTTACGTTGCCGCCAGCAGTTGCGCCAGCGAAGAGACCACCTTAGGAAGATATAAACTGTTAGAGCAAACATAGATACACCTACTCGTAAAAACTTTGCAATGCGATGCGAAGCGTGCTAATAGATAAGGAGTAGGTACAGTCAACGTAACTCAAATTATTTTGCAACGGTATTGTATTAGGTAGAAAAATGTAGTTTCGAGATTAAAAGCTTGGAGGTACATGCGTACTGCGTCGCATTAGGGTAATAATATTTTAACAAAGTAAAAAGTGAAAGAAAAAGTGAAGTATGAGTAGATATTCGCCATATTCCAAGGTGCTTTTGTTGTACGCAGAAATCAAAATTCTCTCTTCGTTTTGACATTTGAAAATAACTAAAATATGGATTCTTAACACGTCCAAACCGTATTTTACGCACAACCGGTGTTCTCAATGAGGAGCTCACATTCACACGTGGACTATGACGATTGAAATTCGGTTCTTTGTAGTCTGTTCATAAAACGGAAAAAAATGCAGAAATCATTTTGAATTAACAAAAGAACATCAAAAAGATTACAGTGAAAATTTTCCTCAAGTTGCGTCAATCGCGGATAATTTTACGACGCCCTCGCCCTTCTAACTCGCTGACTTTAGGGTGAGACAAAGGTAAACGCTCAATTAACTGTAACGCCTTCTACTTTATCATTTTATTATATATCATGACATTTTCGATCACGTTGGTTTTATCTAGATTTTAAAACTTAATGCAAGAACTTTATATGGATTCGTAAAAGTTTTCATTACAATAAATTTGTTGCGATTAACAGACTGCTTGTCATTTTACAAAAAAACAGGTTCATTTGTACTATTTCATGGGTCTAAACCAAGATTTTTCATAAAAACGATACTTTAAAATAGTGCAAAATGCTCGAAAAGTGTTCAAGCAGAAAAACACAAAACTAATGTATTTTCTATATTGTATTATCGTACCATGTCAAAGCTTTTAATTTAGCCTATGTTAAAGGGAATTTTACTGACAAAACTTGCTATCAGAATTATTAATACATCTTACTCAAATATTATTTCTTAGATGTAAGATTTTATTACGAAAAATCACTGAAAAAGACGCAAGCGACCGACTAGTTAACTTTTAGAAAACCTTATCTCAATCTTTCATATTAACTTATTGAAACATTTCTCCTCAGGGAGAATTCCAGGCGAATTCCCAATAATGCTGGTAATTATGATACTACAACGAGCGGCTAAGAGCTCGGTCTTGTAAAGTCAAACTAATGAAGTCTTAAAAATAAATTAGGTACTTTGATACTGAAAGTAGTTATATATTTTCGATATTCTAAATAAAACTTAATGAGATCTGCCATAAACATAAAATTAGTCTGGTTAAATAAAAGTAAGTTTTTTGTGAATGTATTTTAAGTAGGAATACAAATTATATTTTATTAATATTTCAAACCCTTTATATAGAAATTGTAAACTCTGACACTCTGAGAGAGAGTGCTCTTGAGCGATAAAGCCTCCAATTGTCGCTTATTCCATAATGATTGTTTTGTAAATTAATTCTAAGTTATGTGTACAATAAAGCATCTATTTATGTACCTTTTATTTTGTATACTATTTTCATTTTCATTCAAAATTATCTATCATTTGTATAAGTAATACGTTAGTTTGTTAAGTTGTTTAAGCTATTATTATCTTCTATTTCTTTTTGTGTATAGAACCCTTAAGTTCCTTTCTCAAACCGTGTGTGTAACCAATACTGTGAATAATGACATATAAGGTACCTAGAACTTTAACGACATTAAGTGTAACATGTGAAGTAAATGCCTACCATCGGTGAGATAAACACGTATACTGATTATAATAAATTAATCATGTTCAAAGTAAACAGCCATCACCTACACGTTATAAGTACCTTCCAAATAACAATCTGTGTCGGCGATTCTTTAATAAAATCTCACGAGAATAATGTCCCCAGTATGAATGATTGGACACATTACCTACCTGAGGCATTATCATCAATCAAAATTAACCCCTGCCGACACAGACATATGGGACTCTGAAAACTTTTTTTTGTGCTACAAACAAAGAGAAACAGCGTAGGAAACAACACAGGGAGCTTTTTATTGGACAAAATGTTACACCTGTCCCAGGCTCTACCGTGTCCGAATTCCAATTTTAAAACGGAGTGTTTTTCCACGGAGCTATGTAACCTCCTTACGAAAGCTCTCAAACAAAAGAGAGTTACGTTTTTTTAGGTTTTTGATTATGTTTCGGTAGTTGGAGGTAAAAGGTTATTGAATTGGTAGTGCATAAAAAAACTTTTAAAACTATCATGGTTATTAACATTGAAGTCATTTAAAACGGTGGTCATTTAAGGTGGTAGTGATAACATTCGTAGCAAGACAAAGAATGAAGGTATAGATCGATATATCTGCCAATAAAAACCAACTCGCAGTGACTTTAGTCCGAGCGCATGAAACTGTGCCGAAATATTGGAAAACTCAAAAATCGTATCATGTTATATATCCCGTTTTAAATGACTTTAGTGCATAAAAAAAATGCATAAAATACGTTTGTTACGTAAATGTAGCGTGTGTTTTACAGTAGTGCCTCAACGAGGTGTTCCGCGTTCGTCCCTCTCGCCTCGAAGTAGTCCAAATACGTAAAATGAAATTTAACGCTGAAACCATGCGATTTTGATGGATGAGATGTCAATCGATTCCTTATTTATTCAGGTGACTATATATTTTTATTCAAGCAACAGCAAAATGAAGACGCAATTAATATAAAAAAGAAGTGTCTCAAGTAGATCACAGTAATTGGTTGTTTTATTTATTTATTTTAGGGGATCTTTCAGCACTTAGATACAATATAGAGATGTGTAAAGATATTTTTTTTTGTTTTGATCGACGTTCAAAACCTCTTGTCAAATAGTTCTTTCTCTTTAGAACAGTAAATGACTTCGATAAGAGATTTGATAATACGATGAAAAGATAAGTATGAGTGGCTGTTTTTTTAGTAGGTTTTTATTTATTTACTAAACTCGTTTCATGCTGTAGTTATCGCGAGCGGCGAAAAGGGATGTCCTAAAAATAATGGCGCTTACAAAAAATAAGCGTAGTTACGTATTTTATCGTTCCGTCAGTATTTCGTTTCAATTCCTTTTCCTCTCGCTACCTTGCGAGAACCTTGCGAGTTTTTCAATTAACAAATGTTATACAATGGACCTATCAGGGCTTCAAGCCCATAATACGACCTCGGTCTTTGACTGTGTTCTAAAAAAATTGGTATAAATGTTTTTTAGTTTAACTTCAAATTTGACTATAAAAGCTCTCGTAGTTAGCCGGTTTAATAAAGAATGTAAGTGTTGTAAGTTTAGTGTTCTTCCAATAGAAAAAAGTTTCGTAGGTAACCCGATTTCCTTCTTCGGAATGAATTTAGTGTTACCTATTACATGTGTGTACTGATCAGGGCTGAAGTCGTCGTCAATGTTTGGCTTAAAGCCCGTTAAAATATATTAAGATTAAAACCATAGGCTAAGAATTTTTTTACTGCGTTTCTAATTAAAACAACAATATACAAATTAAAACAAATGAGTAAAAATACTGGCCACTTGCAAAAAAACAAAACGCAGTAAAAAGAAAAAGTATAAAGGTTTTAATTTTGTAACAATAACACAAAGGAAAAAGAAAAGCTAAACAAAGAAAAAGACAAATAATAGTACGTCTTCTAGTTGACCGCTAGTATTTTGTTTTATGTCCTTACCTTTTCGCTGCTGACATACCACTTGCATTTGACTAGCTTTTCGTATATACGAGTTCTTATACATACTTAGTTACTTACCACCAGATTTTCCGGAACCATCGACAGCACCTCCCAAGCCTGCTCTGGCTGCTTGACCATGAGGAGTTCCTGCTTCAGCGAACAAGCCTCCTGCTGCACCAGAGCCTAGAACAACAGACTTTTGTAGTCTACGAATCCCTGCTGTCCACCTTTGAGCTCATAAAACAATATTTTTTTTATTAAAGTTAAGGTCTTATAAACTAAAGTCTTAGAATTTAAAGTCTGTATATATTTTTGAAAAACAAATAACAAATAAATAGGTTAAGTATGGGGAAATGTTTACAATCACTGAACTTTCTGATTGGTCAGCCTTTATGTAGGTGACATGATAATAGATAAAAATTAGATCTTTCTAACCTGCTCCACCACCAATGCCAACTCCAGCATGGTATCCTCCGAAGTTTACTCCTAATTTCCCCTCTTTAAATGTGATGAATTGAGGTGCCTGAAATCAAAAATTAATAATATATGTATACATGTACCATACAATATATTGCCTACAAAAGTAATCTAAGGTACGATCTATTTTTTATTTCATTTCGTTCCTTACCCGGTCGCGGATGAAAAACTAAGCTAACATAACTTAGCTAGCTCGCATAGTTGATTAACACTTCGGTTCTAGAATCTACTATTTGTAAACAAGGGCGAAGGTTATGTAAACAAAGCAAACTGATAACAATAACAGAAAACAACAGGGTAACAGCAAAGTAACACCAAAATCAAATACATCTATGTTCCCTCAGAATTGTGTCAAGTGTCGGGAGTAATAAACTAAAGTGTGAATAAAGGACATGCTGTGGTAAAACATACTCGTAACACGTTTCTTTCTTGCATTTGTCCCTTTTCTATTGTACAGGCAAAATAGCAGCCCACCATAAGGACCTTTTGACCTTAGGGCGCAAGCAGGCTGCCCCAACGCTTGCGACAACGTGCAGGTGGTCTTTTTAATAATTGTATGATATAAAGAGTTAAGGCGTGGGTATGTGAATTCACGTAAATTGTTTAAAACCATTTTTCTCCGTTATCTATATCGAAAAAGCTTCGACAAAATACATAATAATTTATGGGATACACATCAGATTCATGTTTCAAAATTAAAAAAAATAAACTATATTTAATTACAAAAATAACTGTTCAAAATATCATCTATTTTCTTAGTTAATACAGTTTTTATCTTAAGCTATATATCACAAATTTTTTGTTGTTATCATTGTATAAATAATAAAATACCTTCGGCTTATGTTTGCAAATATGTTCTAATTAAAAGTAATCAGCAAAAACTTGACTTTTTAGCAGCTCTGCCCCAGATGAAATAATGTTACTTCGTAAGCTCTGCTCCTATAAACGTAAATTCTATGCATATCCTTTTCCCAAAATGGCGTCATATATATTAATTTGTTGTATGTATTATTGTAATAGATTATTTATTAGGTATAGTTCGTATAAGTATTTATAGTTTATATTTTTATTTGTCGTAAAGCACCGCCATCCTTTATTTTTTTCCCAATTGTTCTGGTTGCCTGGAAGAAATCGCTTTAAGCGATAAGGCCGCCAAATCCATTACTATTCTATGCTATATGTAAAATTTAAAATAATCTCTTTTTTATTAATTTGGTGATGAATAAAGTATTATCTATCTATCTATCTATCATATAGCGCCCTTATATATATATATATATATCTATATTAATATTATACGTATGTTTGTTTGTCCGTCCTTCACGCCCTTACTATGAACCAATTGAGTTTTTTAGGCATATAGTTAATTGAAAAAAATAAACTCCACATTCCATAACATAAGATGCCACTAACCACAGAGAATATTTCTGTGAATGTCACCTTATCTTAAGAGGTCAACGAGACCAACCTTATTAAAAGTTTTTCTTAGTTTTGTGGATATAAATATGGATATTAAGTTTTGGTACTTATGCAGATTTAAGGTAGGTTACCTTTTTACATACCAAAACTTATAAAAACAAAAGAGTTTTTATTTTACCCTGGTATTCAACTTTTTGCGAGTAGATATTAACCGTTGTTATTGAAATGTTAATGAATAAACATAGTAACAATGGTTCATGCTGCTTTTGCGTAGTACTTTTGGTTTTTTCCAAGCAATGCTTATAAACCAGATAGTCTTGCATGACATAACAAGTTAATAAACAAAGTGGTCGTTACGTACACATAGGTAAAAACTATAATAATTACTTTTATAATGGTGTTTTAACGTTGAGAGATCCATGGAGATCGAGATATCAAAATGATTATTGACACGGCATAAAAAATACCTCACTCTATTTTATACATAATCCTCTATTTTTTAATGATTTAGAATGTTTGTATGATTTAATTGTTTGGGTATGTTTGGTCTGGGTTAGTCCTAAATATTGGCCAAGCTATATGACCACGACAAGGCTTGTACTTTGATTCTCAAATCTGTTAATACAAAGTCAATAAACCAAAACCTCATCACGTTTAGGGGTAACTGATAATGAGCAATTAGGAAATTGTATGTTCAACGGGTGTTATTTTAACTCCTTTACGCTATGTGCTCCTGGTAGCTCGGTGAATTTACTTAATTTGTTTTCTTTGTAATAAACCTCGCTTTAAAATAATCTGTAGTTGGTGTTGTATCTGACAAAGTACATTTGTGAAGACCATCTAGTATTTTCTTTCTCCTTAAATAATAGCCAACCTCGTAATTTTCCCACACGAACATTCGTATTTGTAAACAGGACAAGGTCCTTTGTCATTGTTACGAAACAAGCACCAGCCGAACCGATGTTGCTGTAATTACTCACTGGATGTCCGGTGCACATCATTATCATTAACAAATCATAGCCAATCGGTGAAATTGACGAAATTGTTCAGTTACCATTCGAATGGAACAGCTGAAGTAGCTATAAGTACTTAGTTCGCATAATTTAACCTGATTTCCCCGATGGCAAATCATAATGACGCATATAAATTTCGGAAATTTTGGACTGTGAAAATGTGCATGAGTCTACTATGTCATGTTTTATTGAATCCTCGCACAAATAAAGAACTGGGAACGATTTGGACGAAAAGTAGGTTCGTTTTTAAAATCTCCTTCATCATTTACAACTATTTCTATAATGGCTCAGACTTTTCCGTTCAAACATACGCTGTCGGACAGTTCACGGGGTTAGAACATAACTTCTCGATTTACATCGCAACATTGCGTAAGTACCTTCAGAAGACATCCAGTATGCAGCGTGCATGAAACACTGCTGACCACGCGAGCATTCCGCTCTATGATTCATAGGATTGTACCAGATAGCTACTGGTGCTTATTCTACGGCCTATTCATTTATGGTACAATGTTCATGGCAATGCTACGTCTTGGATATATTTTTTTATAAAAAAAACTAGAGCTAGTATTGACAATAGAAACACTTGAGCCAAATGCAGAAAAATATTGGGGAATTCGAAAGCACTGTCTTTTATGGAATACCAGTATAAGCATAATTAGTAGCCCAGTCGGAGACTTGCTGGGGAATCTGTGAGAAAGAGTTTCCTGGACCCAGTTCTTCGGAATAGATTCACTTAGATTCACAGTTAAAATAAACTTAAGCGATCAGAACACATTTCAATAAGTATATATGGGTGTTTATTAGGGTGTTGCTTAAAAATGAACTTTCAAAAAGTCATTGTCTGACCCCGCCATTAGGTTCTAGTACCCCGATTAACGGATGCTAGTTTTTTTTATTTATTTTTTAGATTAGTTTTAGGGGTCACTACCGCCTAATAAAGTTTTCAAAAAAACACAATTTACAACATGTGCTTACAGTCATCCTTTTGTGTTTATTTTACCTTTAGTATATAGATTATTCTCGAATATCGATTGCTCGGAAATATCGGTCGGCGGCGGCCGGCGCGAGAAGAAATCTATCAAAGTTTCTGCTACTTGTACTACAGAAGACGTTTTGAGTGTGTGGAAAAAGGCTGGGATTTCGACCAAGTGGAAGCAGGACGTCATCAGCAAGATAATAAAAAAATTACGGAGTGGCAAAAGCTTAAAAATAATAAAGAAAACAAAGACGAAGAAAACGAAGAAAACAGAGACTTTGATTTCGAAAGAACAAAGTTGGAAAGATAATTTGTCGAATCTCTTTGACATTGCCCATGCAAATGCCATGAAAATTATCTCTGAAAATCTCTCTGAAAATTATCATGGACTTCACCGTGCCCGGTGGATGGCAAAAGCCATCTACTGCTTGAAAATATTGTTATTTGCACGTCAATTCAAGCTAACTAAGTTAGAGGAAGCCGGTGTACAGCAAGTGTGTGCCTTCGTAGTCACGATCTACGTAAAGTACTGGTTCAGCTGTCCTTCTGCATGTTCAGCACCTAAAATTGATTTGAAAATGCTAAAAGACCTCAAGGAATACGAGCGTGATGAACATGTGACTAAAGTGGCACTGAAAAAGATTATGGGACATCTGTGGTATCTCCTGGTGGCACTTGCGTTCTTCGATGAAGACTTGCCTCCCGAAACAAGACAAAAAATGGCCTCTGCTCTCCATAATGAAGGATTAGAACACACACCTAAGAGGGTAACGTTGTTGTTGACTGACATGAACCTTATCAGCGAGGAAGAGTTAGACCACTTTGTGACAAGCAATACGATGCGATTTTTTGAAACCATGAATCTCCCGACCAGCTTCTTGCAGAAAAACATAGAATTTTGGTCAGATGATCCGGAATATAAAACTGCCAAAGATATAGTCCATTCAATGAGAGTCGATAATGATATAGCAGAAAGGGGCGTGGCATTAATTGAGGAGTTCAATAAATTAATTACAGTGGATGAGGATCAAAAGCAATACCTTTTGTTGGTTGTGAAGGACTTCAGAAAGAAATACCCTAATGCGAAAAAAATTACTTTAGTGTCATAAAAATCGTAGTTTTAAGTTACTTTTGCTTAATTGTCACAATTTTATTTGATTTTAATTAAATTGTTTGAAATTTATAATTGTTTCTTTGAACTTATTTCGCCAAAATTTTAACAGCTGGTAGCGACCCCTAAAATTAGTTTAAGAAAAAAACAAAAAAAACTAGCATCAGTTAATAGGGGTACTAGAACCTAAAAGCGGGGTCAGATTACAAGATTTCAGTTTTTTTTACTTTTTTGCCAAATAAGCAACACCCTAGTGTTTATATCGATTACCGTTATCTAGCGAGTAACATTCAGCGACCTGTGTTTAAATGTAATGTCGTTTTTTGTTATGAATTATAATTGAAATCTACTTGATCACTAACTAGCTGATATACGCGGTTTCACACGCGCTTTACAAGCAGCCTATGCCGTCTCAGGGATTATCAGTTACCTCACTTCCAAATTTCATTGTGATCAACCGTTAAGGCGTGAAAAGATAACATATTTTATAGACAGACTTAGTTTCGAATTAATAATATAAGTATGGATACAGTCACAGTATTTATGCGATGCATAAAATTTCCATAGTGGAAACTAACCTGCTAGCTTAGGATTTCCCAACAATAATGGAATTATTAATTTTAATTGTCGCATAAGAAACTGATAAGTACGTAAACTGATCATCACCTTCGCAAAGCCACTGCGGAAGCAGGAAATGTGGTGTACACTAGTGATACTAGTGTACAGAGTGAATAAGTAAAAATAAATAAATAAATAATGCTGGACAATTCACAGCATTATCCAGTTCCAACCTAAGCAGAGCTTGTGTTATGGGTACTAGTTAACTGTTAAACTGATATAATACAATACATAACATATATATAATCGGTATCTTCTAGACCTTCATGATACATCGTCGGCCACATCTTCTCTTTCCACCATGTGAGGTTGTGGTCAAATTAATGTCTTTAGACTTTATAGTTTTTTTTTATATCCTGATGCCATTTAGAATACATACAGGGAAAAATAATTACAACTAATATTTAAACTTATATCTAAGTCGTCACCAGAAGGCGGAGTGCATACATGGTGTCTCATAATGAATGTGTGGGGGCGTAGATTGTTTGCAAACAGTCTGCAGAAAGCTCAATTGTTTCAACTGTAAATACTAGTTCAAATTTCTTTCTATTCCTTGATTGCAATTTTCTTTGTAAATAAAGACTCGTAATTATGTACATACGGAATAAATTATATTTATTCAACAACGTGTTAGTTCGTTGACCCACAATTTAAATAGTAACGGTAATGGAAAGTCGTATAACAATAGAAATAACAGTTCCTTGTGAGAAATTACTGATTTAATTATAGGCATGAGAAAGCGGTAGGTTAGGTTCTGAAGTTTACGAGTTGCTGTCATTCAAATAATGTTTGGCTGTTTTCTACCCGCTGTGTTCTGCCCTGGAAACGCTGTTTTTGGCTAAAACACGTTGTTCCAAGACATCAAAAATCTAATTAATGTTCTATGGAGACGTATTTAGGTTATTTTATATTTGTACGCTGGGAACTGATTTGTGGAGCAAAAAGTAGCCTTTGTATTTCAGATCGTGGTTTTGGCGTAAATATGTAAAAAACATACAATACGTCCGTCTATCTACCGAACATTTCGCATTAATAATAATAACAGACAATGATAAAAAATATAATCGTTCTAGTTCGGTGTTAGATATATTCTGCAAGAGACGTTGCTGTCCGCCCCGCGGTGTATGTCCCTTTCCCCCGAATACTCAAACGCATCTCAGATTTAAGCGCGTCTCAAGTGACGAATTTATGACACATTTTCATTGAAAACTGTCAAAAAATCACGACTTGAGACGTGCTTCAATTTGAGTTGCGTTTGAGTATTCGGGCGTTAGTCGCCTCTTACGACACTCGCCGGAAGAGTTGGGGTGGTGCATATCCTATGCCGGCACCACACGGCTGTACGGCTATGTACCTAATACCATGTATTATTTAATAGCCTTTGTACATTAACCTACCAGATACTAGTTTTGGGGCTTGTTAATTGAAAAACACACATCGTGATAAATATTCCTTTAGTACCTACCAGATTTATATAAATGCCGTATAATTCAGAGACGCTCAAATACCCCATAACGATTCCGCTGATTTAAAATAGACGTAAGAACAATAATTAATGAACACTTAGCTTTAATTGGGAGGCATGGATACGGCTGTAGACCCAGTGATTTTATGGCAGGCTGAGCAAATTAATTAATTACATGGCTCAAAACATACATTTCCAAGTTAAAAACAAACGAAAAGGGAGTTTCGTGTAGAAATGACGGATCCATTTCGGTTAAGAACTTTGTTACTTTTGTGTGTCAAAATAACATTTAACACGTCTGCAACATTTATGCATTGGTGGTAGCGATCTTCTTACAATTTGTCAGAGTTCTTAACACTACTAAAGAGATAGTGGGCCCACATACCGATCAGCACTCATACGTCTACTGCTGATTTAGGGGTCAATTCGCCACGACTAATGGCCCAAATAGAAGTCAATTTATAATTTAAATTTATGTAAAAAGAAACCTTACAGAGACTTATATTTGTGTGGCAGTAAATAAAATTAAAATACAATAGCTGCGGTTCGACAATGGAGATTTTGTGAGTCAGAAAAATAAACAGGTTTAACAAGTTAAAAATACAAAAAAAAATCGTTGAATCACATGTACAAGTCGTGTGCGTTTAGTGGTTGATCATGATCCTTGATCATTCACGAATAACCACTAATACTAGTGTATTAGGTAATAATGTCAGTCGATTGTCAACTATTGTATAGTAGCTTGAAGTGGAGCCTGCAAAACGAACTTGCTAAAGCTAGAGCGTGGCCAAAGAGCAATTCTCAAGGTAGCTCACAAAAAGCTATTCCCAGGGATTCCTTTATCCAACTAAAACTCTTTATCGAGAATCTAAATCGAAATCTCTTGACAGTAAGGCAATATAAATGAAATTACTCCTATTGCCTTATTTTTTTTTAGTTTATCTTATGTTAAATTGTAATCTGTGTTGTAATATGTAGTGTTTAAAGTAATACATTAATTTTTTCTTATTTTCTTCTTCTTTCAATAGTATGTCAGTCAAAATTGTCATGTCCTTCCGACACTTCAAATGGAAACTCCCCTCTATGTAGAACACATTTTTTTGTAAATTCTATTCCTTTCAAACACAAAAATAAATAAATAAAACTTAACCGATTCTCTAAAACTAGAAGAGGTTGCAAAAAGTTCCTACATTCATGGCTTCAAGATAAAAATTATGTGAGACGGAGTTAGTTATATCGTACTGTAGGTAAATAAGTAGATAGGTGATGTTATAAATTAATAAGAAACCCTTCTTATTAATTTATAACATCACCTATCTACTTATTTACCTACAGTACGATTGATGTAGGAAATTTATTTTTGTCATCAACTGTACAGAACCACCGAATAACTTGTATACAATGCTAACGGAAATGAATAAAAAACCAAGATCTAAAGACTTTCGTACCATCTATATGTACTCTTAACTATTTTTTTGACTCTATAGCACGGTATCCTAGTGTAGAGATCAAAGTGTGTTTACAATAAAATAATTCTTAATTTATTAGTTTTTATAAGAATACATTTTAGGTTAATGTTGTACGCATGTATTTGTAATGAATAAATTTACTATTCTTACTACCTCGATCAATATAATAAACAGAGACATAAGCTAGTCATAATTTAAACCAATATAAAACTCAAATTTTATAATTAACAATTTAGACACCAACTTTTTTCCCCGTCTCTAATTGCAGTTGGTTAATGAAAACAGGAAAACCAAATTTAAATGATTAGCCTATTAATTTTACTTCTAACAAAATCAAACCACTTATTGAATAATTTAAAATTAATAAGCTCCTATTTATTTTGTTTGAACATTTTTTGGGTTCAGTTTTCAATTTCATATTTTTTTATTTAGATTTCAACATGCCTAACAGAAATATTAATTGCTTTCTTTAAAATATTCTGGCGGCTGGTGAACCGCATAATATTTTACGCGTACCAAACCGCTTCCAGACTGCTTTGACAGAGACAAATGGCTCAATGCCCAATTTTAGGTGTATTCTAGTGGATAAACAACATAAATTAAACCAAGGTTTTATGTAATTAGTCTAAGAACACCCATTGATTAATTTGAAAGGCAAATGCTGGAGCCGTTAAGATTTTTTGAAAAAGTTAAAGTGATTTGTGTGCCTATTTTTCAACTAGGTTTGCTTGGTAGGTACACGAGTACCTACATTTCTAAAAAAGTTCTTCTTATTTTAAAGATACCATAAATCAGAGGGGGCCTGCGTCCAGCAGTGGACCATTATAGGCTGATGAGGAGAAGGATAAATAATAGATTCAGGCGTTACTTTGCGGAAGTCCATTGCTTAATATAAGAATGAAAATATTTAGTAACAATTCCGCGCAAAACTTTCTCTGAAAAGTTCTAACAAAATGTGGTCTGCGAAACTAGTTGACGTCTTGCTTTGATAGATTTTTTCTTTTTGTAGCTGATGAAGTTTTTTCTTCTGTAATATGGACTACATTTTGGTTAGAACTTGTCGGAGAAAGTTTTACATGGAATTGTTTCTAAATACTTTCAACCTTATTTTTTAAAGGTACCTACTTATAAGATTCCCTTCTATTCTAACTCCGTGCTAAAACTCAAAATAATTGTTACTCCACGAACATTATCTAATCAGTTTTATTGGTCAAAAAATGTTTTTTGCACGTATCTATTGTTTCTAAGAAAATAAAGAATTGTTGATGGATCGACTGCTGTTGTTTTGTTGTTTAATATTAATTATAGTGTTGTTGTTATAATAATACCAATATAAACTTACCGCATAATTGTGAACCACTAATGCCAGTAAGACCAACGCTCTGGTATGCGCCATTTTCTCTGAAAAAAAGTTGAATAAAATTAGTAGAGCAGGAAAAGTAATCTAAAACATTAAGCAAAATGAAGACGATAAAGGAAATAAAGAATTGCTCGAAAACGGTTTTTAAGAGACTTAAGAACGAGCAAATTTAAAACAGAAACTGGAATGATTTATCAAAATGTTTTTGATTTGACTTGGAACTTGGAATTTGGAAACTAGATGGGAGAGAAATAAAATAAAAAACCCTAACAACACGTTTTATAAATTATCCTGTTGGAGTGCAAGGTAGACCTTGAGTGCCTTTTGATTACCGACTTCAGAAGGGGTTCTTATGTTCTGTATATGTAAAATTTATTTAAGTTCATCGATTTATCCGTCAATTATGGACCGATTTAAAAAAATATTCTGCTATTGTTTGGATAACATTCCAAATTGGTCCCGTAAAAAAATATTCCCGACGTATTAGCGTTTATCCTGCCAAGCTTAAAAAACAACATAATTCTTTAGAAAAGTCAAGACTAGATACAAAAATTTAGGTGATTCGCCAATTCTTAATAGATTTCGATGATTTTTTTCTTGTTGTGTAAAACTTAATTTTTTGAGATGGCCCCATATAAGATAGATCCTCGAGGAATTTATGTGCGCCGTAAAACGCATCTAAAGTTGCACCAAATGATAATTTCCACATATTTTTAATATTTTAAATCGTCATTCAACCTGGTCGGAGGGCGTCCTACACTACGTTTGCCGAGTCGCGGTCTCCACTCAAGAACACGTTTTACCCCAGCGGTTGTCTGTTTTTCTCGAGATATATCATAAATCAATGTCATGTTATTAAATTTTGATTCATGGAATAATAACACTTATTAAAAAGCCATTTTTCGTTGTATACTGAATAAGTAATAGGCTCTTTAGATCCTCTGGTAGATTATTAAATATTTTTACTGTCATATAGTAGGATATCTTTAGTAGGATTGTTTCTGAGTCATTATTAACTGTACTATGGAGTGTGTAAGAGAGGTCAAGAGGTCTTTTCATTCGTTGTTTCATCCATGTGTCATCCGTCACTCATTGTATAAAACTAAATAAGACACGAATTTTAATTCGATGTCGCCACTTGTAAAATTCGATGCCGCTATCGAAGCGTTCCTTCCAAACCTATTTTCACTATTTAAAAGTTTGTCAATATTTGTGTGTGAAAAGTCGGTTTATAGTATTTTTAAACACGCCAATATAGTTTCCTTCAAATAGTTGACAACACAGGCTTTTGTGGAGTCAAGATTTATGAACCCTTTCACAATAAAGATCGTTCCTGAAATGTATTCCAGGCCCTTTATTCATGAGCGTCGCACACATCGCAGCCAGGTAGATCCTATGGAAATTAGTCTCCCAGAATTTCAATAAGGACTTGTTACATTCTAGGATTCTACTTCAAAGGTAGAGCTATTTGACCACTAAGCTCTGTCAGCTGTCTCGTCTAATTTGACCCACTGACAGCAGTGCACAGATATAAGGGTAAAGCTGTGCGTCCACCGGATTGGATTCAGAGCGTACGCGGAGTCAACGTCGGCAATAACCCTAGAGTGGGCGCGCTATATAATTTTGCTTTCTTTGGATACCAAATGAAAGTATTTGGACAACTATTCACGTGGCAAGGTCAAGCTTTCCAGTAGCAGCCCCTCTCCCCTCTTCATTTACCTGTTTGTATTATGCCATGACCACTGTGTGTACATCTGGCAAAGCTGTTATGCAAAAAATTTGCTAGCGAAGACGATGAGATATAATTTTAATCTATTTTTAGTTTTAAGAAAAACTTGTTCCTAGGACCTATATTATAAACAACCTTTTATTTTCTAATAGATAATATCTTATTTTAAACCCTTAAAATAAAGGATAGATTTATTTTTAACAATTATATTGGAAAAATAGATAATTAAACATGGGCGACAAAATGTTTCCCACGCGCTTACTAATGTTCCACGAAATGCACGACTACCCTAGGGTTAACAATATGCCTTGCATCGGAAATCGGAATCAGCAGGTATTCCAATATAACTTATTTTTTTTATTTTTTAGCAGTTTCCTGCATGGTTATTTCGACAAGGTCTCCGTTGTTTTTGGAAAGCAGTAAACGTAAGCGTGGAAGATGATTTGACGTGTTAAAAAAAACTATAATCTAACTTCAAGTAAATGCATAATAAATTAAACACGGAACAATTCGATAGTGCGATTTAATTTTTCATGTGACGACATCAATTTAAAATTGTTCCGTGTCTTATTTAGTTTATTGTTACCCGTTGCCATGGAAACCATTTGTTACCAGTGATTGTTAAAATTATGATGTGATGATGTTTTAGATCCGTTTTGCGGCGCATTGGTTGAACATATTGAAATTGCTTGAAGATCAAACTTTTACGAGACCATCTCAAAATCAACGTTTATACAACAAGGAAAGAATCATCAAAATGGATTATGCATTGACGAAGATAGCACCAAAATTATTGTTGCTAGTCGTCATTTTTCAAAAGTTTTTTCGACAGTTTTTACCTTTTCGGGATCATTTTATGTACAACTAACTGTCCGCCCCAGGTTCGCACGGTTATATTCTATAGCCTTTGATCATCAAAGATAATGTAGGATTCTAATCGTGAAATCATTTTACAATTCGACCCGGTCGTTTCGGAGCCTATTCAATTCAAACAAACAAACAAAAATACAAATTTCCTCTTTATAATATTAGTTTAAAGATAGCAAGATATTTTGAAATTGGTTCATAATAGCGCGGGTTAAATTGTCTAAGATAATAGCTGACAGATAAACGAAGACCCTACATTACCCAACAGAAGAACATTTAACCTCATCCCAAACGGTTAAAAACGGTACGCACTGACTAAACCACTCACGATAAAGTTCAAGAATAATTGAGCAACATATTGCAGATCTCAGTTTGACATAACCTAGTAGGTAATTGTGTAGCGTTAACGTTATAAAATATTGTTGCAATAGACATGTCGTCACTATAACTTTCACTTGTAACTCAAACCTACGTTAACTATCATGACTCAAGAATACAGGAAAATAACATAACGAGTTTTGGGTACTTTACTAAGTATTATTGTGAAACCAACATCAAAATATGGAATGGTGTACATACAATAATGCCTGTCCAAGGTTATTATTTTGTCCGCGTTGTTTGAGCTCGTTTTGTTCAAGTTCAGTTTCCGTTGGATTGGTTTATTGAGAAGTATTTTTTTCTATAGATACTTGCACGGATATAACCTATAAATTACTATCAACTAACTACATACAACTACAGACTCTTCTTATACTTGTCTTAACATGTTAACAAAAAAAAAATTCAATCCATTATCTAAAAAATGCGCAAGTCAACGATAATAAAGCGACATGATTTGCGAGACAAATTTCGACTAATCTTGTGAAAATTTCATTACAATTTCCCACTACTATAAGCTGAAGCACCCAAATTTCAAACGAGAAGATAAGGGGCCTCGATTTCGCCTAGTTTAACGAATAACCCAATTTTCTACGAGAGTGAACCCATTAGTCATTTCTGTGCCGACGACAAAAGGCTGACGGCCGTTTTACTGGTTTTAGAACTTCCACTTTACATTTTTGGGTCTCTTCTACCCATGTCCACTATTAGGCATTGTCAATCCAGCTTTTGCACGCTTGCTTAAAAAAAGGCATTATTGGTGATGTTCAATAAAGAAGAAAAATACAAAATAAGAATTGGAAGATATTAGAACTTATATTTACATGTTGAGTTGCAAACAATCTAGAGATAGCTCACTCGACTAATCCGTAATTGTCAATACAAGTCTGAAGCATTCCCAAGACACTGACTGCATTGCCTCCCATCGCTTTATAAATTGAATTTAACAACTCTAAAACTGTCGTTGCTCTTTTTTCGGTCAATAAGAAAAAGTTTTACTACTATATTTTGAAGCCCTAAGTAAAATGCGCCTTTTTTCAACCTATTTTCGAGCATCTTTTATAGCAAACGCCGTTGAGTATAGTACAACAACAGAATAATAACCGTTATCTACTTCAGATTCAATAACAGAAGTGAAGAGCTTGGTTACTAAGGCTCGGTTCTAGGCCTAAACAATATTGCTTTACAGGCAATCAAAAGTAATGCTTCGTAATATTTTATGATTAACCCAGAAGCCTGAGCTCATTATCAACGGGAAGTACGATGAATAAAGCCTTGTTTGACAGCGACCGAGAAATAAGCGAGCTTAGTTTGCTGCTGACTAGGTTCATAATTGCTTTGTGTAGTACCTACCGACCTCGGTCTCATTTGAAAGCCAAATATAATTTTAGCCTATAGTGGGGCTTGTCTGGTTAAACTTTTGTTTAAAATACACACACTGGTTTTGGCTTCCCGCAAAACAAACGTGATCAGAGAATTTGATTAAGTCCCTGTACGCCAAAGCTACTAAAACAGATAATTTAGCCGGTAATCCAGAAAAAGCTGCGGGAATAAGCTTTTCATAGCATATAAATAACAAGCCGACGGACAGCTATACTTAAATAGCAAACCAATGCGTTTGATAAAATAATTGAGTAAGAAAACGACGACATAATAGATCGTTTGAAATTTTATCAGCTAGGGTAAGTAAATCACTTTTGCAAACACAAGTCCGTACTGTCAATCTTATGTGCTTTGAACTATATAAACGCTTTGATTAGATAATAACTGGAGACAGTGGCTCGTACATCCTATATTGGACATTCCACTTCAAGTGTTCACCCAGCTGTCTCGGCCAGCTTGCAGATGAATTGACAATGACTTAGTGGAGTGGACACGGTGGAAACCAGGGTGCTTCCTCTTGGAAACGGTTGTAATTTAGATCCCAACTCCAATTTCAACAATGTAAGAGGTTGGTGGTCCACTTATGTATGTATGTGGACCTAAACGAAATCAAAAGTCAATGTTAGTTAGTTACGTACTGAGCATTTTACCCAAATTCTTGAACAAAAGTGTGCTCTGGTTCTGGCATAGCGCGCTTGTATTCAAACAGTGAGAATCTGTACAAAATCGACACACCTGTTTTCAAGAGTAAGTAATTACCAAAGACTAACAACGTATATCCATGCTTGTAGGAATTTTCCTAAGTTGAAATCCAACCAGTGTAAGTGAAATATTGTGTTTTGCCGAACTTTTACACGCTTTCTAAATACTCTTGTTACTAGAGACTCTACTTGGTTTCTCAAGTTATGTTTATTGAAATCACTGGTTACTAACCTTCAAACAGTGTTTTGGTTTAAAACCGTGGTTAGAAACAGTTTGTTCATCAAATACATACTTCATTATCCTCGGAACAGATATTCAGAGATGAAAGATATCAGAGTATTTGCTAGCTGATATACTTTGAAGAATGCAAACTCTGTCGCCTTGAGTGTTCCTAAAGACAAGGCCTTAAATTACCCTCATAATCCATCTAATGGCATAGTGCTATGTTTACTGCCACGCAATTAGCGGCACACAGATTTCCGCAGATACAAGAATATGAGAACGTATTCAGGACTGACTAGAACACTATTTTTACTAAATATTGTGAAAATTGTTGGTGAAAACTTAAATAGCCCTTACATATCGACCTCAGTGGCGCAGCAGGCGAGAGTCTGCCTGCGACGCAAGAGGTTTCGGGTTCGATCCCCGCCTCGGAACAAATTTGTGTACGATCTGCAGAAATTTGTTCCGTTGGTCTGGGTGTTTTCTATGTATAATAAAAAATATCTATCTATGTAATGTATAATATTACGTATAATAATAATAATAATTTATTTATTTATTTTCTCTCACAATAAAAGCTTAGTTGATAGAATAACTGACTAAGTAAGTAATGCTAATATTATAGCTAACTTTGTGAGAGACTGGTGCCTGTTTTAGGTTCACAAGAACCTGTATTACGGGTCACCAGGTCCACTCTGTGCGCTAGAATATATTAAAAATCTAGATTAGAGTTATGTACAAAAATAAAAATAAAAAAACTTAGCAAATAATAATTACAATAATGTACCTGTAAGTCTGACATAGAGTGGGTGAATAGGACAGGTATCTATATACCTGATCTATGAATGGGTGGGTGTTTGTGTTATGTTTTGGTAAGTGTGAGGGTTGTGTGGGGGGTACTCCTGAGAACACCAGCCTCTTAAGAGTCTGGGCAACAGGAGACCCCGGTGTGGATGATGTGAGTGTTATGGTAGATGTTATGATTGTGCGGGGGGTACTCCTGATAACACCAGCCTCTTAAGAGTCTGGGCAGCAGGAGACCCCAGTGTGGTTGATGTGAGTGCTATGGTAAGTGTGATGATTGTGCAGGGGGTACTCCTGAGAACACCAGCCTCTTAAGAGTCTGGGCAACAGGAGACCCCAGTGTGGTTGAGGGGTGTGACTTGCCGTGCTTGCGCTGTGTGTATGTGTATGTATCTAGTTGAATAGATGAGAGAAATAAAACGCGTCTGCAGTTGCGACTGTGTTTGAGCTTTGGTTAGTGATTAGTTTTGTAATTTTAGTAGGTCTTCAGTTTGTTGGTAATTCAGAGTTTTAAGATACTTGGAGATTGTTTCCTTGCAACTGGATCTACACAATGGGTGTATGTTTAAGGTGCTATTTAATTTATTGTAGAGGTAACTGCCTAGAAAGCAGTAAAACTTGTGCGAGTGGCTAATATGAAAAGAGTTTCTCTCGCATACTCTACCCCTACGTCTTTTGTTCGATGCTGATTTCGGGTCGTACTTCAATTCACTATGTTTTTTAAGGACTATGTGTAGTATAAAAGTTTGCCTGACGGTAAGTAAGTCCCACTTAGCATAGAGTTCAATAGTAGGATGGCGAAATGGTAGTCCCGCAGCAACCTTGAGGATGGCACGTTGCGCCCTCTCAACCTCAATAAGGTGGGTCTTCGCGGCACCTCCCCAAGAAGTTGTGCAGTAATCCAACAAAGATTGACAGAGCGCAAGGTAGACCATCTTGAGGACTTTTAAGCTCGCGACATGTCGCAGAGTTTTGAAAACGTAGATTAGTTTACGCAGTCTTGGAACAAGAACTTCAAAATGTGGTTGAATGTGGTTGTGGTTGGACAGGGTCTGGTCAATTATAACTCCAAGGTATTTAATGCTGCCAGTTCGTTGGAGAAGAGGGCAGGAACATGATGATGCAGTGGAAGTTGAGCAGTTATGTGCAGTGATTGTAAAAGTTGGCGAAGGAAGGTAATTAGATTTAAGGGCAAAAGTCAAAAATTTCGTTTTGGATACATTTAACGTGAGTATATTATAATTTAACCATGTGCTAACCTTGTCAAATCCAGCCTGAGCCAGTTCAAAAGTGTTTTCCCAGCTGTGTCCACTGAAGAAGATAGCAGTGTCGTCGGCAAAGGTGAAAATTTTCCCACCATTAATCTGGAGGTCGCACAAGTCATTAATATATAGAAGGAATAGTGTTGGGCCCAATATACTTCCCTGCGGCACTCCGTAGCTCACAGTTTCTTCGTTACTTATCCAGTTATCTATCTTGACCCTTTGCGTTCTCCCGGTAAGATAACTGGTAAATAAGCCCAGTGGAAGACCTCTAATGCCATTTTTTTCCAGTTTTGATAGTAAGAGTGGAATTGATACTGTATCAAACGCCTTTGCCAGGTCAAGGAAAATGGTTAAGCATTTCTTCTTTTCGTCTAAGCTGGTTATAATGGAATTGACTAGGCCATGGACTGCATCATTGGTTGATTTATCTCGCCGAAAACCAAATTGGGCGGGCGATAAGAGATTATTGTTTTCCAGGTATCTAATGAGGCGTGAGTTCAGTAAGCGTTCCAATATTTTTGAAAGTGCAGGAAGTATGGATATTGGTCTGTAATTGTTTACGCAGTCTTTGTCACCACCTTTATGTATTGGTTTTATGAGTGCTGATTTGAAGGATTGTGGGAAGATTCCAGAAGATATCGCAAGGTTGCAAATGTGGGTGATTACCGGAGTAAGTATATTATTGTTATTTTTAAGGAGTTTGCTAGATATTTGGTCAATACCTACAGCACAGTTATCTCTTAGTCCTGCGATTAGTTTCGCGATTTCTTCATCATCAGTAGGAAGCATTACAAACGAGTTAACTGGTGTATGGTTATTTCCCTCTATTTTATTGTGTTCGTTTGTGGGACAGTTGATCTTTAAAGCCAGGTTTTTTCCAACTTCTGCAAAAAATGTGTTAGCTGTATTGACACTATTTTGGGCGTCTTCAGCTAATAAGAGACTTGACGAATTATCTTTACTTTTATGCGAGCTACTTATATTTTTTACAGCATTCCATAGAACTCTACTATTATTTCCTGCTTCTTCTATCTGTTTCTTTTCATAAGATCTTTTAGCTTTTTTAAGAAGAGTGTTGCAGTAATTTCTATAACGTTTGTAAGTCAATTTGAGTGTATCGTTATTTGGGTCTTTTTTTAGTTTTTTGTAGAGGTTATCTCTATTTTTAAGACATCGAAGAAGGCCAGTGTTTATCCAGGGTTTGCTGATTCGTTTTCGTTTGGGAATGTTCACTAGTTTGGTGTTAAGCTTAACGGCGGTCAAAAGATAACTAACTAGAAGTTCTGTCGCGCTGTCTACATCATTACAGCTGTGAATAGGTTGAAAGTCAGTTTCTTTAATAATTTTATTGATGCCTGCGTAGTCAGTGCGATAGGTAGATTTAGAGGTGTAATCTGTATCGCCTTTACGGCTCAGCCCTATAGCAACACTCTCGTGGTCAGTTATAGACGAGTTAAGTACTATCGATGTTGCCTTGGTTTTGGTTCTTATCATAAGATGATCGAGGCAAGTCCGGCTATGAGTCGGTAGAGTGTGTCCAGGGAGAATTCCGTGGCTAGCTAGGAGATTAAGGTACTCGTGTGAACGCTTGTCTTTCGTTTGAGGAACGATATCTATATTTATGTCTCCACAAATAACTATATTTTGGTAGTTTCTTAAATTTGAAAGCATTGAGTCAAGTGAATGCAGAAAGTTGGAAATATCAGT
Source organism: Eupithecia vulgata (assembly GCA_946478455.1). Lineage (NCBI taxonomy): Eukaryota > Metazoa > Arthropoda > Insecta > Lepidoptera > Geometridae > Eupithecia > Eupithecia vulgata. Next base: position 6,718,496 of record OX297869.1, on the reverse strand, counting down.
ATGGCTAGGAGGGCGGTAAATGCCGATGACGCAGGTTTCTGAATCTAGTTTAAGAATAAGGCAGTTTGCATCTTGCAGTTGGGGTTCCTCCATTGTGACCTTTAGGCATTTATTATAATACATAACAACTCCCTCGTTTTGAGTTTTGTTATGCACTGTGGAAACATAGTCGTAGCCATCAATCCTAGGTATGAATTTAGCTGCTTTCAACCAACACTCAGATAGTACTACAATGTCCCAAGATATGTCTGAGCGCTGCAAGAGAGTCTGGAAGGAAGGCATGTTGCAGCTAATGCTACGTATATTTTGGGATATAATATTTATGGAACGAGACTTTTTGTCATTTCGTAAGTATTTTCTTACATCATCTATGTCGCATCTAATTGCTTTAGCTAAAGAGAATGAGTCCAGATCTATGTTTAAATTTTTACGTTATTCATTATTGACTGCATATTAATAAAATATTGCTTTTATGTCACGTAATATTCGTGACAAGTAAGTATAAAAGTTGTATTTAGAAAAACATAGAACCGGAATTAATTCAGTAGGTAAGCGTTTCAGAATGCGATTTATGGCAAGAAATGACACTTGATTACTCGTAGAGTGAAAGTTATTATAAAATGATGTAGCTTGATCTTCATTTGTGTGTGTTGTGAACAATATATTTGTCATGTAGAACGTCTGTGTAAATAGTGTACGTGTAATTCTTGTGTGTTGTGTGAGTATTGAGTGCCAGTAGGTACATAATATTGACATATAATATATTGAGTGAGATTGTGGTATTAGGACGCTATCAAATAGGGCAAACAAACTCTTAGAGAAACAAAAAACATACATACAAATATTATTACTAAATAGGGAAAGCAAACTTAATTTTAGTGCAAAGTACATGACCAAGGATTTGGGCATAGACTCTAAGTCTAGTCATTGTTGAGTGAGTTTTAAAAGTTCCTCCTCATTATAAATAGGTACCGGAGGGGATCCTTCTTCTTTCTTCACTAAAATCGTCCCATGGGACGTCCAGGTTGCTATCAGTTTCTTGTTTTTAACTGCTTCTCTGGCCAAGTAAAAGAGGTGACGGCCTTTATTTGTAAGAGACTCAGAGATATAAATGGGACTGTCTGAGCCTGGCAGTTTGATCTGAGCCGTGCTAAGTTGCTGCTCCTTATTTATTCTACGAGATTTGTTATATTTCTTGAAGCTTGAGATAATTTCCTCCTTCCGAGTGGCGCGAGTAAATTCGACTAGGAGCGACCCGCTTTTTGAGCGGAAAATGTCTTTTATTTCAGAATCTAGGATCGCCGATCCTAGACCTAGAGATGAGCCAATATTTCTAAGGATTTCCATTCTGGTAATTTGGTTCTCATTGCTTTGCTTAGGTATGTTGCGGATCTCAACGGTGGAGGACTGAGCCCGTTTTTCAAGAGACTCAACTTTGGTTTCCAAAGTTGCGACCCGGCTCTTGAGAACTTGGTTTTCTTGGTCCAGGTTATGAGTGCGGCATTGTAAGTCCTCATACTGGTGGTTAAGGTTTTCTAAAGACTTTTGTATGTCTAGATTTTGTGCTATGATCGTGGACATAGCACAGCTCAGCGAGTCAAATTTTTGTTCATTTTGTAGTTTTATCTCGGAAAACATGTTCTTAATTTCTTGAAGGTTGAATGGAGATGTATTATTTGAGTTCTCGGTGGAAAATTTTCTTTTATGACGTTTAGAAACATTCATGAAACCGTTTCCTGACTGCGGGAGCTCGGGCGAATTAGAGGTGTTCGGAGGTTGGTCTGAGGCGTATCGAGTCATAGGTGGAGTTTTCATCTTGGAGTCGCTTGTCGGTGGCGAATGGTGGAGGGATGTCATATCTCAGCGAAGTTTAGAGTCAGACGAGTAGGTAGATAAATTTTGTAGGCCTAAATTTTGCCGACGGCACAAGCGCAGGAGCAGGGGGTGTGGCTTGCCTGCACGCACACTGATGCAGTTTGGAGGCGTTTCGGGGCGGGGTTAAGTGCAGTATGAAAGTTTCGCTACTCCACACTAGGTGTCGCTACTTTGAGTTTGTGTAATTGACACAGTGATCATGCGAGTTTTGAGACCCAAAAATTCATAAATTCACTGGTTATCCTGCCACACCATCCGTTGGAGCATTATATAAGTTCTACGTCACTGTTTACGCACGGTCTGTTTAGGAAATGACATAGATTTTAAGTTGAGCAAAGTCCGTTAGATCAGCTGTTGTTCGCCGTCGTTAGTTCAACTATTTGGTTAAAGATCACTGATTATTCCTGGTTTAATCACTGGGTTCAATCACTTGGGGATACTTTCTCACTTCTGGTTTAAGCACTTGTTGGTTTATAAGGTCTGGATAATGTAAGTCACAGGTTTGAAGTTGAGCAAAGTCCGTTAGATCAGCTGTTGTTCGCCGTAACTATTTGGTTCAAGTTCACTGATTATTCCTGGTTTAAACACTGGGTCTATTACTTGGCGAGACTTTGTTACTTCTGTATTAAGTACTCGTTGGTTTGTTACTGTGTAAACTAGTGTATTTATATTTTAAAAAGTAAAAAATAATCGGGAGCAGTTTACTGACAGTGGGAGCTAGGTAGCGCCCTCTCGCGGAATCATATATCAGTTATCTAGTACCCATAACACAAGCTCTGCTTACCTTGGGGCTAGATAAAACTGTGTGAATTGTCCAGCATTATTTATTTATTTATTTATATGATTACTTTAGGTTTTAATATTCAAACATATTAGCCGTTACTTTTTCATTTTGTGTAGCTGTCAAAAAATTCTTCTATTCAGATGAGTAGGAGTAATTATTGTAATTTCAATTCAATTAGTTTAACCTTAAGATCATCATGCATCTCAGGTGCTTATTATCCTCCTAGTCAAATTTCTGTCATGGCAGCCAGTATAAACGAAGACTAGCCATGAATCCAGAACATGTAATTATTTTAGTGTACAAGTGTCTATAAAAGCTCAGGTGTAGTCTCCTTTCCCTTACTCTCATAATCCGATGGGACGATTTATTTATTTATTCAATGAGCAACTAATACGATTGAAACTAACCAATTACATTAGTTACTTAAATTTACATGAGAAATAAAAAAAAAACAAATTATTATTAGGCTATAAACTTACATTATTTAAAAAACTAAATTTCACACGTAAATTTCACGATAGACACACCCCACTTCTTTTCTCGCTGCACTTAAAACGCAGTCTCCCCAAGGCTGCTTTTTAGTTAGGTAAGTCTGGGTTCTTACCTAAGCTAGGTACTATAACAGATATATACTGAATGTTCTCTCAGCCACAACATGATTCATTCACCAACCCACAGCGTATTCGCCCTATAATCTGTCACTTAATCCAGCCTACGGTCTGTGGTAACATTGCGACAGCAGTGGCGGTTGCGAGGTTAATAATGACATTAATGTCTCCTCTTTGATGGACCAAGCTATAGATACCTTCGTAAAACTTATATTATATCGCCTTTGAGACAGGTTGAGCTCACGTAGCAAAACAAAGAAAACCAATAACGAGAAACATTTTTATCTAGAGCCGTCTGGCTCATCCAAGGTATTCTTTCGAATAACAATGATAATTCTACTTCTTTTTACTTTGTCTGTCATCTTATTATAAGACAAGATTCCCAAAAGTATGTCATAAATTTTAACTCAAGAAACCACTAATAAAAGATTTTAATTAATAGAAAATTACGTATTTGTTCTTCCTATACAATAGGCAACAAAAGATTTATACCTAGTCAACCCGCTTACATCCGTAATGAATTCGTCAAACACCGATAGTTTTATAGTAAAAAAGAATTTTAAATTAAATTAGATTTTAATTAATTAATTCACCATAATTGGCTTAAATAAGCACGATTAATAACCTAACGCTTGAAAATCTATTTCAACTTTCGCGAGGTGCCTCCCTCATTTCACATCTCACCCACAAAACCAATGTTTCCATAACACGTACCACTCTAGGTATCGTTTAGAGCGAAGCTTTCCCCATTGCCAGCAAACGCGGTTTAACGCATCACGGTTGGTTAAGTTCAAGGTAATCTGCCCTCACTTGGATAATGTGACCTCTTTATCGAGAGGAAACTCGAATGTGCCCATTTTCATGCACATTACTTTTCACACATAAATGGTGCAATTACCTGGATATGCGCAGTTCAGTAAAAATAAGATAGCTTTCGCTTTGGGGAATCTATTTTATGCGAATGCGTAAGATTTGAAACCCCGCATAGTGATCGAAGCTTATTAGGTTAATACCAGCTACTGTCAGCGGCTTTGCAGGCGTTTTTAAGGGTTAAAATGATCTCCTTTGTTATTCAAATTAGTGCTTCACATTATACAGCATTTCAGTACAACATGCTTTGTTAATTTTGGAGTAAGTAATGAAATTAGTTACTTTTTTATTTGCAATGTTAGTGCGATTTTCAAGTAAGATTCTCGTATCGAGGTTTGTAGATATAAGCATCGCTTTATCTGTAAAAGAACCTACTAAGTCTTGTCGTAAATTTTAATAAGGTCATCGCAACTAAACTGTATTCGGAATAGATAATCCAGATAATTCGATTTGATTCGATTAAATCACACGGTTTATCCAGTTCATAAACTGTTTAATAAGTAATAAAAATATGTATACTTATTATTATTAATGGCCTACCCCACACACAACCTCACATACTCACAATTCACAAACTTAACCTCGCTAAAATATAAATTTTATATCACTTTAAATTTAAATATTAGTGAAGTGATAATCTTATTTTGTAAGCGTAAAGGAAGAAACTTTATTACGGTATTGATTCTTCTTCTTATTCTTAGTTCAACTCATAAACACACACGCACACACATGATTTCTCCAGTTGCCAGACCGGTGTCCTCAAAAGCACTAGTCACAAACACACACACACACAACATACACGCACTTACACACCCTCAAGTCAAAGTCAAAGTCAATAACTTTATTTCTTTAGGCTTACAAACTAAGCACTTAGACACGTCAAATATAATACTATAAACAGGTTTACAAATAGTCATTATTATCAAATAAGAAATAAGATGTTATTGATTTTATTCGCTTCAATTTTTTGTCCACTAGTGGAAGAAGCGAAAAAGAAGGTGTCTCCTGTTACCCAGACACATAAGAGACTGTCTCGTCCTCAGGAGCCTATCGCTTTATGTACACATATTTTTACACTATATTTCAGATTAAACAGATTAATCAATTTATTGGTAAGAAATTTCACAAGTTATTACTTATTATAACTAAGTATAATAAAATAATTATAGAATTATAATTTTAATTTTAATTAAATATGAATTAAGTAAATAAAATTAATTAAAAGTACACAATAAATTACTCTATTACTCAATTTTCTGCACATATTCGTCAACATCGTAGAACGCCTTCTCAACGAGCCACGATTTGAGTCTGCGCTTAAATAAAGCGAGGCTGGTTGCTGTGACTACCCGATCGTAGGTGGTTGTACAACGCGGGTCCTAGCACGTGCGTGAGTCTGTCCGACTTAGCCAGCCTGTGTGAAACCGCAGATATTCATATTCATCCGTGTATTGTATTGTATTATGTATATAAGTTATCTAGTACCCATAACACAAGCTCTGCTTAGCTTGGGTCTGGGTAATGCTATGTGAATTGTCCAGCGTTATTTATTTATTTAATTTATCCACTAAAATAATATTAGTAAAATAAATGATGTATAAAAATATCAAGCGACTTCATATTGTTTTGTTTCGGATCTCTAAGTAACAAATACTAATATAATTTTCATAGAAAGGTCATAAAAAATAGATCGGTTATCCATCGTTTTATGTGATCCGCAATCCATCAACTTTGTTATTTGGTTTTTCAAAGTAGACTTGCTTATGTTACGCCTGTTTCCATGGGAACCATTTGTTGCCTGTAAAATTAACATGTGATGATATTTTAGATAGGTATGGTTTTATGTAAACTCCTCGAGGACCAAACATTATAATGCGGGCATAAAATTTTTGTAGACAGTCTGTAGACACAATCTATTTTCTAGGGCCTTCAAGAGGTCTTCATAGAGTTAACCCAGGTCCATCGAGCCTTAGTTGCTTTCGTCGAAGAAGAAACTTTGCTATATTGACTTTCTAGAACCTTGGTTGTTAGAATCTACTTCAGTTTAATCTTAAGAGAGGAGTAACTCTATACAATTGAACTATTCCCAACAGTATAATAGTACATGTAAATGTATATTGAATCTGAATGTAAATTGAATATAGGAGTCAAATGTAAAATCACAAGGACTACTAATACTTATAATAGCGTCTTAATGTAGCCAACGGAAAAGTAAATGAAATAAAATAAAACAGGATAATTCCGTTCTTATCTAAGTTTAATCTCATAGAAGGTAATGGCTTGGTGGTATTATCGCTTCAAGCGATTTGTACTTATTGTGTTTTTTTTAGTGCAATTGCTTGAACGAATGTAAGTAAGACGAGTACAATTTTAACAAACTTAGAACCGTTTTCACCAACAAATAGTTTAACTTTTAAACCGTTGTTTTGACGTATTTGACATAAGTTTTCATACATTTAACGTCAACGATAACCGAAGAAGCTGCCTAATTGTCCATTAATCTTTTGGTGAACACACGCCTAAATTAATTCGTCTAAAGAAATCTTCGATTTAGGTAATCAGTGCTCTCCGGTGTAAGTCTATGCATTGTTTTCAGGTATTGCGAAAATTTAAATGTTCGTTATATAATTAGATATTTATTCACTTCAAAAAACAGATTACAATCTAATATAGCGTTATACAATGAAAACAAAGATTTCGTCCGAGATTATATTCAAATATCGTGAATAATTTTACAGTGTTACATGTAAATTTTATTAAGTAGCAATTTTAATAATAGTAATAATTATAATTAGGTATTCTTCTCATCAATTGCTTGTCTGGAAAAATTTACTGTAAGCGTTAAGGACGCCAATTAAATTGTTATTCTCTAGAACTAAGTTTAACTAAGTACAACCTGCTTTCTATGTCATGATATAAAAAGTAGTAGGTTTTTGTAGTGATTCTGTTGGCACAAAAACTAAACTAAACTAGCCTGAAATTGTTGCCGTCTCATGTTTTTTGATCGAAAAATAGGAGACGGTATCATTTTATACTGGTTTAGTTTAAGTTTTGTGCAAACAGAATCACTCGTGTTATAATATATTTGTCCCCTATTATTCCATCGAAAAACACCAGACGGCAAGAATTTTAGGCTGGTTTAGATTAGATTTTGTGCTTACAGAATCCGTACTAATATCTATCTATTTTATAAGTCAATGGTTGGGATGTACCCGATTGGATTGCATTGCTACGTGCCTCTGCGGAGTTGGAACAAAGAGCCGTTCTACTGCTAAATCATTTGCATTTCTCATACGGCATGCGTCGTAGGTAATCCCGGGATGATTCCAATGACCAATTTGTATTCAAACTCTGTTGATCTAAGTTATGACATGTATCAACACAGACAATAAAATGTTACTCTACTATTCTTATTTTTTTATTGGTAAATCACAGCTTGGATAAAACCAAGGTCATGATCAATGGCCACATTGATCCGGGACCGGTCGTCGTACATGGCCATCTTCTCGAAATTGTTTCCGAATACACTTACCTTGGCAGATTCTGCAGTTGGGTAAAAACAATTTCGAGAAGGAGGCCAAGAGGAGGATCCAGCTAGGTTGGGCCGCGTTTGGCAAACTACGTCAAGTCTTCTCGTCATCCATACCGCAATGCTTGAAAACGAAAGATTTCAATCAGTGCGTCCTACCCGTCATGACCTACGGAGCTGAGACGTGGTCACTCACGGTAGGGCTGGTCCACCAGTTTAAAGTCGCCCAGCGAGCTATGGAGAGAGCTATGCTCGGAGTTTCTCTGAAGGATAGGATTCGCAACGAATACATCCGACAGAGAACCAAGGTTATCAACATAGCTCATAGGATTAGCAAGCTGAAGTGGCAGTGGGCTGGCCATATTTCAAGAAGAACCAGGGCGCTATGGCGCTCATTAGGGGAGGCCTATGTCCAGCAGTGGACTGGTAAGGCTGATGATGATGATGATGATGAAATCACAGCTTTCATAATTAAGATATAATACCTACTATAATATAAATTGATTATTTTGACAGATAAAATCGACGAATCCCATAACTTTACAATGTTTTTATCCCTCGGGAATCAAATTATATGCGAGCACCTCGGGAACAATTTATATACCACAGCGAAAGAATTTTCGAAATACGAACATACATAAATAAGGATTTTTGTTATAGTGCTTACCCGCACTCTGGGCAACTCTAAGAAATGGAATAAGTTCCCAAAAAAAAATTGGGAACTTATTTCAAACATAAATAACATATTCAGTGGAACACTTAAACCTCCCCCTTTTTTTCGAAGTCGGTTTAAAACAGTACTAAATGGATTGAAAGATTTTTTATCACTCTAATATAAAAAATGCGAAAGTTAAGATGGATAGATGGATGTTTGTTGCTCAATCACGCCAGAACGGCTGAACGGATCTGGATGAAATTTGGCATAGAGATAGATTATATAGTCTGAAATAGCACATAAGCTATATTTTGTCCCGGAACCCACGGGAACGGGAATTACGCGGAACTACGAGACGCTGCTAGTTATTCATAAGAAAAAAAACATCCGTCATGATTGTGCTTTTTTGGGATATTTAATACTTAATTAATATTTAATTTCTTAGACAATTTTTAATAAAATGAACTGGTTTTTACCTATTTTTTAGAATAAGGTATTTTGAAAGTGGTTATGATGCTATGAAAAAAATCTAAACTCGTTCATCCTTAGAGATCATTGATCCAAAATAACACATTAATCAAACTAAAGTGTAAACCAAATCGATAAAAACTTTTCCTGTACCTGGCCAGTCAGACCAGATTCAATTTAGACAGGTTTTTCTGCAATCGTAGTACACTCAACTGTGCTGATAGATGTGAAATGTGCAAATTTGGGTTACATTAAAACAATTTTTGTCCGTCTTCTTTATTGATAAAGCTTTGAAAGAAATACCTAAAAATCTATGAGATACAAGGCAGATTTCCTTTATTTTGAAAATGGAAAAAAAACTATTTTAAATACCAGAAATAATTGTACAAAGTACTATCTGGTTTTTTAGTTTTTACATTTTTTCTCTTTAACTATCTATCACAAGATTTTTATATTTTCATCACCATATTAGAATTTATAGAAGAATACCCAGGGCACCTTTGGCTTATTTTTGCAAACAAATTTTGAGCTTACGCCGCTCTGCTCTGTTCCGCTCCTTTTAACGCGAAGTCCTATGCCTATCCTATTCACAAAATGGCGCCATATATCGCCCTATTAAGTGTTAAAGTACGACAAATTGACGACCGATGTGGCGCGGTGGGCGAAGGTCTGCCTGCGACGCAGAAGGTTTCGATTCCCGCCTCGGGACAAATGTGTGATCTGCAGACATTTGTTCAGGGTGTTCTGGTCGTTTTATATATATCTATATATAATAAAAAATATCTATCTATGTAATGTATTGTATTATGTATATCAGTTATCTAGTACCTATAACACAAGCTCTGCTTAGCTTGGGGCTAGATAATGCTGTGTGAATTGTCCAGCATTATTATTATTAAATTTGTCATAAGGACTTATTTTGCCATACTACATTAAAACCTCGTATTTGACAGACCAGAATTGAGTGGAATAAGCTTATTTATCAGACAGCCAACTGTACATACGCCAATGTCCATTTCCATGAATCAATTAGGTATGCATTGACGCAAGTCGCCAATGATTCATATCAAAGCTATGCCAAAGTGGACTTCATGGGCTTAAAGTTCATAACCATCTTCATAAATAAGGGACCAGGAACGATCACTACTGGACATAGGCCTCGCTGTTAGAACGCCACACACATTAAGTTTTTTTCCTGCGGTTATTTTCCATCGATTTGACGACCTCTGTGGCGCGGTGGGCGAAGGTCCGCCTGCGACGCAGGAGGTTGCGGGTTCGATTTCCGCCTCGGGACAAATGTGTTTACGATCTGCAGTCATTTGTTCAGGGTGTTCTGGTCGTTTTCTATGTATAGTAAAAAATATCTATCTATGTATTGTATTATGTACCTATATCAGTTATCTAGTACCCATAACACAAGCTATCCTTACCTTGGGGCCAGATAATGCTGTGTGAATTGTCCAGCATTTTTTATTTTCGAGGATATTCGTAAGATTGAAAGCAGAGCCTATCTGAACTCGCGGAGGAAGTTTTAGATAAACAAGAACTTTTTTAAAGTAAAGTAAAGTCTTTTATTTTTGTCACAATAACCCAAAGGAAGAAGAAAAGATAAACATAGCAAAAAGCAAAAAGGGGCATCGCTCAGCATGTGCCCAGAAGCGATACATATCGCTAATGCGCACTGGTTGTATACGACTCCCAGAATCTTTGTTCTCCTTGACGATTTTGTAGGAACAGCTAATTACACGTCACAAGACGAAATAATCACAAAAAAAATTACACAATAATACAACCCAGAGAACGTTAGTGATACAAGTATTCAGGGTAAAGTTCTTATACAGTTGATGTCAAAATACATTCGTTGCTTCATTGTAGCAGTGGCGGCAGAGCCTTTGTGAAGCCTGACAGGTATAGATAAGAGCAGAACGTGTGTATTATAGAGTTTATTCCCTTTGTTTGTAATCGCTATGCTTGAATACAAATTTGGGTTCTATTGTCTTGTTCACGGGTTACGTTTCTCTGTTTGTGTGTTATTATAACGTAAATGACAATAATTTATACAGAGCTAGCTTCTTCCCGCGGCTCTGCTAAGCCGTTGGTACCACACCAAGGCGATTTTTTTTCGTTTTTAAATTGCTCGTTTAAAAAAATAAAGTTTAAAAAATTGAAACCCTACTTCAAACCCATTATTACTTACACTATTTTTTTACGTTTTTTGATACAAAAACGAATCTCCTATGTTTTTTAACAGGCCATTTCAGGAGTTTTCTCTACGCTGTTTGTACACCTCTACGTCAACAAACGACAACGGTAATAATATTTTTTTAGGAGTTCAAGATAACATGACGTTGATCGATTGTCCACCGCCACGGGACGTCATCGATAATGATATCGTTTTAAAGCTTTATCACACTGGCGAATTCCGGAATCAAAAAATCTCTGTGACAATTTTCATCTATGTATGTGTAGCCGTTCTGGCGTGATTGACTAACAAACATCCATCCATCTATTCATCCATCCAAACTTTCACATTTATAATATTAGTGGGGTGGATGGAATTAACTGCTTTGATAGGCTAAGGCTACGTAGGTACGTCACAAGCAAGCGTCACGGCAAAGTACGTTGTCATAAATAATTTTGTGGTACCTCAATAACTAAATGGAATTTGACGTATAAGTAACAACGGGAAGCAATTAACTACACGTATTAAACGCAGTAATAAATAACAAAAAACGCAAGAATAATTTAATTTATTTAATGAATTATAAAAAGAACATATCGTATCCTGTATAATACATAGGTATATTTAATGTATATCAGTAGACGTTTCAGTTTTTTTTTTCTTAACTTGTATTGGATGACTGGTTTTACTAACAAAATACAATTAAGAGCAAAATAAGCTACGAAAAAAAGGGAAATGTCAAGCGAAAAAGATATTCGCTTGACATTTCCTTTTCACTCATCGTCATCTAGTCTCAAAGGAAGCAGAGCCTGTGATATGGGTGATCTTTTAGCCGAATTTCGGCCAGTTTTGTGTTCGAAATTTGGTAGTCTCTGTTGAGAATTTCAACAGAGACTACTTAGATGATTAGTTTGTATTGAGAATGGCACTCACATTATTAATAATAGTGCACGGATTTGTGCACAAGCACAGCTGATTTCTATTCCCTCACTATCATAATCAGATAGGACAGCCGATTGACATGACTGAGTAGACATCAGTACCAGATTACCTATTGGCGAGTCTGTCCATATACCAATTACTAGGTCAGTCTATCGTTCATCTTCTTAATGAAAATTGTCAATGAGATGGATTTTAACCAGGGGATGGACAAAGGCTAATGTGTATTCCAGAAAAACGCGTGTCGAACTACGGGGAGAAATTTACTTGGCCTCGTAGTTTTACTTCGAAGGTGATAGTTATGGTTTTGACACTTGAAACAATAAAGACTTGAAACTATATCTCAATCTAATATAGGGATCTCCTATATTAGACACACAGATTTTGTACCGCAGCGAGAACGAATACACAAAATATCAATTTGTCTTTTTTAAAAATAAAAATAATACACGTTCTTTAATAACTTCGATAAACAAGTAATAAACAACTGGTTGTAGGTTACAACATGATCAAAACGTCTATTGTTGGATACAACAATTATGCAAAGAGTTAGAGGTTAATTGAACACGAAACTGTGCAAAAAGTCATAATGAATAAACGCAGGAAAACTTGCAATGAACACCTACTTATAAACTATTTAATTCATCATCGTATCACCTAACAAACGACTAAAAGATGGACAAAAGCCTACCGTACACGACGCCTTAAATAGCGGTCCTGCTACTTCCATTCATCGTCTCCCTCCGATCTGTACAATTTCGTCTTTGGACCATCGAGTAGATGGTCTCCCAAAATATATCTATTCACTTTGTATCGCGGTAGCTATTCCAGAACCTTTACTAGTTATATAAAGTGTGTTTTGTTTTATTAGATAGTGTTATTTTAGTCTGTTCTTTGAAAAAGTAATAAATCAACTGAAATTGATTTATGAATTTTAACTTATTTTTTAATAATTGAAAGCGATAATACCTTTTCAGAGCGTTTTAGTGTTAGAAAACGAGATATTTGCTATAAATGTATAAAAAAAATTGACACTGAATATTTGTAGCACTCCCTACGATAAGTAGGGGTGGTCCCTACGATAGGTAGGGGTTAGTTTAGACAAGTTTTAGAGCATCCAAATAAAGGTTTATACTAGCTGATAGCTGACTATCTCTCATTCCGAGGTGAAACCCCTAATTTTCCTGGATTATTTTCTCTTAAACGTATTCCCACCACTATTTTCAGATAGCTGGTATTCCTCAGCTTACTTTGAAACTAGATGATAGATGAATGTTTCTATATTTCAAAACTTAACACTTTCATTTCCACCGACGCACAAGTACAACTTTACCAGTTGCAAAGGCAGTGAACGGGTTAAATAAAGGATATAGGTACCAGCTTGAACGTTTACTTCAATATCCTACATTTTAGGTACGTAAGGACTTTATTACAACTGTGTTAAAAGCCAGCAACGTAAATTGTAATAATTTCAGTTTTTAAAGAATGTTAATATGCTTATGGCAGCAATGAAATAATCTCAGCATATATTTCACCATTTGTGTGTTTTTTCCTATTACAGGAAATATTAATTTAATTCGTAATTCATAAACCCAGCTTTTTATTTGATTTTTTCAAAGTACCGTCAAAAGAAAATAAAACTAGAGTAAAAATGTGTATTCCTTTCGTTCGTTGTGTTTGGATACGTTCCGTGTTTATTGAATTTAATGAACATGGTTAAGCGCGGGTACGAGTCCCGAGATGATTATGAATGATTCACTGCAGAAATGGAAAAAAAATGCTAACCAACTTATTTAATGTCTTAAAAGATTATCCAGAGTGAGCTTACGCACTATAATAACAAAACATTACAATAACTTGAAGAACTTACAGCATCTTAGTACATTAAATTTTAAAAAAAATATTCTTAATAAAATATATTACTTTTATTCAATGTTGCATGCCATCTCTCTACTTATATTTCATACCGTACCCGGTCAAGAATGTTGTTTTGTTACCTTACATAAACATGTTTTTTGACAAATAAATATCTTTATCATAACTTACCTTTCTTCAAACAAACACTTCACCAACCACTTGCAATTGTTTTTATTGACGCTCCTGTTAGCCGCGTGCGCAGATGAAGGTTCTATACTAAACTACCAACCTCACGCTCATAGGTCAGACCTCGCCATTCTCTCGACTCACCGGCCGGCGTCGTCACACCGGTTTGATTGGCACATTTGCACCATTTTACATGCTTCGAGGCATTTGCAACATCATGAAGCAGTAATACGTTTTGGGTTAACCTAGAGGCCTAACTAAATCGAGTAGTAATGACTGCCAACTACAACGGACTTTCAACCGCCGTATATCCTTTGATTTGGTGACTCTAGTGCGTTTAGTTACCTTTATTAGGAGTCGCCATTTTTTTGTTTTTTATTGCAAGGAAAACCAGCAGCACATACATACAAATCAAATAATAGAGTAGAGGCTATGTGAAGGTGTTCACGGAAAAAAATACTGGAAACTAGGATGTAATTTTTAGATGGCAGGTTTTTTAGAAGTGTCACGCGTTTTCGTCCTGGGCCGACAATCCAGACATTACCCCAATGCTCTACCGACCTTTTTTTCGAATGCCCACGACGTACATACCAAACCAAACCAGCGTTCGCGGTGCCACTTTGGGTAGCACCGTCGAGGCTGGATAATGAATGCCTTAACTGTTAATGTTCTCTAAAAACGTACATTAGATGGACGACATACATTTTATCATACAACCTACGCATTAAAAAGCATGAAACCTTGTGTAAAAACCTTGTGTAAAGTAAAAGTCCATCTGCTTCTTTTAATGGTTCCAAATGGTTCTATCCAGTTGCGATTTTTGGGATATTATAGCAAAGATAAAGTAAAAGAGTCAACAAAGGATACACTTGAGTTGACTACAGCACTTCTAAAAATAATAATGTACTTATAACTACAAAGCTTCTTGGCTTTCGGACAGAATGAAATCTACTTAGAAATAACTTCACTCGAATGAATTATTAGTTATTTATTAGTTTTGAAATTATTAATAGAATTATTAGTTATTTCTATTCTGGTGATTACAAAATTACCTTTCACCAATTACCGAAATAATTTTGTTGAGTTATGAACAAACCCAATATATTGTAAACCATCACCTACTCAATTTAGTTTACAAACCTAATAAAGTTATAAATAGATTTCAATAGAGTTCATCCGATAATGAACATAAATTGAACTCCCCGGAGAGTATGAATTGAATTGCACGAGGTGGCAATTCAATTCAGCCGCTGCTTGCGTCTGGTTAATGTGGCCCTGTCATAAATCAATTAATAAATTATGAGAGCTTTACAAAATGATAGAGACCCTGTTAACCCGAACACATTTTACGAAATTAACTACTACTTTTTATTAAACCTTTTTAGTATCACTGATAATAGACAGGTTGTGCGATAAAGACCACAACAGACGTAGTTATAATATATATCAATATAGTTACTGTATATTTCAGTATAGCAAGCTGCCACAGACTACTAGTGGCTATGTTATAATATATATTTTTGCACTCATTAGCTCGACGGCGTCATGTCTTACAATACCAAAATATATCGTACTATTTATATTCTATACACACATTTTGGTGGCGTAATACAAATATGCTGCGTCTATGGTCACTCGCCGATTACTATGGAAAATATACCGTAATATACCTTGCTATGATTTATTTTTGTAAAGAATTGCTTTAAAAGCAGAAGATTTGATTTTCCCCACATGACAAATTCTCGTAGGATCTGCAGAGTTCAGTGTCAGGGTATTTTTTGTGGATTGTTACAGATCGGTGTAAATGAGTCCAATGGAATATTTTATTACACATTTTTATAAAAATAAAACAAGTCAGTTGGGTATTTCCTTGTTTTGAAGTTAAAAAGGCAGGTGAGTGGTCGGTGGTTTGTAAAAATAAATTAAACTGACTTGGCTACGCACATTATCAGGACCTACGTAAATGCATTAAATGTCGAGTTTGGAAAAACCGAAACATAGCCTTGTCACGCAAATTATCACATGATAAATTATTGTTTCATTAGAACATTTCATTATTCAGATACGGTGTTAATTTAATTCTAAATCTCACACAAAGTTTTACAGAATTACTCTAAAATTCACACATTTCTTATAATTTTATTGTGAAAACGTAAAATAATGTACAAAATAAAATAAAAAATGTTTCAATTGTAAATCCTAGTTTCAATTTAATTCTATTATTTGATTGTAATTTTACTTTGTTAATAAAGAGTTTTCTGGACGCAGGAATTTCCCTAATAATCGCCTTATTGGCTTTTATCTCATGGGGCGTAATGCCCATAATCCCCACGCTCGGCAGGCGGGTTGGGGATCGCAGTTCGGTGGCGGATATATTCTGCAAGAGGCACTGTGCCCGACCCCCGGTGTATGTTCCTTAGTCGCCTCTTACGAAACCCACGGGAAGAGTTGGGGTGGTGCAAATTCTAAGCCACACGGCTTACACACCCAGAAATGATAATTAATTTTTAGTAAAGATCTAAAAATAAAATTATACTTACCTAAGTAAATAATGTTGGACAATTCACATAGCAGTATACATATAGCCCCAAGCTACGCAGAGATTGTGTTATGGGTACTAAGGGTACTAGATAACTGGCTATAATAAATACAATACATTACAAGACTAGTTTTTTTATTACTACATAGAATATACCAGTCGAAAGCGTCCCCAAGACCACCCAAGACACTGGCTGCGCTACCCCGCTGCTGTATGGCAACTGTGAAGCGCTATGCTATCACCGCTATCACCGATCACCAGCTCTCGGATCAGGCGTCGCTTCGATCAGCCAATAATGAGTTTGTTTTTAAATAAATAATTAATTGTCTTTACAAAAATTAATATGAAATTTTTAGTTTATAATTGTAGTGTCTCTTATATTATTTATTGCATGTAAATAAGAAAGATAATTTGAACGCAGCAAAAAGGGCAAATTACATTGTTTTGCATTTACTGTAATAACCATCTTTTTACATGTAATTTAAATAAATATACTTTTACTAAGTATGTGTCGGACCACCATGATCAAATAAAATAAATTCCGAAGTCTTCCATTCCATAGAAACTTCCGCATACATCCTAAAACTTTTATTCGTAGCCCTTTTTGTTTTGCTTACCCTATGTAAAACTTTCAATAGGTAACTTTTTACAATCGACAACACGTAGGAACTTTTTAGAGCGAAATATCGAACAGGACCTGCTTATAAAAGCCTTTTGCAATATAGGTTTTTGATAACACAGATGTGACCCGTTTATTCGTGAAAAGTAACTGCCTCACATTTTCAAATTCAGGTGCGCTCTTTTGAAATGGTAAGACAGGGATAGGCATAGGTTTTCGCGTTCATAGGAGCGGGACAGAATATGCGTTTTTGGAACGGTGCAAGTACAAAAATGGAGTTATTGCTTATTTACAAGAAAACTACACAACTTATGAAAACACTGTCTGAAGGAACTTAGTAATTAGTAATAACCTACGAATCAAAACATAAGTCATTTCAATAGACCGCAGGGTTCCTGACATCTCCATCAAAGATGTGCAAAACAGTGCAATTTCATGATTTTTTATGGTATTTTTTTTCTTTATTGTGTTTTCACGTAGAAGGAACCACAGAAAAATGTCGAAATTTATTTAACTCGAGTTTTTAATCACGGGAATCCCGTGAATACTGAGATCAAGTCTTAGTTTGACAAGCAAACACGCTAGGGTCGCCTCTTAAGGGATGATAGCATTTATCACAAACTGTGAGATGGATTTTTGAAATTTATTTTGTGCTACGGAATAAAAATATAAAGAAGGTGGCGGCGCTAGTTTGGGTTGAGTATGCTGCGCCTTAATGCTTTTAATATAATCAAGAAAATTATCAACATGACTAGGCGACTCTCGGTAAAGCAAAGGATAGAGCATGTAGTCTCTACATCTATGCATGTAAGGTTCAATTTAACTTGAGTTCGTTTTTCAGCCTGTGTTTAAGATTTCTATCGATATTAAAATTGTAGAGCTTCAGACGGCAGTTTGTTCATTAGCGCTGTGCCGCAAAAGTATCTTTTTATTTGTTTGTTTTTTTCTTCGTTTATATTTTTTTCATGTTAGTAAACTATGTTATCATCATCATAATCAGCCCACAAACTTCTTCTGCTGGACATAAGCCCCTATATAACGCCACAAAAAGGGTTCCTGTGCCGTCCCCATCTATCGAATCACTGCAGCCTTTGTTTCTGTTGTAAATACAAGTATTAATTTAAATTTATTATTTGATTGTTGTTTTATTTCTTAATAAAACTATTATTAAAAAAACCATCATGAATATTATGAGTATAAAAATGTACGATTCCTCTTCAAACAAAGAGTTAACAATGTTCAACAACTAAATTAATAAGCACCAAAATCAAGAAAAATATGGAAACCCAATGTTTACAATGCTGTACAATTTGGATGTGTGTTTTGTACTCCAATCCGTTGACGTAGCATGCCTAAACATTGATCGAGCGTGAGCTGAATATTCATATCTATAAATTACCTAAATAAAATCGTCGTGTCCCCAACTGACAATCAATGTACAAAACCAGGGCCGTGCACGTAAAAACGAAACCCGAATTTTCTGATTATTTTCGCGAGAACGCAACGAAAAATAAGTCCGTGATATTAAGATTAGGTTTTGAAAGAAAACGAATCAGAAACTTCAGTTTTTCTGAGTAGGCCTCCAGAGCAACAGAAGGACGTGAAATTGTCCGAACGAGAGATTAAACAATATATACCTCAACCTCAACAGCCGATAATGGTCCACTGCTGGACGCAGGATTACCCCTGATTTTTTTTATCTCATTGGGGTAATGCCCATAATAATGGGCATGCGGGTTGGGGTTCGCAGTTCGGTGGTAGACATAATACTGCAAGAGGCGCTGCTGCCCGCTCCCGGTGTATGTCCCTTAGTCGCCTCTTACGACACCCACGGGAAGAATTGGGGTGGTGCAAGTTCTAAACCGGCACCACACGGCTATAAATAATGTATATTTACGCTTAACTGCTTATCCCTATATGATCCAACAACTAATATATCGTAGTCCCTGTAAGGATGCAATTTACTTGCCCTTTGCTCCTAATTCATAAAATAATAAAATTTACTTTACAACAAAGCATTGCTGGGCCTCTATATTTATTTATTTAGTAAGGGCAACCAACTAAAGTTAACAAAAGAGATCATAAAATCAATAATAGATAGTCATAGCATTCGCAAAAATACAAGAAAACTACACTACAGCTGTTTCGTTGAGTTTTCTTGTTTACTTAATTCATGTTACAATAACTTAATTTAAAAAAAAATTAAGACAACTAGTACTTAAAAAACATTAACAACACCAAAAGTAGGGAAATAACAACAGGCTTATTATTTCTTTTTAGAGCTATGGATCAATTTCCTATTTGAATCAGTTTGAAAACAAAGCAAGCGCCTATAACAAAACTGCAGAATAGTGCGTTAACAAGAGGTTAATATAATGATTGGGTATTTCATCGAACTGATTAATTATTATGCGGGCCAGGCAATGGCAGTTGTTACATAGACTAACGAACCGATTGTATCCAATCTATATTGCACTATTGTTGTCTCTATTGTGTTACTAATGACATGGCTAAAATAAATTGCATATAAGGTAAGGTACTTTAAAGCTTTTTATTTCCTAACAAATTTTAAGAATAATTTACTTATTTTTACTATACCTACTTAAAATAAACAATAATTTAGTTGGCCCCTTTCGAGTTTAGGCCTTCTTTAAAGTTTTTCTATTCCTGCCTGTTCAGGGCACTCCCTAGCCATGATTTTCCGACGGTTTTTGAAATTAAAGGAAATAAAAAAATACATGTTCATTGATATGAAATGTATTTTCACACACAAAAAAACAATGATTTTTTTTCTTTCTCACGCGGTTTACATAGCTTTTCCAGTCTAGCTCTGGGCAAGCTAGTTTTATATCCATGTTCTGAACGTCTAGTGTGAGTTTGTGATATTTTGATAAGGTTTTTAAAAATTGTCGCCTTTGCTGGACAAATCCAACATTCGAAAAATATAATCGAGTTGGTATGAAACTACTGATCACCGTTGTACTAACAAAAATTAGTTCCTCTGTTCTCGTACTCTAACATGGAGTTAAATGTGTAGTTTACAAGTTAGTTTTTTATAGCTTTAAAAGTTTTCTTTTATAGATTCAAAATTCATACTAAATTCTCATCGCACTTCGAGAATTTAGTATGAATTTTGCATCTATGAAGAACAATTATTTGTGAGAGTTAGAATAAGATCAGCGTACGACCAGATGTATATAATATTCCCAAAATTTATTGTAATAGGCAGGTATGCAATTCTTAGTAGACGAATATACGAACGTCTTGCCAGAAAGCACCTGAGACAGCATTGCAGAGACAAGCGATGATAGCAGCAATATTGTTGGCTTATTATATGAACAGCAGCTTAAATAAAGCCGCTCTACAATTTAAAATTTAATACAGAAATCATTATTATTTATAGTTGATGGTAACCCATGTATTTTAAGTACAAAATGTCTTCCTTATCAGTTCAAAAACGGTGCTACAACCCTCCACTTATTACTTTTACAGGTTAACTGACATGATTTTTTTTTTAATCTTTGATTTATGATTCATTTTTATTTTTTATTATTTATTTTGTATTGTTTTAATTATATCTTATGTTATTAAATTTCAATGGAACGATTACATGCCTAAAAGCAGAAAACCATGATTCAACTACTTCAAAATATTTTCTTCTTCTTCAAGATCTTGCATTGTTAGGGTTCCGTACCCAAGGGGTAAAACGTTGCCCTATTAAGACTCCGCTATCAGTCTGTATGTCTGTCCGTCTGTCACTTGATTAGATTGTATCTCATAAAACCGTGATAGTTAGACTGTTGAAATTTTCACAGTAAAGCCGCTATATTATCAAATACTAAAAACAGAATAAAATAAATATTTAAGGGGCTCCCATACAACAAACGTGATTTTTTTGATGTTTTATAGATACTGGTACTGAACCTTTCGTGCGCAAATCAGACTTGCACTTGGCCGGTTTTATTTTTTCAAACAATAAATGCACTTTTACTATGGTATACCATCAAATAGGAATAAATAAATAAAATGGGGGGGAGGCCTGCGTCCAGCAGTGGACCTGCTGGATGTTAAATGTCTAAAACGGACTACTGCTGGCCTAGCGAGGGGTTTTTTGTCTATTTCTGATACCGAACTGATGGTTTTGTTAGTTTTTAGTACGCAAAGGTTCCAAACATATCCTATTATTTATTACTAAGCCTCTGTTGGTCTGTCCGTCTTCTGTTTGTGGGCTGTATTTTATCATTATTCAGGAAGTTGAAGTCGTTTTATAAGTATTTTTTACAATTCACTACATTATTTTCGATATTACGTTAAGTTATCGATGGATCCACACTATCAAATCTTGATCTAATCAGATGTATAATTGTGTAATAATTTCTCAAAATAACTATCATGGATCTGCCTTGGATACCATGGATGGATAAGAAAAAAGTCCTCAATAGATCCATCATGGATTTAGTCAATGGATCTTACGAAAAAACATCCATTTCATTGTAAAATATGACGATGTTGAGTCAACTTGCTCAGTCAACTCTTTGACTATGCTGATCACCAGAAGCTTTATTTACTAAGGGTGTTTTTAGCACAGTAAGCTATTTTGTCGCTCAGCTAGGATAAGGGGTCGGCTAAGACAAGGGGTCAGCTGTTCATCAAGGCCTGTGTAAAATCCTAAAACGTGATATCAAATTTAGCTTGTCAAGGCTTTCACGGTTGCCATTTGAAATTCAATTCAACTTCCCAAATGAGTTTGGTGCTTGGACTGGCTCAGCCATATTAATAAAAAAGATATACTCCTTTCTTATTCCCGAGTAGTTAATCGCAGACTAATACTGTAATTACGTAGTTTTAAAACAAAACCCGTACTTATGAATGAGTAGCTATACTAGGCGTATAGCAGTATAGTAATTACTTTCCTGATTAGGGGGCATAGAGAGGCATTGTTGGTCGTATGAAAATAAAATACAAAATGGTGATTTTTTACGTAATTTTCTGTGCAAATTATTGACAGTCTGTGAAAATAATTGTAAAAAAAATGACGATGACAAACAGAAGACAAGTGAGAATGCAGTCATGAGCAACGGTTCTTAAAAATAGATAAAGTGGTAGATATTATTCCACCTCTGCTGTCATGAACCAAATAATTTTTTATACTTTGCAGTTGCTTTAGAATACGAGTTATGTACCAATTCATGATCTGCGAGCTTTTCAAAAGGATTTTTTGAGGTTTGTATTGTTTCACACGTCTTACGATTTTTGGTTTCTCAAGTTAAAGATCTCCTGAATAAATCTTGAGTAGTCTTCTCTTCAGTTAGGTATTTAGAAGTTTTCTCACAACGGAGGACACAGACTAGGATATATAGCATTAATAAAAATAAAATTTGTTTAAGAAGGTTTAAAATAGTATAAGTGACAGTTTACTGTCACTTATACTATTTTAAACCTGTAAAATAGTATAAGTGACAGTAAACTGTCACTTATACTATTTTAAACCTGCCTGAAAATAGGAATAAAATTTAATACGAGACTAATCTCGTAATAGCCTACTCCTTCCTGCTGCCGTGTTTATTAATACAGCTTTACTAAACTAGCATTAGCGATGTAGTAAAATTACGTACTCGTTATTCGGAGTTTATTAATAAGGCTGTATAGGTTTCAGCACTAGTCTAGTATTGTTCCATGCACCTCAATGTCCTGCAATGATACCTACTTAAAAGTAATTATGAGGGTGTCCTACACTACTTTTGCCGAGTCGCAGTCTCCACTCCAAAACACGTTTACCCCAGGGGTTGTCGGTTCTTCTCGAGATAATATGTCCAGCCCACTGCCACTTCAGCTTGCTTAATCCTTTGAGCTATGTTGATAACCTTAGTTCTCTGTCGGATGTATTCGTTGCGAATCCTATCCTTCAGAAAAACTCCGAGCATAGCTCTCTCCATAGCTCGCTCGCTGGGCGACTTTAAACTGGTGGACCAGCCCATAATATATATCTCATCGGTTTTACGTTGATTTAATTGACAACCGCTAGAGCTCCGTCAGTCGATAAACGCTCTATTTAGTGTAAATTATTTACTAAATCATTTTGTGTACTTTGACGTTATAATGAAAATTTAATTTTGCAAAAGATTACTTTGTTTACTGAAATCTCAGACCTAAACCCGATATCCAACAACATTTCTCTAGGAAAGAAAATATTTTTGCGAAACAAAATCACATTTCTGTACGCCCTAGAGATCTGGTTAAGAGTTTTTCTTTGAGAGTGTTCTATTTATTCGAGACTACTTGAAAACTATTCAAATGTCTTGTTTGAAACTAGGCAAACCAAGATAATAAAAAGTTTTCTTTATAAAAATAAGATTTCGCTTTTGATGTTTCCGATTGATTGGATCCGAAGCGCAATATTGCTTCATGATTAAAACTTCTTTGAGCTTTATTACCTTTTCTATCTCTGCTTAAAATTTTCTAATATATTCTATCATCAAAACCGTTTTGCATTGGATAGGATCTGACTGAAGTTTTATTTTTCAATCATAAACTATCTAGTATTTTTGAAATGGGATCTTAAATTTTCTAAATGTTTTGAATTCTGTTTTAATATACGTCCTTTAATAATATACTTGCGGTCAAGCTTTGCACATTATATATATTATAAATTTTATATTGTAAGGCTATGTTATTCAGTGTTAATGTAGCATTCTAAAGTAAAGGCAGAAGAAATTTTGAAATTGGTGTAGTAGTTTTTGAGTTTATTCGTTACATATAAAAATTCAAATCTTTCCTCTATAGATATTTAGTGTAGATTTTTTCGTCTGTGAATTTTAATATCAGTTTATTTTATTTCCAAAATCATATTTGATTTTAATGAAAAAATACTACCAATGGGCAAATTGTGAAACCTTGAAATGTAATTACGTCTATATGGTCCTATAGACATATGGGAATATGATATCATAAAATTTTATCGTCATTGCCCAATTCCTTACATGGTTTCCAGGGAGTGCCACCGTAATAAGTTGAAATTCGGGATATCCAGACAAGGTACGTACTAACATAATATGACAAAATGAAATAGTTAGGCACCCTAAAAGCTTCAAAATGTTTTTACAGGTCACTGAGAAAGTTTGTACTTGATAAAATATTGCCTTGTCGGAATTCGCAAAGATTGATTCTGTCATCGAGTTGTAAAGAGAAAATGTATCAAGCCATGGTTTGGTATGTTGTGTTGAAATAAGATTTAACTCCGTTTTGGAGTGCGACCCTACAATTCGCCAACAATATTCTAAATAACTCGAAAAATATATCGACATTTTCAAACAAGAATTTCTAAGAAGAATACTTTTTGGTCCTTTGGGACAATATGTAAGCGGGGCGGAATATTCGATTCAGAAAACTTATTTAAGCTGCAACAAAGTCGAGTCAAAGAAATAAACAAGCGATAAAACGGAGCTTCAAAAGGTGGTTCTTCTGAAACTAGCGTTTCTTTTGCATAATCTTGGTTTTGATTTATTGTTATCATCATCATTGGCCATAAAATTTACAAACTATCTAGTGTTGGTTTAACGGCACTTAGATGAAGGCAAAAAATATATCTTTCTTTAATAAATTCCTATAACTAAATCGAGTATTATACCTAGGTGATGACCTCTGTGGCGCGGTGGTCGAAGGCTTGCCTGCAACGCAGAAGGTTGCTGGTTCGATTCCAGCATCAGCACAAATGTTTGTACGATCAGCAGACATTTGTTCAGGATGTTCTAGTCGTTTTCTAAGTATAGTAAAATACATTATATCTATCTATGTTTTGTATTATATTATGTATATCAGTTATCTATTACCCATAACAGGGCCTAGATAATGCTGTGTGAATTGTCCAGCATTATTTATTTCGTAGGTATAATATTATCAAGCTTGAAAGAGTTACATTTCTGAAGTTTTTCTGTTACTTTTATTTCATTGTTTACTTTGTATTTAATAAAGAATGTTAAGGTGGGCTAAATTCTAAACTTCGGTGTGTTGATTGTACACTGTAATCCAAAATAGATTCTAAATTGTTAACGATAGTACTGGTGGTGCGGTAGTGAGTGTCCAATGAATCTTTAGAAAAAATGCTTTTATTATTTAAGGCCCATACCCCACCGAAAGTGGCGCCGCCACCTAATTTGTCTTATAATTCTGTTTAACAAAGGAATTTTCAAAAATCCTTCTTCCAGTTTGTGATACCTATCATAAGCTTTTTTTTAATGCCTCTGTAATAGTTTTATTCTATTTAGTTTAGGAAGAGATACGAAAATAGATTTTGGTGGCCACCAAGTGCAACTTCGTATCTCTTTCACGGTATCACAAACTGGAAGAAGGATTTTTGAAAATTCCTTTGTTAAACAGAATAATAACATAAAGTAGGTGGTGGCGCTAGTTTAGGTGGTGTATGCGCCTTAAATGAAAACATGCAAAGGCATGCTTTTGTTGAAGTTTACCTATTAACTTACTTTAAAGTACCAAGAAACTAAGTTCCACTCTCCTTTGAATAAACATGAGCAAGTCTTGTTTTCTCGCATAAGCAGATTATTTGTAGACTCAGACCCTTGAACACAGTTCGTGGGTACTTTTAATAAGATTTTTTTTAGAGTGGATGAATATGAATAAGGACCTTCTTGCTCCAGTGGTTGGGGCTGCATGGTCCGCCGAGCACAGGATGATCCTTTTGAATCTACCTACGTAAGTTATCATTATCATAAAAATAAATATAGGATTGAAGATTTTTGAATGCTGTTTGAGTGCTGTCATTATAATGATTTCAGGTGACTAACGCCGCTTGTACACCGCCACGTCAACGGAACGTCAACTTTATCAAGATCACGGCGATAAAGTAGCGGTATATAAAATAATAAATAAATAATAAATAATGCTGGACAATTCACACAACATTATCTAGCCCCAAGCTAAGCAGAGCTTGTGTTATGGGTACTAGATAACTGATATACATAATATACAATACAATACATAGATAGATATTTTTTATTATACATAGAAAACGACCAGAACACCCTGAACAAATGTCTGCAGATCGTACACACATTTGTCCCGAGGCGGGAATCGAACCCGCAACCTCCTGCGTCGCAGGCAGACCTTCGCCCACCGCGCCACAGAGGTCGTCAAAATATAATATACAATAAAAAATATAATATAATATACATTTTCAACACACTCTTCATAAAATGGCTCTTATTTCACCGCAATTAGGCTCATAATGACATCTGTAATCAAACTATAACTTTTCATTACTATTATTCACAAGTGAGTCATAGGTTTATTTTATTGGTTGAGTTGCTTTTTTCTTTAAAAAGTTTCGATACAAAAAAGATTGTGTTCATTACAAATAAACTTTTTATCTACTCAATAAAATGATTATTTATTCACAATCGTGTTGAAAAACGTCGTGTGTAATCAATACACGCGTGTATTGATTACCGTCCTCGGCTCTCTTAAGAACCTCGCCTGACGGCTCGGGTCTCAATAGCGCCTCAGCAGTAATCACTTACATTACA
The DNA here is from genome assembly GCA_946478455.1 of Eupithecia vulgata. NCBI lineage: Eukaryota > Metazoa > Arthropoda > Insecta > Lepidoptera > Geometridae > Eupithecia > Eupithecia vulgata. The sequence goes on along the minus strand of OX297869.1, from coordinate 6,691,846 downwards.
CACTTGTACCATAATGTACTATTACGTGTACTTACTATAGCTACTTATCCACTGCACGCACGTCACCCGAGCTCCGTCATTCAAACACCGAAGTACCTTTTATGTAGTTCGAACCGCTAGAACTTGGTCTGAGATTGTGACGGTCCGGTTTTTGTAAGCCTCCTTTTCACTCATTCATTTTATTCATTCATTCATTTTTAGTATTTAAGTTTGTAATTAAGTAAGTTGTTTCCAACTGGTATTGATATGGATCAGTTGAGCTACCTGTAGATTGTTTGCAACAGTTTGCAGATAGCTTTATTGTTTCTATTGTGAATACTAGTTTTAATTTAAATTTTTTATTTGATTGTTATTTTCTTTCTGATTAAAGTAAGTTGTTAATAAGTTGATAAGTAGCTTATATTGTTAGCTTATGTTGTTGGTGTTGGATAATTTAGGAAACTAAGAATACAATTACTTGTCAATGATGAAAATGCTATGAACAAAGATTTATTTTATTTATTCTTATTCACTATCGGCGAAAAACGATCGTGTGATACATTCATGTTTAAGTGGATGAATCTTTTTACATCTTCTTCGCCTTCGAACGTACAGAAGCAGCAGAAGTTAAAAAGAAGATAATTAAAATGTTCTTATTTCCTTAGTAATCAAAACAGGAAAATTATGAACATCTATGTTAATGTTACCTCCTTAACCTTTTACCTACCTCAACAATTATTATTTCTAATCACGTTAATATTTCCAAAAGGTTTTATGAAAATATAAGTACCTACCGTCGAGAGGTTTAAACCTGCGAAAGAATGAATGAATGAATATTTATTATTAAAAGGTTATACACGTGTTTATCAATGTTGCACCATTAAACCAAAATAGATTTGTATTGGTGCTCACACTCGTCTATACATACATGTTATTTTATTGTTTATGTTGTTGAAATCTCGCGTCAAGGAGTTTTTCCTGTCAAAATAGTGAACACATGTTATTTATTTATGTATTTAAGTAGAGAGAGAGAGAGAGAGAGAGAGAGAGAGAAATATTTATTTTTTTCCCAAAGATACATAAAAAAGACTTACATACTAGGTACTAATAACTACAGTTAAAACTAGGTATACAAAGAAAAAATAAATACAACATAACAAAAAAAAAACATGTAAATGGGAAAAAAAAGGGTCCCCACCTCAGCATGTGTAGCATTCGGCTAAGCCCAATGCTACGCTGGTTTTCAGGTGGAGCCCGAGTGAGTGATTAATTAATAAAATAAGATCCCTACCTACGTACCTACATGGACTAACAAATTATGTGTTGGACGAACGAAACCGCAACAAATCGTGAAAGTTGGTTGACACTGACATAAATGGCATTTGTGAAGCGTGTGACATTTGTGCCCTGGTACCACCTTATAAAAACGAACTAACGCGACGTTTGGCTGGCTGGCGCGCTAGCTATATTGCTATGCTTGCAGGTTGCAACTTGCAGTCAGAAAATGTTGCGGATCGAATTTCATTGTAAGAAATGGAGAAAGTGCTGTTTGTTTTGTGAAGTTTAGTTTACCGCGTGCACACACAAAGTAAACCCCGTGGAGCATGGAGAGGTATGCTAACACTTCTCCAAGTGTCCAACCAAAGTCCTGTGCAGTCAAATTAAAAACGAAACCACACTGGACGAAACTGGCGCATAGTTTTGCATAACTATAAGCAGATTTTATGGTAAGCGAAAATAGCTTTTTACTGTGTTCAGTCAATTGTGATATTATGTACCTATTGGTTAGAATAAATGTTACATGTGAGCTGTTACTGAGTTAAGTAGTATATTTTATATTTATATATTATTTTTGTATATGTATACATAGGTAATTTGTTAATTTTATCTTTTGTACACCCCTGCCTTTCTTATATTTATAAAATTCATTCCATCCAAAGGTTGCCTGGAAGAGATCGCTTCTAAGCGATAAGGCCGCCCATTGTACTTTTCTCATGTAAATAATTTTTGTAATGTTCTTTTCTGTACAATAAAGCATTTTTGTATTGTATTGTATTGTTATTTCAATTAAATAAAGTTACATTGCATTTGGATCATTTCTTATAAATCTACGATACAATATAAAAAGAAATTCGATAGTGACTTGATTTACGATAGACTGCAGGTAGTTATAGGTTCTTACCAGAATCTGCGTCCTTTTATGTAAAAAAGTACTGTTTGTTTTTACTACAAAAACATAATGAAGAAACACGTAGTAAGGTCATCATTTTTATTTTAAAAAATCCTGTGTCTATAAAAAGTTAAGTGTTGTTGGGACCATCCTCTTGAATTAAAATCTCTAAAATCACATTTATTCAAACCCCAAACCTCATTAAAATTGGTTCAGGTTATTTTAAGATCAAGAACAAGTTTTAAGAGTATTAAAAATATTATGTTTTAAACCAGAATCACAAATCACAACTTTTTTGCTTCTATTTCTGTTAAATCGGTGACTATGTAGGTAGTACTAATTTTTGTTTAAGTTCATTACATAGGCTATTTGCCTTTTTTCTTGTATTCATCATCATCATCATCATCAGCCTATACCAGTCCACTGCTGGACATAGGCCTCCCCTAATGAGCGCCATAGCGCCCTGTCTTCAGCTTGCCGCATCCAGCATCTGCCAGCAGTCTTTCGCAAATCGTCGTCCCACCTGGTAGAAGGGCGTCCTACACTACGTTTTCCGAGTCGCGGTCTCCACTCAAGAACACGTTTACCCCAGCGGTTAACGGTTCTTCTCGAAATATGGCCAGCCCACTGCCATTTCAGCTTGCTAATCCTTTGAGCTATGTCGATAACCTTGGTTCTCTGTCGGATGTATTCGTTGCGAATCCTATCCTTCAGAGAAACTCCGAGCATAGCTATTTCCATAGCTCGCTGAGCGACTTTAAACTGGTGGACCAGCCCTACCGTGAGTGTCCACGTCTCAGCTCCGTAGGTCATGACGGGTAGGACGCACTGATTGAAAACTTTCGTTTTCAAGCATTGCGCATTTTCTTGTATTAAGCAATCTTATTTGACTCTACTTTGATTGTAGGCTAGTAAAACCGTGCCATGATCACTTAAGTAAATTTTGTTCGGTATACCGTAATATTTTATTTATGTACACCAATTTTTTATCATAATTATCTCAAAATATTAAGATTAAGCTACATTTAAAATCAGCCTGCTATTAAAAGTTATTTAAACATATATTCACAAAGCAAATCCTAGAGTAAATTTTCAGCATAAGTCTAAAATAATAGATGCGCCTTCTCTTCATATGAAGTTCACTGTTGTGTGTGGAACTATGAAGAAAACATCAGGCACGTTAAGTAAAATTATTTGAAAGGAACCAAATTAAAAGGTTCCCATAAAAAACCATCGACATACGAAGCGAGAAAAAAAAAACGGCTGTATGTACTTGTTCTACGAGTGATTTATCTAGCTGATAAGTAGTGTAACGACCATTGTAAGACATTTGCAATGAACGTATACAAAAATAAAATTATAATTAATAATGCTGGACAATCACACAGCGTTATCTACCCCCAAGCTAAGCAGAGCTAGTGTTATGCTGATAGACATAATATAATACAATACATAGATAGTTTTTTATTATACATAGAAAACGACCAGAACACCCTGAACAAATGTCTGTTGATCAAACAAACATTTGTCCCGAGGCGGGAACTGAAACCACAACCTTCTGCGTCGCTGGCAGACCTTCGCCACAGAGGTCGTCAAATAAACTACGAATCATGTTCAGGACTTTTATGCTTTGATTCGCAATAAGATAGCGTCTAAAAAACACAGGATGCTGTTCAGCACTAACTGTCTGATAAGGGTTCTGGTTGATGGGCATTGAAGTTACCTGCAAAGGCACTGGAAATCGAGCGTGGTCATCGTCAACCCTTTTGCCAAACAAATTTATTATAATGTAAATTAATTCTGTGTAAACCCTTATTATTAAATAATGACGACCGATGTGGCGCGGTGGGCGAAGGTCTGCCTGCGACGCAGAAGGTTGCGGGTTCGATTCCCGCCTCGGGACAAATGTGTGTACGATCTGCAGACATTTGTTCAGGGTGTTCTGGTCGTTTTCTATATTTATATATAATAAAAAATATTTATCTATGTACTATTGTATTATTTATTATGTATATCAGTTATCTAGTACCCATAACACAAGCTCTGCTTAGCTTGGGGCTAGATAATGCTGTGTGAATTGTCCAGCATTATTATTATTTATAATTTCTGAGTAAATGTACCTTTATTGTTTGTTCAATAAATGAATTTAGTTTATTTTATAATAGTCGTTTTGACAATTGATTCGAAATTTGTTTTAACTTGGGTTTATAGAAAATGGCGTACCTACAATATGCACAACTTCTTATCTGCTAGCTAGCTACTTGTCTTCTTGATGCTATAAAATATTAAAAAAAGCAAGATTTTCTATTCCTCCGCAAAAAAAACCCAGCAATGTCTAATGTAGTGCAAAATTATTATTCATAGTGATGTCAACAAAGGAGTTCAAGTGTAAAAGTGTTCGTATCGACAATACTCACAATTTCCTTGGCTCAATACAGATCTCGGATTTAATAAAGCTTTGAATATAACTAAAGCTTGCCAGCTCGGGATGAGAAAGATAAAATCTCACACCCTCATGCATGAAATTACAAAATGGACCAATTTCTTTGCAACTTCGCAGCAAGCTAATTGGGATCTTGATTTAGTAAGGTACCTATTCGTTATTTTACTGTTCGTTTAATTTCTATAGCAAATGTAGTCCAATTTTGAATATTTCTTTATGTCGATAACCTCTGTGGCGCGATGGGCGAAATTCTGCCTGCGACGCAGGAGGTTGCGGGTTCGATTCCCGCCTCGGGACAAATGTTTGTATGATCTGCAGACATTTGTTCAGGGTGTTCTGGTCGTTTTCTATGTAAAATAAAAAAATATCTATCTATAAATTGTATTATTTATGTATATCAGTTATCTAGTACCCATAACACAAGCTTTGCTTAGCTTGAAACTAGATAATGATGTGTGAATTGTCCAGTATTATTTATTTATTTATTTGAGCTGAAACCTAGTAGGGATACCATTACCTCGGAAAAAATTATATCTTGGCGCTTTTCTCATACAAATATCCGGATGGAATTTGATTTCATTTCAAAATAACCCTACAAGTAAGTGGACAATTGACTCGATCCTTTTCCAATGGTATCAAAAACCACATTTTAAACGAGCTGCAGTTAAAATCGGTGTATTTTACGAAACTGTACACTGTGGGTACATTTTAATGAGGAAGTTTGAGTGATACTTGATTCTGAGGAGTAGTTTAAAATGGTTGTTTGAGCGCTCATTTAAAGCGAAGCCGCTGTTCGACTCTCAGTTATTATGAAACTAAGCGTGGTAAATAAATCGAGGGAACATGAAAGGCCTGTTTTCATTTGATTTTTGCACTGAAATGTTTCATATTTTTAGGGTTCCGTACCTCAACCGTACCGTAAACTTGTAGTTTTTTCACAGAATAAATAATTTTTGAATCTCGCCATGGACCAAAAACCTATAGGGTACTTGACCGTTGACCATAGAACCATGAATTTTGGCAAGAAGCAATGTCTTATAGTACAAGTAAAGGGAAAAATCTGAACACCGTAAATTTGTGGTTTATTCATAGAAAATAGTACATTTGGTTTGGTTGAAAGTAACTTATTTAGTTCCGAGACGTCAATAGTTCGAGGGACTAAATATGTTACGTCATAATCGTTATCAAATCAGAAAATTATTGTGCACTATTCGTCTGGGTTTATTTCTTTGCTGAAGAGTAGAAGTTTGTACGGAGCCCTTGATGCGCGAGTCTAACTCGCACTTGACGTTTTACTTTGCATTAGGCACGCTCTTAATGGAATATTTGTAAATTTCCTTATCACATTCTCACGGTAACGAAAAACGGTCAAAAGACTAAAAAAAACTCCTTCAGTTGACCGTAATCAAGTGGTTTTTATTTAGAAACACCATAAAAAAAGCTCAGAGTACTTAAAAATAATAGCTTGTTTGGTAAATCATCTTTTCGTTGAAAATAATGTAATTTGATTGATTTGTTATAACTAAAACTTAAAACCGAATTTAAAATTCGTTAGTTTCAATTTATTTATTTAATATAGGACAAACATACTATGCTTATTTTAGTATATGTTGATAAGAGACAGGTTCCAATTTATTATAATATTTATAAAAGGTGGAATCAACACTGTTTTTTAAGATTTTCGGGACAAATACTCCCCTGAGATAGATAAGTCCATGTTTGGGACTACCTGGGAATTCCCCTTAAAAAACCGAAACAGTTTTCCAAATCATAATAGTTGACGGAGAAATCGGCGAACACTCATATGAAAATACATACAGCCGATCACAAAACCTCCTTTTCTTTTGTTTGTTGTCAGACAAAAAATAATAGCTTGTCAATTAAAAGAGGATTTACTTAAATCCCATAAAATGGTTTTCATTTCGAAACTAAGCCGACTCACCTGCGGGCAGTAAATCGGACAAATGCCTATGGAGCAATTTGTAAACATAATAATCCCCCTTAGCATATTACGGATCAATTCGAGCCTAATTGCTCTGAAAAAGTGCCATTCTGGGAAAACTTATTACTATTGGCCTTTAAAGACCGTATTTTATCCGTATTACCGCAATTTCGATGTAATTACTTTGGGTCCAACTTTTTATAATGTACCTTCCTAAATCCTCCACCTACATAACTTCCTCAATAGGGTATTTTAATCTGTATGAGAAAATATATTAAAAAAGTATTATTAAGATAGCTGAGGTAAAAAGCAGTCGAAAAATATTCGTTTTGGTTCATAAAATAACAAAACCAATTTTAGAATTTAATTCAAAGTTTAATTTTTATAAATCTGCTTTTAACCTTGAAATAGTAGGCGCAATTAAGTTATGTCTTTCATCAGCAACATCAGCGCATTCAGGCAGCGTTCAGGCATCCAACTAACGACGTGACCACATAGCAATAGGGCGTCCACATAATCCAGCATTTTCGTCAAGTTAGTAAATGTAATTAATAAAATGCATTTATAGGGCAGTTATTGTTTGAATAAAAGTTTTCTATTTTTTTTTGTGGAACATTAGCACTTATAGAACCCAATTGAAACACTTCAAAAATGGGAGTAATACCAAAATAATATATTATTGTTGTCAAATTAAAACTAGTAATTTATATTCATCACCAGCAGGTAGGCCTCATTAAAATACATTATATGCCTACAAAGTTACTTGAAACAAAGTGAGTGTACCCCAAACTTATGATTTAAGACGTGACAAAACCCCGGCAACTTAATAAGCAATGCCGTCTTCATCAAATATCACAAAGTTGCCAGCTTAGGAACACCCGAGGGAAATTCTTCGTTTGCTATGCAAAGTGCCACTCTGTAAACTATTTATATAAATAAATGAGGCATGTCTACATGAGCCGAAAGTACGAAGACCTTGACCTCAGCTGTAATTATCTAATCAAATATACGTTAACATTATCCTTTCGAGAAAAATCAACATTTAAAACAATATTTTAGCCAACAAGTTTCACATTTGAGTTTCTTGACTCGTCCCACTGGATACGGACCGAAGTGGGACGAGTCAGGAATAACTAGAAACATAATATTCCTCATTTATGAATAACAAAGCAACAATATTTACGGCTGAAAGTAAAGATTTACGTAATCCTTTTACGATTCTTTGAGTGGGGTAAACGTGTTCATGAGTGGAGACCGCGACTCGGCAAACGTAGTGTAGGACGCCCTCCGACCAGGTGGGGTGACGATTTGTGAAAGACTGATGGCAGATGCTGGATGCGGCAAGCTGAAGACAGGGCGTTATGGCGCTCATAAGCGGAGTTCTATGTCCAGCAGTGGATTAATATAGGCTGATATTGATAATGTTGAGTGGCTAGGAACCTACTGATAATCAGTCATTGCTGTTCTAATCTAACTATAATCAACAATTTACATGGTAGGTCCATGTATGCTTGGTTTCATTCGAATCGAAAGAGTTCATTGGTTCCAATTCGATTACATCAACACTTTGAACGCCAATACTAAAGTTGAGAGAAGTAAATGGTTATGAGGGCCAGTTCCTAGCCTTTAGTCCAGGGACGTGACAATAATCCGACTACTTAACAATATTGCCGACATCAAATATCACAAAGTTGCCAAGTTAGAGCCGCTGGGGGAGATTCTTCGTTGTTATTCAAAGTAGCGCTTCAACCTGAACTAATCTTACATTCCCCTCTCGTAGTTTTCTCGTTAATTAAAGATTTTGAGCGACGAGTAATTATGCAATTTTGTCACATAATCGGGAATTAATTGTGTGGTGTCGCTTCATCCACCTCATTTAATACACAAGTGCAGCCAACGGCAGAAGTCTATCTATATCTTCTTAACTATATCAGTAACCCAAGCACGGGCATGGTTCTCTAGGATAGAATATACAATAATGACATAGTTAGTAGGTTTTTATAAATTGGTGATGGTCAAGCGTTTGTCCACCACTTTACTTGAATGATGTGGCCTAAGCTTTAAGGTCTTTGGCTGAAAACAGCGCTGAGCAAAAACAAATTTACTTTTTTTTGGTCAGCACACGCTGAGCCAACCCCTATTGCGGCGCAGGGTCGTGGAGGCAGAGTCACTAACCACCCTTTTTTTTGTACCACGTACTCCATGTTTAATTGTTATTGTTTTCTGGTTGTTTATTGCATTTTATACTTTTGTGCACCTGTGTCTAAATAAATATATTTCTATTCTATTCTAAGCTATGGAGCACACTTTCAAAGAAAAAACTTATTCATCCTTGGATTTGAGACTCCAAAATTTTACTCTGGCAGCCAGGTACGCGTGGTATTCTTCTGTGCGTCAGATGCGTCCTATGTTGAAATGTTACTCTTAGTGCTAGAAAGTTTGCAAAGCATGCTTGCAAGGAAACTTAGTACGAACACAGGCTCGAACATCCTAACTAAGGTGCCTACCTGCTTGGTCTACCTATACGCTGTGAAACTTATCCAAAACTTAACTAACTTTGCATACGGAGAGCGAACTTGGAGCAGGACACTGAATTAAACACTTCACACTGAGCTTTCGTTGAAATCGCTTAATGCATTAACTTATTGTCTAAAATTTTGTATACAGTACAAGGTCAATAAATTACATAAGGAAAATTCAGAAAAAAATTTCTTAAATTGTCTCGTTGTCTAATCTAAAGGATGATTTTGAGATGGTCCTACAAAAATAAGTTTTTCAGCCTCAAGCTCAACAGCCTATAGTGTCCACTGCTGGACGCAGGCATTTATACTAAAATAAGTTTCTCGAGTGTTCTTGAGTGGAGACCGCGACTCGGAAAACGTAGTGTAGGACGCCCTCCTACCAGGTGGGGTGACGATTTGCGAAAGACTGCTGGCAGATGCTGGATGCGGCAAGCTGAAGGCAGGGCGCTATGGCGCTCATTAGGGTAGGCCTATGTCCAGCAGTGGACTGGTGTAGGCTGATGATGATGATGAAGTTTCTCGAGGAGTATATTATTTGCGTCGCAAAACGTAGGTACATTATAATATCATCACATGATGATTTTCACAACCACTACTCTAAAGGTTCCCTCCCACCTATGGCAACGGGCGTACACAAGAGGTCTTACTTACAAAGTTTTTAGTCGCATAAAATTAACACTACCAATTCAGGACTGATGATTTTGTTAAGGATTTGTACGCAAGGGTCCCAACATATTATCCTATTATATCAGCCTGTATGTCTGTCTGTCAGCCTGTCATTGGGCTGTCTTTTGTCATTGTTCAGGAATTTTAAGTAGGTTTACATTTATCTATGTATTATATTATGTATATCAAATTAGTACCCATAACACAAGCTCTGCTTAGCTTGGGGCTAGATAACGCTGTGTGAATTTACCAGCATTATTATTATTTATTTATAACACGCCAAATTATTGAGAATGTAATGATGCCTGTTTTCGAATTTGCTAGTTCAAAACACATCCAACTAAAAAGGGAATACGCACATTACGCACCTAGGAACCTACCTATTCAAATTCATACTATACTACTCATAATTTTATAAATTCGACAGTAATTCTATCTCTCTTTCTGTTACCTTACCCTTTAACGACGAAACGACTTTACTTATCTCAGTAAAATTTAGCACCGTGATATATAGGGTTATTGGTAAATTAGTAATACTACTTAAACTGCTGGTTCAGCCCTTCATCACGTACACGTTCGTGGGGACGACGCCAGGTCTTCATTCATAAAAAAGATTTGAAGTCATCTCTGATATTATATGAAGAAACACCTTAGTCTGGGACCCCACGAGTTACTAAAGACTGATCTTCCAATCGCATACCAACTGTTGATTCAGGGCAGAACCGATTCTAAGTTAAGTTTCAAATAAAACCTCTTTATCAAACGATTATTGAATAGAGAGGAGTACCTAATACCAATACTTAGATTGATAATTAAGACCTGGCGACTTCACAAACGTGTTTGTGATGATGGGCAGAAACTTCAGTTCACGTAGTGTTACTAAGTTACATGTATAATCTTCTGGAGAAGAACATACATTACTTTTTATCCCGTAAAAGTGCGTGTGAAGACGCGGCAGAAGCTGATAATAAATAACTTCCCTAACTGATCAGTACACTAATAAGCGAGCTATCATGTCTTGATCGACATCACAAACAAAGTTAAGTAACTTCATCGGCCTCGAGTCAATTCGTTAAGCTCCCCTAAAAGCATCACAAGTTTTCTTACTCAGTTATCTAAGTTACCCTTTACAAAGTCTCAATACAAATCCTGAAAAAGGTTCCCGCTTAGTAAGATGTCGTTAGAATAACAAAAACTGTTTTCCATGAAAACTTTTCCCTCATAAATAAAAGGGATTGTTGAAAGCTTTTACTGGGTAACTATTAGGTAACAATTAATGGACTTGCTTGCTTGCTACTTATATTTTTTGCTTTTTGTTTTACTGTTTTAGGGACCCACCCATCTTTATGATGTGTGGTTCATAGGTAAGTTCCCTAAAGTACGTGCTATGTATACATGCGGTTGTTTTGTGGGTTATAGATGGTCAATGATACCAATAAGTACGAGATCGACTCGTGTTCTTTCTAAAAAGTTAGCGGTAAAATTATGAACAGTTAAATCCTGCATGAAATGTCTGCTAATGACTATTTGAAGGATAAAAGCCTCCTCTACGGATCTGTGGTTTAACATACCTATATAAAGATATGCGTGTATTATTTTTCTATATGTATTATAAGATTTATTAGTATTTTATTCCTAGTATTATAAAACCTACATAAGCATACAGATACCCTTCTACTGTCCAATGATCTTATTCATCCATGGTTGTCCATGGTACTCGTACAAGGACGCTCTTGAGCGAAAAGACCGTAAATTGTCGCTTTGCTTTAAAGTTATTTTCTTGTAAATTGTTCCTATTAGATTTAAGGGTGCAATAAAGTATTTTCTATTCTATTTTTACCTTTGGTCTGCTGAAAGAAATACATTGATTTGTAACATTATTAATACAAACTGAGATAAAAACAAGGCACACGCTCTACGTGATACTACAACACATAAAATTTTCATAAAAGGCTCTACTATAGCATAATGCTGGCTAAGCTTCCAAGAGACTTAGCCAGCGCTGGTCTTCTGATAAAACCCATACCTATAGGTGACTTCATACAGCTACGCTATCACTAAAGCACAATAGTTTTCCTCTCTATTTGATATATCTACATTAGTAACACGGTAAAAAAACTCCAACAATCGTAGGATATTTAGCCAGCGTGTTACGTCATGCGCAGCTTTTCCATTTTTTTGCTTATCTCCCTAATGATGCTAATTTATGATCCGTATCCGAAACTCCAGAGTCGTTTGACCCGACATCCATAAGGAATGGAAGGACTAACGTAGCGCAACCATTTAGGATACTCTATGAAGCTGAGTCAGCGATATTTAGCTTAGATAACAGGGGGTTATACTGGGTTCTAGAATCTCAGATATCTTTACCAAACTGTTTTTTTACCTTACTAGTAGTACTACTAGTAGAAACAATTGTTGGTTGTGAAAACTTACATTCATAAATTACAATTTTATAAGTTCTTTATTTTAAATAAAAATAGAAACAGATCCATTGTGAGTTTAACGATCTATAGTATAAATAAATACAATATAAATATAATACTAGACAATATACTTAGCATTATCTAGCCCCAAGTTAAGCAGAGCTTGAGTTATGAGTACTAGATAACTATGAGCAATACATATAAACATTTACAGCGTTTTGTAAGCCATATGCTTTTTAAAACTTTTCAGGAGTTACCTAGTAATTTAGCTACCGTATTTGACATTTTTAGGTCTTGCAAACAAGGTTTTACTTATACACTAATCTAGGATTTAGGTAATCTTTAAAACAAAGTAACACAAAGTTGTTACATTCGTTTAAAAATTTAATTTGGGTTTGAGGAAAGTCCCTTTGGACATTAACAAATTTTTAAATGCATACTAAACAGTTGTTATGTTATAAATCATCTAACTTGATATTTTCCATGATTAGTTGTACATTGCTTTTTTTTTCAAAATAGTCCAAGCAACAAATATAATAAAGTTAGCAAGTAACATAAACACATAGAACTATGCTTAACATAGAATTTGAGTGGATATCACAAACGCGCCCGACTACAGAGTGCGCGGTGCACATTTTCATTCATAAATTTCATTTGTCAATCGTCCCTTTTACGTTTTCATGACATTTTAAATTGAATTTTTTTTAAATAAAGAAACCAGTTTATTTTCATAAATTATATTTGATAACACTTTTACTCTTTTTGAATCTGAACGTTAACGTTCGTTACCATAATCTAAGTGTTTAAAAATACCCATAATGCTTGATTTTTGCATTAGGCGCACTTTTGAGGCGCATAAAAATCCATCTTCCAGTTTGTGATACCTATTATAAGCTTTTTTTTTAAAGCCTCTTTAATAGTTTTATTATATTTAGTTTAGGCAGAGATACGTATATACCCATTTTGGGGTCACGGCTCTACTTTGAGGCGCTGTAATAGTAATCTATTACAGCGCCTCAAAGTAGAGCCGTCGTCACCACAAAATACAGTTTTATGACAATTTTCCCCGCAGAGTTCTGCCCCATTAGATAATATTTTAATTGCGTTGTAAGCGTGCATTTCACAGATTTTGAAATAGACCGGAAATTCTTGCACGAACATTTTTAACTCTTCGTTTTAATATCATCGTTAGTAATTTTTACCAAAAACCATCGATAACAATGTCATATTAAATAGATGGGTGAAAGCCAAGTAATGGATCGTAGACCGGTTTCGTTGATCGTAAGTGGTTATAAAAATGTCTTTGTCGAAGTTCCCTTTTTATCCAGGGTCAGCGGCGTAAATAGATTTCGCCACTTTAGGTTACAAGAGAAGAAAAAGTATAACAATATCACCCACTATGTGAGTTTCGTTAAAGCTCACACGAAAACACAAAACTATCAAGATTTCAAAATGTTTTTTGTTATTTTCAGGTGAGTTTATAAACATTACTTTTCGTGGTTATCAACACAGATTTCTTTTTCTTTCTATTCAAGAAATGTCTGAACATGTTTGAACTTTACATTAATAAAAAAAATAGGCTATTTGAGTCAACCAAGTACGTACTTATTAAAATATTTTTATATCATACCGTGAACAGTAAAAATGTATTTACGCGAAACAATCTCGTTTCATTTGCTTTTATATAAACCTAATTGAATAAAATTGCTCTCTGTGCAAAGTGTCTCTCTTGCAACTTTTAAAACAAAATACTGAAATCCTGAAGATTGCTTAGAAAGACATGGAGACGCTGAATAATAGTTACCATCTTGAAGAGATTGAGTAAACAGACGCTCTTATTTAAAGGAAACAGAGTTTATATTTAGTTTATTATTATGCAAAGGAAACTAACATTGTTTAGAACAAGTCAATTCAAAACTTTGTTATTTTCAAAGAACAAAATAATAATAAAATCTTCTTCAGGAAGGTCTGTACAAAAGTGAAGTAGGTCAAAATGTCACATAACGGTCAATTATACTTCGGTTCAAAGCGAAGACCATTACATTACGAGCAGAACATACTTTTGTGCTGCCACTGTCACACTTTAAAGCCTATGGACCTGAAAAGGAAGATATTAATATTCCGTCTCACTCGCATCTACCCTACACCGATCGCCCTGGCCGCCAATGAGGCGCAGGCGTCTTGTCATTACATGTTTTTGTGTTTGCCCAGTTCACACGTAATTTTTTTTTTTTTTTTTTTTTTTTCAAATTGTATTAACTTCAGTGCTACGTAAGTATAATTTATATTTGTAAGATGGGAAAACGTCAACGATCCAGGAAATATGATGACGATCATTATCCTAAGAAAATTGAAGAAGCTGGAAGATATTTTGAAGAAAGAAACACGAAAGGAATAAATCATCTTCGGGATCCGAACCCGATAAACACCAGGAATCGACAGGTAGGAAACGATCTGAAAATTATTTCCTTTATTACTTACTTGATTAAACAAAATTAGCGACATACCTACGACGTAACAAGTTATTCCAATCATATTCTCATCATGAGATCGAGAAATAATTTAAGTTATAACAAAGTACCCACATTTTTATTCTTATTTCACGTACTTGATCTAACTTGTCGATGAAGAGACTAGATGAGTAATAGTTTTTTCATCACTATTATCTTATTGCTATTGACACATCTAATGTGTAATGTAAGTAAGTAGGTACCTATATTTACACAAATCTATGGCAGTTTTTAAAAGCTTTCGTCCGTGCTTTTATTTCCACTTTGATAGTGAGAAAATGACCGTGGTATCGTAGTGACTTCCTATATGGATAGTCCAAAAAACCTTCTCCATCTATACGATGTCGAGAAAATATAACATTGCATCCTATATGGATAGCAGTCTCCGCTTCAACGTTATATGTTGATAAAAATAAATAACAAAAACAATGCACCCTAAATGGGTAGCATTCGTTTTTATCTCCTCGTTTATCGAGTTGAGGTTTTTTAAATCGGTACGTATCCTTCCACAAGGCCATCGCAAGCCCGATGAGCTCAAAATAGACAATGTCCCTATTCAAAGCAACGCAGAAGATGACAACCTTATTGCTTCTGAAGATTGCGTTGACCGCACTAACCCAGCTGCAGAAGAAACGGAATGCATCTCAAGAAATGATGTTATTGAAATTGATATTTATAAACCTGTTTATGGTATTAAACTTGACTTGTCTAAGTGCTTATTTTGTAAGCCTGAATAAATAAAGTTATTGACTTTGACCTTGATCCAGTATGGTTTTGCATCTACTCTAATAATCTTCAATCGCCAAAATTTTATGCGGAAATGAAGGCAGCACTCACTGATGCGGACTTGAAAATAACAATAATAAATAATAATTTCAGCGGATACAAACAAAAACAGCTCTCTGGTAGTCTAATTGCATTGACCAAAGCAATAGCGCTTAACCTACGTCAAGATATATCAAAGTCTTTGAGCAACGCCTTGCGAATTCTGTGACTATCACTTCCGCAGAGTCGCAATTTCGGCGCTTTGCTATAACAAACACATTGAAGTAAAGAAACTCGAGATGCTGTAACATATAACTAGATTGATGAATTTCTGTTTGGTTCGCGCGGATCGCGTGGAATACCTTCCGTAAGCCTGCTATGGCGATTTCCGAGATTGGTTCAGATATGCGAACAATACCCACATCGCGGCCACCCTATAGGAGGGCTGCTAATGTTATACAACGAGGAGCTTTAAACGTCCGGGGATCATCACGGCCGGCGGCCACCTTGACGCGCTCAGCATGATACACAACTGCGCGCTCAGTAGCTTACACGCCAGCTAGCATAAGCAGCGATGCCGCCACCACGCCAGCCGAGCGGTCGGGGCCGCCAACGCGACTCAGCCAGCTGCAGGAACTACAATCAGCCACGATTCCAACACACGCTAATTTCCGATGCCATTAGGCAGGTAAATTATAACAAAATACCATCTGCGGGACGTCTACAACAATTTTACGACCAATGGTCAAAAAATACTGATGATTTACTATCGTGGTTTCAAGTATATCAAATACACCAGTACAGGTGTCGTCGTGTCCAGATAATATAGGAAAATCAAAGGAAGCGGAAAAGATTATTGGTATTTGCATTTCTGATATGCTTAACAATGGCATAACATTAAAATGCTTACCATGTGATGGTAATATTCACCGTTACAAAACCTAATGGTAAACATAGGTTTCTTTTAAATTTGAAAGAACTAAATCGGCTCATTCAAATAGAACATTTTCGAATTGAAAACTAACGTTCTTCTTTAAAATTGACACAGTATATGACCACATTAGGCATCAAGGATCCAATGCCAATGTTTAATCGATTAACAAAGTCCAAATCAATTAAAAAGAAAGACAATTTATTAGAATATAATGAAATTATAAAAACCAGTTAAACAACATTTGCACCTCTCAGGACTTTCTGATTTTATATGCATATGAAACTCATATGAAAGTTTTCATGTTAATATAAGAACGACTATAGATTTTTTCATTCATGAAAAGGCTCCAGCCTGGGATCAATTTTAGTACAGAAAACATGATAAAATCGTAAAAAATCGACGAGTTAAAAATTAAAGATTAAGTACAAAAAATGTACTGTAAGAGCTTTTGCCCATATATTGGCCACAACAACCTGTCCAGTGTCCAGGCATTAGGTAAGTATCGATGGATAAATAAAAGCCTTTGAAAGAGAAAAATTCTAAGCCTTGAACAATTTCGATGATAACTATAATAGTCGCATGACTTTGGTCTCTTACTTTGACTCGTATTTCAAGTGGTGGAACAATACTGTAGATAAAGCAAAATGCCCCGTTAAAATTTATAATTTTCTTTTAATTTACCTTCACTCACCGGTTGGGGCGCAGTGCGTCAAGAACAGCTAATGGAATTCGGAATGAATTCGAGATGTCACTGCTGTAAAGATGTAAGATTTAAAGGCAGCATTATTTTAGACTATTTGCAAAAATAATAATAATTAATAAGTAATAATAATGTAATGTCCATTAAGGGTCGATAATAGATAGATAGACAATTCTTTATTGCACACAACAAATAAAGGAAAACAAACAAAATTAATAAAATTAAAATGTGTGACAATTGACGGTCTTATCGTTCAAGAGCGATCTTTACCAGACAACCGTAAATGATACTACCTACCGCTATCTGTTACATAAACAAAATGGGCGGGATTCAGCATCACAAAACGAAATGATTTGTTTCGTAGCATTTGGCAGTCATGCGAAATAATAAATTTATATGTTTTGCATCGTATTTTCAATCACCAGAGAAGGTACCTACTTGTAGATGAATCATGGGAGATCGCTGATTTTGTCTATGAATTATACTGTTAGATCTTATGGTAAACCATGCCTTGATCTATTTGCAATTCCTCATAATCATAAATTTAAACGATAGTTATCGTGATCATCATTCACAAAAAGTAGATACATTTAAATAAAATTGGTCAACATTAAACTTGTATACATTCATACTTCAGTCATTTTGCTTGAAAGTCCTAAGAAAAGTTGTATCTGATAAAACAACGGGTGTTGTAATTGTTCCTTTTTGGCCATCACAGCTTTGATTTTCCATTCTGTCCAGGTTTTTATTTTTTCAAAGAAACTTAGATAAAACATAATAAAGAGTTGTTATAGCTACTCTCCTTTCATTAAAGCCATCATGCAAACCTTACCCTGGTGGGGTGGCTGCGAAGCGATCAGGCAGTCGTTTGTTGATCGTGTGACTTATATTGTATATTATATACTATATATATTATACTTATATTATGCTTCCACTTTGATTGTAATGGCTTATTTTGCAACAAACACATTATATCAATACAGCTCTTCATTGAAGGCTTGGTGGGACTTTTGCTAAGATAATAATATTATTATTTTATTATTTTTAAAAGATCGTGATTCAAGATGTTATTTCGATTTTGTCGCAGAGATTAAATAATGGATGTGGTTCAGCTCAATTTTAGGAATATATATAGCTACAGATGACTGTGTCCACCGATTTTTAAAGAAGTGTACACAATTAAACCTTGTCCTAAATATTATATTACCTGAGCCTTCATTTAGCTCAATAGTATCTTTATGAAACTATAATGACACAGGATCTAGCTCAAGATGTATAACATTACAAGATACCTAATATAGCTTCTGCCCAAAGGATGCAAACGCAGATTAAAAATATTCCAATTAAGAACAACGTTATGGCAATTCAAGTACCAGTTCTAACAAAAACTTCAAAAATCTGGAGTTTTCCAACCTCTAATGAGACTGCCTTATTTTTCACAATATCCACGAGAAGGAAAAATTACCTGCACATGCAATTAAATTAAATTACACTTCGACAAAACAAAAACAGTTAGGTCTTCAAATGGCAACGACCATCTTTTATATCAGCTAAAAATCTTATAAAAACTCTTCTCTGCTCAAACTTTAGCATATTGGGTGAAGAATGTTCTATACCGTAGTAGTATAGACGTAAAAGTATTCGGAGCACACAGCACCAGACATGCTCCACCTCTGCCGCATATCGCGCGGGTATGTGATAAGTTATAAATATAAAAAGCTGAAGATTAGAATGAATACTCTAGTATAAAAAAAAAAAAAAGGTAAATATGCTGAAGATACCTAATATAATAGTAATTTGTACATACGATTTTTTATGTCACATTAACATGAATCAATTACTAATTTCTAATGTTACTTTGTTGAATGTGATTGGACAGGTCACAACTAAGTATGATTTTAATGGTATCAATTACCTATTGTCATAGCTAATGATATGTGTAGGTGAGCGAATTTTATGTAGTTAATGACCTAAAATACGTTTTTGAATTCAAAATTTTTGTTTTTAATAGAAAACTCTAAACATCTGCTCGTAATGTAATGGTCTTCGCTTTGAACCGAAGTATAATTGAAAATTAAGCAAACTCACCTGTGTGTGACGTTTGATTACAATTATACGAGGTTTAAAGCGAAGACCATTACGACCCACCCACCCAATCTAAAAGTCCCAGTCCAAAATTTTGAAAACATTCAAAAATTGAATAGTTACTCTAAAACAATGACAAGACGCCTGCGCCTCATTGGCGGCCAGGGCGATCGGTGTAGGGTAGATGCGAGTGAGACGGAATATTAATATCTTCCTTTTCAGGTCCATAGGCTTTAAAGTGTGACAGTGGCAGCACAAAAGTATGTTCTGCTCGTAATGTAATGGTCTTCGCTTTAAACCTCGTATAATTGTAATCAAACGTCACACACAGGTGAGTTTGCTTAATTTTCAATTATAATAGCATTGTGATGATATCATAAATTGACCAAAACAAATAAAAGTTAAAATAATTAAAAAAAGCTGGACAAATAACACAGAATCATCAAACCCCAAGATATCAACTGGTTTTCAACTGTCAGTTTATTTATTATATAGGTATTTAAAAATCATCATTTTACATTTCATTCATAAATGTATATACATAACATCAATGATGTATACATATTAAATTGTCTGATCGATGAGCATTATTTACTTATATATAGATACGTGTGATATCCACTTAACTATCAAATCGAACTAACAGTGTCGAAGTTTCTTTTTTGTGACAAATATTCGTTAAAATAATAATTCAGCCTAATTTCAGTATTTTATTTAGTCTCTGTAGGTACCACCACACCTGTTCCTACTTTGTACGAATTTAAAAAAAAGAACAATAACCCAATCTAGAAGCGTACCATATTTGTATAAAATTACAACGTACACAGTGTTGCCAACTGAACAAAATAGTATTTTTCAGCTTTGTGTAAAAGGTAGTCTCAACCGCAAACATTTCCGTTCTGCTTAGAACAGCGGGGAGTTGGCAAGAACGCAAGACCTTGGTGAAAGCTTATTCCCGAGTCAATTGCACTGGGGCATACAATCCGACAGCAATTCACCAAACTGTTTTTAGGGTTCCGCAAGCAAACAACAAACACTACTCGTCCGTAGTCGTAGTTGTAGGGATGTAAATAATATTTATTTTGAATTCCTGCCCCAGACCCGCTTTGGGCTTTAGGACATGGGTCGAATAAGGAATGACTTAAGCCCCAGATGAACAGGCGGGACTTCTAACTTTGATGGGTATTATTAATAAGTATTAGGGTTTTTGCCCGTTTGATACTTTGGATATAATGGTGGATTCAATTTCAGTTTATTTATTTTTAATAACGATACGAGGAGGTTTAGTGATATTAAGGTAGGTAGCCCCATTCACTAGTGCCACCACCTATTTTATTTTATTATAACGTTGAACAATGGAATTTTCAAAAAACCATTGGGCAGTTTGTGACACCTCAACAAGATTTTTTTTTAAATAATATAAAGAGGAAAGATTTCTTTGTTTGTTGTTTATTTAACTACTGGACCGATATGATTATTTTTTCTCCATTAGAATCCCACATTATGCCTGATAAACATAGGCTTATAGAATATAACCATGTGAAGCCGGGCGGACCGCTAGTTTTTGATATATTTTTGATAGTTTCATTTAGTATAGAAAAGGCAGAGTTGCGAAAAAAAAATTGGTAGGCACGAAGAGCAACTTTGCATCTCAAAGGCATTTAAAAAAGCTTATGATAGGTATCACAAACTGTCATATGGTTTATTTTTATAATATAGATAGATAGATAATATAATATATAGATAGATAATCGTCTAATCAACATAATATGTTTCTTTTGTTGATTAGACGATAATCTCAAGAGGGATCAATAGACGATAAAATATTATTGCCTGCTTCCGGGTGGTATACTTAAAAAAATAAGTTAGTAAGAAAGTAATTAGTGGATATGTAATTTATTTTGTGATGCTCGTTTATGTAAACAAAAGAAGACCTTATTACGTGAACCGATGTGTCAAAGTTCTACTTTGTTGTGATGATAAATTGGAGTGGGCCTTCGACAAAGTTGCATGCAGCTTGTCGAAGCTCCTTATTGCTTGGCGACTGCCCAACTGTACTTGAATTGCAGCAAATTGAATGAAATAATAACTAATGGCTTTAATAAAGATACATTCACGTGTTAGTCTTTTTTTTAATTGAATAAAAAAAAAATTTTTGTGGTTTATTAGCACCAATGAATAGAAAGTTTTAAATTTCAAGACTAGTGTAGTGAGCGTAGCCCATTTTGGCCTGTGTCAGCTTAGTTAGTTTCTTAATAATCCTTTTATTTGCTTATCCTCGTCAAGGACTTTTCATGGAGCAGCACCAGGACAGTAACTAATCCGGCAAGGCTGCCAAGAGACCTTCATACAGTTTAAGTCCTGAGAGCCTTCCAATGGTAGAGCTTTGGACGAATATTTATACATACTGGCTGCAGCTAAAACATACATAAAACAAAAGATAACCAACAGACTAGCAGAATAATCTAAAAACCCATGTCATCCGCTTAAATCTAATTTCAGAATTCTTTTCCGTCTCACCAGCACAATTTCAGCGCAAGTTTACTTTTAAAGAATTTTTAGTGCGAGATCTAGTTTTCACATGAGACCGGAATTTTTGTGAGGAATTCCAATCCAGCGAAGTTATAAAGTAGATTCAATGGCGTCTTGATTTAGAGCCAATTTAACTTAGTTGCGGAGTCGCCGGTTCAGATGTAAAGGCGTTACATATCCAGCTTGAGACAGGATAAGAACGCTTCCAACTTACAGAACTTGGCGCTTCAATTGATCAAAAGATTAGAGTCTATTACTCCGATTCAAGAACCTGAATAATTTTTATATACAAATGGGTTTTATACCCAAGAAATATTAATGGAAAATATTTAACGACATTAGTATCAGCGAAGAAAAGCACAGAAGCTCAAAACAATTTCTAGTTTTGAAAATAATTCAAAAGATTAATCATTTAATTAATTTCACGATCGTTTTAAATTCATAATTAAATATTTTTCGGTGCACATATTGTGATATTATGAATTGTTGAAGATTGTGTTTTTATTGTTATGTTTTCATTCATAACCGCGTGGTGCCGCCTTAGAATTTGCACCTCCCCAACTCTTCCCGCGGGTTTCGTAAGAGGCGACTAAGGGACTTACACCGGGTGGCAGGCAGCAGCGCCTCGCGCAAAATAGATCTACCACCGAACTGCGATCCCCAACCCACATGCCAGCGTGGGGATTATGGGCATTACCAACCAAAAATGTAAGCGAGATCTCCATAGAATTTAACTTCTCTAACTAACTTTACTTTACTAATTACTATGATATAAGACTACCTCCTTAGCATGTCCTAGATATTAAGTAACTAAGTAAGCACCAACTAGTATAAGTTTTAGCATAATTAAATAATTTTTATCCATATCCCTGTATGAGAAAAAATAGGAGGCCAGCTTATAATAGTCCAGCAGTGGACCATTATAAGCTGTTTTATTCATAACTGTTTTTGTTGACATAAAATATCTATATACGAGATCCGTATGTAGGTATGTCTCCGATTTCAAATAAAGAAAAAATATATTTATATTTGGATAAAACACGTTTTTGTTTGTTTATAAACTTTTGATTAAGTTTAACAAAGATATAATAGAAATCGCATACCTCCAAATTTTCTTTTGGATCCAAATTTTATTTAAAGTTTAAGTTTAGTTGCAAATATAACTTCAATTAAATTAAAGTACATACTCTTAAATTAAAGTAACTCATAGTATAAAAAACTCATAGTATCTAGCCTTTACTTTCGAAATCATATCAGTGGCAGCATGAACAATAGAATGGTCTAAACTAAATTAAGACAAGAAAATAGATAGATAGATAATGCTTTATTTCATAGCCCATTAACAAAGAAAACATAAATTACATTAAAAAATACTTATCCTAAACAAAGACATGGAATTGGCGGCCTTATCGCTTAAAACGATTTCTTCCAGGCAACCAGTGAACACGGAGATTACTTTAGGATGGCGGAGCTTATGCTAAGCTAAAAATTATACAAAGTAAATATACGAAATGAAAATGCGAAACAAACGTTTGTACACTCTATCTTGTTGCCAAATAGTTGCTTGTCAAACAACTCCAATAAACTAAATGCCATCAACTCAGCTGAGGACAGCCTCCGCGAACCGATATCGATGTTTCGCTTGAACAAAGAATCGAACTTTATTGACATTAGACGACAAAACTACGTTCAGCAAAAGTAAACTACGCAAACGAAACGATACTACTTGAATTTGATAATTCAACAGCAGCGTTTGTGCCGAGTATATAGCAATAGGTCTGCATAGTTAGAAGCTCAGAGTCCTTAGTATAAGTTGTGCATTAGTTTACGGTGACGATTAAAGTTTTCGTCTCCGTACATACATTTTGGTATCTTGCAGCGATTCTACCGGATAGAGAGGCACTATTTTTGTTGTTTAACAGCTGTTAAACAGTTTCATAAAAACTCAATTATAGTTTTAAGATATTTTCACGGAATATTGTAACAGTCTTGTTCTTTTTGGAACGTGTAAGCGAGATAAAAGGACCTCTGGCCTCCCTCTAATTTTTTTATCTCATAGAAGGATAAGGATAAGAATTATTTATTCTAGCAAATACTTATACTAATTGGTACTTACACTAAAATAATACTAATGACATACTAGGACATGATATGGAGATAGTCTTATAACATAGTAGTTAGTTAGAAGTTAAAGTCTTTCGAGATCTCGCTAAGTTTTTTGCCGGTATTCATATTTTGTAAATATAATATAGATATATAAATGTAAATACTAGTTTTAATTGAAATTTGTTATTTGATTGTTATTTTTTTTTCTGAATAAAATATTAATTTACTTTATTAGTAAGTACCATATAGGCTTTTGAGGAGGAGCAGGATATTTTGTAAACTCATATCAGAGAATCTCATACTGAGTAAACAGAAACGCTTACGACGTCGTAGTCATCTGTAACGGTTGACATCACAACTTAATGCGCTTTTGCATCGGATATGTGGAGCTCTGGGGGAATGTGGCCGACAGGTAAGAGGAGACTGAACAAATTGCCATGCCAATGAAATATTGCACATTAGTTGGCTTTGAATTTATAAGGGGAATTCTATTTCAAAGGGAAATGACATGTCAACGTTTAGATATTAACATTGACTGAGATTAAATGTAAAGCTTAGTTATCAATTTCACTACTCACGAAAGTTTATTTAACTTCCGGTTTATTAACAAATGCGAATCTGTGTTTGTTTGTTGACCTTCTTTCACGCTCTAACTAAGCAACCAATCAACGTGAACTTTTTTGGCATAGAGTTAGGTGAAAGGATGGAGAGTAACATAAGCTTTTGTATCCCATAAATTAGTTCTCATGAGATAGAAATAACGCGTGCGAAGTCACAGGCAGCAGCTAGTTACAAAAGAATTAAAAAAATAGTATTTACAATTGAAACGATTAAGCTTAGTGTAGAGTATTGCAAACAATCTATAGGTAGCTCAACAAATCTATGGTGAAACTCAAATGTTTTACTTATGAATCTGGAAAAATGCTCAACATCTACTCAAAATCAAAACCAAACATTATGCTATCTACGAAAATAATAGGTGTCGGAAAGCGAGATGTCAAGGTATTCGATAAAAGTTATTTATTAACAAAAAAAGTTTTAATTTAATTCTATTTTTTGATTCTCATATGAGAATCAAAAAATAGAATTAAATTAAAACTAGTATTCACATAAAAATAATTGAGTTAACAGCAGACTGTTGTAAACAATCTACACACATATCAATACCAGTCGGCAGCGTGCCTAAGACGCTGGCTGCATTGCCCCCATTAAGTTATGAAATCCTAATAGCAACTTACTTACAACGTACTTTTTACAATGTACATCAACCACTATGTGACAGCCTCGAACATAAAGATGGTATCTTAGTGAATCTACCCGCAAATGACAAAATAAACATTTGGCCAAGTACTCCGGATTTGTTGTGTTTGGCATGTTTCCTAATAAAACAAACATTCTTTTTTTCCCACAATCTCTATAGGCTATAAAATGTTTCGCGTGTAACGCTCGGATAGAGGTGGATACTGGATACAATACAATACAATACAAAACTCTTTATTGTACACCACAAAAAAAACAACAAACAGACATAGACCTTAAACATAAAAGTACAATGGGCGGTTTTATCGCTTAGAAGCGATTTCTTCCAGGCAACCGTTGGATGGAGATAAATGATGAATGGATGTTCCCTAACGCCGTTTGTCCACCGCTAGGTTAACGAAACTTCAACGATATCAATATTTATAGGATGAGTTCAAGATGACCTGAAATTGATCGATTTTCCACCGCCATGCGCCATACCACGGGACGTCACCGACAACGATATCATTTTAAAACCAGATCACACTGGCTGAGCAATCCTTTTAATATTGCAGGGAGTCAAGCCGATGAAGCTGATATTTTTCAATCAATATGCCTTGTATTTTTGTTCCAACAGAATTAGGTAATTGGTTGCTGTTTAGGATCAATCTTTGCAAAAAAAAATGCATTGCTGAAAATCAAAGGATTATGGCTATTTTTATAATTTTAGTAGGTATGAAAACTCCCCCTTCGAAAAGGATCTATGTGAAAAAATTTAATAATCTTTTCGAAGCTGCTAGCTGGTATGCTTGCCGCTACTAGGGTCACTATAATGCACGACAATTTATTGTACGGCCGAATAATGTACACCTTGATAATCCGTGTCAAAACCTATTAAAATTGGAAGCGACACGAATTAATTACTAAACAGAAAATAAGAGAGTGGACGGGGTTCTTCTCGCCATAATCTATGACAAGTGGCTGAGAATTTACGGCACAAGTTGAAATAGTAACACAAGTTTTGATGTGACCCGGAATGGCGATAACACCTTTTTTGCAATGGTCTACAATAAATAACTTTTCTTGGTATCAAACAGTGACCTATATTTTTTTGTTCATTTTCTGTTCTCTTTATTGTTACAAAAGGGAATTGTATAGAGCGCATTGTCGTCGGGAAGCCAGAATAAGTTATTTGAAGTTTGTAAAACCGATTGTTCATACCCAATACCTACTTAGAAATATGTTGAAAGTACTGACAATTCAAAAATGAAAGCAACACGAGAAAGCCGGCTAGGAAAATTGCAGAATGACATTTTATTACCTATATCGTCCGCTTGCAAGCACGGTGCAGCAGTAAAATATTCAGTTCACGAATGACACAGGTAATGAAATCAGCTGGATTATTTGCATCGAGTTAGAATACTAAAGAGTCCCAATCTCTAACTGACAGCACTCAAAAAATGTCCGAGCGCCGTTCTACATACCTATACATTTGTTGTTATATAGCTCACAGTGACATTTACGCCAATTAAGACGTTATCTTGGTTGAATAATGTTCAATGTCGCTTGTACGCAATGTCATAATAATGCACCGAAGACATACCGAAGATTTCCGAAGATGACCGACGGCCATGCGCGTACGAACAGGGAACAGGGCGAGTGGAGACGCTATTTGTACTAAATAATATTATAGGTCGTATTTGTGATATCATTATATGTGTATGTGAGTTTATAATGTACCTAAGAGGACTCCGAAACTAAACATCTGATTAAAAAAATATGTTAACCAATATTTAGAATGTATATTATTTAGCCAGGAGGAGCCGGGGCGGGGCAGCTAGTTACACTTATTATATGAAGATAGCTTATACTCTGGACTAACACTTATGCTAGGTACCTACTTTTTATCCCGGAAAACACGGGGGTGCAAATAATTTTAAATAAAAAAAATTAATCTGTATGTATTACGAGTTTTATTAGGTACTATTTTTAACCTACTGACGAATAACTTAATTACCTTGAAACAATGTTAATTTATTGTAACGTTGTTTTGATAATATAACTGTCCATTCAGAGCACCTTACGGGGTTTCGAGGAAAACTAAAAACAAGGCATACAAAATATTGTAATTTACACCATAAAATTATAGAACGCTATCGACTCATCTACTTTTTGTTCGGAAAAAATAAAGCATTTATCAACATGGTAATATTATTAAGTATAATAATTAATTTAAAATTCGTAAAAATATTAAGTATCAATGAACTCCACAGTTTTGTCGTTGGAACACAGTGTGCTCGTCACAAGCTCACGCGAGACTTTGTTTCTCTTTTACTCTTACATATTTGTTTAACGTGTGAAAGAGATACGCCTACGAAGTGCCAAGGTCAAGCTGTGAGCATTTTATTTTGCAGAAAATATTTAAAATTATTGAAATTAACATGAAAATACGTACTGTGGATACATAAATTCATAAAATTGTTATGATACTTACCTAAAATACGAAACACCATCCTTTTTTTGCACGTAGTTGCTGTTATTTGGGCAGGAAATGACCGAACACTTTGGCATCGCGAACGTTGTACGAGGACTGCGGTCGCCGTACAACTAAACAAAAACTCTGCACGTAGCGTAGATTGTGCAGAGTTTTGGCGCGGACATTTTATTTCTGTGATTGTTACTCTATAGTATTCTAACTCGATGATTATTTGATATCGACACGGCAACGACACTGAAAACCGACGTATTTTTTAATTTTTTATATTATTAGTAAAGGACCGACACGCGGTGGTGTGTACGGTATACATCCGCTTCCTATCCAATTATTTAACGACCTCTAAGAAAGGAAAAACAAAATAAAAAAAAAACTTTCTATAAGTGTAAGTATAATTTTATAAGAATACAAAAAATACGACTATAGATTAGCAACGGAACGTAGGCTACTATAATCTTTGGTGTTTATATCCATGTTGACGCAAGCCAACTTTGTCAAGTTTATAAAGAAACCTGCATGTATCTTTCGTTGGCGCTCAGATCTAACCAACAGTAAATCAAATTAGTCCTTGTGAGAGAGAACTAGTTACAACTTCTCTGAGCTACCGCGAAACACGGAACTTCCTAGCTCATGTCTTTAACTATTTCCTATCAGGAGCACTCTGTCACAGAACCAATGTTCAACGTAACGTCTTCGAACTATAAGTGTATACTGAGATTTCAAGCTCTTTTAATTTTTTATTCGTCTTTCCATGCGATCGCTTCGGAAATATAAAATGGAACCTAGACATCTGTTTATGAAGAGTTATTTGAAATTGTAGCAAATGAAATTGGCCTGTGATTTTATGAAAGGAAAATGATTAAGCGATGTGATTATACATAGATAGATAATGCTTTATTTCATAGCCCATAAACAAAAAAAGAAAAACATAAATTTCATTAAACAAACTTATCCATGGAATTGGCGGCCTTATCGCTTGAAGCGATTTCTTCCAGGCAACCAATGTACACGTAAATTACTATAGGTGGCGGATTATTTTATCGATCATCATTTAACGCCGAACTTCGCGTTGATTCATCATAAAATTACAACGAAATAATTAGTTTTATTACCAAATCTCATCATAAAACTATAGGAATTCCCTACTCGTTTACACAAGCATTTTAAGGACTGACTTTCACCAGCTCCACCACAGAGTTCGTCAAAGTATGAGGAGTCCACGCATGAGGAATAAATCGTTTGTTGGCGTGTTACTAATTCACGTGTTACTTTGTCTATGCTTACAGTTGCAAAGTAACCCATACCCTTGTTGACAAAATGTTGGGAGCTTGTTTCTGGTGTTGCCAACCATTGCACTACAGAACCTAAGTAGACTTTGAATGTTTGGAATGGACAAACTGTGACCCGAAACAGCATAAATTAAAGGAAAACGTTAAAGTAAAACGTAAACGTTTACACATCGCTCGAGCAACAGCTACTTTTCAATTTGGTAAATATTGAAACACTTTTGACTACTTTATAATATTTTTTTTACTTTTGATATTATGCCCGTATAACCATCGGTCGACCAAGCTATGAGTTCCTGATGTGCTATATTTTTTATGATTTGTCATTCAGCCTATAATAGTCCACTGCTGGACATGCCTCCCCTAATGAGCGCCATAGCACCCTGTCTTCAGCTTGCCGCATGCAGCATCTGCCAGCAGTCGTTCGCAAATCGTCATCCCACCTGGTCGGAGGGCGTCCTACACTACGTTTGCCGAGTCGCGGTCTCCACTCAAGAACACGTTTAACCCAGCGGTTGTCGGTTCTTCTTGAAATATGGCCAGCCCACTGCCACTTCAGCTTGCTAATCCTTTGAGCTATGTCGATAACCTTGGTTCTCTGTCGGATGTATTCGTTGCGAATCTTATCCTTCAGAGAAACTCCGAGCTTTCTCCCTAGCTCTCTTTATGGTTTGTATCTATTTCATTTTAGCGTCTGGTAAGTTTTCTATAGAGATGGTGCTAAAACTCTGTTTATAATGAATTACCTCTGGTACTATTGGCCTGGACGAGGAAATTAATGAAAAATTCTCTTATATTTAAAGAAGAAAAACCATCACTTGTGTACTACATCTTTATTTCTTGACTAGTTTCGCACGCGTTGTTTCTTATTCCATGGGAAGTGATTCATTACGAATGTAAGCGGGTTAACTACGAACCTTATTTGTGATGGAAGAACACCGGATTTGTTGTGTTTGGCATGGTATGTACAAATATGGTTCGTATTTAACCCGCTTACATCCGTAATGAATTCAAACCATGGGTAGCGATTTAAAGTGATTTGTGGTATAAAAATCATCCTTTGTTTTATTCCTGGCATGTCTGTATGCTAATTTTTTTTTTTCAGTAATTGTAACCTGAAGGAGTAACGAACATCCATCCATCCACTTAAATATTCTCATTTATAATATTAGTATGATTTTGATTTGTGCCTTTATAAAAATAATAATAATAACGTTAATTAAAAAAGGAATTGAGACTTAAAATTAATACAATCTTTGATCCCCAAACTAGGATAAACCTGTATCTTTAATCAAACATTTTAGTATAATCGTAAAATTATACAAAGAAAGACCTTAGATCACTTACTTTGAAATATTAAAAAGAGGAAACATTTGTTAGTTTAAATCGAATATGCTCCGAAACTACTGAACCGATTTTAAAAAGTATTTCACCATTAGAATAAATTAACCCTTTGAAACCTTTTGAAATAACCTTTTGAATATAGGCGATAGAATCTACCCGTGCGAAGCCGCTAGTGACTTATAAAGCTGTGCGGCCACCGGATCGGCATAAGAGCTAGCGTAAGGACATGTTGTTTTTTACTGATTTCTATCGTACAGCCTGCACTGGTGGACTCACAGCTTAATGCAAGCTTCTTGCTGCCAAATTATAAAGTTATTCTATGATGCTGTCCATAAAATGCATTCGTACTTTACGTCAAGCACTTGTGTCAACCCTCTGTAGATATACATTTCGCGACCGAACCACTTATTCCATCGATTCACATCATCACTTGCACCATATTCTCAACTTTATTTCGTAACCGTAGATACGTATTTCCCTTGTGTATGATGTTTCGTAGAAATGTTCTCGCTGGAAAGGCTCGCTTTGTACGCAAAACGTCTCATATCTTCTAAGAGCAATATATATTTTTTAAGTTAAAAATGGGTACCTATGTGATGTGGTGATTTATAAGTCACTGAGAGTGCCACTACGGTATCACAATATAAATTTAGTTTTGCACTAAAATATTCTATTACCTCATTAGTTTATTTTTTGGACAACATATTTTCAAGGTCTTATGAATTTATGACGACCTCAGTGGCGCAGTGAGCGAAGGTCCGCCTACGACGCAGGATTTCTGGTTCGATTCCCACCTCGGTACAAATAGTTGTTCGATCTGCAAATATTTGTTCCGGGTGTTCTAAGTATTACCATGTATAATAAAAAAATAGCTATCTAAGCAATATACTGTATTATTTATAACAGTCATCTTTTACCCATACCACGCGCTCTGCTTAGCTTGGGGTTAGATGATGCTGTGTGGATTGTCCTGCATAACTTATGTTTTATTTATAAGTACCTATATATATTAATTTATCATGAGTCAAGCTCTCTAATCTATTCTTTCTCGAATAATTAGTATAAGTAATAGTATTCATGGCTTGCAGTTGATAAGTTTATTTATTGAGAAGCGAACGAAAATAGCATCATACTCTTTAATTTGTTCTACGTGATTCGGGAAAATATAATTAAAATTAATATAAGGAAATAACGTGTAATGAAATAATGAAACTACAGGTTTCCAATTCTGTTATTTTTAAGGCTAAATGAGCCATTAAACCTTCCTTGTAAAGTTGCTCTACTGTGCACGTGACGACTTTTGTAGCGCGGTGGGCGAAGGTCTGCCTGCGACGCGGAAGGTTGCGGGTTCGATTCTCTCCTCGGGACAAATGTGTCCACGATCTGCAGACATTAATTCAGGGCGTTCTGGTCGTTTTCTATGTATAATAAAAAAAATATCTATCTGTGTATTGTATTATAATATAAATACAATACACAGATAGATATTTTTATGTATATCAGTTATCTAGTACCCATAACACAAGCTCGGCTTAGCTTGGGGCTTGACAATGCTGTGTGAATTGTCCAGCATTATTTATTTATTTACGTGTGCGTTCTAGGATTCCATTCAATACTTATCCCAAACATTTCTAAACAATCAAGAGAACCTCCATCAAGTGTGAGTTTTGGTTTACACGCCAACTTAAACTAAATCAGAACTCGATATCTCGGAACTTCACACGTTAGGGCAAAACTATCAAACTAAGGGACTTGACTTGATTGTTTTACCCGATTTGATTGCGGTGGCACTCGACCACATATCAAGAAGTTGACTAGCTTTGACCCGAGTACACATGATTACCAACTGGGACAACGTTTACGCACCGGGTCAGTATCAAAGGCTTGTAAAGTAACCTTCATAAAATTGATATTTCTCAATCGCCGTACAAGGCCATCAAAAGGGAAAGAAATGTAAATAAGTTAATAAATGAATTATGCTGGACAGCTAACACAGCATTATCTAACCCCAAGCTAAGCAGAGCTTCAGTTATGGTTATGAAATAACTGATATGCATAATATTGCAATACAATAATGCCCATACAATAAAGTCTGCAGTTATCACAATTGTTGCAATAAAAAATAATGTAGTACATAGATAGATTTTTACTATACACAGAAAACGCGCAGAACACCCTGAACAAATGTCTGCAGACACACATTTGTCCCGAGGCGGAAATCGAACCCGCAACCTCCTACGTCGCAGGCAGACCTTCGCCCACCGCGTCACAGAGGACTTATAATATCACTATTATTCACATAAACTTATAAATAAATATAAACTTATATATTCCGCCCTTGGATGTCTACTGGGCTAACGAAACACACACGTATTTAAATTATGCTCAAGAAATGATAACTTCACGATCTAACCGACAAGAATAAATTGATTTATTTCAAAGCACCTTTGTCAACATGACAAAGCCCTTCAATTGTCAATTGCAATTGTATTTTTATTAGACGAGATCCTCGAACACAGCATCCAATCAATTAGAAAACGATAGCAAGCCTCTTCACAATGCCGGTGTTTTCCCCGCTCCAAATGTAAACGATTTCAAACGTAAAATTCCACTGCTCTTTACGAAAACGTTTGTTATTCAAATTGTGCCTCTTGCCGCTATGAATAAAAATAATGTCAATTTTATAAAACAGACAGAATGTAAGCCGAGCTTTTATGTTTTTCAGTGTAGATTTACGTATGCCTCGCGGAGCGATAACGGGAATTTCGGAGCGAGAATTTGTGAACTACTTTCAGGGATGGATATTTTCGACGACAGAATACTTTTTCTGCCCTTTTTTACCTCGACTTGACTACGAACTGTAAAAAATAAGAAAAACAGCGCTACATGCATTACTTATAATAATGTATGTAGCATAAAGCTGAAATTACTCCCATTGCCTTAATTATTTTTGTTTATCTTATGTTTAATTTTAATCCGTGTTGTAATTTGTAGTGTTTAAGGTAATAAATTTATTTTTTCTTTTTCTTTCTTTAAATATTACTTGTTAAAGAATGTAAGTAAGTACATTATAATTATAATTTTTTGTTTATTATTGCATTATAGGAACTTCATAATTCATCATCTTTAATTACGAATTATTTACTTTAGCTATAACATTATCTATATGGCATTATTTGTGTTCGTATCTCAAGTTAATTTTAGCTACCAAACGCTCTGGGTAAGTATTTAATTCCTTTATGAAAATAATAGGTGTTGCCCGCTGCTTCGTACCCGTTGTTTAAAGTTATTTCTATCCCACGGGAACTGAATTATGAGATAAAAAGTAGCCTATGTTATTCTCCATCCTTTCAACTAACTCTATGCCAAAAAACAAGTCGATTGGTTGTTTAGCTATGGCGTGAAGGAAGTACAAACAAACAAACACATTTGAAAACACGGAGCTGTACCGAATGGAAAGATGTAAAAGCGCTGCTATTTTCTTTACCGACACATGTGACGTATTATCTCTCTAAATCAAATCGATTGTGTTATGGCGTGAATGAACGACAAACACACTTTTGCATTTATAAAATTTTTATAAAATTAATTTATTGATCACTTAGCAGATAATGGATAACTTTCAGTTTGTTAAACAAAAAGGTTGCGGATATATTCTTCATAATAAATCAAAAAGTAATTCATCATTATTATCATCAAATAACTTTTGATAGAGGCTTTCAGGTTACATAGAATTAAAGGATTTGTATTTTGTTTACCCATACCCTTATCCATCTGATCCCAATAATCCATCACGCGTACAATTTCCGAAATTGAAACGTAAGCTGTTCCGGAAAGTTAAGTCCAGGTTTTTCTGTTTCGTGTCGATTGAAAAGCGAAAACGATTCGATCATCTTTAAGTTGAAAGAATCATGATTGCTACTTTATTTTATAAAAATATGGGCAGAGACAAATTAAAGAGTCTTGATTTGTTCCTGTCACTTTAACTTATATTTACTTTCTCCGTTTGTTTAGGTATTAAACCAAAATAAAATTATTAGTAATTTTGTAAGATCTTTATAGATAACGTGTGCTCCAGGACACCAAGGACCTAGGTTTTTCTCCCCAAACGGCTCAAATAGGTAACCTCTGTCAAGATTAGCGTATTTTCGCCGTTTGAGGAACTCCGCTGATGTTGCTGCGGAGCCGGCCCTTGCTGATGCCCCTGCAAGATGAGAAGGTGCTAGGGTATCTATCTACACACGTAGCATCCCATACTAAAGGCCGACCCATCTTCCAAGGAATCAGAGTCAGGCCTTTTACCATCATCTCACATTAGGCCACGTGAAAAACCTAGATTTATAATATGAGCTAACTTAAAAAAACTTCCCACTTCCCCCGGATTCGCACGTGCTTTTCAAGTAGCAAATGTCCTTCCCCGGAATATTGTTTACCGCCTTGCCAAATTTCATTAGCTTGATTCGATCAGCCGTTTAGGCGTGATAAGATAAAGCTAACTGACAGTGTTATATTCTCTTTTGAAAGTGTGTTTTTATATTTGTCCTTCTTTCAAGCCTTAACTAAGCAACCAATGGAAATGATTTGTGGCTAGTAGTACCTAACAGTTAGTTGAAAGGATGAGGAATAACATAGGCTACTGATTTTATTTCATAAATGAGGGACCATTCCATAGAAACAACAAAAAAAAAGACAACGCGTACGAAGCCGCGGGCAGCAGTTAGTTTTACTATAAATTGTTTGCACCAAAATTACCTATCTTCATTACTTCGATGTATTTTATGTATTTATTATAAATATAGAATCGTTATTATATTTATTCGGATTTATGGTATTTATAAATATATTTTTATGTTATTTTATGTTTTTCTTTATGTAATTAATGTAGGTATTTACACTAGTATCTTTTGCACACTTACCCACTACTACAAACTTGTCCCCTCTCTCATTAAGGTTTACTGAAAGAGAACTCTTTTTAGGGTTAAGCTCACCTTTGCAACACCTCTCTAGTTATGGTTTAAATTATCAGTGCAATAAAGAATTAAGAATCAAAAAGTATCAAAGTAGTATAGTAAATTATTCAAAGGAAGGTAAGGAATTCAACCCCACAAACCTTTCTAAAACAACTTTCTAAAGAAATATTCTAACGTGTTTTGTTGCGTAAATGGCTACCCGTAATTAATTAAAATTATTTAAGCCACAGCTTAACGCGGTCACCATTTATTCTAATATTTATTCCTTTTGCAAAGGGGAGGATAAGCTTTCCTTAAAAGATAGTCAAACAGAAGCTTAGCGTATTTATTTACATGAGTAAATACAAAAGACATTAGTTGACTTGGTATTCCCTGTGAGTCTTCGTATGAATAAATAAAGAGATTAAGGCACATACCCCACCCAAACTAGCGCCGCCACCTACTTTATGTTGTTATTCTGTTTAACAAAGGAATTTTCAAATATCCATTTGCCCAGTTGCCCTTGGTGGCCACCAAAATCTATTTTCGTATCTCTGCCTAAACTAAATAGAATAAAACTATTACAGAGGCATTAAAAAAAGCTTATGATAGGTATCACTAACAGGAAGATTGATATTTGAAAATTATTTTGTTTAAACGGAATAATAAGATAAATTAGGTGGCGTTGCCACTTTGGGTTAGGTATGCGCCTTAAGGGCTATTCCTTAAAATAAATAGTTTGGTCAGACTGAAAAGAGGGCACTATGACTTTGGGTCTATCTGATTAACATGACCTAAACGTGCGTTGCTAGGGTGCGTTTCCACTGACGCGGTGCCGGACGGAATGAAAAGATGTAAAGGTGCTGCTATTTTCTTAACCGACAACATGATGTATTATCTCTCCAAGAGATTCAACTTGACTGATCTGAACATGGCTCTCTGCAGCTGAGCTCCAGTCTGCCACGCTCCGTTTCAATAGAAACACTTGCCTTTTTTCACAGTTCTTCTCTGCTATACTCCGCCACGTTCCGCGTCAGTTCAAAGTGTAAATGGACCTCAAATCCTACTAGATCCATAGTTTAATAGGACATGTGTCAGTGAAAACGCACCCTAAGCCCTGCATTCATAGTTTTACAAGACATTCAATGACAACCTGTATTTTTCCACGAAAGAATCCCGCCTCGATTGAGTTCTTAGGTATATATTGGATGTTTTCTTTTTTGGATAACGCCCAATTGAATTATTAGACCTTGTCATATAAAAAATAGTGTTAACTGTAAACAATGTAAAATCCGTATTTTTTCTAACTATAAATAATAATAAACTGGACAATTCACACAGCATTATCTAGCCCCGAGTTAAGCAGAGCTTGTTTTATGGGTACTAGATACCTGATATACATAATACAATACAATACATTACTATGGCGAAGGTATGTCAGCAAAATCTGAAACAAAAGACAAACGACTTTAAGCTATTGCTGTAGATTTGCGATTTCTATCTAGCTTTCTGTGAATGCGATATTATAAAAGTTCAATGTTGAATCTAACGCCGCGCTGTGAGCAGATTTCGACAAACCGAAAACCGAGAACAACAGATGAAAATCATCTTAATTCCTTTGAATTTACGACTAGATGCTTACCTACACTACGATGCCTTGAGATCCTTGAAACCCTGGTTCTAGTGCCACTAGTTTGAAGCTTCAGCGCTTTCAAGATTCTCTAAAGTGTACATAACTAAAGAATCACACCATAAAAATGAGGGGCCCAAAGAAAAAAAATTGACAATTAAATAAACCTTTATCATTAAGACAAAATATGGAGTATCGTAGAAAATTCAAAAACTAATTTTTTTGCCGTTTTCGACATTTATATTTGAAGCTGACCAGTTTTGACGACCTCTGTGGCGCGGTGGGCGAAGGTCTGCCTGCGACGCAGGAGGTTGCGGGTTCAAATCCCGCCTCGGGACAAATGTGTGTACGATCTGCAGACATTTGTTCAGGGTGTTCTGGTCGTTTTCTATGTATAATAAAAAAATATCTATCAATGCATTGTGTTATAATATTATGTATATCAGTTACCTAGTACCCATAACACAACTCTGCTTGGCTTGGGGCTAGATAATGCTGTGTGGATTGTCCAGCATTATTTATTTATTATTTATTTATTTTACAAAGTCTCATTCAATATAAAGATACGCCAAGAACTATTGAGCCAAGTAAACGCATTTGACCAGTTATAACAGACCACATACAGTCTGTGGTCTGAGAACCTTGAGAGCCTGTAAAAAATACTTACCTAAAGGTACCAATATCAGGATTGTAGAATTTGAAATTCTTTCAGCAACATCACCTGTCAAATAAATAAACCAATAAATTTTCCCCGACATTTTACAATTTCTCTTGAATCTCTCACCACAAAACCATTGCAGGATACCACGCGTTTTACACACGACATAAATGTCATAGAACAGATATAACCTGAAAAGTCGTGTACGGTACGGAGGAGGTTGTACCAGCCTGTTTAATTAAGAACACGAAATGAGATTCTCGGCATAATGAAAAATAAACTCAGGACCCGAGCCGAACCGTCGTCAGCGACAAAAATGGAAGCAAACAGAGGACAAATTTTAGGGTTCTCGACTCCTTATTCCAACAATTATCTCATTACGACAGACAAACTAGGTGGATTGCTTACAATTTAGTCGCAGCTGTTTTTGATTATGTTAGTGTGTAATTTTATTACGTCGACATTGTTTTGCAGGGAAGCCTGCTGTTGTAGTTTTTAGGTCAATTGGCCCATTAAAAACTAATAACTGTTCATCATCTTTCAGGAAAATATTTAACATTTCGGAATGAATTTTTGTGAGCATATTTGGATGATAATGTGTAAGTGATGTGGTGACAGTGTAAAATTTGCTTTTGTTTACTAATTGTTGATATTCGCTCTATATTGTTTAGATCTCAAAACACAAGCTTAGCTTAGTTTTTGCTAGATGGTGCTGTATGAATCTGTAATATAAATAAATAAATAAATAATGCTGGACAATTCACACAACATCGTCTAACCCCGTAGCAGAGCTTTTGTAATGGCTAGATTACTGGTAAACTGAATATAGATTTTTTATAAATATAAAATATCAAGAATACCCGAGTCGTGGGAATCGAACCCGCAACCTCCTGCGTCGCAGCAGACCTTAATTCTAAAATTCTAGCAAAACACAGTAATACACAAAACACGAAATCTAACTTAATCAGTAGGAACAAAATTAGCGTAACGACCGTTGATGGCTCGCTTCATTCTATGACGGAATACCTAATTTAATCCAACATGATTTATAGAGGGGGCCATTTTCATGAATACAATATTCCCCAAACGAAAATTAGGTTCACTCAATTCGCTCAAATGAAAAATTGAGCTACAAGTTGCGTGGTATGAGGCAGTAAAAATTGGCAGGTAGACGCCAGATCAATGCCATAACAGGGAAAACTTTCACTTCTACTAGAATTTAATAAATAATGCCCGATCCACACAAAGTGGAATCATTAAATTATTGTGTTAGTTCCATTCATTCATTATTAATTTTCTAATTTTTATATAAATCGTCGACTATCGTATATTATGTAATTTTATTATTTAAAAAAAACAACCAGACGCTCAGAGCAACGCGTGACCTGAAAACTGGTAAGTATCTGGCGCAGCGCATCAGCATTGCCATACAGCGGACTTGCCCCGTTGTATGGCAAGTCTTGGGGACGCTTCCAACTGGTATTGATTGAGCTTCCTTTAGATTGATTGCAACAGTCTGCAATTATCTCAATTGTTTTAACTGTAAATACTTGTTCTAATTTGTTTCTTTAATTGATTCTTTGATAATTAAGAATTTCACTATAATTATAATGTTTAATTTTATTTCCACCCAGTAACTTTATTAAACATCACTGCTTATAAAAACATGCCGTCGTTGTATAACCACATTGTTTCGTAAGTCACAAATAGCAGGCCTTTTTTAGGGTTCTCTTGTTAATTGCTCCCTATCGATTACCACCATGATTGTACATAAAACGAACACGCGCACGTCCAACGGTGAAAACCAATAATGTAACTAAAGTTTGCGTCGGGGTGGTCGAGCGTGTCGAAAAACGCAACCCGCCACACGCAGCACGTTGAAACCCGCCTTTATGCTTCATACAAATAGGCTAGTTTCCTAAAATAATCTAATCATCGAGTACCGGAAGAAATTGTACACGTTTTTTTTTCTTTTGTCAATGAAATAAAATATGATAAAGATACCGCTCGTGGAAGTTAAGGAGTGGCTCTTGACGTCACATAGTCGCTAAAATGTGACGCCCAGGTAACGTCACGCGGAACTTTAACTGGTTATCTTTAGTAATGCGAAAGTATGTCTGTTTGTTTATTTGTTTGTACTTCCTTTACACCCTATCTATGCAACTTATCGACTTGATTTTTGGCATAGAGTTAGTTGAAAGGAAAGTTATGTTATACTCCATCCCTTCAACTAACTTTATGTCAAAAATCAAGTAGATGGGCTGATTAGTTAGGGGGTAAAGGATTGACAAACAAACAAACACAGTTTCGCATTTGTCTATAGTTAATAAAATTAGTATAGATTGTCAAAAAAAAAAATACCAGTCCAATGTCTTCTGATAATCTAACTGACGGACTAATTCGTTTTTATTTTTTATTTTATACGGAAACTAGTCTACCACACACATAAAATATATGACATGCTGTAGAATGAAAAGAGCCTTATACAAACAACCTAAGGACTGAACTTTGTAGTAGAACTTTCAGTTTGACAAGGTACCATGCCATTCTTAGATCACTCAGATCATACAACATATAAAATTCTATCAGAAGCAATATTGGTTTCTAATTTATTAAAAAAACGTCAAGTGCAAGTTTAATTCGCGCATCAAGGGTTCCGTACAAACTTCTAAGAGTAGAAGCCAAGAAATCAACCCAGACGAATAGTGCACAATAATTTTCTGATTTGAAAACGGTTATGACTTAATTTATTTAGTCTCTCGAACTCGGGACTAAATAAGTTACTTCCAACCCTAGGGAAAACTAGCGAGAAAGAACCTAGACCCATTTCTCCGTATAACCCCGTTTTTGCCGTGTCATTCCGCTCAATGGCTTTCATTTGTGCCGCACAAGGAGATTGCTGTTATGTATCTATTT
The DNA here is from genome assembly GCA_946478455.1 of Eupithecia vulgata. NCBI lineage: Eukaryota > Metazoa > Arthropoda > Insecta > Lepidoptera > Geometridae > Eupithecia > Eupithecia vulgata. Next base: position 6,651,550 of record OX297869.1, on the reverse strand, counting down.
GATAAGCCCATATCTTATCTGGAGGCTGCCGGAATTTGGCGTAGACTGATGACGTCATTACCGTTTGCTCAAGTATTTTCTTCATATCGCATTGAGGCTGAGTGCGGCTGTTGCTAGTTAGTCAAAGTAGGATATGTAGTGTAGGAAGAATTTATTTTATTTCACCTTAGTAAATAGGTATACATCCGACAGAGAACTAAGGTTATCGACGTAGCTCAAAGGATTAGCAAGCTAAAGTGGCAGTGGGCTGGCCATATTTCGAGAAGAACCGACAACCGCTGGGGTAAATGTGTTCTTGAGTGGAGACCGCGACTCGGCCAACGTACTGTAGGATGCCCTCCGACCAGGTGGCATGACGATTTGCGAAAGACTGCTGGCAGATGCTGGATGCGACAAACTGAAGACAGGGCGCTATGGCGCTCATTAGGGGAGGCCTATGTCCAGCAGTGGACTGGTACTGGCTGATGATGATGAAATAGGTATTCCGCGTGTTATTTAAAAAATTCTCTAATTAGATAGTTACCTACTTAAAGAATACACTAAAGATTTTGTAAAATATAACTTTTTAATCTAAGGAAAATATTGTATTAAAAATATAATTGGTTGTAATTTTTTAAATGTCCTCAATAATACGAGTTTTAAATAAATAATAATAACATGGTCACGGCCCAGACGACTGGATATATGCCAACACTAAAACATGGAACACTGTTGGAAATTTAATTAGGGAATGTAGAAAAAATGCTGTCCAAGTAATCGGTAGGGTTTTCAACTAGTTCGTTCCTATACGCTTAATACTCTTTGAAACCAAACCATTCCTTAGAATAAAACTACCGGAATTTTTCACCCCTACTTTACGCGACCTAGACGGCTCAACTTATTGGATCTCCAGCAAGAACCGTCGATCTAAGTTGACACTCATGTGCAGAGTCTGTATTTTCTCTTGCGTGTAGCGTATTATTTAAAGATTGGCAAGGATATTGGCTGTACTTTGCCTCGAATTCAAGTGAATTTGTAACACAGATAGAGAGATTAAGCGACGCTTTTCTCTTGGCAAGTCATGCTGTAGGTATATTTTGAAATAGATGGTAGCAAACACAATTCAGTTCGTGTTACTGAAAGTATAGTATTAATTTTGCTATTATAAGTAAAAGCTGAGCTGAGGAACCTTTTCCTATGAAGAAACCTGCTGGATAAAAGACCATAGTGTCTAAAAGATTAAATCAAGTGAAAATTTTAAATAAAGATTTAAAATCTTTACTGATTCCCAGAATACAAGTCAACGCGAGGTATGTATTTTTTATATTTTAAATAATGCTGGTCGTTTCAAACACCTTTATATAGCCCTAAGCTAAGCAGAGCTTGTGTTATGGGTACGAGATAACTGATATACATAATACAATACATTACATAGATAGATATTTTCATTTTTATATAGAACCAGACCAGAACAGCCTGAACAAATCAAAAGTCAAAAATTCTTTATTTCCATAAATACAAAAATGTAAACTTAGAAAAATAAATAAATAAATAATGCTGGACAATTCACACAGCATTATCTAACCCCAAGGTAAGCAGAGCTTGTGTTATGGGTACTAGATAACTGATATAATGTAATATTATACATTACATAGATAGATATTTTTTATTATACATAGAAAACACCCAGACCAACGGAACAAATTTCTGCAGATCGTACACAAATTTGTTCCGAGGCAGGGATCGAACCCGCAACCTCTTGCGTCGCAGGCAGACTCTCGCCCGCTGCGCCACTGAGGTCGTCAAATTATAGGGTGCCAATAATTATTATTCCAAAAAAATACATACAAAAATAAAATTATTAACATGTCAGTTGGTACCCTATTGTAACCCAATGCCATAACTACAAAAATATTCCTAGTCTACTCCACTGACAGCCACAAAGCCTTCATCCAGAGGAAAGTCGAGGAACGTGATCTTGCATTATGCATGAAAAACCTTTTCCTTATAGAGTGGGCGTAAAATTTGCCGTGACAATCTCATGTGAAATAGAGCTATTTATCACCAAATATACATTTTATTGGGGTTTTTTGTTAATATTTATGGAAAAAGTTCAACTAGGAAATGACAAGGTGCTTGGCTAGCCGAGCCATAGGTTTTGTTTCTCGCTATTTTATGAAATCCTCTGATTAAAAGTAAAATATGTTTGAAATCAAGAGATTGACTTGAACCGCAATCTAGATCTGAAAAACAGTACGGAAGTCATTATTTTTTTACGAAATCTTATAAAGTCGGTCTGCTAAATCTCATGGCCAGGCAAATATTTCTATTGCCAATGTAAAATACCTACCTATCAAAAACCCACCGTGATAAGCTGTGTCGTTTAGTTAGGACCCTCTATTTTGCTATTGCTACGTGACCCGCCCTAACAAAATATTTTACCACGTAAGCTTATCCACACAGAAAATTCTTCGTAGCTCTACGGAGCAGTTATAGTGTCAGGACCCGACTTTCGACTCACACTACGTATTTAAATCACTTGGGGAGCATTAGTCTAGCAGTAATGTCCTGGCTTTGTCCAGGAATGGAGGCAGTTAGCCATCGCTTAGCGCTAACATTTGAACTAGGTGTCTAAGGATGCTGACGTAAATTTATAGGCGACGTAGATGCATGCGTTTTAGTGAAATACCTTGTAGGTTTTTCGAAACGTTTTGCGAGTGCTTAGAAATATCGGAGACTGAATATTGACGAACGTTTTAAGGTGCAAGGTGTAACTTTCATAAAGATTTTGAAGGTCAGAACAGGATTACAGAAAAAATTGTTTGGATTTCTCGCCGTTTAACTGACTGTTCGTTTCGATCTATGGAAGTTGTGCTAACAAACGCGAAAAAAGATTTTCTTTTGAAATGAAATTGAAATGCTGGACAATTCACACAGCATTAATATAAAAATAGCATTAATACTTTTGTTTATTACTCGATAGTTCAAGTTACAGTTTAAAATTTAACTTGTATAGCGTAAAGAAATTAAAGTAATTAACATCTGATTTGTAAGTCGAGCATTTTTATTTATAGAAAAATATTAAAATTTAGGAATTTTCAAAGCGTTTTAATTGCGTAGTGTAAGTGGCACTTCTAATTAGCTAAATCGATTTGAAATGAGTTTGCTCAAATCTTATTTTATTCGATTAAAACTCAACGTCAACAGTCTTCAGACGCAGGCATCCCCCTGATTTTTTTATCTCATGAGGGATAATGCCCATTATCACCACGTTGGGCATGCCGGTTGGGATCGCAGTTTGATGGCAAATCTAATCTGCAAAAGGCGCTGCTGACGCCCCCCGCTGTATGTCCCTTAGTTGCCTCTTACCACGGAAAGATGGGGTGGTGCAAATTCGAAGCCGGCACCACACGGCTTCGATTTCTTTTCTTTTCGATACTTTGATTAAACCCTCTATTAAAGTAATTGAATCCCATACTTTTTGATAACGTATATCCCCATGAAGCTCAACCAGCCATATACCACCTATTCATCTACTGTCTACAGCTGTATACATAGAACTATTCCAGTAATAGGATGTTTCCAAAATACCCAACAAACACGGATCCGAAACGTATGATTTCAACTTATTTTGCAACATGAATATAAAATTACAATAAAGGTTTAATATTCCCATTGGATATTTAAACACACGGCAAACATACAGGAATATTTTACTTTAGTCAGTTTCAGTTACCTGGCCACAAAACAGTTCTAAATTGTTACTAAAAGTTATTAATTTCCGCACAATAGGTTTCCGAGTCCAGAATTTTAGGATTTAAATGCACCCGGACTCGCATATATTTCCTGGATTTATGACAGTCATGCACCAACTCTTTTAGTTTTGGGTTTCAAAACAAAAGAAACTTTATGCATAAATATTGTAGTAGGTATTTTATGCCTTCAAGCTGAACTCTCGAGCGTGTGTGTGCCCTGAGGTAGGAAAATTGTATGGCCGTAGCCAACAATTGTATTCGATTGCCTGAAGCAGGAGAACTTTTATCGAAAACAAATAAAAAAAAACACGGTACAATGTATAACACGTTTTCGCTTTAAAATTGATTAACCTACTCGATTATTCTATTTAGTTTACTTTTTTTTATACAGCGAGGATTTTTTTTTTCGAATCGACTGGTCCGGCGGGGACCAGATTGATATGGGAATCGACGCCCTATTGAGCAATCTTAAGTATGATAAGGTGCTTACATTTTCGTGCAGCCGATTATTTATTTACCATCAAACTTATCATACACACTCACATTAATATAAAATATACATAATTATAAAAAAAATACGACAAGGTGTACCTACACCGTACCTACCTACATTTTCGTGCAGCCAATTCTCCCAAATATTCAATTAAACATCACATAACCGGTACCTAAAACAATTTCGTTGCTCAAACGTAAATAAGTAATTACCCAACCAATATCTTCCTTTAATCGAGAAACGTATTATTACGTTCCCCGGTAAGTGTTTACATATCGAGTTATTCTCACAACGTAACGTGATACGTAGTCAAGTAAATTTGATTTACAGTGGGATTCAGAGGTGTTTTATGGTGGTAACAAAAATATTGAATTCTCACACTGTTATGCACTGGTTTGACGTGTTTGAGGAATGTGGATTTTGAGTTCTATATCCATAAAAATAAACGGCATCTGTGACTTTGAGTGATGCGGGCGATCCATAAAGCTTTGTCGTCCCGTTTCACGTAAAATAAAATCTCCCAATAGCCATCTGTACACAATACTTCGTAAGTTCTGATGTTTTCAATAATATTTTGAGTTCCATCGGATTTATAAGAACAACGTTATTGCAGATGGAATGAAACCTCGCAATAAACAAAACAATATTGTCCTTTTGCTTGATTCGGAATTTCGTACGATATCGTAAACGACTGCTGTTTTCGAAGCTACCTATAAACATTATTCCATAACACCAGAGAGAACTAACATAAACAGAGACGCAATACGTATAAAAAGGGATTTTTACGCCGGCATCGATGCGATAATCCTAAAAAATAGATAAAGTTACGTTGTCATCCTACTGAACGGTTGTTACCGCTTGTGGCGTGAATGTGTATAAAGGTAAACTGGTCGGTGAAAAAGGAATGCCTAAGGTTTTTAAGGTTTTCAAAGATGATTGTATTGCAAACCATAAAACACCTTATTCTAAAGCTTTTTTTTTTTTAAAGCGTCAGTATGCATGGACTTTGAAAATAAATTGACAGTTGGAATACCCAGATGACGTTTTAAATAATTTAGGATAATCAGACTAGTACTATAAATGCGAAAGTTTAAATAGATGGATAGATGATGGATGTTTGTTGCTCAATCACGCCAAAACAGCTTAACGAATCTGGATGAAATTTGGCTCAAAGATAGATTATAATCTGGAATAGCACATGACCTATCTTTTATCCAAGAATAGTCACTCTGTTAATAACACATAAAGGTAGAGTAGGCTTACCTATTTTCCTGAATTCTATCTTATCTAAAACCTTTGAACTATTAGTACATAGTGGTTTTCCTCTCAGAAGGGAAAAGTGTATAAGGAAGAAAAAAATACGATGATTTCTGTACTTTTTATACACACCGAAGATACTCACCCGAAAATTGGAATAGTCTAGTCTAATAGGTCCATTAGAATTAGCAGACTCTTACGTCATAAGCTAAACCACAATCTCTTCGCCTGATAACCTCACTATTATTAACCTATTACAAATTCTCTGTAATTCGAGCGAATACAGTCTAATATTGTGTATGTGCCGGTAATCTGTGACGTCTTGGGTCGTGTGATCTTGGTACTTGGCGATACGAAAACGTGCTCCGAATTCCGACTTGGTACCACTACAGCTCGGGTTACAGTGTTAAGCCATTGGCACACTAGGAACGTAGGTACTCAACTCATGGATACGTTTGAAAAAAATACCTAGGTATATACATTATTTATTTAACAGCTAAAAATAATTACAACATAATATTCACACTTACATCTATTTTCTAAAAATCTAAGCCGTTACCAGAAGGCATAGTGCCCAGAATGCTGGCAGCATTGCCACGTCGAATGGCAATGCTAATTCGTTGACCGAAATAAAAACCAGCATTCCGATCAAATGTGGACTCTATTAGTAGTTTTGTAAGATCTTTATAGATAACGTGTGCACCAGGACCCCAAGGACCTATGGTTTAGATTTTTGGTTTGTTTTTTTTACCTAGGTATAGATATACGGTTCTTTTTTTCGACTGGTGATATGGATCAGTTGTGCTACCTGTAGATTGTTTGAAACAGTCTGTTAGCACAATTGTTTCAATTGTGAATACTAGGTCTCATTTGTTTCTATTATTTCATGCAGTTTGAAATTGATATCGTAACTGTATCATAAATAAAAAAAAACGCTTGTTGGAGGTGATATTCCGGGAAAGGACATGGGTTACTTTTTATCAAAACGAAAACGCAAGGGCAGCCGTGGTAGGAAGCTAGTAATGTAAATTAGTCTAGGGTATCGAAAAAATAAAATTCAAAATAACTGAATAAGCATGTTCAGTCATTATCAAGTCATTTTCCGGAATTACAATAAATTCACACACAATTTTATCACCCGAAAAGGAAGGAACGTCCCATAAATTAAAGCATTCGATTCATCGAATGTTCCGGAAAAACAGAATCAATGGGAAATGGATAAAACTTTCAACCGGTTAAAAAGCGTTGTTTATAAACTACTGACATAAGCGAACAAGAGACTTACGACTCTATAATTATTATAGTTCGAGTTACCTACTAAGTACCTATTACGGGTAGGTATGGTCTAGAAATGATATTACAATTTTGACGTGCAAACGGGCTACCTAGTCTGGTTGGTTTACACACAAAAACGTTGAGGAAAAGGTTTTCCTTAGAATTGAAATGGTTAAATAGGATAATATCTTGCGCGGAATTGTTACTAAATATTTTCATCTTTATATTTTGCAATGGATTTCCGCAAAGTAACGCCTGAATCTATTTTTTATGGTTAAATAGGATTAACGATGGATGTAAATATAACACCAAAATACTAAGAAAAAGGTTTCCCTTAGAAATGAAATGGTAAATCAGGATTAATGATGGATGTAAATATAACTACATAAAAAAATCTTTAAAAAACACTTTTTTGTGTTAAAAAATAAACGTGTTTTTTGACTGTTTTTCCTCTACGTTTGTCAAGGCTGTATCTCCTGAATTGTAAAAGGTTGACAGTTTACAAAGTGTGCTGTGTGTGCATTTCACAGAGAATAAATATGCAGTAAATTTAATAATTATGGTTAATTTAATGAGAATGACACCAAGTTTAATAATGATCACCGAAATGAAGCAACGTTTTTGATGGGTGACTGCGTCATGTTGGGTTTGGCTTTTTTGACCATGAAAGATAAAATTTAGGGTTTCTCTTGTTTCTTTTGTGAAAGTATATTAAATCTGGAACGGAAGCCTTCATTTGCGAGACGACTCGACTTGGTAGTTTTTTTTTTACAATCTGGTGCCAAACAGCATTCGTATAGCTGTAAAGTTTTTCCTTCAAAGCTCACTATGCCTAGAACTTAAGCTATCACAGATAAAGTGAACCACTTTGTATTGAGTTGGATATCTACGTTGACATTTTACTGGCTTAAGGTTACAAAAAAACTCCAACTGCGTTGTGATCCTTCTTTACATACATAACATTTTTGTGAGCACTTTGAACAATCTGGATTATGAAGAAGATGAAAATTATTCAAGAATATGCACGTATATCGTATAAGTTCAGTTGGGTTTCATGGGCGCGGTTATTTTTTCTAAAGTATCACCATTTTTGATACGAACAATGTTACTGGATAAAGGAGTAAAGCCGCTGCCTAACCGCAGCGCACGCTGTGGACGGCTACGTGGCGGATTTTAGCTGCGTGGGTTCACAAATAAAAACAAAGTAAAAACTTTAACAGTTAAGTATATTGTTATAATTGATTGGTACGCCATAAGATCTAACACATTTAGAGTTGTCTTTCACATCATAAAGTTAGAGCATCCAGAACCTTACTTTACCAACTCAAATATGTGCATGAAAATAATCGAGTTAACTTGACCCTCGAGTCAAGTTCTTATAAAATAAAGCCTTTGAAATTATCATCCAGTCCCTAACCTCAAGTTAAAACATAAATTGCCTTTTCAAGTTCCTTCCACTTGGGCAATAATCATGGCAACAGTAATATCCTTGAAGATTCAACCGCAAGACTTGGCAATTAACGGAACAAAAGAAACGCTCGAGCTTATTATCTTATTGTGTCTTCTATGGAAATAAAGAATGTTTGATTTGTGCCAACTGGAAGACCAATTACCTCCAATATTTAGTTCATGGAAAAATGCCTAGAGGACGCGGAAATCAAATAACTATGTAATCAATTTCGACGTCTTTTATTGTTTATTATTGGCAATAATCGCTTCAGGACTCATTGGGTGCTTTTTCGTCGGATATTAAGCTATGTAGCTAAGTAATAAGAAGAGCTCAATTTCATAGCTTAGCTATTCCAGGAACCTATTCAAGTAGAAGAACCAATGTCACCGACATATTTCTAAGAACTAGTAAACTTTTGTGGCACTAGACAGGTCATGTACTTAGGTCGTAGAACCTATAACCGCCTGGGGAGTAAAGGTTCTAGAGTAGCGACTGCGATGTAATGCGAAATGGAGTGTTGGGAGATATACACTCGGTCGACTTCGTGAATTTAGCGGACGTAAGAAATTTAGCTAACGATGCTTATTTACAGTTATAGCTGATCTATTTGATAATTTCCTTATCTGTAAAACAAAGTCGTGTTAGTTACACCATTTATAACTCAAGAACGATGGGACCGATTTTCATGGTTTTTGGTTTGTTGGATTTCTCTTAGTCCGGAATAGGATAATATAACATTGTAAAAATGACCAAAAAATTACTACCCGTACGAAGCCGGGGCGGACCGCTAGTTTCTATATATTCGTAATTTCCTTGTTTGTCTTTTCTGTTTAATGGCTTTGAATTATAATTAAAGCACATTTTACTGTGACGTAATTTGTATACCGATGTATGGCTGATAGGCTGATATAGGATCTTATATAGGTGGTCGATGAACGCTAGTTTTAACAATCCAGTAGTCGCTTACCTTCGTTGCAGGTGTCTAGTGAAGACGAGCTCTGGAGGACGAATGACTGAACCATATGTCGCCATGCCTTGGAGTATAACGCGGCATACGAAGTCATTTTATATGAAGGTATATTGAAGCCTTTAACAGTTTTCAGTTAAAGGTGAAATAATCAAAAATAGGAAAAACAAAACTAGAAGCACCTAGTTTACAACGGCACGTACAATTCTCAAGGAAATTTAAAAATTATTTGTACCTATGTATAGAAATTATTAATTTTGAATGTGAGAGATCTATGCCATTGAGCTGGCTTTTACTTTATCTATGCAAATGATAAGCTCTACTTCGCAGTCTAAAATCTTTCAAAGGTCTTAAGAAGTACCAACAACCGAAAAGCGAACATGTATCAGCCAACTTCTTAATATAATCTCATTGGATCTAAGTTCGAATTCCCTAATCCTAGAACTTCAAATCCCAATATCTACATAACCATGTCTATGTTTTACAGTTTGATCTAACTTAACCCGTAAATTGCAAGTTTGAGTGTCAGGCACCAATATTTATACAGGCAATAATTTAACTCGAGAGCTCTGTGATGGCGGTGTCAAGTCTATAGCAACGCGTGATTAACGAGAGAAGTTCAGAAATGTAGGCACTGCGAAGCGGCAATATAAGTTAAGAATAAATAAATGTAATTTTTTGTAGTAGAAAATCGCGTAAAATGTTTACTTTCAACAGAATTGGCCATTCATCTTTATTATAAACACTTTAAGATAACATTTACTTAAGTGACTTAATTTTAGCTAAGTATTAAAGCATACTGTGTCCAACATGATAACGTTGTCCTATTTATCAGCGATACTTTTTCAAAAAGGCGAGCACATTCTCATATGAACTCCATCCTCACTTACACCTTACACCACTTTATACGTTTGCTAAGTTTTCTGCTTTGTTCATGTCTTGATCTTCAAAATCAAGCAAAACAAGCAAACTTAAATAAATCCCGATTTAAGTTTGCTTGTTTTGCTTAATTTTAGCTATTTAAGTATATTATTTCCTACAAAATATTTCATATATATAAGTGATGCTTATTCACAGTGCAGCCATATTTGCTGCAAAGCTCGCTCATTCTCATGTGAACTCCACTCACACCTACGCCTCACACAACGTTTGTTTTGTTTCCTGCTTTGTTCATATGTCTTGGGGGAGAGATTTTTGTCAAGTTTTAGGTAACAGGCATAGTCAGCATAGTCGAAATCACACAAGACAGACAGTTTATATGTGTGTTACAGTTAGTAAAGCACTGAAATTGTAATTATGCTTTTGACATATGTTGTTGTTTTGTGACGAGATTGTCGAAATGCAAGTTCGACAAAAACCATATTGGACAAAATCCATGCTAGACGAAATGCGTGTTGAATAAAGCGCGTACGGGACGAAACGCTTATCAAACTGTAATTGAACGAATTTCGTTTTTGACTGACTGCTAAGAAAACAAAGAGAAGCCGCAAGTATAAAAATACTTGACTGGAAAACATCACACCTAGCAGTGCTTATCAATGTTTTTTATTGCTTTAATTGTCTAGTCTGGTACCTCGTTAAAACCAAAGGTGTTTGTAGAGAACTACATAAAACACTTTATGGTACGCTTGTACACTAGTTCCTGAACGCGTTGTTTCTATAGAAATGTGAAAAAGATATTTCTTTTACATGAACACTGATATAAAAAATAAAAAGTGTAAAAACCTGATCAGTATTTTTTGCACGAAGAAGTAACAAACATACGTCCATCCATCCAAACTCTCAATGTTGGTCGAAATCCACGTTGGACACATAAATAAATAAAATAAATAAATAATGCTGGACAATTCACACAGCATTATCTAGCCTCAAGGTAAGCAGAGCTTGTGTTATGGGTACTAGATAACTGATATACGTAATATTATACATTACATAGATAGATATTTTTTATTATACATAGAAAACACCCAGACTAACGGAACAAATTTCTGCAGATCGTACACAAATTTGTTCCGAGGCGGGGATCGAACCCGCAACCTCTTGCGTCGCAGGCAGACTCTCGCCCCCTGCGCCACTGAGGTCGACAATACATCTATTACATGAAATGTGGTTTTCCAGGTATAAACCTACAACCATGCCAATTTCAGCCCGATCCAATCAATATTCTTTGCATGAAGAAGTATCAAACATACATCCATACATAATAATAATAATAATAATAATGCTGGACAATTCACACAGCATTATCTAGCCCCAAGGTAAGCAGAGCTTGTGTTATGGGTACTAGATAACTGATATGCGTAATATTATACATTACATAGATAAATATTTTTTTTTAATACATAGAAAACACCCAGACCAACGGAACAAATTTCTGCAGATCGTACACAAATTTGTTCCGAGGCGGGGATCGAACCCGCAACCTCTTGCGTCGCAGGCAGACTCTCGCCCGCTGCGCCACTGAGGTCGTCGAGACATACATTCATACATTCATACATTCATCCAAACTCTTCTTTAAAAAAATTGTGAAACGCTTTTTTCCAGGTGGTTGACATAAACGAGCATTTCAGTAGTAACAACCATGAAGCAGTTAAATCATTCCGCCCATAGATTTTGTTACAGCATTTTGCACCTTATTCCGGTTTTATGGCATGCTATTTTCGTAACCATTGCCATCATTCAAACCCCGACCCGCATTTGCCGTCATGGCTTACATATTCTTTACCGACGGAAAAAGTGGAGAAAGTTCTATATTCGGCTGTATGTATGTTTTTAAATTATATATATTTATATGTATGTTCATCGATTTCTTCGTCTTAGATTTTTTTTCGCTTTAGTAATTTTTTGCGAAATACTTACAAAACAGTGTTAATACAGTCTGTTTTTAGTTTTTTCAAAACAAATTATTTTCATCATCATTATTTATCAGTTCTTAGTGTAGGTATTATCTTTCTTTACACTAAGCTCAGAATAAATCTTCCATGGAGCTTAAAGCCCGCTTATTCAAAACGTCCGTCGAATAAATTCCACTTTCGTATGGACAGCCCGTAGTGGCAACTGCTTTTGAATGGTTTAGATAAGAATAAATGGTTATTTGGGAAATTAAGCATAGCTCAAGAGGCGCAAATATGCAGGTCTCGACAGAGCCTACACATTTGCTCCCCTTGGAGTCGAGACCCTAGGTTCGTGGGGTACCGAGGCTCTCCGGGTTTTCAAAAAATTATCTGAGCGTCTGGTCGAAGCGACGCGTGACCCGAGAGCTGGTGAGTATCTGGCACAGCGCATCAGCTTTGCTATACAGCGGGGGAATGCAGCCAGTGTCTTAGGCACGCTTCCAACTGGTATTGATGTGGATCAGTTGAGCTACCTGTAGATTGTTTGCCACAGTTTGCAGATAGCTTGATTGTTTCTATTGTAAATACTAGTTTTAATTTAAATTTGTTATTTGATTGTTATTTTCTTTCTGAATAAAGATTTTTATTAAAAATAAAAAAAAAAGCATAGCTTGGCCGGAGATTTTTTTTCTATTTCTTTCATTGCAATAAACGGGAGGTTTTCAACCGAATCGGAAAGTACGTTTGTATGGGAGCTTAGAGGTTCGCCTAATCCTTAAATTGTCTCCTTCGGTCCGGATAATAGAATGACTTTCCCCTTTCTGAATTTTTTCTTTAAATAATGACTTGTTTAAAAAAAACTACGACGACGAATTGCTTGACATTCCATCATCAGCCTTTAGATTATCACAGTCTGCGATATATACATATTTTTCGATTGTGGTGTGTGAAACACATGATTATTTTTTATCGGGTACGATTTAATTCTCTCTGAACCTTTAATGAATTTTGTGTACATTCATTAAAGTTATGAGAAAATTATATAAGCCAAGTTACTGCAAATGGACATTAAAAATAAATCAAAACTTTACTCACTTTAAAATGTACTTATTCAACGTTATTAAATAATTTACCTTCGTCATATTAATCCACCGTGGTTAACATTTGCAGTAATTAAATGTTACGCTAAGTGTTTTGCTACGGACCACCCTTTTCCGAATCCACTTAACGATTCCCGAATCCACTTAGCTGGTGGAGCTTACCCCTTTCGGTGTCATAAAAGTGAGTTTATGCTACATCGGTTTCAATACTTGCCCGGCTGCGGCCACTTTAGTGTGACTAATTTTACATAGTGGAGTAGAAAAATGTATACATTGACTGTTTTTTCAGAAGAACAAAGTCCTCATATTGGAACAGCATCCTCCTTTTTAAGGCACATTTTTATTTACTTTGATAGTAGTTAAACGCGTAACCATAAGTAAGATCATTTCTTAGTAAATTAAATAATAATAAGTTCGATTCCCGCCTCGGAACAAATGTGTGTACGATCTGCATACATTAAAATTTGTTCAGGGTGTTCTGGTCATTTTCTATACATAATAAAAAATATCTATCTATGTATTGTATTATATTATGTATATCAGTTATCTAGTACCCATAACACAAGCTCTGCTTAGATTGGGGCTAGATAATGCTGTGTGAATTGTTCAACATTATTTATTTATTTAAGTTTATTTTCCAGAATAAAGCTTAAAACTACAAGGTGTACATAAGTTAGTATACCTACCTACTATGTGAAAATGTAATCTTTAACATATTATGTTAAAGAGTACATTTTCACATAGTAGGTACATATGTAGAGTAAAAACTTTTAGGGGTCGAATAGATTGACTCCTTGCTCTAACTAAGTTTTCACTTGTATATGTAAAGGGTCTTCCAATAGGCACGTCCGAACTTTGACAGTTGGTAGCGGCCATCTTGTTGAAGCTACATCTGTCAAATTGGTTGTCATTTATTCATTTGGTTTTGCCAAATCATCATGGATAGCTATAGCATACTTATAAATCTGTGGCTATAGCATTCAACAACACGTGCAAATGATAAAATTGTTTTATCAAAATCAGTGTTCTGTTGGGGCAACGCACCGCGCGCTTCGCCCATTTTACGGCCATAATCGTCCTACCGAGAGGACTATTCGTCGTGTGGTGTCAACTTTTTTTGGCATGAACTCGATCATCTGAACACCAACGACATGTGGTTTCAACAAGACGGCGCTACGTGCCACACAGCTAATACCACATTGAATATTCTGCATGAGAGATTTGAGGGCATGGTCATCTCACGTGGAGCTGATGTGAACTGGCCACCGAGATCGTGTGACTTTACCCCGCTAGAATTTTTCTTGTGGGGTTTTCTTAAGTTGCAGGTATATGCGAATAAACCACAAACCACAGCGGACCTCAAAGCCAACATAACCTATGCCATAGGTCAAATTCAGCCTGATTTAGGTATGCGCAAAAGTCATGGAAAATTTGATATCTCGCATGCGCTCCACCCAGAGAAACCGTGGCGGACATTTGAATGATGTCATATTCCACACATAATGGCATCAGTACATCTTTCAATTAAATAAATAATTTCGATAATATCTCACACACACTTAGTTTTATTTAAATATAAAGATAGGACACGCTTTATGAAAGACCCTTTAGATGCAAGAGCTCATTCCCTCCCAAAGATGAGAATCTTTATTAACAAATAAAATATAATCAAATAATAAAAAAAAACAATCTAATATTTACAATTGAGCTAACTGCAGACTCACAGAAACTTCAAACAATCTACAGGTACCTCAACTGATTCATATCAATACCAGGCGAAAGCGTCACCAAGACGCTTCATAAGCACGTGTATAGCAGTGGCTGCATTGCACCGCTGTATGGCAATGCTGATGCGCTGGGCCTGATACTCACCAGCTCTCGGGTCGACCAGACGCTCAGACATTTTTTTCATAACCTGTCGAGTTCTGTCAAGACCTGCATATTTAAAGATAAAGATAAAAGATAATCTTAAAAGATGATCTTTGGCCAAATCTGCCGCTGCACTAGCCCTCACGGAAGTCCTACGAAGATAGGTCCTAGTGTCAAAGCATATAGCGCCCCACACAATAGGTCTCCCTCCGCTCGAGTCTCATACCGTTGGGCATCATACCATCGTCACGCAAAAAGACGAACATTTATTACAAAATACAAATACAAAAATACAAAAATCTTTATTAAGAACAGAAACATTGGTTAGGTTACAAATGTGGGCTGACTACCGCAAAAGTTATAAACTGTGTAGCAGAGTCAGCGCCCTCCTCCGCGAACAAAGTAATTAGGATGTTACGTCTTAAAGATAAGAACTAATTTAGTATAATTATACAATACAAAACAAATATTGATTTCAATATCGATCTCATTTTGAATATCTTAATTATTTTTCAAATGTTTTGATGTAGACTTATTTCTTAAAACATAGTTGGTTATAATAAATAATATTTGTATCAGAGATGCGATCTTATTATCCTGGATGTGACTTAAAATAAATACTAAATGAGCCGAAAAAGACGTCTGTATTTCGTAATTTTTTCCACTTATTTTGTAAAGGGTCTTTGGTTGAACAATATAGGGGTTGCAGGAGCTGATCAAGGATAATATCAATGTGATATAATTTAATCCATATTTGCCATATTGATATATCTCATGGCTATGTCTAAATTTAGGGTTATTGGTGGAACGTCCAATATCGTACCTTATATACATGTAAGGTATTCGGTCTAGTTGTTGAATACCCAACCAATAACCATCGGCATCGCTTCTTCGAACTCATCAGCCATGATATTAGCTAT
Source organism: Eupithecia vulgata (assembly GCA_946478455.1). Taxonomy (NCBI): domain Eukaryota; kingdom Metazoa; phylum Arthropoda; class Insecta; order Lepidoptera; family Geometridae; genus Eupithecia; species Eupithecia vulgata. Next base: position 6,635,651 of record OX297869.1, on the reverse strand, counting down.
AGAGACTAGAGTATGCACAGAGAGATTGAATATCAAGAGAGAGTTACAGAATCAATCGGTAACTAATAATACTCACTGTACAGAATACGGTGTTCGAGAACTGCCTTGCTTTGCCTGCATGAATGGATATTACGATGCATTCACGTGTTAAGCCTCAAGCACACTATTTACACTCAAATAACTCCTCAAGTGATAAACCGAGTTAATACATTTTACCCATATGGATGCTATTTGAATTAATTATAATGATGTAGGCTACATGTAGGTACATTAAACATCGTACAACTTTCCTGAACTGGGGTCTACTGAAAAGGTTCTCATGAAACCTATTATGCCAAACTTAGATTGATCAATATTTAATAGGAAAACCAATAATGTTTTCGTCGAAGACCCACGGGAACTGATTGACTTTGTCGCTAAAATACCCTTTAGTAAATAAAAGATGAGCAAAGCGACCCTTAGCACGTTATACATAAATAAGATCAGCTAGATTAAGCAATTTAAGAGTATTAAAGATTATGATACAATCCTTTTTAACAAAAGAACTATGAATATCTGTTAGGAATAGCAAAAGAAACGATCGGGGCATATTATTGTGTCAGACAAAAAAAAACTATTCTAGGGGTAACAAAGCAAAAATATAAACAATGTTAAATACGTATTTGGTAGGCGAAAAGTACTGCATACAGTAAGATCATCTTATCTGATTGTCGATAAATATTTCGATTTATTCGAATTCCATTTATCTGTTTTTATCAGTACACATCAAACCGTGGCCATCAAATAAAGCCTGGCAAGAAAGCCCACAATTTATCAATGTTAGATTTTACAAATCGGGTCATTTCCTGCATAAACACCGAATCAGCTTTCGAGAATGCCCGAAGGACCTGGTCGTGACTGGGACAAAGAGCGGGGAATCTAGAACAAAACAATTTTTAAAAGTCCCCGACAAATATCTTCTTTGAGCTGGAAAAAGCCACTGCCCGACAGAGGTTTTATTGAAAATGTTGGTGTTATATAAATCTTCAATACTTCTATAGCATTCAAGAAGAAAGATTTGTTTGTTCGTTTAAATTGAATAGGCTCCAAACTATAGGACCGATTTACAGATTTGCAGAAGCGCGACCTTGACCTTGAATGTTATAAGAATCCAACACGATATTTCCAGCTGAGAGAATGAAACAAGAAATAAAATCTATTTTTGGCTGGTTGTCTCAGCACTTTAAGGGTCAACCTTAAAATGTTGAGACAACTACTTTTGTGTAAATGATTCAAAACTATCAAATTAGTAATACCATGATTCCTTCACAAAAGTTATAGTAGAAACTACGACTATTTTTAGCAATTTATGTATTTTGAATTATTGGTGACTCGTCGCAAGAGTCGCTGCAAATATCAAATAACAATGATGTAGGTAGGTATCGTATGAAAGATATTACGTTTCTCTTTGTACACAAGAACTTTTGGCGGGAATAGATTAATATATAATAATTGAGAGGAGAAATGAAGCTTCCATGTATCGTTTTTCTTTTCTGTTCGTGGATTCGCTACTTTTATTACAGTGGTTTTTTCATCCTGTCTTCTACAATGCAGCCCATTGTAGTAGACCGGATGAAAAAAACACATAAAAATCAATCTTGCGTGCAATGTTAATGAAACTCCCCTGGAGTATTTGAGTCAAATTATAAAACCATGTATTGAAGTGCTGGTGAGTATCTGGTGCAGCGCTTCAGCATAGCCATACAGCGGTGCAATGCAAGCAGCGTCATGGGCACGCTTCCGACTGGTATATATGGGTCAGTTGAGCTACCTGTAGATTGTTTGCAACTGTCTGCAGTTAAAGATTTTTGTTTTTGTGCTTACCTTCAACTATAAATACTATTTTTTTTATCGATTACGATTTTTTTTATTTATTTTTTTCAAATATTATATTAATAAAAGATTTTTTTAGATAATAAACCAAAAACTTTATTTTTGCACTTACGCCACTCTGCTCTGTCCTCTGCTCTTATGAACGCGAAATCCTGTGCCTAGTGTCTATCTTTTTTACGAAATGGTTGACACCATTTCGTAAAAAAGATAGACACTAGACACTAGGACTAAGTAGCATCCTTAATTTATTAATCATAATATCATAATACTAGTATTATACATAATACTACTACATACTACTTCTAGCCAGAAATAAGTCATGTCAAAGCTAGTAGACAGTGACTATATTTATTCAGTTCCAACCACGTCAATAAGTCTCGACAAATAAAAGTATTTGTAAACAGAACATCTTAAGAGCTTTCGTGGTTAATGAGCTAACACACACCATGTATAAAAGTTGTTTACCACGCTTAACGACCAATTAGAGCGCCAAAGAGTTGTGGAAATGCCAACATAGAAGAATTTCCTACTCCATTATGTTTTACCACCGACTTGCGATTTTGTATTGATGTTTTTTTTTTGTTTTAAATAAAGCCATGTTATTAACACCAAATTACGGATAGGGTCTTGCCTGTTCATAACATTAGATAACGGATTAGTTTTACTACAGAAAGTCTTAGACAGCCTGACTGACTACCTACTGCCTACTGCTGGCCTCTAAGTTCTTGTGTCACTTCTAAGGTCCTGCGGTTTGATTCCTGACGGAACCGAATTTTTTGTGACTTATTTAATTTCTTAGAGATTACACAGAATGCGAAGGCTTACGCACTGTAATACATTAATCTTAGAATAATAATACTGTCGCAAATCTGGACCACAGCGCTGCCGCACAGCACACAATAGTGCATTCAAATATGTGCTTAAATTCATAAAATTTGGATTATTTTACAATGACAGCATAAAATAGGAGGCAGCGCATGGGCCACTCGCTAGCCGCAACCTAGCCACTGGTTGGTTGACGCCTCCCTTACCGCAAGCCTTAAACGAGTGGCCCACGAGGAGTTACCTTGTGGACTGCTTGCTAGAAGCAATTATATGACCGTGGCAGGAACAGATGACGTTAAAACACTGCTTTTTGCTGTATTATTTCTGCTGCCGTCACTGCTACAGTGCGTTAACTGCAAGCAATCACCGCGTGGAAAATGTGCAGCCAACACGGTTTGAGTTAGACAGACAGGTACGGGTGATGTTTTAAGGAGATCTGGCCTATGCTGCGTCTTTAATACTCTTCTATATATTTCCAATTTTTTGAGAATTCTTCTACCGCAAAGATATTATAGTTAGAGTTGATTAGTGAACAGAACTGCAAAACGAGTTTAAATCTTATGCAATCAAACTTAGTTCTCGCAACGCGCAACAAACGGAAAACTAGCGTGTGCAACATTGAAGTCTCGCGAAACTGAAGTTGGAAATACTGCAGGGAATCGAAGTTGCTTGATTAAAGCCTTTGTTGCACTAAAAGTTCCTATTTTTACTCATTCTGGAAACACGGGTTCTGTTGTTAGATTTATATTTGTTTCATTATTTGCTGTGTACGGTCAGTGGTGGGTCTGTTGCTGCCGCGATGATGGTAAAAGAGTAACATAGCGCTGGCCCAGACCTGATGGCCTAATAGCGCGGTTAGCATTGCAGCCCTTGACGGACAAGAAATGAAGGCCGAAACGAAAATGCAAGGCCTTTATAGCGTGGAGAGCAAGGACTATAATGATAGCCAACCTTGAAGACCGAGACCATAACAACCTTAGCTTGAGGCCATCATAGCGTGGCCAGCAAGGCCGTCATTGCAGACTATTCATTGTAAATTTTTTACTCAAAAAACGCTAGTAATTTATATAAAAAAACAAAAATTATTGTCAGAATTATTTTACGGCCGACATTTTTCATTGCTGGCCGCAAAACACGACAGTAATGAAAATTGCTGGCGCTTTTCGGATAAGCCCGAAAGATCAACTTTGCTCAAATAAGGTTGTTAAAATAATCATCAGATAACATATTTGAGTAAAGAAGTTTTTTCATGAAGAAATAATATCTTATACTAATATTATACAGAGAAAAGATTAGTTTGTTTGTTTGTTTAAATCGAATGGGATCCGAAACCACTGGACCGTTTAGAAAAAAAAATTGTGCGAATAAAGGGAAGCCGGGGCGGACCAATAGTCTTGAATAATTTTATAAATACCTATCCTATATTTAGTTAACCAAGTTTTTGAAGAAAAGACCTGATAGGAACTATTTCGCTAACGGAGTAGGTACTACACCAACTAACTCGCTTTCTATGAAACATCTGAAGTTTGAAAAGACCTTCAACGTTCATAAGGACCTAGGGGCATATTATTATACTATTATTTAAGTTCTCAGCTCTCAGCAGTTCTCAGCCTTTACGAAATTTCATATCACATATCATAAAGAAGATCGTTTTATGATGTGATATTATAAAGTAAAATTTCAAAGAGCTAGGATAAAACTTTCCTCGTTTAAATTTTAATATGATTTTAAATTTAATCATATGAACGTTATTACACGTCATCTTCTTCTTTTAGTCGCTGTAATTTTATTGATTTTTTTGCGATCATCATCTAATATTTTTTTCTTATTCTATCTTCAAGTAAACTTTTATACCACCAATCTATAGTAATATAAAAAATCGAAAGTAACTATGTCTATCTATCTGTCTGTTACCGGTTTACGCCTAAACGACTAAACGGATTTTAATGAAATTTGGCAGGAAGGTTAAAGGTATCCTTAGGACGGACATATGCTACTTGAAAAGCGCTTGCAAAGCCGCGGGCAGTCGCAAGTATTTTTAAAATATAAATATCAACGCACGCAAATAGAATCTTAATTAACAAAACCTGCCAAACTTTCACCTCTCTCTTTTGTACAAAGCAATAAAAATATTCAACAGCAAAAACCGGAACTCCGTACAAAACTTATTCAAAAGCCTTTTGTTCGCACAAAACTTCACCGTTCCCGAATCCACAGTCACAATAACAGTTCAAACTTACATTTACGGCATTCGTATGAGCTTTTATTGCTCCAGCTGCCCAAATACGTGTTAGGGTTGTGTTAACTTGGATTATAACAAAAGTAGAAAAGGGTGATACAGAAATTATTCAGAAATTCTTCGCAATATGTGAAAATAGTCATTCCGAATTTTGGACGTAGCACTTTTATTTTGAGTGCTACGACAGGCGCGTAGCTCACGCTACGTCGTAGCCATTTTCAAGTCGCTACAGAAATATGACTCAAGGTTATCGACATAGCTCAAGGGATTAGCAGGCTGAAGTGGCAGTGGGCTGGCCATAATTTGAGAAGAACCGACAACCGCTGGGTTAAACGTGATCTTGAGTGGAGACCGCGACTAGGCAATCGTAGTGCCCTCCGATCAGGTAGAAGGACGATATTTGCAAAAGACTGCTGCAGATGCTCGATGCGGCAAGAAGAAGGGCGCTATGGCGCTCATTAGGGGAGACATGTCCAGCTGTGGACTAATATAGGCTGATGATGATGACAAAAATATAGCCTTGTGAAATTATTTATTAGCCTTATATTGTTTTTCTGTTATATTTATACTGTTTATATGCTCACAGCTGAAAAAAAAACATAATCCTTACGGCTTCTTTTAAATTTTATATGCTGATCTTGTTACCGTAACATGTAATTGAGTTTTTGCTTATTTACAAGAAAACTACACAACTTATGAAAAAACTATCTGAAGGAACCAATTAATAAGTAATAATAACCTACGAATCAATACATAAGTCATTTCAATAGACCGCAGGGTTTCTAAATTCTCAACCAAATTATGTGCAAAACAGTGCATTTTCATGATCTTTTCTATCGTATTTTTTTATTTTATCGTATTTTCATGTTGGAGGAATCGAAGAAAAATTTAGAAGTCTATGTAATTCGAGTTTTTAACCACGGAAATCTCGTAAGTACTGAGATCTAGTAATAGTTTGACAAGTTTCACGTAGGATGCCAATCTATGCTATGCTATAATTAATAAATAAATTAAAACTGGCCAGGATAATGTTAAGCTAATTTATTCAATCGGTATAAAAATATTTAACCGATTTTTTACCAAAACAAAGGGCAGATGGGACCCGAAGAAATAAAATCTGGCAAAAGATAAAACAACAGAGATAATCGGGATTATTTTTCATATTTCAAGGAGCGACTCAACGAAGTTCTATGTTTTGAACTCATCTTAAAAAAATGCTATTTGTTTATTTATTTTTTATTTACTTTCATCATTAAAATGATTATTTTGAATAGACAGTTACTAATACAACAGTCAGTCGTGGTTGTGGTGATACCACAATCCTCCTATCATCTTTATAAACTTAATTTATAGTAAGCTATCTGCTGCCCGCGGCTTCGCCCGTCCCTGGGATATTACTTACCTTCCAGACAAATTTCAGTAAGATCTGTTCAGCCGTTTAGACGTGAACAGGTAGAACAGACAGACAGAGCTACTTTAGAATTTTTAATATTATTATGCGTAAAAATACAAAACCTTCTTTCGCATGATTTCGCAAATTGTCAAGTATCGAGTAACTGGATATCAGCTCACTTCTCGTTTGTATTAACTCACAAAAATGATATGACGTCATAGAAAAAATATAGCGACTAAACAATTTCAATGCTAAATAATTTATCTATGCTTGAATTCATTATTTTTGAGTTTCTCTTAACACTTTCATGGCCCAAGACGCAGAATTCGTGCTCCGACTCCGATGTAGCGGCGCCGACGCTGGGCAGTGAATGCGTTAATTGATACTGGTTTCAGAAAAAATACTGTTAGGTCCTTGCTCCTATAATCTCTTGTACAAATTACGTTAGTACCGAATAATTCGTCATTTGACCTCCCCGTAATAATTAATACAGCGCAAAACCTGTTCCTTAAAGTCCGGATGTCGGAAACAGCTGAACTTAATCTGCAGCACAAAGCTAAGAGTTATTCTGTCAGTAAAACAAAAGCGAGATAGATAGAGCGTAGAACAAAGTGAGATAATGCAGAAGACACCGAAACTGAATGCCTCAATTTCTCAGTATTGCATCGACTTGCGAAAAGTTTTAGCTTGTGATAAAAATGCGCGCCATTTTAGATAAAGGATAGTCATAGGATTTCGCGTTCATAAGAGCGGGGCAGAGTACACTTGTTTGGAACGGCGTAAGCGAAAAATAAAGTTTTTGCATAATATTACATACAAGTACTTTGAAGAAGCTGGTTCAAGTAACCCTTATTAATTAAAACTTAGGAATCAAAACATAATTCATTTCATCTATTGAAATGACTTATGTTTGATTCGTAGGTATTATTATTGATTGGTTTCACTGCAGAGTTTCTTAGCTCCCAACCAAATTATGTGCGAAACAGTGTACTTTTAAATGTACTTTTTTTCTCAATCGTTTTTTCACATTCAATGGAGCAAAGAAAAATATGTTATTTTTATGTTAAGTACTCGAGTTTTTTACCACCTTCCTAAAAAATTAGTTTACTTATATACTTCGCTGTTTTCATGTTTTGCGGGACATTTAGTAATGCCACGAAAATTAAAAGTTTATGGAACAAACACTGGTTTATTTTTGTACAAACCAAACTATTATCAAAATCCGCCTTTATTATAGACAATATGAGACGAAGAAATCAGCGATCATACAAAAAAAGCGCCTCAGAAGTAAGTTCTGAACATAGAACCTCTTTTTTCGAAGTCGGTTAAAAAGAAGGTTAAACTCCAATTTTCGAAAACATTTCTCCTTTCTTCTTTCATCAAGCTAACATTTTGCTGAAATATTCAACATAAACTTAAAGCAGCTTCAAATTTAGATTTTACCTTATTCTTGAAACCACAGCATTAATATTTTTGTACTTTTTGCGCCCATTAGCTTTTTGTGGTCTGAAATACTGTTTTCATTGTACTGTAACTACAGACATTATTCAAGGAGAAATTTAAAATAAGCATTAAAAAATCTTAGGTATTTTTGAGGTGGCTAGAAAGAGGGAATCGGATAAATAAGTGAGTCTTTGCGCAGTAGATATTCCAAAAACAGAAACAATATTAGTCAGCTTATACTGGAACGGAAAAGAGACAGAAGTTTTCTATGGTCAACTAAAAAAAGCCCTTAAACATTTGACTCAAAAAACTAGCAAAAGGAATATAATAATTGGCGGCGACTTCAATATTAACGTCCTTGAAAAAAATAGACAAACTAACTTACTATTAGATTTCATGTTAGAATTCAACTATATTCAAATTGTTAAAACATCGACCCGAGAAACAATGCACACCTCGACCTGCTTAGACTTAGTTTTTATTAACTTCCAAACTACAAACTATAGCCTAAATGTCAGCGATTTAGGGTTTTCAGATCATAAAGGAATCATTATGAACCTAGAAGTTAGTAAAAAACCTACCATAACGTGGAAAATAGAAAAACGGCTTTACAGCACAAATAACTCGCAAAAATTCAAATCAAAACTATTTAATATTAATTGGTCAGACACACTAAATCCATTAAATAATATAAACGATAATTATAATTTATTTAATAATATTTTGAAAACCCTATTAGACGAATGCATCCCTAAAAAAACTATGACATTAAAATACAAAACTAAAAAGTGGCTCACTAAGGGTTTGAAAATATCATGTAAAAACAAACGCTACCTAAAAATACACACAAACTATTCGAAAAATCCGATACTAAAAGAATACTATAAAAGATACGGCAAAACGTTAAAAAGAGCAGTAAATCTATCCAAAAAAATAAATTACATCAAACGAATAAAAAAATCAGACAACATTATGAAAAGCATGTGGAAAATAATCAACGAAAAAACAAAAAAAGCAGTAAAAAGAGATAAAGAAAATATCAAATTAATTACAAATAATACAATAATCGAAAATACAAAAGACATTTCAAATATATTTAATAAATTTTTCGCATCTATAGGACAAAAACAACATAAACATCATGACCATAGATTTTTGACCCAAATACCTAATAGCATGTACCTAAACCCCGCTACGCCAAAGGAAGTATACACAATAATACGAAACTTAAAAAATAAATTAAGCTGCGGTATTGACGAATTGCCACCAAAACTAATTAAATTTTGCGCCGAAGAATTGACATTACCGTATTATCTGTTAGTTAACCAATCGTTTCTCGAAGGTACATTTCCAGACGCACTAAAAACATCAATTATTAAGCCCATACATAAAAAAGGCACTAAATCAGATCCAAATAACTACAGGCCTATATCATTGTTGCCTACATCAGCAAAAATATTTGAAAGAGTAATGAGCGACAGGGTTTATTACTTCATGGAAAAATATAAGATACTCGACGAAGCACAATGCGGATTCAGAAAAAACCGGTCTACCACACTAGCAGTTTACAAATACATAGAAAATATAGTCGGAGTTCTCGATAAAAAACAATACGCGGTAGGGTTATTACTAGACATGTCAAAAGCATATGACCGGGTACAATATGACATCTTGCTAAAAAAACTACATGGCCTAGGAATCCGAGGAATAGCCTATAACTGGTTTGAATCGTACTTACACAATCGCACTCAATATGTAGAACTGGAGCACTATGACTACTCTACAGGCACAATCAGTAACATCAGGTCAGATGAACTCGAAATCACATCCTCAATACCACAGGGAAGCGTCATTGGATGTTTGCTATTTTTGGTATACATCAACGATTTACCTAAACACCTTAAAACACAAAGCGTTCTGTTCGCAGATGACATTTCACTACTAATACCATGCACGCGCACTGATAACATAAACAGCTTGATACAAAACACCCTCACAGATATATCTGACTGGATGACCGAACACAACCTCCAGATAAACTTTACAAAAACGAAAGTTATGGAGTTTAGGCCTTATCAAAAACAACCTTTGGGGTTAAGCACAAGTTTTGAAAATGTTCCTCTAGAAAATGTAAAAACATTCTCACTTTTAGGTGTCATTTTAGATAGCCACCTAAATTTTTATGCACATGTCCAAAACATAAAATCTAAACTGTCCAGCTTCACGTACGTCCTCCGAGAGCTTAAAAAAACAACTGACCTAGCTACAGCGTTATCAGCTTACTACGCGCACACACAAACTCACCTTTCTCAATCTGTGATCTTATGGGGTAACTGCGCACACACGGATGACCTGTTTATTCTACAAAAGAAGTGTATACGCATATTGGTTAACATTGATAGAATGGACAGTTGTAAGCCGCACTTTAAAAAACTAAAGATTTTAACCTTACCGTCGATTTACATTCTGGAACTATGTAAATTCGTAAGAAAATATCCACATCTATACCAAAACTTAGACGACCTACCTAGACCATATAGCCTTAGAGCCGGTAGGAATAAATTGGTGCAACCTCAATCTAATTTATGTATCCACAGTAAAGCACCTTATAAAATGTCAATTAAAATATATAATAAACTGCCCCAAGAAATAAAAGACACCACAAAATACCACCTTTTTACTTATAAACTAAAAAAATTATTAATAAATAAATGTTATTATAGTGTGAACGAATTTTTGACAGACAAATAAATTTAGAAGAATACTAATAATCGGACATTTGAAATTGAGACATTACTTTTTTTTGATTTTTGTATTTTAACCTAAACATGACCAAATATGAAAATTGCAGTGCCCAACAGGGTGTATGTACTAACTTAGGCTAAAATTAGATATTAAGCTACTAACCCTATGTAAGTACATATAAGCAATCAATAAATGAAATGAAATGAAATGTCTTATTAACAAAGAAAATAAAATTCATTAATAATTCTGGACAATCTACACAACATCAACTAGCTACAAGCTAAACAGAGCTTGTGTTATGGATACTAGATGACTGTTACATAATACAACATAATACAATGCATTGCATGTATAGACATTTTTATTATGCATAAACACCCGGAACAATTATTTGCAGATGGTACAAACATTTATCCCAAGGCGGGAATCGAACCTGCAACCTCCTGCGCCGCAGGCGTACCTTCACCCGCCGCGTCACATCGGTCAATAGAAAAAACGCTTACTAGTCGCAAACACACATTAATCTTGTGCAGTCTAGTTGTGGGCACAGCGAGTTTATTCTTATTTTCTTGTATTTAAATTAAGTATGTTGCTAATTTTAGAGAACCGATTGATATTTCTATGAGTTTACAACAAGTTTTATCAAATAAATTGACAGGGACGGTCATTATGTTTATTTCAAAATCATTATACAATAAATCGCTCTCAAGTCACGTGACCACAAACCCAGGGCAAAAAGCATGCACGTCACTTTTTTCAACATGTTCAAATGCTGTTAGATTAAATGAAAATTAACACTTTTATATTCGAAACTTGTGACGTCACATCTCAAGTCACATATCAAAGATCTTGGAACATAATAAAGCCAGATACACGCAGACACAGGCTACCCATTCTTTTATATCCAAGTATAGATATACTTCTTCTGTTACCTCTAATACCGACATCACTGCAATCTATCATAACAATGCTTCCAATGGGCAGATAATGGTAAGCCATAGGTCTTCTTCGCTTTCATTTCCTCAGAGAATTTGATTAAAGGTTGATTTTCCTTGTCAGTGTTGTTTTATTGTTTCGATAAATTGTAATATCCTCTAGGGACAGGATATCAGCTGGAACTAAAATATTAGCTGACATATTAGTTTATTTCATCTGGGTGACCTTGGTTTCGGATAACAAAAATGTTTAGCGGAAAAGGGAAGTCCCATTGCCATTGCTCAAGGAAGGTGATCCCCAGGAGCAATCTTCTTGAATAACAAGGGACACGTGCAAACTTATTGACCCTATTATGAGATTGCTTAAGTATCGGCCACTGATTGCTCCGGCATGTTAGTAAGGTTAAGAATAATATTCTCGTTACTTGAAATGATTCAAACTAAGACAGAAGAGATAGTAATGCTCTTCTGAATATATGACGTATAGTTGTATGTAGCATATACATCATCATCAGCGTATGTTAGTTCAATACTGGTCATAGGCCTCCCCTAATGACCGCCATAGCGCCCTGTCCTCAGCTTGATGCATCAAGCATAGACCTGCAGTCTTTCGCAGGTCGTCATCCCACCTGGCCAGAGGACATCCTACACTACGTTTACCGAGTCGTGATCTCCACTCAAGAACACGTTTACCCCAATGGCTGTCGGTTTTTCGCGAGATATTACCGGCCCATTGCCACTTCAGCTTTAATTTTTAATACATGTACATGTAAGAGTATCATTTTTGGGGATCCTCACTCGGATTTAGAATCCCAGACATTTTGTAAGCAAGGAAAAAGTATTATTACCTTTCTTAACAGTCGTGACAGATATTACTCTTCAACTATGTCCTAAATTCAGCTGAGCACATCATCCGGGACCCCCATACCACGTTCCGCAAAACGATGAATAATTAACCATAGTTAAGTGCGTCGTACCAAAGTGTTTATGAATTTAAGAGCTATCAAATTTAAGGACAGATTGAGTTGAGATAGGTACTCCGTGAAAATGCTGTATTTCTATGTTTATCTAGGTATAGCATAAACCTGCCTCGCCATAGAGCTAAAAAATAAAATGGCTATTGTTTTTACGGCGTTAAACCATAAAATGTTTCGATGGGTTCGCAAATCCCCACGTGAAATGATTTTTCTGTGTTGCTACAGTTTAAAGTTAAAGGTTTTAAAAAGTGGCACGACTAGTCCGTGCGTTTAAATTTTTTGATTAACTTTGGAAAGCAGTGGTAATAAAATAGTTTGCATAAAAGAAATTAAAACTGGATCATGGACCAGAGCGTCCGCTGCGTCCGACGGAAACCTTGACCACAGATGAAATAATGTTACTTTGTAACCTTGACCTTAATTAAATACTACGGTCGGTTAACGTTTAGTAACCTTGTTATTTTACTTATCAGCATCGCGTACACTTGTCAAAATTTAATTAGCTAATATTTTGTCGAAGTAAGAAATAAAAAATATCGGTGATTGGTACTTGAACTATTTTTAAAAGTTTTTAAAAAGAAAATTGACTATAATTTTACTATTTCTTTTAATCTAAGAATTTGATTGGTATAAAGCTACGAAAGGTGCACTATTGATCTTGTTCTAAATAAAAAGGCAGGGTCGCAGACCTAATACTTTGGCTGCAATTACGAAATTCAGGCTGACATCTGATTTTGATAAAAAAAATACCAAAGTCCTATTAACATTTGAACCACTGAATATCGCAGAACATATATGGGGGTTAAATCGATAGGTACTGCGGTCTCTCACCCTCCAGCCACTGATGATACAGCACTTATGTTTCGCCATGTATATCCTAAAATCCATAGACACCACTATTGAGAAAAGAAATATAACATTAAGTGAATCATTGCATAGCATTTGCAGGAAATGAATAACAGCTTTTTCCTTCCTATGCTTGTTTTCAGAGACTTGTATCTTTAGAACACAGATTATGTACTCATCATCATCAGCCTAAATTAGTCTACTGCTGGACATAGGCCTCCACTAATGAGCGCCATTAGCGCCCTGTCTTCAGCTTGCCGCATCCAGCATCTGCCAGCAGTCTTTCGCAAATCGTCATCAGTGTCATAAACGATATTTATCATCTTTCCAAATTCTCAGCAAATTAAATATATACGCTTGAGTCCAGACATCTTTATCTGGAAACACTATATTATAAGATAGTCATAACAAATTTGACAGCATAGAACTGGTGCAGAGGATTGGTCACGTTGTCCCCAGAACAACCCATATCAGAAATGTGTGTGCCGGTTACTTAATTGTACTCAATTCGTGTTGCACCAACAAGAGATTGCGTGCACCAATTAGGAAAATGGTAGTCATTAAGAAACATTTCCAACGCATTGATATTTTATTATGCATTGTGAGTCGATTTAAAAAGCTAATCAAACACAAACTATATTGTAGCAGTCTAAATTTGTTTTAAATCATTACAATTTTATTTTTTCATGTTCAAACTAAATATTTTACATTATTTTTAGCATACAAGATATAATCATATTTAAAAGTTAATAACTAATGGATATGTACAAAGGCGAACTTAACTCTTAAATTTATTTTTCAAAATTAACATAATTACCTACTAATAATAACTACCTGATAAAAAAATTAATTGACATCTTCCTTTGATAGATTGTTTTTTTCTTCTACAACGCTAATTACATTTTGTTAGAGCTTTTCGGAGTAGGTTTTGCGTGGAATTGTTACTAAATATTTTCATCTTTATACTTTGCAATGGATTTTCGCAAAGTAACGCCTGAATCTATTTTTTATTTTTTAGCTACCTGATAGCCTAAACATTTCAACGTTTGTCTTGTTTTTTAATTAATTTTGGCAGAAAGTTTAATATCTAAGTGTCTCATAAAGCAATCTGTGAATTGCGTGGGCTACATTATTAAGATAAGATGATCATGTTATGTATACAGTCTAGTTATAAAACTAAACATTGTGTGGCCGTTCTTCCCAAATAAATAAATAAAGGTCCTAGATTTAATTGTAATCTGTTTTGTAATATGTAGTGTTTAAGGTAATAGTTTTATTTCTTTTTTTTTGTTTATATTGACTAGCCAGGACCCATCCACTTGTCTGGTCGGTCCAAAAATCTTGCGCAGCGCTTTATGCCCAGCTACGCGGACTTTTTTTACGGATTTTATCAGACTATTTCATAGTATGTGTGGAGGATGATTTAAGGAAAGAACTTAGTCTAAATGATTTAAGTAATACCCTTTAAGCTCTCACTTTGGCTCACCTTAACACAAGTCAATAATATTAATAAAGCCCGTCTTCAAAACCCAGTAGGTACAATGTCTTAAACTTAAAGGGTTACTAGTTCAATTTAACTTTACAAAGCTCCCACCAATTATGTTGTAAGAGGCCCGCGCTATGTAACGAATTTGCTGAAATTGTTTTGTTTTAACAGACTTGTTTGGTGGTTACCTAGTTTAACCACTTGTTAATAAATGAAATTAACTTCGCTAAATTTCTTTAAATATTTAGGTTCGTAAAAGCTGCCTGAATCTAAGCATTTTCTATATGATAGCTATTACACGAACATCATTGTAACACAATTATTTTGGATCTTACTGTAGTTCGTTTTTCCTCAAAGTATAAATAACGGGGAAGAACCACAATGAATGCAAAATATGGAAACAGACATTTATGAAAGAAAGCGAGAAAGCGAAAATCTTTGGAGAAAGTTTCTCTCATAAATCATCTATTGTATTTATTTATCCATAACCACTTGAGGCTTATTTGGTTCAAGCTGTTCCCCGTGGTTTCACCCGCATTAAATTCAATGTTTCATTCTCGTAAATCTCCCATGAGAATTTGATTTAATGACAGGACAAAAATTAGAATATGTTACTCTCTATCCTTCCAACTAACTCTATGCCCCTAAAATCAAGTCGACTGGTTGCTTAATTAAGGCGTGAAGGAAGAACAAACAAACAAACACAATTTCGCATTTATAATATTATTTAGGATTATTTTGTCATGTACCTAGAGGTACTAGGCCATAAGATAATGTGTGATACCGGGTGATGTCGAATTTGAAACTATGTTTGGATACAGTTATTTTATTACAAGTATTTATTGTAAGTGGTACAAAAATACATTCTTCACTGATTGAAACTCTACAGCGGAATAGTGTTGACGTGAATTTCCCGCAATGCTTAATTCCCTATGCGACTCTAATAAAACAGTCCACCAAGTCACATTTGTTACGTTGGACTATACTAAAGTAAATAGAATCAAATTAACTTCTTTTCCCACAATCAAGTCAATGGACTCCACGCCAAACCACACAGTATCCAATCCATTACAAAGTTTCGTTAATAAATGAACATTCAATTGCCTGATCACTGGCAAACACCTTAACTAACTAACGTGTCCCATGAGCTTCCACAGCAGTCCCTACCAAAATGACCCTTAACACAAAGTAATTAAGCTTAAATTAGGTAAGTTAGTACCCGTCTATAATTAATAGCTAAGTAACATCTGCCATCTATCAGGTAACTTAGACTAATGTTAACATTTCAGCAAACAATTTTGTTGCTAGAGAGAACGTCTTAAATATATTCGACTAATCACGTGATTGATTTGGTGGATTTATTGGAAACGCATTCCTGTGGAGATTGAAACGTAAAAGATTCAAATCCTACCTTTTCAACTGTAGAAATGTGATTTTGGAGATGTTAAAAATAAAAGAGCTATAAAACAGAATAAAATGCATATCTGAGCTTAAGCACCATTCTTTTGTCCAATACTCTGACCGGCTGATGTCTGTATGCACCCTTATACGATTTCACAGCAATGGAAATAACGTGAGCTGCATTTTACTTTGAAATCAGAGCTCTAACCATTTTATTCCTCGAATGCACGGTAACCGCAGTCAAACCGATCACAGTCTTGCAACTTCTGTGTGCAACAAAAACCCCGGACATTTCTCCACACAAAAAGTGCGTATCAACACTTGCATAGGTACATGGGCAACTATGTTGCGCTACACGTGAGAATGTAAGTGTGACGTCATTTCACGAATATCTCGTGCGAGTGAGATAGTTGCAAAATAGCAACGAGGACATTTTAGGACATTTTATTTTTCTCTCAAAAAGGTGAAATAAACCTCAAAACAGAAAAAAAATCGTATGATCATGATCAAACAAACATATCGTTGAATATTAAAGGCGTCGTTTGTCAATGCCATCTGCGCCCAATGCGTGCAAGTCGAACTCGCTAGGACGCGACGACGGAGTGAGGAAGCTTGGACCGGTGGGCGAAGCAAAAAAGTGTTCATTCTACATATACGTTAATTATATTAGGTATATTCTTCGACATAGGTTCAGCAGCGCGTCAACAGAACGGGATGGAACCATTTCGATCTGAAACAGTTTGGTCTGAAGTTTTCTTACAAGTTTCCATCTTATTTGACAACAATAATATGACGTAAAATACATTATACGCAACCATATCTGCCAGTTCAAATGAAATAAACAGACAATAACAGCAACAGAAGTACTTTTAGGGGTTGTGGAGAATATGACAAATTGTTATAGTTGGCAAGGAATGCCAACCGTGTAGCAAGTCCTTTAGGTAAATGGTCTGAAATCTAACTGCAAAGGAGATTCCTAGAAACTATATAAGATTATTACGAAGGTTTAAAGATTTTATGATTTTGAAACGTTTAAGAAAAAGCAAACGTTTAAGAAAAAGCAAATGGAAACCTTAGCTCTTTCATTTTTAGGGTTGCATGAACAAAAGGTGCCTCTGAAGTTCACTTTAAAACGTAATTAACTCTTAAGTGCCAAGCTATATGGCTATTCAAACTCAAACAAGCCTAAGCTATCTAATTGCCAACACAAGCGACAAATAGCCTAGACGTACAGCCTGGTTCATAAATCTTCTTTTATATTTTTTTAGGATTTATATATGTTATAACATTTTCAACCAAAATACAACCCCCACAAATTAAATTAAAACTGCAGTAAAATCGCTGCCTTTTTCTGTAACGCCACCGTTAAGTTTGTCAACTCAAAGAGCTGACCTTAAACATTAAAACAAATGAATGATAAAAACTATCATGTTTGTTGATTGTGTGTGGGTCAAAAATTTTTTTTCTTTCTTTCTTTCAAAACAGATTGACCCGCTTCATGACAATACGGTGAACTGTGACGTCGCCACAGTTAAAACTTTTGCTATTCGTTATTAAATAATTTCACAGCACGATAACATGCACTGCAAGCTATTTTGACACTCTTAAATGTACCTTTCTTAACATACCGAATTTAAGGACATAGCACATACTACCGCTATTACACTGATAGATAGATATAAGATTTATTCGACACAACACAAAAAAAAACATTCTAAAATGGGCTTAACCACTAAGAGTAGACGGTCTAAGCGTCAGCATTGTCAATTCAATGAAAAACCAAAATAATGATCTCGCCAGCTTTAAATAAAAAGTATTATAAATCCTATTCAAACTACACCGATAGGTAGCGGAACAAAATTCATTAACAAACGTTGAATGAGAGGAAATTCAATTAAAACCAGGTGAGGTTTATGGCGGTTACAGCTACCGCGTATTTACACAACCTGTTCTTAATATGGTTGCGCTCAAAGTTGCGAGTTGGGAGTGAAATTTGTAATGAACGAATAGCGGCGAAAAATAACATAATTAAGGTTTTTATTCGCTGTTTGAGACAATAGCAACTTTATTTGAATGCTATAGATTTTCTTGAACAGTAGGTAGAATCAAATGAACTCAAAAATGTACCGGAAAAGAACTACCCCCTTCTTCTAGCTGTCGTCGTCGATTCGACGACAGCTGCTCGCAACTTTAATTTGTAAATTATTATGTTTCTTAATACCAAGAATTATGACTGAAATCATCAAAAACTGGATTTTGAGCATAAGCCGCTCATTTCTGTCCCGCTCAAAATAATATACAGGCGTCCTTAAAAGGTCGATCACGGTCGTCAAAATGACCAGCCCTGCGGTACCCACACCCAGTCAGGAGTTTAAAAATTCGTACTAACAAAAATTGTATGTTCTGTTATCTAAACAGCTCACCACAAAAGCTCTTGTTGATGTTTAGCTACGCATTTTCACTAAAGATAATCCGCCTAAATCGTATTTCACAAGATTAAGTCATCTTTCGCCCTCCTTTTGTTTTAATCCAGAACGGATCCCGTGATAAATTGAGCATAAGGAGCGCAACGACTGAAAATCTGGCACTTTTTGCGGTGATTAGAATCTTGAGCCATTATTCCGGTCTGTAGGAAAGATTTTTAAGACAATTGACGGCGCTTTGTTTTGGTTTCTTGATATTTATTGACGAGCCTATAATTATTATCTTAGGTCAGTATCTTTTATTACTTGATGACGACCTCTGTGACAACGAGCGAGCGAGGGTCACCTTCGACGTAGGAGGGTTATATTCCCACCTCAAACATTCGACATGTTTGTAGTGTGTCCAAATATTTTGTTCTAGGAGTTTTTTTTTATGTAAAACAAAAAAAACTGTTTAATTATCTATATTGTTTAATAATACAAAGTTTATAAAGTACCCTAACACAAAGCAAGATTTAGCAAGCTGTAGCTGAAAAAGAAGAACCAGCATTCGTTGGGGTAAACGAGGTCATGAGTGGAAACCACAACTCGGTTGTTGTAGTGTAGCTTCCGAAGCTGCGAAAGACTGCAGGCAGGTGCTGGATGCGTTAAGATGAAGACAGGGCGCTAGGGCGCTCATTAGGGGAGGCCTAGTCCAGCAGTGGATTAGCATAAACTGATGATGATAATGACTCTAACATAAAGCTCTGCTTAGCTTGGGTCTAGTAAATTTTGTACTATATTTATTTGGTTTTTATTACCTTTTCAATAAGTATACCTACATAAAGCATTTATTACGATGTGGAACGGAACTCTTAGTGCGCGAGTCTGACTCTCTCTTGGACATTTTTTCTAATACAAATACCAAGTTCACTGCTCTTGATGTGGGTGCTTCAAACTTCGTGGACTGAAGTTCTAATCAGACATTCAAATCATTGGTTTGTTTAAGTTCCGAAGATTTTCTATGAAGTTGGACCGGAAGCGTTTGGAACCAGAACTTTCTTGATTCAAAAAGTTTAGAATACGGGTTGCTTTAACTAAGACAGAAACTAATAGTTTAACTTAATTGGTTAAACTTTTAGCTTAATTGAGTAAACTATAAGTATCGGCAAGGGTTTTGGTACCTACTCGACTTCGCACGCAAGTGAAAATGCGCTGAGCAACTTTTGGGCAAAATGTTACTGTGTTATATATATACTAATCAGATATTTCTACAGGTTTTAAGTATTAGATAATTGGTAGCATATAATTATTCTTATAATTCATATAATTATTATTATTTATCTTAATGTATTATTTTAGACCTAAATCATCATTTGGTTCAATTCCTAGTTCTAAGTTTAGAAAACTTGTGGAATAGACGCGAGGGATCTCTTCCTCTTATCAAATATAGATACATAGTAGATATAAAAATATTTTATAGTAAATCACTTAAATCACATCATTTATTTGCAGGCAACGGGTTACAAGTTTGTATGCTTATTTTAAAATGTCTCTTGTCGACCTACCAGCTAGAAGATAAATTATAATAATATCAAACTATTCTATGCTACTGCTACTATGACAAACAAACTACTATAATGACAAATAACATTGTTCCACACAGAATGGGTCGCGACTCGTGGTCCCACTGGGATTGTACCACTATTACTCGTGGTCCCACTATCCCTGAAATCATGGGTTCCTGGTTCCACTGCTTAGTGGGACTACCAGTCATAGTCAAAATCGTTCAACTGTTTAAGGTGGATGCAAACTTCTAAGCTTCCAAACAAACATACTTTTCGATTCATTTGGAAACCACATCCTTTTTAGCAATGAAATTTTGCATACCTACATAATCAAATAAGAAAAATGTTCGGATAAGAAGTATCTACGACTATGTTTGTACCGTTTTAGTTTTTTTAAATAAGTACATAATGAAAGCAATTCGTTTCAATTTATTTTCAAGCGATTTTATAACTTTCGCTCGCATTTGATGATGACTGTATAAGTATTTTGCAAGACTAAATCGGTACAAACATAGCTATTTCTTATACATGTGTGTGAAATCTCATTAAAACGTAGTTTCTAAAAGCATTACAAAAAACTTTTGTCTGGGGGCTTTGAGGTTCTTAGTTTATATGCAATTAATTTTCTCTGACTTTCATTTTTTTCCTTTTCAATATATTTTCCAGCAAATACCCAACGTTATTAATACTCGTAGCAAGCAATTTCGTGCTGCAAGCAGTTTAATCTGCACAATTTGATCAGAGTGCAAGCCTAAGAGGTGCAACGTTGCCGATGGGCGTGACTTGAACGCGATTTACTCAGATTTATAGCGTTCACGGAGCGATAAGCAAAAAAGATGGATGTGTCAGAATATATGAACAGGGTAACGCAGCGGAAGCAATGAAAGGTTTGCATGAAACGTGTTCGAAACGGAACTAAAAGAGATGCATCAGAAATGTTTTAACTTCGAAACAAGGAGGTTCTATGTTGGGATGTATTTATGGTTGAAGGGTTCTTAACATCAAAAGGGGAAAAGTTACCCTTAAAAGATCACTTTGTTTTCCTTCTGTCTGTCGGTCCGCTTGTCCGTCTGTCAACCTTCTTTTCTAAGGAAGAACGCCTGGAGGTAACGACTTGAAATAAACTCAAATAATCCATAACTTTTTGGAGTCTTAATATAAATCAAACTTCTAAGTTTACGCAAAGTAAAGTTACAGATGTATAAGTCCAACTTTTTTTAATTTCCAAGGAAATACATGCACACAAAACCTCGTAATGGTTTTGGTCCATGGCGAGATTCAAAAATTTATATTTGTAGTGGCATTTAACTTCGACTTTTTCCTGTAGTTGTGCTATAAGACCTTGCTTTTTCCAAATTTCATGACCCTATAGGTCAACGGGAAGTACCCTATAAATTTTGTGTGCATTTCCTAAGAAATTTTCAAAAACTGTAACCTTTGGATTGCAATGAGGAATATAGGATTTTAGTTAGTATGTTATGGGAGTTGAAATACGATTGACTCAACTTGACTATAGAAAAAAAACGCAAATTATCCTCAAAATTTAAATTTTTACTACGGAATACCAGTGTCATTTGCTAGTTAACTAACATAATATTTTAATGAAATGTCGTCTAAAAATACATGACTTAACACTTTAGATGATTATGGTTTTATTTTTTTGCAAAAAAGTACATATATGTATTATTTTAGATCAATAACAAATTTATAAATAAAAAGCAGTGAGGTCGGCTCTTGCCTCCCTTTCTCCACGAAAAAGCACTTCACTTATTCACTTTGTTCATAAGACCACTGACCAGTCTGGTATTATTGAGCAACTGTTACAACAGTTAATATAGTATAATTTTAGGAGGAGTAACTCGGCATGCATTTTATAGATAATCTACTTATGTGCACCAAACAAATATTAAAATAAATTCATAAACCGGAGAGGATTTACCTATAAAGTACAGCGAATTCGAATATGCCTCATATTCGAAAACCAACACTTAATATACAATACATTTAATTAATGAAAAAATGCACTGCTAGAGGCAAAAACAGGACACAAAAGCGGCAATTGTAGTAAAATGGAAAATACCGAAGAGACCGATACCATCAATTTGGTCGGACAAACTGGGTGTAAAATTACTACTGTGGATGCAGTAAATAAATGAAAAATATACCTTCGAATTAAATACAATGAAGCACTGTTATGTGAAAGTGAGAGTGTGTTTCCACGAATTCTGTTTTATTTTTCATATTACACATAACAGCAACAGAATTCGTGAAATGTTCGAATGGTTATTTAAACGAAAATAAAAGGAATATTGGATAAATTAAATTTTGTGTGTAAATTAAAGAGGATTTCTTTGAGTGCAATATGATTGCATTAATGCCCTGAAAAAACTTAAGCAGGATTCCGTTATCCTATTATTAAACAAATAAAGAACCGTTTGAAGTAAAACCTATTAATTCGAATAAATAAAGCCTGCAAAGGAAATATTAACAACTCACTCAAAAAGCTGCACCAATAAAAAAATTAAAATAATGGAAACTCTATTTTGCTCTGAAATCAAATCAATCATCACAATTACACAAAGAAAGATATAAATGCGTAAGTTAGGATGGATGAATGGATGTTTGTTACCTCTTTACGATAAAACTACTGAACGGATAAGAATGAAATAATTTCTATATTATATTATTACTATATATTATATGTATATTCTTTAATTTTTAAATTGCCTAAGCCTGAAATCAAAAATAGACTTTAATTCCACAGAACAGTTTCCGTAAGATAGAAAAAACATTTAGTTTCCGTTTCTATAAACACCACGCTTGCAAAGCTGCCGACAGAAACTAGTACTCGTATATGAAAGAAGTTTGTATGTGAGACACTGGTCAAATATGGGTATAAGTAAAACCCTATTACTAACTCAACTTAAGGGGCCTCTTCACAGGCCATTTTGTGAAAAAGATAGGCATAGTATTTCGCGTTCATAGGAGCGGGACAGAGCAAACCGCGTGTGCAAAAACCAAGATTTCTTCTAATTAAAAGAGTACGGCTCAAGTAATCAAATATTTATTTTGGCGAATTTGTAACCCTGCCTTCGCTTTATTTTTCAATATAAAATCAAGTCAGTAAGTCGTATTGTTTGGGAGAAGAAGGCAAATTTGTATCAAAATTGAGATACTTTAGATAAAAAAAATTTCATCAAGCTTATACAATTAATCAACAAAACAATCTTGGCGCTTTTGTATAGAATGAAATGGAATATTACGTGTAGGAGTCTAAGAATCCTAGATTTCATATTTGAACAGCAGTAGGATCTCAAATATCATGAAAATGTTTATTTTTTTCGAAAGACAAGCCTTAAGAGGTGAACCAGCGTGTTTGCTTGTCAAACTAATACTAGATCTCAGTACTAACGGGATTCCTGTAGTTAAAATCTCGAATTAAATAGATTTCTAAATTTTTTCTTCGGTTCCTCCAACGTGAAAACACGATTTAGTAAAAAAATCATGATAATGCACTGTTTGTTTTTTTGACGACCAATTTGGCGCGGTGGGCGAAGGTGCCTGCGACGCAGAAGGTTGCGGGTTCGATTCCCGCCTCGGGACAAATGTGTGTACGATCTGCAGACATTTGTTCAGGGTGTTCTGGTCGTTTTCTATATATAATAAAAAATATCTATCTATGTAATGTAGAAATATTATGTATATCAGTTATCTAGTACCCATAACACAAGCTCTGCTTAGCTTGGGGCTAGGTAATTCTGTGTGAATTGTCCAGCATTATTTATTTATTTCTTTATAAGTATCATAACAACAGGAACACCTTCTCAGCGCAAGGAAGCATCATTTATTACCGCACAAAAGGTTCCACCCTATCTCTCTTTACAAGACTTTTGCGCGAAAATAGAAAATGATATAATGCCACTCAGAAAATCACACGTATTTTTTATACATTATGATTCAATACAGATTTATCGGTTTAGTTACTGTTCACCATGTATTCATAATATAACACGATCACTGCTAGCGTCGGCGGTGTGACCCGCAGGGGCGCGCCGTCGGTACAAGTAGTTGCATATCGCACTCTGTGTTTTCAGTCATGAAAGTGCTAGTCTAGTATAATCTAGTCTAGTCTAGTATAACACTATCACTGCTAGAGATAGATTGTAGTCTGGAATAACAAAATAAACATTATAAGCACTAACAATAACAACATACACATTAATATAACCCAATAAACTTTGGCTAATAGGCTAAGGATAATATTTTATCCCGGAATTCCCACGGGAAGTTCCGTACGCGGGGAAACCGCGAGGCATTGCTAGTAAAAAAATAAGTATAAGTACAAATCTAAGTGTAACACTACCTTATTAGATAGACAAGATATGAAAACGAACATAACAAGCAATTTGAGCAACAAATCAAAGTAACTTCGGTAGCTATTACGTTGTGTTATTGCTCTCGTCTAGGGAAACATAAAACAAGGTTCCCTTATTTTGTTTACCTGCAGACTAATATATTGAAAGGGGAATAATGTAGGTAGGAAATATTCATTTTGAACTCATGCCTTAATAATCAGATTGTCACGAAATTCTAAAATATCAAATCTGAAATTCTATTCAGTAATCCAATATCCTATTCTTCGTAATTCAATCAACAAGAATAAAAAAATAAACTAACGGTTTCAGAAAATTATTTATCAAAAGAATATATATTCGCTTATAGAGAATTACAGTTTTATCGTAATTAAAAAAATTTAGTAATTAAGCTTGATTTATTTAAGACGATACCCCGAGTCAAACTAGCGCCGCCACCTATTTTATTATTAATTTCAAAATTTTCAATGGACAGTTTGTGATACCTATTATAATTTATAACCCTTTTTTTAATGTCTCTTAAATATTTACATTTTGTATTGTTCAGGCAGAGATATGAAGTTCCACTTTGTTGCCACCAAACTCTATTTTCACATCTCTGCCTAAGCTATAGTAAATAAAATGTTTACAAAGGCATTAAAAAAAGGTAATAATGATAGTGATTCTGTTAACACAAAACATAAACTAAACTAGCGTAAACATTTTGCTACTTTCTTTCGATCGAAAAATAGAGAGAGCAACAATTTTAGGCTAGTTTAATTTAGTATTTCTGTCAACAGAATCACTACCAATGCCATTGAAAATTTTGAAATTACCTTTGTCTAAAAGTATAAAATCTAGAATATTTTCTTTTGAACTCTAAACGATTGAACCCTCGGTAAAAGTAGGTACCTAAGGTACCTACCTAACTCGTTCTAAACTCACCTATTTTCTTGGCGTACCTACTATTTATCTATACGATGCCGACACTAAGAAAGTACAAAGTAGCGGCAAAACAAAAGCGGCTACTCGATCAGAAGGTTCACTTTTATCAAATATTCAAAAATACCTACAGACAATATTCAAACCCTTCAGTCTCAGGCAACACAATAGTTGTAAGTTGTAGTAAGTAAGTTATGTTTTAACAAAAACTTACTTACTAAGTGCCTAATTAATAACTTAATTAGTATTTGCGTTTTTTTTATTTGCTTTGGGTGGCTTGTGTGTCACTGCGGCCATGATAGGCCTATTGTGATTGTCACTTTATACGTTCACCCCTGTAGCTGCGGCGTTCATAATTCGCCACTAACCCTTGCAGCTGCTAGGAACTGTAGGTTTTTATTCGGAGAGATGTCTCTTGGCTCATCTGGGCTGTGCAGGTGCTTGCCCAGGTGGATGCTACGTTTTTGCGTTATACTCTCCTAGCAGATGGAGAGGCGTTTCCCCACCTCCTCACTGAATCTGCAGGATTGTGTGTCGCTTAGTCCCAGTTTGAACATATGCTTGTTGAGGCGACAGTGTCCAGTCGTCAGCTCTTGTCATTATGCGAAGGTTGCTTCTGTTTAGCGCTAGGATTAGGTTAGTGTACTTTTAATCAAAGGCTTTTATCAGAGATTTTGAGTGACTCATGCCCGATAAATGTTTCTAGAGCTTGGTTGATTCCTCGAAGCTGGAGTCCAGAAGGGTTCTGAGAGCCAGGCTTTTAGGCCTGAGCCGCAGAACGGCTCAGGGCCTAGCTGAGTCCCTTTGGCCCCGGAGCGCGCGAGTTCGTCGGCACACTCGTTGCCGTTGATTCCCGCGTGTCCCGGTACCCATCTTAGGATGACATTGTATTGTAGGACGATAGTATTTGCGTTAAAGGTTATTCAAAGGTGGTAGTTTGTTTGTGTTTGAATTTGTAATGTTAGTGCGAAATAATATTGCCTTTTGAAAATGAAATATCAGTATAGATGTTCTTAAAATAATGATTGTATAAATTTAAATCGAAGGTTTTTTTATAATAGTATCGCAATTCGTCCTCCGATGACCGAGACGACCTCTGTGGCGCGGTGGGCGAAGGTCTGCCTGTGACGCAAGAGGTTGCGGGTTCGATTCCCGCCTCGGAACAAATGTGTGTTTGATCTGTAGACATTTGCTCAGGGTATTCTGGTCGTTTTCTATGTATAATAAAAAATATCTATTGTGTTATATTATGTATATCAGTTATCTAGTACCCATAACACAAACTCTGCTTAGCTTGGGGCTAGGTAATGCTGTGTGAATTGTCCAGCATTATTTATTTATTAATTATGTTTACCTATACCTAATCACACTAATAATTTAATGCGAAAGTAAATCGGCTAGATAGATGTTTGTTTCTTCTTCACGCCAAAACTACTGAACGGATCGGGTTTAAATTTTGCATAGATGTGCTATAAGCCTAGAATCAAACATAGGCTACTTTTTACCCCATAAAACCGTTCCCATGGGATATAAATAACGTGTCCATATAAACAACGCGTGCAAAGCCGTGGACAGAAACTAGTTTTTTTACCCTAATTGTACTTTAATTATAGAGTACATAGTACTTTCATATAGTTACTTTTCTGAGTTTACCGATGTGTTGCAAACTTGTGAAAAGTCTCGGAAGTTGTTCCGGCGAGGATGTGTTCCCGGGATTGCGGGATGCTGCCCTCTTTGAGCGCACTATCGGTATTACTCGTACTTGACAGCTTCGTGATCAATATCTGAGAACTCCTTTGAAACTATGCAACTTGAGTTTACACTCGGTTAATCCATTCTGATATTATATTTGAACAACAATGATGTAGTTGCCAGTAGCGAAGATACTTTGGCTGTACTTTCATAGGGTATATCTTCGATAAACACATCAAATAGAAGTGTGTGTGAGTAAAATGTCTGCATGTGCAGTTTCTGTTTTCTTGAGAAAACAGAAACTGCACATGCATAATTTCTAACACAACTTTTCTCTCACTTTCATGATTTCTGATTTTGCCACCCATTCCAATCTGAAAAAATCACTTTGAAGGTATTAGCTATTCTGTGATTAAAGTTCAAATGGTTAGATTCAAAAGAATAAAAATTAAATTGAGAGTATGTACTAAAAAGAAAGACCGAGAATTTTAACTTGACAGAGCTTTACAAATTACTCGTTCAATTACCTCCTTTTAAAAAGTTGCTTCAATGAAATCCCAGGGTTTAGAATGAAGTCAAGAGACCCAAATAATTAGTTAATTTTTCCTTGGTTCTTTACTTTAACAAGGGAGGTAGTTGTTCCAGAAAAAATAACATTTCCTTTCTTGGCACTGCTCTTGTCAGCAGTTTAATGTTTAGCTTTCAACAAGAAACTAATTAGTAGGTATAAGTAGCGTAGATAATGATTATGATTGAAAATGACTTTCTAATGCTGTCCCGTTTTGATCAGCTTTAATTCTATATTATCTAAGCGGGACAGCATGAGGCGTAAATTTTCAGTCTAAATCTTTATCTACGAAACTATTAATGTAGCTGATTTCTCTACTGAGAACAGCGATCTGATGAAAAGCGCTTCCTTTGTCTGTCTATATAGAAAAAAAAGTCGTGTTAGACATTCAACAATTTGAAACTCAAGAACGGCAGAACAGATTTGAATTATCTTTGATTTTTGGATTTGTTCTCCGTCCGGAGTAGCAGAATCATCATCATCATCAACCTACTATATTAGTCCACAGCTGGACACAGGCCTCCCCTAATGCGCACCAAAGCGTCCTGTCTTCAGCTTTGCGGTTGTATAGTTGTGTGTATTAAGAAAAATTACGAAGAGAAAAACATGAAGAAAACCGTTATTTCATTATATCTCATTTTTCGTATGCGCCCCCGCGACTTTGTCCACAAGAGCCGGTGTAAGATGGGGTCCACGCTTTAGAATAAACCCGCTAAGTAAAAAATTCAGAAAGGTCTAGACCTACTTATCTATGAATATAAAAACAATTAAGCTCTTTGTAGAAATGACTTTTTGTCCTGACTGACTTTAACCTGATCTAAGGTCAGGTACACGATACTAAAATAATTTCTAATTAAAACTTTAATTTTGTAAGATGTCTCTTACACTCAATGTTTTAATTAAAAGTACAAAATGAACACTATATGGCAGCAAATCAATAAACCTATCACCCAGCCTTGCAGGTACGTACAAGTTTTTCTCAGGGATCATTAATCTTAGAAGACATTCTCATCAAGCCCTACAACTATTTTTTTTCTTCTGCCAGTTTGTAGTAGACGAATTTCCTTCTGCGTAGCAGGCAGACCTACGCCCACCACGCCACAGAGGTCGTCAAAGAAGTTTAGACTTTGTTACACTTTTTGTTATATAGTCTAGCATATGGTGTATGAAACTAACAGATCGCCCACCTGATGTAAAGTGGTATAATCATCGCCCTAATAGAGCAAAAACCTAACCAATGTTGCAATTTTTTTTTAGGATATGCCTTTTATCGTGTCTGGGAGAAATCGCCTTTGATAAGATCGCCAAGTATCACTTAGGAAGCTAAGAATGATCAAATATCAAAGTGCTTTTTTCCTTTAGACCTTACAGGACTTTGGACACGTCACAAAAGTATATATATATTATATATTCAACCCAGGGTGGGTTTACCGGTTAAGAAGCCATTTTCCTTTTTCCGTGTTCCTTTTATTACAATTTTTGGTTAAAAAAATGGTTTGTGATCACTTCGTCTTTAATCGCGAAAGAACCCTCTTTTTGAATCGGCCAGTTGGTACTCGTAAATGTACCTAAAACCTTTAAAGATGTAATCTCCTACAATGTGACCAAAATCTTATGTTTTCTAACACGAGAGTTGCTGTGACAAATGTTTCCAATAAATCCTTCAGTGGATTGTTAACACGCTGTGCTCCTAATGAACTTTCCCGAACGGCTATCGTTCGAGCTCTTATTGCAGTCAGAATGTTTGCTATCGAAGCAAAACCACAGTTGATATACTTACAATTGTCTAAAAGCTTCACTTTATGAATTGATGATGGTGATGATTCTTAGGTAATGGAAATAATGTGTCTCAGTCTCAAGAGCCTATAAATATTGGTCCACAGCTAGACGCAAGCCTCCCCATGATAAGCGCCTTCTTGGCTTTTATCTCATGAGGGGTAATGCCCATAATCCCCACGCTGGGCATGCAGGATGACGATCGCAATTCGGTGTTAGATCCATCTGTAAGAGGCGCTTCTGCCCGCCACCAGCTGTCACCCTTAGACGCCTTCTACGACACCCACAGGAAGAATTGGGGTGATGCAAATTCTAAGCTGGCACCACACGGCTTAATTTATAGTATAATTAATACAAGTAATGAAAAATATTTGTGAAAATCTAAGTCATCGAATTATGAAGATTGTTTAATGTTTTCACCAGACCCTAGTTTGTTTTCTAGTTAAGTTGACTTGGCGAGATGCTGGAGTAACCCATAATACTCTCATATGTACTTCATGAATTTTTCGTATATTATGGTATTGACAATCGAGATAATATATATACATAATATATTATGTATTCCGACTGGGCGGGGCATACAGAGTCTTTTGCATTTTGTGAAGCTGGTTTTTTTGACCTCCAAATCCATCGTCATCATATACAAATAAATAAAATCCAGAAGCCTTGCAAGTTGACTCTATTAAAACATTTCATGTATGGGTGTTGAGTTCAGTAGTTTTCAATTGAATAAATACTGCTGGATGTGATTGGGAATCATTTTTGGATGTGAAGGAGCCCGGAAAGTTTGCCGGTAATCGAACTTTAAATTTTATTTCTATTCATAGTAATATTAACAAGACATCATTTAGGGCCGGCTCCCCAGTAAAATCAATGGAGTCCCTCAAACGGCGAAAATACGCTAATCTTGACCGAGGTTACCTAATTGAGCCGTTTGGGGTTGAAACCTCTTAGGTTCTTGGGGTCCTGTAGGCCAAGCACAGTGATTGTTGTCTAGGGTAGAATAGAGAAAAATTACGTCACTTTGTCGCATTTAATTGAATTACTTGAACTTCATTTATCTATTAATTTAAGCAATGTATGAGGATGCGACGCAATAAAAAAAGAGGTCCCCTTATGCGATGTGATTATTGTCTATTCTACCCTAAAGAATAATCCCCATGCTAGGGTCACTGGTGCACACGCATTATACATTATACAAAGATCTTACAAAGCTCCCAATGGAGTCCACAGGTGATCGGAATACTGGCTTTCATTTTGCTCAAAGGATTAGCATTGCCATTAAACGTGGCAATGCTGCCAGCACTCTGGGCACTCTGCTTTCAGGTGAAAGTTTAGATTTTTATGAAATATGTAGATACATAGTTACTACGAATGTGTATTCGTAGTAACTATGTAAGAAGTTTGCTCAGCCATAACTTAGTTCTTGAATTTCATGAAATTGCGAGCCCATTTTTAACATCATGTCGTGAAATTCCATAAAATACCATTAATCTACAATAAAAAAAATGAAACACTCATACAGTTTTCGCAAATAAGTAATTTTCAATTCGAAGTGAGCGGCATAGTGTTCATTTTACACTCTCCGAGAATTCCAAATGACTTGTTTCACGCTACGGCACGTTACGCCGTTATAGCGTTTTCCATAAAATACGTGGCAGGTTCATACAACTTATTACAAGGTTCAAGGCGCCTTGATTTGATCCTGCAACATTTTGTTCAGTCTAATTTATTTCTCGCCACCTTTGCCGTCGCACGAACAGTAACTTATGTGTACGTTCAGGCTGTGTAGGCTGAATAAAGGACATTTTTTTCGCATTTTCTTCAAAATTACATTCTGTAGTGTTTGATCGATGAGTATATTTTATTTTAATAACTAATTCTGGAACAATATTAGCATAAATTTTTTAATTGTTTGTCTAACTGAACAATATAAAGACTTTTATCACTTTGATAAGGTAGGTAATAATCGACAATATATATCCATGCGATAAAGTTGGTTATTTTGCTTTCCCCAAAAAACCTATTTTAAAAGCTTTAGCTTTTTATTAACAAAATTCTGTTATGCAAAAGATACACAGATGTAATAAAAATCAAGGAATAAAACTTTCTGGAGGTTCAGCTTCAATCACAGAACAAGGGAAAATTATGTAAATATGACATGTGTTTATGATTTTTAGGAAGGTACTTACCTACTAATAATTAAAATAAAATAAATTCGACCCCACTCATCTCTTGTCCCGTATTCATCGGCTCTGCGCAAACTGTCTGCATCAATACAAATCGTAGCCAATTTCGAGTGTCATTTTTGTTAGGTTCTTTGTATCTATGGAAGAGGCCGTAGATACCCGATTACCTTGATAACTAGTAGTAGTCTTCTCTCTTTTAATTTCTATGTTATTCGTTCGTTATAAATGTAAGCGGGTTAACTACGAACCCAGTTTGTGTTGGTAGAACACCAAAGTTTAATTTCATTAGAT
Source organism: Eupithecia vulgata (assembly GCA_946478455.1). Lineage (NCBI taxonomy): Eukaryota > Metazoa > Arthropoda > Insecta > Lepidoptera > Geometridae > Eupithecia > Eupithecia vulgata. Next base: position 6,603,709 of record OX297869.1, on the reverse strand, counting down.
ATTGTTCTGGGTCCATATTCTGCTAAGCTAATCGGTTTAATATGACTTCATTATGAAAGATATCATTACAGAATTACACTTTTAGGCATTCTACCTTTGATGAAAGTAACTACAGATGGAGGGATGGGTGATAAAAGTGTTATGATTATGAGTCGATGATACCTGACAACGCTTAGCGTCAGAGATCATATCTTCTATATAATACTAAAGCATTTACATTAAGAATTTTAAAATCTGTTATAGTTCAGGATTGATGGTAGAACGCTACAAGTGTTTCGAAAAGCACGATATATTTTTTTTTTTTTTTACAATTTGAAAACCTAAACCTTTGCTTTGTCATCTCTCTCTCTCTCTCTCTCTCTTATGGAAAGGAACTTCGTTCCATCCGGGTGTCCCTTGACACCTCTCAACTTTTTTATTTTTCTTTACAATTTGAAAACCAAAACCTTTGCTTTGTCATCATGTAATAATTGATGACAAACCAAAGGTTGACCTCAGTTTTTTAATTATAAAAATAATAGTGATATAATTTTATACTTTGCAGAGTCGACAGGGTTAAATAATATCGTCCGATGAAAATAACAGCCATTCTGAATTAAGCGAACCGTGAAATGAAGTGACTTTAATTGCATAAAGGATTTATTAATCACTTGGGTTATTTGCAGTTTGTGATTGTATTACATTTGTAAAACCAAAATCATGAATTAAGTACTTTTAATATGGTTTAATGAGAAGGGTTACGCAAATGGTAATTAATACTGTGTAAATGTTTTTACACATATGCATTGACCTCCCCTAATGAGCGCCATAGCGCCCTGTCTTTAGCTTGCCGCATCCAGCATCCGCCAGCAGTCTTTCGCAAATCGATTTCATCCCACCTGGTCGGAGGGCGTCCAACACTACGTTTGCCGAGTCGCGGTCTCCACTCAAGAACACGTTTACCCAGCGGTTGTCAGTTCTTCTTGAGATATGGTCAGCCCACTGCCACTTCAGCGTGCTAATCCTTTGAGCTATATCGATAACCTTGGTTCTCTGTCGGATGTATTCATTGCGAATCCTATCCTTCAGAGAAACTCCGAGCATAGCTCTCTCCATAGCTCGCTGGGCGACTTTAAACTGGTGGACCAGCCCTACCGTGACAGTACTAACTAAAAATCAAAAAAATACATATTTACCTATTTATTATTAAACCTGAGCCATAGATTATAGAACACACTCTCATAATCCGATGGGACGCCACACTGACACAACTGGTGTGAGGTATGGCGCAGGACCAACGCTCACCTCACCTCAACAGCCTAATAGTCGTAATAATAGTCCACTGCTGGACGCAGGCCTCCTGATTTCAGTATCTCAAGAGAGGTAATGCCCATAATCCTCATGCTGGGCAGACGATTTGGAAATCAAATTAAATTTAAATAAAAATAAAATAACAAAACATTATATCTAACTAATTATAAAATCATTAGTAAACAAACGCTACTGACTAAAAAATAAAGTCAGACATTGCGTGCCAATCGAAGTACCTATCGTTGTTTTAATCACAAATGAAAACTAATTAAGGCGCATACCCCACCTAAAGTGGCGCCGCCACCTAATTTATCTTATTATTCCGTTTAACAAAGGAATTTTTAAAAATCCATCTTCCAGTTTGTGATACCTATCATAAGCTTTTTTTTAATGCCTCTGTAATAGTTTTATTATATTTAGTTTAGGCAGAGATACGAAAATAGATTTTGGTGGCCACCAAGGGCAACTTCGTATCTCTGCCTAAACTAATTAGAATAAAACTACTACAGATTTTTGAAAAGTCCTTTGTTAAACGGAATAATAACATAAAGTAGGTGGCGGCGCTAGTTTGGATGCTGTATGCGCCTTAATCGAAACGACACAAAATGATTGATCGTTAAACAGAACAAGGAAATTATTCAGTATACCAACCTGCGTATTTTTACAAAACGGAATCAGGTTATTCTTTCAGTCGCGTGACTCACGGCAATTCCCTATTTGCTATTTTCCAATTTTGTTTCAGATACATTTCCCAGTGGGTGAACCCAATAAGTGCAAATTGGAGTAAATTACAAAACTAAATAAACAGGTTCTTTGTATGAATGTTGTGCTCGCTTGTTGATAGCATCTAAATGGCTCGAAACCACCGCTCGGCTGTTTGCCTTTTGAGCTTTCTAAATAAAATAACATAATTTGATTGAACGTGCCTAGCAATTGGCAAAGACCAAAGCAAAATGTAAAGATGAAAATATTTAGTAACAATTCCGCGCAAAACCTTCTCCGATAAGCTCTAACAAAATGTAATCAGCGTTGTAGAAGAAAAAAAAAACACACCAATTACAAAATGAAAAGAAATCTATCAAAGCAAGACGTCAACTAGTTTCGTCTCTCCACGAGACATCATCAGGACACCACAATACTCGACCTTGACATTGAGAGCACTAAGCAAACACCGGCAGGTGTCCTGATGATGTCTCGTAGAGAGACGAAACTAGTTGACGTCTTGCTTTGATAGATTTCTTTTCATTTTGTAATTGGTGTCTTCATATTTTGCAATGGATTTCCGCAAAATAACACCTGAATCTATTTTTTATCAAAGACTAGTTACTTTTTTTGTCCTTATAATTTCACATTCACAAATCAATAATTGCCACGTGGCACATTTTAGGTGCGCAGGTTCGGCTGTTTGACAACATAGGTCTACAACGTAGGTCTCTTCTGCAACATTGACGAGCAGTACCTTTCAGTGATTAAGGTTCAAAGTCTCGTGTACCGCCGCAAGGTCGCTTGTCTCTCGATCTTTTATAGGATACATTCCGGAGAATGCTTACAGGAAATACATGAACAGATTCCAACATCCCGTTTCCACACCAGAACAAGCTGACGTACAGCGCATTATCACCCCTACTTGGTGGATATACCGTCCACTCGCACTAAGCAGCTTTCCTTTACCATCATCATTCGTACAGCTGGGGTTTGGAACACGCTCACTGCTGCTGTTTTTCCGGTCAATTACAACCTGGATCTCTTAATTGTTTAATTATTTATTTATTACAGACAACAAACAATTATATCTTAAGTATAAGAATTACATAATAAATTTAGTATAAATATAGCTTACTACATTGTACTTAAATAATATGATTGAAAGCTAATTAATACTTATCACTATAGGTTGCTGACTGATTACTTTTGATGTGATTATTATCTTACATTAAAAGCCAATTTACACAAAACAAAACTTAATTTTAAAAGATACCTACTAAAACGAATTTACAACAAAACCAATAGTTAAAACAAAAAAAAACAAAAATAAATAGATTAAGGGAAAGTTAGTTAACTTTTTCAAGACCAGAGACTTAAACTTTCCTGTACTGTTCGTGCATATGTCTTCACAATTTACATTACAGGACTCTATCACAATCATCTATCATCTCTTCAAGACAAGAGTGAATAGGTATCTTCTAGGCCTTTGTGATACATTGTTGGCCACATCTTCACCTTCCATCAGGTCAGATTGTGGTCGAATGAGGGTCTATCTACTATAAACAAGTCACATTAAGCCAACTATAGCGCTGCTAGAGATTGCAATCCGGATAATCCTGCACTGAAGCAAGCGTGTACTGCATGCATGGCGTTGACAGCGTTGTGCTGCGTGGGCGCCATGTTTGAACAAACCACGCGTGTTGCAATGACGTCATTAATCTCGCATTTGTTGCTTTTTAAACGTTGTTTTTTGTGAACGTTATCACATAAATTTTCTTGCATAACAAAGCTATAAGTCTTTGTGCGCAGCAGTGGAGATATGCATTCACTTACATAACACATGTGTTATTACATACTGGAAGTACATATTCGTTACCTACTTATTAATTATTTAATCTCTCTGTTTACCCTGAAACACCTACGTCATGTTTTAATCTTTTAGTTAATTTTTGACAAAATATTTAACTCAGTAACACAATGCCTGCTTTCTATATGCACCTTATCGGTTGCTCCTACTATGATGTGTCTAGAATGAAAAAATACTCCTTTAGAAATCTAGAAACAAGAATGGCTGATAACCACTAAAGCTAGCCAATAACATAGCCATACGTTTTGTGAATGTGTAAGTTTTTTAAGTAACAGTTATAATGTTCTGGTAAGTAGTATCTTCCTCTTTGTGCCATTTACGTGTTTTCCGATGTATCTACGGAGGTGTAGCACCAAAAACTTAAGGACTCTGGGCTGGTTATATATTTTTTTAAACAATAACAAATAAAATAATGAAAAGCCATTGTTAAACCCTACAGTTTTATTGTAACAATTTATTATTAAGTATTAAATTAATTACCATCTTTACACCGTGGTCATAAGATAATTTTACAAAGAAAAGCTTTTTGTTCAGTTCTGAGCATAATTAGATATGTCTCAGACAATAAATATGAAAATTTCGTTGAACATAAAATTTTAATAAAAAATGCGCAGAACCACAGACTCATTTGTTTAGAATTTTATTAATCGCACATCTCTTTTTAACCTCGTTTTAATCGACATACAGACCTTAGCAGTTACAGATGTTGTTTAACAAAGAGAATATGAACGAACATTAATACGCCTGACTTCGTAATAAATTGACTAACCTCGCGTTTATTACTTAGGTTTTAGGTTTTATATAGGCGGTTATTTGTTTTATTGAGGTTGCGCTGGCAAAGGTTTATTAGCTTTTTATAGACATTTTTGTTACTTTGTTGTATGCTTACGAGCTGAGTTATTGTTCTGGACAAAATACAGACCTATTTTTAATTTAATTTAGCTCTTGTGCTTTACCTAAATACCTACAACCAAATAACGAACTCTGTGGCGCGGTGGGCGAAGGTCCGCCTGCTTCGCAGGAGTTTGCGGTTTTGATTCCCGCCTCAGGACAAATGTTTGTACGATCTGCAGACTTTTGTTCAGGGTGTTCTGTTCGTTTAAAAAAAAATTAAGATATTGAAAAAATAAGTAATATGTCAAATAAATAATTTAGAAAATAAAAAACACTGGACAATTTAGCCCCAAGCTAAGTAGAGCTAGTAATGTTTAAGTAATGATGGCAGAAAAACGCTCCTGTGGTTTATCTTTCACGATGACAGAAAAAGTAAAATTTTCCATTAAAATTTGGAAAACCCAGAATAGGGAATCTAGTCCTGCGAAGCTAGGCCAGTGACATTCTAAACAACATAATTTTATGGTAACTGAAACATGGTAATAGGCTATCATTGTTCAAACAACATTTGGCCTCATTAATGCATTGTTGGTTATGCTATATTTTGTGTTGGAGTATTGTTGGTTTTTAGGTTTATGCTAACTAACGATGCCATTTTGTGATAAGGATAGGCATAGAATTTCGCGCAGAGCAGACCGCATGTGCAAAAATAAAGTGCAATAAACAAGATTTCTTCTCTAATTTAGCGAATCTGTTACCTTGCTTATGTTTTATTTTCAATATAAAAACCAAGTCCAAGTCATATTTATTCGGAGAACAATGTATCAATATTGAGATATTTTTGATTTTTTCCATAAAACATATGCAATTAATTAAAAAACCATCGTGGCGCTTTTGTACAGAATGAAATGGAGTATAAGAATTCTAGATTTGATATTTGAACAGCAGTAGGATCAAACATCATGAGAATATTGAATTTTTCGAAAAACAAGTCTTAATTGTATACTTGTACAATTATTATAAGTGCCTAATGCTATATTTAATAATAAAATGTTTAGTATTATTTCAAAATATTTTATTTAGACCTAGTTTTTTTGTGTTATATTTAAAGCACGCCTTTATTTTTATGTTGACCCTGTGTGGTTGGCAAGCAGAAAATGCCATCGGCATTATGTCCACCAATTGTGTAACTTTTTATAATAATTGACTTTCCGCATCCACTCTTTCATCGTACTTTGTTTATAACAGCTATACTCGTAGCCTACACAGCAGAGTTTCTCTCCCGAAAAGTAAGTTAAACTTGCCTCAGAATCGTACAAGCTAAGTTCAGGACAATAGGCAAGTAAACCAGTAAACTGCTGGCCAACGTGCCAATTTATAGTCCATAAAACGTTTCAACAAACTGCAGGGGGCCACATCGTGACATTATAGTCAGACGTCCCAGAGAGAACTACCATTTGCTTTCGATAAATCTGAACTTCCGAGAATAGTTTTAACTTTCCGAAGCTTTAGAATACATAGTAAATGGTAACGTTAACTTGTGCTTTCTGTAAAAATTTGGCGTGTTTTAGAAAACTATTAACCCTTTTCAACTAAAAATAATGATTTTTTTATATTTTTTATTATTTTAGAATGGCTTTGTCGCTTAGCGATCACACCGTCTAATTAAAATTAGGACAAACAAAATTAATGTCATGGAAAAATGGATTTGATAGTAGTTTTTAGCCGAGAACATTCCGATAGCGCGATCTAATTTTTCAAGTGGCGACATCTAGTTAAAATTCGAGTCTGAGTAATTAAGCTCGATATTGTGATAAAAGGAGACCTAATTTGAAACACGAAATACGGAGTTTCGATTGACGGATCGCACGAAACGATGAACTTACTGGTGAACGCGCAAACGTACATTGCTTCGGATCGGCACTGAATAAAAAGAAAAACAGAGAAAGAAGTTTATTACTAGTCACAAAACTAGAGATTTAAGGCTATTTAAGAGTACTTAGTACTATATAACATATAGACAGAAAAATAAACATTTTAGAGAAAGATCATCAAGAGATCGGATTGGTCGACATTCGTTCTAAGCGATCCGCAATCCGTGAAATATATAATTGTGTTATTTTGTACAAGTATAAGATACAAATTCGTTGCGAAATTACAATTCAATAACTTTCGCACCTTTCGTAATAAAAATTAATTGAATACCAAAAATATATCTAGGTACCTACTTTAACCAGAAAATAAAACAAAATGAACATTTAAAATAGATTTTCACTTCTGAAGTGAAAAATCGCGTAGCTTAGTGGCCGAAAAAATATATTTTACGCCCTAGTGTAATTTTTTTTTATATTTCTTGTCTGAAATCATTAGCCATTACAAGACATTCACCCCTTTACGTACAGACTAGACTTTTTGGTGCTCCATTCACGAAGAACAGTCATACATCAAGATCACGCATTTATTTTTGAAAATGGAACTGAAAGCGCTATTTTGGTCATTGTTGTTTTGTTTTTTAAGGAAAGATATTAATTAGAATGTGTTGGTTTCATGGTAGAATGCGTATATAGGTACTTTGAGCTGCGCGTAACAACAACACAAAAAAGATGATATCAGCGCGTGAAATCTCTGGAACGTTTTGCTCACTACAAATTGAACTGAAGGTTAACGTGGTTTATTTAATCGAAAATGTCATCACGCGAAAATAAGTTGATAATATGCAAACAGAACCGAAGGGCAGAGAAATAATGAATTTGATTATAGCTGTTGCGGTCGGAATAACGTAAAATATATTTAAAGACATAAAATCTGTGAAAGAAAAAATAATAAAAGAAAAAGAAGTGATAAAAGTGTGCGATATTTGTGAAGGTAAGTTTTGATTGTTTTATTTTCTTGCAATCGAAGTGAAAAGTAGAGTTTTTCCCTAACAACAAAAAACTAAACCTAAAACCTCCCATCATAACTCAGTTTTGGCAGGCTACCTCGCTACGCTCAGGAGAATAACAACAATGTATTCATAAGTATAATGGGGCGGTTTAGTCACATGTAAAAAAAATATACAGTAACTATTGACTGAATACTTTTACAAATAAGAGACTAAACTAACAACTTTCAACGTTTCTGAACAATTATTAATTAATAACGTAATCAGAATTATGGAATTCCAATTTGAACCCTAAGTCTAGTACTCGTCGTATTTTTTTAGAAGAATAAATATGACGATACATTTTTAATATTTACATATTCTTTTTATTACGTTAAATAATCAAAAGCTAGCAAAAAGCACATTCGGAGAAATACTCAGCAATTTGTATTTATATTTCACAATCATGTTTCCTTACTGAAAAGGTTTATATCACAGTTCCATGCAAACCCACATCGAAAAATGTTTACAAAAAGGCTTCAGGATTCTGAATAGGTTTCACTTTGACATTCCTTTGTGGCGTGAACTAAATTGCTCTGGAGACAAGAGTGTAACAATATTGAATCCTCGCATCCCACAACACTCGGGAGAATGAAAAGGCTCTTATGTGGAGGCTTATCTATTAGTGCTGGAACAGTGATCTCTAGTTAAGACTTTTATGTCTTTCTTTTTTTGAGAACTACCCTAGATAATATGCCTATTTTATTGGAGAATTTCGGTGTAAAGGTCAATAGGTAATTATGATGTTAGAACCTCATGGATATTGAAAGAAATTATAATAATAACTTACCACTGTTTGGATTAATATACCGATTATTTTCTCTTGTTCAAAAATATCTGTGTCTTTTCTTGTTATTACTATAAAGAACTAGGTTCTAACCTAAGCTTATTTATTTAGGCTGGAACAGTGGTCGCTAATCAAAACTTTCAAGTCTTTCTTTTACTAAACACTGTCTTAGTGAGATATGATTGTACTATTAAGGTCAATAGGTAATTGGCGAAATATCATGTGAGGTAACATTGAAAGAAATGATAATAATTATTTGTATTCTGTAGCCAAGACATACATATCCCCAGGGAAAACATTGTTTGCTCACAAATATTCGTACCATTTCTTATCAATTAACAACAAAAGAACTAGAACTTCTTTCGTACATATTTATCTTATGATGATAAGGGTCACCTTTATACTATATATAATATGTACGGGTTGACGCCTTATTCCGAAAACAATAAACTTTATCACTACTGAAAATTGCTGCCAACATTTAATACGCTAATTTTTAATATTATAAAGCCTGAAAAATATTCGAAATGCTTACCTATCAATGCTTGATTATGACTTTCATATGTTTTATAGGAGATCATTTTTGACTCGACTTACCCTACTTTACCCTAATAAATATCATTCTTCTTAGTCGTCCACAGAAAGATGGCGGCCTTGATGAGGACCTGATGAAGCTCGTGCAAAGCCCCCACGATCCCCTATTGATTGCGTTGTGGAAGCAGTCGGTCATAGTAGCTGTGCCAGAGAGGTCATGAGCTCCGACCATCTACTTGGAGTGAAGAGCGTCCACGAGACTTCTTGCCCTCCATTCTGCCATAGACTACGAGACGCTCCATTGACTCTTTATTCAAATAAACAAAAGCCGAGCATAATACAGCTGCATTGCGTTTAGTTTGTAAAAGGTCGTATAACTAATTCCAAAGAGGGTTAATTTAGTTGGGACAACAGAGTCTGGTCTCACTGTTATGATTCCATTAGATTTCCAACTCTGTTTTCTATCAATACAAAGGCTAATCGTAATAATCGGTTCTACGATCAGTCTACTGGAAATTACCTTTATCTTAGGCTATTGGTTTAGGCTCTATCAATTACCTCAGCCATTAACTTTAGGTACAAATCATGACGACCTCTGTGGCGCAGTGGGCGAAGGTCCGACTGCGACGCAGGTGGGTTGGATCCCGCCTCGGGACAAATGTTTGTACGATCTGCAGATTTGTTTAGCAAAAAAAATATAACTGAGTATGTAATTTATACATCCATCACACAAGCTCTGCCTAAACTTTAGGGATCAATGGTGCTGCGTGGATTGTCCTATATTTATTGCTAAAAAGTTAAAGCGTTGTATTTTTTTGTCACTCATTTTTCTTTGTTTATCTTTTCTTTTTAAATTGTGTTATTGTGATAAAAATAAAACCTTTTTTACTTTTACTTTAAACTAACTCCTTTTATAATGAAGCTATGTAATTTAATGCGAACTCAACAAATTTCACCCCGAGTAACTTAAAACGCTACAATACAAATTGCTTCCAATACGTGGTACAGAGTTTTGATTGATCGCTACCTTTTGTTATTAAACTTTCGTTAAGTACCTGAATTCCCTCGAAATACCTTTGCTCATTTATCAGCGGAAGCAATAAAGCCTGAGCCGTATATTTTCGTCTCCGCCCAACATATTGTGGCTAATGATAGCGTTGCCAAATAAAAGAGCAGGCTTTTAGAATTGTGGACACGTATTCTTATTGTAGTAGGGACCATAATGGCACGTGTTTATTGCTCTTTGACAAATCGTTTGGAATGTTTTGTGATAGTGATATGAAGTTAATTTGATGACTTGCTTGGATTGATGAAGGTATGTAACAAAAATATGGCTTGAATGAATGTGTGTCAAAATCATTTTATTATGTTGAAGAGACATTTATAGGACATTATCTAGGGAAAAGACACCTACTGCTTTACGTAAGCAGTGGACTTGTTATTAAGAAAGGCAGTAAGTACCTTAGGTTTAGATGTTTCTTTTTGAAATCGTTCAAGTCAACTTTTTTCCTATTGTAAGCAAGGGAACTTTCTTATGTCAAGTCATGACATAAGAAATTCTCCTGAGAAATATTAACTGGGCTTCTTGGTAAAAGAAAATTCCTTGATACTTTCTGCTGAATAATATGAAACTCTCTCAGAGGTGACGACGGTGAAATATAAAATGTCTAGAAACATCAAACAACTTCAAAGCAAACAAATTCAGATTGCGTATGATTAATTACTCACTTTACCCTTTTAACGACGAAAAAACAAAAACCGAGGACATTTTGGCCAGTAAGAAAAGAAGCCTGGAATTATTTTTTGATGAGGGGTTTAGGGCGTATAACGACTTTTGAAAGAGATAGGTTAGTATTCCAAGTGTTTGTTTTTCCTTACAGTGAAATAAATAAATAATGCATGAGAATTCATACATCACCATCTAGCCCCAAGCTAGCCAAAATAGGACATTTTACAAATAGGCGAGAACTTGCCTGATTCCTATCGAGTGTGTCATTTAGGCCTTAAAACACACGAGGTAGGAATAACTCACAATTATTTTTTCAATTATTGCTCCGAAAAGTACGGAATAATTTGTAACAATGATCTTGTAATATCAGATATTTTAGATTGTTTATGTTTTGATCTTTTCCTGTAAAATATAGATTTATATCTACAAACGAAATGTAGGTATATTCAGATAGCATAGAGTACGTAAGTGTGTCAGTATTTACAATTGAGTTAACTGCAAACTGTTGCAAACAATCTACAGGTAGATCAATACTGATCCATATTAATACCAGTCGGAAGAGTCCCTAAGACGCGTACTTATTTTTTTTTAATAAAAATAATTCTGCAATTTGAATTGTTTAATCTTAAATTATTATTGTATTTATGCATGCTAGACTATAGCGGCACATAAGCACATTGGACCTTCTAGACAATTGGTCCAAAAGATCCCTCAGAATCGTCGTGTACCTTGATTGCGTGGCGTGAGCTCAGTGTTACAAACTGTTGGATACGTAAAAAAATGATTTATTTTTCTTTTTTTATTACGTACTAGCAGCGCCTCGCGATTTCACCCGTGTAGTTCCCGTGAGAATTCCGGGATAAAATATAGTCTATGTGCTATCCCAGAATATAATATATCTCTGTGCCAAATTTAAGCCAGATCCGTTCAGTAGTTTTTGCGTAGCAGCGCCTCACGGTTTCACCCGCGTAGTTCTCGTTCCCGTAAGAATTCCGGGATAAAATATAGTCTATGTGCTATCCTAGAATATAATATATCTCTGTGCCAAATTTAAGCCAGATCCGTTCAGTAGTTTTTGCGTAGCAGCGCCTCACGGTTTCATCCGCGTAGTTCTCGTTCCCGTAAGAATTCCGGGATAAAATATAGTCTATGTGCTATTCCAGAATATAACCTATCTCTGTGCCTAATTTCAGCCAGTTCCATTCAGTAGTTTTTGCGTGAAAGAGTAACAAACACCCAACATCCATACTTATAAACTTTCGTGTTTATAATATTAGTAGGATGTTCTAGAAAGACATTTATTTTTATTAAGATATCAGATTTCCTGTATAGTCGCCGCTACACTCAGGGTAATCGGATGGCCTCGAACCAAAACTACTACATTCTAAATGGGTTGACCTCGTTTTAGTAAGCTTACTTTTAGATAGCTATCTACACAAAGTACGGTCTCTACTAGAGTTCTGTTAGTATTCGAAGAACTTACCGTTTTAAAATAAGTAGTTGGCTTTTTTTTTTGACGACCTCAGTGACGCAGCGGGCGAGAGTCTGCCTGCGACGCAAGAGGTTGCGGGTTCGATCCCCGCCTCGGAACAAATTTGTGTACGATCTGCAGAAATTTGTTCCGTTGGTCTGGGTGTTTTCTATGTACAATAAAAAATATCTATCTATGTAATGTATAATATTACGTATATCAGTTATTTAGTACCCATAACACAAGCTCTGCTTACCTTGGGGCTAGATAATGCTGTGTGAATTGTCCAGCATAATTTATTTATTATTTATTTATTTTAAATTAATTAGGTGTAATTAATGTAAATTCTTTTAAGCAACGTTAAATAAATAATAATAAGAAATTCTGAATTCAAGTGTTGTTATATTGTTGACGTTTCAGTTTTGAAAGACTTCATAAAAGCAAATACTAAGTAGAATTTTAAAGGTTCGGAATATCATGAATAGCTGGCCGAAATATTTTTTTTCGTGAACCTTACCTTGTGCAAATATTTGTGTGAATCAAAAATGCCATTGTCATGCTCACGGTCAGCGTAAAAGGTTGGAACGTGACCCGAAAACTGAAGCGAAAAGCTCTTGAAATTTACTTTTAGATATTACGTAGTCTTTGTTTTAAGATTCCATGCAAGTTTTTGACTGCTTGACGGTGACTCGTAATTGTAACTTATCGGAGAGGAAAACGTTTTTATGTAGAATAGAACTCAACAGATTTTTCTGGCCCAATTTAGTTTTAGCATTTTTCTCAGTTATCATTTCTTTTTCAACTTAACATCTACATAATGCATAACATATTGTGTTCTTCCTCCATCAACATCTATCGGCCGTGGTGGTCTCAGCGTTAGAATCGATCTTCAATTCAGACCGTGTCGTAAGAGCCAACTTAGAGAGCTTTCTTCTGTGTGTTGTTCTTTTATTACACACAGCGATCACCAATCCACTGAGCCTGGCGATTATGGCAAAACGATCCTTGTGAGGGGAAAATCTATAAACCATCATCTCAGCTAAAAAGGAGTGGTCCTTTCTTTTAATGGTCATATTTTTCACAATCCACCACAATCTTTTTAGATAGGTAGTGACTCAAAATATGTACATACTACGCAAAAAGATACAATTATATTGCATTTTTTTGGTACCTAAAAATAATAACACCACCAACCATACTACAAGTAGTGTCATTGCCAATCAACGACACCAACAAGACTATTTTTGATTAAATTGTACAGTGAACACAGAACTTTTTAGGCCTATGTCCAGCTGTGGAATAATATAGGCTGATGATGGTCTTGGTAGTGTCGTTGATTGGCAATGATACTACTGATAATTCGGCTGGTAGTGTCATTGCCAATACACTGTTTATTGGCATACTACGAAAACTCCCCGTAGCGCGACGACGACGAGAGACACGGCGCGACACCTCACTGCGTAGCAAGAGTTCGCAAGTCGCAGCGCGCTATTTTTATCATAGTTATCCAAAATATAACTTTATTTACTACAGAAAAAGATACAAGTTTATTAGCATACTACGAAAACTCCCCGCGTCGCCGCGCTACGTCTCGAGATATCTCACGTCGTGTCACGTCACGTAGTGCGTTGACCCTTCTTAACTCCATAATGCGTATTGTCAAAAACAGTCTAATTCATCTATATCCACAACCTATACTGGTCTACAGCTGAACGCAAGCCAGCTATAAAGCGCCTTATTTGCTTTTAGTATAATGTTACTGTCCAGCTGTGGACTAGTATGGGCTGATGATGATGATGATATGGGGGTAAAATGTTCGGTGGTACATTGTTCTGCAGGAAGCACTGCTGCCCACTCTCTCGGAAATCCATTGCAAAATATAAAGATATAAAGATAAGATATATAATTTAAAGATATTTGGTAACAATTCCGCGCAAACGAAACCTTCTCCGATAAGCTCTAACAAAATGTAATCAGCGTTGTAGAAGAAAAAACCACACCAACTACAAAATGAAAAGAAATCTATCAAAGCAAGACGTCAACTAGTTTCGTCTATCCACGAGACATCATCAGGACACCACAATACTCGACCTTGACATTGAGGGCACTAAGCAAACCCCGGCAGGGTTCCACCAGAGATGTTACCACTCCGAGCTCCGCGCGCCAAGTGAAGCATTGCCCGCAAAACCCCCCTTTTTATACTGTCACTGGTGACACATCGTGCCTGTCACCACTGTCAGCGCTCGTGCCGGTACCGAGCGCGCCACCATTCGAAAAAAATCGTAATAACAATTTACTAGTTTAATTTGATGATTCAGTACAATCAAACTGTAAGCTAAATTTGACCCACTTTGTTGTAAATTGGCGACGACAAACATTTTATTGTTTATGTTCCAAAGAGGCTTGGTATTTACCTAGTCGCCTTTAATTAAGACAGCTCAATAATTTAATTATGATGCTGCGAACTTTATTGAAATTAATAAAATTAATTTAATATTATGGCTTTAAGGCTTCGATTCCGTTTGTTAAATTTGGTGCTTATTACTTAACACTTTCATGACCCTCGGCTCTTGACGTACTCGTTCATACGGAGGTCCGCGTAGCTCCGTTAGCAGTGAATGCGTTATAAGTGACTTTGATAAGGTATGTCAGTAGTGTTGCATTTCGGATTTTAATAGAATAAAGCCATTTTCATTCATGTGCTCATAATAGAAATAGGCCTCTCCGATGAGGCGGAAGGCTTTTTCTTTGACATTTTACTAAAAATCTTGAATAGATTCTTAAAATAAAGAACTTAAGGAAGGAACAGAAATAACTCAATGTATCAAAAGCCTTCGTCGATGCTCATTCAATCAAGGATGTACAGATTTCTTGAATACTTGCGACATGTAAGACTCCCACGCTTATTCTTTGTAAATCTTTGTAACTTTAATTTCATCAAAACCGTCGAAATCCCTTTAGACGTTCAAGGGTGAACCCTTGGCCTTTGACAGCTGATTTGGCAATATAAATTCCCTCACAAAAGTCCAAAGGGATAAAAAGTAACGGCAGTTTTACGAGTTTCAATGGATGTTACTGTTACACAAATAACTGGTGACTTTCTGGGGTCGATTCGCAGCTTTGTGCCGCCACAATGAATTCGTCAAGACATTTTTTACCTTCTATCTCAACAAAAAAGTTGGGATTGGATAATCCTTGGATACTAGTCTATACTAATGTTATAAAGAGTAAAGATTTGTTTGTTTCGATTTAAAAAAATCTGTTACCATTAAATTCTATGGCCTTATAGGCTAGAGGCCTTTAGGAGAATCCTACAAAATCCCTATTGAACATAGGCCATAGAATATACCCGTGCGAAGCAAGGGCAGACCGCTAGTTGCTTCTATTTTTTAAATACTTCTTAGGTTTACCACGGAATTTACTATATAAAATAAATAAATAAATAATACTGGACAATTCACACAGCATCATCTAGCCCCAAGCTAAAAGTTATATTTTGAATCAAAGTGCGTGCAGCGTGCGTTGCATCTCGGTGTAAACTGACCCTTACTTTAGATAATTTAGAAAGGTGTAGGTATCGGTATGGCATTATGTTACAGAATACCAATAAAACTAATTGGAAGGTAATTAAACGAACTTTTCGTATTTCATATACTTAGAATTTGATAAATGAAATGTGAAATACATTGATAATATTACTATGGCCATACCTTTCGAAATTTGCTTCATGAGAAAAGGGAATTGAAAACTCCAAAAAATCTACGTGAACGTTAAATGAATAGCAACTTATAAACTGATCACGTAGACTACGTAGCTAAAGAGTTATCACAGCATCCTGAAATATCAGGAAGTGTAAAATTCTTGGCACGCAATTACCTACTACAAGAACTTGCTGCAGTTAATTACTATCTTGGCTAAAATAGAGACAATGTTACCTTACAAACCGACTTTAAAAAGGAGGATGGTTCAAAATCCGGATGTAGGTACCTTTGTGAGTATGTTTGTTATTTAAAACTTATATTTAAATAAATAAATAAATAATGCTGGACAATTCACACAGCATTATCTAGCCCCAAGCTAAGCAGAGCTTGTGTTATGGGTACTAGATAACTGATATACATAATATAATATAATACATAGATAGATATTTTTTATTATAAATAGAAAACGACCAGAACACCCTGAACAAATGTCTGCAGATCGTACACACATTTGTCCCGAGGCGGGAATCGAACCCGCAACCTTCTGCGTCGCAGGCAGACCTTCGCCCACCGCGCCACATCGGTCGTTATGCCTGCAACCTGAAACACAATTACAATCATTACGTACAGAGATTATAGCTGTGGACCCGAGATTCACAGTAAAATCAATAATTTTCTTGCCATGAAAAAACACGCCAACATGCAAGTATTTTTGGTCCATAAGCCTCAAAAGACCTGTGAATTGATACTTGCAAATATTATATTGAGTCTGTTATACAATAGGTAGATAACAGCAAAAAATAATTACAACTAATATTTACACTTACATCTATTTACTAAAAATCTAAGCCGTCACCAGAAGGCAGAGTGCCCAGAATGCTGGCAGCATTGCCACGTTGAATGGCAATGCTAATTCGTTGACCGAAATAAAAACCAGCATTCCGATCACCTGTGGACTCTATTAGTAGTTTTGTAAGATCTTTATAGATAACGTGTGCCCCAGGACCCCAAGGACCTAGGGTTTCCACCCCAAACGGCTCAAATAGGTACTACACACATGTTTTGCATGATTCAATTTCAAACCTATCTAATATTCCTAAATATTTCACTGTTCAACGATGCTCAAATTCATATTTCTCATGCAAATAATTTAAATTGACTTAATTAGTTCTCCTATATTTAATTAAGTGCTTACATTGAAAAGACGTGACTCATTTTCGGATAAAATTTTGCGAGTTCCGTAATCAAGGCATGACTTCACATAAATTTCCTCATTGTTTTTAGGTTTCCGTCTTTTGCATTTTATTGAAGACCCTTCCGTTTTTCT
This sequence comes from Eupithecia vulgata, assembly GCA_946478455.1. Lineage (NCBI taxonomy): Eukaryota > Metazoa > Arthropoda > Insecta > Lepidoptera > Geometridae > Eupithecia > Eupithecia vulgata. The sequence continues at coordinate 6,586,544 of OX297869.1, read as the reverse complement.
GACCCACACTCTAATATTCTAAAAGCGAAAGTAATTCTGTCTGTTAATTTTTCGCGATTAAACGGCTCATCAGATCTTTATAAAATTTAGCTGGTACGTAGACGGTATCTCGGGGACGGGCGTAGGCTACTTTTTCGGAAAAATGCGAGCGAAGCCACTGGTGGTCGCTATTATAACACAATTTAATGAAAAATACGGTTAATTCCATTCTCACCGATTACTTGGGGTTAAAAAGGCACCAATAAAAGTGCATCAAATCACCTAAGTATGAAATTAGGGAGATGTAATAAGTCTGCCTCGAGACCTTACCGGGTTCGAGCAGTGTCGGCCGACTTTTGGTTCGTTGTCCGTTGCTCGGCCGTCACTCGGATGCCGCTCGGTATAGCGTGAGTGGGTCCATACAAAATATTTGACCGTGCTACGGCCGACACTCGGCTATGACCCGGCACGGTCTTGCGTGAGTCATCTTTAAGGCGCATACCCCACCCAAACTAGCGCCGCCACTTACTTTATCTTATTATTCCGTTTAACAAAGGAAATTTCAAAATCTATCGCACAGTTCGTGAAACCTAATATAAGCTTTTTACTAATGCCCCTGCAACAGTTTTATTCTATTTAGTTTAGGCAGTGCATTGAAAATAGATTTTGGTGGCCACCAAGGGCAACTTTGATATACTGCCTAAACTTAATAGAATAAAACTATTACAAAGGCGTTAAAAAAAGCTTATTATAGGTATCACAAACTGTACGTTGGATTTTAGAAATTTCCTTTGTTCAACATAGGTAGTAATAAATAAAATAGGTGGTGGCGCTAGTTTGACGCATACCTCCGCCTTAAGTAGACATTTTGTGAGATAAAGAAAACGCTACTCTTTATCGTGACAAGTTCGTTTCCAAGTCATAAAGTCGACATAAAATCTTGATGCTCGATTGCTCACTCACAAGGTTCAAACATGACCTTTGTAAGCTCAGGCCTCGACTTTGGATAAAGTTTTTAGTGTAGGTTCATGAATCGAATGTAGGTAAATATTTCAAGCTCTTAAGATTGATGAAGCGGGTCAACTACGAACCCTATCAGTTTTTAACTTTTCCATCAATTTAAATTTTTACCTGTCCAATTTCTTTTTTTGGTTTTTAAGATTTTCTGCATTATACAAGCAATAAAACTAGCAAAAAAAGTTAAAAATGCTAAATATCTAGTATCATTTTTTTTATTTTAGGCCACTTAAAGGCGTAAGCTTTTCAAGAGCATGTATCAAGGCTTTGGGTATAATAACCACTATCAGAATGATGAAAGCCTCGGCATCTATTATTCTATACTGAATATTTGAATTGAATAGACTCCGAAACGAATGGACCGATTTGAAAAAATCTTTCACTTTTAGAATCCTTCATTATCCCTGATGAACACATGCTATTGAATAATAAATATATAAATAATATAATTCTGGACAATCCCAAAGCATCATCTAGTCATAAACGCCAATATCATAGCAGCCTTATTGACTGCATTGTTCTTGTATGGCCACAAAAGTTAGCAGTAAGCGATTCAAAGAGTATTATGATATAATTACATAACCAATTACAAAAATCATATTATATGACATAGATATTATTGACGACCGATGTGGCGCGGTGAGTGAAGGTCTGCCTGCGACGCAGGAGGTTGCGGGTTCGATTCCTGCCTCGGGACAAATGTGTGTACGATCTGCAGACATTATATATAATAAAAAAATATATATCTATGTATTGTATATATTGCATCAGCATTGCTATACAGCGGGGCAATGCAGCCAGTGTCTTAGGCACGCTTCCAACTGGTATTGATATGGATCAGTTGAGCTACCTGTAGATTGTTTGCAACAGTTTGCAGATAGCTTAATTGTTTCTATTGTAAATACTAGTTTTAATTTAAATTTGTTATTTGATTGTTATTTTCTTTCTGAATAAAGATATCTGACGGATATTGAGTAGATGTATTGTATTATATTATGTATATCAGTTATCTAGTACCCATAACACAAGCTCTGCTTAGCTTGGGGCTAGATAATGCCGTGTGAATTGTCCAGCATTATTTATTTTATTTATTTATTTATATATGTGTTGAGGCTTTCGATCAGAGTTAGGGCCCAGATAAGCACTATCGCATTGCCACAGGTAACAAAAGTTTATGAACATGAACCACCTGAACGTCGTCGAACGTGTGACAATCTCATCAGTGGTAAAATACAAACCTGATTCAAGCACAGGCCATAAACCGGTAAGAATCTGATGTTTTTTATTCGAGGGCTAAATCAGACATATTTCAAAGGGTTACGAGGAAGGAACCTCAGTGATAAATTGTTGTTTATAACCAGAAATAACCTGTGAATGTTATATATCATGTTCGGGTGATTTTTCTATTGGCAGCAGCGGTAGCGAAATATTGTCAAAGTAGATGAAATAAAAGTTAATTTATTGTATAAAATACAGTGTTATTATGGATGTTGTTGAAATAAAATATGATCATTGTATTTTCCCCTCAGGCAAACAATCGCATAATTTAGGTACAAAACAATTATAATAATTGAATTTATACATTTCAATTATTAAATTCTTTATTTCAGACTTCGCAAGTCCTTTTACAGGTTTATTTACCTGCCATTAACAGTTAAAATAATAATGTCAATAATAAATAAGCTGGCATAACAAACAAATTTTATGGTGGGTGCGAACCATTAAGCTCCTTACATACTTACTTTCCGATTAATTTGCAATTAAATTTTACAAATATACATAATTGGATAAGAAAAAGTCATGTTTATGTATTTCGGTTAACGAATTAGCATTGCCATTCAACGTGGCAAAGCCGTCAGCATTCTGCGTACTCTGCCTTCTGGTGACGGCTTAGATTTTTAGAAAAGTGTAAATATTAGTGGTGGATGGCACAAACTGAGGGAGGCCTATACCCAGCAGTGGGTAAAATCCTGCTGTGGATGATGATGATGATTAGTTGTAATTCTTATAGTCTGTTGTTGTAAGTTCTAATTTGTTTCTATTATTTAATTGTAATCTTTGATAACAATGTTTGTACCGTTTTATGTTTCTTGAAAAACTAAAATGGTGTAATAGTTTTAAAAAAAAACAAAATTATCGTTAAATGTGAGCGAAAGCAATAAAATCGCTTGAAAATGAATTGAAATGAATTTTCGCTGTCATTTAATATAGACATATTTTTACTATTTTTTATCCGATTGCGTATGCGCAATTTCATTAAAATCGGTGACATATTTTCCAATTCAATCGGAAAGTACGTGTATGGGGGCTTAGCTGTTCGTACCAGGTTTTGTACTAACCTGATAATCCAAGTTTCCTTTTTGTTTATATTCTCTAAATAAGCCATAAAACCTCATAATCTAACTACAAAGCGTGCGGCGAGCAAATAAATCAATTGGCCTGTTTTAAAAAAATATAAAACAACTTTCGGTAAATAGCATCTATATCTCGAACTGCCACATTAGCTGGTGGTTGCTAGGATGGTTTTTTAGTTTTACGGGATAAATTCTGATCCCTCGGGAATAAAATGTATATGGGACCATCTCGGGATTATTGTATAACAATTATAGTGAAAGAATCATCAAAATCGGACTACTCTGTAAACAGCTCTGCGCGGTCTATCGTAAAAAAATATACGCGTCGATTTAGAACCTTCTCTGTTTTTTCGTCGGTTAATAAAAAACAGTCAAAAATTTAGTAAGCGGAGAGCAATATTTGTCGCTGCTTTTTCCAAGATAAGACTGTTATTGACAGCGATGAATTTAAAAATATAAAATACATACTCGTAAATTTTTCAAATCGACTTTTTCATAGTGATATTGAAACTACAGACGTAACGAATCGAATTCTAAATCAAAACTTTGATCCCGTAAAGTTACATTTAGTATTCTCTTTGGAGCCTGGAACTTTTCAGAAAATACTCCTCAAAGGTTGAGTTTCATTCGTTTGTAACATTGAATTAGGTTTGATAAAGGTTTGAATACGTTAGATCAACGTAGAGGTAGAATACCTTCTTACAGCAAAAGTTTTCGCGATTTCGAGCTTTGTTTTGTGTTTTACTTTTAGCTTAAAACTTTGTTTCTAGCTGAGGCCTGAATAAGTAAGCCGCGAAGACATCCCAACGAGTGAAAGAAAAAGAAAAGACACTTAACTCCAGTGAATGTAATCGGGCTTCATTTGCGCTCACATTTCCGCTACATTTAATAGAGATGTATATTCAATGGAGTTATCATAAAATGATTCGTCAAACTGCGAAAGTTTTTGTAGTAAAAAAGACTCATTCGCGCCAATTGGTTTTGAATCGAAGTTGGTTTTAGCAAGGATTCATAGCAGACGGTTTACAATTGCAGAAAAACACACGTAAGCGCAGGAGATATAAAAAAAAGTATAAATTGGAAAATTCAGTACTTCTCTGGTCAAGTAGAGTTAAGAATTTAGTCGTCTTCTGATTTATTTGGTAAGAAAGTTGCTGAGTGAAAGGTTTGAATTAAATATCAGAAAATAACTTCCCCTCTTAATGTTTTGAATTAAATATCACGAAGTAAAATCCCTTCTGGGTGTGTTTCAATTAAGATAGACAGACGACAGGTTGATTAAAGTCTTCTTTTACCCTGACAAACCCTGACGTACTGTACCATGAACGACTATTTGTGATAAGTCCCGGATTAAAAACATAGAGTAATTGGCATGATTACCCAGTATGCAAATTTACTTGACGGAGGAGATTGTCCAGTCAGGCTTGACGAGATGATGAGACGTGTGGACCATCTCCAGCCGGGCTGGAGCTCCTATCTAGGCCGTATTAGACAGCGAGCTAGAGCGAGCGAGAGAGTTGTTTTAAACGCCTTTTCAAAAGGAGGTTCATTTTGTATTAGAGTTGGGAACTCAGTACAATAACCCGCATCTACGCCGTATTAGACACAGTGCGATAGCAAGCTTGAGAGTTGTTTTAACCGACTTTGCAAAAGAAGATTCATGTTGTGTCAGAGTTTGGAACTCAGTACAATGACATGATTACTATTAGGATCCTTACAATGATAATAGAGGTTAGGAATGTGACTGTGAAGATTAGGTATTCCTTTTAGTTATTTCGTTTGTCTATAAAGCTCCTGTAAGAATCTTGAGTTACTACTACACAACTTAAAATCCTTTACAACCTCAAGATTTTATGAAAAGGATAGACATAGGATTTTGCGTTCACAGGAGCGGGAGAGGGCATGTCAAAACAACGCAACGCAAGCTAAAAATCAATTTTAGCTTATTATCTTTGAATTATGACTTTATTTGAAACAACCGAAACATCTGAAATGTATGTGAATAATTGGTTCTATTGCCATGAGTATTCTCAAGATCTTATTTATTAAGAAATTAGGTTTTATTAAGAATTTAGAGGTAACTTTGCGGTTTATTTCTATTGAGAATTTTTTATGAAATCGTGTTTTCGAAACATATGATCGATATAATAAGTCCTGAACTTTACCATTACCATCCATAAATTTCAAAGTTAAATATTGAGTAGTTTGGGAAATGTGGAGATCTGATGAAGTTAATTTGAGGTAGTATAATATGCCCTTAAGAGTCCTACCACTACTAGACGATCATTGGCCATTATAAATCACTATTCTGTTTACATTAAGTTTACAGAGTTAGCAATCTAATAGGAATATTTAGTTTAGACGTTAGTTAATCATTATAAACTGTATAAAGTGTAGGACGTTTCGAGGGTTCTTACAGTATCACTGTTTTTTTTTAATGTAATGTATAGCATTTACGAAATGTGATAGCAAATGCTATCGAATAACTCCCTGCCAATAAATTAGGCTAAAGCATTTACGGGTAGGTTATTTTAAAATTAATGGCTCTTGTTGGCATCCAACACACTTGTCCATCATATCGACACTTTCTTGTCTTTGAATGTTTTATATCTATGCCACACTCTATGTTACTTCTCTATGTAAATGAGTAGTTTCCGTTTCCGTGGTTGAGTTGAAAGGAATTCCCATTGCTACTGGAGAAATAAAAATTGAAATCAACTTAAACTCAGTGTTTTAAACAACAAAATCACTCCCAAACACGCCAGCGCAACAGCTCTTACAACAACCTCAGTAATACTGCAAAGCCTGGCCAGAAGCGTTTTAATCCACGCCTAGCAATCGTTCCCATTAGATACGAAATTGTACGAAACAGGATTGCTCTCGTGTTGCCAGTAATCGAATTCCTACCACCAGCTGCCGATTATTTAGGCTCGGTACATATGAATGTTTGTAATCGGTATAATAACAGAAGGTAGAAAAGAAACATAAAGTTTACTTCTCTTTTTTTACCACTCCAGTCTGTAGTAGTCGTTTTTTTTTCAGTTTGGGTACCAAACTGAAAAAAAAAAAAACCAAAAACGACTTCTGGACCGTACTATTATATAATACAAAAATTGTGTAAATTTTTAAGTAAATCACTTCTAGTTTTTACCACCGGGACTGTTTTATAGTTTAACAAAATTTCAACTTCAATAACTAAAAATGTGTGAAGCTTTCGGAATTTTTGATAATCTAAATTTATACTTATAATACAATTGTGCTTGCGCAATAACTCACTCATCTTATCCGGCAATTATAAGTATAAATTTAGGTTATGTACAAAAATTCAACGGGTACGGTATTGACAAGGAAAGATTTGAATTTTTGTATGTAATGAACAAACTTAAAAACTAAAAATTCAAATTAACTAAGACCGATTTCGAAAATTCTTTTGCTGTTAGAAAGCTACATTATCACTTATTAACAAAGGCCGTACGTACCCGTGCGAAGCTAGTAACTAATAATGCTGGACAATTCACACAGAATTATCTAGGATGGGTATGTGGTACAACACAATCGGTATAATTAATACAATTAACTACATAGATATTTTTAATAATGCATAGAAACATGCAGACTACCCAGAAAATTCTGGTCATTGTACAAACATTTGTCCCAATGCGGGATTCGTACCGCAACCTCCTGCATTGCAGGCGGTAAACACGGCGCGCCAGAGGTTTTGAGTATTGAGACGAAAAATGCGACATCGCAACGTCGCATTTTTCCATGTGATTTGGGATAGCGCCTCTATGGGAGGGACATTTAACTACTTAAATCTCATGCAAAAATGAGACGTCACGATGACGTCTCGATACTATCATCTAACCGAACTCAGGGCTCCGGACATATACAACTACGTTTGTTCAACTAGCTGATTTTTGTCGATCGTCTACGAGCAGCCTAAAGCTTACGATCATTTGCCTGCACAAATTTTGAGCACCCATTTGACCTTGTTAAAAGGTAAAAGGGTAGAGGCGCTTAGGTTTATCAGATTTTCGTTAATGAGAACATACTTGAACGGTTTTCGATAGAAACATAGCTATAGATTTTTAAGATAAGTTATCAAAAATAGGAGCTAATATCTCAGCAAATTTCGATTGTAAAGAACTGTGAAGTTAATCTGGAAAATAAGATTTTTATTTTGTTCGTTTTAAAATCAAATATTTCGAGAAACCCACCAGCAGCGAGTTATGTCCAACTGAATTGATGGTGATGTTAATTTAAATAAAAAGTAGCAAGAAGAGATGTTATTCTTTAAAGGTGTTAGTTACAAGAAAAAATAATTGTGGTTTAATGAAGCACTATTTTATATTTATCAGGTAACAGAATGTAAAGCCTGATCAGTTGATCAACCATTGAGCCAAACAATTTTTTTATTTAAACTAGCTATTCCCAGCGGTCTCAAAAACTCTCGTGAAATTTTGATGATTTACCAGAGCTAAAAGTAGCGTACAGTTTCCATCCTTTTAACTAACTCTATGCCAAAAATCAAGATGTTTGGTTGATAAGTGCGGGCGTGAAAGAAGGACAAACAAACACACTTTAGCATTTATAAGATTAGTAAGGATTAATTATATGTGTAAACTGCTTGATTATTTGAAATTGTATGATAATTTATCTGGTCTATTTAATTTGTGTTTTCTGAAAATCATCAATAAACGAATTTGATTGGTGAAAAAAGTGGTAAAACACGGTATTTAGTAAATGAAATATTATAAGAACATAATGTTTACAAATCATCTGCTAAAATCTCCCTCCTAAAATACTTATTTTAAAAAGGTTACGCTACAAGCAGAGTTTTCACTTTATGCTGACTTGCAGCAGAAGCTTTTCAGCTTAGTAGATTTTGGAATAGGGTATAAAATTCAATGCTTATCAGTTGTTGTAAAATTCAATGTGCCACACAAACTTTGTTGGGTTTATTTAAATTTTTTTTAAACTCCAATCATAATGATTAGCTAGAGGTACACAATATACAATATTACGTCGGGTTTGTACACATGTTATTAAAAAAACCAAACGTTATAAAAGCTTTCATGACAACTTTTCAATTTTAATAAAAAGGCAGTATAAACTATAAAACAAGCTTTAAAAAACATTCATGGTTCGTTCTAAAATGTTATTACCTTTAAAATTCGCTGAGATGTATAAAACGAGTTTTTAATAAAATGAATTTATGGAAAGTTCAAGAACAACTATCAAAGATGAAGCCACTTTCGGAGATAATGCATAGCTGTTAGAACTTTTGAATAACTCAATTGGGGCTTTCATTGACTGAAGCAAGCTGCACTAAATTTTGTGGTGTGCGGTGAAATTGGTTATTGCGCAAGCAGAAAATTCGACGGTCAATTATCCTAATTAGGTACTGTTGTACATGGTGTGCTATTTTAGGGCGGATATTGTAACTTTATTCAGGACCTCAATAATAATAACACATTCATTGCCCTGCCTTGGCGAAGGCAGAGTCGTGAGCGCGCCGCCGCTGCAAGGGCCTGCAGAATATGTGTATCGTTGCTCATAAAAGTGTTGTTTTAGTTTAAATCTATGAAGATTCCTGAGAAGAATTACTCCTTAAAAGGTTGTCGCTTGAAACTAAACCACGAGTTTGCAGATTTAAAATAGTTTTCAAAAGAAATTGCCGGTTGCACGCTATATTTCATTTTTCAGAAGCTGTCAGATATCCACTCAAAAATGCAGCTCAAAACAAAGATTTAATGTAACGCATACCTACTTTAAAGCATACTTTATCCTTAGCTAGTTTTAACATTTTGTGCTCCAACTGAACTGAAGTTTCAGTTCATAGTCAATTGCGTGGAAAATCAATGCAAATGGTGCCTCGTTCGATTACTAGAAAGGGATTTATCGTTTACTTATCTTCAACTATTCAAACTTTCGGGTTACTGACTATTTGACTTGCTAAGGTACAAGTAAGGTATAAAATATCTAGATTTTCTTTACTTAGTAGAAGAAACAACACCGAAGTTAAAGTACGCAGAGGGTAAAACACTCTGCTTCTTGTGATACCGAAACGTATAAAATATTTTAGAAATATATTCTTGCAAAATCTATCCAATTTTTATTTAATGCCTGATAGTTTTTAATATATTATGACTTATTCTTTAGATATATGTATATATTCGCTATTATTCTTATACATTTGGTAAGTTCCACTAAACCAACACAAACACCAATTATGAATCATCATGAATTTATCATTTATGAATTCTAATTGTAATGTAATGACGATAATGCTCGGCCAAAATTATTCACTAACTTCATCTGATGTAATGATAGTATGTAATGTACCAATACATTGACATGGATATTGTTGACTGCGGAAAATTATTCAAACGGCATCCGAAAATGAAACTCTAGCACGAGTTACGTAGTTTGCGCGATAATTATATCGTTTGAATTTATGACTTAACGTGTCATTTTGACATTTTCTGTTAATTTTAATACAATAAGTATTTTTTACTAAAAATCAACACAGCCGCCAATATAAAGTCTGTGTTGAAAATGAAAATTTAAAAGGCATTTTTATGGCTCTTCGGTTGAGTTTTTATTTTATTTTGGTTTATTAGCACTATTGAATCTATCTAATTTCGATACTTTACAAAAATGCAACAATACGTGAAATACCATCTCAGCTCTTCTAGCTGGACTAGTATAAAGGATACTAGTACAGGTAGAAGACCTATCATAAAAAAATGTCTTACTAATCTCTCCGCTGCTCTGGAAACTACATCGTTTTTAGGGTTTCAAAGATCGGTTTTGAAACCCTTATGGTCTCGCTCTGTCCGTCCCCGCTCTTTCTTGAATATCTCAGTAACTACTGCAGCTATTAACTTGAAATTTGAAATAATGATACATTTCGTGCGCCATTACTGATTTTAAGAAAAAAATATATAAATAAATGAAAAATGAAAATGAATATTTTCAGTACAAATTTTGATGTTGAAATTTCAAAAGAGACCTAGGAAGGCAAATGGGGTATCAAATGAAAGGTATCGTTTTGTACATTTCAAAACACTTGTTGAAATTTCTGTAAATTTCATACTTTTTGAAATATTTCAAAAAAAGTCGAAAAATTGACCATACCCCCCCCCCCTATCTCCGAAGATTGCACACCGATCCACGTACAATGTATTAAGCGTTTGTAGATATCGATCTATATTTTACAGGAAAAATATAGAGAAGTCTGTAATAATAATAGTTTTTGAAAAATGGTCAAAAAGGGGGAGAATTTTTTTTCAAAAGGGGGGGTACCTACCTATATGGGGTATCAAATGAAAGGTATCGTTTTGACCATTTCAAAACACTTTTTGAAATTTCTGTAAGTTTCATACTTTTTGAAATATTTCAAAAAATGACGAAAAATTGACCATTCCCCCCCCCCTAGCTCCGAAGATTGCAGACCGATCCATGTACAATAAACTAGGCGTTTGTAGACATCGATCTATATTTTACAGGAAAAATATAGAAAAGTCTGTAATAATAATAGTTTTTGAAAAATGGTCAAAAAGGGGGGGAATTTTTTTTCAAAAGGGGGGTACCTGCCTATGTGGGGTATCAAATGAAAGGTATCGTTTTGACCATTTCAAAACACTTTTTGAAATTTCTGTAAGTTTCATACTTTTTGAAATATTTCAAAAAAAGACGAAAAATTGACCATTCCCCCCCCCCTAGCTCCGAAGATTGCAGACCGATCCATGTACAATGTAGTAGGCGTTTGTAGACATCAATCTATATTTTACAGGAAAAATATAGAGAAGTCTGTAATAATAATAGTTTTTGAAAAATGGTCAAAAAGGGGGGGAAATTTTTTTCAAAAGGAGGGGTACCTGCCTATGTGGGGTATCAAATGAAAGGTATCGTTTTGACCATTTCAAAACACTTTTTGAAATTTCTGTAAGTTTCATACTTTTTGAAATATTTCAAAAATAGTCGAAAAATTGCCCTTTCCCCCCCCCTATCTCCGAAGATTGCAGACCGATCCACGTACAATGTATTAGGCGTTTGTAGATATCAATCTATATTTTACAGGAAAAATATAGAGAAGTCTGTAATAATAATAGTTTTTGAAAAATGGTCAAAAAGGGGGGGAATTTTTTTTCAAAAGGGGGGGTACCTACCTATGTGGGGTATCAAATGAAAGGTATCGTTTTGACCATTTCAAAACACTTTTTGAAATTTCTGTAAATTTCATACTTTTTGAAATATTTCAAAAATAGTCGAAAAATTTACCTTTCCCCCCCCCCCTATCTCCGAAGATTGCAGACCGATCCACGTACAATGTATTAGGCGTTTGTAGATATCGATCTATATTTTACAGGAAAAATATAGAGAAGTCTGTAATAATAATAGTTTTTGAAAAATGGTCAAAAAGGGGGAGAATTTTTTTACAAAAGGGGGGGTACCTACCTATGTGGGGTATCAAATGAAAGGTATCGTTTTGACCATTTTAAAACACTTTTTGAAATTTCTGTGAGTTTCATACTTTTTGAAATATTTCAAAAAAAGACGAAAAATTGACCATTCCCCCCCCCCTAGCTCCGAAGATTGCAGACCGATCCATGTACAATGTATTAGGCGTTTGTAGATATCAATCTATATTTTACAGGAAAAATATAGAGAAGTCTGTAATAATAATAGTTTTTGAAAAATGGTCAAAAAGGGGGGGAATTTTTTTTCAAAAGGAGGGGTACCTGCCTATGTGGGATATCAAATGAAAGGTATCGTTTTGACCATTTTAAAACACTTTTTGAAATTTCTGTAAGTTTCATACTTTTCGAAATATTTCAAAAAAAGACGGAAAATTGACCATTCCCCCCCCCCCCCTAGCTCCGAAGATTGATGACCGATCCATGTACAATGTATTAGGCGTTTGTAGATATCAATCTATATTTTACAGGAAAAATATAGAGAAGTCTGTAATAATAATAGTTTTTGAAAAATGGTCAAAAAAGGGGATTTTTTTTCAAAAAGGGGTACCTACCCATGTGGGGTATCAAATGAAAGGTATCGTTTTGACCATTTCAAAACACTTTTTGAAATTTCTGTAAGTTTCATACTTTTTAAAATATTTCAGAAAATTGATTGTCCAAATAATTGGCAAATGTTTGAAACCCTCGGCGCGCGAGTTACACTCGCACTTGGCGAATCTTGTTTTTACATGGATCGCCTACTACGCCAGAAAGGTCAACCGATACCTCAGGCAGAAAATGGTAATTAGCAGTCAAATGCTGCCAAAACGGAGGCAATGCCTAGCTTATCCGTGCATCGTGAATTGCTGACTGCAAATGCTCGCATTTGAAACTGACTGAGCTGCCAAAGGTAATGTGCCCGTTTTGTGGAAAGGTCGGGTTGCTAGATACGTGTAAACGCGGCGTAAGTACCTACAGGTACACGTTTCTGTAAACTATGAACGTGCTGCAAATTTTGTCGTGCAGCTTTCAGTTATCCTCTATTCAATAATGAAAATTTAGTTTTGTAGACTTAGTTGTATTATATAGTTTGACGACCTCAGTGGCGCAGCGGGCGAGAGTCTGCCTGCGACGCAAGAGGTTGCGGGTTCGATCCCCGCCTCGGAACAAATTTGTGTACGATCTGCAGAAATTTGTTCCGATGGTCTGGGTGTTTTTCTATGTATAATAAAAAATATCTATCTATGTAATGTATAATATTACGTATATCAGTTATCTAGTACCCATAACACAAGCTCTGTTTACCTTGGGGCTAGATAATGCTGTGTGAATTGTCCAGCATTATTTATTATTTATTTATTATAGTAACTTTTATTAAAAATTATACGTCACTAACGAACCCATCGGTCGATGCGAGTCAAGGTCGTAGGGCGCTAGCATAATCAAAATATAGGCTATGGGTGCTACGGGGTGCTACGAAGCTACGGACGCTACGCCGTAGAAGAACGTGGTTCAAGGCGAAGTGGTCCATTCTACTTACCCCACATCCTACTTGTTTTTGGTTGTTTTATAAATACGTTATTATGATTATATATGTGATAGATTAGAAAAATAAAACTGGAGGACATGACGTCAAACTTAAGATTTATTTTTAATACGAGTTGAGTAAAAATAGTTACTATAACGGATTACAATTATGGTACAATTTACTGTATTTGTATTTTTATAGTAAAATAAATATGTTTTAATGAAACTTTTAATAAAATGAAGGTATGATGATAATAATGCTGGACAATCAAATAAATTAATTTCTTATCTAAAAAGATTGTTACCTCTCTTATGCTGCCAGCATTCTAGGCACTCTGCCTTCTGGTGACTGCTTAGATTTTTAGAAAATAGATGTACGTTTAAATATTAGTTTTATAAGTTTATTATGTTATAAGTATTTTATAAGTATAAGTTTGTCGACCTCAGTGGCGCAGCGGGCGAGAGTCTGCCTGCGACGCAAGAGGTTGCGGGTTCGATCCCCGCCTCGGAACAAATTTGTGTACGATCTGCAGAAATTTGTTCCGTTGGTCTGGGTGTTTTCTATGTATAATAAAAAATATCTATCTATGTAATGTATAATATTACGTATATCAGTTATCTAGTACCCATAACACAAGCTCTGTTTACCTTGGGGCTAGATAATGCTGTGTGAATTGTCCAGCATTATTTATTTATTTATAAGTGTGTATACTATTTTATCCTGTATTAAATAATACATAAATTGATAGCCATATGTGTGTCTGACTCCTTATTTAGAGAACTAAATCCATAATCAATTCTTCATCATGTGTTTAATAATTATATGAGAAAACAAACAACCAAAACAATAGTTTGTAGGTACTACCGAAAAGCAAATAAATAACTAAAGAACCAATAAACTGGTAAACGAGATCGCCTGTAACAAACGAATCTATTTAGTTTTTCAGTAAATATTCCACGTGTTTTTTCCCATTATGTACACTATGCTATACGTTTAAAAACGTGTAGAGTAATTAAATATGGGTCTACTGTATAATTCTCGAACGACCAGTAAACAATGAAAAACTCAGATTAATCGTAATTTGAGAGAGAGAGAGAGAGAAATATTTATTTTTTTCCCAAAGATACATAAAAAAGACTTACATACTAGGTACTAATAACTACAGTTAAAACTAGGTATACAAAGAAAAAATAAATACAACATAAATAATTTGTTCAATTTATAAAAGTACACATTGGAACTCGGCTCACATCGGCTGATGGGTTCGTTTGTGTCGTATAATTTTTAATAGAACTATATAATACAATACAATACAAAACACTTTATTGTACACCAGAAAAATAACATTACAAAAAGACATATTACATGAGACAAGTACAATGGGCGGCCTTATCGCTTAGAAGCGATCTCTTCCAGGCAACCTTTGGATGGAAAGAACTATATGAATATAAGAAAGGCAGGGGGTGTACAAAAGATAAAATAAACAAGAATGTAACAGAATATTGAAAAACATAATTATATTAAATAAATAAATAGTACAAATTACCTAACTCAATATATTTACACATAAACTATATAAACACATAAAAGAAAAAAAAGGAAAGAATATATTATATATTATACTACTAAATAAATAAATAATTTGTACAATATTGACTATTCCGACAGGAAAAACTTCTTGACACGATATTTAAAAACAGGTAATGATGCTGCTTTTCTAATGGGCTCTGGTAGTGCATTCCACAACCTTATGGCCTGGATGGAGACAATTAGCTTCGGGTCGAGCCATCGCACGAGATTTTCAAGTAGCCTCAGTCCGTCCCAGGGACACCGTTTACTTCCCTGCCGAATTTTATTAAAATCCGTTCTGCTGTTTAGGCATTCAAAGGTTCTGCGGCTTAGGCGTGCATTTAATGATGATTATACATATATTTTGAAAAACTAAAACAGTACAAACATAGCTACTTCTGATCCAATTTTGAATGCAAAATTTCATTATAATAAAGGGTGTAGGTGCCAAATAACGTGGCAATAGAGGACATTTACCTAACCATCCAAATAAAAGTGTCTCTAATTCTGTCGTTTACCATAACAATTCGTTTATAAACATGCCTAAATTATAATGATAGAGGTATTAAAAAAGCTTATAATAGGTATCACAAATTATCCATTGAAAATTTTGAAATTACCTTTGCCCGACGAAATAATAAGATAAAGTAGGTGGTGGCGCTAGTTTGGCTTGGGGTACCGTCTTAATTAGTAATTTTAACTGCCTACAAGTTTCTTAAGATTGCCTACAAATTACATGAGCCCTAAACTTTGTAACTTTCTCGAGAATTGTTTTCCATGTAACTTCAGAAAGGCTTTTTGTCATACCAGGTGTGTAGTTTGTGGGCGTACATTTTGTTGAATACTTATTGCTATATCGTTATTTTCCACACGTATTCACAATTTTTCTCTCACACAATAAATGAGCTAGAAAAGAGGTGGGTAACCTTTTTAAAAAATCGTTTTGAATTTCATTTTCAGTCATGCAGAGCGGCTGAACATTCCTTTCAAATGAAATGTTTTAGTTATATGGGTGCTTGAATGGTTGTGGACTGCTTTTTAAAAGAAACATACTTACTTATTTTTGCTGGCTTTATCGACACTTTTTAAAAAGAAAATAAAACCCAGTATCAAGCTAGACCCTAGAAAATGTGCAGTTTAGCTCGGTTTGGCTTTATAATACAGTTTTACATTTATAAATAAATAATGCTGGACAATTCAATATCTAGCCCCAAGCTAAGCAGAGCTTGTGTTTGCAGCAAGAATAAAAATACAAGATTCATTGACAAGTCCATTAGGTCAGAATCGTACCCAAAGCAAGGCTACTATTTATTCAGGAAAATGTGCAAAGCAAAGAACAGAAGCTACTTCTTTATAAAACAAAATGATACTTATTATGGATTATAGTGATAGTCGGTGAGTTCTTGACTTAGTCGCTGAAGGGTGCTTGCTATCCCATTATCACTTCTCTTTGTATTATCCCCACTGTATTGACCGGAACTCGGACATAAGCTCTTGGGAAATATCGATAGATCAAGTGCTACTTACTCCGCTATCGGATTCTTTGAACTAGAAATACATCTAGGATCTGTAATGGATATGGACTGATGGAGGTAGACTTTTTAGTAACAATATAAAACTAAAAAGTACAATTAATACACTATTAGCTACAAATAATAAATAAAACAGGGTATATTTTGAAAATTTTCTGGATTAGATTCTATAGTGCTAATAGTTTTTAGTGGTTTATTAACCACTTAATTAAATCGATCGAAAAATATAGAGATTTTATTCAATCGATAGCTAAGTGACGTAAAAATGCATTTAAAATTTACATTTTCCAGCTTTTACTTTACTTGTCAGCTGTACGGCGTAATAAAAAGCGACTTCTATTTCATGGTGTAAAAAACAGATTAAAAAATTTAACACTGAGTCAAATTCATTAAAATGTATTATTCTATTTTATGAACTAAAACGAAGATTTCTCAAATAATTTTTGCCTAGGTTATCTTTATAATATATTTTTAGATTTTTTCTCGTGTAGAGTAAAATACCCTATTGGATTGTATTAGATCGTAACATATGAAATTGGCGTTATGTATGAGAGGAACATAAGTAGATTTTTTTTCGATAAGTATATAAAGTATATATATAAAGTATATAAAGTAGTTTCAAAGTGTAGCAATGTAACATTGCATTCTATGCACTTTTGTAATCTCATAAGTAGTTCATTGATCCCTTTACTAAAGAACCATGCGGACGGGAATCAATAATATCTTTGAAGGCGGTTAGACTACCTCATCGGTGATGTTTTTTTTTTAATTTCGAATAACTGGTAATCTGTTGCGAGGTTCAGAAAGTACGGTGGATGTCTTAGACATTCCAATTGAAGCTCTTCAATTGAAGCCTATTATTTCGACGGCGTTGCCATTCGTATTTAATCGGGTTGAAATGTTCTCTTCTGTGCAGACGAATTTTGCCGATGCGACTTATTAAAGTGGTCAATTTGTACCTTGTATGATTTATATTCATATTATATTGTAGCTCCGTCTGTTGTGTGCTAAAGCCCCATTATAATCAACAACAGTTCCTGTAAACATTAACCTTTCAAGGTCCTACACAGGAACTAATAGCAGCCCAGAAAGGGTTCGTTTATTATCCGGTTCGCGGCTAATGTGGTTTGTTTGAAGCCAGTCTATAATATTCGGGAATACATAAAGGATTTGTTTGTTCAGGGAAATTGACCAAAATTCTGTTTCTATTGAGAAATCGAAGAGGAGCTTGCTTATTATCTAAGTTAGTTTTTTATTCGTACGTAATAATTTGAAGGGGCTTTTCACTATTGAAAATCCAAACGCGGTATTACGATAAGATAGCGACATGAAATAGGACAAAACCACATTCCCTATACCAAATTTGTCATTCCCAACCGCGACACGGTACGATTTGGTCACGATTTGACCTGTCAAATGAACGCGCTCGCTCCTAGCGTGTTAAGGCACTTATTAGTGGGTTCCGGCAATAGTTACCACGGTTCGTTTTTTTAGCATCTTTTGAGCTTATGTTACAGTACGTTGGTATATGTAGGATGTCATGGTAGAAAAATAACCATTTTTTTGCTGCTTTGTTTAGAGAAAATAGATTTTTAGGTTTTATGATATTCAAAGAAAGTTTTCATTGTTAATATAATTGTTCTTTCCAAAACACCAACAACCATTATTATTATTATTAACCGTCGTGCGTGATTTGATAAATAATACAAATCAATATTTTTAGACACATTTAATTTTTAAATCATACAAAAATATTGTAATGACATAAGTTGTTTGAGAAAGCATAAAATTCAAGATATTACTTGAGGTGAAAATAGGAGATAAAAAATAATTTTAAATAAAATAGATTATTTTCCGAGTGTACTGGATGTAATATATTTTGAACGAATCATCTGAAATAAACAAAAAACAAAACACGAGGCATAGACAACTAGCTTTGTGGCATACAGAATACAATTTCCACACAAAGCCGCGTTTAATCGCGTTTGCGTTTAAAACACGTTGTGACGTGGCACGGTTTAGGTAAGGAATCTTAGGAGATCCCTGACAATGGTTTCATAGATATTAACCCGTGAGAAGGCGCGCCTAATGTTGTTACACGGATAGGCGCGCGCGAGCAAATTGCTCACACTACTTTAAATGCTTATATTTCTACAAAATTAGTATTATTTGGCTATAAATGGGTTCATAATGAATAAAACAGCATTCATTTAATACAAAAACAAGGGTTTTAATTAAAACTATGAAACATAAATGCAACTTCTACTGCAAATAACAAATTAAGTAATTTTGGGTCAACAATCTTCGGCAGTCTTAAAAAAATCGCGATGAAAGAATTAGGTATTGAAAAACTTAATTTTTTTCATTTTCCATGATATCAAGACAAGTATGCCTCTCGAAGCACGTTGTACACATATACGTTATGTGCTCGGTGCAGAGTAATTGCTTACATGAAGTGCATGCTTTTTAGGGTTTCAAAGATCGGTTTTGAAACCCTTATGGTCTCGCTCTGTCCGTCCCCGCTCTTTCTTGAATATCTCAGTAACTACTGCAGCTATTAACTTGAAATTTGAAATAATGATACATTTCGTGCGCCATTACTGGTTTTAAGAAAAAAATATATAAATAAATGAAAAATGAAAATGAATATTTTCAGTACAAATTTTGATGTTGAAATTTCAAAAGAGACCTAGGAAGGCAAGTGGGGTATCAAATGAAAGGTATCGTTTTGTACATTTCAAAACACTTTTTGAAATTTCTGGAAATTTCATACTTTTTGAAATATTTCAAAAAAAGTCGAAAAATTGACCATACCCCCCCCCCCCCTATCTCCGAAGATTGCACACCGATCCACGTACAATGTATTAGGCGTTTGTAGATATCGATCTATATTTTACAGGAAAAATATAGAGAAGTCTGTAATAATAATAGTTTTTGAAAAATGGTCAAAAAGGGGGAGAATTTTTTTTCAAAAGGGGGGGTACCTACCTATGTGGGGTATCAAATGAAAGGTATCGTTTTGACCATATCAAAACACTTTTTGAAATTTCTGTAAGTTTCATACTTTTTTAAATATTTCAAAAAAAGACGAAAAATTGACCATTCCCCCCCCCCCCCCCCTAGCTCCGAAGATTGCAGACCGATCCATGTACAATGTATAAGGCGTTTGTAGACATCGATCTATATTTTACAGGAAAAATATAGAGAAGTCTGTAATAATAATAGTTTTTGAAAAATGGTCAAAAAGGGGGGGAAATTTTTTTCAAAAGGAGGGGTACCTGCCTATGTGGGGTATCAAATGAAAGGTATCGTTTTGACCATTTCAAAACACTTTTTGAAATTTCTGTAAGTTTCATACTTTTTGAAATATTTCAAAAATAGTCGAAAAATTGACCTTTCCCCCCCCCCTATCTCCGAAGATTGCAGACCGATCCACACACAATGTATTAGGCGTTTGTAGATATCGATCTATATTTTACAGGAAAAATATAGAGAAGTCTTTAATAATAATAGTTTTTGAAAAATGGTCAAAAAGGGGTGGATTTTTTTTTCAAAAGGGGGGGTACCTACCTATGTGGGGTATTAAATAAAAGGTATCATTTTGACCATTTCAAAACACTTTTTGAAATTTCTGTGAGTTTCATACTTTTTGAAATATTTCAAAAAAAGACGAAAAATTGACCATTCCCCCCCCCCTAGCTCCGAAGATTGCAGACCGATCCATGTACAATGTATAAGGCGTTTGTAGATATCGATCTATATTTTACAGGAAAAATATAGAGAAGTCTGTAATAATAATAGTTTTTGAAAAATGGTCAAAAAGGGGGGGAATTTTTTTTCAAAAGGAGGGGTACCTGCCTATGTGGGATATCAAATGAAAGGTATCGTTTTGACTATTTCAAAACACTTTTTGAAATTTCTGTAAGTTTCATACTTTTTGAAATATTTCAAAAATAGTCGAAAAATTTACCTTTCCCCCCCCCTATCTCCGAAGATTGCAGACCGATCCACGTACAATGTATTAGGCGTTTGTAGATATCGATCTATATTTTACAGGAAAAATATAGAGAAGTCTGTAATAATAATAGTTTTTGAAAAATGGTCAAAAAGGGGTGGATTTTTTTTTCAAAAGGGGTACCTACCCATGTGGGGTATCAAATGAAAGGTATCGTTTTGACCAGTTCAAAACACTTTTTGAAATTTCTGTAAGTTTCATACTTTTTAAAATATTTCAGAAAATTGATTGTCCAAATAATTGGCAAATGTTTGAAACCCTCGGCGCGCGAGTTACACTCGCACTTGGCGAATCTTGTTTGATCGTCTGTTCTGTGTTCTGTGTACGTAATATCGGCATCAGTTTCATCCGGAGATTGCTCCGTCTCAGTTAGGTAATGACTGCAAATGATAGAACCATTGTTTTCTATACTGTTAGCACGATTTAGTTCTCCATTTTCAAGATCTGCTAGCCTATCATCATCAGAATCCTCTTCCAACTACGAAGATTTTGTGTATTATTTAGATCGTCCATTTTTTATGTGTTGTAACTGAAAAAAAAGTAAAATAGTATAAAAATATGACTTAAGAGTCCTTACGTGATTCATAATCAATTTAAAACAAATTAACTCAATAAAAACATAATAATATTCTGTTGGTATAAAAAAAAATACTTACGTGGATGGGCGCGCGATGAGCAAATTGCCGCGCGACGGTGCGGGGCCTCCACAAGTACGTCACTGCGCAGTCGCTGCGGGTCTGAGCAGCACTTGAGTTCCGCGAGGGGAGAGGGGTTGAATAGTTAGGAAGGTACCTAGGCGCTTGGGCTTGGGACGCTATGAAGTCAGAATCACCAAAAACTTCTGTAATCAATTTTAGTGTGAGCAAATTGCTCATAGCGCGCCTTCTCACGGGTTAATGCCCCAGCTCGTATCATACCTATTCAAGCTATGTTCATTTTGTTACTCTCTTTCTGAAATATTTTTTGACAAAACTGAATTTTATAAATCTAAAAGGGTGTCTCAGACTGTTTTTCGCTGATTTGAGTCTAAGAAACCAATCACAAACATCCCTGGTGCTCAAATCGTTTCGTACCGCGGTACAGAATCACAAATTATGTCAAAAAGAATACGGTTTTAACCGATTCCACGCCGTTGTCTTGTCGTATATGTAACGCGTTTGGATTGTCCATAGTGAATAAACCCCCTGTTCGTAGTTGGCGCGTACCTAATACTCAAATCAAATACGAAAGTTAATTTGACAAAAGATAATTTTACAAAAGAGTCATGGGATTATACTCAAATTGATTATGTTAATGTCTTTTTACCAAAATATAATTTGTAGCTTGGGATAAAAACTGGACATTTCATTTACTTTCAGAATAATACCAATTTAAATTAATAATAATCACTGCCGTAATGCTTTAATTTAAATTAATCCAACGCGCAACGGGGCAAACTGGATTACCGATTTTGATATAATTAACTATTATTTCGAGCTTTAAAATTATTATACTTAGCCTGTGTTGTCATTGTTTATGCATCCTCTACATTTTTATGGATAAAATGCTCAAGATATACCTATCGCAAAACATCTATGAAAATCAGATGTATTACGTACCAAAACAGAGACAGCATTTTAGAGGTTGTTATACTGAGTGTTATATATACAATATATATATAGTGGTCCGCGAGAAAAAATCTCATTTTCACTTTGATTGCGAGCAAATACCTTGAGTAAAATATTGCACAAATTCAACTAAACATATGTGTGTTCTTTGTTTATAGAGCATCAAAATGTCGAGACTATTATCTAAGAGTATAAATGTCTTGTAAAGACTAATGATTTCAAATTAAAATTAAGGTGACTGAATACTTTTTAAGAAGTGCGTAAAATCAAATTTTACGGTCGCTAAGCTACGCTAAGATGTAATGACACAATTGAAGAGCAAAAGAAGTGAAAAAATGTTTTAGAATCCGACACTGTTTAAATAAATTCTCGATAACTTCTTGAAAATAAAAATTTTATTATTACAAAAACATGTAAAAGAAGCAAGTATGAAAAAGCTCCCGCCCCAGAAAGTCGGAAGAGTAGGAATAAATTATAGAAATCCGAGTGGTCGTAAGAGATGTGGGGTTTCTGGTCACAACCTCACATTGGCTATCAGCCAACACGAGCATGTTGAAAATAGAATGCGACACATCTAACAGAATTGTCTAGAGCTCTGGGCTGCCATATTTACGAGGATCAGACACGATATGTTAGATAAAACATTGGCACTGTGCTTTCCTAACTCAAAATTGTATCGGAAATGTTCAGAAATTTCCGAGATCGGTAATAATTTACCCAAAATTTACTCCTGAAAATGACTTGATAAAATATCTAGAACAAAATATTATAGCGAAAAGAATAAAAAGAAAACAGACTGGAAAGAAAACAAACAAAAATAGTTTGCAGGGTGAATTCAACTAAAACTGACGGCTTGCAGCAGGTTGGCTAGCTAGTAGATTGTAAAATGACACAGGAACCTGGAGCAAAATGTCCTTTGCAGAAAGACTGAAACTAAAACTGGCCAAGTCGTATCAATAAGCACAAGGAGCCATATAAAAAAGCTACATAAGCCAAGTAGTTGAAACAGATAGATAGATAACTCTTTATTGCACCAAAACACAAAATACAATACAAAAGGAAATACATGGAATAAAGAAAGTACAAAGGGCGGCCTCGCTTTGAGCTATCTCTTCCAAGCAACCTTGGGATGGACTGGACTTAAAAGAACAATATAGATGGTGGCATTTGAGTAATATGAACATAAAATAAGATCAAAATTTTAGAACAGATCTCGGTATTCTTATACCGAAAACCTATCGATGACTGTTTATCATCAACTAGCGGTCCGCCCCGGCTTCGCACGGGCATATTCTATAGCCTATATTCATCAAGGATAATGCAGGGATCTAATGGTGAAAGACTTTTCTAATCGGTCCAGTAATTTCGAGTCTCTCAAAAACAAACAAATCTTTCATCTTTATAATATTATTATAGTTTAGATATCTTCCCGACGCTGCAGACATCAGTTTATCAAACTAGCTGTATCTCTAGTTGTCTGCAACACGTTAGTGCGTGTTCCCACTATGTCATAAACGTGAATTATTATCGTTGGACGACTCTCTATCGTCCGTAGTTGTTACCATGTGCTGTCACGATTTTTTATCGTTTAACAACTATCGTATGTAGTTGTTCCAATTGGATGGTGACGATATTTTACGGTTCATGGCAAGTCGCTTTGTCACAATTTGTCGTGAAGTTTTTAATCGTTAGTACCGTCGTGCTAGCTGTTCCCATTATAGCGACAATCTATCGTCACTGTAAGGAGTCGTGGACAGTTCGTTGTGTCGTCATATATGTGAACAGTGTGTGAAAATTCAAATATACAAGCCACGGTGCTTTAAACTGCACGACTTTCTGTCGTCACGATACAGTGGGAACACGGCCTTAGAGTGTGAACAAACCCCGCATGTTCCAATATTGTAAGGCTGTACTGTTGTTCAACAGCCTGCAAAACGTGAAGCGACACGTGGTCCAACGGGCAGAGCTAATTGGGATATGCTGTCACGAGGAATTATAGTACCTAGGCGTTGTGCGCACTCGACTATATGAACCTTGTAAAGCAGGAAAATGTATAATGATTATAATCGATTAATGGCGTAAAACATACTCATAATGGTGGAAAGGCATGTTCAAAGAGAATAAAACAACTAGGCATCTTACTTTATGTCCGATAGGCACCAATGAGTACACATTAACTATTGTTAGGAACCAATAATAACTTAAGGATTTTTGTTGCAGTGCTTACCCGCACTCTGGGCATCTCTAAGAAATGAAATAAGTTCCCAAAAAATTTTCGACTTCGGCGGGACTCGAACCCGCGATTGTATTTCTTAGAAATGCCCAGAGTGCGGGTAAACACTATAACAAAAATCCTTATAATTTAGCAACGGCAACACCTCTCGTCAAACGAACTAAATGTAACTTTAGTCTTTGAACATTGGAAACTTTAATGTTTTCTCTGTAGGTGGAGTCACCGGCGCTACAGTCCGTAAGGTCCCAAAGATTTTCGACGAAAAGCAACAGGTGGGGCGCGGGTTCGAGTCCCGCCGAAGTCGAAAATTTTTGGGAACTTGTTTCAATAATAACTTATAAGTAATTTAATTTACAGTGTAGTAAAGTACTAAATTCTGCTATCTATGGCCTCCACATAGATTACAGAATCCTGTACTCTACACTGTCTGACTGTGGCTAGAAGGTAGAAAGAGAGGCCATCCCATATTCCACGGCCACATTCCGTGTTGCGTAACTGATGGAGGTCCTGTTTTTTAGGTGTGCGTCTAATACGTCCTTCTGTAGACACTTTGGTCTACCGCGAGGTCGTTTCTTGTCTTTGGGGATCCATTCTGTGGTGGAGAGCGCCAATGATTTATCCGACTTAAGAATGTTATACTTCATCAGAGTAGTCTGAAGAGGCGATGGGCAGGCCATGTAGCACGCAGAACCTATAGTTATTGGGCTATAATATCCTCAAGTGGCAACCGCGAAGCAATGGGAAACGGTATGTGGGAAGACCTCCCGATGTACTGATGTACGACTCGATGGACTGACATTGAAGCGGTCGCAGAGAGTCGATGGATGGAGGTAGCTCAGGAACGCTATTCGTATTAAATTTAGTTACGGTTCTGATTATAAAATTACCTTTAACCACATTTCAGCTTCGTAGCTCTTGTAGTCGTAGAAGGTAAGTTTGAACTTATGATTGAGGCGACCGAACTTCCTTATATAGGTACATATAACGGCAAAAATAATTTCACTTCATAAATACCAACAAGGTCCGTTTCAACCGGATATCAGAATTCGATGTCCCGTAAAGATAAACCATTTTATTGAATCATGTTATTTATTTTACTTACGATCCAATAAATTCATGAAAGAAGAAATCAATTCAGAGTATCCTACCTACATATTATGCCAATAGGCCATAGGTAATCATAAAATTAATAGGTACATAAAATATGTGTACTTTATTTCTCTATTTCTAGTATATTGATGATATTCTACGCATAATAAAAATATCTATCTAAGTATTCTATTAAATTATGTATATCAGTTATCTAGTAGCCAAAACACGAGCTCTGTTTAGTTTGGGGCTAGATGATGCTGTCTGACTTGTCCAGCATCATTTATTTATTTTATTATTAATTTTACCTAGATGCCGATACCTAAATTAAGAACAACAATTTTACATTTAAAAAAAAACGTAATAACTTTGTAGTATTTACAATCGAAACAGTGAAGGTAACTGCCGACTGTTGCAAACCATCGCATGTAGCTCAAATGATCCATAATACTTATGAGGCATAGGCATGCTGATGCACTGTCCCAGATACTCACAAGCTCTTACGCGTCGAGGAGATAGAAAGAGATATTAAAAATAAACATTTATTTACAACTTTATATATTCATTTATCGCGCCGACTGTTCTTTTGACATTGGACCGTCGTACAAATTTGTTTCGTATCGTCTCGCGTCGAAACGGGAACATTCGTTAGTACAATGTAATATTAAGGCGCATACCCCACCCAAACTAGCGCCGCCACCTACTTTATGTTATTATTCTGTTTAACAAAGGAATTTTCAAAAATCCATTGTTTGTTTGTAATACCTATCATAAGCTTTTTTTTAATGCCTCTGTAATAGTTTTATTCTATTTAGTTTAAGCAGAGATGAATTTTTGAAAATTCCTTTTAAACGGAATAATAAGATAAATTAGGTGGCGGCGATATTTTGGGTGGGATATGCGCCTTAAAGTAAACAAAGGTAGGTTTTGTATAAGACTAAAATAACAAGAAAATAACGCGATTTACGTCTACAGCGACGATAAGGTGTACACAGATAGTCAATAACTAACTAGAAGTTAATTTTCTACGAGTTCGTTTTCTTTTACGACCTCGCTTTGTTTACTTTTCATTGGCTTTAAAATCAAATTTTCGTTTGCCTTACTAAAACAGTCTTTATTATCCAAAAATATCACAATGTTGTTTTAATGTCACTTGAACCAACAACCCTATGCCATTATGTGACCCCTTGTTACGAAGTTTGCTTATTATTTCAATTAAAATTCATTAAACAGCATATTCTGGCGCTGGCACACTCTATGAGTGCTTTTGCGTTGGCCTACTACGACCTGAGAATTTCCCGCAACTTCACACCGCTAAATATTGACATTTATTGGTTTAACTATTGCAGACTTGCTGCTATTATTTTTTTAACGCTGAATTAGATTTTCCTGTGTCTATGGTTTTGTTTAGAGGCTATAGGTACCACGTAATGGGTGTACCTACTAAGCCGAAAGGTAGGAGGTGCGATTCCAGAAATATCGGAGGGATGCATCTATTTTATTTTGGCATCGTGCATGCACTGGAGTACTACAATGATGTTTAAGTTTCGGATCCGACGACCGATTTGTTCTATCGCTGCTCTTTCTATGATAATGATTTTTATTTAGGCCACTGAGATTTATAGTGTGGAGGGAATATTCTATATGCAATGACAGTTGTCTATCGTGCCGATTCAAAGCGACGCTTTTGACTGTCACTGGTATAAAATTTACATTTGTTGAGAAACATAACTACCGTGATATTAGTTCCATAGACAATCACGGTCGCTCACGCAAACGCTCAACACCAAAATGCCCTCAATGTGCCATCGATAATTTATCCATGGAGTTTGTTTTTTTACGTTTTTTTAGATCCGAAGAGCATGAAAGTTGTCAGTGGATTGCGCGCCCAAAATAATTTGTTGGTAAGTTCGTTTTCGTTGTTTGTTTCGAGCTGTTCCTAATGCAAAACTTCGTATTTCGTTTTTCAAAGTAGGCCTCCAGTTATTATGGTCGCTACGTACGCGTACGTGATTACATTCACAACGTGCCAGTATTACATAACACTATTACCAATATGTTAGGTATCGCTCTGCTAATAGTATGGCAAATGTGGCATTATTGACCACATCACGTGTTCTCACAAAGGTAAGCCCTCTGCTCAACAGGAAAGCTGGCTATTATGGAGGATGTGAGTCAGATAGTTTCCCAGTAGGATGATTCTGAGTCCATTGTTATTTGATTGGTTGTTGTCGAGTGTTGCGAAGCTAGTGGTTGGTTATAGGCTGACAAATAATTTGAATTGTTCAGGTGTATTTTGTGTGAATTAGGGGATATTGAGGAGAGTGGAAACAAGATTTAATATTAAGGTGGTGCGACGCGAGTAAATCTTTTTTTTTTTGTTTTAATTTATTTTCTGCGTTTCACAAGCAATTAATCTAGCGAAAAGTTATTTGTAAATTTTGCAAATCGTTATTCATGATAAAACTAACTTTGATTCTTTTATTTAGGAAAACGATTTTTAGCACAAAATCTATTATTTTCCCAAATACCTACTCCAAAAATACCAGTAAATCAAAGTTGGTTTTATCATGGGTTCATGGAAAATGGTATATGATTTACAGCAAATTACTTTTCCGCTAGTTTTATTGCTTGTACAATGCAGAAAAAAAAGTTAAAACCCCAAAAAATAAAATTGCGCCAACCCGCGTCGACCTACCTAAATATCTATCGATACTTATGAACAACTCGAATTACATTTAAACTAAGTTTACAATCACGGTTTTACTTTAACTGATATCTGAGAGAAATATTAATGAGATTACAGTAAAAATCAATATATGTACTAAGTATATACCTATTTTATTTTTCTCTTTATTACCAATCAACTTTCATCTACGCGGTCTCGTAGAGGGTCTACGAAACATCTACTTGACGTAGACCCTCTACGACATTCTACACCTTTGATCAATTAATTAAAGCTTGGTATTTCTGCAGTATTATTCGTAAGCGCCAGCGCACGCCTGTCAAGCCACCGCGCTTGTTAGATTCATAGGCTTTTCCTACATAATAAATTATTTTTTTTTGATAGAATTACCTAGATTAGATTGCAACCTAATATTTTGGGAATGGAGAACAATAAAATCAGGAAATGAAATAAGTTCCCAAAAATTTTTGACTTCGGCGGGACTCGAACCCGCTTCCCACCCTTAGTACGGGTGTGCTCTAACCAACTAAGCCTCGAAGTCTCTGTCGGTTCTCGTCGAAAATCTTTGAGACCTCTTACGGACTGTAGCGCCGGTGACTCCACCTACAGAGAAAACAATTAAAGTTTCCAATGTTCAGAGACTAAAGTTACATTTAGTTCGTTTGACTAGAGGTGTTGCCGTTGCTAAGTCGAAAAATAAGTGGGTTCGAGTCCCACCGAAGTCGAAAATTTTTGGGAACTTATTTCATTTCTTAGAGATGCCCAGAGTGCGGGTAAGGACTGTAACAAAAATCCTTAATAAAATCAGGAGACAGAAATTAATAACTTTCTTTAGGCTAACAAAATAAGCACAAGATAGAAAAGTCCAAATCTATACCATAAATTATTATCAATTATGAAATTAAGTGTCATTGATTTCTCTTCACTTTAATCTTTTGTCCACTAGTGGAAGAAGTGAAAAAGAAACCACTAGCACATTTATATTATCACATTTATCACTTATATCTATTACAAATTCATGTTAAACAAAAACATTAAACCATACAAAAAGTAACATTCTGAGAGAATAGATAACCTTATATTTTAAACTTTGCCTTTAACAATGTCGATGCTAAAATAAGCTTGGATCTTTATGGAAATGCCACAATATAGAACAGCTTACCACAATGAGAGGTTTTTTCAGCTTACAGGATCAAATACTAGTGAGCGAGCCAGCCCCCGGTCGGTCTTATATCAGTATTATGTATGTCATTGGTTCAACCGACAAACCATCATGATTTGTCATTTCGAGTGGCGGCGACACCGTTTTGATGGCATCGCCACTGTTCGGGTGGCGGCGATACTGTCCCTTCTATCCTATCGTTTCACAACTAAGTTTATTGTAATCTAATTGTAATAATAACCGTACCTAACCTAACCTTGCTTCCACTGGATATCAGAATCTGGGAAGCAGCCTTGCTCTATGAAACGAAGATAGGTCACACCCAGCGAGTAATAGGAGACCGAGACATTGAGACAACGGTGCCAAATTACGGTGATAATCACGGTATATTTTATGGCTGCATTCAATGTAAATCGGATTTTTGCATGAAAAGCACATTTATGCTGTTTTCTGCTTCTTTTAAGGATCACTTAATGAACATGTCTTCCGTTTTTCAAATTTTTCAGAAAGCTTGGTCCGACTTTATTAGCCTAGAAAAATGTAAATAGCATCTTATAAAATTACGTAACCACCTGACGTCGAGTCTCTGTGACTGACGTCATGTGGTTAAGGGTTAAACCCTGCTCGGAACTTGGCTGACTATAACATTTTTTGTACTTAAAATAAAATCAATCAAAATGCTGGTGTTGTAGCCTATGTCAGGCAAGAGTTAAAAGCGATATCTTATGATTTATATAATGTCTTATGCGTATTGACGGAAACTGCCTTGTAGTAACAATTTCAGAAAACTTCACGATTGTCTGCTCGTACCGTCCACCATGTTTTACGAATACCACCAATTACCTGAAATCTATTGACGTAATTTTAGAAGGTAATTACTACAAAATCTTTAATATTCACAGGTCAACATAAATATTTTGCCCGTAAATTTTAGTAGTAAGTAATGTAAATAGTGTAATTATGTATGGATTTATTTGTACACATTGATTTGATTTTTATTGTTGAAATTTAAATTTTACTAGCGGTCCGCCCCGGCTTCGCACGGTTATTTATTTTTTCGTCAATTTTCCAATGTTTTAATACTTCATCTACAGATTGTTCGAAAATATAACTAAATTTTTAGTTTTAGAAGCATTGAAGTATTAGTTCTCTTTTTGAATGTTTTTTTTTATATTTTGTTTATACAGTTAAATTAAGGAAGTTATTTTTTTTTTGGATGACATAATATTAACTAATATTATTACTAAGAAGCCACTGGCTCCTGAAACACAGTTTTTAACTAATTTAGGAGCCTATGGACACATTATTGTGGGTAAAATTTTACTTATATAACTTTTACTATGTCTTCGAGATGGTTTTAAAATTTCATAAAAGCGTGTTCTCTGCTGGAATACTTAGCCTTAAAACAATGTTGTTTTGACGATTACATACACACAGTGTTTAAAATTTTAATTTGAACCTACAGAGATCACGGAGTATTTAATAATCCAAATGGCGTGTCATAAAAAATTCCTTCGTACCTGTATCGCCCCGAATGTTGGGAAAATATTTCGTAGACGTACATGTTTTCAAGAGTTTTGGGTCTTTGGCATACCATACATTACTCGTGCCTTTGAAGGGCGAAATTCCATGGTCGGCATATTTTTAAAGAGGTTTTCAGTTTTGCAAAGATGTGAACATAAGGTCGAATTTTTATCGGTGTTTTTCATATATTTAGATGAAATTAATACATTAATTCATTTGTATAGAAATGTCTGGCGTATTAATATTTTCTGTAACGTAATCTGAAATTACACGTATTAAATTAGAATTCTTAATACAACAAAGATGTTTCTAACGACTAGTTGATTACCTTCTTACATACCATACACATAGCAATATACATGTTGCAAACTTCTCCGCTTATTAAAATTATTCCGAGTAAACAGCTTCCAACTTTGTACACATCAGAAATTCAGCAGAGTGGGATACTAAGGCTGTGTCCCCGGTAGGGAAACTGTGAGCGGCCGACTGAGTTGGCCGCAAATTTTTGGCGAACTGAACTCACTACGCCCGGCGAACAACCATATCGCCACCGCCTACTGGAGCCGGTTTTGCTGCGAGTCGGCCGCTAACAGAGACAGTCGGCGCACGTAACGCTGCAAACTGCGTACAGTGAGCGCAAACTAGCAAACTGTGGACACTCAATTTAAAATATATGGCGTACTAAACCGATACGCGGCAAACTCAGTCGGCCGCTCACAGTTTGCCTACTGGGGACACAGCCTAAAGGTACCTAGGTAATTATAATAATTTAAGCACATTTACATTTACTCACAATTAAAATTGACAACAGTTGGGCAAACACGGGAATTATTGTCTAGGGTAGAATAAAATTACGTCACTTTGTCATCGAATGCGTAAATTATTTGAAATTTATTCCTACAATTTCAATGATGTACGCAATGTATGTCGATGCGATGTCATTATTGTCTATTCTACCCTAGACAATACTCTCCGTGCTAGACCGACTGATAATAATGTTCACTCCACAAAATGACCACTTCTGCAAGGAATAGAGAAGTTATCAAATATTCGTTGAAATTTTATGTGCTACTAGATGCTGCCTGCGGCTTTGCTCGCGTTATTGAAATAAGTACGCGCCATTAACCTCCCTGCCAAATTTCATTGAGATCCGTTCACCCTTTTAGGAGTGAAAAGCTAACAGACAGACAGAGTTACTTTCGAGGCATCTAGTACCCATAACACTCTGCTTGGTTGGGGATTGCTTAGATGATGCTCTGTGCATTGTCCAGCATTATCTATTTATAATTTATTACTAGCTGTTGCACGCGGCTTCTTACGTGCTTTTCAAGTAACATAATGTCCGTAACCGGGATACCATTTACCTCCCTGGCATTTCTTTAAGATCATTAAGTTCCGTTCAGTAGAGAGACAGAGCTACTTTCGAATTTAAAATATTAGAATGGATTTTTAACCGACTTTAAAACAGGTGGGGGTCTTTAATTAGTGTATTTTTATGGATATAGTTTTAGTTATGTATAGTACCTACTTGATATCTCCTCCACCAACATTTTAAAGATTTTTCTTACGCTTCTTGTAATTATTTTATCATAAAGTCCAATTATTTTATAACTCTGAATTTCCGTTTACCCAATATTGAATTTACGAGACGTAATAAGCCTTTCTCGGAATTCTTTCAGTTTCGAGAATTTGAAGAAGCAAAATCTTTCTTATTTATGGCAACGCCTTTAATCTTAAACAAATACTGTTTTATGTACTACTAGTGATCCGCTCCGGCTTTGCACGGGTACTATATTTTGTATGTGTTAAACATTTATAAAGCTTTCTCTTGAATCACTCTATTTATTAAAAAACAGCATCAAAATTCGTTTCATAGTTTTAAAGATATAGGTACACAGGGACAGACAGACAGCGGTAAGCGACTTTTAATATTATGTAGGTATATTTTATTATTATAAATATCTAAATACACTTAGATTTGCCTCTAATTTGCTAAAAGTAATTTGAATCTTATCTCCTTCAATTTAGAGACTTGATACGATCTCTTCGCTTTTCTATTCAATGTTTTATTGCTATAATAGGTAGATAAACCTGAGTACCACTCCTTGACGTTAAGATTTTAATATCCAATTATCGATATTTGGCTATGGCCTCTTGATATTTACGAAAGCTTGCTACGATGGAGACGAAAATTACCCATTTTCACCTTATTTATAAGCACATAATTGTTCCTATCGCCTCTTTAGCAGACTCTTCCATCCCATCGTTATCAACAATGTTACCACAATTTTTTTTATATTATTTAATGGTTATATACATTTATAAACAAATCAACTGAACTACTATTAATTAAAAGCTCAGGTACTATATCTTTATAACCGACTTCAAAAAAGGAGAAGGTTTTCAATTCAGCTGTATATTTTTTTTTTATAAAATAGCTGGCCTAATGCAATGTTCCCAAACAAAGTAAAACACGATGCCAGTTTCACAAGACTGGCAGAATACATTTTTATCAGATGCGGCGACCAAATAAATTTGGCAAATGACCCAAAGGGAAGGGTAACGTCCTTCCTTCAATCAACTTCGAATCTCTGCGACAAAAATAGAGCCAATGATAAAAATAGGGCCTAGAAAAAAATATACCCAATTCGAAACATCTTGTAAAGAAAGCGTTTACGTTTACAAAAATTACTAACGGACTAATTTTACACCGTGTTTTTTTATTTTTATTATTTTTTGTCCGTTAGTGATTTTACCACAATGTTACATGTACTAAGATGAAAGGAGGTTATTCTGGACTCCGAGGAGACCAACTTCTAAATAACGCTATTTTAAATTTAATGAAAATTAATATAATAGTTGTTTTATTAATTGAGTTTTTTCTTCCTCGTTTCGTGTTATTTTTGTAGCCATCCTGTTCAGTATAAAATATAAACCGTACATGTATTCATTTATTTATTATTGATGTTTGTATTGTGTAAATAAACCACTTGAACCAAAAATAGTTTTTTGCCTCGTCTTTTTGTACCCAACTAGCGGTCCGCCCTAGCTTCGCACGGGTATATTCTATACTATAGAATATACCCGTAGTAACATATGCTATAGAATCTATAGCATATATGTTACTCAATGATAACGTAGCTTTCTAACGGCCAAAGAATTTTTCGTCCAGCAGGGGACCATTATATCGGGCTCCACCTGAAAACCAGCGTAGCATTGGGCTTAGTCGAATGCTACACATGCTGAGGTGGGGACCTTTTTTTTCCCATTTACATGTTTTTTTTTTTGTTATGTTGTATTTATTTTTTCTTTGTATACCTAGATTTAACTGTAGTTATTAGTACCTAGTATGTAAGTCTTTTTTATGTATCTTTGGGAAAAAAATAAATGTTTCTCTCTCTCTCTCTCTCATTATAGGCTGTTGAGGTTGAGGTTTTCTTTAAACCATATTGAACGTTTCTTCTTAGGCTGGTTAAGAAATATTTTTTTTTGGGATTTTCCGGGCAATAAAATTGACCGTCACATCCCAGAACACGAAATTGGCGTTGTTTCACCTCCGTACCTCAGAAAGCACGCTAAGTCGTTGGTTTGCGCCTGACTTCTATTTTGTCGTGTCGGTCTTCGCTAGTTTCCCGAAACTAGGCTTGGGCCGAAATTTTGCTAGGAAAACTTAAGCATTGGCAGTTTTACTTTGCTTTGGTCTAAGCGTAGAAACTTCCGTATTCATATCTAGCAGCGCCTCGGGGTTTCACCCGCGTAGTTCCTTTTTTACGTGGGAATTCGGGATAAAATATAGCCTTTGTACTATTCCAGACTATAATCTACCTCTGTGACAAATTTTATGCAGATCCGTTCAGCCGTTCTCTGATTGAGCAATAAACATCCCTCTATCCATCTTATAATATTAGTGTGATGGTTAGCTAAAACAGCTGCTAAGCAGTGTTATTTTTCACTCTGATTTATGTCAATAGTAGAAGACGCAGTGAGAAATCTATGAGAAATAGCAAAATTTTAAGTGGTAAACTATAATTAAAAGGGGAGTAGAGCGCGCTACGCACCACACTGCCTACGCCGTTAATATTTTTTACAAGCTTTTATTTAACTTACTCTGATAGTTAGTAAGGAGTAATGTGTGCACATAATGTGTATGTTAAATCTTGCAACTGAACCATAGACCAGTTATCCTCAATCGATTATGCTGAAATTTGGCGTAGGTATTAGTATTATGACACTTTATTTATTTTAAATCTCGTTAAAAAATACATTTTTTACTATAGAAAATATAATTTTATAAAACTATTCTACAGTAAAAAATATATATCAAAACGGTGGATCACAGGCTGCGAAGCTAGGCTCAAGCAACCGGTGACTAGGGCTGCATCGAGAGGAACTTCCTGACGATACGCGCCGAGTCCAGGAGTACCGCCTTTTGGATCTGGCCTTTGATCCAACTTCCTAGTGAGAGTCTCTTGAGATGTTGATCGAGGCTCTTCGCTATTACGCCGTTAACCGAAACAACTATAGGAACAATGGTCGCTGAATCTACATCCCACATGCTGACAACCTCGTTAGCCAAATCAAGATATTTGCTAAGTTTTTCTTTCTCAGCTTTAACGAGGTTAACATCATGTGGTATGGTGACATCAGCAAGCACCGCCCTCCGTTTTAACCGATCTATCAGTACAATATCAGGCTTATTCGCAAGAATAGTCCTATCAGTAATGATAGATCGGATAGTATTATTATTATTAGTGTCTTTAATAGAAACGTAGAGCCTACATAATGTAGCTGAACCAAACCGTAGCAGCGTAGCACTTTCGTAGCAGCGTAGCACTTTCGTAGCAGCGTAGCACTTTCGTAGCGGCGTAGCACTTTCGTAGCAACGCGTAGCTGTATTCTGTAGCTGCGTAGGTAACTCGTAGCGAGTAGCAAGCAACATTGCGTAACGGCGCTATTTAAATATTACCTTAGGTAAATAAATAATAGTGATTGAATAAAAGAGGATGTGAGCCAATAAACAGTATTAGTAGCCTATTAGTAATTAAATACGTAAGTTAGTTGATAAATGTGATAATGGAATATTATGGTACCATCACTCACAGGTAACATGGAGCTGATATGAAAAAGGAGCTTGAGCCATTATGAACTATATACTAAACAAAACAAAGTAAGGATTTTTGTCACAGTGCTTACCCGCACTCTGGGCATCTCTAAGAAATGAAATATGTTCCCAAAAAGTAAAACAAAGTAACCTTATCGAACCTCTTTGAACTGGATTAAAAAAAATTATTTTTTTACATACTTATATTTCATGTACTTTTGCTATTCCATAGCAGGAGCCACGGAATTAAAGTGAGTATTATTTGGGAGTCAGCTGAGAGAGCCGAGTCTTGAGTGAAGACCACGACTCGGTAAACGTAGTTTAAGACACCCTCTGGCCAGGTGGGATGACAATCTGCGAAGGACTGCGGGCAGATGTTGGATGTGTCGAGCTGAAGACAGAGCGCTAAAACGCTCATTAGGGGAGAACTATGTCTAGCAGTGGACTACCATAGGCAGATGATGATGAAGATAATTACACTTTTCCTACTATGCCAATGTAGTGACAACAATAAATACATAGTATATGTATATACAAAGGGGACATAAATATATCAATTGAGTAAATGAAGGTTTAGGTACCTCATTACTTATCTGTTGTTACTTCCAACATGTTTAGTATCGTGACAAGGGTTTAACTCTACTGATTTACGTTTCCAATAATTGGTTTAATAGGATTTATGATATAATTAGGTTGATTGGTAGGATATTTGTCAGGTTTATTACTTCTCTACCTGCTCATGAATAATGTAATATTCTGATGAGATGTGAAATGAGACAGGATACGGGTTACGCAGAATATCTGTACGAACCTGCGTAAGTACGTATAATTTAGGATTGAGAATGACGTCATAGCTCATGCTGTCCTATTCAGTTCGAATCCGATCTGAGTGGGACAGCATGATAGATACGTTCCTTATTTGGTCCGCACCTTTATTATTAAAGTGTCTAGTTATAATGTCGTCGCCCGCAAAGGCGTAAAAAAAGTTGCGAACAACTTTTACACTGTAAATCTTCAACCCGCGTATGCTTACTTTTTTCTTTGAGCAGAATTTTGTGGGCAGAAAACGCTATTGTAAATAATCACTAATTTTAATCGAAGTTTCTTTACAACAGTCATCATTATGCTAAAAAATAATGTGTAGTGCGAATTTAAAACCCCTAAAAAGGCCAAAAATAGCAAAGGTTGCAAAAACCTGATTACGAACGAAATTTTACCTGCTTTTTATTCCTTGTAGCGCGACGCTATTTCTAGACATATTATTATTCAATATTATTATTCAAAGGTCCACATCTATTATGACAGCGAACCTTTCTGGATATTTTACGAGGTCGATGTTTTTAAGTGCCTAAGTGAAATGCCCCTTGGGGAGAGGTTTAGTAAAATTCTAACAACAAGAACATATTTCATACCACTTCGCGTTTAGTGTTTATATAGAGGTAATTATGCAGCGGTGCTATTGGCATAAACGAAAGCTCTTTTGCAATACTGCCACATCAACCATCTGCACCTTATGCAATTATAATAAATATTATTGATATGTATATTTTGGTATAATACCCATTTTTATGCAGAGTTTAAAAATGGATGCTTATCTTAGTAATTAACAAATTGATGATTCACCACAGCGGTGGAGTGGTATGCCACAATCAAATGACTTGTACACACAAGTTATTGTACTTTTATGTTTCATGTCAATGATGTACCTATGTAATTTAATTTTTTGGTGTACAACGAACCTCTAAGCTCAACACAAACGTACATTTCGATTCATTTCTTAACTACGTCCCCGATTTTAGTGAATTTTTGCATACATAATTGGATAAGAAATAGCTACGATTGTATCATTTAAGTATTTCAAAATGATAACATAATCATCATTAAATGAGAGCGAAAGTAATAAAATCGCTTGAAAATGGACAAAAATGAATTTTTGCTCTTACTTTATGATTATTACCTATGTATTTTGTAAAACTATAACGATACAAACATAGCTATTTCTTTTCCGATTACGTATGCAAAACTTCATAAGAATCGTTTCATTCCGGGTAGAGAGATCAAGTCAAAATCAAATAAATACGTACAGTGAAACGTATCCACTTATTTCATTACTACCCTTCGTTTGAGCCCAAAGCAGCAATGTACTGAAATCCTTTCCCCCCTATAAATCAAATGACGTAGCTAATCTCATAGATAAGACCAATAAGGAGACATAAAGGTTAAAATAATAAGAAAATACCCTCTTTCCTAAGAGATATGGGATAATGCTCGCAAAAACACCCTTTTCAGGGCCTTACGTGACGGGTTTTCACAGCCAGCGGTTTCTTATCACAATTCATTATTTGCTCTTATCACAA
This sequence comes from Eupithecia vulgata, assembly GCA_946478455.1. Lineage (NCBI taxonomy): Eukaryota > Metazoa > Arthropoda > Insecta > Lepidoptera > Geometridae > Eupithecia > Eupithecia vulgata. The sequence goes on along the minus strand of OX297869.1, from coordinate 6,548,326 downwards.
TAAATATTTTTTTCGCAAATGCGTTCTGACGCAAATTTTATTATTTACCTTATTATTTACCCATTATATTACCAAATAAAATTAGATTTTTTTTTTAAACGCATTCCATCATTTTTCATTTTTTCCTAGGTCTACAAAACTGGATAGGATACAGTGATTGTTTACAATTAATAGTATTTAGTGTTTTGCTTTATAGTGAGTTATTCGCACTGGTCAAATTGTCCACGAAAAATTAATAATGTCCCAAAAAAAGCGATTTCGGCAGGATACGAACCCACGCCCCACCCCCCAGTACGGGTGTGCTCTAACCAACTAAGCCACGAGACCCTAGTCGGTTAAACCAAAAATCCAGCAGAAATCAAAAAAGTTTGGGACTTTTTAAATTTTTGTGGAAAATTAACAGTATTGTACAAAAATTGTCTAAAATATTCCTACCTGCCTATAGTTTCGCTACGCCGATATTATTTAAAAGTAGATGATGGAATAAAAAACAGTTAGAAAAGTTGTCAACATTCCGTAAAGCCAACACTTCCCAGCGTCCCAGTTTACTCCGAAAATAAAATGTCAAATGAGGATAAACTGAACTGGACCCTCCCTGATAAGAATCAATGAAGCTACGAATATGAAATCGGAATGTGGGGTTTCATTCAAAAACTCGGGTTTAGTGTGTGGCACTCAGCCAACTCTGAACTGGGTTATTGGATACAAGCAAGGGCTGTGTAAGGTCTGGATACAAAGTTGATGCTACATGCGTTGACCGTTTGTTTTGAGGTAATATCAGGATGAGAATTTTTGGAAATTGTGATAGCAAGACAGAAATAATATAACTTTGATGGAGAATTTTGAAGAATATTGTGATCGACCGTAAAATAAATTTACCTTAAATAATTGGCAACGCTGGGGATGTTTTAAACGATAAAAAACACTCATGATGCCGTATATTATCAGTGTAGTGTTGGTAGAATAATTTCATTTAAAATTTCATAATAAGCGATCCGAATGAATAATAAGTCTTATAATAGTCATTTTCACCAAACAAGTAACAGAATGTGTCCTTATATAGTCCATAGAAACACTTTTAACCCCTCCTAGGATTCAATGCACGCTAGAACTGGCGATGCGTAATAACTCAAACTCACACAGCTTTTTATGCTAAATTGATTTTGAACCAATATGCAATTTACATATCAAATATTTTTATCATCGTGCGTCAAAACATTGAAAACTGTTGTATTTTCATTTTCACGCACATCAAAACATCATATATTTTAAGTATAAAAATATTATGTCGTTAACTTTACTTTAACCTTAAAATCTTCTTATAGTCCACAGCTGGACGCAGGCCTCCCCCTGATAATCGCCTTATTCGTTATCATCTGGTAATGGCCTTTATCACCACGCTGGGTACGTGGGTTCGTGGGATTGCAGTTCGGCAGTAGATCTATTCAGCAAGAGGCGCTCCTTAAATGTCTATTTTAGCTTTCTATTATCTTTTTTTTTCTTGTATAGTTATGGTATAAAGGTATATAGCATAGTATATAGTATGTAACTCTTGAATAAAATGGATTTATATCGAGGGCCATGAATCACGTCGCTCAAGATTACTACAATTGAATCACTCACGGCGGTCATGATTCAGTCGTTAGAATCTTGCTCGTGATTCAACTATGGCCCTCGCTTTAAATCCGTCCTTCACTCTAATAGCAAAATATACTATTGTTGTGTGTGATGTGCCCATGTGCCCATAAGAGAGCGGAGTAGTCACAAAATTGCGAATCCTCGCTTACACAAAACTGGGTCCATCTGGTTGATTACGGTTCGCCGTTTGAAGACCCAGAACAATAGGATGCGAAACAAGCCGCAGCAGTAAAGTTTAAACCTAAAAGGTTAGGTTAGTGTCACATAAGGTGAATAGTATTCACCTTATGTGCACTTATAGTATTTGTCTGGTTATCTAATTATTCACTGAATACTTAGATAATGAGACAAATACTATAAATGCAAAAGTTTGCATGGATGTATCTATTTTTTTACTTTTTACGATATAGGTCTAAACCTGTATAAAAACATAATTATAGGCTTCATTTAATTCCAAAAATATAAGCCAATAACTTCCATGAAAAGCTGCGAGCAGAAACTAGTGGTTTATTATAGAACAAGGAGGAAAAGCTCTAACACGCTTAGGATGCACTAATATAAAATTGCAACTAATAGGGTCAAAAAACAACCAGTATTTAATTTTTTTTTAATCTAAGCCGTTACGAAAAGGCAGACTACTCAGATTGCATGATAAAAGGCAATATTTATTAAATGGCCGAAATAGACGCCAGGATTCCTATCACCTAAAGGTAAATCACGATAAGTACCTACCATAGAATAGGGATGATAACTAAAAAAGAAAGGAACTAAAATCACTAAATACACAATTATTTACCGAATGATATCCGAGCCATATATTACAAAACACGTATTTTATTTTTATTTTGATAGAGATTAATCATTATTTTGATAAAATAAAACTACAAAATACAGCCATTCGCCATGACACGGAACATCAATCAGAGAATACAGATCCGTGACGTCATGCCATTACAAGAAAGTTAAGGCACAAAATAACCACACTTTCTTCTATCGATAACTTTCTTTGATTCTTGACAATGCGATCTAGAGATTCTATTAAATAAAGAATATTATGATTATTCTGTATCATCAGAATTTGTGCATCGTTGACGTCATAGACGAGAATATTGTAGCGTTATAGGGCGCAATTGAAATTGCATTTTTAAAAGCTCAATATTGCCTTTAAAATCCATTTTTTGCAGATGCATGTTTTATTTTGTATTCAGTAATGTATTAGAGTAGTTTCACAAAGTCAGTTATCTATTGCAACTAATAGGGACAAACCACAATTAGTATCACTTGAATCATGATTATGAATACCATTTAAGAAGAGAGAGAGTGATTGGATATCTTATTTGACGAGAAAGCTTCATAAGTATCACATAGAAGGAAAAGTAGAAGAAAAACGAGGAAGGTGAAGACCAAGAATTAACTTTAAGAGTCAGATCAAGGAGAAAGCCGCCGTCTTAACATTTATAGACGTAAAAGAGACCGCATTGGAAATAGAAAAGAAAGAAGAAAGGATAAGTGCACGATGCATGATGGGTAGAACCTGGAATGTTGCACCCATCTCTTATTGTGTTTGTAGGTATTGTAAGCTGTATTCTGAGCAAGATTAGAGTTGATTATCTAGTTTATGAAATAGTTTTCCCAAGTGTATAAAATCTAGGCAGGTAGCATAATTAGTAAAATTATCTATCTACATACGTATGTAACATATACTCGATTTTGTATTCTACCTTGTGTGTGTATGTAGAATAGAATAGAAAACGTTTATTTGTGAAATAAAATTTAAAACATTACATTGCTTAAATAACTAATTATTATAAATTAAATTAAATGCAACACAAATTAGGTCACCGGCTTAGCTTCACGCTGCTGTGGCACTAGTGCCATAGCAGCGCTGGTTTTCAGCGGTGCCCGGGTGAAAAGTGTAGCGCTACTCGCAACACCAATCACATAGTACACTATATTTTTATGTCTGTCTGGGCTGTTTATGTCGGATCAAATAAATGTATCTTTATCTTAAAGAAAGTGCATCATTGCACTCAGAGCTGCTGAGCTCTTTCATTTTTAAATAAATATAGACTTATCAACAATCTTAGCCGTTACCAGAAGGCTAGCAACATTTCCAAATTGAAGGACAATGCAACAAGGATGGCTATATGATTGAATAGAAGTCAGGACTCCGATCATCTGCTAACCACGATGTATTTTTAACGCGTTATTGCTTCTAAACATTTTGTGATTTCAAGATAGCGTAGTACCTAATTCATAATCATCAGCCTATACTAGTCTACTGCTGGACATAGGCCTCCTCTAATGAGCGCCATAGCGGCCTGTCTTCAGCTTGACACATCCAGCAGTGTTTCGCAAATTGTCATCCCACCTGGTCGGAGGGCGAGCGGAGGAGACCTACACTACATTTGCCGAGTCGCGGTCTCCACTCAAGTCGGTACCTAATTACTACACTCTAAATCTCAATTCTATCTCACACAAATAATTTGAATGCTAAGTTCGTGCTCATTACCCCAATGCTACGTAATGTAGTATATTGTGTTCTCACACCATTGCAATAATCAGTAAGCTGATGCCATTAGGACAATGTGTGGTTTATCAATCCCGTGCACGACTTGATTGCTGTTGTAACCGACCGAATGTTCAGTTGGATAATGTGCAATAATATATCGCACATCCAGTCGTAGACTGGCTCAATCCAAAATTCATGTTTTTTGGGAAATTAAGAAAACGTGTTTCGTTCCTTGACAGTTTTTGGTAAATCACACTATAACTTTATGAAATAGAGAGCTATTTTTATAAATCAAAGTCTTACAGGTTATTTGGTCTAAGGACTACTTATACGGAAAAAAATATATTTAAAAATATTTAAAACTGAAGGAGTAAATCGACGCTGAAAAAAAAATTCTAATAAAGAGTCACTTTAGTACTAAAAAAACTTTTGAACTATTGACTTTTATACAAATAAGTCTCTTTAATTCTTAACTTCTAGATTTTTTTGCGGTCTAATATTAAATGATGCAGTTATGTACTAAAATAATCTTATGATATTCGAAATAAAACATAAATTGGTATCACGATCTTTTATTATCTGTTGATAAAAACCTGTTATTAAACTTCTTAATGAATCAACTTAAGTAGTATTATATGCTAACATTACGCACATTGTACTGTGGTAACCATTTCAAATAGTTGCTATGTATTTTACCAAACGAATCAGTCATTGGCTCTTAATATCACTATGCTTATTTTAAACAACAAAAATAAAATATTAAACTAAATAGCAAATAGCAACACAGGTATTCTCTATACCTAAGTACGACAAATAAACCCTTTTCCCTTATATTGATGGCGCGGCGGGCGAAGATTTTGAAATATTCTACCTCAATGCGGGGCATTGAGGTAGAATATTTCAAAATTATTCAGTCATTTACTTACATAACTAAAAATAAAGTAGTGTCAATAGTTATAACTAATAGTAGTGAGTATCTGTTGACAATTTTTTATGTTATTTTAATGCCTTAACTATCACAACCATTGCCATTTTAACTTAGGCATTTACTACACTATCCAGTAGGGTACAGTAGGTAGTAGTAGGTACTAGGTACCTACTAACAATTCTAAATATAGTACTTACTACAGATTGTTGTAAAAACCTTCGTAGAAACTGGGAATCAAATTCTTTCTCACCAATTCCTTTGTCTTTTTTTTTCTTTTCTTTTAAGCCCATTTCTTGCGAAAACAACTGTTCCATTGCGATTTCATCAAATCTTAACATTTTTTTCGCGAGTTTGATGGTGGGATATTTCGAACACCTCTCCGTGTGTTATTTTGGTATGTTGGATCAGAGTCAATCAAGTCTACGTCAGTTTCATCAGTGTGGATTAGTGATACCTGATAGTTTGGACGAACTAATAAACGTGTAGCTGAATTAGTGTGTTTTAAATGGTCTGAACTTGACGAACTCAATGAGGAAGAACTGGATGAAGACGAACTAGTCGAGCCTGATCTGATGAAAGCTTTCACTCTTGAGAGAGATGTTTTTGGTTCATCTTCAGTCCTTTCTGTATATTTTTCTACCTAAAAGTAAGATAACATAATTTATTAAAACTATTTGATGTCCACTCAATAATATTGTAAAAGTTATCATAAAATTTATTTAAATTACCTCGACTTGATTAGTATCGACTTATCTTAGGTTCAGTTTCAATTATAGGTGGTGAACAGTCACCACCAGCATTTTCAACCGTAACTTGTGCTTTAATATTCTTTAAAATCCTGAAATAATAAACAAATTTGCATACCAAAAAGTAATCGAATAAAATAGTACCTAATTATTTAAAATAAAAAGTACAAAAATAATAATTGTATAAAGGATAATATTTTATTATTATTTAGGTAGGTACGGAAAACATTCTCATTCTCACCATACCATTTGGTATGTCTCTCTCTGGCGTATTTTCAATAATAGACGGACTGTCATCTCTTTTAGTCTAGTAATCTGCACAAATCAAATTTATAATAATAATAATATACCCTTACTTAAGTAAGAATTAAAATAAGTTGTTTTAAACACACACCTCTACCCGCATTTCTTTGTCAGGTGTAGCTTCGTTGATTGGTGGACTTTTATCTCTTGCGTAATTCTGTGAAATAGTTAAAATTATTTTAGTGCGTAAACTAAACAGGAAAGACTCAGGGCACCAATGTAAATAAAGAAGTATACCTATTAGCAAACTGTTGGAATGACACCACAAGGTGCCTAGGTATTACGTTAAAAAAACATGTAAATTAAATCGTTACATAGTAAGTTAGGTACCTTACCTACCTCTTCTTCTCGCGTGGTCACTAACATTTCCAGAATGTGATCGGCTCTTCTCTTCATTGTTTTGTTTTATTATAAATCTAAAACAAACGTGTTCTCTATTTTATTGCTAAAATATTGGAAATAATCTGACTCATAACTAAGTGCAACATCAGATTTTTCGATATATTTATTAAGAAACGGACCTAACCCACCATAAATCGGCAAAAATTTCATAAAAATAAATTAAATACAGACCTAAACTTTAAAAAGCCCGTAATTCCGATCAAATATTCAGTACTAAACTGTCCAAACTTTGTTTAAGTCACAAAAATTGCTTAGTTTACAGTTGTACAGAGACTCAAAACAAACTTCGGTCTCTTTACGAATGAAATTAACGTAGTAAACTTACCCCAAGTCTTCTACAAGAGTAACTCACTGAGGTTTAGGTCCCTTTCTCATTAGTTGCGCAGCGTCTGACTCCAACCACTTGTCACTCAATACTAAATACGTCACCCTCGTAATGACGAAAGGCGCCGGACTCGTTATTAAGAAAGAGACACAAGATCGTGTTTCTCATTTTCTAGTCTTATTAGGGCAGTTTCTGATTTACTAGGCGATAGAGCGCGCTATTTTGAGTCGTTCTGTATAGTTAACTCAATTCATCCAAATTTTGGATTGAGTCAGTCTACGACTGGATGTGCGATATGTTAATGTGGTTTTCGGTGATGATAAACGTTGATTATTTGTGAGCTTTATGGTATATAAGTAATATAACTGTTGGTTGGGTTTATAATGGGCTAGCGGTCCGCACCGGCTTCGCATATAAAAAAGTAAAGTAAAAAAGTATTTATTACAGCAAAAGACATAGACAATTACATCAAGTGTACATCCTTATTAACTATTTATTTATGAATAAAACGAGAAAGGTATCGTATTTAGGAAGATAAACATTTAACGTACATACAAAAGAAGAGTAACAATATTTATGTCATTTGCAGACAGCTATTAATACCTAGTATTATAGTTGTATGTTGATTTCTTCACTAGGCTAAGCCTGTATCGAAGAAATCATAAATGCGAAAGTTTGAACATTGGTTAATTCGTTACGGACAGTTTACTGTGAAAATAACAAAAATAAACAAATGAGGAAGTACTAAATATTTCAACATTAATTTTATAGTAAGTACAGTAGTATAATATTAAATTGAAAAGAAAAAAAAACAATTAATAATAATAAAATAAAAATAGTTAAGTATTCTAGTTAGAAGTTTGTAGAATCTCTTCTGTTTTATGATAGCTTAATGTACTAAGCCAATCTTTTATTGTATGTTTAGCCTCAGTTACACTTTTGCTCTTAATTTGACAGATTTTAGCTATATTGTTGTAAAGATGAATTTTCATGAAACTTCCTGTTCTTTGAGCGAATTTGGAGTTTGTCGAGGGAGTTGCCAATCTATACACTCTACGGCGGGATATGACTTCAAAATCAGGTGAGGACAAGAATGATTTGTTTAACCATAGGGCAGTTTTGAGTATGTAGAGTTGGCGGACGGTGAGTACACCGGCATCCATATAGATTTCTGTGGTGGGATATCTAAAAGGCCTCCGAAGCATCACTTTTAGTACTGAACGCTGCGCTCTCTCAGCTCGTATAATTAGGTCTTCGCAGCACTACCCCAACACGATATGCAGTAAGTAATTAATGATTGACATAAAGCGAGATATACTGATTTAAGGGTGTCAAAACTTGTTACATACCGAAGGCTTTTCATGATTCCAATAACCTTTCTTATACGCGCAGAGAGAAATCCAATGTGAGCTTTAAACGACAGTTTTTGGTCAATAAGAACTCCAAGATACTTAATAGATTCTGAACGAGCAAGAGGTTCACAACTGCAAGGCCCTGAAAGACCTAAGCATGTACTAGTGTGAATTTGAATACACGCTTTAGGATCAGGGGCTGATGCCGCAGTTTTGTGGAAGCTAAAGTAAGTAGTTTTTTTAGTGTTGAGGGTGAGAAGGTTTTGCAGTCATTCATTGATCAGTGCCATACCACGTTCCGCAAGTTGGTTGATACGCCTCTGGCCACGTAGTACCGTGAAAGATTAATGCAGTATCATCGGCGTAACACAATATATCTGCGTTCGAGATTTGGACATCGTGAATATCATTGATATAAAGGAGAAATAAGGTAGGTCCTAGAATGCTGCCCTGGGGGACTCCCCATACTCATATGTAGTTGTTTTTTCGTCAATTTTCCTGGACTAAGAAAAATCCAAAAATCAAAAACCATGAAAATCGGTCCCGTCGTTCTTGAGTTATAAATGGTGTAATTAACACAATTTTTTTACTTTAAAAACTATCGTAGTTTGAGGAATTCATTCGCTCAATTCACATCTATCTGGGCCATAAATATAAAACAAAGTCGTGTCGTCGTCGGAGGGAGACGGAACGCGCGCGTCTAGAACCGCAATGAAACGTTGGTGTACTTCCAACACAAATAAGGTTCGTAGTTAACCCGCTTACATCCGTAAAGAATTCGTCAAACTACTATAGTTTTATAGTAAGATCGGCTGCATGTTTGTAACATGGAGCCGATTTTACTATAGTAAACTAGAAAGCGATTTTTAGATTAGTGAAGGGGAAATGTTTACAAACATTGTAACTTGCTGGAGTGGGTATAGGGTACACAAATGAGAAAACGAGCAATTAGATTAAGAACTACATAATTAAGTACCCAGGTAATTTTTTTTTCTTTCATCAGCCCACTGACTATTACAAACTACGACGCCATCTGTGGCCTCCATTGTCCACATCTAGAACGCACTCGACGCTGTCCTGAATTTAAGCTGACGGCATGAACGTGTTAAAGTATGGCGTCGTGAGGGGCTGCAATGCTTGAACTAAGCGATACGTACATTGTTCACTGGATTTCGTGTACGTGGTGAATTCACGGTACATTAGTTATTGGTATCGGATAGAGGTTAGCTAGGGGACGTTGTTTGTTACAGTTGTCACTGGAACCTCGCCATAGGGACATAAAGACCTAGGTAGGTGGGTATAATTAAGACCTGTACATTTGATCCGAAGGTACTTAACGTGATTTTTATTTTATGTATCTGTAGTCAAATAGTTGTGCAACGGTCGATATATAATGCATTGAAGATAGTGTACCTAGTATATCCGCTTATGACATAGAAAATCGCAGCGATTCCCTTGGTGAAATAAATTTATATTAACAGTTTCATTGCCCACGATGACGCACTTGCGTTTCCCTAGCTCGCCTTACACATGCACCCTTTCGGGTTGTACCGCCGAGGCTAGGTAGTGAACAGGGAATGCGTTAAAAGTAGTCAGATATATAAATATCAAAGAGCTAAAGATAAATATCTTTATACCAAAAAGACATTCCAGCCAATCGGCTTTAAAGTTACTCTCGCAATCAATCATTCCAGGAATTAATCCATTTAGTTACCTACCTACCATCATCTCATCTCAAATAACGTACCTACTAATGGAGAAATGAAGTCTCTGTGATGTGACGTGTTTTATTATGAGCAAAAGTATCAAGCATTTATTCGAACTCAATTTATTCTGATTCGGAGAAGAAAACGTGCTTATTGTGGGTTTTCGAATTTCTACCAGGCTTTCGTATTTTAAAGGCCGTGTTTAATAACGTAATTACCTAAACAGCAATTTGCAGATGTGCTAACTAATGATAAAACGTTCCTTTCGGGTTATTTCATTATAAATAGGGTTAGGTACATACGGGTACTCAAATTTCTGCACTTATGCAATATCAATGGAAATAAATATAATGTTGTTAATGTGAAGTACCTATGTATTAGGAATTTGCAACAATAATTGTGTTCCCTCGTAAAAGATGTTTTTAAACTTACGCGATCTGAACACATAATTATAAATGCTGTCTAACGGGTATTTATCGCGTTTCTTTAGGTACCTATTTTTTTACAGGTTTGCAGTGTGTAACCCTCGTAAACGTTCTCAACGTTGCATATAAAGGTTCTGTACCTTTGTATGCATTTTGCTGAGGGGAAGCGAGTTAGTAGAGGCACATTCAGTGCCTAGACTCGGCCAACCCGCCAGGAGCGTGCTGATCCGCTTCGCCACTGCTGGGTGATGCACTGCGCTTGCGTCTTGGGCTATGTAAGTGTTATGCTTGCCTTTTGCAAATAAACAGTGTTAACAAATAAAAAAATTCCAAACTGTACACAATAAAATGGGAAAGGGTTCTTAAATAAACAATAGCTGGCCAGGGTTTTTAACAAAACAACGCTATGTTAATTGAACCCCAAAAATTAGTCATGCATTGAGAGGAAATCTTTTTCTTTTGTGTTTCAAATCCGGTTTGATAGTGAGAATGTGGTAGGATTTTTTTGAAATAATAAACTAATGTTCTTTTCTTTCTTTTTTCTTAATTTCGATTCCTCAATTGGGTAGAGTTTAATAAGAGTGGATTGGTGTGGAAAAATATAATATGGAAATATTCCACCACTGGATTTGATTTAAATAGTCGATTAGAGTGAAACAGAGCTTAAATACCCTGCAACCTAGAGCTTTGCTAAGTGAACTCTTAAATATTTCGGAGTTAAATTAATAATTCAACACTCTCATTGATTTTCTCAGTGAATGTAAACCTTCTTGTTGATTTTGCTATGAGCCTCGCCAACGCCTGCTGTGAAGTGTTAGACGGAGTCTACAGTATGACAGGACAGAAGAATTGGGAATCCAGATAAGTAGAAACCAGGATCAGTTAGCGTAGCTTGATTGGCTACTAGAAAGTCATAGAAGTATAAACGGTCCCGAGATTCGCGTAGTTAGGAGCCTTGAGCCTTGGGTGTGTGTTTTAGAGCTGTTTTTCTATCTGGCATTACCTAAATACGCCCTCAGTTGACATTATAATGCACTATATATTATTAGAATTCGCGCATAACTCTACTATCCCGTCTAAGTACATGGAAAAGCATCAATTGTGATTACGAAGATGCATTGTAGTGGAAAATCTCATCGTAAAATGTTTACAAACATATCACGCCTATCAAATAAATCGTTCAAATCTCACTACGAATTGCAGCGTATTCCAAACCAGGCGTTTGATCGGCCGTGCCGTCGATATTTTAGAATTGACTAGCGTTCCGTCCTGTCTTTGCACGGGTATATTCTATCGCCTATGTTCATTGGGGTAAATTTAGGATTCAAATGGTGAAAAAAATTTCAAATCGGTCGTAGCTTCGGAGCCTATTGAATTCAAACAAACAAATATTTCTCTTTAAAATATTAGTAGACATTATGGTACCTTCCTAACTGAACAATCTAGCAAAATCTTTACAAAGAAAATTACAATTAAAAAACAGAAATTAGTAATGGCAATTGAAACAGTTGATAGCTAGCTGGACTTATACATAACAATCTAAGTAGATGTTGTTCAACGGATCCATTCACTACCAATAGACATTCATTAGTCTTATTAATTTTACGACACAACTTAGGAATCATTACAAAGTAAATCCCCAAGAACATTAAATTACAACACTCCCTTTAGCTAAATGAAGATTGAGGTAAGTACCTACCTACGTAGCTAAGTAAAAAGTAAGTCTCATAAAATAAAATTAACGGTAGGTAAGTACCAGCTTACTTAAGCACCTACTTTCATTATAGCTAAGTAGAAATGCAACACTTCCGACCAAATTATCTATTGGTTGGCTTGGTAGACCAGGCCAGTTGGGCACCGAAAGAAATGAAATATTAAAAGCATGTTGGGCATTAGTCATATTACCTACAAGGACAGATTATTTAGAGTAGGTAGCTAGTGATGTTCATCAAAAATTGGAATGAGTCACGTAGGTACCTACCTACTTATCCATATTCTATAATAAACTAGCTGTTGCTCGAGGCTTCGCATGCAATATGTCCGTCCCCGGGATACCTCTTACCTATCTGCTTAATTTTATTAAAATCCGTTCAGCCGTTTAGGCATGAATAGGCAACAGGCATAAAATTATAGTATGGATGGATGGATAAACAAAACCAACAATAACTAGTTCTTCTCTTATTTATCTTATTAGGGAGCCAGCTGCACGCAACTTCAATTCGTGAATTATTGTGTTCCGTAATACTAAAAATAATCACTGAAAACTTTTTGTATTTTCGACAATGTGTTGTTATTCTGTAACTAGACAATGTAAGCTATGTTCCTTCTCAAACGAAACGTAAGATATTTTTGTTTTTAATACAAAACACGTAGTGAAAAAATTCTATGCCTATGTACTAAACAAATAGGACGAAAACATGTCGTTTTCGACGTAAAGTTATGCAAAATTGCATTTTGCATAATTTAGCTTATATTTCATTATAGGTGTTTATTATAACGAAGAAAAACATCCAGGGACCTAGATAAATACTATTCTTATACGAAAAACAACATGATATGGTGGAAATATGCTTGAATTACAAATCATTTTGTTAGTACGTTTGTATGTCACTTATTTTCATTTGCAAATGTATTAAATTTTTATGTGCATATGAGTACCTATTACAATTTTGTAAGGTAGAGGTATTCTTGAAGAAAGGACGCACAGAGCGAGACCGGTTTTCGAAACCTATCTTGAAATAAAAAAAAACTATTCAAAATATTTTTTCATGCAAAAATCATTAAGAATAATCTTCGCTGCATACTACAAGCTCGATAATAATCTAAACTTTCGTAAGTCCCCATATTTTCTCGTCGACAGATTCGCATTTCTATCAGACAAAAGTAACTGTGCCAATGAAATACTTTTTTCTACCATTGAGTCTTCATTTAAACTTCTAAACACTACAAGCGGGATCCGTTTCCAAAACTATTTTAAGTAATTTTTTGTAGCCACGGATACCGGGATCAGTGGATAAAAATATTTAATAGTTTTTCATTGGAAACCGATCCCGGTATTGGTGGATAAAACTTGGCGGTATCAGTGGCCAATTAAATCTGATCCCGGGATCCGTTTACACAAACCCCTTCATTCACTCATCTGTCAATAATTAGGGAACTTCATAGTCATGCATGTGCTAAACAGTAGATAAATGAGTGGACGGGGGCCGAGATAACTTATAAACGTAATGATTATATATTCCCGGTAAAGGTTGGTACTCGTAACTAAGCAAACGGATACTTAAGAGGGCGTAATGCGCGCCATTTTGTGCAAATGGATAGGCATAGGATTTCGCGTTCATAGGAGCGGGATAGAGCATGCATTTTCGGAACGAGCGACGCAAGTGCAAAATGGAGATTTACTAGAAACAAATGTGTGTACGATCATCAGGGTGTTCTGGTCGTTTTCTATATATAATAAAAATATCTATCTATGTATTGTATTATATTATGTATATCAGTTATCTAGTACCTACCCATAACACAAGCTCTGCTTAGCTTGGGGCTAGATAATGCTGTGTGAATTGTCCAGCATTATTTATTTATTTATTTTATTTATATGAAAAAACTACCTCTCTGAAGGAACCAAGTAATTAGTAATAATAATAATAACCTACGAATCAAAACCTAAGTCGTTTCAATAGACCGCAGTGTTCCTCAAATCTCGACCAAAACCGTGCAAAGCAGTGCACAGGGACGAGGGAAAGCAGTGCAATAAAAAAAAAAATAGAATTTTATGTAATTCGAGTTTTTAACCACAGGAATCTCGTAAGCAGGTACGGAGATCTAGTCCAAGTTTGACAAGCAAACACGCTAGGTCCGGTAGGTAACATCATGTATGTTTAAAAAGCGGATAGCTAAGCTACCTAACAACTAAGATCGTACCTAACCTAAGTATAAACATTATCTATAATCTACACGGAGCCGGTGGCAAGTAAGTGACCTATGCACATTGATAATTTTATTATGACCAATGGCAATTGGTTATTCAGTGACACTTGTTATTATTTACACTTCACTGGTCTATGTTTACATTACATTTACATGTAATCGACTAATCTATAGCAATTATAAGTAGTTATCGTTTATCATTGCGTTAGTAGTCTCGACAGTTCTTATTGACTTGGTGGACACGGAACAGCGTGGTGCAAAGATGATTTTTTGGAGCATTTTGATAGTGGTGGTTCTTGCAGGCAATGTTTTTTCGGAAGCAGGTAAGCTTAACCATATATTACTATAGAGTATATAGGTATCTGTCTTTCCCACGTCCTTCCACTATAACCAACTTAACTGATCAACTGAAATGGAACAACTACTTTTCTTTCTCAACGATACAACTATTTAGTTGTTTCGATGCATTTTTAGATATTTTAAATGCCTAGAGATCTGAATTGTGACCATAAACTCTTGGTAGAAAAGAGTTGATGCTTGGGGTCAACGTAAGGACGTTGACCCTAAGCATCAACTCTTTTTACTCTTTTTTTGAAGATACCCACTTGGGTATCTATAACTCGATTTTGGCCGAACTCGATTTTTGGTTTAAGAATCGAACGAATCGGTCTTAGCAATTAGCAAATGAAATCGATCCTTTCAAATTTGGAACCGTGTTCGATAATTGGAACACTTTCATAAGTTAGCAGACACGAGATAAAATGCTGTTACTTAACTATTATACAAGGCGTTATGGAGACAGACATGTGAAAAACAGACACTGAATTTTATACCCATAAAATGTATTAAAAAGTTTGCGCAAACTTGGCTTAGGTATCTGCATCCTTGTCATTTTCTACTTCATAATGCGTTCAGCAGAAAAACCAAGGAAGGCCAAGGCTTGGTTCGCATATTTCACCATTCTTAATGCAAAAAAACCACCTAACCCAACTTCACCGATTTAAATAAAAACTTTGAAGATTAATTAATACATAGACATAGTATATAGACCTAGTAATTCAAAGTTTTTTTAAGTAGTGCATCGTCTAGATATAGTGGCCTATTTTTTATGGGCTTTGCAGCGCGCGCGGCGCTCAATCTAGACATAATTATAAAATCAAAGACAAACGATAATATTCAGTGAACATGAAAATCAGAAACAAGAGTGCTCTGTTCTTTGTCTCCGCAATAAACTTCGATAACCCCCGGCACCTCGAGACTTGATTTATTTAGCGCACCTACGCTTAAATTACTTATCACAAGTTCTAGAGTCCACAGTATTGAATATTTATGACCACCTTTTCTCTGATCAATTTATTAACTCCTGCCATGCTTTCTGCTGATAAGGTGGAATTTAAGTCATTAATTTTGAATGTGTTAGATATGTTTATCAAAGGTTTTACGGATAAGGGTTGTACCTAATGTACGTACAATACGTAGGTAGGTACATGTAAATAAATACGAAATCAATTGCTTCGTTAAAGTTATGAGTAAACAAACTTTACTGAGGTTTGTAGGTACCTACGTCAAATCAAATCTAGGAATTCTTCCCTCGGTAAGTAGGTACTAAAAAATACCTCGTAGGTGCGTTGTCACCTCTAATCAATCTATTTATTATTTCAGAGCCCTTATTAACGCCATGTTCGGTAAAAGACATCGACTGCCTTAGCAAAGGTACTGAAAAGTTCCTAGAGAAGACAGCCGCTGGGATACCAGAGTATGACATCAGAGCCATAGACCCTTTTATTGTGCCTTCATTAGAATTTGAAGTGGACTCAAATATGGGACTAAAGTTTAAATTCACGAACCTGAATGTCACTGGGTTGAAGAATCAAAAGATTTCAGAGTTCGAGTAAGTATTTAACCCATCTGAAGACAAAGTATTAACCTCATCCAGACTCAAGTAAGATCCTCATGGATTGGATTATGTAGTTGGGTGGTGACGTAGTTGAATCTGGGTATCCTTACCCAGACTTTTACCACGTAGGGAGGGATGTAAGGTTGGTCAAAGTCCTATAAACGTACGCAATGAATCATGAGTCATGACATATCTATTTGTTAATTGACCTTGCCTTTTTAACATTAAATATCAATGAACTTGAACGCAATAAAACCTACTGCACTTATTAAATACGAGTTCTCGTCAGCCTACGCCCTTGAAGTTTGGGTTATTGAACAAAGCAGGAGCAAAAACTACCGGAAATTGAACTGAGCATCTTTTGCTTCTTTTATTTAGAATGTTGCTCTTTGGAAAATATTACTGATTTCCGCGTATCTCTGTATGAAAATTAAATATTTTAGTAGCTTCCAAGAAACATGAAGCGAAGGAAACTAAATAATTATAAAAGTTTGCAACTAAAAGTTGCAACCTAGGCTTTGGAAAGTGGCTGGATAAATTTTTCAACTCTGCCGTACTAGCAAACTTAAAAGAGCCAATTAGTACTTCATACAGAGGCAAGTTTTTCAGGCTTGAGCCTACAAACCGCAACAAAAATACTGTTTAACAAGATTCTATGAATTAAAAGCAGTGAGGTTATATAACCAGCAGTTTCACAGACAAAAGCTCCGCTCAGTGGATCCGTTCGTGAATATTTTATGCTACAATTCATCAGGATTTCTTCATGCGCTCTACATAAGCTCTGCTAGTTTTATTTTGAAAGCAGACGAGTTCTGTCCTTATACTTTTTTAGATGGCCTGCAGTCTGCAGTCTATCCGGAACAGTTTTATTTATCTTTCTGTTATACTAACAACTTGTTTGATTCTCGTGACGATTGAAATGTAAAACTTAATTCTCGTGATTCCAGAATGAACACAGATACCAAGAGTGTGCTTTTGCAGACAAAAGCTAACACGCATGTTGTTGGTGACATCTTAATTAAACTGACTAAGGATTCTAAGGAGTTTTCCGGTGTTTACACTGCTGATGCAAGTGAGTATTGTTAAGGCCCATGTTTCGTTGTTTTTATCTGAAGTAACTATATTTGAGTCACATCTAGTATTACTATTAAAGATTTTTGAATAGGTTATTTATCTGGCATGTTGACACAGTTTTTTCACATCTAGTATTTCAATATTGAACTCTAAAAGCTCTTCAACATTCCGTTTAAAATATTTTGTTGCCTCAAAAATGTTTGACTTATTTTCAGGTGTCCTGAACACGGCTCGATATACCTACGCTATCAAGAAGAATGACAAAGGCGTGGACCATTTTGAAGTAGGCCCCGAAACAATTGAATGCGAAGTTGTAACCGATCCGATTGTGATTCTAGACGTTCCTCTACAAGATGCTTTGAACATTGGTAATAGAACCTTTCTTAGTAGTTACTGATTGAACTCAAACCTTTTGATGCCTATCAAAATCTACTATTATTTATATTTTAAGGGTTTCGTGCCTCAAGAGGGAAAAAAGAAACCCCTATAGGATCACTTTGTTCTCCATCAGTCTGTCCATCAGTCAACCCACTTTTCTCAGAAACGCGTCGCGTCTGTACCGTGTCGTACATACATCGAGTTAAAATAATATCAAATACTCAAGTCCGTAACCTTTTAGAGTCGTAATATAATCAAATAAAAGTTACAGACGCAAACCTCCAATTTTAGTGAAATTTTCAAGGGAATCACATGCACACAAAACCTATTTCCCGTTGTTCTACAATCCTGAAATTAGGCAAAAAGCAAGATCTTAAAGGACAAATAATGGGAAAAGTCCCAAAACCGTAAATTTGTAGTCAAGTCCGTAACCTTTTGGAGCCTTAATATAATCAAATAAAAGTTACAGCCGCGAAAATCTAATTTTTATAAAAGTTTTTGATTCTCGACATGGAAAAAACCTATAGGGTTCCTATACTAGTCATGATGAGCAAGTAAAAAGGTCTTAGAATTTTATCATTGTATGTATATAAATATATTATGATACACATACCTAATAATATAATTATGTAACGTAACTCTCGTTGCGTGAGTCCGGCTCTCACTTGATGTTTTATTGTCTATTGAGTAGTGTACCTGTCAACGGATTTCCGACGATTAGGTACCTAAATAAGGTTACGTAAAATCCTAGCTAAGAATTTGGTTCCGTTTAAACATAGGTTGTTCTGTTCCAAAACTTGACTGGTACAGCAGGAAACGTGAAATTGCGAGAATCAGTTTTAGAATTCAATCATGCACCGGAACTTCTATTTCCTTTGTCTATCCATTCGTCCGTGACGAAATTATTTCCGTATTTTTCGGAGGAATGTGTATTAAATTCGGGAATGTGAGATTCCCAGCCTACTAAATCAAATCTTAGGGAATTCTATTGTTACGGAACATGGGGCAGATATTTCATTTATGTAGACGATGCCAAATTCTGTAGACGATATTTGATCAAGATTTTAATATCGAAACAATTTATGAGGTTCTCCTAACTGTAATTTATATTTTGTTGTTCACAGATGAAGTTGCGAAAGCTAGATTGCCTGAATATACTGCCAATGCTGTTAAGCTCCGGAAGAAAGCTATCTGCAATATAGTCAAGCTAGGTTACGCTAATGTTGTCCACAACCTCAGAGCTTCCGCTAAGATATTACCTAAAACTGACTTTTTCACAGATGTTTGAACATTATTAAAAATTCATTTTATTCTTAGTGCCATCACGATTTTTCTTTAGCCAACTCCCGCGTCTCAAATCTAATCGATGCCAAGTTTTCATTAATTTAAGTAGGCATTTGGTTACCTAGACTCCAGACAGCAGCATATTAAATTAGGAACTTTCCTAACTTAGTTTGATAAGAATAAGAAATCAAATAAGGGTTTGATTTGAAAGTTTTTACCACTTAGATACCTACTTAAGTGCCTAGGTAATAAACAAGAAAATCGCAGTTCGATTTGAACGCTGTCTCGGGATAAAAATGCCAATTCCTCTTATGTTATAACTTATAAGGTAAAAAGAAGGTAAGTACGCTACGTATATACATTAGGCCTGATGAATTCTTTATCGCAAGGCCCTCGTAAAAAGTCTAATTTATTCCACCAGACGATAACCTGGCGTCAGGAGAGATTAATGAGGAAATTTTATTGCCGTTAAATAATCATCGATGTTAAAATGCGTTTGGATTGATAATTTGAATGTAGAAACGTGTGCGACGTTTACTTTTACCTAGTATAGTATTTATAATGTGTTCTTACCAAACATTGACGTGCTTTTACTAAAGCCTAGGAAGATAAGTACCTAGAAACATTTGATTGTTTTGAACAAACTTTCACAATCGAACATAGAACATCTTCTTTTTTTCGAAGTTGGTTAAAAATACAAACAATTACAAGGCTTTTTTAGTAGAGGACCTGGATAGGTACCATCTTGATTGCTATAATACAAATTCATACGCGACTAATGATATCTAAGTATACAGTTGCTTACTTAGTAACTGTGGTACCTATCTTTAGTCCAAACTTGAAAGTTGAATTCCAGAACGCAGTTAAACTTTATGAAAAAAAATGTCTTGATCCAGTCTTGCAAGTTTTCTCAAATATCAAGAATTGCGAGTAAGTTCATTGACATGACTAAAATAAGGTTGCTGCTCGGAGACCTAAACAAACACAAGGTTAAAATTGCTAAGTTAACTCACCAGGAAGGTGCTATAGATAACATAGGTATGTTGAGTTTACATCGAAAAAGTAGGCGTGAAAGGCGACATTATGTCCCATAAGCGAAGATTCAAATTTGTGCGCGTGATTTAGGTATTTTTTGCAAATATCAATAACTTAAATTCTTTTTTGTACACACACGATACATCTTATATAAAAATTAACATCTAATGGCTATGTACAAAGGCTAATAACTTTTATTTCTTTAGGCTTACAAAATAACCACTTAGATAAGTAAAATTTTATACTATAAGCAGGTTTATAAATAGTAATTACCAATTAAGAAACAAGGTGGTATGTGGCATCTTTGTCATTTTGTTATTGATGCTCTTAGTTGACAATAACAAATATGCATAATACAAACGCAGTCCAGTGATTGATAAATAAAACATAAGAATATTTATTTATAATAGAAACAAATTCGAACTAGTATTTACAATTGAAACCAGAGAGCCTCGGTCCACGGACGGACCTATGATCTCGAGTTCTCGACTCCAAGGGTAAATGCGTAGGCTCTGTCGAAACCTGCATTATTTGAGCTTCTAGGGATAAAATTATATTTTTACTGCACAAAAAGGTGAATATGACCAAGTTATGAAATTTTATAGCATCATAGCAAGAAATTAATTCACTTATTTCTAGGGCTGAAAATTCAGTAAAATTATATAATTACGTTCATTAAAACAGTGAAATTTATTTATTTTAAAGAAATGGTCATTTAACAATTTTAATTCATTAGGTAACTTAGACACGTAGTGAAAAAATTCTATGTCTATGGTATACACATACATAGTCAAGCAGCTTTTTTGATGTCGCGCTGATTTTGAAGTTTTTTTTAGACTAAGCCAATTTGGGTCTCTACATTGCCTAGGATTTTTGTATATGACTATACTTTTTAGAACAACATGTATACAATGATTCCTTGCAAAATTTTAGATGACTTAAACCTAAACCGATGATAGAGGCAACTAACTAAGATCCTTAAAAAAACGGTTTGCAAGATCAGGCAGGATTTCACATAACGCTTTGATGCATTTTTTTACTCTAAAAATGCTCTGTTTTGTCCGTTCTATTGCCCCACATTACTAAACTATAACGAAGTACCGATCCTATGTAAGCATGACGTATGCTTACATAGGTGACGTTGTGTCATCATCATCACCAGCATGTATACGTCCCCTGCTGAACAGAACCGTACCTGAGCCGCCTTCATCAATCGATTCCCTGCGACCGCTAAATGTCATCCTCATGGACCGTCTTCCTACTCCGTCAGACATTATGTAATCACCTTGTAACCACCTAATCTAAAAAACAAGATAAGTTTTTTGCTAAGTTCATCCCACATGCTACGTTTTAACTGGTTTTACCATCCAGAGCATAAAACGACAAAGTAGGTAGGTACCTATACCAACACTACCAAAAGTCAAGGCCGCTAAACCAGTCTGGATAACCTAGCAGTGGTTTCTGCATTTCTTAGATTGATATGATCAATACTACTGATTTTTATTTAGTGGTAAATTATTAAGAAAGAAAATAACAATCAAATAATATAATTAAATTAAAATTAGTAATTACATTAGAAACAATTAAGCTAACTGCAGACTGTTGCAAAACAATCAGGTAGCTCAACTGATCCATATCAATACCAGTCGGAAGCGTGCCCATGACACTGGCTGCATTGCCCCGCTGTATGACAATGCTAATGCGCTGTGCCAGATACTCACCAGCTCTCGAGTCACGCGTCGTGAGAGACAGATAATTTCTTGAAAACTCAGACGGTCTCGGTACCCCACGGACCTAGTGTCTCGACTCCAAGGGGAGCAAATGCGTAGGCTCTGTCGAGAGATTTGAATTAAATAATAAATAAATAAATAATAAATAATGCTGGACAACTCACACAGCATTATCTAGCCCCAAGGTAAGCAGAGCTTGTGTTATGGGTACTAGATAACTGATATACGTAATATTATACATTACATAGATAGATATTTTTTATTATACATGGAAAACACCCAGACCAACGGAACAAATTTCTGCAGATCGTACACAAATTTGTTCCGAGGCGGGGATCGAACCCGCAACCTCTTGCGTCGCAGGCAGACTCTCGCCCGCTGCGCCACTGAGGTCGTCAATTATCGCACAATAATAAATAGATAAACAAACAATTAACTCCAGGGATGAAAAGATTAGCACCTAATAATAAAATAAAGAAAACAGATGGGAAAGATGGTTGTATGATGTATTTTAAAAGTAGGAAAGAAGAAAGAAATAGGAAGACTGTCTTCGAACTCAAACTTGCACCATTTTTGTAGGTAGGTACTAGTAGGTGCGCGTTGTTAAAGTTTCTTTTTAGGTATCTTGCTGACATCTGTTGTTTATTGTTAGGTGTTTTATGAGTTTTTTTTTCTAAAATGTCTTTGTTTTAAAAAAACTTCAATTCTAAAACCGAGTAGGTACCGAGTGTTGTTCGTTCTAGTTCGTTCGTTTTCGACTTTATACTGAAATGACGGCTTTGTTCAATAAGCGCAGGGATAGTTCGTTACTTTACCGCCTTGCCTAGGTAGGTAAGGAGGTAATGTAACGAACTTCATCAGGGTATATCCCCGAGTAGATTCTCATCCCATCCAAGCTAAGAATTTGCCAAGGTCGTTGAGACATTAAATTATGGTTCTGACATTTACGCGGAGGACAAGTACCTAAAACCCCGCAAGTTAAGTAGATTTGCTCCTTCGAACTTTACATTTTGGTTTCCTTTAAGAGATAGCAATTTGAAAAATTGATACGCAAATTATCTATCTAATAACTTTAGCAACTTCCAGAAATATAATGATTAATTATGCTCAGGGAAAGTTGGAATAATTAGGTACCTACTGAGGCAGTGCGGGTAGGTAAATTCATTTTCTTTGTTCACAAACAAATAAATAAGTACATAATATTTGTACAATCACACTCCACTCTATTTAAAGGAGCGTTTCGAATTTCTCCTCTCATGCTCATCTTTCTCGCATCCTTCAGTCAGCACAATATCTGGTATTGAACATGAACATGCCCCTCTACCGAACCATGGCTTTTTATGGCAAGTCCTTCTTCATCCAGGCCTTAAAGCTGTGGAACGCACTGCCAAAGTCCATTAGGAAAGCTGGATATCTACCTGTTTCCAAAGCTCGCGTCGCGTGAATGATTTTTATCTGTCAAAAAAGTGAACATTGGTGGTTTTTTTTGTTTTTGTTTTTTGGTATTTATTTATTCCGTATTATTTAATGAATTATTCTTTTTCTACTTGGTGAAGAATAATAATTAATTATGTATATAATGTAGAGTATAGTTCTCTCCATCTAAAGGTGGCCAGGAAGAAATCGTTTATTTTGTTTAATATCTGTCTGTTTCTTAATATATTTTGTGGTATTTTGTTAATAAATATAAATAAATAAATGATAAGTGTAATGATCAAGATATATTAATTAGGTTACGTTATGGATGCTCATTGCTCTATTTCAATGATCGTATAGGTCATCAGTAGAGACTAGAGGGTGAACGTCACAAGTTCGCTACGCAATATAGATACCTAAGATTATCTGGAATATCTACATAAATCTGCAGTTAATTAAAATATTAATTGAATCAATTTATTTCTATCATCCTCTTACCTAATAATCAAGGTCGTCGTCAGCTTCACGACTCATCACATCAGTCCTGATGACCGATCATAGATCGAATAGCGGTTTTATTATCAGCTTTGGGAGAACTTGTTTTTGGTTTTTGAAAAAAAAAACGCGATATATATGGCGGGAGCGCTCGTGGCAGACCTTTCTCGTGGTTATTCGTGCATGCAAGATGTACACGTGCATTGGGTTGTTTGTTTTCGCTTTTGCGGTGATAAATGTTTTGTTTTGTGAAGGACAGTATATAGCGCCTGACTTCAGGAGATATGAGTTGAGTGAGTATTAACAAACATCATAGTTTGCTTAGGATTCTCTTGTTGATTGATTGGGTATGTTTTAGAGTAAGGATTATAGTAAACACCTAGGTACCTACCCTACCAACTTTCCGACATTACCTAGTACATAACAACTCCCTCGCTTTTAACCGGGTTGATTAATAGTAGGCGTTTTTTGCGTTTCGTTTGGCGTTTTTGAAATAATTCAATTCAATAACTTTATAATCAGACAACAATGGTCCATAGATAAAATTACAGACTACCACAGTACATGATTAAGGATAGTAAAATAAAGAAAAATTAAAGTAGGTGTAGATCTAAATTAATAACACCAATTGGTAAAAAATACACAGATCGATCATTATTATTAGGATTATTATTTAAATAAAGGATAATAAAAGTAATCCAAATTAATTTAAGCTTGTGAACTCTTAGAATAATTATCAAAATATATTTAATTTCTCAAACTTACATATATTTTGATATAAGATATTTTAGGTCGCGGAATTGTGCGGCTTTTATGTTATTTGAAGACCCGAAAAATGTGGTAACCTTTATACCTTACACAGAATAAAACTCTCACTGAGAAATCTAATATTCGTGGAAGTTAAAAAGGGTTGCCGTCAAATATTCACATTGTTTTCATAAGCAAGCACCTTCGGTAGAACAAAGTCCCGAAAGTTTTGTCGAGTTACTACATATTTGACGAGCGAAAAAGTGCTAAGTAATATACGGTCAAAGAAGGAAGATAGGTACTTTACATAATAAACCTTACAAAATAATATAGTCCTTCTGTGTATATAATTCATTACACAAGCTCTGCTTAGCTTGGGGCTAGAAAATACTGTGTGAATTGTACAGTATTATTATTAATTTCAAAACTCGTTAACAAATTATTTTTTACGATAGGAAATAAAATATTATAAAACTATGCTACAGTAAAAAAATACCAAAACGGAAAATCACCGGCCACAAAGCGAAGCTCAAGCAGCCGGTGACTAGGGCTGAAAAGAGAGGAATTTCCTGACGATACATGCCGAGTCCTGGAGTACCGCCTTTTGGATCTGCCCTTGATCCAACTTCTCTTGAGATGTTGATCGATTATTATTACTATTAGAATACCTTTATTCAAATAATAATAATCAATAATCAACCAGCCTGCCAAGCGTGGTGATTTATGTCAAACAAAACCCGAGCAGTAAACGTTTTGCGTGCAGATAAGGGAAAAAATTGTTGCCATTCCACTAGCTACGAAACCGCTTAACTGTCAAGGCTGTTTGTTTAAGTAAATTCTGTTTTCTATTCCAGTGATGACAAAAGCGATACCGTTCCCGACTTGCAGAGCTGATGACTTAGAATGCCTAAGACGTGGACTCAGAACATTCTTTTTCCTCATGGACTCTGGCCATTTGGGAATGAAGCCAGTGGACCCTGCGACGATTAACAGTGTGACTGTAGCCATACCGGACCTGCAGATGTCATTCTTGCTCAGAAATCTCAATGTGACTGGAGCTAGATGGACAAGGCTGGTTGCAAGGAGGTAAATTCTTTAATAAGAGGATAGGTACGAGGATATAAAATTTGCAAAAAAGCAAAGCTTCCTCTAAATAACATGGCAGCAGATTTTTTTCGCAAAATCTCAGAGGCAATCTTACGCGAGCAAGATAAACTTTTAACTGAAAGAAACTCTCAAAAGGTTCCGGAAAACAACTGTAGAAAAGGTTCACGTAACAAATTGCAAAGGAAATACGGAGGCAGAAAACATGCACTTGAAAACGATCCTACTTTTTCGACTTGAACCCTCTTATTCGTACGTGTGGGTAAATAAATGGAATCCCATATAGAAGCTCAGAAAGGAAGGCGTCTTGAACAAGGATTTAGAAAGTAGATTCCTACTTATCCTAAAAATGGAATCAATTTTCTACGCAACAAACATAGGTACTTAATATTATATTGGTCCTTTAAGTAAATAGGTACCTATACTAAAAGGGTAGGTCCATACCTAGACTATTAGTAGGTATAGGTATACTAGTGTCCATGCACTAGTATTACATCTGTGGTATGGATGTACTATAAATATGTAAGATCCTGGTAAGATCAGATCATAATTTTTATCGTGAACTACTAATTTTACCAATGTAACAAGCCAGAACGTAAGTACCTTTTTCAGATTCTTTCTACGAATTAGTCGTAGAAAAAATCTCAAGATAGGGTTACTGTTGGCACCTACGAATAAATAATAAGTCGTTGGCACCATAAAGGTACTATATTTACTCTAAGCTCTAAGGTTGGCACAGTGTTGCCTTGTCACCAAAATAATTTATTCACTTCGCAAACTCCAAATTCTTGTTTGAAATTTCATTTTCAAAAGTAAATGAAGTAAAGATGGTTGCCTCACTTAAACTTAAAGTAAGAATCTACTGTTTGTACAATTTGGAATTTCTACTTTCTGAGTCTTGTTTAAGACAGCTTCGACAAGATATAAGGTGATACCTATCTTATATAAATACCTTATTTAGAAGTTCTTAGAGCTGTACCATTGCGATCCTAGCAAATTACGTCAATCACAATGGATGCTCAAACAAGCATGTTAAACGTATATTACGTACTTTATAAATGAAAAGGAGAAGTATGATTTTAGAACGTAATTAGGCATCGCAAAATGTAGAGCGAGGTGTTGCCAGTTTTTTCCGAAACTTAACGCTTGAAGCGTTTTCCCAAAACATTATCTGAATAGAAAATAAATTACCTTTTTCAGGTTCGATTTGGCGAACGACAGAAGTGGTGTCATATTTAACAGCGATCTGCACGTAACCGGGGATGTAATCATGACAGCTGCCGAAAGGTTGGACCCTATCGTTGCGAAAATCACCATGGATATTCGTAAGTAAAAGTAATAGGATCTATAAGTTCAAAATCGGTTCGAACCAAACTAGGTACCGAATAAATTACAAATTTATTAGGTAATTTGCATAAATTGCACGGATTTAAATTTGGATGATTTTAATTTATATGTGAATTTAGTTTCTTATTTGAAATTTGTTTAATTGAGAATATTATCTAAAAACCATTTTTTTAAAGCTTTCCTTGTTGGCTTATATGTAGGTAGGTACCTACCTACTTAACTTATCTTGTTACCAAGTTACAGAATAGAAAGTGAAAGAAAAATCTGTTTGAAAGTCAAAGAATTTAATCTTTCGACTTTTAATTCGATACGATAATTGCAAGGTAGATAACCAAAATTTTCGAGCACGATTACATTTTTTATCGATGGCAATAAATAAACTATTCAGACAGAAATGAAAAAAAAAACTAGAAACCAATAAAAATGTTGTCTAAATTCCTGACGTCCCTTGAGGTTAAATTTAACCTGTTACCTGGTTCTGCTTTAAGGGATTTTTTAAGGAAAAGAGAGAAAAGCCCTGCACAATAGCGCGAAATACCAACCAATTAAGTTGAAACAAATATCCTAGGATCCTACGTTCTACTAGAATCTTTGAACTGAAATACTAGGAAGTCAGTCGTTATAACAATAAGCTTACACATTTTCGAAGTCATGGCAGTAAAAGAATGATGATACGAAGACACACTGATCTACTAAAATGGTATACTTAATACAAAATATATTGTACTTACCTGTTCCGAAGTATACCTAAGTGGTAGTAAAATGATCTGAGATAAACGATCGAATCGTCGTAAAATTCAAAATAGAAAACACACGCAAATATTTTTTGTTACCTACGTGTCTTTTCAAATCTTGGTAAAATTGCAATTTGAGTTCCTTTCTGAATCCAATTCAATTATTTTTAATTATACATTATATTCTGTACATTTTGCACGATGAAGAAATACCTTGCGAAATATCTAGACTTTTCCAGTGGTTGAGAGTAAAAATGCGACAGAATTCTACAGCCGCCGACAGGAAAAAGACTAATTAAGTATTTGTCTGCCGAGACAGTCACTAAGTAGTGACGCTTAGCGCTAAATGTGGGCACTTACTTACCAGCCTACCTCTACCACACTGAAGTAGCGAGTCTCTAGTATTAGATTATGAAACAAGGGGTAGGGTCTGTGTACTTTTCGATAAATTATTCAATGAAAATGAGGGTTGTTTGTTTTACCCAGGTAACAAAGCCTTTCTTGTATGCTAGGTAGGTTCAGAGGTTGATCTTTGCCAATTCTTCAGTATTATTAATGAGTCCATTATTACTTAGGTCTTACCTACTCGAACAGTTTTGAAGATATTTCGAACGTGGGCTCGAATGTCGTTTCAAACTCAAACTCCAATAACTTTATTTCTTTAGGCTTACAAATAAGCACTTAGACAAGTCAAATTTAATACTATAAACAGGTTTATAAATAGTCATTATTATCAAATAAGAAATATGATTTTATTCGCTTCAATTTTACTTAGTGCTCGACGCTCGTATAGTTTTAATCAGCTAAGTTCTTGCTGGAATGATTCCTAGTTTACTAAAGGTATTTGTTGATACCTAGGTCACAGATAATATAATACTATACCCTAGGTCATAGATGAGGTAATGTTACTTCGCCTAGGTAAGTACTTACGGTCACTATTTTATTTTTCAGACGGAGTAGAGACAAACATTACCTACTCGTGGCGGGGACAACGAGGCATTGACAACTTCGATTACATTCTCCTAGGCCAGGAGAGAATAGCCGTGAGAAATACCAAAACGCCATCATTCTTTTTAGAACCCAGTGAGTTTCGGTTATTTATGATAGGTTTTATGATCAGGTTTTAGTTATATGGTCTGAAACGGGTTATGACTCACAGAGCAAAGTGGGAATTTGGTAAACAGGGAAAACGAGAGAAACCTGAAAAACTGCCTAGCCTAAGTAGGTACTTTGGATGGATCGCGATAGTTTTTAGGGTTCTGTACCCAAAGGGTGAAAACAGTCCCTATTACTAAGCCTTCGCTGACTGTCGGTCTGTTCATCCGCTAGCGGGATGTATCGCATGAACCATGAAAGACACAACAAATAATATAAAAAAAAATTGGCTTTCAAAAAAACACACAACACTAAAAAAACTTAATTTTCATTGGTATTTTTGCTCTACTTTTGTCGAGGCTGTATCCCTAAAACCGTAATAGGTTGAGACAGTTGAAATTTTGACAGGTTTTATGACTCAGGTTGATTGCTATTGCAGCTACAACAACAATGAAAATTACATATTTATAATAAATTTAATAAATAGGGGTCCAGTGTCCATTCATTGGTCCAAGTCAGTATTTGCATTATCGCGAGATGATGATCATGATAGCTCTTTGCTATTCTCAATTTGAGAAATAAAACAGTTTTAGAATTCCTTATGCGAAATAGTTATGTACGATGGCATGGAACCCTCCGTGTGCGAATCGACTCGCACTTGACTATGTTTTTTAAGCCTATTATTTAGTTCTCGGGTAATGAACGCAAGGTGTTTGTGAACTTAAAGAATCTTATTTAACGTAGTTAATTATGTAAATTTATATCGATAGCGATACGTAGTAACTAGGTTTGTATAAGAAATTTTGAACTTATAACATCATCATCAGCCTACATTAATCCACTTCTGAACTTATAACGATGTAGTTAAATCTTTAACTATAAAGCTTAATCAATGCGATTATGTCGCTCTAACGAAACACGATTTGCATAGCATAGTAGGTTAGGAAGAATATAGTGCAGTACTACGATAATAAGTAGAGTACCTACTTACTTATTTAATGATGTATGGTGCAGTCTTAACCTTAAATACTACTCTAACCCTCATAATTATCTTAGGTCGTTAACTCGACCTAGGCGTAGGTAACCTTCAAATGCGTTTCGGTATGCATTGAACATACAAAATTCCTCCATCCGAACTTACCTTAAAAAAATCTCATTCGAGTGGAAAAAAGAACTGTCATCTCAAGGTAGGTACGTCGCGCGCGACCTGCCTTGAACGTTCCTCAAAAGAGTTTGTGGTGTATATTATCTTATATCACATCTACGTAACGATGATAAAGCCTACAACTTCAACAACCTATCATCATCAGCCTAAAGTAGTCCACTGTTGGACATAGGCCAACAGTAGACAACTATAACAATAACCTACAATTACCTATCAATTAAGGTATAGTAAGATTCAAGGTAATTTTAAAGTGGAGTTTTAGTTGTAACAAAATCAACGACTAAGCAAACCTAACTCGAGTACCTATGCTTTGGAGGAATATTCGCGGCAACATAGTTGAGGTTGAGTGGAGGAGTAATTAAGGAAATGTTTAAAGATATGGATGTAAATAGGTAGCTAAACTAATAAAATGCACTTACTTTAGACCTTACATGACTCTTGGACACGCCACAAAATTCAAATAACATCGATAAAACTGGGAAACAAAATTATCACTTTGATATTTTGTTAACTTCTATGTTTATAAGGTATAATAAAGAAGCGAACGAGAAACATTTAGGTTGTTAGCATTCGAGTTGGAGCAAAAATCGCCCCAAGCTTTTTTATCCTATAGAACTAGATAATGTAGGGTACCTACCTAAGCCTTTTTACTAAGAATTTTTAAACATTTCGTTTAAATTTCCTTTTTGATAATTTTTGCAACTAACTAATAGAGTTTTGCTTTAGAAGCGTAACTATACATTGCTCTATAAGATATTAATTTATTAATCTTGTGCAGGCTAGTTATGGGCACAGCGAGTTAGTTCTTATTTCTTATCTTGTGTAACCTAGTTGTGGGCACAGCGAGTTAATTCTTATTCCTATACTAGTTTAAGGTGAAGTACGTTCGTAATTTCTAGACAAGGACGAGCGAATACCGCGCAGTGAAAGCGAGAAAGGGACGCAAGAGCCGGCCCGCGCGCAATTTCACTGCTTTATATTATATAAAGATGGATTACCACTCACTGACTGATTGACATAATTTTATTTATAAATTTGATATTGCTCTAAAATAATACTCTATCGCAAAAAACTAAAACCATAATCCTCTAAAGTGTTTAGTTAAGTATTTTTTAAACGATATTTCATGCAAATATGTTAAGTAACTAGCAAATGAAACTGGTTTTCCATAGTAAAAATGCAAAATTTAGAGGAAACTTTACGATTTTTTTCTATCGAGTCAAGTTGAGTCAATCGTGTTTCGGCTCCCATAACTTACTAACAAAAATCCTAAGCTTTCGATGCTCATTAAAAAAGGTTTTAAAAAATTGTGTTTTCTTGCCTTAAAATTGATTTTCCGTCTAGGCAAAACCTGAGTTTTGGGACCTACTTCACCTTAAATCACCAAAAAGGCGAGCCGCAAAGGCAAGGCAGTGAATGCGTTAAGCGGACTGTATGTATCCGAATTTTGCTAAGTCAATGTAGAAGACTTTACATAACATTAAGCTCACTTTGTAACCAACAACCAACTGAAAATACTTTTGTTATACAATGAATGAATCGAGTGAGAGTAAAGTAGGTAAGCTGCTATCCAGAGACTAATGGTTGAGACCGAAAAAAGTTTTCCTTTCAAGGCGTCGTCGTCGCCCTAGCAGAAGCTAACATTTATCATTTCTGTCTGTCAGTTAAGTAACAAATGACACAGTGACACAACCTCATTCACTTTGCCGTAATTACCCTTGAAACCGCTTTTCATCACTTTAACACAGAATAGATAGCAAAGTGTTTCTTTTTGTTTTTCCGAGTTATTCCTGACTCGTCCCACTGTCAAGAAACTCGAATTTTATGCTGAAAACGTGCCTGATTCGTCCCATTTCGAGATTTTTAACAGAAATGTAGGTAGCAAAAGTAGTACCTACTGTCGGCCGCCGCACACTTCTCGTGCAAGTAATCTTGATTACCATTGTTTCCGAAGGATTTTTTAACTATCTCACGCAAAGTACCATGAAAGTAGATACCTATACATAGGGGACTAAAGTAGGTAGGTACCTAACAATAATATTCCTAGAGTCTACGAGTACATCCCAAAGTCACCACGCCGCCGCTGACGACGACGACTAGACAACAATGTCGCACCTATCCGTCTAGCTTTGCTGGCGGGTGCTCAGTGTGTAAAGTCCGTAATGTCCATAAGTCCGTAAATCATTATAATATGTACATTTTCATTCTCTAACGTCATCATCGACGAGACGTTAGCGATCATCGATCATCGAGACGCTGTGCGCTGGTGGGACGATTTCGTCGCATTCCGGGTAGATTGGTGGGACCGGCCAACGAACGCGACTCTTGGAAAAGTCGACCTTTGCCCAGCAGTGGGTTAATATATAGAAGAACCGACAACCGCTGGGGTAAACGTGTTCTTGAGTGGAGACCGCGACTCGGCAAACGTAGTGTAGGACGCACGCCGACCAGGTGGGATGACGATTTGCGAAAGACTGTTGGCAGATGCTAGATGCGGCAAGCTGAAGACAGGGCGCTTTGGCGCTCATTAGGGGAGGCCTATGTCCAGCAGTGGACTAATGTAGACTGATGACGATGATGGGTTAATATCTACAGGTTAGATAAAAAAGTCATCATCATCAACCTATGCTAGTCGCTGTAGGTACATAGGCCTCCTCTAATGAGCGCCAAAGCAGCGCCCTGACCTCTGTGACGCTGCGGGCGAAGGAGGATGCGGGTTCGATTCCCCCTATATATACCCCTATATATACAAAAAACATCTTGTTTTTTAATCGGAGTATACAATATATAATTCAAGGTTAATATTTGTTTTAAATTTTTGTTAATAATTGTTTTTTTTTGTAATGTAAAGTTTAATGCTAAAATTAGTGTATTATTAGTATAATATTTTTCTGTGTATGTCTGATTTTTAGGGTTTCAAAGATCGGTTTTGAAACCCTTATGGTCTCGCTCTGTCCGTCCCCGCTCTTTCTTGAATATCTCAGTAACTACTGCAGCTATTAACTTGAAATTTGAAATAATGATACA
Organism: Eupithecia vulgata; assembly: GCA_946478455.1. NCBI lineage: Eukaryota > Metazoa > Arthropoda > Insecta > Lepidoptera > Geometridae > Eupithecia > Eupithecia vulgata. Next base: position 6,515,531 of record OX297869.1, on the reverse strand, counting down.
TTTCGTGCGCCATTACTGATTTTAAGAAAAAAATATATAAATAAATGAAAAATGAAAATGAATATTTTTAGTACACATTTTGATGTTGAAATTTCAAAAGAGACCTAGGAAGGCAAATGGGGTATCAAATGAAAGGTATCGTTTTGTACATTTCAAAACACTTTTTGAAATTTCTGTAAATTTCATACTTTTTGAAATATTTCAAAAAAAATCGAAAAATTGACCATACCCCCCCCCCTATCTCCGAAGATTGCAGACCGATCCACGTACAATGTATTAAGCGTTTGTAGATATAGATCTATATTTTACAGGAAAAATATAGAGAAGTCTGTAATAATAATAGTTTTTGAAAAATGGTAAAAAAGGGGGGGATTTTTTTTTAAAAAGTGGGGGTACCTACCTATGTGGGGTATCAAACAAAAGGTATCGTTTTGACCATTTCAAAGCACTTTTTGAAATTTCTGTAAGTTTCATACTTTTTGAAATATTTCAAAAATAGTCGAAAAATTGACCTTTCCCCCCCCTATCTCCGAAGATTGCAGACCGATCCACGTACAATGTATTAGGCGTTTGTAGATATCGATCTATATTTTACAGGAAAAATAAAGAGAAGTCTGTAATAATAATAGTTTTTGAAAAATGGTCAAAAAGGGGGGGTTTTTTTTTTTTGTTTGTAGATATCGATCTATATTTTACAGAAAAAATATAGAGAAGTCTGTAATAATAATAGTTTTTGAAAAATGGTCAAAAAGGGGGGGATTTTTTTTCAAAAGGAGGGGTACCTGCCTATGTGGGGTATCAAATGAAAGGTATCGTTTTGACCATTTCAAAAAACTTTCTGAAATTTCTGTAAGTTTCATACTTTTTGAAATATTTCAAAAATAGTCGAAAAATTGACCTTCCCCCCCCCCCCTATCTCCGAAGATTGCAGACCGATCCACGTACAATTTATTAAGCGTTTGTAGATATCGATCTATATTTTACAGGAAAAATATAGAGAAGTCTGTAATAATAATAGTTTTTGAAAAATGGTCAGAAAGGAGGGGGATTTTTTTTCAAAACCCCTCCTTTTGGGGTATCAAATGAAAGGTATCGTTTTGACCATTTCAAAACACTTTTTGAAATTTCTGTAAGTTTCATACTTTTAAAAATATTTCAGAAAATGGTGTTACTTACTGTGTCTGAAATAAATGTGATTTAATTTAATTTAATAAATGAAGATGAGTAATAAATGCACTCTTAATTGTTTATCTTTTCAGTCACTGAGGATGCTGCAATCATAGATATGATGTTCCAGATGAAGCAATCCGTTATAGACCATCTTGCTAACGAAATCACAGCTTCTCTGATGCATTCCATTGTAGACAACTTCAGACTATTTGCAAGAATGGTTCCTGTTCATCAATATTACAGACTGTATAAATAAAAATAGCCACCTGTTTGTACCTGACCCATAGATATTTGGATGAATTTGAAACATAATAAAGACATTTTTTAAAACTAATCGGTTTATTTTAAAACTGCCTTATCAAGCTTGGGGAAATCGAATGAAATAGTACACAAAAATCACAAAAAGATAGAAACATTACATAGTTCTTACAAACAAAACTTAACTTGCAGTCAAACTGGAGATAAGTCACAATTCAAAAGGCATCACCCATAGATTCTTCCATAAATTTCTTGTAAATTGCCATGAACTTAGCCACAAAAGCTTCTAAGTGGAAAATGGGCTTGTTTCCTAGTCTCATTCTGTGTTCAAATCGAGCTGCATAGCTGGCCACTTGGCATTTCATTGCCATATCACAATTTCTAACCAGCTCTTTCAACAAACCAGAGAATATCATGTCCGGGGGTACTCCATGTATGATCAACTCATATAACTTCTGTCTTACTTCTCCAAGCTTTTTGGGTGATTGTTCCGACAAGATCATTGATGCAGTTTCTTTTATAAACAGCTGCCAATCTGGTTCTGGAACTTTTTGATCAGTTGTGAATGGATATTGCTGCACCTTGCAGGCTTCACACATCAATAATGCTCTCCGTAGATTCCTGTCAGCACACTTTGCGATGCGCACAGCCAAATCTGTGGGTAAGTTTAAGCACTCTTTTTTTGCAACTAGTTGTAAGATAACGGCTATCTCTTGCTCAGTAGGAGCTGGTACTCTAATAGTGAGACATCTTGATCGAATGGCAGGGATAACACGAGAGATGGAGTTTGCTATAAGAATCAGACGACATGTTGAGACATACTTCTCCATAGTCCGACGCAAAGCATGCTGAGCATCTTTCGTCAGGTCATCAACCTCATTCAGAATGACAACTTTGAATTCTCTCTGTCCGGACGAGTCAATCTGGTGAGTTTGGGCTACATTCTTCACTAGATCCATGATAACAACGCGGTCGTGTATTCCAACATCAGTGGGGTTAACCTCAATGTGATAATTACTGCTTACTGTCATGATTTCAATTTTCTTGTTTGACGGTGTAGTAAAGTTCATGGTCTCTTGTCTCAATCTTTCTACACCTGAACCGTAGAGTTCCCGCAGCAGGCACATTATGCGAGTTTTCTTACCGGCACCTGAAGGACCGTAAACAAGGAGATGAGGAAAGTCACTTTGCTGCACAAGGCTCTTCAGCCGAACAGCTTGATCTTTGTGGAAGTCTAACTTCATGAGATCTTTTGGCCGGTGTTTGTCTACCCAGAGGCTCATTTTTGCAGCTTCGTTCCTTATTTATTTATCAAGAAAATCTAGATAAATTTGTAAACGAGGCGTGTTTAGGTAGCGGTGAGTGGTTTTATTCTCATACTTAGGGGAAGCTTTGGTATGGGACGTAGAGATGTAAATTCACCCTCTGTTCCTAGTTTTTGTTTGTCCAAAAGATGACATTGACAATCTATAGAAAACTGACACTGACAACTGAGCGTGTGGTCTTTTTCCGGTCGGTAAAAGAGGGCGCATGGCGGCGGCGGGGAGGGGCTCTTGGTATCGGCCATGAAAAAGAACTCACGGTTTTTATCAGTTGTTGGATGTTTTGATGTGATTGTGATGAGTTTTCGGTGCTGGCAGGACTCCGCTTTTTGTCTTAGCCTTTATCAGAAGGTGGGATGTAACCCTGTCTTCACGCCCACTGATGGTTTACCTCGAATGATACTAGGAAAAGTCTGACTCGCACATCCACACCTGAGCCACACCGGGAGTTCTGCGCCAGTTACCAAGTTACGTTACGTGATTATTGTCAGTTCCTTCTACTATCCTATGAGAATGAGATTAACAAGTGCTATGGATGTTCAGAATAGCAATTGGTTTGTAATAGAGGTGCTGGTAAGGTCTGATCGTTTCATGCTAAAATTGTTGGTTTTGTGAATACTTCTATTGGATTGATTTGTAAATACTAAAGGTAGTATGGTTATTAAGCAAGCAGTTTGGGTTTTAGTTGGTTTATTGTGATGTGACCATACTTTTGATTGATTAGGTATAAAGAATCTTGAGAAAGAAACTAAACAAATGTCTTTCGTCAACATAAGTAGCTAATCAAAGCTAATCGAGTAGAGTTGCCCAATGATAAAGCATAGTCGGTGTAAATATGTCCCAATGCTAATAATCATAGCCGATGTCTGTCAATGACACAACTTGCCCATCTGTTGCAATGTTTTCTTGTGAATTATTGTTTTCAGGGTTCAATGGAAGTGGAAGATGCCTGACACTAGATATTGGCAGACCACATCAATCATGGAGGCACATAAGGATTTAGTGATTGACGGAGCCAAATATGTGTGTGATCGTGCCAGAGAATCTACTTAGCATAGACTGTCTGGGAATCAGAGGTGCCTTATTATAAAGATAAGTCACACCTTCACAAATCAGATTTGTTTCAATTCCAAAGTAAGTGTATGTTTATTGAAAAAAAAAAGAAAGTAAAACAATAAAATTAGTTTACTGTTGATAAAATTATAAAACCTAAATATTGTCTTGCATTTTGTTGTTCTGTTCATGTATCTGTTCAGTTACACATGTTACAAAGACAAGACTTGATTAAACTTGATACATGTTATGGAGTAAGTATGGGTGCTAAGATGTGTTCTATTATAATAATTCCATGATCAGATCACTAAACACTGATCCACATGTTATGTGTAAATCTTGTATGACTCTTTATCATGTCATTTGCTTTCCTACTTTGTGTTATTTCTGTTGTAGTCTGCTGATTGTTAGTTCTTGTTCATGTAGCATCCGTCCTTTAAGGATGATATTGTTCGGTTCTGATCTTTGTTTCTGTTTCGCTGTTTTTGCTGGAAGGTGAGGTCTTTGTGTCGTTATTTGGTTATGGTGCTGCTTGGCATAGCTAGTGTGAGCATCTTGGGTTACTACACCCAAGATTGGTCCTTGATGGGTATAGTGGCCATCTGAGAGGACGCGTGTGGGCATATTGAGTACGGTGTCTCAATATGAGTTCTACAGGCATACGGTGTTGCTTGTAAGAGCTGGTGAGATAGTCTTGGGTTCCTACACCCAAGATTGGTCCTTGTTGGCCACGGTGGCCATCTGAGAGGACGCGTGTGGGCATATTGAGTACGGTGTCTCAATATGAGTTCTACAGGCATACGGTGTTGCTTGTAAGAGCTGGTGAGATAGTCTTGGGTTCCTACACCCAAGATTGGTCCTTGTTGGCCACGGTGGCCATCTGAGAGGACGTGTGTGGGCATATTGAGTACGGTGTCTCAATATGAGTTCTACAAGCATACGGTGTTGCTTGTAAGAGCTGGTGAGTGTCTTGAGTCGTCTAGCTATGCAAGCATATATATTATGTTGTGTTGTCTCTAAATGGTGATCAGATGTTGTTTTGTGGAATATGGTTACATCTTGTGAGTCTGTAGTTATATGATCTAGTTTCATGTGTCTTGCTTGATGAAATTGGTGTTGACCTGTGTTGTGGTCAAGCAGTGTTTCTGGTTTCGGTCCCCTCATCTCTCTGGTGGTGCCACCGTGGATCTCATCTGTGGTCGGTAACTAGCAATGGTTGATCAGGTGGTAGTAGGACGTACCTAGAGTATGTACCTGCTAAGAGGCTGGAAGTCGGTGTGTAATGTGCAGGTGCCCATGCCCATAATCGGGCTGTTCTTAAAAATATAAACATTTTGTGGACAGCTTTGTATAATTGGCTGGAGTACCAATGTTATTGTATGTTGATGATGTGTTTTTCGACAGAACGCGGCTAAAGCGAATAATGTGTGCGGTTGGTTGGTAGGGGTGGCGGAGCGTCCGTGCTGCAGTGTCGGTTTGCGTTTGCCTGGTGTGCGCATTGATCATAGCAGGAAAAATGATGTCAGGTTGGACGAGCGAGTCTATGGCGATAAGGCGATGTCTTCCTCTTTTTATTTGGGTGCTGTAGTAAGTACATGGAGCGTAAATAACTCGGGGATGTGTATCTTTATCTACAACAACAAACAAGGCATAATTGGCTATTTGCTGCGTTTGTTCACAACGAGGCTATTTCTCTGGGCTGAGAGTGTGGCGAAGCCGAAGCGATGACTGACTATTCCTCCGGGCTTGCAGTCTGGAAAGGAGATGGCTGTAGTGTTGTGAAAGTGGCTAAGTATCGTAGGGTAGCCAACAACTGTACCCGATAGCGTTTGCTGGCGTGGTGGCCAAAGGCTGTATGCGTTACACTATAGCGTCGTCCGTGGACGGACTCATTGTCAGGCATTGGCCGTGTAAACGAGGCGTGTTTAGGTAGCGGTGAGTGGTTTTATTCTCATACTTAGGGGAAGCTTTGGTATGGGACGTAGAGATGTAAATTCACCCTTTGTTCCTAGTTTTTGTTTGTCCAAAAGATGACATTGACAATCTATAGAAAACTGACACTGACAACTGAGCGTGTGGTCTTTTTCCGGTCGGTAAAAGAGGGCGCATGGCGGCGGCGGGGAGGGGCTCTTGGTATCGGCCATGAAAAAGAACTCACGGTTTTTATCAGTTGTTGGATGTTTTGATGTGATTGTGATGAGTTTTCGGTGCTGGCAGGACTCCGCTTTTTGTCTTAGCCTTTAAATTTAATAATGCGCGCGAATTTTTTTGTTTTGATGATTGTTTGTTTGTTTTGACTTTCGGAATTTTGACATTGATTGCATTGACTGGTCATTTGTAACGGGGCAATAATGCAGCCAGTGTGTATTAGGCATGCTTCCGACCAGTTATTATTGTTATAGATCAGTTGAGCTATCTGTAGATTGTTTGCAACAGTCTGCAGTTAGGTCGATTGTTTCTATTATAAATACTAGTTTTATTTTAATTTTATTATTTGATTCCATCGAGTTAGAATACTATAGAGTTACAATCACAGAAATAAAATGTCCGCGCCAAAACTCTGCACAACCTACGCTACGTGCAGAGTTTTTGTTTAGTTGTACGGCGACCGCAGTCCTTGTACAACGTTCGCGATGCCACAGTGTTCGGTGATTTCCTGCCCAAATAACAGTAACTACGTGCAAAAAAAGGATGGTGTTTCGTATTTTAGGTAAGTATCATAACAATTTTATGAATTTATGTATCCACAGTACGTATTTTCATGTTAATTTCAAAAATTTTAAATATTTTCTGCAAAATAAAATGCTCACAGCTTGACCTTGGCACTTCGTAGGCGTATCTCTTTCACACGTTAAACAAATATGTAAGAGTAAAAGAGAAACAAAGTCTCGCGTGAGCTTGTGACGAGCACACTGTGTTCCAACGACAAAACTGTGGAGTTCATTGATACTTAATATTTTTACGAATTTTAAATTAATTATTATACTTAATAATATTACCATGTTGATAAATGCTTTATTTTTTCCGAACAAAAAGTAGATGAGTCGATAGCGTTCTATAATTTTATAGTGTAAATTACAATATTTTGTCAGTAGGTTAAAAATAGTACCTAATAAAACTCGTAATACATACAGATTAATTTGTTTTATTTAAAATTATTTGCACCCCCGTGTTTTCCGGGCTAAAAAGTAGGTACCTACCTAGCATAAGTGTTAGTCCAGAGTATAAGCTATCTTCATATTATAAGTGTGACTAGCTGCCCCGCCCCGGCTCCTCCTGGCTAAATAATATAATTATAGCCTATGTCCATCCTGAAACCTAGATTCATTCTAAATATTGGTTAACATATTTTTTTAATCAGATGTTTAGTTTCGGAGTCCTCTTAGGTACATTATAAACTCACAAACTCACATACACATATTATAATGATATTACAAATACGACCTATAATATTATTTAGTACAAATAGCGTCTCCACTCGCCCTGTTCCCTGTTCGTACGCGCATGGCCGTCGGTGATTTTCGGAAATCTTCGGTATGTCTTCGGTACATTATTATGACATTGCGTACAAGCGACATTGAACATTATTCAACCAAGATAACGTCTTAATTCACGTAAATGTCATTGTGGGCTATATAACAACAAATGTATAGGTATGTAGAACGGCGCTCGGACATTTTTTGAGTGCTGTCAGTTAGAGATTGGGACTCTATAGTATTCTAACTCGATGACAAAATCACATTAAAATATCTCAGTTATGTTCATCAACTTATTTTTTCGATTTAACGCAATATAATAATAATTATCAACAGAGAAGTTGGAATAAAAACTCAAATCTCACCGGTGTTGCCAACATGTAAACAAGCAAATTTCCTAGTAGGTGTGGGATATTAAAAATGTTTCAATACCTACTTGTAGTTGTTCAATTATTAATAAGGTAGGTAGGTACCTGTACCTACCTACTTTATATATGTAGTGATCATTTTGGTGATTTTTAAATAAAAAAAAACTGTATTCCACTGGTAGAGTAGAGTCTAGAGTCGTCGTCGTCGTCGCGTCGCGCGTCGTCGCGTCGCGGCAAAAGCAAGCGTTTGCCATAAATAAGAAGTTGAAGTTGAAATTAAAACTTGCGTTGCGTTGCGTTGCGTTGCGATTGGCGAGCGAGCGACTTTTGTGAATTTATTTCTCTGTTTCTCTCTTCTGTAAAATTGCTTGCTTTATTTTTGGTCTAAAGCCCTAATAATACTGCAGGAGCATGACTAAGCCACAATATAAGAAACCTGTCGGTAGCATAATGCTATAAAAAGTTTCGGACGGACGGAAATGCGACGACAACAATGTTGTTTACTCTTCTCATGATTTATTTTGCCTGCGTTATCAATAGCTCTGCTGAATTATACAACTTGCATGGTAAAGCTGGACAAGCTTACTCCTTGCAAGTGAATTTGGGACACCCTTATCAAGGTGTAAGTACAAAATCTTTCTTATTACTTATCTCTTACCTACTAAACCTACATGCAGTCAACATTTTTCGATAAGGACCTAAGTAACTACCGTACCACGATCGACGACCCGGTAGTTTCGAAAACAAAATGATCATCACTAAGTAATTTGATTTCCTTTTGCGTTTCAGCTTTATTTCCTCGTGGACACAGGGAGTACAACTTTAGCAGTAGCCTCGCAACCCGATCAAGAGAGTGATATCTATTTCAAAGCTAATCATTCAAACAGTATTTTCAAGAGTGGAAAAGATGTAAGTATGGGGCCCTTATTATAGAAGCTTGCTAATTCATTAAACTATAACTCACTTGGACTATGGACTATGAGGATAACTATGATTTTGAAGGATGAACTTAAGCCCTATATAGACCCTATACTATTTAGATTTATGAGTTGTAAATCTGTCAGTAAAGTAGCTTATTCAAAATCTTGTTTTGTTCTGTGCATGGCATGCATGCATACGAAAATAACAACGTACAAAAGTGAAGTTTGGTGATGAATAACCTTCTGCTCATCAGCACACAACATCAACTGCTGTATGTCATACATACTTCTCCCAACTAAGAGGGTTATTGCCATAATAATCACCAATGGCAGGTGCATTGGTTATTGCAGTGCATGGACACAGAATAGTATAAATATACAGAAGGAACCTATTCTTCCTCTTGTACCTAGTTTTCTTAGTCGCCTCTAATGAGAGCCACAGGCTATTGGAGGAGTTGATTCTTACTCCGTATCCACTACAGCCAACATGTGCTGACCTAATTTATATACTAGCCAAACTCGTTAAGGAATGTTTGTGATACTTAATATAAATTGACGACCATACTTAACCTTTAATTCACTCTGTTGCTGCTTTTTAAACGCAATTAATATCACTTGTCGATTTGAGGTCCACCCTTCAACAAACTGCTTACAACTAGATCTGAACCTCTACTCCAATATAGTGAATTTTAATTGTTGTGTTGTGGTTTGTTTAAAAAATTCCAAGTCAAGTTTGGCAAGTGTATGGTTTAAAAAGCGTTTTTATTTTGTAGGTGCAAGCCAGATACTCTTCAGGCAGGTGGTGGGGTAAGCTTGCATCAGATTATATGAAGTTTCCATCTCTGACTGATGTGCCTGAGGTAAGGACTGATTTTGCCCTTATCACAAAGAGTGAAAACTTCTTCATGAATGGACAAGGTTGGCAAGTAAGTAAATAGAATTAGAATTTGTTTATTAAGGGGTGGACTCTTTGTTGTAGACCTGAAATTTTGATAACTATCTTAAAATGCCAGCTGAGTTGTACTCGGTGCCAGATAGCTTGTAAATAAAGGTTGTTGACCTATCTCCTTCACGAAATCACAATAAATAAATAAATAAAATATATAGTTATACACAATTCATATATTTTTTGGTCATTTAATGTAATTATTAATTGTATAAAATTGACGACCTCTGTGGCGCGGTGGGCAAAGGTCTGCCTGCGACGCAGTAAGTTGCGGGTTCAATTCCCGCCTCGAAAAAAATGTGTACGATCTGCAGACATTTGTTCAGGGTGTTGATTTCTATGAATAATAAAAAATACCTATCTATGTATTGTGTTATATTTATGTATATCAGTTATCTAGTACCCATAACACAAGCTCTGCTTAGCTTGGAGCTAGGTAATGCTGTGTGAATTCTCCAGCATTATTTATAGATTTATTATTGATTCAATTTGGTAGTAGCTAACTATTCCCAATTTCGAAATTTTTGTACACTAAACACAATGCAAGCTTGATCAAAAGTCTTGATAAGAATTAGTGAATAAGATCTTTATTTGATAACCTTTTATTGTATGTATGTATAATTTGAATATCTGGCTGGCAGGTTGCCTGGGAGCTTTTATTTTGTCTGTTCACTACAAGAGAAGTATTTTATAAACTGAATCCGGCAATTTCGGACAAGCGATTGTGCTAAGTCATTTCTAACATAGACCTGTTCCATAGTCGATTTGACTACGATAGTATCGAGAAGTGATTGTGATGTCTCATAAATCATATTGAAAAGACCAAGTGATTTTCTTGTTTTGATTTTAGGGTATACTTGGCCTAGCATATTTGCCAGTTGGAGCATGGGGTGAATATGTAATAGTGGAGTCATGGCTGGATTCTCTTGATAGAACTGTTGGCAAACCCATGTCCTTTCAAATGAAGCTGTGTGGACCACAGAGTGTATCTAATGCCACACACTATGGGAAGTTTAACATGCTTGGTGAGTATGATCGTTTTATCAGTAGGTATCAAATATTAGTATATTCAATTATGTCCCAAAAATATTCGATTTCGGCAGGATTCGAACCCACGCCGCGCGAAATTTTTTGGGACATAATTAAATTTTCTTGGAAAATTTGACTAGTGAGAGTAACGCACAATAAAGCAAAAAGCTAAGTAAGTATATGCCTTTTTATCACTGACAAAAATAACCGTGTTTATTATCACAATCCACTGACTATCAGCAGTGGATTGTTTGACCCTCTTTGTGGTCTCAAAGAGGGCCAAAAAATCCACCTTATTGACAAAGTATGACAAAAACTCCACTTGTTAAAATTATTTATTCTTAATCTTAAAATAGGTCATTCATTACTCATTACATAAAAATTTTACTTAAGTGCACTACTCATACTTATGGAGATTTCTTTTACTACACAGCTGATGATGACAAAGTGTGTCACATAATCTGTGTGCTCTATGAATTTCCCTATTTGACAACTAAAGGCACATAGATGTGAAGCCTCATAGATCAATTTCTTTTAAATAAAATAAATAAATAAATAATGCTGGACAATTCACACAGCATTATCTAGCCCCAAGGTAAGCAGAGCTTGTGTTATGGGTACTAGATAACTGATATACGTAATATTATACATTACATAGATAGTTTTTTTTTTATTATACATAGAAAACACCCAGACCAACGGAACAAATTTCTGCAGATCGTACACAAATTTGTTCCGAGGCGGGGATCGAACCCGCAACCTCTTGCATCGCAGGCAGACTCTCGCCCGCTGCGCCACTGAGGTCGTGAGGTCGTTTTATTTATTAGTTTGTTTAAATTTTCTGGTATTTTTATATTTATTAGAACTTTAAAGCTAGTTATAGTAACCATATTAGTTTTTAGGTAATTAAGAGGAGAACACCCGTGCCTAGACAAAACTAACATAGGCTTTAAGTTACTACTAAGTACGTAAGTACTAACCAAGCTATGTAACGAATTTTTATGAATAAATTATATCTATGTATCTATGTCATCATCATTAGCCTATGTTAGTCCACTGCTGGACATATGCCTCCCCTAAAGAGCGCCATAGCGCACTATCTTCAGCTTGCCGCATCCAGCATCTGTCTTCCGTTTTTGGCTTGACGTTAAGTTTCGGGACACCCTGTATAAGCTGCTTGTAAAGAATTAAATAATATCCAAAAAATACCTCTAGGGGACTTGAAAAGTGCACAATCGCACTTTAGGAATAGATTTTCAAAATTTCCATAGGCATGACGAGAAGAACTGCAGTGTTTGGATCCTGAGCGCCCTCAACAACCGCTGCGTGATAGCCATTTTGGTTTTAATATTTTATTTCTTATTTGTACATAATATCTTTTACATCATACAGTGTTTGGATCCTGAGCGCCTTCAACAACCGCTGAGTGGTAGCCATTTTGGTTATAATATTTTATTTCTTATTTTTACATAATATGTTTCACATCATACAGTGTTTGGATCCTGAGCGCCTTCAACAACCGCTGAGTGGTAGCCATTTTGGTTATAATATTTTATTTCTTATTTTTACATAATATGTTTCACATCATACAGTGTTTGGATCCTGAGCGCCTTCAACAACCGCTGAGTGGTAGCCATTTTGGTTAGGTGGTGGTTTTAATAAAAGAAAGTTATTATTTCTGTTCTAAAAGGTGTCAATTTGTAATTTCAGATGATCTGACTCCCAACCAAAACTACAATAAAACCTTCAAAACTCCAATAATCAGAAAAAGCTGGTATGAAGTCGGTGTGCTATCAATTCGAGTAATCGAAAATACAAACAGTTCTTTGCCTTTTAATGGAAGCAAAGATAATGGTGTGGATTTGAACATAGAAATGTGTCAGAAGTTAAATGAGCAGAAGAGTATTATTGATAGTGGTACTACTAATATAAAGATTCCTGAGGCTTTCTTTAGACAGGTGAGATTGAAAACCTACAACAGCATATTGGTCATAATAAAAAATAATAATGCTGGACCATTCACACAGCATTACCTAGCCGCAAGCTAAACAGAGCTTGTGTTATAGGTACTAGATGACTGATATACATAATATAACAATAAATAGACAGATATTTTTATTATACATAGAAAACGACCAGAACACCCTGAACAAATGTCTGCAGATCGTACACACATTTGTTCTGAGGCGGGAATCGAACCCGCAACCTCCTGCGTCGCAGGCAGACCTTCGCCCACCGCGCCAGAGTTCGTCAAAGGGCATTTGAGCCTCCCGGCATCCGATCCGCACAGGTATCTTCTAGACCTTTGTGATAGGTACATCGTCGGCCACATCATCAGTTTCCATCTCATGTGATGGAAACTGAAGATGTGGCCGGGTAGCGTAGCGAGGATGGATACAAAAAAAAAATGAAAAAGTAACAAGTCTTTACTTTCAGGTGGTTGATCGACTGCAGGACGCGGCTCAGGCATCAGATGTTCTTATTTTGGAAGATTTTTGGTATCACGGTGAGGTAATGAATAATTTAATTAATTAATTTAATTTAAAATGTAAGCGATTTATTTTAAATAAAGCTTAAAGATAACGTTTTGGTTAATATATTAATGGGTTTGGTGATCAAACTAGGCACAGATCTCGGTACTAATGGTATCCCCGATAGAATTATACATAAAATTTAACATAATTTTTTTGGTTTCTCTATCTAAAGTGATAACACGACTGAGAAAAACGTACGGTCTATTGAAATATCTTATCTTATGATTTGATTCGTACACCCGAAACCTAGGTACATGATGTACCTAGGTTTCGGGTGTGAATCTCGAATCGAATGCGGATTTGTTGAAACATGTACCGTACATGTTTCAACAAATCCGCGTTCCGCGTGCGTCGGGCTTATAGGATAGGTTCTGGGAGACCCACGCGCGGGTATAGAAATCCCCATGCCAGAAAAAAAAAATATTCACAGAAATGAGTAGGTCCTACTTTGTAAACTCATTTCAGTGAATATTTTTTTTTTCTGGCATGGGGATTTCTATACCCGCGTGTGGGTCTCCCCACACCATCTCCCTCACACAATCTATTTCATATTTAATTAAGGCTTATTTCCTCTTTCAATACATACATATCTACTTGCAACAAACCTTTCAGGGTAAAAGTTAATGACACCTCACTCTTAGTTTGCTAACTTGTAGTACTTAGACATGAGGCCTCAATTCTCTGGTTTACAAATAATTTTCATTTTAAAAAAAGAAAAAAAAAATTAGGTACAGCGGTGAAAAGACCCCGCAGCTATTTCGCAACTGTCTAACTTGCACATTCATGCAATGACCCCAAATTCAAAGTAGCTTTTTGCTTTTTATAGTGCGTTACTCGCACTGGGCAAATTTTCCACGAAAATTTAATATTGTCCCAAAAATTTCGATTTCGGCAGGATTCGAACCTGACCCCACCCTAGAAGCGTCACCTAGAAGGTCAACTAGAACCTCGATGTCTAGAACCTTTAACACAAGCTCTGCTTAGCTTGGGGCTGCTGAGATTGCTGGGATGACCAGCAATTTGTAACTTGAACTTCTGGTCTCAAAATTGCCAAGGTGTGGCGGACCTGGTGTCCGCCACACCTTCGATGATCTTTCGATGGAATAAAACTAACATGACATGGGGAAATTAGAAATATGAGAAATTAGTTTATTTTATAGGAAATCTAATATTGAAGGAAACAGAAGTATTGAATATGAAATCGTACATTGATTTTATTTTGTAAGCCTAAAGAATTAAACGTTTTTGATTTATTCTGCGTCTCAGAGCTTCGCACAATGCGCCGCTTTGGTCGTCCAAGTGATAAATTTATTTTTTGTACATTCCAGGCAGCATGCTGGCCGGAGCCACAGCAATGGTCGTTGCCGTATCTCGCCATAGATTTGCTGAGCGCTGATGCTAAGGACCAGTACTTTACTCTGGAGATTCCTTCTCAGGTATTCCGCTGACTTATTTTGAGCTGTGATGTCTCGTATAAGCCTATTTTTGAGCTTGATGCATTCGTTTTCCTCCGCTTGAATCCAAATCGCATGTTTAATTTACAAAACGCCTTATAACTTAACTTAAGAGTGCGCTTAATGCAAAAACGCTAAGATTTATGATAACCATCCAGAGTATTTTATTTGAGTAATCTTTTGCAATGAATTATTTAAAATACAAGCATTAATTCAATAGAAAAATTTAATTATTGCTTGTATTTTGAATAATTAATAGATAATAAGCAAAAACTTTATTTTTGCGCTGACATTGCTCTGCTCTGTCCCGCTCCTATAACCGCGAAATCCTATGCCTATCCTTTGCACGAAATGGCGTCATTTAGGGCACCCTTAAATGCTTTCAATTACAAAACAATTTCTGTTTCACCTACTGATTGTGATGCGACTTCATAAAGTAAGTTTAAAAATATTCATTTCTCAACCTATCTTCATTTGTTAGTCCCTCATTTGTTTTAATTTGCTGTTCAATGCTTGTTGAGTCTGCAGACCAAATTCGGCGTCGTTTTCGGGCCGAAGGCAAGTTGACAAAACACTGTCAGCTATCTGCCTCCAATATTGAGGGCCGGACACTACCAAAGCGGAAGATGAGACGAGCGGACAAGAAATGTGTTTAGTCATCCAATAGAACGTCGTTATTTACATATTTCGTCTCCGCTTAGCTTTAGTGGAGACCACCGAGCGGAAATGTATCACATTTGTATGCGACGAAAAGGAAAATAGAAGCGGAGATGTAAATTGTGCCTTGCAAGCTGACGAGGTTACGCAGCGAATACCCTGCCGCTAGTGCATTCATCCCAACAAACATCCGACACATGCCACACGCAGCTCAGTTTCGATCTAGCCAGCACACATCTCCGCTCCATTCTAGCCAGTACGCATTAGCACGCCTCGGTGGAGACACCCTAGCTGTAAAACTTCGTTTCTTATCTCCGCTGAGAACATCTCCTTTCTTTCGACATCTCCGTTTTGGTGCAGTCTGGGCTTCATATACACTGAAATGTCGCACCAACTCTTGATGTTTGCTTGCCTGTGTAGCAGAGTTTGGTTTGTAGACTCCATTTTTTGAACTGGTGGAAATAATTGTTTGTTCCATTCTATTTTACATATTGTTTGTGCAACTTTCCCTTTGAATATTTTACAATTAATATGTATTTTCAGAATTATATGCGTGTTGTAAAAGCTCGTAACAATACCGGGCAAGATGGCCTAGTTTCGGAATACTGCTATGAGCTTGGACTAGCCAGTTCCACGGAAACAGTCCTGGGTTACACTGCTATGGAAGGTTTTGAGGTTAGAGTCATTATAATACGTCTAGAGTCTGCCCCCGGCTTCACAAATATTTCCCGGTTAACCCTAAGTATACAGAATGGCTTTGTGAGATGGGAGTGAGTGGATGGACAAATCCAGAACGATGAGAGATAGAGAAAAGTCATGACCTCCGAATAACTTTTCTTGAGTTGAATTTTCAAAGTACCTACATATGTACTTACTCAGATAGTTCTAGCTTAAACATAAACCCTCTTACTTATAAAGCTTTCTTGACTATAAAAAGAGTATTTTTCTTTTTAATACATGAGATAAAATACTGCTGCTATAAAAGCCAGTGCACAAGGTTGTTAGATTAAAAGGGGGTTGTTTAAGGGTAACTATGAGTGTCATAATTCCGAACTAGGTGTCGCTCTGTTATACCATTTTTATGTTACAGGTTCTCTTCAATCGCTCAGCCGGCTGGATCGGATTCCAAACCTCAAGTTGCGGTTCAAACACGCGAATCACCGGCCCATATAACGCTACCTCGAAACTAACCGACACATGCTCCCTCTACAAACCGATGTCTGAAGTGGCGACATCTGTGAAAGTGGTCCAGTGGGCTCTGTTAGGAGTTTCCATCATTGCCAGTGGAGTGTTGGTATACGTGCTAGCGCCTTGTGTGAGGACGTTGCTTGTGAAACGTTTGACAGGCGCTCAACAGATGTCGCTGTCGCAAGCTGCGTTAGTGGAAAGAGAAGCCAGTTCGTGATAATGTTTACTGAATGTGATGATGATACAATAGATGTCGTCGTGCGTTTGTAGAGAGAGGAGCGAGTTCGGATTTTGTTCAAGTGAAGTAAACGCTTCGTATGATAATGTTTTTTGCCGAGCTTTCAACAGATGGCGCTTTCGCAAACTACCTACAGTGGTGTAAAGAGAACCAAGTGAACTTGTGATTATGATCTCGTAGTGTGTGAATCGCTGGTCACAGAGATTATCATGATAATCACCATCTATTTTCATTTGAGTTTGAAAATACAAACAGTTGAAGAGTGATTTGATTATTACACAATGAACGGCAATAGGGATCGGTTGTGTACATAATTAAGTCGACTAAAAAACTGGCGCACAACAGCAGCTGGCTGCAGCAGTATAACACATAGATGAATCATAAGTATATACGTACTATTAACATCACAAAAATATGTATAAAATCTAGCTTAAGAAAAAGCATTGAATTTGAATATACTTGGTGCAACTTAGATATAATTACGGAAATAATTGCGCCCCCGACTTTCAAATAAGTAGCTCAAAAATCTTAAATATCTTATGAGTTTTGTACCAAACATTCACTCTAAATAGCATTCAATTGTTTTAATGCCTGCACAAAACATAGACGAGTTCTAAATGCTCTAAGGAGACGATAATTTTAAATCAGTAGGTAAGGTACTTGCCTACCAGAATAATATAGAACTTTTGAGAATATTTTTGCCACCTTGAAACGAGCTAATTAAATTGTACGTAAGTGTTACCATAATATAGATTGTGTGGTAGCTTTTAAGAAATGGGCATTATATTGAGTAATTTTAATATTAGGCTCTTTAGATATGGTCTTATACCTCGATGTAGATACCAATTTAAAAGTTATTTTAGTGCTAACATTTATGTACTAATTCGGTATTTATTTTTATAAAGTAATACTAGTATTTACATTAGAAACAATTGAGCTATCTGCAAACTGTTGCAAACAATCTACAGGTAGCTCGACTGATCCATAGTGCTTGTCAAAATATAGGCTCAGCTGCAGATCCTCCCCATATAGAATTTCCGAATCTAAAGGGTTAAATAAGTCTGAGTAGATGAATAAAGTAAAAAACTAGAAATTAAGTTCATGTCTTTGATATTTTCGTCAAATGGTCTAATGAATATTACCACAGAGTATTTATATAATTATGTCTAAGCACAAAACGTTAAATAAAAAAATAAAAATAAAATTATTATTTTATTAAAATTATCTTTTAGATTTTTCGCTTTATCGTCACTCGCAATAATTGTTAATAGCCTACTACGTAATACTCGGTTAATTAACTCAACAATTTCTTACTGTACATTTTTAATTTTATTGTGTTTTATTAAGTTTTTGTGTTCACGTGAGTTTATTAAGAAATTAATTTATTTGTACTTATTTTATCTCATAAGCGCCTACTTTTACTTTATTTTCTTGTCTAATTGCGTAAGGTAAAGAAGCGTCCAAGTATTATTTTGGAGTAAGTAATTTATATCATAGTCATAGTCAAGTAGATAATAGATGTAGGTATAGTAAAGACACAAATAATTATATTATTTAATTAATGTTAAGTATTAACTTGCCAAAATGACCCTACTTTTTACGAAAGCTAGCTCATATTTACTTAGTTTATATATAGTTTTCTTTATTACCTAGAAAATCAATTATTAAAATTGATTCTCTCATAACAGTTAAATTAATAAGTATTTAGTGCTTAAAGAAAACTTAATGTTTGTAAAGCAACGAAAAGTATTTTATTTTACAAAACTTGTATGTTAAACAAAAAATTCAAATTAAATACGTTGGGCCAGTTATCCTTAAGTTGTACAGTAAAATAGGGAGTGACTTAAATAGGATCAAATGATTTTAATATTATGTAAGTGAGTGGAAATTCTGTAAGTTAGAACTTCTGCGTGCCGCGTGTCGGCAATTCGGCATGTAAATAGGTTGGTGCACTTAGCATCTATTTCGTAGGTGCATAAAGATTACTTACTTTGTAAGTAATAGTGGACTCGCCATATAGCCTATGGCGAGTCCACTATAACTTACAAAGTCCTACGACCTCACTGTATAAATAAATAAAAATAAATAATAGTTCGTGACATGTAGTTTCATTTAATTGTAAATTAATGTAATTGATGTTATAAAGAATTATCTAAATATAACTACGGTTTTTAGATCCTTATGACATTGAACTTTAAATCCTGTAGTTACCTAGAACAAGTCCTCTTTTTGTTTTTATTTGCTGTCTGAGATGACAAACGACGCTAATAATTATGAAGCTAACTTAAAAAACCTCGTACCTACATTCGCAAATTAATTGCAATGCAGTAAAAAATCAGGCAGGCAAGCTTAAGCAGTTACCTACCTATGTTAATAATAATAATAATGCTGAACTAACACACGATTATCTGGCCTCGAATATTTAATCACGATCAAAATATACTGTATGTAATGGGATAGTACGGGTGCCCTCCACAACCAGGGACGAACACAGGGTAGGTAAGGTACCAACACTTTCCTAAGAAGCGTCAGCTCTTTTTTGTTGAAAACCATTTGGGTCGTAGTGAGCAGCGTCTAAAAGTGAGTCAAATTAATCAAAAAAGTTTTATGTCGATCTACTTACTCATTCTCTCATGGACATTTCATTAAATTGGAAAAAAAAAAGTAAAATAACGGAAGTTAGTGAAATTCAATAAATAATAATCAAATGACGAATTAGGACAAACCGAAAGATAAACAGAAAACTGACTGACATAGCCTATACTTAAGTATATATATATCACTACATAGTTTAAAACAAAGTCGCTTCCCGCTGTCTGTCTGTCCCTGTATATGCTTAGACCTTTAAAGCTACGTAACCTTATTTTTTCTGTTCCGTATACGTAACGGATTTTGATGGGGCTTGATTTAAATAGATAGAGTGATCCCTGAGGAAGGTTATATACCTATCACGATCGAAATCTCTAGATAAAATACTACTAAGGTTACATACTATACTAGGTTAAAAAAAATCTCTTGTAACTGTCAAATAAAAAAGCTCGTACAATTTCCAAACACCTCCATACTTAATCGTTTGTAATAAACAAGCCAAGTACCTATCTACCTAAAACAAAAACTCATAAAAAGTTACCTCTCGTTTCTGACGCTCCGAGTAATTCGATAATGGTGTGAGGGTCTCTGGAACTTTTAACTTGATTACGGTATTACAGACAGCTTGCTCCTGGACTGGACAGGACTGGCTCCTGGACTGGACTGGACTGGCCGACTTAGATCCGATTTTACAAACAACTTACTTACATACCTAATAAAAAAAATACACAAATGTTTGTAAGATCTGCAGGTATATTTATTCCGGGTGTTCTGGTCGTTTTCTATGTAAGTATAATAAAAAATATCGATTTCTTACCCCGGTATCGATTCCCTGCGTGTTCTATCTATGTAATGTACATATTATCAAAATCTATTAACAAAGAAAGTTACAATCGAATAAAAAATTAAATTAAAACTATTATTATAATACATTTATAATACAATAATGTAATATACCTATTGTATTATATTTCAGTTATCTAGCACCCTTATCACAAGCTCTGCTTAGCCGGGCTGGATAATGCTGTGTGAATTGTCAAGCTTTATTATTAACCTACTTAGATTCGACTTACTAATTAAATTAGATTTTTCATCCATTATCCAAATGTGCCTTGATTTCAACTGCTGTATCCAGTTTCTGATTGCATTTATAATGTAAGGTTACAAACAATAGGAAGTTAAAAGCTCAAAATAAGAGAATAGCAAGAAGTTTAAAATTTAAAACGTTTTAAGACCAGTCGGGTTCAGTCAGACGGAAAAGCTTAGCTTTATTTATAGAGGAATCACTGCAGCGTTCTACACAAACACCTTGACATTCAGCTAAAGACTCTTGAGATAAAAACAGCTTTTACGATTGTTAAGCCGTTGCAAGGCTGTGTTCAATGTAAAAATCTTTATAAATTCTACACTGGCTGAACATTGCATTGGCTGCATTGAATATAGAAATACCTTCACTAGCTTACCTGTTTCCAAGAAAAGACTCAAAAAATATGTATTAGAGAATATTCCTGTAGAATAGAACATTAAAACAATTGCACTGTAAACGTCAATGATAATTCATAACAAATAAGTTTAAAAGTGGTGGTACATAATATACTAAGAAACCATATATCTCTGTAAAGTGTTATATTTATGTTTTTTGAGAAATAAATGTCTTTAACCACATTATAAAAATAGAAACACCTACCTACCAGAAGGAGAATTGCACTAAATAAATCGCTTCACTATAACAATAGGATCATCTCAAAATAACACATGGCATTTTACCTTCCAGGAATGAAACAGGAGAAATTTGTGTCAAAAGTGTCATTCAATAATTCTGGGGCCCTGTTCTGCTGAACTAATTGCTTCACTATATCTGTGTATTCGTCACATAATGACACATTTTCTGACGCGCGTCAAAGTATCAAGACTGAAACTGCAGCACGCAGTTTTTTTTAAATTTATTATTCTGGTGAAAACAAACAACATTACAATTTGGTTTAATGTGTCTAAAAGCCTATATTAGGTTAGATATATTAAGTGTGCTTTATTATATTTTTTAGGCTTTTTAAACATTCATGGTCCCATGACCACAGCTTTAGTTCGCAACTCTTAATTAAATGCCCAACTAAACCACAAGAGATAACCACTAGTGTCGTGCTATTCTATTTTCACGCTGCGGAAACAGTCTTAAGAACTCCCAACTCGTCCCCTGTTACCTCTACCATGAGTTTTCACGAACTGTAGGGTAAAAAGATTTGAAGGAGAAGTGTTATAAAGTCGATTGAGTGCTCGTTCTACATATTTACAGACTACATGTCCGGTGTCTTTAATTTTTTTTGTCAGAATTTAACCCTCTCACCTTCCAGATCCGATAGAAATGTAATTTGGCATGATAACATGATCTGATGATGCTGAGCCAAAGATGCTAAGTAAATGTTCCTAGATGATATTAAAAGCTCTTTCCTAAAATATATTTAAACTTAGTCTTGTTTTGAATGGGATTCGGTACAGTGCACGGAGTTTCATAATCTTTTTTGAATCCAAAAATAAGTATTATTCAATCAAAATAAAACGAAGTACCTACAGTCAACGGAACATTCCTACACAGGTTTTCGCGAGTGATTAAAACGTGATTTTAAATTACTATTGCCTTCTTTAGGGTTCCGTAACTCAAACGGAAAAAAGGAACCCATGTAGGATCACTTTCTTGTCCGTCAGTTAACCCTCGTTTCTCAGGAACGCGTGAAGGTATTGAGTTGAAATGAACATCAAATACCTACTCAGGTCTGTAACTTCTTGAAGCCGTGGTAAAGAAATAACTTCTAAGTCATCACAATCAAAAGATAAAGCCGTGTAAGAAAAAAATAATGATTTTGAAATTTCCAAGGGAATCACATGCACATAAAACATAACCCTGTTGATCTAGAATCATGAAATTTGGCAAGAAGCAAGGTTTTATAGCACAAGTTTAGGAAAAATCCGGAAACCTACGTAATACCGGGTAGGTAGGTACCTAACCTACCTACTTCCCGTTTACCTACAATCATGGTATTTGGCAAGAAACAAGGTCTTATAATTATACAAAACCCCCTCGGTGCGCGAGTCCGACTCGCTCTTGACGTTTTATTTATTCATATTTTATTATCCTTCGCAATTTTTTTGGCAAAAACCAAAAAATCTGCGAATTTAAATAAAGATACCTATAACAAGAAATGTGAAGACTAGGCATATGTACCTAATCATAAAGTATGCGCCAAGATAGTTTAGAGTCTTCTATATATAGGTACCTAAAAAAAGCCAATATTTTATCTAGAATGATAGAGTTTGTTGACTCGGCCTTGTGAAGTCAGACGTTTGGCAACTTCTTTTTGAGAACTTCTAACTTTTGAACATTGGGAACGTTTTGAACTTAGATATGAGTCCTAGAAAGTAACGTAAAGAACCTAGGCTATCAGAAGACGAAGGTGAAGATATCAAAAATATTGTTCTTGTCCCAATTTCGTATCTATTTATTATGTCCCCCTTCATCCCTCGTCTTCCATGACGTTTCGACCATCGAGAACAAGAGTTAGACCATCATCATCATCTCATTCGAAACTCTACTTCTGTATATACATAATCATCATATATGCACACACACACAATAATTTCTATTAGTTTTTATGTGATATATAAAGTAGTATAACTATTTGTCGCCTATTCCACAAATAAACAAAAAATTTTAGCGAATAAAATCAGTAACATCTAATTTCCTATTTGATAATTTACAATTACTGTTTCTATACTTAGGTAGTTAGTACCTGTTTATGTATAAAATTTGACTTATGTATAAATGCCTATTTTGTAAGGCTAAAGAAATAAAGTTATTGACTTTGAATAATTATATGCCTATACTAACTTGTCCACCGCTGCACATTTTCCTTCCCTGTTAAAGTATGATTAGGGGGTAATGCCATAACCATACAGCCATACAGCCTATGCTAATGCTCTGGTGAACATAAGCGTTATATTTTCTGGAATAGACTTTAGTAATAACAAACCATGGTAGAGGTACAATCATGGTACAATTTACAACTTGTTTGTGGCGGGTTGACTTGTTCACTTGTTCCGCTGTTCCGAATGTATCGCTTTGCTGTCCGTGATCAAACAGCAATGTTACTCAGTTGTTCATAATTGTAGGGGACTCAAGGAAAATGGGTAAGTACCTACCTAAGGATTATCGGAATTATGCTTTACCTAGCCTAGGCATGCAAATAATTGGCTTAATTGTCTTTACCTACCTGAGTTATTGAACCTGTTCTATAATATATTATGAAGTTAAGGTAAATCGTGACGTTGGTCTTGCGGCGCGGCGTTCAATAATTTTACGGAAATTTCGAAACTCGGTTTTTAACAAGAAATTTGGCCAGGAAAAAGATCGTTTTGCGACCATTGAAAGCTATTTGCTACTTCTAATCAAAGGTCGTTTCGGGTTTGGCGATTGATTTATGAAATCAACACAACAAACAAAAATGATGCAGAACAATTATCTCCACATTCGTCGAGGTGTTGAGACGTCTCTACGAAGCCACCACCATGAGTGTCATGGACACTACACAGGGCCAGCAGTCTAAACCCACCCCATTGCGTAAAGAAGAGAGACAAGGCGATGTCATATTCCGAAACTGTTTACAAACGCGTTGGAAGATAATTATGTTTAAATCGCTGGACTATGAAGGAAAGGGCATTAACATAAACGGCGACTAAGTACACACATCTCACACCTGCGATTCGCTGATAACATAGTTTTAATGGCGGAGGTGCTAGAGAAGCTGAACCAGATGCTGGATGGCCTAGCCTTACCCTCGTGACGCATCGGTGTTGGTATGAATTTGGATAAAACCAAAGTCATGATGAATGGTCACACACTTTAATCTAATACAGGTCGTCGTACATGGTCACCTTCTTGAAATCGTTTCCGTATACCTTACCTAAACCAGATTCAGCAGTTAGGTAAAATAAATTCGAGGACGTCAAGAGGAGAATCCATGTAGGCTAAAAGAGTTTGGGAAACTACGCCGAGTGTTCTTGTCATCCATACAAAAATGCTTAAAACGAAAATTTTCAATCTGTGTGTTCTACCCGTCATGCATGACCTACGGAGCTGAGACATGGATTCTCACGGTAGCGCTTGTCCACCAGTTCGAAGTCGCTCTGTATTGATCAGCATCATCGGACTAAATCATCGAACTGATACTAGGCCGCTCAGCGAGCTATGGAAAGAGTTATGCTCGGAGTTTCTCTGATTTTGACATGACATTCGTAACGAATACATCCGACAGAGAACCAAAATCAAACACAGCATCATCATGTACCTACCTAGCCGTAAAGAATAAAAGGAATCTTCGTCATCATCAGCCCTTTCACTGCCAGAGTCATATCTATGTTTTAAAATACACAGAAAGAACCTGCTGCCCTTCCTCTCGTAGGTTCCCTTTCGGCTCTTACGTCATCCACGGGCTGAGTCGGAGGGGTCCATTCTTACACCGCCGCGACAACCACGACTAAAGCCAAAGCCTTTACAGCCTTTAAGACCATTTTCCCGTAGCTACTACTTCGTCCAAAAAATCCATCCTGTTTATTTGTACTTACCTATAAATAAAAGGGTCATAATGATTCAATATTCAAGTTTCAAATTAATTCAAACTTTCGGCACTGAATCAAAGTAGATACACGCTTAAAAACATGAGCAACAGAAAATTAACAAACTTTCCGTATAAAATTTGCTCATAAGCAACCGCTCAAAACTTCTGCACTTGGATACAGGAACGGATTTTCATAAAAACATTATTATATTGAAAAATCTACGAGATTAAATTTGCATAATCTGCTTTTTAGTAGGTACTTGTTTTTTACGCTTAAACGCATAAAAAAAACAGTATTATAGTTATATCCAATCCACCTACAAGTAAATATTAATTTCAACATTGTTGCAAAAACATTGAGATTAATATCATGCATGTATCGAGTTAGCGAATAGCTTCTAACAGATTTTATCTTCCTAGTTTTGTTACTAAGGTGTTAATTCATATTTTTTGTTTAGCTAGCGAATAGCAGACACATAAATTATAATTCACGATAACCTTGAAATAGCTAAAAATTATAACTAAATTAAAAGTTTGAATTAATAATCTGATTGTAATTATGTCTCTATTAAAGTTTCGTCATGTCCTCCGTTCATTTGTTATTGTTAGTAAGTAATTATGAAATCGTCTGCTATACTTGCATTTACTTAATCGACTGTAAGTTTGCGACTTTGTATATAATAGATAGGTACCTAGGTTTCTGTAACCTGTTATGGGTATTTGCTCAAACATGTTATTTGCCAACAATCATCTGAATCGGATTACCAGCTCTATAACCATGACAATAACCTTGAGTTTATAAAGGAATACTTAGTACTTAAACCGGACACACGCCTAAATCACAAAAAAACTTGTAGGCTTTTGTTCATAGATGAATGGTCACACAGCATTGTTTGCTTAACTTTTGTCAAATTCTGAAAATTTTACATAACGTAAAACGAAACGTAATTTTACGTGTAATCTTCCACCTTATTCCTTTACCAGCTTCTTCCCGCAGCTTTTCACGAGTTTTTCTATTAACAAAAGTACTCCATGCTTTCCCAGAAAATATCTTCTATCTTTTTACTGAATTTCGAATTTTGAAAAGTTAAAATGGTTTGTTTTTACAAAATAATCTGTTCTTTTCTGACAGTTTCTGTGACAGCCATGAATAAACTCTGTAATCCATCTACCTATTTTATTAATTTCTCTTTTGATGAATGACAGAATTGTAAAGAAATAGTAATACATAGGTATAATTGCCACAGTATTTTATCATAATCTTAAGTGTAATGTTTTATATTACTTATTATTTTAGTTTTAAGCACACTTCGCATTAGGGCATAATAACTAGACTTAGTTATTTTTTAAGTTCTCAGTAAGCGAATTTTGTAAATTATTTTGAGAATAAATGTATCATAAACCGTAAACCGTAATTCTTAGTATTTTTCTGCCAAATTGTTTTTACTCTTTTCATAGATAATACCTTTATTAAATTACGGAATTGTAAGAAGAAATCGGAGTACAAACTCACCTAGTCAGAACCTTGTGATGAGTAACATAAGAAGGGCGTTCCAATTTCCTCTCAACCCCTGTCTTACAAAGACTGATGGCGCAATCTTTGGGTGTCGCCGTTTTTTTCTTTGGCACCTCTACCTACATTTTATGGAAGCCATTGATACATTTTTGGCAGACTACATTTATAAGGCTCAGAAGAGATACTCAACCATGGATATAGATCACATATAGTCACACTTTAGATCCGAATACTTATTGGTATTATAAAGGGGTACTAAAGTTTCTAAGGTTGGATGTATGTATGTCGAAGGTTAATCCATTTATAGGTCTAGGTATAAGGTACTTTGTAGGTACCTTATTGTATTTTAGGCTACATTATATCCAATTAGAACGTGAGTGAAACTTAATCCTACTAATATTAAAAAGGCAAAAGGTTGTGCCGTTTTGATGATGTTTTCCGAGCAAGGCCAAAATGATAATATGTTCGGAATGCAGGGTTTTATTTCGGTCAACAAATTAGCATTGCCATGCAACGTGGCAATGCTGCCAGCATTCTGGGCACTCTGCCTTCTGGTGACGGCTTAAATTTTTAGAAAATATATGTAGTTGTCATTATTTTATTCTGTGTTTTCCTTACTAATGTTTTTTTTTCTCTTTGGTAAATCATAAAATTCATAAAGATCTGGACATAAAATAACGTATAGGTACGCTACTTTTTATTATGTACCTACCTAAAATACGTGCAAAGCTTTGGGCAGAGACTAGTGAAAAATGAAACAAAATTTAAAGGTCACTCATTTATTATCACACTTAAAACACAAGTTTTTGGTAGGCACACTATAAAATATCTCACTGTAAATCTGTACTTTTAAATATTAATTTTATATCACAATTACAAAGGTGCTGGTAGAGGTACGTTGATTAGTTCCTCATAAGGAACGGCATCGAAGAACTTCTTGATGGTCTTGATGGCTAATTCCACTGCGTAATCGACGATCGGTTGGCCGAATTCTTTAGCTACCAGCCTCCAGTTTTCGTTTAGGAACGTTAAGACGGTTGCACCTAGAATAGAAAACGACTTTTTATAACACATCAGCTCGAAATAGCACCTTCTAGTTCCAATAAGTAGTTCAGATTTCGAAGTAACATTTCCTACCTAATCTGTGGTTCTGAGTCAAAGAAGCGATGGAAAACCATTAGCCTGATAATTGTTTCCTATTTTTCGAGTTGGAGCAAAACCTCAAGCATTTTTATCATTTAAAATTGTAGACAATCTGATATTTTATAGCATGCCTTATTGCACGGGAAGGTTTTGACAATTTTCACACATATGAAGTTATATACAACGGGTAACAATAAAAGATCTAGCTATATTTTATTGCTGGTATTGATATGTGAAACACTGATATGTAAAAACTGATATGTGAAAATGAATAACCGATTGATAAAGAATAAGCCTATGCTTTTGGTGAAGCGAATCATTGCCGGGACCTAAATTAGCCCCCACAATTATACAAAAATTATGTGCGTGTAGCATTAAAACACCACAGTTGTATCAATTAAAGCTTGATTTCCGTTTTTGACGGAAGGCTCCATTAGAATGCGACAAATAGGACGCATAATTACTGACAAGGCTATCGATATATGACCGTTCGAGTGTGACGGTAGGCATCGTAGCTAATGCTATGCTATGTATCCTTTACCACACAAGTCTAAAACGATGACGGCGGCTTTAATGTTCTTTTTGACAATATCTCTACGTAACTAATTTATATAATATAAAACAAAGTCGGGTTAGTTACACCATTTATTATTTATTTATTTATTTATGACTCAAGAACGACGGGACCGATTTTCATGGTTTTTGATTTGTTGGATTTCTCTTAGTCCGGAATACGATAAGAAGTATTAGAAACATTGGAAATTTTACGAAAAATAACTACCCGTGCAAAGCCGGGGCGTACCGCTAGTAATTAAATAAAGAAGCTATTCTATGTCAGTCTATCTGTTACTCATAATTCACGAATGACAAGAGTGAATAGGTATCTTCTAGACCTTTGCGATAAATCGTCGGCCACATCTTCAGTTTCCATCAGGTGAGCTTGTGGTCAAAGAAAGGTAGGTACACAAAATGTAAAGAAAAATATTGAAAATCTCAAAATCGGAGATAGATTGTGATATCACGGGGGCATTGACTAGTTTTTTACTTTTATGGTAGGTAGGTTATAAATACAAAATGGCAATTTGGTTTAGTCATATGACGACCGATGTGGCGCGGTTGGCGAAGGTCTGTCTGCGACGCAGAAGGTTGCGGGTTAGATTCCCGCCTCGGGACAAATGTATGTACGATCTGCAGACATTTGTTCAGGGTGTTCTGGTGGTTTTCTATGTATGATAAAAATATCTATCTATGTACTGTGTTATATTATGTATATCAGTTATCTAGTACAAATAACACAAGCTCTGCTTAGTTTGGGGCTAGATAATGCTATGTGAATTGTCCAGCATTATTTATTTATTTTGTTTATTTATTTATACCTAATCGATCGTTTAGTGTTTATCGTTTTTACCCGAAGTCACTAGAGACAAAAAATAAGGTGGTTTGCGAAGTGAATTTCTATTAGAAACAAGATATCCCAAGGCGTCAATTCGGACAAAATATTCCCTGATAAAAACAAAGTCCTGTTTGGGGATAGCGAAACTGGCAGACCTTTTTTCGTGGACGTCTTTTTGCTTTTGACTGTCTAAAGGGTATTTTAGATGTTTTGAAATTGTTACCATGACTACGATTCCATGATTTTATTGTTAAACCAAAAAATTAGGTGTGTTAGGTATAACTTATAAGTTTAAGGTGTGTCTGTGTGGTTCTGCCAATGAGAATACTTAACCCATTTAGATTGCGCTATTTGTCATTTGAAAGGGAAATTGATCGTGCCTGTTCTTAGATAAATTTGAAAAACTCGAAGTAGCCGTTCAAACTTTATTACTAAATTCAATTAATTTATGGGTTTCATCGATTTATTAGTTGAGCTATACCGGTGTATTGTTTGCAACAGACTGATTTTACCTTAATTGTAAATCATCATCGCCATCAAATGTAAATACTAGTTCAAATTTATTCGATTCATTAATTGTTAAATTTTCTTTGTTAATAAAGATTTATTTATGTTTCTTAAATTATTACGGTAACATGTTTCGATTAGTAAATAATTTGACATTGGTCCTTGATTTTTTTTTCAAATAAGCTTGTGAATTGAGCTTCTCTTTCATCCTTTAATTTTTGATAGTCTCTACTTACTTAGCTCAGGGCTCCCCTTGAAAAGGTTCTTGAGATCATAAGTCACACGATCGCCGTAGTCGAAATCGTATTTGTAGTTTTTAATCCCAAAGTAGTTTAATCCAGCTGCGTCTTTTACGTACTCGGTGTTAATGTCGACAGTCATTCTAAGGTTTGCTGAAATATAAAAATAAATTTAGTTGTGGTGCACTGAAAGCACTGCATCTGAATTTTAACTCCCAAAGATGGGCCGTTATTTTGTTACGTAAGTAGATATAAAATTGCTCATTGAAATATTTTCCCATATGAGAAATCTATAGTTGCGTTATCAGTACCTCCTTATATATCCTACTATAAATTATTTATAGTATTATTATAATCGCGAAAGTTTTTAAGGATGTACCTATGTATGTTTGTTGTGTCTTTCACGAAAAAACTACTGAATGGATTTTGATGAAACTTCACAATAATATCAGAATAACACATAGGTTACAATTCATAAAGTTATATTGTATATTATCAGACAAACAGACGCGGGAACTACGCGGGCGAAGCCGCGGGCAGCAGTTAGTTAATTAATAATTTAACTGTCTGTCTGTTACTCTTCCACGCCTAAACGGATCTTTTATCATTGAAATTGGGATTGGCATGGGGATGTATGGTATCCTGTGACGGACATAGGTTATTCTTTTTATTCCTGAATAATACGAGCAAAGCTGCGGGAAGAAGCTGAAAAAAATAATTACATGTGACATCTTAGTATCATTGTAATTTCATCACCATCTTTGAACACACAGTTGTCGTAACTACATCTCGATTTTGTTGCTAGATTTGTGTCTACAAGATCACATCAAGATGTTTTACAGACCATCGCTTACGAAGTCACTACCTTTGCTATTTGCTACTAAAAATCTAGCAAGTCTTACTAGAATGTGAACTTCTTAATATCGATCGGTCGCATAAAAAGCGGCGCGTTTTAAAACAGTGATCACAAAAAAGCCTACTCATATAACACGGCTTCATCAATTGATGGATCACTCTGGTATGTGAATACCTACTCTAGCACCTTTTAGTTTTGTCTAGAGACAACTCTTTAGAACTCCTAGATCAACATCTAGGTTTAATGGCAAGATTTCTTGCCGTAATGCAGTACTTAACTAGTACCTACGGAAGACAGTCACTCGACCACAAGTAACAAAACCTAGATTTTCACCTAGATATACTACTAAGTAATCATCTCAACATGTTATTCAGTGCCTTTTTACGAATAAACTTTACTTTACTTCAATTCAAAGAAATTTGACTCATGTTGACTAAAATTCTATTTATTTTCTGTTCTGTAAGTATGCGCTTAATTTGGCTTTTGCTGCATACTTGTGTCACCCATTAAATAGCTCTGGGTTGATCATTGGTTCTATTCTGCCATTCAATTCTTTATATCAAGGATATCCTGCGATATCCTTCTTTCCTAGTCAATCGCATATATCACGTCGAAGAATCGCGACTCGTATTCTTAGAGGACGGAGAGATCGATAGAATGGTTCTAGATTCATTTCAACCTCGAAACTTTTAATTCGTCTCTTCATCTTCATCTGTTGTTTCTCTAATCTATGGTTTTGTCGACGATACCATTATCATAGTGAAGCAATACGTCTAGCAGAATAGGAACTCTATGTGCTGATCATGTAAACAGAAGCAAAAATTCAACTCACTCAATTTAATCTTGGCGTCTCCTTCACCGTCTATGTTGAATAGAAGAATCTTGCCAATAGCATCATATTGTCCCTTGATTGTAAGATTGCAGTGGAACTGTAGCACGAAGTGACGCTTTTCCAGTTCTGATCTGTAAGTACAACATTTTGATATTTTATCCGAAAACAACTGACTTCAAATTCCTTAATATCAATGCTTATATTAAAAATGCGAAAGTTCTTCCTTCCTTCAGGCCCTAACTAAGCAACCAGTTGACTTGTATTTTTGGCATTGAGTTAGTCGAAAGGATGGAGAGTAACATAGGCTACTTTTTGTCCTGGTAAACATCAACTTTCCATGGGAGATTAACGAGATTAATCCCACTAGAAATGTGAAATTTTAATTTTAACGCGGGCGAAACCGCGGGTAACTGCTAGTTAACAATTATTTCTAGATCTCTTCGGGTTCATTCTCTGTACAAAGGCGATATAATCAAAATCGGAGAACAATAAATTACCCAAGATATTGATTAACAAACAATATACCTAAAATACAAATAGGTGCCTACATTGAAGAAAGCTATTAGCATTGCTGAATTGAGTACCTTTTTCATTTTTGAAGCAAAAATAGGGTTTCACGAGTGTATACTAATAAACTTCGATATGTATAAAACTAAGTTCTTTGAGTACCAAAGAATTGACCTTACTAAAAAAAAAACTTAATAAAGTGGGCAAAATATTAAAGTGATGATAAAATCAGAAACACCTTATTTCTTATTTGATAATAACTTGTAGTGTAAAATTTTACTTGTCTAAGCACTTATTTTGTAAGCCTAAAAAAAAGAAATTATCAAAATCTGAAATGTGTCAGAGGTAAGAAATTTGCATAGTGCTAAGTCCCGCTTGCCTAAGGATTGGCACCTTTTTAGGGAGGTAGGTACCTACTTAATTTCACACTAAATTCTCGACGAAGGGAAATTTGTGTTGTCACCTCAAATATTTCTTTTGTTTTTGATTACTGAGTTCAGGTAACATTTCTGTAAGGTTAGTAAATTTCTATTGAACGAGTCTTTATAATTCACACGAACAGTCTTTAATGAACTGTACATAAATTAAAAATACTTTTAACCCCTACAAAATATACATAAACATATTTAAAATTACAAATAGCATTTCAAGAATAAATAGGTTTGAATATTAAATGAGGTAATCAAGGTTTTTCAGTTTATTCAAAGCCTCGTAGAATGAATTGCTTACCCAATCAAGAACGATTGATTATGTTTACACTACTCTCCTCAATCATAAAATAAGATACTCTCTCTTTTAAAATAGGGGAGGTCGTTCGCGTAGACGGTAATATCTAGATTTACCAAGTACAAACCTATCCTTATAAAATTATATACCTGCACATGATTATTATTGGAAAATAAAAAAAGGGTCACACTCTGCCTTCTGGTGACGGCTTAGAATTTTAGAAAATATAGATGTAGGTGTAAATATTAGTTTAAAAAAAAGCAATAGTTACACAAAATTATCTATATAGAAATTGCGAAAGTTTGGATGTGTGGATGAATAGAAGGTTGTATGTTTGCTTATTCTTCTCGTCAAAACTTCTGAACAGATCGGTCTAACGGACCGAATGATATTGAGAGAGATTGCCTTTATCCAATAAATAGGGATATAATGGGAAATAATAAATAATATGGGATGAAAAGCAAATAAATTTCATTTGATCTCTTACCTATTTCTGTCCCAAGAGAAGTGCCCCTTGAGACAGAAATAACTTAGAAACGTTTCCATACAATATTTTTTGATATTTGTAGACTTCAGGATTGTTACTTGTTATCCCGAAAAGAACGTGTGCGAAGCCGCGGGCAGAAACTTATGTATAAAAGATTGTTAATCTTCTTCATTAATTGTTTATCTTCTTTGTGCTAGAATAGCTTAGTATAAACATTAAACATTTATATTATTGTTTATTCGTCGAGTTTTTATTTGTTTTTGTAACTAACTAACCTTCCTATTTGTTTTTGTTAATTACGGAAATACATATGTACTTACATATTATGTCGAGTCTTTTGTTGTTGCCAAGCTTATGTTTAAATTAGCTGTTGACTTTAAGTAAAAACAAGTTTTAATTGATTTTAAGTTTAAGTAGGTAACTGCGAATATATTTTTGGGCAAACAGCGTGAAAAATTTAATTAAAACGTCTTCCTCAAACACGTTGTCACAACGTAGTTACTAAGAGTTTTTGTGTCAGCTTACAGTTCTTTGATCTTTAACAATGTATAGTGATAAAGCTTGTTAGTGGTTTGTTTATGGTAATTTCCAGCATTACCTACTAGGTACATTCCAGCCAAATTTAATATTTTTTAACAAACCGCCTATTCTTACCTATAATTCACTCTGTTGCCGCGTCTTTTTATACTCTATTTACTTTATTTTTCTATTTGAGATCCTTCCTTTAATAAATAAGTATTGCTTATAATTACATCTGAAGCTCGACGCCAAGCCAGTGAATTTTAGTTTTTTGATGATTTACTGTTTTAACTAAGCTGGAGACCTGTGCCCAGCGGGTCGATAAGTGCTACGATGAGGCTACATTATCTTATTCAGGGTTGTCTGAAAGAGATTTGAGCTATACGCCAATCGTCGCTTATTCTATAAATATAGTTTTAGAAAATATTTCTGTTAAGTCTGCAGTAAATAATGAACTTTCTATCTATCCCAGAGTTCTTGATGGTTGTTTCATCCAGGTAAAGTTCCAAGTCTTCTACCCCATAAATGAATACGAGTACTTTAATGCTTGGCCAGATGTCGCCAGTTCCGCACTTTATGGAAAATAATGTTATGCTGAGTTTTAATATAAATTTAT
Source organism: Eupithecia vulgata (assembly GCA_946478455.1). NCBI lineage: Eukaryota > Metazoa > Arthropoda > Insecta > Lepidoptera > Geometridae > Eupithecia > Eupithecia vulgata. Next base: position 6,481,379 of record OX297869.1, on the reverse strand, counting down.
ATAATATAATTTTTTTATTTTTTTATTTTTTTTTTAATATAAATGTTGTCCTGTATCTAAATCACATTATAAGTATATAGACTTAGATAGGCAAATAATCTTGTACAAGTTTTAAAGCGAAATATAAACTTAAGTACTAGTGGTTTATTTTTCACTTCTTCCACTAGTGGAAACATTTAAGTGAATAAAATCACTAACATCTTATTTGCTTATAATTACTATTTATAAAGCTGTTTATAGTATAAAATTTTACTTTTCTAAGTGCTTATTTTGTAAGCCTAAAGAAATAAAGTTATTGATTTATAATTTTTCAGTCTTTATTACGTTTATTTTATACGTACATACATAGTAATGTCCTTGTATGTTCGTGTAGCTGATGTCTACTTCAGGAACTCAGCGTAATTTCAATTGAATGAAAAACACACGATCATTATCTAGGGATTCGTTTTTTGTTTGTTTTGTGGGAATCAGTGGTTTTATGCTATTCTCTGAAGTAGACAGCACCTATACAAATCTATCTAAGACTAGCACATTAGATCTGTAACGGATAACGAATTGTTTTTACTACGTTATTATTTATAATTACGCATTAAAGCGCATCAAGATCGAGTACACGTTACTTTATTAAATGTTATGTAAATTATAACACGTCAACATTGTCGATGCGCGATTTTTTTTAAAAAGGATAGGCATGGCATTTCGTGTTAATAGAAACGGGACAGAACATACGTTTTTAGAACGGTGTAAGCGCAAAAGTTTTTGCTTGTTTACAAGAAAATTACACAACTTGTGAAAAACTGTCTGAAGGAACCTAGTAATTAGTAATAACCTACAAATCACAACATAAGCCATTTCAATAGACCGCAGGGATCCTGAGATTTCGACCAAATTATGTGCAAAACAGAGCAATTTCATGATTTTTTACTTTGGCAAGATGATGATAATTGTCCAGTCTAATTAGATGCAATAGGTACCTAGGGTACTTGTGTAGAATCGTAAATTATATGCAAGCATAATGACGTATTTTCTAGGTAAAATTATGAAGTAGTTAATTAGACAAATTTTATTACAGGTTATTTAAATTGGTTATTTAAAATTTATAGCCTATTTTTACGATTATTTTTATAGAACACCTAGTTGTTCAGAGAAACCCAATCTTTATCGTAAAAACTTTATGCTTCTTAAAGTAAAATTGCACTTTATATCTTGGTACGTACTCGGTATAATGATAGGTATTAGTCACAAAAAAATACCATAATCCCATTAATTTATAAAATGAATTTATCTATAAACATGATTTACGACTAGTTTTTATGTTATTTTTTGCGATCAAAGTCAATCTTTGATCTACAATTATTACGGTTTTTGCCAGAGTTCACGAGAGAAGGTACCTCGTGAACTGGTATAAGGCATAATTGCGCATGTAGTATCGTCATAAAACATGCAATGATTTATTAATAATAAAATTATTGTTACAATCGAACCTGTCATCATCATCGTCATTATCATCAGCCTATGCTAGTCCACCGCTATCACCATAGCGCCCTGTCTTCAGCTTTACGCATCCATCATCTGCCTGCAGTCTTTCGCAAGTCGTCATCCCACCTGGCCGGAGGGTGTCTTACACTACTTTTCGCGAGTCATGGTCTACACTGTTTAGGTACCTACCCCAACAGTTGTCGGTTCTTCGCGAGATATGGCCAGCTCACTGCCAGTTTAGCTTGCTAATCCTCAGAGCTAAATCGATAACTGTGGTTCTCTGTCGGATGTATTCGTTACGAATCCTATCCTTCAGAAAAAACTCCGACCATAGCTCTTTCCATAGCTTTCATAGCTATCGAACCTGTAGTTCCAAAGATTTCCATTCACAAACTATCCAAAGTGACATGTTATACGGACAAAACTACATAAAAATTAATAATCGACTAAACTGTAAAGACATACTAGGTACATACGAATATAATTTTAAAGCTTGCGTACAAAGAATTTGTAAGGTTTCAGTTTTAATGCAATAAAGAGCTCATTGATTCAAAGATGTTCTTGAAAGAACATCGTATTCGATGTTGAAAATAATAGGTTTTTATAGTATTTTAGAAAAAAACGTAAAAGTGATTTTAATTTTACCGCTCTAGCTATAACATACATAATATATAAATCATAAGTTAATAAGATATGATGCTTAACGAAAACAGTATGTCATTTTGAACGTACTTCCTTAAAAGAAGTCTTGTGGTAAGCACGATATTAATGATGAAAGTCTGACTGAAGTAGTTTTTTTAAGGATTTTTGTTACAGTGCTTACCCGCACTCTGGGCATCTCTAAGAAATGAAATAAGTTCCCAAAAATTTTCGGCTTCAGCGGGACTCGAACCCGCGTCTAGTCGCGTTTAGTCTTTGAACATTGGAAACTTTAATTGTTTTCTCTGAAGGTGGCGTCACCGGCGCTACAGTCCGTAAGAGGTCCCAAAGATTTTCGACGAGAACCGACAGAGACTTCGTGGCTTAGTTGGTTAGAGCACACCCGTACTAAGGGTGGGACGCGGGTTCGAGTCCCGCTGAAGCCGAAAATTTTTGGTAACTTATTTCATTTCTTAGTTTTTTTTTTATATATTTTTTTACTATTCATGGTAAATTTTTGAAGTACCTTATCAAGAAGGTATATCTAAAACAAAACCAACAAGTTGGGTAATCTCTACGTGTCTAACTAAATGCATTATTGGATTCGAAGCACGAGTAACTCCTGATTCCCTTGACCTGCAGTTTAAGCGCAAACAAGGTGACACACGGTCATATAAAAGGAGGAAAATAATAGGTCGCGACTGTGACGACTCATTTCCGAAAGTTGTACGGATATTCAAGATATGTTATATTTATTTCCAAGCATGCTACTTTTTTGCTGTCGAATAAATAAGAATAATATAAGATTGAACGACAGAATAGATCTAAAAGATGACACGGGTCCGAAAGAAATGACGCAAAAAAGTTGAGGCTTTTGCAAAGATGTGGGACAGTACGGGTTAATAAACATCTACTTATACGAGTATATATATTAAATAATGCTCTAATATTATACATGTTACACAGCATGAATAGAAAATAGAAACAGAGGCAGGCCAAAGAAAAGATGGAATGTGTGAAATATGATATGAGTAATATTAATATAGGTGTTAGTGCTGAGATCACAGCTACGTTTATGAAAGAAAACTATAAGAAATAATTGACAATTCTAGTTCAACGTGACAGAGTTTTAAAGTAGCAGGATAGAGTCAATAGTATAGCCAGATACTCGTAGTATTATACTTTCCGTATTTCATAGCACAGGCAAAAGATCAATGTTAGCTTCCAATTCCAATATTTATGGAAACATTGAAATTTTTTAATTGAGCTGCGTAATTGATTTGCTCTACTTTACGAAAGCTGTATGAATGCAAGGCCGTCAAGTGCAAGCGAGAAAGTTTTCTTTGGGTTCCATAAAAAAAAAACAGATTTTTAGCTATGCTAGAAGTAAAAACGGGGAAGAAACTTAAGGGTTATTTTTTAACGAACCCCGATTCAAATTTGAAAAACCACGATTTCAGAATTTCACCTTTAATTTGACCATGAATTCTAATTACGGAAATTTCACGTTTTTAGGCCTTAGAAGTACCTACCTATATATATCATACCTAATATCGTTAATATGATCGGTCAGTGAGTGAGTGACTGATGACGAAATAGCGATTCTTTGAGGATCGATATTTCCTAATCTAAATTTATTAGAAGACTGTTAACTACGTTAGTAAGGGTCGTAGAATAATTTCCAGGCCCTAGGTTTCATTTGTTACAAAGATATCGATAGCTGAACAATACCAATGCATTTATTTATTTATAAAAGTTATTAAGAACCAACAATAATGAGGTTATCAATGAAAGATATCAATCGTCAATCAGACCAGTTGTTCCAGATTACATTCTACTTAGAAGTTTGACCTACCACTTATAATGATTAATTATTGCTTACCTACCTTTAGTTATTAATTCCCCTACGTTTTCATCGCGAGACGATGCCATTGTTATGGCAAAGCGCTTTTTTAGTAGAACTCAACCCTTAACCTCTTTACATAACATAAGGAATGTATTTCCTGACTCTGCCTTAGACAACGCGCCCTGCACAACCTCAATCGCTGATCGTGTGTTTAGTTATACCAGTAAAATTTGTCACTTACATTACATTATCCACGATGCACTTCCTAAACCCAGTCACCTTGCCTTGATAGAAAGTGACCTTCAGCCCGTTCAACGGGATAGCTAGCTTCTCTATGATGAAAGGATCCAGACTTGGCACGTTCAGCTCAGGGATACCCTTGACGAAGTGTGGGATTGCACTCTGGGTGGATGCCACTAGGCACTCTCTGGTGGTGGCATTGCAGGGGTGGATATAGTCAGCTGTGAAAAAAAAACATAAGCTGATGTCACAATAATTCAAAATTTCCTGATGACGATTTTACTTTAAACCATCATAACATTAGAAAGGCTGCACTTATTTTCAATTTAACATTAAGAACACAATAAATAAATAATGCTGGACAATTCACACAGCATTATATAGCCCCAAGCTAAGCAAAGCTTGTGTTATGATGGGTACTAGATAACTGATATACATAATACAATACATTACATACAAAGATATTTTTTTTTATTATACATAGAAACAACCAGAACACCCGGAACAAATACCTGCAGATCGTACAAATATTTGTCCCGAGGCGGGAATCGAACCCGCAACCTCCTGCGTCGCATGCGGGCCTTCGTCCACCACAGAGGTCGAACAATCAATAAGGATTAAGAATAAAGATCCATGCATCCATTAAAGAAGGTACTGACTCTAAAAAATGTGTTATGTGTCTCTAAAAAGACACATCAAATTGAAACGAAAATATCCAGCCTCATCTACGGTAATAAAATACCTAATAAAAAACCACTAAGTACGTAGGTTGTAAGTAATTATCTACCCATGATGCTGGCAACTAGATATAACTTTGTTATACAAGAATATAAATCTACGGATGAAAAAAACGTGACAAAATATAATCTCATTTCCAAAAACACCACAAAATTTTTGTATTTTGTACTTTTATGCTTGCGATGTGCAAAACTGTCTAAGAAAACGTTATGAATTTCCTGCTTCGTAAATTACGTCGGCGACATGTTGGTCCTATTATGGTCATTATCATTGTTGTTAGTACAATAGGTTTCTTTTATAACTAAACTAATAAAACATCTGTTTTCTTCCTGCTGGGAATGATTAAAATCATCCTACATATATCACAATCATAAATTCACAATCATATTTCTTGTACTAATAAAGCAAGATTAATAGTAAGCTTCTTTGGGTGAGCCCACTGATTTTCAAAATTGGTACATTCAGTACCAAGTTCGTGAGAGGAATATAACGAAGCCTAATTAATATCACTAAGAAATAGACTCACCAAAAAGTAACACACTGTCACAGCAACAAAACTACAATTAATCTTGCTTGCTTCATTACAAAATTGGTACCTATAAGATCATATTGGTATAAGAAGCGACATCATCATCTTCCGGTCCTTATGCCTCACTAGGTGGGGTAGGCACAACATGAAATGTACTTTTCTTTCACTCTTCTCAATCGGCCGTCACCTTTCTAATTCATATCCTCTTTCTCATAATCCATCTGTTTTTTCGAAATTCTTTTCCCCTTATATCATTTATTAGTATACTGTACATAATATTAGTATAAGATATATTGTGATAAATCTAACAAAACTATTTTGATCGTTTTGACTGACCCTTCTGACTGTCTACGACTCAATGATTTTCACTGACAACAAAATGATTTTGATTCTTATAAACAAGAAGAAAACTTATTCTTCCTCTATTCATCCTACTAGGATCAAAATCATTTACATAGTTGTCAGTGAAAATCAGTGTTTAGATTATAAAGGATATTGTGTCTAACTATTCATGTTCTGTATACTGTATAGGTGCCTAATAAATAGCTTACTACACTCATACAATGTCTACTAAGTTTGTCAGAAAACATATAATTTGCAATCCACAGCTAAATAGAATTAAGTATCAGCTAGGTGCAAATTGCTTTTGCATTAACATTGACACAAAGCTTTTAAAAATGACATAAAAGTTGAAAGTACTCTTAACATTCAACGACGCTAAAGTCATACTTTGAGAGTTGGTAGTTACTTAGGTGACAATATTCTTTCATTGTTTGGACCTTCATCAAAATTTATGTCATATGAAAAAACCATTGTGCAAAGGGATTTAAAATCTTAATAAGTAAGCAAAGTATAGGTACTTCTGTTCATCCAAGAAAAGGTAAGGTCATATAAATAAAAGAAATAAAGACGAGGACACAGAAAAACACTAAAGTGACTATGTAAGAAGTAATAGATGCTAATGATGACATAATTTAAATGCCTATGACAATAAAGCTTTAGTTTAAATATCTAGTACGTACCTATATGAATAGACTTGCGTGACATTGAACAAACTTGAACTCTTTAAATACTTTGAATAAAAAAGCCAAAATTGTTTTACATGAACTAGCTATAAACGCGGCTTCGCTTATTAAAACGTGTAACATTTAGTGTTAATTAGCTACTATCTAGTAGATATTTATGTAGTAGGTACTGAAAGAAATTTCAGAATCGGACTAGTAGTAGAAAAGCTTAGTCAAAACAAATAGATTTACGAATTTACACTCCTAATTTTAAACCTCTAAATTTGAAGTTTCCTACTTGAACTATATCAAATTTTACAATTTTGCCATCGCAATCTATTTATCTATTGCATCTGTTTGGAACACCCTTAAAGTTTCTGATTCATATACAGAAGATTTCGTGAAAAATATCTCAATTCTGTCCTCACAGTTTTAAAGATTTCTTTAAACTAATTTAAATAACAAAAAATTGGTATCTAACCTTACTATGTTAGCTTTTTATTTTATATTTTTCTATTGTGTGCACTGTATTTTTGTATGTGATATGGGTCTTTTTGTGCCTGAATTAAACAGTTTTTTTATTTATTTTAAACTCATTTAATTTATGCAATGAAACTAATCACAAAATATGGCCATTATCTGATTTACACGATATAATATTTAATTTTACATTACCTTGCGTAGTTTCATGATAAATCACTGTAGAAATTACAAAAATAAGAGAAATTATATAAGTTACTAAAAAAAATGATTTTGGCAGCACTCGAAATTGCTCAGAGTGCGAGGGCTTACGCACTATAATTATAAAAATATGAGTACGGAGTTTTAACCCTAATAGGAAACAGTAAAACTCAAATGGATAGAAGAACATGAAAACTACTATACTACAATGTAATATTATATATTATAATCTATGTATGTAAAATATTAACGAAAATATATTATTCTAAGGGAAATAATATATTTTCGTTAATATTTTTAGATTTAATAATTATAAATAAAACCCCAAAAACTCACGTTTTTGTAAAGCAACGAAATAATTTAGGCCAATTTATGTTTTTCCGAAACAATTTCAACATTACTTGTCATATTTGATATAATTTTGCTCATTGAATTGGGCAATTTTTCACGGAGCCCCCCATAAGTAAGTAAGTAGGGTATCCTACTGTCTCATCTAGTAAATCGAAAAATTGCTTACAAATGCACAGTAAAGTTCGTGACATAACGAATTCGCTGCGTGGCCTTACTTTTAAGACGTGTTTAGCATTTTTCATTGGAGTTACCAATGTTACCAGTACGTTCTACGAATTGTAGTGTTCATTTTATAAGTAGGTACATTGATTTCGAATTTTAATAGGAAAGTGTATGTTTCTTCTTATTTTTAATTGTATCAGGCTTTGTTATAATTTAGATCACAGACACCAACAGATAAAGTATAAGAAAAATTTAAAATAATCGTAATTAAAAAATAATAATTCCAGTTTTCAAAAATGTTTTTAGTTTTCTTAGTAACCATTGAGGACAATAAAAATACATTGTACGTATTGGAAGGTTCTATTGAATGCCAAAAAGTTTTATCTATCATTGTTGTGACAATAGGCGAGCCCAACCTGACATAATCACGTAGTTCCAGATCAACTACTGTTTATATAGTCATCGTCATCACATCATTCAAAGTCAAGGATTTTTTAAGTACCTACTCGTGTGATTTTTTGCAAATGATTGCTAGCAACATTTTTTTAATGTTAGTAGGTTGTGTTCTTTTAAGTAGGCTAATAAATAAATGTGAGCTCCACACAAACAAACACACCAACACACAAAAGCGCGCGCGCACACAAATAATTTATACTTTCAATAAATTTACTTCGTAGTCAACTTAGTAATTAGTTCTCTTTAACTTTAATTGACTTATTTCTTTATTATCTGTGTAATCCTTTTTGGCCTTATTGTTTTATATATTTTAAGTATATTAAGGAATTTGTAACGCTGTGGTTTACTTCAATAAAAAAATATAAAATATAAATGTTAAGCGTTAATTAGTAAAATTACAGATACTAAAAAGTCAAGGTTTTAGAATTCGTTGTTGATTTTAACTGTTAATTGAATTATTCGAATCCTGTTCATTTTTAATTTTTACTCCATACATTTTTAATTCAGTAATTTCAATGCTATCATCATAAAATGGCTTAATATTACTTATAGCGTACCTATATTTTTTTATTACTATAAACATCCTTATTTCGTATTGAAATAATTTAATTAAACTTTGTTAAGTTTTGACGAGTTTTGTAATGAATTAACGAAAGTAGAGCCTCTAAGTTTACCTACCTATTGTTATAAATAGATACGAATATATATACAATGTACGTAAATTAATCTTTGAAAGAGATCAATGGACATTATATGTGTTTAATTTTGGTTACTTGTTTTGCTCCATTATGTATCTGATGACCTGGTAGAAATTACAAAATTATTCTCTTTATCTTGGCAGTTTAAGTTTAATTATCTGACTGTAAAAAACCACGTTTATAATGCGCGCGCAAGTAGACGACAAAAAAGTAGGTAAAATCAGTAGGTGCCAACTCGCGCTCACTCGCGATTTTCATTCAAGCTAATTGACGAATAAGTCAAAACAATGAACAAGTTGGGGATATAGCCAGTTCGCTTCTTGCTCTGTGTCCCGTTCAGCTGGTCCAGTTTAATTACCTAACCATCGTTTTTTTTTTCGATACTTCAGATGAACGTAATACAACTGGCCCGGTTAACAGAAAAGAAAGACTATCATGGTACAGTCAACTGGACCACGGGAAGAACCCGTTTCTTGCCCCGCAGTTAATGGTTTTTCTCGTGTTTTGTCTCAGTTTACAAAAACGAACTAATTCAAAATCATCAGTAATTTCACTAGGCTTTAATCTGCTTTTCATCGCAACGCAATTTGAATGGAATCGGAGCGCTTGAGACAACTTCTGATGAGTAGGTAATGAATGAACAACACCAATCAATATATAATTATTATATTAAATCATAAGACGGAGGCAATTTTCAAGAAGAAGCCAGTCCTCCTGAAAAATACGTAATTGACAGATGTGTTGATTATTGTCACGCGCCACGTCATATCAGGTCGTTAAATTTTGATGGTTTAGTTAGAGTTATAGAAAACACTAGCAATGAGTACGGTACCAAAAGATCTTTTACACCCTATCGGTAATTTTTTTTAAAAATACTGGTTAAGCCAAGCTTGTCGTGTAAAAAACTGCACTAGTACATCGGACATCACTTAATCATCAAGTTTACGGATCCAACAAATCAACTACCTTCGAATGTTTGCTTAGCAATCTCTACAATTCAGTGGAAATAATAATTATCACTCATAATTTGAATTGAATGCTCGACGAGCAAACTATGAAAACAGTCAACATTGTTCAGTGAGAATGGATAAACAATAGCAGGATGTCTAGGTTACATTTATGGTTTTCTGGGCATAATAGATTTTTTTTGCCAAATATACTTATAGGTATAAATATACGTCTTATCCGTACACAATTTAGTCGGAGAATAATTTTGTTTCTTGTCCGGCGTCAACTAGAAAATAAAACCTAACCAAGTGTAAACATACAGGCAAAACCCTATTTTTTTCAATAATTGCACACATGACACTCTCCAGTGTAGATCCAGCAATCAGTGCATCCGTTTCGGGAACTATTTAACCTTCCAAAGTTTCAAAATGTTGGTATAAAATAGTGCTGGATTAAATATTTCACACTGGCTGCGCGCCGCTGCTTCAACCGCGTAGAAATTTATGTTTTTCATACAAATTTCAGAAAAATATTGCTAACACCAAAAAATGGCGTTATTCATTCTATATTTCTTCTACTATTTACTACTTTCTAATATTTCTTCACTTGTTTGTTGTTGTTTAAGTTTATTTTATCGCGTTTTGAGTAAATCAAACCAAGAAATAATAATTTTCCATATAAACTTTACGGGTGGTAAAGTTTCTTAGTTAGTTTTAGTTTTCTTAGTATTTCACCCCCTCAGTGGTTAACTGTAGATTAGCCTATGTTTTATTCTACTTATAGGTTCTATAAGTAGAATAAAACATAGGCTTACTTTCAACAAACCAAATTTCATCTAAAAAGAAATTCGCTAGTAGATAATTACGCAAATACGTGGAAACAAAAATTCACACAAACTTGCGCATTTATGATATTAGTACCGAACCATATTTTTCATACCTGACCATTGCGAAATATTTTAAGCATAGCTCGTAAATATAAATCTATAAATTTCTTAACCTATTTTATGTAAAAACATCACGGGATCAACGAATGTATTTCTTCGGTAAAACTACTTTCGCATTTTTTACAAGATAAGAATAAAACTGTCTCACTGTATTTCAAGGTCATTTTCTGACTTTATAAACTTGGCCTTGCATAAAAACTGACCGGTGTTATTATGTCAGTTGACCTCAGTTCAACTTTGATAAAACAACTCAATTATTATGCATCAAGATTAATCTATGATTAAATATTCATGAACGGTTGTTAAATAACTATTATTTTAAATAATCAACCATAAGCTTGATTTTGTGAGTTCCGTTGGAATTTTATATTTTTAAATTAATATTGCTATGTTTAATTTATAAATCTTGTTCTAAGAAATCACATTAGTTCTTTATAATATTGAATATGTTAAGATAAAACTTCTTCCATATTGGCTACGGAGTCCTAAAAACCTGAAATCGATTCAATCATAGAGGTCACCGTTTATGGTAATTTAGGTCATTTGTAAATATTAAAATTTTCCATTAAAGTCAACTGAATTATATTTATGTTTTTTCGTAAATATAAGATGGTGCTGGGATTTTTTTCGAATATAAATTTTAAATAACCAAATGAAATAAAAATGTGAGAAGAATATTTTCTCTATATATAATCGATTAACAGAAAAAATAAACAAGTTCTTGATTAATTACTAATATGGTATTTCTACATTACAGGTATATCTAATATAAAGCCCTTTATGCAAGCCTAGAAAGTAAGAATCCAAATTGTGGTCAGGACCTAGTGGAATTTCTTCAGCTCATTTTAAGGGCACTGCATTATGTCAATCTTTTCAATGGACTCTGCACCTATCTTTCTGAACTCACAACCGGTAAAGTAGCGGCTCGAATTGTCTTTTTGTCAGTTAGTCATCGTAACTATAATACTTAATTTATTCAGTTATTCGCTATGTAGAGTCTTGAACTTGAAGTTCATTGACATGATCATAACAAGCTATGATTAATGGGGTTTTATTTGTATCTAGGCGGGATTTTTAATATTTTTACGAAAATTTAACTAATTTAAAAAACATTTTTTTCTTAAAACGATGAAACCTGCTACGGTAAACAAGAAAAGTTTTCACGGAAGCTTTCAACATTATGCATATTCTCTAAAATAATTAGATCATTCATGGGCAATTGATGTAGCCTGGAATCTTCGAACACCTCGCTTCATATCTGCACACTCAAAACCTAATCAAGAAATTGCGACAAACTCTATTACCGTCACAGTTCACACCCTCTAAATTGAATTAAATTTTTTGCTAGAAGTAAATTCTTTCTGAACTTACGTTACACCTTCACAAACGAAAAGTAAACAAAATTTAAAACAGCTTCATGAATTCAAATTGTCCACTTACGTGCTCGCTTTGCGTCCCCATTCTGGCACAAAAACACGACTAAGAAAATCGCCACACCGAATGCGCTTGGCAAATTCATTGTCAATTATTTCGTGTCTTGACTATGTGCTGAATTAAAGTCGACTTCGGCACTGCAGAGCCTGTGTTGTGAATAGCAGCTATATATCGACTAAACGGAAATATATAAGCGGACCTTCTACGAACGTCGTCGAGTCGACATTGTCTGCGGACAACCGGTCGCAGGATGAACTTCACGAATGATCCTACAAATACTATGCTAGTTGAATTCTATAGGCGTTGTTTTTGTTAATTACTACTACTAACTAAAACAATAAAACACACCTTATAATTACGAGCATAATTTGATCTTCCGCATTACAGAGCAGGCCGTCTTCATCTATCATATTTTTTTTTACATCCTGCGTCGAAAACAAGCACTGGCCGACAAATTGATTTGGTACAACAAAATTTTTTCCCTGAAAGTAAGAATCAAGTATTTTCGGTCACAACTTCACTTATTTATGGTAGGTACATTAATTGTAGATTATGGTTAAATGACGGTACCTTATTAAAAACAACAAAACCTTCCGAATTTACCAAGTAGCAGTTATAAAAATAAATAATGCTGGACAATTCACATAGCATTATCTAGCCCCAAGCTAAGCAGAGCTTGTGTGGGTACTAGATAACTGATATACATAATAAAATACATTACATAGATAGATATTTTTTATTATACATAGAAAACGACCAGAACACCCGTAACAAATACCTACTGATCGTACAAATATTTGCTCCAACGCGGTAATCGAACTCGCAACCTCTTGCGTCGCAGTCGGACCTTCGCCCGGATTAGTTGCACTTCGTGCGTCGTCGGTTTCGAGTAAACAACCAAGTAAGTCGCATTTCGTGCGTTCTGCTACGCGCCGAAAAAAATACCTAAACCTCTTGTCCCATTTCGTGCGTCGAGTACAATATAACTATGAACAACTAAGTTTTAAACATAGAGCAGCAAAACTTTTAGAAGTCGCATTACAAATAAATCATAGTTTGTTCTTTAATTGAGGAATTTAATAAAAAACTAGATTTTGTGTAAATAAAATGTATATTTGAAATACATAATGTTGATGTTACGTTATTTTTACAACAAGTAAAGTAGTTATTATTTTGAGATAAATAGAAAGTGATGGCGTAGGTAAATACTTAATTAACTTTACTGGTCTGTCTATCTTTTAAAATAATTAATAACAAAATTTTGTACTTATACCTTTGCATTTAAGTACGTACTTTGTAGTCAAAACATAATATTATTCAATGATATTGAAACAGTTACTCTTGAAAATCAAAGTTTTTTAAATAAGAGTTATTTTTTAGATTTAAATATTTTACAAAACATCTTTTTTTAATCTGTTTTTTTAATTACTATGAGTTTTATTGGGTACTTTTTGATTTAGGTATGTTTTACGATTTTAACCCTAATCGAGTTTTTACAGTAATCAGTCTTTAAATTTTTACCATGAGATAACATTTTGATTCATATTTTTTACGATTTTAACCGTAAATCCTAATTATAGATAATCAACAACAAAATAGTTTTTACAGTAATCAGTATTATAGACATTAATTTGTAACACAATTAGCATAATCAACAATACAAGCGGTTTTTATGAAATACGTACTACATAACAGTCTTTGATTATTTTTCCTTAAATTAAACTTAGATTTGATTTAAACTATTAACTAAAACTAAGTAATTGTAAACCAGTCAAAACAGTGCAAGTTGCTAGTATAAAAATCAGCAAGCATGTAGGAAAGTAACAAAATGAAATTAAAAATTAAACAATGATCAGATACAATATGGCAGATAATCACAGATTGTTACTAAATATTTATTTTTAGAATCACAAATTTTTAATTCTCTTTAATTATGTTAAGTTTGACTTATATTGTGTAAAAGCAGTTCCAGACAATCACCAACCGGTGTTATGTTGTCCACCAAAAACTTATCATATCACCATTTTATATGACCATCGCGATCGATTGTGGCCTGCTTTCGATTTTGATTGGTATTTTTTTGTAGAATTTTTATATGCGTGTCTTTTAATTCATTATTGAGTTTCTGAATAAACGCGAAAAGTAAACGAGTTTTCCTTTTTAAATTTTTTAATTTAGGCGATGGTTCCAGCCTTCTGCAGCGTTGGTTTAAGTTAAGTTAAGTTTAAGAATGTTGTTTAAGTTATGGGCGGTAAAGCAAGCGATCTCACAAAACATTTAGCAAACGAAGAAAGTGTGATAGAGACAGAGTACCTATTGTTTCTTACCTGTTTGACCATCCATCTTATCTTACAACATAGGCACGGATAACCCAGGTAGATGAAATAAAACTAACACCTGCAAAAATTAGGCAAGTAATAATGAACATAAGATCAAATAATCAGAACTATTTAAGTAAATTTAAATTTTAAAATTTTTAAGCCCTTGCCACTTCTGTTATGTCTTTGTATGTCTATGGTATTACTTGCTCAAAATATTCATACATACTCGACGCACGAAATGGGACAAGAGGTTTAGGTATTTTTTTCGGCGCGTAGCAGAACGCACGAAATGCGACTTACTTGGTTGTTTACTCGAAACCGACGACGCACGAAGTGCAACTAATCCCTTCGCCCACCGCGCCACAGAGGTCGTCAATATTAAATACCCGCTAAGTAATTGTTATAATGGCGAAAGTTTTGTGAACTTGTGAGATCAGACACACACTGTCAAAACTACTGACTGGAACCAGCTACGAGTTTGCAACCATAGATGTAGTTGTAGATCTGGAATTACATTCCTACATACCTCTGTTACTTTTATTTCGGAAAAACGGGTGCGCAGCCGCAGGAACAAGCTAGTTAATTAATATCAATCAATCGATCAATCAAAAATGCTTTATTTCCATAAATACGAAATGTACACTCAGAAAATATAATAATATATAGCTAGGTATCGCAACAATTTTTAACAAATTTCCCTATTTAAGGAACCAACAACAAAAATTGCCTTTTTTATGCTGGAAAACTCACACTGCTCCGAAGCGAGCAGGGGCCGAATACCACAAAATTAAAAGCTTCAAATTAAAATAAAATAAAATTAAGAGCTGGTGAGTATCTGGCACAGCGCATCAGCATTGCCATGCAGCGGGGCAATGCAGCCAGTGTCTTGGGCACGCTTCCAACTAGTATTGATATGGATCAGTTGAGCTACCTGTAGATTGTTTGCAACAGTCTGCAGTTAGCTCAATTGTTTCCATTGTAAATACTAGTTTTAATTTAATTCTATTATTTGATTGTAAATTTCTTTCTTATTAAAGATAGCTTCACCATAACAATCAAAGATCCTAGAATCCTACTTTCAATGGTATCGCCTCAGAATGACACATTTTGGCATTTTATATTTCATGCAAGATACTAGGGTGAACCCAGGATATATGCCCCAATCTTTTAAAGGGCCTTGTAGTTTCAAAATTATTAATTTTTCGTGAGTAATTTTTATGAATATAAGTAGATAGATTATTTTTTATGACGTATTAGGTAATTGACCTAAAAATTGCTAATTGGACAAAAAATGGGTTTTTTGTAGACCCTTTTTTTGGGTCTATATGGATAGATGCCCCACTATGAAAATGCTAAGGAGGATAGATGCTCATCGCTAGAGACTAGAATAAAGTGCATATTAATATTTTTGTAAGTTATTATAAACATTAAATTAACATATGAGTTTTGACATTCGCACTCGTGATGCAACTTAGTAATTATTCAAAATATTAAAAATAAATATGTCCTAGTTAATGAAGGTGAAGCTGGAAACAAATAGAAATAAACATAATGACAGAACACAAGAAAAAAACATCAAAAACACGCTGACATTATTAAGTACAAAGGGATTTATGCCCCTAAAAGCCTCAAGGTCATCTATGCCGCGAAAAATAGAGGCGTTTATCCCTATTGGATATGGGTAGATGCCTTTTTATTTTTAATTGGATAATGAATAATGCTGGACAATATTCACACAGCATTACCTAGCCTTAAGCTAAGCAGAACTTGTATTATGGGTACTAGATAACTGTTATACATTATACAATACATTACATAGATATTTTCTTACTATACATAGAAAACGACCAGTACACCCGGAACATAATGACAGAACACAAGAATATGAAAAGGATAAAGCAAAAAACGCTATTGGTATATTTTGTGACCTTTCTAAGGCTTTTGATTGTGTAGATCATAGTACACTCATTGTAAAATTGAAACATTACGGTATTGGCAACAAGGCACTGGACCTAATGCAATCTTATTTATCTGGTCGAGTCCAAAAAGTAGATATTGGTAAAGAAAGATCTCGGGGCTCAAAAATTGAATTGGGCGTCCCACAAGGATCAATATTAGGACCTTTTTTATTTTTAGTATATGTAAATGATCTCCCTTTTTTTGCAAAAGATCTCTGTGATATAGTGTTATTTGCTGATGATACTTCATTGATTTTTAAAGTTGACAGAAATAAATGTAATTATGACGATGTAAATAACTCGCTTTCACAAATACTAGATTGGTTCACCTCCAACAACCTCGTACTAAATGCTAAAAAAACCAAATGCATAAAATTCATATTACCAAATGTAAGAGAACTTCCAACTAAGATAATGCTAAAGGATGAGATCGTTGACCTTGTCGACTCAACGGTTTTCCTAGGTTTACATATTGATTCCTCTCTTCAATGGAGACCGCAAATTGAGGCTCTCGCAGGCAGACTAAGTTCAGCAGCATATGCGGTTCGAACAATTAGATATATTACCGATGAAGATACAGCTAGGTTAGTTTATTTCAGTTACTTCCATAGTATCATGTCTTATGGTATTTTGCTTTGGGGACGGGCAGCCGATATTCAGACTATCTTTGTTCTCCAAAAAAGGGCTGTACGCGCAATTTATAAATTAAAGCCACGCCACTCTTTGAGGGAATTATTTAAAGACATAATATTTTAACAGTAATATCGCAATACATCTATGAAAATCTAATGTATACACACAAAAATAAAGATAGCTTTTTAAAAAAATCTGATATTCACAAAATAAATACAAGAAACAAGAACAAACTGCACATCCCATCATATAGATTACGAAAGGTAGGGAAATCATTTATGGGTAATTGCGTACGCTTCTACAACAAGCTTCCATCTGAAGCAACTGAGCTCCCTATTCGTAAATTTAAACTGTACATAAAACGAAATCTTATCAAGAAAGCCTTTTACTCCATAGATGATTACATCAATGATGTTAATGCTTGGCCAGATGTCGCCCAGTTCCGCACTGACAATGGTATTTAAGGGAAATAATGTTAAGCTTAGTTAGTTTTATATAAATATTGAGTTTTATACAAATTAGATTATAATTAGACTAAGATAATGTATTAATTTTAAGTTTTATAAAACTTACTAGTGGTTTCTTTTTCGCTTCTTCCACTAGTGGACAAAAAATTGAAGCGAATATAATGAATAACATCATATTTCCTATTTGATAATAATGACTATTTATAAACCTGTTTATAGTATTACATTTGACGTGTCTAAGTGCTTAGTTTGTAAGCCTAAAGAAATAAAGTTATTGACTTTGACATTGACTTTGACTTTGACTTTGAACAAATACCTGCAGATTGTACAAATATTTGTCCCAAGGCGGGATTCGAACCAGCAACCTCCTGCGTCGCAGGCGGACCTTCGCCCACCGCGCCATAGAGGTCGTCATAATAATCTGAATACTTTATATTTGATAAATTCTTACCTAGGTGTGAACTCAATGCGCCAGTCCAAAATAGAAAAGAATTTATGATAATATTAGACGTTATGAAAAAGTAAATACGTATATAAACAGTATAAAACATGTATAAAAGTTACGCTTTCGTCGATTTTGCCGCGCATTTTGATCGCAGGTACGAGATGACGCGTCTGTTCCTAACTAAATTATGACCTGCAGGGGAAAAGATGTGAGGCGCATAAGCGCTTCTTGATTATTATATCAGTTTTAGTTGAGACTTTGGGAAATTACTAGTTAGGTTTTTCGAAAACGAGGCACCAATCCCACTGCGGCACCAATCCTGGATTTAGATAGAATAGATAGATTATTGCTTTATTGCACCATCAGTAAATTTACAATATTTAATTAAACATAAACTTAATACTAACTATATACTACCTATATAGTGGCACAATCTCCAGCCTTATCGCTAATTGCGATTTCTTCCAGGCAACCTTTGGATGGACAGGATCGGTACGCATTAAAGCTGACGGTAAAAGTGACGGTCATTTAATATTTATGAAAGAGTTTTCTATGTTAGGATGATATTTAAATCATCATCATCATCAGCCTATATTAGTCCACAGAGACATAGGCCTCCCGTAATGAGCGCTATAGCGCCCTGTCTTCAGTTTGCCACATCCAGCATCTGCCATTATTTATGCTTCGCCAATCGTCATCCCACCTGGTTGGAGGGCGTCCTACACTACGTTTACCGAGTCGCGGTCTCCACTCAAGAACACGTTTACCCCAGCGGTTGTCGATTCTTCTCGAAATTTGGCCAGCCCACTGCCTCTTCAGCTTGCTAATCCTTTGAGCTATGTCAATAACCTTCGTTTTCAATTATATTTAAATGATGATATTATATTTATTTCGCAAATTTATAGAAAATTTACCGAATGCCATGACAAAAAAAAAGTTGAGAGGTGCAAGGGACACCCGGATGGAACGAAGTTCCTTTCCATAAGAGATAGAGAGAGAGACAGACAGAGAAACATGCGCACGCCGCACGGCTTTCAATAGCTTACTATAGCAAAAAGTGTCGTTTCAACTTCTCGTGAGATTTTTTCCGTCCAGCCCCCTTTCACAACGCGCGATAAGGAACTTAGTTCCAATAGGAGCATACTCTACCATTATCTACATTAACCGTTAGACGTTATGAAAAAAATAAAATTATACGGTTTCCGCGTGCGATTCCAGCTAGCATCAAAAAGATTTACGATTACCTACGCTATTAATTCTAAAAGGATGTTTTGGTTAATTTTTACATTGATTTGTTAAGACCTGAATCTCGTTAACCTTGAAGTCAAAATCTACGGGTAAATTACAAGACTTATTGCAAAGTTAACGATTAAATCGTAAAACTGAACAACCTCTTCAAAATGTTTGAGAATTGTCTTCCGCAAGGCTTATTACCTCAACCTCAACAGCCTATAATGGTCCACTGCTGGACGCAGGCCTACCCTTGTTTTTATTCTCATGGGGGTAATGCCCATAATCTCCACGCTGGGCATGCGGGTTGGGGATCGCAGTTCGGTGGTATATCTATTTTGCAAGAGGCGCTGCTGCCCACCCGCCGGTGTATGATAGTCGCTTAGTCGCCTCTTACGACACCCACGGGAAGAATTATAAATAAATAATGCTGGACAATTCACACAGCATTATCTAGCCCCAAGCTAAGCAGAGGTTGTGTTATGGGTACTAGATAACTGATATACATAATAACAATACACAGATAGATATTTTTTATTATATATATATATATATATAAAACGACCAGATCACCCTGAACAAATGTCTGCAGATCGTACACACATTTGTCCCGAGACGGGATTCGAACCCGCAACCTTCTGCGTCGCAGGCAGACCTTCGCCCACCGCGCCACATCGGTCGTCAGGTTGGGGCTTATTAGTTCTAATATTATTTAGTTCCTAAACTCGACTTAGTAGAATTTGCCACGCTTAATAGGTGCTATGCTTTTGTACAATTGCGATTATTTGCGTTATTGGTGGTATTTACAAAACGAAATGATATCCAATTTTTCTTACGGAGATAGGTAGGTACTCAATTTGGCTTTATAGGGAGAAGGACTACAGGAAGTCTCCTGAGACCGTTCTCAGGATACTGTCCATTTTTTTAAAAGTTATTTTCATTCTAACCACAGATTTTTAATAAAGACAGGAAGCAAGAAAATGGGCATTTTTTACTCCTTATTTTATAGGACTTACTATCTACTAAAAAAATCAGAAATCGCAAAAATACTTTTCCAAGGCGCTTGTGATCGCGAAAGGTTACGTTCGATTAGTTATACATAAATACTAGGATATCAATGAATAATAAATAGTAAAGATAAAGCAATTTACCTATTTAAATAACCAGCTCTTTATTACGTCACAAATGCGATTTGAACCCCGAGCGCAACTTAAGATTCTAGAGGTAACTCACGAGCGGAGCGAGAGTTACTTAAATCCTGAGTGGGAGA
Source organism: Eupithecia vulgata (assembly GCA_946478455.1). Taxonomy (NCBI): domain Eukaryota; kingdom Metazoa; phylum Arthropoda; class Insecta; order Lepidoptera; family Geometridae; genus Eupithecia; species Eupithecia vulgata. The sequence continues at coordinate 6,460,904 of OX297869.1, read as the reverse complement.
GGAATTTAAGCTAGCCAAAGAGGAATACACGACGTGTTATACACAAAGAGCCTTTTATTAGGTTCCTAATGTAAAATGTTCTAAAATTCAACACCTTACCTTGTTGGAGTAGATTATGAATTAATAGACTGATAAATTCAGGAAATGAAACAATACTAACAACCAAAGAATAATGCTATTTTTTTTACCATAAAAATATGTACAAAATATCAAAATTATACAAATAATGTTAAATCAAAATGTTTTTAATCATTTACATCACTAGGTACATTTTTTCATTTCTTAAATCATTTTAGCCTTAATATCGATAAGTATAACTTAATTTATGGATAATGGTAAAATAATAATATATTGCTTATTAAAATAGATTTATGTTTATGTTAAAATAATACATTTTTAAGTTATGTAGGTACCAATCTGGTTTCCTACCTAGGATTTATTCATATTGAAGCCAAAAGTGTGATTATATAATTATTCGCAGGGTTTCGTATACATTAATGAATAATGAATAATGCTGGACAATTCACACAGCATTATCTAGCCCCAAGGTAAGCAGAGCTTGTGTTATGGGTACTAGATAACTGATATACGTAATATTATACATTACATAGATAGATATTTTTTATTATAAGTACATAGAAAACACCCAGACCAACGGAACAAATTTCTGCAGATTGTACACAAATTTGTTCCGCGGCGGGGATCGAACCCGCAACCTCTTGCGTCGCAGGCAGACTCTCGCCCGCTGCATTAATGAATCATTCAATTGCATTTAGCAATTAAATGATTCATTAATTGGTAATTGCTTAATTGGTAAGGGTAAAATATCCTGTCCGAAGCTCTTCTTATTATGGGGCTAAATGATAAATATCATAAATTTTAATAAAATTTGTATGCTATATTGTTGAAAATAAATCTTTAATATTTAATGTAAAAAAAGTTCCTACGGCTTGTAGTACAATTTGCGCTTACATAGAAATATATTTCTATAGTACCTACCTGAGTTATAAAGCCAGTCGCTGTAGCCGAAGCGGCTTAGACAACATCAGATCAGAGGGGTCCAGTTCAGTTAACCAATTGCTTTACTATGACAATGGTATATTGTCGCAAAATCGGCGGCGTCACGTATCCTTTCATGTAACAAACTCTACATAGAGCGTGCGTTGCTATTTGCACGGAGAGATTGATAGAATAGTTTAATCTTGACACTTTTGAGGTTCTTTTCATGTGTGTGTAGTATCCGACTTTTTGGTGGGATGCCTAAATGTGTTATTCTACAACGATGCCATGGTAATAGTGAAACAATTAGTTTAACAGAATGACCCAAGCCTACCTTACTAGTATAAGACTCTTAAGATTATTGTTTCCGGTTATTATGATATTCAATGCGTTGCAATGTGCAATCACTAACGCAACTTACTGATCTTTTGCCTAATGGATCAAAAAATTACACCAGAACAATCAGTAGGCACTGTTTGCTTAAAAAAACCCTGAGGCGCAAAACAATACCATTTTGGTTGTTATTCAAAACAGCTGATAATTGCCTGATGGACCAAAAAATTACACCAAAACAATCAGTAGGCACTGTTTGCTTATAAAAACTCTAAGGCGCAAAAAATACCAATTTGGTAGTTATTTAAAACGGCTGATAAAAATAGGTATAAAAATGTTAGGCTATCATTATGATGATCGAATTAAACCTAGCAGTCTCCCTAATTTGATGTTTGAATCTATCATGCCTCCACAAACCGAGATAAATGATGTTGGAGGTCTCTCGTAAATGACTTCATCGATACGCACGTATAACTGCGCTGTAAAAGTCTAAATTCTCAATATTCGGTGAAAAACTCCAAACTCGTAAAATACTGTCAAATTTCAGAGGTTACAATTACAATATTTATAAGATTATCAGTACTTTGGTATCGGCACATACAGCAGTTCATCATACGGTACAGCATCGAAGAATTTCTTCGTTGTGTGGACAGTAACGTTTATGGCGTAGTCGACCACGGGTTGTCCGAACTCTTCGGTTACCACGCGCCAGTTCTCGTTCAAGAAGTCTAGGACTGTTTTACCTGAAAATAGATTTCAAATTAGATATCTCTCATGTACCCAGATTTGTATTTTTGTATGTGACGATTAAACTTGAAAACAATTGGACCGATTTCAAAAAATCTTTTGCCGTTTTATGCTTCATACCCACCTATCACTAAGTAAGTAGGCTATAGAATATACCCGTGCGAAGCTGGGGCGGACCGCTAGTTATATAAGGAGTTCAATTTTTTTTTGTGTAACTTAATTTTATGAATAAAGATTTCTATTTTTATAATTTGCACTCCATCTTCTGCCCGCAACTTCGCATAAATTTTTTCAAGTGCTTAGACTAAGTCTGCATCTTTAGCATGACTAAGTCTGCATCTTTAGCATGACTAAGTCTGCATCTTTAGCATGACTAAGTCTGTCCCCGAGATATTATTTAACTCCGTACCAATTTTCATTAGGATCCATGCAGCCGTTTATGCGTGAAAAGATAACAGACAGACAGAATAAATTTTGCTATTAAATTATAAGTATGGTATGGATTACTCTGGCAACAGAGAACCAATACTGTGGTTGCTCACATAAACTTGCTGCAGCTATCTATCAGTAATCAGAGTTAAGGTGGTTTGTCGCAGATTGGCGCGATTTTTTTTGTGGTTTAAACTTTTTTTTGCTTTCCACAAGCAATAATACTACCGAAAAAGTAAGTTGCCGCAAATCGTAAACCATTTTCTATGAATTTATGGTAAAATAAACTTTGATTAATTTGTATTTTGCGAGCATTTGGGAAAATGTAGATTTTTAGCACAAAATTTCCTATCCCAAATGCTCCAAAAATACTATAAACCACAAAAATATTTGAATTTCGCGCCAACCCGTGACGATCAATCTTAAAGTACTAGATTTATTGTTTTTGTATTAGTTATCGATTTATCATTAATCAAAATGATAAAAAAGTGATCAAAACGTAAATCTGTCAAACCATTTGATGACGTCTGTGGCACGGGAGGGCGAAAGTCTGTCTGCGACGCAGGAGGTTGCGGGTTCGATTCCCGCGTCGGGACAAATGTTTGTACGATCTGCAGATATTTGTTCGGGGTGTTTTATTAGGTTTATCTCTTATCTAGTACCCATAACACAAGCTCTGCTTAGCTTGGGGCTACAAATGCTATGTGTATTTTCCAGCATTAATATTATTTTATTTTTATAACAATTGATAATACAGTCCTGTTGTCGTAAAGTTTCCTGCCCGTTGCAACAGTTGTTAAAAAACAAAAATAGTTTAACACAGTGAAATTAACCTTTTTGGTTGAATGTTTGTTGCTGGGATGAGATGGGTTAAATATTTACATGCAGGAGTCGCATTACATTACGACGATGTTTACAGCCAATATTATTCCAGGCAGAGTTAAACAATTTTGAGTGCTTTCCGGAAACGTCAGGGAATGTTCGTATCCATAGGCGAGTCTAAGGTACTATGAAGTTCAAGAGCTTATAGCTTATCAAGTAAAAGTAAGCGTTTTTGCAAGTGATGTAGATAATTTAGTTTTTCAAGTAGTAACTAGATAGTACAAATATCATTATTGTGAAGATTTGCTTACTGTTAGACATTTAAATCAAATTGAATGATCTGAAGAAAACATTTCGACCTAACTCCAACTAAAATTTGTGCTCTCTGTCTCTGAACTATACAGAACTCTCAAAATACGAAATTGTTGAAAATATTTAAGTGACTATCGTTAGCGGGCAAAGATTCTTTAAAAAATGCTTGGCCATTTGTTCTGTTAAGGTTATTCGTCGGGCTGGCAGTTGGCTGAAAATATTTTTTTTATGGTTTTTAACACTTCTGATTATCTATGAACTCATGATAAAACCAACTTCGATTCACTAGTATTTTTGTAGCTTTTGGGAAAATACGAAATTTTGTGCTAATAATCTACATTTTCCCAAATGCATTACTTTTTCGCTAGTCTTTTGGCTTGTGAAACGCAGAAAAAAATCCGCAAAAAAACTATGAATGTCGCACCAACCCGCGACGAACCACCTTAATATTCTTTGCTGTAAGTTTTTATCAGGCCTACCTTGTATTATTTTCTTAGTAAAACACTAGGCTGACTGCTGGTTGAAAAACATCAGGCACTAAAGTAGGTATTACGGAAGTAAATTTATAAACATTTTCAAAGTACATTTTACATTTTTTTTTTTTTTTTTTAAGTTACATTTTTTTACAAAGGCATTGATTTAGGTATCTTGAAGAGGTTCCTCATCCATATCAACTTTGGATATTGAAAAAATCGCAGATGGCCTTAAGATCTGTTGTTTGGATTGTTAAGTAAGTACAAGGTAGGTACATAATACATTATGTAAATTGTTTTTACAATTACATTTGAATTTTCAATTATTGCCTTGTGTGTAAATATCTGCTTGGAACTTCTGTATGAAAAATTTCAGAAGGCTCAAAATTAACATCGCATCCTCACCTCAACAGCCTTTAAGGTCCACTGCTGGACGCAGGCCTCCTCCTGATAATCGCCTTATTGGTTTTTTTTATCATCGCATGAAACCTGATAATCTGTCTCTCGCACTGTACAAAATTGGAAAATTACGGCAACTACATAATTATACTGTGAAGTTAATTAATTGTTTCCCCATGTGTGAACGTTGATAAACAAAGTGATTAATGGACTTCCCCTGGTGCTTACATTAATTGGAGAATCTGCTGTAATGAGCTCTTTGTCAATTAAATTATACTTCAGGTCAACAATTGTAGGTACAGTCAAATTGAAATTGAATTGTAACGCATCCAATTTTTTAATATTATATAGTTTTTTCACTTCTCTTGTTCAAAAAGTTTGTCATTCAAAATTCGAGTTTACGCTCTAGGAATAAAAAGTATTTATACTTTTCATTTTTGTCTGAAATCGTCAGCCACTGTAAGACATTTTTCCTCTTACATATACTCGAATTTCTAGTGTTCCATGTACAAAGAACATACATTCAATTAATTTTTTAAAAGGTACTGAAAGCGCTTTCTTGGTGATTCTGGATGTTTTTAGTTATAGGGACATCGTAGGCTATGTCATCGTAGGGGCTATAGGTACATCCTAGGCTGTGCTAAGGCGTTTTACCTATAATAAAGACTTTAACGCATTAGTGTGAGACTTTGTATACTGTGCTTTATAGTTATTTAGATACCATGGGTGGGTATAAAATCTCGCTCAGATGCGTATTGTAGAAAGAGATGTCCTCTATTTCAACGCAGAAAGACAGCTGTTAGCCATTTGGCGCTTTGACGACAAAGTACAAGCTGAAATTAACTTTTTTTGCGGTGAAGATTACATACTTAATCTAAAATGCCCCAGAAATACAGGCCAGAAATACTGATGTCAACAAGCCAGAAAACTGTTTGCGTCTAAGACTGCCAATCGACTACATTATGCATCCATCACAGTTCAAAGCAGAGGCGCCTTCATAGCAAGGCCTATTGCTTTCAGATTCTCTGGTCGATAGATACGCTAGATTCTCGGTAGACCACAAAGCGTAGTGAATCGGCATAAAGGGTAATTAATCCTATTGTCTGTTTGAATTCAAGTATAAATCAATAGATAACGCATCCACCTAGTGGATGTTTAGGCAATACCTAGTTTGGGTTAACTTTGTACCTAAATATATGCAATATTTCGGCACATGTTTCTTGCGCCATGGTCACGGAATAACTGAAGTCACTGCGAGTTAGTTCTACGGGCAGACCATACCGATCTACCCTCGTTCTGTCTTTTACTACGAACGTTACCACTACCAAAGTATATATCTAATTTTATTCACTCTACGATCACCCTGTTTGTTATACGTACGTATACCTAGTAACTGGACTAGAACACCCCGAACGAATACTTGCAGATCGTTCAAACATTCGGGATGGGAATCGAACCCGCAACGCAACCTCCTGCATCGCAGGCACACCTTCCGCGCCACAGAGGCCGACAAATTTAAATAGGGAAGCTGGTCGCGGTCGCGGTCGATGGTCCGCTTTTAAGACGTCTTGTGTAATGTATAATAGACATACTTAGCTCTGGATTCCCTTTGAAAAGATTGTTGATGGTGTAATGTATCCGTTCGCCGTAGTCGAATTCGTATTTGTAGCTTTTGATGCCAAAGTGGTCACGGCCCTCTTTGTCCTTATAGTACTTTGTGTTGATGTTCAGCTTTATGATGGAGTTTACTGAAATGTGAAAAATATCTTTTGTCAAATCTTGTCTAAAACTATTTGCTATCTTATTGTCCGTTGTCCTGGGGCCGATTTCCTAAAAAATAATCGATTGATCGTAATCTCGTACGTATCGTCGCATAATTACCCATTTTGGCATTTTAACCATGGAACAAACCATGCAGACAGATGAAGAGACGTGCGCGTTTCAAAAGGTTGAAATCATTATATCAATCTCTCCGTGCAAATAGCACCGCACGCATTATGTAGATTTATCATCTATAGACTATTCCGCGGCAGTACAATTAGCGATTGATTAGCAGAATTGGGTTCTACTAGCTGTCTCATGTCTACCCGTTCTCAACCCACTGCCACTGTGTATTTTATATCTATTACATGCTAACCTTCTGTTTACATTAAATTCATTTATAACGGGATACTTACCATGATTTGATTTTTGAGATAACAAAAAAAAACTTCTGTTTACAGCCAATATTTAAATACCAGCCAAGCCTACATTTGTTTATTTTTAACTGTTGTATCGTCGTATCACCGTAATATAACCGGTTGTCTTTATCAACGGTTAAAAAAACACGATATAATTATGTATCCTAAATTGTTATGGCACATTTTCAAGAAGTTCTCGTTCGATGCGATTGTTTATTGTGTTTTGAAAATTTTGAAACCCATCGTGTCATAATATTAGGAGTTCTGTTAAGTATCGCGTCTCCTAATCTTGATATTTTGTTTAGTTTGCTATAGAACGCCTGTAAAACCTATGCTCATCACCATACGTTTTTCCACTATTGATAATATCTCCTCCAAACAAGGGGATTTTTCGTAATCACCACGCTTGGCGGTGGATCGGTAGTCGTTGTGGATTATTTTAAAGCACATAATGAAGCAGTTGCTGCTCTCCCTTACTGATCGTTTACACGGTCGATTTTAGTCACCAGTCGCATGCGGCCGGTTGCCGCGCGGCCGGTTGCCGCGCGGCCGGTTGCCGCGCGGCCAAAGTCGGATGCTACCCAACTTTGGGGCTTGCGGCTTTAGTCACTTGCAACTAAGCCGAATTGCCATTTAGATGGTCGATTTACGCCGCGCGGCAAAAATCGTGCGGCCTTAGTCACCCGTGTAAACCCCACTTAACGTAGGTTTCCTTTGTTTACTCTACTCTCGATATCAACGGGCGGAGGTTTTGATTCTTTCTCCATAACAGCCGAGCTATAAAACAAATACTTACTTATTTTGATTTTAGAGTCTCCTTCTCCGTTGATAGGGAAGAGCAGTAACCGTCCAACTGCCGTGTATTTCCCTCTAATCGTGATATTGCATCGCACATCTATCTTAAACACGTTCTTTTCTAGATATGCCCTGAAAAGAAGAAAATTCGTTGTTAGAATCGTTTAAAGTTAACTATATTAAATTAATCAAAATTCTGTCAAATAAGTCAAACAGTGTTTCTTCTCATTTTGAATTATTCACGTCTAAAGAATATACATAACGAACGTCCATATTGCTTTTATAAGTAATGGGATTAATCAATATAAATCTACAACCAGTCCCTAACTCATCATCATCATCTACCTACCGGTCATTATCCCACGCTAGGTGTGGTCGGCACAACATGTACTTTTCTTCCACTTACTTCTATCAGCCGTCATCTCTATACTTACACTTTCCTTCTTAACCATTTCCTGTTTCTCGCTATCCATCCATTTTTTTCGGTCTTTCTCTCCCCTTATTTCCTTCCACATTCAGACTAACTATAGTATCTAACTGAAGATTAAGAACTTACTGCAAAATATATTGGATTATATTAACTAAACGTAAGTGAACGGTAATAAGTAAAAATTACTGCGTAGCAATTTCTCATTTAGCTAGATTCCCAGATATGAATGATGAAAACGAAACATCATGTCTAAGTTACCAAATGCTCACCAACCCTATAAAAGGCTATACGGAAATCGCTTGAAGTTCCCCATGCATAAACATATGTATGAGTGGGTACAATTTCGTCGTTCGTGACATCAAATAATTTATGAGCTACCTAATAATCTTGCTTTTTCGATTATTCGTTATTTTGAAGGCTTCTGAAAGTTTCATTTGAGATATGTTGGCTTCATACGAAATATGTTTTCTTGTTCACAATTTCCTTATCAACGTTGTGGGAATACATAAAGTGCGTATAGATATAACAGTATGATTGAAATAATTATAAATTTACGTCTTCTATTAATTCTTATTATTATTGTGGACTTATCAAATTGTAGCAGAAACAACAATGACTCTGATTCTTCCCTGGCTTTTCATTTGAATCATAATAATAGCACCCCTAATCCGCTATAACTTTTAAGACTATGGTGGATTAACAGTATATTTTCGCTTGGAAAGCAAAATTATCCAGCTAGAAACACAAAGGGTTTCGTCAACTCAATGCGCACAATAACCGTGAGAATAAAACCGCAATATTGTTGCACGTCAAGTGTATACTGTGAAATCAGTAGAGATGCTTTGCAATTACGTTACTTAGTTAACTATACCATCTACGTATTTACGTATCTACTGTAGTAACGTCAGGCGATCTAACTATGACAACTCATGGTAGACGAACTGATACTAATTTCTTCTTATTTTTATGGCTCGCTGTGCTTTGTTGCCACAATTTTGCCAGTGTCCATGTCAAAAGAGTCATAAACTTTAGTAGGAGAAACAACAAATAAATATTCAATATAAAAGAATAATCAACCAGGAAATCTTTTTGAATAGTAGTACCATTGATTTTATTTGCAAGACAACACAAAGTTAAGGACGCAAGCACAACATAAAAGGTTAATAAAGCAGGAGCTGTACAAATTGTTACAAAAATTGGTGTTAATATTTACAGTCTAATTTTATTAGCATTTATAAATTTACACAATAAAAAGTTTATAATGAGGAAAAAATATATGAGATAGTAAACACTTAAGGGAAGTAGGACGCGGGATATCAGGGGGGAGTACATCATAGAGGGAAAAATTTAGAGCAATTGAAACATAATGTGGTCAATGGTTCCTTCTTCTAAGCCACACTCACACATAGAATGGTGATACTAATTTATTCGCCTTAGGAGCAAGGTACACTTACAGACAGTTTTTCAAACGGTTGACAGTTGACGTTTAACGGTTGAATAGTTTACTACTTTTTGTCAACAAAAAGTTAAACTATTGTCAAAACTAACAACCGTTAGAAAAACCGGCTGTTAGGTTCGCCAATTAAAATTTCACTTACATACAATAAAAATATACTTACCGATATTTTTATTGTAAGTGAAATATAAACTGATGTAACCAGTGTCTTGTACCTGTAATCTATTAATTATTTAATACCGGTGTATAATAGGAACATCAGATTACAGATAAAAAGTAATAATCAAAGCCATAAAACGGACAAAGTAACACAAAACAAAGAACTTATGAAAGTATAAAAATGAGTAATTAATAGATCTTGTGTGGATCGTAAAAATTAATTGATTGTGTGCGTCAAGAAGTAGCGACTCTATTATTGGCCAGCATAATATTATACTATATTTATGTTCACGCGCGAACTACACGTATAATTTGTCATTTGCTATTTATTTTATGCTTAATTTTACCTTTTAGTAATAAGTATTTGTTTAATTTTTTTCTTCTTGTTTTTTGTTATAAGCTAAGTTCCTGTTTCATTTATATCCTTTGTTTGTGTAAGTACCTAAGTTTAAAATGCTATTGTATCTCTACCTACCTATTGTACCTAATGTCTATGTTTGATTTATTTATTGTTATGTGCTGTCGGTGTGTTTGTGAACCAAATAAATTTCTATCTATTTATGATTCAAAAGTTTCTCTTCAAAGTTTTTAAGATTCGAAACCGTTATCATCATCATTAACGTAAGCTAAACATAGGCCTCCCCAAACGACGATGCCACGAATATCCGTTCCTCGCCTTCATCCATCGCCTTATTATCTTCTCGCTGTTGCAGTACCTACTTGATACTAATAGAACCAAGCAGTCGACGATTGCCTTGCGAAACCCACTCACAGTACCAGCTTAGTCATTCTACTGCATGTTTAGATATATTTCTGTGATTGCGTTGAAGCAAGGCGTACCTTTTCAACGTTGAAGGATCAGGATAGAGTAGCCTTGGATATTATGCGTTAGCGTTGAAAGTTGTGTTATATCGGTATTTCCAACAATCAATTTGGTTAAAACGTATTGTAATGTAGCAATATATGGATTTTAATTGATCATTTCCATACAGATTGATAATTGTTATTAATAAAGGTATGCAAAATAACTGTATGAATAATTAGGTAAGTAAGGGGCGTGAACCTACGTACTATATCCTCCGGCGGTAAAATAACATACACTTACTATCCTTGTCATAATAATGAAGAAAAATAAAATCTTATCATGTGCATAAGTCTCATAATACCCCTAGGTTTGCTCTAAGAAAACTCTGTTAGGGTTAAGCTCGCCTACATAGATTTTCGTTGTTTTATTTTTATTTTTGAACTTTGTGTACAATCAAGAATTTAATAATAAATTTTTGTTTGTCTTTATTTTATAAATGAGTTAAGATTTTTGGGATGATGTATTCCTTCACAAACTAGAATGAAAACTAGGTAGAAATGGTAAAATATGGTTTATGGTTAGTATTACAGCGAAATGTTGCTTTAGTTACTTACTTATATTGTTCAACGTAATTTGTAAACAAAACCATATTTCACAATTTCTGCCTAGTTATCATTCTAGTTTGTGGATGAATAGGTACATCATCCTCTCATGGTCGAAGTATGGTGACACATAATGCGTTAGTGGTTTATATAAATAAATAATAAATAATGCTGGACAATTCACACAGCATTACCTAGCCCCAAGCTAAGCAGAGCTTCTGTTAGGGGTACTTGATAAACTGATATACATAATATAATACAATACATAGATAAGTAGATACTTTTTACTATACATAGAAAACGACCAGAACATTCTGAACAAATGTCTGCAGATCGTACACACATTTGTCCCGAGGCGGGAATCGAACCCGCAACCTCCAGCGTCGCAGGCAGACCTTCGCCCCCCGCGCCACAGAGGTCGTCGGTCGGTAAATATTTTTAGATATTTGTCGGTTATGTTTGCAAATAACTATGAATATGATTTGAACTCCGCGTTTGCAGTGAATTTTAGCAATTCGGATTTCATGTCACCAAAACTAAATAAACGAATCTGACAGCACTATACAGGGTTTCTTTTTGAGATGGGAGTGGATGGCCGAATTTGAAACTATAGTAAGAGAAAAGCCGTAAAAGGAGTTATGAGCTCAGCTCAATATATGAGAAAATAATAAAATGTAGTTATTTTTAATTTTCACGTTTTTCTCTCTCTTGGTTCCGGATTTGGCCATCCACTTCCACCTCAAAAAGCCATCCTGTTTATGTTACTGCTCCTTTCACAACGATTGAAATAAAAATGATTGCATTATTCTTAGTTTTGGCAACCAATTGACATCAATAAGCCATAAATTAACAAAAGATTCACTTACTCAACATTCAGCACCTGACATTTCCTCAAGCCAGTCGCTTTTCCTCCGTAAAACGTGACCTTGATTCCTGGCAGTTGTATGGGGAGGTTGTCAATCACAAAGGGATCCAGTGGTGGGACACCTAAGTGTGGCATTCCTTTGGAGAAGTTCAGTATCGCATCTTGAGTGGACTTGATCAGGCATTCCGGGTCTGTGGTATTGCATGGGTGGATGAAGTCAGCTGTGGAGAGAATACAAATTGATTGAGTGGCTGATTGGCTAAGGCTTGGTAAAAATCATCATCATCATTTTCCCTGCACCCCACTCATGCAGGGTCTGCAACTCTGCACAACATGTTTTCTTCTTCTATTCGTGTTGAGATGCAGTTGGCTCACTCTCTTCTTACTCATGTTATCTTTTAGTCCATCCATGTTTTCTTTGACCTACCTTTACTCTTGTATACATTCACATGCATAAATGGGGGGTGAATATAAGGGGCTAAAAGAGCCGGTTGCCCAACAAAAATATTTACTAAGCTGTGCTTAAAAAATAAGTTAATATTTTTACAGACTTCAGGAGGAAGTTCTATGTTCGGCTGTATGTATTTTTCTACGGGTGTTCATCTATTTCACTAAATAAATATAACCCCGTAATTAAATATTAATTTCCGAAGGAAGATTTATATTTTTGAGGCTTTTGTCTGTCAAAGTGGTCAGTTTGGGCGTTCCTTCCAACTTCGTTAAGTTGGAAGACAACATTTGCATAAACATAGCAGTGATTCAAATAATTCTTGGTTTCGTGTTTCGGTATGAATGTTTGATAAATTGCAATAATTTAGTTAATCATACAAGTTTATGGAATACAGTGCAATTCAAGAATGGTTAAGCAAAATAATGCGTTATAAACACATAATGAATTTTTTCAGGAACAAATTTTTGCCCATAAATTTTGCTTTATAAGTACTATTACATATTGCCGATCGATCCTGTTTCTTAAATTGACCAAAAATATATTTTGAACCAACTTAGGTTGGAGTAAGTACTAAAAATCAGAAATCGGTAAAAAAAAACTGACGCTTTCAGAGAAGCTATAATAATAATCTAAGCATATCTTGCCATTATCACTATTGAAAACCTTATATACTACGAATTTGCACACGATTTGATACCACTTTAAATGTTTCGATATAATTTTATAATATAAAACTAACTATACCTAATATAAAACCTTTCTAAAACCACCTTTTGCCTACGATATAAGCGCCAGCTTAGATCTTCCTGACGCTGACTGTACCTACTGGTATGGTCTTTTGAACATTGAAACCAATTTAGGAGTTTTTCAACAAATTTGAATCAAAAGTAGGCCTTTGTTATTTCTGCTGAAATATTTCCAATATTAACATGATTCATCGCTCTGTGTAGTGCAAATTTAATGTAGAGAATTGATTGAATTCTACTTTGTACATTTGAACCATTCCAAATCGTTGGGCAAGATGTGCCTACACGTGAGCTGTTGCGCGATTGGTACACGCGATGTTTTTAGTACCTTATAGATACAAATTACAACTGCAATTTACTAATATGGATTATGGACCGTTGCAAACAATCTATAGGTAGCCATGGAAACTGATTCGAATCATTGCCAATCGGAAACGTCCCAAAGACGCAGGCTGTACTGCCCGGCCGTATACCAATGCCTGCGCTAATGATGATGCGCTGGGGGGGGCACCGGCTGCGCCAGATACCTAGAAATATTATCAAAAGCAGGTATTTTATGGCTTAATCGCAATATTTTTAAACGTGAGACGTCACGTTCACCATATTGTCATGAAGCTTTAGCTGGATATCTTGTTTGAAAGAATAAAGATAGACAATTATTTATTAGACACAACAAGTAAACAACAAACATGATGGTTTTATCATTCAATTGTTTCTAATTTTAGTTTGATTGAAGGAACAGAAGCAATTGAAGATGACAAACTGAGCGGTGACGTCACAGAAAAACGGCACCGTTTTTATCACCAGAAATTAAGTGAAGTTTAAGTTTTCGTTTTATTTTCTCAATAAATTAATAATTTGTAGGTGTTTTATTTTTTTGGTATTTAAATAACATAAATAATCGATTCAAAATTAAATTAATTTATACGTATTCAGCTATAGGTATGTTACTTATGAAGTATCTATGTTTGTTAACTACGTAATAAAATAATATTCCCGAGAGATTACTATTCCTCCCGTAAAACTAAAGAAAAAGGTTTATAAATGTTGTGAAAAACCAATAAAATTTATTGTAAACGTGGCTAAAATTCATTCATAATGAGTTTATTACCACTATGTGTTATGCACATCATTCAGGATCTGTTATATTGTAAACAAAAGATGAGAAACAAAGGGAACTTTTGGTGAAGACTTAACAAGGAAAAGGGGCTTTGGGGTTGCCTTTACATATGTTTGATAGAATAATTGATAGAGTAAAGTAATTCTATTTTCGGTGGTTGATTTAAGTAGGTAGACAAAGCATTTGTTATCATTACCAAACCTGCTATAGGTCATTGATAAATTTTTACTTGACTAGGTTCCAAAAGACGAGGGTCTCGCCGAAGTCAAAAAAATTTTTGGGAACTGATTTCATTTCTTAAAGGACGAGGGTTATGAAAAAAATGGCCCGCTACAGTGTGGAACATTGACTATGGATATAAAAGAAGATAAAAATACGTAGGTGTGTAGTCTACTTCTATATCCTGTCGTAGATCTTCGTGGCATAAGCCGAAAGCTCACCGATGAAATGGCAAATCTACATGGACTACATGACAATCAAAGTAAACATTGCAATATTTGTAATCACGCCTTGAACGAGGCAATGTATGTTAAAAACCTGAGGCCTTGACACGCGTTGTGTGGTTATGACGATTTCTCCGAGATAATAACAGAGTAGTAAGTACCATGACTTTTCATGGTAATGTTTACGTACTCAGAGGAATTGCTAACCGCTTTTTGGTGCGTTAAGTGTGGAACAAAACGGTTTAGCTTTTTTTATTAGTGTGCGTGGAATTACCTTGTATCTATATAAACGTAGTGTTATCTCTTGACTCAAACTTTGTCGTTATGCGTGTGTACTTGATTTTATTTACACAATACCCATCATCTTCAGCCTATGTTAGTCCACTGCTAAACATAGGCCTCCCCCAATGAGCGTCATAGCGCCCTGTCTTCAGCATGACGCATCCAGCATCTGCCTGCAGTCTTTCGCTGGTCATCATCCCAACTGGCCGGAGGGCGTTTTACAATACGTTTACCGAGTTGTGGTCTCCACTCAAGAACACGTTTACTCCAACAGCGGTGGATTCTTCGCGAGATATGGCCGGCCCATTGCCACTTTAACTTGCTAATTCTGGGAGCTATCCATTCTAATTTTCGTATAGGCATTGTGAGCCAAATTTATCGAACGGTTCTCTCTGTTACCTCAGATTTATAATTAATCAAAATAAAAAAAAAATAGTAGGTACAGGAACATTAAGTATATTACTTTTATCCCAACGAATCGCGTCTTAGCCGCTGGCAAAAGCAGTTCTTCAATAAAATTGCTAGTGCAAGTTCTTATTTCCAGTAAGGGAAATGTTATGAAATAACAAGCTACCTTAGTATCGAGAACTGGTAGTGTCAGTGGATTTGTAGGACAGCGAGTTGCAGTTGCACTTCAAGATCTAGCCATTTCTAGAATTTGCACTAAACTTGTAATAAGAAGGCGATTGCGTTCCCACACATTGCGTAAAATCGTCTACCTACTTTCCGTTTGATCAAACTCAAAAATTCTATATTGCAGACCTTGTATGCAGGACATAATTTTCACCATCGTGAATCTTTGAATTGAAGTGAACGAATAAATTCTTAAATTCTTTACTGTACACAAGATACATAAATAAAAATTAACAACGAATGTCTATGTACAAAGGCGAGCTTAACCCTAACAGAGTTTTCTTACAGCAAACCTAGGGGTATTAAGAGAATATTAAACATCATTATAGTTAAACTTCCATCATATACAATTGAGAACCTAATTTAAATGTATGTTTGTATATAACCTATTTGTGGTGTCGTATAAGAGAGGCCTTTGTCCATCAGTGCACGTGTATGGGCTGATATGATGATGCTTATGATATAAGACGATAACTATTTGGATTATTATAGCTCTCTTTTGTACCTAGACTAGCTAGAATCATAGTACTCCGATTCAAATGTCCTTGTAAAGATAAATTAACTACAAATAAAAAGTTCTCATCTTACTTTATCCTGTTGTTTATCTGGAGCAAATACATAAATTTTAAATATGCTCGACCTTCCAAGTCACTAATGGGAAATTCGTGTTTATGTTGTAAGAAGGTAAAATTATTTGTTTGTTCAAGATTATCTTCAGATACCAGAGTGGACTTCACAATATTTCAAATTATACTTTTCCAGGTCATTTCCTGTTATGATTTCATTTGATGAAAATAAACGTTCGAATCGTGTGATTTCAAATCATTTTTCAAATTAAACAATGTCCTACAACTTTTGAACAGTCAGGTTGGTGAAACCAATGGCTCAAGAGATGTTAGGTTGTTGTGATTTGGTGACATTAGACTTAACCCCCAAGCCCGAATGAAAATAAATGATAAATTAGGAACTCACGTGCAAGCTTAGCCGTCGAGCCACCAGCAAACGCCAGAAGCACCAAAACCACATATCTGTCACACATCCTGGTCACATAAAACCATGTAAACTATAACGATACTGCACAGAACCGCACTTGCGGTTTGACCCTCGCTTCGCTTATGTAAATTGGAACGTGTTCTTTCAACTTCGCTTTGGTTCTCGGGATTGCATAAATCGGCTGATGTGCCGATTTTCACGCAACACTGGCTGTTTATCCGTTCGGCAAATGCGAGTGGCTAGCGTGCAAGCGTGCCTATTCTGGATAGAACGCACGTGGATTGCATTGTCAACGGATGGGGATACGAGCTTTCGAAATATCAAGGCAACAGATTGAAATTACTTATCTGAGCAAGGTAACTTTGATGGATCTATATTTCGAGCCGGTTCCACGCAGTTGATCCTAGCAGCTGTGTGGAGCTATCTGTTCTAGGGATTTGCTCCTTTTTAATGAACTGAATTATTTTATATAGTTCTGTAATATCTTGACGACCGATGTGGCGAAGTGCGGCGGGCGAAGATCCGCTTGCGATGTAAGGGGTTGCAGGATCGATTCTCGCCTTGGGATCAATCTTTGTACGATCTGCAAATGTTCCGGGTGTTCTGGGTAGGGTGTTCAGCAATCGTGTGCCATATGGTAACTAGAGGTAGGTGGAACCAAGTGCAGAAACCAGACTTGTTAAACCTTCAAAAGTCCGTCAGCGATTGATTCAGTATTTTTTCAAAATTGGAACTATTTAGTGCTGTAACTTTTTTTTACGAAATAACATTACATATTATTTTTATATAAAATGACCATGTTAGCCACTACTATTGAAATCAATATATAGACGTGAAATGCACTTACTTTAATAAAGCAACTCTGGGCGTACACTGTATCGAAAAATTGAAATTAAAAATAAAGATACTTTGGATTTTATTTAACAAAAAAAAATGTGTCTTTTATCTTCCGATTCCCTGAAAACTTATCTAGTTCATTGCCATCCCAACGGTATGCCATATGTGTCAAAATTTAATAAAAAATACACATAAGAATCGTTCAGGTATTTATTAATCTGCCTTTTTGAATACCCTGAAAATTACCAACTTAATATCATTTATCATGAATTCATAGAAAATAGTTAAAAGTTTGCGGCAAATTACTTTTCCGAGAGTTTTATTGCTTGTGGAATGCAAAAAAATTACCACAAACAAATTGAATTTCGCGCCAACCCACGTCAAACAACCACAAAATCGAGTTCGGGTACTTAGTATTCTGCAAGTATGTCACAGTATATATAATGGACTATGTAGGTAATGGTAGGTAGGTAGGTATATGTGAAATATTTGTTTTGGATGCCAGTCTTCGATGTTATAAACTACAAACACATCTATAAATCTAGCCTCTCCGTAATATTAGTCTACACCTCATTATTTGCAATGTAAAACACTTCAAATTTTAATTGGATGGCCGAAATGAACCGACGCCGTACAATTTGTTATCGACTCGATAGAGCAAACCAAAATCAAAGATCCAGCTACTTTTGCTTTGATTATCCAGACTTGTGTAATAATTATGTAGATATCTGTGTTTTTGTTTAGTGAGCTGGTTAATGAATAGGCATGGTGTTTTAGACCTGTTTTATGAGATAAAGTCGTTTGTTAATTGGATGGGCATACCGCTTTTAGACCAAAATACATCTGGATTTCCACTTGTGTCTATTTCGGCCTTTACCTCGACTGATTTGGTATTTTTGGAGGTCCTTAGACTTTTTCCTCTATTTACGTTTAGGGATTCAATTCGTGTCACCTAGGTACTGAAAAAGTATACGTTTTGGAACGTAGGCTACTAGAATCTTTGGTTTGGAATTTTAGTCAAAATATGCTTTTTAGGGTTGCGTGCCTCAAAAGGAAAAATGTAACCCTTATAGGATCACTTTGTTGTCCGTCCGTCTGTCTGTCTGTTAACCTTTTTTCTCAGGAACGTTTGGAGATATCGAGTTGAAATTAACATCAAATAGTCAGGTCCGATACTTCTTGGAGCCGTAATATAAATCAAACTTCTAAGTCAACGCAATCAACAGTTCCAGCTGTTTATGCCCAAATTTCTTGATATTTCCAAGGGAATCACATGCACTAAAAACCTATAGCTACGGGACTTCCCGTTGACATTGAATCGTGTAATTTGGCACGAAGCAATGTCTTATAGCACAAATAAAGGAAAATCTGTAAACAGTACTATGTAGTTTATTTACAAAAAAAAACTCGTAAGGGACCAATATCTATCGGGTAGGTAGGTATCGATTTTCCGTTGATCTACGTAAAGGTTCAAGGACTTATGGAACCCTCGGTGCGCGAGTCGGACTCACACTTGAAGTTTTTTTTATATTACGATTTTTACACGTGACGTGAAATTACCTGAAACCTTACCTGAAATTACAAAATGCCATAGGTAGGTAACCTTAGTATTTTAAGTAAGCTATCCTGACCTTAACGCTTAATACGCTCAACCGCTGCAAGCGTGTTGCATCGTTGCCTAGACTACAATGATTTCCATATTATCACCCTGAAGTTTCTTATCTAATTGGAGGCGAACCCGCTTATTATCACGTTTAATTCAGGAACATGCCGATTAAATTTATAATTGGCGAGAATGGGAAGGAAACGCATCAATCCGGTCGAATTCTCACCTATCTGCGTTTTAAATCATCCTTCGTAGATGCAAAAAATGCAAAAAAAATATTGATTATAGGTACATCAGAGGGCGGGCAGCAGCGCCTCTTGCAGAATAGATCTACCATCGAACTGCGATCCCCAACCCACATGCCCAGCGTGGGCATGCGGGGCTTTTATCTCTTTTATCTCATGGGGGTAGCATACCCCAGTAAGGCGATTATCAGGGGAGGCCTGCGTCCAGCAGTGGACCATTATAGGCTGTTGAGGTGAGGCGAAGATTGGTTGGATTGTGGACACAAAAAAACGCTATAAAACGACATGGTCATCGTAGAAAATGGCCAAGAAATAAGTGATCAAAATTGATCGAATACAATACAGCAGTCCTAGTGATTCCAAAGATTCGAGTCCTGGCGATTAAAAACCTTGTGCGTTGGGAAATGAAAAATAGATTCCACCATCCGACAGAAAAACTGATACCTACTTCATGTTGAATTAAATGCGTTGTATTTTACCAAGATTTTGATCGTAAGAATTGTTATAGTCTTAGAGTCAGGTCAGGTTAGCCTCAAACAACAGGTTATGTAACTGTCGCTTAATAGAAACGATAATAGCTTAAACTAGGCGTTACTTATGGCTTATGAGGAATTATACTAATTTTATAGCGTATCTCAGTGTGGTGCCATGCTGCATAGAATTAACATCCCCCCAACTCTTCCCGCGGATGCCGTAAGGAGACTAAGGGATAACCACCGCGGGGCCCATTGCAGAAGAGATCTCGCCCCGAACTGCCATCCCTAGCTCGCATTCCCTGCATGGGGATTATGACATCACCTCCTAATAATAAGCACCAGTAAAGGCGCGATAGTTAAATACATAGCATCTCTAAGTCGAAGTCAATAACTTTATGTAATTAGGTTTACTCGTAGTTACAAAATAATCTAATAAGACATGTCAAATTTTAAAGTTTATACAGCTTTATGCAAGCTTAAGCATTACGTGGTAAATATTATCAAAAAGAAATAATGTTTTATTGATTTTCTACTTACTTAATTTTTTTGTCCATTATTGAAAGAAGTGAAAAATAACCCACTAGTCTGTTATCTGTCCAACTGAATAAAAATATAAGTAATATCGCCTGCAAAAACTACGTCCGCAAAGACTACGTCGTCAACAATGCTTTGCTAAGCATGCCTCTCAGGTGCCAGGCAATTTGTACCGTGGTGATCACGAACCATAACATATGAATTATGAACCATCCTCGCGACGACGTCTGATTATCGCTTTGCCTTTGAGTTTTTCAAGTGACCTTTTTTGTTCCGGATTCATTTTATTTTAAAGCTCAGATATAAATTCAGAGTACACTATTCAAACGGTCAGTACAGCCTTCCTAGTCCGAGCAAAATGTTGAAGTATTTAAGCTTTTTAATTTGTGTTTTTGCTTGTAACAGCGTGGCTAATTATGGTAATAAATTGAAATATTATCTCTCATCCGCAGCGTAATAAATAATAGTTCTTTGTTAAAGCTGCCACAAAGTTTTTGCTAATTATATTCCCTGTAATGACTACTTAGAAATTTTTGTATGTAGGAATATTGTAGAATATTTGGTGCCCTAGTCTCTACCGAGAAAATTATCAATATTTTCTACCAGGTTTTAAGGAATAACCAACATATAGTCCAACTAAAATAAAGCTATAATGTAGTAGGTTTTGTATTTTACTTTTCACATACCCGACCCACAGTGAAATTTATTCTTATTTCAGTCGAAACTCTCGACAAATGTCCAAGCAAAGACAACGAGTGCATGAAAAATGTATACAAGAAAGTGGTGAAGCACATTGGAAGTGACGGATTATCTGAGTTTGGCATACCCCCTGTGAATCCTATTACGCTGAAAAATGTGACTGTTTCGTTATTTGGTGCAATTAACATGATCCTTGTTGAGGGTACTGCGAAAGGTGTAAGCGAATGCGAATTCGATGAGTTCAAGTGAGTACTGGTTTAAATATATTTTGAGAAAATGTCATTATTCCAGATAGATACAGAAATAGTAATATTGTAAAGAGGAAAGATTTGTTCGTTTGTGTTGTTTGAATTGAATATGCTCTTAAACTACTGGACCGATTTTAATAATTCTTTCACCATTGTAATCCAACATTACCTATTACTGATAAGTAAATGATATAGAATATACCCGTGCGAATCTGGGGCGGACCGATAGTATTGAATAAAAAGGAAAGATTTGTATGTTTGTAACTGTAACGAATAGATAAACACGAAAACTACTGGACCGATTACAAAAATTCTTTCATCATTAAAATGCTACATCATCCATAAGTTACATTGGCTACCTATATATTTTAATACTAGATAAATTAGAGACCCCTACTAAAACTTGAATCCTAAGGTGTGAGTGAATGCGCTGCAGAAACTTTTGTTCATAGAAAAATGTTCTACAATATTAAAGAACATTTAACACTACTTATAGAAAAAAACTTCTCAATACCTTAATGTGTAGTTTTACATTTTAAAAGTTGATAGAAATGACGACCAAAATCAGTCCATGTTAGCCATACCTTTTTGTTAATCCATATCCAATTAAATCATTTCGTACTCAAAACTGTTTCAATAGCTGTAGATCTTTTTGAGTTATTTAAATTACACTTAAAGGTGTATTTTACTTAATACCTAACCTACATAATGTAGGACACTACTACACCGACTGCCGGCGGCGGCGCGGGGCGACGACCCCGGAGGTGTACCTACTTAATAAAATATTAGCTTATGCATTAGTTCTAAGGATTTTTGTATCTCATTTTCTGTAAATATTTTTGTTTGTATGAGATTTGATTTAAAACAAAATCGGACAGTTTATCCTAAAATATTTAAAAAAATTAATGTCCACCCCTGCGAAGCCGGAACGGGCCGCTAGTAAAAAATAAAATGTTAATGGCACACAGCAGTTCGACCAGAACAACTTGAAAGTGATGTCATAATTATTATCATTTGTGAAGATGGTATCTATAAATACCAAATTTTTTTTCAGACTTGACCTCGAGAAAGGTTCTTGTTATCAGGAGAACACTTGCAGCATTATACTTGAGGGTCAATATAAAGTTATTCCAACTGTGCTTATTACCACTATATTGGGAGAAAATGCTCTTCACGCTGAAGGATACACCAAGATTGAATTAAGTGAGTAATTTCTGTCTTTCGATCAGGTGAGATTGTGGTCAAACGAAGGTCTTACACAATAAAAAAAACTAATCGGTTTTTTTGGAAGGTACGGCCTACCTAGGATTTATGGCTTAGTCATCCAATTTTCTACAAATAGAAAGGGTTGGCTACAAAGCCTAAGAAGAGTCCTTCAAATAGCAGAAATCAGACTAATAACGACCGATGTGGCGCGGAAGGTTGCGGGTTCGATTCCCGCCTCGGGACAGATGTGTGTACGATCTCCAGACATTTGTTCAGGGTGTTCTGGTCGTTTTCTATATATAATAAAAAATATCTATCTATGTATTGTATTATATTATATTATGGGTACTAGATAACTGATATACTTTATCAGTTATCTAGTATCTAGTACCCATAACACAAGATCTGCTTAGCTTGGGGCTAGATAATGCTGTGTGAATTGTCTAGCATTATTTATTATTTTATTTTATTTTAATATTATAAATGCAAAAGTTGAGATGGATAAGATGTAGGTATGTTTGTTGTCAATCACGCCAGAACGGCTGAACGGATCTGGATGAAATTTGGCACAGAGATAGACGCACGCGTTATTTAAGGTTATTTCTATACCATAGGAATCGATTTTTAGGATAAAAAGTAGCCTATGTTACTCCACCATTTCAACTAACTCTATGGTAAAAATCAAGTCGTTTGGTTGCTTAGTTAGGGCGTGAAAAAAGGACTAACAACAAACAAATAAATAAACGCAATTTCATTCTATAATATTACAATATAGGTATAGTATAGATGGAGTAATATTATTATGTGTGTA
Source organism: Eupithecia vulgata (assembly GCA_946478455.1). Lineage (NCBI taxonomy): Eukaryota > Metazoa > Arthropoda > Insecta > Lepidoptera > Geometridae > Eupithecia > Eupithecia vulgata. The sequence continues at coordinate 6,437,768 of OX297869.1, read as the reverse complement.
AATGTAGCTGATAATATAAATACCTAACTTTACTTGACTTCTTTGTTTTTGGCAATGTGGTTTGTCACTTTTCTGCCAGTGTCTAGTTCAAGGAAATGATATATAAATGTAAATAATTTCAGATAAGTTACACATAAAGTTTGACTTCCCCATCCACGTCGAAAAGCGAGATGATGGTGAGACGTACTTGAAGGCAGACTATAAAAACGTCGAGTACGAATATGAAATTCAAGGAAAAACTGTGTTTGCAGCTGATAATATCTTCTTAGGAGGAGTGGAAACAAGTAAGTAACTGGGTCCTAGCTTATACTTTATTTTTGCTTATTAAATAATGATACTAAATAAACTATCATGTATATCCGATGATCCTATCCATACCAGGTTGTCTGGCAGAGATCGCTCTTGAGCGATGAGACCGCCAATTGTCACTTATGATATAATTGTTTTATGTGTAAATTGTTTTTTTTTAGTTTTAAGTGTGCAATAAAGTATTTTCTATCTATCTATCTATCTATCATCAAATCAAATCATTTTTTCAGGCAACATTAGTCTAGTCTAGTCATTAGTCTACAGGATGTAAAATACTAAAAACTACCCTGCCCATATAAAATATACACATATCTAACAAACATATAATAAACCTTTTTACTAGCATGTAGTATCAATGACGTGTGACACTCACTATGTGCTGCGACCGGTAATCGTCCGCGAAAACGTCGTAACAGCACATTCTTCGGCCAGAATTCTTTCTTAGAAGGTCGAAATATTCTCAGTTGGAATACGCACTACAAACGATTTAAAGTTTTTAAAGGGTGTGCTTATTGGAGGGTATGATGCCCTATATGAAGTATCAATAGGCTAATTAGCACAGAAGCTGTATAAACAGACTTTGTACAGCAATTTTGCGGTATAACAGCTCTTTCATCATCATAATCATCAGCCTATATTACTCCACTGCTGGACAAATGCCTCCCCTTTGAGCGCCATAGCGCCCTGTCTTCAGCTTGCCGCATCCAGCCTCTGCCAGCAGTCTTTCGCAAGTCGTCATCCCACCTAGTCGGAGGGCGTCCTACACTACGTTTGCCGAGCCGCAGTCTCCACTCAAGAACACGTTTACGTTATCGGTTCTTCGCGAGATATGGCCGGCTTACTGCCACTTCAGCTTGCTAATTCTTACAGCTATGTCGATGACTTTGGTTATCTGTCGTTTTGAATACTATCCTTCAGAGAAACTCCGAGCACAGCTCTTTAAGGGCTTTAAATTAATCCTTAGACTGGAGATCGTATTATAAAGTCTTTCTGTACAGTAGCGCGATTTTATAATGATACATGTATAAATTTAAGCATTAAGTACCAATGTTGGTAAACGTATTCTTGAGTGGAGACCTCGACTCGGCAAACGTAGTATAGGGCGCTCTCCGACCAGGTGAGATAACTATTTGCGAAAGACTGCTGGCAGATGCTGGATGCGGCAAGCTGAAGTTAGGGCGCTATGGCGCTCATTAGGGGAGGTATATGTCCAATAGTGGACTACTATAAGCTGATGATGATGTAAGTAGGCTGATGTAAAGGCCCTACCTCACCGGGATGCCACGGCGTCGTCTCTGTCAATGTATGCAAATTATTCATTCTGTGCATAGCAGCTAAGGTGCCCATTCCACTTATCCAATTATCTTTGTCCAATATTTGATCAAAGTTCTTGGATGAAGGCCCATTCCATTCATCCAATATCTTTGTCCAAGATTCCTAAGTAATTTTCGTAGTTGATTTCAAATGAAATTATGTACATCACATCACACGATTAAAAATGCGAAAGTGTGGATGGATAGATGGATGATTGTCACTTCTTTACGCCAAAACTTCTCAACGGATCGGGCTAAAAATTTGCATAGGTATCTATTGTAGCTGCATATGCTGAAATAAACTATAAGCTACAATTTATGTAACCCGTAAAATTTCAGTTTCTATGGAAAATAATTAACATGTGAACGTTTTCACAGAAACAACTCGAAGCCATGGACTGAAACTAGTATCAAATCTTTGATCAAATATCGGTGTTGGTAGTAAATTGGATGAAGTCATCCAAGTTCTTTGATCAAATGTACATTGGACAAAGGAATTGGATGAATGGAATGGGCACCTAACTCACTTGGCGACAGTTTGGCAACGGTGGCGTCTGCCATTGTTGCCATGTTTGTATGCGTTGCCAGCGACGTCTCGTGGACGTGCTGTGGCGTCCCGCTGAAGTAGGGCTGTAATCCTATTTTCAGTGTCTATCAATTGGGTGTGACTAAGTTCGTTTTGTAAATTTATTTGAACGTTCTTACCTTGAACTTTTTGCCCAATATTCCGCGCAAAACACCTGTTTTTTGATTGTTTTATTGCTATCTTGAAATTAATAGTTTTTATTAAACTTTTTGCAAGTTATTTTCGTGTGCATGCTTCATCATGATTATTTTTTGTGGTGTACGATTTTGAGTTAGAGTTAACTGCTTCTAACTATGCTTTCAAATTATAGACCGTATTTAATTAAAAATTGCTTGGAAAATACTTCCCGAATAAAAACATTATTAATTATGACACTTTGCAAAAATAAGCCGAACGTTCTTTTGGTATTTATTTAACTATTTCTGAGATGTGTAACTTATATTTTTAACTGACTTCGAAAAAAGGTTTTATGTTGAGCGATATTGAATTGTTTTCGCTATTGTATAGAAATTCCATTTCGTGGTGGCCCCATATTTGATTCTCGAGGGATTATTATTATTATTATTCCGCAAAACTTACAAACAGTGCATATTTAAGGGATTCGAAGTGGTTTTTAGTTTTTTAAAAACATTAAAATTAAATGATTGTATGCAGGAGGTCCAAATTGTTTCCGGTGGCAAAATTACGATTTGAAAATAAAATAATTAATATTACATTAGGAAAATTAGTGTATTTTATACCAAATTTAAGATAAAACATGCGGATTTTATTTTTAATAAGTTATTCCGTCATGTTTTCCATGGCAGGCAGATACACAATCGCGGAACTTTTCAACTACCTATATAGTTCTCTTAACACCCTCATCGCCAGTGTATCATTTACGATACACCAACTGGTATCTTTCACTAGGCCAGTGTATCGTGAAAGATACACGCGACATGGGTATTTTCGCAGGCCGGTGTATCGTTGCCGGTGTATCGTTGAATTTTGAAAAATTTTAAATTTTTGAATTTTATAATATATACCTTTTCATACATTTTAGTATGCGATTAGATAGGGTTTACCCTGGAGAATATTTTCTACAAGTCTAAGATACTCAGTTTTCTTAATTTTTTACTGGTGTAACGTTGTACCTTATAATTAAGACTAGAGGCGACAGGCGGAATCGAACTGTCCGCACTTATCGCATCAAGCGAATTTTTAAATGTGCCGGATTAATTTGCAAACGAATAATGACGTCATCCGCACTAAACAACTCATCGGCATTACCGATAGTTCAATGTGTTCGCTCCCTTCGGTGCTGATCAGTGGACGCTTCTATAGCAAAGCAGACAAATAATTTTGAAATCCGTTTAATGCTGTCAATGCGGAGCGTCCGATGCCGGCCTGTCGACGAAGTTAGCCTGTTGTAGACAAACCTTGTCGTTTGTTAATAGAGAAAAATCCACATGCTCACCAAATTAAATATATGATAGTTAAATAATAAAATCTTTACCTGTCTCTATTGTAATAATTGTGATTGGTGTACTTTATGTCTGTCTACATAAGATACATATCTTGCAAATTTATTTATTGATATACATTTTCAACATGCAATTACCTACGTCACCTCATCGAGCACATATCAAGTAAAGGTGCTATACTGAACCTTGCTACTCTGCCTACACGTCAGTGTTTTAGCAGCACCTACTTACATAAAGGGAACGCCCAAGATCGTCTCTTAGTGCTGACTAAAAGTTAGAACCGTGCGAGATCTTGTCGCTGGTGACAAAAATACTGATATAATATAGTGCTCGATGCGTCACATATACCGACATTATTTTCAGCCATGACAAGGAAAAAACAATAACAGAAAAATACAATACGACTTTTATAATAAGTATAGGATTTATGGAATAAATAGAAACGGACTAAAAGTTGCTTTTTTCTCTTCCAGGTACAACCCTCATACCATTCCTTAATCAAAATGAAAAGTTCATCATGAAAACTCTCGGTAAACCCTTCGTCGACAAGGCAACAGAAATCTTCTTCGAATATTCCGGAAATTTCTTCGATGTTGTACCCACCAAGCATTACATATCTGATGATTTGAGATCTTATGTCAAGGAATAGAGTTTATAGATTGTTGCTAATAATACTCGTGCTATGTTAATTAATAATGAGGTTGGAATCTTTATTTTGTGCTGTGATTAAAATTGTTAATTTTAAATGTTGTTTGTTTGTTTACCCGTATCAGCTTTAACCTTAGCATTAAAGAATTCTAAAATATTACCATTAAAGAGTCTTAGTTATTCTAAAACTTGTGTAAGTTTATAAAGAGTACATTAAGTAGGTACCTACTCTAAGAAGATGATAATGAAATAAACCACTCTAATGCAGGAATATTCTTTGTGAATATAAATATGTATAACACCTATTGGCCTGCCAATGTTGTAGCCAACCTAGATAATTTAAAATGACCTTGATATTAAGTTGACAACAAGCGCTAAAATTAGATCTGAATTCGTTTTGAAAGTTTTACTACGATATAAAATTAACGGTATTGTTTGAAAGTATTTTAACAGTTTGATAGAGTAAAATTTGACATAATTGCATCTAAATTTCATATTATTTATTCGCTATATAAAGGAGAGATTTTGAGAAGAATGACAGTTGAGTTGTCTTTCTCAGGCATCATGTCTAAATTGGTTCTCTTAGTTCTTTGTGCTGTATTTACTTCATCATACAGTGAACTATCGTATCGTAAGTCATTTGTGTTTTATTTACAACTATCTTGTAATTCTATTGTTTCTCTAAAGGATAAGTTTATATTAATGTACTGAATTTGGTAAAATGACAACTAATTTCATTTTATTAGAAGGGTATCATTTTACAGTTATGTACTTTATTCATATTTGTATAGTGCTCTGATCTGCAAAGCATTTTTATTGAATTGGTATGTAACTACGTCGAGTCTTCTCGTCATCCATACCGCAATGCTTGAAACGAGGGTTTTCAATCAGTGCGTCCTACCCGTCATGGCCTACGGAGCTGATACGTCGAAACTCACGGTAGGGCTGGTCCACCAGTTAAAGTCGCCCAGCGAGCTATGAAGAGAGCTATGCTCGAAGTTTTAGAGACTGCTGGCAGATGCTGGATGTGGCAAGCTGAAGACAGGGCGCCTTGGCGCTCATTAGGGCAGGCCTCTATGTCCAGCAGTAGACTAATATAGACTGTTGATGATGATGGGGTGGTATGTAATTGTATAACATAAAAATATGGATGACATAAGAACTAAAGAAAGGATTTAGTCAGTCGATATTTTTTGTTTATTTTTATCAATGTTCAGGTTATTTAACTCTTAATTTTAACTTTATTATATTTTAGGCAAAGCTCTTCAAAAATGCAGCATCAAAGACAACGAATGTCTAAAAGACATGACGGAAAGGGTAATGCAGTACGTTGGTGAATTTGGCATCCCTGAAATGATGATAGCCCCGTACGATCCTTACCAGATTAAGGATCAAACAGTGTCTGTTGTTGGTCTTATGGACGTTACTATGGTGGACGGTGTGGTTGAAGGCATGAAGGATTGCACGTTGGAATCTTTTTAGTGAGTCAATGAAATATAATATTTAGTAATGCATGTTTCGAAACACAGGTATTTGCTACCCACAACGGTAGCATGAATTTCAATCAGATTAATTTATATCTATATGAGCTGGTTACGCGTGGTATCCATTCAATTATTATAGTGTAGGTAACAGTAGGTTTTCCATAAATCTACCTACATGACTTTCGCTAGTGCTCTGTTCTTAACAGACCTATAATCGTTGTATGTTTTGTATGTTAGAAATTTTTCATATTCTGCTGCTAGATCACATTTCCAGTACTTGGAAATGAAAGAAAAAAACTTTATAAAAGAAATCAACTAAGTAACAACGCTTACACGAAATATATTTTTCTATTCCCACAGTACAAACATTGAAGAAGGCATAACGTATTTCGATACGCTGTGTGAGGTTTTCACAATCAAAGGCGTTTATAGAGTCAGATCTTCGCCTCTAATCGACCAAGTCTTTGGAAATGTCGTAAACGGAGAAGGAAATGGAAGTATTGTTATGGGTAAGTCTCAAAATTTCGTTAAGCAATAAATATAATATGTAGCTAGCTATTAACAATAAATCAACTTTGATACTAAGCATCGTCCTTATTTTATGAACTCTTTAATGTCCCTATCTTTCTTTACTTTCTTTTTTCTTCAATTCATGCATAGTTATCTAGTGCTTTGCATAATGTTATTACTCACCTAACATTAAAGAGGTCTTCGACAATGTTATCAAGGACCTAGAATTACGTTGCAATTTCACAGAAAAACTACCAATCAAAATGCTAAATTTACTTTCTTAAAAACAACCAAATCCACCATGAAAGATAATACCATCGGAAGTGTTAGATTTTTTTTTACTAGATATCTTATGTGCAAATCTGCTGCCCTGGGAATAAGACGTAAGCGATTAGGCACATCATCATCATATCAGCACACAAACGTCCAATGCTGCCTCTCCCGACGACGGACGCTGCAAAAAGTGGTCTAAGCCGCCTCCATCCCTTAACTCACTGTATCGTCAGTCTTTCCACTAGATGGCCCGACGTTGTGGTCGAGTAGACCGATAAGTAAGAAAGTAATGCCAAAGTCTTGTTTCAGATAAATTGAAAATGAGTTTCATAACTCCTTACGAAGTTAAAATGAAAGATGGAGAATATTTCATTATTCCGGACACGATCAACGGGAACTACACGTATGAAATGGAAAAAGTGACATTTGCTGCAGACCAGATTTCTTTAGGCAGCTTGGAAATCGGTAAGACCAAGTACCTAATTATACCCTCAAGTTCTACTGTTTATTCTCTTGATCAATTTTATAAAAGACTTGCACAGGTAAATTCCTAGATATCCATATCAATTAGGACCTACCAAGTAAGAACTACCTACTAGAGATAAATTAGATTCACTGCGTCCAAAAATAATAATATTTTGCAGAGATAATTTTAACGTTATAGTTAAAAAGAGAGACAAGACACTTCATACTCGACTGAAATTTGTGCGGTAGACCTTGAAACTCATAGTGTGCTTTTCTCTCAAGATATTCAATATAAGTAGGGGAAGATGGGTAGGATTCGTACACCGGGAGGCTTCGTACAGAGGTCATATCTCGACTATCCAACATGCTGAAGCGTTCAAAGTTGTATACGGGACTGCCGCTCATATGTATATATATAGGCAACCCTCCAAAAATTATGGTAGTGCGCTTGCAGACTTTGACAGAAAGAGTTAATATGTGTTTTGGCTACTCAAAAGTAATTTTTGGTTTTCCTTGGAAGCATCGGTCTTCAATAAGTTTTAATAGAATGAGAAAAAATATTTAAGTCTATTTTGTAAATAAATGCATAAGATTGTTATAATTAACAATAGTTTAATGATTACCATAACGGTTATTTTTTTATTATGATTTCTTTGTGACAGGTTTGATTGGGGTACCTTCGTACACTTAAATTGTATGTAATTTTTATACTGTACGAATGCACCCCATGGAACTAACAACGATTAAAATCAAGAATATAATTATTATAAAACTAGGTCAGTAAGATATGCCTAAAAGGTGACTAAAAAAGGTGAAATAGCTGAGAAAATAATAAATTCCTAGAAGATACAAATGGTGTTCGAATGTACCCCACGTGTGGGGTGCGTTCGTACAATTCCCACTTTTTGGGAAAATCGTTATACTTTCGCCAAGTTTCTTTGTATCAAATCAGAAATACGCTGTTATTATAGTCAGATAAGTGGACGATGCAGTAGCATAAGATTTATGTTAAATTAGCTGTTAGTTTTTATTTTAGAGGGCTCAGAACAAAAAGCGTACGAAGCCTCCCCACCTTCCCCTATACTCCTACAAGATATCCAAATGGAATAATTTTAAAATCAAATTATATATAAGTACTTCGCTTTTGTACTGGGTACCTACGCCCGTTATAATAGGACTTTCTGGGACCTATCCTTATCAAAAGAATTAAGACCTCGCCAGGGTCTATCGCGAAGCCAATTTCCTTCTGGTGCAAGGAGAATATGAAAGTAATTGCCTACCTCTGTTATTATATGCCTGTGTCTAATATATGAAATTTAATATTACAGCCCCAGCAGTGACTTCATTCCTAAACCGCCACTGGGAGAATATCATGAGATCATTTGGAAGGTTCTTCAGTGACAAAGGCTACTCTCTAGGTCATGATGACATCAATACATTCTTCAGCTCAATACCAGCAAAAGAATATTTAACCGACGATCTGAGCCAGTACGTTAAGGTTGAAGATACAAAACGCTTTCATTCTAAACTGATGCATAGTGTTTTCAAATATTGATAAAATCGTGAAATCATTTAATCTTGTGAGATGGTTGTAGTGATAAGTTATTTATTTTTTCAGTTTATTTAATAAAATCATATTTTACTTAAAAAACTGTTCATAATTTTATTTACACTTTATTATAATACAACTGCCGGTCCGCCGCGGCTTCGCACGGGTTTTCTATTGCCTATGTTCATCAGGGATAATGTTGGAGTATAAAGGTGAAATAATTTTTAAAATCGGTCCTGTAGTTTCGGAGCCAATTCAAACAAATAAACAAACAAATTTTTCCTCGTTATATTATTACATAATTATAGTATAGATAGAGCTATTCGTTTAGCTTATGTATTTTGTACATCTAATGGATTTTGATATAAAAATATCTGTACTAGGTATGTATTATCATTATGACGACCACTGTGGCGCGGTGGGCGCAGGTCCGCCTGCGACGCGGGAGGTTGCGGGTTCGATTCCCGCCTTGGGACAAATATGTGTACGATCTGCAGGTATTTGTTCCGGGTGTTCTGATCGTTTTCTATGTATAATAAAACAACAAATAGGTATACATATATATAAATGAAAAAATAATAATCATTAATCATATCTATGTAGGTACGACGCGGGAGGTTGCGGGTTCGATTCCCGCCTTGGGACAAATATGTGTACGATCTGCAGGTATTTGTTCCGGGTGTTCTGGTCGTTTTCTATTTATAATAAAACAACAAATAGGTATACATATATATAAATGAAAAAATAATAATCATTAATCATATCTATGTAGGTAATGTATTGTATTATGTATATCAGTTATCTAGTAGGTAGGTAGGTACCATAACACAAGCTCTGCTTAGCTTGCAGATAGATAATGCTGTATGAACGTAGTATTTTGATATGTAATAGATAATGCTAATTATTTACTTATTCATTCTTTTGTTTATTCATGTATTTATTTATTTATTTGTTCATTTCTTTATTATTTTATTATTTTTTATTCATATTTACCGAGATTGATAGATTAGAGGTTGTTATAATGAAAATGCAAATTTATTTATGTTTGTAACATATTAAAATGTTTTAAATTTGTTGCTGTGGCGCTCAATATGGAAGGCATGTCCAGATGTGGACTAATGTAGGCTGATAATGATGTTTCGGCAGTAACCTGCACGCACAAAAACGGTCATCCACGACGACTTTTTAAAATTAAGACCGACACCTAGTCGTTGAGAATACTTAGACTTTTTACAACTTCGACGTTTTGGTTACTCATGCGTTTTTTAGAAGCACGATCATACGAGCCTAACTCAAAAAAAGTCATCAAATGCGTTAAGTATTAATTTACGTATTTTATTTTTCTATAATATCCTGCGAACCTTGTGAATGTGAATGAAGTCTGGTAAAAAGAAAATGTTTTAAACAGGTAAAAATGTATACTTTCAACGATTAGCAACTAGGTGTCTAATCAATAGCGCATTTATACAAAATACTGCTGAAGAATAATAAATAAATAGCACTGGGAACCAAAATTGTTAATTACTTATTCAAATTCGTGTAATTTCTAATCTAATTCGCAAAGGCTAAAATTGTTTAGGGTTCTTGTGAAATGCGGTAATATAGGTTTTTTAGTTCAGTAGTTTGTTGGTTCAGTAAACGAGTGCAGTAGGATGACCCCTAGCAAGCAGCGGTGGCGACAAGTCATGAAGCGCATCACATCTGCCCCTTCCAATACAGCTTGTACTTAACGATCACGACCGGATAAGAAGAGAAAGGTTTTTTAGAAGCAGATAGGCTTGCATACCCTATTATAGGTTTGCTTTACATTTTATTCTATTCTATTCTTTCCGAGATGTGGCCGGGCCCGTGGTAGTTTACGGGTAATAGGGGACTGTGAGCAGCCCCCCATGAGATAAAAAAATCAGGGAGGCCGCATCCAGCAATGGACTATATTATAGGCTGTTGAGGGATCCCTCAACAGCCTATAATAGTAGGTTATTTTAATCTTTAAAAGAAAAAATCTAATGATATTTTTGAGATATCTTTGGCAACAAGCAGTCGGAAAAGTTAGGTTGAGCACATAATTTTTTTTTAAACCACTGAAATAGTAGGTACAATGTTAATGCCTCATACGACTGTGTAGGCCGACCAAAATGCTATCGGAAACATTAGCGCATTTGGAAAGGTGGTGTCCACTGCGTGCAGTGTTTTCGTCAAGTAACGCGCGCAAATTGAAAATGTCAATTTTAAATGCACATATTATAAAGGCACATATCGTTTGAATATATTTTTTGTGCACAAACCACTAAAAAAATGATTCTATAGTGCTAATGATAGCACTACAGAATCCATTTCAGGCATTTTTAAAAAATGACTGCACATATCGATTGAATATATTTTTTGTGCACAAACCACTAAAAAATTAAATAAATAAATAATGCTGGACAATTCACACAGCATTTGACTTTGAGATTGTAAGTTGACAGAAGTGGTACGTTCCTTTCTATCTAACGAAAGAGTCAAAACAGGATGAGAGAGAAAGCGTCTATTGATTATAAATTTATGAAGGAAGATACCTACATTCATGCCAATAGATGCCGCTAGTGCTGAATCGTGGTGGATGGCACAAATAAAACTAGGGTAATTCCGGCTGCGGATGATGATAATGATAACAGAAGAGAAGATGTTATCCTTTACAACACGCCAGCTTTTCGAAAACAGAAAGGTAAATTAGTAGAATAAAGGTAAGGTAAAGAAAACAAAGATTCAATAGAATCAGCTTCCTAAGTAAGCTAGATAGCAGAAAATTCTAAGCATATAACTCGGCCCCTGATTCCGTTTTGATGTGGAACCCCAAATTTTACATCTTTATACCTACAAGCCTATAAGTAGACGATTCTGTTAGGTTTTCTCTCAGTGTAGCTCTTTTTTTGGAAATGTTTTTTTTGAAGTACCCGGTTTTAGCTGCTTTGTTAATAAATTTTATAAGCGGGTACTGTCAAAATACTGGTAAGTCACTAAATAAATAAAAACTTTCAAAAGGTATAACTTACCATATTAAAAGGTTTTTTTTTAAACATATTTATTGTAAGAACCTTTATAATTAAATACATGTCGGTCCTTTTGTGTAAACTCAGTAATATTTAATAAACTAACTTAACTTTTTTATGACAGTGTGATCATTAAATCTATTGCAGACCCCAATTGTACTGGATTATGCAGGGTAGCAGATGGTGAATGCCAGAAACAGTTTTGGCTAAATTTCGCATTAGCTAAGGCTGACATAGGGGTTCCAGAAAAAAATATACCTCCGCTAAATCCTTTTGCACTGTCAAATGTTATCGTGAAATTTCTTGACCTGTTCAATATAACACTGATAAAGGGTAAAGCCTATGGCATTAATGGAACGAATTGCGCTATTCCTGTTTACGAGTAAGAAAATAAAGTAATATTGTTATTGTTAGGTAACCAATATTCTAGCTTCTGTGGCATCGTAGCTCATATGTATATTGATTTTTATTTAGTTTTTATATATAAAAGTGACTTCATCTTCAGAAATTGTTCTTAGCTACTGATGAAAATTGGTACAGCAGTTCAAATTAAAACTTACACTATATACTTTTTTTGAAAATTGTAAATTGGCGTCGAGTTTTTATACTCTTTTTGCGTGACAAATCTATACTTTGCTACCTACAGTTAAATATATCATGACGTATTTCAGTATTGATGTGCACAACAAGGTCATGAACGTGGAAATAATATGTCAGTCCATCATCATAGAAGGCACTTATGAGATCAGGTCACACCCTATTTTCTGTTTTCTACTGGGCAATCCCCATGGATATGGAAAAGGCAAGCTAGCGTTACGTAAGTACCTACCTATGTAAAACCTAAATAAATAAATGAATAAAAATTGTAACATTAGGTAAGCAACCTTTGTTTCTCTCAGCAGCAATCAGACGTTCACTGCTAAACGTGCCGCACTTAAACTAGCGTTTTGTCTTAACACATTCACTGCCTAGTCTCTGTAGTGGCTCGGCGGCGCAGCGCAGTGCGGTGGCACGGCGCACTCTTGCGCGGTTTTCACCGCCGCCGCCGTCGCGACGCCGCGGCCGCGCTGCGTTTATATACAGTGATGGAAATGGCATTTTGCATCGTGGGCTATAAAAGGGTTTATTATCACGCTTGGATAGCCGATTGGTGATTGCAGAAGAGGGTTTACGCACGGGGAAAAGCTGCTGACCTTCCTTTAGCAGGTTCTCCTAGTCGGCTCCACGGGCTGAGTTGGAGGGGTCGATTCTTACGCCGCAACCGCCACGTTGATTCGTCATTCTAGTTTGAATAGGCTACTTGACTTATATTAAATTTGGCGCAATGAATTAAATATTGTCTGTAGTAGGTATTTGATTTAAGGTGTCAAAAGTGCGTGAATACAAATTTTCAATTTATAAATTGTTTTTGTTTATATTTTTTGAGCTCTGAAAACGCTGTCGGCCATGTTGTGACGTCATAGGACTCGAAGCAAATTTTCTTGTAGGCTCTTTTAACGGGTAAGGTCTAGTCTGTGCTGTGTGACACAGGTGACACTGCTGTCAATGGCTTATTTTCGATCCGTAAGAAGTCGCAGCACTCTATTAAATACAAATCTGGCTTACAGCCTTTTCAACTCCTTACGAAAAATACACTTTTAAAATTAATTTAGCGGTTTTCTGGGACCAGAAAAAGTTTAAGTACCTCGTTTCTTCCCCCTCTAATCGGGAAATAAATAATCATTTAAGACCTACTTAAAATTAGAGTTAACAAGCCTATTGTGTGATTGACTGTTTTAATATTTTTGTTTTCAGAGCTTGTACGTTACGTGTATACTTGTCCATTTAAGTTCACGGAAGCCGATGATGGTAAAATATACTTTGACCCAAATTACAATGAAGTTAAATGGTTCTCAGAAGTTCAAAAGAACGCAACAGTCTCTGCTGACAATATTATAATTTTTGGTAGGGATGTCAGTAAGTATGATTTTCAAGGCAATAGGTAGTTAAGGCGCATACCTCACCCAAAGTGGCGCCGCCACCTAACTTATCTTATTATTCCGTTAATACAAAGGAATTTTCAAAAATCCTTCGTCCAGTTTGTGATACCCATAAGCTTTTTCTTAATGCCTCTGTAATAGTTTTATTCTATTTAGAGAGGCAGAGAGAGAGGCCACGAAGGGCAACTTCGTATCTCTGCCTTAACTAAATAGAATAAAACTATGGCGGCGCGCGCGGCGGTAGTTTGGGTGGGGTATGCTCCTTAAGCAAAGAGAGTTTGTAAGTATTTTTAACCGACGAAAACAAGTAGAGGATTTCGGCTGTATATATAATTTTATTATGGATGTTCATCGATTTCTCCGTTCATTTATTTAATTATAGACCGACTAGCTGCTGCTCGCGGCTCTACACGCCCTTTTCAAGTATCCTAAGTCCGTCCCTGGTATACCATTTTCCTCCCTTTAAAATTTCAATAAAAACCGTTCAGCCGTTTAGGCGTGGAAATATTACAGACAGACAGACACCGAGCAGAAAATTTCTGGTTTTCAGTTAAAAGCCTATAAACTCAGAAGCTATTGGAGATAGACCCATGAAATTGTGGTTTATCTGGGTCTTGATGAACCCACCTGTCCACTATTTCAAATCAAATATCAATAACGTTTATTTCTATAAGCTTACAAAATAAGCACTTATACAAGTCAAATTTTATACTATAAACACGTTTATAAATAGTAATTATTATCAAATAAGAAACGAGGTGTAATTGATTTTGTCCACTTCAACTTTTTATCCACTATTGGAAGAAGTGGAAAATAAACTAAGAAGTAACTTAGACTAACTAATTTACTTGGCTTGAAGTTGTGTTTCGGGACATACTGTACATAGATTTGGAAAATTCATTCGCTATTGTTTGGAGAATGATTCCCATATGATCCCATAAAAAAATATTCCCGAGGAATAAGTACTTACCTACTTAACAAAACAGTGTACTATACATAAATACCAAGGAATTTGAAGCTGGTATTTAGCACGAAAATAATAATACTAGCTGCGCCCTAAAGTATGTCTGTGGTTTTTAGTTTTTTTTTAAACAATCAAGTATTCTATAGGTCAAACAAAACTACTTCTTTTTTAAAAAAAACACAAATTAAGGCCGTTCGTCCATAATATTTCTCGTGCTGTGATGTTGGCAATTCTTAGGCAGGGGACATCATACGCTGAACGGTCTGTAAGTAGGTTACAGACGTGATGGAACTAAGTTGTTCTTACGGTACATCGATTTGCATCATGTCTAATGTTTGATGCAAATCGATGTACCGTTCTTACTTTATGGTGGTACCTTATTCATAAGCTCTGTACCGAAGTTTTGAAAAAAAAAAACCGTTGAGACTTTTCTCCGACTTCGGGAAGAGGTTCTAACTTATGTATGTTCACCGATTTCTCCGTCAATTATGGACCCATAAATAATGCTATTTTATAGAATGGTTAAGTGAATGTTCTATGTCCATCGGCTTATGTACAGGCGCGTTGACAAACGCTAGATGAAACGTAAACGAATTCACACGCATAATCTGATCTCCTCAACCTCGTAATTTCTTGGCAAATTTAACTCTGATACACCTATAAAAGCGTCCGCCCAGCTTCGCACGAGTAACTATATTCTATAGCCTATGGTTACTCAGTAATAATGTAGCTTTCTAACGGTAAAATAATTGTTGAAATCGGCCCAGTAGTTTTTAATTTTATTCGTTTTATACAAAAATACAAGTCTTGCTTCTTTATATTATTAGTCTAGCTAGATAATCCCGAAATGATTCTACAAAAACAAATCCGACGAATTAACTTTTTATCCGTCCAAGTGTAAAAAACAACATTTTTCTTTTAAAAAATCACGACTTGCTACTACTATTTTGGTGATCGCCCATTCTTAATAGATTTTGATAATTACTACGAATTTTTGTTATAGTGCTTACCCGCACTCTGGGCATCTCTAAGAAATGAAATAAGTTTCCAAAAAAAATCGACTTTGGCGGGACTCGAACCCGCGCCCCACCCTTAGTACGTAGTAGTCACCGGCGCTACAGTCAGTAAGAGGTCCCAAAGATTTTCGACGTAAACCGACAGAGACTTCGTGGCTTAGTTGGTTAGAGCACACCCGTATTTCATTTCTTAATTACTACGAAGTTCTATAAAAGTTGAATTTGAGGTGATCTCATAAAAGCTTGATCCTCGAGGAAAACGTGCGCTATTTATACTAAGCCGTAAAGCGTATCTAAAACATGATCGCATGATAATTATCACAATCGGTTGCTTTCTAACGGCATAAGAATTTTTGAAATCGGTCCAGTAGGTACCTATTTAAAAGAATTTTTGAAATCGGTCCAGTAGGTACCTATTTAAGTTTATTCGCTACATAAAAAACTACAAAACTTTCCTCTTTATAATATTAGTGTACTTAAATGTAGATTTTGAAGAAAGTGAGTTTTAACTGGTTATTTTTTTCAGCGGAATGTGTCGTAAGATTCATCAACCAATATTGGAAGATTATTTTCAGTGATTTTGCCTACTGGTTCCATAAAACATGCTTCGATTACTTCTTTACTATATGGCAAGAACTCTACGCATTTATTCCTACAAGTGCCTATTTATGCGACCTAACGTCAGATTATCTTTAATGTATGTATTAGATATAATAATAATAAAAATTGAAGGTAATAAATAAAATAGTAATGTGAATAATACTATTTTGTCTGTTTTATATTTAAAAGAAACCAACAAACGAAAATAACAAGCGACGTAATAGGTAAGTATTGGTAGGTTTATTGTAAACTAGCTGTCCGCCCCGGCTTCGCACGGGTATATTATCTGCGAATAGCGTGGATATTTTTTACAATAACCTGCCGAATCTCCTACAAATAGCACAGGTAGTTATAGAAACAAAATGTTTAGATTAGTACATAATTATCTAATTCTATTATATACATACTTACTTACATATACCATGGGTTAAAAAAACCTGTTATGATGTTATACTGTCTACTAAATAAATAAATATTCTATACAGGGTTATTGGTAAATCAGTAACACTACATGAACTGGAGTTTCTGCCCATTATCACAAACACGTTTGTGAAGACGCCAGGTCTTAATTCTCAATCTAAGTATTGGTAATAGGTACCTACTCTTCTCGATTCAATAATCGTTTGATAAAGAGGTTTTTTCTTAAACTTAATTTAAAATCGGTTCTGCCCTGAATCAACAGTGGGTATGGGATTGCAAGATCGGTATTTTGTAACTCGTGGGGTCCCAGACTAAGGTGTTTCTTCATCTAATATCAGAGGTGATTTCTAATCTTTTTTAAGAATGAAGACCTGGCGTCTTCACGAACGTGTACCTGATGATGGGCAGAACCCGCGGTTCAAATATCAAATATCAATAACGTTTATTTCTTTAAGCTTACAAAATAAGCACTTAGACAAGTTCACATAGTGTTACTAATTTACCAATAGCCCTATGTAGCATAAGACACTCACTAATAACGTGCGAACCGATTTTGAAAATTCTTCATCAATAGAAAGCTATTGATGAAGAGTTTTCTAAATCGGTTCAGTAGATCCAGAGGTTACCCCCTTTAACCTCACAAACTCACAATTCGCAAACTTCACCTCTTTATAATATTAGTTTAGATAATCTCCTCTATCCGCGACTTCGCCGCGTTTTTTTTGACAAAAAAGATGCTTTTAATATTATCTTACGTCCAAATCTTTCTGTTTCGATCCATTCAGTGATTTTTATTGTCTCCAGTCAAACATCTTCACAGCAAACATTTGCCTTTATATTAATAAATAATATAAAACAGCTTGCAAATTAAGTAGTTCGGTTGGTTGGTATGCAGTTGCCTATGTTATACAGGGTGTATTAAAAATGAAAGACCAAACTTTCAAGAAGGTTCAGCTTCGATCACAGAACACGTGAAAAATACTTTAAAAGTTCTTAACATAGTTTTCGAAAAAAGAAACATGTGTAAACAAATAGATTACTAGACTAGACTATGCAATAACTTATGAATGTGCTTTATTGTTTAAATAAAATTAGGGCTTTCTTAATAACACACGTACCCTACATACAACTTACTGACATTTCGGACACAAGATTTACGGACACGTTGTCCGAAATGTCATATTTTAATTTTAACAATTTCTTCACTGACATTTCGGACACCATTAAAATATTGAAGCTGTTTTGGTACAATCGGCTAGAAAAGGCTTAACGTATATTACATTACATACCAAGAAAAAGAGCGTTACCAAACATACATAAGAAGGCTAAAGTATTCTAAAGTAGGCCCTAAATTCCTAGTTCTTGCAAAACAAATAGGGCATCCAGAAGTTTTTTAATAGCATATAAAAATATATATAGGAATAATAAAAGTGCTGCTACAAATTAGGTTCTTATAAATTATTGACGACGAGGAAAAGTTTAGTAAATAACACAAACTAAGTTGAAGACGAGACATTACCTATGTTACTTAAACGTACCTTTTTGTACTAATTACCTTCCGATACGTACGATACCCTTAATGATAATGGTGAATACATTAAAGAGCTGCTTTTATCAATAGTGCGCATTGATATGGAATTTATAAATAAAGCACAAGTTAGGTACCTACTTACTTTCACTGGAATAATAAGTATTTGTTTATATATCAAGCAAGACAATAAGAGATACCATTTTATATAAATAATATAAAACAGCTGGAAAATTAAGTAGTTCGATTGGTAGGTAGGTATGCAGTTGCCTATACTATACTATACAGGCTGTATTAAAAATGAAAGACCAAACTTTCAAGGGGGTTCAGCTTCGATCACAGAATACTTGAAAAATATTTTTAAAAGTTCTTAACTTTGTTTTCGAAAAAATTAACATGTGTAAACAAAGTGATACTAGCCTAGGCAATAACTTATAAATGTGCTTTATTGTCCTAAAACCAAATAAAAAACATTTGTGTTACCACTTACCGCATATAAGGCACGTCGTCGCCCGCTCCGATGATGTCGTGGGTCGTTGATTTTCAGTGTTTTTTGTCAAAGAAATTTTGACCTGCGGATTCGTGTCGCCTTAAGGGCCAGATTTTTTTAAATAAAAGAGCACATTCGTCATTGTAGTGGTAATAGGTATCATTTTAATTCTATGTTCCAAAAACAAGAAAATAAAAAGAAACACGTGTTGTTGACCCCCCTTCCTCAATCTGAAATTTTGGTGCTACATATTCGTTACACCCTTTATACACTGGCAACATAAAAATTTAAAGGTAAAAATAAAAAGGCACAATGTTCATTTATTTACCTACCATACGATGATTTGGGTTCCTTAAAAACTTCGTCTCTTCTCCTCGTCTATTATTTATGTCACACGACATTTATTGTCGTCGCTTTAACATTTAATAGTTTTAATTAAATGTAAAAGTTTTAGATATTTTTTTATGTTACACAGTTCACAATAAAGATTCTTATTCTTATTCTTTTTCAGGAGATCGTTTAATCCTATCTTTATACATTTCGTACCATTGAATCGTTGAAAACTTATTTTCATAGGCTAATACTAAAATGTTCTTTTCTTTTTGTGGCAAACTACTTTCCTGATAGTTTTAATCCTTGCAAATCCTTCAATTCAATACACAAAAAAAAAAAAAAGAAGGTTCCCGGACAGTGTAAGAAACAATCTTAGAACCGTTGGCTCATCATGATCGAATCGACTCTTTGTTTAGTAACTAATTAACGCAGTGGAACCCTATTTTCAAGGTATAAAGTAATGCAAAACCAGTCTGTATTCCGTTCAGTTTTATTTTCACACCAAGTTAGTCTTAAAAAATGTTTAATATTAAATTTACAGTTTTAACTGCATTCTTGTTTATTTGTCATGGTTATTGTCAAAGTAAGTAAATATATAATTGTATTTATGTCTAGATATCTGAAAATTGTTTGTATTATCTGCAGGTTTTTTTTTCCGATTTTTAATGTATTGAATGTGTTATGTATCATCATCTAGTACCGTTAGTACAAGAACCGCTTACTTTAGGACCAGAATTACCCGAAACCATTTGACATTTGTATCGAGACCTGATCGTTACGTCTCATTTTTCCATAGGTCTTGGTACAGCCTCTATCTATTGACGACTTTCGAGTGACAATTGAGGTTCGGGTTCGATTACCGTCGATGTTCTGCTCTTTTTCTGTAAAAAAAGATAGAGGCCTGCGTGGATGATGATTTGCCCATACAAACGTACGACCAAAATGATTTGTAATTCGAGCATATTTCCACCATATCATGTTGTTTTTCGTATTCAAATAGGTATTTATCTAGGTCACTGGTTATTTTTTTTCTAAATAATACACACCTATCATGAAATGTAAGCAAAAATATGCAAAATGCAATTTTGCATAACTTTACGTCGAAAATGACATGTTTTCGTCCTATTTGTTTTGTATTAAAAACAACAATATCTTACGTTTTGTTTGATAAGGAACATAGCTTATACTGAGTAGTTACAGAATAACAACACCATGTCGAAAATACAAAAAGTTCATTTTTGGTATTACTGTACACAGTAGGTAATTTACGAATTAAAGTTTCGAGCAGCTGTCGCCGAAGCCTTAACTAGGGGCTAGATAATGCTGTTCGAATTCTACGAAAATTAAATAATGTCGTAAAAAAATTCTATTTCGCCAGGATTCGAACCCGCGCCTCACACTCAGTAACGCATCCACGTTATATTTTCGTCAAAAAAAAAAATCCCCAGTGCGAGTAACGCACTATAGAGCAATAACCTAATTTGTTTCAATGGTCCAGCATTATTTGTTTATTTATCGTGCTGATAACTCAATATTCTAACTCGATGGATAACTCTAAACAATTCCATACAAGGATAAGACGCCACGATCACGTTTTGAAATTATCGTTAAATGGACTAGGGGCTCAAATGATGCTGTTTGAAAATGACCAATAAAACTTATTTATGAACAGAAAATAATGGGTTTTGGCATTTATTCTTTTTATAGGTGCAAACTCTACAAAATGCAGTTTTACAGACTCAACATGCGTTAAAAGGTTCTTCCAAGAACTCGCAAAGGCTAAGGCACAAACAGGATTCAAAGAAATAGGAATACCCCCGCTCGATCCATACAAGCTGTTCAATATTGTTGTCTCTGCGTTGGACCTCTTGAAAATGACGCTAGTGGAGGGTGAATGTATCGGCATTGGGCAGACATGCACTGTTTTGAAATATGAGTAAGCTATTTCATGTATTATGAAAAAACATGAACAGGATTTATACTGGTTTGATTTTTCGTTTACCTCATTAGTACTTTAGGTAAACGTTGAACGTGTCACCTCCAATCATCATCACCAGCCTATATTTATCCGCTACTGGACATAGGCCGCCTCTAATGAGCGCCATAGCGCTCTGTCTATAGCTCGCCGCATTCAGCATCTGCCTGCAGTCTTTCGCAGATCATCATCCCACCTGGTCAGAGGACGTCCTACACTACATTTGCCTACACTATGTAAGTATCCATTCAAGAACACGTTTACTCCAAACAATGGGAGTTTTGCTATAATCAACGTGATTGGCAGGCGCCTTAGTAATTCCAGTACAGGTGTTAAAATACACAGAATAAACCTGTTGCCCTTTCTATGTCAGAGTCTCCTAGTCGCCTCTTACGACATCCACGCACGGTCTGATTTGGAGACGTCAATTCTTATGCCGGGAGCGCCAGGGCTCCCCTTTATAGACAGCCAAATATGTACATTGCTAATGACTTACTAGATGTTGCACGTGTTTTCTAAAATAATGCAAAACTAATCTTTGATTTCAGATCTAGAAAAACGTGTTGGCAAAATGTCATCTGCTCTATTTATGAGGCATACTATCAAAAGTGATTTCAATTATGCGTACGCTACTATCACGGACATCTTTGCAAAATGTCAAGCTAATGCGTCGAGTTAATACTTTTATATTTTTTGTTTTCTAAAAAAACCATATTTACTATCATAAACATATTTCTATCTATCTATGTACTGTATAATATTATGTATATCAGTTATCTAGTACCCATAACACAAGCTCTGCTTAGCTTGGGACTAGATAATGCTGTGTGAATTGTCCAGCATTATTTTATTTTTATTTACAAACCTTATTGTTTGATTGTAGGACGAATAATAATTTTTGCCAATGAGTGGTATCTTTGTTAGAATTAAATCGAATACTATTTATACAGATGAAAAACAGCGGTACCTATCGGTTTAGAGATTCTGCTAAACGCAGATGCGTTTTAACGTAAATATAAGGTCTTCTGTCTTCACGTGGCTACCGCCCGACTCAAGACAAACATTCTCTGGTTAAAAGTTTCTTGTAAATGTGTAGGAATAATATAAGTTTTTGCATAATAAATATATACAATAATAATGCATGAAAATGAACACTAAAATTACTTGTTTCAGTACTGATTTAAAACACATGAACAGGACCGTTGAAATAATGTGTGATCGCATTGTTATACAAGGTCTATATTCAATTCGATCACATCCTATTCTCTGTTACCTACTTGGAGATGTCCATGGTGATGGATATGGAACCATACTTTTAGGTAAGGAAGGTTGTAGGTTCTTTTCAAACAAGAGGAGCTAGGCCGCTAAGGCCTTACATAATGCTATATAATATTACTAGCTGACCCGCCTGCGATTTCATTAGCATGGACTTTAGTAATACCCTAAGTAATATTGGTTTCCATGTAAACTATCAACGTCAAAGTTTACCAACCAGTCCGTCACAATTTCAAGGTGTGTAATGAGAAAACCTGTAAATTCTGCAAGGTGAATTTCCACAAAACCGTTATAAGCAGATGCTTTCATCCTCAAAGAAAACTCCATGCAAAATTTCAGCTTCGTAGGTCTTGTAGTTTCAGAGATCTCATGATATGTCACTCAGTTTTCTCTTCTCTTTTATAAATATAGATTAGATAAAGAAAGGGTTAAGTTTGTGTTTGTAAAACGGGACTGGCACATCGGCTAAGCGATTCAAGTCCGTCAATAAAAAAGAACAAAAATAATACAAGAGGATCTTCGAAGTCAAAATATAATCTAACTTCTATACCAATACATACTGGTATTTTTATTTTTATTTTATAGTTATTTCTCCCTGCTGATCTATGTTTTAAGACTAACCGATATGGAAATAGATTATAATGGGAAAATACATAGGTATGTAGTTACTTTCCATCCCAAAAAAACGTGTTAGGGTAGAGGTAAGTATGTAAGTAAGCAGAGGGCAAACACTAGTAACGTTAACTTAAGGAATAACTTGGAAACAGTAACTCCTTAAGCTTATGTTAGGTACGGTTATTAGTTGGAAAAACACTGAACGACACAAAGAGTACCTACTGTGATCTAAATTAGACTATTAACAGTAAACATAACAAAACACCTACCTACGCTTTGCTTGCCAATATTAAATTAAATTAATAATTAGTTATATCAGAAACAATGGTACAATACCTACTATAATGTAAAAATTCACATAGTTTGTCTAAAACAACAAAAATGTCTGTATAGAATTTAGTTTTTAGGGATCCGTACCCAATAGGTGACAACGGGACCCTATTGCTAAGCCTCCACTGTCTGTCCGAGGCTGTAGGTTTCACGTGAGCCGTAAAAGGTAGACTAGTGAAATTTTCACAGAATACGTATTTATCTTGCCATTAGATCAACAAAATAAACTAAAATTGAAGGGGGCTCACGTACGTACAAAAAACGTTATTTTTGTTTGCTATTTTTGTTCTACTTTTGTCGAGGCTCTTGAACCGTAATAGTTAAGACATTTAAAATTTTGGCAAGGTAAAGATTTCTATTACCACTTTAATAGAAATAAATTTAATTTAATAATCAATAGGTCCAATGTCGATAGCAAGTTGAGTACCAATCATTGAAGTTAAGCATAGTCGAGCGCAGTCAGCACTTTAATTGGTTGGTGACCGCGCCCGACGGCGCCCACTAACGCTTTTTGATATTTTCAATAAAAAAAGTTTTCGTATGGTTTTTTTTAATAAGACATTTAAAAAAAAATAGTTATTGACGATGGCACGAAACCCTCTGTGTTGGAGTCGACTCGCTTAGCTGGCTTTATTTTAAGACCTAAAAAGGTCGTGAAATCGTGAAACTGCAGTAAACAAAGTGACTCTCGCATTTATAAATAAGTATGGATTCGGTTTGTAGGTACCTACTGCATACAATGTTATGTATCTCATGGTTGGCTGCATATCTGATTATTGTTTGGTACATACTAAGCAGGTAGGAACCCTCATGATATGCCTTAATGCCTTCTGATGACGTCAAAGTGCCCTTTACATAAAGAGATAGGTAATTTTGTTTAGAGTTTAACTACTGTTATTCAGTGCTACGCTCTACAATTACTTATGACAGTAATGGTAAAATATGGCTGTGAGGACTTAAGAACTATGGTTGGTATCATAACAGGCCACTGTGAGCTAAACCTCCATCTTTTTAAGACGGGAGCCACAGACAGTAGTCTGTGTCGTGGCTGCCTCCTGGAAGAAGAGACTGTGGAACATGTTGTGGTACACTGCACGGCCACAGAAGAGGCCAGATGGAAAACGGGATTGAAAAGTCTCATAGAGACATCAAACCTGTCCACACCCATAGAAAAGTTCAAACGAAGCTGTCAATCTCCAAAAGTCCTGCTCCGGTACTTCAAGGAGCTGGGCTGGTTAGGGCCTGGTTAGGCAGGGGTTAACGCACAATACACTCCTATGCGAGATGTCAATGCAGATCCCAGTTCCCCCACTTAGAATTAGATTAGAATGGTAAAATACCAAAAACAAAAATGGTGGCCCGAAAAAATTTTAAATTTATCATACTTCTTTTCTTATTCCTCTTCTTTACTGAGATGGGAGGGCAAATCTAACAAATTTTTAGTAAAATAAATTAGAATCAACTTGAGTCGTAAATCTTTTGATAAAGTATGTTCTATCTATCTATCATTCATCGTTCCAAACGGATGATGAATCGATTTGAATCTAGTTGGTTTTGGTCGATTTATTTGATAGCCTGTTCCTTTGCTCTGGCAAAGGAATAAGCCTACCTCAACGAGTTTATAAAGAGTGGGGAAAAAAGTTGCCTTCTGGGCAATTTATTTTTGAGCTAGTTAAAAATGTATATTCTTCATTTCAGAGGACTGGTTCTTTCGATTCAAGTATAATTTTGAGTTGGTTGAACATAAAAATGGTCAAATTCATGTTCAGCCTGATTTCGAAACAGCTGAATGGGTATCTGAAGTGCGGAAGAGAGCAACTATCACTGCTAACAGTATTATGGTTGATCAACGGAATGTCAGTAAGTATATTAAATAACTAGCGGTCCGCCCCGGCTTCGGACGGGTATATTATAAAGCCATCAAGGATAATGTTGCATTCTAAAGGAAAAATATTTTTTAAAATCGGTCCAGTAGTTTCGGAGGCTATTCAATTCAAACAAACAAACAAATCTTTCCTTTTTATAATTTTAGTATAGATGTAAGACAATCCACATTGCTTCATCTAGCCCCAAAGTAAGCAGAGATTGTTCTAGGCACTAGACACGTGATAGTTACCTTAACCTAATCTAATACTTACAAAGATAGATATTTTATCAAACATAGAAAACATCCAGAACATCCGAAACAAATATCGAGATCGTACAACATTTGTCCTGAGGCGAGAATCGAACCCACGCAACCTGCAGGCGAACAATCTCCCGCTGCGCCACAGAGGCCGTCAGTAAGATCACGTTACACGAATGCTACTTTATTGAAGCGTAGGTGTAGAGTTCTTGATAAAGACATTTGCTATGAATAATTATTTAGGCATTATAATTGTGATATGCAATAAACGATGTTATGATGTTATACTGTCTACTAAATAAATCATCATCATCAGCCTATACCAGTCCACTGCTGGACATAGGCCTCCCCTAATAAGTGCCATAGCGCCCTGTCCTCAGCTTGCCGCATCCAGCATCTGCCAGCAGTCTTTCGCAAATCGTCATCCCACCTGGTCGGAGGGCGTCCTACACTACGTTTTCCGAGTCGCGGTCTCCACTCAAGAACATGTTTACCCCAGCGGTTGTCGGTTCTTCTTGAAATATGGCCAGCCCACTGCCACTTCAGCTTGCTAATCCTTTGAGCTATGTCGATAACCTTGGTTCTCTGTCGGATGTATTCGTTGCGAATCCTATCCTTCAGAGAAACACCGAGCATAGCTCTCTCCATAGCTCGCTGGGCGACTTTAAACTGCTGGACCAGCCCTACCGTGAGTGTCCACGTCTCAGCTCCGTAGGTCATGACGGGTAGGACGCACTGATTGAAAACTTTCGTTTTCAAGCATTGCGGTATGGATGACGAGAAGACTCGACGTAGTTTGCCAAACGCGGCCCAACCTAGCTGGATCCTCCTCTTGGCCTCCTTCTCGAAATAAATTATACACTACTAAATAAATAAATAAATGTAATTAAGTGATTAGTTTAGGTACCTCTCAAGTTGCGTTGCGCCTTAACAGGGCTCCTAATATATTAGGCCTAGCATGTGATTTTTCTCCTAAGATCTCTCACATTGTTTTGCAAAATATATATAATATCTACTTATAAACACAAGGAGTCCGACCACTCTAATAAACTGACTTATAAATATCTTATTGCATTTGATTCCTAGTTTCAATTGATTTCTTTTTTCAGCGCAACGCGTGGTGGAATTCATTAACTACAATTGGAAGCTCATTTTCAGCACATTGGCCTACTGGTTCCACAAAATATCTGTTGATTACTACTTTTTGATATACAAGATTATCTTCAAATACATACCGACAAGCACCTACACGGATGATGATCTAACGCCATACCTTTTGTGCAATCGGGAATGTTAACACATAATCATTTTCTGGAAAAATATTCAAAAAATATAAATTAGCAAAAAATATATTACATTTGTTGGAAATTGGTCTACTTTATTATTTACTAGCGGTCCGCCCCGGCTCCGCACGGGTATATTCTATAGCCTATGTTCATCAGGGATAATGTAGGATTCAAATGCCCGTAATATTATAGATATAAACAAAATTTTCTACCTTGATTATAGTTACGTATACAAATTCTGTCTTAATAAATTTGAATACGCTTGTATTTAAAAAAGCAAAGCAAGCTTCATGTTTTTCATTAAAAATAACCTTCCTGGAATTAAGCTACACGCTTGTTGTGGTTTTTTGTGCTCTTCGCAGAACCTTGTAAACCTTCAAATAAATTTTATCAATCTTAATCTGTTTATAGTATCAAAAAATTAAATGAAAACAGGTACTAACTACATTATACTCTTGCTTTCCTAAAAATATTGACTGGTAATTAAATTCGTACATTTTAGGTACCTATTGGATGAGTATAACAGGCAAAATAAAAAAAATATGCAATGATGGTTGCCCATTTACGAGTATTTACGCCTATCAATAGGTACTTCAGTTTATCTATTTCCTATTTTAGTCGTGCAATTTGTTTATTTATAATTTTTTTGATCCATCTAATGTTTTTTTTATGACACGTTTGAATTCGAAAATGATTCAAATATTTGATTAGATTAAATCGAATCTTACCTGTACCTATAATTTACAAGTAAGAACTTTATGACTTTAATTGGTAATTTGAATACTTTCCTTTTAGCATTTTCTTTTTACTGACTTACTTAAAAGGAACTTGAATGTTCTGTACACCTAATTTAAAGGTATTTAGAAAACCTATATAAATTTTAATATAAATTTATTGACATATTTTGAAAATAAGTTAACTTTTTCCATTTAAAATCTTACCCTACCCAATAGTCAGACAGGTCTGATGATTGAGGTTCAAAGGATTATCGGGTTCGGAAGAGTCCAATGTAACTGACGATTCTTTTTTTGCCTCTATTGTATTCATTTGTTATTTTTTTTGAAATTTTTCTAGATACCTACTATCAGAGGTATGATCCATCAAACAGATTTATCGTGGTTTCGGTACTATTGTTTAATATGTCAAAACATATATGTATTTTAAGTCTTTGCTAAAATGTTGTAAATAATTTTAACTGCACAATATATCATCATGCCCGTCAAGCTTTAAATTAAAAATATAATTTTGTTTTATCTTATTCGGTTCTGCAGTAGTTTTTAATATTTTTCCACTTGTTAAGACAGTATTTTATTCGAATTTGCCAAGTATACGTTGGTAGGTATGCACATTGTGTTTAGATAGACGGACACGGTACACCATTTCATTTTGAGATTACCGTGGGACCACATGGTACCGTTAGTTTTGAGGGCCGTATAAATGGATGGACTTGATGACTAATTTTATTATATCAGGCCTTTTCACTTGGTAACCATGTCGCGTTTTATCTTTTGTTTAGTTTTTATTGTTTTTCATACGTGTGATTCTTCATTACGTGAGTGTTTTTTTTACTTAAATCTTAAGGGGCCTCTTCCCGGGTCGTTTTGTGAAAAGGATAGGCATAGAATTTCGCGATCATAAGAGCGGGACAGAACAGAATGCATGTGCAAAAATCAAGATTTCTTCTAATTGAAGAGTACGGTTTAAGTATGCAAATATTTATTTTGGCGAATCTGTTACCATTTGCCTTATTTTTCAATATAAAAATCAAGTCAGTAAGTCAAATAGTTTGGGAGAAGAAGGCAAATATGTATCAAAGTTGAGATATTTTAGATATTTTTTTTCATCAAACTTAAAAAAATAATCAAAAAACTAACTTGGCGCTTTTGTACACAATAAAATGGAATATTAGGTGTAGGAGTCTAGATTTCATATTTGAACAGCAAAGATCATGAAAAAGTTGTTTTTTTCGGAAGACTAGCCTTAAAGTTCTTAAAACGTAGGTTTTCTTCGTGATATAATATCTTATTGACTCAATATAAATTAAGCCTATAGAAGTCCAGTTTAGGTTTTACGGGTCATTTTTAGTATGGTCGAATGGTCATCACTTAATCAGGTGGCAAATAGGTAATTGTGTAGATTTTGATAATCATCTCTGACAAGAAAATTTTGAAATTTTCTAGAGCCTTAGTACCTATAGAAATTTATTCGAGATCCAAATCCATGTCAATAAATTGCGCGTCTTGTTATGAAGGCACGATTGATTTTATATCCCAATTGTTAAAATCCAACCAATTATTTTCAGTTAATCCATCGAACAGATGCGGCATCAACGATTTCGAATGTCAAAGGAAATTCTTTCAATACTTCGGAAGACATTACTCTCCACGAGGCATACCTGCTATAGGTGTACCTATACTCGACCCATACAAGCTTAACAATGTGACAGTCTCCTTTAGGGACGTCATTAAAGTCATTTTGGTTGATGGAGAAGCTATAGGCATTGGGCATTGTAATTCTACTAAATATGTGTAAGTTTTACTTAATAAGCAAGTGCACTTTATCGAAATCAATAAAGACAAAGAAGGATTTATGTACGTAACATAATATAACCAAACGGTAGGTATCTTTATCACATACCCTTGGCGGTCTTGTGCCGGATCCACTCTATGGCGCGGTAGGCGAAGGTCTGCCTGCGACGCAGGAGGTTGCGGGTTCGTTTCTCGCCTCGGAACAAATGTATGTACGATCTGCAGACATTTGTTTAGGGTGTTCTGGTCGTTTTCTATGTATAATATAAAATATCTATCTATGAAATGTATTGTGTTATGTATATCAGTTACCTAGTACCCATAACACAAGCTCTGCTTAGCTTGGGGTTCGATAATGCTGTGTGAATTGTCCAGAATTATTTATTTTATTTATTTACTCTCTACTCACAATGTTTTCTTAAAGATGAAAATTTGCACTAAATTATCATAGAAAAATTGGTTTGTGATCACAATTTCACAAATCAGTTACATCCTGGGCGGTCTTGTGCTGGATCCACTCTCTACTCACAATGTTTTCTTAAAGATGAAATTATCACAGCAGAAATTGGTATCTGATATGTTGACGTACCCAATGCTACTTGATCAATTTCTTCATTTCTTTTAATTTCTCAATCTTTTACAGAACTGATATCAAAACAAAAATGATAACTTCACACTTCATATGCGATACTATTGTTATACAAGGAAATTATCAGTTGGCTTCTGGGCATTTCTTGAAACTACTTTTAGGAGATGTTATAAACATCGATGGATATATAGTCGCTACCTTTGGTAAGTTTATTTTAGTGTAAACTCGGCTTAAGTAAATAAACATATTTCCTGCTCGCATAATTTGTATAAAAACTTGATGGTTATCGTATCTTTTTTGTCAACTTATAAATCGTCCGTTTCGACGTAGATCCTTTAATTGCTCATGGAAAAAAATACCGATTGGTTAACTAACAAAAAAAGTGAAATATGTTTGCAAAAACACAGAGTGAATGTCCTGTACATTAGCAGCTTTTTGCGCGTACCCAGCAGGTCACAAACGCCTGTAGGTTAATTAGTAACACTCATTTTAATTAAGCTATTAGGTACCGCTTATTCATAATTCTAAGGACATCAAGCGGTGATTTCAGAAAAAAAACAATGTCATCGACATCCTTACCTGCATATACTTGGTAATTTATGTTTTTCTTCTACCTAATAAGGCTTCTGATGTAAGATTTTCCTTTTTAGTAAATGAATACTGGAAAGAGAAATGAGAACTTTGTAATGCAGTGAAACATTATAGGCTATTGAGGAGGAAGAGGAGCGACTCTATAGACTTATAAAAACAAATAAAATATCATTATCAGCCTATACTAGTCCACTGCTGGACATATTCCTCCCCTAATGAGCGCCATAGCGCCCTGTCTTCAGCTTGCTGCATCCAGCATCTGCCAGCAATCTTTCGCAGATTAAATTTAATGTAATATAAACTTTAATAAATATATTATGTTCTCAGAACAATGGGGTATGAATGCCACATACCCTTTTGAAGTGGAGAAACATGAAAACGGTGATACTTATATCCGATGCTTGTTTGAAGAAGCGAAGTACAATCAAACTTTTGGAAACATTAAAGTTCACGCTGAAAATATCACATCTGGTAGTGAATTAACCAGTGAGTAGCAGTTTTAAACAAGTAGGAAATAATACTTGCTTCGTGATAGAATCAGACTGATGTTAGATTATGTCCTGATGCTTCGATAAATATGTCTAAGACTTAGATACTTAGTATAACAAATCTAAGTATGACGACCTCTGTGGCGCGGTGGGCGAAGGTCTGCCTGCGACTCAAGAGGTTGCGGGTCCGATTCCCGCCTTGGGACAAATATTTGAACGATCTGCAGGTATTTGTTCCGGGTGCTCTGGACGTTTTCTATGAATATTAAAAAAAATAGATAGTTTTTTTATTATTTATTATATTCATGTAATGTATTGTATTATGTATATCAGTTAGGTATCTAGTACCCATAACACAAGCTCTGCTTAACTTGACGCTAGATAGGTAATGCTGTGTGAATTGTCAAGCATTATTTATTTATTTATAAAAAAAAAATATTCATAAAGCCCAGTCCGTTGCCGTGGTGATCGCAGAATAAGTTTCGACATCTGTTACTCAGTCTGTAAAGAGCCAACTAAGAGAACTTATCAAAAGAAGAGCAATTTCCTTCAAAGTAATTTAAAACCTATACTGTGACTACCAATCCGTCTGCCAAGCGTTGTCATAATGGCAAAACCATATTTGTATAACCCGTATACAAGTATGGTTTTGCCACAAGGCCTTTTCATCAGTGGCCTATCGGTGCTGATGAGCATAATGGAGTCCAGTTT
Organism: Eupithecia vulgata; assembly: GCA_946478455.1. Taxonomy (NCBI): domain Eukaryota; kingdom Metazoa; phylum Arthropoda; class Insecta; order Lepidoptera; family Geometridae; genus Eupithecia; species Eupithecia vulgata. The sequence goes on along the minus strand of OX297869.1, from coordinate 6,406,293 downwards.
GAAGTCACTGCCTCAACATAGTTGGCGATTTTTATCTGCTGTTGGAATAAAGTCAGGGCTAAAAGACTGCTTAGTCTTTGCTTAATATTGACAGATTTTTGTAAAAGGGTATTCTAATTATTGAATGTGTTATTTTATCGATAAAATTTAGTGACATATTATTATTATTTGCACACGTACCAACCTTATAAAATACACAAGACAAATAGCATTTTTTTTATCTATATACCTGTTTGCTGGGTAGCTTACTTGATTGTTGTTTCAAAATATTGTGTAACTTATTCAACTGTTTCATATGCCTGGGTAAAACGATTTTATTTTGCAGGTAAAATGGTCACGGATTTCACAAACGCTAATTGGAAATCTCTTATAACTTCCTTTGGAAAATACTTTGGTGACAAAGCCATCGAGTTTTATTACGGAGTGCACGCAAAATTCTATGACAATATTCCTGCAAAATTATTTATCGCTGAAGATCTTAGTTCATATGTTGATAATGATGACGAAGAAGATGATAATGAGGATGACGATAATGATGAAGATTATGAAGAGGACACTAAATAAAAATATATAGAATTGTAGTTCTTATAAATCCTAGTATAAGATTTAGTTGTATGACTTTAGTCGTGTGAAATTAAAGCATTGTGATTTTTGTTGTTAATAATAATGATTGTACAAAAAAAGTCGAAAGATAATGAAAATAACGTCTTTTATTCTAAAGCTTAAGTCTCCTCATCCATACTAAAATTAAAAATTCGAAAATAAATCTATCTGTGTACCTTTTTTGTTAACATTTGTCACGCCTAAACGGCTGAATGGATCTTAATGCAATCTTGCAATGAGGTAAAAATGGTAACCCGGGTACAGACATAGACTGTTTGAAAAGTGCGTGCAACAGCTAGGTTAGCTATAATTTGTAAAATCCAGTCGGTGACAAACATCATCAATAGTTGTTTTCGTAACAGAAAAGTTTAATTATTTTTAGTCCGAATAATTTCAAGAGATACTTACATCATACAACGATTGTTTTGGTGAAGCAAAAATAGCTAATAAATAGACCCGGCAAACTTTGTGTCGCCTTAGAATTACAAACTAAATTTATGAGACAACAATTGTGAATATCCACCCCCCCCCCCTTGTGAATTTTACACATTTTTACTTCTTTATAATATATTATTTATTAATTTTATATTATTTATTTCTTTTCGAGACTTCAACAAGTCTAGCCGTTCTCGAGTTATAAATGGTGTAACTAATACGACTTTGTTTTATACAGGTTATTGGTAAATTAGTAACACTACGTGAACTGCAGGTTCTGCCCATCATCGCGTACACGCTCGTGAAGACGCCAGGTCTACGTTCTTAAAATAGATTAGTAATCACCTGTGATATTATTATGAAGAAACACCTTAGTCTGGGATCCCACAAAAGACCGATCTTCCAATCCCATACCCACTGTTGATTCAGGGCAGATACGATTCTAAGTTAAGTTTCAAATAAAACCTTTTTATCAAACGATTATTGAATCGAAAGGAGTACCTATTACCAATACTTAGATTGTGAATTAAGACCTTGCGTCTTCACAAACGTATTTGTGATGTTGGGCAGAAACTCCAGTTCACGTAGTGTTACTAATTTACCAATAACCCTGTAATATACAGCAGAGGCTTGGGTACCTGCCATACCCTAAATTATGTAAGTACCTAGTTTATAAATAAAAGAAGGGTCAAATTTTTCTTCCGGAATAATTCATATTTTTTGTGGAAACCACAAAGTCTGAACGAATATTTTTACATCTTCATAAGGATACACAACTTGTTGAGATCAATTCACAAACTGAAGCGATCTGGTAGAAAAGAAACCTACGATTATGTATACTAATCAGTAGCCTACTACTGTATTACATCTGTATTATATCTGTATTACTGTATTACAGTATACATACTTAATCGTAGGTATTATTTGTTACCTAAGTACCACGGTACCCATTCAAAATACAATACACAGAATGTATATATGTACAATGATCACAAAACGACAAACCTACACAAATTCTCGAAAAAATTAGACTTCAATACTTTTATTCCGTAACAATAAAGACTTTAGCTTACAAATTAAAAACCGGGAGATAAAGAACAGAGAACCACAGAATAGGTATAAACACTTTATTACCTACGTTTATTATATTTTTAAAACCAGTAAGTGGACATTTTGTTTCTTTATTTTTTACATCTCGCAGGATAAATATAAAATCTGACGTATATGAATATAAATGACTTTGGTTCCGTCCGTAGTCTAGAACGGAATGATGTTGCCGATTTTCGCGATAGTTTTGAGTTTAGTGGTGTTTGGTGACTCTGCCTTTGGTTAGTTACAATCTACAAGTATATTTTTATACCTATTCACTGACGTTTTTAATAATAAATATAGAAATATATTTACTTGTCGAACGTTTCCGCATAAGTTTGGTAAATTTTGTTAAGGTTTTCATTGATAAATGAATACTTTTTATTACGAAGGATCTTTTATAATTAACTTATTGGCACTCCAAAAGCTATCACATAAATATGAATAGCGCAGTTAATCTTGAAGAGATGAGAGAAGCCCATTACAATGATGAATATCTCTAATAAGAGATCAGCCGTGTTAATTGCCTCATTCCGCTAATAAGAAGTGCTCGTTAAATTGTTATTAATGAAAATTATGGTGTTTTATATTAACTTATAGACCCGATTCCATCCCGATAATGAAATGCGACATTCAGTTGAGAAATGGAAATATAACCAAGTTTTTTGTCGTATTTTTAGTGGACACACTGACAAAATGTTCAAAAAATGACGAAGCTTGCCACGCAAAACTTATCAAGAAGATCATACATGATATCGCCAAGACAGGAATTCCTGAGTTCGGGATACCTCCCATTGATCCCATGGTTTTAAATAATCAAAGTGTGGCAATTCTTGACGTGGACATTACTCTAAATGGCGTTATCAAAGGGATCAGGAACTGCGCTGTGAACAAATTCACGTGAGTATTGTTTTAATTTTATTAAATTATCTATTGCTCAATTAAGAGACACTCAAAAATGTCTACTTGATTTGATGCTGCTTTTTATAAAGTAACTCATCTTCTGCCTGTGGTTAGCCTGGGATGAGTTGTTGTGAGGAACTTTTCGCACATAAATTTTTTTCGTCGTAGCTTGTTGCTTTGTTAGATTGCGAGGAGTGGAAGGAGAATAGGGAGGTCTATTCCCAACAGTGGGACTTAAAGTAAATAATTCCCGCCATGGCTCCGCTAACGTGGTAGGAAGTTATAACGTAGCCTCTTTCACTCTGGGGTAGGTCATGTAGCCAACCTCTGAAATATTGTTTTTTAAATTTTTTTCCGAGATTATTATCTAATCTACATACACACTTTACTAAAATCTTCTTTTTATCTTAAAATATTTATATAAATATATTATGACTTAAACTAAAATAACAAACTGAACCTATTTTAAACACCTATATACCTACCTACTTGAATAGTAAAAATGATGATAGATTATTATTATACTTGACGACTTTGACGACCTCAGTGGCGCAGCGGGCAAGAGTCTGCCTGCGACGCAAGAGGTTGCGGGTTCGATCCCCGCCTCGGAACAAATTTGTGTACGATCTGCAGAAATTTGTTCCGTTGGTCTGGGTGTTTTCTATGTATAATAAAAAATATCTATCTATGTAATGTATAATATTACGTATATCAGTTATCTAGTACCCATAACACAAGCTCTGCTTACCTTGGGGCTAGATAATGCTGTGTGAATTGTCCAGCATTATTTATTTATTTATAGAATTGCCTTGAGTACCTATGAGCGATTTTTATTCTTTGAAATATTTTACATACCACCTACTTAGACCCGAGTCCATAAAATAATTCGTTTTTGAGCAAGGTTAACATTATTTAAAACTTTAATTTTACATAAAATATTTACAAATTTTATAAGTTTGTTTATCGAAAGAATGGGTACGTTAAATAAATAAATAATACTGGACATTCACACAGCAGTAGGTATCTAGCCACAAGCTAAGCAGAGCTTGTGTTATGGGTACTAGATAACTGATATATAATATAATACAATACTATTACATGGATAGATATTTTTTTACTTTACATAGAAAACGACCAGAACACCCGGAACAAATATCTGCAGATCGTACAAATATTTGTCCCAAGGCGGGAATCGAACCCGCAACATCCTGCGTCGCAGGCGGACCTTCGACCACCGCACCACAGAGGTCGACTTAATAAAAGTAAAGCCATTTTTTAGTTCAAACAATTTTATGAATTATGTAGATACTGATGATAATTTTCTAGGTACTTACTTACCTAACTAAATTTATTAAATAATGTTTTATTTTTGTGAAGGTTGTAAAGTAGAATAGTTGCAAACATGGTTTATGGTCCAAAACTGATACTTATGTAAATAAATAAATATAAATAATTAATGCTGGACAATTCACACAGCACTATCTAGCCCCAAGCTAAGCAGAGCTTGTGTTATGGGTACTAGATAACTAATATACGTAACATATTAAAAGTTAAATCACTAAAAACTGTCATGCAACTGCCTAACATTTGAATTATTATTTAAATGACCTCTTAGCTTATATTTGAACAGAACAAATAGTTTTTATGATTCATATTTAAATTTCTTGGAAAATTTTAATCAAGATTTTATATAAGACCTCAGAATAAATAAAAAACTCTGTACCTAGAACTAAAAACCAGATGGAAGTGTTGGAACTGGTTTTGTTATGTTTTAGTTTAAATGTAGAAATAATGTTTCAGTTGAATAATAAGATAAAATAGAATTTCTCAGAACGAAATGAAAACTTGTTATCTATGTTGTTCTTAGATAGTAGGTATATCATAAAGCTTATAAAAATAGATTTTTATGTCGAATTCCGCATAACTTGGGTCAATTTCGACGATTTTTTGGACGACCTCTGTGGCGCGGTGGGCGAAAGTCCGCCTGCGACGCAAGAGGTTGCGGGTTCGATTCCCGCTCTGGGACAAATATTTGTACGATCTGCAGGTATTTGTTCCGGGTGTTCTGGTCGTTTACTATGTATAATAAAAAATATCTATCTATGTAATGTATTGTATTATGTATATCAGTTATCTAGTACCCATAACACAAGCTCTGCTTAGCTTGGGGCTAGATAATGCTGTGTGAATTGTCCAGCATTATTTATTATTTATTAATTTTCTTAAGTTTAACATTGTTTTATTTGAATGAGACTTTTTAACAAAGTAAATAACAATTACTAGTCGAACGAACTAGTAGGTAAATAAAATAGTTTAGCTAACTGCAGACTATTTCAAACAATCTAGAGGTAGCTCAACTGATCCATATCAATACCTATTTTATGGCAATATCTGACCGGCGGCGGCGGCGGCCTGGCAGGTAACGACAATCCGTGACGTGATGACAAAGCTTCAATTAACTTATTTAATTATATTCACGGCGCAAGCCATAGTTTATAGACATATAGTTTGAAGAAAGAGAAATCTCAAAATTGTCATAAATATTTTAGTATAGATACAATAAAACGTTTTGTAATATCCACAACGCAACGCAGCTTAGGATTTCGGTTATTTACGAAATAAATGTTATAAAAATTACAAACATTAGGTAAATACCTTTACAACAAAAAATATATAGGAAAACCATAGACATAGAATTTTTTCACTACGTTCAATAGACTAACAAAGCGTGGGAGCGAGAGGTATTTAGTTAATACACACTGCCACGAGAGAAAAAGAGATAGCGGCACAAGATGTCGATATGTCATTGTTTTAGCTGAGTAAGAGGCCTTAAGAGCCCACGCTAATCCAAGTCGAGAAGAATTTTGTGCTTTTAATTAATAATCTTACGATTAAAACATAAAATCATTATTCTGCCACAATGGTGTCTTGTTCAGCGAGTGAATGTGACATTACAAACGTAATAACTCGCTTATAAACACGTTTTACAGGTAATTTATGACTGTTTTTACTGAAATCTTCATAATCATTATTTCGTCATTTGCTGTATGAAAATGAGGCAAAAGAGCTATTGAAAGCTTAGATAATAGGTTTCTCTTAAGACTTATCATCAAATTACATTGCTAAATGAAGAATTTTAGGAAATTTTGAGTAAAAATTAAAATTGTTTGTTTACGATAGGGATTGACAAAGTGATGATGTCATTGTATCGATAGTCGATAATACGTGTCGGCCGGTAGGTTCGACGTGATTGGCTAGGATTATCATTACATTACAGGCTTAGATTTGTAAAGTACAATAAAACACTACTTTCCATTCCTGTAAAATAAAAAGAACGTAATGTAATGTACAGGGTGGTTATTATAACATAATATACAGGACTACTAGCAATTCAGCACAATACTGTATTTAAGTGCTTATTGGGGAGGTACTAAGCTATGAATTGAGCGCCATATAATGTTCCACGATAATTTACGGTTTTGAAGTTAATAAATTTATTTCGAAAAATTTACATTAAAAATACATAGTGTTATTTTCTTTATAACTATTTATATTTTATTATCTTGTCACATAGAAATAATATCAGAGTATTGTTGTAATTAAACAAATTAAATCTACTCGCACCCTTTTAAAAAATCAAAACTAAGAATATTTTTTTTTTTTCAGATTATTTTAAAAACATCTCTGTTTTAATATTTTTGCTTTTCTTTTAACCACCGTCTTTGTTTCAGTGGGTCCGCTCTCTTAAAAAGCTTTCGTTCGAAATATAAAAAAATCTGATAAGGGGTTATAATAGAAAACTCGAGTTCACAACGTTATCATGGAAGCTCAAAACACTGAAACCACCTTAAAACTAGTTAACACAAGACATCAAAATTTTAAACAAGCCTAAACAGAAGAAGAACATGAGATTATCTCTTTATTTAAGATTTTTATACAATTTTTATTGAATTAGTTAGCCAATAGTATTTTTTTTGTTTTAGTAGCCATTATTTTTGGATATAAATTCTTCTTAGTCACAATGTGTGAATGTGATTAAGGAAGCATTATAGTTAAATTTGTTAGCGGAAGTCAAATACTGATAAAGTTTTATTTTAATTTTGTGATGATGAGATTTGACTTTTATTAAGTGCTTTACATTGCCTACTTATAATAAATGCATTGGAATTTCACACAACAACTTTGGATACGTTTTATTTTACAAACATGGTAATAAACAGACACACAGAAATATCCATTTTATATGTATATAAACATACATTATTTCATATTAACTGAACCAAGTAATTTCATTTATAAATAATAGGTTACCTAGCTTTAGCTATGTTGCTATTTGTTTACCTATTTGAAAAGTATTTGATTTTTTATATTATAAAACACTTTTTATATCACTTTGTTAAACTAACTCATTATGTCCTGTGACTTCGCCCGTAAGACTATCGATAATATTATGTTAGAGTCAAGGCAGCACTATTTCACGCACACATTTACATTTCATTTTTTGTAACACCTTTAATCTGTCACTGTTGGTCTTGTACATTCTAAGCCTATGGGGAAAACTTAGTACTTTGTTGAGCATAACATGAATTAAACCGAATTCAACATTACACACCATTAAGACCATTAAGACCATTCTTAGATGGGGGCACCATTTAATAATGGTCTAAATGGTATGTAATATTAAATATTGTCTAGTATGTAAATTGCTTGTTCTTTTTCTTTGATAATTATATACCTATAACATAGATGACTGTTTTATAAGAAAAAAACGAATCAATTTGAGTACTTCCAAATAAAATGCCAAAGAACAAATCCAAAAAGTACTAAATTAGTTCCAACGTCAACAGTTGACGCTATTTTATTGCTTTGATCAAGTTAGCGTTGCAGTGGCAAAGACGTGACCAATCGGCGATTCATTAAAGCGTATCACAGACGAAGAAGATGCTATAATATTTCATCTTAAGATGCCCTAATATAAAATATTATAGTATCTTAGGTTATCACACACGGCTAAGATACGATAATATAAAAAAACCTGTTCATTTCCTTACGAGCCTGCGTTGGTGCCACACGTATTCCTTTTTAGAGTTCGTATCCGTACGTATATAGATTTCCATGGTGAGCGATATTCTAAAATTCACCGTGTGTGACGCGCTTAATTATGTGAACTCATAAATTACCGTAAGTTTATGTAGTAGTATATTTAGGATGTGTCGTAAAGAGTCAATTATTTACCTACGGGTAGGGGGTATAATACCTGTTCAAAAAATAAAATAGTAAGTAGCCAACAGTACTCTCAAAGTCTCGCGGTTTTCGAGTTATTGGACATATTCAACTTCTTCAACCTAGCTAGTTCATTCTGTTCTCAATCTTTTTTTGTAAAAGCATTATTGGAGGACACATCCTATATAACACGTAATGAATATTCACATTTTGTTTCAGGCATGATCTTGAACATCGAATTGCACACATGGATTTAACGTGTGATCTTCTATTCAAAGGCAAATACAAAGTCTTCTCCGATAGCCAACTTATAAAGAATTTACTTGGGGGAGAAAACGTTCATGGCGAAGGCGATGGGAAAGTGAAAATTGGTAACACTTTTTATTTACATAATCAAAAAAATTAAGAAAATTTAAATTAATGAATACTAAATCCATTAAGAACGGGATATAAAACAAGCAATACTAACATAAATCCATTTATAAAAAAAACTAACCATCTCAGGATATTCCTATACCTCCAGCAGTGGGCGACGCCGTAAAGAATGGACTGATGATGATGAAATTAAAGAATCAAATAAGGCACTTAGAAGTATAACAGTATCAGCGTCAACATTGAGAGGGCTATTGAGAATCAGAGTCGTTGGATCTGGCTTGAACAAAGCCCCCGGAATAAAGTGATTAATATGATAATTATGCCTACTCAGCAAAAGGCAGGGTGGTGTTCGGTGTTATACTGTTTACATTTATAAAGATTTGGAAGGAATCCTTATACCATGATTAATAAATATTATGTGGATAAAACACCAATAACCATTTTACAGAAAAGCTGAACATAAAGCTCACTATGCCATTTGAAGTTATAAAAAGAGGCGATGACATATTTTTGCTGGGTAAGAGGAAGAAGCTCACCTACTCATTCGACGTCCTCGGAAGAGTATTATTTGCAGCGAACAAACTCTATCTTGGAGACAAGGAATCAAGTGAGTTTTTAGTTTTATTTTACGTGTGACTTATGCATATGTCCATTGTGATAATATTAATTATATTGTAGAGTTCAATGTTGTGGGAAATTTCACGACAAACAAAATAATTCGTTTTGTTTTAGTAAATGAGTAAAACTTTCAGTGCTTAGCTTTTACTTTATGATTTAAGTCAAGCCTATTTAGCCTATTTATCATTGTTAAAAGTTTTAGTACTTATTTGTTTAAAAAAGTCTCAAATTCAATAAGTACTAACCTTTGTATTTTAAGCATCAAAAACTTGGACCATTATAAAATTTTTGCGTGTTTGTTAAATATCTCCTATTAGTCGTAACAGTGGGACAGCTTATAACTAAATAATGATATTTTCCACGAATAAAGAAAAAAATCTACTTTTATAATTAACTAATTTGGGTTTCTTACAGGTGCTGACATTATAAGGTTCATGAATGAGCAGTCCAAATTCCTCGTGCAGAATTTCGGAAAATTATTATTTGACGAAGCTATCAACTATGTGTTTGATTTTACATATAAGTTTTTTAACAATACTCCCTGCAAATATTTCTTCACTGAAGACTTATCTTCATACGCATCCTAAAATTATAATTTACATAATATCATAGGTACTAAGAGTAAGAAATGTGATTGTTACCAAAAAGGCAGCGGGAAAGTTTTTAATAAAATCGTTTGGTTAAATTGGTCTTTTTATATTGTTAAAATCTATTCAAAAAACGACGTCAGTATTTTTTTTCTGTATGATATGATTGGAAAGTTATTTTCTGTTGGTGGTAGACCTTCGTTTGACCACAATCTCACTAAATGAAAAGTCGACTGTGTATCACGAAAATCTAGAAGACACCAATTCGCCTTTAAGAAATGATTGATGCATGGGCAAAGTCCATTCAGTCAGATTGACGCCCCAGGAGCGAGACTTACCTCGCAGACCTAAAAGCCAACTTCTGAAAAATTCTATAAACCTTTCGACCAATACGATTTTCAGGAGTCAAGTTTTTTCGACAGTGGAATATCAATGTTTGAGGCGACTATGCCCTTGCCGACATAACCCTATTTGTTGTATAGAATAAAATTCTTGTTGTTTTAGTTAGATCTCGGATTGTTTGTCTGCCATAAACATAAAATCTGACGCAATTGAAATTGCATCTGCGTAGCACTTGAATAATTGCCTCACAATATTCACTTGTCAGCACAATTGATAACTAGAGATTACGCCGTATGTTTACATTCCCTAATGACGACCTGAAAACGTGTAATTTGTGTATAAAACAAGCAACTACAGCTTTTCTGTGCAGTGTTACTAGCTTCGGTGAGTGTCATCTAGTTGTTTTTTACGGAAAAATGTGGCGAGCACTGTTTTTGTTAGGCCTGGATTACGTCACATCTGTTAGCCTGCGTAAGTTTTAAAATTTTAATTAACCTGAAGGATTGTTGAGAGCTTGGGAAAATGCCATTTGTAGTTTTAAGGAAAGGTTGCGGTGGTTTGAATTGACCTACATACTATACCTATCCCGTCCACTCATTTATTTTACATTTGGCATATGCACGATTATAAAATTCCCTAATTGTTGACAGGCGAGTGAATGAACCCTCAATGAAGTATTTCATAGACTCAGATACATTTGACAAAAGAGATACGAATATGTAGACTCGTAAAATATGGAGATCTAAAAAAGCTTCGATTTTTATCGACCTGACATAGAATAGAATAAAATAGATTATTATTTATTGTACATTTAAATAATCCCACAGCGGAATACATAAACGCCTGCTCCCGAAACGACCCGAATCTGAACGACTGTGCTCTTAAATCTGCAAAGGAATCTCTCTACAAATTCTCCCTTGGGGATAAAAGTAGAGGTCTGCTTCCACTGGACCCGGTCCACGTGGCGGAAATGACCGTGTTTGTGCCCAACGAGAATGGACTGAAGGTTGTGTTCAAGAAAAATGATTTTACTGGACTTTCTGCTATGCAGTTGGAGAATTTGAAGTAAGTTAGCCAGGGTGATTATGTCCTGTAATGATGAATAACCTGAATAACCTGCGTGTACGCGAGGTTAAGGGCATTCAGACACAAAAAAATATCAAAAAGTGGAATCGTTTGAGAGTTATGCAAGAGTTTGTAAATTTGGAAAATTTTGTATCCATGTTCATATTTTTGCGCATCGTACCCAAAATTTAACACTCATGGCCAGCGATGCTTATTTTAATTGATTTATTGTAGGTATACGATAATTATAGTAGTGCTCCTAAAACGCTTTCAAATGTTTGGTAATTTGCTAGACACCTTTCAAGATGAATTCTAATCTTGTTATTTTTTAAAGTTTAAAATAAAGACGTCATTTACCACCTACGTTAAAAGTATGTCCATTTCTTGAGAATTCTGAAATGCTATTAAACTTTGATGTTTTGTACCACAATTTACTGAGATTGACCATAAACGTATCGAAAGTGCTATTGTTACTAAAAACAAAATTAAACAAACACATCATTATACATACATTTCACTACTTTATCTCAAAAATCATTAGGTACTCTGATGCTAAAAACACTGTAAAAAAATTTGATGGTGTTGAATGAAAAAACTTTGGGAAGCTAAGAGAGGAATAAAGGCTTCGAGAGGAATAAATGCGAAATTTTATATGTTTGGATGAATAATTCTTACCTCTTTACGCCAAAATTACTGAACGAATCGTGATGAAATTGCATACACGTAGTTCTAGGCCTGAAATATATAGGCTACTTTATATCCTATGAATCAGTTCCTATGAAATAGAAATAACCGTAAATAACGCGTGCGAAGTCGCAAGCAGGAACTAGTTTGTTATCATTTTCTCTCATAATGTAACTAGAGCACAAACGGTTTTCTTAGCATTTTGCCAAATCATAGCTTAGGGTTAAACACCCACAAAACGACGTAAAAGCAGCCATATAAGGTTGTGTTCCAGAAACAGTTTGCCATTCGAAGTAAGTAAAAGTCCGTGAGACCACGAGCATATAAATTAAATTATTGTACGAACGTTTGGGTGTATAGCAGGTGCGAAAACCATAAACATAAATAAAGAAAGGAACCTGGATAATTCACACGAATCACATTAGGTCAAGCTATAATCTAAGCATAGTTTATGAAATTGTGATATGTGTAGTAGATAAAATGAATGTACCAACATAATCGTTTCATAGATTTTTTTTTATTGAACATGTAAACATCCGTAACGACTAGAACAGTAAAACTACAGATCATACAAAAAAAATCCCGAGGTATTAGTTGAACCATCAGAGAACGTAGGTGCAAATCCGCCGATACGCACCAGGACGACTAGGTATTTGTCATCCGTTTTGTCGTGCATTTCTCTCATATTCGTACTAAAAGAGCTTGACAAAACAGTAATTTTTTTCGTGGCGTACATCTTTAACGCATACCCCACCCAAACTAGCGACGCCACCTACTTTATGTTATTATTCCGTTTATCAAAGGAATTTTCAAAAATCCATCTTCCAGTTTGTGATACATATCATGAGCTTTTTTGTAATGCCTCTGTAATAGTTTTATTCTATTTAGTTTAGGCAGAGATACGAAGTTGCCTTTGGTGGCCACCAAAATCTATTTTCGTACATTTTGAGTAGGGTATGCGCCTTAAGAAGCAACAATTCCTTATGTACTGCTGCTGTCAGGACAGCAGCAGTGCGAGAATAAGAATACGACAGAGAGGGAGAGAGAAGAGAAGAATAAGAGAATAAGAAAATTCTTCCTTCTTTTCTTACTCGGAAGAAAACACCCAGCAATAGGTGCGGCTGGGTCTATAACCGGTGACTTCGGAACAGACATGGTGATGAATATGAGTCTCCAGTCTCCTACCAGTATATCCTTTCTTGTTAATTATTGTTAAGTGTCGTGTACTGTCAATAGCAGTGAAGGGAGTTAGAATTAATATCGTCGTTCCACTTTGACGTCAACGCCTCGCGCCGCGCTGCTCAAGTAGGACAAGGCAAGGCTAATGCTGTAATGAACTATGCGCCTAACGACAGCCTTACGGACAATTAGCTTTGAACCGTTTAATTACGAATAATATAATAAAAGCACCGCTAGTGATGCCTGGGAAAAAGCCGGTAGAGTTTTTTAACTTGGGAAAGAGATTGTGTCAATGGCCGAGATCTTAGAGGATTCTCATTGTAGCGGTGGATTGTTACGGATTTAACGTGTGAAGAGTGTAAAATAAATTATTAAAAAAACTATGACCTACCTATGGGGTAAACGTGGTGTTGAGTGGATGACCCTCCGACCAGAAAGGATCACGATATGCGAAAGATTGCTGGCAGATGCTGGACGCGGTTAGCTGAAGACAGGGCGCTATGGCGCTCATTAGGGGAAGCCTATTTCCAATAGTGGACTGCTATAGGCTGATGATGATGACGATAGCCTACCTACATAATTATGTTTGATGGCAATTGAGTGAGCTCATGCTTGCTCTTGACAGGTGATTGTGCTTGTGTGCCCAGAATATTGGTATCGATAAATAATTTAATTGTATATAATCATGCCCACAAAAAAATAACACTTCAAATTTTACATTATTCTACAGCAACATTCACACACCTTAGTAAGCAGTGCTCATGCCATGTTCATGTTCTTTTAAGTTCTAGCTTTGTGGGATCTTGTATCAGAATACTATTTATATTATAGATAATACTTTAATCAACTAGCAATTAAATTGCAAGGACTATAAAGTACAGTGGGGAAAGGAGCGCAGTAGTGGAGATGAAAAAAAGAAAGTAAGTATCAAAGAAGCAACCCTAGGCTCAAGTTACAAGGCCCGTTATATAATTAGGCACAGTGATGATTCGTTATAACAAAAGGCGTAATGGAGTGAAAGAAGGCTGCAAACTGGCGATGACTAGTTCAAGCTGGAAGGTTTCTGTCATAAACATTTAACGGAGCAGTTGGTGCTCTTTGAATTTCCTTTTCGGGTTTTTATTGTGAGGAACTTTAATAAAATTCCGGTGACCTCTGTTCAAAGGAAATGGAATTATCGCCTTCGTCGTTGTAAGAAAAAATCTTGTAAATAAAATATTACTTGGTCGAGTTCGTTCACGTTCTTAACGTGCATACCCAACCCAACTAACGCCGCCAGCTACTTTATCTTATTTCCGTTTAACAAAGGAAATTTCAAAAATCCATTGCACAGTTTGTGGTACCTAATATAAGCTTTTTTTAATGCCGCTATAGGTAATAGTTTTATTCTATTTAGTTTAGGCAGAGAATCAAAGTTGCCCTTGGTGGCCACAAAAATCTATATAATATATATAAGAAGTAGAATAATAATATTGCTATGTTTTTGCTTGAAGGCGCTTTCTTTGCAAGACATCACTGTTAGCCTGTATTATGAAAGCTGGCTCAGACATCGATCTATGCTTGATTAATATTATTTTTTGGCATAACCGTCACTCCAGCATATCTGTAGCTCGCATAATGATCAGCACTCTTAAGTTAATTGCTGAATATGCCTAACCACGCTTAGGTGGTTCGCAGTAGAGTTGTTTAATATACACCGAAGGAAGCTGCTATGCCTTCCTCTGGTAGGTTCCCTTAGTCACCTCCTAGGACATCCATATTCTGAGTTGTATCGATTCTAAAGCTGCCTCTGCCACGCTTAATGATTATTGGTAGTGTCTGGGTATCCTATAACGTACCTGCTTTGTGGCTCAAAAATACTTAGCAGGTACGTGGTCTGTAAAGAGAGTATTTTGGAGTACGTATCTTACGAATAGCGAATCATTTGAAGAATTGCCTGTTTTCGAAATATACTGTGGGTAAGTTACGAGAGGTAACCTAAGCTTGTTCTGTGTAGAGGCCTAGCGCCTGATAAAATTAAATGAGCAAACATTTATAAATAATTTTCAATTTTCAGGTTTAATTTAGAAAAGAAGTTGATCACAGTGGATGCTTTGGTGAACTTGGATGTGAAGAATCTATACGAACTAAGTGGAAAGATCATTATGATTCCAATAAAATCAAATGGAGACGCTTCAATAAGATTGAGTGAGTAGGTAGAGGATATAGAGATTGTTATATATTTAATTGGAATAGAAATTATTTTCGCGTGTGTTTGTGTTGTGCTAAAGAAGTGTATGTTTAATGAACCGATTATGATTAAGGTTTTTTTGTTCTTTTTTTCTGGTGGTTCAAAGTAAAATGATAAAAGTTTTCCAGTAATTAGTCCATTTAAATTTGTTTGCCTTATTATTATAATATAATGTTTCCAACAAATCATCGTTCGTTATGCAAGTGGCCATCTATTCTACCAACAAGCTGGCTATTTCTACGATCCAGTGTCAATATAATATCTACCTTGACAATAAATATAAACGCTCCAACCATATTCCTGATCTTCCCAATTCGTTCTAAATCATAAAATTGTAGATGATGAGCTAAGCTATGCATGAAATTAATTTAGTTTGATGAATTTTATTATTTTTGCAGAAAATACAACGCTACACGTAAAGTTTTGGTACGACCACGTAAATGGCGATGACGGAAAAGTCCACTGGAAAATAAGGAAGCACGACATCAAATATGAAGTTGAGAGGGCTTACTTTAGATTAGAAAACTTACTGGGCGATAAGAATATTGGTAAGTTTGATCAGTTTTCATGTTGATGTGGTGCATTTACCCTCTTGTAGGTTGAGTTGCTTATCTTTGCTCTTGCTGTGTTGTGTTTGTGCACAAGTGAAGTGCACTGTGCAGTTCTATCGCTTTACCGCAACAATCAATGGTACCGTCTGAAATTCACAAGTTTGCATTTTACCTTGGATGAAAGAAACTACAGATAGATTGACGCGTGTCAAGTGTCAAGGTTGAAACAAACTATCAAAATGTACAGTGTTCATTGTTAGCTTACCTCCTTCGTATGTTCTAAGTATCGTAATTATATCAGCACTGGTGTTAATTCATTAAATTTGTTATTTTTATAAAAAATGACTTGCTATCTTCAATAAACAGTAAGGTTTTAGTTGTAAAATTGTTATAGATTCATAGAAAATGTCTTCAAACGTAACAGGATGCTAAGCTAACAATAAACGACACTGTACGTGCAAATGGCACAGCACACAGTAATGTGCTATTTGCCCGACGTACTTCTAGAGTTTCTTATATCTATGGACGATTTTGTAGCGATAGATATTATTGTAGAATAAAGATTAGTTAGCAGAAATCATCCCAACACTCCACTTTCCCATGGTCCTGCCAACCTATATCCCAAAAAGGGGGAGTCCCCTGCTGGGGCCTGCCACATCACAAATTTCATTGCCGGGCTGCTTCACCCCAAAAATGCTGCTCCACACCAGTTCTATTCATAACTACTGGGGCACAAATTGTCCCAGAATGTAGTTCTTCTGATTGCCAGCACAAGCATAAGCGAGTCAAGGCTTTCTATAACTGGGCCAACTACGGCGATAACGTAACTGATCTAGGCTTGACATTATCAATTTCCTCAAAGACCAATCTAAGAACATTTTTAAGTTCGGCGATATGATTAGATTGAATATTATAAACAAAAAGAAGGGAACAGCTTTTAAGAATGTATCTTAAAAGCTGGCTCATCAATTATCCACTCTCATGTCATAAATCTGTCGATACTGGAGTCATACTTTAGTCTTTTCATGCGATGTTGTGAAGTACAGTCGCATAAATCAACGTGTACTTTCGCTTACTTGCCAAATGCCTAGCCGTTTTCAGACGAATTTACGTCCAAAATTGTGTTATCAATTTTGCATGTAAATCATTGTAAGACTCCAAACTTCGGTGTCCACACATTCCACAGTGAAAAGAGGTCAGTTTCGTAGAATTTTTTTATTTTTCGTTTTATTATAGTACCGATATCGATAGAAACAAAAATTAAATTTGGAATGTAAATAGGCCTCCAGTAACGAAAAACAAAAGAGAATCGCGACAGGTTTCATTAATTTAGGAAGCTTCAAAGCTTTTATGCTTGCACACAGACAACTTTTAGATATAGACTTATATAAATACACACGGCATTATCTAGCCTCATGATTTACAGAGCTTGTGTTATGGGTCTAGATAACTGATATAACTCATACTTAACAAGACGTACCTAGTTAGATATTTTATCATACATAGAAAACACAGTACATCACCTGGAACAAAAAAAACTGTAAATCGTACAAACATTTATCCAGAAGCGAGTTTACTTTGTTAATAGAGATGTTTATTTCTTTGACAGAATAAAGGTCTGTCTGATAACTGCTTTTTATGTCCAGGTGAACAGATCAACAATCTCCTGAACGAGCTCTGGCGAGAAATCATCAACGACGTGGGTCCATACATCTGCGAGTCCCTTGCCAACGCGGTGGTGGAAAACTTAACTGTCTTTCTTGATCAAGTGTCGTTCGATGAGATGATGCCTGAAAAATTATAGTAAAGTTTTTTTGCTATGACTTTTTACTTTATTCTGCTGATGAGAGTTCGTTCAAACATAGAGGAAGTAGGTAAACTACATTCTACATTGACGTTGATAGATTGGTCACCCCCCTGACGGGTTCTAACCCTCATGTATTTAGTCGACACCTCGACCTCAACTCGACCTCCAAATGCGTGTGAGGTAATTTTGTACGATCATGCATCGTACAAAATTCGTCCACTCGAACTTTCCTTACAAATTTTTCTCATACGAGTGGACAAGAGCTGTGGTCTCAGGGTACGTCGCGACCTACCTTGAGCATTCCTCAAAAGAGTTTGTTATGTATAATTATAATAGATTTTGGAAACTTATTTAGATTTACATTACGATGATGAAGCCAACAATTACCCATCGGGAAGATATTTACAAGATGCACCCTTTGGACGTTTACGATGTTTTCGATAAAAAATTAATAAAAGATTCTCAAACAGAAGTATAATCATACCAATGGGAATGATATTGAATTATTATTCTAACTTAATTGCCATAAAGCTTTGAGTTTTATCATTTAACAAATTTTCGAAAGACAACGTAAATAAGGCAACATAAGTCTGGTTAACGATCCAGAAATTGTTCAAATTTACTGAACTCATGGTGCCTAATGAGTGTAGAAATGTGTGTTATTGATATTTCTTTGTAAATAAATGTTAGTAGGTAATTATTTTAAGGAAATGAACTCATTGTTTTATTTTTGATATTTCATCAGCCCTTTTCAAACCACTGCTGGGCATAGATTTCTCTATGTTTATGCCATTCGCCTCAGTCTTGCGCTAGTCTGGTGTTATATTTGATAACAGAAATTTCTTATAACTAAGATTAAAATCAGATCAAGAAGCTCAATCCGTATAAGGCTCAATTCACACCGATATAGCAGCCGCCGGCAGTGACGCGGGTGTCAATAACCAACCCGTTCACTGTCCAGCCTT
Source organism: Eupithecia vulgata (assembly GCA_946478455.1). Taxonomy (NCBI): domain Eukaryota; kingdom Metazoa; phylum Arthropoda; class Insecta; order Lepidoptera; family Geometridae; genus Eupithecia; species Eupithecia vulgata. The sequence continues at coordinate 6,387,637 of OX297869.1, read as the reverse complement.
AGCAGTACGACGCGACGGCGGCGACGGCGGCGGGCGCGGCGTTGCAGGGACGAGCTCCACCTGGGCATGTGCGTCAAGAGGCTCATGGGCAAAAAAAGTGATAATTTTAATTATCTACAAACACAAAAGGACTAATAATTTCGCTTAACACTTTCATGGCCTAAGAAGCAAAAGCCGTGCTCCGGCTCCATTGTAGCTGTGGGGCGGCGGCGCGGCGGGAGGCTGGGCAGCGAATACGTTAAAAAGGTCGAAAAGGACGCTCGCTCGCTCGCAGCCACGCGCGTTTTGTCAGCGGTCCAGCCCGCATCGCGTAGTCTGTGTGCTGGAAACGTTATAGTGTTCAAGTGTCTGCGCAAACACGGGTGCATTCTTTTCACTGATATTATTCTAAGTCAGGTATACTTATTCTCCTTGATACACTCTACCTACATACGCACAAGTGGTAACTTGAGCTTAACTGAACCGTAATACGCCCTGTTTACTCCCCATTTCTCACCGTGCCGGTATTATATGAATTATGTGACCGTGTACAATCTTCCTTAATTAAAATTGAGGATCAGCCTGACGGAAACCGCAGCCTCCGTCGATGCTGTCTTGTTATTACTGCGATGCTTGAGGAACAGCGAGCGGATTACATTCTGTGCTTTGTTTGAAATAGGGACCTACTGCTCTGTAGCAAGCTACAGAGCTGACACACGGACTTGGGGTTAAAGAAAAAGAAGTGGAAGAATCCAATTATGTCATGGCGGTAAACAAAAGACGATTGTTATAATTTTTTTTATTGGATTTTGAATCTAGAAGAAGTTTCCAAAAGAAAAGAAGTTTGAAGTTTAAATGTGTGGATTATGGGAATTACCCCACATGAGATAAAAGAAAATCAGGGAGAGGCTTGCGTTCAGCAGTGGAACATTATAGGCTGTTGAGGTATTTAAATCAAAAGTATTCTCATAAACGTGTGCCTAAATGACCGCAATAAGACAATTACTGGCACGGCAAGCACTCCTTGTTGAAAAAAACTCAAAACTCAAAGTCTCCTTAGACCTTATACAACTCCTGTACAGTTCAGAATTTCCACATTACATGCCGTACCCTTTATTTAGGAAATAAACTGGTAACTTTAACTTTTGACACTCCAATCGTTTTTAAGATAAAGTAAAGAAGTTAACAATCCGCACAAAGAATTATACTTTATCTGATTCAGTTAAATAATTACTAGGAAGTTATTACACCTCTCTACGTCTGGTCGGTAAGAAAAGTATCTACCTACGTTGATACTTTTCTTACCGACCAGAACCGTGCTCTAATAGGAATGGTTTCAAAGAAGGTAGAACATTGAGTCAAGACGATTCCTATTAATGGATAGGGTACCTGAGTAACGGGGTTAGATTAAATAATATTTCCTATGCCTAACTGTCCCATTGTTAGGTAAAAATATTCATTTCTGCTTCTATTTATCGCAATTTAACGTACCTACCTGAAAACCGTTAAGGAAAAGTTCGCCTTTGCTTCATTTTCGGGAATATAAATTGACTAAGATGGAAATCACATATGTTTTATCTTTTACCTATATGTTTATTTACTAATATTGGACCAGAATAATTCAGTCCGTAGTCATTTTATTTAGCGTGAAACAAAATAAGGGTGACCATTGAGGGAACGGTTCTTATTGTGATATGGACTATCAAAATACAATCACACTGATGATGGATAGATGAATGTTTGTTGCTCAATCACACCAGAACGGCTTAACGGATCTGGATGGCATTTGGTACAGAGATAGATTATAGTCTGGAATATCACATAGGCTATATTTTATCCCAGGATTCCCACGGGAACGGTAACTACGCTGGTGAAACCGCGAGCCGCTGCTTGTAGAATTATATATGTGAAAGTTTGTATATGTTTGTTTGTGAATAGATGTTTGTTACCGCTTCACACCAAAACTACTGAATTATACTGAGTTCTAGGAATGGAATAAAACATAGGCGGCTTTTTAAGCCATGAACCAGTTGCCATGGGATAAACCTAACTGGAAAAACGCGTACAAAGCCGAAGGCACAAAGTACTAATTCAATAAAGGTCAGGGTGGTAAAAAAACATTAAGTTGATTTTGTGTATCTTTCACGTTGCCTCCTGAAGTTTGATGAGCTCACGGTGCGGTGGTATTTGCCCACAAATACACTTCAGGCTCTTTACCATGTGTTTACCTACATGGATAAAAAATCCGTAATTCATTTTGGTTGCTTGTTAAGCTTAACAGTTTATAATAAAAATGATTAGAACTCATCTCATGAACTTCCATTTCATAGGATGACGTCATCACATGTGCACGGCAGTCTGTAATGCTGCTGAAACGTCGAAAACATACTTAATATCCGTGAATATTTTTAACTAGCTTTTACCCGCTACTTCGTTAGCGTAGAGAAAACATTCAAAATATTCACGGCTTATCTTATTTAGTTCTACAGTCTCATCGGATTAAGAGAACCAAGAAATAAAGAGTGCATCTATGTTTGCACACACATATGCATGCACTACTAGTACACAGCACCTACTTGTACCGGTGCCACTAATATAATGTACGTGCATGGCTTGCCTCCATTGATACTAACCGCCCTGTATCCCGTTTACCCATATGAGAATATCTATATTTTGTAAATCCATGTCGGATATCCGCTCTGAACGTAATTTACCTGAGATAGGACAATGCTGGGGCACAGATGCGATTACACGGAATGAACCAGTTATTGACAATGGAAACTCTTACTTTTCAATTTAAATATTTTTTTATTTGAATTTAGCTTTAGAAATCGTGCCTTGCCTGTAGTGTAGATACTCGCGCGTACATTTAAGCCTACTGCATTGGCCACTGTTGCATTCCGGTTTGCTCTGTAGTATTTTTAGGCACAAGAAAATCACACAATAGTAGCGAAAGTTTCGATGTTTAGTTGTTTGGATGGATGTTTGTTGGCAATTCATGCCAAAAATATTGTCTATTTTAAAAACTACTTCATGCAAAGTAATTTTTTGCAGAAATGATCTAGACCCATATTATATTCGCCAATATTATAAAATTCGAATCAAATTGATATAAAATAATTACTACTTGTGGCTATTCTCAATCCAATGACGACCTCTGTGGCGCGGTGGACGAAAGTCCGCCTGCGACGCAGGAGGTTGCGGGTTCGATTCCCGCCTCGGGACAAATGTGTGTACGATCTGCAGACATTTGTTCAGGGTGTTCTGGTCGTTTTCTATGTATAATAAAAAATATCTATCTATGTATTGTATTCTATAATGTATATCAGTTATCTAGAACCCATAACACAAGCTTTGCTTAACTTGGGGCTAGATAATGCTGTGTGAATTGTCCAGCGTTATTTATATTTATTTATTTATTTAATGTTCTTCAAATTGATATACCTATGGATTATTATCATAGTAAAACCACCTTTGTAACATAATATTCGTGTAAATATCAGTTTGGCTTATCTATGGGCTGGAACATTTTGGCATTTTTGAAAGTTTGTGAGTAGCGTGTAATCTCTGGAACTGCTGATTGGATTTTAAAAATTATTTCTCTTACCGAAAGCTACGAAATCCTTGAGGGACAGACATTTACGATAAATTATTTTTTATACAGTTACCGCTTGATCAGAAGTTAGTCTACCTCTAAGTATTACCAACAAGGTAAAAATAGTTAAAATTGCACAACGCACCACCGACTGCTCCCACAACGCAACCAATAGGCAAAACCAATCAGATGGCGGCGCATTGCACGAGCAGCCTTTCATCAGGCTGTGATATCTCCAACATAACCACGACCACTCTGCCAAGAGTCACGACCTCTCTCCAAGAGACATGACTAAGAAAAAGAATTGGTTGTATATGAGTTTGAATTATCACTAGAGAAATAAACGAGTCCGATTTTGAAAATACTTTCACTACTTTAAAGCTTCATTCAAATAAATTAACTAGGTACCTACACTTATATCATAAAGAGGTAAATTTTGTTTTTAGAAGCATGTAATCTGTGTCTTGCAGTAAAAGGGATACTTAATTATGTTTTTCCCGGGTACCGCAGGAGAAAAACCGTGTACGGTTCTAGTTTAAAAAACATTGTTGCTATCAGCACAGCGTGCAAGAAGCCCATCCCACTTCCTCCACCGTTAAAAGCTTCTAGTCTTGAGTGAAACTGGAGCGCATGAATGCTGTCCATAGAATAAACAACAGTGGGTACAGCCGAGCACAATACCATGGAAAAGCCATATTATGGCCAGATTTTAGTCGCAAGTAACGCAATGACTTGAAACACAAAAGAGATTTATCGTGGAGAAACGTTGCGCAATTCGCGTCAGGAGCCGAGACTTCAGTTTGTGATAAGCTCCACCCTGACCCTTCTTATTTTTTAGTTACCCAGATCTACCATTGCCGTTATCCAACTAAATATTATCCATGTATTATTACAATCTATTGCCTATCCTATTAATTCTACTCGCAATAAAAATCCCGTTCACATTGGGCTTAATTTGTAAGTATACGTACGTACAACACACACATTTCAAAAGGATTCTTTTCTGAATTCTAATTTTTCGTAAAACATATTATTATGTCTTTCAGGAGCCGAGACTTTATTTTGTGATAAGTTCGGAAAAAAAGAAGAAGCGCCAAGCCTTCTTTTTTTCCCTACTTATCATTTTCGAGATGTCAACCACCAAAAACATTAATTATGACTACTGACTAAAATAAACAGATCGCTGACTCCTTTTGAATGTTTTGTATGACGAAAATTGGTTGAATTCCGAGTAAAATCTTCGCAATTGCTCGAAGAAAATTATATTTACGTCTTTATACTTCAAAAAGGGCCTCCATTGTGTCTGTGTCATTTTCAAATAAAAATACCCATCGCAGATGGTGCCAGCTGGAGTAATGTTCTTTGTTCATAGGATTTGACTGAATATTATAATTTATATTCAAAGGTCTCCTTGAATTTTCTTTGAATGATTTTCATTTGTACACTAAATTTTTTGTGATGACGTGGATACCTGCTGTTTAAAATATTCTTTAATATTAGATAGGTAGGTAATTATTTTTTACCAAAAAGTTTGCATTATACTCTCTAGCATGGCAATAAGTATAAATTAAGCTGAGCCAAGTTAAGTGATGCTGAGTTAAATACGTATCTACTGAAATAATTTGGTGGTCAAGATAAAATAACCAATTAGAATCATCATCAAATACTGAAACATTAAATGAACATAAAAGTGAAACTAATTAGGTATACCTAATACCTACCCCTACTATTTTCATTTACATTGAAATGTCTATCTACTGGCATGTTATGGATCCACAAGTCGATCTGACAGTAAATAAAACTTCAAGTGCGAGTTTGACTCGCGAATCAAGGGTTCCGTACAACCATGTAACTCGTAAGCAAAAAAATCGACCCAGTCGCACAGTGCACAAAATGTTCTGCTTTGGTCACAATTACATAAAAGATAAAAGAAAAATACCGTTACACATATTAGAAAAAACTAATAAACGAAAAAAAAAATTGGGCATATAAACGGCTGCAACTTTTGATTGCGTTGACTTAGAAGTTTGGTTTATATCGCGGCTCCAAGAAGTTACCTGAGTATATGATGTGAATTTCAACTCGATTCCTGCACGCATGTTACTGAGAAAAGAGGTTTGACAGACGGACAGACGAACAACGAAGTGATCCTATAAGGGTTCCTTTTTCCCTTTGAAGAAAGAGAAGAGAACCCTAAAAATGAACAAGGAAAAGTGGGTTTACCCATTTCTGCTTTAAACCGGAACAAAATAAGAAGTCGTATAGTAAAGGAACCGAAGGGAGATTCAAACTGGTTTCTTTCACACTAGTTACATCCCGCTAATCGTTCAGGCTCTGAAAGGACGTATTGCAACTACTCCAGCCTTATTTTCCCAACGTCTACCAGACCGTGCAACGCCTAAAGGCACAAAAACAATTTGCCAGTATAAAGGCAGTTCATAAAACCAGGAGCCCCTTGCAGTTTAAGAAGTCTATTTCCATCACAAAGTCTTGCCCAAGGGCAGTGTGAGTATTCACTCATTGTCAGTAGTGCCGTGAACACGGTGGTTTTAGATGTAAAGGAAAGTTTACCTATAGTCTGTCCTATAGTCTATCTTTGAAACTGTCTCAATGCATAAGGTTTTTGCTTTATAGTAGGTACGTTACTCGTACTGGGCAATTTTCTACGAATTTTAATAATGTCCCAAAAATGTACTACTTCTTACGCGCTATAAAGCAAAAACTAAAGTTTAAACCAATGTGTCACCTCTAGTCAATCGTACTAAAAGTAACATTAGCCATTGAGCAGGTTTGGATAACTTCTATGATTCCTCTGTAAGTGGAGCTAACGACGCGGCGACGCCAGAGTCGTAAAAGGTCCCAGATATTTTCGACGAAGCACGTAATCAGTTTTGTTGCTTAGTTAGTTAGAGCGCACCCGTACTGAGGGTGAAACGTGGCTTGGAATCCTGCTGCATCTATTTTAGCAGGACTTAGATCTGTATAGAGACATGTAAATGTCTGAAATTCAAAAATTATGGGACATAATATCCCAAAAATTTTCGATTTCAGCAGGATTTAGATCTGTATAGAGACGTAAATGTCTTTAAACAGATCAGAGTTTGGATTACTTTTTTCGAAGCATTCACTTTTGGGGGCAGTTTGGAATTACCAGAATGAATATTGGAATTAAACATTTTCTACAGTACACAATTTTACATGTTTTTCATAGTTATTTTCATAGTATTAAATTGATGAGCCATGCTTGCGATGTGATTTATTTCTGCGAGACACAAAAAAGAGTAGAAGAGTAATTCTGTCGCTCCTGTCTGTCTTATGAATTTTTCACACCTAAACGGCTGAATAGATCTTGTTAAAATTTAGCAAGGATATAATATCGTGATAAAAGGTAAGTAATTTTCATCCAGTAAAATCTTGGTCAATGCTGCAGGCAGATGCTAGTTTTTAATTAAATTAGCATTGGTCTGCAAAAAGATGGCCGATTTATATAAACTCCAAACATTTTCCGGTCACATACAGATTATTATTAAAAAACCCCAGAGTACCTACTAATTGAAATACTTTGGCGCCGAAATTCCAAGAAGGCCGTCTCAATGTCGAGAGCTTTTCATGCAAATATTTAATTTAATTGACCGACTTGATCTTGAAAGATTTGGCACTCTTCTGGCGCTGTTGTATTATAAATCTCAGGCCATGATTTCACATAAACATGAGATAGTGCCCAAAAGCTTACCGTTGAAAATAGCTTGTTGGAGATATATGTTCCAACCTACGTTTCAACTCATACAAAATATTAAAAAAACTTTATCAATCGCTTCTCAATTAACATGGCGTGCTTACCCAAGATGTCCCCACATCAGGTCAAACTGTCAGGACCCGCATGGAGCGAATTCTCCCTACGTTGATTGTGATTGATCCCGGTTTACCTTGCGTGCTGGCTAAGCGCGAGAGCACGGCAGCTGGCGGCCTGCTTTCTGCGAGCGTAGCGAGGTATTCATCATCATCATCATTAGCCTATATACATATGTCCACTGCTGGGCTTAGGCCTCCCCTAATGAGCGCCATAGCGCCCTGTCTTCACCTTGCCGCATCCAGCATCTACCAGCAGTCTTTCGCAAATTGTCATCCCACCAGGTCGGAGAACGTTCTACACGTTTTCCGAGTCGCGGTCTCCACTCAAGAACACGTTAACCCCAGCGGTGGTCGCAGTTCTTCTCGAGATATGGCCAGCCCACTGCACCTTCAGATTGCTAATCCTTTGAGCTATGTCGATAACCTTGGTTTTCTGTCGGATGTATTCGTTGCGAATCCTATCCTTCAGAGAAACTCCGACCATAGCGAGCTATTATTCTCTTGCTTTTCAGACTTTAAAAGTATGGCTGAAGTTAGCAGACACAAATATCAGAATTGCACTAAGTAAATTATAGAATTATCCGCCGAAGTGAAACAAATATAATATATATATTATATTAAGTGAAGTTAAACATAAAGTATGTCAGAATTTGAAATTAAAGAAAATAGTTAGCTCGATATCTTGAATCCAAGCCAGCTATGCTATAAATGGAAAAATATAACAAAACAGTCGTTTATCAGCCGCTTCCAATTAACTTTGCGGATGTATATACCTAAGATGTCTCTCAAGTCAGGTCAAACCGTCAGGACCCGCATGGGGTGAATTCTGCCGACGTTGATTGATACGGTTTACCTTGCGTGGTTGCTAATTAGTTTCTGATAACGCTATCTGATTTCGTTTATCAGTGGCTAGCAGATGTTGACTTGTCTTTGCCCTTTGGCTAATTTGTTGTGATTTCTGATGCTGAATCAGCATGGGCAGGTTAGTTTTTGTTCAGGGTTAGTGATACTTCGTAATAGTTTGAGCTATTTTCTGGTCGCGGTTTTCCACTACCTATTCTCAGATAAACGTTGGATTTATGCCCGGTCTAACATTGATTCAAAATATTGGTGGATCTTTACATTAAGAAATAACACAAAACTACGGCAATCCATCCATCCAAACATGATTTGATTAGTTTTGATAAATTTATAAAGATTTTCTTATAACTGTGGCTTATTTTCATCCCTTATATACATAAGGGCGCCGTATTAACACGTTCTTTCAATAAGGAGATAAAATTAAATAAGCAAAATAAAACAAACTGCCCTATTGATTATAAACATTTTGAACAATCAGCTTTTGGACAGAGGCAACAAACTGTAGAGTTTTGCACTAACTTGAACAAACCGTAGCCGCGTTCGTAATTTAGTTTAACGAACAGATTCATCTGCAATTTTAATGTTTTCATTTACTTTTCTGAACTCCGAAAATTGTAGTCATTCGTTATGAAGATAAACCAACCGGCGGCGTTGGAACTTCAATAATCCTGATTGAACAAATTTCGATTTGTTCCTCGAGTCAATGAATTATTTTATTCGAAAAGTTTTATTAGGCCCGAAATCGCGAAGCGTTTTTCTGGCGAAACTTGCGGGCAAATTAGTCGTACGTGCGTTTTCCGACAGACATTGTGTGTGTATTATAAGAAATACCTTCTATTAGTATAGGAAATCGCTTGCGCAAGTCGTATTGATCGACAACTTTAAGATTTAGACCTAATCCGCCTGTGTAGAATATATACCTTATATACCTTTTGTGTATCATTATCATCATATCAGCCCACACACGTCCACTGCTGGACATAGGCCTTCCCCATACGACGACACAAAGAGCGGTCCTGAGCCGCCTCCATCCATCGACTCCCTGCGACCGCTACGATGTCGTCGGTCCATCGATTTGATGGTCTCCCAACTCCGTTTCGCGTTGCATCGCGTTGCATTCGCGTGCTGTGAACACCGATACTAGAAAAACCTTTCAAGTTAATAGGGTCTAGTAAATAAAATGAGTATGAGTTTTGGTCATTGAATCAATAATATATCCCTACAATAAAATACCTATCGCCGAATAAAATCACACCCGCATTGTGTAAAACTGGCCTAATTCGTCTGAAATTCGAGTAATTAAACACAGCGGTGATTGGGCTCAAAGGGTGAACTTTGTTTTGTAATTCAGTACTCAAACTCGACTAATTAATTAGAGATTTACCTTTTTCATTTAAGAGTACAAGGTGGGCGACATTTTAGTTAATCAATAACTGCTACAGATTTACTTTGAATTCAAGATTTACCATTTTGTTTTACGAAATAGCCGAGATAATTTGTCACTTGTAATAACGGCTAACAAATTAGACTGGTAATTAATGTGAATGGATTTATATTTCGGTGAAATGCTAGCGGGTAGCTGAAGATGACACCTTTTAGGAATTCATCTCGATATTTGAAATTTGAACTTGTCAAATAAAAGGTTACAAAGGAGCTATCGAATTTGATCACTTGAGTGAACTCGAGTTCGAATTCCAACTTTTACAGAATGAGTCTACAGGTCTGCATTATTTTTGTAAATAACCTCTGAATCAAAATGAAGATTAAGTTGAACAAATGGAAACATGAAAACGTGTTGCAACTGTTGCAAGTAAGGTAAAGTTCTAGAATAAGGCTTAGACTCCCCAAAGCGGGGATGTCCGTAGCGGAGAAGAGAAGAGACTAGGGTAGCTGAAAAACGTTTTAGGTTTAAAGAAATTTATTTTCATAAAAACTTTACAGTTCACTTATAATGAGATTAAATAAACAGTAAGTCTGTACTAAATTAGGTAAGAATTAAGTCTAAATAATTTTTATACTAATATTTATGTGGTTATATTATTCTATTGAGTACCTATACATGCGCTTTCAACATATTTTTGTAGGTATATATTAATACTGACACAATCTTTAATGCTATTTGGTAGATGATTAAAGATATTCCTTTTTAAAGAATCGTCTTTTTTCCTTAGTTTGTGTGTATATTGGGTAATTTAAGTTAAATTTTGTTTCTGAAACTATATTTCCTTTCTTTTAATTGTAAGCTTAGATTTGATTATATGGACTTTGAAGTAATATTTTTTATTAGTCTTCGCCGAAGATGCATACTGAATAGACTGGAGCGGAGATGTGTGCTGGTTAGAGCGGCTGAGCTGAGTGCGGCGAGTGTTGCTGAGATGAATGCACTAGCGAGGCACAGCTCACATTTCCGATCATCACATTTCGTCTCCGCTGCGCGAGGTGGCCGGCTTGCAAGATACAGCTCACATTTCCGCTTCGATATTGCTCTTTTCCTTTGCATTCAAAATATGATAACACGATCGATCCGTGGTCTAACACGACCGCTCGGTGATCTAACACGATCGCTCGGTGTTCTCCCCTGAAGTTAAGCGGATTCAAGATGTGTTAATAACGTCTAATTTTTTTACAATCTCTTTGCCTGTTTGCATGCTTTTAAAACATTTTATAAGTAGGTACTTTATGGTTAGTAATTTTTTGGCGCTGAAATAAATTTGAACCTTCTGTTTAAAAAGTTTATTCTACAAATAGGTAACCACTCTGAGATTATTAAATAGGTCAATAAATCGCCAAAAGACGCCACATTTTCACCATTGCAATAAAATTCCAATATTAAGTGCCAGCAATAATAAATGGCGGACTTAGTATTCCTAAGCACGCAATTACACTCTACCAGCATCGTGTTAAATGAATTTTCATTAAAATGGCAAGTGAAATCCTCAAAATTAATATCCAACCGAAATACGGACAGTTCAATTTTAAACTGGTTCAACTTTCGCCATTATTCACGGACGCACCATGTTTCAAACTCGCAGTGGCGTATAAAAAGTTTGGAAATATTGCTATGAAATGGAAATTATGAGATATGAAGTCGATGGTGATATACACCACTCACTAACAAATAAGTTTTAAGAGGGTGCAATACGCGCCATTTTGTTTAAAGGATCGGCATAGGATTTCGCGTTCATGGAAGCGGGCGTGACAGAGCATACTTACGTTTTTGTAGCGGCGGCGCGGCGTAACCGCAAAAATCATGTTATCGTTTATTTACAAGAAAACTACGCAAATAATAATGAAACTGGTTATCGAGGAAAGAAATTATTGGTTAAAATTTAATAATCAAATCAAAAAATATTTTAAAAGACGGCAGTGTTATTGATATCTTGACCAAATGATGTGTGAAACAGTCTACTCTCATTACTTTAAAAAAAAAAAAAAAAAATTACGGAGTGATTAATAACCAAACCCATTAAGATTCGCCCTCTAATGAGATGTGTACAAAAGCACTTCGTTGGGGATATTTGACATGATTTGTGATATTTTAAGTTTTTCTATAATTATTACCTATGCCTTCGAAGTTTTTTAAACATCAAAGTTAAATGCCATGATCACGGAGGAACTAAAGTTACTAGTATAGATAAAGAGTAGAGTATTGTAAATAACTATATGAAAAATTTAAGCATGGTTTTAAAAAGAGTCGTTCAAGAGCATCAACAAAGGCAGACATAAAGCTGTCTATCAATCGCTCCCTGAAGCATTACAAAGAGCAACTTCAATAGGGTATTGTTTCACAAGTGTCTATACAGCTTTACGACCTTGAAGGGAAAATTCACAAGGTTCGTTAAAAAACTTTACAACAGCCGGATGTGTTGAATTAGCAACTTCCGGACTTTAAGCTCTGACTCACGAGAAATGGGTCATCTGCTAGATATTTGACAAGCTTTATTTCCATGGAAAACTTCTTGATCTAGCAATGTACTATTACTAAATTGGATTGTGAAAAGTGATGGTGAAAAGGTCTGAAGAGTCTATGTCATTCTGTATTTCAAGACAAAATTCCCCTCTTATTGGAATCGCATTGAATTTCACTCAAGGAACTTAATCAAATAAGTGACCTTTGTTTGTACCCGTAAAACCCTATTATGTAAACGAAACACGTAGGTAAAAGCTTCCAAAATACTGATTGCCAAAAAACTTTGGAAATGATGAATACGGACTTTTAATCCCTTGAGTATGTAGTAAAAGCAATTTTCCGATTTCCAATTCATTTTAATGATAATATTGAATATAGCGTATACTTACGAAACAATATACCTACTGGGTTGTTTTTATAATGTAAGTACCTATCGTTTGCACGTGCCGACACGTAAATCACGTAAGTTTTAATCTAAGTATACATCTTTCATTCCCAACAACGTTACGTGTAATAACTTTAGCCAAAATTCGTGAGCTACATTTTTTATTAAAGTAACAGCCTAGAACCTTACTTTACTGCCTTAATAACAGTTATTTACTTCTTAGATTTCCTAACTATCCCTCAATTATCTAATAATTTAAAAGAATTCAATCGCATCTCGTAAAATCAATAGAGCTACAATGATTTGTTTCAATGTGCAACCGAAAGCTCCCGTAAAGTTCATGAAAAATTAGAGCGTACAAAATCCTGTCACGCCGTAAGAAATCCAGCCGTAATCAGCTTACCGCACTTGACTTATCTCGACTTTCGTGGCCACAGTCTGATATCCCGGACTCTCCAGACCTCAGTCTGAATTCAGACGTCATGGAAGCGGGACGTGCTTTCACCCCTTAAAGATACGAGAGACGATTCGAACTAATTAAATTAAAAGTGTGATTTTCTGTTCTGTGTTGTGTTTTAAGTGTTGAGATTCTGGAACGAGGTAAGTTTTTTTGGTCTTTTAAAACCGTGCTTTGAAAACTTGACCTCGTAAATTTGATATGTGTGAAGTGAAGAAAATCTAGAGCTGCTAAAGTGTTTGAATATCTGGGGTTGATGTTTGTGAATTCTGTGACTGAAAAGGAAATATTTTGCACGGTGCTATAAGCTGTCTGACTTAGGTATAAAATTTCGGATCTGTGAAGTTGGAATGTTTGGAATATCTTTTTCCTATCTTTTTATTTACCGGTCTAAACTAACTTGTAAAATTTTGTACATAGATTAACCTATATGCATTTTTTTATTTTGAAAGAGGAACACGCATATTAGTTAATAAAGTTAATTATTGTGTATACATATTTCGTAATATACAAGTGAAATTTTAAGGAGATGTAAAACATAATAAATTTATTTACAAGATTTTGAAATTCAATACAAGATTTTCATTAAAAATGATTGGAGCGGTATTTGATATTAGATTTTCAAAGAAATACCGGGTCAAATAAATAGCAAGACGTGAAAAGCAAGCAAAGCTGAAAATGGACGATCCTCATTTTCGTTCGGGATGAGATAACGAAATAAAACTTCGTTTCGTGCAATATCTCCAACTTGAAATAATACTGGACTGTCTTTAGTGACAAATAAAGAATTATTTTTACTGTTCCAGGTTCGATTTTAAAACCATAAAATTTTTTGCTTACATTGTTTATAAAATTTAATTGCCAAATATCCTTTGCATAAGTTTTTAGTCAATTTTATTTGTATAGCTGTATCTATACATACTCGTATGTACATAATTATAATGTAAAGAGGTAGGTAAAAAATTGCTATTCACATTAGGTTGTTGATAATGATGATGACATTAGGTTGTGGTTACAGCGTATTTTTTCTAGTCCATTCTTTCTTCTCTTCGTTTGCAAGTTTTTTTTGGACTTGTAACCACACCACAAGTAGCTCTTCCTAGACTTCAGCGTATTCTAGGCAACTGTGTGACATAAAGTTCTTGGTATTTTGAAAATGCAGCTATACATTATATTCAAATATCTAATATCAATAACGTTTATTTCTTTATGCTTAAAAAATAAGCACTTAGACAAGTCTCAAAAGATTACATTTTGTTAATTTTGTCCTTTGTTTCTACATTATGATAACGACTGAAAAGGTACAGCAGCACCATGTTTTACGGGTAGGTATACATTTAAGAAGATATCAAAACAGTCATTGATTTAACTTTTACATTAGGTACTCGCCCTAAAAGGCCCTTAAGAGGATTTACGAAGTACGGGAATTGATGGAAAAGAGTATTTTTGTATCTTACTTAACTTTCTGATAGAAAGCTTTTAAAAGTATGAAAGTAAAGTAAAGTCATTTTAGATTTAGGTTTGTTGGTAGGTTGGTACTACTGCATCCATGCTTAAGACGAAACCCCTAGCCAAACTAGCGCCGCCACCTATTTTATCTAATTATTTCGTTGATGAAAGGTAATTTCAAAATGTTCAATGGGCAGTTTGTGATATCTATTATAAGCTTTTTTTAATGCCTCCTAATAGTTTTATTTTGTATAGTTTAGGAGGAAATACGATGTTGCACTTTCTGGTCACAAAACTCAATTATTGCATCTCCTAAAAATAAGATAAAATAGGAAATACAGAAATACATTTATTTGTAAAACCGAAAAAAATAAAATAGTTATGAAAAATAAAAAAATGACATGTAAATACATGTCATTTTTTTATCAAGATTGTTAGTAGGTGGCGGCGCTAGTTGGGCTCGGGGTACCAATTCGTTAAAAACGTTATAATGTTTATATCGTTCGACTACCAGAGATTCGAAATAAAATAAATTAACGTTTTGTACAAAAATTGCTATTTCGAAAGCGACCAGTGAGGAAGTATTCACATGAATTCTATGGAATTTCTCAGCCATTATCTTTACAAACCCAAAAAACTTTTTAAATATATAATTCTGCACCGTAACAGAAATTAACCCTTATCAACCATACTTAAAATTAATAGAAACCTACAGCCCCATAAAATACAGTAACAATAAATACATATCTCGAAAGCAACCGCGGCGTAAATTTTCGTGGAAGCAAGTGGAACAATGTAATTTGAGATCGTTGTCGCAGTGTGGAAAGAACAGCTTGTTCATCATCGATATTAGGGGTCACTATAATGCACGACAATTTATTGCACGGCCGAATAATGTACATGGCTTCCAATTTGAATAGCTTTTGTTACGGAATATCAAGGTGTACCTTATTCGGCCGAACAATAAATTTTCGTGCATTATAGTGTTATTAGCTGCATAGCCAGGCCACTGATCATAGGCCATCCCTAATAAGCGCCATTAGCGCCCTGTCTTCAGTTTGCCGCATCCAACATTTGCCTGCAGTCTTTTTGTAGTCATCCCACCTGACCAGTCCTACAAACTCAACATAAATAGTCACCACCACCTCAACAGCCTATAATGGTCCACTGCTGGACGCAGGCCTCCCCCTGACTTTTGTCTCATGGGGGGTTATGCCCATAATCCCCATAATAGTCACAGAATATTTTTTTTATTAACTCCACTCAATATCTCCGTCGAATATTTATTTCCAAAAGTGCTCCTTCAGCTTATGAGAACACGTTTTCATTGAATATGTTTTAATAAACGGTTGAACGATTTGAAGCAGGTTTTTATTAACTTCTCGCTTTGTTTAATCCCCTTAAATTTGAACACCCTGTTTATGAAAATATATTAACAGATTTAATAAATAATATATGTACAGCTGTTTGCATTTCCCTGCATCATTGCAAAACCAACGAGTTGGAGGAAAATAAAAAGAGAAGACAATAAAAAGGCTGGCAACAAATCAGAGTGGAATGCGTAAACATCCTCCAGAACGGAAGTTTCAGGGTTGCCCGAACAACTGCAGTTTTATTAGGACTGTTGCGAATAGCAGTTTTTTGTTTGAATCGATGTTTTTAAGTTTGAATTACCTTAGGTACCTATTTCCCAAAACATGAAGACGAGTTAAAAACATTGTAAACAAGTCCTGCTAACCTACCCTTGACACTCGATCTAGTGTAGGATCTAGTAGTTACCTTGTTTATATTTAACTAGCTATAGCTCACGGCTATATACCCGCTTTTCCTGGATAAAAAGTGTGTCCGTACACCGGGATACCATTAACACCTCTGCTAACTTTCATTGAGATCCGTTCAGCTGTTTAGGCGTGAAAAGATAACGTCAGACAGACAGATTTATACTTTCTAATTCATAATAGTATGGATGATGGTAGGTTTCAAATTCAGAGTTTTTGAGTTTTAAGGAACAATCTGAAAATCATAGTCAAAATTGAAAGAAGATATCTGAAAACTGTTTTAGAACGCACATTAGTACCATAATTCGAATAGGTACAGCCTCGTGCTTCCAAACTTTTTTTACCTCATTCCGGTGGATGAAGTAAAAAGACTCTTTGTTAGGACGCATACACAACCTAAACTAGCGCCACCACCTACTTTATGTTATTATTTTGTTTAACAAAGGAATTTTCAAAAATCCATCTTCCAGTTTGTGATACTTATCATAAGCTTTTTTTTTAATGCCTCTGTAATAGTTTTATTCTATTTAGTTTAGGCAGAGATACGAAGTTGCCCTTGGTGGCCACCAAAATTTATTTTCACGCCACTTTGGGTGGGGTATGGGCCTTAAGTGTTTTAGTTTAATTTGGATCGAATGGAATGTCAATTTGGAGTTCACTCTCTCCAGTTTAAATTCGATACAATTTACTGTAGGCCAGTATCAAAATATCCATTCTCTTTGTTTCATCAACCTATTTATATCAAGCAATTCAAAACAATAGTACCTACCATGGAAGGCTACTTGTATCTGCCTACGTATAAATAAGATAAGAACGCGGGATTTACACCAACGCTTACGTTTTAGAGGCATTCATCGTTTTACGAGTGCAGTTGTTTGCGAATAAAGTTCCCCTACAAAATCGTTGGATCTTTCATTCTGTGTTAATAGGGACGATATCGAGAACCAATTTTCAGTTATGTACCAGATCAGCTGACCAAGTAAAATAGTTATGAAAAAGTCATAAATAAAAATCATAAAAAAAACAGACAAGGCGTGAAGGTCGTAAGAGCCCAATGTCAGAGGTAAAATATCAGAGAAAGGGCAGAAGCAGCTTCCTTGTATATTATATTTTAACACGTTTCTAATAAATAAATAAATGTATTATTAATGAAATGTAATTCTAGTTCTTAGTGGGGGCAACTGGGACCTGCACTGACATCTCGCATGGGAGGGAGTCTACTAGTCGGCAGCACGCCCGATCGGCCCGGGTTTGGTTCCGCGCCAGAAGATCGTTTTATGAATCGGCTCGGATTTGGATCGGTGGCGCCCAGGGAGTGGTTAACACGTTTCCTACGATCACCAATTCGCCTGCCAAGCCAGGAGATTATGGCGAAACCCCTCTCTTTTTGGGGAGAGACGTTCAGCAGTGGACTAACTGATGCTGCACTGGCCAATGATCAGACGTTTAAGCAATCTTTCACACATTTTTATCGTACAGAAAACTGTTGGCAAGCTATTATTGTAGAAGTAGCTAAATAAAATAGCCCCTGTGCATAGCGACGTTAAGTTTGGCTCTTCGAAACTTTTATGAGTGGCCTGTACAAGTCCGTTGCTTTTATTTTATAAACTGTCCGGAAAATTGTTTGCAACAAAGAAAATGAAACTAGTTCAGTTGCTGACATTATTTTTACATGCGTTTTTACTTCTTAAATTCTTTGATTTTCTTCATGAGATTTTTATTCAAATAGGTTGAACTAAAGTCGAACTGGGTATAAAAATGTAGTTGTGATTTTTATACTTATTATTATTAAGCTGTTTAAAGCTTAATAATATAATAAGTACAAAAACAAAAAGGTAACTAAACTTTGCACATTCTGAAATAGGTATTACGTTAGTATACTTTATTTAATTAGTAGTAAGTTCCTTATCTCAAAGCTTTATGAGCTTTATTTAGCTTGACAAAGCCTACTTATTTCAATGAGGCATAATGACAAAATTAAAAGCTCTAGCAAAGGGAGTTTGTTAATCTCCTGCATTATATAGTAGCTTTAAAAGAGTCGCTAGTAAGCTAAATAATAGAGAGAGGTTGGTAAAGAGGTTGGTAATGGTTTTGTTAACACATTTCAAACTTAGGTATATTAAGGTAGTCAGGCATTTCTATTCTGTTAATTTTATTAAGTAAAAACTTGTGCCGTTGTGAGATGTAAGAGCGTAAACAACGCCAAAATGACTGAACGCGACGTGCTGTGAATTTTGCCACTTGAAGTTTTGGATTCTACTTATACAAGTACCTATTATAACGGTGTGAATTGTCTAGTATAATTACTTAATTATCTACAGGAGAACCATTGTGAGATTTAAGGACTTAGATAAGGTCAAAATCACTGATGGTTTATTTGGCCCATTGAAGTTATGGTCCTTGAATAACATAAATAGGCAAAGTTTTATCCTGAAAAACGCATTTGAAGCCTGAGGGCAGAATCTAGTGCAAAATAAATAATCAAATCTAAGTACCTACTTAGGTTTTAATACTGTGATCGTATTGAATCTCTCCAGGTCCTTTAGATGCTTATCCAAATCCGATGGTCGAATAGTAAAAGGTTTCATTAACTTATTACAAAAGAACCAATAAACCTATCTATAACGCTCTAGGAAATCAAGTTTCCCGTTGGGCCCGAATTGAAAGCTACTCGTAGCTTGTCCGACTGCTACAAAACGACCAGTGTTGCTAGCTTTAGCCCAAAACAACCAAATGCATACGAGTTGTGTCAGAAATGAAATAGTGTATTATATTCTAGCATGACTGAACGCGTTTGTTTCCTTTTCGTGGATGGATACGTTATCTCTGTAAGTATAAGTTTTTTTGAATCATAGCCACGGACATAGGTATTCATTCCTAGACCATCAGATAGGTATGTTATCAAACAGAAAGAAATTAAAAGCATTAGAGTGGTGCCCAGGATAACGTGATGAGCTTAAGGCGTACACCATCTTACTTCTTTGTAACGCCAGGAATAAAGCTAATTGTTTTCAAAAAGCTAACACCGACTTCAAATTCCTTTAACTTCACACTGCTTTTCAAGTTTTATAAAAAAATAAGTAGTGATCCTTCCGACATGACCTATTCGGATTTGGGACCATGGACAGTCACAGTAGGGCTGGTCCACCACGTTTAAGTGATGGCGGCTGATACGATCGAAGATAAGCTGTCAGCTTTTAACTCTACTCTGACGAATCTGTTTGACGTTCATGCACCAATCCGCTTGGTCAAAATAAAGCAGCTGCCAGCTCCGTGGATCACGGACGAAATCAAGTCCCTTATGCACAAGAAGGCAGCTGCCAGAGCGAGATTCAAACGATGTGCTAACGATATAAACAAAGAAAGGTATCATCACGCCAGGAATCGCTGCAATAGAATGTGTAGGGATGCTCAACGCCGCTATATTCACTCTTCACTCTCAAATGCTGACCCAGCTAAAGCCTGGAAGTTTTTAAGAACTTTGGGAATAGGCAAGGCACGTCTAGAGGCGTGTACATCTAATGTTAATATTGATTCACTTAACGTTCACTTTTCTTCGACATCCAACATGGATATAAATGTCAAGACTAGTACTCTCAACTATCTTTCTTCCTTGCCTATTCCTGACTATCCTTCGTTTAGCTTCAGTCCATTCGCCGCATGTGATGTTAAAAAGTCCATTTTGTCCATCTCCTCTAGCGCAATGGGAAGTGACAATATCGGTCGCAACATGATCACTCCTATTATTGAGGAGATATTGCCTATGATAAGTCACCTCCTTAACTTTTCTATTCTCTCTGAAACCGTTCCGGCGGTCTGGAAGGAAGCCAATATAATTCCTCTTCCCAAAAAACCCAAGGCCTCTTCATTTACAGATTTCCGATCCATATCTATTCTTCCTTTCCTTTCTAAGCTTCTTGAACGCCTTGTTCACGGCCAACTCAGTACGTTCCTCTCTTCTCATAACCTCCTAAATCCTTTCCAATCCGGTTTCCGTCCCGGTCACAGTACTGTTACTGCTCTTGTAAAGATCACTGACGATATCAGATCGGGAATGGAAAACGGACATCTAACCATTCTTACACTACTTGACTTTAGTAATGCGTTCAACACTGTTGATTTCGAAATCCTTCTTGGACTTTTGCACTCTATTAACATATCTCCATCAGCGATTGGCTGGTTTCGCAGTTATCTGCAGGGGCGCCGGCAGCGGATCCGTACTGACGACTCGTTCTCGTCTTGGTGCAACACCTCTGCTGGTGTACCGCAAGGCGGCGTATTATCTCCGCTTTTATTTGCATTGTTCATTAATTCTATCTCTGTTAAATTAACTTCTTCCTACCATCTCTATGCAGACGATCTTCAAATCTACACCCAAGCCTCACTGCAAGACCTGTCCACCGCGATTCACTGCATTAATGCCGATCTTAGGTGTGTTCGTGATTGGAGCATGGCCTACGGTCTAAAGGTAAACCCCAGCAAATCGCAGGCCATAATTATAGGTAGCTCTCGCACTTCTGCTAAAATTGACTGGTCCACTCTCCCTAAAATAGAATTCAATAGCGTTATAGTTCCTTTTAGCAGAAGTGTTAAAAACCTTGGAATCATCATGGATACAGACATGTCATGGGTCCCACAAATGGATGCGGTGAGTCGCAAGATATTTGCATCCGCTGCTTCATTGAGAAGACTTCGTAACTTTCTTCCTACTGCTACTAAAATTGTGCTCGCTCAATCTCTCTTGCTTCCTATTCTCGATTATGCTGATGTTTGCTACCTCGACCTAACTGAGGAGCAGCTTAATAAGGTTGAACGGCTCCAAAACGTATGTATACGTTTAGTGTTCGGTCTACGTAAATATGACCACATTTCGGAATTCCGCAGAAAACTCAAATGGCTGCCTGTCCGTCTTCGCCGAAATTCCCATATCCTTTTTCTTCTTCATAACATTCTCTTTAACCCTGTCACTCCCTTGTATTTAAAGGAGCGTTTTGAATTCCTCCATAATTCTCATCCTCATCCTTCCCGTGTTCTCCGTTCGTCAGAAAATCTGGTTTTGAATATGCCACCTCACAAAACCAGTTTCTACGACAAATCCTTCTCCATCCAGGCCATAAGGTTGTGGAATGCACTACCAGAGCCCATTAGAAAAGCAATATCATTACCTGTCTTTAAATCTCGTGTCAAGGAGTTTTTCCTGTCGGAAAAGTGAATATTGGTACAAATTAATTATTTATTTATGTATTTAAGTAGTATATTATATATATATATATATGTATATTCTTTTATCTAGTTTATGTGTAAATATATTGAGTTATTTTATTTGTAATATTTATTTATTTAATATAATTAATTTTTCAATATTCTTATTCATGTTTATTTTATCTTTTGTACACCCCCTGCCTTTCTTATATTCATATAGTTCTCTCCATCCAAAGGTTGCCTGGAAGAGATCGCTTCTAAGCGATAAGGCCGCCCATTGTACTCGTCTCATGTAATATTATGTCTTTTTTTTGTAATGTTCTTTTTCTGGTGTACAATAAAGTGTTTTGTATTGTATTGTATTGTATTGTATTGTATTGTATTGTATTTAAAAACTCCCAGCGAGTTATGGAGAGAGCCATGCTCGGAATTTCTCTGAAGGAAAGAATTTGTTACGAAATACATCCGGCAGAGAACCAAGGTTATCGACATAGCTCAAAGGATTAGCAAGCTGAAGTGGCAGTGAGGTGGCCATATCTCGAGAAGAACCGACAACCGCTGGGCTAAACGTGTTCTTGAGTGGAGACCACAATTCGGCAAATAGGACGCCCTCCGACCAGGTGGGATGATGATTTGCGAAAGACCGCTGGCAGATGCTGGATTTTTTTTATTTTTTTATTTGCTCTTGGTGGCTTTCGTGTCACTGCGGCCATGATGGGCCTATTGTGATCGCCACTTTATGTGTTCTCCCCTAAAGCCGCGGCGTTCAGAGTTCGCCACCTACCCTTTCAGCTGCTAGGAACTGAAGGATTTCCTTCGGGGAGAAGTCTCGTAGCTCGTCTGCGCCGAGCAGGTGCTTGCCCAGATAAGTACTACGTCTTTGCATCAGTGCTCCACACTCTCCTAGCAGATGGAGAGGCGTTTCGTCCGCCTCCTCACAGAATCTTCAGGATTTTGTGTCGCATAGCCCCAATTTAAACATGTGCTTGTTAAGGCGACAGTGTCCAGTTAGGACTCTTGTTATGATGCGAAGGTTATCTCTGTTTAACGCTAGGTTTTGAATAGTGTACCGTTTATCGAAGGCTTTTATCAGAGATTTTGAGTGATCCATGCCAGATGCTTGATACCACAAGCTGAAGGCAGGACTCTATGGCGCTCATTAGGCTCTCCTAATGAGCGCCATAGAGTCCTCTGCCTCTGTCCAGCTGTGAACTAATAGGCTGATGATGTTGATGAATCCTTATGAAAATAGATATGGAACCCCTAGATCATTTTCTTCAAATTCATAACCAAAATTATCACCATAGTCGATCTGTTTCAGGAAGTGCAATTAACGGATAAATCGGCGAACATACTTAAACACAGCCGAACAATCCTCCTCTTTTTTTCGCAGTCAAATAAATAGGGTAAACAAATGACTTTCCCCAGCAGTACCATAGATAGCGCTCAGAATTTTTATATGGGTCAGTCAGTAACGGCAAAATATTTAGAAAATTGATTTCACAAAGCTTCTTAAATCTGTAAGTAAACAAGTCGGCATTGCACTCTCGTAACTAATGGGAGCTGAAAATCCTGTAACTAGATAAAGCTCCTAATGCTTCCCACTACGCGAGAGACTTAGGAATATTATGAACACACGATCAGAAATTCGATCCCACCAAATCTTATGATATACCAAACTTTGTTTTCTCTTTGAACTAAAGGACCTCTACAGCCCGCATAACTACGTCCACAGCTGAACTTGCCTACCCAAATAAGAAGATTTGTGACTTAACCACCACGCTTAGCTAGCGGATCAGTGATCGCAGTATAGATCCTAAAGATACAAATGAGACACCTGCTGCCCTTCCCCTCATCATCATCAGCCTTTGGTAGTCCGCGGCTGGACATAGGCCTCCCCTAATATGCGGCTTAGCGTCTGTCTTCAGCTTGCAGCATCTAACAGCAGTTTACGTCCTTCTTGATGGTCAATTCTTTCTATGCGTCCACCACGGCTGGATGTACCTGAGTAATTGGAATCAATATGTATATCTATTTATTGATAAAATCAGGTTAGCCTATGGCAAGTGACAAAGTAGACTTTATACCACTTGTAAATAAATGCTAATTGCACTAACTTATTTTTAACTATTAGTACATTATGTTGGTTTATTTCATGAAAAATAACTTTGCCCAACGAGTCTTACAAGTTCAAATAAAATCTTCAATTGACACGTCTTGTAGGCTCCACAAAAACACCAAAACCTTTCTAATATAACGCTGTGTTAAAAAAATGTGTTAAGAATTTAACGTTTGTTGGTGGGACTGGCCAATCACACCGTGTGCTTCCGGTTTTATAGGCTTTGTACACGATTGATGCGATGTTAGTCCCAGTTATTTATTGCGAGGGCGTGATCTTATTTCAGTATTTTTCGCCGAATGTGAAATCTAATTTCAGCTTTGACACACTGAATAACCAAATGACGGCTGGATAAAATATTTATGTATCAGTGAGCTGGGCTCACAGATACACATAGGGTTAACCCAGGATAGATGCCGCAGTAGGATAGGTGCCTCGTTTTCGAATAACCTAACTTCCCAAAATCGCACATTATTACTGTTAGAACAATTAAGGAGCGTATGCACTACACATATTTTCCCCTGTAGGTCATCGTGTGGAATGGTCTCGCTCGTATGTGCGATCATCTCCGCTTCGAACGCGACGAAAGCGATTTTTTCTTATTTATTCACTTCTAATGTTATCATATAAATTACTTTCTATTTTTATTAAATCGATACACTAGTTCATTGAGTAGTGAGGTACCTAGCTATTAATGATCACTCAAAAGTACTTACTTTATTCCTATATCCATCCATATCGAAAAGCATAGACGCCTAAACTTTTCACGGAAAAGATGCTATTAAGAGGCACTATCCGCTGACATTAATACAAAGGATGTAGGATCCTTTGTCAGCGTTTATTGTACTATATTAACAAAGAAAATTAAAATTTAATAATAGCATTAAATTAAAACTTATTTATTTAACAGCAAAAAATAATTACAACTAATATTTACACTTACATCTATTTACTAAAAATCTAAGCCGTCACCAGAAGGCAGAGTGCCCAGAATGCTGGCAGCATTGCCACGTTGAATGGCAATGCTAATTCGTTGACCGAAATAAAAACCAGCATTCCGATCACCTGTGGACTCTATTAGTAGTTTTGTAAGATCTTTATAGATAACGTGTGCCCCAGGACCCCAAGGACCTAGGGTTTCCACCCCAAACGGCTCAAATAGGTAACCTCTGTCAAGACTAGCGTATTTTCGCCGTTTGAGGAACTCCGCTGATGTTGCTGCGGAGCCTGCCCTTACTGATGTCCCTGCAAGATGAGAAGGTGCTAGGGTATCTACACACGTAGCATCCCAAACTAAAGGCTGACCCATCTTCCAAGGAATCAGAGTCATACCGTCAGGCCTTTTACCATCATCTCGCATTAGGCCACGTGGTTCGTGGTTTGCCTGTTCTTTGTCAGCGTGTATTTAATATTTTTGTTGTTTACTTAGATTCATGTCATTAAGTTTATCGCTATTTGTTTTCTGTTGCCCCTAAATTAAGAAGGACATCATTATTTTAAGAATATTGTTTTTTAATAGTTTAAATACAATTTTTTTATCATGAGTGTTATAACTCAGATGTTGATTCAGTGATTATATTTACTTGAAAAAACATTAATAATGTACTTTCCATAGCTTATTCTGACGACCTCTGTGGCGCGGTGGGCGAAGGTCTGCCTGCGACGCAGGAGGTTGCGGGTTCGATTCCCGCCTCGGGACAAATGTGTGTACGATCTGCAGACATTTGTTCAGGGTGTTCTGGTCGTTTTCTATGTATAATAAAAAATATCTATCTATGTATTGTATTATATTATGTATATCAGTTATCTAGTACCCATAACACAAGCTCTGCTTAGCTTGGGGCTAGGTAATGCTGTGTGAGTTGTCCAGCATTATTTATTATTATTATTATTATTCTAGCGATGGGCAAATCTATCCACGAAAATAAGGATCTGAAAAAACACAATTTCGGCCAAACCATTATTTTGTTAGGTCAATAAATATAGTTAGTAATGTGAGATAAATTAAAAAGATTATACTATATTGTATACGTGAACTTATATAAATTATTCACGAGAAATTAATAATTTTAAAACTAACTACAAAGCCCTTTCAAAAAGTGGGGCGTCTATACTGGGGTTACCTTGTTAGGGCTGGTTAACCTGTACGTGGATAAAACTTTTTTTTTTTTACAAAAATGGACGCATATCAGTAGTTATATAGTATTAAAGGAATCCTCATAGTTTCGTTCGGCCTTATCGTTGGTCTGAATTTTTCTGGCTCCTAATAATAAAATGGTATAATACAAGCACGGATATTTTTAAAGAAAGGGGTTTGAAGATTTTGGCCCTAAAATCAGCCGCCATTTTGTTTTTTCTTCAAAGTCGCCGCGCACAATAAAAGTTATATATTTGGATCAAAACAAATAAAAAATGTTCCATAGTATAACGTCCTAAAGTGTCAGGTTCCTGAGATATTCACAGATGAAAATAATTTTTTTTTTTCTTTACATGTGAATATCTCGGAAACCTGACGCTTTAGGGCATTATGTTTGAGAACATTTTTAATTTGTTTTGGTGTCTTCTATCCAAATACATAACTTTCATTGTGCGCGGCGATTTTGAAAAATGAACAAATTTTAGGGCCACCCTCCATACAAAAATCTTCAAACCCCTTTATAGCAAAAACGATATTTCACCATCAAAATATTTAAAAAGGTGAACATTAAATAGCCACGAAAGCTACTGTGTGAGTTCCAACAAGATCTTACTTATTTTATCTAACAGCCCTTCACCAATCAAAGTCAAAATTCATTTGATCAAACAGGAAATTGATCCTGGAACGACAGTTCGTGCTAATAAAACCTCGTGGCTTGTAGAAACTCCTTCGCTTTCCCACGAAACTAACTGAAGGCAAAGCTTTTTAATTAAGTTTTCGCGTAGGTAGGTTACATTTAATATATCACGTAAGAAGGCGTCTACACCAGTAAGACAATTATTGTATTACAACGCTTCGAGATTTTTTGAAGCAAGGTTTACGCAAGTGCGCATGCAATGTTTTCGGCGGATATAAAGACATTATGACGTCTTTGGGTTGACAGCAGCAGCGAAATCGGGTTTTGACAGTTTTCGATTCGCACGCTTTCGTAGCTCATCAAAAACTAGACTGTTTCCTACTGTTTCATTCCTCATTGACCAAGTAATTTTATATTCTACAGTGATACAGTGGACAGATAAGTTTTAGTTTCTTGACTCGTCCCACTTTGGGCCGAATCCAGTGGGACGAGTCAGGAATAACTCAATAGCTTACTACATGGAAACCATCTAGTATACCTACGATGGTTCTAGAACAATCCTTACCCCATCTCATCATTAACAGCCTATAATGGTCCACTACTGTACGCAGGCTTCCCCCTGATATTTTCCCATAATCCCTACGCTGGGCATGCAGGTCGGGGATCGCAGTTCAGTGGTAGATCTATTCTGCAAGAGGCGCTGCTGCCCGCCTCCCGGTGTATGTCCTTTAGTCGCCTCTTACGACACCCACGGGAAGAGTTGGGGTGGTGCAAATTTTAAGCCGTCACCATACGGCATAGAACCATCGTCATCCACAAAATCTCGTATGAAAAACTATTGTATTCCTTTTCGAAGTAATAATAAATAAGTAGGGAACAGAGCCATTTTAGTGAGTACCTACTTTGTCTCTCCAGTATAAGTTCCTAATCATCAGACTTTGCTTGTTATCATAGGAGCCTTGATCGCCATAGTGCCTTATCATCAGCTTTCTGCATGTAGGACATCACCATATAAATTCTAAAAAGATCTCTATACTCCAGCCATGTATATAGGTCTCTATATACTTCGAAGCCAACCGGAAGATCTAATATTTGTGAACATGTTTCTTATACGAGTACTTCCCTAATAAATCACTACCCAAAGTACGCTCGTACCTTCAACGACAACTTTGGGTATGCAAGCCACGAAAGAGCGTAGGGTAGAAAACCAACACGATTAAGGTACACCTGATATACCAAGAAAATAGTCGCCATAGCCGAAATCGGCTTGGACAGGCTTCATCATCATTATCATAGAAGTAAATCACTGTCTAACTCGTTTTTGATTTACTGACGAAAGATGTGTCAAAATCGACGCCGAAAAGAGTATTTTGTATTTGTGTGTTTCGGGTTGTATACAAAAATTTCTCTCGAGAATGGCTTGAGTATAGGTTATAACATTGAGTCTACGGTAGATGCGGTAAACCAGTGCGGTTGGATCGTGATCTCCGACGATTAGGGTGGATTGTTAACTATTAGTTTACCCTTTGCTAATGGACCCACCCTAATGTCCGGTCCCCGAGGGCTGAAGGGAATGGTCGCGAACCTTCTTACAAGATTATAATATTATATTGAGTTGTAAGGTAACTGTTAGCCAAATAGCTTTTAAGTATAATTATTGTACTACTATGTAGTGTGTAGTCGTTAGTTCCTAAGTTTCTACTTATAATTTGTTTTCCTTATTATTGGTGTTATAGTTAGTAAGTAGTACCTAGTTAATTATGACTGTATCTAAGCTACGAATTAAAATATTCTTATTCTTAAACACGAATAATACAATAAAGTTAGTTAAGTTTTTCCTGCGGCGATGGTTTTAGTCGAATATATAATATTTTAAACAAGTGCCAAGAGCGGAAATATCATATTTTTTCATGTATTCTAAACTCAGTATATGAAAAAGTTGCTAACTACCTATGTTAATAAGCTTACACTATGTAGGTATTTAGTAAATATTGGTTTTCATCACAAATTGATAACAAATGGAACTCTTAAGATCAATATGTCATGTGTATACGCACGCCCTGCCAACCTTGTTCCAACGAAGCAAATATTTTGTACATTTTATTGTTTCCTCACGGGTAGATATTTTGCCCTCAGGCAAGGTTAAGAGTTCTGAGAGGCGGGTTCAATACAAATTTAACCACAAGAGTGCCGACTAACAGACAGATTTTTCTCGCGGGTTTTTATGGAAATATAAATATAAATTTATAAATATTTATAAATAATGCTGGACAAATTCACACAGCATTATCTAGCCCCAAGGTAAGCAGAGCTTGTGTTATGGGTACTAGATAACTGATATACGTAATACCTATTATACATTACATAGATATATATTTTTTATTATACATAGAAAACACCCAGACCAACGGAACAAATTTCTGCAGATCGTACACAAATTTGTTCCGAGGCGGGGATCGAACCCGCAACCTCTTGCGTCGCAGGCAGACTCTCGCCCGCTGCGCCACTGAGGTCGTCAACGAAAAACGAAAAAAAAAAACGAATGTCTAATTTTACACGATCGTTAAAAGAGGCCTGGTTAATTTTCCGAAGTCATTAAATCAAATACAAGACCATGGTCTGATTCATCATTGGTTAAAGCGATGAGATACTCGTACATAGGTTTTATTCTAGACGCCATAAAGCTCCATAGGGCTAAGAAAAATAATTTTAAGGCAGAATAAAACATAGACCACAAGCATAAGAACATTTGGAATAAGGTTCCGCTGGAACGGAAACCCTATTATGGGTTCTTTTGTCCATCCGTCCGCTCCCTCTAAGAACACTCATATTAAATGTTGGGATAAGAATGACTTTATTCAGAAAAGGTTGTGTAGGTAAGTTTGTACATTATCGATACGTATTGTAGGCACAAATTTGTCGGTGTACCACTTTATTCTCAAGGACTCAGTCTACTTTTTTTGCAAATATAATTAATGATTCATTGAATAGATTTCTCATAGATAAGCAAATCTCAAAACAAAGCTGTACTTTGATAAACCAACAATCTGTTCCAAGCTTGAATATTAACTTATCGTAAAAAATGCCTAAAGATATTATGAGGTATTTTAAATGGAAGGTTGCCAAAAATCTGAGTTAAATTTCTTTCAAGCTCGAGAAAAGTTCTAGAACGCCTAGTTAGAATTTCTTTTGAGCTTTCTTTATCCTAAACTTCCGGCTTTTTAGATCGGAAAGAATGCTACGCAGTAATTTTCTTTTATTTGACTAATTATTTTATAATTCTGCCTTATACCAGGCTGTTGGAAAATAATTAAGGCGCATACACCACCCAAAGTGTGCCACTTTGGGTGGTGTACGCCACCTACTTTATCTTATTATTCCGTTTAACAAAGGAATTTTCAAAAATCCGTCTTCCAGTTTGTGATACCTATCATAAGCTTTTTTTTAATGCCTCTGTAATAGTTTTATTCTATTTAGTTTAGGCAGAGATACGAAGTTGCCCTTGGTGGCCACCAAAATCTGTTTTCGCGACGGCGCTAGTTTAGGTGGTGTATGCGCCTTAAGTTAAAAGGCGAAGACAGCTGATAGAGAACGAATTCATTCGGAGCCATTTGAATTCAGAATTATTTTTATACTTAGAACACACAGACAACGATAACGACGATATTAAAGACGAGAACAACAGATATTAAAGACCATTACACTGCTACAGTAATGCATTTTAATTTTTTTTTCGTTTATTACTTGTAACTAACTCCTAAAAGTGTGGGTAAAATAAAATTATGCCCCAAAGCGATTTGCCAGAACTAAAATTTAAGACCGAATAAAAGTGACTAATGTAAAAATTATGGCTGAAATTTTGGCTTTGACTGTGACAGGTACTTTATCTTTAGGTATTAAAACTTTACTAATTTAATATAAATTAAATAATGTTAAATGTAATTGCTACGCGTAATAAATAAATTTGCTTAACTTCGAATTAAATTATTCGGTGTTTTGTATAAAAATAACCTATTCTGAGAATAGTTTTGAAAAAAAAATGTGCAAACTTCTTTGAATTAAAACTAGCTTCTGTTTACGGCTTTGTACGCGTGTTTCTAAGATAAAAGTAGCCTTTTGGTTAATCCAGGTCAAGATATAGTTCTAGACCTGAATCCAAAGAAGAAATTTAATTTAAGTAGGTACCTAATGAATGAATAGATATATTCAGAAGTATTTTCTATGTAAGTATGTCGGTATCTAGTACCCATAACACAAACTCTGCTTAGCTTGGGGCTAGATACTGCTGTGTGAATTGTCCAGCATTATATATTTATTATTATTATTTTAAATAAAATAAATATTTAAATCAAATAAGTGGATGTTTGTTACCTATTCACGCGATGAACCCAAACTTCCGCATTGATAATTTTAAGTATGACTAGACAGTCTAGTTGGTGGCAGAGTCAACGAAAAAAATCTCTGAAAATGTTCAAAAAGATGTTCCATTTCTAAGTACTTACTTTAGTGCTTCAAAAGAAAAATAAATAAAAAAGTGCGTGCTTTTAAAACATGTTTTTTACTCAAAACACATCTCATCAAACCGAACTCATATTTCTGATAGAGACAGAACAATGAGTTCGGTTGGACTATCGTATCGCTTCTACTTTTTCTTTCTATGGCTACTACAAAATATCAGATTATTTAGAAGATAAAAAAGCTTGGGACGGGTTTTGCTCCAACTCGAAAAATAACAACTAACAGGCTAAAGGTTTCTTCGTCGCTTCTTTACTTTAGTCTACATACCGAAGCGACTGAAATCAAAAGATCACTTTATTTCCCTGTCAGTGTTTTATTTTAAGAATTTGACTTTTTCTAAGTGTACATTTTTGTATTTATGGAAATAAAGAATTTTTGACTTTGACTTTGACTTCATAAGTCTTAAACCGAACTTATGGATGTGATCCAAGCACCAGGCCAAACTAGATACTTGGTTCCTTACAAAGGACTCGTAATTAAGGCTAAACCCACCCCTATCTACAACGGTAGCTTACATTATCATAAAGCAGCGTATAAAATTATATCATCATATTGACGCCCTCTGTATTCATGACTTGATTTACAAGGAATACGTACTGTGTTGAGCCTAAATTGGATTTATCAGGCCTACGCAACATTGTTGGGATGAAACTTGAAGTAGAAAGCAAATCTACATATTATCTAACCTACAAGTTATGGTTATGTTCTACAAGCTTCTGCCCACAATTTTGTATATATCTGTCTGGAGAAAAAAAGTGTTAGTGATATACGGAGACCTAAGTGAGTGACCTACGGAGCTCAGACGTGGACACTCACGGTAGCGCTGGTCCGCCAGTTCAAAGTCGCTCAGCGAGTTATGGAAAGAGCTAGGCTCGGAGTTTCTCTGAAGAATAGGATTCGTAATGAATACATCCGACAGAGAAGCAAATTAATCGACATATGTAGCTGAAAGAGTTGGCACGCTGAAGTGGCAATGGCAGGTAGCTATATCTCGTGAAGAACCGACAACCGCTGAGGTAAACGTGTTGTTGGATGTAGACCGCGACTCGGCAAACTTGGTGTAGGACGCCCTCCGGTCAGGTGGGATAACGACCTGCGAAAGACTAAAGATGCAAAGGCAAATGTTGGCAAGCTGAAGACAGGGCGCTATGGCGCTCATTAGGTAGTCCAGAGTCCAGCTGTGGATTCTTATTGGTTGATGATGAAAATTAATAAATCTATGTATCTACCTATTAATGATGAAGTAAGCGGTGAAGACATAGATCGAAAGCAATTAAAATGGTGTCAGGTAGCTCTAAAAGAATCTGAACAGAAATAAGGTAAATGAAAGAAGATTCTAGCAGTTTATAAACTAAAATGTAATCTGACTGGATCGTGATACTGCCACGCCTGTACCTAGCTCAGCAAATTGTACCTTGAAAACATTCCACCGCTGAATACGGGTTCATTACCCAAGTGCACAGCTATTCATCTCACAGATTTTTATTAAAGTTTACCTAGTTTCTACTTATTAGGGCAGTTTTGTGGGTGTAAGTCATTTTTCTAAGAAGGTCCAGATTAGTTTGTCTTCTCGTTTTTCATTTTAACTATAAAATCAAAATCAAAATCAAAATCAAAAAGTCTTTATTTCCATAAATACAAAAATGTACACTTAGAAAAGGTCAAATTCTTAAAATAAAACATTGACACGGAAATAAAGTGATATTTTTGATTTCGGTCACTTCGGTATGTAGACTAAAGTAAAGAAGCGATGAAGAAACCTTTAGCCTGTTAGTTGTTATTTTTCGAGTTGGAGCAAAACCCGTCCCAAGCTTTTTTATCTTCTAGATAATCTGATATTTTGTAGTAAGCCCTTTTGCACAGAAAGGTTTTTACAATTTGTTTGAATTTATTTATTGATAGATTTTGCAACTCACTAGGAATTTTGTTGTAGAAGCGTATACATTGCCCTTTAAAAGATACATTAATTTTGTGAAGCCTAGTTGTGGGCACAGCAAGTTTATGTTTATTTCTAGTATTTATATTATGTATATCGCTATTTTTAGGAAAGGTTTTGATATTTTTATGAGTGTACAACAAGTTTTCATAAATATATTGACAGGGAACTGTCATTATGTTAATTTCTTTAAATTTATCACGCAGGGATTCTCTGGGACCCATATTATAGATTGCACGAACAGCCCTCTTCTGCAGCACAAATACGGTGTTAATATCTGCAGCGTTCCCCCACAGCAGTATACCATAAGACATAATACTGTGGAAGTAGCTGAAATAAACAAGTCTGGATGTATCCACGTCTGTAAGATGACGGATTTTTTTGACTGCATACGCTGCAGAACTAAGTCTCTTCGATAGCTTATCTATGTGTGGGCCCCATTGAAGTTTATTATCTAAGGTGATTCCTAAAAATACGGTACTTTGTACAGTTTCTAACGTTTCTTCTTTTACGTTTACCTCAGCCTTAACTTGTTTAACATTAGGTAGAATGAATCTAATACATTTTGTTTTGGTTTCGTTTAGCAAAAGATTATTGACACTAAACCAATGGACTACTTTTGAGATTGCATTATTCACATCGTCGAAGTTTGTGTTTTGTCGCTTCATTTTAAAAATTAAGGAAGTATCATCAGCAAACAGTACAATCTCGTGATTATTCTTTACAAGATGAGGCAAGTCGTTGATATAAACTAAAAATAGGAAAGGACCGAGGATAGAACCCTGCGGTACACCCATTGTAACTACAGACCCCGAAGACCGTTTCCCATTGATGTCCACTCTTTGTATCCTATCACTCAAGTAAGATGCCAAAAGATCCAAAGAGGTGTCCACTATTCCATAGTGATGTAGTTTCCTGATTAATGTTTTATGGTGTACGCAATCAAATGCTTTTGACAAGTCGCAAAAAACGCCTAAAGCATCTTGCGACTTCTCCCAAGCATCAAATATATGCGATACTAACTCTACACCGGCATCAGTAGTTGACCTGCCGCGAGTGAACCCAAATTGTTTACAATGCAGCAGGTCATTGCTATTAAAATGCCTAAGTAATTGATTTAAAATCAGTTTTTCAAAAACTTTGCTGAAAGTTGGCAGTACTGATATCGGTCTAAAGTTAGTGGGGTCAGATCTACTACCCGATTTATACAGTGGTATAATTTTAAAAATAATAAATATAATTTTATAAATAAATAAACAATGCTGGACAATTCACACAGCATTATCTAGCCCCAAGCTAAGCAGAGCTTGTGTTATGGGTACTAGATAACTAATATACATAATATAATACATTACATAGATATTTTTTTATTATACATAGAAAACGACCAGAACACCCGGAACAAATACCTGCAGATCGTACAGATATTTGCCCCAAGGCGGGAATCGAACCCGCAACCTCCTGCGTTGCAGGCGGACGTTCGCCCACCGCGCCACAGAGGTCGACTATTAGACAAACTAGGCAAAGCTCCTTAATAATGTAAATGATTTTTGAACATATTTTCATTTGGTGCTTCTAAACAATAATAAATGTGACATCAGTGAGTTTTGCTCCTCTAAGACCTCAACACCAGGCAGACTATTTTTATTTTTGTCTTTTTCAATCTATCGCCTAGTAATTATCGCATTGAAAGGGTTTTACTATAGCTCTGCAAATAAACATGGGCACAATGAGTTGGTTATTGCCAGCAGAGAACCATCAACCATGTTTGTACGTGACACGTCATGTGTCAAAACAGCAGCGTTTCCGTTTCCAATATTGATAGTTACCGATGTGTACAGTATTGTATTTAGTCAGTGTTGAAAGATTATAGTATACTATTAGTTATTTTTACGTCTTTTATGTTGTGTCTTTTGACGTGTATTCCTCTTTTCAGAGAAGGTAAGCGATCGATAGCATTTTTTAGTATTTACTTTTTGTTTGCATATATCAAGTAAGGTTTATTGTAAAAATAGTACAGTATATCCGTATGTAATAAAGACTTCAGTTATTCTATGATTACGGTGCATGCACCTGTGCAAAATTTTGGAAAACTCAAAATAGCAGAATCATGGTAAATAACCGTTGTTTATGACTTTTATGTTGAACCATGATAGTTTTATAAGTTATATCATAAAAAGTATGATAAAGCACCTAGTAATACAATGGTCATAGTACATTATACAAAATCTATTTAAATAATTCTATATACCTACATACATTACTACTTACCAGCATACTAAATATTCTTGACGCAACCAAGGATTCAAACTATTCTTTGACAGCCTAAGAGAGACGCCATAATGATGAGGTTGAAGAGAGGACCTTTTGAATATCTGAAATGTCTGTGGGGACGACGGCATCGTTCCGGCTGTACGTGACGGATTCCGCCCGCCCACCTATTGGGCGGATAAGGAAATGATTTTACCCTAGATTGACCCATTTATAGTTTGATTTAATTTATGAATCGATGGTTGTTGGAAATAGGATATTTGCTGTGAGGTACGTCAGTTAATACCAGTCTACAGTAGGTATATTCAGCTGTTGGGAGGTCGAGCTTTAGTAGGTGTCAAAGTAATTAATATGCTTCTAGTATCTGATAAGAAAAATCGTACATTTTAACGAAAATCAGTAGCGTTTTTTATAAAATTAGCTTGTTGAAGCTGCTCATAACCTTAGATTCGTAAATTATTATGTTTCGAAATACCAAAAATCATGACTAAAAACTTTTTGTATTTTCGACAATGGTAGCGATTCTGTTGGCATAAAACCTAAACTAAACTAGCCTAAAATTGTTGACGTCTCTATTTTTTCGATCGAACAAAAGGGGACAGGTACATTTTTACGCTAGTTTAGTTTAGGTTTTGTGCCAACAGAATCACTACCGTGTTACTATAATTATATTAATTCTGTAACTAGACAATTTAAGTTATTTATTTATTTCATAAAAATGTACAACTATTTTTACAGGGGCACCCAATGCAATAGCGTAACCTCCTTTGTCTAAAAACTTAACAATTTTCTAAACACATTAATTTGCAACTCTTAACTACACACACGTCAAATAATTATTAAAATACTTACATCAAAAATTAAAATAACAAAATAATATAAACAAAAAATAAAAAATGTCAGTCGATAGAAGATAATTACAAATGTCAAACCCAATAATATTAGCTTAGAATATAAATATAACGGTACATAATACCTACATCAAAAATTAAAATAAAAAAATTAAATAAAATACGACAGACGATTAAAAGATAAATACAAAAGGTCAAACTTAATCATGATATACTTAGAATATATAACAGAGTCCTTTGAAATTCGCTCAGGGAGCAATTGAAAAGATCTATTATCTCTGCTACTCGATTTAGCGTGCGTATGCAGCGCGTCAGCGGTGCTCTGTTCAAGAGGTTGGTCCTTCCTCTTGGTACAGCCAATAGGGCAGGCCGCCTCCGTCGGTGCACGAACTCCTCAGGCACATTCAGCCGCATTTCCCTCAAAATTCCTGGATTGGTGATATTTCCACGCAGTACCCTAACCAAATATAAAGCCAACGCTGCATCTCTCCTTACTTCCAGTTTGTTGTATCCAACCATGCCTATAACAAACAAAGTTGGATACATCAACGGGAAGAATGGATAGACCCCGTAGAGCTTCAAGTATAGAAATCTGGTGAATTTATTTTGAATACGCTCCACCATTTGACTATACTTGACCTCATGTGGTGCCCATACCGCAGCGTTAAACTCTAACTGGCTTCTCACCAATGAATTATATAGAGTTTTTATGGCGTTTATATTAGTAAAGCTGTTCGTCTGACGGAGCACAAATCCTAATGTCTTAAATGCCTTCTTGCATATGTTCACCACATGTACACGGAAATGCAGCTTGTCGTCGAGATGAACCCCTAGATCCCTCACCGACTCGACTCTCTTCAACTGTGAATCCTTCAACTGATAATTGTGGTGGAGTGGTGTCTTTGCTCTACTGAACGTTATGTTCTTTATCAAAAATCACAAGTATATTGTTGTTTTTAATACTAAACAAATAGGACGAAAACATGTCATTTTCGACGTAAAAATATGCTTTTGGTTACATTTCAATTTAAGTGTGTATTATTAACAAAAAAACTTATAATTTATCATATAAATACTATTCGAATAAAAAAAACAACATGATATGGTGGAAATAATGCACGTGTAACAAATCAAACGTTTGTATGGTCAAATCACCATCCGCAGGCCCCCTAAGACCAAGAAATATCCTTTGCTGATCCTTTTTTAACAAATAATTAATCTTGATTACAGTAAGCCATTGTTCTTTTAATATAATTTTGGTAACAGGTTCTTCGCTGTATTTTAGTTTCATGAAATAATTACTCTATTCCTCAGCAAGCCAATTGGCAGCAATACATTAGATTATTATTGATTGTCAATTTCAAAGTACTTGACAAGATAATAATATAATAATACATCTGAGGAGAAGCATCTATTTCCATTACCTAAACTAAAGCTATTTAGTCCAATTAGGAGCGTTCCCTTTAGCAATTGTGATGTTGTCATTGGTGTGTTCGTGTTGGGGAATTGCTTAATTACCGTTAAGTGTTGCTGATTTCTATTTGCTATAGGAACGAAATTGGCGTAATATGGAGGAAGAGAGAATTATTGTATCAAGGCGGAAATATTATAAGTACATTATTTCCATGTCTAGATAATACCCATTTTTAAGAATTGAAATTTTTCTCAATGTAGGTTTAATAAAGAATAAAGATTTTTAAGTTTTCACGGGAATATCGAACTTCGAATCTAATTTATTGTTTATAGAATGACAATTTTGATTAAAAACGACCAAGTTTTTAATAAATCAAATACCTTGGTAATGCTGCTAGCGTCATGGAGACTTCCATTTGGTATTGATTTTTACTGTACTGTTTCATTAAATACTAATTTTTATTTGTTTCTAATAGAGTGTTGTAATTTTCTTATTTTCATAAAGTACCTACTTAAACAAAAACTTGATGGTCGTTCAATTTAGAATGAAACATTACAAATAATTTGCACATACATTTCAATTGTAAGTATATCATTTAACATCACCGGTAAGTAGTAAGTAGGTAACAGAAAATGCCACAATTATTTATATTAAGTAACAATTCCGCGCAAAACCTCCTCCGATAAGCTTTAAGCTCTTCCCTCTGCCACAATTCTATTATATGAGAAAAACCTGGTTCAGACTTACCACGAAAGATTTCCAAGAACCTCTAGCTAGAGGATATCCATCCAATAACTCAACCAATGCTTTACACCCTAGCCAAGTGCAGCAAACATAAATTACTATATGTAAACTTATTCGATTCTAGCTGGCAAAGTTTTCGGGTGTGAGCGGTCGCTTGGAAGTGATAACAGTATGTGCATGAGCTATTGAGGTTGTTCCGGTAGCGACATGCTTTTGTGGAGTGTTGTTGGGGAAGCTTGGGATCAAACTTTGACTTTGAAAGCGGGATTGACAATGTTACGAACAAATCTGGCTTTATTGTTTGCGCTGATCAAGAAGTTTGAAAATAATAATAATAAATATAAGAAATAACATAAATAACAACTTGAGCTGACTACCTACTAAAATCAGAATGATTTTTGACATAAAATATCTACAACTTTATTCGTATGTTGCATGCAACACTGATGACTTCAATATTCTTTACCAAGTTTGTCGTTACGTTAGTCGATTAGGGTTATCGCTATCGGTCAGCGCTATCGGTCGGTAGCATTTGTGGAGCCAACGTTGTAAATTTGTAAAAGTGACACATTTGGAAAGTCAATACCGATGCTACTTTTTAAATTGAGTCCTTTTAATCACAATAATAACAATTAATCATTTTGGTTGTAAATTGTCATCAAAACTGAATTACATTATATACAATAGTCTGGATCAGGTTTAAAATATTATTCCGCCATCAAAGCTAACACTCAGTCCAAAAGCCTTGTTGCTCTTGAAAGATCATAACTATCTTAGTATTTTTGTATGTAGGCATCTACTCGTAGTAAGTATGGCAATAGCTAAAAAAACATTGCCTTTTTAAGGTGAGGCTAACCTCTTAGTTCCCATAAAAAGATACTTTTTGACTAACAAAAGTTAAAAAAATTGCTTGAAAATGGATATACGTTTAATGATTATGTATTTCGAAAAAGTAAAACGATAAAATGTAGGTATTTTTTTTTCATTTTGTATGCAAAATTTTACTAAAATCGGGGACGTAGTTGCCAAATTAATCAGGAAGTTCGTTTATATGGAAGCTTAGAGGTTTGCCCCGCCTTACTGTACCTTGAATAATTCTACATTTTGATAATATGAAGTTGTCTTCCACTATGGTTTTAGTACTATACTATTATTGTCTTTGAGATCATTTTTCCCAGTATCTCTTTTGTCTAGATCATCAATTTCCTTTCACACCTTGATTTCCAGACCGTCACGTCATTTGACGGGTAAACGTGATGCATTACCGTGAAAGCGACGACAAAGTGGTTCCATACTTCCATTAGACCATTAGTCTGCTGTCTCCTACCCATTGCTTTGTGCTGTGGAGTGAGAGACAAACGGTGCCATAGTTTCGTGGCAATACAACTCAGTTTTACAATATCGTTGGGAAGTTGAAGTGGTTGTTGGTTGGAATGTTGAAGAATCACGATAATATTATGTTTGTTGGGCTTTTGTATCCATTTATTATTATTTTATAAAATGCAGATTTTAGATATAGAATGTAGAATATGAATACATTTACACTTGGATTGGAAATAATTAACTTAGGTGAACTCAAACCGAGACGCGAAGCTGCACTTTGACACAAAAAGTAACAAAAATGAGGTAGCTTATGATTTTGATAATATTTTTATATTCTGTTAAGATTTTATAAACTTTCAATCAAATAATAAATTTAAATTAAAACTAGTATTTACAATAGAAGCAATTGAGCAATTTGCAAACTGTTGCAAGCAATCTACAGGTAGCTCAACTGATTTGTATATTGTGTATGTACCTAGTTTATATTGAAAAATATATTTTTAGTAGAATGGGTACTTAGTGTGTACTCATTTTTGTTACTTTGCATAACGGGACTTATTTGATCTAGAAGCTTGATGTAACCGCCCTGTTATTATTATGGATAATAGGACCGTTTGTCTCAAATAAGAGGACGTCATCTGCAGATATGCAAATGCAATTGATTTCCCATTAGATTGAGGATGTGCTGTGGCGGATGCAAGTGGAATAATCGTAAATACTTCCTATCATCTTGGTTATTGGCGATGAGAAAATGTATTTAATAACAACCAGATAATTATTGTCATGTATATAATTATGCTTGAGGACAATCAAGCACCAACAAAAGAAAAATTTGTGCGCCCTTCCTAATGAAGATATCAGCTCTGTTTTTTCAGTGCTGAAGTACTGTAGTACCAAATTTTTCTTTCAGAGTATTTTTTTTTCCTGATCTTACAGGGTCCAAAAATAAGGTTACAATACAATTCGATTGTCCCTACGTAGTGTACGTAGGGACAATCGAATTGTATTGTAACCTTATTTTTGGACCCTGTAAGATCAGGAAAAAAAAATACTCTTCGATCGAAACTAAATTTTGGTTTTTTTTTTATTTTTCTTAAATGTCTTATTTTTACGTGAACTTTAATAGGATCAGAAGAAAAAAATGTTTTTTAAATTAATTTAGTCAATTGCTAAACGTATACAATCGAATGTTACATTTTGTTCCGTCGATAGGTGTCGAAAGTTAATGAATTATTCATTTAATAAAGTGATTCGAAAGTTTTAAATAACTATGACTAAACTAATTATGGCTCTAATTCTCTCAAATGAAACTGTCCAACTCTCTAGACTCCCTTAATTCCTACATAACTGTACCTATTTATCTGTATGATAAAATAATCAAGACGAAATTAAGATAGCCAAAACCGGAATGCATAATCCATTATCTAGAACTTACCCAACCAAGGAATCTCTATCTAGCACCGAAAAGATCCCAAGTGCAAAAGAAATGGATAAATGAATCGTGACTTGGGCTCATAAGTATCCCAGTGGGAGGCCCAACGGTCCCGGAAACGGCGCCTGATTGGCGCAACGAATATTTTAGGAGTCTTTCAAAATCTCCAAGGATTCCTTCATTCATTTGGTGTTAATTCAATTTGCCTGCAAAGCAAACGTTATTTGGAACAAGCACTGGTCGGTGGATTTTCCATTGGTTTATTAGCAGACTCGTTAACACCGAACTAAAAAAATGTGCAAAAAATAAATCAAACTGCGAACTCTTTTTCACTTTTCTTATCCCAAAAATCTCTCTAAACAATAGAGCATTAAATACAATGTGCCTACTAAATAATTTGAACTCCGTCCATTTTACACCCTCACAAAATATCCACTATGAATTATTTCTCGGAATTACGTAAATTTATTATAGTTTTTCACAGTCAATTAATTTTTTTATGTACCTACATCATTTTATGTGTATTAACGCGCAACCGAAAAAAGATTGTCAGACCTTCCAACTATTTATCAAAACATACTCAGCAAAAAATTAAAAAACAAACGTTGTCATTTCCATTGAAACAAAGAGCTATTCCAAGTAGACGAAATAAAAATAAAAAATAAGCCGTGTCAAGGCGCTACCATGGATTTGCCAAAAAGCCAAATCTGTAGTCCGTAACTAACAGTACTATTTTGTTTTTAAAATACTGTTATCGTTGCTCAAAATAGGCCAGGGTTTGGCCCACTTGGCTGCAAAATAAAATTGGCATCAAAGCCAAAAACTCCCAAGTCTGTGACGGATCTAAACTGGGTACCGTATGTTCCATGAAGTATATTACATAGAACTCAAACACCCTTTTAAAGGTATCCATGGTATCCAATTCATTGGGATACTTAAGCTAAGGTAAAGTTAGGCTCATTTTGATATTTTCAATTAGCACTTCGCTAATAAGAGAAATCGGATTTCTCTTATTAGCGGAACTTACCCTTTTATCAAGTTTTCTATAATCTCAAATAATGAAGGAAAGGTATCCAATTAGCCCAGTTTTTACAGAAAACTCTGGACAGAATTGCCACCATTGCCGGCCACTTGGTTTACACATAACACGACGAGATGATTAAAAAGGTCTTTGTCATTTTGTAAAGTTTTAATGAGATTCTTGCAGTGGTTCTTGGCAATGTAAAGTTTGCTCAAAATGGGTCGCAGTGGTGGTTGTAAAGTAAACTAACGACGTCTTATTAGTAATTTTCACATCCGTAAACTTGGTTAAGATAATAGCGAATTTTATGACATAATTATGAAATAAGGTTTACTAACAATTATTGTGAATAGACTCGTTGCAAACTTATACATTGACTTATAAACTCATAAAATTTTGAGATTAAGATCGACAATTAATTTAACCTGTTAGAAACTAAAAGATTTAAACTCTAAGGATACTAGAACTAAAGGATACTAGAGTTCCGCGAGAAATAAATGAGTAAACTAAATGACCGAAACAGCATAGGGTTATGAATGATGATGAAAAAATAAAAACTTACAAAACTTTATGAATTTGGATAAATTTAACATTTAGCCAGCTAGTCTTAGAACGTGCGGGCACATTGTTTGTCCAACTTCTAGACTTCAACTTCCCACTTGGTATAGATTCAAAAGCAACAAGAACTTATCAGTTTAATCTTTTCGTTTTATTAGTCGCTAACGTGGTAATGATTCAGGAAGATTACCATAGAGTTGTGCTGGATGGCTGATGCGGAGCAAGTTAGTCGTTTACTACCAAACAGTTTTTATTTACGACCAACTGATGTTGTTTGTGAGTCGCATTGTGGATTTTTTTAGATTAATATTGTTGGTTTACTATATATCTGCTTGACTAGCATAAGCACACAAACCTTTTTGTGTTTATTGTAAAAAAAAACTCGGACTGATACATTTAAAATGAGATAGTTTCGATTGATTTATTCTACTTCTCCACTGTCTGAAATTTAGCATAAATTCTTATAAAGTAGGTCGACTTGTCAACATTAATAAATAGGTTACTTTTATCTGGGAAAATGAGTGGGAAGCCGCGGGCAGAAGCTAGTTTAATAAAAACCGTAGTTGACTCTCAATTACTCTGACTTTTTTCTTTATGAAAATTGAGGAGCGCACTTCCTATCCGGGACTTTTTATTATCCCATTTGTACGATTACTTCTCATTTTGTTGTTTTCGCCCTACTCGTGTCTGGGTATTGTTTAACAAAGAGCTTGACTGTACCTTGTGAATTTGAAGTTAGGTAGGTATTTACCTAATTTTATGCGTTAAAAGTTGATCTTAAAAATATGAAAGGAGTGATTTTTTTATGTTAACCCAGAGCCTCGCACTGCAGGGCAAAGGCCTCCTGTCCCTACTCCCGCTTATTTCGGTCCTCAGCAAGGAGGGCCCACTCTTTATTAAATAGGTCAAGCTCATCTTGTCATCTCCACCTAGGCCTTCCACGTGTCCGCCGTCCGTTAAGGGTCGAGCCAGTTCTGATCTTTGTCCACCGCTGGTCTGACATACAGCACACTCCTTCTGCCCAGTCCCACTGGAGTTTGGCGGCTTTCTGGGCATCATCGGTTATTTGCGTTTTGGATCGCACTATCGTCTTTTCAACGTGGTCTTTAAATTTGACTCCTAGGATACTGCGCTCCATATCTCTCTGGCATACCGAGGCTGAACTTTTGGCTCTTCGTTAATGACCAGGTGCTTGCACCTATCTGAGGATGGGGAGATTGCACAATATATTCACGAAGCATACTCGTAAAAGCAAAAAAAATATACCTACTTATCTCTAGAGATAAGTTTGCTTCATTTCTATTATTATACACAACATTTTTTCACGAGAAGAAAGTAGGTCATGGCAGTCATTTTGTCTGTTTTTCATATGGTGGTCTCTCTTGTAGATCGTTGACCACCCTTGGTGAGCGAAAGCAGGAAAATAGGAAATTTATTTATTGTTGCTGTGTATTGGCCTGGTCAGTCAGACAAAAAACAATAAGGTTTACTTATAATTTAACCCGTACGGACGTGACAAGAACTCGTAATTCCTATCGTACATTAATAAGGTTTAGAAATTAAATATTATCACAAAAAACGACTTCGATGGGACTTTAAATTACTATGAGCATGAGGTGCTTTGGTACTCACTACCACAACAAAAATCCTAGTTAGGTTTATATTTGCAGATATCTACACCACATTGA
Organism: Eupithecia vulgata; assembly: GCA_946478455.1. Lineage (NCBI taxonomy): Eukaryota > Metazoa > Arthropoda > Insecta > Lepidoptera > Geometridae > Eupithecia > Eupithecia vulgata. Next base: position 6,343,520 of record OX297869.1, on the reverse strand, counting down.
AGAAAATTATACATAACTATGCAATTCTTGAATTTATATTGTTTCAAATGCGATAGTAGGTAGATAATTTATATTAGCGAGTATATAATAAGTTCCCAGCGAGTACCTATCTGAGTATAATACGTTCTCATTGCTAATAAAGTTACCAATAATAAAACTGAACCACATCAAACAAAGGGAAACAGTATTGAAAAAGGAAAGGCTCAGCATCCTTTTAAATCATTCGCAACATCACAATCAAGAACTTTTATCGCTCCCGCAAAGCAATAACAACAGAAAATAAAAATAAACAAAATAGCTAGATAAAATAAACAAAACACAAAAGCTGGAGTATTATCTCTCGAAATAAAAATAATACTAAGCTAAAGCGGAAAGACGGTAATAATTGGGACAATAGTAGCTAAATGTTCTTTTATAGGCCAATGTTTACGGCTCACATAAAAATGAAACGACCGAATTATTTTGCGATTATTCGAAAATCTTTCACAGTATTCCAACGTATTTTACGATGCACAATTGAAAAACGGTTTAACTAAAACTTTTTCGAACCCACAATGTTTTCATTTAAAACTTATTCACATTGCTAGTTCAGTTCCCTAACAAAATAACGTAACAGAATATGACTTCTACTAATATTTAGATCACATGACTTCTTGTTGAAGTGATGTAGATTTGTAGTAACTTTATTTTTACCCTTGTATCGAATTTCTTTATCCCCAATACCTCTCAAGTGAGGACAAATCACTCGGCAATCTACTGAAAGCCGAAGAAAATTCAATAAGAAATCAGAGAGGTCGCAGGAGCTATCCTTGTAAGGTACCTATTTTATGATTGTAGTAATAAACTGTAAATATACGATTTCACGCTGAATTAGAACTAAACACGTATACCTATTTAGTAGGTTCTAAAATGGCACGAAGCCAAGTAAAGTCGTAGTTTTACTTTTGTAGCAAAAAATCTAAATAGTTGACTAGGACTTTGCAGTTTACGTAATTCTCTTTTAGCCCAGTTAGGAAAAGTACTATAAATGCTTGCGCTTGTTAGCTAAACCGAAAACCGTGAAAATTAAACGATGCTGTGAAAATTAATAAGGTACGGTAAACGGTCAATGAAAGTTGTAATGTTGTAAAGTAAATGTTTTAATTACAAAAGAAGATTCTTTATAGTTTTTAAACGTTTCACAGCATTCAATAGAGATTTTACCCTGGCCTTAGGTTATTCTCTGCCTAGCTAGAGTAAGATTCAGTAGGTACCTATCATAATATTTGACAAATAACTTCGCGGGATTATTCTCCTCGTGAATACAAAGAAGTGCAAGTTAGGCTTCTGTTGAAAAGTCTTGTTATTTTATTTACAAATTATTATATTGTATAATTAAAATAAATATCATATAATTATTAAAAAATACTAAAGAAAACAATTTAATTTCAAGTTAATTTCGATTCCTTGAATTTCATCTTAATGCTGCAGAAACTTCAGTGCACACATAATAGATTTGTAATAAAATAGCTTAGCTATCAAGAATCTTCGCCTACTCAAGCAAATTAATATCCTATTTCAGAGACGCATAAGCCGAAAATCCTGTACCAGCTTGGCTGTCTGCCCATTAAGATTATGACGTCTTCGGTGACTATAACGACCTTGCTTGATAACTTTAAGCAGTTTAAACCAACCCACAATGGTGAATGGAGGTAGATTTATTCCTTAGGGACCAATTTAATGCTGTTAGCATGGACCAGCTGGGCTGGAAAATCTATATTTAGGAGCGATAACATATTGAATGCGCTGTGAACAAAGCAGCTTGTAAGCCTAAGTCTGTAAATTCCGGGTTATAAGGTACGCCAAGAAACGTTACAAATACATGGGAATACTTGAGTTATTAATGTGTGCGTATGTGATACAAACTAAAAACTAGACTAATATGTAAAATAATAAATAGTACTCATACAATTTTTATAGGAATTTGATCGAGGATAAAATCTGTTTTCAAAACACTGTAAGATCTGTAAGCTCTTTCCAGTATTAAATTAAATACAGTATCCGAAGTCCAGGCTCGTAAAAAACCTAAGATATATCCGTCCCAAGTGGAAGCCCCCAATAGGATCTGCGAGATTTAAGAGACGCTCATCCATTTCGTACATAAAATATTATGACAAATTGTTCTTCGTTATAGCACTCCGTTTGGTGAGTTATTAACTGACAGAAGTTGGAAGTACATAAGTACACTCGACGATAATAAATTAAGTTAACTTTATTGTTAGATCAAAATCAGAACTACAATGAGCACTAGAAGTTGTTCTAGTTGGGGTTCTTGAGAGTATTGTTGAGGCTGACTGATTTTCACAGCTTTGCACATCATAAATTGGTTTTTACTTCACTTTTATAATAGGTTTCAAAATAGTTACTACTTAAGTATATGGTTTGCTTCAAAATGTTTGTCACAAACTGAATTAAGCGAAATCTTGTACTTATTTGAAGTACTTATTTGCGTAAATTCTTCGCTTTACATTCAAATGAAAAGCAATGTGTTTTAACAAAGTAATTAAGGATTTATGTAAATTATTCCGTGAGGTTAGTACCAGATTCTGGCGTTGACAAGTTCTTTTAAATATAGCATTAGCTGTGAACATTCGCTTCTACAACAAAAGACGAAGTAAGTTGCAAAAATTATCAATAAATAATGGCACAGCGCATCAGCATTGCTATACAGCGGGGCAATGCAGCCAGTGTCTTAGGCACGCTTCCAACTGGTATTGATATGGATCAGTTGAGCTACCTGTAGATTGTTTGCAACAGTTTGCAGATAGCTTAATTGTTTCTATTGTAAATACTAGTTTTAATTTTAATTTGTTATTTGATTGTTATTTTCTTTCTGAATAAAGTTTTAATTCATAAATAAATTAAAAATCAAAGTCATCACTTTATTTTCTAATATTATTTATGAAATTTAAGTCTTGCGACATATCCAAGAGTCTTGTAAGGTCTAAAGGAAATAAAGCACTTTGAGTTTTTGATAGTCAGTCTGTGGTCACAGTAAAATATTTATATTTAGGTTTTTGATGCCATAAGAACATCCATTTAGATGTTCGATGTGTATTTTTATTTAATAAAAGTTGCGTCGTGTTTTATTCAGTCTATTGGAATTTAGAAAAGTCTTACTTAGGTAGGTACTTATATAGGTAAGTTTCAGACAGCTTATGTAAATGAGCAAAGTGCTTTTTGTTACTCAAATATTCTTTTCAAAGTCGCTTAAGGTTAAAGTTTAAGTCCCAAAACTCAGTATTCTTCTTGCAAGCTAAGAAATGTTCTAAAGCGATACTGAGGCACAGACAAAACAACAGTTGGTGAAGCTGGCAACCCAGACACGTCGTCGCCTAATGTAACATTAACTTTAGGGAAGAATTTTCCCGAAGGGCGTAACGACTGCGTTGCAAGGATTTTTATTAGGTTGTTATCGAGATAATTTGAAATCCGAGTTGTGATTTTCTTTAAAAAAATCGGGTGTTTTAAAGATTTTTGTCTATCGGAGCCCCGAGTCGATTTGACGATAGTATCGGAACATAATATGCCCAGCATTCTATGGAGAGAGCTATGCTCGGAGTTTCTCTGACGGTGGAGGAACGAGAACAGAGCTCAACGAGAATTAGCAAACTGAAGTGGCAGTCCGCTGGGGTGTACGACTCGGCAAACGTAGTGTAGTACGCCCTCCGATCAGGTGGGATGACGATCTGCGAAAGATGGCAAGCTGAAGACAGAGCGCTATGGCGCTCGTTAGGGGAGGCCTATGTCCAGCACTATAGAGGCGTTTTACCAAAACCTATGGAAAATGAGACGTCACCTTCATGTCTCCATATTATCATAGCTCTGAGCTTGAATTCCTGAATTCGTATCTACTGTTCGGAGTTCAAACTACAAACTACGAATAGTAGACACGAATTCACGAATTCGAATTAAAAAGCAAGTAGTAGAATCTGATATTTACTGGATATTATAATATATCAATTACTTGCGTAAATTAAGCGGAAATAATAATACGATTATCTACTACGAAATTTTGAAAAAATATATCTCCCTACTGCAGTTTTTGCTATAGGCACGAATCTATATTATAATAGAATCTGGATTTGCCCATGTTTTTTGGAATAAAAAGAAATCTATAATGTTTTTCAAGGTGTGCAAATTTTCAGCCCGATCCTTTCAGTATTTTTGGCGTTTTCTTTAGCCAAACATCTTCACGACCACACAACATTTATAATATTATTATGTTTATTCTAACGACTTATTTACAAATTTAGATTAACCTTAAAGGTTTGTCCCAAGCTGAAATTACCCTTTAAAATCTCATGCTTTCATTTACGCAACGTAAACCTGAATTCAAAATCAATGAAACCGCTGTGCTTTAGAGTGGAAGAGTTGTTTAAATATTCAGTATGTACACAGAATAGGCTAAATTTCAAGTATAACACCAGCTTGTTTCACTTAGTAAGTAGGTAAAATGTTGAGTCATCAAAATCTAGACGACGACGTTTGGAATTTTTGTACATAATTTATTTTTCGTCAGTTATTATTCTTCTATCTTATTCAGTGAATCCAGTATTTAGTAAATCACGGTGTTCTGACTCTTGTGAGACATTGGAAATACGTAAATATATATATATATGTAGTTTTGTGAGATGTTGGTGGGAATATACATACGTGTCTCACGAGAGATAAATAAATAATGCTGGACTATTCAAACAGCATTGTGACTCAGCTTGGGGCTAGATAACTAGCCCCAAGCTAAGCAGAGCTTTTGTTATGGGTACTAGATAACTTATATACCTACATAATACAATACATTACATGGATAGATATTATAGATGCTGGAAACCACTTGATAAAAACCGGAAGAGTGGTGTTATAAAAAAATCGATCTACAGGTACTAACTCCTCGACTAGCGGGCCCCTCTAGCGCAAGTCTAAATTTTTGATAGTTTGCGCCTAAGCATGCACTGAGAAAATAACCTGTATTATTGATTTAATTATTCAGGTATCAATGTTGGGAAATGTCAGCGTCTCACGTTAGACGCTCGAAAAAGTGCGTGAGACATTAGGAATATTCGAATATTCACGTCACACGTGACACGATGGGTATAGTCCAATCTCTGCATAAACATAAGGTCAAGCAGCAAGTTGATTACCTAGGGTAATCAATATCTGAAATGCCGAACAAGTAGTGATTCATGCTCGCCCCAAACGGGTTTAGGGAATCATTACTTATGAATATAGTTATAATAATCTTGGGCTAGAGGTAGGAGGTTTGATAAAGTTACACATACAAATTATGGGGTACTCAAGAGGTCCCAGAGGCAAGGATGTTTCCGTGCCAGTGAATGCCCAAGATCTGGCGTGACTGAAGGTTGTTTTGGGTCAAGTGTTAGACTCACTCACATAAACTTACAAAGAGACCCGAACCTTTCGGAGTTTCGCACTGATTTTCTGCGATTTTGTTGGTGGAAAGATTATTTAACGACGATTTCAATATTCAAGTTAGTTGCAATATTTATTTTTGAACCATAACACAAATTTTCAAATATTTTACGCTCCCGTATTCTTACAGTTACACAATATACATTCTAATTAAATACTTTCCAGTGTGATTGATTTAAATAATATCTTATGATTGTAACACCTTCTAACGAAAGCGTTTTTTGTTTCAGATTGAAGAAGCAAAATGGCGCATCATTCCAACTATCAAAAATTGCTAGACCTCGTACAGTTTAAACGCTGAATGAGTTACAAGAAAGCCACATTAATGGTTTCCATGATACACCCATACGACTCTGGGTTACTTTGCTAAATAAATGATCTCTAGCAAGATTCGAATAACTTTTAACTGTTCGGCATACGCCCATGACATATGACTTTTTATATCCCTCTAGCAAATATTAGTTAAATGTCTTATTCAAGCGACGCCTGTGCTGCGATCAGCAGTCTACTATGTTTGACTCGACTAAGGGCGCATTGTTAGTTGCGCCCTTTTTGTCCAACAGCTCATGTTGGTTGAATGGAAAGGGCTGGCCAACGACTTTTCCCGCACCAGCTGATATTCTGAAAGCGTTTTTTATCTTTGTGCTGTCTATGTCAATTGTGTTCGGGAATTTGGTGCTGATTTGTGTACTGAATAATCGGAGATACATCAAGTATATTGATAACCAGGTAAATACATTATTATATTTTTTATTGTCAAAAAATGAGCTAAAGCAAACTTCTCTAAAACAAGATCATCTTTGTAAAAAATTAGACTGTGGCGCATACCCCACCGAAGTTGCCCTTGGTGGCCACCAAAATTTATTTTCGATTCACTGCCAAAACTAAATAGAATAACACTATTACAGAAGCATTTAAAAAAAGTCTTATAATCGGTACCTATCACAAACTGTGCGACAGATTTTCGAAATTTCCTTCGTTAAACGGATTAATAAAATAAAGTGGGTGGCGACGGCGCTAGTTTGGGTGTGGTATGCGCCTTGAGTAATCTCTTGTAGAAAGACGTAATAAACGTCATCCCAAACGATAGGACGAAGCAATTTGGTGACCGATAGACATTACGAACCCTAGCATATTCAAAAATTCATCCAAGCTATTTCATGATTACATTATTTCAACAGTCTCAAATAGAAGAAGGATAGGTAGCTCATAAGATTTTAATCACACAAACCTTCAAGTTGAAAGTAACTGCGTCGTCCACCACGAAGTTTTGCAAAGTAAACTAATTTTAACTTAAATCACTACTCATTTGGTAAACTAATTACTAAGGTGGTAATACGTTTCTAGTCACACGACCATGCAGAAAGTTGGGTCTGTGACGAGGCCAAAACTGTGTCAAAGAGAGCAAACCCATCTGTTGGTGCTAGGACCTAAGTCTCAAGCGACGTGTACTTGAAACTTAGACCTAGTACGTCAAGCTAGTACACTGTACTTTATAATGTTTAGCCAATTTCATTTTGAAAATTATTCTACCCTTTTCATTCTATCAATTTGTTAGTAGTATGCTGGCGGGTAATAATTATAGAATGAGTCCCAATGCAGGTTAATAATCTCAAAACTTAAAAGTCTCGTAGAGATGATTGTAATTATGTTTCGTGTTAAGATTCTTCATGATGATTGCAGCCAAGGTACCTCCTGACGTCACTGGCCCTAAATGATCTGTTCTCTGGACTTCTCATAGCACCAGTGGCTTTGCTACCAGCGCTTTACAAGTGCTGGCCCTACGGAGAGATATTTTGTCAAATCCAGGTAAGGAACTTGAATGTTCACTAAGAATATCAAAAATATAAAAAAATATGAGTGTATTTGCCTTGTGCTAAGTTAATTACGATTATTTTAAAGATAATTAAACGAAAGAAAGCGGCTACAGTCAAGAAAATTTTGATGGATTCATAAAAATATTAAAACATTTGAGAACATGAGGTTTGAACTTTTTGAATGACATCAAGCCAGTTGTTATATCATGTTTCAAGTAAAGCGTCAACTTCTAACTTTGTTTAACGAGACACTGCGGAAAATGAGGAAAGTTTCTTGAAAAAAAAGTTCGCGAATCGAGAGGTTAAATTAAAAATATAATTGAACTGAGCTATAAATATTCAAAGGAATACTTTTCAAAAATCGTAATAAGAAATTGCTGGGAGATGGCAAAATAAGAGTAAAACTTTCTTTAGTCTCATAGTCTCATTTCCGCAAAGTAATCTTTAAAGGCTGGAATTAAGTTCCATAATTTTAACCCGGAAATAACTCATATAAAAGTTCTTTAAAACCACTTTATTGAAAACTTTACATAAATTTTACTTAATTTACAAGAAATGAAAATTGGTGTGGATTTTAGTCATTTAAAGAGCATAAAATCTAAATAATGGCAAACACACAGACAGCTCCTTATTATCAAACAATTTTGCATCATCGCGCATCGTAGCGTAAAGAAAACCAAAGCATTACAGAACAATTTCGCGTTGAAAGGAGCAATTATTTTTGACGTCCCCCGAAGCGAACAATGAAATAACCAAACCTCGCTTCTACAGCTATACAGGGTGTTTGTAAACTGGCTAATGGCTTGCGATGACCTAGCACTAACTAGAGTTTAGGTTACGCAAGGCATCATTATTTTGTCAAGCTTTTGTGTCCTGCTCAAGGTTGATAAAGTTTATGTACAAAGTTTTAAATTAATTATGGCAGTTCAATATATTTTGCTCTTGCTGAAGCGATGGGTCGTTATGTAACTTCAACTCATTGGTCTATTGAAACTAAATTCTAGTGTTGTTAGACTCAAGGGCAATATGCAACTGTATCTATTCGAAATTGATGCGTGTGAAATTGATCCAGTCCTTGTCACTTGACTGACATGTTTCAAAACGGTTTGATGTTTCAACTGGCGTTCAAGTGTGTGCTGCGAATATTCCATTCCACTATCGCATTTCAAAATCTACTTCACAGGATAAAAAACTCGCCATATTGAACTCTATAGCCCGCAGTGGTCTGTTAAGTCCATAGCCCCTCTAACTAAATCTAACAGGATAATTTGATCGAATCGAATTAACGCCAAGTTTGTTCCAGGCATTATTGAGGGGCGCCGTGAGTCAGCAGAGTGCTGTGATACTAGTCTGCATGGCGATTGATAGATATTTATATCTGCTACATCCAAGCACTTATCACAAGCATTCTAGTAAGAAGGTAAAAAAATATTCAAATGTATAGTAAAATAACCCAACTTGGCAAATCTGTGAAATCTGTGATATATTGATACATTTCAAACTTTCAAAGGTGTGCTATAGAGAATCAGGTTTTTACTGACGGTCAGCAAAGCCTCTATTACAATGCCCGAAATCACAGAGAATTTTATTGACCACCAAAAACCTAGTTCATATTTTTGCCAAAGATAACCTACGTAATTCCTCCATTTTCCAGATGAAACACAATGTTGATCTTATGAAAAGCATTTCTGAGCATTTCTTTCTCAGACCCATAATCCTAATGTATTGTAATAAAGCAATTCAAAAGGATAACTACATAACTTCACTTCTTTGTGCCTTAGTAGGTATGCTTAATCAAAGATTTTGCGCTTCGCGTTCTTGAAATCTTTTCAAAACGCGAATCGCAAAAAGTTTTAAAGTTTGTTGGTTCATTTCCACATGTGAGCAAGTTTAGGTCAATATTTGGGATTAGAATAGCCCTTAAAGTCTTTAACGGGATATTTACCTACCATGATTCGATTTTTGAGTTTTCCAATATACCTAAATGACTTTAATGTTAATAACCATGATAGTTTTAAAAGTTAGAATAGCTCTGTTTTTTTTTGGTTTTTAATGGAATCTGCACATTTGGTCGGTTACGACGGCCGGCACGGCCGGGGACGGTCAACCCGTGATGACTGTGCTCTGGCGGTAATTAATTGATTAGTGAGTTGTCGAACCATACAAATACGTCAAAGTTAATCAAAATTAGACATTTAAATATTGTTGTGCAAGTGGGGCTTAGAAGAGAAAGAAAGAAAAAAAAACCAGATTTAATACTGAACATTTTGTTTTTAGAACGCTACGCTTGCCCGATTTTGTTGATGAACGAAAATTTTCCGAAAGAAATTTGATTATAACTCTTTTTGATGTTTTCTAGGGCTGTGTGCTAGTTATCAGCATTACCTGGATTCTCTCAGTCTCTCTCTTCGCCATAATGGTACTTCCGAGGTCAGGGTACTACTTCAACTCGGCCGGGTTGATGGCTTGCGATGTCTTCCACAGCAGGGTTGCTTTCAGGTTTGCGTTAATGTATAAGGCTCTATTTTTTAATTCAATATTTTCAAACTTAGGTACACTACCAAAATTGTATCAGCAAACAGCAAACAATACTTGTTGGTGGTCTAGTATATAAAATATATTGCATAATAGGGCAACCGGTCTATACAGGTAAATTATAGTGTCTAAGGGTCAGTTCACACCGAGACGCAACGCGATACGACGCTGCGCGCACTTTGATTCAAAATACAACTAATAATAACTATATGTAAAATGTAAGAAACAAAACAAAACGATAACGCCCCACAGCGCCGCCAATTATTATCTTTTTGCGTAGTAAATCTATACTAGTCTATACGTCTATATTTATTATACTAATATTATAAATGCAAAACTGTGTTTGTTTGTTTGTCTTTCCTTCACGCCCTAACTAAGCAACTAATCGAATTGATTTTTGGCATAGATTTAGTTGAACTTTTTATACCATAAATCAGTTCCCATGGTAAAGAAATAACCTTAAACAACGCGCACGAAGCCCAGTAGCAGCTAGTAAAGTTATATTTTGAATTGCGCGCAGCGTCGCATCGCGTCGCGTTGCGTCGCTGCGCGTCTCAGTGAGAGCTAACCCTAAGAGGTGAAATCTAGTTATTGAAATATATCTTGCAGTTGTTTATAGGTACATACTGTTAATATCATGAAAAGAATTGCAGAAAATTTTCGGCGAGTCATAACTAAAGTAAAAAAAAACAGTTTTCTTAATCAGCAATTAACAGACATTTATTTTATTTAGTCGTGATATACATCTTACTATGTCCCACTGAATATCTGAACCACTTCCATTTACGTTAACTAAACAAAGACGTTTCACGTCTCACCTCCGGATATTCTAACACCGGATTCCGGATGTTCCACAGAATACTAGCCTGCTGCTCGTACTACTTCCCGACAACAATGGCGTTGATGTACTGTTACGGATCAGGGTTCCACATCAGCAAGACAAGGGGGAAGTGTGAGCCTGAACCAGTCAGACCAAATGGGGCGCCGCTGCCGTGCTCCAAGTCACCGCATGGAGATGAAATTGTGGTAATAAAGTCTTGGCAGGAGTCCTGATAGGATATTTTGAAATCATAGGTTCCATTTGCTACCTGTATGAGCATATTGTCTGCCTCCAGATTTGCTCAACTAGACCAAATTTATTTTTTTGAGTCAATGATACAGAAAGTAAAAAAAAAATGTATGGCGCTCATTAGGGGAGACCTATGTCCAGCAGTGGACTAGTATAGGCTGATGATGATGATGATGATGATACAGAAAGATTTAAATACGATAAAATGATACAAAACAAAGGAACTAGATCTATTTATGGAGTCGTTATATTGGTATGGAATTCCAGACAATCTGGATTTTGTCATATTTAATTTACCTATATAAAAAAATGTATGGCGCTCATTAGGGAAGGCCTATGTCCAGCAGTGGACAAATATAGGCTGATGATGATGATGATGAATTTATATACTTACATTCTGGATTTTATGTTATATTTAATTTAGTAATATGAAATTAAGCTACCGTGTTACACATATAAGTAGGTATAACATTTGAAGGGTTCACTAAGACTTTTTCTCCTACAGAAAAATGTAGAAAATTCAAAAGTGAATTATGATTTCTTCAAAAGGAGTTCATCATGGAAGTATACCTTATAATATTATGGATTCTTGAAAAGATGTGATGTAAATAAAATCAGCCATTTAATATTGCTGAGATGCCATACCAATATGTTGGTAATTTGATTTATTCGAGCAAATCAAGATTTATTAGAATACAATTTCGGTTGCCCAAGTTTTATATCTCCAATCTTCGATAAGTGGTACTTTTTCTCAGAATATTAGAAGAATCGCTTTTAATAATAATTCATTTTAAATAAAGAAAGCTATTTTGTCTGTCTGATTGTTATTTTACGAATCAGATATGATTATCTGATTCGTAAAATAACAATCTAATAGGATCTGATGATCCTAATACATTTATGAAGCTTTTAAATTTAATCTCAAAACAAGGAAAATTTAAGAAAATATCTCGAAAGGTACTTCTCATTCTCCACATTATCGGGCCAAACTCAAGATAAATTTTTTGTATTTTTTTCATTTTTTGTATAGTGAACATTACCTTACATACTCTTTAATAAGAAAGAAAATTACAATCAAATAATAGAATTAAATTACAACTAGTATTCACAATAAAAACAATTGAGCTATCTGCAAACTGTTGCAAACAATCTACAGGTAGCTACAATCCTACATAATGCTAAAAATGAATAAGTATATAAAATTACATTTATTTTGAAACTCGATTTGTTTGCCGACATTGTACCTTGAGAATGGCTTTACCATAGATACCAAGTGAAGGGAATCTATAGTCAAGCCCGACCGGGACGATGATGGTAGATATTTTGTTCATAATTACAAGAACATCATCAGTTCTCCCTCACTCTCTTGGTTTAGCACACTAATGAAAACTTCTTGCAGATCCAAGCCCCGGTACGACCACACAGCGTGAGCACCTCGAGGACAATGGCAGCGATGTCACTTGGGTTCATAGTGATGGTGACCCCGGCAACCATCCAAGAGGTGGTAGCCGCCTGCACTGGTTGCAAGGTAGATACACAAAGCTGTATGACTGCTATATGACTGTGATAGCACATGCACATGCGTGTTAGCAGACTCATTAGGTCTACCCTTGACCCCTTAGGCATACCCTTGACACTAACAGATCACTGCCGAATCGGCTAGGATGGCGCTTTGCTTCGATGGTTGCTTAGCAGATTGCTTCAATAGTAGCTAAAGTACAGAATCCGAATCTGTTATTGCCTCGCTTCATCCAGGCTTGCTAAGAGAGATGCCACACGGGCGCTGCCTCTACGCTGCTTCGTCGCAGCGTTGACGCTCCGTAGATACAAATCTGCCCGGCATGCCACACGGTGCGCTGAAACAACGCACACGAAGCGCACAAAGAGTGCGACGACGCTGTGACAGCGCAGTATTGTTTAGAATATAGAAGTTGTTGCGTTGCGTCGTCGCAGCGCTTGTGCGGCACTCATTGCGTTGAAGTCACTGCGTGGCGAGTTGGCGACGTCGCAGCGCAGCGGCAGCGCTAGTGTGGGATCTCTGTAAGTATAGCTTACAGAGACAGCTTACCTAAACGTTTTCAGTGCGATGCGATCTGACAGATGTCTGTTTTTGGATGTTGAACTCTAGGCCACGCGCCTAACAATCTAAATCACTTTCGATTAAAGCAACCCGCCAACCCAGTCGCCTAATTAGGCGTTAGCAGTGCGGCTGTGGATTTAGGCAATGGTGGTTTATTTTCTCTGAAATTTAGTAAAACTAATATTAAAACTTTTAATTGGGTCTAGATAATTCTGTAATAATTTTCGGGCATTATTTATATATTAATAATGAGTAAGTATAACAGTTAATCTTATCAAACAACGGTTGTCGTCACAAACGTCAATTCCCAATTGTTTACCCGCCTAACCTTTCGGCCAGCTGTGGAGGTGCTATATTTTGCAGGGTTTTTGGTTATTTTACCTCAGCTTTATTTAGCACAATTTGATTGCCCAGTCTAAACAAATAAAATCATACTTTATGGCAAACACCTTAGTGAACATTGAACATCAACACGAATCTGCTTTCTAGGCGATTAATTATAATTTGATTGTTTTAAAATTACTAAAAACTGACTTCGAATCCGTTAATTTTACACTGTTTATAAATACTCTCTCTATCATTGTTTATAAACCCTACAGGAATTTGTATTAACTAATGGCAAAATGATTTTCAAAATCGATCCATAACAGACTTAGAAATCAACGCACATACAATAAATAGAACAAACATGCAGCCGAACATAATACATCTTCATCCATTTTCGTTGTCGATTAAAAAAAATATGGCTAAACGAACGTTCTGTTATCTACTTGGCTTCATTTTGTAGATTTTTTTTGTAACGTGAATTTCATGTGTTTACTTGGGAACCCCTGATTGGCGACGACGACGGTAAATTAAACAAAATGCAATAAACTTAGCTGGTTTATACAATCTGTCCACAGAGTTTTGTTATAAGTAATGAAATCAACGGACTCGGGACTGTATTTTATTTTATGGTTTGTTTTATTTTCGTTAGATAAACAAGTCTTTGGTTTACAAGTAGGGGGATACGAAGTGCTTTACAATGCCAACAATAAAATAATATAGCATTTTATTGCTATATCTATAACAAACTTTGTTTCGCATGGGAGCGAAGGTCTGCTTGAGATCAGGTTTTTAATTTATTTATTTTTGTTTATGAGATCTGACATTAAGTATCAAAATAAAGTTACAATAAAATAAAAGCGAACTCAAAATAGTTATTGCGTACTGACAGGGTATTAATGCTATGATATTTGTTTCAGTTCTGGGGGTTTTCAATATCATTACGAAAATTTTGAAGTTAGGATGCTTGGATGTTTGATACTTCCTTGCGCTAAAACCATTATACAGATCAGAGACCTGGATGTAGGATTATATATATACATATATAGGAAGATAGGCTTTAAGAATTTGAGCTACTTTGTATCCCGAAAAAACATGGACAGAAAATAGTTTTCTACATTTTTATAAAAGGTTTCTGCTACCTTTAACACAAGCTCTGCTCACTTTCTGTCAACTATTATTTTTTATACAATACCAACAACAAAGAATACTTACTATCCATGAGACTGCAAGATCTAAACCAATTATTTTCTAGGTTCCTCCAGCTCTGGATTTTATAGTGACGTGGCTGGCACTGAGTAATAGTTTCTGGAACCCGTTCCTGTATTGGCTGCTCAATAGCCACTTCCGAAGAATAAGCAACGAGCTTTTGCAATACTTTGTGAGTTGGAATAAAGTAAAATATTAATGGAGAAACCGTCTGTAGATAATTGTTTATTTTATCATTTGGAAGACCGAGGATCTTCGCTTTCACTTAATTCCCGAGTTAGTTATAGAGTTTTTAAGATTTCAGAGTTTTCTTCCATCTAAGTTTTTGGCCATTTTATTAATGTACATTTTCTTGTTTAGATTTGCTGTCGACGAAAAAAATCATACTCGAGCTACGAAAAGTCAACTGGTTGCTGTGGTTCTCCTGGTACATCGGATGGTCTCCACTCTAAAGGTGAATTTGAAGGCCTTGGAGAAAAATACTGGGGTGAAATACTTGAGAGAACAGTTTCCTCTACGTCTCTACATGCTATCCAAAAAGCATGTCACAGGGATCCTCTCAGATGCAGCGGATCATTCAAAGGACACAACAACTGTCATAGTAATTGCAAACGAGATCCCAGATTCTTTGATGGCTATGGTCCCACAGAGTATAGACATCTCGATAGATCCGCCTTCCAGATTGAATCAGGGTGCTCGAGACAATGTAGACTGAAGAATTCAGACATGTGCCTATTCAGACCCAGCCCCGCCTTAGAGTGCGGACGATCCCGCTCAAACCTCAGCCTGGATGAGGGGAATTTCAACAAAATATGTAACGGACGGCATCCGGATTTGTGAGAGTACCGAAACTGTCCGGTCTTCGGGCATAGAAGTAATAGCATAGGGATGTACCCCGGTGTTGAACATTTTAACTCGAACATAAAGTGGAAGTTCGACGACTCACCGTATTTGAACGATGAAATACATACTTTAGAACAAAACCTTGATAGAATACGGAGTCTTAGTCACGAAAAGACATGTGCTGTTTTCGGTTTGAAAGACAATGATAACTTATTAGAAGTTGAAGTGAATGTGAATGATGATGGTAATGATGATAATGATTATATGTGTCGTGATAATTGTGAAGATAAAGGTGACTACAATGCACACAAGTTTTCTCGTACTTCGTCTCTGTCTAATCGGGAGCTTGACGTTATCAAAGAGAGTTCCAGAAGCTCAAGTGATACAGAGGTGACATTGACTCGATGACTCCCGAGGGTGACTTTTGATCGTGCCGTTAACGTTGTTCATTTGGAGGAGTCTCCAGAACATTGTTGTGATCAAAAGTGTCAGTTGAAAAAGACTTCTTACTAGTAAAAGTGAATACCAATTAGGATAAGTAATTGTGGACCAGTAGCTTTGGGTCTGATTCTGAAAGCATTATTGTTGGAATGCCTGAAATTGATAATTTTGAACTCTCTAATATAATCATGTGTATCTCTTATAAAATTAGTTTAGTTAGTTAATAAAATAGAGATGTCAATAAAACGTGGTTCAACCACAGAGCTATAACAATAGCTTCTGCGAATTTAACTAAATTCGCATTGCAAGTACCAATAAACCCTGAATCAATGGTTTTTATACTCAAGTCAGATGACGTTGTCAGTTGTCAAAATGCAAGTATCCATTTTGTATTTTAAAACATAAGTACATGTAGACAGACATTATATCTAAAAGAAACGGATACGTACGGAATGCATAATTTAGCTAATATTATGAAAATCTATGTATGTACAATTCTATGATGGGAATTAAATATTGTAATCAAATATTAAGTTGACACTGATTGTAGATGATCATACCATGGTGATTCTAAGAAGCAGTATGAATGCAAGTTATATTAAACTTCTATAACTCTTATATTTATAATATAAAAAAATGATGTACACTTCAGCTATCTGAAATTGTTTGTCGCGTAAAATATTTCATATAAATTGTTTAAGTCATCGTTGAGGTATAATTTTAATACGCTTTAGAAATTTCGTCTACAAATTTAGCTAAATTAGAAGACTCGCTAGAATTTCGTTAAATTTTAATTTATACGGGATAGGTACAGTCTCAGTTATATTGACTACCGTAATGCAATATTTGCGACGAGAGTCTAGCGCTGTTATCGTTCGTGTGGCATTGTGTTGTAAATCTAAAGTTTCAATAGTTTTTTTTATATGTATGTTAATTTCGATTTTTTTAAAGACAAAAATGTAATGTGTGTAAAATCTGTGACTGTGCCTAGTTGTAGATGTACAATTAAACGTAGCAATAAATAAAAGTTTACCAAAAACTAATTTAAGTAAATTCTATAGCGCTTAATTATATCTGAATCTCTATACTTAAACAATATTCATAATTTGCTTAATTAACTTTATATTTCTACTAAGCTACTGTAAATATAAGACTGGTTGAAGGAAAAATGAAAATAATCTGAACCGCACAATATTTTTCTTCTATACATATTACAAAGTTTAAGATTATTTTGAAATGTTGGTATGTAAAATGTAACTTAATGTTACTGCAAATGACGAGAGTTATTAAATAAAATCGGTTTTTATAAAAATGTTTCATTCGATTTCCCCAAAATATTATTTTAGAGTCGAAACTCGAAAGCTATTGAAATAACCAGTAAAATCATTTTTTTACGATCGGATATTTTATAAGCGTCAACTGTACACACAGTTGGTATCATATATTTGTAATATGTGACTATGTGTGTATATACAGTACATGTAATATAAATCCGCTCCGACACATCAGCGCGTTTACTGTCTTTGGTGGTTCGTAAAACGTAGTAGTACCGAGCCTATCTTTTTGAGCCGGATATTTTGCAAATAGACCGGCAAAAGCTGTAACATATTTATTTAGTAGATACCTACTTATGTAATTTCAAAACAAATACAACTATTTTTAACAAGAGACAACCACTCTAATATTAAACGAGATTATTATATTGTCGAGCGTAGCGAGCGAGGGTAATAAGACGGTTATAATGGGTGGTGAATTTATGTTTGAAAATAGAACTGAAAGCGACTTCTTGGTTATTGATGGATAGTTCTAAAGGATGATTCTTCCTTCATGGCAGAAAGTAGCTACTTTGCGTTGCACGTAACGAAAACACAAATAAGTTTATAGTTGCTAATACGATCTCGAAATATAACCGAACTCTCTGTATTTTTATTTGTTTACTATTGAAAGTGACTATTTTAGTTGCAATAGTATCAAGCGAAAGTTAACTCAATAATAATGGAACAGGCACATAACAAGGACACATAAATAATAAACATAACATTATACCTGCGGTGGAAATCTATAAACCTGTGTTTATAGTATTAAATTTGACTTGTCTAAGTGCTTATTTTGTAAGCCTAAAGAAATAAAGTTATTGAGTTTTGAGTTTGAAATCACATGAAATATAATTAAAGACTTGGGTACGACAAATTTGTGAAGAAAGTTTGCTATATGAAGGTAAGTTTTGTTTGTTTTATTTTCTCGCAATCAAAGTGAAAAGAAGAGATTTTCACTCGAGCCAAAACCACCCATTATAACTCGTTATTGTTATCGTCCCTCGCTACTCTCTACTTGCTATCCTCTTGCGCTCGGGCGTATCACAACCTCGTATATTGGGGTGATTTACGCTCATATCAAATTAAAAATTAAAGCTATCGAATTTTTTTTTTATTGATACCGCATTTTTGATAACAAGACTCAAATAAAATTGATAAATTACCACATTTTTTTTCAAGAAAATAAAAAAGTAAAATAAATAACGAAAGAATAACATTATTAACTATTATTCAATAACAAAAAAAGAAAAATAACGAATAAAAAAAATGCAGGGCAATAAATATTACGTTATTATGTAAGTATTGTTTCAATTTTACATTACATACTAGTTTTAATTTTTTAATTGTAATTTTCTTTGTTACTAAATGACGTAGGTATATCAAAATAACCGGTTGAATATGACGTCTACCAACCGTATTCGAGGCACGTTCGTCGCAATAAAAACCACGGACTGTCCATAAAAAATGCCATAAACATGATATCTCACAGATGAGCTAGTTCTGAGTAAAACTGCAATTTTACGATGCAATTTTACACTTTTCCTTTATCTAAATGGTAGTCGGGAATACGTTTGATTTTTTTAAATGATTGCTACTTTGACACTTTGTTTTAAGGTGACAGGTATAAAAAATGCGGATAAAAAGACCGATGATATAAATACCAACTGGCACATTTCTGTTAAAATCCTGTTAAATCATGGGAACGTCGGAAAATAAGAAATTGTGAAAATGGGAAAGGGATAATATTTATTTGTTAGTTTCAGAGAGTAAAAGAATTTTGCGTTCATACTAGCAAGACATGGCATAAAATGCAAGTCCAAAAATTAAGTTTTAGCTTATTATTAGTAATTAGGACGTTTTATGAAGAAAAAAACAGAAACATATAAAATGTTCTTTCATCATCATCATCATCAGCCTATACCAGTCCACTGCTGGACATAGGCCTCCCCTAATGAAATGTTCTTTACCATGCTTAATTTCAAGATCTTAACTTTTGTATTTAGTCAGTAATTCGCGAGTTACCTTTTGTGCAACTGAGTTTTTAGTAAAAATTTAGGGTAACTTTGCGATTTTTTTTTATAGAATTTTTTTATATAACCGTGGTTTCAAAACATGATCGATAGAATTAGTCCTGAACTTTACTTATATTATATAAATTTTAAAGTTTAATATTTAGTAGTTTGGAAGATGTGGCCGCGCCGATCACAGAGCATCGCGCGGCCGGTCGGGCCGCGCCGATCACAGAGCATCGCGCGGCCGCTCGGGCCGCGCCGATCGCAGAGCATCGCGCCATGCAATGTCTAATGCCATGTGTGATGCTAAAATTTGTCGGGTTCTGTGTACTGATATAGTACGCGGTCGTGCTATATTACGCGTTATGCAGTACCCATAGCACCTACACACCTCTAATGTGGAGATCTGACGGAGTTGATTTGAGGTAGTATAAAGGTTCGCAGTTATTAGTTATTCACAGATAATATTGTACCCTTCTGTTTCTACAGATATTTAAAAATGTTGAGTAATTAAAACGACACCGTGCTAGGTACCAGGCTTTTGTCTTGGCTTTTAGTGTTGATTAACACAACTTACTGCTCGTTGCTGTAATAAGACCTAGCTAACAGCGAGTAGGTGAAGTCAAGCTTTAGCTCTATATATGATAACATTCGAATGGTGATTGATTATGCTTCATAGCATTATCACTTTTCTACGTACCAGTACCTAGGCGTAACCCTTCCTCGAGTTCCATAATCCCTTATAATTTCCTTTCTGTCCACTCATTAGTAAGTTCTTCCCATTCATTAGAAGATTCATCTCGATCATAAAACCAGGAACGATTTAGATTGCACAAAGGATGCTATTATCTGGCAGTTAGCGTCTCGAGGGGAATGGAAACGGGATATTACCGACCTTTGGCCGCATTTGTACAGAAAACCGTTGGAGTATATAATGCCTCTGAATAGATATAAAAATGTGTTTTCTGTAAGTACCTATTTCAGCAGAAACTTAATAATAAATTTAAATTTCCGTCCCATAATTTTAGCGCGATTTCGAATCCAGCCGATTTCGAAAAATTTTGGAGCAATATTAAGTTTTCGTAGAAAATTGCTTTGGTATTCTGTATAAAGTGCGTAACTCTCATTGAGTTACGCACTTTATACAGAATACCTATTTCAGTTCTTTACCAAGCAAGTACCTATTCGGGTGTTGTCAGCATTTGTATAGAGAACCGGTGTATAGAAACCGGATACCTACCTAATACCTATGTTACTGTTTTTTAAAACTTTTTGCAGCATTTGTCCAGAAAACCATTAAGAGTTACCCACAGAAGAAAAAACGCCACTCGAGCTTATTAGAAAAGGATCTGTTCAGAAACCTGTATTCGTAAATGTGGCACTGGAAGCCACAGGAGTCGATGCATCTCCATCTGCAACTTTATCGAGAAAGAGTTCAAAGTATTTCAAAAATGAAAAGTGGATTTATTTAAGGCAGTAAGTTAATTTTTGTTACTTAATTCATTGTTTTTTCAACAACATTTTATCAAGCTATTTTGTGGCTTAAGTGGAATTATATAGGTATTAGTTTTTATATGAATCTAGAATCTAGAAAGATCCCTATGATAAAATATATAAAAAGCATACAAAATCTAAAAGGCCTAAATCGTTTTTCGAGTCTTCTTTCTAAATAATTGGGTTTTTTTAGCCTATTTTATCCCACGGCTGGGCAAAGGTCTACCCCAAACTTTTCCAAAAGTCTTCTCCAAGGCCTGCCTCAGCGTCTTCAGGCACTCACTGTGTGACGATCCATGCCCATCTTTCTGGATACATGCGACTCACGTGCCCCACCCAGTCCCATTTGAGTCTGGCATTCTTATCTCCATTTAAATTTTTACATTTCATTTTGTGTATACAATATAAAATGAGTTCGAAAGAAGACGCATATTTTGAAAGCAACAACTTTTCAAAATCAGGTTAGTCTGGGAAGAAAATTGCAACAGTATATAGAATCTAGTTTTTTGTCATCCTATACCTGACCTAATGGACCTAAATGAAACATATTATATTAATATAAAATGTGGCTTGTGGCGTAGAACATGCTTATTATGTATTATGGCCCGATTTGCCGTCTGTTAAACTTAGTTCAGTTTGAACCGGATCAACGTGAGCTTTGGTTTGACTGTCCAACGAAATACCGGAACTAGGTCTTCCTTACAATATACCAAGAAACAGAGAAAGAACGAGAAAGAAAATATTTTAACAACTTTACAGTTCACCCCGTTTGATGCAAAGGATTACGTGGGTGATCCTTTGCATCAAAATATTTTTTTATCTAGCTAATATCTGACGAAGTTTAAGCATTTTGTCTATAAATCTATATTGTCTATAAATAATCGGTGTATTCTTTCAGATAACTGAGTTGATCAATTGCAAATTCGAAAAACGTTTAGAAGGGTTAGCGTAGATTCTTTATCGTTGATAGTTTAAAATCAAAATGCTTTTATTTCTAACCGATCTTACAAGACAAAATATTGAAAAAGGCTATAGAATATTTTAAAATGTAGGTCACCCATCAAATTAAAATATAGTCAGATGTTAGTAGGTTATATTTTCCGTACCTAAATTTAGCAAGTTCATATCTTTTACAAGTCTACTTTAGTACAGGTAAATTATTATGTTCAGTTCCTAACTAAAACATCTTCCTTACGGAGATGTCGTAAAAATGCCACAAAAGAATAGTAAAATAGTGTAGTTACATTTTCAGATAGAGAAATGCACCGGGTAACCAGATAAACTAATAAAATCGTGCCATACAATGTAACTGGCTATAAATAGTCAACAGTTTTCTTTGCAAATGTTGATAGTAAGAAAACATTATTATGTAAAAAAAAAATGCCCGTCAGGGAGATTTTTTGGGACGGAAAATTTTAATAATTCATTATTATATATTATTTAATCCTAAACAACCGTTAAAGAAAAATCGATAATGAATATAACCCGTCTACACTAATATTATAAAGAGGAAATATTTGTATTTATGTAACGAATAAACTTAAAAACAACTGGACAAATTTCGAATTTTTTTTCACCATTAGTAAGCTTATTTTTCAGAGAGTGACGTGGGCTATGTTTTATCTCGGAATTTCCACGGGAACGGGAACTGCGCGAGTGAAACCGCGAGACGGTGATAGTTCATTAATATATTCGCTTAACATCACATATGTCAGTATAAGCATAAAACAGGGTCTAAAACTAGTCCGTTTCTGCCTTCATGATACTACTTATGAGGCATACCTCGTACATAAAGACGTGTTTATGAAGCGGTTATACTGCTAAATGAAACTGGTAATAACGCTGAGGTGTTTATGATCTACTGTTTGGTACTGTCTCGTACTGAGACATTACGTGCGGTTGCCGATCACTGTATGTCGTAACGTAACGTCACAGAAATTTAAATGGGGGATGAAAATAACGACTTGACGACATTTTTACAGTACCTTATAAATTTCTCTGAGATTCACAGAATAATGATTCAAGAACCAAACAATTTTTTTCTATAATGATAGAAAAAAATTGTTTGGTTCTTGAACGCTACTTTGATTGTAGGTACTTTAAGACAGGATACTAATACACTATGCTGTAACAATAACACATTACACTATGTTTGTAATGAATTATGTCATAATTAGGTCAGCTCACACCGAGACACGGTGCGCATTTTCATTTAAAATATAACCTTATTTACTTCGCAACAAGGTGAAAACTGGCGCAAGAGCGGCACGGACCGGCGGGACGCCTAAGTCGGCGACAAAGGTCGGCGCAGTAGGTGCGATATTTCAGTGTCCGAATATTGCGCAGTGTTTTGACAAGTTGTTAGCGGCGCGACGGTGGAAGAACAGCAATGGCGGGTTGAAAAATTTTTCCGCTCGTCCCTGTTTAATTCAAACACTTTTATTTCCAACTGTACCTTCCATTGTTTACGTACAATCGAAGAATTGCGTCGAGTCGGGCATAGCGAATCTAGTGGATAGCGGGATTAACCGGACTGGTGCGTAGACTAATGGCAAATAAAGCTAATTTTAACCACAATTTGAAAGAGAACATCGACCTTCGACGAATTTAGATCCCAGCTCATTAGGGAAGGCCTATGTCCAGCAGTGGTCTGATATGTTTTGATGATGATGATGACAATTCCAAGCTACAGGTAACTGATGCCCGGATATGTTGTCTTGTAAACAGCACAGCAGATTTATCTAGCATGACCTATAACAAACACAAACTTGCTCCCAAGACACCATTAACCGACTGGAGACCAATATGGCTGGCAGCCAAGCCAATAACATTTCGGGGTGTACAACACTTGCCAACTATGTTGGTACAGGCTGTACGCGTGGGAAGTAAAGTTGTTCAGTTTTGTTGCTGGTCAAGCTTTTGATGGGATTTAGTTTTGTTCGGAAACCACAAAGGACTTTCTTCAAATTCGACGTATTAAATACTCGATATTTAAATGCGTATTTTAAGATGATCGTTTCAATTAGTAATATTTTAGGAAGAAGCAGTTGGAGCTGGGATAGAATTTACACCATTTCAACTCTTCAAGTGGGTTTCGTAAGAGGCGACTAAGGGACATCCTCCGAGGAGCGGGCAGCAGCGCCTCCTAAAGAACAATTTGACCACCGAACTACGATCCCTAACCCAGTGTAGGGATTATGGGCCCATAATCTAAGGGGGTAATGCTCCTTATGATAAAATCCAATAAGACGCTTATCAGGTTGAGGCTGGCGTCCAGCAGTGGACTAGTAGGTAAATGCTGTAGACGTACCTACATAGGAATTTAATTATGTAACATTATGCTTCCAACTTACCCAAACTTTGAGTAAGTTGGAATTTGTAACAAAATTGCGTTTTAATTCGCGCGACGCTGGAAGCTTAGGTGATACTTCGTATTATAGTATTCCCTATAGACTATATTGGGAATGTTTAAATCCTATATTAATCATTGATGAACGTACGAGTATTGATCTACTAGACGAGGCTTCAGCTATAACACTGCTATGAGTAACAGAACATTGTTTTTCATCTCCACAAGACAAGCTAGCTTAACTTTTAAAAGTTTGTGACATGAATTTCCGACTTGCTTTTGTTCTAGTTGTAAACTCTCATGTCGACTGTACGCTATCGAGTTTGACGTGTGTGGCGACTAACGACGTATTGTATGGGCTCGATGTGCTAACGATTATTATAACATTCATCAATGTTATTTGAGGAAAGAAAGCCTATTGAACGAATGGAGTATGCACTTTTTCACTGTAAAAGAAAAAGTTTTACTTTTTCAGGGGGGTCGTATTCTAATGGAGTATCTTTTGTTACACAGAGATCTACTCTTCTACTCTATAGGTCTGCGTCAGGCAAGTTGTCCGGCATTTTAGTGATAATTATATTGTAGGCAGCTGACAGTGTTTTGTCAACTTGTCGACGAGCTTTCGGCAACTTTGGTGTGAAACTCTTTAAAACCACAATCCTGACCAAAGAGCTTACCGTTAGTAGGGTTCAAAAGAAAAGTTTAAAAGTCTGGTTTAAAAGTTCTATGGCTATACAGAACCACTCCACAAACTACGTTGCAAAAGCACAAAGTCTTTGGGTGGAAGGGTAAAAAGTCTTAGAGGCCTGACATTCTTGGTACAAAGTCAAGATCACAATTACACAAACACGTTTTACAGAGCTCAATCTCCATTTGACAGCAAAGAAACCGACTTGAATTACTGAAACACGTGCAAGAATGATGCACTGTTACCAATTCTACAGACATCATAAAATCGATACCTTCGTAGATTTTAAAAATGTTCCATGATTACACTACTCTTTAGGTCATAAAAAGAATCAAGTCTGCGATACCTTCGAAATTTATGTGTGAATGGGTATCTCTGGAATCTGTCGAGCCTGTGAAATGGAACATTCTGCTCAAAATTCCAATAAAACAGAACAAAGGCTCGACCTGAAAGCACAGATTCCCGCGAATTTACACACGACTTAACCCGTAAACCGTTGTCTAACATTGTTTGTAGATGTGAGCGAACAGACGCCTAATGAGTGTCAAGTGGAAGCGATGCCGCGCGTCACCATTAGTGCGGCCGAGCGATAAAAACAGCTAAGAGCACAGACTTTCGAGAAAAGCCAAAGCACTTAACATTCGGTAAAAATAACTGAAGAACCTTGGAAAATCACATTATTATGCCGTAGAATTACCAGCAGCAAGAAGCAGAGCGAGGAGCAGAGGAATTTTAATATTATATGGTTACTATGATGAAATAAATTAGTTTTGAAAAGTCTAAACAGTTATTAGGAGCATTTTATTTGAGTAGTCAGGTATTTCGATTAATAAATAATTGTTAATTTAAGAATTCGTGAAAGTTTAATAAGTAGAAGCAGTTTTAAAAAAGGAGTAGAGACAATGAAACCCCACAGACAACAGAGAATAGCAACAAAGAAATTAATGTTAACGCTTAGCCCTGTAAATAAAAGTAATTATTTATTTATTTAGTTAAAAGAATATAAATAGGACTTAAATTTATAAATAACACACAAATCAAAAAGTGAGCAAGCTAATTCAATTTCGACTGTAACACAATGAGAAATAACGTGTTCCGTTGAAAATGAAAATATATTTCTAAGTGATAGCTCTGTCGGCGAGAAAAATAATAGTGTCAGCTCTGTTAAAATGCTACGTGTAACATGTGAGATTGCAGGGGTTGAGGTTGTGAAGCGGAAATGAAATAGAGTTTATTATACTTACTTGTTTCGACCCGCGACTTGTGAGCTTTTTTCTGGGTTAACAAGTAGTGTTTATGTAGTCCACATCCAGAGAGTGAGTAAGCAAATTTCAGTCTGAGCCGTTTAGTAGTTTTGGTGCAGGCTTCGCCCAAATTAGCACTAAGTATGATAAAAGTCATATGCAACAAAAATGTGATTTTTGTAATAACTTTACCAGTTATTAATTATATATTTCATTTTTTATTTGACTACTTTATTGTTTTTATAATAGTAAGTAAAAGCATCTCAAATACTGGAGAGGTGAGGATACCACTATCTATTGACGACCTCTGTAGCGCGGTGGGCAAAGGTCTGCCTGCGACGCAGGAGGTTGCCGGTTCGATTCCCGCTTCGGAACAATTGTGTGTACGATCTGCAGACATGTGTTCAAGGTGTTCTGGTCGTTTTCTATGTATAATAAAAAAAACATCTATGTATTGTGTTATATATTATGTATATCAATTATCTAGTACCCATAACACAAGCTCTGCTTAGCTTGGGGCTAGATAATGCTGTGTGAATTGTCCAACATTATTTATTTATCAAGTTAAGGCATCGCCGCCGCCGCCGCTAACCGGTTCAAAAAATAGTTATCAGGTCGGCTACAAAAATTTAGCGCGGGTTTTGCTCACTGTTTTTCTCTGTATGTCATAATTAATGTACACTGAGTCCAGTATACATTAATCATGCCAAATAATCATTAAGATTCTTTTTAATTTTAAAGTTTATTTATTAACACAGTCGCTAACGATCGATAGCGAACGATCGTGAACGAAATTCTGATATTTGGCCCATCAAACTGTACAACCTAATTTGAGGGTTGGATCTGTGCCTGGGATCTATAAATCTAATCTGGCTAGTTAAATACCTCAACAATTACCTACTTACACAAAGCAAACTTCAGGGTAAGTTAGCGTAAGGCGTGAGAAGCTTCGCTGGAGACTTGTTCATTAATTGAAATGAACAAAGTTACTCTTTGTTGGTTTGTTTGTTTCCAGTTAGGATTGACGTTGCGGCAGATATGTCGGTCTAACTAATGGTCCTTTATATCATTACCTACTAAGGTTTTGTCCGTAGCTTTGCACATGCCACTCTCTTATAAACTTTCTTATGATTATTTTTGGGGAAAAGCATATTATGAAAAAACCTTGCCGGCCGTTCTTATACAGCTTAAAACGACTGATCGTCAACCGTAGTAAATAGTTAATACGCTTTTCTTTTGTTTCTCAGAATACTTTCTCCTTGTTTTATTTAATTTTATTGTTTCATTCGTGGCACATAGATACGAAGAAAGAATTTTTTACGTTATTTCCATTATTATTAAGAATATGATGAAATAGTATAACCATAAGTTTTCAATCTGTACGTCCTACCCTCATGACCTACGGAGCTGAGACGTGGACACTCACGGTATGGCTGGTCCACCAGATTTGGAGAGAGCTATGCTCGGAGTTTCTCTGAGGTAAAGGATTCACAACGAATACATCTGACTGAGAATTAAGGTTATCGACTTAGCTCAAAGCAAGCTGAAGTGGCAGTGGGCTGGCCATATCTCGAGAATAACCGACAACCGCTGGGGTAGACGTGTTCTTGAGTAGAGACCGCGACTCGGGAAACGTAGTGTAGAACGCCCTATTTGCGAAAGAACTGGCAGATGCTGGATGCTTCAAGCTAAAGACAGGGCGCTATGGCGCTCATTAGGGGAGGCCTATGTCCAGCTGTGGACTTATATATAGGCTGATGATGATGAGAGTATAACTAATTAGGTAAGAAATAGTTTTCTCATATATTGTTGAGCCGTTTTCGTGTAGCTGAGCTGCACAAGAACCTCCAAATACTGGAATATAAAAAACGCGAATCTTCGAAGTCACTCTAAGTATAGATCTCATCTTCTTGAAAAAGAAAATTCTGAACATTCTCGTAAGCGTTCCTATCTACTTTCCGAGAAGTGTTCCGTACAAAGTAGGAGCGCAACTGACGGCAACGCGTCCCTAGGGACGGAACTGCGCATAACTTTGTTAAGTAAATAGAAAGAAACATCCTGTACATCAATTATTTTACTGAGATTTTTATTGGATGAGTTTAGTTATTTCATCGCCTTAGTTCAAGATGACGACCTCTGTGGCGCGGTGGGCGAAGGTCTGCCTGCGACGCAGGAGGTTGCAGGTTCTATTCCCGCCTCGGAACAAATGTGTGTACGATCTGCAGACGTTTGTTAAGAGTGTTCTGGTCGTTTTCTATGCATAATAAAAATATCCATATCCATATATAGGCTGATGGTGATGATGACGTTATAGGTTTTGTCATATGTTTTCAAAAGATTTACATACTGGATTTTATAAATAAATATAAATAAATATTGCCCCACAATTCACACATCATTACCTGGCCCCAAGCTAAGCAGAGCTTGTGTTATAGGTACTATAGATAACTGATATACATAATATAACACAATACATACATAAATAAATTAGTGTGATGTGATTTTAAACTTTCAAATATAATAAACTAATACCTTCCGACCAAGCCACTGAATCCACGTTCTCTTCAAAGCCGAGTGTAGTTCAACTTTAAAAGGGTCGGAATTAAATTTGGTACAAGCTCGTCGCCTAAAAGTCCCTGGAGATAGCATTGAAACGATGAATGCCTACTGAAGTACCTATTTGAATAAGAAAATCTGATAAAAATAGAGTTGTCTGTAGAATGTGCTGAGCTTCATTTCAACTTGCATCTCACATCAGCATTTCTGCATCTGGCCGTAATGGTATTTAAGGCTGGAAGAATATCTCCTTACTAAAGGCTTACTACAAAATATCAAATTAAATAGAAGATAAAAAACTCGAAAAATAACAACTAACAGGCTAAAGGTTTCTTTGTCGCTTCTTTACTTTAGTCTAAATACCGAAGCGACAGATATCAAAAAAATCACTATATTTCCGTGTCATATTTGACTTTTTCTAAGTGTACATTTTTGTATTTATGAAAATAAAGAATTTTTGATTTGATTTGATTACTCCACCTTAAACCGTTTTGGTTCTGCTTCTAAACTATCTCTGTTTGTGTCCATTCATCTGTCCCATCGAAGTATACAAATGTAGGAATAGAGAGTGCAATTGTGTTCACACAGGTGTGCGTGCATTAATTCTAATTGTAAGTGGATGAACAGAGATCTACACTGACATCTTGCATAGAAGTATATTTTGCATTGTCTCTCTGCCTACCAGGCCTTAACCAACCCATCTCCTTTAAGTACCGAAGCAGAACTCTTGATGATTGACATTTTCGTTTCAGCTTTTTTGTGGGTGTGGTTGGATTTGATTCCACTATGAGAGTCTTCAATCCCGTTTTTCGTCTGGCCTCCTCTGTGACCTTGCTGTGTACCACAACGTGTTCCACAATCCAATCTTCCTAGAAGCAGCCACGGCATATGCTGCTGTCTGTGGCTCCAATCTTGAATTAATGATGGTCCAGTTCACAATGACCTCTGATGATGCACACCATGATTGTTCTTAGGTCCTCACGACTTATCCTGAGCATCGTGTTTTTTGTTTTTTTTATCTTTGAAAGGGATGATTTAGTGTGTTTGCAGTCTGTTCGACGCTCCTATAGTTTTCGTGTGCACAATTTTAATGTTACCGCTGGAACTGAAAATTTGGTAAGGAAGACATTACTCAACTAAATAAAATTGTAGATATATTAAGATATATTATGGTAGATACATAGAGATAATCTTAATCATATTTGTGTCATTGTGCCGTTGTTAAGGTGTTTTGCCGAAAAAACCACCAATACAACTGAACGAATCGGGCTGAAATTTTGCACACACAATAACATAACAGCTACTTTTTATTGTAACAAAAACGCGGTCAAAGCCGCGTATAAAAGCTAGTATAGACATAGATCCGTCCCTCACCAATTTTAAGCGGTTCAGATATCCATCTAACATTTTCAAAAGGCATCGAGTTACTTTCAGAACACTTATCTAGAAGAAGGCGGCAAATCGAATCGAGAAACGTTTCAGACTTTTATTTCATTTTAGATTTTTTCGTGAATCGCCGAACCGATTTCTAAATGGGATGTGCGAGTATGAAACCCTTTAAAAATCATTAATAATAAAATGACACGACCATTTTTTAGCTGTATTTTTATAAAAGATTGTAAACGAAGCATAACATGTATTTAAGGAAAAATTAAATAAATGCTTCCTTAAATGCGTGGTTGGAGGCAAATAAAAAAAAATTGCATGTACTGTACATCCATACCAATGTATGGATGTACAGAACATGCAATTTTCTTTATAATAAAAGAAAATTACAAAATAAAATTATAACTAGTATTAAAATTAACTACGTTGAGACCGCGACTCGGCAAACGTAGTGTAGAACGCCCTCCGACCAGGTGGGATGACGATTTGCGAAACACTGCTGGCAGATGCTGGATGCGGCAAGCTGAAGACAGGGCGCTATGGCGCTCATTAGGGGAGGCCTATGTCTAGCAGTAGACTAAATAGGCTGATGATGGATAATGGATTAAAATTAACTACTATTTCCTTAAAATCTCGTGTCCAGAAAGCAGAGTCCCCAGACTGCTGGCAGCATTGCCAAGTTGAATGGCGATGCTAATTCGTTGACCAAAAGCTAGCGTTCCAATCACCTGTGGACTCTATGTGAAGTTTTATAAGATCTTTATAAATACAACAAGTAAGCTTTAGCACTATATGTCGCGGTGCCTTTTCCGGGGTCATGTTAGACTTTCCTAATATTAAAACCGGCTATGATGCCGGCTTAGAACTTGCACCACCCCAACTCTTTCCATGGGTGTCCTAAGAGACAGCTAAGGAACGGGGGGCTGGCAGCAGCGCCTCGCGCAGAATATTCTCCCACCGAACTGCGACCCCAACACGCATGTCCAGCATGAGGATTATGGGCATTACCCCTAAGAGATAAAATAAATAAGGGGGAGGCTTGCGTCCAGCTGTGGACCATTATAGACTGGTGAGGTGATCTACAGCGTAAGGTCTAAACAAGCTTTCGTTGCGTTTTAAAGCTCAGACCCAATGTCACAAAGCAGGCATGAACGTAGATAGGGTCATATCATGTATCTTTTACCAGTCACCACCCTCGCGAATAGGAACATTCCAATCAGCTGTAGGCACGTTTTGGTACCCAAGGTGGATTTATGATCCATAAATATCAGCCCGTTCACGCCCTACGTAAAGCTGACGATGTAATCTTTTCGGAGGTCATCGTGTAAATAAGCCCTTAGGCCCTGTTTACACTATACGAGTGAATTGTGGCAGACGTTGACGGATGGTGTTTGTTGGCGTACGCTGTGTAACCACAGTTATTTATTTCAAAAGTTTTATGTTGGTTGGTGAGAGGGAATCGAAGTTCGGGAGGCTGTAAGTAGTTTTGGATTGTGCTTGATTGTGAAGGTATATTTTCAAGGAAGACTTTTTTGAGTGTTGAGCTCTTAAGGAAAGTGCTTTTGATACTTTCTAGGCCATCGAGAGCAAGTTCGCTGAATAATGACAAAAATCTTATTTTTGCAGCGAACTTGCTCTTTTGAGTTCTATTTAAGCTAGGAATAAGCTGTAAGAAGTAAGTTTTTTAACTTGGGGTGGTTCTTCTTGTTTGTATTTTGATATGACAAAGTAAAAAAATATTTAACATAGAAAAATCACCTCTACGTTACCTAAGAATAAAAAAACCAATACCATTAATTTTAACAGCGTATCATTCATCTTCCACTTTTTAGCCGCTGGCCCACTGTGGCGAACATTGTGCATAATAGTAGGCCACCGGCTAAAGCCGCTTCGTGCAGTACAGTGGGGCTGTGGCTCAAATGATTCATCTTCTGAAACGGCGCGCTTTCAGCTGACAGCATGAAACTGCGTAATATCTTATGAAACTTAGTAGTTGGTTATTCTATTGTTAAAAACCAATAATAACTCTAATAATTGAATAAATTGTCATACTAGCAGTAGCACACAACAGTTTGACATTGAATGAATGAATGTATACTATATTGCACTTAAAACATAACAAAAATAAAACCTACGACCTATTCGCGGATAGTTTGAATGTAATTATGTCAGAATGTTTGCGGTTTTGTGAGCGATGTATGAATGAACGTGTTAAATTTATCTTTTAAAATTGTTTATTTCTAATTTTTAATCTTGTTTATGTAATACTATTAATTTATCATAATTGTGAACTTGTCCTTTTATTAATGTAATTGGTGTTCCCGTATTAATTAAAGTAAATAAATTATATCTAAATTTAGAACATGACCAGTACAGTAGGCGGCCTTATCGCTGAGAGTGATTTCTCCCAGGCAACCCAGCACAGACATTATTTGAGTTCATCTTTCCGTATCTGCATGTCTATTTGTATTAGTAAATAATTTTGGACACCAAGCTATTGCTTTTGCTTATTTTTTTTGCCAAATTTGTCCAAAAATGTAAGGTAAGTCATTGAAAGGGACATTTTAAAGTAAGCATAGCAACCCGTTGCTAGCAAATAAATGATGTGATTAGTGATTTGTATACTTACTTCATTCCTGAACTCCTGCACTCGCTGTCAACCGAAAATGCATACAAAAACCTCAAATTGAACCAGTGCCATCAAATGACCATGAATTGCCAGTTTAAAATTTCACAATGCCACAGTTGACAGTTTCTGTCCACAAAATTAATTACATACAATCCGCGGCGCGCAAATTGAAAGTGAATTAATGAGGAGAGACTGGGAATAAACCATTAATATCGCTGTGGCCACTGGGTAGTGGGAAAGCAAACCATCGCCTTAATGGCGTCCGGGATGTCCACACGATCAGTCAACGTCACATCTAGGAGCTTTTTGTAGCACTTATGAAAGGCGCTGTATTTCGTACAGCTTGTATTAGTGGTCATTTGGTGTATGGAAAGATTTGATGGTGTATTTAGTTTTTGTTAGGGTTTCGGGGTATGAGGATAGGCAGTTGATTAGGGTAGTCCTCGTTTTATTAGATGGCGTTTGGCGAGACGGAATACGAAAGTCTGTTTGTTTTGGAGATGGTAATATTTTTTCGGTTATTTTATAGAAATTAAATCCGTTGAAGATGTGTATGCTGGAAGACATCAATTAAAATATTTCTGAGTTGATAATTATAAACAATCTTAAGAGGGCGATTAATGTAAAAATCAAACAAAATGTGTATTTTTAGACATCTTAACTTGGGACTAGATAATGCTGTGTGAATTGTCCAGCATTATTTATTTATTTATCTTAGTTAAAAGGTAACGAACTTAAAAATGCTCTCATTAAAAAAATATAGGTAGGAAAAAACCTGAAGAAGCTATGTAAATCGAATAGAATTAATGAAAATTAACAACCCACCAAACCATTTTATCTAAAATACTACTTGGATAAAAATGATATAGGTACTCAATTTCTGTCACAAAAACATAGGTTTAAAGGTTCTCAATGTACTATAAAATTGAACAATTTTATAAAAACCAAAGTAAAAGATTTTGTCTATAAGAGTTTGTTTTTTCCTTTGTTGTTAAAAATAAGCTGCTGGAATATTTTCAGCAGCCCTCATTAGATGAGAAAAGATTGTCTAGTCGGATTAACTGTATGTTAACACCTAAGTAGCTTTTATTTTTGAGTAAAAATCCAATTTTATTGATTCATTACATTCTTTTTAGGGTTTCAAAGATCGGTTTTGAAACCCTTATGGTCTCGCTCTGTCCGTCCCCGCTCTTTCTTGAATATCTCAGTAACTACTACAGCTATTAACTTGAAATTTGAAATAATGATACATTTCGTGCGCCATTACTGATTTTAAGAAAAAAAAATATAAATAAATGAATAATGAAAATGAATATTTTCAGTACAAATTTTGATGTTGAAATTTCAAAAGAGACCTAGGAAGGCAAATGGGGTATCAAATGAAAGGTATCGTTTTGTACATTTCAAAACACTTTTTGAAATTTCTGTAAGTTTCATACTTTTTGAAATATTTTAAAAAAAGACGAAAAATTGACCATTCCCCCCCCCTAGCTCCGAAGATTGCAGACCGATCCATGTACAATGTATTAGGCGTTTGTAGATATCAATCTATATTTTACAGGAAAAATATAGAAAAGTCTGTAATAATAATAGTTTTTGAAAAATGGTCAAAAGGGGGGGGATTTTTTTTTCAAAAGGGGTGGTACCTGCCTATGTTGGGTATCAAATGAAAGGTATCGTTTTGATCATTTCAAAACACTTTTTGAAATTTCTGTGAGTTTCATACTTTTTGAAATATTTCAAAAAAAGACGAAAAATTGACCATTCCCCCCCCTAGCTCCGAAGATTGCAGACCGATCCATGTACAATGTATTAGACGTTTGTAGATATCAATCTATATTTTACAGGAAAAATATAGAGAAGTCTGTAATAATAATAGTTTTTGAAAAATGGTCAAAAAGGGGGGGAATTTTTTTTCAAAAGGAGCGGTACCTGCCTGTGTGGGGTATGAAACAAAAGGTATCGTTTTAACCATTTCAAAACACTTTTTGAAATTTCTGTAAGTTTCATACTTTTTGAAATATTTCAAAAAAAGACGAAAAATTGACCATTCCCCCCCCCCCCCCCTAGCTCCGAAGATTGATGACCGATCCATGTACAATGTATTAGGCGTTTGTAGATATCAATCTATATTTTACAGGAAAAATATAGAGAAGTCTGTAATAATAATAGTTTTTGAAAAATGGTCAAAAAAGGGGATTTTTTTTCAAAAGAGGGTACCTACCCATGTGGGGTATCAAATGAAAGGTATCGTTTCGGCCTTTTTAAAACACTTTTTGAAATATCTGTAAGTTTCATACTTTTTAAAATATTTCAGAAAATTGATTCAGAATCTTGTTTTATTCTTAAACTAATTTTTTTGTTTAAATTTGAATTTCACATTTCTAAGCGGTTGAACTATTATTTATTGTAAAAGTTTTATCTGTCCCATCATTGCAAATAGGGGGACAGATAGAACTTTTTTAAATTAAAAAAGTTCTTTCTGTCCCCTTGTGACTAACAGGGGGACAGATAAAACTATTTTTTATTTAAAAAGTTCTATCTGTCCCCTTGTGACTAACAGGGGGACAGATAGAACCTTTTTTTCCTATTTGTCCCCCTAAGGGGACAGATCAGGGTGACAAATGGGAATAAACCGATTATTTCAGTAAATTTGGGAATTTGATTTTTTACAAGGAAAAAAAGCCTATGTTACTCTCCATCTTTTCAACTAACTCTAGGACAAAAATTAAGTCGATGGGTATTATAAGGGCGTGAAGGAAGGACAAACAAACAAACAAATTTAAATAAACAAACAAACACACTTTTGCGTCTATAATATTAGTTAGGATTAGGCTTACACAGACTTACAGAAAACTGCTTAACTTCTATGATAAATCAGACAATGATCTCAAACAGATTGTAGTTTTATAAAGA
Source organism: Eupithecia vulgata (assembly GCA_946478455.1). NCBI lineage: Eukaryota > Metazoa > Arthropoda > Insecta > Lepidoptera > Geometridae > Eupithecia > Eupithecia vulgata. The sequence continues at coordinate 6,308,143 of OX297869.1, read as the reverse complement.
GGAGCACAGCTTTAAATATAGTGTGTTTATCTAGTTATGCATCCAGCCAGTAGATACATCATAACATTGAATGCCTAAAGTGCAAGCTTGCTCGATTGGGTGTGCTCTACTGGAAATGCTCATCGCCTTGCCGTCGCCCACGCGCGTCTGAGAAGCGTCGATGGTACTCAGGACCTACATAAGTTTTAATTAATTCGTCATTCGTATTGAGATTCAACACGATCATATAAAATATCGTTGTAGAAGTGATTTTTGTTGTCAATTTCAATTTTCCTTTAAAGTTTGTTTTGAAAAACACTTACAACGTTCCCGAATCCTTTACTACATTATCATAGGTAATATGCGTAACAAAACATGACTGTTATAAGACACGCAAAATCTCTTCCTGTATTTAAGAATATGGTCTATGAACACTATCTTTCTTCAGTCATAAATTGCTAGTTCTTTTATTTTATTTTTGCATTAGCTTTATAATGTTGGTATGTATTAATATGTATTTTATATATTTATATATAGGTATATAATATTATGTATGTGTATTATAATATTAGGTATAGTGTGTATGTATTGTATATCTCATTAAGGCCCATACCGGACCCAAAGTGGCGCCGCCACCTAATTTATGTTATTATTCCGTTTAACAAAGGAATTTTCAAAAATCCTTCTTCCAGTTTGTGATACCTATCATAAGCTTTTTTTTAATGCCTCTGTAATAGTTTTATTCTATTTAGTTTAGGAAGAGATACGAAAATAGATTTTGGTGGCCACCAAGTGCAACTTCGTATCTCTTCCTAAACTAAATAGAATAAAACTATTACAGAGGCATTAAAAAAAAGCTTATGATAGGTATCACAAACTGGAAGAAGGATTTTTGAAAATTCCTTTGTTAAACAGAATAATAACATAAAGTAGGTGGTGGCGCTAGTTTAGGTGCTGTATGCGCCTTAATCCGCCACCGTCTATACGTGTACAACTGCTTCGTGTCCATCCCAAGGTTGTCTGGAAGAGATCGCTTTTAGCGATAAGGCCGCCCATTGTGCAACACTGTTTTTATATCCTTTTTTTTTTTATTATTTTCTATGTTTTTCTTGGTGTGCAATAAAGTGTATTGTATTGTATTGTATTGTATTATTATAAGTAAATAAATAAATAAAATGAAAACATTCACTTCCATTTCGTTTCTTTTTAGTATTTTGCTGGAAAATTTAAGAGCGAACAGTTGTCTATAATAATATTATAAAGAAGAAAGATTGGTTTGTTAGGCTCCGGAACTACTGGACTGATTTGAAAAGTTATTTTACCATTACAATCCTAAATTATCCCTTATGAATATAAGATATATAATACATCCGTGCGAAGCCAGGAGTTAATAAATAAAATAGGTTCCTGGCATTATTGAATTTACTGAATTTGCACTAAAAATAAAGGTCGTATGATAGTGTTCAATTTTATATGTCTAAGTGCTTATTTTGAAAGCTGAAATTAGTAAAGTTTTTAAAATCTGAAGTTCTATCAAATTAATGAATTTATTTAACTTTTTGATCCATTAGCTTAGCAAGCCAAAATGTCATGCCGCCCTCCATAAATAAACCTTTATTTTGAGTTCACTTTCACAATTCACAGACCCTGAAACTTTCATCGAACATTGAACGAATAATGTCGATAGTTTTACAACAATAAATTTTGATGAGATATTCACAAGCCAGTAGTTCTGATGAAAATTGGTGGTTCAACTTTTAATAGAGCCTTTCGATTATGCAGACTACAGTTTTAAGCCAATTTTAATTACAAAACGACCGCTTATGCCATGCGCTTACAAAAACGGTGGTCGTAATAATCCGGCAGTCTTCGGATGTAGAGTAGGGTAAACTAAGTGTACCTACACGTAGCCATCTGACAAAAAAGGTCAATAAAAGGAACTATTGTCAAAAAGCCTACAACTATCTCTACCACACGCCTGCAGTTTTACACCATTTGGATTGGATTGCTCCAATCCAAATGGTGTCTGTGAAAATTAGGTCCATTTTTACGTAAACTCGGTTTTTTCGGTCTCATTTCGGTAGAGGTACCTGCAAAAGCCGATTCGACAACTCGTTGGAACAAATCCGTGCTAACGAAAAATGTGCTAGGGAACACGATAATTATCTTAATATTTCTGAAATGTATCTGTTTATTTTATAAAAAAGTTTCAGCAAATGATGTTTATCTCAACCAAGCTAACCAACATCGAAATAAGTTTTTACGCAAACTTAATTTTCATTTTTTTTTTTAATAGCGTAGGTACAGTTTAATATATAAAATTATAATGATAAAATACTTATTTAAAAGATGTAGTTATACTTTTACCACTGAATAACTAATCAGTTTATAAAAACTAACAACCTATTGTAGTATCAACAAAAGAAAATAAAATTGCTATGAAACATTCTGAAGCAATAACCTTGGACTGAGCTTGTCTCATTTTGCGATGTTGTGTGACCTGAATAAAAGTTTTTAGTGGGCACATTTCACGTACAGAAGAGCCCAGAGCGAATAACTCGGATTTAGTGCAATCGGTAAAGGTATAACTTGCAGATACGAGCAGAAGTATATACTTACCACAACGCGTGCGAAGCCGCGGGCAAAAACTAGTACACAAACAACCTAACTAACAACAAAACCTTTATATCCCATGGTAACTGATTTTTGTGATAAAGACCTAGGTTAAACATAGGTAGTATAGGATATTATTTTTATTATTAGGCGCCTGTATGCAATAATTTCCCGATCGTTCCGTTTAGTTTTCACGTGAGGAGGTGACAAACATCCATCCAAACATTATAAAAATGTTAGAGTGATTATACGCACGAGTAGCTGAAAAGAAAGCACTCTTAAAAAATGATATGAAACCATATCATTTTTTAAGAGTGCTTCCTTTTTTCTATCGTTTTTTAAATGACGAAAATAAAAAAAGAAGTAGATTCTATGTTTGTCAATTATTATTATGGACTGACTTGAGAAATTCGTTCATTATTGTAGGGATAGGTGATCCCCAGATGGTTCCATTTTAATTTTATTCCCGAGGGATATTTATTTGTCCCGAAAAAATTTAAAATAATGTTAATACTTACCGAATTTTAAGTCGATTTTTAGATTTTACAAAACAATCAAAAAATACTTACGTATAGAGGGTACAAAACAAATTAAGGACCAAACTATAAGGGGGGGTTCGGCTTCGATCACAAATCACGGGAAAAATACAAAAAAATCCCGTCTTTTCGTTTTCGAAAAAAAAAATTACATTACCACTAGACTGATTTGTATGCTTGTTGCCATTAAAGAAAATATAAAAAGGCCGTATCTGTTTACATCCCCTTTATAATACAAAACTCAGAACATCATCAGAGTGGGCGCCTTAGATGCGGTAAGTGGTACACAAATGTATTTTTCCTCGGTTCTATAACAATAAAACACATGCGTCAGTTATTGCCTAGTCTAGTGGCTATTTTGATATTTTTTTTAAACTAAATTTGGGAATTTCTAAAAAATATTATTCGCATAAAGGTACAATGTGAGGACAAATAATTGGGATTAAAAGTACCATGTGATGCTAGTCCCTATATTCGACACATTATGATTTTAGCGGAACAGCATAACATTTTTAAACCCAATCAATATATATATATATGATTTATGGTAGATTAAGTCAAAGACATACCTAGAACTTATACACATATAATATTGACATTAGATACTAAAACCCGAATCTGACAAACAAGGTTAACAGAGTCGGGCTTGTAATTTTCTCAAAATTTTATGTGAGCAAGACCAAAATTCATAACGGAGGAACTTGTCCTTTAAAGGCCAACAATTAATGTCAACAAGATTGATTAGTCCTTTCCATTTTAATTAATTAAAAAGCCGCTAGAAGATACATTTTCCGAGAAATTTGTTGACGCTATTTAATTACGAGGCGCCGAAAATAATTAGGCAATTTTCTCAGAATTAATATGTGGATCAAAATAGAATTTTCATGAATATATAAACTTGGTTTAAACCGAATTCTGAAAATATAAATGAGTTCTAAGTTTGACTGTATCTATACTAAAATTATATTATAAATGATAAAGTGTGTTTGTTTGTTTGGCCTTCCTTCCTGGTCCTGGCACGGCAGCAGCTAGAATTTCTAAATATCTCAGAACCCTGTAATTTGTTGTTTTCGATACTCTAATCATGTTAAAGATAAAGATACATTTATTTGGCAAACTTTTATGTTTGAATTAGATCTCATAAAAAATAAATAGATACAGTTTTTTTTAAGTTTTTAAAAGTAGCGTAGGTTCTTTCTTTGATTGTAAAAAGGTTTATGTTGGTTATTTTATTACAAAATAATCATTTTATTTAATTTCAAAACAAATTAAATGGCACCAACAACGAACAACCCAACAACTAGCTAGGTAAATAAAGATCGGCTTCAGTAGAAAATGCACCAAAGCGAAAAATAAGGGGACTCAGCATCCGCGTGGTCGTTTCTTTCGAATCCAATAGTTGAATACTCAGATAATGGGTGGGTTTGCCTAAAGCATGATTTTCTATCCTTATCGAAAAGCAAGAAAATGAGTTAAAGAGTACCTACATACAATAAATAAATAAATAATGCTGGACAACTCACACAGCATTATCTAGCCCCAAGCTAATCAGAGCTTGTGTTATGGGTACTAGATAACTGATATACATAATATAATACACTACATAGATAGATGTTTTTTATAATATATAGAAAACGAACAGAACACCCTGAACAAATGTCTGCAGATCGTACACACATTTGTCCCGAGGTGGGAATCGAACCCGCAACCTTCAGCGTCGCAGGCAGACCTTCGCCCACCGCGCCACATCGGTCGTCAACACATATTTGTAATTTTTAAACAATTTAAACATTTGTTAGACCTATACTGAATACGATACGGTATATTATGTTAGTACTTATTGAAAAAAATATTTTTCATACCTTTTCTCCACTGTAACTCAATTGTCTCATGGTCTAATAAAATATATTTAAATGAAAACTCTGGTAGCTACGAGTATGGTTGTAAGACTGAAAGATGCAGAAAAAATGGTGATTTTGATGGCATATCTAACTAAATTTTTACCAAATTGTGACTTGATAACTTTTTGCTCTACGCCCACGATATGTAATGCTAAAATTCAGTTTTTGCAAGTCTTAGCCCCACTTGCACAACAATATTTAAAAGTCTAATTTTGATTAACTTTGACGTATTTGTATGGTTTGACAGCTCACTAATCAAAATTACTGCTTGCACAACGATAATTAACTAGCTTAATTTTGATTAGTGAGTTGTCAAACCATACAAATACCTACGTCAAAGTTAATCAAAATTAGACTTAAATATTGTTGTATAGCCAAATTGCTAACGTAATAAATTCTCGCTAAAGTGCTGACTATCCACCCGTTGATTGCGACTCATTATGCAATGGAAATAATAGCTTTACAAGAATGAGCTAGTTCCCTGATATTGAGTTTCAACTTATGGTGGTGGCTGATGTGGCATTTATCGGAATAGTATTGAGTAATGGTCTTACCTACTCTTATAAAAAGTTGCCTTTGTCCGTCCTCGGAATATCGCCTACCTCTCTGCCAAATTTCGTAACGACTCGCTAGGCCTTGCATCCGACAGAAGACAACAGACAGACAGACAAAGTAACTTCCGAATTTAAATATAATAATGAAAGTATGGATAGAAGTGGATTATCTTTGAGTGTGTTATAAATGAACTATTATGATGGGTTTTGTGGAGTAGTGTTTTTACAACTCATATTTCAGAGGGTTCTGTGTACCTAACGGGACCCTTTATTATGCCCTTAGTCGGTTTAATTTAAGACAGCTGTAGGTACTACTGACAGAGAATACTATTAATACCATCCTTCATGGGTGCTTTGAGTCAATGATAATGACTAATTAAGACGAAAAGATAAATGAAGATGATTTTTTGCCCCATGTGATGATGATTGAATCGTCATCATTTGTTTTCTCCATCTATCTAGAGATTTAAATAAGTCCGAGATTTGACATTCTCAAAGTTACAATTTACAAATGGATCCAAGACAGCCTTCTTGTTACGTAGATCAACAACAACTGCTGCAACAACGTGATGATGATTGAATCGTCGTCATCATCATCAAGCTATAATAGTCCACTGCTGAATTCTGGACATAGCCCTCCCCTGATGATCGCCACATAACAGTTTTCAGCTTGCCGCATAAAGTTTCTGTCTTTCGCATGTCGTCATCCCATCTGGCCGGAGGGTGCCCTACACAACGTTTGCTTAGTCGCGGTCCCCACTTAAGAACAAGTTTACCTGTGATGATGTACTAGTTAAGAATAAAAGATAAAATAAAGAGGAAAATTTTAACGTTGGCAGTTACTTAACACCACAATTAAATAAAATCAGCCAAGCTAAATTCTTACTCAACAAGATTTTTAAGTCGTCTCAACGCAAATTCTTTGATAGGCAAAAATCCGGAAAAATGAAGAGATAATTTTTTATCAAAAGTTTCCGTAAAATTATTCCTTGAATTTTGAAGGTGAAAATGGGTATTTAATATTTCGTTTCTGTTGTAACTCAATTGATGCGGCGATAATGAACAAAGGCGGTCCAAATTGGGCCTAAGAGGTGTTAGTAGCAGTTGCTGTCGCCATCGAATGCTTTTGCTGCGCCAAATGCTAACACTGTTCTGCCTGCTTAAGCTGTTGATGCTTACTAATCATCAATAAATTCTTTAATCATGACAACCACTGAGGCGCGGTGGGGAAGTCTGCCTGCGACGCAGGAGGTTGTGGGTTCGATCTGCCTAACCAGGCCCTAACCAGCCCAGCTCCTTGAAGTACCAAACAGGACTTGAAGATTGACAGCTTCAAAAGCTTTATGTATTTACTGGGTAAATGTGTGTGTCATCTACAGACATTTGTACAGGGTGTTCTAGTCGTTTTCTATGTATATGTATTAATAAAATATCTATCTATGTATTGTATTATATTATATTATGCATATCAGCTATCTAGTACCCATAATACAAGCTCTGCTTAGCTTGGGGCTAGATTATACTGTATGAATTGTCCAGCTTTGTTTATTTTTATTTATCTATGAGTAAATTACATTTTGCTGACCAATATTTAGAATAAGAATAAGAAAATCTTTATTCACAACACAAGCTCTGCTTAACTTGGGACTAGATTGCTGTGTGAATTGTCCAGCATTATTTTTTTATTTTATTTCATTTTATTCATAGCATTTTCATAATTGATAAGTATTGTATTCTTAGTTTCTTAAATTACCCAACACCAATATGAGCTACGAGTACTTATCTACTTATTAACAACTTACAACTTAAATGCTATAAAATGGCGTCCGACTCAGCATTGTGTATTTAGTCAATAACACGCACGCGATTCAATGGATATCCGCATTGGGTTACTCAGGAATTATTTTACACATTAGCAACCTAGTATCTCCTTCTTCGTCGTAGCCATTGTTATTTATTTTCATTTATTAAAAATAACTTACGACAACTTTTAAAATTTGATCCTATGGTGTAGAATGTATGCGTAAATGATAGATATTACAGGATTTACGATTTTTGAGGATTTTTGTTTTTATTGTTTATTGATTTGGATGACATTTGTTGATGTTTGTAGGTTTGTGAATAGTTGATCCTAATTGTTATCAGCGTATTGAATGTATAAGTCATTATATATTAGCGGATTTTTTAATATGTAAGAACGCTATGTACTCGTAGAACGATTGAAAAAGGCCTGTCAAACACTTGGCCCCAGGTAGCCATGCTTTTTGGTATTTAGTACTTTTCAGTTAAGACTTTTTGATAAGAAGGCGTAGTAAAAAGCATTGTCTAGAAGATGCCGCTACCAAAGGCACTAATTAAACCTCTATAATTCTATATGGTACTAAAGCAGTAAGGTAACAAAAACGTTAAAGTAACAATCTCATGCTACAACCGCCAGGGCATCTTTCGCAACTCGAGGTACCTATAAATTGGATTACCCGAGGTGAGGTCGCCAACTCAACAGCTGCAGCTTCCATCTAAGTGATCTCGATTTATTGGCTGACATGCTTATGCCCGCAACTTCGTACGTGTATAAGCAAACGTGCCTACATTTAGCGTATTATCACCAACGAACAGCCAAGCACACCTTAATATACATATGAATAAGACATTTATTAAGAAAATTACAATAACAGATTAAATTATTAAAACTAATATTTACACTTAAATCTACTTACTGACATTTAAATCGGTCAACGAATTGGCATTGCCATTCAACGTGGCTATGCTGCCAGCTTTCTGGGCACTTCGCGTTCTGGTGACGGCTTAGATATACGAAAAAAAATGTCCATATCCTCACCTTACAAGCGATAGGGAGACCGAATTTGACTGTCCCCATAAGGGGACAGTGGGAGCATAATTCAAAACTAGCTACCCGTTAGTAAAAACATATCAGAATATTACCAGTTAGATTTCCCGATAAAAAAAGCTAATTATTATGCTTAGTGACTAACCTTCACACGCGGTTTTGGTTACGTAGTACTAACCTTAGTGTTTGACATAGATTGTGTGGCTTGCATTATAGAGAAAGATTCTTAAGGAAATGAATGCTAGTTCCAGAAGCTTCTCGTAACAACCAAGCGAATAGGTATTTATTTATATTGAATTTTTTATAACGTTATTATAGACGAAAACAGAATTTGACGAGCACACGGAGCTCATGTGAATAGCATGAAGTGCAGACCCCAATTACGTTTCGTTACTATTGTGAAGAGCCTTTTCTATTAATCGGAAGGGCTTACGGACAGGGAATAAGGGGCAATACACCTTCCGAAGCAATTCACTAAGGGTGTAACATCCGATGGCCTCATTACTGAATGCGAGTGTTCTTCCACTCGGTGTGTATTAGGTTTACAGCGAGAGCGGAATGAAAGAGTATTTTCGACAGTTTCAATGAGATTTCCCCTAAAAACAGATAAAAGCCGCACCCGCTTCTCGCTGCCGTATGCACAACGAGAAGCAGTCTAAAAGTTCCGCGCGTATTTGCTATATTTTGGCAGGCAAATACTTGTTTAAAAGAACGGCTAGTACAGACACTTTCTACCTTAATCATAAGACAAAGACTACAAAGAATTAAAAATAACGGAATTTAAACGAGGGCAGGTGGAATGCCGAACCTTGAAAGACTGCAGCCTAATGAATAAAATAATATATTTTTATTTCAGACAACATAGTCCATAATACAAAACATTGATATTAAAATATTGCTCCAATAATGCTCGATGCGGCAAGCTGAACAAAGGCGCTATGGCATATTAGAGGAGGTATATACAGCAGCAGTAGCGGCGTTAGGGTGGGGCGCGGTTGGGCGACCGCCCAGGGCGCCGGATATAAAGGGGCGCCGCAGGCGCCCCTTTATTTCCTCTCGCTCATTGAGCGAGGCCTACTTACTCGTAAATTCCCTAAATTTAGCGAAAAAATCGTTATGTTCTCTCCTGGCGAGACGATTCGTGACCACTCGTGAGAAAAGCTTATAGACGTGGCTCAAGAGTGTGATGGGTCTGTAGTTTTTAAGAAGGGTATTATCTCCCTTCTTAAAAAAGAGCACCACCAAACTCCCGCTCCACGCCTTTGGAGTTCTCCCACTGTGAAGAACGGCGTTAAATAGGCTCTGAAGCTCCTGCAAAACAGGGGCTCCTCCTGCCTTCAGAAGCTCTGAAGTAATGCCGTCTTCACCGGGGGCTTTTCCATTTTTTAGCTGTCTCAGTACCATCACGATCTCGTCTTCACTGATGTCTGGCAGTTCGTCGGTGTAGTGGCGTGTCAGGGTGGCTCGTGAATCGTGGTCGTCCCGTTGGGCACGAGGGGCATGCGCAGCGTATAAACGGCCATAGAAATCCTCTATCTCAGCAGAGATCTCCGGCTTCGACAATACGGTCCTCCCATCGTGCGTTTTAAGCTTCGTCAGGTGGCTCCTGCCAAGCTGCTGAGTGAATACTTTGGGACCTCGGTTTCGCTCTATTGTCTCTTCAATGAAGCGTGTGTTGGAGCTCCGAAGGTCGCGCCCTACCATCTTCGCAATTCGCTTGTTCAGGTCTGACCTCTCTGACGAAGTCGCCTGGGTGGTTTTCCGTCTTCTTGTCATCAAACCGAGAGTCTCGTCCGAGAGTTTGGATTTCTTGCCAGTACGCTGCTTTTTACAAAGCTTGATGCCTTCGTGCAGCGTTTCGACCATTTGCCATTGTGCAGGGTCTCGTCAGCGTCATCAGTGGGTTCCAAGGCAACAAATCTATCCCCGAGAAGCTGCTGGAACTTCTCGGTGCCCGTCATGATTTGGATTGGGTTAGGTCGGAGCGTGGACTTCATCAGACGGTTTCTTTCAAGCTTCAAGTTGATATTCAGAGAGCCTCGGAGGAGGAGTCGGTGATCAGATCCGGTATTGAACCTGTTGATCACTGAGACATTTCTGAATATGTGCTTGCTATTCGTCACGATGAAGTCGATCTCATTTTTAGTCACAGCGTCGGGGCTTCGCCATGTCCACTTCCTTTGAGGCTGCTTCTTAAAGAAAGAGTTCATTAAGAACAGCTCCTCTTTCTCAAGGAAGTTGACAAGCATTTGCCCCCTGTGATTCCTAACTCCATAACCATGCGGGCCTATTCGGGATTCGTTGCCATTCTGGGTTCCCACCTTGCCGTTAAAGTCCCCCATAACAACGTAGAAGTGGGCCTTAGTGGTGTTATGCAAGGCTTTGGATATGTCTTCATACATATCCTCCACTTCATCATCCGAGTGTGCCGAGGTCGGTGCGTAGACCTGAATTACCTTCATGCTATACCGTTTGGATAGCCGAAGGATCAGGTACGCTACCCTGGTCGACACACTGGAGATTTCTTGGACGTTGTTCGAGAGGGCCTTATTGACGAGGAAACCTACGCCACCCTGGGATGTTTTATCACCCTCGCGAAAGTAGAGAAGATGGCCCGAGTCTAGGGTTACGGTGTCCTTCCCCTCTCTGCGGACTTCACATAACCCCAGAACATGCCATTTAATGTTCTCTAACTCCACTTCCAACTGCGCTAGATGTTGGTCAAGCCTCAGAGTTCGTCCGTTGTACGTTGCCGGGGTCAGTTGTTGTTGGTAGCCCGGTGATTCCTAGCACCCCTTGCCCCGCCGTTACCATGGCCGCTGCCATGGCCAGGAATAGCGAGGCAGCCGGGAACTGGGGGCCATTTTTTGGTTCCTTGCATCATTGAGGGGTAATGCCCATAATGCCCACGCTGGGCATGCGGGTTGAGGATCGCAGTTCAGTGGTCGGATTGTTCTGCAGGGGGCGCTGCTGCCCACCCCCCGGTTTGTGTCCCTTAGTCGCCTCCTACGACACCCACGGTAAGAGTTGGGGTGCTATTATTATTATTATATTATTAGCTATATAGGCCGGCACCACACGACATATCGCAACTTACAAGAACTGTATCCAAACGTATGGGTAGCAATGCGCATATTATTAACTATACCTGTAACGGTTGCTAGTGGGGAGAGGAGTTTTTCTAAGCTTAAGCTGATAAAAACCTATCTGCGATCGATAATATCGCAATCCCGATTGACAAACTTGGCAACTTTGTCAATCGAGAATGAAATTGCTGAAAACCTCGATTTTGATAAAATAATAAAAGAGTTCGCCGACAGAAAGGCTAGAAAAGTCAAGTTTTATTAGTTTTTTTTAAATAAATGGTTATTTCTTTTAATATGTAAATGGTAATTTCATTATATCTTTTTCCTTTTTTCATATGGGTTTGAATTGCAGTTAGGGGGCGCCGTATAAATCTCGCCCAGGGCGCTGGTAGTGCTAAAACCGGCACTGTACAGCAGCGGGTTATTACTGGCTGATAAAGATTATGATTAAAGAAGGACTATAAAATGCTGTGTAAGAAGACCAGCAATAATGTACAGGTTTACTTGAACAGAAATTGTCTTTCAAAACACATTTTCTACCGATAAAGTTTACTCGACCACAGTACACGCAAGGGATAAGAATTGCGCGTGTTCTTTGATTTATCCGCTACTTTTTTCATAAAAAGTTGGCCAAAGCAGAAGTTTGTAGACACAAGGACCTACGGGTAGACAGAAAACTGTTTCAGACCCAACCAAACGCACCGACTGTAATATTTTTATGCAGGAGGTTTTGTTTTATTTCGGCGTTTTGCAATATTCATCATGTTGATCGGTGGTAACCAAAAGATTCCGTGTTTTATGGGTACCTGTTCACATTTTCTTTCCTTTACAAAGTTGTGTGACTCTAATAAACAAAGACTGTTGCCATCTTCAATTTCAATTCAATTTCAATTCAATTAATTTTCTTCAATTTCAATTTCGTAACAAGTAACTCCACTGCGTAAAAAGAAAATGCAACGACCACAAACCAACAAAAATATTGTCTTCGAGAGTTTGACACATGTTTTAGTAAGTCAAATTCCAGAGGTCCCAGCTTTCTTTATAAATGCACTCTCAAAGCTATATAAACAGTTTAGCGAGACAAGAAAGCTAACTAGCTCAACAAAAGAGAACTTTATAAGCGTAAGGAAAAAAAGCCCCTGAGGTAAAATTGCTTATTGTGTTTAGTTTTTGACAAAATAAAATCGAAAATTTCTATAAATACCAACTAGTTTCTGACTGGGCAAGAATAAAAAGTGTTTTTGAAAATTATGACGCGTCCAACCTCACATGATTGTAAGGTCTGAAGGAAAAAAAGCACTTTGAGTTGAGTTTTTTGAGTACCAATAACGTTTGCATTATTTATAAGGCTTAGACATATTTTATATTAGACCTTAAGATTTTATGCAAAAAACCCGCCGATACAGTCGGTTGGTGCGCCAATACAGTGTACCTACTTATGAATGACAGATATAAATTAGATCTTTATACGGACAAAGTAGGTATTTAAATATATATGTAGTTAGCAATCTACGGGTGGCTTGACTGATCAAAACAAGAATACGTCGTAGGCAGCCGATAATGTTTTAACAACTTGTCCGAGGACCGCTAATGTAGGCTTTAATTACATATTTCTGGTAATGCAATAACCGCAGTGTTAGTAATGATTGAGTGTTTTTTTCTGTTACCTTAAGCAAAAACACTGCTTTAACAAGTGCATTAATTATGTATAAAGCGTCCGTGAATAAAGTAGGTAATAATATAACAAAACAAAATATCTGCTTAGCTTGGGGCTAGATAATGCTGTGTGAATTGTCCAGCAATATTTATTTATTTAATGGTATGTAATAATGCCATAAAATAAACGTTAGCAAGAACTTACATTATTTAATTTCAGACATTATTTTTAACTTATATTTTTATTTGATTGTTATTTTCAATGTTAGTATAGACTTTATAAAAAAAAACAGATAATTATTCGATTATTGTAACGTTGTCTTATCTCATTTAACAAAGTGGTACCTTTCAATATAAGAGACCCTGAAAGGCTTTTTTATAACAGGTAACACCACTTTTTTTCAGCAAATATGTCAAAAATATGTTGATGAAATAACCTGGTTATTTAGACTAAATTCAATCATTGATTATCAGTTTGCATAATCATTGATTGATTACGTAATAGATTTGTTTCCACTTGTACATTCATTCGATTATTTCAGATAAATCACGTCCGAGTCGATTCACCAATAATACGAACCGATCAAGAAAAAGTCACGTAGCAAAATTCAAGTGAATGAAATGATAAGCAAAGTTAGATTTGTTTCGAAACAAGGTTCAAAATAAGCAATTCTGTTTTTAGATAATTCCTTTTAATATAAAAGGCCGGAAGGGTATTGTCTTCTCAGTTGAGAATCGAGCGGCAAATGATGGGGCTATTTAGCCAAATTGTTATTTTGTGCGTAATTTTTAATGCTGTTGTCGGTGATAAAACCAGTAAAACAAAAGTGGTTGATACTAAACAGGGAAAAGTCGAGGGCTCCTTGGCGCATAGCAAACTTTTCTATGAGTTTTTGGGAATCAGATATGCAGTGCCAGTTAAATTTCGGGTAAGATAAATGAATGTACTCCATTGGATATTTTAAGTGCTTTCTGTTCTCGGAAAATTCGGACTGGCAGCACTTAGCACATATAACAGCCAGTTTTTTGGAAAGCTTTTGCATCTTGTTTTATATGATACTAACGCGGACTCATTAAACTGTACTTTTCAAAAATATGTTTATATAGTAGCGGCCCGTCCCGACTTCGCACAGGTATACACAATATATATATAAAATAATAGTATATTAAACTAGCGCGTATAATATATTAATATTTAGCCTTTGACACTCACAAATAACGTGGCTTTCTATTGGTAAAAGAGTTTTTTTAAAGCGGTTTTGTAGATCCAGAGATAAACCCCTAAAAAAATATTTGATTTTTTACGTTAACTTAAAATTGTATTACAATCTTTTCAGGCCCCGTCAGACCCGCTATCATATCCTGGCGTCTACAAGGCCGATAACAGAGCAGTCCTTTGTCCGCAATTTCCGACCAACGACCCTCTAGCTGCCCCAAGCGATAACGAAGATTGTCTTGTCTTGAACATCTACACCCCACACAAAGCAAACACCACTCTCCCCGTAATGGTATACCTCCATGGAGGAGATTTTGGCATTGGATCCAGCTCACCTGTCTTCTACAACCCTCAATACCTAGTCAGCCATAACGTGGTAGTTGTCACCGTTAACTACAGGTTAAATGTTTATGGTTTCCTTAACCTCGGCATCAAAGAAGCTCCAGGAAATGCTGGATTGAAAGACATCAGAGCCGCGTTGAGGTGGATCAAAGATAATATTAAAAACTTCAACGGGGATCCAGATAATGTGACTGTGTTCGGACAAGGCAGTGGAGGAGCAGCTGCTATTTATTTGACACTTTCTGAGTCCACAAAAGGATTGTTCCATAAAATAATTTCACAGAGCGGCTCATTGTTCACTCCTGAAGCTTTTGATACGGATGGCTTGGCCACTGCTAGCCAAGTCGCTAAGACTTTAGAACTGATCAGCTCAGATCCTGAAGAACTATTAGAACTTTTCAGAGACACTGAAATCGACTTAGTAGAAGAAGCTATCAGTAAACAAATGAATGCCAAATCAGTATTTGTTCCAACTGTTGAAGAAGAATTCGACGATGAAGAACCGTTTTTGACTGACACTCCTTATAATATACTGGCTTTGGGTAAAAACCATAGCAGTTTCAACCCTGTTCCTGCCATATTTGGTGTCAACACTGTGGAAGGTTTGACCAGAACTCTTGATTACTTCACAACCACGAGTCTTATGAACAGAATTCAAAACGATGATCTTACTTCATTGGATCAAAGAAGCTTATCAGTTCCTATTGATGAAGCAGAAGAATTTGAAACTATTATAAAAGACACCTACTTTGCTAACACGTCCTCAGATGAAGCAGTGATTGGTGGGCTTATAAACATGGCTTCGGATTTCTCATATGTCGGGCCAATGAACTTGTTTTCTGAGATGTATTCCAACAGCTCAAACCTTCCAGTTTACGAGTACATTTTTAACTACATCGGAAATAGGAACTTTGGCAGGTTGCTGACGAACACAAGCTTGCCAGCAACGGCAAACCGGGACGAGTTGTTTTATATATTTGAGCTGGAGCGACTACCTCTGCCGATGGATGAGGATGATGCCAGGATTATAACCTTCATGACTATGATGTGGACAAATTTCGCTAAGGAAGGGTAAGTTGGCCGTAGGAAGGTGAATTATTATCAGCAGTAAATTATGATTAATGTTTATGCAACTTCAAACACATTCAGAATGGGTTACTGTGGAGTCTGGAGATGGAATAGGTTTTCCCAATAGTTGAATACTTTTCTTAGCTTACAGCTAGTTGTTTGTACGCTGATTAAGGTATAAATGATCAAATTAATAATGTATGAAATAATTTCTTTCTAATACCTAGTTCTTTTTCTTGCCAAGTTGTAGAGATTTGATCATTATGATTTTCTTCATAGATTTGATATAATCATGATAACCAGCTGTAAATTAGTTATTTTCCGCTTATGGTCTCGTTTTGGAATTCCAGGTCTCCTACACCAGACAGTGACAACGGGGAGTGGTTACCGTTCCCGCATCATCTGGCGATAACATTGGAACCGCAATACGTGGCCCCTCTCACTCCAGATAGAGCATATTTCTGGCGCGCTTTATACTACAAATATGGCGCTGATATTTTGAAACCATAGAATAAGCCGTATAAATCTGTCTAGAGTAGGAAATTTCCGAGAATGAAAATATTTTTGTCATTCTGTGTAATGTAAGTTGTTATTTATTTTAAGTTTTTATAATAAACAGCGTTGCAGCGTTAAAATAAAATGAAATTTAAAGAAAGACTTGAAATAACTTTTTCTACCATATTTTCACTGAATAAAAGTTCTCAAGACTAGTGTCTTTTGTAAGCCGATTCTGTAAAGTATCCATCTCTGGGGTAAAAGACACTGAATAAGTAATTTTTATTCATCGCAAACTCAGTAAAATGACGTTGGAGTAAGCAAACAAAAACAAGGCACCTCAAACGGAGCCGGGGGCACTTGAATCTAATTAAAACTTTTGTTTTTAAGTGCAAAATAGCACTTGACGAGTTCGCCAAAGTTAAGTATGCGCTTGTTATAACTTCTTTAAGCGCATAACGAAACCCTATCCAACTAGGCTCTACAAGTTTGCAGTAATATTTAACAACTCTTTTCTTCAAACTAGTTTTGAAATTTATTTTGTAATGCAATGAAAAATTGCAAATCTTTAAAAAAACTGACTTTATAGATATAGTTATAAAATGCTTTATTGCACACATAATATACAGAAAAAAACAAAAATAAAAGAAGTATAAAACAAAAATGTAACAATATATAATACAAACAATTAGTATATTCTAGAAGACATGTCACAAATAATTCGGATGTAAGAAAACATTATCATTAGAGTTCGCATCGTATTAATATGCCATGGCTTCCGAAAAAAAAAATTTGACTGACGGTTGTCAGTCCCTTCACCCGTTGCCCAACAATACCGCTGGGGCTCCCATCCGGGAGCTTGTACGGTCATCCATCACACATGAAAAATCCTTAACGAGAGAATATTTTCATTTTGTATTGAAACGAGCGTGTTTTTGTTCATCCAAATACGTTTCTGTCACCTCTATATAGCCATTTATCACATGTTGTTCATTGAAATCCAATGTAAATATTCAGCTGGAAAACTGAATGGTCCGAATTGTTGTTTAAAATAATATAGTAGGGTGTTAAAATCCGGTAAAAATACACATAAAACATTTCCAGATATTATTTTAAAGTCGATTACTTACGTTGATATCTGACAACACACTAAACCATGACATGTGTTTTCTAAGCTAAAAACGAGATGTCTAATTTAATACAATAAAATGAAAGAAGCCGGCTAAAAAAGCACAACAAGGTCATGAAACGAAAATCAATGCTCGCAAAAATTAAAAAAAAAATTAAAATAGAAGTTAGTTTTTTAAGCTCATATCTTTATAGTTATTAAAGGTGCCTCGGAAGGTCTAAATCCAGTATACAATAAGAAAAGGCACCTTTAAAGTCAGAGCGAATCAAATTGGTCGGGCAAGTATTGCATACCTAATCCAAAATCTATGGTGGATGAATAATTTATGGTTATCTCGTATCCCCATTAGGACTATACCAACCAAATTACATTACCCAAATAATGCAATTAATGTGTAGGTATTGTTTATAGAGCAAAATTAACCCACTAAATAAGAATATAATGTGAATCGGAAAAATAAGTTCAGTACATACTTATGGTAAAACCAATGTCATTAAAGAGAAAATAAAAATACGTGATTCAGAACCAGGCACATACCTATGTACTCAAAAATTAATTGAGTAGGTAAGTATGTATTCAATTATTTTTTTGCTAAAAACATATTTATAATCTAGCGTAAAACGTCAATAGTGAAATAATAAATCAATGACAAAAATATTTGGCCACCAAAATTTATTTAAAAACAAAGACGTAGGCGGTAACGTTATAGCAATGTTTGTGAATTTCACCCAAAAGCTTCAGACTAATTTATGCAAATTGCCAACTAAACAAAAAGTTTCCGCAAACAAAGGGGCCCACAGATAACTCAAAAGCGGCCTACCTGATTGAAATGCAAGCCGCCTGGTACACACATAAACCGACACTGTCTTGTCCGTGTTTCACATACCAAATTTATTTCCCTCTAGGTTTTACAATCGCTAGAAAATCGAGAGCAAATAGAACTCTCAAAGCGAGCTGGAAGCCCAAAGCCTCGAGTTTTACGAGACCCCAAATCTATTCCGAGACATCTATTTAGGCAGCCTCTTTCGTTCGGTAAAAGAAATACAAAGATCCGTCAGTCTTTCAGACAGTCAGCGTCAATGAGATGCAAATTAGGTCTTCAATTCTTCATAGGAAATATTTTCTGAGGCTTTATTGGAGAGGTGCCAAGTTGGCCTTCAAATTGAGCTATGAATAAAACTCGCGTGGAAAGTTGGTTTGGTTCTATGCAAAACCCGCAAATTTGGGTGAAGGGGAAAATAGGAAAATACTGGAAGCCATTGTTTAATTCATAAAAATATTGGGGAATGTACGATTTGAAAATAGTCAAATCATTTTAGAACTACCGTAACCTATTGAATGTACTGAAATATAAACATAACCTTCTATGAAATGAATCTGGCGTATGAAAATGAAAATTCTACCCTAGATTTTATGTGACGCTCTTCAATAGGTTCTGGACAATAAAGGTGGAAATATTATGAGGCAAAAAGGACAATTTATACGTTAGGTCACATATTAAGTAGTCAATGTCAGGAATTGCTATTGTCAATTGATTAATTCCCTTTGTTGATTTTATTTTTATTTTTACAATTTTTTTTTTCACTATAAGTATATAAATTATTTCAAATGCATAATACACGAATTAAATTTCAAAGTCCACTATGTTTCACTCTTGGAAAACTCACATTCTCAAACGTCACTCTTTCCTGACAGTGCATACAACCTTTAGAACACCTTCAAAACTTGCTGTTATACACTCTATTGGTAAAGAAATAAGGGTAATGTTGGTGTATGAAAAAGGTTGTCCGTATGTATTCGTCATAGCAGCACGGGTCGGGCCTTTGTTCTTGAGTTGTCGCTTTGTTTGCCCGTTTCCTATAGCCGTTGGAGGTTTTATTTTGATGTTTTAGAAATATGTTGATGGAAAGCGATACATTTCAAATTTTCGTTCATTTAATACCTGTTAAGAGTTACACAATATCTTAAAGCATAAAAGTTAATAAAGCTATTCATAGTATAAAAGTTAACTTGTCTTGGTAAGTATTCTATAATTCTAAAGAAATAAGATTATTGATTCTGATATAGAACTATTTATACCTAATTTCTTGATTTAAAATAATGAGTCCATTTTGTGACAATGGTCTAGATTAAAGACCAATTCATAAACAAAAGCCTTTAAATTTGATAGTTGTAGACACTTTATACAAGAAGAGAAACATTTTTTATGACCTCGCGAAAAACTGTGACCAGAAAAAGCATTACTTTCCTATTGCTAGGTGGTAGGTAATCGAGTTAGCGCCAAGAATATAATGAATGTTATAGGCAATGACTCATAAAATATTGGTTATCTGCTCACTAGCTTATTTATCTAACGGTCCGAAAAAGGCTGAAAAAAATCTTCGATAGTTCTGATATTCTCGCAGAATAAACGTTACAAGGCTGTCTTTGGACACACTCGTAGATAAGATGGTATCGGATTGAATCGTAGCATATTTCCTCTAATCCTGGGTCACGATAAATCTTTTCAGCATAGCAATTTTGCCATTGCATATTGCTATAGCAGTTTGGCATGTGTTTTCAAATGGTAAAAGGTTATTGCATGGAAAAAAATGTTACTTTCAGGCATTAATTTAAACTTGCTATTATATAATAAAAAATATCTATATACAGATGAGGAATATATCAGTGCGTCCTACCTGTCATGACCTACGGAGCTGAGACGTGGACACTCACCTTAGGGTTGGTCCACCAGTTTAAGTCGCCCAGTGAGCTATGGAGAGAGCTATGCTCGGAGTTTCTCTGAAGGATATGATTCGCAACGAATACATCCGACAGAGAACCAAGGTTATCGACATAGCTCAAAGGATTAGCAAGCTGAAGTGGCAGTGGACTGGTCATATCTCGAGAAGAACCGACAACCGCTGGGGTAAATGTGTTCTTGAGTGGAGACAGCGACTCGGCAAACGTAGTGTAGGACGCACTCCGATCAGGTGGGATGACGATTTGCGAAAGACTGCTGGCAGATGCTGGATGCAGCAAGCTGAAGACAGGGCGCTATGGCGCATTAGGGGAGGCCTTTGTCCAGCAGTGGAACAGTATAGGCCGATGATGATGATGATGATGCAGAAGTGTATAATCGGCGTGACTCCACACAATTACGAAAAAGTTTTTTCAAATTCGATCCAGAATTGACCGAGTAATTGATGATACATAAAAAAAAACACAAAAAGATCCGAAGAGAAAAAGAGCCTTCTTTACTCGAAGTTGTCTAAAAACAAGTACTAGTCACAAAATTTGTAAACAGTTATAGAATCTCGAGTTTGCAATAATACAGTGTATTTGTCAGACTTGTCTATCTTTACTACCCCTATCTATCGGAGAGGCAATAGTAGGTAAGCAATAAAGGCAAGGGTCCTTTCCGCCTCTCACTCAGCTCTTAATTGCAAGTCGCGCTGAACATCTGCTCTGTTAATTAATGGTGTCCCTTGCGAGTACCATATCTACCTGAACACGTAGAAAATGGTCACTTAAATCTCATTATGGTTGAGATTGTGGTCAATTACTGGTTTGTATTTTTTTTCTGAGTACCTGTCTAATGAGTTAAAAATAACACGAATGCGAAAAAGTTGAAACACAATTTTTTATCATAAATGCAGTGTAGGTGTTCAAATTATTTTTTATTATACATTTCAATAGTTTGAGAGATACTAAAATATGTATGTGTAACATTTAGAATGTAATTCTTCTTTAAAATCTTGTGAAATAAACTATGCTGATTTTTGGGGTTCCGTACCTCAAAATGAAAAAAGGAACCCTTACAGGATCACTTTGCTGTCGGTCTGTCAACCATCTTTTCTCAGAAACGCGTTACATATCGTGTTGAAATTCACATGATATAAGTACTCAAATTCTTAACCTATTGGATCCGCAGTATAAATCAAACTTCTAAATCAACGCAATCATAAATTATAGCCGCTTATGCCCAATTTTTTTAGAACACACTACGATTTTCCGTCACAATCGCAATATGAAATCGCACATCTGCTCTATCATATGGATATAGATACTCTGTGGTATAGCTATTGCACGAATAGAGAGACTTCGAACAAATCCGTCGGTTACTAACACCAGAATCAGGTAAACTTCAATTGCACACCTTTTATTGCTTCTACAAGAAATTCTAAGTGAGTTACAAAAATATCAACGATTAAATTCCAACAAGTTGTCAAAAGCTTAAGACGAGTTTAACACGACAACTAGCAATCACAAGTGCTATGTACAGCACATTACCTTAAAAAGATTGAAGTGAAGAAAAATATAAGGTGATCATTATTTCCCAGTATAACGGACTTAATTTAACCATTATTTAACCATTATTTAGGTATGCGCCTAATAATAATAATAATAATCATTTATTTCAGACCATAGCAAAGTTACAGATCTTATTTAACTTATGCTACAGTCCATAGTAATATATACCTTAAAACTAACATACATATAACATAAAAACTTAACTAATGACACGTTTTTCTGTTATAACTGCGACGACGTGTAGATGACGCAATCAGGGTGTCAGCTGGCGACGGTGCACGGCGGTGTCTCCTTGCAGGCGGCCAGTGAACCGTCGGAACTTGACACCCATCGGCCAAAACTCTGCGCTTAAGTAGGTCGAGAGATGTTGAGTTGGAACTCTGACCATAAATGAATTGAAGCTCACATTATGGCGAGAGTCCAGCTTCTCGACGCGCATCGAGAGTCCAGTTTTTCTTTTTAGGTACTCCTCCACAGCTTTGGTCTCCACACAGTAGTGAACGCGTGAGACGTAAAGCTGGGTAGTTGGCACTTCCGCTCGAAATCCAGATTCCAGGTCTTTCGGCCCAGTACCGCACTGATTTCGATTGGCAGGCTTACGGCTCTTGCGAACCACCACGGTAAATCCATCCGCGTCACAGGGCCCCTTCCCAGGAGCCGGCGCAGACGCAGGTGCAGCACTACCTGATGGTTCACAAGGCTTCAACCTAAACTGTAACGTAACGTAACCATAACCTACCGAAGGTTATGGTTATCCCCGACACTCGATCTATTCATTTCAAATACAAACACGTACAAAAATAAACAAATGAGTACTTTTCGTACTCATTTGTTTATTTTTGTACGGTGTTCACAATTTGAATTCTGCATAAAACTTTTTTTTATCTACCAATGTAATGGCAGCACTTTCTTCGTATCACGTCCACTGTTATCACTAATCCGCCTGCGAAGTGTAGTGATTGCAAAACCGTCCTTGTTTCGGGAAGCATTTCCAGAGACACCAGCAGTGGACGTACTACGTGCAATATGAAGGAAACCCTTTCTAGTTTGTTAATTAAGTTTAGTGCATCCAACTTCACCTAGGGTTATTTTTTTAAAATTTAAGTAACAAATTACATTCATTGTGTGATAAACAAACTCAAACCAGATAATTCGAACTTCGTTAGTTTTCGTTAGTTAGTTTTTTGTAATAAGCATACAATGTAAATGCGTTCTTCGTTCGAATCCAACACGTGCATTTTGACTGAAATCCAGGGATTAGAGCGTCAAGTGCCGCAAAATAAAATTAAAACGAACATTCGAATGAGGATCTTTATATGTGATTGAAATGTGCGAAAGTTGAAATAAATTGAATGCATTTTAAAAAATATCAATCGTTATTTGCTCTTTCAGCAATTGATATTGAATTTTCCACGTGTAAAACGTTGCAAGTTGCATGATTTTTGTTGAACATTTATAAAATAATATTTCTGATGTCCCAAGTTTATACTTATTTCTATATTTACACTATGAATTAATATTGAAACCGGGACTTCTACAAAATACTATGATAGCCTATGATAGCCGTGTGGGGCTCAGAATTTGCACCACCACAACTCTTCCCGTGAGTATCGTAAGTGGCGTGTAAGGGACATGCATGGCGGGCAGCTGCGCCAGTAGCTGGATAAATCTACCACCGAATTGCGATCCCCAACCCGCATACCCAGCGTGGATATTATGGGCATTTCCCCTATGAGTTAAAAGCCAATAAAGCCTGCGTCCAGCAGTGAAATATTATAGGCTATTGTAGGCTCAAGTTGAGACTGAGCTGACCAAAGGACTCTTATAAGCTAGTACCTTATTATAATCCGCACGCAATCAAAATAGGAAGTAATTTTTACCGACAATTTTAGTACACTCTCTTGTCAAAGTAAATAATCTGTGAAACATCTTTTGTTTCAGCTCAAAATGGTTATATCCATTTTTGAGTTCGTGAATTATAAAAGTTATTAAGTATATCTACCTAAGTAAAGCTATTTAGATTAAGTTAAAGTTAAATTATGTTCAGGGATATAATAGAGTTATTGGTTAAAGTTAATAATAAAGTTATCGGTAGAGAGAAGGCACGAAGGCTAAATACCAGCACTTAGCCACCGTATTGGCAATTTGCTTCTAGCGTCTTTATTAATGAGCAGTGGCTTCTTCAGTAATGACGGCAGACAAAGATGTAGGAAATTGAACTTTAGAAGTACCTAGTCGAAAGTTTAATTACCTAGATTTATCTATTTAGTTTTTTTTAGCGCAGGACCGAGCTGAATTACCTTAATGGAGAGGTTGAGTATACAGGGTAGATAGGGACGAGCGAAAATATATCATCTAAAGTACAATCGTCATTTAAGTGATCATCACTCATCACTCACAACAATCATTTGCAATGATTTGAAACTATTATTACAATATATAAAGAAAACAAAAAAGTTAAAATAAGTCATGTTTAATATTGGTGACAACCCCATGTACAACTACATCGTTAACACGTGTAAGTAGACAAGGATACCTGTTATCTAAGGGATCTATAGCCTATAATTAAAATATTCCACCACGTCTAATAATGCAGGCAACTCTTGCCTGAGTGTGGCGATGCGCTATCGATAGTGTAAATTCTTCACCATTTTTTCTACGGAATTGATTGAAGGCATTTATGTTGCAAAACAAAAATATTGTCAATGCACCTAGTTTATGTCATCAAATGTTATTATGCATATATGTTATTATTTATTTACTTATTACAAGGAAAACCAGCTGCATATTCACCATAACCAATCACATCAAACTAAGTTGTACTAGATTTTTTTACTAGAATATTCGTTAGTTATAAACTTTCAACTTGTTACTTCCCTGACTTATAATTCTCCATAAAAAAATAATCAAATTATTTGGTTGCTAATCGATTTTATCAGTTAACGGAATTTAAGCATATACACAAAAGTGAACAAAGAAATTTACAATTACATAATAGAAAGAAATAGTGTATTATTTTTTAAAGTTAAGTTTGAGAAAAAAAATATTTTCAAAAAATTATGTGTGGCAACACAAAATACGGCAAATACAGCTGCACAAAATACTACATTTATTTATTATTATTATTTATTAGCATCAAAATGGAGGCGTATATTAATTGTGCTTATTATAATTTCCCTCTTCTTAAGTTTCAGTAGAATAATCGTGACAGACCAATTGCTTTTTATTGCTATAATAATCTTACAGGTAGCTTTTGGCAAGAGCCCCTAGGATAGCTCTACGGTGCGTAGAACTTCTTAGCATTTGTGGTCAAATTACAAAAGACAATTTCGTTATCTTATTCCATGCAACTTAAATATTATTGTTTATTATTTTTCTGAAAAACTGTCTGTGTCGTTTGGTAGATCACTCGTAGTTTTTTGTTCGTTTCTTTTGCTTGTTTAGTTATAGCAAATCTAAGTACATTAAATTAAATAATTAAAATAAATTAATTTATTTCTTACAGACAAGTTATAGCAAATAACTTGTCTGTAAGCAATAAATTAATTTATTGACCTAATTGATTGCCTGTTTTTAAAAATAAATATAAATGTACGTACCCATAACAAAATTAAACATATATTGTTAAATAGGGAATATTGTTAAAAAGTACCTTCATAACTGTCTTATTAACTACTACCTAATACGTAAGGTTAAGATAACAGGTACCTAAAGAATGTAGTAAAATAGCCTACAATTCAATTTCTGTGCAGTGGATTTTTGAATAAGCATTGTTGTTGGAGTTGTGCACGAGATTCCAACAATATATCTAGGTATTTCAATGAAATTCATAATGAAACAAATAACACAACACCCTATAAGTAACCCTATAATCAGCGACCCTACAAATGAGCATCAATACCCACGGCTAAACGTCATACCCATTTGTTGACAGGGGCAAATTTAATTGTACAAGAGGTCTTGGGTCACAAAAGCCCGTTGGGTTTACACTAAGGGAAACACGGTGAAGGACCACATAAACTTTGATAAAGTAAGACAAGTCATAGCAAGTTCAAGCAGAGTTCAAGGTAATTCAGGTACGAATTATCGTGCTGTCAGGAACAAAAACAAGATTTGTGTAGGTCATAAGCATAACATGTAAACTGAGTAAAAAGTTCTGGTTTTAATGGATGTAGTTTCTTGGTACGAACATTAAATGCCACGTCAGTAAAACAACTCTAGTTAATTAAGGATAGCAAGCCATAATCACTTATTGTTAGAGTTCACCAGAATATTATTATACAAAAGTTATGATCTGGGCACTCTACCTTCAAGTGACGGCTTAGATTTGTAGGAAATAACCGCTATCTATTGATGTACCTAAGTGTAAAATAAACAGTGAATACTGTTAAATATTTTACAAAACTTTTTTTACTTTTTGTAAAAAAAAGAAAATTATAATTAAATAATAGAATTAAATGAAAACTAGTATTTACAATGGAATTGAGCTAACTGCAGACTGTTGCAAACACTCTACAGGTTGGTATTAAGAGTTGCATAATACACCATGACTATGAGAATAAGAAAGATTTTAGCGAAAATAGACATATTACAATAGACATTAAAATTGGTACCTACAATCAAAATTGGAGTTATTCCGCATTTTGGGCCACACTTTGGGCCGAATCCAGTGGGACGAGTCCGGAATAACTCTAAAATTGATCGTAGAGTTTGATGCAGCCTTGATTTGTTGGGCAGCAAGTTTTCTACTATATCTCTTTCATTAACTCAAATGTTAACACATCTTCATTAACCCTTGAAAGCATTTTCAATCGATTTATTATTATGTACCTACCTAAAACTAAATTTATGTTAGTACAACTTACAGTATTCAAAATAGCGCCAATTTACTAATGACAGCAAAGAACACAATGCAGTTTTTATTGTCAAAAATGACAACCGCCCAAATCTCGAGGACTTATTTGCTAGAGGAGTTTGGATGTCGAGTATTCTATGCACAAGATGGTTGTATAACATTAAGAAGGAGGTCGGATGTATTTTTGTTTTCAAATACCAAAATAGATATTCAAACGTCTTATAATTCACTGTTTTTAGTGCTCCTCTAAAATAAGCTTTTTATAGGGCTAATAATAGGACATAACGCTCATTGCCCGTGGTCAAGTTTAAACATACTTTTTTAGACAAATTTGTGTTTTTTTCGTAACTGAAAGACTCTTCTACTGCTTACATTCCTCTGTGTCAGAACCTCACATCCGGTGTGCAAGTGACATGCCCATGTCCTAATTGGCGGGATTCAATCATTGGGACTCCACCATGTCAAATTGATGTTTGGAAGTTTATTTACTAGGGGACGACACGTGCCGGATGTTGACTGGTGATATATTTCGATGAACAGGATATAATAAACTAGTGTCTGTCCCGAGACTTCGCACATGCTTTTCAAGTCCGTTCACAGGATACCAGAAAAGTCACAGACGAACAAACAGATTTGCTTTCGCTTTTATAATAAACATGGATTATCTGCGTCCTATGACTTCTTACAGCGCTGGAACATAACCTTGTAGGTACCTAACATTAACAGGTAATCTACAAGATTACTGTTTTTGTAGATTTTTTATAAAAAAACATGCAATTTTTTGATGGAACCTTTTCAAAGTCGTTTACTTTGAAAACCTTTTCAAAGTAAACGTACGGCCGCTTTTGCTTTTTCAGGTCAGTATGGTTCCATCTAATGCACGGGTTTCGGTATATTGTCGATAATAATATTAGGTAGAAATGCAATGTACCTACAATAGTTGAGACTTAAACTAGGGAACAGGATGTTCTATCATTACTAATTTTTTATTTATATATATTATTTTTATATATTTGAAGAGACTCTACAATGCCAATTTTATAGTATAAACGAGACTCAATGTTCGAATTTTATTTTATTGGTTTATATAATGTGTAGGCGAAGAAACAAATGCTAGGTACCTATTAAGAAATTAATGTAGCCAACTTGGTTTTTGTATTTAGACGATAATTTTGGGCATAGTACAAGTAGTAATGCTTCAAGATTAAAGTTGTCGTACAGGTGGCATTTGTGAAAAACTGCATATTTTCCAGTGTAAAGCTCTATCCAATTTCTAAATAAGTCATAAAAATGCAAACATTTAAATTGGGATCGAACCAAAGCTAATCGGATTCCATTTTGGTTTGACGTTTTGAAATATTCAACAAAAAGTTGGATACAAAAAAACAATCGAACTATTTTACATTCTGAGATCAAAAAATGTCATAGGAGAGCCTAAAACAGTCTTGAATAAATAAAATAAAATAAAATTTCTTCTCTATATTTTAAACCACATCCGTAAAATAGTTTCATTAAAGGAAATTACGTACAACAACAATTTTGTTAAGATCAGCTACAAAAGCCGCAAAACGTTAACAATAATCACATGAGCAAAAGCACTGCTTGCAGACGAATTGGCCTCATCAGCAATTTATTTTGTACCATGAATGATGACATGCAAGAGATAAATATGATTTGTACGTCATCCATGCAATTTTTAAATGTTTGCTATGTCAGCGAGAGGATTCTTTTTAAAGAATGTCCTGACGTTTTTGTATAATATTTTCGCAGCGACCTCTAACAGAGGCGTGCCGAACTCCGTGGAAATCTGTTTCCAGTTCTCGTTTAGGAATTTCAGCATGGTTTCACCTGGAAATAGATCTTCATTAATCTCAAAATAATTAAGAATCTTAGACAATAGCGCGTTGAGAAGCCATTGAAGAAGTTACCTATCCATTATAAAATATAATCATCGTTTATCATTTAAAATCATCATTAACAGTTTACCAGTCCATTGTAGACATAGGCTTTCCCTGATAAGCGCGTTGCGTTACTGGCTCTTATTTATTAGAGGCTAATGCAATAATTCCCACGCTGCGTTTGAAGGTTGTTGATCGCAGTTCGATAATGGATCTATTCTGCAGGGTATGCTGCTGTGAGGACCGATGAATATCCCTCAGTTGCCTGTTCAACACCCGCGGGAACAGTTGGAGTGGTGAAAATTCTTAATCGGCACTACACGGCGTTCTACCATTATTTTTCCAAAACCATTACCAATCTACATAGATTTCAAGATAAAAGATGCAAATGTGACTCCTATTCTACCTCCGTTTCAAAGAATGTGTAGGTACTACTCATAAATTAAAAGTGAAGAAGTGAAGATCCTGTAAGTGCAGGCTTTCTTTGGTCATATAGCCAGGAAATCCAGTGAAAACCTCGTAGTAAACTGGTGCAGTTTAATGGCAAACGTCCTAGAACACAGCTCGCTGTGATGATAGGACCAGATCCGCATGACTTTGGATGCCTACAAACTACAACAACTCTGTTCAGGTTGCCAAAGATAGATGCAGGTGACATGATATTGTTCTCGACAAAAACACTTCATTGGGTAATTAATCACGGCCCTCAGGCATGAAGATATACGACGGTTAGCGGAGGATGCAAATAAACTTACTGAGTTCCTTATTTCCATTGAAAAGGTTAGTCAGCTGAAAGTTGGCGTTGTCTTTCACATCAAAATCAAAGTGCAACTTCTTCGGTACCACGTAATCTTTACCATCGCTGCCTTTCTCTATTTCGTAATCGATGTTGAATACGATTTCGATGTTTTCTGGAAGTAAACATTCATATATAAGTATGGGTAAAGATTTGCTAAGTTCTAGGGCAATGCGAATATTTTTTTATTATGGTGTCAAAAATTACAAGATTGAAACTAGTTGGCCCGATGCAGAAAGAAGAGTCAAAACGAAAAAGGCAATTGTTTTGCAAAAGATAGTCTGAATGGTATCCGATACAATCTTTTACAAATTTGATGGGTGTGCTATGCTTCTTTTCAAAAACAAACGTCTGGATGGATCTTGTTGAAATTCAGGAGTACGAAAACTGCGAAAGAAAACGTTTTAGGCGACTTTTCTGTCACTGGGTGAAACGCTAATTGAAATGTTAATAAGAAAGAAATTAACTCATTCAGTCTATTACCTAGTAAAAAGTATCTGCAGTAATGTATTATATCAGTCGTCTAGTACCTGTATCACAAGCGTTTTAGCTTGGGGATAGATGAAAAGCTGTGTCAATTTTCCACCATCATTCATTTATTTTTACTTCTTAAAGAATGAACAGATTGCAATGCTTGCAAAGCCGCGGGCAGTTGTTTACTTTTATATCTTACTTAGTTTCAGCTTCATAACGCCATCGCCCGTTATAGGCAAGATAAGTATGCGCCCACCAGCGATGTAGTGACCTTTCACGACGCAGTCAGGCATGTGGTAAACTACTTGGAAAGTCTTCTTATCAGTTTGCCAGCTAAAACAGTAAAATAATGATACCTAAGTTATACAGTCTCTTAAAATAAATTAAGACGTCCCTATAACATTAAACAAGGAAGCGTTTATCAAAAAGTGGGTCTATCTCTAGCAGGGTGGTCAGTAATGAGCGGTTTTCGATTTGCATTAAAAAGAAAAAAATATATAGTTCCTGGTTTCTCAATAGGTGGCAGGGCGTCAACTGGAAATAAGGTATGTCAATGTAAAATGAAAGGAAAACTTTGAATTTTCCAAGTCGGTCTATTTTGACGTAAGGTTGTTTTTTTGCCCCCTACCACCATCGAGATATTAGAACTATTTTTTTCTTTTTAAAAATACAAATCGAAAACCCGATGTGAAGTCAAAATAAGCACTGTGTATGAAGGGTCATGCATAACTCCTTTATTTTTGACACATATGGCGCAGCGTGCATAGTTCCGCCTGCGACGCATGAGGTTGCGGGTTCTATTCCTGCATCGGGGTAAATGTAATGTGCAATGTTCTTATACTAAAATAATATGTACCTTATATATACAGTGTTATATTTTGTATTTGCTGGTTGTAATTAATTAATACACCGTTAATTTATTCGCACACACTTTTTATTATTTCCTTTTTAGACCATCTTGACGTGACAGTGTTGCCAGTTGATCGGTGTTGCCACCGTCGGTTACATGAGGTGCAACACTCTTCCCCACTTAAATAGAATTAATTACAATAAAGTATACTACCTTAAGATTATTAATACTATGGACCTAGGTACATAATGAAATGACATTTCATAAAGATAACTGTTACTTATAACATTAAACTTAACTAGAATGTTCAATATCTATGTGATTTAGTTATAGAGGTGATATTAACAACTTATTCTAAACTTTGACTACATTCCAGAAGTTGATTGGCATGTCGTTTCCACTGAAGACCATCCACTTCTACGATGTAGGTAACACCTGGTACTACAATCTCTTTAATTTTACCTAATGACCATTTCTTTTTATTTTTTCTTAAATCTTTTACCATCACCTTTTCTCCCACTGTAAATGATTTATAATTGTCTTTACTATTTATTGTTAATTTTACTTGTTCAAAGTCTACTTTATCGTTTACTGGGTTTGGTCTTAGTAATGAGAAACGACATCTCAACTCTCTTCCTAACATCAACTTTGCTGGACTATAGCCCGTAGTTTTGTGTACAGTACACCTGTAATCAAACAGAAACAAATTACAAGCATACTCCAATTTTTTCCCACTCTCTACAATTTTTATCACATGGGACTTGAATGATTCTACAAAACGTTCTGCTAGGCCGTTTGTAGCAGGGTAATATGGTGGGCTGAATGTCTGTTTAATTCCCACTGTTTTACAATAACTCTTAAATTCCTCACTTGTCCATGTAGGTCCATTGTCCGTTACCAAATGTAATGGATACCCAAAACGAACACATATACTTTTAAATATCTCAATGGTTTTGTTTGCTGTTATATTAGTCATAACAAACGCCTCTGGCCATTTTGAATAGGCGTCCACCACAACTAGAAACATTTTTGAGTACAATGGACCCAGGAAATCAGCGTGTAATCTATGCCAAACAGTAGGTGGTTGAGGCCACAATGTTAACTTAGTTTTTTCTGGATTTTTATGATTTTGTAAACACTGAATGCAACTTTTTGTAATGTTCTCTATTTCATTATCCATTTTTGGCCACAAAAAATATGACCTTGATATTTCTTTCATGCGTGTTACACCGAAGTGACTAGCATGTAACTCACTCATTACATTGTCTCTAATATTCATTGGTATAATAACTCTGTAACCCCATAGCAGACATTCTTTTTCAGCACTGATTTCATTTTTTCTTTTGAAATATGGTTCATAGTCTTCACCCAAATCATTTTGAACTGGCCAGCCATCTCTACAATAGCGCATGACATTGCATAATATTTTTTTTTTTTTTTTTTTTTCTGATGATTTCACTCGTAAGAGTTTATCTAAGTTCGGGGTTCGTAAGACGCTCGTCGCCAATGTTATATTTTGTATTTGCTGGTTGTAATTAATTAATACACCGTTAATTTATTCGCACACACTTTTTATTATTTCCTTTTTAGACCATCTTGACGTGACAGTGTTGCCAGTTGATCGGTGTTGCCACCGTCGGTTACATGAGGTGCAACATACAGTATTAAGTAAAATCAGTTTTCTAGTAGGTACCCATAACATAAGCTCTACTTAACTTGGGGTTAAGTGATGACAAAAAATAGTAGTGGACAGACAAAAAATATAATGACAGCCCGTAGCAAAAAACGCCATCTTTCCATTGTGGTTGTTAATTTGAGAGACTTTTCTATGTATGAGATATATTTAGTTATATTTTAACTCTAATGCATTAGAGTTCTAATTAACATTTATGTATACTAGCTTCTTACCTGTCGAATTAAATTATTTAACAGGTTCCCTTCCACGTATGTAAGTTCCCAGACACAAAACATTGTAGGTATATGAAATTATCAAACAAAACTACCTACAACAATGTAAACCTATTGAACAAATTGTTAATCGAATGATTGTTCCATTTTTATGACCACCAGGAAACTAGTTCCGGGTTCTAAACAATAAGCAAATAGCTCAGTACCAAATTGATTTTTAATTTGGTGTAATCTTATATCTAAGATAGGTTTTTTGCACGTTTTATCAATTAAAATGAATCAATTTTGCATCAGTCAACGAGTTTTTTTCAAAGCGAATATGGTTCTAGGAGCAAAGAACCCTATTGAATGCGTTTTCTGCAAGCAAATGTAATTTAATGAGAAGGAAGAAGCTTAGGTACTCCACAGACGGTCTAATTAGAAGCTTGTCTCTGAGGCGTACTGAAGTATACTATTTGTAAACATTCCAAATTTTGAGTGTTTTCTCTCAAAGAACGTTACCCTCTGTTTGGTTTGGTATAAGGACCGGAAATAATTGGCTTTTCTTGTTTGTATCAATAATTGTGTCTGTTTTAACAAGCTAATTATCTTTTCATCAGCCGTGTGGTGCCGGCTTAGTATTTGCACCACCCCAAATCTTCCCGTTGGTATCGTAAGAGGCGTCTAACGGACATACACTAGGAAGCGTGCAGCCGCACCTCTTGCAGAATAGGTCTATCACCGAAATGCGGTCCCCAACCCGCATGCCCAGCGGGAGATTATGGGCAATACCCCTCATGATATAAAAAAATCAGGGGAAGGCCTGCGTCTAGCAGTGAACCAGTCAGTATAGGCTGTTGAGAAATTATAATTTATTGTTTTCAACTGTTAACAAGAAGTGCATGATATGAAAGGTAAGATCAGGTGTAGGTACTCAACAAAATGTATCTATAAGGCTGCGTTTCCACGAGAGATTTGCAAGCAAGCTGCGCGCTGCAAAGATGCATAACGTTGCTGTGCAGATGAGCGGATGTGTAGCGAACTCTTTTCAGATGCGAGCTATTTTTTCACTCGCGTTGATCCCTAGCACACATCTCCCGCAACATCCTTTGCACACATTCCACGCAACACACCTGGCAGACAGGAGAAGGGAGCGGGACCCTTATTTTGTTTTACAAATACCTCGCTCCGCTTAGCCATTTCTACGAGAGCTGCGCTGACCGTGGCTTTGAAAGAAGTGATTTTAATGGTTCTTAACAAATACATCCCTAGCACATCTCTCGTTGAAACGCAGCCGATAGTGAGTCAGCACTTGTGCGTCAAAGGTATTCGATGCTGTGGAGGAAGGAGAAGTGAAATAAAATAGGTAAGTACCTACGTCGTCGCAAGCTGTTTTTGTAACCTCAAGAATTTATATGCATGCTTACCTACATTAATTTATTTCGTTAGCTGCCAGTATTTTTTGCGCAAGTACTGGAAAAAAAAAATCGAATGCAAATCTATCTCGAATTTTAACATAACTTACTTGACACTATCAATCACAGAGCTCTTCAATCCTTTTAACTTTCCGTCCTTCAATGAGAACTGAAGACCTGAGAGATCAAACTTCAAGTCGTCCATGTCCATTTCATCCAGCACCTGGATTCCTAACTCTGGGATCCCGCTCATGAAGGCTGGCACTGCCTTTTGGAACTGCTCTTTCATACAGTCTTCGTCGCTTAAACTGCATTTTGCGGTTTGGAGGACTGGAATGGAAAACAATTGTTAGAGACGATGACATTATGGCGATGGGATAAGGTTTAAATTGGAAATTAAAACTACGCATATTTCATAGATTAGATAATAGTAGACACCGTCCGCGCTCGAGTAATAACACAGAATACTACGTAGTTCAAATACCTAGTAGTTAGTTTACCTGATGAAGTTCTTGAGCGAATCGAAGAGAAAGAAAAGGACTGTGGTAATGTTCTAGCGTACAGAAAAAGATAGGGATAGCCCCGGAAAATCGTAGAAGTTTTTATCAAGGCTCGGTATAAAATGCTGAGCTTGTCCGCGAGTTTAATTAATTTAGAAAGTGATCAAGTAAAGTTGGAAAGTAAAATAGAGAAATACAGTGCAGTGACTTTTTATTAAGTCCGTTGTTGTGTGTATACGTTAGAATTATACCGACTTGAAGTGTTCTGATGTGTTTTTAATTGGACGTCATTACCAACAAGTCTTAGTGTTACACCTTCGACGAGCACCTACTATAATTAATGGATTAACACTTTATCTTATTAAAAACTAAACGACATTGACGACCTCTGTGGCGCAGTGGGCGAAGGTTTGCCTGTGACGCAGGAGGTTGCGGGTTCGATTCCCGCCTCGGGACAAATGTGTGTACGATCTGCAAACGTTTGTTCAGGGTGTTCTGGTAGTTTTCTATGTATAATAATATCTATCTATGTATTTTATTTGAAAGACAGCTGGCAGATGCTGGATGCGGCAAACTGAAGACAGG
The DNA here is from genome assembly GCA_946478455.1 of Eupithecia vulgata. Lineage (NCBI taxonomy): Eukaryota > Metazoa > Arthropoda > Insecta > Lepidoptera > Geometridae > Eupithecia > Eupithecia vulgata. The sequence goes on along the minus strand of OX297869.1, from coordinate 6,273,167 downwards.
GCGCTACGTGGCGCTCATTAGGGGAGGCCTATGTCCAGCAGTGGACTAAATATAGGCTGATGATGATAATGTATTGTATTATATTATTTATGTCAGTTATCTAGTACCCATATCACAAGCTCTGCTTAGCTTGCGGCTAGATGTTGCTGTGTGAATTGTCCAGAATTATTTATATTTATTTAAAAATGAATAAAAAATTAGACATCTTAATAATAAATTAACAGCACAAAAGACGGCCTTATCACTGAGAGATTTCTACCAGGCAACACTTATTATTTTGCGTTCAGATTTACTTAGACTGCAGACAAACAAGCGTAGGTAATCTTTTGAGTTATTATATTAGTCGCGTAATTTAAGAATTAAATAAACTTAAATGAATAATTCTATAATTCTAATAATTCTAAAATTGAAACCATGACATCTTCAACTTAACATTTAGTGAATCGAGTCTTTTCTGCAAAATAGTGCCACGACAACATCGAACTACTTATACAAAAAAGTCTCAGATGTCCGGGAAACCTTTACAACCAGACTACTAAACACTAAACCTAAAAAGTATTAAAAATCCGGGCGACTGAATTAGTAACCGAACTTCGGATAATGATTTCGGTGTAAGAAACAATTATAATGACTTCTGAATTCCTCTTGCCTCTCGGCTCTTGAACGGTACGGACGTGTCGTCGGCTGTCTCCGAAATCTTGTTGGACTTTGACGCCGGTGCCGTCTCCTTTGTTCCTGGACCCGGCGCTGCGCCCTGCTGTCGCTTGGAGCCCCCAAGGTTCGCGTCGAAGCGCGCGGTGAGTGCTTGACTTGATTTGCATTGGACCGGATTTCTGGCACGATATCTTGCGACCGTCACCATCCAAGAAGGGTTTGTCCGCCACTACGCCACCGGAGCAGTGAGCCGCCGCGCTGAAATTATCGAACTTAACCACACAGATTATCAGTCTTCGGATCCCGTTGCAGTCTACGAATATTCATGCTGAAATACACTTTTTGTATTTTTTTATGGATTTATGCTATATCTACTTGCAATTAAACCTACAAAATCGCAAAAGCCAACGAAATCACTTTTAATAAATATTCACCAAGTGCCTAGAAGAAATAAAACCCAGCGCCTGAAGTTTTTCTGCGAGCAATACACAAAACCAGCTTCTATCAGAAAACAAAAGTTATTCCTTGCCGCTCAAAATAATAACGATGCAACATACACCACCAAAACAAAACAGAAAGGAAACGGTTAGCCAAGGTACGAGCCTTTCTGAAACTGAGCAGGAATCTGACCGTAATGTCAATTACACCCGTATTAAACGGAAAGCTCTTAAAAGTCCAGAACTGTTAAACTCATTCAAGCTAGAAGGAACATTAAAAACGTTCCAACAACAGTTTACGGAACATATAACACAATTATTTACATCATTCCAGAAGAACCAAGACGCCAAGTTTGAAACGCTTATGTCTGATGTACACCTCATTAAGCAAGAGGTACAGGAAATTAAAAACTCCAAGGAAGAAACGGATAAACAAATTAAAATTCTCAGCACAGACCATGAGAACATTGCATTAAAAACCACTAAATTAGAAAAAGATCTCGGAAAAAACTTGGACAAAGTGGAATCCTTAGAAAAAAAACTAGAGTCCATGGAAAGGCAACTGTGTCAGTTCAAAATTGAGATCAGAAACATACCTTCGGCGGCCCTTGAATCTAAACAAGAACTTCAACAAATGGTCCAACAGTTATTAAAAACACTAAGTTTGGAAGCACTTATTAGTGAAATTCGCAGCATTAAGAGACTACCAGGGAAGCCAAATGCATCTAGACCGGTCCTGCTGGAAGTAACCACTGCTGATGCCAAGACTAGCATCCTTCAAGGAGCAAAGCGGTACAATAAAACAAACTGCACTGAGAAACTCAACACCACCCATTTGTCTTTAGCTGGCACACCGAGACCTATATATGTTAGCGAACACCTGACTTATAAAATAAAGGGATTGTTTTATAAAGCTAGAGAATACGCAAAACAGAACAACTTTGCCCACTGCTGGACTTCAAACGGGCAAGTTTGCTTGCGTAAGGAAGATAGTACCAAAATCATTTTTATTAAAAACGAAGAACAACTGCAAGAAATGGGAAATAACGCATGACTAGTATTTAGTATATTAAAACCCGTTATTAGGTTAAGAAAAACTATTACTCGTTTATTTTATCTTTTAGATAGGGTCTGTTACAAATTAGTACTAAAAAATTTTGTCCACACTATATTATCTATTGTAAAATTACGTAGTGAATGGTTTTTAAAACATATAGCCCAGAAAAACAAGTATTCGAACGCACTACCACCTGCCAACTACTTACCTAGTTTCATTCACCTTATAAGAGATTTGTTATACCAAATCCACAACCTGTGTAATACTATTTTTTTTAAATACTTTACCATTACCACTTATAACCTCCTGAATGCACACACCAGACACTATACTATTTTAATAAAACAACAATTTGGAAGCATGTTAATATGCACTGCATGTTATATCGCAGTGTACCAAAGTTTATCTTAATGTAAAATGCATAAAAATATAGTAAAATTATATGATAGTATAGATACGGTGTCTGTATCGGAGGCATATGTGTGTACCCCTGAAAAATGTTGTACATTTTTGGGTAAATTGAAAAAGCAAATCACTCTTATTTCTCATAATATAAGAAGCATTTCTAAAAATTTAAACGAATTCTTATTACTTGTAAAGCGTATAAATACTCCCCCAGACATAATTATATTAACTGAGTGCTGGCTGTCTAAATGTACCAATCTACCTAAAATAGAAGGGTATGTTTCAAGTTCTACTACCAATAACATACTACAAAATGACGGAGTAGTTGTATATGTGAAGACAGATATCCCCACCCTCTCGTACGAACCTACATTCCTAAACGCTAACTGTCTCGTCTCAATAATTAATAATGACATTGCCATAGTATCGCTGTACCGTTCTCCTTCATACACTAATCTGGATAATTTTGTACAATCATTGGATAACGTTTTAGGCAAATTATCCAAATACAAAAACATATGTGTTGTTGGTGATATTAATTTAAATATACTAGACACGGAGGTGACGAAAAAGTCAACGGACTACCTAGACTTATTAGCTTTTCATGGCCTCTTGTCGACCCATACTTACGCTACTAGAGATACAAGTTGTCTCGATCATATTTTTCTGAAAACAAAAAACGCTTCGTTAACATTAATTATCGAAAGCAGCATTACAGACCACTGTCCTACGTTACTAGCACTCCATAATAACAACAAAAAATCTACTCCACAAACTATTACAAAAATAGACTATAAGGCCGTTAAAGAGGACATGTCAAAAACAGATTTTACCTCAGTGCTTTCTTCTACAGACTGCAACCGTGCCACCGATGAACTTATTGATATTTTGCATGACCTAATTAGCAAGCACACAAAACTGGTAAAACTGTCGCGACGCATATCACCTATTAGGCCATGGGTAACACCTGGACTAATAAGGTGCATGAGACATCGCGACAAACTACACCAAAAACTGCGTAACTCACCTAATAATGAAGCATTACAAATTGTTTATAAGAGATATAGGAACTTTTTTAGCACACTTATGCGTAAATTAAAACTCAAGTATGAAAAGGACCAGTTTGAAGAGGCCGGTGGAGATGTCAAGAAAATATGGAAAGTTATTAGTAACGTGACGAGCTTTAAATCGAAAAAGACTCTACCTCAGGAGCTTTTACAAGGAGTTGACCCTCATGCTACATTAAATTCGGTAAATCAGTATTTTGTTAGCGTTGGTAAAAATCTAGCAAACAAAATAAATTCTGATCATTTAAATGAGAATGAACTAATCACAAACCATCCAGTGAATTCCTTTGGGTTAATAGATATTCAACCAGCAGAAATAAATAGTCTCATAAATTCTCTTAAAATTGACTGCTCCGTAGGTTGGGATAATATCTCCACTAAAATAATAAAACAAAATAAAGAGCGCTTAATTTCTCCACTCACCCATATATGTCACCTTAGTTTCAAGACGTCAGTTTACCCTACCTCGTTCAAAAAATCTATTATTCTACCAATACATAAAGCAGGAGACAAAAGTATAACGAGTAATTACAGGCCAATATCGATACTGCCGGCTTTATCAAAAATACTTGAAAGAGCAATGAATAATAGGTTGGTGAAATATCTGGAGGAGTTCAACCTTGTCTCTAATAATCAATTTGGCTTTCGAAAGGGACGCTCAACGGCAGATGCCGTTGCGGAATTCAATGACTATATTGTGGACTGCTTGGATAAGGGTGATAAATCTATGGGAGTGTTCCTAGACCTTGCAAAAGCCTTCGACACGGTTTCCATTCCTTTGCTCTTGAATAAGCTCGAAGGTCTTGGAATACGAGGGGAACAACTGAAATTATTCAATAGCTACCTTTCCGATAGAACTCAAAGGGTAAAGATTGGAGCCTACACCAGCTCGGAACTACCAATAACATATGGGATACCGCAGGGTTCTATAATCGGCCCGACCTTATTTGTGCTCTACATGAACGAAATCTGCAACATAAATATAAAAAACTGTAAAATTATTGCGTTTGCCGACGACACAGTCCTACTTTTTCGAGACAAAACTTGGCAGGGGCTATTTAAACAAGCACAGGATGGTGTGGATGTTGTTTCCAAATATCTATACAGAAACATACTCACTCTAAACGCCACGAAAACAAAATGTGTTACCTTCTCACTCCGCAAACCAGGACAGCCAAGTCCGGAGTTTAAAATAATAGCACACACCTACCATTGCTTCAAATTACCAAGCGAAAGTTGTAGCTGCCCTGCAATTGAAAGAGTCGTCACTATTAAATACCTTGGAGTCAAAATTGACCAGCATTTAAGATATGATCATCACATCAGATTAATAACAGGTAGAGTACGCAAGCTCATTGCCGTTTTTAAACAAATAAAACATGCAGCATCGGATAAACAATTAAAAACTACGTATTTTGCGCTTTGCCAGTCCCTGGTGTTATATTGCATTGGGTCTTGGGGAGGTGCCGCGAAGACGTGTCTCCTCCCATTAGAGAGAGCACAGAGGGCGGTGTTGAAGGTGGCATTTTGCAAGCCATACAAATACCCAACAACACAACTATACAACGAAATCCAAATCCTTTCGGTTAGGAAAATGTTCGTCCTCCAACTCATACTAAAACAGCATAAAAAATCACCTCACTTTGAAGTCTCAACCAAGAGACGAAAAAATAAAATTTTTGTTACGAACTTCTGCAAAACATCTTTTGCTCACCATCACTCACAGTTTTTAAGTCCATATCTGTATAACAAATTGAGCAGTGTAGTAAGTATACACCAGAAAACTCAACATGAATGTAAACGTTCTATCACACGCTATTTACATAATATAGACTACTCTGAGGTAGAGCACTTGTTGGATATTCAATCCTAATTCTGGGCTATATCTATATCTATATCAATATTTATAATGTATGTACATCAATCAACTTTATTTTACTCTTGTATTTATGTTTGTAATAAATTAGGATTAAGGTTTATTTCGAAATAGTTTATACAATACTTGTTGTAATATGTATATATAGAGTCAATTTTTGTTTTTTCATGTTTCACCGCCGTAAATTACTTTAACCTATAAGAAGCCAGAGGAGTGAGCCCTCGTGTCTAAACACAAGTTAGCAAACTTAGTTAGAGCGAGGTGTCATAATCTTTGTCCTGAAAGGTTTTTAACAAGTAGGGATTACGTACTAAACAGAAAAGTAACATAGCTATGTAATATTAAGTAGATTGTAAGTTCCTACTCTGTAAACCTATTTCTATAAATAAATATATTATAAAAATATATATTATTAATAAAAAAAAAATATATATTATAATACATGAACAGCGTCGTCAAGAAAATATTGACGTAAATGCACAAGACTAGATCAAATTACCATGAGAAGTTGCCTATAAAATGTAATACAAGGACAGCCGGCTTGCTAGTAAGTAAACGCTGTGATAATGCGCTAAATGGACGTAATCCATGCACTGATTGATCAAGAGAACCGTGATCTCGAAATTTGAAAATAACAGCAAATAAATAGTCTGTAGGTACCAACAGGACATACAAACTTTTACTACGTATTTAAAAAAGAAAAAAACACACAATTATAATGTTGTTGTTGTGCTGTGGTGTTCGTTCCTGTTGCTGCGAGACTCAAATTGTTTCGTGATTTTGAATATATTCTGCATTTTATTATAAATTAAAAATGAAAAAAGTAATTTGCCGCAAATCTTTAACATTTTTATATCAACTCATAAGAATGCAATGTAGTTCGTAAAACAACATCACCAAATCAATGTTTCTTAAGTACCATTGAATCGAAGCTTGTGTTTTATTTGTTGTTAAACCCAGCAAAATTAATAACTACAAAAAGTATTCTCTCGTAAAATTGAATTGGTCACCGATGATAACTTTTGTTCTCTGTTTATTTCAGTCTTTTGACGTTTGCATAAATAGTAAGGTAGGTATCTAATTTGTTTTATTAAATGCGTTTTTAATATAATATATTAGAGATAGATTCGATATTTTTTTTTTGTTTTGTTAGCCAAGCCAAGTTTAAGTTTACCGGCCAACTACAATTTTGGTTTCTTCAAGACGAAAGAGAAAGAGAGGAGGATATTTTTAATAATTATCGAGCCCAGAACTATCTACGTGTGCGGAGATATCAACAAATTCTGAAAATTACTTAGGTACATCTATATATGTATATGTATTATACTCACCTTAGGTATATCGAACTCTATTTCAAAATTGATTTCTAAAAAAAAACAAAAGAGGAACCCAGTTTCAATCTCTAAATAAATAATGTTTATAATAATACCGATATATTTATTAAAAAAGAAAATTACAAGTATTTATGATACTAATCCATATCAATACCAGTCGGAAGTGTGTCCAAGAAACTGGCTGCATTGCCCCGCTGTATAGTAACGCTGATGCGCTGTGCATAAAATTATAACACCTAAGTTCTGAGAACATAAACATTGTAGCAAAATTATTAAGATTTCAAGCAATTAATATCTGTCAGTTGCAATTTTCTTATAAACATAATAATACTGTGAGTGGTCTTTTAATGGAGGATAGGTATTGTTAAGTAGATAATTATAAGTGATATATGTACGAGCATGAATAATAATAAAGACCCTTGTTAAGCGGCCAAGCGGTTTGCCAACATTTCAATAAACAACTGAAAATTTCGAACGTATTCACCCTAGATTTGAAGACTTCATGATTAAACTCTAACAGAAAAACAGACACAGGGAACACATACCACTCATTAGTCGACATTATTAAGAAAGAAGAGCAGAAATTTTTGGTTCAATACTGTGCTATTTTGACAAGGTGGTTTTTCACCAACCTCAAAAAAGGAGGAAATCATCAATTTTCTATGAGCTTGTTATGTAAGCCTACTATACGTTTAAAGTTTCTTCATTCAATTTTGATCATACTTTGCTCTATACAAAATAGAAAATGGTCGTATGCAAGTTTTTTCTACTTTAAAGGTAGGATTTTTATTATAAAGCTTCAAATTATCGTGTTCATGATATTCACAAATTAGATGTGAATTAAAAATAACATCATTTATGTTCATTCCTTTTAGTATTAATTTTACAAAATTGATCTGTGCATTCCCTGAAATTATTTTGTTCAAACATATTTAATTTTATAGTGATACCTTGGCAAAAGGTAGAATAACAATTTTAAATACTATATAATAACTTTTTAAACTTTAACGATTTGTAAACATATTAAAGATATCGGTTATTTATCGCGTACCTATCTTATACCACCTACCTTTTTTTAGTCGCCCCGTGACCACGATCGCTGTAACGCGATAGAAACATAGGGGAAAATGAAACGAAAGGTATACCTACCTACGCTATAAATAGACTTTAACACGTTATAAAAATTAAAAACAAAACAGCTGAACTGTTCAAAAGTATTCTACAATCGAGTTATTCCGCATTCGTTCCACTGACTTTGACCCAAATTAGTCCGAATCCGGTAAATCGTCAACCCCTTTAAATAACCCTCACTTACCATAACAATCCACGTAGCAAGCCAAAGACACAGCCAAGCACAATAAGAGCTTCATCCTTACTTTTTTCTGACCTGGTGGACTAAACGCTGCAATGTCAACTGGTCAGCTTGGAGGAAGACAGTATCTTATACCTAGTATCAACGCAATCAGATACCTGCAATCTTACTGGTTCTTCACATTCGGTTTTGCCCTGACTTTGTTCGTAATAACTTTTCCTTGTTTGCCTTGCGGTGGCTTTTTGCCAAAATCTCATTAGTTTTTCGAAATCTTTTATTTGTAGTTGGTAGCTTTTCGCTAAGTTATGTCTAGATTTAATCTAAGACACCTAACTGAACACGCAAAGTAATTTGCCACTATCTATGAACCCACGATGAAAATATCGACACAATGGTTCTTAGGTATGAATTTGGTATTTTATATTTTTATGTTGATTAATGATGAAAGAACTACATTTTTACCAAATGCTGCGAAAATACGTGAACTGAACCAAGTTTGTTGTAGTTTTCTTGGAAATGGTTTTTGTTTTGCGGCTAATTACTTTTTGCTTTATTCCTTGTAAAACGCAAAAAAAGTAACGTAAACCGAAACCCAGTGTCATCACGCCTCTTTTTCTGCCAGTGTTTTAGTACCTACCTAAGATCTTCTGTAAAACAAACAAACAATGGTATTTTGTTGATATACTAGACTTAAATTTTAATTATTCCATATGAAATATTTAAACGCGCAAAAATTACATGCAATGTCACGTAGGTAAAGTTAATAATAAAAAAAATTGGATAAATGGGCTGTCGTATTGTTTCAAATTTGATGTAAATTAAAAAAAACAACACAAGGTGAACTCAATGCCAAAGATTTTTGTAACAACTATGAAATGAAGATCTAGTAGCATTTCAGTAAATGTCACTGTATAAATTTTTGTATCGTCTCAAATTTGTTGAACACTTAACTATTGTTTCACATGTGAGCAAAACCCGATTTTGTCCACTGTTTTTAGCAGCTAAGTCACCGTTTTCGAGCGGGAGTCGTGAAAAGGATTATTGTTTTACAGTTGAATGATGTGATCAGATAATCTATTAAAAAACAAACAAAACTAGAAACATTTCGTTCTAACGTGGCCGAAAATAAGCATACGAGAAGATTACGAATGCTCTACTCCATGATTATCACCTCTGGTTAGCCATAATAAGTTTCTTGAGCATTCGACTTATTTCATTTAAATACCTAGATAAATTAATAATTTCATAATCGTTAAAAATAAAAATTATTTTTCTCTCTGATAGATTGAAAAATTGTGTGTGGAATCTCAAAAGAGCAAAGACCTGCAACTTATTTCGTATTTTAAACACCTAGCCTCGCTAGTTCACCTGTGTACTCTAACCCTAGAAGGATAACCATGATTGATTTTTATGCATTTTTTTATTGTAAAAAGTGAAAAACAAAATAAATTTGCTTACAAAATTTCGAGGCTTGAAAAATGAATACAAAAACATGAAAAAATACAATTATTAGTATTAAGTTTAGTATAGTGGCGATAGTCAATTAATCCAGAGACTAGGAACATTCTGTAGGTAAGTACTGGAACCTTTGTTGAACAAACTCTTTTTGTGCAATAATATTGAGGAGTATATTCAATTTCGAGAAGTTCTTTTATGCTGGATATAATCTTTTGAAGCAGAAGTTCACATGATGTTTAAAGGTTGCATGATTATATAATTTAGGCTGTAGTTTATTGAAAAGGCTGCTTCCTATTTGAAGAGGAAGTTTGTTCATAAAACGAATGCGACTAGGGATTATTTTAAGGGTTGTATTAGTTTTTCTGATGGATTGCTTACTTTTTACAACTCGAATTAGTATTTACCCTAATTGGCTCTCACATGTCATATTGTAAAACTGTCAGTATGTATGTAGATAGGCTGAGAACGATGTCAGTATTCCTAATTCTTTAAAAAGTTCACGCAATACTCTCTGTACTGGGCCTAAAACACGTTAGCTAGTATGGCTCGTTTTTGCGATTTTAAGTAAAAGGTAAAGTAGATATAGAACAATACTACCTATAGATAGATAGATAATACTGTTATTCATCACATTACAAAACAGATTGTATTTAATTAAACATAATAAAAAGAATATGACATTACCGACTGAATGAACGTAAGCATAATAAACGTTTCTTTAATGACTTCTATAATGGTAGGTACTGGTCTTAGTTGATGTTCATAAATTTTAGGTCTTTAGGTTCTTCCAAGTTAATGTTGGAATGAAAGATGTTTTATTTCTATACATAAGTAGCTAGGTTACAATAACATGGGTTGGGGTTCTCTTTTAACCTTAATTATGCTTGTGTTAGAAAACTCCGCTCCTCCTTATGATTAAGTTCGGTATTTATAGAAATTAAAAAAATATTAAATTTATTTGTGTGCTTGAACGTGATGTGTGTTGCAGTGTAAATACGTGTTTTAAAACTGTGTTCAGTTTGGGAGTCCCGAGGACATCGGTCTCTTAAGAATCCGGGTAACAGGAGCTACCAAACCAAGCGAGTGTGTGTGTGATGAGGTAGTGTGCGTGTATCTTTTAGCTAGTAATTATATGCGTTTTGGACAAATTTATGTTCTTCTGAACTATTTTGGTGATCCAAGTTTGTGATTACTAAAATTACTAACGTCTTATTTTCGTTTAGTTTTAGGCCATTCATATTGAACCATTGCCATAGTTAATTAATGTCAGATTCAGGTGATAATAATATGCTGGTGTCGGTGGTAAAATGGTCCATTATGCGGAATAATGGACCATTTAATTGTACATGTGAAATATCATTTAAAAACAACATAAAAAGGTGTTACCCAAGCAAAGCCCTGATGTGATATAGGTGGATAGGAAAAAAGCCATGGGCAGGAAGAAAAATCCAGCAATTTTTTTCTTCATTTTCAAAGGCCTATGATAGTTTTATAATATTTGATGGTACCGATTTTTGTCGATCTAACATAATTAATGACCAGATTTTTGAAACCTCTCGGAGACAATATCTATCAGAGTTCTTCTTTCTTCTGTATCGAGTACAAAATCCGCATTATCAAGTACAAAAATACTTTAAAAAAAAACTAATCAAGGTAATATTTACCTTACAAAACTTGAACATTACGAAATCTCTGTGTCAATCTTATAATTTTGAGAATAAACCTTTTGTTATCAACATTTTGTAGTTTTAACTATATATGGAATTGTAGGAACAATTTTATTTATTATGGCCTTGAAGGCACTGGCCAGGCGTCAAAGTTGTGCCTTCCACGAGTGGGATTTTTCCAGTTGTTTTGATTGCTTTCAAGGCTATGAGCTTTCCAATTTTTCGGCTTTTGACAGACATCTCCACTCCCTTAGATATTTTCTATAAAACCCCTTATGGTGGTTGCCTAAATAATTAATAAAAAAAAATTAATTCAGTGACGTAGCTCATGGTAGTTCCAAAAATCGTGATGAGTTTAATGACTTGGGCCCCAATTTTGGCCACATTAGAATTCGAATTCCCAAAAAATCCAGTCACCCAATAAGAAGTAACCGAACGTTGCAGATACCGATAGTTAGAGATTTCTTGTTATGTTAGTTAGTTTTTACTATTTTTATTATGTATTCATTTTCAAAATGGAAAAATATGGCGTCATTTTAACGAGTTTTAGGAGCTGATACATAGGTTCAACCCATTGCAGAATGCACCTGTAAAAGGTAATTTTTACAATAATATTAAGTTCTTTTTCAGGAGCTTTTCAATAATTATTCATAACTACGTGTCATATAAACGGTATTTATGTAGGTAAACAATGTGTTCGTTATAATTAGTATTTAAGTACTTCTTTACTAGGGAGTTTTTGTGTCACTTAGATATACAGGGTATTTTTTTTTCAGGGCTGCTGACGGGTATTCTAAAACCGAGAGAGTTAACGAAAAGTCATGTTAGGGTTACGAGCTTGATTTAAACAAAAAGTTCTGCATTAAAATATCTCATTAAAATAAGTAAATTGGTGTAAAAGTGAGTTTTTAAAATAAATGTACGACGACTACCTACGTGCCCAAAGTTGTTGGTTTAACACCTTCAAAATTGTATGAAATTCAAATTTATGAATTTAGAAATTTTTTGCTGTATTTTCGCAGTTTCAAGAGAACTCTTTAACGTCGGAATGTCTTCAAAAAGGTTGGTTTTTCAAAATGAAAATATATTCTTTTCAGACTTTCCTGTAGTACACCTGAAAAAAAAAAACACCCTTTATATGTAAGTAAATAGCTAAGTACACCTATTACTGTTCCCGTAAAATGTACCCATGTCTTTGTGATTGTTAGGTAGGTACTTTATCGTTTACGATAATAGTTAAATCACACGCCAAGATAATTAGGTATTCTTCTACGAAGATGATGGAACATTTTTTAACCATGAATAATAGGACCAGATCATGAAAGATTTTCTTATACACATTTTTACTGGCGACAGAAAGGAGCACGACATCCTATGCAACGCATTTAGGGGGCCTACTTGTAAAACAAAAATCGAACTTTCGAACTCGTTTGCGTCAAAACATACTTATAAGACAGGATTCGAACCTTATATTTTTAGAGATAAGTTTTGAGTATGGTTCGGACTCTGAGTGGGAGTATTCCTGGGGCAAACAAAACAAAATCCCATTTATTTCCCAAACGAATTAAGTTAATTCAGATAACGTTTTATTTAACACCTAGAGTTTCATTAAGGCGCATACCCCATCCAAACTAGCGCCCCATCTACTTTATCTTTTTATTCGGTTAAACAAAGGAAATTTCAAATACCCACACAGTTTGTGATACCTCTTATAAGCTTTTTTTAATGCCTCTGTAATAGTTTTATTCTATTTAGTTTGGGCAGAGGTACGAAAATAGATTTTGGTGGCCACCAAGGGCAACTTCGATTCACTGCCTAAACTAAATAGAATAAAACTATAATAGAGGCATTACAAAAAAGCTTAAGCGTATATCACAAACTGTACGATGGATTTTTGCAATTTCCTACGTTAAAGTATGTGGCGGCGGCGCTAGTTTGCGTGGGTAATGGGTATGCGCCTTATGGTTATTTGATGAAAATCAGTCCTGCTACTTTTCAGTTAAATGTGCATAACGTTCATGAAAAGACTATAAACGAGTATAATTAGATATTCGTTTATAGTATTTTTTTAGGTAATTTTATCTTCTTATGTCTGGGTGTTTTCTATGTATAATAAAAAATATCTATCTATGTAATGTATAATATTACGTACCTATATCAGTTATCTAGTACCCATAACACAAGCTTTGCTTACCTTGGGGCTAGATAGTGCTGTGTGAATAGGGATGTTAACCATAATCACAAATTAAAGTTTAGTGTTAATTTTATAATCATTTGTATTATTAGAATATCGAAAATCACATTTTTATAATATAATATAACTTATTGAATTTATTAAAAATGATTTTAAATGCTATATTTATAATCTGTTGTCAAGTGACTGCAAACGCCATTATAAGCTTATGACGTCACTAGCTGCAAAACTAGCTGTCGCACTGTTTGTTTACCTTTCTGCATTTTCTCATAACGACGAATTAGTCTGTAAATTACATAATATTAATACATGATGGAATCCGGATTCACTAAAGGGAATAGTTCCAACTTACCAAAAGTAGATTTGTTGATGGTGGCAAACTTTTTTGCAAGAAACGAAGACTTTTGTGGTTCAGAATTCAGGAACGTGAAAACATCTTTGTAGGTACTCTTTTACGTTTAATACCATTTATCTATCTACGAATACATAAATAACAGTCAAGTACATGTGTAATAGATGATTTTCTGCTTTTTATATATAATTTATCGTGTTTAGAACATCGTTTAAATCACTGTTTACAAAGTTAGGTTATGTGCTAAAACAATAAATTCGTAACATTTGCTTATCTTTTGGCACATGAATAAACAGTTTTTCCGGTATAGTAATTGTTGTACTTTTACACAGGGGGCACTGCACAGGTTTTGTAAAACTTTGTGTTCATTTTGATTGTTTGTATTCAAGTAAAATTAAGAAAACACATGTCCTAATCGAACAATGGACATACAACATACAGTCATGTCATGAATCGCGACCATCGTTTTGCGGTTCGTGACGTCATTTCTGTTACGTGACAGTTGTTAGTGTTTTAGCGGAAAAGTTTAAAATTACTCTATTTTTGTACATTTTCTTATCGAAAATAGTAATATTTTTAAAGAAAATATTTTTTTTTATGCTAAACAAGAGTCCATCTTCAAAATAAAAGCAATTCCGAAAAATTGTTAACATCCCTATTGTCCAGCATTATTTATTTAATTATTTTCTATCATTAGAAGCTTCCTGCAAGCTTCGAGATACAAAGCCAGAAAAAACAACCGCAAACTTAGAAACGGTTTGTGAATTTAAGACCGCGACCTTAACTCTAATACTTAAAATAAATTATAATCATTATTTATAATTGCTCGTCCACCACATAACTACATAGGTAAGTGATGTCCACCACATATATGTACATATAATGTCCACTTACTATGTAACTGATGTCAATAGCATGGGTTAAATTATACCTTGATTTAAGTACCATTATTAAAGAATCTATTATATATACTAAAATAGTATGTACATGTATGTACATACTATTTTAAATATTATTATTATTCTATTAAATGTAATGGTTCATGAGACTACATTTAAGTATAAATTCATATAAAACTTACAGTCTACTTCAGTTTAGTAAGCGACGGCTTCGTGGCGTGGACGCGCACATTCGATCGATTTCTAATCATCATCATCATCAGCCTCTAATAGTCCACTGCAGGACATAGGCCTCTCCGATGGGCCTCTCCTAATGAGCGCCATAGCGCCCTGTCTTCAGCTTGCCGCATCCAGCATCTGCCAGCAGTCTTTCGCAAATCGTCATCCCACCTGGTCGGAGGGCGTCCTACACTACGTTTTCCGAGTCGCGGTCTCCACTCATGAACACGTTTACCCCAGCGGTTGTCGGTTCTTCGCAAACCTACCCTCCCCCCCCACTCCTAATAAGTAAATCAAAGTAGAAAATAAAGTGCTGTTAGTATGATCTCAATTATATCAGAGCCTGGTTGACGTGACGTAGCTGAAACCTGGCGAGAATCTAGTAAACTCTAGTACCAATAATAACCATTAAATGGGGCAATGTAGCCTCCTGCCCCCTTAGCACGGCGATTGTTGTCTAGGGTAGAATAGACAATAATGACATGCATCGTCATACATTGCGTACATTATTTATAAATAAATAAAAATAAAATCCAACAATTTACGCATTCTATGACAAAGCGATGTACAATACAATACAAATATACTTTATTGCACACCAAATAATTACAAAAAAAAACATATATAGGTACAGAAAACAAAAACAATTACGGATTTTGACGACCTCACTGGCGCAGCGGGCGAGAGTCTGCCTGCGACGCAAGAGGTTGCGGGTTCGATCCCCGCCTCTGAACAAATTTGTATACGATCTGCAGAAACTTGTTCCGTTGGTCTGGGTGTTTTCTATGTATAATAAAAAATATCTATCTATGTAATGTATAATATTACGTATATCAGTTATCTAGTACCCATAACACAAGCTCTGCTTACCTTGGGGCTAGATAATGCTGTGTGAATTGTCCAGCATTATTTATTATTATATTTATTTATTTATTAATTACAGATAATGTACAATGGGCGGTCTTATCGCTAAGAGCGATCTCTTCCAGGCAACCTTAGGATGGACAAGAAGTGATTGAATAAGTATACGGTGGCATGTAAATAAAATACTGTTTATGTAGGTAGTAGAAGAAATAAATACTTACAGCTATAAATATGTATATAAATGCTTAATGATGTAATTTTTCTCTATTCTACCATAGACTACAATCGTCGTACTCAAGGGGCTGGCTGCATCAATGCGATGCTTCCTATTGGTATTGTTTTGGATCAGTTGAGCTGACTCAAATCGTTTGAACATTGTGGTAGTTAGTTTGACTGTTTTAAATGTAAATAGGTACTAGTTTTTCACTTATTTCAAACTAGCAGCGCCTCGCGGTTTCACCCGCGTAGTTTCCGTTCCCGTGAGAATTCCGGGACATAATATAGCATGTATGCTATTCCAGACTATATCTATCTCTGTGCCAAATTTCATCCAGATCTGTTCAGTCGTTCTGGCGTGATTGAGCAACAAACATCCATCTATCGATCTATCCATCTATCCATCCATCTAAACTTTCGCATTTATAATATAAGTGTGATTAATAGTATCAAGTCGTGATCATTCTTGCCCTTTTCTTATATAGATGGGGTCGGCGCAACAGGTTTTCTTCTTCCATTCGTTTCTATCAGTTGTTCAGTTTTTTACAAATGAATAAAATTATAGAACTATAATTTTTACTTCTTACTAAGTAAATTTTATAGGTTGTTGTTGTAATTTCTTCAATTATTAATATTGATCTCATTTTGGATTGAAAGCGCTTTTAAAAAATATATCGATGATGCAGGTTTCCCAGTGTTAGTAATATACCGGCCGAATATAAGTTTGACACGCACACTAGGGTTCCGTAAAACGATAACATAATTTAACTCTATATTTTCAAAATTTTATTTATTCTGTTTTCATATCAAAGATTACCTACTCGTTAAGTACCTGAATAATAATCGTTATTAGTATATGTATTCGTTATTCCGTCATGGCCTACGGATCTAAAACGTGGACACTCACGGTAGGGCGGGTCCACCCTACACAAGGGACCGTCGATAGAATTCGTACCGAAAACATTCGCCAGAGAACCAAGGTTACATAACTCAAAGGATTAGCAAGGCTGATCATATCTTGAAAAGAACCGACAACCACTGAGGTAAACGTGTTCCTAAGTGGTCATCGTGACTCGGTAAACGTAGTGTAGGATGCCCTCCGACCAGGTGGGATGACGATTTGCGAAAGACTGCTGCTCATGATTGATGATTACGTTGATGATTACGTTTATCGCAGGCACAAATAGTAATGAATGACCCATACAAACCAAATGCCACTTATGGTTTATACATAGCAATCCAAAGCTATTTTTTTTTAAAATGTCTCTTGATTGCTATTGGAAAACTAAAGGATTCTATCTAGACGCATTATGAATGCAGTGTTTATAATTAGCAGTTCCTCCTGCGCTGGATTCATATTAATTCCTTATTAATAGATAATAATAATAATCCTTTATTTAATTCATTGCTATTATATAACTATTATTATTATTATTATATAATAATAATTATTATTATTATATAATAATAATAATTATATAACTAAGTTCAAGCCAAATGAATAAGATTTACTATGCGAATTCGTTTAGTGCTCGCCTTTGTACGTAGGTACATGTCTCTTATATGTACAAAGGCGTATATCATTTTATACGTACCTTTTGCCATTTTCAACTTTTGTGTAGCTCATCATTTTATTTGTGTAGCTCATCATTTTATTTGTGTGTTTAATAAAGATTTTTAAGGTTTTTACATATAAAAAAGGCGACTTCTCGTATCAGAGGCCAAGAGACATTTAGAGTCGTTGAGCCATAGGAGTGAGTAAGCAAATAAGTTTGTATAATCTTTATAAATTATATAGTTTAGTATAGTGAACACAGTGTTGTTTGCACAAAACTACAAATACCTACAAAAAAATGGTAACATTTTTATTTTTGAATATCTGTATACACCTCACCGATGGTCTATCTCAAACTCAACAGCCTATATTAGACGCAGGCCTCCCCCTGATTTTTTTTATCTCATTGGGGTAATGCCCATAATTCCCACGCTGGGCATGCGGGTTGGCATCGCAGATCGCAGTTCGGTGGTAGATCTAATTTGCAAGAGGCGCTGCTGCTCGCCCCCCCCCCCCCCCTCCCCAACCAAGGGAATAGTTGGGGTGGTGCAAATTCTAAGCCGGCACCACACGGCTGATGGCACGATGGTCTGCAATCTATACTAATATTATAAATGCGAAAGTGTGTTTGTTTATTTGCTTGGTAGTTTTTCCTTTTTTCACGCCCTGACTAGGCAACCAATCGACATTTGATTTTAGCATAGAATTAGTTGAAAGGATGGAGGCTTAGGTACTCTTTATGCCATCAATCATAAATAATAAATAAATATAAATAATGCCGGACAATTCACACAGCATTATCTAGCCCCAAGTTAAGCAGAGCTTGTGTTATGGGTACTAGATAACTGATATACATAATATAACACAATACATAGATAGATATTTTTTATTACATATATAAAACGACCAGAACACCCTGAACAAATGTCTGTAGATCGTACACACATTTGTCCCGAGGCGGGAATCGAACCCGCAACCTTCTGCGTCGCAGGCAGACCTTCGCCCACCGCGCTACATCGGTCGTCAATCAGTTCCCATTGGATAGAAATATTGGCAGCAGATTGACGACCTCTGTGACTCGGTGGGCGAAGGTCCACCTGCGACGCAGGAGGTTGCGGGTTCGATTCGCGCCTTGGAACAAATATTTAGGTATTTGTTCCGGGCGTTCTGGTTGTTTTCTATGTATAATGAAATTATATCTATCTATGTATGTACTGTATTATGTAAAACAGTTATCTAGTACCTATAACACAAGCTCTGCTTAGCTTGGGGCTAGATAGTGCTGTGTGAATTGTCCAGAATTATTTATTAGGTATATATAATAACAATATAATTGACAGACACAGACAATTCTTGAAAGATAACAATGTACCATAAAGGTTGTAAATGAAATTATTTTAACGTAAATCAATTTATTTTGTATATCTTATTATTTCATTTTTCTCAATATTATTCCTAAGCTCCCATTAAAATGAATTAAAAATAAATAGTTAACAAAAATATGTAGGTAGTCACTTAAATTAAGGATAGTTCTTCCACTGGCATAGAACCTAATAAAGTCTTTATAGAGTTGAAGATCTTCTGGATAGGCTGGTCGAATACTGGGATGCCGAATTCAAGAGTCATGGTCTTCCAGTTTCCATTCATGAAGGAGTGTAGTGTATCGCCTGAAATAACAAGAATAATAAATACCATTGCTTAGATAAATAATTTGATCATCGATTCGTCGTTTCGTTCGTAGGTATAATAAAAAAGAACGAATTCGAATCCCTTGTCAACATAAATATAAAGTATACTTTTCATCACCCCATCTCGAAAATAAAAGAATAATACCATTGCTTGGATAAATAATTTGAGTATCGATTTGTCATTTGGAATTCAAATTCGATATTACAATAGTCTAACTTAGTCTTGGTATTGCTGTAAAGATTCCAGAACAGTCCAGGTGTCGACAGAGAAAAAAGCCTTTTCATAGTTTATAAAGGTCAGACACAGGGGCTGATTGTACTCTTTGGACTTCTGTTTAATGTGCCTGTGTGAATGTGGTCTACGGTGCCATATATCCCCCGTGAAATGAAACCCGGCCTGCTCCTGTGGTTGGAACTCGTCGAGCCTCCGGGCGAGACGATTCGTGAAATTCGGAAGAAAAGCTTTAATAGACGTTGCTCAGGAGTGTGACGGGTCTGTAGATTTTAAGAAGGGCTTTATATCCCTTTTTAAAACAATATCCATCAAGTGCGAGTGTAACTTTCGCGTTTAAATCTGGGTCGCTTTCCATACACTTCACAGCCTACTTCCAGTCTCACTTTGGAACCATCCGTGTACTAGTAAAGCACCCGTCCTTGCAGAGAGTAGCTGGCTTTTCGACCAGTCTTCTCTGGAGGGCAGTTCCACTATGTAGTCTTTTACAAACACATGTAGTGAAGCATGCTTAGTATGGTTGATTCCAGAGTAAAGTCTTATCAGTAAAGTCTAGACCGTGATGGTTTTTGCCTCCTTATTACGTACAAGTGAAGTGGAGGTAGTCCCAACAATATATTCAGTGCCAACCCAGGGGAGGTGGACATGGCTTCCGTAGCCATCGCCTGGACCGCAGGAGCTGGTCCACTGCTAGGGTCCATAGGACAGGCGATAGGACATATACGGGACTACACGGGGCATAGATAGCCCGTAGCGGATATCTCAAATGGTTGATTGGTAAATGGCTAGTTTTGCTCCACTGTGTGAGAGCATATCCTCAGCGTAGTTAAACAATTTTTCAAATCAGTCCCAATTTCATTGCAGTCGACATATTATTATCCTTTTTCGTTGTTGTTATACATACAGCCAAACGTAAAATCTTCTCCTCTTTTGTTTTTCATTTTGTCGTCGGCGTCTGTTAAAAACATATTTAACAGCTTCGTTGGTTAACTTTGACGTTTATGCATGACAACTTCTGTCAAAAACTTTAATTATTATGCAATCGTTCGATTGCTATCAGTGATAAGAACACGTGCCGCAGTAGATTAAATTAAAGTTTTGGCGGAGTTCCTCTCCGTAACCTTTAATATGGCATTTAGTGTTAAACCAACTTCCGTCAGAGGTATTTGAGAACCCTCTTCACCTGACGTGACGTCATTGCTGACAAGCAGGAATTTGATACGGATAATGGATTCAGATATTAGATAACGTGGTCAAATACAAGGTTTTGACCTTTTCACCTTGAGGTGGTAAGCCTTTTTGTAAAAAAAGGTTTTCTTTGAAAAGATTTTCCCTTTTAGAATGTTGATTGTATACGACGTGCAAGCTAAGTAATTTAATTTATGAAGTTTTATTTTCATTCTTAACGGAGTTAAGGTCATAGCACATACATTCAGCGCCGCACACATGACACAGCATAAAAATATGCATTCAAATATTGGCATAAGCTCTAGAAACTTAAATTTTACAGTAACAAAAAGGCTAACCGCAAGCTTCAATAGCCCTAATTTATCTGCTAGTTAATGAATGTACAATTTTGTGCTGTGTGGCAGTTGTGCAGTCCAAATCTGCACCTTAAAGCTCTGCGCACATTAGTCTAACGCCGCTATCTCGCTGTACAAAAATATACATTTAAATATGGACTTAGCCTCAGGTATATGACGCCATTTTGTGAATAGGGTAGGCATAAGATTTCTCGTTTAAAGGAGCGGGATAGAGCAGAGCCGCGTAAGCTCTAAAATCAATTTTTTTTGCGAAAATAAGCCGATTGTACCCTGGGTGTTCCTATATTTAATAAGGTAATGAAAAAATGAAAAAATCTTGTAATTGATAATTTAGGAGAAAAATTGTAAAACTAAGAAAACAAATCTTTTTTTTTTGCACAATTATTTCTGATTTTAAAATAGTTGAGTTTTTTATTTTCGAGCCAAAAGAGATCTGCCTTGTATCCCATAGATTATTGTGTATTGTTTTCAAAGTTTTTTTCGATAATGATAACGGAGTAAAATTGTTTTAATGTAATCAATCACATTCGCTCAATTCACATTTATCTTGCCCTTAAAACCGTTAACCTTTAGATACATTTTAAACTAGCGAAATGGTCTGTCATCTGATGCCGTCAATATGAAATGCATCAAATGAGAGTTAAAGTTCAAATATGAACGCATTTTTTTGTGGTGTGCGGTAGTGTTAAGTAGGTACTTACTCAAGGGCTTATTTCCATTGAAAAGATTTGTTAACAGGAATGAGGCACCGTCTCTCACGTCGAAACGATACTTGTGACTCTTCAGACTGATGACATCTTTGCCCTCAGGGTTCTTAGTGATCTTGTACGGCATGTCCATTGTTATTTGACAATTTTCTGAAATAGATTGAAAACATAATTAATTTTGTTGGTGACGTCTACATCCGCAACGGTGATGAATTTGATAGAAGCACCGAAAATAAATAAACCCGGCTAAGTGCGAGTTGGAGTCACGCACCAATGGTTCCGTCGCATTATCTATAAAACGGTAAAAAACACGTTTCTTGTATGGGCCCCATTAATTATCTATTTAATTCTGTTTTTTAGTATTTGTTATTATAGCGGCAACAGAAATATGTACTTCATCTGTGAAAATTTCAACTGTCTAACTATCACACACACGGCAGACGGACGGACCTTGGAGTCTTAACCTTTGTCCCGTTTTATCCTTTGGGTACGGAACCCTAAAAACCCCCGGTGTACGAGTATGTACCTTAGTCGCCTCTTACGACACACACGGGAAGAGTTGGGGTGGTGCCTAAGGCGGCACCACAAGGCCAGTATGAAACCAGTGTGCCAGAAAAGGTTTCTGTCTCAACAAGAGTATTAGCTTGTGTTCACGACCAACGCTGGTCGACACAGTTGTTGCATACCTCATTGCGTAAATAATTATTCCGTAAGTAAATTTTTACGCCGCAGAAGACCTTATAATTATATGGATTTTTTTACTTTGCCTATAAGCAAACATAATGATG
The DNA here is from genome assembly GCA_946478455.1 of Eupithecia vulgata. Classification (NCBI taxonomy): domain Eukaryota; kingdom Metazoa; phylum Arthropoda; class Insecta; order Lepidoptera; family Geometridae; genus Eupithecia; species Eupithecia vulgata. Next base: position 6,250,642 of record OX297869.1, on the reverse strand, counting down.
AAATGTAATGTTGACCATGACAACGTGTGAAATGGAGTAGCAAGGTACTAACTAGTGTTGGTAATACTTTTATCCTTTCGGCCAAGGTACATTCTTAGCCAATTTTATACAAACATGAGTTTAGCAATCTTCATTTACCTACATGGTCGACTAAACGGTTTCATTTTGACAATATCTACGGGCAAAATGCTTCGAAAACTAAGGTACCAGCTAACTATTAAATTACCTTATAATATTATAACTTTCTATGATATTATAAACTAGATAGGTAGCTAGGTAGGTACCAATCAGGAACTGTCCAATTATTTATCATCAATAAAATGCATAGTTTATTGAGTCATTATTGTCAAAGAACAGAAGCTGCGTGTTACTAGCTGTCACATTTTCCCAGAATTGGTTTTAATCTCTTTAGTAATCTCTGCATATAGCTATTAGCTGGCTAATTTTACTTTCCTTTTGTGTATGTGTATTTACCATTGTTATAAAAAGAGTGTGTTTTTTTTCCTAGTCTGGGCGTTGAATGATGGCGGCGCCTTGTCGGCGACATTTTAGCGACCTCACATCTAAAAATCAACTCGACAAAGCCGCCGGCATTGTTGCCCAAACGAAATTAGCTCATCAAATGTTATTATTCAGCTGATAACTTCGAGTTGAAGTGTTTCAGACATATACAGAATTTTGTCGCGGACATATCTCCAACATTTGTTGCAGATTTGCTACCGAGATTATGTAATTATGTCCCAAGAAGTCAGCCGGCACTACCGCCAAACTTAGTGATTTTATAAAATAATGTTGTGAGCCTGAGCATCAACCCAAGGTTTAGGTATCATCGGGGTTTCCGTGTGATTTCAGTGTGTAGACTTCATCATTACACATACACCTATCCTGGCGCGTTAACTCTGAAGTGGTTCTTGGCTAACGACACAATAGATCCCCGGATTCAGTCCTGCGATGCGACGCCTCCATTCAACCCGCCCCTAGATTTCTCATTAAACCAATAAAGTATTATGAAAAGGTACTCACTGATTTTCATTACTGTGTCTCCGTCTCCACTGATGGGCAGGATAAGCAATTTTCCCGACGCCTTGTATTTACCCTTCAACGTGATGTCAACATGGAAAACCAGTTTTAATATCTGCTTGCTCGTGTCAACACTGGAAGTAGGAAAAGCTTGGGTGTTGAAAAATTCTGGGTAGGTTAAGTTAGGTTATCATGCAATGCAGTTTTAATTCACTCCATTACCTTTTGATTTAGATAGAAATCTATCAAGGCGTATAACAGTCGCCTGCCCCTAGCCATATCACTAATGCTACGAGCTACTACTAGCTTAGCTGGCGACAGATAAATCAGAAACGAGATGCCTGGTAGAATTCCTGTGTCAGAGGAATTAGACGCCAAACATATTATCGTTGCTTGTGATACCTCTTTTGCCAATTGCAATTCGAATGTAGGTATATTTAGCGATGCAATGTAGATCGGCATCACCAAAGGATCTTTAGAAAGAACCTGAATGTTAAAAGTGTGCGTGTGTGTGTGTAAGTCAAATCATCAAAAACTATAATGTGACCTGCCTTAAATACATAGATCTAAATTATAATGGGTCCTGGGTGGGCTTAGTCCTTCTTCTGTTTTTACCAGTGCCCTATATACAGGGTGGTTTTTTGAGAAGGGCGGTGATGGCCAAGTCTGAAACCACGAGAGTTAGTTAGGGCATGACTCCTTTTACGACTTTTCCCTAACTCTCGTGATTTCGGATTTGACCATCACCGCCCTGCTAAAAAAACCTGTATAACCTGATCATCCTCGCATTCAAGGTCATTCCCTACCACTGACTTCCTTTTTACCATACCTTATTTTTTCAATAACAGTATTCCTGATGCCCATTATAACAACCTCTCTGATGTTCAGTTTTAGGCCAGATAGGTCTATATTAATGACGTCAACATTCATAGGATCCAAGACCTCTGTGCCTAGTTCTGGGATACCAGCTATTAGAGCTGGTATCACTGGTTGCGCAGAAGCCTTAATACAGCTGGAGTCTGATAGCTTGCATTTGTTTATGGGTGGTACTGAAACAAATGAAACTAACATTAGGTATATCAAATTACACAACCACACTGGAACGTCACACTTTAACACTGCTTAGAATTTTGTAACCTCTGAATGCCGAAACTACTACTTCAAGGCGTTCAGGAGAGTCTACAAAAAATTCAAGCTCTGCTTTCCTTAGAGCTAGATAATGCTGTGTGAATTGTTCATCATTATTCATTATTATTTAATATTTAGTATTTCTTGGGCTATGGTTTAAATTAGAAGGCACTTATGAAACACAGTTTTTTTTTCTTTTGCAAAAGATAAATTGGTATTAAAAAAAGCAATATAATAATAAGCAGATTAGTAAGATTTATTTGAAATCAGATTTTCAGTTTGAATACGAATTGTAATGTTAAAAGTTTAAAACTGATTAAAATAAAAAAATATACTATGTAAGTAAATAAGTTAAAAATCATTGAAAATAATACGAATAACAACGTAACAAAAAATAGGAAATCAAGCGAATGGTCAGTTTAATTTTGAACCATATTGTACTGCCAGATCAGATGTAACATCAGTTGGTTTATTGTTGACTGCCATACATAAGTTAAATTTGTGGACTTCGTGAGGGGCCGGGCCTACGTTTTGTTTTATTCAGATATAAATGTTCTTTAATTTGACGACCGATGTGGCGCGGTGGGCGAAAGTCTGACAAATGTGTGTACGATCTGCAGACATTTGTTCAGGGTCGTTTTCTATATGTAATAAAAAATATATATCTAATATATTTTTTATTCTAATATATTTTTTATTCTAATCTAATAATATATAATTGTATTGTATTATAATTATGTATATCGGTTATCTAGTACCCATAACACAAACTCTGCTTAGCTTGGGGCTAGATAATGCTGTGTGAATTGTCCAGCATTATTTATTATTTAATTCACTCAAATGCACATACCTATGCACAAAGTACATCCATCATTATATGACCTACCTAATAATACTTATCATGGCATGCCTCATAACAATCTTACCTTATTAGCAAACACGTAATAGGTACTTATATACTTCTTATTGTCTTTCATAATGTAGGTATTGAATAATCTTCACCTATTCAATCATCTGTAAAATGGTCGTTTTTAACAATGGGTGACTTGGTAATGACTTCCTTGACTAGCATGTGAAGTTATCGCAAAAACATTATTTGCCTAATATATTTGTTTGTTCGTGCGCTGATCATTTCCATAATTAACTCAACAGAAATCAAATATCTGTTCATCGCCAAGGTTTGATTATAAATAAATAATGCTGGACAATCCACACAGCATTATGTATCTAGCCCCAAGATAAGCGAAGCTTTTGTTATGGGTACTAGGTAACTGATATACATAATATAATACATAGTTGAATATTTTGTTATTAAACATAGAAAACGACCAGAACACCCTGAACAAAAGCCTGCAGATCGTACAAACATTTGTCCCGAGGCGGGAATCGAACCACAACCTCCTGCGTCGCAGGCAAACCTTCGAACACCGCGCTACAAAGGTCGTCCTTATTCCGAAAGAGAAAGAACTATTTTCATTCCTTATTGCTTAGATCAAATCAGCGTAGGTACGAACGAAGAACCGGTTGTTATTAATTTACTACTGGCTTTTGAAAAACCTATAAAAAAATCATAAACTGTAAAACGTGAATCGGTCATGCAAAAAAACGAAATATAAATATTCATATTTATGCAGGAAAAGCGTTAGCAGCAAAATAATTATGGTTCACCAGCTTACTTTAGCCAGATGCTGCTTCTCACAAATAGTCTAATAGGTTAAAAAAATATAAACGCCTAGGTATTTATGATTCCCTGCTTATAGCAGTGTGTCTATGTTGTTATTAAAAAAGCGAATGAAGTTTTGCCTTTCCTTCTTTTGGTATTCTAGAACTAGGTAACTCATCAAAATTTCAGTCTGATCTATCTATTGCTACTTTCTAAACTTTCAAAGATTCATTTTCATTGGTGTCAAAGGATTACAAAAATCTATCCGGCTAGACTTGCGCCATTTTTGAATCAGTAGAATTGTGGTTGACTTTTTACCCTAGATAAATCTGACCATACTTATTTATAAATTTTACATTGACAGTGATAATAATAAATATAATATAAAATGCGTATTTCCTAATTTAATTTATATACTAAGTGTAGGAGGGAAGACGGTTCTCTGTAATACAGTTCAATTGGAACTAATACGGAAACCAGGGACCACCTGGCACTTTTTTGCATATTTAAATCTGAAATAAATGATTATATTTTTTTTAATAATAATAGATGATAATGTTTACGTCAGCATAATCTCCCAGATCTGTGTATTCCTCAATAATTTCACGAACACCTACGAAAGTACACGAAATAAAAAGATAGCCCTAGATCACGAATAACCAGTAGTTTTTCGTGATGTAGGGCTATTTTTTTATTGTATCAGATTATTAATATATAATTTTTTTATATGTATATAAAACAAATACATAGGTACATATTAATATCCATTACCTTAAATAACTAGTTTTTTGACTTGAATAATAATTATTTCTTTAATAAAAAGAAAATCTTAAGATTAGAAGTAATCGTTCACAAAAATAAAAGCATTTCAAATATTACATGTCATCACATCACCTTAATAATCTTCATTTTTTTTCTTCCGTTACTATTTTTAAGATATTATGTTGTATATAGGTAGGTATTATAAAAACTTACTTGCTGCAAAAATAGCTCCAAATTGCACCAACAATAACAACCCACGGGTAAACATTGCGTTTGCACGATAAGCGGCCCAAACGAAAGCTCAATCACTGTTACAAACAGAAGGTAACAACAGCATTTATACACCACACGAACCGGCCAAGTAAATAAACTCAATGATACAAGGATTGTCTTTGAATCTCCAAGCACTATAAAGATATCAGGAAACTAGTTTTTGAAACCCATTTGACAATTTCTGGTCTTGAACAAACTCGATTTCGGCAGATTTTTGAGGGTATTTTTTCCTTAACAACCGTCAAAGCGGATAAATAAATATGTTACCTATATTTTCTAGTTTATAAAATTTCTAGTCATAGTCATTTTATTGTACATTATGTTAGAACTTTTATTATTATAAATGATACTTTATTTACCTATAAATTGTGACGTAAAATTTGACAAATTAGTTTTGTAAGTTATTGACAATTTATTATAAAACTAACAGCTCCTCGCGGTTTCACCCGCTTAGTTCCCGTTCCCTCGGGAATTCCGGGATAAAATAATCATAGCCTATGTGCTATTCCAGACACAGATTACAGATCTATCTCTGTGCTAAATTTCATTCAGATCCGTTCAACCTTTCTGGCATGATTGAGCAACAAATACCCATCCATCCAAATATACGTTTAACCTCAACCGCCTATCCGTCCACTGCTGGACGAAGGCCTCCCCCCGGTGTATGTCCCTTAATCGCCTCTTACGACACCCACGCGATGAGTTGGGGTAGTGCAAATTCTATGCCGATACCACACGGCTATACGTTCGCATTTATAATAATAATATTAATATAATAATATTAGTGTGATGAGTTAATATTTGCACTACATTTAACTTAAAACCATATCCGTGTCAACTTTACTTTCAAGAGCAATGCCCTCAACTATTGTCAAAGTCACATGCACTTGGTTAATGGTCAAGGTAAATTTCCAGTGTCAACAACTTAAATACAGGGTTTTTGATTGCAGATAATTAATCTGGTTTGAAGCGGAAAATCCTAGAAACAGAATAACAATGTATAATAACAGCTTCTTACTCTATATAGATCAGTTTATTGCATGCAAGAGGAAGATGTTGAAAATGTTGCTTAACTTGTATTCCTTGCAATACTCGGTTCTATTTTCTATACATTGTTCGATGCAGGGACGAGCTCGATATTTATTTTAAATTAAATAAATAAATAATGCACACAGCATCACCTAGCCCCAAGCTAAGCAGAGCTTGTGTTATGGGTACTAGATAATTGATATACATAATTATAACACAATACTTATATACATAGAAAACGACCAGAACGCCCTGAACAAAATGTCTGCAGATCGTACACCGAAGTTCGAAACTTTGTTTGATTTTAACAGCAAATATAATTTTAATCGTGTCTCATCTGTTTTTAGATTTCCGTGGAGGGTAAAACGGGACCCTATTACTAAAAACGTCCGCTGTCCGTCCGTCTGTCTGTCGGTCCGTCTGTCACCAGGTTGTATCCCATGAACAGTGATAGTTAGACAGTTGAAATTTTCACAGATGATGTATTTCTGTTGCCGCTATAACAACAAATACTAAAACAACATAAAATAGATAAGTAAGGGGGCCCCCATACACAAAACGTAATTTTTTGCCGTTTTTGTAGATAATGGTACGAAACCCTTCATGCGCGAGTTCGACCAGCAATTGGCCATTTTGTTCTTAAATTAACACCTTTTTTGCGGCGGGTATGAAATTAAACTATGGTGAAGTATTTGTAATCTTTCTGATAACTTGTTATTTAAATATTATTGTTTTCAGTTTTTGGTAAGTTCTTAATATTCTATTATTTAAATGTATTTAATCTCGGATACTTGAACTTAGAGAATAAAGACACCTTTTTAAAATAATCTCTATTTTCCTTGACCTTCTACACTTAACGTCATCTCGTTAGATGAAATTGTAAGAAGTCTGTTTCAAAGTTTGGCAAATTATTTTTTACCAGGGTAACGCGTGTAAAGCCACGAGCAAATCTTCTGGTTGGATGATAAAAAAATGCTGCTTACGACGAGAGAAAGAGCGACGAGAATATTATAAACCATTTGAATCGACTTACTGATACCGTGGAATAAGGAACGAGAAAATTTCTCCATGTTATTTGAAATTAAAATAAGATCAAATATGAAATGTGAATCTTATGATTTACTATTATAAATCCTATTTTAAGAATTTATGTTAAGTTTTTAACCGCACTCTTAATATCTCTAAAAAATGAATTAAGTTCCCAAACATTTTCGACTTCCACGGGACCCTATTTTACCTTTAATGTATATTCATAGATAACTTCGTCAATTATTGACCAAATATGATAACTATTTCACTAATTGTATAGAGAATCATCATAATATTCCAAATTGGTCATGTTAAAGTTACATTTCCGAAAGATTCGTATTTATCCCGTGAAGCTTAAAAAACAACATAATACTTGTGGAAATCACGACTAGCTACAGCAATTTTGGTGATATCTTAGCCAATTCTCAATAGATTTAGATGATACTCCTTCTTTCTTCGTTGTTGTCTATAGGTTCAGAATCTCAAGGAGTTCATTATGTGCGCCGCAAAACGTATCCCAAACATCATCTCACGGGCGTAACCAAGAGATCTAACCAAATTGACGGATGGCAGATCGCTAAAACTAAAGACGACCGATCCTGGACTGATATTTTTTTTTAGGGTTTTATAAGAAAAGGAAAGTAAATCATATTATTACGCCTCCTCTTTTGTGTCTGCATGTCTGTATGTCCGTCCAGCTGTCAGCGGGTTGTTGTGTGTATTTTATCAGTATAGGAATTAGATGTCGGTTTACAGTTTTTTATAACAAACAAATTAATAATACTATCGCTCAAGCAACTAGGTAATTAGGTTCCGGTATTGCTTGTATGTAGAAGACCTTCAAAACTTCTATGTAACCTATTATGGTGTAATCCTAGGATATGATTTTTCTAGTCTTTCCTTAAAATAACCTGTTTAGTATGTTCTGCAAAAAAAACTAGTAGTATCACGCTTCTTCTGCGCATTGTGAAGATTTAGATACCTAGTGTTAATATTAATATTTAACTTTTAAATTAGGAAATGTTAATAGGTATTTAACCAACAGGTTTAACCAACAGGTTTAACCAACAGGTTTAACCAACAGGTTTAACCAACATGCTTTTGTAAAGGGCCGGGAAAATAACAGACCCAAATATAATTTACTTGAGGCTTTCGACTGGTTTGATTTGGATCAGATGAGCTAATGTTTACAAAAGTCTGCAGTTAGCTCAATTGTTTGTTTCATTGAAAGAGTTCACCGTCATAGCTCTCAGAATTAGCAAGCTGAAATGGCAGTGGGCAGGTCATTTAGCTCGCAGAACTGATAACCGCTGGGGAGTAAAGGTTTTCGACTGGCGGCCGCGGTGCAACGCAAAACGGAGTGTTGGGACTTGGGAGACCATCAACTCGATGGACTGACGACATCGTAGCGGTCGCAGGGAGTCGATGGATGGAGGTGGCTCAGGACCGCTCTTTGTGGCGTCGTATGGGGGAGGCATATGTCCAGCTGTGGACGTGTATGGGCTGATATGATAAAATACTAGTTCTAGTTATGATATAGTGATCTCACTATGTCAGAGGAACTTACAATGTACACATGAAACAACTGAATAAATAAATAAATAGTTTGTTTATTTTATTTGACTGACAATTTATTTGTTATTGAAGAAATTTACACAACTAAAATTGAATATGTAACCAACCACCATCGAGACATGTGCATACATATGCAAGTAGTTGTAATAATAAATCACCGTAATTTAGATATAATGTTAACTAGGTTCAGGTTTAATTGGATAATGTGTTAATTATTCACACAATAATCGTATGTATTAATTTAACACGTAATAAATTTTGATGATAGGTACTAGTTTTAGCTAGCAGCTGCGACCGCCTGTATTCGGGATAAAGTATATTTTTTTCTTGTTTGTGTTACAAAAACCTATTATTTCAGTAGGCCCAATTTTTCCCGTGGTTTTTGTAACAGGCGACTAAGGGACATACACCGGGGGACCGGGCAGCAGCGCCTCTTGCAGAATTCATCTACCACCGAACTGCGATTCCCAACCATTCCCAGCGTGGGGATTATGTTCATTACCATGAGATAAAAAAATCAGGGGTGGCCTGCGTCCAGCTGTTGAGATTTGAAGTTGAGACCTTAGCACGAGCAATGTTCATTCTCCCCAGATATCCGATTCCCTGAATGTCTAATTCCCTAAATGTCCTGTACGTAATGTGTGTACTAAATGTGTGTGTTGATTATATTTTACGCATTCGATGGCGATGTGACGTATTTTTTCTCTATTCTACCCAAGACTACAATGCCCGTGCTATGCTTACTGGTCTAAAATGTTTTATATATACTGATGGATGTGACTCGAGGGTAGAATAGCTTTTTCTATAAAAGCCGGCGCAAACCAACGCTCGCTCTCATTTTGCTGCGCGCCGCCGCCGTGGAGTCAACACCTCGTTATAGCCGACGGAACGAGGGACTGCGGCCCATTCTGCTACAAGTCGTGCTGAACGGACATTCACTCTCTTGCGTATTGTTGTATCGTTGCGATAAGTACCTAAGTGTAGTTGAATATGAGAAATCCTCATTGTGTTGAGTTATTAATTTTCCATTGTTTGAGTAAAATCCTTTAAGGTTGTGAAAATTGTGTTTCTTTTAAATAAATTAGCTTGACATTGCTAAAAATACAATATTTCAGCTAGATCGTCTGTACTGTAGTTTTGACCTGAAGAGGTAAAAGACGTGCAATGCATGCACCCAAACTAAAGCATTTAAAATATGAGTGTGAAAGAGCTCCATTGAGAGGGTGCGGATTTGATCCCCTTGAGAAAAATGTTTGTAAGATCTGCAGAGGTTTATTTAAGATTGTTATTTTCTGGGTATGATAAAATTATCTATTTATTTAGGATAATTTATTATCTATATCGGAGTGTGCTGGGAGTTCTCTGAAGGATAGGTTTTGCAACGAATACATCCGACAGAGAACGAAGGTTATCGACATAGCTCAAAGGATTAGCAAGCTGAAGTGGTATTGAACTGGCCATGTCTCTAGAAGAACCGACAACCGCTGAGGTAAACGAGTTCATCATCATCATCATCAGCCTATACCAGTCCACTGCTGGACATAGGCCTCCCCTAATGAGCGCCATAGCGCCCTGTCTTCAGCTTGCCGCATCGCATATGCCTAACCTAGCAGTCTTTCGCAAATCATCACCCCACCTGATCGGAGGGTGTCCTACACTACGTTTTCCGAGTCGCGGTCTCCACTCAAGAACACGTTTACCCCAGCGGTCGTCGGTTCTTCTCGTGATATGGCCAGCCACTGCAGCTTACTAATCCTTCGTTCTCTATGACTAATGTAGGCTGATGATGATGATGATGAACGCATGCGAAGCTACGGACAAAAACTAGTTTTATATGTATAGGCGATGATGAAGGGGTGGTAATGCGCTGTGCGTCTGCTTGTGCTGGACTGTTGTGTTGTACCTTTCATGAACGTATATAGTACCCTGGTGCTTTTCCTTTCGAAGTTTAATCCATACGTAAGATTGCGCTTTGATTGGCTATTTCCTATTTCAAAGTAATAATTTGTATCTCACAAAGTAATTAAATAAGGAGATGGTCGCTCATATCGACAGGAAATTAAAGTCATATCAAATATATCTGGGCTCCACTGATTGGTTCAATTTGATCAGTTTATATTATAAATTAAATTCATTTATTTATAATATTTATTTATCCAAACAATAAGTAGTAGCTTAGGTGACGCCAAACTATTCGAAACTAACTTGATAGGACGTGAAAATGTCACCGATTCATAACGATCAAAACGAATAATCCGACTTCAAATTCCTTAGTATATAGCATACACTGGTTTTTTTATGATATCCGGGACAAATATTAAATGATCGGGAATAAAATTGACCATCTCGGGGTATTTTCTTCATAAAATAGCGAAAGAATTTCCAAAATCAGATATCGAAGAACATTTAATGTAGGTACGTAAAAATTATAAAATATGTCTAGGTATTAAGTTAACTTATATACAGTTGAACATACAAAAGCTACTCTTCTTTTATTTTTCGTTGGTTATAGCAATTTCCTGCGCCAAACTAGCGCCGTCGTCGCCACCTATTTCATTTAATTTTTTAGTATTATGCACCCTGGAAGGGAGTGCAAAAATGAGTTCGTCTTTATTTAGGTACTTAATAATGTCAAATAGCATTAAAACAAAATAAAAAATAGTAACAAAATTTAACAATTCCATATACATTTCATGCTAAATTAAATATAATAGGTACCTACTTAATTAGCAATCATTTCCTGAGCAAGTTTGCATAGCAATCAATTTTCAAAGACGTTGGTGTCTATTGCTATGTAATATTTATGTAAATTTTCGGCACACAAACCTAAGTCTACTGTGCAACATGCCTCCGCGAAACAAGTTGTCTTTTTAGTCAACACGCTTGACAACAGATAGGTCATCGCAGAGGAAGTGTTAAAAATAAACAGAAGGAAGCTCTGCCCTTCCTGAATACCCACGATCACAATACACTGTTTTACTCGATGCGTCTTTATTGGACGGTGGCGGTTGTAATTGTATCAGCGTGTTCTCAACAGCCCATAATGGTCCACTGCTGGACGCAGGCCTCCCTTGTTTTTTTTATCTTATGGGGGTAATACCCATAATCCCCACGCTGGGCATGCGGGTTGGGAATCGCAGTTTGGTGGTAGATCTATTCTGCAAGAGGCATTGCTGCCCGCCCACCGTTGTATGTCGATTAGTCACCTCTTACGACGGGAAGAGTTAGGTTGGTGCAAATTCCTAGCCGGCACCAAACGGATGAGCGTGTTATAATCTAGCAATACCTGCGACTTTCTACATTAGTCTGATTTTCCGAATCTTATCCTCAATCTTAACAAAATTCAAATGGAATCCGCACTCTGACTTCAATGTTAAACTTTATAATTAAGTTTCTCCAAACTCGTGACCTTGTCAACCCTCGTCAATACCTACATGTCTACAATGTTTACTTATTTATCCCGCTTTTTATACAGGGTGCCCCTTAATGACTGGGTAATTCTACTGTTGCGAGTGCGCTGGGTAAGGTCAGTCCTTCGATCAGGTATGGCACTGACCTCCTATATATCTGGAGGTCGGTGCCCCCATACCTGATCGAAGGATACCTTTATTGATGACATTTGATTGAAGGGCTAAACAGACAAAAAAATCTAACTAAAATGGCAAAAAAAATTGACTTTTGTCTTATTATTATTTTCGTAAATATGTTTTTTGATTTAACGCCCACAAATTGCACCCGTTTTTATAATGGTTACTGTAAAAGTGTAGCCTATTAATCTATCACAAATTTTAAACAGAAGTCGATTGTTGTAGATTATTTGCAACAGTCTGCAGTTAGCTCACTTGTTTCTATTGTAAATACAAGTTTTAATTTAGTTCTATTATTTGATAGTAATTTTCTTTGTTAATAAAGTATAACAATATCTACATACCAAATTTCATCTAGGCAGATTTTTTTTTAGTTTTTTATTTATATTTTGTGCAACATGCCAGAAAAATTTAGTTCCACTTTGGTAAAATTTATTATAAAACTTTAAAATTGTAGTTTTGTTAATTTTTATTTTTCTTATTCGTTAATTTTGAAAAAATACTCGTACCTTCTCTCTAATTATAACAGAACACACAACACGTCTTTACTAAATCTCTTGGAACAATTTATTTATGTACATTTATCAAAGATAGTTGTAGAATGGCCACCATAATGTTGTTGTAGTTCAATTAAAGCAGGTAAACATGGGTAGGGAATGTAGGCTTCTTTAATTTTATTGCTGACGTATCATTGCATGCAACAGGCTATACTAAACATCTATTGTCTAGTATATGTAGCCAGTTTAATTATCTTACAGTAACAGTTAGCCTATAATGCAAAGATCGCCTTGATCCCTCCATGCGTCAATTAAGTACTAACCTTATTTTTTGGTTTAAAAAATCAACTCAAAAACAAAACTAATATGCCTACTGTTACTAAACCACCCCTAAAAGTATGGTTCCTACTTTTTAATACAACCTGTATGTAAAGAGTTCAATTAAAGATGTGTGAAAATGACAACATAATTGTACTTCGGTTTAGAATCTAAGATATTTTACGATAATAATTAAAACAAAAACGGATAACAATATCTTTATTAAATATATAAATAAAAAAATGTATATTAAAAACGTAGGTACCTACTAGAAATAAGTTAAATGATCAATGTAAGCTTTCAAAACTAAAAATTGTATATGTGATAGATAGATAGAGAATACTTAATTCATCAACCTAGAAAAGCAGATTGTTTTAAATTAACATATTATAGAGAAGAGCAATGAATTTGGCGGCCTTATCGCTTAAAACAATTTTTTCGAACCAGATCATGATGATACTCGTACCAATGTCGTTAAATACTGTTCAGTTGTTAAGTTTCATTTGGTTTGGTCATTTGTATAAAAGAAATTACGATATGTTTGAATCGGAGTAAAGGTAAAAAATAATGTCTTATGGCTCGTGAATATTTTCCGAGACACACGGCGAGCGACCCAATTCTACCGTTTCCAGATGGTACTCTCTCACTAGAACAGTTGGTGCAATCTCCAAAATTAGACAGAATCTAATCCCCTCCCGGGAATTGGCTATAAATTTTCGGTCATTTCGCAGAGTGTCCTGAGTCTTTAAATGTCTTTGGATCCCCATGGTGCCATCGAAACTTCGGTTACGAAACCACGTTTATGGCTAAGTGGTTTCTTTACATATCGACGACGGACCGAGACAAATTGACACCTATTTTGGGTTTCAGAAATAAATTTTAATTAATTAACATATTCGATGACAAAGTGACGTAATTTTTCTCCATTCTACTTATTCCCTTGATATCAATCCCCGTATTTGCTTTACTGGACGAATAATAATTTTACAACCACATTGTATTATCACTGGTGTATAAAAAACACACCAGTTAAGTGAGCTAAGCCAAAACTAAGTTAGCTTAGCTTCTGCAACCCGTAATAAGTCTGGCAGTAGGTAGTGCTACTCTGTGGATACAACTTGAACTCTGTTTTCAAGACAACTAGAAAAATATGTTTCTTACTTTTTGAAAATTTTATAAAATCGTATTTTCGAAATACTAAAGATCTATCAATCCTGAGCTTTAATATACCTAAATAATAAATAATTTAAAAGTATGATGGATGATCACTGACGCTAAGCGATTTCAGGTATCATTAGGTAGACTCTTAAGAGATGTCGCTATTTTTACCTGTCATGCGCAATTTTCCGCCAGTCCTCCGCTTATAACTCACGCAGGTCATCTTCTAGGTATCACCTCTTCCAGCGGCAGAACACCTAAGTTATTGCATTTAATTCTTATTTTTATCCAAACAATAAAAGTACCTTTTAAACAATCAGACGTGTGGCTTAGAATTTGCACCACCCCAACTCTTCCCGTGGGTGTCGTAAGAGGCGACTAAGGGACATACAACAGGGGGCGGGCAGCAGCGCCTCTTGCAGAATATAATCTACCACCGAACTGCGATCCCCAACCCGCATACCCAGCGTGGGGATTATGGACATTACCCCCATGAGATAAAAAAAATGGGGGAGGCCTGCGTCCAGCAGTGGACTATTATAGGCGGTTCAGGTGAGGTGAGGTGAGGAAACAATCTGAGGCGCACAACCTAGATATTAACCCCAGGAGACAAAAGCCAATGAGGCGCTTTTCAGGGGGAGGCCTGCTTCCAGCAGTGGACCAATACAGGCTGTTGAGGTTAAGGAGGTGCTCTGAACCTACGTATGCATAAATACCTACCATTATCTTAACCTACTATCACATCCGATTATTTCGAATAGATAACCGAAGTTCTTTACAAACTCTGATTGGTTCATAATGCTACGGATTCGCCCCGTCGCAGATTAAACAGCTTTTTTTATAGGTTTCAGTGAGCTACTGAGAAAAATATCCTAAAGCGTTTTGAGGAGATTAAAAAACGGCTGGTGCAATTTTATTTTTAACATGCGTTGGACTCAGTAGGATTCGATTGGATTTTACATAAATAATGTTAATCTAACATTCATTTATTATAAATGTGAAACTTTGGATGGATGGATCGATGGATGGATGTTTGTAACTCAATCACGCCAGAACGTCTGCTGAGATCTACATGACATTTGACTTAGAAATAGATTAAAGTCTGAAATAGCACATAGGCTACTTTTTAACCCGAAATTCCTATGGGAACGGATACTACGCGGGTGAAACCGCGAGGCGCTGTTAGTAATTTATATCTATCTATAATATAAAAATGAATCGCAAAATGTGTTGGTAAGCGCATAACTCAACAACCAACGCCTGGACCAATTTCGCTAATTCTTTCTTTGTTGTGTTTGTTATTGTCAGGAGAAGGTTCTTATGAAAGAAAAAATTAAGAAAGTTGGAAACATAAATTTCCACGGGGGCGAAGCCGCGGTTCGCAGCTAGTTCTTTTATAATTTCTAGTATTTTTACAGGAAATGTACGTAATAATTGTTTTTTAGGTGCTATAAGTTTGCTGTGATGTTGTGTCTGTAAGAGGTTAGCACTTAGCACCATCTCCAATCTAATATATTATAGAAAAAAACCATAAAAACTACTAGACCGATTAGAATTTTTTTTTTATTGTTTGAAAGCTACATTACCACAAATTAGTGATTACCATAGGCTATAGAATAAACCAGTGCAAAGCTGGGGCGGACCGCTACTTTATAATGTACTTTATATTAAATACCTTGTCAGTTTTGGTTTACTCGCTGTATAAAGCCTTAATCTTGTAATAAGCTTCTTGCTGTAGGCTAACTAAAATTAATATATTGGTTAAAAGATTTGAATTGTCTGAGACCGCAATTTATTCAAAGATCCTAGGATCTTACGTTCCGTTTTGTTACTAAAAGTACCTACCTGACAGTTTCCAGCAATCTGAAGTATTATCAGAGAAGTCCGCCATATTTATTTATTTTAACAATTATGTTAGCCTACAGCAAGAAGCTTATATCCTTCAATACAAGATTTAGGCTATACACAGCGAGTAAACCAAAACTGACAAGGTAGGTATTTAATATAATGTAGGTACATTATAAAGTAGCGGTCCACCCCAGCTTTGTACGGGTTTATTCTATAGCCTATGGTAATCACTAATTAGTGGTAATGTAGCTTTCAAACAATAAAAGAATTTTTCAAATCGGTCTAGTAGTTTTTATGGTTATTCTATAATATATTAGATAAGAGATGGTGCTAAGTGCTAACCTCTTACAGACACAACATCACAAAGCATGGGATATAGTAAAAAATAGTAGATAACACACATTCAAATTATACTTGCTAACTAATTATTAATAAAAAGTAAAACAATAACCAACAAAAAAAATTATAAGATTGTACACATGAAAAATCATTATTACAATGTATTTAACAAAGCAAAGGAATTAATAAGACACGTCACAGCTAAACGACTGAGCGGATTCTAATTGTATTTTGCAAGATATCACAATCGAGGTGTACCAAGCAAGTGTAGGCCTATTTCCAACAGTGGACTACTATAGACTGATGATGATGATGAATCAAGTGGCGGCGGAAGATACTTCAAACGCAAGGCCAAAATGATGAATAAAAATATTACGAAGTAACTCGTGTCGTGCCTTAGTTTAACACCCTCGAGAAAATCAGGAGCTAGTCGAAAAAGTTGCAATTAGCTGAGACTCTCGCCAAGATAACCCCCGCTCCAGTTGACGCGATAATTAATTGGAATATGACAAGACAGGGCTGTATTCAGTGCCACGAGATTTATGTCGAATAAACTCTTGACGAACTTAATGAGGGATCAATTGATTTAAATTTTCTGAATATACAATATTTTATTCCAAATCGAAACCGTAGCTATGACGTTGAATCTGTACCTTTGTGTCGGCCAGGGTGACTTATCAATTCCATATAAGTAATAGTGAGCTCACATAGCCGTACTGAAGATGAAGATGAAGTTATCTATTATAATTTGTAGTCGGGCTTCGCACGGGTATTTAGTTACTTTTTCGTCAATTTTCCAATGTTTTTAATACATCTTATCCTATTCCGGACTAAGAAAAACCCCACAAATCATCATCATCAGCCTATATCAATCCACTGCTGGACATAGCACTCCCCTAATGAGCGCTTAAGTGCCCTGTCTTCAGCTTGCAACAATAACATCCAACAAATAAATCAATGAAAATCGGTCCCGTCGGTCTTGAGTTATTAGATGGTGTAATTAACACGACTTTGTTTTATATTAAACTCGTATAGATAACCTGCAAGAATTTCATTAGATACATTCACTCCATATATGCTCTTACGGAATTTTTCTCTAGCAATTTGCGCTATTTTATATTGAACCCTAGCATAACAGCGGGATTTTGACCTATTTTATAGAAGAGGAGGTCAAGTCCAGCCCTGGTGACACATGAACATGACACGCGGAGACCTGCTGACCCGTTTCCCTGCAACCACCTGCTACTAGTCAATTTACCTTTAAAAAAACTCGGAAACCCTCCGCCGAAAGAAAGCTGAATGTTGACTCAACATACATAACCATCGCAGCGGCCTCGTTTCACCGTCAGAGGAAAACTCCCATTGCACTATTCAAACCTTTGCGTTTACGGTTCATATCGGTGTGCGAAAGTTTTGGTGGTTAGGATATTTTGTGGTTTTAGCTTGGTGGAATGCTTGGGTTGAGACCTGAAACGTGATGTTTACGGTATTCAAATTGCTGTCACATGGCCACAGAGGGTGCTGTGAGGCTTAATAAAAGATATTTCATTCATGATCTTGAGGTTGTACCGGTTGTTTTTACTCTACTATGTCGGCTAGTGGGTAAAGAAGTTACACAAAATGTTATAGCTGAAAAATAAAATAAATACAGTAAAGATTACTCAAAGCTACTACTCTGGTACCTTACGTACTCAGGCGCACCACACTCGTGCCTGAGTACCCTATTAGTGGTAGGTAGGACGAGCTTTCAAATCTATTACATTTGTGGAAAAATGGGGCAAAGGTGAGTACGAGCTATTAGTGCTTTTACCAAACGATTCCATTGGTGGATATTTTTATTATTAATAAAAAGATCCATCAATAACACTTAAATTTAATATTTAAGTGTTATTTTATTTTATTTGTTTGTTTGTTATCCCTAAGAAAATAAAAATGTGAAATACACAATTATGTATGACACATTCATCTAAGGGTGGTTATTGTCTGAGACGGCTTTAGTAATGTGCAGAATGTAATCGATGTGATAGGTACTTACGAATCCATCTTACTCACGACAGTACTTTTGACTGCCTTTAAAAAGTGGGACGAATCAGGAACGTTTTCAGCATATAATTTTAGTTTCTTGACTCGTCCCACTCTGGGCCGAATCTGGGACGAGTCAGGAATAATTCCAAAAAATCGAATGCTTAACGTGATAAAATTTTAATACATAAATAAACAAATTATGTTAAATGCTAACGTGGTTTGTAATTTAAAGTAAAAATAAAGTAAAAAGGTTTTATTTTTGTCACAATAACATAAATTAAATATACTTAAAAAAGAAAAGACAAACAAAGAAAAATAAAATAAGAATTATTATTATTATCTTATTTAACCATTTGCCGACCTCTGTGGCGCGGTGGGCGAATGCCTGCCTGCGACGCAGGAGGTTGCGGGTTCGATTCCCACCTCGGGACAAATGTGTGTACGATCTGCAGACATTTATTCAGGGCGTTCTGGTCGCTTTCTATTTATAATAAAAAATATCTATGTAATGTATTGTTATGTATATCAGTTATCTAGTACTCATAACACAAGCTCTGCTTAGCTTGGGGCTAGATAATGCTGTGTAAATTGTCCAGCATTATTATTAATATTACTATAACCTGTAAGATCCACATCATTACCTACAAATAATAATCAACTATCCAATATTTCAATTTGAACCTTTAGTCTCCTCATATTAAATAAATAAATAAATAAATAATGCCGGACAATTCACACAGCATTATCTAGCCCCAAGCTAAGCATAGCTTGTGTTATGGGTACTAGATAACTGATATACATAATATAATACAATACATAGATAGATATTTTTTATTATATATAGAAAACGACCAGAACACCCTGAACAAATGCCTGCAGATCGTACACACAATTGTCCCGAGGCGGGAATCGAACCCGCAACCTTCTGCGTCGCAGGCAGACCTTCGCCCACCGCGCCACATCGGTCGTCATTTGTTTGGAACAGACTCCAATGCTCATCATAGTCATCATTATTCATTTTTACTGACATTCATTCACCCTTTCACTTTGACAAAGTAACCAATTGTCTAAGCCCTTTCATATTACGGGACGTCGTCCATTCAAGTAAAGCGCTGGCAGAGTCGTACATAATGCACGATTGCATTTCAAATACTATCCGGATCTTCGCGAGTGAAAGACCAATTTGATGTAGGGAGCGGGTTACCGGGTAACCGGTTACTTTTAGTCCAGTATAAAAATGCACAACTAATATTTAATTTGAAGGTCTGCCTGCGACGCAGAAGGTTGCGGGTTCGATTCCCGCCTCGGGACAAATGTGTACGATCTGCAGACATTTATTCAGGGTGCTCTGGTCGTTTTTTTGTATTGTATTATGTATATCAGTTATCCATAACACAAGTTCTGCTTAGCTTGGGGATAGATAATGCTGTGTGAATTGTCCAGCATTATTTATTTATTTTTATTTATTTATCATCTTCATCAGTCTTCATTACGGATGTAAGCGGGTTAACTACGAACTTATTTGTGTTGAAAGAACACCAACATGTCCACAGCTGGACATAGGCCTCCACTAATGAGCGCCATAGCGCATAGCGCCCTGTCTTCAGCATGCCGCATCCAGCATCTGCCAGCAGTCTTTCACAAATCGCCATCCCACCTGGTCAGAGGGCGTTCTGTACTACGTTTGCCGAGTCGCGTTCTCCACTCAAGAAGAAAGCTAATTTTCTGACAGAGTCGATAGTTTCCAGTGGTGGCCGCTGGGATTTTTTTTCCACTGGTCACTGGTGGTGATGAAGATGGTGGTGACGAATGGGAATAGAAGTATAGTCCGGATTGACGCCCCAAGAAACATTCGAGCTCGCCAACCCGTACCCTAATTTCTGAAATTCTTAATCAAGTTTTGATGGGGTAAATTCTAACTTAGCCTGAAAAATAACCTAAATTTCGAATTAATCAATGCTTGTTCGAGATTATCGGAAGTTAATGGGGCGCTACTAAAGGCGCTAAATATAATGTAGGATAGACTCGAATGTACCAGTGGTACTAAGGCCCCAGATTATTAGGCTTGAGCATGTGGGTTTAGGTTTACTGTCAAAATGTACTCCAATGAATAATTCACCAAAGTCACGGCTTAGCAAGTATGTATGGATGCAAAGCAAAATCCGATCGGTGACTGTTAGAAAAGCTGTATTTTTTTGCATTGGTACCTACTACGTGGATAAGATTGCTGTGACGCCTTTAGTCATCATGGCTAAGGTGGCTATTCCACTCGTCCAATTTCTTTGTTCAATGTCCATTTTGATCAAAGAACTTGGATGACTTCATCCAATTTACTAGCAACACCGATATTTGATCAAAGATTTGGATACTAGTTTCTGTTGTTTTTATGAAAACGTATACAGGTTAATTATTTTCCATGGAACAGAAATTTTATGATTTAAATTAAAGTCTGTGATTTAGTTTAGCATGAGCTACACCTTTGCAAGTTTTTAGCCCGATCTGTTGAAAAGTTTTGGCGTAAAGTAGTAACAATCATCCATCTATACATCCAAACTTTCGCATTTTTAATTTAAGTGTGATGTGATGTAATTTCATTTGAAATCAACTACGCAAATTACTTAAGAATCTTGGACAAAGATATTGGATGAGTGGAATGGGCACCGAACATACACGGTGCCACAAATGAAAAAATATATATGACTTTATCAAAGATGGCCATTTAGCTATCCAACATGTTACTAGGTCGAACCACGCTTATATATAGTGTGGATAGGTTGTGTAGTATAATACATTCGACAGAGAACCAAGGTTATCGACATAGCTCAAAGGATTAGCAAGCTGAAGTAGCAGTGGGCTGGCCATATCTCGAGAAGAACCGACAACCGCTGGGGTAAACGTGTTCTTGAGTGGAGACCGTGAATCGGCAAACGTAGTGTAGGACGCCCTCCGACCAGGTGGGATGATGATTTGCGAAAGACTGCTGACAGATGCTGGATGCGGCAAGCTGAAGACAGGGCGCTATGGCGCTCATTAGGAGAGGCCTATGCCCAGCAGTGGACTGATGTAGGCTGATGATGATGATGATGAGGTTGTGTAGGAAGTGATTCCGCATTCCTTTATGCAGCCATGCAGAAAATTACATTGTGAGTAAAGGAAGCCCTATTGGTATTAGGAACACTCAACTGCAGTCAATCTAGATCATTCTATTATTATCTAGGTTTTCTTATCATTCTTTATTTTATATCTTGAGTTTTATTGATCTAGTAGGTAGATAAGCACAACATTGTACAAACTATGTTATATAGAAGACCTACAAAAATAAAAGATTTTAGTATTATTATTAGATTTTTTTAAAATCTTGTTTACTGCCCAATCTCCTGAAAATATGCATTAAAGACCGTTCACCGTAAGATGTGCCTCGTCTGTAATTAAATTATACACAAAGTAGGGGACATCTTACGGTGAATGGTCTGTAATTCATACAAACTTGGGATTTTAACTTAATTTATAACGAGGTTTGCGACAGCCGATAACAGATGAACGAACAGAATGTCATCTGGAATGAGGCCTCTTTCGGCATAGTCTCAAAAACAAAACAAATGACACTGGTGATAGGGTACTATGTAGATCAAAAATGAAACTTCTATTATGATTATGAGAGACAATCCACAAAACTAAAACTCAATCTTTTTCAAATTAAGAATAACAGTAAAAAATAATTCACAACTACATTTTACTATTTCTTTTCATTATAATAAAATATACCTACATAGCCACAAGGCCGATAGATAGTTTTAACAACGCAATTTAAAGAATAGAAACTTTGAACTAACTAGTATTAACGATTGAAATAGTGACAATGTGATTTTACTTATCCGAAAGTATAAACTCCTTCTAAATTATCATTTTGAATACTTCAGCTTAGGTTTTTTTATTTCGATGTTTAACATAAAAAAAGGGTTTACTTTTTCTGTCTTCGTTACACGCAACGCAAAGAACCAACACATTCTACCACGGAGAAAGAATGCCCCCACAGATTAGTAAGTACCTATGGTACTAAAGTAATGCCCCTTATTTTAAACATCAATAAAGAGCTTTCTGTTCGATTTTCAAATTTGAATTCAAATTAAATGTTTGTCATTTGTAAACAGAACACCAAAAAGTCGAATCTGTACATAAGAGGACGAATGTCGTGCACCTAGTATTCAGACAAAACAAAAAAATACTTTTATTCTATGCACATTTTTTCAGCAAGTGAAAAACTTATCATCATTATTTTTTAAATTAAAAATCTTTAAAAATGCTTCTTAGTTACTAGGTACAACTATTAATTCTGCTCACCGTTTCTAAAATTGCTTTACTGGTTCCGGAACAAACTTACTCTTCAATTTCGTGTAATTCTGTTTTATATCTATATTTAAATAATTTCTCAGTGTCACTGCTTTTGAGCCACTTAATATTAACACTTATATTCTTCTCTGTAAACCAATCAGGAGAACAAAATCATTTAATAATATATAATAAAGTTTTAAATAAAGTTGTGGAATTGAGTGAGAGCCAGTATTGTCTAAAAGCAAACTTTGCGTTTTGCTTATAATAAAATTTAGTAAGTAAATGACATCTCTCTCAGGTGTTACTTTTAGTGAATTGTATATTTGCTTACCGGATAAGGCAAGTAGGTAAAAATAGTAAGTTCAGTTTTACTTATTAACAATTTTTTTTTTTTAAACTGTTAGAAACAAGCTTTATCTAGATAAAGCTTGTTTCTAACTGTTTGGTCCTAGGACCAGAGTCCTAAATTATTAGCTATGATTAAGCTATCTTTAATATACATAATATTAATAATAATAATAAACCGTGTGAAGCCGGGGCGGGGCGCTAGTCACCAATAAATTCTGAAAGTAAAAACATGTGCTCAACGTAAAAGAGAACACATCTATCATGCAAATCTATTCGCTTTGCCAGATATTCCATCATCTGACAGAAGATATGTCTGAAGGTCATTAGTAGATTTAGTAGATTACGTGTGGCAGCCTCTGACAACTTATAAAATGTTGCGATGTATCAACATAAGCTACTTTAATACATTACCCGTTTATCTGTTTATCTATTATACTTGAAATCACACTTAATGTTATAACAGCGAAAGTTGGATGTTTAATACTTCTTCACCTCATAACCAAGGAACGGAGTTGCCCTGTAATTGTGCATAACTGCACACATGTTGTCCAAAATCTAAATAAACATCATTATATATGCTCTTTTTATCCCGGGAAATGCGTGTGAAACTGTGAGCAGAAGCTAGTTTTTACATTATTAGTAAAGTTAGAACAATCGGCGGAAAATTGTAATGATGTCTTTATTTTTCTTGACAGTCGCGTTTTATTTTAAAAGCTTATCGAATTTCCGTACAGCTTTTTTCGTACCTAGGAAAATACCTGGCAATTTTACCTTTCCTTCAAACTAAGAATACTCATTTTCATAATCCCGGCGAACCGAGAAAAATGAAAACCGATATTGCAAACGATTTACACGTAAACAAGGCAGCTTTTGTGCATTTTCATGAAAATTTTGTTCAGGAAACATCTTACAATGGCATCTCCTTTCAGCAATAATCAGTTATGTCGAAAACATATTTTATAGAACGGCAGAAGAAATTAGGTCGAATCTAGAGACTCAAAAGGAAGGCTAGATGTTTGACTGCGAATTAGATCATCATCATCATCAGTCTATACCAGTCCACTGCTGGACATAGGCCTCCCCTAATGAGCGCCATGATAGCGCCCTGTCTTCAGCTTGCCGCATCCAGCATCTGCCAGCAATCTTTCGCAAATCGTCATCCCACCTGGTCGGAGGGCGTCCTACACTACGTTTTCCGAGTCGCGGTCTCCACTCAAGAACACGTTTACCCCAGCGGTTGTCGGTTCTTCTTGAAATATGGCCAGCACACTGTCACTTCAGCTTGCTAATCCTTTGAGCTATGTCGATAACCTTGGTTCTCTGTCTGATGTAGGTATTCGTTGCGAATCCTATCCTTTCCGCGAATTAGATACCAACCTAGAGATTTCATTCGGTAGATTTTTTCTGTTTTCTGATTGAAAGATATCAATTACATAGTAACTTGTACTTGTTATACATGCTTTTAAGGGCTGATCCCTTGTTTAATTGGTTTTATCCTAATCCTTAATTGTGCTTCCTCAGACCCGTGTCGGGTTCCTTTTGTTTAGACTTTTCTAATTGGGATTTTAGGGATAATTGTGTTTTATAAAAGTATGAACGTATTTTGTATGATTTTATGATCTGTCTCCATGTAGACCAAACGTTTCAAGATATGGTTATCTCTTTTTCGAACTGCCAAAACAAACGACATACAATGCGAAAACTCAAAGGTCATGGGGACGAGCCATTATGCTTATTAGATTTTTTTTAACAAAAATTTGTCTGTATGAGGAAGTTCCAGCCTATTTTTCATTCGATAACCAAACTATCCGGAACTTTATCTAAGAGCTAATAAGTATGTACTGTAGCTACTAGGTACACATTAGGCGCTTCGAAGCGCGCGCTTTGATTATCAAACGACTAAATTCCTCCATCTATTTAAAACATAGCACTAATTGTCAAGAAACACAGGTTTACCTAGTTCAGGCTAAATTGTTATACCTAGCTATATTTATTTATAAAGTGCACTTATGTATTATCTATTTACCTACCAGTTGTTTTGAATATTTATTATTTATAGTATGTATTATGTATGTATGGCAAGCTGCAGAAGACAGGGCGCTAAGGCGCTCATTAGGGGAGGCCTATATCCAGCAGTGGACTGATATTGGCTGATGATGATGATGATGATCATAGTATGTATTTGTCTATAAACATTAGGTGGTTTAGGCCTAAAAATAAATAAATAAATAAATAATCAATCATTTGTGAGTTATATCTATATGTTACTCACAGATGGTTGATATTTAGGCATTTAGGAAATTAGTGCATTTATATTGCACTAGGTTGAAGATCATAAAACTACCAAAGGTGATAGGTATTTTAACAAAATTATTTTTTTTTATTACATACTTTTTCTCTCTTGTGGTGGGTCCATTTGGATTATTAGGTATGTTCTTTGGGTACTATCATCCATGTTCTACCTCTTCAGACGAGGATACTTTTAACATAGTTGATTATTGAATGTAAGTTTGTACGATAAATAGAAATGCAATCAATAATTTTCTTATAAGTTGAAAAAAACGGTTGTTTACAATAAAAATGTCAAATACTGCCATCCACACTCCACAGATACAGATAAAGCCTACCAAGCATAACCACTCTTTATATTCTCGTACATATACAAAAACCTCTGTAATTCTAGAGACCGAGAGCATACTGAGAACGATTGGAAACGGGGATACGATAACAGAACGTCAAGTCAATTCCGCTACTAGAAGATTTAGATTGTGAATAGATAATGCTGGTTCCCTAGATCCATACACATCCAATCGCGTTTTTGGATGCGGACGTGATCAATGATTTTATAAAGCGCACTGCAAAACGCCTAATGTTTTCCAACTCGCTTTAAAGCTTGGTACTTATTAGTAAGCTATGCATTGTATTAGATTAATTAAGCTATAGGTACCACCTACAAGTAAATACGCTAACCCTAAATTAAGGTATAGGTACATCTTCATACTTTAATATTTTTTTTCAAATTCTGTTTCTTTTATAATTTTCTGGGGGCCGGCGGATACGATTGGATTTTCCTTGGATTTTCTTAATTAATTTTGCTCCCACAACGCACAATAGAACCCATAAATGTGGAATGTTTGAGATTTAGTATATCTAGGTATATAACATTTTTGTTAGGACGAGCCGTAGAGCCGCGCTTATTTATAATTAAATTCCTAAGTTTTAAAATATTTTCGTATGAGTTTATTAAATTTAGTTAGACTTCCCCACGAAAATATTTGCGTTCGTCGTTTAGAAATTTTGAAACACGCTAATATTAATAAAATAATTTTACGTCTGGCCAGGAATAAATTACCTTATTGAAATAAGTTCCCAAAATGAAATAATTTTCGATCACGGCTGGACTCGAACTCGCGCCCCATCCTCAGTACGTCTAAGATTTCGTGGCTTAGTTGTTTAGAGCACACCGTAGGTACTAAGGGGTCCTGCCAAAATCGAGTTTTTTTTGGAAATTTATTTTATTTTTAGATGGGGGTAAGTACTACAACAAAAATACACAAACACAAAAATGCTAACATAAAACTAATATAACCGTTCTAAAAACAAGTGGTCACTACTCTACACATAATCCAGTAAAGTTTCTATTGAACGGGCCGCAGCGATACCATTGTGCAACGTCGTCGGCAGACTGCTAAGTGCCACAAATCCTTCACCCACCACCCCTCACTAAGTCAGTACCCATTGAACGACCGCGGAAAAACAACGCTATGGCCCCAATCTCTCTCGTTCTTGTTTTACTCGCGATCGTTAAAACGGAAATCACCGTGGCCTCGGCAGAAGCCAGGTTAAGCCAGTTACTAACTTTTCCCGCGCAAATCAGGACATCGGAAACGCCTGCAGCCTCCGCCGGAAACAATCTAAATGATGGCAGAGAAGCGCTGCCAATCGGCAGAAAAGATTTCCAGCCAATCTCGCAAGCTTCCTCTCACGGTGACAAAAAAGCAGAAAACGTTTTAAATACTTTAGCTTCTAATCAAAAAGATGGCGAGAGAATAAATTTGATCAAGCCACTGCCGATGGTCTGGGAGAATTGTATGGAAACAACATTCAAAGGAAATCAAGCTGTAGACACAGTAAAAGCGCTAGATATGGAAACAGTTGTAAACTATCCTATAGAAAACCTTAAATCTAGACGTAATTTAACAACCACTTGGAATAAACGAAATGCCCAAAACTATAATATATCTGCAGCAAAAAACGCTTGGATTGAGAAGTACAACAGCTTATTAAATAGTAAAGCAGACGGAAGACGTCAGCAAAAGCCTGATTACGTTCCAGTGAGAAAAACGTCGCCTTCCTTAGACCCAATGGAATTTACCACAACAGTTCCAACATCATCTATTACAACTTCTTTTCATTCCACTAGAACTGCACCAACGTCAACAACAGTTTCATCAACGTTCGATCCCAATTTGTCAATCACCACCGATTCTTCTGCTTTCCACGATATACCGGTTATTCCGATTACAAGAGAAGTGCTAAGAGAGGACATTGAAATACAAAATATAACCGAAAAAAATTTAGTCAATAGTTATACCGAAGACTGGTATGATTTAAAAGAAGTTAAGGAGAGATCCAAAATAAGATTTAGCAGCATGCCTCAAAGGACTACATACTTGATCCCAACTTTGAGGCTAGACGATGGTTTTCACCCTTTTGGTTTTATGTCGGAATTTTTCTATCTAATCTATCCGTTCGAGTTTCCAGTTGGTGAGTTTTAAAATCTAAATATTTTTGTTATTTGTGACTAATGGATGACTCTCCCAACTTGAGCCGTCTTTAAGAGTCACGACAAAAGTGGTTTGATTTGACGGCTTGTACTTATGATACGTGTGAACAGAATTCAATAGAACCACACACCAACCGACCACTACCACACAGCACCAATTGAAATAAAGGGGTTAGACATTTACTTTACTTTGACCATGTTACATCCTATTTTAACCACACGCGGATGATATAAAATGTGCGACCAGATTAAGTTACATTTGTTTTTTTTTGTATATTAATAATGCTTGATAATTCACACAGCAGTATAACGCGTCCCACATTTTGTAAAAGGTGGATATAACGTATCAAAATTATAAAAATTGTGAATGAATTGTATTTTTTACCTTAATCTGGACGCAACTTAAGAAATGTACCATTGAAAACTTACAAAGGAGGTCTTGAGGTCTTACATTCTCATTGCGTGCATCTCATACGTACAAACTTAGACTCTGAAAGTCTTGTACCAGAAACATACTGTATTTCTTATATCTATCTTATGTTTTTTACTAGATACGAACCAAGCTCCTATTAAGTAGGTAACTAAGTACAACTAAGACACCATGTCAAAAATGTTGTTGAGCAAGTATAGCCATCTATCTGGGCCAATGTCGTACAGTAACATCTAATCTTGTTACTGGCATTAAGTAGATAATCGCATTATGGTTCAATTTGAAACTATTGAAAATTTATCGAATTAATATGCCTTTGAGAAGTTAAGGAGCAATACAGCAAAAGGTTTGATCGTAAAGATGCATAACATCAGTCAAAGGTTAAAGTTTCATTCTACCATTATCTATCGTTTTTCATCACTATTGATAAACCTATAACAATAACACCATCCTATAACAATCCACTAATGGACTTATCCCTCATAAGCGCCGTATTGGGAGGTTCTTATAAGGAGGTAATAACATAATCCCCAGGCTGGGCATGCGGGTTCGAGATCAGGGGAGTGCTTTTTTCGCAATGCCGGCGCTGCAGTACATGGACATCCAAATAATACCTTTGCATTTTTTCGCTGTTCTCTATCGAAGTGCCTTTCGGCAGACTGGTAGAAGATATTCCCAATCTAAGAATAATTTAGATGTAGACGCTACAAAACAGGACTATTCTGCTAAACCAATTACTTCACACTAATAATTATGTATCGGGTATTTATCGCGTACTTTTTGTTTTATTTTCGCAAGTCAGCGATAGAGGAACACTGGTAGACTAACAGCTCGTTCCTACTTGTCGGGTGTCGGGCCCGGATTTTAATCGGTTGTTCCAGTGGGAGTCAGAGTATTTTATATGAAGCTATTCACACTTGCCTGAAATCGGGGTTGTGGGAGTTTTGCCAGCCTTCTACGCCCGGAAAAAATCATGTAGGATCTCGCTCACCTATGAGTAAGTCAGCTGTTCACATTTGTCGGATGTCGGGGCCGGCAACCCTCACCTCGCTACCCCCTTTTTATCTCAGTAGATAGTTGGATGTAGTTATTGACATCCTAAAATATAATAGAAAAACTTTATTTCTTCACTTCTCATTTCTGTTGTTAATGTCTGAAATGTTCCAAAACTAAATTCCCTTAGTATTGGGTACACCCAATATTTTCTTACCTTGGCCGTCTTTATCCATATGATATTTTGTTTTCTTCATAAATAATAATACATCTCACCTCAACAGCCTATAAATGTTCGCTGCTGGACGCAGGCCTCCTCCTGATTATATTGGCTTTTATCTCATGGCGGTAATGCCCATAATCCCCACGCTGGACAAGCAGGTTTGGGATCCCTGTCATAAAAACAACTTTGTCGACGTCCATCGCGCACAGTCGCCTCGCGTAGTTTTAAAAATTAGCACCAGCTTGCGCGACCGTAGCCGGAGCCCTAACTACCTCAAATGAACTCCGACAGACCTAATGTGTGAAAAGAGGAGCGAGGTAATGCGGATCCGACAACCGACATGTGAAAACGAGCTCTAAGGGAGCAACCACTATATGGACCTCCATGACCCTAAAGTTCTACCTCGTGAACGCCACTACCTACTACAAAAGACTGGTTCGAGAGGCGATTGAGATCAAGGAACACCCGAATGTTAATCGTGAAAATGCTGATCGTCTCTCTTCTTTATAGAATCCTGTGCTTTATATCGTGCATCGTGAAATCGTGATCCGATTGTATTGCAGTCGAACACGGTCAGTAGTGTATCGAGTCGTAATGTGAAATTGGACATTCCTGATTCTAAAGATGAATTTAATAAACGGCTACCCCAGTCGTGGATACTGCCATAAATTCTCGACTGTGATTCTGTGTACATCCATTCCCCTCATGACCACGATCGCTGTAACGCGATTGAAACGCATGGAAAAATAAAACAAAGATACGCTTTACATACCCGATCAATTAACTCTAATTTGTTAAAAAATTGCAAAAAGTTCGAGTACCTACTTCATTACATGCATTGATCAACTGAAGTTGCCACCAAGGATGTGTTTTCGTTATCTACGTGGCAATTTTAGGACAACATCATTGTCGTAGTAAAGCGATTAGCAGATTGTAGGTTTAGCAGAATTGGGTCCAGAACAATTAGATACCTACCTATTGGGTAATTTATTTATTTGTTTCTCAGAAATTAGTCTTTCTTTCAGGGCTGATCAAGGATATAGTCTGGGGCGAGTTTACGTTTCCGTATTCTTTTCTGCAGGTAAGTAAAAAATATATATATTAATAACATTTTATTTATAAATAACATCACAACACAAATAATATCTCCTTGACATTCTTTACCACAAACACACTTGAACACTTCAATTTTGGGTAAAATTTATTTAGGAATCCTTCCGCAAACAGATCTAAATATAATATTGAATTAGGTACTTTTTGTTCACGTTTGCCAAATATTTACTCGGCAAATACCTAGTAAAATTTATTCTAAAATTAGGATTGATCTTCAACTCTATATGTGCGTTTAGGTTTGTAGTTACCTAGCGCACCGACTATTCTATCAGCCGAAAATTGAGTACCAATACATACTAATACCACAGTTGAACAGTTATTTCTTTCACATAACATTTTAAACCTAGCTAGACCGTAGTGATTCTGTTGGCACAAAACTTTAACTAAACTAGTGTAAAAATGTTGCTGTTCCCTATTTAGTGATTGTAAAAAGTGAGACGTCAACAATTTTAGGCTAGTTTAATTTAGTTTTGTGCCAACAGAATCACTACCTACCAATATTCTCCTCACTAATATCTATTTTAAAAATGTATACTCATTCCACCCTCTTTTATCCTATTAGTTCATCTTTAGGTACGTTGTGAAAGAATGTCTGAACAGTCTTGAAGACGTTCTTGACCAGTCTGTCGAGGATAGGACCGCCGAACTCTTCAACGATTTGTTTCCAGTTGGTATTCAAGAACTGAAGAACTACTTCACCTGAAATCATAAATAACATTGATTTAAGCTTTTATCCACCTGAAGTAGGAGATGGTCATTGGTATTTCTTTGGGATCCGGTTAAACGTGTTTTTTGTTCTTTATTAGAGGTGTTTTACAAAAAAAAAATACCAGGCGTCTTTACGAACGCGTTCGTGATGAATGATGATGGGCAGAATCGGTGCTGTTTTTTTTCTCTTGGCATCTAGGTTCTATTTCAACGTATTTATTGACAATCCTTAGACGAATTATAAAAGTCCTACGCGCCGCTTTTTTTAAATCCTAATCTGAATAAACATTTCGTTTTATAACGTCCATTAAATAAATAAGTTGCGTTAGAGAAATGTTTAAAACAACGGGTATGAAAATTGCCCATTGCTGCAGATGTTGAAATAACGATCAGTAATTGTACCGCTGATCTAAACTAAGTAATATTAAAAAGAGGAAAGATTCGTATTTTGTATATATCGAATAAACTTAAAAATTGGCTGGATTTCAAAAATTCTTTCACCATTAGAAAGCCTACTTTTCCAATGAAAAGTAGGCTTTCTAATGGTGAAAGAATTTTTGAATGTTTAGGTGAGTTTAGAGATCCATATCTCTAAATTCACCTAAACATTGAAAAAAATATCTCAAAATATATTTTTGTATGTACCTATTATGTATTTACAAACTTACTGAGTTCTGGGTTGCCTTTGAACAGATTCGTCAGGACAAAACTGACTTTATCTCCATACTCGTGTTTAATTTTGTAATCCTTGATTTCGTAGTAGGTGATTCCATCGCGAACTACATCGTGGAATTTAATTTTCGCTCCAATTATCACGTTTTCTGTAAAATAATTAACCCTTAAGTACATACCAAAACAGTCAAAAGTTAAACAGCTAAGAAAAAAAGTAGATTTTTTTTGTTTGTAATATAATTTCACTTATTGGTCATCACAGTAAAGCTTTATCATGTAGATTAAAAATCAAAGCAATCTAATGTTAATTCAACGGAAAATAAATAGGTAGGTAGAAACTTTATTTAATATGGGGATATCCTCGTTAATATTAGGTATAACTTGAATTGGCCAGATATTGGTATATTATTAATATTGGTATATTATTAGTGGTGAATATTTACTAGCACCTGCCCGCGGCTTTGCACGCGATTTGTAAGTAGCCTATGTCCGTCCGTCCCAAAACCATTTACCTCCCTGTCAAATTTTACAAGATCCGTACAGCCTGAAACGTCAACGAACACGTGAAAAGGAACAAAAAGACAGTTACTTTCCAATGTATTATTATTATAATGGATTAAACTCTGTCTGTCTGTCTGTTACATTTTCACGTCTAAGCCGTTGAACGGATCTTAATGAAATTTGGGAAGAATATAGATGCTATCCCGGGGACGGACACATACTACAATAAAGCTTGGAAAAACACGTGCAGAGCTGCCGACAGAAGCTAATAAGGAATAAATATGAATGAAACTATTGAGTTTTGGTTTTTTCTGACTGTGAAAAACAAATAATGAGTTTTGATGAATACTTTCTTTGCACTAGGGTATTAGAAAAATAAAATTATTCTACAAAGACAAGTTAAAGATTCTTTATTTTTATAACAATAATAATTATATCTCATCCTCCTATCCAATAACTACTCAAAACTCACGTGCTTTGATTTTAGCGTCACCATCTCCATTGATTGAAACAATAAGTATTCTTCCATTGGCCTTGTATCTGCCCCTGATAGTTGAGTTGCATCTCAATGACAAATCAACTTCATCATCCTGGTACCTAAAAATAATAAAAAACATTAAAAAAAACGGATATAGTGGCAAGAAGTACCGCTTTTTGTACTATTGAGTGCAACTGTTATTAGATTAGGTTTGCCAGGGTTAAATTTTACCCATGGCACAAATTCCATTCAAATCTGTGTCGATTCGTTTCGTTACACAATTTTAATAGGTTGCTTTGAAAAACGTATAAGCAAAATAAGTATAAAGTAAGCAAAAACGTAGAAAAGATTCCAAAAATCCTATTGTTTTTGCGCGTTTCATTTCACTGATTAAATCTCTGGAAGATGCGAGAGTAAGAAAATGTAAAATGCAATAAATTGCAAATTAATTTGCCTAATGAAATGAAAAATGTTTATCTAATTGGAAATGTAAAGCAATAGCATTCGTCCGGTTGTGAATTTTGCTTTAGAGTAAAATATTATTATTTTACCAATGATACACAAATAACGTGGCTTTCTATGGTAAAAGAATTTTTAAAATCGGTTCAGTAGTTCCAGAGATTACTCCCTAAAAACTCACAAACTTTACCTCTTTGTAATATTAATCTACATAAATTTATATAAAAATCTCCTCTTGGCCGTCATCTGTATTATGTAGATAGAATATAAAAATCACTTAAAATTTATAAAAAAAAAGCTTGACCGATTTTTTTTTTGTCTGCTCTATTTCATGGTTAAGGGGTTCCCGTCAATTAAATTGAATACCTATGCGAATAAAATGTATGTTAACATCATGTTTAAATTACGTTATATAATAAAACGAGGTCAAGGTCTTGTCTTGTCTAAAGTCAAGGTTTAAGTTTTTCAACGAAGTACTTTGTTAAGATTTAACATGGTGCTATCCAAAATCACATCAGAAATAATAAAGGATCTTGTGCAAAATTATCTTTTTCCAATGAGATAGGCCGTACCTACGCGATGGTACAAGAGCGTGTACTTGAAAGCACATACCAGCCAGTATAGGTACAATGTCATAAATAAATAAATAATGCTGGACAATTCACACAGCATTATCTAGCCCCAAGGTAAGCAGAGCTTGTATTATGGGTACTAGATAACTGATATACGTAATATTATACATTACATAGATAGATATTTTTTATTATACATAGAAAACAC
This sequence comes from Eupithecia vulgata, assembly GCA_946478455.1. Lineage (NCBI taxonomy): Eukaryota > Metazoa > Arthropoda > Insecta > Lepidoptera > Geometridae > Eupithecia > Eupithecia vulgata. Next base: position 6,216,568 of record OX297869.1, on the reverse strand, counting down.
CCAGACCAACGGAACAAATTTCTGCAGATCGTACACAAATTTGTTCCGAGGCGGGGATCGAACCCGCAACCTCTTGCGTCGCAGGCAGACTCTCGCCCGCTGCGCCACTGAGGTCGTCATATCATCAGCATCATCATTATAGAATACTTTAGCCAGAAACCATTGTAAATTATACCCTTTCTATTTTTTACAACACTATTCAATATACTCACGAGACATCATCGACAATACACTTCCTCAGTCCGGTCATAGTGCCATTGTTCAAATGCACTTTGAAGCCTCCTGGTAACTCCAGGCTCACATTTTCATCCTCCTTCAAGGGATCCGTAGATTTGACTCCAAGCTCTGGAATGCCTTTAGCGAAGAGTGGAATGGTTTCTTGGACTGACTTCTTAAGGCAGTCGTTTTTGAGGCCCGGACATATCGTGATGAATGAAGCTGGGGGGATAATTTAAAAAATAACAGAAAGCAGCCCGTATTAAGAATATTCCGAATGCTTGCGTCTTCGATTAAGCGATGAATCGTTACTCAAGCATACATAGATCTATGTTACAGGAAGCATTCACAATACGGGCCTTAAGGATGTTAAACATACATCCAGCACTTCTACCGCGCAGCACAAAAAAAAACATTGAAATATGGGTTACTTCAAGTAATTTGTAACTTTAAGATGCATTTTACAATGACAAAACTGCAAGCCTTAAGTAAGTGGTCTGTGAGCTGTCTGTTTTCTTATGACTTTAATATAAAATGCACCTTAACTTAACAAATTAAAGCTTATATATTAATTTACATTTTAGTGCAGAGTACAATGCCAAAATAAGTGCTGTTGGACAATAAATAAATATTATAAAGAACAAATGTGGAATGTTCGGTAAACAAAACACTATCACTGCACTGGCCCAAACATTGCCGTATTGAATTTAATTGATAATTTATAATGCGACATTTCAAAGGAATATTTCCTCTATTTAGGGCCATGCTAATAAAATTGTAATCCGCAACGTTTGTAAAGAAATACCATCAATGCTTCTGTGCGAGCTATACAAATTCTGCTAACTCCTACTTAAATCCTAATTTGTCATAGTAAAATAGGCACTTACGGGCAACTCTAGCTAGGCTCCCATTCACCAGAACCACGATCACAGCTACCACTAAAACTTTAAACATTTTGAATATTTTAACTTATATGCTCAAGAGACAATCTTGTGCAAGACTGGCGGAATCTTAAACGACACTGGCGAATTTAGGCAGCGGACAATCATAAAAGCATGATCTGAATTATTATTTCCTAGTCTTTTTGCGAAGCAGTTAAGCTTGATTATTACTGGTTTTATTGCTGTTTATATTTTTTTAAGATATCATAATTAAATTTGAACTTCACATTTACGGGTGATTAGTTGTTCTAGGAATAATTAACTAAATAAACTACATAATGAAGTCAGCATGGCTTATTTACCCATAATTTTATGTTGTTAATAAGTAAAGTTGGTAATAAATGGGACAATAACAAGGTTCTTAGCATTTTTTGTTCCTGTATATTATTAAAAGTCTTTGATGTGCGTAGCCAGTTTATGTTGTATTTTTTTTTGCAAAACTTTAGTCAGTTAAGGTTTCACACTGTGTTTAAGTAAAACAAGACGATAAACGAGTAGAAGTGTGGCATTGACATTTTAAAAGGATCACTTCCGGTAACTTGATAGAGCTTTTAAATTTATTTCTGCGGGTTTTGTGCAGGATTGGTTGGCATTTTCACGCGCGATGTTTATACATTGTGATATTGAATAAACAATGGCTCAAAATGCACTGACTCATTATTTTAAGATAAACATACCGAACAGACAAAAAAATCATTAAATTGGGAAGTTTATTGTTTTCTTTATTTTGAAAAAAACTCACTTTTTCACACAAGGAAAATTAAGACTTATGTTCAATCAAAGTTCCAAACGCTAGTTTCAAATAAGTGAAGATCGAGATAAGTCTGGTTTGGGAAACATATTTTCGCGATGGTTTTTTTATGAATTCTAACCTTTTCCCTGCCTTATCTAGATAAGGAATTATGGTTGTGATGATTACTGAGATAACGAATGCCAAATATTTTTTTCTATCTACGTAAGCGAAATCTCGAGATTTATCGGCCAATCCGGGTGCTAAAGTGTGATTACCGGAGGGGATGCTTTCTTGCTTGTTACCTTAAAAGCCTATTTTTCTAACAAACAAGATTCATTTGTATTTAACGTTATTATTAGGCTTTTTTGGTAGCAATGTTAATATTTTTCATAGCGCGAATACCTTGATCGAAGTGTTTTCCGATTTTTTTAAACTTGCTAGAAGAAAGTAGCGTGCATTTTCGTTTCACACTGGGAGAGTAACTTTGACAGCTTTCAAAGTTACGCTCATTTTCAAAGTTACATCATTCAAAGAGCCATTTTCTAGAAGTTGAACTTTTGCCACGTTCTTCATAAAGCAAGAAATTGAAGTTTTTGGCTAACTTTCTAATTTACAAACTGTCAGACATACACTATTCATTTGTTTTTGTTTTGATTTTCATGGAGAAATTATTTTAACATGGTTTTAACAAAGAAGGTTATTGAACTAAGCATGACAGTTTTTGTGGATGGAAAATTGTTGTTTTTTGTTTATGCGACCTTAGTGGTTAACACGAGTTTTGAATCCTTGTCAAAGGAAAATGTCCATTGCCGATTTAAAAATATCTTTGCATCATCATTATCAGCATCCATGCTAATATCCATATCCTTACTAATAATATAAATTCGAAAGAAAGTCTGTTTGTTTTTTTGTCTATTTATCTGTGTGCCTGGCTGTCTGTCTGTTTGTTACCTTTTCACGCATAAAGTGCTGTTTGATAAATCTTAATGAAATTTGGCTGCAAGGTAAATGGTATTACCACTAGGCAACTTGAGAAGTATATGTAAAGCCGCGGGCGGTTGCTAGTAATAGTCAATAGCTCTATGTAACTGACATTTTAAAATTGTGTTTTTACTCAAGTAAGACTCTGTAAACTTACTTGCAAATAAATAAATTGAATTGAAAACCATAGAGTTACAAACTCTCATAAAGTTTACTTTTTTCTTTTCTTTTTCAGTCAATCAAGGTGGAATCAACATTTCTAGCCTTCATTATTCTCTTCGCCTGCATCGCTTTAGTCATCCCAAGCTACCTGTTCATACTAGCAGTCTTAGCTCTGTTCTCAAAGTCCCGGTGTGACGAAGAACTGGAAACTGGAGCTTTATTCCCTGATGCTGAGGAATCAAATTGCAATGACAAGCTGCTGGTCACCTTGACGCTGATAGTTATACTGATAAGCTGGTAAGTATGGATGGTTTTACCTCAAAGGCCTATTTATAAAAAATCTCATGTCAGGCTTGTGCCTGACCACGGGAAATCAAATTCTTAAGACACAACTGGCATATTAGTAGTGTTAAAAAAATCTATGACACATTTGGTCACTACCTATCTGATTTCAAAAAAGATTAGCATGAGTATTGCTCCAACTCGAAAACTAACATTCTAACAAGGTAAAGGTTTCGTTTATTCTTGTTTATAACATACTAGCGTTCCGCCCCAGTTTTGCACGGGTATATTCCTATGTTACTAAGCCTGCAATAATTTATGTAATAAAAATTTATTCGTTACCAAAAAAAATACAAATTTATTTCAACACACTAGTGTAAATTTTTATGAAATTTCGTCAACATGTTCACTTATAAATACTTTAGAAGTTTAGACGATTATGATCTTATTTTATTGCAAACGAGTATAATTTTAGATCAATTACAAATAAATTAAATAAAATTTAATTAAATTTTAATATTTATAATTTATTAATTACTTTTGGGCCGGTCATTACGCGTCTCTTGCTTTCGTTACTCACCTTCCATGAGCGGCTTTCGCTCGTCCTTGTCTTGAAAAGTTGTGTCATAATTTTTCGGTATGTACTAAGGTACCTACCGAAAAAACCTCGTAAAAAACTAAGATTTTGTTTTTAGGAAAACCCGAAAAATATAGTGCACCCATAGAATTTTTTCACTACGATACATTCTAAGCCTATGAGTGCACCAGCCATTGTAGCAATCTTTGGGAGACGTCTATGTCTAGCTGATGTCTTTTGTCTGAGGTGACGGTGACGACGACGGTGGTGTTCTATTATAATTTTTTCCAAATTACATTTATTTCGGAATATATTTCCTAAACATTCTGTAAACAGGAAAACTAAACAACCAATCTGACCTAACATAAGTTAAGAGTTATGCCTTAAAATTTGCATCTGCTTAGCTAAAATGCCTTGAAAGTCAGCGAATAGTAAATAAATTATCATATAACAAACATCTTTACATATTATGTAGAATACTGATTTAATGTAATGAACCCTGACGCGGAATCGGAAGGTTGATTTTACATATAAATAATAATATACGTTTGTTTTTAACTTCACCTTCCGAATACGACAATTTTTTTTCATACGCTTTAAGAATAAGTTTTAGATAATGTACTTGTATCCCATTTAATTATAGAACACTTACGATGTTTTTTAGGGTTCCGTACCCAAACGATAAAACGAGACCCTACTATTACTAAGACTCCGCTGTCCGTCCGTCTATCTGTCTGTCCGTCTTTTACCAGGCTGTATCTCATCAGCCGTGATAGTTAGACAGGTTGCCGCTATAACAACAAATTCTAAAAATCAGAATAAAAAACATATTTAGGGCCCTACAAAAAACGTGTTTATATGCCGTTTTTAAGGAGAATGATACGGAACCTTTCACGGCCAAGCGCGAGTTTAACTCGCACTTGGTCGGCTTTTTTAACTAGTCAGAATGTTCAGTTCTGACAAGTTTTTAGATTTGTAATGATAGAAGTCAAATTATCATTATAGTGTAATCATCATTTGAGTCATCATTTCAGCAAGGCAACGCGTAAGCTTGGCGAAATGTCGAGGTATCAAAAGTAAACGTGCCAATTATACATTTCTTAGCAAATGTTGAAATGGACACCTACAGAAAACCTTCCTTCCAAATGGAGGTCTGTTTTAAAAGTAAGCCAGTATTGTTCAATTTATTTGCTCTTTCCAGAGCTTGGTTCTTGTTTTATTTTCACTCGTTAAACTTAACAAGTTGGTACGGAGAAAAGAAGGGAATCGTACAGAATGCTTAGATCATTTTCAGTCCCATTTATGTTTGTGTGTAGTTTGATTTTCATTTTCATTTCATGATACTGAACAAAGAGCAATGAGAATCTAACCTTTTGTATATAATAGTAAAATTCCCATGATTATACTTGTTAAGAAGCCTTGTGACACCATAATTATTGTCATCAAGTTTTTAAGATGGCCCTGAACTTTCTGTCTACAATCTAACCTTAGATACTTAAATCTAAATTAACATAAGTGCCAATAATGTAAGTATCTACGGAGAAGACATTTTTTTTTAAATTGAATATATTACGAAACTACTGGACCGATTGTAAGAATTATTTCACCATTAGAATCCTACATTATCCCTGGTGAACATAGGCTATAGAATATACACGTGCAAAGCCGGGGCGGACCACTAGTGGGTCATATTTTGATATATTATTAATTAGTCATATTCTTGTGATTTGTTATGTATGTTATAAATAAGAATACTTTACGCGGTGTCGTTTGACAGGCGTCCAATGAACTTCCTGAAACGACACCTTTCGGCCAAAACCCAATGTCGTAGATAAAATCCACTGTCCAACTGTCCATATAAGTAGTATATATATAAGATGCTTTTTAGGATATAAATTTGAAATATTTCCCACGGAACGAAACCCCCCCAATCTTAACCTGCAGGTACAAAATACTTTTTTTTAATATTTTCCAGTGCTCTCCTAACCGGAATGGCGATAAGCAACGAGCAAGCTCACTACGCTGGCACTAGTTCGCGCAACGTGGTGAACTGTGCCTTCACTGACCTAGCTGCTTGGCTCTCGGCTGCGGCGAGGGAGCTGCATCACAGTTTGGTACCACCCGTTGATCTGGTGCTGCATGCTTTTAAGGAGGACTTGAACAGTAAGTTTGGATAATACAAATCCAATTCATATTATGGTGTAATTTAAGGTTACAGTAACGTAACATGCAACAGATTAGCTCGCTAAAAGAGTAGTCGACTCAAGTAGACAGACATATAGACAGACCGAAAGACAGACAGATAGACAGATAGACATACAAATAGACAGACATATAAACAGATAGGTAGACAGATGGAAAGACAGACAGATGGACAAACAGACAGATAGACAGAGTTACTTTTGAATTTATATTATTTTAGTTCACATGATGTTGTGGTCAAATGACTAGAATACTGGAGAACCCGTTAAATGCCCGTGAATATTTATAATATTGCATGCAGTAATTTTTTTTTTTTGCAAATAGGTTGTCAAGCTGTTCAAAATGGGCAAAAATAAAGGAATGCCTTTTAGGTGCCCATTCCACTCATCCAATATCTTTGTCCAAGTTCTTTGTCCAATATTTGATCAAAGTTCTTGGATGAAGGCCCAATCTCCTCATCCAATATCTTTGTCCAATGGCAGAAACTAGTATCCAAATCTTTGATCAAATATCGGTGTTGCTAGTAAATTGGATCAAGTCATCCAAGTTCTTTGATCAAATGTACATAGGACAAAGAAATTATTATATATTCTATGAGTGGAATGGTCACCTTATCCAGGAAATAATTGCTGAAGTTTCTATTTGTTGTTTCTGATGTTCAATAAATGACCTACTATCTAGATTCTTGATTTCAGATGTGGAAACTCTACTAGGAGAACCAATTCAGCAAGCAATCGCATCTGAGAGTGGCATAGATCTTGTGTTTGATTCGCTGGCTGACATCATAGAAGGTAATCAATCAAGTGTTCTATGTGCTTTGAATGAAGCGTAAAGTGTTTAATTCAAGCACATTAATTGAAATCCATAAATAGATTTTACAAGTGTGATATGTCATAATATCTATACACGAAAATTGAAGATCGAAAATTTAATTTATATGATTTATGGACAGCAATAAACATTCGATTTAACACCTGCAGACATGCAAAAACATTTCTTATTAATGAAATCTTATTATACATGACTTTTTTATCATAGGTCAGTAAAAATACAACTAAAGTATCTACATATAGAGGTAGTTGTATTTTTATTTGACTTTAGGAAGAGGTATGTTTGGTTGTTTGTGTTTTTATGTAAGTTTGACGATTATTGACCGATTTTAAACATTGTTTCGCTATCGTATAGTAATAGAAGGTACCGGAATTATTAACGTAAAAGAATATTTCTCAATTTTTTTATATTTATTCCGCTATCCTTAGAAAACGAAATAATTGTTTAGAAAAATCACTACTAGCAGAACAGCAATTTTGGTTCTTTCCAAAGTTCACTTTGAGGTGATCCCGTAAAAGTTTGATCCTCGAAGAATTTATATGTGCATCCTAAAACGTATCCTAGACTGTACTAGCACTTTCATGGCTGAAAACACAGATAGCGATCTACGGGTCCGTTAGTAGTGATCGAGTTAAACATCGTCACATGATAATTTCACATTACTGGTAGCAAATTGTTTCTATGGCAACGGACTTAAACAAGTGCTCTATTTATTCGTCGTCGTTTCATCCATGTGTTATCTATCTATCACTCATCATATCAAACTAAATTATTTATTTATTTATTTATTGCTTGCATGTGCATACATACTTATATGTAGGTCTAGGTGTTTATGTCTGTACAGTACATGCACACAGGAAGGGCACTGCAAAAATGACAACTAAATTACACTCGAATTTTAACAAGATGTCGATATTGACACATGAAAAAATTAGATCGCGGTGTAACAGTCCAGACAGTGGCTACACTGTTTTATGCAAATATTTTACATTTAGCGTTTCTTTTAAATAATATTTAACCCTAAAAATAAATCATTTATAAAACTGCTTTGATGAACTACATAAATACTTCTTTAAACTTCTCTGAATAGAAAAATAGACAAATATTTTGAATTCGTGGCGCGGACAGAAGGAGAAGACGAAAAACAAAAGGTGGGGGGGTTGAAAAATTGCTTTGAGACGTGACGGATGGGATTTTGATATAAATAATGTTCTTGATAAAGAGAAGCGGATAATGCAAATCGAAAGGATAGAGCGCTCATCGGTTATAATACGTTAAATACAAGAGAAAGGATTCCAACGTTTGGTAAAGGTTTTACCGGAATCAGGTCAGAAATCTATTTTATTTTAAATACAGGGCTATTTCGGATTAGTGCGTATATCACGAGTAGGTACCTATATCATTCTTATTTCATCATCTAGGTCATCTTCGATTCAACGATATTGTAATTTGTATATTTTGCCTAAAGGAAATGAATTCCAAGTTTGCTCTAACTATCTTTAAATTGAATATTGTATTTATGGGTCTTTAGTATGTGAAAAACAACCATACTGAAGACTTTAAATTCGGCAAGCGGGTAGGGGGCGGTAGTCTCCCATTATCCGTGAGACAAAGTTCTCGGCTGAAGGAGTATCCTAGATGATCATTTCGTCGGATATTTCAGGGTTATTATATATATTCTTTCGGCCTAAGAGTTATAGTGAAGCTTGAAATTCAGATCTTAAGATTCTAGGGAAGTCTCCAGGCTTCTACTAAAGCTCCTACTCTGGGAGGAGAACCTAATAGGAGACGAATGGTGCTAAACTTCACCAGTTTAGTAGTGTTTGATTCCGCAGATAAATTTGGAACTTCACTACTTCTCTGGTTAAGTACAGCTAGGGACCAGATGACTTGACTTATCTAGCTTTTTAGTTAGAGAGATGATGTAAGGAAGAGTTGAATTGCATAATATCTTAACGTAGCTTACCCACTGAAAGGTTTGAATTAAACATCACAAAGTAAACTCCTTCTGAAAGTGTTTCAATTTAGATAGGTAGATTATGACAAGACTTTGAGGCTGGCTTAGGTTGCTAAAAGATAATGCCCTCCTTTCCCGACTGACTCTTTTGTGATATGTCCCAGTACCTTTACCTATATACACAGTAATAGGCATGGAAACCCAGCATGCGGTCTTATCTGTGTTGACGGTGGAGGTCTGTCCAGTCAGGATGTCGAGGATCACAGATGTTGGGCGGAGGCGGTGCCCTCATCCTTGCCGTCGTAAGTTCGGTGTGCGAGAGTGAGATTGAAAGTTATTTTAGTCGTTTGTGTAAATGGAGGATTAGGATTTATCAGGTTTAAGTAGGTAGGTATTCGTCAGAATTAGGGTATTTTGTAGTTAGTTCGTTTGTCTAAGCTTCTAAAAGAAACTGAGTTACTACAACATAACGGGTGTCCTACCACTAGACGACACTAGACGATCACATTGGCCATTATAAATCACTTTTCTATATATTCGTTTATCTACAATAACTATCTCTTTGAAGGACGTTTCTTTGGTATAGGAAGATTTGCAGCTTCCTTCTGAATTTTAAGATAATCATAAATTATCTAATGATCTATGTTTAATAAGTTCTGTAATAAATGTCTTGAATCTTTAATTTTGAAGTTATATTTATTTTATTTATAATAGGTAGGTAGGGGTGTTACAATTTGCTTGCCGCATACCAGGATTTGGAATTTAGGGTTTATTTAGAGATGGTTTTGTTCTAGTATGTTTGTAGGTAGCAGTAGCAGCAGGAAGAATAAGCTAGGGAAATTGTTAGATAAGTTATGATAGTTTTAGATTAAGTGTGAGCTAGTCTTACAATTTCCTGTCATAGAGTAGGTATCAGAATCGATAATTAGACTTATTTCGATAAGTAAGTAGGTAGGTACAGTTTCGTTGTAAGGATCTCTCATCAAATCTTTACTATTCGGGAGTCGTGAGGTCGAGTCCATGATTTGGATGTTAGATTTTAACTTGTTCAGGGATGATTTTATTATAGGGGTCGTGTAGGAAATTTGTAGATAATATGTGTTTAGCGATTATTTAGATAGTATCATTGTAGGGGTCGCATTTTATATTAGTTGGATTTAGGTAATTAAATTTAGTTATAAAGTGTGGTTTATTCCACACAATTTGTTGCATGTGAAGTGGAAAGAAGCTAAAGACAAACGAAACCCTAAAAATCTAATATTAATATAATGAAATATTTCAGGATATTTAGTTTTTCCAAAATAGTAGGATATTGGAGAGAATAAGAATAAATTCGAAGTGGAAGGAGCATGAAAGCGGGTCAAAAAGGAATATACACGGATGACGGAGGACTTTGGAGCTTAGAACAGTCACTGCAATTCAAAAGAAATCAAGGAATCCAGGATCGAGACTGTGGGTCGACTAAGGATTCACAAAAGAAGGCTCCAGTATAAGAAAAGATAAGTGCACTTTCATAAGATTTACTAAATCTAATCATGACAAAAAATTATGGACTAACATGGACAGATGATAATGATGATTGGTTAAAGGTTCTATAGCAGTGGACTAATGTAGACTGATGATAATAATGATTGTTTAAAGGTTTTGTGGAGGTGGTCTAGCATGGACAGTAGATGATGATTTTATTGGGTCCGAGTCTAACCATGGCAGTGTAGTGAGACCATCACTGTGACTCAAATGCGTCCATAATTCTTGTTCATTGTTCGAAGCAACCTTGTAATATAGGTAGCGATGTCCACCAAACACCACAACGAATAGTCCATTACTTGAAAAGTTTCAGCGCACACTAGGCATGTTCTTTACGAGTAGACGCAGGGTAAATAGCCAAATTCGGATGAACCATGCTCATCGCGCATGTACGTACGTGTGTATCCACCATAAGAGAACGAGTAAGTGTCACGTCAGTGTCAAGTTCACAACATTATTATGACAAATAATAGTCAGAAGTGACGACTCCTGTGGCATAGTGGCTAGATGAAAAGGAAGATGCGGGTTCGACTCTCGTTTTAAAGTAAAATGTTTGTGGGAGTTGCGGATGTTTATTCAGTGGTTTCTGCTCGCCCACTATAAATATTAAGAAAATAAAATATTCACACAAAATGCGTAGGTCCTTGGATAGATGGTTGTTTGTTACTCTTACTCACGCAAGAGCGGCTGAACTGTACTGGTTGAAATATAGCAAAGAGGTAGACTAATATTCCGGAATAGCACATAGGCTAATTTTATCTCGGAATTTCACAGGAACTGCGCAAGTGAAACCGAAAGGTGCTACTAGTTATGCACATGGGTAGTCTGGCGCGTGACACAAGCATTGCTACAGTTGTGGTTGGTTCTAGTTTTAATTATAAACATAATTATAGGAGCAGCGTGTTCAAGATCATTGAAAATGTTTGAACTACGAGTGTGGCGTACGTGGAGTTCGCGGAGATGCGGTGCTGTGTGGCGAAGCTGTGTGGGCGGTGCTGTCCGGTTCGGCTGGCGATTTGGGAGAGCAAAGAAGGGCAGTGAGATTTAATTTGATTTATTTAAAAAAAAATACAAACAAGATCTACCTAATGATGATTTTAGAAAGTTTCGCAGCATAAGAATCGATCGAAACATACTGGAATCTTATCTGAGGAAGGTCATGTCAGCAGTTTCCTTCTATGTAGTCTTGTGAGGTTTATAATTACAATAATGAGGTTCAGAGTTGAATGAGCAAGAGAGAATTGAACATGAATTCATTCTTAACATTGCCGCTGCTAAGGACTTGAAATTGGTACATACAGGCAGGTCGTTATTAAGGTTTTTCAGGATAAAAAATCAAATGATATTTCAGACAACTAAATAAGTAAGCCAGTTCAGAGGATCTTTAATATTTTAAGAACTTTATTACTTAAATAAATCCTAATAATAAACAACACACAAAGTTTTACCGTGGTGTAATAATTAGAATAAGTCTTGGAGTGGAATGGATCTTCAGCTAGGTACTAGGAACTCCCAGCAGCAGGTGATGATGAGGAGATTGGAGATGGACAGTGTTCTTCAAACGGCATCTGAAATAAATAGAAAATAAAAGCCTTTCTTTACAAAATTATCAAGAAATATGCTTCAGTTTCGCAGCAGTATACATGGAGTGTTGGTTTATTTAGGATACTACATATACAGCAGTTTGGTTGATGCGACTATAGATGATATGGTTCTACACACATGCTCGGTTTCGTGTTCATGCCTGAACCATCTATATAAAAGGATACCTGATCTAGACATAGATTCGGGATCATAAGAATATTCATAGCAGTCAGGGGGACGTCTAACAACTGAGTTCATTGAACTTACATGTTGGAATCTTGAAGAAAGACATCAGAGCTAGCTCAGTGGATTAGCTTTCTCTCACAGGTCAGTGGTATCCAGCAGAATAGATAATACAGTTGTACATATTACGTTGTATTTATTGTTCTGTTCCTGAAATAAATAAAAATAATTTTTTTTATAACCTGACATTTAGCTGTCAATGACAGAGGGAATACAAGAGGCTGTGCATAGTTATGGTCTGCAAAACGTTTATCACGGAGGTATTAGTGCCTGAAGAGAGGAATTTTATGGTTCATTATGTAAACATTAGAAAATTAATAGAAATTCGTACTTACAACTAGATAACCTCTCATTCGACATCGCCGATAGCGGAGGCCCGTACGACATTTGTTTCTTCTTGTGTGGAAAGACGAGGCCGATACATTAATGCTTCTTGTCATTTTTCAAACGAAGATCTCATTACGTAGAGTGTATCTTCTTTGTGTTCTCAATTTCGGACTTTTCTTGCCAAGACCTCTTGTTCCAGATGTATACGTGGATTTTTACGAGTGAATACCAGTCATACATTCAACAATAAACAATGAAGGCAGAGTGGACAACACGACTTTTACAAAAAACACTGCTATAACTATAATAACTTCGTAAATTCAAATACTTAGATTACAATGTAAACAAAGAAACGTCCACAGATGAAATAATTTTTACTTTTACAACCAAAGAGAAAGAAACGTCACGTAACCACAGGAAACGTCTATAGATAATTAAACATGTCAACTTCAATTTGCGTTGCGTAATATAAACTCCGCGTAAGCTGAGATCAAAATCAATTGAATCTAATAATAGAAATAATAATTTCGTAAAATCAATTTAAAACAAAAAGCGGAAATAAAGTTAATTCAACCTAAATACAGATACGTGGGGTCGTTTAAAATCAAAACTTTTACGAAATTTAAAACCAAAATTAAAGCATTGCTCTTTATTTAAAAATCAGAATCACTAGATGTTGCCAAAATACAGATACGCGGGGTCGTTTAACATTACAACTCTTACGAAATTTAAATTTAATGCTAAAAATTAAAGCGTTATCATTATCACGTGTCCGAAAACTATTGTTGAACATCGGAGTTTTAAATGTTGAGGAACTATGAACTAACTCGAGGGGTCGTCGTCGGATACCCTTTAAAAATAAAAACTTATCTACATAGGTACGTGTTACTATAGATTATCCAAATTTTGTTAAAAATTTTATTCGGCAAATAAAGAAAAAAAAAGGGTACTCGAGCGAAACTAATTTCTTCCGTCCGAAATTTGCTAGACAAATTCTGTCTATGGCTACCCTACCTGTCAATCAATCAATGTCAAGTCAGTCAAATCAATCGGTTTGTTTACTTTTATGCTTTCAGAAATCAATCATTCTGAATAAAAGTTTTATGTTAACTTATAAATTAACTAAATAATTGTTCAATACAATTCTGAAGTAACAAATTCTAATTGTAATTTGCTGATTTATACTGGGAGAATGACAGAATGTATGAAACCAGTACGAAATCAGTATTTAGAAATAGTATGAAGCTTGAAGGGCCCATGTAAGTTATCTTTTTACAGAATTTGGTACGATTTATTTGAGATTCGAGCCATAAACGCACTACAAATAAGTTCTTGTGAAAGAAAGGTTCTTGGTGTTAGGATAATTAAGATCATTACAGTTTTTTTTTAAACTGAGATCTGAGCCTCAGCTCTGTCTGATTTCCAAGAATTTACACTCTACCTATTAGGCTATGACTGAGCACACTGCACATACACCGGATTTGAAATGGGTTTAAGATTTGATGGGGTTTTGGGGGTAATTAAGATTGAGTTATCTTCGGTTATTGTACATTGAGTTACCACTGATCTGGTTCCTTTCTAGATCTGAGCTTGGTCATAATGTAAGGCCAGCCTGGTTGAAATCGGTGTCCCACTCGGGGAGGCTTGCCTCACAACCAAGCCCCAGTAAGTCGGTCGTTCTTTCTGTCAATCGTTGATAAATCAATAAGCTTTAATCATATTTAGATTTGAACATGGTGCTGATCCATTTTGTGATTTTAAATCTGGTTTAAATACACACACAGTAAAAATGTATATGGTTTCGAGTTTCAATGGATTAAGAATTCAATAATTGAATAAATAATGGAAAATAAATGATGTTGTTTATTACAACATCTGTAGAATCATAAAACAACTTAAATAAATGCATATATTTGCAACGGTTTTGAATTTTAGGGAAATTTTTAATTCACTTACTATCTTAATAGGCCGCTGCTAAAAAATTTGGGGTCGATTGTAACAGTCCAGACAGTGGCTACACTGTTTTATGCAAATATTTTACATTTAGCGTTTCTTTTAAATAATATTTAACCCTAAAAATAAATCATTTATAAAACTGCTTTGATGAACTACATAAATACTTCTTTAAACTTCTCTGAATAGAAAAATAGACAAATATTTTGAATTCGTGGCGCGGACAGAAGGAGAAGACGAAAAACAAAAGGTGGGGGGGTTGAAAAATTGCTTTGAGACGTGACGGATGGGATTTTGATATAAATAATGTTCTTGATAAAGAGAAGCGGATAATGCAAATCGAAAGGATAGAGCGCTCATCGGTTATAATACGTTAAATACAAGAGAAAGGATTCCAACGTTTGGTAAAGGTTTTACCGGAATCAGGTCAGAAATCTATTTTATTTTAAATACAGGGCTATTTCGGATTAGTGCGTATATCACGAGTAGGTACCTATATCATTCTTATTTCATCATCTAGGTCATCTTCGATTCAACGATATTGTAATTTGTATATTTTGCCTAAAGGAAATGAATTCCAAGTTTGCTCTAACTATCTTTAAATTGAATATTGTATTTATGGGTCTTTAGTATGTGAAAAACAACCATACTGAAGACTTTAAATTCGGCAAGCGGGTAGGGGGCGGTAGTCTCCCATTATCCGTGAGACAAAGTTCTCGGCTGAAGGAGTATCCTAGATGATCATTTCGTCGGATATTTCAGGGTTATTATATATATTCTTTCGGCCTAAGAGTTATAGTGAAGCTTGAAATTCAGATCTTAAGATTCTAGGGAAGTCTCCAGGCTTCTACTAAAGCTCCTACTCTGGGAGGAGAACCTAATAGGAGACGAATGGTGCTAAACTTCACCAGTTTAGTAGTGTTTGATTCCGCAGATAAATTTGGAACTTCACTACTTCTCTGGTTAAGTACAGCTAGGGACCAGATGACTTGACTTATCTAGCTTTTTAGTTAGAGAGATGATGTAAGGAAGAGTTGAATTGCATAATATCTTAACGTAGCTTACCCACTGAAAGGTTTGAATTAAACATCACAAAGTAAACTCCTTCTGAAAGTGTTTCAATTTAGATAGGTAGATTATGACAAGACTTTGAGGCTGGCTTAGGTTGCTAAAAGATAATGCCCTCCTTTCCCGACTGACTCTTTTGTGATATGTCCCAGTACCTTTACCTATATACACAGTAATAGGCATGGAAACCCAGCATGCGGTCTTATCTGTGTTGACGGTGGAGGTCTGTCCAGTCAGGATGTCGAGGATCACAGATGTTGGGCGGAGGCGGTGCCCTCATCCTTGCCGTCGTAAGTTCGGTGTGCGAGAGTGAGATTGAAAGTTATTTTAGTCGTTTGTGTAAATGGAGGATTAGGATTTATCAGGTTTAAGTAGGTAGGTATTCGTCAGAATTAGGGTATTTTGTAGTTAGTTCGTTTGTCTAAGCTTCTAAAAGAAACTGAGTTACTACAACATAACGGGTGTCCTACCACTAGACGACACTAGACGATCACATTGGCCATTATAAATCACTTTTCTATATATTCGTTTATCTACAATAACTATCTCTTTGAAGGACGTTTCTTTGGTATAGGAAGATTTGCAGCTTCCTTCTGAATTTTAAGATAATCATAAATTATCTAATGATCTATGTTTAATAAGTTCTGTAATAAATGTCTTGAATCTTTAATTTTGAAGTTATATTTATTTTATTTATAATAGGTAGGTAGGGGTGTTACAGCGGTATCGAAGTGTTCGTTCCAAACCCATTTTCAATATTTAGGGATTTTAAGACGGTTTATAGTTTTTTTAACACGTCAAATTATTGTTACGTTTGATATTAGCACCAGATTGTTAAAATTCTAGAAGGAAGTACCTTTGAATTTATGAGAGGCTGAGGTAAAGACTAAGGATTTTAAGGGGTCGAGTCCCGCCAAAGTAGAAAATTTTTGGGAACGTATTTCATTTCTTTGAGGTGAAGACTCTTTAGGCCTATGTCCAGCCAGTGGACCAGCATTGGCCCTTGATGATGACGGGTAATTAGTGATAGTTCATGAACCCTATGATACTGATGAGACGTGAGTACAAACTATAGTAAAAGGTAAAGCTAGGTGGAAGTTTAGTAACTAAAGCGGTGTGGAGTAAAATCAGAGTACAGATATTAGTTTGCTAATATGAATTGTTATGCACCTTCGGGCTCAGTTCATACAAACTTTGTCTGGAGCAACGGGTACAGCTTTATGATCCTTGATCATTAACCATACGTGTACATTTATTAGAACTTAGTTGTGTGTATAATGTAAATATGTGTGTATATAAGCCATGGGTAGGTTTGGTACCTGGTGGTAAGCCTCCGGCCATTGTGAAATTGCGAGTTATTTTGTTTTCAAGTACTGTGTCCGTTTCCGAGATACCATTTGCCTCCCTGAACAAATTCATTAAGACAAGTTCAGCCGTTTAGGCATGAAAATCAGAGAGTTACTTTCGGATTTATAATACTAGCAGTGCCTTACGGTTTCACCCATGTAGTTCCCGTTCCCGTAGGAATTCCAGAATAAAATATAATATAGCCTGTGTACTATTCCACACTATAATCTATCTCTGTGTAAAATTTTATCCAGATTCTTTGAGCCATTCTGGCATGACTGAACAACAAAAAATATAGCCTGTATGCTATTCCACACTGTAATCTATCTCTGTGTAAAATTTCATCCAAATCCGTTCAGCCGTTCTGGCGTGATTGAACAACAAACATCCATCTATCCATCCATTCTAAACTTTTGCATTTATAATATTAGTTTGATTAGAATTGATTCGATTCGAATATTAGTATCGAATTGTGTTCTATGAATTTTGGCCTCATAAATGGTATGCTTTAAATAATGTTAAGTTAAAGCTTATACAAATATGGACCTGTATCTAAATCATATTTATATTTAGACTTCAATATGCAAATAATAACGACGTATTAGTTTTTAAGTCAAATAAAAACTAGTGGTTTATTTTTCACTTCTTCCACACACTTCTTTGTGGACAAAAAATTGAAGTCGACAAAATTAATAACACCTTTATTTCTTATTTGATAATAATTACTATTTATAAACCTGTCTATAGTATTAAATTTGACTTGTCTAAGTGCTTGTTTTGTAAGCTTGTAGAAATAAACGTTATGTTATATAATAGGGTACTGTCATCATATAGGTAGTAGGTATATATTTTTTATGTAATGTGTCATTTTTGTTATTTTTATCTGTCGTGTAAGTTTCGCCTATTTATAATATTTACTCTGTATATATCAGAATAAATATCATTTCATTTCATTATTGAATTATGAATTATTTAAATATGTTCCTCTCTACATGGTTTTATTTGTTGGTACTGCAGATTATGTAAATGAAGAACAGAGCTGAAGTTAAAACTCATAGTCGACGTTACGCTGAGATGGAAGCCATTTCGATGTATTCTTACTAAGCTTTAAATAATTCTTCTCCTGTAACTTTCCATTACTTTGATAATAGTTTCTTTTGCTTTGAAAGAAACTATGCTTTTATTACAGAAAGTGAAGAGCTAGCTTCTAAAATAGCTTCTCTCCGAGACATCAGCATCAAGAGTGGAGGCATGGCATCCGCTGCATCAGACAGGATTAGAGAGTTAGCGCGTCAGGTGGACAAGCTCAAGAAGCATTGCACGATGAAGGATATGCCGCTTTGTGACACGCTGAATTCCAACTCACTTGAGCTGAAGATGAAGTTTGATCTGGTAAGAGAAAATACAATCAAAAAATACCATAAAAACTAGTATTTACAACTGAAACAGTTGAGGTAACTGCAGCATTGCCATTCCTCTTTCTTCCTCAATAGCCTAGAATGGTCCACTGCTGGACGCAGGCCTACCCCTGATTTTTTCCTCATGAAGTGTAATGCCCATAATCCTCACATCTCAGCTGTATGAGAATGCTGATGCGCTGCGCCAGATACTCACCAGCTCTCGGGTCACGCGTCACTTTGACCAAATGTGGTTTGCAGAGCGGAATAAATGCGTCAAAACTATACTCAAAAAACCATCAATAACGATACTGATGAAAGGGAAGATTGAAAAATATCGCTATTGCTCATGATTGAGGATCTTGTGCAATTATTTTAAAACTTCTACTACCTTCTTCTATACTAACTTTTAAGCTCTTTTAGTTCATGTTTTACTAACCAAGAAAGGTTCATCGTTGTACTTGGTACAAATTTATATCGTTGCTCCAACAAAACAACTTGTCGTTGAATTTAATAAGTAGGTTAATAAATACACGCAGACTTTGCCCTTAATCGACATAGTTCAAGAAAGGCATAGCCTTTAAACTTAACCTTTAGGTAACTAGATATAAAAGAAAGAATAAAACCAATAACGAGCGTATACTGGTTGGACATTGAAATCTGGAAATATTTTCAAGGTGAACTAGAATCTTTAAGAGCAATATTTTTAGCGATGCGAAAATGCAGAACTTGATTTGTGCAGTAGAAGGCCGTACTTCCGGAAGTTTTACAGGTGTTTGAATATGTAATGATTTCGAAATTAATTTTGAACTTCAACTTTAAAGTTCGTAAAGTTATTACGAAGTTTTAAAGTGAACTTTACTCAGAATAATATCTATATTTTTATAACTATAAACCCACTCGCTGTTCCTCGCGGTTTCACTCGCTTTAAATTCGTATTTCACATTCCTTGAGGGATAAAAAGGTCCTTTTCCATTTCAGTAGTTTTTCGTGAAATTCGTTAGGCCGTGAAGGAAGGGCGAATTTTCATATATAACAATACGAATGTTCCCGTTACTCTTCCGAGAGAATTTGATGTTTTATAGTAAAAAAGTAGCCTATGTTACTCTCCATATTTTCTCTCAACTCTATGCCAAAATTCAAACAAACAGACTTTAGCAATTATAATATTAGTTATACCTACCTATTATGAATGTGCCACGACAATTTGTGATGGGTATTACAATAATTATCAATCACACTTCGCACTTAAATGCGAAAGTTTGGATGAGTGGATGGATGGATGGATTGACGTACGTTTAAGGTAACTCGATCAAAAGGGTTTATTACTACTTGTTGTTTGTCCAAAATTTATGGATCGTGTTGAAATTGCATATAATGTAAGTCAAGGTTTTGAATTATTTTATCCCATTTGATTGAAATAACCTTAAAACGTTTCTATACAATAAATTAAATTAAATTAATTACATTTTTGTTGACTTGGAATAACTATAGGCACCTGTAGTCAACTTTATATCCTGGATAAAACGCTTGCAAAGCCGCGGACAAAAACGAGTGTATATATTATACCTAAGAAAGTTTGAATGTTTAGTGGATGTTTGATACCTATTCATTCACGTACCAGGTCAAATTTCACCGTTCATTAAAACGCGATCAACATAAGATAAACTCATGTGAGCACTACCAGACGTGTCAGGTCAGGGCATAGCGCAAGTTGATCCGATTTAAGCTGAATTAAGTTTCACAAACGCTGTAAATGAACCTGAGTTTAGTTTGGGCTGAAATTTCGGTTCCTATAACATTAGGTTTCTTCGGGAAACGCGTGCAAAGTTAAAAAAAATCCTTCTATTTTAGGCAAAAAATTAAAGACTATACACGTAAAGTTAAATACAATAAATATAAAAGACAAAACACATAATGTAACTAAACATATTATGTACACAGAACAAAATGCTGCTGGGCCTTTTTTATCTATTTCCTTCCATGTGGACGGATATCAGATTCGGATTAAAAAACATAATATATAATATTTTCTTAACAAAGAAAATTACAATCAAATTATAGAATTAAATTAAAACTAGTATTTACAATAGAAAAAATTGAGCTAACTGCAGACTGTTATAAAGATATTTTCTTATTTCAGATACTACACGAGCAGCAATTACTACAATTGCGGAGTCTTGGCGTGGAAAACCTAACGAGGGCCATTTCAGAAGCTAGGAAAGAGTTCAGATCTTTACCATCAGCTATTACATCGCAGACTGAAAAAGTCAGGGAAGGTCTGTAAATTAAATTGTCTCAGCGACTTTGTGGATTCAAATTGAAAATCCAGGCTTTGACTGTCCACACCGAAACCGCCGAGCCCGCCGAAAAATCGTTGGCGTCAGTGTCTAACTCTAATTCTAAGTGGGGGAACTGGGATCTGCACTGACATCTCGCATAGGAGTGTATTGTGCATTATCCCCCTGCCTAACCAGGCCCTAACCAGCCCAGCTCCTTGAAGTACCGGAGCAGGACTTTTGGAGATTGACAGCTTCGTTTCAGCTTTTCTATGGGTGTGGACAGGTTTTATGTCTCTATGAGACTTTTCAGAGTGACTTGACTATTCAAGTCACTTATGAGACTTGCGTCAGTGTCGTCAGCATTACTTTAGCATCATGTCGATGGAAATGCTACGCGTTAATACTGCACGCTGCCGATAGTGACAATGGAAGCCGCCGACCTGCCTCCGACTAATTCAAGACTTTGGTGTGTAGACTCCTTAATAGAGGCAATGATTTATCTTTTATTTCAGCAGAGGCCGCGCTTTTGTGTTTTCTAAAACCATCTGAAGCGTAAAATATAGTGTTAAAAAATCTGAAAAAAGATTTAATTATCTAAGCAGATGATTTAGTCACATTCAGTTACAACATCTAATAAACTTCACTCATAATTCACTCAGATAAAAAATCCAATGATCCCAAAAATCTCAATCATACCCCACCCAAACTAGCGTCGACACCAACTTTATCTTATTATTCCGTTTAATAAAGGAAATTGCAAAAATCCATCGTACAGTTTGTGATATTTATTATTATTTATAATTTAGGCAGTGAATCGAAGTTGCCCTTGGTGGCCATCAAAATCTGTTTTCGTAAACCTGCCTAAACTATATATAATAAAACTATTACAGAGGCATTAAAAAAATCTTAGAAGAGGTATCACAAACTATACGATGTTTTTTTTTTAATAAGATAAATTAGGTGGCGGCGCCACTTTGGGTGGGGTGTGCGCCTATACAAAATGCACTGGCAATGCAATGGCTTGGCAGACGCGCGCTGGTGCTTATGAATGACGCTACAGGAACTAACCTACAACCTAGCCTTAACCTATCGACTAACTCTTATCGACTCGACAGTAGGGCCCATGCAATAACTAATCATCATCATGATGATGATAATTATAACTATACCTACTTATTATTCGATGACCTCTGTGGCGCAGGAGGTTGTGGGTTCGTTTCCCACCTCAGGACAGACCTTTGTACGATCTGCAGACATTTTGTACAGGGTGTTCTGGTCGTTTTATATGTATTATAAAAAATATCCATTTATGTATTATTATATTATGTATATGTCAGTTATCTAGTACCTACCCATAACACAAGTTGTGCTTAGCTTGAGGCTAGATGATTCTGTGTGAATGGTCCAGCATTATTTATTTGTAATTATTAGCCCTGGTGATGACCATGGCTAATTATATCCCAGCAGTGAAGATGCCACTGCTGGGTTAAGACTCCCCACAATCCCTCCAGACATCACCTAATACCTACTTACAAAAAGAAAAATGCGCTAAAAGCTAAATAAATTTGCGTAGTCTGTAACATAAAGCCTAGATCACACAAAGACTAAGGTACGAAAATACCACCATAGAAAACTAAGGCACTATCAAAGTAACATTGTTTCAAGATCTAATTAGGACTTATCTGACAAACTTTAGTGATATACCGACTCTTCCGTTCCAAGATGACTCTGAGTTTCCACAAACTGCAATCTAATAAGTGCTGTTTATCACGAAGTGGTACGAAAACGTTTTGAAACTGAGTAGTATTAATAGCTAATGAATAGGGCATTCCAGTAATGGTGTTTGTTCAGTTTTAAACTTTGCTGAAAGTTGAACAAAGGTCAATTTAGAAAGTTAGACGAAAAGTTCTAGGACCAACTAAATGTTTTTACTTTGAGATTTTAATTGGTTAGTATCTACAGACCTATCAAAATATGAGCAATGAAAATATTCGTGTTTTATTAAACCATCAAATTCTCGATTCAATAATATTAAAAGAAGATACCTATGTATAAAAAACTTTATGTAGAAAACAATATACAGAGAAATGCTTAGAATTGAGGAAATATTTACAAAAGGCAGCCTAATTGTTTTGAGCGATCTCTACCATCCAGACAACCTTTGTGTAGGTAGTTTATAGACAAGCAGTTTTTTTATAGTCTATAGACTATAGACCATTGTTTGACCACAATCTCACCTGATGGAAAGTGAAGATGTGGCCGACGATGTATCACGAAGGTCTAGAAGCGACCCAGGTTGTAATTGACGGGAAAAACAGCAGCAAAGAGCGTGTTCCAAGCCGTATGAATGATGAAGGTGGAGGAAAACCGCTGTTTGCGATTGGACGGTATACCCACCAAGTAGAGGTGGTTATGCGCTGTGCGTCTGCTTGTCCAGGAGTGAAAGGAGAATGGTGGAATTAAGTCATGTAGTTAATGTGAGCATTCTCCGAAATGTATCCTTTAAAATATTAAGACAAGCGACCTTGCGGCGATGTTCGAGACTGGACTTTAATCTCTGCAAGGTACTGCTCGTCAATGAGTCTGAAGGCTCTTCATTTTATGGATTCTAAGCCTGCAATATATTTTGGTATTTAAACCATTTTATCCATTTCGTATTCTTGAGTGGAGATCGCGACTTGGAAAACGTAGTGTAGGACGCCCTCCGACCAGGTGGGATGTTGATTTGCGAAAGACTGCTGGCAGATGCTGGATGCGGCAAGCTGAAGACTGGCGCTATGGCGCTCATTAGGGGAGGCCTATGTCCAGCAGTGGACTGGTATAGGCTGATGATGATGATCCATTTACTTCTATTTCAATGTCTATATTGTCTTTATGTTCGTTATCTTATTAAAGATCGACAAATCCGCTTTTATTTCATTACTAGCGACCCGCCCCGGGTTCGCATGAGTACTGTATTCCTCTTGAATCACTCTATCTATTCAAAAAAACCAAATCAATCACAGGGACAGACAGACAGCGGGAAGCGACTTTGTTTTTTACTATGTAGTAAAGCAACATAATTTTGTTAGCTCTATAAAACCAATATTTTCTCGGTAAGGGAATTCATGATAATTTTATAAAAAATTAAGCTCTGAATCATTTATTTCAGCAATAATCCGCGACATAGTAAATCGGAGGCAGTCAGTTCACGGTTCAGTTCGGGTGCTGAATGACATAGTGCGCCATCTAACGGCAAGCTTGCACACTGCGTCGAGGCAGCTGGACTCGGGCTTCGAGAGGGTTCAGAAATACGAGTTCGGAAGGTGGACGTTGATGCTTGGTAAGATGTTTTTATTTACCAACAAGCATACAAACATAGGGTGCCAACCTCATAACCCCCTGTCGGTAGTCGGGTAAAAATAGGTAATAAAGGTGGTGTTATTTTTAAAGACAATCGAACGATCACATCATTAACCGACTTCTAAAAAGGAGGTTCAATGTTCGCTTGTAAATGTATGTTCGCTGATTTTTTAGTCAATTGTGGACCGATTAAAATTATTTTTAGTATAGAGCTACAACTAGCTACCCGCGGCTTTGCACGTGCTTTTCAAGTAGCCTATGTCCGTTCCCGAGACATCATAATACCTATTTGCCAAATTTCAATAAGATTCGTTTAGCCGTTTAGGTGTGAAAAGGTAACAGACAGACAGACATTCTCATTAGTTTCGAATTTATATTAGTAAAGATGGCCCTACAAAAATTAGATTTTTGAGGAATTAGTATTTGTCGTTTGTTTTTGAAACTGTCGTTTTAAGTCTTTTCAAAACAATCAAAATACAATTGTCATTTTTGATAGAAGTTTTGTGTAATCTTTCAGAGAAAATAATTTCATAAAATCCAACCTAAGGAAATCTAAGGTTGCAATATATTTCGATATTTAAACCATTTTTTTCTTTCTAATATCAGGATTGCGCTATGGCGCTCATTAGAGACGGCCCATGTCCAGCAGTGGGACTAGTTTAAGCTGATAATGATGAATAGCAAATCATAAGAATTAGGTAGGTATATATTTTTTTCTTGGGATTGTTATAAAATTTATCTTCTTTGCCTTACATTAATACACAAGCAAACACACACCTTGTTATTTCCTACCAAAAAGTTACCCTATCTAAAGTAGGTACAAAATAATTATTTTATATAAGTAGTACCTACAGTTACCCTACCTACAGTTGAAAGAAATAAGAGATTTTAGTACAAAATTTCTAAACAGTGGTATCTCGTTGAAGTTTTTTGTATGAGAATTAGTGTGCTACAAAGCTAAATTTATAAAGCAATTATCATTTTCAGCGTGCATTGTCATTTTGGCCTTCGTCATCGCACTTATACTAATGGCTCTACTTTGCGGCTGTGGACACGCAAAAAACCACGCTCAAAGAACCCTAAAAGCGTACGTATATCCCAAAATATACTCTGTGTACCGGTAACAAAGTTGATATAAGAAATTTTCAGGTCAGCCGTCTGGATATGCCTCGCTTCTCTTATATTGTGGGGGTTGATATCAACGATATTCCTTATCACAGGGCACGCGGAGGTAAAATTGAACGTATAATCCGCAGAAATTACAGTAATTTCGTAAATTTTGTATGTTGTATGCGAATATGCTTGAACTTTTTTGTTCGCTGAAATGTGAGATCGCTAGAGAGTTTTTTGCTATTGGTTTTCTGTAGGCGCTTAATTAGTTCATTATCTTCAAGAAATCTAGAGAGTTTTTTGCTATGGGTTGTTTGTAGGCGCTAAGTAATTCATTTCTTCACGTTATTTCTTTGTTTTTACTATCACGTGAATTAATATACGCAATGAAAACTAACGCTAATTGACAGGAATTGTAAGCTCATCTCAGGTATTAACATTTATTATAATACGTGTTATAGGCAACAATGATGAAAAAATACAAAATTTTGATAATAATGATAAGCTTCTAGGTAATTATCGGCCTCGACTAGTATCAACATCAACGGAGCCATGTGCGAGGGACGTACTAGTGAAAGTTGATATTTGATATTTGAATACAAAGTGCACATGTGTTTGCGTACACACTTGTGCACTAAAATAAGTGCACACTTGTGCACTAAAATAAATGCACAAGTGTGTACGCAAACACATGTGCGCGCTTTGTATTCAAATATCAACTTTCACTTTACGTCTCGGTCAACTTTACTACTAGTAGGTGTAGACCCTGACCAGGGTTTATTCGAGTCTAACGTACACAAAACAAGATCCGCCATGTGCGAGTGTAACTCGCGCGACGAGGGTTTCAAACATTTGCCAATTATTTGGACAATCAATTTTCCGTCTTTTTTCGAATGGCAATATTTTGAAAAGTACGAAACCTACAGCAATTTCGAAAACTGTTTTAAAATTTACAAAACAATGCCTTTCATTTGATAAACCAATAGGTAGATAGCCCCCTTTCGATAAAAAATATCCCCCTTCTCGACCATTCTCAATGTTTTTTTTTTAAATGTTCATTTTTACAGACTTCTCTATATTTTCCTGTAAAATATAGATCCTATATACAAACGCCTAATACATTGTACATGGATCGGTCATCAATCTTCGGAGATAGGAGGGGGGAGAATGGTATATGTTTCAACTTTTTTTTAAATATTTTAAAAAGTATGAAACTTACAGAAATTTCAAAAAGTGTTTTAAAAAGGCCAAAACGATACCTTTTATTTGATATGCCACTTCGGTAGGTACCCCCTTTTGATAAAAAAATCCCCCTTTTTGACCATTTTCAAAAACTATTATTATTACAGACTTCTCTATATTTTTCCTCTAAAATATAGATCAATATCTACAAATGTCTAATACATTGTACATGGATCGGTCTGCAATCTTCGGAGATAAGGGGGGGGGGGGGGGGGGGAATGGTCAATTTTTCGTCTTTTTTTGAAATATTTCAAAAAGTATGAAACTTACAGAAATTTCAAAAAGTGTTTTGAAATGGTCAAAACGATACCTTTCATTTGATATGCCACATGGGGAGGTACCCCCACTTTTGAAAAAAATTCCCCCCCCCTTTTTGACCATTTTTCAAAAACTATTATTATTACAGACTTCTCTATATTTTTCCTGTAAAATATAGATCGATGTCTACAAACGCCTGATACATTGTACATGGATCGGTCTGCAATCTTCGGAGATAGGGGGGGGGAAAGTTCAATTTATCGTCTTTTTTTGAAATATTTCAAAAAGTATGAAACATACAAAAATTTCAAAAAAGGTTTTGAAATGGTCAAAACAATACCTTTCATTTGATTCCCCATTTGCCTTCCTAGGTCTCTTTTGAAATTTCAACATCAAAATTTGTACTGAAAATATTCATTTTCATTTATTTATATATTTTTTTCTTGAAATCAGTAATGGCGCACGAAATGTATCATTATTTCAAATTTCAAGTTAATAGCTGCAGTAGTTACTGAGATATTCAAGAAAGAGCGGGGACGGACAGAGCGAGACCATAAGGGTTTCAAAACCGATCTTTGAAACCCTAAAAACGCGTGCTAGTTTAAGCATATACGCGCGTCCCTCCATCTGTACTTTCTTTAATCTAAAATAGAATACCAAAAGACGATGCCATTGTCATATGTCCTCGTGACGAGGTTTTCCATTGGTTCCTGTCCTTTCCAGTGCGTGTCCATTCTGGGTAGGTAGGGCTAGGTATCTTATAAAGGTAGTTAATTATTGAACTCTTTTAGATTTATGTCTGCCATGCCCTGTGGGATAGCCCTCAATACGCAACACTGGTCGCCCTACTAGACAGGCCCTCACCTCTCCTGTCCAACAATGAAGGGGTCTTTGATGCGATATTTAGAGAAATGGAAAATATTACTATCGATGTTTCAATACGGGATGTTTTGAGGTAAGTTGGATGACTATTTTTGAAGAAGGTAATGGAACGTTTAAGCATAAAAATTTTGTTTCTTGAATCGTCCCACTTTGGGACGAATCCAGTGGGACGTGTCAGGAATGATGCATGCAATCTCCGCGAACCATCAACTCAGAACAGACACGCTTGAAAAACTCTAGTCTTGTAAGTCATGATCCACTTTTGGAGTAGGTATTAAAACAGTTTTCAATAATATACATAGTTTTATTCGAACAAAATGCAATCAAACTAAGCTATAATACCGTTATGGCAGTCTTTTTCAAATCAGCCCGTATATTTCTTAAAAGGCAATTTAAAAGGGACAGAAACGATCTTGATTTCTCTACGAAAATTATTAATATATTTACGTTTGCCATTCATCTTGTCAAATATGGTAACAAAAGCATCTTCAGTTTTATAGCAGCCTTAAGCTATTAACGCATTCACTGCCCAGCCCCGGCGTGCAGTGCAACTCACAGAGGCGCGCTGCTGCCACGCCCTGGCGCCGATGGATATTTGTGTCCTGCCTGGGACATGAAAGTGTACAGAATTTATTCATTTGTGTGTATAGATACATATTTCGTTTTTTCACAAATCGTGGTCATGCCTCCAAGCGTGTTTTCTCTGACTCTGTATAATTTATAGCTTTCGGTTTTGGCTTTGGCCGTCAACACACATATAAAAAACCCACCCATGTATTACTGGGGTGCAGACTCTTGATAATGATGCAAATATAGAAAAATAAGGAACTGCCAAACATTACAATGATTTATCTGTTTCAGAGATTGCGAACAAGATCAACCAGCATACGTAGTCTTCCAACTAGACAAAGTACTGGATGTGAACAAGGAAACATCTTATTTTGAGTGGACAGAACTCCAGGCGGACTTGGGGAATCTAAGATCAGCCGTTGACGTTGGACTTTTGAAGACTATATCAGCGTCTTTCAGCCTGCTTTTAAGTCAGATGCTAGTAGTTTCTGATGTGAATTTGGCTAAGTACAGGTACTTATATATTATTGAAATAACAATGCAGATTTTTGACAACTGTTACAACGCTAAAAAAGCCGCAGATATCTACACCCCAACTCTTCCCGCGGTTGTCGCAAGACGACTAACGAATATCTTGCAGAACAATTCTACCACCAAACTACGATCCCTAAACCGCATGCCCAGCGTGGGGATTATTGGAATTACCAAGATAGTAATCTAATAATGTTATCAGGGAAAAGCATTCGTCCAGCTGTGGAACAGTGTAGGCTCTAAATACACATAGGTATGTTAGTACGCCTTGCGGCCAGGTGCGTTGTTATATACTGTGGGTAGGCCATTGAATCTCGTTCCCCACTCCCGCTCGCCAGCGATAGCATATCCACTAATGTTTGTCATAAAAAAGCAGTTGGGAAGAGTTCGTGAATGTTGCCTTAACTTTCAAATCGAGGGTTGATGCGAGTCTACTGTAGTCGTAAAACCAAGCCCTGATCTGGCTGCAAACGAGACGAGTATAGGAGGAATATAGGAGTTAAGCGCTATTTACAGCGTCTTCTCAGTTATTTCAAGAAGTGCCTTTATTATTGCTTTTATTAGTCCCTTGTAATATTTTCTAGAATGGAATACAACGGTCCAGTGGTAGGAAAGGACCTTCCATCTTTAGTGGACCAACTTGAAAACATTGCAGCTCAAGTAACAGATTTAACTACTGCTGGAAGACTGGAAACTTTAGGTAGGTACTTGAGATGTAACGAATGTAAATTTCACAATGTTTGAAAAAATTAAAAAAATATAATGTATAAAAATTGTTTAGCTCGTTTTTCCTTTTTTCAATGTATAATTGTGTTAAATTTAAAATTTTGCATACCATCATTAATGGTAGAACATAATGAACTTATATCTATAAGACCTTATTTTGTATGCACATATTTATGTTTCTTGCAAATAAATGACTATGAATATAATAGATGTAGATAATAGATTTAAGACTACCTACTTGTACAAATGGGAGCTGCTTTTTCAGATTTCAGCTTTGTGGAACTCAGCATTAGCTCTTCCTGTTTTTCATTTTGACTCTTTTGCTTCTTTCTTATTTCTTTTACTTTCTAATTTCCAGCATCAAGAACTCAAAGACTCTACAGCACGAACATAAAACCCCTGGAGCAGCTAAGAGCAGAAGTGGTGTTCAAACTGACGGAACTAGAATTGCAGCTGTTACCGTTTAGACGAAAGCTGAATATCTCGCTGAGCCATATTCATACAGCGCAATACTATATTGATAACCAGGGGGATGTTATTGCTCAGAAGGTATTTATTTATTTATTGAATCACCAATAAAAGATACGACGGTTTAAATATACGGTATTGCCAACTGCTTCATTCTTATTTATATAGGTAATTTATTTAATGAATTTTGTATAAAATTGCCCCAATGTGAGTAAAGCACTATAAAGCAAAAACTTAGCAATAAAGCAATGCGACACCTCTCGTCAATGAGCGGTTTTCGATTTGCATTAAAAAGAAAAAAATAGTTTCAAACATCTCAATAGATGGCAGGGCGTCAACTGGAAATACGGTATGTCAATGTAAAATAGAAGGAAAACTTAGAATTTTCCAAATCGGTCCATTTTCACGTAAGGTTGTTTTCCTTTCATTTGACATTGACATACCCTAATTTCCAGTTGAAGCCCCCTGCCACCTATCGAGAAGATTGGAACTATTGTTTTTCTTTTTAAAAATGCAAATCGAAAACCCCTCATTGTAC
This sequence comes from Eupithecia vulgata, assembly GCA_946478455.1. Lineage (NCBI taxonomy): Eukaryota > Metazoa > Arthropoda > Insecta > Lepidoptera > Geometridae > Eupithecia > Eupithecia vulgata. The sequence continues at coordinate 6,186,291 of OX297869.1, read as the reverse complement.
TAAACGTAACTTTAGTCATTGCAGGTTTGGAACACTTTCAACGTTTCCTCTGTAGGTGGAGCTAAAGACGCTAGATTCGAAAGAGGTCCCAGAGATTTTCGATGAAGCACATGTTCATTCTCGTTGCTTAGTTGGTTAGAGAGCACCCGTGCTGAGGGTGAGGCGCGGGTTCGAATCCTGCAATTTTTTGGAACTAAGTTCCTTATCGCGCGTTGTGAAAGGAGGCTGGACGGAAATAATTCTCACGAAAAGTTGTAACGACACTTTTTGCTATAGTAAGCTATTGTAAGCCGTGCGGCGTGCGCATGTTTCTCTGTCTGTCTCTCTCTCTCTCTTATAGGAAGGAACTTCGTTCCATCCGGGTGTCCCTTGACACCTCTCAACTTTTTTTTTTTGCCCCTGTGCAAATTACACACTATTAAGTAAAAACTTAAATACGAGTATTGCCTTATTTTAGTAAAATTGCACATCTTTTGATGTTTTGAGGTAAAATAAAAAATGTTCGCCATGCCTATAGAACATAGACTGAGAAATTAAGGCCTAGATTTTCGCCTTAGCTACACCCGGAAAACTTCAGGACGTCTCGACAACGGTAGAAAGCTTTGGAAGAACCTTGGACAATTTAACTTGTCAATGGGAAGAACCAAAGATTCTAAGTACCTAGCCTACCTTCCGTAGGTAAAACTTGAAAGATTAGAAATCTCATCGCATTTAAATGCAATGAGTAAATTAGTATTATTAAAAAAGCATTTAAAACTAACTATCTGTATAAGATTGCTAATCTTTTCTAGAGAACAAGCGAATTGAAAGCTTATATAATGGTTACTTACTCCATTGTTCATAATAATAATTCATAATTCATTTATTTTTTGGAATCAGGTAATTTGACAGTCAGTTCATAAGACTTATTTTGTACCGCTGGATTCGGCCGCTTAGGCGTACAAACATGTTTTAATACATACATTAATAAAATATTGGAACTAACAATCAAAACAGTTTTATTTTATTTAAAAGCATGCATTAATATTATAATTTATATTCAATACTTATCATTTACAATCAATCAAATACTGATCAATGTTAAATTATGAAATTTACCTAAAATAATAATACTTAATAGAGCAAGAGCCTAAACTATATAGTCCCTGGACGTTCTTACCTGTATAGGGGACATGTACAGAAAATTTTTCAGCTTTTATAAAATAACGAAGGTCTGGCCCTCGTGGGCTCTTAGGCTATAAATTATTGTCAGCAAAACCTTTTCCGCGTACACCTTTCTTTACTTCTCTGTCTACGTCAGTTGACGTCAGTCATCGCAAAAGTCTAAATGCTTGATTTGAGGCTTGATTGCTTATTTTCGGGGTACAAGGGAGACTCCAAGATCTTGTCTCCCAAGCCAACCTAACCTGCACGTGGTGTACCCTGCTAGATAACGAACTAGGCTCTGGTGAAAATATCAACATTCTTCATAACTTGAAAACTCATAATTTTACTATTATTTTCCATTACTTGACACTGGCAGAAAAGAGTCCAACCAGACTCATATTGCCATTAACAAAGAATCATCATCATCTTGCTTATTTTCATGACACAATATTTCATAACAAAGTTTTCTATTACTTGACACTGGCAGAATTGTCTAACCAGACACGTTGCCAATAATAAAGAAGTCATATAATCAAGTCATGAATATTTTACAAATAAGACATTAAAATTGTGTAAAAAATGCCGTCGCTTTGAAATCAACACCCTAAAAATATCAAAGGTATATGCGACGTTAGCCTTCTCTTTTTACCCTGCTATGTGAGTAGCTGACTACCACTTTGATCTAATAATGGACTACAATGTGGACTAGTTATAGTTTTTAATCTTTCGTTTGGCGACCTCTTTGGCGCGGTGACGCAGGAGGTTACGGGTTCGATTCCCGCCTCGGGATGTGTGTACGATCTGCAGACATTTGTTCAGGGTGTTCTTTCTATATGTAATAAAAATATCTATCTATGTATTGAGTTATATTATATATATCAGTTATCTAGTACCCATAACACAAGCTCTGCTTAGCTTGGGGCTAGATAATGCTGTGTGAATTGTCCAGCATTATTTATTTATACAAGTATTATAACCAAAAGTACTCTATAATAAGAAAGAAAACTACAATCAAATTGTATACAAATAAATTAAACTAGTGGGTATTTACAATTGAAACAAAAAATTATCTGAGCGTCTGGTCGAAGTGACGCGTGACCCGAGAGCTGGTGAGTATCTGGCACAGTGCATCAACATTTCCATACAGCGGGGCAATGCAGCCAGTGGGCACGCTTCCAACTGGTATTGATATGGATCAGTTGAGCTACCTGTAGATTGTTTGCAACAGTCTGCAGTTTGCTCAATTGTTTCAATTGTAAATAGTAGTTTTAATTTTATTCTATCAAAAGTTATATATAGGTAAGTTAAAAGTTGAACCTAATACTGTGCCATAACTTACCTACGCTTTAGTTAAGTGAATCTGTTATGTTATTATGTGCGCATTGAAATAAATATTTAAAATAGAAATATTCGTTTATTTGATAGAAAACTGATTATATTCAACGACCTCAGTGGCGTAGCTGTCGAACGTCCGCCTGCGACTCAGTAGGCTGTGGGTTCGATTCCTCGTGACATATGTTTGTACGATGTGCAAATATTTTTACGGGTGTCCTGGGTGTTTTTTATATTATTTATAATATACATCTACATAATGTTTGCAATGTCGAGCAGGTCAGTTTAAGTGCCCTTAACACAAGCTCTGCTTACATTGACCATACACGCCAGATAATGCGTGTGGGTTATCCTTACATTATTTTGTCCTAGATTTACACACATTATTTACTTACTAGATTCTGTCAGGCTTTGCACGCGTTTTTCAAGTAGCCCAGTTATCAGTGCCCGGGGAATCGTTTACCTCCCTGCCAAATTTCATAGAGAACCATTCAGTTACAAAAAGAAATTTAAATTTCTCATAAAAAAAGTCAAAAGACTAAATCCGCAATTGCCCTATGTAGTCTTCAAATTACAGGTAAAATAATCTTTACACACCTACCTATAGGCGTGAAAAGTTTACCGAGAGAATTACTTTCTCGTTTTTAATATTGTTATAACAATATTAAAAACGAGAAAGTAATTCTCTATGGATTGTTTATTTCCAGAAAATCTCCCTTTTTGTCTCCCGTCTGGTCTCCCACGCGGCCGGTTGGCGCACCCATGTCCTGACTTCAACCAGTCGCCATGCTGCTAAGTGCAGGCCTTTGTTTTCCGTGTTGGCTGCTGTTAGGAGCTTGCTGTGCACCATTTATGTCGATTCTCTGGTGAGGTTAATTATCATTATCAGCTTAAATTAGTCCACTACTGGACATAGGGCTCCCTGAGCGCTATAGTACACTGTCTTCAGCTTGCCTCATCCAGCATCTCCCTGAAGTCTTTTACAAATCGCCATCCCATCTAACCGATGATCGTCCTATGAGAGGTTAGGTTATTACTTTTATTTACAAGTTAAGATTCCCACCGTGGTGGATTCCCGTGGATTCCCACAAGGTTCCCATGCCGTGGCGGTCGCAGTGTAAGAATCGAACCCTCCAACTCTATGCGGGCCGACACCGCGTGGAAGCGTGTTCCTGCGACCCAGATACAAGGTGCCTAGGCGCTGTCAAGAGCTGCACATTTGCGCCTCTTGGGACCTTCGGCCAAATCTACCACTGCATCAGCCCGTTGCCCACTCGAAGTCCTAGGAAGATAGGAAGGCGCAAGTGTGTTCACGCATGTAGCGTCCCACTCAATAGGCCTCCCAACTCCCATGGGACTAGAATCATGCGGTCAGGTCTTTTACCATCGTCACGCAACAGAACTTTCGGTTTAAAAATAGCTGGTACGTTAGCGGTGACAAAGGCCCACCAGTTGATGTCGTCGGCTGGCATAGCGAGATTTCTGACTGCCAGCCTAGGGCTACATGATAATCTGTGACGACTAAGCTGTTCGACAGCAGTACCGCACTGGCATTGATGAGGCGCGCAACACCTTACACCTAATCGAAGACGAGGTACAACACGGAAAGTTACGAGATTCGATAAAGTGCCAGTGTTATATGAAGGAAGCGCTTGCAAACAAGGTATTGACTCTCATTTAAGAAACAGCCAGGAGACGGGCACTGGCCAGCCAGGACGGATCTGCAGAATTGGAGAATGTCTGTAACAAACAATTCCGCGTCAACTCATACAAAAGCTGAAAATATGTAAACGGCAATAGGACATTGAAGTTGCGACATCGTGATTTCGGGGGAGCACCATGGAGGCAAGAATTATGTAAAGCCGTTCGAGCTTCGTTTAAAAATGAAATTTTTAATAAAATTCCAGGTGGAACCAAATAAGAAGGCTTTAAAAAAATTTCAACTTAAGAACTATAGTGCTGAAAAACAGAAGACAAGAACACTGGTAGAGCTACACTTATTAACATGGCGACCCTGCCTTAAGAACAAAGGAATCCTGGCAAGGTCGCCATGTGATACATTAAAAAAGGGTTTAAATATTTATTGTTTTAGTCTCTTCTCTCTGGTGATCTGGTAGAATGATAGAGCTTCATTGTGTTATTTATACGTCTTTATTGTACGGTGTATCTACGTGGAGTCCCTGGTTCCGATACTAATTACATTGTATACTATGGTTACATTGGAATGTGTTTGCGATGCACTGCGCTCACACTATAAACTAACCTTTACTCTTGTGTTGTTCTCAGCATACGTGGTGGGTTACTGCTTTCTTCCTCGGCGTACTGTGGAGCACAGCGTTAACCCCACTATGTGTCAAGTTATGGAGGACCTACGCATGGAAAATCAAAGCCCACGATGCCATCAGTCTCGCCAATTTGGGAACAGGGTAATGAAAAGTCATTGTTACATCATCATAGGCATACCGACTTCTCCCTCGGCATGGCATATTAATACTAGAAATAATCATGAACTCGCTGTGCCCACAACCAGGCTTCACAAGATAAATGTATCTTTTGAAAGGCAATGTATACGCTTCTACAACAAAACTGTTAATGAGTTGCAAAAACTATCAGTAAATAAATTCAAACAAATTGTCAAAACTTTCTGTGCAAAAGGCTTACTAGAAAAATATCAGATTACCTAGAAGATAAAAAAGCTTGGGACGGGTTTTGCTCCAACTCGAAAAATAACAACTAACTGGCTAAAGGTTTCTTCGTCGCTTCTTTACTAGTCTACATACCGAAGCGACAGAAACCAAAAATATCACTTTATTTCCGTGTCAGTGTTTTATTTTAAGAATTTGACGTTTTCTAAATGTACATTTTTGTATTTATGGAGATGAAGCATTTTTAATTGGATTTGATTTACTGGTAGGCATCCTTACTGTTCTGCCACTCCACATGGTCCTGTGCCAATCTCATCCAGGTCCCTTGACGTTATTCCACTATCAGACAAAATATTTTAAATGCTAAAGTTTGGATGAATGGATGGATATTTTGTTACTTATTCATTCCAAAACTACTTAACGAATCAGGCTGAAATTTTGCTAAGGTGTAGTCTAGACCAGAAATAACGCATAGTCTACTTTTTAGGGTTTTGAGATCGGGTTTGAAACCCAAATGGTCTCGCTCTGTCCATCCTCCTTCTTTCTTGAATATCAGTAACTGCAGCTACCTCAACCTCAACATCCCATACTGGTCCACTGCTGGACGCAGGCCTCCCCTGATTTTTAGGGTTCTGTACCTAAAGGGTAAAACGGGACCCTATTACTACGACTCCGCTTTCCGTCTTTCTGCCCGTCTGTCACCAGGCTGTATCTCATGAACCGTGATAGTTTTGTACTGTAAATGTATATTTAGATATAAGATTTTATGTTATTCATGTATTTTCTCTTTTTTGGTACAATAAAGTGTTAATAAATAAATAAATAAATAAATAGTTAGGCAGTTGAAATTTTCACAGATGATGTATTTTTGTTGCCGCTATAATGCTGTGTGAATTGTCCAGCATTATTATTATTATTATAACAAAAAATAAAAAAACACAGAATAAAATAAATATTTTACGATTAAAAAATTATGGGTAAAACGATTTTTATCGTTTTACCCATAATTTTTTAATCGTCTCGATATTTATAACGGCAACAGGTAGATGCTTGAAATATTCACATTATGTTTAGTTATTTAACCACTTTGAAAATAAACAAATAAATTAAAACAATACAAATATAAGGGGCAATCCCAGGTTAAATTATGATGATTAGGAAGAAATATTTTGACTTTATTCAGTTTATATGCAATTCTTTTTTTAGACAACAAGAAACTCCAACCACGGCACCGTGTGATAGCAGTAACTGGAACACTCCTGGGTATGTAATTTTATCAAAATATGTTTAGCCCAGTTATTTTAATCACGACGGATTAAAGAAGATTTACTATTAGTAAAAAGTAGTTTGAGTGTGCAAATCAAGCTCCCCTAAGTCTTCCAAACCGAATGTCTTACTATTTTTGATAGATTAGTAACTTTACCTATCATTGTAATCAGCCCATACACGTCCACAGCCTGACATAGGCTGCCACATCATACGATGCCACAAAGAGCACACTTTACCTATACTCCAGCCGAATTTGATGCGAAATGTTTGAAAAAAAAACTACAACAGAATAACTGAGACCCGTATTAAAATAAAGTTATATGGCATACGCGTTACTCAAGCATAGACAAAGACTCAAGCAATGACAGCATGGTTACATATTCAAAATATGTGCCTGAAACTCCGTGTTCGGCGTCAAGCTTTAGATTTGATTGTTACCGGTATTTACTGAAGGAAAAGGAATTTCAATTGCCTACAAAAATACACGGCGAGAGATTAAATTCTATGTTAAGTATTGGTAGTTAGTATTCAAACTTTTCACATTAAATTTGGCTGGAGTATAGTTACTTTGTGAGATAACCTAATACCTATTTCTGGCAGTACTCCTAGCTACGTTTAATAAAAATTAGTGCAACTGCACTTAATATCTGAAAAAATATATTTAAAAGAGTTCTGGTTTGGTAAAACAGCTCCAACTCCAACAGGAAAACCCATCCATAGACTTAATCAATAATTTATTCTCGAATGGAACCATAAACACGATTTCACTCTAGTAAATTCAAAGATAAACTGACGATGGTAATATCACACGTTAGGCCAATTTCAAGATCCTGTGATACTAGGATCGTCATATTGACTGTTTTAAAAGCTCAACGCAGGCCGGGATGGGATAAAAACGGATTATTTTTTTTACCAATGGACATTCAAACGTATCGACAGAAATACCGGCATCGAAAAATCCGTTTTGATGCCACGGGATTATTTAAGAGCATAGCAATTTATGTCGTATTTCTATATAGATACTTTTGAATGTCCATTGGTGAATAAATAAATAAATAATGCTGGACAATTCACATAGCATTATCTAGCCCCAAGCTAAGCAGAGTATTGTGGGTACTAGATAACTGATATACATAATATAAATACAATACATAGATAGATATTTTTTATTATACATAGAAAACGACCAGAACACCCTGAACAAATGTCTGCAGATCGTACAAACATTTGTCCCGAGGCGGGAATCGAACCGGCAACCTTCGCCTACCGCACCACATAGGTCGTCATCCCGTCCCAGTCGGCGTTGGTCATCAACCTATATTAGTCCACGGCTGAACATGGGCCTCCCCTAATAACAGTCATAACACCCCCCAATGTTTCGCAGACCGCCAGCACCGCCTCCAAGAAATGACAGTTGGTGATGCCTGCCGCAACATGACGTCCCGAATTATTGCCGCATTAATAAACGGAGCTTGTATCTCAGGAGTAAAAAATCAATTATTTATAAAGGATTGTGTAGGAATGTTAATATTCCCCAAAATGCGTAAAGTAAGTTTTATTGAATAAATGTTGTGATTTTATTCTGTTTCGTTAATCCCCGAATACTTAAACGCAACTTAGATTTAAGCACGATTCTTTTTGACAGATTTTCCTTTAAAAGTATCTAACGAATAACCATGAATTGAGACTTGCTTAAAATTGCGCGTCCACATGCGTCCACTGCATCAGAATCTAGAACAATCGCCGAATCTCCTTTCCTATCCTCTCCTGTTTCATCTAATGAGATTAGTATTTTTTTAGGCGACCCTTTCAAATCCGACAGCTTATGAAAGTTTTATAATTGTGACTTGTTAGTTGTTAGGCGCCTCTTATAAAAGAAATAATAGAGGCTCGCTTCGCTCGTCTTTACGCCTACTATTTTCATGTGTAGGTTGGAATCTTTTGCCTTCTTCATTATTATTGATCAAATATTTTTCTAAAGGCTTTGCTTTGAAAGTTTATAAGCGACAACCACTGCGGCGCAGCGGATGAACAACCACCTAGGTGCAGAAAGTTGCGGGTGCGATTCCCATCTCGGGACCAATTGTAAGTTGTGCAGATATTTATTACAAGGCAGGTGAGTGTTATCGTATGCGTTATGCGTAGTAAAAATATTTTATCAATGTAATAGGTAAAAAACACAGTAGGTACCTACCTAAATGCTACAATGTACAATGTCCATTATAGTATAATGTCCGTTGCGTAGCGTGTGTCCATGTATACATACGTACTAAAAATCAACTAAAATAAAAAAATAAAATACATGTAATTGAGTATGGAAGTACTCAAATCAATGTTAATAGTAGCAAAACAACCGTGTCTTTGAACGATGGAGTATTCGGCTGTAAGAGCCCTAAGTAAAGTTAATAACAACTTAATCTTGTAATGATTCAAGAGAATTACAAAAAATTGCGTAATTCGACCAACGAATCCTAAACACGTCGTGTCAGACACATGACATGAACTGGTTCTAATATAGAGACATACCAACAGAGTATCAAATAAACATTGTAGATATTAAATGCGGGAACTAAAAACTGTTGCCTACCGATCAAACGCTATCATTATTATCAAGTCTGTTTCTTATTATTAACAACCTATATTAACGACCGACCTAGGCAGAAAAAAATAATGATTGATTTATATATGTGTGTTGATTGATCCAATGGTAATTGTTCTGTCAATCTTATCAAATTATAAATTCAATTATTTATACAACAGAATCCATATCTATAGTAATATTATAAATTCGAAAGTAGGTATGTCTGTTTGTTACACGCTTAACATGCCTAATCGGCTGAACGCATTTTAATGAAATTTGACATGGAGGTGGACCCCCTGAGACGGACAAAATCTACTTTTTATATACCGAATCCGCAGGCAGAAGCGAGTTAGATCGTTAAAAGACCGGAGAAACCGCAAAGAGGGGTGAAACCGGCTGCTGATGATGATGTAGGAAAAGGGACTTTTTATAAAAACATACAACAAACAAGGGTGGCCAAACCTAATTTTTGTTTAAGAGCGGGCCTAATGCAAAATATTGTGAAAAGATAGGCATAGGATTTCGCGTTCATAGGAGCAGTACAGAGTAAAGCAATGTCAGTGCAAAAATCAAGTTTTTGCTTCTTTTCTTTTAATGATTCAAAATTTAAGCATTAAATAGAAAAACAGTAATCTGGCTATGTAATTCGTAAAAAATAATATGGTGTTGTCGCTGATACTTTAGAGCATTTCAATTAAAACAGTTTTTTTAAAGCGATTTTTGTAAAGAAAAAAGTTTAATTTTCAAAATTCTATTGATTACTCGACTTCTATGGGTTTTTCCCCTAGGTACCTATCGTATTTTTTTTATTGGAATATTTTAGTTCGTTACCATAGATGTAAGGGTTTAAAAATACACAATTTGCTTGATTTTTGCATTAGGCGCACTCTTAATAAAACGAATAAAAATGGTAAAGGCTAATGCTAAAGGCAGTTTATTTCAAAGAGAAAGAAAATCCTAAATCATTACAGTAATCTAAAAACGAAAACAATAAACCATCTTCGTAAAAATACAAGGAAAAGATCCTACCGGATATAAGGATATGAACACATACAAATAAATCATCTATCCATTCGTTCGTAATTCATGTAAATAGTTAGTTTTCTCTATATTTATTTTCTAAATAATGATCCCTAGTTCCACCCCGGGCTGCAATAAATTGTTCCACAAAACGCTGATACAAAAGGGTAGATAATAGGTAAAAATATGTCTGATGATGCCATTAAAATTCCTTTCAGCTTATATATATTTCGGTTAACCTTTGTTGGGAACATGGGAAACTTTATTTAGGTACCTTCTCATATAAACTGCCTTCACTTTTACATTTAGGGGTGTGCTATGTTTGTTCCGGAAAAGACTAATAAATTATGATAGAGTTGGTTAGACCCTATTATAAATATATAGCCCTTATTAATAAATACCACTAAGGTTATCGACATAGCTCAAAGGATTAGCAAGCTGAAGTGGCAGTGGGCTTGCCATATCTCGAGAAGAACCGACAACCGCTGGGGTAAATGTGTTCTTGAGTGGAGACCGCGGCTCGGCAAACGTAGTGTAGGACGTCCTCCGACCAGGTGGGATGACGATTTGCGAAAGAATGCTGGCAGATACTGGATGCGGCAAGCTGAAGGCGCTCATTAGGGGAGGCCTATGTCCAGCAGTGGACAAATATAGGCTGATGATGATGAGGCCTTAAAACCTTAGAATTATAAGTTATTAGATTTGTTAGAAAAAAAACTAAAAAATCTACTTCAAATTCCCTAATACAAAGTTTTTATAAAAAATTTTATAGTTAAGTTTTTATAAAAATCCCTCTGACATAAATTTTTTATCAGACCCAGGCATCGCACGGTGATTATTGTCTTGTCTAGGGTAGAATAGGCCATTTTAATACTCCAACACGCAATTGCGTTTTTCGTTTCAGCCAATTAGTATATTCGAATACACCGAAGAATATCGCAATTGCGTGTTTATAAAATTAAAATAGGCCTTCTCACCTCACCTCAACAGCCTATATTGGTCCACTGCTGGACGCAGGCCTGATAATTCCCTGATAATTGTCTTATTGGTTTTATCTCATTTTAAAAAAATAGGCCTCATGAACTTGATAAAATAGGCCTCATTTGTTAGAAAATCTTCTGCGACATTTTATAAAATGACAAATCACGAAGATTCAACTAAAACTTTCAGTAACTGTACTTCAGTCGTTTATAGAATTAAATAATTAGCAGTCATATAGGTTAATAGCAAAATAATTAGATAGGTGTATGTACCTGCGAACTACTGTGCAAAAACCGGTTCGAATGAAGCATTAAAATTCATGAGCAAAATGACTACAATTACTCTGTGAGTAGGCTTGGAGGAGATAGAAGCACAGAAAGGCAACTCCAAAACATTACACTACTTTAAACAAAAGTGCTTACAATCTGGTTTGTAAAATACTTTTATTAGTTGCCACAGACTTTTTAAAATAATTTTTTTATCGTGATTTTCAATAATAGCATAATAACGCCATTAATAATAAAAATTTATCCGGAATAAATACGTGTCATGGGAAACAACGAAAGCTACTATAGCTTTCGTAATAGGTATATCAACTTCAAAAAAAGGATGAGGTTTTAAGTTCAGTTGTATTGTTTTTTAGGGTTTCAAACATCGGTTTTGAAACCCTTATGGTCTCGCTCTGTCCGTCCCCGCTCTTTCTTGAATATCTCAGTAACTACTGCAGCTATTAACTTGAAATTTAAAATAATGATACATTTCGTGCGCCATTACTGATTTCAAGAAAAAAATATATAAATAAATGAAAAATGAAAATGAATAATTTCAATACAAATTTTGATGTTGAAATTTCAAAAGAGACTTAGGAAGGCAAATGGGGTATCAAATGAAAGGTATCGTTTTGTACATTTCAAAACACTTTTTGAAATTTCTGTAAGTTTCATACTTTTTGAAATATTTCAAAAAAAGACGAAAAATTGACCATTCCCCCCCCCCTATCTCCGAAGATTGCAGACCGATCCATGTACAATGTATTAGGCGTTTGTAGATATCAATCTATATTTTACAGGAAAAATATAGAGAAGTCTGTAATAATAATAGTTTTTGAAAAATGGTCAAAAAGGGGGGGATTTTTTTTTCAAATGGGAGGGTACCTACCCATGTGGGGTATCAAATGAAAGGTATTGTTTTGACCATTTCAAAACACTTTTTAAAATTTCTGTAAAATTCATACTTTTTGAAATATTTCAAAAAAAGTCGAAAAATTGCCCTTTCCCCCCCCCCTATCTCCGAAGATTGCAGACCGATTCATGTACAATGTATTAGGCGTTTGTAGATATCAATCTATATTTTACAGGAAAAATATAGAGAAGTCTGTAATAATAATAGTTTTTGAAAAATTGACGAAAAAGGGGGGAATTCTTTTTTAAAAGGGGAGGTACCTCCCCATGTGGGGTATCAAATGAAAGGTATTGTTTTGACCATTTCAAAACCCTTTTTGAAATTTCTGTAAGTTTCATACTTTTTGAAATATTTCAAAAAAAGTCGAAAAATTGACCATTCCCCCCCCCCTAGCTCCGAAGATTGCAGACCGATCCATGTACAATGTATGAGGCGTTTGTAGACATCAATCTATATTTTACAGGAAAAATATAGAGAAGTCTGTAATAATAATAGTTTTTGAAAAATGGTCAAAAAAGAGGGGAATTTTTTTTCAAAAGGGGGGGTACCTACCCATGTGGGGTATCAAATGAAAGGTATCGTTTTGACCATTTCAAAACACTTTTTGAAATTTCTGTAAGTTTCATACTTTTTGAAATATTTCAAAAAAAGTCGAAAAATTGCCATTTCCCCCCCCCCCTAGCTCCGAAGATTGCAGACCGATTCATGTACAATGTATTAGGCGTTTGTAGATATCGATCTATGTTTTACAGGAAAAATATAGAGAAGTCTGTAATAATAATAGTTTTTGAAAAATGGTCAAAAAAGGGGGGAATTTTTTTTCAAAAGGGGGGGTACCTCCCCATGTGGGGTATCAAATGAAAGGTATTGTTTTGACCATTTCAAAACACTTTTTGAAATTTCTGTAAGTTTCATACTTTTTGAAATATTTCAAAAAAAGTCGAAAAATTGACCATTCCCCCCCCCCTAGCTCCGAAGATTGCAGACCGATCCATGTACAATGTATTAGGCGTTTGTAGATATCGATCTATATTTTACAGGAAAAATATAGAGAAGTCTGTAATAATAATAGTATTTGAAAAATGGTAAAAAAGGGGGGGAATTTTTTTTCAAAAGGGGGGGTACCTCCCCATGTGGGGTATCAAATGAAAGGTATCGTTTTGACCATTTCAAAACACTTTTTGAAATTTCTGTAAGTTTCATACTTTTTGAAATATTTCAAAAAAAGTCGAAAAATTGCCCTTTCCCCCCCCCCTATCTCCGAAGATTGCAGACCGATTCATGTACAATGTATTAGGCGTTTGTAGATATGGATCTATATTTTACAGGAAAAATATAGAGAAGTCAGTAATAATAATAGTTTTTGAAAAATGGTCAAAAAGGGGGATTTTTTTTTCAAAAGGGGGTACCTACCCATGTGGCATATCAAATGAAAGGTATCGTTTTGGCCTTTTTAAAACACTTTTTGAAATTTCTGTAAGTTTCATACTTTTTAAAATATTTCAGAATATTGATTGTCCAAATAATTGGCAAATGTTTGAAACCCTCGGTGCGCGAGTTACACTCGCACTTGGCGGATCTTGTTTTAAATTTATGATCATCGATTGCACTGACAATTGTAGACCGTGCTATGTGATGTGACCGTATGATTATTTTGCCATTATAGAGAGAATGATTCCAAAATGTTTCTATAAATTTAATTCTAAAAGAATTAGCATTAGTCGTAGATACTATATAGGACATATAAAAGAAATTGAGGTCGGTTCTAGTGTTTTAGCTTAGGTATTTGCCAAAACAATGTTTATTTCGACTTAAAATTAAGGATTGATATTAGACCCGCAAAAATAAATAAAACAGTATAAATAGTAAAGAAACTAAATTAGGTTCCTAATTTTTCATAAAGAAAAAATAAAATAATGCTGGACAATTCACACGGCATTATCTTACCTCGACATAAGCAGAGCTTGTTTTATGGGTACTAGATAACTGATATACTTAATACAATACATTACATAGATAGATATTTTTAACTATAAATAGTAAACGACCAGAACACCCAGCACAATACCTGCAGATCGTACAAATATTTGTCGCAAGGCAGGAATCGAATCCGCAACCTCCTGCGTCACAAACGGACCTTCACCACACCAACCGCGCCACAGAGGTCGTCAAAATATTAATGTTATTTTGTTTCTAATGTCTCAGCTTAAAAATAATATGCTGAAAAAATGTCGACTCTACCTTCTGCGCTTAGTGCTCTACGGCGACGACACTTGCGCAAACGCAGCCGTCTTGTAATGATCCATCTGTGTCGGCGACCGCTTAGCATTTCGCATGACCTTAACATCGCGAACACATTGATTGCGACACCATGGATCTAAGATCATTATTGGTTCACAATTAACAACTGATAAGAGTCCGGTTATTGCCTAAGCAGGGGACTTTTATAGATCAGTTTGCAAACCATCTAAAGGTGAGTACTGACTGGCGTTGCGGGGCGTAATGTTACGTGTTACATTACACAGTTGTTAGTGCGGGGAAAAAAGACGCTCGCAACGAACTACGAGTCGGATTGGCATGACGCGTAACGTATTACAAAAACAAACGTAACGTATTGCAAAAACAAATTGTCAAAAACTTTCTATGCAAAAAGGCATAATAAAAAAATCTGCTTATCTGGAGGATAAAAAGGCTTGGGATGTATTTTTTTCCAACTAGAAAAATAAATAACAGGCTAAAGATTTCTTTACTTTAGTCTACATACCGAAGCGACAGATATAAAAAATAACACTTTATTTCTGTGTCAGTGTTTAATTCTAAGAATTTGAGTTTCTTAGTGAAAGCACATTGTAATAATGGAATTAAAAAGTTTCGAATTGTTATTTTTTTTCGTATCATGCTCGCTACGAATGTTACAATACGCTCCGCAACACCAGTGAGTACGCGACTTAATAGTTACCAGCCTTCGTTATTGGCGAGGCTTATGAATTATGATAGGTATATAAAACTAATTGATACGCACTAGATTTTTCTCGTAAATATTTATTTAACTTTATTCAATCAGCCCAACACGGGATTGTTGTCTAGGGTAAAATAGACAACAATGACATCACATCGCTATACATTGCGCACATTTTTCAAGTGGAAAGAGTACGTTTCAAATTATTTACGCATTCTATGACAAAGTTACGTAATATTTCATTTAGACAACAATCCCCGTGCTAGGGCTGTTGGTAGTGATGTGGTTGGCAAAGTGTGACGAAGGTCTAAAAAGTGTTCATTCAGTCTTGAAGCAAATGCTCTCAAATCTAAGGCAACGTAGACTGTTAGATACAGTTTGAATTTTTATTTAGGCTGGTCTTTCGACAAAAACCACATTTGCACAGCCTTTAATAGTCCACTGCTGGACGCAGCCCCCCTGATTTTTATCTCATGGGGGTAGTGCCCATAATCCCCATGCTGGGCATACGGGTTGGGGATCAAAATCAAAAATCAAAATCAAAAATTCTTTATTTCCATAAATACAAAAATGTATACTTAGAAAAAGTCAAATTCTTAAAATAAAACACTGACACGGAAATAAAGTGATGTTTTTGATTTCTGTCGCTTCGGTGTGTAGACTAAAGTAAAGAAGCGACGAAGAAACCTTTAGCCTGTTAGTTGTTATTTTTCGAGTTGGAGCAAAACCCGTCCCAAGCTTTTTTATCTTCTAAATAATCTGATATTTTGTAGTAAGCCTTTTTGCACAGAAAAGTTTTGACAATTTGTTTGAATTTATTAATTGATAGATTTTGCAACTCACTAGGAGTTTTGTTGTAGAAGCGTATACATTGCCCTCTGAAAGATACATTTATCTTGTGAAGCCTGGTTGTGGGCACAGCGAGTTTATGTTTATTTCTAGTATTAATATTATGTATATCGCTATTTTTAGGGAAGCTTTTGATATTTTTATGAGTGTACAACACATCGCAGTTCGCAGTTCAGTGGTACATTATATTCTGCAAGAGGCGCTGCTGCCCGCCCCCTGGTGTATGTCCCTTAGTCGCCTCTTACGACACCCACGGGAATAGTTGGGGTGGTGCAAATTCTAAGCCGGCACCACACGGCTCTTTACTGCTTACTGCTGTTCAAATATGAAATCTAGGATTCGTATACTCCTACACATAATAATCCACTTCATGTTGCACAAAAGCGCCAAGATAGTTTTTTGATTAGTTGGATAAATTTGATGAAAAATATATCTGAAGTACTAATAGAGTCCACAGGTGATCGGAATGCTGGTTTTTATTTCAGTCAACAAATTAGTATTGCCATTCAACGTGGCAATGCTGCCAGCATTCTGGGCACTCTGATAGATTTTTAGAAAATATATTATGTTGGTGTAAATATTACTTGTAATTATTTTTTGTTACTTCAATTGACGACCGATGTGGCGCGGTGGGCGATGGTCTGCCTGCGAAGCAGAAGGTTGCGGGTTCGATTCCCGCCTCGGGACAAATGTGTGTACGATCTGCAGACATTTGTTCAGGGTGTTCTGGTCGTTTTCTATATATAATAAAAAATATCTATCTACGTATTGTATTATATTATGTATATCAGTTATCTAGTACCCATAACACAAGCTCTGCTTAGCTTGGGGCTAGATAATGCTGTGTGAATTGTCCAGCATTATTTATTTATTTTATTTTAATTAAAGAAAGATCTAGGAGCTCTGAAATACTTATCTTACTTTTGATACATATTTGAATTCTTCTCCAAAACAATATGACTTACTGACTTCATTTTTATATTGAAAAATAAAGTAAAGGCAGGTTAACAGATTCGCCAAAATAAATAATTGATACTACTACTTGAACCGTACTCTTATAATTAGAAGAAATCTTGATTTTTGCGCTTGATTTTTTACACGCGTTCTGCCCTGTCCCGCTCCTATGGACGCGAAATCCAATGCCTATCCTTTCCACAAAGAGGCCTAGAAAAAAGCCCTTAATATACATTTTCTTATTCCTTTAAACAGCGGTTTGTGAAGAGACTTGTGGTTATGACGGTAAACTAAATCTTATTATATATTGCTTAACTTTATATTAAACCTGCAAAAATTCCATCCTAATGGATTATTACACTTTGAAACTTAACGTGTGTTATAAATGGATCTTAATTGCACAAGAAACATTAAAATAAGAAGGCATGAAGTAAATTTTTATAATGAGTAGAATTAAGTACATAATCTACTTAGATGATGAAATGTTAGAACACTTCCACAGGTTAGTCGGGTGATGAATAAGTAGGTAAATAAATTTAAATCTTTCTGTGCAAAAAGGCTGACTACAAAGTATAACGACCAGATCAGTTTGACGACCTCTGTAGCGCGGTGGGTGGAAGTGGGTGGCCTGCGACGTAGGTGGTTGCAGGTTCGATTCCCGCTTCGGGACAAATGTGTGTATGATCTGCAGACTTTTTTCAGGGTGGTCTCGGTGTATTATATTATGTAGGTATATCAGTTATTCAGTACCCATAACACAAACTCTGCTTAGCTTGGTGCTAGATAATGCTGTGTGAATTGTTCAGTTTTTTTTTCAGAGATAATCTGATACTTAGTAGCAAACTAGAGGATAAACAAGCTTGGGACAGGTTTTTCTGCAACTCGAAAAATAACAAAAAACATGATAAATGTTTTTTCGTCACTTCTACTTTTAATCTACATACCAAAGCAAAATAAATTATAATTTTATTTCCATGTCAGTGTTTAATTTTGAAAATCTGACCACTTCTAAGTGATTTTACATACAGTGATTTTATTTATGGAAATCATCATCATCATCATCATCAACGTAAAAATGTTGGTGTCTCCTTTTGTTTGACCAAAAAAAAAGAGACGGTAAAAATTTAAGTTTCGATTTTTTGGTTTTGTTCATTTTCTTAGGTAATACCTAATGTGTACATTTTATTGTGATGACGGGGTGTGTCTAGCAAATCTCACTAGCTAGGCATTATCATAATCATACAACCAAATAAAAGTGGCATGTTCGATATTATTTTTAATAAAAACTAAATAAATAATGCTGGACAATCCACACACCATCATCTAACCCCAAGCTAAGCAGAGCTTGTGTTATGGGTATCTACTAGATTTGTCATAAACCTATTTTTTTATTACATAGATGATGGATGATACATTGATGGATATTGTAGATGGCTATACCTACACTAGATGTTGCCCACGGCTTCACACGCGCTTTTCAAGTAACCCTTGTCCGACCCCGTGACATCATTAACTAGCTAAATTTACCTGCCAAGTACCTGCCAAATTTCATTAAGATTTCAGCCGTTTTGGCTTGAAAAGGTAACAGACAGACAAACAGTTACTTTGGAATTTATAATATTAGTATGGATAGAAAATACCCAGAACACCCGTCATAAATATTTACATTTTTTGATTTAGGGCATAGAGCGTATACTGCCGTGACGGTCACAGAGATAGAATAGACCCCCATCTCAGCCCTTGATGTCTTAAGAGTCGACTAAGAGAACCTATCAGAAGGACGGCAGTAGCTCCCTTTTGTGCATTTTTAACACCTCCAAATGCGGTTACCAATCCGGCTACCAGCGTGGTGGCCATGGCAAATCTCCCCTTGTTTTGGGGAGATTTGCCATGGCCACTGGCACCACAAGGCGTGTTCTGCAGTGGAA
Source organism: Eupithecia vulgata (assembly GCA_946478455.1). NCBI lineage: Eukaryota > Metazoa > Arthropoda > Insecta > Lepidoptera > Geometridae > Eupithecia > Eupithecia vulgata. The sequence goes on along the minus strand of OX297869.1, from coordinate 6,167,445 downwards.
ATATGTATTCTGATGATGTATGATGTCAAAGACGTGTTCAATTTATGAATAACTAAATGACCTCTGTGATGTTTTGCGAATAAATTCCATTCAAGACAAATGACCTTAGTCCGCTGTGGAATGATGTATGTGTATGAATGAACATGATTGCATAAATCAGCGAACTTTTTTAGGTCAAGGCTTCTTATTTTTGGATTCGAAACTCTGCACCCAGTGTAGGGATTTACAGAGAAACGGTTTACGTAGATCGTAAATTGTTTCTCTGAAGAGTCTCTGAAGGCCGCTTACTAAAGACTGAACGAGGTTATCAAGTAATTTGACTTCCCAGCGGCACAAGATTACGGTACCTAACTGTATCTACGCAAATCCTTTAAATAAATAAATAATGCCCGGAGAATGTACACAGCATTATCTAGCCCCAAGCTAAGAAGACCTTATGTTATGGGTACTAGATAATTGATATACATAATACAATTACCTAAACGGTCTCGTTAAGAACTGTGGTGCTTCAAAAAGTAGGCAAATCCAGAAGTCTAAAAGACGTCTAAAAGAAGGCATTTAACGAAGTGGTCACATAAAGTCTTAACTTACCTAAGTTTTTTTAACTTATGATTAGAGCACATTTTAATAACTAGTCATGGGTATACATACATATTCAGGTACATTTAATTACTATTGAGTTGGTATTTATTCCAGCTCTCGCTAACATAATATATTATGTATATATCGGTTATCTCCATAACACAAGCTCTGCTTAGCTTGGGGCTTTGTGCGTTGTGGGAATTGTACAGCATTAAATAATATTAATTAATAGTCCTTGGGCATACAATTAATGTTTTTTTTTTTTTTTTTTATTCTCATTTATTTTTAAGGACTTTTGTTATAAATTAACATGTCAGTCCCATTGTATACACAACATACTTTTTTACAAATAATAACAAATTGAAGATGATAATAGAACTACAAATTATAAAATATGTACAACATTACAAACAGAACTAAAACCAAAACCAGATACAAACTTAAACCTACTTATTTATAATTCCATGAACTGATATACGAAATATAATTTGATCTACTTGTGATGGCTCACGGCCTTAAACAGCTGTATAGCTGATTCAGTTGTGGGGTGCGCTAAAATATTGTGGAAAAATCCTGTGTCAAGTCTGTTCAGGCCGAAAGCCACCGCAAGCGATTGCCTTTCTTGCTGGAAGCGGACACACTCCTCTAATAAATGGTGAACATCTTCCACAACACCACATGTATCACAATTCGGTGTGTCAGCTTTACGCATTAAATATGCAAACTTTTTTAGGGGCATGTGACCCGTACGTAACCTGTGTGCTATAATAATAAGTTTCCGAGGAATCTTAGTACAATTAATGTTCTTATTTACTTCTACTTAGCTTTAGTAGGCCACATCATCCTATTGCCTATGTGTTGCCATTCCTCAACGTATCCTGCCCGTCTCCACCACAATTCACCATCATCATCTGCGACGCCACCATTATCCATCATCATACACCATCATCTACGTTATCAATTATCTCTTTAGATAGGTATCATTTATTTCAACGCTGCCGTCTATATTTTTTTTCAAAGGAATCTTTAGGTTTATTGAAATGGAGTAGGTTATTACGAAAATTCAAAGAGTTGCGTCGTATTCGTTTTCAATTTACAGTAAATCTCTTGGAATTAAGCTTTGGTAGGTACTTTATTTCAGAATTTACAATATTTATTGAAATTTGTGGATTTTCTCACAACTCGGCGAACGAGCTATGGGTATGCAAAATTCAAACAAAATTAATATTTTTATACACTAAGTTATGGTAACGATAGTAAATGTTTAGATAAAATAATGCGGTCGTTACGGAAAAATATGCACAAGTCGAGTTATCGAAGAGAAGTCGTTCTGTCACTGTAAAATATATGTATCTAAAGCTAACGAGTTTAAGCCCATATTTGAATGCACATTTTTGTGCCGTACGGTAGCGGCTTTGGAATCATGTGCATTGAGCTATCGTTATTCATTGAATTTTTATCTAAAATAGAACAATTACTATGATATTTTTTGTTACTAGCTCCTGCACACGGCTTCGCTCGCTCTTTTTAGAGAAAAAGGCCCCGTACCTAGGGTACCGTCTACCACCATAACAAATTTTATAAAGATTTTTAAAGTTTAAAGATCGCTTTTGCCTTAGGTAACTCAGAATTACTTTCGATTTTATAATACTAGTATGGTTTCAAGAAAAACAAAAGTATTTTTATTCAAATAACTCGTGGCCTACGAAAAAACTTTGTGAGGTAAGTTTTCAAGTATGCTATTTATAACGAACCATTAATTTTGTTTTTGTAAACATGTTTAAAGGTCATCCGGAATTTACTGACCTTTTATTATGATAACGAGAGTTTAAGGTGTGGTCTTGAGAGCAGAGACCAAGCACAGACCTCTTTTTACCTATAGGTACCTACAGTGTCAATTGTTATCTTACCCCCCTGTTACATTTGAAGACAATTTCTATGAATCCATAACTATTTTAAAAATAGAATGGTACTGTTTTTTGAAGATAGCAAGTCAATTTATATAAAATTAACAAAAAAAAATTTAAATATAACAAATGCTGATATGCTGATATTACGAGACTTAGAACATAGGAGGGAGGGCTAACAATGAACGACACTGTATATTTAACAGAAATTTTCCCGATTTCAGTAGAATTATGACGTTTTTCTGTCTTATTTAAAGATGATAGTCTCTTCTCTCTGATAAAACTCATGAATTAATGATGGACAACTCGCACAGCTTTTTATTTAGCCCCAAGCTAAGCAGAGCTTTTGTTATAGGTAGTTGATAACTGATTTATACTGAATACTACTGGTCCGCCCCGATTTTGCAGTGGTATATTTAATAGCCTATGTTTATCAGGGATAATGTAGGATTCTAATGGTGAAAGAATTTTCCAAATCGGTCCAGTAGTATCGGAGCCTATCCAATTTAAACAAACTAACAAATCTTTCCTCTTTATAATATTAGTTTAGACAATACACAACAAAGGTAGATAGTTTTTTACTAAGCATAGAAAAAATCTAGAAAACATCTGTAGATCATACAAACATTTGTCCCGACACGAGAATCGAGCCAGCAAGGGGCACCGCATGTGAACCTTTGCCAGTCGCGCCACATCGGCCGTTATAATATGATAGTCACGTTTGAAAGAAGCCTGCTTGAATTCAGTACACAAAAGTCGTCTTTCTATCTTATGTGAGTAAAGTTTTAAATCTCTTTTCTTCGATATAAGGTAAACAAAAGGCATGTCTGAATTCTGAACTCACTACATAAAGGAGCATCGTAAAATTTGTGTCGCGTTTGTCAGAATCGCACTTGTTACATGGTGATTTGCATATAATTTTGTAGTGTTTGACGCCTACTAGACTGCAATATCATGGAGTAAATCTGGCGAGCGCAAATGTATTTTTCGTCTAGATCTTTGTCCTACTCAGAGCTCCTAGAATTTTTAGAATAGGGGCTGTCAAACAACGAAGAGTACTATATAGTATATATCCGAAAAGTACATATGTAGGATACATATCTATCCGGTAGATGCGTCGCAAGGCACAAAATGTATGGAAGAAGACGAAAACTTTTTCACTATCGTAAACGCATGCATAATACACATACTCAGGATTCTGACTGTTCATCGTGATGATCAACCTGTGCAAAAACAAGTAGAGCATCTATGCACGAAGACTGATGCGAACTGAATGAAGATGAACCGTGTACTTGAACTCCATCGAGGCCGGATCAACTCCGGCGCATCGTTGCATAATAGATTCATCTGCGGTCGACGAACTTTGTGGAGTCTTGGTGGGTACGATCCGTCTGGTAAGATTATAAGGACGTACTCTCATGCTGATATGGCGGTCTATCCGGATAAAAAATGAAACGTTGATTTTTACAGATTTTTAATGTTAGGTAGCTGTTCCAGCAGAAACTTGACCTTTTTATGCCTAGTACTTTTGCCTGCCTTTAAAAAGTGGGACGAATCCGGAACGTTTTGAGCATAAAATGAGTTTCCAGATTCATCTCACTTTGGGCCGAATTCAGAGGGACAAGTCCGGAATAACTAAGTAGAAGGCTCCCCTAATGAGCGCCATAGCGCCTTGTCTTCAGCTTGCCGCATCCAGCATCTGCCAGCAGTCTTTCGCAAATCGTCATCCCACCTGGTCGGAGGGCGTCCTACACTAAGTTTTCCGAGTCGCGATCTCCACTCAAGAACACGTTTACCCCAGCGGTTGTCGGTTCTTCTTGAAATATGGCCAGCCCACTGCCACTTCAGCTTGCTAATCCTTTGAGCTATGTCGATAACCTTGGTTCTATGTCGGATGTATTCGTTGCGAATCCTATCCTTCAGAGAAACTCCGAGCATAGCTCTCTCCATAGCTCGCTGGGTTTCCATACACTTCCATATACCTACCTCATATTTTATAAGCTGTAGGGAGTGACGTCTTACGACATCTATCCCTACGAAAGTTCCAGTGGATTTAGTTGCAAAACCAAACATGTCTGTCTGACCTTTCACCACAAAAGTCTAGACTAGAGTATAGAACGATCTAGATTCGAGAGATAAATGTACCTATGTGTCCGCTGCTCTTACGAAACCTTAATCTTAGGGCCGTTATCCACCCACGGAGGAAATCTGTTGTTTAATCTGCATTATAAAGCTGTTATGGACATCTATTTTTTATACGTGGCTTTTGGTAAGGCAAGGCCGTCTAGAGTAAGACCACTGTAAGACGCGATGATGTGACTCATGCCAACTAAGCGTTAAGGTATGTTTCCATAAGATACCTTGCATTGAACTAACTGGAGGTGTTTTAATCTTTGTTTGGCCTTCATTAACAACTAAACTTGAAGCTTGTTCTGTCAGCGTATCAATAATTGATAAAACAAACAATATTCGCAACGTTATACAGGATGACACGTTACATGTGTACTAAGCCGAAAGGGGGTGATCCTGAACCCAGGGGATCAACATATGAATATTTTATTGAATGTCGATTTTTTAATATTAAGTAAAAAAAAACTATTTGTTTTCTTTTATACGCACTCTTGCATTATTAAACATTAAAAAATATTTCAGAAATGTTTTTATTTTCACAAAATCGGTACTTTGTTATGAAATTATTACAAAGTTTTGTAAATCCTTAATGTTTTAAAACAATAATTGCTTTGTAAGAATAAGCGTTAAAGAGAACACGAATGTGAACAAAACAGTCTCAATAGTAATGAATTTTAAGATATAGATTCAAAAACTCGTAAAACAAGAATTGATCTTCTCGTTGGCCAGAATCACTAACTTTCGGTTTAGTGCACATGTTTCGTGAAACCTTGTATACCCTACATGAGATGAAATAGCCAAAATTCATATCTCTGAAATTAGTCTTTCCCACATTAAATCATATCCCGGAAACCCTAGCCATTCATTATGCTGAACCGTATAACACGCTGAATAACAATCTGTAGGAAACACGAAGATATGTATATATAAACTTGCTAAGTTTGAGAAACACTGACATATCTGAGACATAATTAATACAATTTGAAATGCCCATAGCCACAGCTGTTGGTTACAAAATGGACCTATATGACTAAACCACTGGTTTTATCAGTGCTTAAATTTAAACCCGAGCTCGTATGATTTAAGATACGCTATAACCGCCGACACTAGAGAAACCTTCTCTGGTTTAAAGTGTCTTATACAAATAAGAATAGTACCTATAAGTATTTTAATAACAAAGAAATACAACACTAAAAATAAACATATAAAACCTTTCTACGAAAATTTCAAGATGTCCAAAAATTTTAAAAAAAATCGTTCGAGTAACGCACTATGAAGGAACAAGCTAAATATACAACCTTATTATCACAAAACAATATAAAAATCAGTTTTTTTTGTAAAGTAAATACTTAAGATCATGGCTTAAACACAGCCAGCATCAGAAATTTCTGAGCCAGTATCAGCTATGGACAAAGCCATCCCCTAATGAGTGCCATAGTGCCCCGTCTTCAGCTTGACGCATTCAGCAGTGGACTAATAAAGACCGATGATGATGATCGGTTATGATAATCAATACATAGTGGGGCTGTGGCTAGCTAAACCAAACCTTAACTCAACTCAACCGTTTCCGATAATAAATGGCTAGTTTGAAAAAAATCAAGAAACAACTTCAAATACCTAATTTTACAATGCTTTTCCGCCGAACATAGGACCTCTTCCTTTTTCCGAAGTCAGTTAACAACCAAATATACGCAAAAGCATTATTCTCGCGGGTAAAAATATAACGTACCGTATTAAAATGTTTGCTTAGGAAATAGAATATCTTATTACTCACTCAGCATCCTTTTTGCATCATCGCATTTGCAAATTCTTTCTAATTAGAGAGAAAAATTAACGCAATTAGCAATCCTCTGTCTTCAATTTAGAATTAAAATTATTTCTGCGGGAACAGCTGACTCAGATCTAAGACTGATTTAGATTTATGAGCATAATTATTTAATAATAACTGCAGAAAAGATTAATAAATAGATAGCACTTTAATATACGACACAAAGTCAGGAAAAAAATACAGACCGAAATGTTAAAGTAGAGGAAGTATAAAAGGCTGCCTTAGCGCTGTGAGCGATCTATTCAAGATTCATAGTATGTCTTTAATTTAGTTAAAATGATGAATTATACGTGATTGCTTTGTTATAAACTTATAAGATACAATGTTACTTAAGAGGATATTTTTTTCCATTCTTTCCATCATTAATATACGGAGTGTTTTTTTTCACATTTGAGTCGGTTCGATTACCAGGCAAAGCAAGTAATTTTTAAAAATCTTTTCATGTTTTATTATTATTTTTTTAAAATAAAATAAGGTTTCCTTTCATCAAAATATCCCATCTACAATATTTAAGGCACTTTCCCTTCGTGTTGCATAGTCTTAGGACGCTTTGTATATCTGTACGAACCTTGCTAAGGCTACCATACGAGAATAAAACCACTCTCCGCTACCTCAAATACACTACGTCTATACATAAACCGTGAACAAACGAAAGTACCTCCCTTATTTATAACCCTTAGGTATACTTATTACATAACTAACCATAACCCAACCCGGTCACACACAAATTTATATATTTTATGTATTTTGACAAAAGTCAAAATACCCAAATCTTCGCACTAACTACTGGCCATAAATGTCCCACAAGTTACCGTAACGCCTTTTACGTCTGTAATATATCTTTAAGAATGGCAAACGCACCGGCGTTTATTTCGGCTACATTTTGTTCTTCTCAAACAACGTGTAAATGAGGCAAAAATGGTTTTTATGACAATCGCTACAAAATTTAAAAAAGCGGTAACTTTTTTAAACTTTGGGGATGACTTACCACGTTTGTAAGTATACAAATTACGAAGGTTTAACACCAATCTTTATGTACCATGCTTTCTGTAGTGAACAAAGAAAAACCTTAGCTAAGTATTTTTTTTTCCTACAGTAAATAGAATCTTCGTTTGACCACAACCTTGTGATGAAAAGTGAAGATGTGGCCGACGGTGTATCACGAAGTTCTAAAGATTCATTCACTCTTGACTTGAATAAGTTTATTTGTTATCATCGAACGATGATAGCAAATCATCACATCCAAAATGACCAAAAACATTGTTATCTTTTTTGTGATAACTTTTTTTTTATATTTAACCTCTATTCTAAACAGAAAGAATCAGACACAGCTTAAAATAAGAAAAAGTATCTTAATGTACTAATTCCGAACCATTAACATTTTTCTTCACATAAGGTTCAAGGTCATCCGTCAAGTAAAGTGATGTTGGAATGCTACTGAAGAACTTGCCATACATTTCAAAGTAGTAATCGATAGATATTTTGTGGAAATTGTAGCCAAATGTATTAAGCAAAAACTCCCAGTTTTGATTGATGTTCGAGAGGGCATCTTGAGCTAGAAAAGAAAGCGAATATTAGATAAATATAGATTCTGCCTGCTGCTTTTAATACGTATCCAGGTTTATAATAATATCTACGAAAAATTTAAACTTGATCCTTTCAGTTGTTTTGGCGTGAAGAGCTAACAAACATCAAAACTTTCTCATTTAATAAATTAGTGAGATCTTATTTGGTTACATTTCTTCAGAAATATAACTAAATAAAACGTCAAATGCGAGTTGGACTCACGCATTAAGGGTTCCGTATAAACTTGTTCTCGTAAGCAAAAAAATCGACGCAGACGCACAGTTCTCAAAAATTCAATAAAAATAAAACGGTTTCTAAATTTTTTCCTTTTACTTGTTGCCAAATTTCATGATTCTAGGTCAACGGGAACTTAAAGGTTTTATGTGCATATGATTCCCTTGAAAAATTCACAAAAATTGTTCATAAAGGGCTGTAACTTTTGGTTGCGTTTACTTAGCAGTTTGATTAATATCGCGGCTCCAAGAGGTTACGAACTTGAGTAAGTTTAAGATATAAATATCCTCCACGCGTTTCTGAGAAAAGAGGGTTGACAGATGGACATGCGGACTACAAAGTGATTCTATAAGGGTTCCTTTTTTCTTTTGAGGTATGGAACCCTATAAATGATAAGAAGGATCAAGGAGAGGCCATTGCCTAACAGTTCTTAACTGCTTACAGATTGATTGTAGGTACCTGATTGTAATAATGTATAAATAACGTAAATTAATGAAATTTAACTTACTGACATCCTGATCGTTCGCTATAATTTTGTCAGCAGTTACAGTAACTTTCTTTAAGACTTTTGAAGTCCACTGAGCACGTTCAGGTTTGATTTTGATATAAATTTTTCCATCTTCCTTCTTTATAAATTCAAATTCATAGTTGAATTTATAATACCAATCCTCTGAAACAATAATTCATTTTACATTAACTTTTTAACGATTCTATTTATATAAATGTATGTTTAAATACATTAATTAGCTCATTAGGGGAGGCCTATGTCCAGCAGTGGACTGATATAGGCTGATGATGAATGTTTAAATAAAAGTTCTTCGCTAGTTAATTAATTAAAGTTTGCCATGTGACAAAGAACATCACAACATAGATTTAATCATTTTTAAAGGTAATTTGATATTATTAAATGTCTTACCTAACACAATAGAACCGTTTCCACTGCCATGCGGGTTTCCAAATACTCCATAGTATACTGGATTTGGTGTTATGTTATATGTGCCTTGGATGACAATTCGTTTGCATGTTATTTCTGCTATCTTACGAAAACTTACGAGATCAGTTCTGAAAAACAAAAGATATATAGAAAATAAAAATAGTAATGCATGACTGGATACTCAGAAAAATTAAACTGGCGCAGCTGGATATCCATCCAACTGCGCCAGTTTGATTTTTCAAATTTTTGTCTCCCAGAAATCGTAGCATAAATTGAATGTTGATAAAACACTATCTGCTGCCTCAAATATTCTTACTAGCAACTCCGGGCTATATCGCCGACATTACTCCATTCCTCTCACGTCCACCGCTGAACGTGCCTCCCCCATACAAAGGGGGTTATGCCAGGCTCTATTATCTAGAATTAAATACTTACTCATACTTCGATACAGTGCATGTCCTTATACCAAGACACTCTCCGTTTATCAAAGTTAGATTAAAGAAGTCCATAACAGGCACTGTTACATTTTCTAAATGGAATGGGTCCAATGGAGGCACGCCTATTTCTGGGATACCAACTGGAGATTTCGTTTTACCAACATTTTGAAAGAAATTTAGTTGACACTCGGAGTCTTTGATACTGCATTTTGAAAATTCTGCAAAAAAGAGTTTTAATATAAGCTTATCAAATTAGGTATAATTGGTATTCATAATTGTATTATATTTTGAAGTTGATCTTACCAAGTGCAGCTTCACTCAAAGCAAATAATGTTACAACAATAAATAAAAGCATTATTTTTGTTTTATTTAAAACACCGCTACTTACGAAACTTCAAGCAACTACTGAATGAAATAATAGATAACCAATTCTAGAATTGACGTAATTTTAAACAAAATACCTACTGATAACATCATTTGAAAACAAAACCCGTATGATCATTTACTTTAATTGTAATTATCTTAACAGTTACAAATAAAAAACCCGCTAGGTATATAGGGCAGGGTGAGATGGTGATAAATAAAGATGAAAATCTCGGAAAAGAAGGCAGAAATAGAAACATTAATACATATTATAAGAATGATTATAAATGTAAAAGGCTTATTCATACCAAATTCGAACAAATGGAGATTATTTCAAGGAAGGACAGCGACAACACATATCAGGTGATAATTTTATACCCTCTCTCTATTTAAAACACGTAATTGATACTTAAATTAAAGGCTTCGATTCACATTGACCTAGATACCCGAAGGTCAGTCAAATGTCGGCAGGACCTTTGGATGAGAATAAGAGCACTAATACCACAACTGCTACCGAGAAATTATAGACTTAATTGCTCGTTTATGCAATCTATATGCGAATTGAACTATATTTTTGCATACTTTAATCGTATAAGTCCGTGAGTATTTTGTTGTCGAAAATTTGATTATTTTTGACCTTAGTCATTTTAACCCGCTGTCAATTTTTGACAATTAGGTTGCGACAACATGAATAAAAGTTCAATGTTTTAGGCTGTTTCTCATATATTCATATTACAAGCTGCTGCCCGGGCTTTCGCCTGCGTTGTTCTCTTTCTCCAGTGAATTTCTAAGTGAACTGTAAAGTTTTTTTATGAGTAAATAAATTCTTTAAACCAAATTTCGAGATAAAACATAGCTTACAGCACTGAAAAAGAAGCTTTCTTTTTTTATGATTAAATATTATTTGAAATCGGTTCAGTAGATTCAGAGAGTACCCCCTACAACGTCACAAACAATTCACAATTCACAAACTTTACCAATTTATAATACTAATACTAGTAGATGTGCAGTTTCTTTATTTAGTTTCAAGTTAAAAACTTCCTAAAAATGCTTAGAGAACCGATTGGGACAAAAATATTGCTCTAAATTATGTTCCCCATAGAGTAATTCAGCTTTTACCAGCAATTCAAAATTTCCGAGCCTATTTTCCGTGAACTTTGGACTTTTCCGTCATTATAAGTTGGCTTGTTGTCGTTGACATGGCTTGGTGAATAGCCAGAAATGGAACCACTGGATCACTAATAAGTTTTCCCGTAGATACAAGAAATAGTATTCTCGTTTAAAAGAGTATAATATAGAAAAAGGATATTTCAGTATCCAGGTATTAATTATAATCCAGTGTTTTTACTTATGCGTTTTGTCACTCTAGAAAATATAGAACATAGAAAAACATGCTTTTTTGTAATTACACATAAATAAGCAGCTGTTTTGCTCTGAGCTAGGTAGTTTTGTTCGTTTTTGGAATAGAATTGCCTTTTATTATTTCTTTATCGGGCACAAAGATCGGTAGTTCCGTCCAAAAATGCTTACTTTTTAGGGTTTCAAAGATCGGTTTTGAAACCCTTATGGTCTCGCTCTGTCCGTCCCCGCTCTTTCTTGAATATCTCAGTAACTACTGCAGCTATTAACTTGAAATTTGAAATAATGATACATTTCGTGCGCCATTACTGATTTTAAGAAAAAAATATATAAATAAATGAAAAATGAAAATGAATATTTTCAGTACAAATTTTGATGTTGAAATTTCAAAAGAGACCTAGGAAGGCAAATGGGGTATCAAATGAAAGGTATCGTTTTGTACATTTCAAAACACTTTTTGAAATTTCTGTAAATTTCATACTTTTTGAAATATTTCAAAAAAAGTCGAAAAATTGACCATACCCCCCCCCCTATCTCCGAAGATTGCACACCGATCCACGTACAATGTATTAGGCGTTTGTAGATATCGATCTATATTTTACAGGAAAAATATAGAGAAGTCTGTAATAATAATAGTTTTTGAAAAATGGTCAAAAAGGGGGAGAATTTTTTTTCAAAAGGGGGGGTACCTACCTATGTGGGGTATCAAATAAAAGGTATCGTTTTGACCATTTCAAAACACTTTTTGAAATTTCTGTAAGTTTCATACTTTTTGAAATATTTCAAAAAAAGACGAAAAATTGACCATTCCCCCCCCCCCTATCTCCGAAGATTGCAGACCGATTCATGTACAATGTATTAGGCGTTTGTAGATATGGATCTATATTTTACAGGAAAAATATAGAGAAGTCTGTAATAATAATAGTTTTTGAAAAATGGTCAAAAAGGGGGGGAATTTTTTTTCAAAAGGGGGGGTACCTACCCATGTTGGGTATCAAATGAAAGGTATTGTTTTGACCATTTCAAAACACTTTTTGAAATTTCTGTAAGTTTCATACTTTTTGAAATATTTAAAAAAAAGTCGAAAAATTGACCATTCCCCCCCCCCCTAGCTCCGAAGATTGCAGACCGATCCATGTACAATGTATTAGGCGTTTGTAGACATCAATCTATATTTTACAGGAAAAATATAGAGAAGTCTGTAATAATAATAGTTTTTGAATAATGGTCAAAAAAGGGGGGATTTTTTTTTCAAAAGGGGGGGTACCTCCCCATGTGGGGTATCAAATGAAAGGTATCGTTTTGACTATTTCAAAACACTTTTTGAAATTTCTGTAAGTTTCATACTTTTTAAAATATTTCAGAAAATTGATTGTCCAAATAATTGGCAAATGTTTGAAACCCTCGGCGCGCGAGTTACACTCGCACTTGGCGAATCTTGTTTTATAACTCAACTTCAACCTACGCACTTACGTCATACATCCTGAGACCAAAGATCCTATTTGTCTGAGACCAAGCATATCGATTGTTGTCAAGGGTAGAATAGACAAAAATGATATCGCGTCGTACATTGAGTAAATGATTACAGTTGAAAGAATAAATTAAAAATCCTAGATAACAATCGCTATGCTTGGCCGCAAAGAGCTATAAAGTCACTAACTTTAGAGCTCTTTGGGTAGGTACCCAATATGAAAATTGTTTTGTAAAAATCTGTTATACAGAACTCTCTTTACATACTTCAACAAATAGAGAGAGTATCACAATAAGTTTAAACCCAAACAAGATAAAATATACACCGAGGTTAAAAGTTAAATTTAGATAACGGCAAGTTAAACTAGATGTATACTCAAATTTTAAAACAGAACTTGCAAAAACTCTACCACACCATTGACATAATTGGATAGGTGTATTTTTTTGGCTGAAAACCATTTCACGAAATATGAAATGTAAATTTCTACGAAAGGAAAGATCACACACAGGGATCGCATAATTTTGAAGGTTGTAAGTGTTGAAACAAAAATTTACTAAACATTTTAGGCACCTATCAGTTTAGCTCGTAGTTACGCTCACGTTGAAAACTAATGAGGAAAAAAATTGTGGTATGATCTTAATTATTAAGCCATTTATTGAAAACCTAAGTGAAGCCACACACCGGCGGCACCACATTTATCTCGCCACATACATAGTATGTATGCCCGAAAAAAAGAATAGTAAATATTTGGCATGAATTACATAATAATGTAGGTATTATGTATATCAGTTATCTAGTACCCATAACACAACTTAGCTTGGGGCTAGATAATGCTGTGTGAATTGTCCAGAATTATTTATTTATTTATGTGGCAAGGTAAATGTAGTGGTACATTATAGCAGGTGCAGTCTGTACATTTCGACGACGATTTCTTCGGTCTATACCTACGACCGAAGAAATTGTCCTTGCAAAGTTGTTTTTACCATGATTATAACATAACTGCACCCGCAATAATGTATCCTTCGAGAATCTCATCGAGACATCAAATCCAACCCCACCCACAGCTGTCAATCACCAAGAGTCCTTCCCCGGTACTTCAAGGAGCTGGGCTGGTTAGGGCCTGATTAGGCAGGGGGACAATGTACAATGCACTCCCATGCGAGATGTCAGTGCAGATCCCAGTTCCCCCACTGAGAATTAGAATTAGAATGTATCCTTGGTGTGCGTACTTGCGTGCAGATACACGGGAGCGATAAATGTGGCGTTACAATTGTCGTAATACAAGTGGAAATATGGAGAACGGTCTCACTAAGAGGTTGGTAAGAGCACGTCCGGCCGGCACACGCTAAGTGCTATCTAAATGCTACTTGAAATAAATTGCAATTGCCTAAAGCTAAATAGCGAATACTGTTGTAGACATTTTACGCAAGAAGAGAAACAGCAAGTTTACTACAATGTAATATATCTCAGCTATTTTATGGGAGGAACCCGAAGAAAAACAGAGAAAAAGCAAATCCCACTGGGCTTTGTTTGACACATGTTGTACTTAGTACAACGACTGATCAATTGAAATATAGTAAAAAACCAGACTATCCTCGCTTTACTTTTTTTTCGTCAAATGAGAGAACGAAGAGCTACCTACTTAATGTAACTATAAACCATTTAAGGAAATCAGTTAAGTATTTTGATAACTTTTGAGAAATTTTTCATTATCACACAAATCAAATAAATCACATGGAAACATGAAGGGTCAATCACATAGAAACACTTGAAAAACAACAGCCCTTTTTGTACCCGCGCCTCTCGATTTTCTTACTTTAAAATCGCTGGGCAAAGGTTAAATGCGTAAGGCACATGATAAAGGATGTTGGCAAAGATTAACGGACCGCTAGTAGTAGATGTAATTAGAAGTAGGTAAAGGTCTAGACAAGCTATCTGAGATATCTGCTGATATTTTTATGCGAATTAATTAAAATAAATGGACATACCTAGCGTTTTCTCATAGATATTTTACCGATCACTATTTATCTTGTATCAGATGACTAAATTGCTGTGTTATTTCACACAAGACAATTACGTATTACAGATTGGACTAGTTTTTGTCGTTGAATTGTGGGCTTTAAGTTATTTATGTGTTGGGTTTGACGCTGAAATAACTAAATTATATACATACATACTAACAGCTGCCCACGGCTTCGCACATATTGTTTAAAGTTATTCTATCCCATGGGAACTGATTAATGGAATAAAAAGTAAGCAGCCTATGTTACTCGCCATCTTTTCAACTAACTCTATGCCAAAAATTAAATCGATTAGTTGCTTAGTTAGGGCGTGAAGAAAGGACAAACAAACAAACACACTTTTGCATTTATAATATTAGTCTACTTATATGCCAGGTCCAAGCAAACCTACATGAATATTAGAAAAGTAATTTATATCTTCGGAAAATCTACAGGTACTGATCTATATCAATACCACTCAGAAGCAGCAATGCTGATGCGTTGTGCTAGATTCTCACAGCTCTCGGGTCACGCGTCGCTTCGACCAGACGCGCTGATAATTTTTTGTAAGCCCGGAGAACCTCGGACCCCTCCTACCATGATTTTTTGAAAAATAAGTAGGTACCTACAAAACTCCTACCTACTTATAGTTAAACAAAGTTACTGTAAAGATTCTACAAAGTTAAAGAGAGACTTGACGACTAACATAGAATCTAGGTCACATTTGGAGGTCTCTGTTGCACCAATTTTACGTTTAAATGGCGAATTACTTAATAAAATTGCTACTAAGTCCTGCTAGCCTCAGACATGTGCGAATAAATAGAAAACGGAACTTGCATGTTAGGTATGGATGGCAAAAAAGTTTAAAGAAACATTATTTTTATAAATATCCTTATAAGGATTTCAAGCCCTTGGCATCGTTTCCCTTTAATGAAATGAAACTAAGATGGTGCGAAGTGAATCAAAGGATATGGATGTCTTTCTGATATAAAAAATTATAAGGTACAAACACTATTATAGGTGTCACGTATACAGTTTGGTTATAAATGCGTTAAAACCAAGCATTAAAAGAGTCTAATATTGATGTCAATTCAAATGTCACCATAACCAAACGCAAATTATTAGCAAAATTAAAATGCCTTCCTTTTTATTTCGATCGTTACTAGGGACGTTAATGTAGGTACTGTACGTGTAAGTAGTTACTGTCAAATCAGTTTTGTTGACATCTGAATTGACGCTATTATCAAACAAATTATGGACGAATCTTAGTAACAAAAAATATGACACTAGGTGCTAATGCTAAGAGTGTAATTTGACAGAACTTTGTCGAAGTGGTAGGATTCGTACTGCCAAATTGCAACAAATCAAACTCAAAACCATTTCACAAGAAACTACGGATTAGCGATGTACGTTGTAGGGTACTATTTCCTATCAGTATAAGACGCTCAATTTTTAAAACGAAACGTAAACGAATACTTTTGTTTTCGTAAATTATACAAATCTCATTCGGGTTGGATTGCATCATGATGATGCAATCCAAGCCGGATTTCGGATACGGTGGTTACTCACAGCGGAAACTAGCCAGATCTGCATGACATTATAGTGCACAAGTGTGCGTACAAGTCCAAGAACACTCTCTATTCCCTCACTCTCATAACGGGATAATCTTAGTTCGTAGTCAAGAAAATACTTGCTACATGAAAAATGCTTGAGATAATTTAATCAACTGATGCTTGATTTTGCTGACGCTACTATATTTTAATGTCCAAGCAAGGCCGCTGTTTAGATATTACGAATAATAGCTTACAAGGAGCTGGGCGGGTTCTGTTGATTTTGCGTATGTAAAAGTGACCCAGATTTACACACCTGACTTAGGGACTACATCAACAAGCGAGAGTCACGGAGCGTGTCACTAAAAATCGTCTAGATGATAATCGCTGTAAGATACTTTATATAATATGTTATGTATGTATTTATACCTATAAATTACATAATATTGCACGATAATATTACCGCCAGCAATAAAATCGCCTGTGTTAGTGGTAAATGCTTTGATCATTTGTTTTGGCAGTGTGTAAGTTTTGATAAATAACCGTACCCTAAATTAACGAAGTAGCATTA
Organism: Eupithecia vulgata; assembly: GCA_946478455.1. Lineage (NCBI taxonomy): Eukaryota > Metazoa > Arthropoda > Insecta > Lepidoptera > Geometridae > Eupithecia > Eupithecia vulgata. The sequence goes on along the minus strand of OX297869.1, from coordinate 6,150,513 downwards.
CTTCATCTGTGCCCTTACAAAAAAGTAAAAATACTATAATCTGCAGCATTTTATTAATCACTACTCAACGAAATACAGCATGATCATCATCAGCCTATTTTAGTCCTCCCCTAATGAGCATAATGACACCAATATTATAAATATGAAAGTTTAGGTGGATGAATGGATGTTTGTTGCTCAATCACGCCAGAACGGCTGAACGGATCTGGATGAAATTTGGCCCAGAGATAGATTATAGTTTGGAATAGCACATAAGCTATATTTTATCCTGAAATCCTGCCAGGAACGGAAACTACGCGGGTGAAACCGCGATGCGCTGCTAAAATAAATAAAGTAAAACAAAATAAAGAAAATGTAAAACTAGAGAGGCAATGGCGGTCTTAATCCACGTCACGTCATCTTAAAAACCTTATAAAAATTAGGTATTACATCTTCACGTCAAAACTACTCATCGGATCGGACTGAAATTTTGCATACTTACTGGTATTTCTAGGCCTAGAATATCCCATAGGTTTTTTCCAATAAATCAGTTCCTACGGGAAACAAATAACCCTAAAGCTTTTCTATAGAAATAACGCGTGGGAATCCGAAGGCAGAGAAGTTATTAGATTGTAGTTTCTGCCCGCGGCTTCGTTTGCATTGATCCCCTTGGAACGGATTTATGGAATAAAAAGTAGATGTTTTATGGTTTTTATTACGGGCCTAGAAAAACTTGTATGCTATTTCAGTCCACGTTTATGGTAGGGCTGGTCTACCAGTTTAAAGTCGCCCAGCGAGCTATGGAGCGAGCTATGGAGAGCTATTCTCGGAGTTTCTCTGAAGAATAGAAATCACATCTTTATCGACATAGCTCGAAGGATTAGCAAGCTGAAGTGAGTGGGCTATCTCGAAAAGAACTGACAAACGCTGAGGTGAACGTCTTCTTGAGTGGAGACCTCGACTCGGCAAACGTAGTGTAGGACGCCCTCTGACCAGGTGGGATGACGATTTGTGAAAGACTGCTGGATGCAGCAAGCTGAAGACAGCGCGCTATGTCAATTATTCGGCCTATGTCCAGCTGTAGACTAATATAATGCTGATGATGATGATGAATTTCAGTCTGATTCGTTCAGTAGTTTTGGTATCAAGACGATAATTAAAAGCATCCAAACATTAAAACATCCAATCATTTGAATTTATGTTATAAGTGTGATTTAGAATTTATACACTGGGTAGGTAGGTAGTGATAACACTTTTTTACTATTAAAACTATCGTAGTTTTAGACGACCGATGTGGCGCGGTGGGCGAAGGTCTGCCTGCGACGCAGAAGGTTGCGGATTCAATTCCCGCCTCGGGACAAATGTGTGTACGATCTGCAGACATTTGTTCAGGGTGTTCTGGTCGTTTTCTATATATAATAAAAAATATCTATCTATGTATTGTATAATATTATGTATATCAGTTATCTAGTACCCATAACAAAATGGCTAGATAATGCTGTGTGAATTGTCCAGCATTATTTATTTATATATTTTTATTTTAGTTTGACGAATTCATTACGGGTGTAAGCGGGTTAACTACGAACCTTATTTGTGTTGGAAGAACACCAACGCTTCAATCTTCAGTCGAAAATTTTTGGGAACTTATTTCATTTCTTACCAACGCTTCATCTCTTAACGAGGGAATTCTTCAGGGTGAGTGCGGTTCTATTCGCGTTCCGCATCCCTCCGAACATAGTACCTAAAAAAATTCTAAAATCTAGTTCTTAATATCTTATAACTTATTACCTTAATCAGTTTGATATAAATTGCACAATCAAAAATCTAGATAGTGAAAGTCTAGATAAGTAGAATTCTTGATACAGATCTAAATCTTACAACAGAGGATTATTTCGATGAATTGAACAATTAGAATGCAGCAAGGTCTAATCTTTCGAATATAATAATTGATATACAATCAATTGTTCGATGGTTAAGAGTTATTTTTGAAGGTCTTCGTTTAAATGTGTAGTAGCTGTATTCACTTGTAATCTGCGAGTGTAAAGTTAGTTATATTTATCTAGCAGCGCCTCCCGGTTTCACCTTCGTAGTTAACGTTCCCGTGGGATTTTCGGAATAAAGTATAGCCTATGTGCTATTCCAGACTAAAATCTATCTCTGTGCCAAATATCATCCAGATTTGTTCAGCTGTTCTAGCGTGATTAAGCACCAAACATCCATCCATCCATCTAAAGTTTCGCATTTATAATATTTTTCACATAATAAATATTCCAGAAGAACATAAGCCATGACCAAACATTAGTAAATAAGAACCAATTAACCCTCAATAATTTATTTATTTATAATTTTATTATAATACCTCTAATAAGTGTCCATCAACTATCAATTTGTATGTCACATTAGTAGATGTCATCTGTTTGGCGTAGGTAGAGATTGCGATCCGGATTATTCGAAATCCGAATGATCCGGATAATTACCTAATTTTGTTAACCCGGATTTAGGCATTTAAAAATTCGGATAATTTGAATAGTCATAAATCCAAATTCTGCTTTTCAGTAGATCACATTGTAAGATAATACCTTCAACGTAATATTCGCTTAGAGAGAAATACAAGTTTATCTGATAGTAACATATTGTGCAGAACGGACTTGTCAATAAAAAAATATCGTCACTATGATAATCGCCGTAAGACATACTCATAAAATTTATGTAAATTATATTGCACGGTAATATTATCGCTCGCTTTATTTATATTTTGAGTAATTAACATGTGTTTCATTTTTACTAAGAAGGTGTTCTTTTTAATATTATTATAAACAACTTATTTTGTCGTGTGTCATGTCCATAATACATATCACTGTATTTTTGGGAACAGAATAATACCAAGGCAATCCAAAGTTACAAAGTTGCTAGCCTAATAAGATTTGAAACGTATAGATTATTATTATCAATTCACTTAAGTAGATACATCTAATACCATATTCAAGTTCTTTACTTTGTAGCAAAAATGCTGAAACAGATTAGTTTAATACTAGGTAGGCCAAACCTATATATTATCCGACTTGAGTAAATTATACACGTCAGGAATTCGTTATTTTGTGTACTTACCTAACATAATATTTCATAAAACTTTGATATAGCACCCGGTGATAATATACTGCTTAATTAATTACTCCACTATGACAACAATATTGTCATAGAAACACATATTTTAGCATTCTACCTTATATGAAAGAAACTACAAAAGGAGGTACTATATTAAAAAGAGTCAAGGTTGATATAGTCATAATTAACAACGACCAAGGAACCAATTCTGCCAGCTTCTGAATTGACCAGTAGATGCCACAGTTGTAAAGCAAGCACAAGTTGTAAAGCAGGCTATTTGTCAGAGTGACAAATAGCCTGCTTTACAACTTATGTAAACAGAAGTAAACAAACTAATCTACAGAATAACTATCTACATATCTGTCTGTACAGAATGCGAGTTCCCTTTTGTGCAACTGAGGTTGTTCAACTGCAAATAGTTGCGAAACGGAGCTTCCCCTTTCTGCAACTCATTTTGTTCCCTTTCGCTCAAATGCGGATAGTTGCATATCGGGGCTTTCCTTTTGTGCAACTCATTTTGTTCCCTTTTGGTCAACTCGATAATTTTAGACGAAAAAAGATAGTCATCATCACTAACTACAAAAATTACAATGTAGTGTCAAAAATGACAGCAAATGTCAGAAATAACCAAAATGGCAGAAATCACAGTTAGTCAAAAAGAACAACTAGTTGTTGTAAATTTGTAAAAACCAACAATAATCTCGTAGGTATCTCTATAAACTTTTCACAAGTATTTTTTCTAAGCTCTACAAACAACGTCGAGTTAAGTACCGCTATACCGCTGCGAAAGCGCCCTCTACTTACCATTCCATGCAATATTTATGCGATAAAGGTCCACATTAAACTTTCATAGCTTTATCAGCCAAGTAAAAACTATTTAATAATCCACATGTTGTGAAAACTCTAGTTTTTAGTATAAGGTTCGAGTAGACACTGAGTAGAGCTTTTCATAATAGATACTTTTTGAGGCTAACTTAGATTTACACATACACTATTTATTAGTCAGAGTTTAAATTCAGAGAAATCTTCCTGAGCTACTTGTAAGTCGGTGAGGTGACGCTTGGTTTCGTTTTAACTTCATTAGAACGTGAAAAAACAATTGAATAAAAAAGTGAAGAAAATGAATTGAGCTTGATGTATCCAACTAATCCTATAATATTTTAATTTAAAAACTATCGTAGTTTGACGACTTCATTACGGATGTTCATGCGGGTTAACTACGAACCTTATTTATGTTGGAAGAAAACCAACGTCTCATCCCTTATCGAGGGACTCCATTAAATCCTATCCTTCATACACATGAAAACAAAATATTGTTAAGATGTGAAGTGTTTAGATATAATGTACATTTATCCACTCAATGAACTCAGTGAACAAAAAATCAAAGTGTAATCACTTATTTATAAATATATTATATAAATATAATCTTATATTTATTAATTTTACTTATGTGATTTGATATTTTGTGACTTATTCAAGAGTCCTGTAAGGTCTAAAGGAAATAAAGTACTATAATTATATATCCTTACGTAATAGTTCTGCGTCAAAGCAACTACTAGGGTGACATTAGACTTTATGATATCGGCCTAGCATTCAAACATACGAGTTTCGAGTGGGTGTGACCTAAATGTAGATACTGTAACTATTGTTGATATCCTATTGAGTTGTAGTCTTACGAAATCGGTCACATTGCAAACCGCATACGGTAGAAATAAAATAAATAATGCTGGACAATTCACACATCATTATCTAGCCCCAAGCTAAGCAGAGCTTGTGTTATGGGTACAAGATAACTGATATACATAATATAATACAATACGACCAGACAAGACGATCAGAACACCCTGAATAAATGTCTGCATATCGTACACACATTTGTCCCGAGGCGGGAATGGAAACCGCAACCTCCTGCGTCGCAGACTTCGTCCACCGCGTCACAGAAGTCATAGAGAACTAGTAAAATATCTCTTACGATAAGTAACAGCTAAAAACACAGCAGCAACAGCTCGGCTGTCCAAAATCAAAACGTAGTAAGGGACATTTTTTTAAAAAGACGTTTTTTTGCATTTTTGGACTTACTAGACGTATCCCCTTGTCCTGCTGAAGAAATATTCTCTAAATTACAGCTAAATCCCGAGATAGCAATTTTAAAAAACGCAGTAAGTACACTTTGGGTATCAAAAGTCAACTAAAATACAATTTCAAAACCAAGTAAGTCGCATTGCCAAAATTAAAACGTAGTAAGGGTCTGTCCGTTACTGTGTTTAAAAATTGTTAATGTGACTTACTGCGTTTTAAAATCGTCAAATCAGAATAAAACGTTCCTAGTCTATAGACGTCAAGTCTTAGTTATTGTCGAGCTTAAAATAAAGGAAGAATATTGTAGTGGTGGAGATTCAAAAGTCTTACGAATGGACTAAAAAGAAACGCACACCGAGACGCACTCAAAAAGGAGCAGCTGCTAATCCTCTAACTACTTTTTTTGAGTTCACTGGTCGAAGTTAATTTTACCAGTGGGAGTAGGAACATGCTCTTAAGTATGTCGACTTTGATGAGCCGTATCAAGAACTGGATTTCTTATTTCGAAACATAATGCACGAGTACTACCGATGGCGACTAACACTCCAAGAGGAATAAAAGAAAGTAAAAAGGAAGGCATTGTGACCAAATTACTACCACTTTTACCGAATAGCAGACGAAATATCTGACTTCAACTGCCAAAAAGCGATAATTCCTAAGACTTTTGTCCCCCTAGTGGACAAATTGAAAATGATGACTTGAGTTCACACATAATTTGCCATCTTCTAAAATAATGTAGCTGCGTCAATGGGGACTAATGCGTCTTTTTAAACGTAATTTGAACTTATTATTATATTATGTATTACTTGAAATTTAGATATAAGTTCAAAAAGACGCATTAGCCATGTGGACGCATTTACCCTAGTTGATCCTCCTAACTTGATGACTATCAGAATTAGATTTTTAAAACATTTTATAATTATTAGATTTTTTTAAATAGGTACCTAATTATGATGTTTTTGTCGGATTAATAATAAGTAACTACCTACCAGACTTAATTTAGATTTTTACTAAATTGTGGTTTTATTTGTATGCCCCTTACTAGATATTTTTGGTTAAATAGGTTTAGAAATACCAGTTGAAAACACAGCAACATGACCTTGCTACGTTTTAAGATTGTAAAATTAACCTATTTCAACCTAACAAAACAAACGAAACTGCATTAAGCACTGCCTAACGTTCAACTATAAACATTAAAGAATATAAACTATTTAATATTAAAGCTGATGATATACTGCATCTTTTGAGCTAACTTTCATTTAGCTCACTCTAATAGTTTTCATAGGGCACGCCTTTAAATTGATGAACACGTTTTTTGGCTCTCCTGTACAATTTGTTTTGTGTCCCTTACTACGTTTTGATTTTGGACAGCCGAGCTGTCACCTGTCAATATATTTATGAAAACTTATTGTACACTCATAGAAATATCAATAGTTTCCCAAAAAATAGCGACATACATACTAGAAATAAGAATAAACTCGCTGTACCCACAACTAGGCTACACAAGATTAATTTATCTTTTAGAGGGCAATGCATACGTTTCTACAACAAAACTCCTAGTGAGTTGCAAAAATTATCGATGAATAAATTCAAACAAATTGCCAAACGTGTCCTTTGTAAAAAGGCTTACATATCAGATTATCTAGACGATAAAAAAGTGGGTCGACTTTTGCTCGAAAACTAACATTCTAACAAGGTATAAGTTTCTTGTACGCTTCATTACTTTACCTTAAAAGAAGTGAACAAAAAATCAAAGTGATCACTTTATTTCCTAGTTTTACTTATGTTATTTGATTTTATGTGACGTGTCCAGGAGTCCTGTAAGGTCTAAAGGAAATAAAGCACTTTGATTTTTAATGTTTGACTAAAATTCTGGCAATCGACACCTGCCGATACTTTACCTAACGACACTTAAACCTCAACCTCAACAGCCTATAATAGTCCACTGATGGACGCAGGCTTCCTCTTGATAATCACCTTGGGTGGTAGATCTATTCTGCGAGAGGCGCTGCTGCCCGCCCCCCGGTGTATGTCCCTTAGTCGCCTCTTACGACTCCCACGGGAAGAGTTGGAGTGGTGCAAGTTCTACGTCATCACACTTTATATGAGTAATATAAGAGATCATTATAATAAATTAAAATTTATTTGTAAGTAGTTATCTACGTAGGTCTACGTATGTATGTACTTACCTATCTAATGTACCTTATGATATGTTTTCAAAATTCATATTCAAATTTTATATTTTTAGTGTAAGCTTAAGGTGCCATTCTACTCATCCATGTTCTTTGTCTAATATTTGATCAAAGTTCTTGGATGAAGGCTCATTCCATTCATCCAATATCTTTGTCCAAAATTCCTAAGTAATGCGTCGTTGATTTCGAATGAAATTACATCACATCATACTAATATAAAAAATGCGAAAGTTTGGTTAGATGGGATAGGGATATATTAGATAGGGATGATTGTTTAAATATGTTTTTTTTTTATTATTATTATAAATCTCTTCTCAAATAGTTCTTCCTCTTACCAAATTAACGGTGACAAAGATTTTATCATCAACATATACTAATACTAGTCCACTGCTGGGCCTATACCTACCAGGCCTAAACACCAAACCAAAGATTTTATCACCGTATAATTACGTATAGTTACGTTTTTTATTTTGTATACGTTTACAAAGTACCAGTTATAACAAAAAGGGTAAGTATGTATTTACTTGTATTTCTACAAATGTAGAAGAAAATAAATGATTATGTTAGGTAGGTACTCTATCCTCAGCATTTCCATAGCATTACTAGGTACATAAAGAACTTTATCGCTTAAGGATAAATAACATGTGTCAATATGTGAGGAAGCTCTGAAATTCTATAAATATCAAACAACGTTCGACTTAAGGCCCAGCCAGATAGATGTGAATTGAGCGAATTTGGGTTACATTAAAACAATTTTTCTCTGTCGTCTTCATTGGAAAAACTTTGAAAAAAATACACAATAATCTATAGGATACAAGACAGTTCCCTTTGACTCGAAAATTTAAAAAAAATCTATTATAAATATCAGAAATAATTGTGCAAAGTACCATCTGTCTTCCTAGTTTTTACATATTTTTTTTCCTAAACTATCAATCACAAGATTTTTTATTTTTATCAACATATTAAATAGAAGAATACACAACCTTTGGCTTATTTTTGCAAAAAAAGTCATAATTAAAAGATGATCAGTAAAACTTGATTTTTGAGCTTACCCAGCTCTGCTCAATACCGCTTCTTTAAACGCGAAATCATATGCCTTTCCTATTCACAAAATGGCGTCATATACCTACATCTTAAGCAAACAAACTTTTTGATTCGAGGACCCCATTAGTTCAGAGCACTTCCAAGAACTCTGGAGTTAAATTGCATAGTAGAGTCTTAGAGTACGGCCTTGTAAGGCCTATTACAGCTCTTCTCTGAAATAAAATGATTCAGAACTTCTTAGTTATAGGAAAACCCGAAACTTTGTAACGGCTATTAAGTAATGTAAGTACCGTTCAACTAAAATTGTACGTACCTAGTTTTGCCCTAGGTCTTTCATCATAAGAAGAACTGGCGTCGTTTAACTTTATTTGAGAAAAGATTTTTATATTTACTAGCGGACCCTCGCGGTTTCAAACTCGTAATTCCCGTTTCAGTGGGAATTCCGGTATTAAGTATTTATAGTCTGGAATATGTGCTATTCCAAACTATAATCTATCTCTGTGCCTAATTTCATCCAGATCCGTTCAGCCGTTCTGGCGTGATTGAGCAACAAACATTCATCTTTCCATCCATCCATCTAAACTTTCACATTTATAATAACTTGTGATGCACAATATTAATAACAAAAATAGCACAGTGAAAAATACTAATTAAAACTAGCAGTTACGATTGAAACAATAGAGACAGTAGACCTGATAAAATTGAGTCTTGTATTCCTTACAAATGTCAAAAAAAATCAGCCCCTCTAACTACGCCTGTGGATATCGAAAAAGTCGATTAAGGCCCCCCATCTTATCAGGACACCACGGAGGCACCACCGTGGTGTCTTGAGCTACGCAAGAAACACCAAAGCAAACACCACCACCAACTGGTGGTGAAGTGAGTGAGACGCCAAATAGTTCTCTACAATATTAATGGTATTGACATTGGATTCCTATTGTTCTGTGATAGAAAAATTGCAACTTCTTTAATTTTAAGTATAATCTAATAATAATTATTGTATAATAATATCTGAAAGGACAAACTGTTGAAGAATTTATGTTCATAAGACCAAATATGTAGGTTAACAGTTAACAATATTTTTATTCCATTGGTTGCGCCACTAGCGGGTGATTTGGTTGCCGGTAGCAAATTTGTTTGCGCAACCAAGCTGATACCAAGTAAGGTACCCTTCATACAACTGTACACATTTTGTTATTGGTTTGACCGGCATTTCCTATCTCATTAGGACACCATGGGGGTTCCCATGGTGTCCTAATGAGATAGGAAATAGCACCTACACAGTGATTACCAATCCGCCAAGTGTCAAGTGGTGATTCGGGCAAAACAAGGGGCACTGCCATCGGTGTGGCGGTTTCTTCTTCAAATCTTATGCCGTAATGTGAAAATATAAGATTTTATCTGTCTGTTTAGGGAGGCTTGTTCAGCAGTGGATCATGGGGAAGTATGAAATTAAAAATAGTATCTTTATTGCAGGAAATTATTTCATACAACAAGATCTTGGTCAGAAATCTTGATTTGACTCTTACGTCTCGACTTTTCCGGCTCGAAATATTCAATAAACCACAGAATAACTATACCTACCTACCTAAAGTACAGTATGTACCTACTTAGTATTACATACTTGGATATTTATTATATCACTACATAGTATAAAACAAAGTCGCTTCCCGCCGTCTGTCTGTTTCTATTTATGCTTACATCTATAAAACTACGCAACGGATTTGATTTTTCTTAATAGATAGAGTAATTCAAGAGAAACGTTTATATGTATAATACATGCATAATATAGTACCAGTACAAAGCTGGGGCGGGTCGCTAGTAAAGAATATTTCGGGATATGGATACGCAAAAGAAAAAATATTGCATAATAAAAGCTGATGACACCAGGAACACCAAAAACAGTTTTACCCTTCAACACAAACGCTTGTCAGTTTATCACATAAATACAGGAAAATTGCATGGTCTGAGAGCAAATAACAATGAATCTTTCTGAGTGGTACCTCCTAGTGAGCAGCCGATTGGTGATTGCTTATGAATATCGATAAAAGATATTTATGAGATGATACATGAATAAAACATTGCTTTTGTGTTCAGTTCAACACTTTTTTGTCCTCGGTTAAACTAGGATTCGGTATGTTTGTATCAAAATTGACGTAGTATGGTATATATATTCTGGCCGAATCCAGTGGACCGAGTAATAACTCTATTTTTGTTGATATATGGTGGCATATACAATTATGCACACTAATTATACATGCGAAAGTTTTGATGGATTGGTGGATATTTGTAACTTCTTTACTCCAAAACTATTAACCAGATTGAGCTTAAATTTTGAACACCTTTTGCTCTGAACCTGGAATTATACATAGCACACTTTTTATTACATAAATCAGTTCATATGGGACATAAATAACTTGTAAACGTTTAAATAGAAGTAACGCGTACAAAGATGCGGGCAGAAACGAATTTGTTAATACAGGAGTGAATAGTTTTTTGTTTATAACAAAGATGTTACATGTCAGATGTCTAAGACTGCTTAGAATACACAGTTCAGTAACGCACGTACAATATAATTTATCTTAATGTGTGAAAAAGCTTCCGGTGTTCATGGAAATGGCAAAACAATTATATTTCCCTAACGATAGCGGAGTCTAATAATTGTGCACATCATAGACCAATATCCGCCCTATCAGATTCACACTTCGGTCAAGAGATAACTTCTCTCGCGCACAATGCTATTGTACTGAACGTAAACAATGGTTGGTGATAACTGGAATCGACGAAAGGTTGCCTCAGTATTTCTGTTATTTTAATACCTTCAAGTCAGAGTTTAAGGTCACAGTCTGGTTTGGCAGCTATTGTCCACCTGGCCCTAAAGGGTAATACTGCTAAAGTAAAACACCAAAATTGTATAACGTGATTTATCCAAGGCGGATTCTGTGAAATGAATGTTATTGACTTATAAAAAGCATGTCGTGTCAATAATTCACATTCGCTTATGAAAAGTAGACCAAAATGTTTCGGAAGGTAAGAAAATGTTGCTTAGTGGGTATAATTTGATTGCAAGAACCGTTATTTCTTCTGTTAAATTATGGGAAACTTTTACAATATTCAAAAGCGGCATCTTTTTACGATGAAAAGTTTTAAAGAACTTAGAGAGAGGAGACAACCAGGATATTGTCCTTTTCGTGTCCAGAATTTTAAATGTTTTGAAAACTACATACGAATTTGCTAAAATTATTTTCATTAACAATCAATTGTACTTTAATGACTTTAATCATCATTATTATCATTATCATCATCATCAACCTATATTAGTCCACTGCTGGACATACATGATCTCCCTAACTATAATACTTCATTGCAATTGTATCACTAAGTTTACTTTTTTTTTTCTTCTATTTCAGGTGATATTATTTTGCTGTTTTGCCTTAGCCCATGCAGGCATAATTGGAACTGACTTCTCTCCAGCGACAGCAGTATCTTATTCTACAATAAGACTTGGAACTCTTTCAACAAAAGGAAATCCTGAACTCAGTAACTATGTCATTAATTCTCCGACATATAATATCCAAAGCAACCACAAGAGAGACAGCTAAATGGAAATTATCCAGCTTTCGGAACGATAAACTTAAACAGAAGACTGGATACTACCAGTTCAAATATCTACTCTGCTCCAACTTACAGAGAATCTATATTCCCTCAGTATATCCCAACTGGCTCTAAACAACTAAATTTAGACAGACCCTTACCTGCAAGCAGAAACATACCTGAATCCCCATTGCCTGAATTCGCTACAGTGCCAACATTGCTAAAGACTAAAGGGTTTTCAGCGTATGCTTCAATTCCGTTAGAAACTGTATCAAATGTTGATACTATTTCTTATTGACCAAAAGATTTGCCAAGCACCATTTCAAATCCACGAAAGGAAACTCAGTCTTATTAAGATGCGCTTATAGTATCTTTTGTATCAAATTCTGAATCTATATTTTCTAGAACTCCGTAAGATCATGATAGTTATACGGGACCTACCTATTCCTATTAAATACAGGTTAATTAAACCATCATGAGGTAGAGTTGAGTATAAGGTGCGACTGACTTGTCTTTTGTATGTAATTGTATTTATTTAAATTAAATTATTAATCAGAACTTTAGTTTCTTATTTTAAAAATATCTACCGTTCGGGAAAGCATGAAAACATACAGCCTGAAACCCAGCAGTCGATGAATTCAGGCTGACATAGATGAAGATTGTGAAATAAGTACCTGACCATTAGAACTTGATGAGTTCAATACAATTTCTGATATTAATCGTTGTTTTACTTAGTTATGTAGACTAACTGAGTAAAATTCCTTATTATTTTCGCCTTTTAGAGGCTAGCTAATTGGACAACATCAAAAGCAGCATTACTAACTATTTCATAACACTAATAGCAGACAATTATGTGATAGACCTAGGTTTAGATCGCGTGTTGGTCCTGGTAGGGCTTCATATAGTCTAGACTTTACTGAATCAACATTCTGGGAGCCAATTACCTACGCACTTCACTTGCGACGCGACGACAGTTAGAAATTTAACAGAAGGAAAGCTGTAGAAGGTTTCCCTTATGATCCCATATTATAGTTATCAATTTTGTTTTGAAGAACGCCTACGAAATACTTATCCCTAGGCAATAACTTTTAAGGGACTACTTACCTTTACTTTAAAAAAAATCCATACAAAACCGACAGAATTTTCCAAGTCAATCGATAAAATGACGGAGATTTCGACGAAAAAATAAAAATAAATATTCAACCTTCTTATTCATTAAATATTTTATTTTTAATTGACGAAATGAAAAAAAACAGGAGGAGAACCTCCTTCTGTTTTTTTTAAGACGACAGGATGAGTGTCATTTACCTACAACACTCGTTTGGAGCTTGATCAGGGCTAAGCCCTGATCAGGGTCTACTATAATTATGATAGTCGTAAAACCGACCCCTGATTTGGGTCTAAACGAGTCAAGGGGTTAAGACTGAGCTAGAGTGTGTAGCATCTGTATCTAATCACATCATTGCCTAGTTACACAACCGCAGCCTTTTATGAGCGAGTAGGTTCTTAGGATAAATTAGTATCAATCTCAAGGACGTCTAGATAAATGAATATGGGAATCAATCTCATAGCCTGAACTTGGCTTTCTAGAGTCTGTAGCGTCTGTACCTAATCACATCATGCCTAGTTACACAACCGCAGCCTTTTATGAGCGAGTAGGTTCTTAGGATAAATTAGTATCAATCTCAAGGACGTCTAGATAAATGAATATGGGAATCATTCTCATAGATTGAACTTGGCTTTCTGCTACAAATATGGATTAAGATTTACTCGAGCGTTATTTTCCAGAATTTCTGTACATTATAAATATAATTCAAGATCAAATCTGAATCTGAATCTGAAACTAAGACCTTGTACTAGAACACTTGCGCTTTCGTTGATTCTACAGAGGCAGGAGTAAATTTTAAGATCTCAAGATTTCACCACTTGTGGACAGATCAATCAGCCTGACCATGTACCGGCCAAGCCAAGGTCAAACCATTATCACGCCATCAAGCTTAATGTCTTCTTCCACGAATGTTTGCAAAAGCAGGTCAACTTCTATGTTTACAAATAAGACGAGTTTAGTATCAAGGAGAGTAAACTACGAAATAGACAATTCGAAGAACCTGCTCTGCGAAGTCCAGTTTTCAAAAAGTCTTACTAAACTACGATCGAATCGAGTTGGTGTATAGAAACGAAACTCCCTAAAATAAATATAAAATAGTACAAAAAGATCCCTCCGACCAGGTGGGATGACGATTTGCGAAAGACTGCTGGCAGATGCTGGATGCGGCAAGCTGAAGAAAGGGCGCTATGTCGCTCATTAGGGGAGGCCTATGTCCAGCAGTGGACTGGTATAAGCTGATGATGATGACAAAAAGATCAATGCAGAATATCAATGATCACAAAGATGTATTTACTATAATATCATATCATGATTGCAATAAAAAAAATCTATAATATTTTACAAAACTACTTAAAAACAAGATTCGCCAAGTGCGAGTGTAACTCGCGCGCCGAGGGTTTCAAACATGTGCCAATTATTTGGACAATCAATTTTCTGATTTATTTTAAAAAGTATGAAACTTACAGAAAATTCAAAAAGTGTTTTGAAATGGTCAAAACGATACCTTTCATTTGATACCCCACATGGGTAGGTACCCCTTTTTGAAAAAAAAATCCCCTTTTTTGACCATTTTTCAAAAACTATTATTATTACAGACTTCTCTATATTTTTCCTGTAAAATATAGATTGATATCTACAAACGCCTAATACATTGTACATGGATCGGTCATCAATCTTCGGAGCTAGGGGGGGGGGAATGGTCAATTTTCCGTCTTTTTTTGAAATATTTCAAAAAGTATGAATCTTACAGAAATTTCAAAAAGTGTTTTGAAATGGTCAAAACGATACCTTTCATTTGATACCCCACATAGACAGATACCCCTCCTTTTGAAAAAAAATTCCCCCCCTTTTTGACCATTTTTCAAAAACTATTATTATAACAGACTTCTCTATATTTTTCCTGTAAAATATAGATTGATATCTACAAACGCCTAATACATTGTACATGGATCGGTCTGCAATCTTCGGAGCTAGGGGGGGGGGAATGGTCAATTTTTCGTCTTTTTTTGAAATATTTCAAAAAGTATGACACTCACAGAAATTTCAAAAAGTGTTTTGAAATGGTCAAAACGATACCTTTCATTTGATACCCCACATAAGTAGGTACCCCCCCTTTTGAAAAAAAATTCCCCTCCTTTTTGACCATTTTTCAAAAACTATTATTATTACAGACTTCTCTATATTTTTCCTGTAAAATATAGATCGATATCTACAAACGCCTAATACATTGTACGAGGATCGGTCTGCAATCTTCGGAGATAGGGGGGGGGGGGGAAAGGTAAATTTTTCGACTATTTTTGAAATATTTCAAAAAGTATGAAACTTACAGAAATTTCAAAAAGTGTTTTGAAATGGTCAAAACGATACCTTTCATTTGATACCCCACATAGGCAGGTACCCCTCCTTTTGAAAAAAAATTCCCCCCCTTTTTGACCATTTTTCAAAAACTATTATTATTACAGACTTCTCTATATTTTTCCTGTAAAATATAGATCGATATCTACAAACGCCTAATACATTGTACATGGATCGGTCTGCAATCTTCGGAGCTAGGGGGGGGGGGGAATGGTCAATTTTTCGTCTTTTTTTTAAATATTTCAAAAAGTATGACACTCACAGAAATTTCAAAAAGTGTTTTGAAATGGTCAAAACGATACCTTTCATTTGATACCCCACATAGGTAGGTACCCCACCTTTTGAAAAAAAATTCCCCCCCTTTTTGACCATTTTTCAAAAACTATTATTATTACAGACTTCTCTATATTTTTCCTGTAAAATATAGATCGATATCTACAAACGCCTAATACATTGTACGTGGATCGGTCTGCAGTCTTCGGAGATAGGGGGGGGGGAAAGGTCAATTTTTCGACTATTTTTGAAATATTTCAAAAAGTATGAAACTTACAGAAATTTCAAAAAGTGTTTTGAAATGGTCAAAACAATACCTTTCATTTGATACCCCACATAGGCAGGTACCCCTCCTTTTGAAAAAAATTTCCTCCCCCTTTTGACCATTTTTCAAAAACTATTATTATTACAGACTTCTCTATATTTTTCCTGTAAAATATAGATCGATGTCTACAAACGCCTAATACATTGTACATGGGGGGGGGTATGGTCAATTTTTCGACTTTTTTTGAAATATTTCAAAAAGTATGAAATTTACAGAAATTTCAAAAAGTGTTTTGAAATGTACAAAACGATACCTTTCATTTGATACCCCATTTGCCTTCCTAGGTATCTTTTGAAATTTCAACATCAAAATTTGTACTGAAAATATTCATTTTCATTTTTCATTTATTTATATATTTTTTTCTTAAAATCAGTAATGGCGCACGAAATGTATCATTATTTCAAATTTCAAGTTAATAGCTGCAGTAGTTACTGAGATATTCAAGAAAGAGCGGGGACGGACAAAGCGAGACCATAAGGGTTTCAAAACCGATCTTTGAAACCCTAAAAACAACTTTTATAATAAATTAAATTTTGTAGCGAGTAATGGACCATGTCTGAATTAAGAAACGTTTTATTATTTTTTTTATTTTTACAATCATCTTAGACCAAAGTGCTTGGCAACAAAAATCCAACAAATCCGGGACAGGGTTAAGTTAAGTCATTTCGTTTAGGAGTTCCTTTATGGCCACCTTCTGTCTCCATCATCAAACCAGCTCGATGGTACCATGACTTAACATTGTCACTCAACTTACATACCTAAGTATGTCCAATGTCAGCTCAATCGATTGAGGATAATTTTTCTTAAAATCAGTTGCAAGATTAGTTCCACACATTAAAAAAAAAACTCTAGTCCCAAGCTAAGCAGAGCTTGTGTTATGGGTACTAGATAACTGATATCCTTAATACAATACATTACATAAATAATAATTTTCGTTGTACATGAAAAACGTTCAGAACACCCGGAACAAATACCTGCGAACATTTTTGGGGACTTATTTTATTACATAAGTATGTATCCCAAATTTCAGAGTCATCGGTTAAGGTTGATCTGGATCTAGTCTAAAATTCAGTTGCAATATTTGTTCAACAGTAACTAACAGGGCAAGTAGAATAAAAGATTGTAATAGGTATATTTTTGACAAGAAATGTTCATCAGTTAATCCTAAACATGACCACCGTACGAACAACCAGGCTTAAGAGAATGAAGTCTCGTATCTAACCGCTAGTATTACCTTCGCCGTAAATCTCGTAAGTTAACAATAGTAACGTGACCATTGCAGGATTTGTACCACAATGGCGTGAATACCATACGTTACTCAAATGCTCGCCTTAGTGGCAACACACGATTGACCTGTTCATAGATTGTGAAACATACCTTACAAGTACCAACCTCAACCTAAACAGCCTTTAAAAGTCCACTGCTGGACGCAGGCCTCCCCCTGATTTTTTATCTCATGGGGGTAATGCCCATAATTTCCACGCTGGGCTTGGTTGGGGATCGCAGTTTGGTGGTAAATCTATTCTGTGAGAGGCGCTGCTGCCCGCCCCCCGGTGTATGCCCCTTAATCGCCTCTTACGACATCCACGGGAAGAGTTAGGGTGGTGCAAATTCTAAGCCGGCACCACACGGCTAACAAGTACCAAACATTATCAAAATTATTTGAATTGCAATATTTGCAATAGTAAGTAGAGTTTGAAGTTTATACTCGTGTCGTATCTATTTTAGTGGTACACAATAAACGGTAGTTTATTGTGTTCGATTCCTTCAATAGTTGCCTGTAATAAGTCTTTTTTTTTTCTATGGCTGTCCATTGTTATGGCCTTGTATTTTTCCTTGTGTTTTGTTACTCGATTCTTTAAAGAAAGAAAATCAAAATTAAAGAATTGAATGAAATTAGAGTAGGTACTACTAGTACTACTTTACATTGGAAATAGTTGAGCTAACTGCAGAAATTCGCAAACAATCTAGAGATAGCTCAACGGATCCTACTTAAGTTTTAATTCTATTAATCATTTATTTCAGGCAACGTAGGAAGGAATAGTAGGTACTCATGGAGAGACTAGAGACCAATGGTTGGGCTTAAACAAACAATCTAAGACGAAGTGGTATACGTTGACTCCACATGACACATCTAGACTTTTATTTTGTACCAGTTGTTGTCCGCGGCTTTGTTAATTCTATTTATATCGCATGGGTACTGATTTATGGGATAAAAATAACATATGTTTTATTTCACCTAGAAAAACCTATATGCAAAGTTTCAGCCCGTTCCGTTCTCTAGTTTTGGTGTGAAGAGGTTACAAACTTCAAACCATACAAACTTTCACATTTATAATATTAGTATGATGTATATTAATAATAATAGTCAGGAAGTTCCTTTCTTTGCAGCCCTAGTCACCGGCTGTTTGAGCTATATTTTTTACTATAGACTTGTTTTATAATATTTTATTTTCTATAGTGAAAAATGTACTTTTACGAGATTTAAAATATATGAAGTGAATAATAAAAAAATATTTATTTCTAAAAATGGTTTTAACAGGTTAACAGAGTACTTAAAACTAATTAGGTGATAAAATTAAATTTAAATATTACTATAGGTAAATTCCACCCTAAAACCTAAGTATAGAGTAGATCAGATAAAATATTTATTCAGACATAAACTCCGTAACACAGTATTATCCCAAAATAAAGCCACAATATTCAGCTAACACCTGGCATGTGGTAACACACGCTCTTTGCACAACCAAATACCAGCCTACTAAAGTAAGATAAATATTCTGTAACAGGGTCAGAGCTTAAAGTTTAAATACAAGCTTTAACAGTTTTATGATCTCGTAAATATTCAGTCCAAAAAATAACAGGTTCTATGTTATTTTTTTAACTTAAAACCAAAGGTTTTATTCTGCTAACCAATCGTTTTACTATGACAATGGTATCGAGCAATCATCGATTGATGAACAGTGCGTGCTTGAATAGTGGTTTCAACCTTGCTTAACACTTTTGACACGCGTCCCTCAATCTGTCGTTTCTTACATTAATAGTAAAATGCCAAAATGGGTCATTCTGAGACAAAACTATGGTGAAGCAAATAATTCAGTAGAAATAGAGCTTTGCTCACTAATGCACATTATCTTTAATATTATTCTAAATGTCAAGCTATGTAGGACGTTGTTATTGTAGCAATAGGAAAGGCTTTAAAGCAATTATTCTCTTGACGACCATCCATCTATTCTCTATCCCAGCTTTCATAAGGATCCAAAATAAGCAAAATTTTAGTTTTGGGAGAGAGCCTACCAATAAAAGAATCTAAATCGGTAAGTAGGTATTGTGAATCTAAATAAAAGGTAGTATTTAAACGGGTGAATAAAAAAGGATAGCTGACTCAAAAAATCTGGACATTCTAATGAAACACCTTATTTTAGTTTGGAGACCAAAATAAGTTCTAAAGCAACTATTTTTAAATGAAATCTGTGGAATGATTTAATACCCTTTCAATTCTACCCAAGTTTCCGTAAAAAGGAAAACTATTCAGAAATGTTAATTGATGCTCACCTTAACACCATCAAGATATCAGAAATCTGGTCTTAAAAAGGTCTTAAAAATGTAAGTAACATAATTAAATTTTAAATATTCGAAGGCAGTAGTAAATTTATTACTCGTACGCTGTGTTAGTTTCGAACATTTTGTGTCCTAACAAGCGTGTATGTAGCCTGAACTAGATTTAGTACGGCATGCGCAGGCGCATGGGGGTAGACGGCTTAGTATAAAAGTGCCACACAACACTTAATTCGTATCACTTGCCGTAAGGATATTCTATAACATAATGGCTGCTAAGGTACTAGTGCATTTTATAAAATAAAATAATAAAATAAAACAGAACTGGAGGCAAGATTTTTTAGATTCACTACAGGATAATTACGAACGGAAATCGTTATATTAGTTAGTTGCGAAACGTTAATAAATCGTTGATGGTTGACAATATTTGAAATAGAATTTATTAAGGACAGTATTAATTTTATACAGGTGCCTAAAAACGATCCCTTTTTCTTATAAAAGGGGTCATTTTTAGCTCCTGAAATAAGAAATAGATATACAAGACGGGGTAATAAAACCGAATACCTAATAACTGAGGAGTCGTGAGTGTTTAGGGTTAGATTACATTTGTTTATAATTATCTATTGTTGCGTTTCAGTTCGTCGTTCTTCTGTGCGCGTTAGCGACCGCTCGCGCCGGTGGTCTATATGGAGGCGCATACGCTGCCCCTTACGCCACCTACGCCGCCACCGCCCCTGCAGTATCATACGCTGCCCCCGCGGTGTCATACGCCGCCCCTGCGGTGTCATACGGGTCGTACGCTGCCCCTGTACAATACGCCGCCCCGGCTGTATCATACGGGTCGTACGCTGCCCCAGTTGCAAGCTACGCATCAGCTCCCATTGTGAAAAGTTACGCCGCCCCCGCAGTGTCATACGGGTCATACGCATCCGCTCCCCTCGTGAAAAGCTATGCCGCCCCAGTGGCGACGTACGCGTCTGCCCCTATCGTGAAAAGTTATGCTGCCCCAGCGTACAGCGCTCCTTTAACATACGCAGCCCCGTCTTTGGCATACAGCGCGCCTGTGGTTAAAGCTGTAGCTCCCGCTGTGTCGTCGGTATCGTCATACACTACCCAGACCGCTCACGCTACCCCGGTGACATACGCTCACGGCCCTGTCGCGTACTCGGCCCCTATTTCAGCCTACGCACATGCTGCCCCCCTGTCCTACGCTCACTCTGCACCGTTGACGACCTACGCTGCTGCCCCCGTCGTCAAATCTTTGGCATACTCTGCCCCTGCTGTGTCTCACGTCTCCTACAGCGGACTTGCCTCCAACTACGGCTGGTGATCACGTAATTGATTAGTTGTTACATTTTGTGTATTTATTTTTATACAATGCGATTAAAATGTTAAAAGTGAATACCTTCTTTGATTGTGCTTTCTTTGTAAAATGGTACATTGTTTATCGAGGGATGAAAATAACCGATTTTCGCATTTTCTTGAGAGTTATACACAGTGCTTTATACTACATCTATGAGGAAAATAAAAAACATTTTTAGTTAAAATTTATATTAAAATTATTACAATTATTAAAACTCAAAAGCACATACTGACAAGTTTTCTTAAATAATGCAAGTGGCCAATAACATTTTGGTGGGTTTCGAGATAAAAACTTTTTATTTTGGCATCCGCCTGTTTTTAGCCTTGAGTTTTGAATTAAAAATAATAAAGGAGGGGAGAAAGTAAATCCCATATATTTTTGCCGCCCGCATATTTCGCTTGGATTTACGTACTTTCTTCCTTTTTTCATGTAAGTACTAATTATACTTTCCGAATAGGTGTAGTATAAATGATATTTTTTATTGAGGGACCTACATTTTCCAAATAACGGGTACTATGTGTGTGTATGTACTATGTGTGTGTATGTACTATGTGGTACCTTTAAGTACAAATATCAAACTCCTCCTAATATTACTTAAATATTTATAATTAAATGAGGTAGGTAAAGTAGTCTGAGTAAAGATGTCACAATTAAAGTCAATACTTAATAGGCAAGTGTCGATAAAACTTTATAGGACTAGTTTCGATTACCGATGCAAATGCCAGATGCCCTTTAACTTGGCTATGATAAGTATGTAATACAGTGGGGTCTTGGTATTTCTTGATTCATGATCCAGAATTACCAAGAATTTTACAGTTACCTAGTTACCGAGTATCTATATACTACCTATTTACATACAAGATATACCTACTACAGCATTGACTAAACTGAAAAGTTATGTTTCTTGGTTTGCTGAAGAACTCTTTTGAGTTTAATGTTGTTTTGACGTCTCGACTATTGGCTAGTCTTCGGGTATTATTTACCGTACAGGCTGATCTGTTTTTCTTTACAAGGTTTTGTGTAAGTAAGTACCTAAAATATAAGAGTGCCACATTTATTTAACAGCAAAAATAATTACTTACAACTAATATTTACACTTACATCTATTTTCTAAAAATCTAAGCCGTCACCAGAAGGCAGCATTGCCACGTTGAATGGCAATGCTAATTCGTTGACCAAAATAAAAACCAGCATTTCTATAACCTGTGGACTCTATTAGTAGTTTTGTAAGATCTTTATAGATAAAGTGTGCCCCAGGACCCCAAGGACCTAGGGTTTCCACTCCAAACGGCTCAAATAGGTAACCTCTGTCAAGATTAGCTTATTTTCGCCTAAGATATTGAATTTTGTTATCAGCATGAAACTCAAAACACGAAAAAAAAACATTTTAAATTGATTTGCGTAGACAAATCTGTGTTGATCGCAAATCAGTCAGGGCACGTCAAGGTCACATTATATCAGCAGCATCCGTGCCTTTATGGATACTTAATTAAATCTAAGGTTAATCTTGAAGCATATTTGAAATGAATTAGCATTAAAAAGTATTGAATAGCAAATAGAAAGATGCTGGTGGCAAATCGCTTGACCATTGAATTAATATTTATGACAATGCTGGAGAATTTTCTTGTTAAATTCCTTAGGTATTATGCTTGTAATAAATAACCGAAGGGAATAAAAATGTAAGTTAAACTGTTATTCTAGTTATTTTAAAATCTAAACCAGGCAAATCCACGATTGCCTGGTTCAAAGGAAAACTAAAAAAAAACTTTTAGGGGTAAAAAAATATCTGGACCCTAGTCCACAAGCAAAGGTATTCATACATTGATTAAGCTCTATTTCTTCGTCTCACCCATGTAGGTAGTTAGGTATTTAGACATTTCTATAATAATAGTTAAATTTAACGCATTCACTGCCCAGCTTCGCTGGTGTGACTAACAGGGGCGCACTCCGCCACCTATAGTACCACCGCATGAATATGCGTCGTGGACCATGAGAGTGTTAAAGCTAATTCCTATTCAGTAATCACAACTGACATCTTTTGGTAAAAGCAAGCGAAGTCACGAGTATCAACTAGTGAAAAATGACATCGTGTTCACAATGACCATGATCTTATGTTTTATGGTGAACATTCATCACTAGGCTGTGAGATCGTTTTGGACACAGATCTCCGCTGAAGATTTATCGCGGCATTTACTAAATAATGTCAACGATGCGGTAACTTTTGCGTGTCACCATCCGAATCGAAACTGGATAATTTGTCACAAAGTCTGTTATTTTGATCGCAGTGTGAGGCTTGTGACATCTTCAGCTGGCAATACTAACATTTGAAAGTGTCTATTGTCACTAAGAATTTATATCCTAAAGAAAAAACGAATCTAACCAATATCTACTTACATGCTCAATCCTTACTAGCGCCGATAAATGATAAAATTATCAACAACAAAAAACACTCGTACCTAATACTTCTGCTTGTGTTTTACAAAAAGATAAATGGACGATGACAGAATATTATATTATTGGTGTTTCTGACAGAAAAATCATGCATCTGCAAATTTTTTACAGGTTATCTTTTGGTGAATACCGAGATTTTTTTTAACCTGTTGTCATTCTTCATTTAAAGCTATATAGTACCTATTAACTATGTACAAAAGACGGTATTAAATAAGTTTAAAATCAAAAAATGGTGACATTTGAGTGTTCCAATTGCGAACCATAGAGATTATAATATTAAAGACTCTACATAGAGCTTCTCTACAGATGTAGAGTCAACGTCAAATTAAAATACAAACTTAATGGCGAAAACAGTTTAGGTAGAATTGCGTGGGCTACTAAAAATTCCCACGCTACTTGATGCATCGTCGTTCAAAATGTCACAATGTTTTGAATTAATTACTTCAACTCATAAAACACAAACAATTCATAATCATGCGACGATGCTAATCAGTTCAATCCGACATTGTTTCTAGAAGGCCAAGGTGTTGAAAGTTTGTACCACAGAAAGGTATAAAACAGCCAGAAGGTAAACTAGAACACCATGGAGCACCTTTTATCTCTTTACGACTGTAATTTGTTGTAAACTAGATGGTCCGGCCAACTTCGTTCCGGCTTACAATCAAAGATGGCGTTACATCTGAAAAACAATCGAAAAACGATTTTGTTCATACTCTTCCGCTCATACTTTTTTGATATTTTTTATTAGTTACTAGCGGTCCGCCCCGGCTTCGCACGGGTAGTTATTTTAGCAATAAAGCTCAAATTGACTACGTTTTAGTTACAAATCATTTGTATGGGAAAAAGAAGGGCTATTTTTAGGGTTTTTCCAGCAATAATTCTAATTTTTCTCGCCGTAAAAACCATCCTTGAACTTCAACGAACATTTTAAAAAAAGATTTGGCCAAATTGGTCCAGGCGTTGTTGAGTTATGCGCTTACCAACACATTTTGCGATTCATTTTTATATTATAGATTATGCTATTCCGGCCGGAGAGAAATCCAACAAATCAATAAAATCGGTCCAACCGTTCTTGAGTTATAAAATATGGTGTAACTAGCACGGAGCAATGCAGCAAGCGTCTTGGGCACACTTCCGACTGGTACTGATATGGATCAGTTAAGCTACCTGTAGATTGTCTGCAGTTAGCTCAATTGTTTCAATTGTAAATAGTAGTTTCAATTTATTTCTACTGTTTTATTGTAATTTTCTTTGTTATTATAGATGTCTTGTAATATAATACACTAACGATTTTGTTTTTTATTGTACACAAGATTATTATGCTAGTATTCTGACTGCAAATCAAGCCAGGCTTGTGGTTTCTGTTTCCATTTGGATTTTTTGAATTTAACGTGAAATTGTGCTGCTTATTTTCCTTAAATAAATAATTAGAACCGTATTCTCTGCATAAATGTTCGACAGTAATTTTGAATTTTAATCGAGAATGTTATGTATGTTTTATAACTGTGTGGCATCCGCGCCAGGGGGAAAATTCTTATTTCCCAGATGTCTAAGGAAACTACTGTTAAAGATAATAAGATAGCCTAAAGTTTTGATTGCCTCTTCAATTATAGTGAATCATCTAAATAGCGTCTGCCTTTTCTATTCTGTGTTTGCATCCTTGATTTGCAACATGTAAATATGAATGTGACATATCATGGTAGCCATTCGTCTGCGCTAAGCACTTGCATAGTTGAGACTAGCAGCGCCTCGCGGTTTCACTCGCGTAGATCCCGTTCCCGTGGGAATTCCGACATAAAATATAGCCTATGTGCTATCCCAGACTATAATCTATCTCTGTGCCAAATTTCATCTAGATCCATTCAGCCGTTCTGGCGTGATTGAGCAACAAACATCCATTTATCCATCCATCCGTCTAAGCTTTCGCATTTCTAATATGAGTGTGATTAATGTACATAATTACCTGCAAGCTTTGGTACATAGAATGGTGAACATAAACTGTAAAGGGGGTGTAGAAGGCAAGCACTACAGACTAGTGCCAAAAGGGGTGTTCTTAAAGATTGCTGATTATCTAAAAAATCAATCGGATTTTGAGCCCTGCCTCTCATATGACGCATTCTGTGGTACATCTGCGGAACCAATTTCTGGTTCTTTCACAGATATACGGTTTTGCGTTTGTATTTAATTTTAATATTTAATAATTTAGGACGAAAAACATTTAAATAAATTAGCTATCTATAAACCTGATAAAAGTACCTGATAAATTGTTGAAAAAAATTCTTTTTGACCGATAAGTACTGAAAAAATGTTGATAAACAAAAAATTAAAATAAATGTGATGTAAAAAAATATACATAATAAACCTAAGATTATCTTAACTAAGTTTTGTTTATTTATAGAAGTCTTATATTAGTATATTGACAACAAAGTAGCTAATAATACGTAGTACTATAATAAAAATAACTTGAAAAAAATAACTTTTTTCTTCCTTAATATCAAAAATGTCAGCAAAGCAAAAAATGACAGAAAAAAAACTGGACAATTCACACTGCATTACCTAGTCCCAAGCTAAGCAGAGCTTGTGTTATGGGTTAAATTGTTCAAAAATGAATGTCAGTTAGCCAAGTTCAGTACAAAACAAAGCACAAAGCATTAGTGTCTTGAAACTTCATCTACCTAACAAGGTAACATAACAAACTAACACGTTACGCATGCTTAAAACTTCTGAGTTCGCGTCTGAACTGGTAATGAAACCAAAAAATATATCGCGTTTCGTTTTAAATATCATGCTGATATTGAAATGATTTCCTTAGTTCTTATTTACATTTGGGAAGGCCTTCGGTTTTGACCAGTTTTGGACATCCAATTTAGAGGGTTCCGTATAATTTATAAATTAACATTGATAGGTAGTTAATGATTTATCGGGTACTTAACTTTACATCAAAGAATAGAATATACTTAATATAGTATAGAAGACAGGGCGCTATGGCGCTCATTAAGGGAGGCCTACGTCCAGCAGTGGACTAAAGTAGGCTGATGATAATAACTTTACATGCATACCTTTTGATACCCAGAGTACGTCCCGTGACTATAATCGCTGTACCGCATAGAAAAGAAGGGGAAATAATAACGTAAGGTAGGTACACGTTTAAAATCCGATAAATAAAATCTTTATTAATTTTAATTTTAACAAACAAAAAGGTAAAAATATTTTATTAATTACTAGTTTTTGCCCGCGACTCTGCACCCGTTGTTTTTAAGGAAACGTTTAAAAGTCACTTATTTCTATTCCATGGGGATAAAAAGTAGCCTATGTTTTATCCAGATCTTAAGCTACGTCTATGCAAAATTTCAGATGTATTCGTTCAGTAGTTATGGTGTGAAGAAGAAACAAACATCCATCCAAATTTTGTATTTATAAAATTAGTGTGATGAAGACATTTTATATAGTCAGCCAGCGTCTTCGGTACACATACAGTTGGTATTCATTTGAATCAGTTGAGCTACCTCTTGATTGTTTGCAACAGTGTATCTATGTACTCACGGCTGGGTCTAGGCCTCCTCTAATCTGTGTCACTGACATCGTTCTTGAGCTGATCGATTATTTATATGGCCAAATAAATCTTTTATAAAGGTCATACTTAATGATAGGATCAGAATAAAAATTATGACTTTGTCCCCTTGAAATAATTTGTCGCTTAATAATTTCCTGGGTGACAAACGGTGACTAAGGTATTTGTCACCAAATGATGACAGCGTAAATCCGTGTCGATTGTAAGGATTTATCATTGAATTTGGTCCTATTCTGACCACATCAAGCCTCATCAAGCCCTCAAACTGTCATGTGTATGCAAATTACCTTAATGAAGTACGAAATCAATCAATCATCACGTCAATAGTTGCCAAACCAATATCAAACAACGACGGGGGCTAATCATAGTCGCGAATTACGAAACACATTGGGTTAGTAGTTAGTTATTTATAGGATAAGGTGTCCTGAAATGGGCTCTACCAGGTTTTTTGCGCGAAAGGATGTGTGGGACCAATTTCTATTCGCGCAAGTTTAATCATAATCCTGTTAAAACATTCTTCTTCTTCTTGCGTCGTTTCCCCATTATTGGGAGTCGTGACCCATCACGGAAGCAGCTTCTTCTTGATGATATCGCACCATCTGCTCCAACACATTCTGTTAAAACATTAAACACTTATTATATACCACTTTGTTTTATTTTTATGAAATAAGTGCCGTTAAAGGTTTTTGGTTTTATTTACCCACGCAATAGAAGCACGTACAATAAAAATTGTATTCACTGTTACCAATTTACCATTAAGTACATACCAGTATTCTGAACTAATTATTATATATATTATACTTTTTATATTATGTATATTTATTGCATATATATAGTAATTAATGCAGCCAGTGTCTTGGGAACGCTTCAGACTGGTGGTCAGAATCAGTTGATCTACCTGTAGATTGTTTGCAACAGTCTGCAGTTAGCTCAATAGTTTCAATTGTAAATATTAATTTTAATTTAATTGTATTATTTGATTGTATTTTCTTTCTTAATAAAAATCTCGTAAAATTTACTATGCAAATATAATAATTATACTTACTAAAACTAGGTACCTTATAAAGGCTCCAGAATAAAACAAAATGAAAGGAAATGACCGAAACCACACAACTAGGTTCTAACACACTATCTATGTCTATAATATCGTGAATTCGTGACCTATGAATTGTTTAAGGTAGGTCTGTTGTGATCCGCTAACCACTGACCAAATAAGCTTTCGGGTCGTTGAACTCTAATACATGACTTTTGACCTCGCGTTTGATTGGTCTTGATAAGCTGAATGAATAAGATGCACTGCATACAAAAAAAAACAGCAAATGAAATTATTAAGAAACGATTATGATGATGATAGTAACGAACATACTAGTTTTTCCTAATTTTTTCTAACAGAAAGAAAGCAGAATCTAGGAAAAACTATCTTTCAGAGAAAATTCGCTATTTTTTGTAGTAATTGCCAGATTTACTGCCGCCGCGCTAAGTTGTCACCAGATTTAATTATAATTTACTGTACCCAAATACCAACTCATCCTTGTAGCTTCCTGTTTTCGATAGGCCTTCGCAAGGTTAACGCACAATTAATTCTTATTAATACTTATTAATAAACATTTTGATCCACATATAAGGTTATTTTACTAATATCGTCTAGTGACAATTAGCAAGGTCACTTTGTTTCCGAGATTCGATCATATATAAAGCTGACATCTAGGATACTGAGCATTCAATACATTTGTTTCAAATAACAAACATCTAAAACAAAATCATCAAAATGATCGCAAAGGTAAGAAATAACAGCTTATCCAGTGGTAAAACAGCTAGGGAACGTTTTGGTTATCAAAGCTTTAATATGATAGTGTCGATTAAAGCTCATCTTTACATATTCGATATGAAATTGTAAAGTTACGTTTTTACATATTTGATATTAAATTGGTTTATTACTTTAATCATTTTGAATGGCTTTTTGATCCGGCAACTGACTCAAATCAATTTCTATATTTATTTATTTTTTTGCAGATTGCTGTGTTCTTGTGCCTCGCCTACACCGCTCAGGCTGGTTACCTCGGAGGCGGCAGCCTAGGATACTCCGGTCTTGGTTATTCCGGTCTTGGTTACTCCGGTCTTGGATATTCTGGCCTCGGATATTCCGGCGTTCGTGTAGCCCCGGCCTACGCCGCTTACTCCGCCCCTGTGGTTGCTAAGACTGTGGTACCTGCTGTGTACTCCGCTCCTGCAATCTCGGCCTACGCTGCACCAGCCATCTCTTCCTCCTACATCCACTCCGCCCCTATTGTTAGGTCGTATGCCGCCCCTGCTGTCTCTTACGGTGGTGTGTACGGAGGATATGGTCTTGGCAGCAGAGTGTGGTAAATCACTTGTTGAAAGAGGTTTGAGTCATTGAGTCTGTCTGTATATATTATTATTACCTGATGTGATATATGTGAACATTTGTGTTTATTAATTCACGCAATGTTAAAGTCAATTTCTTTCCGATTTCAAGAATAATGGGAATATCTCGTGTTCCAAATGTGATAAAATTGTGTAATTGATATGTGTTACTATTTATTCTTAAAAATAAAATTGTATAACAATATGAATTTGGTTTAACATCCCCAAGTTAATACTAGTAATAAGTACCAGAAATACTGTGACAACGTCTTTAAAAAGTTTTAGTCAACCATATATACAAATTTCGAACACACACTATTAGATAAAACACACCGATCCTGGTGTGTTAACCAAAAATTTATTAGTATGTTTTCACCTCTCAGTGGTAACACATTACTAACATTATTTATATTATTTGTCTAGAGCAAACATAGTAAGTATTTGAATAAAATCCAATTATTAGATAACTGCATGTCGCCTGATGCCGTTAATATAAATTACATCTAAAGAGCTCGCTACTCTACGAATTAAAGCCCTTATTCGAATGCACATTTTAGTGCTGCGCTGCAGCTGAGCTTTTCAATTGTGCGTCAAGCTTTAATTCGTATGTAGGTACCAGGGACGAGAGAAACCTACAATCATAGTGTAGCTGGTGATCTACTTCGAACTATTGCAAGGTACCTAGGCTAAGTAGATGCCTACTGAACGTTCATGCTTTCAGTCAGTTTGGTAAGTTGTAAAATGATTCTAATTTTGAACGAGTTCATGCCTATATTTGTACCGATGCACATTTTTGTACTGGGTGGTATCGTACCCCGATCTGCGACAGACAACCTTTATAACTAATTACCCCAAAATTAGGGCTCCTTCCCATTTCGCAACCTTCCCATCTCGTAACCATTTTGAAAACAACTGAATCTTCCATACATTTCGTCGCGTTTGGAACCCTTTTCAGGAAATAGTGTGTTAGGTATAAATCCTGTAAATAAAGATTGGGGATTGAAAATATGACTGCGACAGCACTTTTAATTTTTTCGTTATACCGTTATAATTTTAACATAATTTACTAACAGAGTAATTCGGGGATAAAATATAGCCTAAGTGCTATTTCAGACTATATCTATCTCTGTGATAAATTTCATCCAGATTTGTCAGCTGTTCTGGCGTGATTGAGCAACAAACATCCATCTATCCATCTAAACTTTCGCATTTATAATATTAGTTTGATATGGCGAGTATTTCTATCTGTTCGTAGGTATGCATATCGTGCGGTCCTACCTATGGTCTATACTATGGACCTATCTACGTTCATAGGATGTTTATCAACCACCTCAATGACGCAGTGGCCGAGGCTCGGCATGCGCAGGAGGTTACGGGTTGTGAAACAAATGTTTCTGTCAGTATCTATCTGTTCCGGATCTGAATGTAGATAAATGTATACACCAACTTCAACGTCAACCGTCTATCCATCCACTGCTGGACGCAGGCCTCCCCCTGATAAGCGCCTTATTGGCTTTGTTCTCATGAGGGTAACGCCCTTAATCCCCACGCTTGGCACGTGGTTTGGGATCGCAGTTAGGTGGTAGACCTGTTCTAGGAGAGGCGCTGCTGCTCGCCCCCGGTGTACGTCGCTTAGTCGCCTCTTAGGACACCCACGGGAAGAGTTGGGGTGGTGCAAATTCTCAGCCCTACACGCCGATAAATGTATAAACCTATGTTATATTACTTGGTAATTTGGCACCCAGAACACAAACTTTATGATAGGTACTTATCTGGGCAGGGAACACGGTGAAATAAATGAACGTTTAGTACCTGGAGGGTAAGTAGCCAAAATAATAATTACCTATTGCCTAGCCTATATATTATACTCTGAATAAAAATTAAATAACTCACGAGTGCCATAATGTGTAGACCGTACTTAATTTAACCGACTAAAATCTAAAAAGTAAGACAACATATAATTATGACGGCAACGATAAGGACAACCACAAGAATCAATTAGGTACCTATTAAAGTTACTATTCCAAATCGAGTGGGCATTTTATCAAAGGAAAACCATGAAAAATTTGATGCTCAGTTTATGGCAGATATGTTTATGATTTTGTAAGAGATAATGCAATTTGTATAGCTCGTTTGTACCAGTTAGACCAGTCTTCTGCAGTCGACTGATGTATACCTAACGCAGGTTCTGGATGTCTATTTGTGAAATTTTGGAATTTGACGCGCATCACGCCTTGGTGTAGTGTAGACAACGCTTTGCCCATCCTGTGAACTTCTGCAAAGGCGGTGTCTGACTGGTGTAAACAAGACATTAGTAGAATTGATTCGTCTAATGGACTATCCACTCAGCATTATCTAGCCCTACAGTTAACAGAGTTAAAGCTCGGGTCGTTGAAATTTAATAAGAACACGATTTATGTTCCAATATCCATAGCTCCTTTTAGTATCTGAGGTAAATTGGACCCAACAGATTGGTAATAATTTAAAAAAAAAATCATTTTGCAATATTTTTTGTATCATTAATTAATATTCCTTGAAGCTTCCTGTTACAAGTAGGCCTTCGCATTCACGCACTAAAATGTATTCTAAGGTTTACTTATTAATAAACATTTTGATCCAATTATAAGGTTATTTTACTAATATCGCCTAGAACGTGACAATAGCGAGGTCGCTATGTTTTCGAGATTTGATCATATATAAAGCTGACATTTGAGACATTTTGCATTCAACACATCTGTTTCAAATAACAAACACCTAAGACAAAACCAGCAAAATGATCGCTAAGGTAAGAAATCATTTAGCTAGTTTACTGTTATCAAAGTGTTTTTAGTATCAAAGGCAATGCATTATAAAATAGTGATAAACCAAGCTGATCTTTGTAGTTCAAAAGTTCATTAATTGATTTGTTGCATACTGATTTCAATAGTTTTATGAATTTTTGATCCAATTACTGACTTGATTCAGAGATTTTTCCCAGAGATATAACCAGCTAGGTCTGACAAAGTTAGTAAGTCTACGTTGCGAGTCATTACAAAAAGTGTTTTGAACGTTAAAGCCTATATAAAGCCCATAAAATCAGCTACACATAAAAATATGCATACTGCATCAAATAAAGTTTTGGAATTATCCTAAATCCTAAAAAGGGGTCTTGTAATTATTAATTTAAAATTATTGCACAATGTTTTGTTTAAAATCGGATAAGCCTTGTCATAACAGTCTTATTACCCTGATTATCTTACGATTCCGTATGTTTTCTTTTGCAGATTGCAGTGTTCTTGTGCCTCGCCTACACCGCTCAGGCTGGTTACCTCGGAGGCGGCAGCCTAGGATACTCCGGTCTTGGTTATTCCGGTCTTGGTTACTCCGGTCTTGGATATTCTGGCCTCGGATATTCTGGTTTGGGATATTCCGGTGTTCGTGTAGCCCCGGCCTACGCCGCTTACTCCGCCCCTGTGGTTGCTAAGACTGTGGTACCTGCTGTGTACTCCGCTCCTGCAATCTCGGCCTACGCTGCACCAGCCATCTCTTCCTCCTACATCCACTCCGCCCCTGTTGTTAGGTCGTATGCCGCCCCTGCCGTCTCTTACGGTGGTGTGTACGGAGGTTATGGTCTTGGTAGCAGAGTGTGGTAAATCACTTGTTGAAAGAGGTTTGAGTGATTGAGTCTGTCTGTATATATTATTATTACCCGATGTGATATATGTGAACATTTGTGTTTATTAATTCACGCAATGTTAAAGTCAATTTCTTGCCGATTTCAAGAATAATGGGAATGTCTCATGTTCCAAATGTGATAAAATTGTGTAATTGATATAATGTTACTATTTATTCTTAAAAATAAAATTGTATAACAATATTAATTTGGTTTTACATCCCCAAGTTAATAATAGTAATAAGTACCAGAAATACTATGTTACCGTCTTTAAAAAGTTTTAGTCAACCATATTATTATATACAATTTTCGAACACACACTATTAGCTATAACTTTTGATAAAACACACCGACCCTGATGTGTTAACCAAACTTAGTAATATGTTTTCACCTCTCAGTAGTAGGTAACACATTACTAAAATTATTTATTTTATTTATCTAGAGCAAACATAGTAAGTATTTGAATAAAATCCAATTCTTATAAAACGTTTTGTTTTTGCAACAACACTTAAAAAAATACCTATCTATTGATCCAAAAATTCAAGAATTATTAAATGATTTTACAATTGAGTCGATAAAACTGTGAAATCGTACGTCTAACTAAACCGAATGCTTATGTATAAAAATAGAGCTACAGGAATAGCACCAATGAAATAAAATAAACAAAACTAGCAATAAACATCTGAATTATTTTAACAAAAAAATTACTCTTCATCACATTGGAAATTATGGTACTTTTAACTACTTATGTAATTTTTGTGAAGTATAAATACGGCACATACTTAAAAGCATAAAAAGTTGAGAGGTGTCAAGGGACACCCGGACGGATGGAACGAAGTTTCTTTCTATAAGAGAGAGAGACAGACAGAAAAACATGCGCACGCCGCACGGCTTACAATAGCTTACTATAGCAAAAAGTGTCGTAACAAATTTTCGTGAGAATTTTTTCCGTCCATGACCAGCCCCCCCTTTCACAACGCGCGATAAGGAACTAAGTTCCAATATTTTACACATTAGGTAGGTTACTAGAAAAACGCGAATAATTTTATTTGAAAAGATATCGTGAATAAAAATGGTAATAGATATTGTATTGTATAGGCTCTTAAAGGTTTGCGCTCGTCACTCCAATACCTACAACTACCACCCTGCAAAAAAAGCGCATTACAATATGAGCTTAAACACATTATTCTTTAAGTAAAGTATTCACTATCTATCTATTTATCTTTAGGTAAAATGGCTTTCCACAAATTTCAAACGAGAAGTCCGCGACTGCCTGTCACCTGATGCCGTCAATATTTCATCTAAAAGTTATATGTATGTAATTACATTATAAAGCCCATGATTTCAAGGCACGTTGCTGTGCTGCGTGGTAGCAGTAGGTATTGGATTGACTGATGACTGTCTTACACAAAGATCATACGTTCCGGTCGTACATTCCTGATGAGAAGTTTTCTTTTCATGGAATATTTTAAGTTCATGTCCATGTTCTATCCAATACATAGAAAATATGGAAAGATTGTTTGGACTGAAGTATGATAGAATATTTTTTTAAATAGTATAATTTAAAGGCACCAACAACCTGTTCTCAAAGTATTTTCATTACAGGTATTGAGAAAAATTATTATTTTTACAATTAACTCTGGCTCACCCTGTTTATAAAATAATTAAAATAGCAGAATCAACTCTGTGCTAACCGCCTATATTGACGATTAATATTATTTATTCTTTAACCTTACAAAATAAGTACACAGACAAGTTCAATTTTACACTATTAAACAGCTTTGCTAGTTTTAACTATAAGTACCTACACTTCAATACGGGTTTAGAAAGAAAATTCAAATTTTGAAAGAGTATATGCATATGACTGCACATTTTTGAGCTGGGTGGTATCGTGTCCCGATCTGCGACAACCTTTATAACTAATTTACCCTAATATTAGGTATAAATCGTGTAAATGAAGATTGGGATTGAAAATATCATGCTGTCATATCATATGTGACAGCACTTTATTTAGATGAATTGTACTTATTTTATCGTTAAATCATATTGCCATGCAATGCTATATATACCATGCATGTACCTATATTTCCATAGGATAGTTATCAACCACCTTAGAGACGCAGTGGCCGAGGCTCCGCATGCGACGAAGGAGGGTTTGTTCCCAAGGCGGTACAAATGTTTCTGTGAGTATCTATCTGTTCCGGATCTGAATGGTGATAAATATACATCAACCTCAACCCAATCAAAATATGTATATATAGTATATGTAAATGTTAGCACGTATTCCTACAAAATAACAAGAAATCTGCGAAAGAATGCAAGCTAAACCAAAGACGCGCGGCACCACGCATACCACGCCACGCGCGGGTCCGCCAATCAAGAGGTTAACAGTCTATCCGTCCACTGCTGGATGCAGGCCTCCCCCTGATAAGCGCCTAAATGGCTTTTTTCTCATGGGTGTATCGCCCATAATCCCCACGCTTGGCATGCGGGTTGGGTGGGATCGCAGTTAGGTGGTAGACCTGTAATGTTCTAGGGACTGTAACTGACTGGTGTAAGCCAGACATTAAAATTGATCTGTCTAATGGACTATCCACTCAGCATTATCTAGCCTTACGGTAAACAGAGTTAAAGCTCGGGTCGTTGAAATTTAATAAAAACACGATTTCTATCTAAGGTAAATTGAACACGACAGATTGGTAATAATTAAAAAATTAGTGTCATTTTACACTATTTTTTTCAACATATACATACTCATCCTTGGAGCTTCCTGTTTCAAGCAGGCCTTCGCATTAACGCACGAAAATGTATTCAAATTAATAAACATTTTGATCCAATTATAAGGTTATTTTACTAATATCGCCTAAAACGTGACAATAGCGAGGTCGCTATTTTTCCGAGATTTGATCATATATAAAGCTGACATTTGAGACATTTTGCATTCAACACATCTGTTTCAAATAACAAACACCTAAGACAACATCAGCAAAATGATCGCTAAGGTAAGAAGTCAATTAACTACGCGTAAAAGGGCTAGTTTACTGTTATCAAAGTGTTTTTTAGTATCAAAGGCGATGATTATAAAATAGTGATAAGCCAAGCTGATCTTTGTAGTTCAGAAGTTCATTATTGATTTGTTGCATACTTATTTCAACAAATTCATTAATTCTTGATCCAGTTACTGACTCGATTCAGAGATTTTTCGCAGAGATATAACCAACTAGGTCTGACAAAGTTAGTAAATCTACGTTGCGAGGTTTTACAAAAAAAGTGTTTTGACCGTTACAGCTTATATAACAAAGCCCATAAAATTACACATAAAAATATGCATACTGCATAGAATTAAGTTTTGGAACTATCCTGAAACAAGGGGTCTTGTAATAAATATTACTTTAAAATTATTGTACAATGCTTTGTTTAAAATCGGATAAGCCATATCATTACAGCCTTGTTACCCTGATTGATCTTTCTTACGATTCCGTATGTTTTCTTTTGCAGATTGCAGTGCTCTTGTGCCTCGCCTACACCGCTCAGGCCGGCTACCTCGGACGCGGTAGCCTAGGATACTCCGGTCTTGGTTATTCCGGTCTTGGTTATTCCGGTCTTGGTTATTCCGGTCTTGGTTATTCCGGTCATGGTTATTCCGGTCTTGGATATTCTGGCCTCGGATATTCTGGTCTGGGATATTCCGGTGTTCGTGGAGGCCCGGCCTACGCCGCTTACTCCGCCCCTGTTGTTAGGTCGTATGCCGCCCCTGCCGTCTCTTACGGTGGTGTGTACGGAGGTTATGGTCTTGGCAGCAGAGTGTGGTAAATCACTTGTTGGAAGAGATTTGAGTGATTGAGTATGTCTGTATATATAATTATTACCTGATTTGATAATGTGAACATTTGTGTTGATTGGATTAATTGACGCAATGTTTTGTCAATTTCTTGCCGAATAAAAGAACAATAGGAATGCCTCATTTTCTTTATGTGATTAACTTGTGTAATAGATAACTATTTATTTTGAAAATATATTCTGGAAAAACAGATGTGAATTTTATTTGACTTATCCACAGGACTTATCTAACATGAGTGGAGTGCTATTTTGTAAAAAATAACAGGCCAAAATAAACATCGAGAAGAAGGTAAAAATAAGATAATGATACTGAACCAATTAACACTAATTATTACGTCAAAGCGACGCGTGACCCGAGACTTGGTGAGTATCTGGCACAGCGCATTAGCATTACCATACAGCGGGGCAATGCAGCCAGTGTCTTGGGCACGCTTCCGACTGGTATTGATATGGATCAGTTGAGATAACTGTAGATTGTTTGCAACAGTTTGCAGATAGCTCAATTGTTTCTCTTGTAAATACTAGTATTAATTTAATTCTAATTTTCTCTCTAAATTAAGTTTCATATAATATAAAAAAAAATAACACTATAAGTAAACTACATAGTTTCACCCCGCTTGGCAAGCGTTGTTTTTAGTTGTTTCTATTACATAGAAACTGATTTATAGGATACAATATAAGTAGTTTCTCTCTGTTTTATTCCAGGTCCAAACCTACATCTTGCAAAATTTTAGACTGATCCGTTTAATATTTTTAGTGGGAACCAGTAACAAACATTTTAATATTTTTAGTGGGAACCAGTAGCAAATATCGATACATCTATCCATCAGCCCATTCATCCAAACCTTCGCATTCATATTAATCTGTGATAAAATGTGATAGTGTGATCTTACATTATCTAGGTAACTTTGGTTTAGTGCATTCCTTGACCAACCTGCCCAGATAAAAAAACATTAAGAACTTAAAACTAGGTACTACTGCATACAAGCAAATAATTTAAACGAGCACGTTGTCCAGAAATTACTCCTCAACATTGAATGGTCACAGAAGTTACAAAAGCTTTTTTGGTTTATTAACAAACTAGCAACCCGCCCCGGCTTCGCACGGGTACTATATTATGCATGTATTATACATATAAACATTCCTCTTGAATCACTCTATCTATTAAAAAAAAACATTGCTTAATTTTAAAGATCTAAGCATGCAGGGACGGACAGACAGCGAGAAGCTACTTTGTTTCATATTATTTAGTGAAGTGCTTCACACTTGGTATTATGATGGTTAATATAAACGACATTTCTATTGTTCTTAGAATCTTATAAACTACTAGTCTAGACGAGCCTAAGTATCCATAAAAAAAGATTTAAGGCATATTTCGAAAATGCGTAACCGTCTGAGAACAAAGTGGTAATGTATGACTAGAACTCTACCAAATAATAACCGTTTAACTTTACACTCAATCCTACTCTACTCCAACCGCCTATGTATTCCGACTTCCGAATGGTATTGATAAGAATCAGTCGAGCTACCTGTAGATTGTTGGCAACAATCTGCAGTTAGCTCAATTGTTTCAATTGGATATTTTTTGAATTTTGAAATCAACTTTTATTGTAATTTCCTCGAGTTCCTGGCGCGTCCTACTCTACCCTAAAATTAAAATAAATAAAATAATGTTTAAAGTGTATTTTGATTTCTGTTTTTCTTAACTTGCAAAGTTCGTTACTTTTTTTTTTTTTCATAAGGTTATACTTAAAACGTAATTTTACCAGGGTTTTTTATATCGGCTTTTAAAGTTCTGTAGTATGTAAAGAATTTTGAAAGTCTCTTTAATAAAGTTTTGTAGATACACTTGTTTGTAATGTAACTACTAGTTAATTGTGAAGTGATTCAAAACTTCAAATGAATTCTCACATCATTGCGAATCCTTGTAATGCAAAAATACAATACTTAAAACCGAATTTTGTTCATGATACAATCTCTTTGCTCTACCACAAAAAGAAGTCTTAAAACACGTTACAAAGAGTTCAAAACTGTACACTATTTCGTTAGGATGTTAGTAAATTATAGTGGTTGCTGTTTAAGATAGTGCTAATTAAAGCTACGCTCCGTTTCTCATCCAAAAATCAAATGGAACCTTGAAAATGTACATTTCCTACGTTTTAGGTATATAAGCATGTAACAATAGCTTCAAATCATTCGTCTCATCATTGATCATTCCAGCAACATGTTCTCCAAGGTAAGATTAATCAAATCATTATCAAATAAAAGCATAGCGTATAAAAACAGCTGAACAATTAAAATTCTATAAAAGAAGATTTGCAATTACCTAATTAATTTAGAGAGCTTTGGTATCTTTTTTTGTTTTATATAGTTAGTACTAACAGGTCACACGTGAATAAATGAAGCCAAATGTGACCTGAAACATCAACATTAGGTTCCGAATTGTAATTATTATTTAATTTCAGATCTTTGCCGTCGCCGTATGCCTCTTTGGGTTCGCCCAGGCTGGAGCGATTAGCTCCTTGGGCGGCGCAGGTGGCTACGGTGGATGGTCCAACGCAGGCCAAGGCTATGGTGGCCTTTCTGGCTACGGCAGCGGCTATGGCAGTGGCTATGGAAGTGGCTACGGTAGCGGATATGGCAGCGGCTACGGCAGCGGATATGGCAGTGGCTACGGCAGCGGCTACGGCAGCGGATATGGAGCACCCGCTACCTCCTACACCTCCGTCACCAAAGTGATCCCCGCTTCCTCTGGTCTTGGACACGGTGGATGGTCCAACGCTGGACAGGCTGGCTGGTCTAACAATGGCCTTGGTGGATACTCAGGTCTAAACAGTGGATATTCTGGTCTTAACAGTGGATATTCTGGCCTTCACGGTGGATACTCTGGTCTTAACAGCGGATACTCTGGTCTGAATGGAGGTTGGTCTGGTTCCTCCGGGTACGGTGGAAGCCTAGGACCTGCGACCTCAAGCGTGCACCGAGTTGACACTTTTGGAGCTGGAGCTGGTCTATATGGTGGCGCCAATGGTGGATACGGTTCGCTTGGTGGCTACTCAGGTTCCCAAGGGGGCTGGTCCCAGGGTGGTTATGGAGGATACGGCAATGGTTACGCAAGCAAGTGGTAAATGTTTAATGCGAAGAAAGAACTGTGACATATAAATACTCATATTATACCAGATCTTCGCCAATTTTCCTTATGGTTTTGCAAGCTGTGATATGTAAATAAATAAATTTTATTGAATCTACAACCTTATTTAAACTTTTTACTTTTTAACCTACCTAAAATCGTGCAATGTAACTAATACCTAACAAATTAGATAGATAACAAATAAATTTATACTTATTTTAAGTTAACCCTAAACCCGACCCCTGAGTGTCCAAACGAGTATAGGGGACACTCATTTGGACACAAACGTCAGGGCTGATCCTGATCAGGGTCTACGACTATCGTAGACCCTGATCAGGGCTTATGCGATTCTACCGTAGTCGTAAAATTGAGCCCAGATCTGGCTCCAAACGAATGTAGGAAATAAAACGATAACTCTTCTAATACCTACGTCTCTTCTCTTTGAGCCTTTACTTCTTAACAAACATACAAAGTAAGGTCATAAAGGTATATGTGTGAAATAATGTAAATGTAATAATGTACTTCGACGTAGACACTGTAGGTCTGGTCCACCAGTTTAAAGTCACCCAGCAAGCTATGCTCGGAGTTTCTCTAAAGGAAAGGATTCGCAACGAATACAACCGACAGAGAACTAAGGTTATCAACATAGCTCAAAGGATTAGCAAGCTAAAGTGGCAGTGGGCTGGCCATATTTCGAGAAGAACCGACAGCCGCTGGGGTAAACGTGTTCTTGAGTGGAGACCGCGACTCGGCAAGCGTAGTATAGGACGCCCTCCGACCAGGTGGAATGACGATTAGCGAAAGAATGCAAGCAGATGTTGGATGCGGCAAGCTGAAGACAGGGCGCTATGGCGCTCATTAGGGGAAGCCTATTTCCAGCAGTGCACTGATATAGGCTGATGATGATGATAACAATGTACCTAGTACATTCCTACCAGAAATACGAGTAACTCACTTACTTCCGATAGGATTTCCTTATTACCAAAATATCCACATCCATTTACCTACCGTAGGTACAAAGGTAATCACCATCGA
Organism: Eupithecia vulgata; assembly: GCA_946478455.1. Lineage (NCBI taxonomy): Eukaryota > Metazoa > Arthropoda > Insecta > Lepidoptera > Geometridae > Eupithecia > Eupithecia vulgata. Next base: position 6,109,474 of record OX297869.1, on the reverse strand, counting down.
GATTACACAACTGACCGAGCTTGCCTTGACATTGAAACCGAAAGCGCCCCAGGCTGGCCCACGGGCATCCTCAACCGATGTACCAGTTCACAACGCTGATATAAAAGCGAAAGCAACGCTCCAGTAATATTACAGAGCAATACCGTGCCATAACAACATGTACTCCAAGGTACATAGGGATTTTATTTAAATTAAATCGATTACCTCGGTCAAATAATTAGGTTAAAGTTCAAGTTTACTCAAAATACGTTTTGGTTTCGCAATTCAAAAATGATAACACTTTTATAAATAATTTTAAGAAAAATGTTTTGATAGGGTCAAGATTAGTGAAAGTACTGTTTGTGATTTTAAAGAAGTGCTAAAGAAAGTGTATTTCCAGGTGGTGATTTTCCTGTGCGCGGCTGGCATCGCCTCCGCTGGTAACCTGTTGGCCGCCGCCCCGGTCCACTACAGCTCGGCACCAGCAGTGTCCTCTGTGTCCTTCTCATCGCACACCTCACATGGTCCCGTCACATATGCCGCTGGTCCGGTTGTGGCTAAGACCTACGCTGCTGCCCCTGTCGCCTACGCCGCCGCACCGGTTGCCCACTACGCTGCACCCACTGTAGTCAAGAGCATCGCTCCCGCTGTATCCTACTCTTCAATCTCCCACGGATCTTCCTACGGAGTCGCCAAGACCATCGCCGCTCCTGCCTTGTCTTACGCCGCCCCCGCATACCAATCTTACTCTTCCATCGGTCACGCTGCCCCCGCGTACCAATCTTACTCTTCCATCGGTCACGCTGCCCCCGCGTACCAATCTTACTCTTCCATCGGTCACGCCGCCCCTGCGTACTCTTATTCCGCTCCCATCGTCACTAAGTCCATCGCTCCTGCTGTCTCTTACTCCTCTATCTCTCACGCTGCTCCCGTGGCCTACGCAGCTGCCGCTCCCGTCCTGAAGAGCTATGCTGCTCCCGCCTACTCTTACTCCTCTCCCATTGTTTCTAAGAGCATCGCCCCCGCTGTCTCTTATTCCTCCATCTCTCACGGTTCCCCAGTAGCTTACGCCGCTGCCGCCCCAGTGCTGAAGAGCTACGCTGCTCCGGCTTACTCTTACTCCGCCCCCGTTGTCGCTAAGAGCCTTGCTCCCGCCGTCTCTTACTCTTCAATCTCTCACGCTGCTCCCGTAGCCTACGCCGCGGCTGCACCCGTTCTCAAGAGCTACGCTGCTCCTGCCTACTCTTACTCCGCCCCCGTGGTCACAAAGACCCTCGCACCCGCAGTGTCCTACTCCTCCATTTCTCACGCCGCCCCCGTGGCTTACGCCGCTGCCGCTCCCGTGTTGAAATCGTACGCTGCCCCAGCGTACTCGACCTACTCCGCTCCTCTGGTCACCAAGACCATCGCCGCGCCTGCCCTCACTTACTCCTCTGCTCCCGCCGTCTCCCACGTCTCTTACTCCGGTCTCGGAACCAACTACGGCTGGTAAACAATAGATAAATATTTGTTGAATATTTATTACAGTTGTAACCTTGTAAATAATGTTAATTAAGAAAATCGAATAAACATTGGAATCAATTATATATGTATATTTTTTCTGCATCACCACTTCACATGTCGATACATATGTAACTCCATTTTCTTCCGGAATAACTGTTACGTGTGTTCCTATAATACGACGTAACGGTAATTACATGCCAATTAACGGTGTTTGTATACAAGCTTGCAGTTATGCTAGTTAGCTGGGGAGTTTAACTGAGATCTGTTTTGATCTTTACCTAAGGACCGTAACAGAGTAACTATAGCGATACATTCATAAATAATAAAATAAAACCTATTATTTTAGGAATGCCAGTGGTATGATACCTCATTCCGCCTCAGCAACTTCCGTGATGTCTTTTTTGCAGTAAATTTTAAATTGTCATAGGGATTTAGGTACATTGTAATACATTAATTGGGTTAATATTGATTGTTGTTCTCTTCTGGTATCTGGTGGTCCTGAGGAATGATAGAGCTTCATGGTGTTATTGATACGTCTTTAATGTACAGTGTATCTACGTGGAGTTCGTGATACTGCTACCAATTACATTCTATGGTTACATTGGAATGTGCTTGCGATTAGTTGCGATGCTCTGCGCTCACACTACAACATTTAAAATTTGAGAAATAGATTTTGTGTTTCACATTGTGCTCTCTGTATTATTTAGCTACTTTTAATTATTTATGGACTTTTAAATACCTACAGCAGTGACTTTTTACTCTATGCTTATTTTGATCACCATTTTGATTACAGCAATATTAGAAACTGGAAAAAGATGTAGGTAAACTAGTTTGAACGTATTGACGATTGATATGGCCACACATAATAATTATGGTGCTACATTGATAAAAATTTGATGGACTTAAGGTTGTTATATAATCAGAATAAAAAATATATATAATAAAAGATATATATAATCAGGTGGACTTGGGGCGCATTCACACAATTAATTATGAACATTATGTATAAATAAATAATGCTGGAGAATTCACACATAATTATCCAGCCCCAAGCTACGCAGAGCTTGTGTTATGGGTACTAGATAACTGATATACATAATAATAATACAATACATAGATAGATATTTTTTATTATACACATTTGTCCCGAGGCGGGAATCGAACCCGCAACCTCCTGAGTCGCAGGCAAACTTTCGTCCACCGCGCCACAGAGGTCGTCCTATTGTTGAGAATTGATCCTATTTTTCAAGACTTTTTTTACGGATCGTTTTCTGCTGGAAACTATCCGTTTCTGGATCCGGAATACAGCGAATGTATGTGAATTCGCTCCGCCGCCATCTCGAAATGAATGCTTTGTGAATGCTTCCTAATAAATCTAAACCATTACATTTACACTATACAGGTAAAGTCTGTTTTGATCAAAAATATTATTCAAGATATGACACATTGACATAAAGCTGGTTTTGCAACGACCTTCTAACTGGTTTTTAGTAGATCACTTCGATAACATTTGGCATAGCTTCAGAGCTTTAAATACTAGTGTCGTAAGATCCATCTATTTAATTTGTGACATCGCTTTTGGTGCTCTACATTATGTGAATATTTCAATCAAGTCCTATATTGCGGAACTCGAGAATCTTACTAAAAAAATACCAAAGCAAAAGCTGGAATTAGGTTGGGACTTGAGAGGAATGATAAAAAAAAACAATTTAAAAATTTGACATATATTGAACACTATCATAATCACATACATCTACCAGTCTTACAGTTGAAATAATACAATGAGCCTGACTTATACAAAGTAAGAATAACTTCCCCCATTTCCTGAAAACCTAACTTGAGATGTAGGAGATGACGAGAAGCTCGGGTTGGCCGTAGGTGATGGTGTAGAAGAAAAACCAAAGTTTTGTGGTGACGATGTTTGCTGGTAAAAGTTAGATAGTGAATCGGGAGATAAGCTATATTGTGGTGTCGATGTTGACTGGTAATAGTTTGGTTGTGCAGTAGGTGCCGAAGTAGATGAAAAGCCTGTAAACTGAGGCGATGATGTTGGTTGGTAATAATTAGGCTGTGCAGTGGCAGTTGGATTAGAAGGAAAGCCTGTATATTGTGAATAGTTGGGTGCTGGTGTAGACGAAGCGCCAAAGAATTGTGGAGATGAGGTTGGCTGGTAATAGTTGGGTTGTGCTGATGGTGCTGGAGTAGACGAAACGCCAAAATATTGTGGTGATGAAGTTTGTTGATAATAATTTGGTTGTGCTGATGGTGTTGAAGTCGACGGAGCACCAAAATATTGTGGCGATGAAGTTGGTTGATAATAGTTAGACTGTACATTGGGTGCTGGAGTAGAAAAACCGGAATATTGAGAAGATGGTGACTGTGCAGCAAATGGATATTGCGTTGGGGAAAAGCCAAGGTTCGGGGATGGGGTAGATGAGGGAAAACCTGAACCAGTGTTTGAAGAAACTGGCAGAGCGATTAACGTTGGTTGGCTATTGGGCTGGGCTGGTGCTTGTGCACTTGAAAAGGCAAAGTTCTGAGGCGACTGACTAGCAACTTGAGCTTGATTACCTTGAGGATTAGAAGCGCCAAATACAGCATAGCTGATTGGTGCCTGTCCTTGTGAATTAGCTGAATTAGCTGGAAGATTTGAAGGAGCTAGTATAGCAAAGTTTAATGGAGTCTGGCCAGCCGGATTTGCTGAATTAGTTGTACTTCCAGGTACATTTTGTGGCGTATAAGATGAGAAGCCAGCGGCTGGAGCCTGTCCGCCTATATTGGCTTGATTCCCAGCAGGTCCAAAAATGGCATATTTCAGGGCAGCTTGTTGGTCGACAGGCTGAGACTGAGATCCAGCTGCGTTTGAAGGACCTAATAATAAAAAGGTCAAAGGAGTTTGCTGACCAGATTGTGCTTGCTGACCAGATTGTGCTTGCTGACCAGATTGTGCTTGCTGAACGCCCAGGGTATTTGGGGATGTGAACAGGGCGTAATTTGAAGAAGACGTTGGTTGATGGTTTTGTTGATTAAGGGAATATCCCTGATTAAAGGAGTTACCATTGTTTTGAGAAAATTGATAAGGCACTGATGATTGCGAGTTTGTTCCGAAGGGAGATTGGAGAATTATGTAATTTTGATTCCCTGCCTGTGGTTGCGATGGTAGTGGTGTTTGATTAGAAGCTTGATAACCACCAGGACTAGGTTGAGCATTATTACTTCCTGGAATGATTAGATAAATTGGTCCTTGATTAGGTGGTTGACTTGGCTGTACTTGAGGTTGGCTGGACTGTACTGGAGTTTGGCTGTTTACCGGGTACTGAACTGGGACAGGATTTTGTTGATATGCATTTGGTGCAGGAGTTGTCGCAGGGGTGAATGGTTTGGGATGATATTGCGGCCCCACATAGGCACTCGATTTCTCATGGAACTTTTTTGCGAAAGATTGTGGAGCTAGAACTGGTACTGGAACTGGTTCTGGTAGTTTCGGCCAAAGGCGGAAAGAAGATGTCCCAAACAAAAAAGGATTTTCCAAATTATCTTGGTTCAGCGTTGGTTCTTTTTCTGCTGGACTTGGAACAAATGGCATTGGCGTTGAAACTACTGGGCGAAAAGCGTCTGATGGTGCTTTCACTAATACGGGAACTGGGATCGCTTTATTTGGTTGCACAATTTCTACGGAACTTGTTGACCGAGACTGTGAAGTCGATTCAGTATCGTTACTTATAAAGGTTACTGGTACTGGGATAGGCACATCATCTTTACCTTCTACTGGTGTGGCATCGCTCACTACAATAGGTTCCGTAATCAGGTTTTCGCGAGCACTTGTCACGTTTGAACTTTTCGTAAAGGATTTAGCATTTGGAAACACTCTCGATATTTTCCGCGGTAGAACTGAAACTTCAGGTTGTGAGTACGTAGTCCCATTTTGTGTTATTCTGAAGTGGATTTGCCTTGACGGCCGATCGTCTTCGGCCGAGACGATGCCGAAGACACAAAAACACAACAGCAACTAAAACAAAAACAGTTATCAATTTAAGTTCACTTTTTATCACTAAATCATTGAAAATTTTAATCATTTTCGAAGCACTCACCCGCGTTTGCATAGTATGGACCAGTTTTGATGATAAAATATTTCAACAACTCTTTAGCATTCACTTTTATAGCTTTAGATCAAACTGGTATCGATCCCCGAAGATGTCCAACGATGAAACAAGATTAGAGATTCGTCAGACAGTCAGAAATAGTCTGTAATGCGATCTGAATAAGCTCCTTTGCGAAAGCATGATGAAGTTGTAACATACTCATCCATAACTTGCATAATGTGGTCACACATCAGACTGTCGGTCGATAAAAAAGATTCATGGAGTCTACTTATTGCTATTAATATCAAAGAGCGATGTTCAAATTTGGATTTTCAACCTACATTTAACTGCTTTTAGTTTAAGGTTTTCCTAACATTGTTGCTCTTATATATAAAAATGTTAGTAGGTAGGTAAGTCCTAAGTATAAGAAACAATAATAATATAGGTAATGGTACTACTAGTAGTCGTAGTTTTGTCCATAAGTAACCTATTTAGGTACCTACATGCATTATAGAGGCAATTAATTATACCTTCCTACCTACATATTTATTAGGATAAAACAGCGATAGGTTAAACTATAACTTAATAACGTAGAACCTACAAAATAAATTATTATGATTAATAAAAACCTTTATATGATTATGGTAGCTTAGTACCTATACCTAAACATAACTTTTAATCACGCAAATAGTATTAAGAACAAAATACGAAAGAAATAAGTCGAAGGAAATGGAACGCCATAAGCAGTGTAATGGCTATAAAGGCGTTTGATATGTGATGAATGATAAAATCCTCATTTGGGTGTCATGCACAAAACATAAAAGAAAAAAGTTATATCGGTTTATGGCAAGTCATTTATTTACATTGTTCTATTTACAATTTCGTCTAGGATTCAGTTCACCAACCGTAGTTAGCACCGTGGGCGCTGTAGGAGATGTGAGAGACAGCGGGGGCGGCGGAGTACGCCACAGCGGACTTCAGGACAGGGGTGGCGGCGGCGTAGGTGGCGTACGCGGGGGCAGCGTAGGACTTGACCAGGGCAGGTGCGGCGTAGCTCTTAGCAACGACGGCGGGCGCAGCGTAGGAGATGGCAGGGGCCGCGGCGTAGGTCGCGATAGCGGGGGCGGCGTAGGACTTAGATACAACAGCGGGAGCGGAGTAGGAGATCGCGGGGGCGGCGGCGTACAAGGCGGGAGATCCGTGGGAAGTGGAAGAAGAGTAGGAAGAGATGGAAGATACGGCAGGAGTGATGGTCTTAGTCACAACGGGGGCGGCGTACGATTTGACAACGGGGGCAGCGGCGTAAGAGGCGACGGGGGCAGCGGCGTAAGACGCGTAAGAGGCGACGGGGGCAGCAGCGTAAGAGGCGACGGGGGCAGCGGCGTAAGACGCGTAAGAGGCAACGGGCGCGACGGCCTTAGCGTACACGGGGGCGGAGTAGGCAGCGTATTGCGCACCGTGAGCGGTCTGGGTGGAGTAAGAAGAGATGGAAGACACGGCGGGAGTGATGGTCTTGGTCACCACGGGGGAGGAGTAGGCCACGGGGGCAGAATAGGCGACGGGGGCGGCGGCGTAAGATTTGTAGACGGGGGCAGCGGCGTAAGCAGCGACCGGGGCAGCGGCGTAGGTAGCCACGGGACCGCCGTGCGCGGTGTGGGTGGAGTAGGAAGACACGGAGCTCACAGCGGGAGAGATGGTCTTTGTGACCACGGCTGGGGCGGCGTAGGCGACTTGAGCGCCGTATAGGCCTCCAGCGCGGGCCACTCCCACGATGCAAAGGGCGACGATGAGCTGGAATTAGGTACAAGAATTTAATTAGCATTTTCAGACTAGATAAACGTGCGTTAGCGTTAGTTATTTTATCGCAATGCAATCGGTAGATGAATATATTTTAAGGCGTGCCCGGTATGGCATTTTTTTCTATGAAGATCTTGGCTAGGCCCTTATAATTAAGTGATAAATAATTTGAAAATATAATCAAATAAGACACGACAGCTCTCAAGACAATTTATAGTCACCAAAGGGTAAACCAAAGCTTAGAAGTTATTGGAGCTTAGATTTCAAGTCACCGAGCAAAAACAATAGACAGTAGGTACACACCTTAGCGTACATGTTTGTTGTGTTAATGTTGGCAACTGAATAATTTCGGTAAAGAGTGCTCCGGTTTTTATACTTGAAGCAGGCTAGTGTCCGAATCACTTTCATTGCCAAGGTGAGGTAGTTTGCGACTAGCTCCTACACTGAGTCAGAGACAGCCTTTCGATTTCATTTGTTCCGGTAGTTACTGAGAGTTGTTCTGTGGTTAGGGCTAGGACCTTGGGCAGAAATGCCAGCCTTACATCCGTCATGGCTGGCTCTGACGAAACGAGATATGAATCGCGGATGTTAATTATTAGGTGCTGTGCCTGCCTTTATTAGGTAGGTAGAACAGTAGAATAGTAGCTGAATTTATTCATCGGATTGCCACATAACGCTTAAAGAAATTTAATCAGCCAAATAAAAGTATTTTTTGCAAGAAGGGTCCAGGTTATCCGAAGAACGATCATTGTCAGTGTTTTTGGTGTCATGTGTAAATGCCATCTAGTAAATAAGTTTAATAATAATAATTTTAATGAAAAAAGCCATTTGGCCCTTATAAAGCAAAAAAGGATCAGTGTTAACACAAGGCTCAAACAAAGATTGAATGGCTGGCTAATGGCTAGGAGTCTTCAGCTTTTTTTCATTAAAAGATTATTTTTTAAATTGGTAAGTACGTAAGTTTATTACGTATTTGCCACGGTGCACAGTTGTAGCCGCCATGGTGCTGACGGCTTCGTATACTTTGTACCTTGCGTAAGGATAAAACTTTACCACGAAAGGGTCGTGAGTTTTTCTGGTTCTGTAGATCATACCATACCCACCACAAACAAACAAATTTAATAAGTTTTCTTTTTGATAACATTAGTGTGGATAGCAAACAATACCTACATCATAATTTTAATTTTCTTATCTCATAATGCGAACATTTAGGCGGGATCTAGTTTAGATCTTATGGTTTACGTCAGATTGACCAGAGGCTATAACCAAGCATTTTACGAATTGGATCACCAACATCAGGTTACTACAGTGTGTATCTCGCTCGACCTAAGTGGTTACTACTTACTTAGCGCTATCAAAAGAGATAGGTAGGTAGGTATCTAGGTTCTAGTACCTACCTACCTCACTTGCTTACCTTGGTACCTAACCCTACTCAAGATTATTGATTTGAAGGTGAGTCATGTTGCATAGCCAGTTTGCAAATGGGCTGATTCTAGGATCCGGCAGCGGCGAAATACACAATCTCTACCACCTGCACTGCCATAGGTACGCCATAATCATCCAACTCATCCTTTGTTGCCTGGAAGTAATCGCTTATGTGATAAAGTCATCCATGTCAGCCAGCATTGAACTCACTTAGTATTAATTTTTTTTTCCTTTCGCATTAAGTCTTATGCTCTTTTATTTGAAAAATGTTTCAACGTTCTTAATTTTTGATATTCCATTTAATCATTTTGCTTAAATTCATTCCTTTAAGATAGTTCCCACATTATATGTTTGTGTAGTCTGTTCACTAGTTTTGATATGTATAAATATTTTTAGTGGAGACTTAACTGGTTTATGAAAAATATTAATGTATCTCTTTATATTTCTATGTACTGTCTGGCTCCCAAATAAATATAAATAAATAAAAATAAATGTCAGTGTTTCCAAAAGAGAAAAGTTTACATTCAACGCCGCCGTTTAACACTTTTCATGGCCCACGAACTTTATTTCTGATATCTGTGCCCACGAACGACGGTGGCGGTGAAAACGGCGACGGCGGCGCGCACGCAGTGCGAGGTCGCATCGCCGAGGCTGGGCAGCGAATGCGTTTAGGTGTATGAGACAACCATGTCTCATTGACACATGTCATGTGTACCACTTCTGGAATATTGTAAGGTATCCTGTATAATTATTAAGTATATATCCTGTATAATTATTAAAAGGGATAAGTTTACAAACTTATCTAATAACAAGCGGTCTGCCTCAGCTTCGCACGGGTTTATTCTATAAATATGTACCTAAGCTATTTTGCTCTGTGATAATGTAGCTTTCTAACGGCAAAATAATTTTTGAAATCGGTTTAGTAGTTTTTAAGTTTATTCCTCCTCCTCAACAGCCTATATTGGTCCACTGCTGGACGCAGGGCTCCCCCTAATTTTTCTCTCATGGGGGTAATGCCGATAATCCCCACGCTGGGCATGCGGGTTGGGGATCGCAGTTCGGTGGTAGATCTATTCTGCAAGAAACGTTGCTGCCCGCCCCTCGGTGAATGTCCCCTAGTCGCCTCTTACTACACCTACGGAAAGAGTTGGGTGGTGCGAATTCTAAGCCGGCACCAAACGGCATTTTTCATCGGCAGGCAGACAACCTCTGTGGCGCGGTGGGCGAAGGTCCGACTGCGACGCTAAAGGTTGCGGGTTCGATTCCCGCCTCAGGACATATGTTTGTACGATCTGCAGGTATTTGTTCCGGGTGTTCTGGTCGTTACCTAGTATAATAAAAAATATGTATTGTATTGTATTATGTATATCAGTTATCTAGTACCCATAACACACGCTCTGCTTAGCTTGGGGCTAGATAATGCTGTGTGAATTGTCCAGCATTATTTATTTATTGAGGTTAAGTTTATTCATTGCATAGAAAAATACAAATATTTTCTATTTATAATATTAGTGTAGGTAGATTACCTACCTACTATATCTAACACCAATGATCAACCTAGGTAGGAAGGTGGATTGATAACTTACCTATTATGTATGTATATGTATATCTCCAGCATATGTCTGTTAGACAGATAGGTAGGTACCAATTACATGTAATGTACGTAGGCCTGACCTCCCATTCGCTCAAAAGGTTGTTGACCAAGTGTAGCCAAACTTAATGTCATGACAAGCCGGTAGGTAAATCTGTAATGTCAACCGGTGTATAAATATCAGCAACTACTCACTTGGTACTAACAGACGTTCCTTACCATTCATAGCTTACGGAACTGACTTGTACATATCAAATCGATTTGATTTAACTTTTTTTTTCATAGATAGATATTTTTTTAGGGTTTCAAAGATCGGTTTTGAAACCCTTATGGTCTCGCTCTGTCCGTCCCCGCTCTTTCTTGAATATCTCAGTAACTACTGCAGCTATTAACTTGAAATTTGAAATAATGATACATTTCGTGCGCCATTACTGATTTTAAGAAAAAAATATATAAATAAATGAAAAATGAAAATGAATATTTTCAGTACAAATTTTGATGTTGAAATTTCAAAAGAGACCTAGGAAGGCAAATGGGGTATCAAATGAAAGGTATCGTTTTGTACATTTCAAAACACTTTTTGAAATTTCTGTAAGTTTCATACTTTTTGAAATATTTCAAAAAAAGACGAAAAATTGACCATTCCCCCCCCCCTAGCTCCGAAGATTGCAGACCGATCCATGTATAATGTACTAGGCGTTTGTAGACATTGATTTATATTTTACAGGAAAAATATAGAGAAGTCGGTAATAATAATAGTTTTTGAAAAATGGTCAAAAAGGAGGGAATTTTTTTTTCAAAAGTAGGGGTACCTACCCAAGTGGGATATCAAATGAAAGGTATCGTTTTGACCATTTCAAAACACTTTTTGAAATTTCTGTAAGTTTCATACTTTTTGAAATATTTCAAAAAAAGACGAAAAATTTACCATTCCCCCCCCCCCCTAGCTCCGAAGATTGCAGACCGATCCATGTACAATGTATTAGGCGTTTGTAGACATCGATCTATATTTTACAGGAAAAATATAGAGAAGTCTGTAATAATAATAGTTTTTGAAAAATGGTCAAAAAGGGGGGGAATTTTTTTTCAAAAGGAGGGGTACCTGCCTATGTGGGGTATCAAATGAAAGGTATCGTTTTGACCACCTTAAAACACTTTTTAAAATTTCTGTGAGTTTCATACTTTTTGAAATATTTCAAAAATAGTCGAAAAATTGACCTTTCCCCCCCCCCTATCTCCGAAGATTGCAGACCGATCCACGTACAATGTATTAGGCGTTTGTAGATATCTATCTATATTTTACAGGAAAAATATAGAGAAGTCTGTCATAATAATAGTTTTTGAAAAATGGTCAAAAAGGGGGGGATTTTTTTTTCAAAAGGGAGGGTACCTACCTATGTGGGGTATCAAATGAAAGGTATCGTTTTGACCATTTCAAAACACTTTTTGAAATTTCTGTGAGTTTCATACTTTTTGAAATATTTCAAAAAAAGAAGAAAAATTGACCAATCCCCTCCCCCCTAGCTCCGAAGATTGCAGACCGACCCATGTACAATGTATTAGGCGTTTGTAGATATCAATCTATATTTTACAGGAAAAATATAGAGAAGTCTGTAATAATAATAGTTTTTGAAAAATGGTCAAAAAGGGGGGGAATTTTTTTTCAAAAGGAGGGGTACCTGCCTATGTGGGGTATCAAATGAAAGGTATCGTTTTGACCATTTCAAAACACTTTTTGAAATTTCTGTAAGTTTCATACTTTTTGAAATATTTCAAAAAAAGACGGAAAATTGACCATCCCCCCCCCCCCCCCCGCCTCTGAAGATTGATGACCGATCCATTTACAATGTATTAGGCGTTTGTAGATATTAATCTATATTTTACAGGAAAAATATAGAGAAGTCTGTAATAATAATAGTTTTTGAAAAATGGTCAAAAAAGGGGATTTTTTTTCAAAAAGGGGTACCTACCCATGTGGGGTATCAAATGAAAGGTATCGCTTTGACCATTTCAATACACTTTTTGAAATTTCTGTAAGTTTCATACTTTTTAAAATATTTCAGAAAATTGATTGTCCAAATAATTGGCAAATGTTTGAAACCCTCGGCGCGCGAGTTACACTCGCACTTGGCGAATCTTGTTTATTTATTATATATAGAAAACGACCAGAACACCCTGAACTGTCTGCAGATCGTACACACATTTGTCCCGAGGCGGGAATCGAACCCGCAACCTTCTGCGTCGCAGGCAGACCTTCGCCCACCGCGCCACATCGGTCGTCAAATCTCAAATGTATGTAGGTACAACTGTATTTTAAATACCTATTAGGTATTTGTTTTTTGATTGTGTACCTATTTTATTTAATTCTATTAATTGAACTGTACGTACATTAATTATGGATCTTGTATTGTATAAACATATTATTTATTAGGTAAGCTGTTATTGTTGGTTGGCTCTCGTGGTGTGGTACTAAGGAGCTCCCCTCATTGACATGTCAACAGGTCAAAAGTGGCAGAGGGAACTTGTCGGCTGCATGGATAGACTATAAGAAGACTTATGATTCGGTGCCTTATACTTGATTTGAGAGGGTCTAAAGCCTATTGAGAAAAAGCTTGCTCAGTCATAGATCTTTTCTCAAAAAAGATACGCCGCTAAAAACTTCATGACAACACGGTGCACGGTGACGTCACGTTTGGATATTATTAAATTTCACAACAAAAACGAAAAAAATGAGATTATAATAATATGCAGACATTTTTACATCAATAGAGAACTCAAATTAAAATAATCTTTTTTAAGTCACATAAGTAGGTAAGTATACCTCAAACTCAACAGCCTATAATTGTCCACTGCTGGACACAGGCCTCCTCGTGTTGTTTTATCTCATTGGGGGTAATGCCCATAATCCCCACGCTGGGCATGCGGATCGCAGTTCGGTGGTAGATCTATTCAAAATAAAATTAAGAAAATATCTAATATCAAAAACCCATTAAGGAATACTTTGACATAACCCCTCCACTCTCCAGTATTCAGATAATAATAATAATATCGGCGCGTATCGTCAGGAAGTTCCTCTCTTTGCAGCCCTAGTCACCGGTTGCTTGAGCCTAGCTTCGCAGCCGGTGATCCACCGTTTTGATATATATTTTTTACTGTAGAATAGTTTTATAAAATTATATTTTCTATAGTAAAAAATGTATTTTTTAACGAGATTTAAAATAGATGAAGTGTCATAATAATAAATATTGGATTCCTATTGTTATGTGATAGAAAAAGTGCAATTACTTTAATTTTAAGTAGGTTTATGCTTATAATAATTATTGTATGTCCGAAAGGACAAACTGTTGAAGAATGTATAATACAATAGTTCATAAGACCAATGTTATATGTTACATAGTTCACAATAAAGATTCTTATTCTTATTCTGCTAGAGGAGCTGCTGCCCGCCCCCCAGTGTAGGTATCTTACCTATGTCCCTTAGTCGACACCCACGGAGTATTTGCTCCGTGGTTGACACCCACGCCACGGGAAGAGTTCAATTCTAAGCAGGCATCACACGGCATCAATAGCAAAAGTAAAGTACCCTATACATTCGAAAGTTTGGATGAGTGGATGTTTGTTACTTCTTCGAGCTAAAAGTACTGAACCGATCGGGCTAAAAAAGCTTTTACATATGAGCGAGATAGCTTGAGCCTCTGTTTTTGTGAGCAAGATAGCATGATCATCTGGTTTTGTTGACTTAAAAGCTCAACGCAACGCTATAAAGTCTATTATTTCGACGGCATAGACATTCGTATTTAATCGGGTTGAATTTTTCTCTTCTGTGCAGTCGAATTTTGCCAATACGACTAATTAAAATGGTCGACCTGTACCTACCCGCAAAGGCTGAATAGGGCTATAAAAAAAGAACATTTTAGTGAACATCAACTTTACTGAACAATTCCAACTACTAAAACACCAATTTTTAAAACTTATTATTAAAACACCGAATTCTACAATTACTGGTAACATCAATTTAACTCGCAAAAATAACAGAAAATTATGATTAAAACTTCTGATAGCCAAATAATTACTTATTCCTATTGAATCAACAATAAATTGAATCTGCAAATATAACTGAAGTCAAAATCAATCAGCGTTTTTTCTTTTCAATTTGACCATCATTATCATCATTCATAAGATTTCTTAATCTTTTAATTGTCTCACACCCGAAAATTACAAGACCTTCCTTCAAAAGGCAGCCTTTAGATTAGGCAATAATGTGAATGGGTTAAATTTTACCTACATGAATTTACGTATTTTGTATACAAATCTAATTGAGCTTTTTTATACGATTTCATTCCATGAATATAGTAGGTGGTATTGTGCGTCGACAGCTCTTTAGTAAGCTTATAAAAAGTCTTCAAATCCACCACCATGTGGTTATGGACTTGTAACATTACAACCATTGTTATCTAAAATTTTACACAACAATAGCATTTAGTCAAATAGTTTAACTATTCTGTAACAATCCCTATCACATTCCATAACTCGTATTTAGGTCGATCCTAAGATTTAAAAAAATAAAAAAAGCAATAAAATTTACAACAGCTTTTCTAACAACTACCATTATTTTCGATAAAAACAAAATATGTAAACAATGCACCTTAAATTTAACACCGATAAACATTTCTTAATTAAGCTATAAAAGTTTTGGCCAACAAGCCTACAAATAGAGATATCAACACAGATTTCGTTTGACAACAAATTTCACAAGTCAAGTGAATTCATTACGGATGTAAGCGAGTTAACTACGAACCTTATTTATGTTGGAAGAACACACCAACGTTTCATCCCTTGACGAGGGACTTCTTCAGGGTGAGTGCGGTTCTAGACGCGCGCGTTCCGCATCCCTCCGAGCACTCTAATGAATCCCGTAATGAATTCGTCAAACTACGATAGTTTTTATAGTAAAATCAACAAGTGAATTTTAATTATCGCACAACATAGAAGTTTTTTCTTGCTCAAGTCTGTCGTCGAGAAGAAATCTGTGCCGATTTGTACCTAACGTTTTACATATTACAATATCAACTTACACTTACTTACAAATATCTAGAGGATGGAAAGCTAGGCTAGTAGGAAAGATACAAGATTTTTTTATACTGTCCATTGTTTGTAATTGACAATTTGATACATGAAAAGATCCTTTAAGGCGGTGGTATGCGTGAAAGTGGCGCCGCCACCTATTTTATTTTATTACTACGTTGAACAAATGAAATTACAAAAATCCAACGTACAGCTTGTGATACCTATTTTAAGCTTTTTTAACGCCTCTGTAATAGTTTTATTCTATTAGGTTTAGACAAAATTTCGCGCATACCACAGCCTTAGATACAAAAAATATATAATTTGGTTTCTTAAAATTATAAAAACGGAAATTTGCTATATAATCACACGAGAGGACAGAGATTGAAACATTTTTCAATCAAAGATGATCTTTCGTACAATTTAAGACATTTTTCTCATTTAAAAATGTTATAAACTGAAATAAATTCCTACAATTCGTTATTTTAATACAAATATCACAGTATGGTAATGTCATTTAATTAAAAGAAACACATGGTCATTACTAAGTAAATCTGTCTGAAATGTAGAAGAGAATTCGATTGTCATTTTATTCATTCATTATACACACAGTTTAATTATATTTAAGTTTTAATGAATTATTCACGGGTCTTTAAAGAAAACCACAAAACAAAATACATCCTACGAAGCAACAAATGTAATTTCAGCAAATTAAAAAATAGGTATTTGTCAGTTTTTGTTCTTAATATCTTATAGGTACAAAAATTCTGACAAATAACTTTTTCAGACAAGCTTACAAAGCACTTTTACGATGCCTATCTTTATTTCTAAATATTTTCTATGTCTTAATATTAGGTACTACGGAGTAACATTATCTAATCAGTGGTAATACGTCTTGAAATAATTTTTACCCTTAAGTCATAAATCCTTGGCTACAAATAGGCAGGATAATCTTATGACTATGAATCCACTGTCGTCGCAACGTATCGGATTCATTTCTTACTACGTACATACTAATTTGAATATATAGGATATTATTTAGAAACAACAAAAAAAAACCTTTTCGCAAAAAATTTACGTTTGATACGTGAATGATATTTGTCACACTATCGGATTATTACTTTTTTGTACATTCATTACAAAAATCATGATTTTTAAAGTTGTATAAACAGGATTACAAATTTAGCACTCAAAGAGGGTTTATAAAACAGTACAGTTGTCAATAAAGAGGGTTTATAAAACAGTACAGATTTCAAAAATATACAAAATGCACGATAGTTGCATATGCTTTGAACTTTGTACAGAATAAAGATAATATTTTCAAGAAGATATCGGAAAATACATTATTAAGGATATACAAATACGAATCTTAGACTATTTTTTTTTTGATGGTAACAATCTTACTATTTCTTCCATATATTTCCGGAAGCGGGACAACTTGTTCCGGACAAATCACCGTCCGGTTCTAGGCCGGTTGTGAAAAAGTTCATCTTTAGTGAAAGTTTGCCTTTTATGGGCATAATTTATGCATCACTAAATTGTCCATATTTGATCATATTTTTTTCTTTTTTAACTGAGTGCTTTGCAACACGGTGAAATTGGACCTAAGTCTGCAAAATTGCAAACATTTGCCCTAACAGTGTCGCTTAAAAAAAGATCGCTACGAAGAGTAAAAGTTGAGTTCATCGAAGCATTGACAAAAGCTTTGATTGGCTTTTTACACAATACTTATCTCAACTTAAACTAAAATTATGGGTAGAGTTCGAAAACTACCTTTTATGGAACACTTCACCAGCCCTAGTGGTTCAAAACATTCCTGTAATAATCGATATTTCTGGATTAATTTCAATTTTAAAATCGAGAACGAGTCTGACTCGCTGATTGTTTTTTTTTTGTTTTATATATGTACATATATACCCTTTTATGAGTCTGATTAAAGTTAGAAAAGTTATACTTTGTTGAACTCTTATTTTGATGCCCGAAATTTAAAGCTTTAAGTTTTTCGAAGATAAAGTGGTAGTTGTCCCTCCTTACGCTCTATCTGATCACGTATGTCATTAACTTCTTGTGCTTCAGATAATTCTGGAATTGATTCTAACTCTCCAATCTCAAAACCCGGTGGAGGTCGTCTTTCAAAACGTGATTGCGTGGACATTGATGCAGGAAATTGACCCGGAAACCGCTGCCTAGGATAAAATGATGGTGGTGGCATTGAATGAACTGGAGGATGAGCACCATAAAATGGTGGCGGATAAATTGGAGCCTGCGGAACATTGTTTTGCCAGGACGGAGGTGCATTCAGCATCCCGTTCGGATTCCGTGGTTGGAAATGTGGTCTAACCGAAGGAACAGAAGTAGGCCTGCCTGAGAAACCCATATTCGGCATACGGTTATTATGAGAATGTGGAAAATTACCTTGCATATGGTGCAAGTTTTCTGGGCGAGGAGAAATTCTTTGCCAGTGCTCCATGTACGGCGTCCGGGTTCTGTAAAAAGGTGGAGAAGGACCAAAACGCGGGTCTGATTGTCCGTCGCGTCTTGGTGCGAACATTCTTTGCTCACCATGCTGCGGATTGAATTGGCGATATGGGAATGGATCACCATTATATGGTG
The DNA here is from genome assembly GCA_946478455.1 of Eupithecia vulgata. Lineage (NCBI taxonomy): Eukaryota > Metazoa > Arthropoda > Insecta > Lepidoptera > Geometridae > Eupithecia > Eupithecia vulgata. The sequence goes on along the minus strand of OX297869.1, from coordinate 6,091,420 downwards.
GATATGGCAATGGAGCTCGATTGAATTGTGGATATGGCATCGGAGCACGATTGTATTGTGGATACTGAGGAGGAAGGAATGGTGCGTTGGATGTCGGAATATACAGAGGAACAAAGGAATGCTCCTGTGGATAACAATTGTAACATGTGTCCATGTTGAATAAAATCTGTGGTTGGATAATCAGCTGAGATGGACACGCACAACACGCTTGTGTATAGACTGTAATTTGTGGTATAATCATCGAAGTATGCAAGGTTCTATGATCAGGCAAAGGTCCAAGTGTTGAACCTTGCTCATCATGCAGATCCGGAATGGAACCTTGATCATTAGATAAAGGCGGTGTAGAACTGTGCTCATTAGGCGCGAGAAGCGGGGTTGCCACTTGCTTTATAGGCACAGGCAGTTTAGAACGTTTGTTGTTGGGCAAAGACGGTCTAGGACCTTGTTGAGAAAACGAAGATGGACTAGAAACTTGCTTACTAAGTAAAGACGGTGAAGAACCTTGCTGACTAGGCAAAGGTGATATTGCAGCCTGACTGAAAGGCTTATTAGTGTTTTCGGTCTGTGGCCTATTCACTATTATAATTATATTTGGCATATCAGGCGATACATTACAATTAAATGTTGGTAAAATATCAAGGGGCGCATTAGTTTCGACTCTGTCTATTGTGCTTTGATTATTTGGAATAGGTGCGTTAATGAGACTAACCGCGATATCATTGGTGTTAGCAACGTCGTCGACCATGCTGTTGGCATCTTCAGCAGACCCATCGATATCAAAAGTAGTAAGCACAGTATAAGAAATATCGTGATTATCTTCAGTAACATTTAGGATATCATTAATGCGAGTAAACTCGTTATTATTATTAGTGTCAGCAGTATCGTCAACGTTATTGTTGTCATCGTCAGTATATTCATCGATATCGCTGGTGGTAAGCGCAGTATTAGAAATACCATCATTAACCTTTGTAATATCATTTATATTGGTAAACGTAGCTGCACCCTCGCTGCTAGTAAGGTCACTAACAGCAATCGTAGGCACACCGCCAATATTGCGATTATTGGAGCTACGACCAATACCCATGTTTTCAAAACGTGTAGACACGCCAGAATGACTATTACTGTCGGTGTTAACATTGGATTCCATGTTGCAAGCATCCGGAACCACGGAATCAGAATCATGAGTTTCATCGTCATGATCAGGAACCAAGCGGGGAGTAGCCACATTATTGCTATTTGCCATAACGGTATACAGACGAGATGACTACTTATCCGCTGTAAGGTTAGAAATAATCTTATGATGTAAGCTTAAACGCAAGTTGCATTCAGAATTATGTCTCTTTTAACAGTAGCATTTTCAGTATTTTCCAGCAACCAATTGCAGCCGAAAATGAACCTTCTCAGAAAAATTAGTACTTAGCTGAGCAGTATCTCGTCTAAGAGTTGATGTGATGCCATCAGACGCGCTTCTAACATACCCGGGTTTTGTTGACGGAATCTGAAATAAGACAATTCAATGTTAGGCTAACATTGTTAGCTGAGTGTTCAAAATTATGCGCTAAATAAATGGGAATTAATACGTAATGTCCAAAAAAATTGCCGTGACGGACGGGGCGGCGGCGGCGCAGGAAGAAGTTTGACCCCACAAACGCTGTCGTGGATGTCGTATGTCGTTAGAGCCTAGATAATTTAACACATTTACTGCAATCACCAATCCGCCTGCCAAACAGGAGGTACTTCAAGCAGAGTGAACGTACCGCCGCTCCCAAACAATATTTTAACTGAAAAACGAACTGTTCAGGAGAATTGAAAAAACTGGTTTTCGAAAAAAATGGTTTACGTAACAGGGTCGATTTTACGTAGTTTTTTTTTTAATAATAAGATAAAGTAGTGTTTAATAAAAGACATAGGTACTGTTTCGTATAATGAAAGATATTATTGAAAATATGTGTAACAATTTTGAAAACACAATTCTAAAGGGGTAACAGTACCATTTTTTTCGCAAGTAACTTTGACAATGACCACTTCTAAAAACCACTTTTATCGTAATAGTTGATTACAATACAATACTATTCGGTGGGGGCGGCAGTAGGTGTGCTGATAGCAGGGTTTGGAATATCGGTATTTTTAAATACCGGTTCGACAGACCTTAACGTGGTACTGGTCGTGTCACGGTTTAAAAGAGAGAGTTTATATGCGCTGAAGACGATTTTTGTTGTTTTCGTGTGAATGTACAAGAGAGCCCCAAAACTTTCGCCGAGCGCTATTAAAAATTTGATTTATGGTATCGATATAAATTATACCGGTATTTATTGACGTATTAAATATACGTCAATAAATACCGATATTTTTCACGTAAAACATCGGTATTACCAATTCAATTTTGTGAGAGCGCGTGAGAAATTAGAAGTTTTTGTGTTTGTTGTTAACAGTTTCTTCTATAAAAAAATAATTTTTGGTATCGCTGTAAATTATACCTGTACTTATAGGTAATTTACCGACATTGTGCACGTAAAAATATTGGTATTAAAAATTTTATTTTGTGAAAGCGCGAGAGAAAACTTATGAGAAGTTTTTGTGTTTGTTGTTAACAGTTTCCGTATACACGCGCATCTTAAATTCACCGAAAATATGCATCGCTTTGAATGCCGGTATTTTAGGGTAAATTAACGATACTTCTACATCGAGAAATACTGGTATTACCGCTATTGTACCAGTATTATTAGTGCCGATATCAAGCCCTGGCTGATAGGATAGGTAATGTCGGTGGTGTCACTAAAACCTATAATGCCCACAAAAAATATTAAAAACAAAATAAAAACCATTCCTTTCCTAATTCTATCTCATTTTTTTACTGCGTGAATTATGCAGCTTAAGAAATCATCATGGAATCAGATAACACTTACTTCAATCCACGGTATTTAAGCCGCTTTATGATTGCCGGCTTCAGTCGAGGCCCGCTTGGACTGTGGATTCCTCTTCCTGTTATTATATGCAGCACCAGCGACTTTGGCTGCCCGCCCCACCGCAACCGTTGTATACGACAATCTATGAATATATCCAAAGAGCTCTCCGCTTCAGGCACACGGAGGAAATGAAGATCTATTACGTTGGTGCCAGGGTGCGCATTTGAATGCAACTGAAATAGATAACAAAAAAGGTTGGTAAGTATTAAGAATTTATTAGGAAGTACCCATTACAGAAATTTGGATTCCCTTATTTCTTTTTTCTTTTCTGATGTGTCATCAGTCTCTTTGTTCGAGTCTTTAGCTTCTGGACAACTAGTAGAGGAAAGTAACCAAATATTGAGTTGTATTCTTTATTAGGGGAGTCCTATGTCCAGCTGTGGACTATTATAGGATGATGATGATTATTTATATGGAATACCAGCATTTCTCGTAAACCAAGAATCTAAGCAGCGAAAAAAGTTTAATGTAGAATTTGAAAAATCGAAGTTTCCGATTCGTTTTCAAGCATAACTTACTTTTATCACCTACCTATATAAAGACAGCGTTTGCGCTTTTGCGTTTGTTTTTTAGTATTTACTAATGAAATGAACTTTATTGTAGAAACTTTGTACAAAAATATCTTAAAAGCTATCTAGGGTGGAACAACAGTTTATCCATTCATTATGGACGAACAATAATTAACTTTATATATCTAGGTAATTTAGTGATTATAAAATAATTTCGAGTCATAAAATCACTTTTCTAAAAGAAAACTTCGTAGGTGGCTTGGCTTACCCTACGAAGTTTTGTCTTAAATTTACTTGTAGGCAGTTCTTTTATGTCTCTAGGAATTTTGTTGTAGGTATAGAACAATTTTTCCCACTCAGTGCAGTTTTGTGTAAGGGCTATATGAGTGTAGTAGGATCTCTATTTTTTAAAACAGAATTATTTTTACCTTTATACTGGCTAAATTAAAGCATGTTCCTTTAGAAAATAAGCCAATTTGGAAGATGTATAAACCAGTTAACGTTAAGAGCTTATGTTTCTTAAAGAGAAGCCTGCATAACTCTAATGGGCCTATTCCAATGACGGCTTCTTACACTTTTTTTAATGATGAAAGCTCTTTTCATGTGCTTAATGTTTCTGAGTAGCGAAATGAGAAACATCGCTTTTCGTTTTTACGAGTATGGGGACCCTGGATAGGTCCTAAGTTTGATATGCATTAATAATTATCTTACTACTGTTGAATTTTCACTTACTTGCATCTGCGCGGCAGCGGCAAAGTTATTGGCATTATGGTAATTTGTGGTGTGTAAAGCGCCGAGCTGAGAGAAATAGGTAGCTTTAGTTATATCATTGCGAGTGTAGTACCAATCAGCTTGTCTGTAGAGTCTGTGGACAAGGAAACAAGCAACTGTTTAGTAGACATAGGTTTAAGGCGGTACCCAGGCGCACACTAGCGCCGCCACCTATTTTATTCAATTATTACGCTGAACAAAGGAAATTTCAAAAATCCATCGCACAGTTACCCATACCTTGCAAGCTTTTCTTCAAGCTCTATTTTGTATAGTTTAGGCAGTGATTCGAAAATAGATTTTGGTGGCCACCAAGGGCAACTTCGAAATTCTGCCTAAACTATATAATAGAGAGGTATTGAAGAATAGTTTATAATTTATATCACAAATGTAGGATTGATTTTTGAGATTCCTTTTATTAAACATAATAATAAGATAAAATATGAAGGTGGCGTGGAAAAAACAACCAAAGATTCGGCCAAAGCTGCGCGTCAATGGCGCGGGATGCGGGGCGCAAAGCGGGAGCGTCACAATTTGAGCTATCTGCAGGCTGTTGCAAGCAATCTAAAGGTAGACCAGCTAACTAAAATGAAAATATATATATCAATCCAAATGCAGCTTGATTATAGGTTTGAAAGCTTGCGAATGATCAATCCAACCCTCATTCGTAAGCTTAAAAAGTTGTAAAAAAAAATCAGCCATCTTGGATTTGGAAATGGGCATCTTTATCGTAATCTACGAGTTTGAGATAATCGAAAACGATACCCATATAAGTGGGTGTGCTGTCATATAGCAAGTTATTTTTTTATATATTTTTTTTATTTTTTAACCTATAATCAAGCTGCATTTGGATTGTTTTTTTTTCTTTTTAGATAATAATCTGTTAACTAAAAATAATTGCAAAACAGTGTTTTTTCTCAATCTAACGAATGTGTGACAGAGTAAGACGCAACATTGCATAACAACTGTTTTTAAGTTTACAGATTACCTACAGTTAATAAAGGAAGTCTGTAAAATAAAATATGTTGTAGCTATTTTGTATTAGTGTGTTTTGTATGTGTTCTGTATGTGGTTTGCTAAAATTGTCACTACGACGGACTTTTGACTTATTTTGCTGAGCTGCACTAATTGTCTTTCGATCTATACCGAGCTATAAATTGAATATAATACATACATAGTTTTTTTTTTATCTGGGGATACTACAAGGAAATTTTTATACGCTCGTAAATGAAATCTTGAAGCAGAGATGAAACGAAAACTAAGAGAACAGAAGCATTCAGAAGACTAAAAGATATTTTTTGAAGACGTCGAATTTGTATCAAAGTTGGGAGGTGGCCATTTTAAAAATCTATTTTATAAGCTGATTCGTTATTCATAGTTGAATTTGGTCCATTTCCTTTCCTAATAAGCCAAAGTAATGACAAAATAGGCATTAATATTATAAATTTAATATTATATAAATAATATAATTTAATATTATTAATATTATTATTAATATTTTGTCATTCCTTTGTAAATTACTACTTATGGGAATTTTCAACTCTTACTATTAAAGACCGATTTCAGCAAATAATAGCGTAATACGTAGCACTGTTTTCGTGACATTATAAAAACTTAGGATGTCGCAAATAAAAGCTTAGGATGTCGCAAAGTTCTTTAAATCTCCCAGGAACGATGGACTACTTAGATTTTTTTATTTTTGATTTGATGTTGAAAATTCAGCTTTGACTCGCTCAAACGTAATATTCACTTTCGATCAAAAATTTTATAACTTGGAATACTGTAAGAATGCTGATCATTTTATGCAACGATGTACGATTTTTAAGTCATATTATATAACAAAATAAAAACGAATTTAAAGGCAAACTTTAAACGTTTCGAAAATTCTTAAACAAAACTTTAAAAAATCATAATTCAAGACTACGAAAAATCGGGGAACGTAGGTACATGGGGTATTTACAGGTGAGGCATTCTTTTTTTATAACGTTACTATTTGGTCCATCTTGTATGTAATTGTAAAAATTTCATTCACATAATTTCTACTACCCTACTACACTTTCATAGCTGAAAACACAGTGGGATCTGCAAGTACGTGAACCGACGGCGCGCCCCTGCGGGTCGCACCGCCGACGCTAGCAGTGATCGTGTTATCACAAAATCTGTATTATGTCAAAACTCCCATCGTGTGGTTTGGTTCCTTATTACAGAACCATAACCAATTGACATCAATGAGTTGTATTTTGATGGCCATGATGTGTTCGGCTTATTCTTTCAATCTCCTCTATCAGTATTCTCTATCCGTCATCTCCGTACCTACACGATTCTGTGCCCTTTCACACAATCTTTGTATCACTCCTTGGTCCTCCTACCCTCTTATTGTTAAATATATAAAAACTTACTTATCCCTAGCGATTAAATAATTTTGGGCCTTTTCCCTCCATTCTTTCACAGACTCAATAGTAAGTTCAGTTTGTTCTTCGCCTGGTTTATTCAGATATGGATAATCTTGTTGACTGAGAGCCTGAAAAGTAAAAACAAAATGTGGTCCGTTTAAAATGTTTGAATGATAATTAGTAAGTAAGTAACTAGGTACACTAAAAAACTTAATTTTACTTAATTTCTACGACTCCCACGAGGGGTTTACTTTAAATCATAACACTTAAAATTTTAATGGCTGCACCAATGTCTATCAAACACACTTAAGGTGAACATTGTCGATGAAGCCACCTTTGAAACAAAATGAATTATCTAAATCCATTTCTTGTAGGGTAAAGCAGGCAATCTAATTAAAAAACAATAACAAATTCTTCAAAAAAAATCTTACTGCTTCTCGTTCGGCTTCCAATATCTTCTCTTTATTCTCCTTTTCTTTCTGCATAACAAACTTATTGATTCCATTTGGCTGGTCCAAAAAGTGATTCTGTCCCGTAGAAATCAACAGCACCTGGAAAGAAAAACCGCTAAATAATTTTAAATAAAAAAACACTGCGTGATACTATTATGAAGTCGAAATTATCTGTGAAATAGTATATTGAAGCACATCACCTCAACAGTGTTGTCAAAACTGTTTCCATGTGCGATAAGCATTTCGGATAGCGTATCTTGCCTGACATCAGGGAAGAGCTCATACAACTTCTTCCTTGTCATCTGAGCGGCCAAATCCTGAGGCTCTTTGCTCTTCCACTCCTCCTTAACTTGCTTTTCGTAGTATGAAAGAGCGTATTCATCAGCCATGAGCTCTTTCATGGTAGGTATTTTAGGGTCCAATGCAACAGCACCCTCATTTTGTTCATCGGTACTCGGTGGTTCCCCTGCCTCCAACTGAAGTTCTAGTTTCCTGGAAGAGATTCCAAAACAAGAAAAGTAAAGTCGCAGACTGTCGCTGAGAGGGTGCAACATTGATGAGCTTTTCAAGCTCAGGAATATTGCGCCCTGTCAAATCAATTTTATTTCTGAGGCATCATACACATACAAAAAGCGTTTCAAGCATTGTCCTGACTTTTGAGCACAGAATAATTGAAGTACTAACGTCTAAGTTATGATGATGTCCTCTTAGCCAAATTCTGGCAACGTGGGCGCGTGCTACGACGTGGCGGCCAGTCTCAACCAAGACCGTGTGAGCAGCATAATAGAATAGTGCGCAAGTGTGAGGTATGTTGTACCATTTTTATTTTAGATAAAACTAAACGTTTACGTGTTTAAGAGATGCCGAGTGTTCGCTTTACGGATTGGATGAAATTCCGAGAAGGCACATTTTCGACAGGCATTCTAGATTTTATGTTTAAAAAAGTTGAGGCAGACCTCGAGACTCTCTTGCAAGGGAATAGCTGATAGCAAGCTGATGTTTTCTTATTACTACACAGTGACTCAGTGTTATCAGAAACCAAACAATATATAAATAATAATAATAATGCTGGACAATTCAAACAAATTCAATGTTTGAAGCTAGGTACATATTTGAACAAAAAATACTAATAATAACAATATTTTTAATCCTATTTTAACTAATAAGTAAACCTTACATATAATAGAAAAAAAAAACACGGAATTTTAGCCCCCTTAAAATAACTAACTTCAGAATAACTAGTAGTTAGCCCAATATTAATCGTGACGGTACGTTTTGGTTTCATTCTTTTTATGTCTTAGAGACCTAACAACGGGTGTCTCCGATGTTTTAGGAGTTATGACGGTTTTCAATCCCCTTGGAACCAACTCGACTATTTAGACCATTTAGATAACCCACATGATGGGTCTATTTTCCTTGGATACGGAGATAGGACAAGAGAGAGAGAGAGAGGGGTAATAGAAATCTTTCTCCGGATTTCTTAGAGACCCAACAACGACGTCGACATCAAAGTTTTGTAAACCAAAGATCCTAGGATCCTACGTTCCGTAGGGTAGATATAGCGTAAAAAAATGAACAAATAATTACCTAGTCATTCTTTTCGTTTTTTCTTATGACAATTGTCTATGTGAAAGAAAGAGACAACATCCCAACGTCCATTTCATCTTGAAACACAGAGTGTCACATTTTGATATTTTTCGTTGTTTGTTTGGGCCCAGCTGGGCTCAGGTGGTGAACAGAAAATATACTGTTTATTATGTAATTTTGTGTTTAAAACTTTGTTTTTGTGGTGTTTATTACTAATATAAATCATGGCCTGTGCAGTTGTTGGCTGCAAAAGCCGCAGGATGATGGCTTTGTCGGAATTAAACCAAAGAATATCTTTCCATCGGTAAGTCGATTGACGTGTTTTGGCTAATGTTAGTGATAAATTTCTTTGCAATAGGTTGAATTGTTTTAATAATGTAATATTGAAGCTATTTCATAAAGTTATTCAAAGCTCATTAGCCTTTTAATTCTATAATTCACAAAAATTTTGGTGACAAACCATAAAATGACATCTTATGTACCATATTGATGCTACCTAGTGACGTACTGTTGTTGTCGATAGATTACTGTCGATAAGTTTAATACTAAATATATACACCTACTTGTACTGAGACATAACATTTAAGAAATTTTTAAGTTATGGTGGCGAAACGGTTTACCGTCATCAATAAAAAAAATTCAGTGTGATTGGTATGTGTACCTATATGGACTGACTGACTTGGAGTTTGATTCACTAGATTAAGGTGTCCTGAGAACAATTTCGTGAGATGAAAGTCTAATCCAATGATCGTAATGTTGGTAGAAGCTCACAACTAATACTTATTTTTCACTTCCAGATTTCCTAAAGATCCAATTATCTACAAAATGGAAAATAAATTTGAAAAGGCATGATTGGCAGCCCACAAAGAATTTATCGTGCATATAACTAGTTCTTGTTATAGAACCGGATATGAAACAAGAATTTTACATAACGATGCTGATATTCTATCATTGTTTAATAAAAAAATAACGTAAATATTTTACAATGGACTTTTTTTCCTTTTAAATCTTAGTAACTACCTACCGAAGCTTTTACTAACTTTTAACTTCACGGTTATTAGAAAGATGTAGATACCCATCTATAGCACGTAGGTAGCACCTACCTACGCTACGTTCCATTTCGAATATTATCGATAAGTTTCCATACTTATGCACATTTCACATCCCTAGTTAAATTTCAATGACAGGAATGAAACTGACCACATTTGTGTTTTAGTATAACCTGATACAATACAGTTATCTCTTTCTTTCATATGGCACTATCCCAAAGGAGAGAGAAGTCAAAACAGAGTCAAATTGTAGCTTTTAAAACGATCCATCTAGAGGTATACTATAATCTTTGTTGTAAACCAACAAAACACTATATTCATGACCACTCTCGCCGACAGCCTTGCTAGACGTGAATCAGCCAGTAGCTTTAGAAAATGTCTTATGGATCAGTTCCACTACGATCCTGTTCTAAGTTCTGCCGGACTAAACATGCTTATACAACACGATAAGGACGCAAAAATTTGGTAATTTTCAGGATATTCAAAATGGCCGTTTTTTTAAATAAACGCTTTTTTGTTACCTATGTATTTTATGTAGCTTTTTGACATGTGTAATTCAATCCAAAGTTAAACTGTCAGTATTTAGTTTTTACTTGTCAATATGTACTTTGAATGCCCATAGCTGTTTGGTTACCTATATCTCGCGTTAAGAATTTAAGATTGATCTATGCCATGTTATTTCGTACAAAAAATTTACAGGACCTAATAAGATTTCGGGAAAAACCGAAAATCCTAAACTTTCAAAAAATATTAAAAGTTGAGCGTGTTTTCAGGGTTAATAAAAGCCGTCTAGCTATTGCACTTTGTTCCACCTACACCCAGTTATCATATGGAGCACGGTCTGCCGAACACCATGTAGAATTAACAACACATCATAGAAAATGTTTTACGATTTGCGATTTCGATTTACGGTCGCTGCACTCGCGACCTTTTCATGAAAAAACTTGGCATAAAAATATGGCGTGTTTTAAAAAACTGTAAATCTATTTCAAATTAATGAATAGTGCAAATGGGTTAGAAAGGAACACTTCGATAGCGCATGTGGTGCCAGTTAAAATTAAGGTCTCGCCTTTATAATACGGGACTTAGATGTTTGTTTGCCACGAAAAACTAAAACGAGATCCCGAAGAAAACAAAACTTTTGAATGACGTCGCTAAGTACCTTGTTTTCCGGCTAAAAGGATCTTAGAAGGGAGATAAATTATATTCCGGTAAAGGTTATAGCCTACATTTTGCCCCGGAAAAGTGCGTGCGAGCGTGAGGGGGGGAATCTAGTAAAATAAATAATGCTCACCTTGCAAACTCTTCGTCCTGTTTAATCATATGCTCGGTTTGGAAAGTTTCTTTGTCCATTTGATTAGAAATGGCTTCTATCCAAAGAGCATTGAGCTCATCTAATACTCTTGTAGGAATACTCAATTCTGATTTAAAACCTACTGGATATTCAAAGTCTTGTCTGTTGTACAGTTTATCAAGTTGTCGAACGAAGTCCATTCCGATATTAACGGTCACGTTTTCGACCATTTCTTCGTCACTTCCGCTCATATCACCGTATTCATCGTCATATTCATCATCATTGAGGATATATTTTTCGTTCACTGTATCGGAAGTGCTCGGTTCTGGGTCTAAAACACTTATAGATGGCGCACTAGTTCCCAGATTGTTTGAAGTGCTCGCCATATCAATTGGACTTTTGTCATCAAACCGCCGTCGCATATTCAAAAAATGTTGGCTATAATGATGTTCTGAAATCTTCACGGTATTTTCAATCAGATTTTTAATCTGAATAGTGTCATCAGTCAAAATTTTGTCTTTCTTAATTTTTTTCTTTATCAAAGGTGTTTCATTCTGCAAAACGTTATCTGAAGCTGGCAGCGTTTCAGTGAAGATATCCGGAATTTCAAAGTCACGAGGTCTACCGCATTTACACTGACAATCTACTTCTTCGTCGTCTTCAGAATCAGACTGCTCATCGCCCACTTTTTCCAAATTATTATGTTGTATACCATCTAATACAATGGAACAGGCCCAGTCAACGTCCCCGTCACAGTTATCAAATATTTCACGTAATATTGCTCGTGAAACATTTTTAAACATCTTTCTCAATTGTTTAAAGTGTTTTTCTTCGTGAATACATCTGCCATTCACAGTCGATGTGGTTATATCTTCGTTGCTGCTCGTTTCCTTTATATCATAATTCAGATTTGGCATTTCAACAATATATCCAGACACTGCAACTTCAGGGTTGCTTTTATCCTCGTTGGAATTGTTATTACTTATTATTTCAGTTTGCCCTTGATTTTGGGCTTCTTTCTTAGACGAAGCTATGTTGCAATTTGAAGGCAGATTATCAATCCAATCATCTCTTAGCATTGATGGTTCAATAAATTGATTAGAGACTTCATTTATTTTAGAGCGTTGCGGTTTAGGATCAGCAGATGGTTTTTTAACCACATTTGGTTTTTTGCTATTTGGTAAACCTGAGGTCTGAGACTGAGGCATTTCCCAACTGTCTCCGTTGTCCCATTCAGTTTCTACTTTCAGCAGTTCATCCAGATTTTTATCTACTATCGTGAGTTTTTGCTGTAACTGATTACCAAAATTACTAGCTTCGGCTTTTACAACATTGTTTGTTCTTTCGTTGTTGTTGGACTTAGCATTTTGAATATTTTCAGCAACTAGAGGACATGGTGAATTATTAAAGCCTTGAGGATTTTCTGCATCTGGCTTAGTTTTAGGAATGGGGTTCTCGTTCTCCTTTTGAAGCATGGGAGGTTGTGCTGGCTCATATGGAGGTTTGTTTCTTTTTACAGGTGGCTTCATTTCTACAGGGTATTGAAAATTGAAGTACTTTATTAGTGATTCACCGGTGAATTTACCTTCGTATTTTTTTAACATTTGTTGTATTTTTTCTCTTGGCACTCCGTGAACGGTGCGTTTAGCAAGCTGCGCAGGTATTTGTGACCACGGATTACATGGTTCCACGACTTCTATTATGTACCCATTCTTGACTCCATCGCGTACATAGGGATACATCTCCCAGGAAGCCATGTGAGTATTGTCCACTACGACTGGACTTCGACCTTCACAAAGCGCCTTATACACATGCGCCTGGGTCTTCTTGTGCACTTCTGCAAGGCGGTTTATGTCATAATGATATTTGCCGTCTACAACCATAAAATTATCAGATGAGAAGATATGGTTGTGAAAGTTTTTCGGATTGGACGTTCCAGTCGTAGATTCTACTATAACTTGGGCAAGGTAGGATTTACCGGACCCAGGAGCTCCTCGCATGATGATAAGAATCCTATTGCCATCTGTATAGTTTGCGAAGATACTTCTTAATTGATCCGTCCAGTAATCTACCTTAGGCATGATGTTCTTAGAGCGTGGTGAGTGTCTGGAAGTTCTATTATTACTCGTTGCTACTGCGGTGCTGGTTTGAGCCACCGCAGCAAAAGATGGCGCATTAGGATTCAAGCTTAGTGTTGGAGCCATATTGTCGCTGTTATATTCTGAAATTACAATTAACTAATAAGTTAATTTATCATTTCTCGAAAAAGTAGTGTTGGGTAAGACATGGTTTTAAAATGAGTTTGTATGAGGTCCCCGTTCTAATTCATGAGGTGGGACAATGTCAGGCTTCAAATGTCATGTCACGCCTCAAAAAATGTCATGTTGCGGGGTAGAAGTCATCCAGGAAATTTTTGTTACAAGAGATAAGGTTCCTTGATGAGGGGACATAAATATGCGCGACTGCGAATGATCTGACTAGTCGAATGATCTACAACTGTTCTACTAATTTACTCATTCGACTTGAACATTACTATTATACAAATACCTTTACGAATTGATCATTCATGGCTTCGATTCGAGTTTGTTTGTCGATCGGTGATTTTGAGTGAGTGAATTATTCGCTCCTGCGGGGACTGAACGGAACGGATAAATAACTAATTTTATAATTCTTAAGCGGTTGATAAGTATGTGGTTTTTGTAATTTTATGTTAATTTTGTTCATCCTCCTAATATTAAGTACATACACTTCTTTATTTTTAAACTGCTCATTTTAATAACTTTGCCTGTGAAGCGTTGTGTGGCGGCGACGAATAAAACCGGAGTCGAATGAAATGTACCTACCTACTCGACTCGACTATCCGCGTCGAATAACGAATTGAGACTGACTCGTGCAGTCGAACGACTAGATTACTAACCACATTAGTTACTAAAAACATTGAGACCGACTCAGGCAGTCGAACGACTTGCGATTACTATTACTAACGAAATTAAATTAGTTACTAAACGAATTGAGACCGACTCGGGCACTCGGAACGACTCGCGATTACTATTACTAACCAAATTAGTTACTTAACGAATTGAGACCCGACTCGGCCCGACGGCTACTAACCAAATTAGTTAGGTACTCATTTGTTCTAGCCATTCGAATGGTTCGAATTATTTGTGTAGTCGAATAATTCGAATAAAATCAATCACAGTCGCGCATCTTTAGGACAATTTCATTCTTCAGATGTCATGTCGCGCCTAATTAAATGTCATCTTGCGAGGTAATATTATGTAGGTATAGTCTGTCTAATTTAGGATAATAATTGTGACAGCTCTAAGTTGGGATGGGGTAGTGTATAATCGTTAATGAATCTATTCGATTTTCGTTCCCATGGAACTTGGAATCGATAGTTACATGGTATGTTTTGTTTAATAAGTAGTAAAAATACAAAAACGTTAATTTTTTATTGTTTTATGTAATTAGTTAAAATAATTAACATTTATATACGAGTATAACAGTAAAAGCCCTTTCACGACTACGATTTCGCATCCTGCACATTTTGATTCGGCAATCAACCTATTCAGTAGAATACACGCAAGTTCAGATCGTTGTTGAGGTAGGGCCATTAGGTGAAATGAAACGAAAAAAATCAAAGTCACTATATATATCAGTTTTTTAGCAACCATAACAGCTCTACTTAGTTTAGTTTGTGGCTTGGGGCTAGAATATAATAATGTAGATTATTTATCGGGTACTTATCGCGAACCTTTTGCTTTCTTTTTACAACGTTTCGACCGCGTTACATACAGCGATCGTGGTCACGGGGCGACTAACTAAGTATGTTAACAAATCGCGAAAGTTGAAATAGTTTTAATGTTGTGTAGATTGCCCAGCACTCTTTGTTTATTATTTAGTTTGTACCTATCTTTGATCGATTGTATTTGAAGAGGGTTTTTGAGGTTTGAGGAGGTTTTAATTGACTAATGTAGGTAGGTTACATAGGTACCTAGGTAAGTCTAGATCTTAGTAGTTAGGTATTCAGATATACCTAATGTAGTTATAATGTTTTGCTTTAGATACCTTTCTACTAACTTATTCCACCTATCAGTAGTCTGTAGAGTTTAGTCAGTCGAGCGCGATCAAGTCGTTATAAGAAATCAAGCTTTAGGAGCGCGATCCACAAACAAGTCACTCTCACACCGCGTTCCGGAGCGCGGGCCACGGACGTGAGGTACGTGAAATACCTACTCACCTCAAACTTCACAGTCGCTGTTATGTCACTTCAACATATTACGAGCTCGTAATCGCTCACGCAATAAATCATGGCATCACTCACTCCGCAGAAAGAGACGCATGACGATTGACGCGACGTCACGTTCGAGCGTGACGACACGAGTCGCCTTTAGTCAGACAGACTGTGACAAAAATAGTGAGGTGGGTCAAGGATTGAAAGTGAAATCTGTGATTTTTGAGCGAATGAGTGGTACAAGAGGTACCTCATGTATGTCCTACCCTCCTACCCAACACTACGAAAAAGTCACAACAATCTTTATGGTTAACTCATCACTTACCTGTGCTGTTGTTTTCGTCATTAGGATCATCTTGCAGCATGTTTTCTGCTAGGAGAAATAAAACAACTTTCAAAATAATAAAAGAGTTTACAGCATGTAACGAACGAACTATGCAAGGTCCCGCTCAAAAGAACTTAAAAAAAACTATTTGATATAATATTATTATGTAGTACATAATATTATGTACCTAAATATGTATATCTAAAGCTCACATAGACATGCAAACAGATACGACTAAATGAATCAGGAAGAATCAAATTAAAAAGAATCAACGCGAACTTAATGTTACAGGTTACCTTAAGTTCGCCCCGATTCTTTTGGGTAATTGTACTTGTACCAACGTAACCTTCAGCTAGGCTTTAGCTATTGCGGAATATCAACCCATGGACGTTTAGGTTAGGGACCCGGATTGAAGTGTTATCTACAACGCCCAGAACTGCTCTTTGCCAATAATTTTGGCATGTGATGTGTGCATGGACGTAACTTCACCGACGTTTTCAACAAGGTGCCTAAAGATATGAAAGAATTACATTGCAAAGCTTTTATTTTGTAATTAAAAAAGTGGCTTATCGACAAATTATTTTATACTGTACCTATCTGAATAAATTAACAATCGAGATTGACATTATATACAGTGATTCATTTTTTTTTTTTTTTTGTTTTAATTTATTAAGATATATTACAGTTTTGTTGTGCCGAATTAATCGTATCTTTATAAAACCATGCAAATTTTTATGTGTATGCATATAGCGATTATCAAAAAAATATAATACCTACTGATTAAACTCTAATAGTTGCTCGTCGGAACCATGTAAACAAAACTCATACAATGTGCCTATGTGGATTGTGGGTGTGTACCAAGGTGCGTGTGTTTGTGTTAAAAAGTAGAGTGTGTTTTAATTCTAGGCCTCATTGCCTACCATATTCTTAGTACTTCATATTCTACTGTAAAATTACACTACTTAGCTGAAGCATGACCGATCATCACCTCTAAAAGTGCTAAATTTTAAGTATTATTTAAAAATTGTTAATATCGTCCAAGAAAGATATTCAGGCTCTCAACCATGTTTATTGGACGATATTATTCTAGAACTTCTAAAGCTTACCAACAGTGGAGGAAGGAGCGTCTTCTATTTTTGTTAAAGTGTCAACAGCAAGGTTAACTGTAAAAATACAAACATAAGAGTTAATACATCGACCGAAGAAAACTCAGGCCGTACGCTTGCAGTCAAAGAAACGTCTTATGAAATTATAATAATAAGGTGTTTAAAAACACTATAAGTAAAACGACTTTAAATTCCTATTTAATTGAAAATGGGTTTGGAAATACACTTCGATAGCGCAATCTAAGTTTTCAAGTGGCGACATCTAGTTAGAATTCAAGTCAGTCCATCCAATCCAAATCTTCACGCCAAGACCGATGCGTCGGGAGGCTAAAGCTAGACCGTCTAGTATCTGGTTCAGCTCCTCCAGCGACTCCGCCATTAATGACGCCATAAGCGAGTCGAAAGTAGGTACACTAAGTACCTACTGCGTAAAACATCAACAATATATCACTTAAATATCTACATGAAAGAAAAATGAACTGGTCACGATAAACCGCGAATTGCGTGCGAAGTTTCTTAATGGCGTTCAATTTACCTACATATGCGAGTTTTTTTTTTGATGAGGCACTCATAGGTACAAGAAACAGACTAACAGCGAAAAAGAATTTGCCACAAATCGTTCGCTAATTATCCACCATTTCGCTCATTTTGAATTACGCGTAAATCGCAAATCGAACCACCCTAAGTAAGTACCACTTCAATCTGATTCATTATTCATCTGCAAAATAATGTATTACGGTTAGAAGCCCAGAAGGTGTACGCCTCTCACCACTGTAGACACAAATAAAGATTTTTTCAAATACTTGGATGGCGTTCGATTTACAAACATATGCGATAGATTTACATTTGAAAAAGAATTTTCCACAAATCGTTGCCTTTTATCTACCATCTCGCTCACTTTAAATTACGCGTAATCGCAAATCGAACCACTCTAAGTAGCACTTCAATCTGATTTATAATTCATCTGCTAAATAATGTATCACGGTTAGAAGATCAGAACGTCTACGCATCTCACCACTGAAGACACAAAAAAAGATTTTTTTCTAATACTTGAATGGCGTTCGATTTACATTATGCGATACCATGTCGCTCACTTTAAATTACTCGTAATCGCAAATCGAACCACCCTAAGTAGCACTTTGATCTGATTAATAATACATCAGCTAAATAATGTATCACGGTTAGAAGCGCAGAAGGTGTACGCCTCTCACCAATGAAAGACACAAATAAAGATTTATTCAAATACTTGAACCGCCCAGAGTTAAGATTATCAATAACATTACCATCATTTTGTTAAAAGCTATATATCTTGCAACTGACTTACATACTTAACAAAAACAAGGTCTTGAAACAACTTGAACACAACTTAACAAAACACTTCAAAAGTCCGCAGGCGCGATACGTGTGAGGGGAGGTAATAAATCTAGATTAAGTAACACAGCAGCCCGTCGCGCAGTTTCCATAAATCAATATTCCGATACCTGTGTCATAAAGGAAATGTAGACGCGCGCATCAAACTGCATTGCAGCATATCCCAAGGCCGGGGCTCAATTAAGTAACATAGCAACATCGAGAGCACAATAAAACTGACTCATGTAACGCTTCCTTTGTCTACTGAGATGGAGCTTCCTTCCTTATAAAAGCTATTTTAATCTACATGAGACAAAATATAAAAATATATGATTGAGATAGACTTTAGTTAGGCAGTCGGAAAATATTCGTTTTATTTCATAAACTAACAAAATCAGTTTCAAAATTAAATTCAGTTTTCAGATTTTTGATCTGTTTTTAAACAGGATGAAATAGTAGGTGTAATGTTATACGGCTGTGTGGGCAAACTAAAAAGTATCAACTGTCATCAGCAACATCAGCGCATTTGTTCAGGTCTCACATCCAACTGACGTCATGACCACAGATCGTCTATATCAGCCGTCATCTCTGTACTTACACCTTTCTTAACTTACCACCGCATCAAACCATCCACCTTTTCTTTGGTCTTCCTCTGTCCTTATATCCTTCAACATTCAAACCTAACCACTCTTCTCGTCACATGACATGCTTCTCTACATTTTGATTTTAATAGATAAGCAAAAACTTGATTTTTGCACTGACGATGCCCTGTTTGTTCTGTCCCGCTTCTATGATCGCGGAATTCCATGCCTATCCTTTTCATATTTTTTGCATTAGGCGCGCTCTTATGAGGTGCTACTGCACAATTCTCAAGGTACAATGTTTGTAAACAACTCACAGCACAAAAATCCAGAACTGTATTTGGCGTAGAGTTTGAAAAATAATTGCAAGCATAATGTAAGAGTTCACATCGACAAGTTGTACAAATTCTGTTAAAAAAAGGAAGTATTCCCGTTTGAGCACCTATTTTTTGGGCACCTATGCATTGAGCACCAAAGGTGCACCATTTGAGCACCAATCAATATTGATATAGGTTCAGTTTGACGGCAATTTTTACAAAAATTTTATCTTGTTTTGCCGGAGTATATTTATGAACAGAAAAAATGGCGGACAAACGACCCACAACAGAAAACAACAGGTCTTTTACTTACGTCTCCTAGCAACTTAGGGAGTTGCTAAGTTACGGTATTTCGGATTAATTCGGATTACGGACCTAATTAAGAATATTTTTAGATAATACAAATAAGACGTTGTTTTTCGAGTTTCTTACAGTCTTTTCCTCCCACGTTGTCCGTTTCTCAGAAACGCGTGGAAGTATCGAAAAATTACAGTGAATACGTAATTTCTTGGAGCCGGTTATTAATAGTTTTCTTTATTTCACAGAAAATCACGTTTACACAAAACCTATATAAGGTAGGTACTTCCCGTTGACCTAGAAACGTGAAATTTGGCAAGACGCGACGCAAGGTTTCATAGCATAAGTAAAGGTAAAAATCCGAAAATCGAAATTTTCAAGTTATTTCACAAAAAACGATGCTCTCGCCAAGTCGCCATAGACCAAAAACCTGTGTTGTACAACTTCCCGTTGACCTAGAATCTAAAAATTTAGCAAGAAGTCCCGTGTCCCGCCAAAGTCTTATAGGACAAAAACAGCATTCATTTCAGATTCAGCAAACTCCAAAACAAAAATAAGAAAAATTGCCTCTAGGAAAATGCCTCTAGGTTAGATCTACTCGTCGCTGGTATAAAGAGATACCAGAGATAGCGGAAAAATGCCTGGAGGTGATTCGAGAAAAAGGTTACGGTGGCGGCCGTACCTGACTTGGCAGGGCGACTACCGTGGCCTCTGATAAGGCGTTTATCGGAGAAGGCTAATCAATATGCAGCAGTCTAAAATTCTAAAAAAAATATTTTTTTCCTTTAGACCTTACGGGACTCTTTGAAACGTGGGATGGTAAAGGCTGTTGACGTCTTTTGGCTGAGATTTATGTAAGTTTAAATTTTCAGTACTTATGCCAGGCAAAAGAGCGGAGTTTTTTACAAATAATAATTATAATTAACTCTCATGTCCGACCGAAGGGTCCGTTTCTGTTTCGGCCAGGTTCGGCCACAAAATAAATGCTCGCAAATTCAGTTTTGAAAAAAAATATGCCAAACTTTTGACCCCGTCGGTCGAACTACCACATATTTGTAGATAGTAATTTTGAATCCTGAATCTGCTTTATGTCCGTAAAATCACTAGAGAAGGTGAATGTTTGTTAAATCGCTACTCATTTACACAAAAATATTTTTACTTTCTATACTTACTTATCTATCACTTTTTTTTTATTTCTCTGCAGATGCATTATGCATAACATACCTATGTAGAGGAGAAGGTGGTAACGTGGCCCCCCACTTTGTTTTTATAACTTTGTTAAAATAATACTTGCATGGGAAATCAAATCAATACCTCATAGCGTTCTTTATTCAACTGCCTTGCCTACTCTTATTTAAAGGTGATATAAATGAAAGTACCAAAAAAATAATCAAAAATCTATGTATTATTAAAAAATGCAAAATTGGCATCATGAAATTCAGTTAGGGTTATATGGCCCCTAGGGGCCATATTAAATGTATTGAATTAGCGACAGTAATCGCAGATGTAATTAATATTGGCCTTCAGGACTTGCACAGTCGGTGTGAGCCCATAAAATTGCAGCTCAGGCACTGAATGCACACTTTTCCATGTTCATCGCTAGAATAATTCGCGTCACAAAATATGCAAGGCATCAGGCATGTCTAGTCTAAGGTATCAGATATTCGATTCGCCTTTTACTGCCTTTTATAACTCATGTCATGACCCATGACCTGAGATCTCTCACGACTTCAACAGCTTTTTTCATTTGTTCAGGATCCCAAGTTTTCTTTTTCTTCGCAGGTGGAGACAAAAAGCTTGCCAAGGCATCTAAAACGATTAAAAACAATATTTTAGTAAATAAATATTACTCATACATGTTATATGGCCCCCGGAACCAAAATTAAGGCACTTTGAGGGAACCAAATTACAAATACTACACAATCTAAAAATTACCCAAGTAAATACTCAAATACAAATGTTTTATCAATTTACCTTTAAAATCCTGTGGGGAAACTGTGCATCACACAACGTGTAAATCACCAAAGCTATGTCCGTATTTCCAAAAATAAACAATTAGGTGAAGCGGATAGACAAAAACTTTACCGTCGCGTTTAAGTTTTTTGCAAAACAGTGAAAGTTCATGTTTTTTTTTCTTTCGTTTTTTTTTTCATAATCGTGTTTTCACGTTGAAGGAACCAAAGAAAAAAATGTAGAATTTTATGTAATTCGGGTTTAACCACGAGACTCCCGTGAGTACTGAGATCTAGTGCAAGTTTGACAAGCAAACACGCTAGGTTCGCCTATAAGGAGCTGTTTTAATTTTAGGTCTTATTTTTAGAAAAACAAAATGATGTTTTGATCTATAATGACGACCACTGTGGCGCGGTGGGCGATGGTCCGCCTGCGACGCAGGAGGTTGCGGTTCGAGTCCCGCCTCGGACAAATGTGTGTACGATCTGCAGACATTTGTTCAGGGTGTTCTGGTCGTTTTCTATGTATAGTAAAAAAATATCTATCTATGTATTGTGTGTATCAGTTATCTAGTACCTACCCATAACACAAGCTGTGCTTAGCTTGGGGCTAGGTAATGCTGTGTGAATTGTCCAGCATTATTTATTTATTTATTTATAATGGTGAAAAGGTATACATATATATTATTACTATTTTGAAATATAGGATAACTGCGCCAACTTTTAAGAAATGCCCTATCGTGCGTTTTTTTTTTCAATAATAAAGAGTCAAAGTTACCTATTGAAAATTATTGATGCAAAAACAGAAATAATTTTTGTTTTAATTATGGGCATTACGTTTTTATTTCACACTAAAATAAATTAATGAGATAGATAGATAGATAGAAAATGCTTTATTGCACACAATAATATACATAACAAACAAAAATAAAAGAAGTAAAAAAACAAATATGTAACAATTGGCGGTCTTATCGCTCAAGAGCGATCTCTATCAGACAACCGTGGGAGATATTCGAGTTTACATCTACCTTACATAGAAAAGTTTGGCGCCAGGCAGAGAATTTATGATTTTCAAAAAAAGAAAAAGTTAATATGTTTGATGTGTCTTTTGTAAATAATGCTTCTATTAGCGGCATCTAGATTGGTGTACCTATACATAAGTTATATACCTCGTGTGTTCAAAGTTTTGAGACGATTTATTTGATTTATTTAAGAATAAAGTTTTACTGGCAGCCAGTTTTTAACTGTTTAAATTTCAATTTCGAATATTATGCATTAGAAAAAATATAAATACGAATTACTTTTTTCATGACTGACCATACAGTGCCACCACCTGCTGGAACAAGTAAGCAAGTCCAATAGAGTTACTCTACAATGGATAAAAGGACACAGCGGATCCAGAGGTAACGACGAAGCTGATGCATTGGCGAGGAGAGGTTCAGAATCGCAACCGATAGGGCCCGAACCAATAATTCCCCTCCCCTTCAGTCAAGTCCGCTCATGGATCCGGAAACAAACAGTCAAACAACACCAAGACTACTGGGCAAGTATCCCGGATTGCAGGCAGTCGAAGGAGGCCTTCCCGGTTTTAAACCCGAGATTCTCCCGAAAACTCCTCAATCTGAAACGTGACAAATTACGGCAAATCGTCGGTATTGTCACAGGACACTGCATGCTAAACAAACACCTTTTCATATTGGGTATCACGGACAGCCCCCTTTGCAGGGGGTGCATGAATGCTGAGGAGACGGCCGCGCATGTGCTTGTAGAGTGCGATAGCGTAGCTTCTCCAAGACTGCAACACCTTGGTACACCGAGGACGCCTGGGGAGGCATGCACCGGCGTCAGCGAGCTGCTGGCCTTCCTAGAGGACATCGGGTGGCTAGATTAGCAGCCCACCACCCGACACGCAAAAAGGGCCCACCTGTGGCCTAGTTGCGGAAACCAGTCCAGAAACAAGTAACAAGTAAAGTACTTTTTTCATTCTTCGTGAAAATGGCGTAATATAAAGATTTGCGTACGACTGTAATTTGACTGTAAAAAACGAGAGAGATATTTAATGGAATCCGAAGGTTTGGATGTAGCCGGAACTTTATGTATTACACAATAAAGAGGTACAAGGAGATCGGCTCTTTAGAAGATCGTGGAAGATGTGGCCACCCGCGGTCTGTAAGGAGCCCGCCAAAAAAAAACTAAGGTAGTAGTAACAATTACCATTTTATTCTCCGGGGACAGTGTATTGACAGTACAATTACTTATTTAGTTCAGAAACACTTTTTCGTTGACTGTATCTAGTACGAATAACTTTTATTACGACAAAATCAGCTGTTATGTGAAATCAACGAACATACATAAATAAATATACATCCAGACCAAAATAGAATCTCCTCCACAAGTTGGTTAAAATTATAAGACAATAAATAATATTATTATTATTATTTTTAAGGGGTTCAATGGCTAAGCTTTGCTTCATTCAACATTTAAAACAGTCTTTATTTGGTAAAAAAATCTACTAATAGCTAAACCAAAATTGATTGCAGGTAAGGAAAATCTTTCTGGGAAACCCCTGTTTGCCATTGGTACTAAGTTAGGTAGTTATTTAGTATTAATAATTATCTATGAGTATTGCAGGTAAGGAAAATCTTTCTGGGAAACCCCTGTTTGCCATTGGTACTAAGTTAGGTAGTTATTTAGTATTAATAATTATCTATGAGTAATGACTAAGTCCATTATTATACAAGTATCTATCCTAGGTAAGCAAATGAAACAAAACAAACTAGAAATACTGATAAAGATGTTTAAATTGTGTTTGGACAATAAACTTATCCATTTCTGTTTACAAACAAACCCATTAAAACATAAGATAAGAAGATATTGAGCGCCTTACCTGGTTATCTATGGTGGGATGCATCCAGAATCAGGTTACACAAACAATAAAGCAACGACTGGAACAGCTCGGAGCGCGGCGCCCGGCGATCTGAGGCTTTTAGAGAAGCTTGTGGAGGGCCAGATACACAGGGGCATGAGTGAGGGGTGAAACTCATAAATCAATAGGGAGTACCTGTACATCCTTTGTTTGTTTTAGCTTCCACTGCGCAATGAGGACCGTCGGCGCGCAAATGCCATAGGTAATACAACTTGTCTAGATGTAAGTTTATAGACAACAACAACAACACTGCGGTAGGTTAGTTGTTGTTTTTTTATGTAGAATAGTACTTACCATCACCATAGCAGTCTTCTAAGACGCCAGCAATAACTTCTGAGCTGAAATGATTCTCGAACATGCCTTTGAGCAACTCCAATTCATGTCGATAAAGAATATCAACTGTGAACTCTGAATCTTGATCTTCGGACTCCATTTTTGTATTGTTTTCACCAATGATTTAGACTTCCAAATAGGATTACATTATCTGATAAACGATATAGGTTTGAGACAAGACGAGACAAACTTTCATTAGAACAATTTTCGACGCAATGATGATTAAAGTCAATTCAATATTATTCTTACGAGTTACGATTAATAATAATTATTATTATTTTTTTAACTCGCTCGCCTAACTTCAACTTCTTTCATAATGACTTGACTGACGGAGCAGCGGGAGCTGCTTTTCCAAAGATTGTCAATGTCATCTTTTGGACAAACAAAACCACGAACAGAGGATGGATTTACATCTCAACGACCCTTACCAAAGTTTCCCATATGTATAACAATAAAACCACTCACCGCTACCTAAAATACACGCCTCGTCTACATATTTTACCGCAGTTAACGCTGTTTTTGGTATAGCTATCTCCTGAACTAAAAACGCTACAAGAAAGATTCCAAAACAGATCGATAGATTTTTTTTCTATGTAGAAAGGCATCAAAATCTCAAAATCGACCTCCTGTGGCTTAGCGATGTTTTAGCTATCGGAGGGCAGATCTACGGTGGTTGTGGCAATGGTGGTAGATCAAAGCATAGGGAGCGATGAAATAAGAAGTTGAAATTATGTACAGTATGTACGTCTTAATATTGCCGTTTGAGTATTTTTAGTGCTAGATTTAGCATATTTCTTAACCCTTTAGCATGAAAATATTGTGTTTGGCATTTTGTATGTTTACAATTTCAAATTTAGAGCAGGCACAGACAGACATTTTTTAAAATCTATGGTTTTCTTTGAGGTATAGTGCCAACTCTCTAACTAAAAAACAGACTTCCCCGAAATTAGTTTGTGATTGATTATAATTACGTACGCTTGGCCGATCCGATCCCCGACTCTTCAATGAATTAATTAATGTTATTTGTGATTGTGAATGTGAAGTGGTGGCGTGCCTCCTAAATATTAGGAATTGAGCAACACTATCGCAAGGAATGGGAGAAGATGACAGAGTTTAAAAATGGCCGTCATCAGATAAAGGAGATCCGAGGAAACCTTATTGCAAGTAGGTACTGCAAGTACCTACCTATACTGGCTAAATTATACTGCTTAAAGAAATACCCTGTCCACAACAAAAGACGCCGCCGCCGACGAGTTTAGATGATGATAGTGGCCCATCGACATCACAATCACAAGCCCAAACCGACGAACATTACGATACGATGATTTAGGAATATAAAATTGTTTCAAAATTTTCTTTTATATTCTTATTTATATAAACCTGTCACAACTGGTTTTTTATACTATCATGAGAAATGTGTCAAGTTGTGTAGATCAGAACTATAATTATTTTCGGTGCTGAATGAAACGGATGAATGATGGATTTTGCTTACCTACCATACTAGTGTGTAATAAGTACCTACCTACCCACTGTACTTTAGAGTCTAGCACAACATGTAAGGATATTGTTATACCGAAAAATTGTGTTACTCACGTGATAGATTCATAAGCTTTTCCTACCCTAAAATTATTATTTTTGGATAGAATTACGTTTAGTCAATTTCAACCTAATATTTTGGAAAATAAGAACAATAAGATCAGGAGTCAGAAATCAATAACTTTATTTGTTTAGGCTAGCAAAATAAACACAAGATAAAAAGGTAGAAATTGACTTTTCTACCATTAATTATTATCAATTATGAAATAAAGTGTCATTGATTTCTCTTCACTCCAATCTTTTGTCCACTAGCGGAAGAAGTGAAAACGAAACCACTAGCACATTTATATTTTTCATACAAATTACAATATCTTGCTCATGCGTGTGAAATCGTCGGCACAGGTAGGTTAATAAAAACAATGGATTTGCATGCTTTCTATCATTTTCGAAAAATATGTTACAGTAAATCTGGAGCAAGTTCTAGCATTTTCTCGAAATAAAAAACGGCAACACTAGATAGACGTCTCAAGTCAGACAGACAGAACGTAGTGAAAAAATTCTATGTCTATGGACAGAACAGAACTGAAAGAAATTACAAAAATTACAAAAACAGACAGATTGCAAAATTTGCAAATTGCATTACTTTATCTATTACAGCCTACGATCTTTCTTTATCACATTTTTTTTAGCACATTTATATTTTTCATACAAATTACAATATCTTGCTCATGCGTGTGAAATCGTCGGCACAGGTAGGTTAATAAAAACAATGGATTTGCATGCTTTCTATCATTTTCGAAAAATATGTTACAGTAATTCTGGAGCAAGTTCTAGCATTTTCTCGAAATAAAAAACGGCAACACTAGATAGACGTCTCAAGACAGACAGACAGAACAGAACTGAAAGAAATTACAAAAACAGACAGATTGCAAAATTTGCAAATTGCATTACTTTATCTATTACAGCCTACGATCTTTCTTTGGTTGATTTTGAAAATTTATGGAATCTACGAAATTCACATTAAATTAACAAATCGCTGTCCTTCCCTCATCATCAGCATAGCTTGCTACAATGGGTGACAATTTTCAAAACAAAACTATGGCATCGGTGATGATGGACTATGAGTTCAAAGTAAAAACGCAAAACGAGCGATCTAAGGTGGAAGATTTATTTGATTTTGAAGGCTGTAAAGTGGGCAGAGGAACTTACGGACATGTGTACAAAGCTAGGAGAAAAGACGGCTCCGATACGAAAGACTATGCCTTGAAACAGATCGAGGGTACTGGGCTCTCTATGTCGGCTTGTAGAGAAATTGCTGTGAGTATAATTTATGTGTACAGTCTCTTAATACTTTATTAAAGAAGGTGCTGAGTGAGGTAGGCACTCTGATTATCATTACGCACCGATATTTTCTATGTTCTCTTTGCTGTGGTGCGCCATGTCTTGTCGCACTGGAAAAACTGTTCCGTGAATGCCAGGCTCATAAACCTTACCATCATCACTACTTTTACTAAGAAATTAATGTTTTTTTCCAGTTACTCCGTGAGCTGAAGCATCCAAATGTCATCAACTTAATCC
This sequence comes from Eupithecia vulgata, assembly GCA_946478455.1. NCBI lineage: Eukaryota > Metazoa > Arthropoda > Insecta > Lepidoptera > Geometridae > Eupithecia > Eupithecia vulgata. The sequence goes on along the minus strand of OX297869.1, from coordinate 6,063,867 downwards.
GAGTATTCCTATCTCATAATGATCGTAAAGTATGGCTATTGTTTGATTATGCTGAACATGATTTATGGCACATCATCAAGTTCCATCGAGCTGCGAAAGCTAACAAAAAATCAGTTATGGTGCCAAAGGGTATGGTGAAGAGCTTGCTCTATCAGATACTGGATGGGATACACTATTTACATTCTAATTGGGTTCTACATAGAGATTTGGTAAGTAAGATTTTTAACTGAAATGTTTTCATTATGTACTACTATAAAGTATGATACCTAACAAAAGAGGGAAATTTCCAACATTAGTCTAGCATTAAATAATTATAATAATAAATAAATAATGCTGGACAATTCACACAGCATTATCTAGCCCCAAGCTAACCAAAACTTGTGTTATGTGTACTAGATAACTGATACATAATATAGATAGATATTTTTACTATACATAGAAAACAACCACACCTGGAACAAATACCTGCAGATTGTACAAATATTTGTCCCGAAGCGGGAATCGAACCCTCAACCTCTTGCGTCGTAGGCGGACCTTCGCCCACTACACCACAGAGGTTGTTACTTTTTGTTTCATCTTTTTGTCTCTTTTTTAGTGAGATAGGTACAATTTTAGGATGGACAAAATTTTGGTAGGTCTTGGTAAAATATGCTGTGGTGAGAAATGATTAGTAGCATAAAAGACTGATAAATTAATGATTTTATGATAATATGATTGAGCATTATGTATCTGCCAATTAATAGGCTGATTGTCCCTTCCCTCATTAGGGGAGGCCTATGTCCAGCTGTGGACTAGTATAGGGTGATGATGATGATGATTGTGCATTCCAGTGTATTGTGCATTGTCCCCTTGCCTAATCCGGCCCTAACCAGCCCAGCTCCTTGAAGTACCGGAGAAGGACTCTTGGTAATTGCTTCATTTCAGCTCTTCTGTGGGTGTGGTTGGATTTGATGTCTCGATGAGATTCTTCAATCCCGTTTTCTGGCCTCCTCTGTGGCCGTACAGTGTACCACAACATGTTCCACAGTTTCTTCTTCCTGGAAGCAGCCACGACATAGGCTGCTGTCTGTGGCTCCAGTCTTGAATAGATGATGGGTCTAACTTATATTTTTCCTATTGATTTAAAAATATTATTGAGCTTACCTACACTGGAATCCAATTTATAATCACTGTCCAGCAGGAGGATACTAAAAGAGAGATGTTTAGATATTTTCTAGCTTAAACTTGTTTTAGCTAGAAAAATATTAGACATGAGATGAAAGTAATAAAATTAAATACCAAAACCAATGTTTCAGAAACCAGCTAACATCCTTGTAATGGGAGAGGGTCCCGAAAGAGGCCGGGTCAAGATAGCTGACATGGGCTTTGCAAGACTGTTCAATGCACCATTAAAACCTCTTGCTGATCTGGATCCTGTGGTGGTTACTTTCTGGTACAGAGCTCCAGAACTGCTGCTTGGTGCCAGGCATTATACAAAAGCTATTGGTAAGTTTGTAGTATGCAGCCCCCTCCAGGGGGGTCAAAAACAATAGATTTTCATTGTAAGAGGGAAGGATTTTGTCTGAATCAAAACTTAAATTATAAGTTTGCCAGCTTACTACACTTTACTAAAATGAAACATAAAGAACTCAGGATGACGTTAGCTAAATTAAAATGAATAAAAATCAGACAAACAAACCAGCAGCAGTGGAATTACGCAAAAAAACCACTCATCCTATAATAACATTTGGTGGTTTTAGCGTAATTTCATATTTGTAGAAGCAGATTACAAACATGCAAATTCCGTGCTGTAATGTTTTTGTATTGATTGCACTATTTTTTTTTTGTAATTTTTACTAAGTCAGTTGCTTTAATGCATTGATCTTTTAATTATATAATCTGTTAACAGGTCAGATAATATTGCTTTTTTTACTCCGTTTAAAAATATCTATCTATGTAGTTTAACAAGTAAAATAAATAATGCTGGACAATTCACACATCATTATAGCCCCAAGCTAAGCAGAGTCTCTGCAGAGCAGAGATTATGGGTACTAGAAAACTGATATACACCTACATAATACTATACATTACATAGATATATATTATGTTATTATACATAGAAAACGACCAGAACACCCGGAACAAATACCTGTTGATCATTGAATACAAATATTTGTCACAAGGCGGGAATCGAACCTGCAACCTCCTGAGCCGCAATAATAATAATATCATTATTTATAATGCAATAGATATGTCAGTTATCTGTTACCCATAGCACAAGCTCTGCTTAGCTTGGGGCTAGATGATGCTGTGTGGATTATCCAGCATTATTTACTTTCAGATATATGGGCAATAGGGTGCATATTCGCCGAGCTTCTCACCTCAGAGCCAATATTCCACTGCAGGCAGGAAGACATTAAAACCAGCAATCCATACCATCACGATCAGTTGGACAGGATCTTCAATGTCATGGGCTTCCCATTAGAGAAAGACTGGGAAGATATTAGAAAAATGCCAGAGCATGCTACTTTGGTGAAGGATTTCAAGAGATCAAAGTAAGTCAATGCAAGCTGTGGAGCACTTAAGCAAAACGTAGCATTTATATGGATGGAAGCACCTGCATAACCCGGATGAGCAGATGGAACAACCCTTTCCCATGGCAACATCCTGTTTTTCCTGGATCCCGTTTAGTAGTCTACGTATTTCAATACTAACAGCCACATAATCCTGGTTACAGTATCCTGCAAAGACCGATCCATTCGAATTTATATTTGGTTTTGCCACCACAAACACAGATACACACCTTCACACACACACACACACACACGCGCGCGCACTCTTACACTCTTATGGTGTCTCCTGTTGCCCAGACTCTTATAAGACTGGTGTCCTCAGGAGACCCATCACACACTTGTAATGTAGGTATATGTTCACACTATTGTATTTACTAAAATAAAATATAAATTGAACGTATACCTACCTACTTGATAATAATATATGTATTAATGTAAAGAGGTATTAATTATAGTGACTATATTCATCATCATCAGCCTACATCAGTCCACTGCTGGACATAGGCCTCCCCTAGTGACTATTATTAATACCTCATAATTAATATCAAGTAGGTCTACGTTAAATTTATATTTTATTTTCGATAAACATTAATACACTATTTTATAGTGTATTATGGAAGGAGGTCCCCAAGATAACAGGTTTATCCTAAGAAATGAAATAAGTTCCCAAAAATTTTCGACTTCGGCGGGACTCGAACCCGCGCCCCACCCCGTTTTATTTTATTTCTTAGAGATGCCCAGAGTGCGGGTAAGCACTATAACAAAAATCCTTAGGTTTATCCTAGTTTGGTGATCAATGAGAGTCCTAAATATTTTTCGATAATCATTATTTCAATTCGTTCGTTGGAGGGCTTCGTCCCGCCGCCGTGGACTAGTATGGGCTGAAAATTTGATGACTGATTTCCTGCAGTGGTCTAGTAAACGCTAACGATGACAAGGCGCTATGATGCTCATAACGGGATTCTTATGTCCATGTTTGAATAGGTAAAGACTGCTGCTGATAGTGATAAGTTACAGTTAAATTATACTAGACTAGCTAGACTAGACTAGATTATACTAGACTAGACTAGCACTTTCATGGCTGAAAACACAGAGTGGGATCTGCGAGTGCACGTGAACCGACGGCGGGCCCCTGCGGGTCGCACCGCCGACGCTAGCAGTGATCGTGTTATGAAAAAGTATCATGAGTAATTGAGTAATTGTACTGATGCCAATTTTTTGTAACCAGAAGCAAAATCATAATGTACCTAGTTAATTTAAATGTGCCAGTGCATAGTACTATATTAAATTAGGAGATCGTATCATGGGGAAAGACATAGATTACTCTTACAGCGAAAAAACACGTGATTGCGTTACACATATTTTACCAGTAACTCATTCTTTACAGCTACCAAAACTGTTCTCTGAACAAGTACATGGACCGGCATAAGATTAAGCCGGACAGCAAAGCATTCAGTCTACTCCAGAGGCTGCTTCTCATGGACCCCAATAAGAGAATAACATCAGAACAGGCTATGCAGGATCCTTACTTTTCTGAAGATCCATTACCCACTCAGGTAATAACTTAGAAAGATAGAGATACACTTATTGACACAACATAGATACAGCACAGAACATAACGGAGAAAAAATATATTAAAATACCTAGTAATTGACGACCTCTGTGTCGCGGTGGCGGAAGGACCGCCTGCGACGCAAGAGATTGCGGGTTTTATTCCCGCCTTGGCACAAATATTTGTACGATCTGCAGGTATTTGTTCCGGGTGCTCTGTTCGTTTTCTATGTATAGTAAAAAATATATACTTATCTATGTAATGTATTGTATTATGTAGGTATATCAGTTATCTAGTACTTATACTTACCCATAACACAAGCTCTGCTTATCTTGGGCCTAGATAATGCTGTGTAAATTGACCAGCATTATTTATTTATAGTTACAAGGCCTTGCGTACCTATAATACTCACCCACAGACTAGATACAAAAGAGAAATAGGCTAGTTAAGTGAGTAGGAAGACAAGCTTGGTTGTGAGTAAGCCAGCCTCAAGTGGCGTGTGTGCTCTGCGCTGTAAAAGGACTCACTGACTGAAGACTTACTCCATTAGTGTTAAAATTTCCCATTATTTTCAAGCTTAGAAGCCCCAAAATTAATAAATGTATTTCATATTTTTGTGCGAATGGATACAACCTGATGTAGATTTATTGAACTTAGTTAAAAAACTACAATAATATAAAAAATATACTGGACAGTTATGTGTATACTGCTAACCAAAATGTTAATTTATTCTGCTGATTAATCGCTTCACTGCACATGTCTATAGAAACGTCATGTAGAATCCTTAGATTTAAAAAATCTCTAAATAGTGTGTGTGTGGTACTCTGTTCATATGCACAGAGAGATTGATAATTGACACTTCGTCACTATATTAAATTATTGTGTATGTACAGGATGTTTTCGCCGGTTGTCCCATCCCCTATCCGAAGAGAGAGTTCTTGACCGATGACGACCAGGAAGATAAGAGCGAGTCTAAAGCGAGGCAGAACCAACAGCAGCAGCAGCAAAATAATGTAAGTTAATTTACCGAATTCACGAGGTTCAAGGTTCGGATGTATGTATTTTTTTATACATGTCTCCGTCAACTATGCTTTCGCTATTGTATAGATAGAGAATAATCACGATATGGTCCCATAAAAAATCCGGGAATATGCATTGATTTGGTATAGATAATCTCTGTGCCGCGGTGGGCGAACGTCCGCCTGCGACGCACGAGGTTTATTTATTTATTATTTATTTATTTATTTATTCACACTTGACTTACAGAATAATAACATTCCAAAACGTCAATCATTATTTTACAAACCTACATACATTTAGGTACATCTTAAAACTTAGACTAAGAATTGAATAGAAATTAAATTGAAATAAAATTATTGAAATTAAATTGAAATTGAAATTATCAGTACTGATAATTTTGTCATACAAATAATAATAATAGCAGTCATATACAGATTATAATGTCAAAGAAGTCAATAAAATAAATTCTCAAATATGGATATTTATGTCACAATCAATAATAATAATAATAAAAAAGTGCAATAATATCAGGAATTACAGGTCATAAGTACAATTAAGAAATGATAGTATCAAATGGTGTAATTTGCCGATGCTATCAAAGAACACATCGGCGTCAGTTGCGGAGATGAACTCGTTTAGTTTAGGAGAATAACTACTCGAGGGGTGGGAGCGCTCTCCCCAGCACGTGTGCGATATCCGGGTGGTAGAGCAAACAGCACAGGCCGACGTCGCGGACCGACAGCTCCCACTGCGCCTACCATGTGCCGTCTGGGGACTGCAAGGCCCATCAGCTGTAAAGCTTCTGGGTTGTCAACTCCACCACGCAGCACCATAATGTAATGCATAAGGAGGAGGAGCTTCCGCCTCGAGTTTAGGGTGTCCAGACCGACCATACCGGAGACGAACAAGGATGGGTAGAGGTACGGATAATACCCGTACATGCGTTTATACGCATAACGTGAAAACTTCCTCTGAACCCTCTCGACCATCATCTTGTACTTGTCCTCGTGAGGATCCCTGGTTGCGGGTTCTATTCCCGCCTTGGGACAAATATTTGTACGATCTGCAGGTATTTGTTCCAGGTGTTCTGGTCGTTTTCTATGTATTATAATAAAAAATAGCTATCTATGTATTGTATTATGTATATTAGTTATCTAGTACCCATAACACATGCTCTGCTTAGCTTGGGGCTAGATAATGCTGTGTGAATTGTCCAGCATTTTAATTATTATTTATCACGTCTGGCTTAAAAAACAACATAATAATCGTAAAATCACGACCAGCTGCTACAATTTTAGTCTTTTTCATTCGTCGTTTCATCCATTACTCATCACATCTCATCAAACTAAATTAGACTCGAATATTACCTAGATGTCGCCACTTGTGTGATTGATGTGGACGACATAGTACGCGTCGTGGGGCGCCAATGGAGGCGGTTAGCAAGCACAGGACCGTGATGGATGGCACAAACTGAGGGAGGCCTATACCCAGCAGTGGGTAAAATCCAGCTGCGGATGATGATGATGATGAGGTCGCCACTTGAAAAATTAGATGGACGTAGTTATGCAAAAAGGAACCAACCCACAACTCGGGCAAAATGGAGTTAAGTGCACAGGGAGGTTCCTAAGCATGTATTCTATATGTTCAAAAAAGATCCTGGCCATCTAACGGCTCTTAGCAAAGATATGAGTATGTCACAAGGGAACTAACCCACATTTCGACATTTCATATTTTACAATCTAGAACCATGCTGAGTGATTTACTATAATGAGCTGATTTAATATGTTAAATGGAACCATAGCATATGGTATATAACAATGTCACAATACAACCGGCGTTATATAATATAGTAAATAACAACGCCGGTCAGTATCCGAATTTATAAAGATATTTAAAAAAGCCTAAACTATTTAACTTAACTATATTTTAACTTTGAATAACGTAAAAATAAGAAAACATGTTTAGCATGTACCTGAATGAGAAGATTGTTTGTGCCACTTTACTTAGCTGTGTTCAATATTTAGTTTGTTTAGTAGTTAAGCATTTTTTTTTTATAAAACATGAATAAACCTAATAATTTGCTTTCATTTCTTTTTGTAACAGGGAACCAACCCACAAAAACTGCATTTTGCATTGGAACCAACTGCAATTTAATATAAAAACAACTACTTGTGCCCAAAAAAATCTTAACTTTTTAGGCTCTGTATAAAGCCCTCATTACCCTACACAAGACTGTAAAACAATAAAGGTAATAAAAGCTACCTAGACATTTCTACACAACTTTATTCTTTAAACTCAATTATCTCGAAAGTAACATTTTGAGGGTTGGTTCCTTTTTGCATAACTACGTCCGATTGAGCTATCGAAGTGCCCTTTCCAAACCCAATTTCACTATTTAGGGATTTGAATTCGTTGTGATAGTTTCTTTTTGTTTTCACATGCATACTATTTTAATAATCATAGTGAAATTCCAAAGGGTTAACATGTTTTTTGCAGATAATAATTTCATATTCATTTTTTTTGGCGCGATGAAGGAACAAGTCTTCATCCTTTCACCCAAACTTTCGCATTTAATAATAATAGTGATGAGTGCAGGTAAGTAACATAATTTACTAACTTTACAGACGCAGCAAAACCAAGTTCAGAATCAAAACCACGACCACGCAGCGAATAATGCAAAGAGGATGAGAATGCAAGGTATAGTGTGAATAAATAAATAATAGTATCTTTGATTATTTTTGAAGTACACACTCGCGCGACACCCCAAGACAGGCCAAGCACGAGTCTGTACATGGTGCGTTTTTCTGGTCTCGGGCCCTTCGTAGGCTGTTTCTTGTGTGTACATGGGGCTGCTGTTGAGAGGATGAGGTCCTTCGATTTGCAACCTACGAACAAATATTATTATTTGTTCGTAGTTTGCAACATAAAAATTTACTCTTGACTTCGGCAGTTTCAAGTTTTTAATTTGATTAGGGCCTATAATACCTCAAATCAACTAAATATCTTCGAAAGAACTAAATATTTAACTTTGAAATGTAGGTATAATAATATGGTGAAGTTCAGGACTTACTCTATTGATCATACCAGTATGTTTCGAAAAAACGATTCCATAAAATTTCAAAATATTACATTAAATTATAATCATTATAATTTATTAAAATTAAATTTTTATTCTTAATTTCCTCGATGGAAAAAAATCGCAAAATTACCTCTAAATTTTTAATAAAACCTTAATTTCTCAATAAATACAGAAGTTGATCTTGAGAATATGCATGGTAATAGATCTAAGTATAAAGAACATTTCATATGTTTCGGTTTTTTCAAATAAAGTCCTAATAATTATAGATAATAAGATTAATATAAAACTTGATTGTTGGGCTTGCGTTGCGTTGTTTTGGCATGCATTGTCCCGTTCCTATAAACGAAAAATCCTATATCTATCCCTTTCACAAGAAGTTGAGGTTATTATAGGCTCTTAATATTACGTGATTCCATTGTTTTAAGATACTGTTACATAATTTTTTGTCCATTTCGATTGGCATCATAAAATACGGAGTGTTTTTTTCACATTTGCCCTGTATATAGTTATGTACCCGCTGGGGTAAACGTGTTCTTGAGTGGAGACCGCGACTCGGAAAACGTAGTATAGGATGCCCTCCTACCAGGTGGGATGACGATTTGTGAAAGACTGCTGGCAGATGCTGGATGCGGCAAGCTGAGGACAGGGCGCTATGACGCTCATTAGGTTTGGCCTATGTCCAGCAGTGGACTGGTATAGGCTGATGATGATGATGATGATAGTTATGTATTATACTTATGTTCCCAGGGCCGAATCAAGGCAACAACCAGCAAGGCGGGCAAGAGTTCCATCAACAGCAACAGATGATGTTCGGCGGCCAGCAGCAAGGACAGTCACAGCAACAAGGCAACTTCCAGCAAAGGTTTTGATTTACCTTTACAGTATTTTGGACCACACCTATGCGTTTTTACAATGCGATTCTTATTCCAGCAAAAGACTTGAAACGATAGACATCCTAATCCAACTGTATTTTAGACTTTTGGTTCTAAAATATGACACAGCAATAGCTTGCTTCTAGTAAATATTGTCTTTTTTTACTGGACAAGCTTTGGGCAATCAAATCGAGCTCTTGCCCATATTATATTAATTAGAATCAGCATTGTAGCTCTGATTTCTGTAATTCTATTTAAAACAAATCGATCTATAAATGAAAGCCTCTAATGCAGTTCTCATTAACTACTTTACGCTCATTTAGTACTCAACAGAATATGCAATGAAATTATAATTGTTCGTAATGAAATTGTAATCTCTTCGAAAATGCTATAATTGCCAAAAAAGTACAAATCTAAACTTGCGGAAAAATAAATGTTACGAACATCATGTTTTATGAAATACTATGATATAAAATGGTAAACGTTCCACCTAACTGTTTGGGTTTAAATTTGCTGCATACCAGCGCATAATATTGATGCTGACACAAAAAAATCGAATTCCATGCATTTTTTGTTTTTAATACTATTTAATAAATCAATCGAAATCAAGAAGTACATACCACATGAATATCAAACCTTTATTCTTAAATTTTAATATTTATGTATGTTTCTATCAGACTGACTAAAATATTTTTGAAATGTATATAACTATGGAAGTATGTTAATTAATTAACTGTATGAAAATAGTTTATAAGTATCAATCTGTGTAAGTACCTATAAATAAGTATGTAAAATAAATCAATGACGTATTTCAGTATATTTAAAAAGTTTTATTAATAATTTTAAGGTATTTACAAAAAATAGATTCAGCTTTTTGTGGTAAATATTAACGATTTATGTGTTATTAACACATATAGATCATGATAGATTTTTAATATACCTAGTGAACCAATATACAAATTTTCTTCTTCTAATCTCTACATTCGCCATCATCAAAATTGATGAGAAAGCATATAATATATTTTACATATAGTTTATACGTTTTTTGCTTGAATGAGGTACCTAGTTCAGTCATAAGACAAATGTTACACACAGTTTCAATAGTTCTAATCAGACAAGAAAATACTGTACACGATTTTGAAAAGGTATAATTCTTTCAACCCAAATAAGAACCTTGCAGCATTAGTAGTCAAGATGAATGCCTCACAGTCTCACAGATATAATAATCCTATAACTTCATAAAAAGTATAACTAATCTAAACATAATTCAAATGTAACATACAGTTTTAATAGTTTTAAAACGGTATAATAAGGCTAGTTTCCTGAAAAATCTAATAACTCCGTCAGTTAGAATATCAAAAGATATTGGACACGTATTTTTTCTTTTGTCAATTGAATAAAAAATTACAAAGATACAGCGCGTCAAACTTTGGGGGGCTCGGTCACAAAGTCGCTAAAAAGTGTCGCCCGGCGTGACGTCACGCGGAACTTTAACTGAATAATTTTATATGGTTCATAGTCAACAGGAATGCTTACTATGCCTAGCCTATAAAAAATTAAATAATTTTAACAGAAATGATTTTAAAATATTTCTGTGAACTTAAATTTAATAAATATGGGCATACTATAGCTCTCAATTACAAATAATCTGAAAAACACAAAAGGCTAGTTAGACTTTTAAACGATAATCGACAATAGAACTAATGCTACATAATGCTACATAATGCGAAATCTAAGATACCTAGATTAAATCTGACTTCTTAGAAATTAATCTTACTAAAAATACCATTTAAAACTAAAGAAAGACTGACAATGATGCGGTACTTTTTTCACTCTCAATGCAAATGACTGAACGTTGTTTAAATGTAAATTAGGTAGGTTAAATTAAATTAAGGCACTGTAATACTTATTACCTACCTATTAATAGGTTTTTGCTTTATAGTGCGTAACTCACTCTGGGACACTTTTCTATGAAAACTTAATAATATTCCAAAAACATTTCGATTTCTGCAGGATTCGAACCCGCGCCTCACTCTCAGTGCGGGTGCGCTCTAACCAACTAATCAACGAGATCGAACACGTGCCACGTAAATCTCTGGGCCTCTTACGACTCTAGCGTAGCTTCAACTACAGGGGAAACATTGAAGTTATCCAAACCTGTTCAAAGACTAAACTTACGTTATCTATTGACGAGATACACCTCTCGTTTGCTTTATTCTTAGATTTTTGCTTTATAGCGCGTATCTCGCATTGTACGAGATACACCTCTCGTTTGCTTTATTCTTAGATTTTTGCTTTATAGCGCGTATTTCGCACTGTGTACCTATTACTAGGTAGGAAATAAGTATTATAGTACGGTAAATTACCCAATTATATTCACAATGAATTCGTCAAACTAAAGTTTTTAAAGTAAAACACCCTTTCAATGTAACACCACCCAACCTTTGAGTGTGGCTGAAGACTTGCTTAGGAAGGTCCAAGTCATTCATCGATATAGTCCGTTCAAAATACAGATCGATAATCGATAATTTTAGCTGAGCTTCTTTATGGCATTACCCCTAATGATAAAAGCCCGTAAGACGCTTAAAGAATTATTTCCATCTGTCTCCCTGGTCTGTTCCCCTAGGCACAACAGTTGGGAAAAAAAGTAAAATTTGTCACCCATTTTGCTACTCTAGGACATAATGAAACTTTTATTAATTGAAAAGGTTCTATTTGTCCCCCTGTTAGTGACGAGGGGATAGACTGAGCCTGAGATAGGCTCAAAATATGTTGGAAAAATGTCTCAAATTACCATTTTTTTATTGAGTTGGTAATACGAAATGTAAGTTCTGATTTACCCTAATTTACACTTGAAAGCACTTCAATCACAGTATTAGGGTCAGTGTCCACTGAATACTCGTTCTTCTGAAGCTCGTCCCGTCTCAGCTTGCTCTTGGAGTCTATAAGACGGATCCTGGTGCGGAGTTTACTGCAGCTTCCGTCGATTACTTTCTCGAAAGCTGGAAAATATTAAAGGAAGTATTAAGTTTAGTTCCATTAGACATTATTTATCCGAGGTTAGGACTCCAAACGCCAACGCTACGCGAGTATACATTTTCTGCCATACCTATAACGAACCTATACGATAGGTACCGTATATACCGAAGAACACACCCACTCATTGCCCGTGGTACAGTTCAGTTATCCGGTCCACCTCATCCATTAACGAGGGACTTCTTCAGTATGAGTTAAGTTAAGTTAAGGGACTCGTTAAAGGATGTAACGTCGGTGTTCTTCCAACACAAATAAGGTTCGTAGTTAACCCGTTTACATCCGTAATAAAACAGAGACAGCTTTATTAAGATCCCTTCAGCCCCTAAGGCGTGGCGTAACGGTAATAGACGACAGACAGAGATAATTATTTTCGTATAATTTAAGTAGGGATTATTGTCCTAAATCCCTTCTACTCGTCCTAAGCGAGTGGAATTGCTATGACAGTCACTAAAAGTCCTGAAGGGTAAGTTCTGAGTGGTATCCTACCAATATTAAAACCGCAAGTTTGTGCCGTTGTCAAGATGTTTGCTCGAAGACAACGCCCAAAATAAGGTTTCAGATTGGTCCAATCTAAATTTTGCTCTCAAAGATCTGAGACCTTAAATCAATTAGGCTCCTTTCATTTCTAAAAATGCTTGCGAAGACGCTTGCAAAACCTTGTGATAAATAGGACGTAGGTTTTTACTGAATTTATTATCTAGGTGTAATGTGGTGTTTATCTGATTAGGCGATTATCAGGGGGAGGCCTGCGTCCAGCAGTGGACCATAATAGGCTGATGAGGTGAGGTGAGGTATGGTATGGTGTGCTATGCTCCTTCTAATATTATAATAGTAATAGTTAGCGAACTTAGCGAAGATGTGTTACTTGGGCTAGGACAACGCCAAAACTAGTGAACGAAAAGGACTGAAAGTTTTTATAGATGAGTATCTAAGTCTAGAATAACATTAAAAGGAAAATAATTATAATAATAAAATATAGTATCTAATAATAAAATATATCTCCGAAAGACCGTTTCCGTTCACAAATAAAAATTTAAACGAGTACCTTTTTTATTTAGGTATAGGTATCTGTGTTACGTACTGCCAATCCTTTGAAGGGGGGAGGGGGAACCAAACAACCTCTAGTGGACAAAAAAATTGAAGTGGACAAAATCAATAACACCCTGTTTCTTATGTGATAATAATTACTATTTATAAACCTGTTTATAATATTAAATTTGACTTGTCTAAGTGCTTTTGTAGAATTATAGAAATAAACGTTATTGAATTGAATTGAATTATACAAAGTTCATAATAGAATGAGTACAAAACAAAACGCTAAAAACCGGATCATTAAAGATTAATGTCTGTCGGTTTTGAGTGCGTTATTAGTTTTGTAAGAGCGCTGTAACGATGCAACCGGTACGCACTTGCTAAACCAGATTAAAATTCAATAGCGTGCTGAATTATCGGTTTATATGATAGGTAGTAAATTATGTGATCCATATCTCTATTATACATTCGAGGTATTTCGTGAATTGAATGCGCCTAACATCATCCGTCCAAAACCAAGCCTCATCGGTGCGATCCACTGGTCTACCGGACTCGTGCGTCATGGGCAATGAAAGCGTTAGTAAGTATAGCACAATTAATGGTCCAGCCTAGCTCCAGCCACACAGCGGCGCGGATCTTCGGGTCGCACCGCAGGGACACGCTGGTTTACTTGGGCGTGTGCGTGAACGTCATAAGCAATGAACGTGTTAATTGTTACGAATTACCCCTTTCCGTCAGACGGAAGTAGGATAGGTACACACCTATAGTCTAAGTCTTACTAGACATTATACCCAACTGTAGTTGGGCAAAAATAGAAAGTCTCCGCATTCCCCATTGCAGATTCTTCTATGCGTCACGTTCTATAACTACTTATGACTAGGTTGGTTTATTTATTTATTTGATGGAAAACCAGAAGCTTTTATACACAGAGTTACAAATTGATAGATACCAGTAAGCTTATCGAAGGTTTTCACGGGTAGCTATCAGAATAGTAAAATTAAGACTATGAACTTAAGTTACTAACCTACACTTATTATCACATTATGTATTTTTGGTGAACAGTGATACAGATCGTAAGATCAATACCGAAAGTCATTAATATGAAGACAGTTGAAGGCACAATGTTTTGAAATTGTTTTGGAATTTTAAACAATAAAAAAGCTTACAACCTAGTTAATAAAGGACAATAAATCGTACTGTATACAGATATTTACTGACATAGCAGTTACTCTCTTGGAAATACATAATCTATACAGAAAAACAAAGACATCGTTTTTCATCGACTACGCTAGCAGGATGATTTTCTTCCTTTGTAAGTTATTAGAACAGTGAGCAGGGCACAGTAAAAAATACTGGTGTGGTTAACCCTTCCTTTTAAGTTCTACGCAATATTCCTTCAACCTCGTTTTAAACGTTAGAGAGCGTGCTATTGCATAATTTGTACCTATATAGCTCCATTTTCGTTTAGTTATTATTTCAGCTGTTTTATATAATCTTTACCTAATCTGTTGTTCTATTGATTGCCTGCCTGTATTGGATTATGAATAACGATTTTTTGTTTTAAATTACTTTCTATTAAATCTGAATCTCATTAGATTTAGATGATGATGTAAAGATACTTATAGGAACAAGGTTCCTATAAATAAATAATACTGGATAAATAAATAATAGAGGTTGTGTTATAGCTGATACTCAACTTTATATGATTTTTTTAACATTTTAAGTCCGAATTTTTACACGTCATATTGAAGTCTTTTGTTAATTAAGTAACCGATGACCGATATGTAATAAATTTTAACTGCCCCCACAGGAAAAGGAAGCTCTTGTCATCTTGTCGCTAGCAAAAGAAAACGTAATAATGTCATAACCACGAAGCAAGTCATAACAGACCTATATACAAGTACTAAATAGTTACTTAATTCCTTTTCCTTTCCTTCTCCTTTTTTGTCATTTCGTTTTATGTCAGGAGTCTAAAATTAATTCATGCTAAAGTTCTGAAATCTACTTACGTTCGTCCCTGTAAGAGTTATGGCACGCCATATGGCATACCGACGGGAATCCTCTCAATGTCTTCGGATCTATCGTGACATGCGACAGTGGCGCAGCACAGATGGGATCCCTCACTTTCCTGCATCCATCCAGGCACCGATCGTAGTTGTTCTTCTTTGGCTTGCTAGTCCTACGAGTCGTCGGACGTTTTGTTTTCTTGGTCACAGGTCTCTTGGTCGTTGTCACAGGGTTTATATTCACGTTGGTTATGCTACCCAACGGTGCCACTACGCGTATTTTAAGCGGGAACCCAATTTCTGTTCCCTTTTTGTTCAATCCACTTGGCAGCGGAACAGTTGTTGATACCCGACACAATGAGTATTTGACACAATCGCGTTGATTCGATATACCGAAATTTGAAGACGACGTGACTTTTACACTGGAGGTTGACATCGTGGATGTTTTGTTCATAGGTTTTGTTGATAAAAATGGCGGCATAGGAGTAGTTGTGGATATAGTGGTCAGTCTAGTTGTTGAAAACTCTGTGCGCGGGAAATTTACTGTGGTAGGTGTTGATTGTCGGATGGTAACTTCTGGGGAAGATGGAAAATTTTGGAAGGATTGAGGTGCTTGTTGGTAGATCAAGATGTAGTTAGAGTTAGGAGGTCGGAGCGTTGGTGTAGAAGGATTTGTGGGAAAAGATGATGTGGTGCTGAAAGTGGTCGGTGGTGTTGACCTAAATGTTTGTGGTGGAGTGCTATAAGTTGTAATTGGCGTGGTGCTGAACGGAGTTGATGGAGTGGTGCTAAAAAGAGTAGTTGGTGGTGTTGTGCTAAAAAGTGTGTAGGGTGTGGTACTAAGAGTTGTAGGTAGTGTGGTACTAAAAGTTGTGGGTGGTGTAGTTGATTGTGTCTGTGGCGGTTGATAGACTGTGGTCTGCATTTGAGGTTGCGTGAAAGTTGTCTTTTGCGATTCGAAAAGACTTGTCAACGGCAACCCTGATGTGTAGGTTGGCTTTGGTTCCAGTGGTTGGACTTCTTCGGGTCTGGACGGTGCCACTTCAGCCACTTGTTTTAATTCGAACCCTGGTTGACTATTTGGGATCGTTTCAATGAATGGTACTATTGATTCATACGTTTGCTGTCCTACATTTATTGGTTTTAGAGGATTGAGCTGTGTTAAATGTACTTTGTACAGAGCACCAGCGGGCATAGCTACTGTTGGATAACTTTGACTCAATGTGGTCTCAGATTGCGTTAACGGCACTGGAGACGATGAGTATACGGGGTCATCGGAAACGCCGCTGAATTGGCTTACGACAATGGGCTTTTCAGATGAGAAAGAAGATCCTGTGGTGAATAGTTCTGATATCGGCTTGGGTTGGAATCCGTCGCTGGCGGAGTACCATTGTGGTGCGAATTGCTCAGCTGGACATAGTTGTAACACTGGAAAGGACGAAAAAATTCTATGTTAATCGTTGCACGGAAAGTAGAGCAAAATTAATATATAGATAGAGTTTATTAATTTTTGTCCCGAAAACTCTTTCACAATGTAGGAGGAGGTAAAATGCACTTTTGTACATTGGTTAAAAATATATCAATCAGAGTTTGTTTCCTAAAAAGGAATGAGCACGGAACGCAAGCGTCGTTTTTTTCCCTAATTATTTATAACGTAAATGCTTCGCAAAACATGTAAACTTGTTTTCAAGAGCCACTTTTTGTGATACTGCAACGTAGGTGCAACAACGGGGTATGTATAATTATGTAGAGCTGTTATAGCGTTCAGAAGATACCTTTATATTGGACGAGGCTTATTTTGCCAAACCTTAACCTTCAATGCAGTGATTTATTTTGTCTAATATGGTAACTTTCTACTATAGGTTCCAGATCTCTTTGTAAATGTCTTGACACGTTTACATAAATCCCAAACGCTTAATTCTTATCATAACTAAGGCACAGCTGTTCCTTCCTCCGAATTGGTTTTGTTTCAAAAGAATCGTCACCACATTTATGGATGCGACGCTGGACCACTAATTGTGGCGTCGTATGAGGACGGTTGTGTCCAGCAGATGACGGTTGTGTCCAGCAGATGACGTGTATGGATGGACTGATATGATGATGATGTTCAATCGACACCATTGTACCCATAGACATAGAATTTTTTCACTACGTAAGCCTATGATTGTACCTTTCCAATCAATCGGTTAGTATTAAAAAGTTACACAATACATCGGAAATAAATCATACCTAGTATATCTCTACAACTCGTCACGTGCTCATGGCTATAATCAATGACTACCATGCTCTAATAAGCAACCACATAATGATTGAGTCAGGCTTTCACATTGGTATGGTCTGATAATACAGTCGGAATCGGAACTGCTTCCTTTTATTTTGGACATGTTAATCTGGCTAGACGTGGTAGACAAAAACTGTGAGTGCTGATCAAGGTCAAGTTTAAGAAATCTTGGACGTCCAAAAGAGCATTGAGTTAACATTGAACACGTGGATGTGAAAGGCACAGAGGAGGCTGGCCATAAGATTAAATGAAACCCTCCAATGTGTATAAGCCTCCTTTACAATAAGGGGCTGCTATGATGATGTTAATCTTGAAATTGTGTTACGTAAAAACAAATATAAGGTTGTTCCTAGAATCCTAGAATGAATTTTGGACGTCGAACCCATTTTGTGTCGTTGTTTTCACAAAAATAAATAATTCTTCTATAAGAAATTAAATATGTTCCAAAAAATTTTGATGGTGGGGCGGAGGTTCATTCGATTTTTTAAAGAAATCAAAATTTTTGGAACTTGTTTCATTTCTCACAGATATCCAGAGTGCATGGAAACACTATTATTACAAATAAACCTTCGATTCTTTCGTACTTTAGGTCTATGAATGTAGGTATATGTATGAAAATAAGACGGTACGGTGGGTGTTAAAATCAATCGCATAACAGTGTTCGCATGTCAGACATTAATTATCGAGACGTAGGTACTTGTGATCTAATATTTGTTATGTGTGATCTACTTGTCGGAAATAGAGAATATAGTTTCCTGTAAAAAAAACAAATAATTTGATATAATATGTTATCATCATCACCAGCCTGTGTAGAAAAAAAATCGAATCTTATCGTTATAACGTTAATTAAGTTTAAAGTTATTTTATCAAGCTACCTACACATAAAATTAACTTTAACATATACCTAGGTTGTAAAAAGATATAACGAATTATAAAAATTAGGCTGCCAATTCCATTGCCTCTCTATAGAATTCGTTTAATAGTGTACTGAATGTTTTATAAAGCTATGACATACAGAATTTTCTATCTAAAAATTTAAGACATTATCGACAACCCTACACGATAGGACGGACGAGCACCATGACGAAAATTTATGAGTTCCTTGTGGGATTCCATCATAAGAAGGGACAAGGACTGTAGAGTTGTGACGTCACTATTCGAAAACATGTAAAAAGCAGAGCCATAGATCTACCAAACCAGCCTTGTCATAAACCCAAATCTAATTTGTAAAATGCAGGACGATACCTACAGCTATTTTCAAGTTAGTTGCTTAACGATGCATTTTATCGGTGGAAGTTACTGAAATCCTGAGTTTTTAACTCAGGCCAATCAGGTTAGAGGTAAGTTTTTTGTAAGTATTGCTTTGATAGGTATTGCGTTTTAGGTAGGATGTTTGTAATTGTTATTAGACGCCTTATTTTGTATTCTGTGACAAAATATATCTTTGCTCGCAATATTAGTAATATCGTTGCAAATGTATTTTGTAATTGAATATCTTGTCTTTAATATATCTCCTTAACCTCAACAGCCTATAATGTTCCACAGCTGGACGCAGAAAAATCAGGGGGTGGCCCCCTGATTTTTTTTATCTTATGGGGGTAATGCCAATAATACCTACCTATACCAATTCAAGACTGGTCACTGGTATAATATGATAATTCTCTGAGAATGTTTAGAAATAGACAGATGGACAACGGAGTGATCCCAAATACGTTTCCTTTTTCCTTTTGAGGTACGGAACTCTTAAAAAATATTACAAAATCTATACTTACACATAATATAACGTCTCATCATAGTTATTTTAGGTATTCTTTGAAACCTACACATAGAGTTCCTTTTGACCTGTGTTCAAAAGGGACTCTATGTGTAAGTAAATGTAGGTTCATCGAAATGTATGCTAATCAGGCAGCAGTCAAGACAGTGTCTCTAGAACAGGAGTGAAAATGTGTGTGATCTTCGTGATACATCGTCGGCCACATTGTCACATACCATTGCGTAAAATTGCGTTCAAACGAAGGTCTTTTCTCGGAAAAAGTCACCTAAATTGCCGGTGGGATGATCAAGACTTTGTGTCTTGATCATCCCACGGGCAATTGACGATGAAGGCAAATAAGGTGACTTTTTCCGAACGAAGGTCTTTTCTCGGAAAAAGTCACCTTATTTGCCTTCATCGTCAATTGCCCGTGGAATGATCAAGACACAAACTCAATAATTAGTAAATTACAAGTATAAAAAGTAGTGTTCCACTACTGGGCAAAAGCTTTCCATGGCATCGCGGTTCTGAGAGTCTATAATCGCACTCATCACTGATGTGATTAGTGCGATGCGAAAGTTTGGATGTTTGTAACCTCTTCACACAAAAACTACTGAACAGATCGGGCTGAAATTGCATATAGGTAGTTCTAGGCCTAGAATAAAACTTAGGCAACTTTTATATCCCATAAATCAAGGTATTTAAATAACCTTAGACAACAAACCATGGAAAGAAAATAGTAAGTAAATATAGGTTTTTGCTTTATTGTGTGTTATTCGCACTGGGCAAATTTTCCACGAAAATTTAATAATGTCTCAAAAAAAAATCCTACCTTATCTGCCGGAATCGAATATTTTTGGGACATTATTAAATTTTCAGGGAGTAATTAAATAAAGATAGGTGCTGATAATTTGGCCCCAAAATAAAGCTATGCTTGTGTTATTGGTGTGGCGCGGTGGGCGAAGGTCTGTCTGCGACGCAGGAGGTTGCGGGTTCGATTCCCGCCTCGGAACAAATGTGTGTACGATCTGCAGACAGTTCAGGGTGTTCTGGTCGTTTTCTATGCATAAAATTATCTATGTATTCTGTTATATTATTTATATCAGTTATCTAGTACCCATAACAATGCTGTGTGAATTGTCCAGCATTATTTATTTAGATGACTCTAATACTTAGTAAGTTCTTATTTATACTCAGACCCGGAACAAAACCTGCAGATCAAACTGACAAAAACAGTCATAAAAACATAAAACTTTTTAAACCTTTTAAACTTTGTGCCCCGTGACCACGATCGCTGATCATGAAACGTTGGGGAAAAGAAAGCAAAAGGTACGCGATAAATACCCGATAAATAATCTTAAATAAGTCATAACATATAATAATAAACTCACGTGTTAAAACGACGAGCGAAAAGCGTGGATACTCCATGTCTACACTTCACTCACTGAACCGGCTTCGGTCCATTCCACACATCCACTTCCCACTACTTTTGTTACTGGAACCCGTTCCGATGTTTTTGTACCTACAGTATCAACCTATATTGTGTAGTTTTCGCATGGCTTGTTTAACGAGTTTTTAATTGAAGGTTTTGTTGAACTAAGCTTTCCTCAGAATCTAGGGAATCTTATTACAATAGGATCCACCATAGCTACCTAGAACACGAGATGCGAGGGAAAGGAATGGATCGATTCGATAATATCGGATAGGTATGCAAATCCCGTTTTCTTCTTCCAAATTAGACAATCGTAGCTTGAGAAATGTCCCAATACAAATTTTAATCTTCTTCAAAAAAGGTAGTTAGTATCTACTTGGTCCACTAAAGCTTGCATATATGCATGTTAGGTACTATGGTAAGTAGTAATATGTAATTATTTTATTTTCATAGTAAACAAATACCACCGTCTATTATACCTACTGTTCTTTTATGTCCAGTCCATCCCAAGGTTGCCTGGAAATCGCTCAAAGCGATAAGGTCGCCCTTTGTACTTCCTTTATTCCGTGTAAGTATTAGATGATCTCAGTGGCGCGGTGGGCGAAGGTCTGCCTGCGGCGCAAGAGGTTGCGGGTTCGATTCCCGCCTCGGGACAAATGTTTGTACGATCTGCAGACATTTGTTCAGGGTGTTCTGGTTTCCGTTTGCTAAGTATAATAAAAACATCTATCTATGTATTGTGTTATATTATTATGTATATCAGTTATCTAGTAGGTAACCATAGCACAAGCTCTGCTTAGCTTGGGGCTAGATAATGCTGTGTGAATTGTTCAGCATTTTTTTTTATTTATTATTTTTTCCTTTTGTATTGCATTTTGTGTTTGTGTGGTACAATAAATAGTTATTATCTTTCTATACATTCTGTAGAAATGATACATTGATGATACAACCTTATTTATCTATTTTAAAACGTACAACAATTTTTTTGACGTGCAGTGTAACATAAAAGTACCTACTACCTACGTGAGTTTTGATAAGCACTAGCCCTAGCATCCAAAACGTTTTTTTATATAATAAAGTATCTATTATTGTGCATTCTAGGATTAAATTTACACTAATACCTACCTAATTCATCATCAGCCTATATTTGTCCACTGCTGGACATAGGCCTCCCCTAATGAGCGCCAAAGCGCCCTGTCTTTAGCTGATGATGATGACCTACCTAATTGTATCAGACCAATGAATTGTATGACTCTGATTCCTTGGAAGATGTTGGACTTTAATTTGGGATGCCACGTGCGTAGATACCTTAGCACCTTCTCATCTTGCAGGGACATCTAAGGGCCGGCTCCGCAGCAACATCAGCGGAGTACCTCAAACGGCGACAATACGCTAATCTTGACTGAGGTTACCTATTCGAGCCGTTTGAAGTGGAAAACCTAGGTCCTTGGGGTCATGCATGGGGTACGCGCAATATATAAAGATCTTACAAATCCACAGAGTCCACAGGTGATCGGAATGCTGGTTTTTATTTCGGTCAACGAATTAGCATTGATATTCAACGTGGCAAAGCTGACAGTATTCTGAGTACTGCGGTGACGGCTTATAGATATAATTAAATATATTTAAGTTTAGGTAATTATTTATTGTTATTATTTTATTCTGTTATTGTAATTTTCTTAATAAATGTTCCGTATTAGACTAATGTTTGTATGAAATTTTAATAAAGAATTTTTGAAATTTATGTAACACACACACACACACACATACACTATTATTCATGGGTTTGGCAAATAAAACAATTAGCTAGTATTTTAGCAACTTATAATTCCACAACTTTACTTATTGGGCAGAGTTACCCCTAGGAGTTTACTAGCACGACTGGCTCCGCTTGGTCGGAGACCGGCTTTTTATAACATGGCTTCCAACGACATTCTGTACTACTTTGACTCCGCCCACTCAACTTCTCAACCAATAGGAGCTAGAGTCAAACCAGCGACTATTTCCACTACCAGGTTATGGGATTATCATTGTAGAAATGTTACAGTCGGCCATCCGATACAAAAC
Source organism: Eupithecia vulgata (assembly GCA_946478455.1). Classification (NCBI taxonomy): domain Eukaryota; kingdom Metazoa; phylum Arthropoda; class Insecta; order Lepidoptera; family Geometridae; genus Eupithecia; species Eupithecia vulgata. The sequence continues at coordinate 6,041,185 of OX297869.1, read as the reverse complement.
GAGTCCACTCGTTTAGTAAATTTTTGGACAAAAATAAATTTAGTACATTTTATAACGACTTACTCCTAACGTGCAATTAAACCATATCACATATCGTCTATTAAATCACATAAATGAATTCAGGATATGAAATTGTCTTGACAAATCAAGGTATTGGTAAACCTAATTATATTTTAACAATCAGCATCTATTATAAATATTATAATGGCATTGATTCAAAATCTCAGTATTATTTATTATTATTATTATTTAGAGTTTGAAAACGTAAAAACTCTTTGATAAAATTAGATGTTGAATCAACCCCTGATGACATCCCAGTCATCATAGTCCCTTCCAGGGCTCCGTCTCCGATTAGGGAGCTCCTCGAACCTCTCGGTTCTCTAGTCCCTTCCAGGGCTCCGTCTCCGATTAGGGAGCTCCTAACCTCTCGGTTCTCTAGTCCCTTCCAGGGCTCCGTCTCCGATTAGGGAGCTCCTCGAACCTCTCGGTTCTCTCGTCCCTTCCAGGGCTCCGTCTCCGATTAGGGAGCTCCTCGAACCTCTCGGTTCTCTCGTCCCTTCCAGGGCTCCGACTCCAACTGCAGAGTTCCTGAATCTCAACAACATCCTCAACGTCTCCGTCGGGGTTCCGTTTCCGAATGAGGGCTTTCTTTGACCCTTCCTCATCGTCATCGATATCCATCTGAAACTTAGAGAGTGTATGTGAGAAGTATGATAGTATTTTTTGTAATTGTTTCAACTAAATGTGAATTAGCAATGTAACGGCTAGATAGAAATTTTAAAATAGATAAATAAAACATTGTTAATCCCAAGCAAATTGATTTTTATTTATGTAAACTAGTCACATTAAGTTAAGTTTGCAAAGTCAGGTTTGCAAAGTTAGGTTTGCAAAGTCAGGTTTGCAAAGTCAGGTTTGCAAAGTCAGGTTTGCAAAGTTATTTTCTACTAACATAGTTTTGCCCCCAAGCTTTGGCAAGGCAAACGCATAAAGTGGTGTACTGTTTAAAAATCAATAACGTTTATTTCTTTAAGCTTACAACATAAGCACTTAGACAAGTCATATTTTATACTATAAACACGTTTATAAATTGTATAATTATTATCAAATAAGAAACAAAGTTTTTTTGTCCACTAGGGAAAGAAGTGGAAAATAAACCACTAGTAAGTGTATATATGACTTCTCTCATTAATGCAATCGTCTATAAAGTAATAGGCTTTCTTTATAAGATGTCGTTTTATGTACTGTTTAAATTTACGAATAGGGAGCAGAGTTGCTTCAGATGGAAGCTCGTTATAAAAGCGTACGCGATTTCCAATAAATGATTTCCTTACCTTTCGTAATCTATATGATAGGATGTGCAGTTTGTTCTTGTTTCTTGTATTTATTTAGTGAACATCAAATTTTTTTTTTAAAAGCTATCTCTATTTTTGTGCTTATACATTAGATTTTCATATATATATATATATTGCGATATTACCGTCAAAATATTTATGTCTTTAAATAATTCCCTCAAAAAGCGGCGTGGCTTTAATCTATAAATTGCGCGTACAGCCCGTTTTTGGAGAACAAAGATAGTCTGAATATCGGCTGCCCGTCCCCAAAGCGTACCATGATACTATGGAAGTAACTGAAATAAACTAACCCAGCTGTATCTCCATCGGTAATATATCTAATTGTTCGAACCGCATGTGCTGCTGAACTAAGTCTGCCTGCGAGAGCATCAATTTGCGGTCTCCATTGAAGAGAGGAATCAATATGTAACCCTAGGAAAACCGTTGAGTCGACAAGGTCAACGATCTCATCATTTAATATTATCTTAGTTGGAAGTTCTCTTACATTTGGTAACACGAATTTTATGCATTTGGTTTGTTTTGCATTTAGTAAGAGGTTGTTGGAGGTGAACCAATCTAGAGCGTTGCCAGAAGGTAACTTTTGTTACCATTTTGGTGATTTTTCACTACGTCCGGTTACTTCTAGGTAACACGACTTCAAAGGTTACTTTTAGGTAATATTTTGGAAATTGTCAGTTTTTTATTTCCAGCGCTGGCAAGGCAACTCTACAGAGTACATTAAAATAATTATGGCAACACGCTCTCTGCTCTCATGTTTCGATCGTTTGTACTTTTGTACCTATATAATGTGCCCAACTCCTGAAAATATGTCTCTCGCACTAATGAATAAGATCCTTGATAGGTCACAAAATATGACTCGCTGAAGTGAATAGGAAGAAAGTTTTTCGATATGAAAAATTTAGCCTTTGTTTCCTAATTTTAAAATTTAAAATCATCAGGTTTTTGTTGGTCTTTCATTATTACCCCTACTTGTTTTTACTTACCGTCAACTCGCATTAAGCGGGTTTCCTCGACCTTCATCATCTGCACCGCGGAGATTTGGAACTACTGCTGTTTTTTTCAGCCAATTACAAACTGGGTTTCTTCAAACAAGAGTGAATAGGTGTCTTCCAGACCGTCATGATACATTGTCGGCCACATCTTCACTTTCCACTAGGTGAGATTGTGGTCAAACGAAGGTCTTTCGACTATTAACAACTTATTTCTACATATATAAACTTTTAGTAGGTAACTAAACTACTAATTAAATGGGAAAAAATATAATAAGTAACTTTTCACTCTAAAAGGTTACTTTTTTATTTCTTTCAGGTTGCTTTTGACAAGAGCCAGCTGGCAACACTTTGTGAAAGCGAGTTATTTACATCGTCATAATTACATTTATTTCTGTCAACTTCAAAAATCAATGAAGCATCATCAGCAAATAACACTATCATAGAGATCTTTTGCTAAAAAGAGGAGATCATTTACATATACTAAAAATAAAAAGGGTCCTAATATTGATCCTTGTGAGACGCCCAATTCAATTTATGAGCCCCGAGATCCCTCTTTACCAATATCTACGTTTTGGACTCGACCAGATAAATAAGATTGCATAAGGTCCAGTGCCCCGTTGTCAACACCGTAATGTTTCAATTTTCCAATTTGTGTATGATCTACACTACACAATCAAAAGCCTTAGGAAGGTCACACAATATACCAATAGCGTTCCTCGCCCTATCCCAGGCATCCAATATGTGCTTTAATAGAACTGTACCAGCATCGGTTGTCGATCTACCCTTAGTGAAGCCAAATTGTCTTTTATGAAGTAGTCTATTAAGGTTAAAGTGTGAGGACAACTGAGTAAGAATAATTTTTACAAAAACTTTACTCATTGTAGGAAGTATTGAAATTAGCCTGTAGTTGGCTGGATCACTGTGACTACCAGATTTATAAAGAGGTACCAATTTACTATATTTCATGAGATCAGGAAAAACTCCTGCGTCGACACAACTATTGAAAATATAGGCCAAACAAGGAGCAACTTCCTTAATAAGTAATTGAACTCAGTACTTTGGATGAAATACCCCAAAGATCCTCAGTATCCTTGATGTTAATTGACTTATATGCTTTCACTGTATAATTAGCATTTACATGGCTAAAGACAAAGACCTCCTTACATTTTTTAACACATGATTCTAATAATTTAACGGCCATTGGAGGCGAGGAGTTTAGAGACCGGGCAACGAAGTTAGGAATATTTAAAAAAATGCATCAAAAGCATCGGCTATATCTTTATCATTTATGAGTATTGAATTATTAATTTTTAACCTTATTTCTCTATTCCGTGGCTTTACCAGTTTCGTTATTTATTAGTGTCCATGTTGCTTTTTTTTTGGATGAATTTACTAGCTTTTTCCTCAAGAACAGGCATTTCGCAGCTTTGCAGACTTTCTTAAAAGTTTGAGTAGTTAGTTGGTTACATACAAAAGAAACGCAGGATCATGTAACACAGCTTCTCTAGCACAATAAAGGTCATATAGTCTATTCCGACTTCTATAGATGCCGGGAGTGGCCCAATCGGTGAACCCAACCTTGTCTCTAACTATGCATGTTTTAAGTTTGAAGACTTCACCGTGTTCATTGTTTATAATATTCAAAAGATCGGCCAATAAGTCCTTTGGGTCATCAGAACAAAATACATTAGTTACTGCTAGTTGTACTTTAGTTTGAAAATTCCTAATACGGTTCTCTGTGATAGGCCTGTAGGTATATTTCTCAACTTTGTTTTTACTGTTATAATCATAATTAAAATTGACACTCTGACCATAATGGTCCGATTTGAAATGCTTTATTACTGCTTTTTTGGTTAGGGATTGATTGCAGTAAATATTATCTAAACAAGTGGCAGTTGTTGGGGTTACCCTAGTAGGGTCGTTGAAAAGATGTTGTAAACTAAAGCATTTGAATAAATTAAGCAATCGATCGGCAAGAGAATTCGCTCAAATATCTATATTAAAGTCGCCCGCCACAAACAATGAGATCTTTCCTATATGTAAGTACTTTCAACAAAAATTCTTCCATAGTACATTCAAAAACTACCCGATTTGCGTCGGGGGGCGGTACACAGTACACGCACACTATGATATGCCGCTTCACTTCCACACATGAAAGTTCAATAGTCCTCTCAATAGTAAGGTTTATAATATCTTTCCGTTCTTTACATTTTACACTATAATCCACCACGTATTGCAGCTTTTCTTTTAATAGGAACTTGCAAAACAATAGTAACTGATTTTCTACAATCCAGTGTTCTGTTTAGCACATAATATCTACATTTAAATAATTTGAAAATAGTTCTAATTCTAAGATTTTGCTGGGTAAGCCTTGTATATTCTGATGGACTAAATGAAATGTTTTTTTTTTTTTTGCTTCCCTATTGTCGTTGTGGTCAGTTTAAATTTGCATTTACTGACACTGTCGTTTTAATGCCCTCATTAGTACTACTACACATACAGGCTCGTCGGTTAACTGCGTTATACTATTTATAACGGGATCAAAAATATTATATGCTAACAACTTAGCAATTATTATTTTGCTATGTTTGGTTAGGTACCTTGTATCCCTAGTCAAAAAAAATTTTACTAATAAATTTATTAGCATCAAAAAATAATACATCATTACTATGACGACATGTCATATTATACATCAGCATGTTATTTTGACTCAAATTTTCAGTTTGCTTTAATGTCAATGACTTTGAGTAGGGGAAAGAGCAAATAATTAGTTTCCCCAGTCCATTCTGTACCTTTTCTAGAAGTACTTCAATCAACAAGTCTAATCAACTGTGACCGTTTCACAGAACTTTTACCAAGCTGAACAATCAGTGTTGCGAGTGTCATCTTGTTGAATACAGTCAGTAATCATATTTATACTAGCATTTGGATAGCAATTATTTACTACATTTTGTAGACGCAACTCACTCAGTAGAAGACCCATCCCGTTACCCAACTTATCTGAATACATCACAGTCCTCCGGGTATATTGAATATGGTCTAGACCTAAATCCTTAACAGGAGACGGCACAGCTTGAACTGAACGGCCCTCAGTGGGTGCAATTGGTACTGCATTGTTGGTGGTAAAAGGTATGATGTTTTAATAACCATCCACTATTACGGGTTACGGGATACTCTCCCGATAACAATGAAATATTTTTAATTCTTGATATTTTTTGCCTATAAAGAGTAGCCTTGGCAAGACAACCGCATATGGGAGTGTAATGTTTGCATACCTAGTGATGTTTTGATAAACCATCCACTTTTACGGGACATTCTCCCGACAAAAATGAAGGATTTTTAATTTTTTGTTGTTCTTACAATACTATATTTTGTTGTTCTACTTTCTCTACAATAACGTCATGTATATTGCCTATGCAAGCGTGTTATTTTAACATGATCCACGTCCTTAAGATATTCTCCCGACAAAATGGAGGGTCTAGCAGTGTAGTGTACCTTATCAAGTAAGTGCATAACCGTGTACGTTGTGTGTTGAGCACTTGTCCGAACATTGTCCGAAAAGTGATCACTTTATTGCGTTATTGCCTCCAGGGGGTAGCCCTGGCAAAACAAAAACGCAAAACACATTCGTTTTACCTACTTTATTGGTGTTTATGGTGAACCAGGTCATGCATGTGATAATATCAGTTCAATTATAAAGTGGAGGAAAAAAAACAGTATTTTACGTACCTTTTTGTGGGGTAGTGACTCCTATCCCGCTTCTGAAGTGTAACACACACACACACACATACACTATTATTCATGGGTTTGGCAAATAAAACAATTAGCTAGTATTTTAGCAACTTATAATTCCACAACTTTACTTATTGGGCAGAGTTACCCCTAGGAGTTTACTAGCACGACTGGCTCCGCTTGGTCGGAGACCGGCTTTTTATAACATGGCTTCCAACGACATTCTGTACTACTTTGACTCCGCCCACTCAACTTCTCAACCAATAGGAGCTAGAGTCAAACCAGCGACTATTTCCACTACCAGGTTATGGGATTATCATTGTAGAAATGTTACATTTAATTGAATTATTGAGCAAGTTGTTGGTAGGTTCTAGGTTTCCCAGTGTTGCATCTATTTTAAAGCTAAGTACCTACCTAGTTATTTATTTATAACTAGCGGTTCGCCCCGGCTTCGCACGGGTAGTTATTTTTTCGTCAATTTTCCAATGTTTTTAATACTTCTTATCCTATCCCGGACTAAGAGAAATCCAACAAATCAAAAACCATGAAAATCGGTCCCGTCGTTCTTGAGTCATAAATGGTGTAACTAACACGACTTTGTTTTATATTACGAGTACATAATAGATTACAACTTCTGGTAGAGCAATATTAAGCTGAAGTGAGGCCTATTGGTTCACAGGGGGGGGGGGGGGAGGAGCACTTGATGTTTATGGTACCTACCTATTTTAATGTATAATAATTCCGAAACATTTATAAACAAATCTTTCTACGTCCATATGTAAAAACGCTTATAGGGATGTGGTATCACCACAGGGTATCAACATGCTACGTTTTTATGTCATGAATCAGTAAGCTACTTTCATAGTTACCAGCGCTTATATTTGTCGCCACAAGAGTTAGATAGGTACCTATAGCGAGAGACATTCTGCCAGCACAATACGTCCCAGTAACAATAGCCACTTTCGTAGGTTTCCATACTTATCACCACGTTGTCTCGTGGGATTATCGAATCGTGAGCTCTGCGTTGTTTTCTAAACATCGCGGTTTTATCTATAGGTACATATTATATTTTCCTACATATGACAGAACTGGACAGTAGATAGATCTGATAATCTATAATACCTACATCAACAGGAAGTCAAAAGTATAAGAGGAACCGTGTGAATTATATATAACTTCGCGCCTTGAGTCCCAGATCTCGATCAAACGAAACGAAACTGGAAAAATTGTACTTTGGTTTATTAAATTAGTACCTACCCCCCTAGCACGGGGATTATTGTCTAAGGTAGAATAGAGAAAAATTACGTCACTTTGTCATCGAATGCGTAATTTATTCGAAACGAACTCCTTCCACTTCAAAAATTTACGCAATGTATGGCGTTGCGATGTCATAATTGTCTATTCTACCCTAGAGAACAATCCCCGTGCTAGGGGGGGTGTTCCGCTATGCTCGGTAAAGCCACGGCCCTACTTTGGCGCTCGGCTGACTCTCTGACAGTGTACGCCGCAGTAGGCCAGTGGCTTAAGGCGCATACCCCACCCAAACTAACGCCGCCACCTACTTTATGTTATTATTCTGTTTAACAAAGGAATTTTCAAAAATCCATCTTCCAGTTTGTGATGCCTATCATAAAAGCTTTTTTTTAATGCCTATGTAATAGTTTTATTCTATTTAGTTTAGGAAGAGATACGAAAATAGATTTTGGTGGCCACCAACGGCAACTTCGTATTTCTATCTTCGTATTTTTGCTAGTACCCCATACCACGATCCTTAAGCGATACCGGTATCGCTACAGGTTTGTATGGAAAGCGACAGAAATAGCGATATTTTTCCTGGATTATGCGTGGGGAGGTGAACGACCCATATTGCCTTATTTGATGTTTGGCTTGGGTTTTCAAATGATGACCATTTAAAACATAAGAAATCTATGTACTAAAATATCTTATTTCCTGATCCGTTTATAAATCCTCTTTACTTTATACTTACATTATGGATGACTCCGGATCAATCAAGTTAAAAGAAGTCAATGCGATCAAAGAGAACATAAATACTACGCGAAGAGACTGATGTACAAACAAGCTTTTTTAGCTAACAATTGCCAAATGACTGGCACCCTAAAGAACTGAACTGTCAAAATAAAATGACGGTGAATAGTGGGGAGACAAGTGGTAGAAATAGTATCGATCTAATACCTACAGTAATTAGGTACTACAAATATTAGGTAGTGTTGATGAAATCCTGTATTTATACTAACTTATGTGAAAATGAATGTCTTTGTAGTGCCAAATGGGGGCCACTTACCGGTTTTCGTCCAATGGAAAGTTTGCAAAGAACCGGGAGGTCTGTAAATGCGCTTCTTTGATGCTACATAATAACTCACAACTTCGGCCAGAACGTCTCCTTGGCATTTTGTTAGTCCAATATACATAAACTATGGTATTTAAATACAAAAAATGGTTTTATTCCACTAACACGCCGCACCGATTATTCGAGTCTCTATCTCGGAAGTTAACACCTTAACCAGTCTCATATAATTAGATCAGACGGAGGAGAAAAAACTCAACTCAACGCCTGGAACACAAAGTTGGGAAAAATTAAGAGTACTTTTCAAAATTGCCCAACAATATTTCTTCAAACGAAAAGTAAACAACAAGACATAACATAGACAGACATGTTTTGTGTTGCCGTACCATTTTTATAAGTTTATACTAAGCTCACAATGATCTACTCTAAAATTATAATTATTTATCTTTAAAGGTACTATGAAATAAATGTTTCGGAATAATATTATGGATAAATCTTTATGTTTTTTAGACCCAAGATATAGAGAAACATTTTAATCATTGTAATAAATGATTGAAATTTTCTTCCATATTTCGTTCATTTGTATCCACCTGGGAACATTGGTAAGGTTTCTTGGTGTTGCTCATGAATTGCATCGGTCGCCATACATTTTCTTATTAAATCCTAGTTTCCTCGCACTGACAATGTGAATGCGATGACAAAGCGCTGTTTGCGTCATTTGTCAAAGTAAAACGAAAAAAAAAATAGTGGTTTTATACTATTTGAAAAAATGTAATTCCTCTACAAAATAGTAACATAACATTTCATAAACATATATTTATGAATAAGTAACGATCGCAAATGATTATTTCTTTTAACTTTATAGGATCTTAAAAGAGTCCAAAAGTGTATATCCCTAAACTTTGCATCATCTACATACCATTATGTATTTTATATAATGTAACCGTCGCTGTTAATAGTAGGCCTCTGAGCTTACCTGAGTTAAATGCTCTGTACAGGAGAAATAAACAAAGCAACAGTACCTTCAATATAGCTGATATTAGGAACGGATACTTGCAGTTCGTCAATCCACCAATTTACAGTGTGAAAGTGCCCACCAAACCTGTGTCAAACCTGACGATCCAACGCGTTGAACAAATACGTGATAAGGTATCGTTTCAATAAGAAAAAGATTAGAACGTTAATTTTGTTTCCCTGATAACATAGTTGTAACATATGCCTCGGGGCAAATGTTTGTAAGATCTACAGACATTTGTTCAGGGTGTTCTGGTCGTTTTCTATATATAATAAAAAATATCTATCTACGTATTGTATTATGTTATGTATATCAGTTATCTAGTACCCATAACACAAGCTCTGCTTAGTTTGGGGCTAGATAATGCTGTGTGAATTGTCCAGCATTATTTATTTATTTATTATTTATAGGTATGCCTCGGGGCAAATGTTTGTAAGATCTGCAGGATGTTTTTAAGGGTGATCTAGTCGTTTTCTATGTATAATAAAAAATATCTATCTATGTATTATAATAAACATTGCGGTCCGCCCCGGCTTCGCACGGGTAGTTATTTTTTCGTCAAGTTCCCAATGTTTTTAATATTTATCGTATTCCGGACTAAGAATCCAACAAATCAAAAACCATGAAAATCGGTGCCGTCGTTCTTGAGTCATAAATGGTGTAACTAACATGACTGTGTTTTAGATTATGTAAATCTTTTACCCATAACATAAGCTCTTCAGCTAGCTAATTTTGAAGAGCAATGTCGGTTACTTTCATTCTTCTACGGTTTTTCGTATTCCGGATTCTATCGCGTATGTAGAGAAGCTCCGAGCATAGCTCCATCAGTTCAGGTCAGATCCAGGACTGTTTAAAGTTATGGTGATATAATTCTAGAACTATTTAAGAGCAAATAAAACTTGGCCGGCCATATGTTACTTTGTTAGTGTAGATGCTGGATGCGGCAAGCTGAAGACAGTGGGCTATGGCACTCATTAGGAAGAGGACCAAATCCAGCAGTGTTTTTAACGTCAAAAACAGGGCTAATACAGGACCTTACCTCCCTTTCCACCTTAAAACCCTCTTTAATAACAGCCTTTTGCCTGTTGACCATATATAATAAAATAAGTAAATAATTCTGGACAATTCACACAGTATTATCCAGCCCCAAGCTAAGCATAGCTTTTTTATGGGTACTTGTAAACTGATTTACGTAATATAATACAAAGATATACACCAGAACACCCTGATCAAATTTCTGCAGATCGTACAAACAATAGCCCCGAGGCGGGAATCAAACTCGCAACCTCCTACGTCGCAGGCAGACCTCTGCCCACCGCGCCACAGTGGTCGTCGCATTCGGCACGCGTTTTTTTCTGCCAGTATAAAGCCTGACTTTTAATTTTGCATGTAAGGTGCCCATGCCCATTCCACTTATCCAATTTCTTTGTCCAATGTACATTTAGTCAAAGAACTTGGATGACTTCATCCAATTTACTAGCAACACCAATATTTGATCAATGATTCAGATACTTGTTTCTGCCCGCGGCTTCGCACGCGTTGTTTCTATGAAAACGTATACAGGTTCCTGGTTCAGTCTTTCCATTGGAAACTGAATTTTTATGGGTTAAATTGTAGCCTATGGTTTATTACAAGGCAAAAGCAACACGTCATATGCAAATTTTCAGCTCGATCTGGTGAGAAGTTTTGACGTGAAGAAGTAACAAACTTCCTTCTATCCTTCTGAATTTTCGCATTTTTAATATTAGTGTGATGTGATGTATTTTAAATCAAGTACGCAAATTACATAAGAATCTTGGACGACTGGAATGGTCATCCATCTAAAAATTTGATCAAATATTGGACAAAGAACTTGGACAAAGATATTGGATGAGTGGAATGGAATCCTAAGGCCGGGTCCTGAATGGTGTTACGGGGCGTTATTCTGCCCTTCGTTGAATTATATGAATGTACTATTCGTTACAAGCATGATACGTGACGTCGTTAATCGTTGCAAGCGCCTTCTTTTCTCGACTGACTACACAAACGCTCGCTGCTAATGGTGATTTTACACCTGCAAGTGCACTTTCTATCATTCTAAGTCTGAGGTTTTGCCCATTTTGTATAGTTTAGAAAGAGATATCCTCTATTTCGATTTAGACGCAGAAACACAGATGTTTGACATTGAAAGCTCTGCTTGTGCCTCTCTGGCACAAGCTAAAATGAACTTTTATGCGTCGAAGCTAAAATCTAATGTAATTTTTCCCGGCCCAGACTGATAAGCCAGAACCTAACGTATTTTTATATAATTTAACACGTTATGGCAAATGCAGACAGGACGAGATGGCAATGAATTGAATTTTTTACCAACGGAAATTCAAACGTTTCGTTATAGAAATACGTCATAAATTGCTATGGTTTAAAATGATGCCGTGGCATCGGAAAATCTGTTTCGATGTCTAATACGTATCTATACGTTTGAATGTCCATTGGTAAAAAAATAAATTCTTTGCCATTCAAATCAAATCATTTTGCCATTCCGTCCTTTGGCCGGTCTGCGTTACCCCTTACATTACGCCCAGTAACGCCTCCAGTCAGTACCCTGCTTTATCACTTTTACATCATGACAAGTGGTGACAATAATGACACTACTAAGAGTATACTAAGCTTATTTATGTAGCTTAGAGAATAGAGATAATAAGACTTGATGTAGATATATACACCAGGTCCATACAAATGCATGGGATCGGCGTCGTTCATATAATGTCGAGACACGCAGGTTTGGACTTAGCGAGGAGTTGATTCTGGGTGAGCTTCCGCATCATGTAAGTGATTTTTTATTTATTCAGCAAACAAAAATTTAAATAGAAATAGCAGAAAATAAGTAGCAATAGAATAAGCCGTGTGGTGCCGGCATAGAATTTGCACCACCCCAACTCTAGGTACTCAACCGTGGGTGTCGTAAGAGGTGACTAAAGGACATACACCGAGGGGCGGGCATCAGCAGCGCCTCTTGCAGAGTAGACTTACCACCGAACTGCGATCTCAAACCCGCATGCCCAGCGTGGGGATTATAGGCATTACCCCCATGAGAAAAAAGCCAATAAGGCGATTATCAGGGGGAGGCCTGCGTCCAACAGTGAACCGTTAAAGGGTGAGGAGGTGAAGTAGCAAAAATATGGATACCGTTCACAGAGTAAGCCCTCTGCAACATTATTTTAGTGTCAAGTAGTCTACAGAATACAGTTTTTTTTTTGCTATAAAACTGACTCCTTAAACTTAGACGTAGTACAAGCCGACTATAGTGGCTTATTTGGTATAGAACACATCAGCACCAGCTTGTTCTACAAATGTAGGTATTTATTTATTATAATTCATTTCATGGATATACTTGATTCCAGGTACTATTTTATAAATTGCATAACAAGTGGACCCTTTCATACCGGTCATTTTGTGCAGGAAGTATTTTATCAGAAACTCGTGTTTTATCGTCGTCTAAGTGCTTTCTAACTAACAGGAAAAAGTAAGATTTTCTTAATTTCTTTTTAGTAATAAAAACCTAGACTTTGACGTAGACTATCGTGTAATGTTCGGCTAAAAATGTATTTTTTCTAAAAATTTGGCCAACATTATTCTTCAAAATTTCGATAGGTACCATGCCGTAAAAGTTCCAATTTTTGAACCCCAAAAAAAACTCGTATTTACTAAATAAAATATGAGGATTCAGAATCGCCCTTTTCAGCTTAGTTTGGATAACTAACCTAACTGACAGAACTTAATTTATCGAGTTTCTGCGATAGGTACATTATGTATGTACTCATCACAGATACAGCTCGACAGGCGCGTAACCCAATGAATATTTGTTTCAGCCTAAGAATTACTGTAAACAAAGTGAAAGTGGTTGCTGGTACACTGACTACAGTGGCTAAGCAACCTACTTCGGATGATTCTGATACGGAACAATGGAGGGCTATTCAAAAGATTTACTCCCAAATGTTCTATAGGTATCCCGCATTCAATCTTTGTGTTTTGGTAAGTGCAGCATTTTGTATGGTATATTTATTTTGTAGTCTCCAAACTGGCTTATGAACGTGGAGGTAGATGGAGACTATGCAGTGTATATAATGGAAAAACTCTTCAGTCGAAGAGTATGTATTTCCACCACAGGTAATTTAAAATCAAAATCATACATAAAAAGATAGATAATTCGTTATTGTACCACTATTAATTACCATTAATGTTGGCTATAGAAACCTATTTTTAAGAATATTTGCATGCCAATGTGTTTTGGTGAAGAATGTGACACTATCCTAATGTTTAAGTAAGACCTTGTATTATAACCATATTTCCTGCAATAAATGAATTGAATTAAATTGAATTGAATAGTTCCTTAGACTTCATGATTATGTCAGTGAGTGGCCTACCTTTGACTCCACATCTTTGACCTGTAGGATGTGAATATTAAAAAACCTCCCACCAAACACGTGTCTGTTTATTTTAAGTCACCGGTATTAGTCATCAGTCATATAATAATTTCAAAACCGTAACTGTGATGAGTCATCACAGTTACGGTTTTGAAATTATTATATGGAAAACAGTACAGAATTAAAAGCTATGAGCCTCGTAATTTCCGTAGGAACTATTTCAGATTCACATTTCAATAACTTTATTGACGACCTCAGTGGCGCAGCGGGCGAGAGTCTGCCTGCGACGCAAGAGGTTGCGGGTTCGATCCCCGCCTCGGAACAAATTTGTGTACGATCTGCAGAAATTTGTTCCGTTGGTCTGGGTGTTTTCTATGTATAATAAAAAATATGTATCTATGTAATGTATAATATTACGTATATCAGTTATCTAGTACCCATAACACAAGCTCTGCTTACCTTGGGGCTAGATAATGCTGTGTGAATTGTCCAGCATTATTTATTTATTTATTATTATTTATTTCTTTAGGCTTACAATATACTCACAAACCTATAGTAATTATGAATGGCAGAGTAATTATAATTGCCAATAGATGTACATTAGACATAGAATAGGTATTATTGTTTATTTCTGTCGCAAATTAACGATAAAAAATTGCTTAATAATAATTATCATGTCCGACACAGCAAACAGGATTGCTTCACTATGAAAATAAAGCTAATCTAATTTTTTTAGGATGTTACAAAACCTTGGATTTTCAATTCTGTTGTCTCCAATATTCCCTTGGCAACAAGGGACATGAACTTTGATGGTGTCTGCGAGTCTGTATCTATGAGAGCCACCAAGGTAAAAAAAAATACATTCTTATCTAAATCCTACAGGTTGTAGGCAGCGAGTTCGCCCATCATGCAATCTTTCAACAAGGTCCTAACCACTCTTTAGAATCCTCAGGTTGGGATACTGTTGAATGGCTGCTTAGGTAACCCTATTAATAATTTATGTAAATTTATATTTTGGTATTTTGTATCGTGTAATATGAATAAAGAAACTTGTTTATTATTTTTATTATTAAATAATTCAAACCTTCCATGACCATAAAATTATCGTGAAGCGGAGACTGGCAAAAATGTTTTACTATTAATCTTAGCCCCACTTGCACAACAATATTTAAAAGTCTAATTTTGATTAACTTTAACGTATTTGTATGGTTTGACAGCTCACTAATCAAAATTAAGCTAGTTAATTATCGTTGTGCAAGCGGTTCTTAGTCTGCGATTTTTTCAGTTTATGGATTTGGAATCCTCGAATACCCCATTTCGTTTGATTCCTTACGCTACGCCCTATATAGGTACACGATACAGGGCGTTCTAATGTTGAGTCTAATTTAAATTTCATCGTTTAATATAAGTTTAAACTTTAGGGCCCTATCTCATTGGGACAACATGGTGGCGCTACCAATCGCACCACCGTGTTGTCTTGAGCTACCAAGCGTGAAACTCCAAAACAAACACCACCACCAACTGGTGGCTAAACCCTTAATTTTTCAATAAAAATAAGCATAGTTATTGAACTAAATATAAAAAACATTTCATATGCTGCGTTTTTTGAAATAATGTCCTAAATTAATAGAAAATAATCAAAAACTTGATTTTTGAGATTGCGTTGCTCTGCTCTGTCCCGCACCTATAAACGCGCAAACCTATGCCTATCCTTTTCACAAAATGGCGTCGTAGATGTCCATAAGGTACTTTGGCTGATCACTAATATTGTAAACGTTTACAGAGTTGGTCAATCGTGAAAAATATGTTTAGGGAGAAACTGCAAATGATACGAAGAAAAAGCTGCGAACACTTGTTGCTTAGAAGTTGCAGATTGTTTTACTGCACAGTCAGCATTTCAAAGAACCTAAATAGGGCTTTAGTTGTGAGTAACTTTTTGATCTTAAGTTTGTTTGTATGGTTTATCACAGGAACAAAATACAGTGGGAAAGCCATAAAATTTAAAATTATATTCACTATTTATAGAAGTCTGAAGAGTATAATCATTAATCAGCTCTTGTGTCTGCGAGCGTTTATGGACTACGAGAAGACCTTTAACTCTGTCGAAACGTGGGCTGTTTTGTTTGATCCTTACAGCGATGCAAAGTAGGCTATCGTTATTTGGAGTTATTGAGATGTCTCTACGAAGCGCCGGTTCACAAGCGCGTTGGAAGATATGTTTTAGACGCTGGACGAGAAAAGAAAGGGCTTCAACATAAACGGCGATTACATGTCACACCTACGATTCGCTGTTGACATAGTTTTATGCGGAGTCGATAGAGGAGGATCCAGCTAAGCTGGGCAGAGTTAGGAAAATTACGCAGAGTCCTCTTATCATCCATACAAAATTGCTCTCGGCGGGCTATGGAAAGAGCTCGGAGTTTTTCTGAAGGATTTATTATTCATAATAAATACATCCGACAGAGAAGCAAATTTATCGACATAGCTCTAAGAATTAACAAGCTGAAGTCACAGTGGGCCGGCCATATCGCGCAAAGAACCGACAACCGCTGGGGTAAATGTGTTTTTTGAGTGGAGAACACGACTCAGTAAACGTAGTGTAGGTGTAGGCCAGGTGGGATGACGACCTGCGAAACACTGCAGGCAGATGCGGATGTGTCAAGCTGACGACAGGGCGCTATGGTGCTGATTAGGGGAAGCATAATGTCCTGCTATGGACTAATATAGGCTGATGATGATGATTCGTCATAAAACATTCATAAAAGTTATATCTTTGAATTAGTTTTTGTGTAGTAGCATTAAGACCCCATGCCAAACTAGCGCCGCCACATAATTTATCTTATAAACGTAAAAACTTATCTTAAAACGATATCTAATATAAGCTTTTTTTAAATGTCTCTATAATAGTTTTATTTATTAGATTAGGCAGAGATACGATGTTGAAATTTGTGGCCATCAAACTTAATTATCGCATCTCTGCCTAAACTATACAAAATAAAACTTATGGAGGCATTAAAAAAAAGCTTATAAAATGTATCACAAATAGCCCATTAAAATTGTGAAATTTCCTTTGTTCAACGAAATAATAAGATAAAATACCTATTTTATCTCCCGAGCCAAACTAATGCTGCCACCTGGCAGCATTAGTTTGGCTCGGGGTATCGTTTTAAAATTTGTCAATAAATTCCTAATTTCTTTATATAGGAGACAGAAGGAGCAGGTCTCATATGCCATGGTACAGGTGATCCAGCAGAAGTAGACGAAAACGTTGGAGTCTTGGTCGGAGTCACCGCTCTTGTGAACGTAGACCTGCCCTCTCTTCACAATCGAGTCGGGATCTTCAACAATTGGATTGTGGATAGGGCTTGCTGGCAGAGAAACGATTGGTTGTTGATGATTGTTATGGTTTTATCAAACGTCTTGTAAAATGTGCTTTGCGTTTTCTTTTCATCATCATCGTTGACTTAGAACATCCACGAAGGATGTTCATCCAGATAAAAGAACGCTGGGTAGGTAGTAGGTACCTAGCGTTAGTATTTTATTGCGACGTGTAGGTAATGTCGTAAGTTCTAGATGTAGCACTTGTCCGTAATAGCGGCCTGCACAGGTAAGGTTTGGACCGCGCATCTGGGACTGCGTTCCAAACCGCGGATGGATCCGTGCGGTTTTGACTGTATACCTACCGGAGTTTTCCGTTTTCAGCATTCATCAGTGATACGCTATTTGCAAACGGGCTAAATATCCCGCCAGTGGAGTACCAATAGATAAATTTGTAAAAACATTGACGAAAAAATAGGATATCAAATAAGAAAATGATAGGTTGATATCATAAATTCATTGTTGCTAGCTCTACTCGCTTCTACTGTTATTTTATATTAATAATTACTATTAATGTAGTACAGTTTCTTTTTATTAATTAACTACTTTGTATGATAGTTTACATTCACAGATTTGAACAAACCTTTTTAAATATTAGTTTCCTAGTAGAAGGACCAAAAAATGCATAGCCAAAAATTAGTTATATGAGTTTATAATTCAGGTTTTTGTATCACTTTTCAAAAACCTTTAGGTTTAAAAGTGCGTTAAAGTAAGTGTGTTAAGTGCGTTTTTTAAAGTGCGTTATCGCACTCTAGGTAATCTCTAAGATATTAAATATATTGCATTTGTGCATGCGTTATGCACAAATTTATACTGCATAAGGATTGGTGTACGTACCTACTGTACACCAATCTTAGTCGAGACCGAGATTATCTAGATAGTAGATAGTTAGATATCTATTAATTAAGTATACAGTTAAGTAGGTAGTAGCCTACACATTTGCTCCCCTTGGAGTCGAGACCCTAGGTTCGTGGGGTACCGAGGCTCTCCGGGTTTTCAAAAAATTATCTGAGCGTCTGGTCGAAGCGACGCGTGACCCGAGAGCTGGTGAGTATCTGGAACAGCGCATCAGCATTGCTATACACCGGGGCAATGCAGCCAGTGTCTTAGGCACGCTTCCAACTGGTATTGATATGGATCAGTTGAGCTACCTGTAGATTGTTTGCAACAGTTTGCAGATAGCTTAATTGTTTCTATTGTAAATACTAGTTTTAATTTAAATTTGTTATTTGATTGTTATTTTCTTTCTGAATAAAGAATTAAGAAAACAAGTTAAGTAGGTAAGTACCTATTTTGAGTTTAAAATGTGGGAAGAAGCTGTTCTCCTGTAACACAGCTACATTATAGCTACCACGGGAGACAGAGCTCCAACTTTATTTGTAACTAAGTGATATTATTTTTGAATAAACGATTTTGTATTTTGTATATTCCCAAAAATATTCGATTTCCGCAGGACTCGAATCCCATAAAAACGTTCAGAATTTTAGTAGGTATGTAATGAATGGAATTTCACCTGTAACATCGACTCTTTTAGTGGCCGGGATGTACAAACTACAAAGTGTCAAGTCATGCCGAGAATCTATTTCACCTAAAGGCACATTTATAAATATCTGCCGCATTCTCTATATTAATTTAACTTAAATCTAATAAAAAGACAGTTGCGAATCACCTTCGTTAAAGTAATCATTTCCAATTCCTGGTGAAGATACTATAAACAGTTCCTAAGATGATAATATTATATGACCGTAGAGGGTAGAGAGACCGCAATCTGCAATTGATTTTGTTTAAAACTTTTTAAACTTTCGCGATTTGATAACATATTTAAGATTATTTATCGGTAAAGGTACGCGATAAATACCCGATAAATAATCTTAAATATGATTTTGTTTATTCGAGCAAATGGAAAGGGTTGAGTTTTTGTACGTACTCTTAACAAAGGTTTTACTAAACGAAGTAATGAGTTACATTTCCATGAATGGAATCTATGAGCTTTGATCAGTTATTGAGATAATGACATTCTCCAAACCACGTCTGAGTGCCCACATAATAACTGATTGTTACTATTGAATGCATACTTTTACAATTAGAGATTTTCCTATCGAATGTTTCACAACATTAACTAGGTATGTACTTAGAAGCGTAGGGGAAGGTGGGGAGGCTTCGTACGCTTTTTGTTCTGAGCCTTCTAAAATAAAAACTAACAGCTAATTTAATATAAATCTAATGCTACTGCATCGTCCACTTATCTGACTATAATAACAGCGTATTTCTGATTTGATACAAAGAAACTTGGCGAAATTATAACGATTTTCCCAAAAAGTGGGAATTGTACGAACGCACCCCACACGTGGAGTACATTCGAACACCATTTGTATCTTCTAGGAATTTATTATTTTCTCAGCTATTTCACCTTTTTTAGTCACCTTTTAGGCATATCTTACTGATCTAGTTTTATAATTATTATATTCTTGATTTTAATTTGTGTTAGTTCCATGGGGTGCATTCGTACAGTATAAAAATTACATACAATTTAAGTATACGAAGGTACCCCAATCAAACCAAAAAATCATAATAAAAAAATAACCGTTATGGTAATCATTAAACTATTGTTAATTATAACAATCTTATGCATGTATTTACAAACTAGACAAATATGTTTTTCTCATTCTATTAAAACTTATTAAAGACCGATGCTTCCAAGGAAAACAAAAAATTACTTTTGAGTAGCCAAAACACATATTAACTCTTTTTGTCAAAGTCTGCTAGCGCTATACATATGAGCGGCAGTCCCGTATACAACTTCGAACGCTTCAGCATGTTGGATAGTCGAGATATGACCTCCGTACGAAGCCTCCCGGTGTACGAATCCTACCCATCTTCCCCTATTAGAAATATTGAAATTGCAATGAGTAACTCAGTCGTAACGGAGACAAATCTCTACAGATGTCTTTAAAAAAATGTGATTTTTAAGAACCATAACATTAATTAGATACATTCTCATACATTGCTTAGGACCACAGGAAACCTTTTTTCAAATATGTAGATACATATGTATATGATATATAATGTAGATTCTACAAATAAATAAAACAAAATAAAAGTACCAAAATTCCACCGTTTATTAAACACAACAAAACCACAATATTATTGCTATGCGTATGAATTGCATTCCCTCTTGTTATAAAATTCGTGTAACTAGAAACCCTTGTGAAAAATGTACCACAGAAATGTCTGTAGCCACTGACCACTCCTACCAATATGCCTTGACCGAGGTCCGCAGGGTCATTGGTTTTGGCACAGACAAGTGGTCCACCAGAATCACCCTGAAATGTAAGGTTAAGCCCATGTTAGCTGCTAATAAACCTGTGCGACCACATCAATCGGAGTGTACTTACTACGGGGTAGGATTTGGTAGATGGATAACAGAATTTTATGGACGATTTTAAAAGGAAATCGTAAAATCATTTCCAATGTCTAATACAACTTTAGTGTACTTTAGTGACGTGATGTGCAACGCTTTGCGCTCACTTGACGTCCCTTATTTAAAGTAGGTACTAAGTAGGTCCCTTATTTAATGTAGACAGCCATTTAAGGCGCATACCCCACCCAAAGTGGCGCCGCCACCTAATTTATCTTATTATTCCGTTTACCAAAGGAATTTTCAAAAATCCATCTTCCAGATTGAGATATAATACCTACCTATCATAATTTTTTCTTGGTGCTAGAAAGGCGTTAGGACGTTATACCTAGGTACCCAAGTACTTACCTTGTTCACATCGGAAACCTTCTGCGATGTACACACAAACTTTTTCATGTCCCTGTGATGCATTTTGCTGCATTGTTTTGCAGGGATCAATGCTAAATCAGCCATAAGTAGAATATCTGAGCCTTGCTGTAGAAAAGGTGTTTTTTAATATTGAGGTATAAAACAATACAAATCTCTACCCTTCCAGACTTCCAACCTCATAAATAAATAATGCTGTACAATACACACAGCATAATCTAGCCGCAAGTTAAGCAGATCTTGTGTTATGTTATGGCCTTCTTTAGATAAACATCTTCAAGAAAAGTTGTGAGCTTATGCTCACAACTTTTCTTTCGTTTTGAGCACTAGCGGGGCGCAGTAGCACGAAACGCGGGCTTAAGCTAGTAATTATAGGGGGGATATTATTAATACCTAATCTAATGAAATAGATAAAATATAAATTATAACTTGTTTTCTACTTCACATAGAAAATAGGAGGACCTACCCGGAACATCGTCGAACAACCTTCGGCCGCTACGCCATAGAGGTCGTATTTCACACCAAGAAATAGCATTTACAGAACAGGAAAACAAAGGCATATACCTACCTATCTACAACAATCGGCCTTGTCGCAAAGGATAAAGTTTTTTGTGGCATCTTATGGGGAAGAAGTAACCCAGCAATGGACGTGTGTGGGGCCATAGAAGAATGCGTGGGTTGAAATGATAATCGCTAAGAATGTTTTTTTCTCGGCAACCGATCAGTCGCCGCGCCGCCGATGGGCTAGCTAAATGATGTGTGAATTGTGAAGCAATATAATAGTTTCTGCCCGCGGCTTCGCATGCTTTGTGTAAGGTTATTTCTTTCTTACGGGAACAAATTTATGGGATTGTATATTTAATCCCATAAATTTGTTCCCTTACCCGAACCTGTATGCAAAAATTTAGCTCGATCTGTTCAGTAATTTAGGCGTGAAGATGTAACAAACATCCATCCATCAAAGATCCAAACTTTTGCATTTTAAATATTAGTGTTTCCTATAATCTCAAAGTAAAGAATGACAATATAAGATGTAACAAACATCCATCCATCAAAGATCCAAACTTTTGCATTTTAAATATTAGTGTTTCCTATAATCTCAAAGTAAAGAATGACAATATATGATGTAACAAACATCCATCCATCAAAGATCCAAACTTTTGCATTTTAAATATTAGTGTTTCCTATAATCTCAAAGTAAAGAATGACAATATATGATGTAACAAACATCCATACATCAAAGTTCCAAACTTTTGCATTTTAAATATTAGTGTTTCCTATAATCTCAAAGTAAAGAATGACAATATAAGATGTAACAAACATCCATCCATCAAAGTTCCAAACTTTTGCATTTTAAATATTAGTGTTTCCTATAATCTCAAAGTAAAGAATGACAATATAAGATGTAACAAACATCCATCCATCAAAGATCCAAACTTTTGCATTTTAAATATTAGTGTTTCCTATAATCTCAAAGTAAAGAATGACAATATATGATGTAACAAACATCCATCCATCAAAGATCCAAACTTTTGCATTTTAAATATTAGTGTTTCCTATAATCTCAAAGTAAAGAATGACAATATATGATGTAACAAACATCCATCCATCAAAGTTCCAAACTTTTGCATTTTAAATATTAGTGTTTCCTATAATCTCAAAGTAAAGAATGACAATATCTTACGTATTTCGAAATCATGCCATAGCCAGAAACCAGGCAAACCCCATCATAGTCTTTGTGCTGAGTCGCGTACGGTATTATGTTCACGTGGCTGTCTAAATCAAAAGGTTGCGTGAGGAACTGAAATATTCAAAGCAAATGAGTTCGGGAGAAATTGGAGAAGCAGAAATTACGCGACGTGAATGAATACTTCTTATAAATAAATATTAATAATAATGCTGGATAATTCACACAGCATTATCTAGCCCCTAGCTAAGCAGAGCTTGTGTTATGGGTACTAGATAACATAACTGATATACTTATACAATACATACATAGATATTTTTTATTATATATAGAAAACGACCAGAACACCCTGAACAAATGTCTGCAGATCGTACACACATTTGTTCTGAGGCGGGAATCGAACCCGCAACCTTCTGCGTCGCAGGCAGACCTTCGCCCACCGCGCCACATCGGTCGTTATGAATCACTACTAGGCTGCACAAATCTTGATAAACATTCCTTAAAAAACTACATTTTCTGTCTTCGGCCGACGGCGAAGTCGCGTCACGATTTAGGTATTCGCGATGCGACACAATAACCGTCGACATGCCCTTAAGTCACTAAATATTTTTTAGAGACTTCGAAAAAAGAAAGAAGTTAAACATAAAAATTCCAAGTCAAAGCCTTGCTGTATGCTTTAAAAAAAGGTAATAGCAGTAATTTTCGTTGCTTATTAAATATTCTATGAGATAAATCAGTAACTAGCTGTGCCCCGCGACTTTACTTACGTAGAAATTTAAGTGTCAAGAACAATACGGATAAATCCTGTTCCGTGGATAAATCGTTAATTTTAAATTTTTCTATTGGTAATCACACGCCGCGCTCACCGCTTAGTGAACCTCTGTTGGATTCTGTGGTAGGGACAGCACGTTTTAGATTGCGAAGGTATGTAGAGGACCCTTCCCGGTTCTACTATCGTCAACGCGAGCGTGATTGAAAAGCTTGTTGTTTTATCCAGCGCAATGTTGGAAAAAGAGGCAAAGCGAAAAGAGAGAGAAAACGCCTGAGCGCTCGGTTTGCATTCGTTACTTTCGGTTTTTTTGAGAACACGATAACATTGAACGAAAAATAGTGTGCGGAAATTTCATAAAACATGTTCCAGGAAATACGTGATTTTCAGTAAGTTTGTTAAATAGAAGTTTGTCGTTTAGAATCTCCATTACGTCATTTGCAAGGTTTCTATCGAAATATTTTCTTTATTTTTTCAACTTAAGAGTACATTATGAACGCCCAAAGTTCAGGTAAAATTTGTGCAAAAAAGCAAATTTTTGGAGGCTTATACTGAATTTGTTTCTTCAAATTTTGGTTTTTTGTTACAATAGAAACCTAGATAATAGTGCACAAGATACCTTTTAGTTAAAAGTTTCAAAGAAACATACTACGTACGAGCGTTTGTATGAAAAGTAAGACGGGTTGGCCGCAGTGGGCGCGCGCTCTAATATATCTGTGCGTGGTTATTTCTATGTGTGAATCAAGTTATATTATATATAATACATACATGTTTGATTATTTACTAGGTTGATTTAAATAATCAACAAACGCCGTGGTAATGACATGTTTTGAGTGAATGTGCGAACCGAGTTTTTTATATACAAATTTCATATTATTGCACACTGCCTAGGGGTAGTTTTTTTATCTCATCGGGGGTAATGCCCAGAATCCCCACGCAATCAAAAATCAGGGGCGGCCTGCGTCCAGCAGTGGACGATAATATGTTGTTGAGGTGAGGTGAGGTGCGAGTAGTTTTGAAAAAAACAAGTAGGTACTTAATCATTTACTTTTTAGTTTATTAATACCGAGTTTAGTGAGAATCAAACCAAGGAATAATAATTTTTCATAGTATACCCTTTTTAAACCCTTCAGAGGATAATTTTTCAAAATAAGATGACCATATGACTACCTCTCACAATACAGGTTTTTCTCAAACTATAACACTAGATACTATGTTTAAGTTAACAAATAATGAATATGAATAATGCTGGACAATTCACACAGCATTATCTAGCCCCAAGGTAAGCAGAGCTTGTGTTATGGGTACTAGATAACTGATATTCGTAATATTATACATTACATAGATAGATATTTTTTATTACACGTAGAAAACACCCAGACCAACGGAACAAATTTCTGCAGATCGTACACAAATTTGTTCCGAGGCGGGGATCGAACCCGCAACCTCTTGCGTCGCAGGCAGACTCTCGCCCGCTGCGCCACTGAGGTCGTCAAAATGTAAACCTATTGTAAGAGGAAATAAATAAACTTTATTATATGTGGTACCTATTCTAAAATGTAAACTATGTACCTATGTACATGCCAAATTTCATCGACATAGGTTACGTATTTTACTATAAAAACTATCGTAGTTTGACGAATTCATTACGGATGTAAGCGGGTTAACTACGAACCTTATTTGGGTTGGAAGAACACCAACACGTTTCAACTCATCATTCGAACGCATCCCTCCGAGCATGCGGAACGCGCGCGTCTAGAACATCAGTTACCCTGAAGAAGTCCCTAACGTTGGTGTTCTTCCAACACAAATAAGGTTCGTAGTTAACCCGCTTACATCCGTAATGAATAAGTTAGGTAATTACGGAATACGTGGTAACAAACATTCACACAGACTTTCACTTAATCGAAATTTGAAAAATATCGGCCAAATAAAAACATGAGCCAAGTAGAGTACACATGTAGAGAATCAAATAGTGATCAACGTCGATCCATAGGATTTTTTCTACAATTGAAAAATGGCCATGTTATTTACGAAAAACGTTTACTCCCAATGTATTTTCCCTGTTGTATTTTTTCAATAGGTACGATGAAAAAAAAAAAAACCTCTTATAATCAACTGGCGTCTTTTGCCAAACATTTGTACCTACCTACCTCATCAAAGGCTAGCCAAGTCCTACTTTAATAAACACTTCATCATCAGCCTATATTTGTCCACTGCTGGACATAGGCCTCCCCTAATGAGCGCCATAGCGCCCTGTCTTCAGCTTGCCGCATCCAGCATAAAAAACACTTACCCCTACACTAATATCGAGTATCGGGAACTTATACCTCCCAGGTACATTCATCGACTTGAGCTTCCGCCATTGACCTCCATCTCCAAGTTTAAAAACTGTATTTTGCATGTTCCCTGCCACTACTTGAGTATTCCGTAATTTACGGTCATCAACTCTGAAAACATAACGGTAACTGCTTTATTACGTGCCAGCTTCTGTCGGTGGCACACGTCGTATCTGGATAAAACGTAGCCCAAAGCGCTTAAGAGAAAATGAAGGTACCACTTACCCATATTTAGGTAAAGACTAAATAATAAAAATCTAACTAATGATACTGGATTGATACCATGACTTAACGCCTACGACAACGTTTTTTGACACACTTTTTTTGCCATAAAATTGACTTATTCGCCGTGAAAAGGCGCGCCTTTGTAAGTGCTTAAAGTAGGACTTGGCTGTATACAACACTTACCTACGACCGCAGGTAAGTGTTGTATGGCATTTTTATCGTCCCTTTTTAGAACTAAGAAACTTGTTCATAAAGGCGGCGGCGGCGGCGGCGCGCCGTATGCACTGTGTCAGTTCCTCGGCATGTCAAGTCTACTTGTACTACGCCGCGCCGGACCGGACGGTTCCGTTTTTTTTTTTTTTAAGTTGGTCATTTGTCTTGTGATTTCGCCATATCTCACGGTTTCTTAACCGAACGCCGTGCTTGTAAAGGCTTCTTGTTCACGATACTATATCTTGTTTCTTCACAGTACGGTCATGTCAGTCATGTCATGAATCTGAGCTCCTAAGGCACCTATCTACTTCTACTTACTTCACTCTACCAGAACATCTTGCAAAGAAACCAGAGTTTGAAACGAAGCAGTGAGCTGCTGAAACTACTTTGGCTGGTGCAATAAGCGTGCCTCCACAAAAGCTTCTATACGAGTTCATGGCCTTCAATTTAAAGGAAAGCTGAAAATGCGAAACATAACTTAGTCAATGATTCAAATCGTTAGATGCACACTAACAAGACCAAAAACTGTGGCATTGTCTTTGAATGTAGCGTTAACAAAATGCCGACGCACGAAAACTACTAATGAGTAGTTAAAATTAGTGTTTTTTGTATATAAACCTAACCGTTATTATTTCCATTGTTTGTGCAATTATATTGCACAAACTTCTGTACTTGCCCTGAAATCGAAAATGTTTGAATGTGTGAGTCGTAACACACGCACACTACTTAAAAATAGTGCTATTGACAATAAACCTAATTAATATTAATACCATTTAATGTGCAATTATATTGAACACCCTTTCTATATAAAATAAAGGTTATTTTATGCCCTGAAATCGAAAACAAAAAATGTAAGTGTGAAAATCTGTGTAGTGTCACAACAAGCGGACAGCGGAGGAAAAATTCCAAGTAAGCGAGCTACCTTACTTCGCGTCGCACCAACAGCGCGCGGGTAAGGGCCTATCTGACGACTAAAGAATCCAGATATCCAATAAAAGATTTTTTCAAAAATTAACTTTTTTAGATACCGTCAGGTCTTTAACTATCATCTTGCATAAAGCCACGCGGTTCAAAGGTAGCTGCCGCATAGACGATGGTAAAAGCGCGACAGATGATGTCGTTATTAATCATCAGAACTTTTTTTATACTCACCGAAAAACTGAAACAAAGATGTGAAGCGCAAAAATCCTGCTCCGGTGCTTCAAGGACCTGGGCTGATTAGGGCCTGGTTACGCAGGGGGATAATGCACAAAGCACAAAAATACACTCTCAAAAGAAATGTCAGTAGGTACAGATCCTAGTTCCCCCACTTAGAATTAGAGTTAGAGGTGCTTTACCTGGTAGGGAACATCTCCTAGCTTAGCAACTCGTCCGTTTACTACGCGAGGTACAAAATCTGACCTATAATCTTCCGTCGTGACAGATTTTGTATTAATATTTTTCGTGCTGGATAGATTTTGTAAAAAGCCATTTCCATGTTGCAGAAGAAAAACCAGAACAGTAAGTATTCTGAGCATTTTTTGTAATCAAACATGATAATAAAATGTTACATATTCTTCAAGTGGACAATGCGGAAATGCGGACTTATGTTTGTATAATGATCTCAGTGTTCACGTAAATTTTCAGTTATCGAATTATGTAAATAAAATATAGTAAAATTTGGATAGACTGATATGGTTTTTATCTCTTTGTAGACAGAGACCACAGATGTACTTGGGATGCTAACCTATGCTAACGTATACTGTGATATTGAGACATTTAGTACAGTCCGACCAAAAAGAGTAGAAAATAAATGAGGGCGCCACTAATTATTACATGTTTTACATGGTATCACCATATACTACGGCAGAACGTATTGATACTTGATATTGTTAAAACATGCAGTTTATGTTTTACTATTATGCTTATCACATAAATGTTTGTCCTGGATATAAATCAAACCCACTATATTATTTATATACAAACATTATAGTAATTAAATCTTTTGTAGACCAAGAGCGTTTGTCCACCGCGCCAATACCGAGACGTTAAACGATCGATAGGTACCAATTTTATTTTATAGTATCCTAGGTACCTAGGTACTTCGGCAACGTCAACTAGTTGGACGAACGCTCTAAGCTGTGAGGTGTGTGAATGAATTTATGAATTATTTTGGGTTTCTAGTCTTGTGCCATAAACAAAAACATTTTATAAGAGCAATGATGTCCAAACTAGTCCTATGACACTACCTACCTAGAAAGAAAGCAAGAATATTTTGTATACTCAGAGGGGGATAAACACAGTAAAAGACAATTTTGTTGAATAATAATATTCTAAATCATACATCAATCTAGTGATTCAAAGTATAGATATTCAACACCAGACATCGATTCTTCATCAGAATGTTGTGGTAGAACACAATTAGAAGTCCCTGCCATATCATCATTTTCATCTTAACTCTCCGATTCCTCGCTTGAGCTTTCAGATTTTCCTGCAATAAAACAAGTATCAAAAATAATTGGTTGCACTACAAAATAAAATACTATTCAATGAGACAAAGATAAACAATGATTAATTAGTATGAATTACATGGATTTTGGATGGATTTACAAGATTCTTTTAATAAATTATAACAGTTTACTTCCAGTGCTATTCTTTTTAACCAGCTACTTACCGGTCAAATCTGCTGTTCATTTAAAAACGTCTTCTAAATCAGTCGGCAGCTTCCCGGCTTGGTACTCGGTCAAACATCTCTTATACACTTTGTAAATAATGTCACGAGCCCCACTGCGTATAGTTTTATTCATTTTGCTAATATTTGGCGATTTATGCGATTAATTTGCTTTCATGGAAGTAACAACCAACAGAACAAACAAACATAAACAAAGAACTCGACTCGACCGAAAATGACATTGTTTGGAGTGTTGCCGCTAGCGGAAAATTATTCTGGTTAGTCCAACAAATAAAAACAGCAAGATTTCAAAAAAAAAATTATATCTGTTTTTTAAATTTCGTATAAGTAAATACTTATTCTATTGATATGAAAATAAAATTTCATAGGTACATAAATACCTACCTATTATATTTTTTTGTTTTATCATTGGGTGGTTGAAAATTGTTTATTATTATCTCAACAAAACGTTTTGAATGTTTCAATTTTGTAATTAAAAGTTAGATTTTTTAGGTATCTTAGCTAAAGACGTGCATATAATTTTGCAAAGAAAAGCTAAGTCAGGCGACAAATTCACTATGGCGGAAACACTGGCTTTTCATAAAGAGTTGCCAGCTTACACTAAATTTTAGTTCCTCGATAATTAATTTCTACTCTTTGTGGTCGGACTGTACCTACTACCTACTATACTTATAAATCTGTGGAGACATGGTAAGATAATACGGGCGCACGAGGGGCGCAGAGGCCAGTATAAAGTCTGTGGTTATTATACCCTTTGGACTGAGAAGTACAAAGAGCGTACAGTCCGACCACAAAGAGTAGAAATTAATTATCGAGGAACTAAAATTTAGTGTAAGCTGGCAACTCTTTATGAAAAGCCAGTGTTTCCGCCATAGTGAATTTGTCGCCTGACTTAGCTTTTCTTTGCAAAATTATATGCACGTCTTTAGCTAAGATACCTAAAAAATCTAACTTTTAATTACAAAATTGAAACATTCAAAACGTTTTGTTGAGATAATAATAAACAATTTTCAACCACCCAATGATAAAACAAAAAAAAATATTAGGTAGGTATTTATGTACCTATGAAATTTTATTTTCATATCAATAGAATAAGTATTTACTTATACGAAATTTAAAAAACAGATGTAATTTTTTTTTTGAAATCTTACTGTTTTTATTTGTTGGACTAACCAGAATAATTTTCCGCTAGCGGCAACACTCCAAACAATGTCATTTTCGGTCGAGTCGAGTTCTTTGTTTATGTTTGTTTGTTCTGTTGGTTGTTACTTCCATGAAAGCAAATTAATCGCATAAATCGCCAAATATTAGCAAAATGAATAAAACTATACGCAGTGGGGCTCGTGACATTATTTACAAAGTGTATAAGAGATGTTTGACCGAGTACCAAGCCGGGAAGCTGCCGACTGATTTAGAAGACGTTTATAAATGAACAGCAGATTTGACCGGTAAGTAGCTGGTTAAAAAGAATAGCACTGGAAGTAAACTGTTATAATTTATTAAAAGAATCTTGTAAATCCATCCAAAATCCATGTAATTCATACTAATTAATCATTGTTTATCTTTGTCTCATTGAATAGTATTTTATTTTGTAGTGCAACCAATTATTTTTGATACTTGTTTTATTGCAGGAAAATCTGAAAGCTCAAGCGAGGAATCGGAGAGTGAAGATGAAAATTATGATATGGCAGGGACTTCTAATTGTGTTCTACCACAACATTGTGATGAAGAATCGATGTCTGGTGTTGAATATCTATACTTTGAATCACTAGATTGATGTATGATTTAGAATATTATTATTCAACAAAATTGTCTTTTACTGTGTTTATACCCCTCTGAGTATACAAAATATTCTTGCTTTCTTTCTATGTAGGTAGTGTCATAGGACTAGTTTGGACATCATTGCTCTCTTAGAGTAATAAGACAATTGCTCTTATAAAATGTTTTTGTTTATGGCACAAGACTAGAAACCCAAAATAATTCATAAATTCCCATTCACACACCTCACAACTTAGAGCGTTCGTCCAACTAGTTGACGTTGCCGAAGTACCTAGGTACCTAGGATACTATAAAATAAAATTGGTATCGATCGTTTGACGTCTCGGTATTGGCGCGGTGAACAAACGCTCTTGGTCTACAAAAGATTTAATTACTATAATGTTTGTATATAATATAGTGGGTTTGATTCATATCTAGGACAAACATTTATGTGATGAGCATAATAGTAAAACAAAAACTGCATGTTTTAACAATATCAAGTATCAATACGTTCTGGCCTAGTATATGGTGATACCATGTAAAACATGTAATAATTAGTGGCGCCCTCATTTATTTTCTACTCTTTTTGGTCGGACTGTAGATGGGATGGAGTATTACCAAAGAGTCCGCAATAACTAATGAGTATAACTAACCATACAATGGTAGTGATTCTGTTGGCACTGTTATTGCTCTGAGGTTGGCACAAAACCTAAACTAGCGTAAAAATGTTGCTGTCCCCTTTTGTTCGATCGAAACAAAGAGACGTCAACAATTTTAGGCTAGTTTAGTTTAGGTTTTATGCCAACAGAATCGCTACCAAGAACTACGTAAGAGAGAATTGGAGAAAAGGATAGCCAAAGAGAATACAATAACTAGGTTGCTACGGTACGCTTAAAGGCTTAGAGCAGGTAAAAGGTGGAATGTAGGATCCTAGCTCAGAGCAATAAGTTATTGCTCTGAGGATCCTAGGATCTTTCGTAAAAGGCGATAGTTTGACTTATGATAGGGATTGCAAAACTCAGAAATTAAAAATAATAATAACAATTATAACAGAGTTTTCATCATTCAGACCATAGAGCAAGAAAATTTTAGTCCCTAAAATGGAAAACAGATGTGGGCGTGGCACGCGTCGAATAAGTCCGAGGAGCTCCCTACGATTAGAGATCCCCCATTTCTTCTGTCAACGGGAAAAAAACTATATAAAAATTGTTAAAAATTTGGAAAACCTGGTTGTTTATGATATTAATCGAAATATCTTTTTTCACCCATAGATAATGGTTTCCATCTTCATATTCTGCAATTTCATGCTTGATGCTGCAGTGCACATAGATGGAAACGCCTCCTCCTCTCTTTTTTTATCCTTAAGTTTTTGTTTTACCAATAGTGCGTAAGCCCTCGGTTATCTCCAAGAAATTAAATAAGTTCCAAAAAACAAATCGATTAGAGCAGGACTCGAATCTACGCCCCACCCTCCGTACGGTTGTTCTCTAACCAACTAAGCCACGAAATCTTCTGTCGGTTTCGTCGAAAATCTTTGGGACCTTTATGCCTCTAGCGCCGGTATTTATTCATGTTTTGATCTACAGTTGAATATATGTGTATACTAGTGTATAGTTTTGTATTTGATATTTAGCCTCATTTTCCAATTTTATCCAGGTATTCGCCGATATGTGCCTGTGATAATGTGAGTAATTTTTTATATGAATTTCAGGATGCATTTTATTTCGTCAAACTTGCCAATAGGGCAAATGTTGTGATGAGGTTTGCGTAAAAAAAACCGTTGAAGAAAGGAAGTTTAAGGACTGTATTGGTATATCCGCATATCTGCCTGGTAAATTTTAGATTCTTCTACTTGTTATATTCTCCTGCTATTTGTAAAGAGTTCGCTATTCATTTATTGGTTTCATTATTATAATATGTTTTGGTGTTCCTTTAATATATTTTATAGTCAAACCTGTCTCCCCGCTCTCAGATCGTTTTTTAATTATTCTTTTATGAATTGCCTGTGGTCTTTCTCTGCTGGCGTGTGGTTGGTGTAGATTTTTAATTGGTGTTTATTTTTTTTTTGGTGTAATTACAATTTAGGAGAATCTGTCTCACTCAAACAAAATATCTTAACAGGTCTATTTTCATTTGGTATGTATTTCCACAAACGCAACGTTCTTAGAGGCTAACTAAGGACAATTGGCATGTATAGAAGTGATGATTCATACCTTCATAGCTTCCTGAATATCATTTGTTCATCTTGGCTTCGAATTACTTTTTTTTAAAAACCCTCAATTAATAAATTTTCTATCGTTTGTCGCTTTTTTCTTGGATTAGATCTTCGATTGTGTTTGTGGCGGCTTGTGGTTTAGCTGACAATGTTTCGGCGTTCTTCAATGTCGATATTTCAGTTTCTATGTCTTTAACCTTTAGTTGAATTTCTATAATTTGTGTTTTTATGTCTTTAATTTCTGTATTAACGTATTTAAAATGTTTTGTGAATTTTTTTGTTGTGTTTTTTATTTTGATTTCTCTTTATAAATGAGTAATGTCATCTCAAATAATTGTCAGTTTTTATTAAGGCCCATACCGGACCCAAAGTGGCGCCGCCACCTAATTTATGTCATTATTCCGTTTAACAAAGGAATTTTCAAAAATCCATCTTCCAGTTTGTGATACCTATCATAAGCTTTTTTTTAATGCCTCTGTAATAGTTTTATTCTATTTAGTTTAGAAAGAGATACGAAAATAGTTGTTGTGAAGGGCAACTTCGTATCTCTTCCTAAACTAAATAGAATAAAAAGGTGGGGGCGCTAGTTTAGGTGGTGTATGCGCCTTAACAGAAGCACTACATTAATAGCTAGCATAGCATCAGAAGGTATAATTTTATTTATTGCTTAGCATGATTACTGGATGATCAATTAGGTACGCATCAGTCACTTGTCTAAGATTAAAAATCAATAAATAAAAATATAAAAACTCCACCATTTAATAAACATATTAAATGGTGCAACCCAAACTACACCACCGTACAAATTCTTTGCACTTCCTCTATCTATAAAGCCTCTGTAACTAGAAACTCTTGTAAAGAATGATCCAGAACCTCGTCTGTTACCGCTGACCACCCCTACCAGAACACCTGTGCCGTTTTCAGCAGGGTCGTCAGTTCCAGCACAAACCAAAGGTCCTCCTGAGTCTCCCTGAAATAAATAAAATGTATAGTCATCATGGTTATCATCATCATTATTATCGCCCTCCTGGTTATATAGGCCTCCTTCAATTCTTGTCAGCCATCTCTGTTTTGTGCCTTTTGTATTAAAGTACAGACAGTATGTATAAACGTAGAAGTACCTACAGGAATATAAATGATTAATATAATGATTGTTAATGTCTGAACGTAACATGTGTAGAACGGACTTTGTGTCAATATTTTGATTACGTAATCTAGTGTTTTATTTAATACAAAGGAATAAACAAGGATCTCATCAACATTTGAAAAATTTAGGTATCAACTTCTTTTGCAAAATATTCAGTTTCATTTCTTACCAAGATGGATATGTTGCACGCACCTTTCCAACATCGGAGAATATATCAGCTGTGCAGACGAAATCATGCATTTTTTCTTGGTGTAACCAGGTGCACAGCGATACTGACAGTACTTCTAAAAGAGCTTGTTGTAAGTAATCTGATCCTTTCTGCAGCCGGTAAGAGAAACCAGGATTAAGAACCTAGATAAATTTACATAATAATTCAAAATTCAATACCTAACGTTTATTTCTATAAGCTAACAAAATGAGCATTTAGCACAAGTCAAATTTAACACTATAAACAGGTTTATAAATAAATAATTATTATCAAATAAGAAATAAAGGTGTTATTGATTTTATCCTCTTCAATTTTATGTTTACTTGTGGAAGAAGTGGAAAATAAACCACTCGTAAGTTAATAATAACTTTTGTAGTATAATATATGACTTATAAATTAATGCATTATTATTTGTCTAACTAAGTCTAAATATATTGTGTTTTAGATACAGGTCAATATTTGTATAAGCCATTATTTTCCTTATATACTATTGTCAGTGCGGAACTATGCGACATCTGACTAAGCACTTACATCTTTGATGTAATCGTCTATGGAGGCTTTCTTTATAAGATTTCGTTTTACTTGTTTCGTTTTACATGTTCGGTTTTGCGATTATTTGAGAGAAGTTGATACGGCCAAGCCTTCGAGAAAATACGAGTGACTCGTTACAACAGCTTCGCGCGCCGATTAACTATTAGACCTTTAATTATTTTATGTATTTTTTGAGTTATTTTTTTGAGTTTTGCATTTTTATAGTTATATGCGGTGTAACATGGATCATCGGTAGCTGGAGGGGTGGGGGGGAGGGGGGGGGTCTTCAGTACTTATCGATTTAATCCCCATGTATTCAGTGGTTCAAAAGTTATTTGGACTTTGGTAAAATTTAAGTCAAAATCAGATTTCATTTATTAGGTCTGAGACTCTATTTTTAGGGTTTCAAACATCGGTTTTGAAACCCTTATGGTCTCGCTCTGTCCGTCCCCGCTCTTTCTTGAATATCTCAGTAACTACTGCAGCTATTAACTTGAAATTTAAAATAATGATACATTTCGTGCGCCATTATTGATTTCAAGAAAAAAATATATAAATAAATGAAAAATGAAAATGAATAATTTCAATACAAATTTTGATGTTGAAATTTCAAAACAGACATAGGAAGGCAAATGGGGTAACAAATGAAAGGTATCGTTTTGACCATTTCAAAACACTTTTTGAAATTTCTGTAAGTTTTATACTTTTTGAAATATTTCAAAAAAAGTCGAAAAATTGCCCTTTCCCCCCCCCCTATCTCCGAAGATTGCAGACCGATTCATGTACAATGTATTAGGCGTTTGTAGATATAGATCTATATTTTACAGGAAAAATATAGAGAAGTCTGTAATAATAATAGTTTTTGAAAAATGGTCAAAAAGGGGGGGAATTTTTTTTCAAAAGGGGGGGTACCTACCCATGTTGGGTATCAAATGAAAGGTATCGTTTTGACCATTTCTAAACACTTTTTGAAATTTCTGTAAGTTTCATACTTTTTGAAATATTTCAAAAAAAGTCGAAAAATTGACCATTCCCCCCCCCCCTAGCTCCGAAGATTGCAGACCGATCTATGTACAATGTATTAGGCGTTTGTAGACATCAATCTATATTTTACAGGAAAAATATAGAGAAGTCTGTAATAATAATAGTTTTTGAAAAATGGTCAAAAAAGGGGGGAATTTTTTTTCAAAAGGGGGGGTACCTTTCCATGTGGGGTATCAAATGAAAGGTATCGTTTTGACCATTTCAAAGCACTTTTTGAAATTTCTGTAAGTTTCATACTTTTTGAAATATTTCAAAAAAAGTCGAAAAATTGCCCTTTCCCCACCCCCTATCTCCGAAGATTGCAGACCGATTCATGTACAATATATTAGGCGTTTGTAGATATGGATCTATATTTTACAGGAAAAATATAGAGAAGTCTGTAATAATAATAGTTTTTGAAAAATGGTCAAAAAGAGGGGGGAATTTTTTTTCAAAAGGGGGGGACCTACCCATGTGGGGTATCAAATGAAAGGTATCGTTTTGACCATTTCAAAACACTTTTTGAAATTTTTGTAAGTTTCATACTTTTTGAAATATTTCAAAAATAGTCGAAAAATTGACCATTCCCCCCCCCCTAGCTCCGAAGATTGCAGACCGATCCATATACAATGTATTAGGCGTTTGTAGACATCAATCTATATTTTACAGGAAAAATATAGAGAAGTCTGTAATAATAATAGTTTTTGAAAAATGGTCAAAAAAGGGGGGAATTTTTTTTCAAAAGGGGGGGTACCTTTCCATGTGGGGTATCAAATGAAAGGTATCGTTTTGACCATTTCAAAACACTTTTTGAAATTTCTGTAAGTTTCATACTTTTTGAAATATTTCAAAAAAAGTAGAAAAATTGCCCTTTCCCCCCCCCCCCTAACTCCGAAGATTGCAGAACGATTCATGTACAATGTATTAAGCGTTTGTAGATATGGATCTATATTTTACAGGAAAAATATAGAGAAGTCAGTAATAATAATAGTTTTTGAAAAATGGTCAAAAAGGGGGATTTTTTTTTCAGAAGGGGGTACCTACCCATGTGGCATATCAAATGAAAGGTATCGTTTTGGCCTTTTTAAAACACTTTTTGAAATTTCTGTAAGTTTCATACTTTTTAAAATATTTCAGAAAATAAAAAAAAAAAAAAAAAAACTGTCAACTCGCTAACTTATTTTTGTTTGATTTTTTCAGAATTCGCTTTTCTACGGCCTTTCGCGAGCTTTGGAGCTCTCGGGCCGGCTTTCCACCACCTAGAGCGGATCAGGTATTGTTTTCCAGGCCGAGGACAACCTCAGCGCAACATAAATTGAAAAGGTGGATTCTCTCTTTGTAGTTTGTTTACGTTGGTTTTGACAGAAGCTGAATTTTTGTTTTTGCTTTTCTGCCTACAGTAAGGAAGGCGCTTGCCGTGGAGCCCGGTCGGGCTATCACGCGTGCGCCAGCCGCTGCTGTCATCCCGCTCGCTTTATTATTTATTTACCTTTGTAAGTTTAATTTTTGTGATGATACAATGCACGCAACCGTTGAATGCGATTAGGAATGTGAGGGAGACCCATCCCATCGTGTCTGTGCAGCCTCGCTTAGAGTGCACACAATGTCCCCAGGCTCGCTTTTTCAAGGGACAGAGAGGCCTAAAAATTCACCAAAAAAGAATCCATAAGGACCCCATTATCCCGCTGTCTGCTCCGGTTGCAGGAGCGGTAGATGTTTTGACACAAAACTCGGATTGTACGGCTGATGCAACCCCTTTTTGGAAAGTTCTGAGTGAGTACAAATCTACAACCCCTATTTTTAAACGTATTCCTCGAGGTGCCCGCATCTCTGTCGCTTCCGCTCTCTCAGAGGCCATTAGGAATGCTGTATCAAAAAACACCAAGCGAGCTTGGGAGCATTTACTAGTTTTTCCTTACAAAGTACTACATGTAAAAAAAGATTTGGCAAACAATTCTTCAATAACAGTTAGGATCAAACAAAATTGTGTTAGTTATACTGCATGCGAAGGGCAGCCTATTTCTCTCGGTGGTCAGGACACACAACAAAATTTAAATTCATATAAACCATTGACTGATTCTACTGTCTACAGACTTGTAGAGAGTAAACTCAGTGATGGTGATATCAAAGGTGCCTCTCGCATACTCTTCTCTAGTGACACGATGGCGCCAAATAACGATGATACGCTCATATCTCTTGAGAGTAAGCATCCACCCGCAGGGGTCGATCTCCAACTCCCCGATCCACCGCAAGAGAGTGATGGCGCTATGGGCACGACCAGCCAGGACGTGCTTAAAGCGGTCATGTCTTTTCAGAGTGGCTCTGCCGGCGGCCTCGATGCTGTGTCTCCACAGCATCTAAAAGATCTACTTTCTGGCGGGTCTGGCCATGCAGGTGAAGTCCTTCTGGAGGCCTTGACCTCTCTAATCAACCTGATGTTGTCAGGCCGAGTCCACAGCGAGATCACAGAACTCCTGTACGGTGCAAATCTTTGCGCACTAAAAAAGAAGGATGGCGGCATAAGACCCATAGCCGTGGGCACCACTTACCGCCGCCTTGCGGCTAAAGTCTGCTGTCGAAAAGAAGCCGACTACCTAGGCGACTATTTCCGACCAATTCAGTTAGGCTTTGGTTCGCGAGGCGGATGCGAGGCCGCAGTACATTCCCTTCGTACATTTTTGAACCAAAATTATGGGGAGGTAGTTCTGAAGGTAGACGTCAAAAATGCCTTCAATTCCGTAGACAGGGGCGCCTTGCTAAAAGAAATTAAAGACAAAATTCCAGAAATTTACCCTTTTCTCTGGCAGTGTTATGGTTCACCCTCAAAATTAATTTACAGGCACAATGTCATTTCATCCGCTGTTGGCTGTCAGCAGGGCGACCCTCTTGGTCCGGCCATTTTTAGCCTTGCGATCCAACCAATTATTCAACGTCTCCAATCCAAGCTAAATGTTTGGTATTTGGATGACGGAACTCTGGGTGGAGAGGTGAACACAGTTTTTGATGATTTAAAAACCATCACTGATGAATTTCAAAAAATTGGTTTGGCACTAAATTTTTCAAAATGCGAGCTGTTTATTTCGGACTCTTGTGTAGATAAAAACAATATCATTGGTAAATTTAATAGTTTGGCCCCCAACATTTCAATTGTAGATAAATGTTCACTTCGACTCCTTGGGTCACCAATTCTTGATGAGTCTTTTCAGCCATTTGTAGATGAGAAAATTCAAAATTTTAACAGAACTTCAGACAGACTTCTCAAAATTAATAGCCATATGGCTTTTACAATTATTCGGTTTTGCCTGTTTGTACCTAAATTTACATATTCTTTGAGATGTTGTCAACTGTGGAAACACAGCGAGCTCTTGGAAGGCTTAGACAACATAATAAAGAATACTTTATCATCGGTTTTGAATATATATTTGGATGACAAGGCATGGTCGCAGGCCTCCCTGCCTGTAAAATTGGGAGGCTTAGGTATACGCAAAATTTCAAGTGTAGCCCTACCAGCGTTCTTGTCTTCTGTCTACAGCACTAGTTCCTTAGTTGAAAAAATTTTAAAGCCCTCTCATTTGGTTATACCTGGAATTTCATTCAAAATTTCATTTTTAGACGAAGCTCGATCTGCTTGGCATAGTGCTTGCCCCGATGCTGCTCCCCCAAAATCTCTTTTGTCCCAACGGCAATGGGACGGGCCTCTGTGTGAGTTGACACGGAATTGTTTGTTACAAACGTGCTCCAGCTCTGCAGATCGTGCCCGTCTTCTAGCCGTTTCTAAATGGGAGTCAGGACATTGGTTGCAAGCACTTCCTTCATATAACACTGGCACTTTATTGGATCCCGTAACTTTCCGTGTCGCAACTTGTCTTCGGTTGGGTGCAAGGTGTTGCGCGCCTCATCAATGCCAGTGCGGTACTGCTGTCGAACAGCTCGGTCATCACGGATTATCGTGTACTAGGGCTGCCGGTCGGATATCTCGTCATGCCAGCCTGAACGACATCATCCGGCGGGCCTTTACCACCGCTAACGTACCAGCTATTCTCGAACCGAATGGTCTGTTGCGTGACGATGGTAAGAGGCCTGACGGCATGACTCTAGTCCCATGGGAGTTGGGGAGGCCTATTGTGTGGGACGCTACATGTGTCGACACACTCGCGCCTTCCCATCTTCCTAGGACTTCCGTGAGGGCTGGTGCGGCGGCAGATTTAGCCGAAGATCTCAAGAGGCGCAAATATGCAGGTCTCGACAGAGCCTACACATTTGCTCCCCTTGGAGTCGAGACCCTAGGTTCGTGGGGTACCGAGGCTCTCCGGGTTTTCAAAAAATTATCTGAGCGTCTGGTCGAAGCGACGCGTGACCCGAGAGCTGGTGAGTATCTGGCACAGCGCATCAGCATTGCTATACAGCGGGGCAATGCAGCCAGTGTCTTAGGCACGCTTCCAACTGGTATTGATATGGATCAGTTGAGCTACCTGTAGATTGTTTGCCACAGTTTGCAGATAGCTTGATTGTTTCTATTGTAAATACTAGTTTTAATTTAAATTTGTTATTTGATTGTTATTTTCTTTCAGAAAATTGATTGTACAAATAATTGGCAAATGTTTGAAACCCTCGGCGCGCGAGTTACACTCGCACTTGGCGAATCTTGTTTATTTAAAACAAGATCAATAGTGAACCTTTTGTTCCTCTATACCAATCAGAGCCTTAGATTGATAAAAAACCAAATGACGAAATAAAAATAAGTAAATTATAGCTAATTTTCTTTTCAATATCATTTGATATCATTAGATATGGTTATAAATTAATATATTTCGCATATAATTTTTTCTGCTTCTGCAACCTATCCTAAAAACTACTGGCTTTCATGAAGAATAAACCCTGAAACTTTCATTTGGCTAGTAGATACTAGGGCATCAGTAACGAACGTAGGATCCTTGGATATTTGTCAGTAACCGAACAATGAAGATGATTGTTACGTTACTCTGATTCTGTTCAAAGTAGGTATTATTATGTGAGTAGGTATCTTACCCAAGCTGAAATGCGACCAAAGCCGGAAACCAAGCATGTCCCCATATAGTCATTGAACACTGTCGCGTATGGTATTGAACTCACATAACTGTTGAAGTTGAAAGATTTTCTGGTGAACTTAAAAGAAAGGTTACTTTAAAGTAATTGTACAGTATTATTGTCATTTAATAAGTAGATTATGAATTGCATTCTGTAGATAGCGGGATAAATAGGTCGGTTATAATGCCCAAGCTGACGTAAACGCCATAGCTTATGCTGGGCAAAGCTTTGCCGAGCTGTTGGGATACGAGATTAGTTAGCTTCCTAAGAATGTGAGGTTTAAAACTGTTATAAGAACTTACCCCTACAGAAACGTCATCCTTAGGAAAACAATAGGACGCGGGGACATACATTGATTTCAATCTACGCCATTGCCCGAAGTCTTTCTTTTTGATCGTATTGTTCAAGTTGCCGGCTACTGCAAAGACCTTGTGCAAAAATCTTTCCGCAACCCTGGAAAAATACTGATATAAAATTTATTATATTGAAAGTAGTGCCTTATTATTAGATTATGGTCACAAAAAATCTTAAATTTTATCTTCAAATTTACGGTTTACGGATTTTTCCCTTTACTTGTGGTATAAGACCTTGCTTCTTGCCAAATTTCATGATTCTAAGTCAATGGGAAGTACACTATAGGTTTTGTGTGCATGTGATTCCATAGGAAATAATAAAATTGAATTATCAAAATATTTGGGCATAAACGACTGTAACTTGTTGACTTAGAAGTTTGATTTATATCGTGCCTCCAAGAGGTAACAAACTTGAGTAAGACTTGAGTATATAATGTGAATTTCAACTCGACATCTCTACTCGTTTCTGAAAAAAGAGGGTTGACAGACGTACAGACGGACAACAAAGTGATCCTATAAGGGTTCCTTTTTTCCTTTTGAGGTTCGGAACCCTAAAACGAGCTAATTTTATGATCCGGCGGCGACATACCCTTACTAATGTTGTACATTCGAAAGTAATAACTCTGCCTGTTTATCTATTTGTTAACTTTTCACGCCTAAACGGCTGAACGGATTACTATGAAATTTCGCAGGGAGGTAAATGATAACTCTAGAACGGACATAGACTACTGAAAAGCGTGTGTGAAGGCACGCTTTTCAGGTAGCCTACGCCAATTACCTCCCACGGCCACCGCTAGTAGTGTATAGAATATATGTAAATACTTTATATTTAAATAAATAACTGACATTCTGGCTTCTATTTTAATGTATTTATTTATTCTTTTTATTTTAGTTATTTTTGATTTAGCATTAAATTTATGTGGAATTAAGACGTTTTAAACTTTCGAAATTTGTAAACATATTAAAGATTATTTATCGCGTATCTTTTGCTTTCTTTTCCCAAAGTTTTGACCGCGTTACAGCGATCATGGTCACGGCACGGGGCGACTGACTAAGCAAAAGCTACCCGCTAAATAATCTTTAATTATGTGGAATTGTTATTATGTAAGTGACTTTTTATTTTTCTATTTAAATTCTACATTTATATGTAAATAAAGACGACCTCATGTTTGCAGTGCCCTTCCAGGGTGCATGTACAACTTAACTTAGACAGTTAGGTACATTTTTAGGTGTTTACCTAAGAATGTATCTAAGAATATATCTATCCTCGAATGGACCTCCATTCGAGGATAGATACATTGTTTGGTAGGGTTTATTTATGCAAGCACATGATAAATATAACAAATGGCTGGACAATTCACACATGATACATTCTTAGGTAAGAATGTATCATGCAAGCAATAAATAAATGAAGTGAAATGCCTTGATTCATATTAAGGTTCTTACTCCGGTTTTTTGACCCGCCCCATTAATTTATCACAGAAATTCTTCTTGCCCTCCTTTATAAAACAATGTGCTGCGGACACCAATTTGTTTGGTCCTATAATAGTGCCGCCGCAAAAACTGCTATAAGTTCCTTTGAAATATATTTTGAATGATATCTGAAAATTAAATAGAGGTATAAGGCTGTGTCCCCAGTAGGCAAACTGTGAGCGGCCGACTGAGCTGCAATTTTGTGGCGAACTGAACTCACTAAGCCCGGCGAACAGTGTGATGCTCCCTAGCAGTACCACGGTCTGGATCAATGGTTTTTTATACATGAAAAAATTGTACGGTTTATGTACTAAATTGTACGTCTAAAATAAAAATAGGTACTTCAAGTTTTCATACAAAACTAGTAGGTCAGCTTGGTACACTGCTAGGGAGCATGCTCCCTAGCAGTGTACCATGTTTTAGCTTGTACCTAAAAAACTAGGCACGCTAGGAAAAAACTGTTAAGTGTAAAAAATTGTACGAAAATTGTACTTGCGGTACACTAAAAATCATTTGCCGATTTCATTGAAAAAAAAAAAACATTGAAATACCCTGACCAAAAACATAAATGTGAAAACTCGCCAAGTTCGTTCGGATAGTGGCTTAGCGATATGAACTGAAATCATATTGGTACATAGATAGGTGCCAATTTTCGTAGCACTCTCTCATCATAATTATATACGTTCTTTCATTATCTTATTTCTGTCTTGGCAATCTTATATAATTAGGGTTCCGTACCCAAAGGGTAAAACGGGACCCTATTACTAAGACTACGTTGTCCGTCCGTCTGCCCATCGTCTGTCCGTCTATCACCAGGCTCATGAACCGTGATAGTTAGACAGTTAAAATTTTCACAGATGATGTATTTCTGTTGCCGCTATAACAACAATACCTACTAAAAAACAGCATAAAATAAATATTTATGTAAACTCTTATGCTACTACAACAATCGTGATTTTTTGCTGGTTTTATAGATAAATAGCTGCTGCCCGCGGCTTCGCACGGGCACTGATTTTTGGCTACCATTAGTGCCGTGACCCCCCCGATGA
The DNA here is from genome assembly GCA_946478455.1 of Eupithecia vulgata. Taxonomy (NCBI): domain Eukaryota; kingdom Metazoa; phylum Arthropoda; class Insecta; order Lepidoptera; family Geometridae; genus Eupithecia; species Eupithecia vulgata. The sequence goes on along the minus strand of OX297869.1, from coordinate 5,997,496 downwards.
ACCCCTTGAACCCCCGCCCCCTGGACCCGGGGAAGCATTGCGGCGAGCGAAGCAAACCGCAATGCGACCACGGGGAATGGCGAGCGAAGCGAGCCGTGCCGTGACCCCCCCGATGAACCTCCTGAACCCCAACCCCCTTGAACCCCCTCCCCCATCCGAAAAATCTGATATGGGTATCGTTTTCGGAAAAAAGGAACCCTTATATCACTACTACTTTGTTTTCCGTCTGTCAATCTTCTTTTAAACTTTCTTCTCAGAAACGCGTAGAGGTATCGAGTTGAAATTCACACCATATAGGTACTCAGATTCGTAACCTCTTGGAGTCGCGATATAATTCAAACTTCTAAGTCAATGCAATCAAAATTTACAGACGTTTATGCGCAAATATTTTGAAATTTCCTAGGGAATCACATGCACACAAAACCTATAGGGTCCCATTGACCTAGACTCATGAAATTTGGCAAGAAGCAAGGTCCTATACCAAAAAGTAAAGGGAAGATCCCTTAAATTTGTAGATAAAATTAAAGATCTTTTTTTATCTTGCTAGTGACCAATATTTGTAATTCCGTTTAACCAGAATCATGCTATTTGGCAAGAAACAAGAACACACAAAACAAACACTTAATTTTACGGAACCCGCGGTGAACGAGTCTGACTCGCACTTGTGTTTTTTATCTATACAGGGTTATTGGTAACCAATAACCCTGTATACTTTATAGGTTCTAAAATAACTCACGACCGAAGCTATTAAGTTACTGCGTGCGAGAGGATTTCATCACGCCCAAGACGGAGATCCAGAGGGAGAGAAGGTATTTATAAATACCTAGAGTTTAAAAAATACATTATCTTCAAGTTTATTCGCGTGACCAAAAACTAGGTCTACCTTTATTAGATAACAAAAATGGGTGAATTAACCCTTCTCTGTCGTTATTCTGTCCGAATGTGTCGATTCAAAATATCGATAAGTATCATCAGAGAAATTAAAAGTACGACACCATCTTAAGCCATTTCGTCTCGGGGATCCATCTGAGGCCACCAGGGGTGGCCTTAACCGAAATATAGTCTATCGAATTTCTTTAAAATCGAAAAATATAGGTAAATTTACCTGCACACTCACCAATAAATCGCGTTAGGACATTTATTTGCGTCAGAAGTAGGGCATGGACACCGGTATTCGGTATTACCGAAAAACCGGTAATACCGGACGATTTAAGGCAGTTCCGAATACCGGTATTGAAATTGTAAATACCGGTAATTCGGTATTTTGAAAAAATAAGTTTTGATTAATAAATATGCGTGAAGAAAACTCTTATGGCGGCTCTAAAATACACAAATACCTACCAAACAACTTCTATATAAAACATATACATTTTATGATTGTAAAATTGATAGCCAGTCTACGTTTTTATTATAATGGTTTCAAAAATTGATAAACCAACGCGCATCCTCTTTCTACTCCAGGACAAGACGCATATCGCATTACCACGGTAAATTCATCAAGTACCCCTAGTACTTGATGAATATACCGTCCACTCGCACTAAACGGTTTTCCACCGCCTTCATCATTCGTACCGCTGGGATTTGGAACACGCTCACTGTTGCTGTTTTTCCCGTCAATAAATAAATAATGCTGGACAATTCACAGCATTACCTAGCCCCAAGCTAAGCAGAGCTTGTATTATGGGTACTAGATAACTGATATACATAACATAATACAATACATGGATAAATATTTTTTATTATATATAGAAAACGACCAGAACACACTGAACAAATGTCTGCAGATCGTACACACATTTGTCCCAAGGCGGGAATCGAACCCGCAACCTTCTGCGTCGCAGGCAGACCTTCGCCCACCGCGCCACATCGGTCGTCACTTAGGTGTCTTAAAGACAAAAAGTTTAAAGTAAATGGGTATCTTCTAAACCTTCGTGACATATCTTCATTTTTCATCAAGTGAGTTTGTGGTCAAACGAAGGTCTTTAGACAATAAAATAGATTAACAAATAAATGCGCGTAGAATAGTGTAAGACCGTGTTTCATCTTACATTGTGTAAAATCTTTACTTCTAATCAATGTCAATGTGTGCGTGGAAATTGCAGCGAGCGCATGACGAGTAGTACTGTTCCTGTAATTTTAACAATCAAATAACACAAACAAAAAGATGGAATTAGTAGGTATTTACAACTGAAAGTAGGCTAAGCAGCGTAGGATCTGTCGAGATCTGCATATTAGCAGATCGTCAAGCCAAATCTGCCGCCGCACTAACCCTCACGGATGTCCGGGATGATGAAAAGGCGCAAGTATGTTGAAGTAGCGTCCCACACAATGGGCTCCTCAACTCAACTCCCATGGGACTACTGTCATACTGTCGTCGTCGGACCTCTTACCTACCATCGTCATGCAAAATACCATTCGGTTCGAGAGTAGATTTTACTTTAGCGGTGACAAAGGCCCGATGATGTGGCATGGCATGGCAAGATATCTGACTGGCGACCCTATAACACACGACAATCCGTAATGAGCTATTCGACAGCAGTATTGCACTGGCATTGATGAGACGCGCAACACCTTGCACACAAAACTGAAGATACGGAAAGTTACGGGGTCCAATAAAGTGGCAGTGTTATATGTAGGAAGTGCTTGCAATTAATATTCGAAAAATCCCATTTAGAAACGGCTGGGAAACAGGCACTATCTGCACAGCTGGAGCACGTTTGTATCAAACAATTCCATGTCAACTCACACAAGAGCCCGTCCTATTGTCATGACGACAAAAGATATTTTGGAAAAGCAGCATTGGGGCAAGCACTATGCCAAACCGTTCTAATTAGCCTAAAAACTAAATATTAAATGAAATTCCAGGTCCAAATAAGACGGCTCTAAAAAAAACGTCTAAGACAGAAGTCAGGGCTACATTTTTGCGAATATCTAAGCTCCCAAATTTGACAGGCATGGATATAGGTAGCAGGCATTGCCATCCTAATAGATATTTTAACTCGATTTGATTGTTTAAGTAAAAGAAAGAACATAATGTAGAAAGGACCATTTTAAATTATCAATAAAAGCTAGACTGATTTCAAATAACATTTCTTGGTACATTTATTCAGTCTAATACAATAATAAATGGAGTGGAAAATATTTTTTTCTGCTCTTTTAGTATTTCTAGTGAAATACCGAAAAACCGGGATCCCGGTTTTTAAAATTTTAATACCGATAAATTACCGGTATCGTCATTTAGCCCATTACCGCCATGCCCTAGTCAGAAGTAGTACAAACTTGGCGAGTTTTCACATTTATGTTTTTGGTCAGATAATGGTATTTCATTTTTTTTTGGATTTGGGTTTATTTCAGAGTGTGCTGGCGGAACAAACTTCCGCCGCCGCTGTCACTCTGTATAAGTTCACTTATAAGTTATTTGTAAATATTGATTGATTAATTAGTTACTTAGATATCCTATGGGACTGACTTAGTCACTGTTAGACTCAAAGTCCCTAATTAAAAAAGATTTTTTTTTTTATTGAAATCAGCAAATAATTTTTGGTGTACCGCAAGTACAATTTTCGTACAATTTTTTAGACTTAACAGTTCTTTCCTAGCGTGCCTAGTTTTTTAGGTACAAGCTGAAACATGGAACACTGCTAGGGAGCATGCTCCCTAGCAGTGTACCAAGCTGACCTACTAGTTTTGTATGAAAACTTGAAGTACCTATTTTTATTTTAGACGTACAATTTAGTACATAAACCGTACAATTTTTTCATGTATAAAAAACCATTGATCCAGACCGTGGTACTGCTAGGGAGCATCACACGGCGAACAACCATATCGCAAAACCGGTTCCAGTCGGCGACGACGACTGCGGAGTCGTCGTCGCCGACTGGACCGGTTTTCCTGCGAGTCGGCCACTAACTGAGACAGTCGGCGCACGTAACGCTGCAAACTGCATACAGTGAGCGCAAACTAGCAATTTTAATTATTAATTATATTTTTATTTTTTCGCTTTGGAAGTTTTTGGTGAGACACTAACAGATTTACCTTTCCTCACTTAATAAACTCCAAATCACGTAAAAGGTAAGTGCTTTAATAATTTATCGGCTTTTGCCCGCTCTGATTTATCTGATTGCGCGTGAGTATGTGAAAATTTGTCGTAGGCATATAAAATAAAAAAAAATAACTCTTATTGCAAAAAATATTGACGACCTCTGTGGCGCGGTGGGCGAAGGTCCGCTGCGATGCAGGAGGTTGTGGGTTCGATTCACGGCTTGGGACAAATATTTTACAATTAACAGGTTTGTTCCGGGTGTTCTGGTCGTTTTCTATGTACTTATAATGAAAAATATCTACAAAAGTATATAGGTAATAATATATTGTAAAAGAAAATTATAATCAAATAATAGAATAAAATTAAAGTAGTATTTACAATTGAACCAATTGAGCTTACTGCAGACTGTTGCAAACAATTTACAGGTAGCTCAACTGATCCATATCAATACCAGTTAGAAGCGTAGGTATTATTGTAATTAGAATGCATTGTAATATGTATATCAGTTATCTTGTACCCATAACACAAGCTCTACTTAGCTTGGCCCTAGATAATGTTGTATGAATTATCCAGCTTTATTTATTTATTAATTTATTTAAAATAGGTTTTTATATCATTATCATTGGCAGGTATTTTTTTTCCACTGTTGTTAGGCCTAGCTCTGTTCACGCCAATTTTCTAACTCTCGAGCTTTACGGTCTCTATAATCTGAGAAACAAAAGGGATCAAAAACGTGATCAATGGTTATTGTAGAACATACATATTGCTTTTCCGAACTTCGTTGAAGCTCTAACAAGCAAAGCGCCGCGCGAAGAAGCTGGATGAAAGAACGCCGTGCTATATCTTTTTCCGGCTTCCTCACGAGCTTGCTCGTCTAATCTGGACCGGATTATTAGCTTTACGCGTTCAAGGCCTAAAAAACCTCACCACGATCAACGAAGGGAGATTTAAGAATACCGAACCTCACTTGATTAATAGATAACCCCATAAGGAAGACCTAAGAAGAGGATCCCTCTGCCGCACACGCTACACGCTACCTATAAAGTACATTTGCTTTCTAAGTGGTCTAGGTTGGACACCCGTTCTATTATAAATATACTACATTACACCTACAAACATACATAAAATATGTGTTAGGATGAAGGTATCATACCTGGTATGGAACATCTCCAAGCTTAGCTGGCCACCCATTCATAACACGAGCCACATTCGTTTGTGAAAAATTATTTTGTTGGCAAGGATTAACAATTAGTATTATAAGAAGAACATTGGTGTACATTGTGAGTATTCATGGTCTTTATTTTAAAAACCCCTGAGCATCTATTTGGGAATTTTTAGATCAGAATATAAAAGGTAAAGCCAAATTTTATTATGATGCATTGAAACGATATACAGTATTCTGTGCATTGAAAGGTTGTAACAAGTTGTTTCATTCTCTTTGTGTTGTAACGTAGTGGTTTTATTCTCTTTGGGTTGTAAGTCTTACGTACCTACTTCTTACTACTTCTTACGTACAACTTGAGGTACAACTCTGAGGTACAACTTTCAACCAAAGAGAATATAAATATGATGTAGATACATAATTTTTGTATTCTCTTTGGTTGAACAATATGAGTCTGGTTCACGGAACAGAAATGGTTGGACCAACGATCAACGAGTAAATGGATACGCAATAAGGGCTTTGTTTGCGTAACTAACTTTATGAACAGACAGCTGTCTGTTCTTATTATAGTGTTTAACCCACATTTTCATAGATATCGATGAAAATAAATTTGTTAGCAAAAATTTAAAGGGTTTGAAGATTAAGGCCCTAACATCGTTAACCACAGATTTTTTCAAAATCGCGGTGCCATATGCAATTTTTGTATTTGGATAGAAGACACTTTCACAAATAAAAAATCCTATATTATAATTTTAAAAATAAAGATTTTAGGATCACCCTCCGTACAAATATCTTCAACCCCTTTAGCAACATCTAAAAATGCTACAAAAATGTATTGTAATCAAGTTAGTGGCAACATGGTTTCATAAAAAATGTTTATTATTTTCGGTAAACTCCTTTGTCCGCTACACTTATTTCTTGTAAGACGCAGAAAATAAATTGAATATCACATACAATTTTTATCAGGAGCGCAATTTAAATCGTACACACAGGTTAGCAATGTTAAAAAATCAAAAATCAATAAAAAGCAATAAGTATAATATTAAATGTATTTTTCATCAAAATTCGTACAAAGCCGCAAGTCCGAAGCGTAGAAATACAGACTGTTCACCGTAAAAAAAAAGTAACAATGGAGCACGCATTACAGATTTATTATAGCGCACTCTATTAGCTTCAACTGAAACTGATGTGAATCATGGAAACAGCGCCACCTATCAGCAACCCTGAAGATTAAATTGAACTCTAGAGCACCCGATGGTGTCAGATGCTCGTACGCTTCGAAACAGATGGGGTTAGTAGTGTGTTTACGTACGTTTTCTTTTGAGACTGGTCTGGGTCACTGGTGTATGCTTCGTGTAGAGATTGTAGGCGGGACTTTTTTAAATACCTACTCGTCTAAAAGCTCTGTAAAAGCTTTTTTGTACATATAGCTGACTGATCTTTGCCTATATACCGTTTGCCAACATACTAGAGTGTCTCTACACGGAGTAACATTGTAGGTACCTACCTAACTACGTGTGCTCTACAATTAATGAACTTTGTAAAATGAACATTGCTAGGTGATTTAACGTGAGAATTGAAGATTTACTGCACTGTACGTTTGTATGGGATCTAAGAAGTTCGAAAAAAAGCAAAAGAAAAGAAAGATATTTATTCAATCCCAAAGTTATTAAAAAATGACTTACATACTAGGAATTATTACTAGGGACAGATAAAACTATATAAACAAAAAAAAAACAAATGAAACAAAAACATAAAAATGGGAAAAAAAGGGACCCCACCTCAGCAGGTGTAGCATTTGGCTGCGCCCAATGCTACGCTGGTTTTCAGGTGGAGCCCGAGTGAAGAGTAACAAGTAGGTAAAATAACAAATAACATAATAAAAAGTGATACCTGACCTGCCTACGTACTTACATGGACCAGAGAAAAGAGAATTTTTGCCTTGGACGAACGAAAATCTATAAGAATCAACCGTGAACCTTAACAAACTCTTCTAGTATTTTTCAAAATCTATCAATATCTCATAGGATTGAATGCATAAAATCCTATGAGTTTAGGGTACGTTATGTGCCCATGCACATAGCGTAAAACGGGGGACGTAATGTGCCCATGATGGGGACCTTTCTCTTCCTTTGCATCCTTTTCTCTAACTCTCGTGATTTTGGACTTGACCATCACCGCTCTTAACAAAAAAACCACCCCGTAGTAACAAACTAATGGTAAAAAAAATCCCAGTAGTTCTGTCAACAGAACTACTCAACAGAACAGGTGGGAGTAAACGACATATAAGGCTGTTTTAAAGTATACAATTTGACTTGTCTGAGTGCTTATGTGAGCCTTAAGAAATAACGTTATTGAAATCTAGAATCTGAAATCTAACAAATGGGTTACAACTGGTGATACCTTAAGTAGATTTTTCTGTGTTTTAAGTCTATTCTCCTGTTGGTAGTTTCCATAAATAAGTAAATAACCTCTCAAGTATCGCAAAGCTTATGAAGATAATAACCTGCTAGTTGGCAGATCTCAGATATTGTGAATTAAACATCAGCTGTTTCATTACCGGCAAGACGAGGCCGGAACTATCTTCATAAATTATAACTTCCGGTAGTTTAGACTTGCTTGAAGGTTTATACAGGGTGATATTAGGTTCTGTTTTACGCAAAAATTCCTCGTCTTTGCGCCTTTCTAAAATGAATTAAAAAGCTAAGTAGATTTGAGCAGCATAAGAGCCCATGTACAGCATTTTATAATTTTGGCAGATATTGGTTCACATTTTCGTAATTGACTTTAGAAACACAGAACGCTTTTAAAAGAACTTCTGTTTTTATGAGAAATAAATATCTTTAAACCGCACACACAGACAGAAATTAAGATTTATTATGCTATTGATAAAGATTGTTTATCAGTTGAGTTACCTGTAGATTGTTCTCGACATTTAGCTCAATTGTAAACAATAGTTTCAATTCAATTATATTAAAAAAAAATTGCTTGTTTCTTTGTTTGAATTGGCTCTGAAACACTGTACCGATTTAAAAAAATCTTTTATAATTAGAAATCTATATTATGCATAATGAACATAGGTAGGCGATAGAATATACCCGTGCAAAGCAGGGGCGGACCACTAGTGGTTAATAAAGTTACTATTTTTTCATCTTTTTTAGAAATTACCCCGGGAGACAACTCAATAATTATAATGTTGTCGTTGTTGTTTTTACTATTACCACACTAATACAATACAAAAAACACTACAATAGGACTTTATATTTCTTAATTCTTTATTGCACTTATATAACCTTATTTTAAACCTTATTACTAGAGTAGAGAGGTATCGCAAATATTATATTAAAAATGTATATATTATATTGCAAATATTAGGTATTTCATATTCTCTTTCAAGAAAGACCAAAATTCACCCTGTACATTTGCACATACTTGAGAAATCCGTGCGTTGTATTGTCTTGAGACCGTATTTAATTAGTGGACCGCGCTGCTGAGGACCGGATATTAACCCCTGCATACAGAACACCCGGTAAGAATTTGGATGAGTCTTTACTATTAACACTATTCTTGAATAAGAAACTATAGGTAGATACCTCAACATGTATCTTTCAAAGGGCAATGTATACGCTTCTACAACAAAACTCCTAGAGAGTTGCAAAATCTATCAAAATCTATCTAATTAATAAATTCAAACAAATTGTCAAAACTTTTCTGTGCAAAAAGACTTACTACAAAATATTAGATTATTTAGAAGATAAAAAAGCTTGGGACGGGTTTTGCTCCAACTCGAAAAATAAAAACTAACATGCTAAAGGTTTCTTCGTCGTTTCTTTACTTTAGTCTACATACCGAAGCGACAGAAACCAAAAATATCACTTTATTTCCGTGTCAGTGTTTTATTTTAAGAATTTGACTTTTTCTAAGTGTACGTTTTTGTATTTATGGAAATAAAGAATTTTTGACTTTTGACCACCTCACCTCAACCTTAAATGACTATTATAGTCCACTGCAAGACGCAGGCCTCCCCCTTATTTTTTATCTCATGGGGGTAATGCCCATAACCTCCACGCTGGGCATGCGGGTTGGGGATCGCAGTTCGGTGGTAAGTCTATTTTGCAAGAGGCGCTGCTGCCCGCCCCCCGGTGTATGTCCCTTAGTCGCCTCTTACGACACCCACGGGAAGAATTGGGGTGGTGCAAATTCTAAGCCTTAGGTAAGGCTTAGGTAATTAGTTACAGTAGTTTAAATAAATAAATATAACTGGTCAATTCACACAGCATTATCTAGCCCCAAGCTACGCAGAGCTTGTGTTATGGGTACTAGAACACTGATATTCATAATATAATACAATACATAGATAGATATTTTTATAAGGTATCATCGTAATCATCAGCCTATATCAGTCCACTGCTGGACATAGGCCTTCCCTAATGAGCGCCATAGCGCCCTGTCTTCAGCTTGCCGCATCCAGAATCTACCAGCAGTCTTTCGCAAATCGCCATCCCACCTGGTCGTTTTATTAGTTATAGGTACATAGAAAACGACCAGAACACTCTGAACAAATGTCTGCAGATCGTACACACATTTGTCCCGAGGCGGGAATCGAGCCTGCAACATCGAGCGTCGCAGGCAGACCTTCGCCCACCGCACCACAGAGCGTTCGCACAGTCGTCAATGAATCACTAAATGCAAAAAGAGCACGTTTTCTTAATTTTCACTTATTGATAGGATTATTTTTGTATTTAAATACACTTTCTGTGTGAAAACGGCGCATCTGAGACTGCTATATCCATGTTTTTGTGCGGCGTGAAATAACAGGCACAACGGAATTAATAAGTGCCCTTTTTGAAAATAATATATGGCAAACCTGATATCTGATGAGCTGATGACTGTCCCTCATGTTGTTTGACACATAATTTTAGCACTATGCTTTAATTTCAAGTCTGTGATTGTCCTACCAAAAATCTCTCGCGAAGTGAGTTACTTCCGCCGATTAGTAAATACTTGGGATCTACGATATGAAAACTTATCTAACTCAATACTCAATCAATCAATCATTTATTGCATTCTATAGGTGTACAGAGGTGCTTAAATCTACGTAGGTATTTAGTTTCACTATAGACCCTGCTGGGCACACAATATATTATGGAGAGAGAGGAGGACGTCATTGTAAATAAGTTAGTTTAAGTTTTTTATTAGTAGTTTCTAGTAACTTATCTTAACTTATCTACCTATCTAAGTACTAAGATATCTGATATCTTATTACTTAGGTTCTTACCTATACTTTTTTTAGAATCCCAGTAGGTATCAAAATTAATATTAATTAAGAGCCAGAGTATTATATTTGTTATGTGGATATATTCGCTGATTTCTCGTTAATCGTACCTATACCGAATATAATGATTCTTAAATCTATACACACTCTTTATTCCATACATAAGATACCATACAAAAATACCTAAAGGTTGACAACTAATGGGCTGTACAAAGGCGAGCTTAACCTTAATAGAGTTTTCTTACAGCAAGCCTAAGGCCCTACCATAAGGCCATACATCCATCTAGTTTAGTTCCTTCCTTTAATGTTTGTTAACTCTAATGTGTCGTGTCAAATAAATACTTTTCATTTCATTTCATTTATAAGGGTATAAATGGAAACTATAAAATGAGTGTGGATGGATAAGAATGTAACACACATCTTAGGAAAAAAAACTGTAGATTTTTTTGGTTTTGTATTAGCGATCCCGGGGAGGTTATATGAATAATTATTCAAGGATTACCTGACCTATTTGTTTCAAAACTTAAACAGCAGTGTTTTAACTTTCTATCCCAACTTAGCACAGCTTTGTCCGTCTTACAACTAACAAGGATTGTACAAGATCACTAATAGAACATGTACTAATTAGGTCTGCTAAGTTGAACAAGACACTGCTGCACTAATTAAGTGATCCTAGGCAATTGTAAGTTTAGTTCGCTAAGTTTGTGTTGCGTTGTCTAACTTTAGTGAAAACTTGGATTGTGTTAACTAATTTATTGAGGTTTAGTTTCATTAAGATAGGGTTTGGAGTTTTAAGAAATTCTCAACAACAAACAATATCTCAAGCAAAAAAAAAATGATTTGGAAAATTCCTTCGTTTTTAAATGGAGAACGAACCCGAAGTGTTCCCATAAAAAAATAATCTCGAGGGATAAGAATTAGTAATGGGAAACTTAAAAACTATGTAAATTTTTGATAAAACTGTGTAATTTGAAGTTCTTTTTAGTTTTTTCATGATAATCAAAAGTATTACGTTTATTATTAGTGTTTTACGTTTTAACAACTTAATGCAGTATCTCAATTGAAAAAATAAAACTAGAACTGAAAAGGAACGGCAATGTGAAATAAATAAATAATGCTGGACAATTCACAGAGCATTATCTAGCCCCAAGCTAAGCAGAGCTTGTGTTATGGGTACTAGATAACTGATATACATAATACAATACAATACATAGATAGATATTATTTATTATATATAGAAAACGACCAGAACACCCTGAACAAATGTCTGCAGATCGTACACACATTTGTTCCGAGGCGGGAATCGAACCTGCAACCTTCTTCGTCGTATTAACCTTAAAAGTCTTGGAACAACTTGCAAGGCATTTAAAGTAACTGTAGGTACCTACTAGGTACTAGGCTTCGATTACTGAAAACTTTTGATTAGAATAAGCAACTATACTTATTCTAATCAAAAGTTTCTAACCCATTATTAATTTATCAAAGAAAATTAACAAGAAAAAAATAGTCATTTTGTAACTAGTATTTACAATTGAAACAACTGAGCTAACTGCAGTCTATTGCAAACAATGTAGAGGTCGCTCAACTGATACATAATATCAATATCAGTCGGAAGTGTAGCGAAAAGAGATATGAAAATCAAAAATTAATACTTTTTTAGCGGTGTGCCGTATGAGATACTCTTCTTCTAAGCCTAACCTTGACGAGGTAATCGAGTATTGAATACATTACGAATAATGGCTTAACTACGAACCCCATTATGTGTTGAAAAAAAAACAAAGTTTCATAACTTAAAGAGGGTCAGTCCGGTTCTAGAAGCGCGGGTGCCGCATCCCTCCAACTCTGCCATGGAATAGCATACTGCTAGCTCAACCATCGGTTGAGTTACGTCTAGATTGTTTGCAACAGTTTGCAGTTACCTACCGGTATCTGCAAAAATCTAAAAAAACAAAACAAAAAAAGAACAATTTACAACTAAAACAGGTATGTTTTAGTTGTAAATTGTTCTTTTTTTTTATTTCTATGCTTTCACTTAACCTTTGTATATTCTAGTAGGGTACTAGAATGTACATAGTTGTCTTGGTTTTTAAACAATCTAGACAAAAAAATATAAATAAAGTTATCTCCCAAAGATCCGATCCGCCATCAATGTCAAAGAACACAAAAAACCACTACACAGTGAACAGATGCGCCACAATACTTCGTTACAGCGCACTCAATAAAAACATAATGATGGTTTTGAATATAACACATATGTGCTACATTTACTGACGTTAAAACAGATGAAAATAAAATTCGTGCCAAAATAGTTTTTTCATAAATTACCCAAATTCCTATAAAAGTCATAAAAAAATCTAAGGGAATTTTCAAGAATTAGACTTCATTATTCTGCCTTGCTAGCCCTAAATATTTTTATCAGAATATTTAGATGATGTTTGAAATAATGATGCTTTCTAAATTTAAGTGCACAAAAGTAGAACTTTCCTAAACTAGTTAAGTAAATAATTACCGGCCCATTTTTCGAAAATTACCCGTCTCGTTATAAATCAAAACTGACCATGCAAAACACTGTAGCCACTAGAAATGAATTGGACAGCAAAAAGCCATTTAACAGTGGGCCCACTGGCCATTGACCATTAGGGTTGGCGCGAGCGGGCCTTATTAAAAATGTGGCCTGAATATCAAATTGCTATCTTCCTATTGTGTAGCACCCCTTACGTACTTACACCAGCAACCCTAAGGATTATGAACAATATTTTGTAGAGTAGGCTCTGTTCAGAGATTGCTGTGTTATGAAGGTAAAGTTTATTTGCAGTTTTGATAGTTCGTTTACCAGATTTAAATTAAGAATGATACTAGTCTCTGCACGCGGCTTTGCACGTCTATGGAAATGATTTAAGGTTATTCCTATGGCGTAATAAGCCTATGTTTGATTCCAGGCTATGATAGCTCTGAAATTTTACTTTCATAGCCATTTATGCAAAATTTCGCCCTGATCCGTTTTGTAGTTTTGGCGTTAAGAACTAACAAAACATCCATCAATCCATCCAAACTTACGAATTTATTACTAGTTTTTTCTTCTTATTTAAGGTTATTTCTACCACATCCATTGTTTTTATTTATAGTGTGATGTAATATTATTGTGATTATTTCCATCTGTCAAACTAACATAACATATTATTTATTTTTACATTCTTTGCTCGATAACATTGTAATATAAAAACTTAATTATGAACACGTAAATCATTATTGCGGCTACGTATAAATGATGCAATCAGGGTGAAAAGAAATAAACTACGTTCGGTAACTGCAAGAATAGTATAAAAGTGATAAACTCAAATAGAAAGATAGAAAATACTTTTATTGCACACTTAAACCTAAAAAAAAAAAACAATTTTCAAATATTACGTTTGTATCGACCAGCTGCCTCACTGTAATCTCTGACTCTACCATTACTCTACCAAAACATATACAGGGCGTACAAAAATGTTATCAAGGGGCACTCACTACAGTGACTATTGTTTGTTTTTTTTTTATAAATAAATTCAGTTGTCACAGCTCACATGATAAATGGTAGCACTGACACGATGGTCATATGGTGAATTCTGGATCCACTTGTTCGTAGTTGTTTTGATATTTTTGGGGCGGTTTGAATAATGGCCATAGCTCTGTTTTGGATGTCCTCTTTTTTAATGGAATAGTAAATTATTTGGGCTTTTTACTACTGTTTTATGCTTTCTTATTTCTTTTTATTCGTTTTATGCAATATTTTTTTGCGAAACGCTCGTTGATTGAGCATCAAAAAGACAGTCAAAATTTTTTGCTGTTATTTTTAGTTGTTATCTACGTGAATTAAATATATTTTACCTAATACCGAGGTGAACATCACATCACAAAACATAATAAATACTATGCTATTTTATTTTGTAAATGTTTTAATAAATACAAATATTGCTTAACAAATAATAATAATGCTGGACAATTCACATATTCGCGCATTATCTAGCCCCAAGCTAAGCAGAGCTTGTCATAAGTAGATAACTGATAAACATAATAATATACAGTACATAGATAGATTTTTTATTGTATAAAGAAAACGACCCTGAACATGTCTGCAGATCGTACAAACATTTGTCCCGAGGCCGCAATCAAATCCGCAACCTCCTGCGTTGCAGGCGGACTTCGCCCACCGCGCCACAGATGTCAGTCGTCGTTTGATGGATGTATGCTTACCTCTCAAAAGCTGGACAAAAAAACTCAAAAGAACGATCAGGCTGAAATTTTTCTTACTTACACGTTTTTCACGTCTACGCTTTCATGTTTTCACGTTCAAGTCCTAGTAACATAAATCGCTTGCTCTAACTGGCATTCTATTGCCCAATATTTGTAACTACTGAAACATCAGTTCGTGCACGCGATTATATGAATAGATACCTACTTGTTATCATCGAAAATCGCGGCTGAAGCTGCGGATTTTCTTCGTAAAATATCCCAACTTAAAACCTTCAAAGTCAGTTATGAAAATAAATTTTGAGATGCTAAATAAATAATGTGGCTCCAAATCCATTTGGTTTTGTTTCCGCGTTTTTTCTGGTCCATTAGAAATACTGCGCGCAACCAATTTGAAAATATTGAATAAGTAACGCTCCCTCCGAGTATGCAAATAGAGATTAGGTATCTACAAAAACAGATGAGTTAAATATTATAGGAATCAACTTAACGATAATAATATGCTTAAAAGTCGTATAACGATAGTGACTGAAAATGTCATACATAATATTCCGCTTTGTTATACTAGATATTTGACTAACATGATCTAAGCAGAACAGCATGACACTTACAATCCCGATCTTTGTCTACGACTTACAGATTATAAGGTCCTATAAAAAGGAATAAAAATTTATCAACGTCTGGATTTCGAGTACGTGTAATTATCATGAATTCATGAGCTCAAAAACTATAAACAAATACTTTATACTAGATTTTTTTATTTTTCATTTTTTTTTGAAAACGATTATATTCACCCATTATCATCGAGACCCAGGCTAAGCAGCTATTTTTGTGGAAGACTGTTCACATTAAAAGTCCTATAATGATGATGATACTTAGTAGTTAATACAGTACTTACTTCGTACTATTATGTGTTGTCGTAAAACATCTAATTATTATATATTCTATTATTTTTCTATATTATTATAAACTCTATTACTATCTTTTCTATTAAACTGTAGCTAAGGCACACACTTGCTGCGTTTGCACAAAGTTTAGTAGATATTAAACTCGCTAACATGATTATTGAGTTGTCAAAACATACCAAATATGCCAAATTTTAATAGCCTTTTAAAAAACTTTTTGGATAATATATTATCATATTTCTTAGTAAAAAACCTAAGATAACCTAACCACCAAGAAACAAAAAAAAAACAAAGCACACACGTATTTTACCTGTAAAAAAGTATAACCAGAATAAACAGTGTATAAGGGAAGGAATAAAATAACAAAAAAATATTAATTTACCGCAAACAAAAGTTAAATAATATGTTATCTTAAATAAAAAACCTAAAAAACAAACGATGGGTTATACATTAATAACATTTCAAAATAGGAAGAGGGTCATCTCTACCGACATACCGATTTTATTCTTTGGCGGAATGCCCGAAATGCTAAACACATTATGACGAGTTACCTTCCTTCTACACCGTTGAGCTTACCTCAAATATTATGCCGCGAAAATAACTCGGAATATCTGTGAATTCTAATGGAGGATTATTATTTAGGTAGGTTAATAATAAGGTAACTTTTGGAATGGGTTTCATGAAGAAGCATGGCGTCAACGTTTGTTCTCTTTTATTCAACTAGCTCAGCTCTAAGTCTCACGCGTTCACTACTGTGTGGAGACTTAGGCTGTAGAGGAGTACCTAAAAAGGAAAATTGGAGTGATGCGCGTCGAAAAGCTGGACTTTCTGATTGCGTCGTCGTTATACCCCACCCAAACTAGCGCCGCCACCTACTTTATGTTATTAGATTTTGGTGGCCACCAAGGGCAACTTCGTATCTCTGCCTAAACTAAATAGAATAAAACTATTATAGAGGCACTAAAAAAAAGCTTATGATAGGTATCACAAACTGGATGGATTTTTGAAAATTCCTTTGTTAAACGGAATAATAAGATAAATTAGGTGGCGGTGCCACTTTGGGTGGGATATGCGCCTTAATTAGTAAAACGTGTCGTTAATTAAGTTTTAATTTTGTGTGTATATTAATGTATATAATTACTGTGGACTGTAGCATACATATATTTAAGACCATAGAAAAGTTACGAATCTAATTTAAATTATGCTAAAAAGGTAAATTAGATCGATTGTCTCCACAACAAGACTACAGCTGTGATTTTGAGGCTCAGCGACTACCTATCCTATCCAAGTCATACACCTACTGCAGGCATCTCGGTTCCGAGCATAGGTTACAGAATATCCGATCCAGCTGGTACAATCGAGTTATCGGATATCGTATAAAAAAGCAAATAAAAATCTTGATATTTCAACTCGACCAAACCTTTTAAAATCGTTCGGAGATCAGGCAATACGCATCCATGAAAAATAAAAACCCAGCAGTTTTTTAAGTCTTTTTTCGTTGTCTGTTGCTCTGACGTTTTCATAGTTCGCGTTAGTGGTTCAAAGTCGTCTTTTTTCGTACGTGTAGACTGGTTTTTAAAAAACAGACTTGTCTGTTAGCCTGACTATTAAAATTCGCTTTATTTCGTTTTTCACGAGTCTACGGACTACCAGTTAACGTAGTTAAAGCTTAGAAAACGGTTTTCTGTGTTTGGGCAATTGGATTTCAGAGTTCGTTTTGAATTTTTTGAGGATGGGCGAGAAATTTCATTATTCTTTTTATTTAGAGTAGGCTATGGTTATCTATTTTTGTTCATAACTATTACTCCGATTAATAAACCTGTTTTTTTTATACAACGAGGTTACAAAACCAATTAAATTATAATAAGAATAATAGAGAATATTGGTGGAATATACAAAAAGTTTTCAGTTATCATTTTTGGTATTACGGAACACAATAATTAAAGGATTGAAGTTGCGTGCAGCTGTCACCTACGGTAGCTTGAATTTTAAAGGAAATAGAGAGTTACGCCACGCCATGCAATGTTTCCTACATTTTGTCGCTTACGTTTCATGGCTTCAGTCTGTTTCTAGCAGCAGCACAGCAGCTTCTTCGCTAACAGAAAACCGTTACTGATCAAACACCTTATCAAATAGTTAATTCTCTTGATATCTTGAATAGTTAATTCTTTTATAAATTGACGCAGACACGAGTTTGAAGAACTCAAAGGAAGGCGTGTTACATGCAAAGAAATTATAAAAGGCGTGTTAGGGGGACTCCAACATCTCGTCTTCCATGTCAAGCTAACCTGCTCGTGGTACTCCTTGCTTGATAACGAACTAGGCTCTGGTGAAAATATCAAACAATCAAAGAAAATATAGTCTTTATTCAGAAAGAAAATAACAATCAAATAACAAATTTAAATTAAAACTAGTATTTACAATAGAAACAATTAAGCTATCTGCAAACTGTTGCAAACAATCTACAGGTAGCTCAACTGATCCATATCAATACCAGTTGGAAGCGTGCCTAAGACACTGGCTGCATTGCCCCGCTGTATAGCAATGCTGATGCGCTGTGCCAGATACTCACCAGCTCTCGGGTCACGCGTCGCTTCGACCCGGAGAAAACCCGGAGAGCCTCGGTACCCCACGGACCTAGGGTCTCGACTCCAAGGGGAGCAAATGTGTATGCTCTGTCGAGACCTGCATATTTGCGCCTCTTGAGATCTTCGGCTAAATCTGCCGCAAAAATCAAACAATCTTCATAATTTGACAACTCAGGTAGTTAAGTACAAACATTTCCCTACACTGCTACTACGTTCGAATACCGACTGCAGATCTGTTTTTTCCTCTCAAAATGCCTCCACATATTTTTTTGCACCATTCATCTACCGTATTTCACACAAACACAGCATGTGCTTATTCAAATCTCCTGTTACAATAAAAAAAAGTCGGCATCTACCATTTTTCAAAACACAATACAGTAAGCAACAACCCTTTCCAGTAAATTATCGCATTATTTCTATTTGTTTAGAAAAATGTGTCGCTTAGCGGCTATTGTCAAAATGTTTGCGGAATTCTATCAAAATAAATGCGGAATCATGTTCACAGCATGTCGCGGTAAAGCCCACGGGGACCCAGGTAGATAACTAATTGAATAAGAGCCAAATAGATCAGTAGTCAAAAATGGTTGAGACATGACAGCCGAAATAAATAAAAATAATGTTCTTGACGTAGTGAAAAAATTCTATGTCTATGGTTCTTGACGAGGGCCTTACCATCTATACCTAGATTAATTTGCTGAAATTAAAAATTTTTGTTAGTTGGATTCGATAGTAAAGCCATTAGAAAAGCAAGTGTATTCCATGAAAATGTATTAATGTCTTGACTAATATAGGCTGATAATGATGTGCGATCAATTTAGTGAAGAAATTCCTAATTAACAATTATGTAAGTAAGTACAGTTGTTAGTTTAGATACGTTTCACAATAACTGCAGATGTTAATATTTTATGCTCAGACTTCCGACATGCGTTTACACTTCAGAACACTATAAGACGCACCTTCACACTTTTTTCAAATGAACGTAATTAAAGTGACATTGGCATCTCAAGTGGTCCAACCATCTCACACTTTTTTGTACACACTAGAGCGAACATAACCACTTCCTTAAACATTAAAACAAACATCCCTATCACACGCTACACCAAATTTCGCACCAAAACAGATTGCTGCTTCCGGTAGCATCTGTGTCACCGGCCTTCATAGAAAAGCAATCGGCCAGTCGTAAACGTTAAGGGTCCAAAAGCACCCCCCAGGGGGCTGCTAAGGGCAGGACGATGTTTCTTGACACGGCGAGAAAAAGTACCCGATTCTAGCCCCTAATCCTGTACAGTCGTCCGGGGGGTTATAAGGGTACAAAAAGTGTAATTTAAAGCTGACTTAGGGTTTCGAATTAAAATGAAGTAGATACCCCTTATTGGGTCTCGGGTTCCGGATACGAGGATGTAAGTGAGCCGTAAAGTGAGAAGGAAGAACGTGCGAATTAGGAGACGTCTAGGTGATGTTTAGTTATTCTAAATGTACTATACAAACTATCATATTATATTTTGACGAGTTCATTAGATGTAAGTGGGTAACTACGAACATTATTTGTGTTCGAAGAACATCATAGTTTTATCCCTTAACGAGGGACTTCTTCAGAGTAAGTATAATTCTAGACGCGTCCCTGATCTAAGGGATGCTTCAGCACAAAATAAGGTTCGTAGCTAACCCGCTTACATCTGTATTGTATCATTGTTATGACGATGATATCCCAGATTTAAGTTTAGTCCCTTTTCATCGTCTCTTATATGATCGTAGCACTTCGTCTTATTTGCCCAAATGCGATACGACGATGTGAAGTATCTCTATTTGCCTATTTTTCACGAGTAAGACGAATACGCAAATACATGAATAAATAAAATAGAAATTGCTGGACAATTATTTATTTATTATTATTAATTCACACAGCATTTTCTAGCCCCGAGTTAAGCAAAGCTTGTGTTATGGATACTAGATAACTGAAATATCGTGTTGTATACATAATACAATACAATACATAGATATTATATATGTATATATTTTATTATTATGGTACATTATATATAATATAATATTCGTATAATGCCCGTTGTTGGTTTTTGGTCACATATCAAATTTACACACAACATTGGTTATTAATTAACGCAAAAAGTCAAATAAAGATTGATATCAAAGTAGTAATAAACGCAAATACCAAATATTCAAAGTCTGTGTCATTAAAATTTTTTTTGTGCAAAAACAGCGTGAAGATTAAATTCATCAAGCTGACATTTTGACGACCTCTGTGGTGCAGTGGGCGAAGGTTCGCCTACGATACAGGAGGTTGCGGGTTCGATTCCCGCCTCGGGACAAATGTGTGTACGATCTGCAGACATATGTTCAGGGTGTTCTGGTCGTTTTCTATGTAAAATAAAAAATATCTATCTATGTATTGTATTATATTATTATGTATATCAGTTATCTTGTACCCATAACACAAGTTCTGCTTAGCTTGGGGCTAGATAATGCTGTGTGAATTGTCCAGCATTATTTATTTATTATTAAAGAAAATAAATAAACTTTTCAGCCAGAACCGACCGGTAGTTTTGATAAATTGACAAGTTAACTGCACAAAATTTTAGAGTGTAGTAATATTGGAAAGTAGTTAGGTGGTATAAAATGACTTCGAGAACTAGAGCTGGTCGATTCATATGAATGAATGAATGAATATTTATTATTGTATATAAAAATAAACAATAATTAAACTAGAAAAGTTATGTCAAAGGGCCTATGAAGAGCCTAACCTTAACCCTAAGAAGAGTTCATTTCCAGCAAAACTTATCGGGAGAGAGATACAAAGTTATAAAAGTGGCTACATGTGTATATAAACAGAGGATAAAAGATTCATTGATGAAGGCCAAACAGGAAAAAACAAAAACACTAAAGCCTGTTTAGTATTCTCTAAAAAACGTGTGCAAACCCCCGGGCAAAAGCAAGTTGATTATGAATTAATTATTCACGTGACCCTTCAATGCTAATCCATTTCCCTGCGGCATAGGAGCCGCTTTCAAAGACAATGCTAACCTAATTACGATGCGCTCTAGATCCTATTGTGCCATATAAAGTGCAAGGAAGTGTATGCAAAGTTATGATTTAGAAACTGGATCAGGTATTACTACTTTGCTTTGTATAGACACTAACAATTCAAGCAAATAAGCTTCTTACATGAAAAGTATGAGGTCGACAGTACTTTAACCTGCCTTTAAAAAGTGGGACGAATCAGGAACATTTTCAGCATACAATTTTAGTTTCTTGACTCATCCCACTTTGAGCCGAATCCAGTGGGACGAGTCAGGAATAACTTATATTTTTTAAGCAGGGGCGATTTTCTTTTATTTGAAAAACAAAAGAGGTTCTATGTTCAGCTAGATGTATTTTTATGTGGGTATGTTTGTAAATTTCTATCTCAATTATGGACTGATTTGAAAAATTTATTCGCTATTGTATGAAAAAATTATCCCGAGGTGGACTCAAAACATTTTTATTTCTAAAAGAAAAACAAGCATTCATCTCAAATAACTTAAAAACTGTTAAAATATAAAAAAAAATGAAAAGGGTTTTTATATAGGTAGTTGTTACATACAATTATCCACGCTGACGATGAAGTCACAAATCCAGGCATCCGGAATACGAAAAACAAAATGGAATCGCACTACTTGTAACTTGTAATGGTGACCTAACTGCAAGGCACGGTGGTCGCGAGAATCGACCCCGAAACTCACAGACAGAGGAAGGGCATCAGCGTTTTTGTTTGTATTTTAACACCTCAACTGCGATAATCTGCCGGCTAGGCACGATTAGCTGTAGACGTACTAAATTGGTAAAGGGGTTAAAGCCCGTATTATGAAAGCTTGCTCAGTTATAGGTCTATGCTTGAGTGGTTTATACCCTTGATAATCACCCGAGTTTCTCTGAAGGATAGGATTCGCAAACGTAGTGTAGGACGCAGGTTTGATGACGATTTGTGAAAGACTGCTGGCAAATGCTGGATGCGGGAAGCTGAAGACAGGCCGCTATGGCGCTCATTAGGGGAGGCCTATGTCCAGCAGTGGACTGATGTAGGCTGATGATGATGAATCACCCTATGGCCTTTTATCCAATGGGGGGTTAATTCCCATAATCCCCACGCCAGGCATGTGAGTTGGGGATTGAAGTTCGGTTCAGATCCATTCTGCAAAAGGCGCTGCTGCCCGCCCTCCGATGTATGTCCTTTAGTCGCCTCTTACGACACCCACGGGAAGAGTTGCGACCACACGGCTAGCCGACCACACGACTGTTGGCAGTAACTGAACTGAAAATCATAAATTGATTCGAACATCAAACATCAAAGAGCTATAGTTCCTTCAGTAAAAAACCTAAAACATGGACCCTATTTTACAAACAACTACCCGTGAGTTTTAGGTTTTTTTGGGTCGTCAAGAACCTACTCTTTCCTCCGCTTTCAGCTTGACGTTAAGTTTCAGAACACGCTGTATATGCAAGTAGGTAAATAGAATTTTGTTGAAAGCTTTTGGATAACAGTGATCCATCATACCTACGTCTTGTATTCTATATTATTTTGTATTCTCCAGGCGAAGGCGTGGCTTCAGGTGGGCGTGGTCCAGCCCAGCCCTAAGGGACCTCCCGAATGGTCCCAGGCCTCAGCAACTTGTTAGAAACTTGGTATTAGCATTAGTTTATGTTCGCAGTAAAAGGGAATTAAGTTATGATGTTGTTTCAATGTAGGTTTGTTGATTAAACTGATGGAAAAGCTAGACTTATTAATATGTACTTGGAAAACATTCTAAAAGCCAATGATGTGTTGGAATCTCTGTTAGAGAACGCAATCTTCTGGCTTTTATGTAATGGTGGTCATGTTTTAGGCATCTCATACAGTCTGTAGGTATTGCATGAACCAATAATTAATTCCATATACATCACATTAACATGCGCTGGTTTTTTACCGGCATGTATTATGTAAGTAAATAACTTTTTTTGACCTAGCTGTAAGTTTTCCAAAAATTTTGAAAATAAAATAAAATAAATATTATTACATTTTTAGAGAAAATTACGGTTAAAATCGAGTACAGTTGAGTTGGTAAACTATAATTTATCTTAAATGTGAAGATGCGGTAAAATGTCAGAAAGTTCAAAAAGCTTAGAGAATCGATTGTCAAATATCAGTTTAATTTTAGAAGTGACGTTGTCCGAGCCCTGTGTCCGTTTGATGGTAGTATCAAGACGTGATTTACGATCACGTCTCGATACTACCATCAAACGTTTCCTTTTTCTATGGGATTTGGTACAGAAGCGCCTCTATCGTGCGGACTTAGCAAATCCCATACGAAAATGAGAC
Source organism: Eupithecia vulgata (assembly GCA_946478455.1). NCBI lineage: Eukaryota > Metazoa > Arthropoda > Insecta > Lepidoptera > Geometridae > Eupithecia > Eupithecia vulgata. The sequence continues at coordinate 5,973,944 of OX297869.1, read as the reverse complement.
GCCACGATCATGCCTCGATAATTATCATTGGTTGACCATTTTATGGTAAACCGGATTTGGGACCCTTGTTGCCAGTCTGAAACGTGTAACGATTCCGTTCGTCCTTCATAAATTTAATTAACTTAAATTTAATAACTTATTTATAATTTTTTACTTAATAATACTAAAAATAACATTAATTTCAGCTAAATAGGTAAGATTTAGTTTTGACAATCCGCTAGTATTATAAATGTGAAAGTTCTGATGGATGTATGTTTGTTACTTCTTCACGCCGACTTCGCAGCACTTCTGAACTTTTCAGGCTGAAATTTTGCATAGAAGCTAGTTCTAGATTCAAACATAGGCTCTTATCCCTTGAAACAGTTCCCATTGGATAGAAATAACTTTAAAAACTAGGTACTACTAACTTTTAAAAGCTTGCATGCATAGGCACAACGCGGCCGTGTTCAGAAATTACCTTCTTTAGTCTACTGTCGTACCTACGACATGCATGTACTTATGAAATATTCTAGCCCAAAGAGGTAAACATCGATATGGGTAGGGGGCTTTATGTGTGTTGAATCTGCTGTGGTTATTGACATCTTTGTAGATAGAGAAAAAAAAAGACACATTTAGATTCTGTTTAACTTCAAAATTGAGACGATTTCTCCTCGTCACACACAAGAAACATCATAACTTACAGCACAAAACCTCATCTCGAGGGTAGTTAAAGTCAATTCCCACTGAAATTTCATCATCGTCAGTCCTTGGTTTAATAAGTAATACTCTGTGGGCAGTCCCAAAGCTGTTCCAAAAGGTTCCAGAGAGATATTGTGCCTTTCATACGATAGCGCTGTCTCTATCTTCCCGCGAGCCTTGCGGTCTCAGCGGGCAACACCGCAACCGACATACCACTATCATGAAACGCGTCGATAAATTCACACGTGTTTTGTCTATCCTACCCTAAAAATTAACCCGAATTTTTGGGTATTATTTACAGTTTTTTATATACAGTTGTTTTAGCAGAAAGTTTTCTAAGATGCGGTGTAAGTGGCGCCATCTGAGGCAGTGTTGCTGTCCCGCTCGGGAGCCGAGGGCGTGTCCCCTGGGCGCCTCCCACAGTCCGCGGGGACGGACGGGGGTTCGAACGGGCACTGCGCGGGATCCCGCGACGCTTGTTAGTGCTCGTCGAATCCGCAGCGGGATCGCCCGCTCTGCCGGGACAAGATCCCAAAAGCATACGATAACGCAGAGCCGCCTATCGGGAACTACGATAACTTAGATACTTAGCAGTTTGTTTGGAGCAAAGTTTTGAATTTCAATTTTATCGCGAATTATCGAGGTTTATGCAGTGTTCTTTTTTCAAATATTCGAAAATTCTTAAAAAATATTACATCTTCAAAAAGAAAGGAATTTCAATTTAATTTTCAATTTTGAAATTCGAACTGTTTAAAAATAAATCGACATCACATTCAACCTTCTTGAATTTAAAAAATTGGAATCGTCGCATCGTCCTCGCACTTTCAAATAATAATTCAAATTCTCGCGCGGTTATATCTTTTTTGTGATTTTGCGCTCGCGAGCGTTCAGTGGTGGCATCGTCGTGTGTCGCGATTCGGTCGGACGAGCTCAACGCTGCGGCGGGCGGGTATACCGGCTCGCCGTGGCCGCCACTGGAATTGGACCCCGTGGGATGGGGCCGAAAGCTGTACCCTTCGGGAGCTCCGCGGACTTCAGGTATGGAAACGTAGATTTGGAATAAGAAATCGTAAAATAATGTTACAAATGAAAACGTCCAAAGTGGCTTAAATTCGTTCTTTTATCGGACATGTCGGGGATGAAGTGAAGTTTATTTGAACGATTGCTTTTCTTTTATTATAAAATTCAGTGTTGGTAATATTTGTGACAAAAACTACAATTACTTAGGTAGGTACTAAAACGTAACGGTAAAAGTTTAACGTGATACAAGATAAAAATAATTTGTAACTAACTTAGGTAAAAAGGTTAAAAATCTTTTTTTTTTATATCTTAAATACCCAAGTTTATTAAAAAAATGTTAAACAAATTGTTTTGCCTTGTAATTTAATGAAAATGCGTTTTCTAAAACCATTTCAGAAAATACTTTCAAAAAGTTTGATTTTAGAACGCGTAGCGCGTAGAGCCTCTACGGCGTAGCACTTTATTAGTTTTATATAGCAGCAGCGTGATGTTTTAATCGTTAGAGACGGTAGTTTCCGTTTTTTTCTATTTAGGAATATTGGTACTTATTTGTATAGAGTAAGTATATTTGTTCTAAGTATTTAAATGGTAATATAGTTATTTTACTGAAAAAAACTATATATGATCAGCAATACTTAAATAACACAATTTCCAAAAGTAAAAATATTTTATAACGAAACTGCTATTTTGCACTGCAATACTAGTAAAGCCTCTTTCGCTACAGTCTATTTTCTGACTACCAAGTTCCATTTTCAGTCGCGAGATGGCATCTAGCATAGTGTTACCAAACTTAACGTTCGAGTCTCTTTTGGACTTTTTAGACTTTTGTTGGAATGAAATTATTGGGTGAAGCAAGATATAGAAATGGTTTTAAAAATATTTTATTTATAAATGTTGAAGGGCTGCAGTATATTGACTGTACAAAATGGTAACACAATCATGTGAAATATTTAAAAAACCTTTATTACCAAAAAAAAGTCAATATAACTAGTAAATTTAATACCGTTGAATATAAAATGAAATCGATCCTAATTAAATCATTTGGACCAAAAATACAATTACCTATCTTAGGGCTGTTATAACTTTACTTAGGTTACTGAATTGAATACATTGCAATTTATTTCCTTGTAGGTACTTACTAATTTTTTTTTAATGTTGGTTTTGGTTTTTATATTTCGGATACAGTTTTACAAAAATAAACGGATTTTTATGTATTGTTAAGTATGTATCCTACAGTAAAATGAAGGTAAACTGTGTAAAAATTTACTATCAAAGGAAGACATAGAAAAGTGACTAAGCACAAAAAGAGAGAAAATCAAGTAGAGAAACGAACTAATTCAATTTTTGTTTTACAGGCGGACTAATGTTCGGCCTCCACCACCAGGAGGCGGCGGGAGGCCTACACGCTCAACCGAGAGGCCCCGTGACGTCACTCAAAGAGGAACCCCTCACTCGGGCGTGGATGACGCCGAGCTCGCTAGTTGACAACACCAAGTGAGTGATTACAATATATGTGATAGAATAGGGAAATTTTCAGCTCTAAAATTAACACAAAACGTAGGTAAAGGTAAAGTTGTAGAAATTTTGCCTCATAGAAAATATCGAACTAGGTATCCATAAAATTAAAAATGGATGGTGAAAATAATAAATATATTGAGTACTAGCTTCTGCCCGCGGATTCAAACGCTTTTACAGAATAAAAATTATCCTAAGTCCATCCTGGGGATACCAACTACCTCCCTGCCAAATTTCACTGAGGTCCGTTTAACCGTCGAAAATGAAATGGTAACAGACAGATTGATAGGCGTACAGACAGAGCTACTTTTGAATTTATAATATTAGTATGGGTTGAGTATTGATGGCACAGCGTTGAGTTATAAAACTAGTGTACATAATTTCCATCGAACTATGGTGCAATCAAATGGCATAGGTAGAGTATGATCTCGCATTTTTTGTCAGATTTACTAATAACTGATTTTAGTGTGTACGTACTGTGACGTCACTTGCAAAGTTAGAGTGTTAAATCTCTACTGCAATGATAAATCATTGATCTCTGTGAATGGACCCAATCTGTAGAAGTAACTGACCATGATGCTTGAGAGACTTGTGACTTGATAGCATGATAAACAAATGCAACAGTTCGGAGATTCAAGTAATTTTTTTATTTCAATTTGGGAAATTGTTGTTTGATAAAACATCGAAAAAATCTACATAAATCTTTTATTGAAATCATGAGTTACCGTTTTCCATTTCAATTCATTTGTATGATTTGAATCACAAAATCTGCTTAATTAGGGACTAGATGGTATTCTCTGAATTGTCTAGCATTATTTATTTATTTTTGACTTCATATAAACTGTCTCTTTTAAACGTGATATTTTTTCCCGACGAAAAACAAAAGAGAAAATATATGGAGAATAATCCCGACGTACTCCCATAAAAATATGTTCCCAAGGGATAAGTATTTACCCGAAAAACTGAAAAATCATTGTAAATCTTAAAGTTTTGAATTCGGTTTCTAGTTTTTCCAAACAATCAATTTATATATATATGTTTTTCTGGGTGTTCTGGTCGTTTTCTATATATAATAAAAAATATCTATCTATGTATTGTATTATATTATGTATATCAGTTATCTAGTACCCATAACACAAGCTCTGCTTAGCTTGGGGCTAGATAATGCAGTGTGAATTGTCCGGCATTATTTATTATTATTTATTATACCTATTTCCAACACAACCACACCATAATGACGTTTACTGATAAAAATTCTCTAAATATAATAAGACATCCACATTTCCAAGCAGCACCTTGATGAACCCTTATTTACACAGTTTCCATAAACCATTTAGCGAAAAGAGCAACTGTAGTTTATTAACCGAATGGGACCGAATATTGCATTAGCTTCGACCGAAACAAATGCGCGCTTTGACATTAAATAACCGAATAGGATTAAGTTCGATGAGGGGAGGAATGAGTCAATTATTCTGGTTGGGTTTTTGTATGCCGAGCTGGTCTTTAGGTTTGCTTAAACAGAAAGAAGTTTTAAAATTTCTAAAGTCTTCATTAATAAAGAAAATTGCAATCAAAAAATAGAATTAATAAAACTAGTATTTACAATCGAAACAATTGAGCTAACTGTAGATTGTTGCAAACAATCTTCAGGTAGCTCAACTGATCCATATCAATACCAGTCGGAAGAGTCCCCAAGACGCTGACTGCATTGACCCGTGCTGTATGGCAATGCTGATGCGCTGTGTCAGATACTCACCAGCTCTCGGGTCACGCGTCGCTTCGGTACCCCTCGGTTCTAGGGACTCCAAGGGGAGCAAATGCGTAGGCTCTGTAGAGACGTAGAGGTTTTCAGTTTTAGTCTAATCTGTATTGTGTAAGTATAATATTTGTGGCTAAATTTATATAAAAAACTGACAAATAAAAAAATGGAAACTATTAATTTATAAATAAAATGTCGCTACATTCGGTCAAAATATAGAACGCTGGCAACCCAGCCCCAACGCATTGCGCTATGATTTATCGCGCCCTTCCCGTTTATGAATACACTTGTTACCGTTGGTTCATTATTGGCGGGAATTTGCTCAGCCATTATTGGACACTGCCCCGGGATAATGTAGGCATTGTGATGCAGGTACAGATGGCAAGTCTTTATTATCATCATTTTGTTTGTTGGCGTTCGAAAATCAAATCAATGATGACCATGGGTGATGACTGTGATGAGTATGATGATTGTACTTTATGCAGGGTGAATTTTTATACTTATTACTAAAGATGCTTTGGCATTGTAAGGTTATGCTTACTGTGTGAGAAACTGTGTCTGTGAAATATATATTTGTTTATGTCCTCAAAAGCTTGAAGGCTTCATGGCTGATGTTGTTTTTTTTTCGCTTCTTCCTCTAGTGGACAAAAGATTGAAGCGAATAAAATCATTAACAGCAATTCTTATTTTAAAATAATTACTATTTTTATGCGGCAAGCTGAAGACAGGACGCTATGGCGCTCATTAGGTCTATGTCCAGCATTGGACTACATTTTGTAAGCCTATAGAATTAAGGTTAGACTTTGACTTTTTTTGTCTATGGTCTACAAAGTCAATACTATACGCATCTAGTTTTCTAAAAACTCTCAAAATTCTTAATAATACTAACTAATTCTAACATTGGAGCCTATCAAAACAAATTTCTAAGCATTTGGTGTATGACGTATTGCTTGCTTCGAATTAGTGCATATTGTTTGCTCTCTGCCCCACCGACATCTGTCGACGTTGGTTTCGGGCAATAGTATGTTTGCTTGGCTCAAGTGGTAGGGACCTTTATTTATTTTTTTAGCGGCTAATTAATAGGGTGCTTGTAAATTTTGAAAGATGGTCGATGTTTGCCGCGAAATCGATACCAATACAGTTGTTCATTGAGCTTAGGAATTTCTGGCAAATCACGTTATAAGCTTAAAAGCTGCTGTCCATTATTCGCACGCGCTTTTAAAGCAGCTTATGTGCGTCTGGGAATATTATTTAGATCCCTGCCAAATTTAATTGAGATCCGTTCAGCCGCTTAGGCGTGAAACGGTAACAGACAGACAGAGTTACTTTCGAATTTATAATAGTAGTATGAATTTCCAAGCTTGTTTTGTATGTGTCATTGAAGAAACCAGAACTCCTGTGGCTATATAGTAAAAGGTTTCATTTATGTAACAATAACACAAATTCAAAAGAAAAGACAAACAAAGAAAAAGAAAAATAAGTGTCAAAAACCCCTTTTTTGACACTTATTTTTCATCGCCATCGTTCTTAAATTTATTTTTCATTGATAAAAGTCCCAGAACTCCTATGGCTATTATCCTATTTTCCCACTGTGTTCAAAACAACATCTTTTCTTCTTGTTAGAATGACGCGGTTATTTTCACTGTTGATGTCATCTACAGACCGTTCAACGTAAGATGTCCCCTGTTTTGTATATAATTACATACTAATCAGGGTACATCTTACGGTGAACGGTCTATAGATCAATCGCGTGATCTACAAACTGTTCAATCCCATGTCTTATTCAATCGAGTGCAGTAATTCAATCAGCTTGATTAACACTCAATAGCACCTCATCTTCAGAGGGGCTTCATGACAATTTGCAGTCCGCCCGCAATGACAGCCTATGTTCGTCCCGGGATAATATTTACCTCCCTGCCAAATTTAATTGAGATCTGTTTAGCCGTTTAGGCGTGAAAAGGTAACAGACCGACAGAGTTACTTTCGAATGTATAATAGTAGTATAAATTTCCAAACTTGTTTTGTATGTGTCTTTGTTCTTAAATTTATCTTTCATTGATAAAAATTCTAGAACTCCTGTGGCTACATCCTTTTCCCCCACTATGTTCAACGCAACTTCTTAGAATGATGCGTTCATTTTCACTGTTGATGTCATCTACAGATCGTTCAGCGTAAGATGTCCCCTGTTTTCTATATAATTACATACTAATCAGGGAACATCTTACGGTGAACGGTCTATAGATCAATCGCGTGATCTACAAACTGTTCAATCCCATGTCTTATTCAATCGAGTGCAGTAATTCAATCAGCTTGATTAACACTTAATAGCACCTCATCAGAGGGGCTTGATGACAAATAGCAGTCCACCCGCGATGACACTGTCATTTATAAATCCAGTAGTAAATCATCATCATCAATTATTACCGCGCCTCGCCGATTAGCCGCTGTTTTAACGAATTATGTTTCGAGCTTTATTAAATTGAGTTTCGGGTAAATTTGAGCTTCTGAGAAGTAGCTGGGTTTCTTTTTAATTACTGTATCGTTTTTGTATGAATTTATGAATATTTATGGTAACATCAAATCCTCGTTAGGTTTCTTTGTGATACATTCATCATCATCATCAGCCTATGTTAGTCCATTTATGTTACGTTCACTATCAAAATGTTGTGGCCTAAATCTGGAAGCGAGTTTCTAAAAGTCCTAAAGCTTTTAGCTTCATTTTTAGTGACATACAATACAACACAATATAAAAACACTTTATTGTACACCTGAAAAAGAACATTTCATGAGACAAGTACAATGAGCTGCATTATCGCTTAGAAGCGATCTCTTCCAGGCAACCTTTGGATGGAAATACTTTAAGGAGATTTTATTTTTGGCCTAGTAACTAGTTTTTTACCTACATACATATTTCAACTTTTATGCACTCCAGTGCATTTTAACTGGACCAGCATTCAAACGATTGATGCTCGTATCGTATCAGTGCAAAGAAAAATCATGTACTTACATCCTGACAAAACGGCGCCGATCTGTGAGCGGAAAAAGCGCGACCTAATCGTACTTTCCCGCCGAAACTGGTAGCGATAAATAAAACAATGGAGTGTCGCGTAGCAGAGTATAAAATGGCAATCGCGAAACCAATTTGTTTACGCAAATTCTGCAGCGCGCGAGATGAATGGGCGACCAAAGCGTAATACGGTAGCGGGTAATGTTGTAGTGCTGTGTCGAGTATCGAAAGTATCGAGTTGAAGGCTTTTAATCGATAAAATGATCACTGTTCAAATGTAAAAAAAAATTAGTGGTGTTTTAGAATATTGTATTGTCTTTCGGTTTTACAAAATTAGAATTGATGTAACTTGATATCACAATATCAAATGCACAATGAGCACATTGAAAATTATATTTTTAAAGAAGTTCCTACTCAAAGTTACCTAATCATACCAAGGTAATGATTGGCATAGCCACATGTAATATAAAAACGGGCCAAGTGCGAGTCAGACTCGCGCACGTAGGGTTCCGTACCAATATCTATAAAAAGAGAGCCTTTAATATTAATTTTATTCTGTTTTTTTTAGTATTTGTGGTTATAGCGGGAACAGAAATACATGATCTGTGAAAATTTCAATTATGTTACTATCACGGTTCATGAGATACAGCCTGGTGACAGACGGATGGACAGCGGAGTCTTAGTGATAGGGTCACGTTTTCCTCTTTGGGTACGGAACCCTGAAAACGAGGTGTTCCACGTGCATTCCACTTCGCTTCGGCCCAAAGTGGTACGAATCTAATTTTATGCTGATTTTGTTCCGCTTTTGTATCATTTTTAAAATTCAGGCTATAATACTGTCGATAATATGTACTTCTCATATAAGGAGCTTGTTTGTTTGAATAGTTAGTAAGATGATCATACATTTATATATTATTATTATTACTACTATTATTACTATTATATAGATTACCTACTAAGTCATCAATTTCCAGAAAGTTCCGAAGTACATACTAATAGAGCAAAAGTTCCTTGGATATAAGAACTCGACCCTATAAGCAATCGCATAGTGTAACTAATTAGTTAAAATAATTTCAACTAAAAAAATGTTACTATTGTGTTTACTTATTCGCTACAAATAAACTAGAATGACATGAACTTAGGATGAAACAATGACTAGGTACCTGACGGTATTCAATTTGAATTGTTTTATTGAGTTTATTAAGAAATTTATTCCATAAAATTTATGCTATTATTAAATTAGGTATACTTAGTAATGAGTATTTTAAATTTCATTTGACATATTGTGAAAATAAAGTTAACTCAGTTTTGCAGTTACCTAGTAATAACCATTCACCTTAGACCTATGAATGAATGTAAGTACATGCAGGCAAAATTAATAATATATGAAAAAAAATTAATAGCTCGATAATGTTGGTCCTTTCTAGTGATTTAGTAAACATCAGGAAATGTCGAGCTTTTATTTCTTAACAAATCGTTTGCATTCATAATATTTGAGTACCCACATCACTAAACGCAACATCGATGGAACAACAGTGAGGAATGAGACCGAAGATTTGACGAATCACCCGCATTTGAAATGTGGGCTATCGATATATTCATTGCTGTATCCGCTGATCCACAATCACCTTTATCCCTTCGTAATAAGGGCTGGTTAGAACCAGACCACATGTGTCGATATCGTGTGTGGCGTTATCAATGTATCGTCACTTCATTTTGGTACGCCAATAATCGTTTTCACATTTTGAATTTGGAATCAAATGGAATCTATTTCAAATTTTTGCTTGACTGGATTATGCATTAGGAAAATGGAGTCATAGTAAATCTCTATGGTAGGTAGGTGCCGTAAATACTGGTCATCTCATCAATCTCTCATATCCTTCTCATATCGAATTCGCAATGAGCGAGACAGCATGAGAAATAAATATATAAGAATAATAAATACATAATGTTGGACAATTTACACTTCATTATCTAGCCCCAAGCTAAAAAGAGCTTGTATTATGGGTACTAGATAACTGATATACTTAAAACAATACATTAAAATTATAGATATTTTTAGTCAACGTAGAGAATAAAACGACCAGAATACCCTGAACAATTGTCTGCAGATCTTACAAACATTTGTCCCGAGGCGGGAATCGAACTTGCAATCTCCTGCGTCGCAGCCGGACCTTCGTGGCACGGCGTAAAATAAAGATTTGTATTATATTGACGTCTTCTGTCATTCCGTTCCCACTTCCCGCTCAACTTCGCGACAACCGGGATTGCATTTACGCTTTCTTGGCTGCGGGTCGCTCCGCCGCCGTCCGCCGAGGCTGGGCAGTGAATGCGATAACTAACACGTTCATGGCCCAAGACTCATATCTCAGTTAGCGCCATCACGTGGTGGCGGCGGCGCGGCGTGTCCCTCCACCGCCGCCACGTGCCAGCCGCCGAGGCTGGGCAGTTAGTGCGTTAATACAACCTTTACCTTATTAAACTGATAAATTAAAATTGTGTTTAAAAAAGAAACCACCAGATAAACATAATTTTACAATTACAGTTAAAAACAGAATACGCGTGTCTTTAAAAGGGCAATAAATCAGTTTTGAAAGGTTTATAATCTGTTATTGTTTTCTATTTTGCGGTTACAAACAAAAGATTAACAGTAAGGGATGTGCCAAAACAAAACTGGGCTAAAAGTAACTGTGAAAGAAATTAATTTATGGTGTCTACTAGTCAGTATGTTTTTTGCTATGAACAACTGTTTCGTTTTTTCACGCTGTTATTTGTTTACTGATTTCGGCAAAGGCTAAGCAAAAACTATAGATCAGTAAGTAATAGGCCCGCCTTAGTAGAGTCTGGAAAAATATTAATAAAATTAAATAAGAATGATGAACAGTATTAAAAAATACCTTCGTAGCCAATAATAATGTAAATAATCTAAAATTCACTCTATTGCCTTGTTGACGCAATTTACATCATGTAAGTATGAACTATGTATGTCGATTTGAGATCCTAACCATCAGTAAACATTACCCACAATTATAACGGAAACTCGACGCCAAGCAAGATTAAGTAAGTTTATGTTTTTGTGTCGTGGTTTGTTTACAAACATTTAACATCGAGTTAGGCTAGTATATAGGAAGGTAATGCACGGGAGGATCGAGCGTAGAGTTTACTTCAAAAATCATAGAAAAAAAGTCAATGGACAAGGAGATTTCCGATTTGAAGGTGGCGGTATAAAACACCAAAATTCTTGCAATGTTCTCAACGTTCTGCTATTTTGGTCGTTGACTCTACTTACATAATTCAATGAGTATTATCGACTTCCAGTTTATTCAATTATCAAAATTTTCCCCTACAGCGTTGGCGTCGGCGTCGGCCGCGCTCACTTTGAGAAGCAACCTCCCAGCAACCTGCGCAAGAGCAACTTCTTCCACTTCGTTGTGGCTCTGTACGACCGAGCGGGGCAGCCGGTGGAGATCGAGCGAACAGCTTTCATCGGGTTCATTGAAAAGGATCAGGTAAATTCTACCTTATACAATCGTTTATAGCATACATAATTCTATGATGACTAGCATTCTCAAAAGCAACTCTGTCTCTGTACGACCGAGCGGGGCAGCCGGTGGAGATCGAGTGAACTGCTTTCATCGGGTTCGTTGAAAAGTATCAGGTAAATTCTACCTTATACAATCGTTTATAGCATACATAATTCTATGATGACTAGCATTCTCAAAAGCAACTCTGTCTCTGTACGACCGAGCGGGGCAACCGGTGGAGATCGAGCGAACTGCTTTAATCCGGTTCATTGAAAAGGATCAGGTAAATTCAACCTTATACAATCGTAAATTCTAACCTATGAAATATTTTTAAGTTATTAATTATCGACCTGTTTTTTGCCAGTTATTTACAGTAGTCAGTTATTGTAAATAGTTGAAACATTTTTGAACACACTTTTAAATTCTATCCTAAGTACTTATATTATACTAGCGGTCCGCCCCGGCTTCGCACGGGTATATTCTATGGCCTATGTTCATCAGGGATAATGCAAAATTCTAACAGTGAAAGTTTCAATTCGGTCCAGTAGTTTCGCAGCCAATTCAATTCAAACAAACAAACAAATTTTTCCTCTTAATATTACGAGTATTAGTATAGAAAAGCGAAAGATTTTAAAAGGTGGATTTCATTTTGTTACCTGGAAATATCCAAAACTACTGAACAGATCAAGATGAAATTTGGCATAGGTACCTATGCAAAGTACATATAGAACATAGCCCAAATTAGACATTAGGCTACATAAAGGTACGTGAGCAAAGCCGCAAGCAGAAGCTAGTCAATAACACTAAATCAAATAAATAGTTAAGTATATACCGTACAAAATACTCTGACATTAATCTGAATTATGCAAATGAATATTTTTGACACAATAGAAATCATGTCTCCCTACATCCTGATTGATGGTTGCCTGTTTGATTCCCGATTTGTATCTCGACGGGCTTGATAAGGCGGTAATGATGGCTTATTGAAATGTTGGCTTAGTAAACTTAAACCGAAAAATATAAGAAAATAAGTAAGCACTTTTTATTTTCTTATAAATCGAGGGGATGACTCCTTACACGACTTTTGTCTAACTCTTGTGGTTTCGGACTTAGCCATCTTCACCCTTCTCAAAATACGAGCCTGTATATTATATACAATACTATACTTACCTGCGGCTTCCCACGCGTTTTTCAAGTACATAACCTATTATATCCGTCCCCGTTTGTAATTTTTCTCTCTGCCAATCATTAATCTAATTTATTCTCATTATTATTTATTATTATTTTAATTTTAATATTGATTTTTATTTTGCATTTAACTTTTATAACTTATGACTCGAATATGGACACTCTATCTTATTTTTATGTATTATACATATAACATATAATTTATATAAATACACTATTTCCTTAAAAGGTTTCCAAACGAATGAAATGTATATGAGAGTTAAAAAAATTCTTCAGTTGTTTTAAAATAGTTACGAGATGGGAAGGTTGCGAAATGGGAAGGAACAAAAATTACATTGTGATTTGTGACAGTCTTTTGGTCGTGACAAGGAAAGAGACATGCCTATGTCACATTCTCGTTTTTAACATTAGTTCGGGATTTAAGAATATAATCATTAATATCGTTATACATAGATCCAGTGTTTTTATTTATAATGCACAAAAGTGGACCTGTCGGAATTCCGTCCTATTGGATTATATAAGTGAGGGAATATACATACATACAGTGCACCGTATACGCACACTTGTGCACTACAAAATGTACTGCGCACCTGTCTAGTCTTCGTTGAGACTCGCTGCCATAGCCGAATTTCGGCTAGGAGATACTTCTCCTAGCCGAAATTTGGCTATGGCATATAATGCCCAAAAGTATCCAAACAAAAATAAGGTCGAGCCGTACAAAAAACGCCACGTTGTTTACTATCTGAATAATTAACTTACAGACAAACAAGACGTGTGAACGCCGGCCGGCGCGGTTCGTAACCTACATAAGTAATTTAAGGCAGGGGCTTTGTTTTTCTGTTCCTATTCATATACAGCAAGGTTTCAGTCCGAAGAGGAGAGTTGGGTACAAACAACCAAGATATCACTAACACGCTTGTGTGGCGCGGTGGGCGAAGGTCTGCCTGCGACGCAGGAGGTTGCGGGTTCGATTCTCGCCTCGGGACAAATGTTTGTACGATCTGCAGACATATTTTTAGTCGTTCTGGTCGTTTTCTATCTATAATAAAAATATCTATTTATGTATTATATTCTCTGCTTAGCTTGGGGCTAGATATGGAGTGTGAATTGTCCAGCATTATTTATTTATTTTATATATTTACTGATGATAAGCGGTCCGCCCCGGCTTCGCACGGGTAGGGGGCTGCAGGCTTTGTTCATCAGGTATGATGTAGGATTATAATGGTGAAAGAATTTTTCAAATCGGTCCAGTACTTTCAGAGCCTAGGTATTCAATACAAACAAATCTTTCCTCATTACAATATTAGTTATAAATACTATTTAACGGGTATTTATCGCTTTTCTTTACCGTTATATAGTGTTTATGATTATGTGTTCAGATCGCGTAAGTTTAAAAACATTTATTACAATATTAGTATTTGATAATATGACATTATTTTGACGCCACGATTTTGACTTTTGTTGGAATACATATTTTACCTCTATGGCGGTAGAACCGGTGCGAAGTCTCGGCGGGCTGCTATTCATATATGTTGTGATACTCTCCTGGGTGTTTGTACACAACTCTCCTCTTTGAGCGAAAACTTTGAAGTATTTATATCTTCACCTCAACAGCCTATAACGGTCCACTGCTGGACGCAGGCGTTCCCCTGATATTTGCCATATTGGCTTTTATCTCATGGAGGGTACTGCCCATAATCCCCACGCTGGGCAGGCTGGTTGGGGATCGCAGTTCGGTGGCAGATATATTCTGCAAGAGGCGCCGCTGCCCGCCCCCCCGGTGTATGTCCCTTAGTCGCCTCTTACGACACCCACGGGAAGAGTTGGGGTGGTGCAAATTCTAAGCCGGCACCACACAGTCATTTTGTATCTACTTACTCTTAATTTTTGCAAACTAAAACTAATATGGCGAAAGTTGAAGCAGAGATGTAACAATATTTTACTTACATTGTTTTTCTTTTCTTTAGGAAGCAGAAGGACAAAAGACGAACAACGGAATACAATACAGGCTGCAGCTTTTATATGCGAATGGTAAGTTCTAAAACCAATCAAAATCACAGGATACAGGTGTTTTTTGGGTTGAGATATAAATTTCACGTTCACGTTCTGAGTTTCAGGTTTAATTTATTATTTTACGTGCAAATTAACCCTTCAAGTTCACAGTTGGTGTAAACCCTACTTGCTGTTTTTTTTTCCTGAAACATGAGTTAAATAGTTTTATATTTCTGGTATTCTCCGTAAGTTTCAAGCAAATCAAGCGTCTGGTTAAAGAGTTACAAAAAACACCAAAAAAATATTAAACCCCCCTTTTCACTCCCATAAGGGTGGAATTTCCAAAATTCCTTTGTAGCTGGAGGTGGTATAGTTAAAAGTACCTAAACTCGAAATTTAAGCGTCCTGAATTCATGGATGAGCGTTGTTACCAAAAAAGCGTGTGTTCTTTAAAATCAATGATTTGCCGTTACAAGATTTTAACTTATTTTTGCGGAGAAAACCCACTTTGAATTGATAAGCAGTGTAGGTATTCTCTAGCTTGAGTAGTAGGATAACAACCCTAAATCTACAGATTTAGGGTTAAAAGATTCCCAAGATCAGTTTGTGGCCAAGTTCACACAATACCATTGAAACAAAGAGCATAAATCGCTGAGCACCGCTCAAGATGCAGCGGCCGATAGCTCAGGAGCTCAGCAAATATTGCCATTAGCTTCATTGTCTATTGTCATCAATGGATATTGCCACAAATGAGACACGACGCAAGTCAGTTCCGTAGGTATATGTGTTTAGCTTCTTTGTTCATTCTCTTCGTAAATTCACTTGTATCCATTGAGACCAAGCCCGCCGAGTCGTTGAAATATCCCGTTTTTAGAATGTCTAGGCTGGCATGACTTGACACGAAAAAACAAAAGAGGAAGAGATTCTATGTTCTTCTCCGTGTATTTTTATGCATGTTCGTCAATATCTTCGTTTCGTTATTATATGGAGAATAATCCCGAACTGATCCCATAAAAAATTTGTTTCCGAGAGATAATGTATTTGTCTCAAAAAAAAATTAAAAACAGTAAATACTTTTTTTCAAGTAACAATCAAATCTTTGAATGATCGACATAGGCAATTAATAATTGCGCTCTTTTGAAATCGGCCTAGTCATTTTACAACCGGACTGATTCTAAGATCTGACGGCGGCGACAGGAGAATTAATGACACCATGATATTGGTTATTTATCTACATATCTACGCTCTATTTTAGTGAAAAAGTGCTCTTACAAAAAGAATAGGATATGCAAAAGTTCTATCTAAACAAATTTAGATTGTAAGAACTTTTGCGTAAAAATGTTTATGTACCTTGAGCAGGATCTTATTTGAATGCTCCTATTATTATTTATTGATTGTATACATTATGTTCTAAGTGCAATATTATATTGGTTTGTAGATTTTTATGACTGTCTAGTTTTCTATAAGGCAATAGTGTCGGCCAATTTTCCATTACCCAACCAGGAAGGCGTTAAATATTTACAATGTACTGTAGTCACTACATCTCCAGAATGGAATATGATATGAGTGGTATAAGAGGTCAGTAACTTATATATAAGTATACCTAAACTGGGTTATCGATAAGTCATTAGCATTACATATTTACACGAAAATTTAATAATGTCACAAGAATTATCGATTTCGCATACTATTATATTCGATAGTGCGAGTAAGGGTAAACTTAAGAAGTGGCTCACTAAATTGGTATTATATGATGTCAATGAATTTCTTAATTTGCCCGTATTATAAATTTATAATTTTATTTTTTATATTTAAGTGACATGTAATAATGGTATTATGAATAAATTCTGTATTTCTGTAAGGCACTATAAAGCAAAAAGTTAACAATGATTTTCCCAAATTTATATCCTTAACTTCCTTACTTAATGTAAAAAGCATGCTACTATTCTTTAATTCGGTAAAAAGAGAAAGAAGCTAGCGCGACCATTCGCAGAGCTTAACAAATTGTGCAGTCCATGCTGGTACGCTCCGAGTTTATTACTACAATGTGTAAATGTTAACGTTTTAGCTGGTTAGAATTAGTACTATTATTTTCATTGTTTGTTTCGGTAAGAATATTTCTACCTGAAATTGTTTACGAGTTTTAAGTGTCAGGATTTTTTGATCTCAGTTTTTAGATAGATGGTTATTGCTTTGTTCATCACCGTAAAATAAAACAGATCACATTTAATTAAACATATGTATACGAGAACAGCAATGGATTTGGCGGCCTAATCGCTTGACGCGGTTTCTTCCAGGAAACCAGAACGATTGTGTGAAAAAGAAAGCTACGTCGTAGAGGTCTCTACGTCGTAGCTAAGGCTAGATAAGATGTATAACTAGTTATCTAACGAGTAGGTACAAGCAAGAACTAGAAGTTATTTAGGTACAATTGAAACAGTTGATTTGTTGCGAGCTCTTTTAATCCCTATCAATGCCAATCGGAAGCGTCCTCAAGACGCTTTCCTCGCTGATGCGCCAAATACTCACCAGATCTTGGGTCATGAGTCAATTCGACCGGTTATTAAACACAGATAGGTTGATATAATGAATATTCTACTCAGATAGTTCGATAACTCCGCGAAAAAAAATATCTGCGTCGAAAAATATTTTGTTAATGGGGGGGGGGGAACAAAGATTTCATGAAAACACTATATAGTTTACTCATATAAGTAATCAAATTTCAGCTTAGTTTTTGATTTTTTGGATCTGTACTAACTTTAATCACTTAGAATTTCACGATTTTAACAGGTCTAAGTGTCTTATCTCATTAGGGCACCATGGTGGCGTCACCGATCGCGCTATTTTGATGTCTTGAGCTACCAAGCGAGAAACACCACCACCAAACTGGTGGTAGAGTGAGCGAGACGCCAAATAGCTCTTTATATAATTAATAATTTCGACACCAGCGGGTGATTTGGTTGCCGGCAACAAATTTGGTTGATACCAGGCTGATTCCAGGTGAGGTAATACTACTTCAAATTGTACAAATTTCGTTAGTGTCGCAACTGGTGGGCGCCACTTTATGGAGTCCTAGTGAGATAGGGACCTAAGACAACAAAAATAGCGAACAGCACTAGAAGACGTTACACATTGTAAGAAATGAAATAAGATCTCAAAAAATAAACGATTTCGGCGGGATTTGAACCCGCGCCCCACCATAACTAAGCCAGAGTGCAAAGTAAACACTGTAGTAAACAACGAAAAAAAAAATAGTAACAAAAAAGGCCGCGTTGCGTTTCTGATTTTCAACAAATTTTTGTGCAGCATGTACTTTTAAAAAATATTGCAAATTAGATTATCAGTACATTAAATGAAGGAAAATGTGTGTCACAGTCTAGTGTTATTTTAATTTGTTGTTTGTTACAGGTATCAGGCAAGAACAGGATATTTTTGTACGGCTCATAGATTCAGTCACAAAGCAGGTAAGTTTCACCTCCTTAATAAATCTAACTTACAACCTAATAGAACTTGTGCTACTGTATTTTTTTTAAAAGGTGAATGAATTTTTGAAATCGGTCCAGTAGTTTTTAAATTTATAATACAAAAATACATTATCTTTCCTCATAAAATATTAGCCTAGATAAACTTTCAATTAACACAGATACTGACAATTTTAAATATTTTATGAATTTATTATAACACAAGCTCTGCTTACCTTGGGGCTAGATAATGCTGTGTGAATTGTCCAGCATTATTATTATTATTATTATTAATATATGGGTAGTTTTTTTATTGAAAACCCCGTTAAACAAGAAACGAACGAAATTTTATTATTTGAATTATTATGAATGGAGTTTAGATTGTGTATTTATTGTGATGAAATTTTATAAATAAATTTCTTGAAAATGAATCTTGCTCAAATTTTATTACATGACTTGCCTTGTAGATAACTTCCAATGTTATAATGGTGAATAAACACAAATATACAAATGAATTAATCGAAATCAATAGGTACCAATCGAATACTGCATTGCATTGCTTCAGTATTAATTACATTTGTTATGAAAAAAAATAAAACGTAGACGATAACAAAAGCCAATCTCCTAAATATCACAAGATAATCTACTAAAATAACGATAAATTTGTCCCCCTATTTGCAACGGTGGGACAGATAGAACTTTTTTTCCCATCTGTCCCCCTAAGGGGGACAGATCAGGGTGACAAATGGGAACAAACCGATAAAACTACCAAAAAGCAATCCAACTACAAAAACCTAAAGCCAACTAGTAATTCATTCAATTAACAAGTAGGCGTGCAGATTCTGACCACCGGTTTTATGAAGCGTGCACACTGGTAGCTTCAACCGTCTCACGCGTAAGGCCCGCGCCACACGTGCCGGCCACGCGGCAGATTGTCATCGCCGGCGCCCGATTAGACCCTAATCCACACGCCCCTACAGGGTGCCCGCATTTGGAATGAAAGCAGGGTGTTACTAATTTATGTCTGTGATCCTAGTTTTTTTGTTTTCGTTTTTTTTAAATGTAGTAGTCCTACGTTAATATAGTTTTTGAACAAATCTCAAATAAGCATCTTAACATGTAGGTACTTAATCTGAAAAAATAATGGCTCACGTTTTTTTGAGCTTTTGTTTTCAAATGTTAAGCTAAATTAGGCATTTTAGGTCAGTCTGCGATCCTAACTGATGATGCCTAACTCTTTCAATGCCCATGTCGCATACGGCGCGCTCCTTCTAGTGAATTATTATCATATCATAAGTTGAACTGTATCTAGAGTAGGCGCTTACCAGCTAACGGTCTAAATGCGTCCCAAAATTGCATTGCGCTTCGCAATCATTACCGTTATCTCATGTTACAATTTCATTCCACGTTAGTTTTAAATCTCCTTTGTGGTGTCAAGTAATTCAAGATTTGATCGACAGCAAAGGGGTGAAGAGAAATTGTTGAAGCGTCTTTAAAAGGGAGTGTGAAAGTACTTTAGTTGCATTGTCATATAATATTGTTGAAATTAGATGTTTATTTTTGTTTGTCTGATGCTCTAAACTGAGTGTTTATTATAAGCTTACTCCGTTTTGGTCATCTAAGTAAAAAAACAAAGCCCGAGATAAGAAGTTCCTAAGCCGTTAGGTTCCTCAATTGTAAAAGATAGATCAAGAGTTGGTTAGGTGAAAATTCTAAGCCACGGAAAGGGTTGGGATGGCCAAGTCTTCCTGTGGGCGTCGTAGGAGGCGAATAAGCGACACACCGGGTGGCGGGCAGCAGCGCCTCTTGTAATGGATCTGACGACCGATGTGGCGCGGTGGGCGAAGGTCTGCCTGCGACGCAGGAGGTTGCGGGTTCGATTCCCGGGACAAATGTGTGTACGATCTGCAGACATTTGTTCAGGGTGTTCTGGTCGTTTTCTATTATATAATAAAAAATATCTATTTGTGAATTGTATTGTATTATGTATATCAGTTATATAGTACCCATAACACAAGCTCTGCTTAGCTTGGGGCTAGGTAATGCTGTGTAACTTGTCCAGCGCTATTTATTTATTTATTTATCTACCACCGAGCTGAACACCAACCCAGAATATGGCCATTACCCCCATGAGATAATAACCAATAAGGCGCGTATCAGGTGGAGGCCTGCGTCCAGCAGTAGACCAATATAGGCTGTTGAGAGAGCAAGAGATATATCAACAAACAAAGCAATTGATTGGAATAATGGTCCAGGTAATATAGCCGTCCTTCTCGTTTATCTTCATTTATTGACATTTGTGTACCTACTTATGGGTTATTCCCAATCCTCACGCATTATTCCCATCCCAAAGTCTCATGAAGATGTTACCTATTCCCGCATCTCACTTAAACAAGTTACTTGTAGTTTGACATAAACAAAGCAGTTTTTCGATATCCGATAATTTTGATGAATGGTCATTTTATATCTGTGTGATGATGTATGGATTGTCCAGCATTCAATTTCAATTTCAGTTTATTTATTTTCTCTCACAATAAAAGCTTAGTTGATAGAATAACTGACTAAGTAAGTAATGCTAATATTATAGCTAACTTTGTGAGAGACTGGTGCCTGTTTTAGGTTCACAAGAACATTATTTATTTATTTATTATTTACTAATGATCTCCTCGGCTTAGGACGGGTATTATTCTATCCTATGTTCATCGGGGATAATGTAGGATTATTTATATTCGCCGAAGTCGAAAATTTTTGGGAACTTAATTCATTTCTTAATGTACTAGGATTCTAATGGTGAAAGAATTTTTCGAATCGGTCCAGTAGTTTTGGAGCCTACAACAAACAAACAAATCTTTCCTCTTTATAATAATGAGTATAGACTTATCTTTACCCCTTGGTGATAAATATGTTTTGATACTTGGTTATTATTATTTATTCACTTTTTCAAAATACTTAGGTTTTCTTTATTTTCTGTTCGTAAAATTCACTCCTTGATGGTTCAGTAACCGTACCGATATAACACATATTGGTTTTCCAAAGCAGAACATAATTAACGAAAACATGATGAAACTTTGCGCACCTCACATATATAATTTCAACACGTCGCAGGCTCTTAGTGTTGTGAAACAAGAGGCCAATTACGAAAGATTTATGCCATGAACATAATTAACTTAGGCCGAACGTAGTTAACTAAGAATTACGGAATTGTATGTATGTAGGTTGTTGGAAATAACTGGAAGTAGCGCAGGCACTCTGAAAATGGCTTTAGGTTTTGTTAATTTCTAGTTAGAGGAAAAAAACCTCAGGACATAATAACACATTGTATATCTTCCGGGAAAATAAAATGTTAAATGTATTTTATTCAATGTATTCGATCATTGGTATCTCAGTTTTTTTCTTTCATTGCCTAGCAAAATTACCTACACGCTGTCTACTCATTTCTTGAGCGTTGTCAGACTGCGAGCGCAGCGACAACTTAGAAATGACCACTCTTAATTATGCTCGATTATAAAACTATGTTCAGTCTCTGCTTGAGTAACGCTTTAAGAGAATCGTTACTCAAGCATAATTTCGATGACTGATCCAGCTTTTATAATACGGGCCTTGAATTAATAATCCAATACTGACTATATTTTTGATGCCGATGAAAGACTGCGAGCGCAGCGATAACTTAAAAATGACCACTCTTAATTAAAACTATGCTCAGTCCCTGCTTGAGTAATGCTTTAAGAAAATCGTTACTCAAGCAAGTTATCGAATACTGATCCAGGTTTTATAACACAGGCCTTATCGCTACACTCGCAGTCTTTAAGTAATAGTCAAGAAAACCAATCTTAGACACAATTGCAAGAGATTCAAGGGCTGATTTGTCTTATTAAACAAGATAATGACACAAATACCAGGATCCTTGTCACGCAAAACGCTCGTATAAAAATGGCGATGAAAAGATGGCGTTCGGATAATAGAGAGTTGTGGTCGATTTAATTGTATTAAAACGTTAGGCTGAGCACACGGGCCAATCAGCTAATGTCGGACGGTGCATGCGAACCCTGACACGCAACTAGAGATGCTAGGTAAATCTAGTGGAACGACTTGGTTTTTGAAAAAAAGACGGCTTTTAATTTTTTTTTGTGGTGGGAAAAAATGGCTGGGTACCACTTTTTGTATTATTTTCCTTCGCCAGTCAAAATGTTTCAGAATTAGTTATCAAAGCCTACAAACATCATATTTTGTAATCGTATTAATATAATTAAATTAAAACTGTTGCCAACAATCTACAGTTAGCTCAACTAAGCGTACCCAAGACGATGGCATAAAAAATAAATATACATATAGAAAAAGAAAACAAATATATTCAAAGTAAGTATACCAAAGTCATGCATACCAATTTTGGAATCCATCAATTTTCAATTGATTTCGTAATATGATTTAATCGATTAAATGAAATTATGTTATGACTTTTCCCATTTTCGAGCTACTAGTACAAAATCAATTGACAAAATGTACAAAAGAATTATTATATTTTTGTCCATCATCGAAAACTCAATTGTTAGAAAACAATTTAAAAAAAAACATCATTTACCGGACAATAAATAAAAAGCCGGAATCCGGACATCTCTATACGCAGCGCTTGTTTCGGCGAGATTAAAAAAATTACCTCGTATCTGACGTTGTGACATGCTTTTTGACGTTTTCATCTATTCAAAACGAATGGGCAGCACTTCACTTATTGCAATATTCCGAGGATTTAACTGTTTGATTTTTAAGTTGATTTTGGCTTTTACCAATTCAGTACTTATCTTTTTGATCAATATCATTCCTCTTTTTTGTTTTAACAGGGCTTTTTAGAATCATTTTAGTCTGACTTGATTCGAAATTATTATAATACATATATTTTAAAATGCAGTTTCTAATACATATATCATTAATCATAGATCAGTTGAGCTATCTCTGGATAGTTTGCAACAGTCCACAGATAGCTCAACTTTTCATGTGTATTTTGCAAATTTTTATTATAATAAAAAACAATATAAAATATCAGTTAAAAAGAATCAAACCTATATCAAGAGCTGTTGGGTTGTAATACAAACTTTGTAATACTAACTTGTTGCTACAATTGGCCGTATTTAGAGGCATTTTAGTAGCTGCAAGCATTAATAACCGGATTATTTGTATTCCCATACTAAATCACTATCATATCAATATCTAAAACAGCATCACCCTCTGTTTAGTTTTATTCTTAAGATACCAACTCCGAATGAGATTCGTTTAAATCCTGTGGAGCAACTAAAAGCTGAATAGAATGGACGTGTGTGGGCCACGTGTCTCAATGATTATGTTTACTTAACAATGTTCAAACAACATTTTAATTTGGTGGGTTTTTGTTGGGAAAATGACTTTCGGAAGCTGATTAGAATTGGTTTGGTTTAAGGTTACATTACAGTTTTTTTATTAAGGTCCTGTTTTCCGTTTTCATTGTATATTTGGAGCTGTGTGGTGTGATTTGAAATACCTTTGAGGGCAATAGGTTTTTCTTATAAAAATTAACCATGAACTTAGAAATGAGAGTAAGTTTTATGTCTATAAAAGTCCTAAAAAAGTTGTACCATCACACTTAAGAAACCGAAGACGTGGCTTTATATGCAGCAGGCTTTTCCAAATGGAACTTTTTCATTTGGAATTTTAAGAGTCCGAGAAGGGAAGAACCTACACAGAAAGCTTGTATCTTGTTCTCTTCAACTTTGTATGTATTTAATAAGATTGCTTGTTTTAAGATAAGTACTTGGAGGCAATTTTGACAATCATCTAAATTGTCTTTATCAAAAGTTTACAAAATTCATATTGAAATAATCTTTTCATTCACAATTGAACGTTGAATGAAGCTAGATGCAATAAAGTTTAGTTTCTTCTGTAGAAGCACTCAAAAGAAACTTCACTCAGTAAAATATATAGAACATATCTACAGTAAAGTCTTGCGACGCCGCACTGGTGTGAATGTACGACATAAATCATTGAATTTCTTGCCACTGAATGCCGGCACTCCAATACATTTAAAAAGTTTTATAGCGCTGTATTGAATTCAAGAATATAACAAGAAAGGTGTATTTTTGAATAACAGAGAATATTATTTCTTGGTTTAGATGTTGGGTAATAAATAAATTTAAAAAATCTGGACAATCCACACAGTATTATTTAACCCCAAGCTAAGCAGAGCTTGTGGGTATGTAGAACTGATATATTTAATACGATGCGTTACATATAACGATATTTTTGTTTATTCATAGATAATAACCAGAATACCTTATTTGTTTGGATGCAATTAGATGATAAACAGTAGGTATCATTAAACCACATAAAACCACAAAAAAAAAAACCCTCCACGCTAAGTAAGAAATAAAAATACATTTAAAGGGTTTTTTTTTCAGTATGATATTATTGGTAAACATCAGAAATCCTTAAAACAAAAATCCTGCCATTTTAAGAGCCTATAGCTGGGAATTCAAGCAAGGGCACTACGTATTAGCTTAATAGTTTTGGTAACCTTTCATTTCCCGTAAAGGCTGAAGGTTCGTAAACGTAAAAATGTAAATAGAGCCGATCCTTTTACATGTCGCCACTTTAATCTTTACTTTACTCAATGGACATAAGAATGAAAGTTATATGACACATTTGGCTATCTCAGTACATTGTGCAATTCCTGCGATGCTGGTCATGTAAATCACGCGCGAACGTTGTTTGTTCCAACTCGGTGTTGTTTTGTTTATTTTTTGTGTGTAAATTCAAGACGATAACTTCTTTGTCTGGAAAATCTTGGAATGAAAAGTTTGCTTTAGAACTTCGGAAGACGTTGTATGTAGAACTATGCCAAGTTTACTAAGAGACAATAGCCAGGGGAGAGAATGATGCTATTTTACAGTACAAGTAAAAATTTTCATTTGATGCCACCCTCCTAAAATTCACCCTAACTAATTACAGTTACAAAAACACTATCTGTCCTTAACGAATCAAATTAATGAATCACCGCGCCGCCGCTGGCGCCTTGACCAGATTTTTTTTAAATCCCCCAATTCCCATGAGATTGAATCCCTTGACGGAAATTGGCCTGCTAGGGAACTGGGGGATTGGGGATTGCTCCAGGCTATCCTAAGGGACCGGGGAATGAACTTGAAAAATGATAGCCGGCTCGAATAGATAGTGCTAGTTAGTTTTTGGAATGGATTCCTTATTATGTGGCGAGGATGGGGAGTTTGGACGTTTCGCGCTGAATAAAAGTCTTCTTTACCGAAACATTACATAGTTAGTAAGATAAACAGACACCACGGTATTCCATCGTGGTTACAACAAGGTTTAGATTAAATTTAGAAGGTTTAGAAAACGCTTCGTCTCTCAAAACTAAAGGTTTCTTCAAAACAAGAGTTAATAGAGTCCACAGGTGATCGGAATGCTGGTTTTTATTTTGGTCAATGAATTAGTATTGCCATTCAACTATGTTTTCTGGTGACGGCTTAGATTCTTATAAAATAGATGTGTTAATACTAGTTATAATTATATTATTCTGTTATTGTAATTTTCTTAATAAAATGCTCCTGTCAAAGGAAGGGAGTTCCTTATAGGTTTATAGTTTATTAGACCTTCTAAACCTTTGTGGTACCTCGGCCACATTTTCCATCAGGTGAGATTGTGGTGACAAACGAAGGTCTAATAATGTTTGAAAATATTTGTTTTGTTTAGATAAAAAAATATAATAATAGAAGTAAATGACAATTATTGAGAAGCAGTACCTATTGGCAAGGTTGGCAAAATTGTTTCTACGAAACTCATGTGCAGAAAGTCAAATATGAGATATTATTCTATGAATCACATAGGTACTCCATTTGTGAAAATGATATTGGCTACTAAGTTGGCCCAAGCTCTGCTTTTTGGTGACGACATTCTTTTTTAGGAAATTTTTATATTCCGTGATCCGTGTGCAACCGTGCTGAAATATTAGAAAACTCAAAACAACACTAAACACGGAAAGTAAATATGCCGCAATTACAAATTTAGCGTCGAAAACCATGACAGCTAAGCTATATGTAAGTTTAGTATACCTACTTCTATTCAAGTCAGTGATGGTAGAATATACAATAACAAACAGTAACTATTTTTTATACGTATGGGGTTAAAAGATTTATAATAACACCTGACACCCATTTAGACCCTCAAGCTATTTCTACCCAACAGAGGGGTCATTCTTTGCTTAAGTACTTTCCTATGACCCTTGAATACCTATTGCGGGCCCTACGAAAGCAAAATCCTCACAAATCCGGCGTACAAAAGACGCTAATACCCAGCTATTTCATATTCAATTAAATATTTTGTCGGGGATGAAAAAATCTATTTTGGTTCTAAGGGATTTGTGTAATGCCAGTTTGATGTAACTAATGTTTGGGTGGTTTATTTTGGTTAACAAGTTTGAGGGGTTTAATTTATTCAGATGTGTGTTTCATAGAAAGTTTTTAAAAGCGATTTTGCTCACAGCACTCACTACACTCTGCTGTAGACAAAAAGGTATAGCTTCCTATATTAATTTGTATTTAATACATTGTAAAGGAAAAAGGGTTAGCATAGCAAGCTGAAGTGGCAGTGGGCTGGCCATATCTCGAGAAGAACCGACAACCGCTTCGTGTTCTTGAGTGGAGACCGCGACTCGGCAAACTGCGCATTGATGCGGCAAGCTGAAGACAGGGCGCTATGGCGCTCATTAGGGGAGGCCTATGTCCAGCAGTGGACTAATATAGGCTGATGATGATGATTACATTGAAAAGTGACTAAGTTTTTATATTATTGATTTACTGTTATATTATCTCAATATTATCTCTTAATTTTATAATAGGTCAGTGTATATTTAATGTAAATGCGTTTTCGGCCTCAGTAATAAAATGCAGGGAAGGGTGAATAAATTAACAAAATTACGTTATGGCTTGACGAAGACGGAACATTATCTTATCTTACCGATTTTTAATTAGAATTTGCTATAAAGCTTTTGAATTGAGTTTTGTATCTGTTGTGTTTGTACCATTGGTCATATTATGCTGTAGTGCTATCGATATAGAAATAGTTGTAGAAATCACTGTACAAGTCAGCAGTGTAAAAGTGATATAGAGTAAAGTAAATTAAATATAAGAAATAAAATTAATGCTTGACAATTCACACAGCATCATCTAGCATCTTAGTATGTGGCATGCTAAGCAGAGCTGGTTTATAGGAGCAGATTTTATTGATAAGCTTGCTGTTACCTTGTTATTTTCTGTTATTGTTATCAGTTTTTAATGATAATCTCGCTTTTACGTTGTTGTTTTCTGTAATTGTTATCGGTTTTTCATTTATTAATGTCTCCGCTGACATAACATATCTTAGATCCTAAAGCTAAGATACTCGTACTTCATACATTATACTGCATATAATATATTTCAAGAGGCACAAATATAAAGGTCTCGATCGGGACCACAATTCAAACCTTTACATATTTATAATATTAGTTAGACAAAATTATCTTTATTTACGTATCGTGTTTAAGTTTGTTATATTTTTTGTAATTTTATATGTATTGTAAGTATTATTTATTTGTTTTAAGTGCCACCGTCTTTGTTGTTTTTAAATATTCAGTCCATCTCAAGGTTGACTGGGTGAGATCGCTCATAGCGATATGGAAGCCTTTGTACTTCGTCCACTTTTGTACTGTTTTCTGTGTTTGTGTGGTACAATAAAGTATTATCTATCTATATATTAGTATAGATATAGGTACCTATAGATGACAACAGCTTTGTCTTTGATCTGACTCACTTACATATGTAGTTAGTTCTTGATCTTCCCCTTCCTCGTCATTGCCTCTACTTATCCTTCTATGATATTTCTTATGGAGCTGTCATGTCGTATAAGATGTCTTATCATTCTCCCTCTTCTGTTATAAATGAAAAGAGTTGAGGAGAAGACATTTTTCATGAACACAATAATCGTTTCTCCTTAACTTTTCAGTAGTTTCTAAAGTTTTTTAATATGCTTGATAAAATGTTTTGTTTCAGCCTATCGTGTACGAAGGACAGGATAAGAACCCAGAGATGTGCAGAGTTTTGTTGACCCATGAGGTTATGTGCAGGTAATTTACTTAAGATCATAGATTTAAATATCTATGCTTAAGATGGATCGTTTCTTGTTGGCACGAGGATAATTTTTTTATGTAGGTAGGTTTTAATTCTTTCTGCGAATCTTCTCTGTAGAAACAAAGAAAAAAACCAAGGGAATAGTATACCGCATACCAGATTTTATGAACCCTTAATAAAACAATCTTCGATTCACTTGTATTTTGGGAATATGGTGTGGAATCTCTTATTTTCCAATATGCTCCAAAAATAACAATCACGCGAAAATAGTTTTTTCGTAAGATAATAGAAAATGGTTTACGATTTGCGGTAAATTACTTTTACGCTAGATTTATTTATGGTAAAATGTAGAAAAATAACAAAAAAACCACATAAATCATTTTAATCTCGCGCTTACACGACATGATCAACCACCACACAATTTAATTATATTGCCATTCTTGTAGTACCTACCTACCACCAAGTGAATTGACCAGTTACCCCCTAAAGTAAATATAAAATACATATTTCAGGAGGTGATTATCTCACGATTAGGATTATGTTTTTGATTTCCTATGATTTTCTATATAGTTGATATGATTTAAGGGCCCCAAAGTAAAAGATTGGTACCAAACGTAGTATTTCAAATTCTTGTTTGGTTTCTCAGAAATGCAACACAACCATGAATCATAAAAATATGAGACTCAAAAGGTGACATAGTGCAAGTCATTTTTCTTGTAAACAGCAGTTGTTGCAGTAACATGGCGTTTGAATTACTTTTATTTATTTACCATAGAATTACGGTGATTGATAGGATGTGCCATAACGTTGCTATAAAATAGCTGAACACTGTTAAATTTCATAAACTCCTTATGGTAAAAACCTCTGTGGTAAAATCCAAGAGAATCTTGATTCAGAAGACGTATAAGTTAAAGTGGACAACTTGTACGCGAGTTGACCATTTTTTTTGCGGACGAATTGTACTCTAACCCAAGTACCTACTCTTTATATACATCTAAGGCTTGTTAAAGATTGAACTTGTCCATAGTATTTTGTTTTTATTCTCTAACTGTACGTATCTACGTCCATATTTTATTATCTTCACTCTAGCCTGGTATCACCCTCCACTATGTTAGTTAGACCTCCTTTCGTCTTTGCCAACCTTTTCTGTTCTGTGCTTTCCACATTCCTGTGAACCTGACGATAACGTAATGACGGCCTTCTTAAGAAGTTCTCGACCTCTTGGTCAAATAATAATAAATAAAACCGGCCAAGGACGAGCCGGACTTGATAACAAAGGGTTCGTACCATTATCTATTAAAAGCAGCAAAAAAAATCACATACATGTATGGGAGCCCTCTTAAATTATTATTTTATTCTGTTTTTTTAGTGTTGTTATAGCGGCAACAGAAATACATCATCTGTGAAAATTTCGACTGTCTTACTACCACGGTTCTTGAGGTACAGCGTGGTGACAAACGGACAGACGTCTTATTAATAGAGTCCCGTTTTACTCTTTTGGTACGCAACCCTAAAAAAACGTATATAATATATAAGTTTTTTTAGGGTTGCGTACCTGACGTACCTTGCGTACGTGACATATTATGTCAATCAAAAGCTTTTAGCTTTCTTGGAAACAATTTCAATAAATTCCGATGGCAACATTACCTAACTTTTGTTGGTAGCTGTGTTGTTTTCTCAAGTAAGATTCATAAAGTAAAACGTGCCCTTGTAACTTTAAAACAACAAAACGCAGGCAGAAGTGAATGTCCTTATTAATTTAACCATTTGTTTGGGGTGGTTTTTCCGCTCGTAAACGCGGAGTCTCGTCTCGTCTCGAATGTGTGTTTAGTCGGAGCTTGCTTGTGTGCGTAGGGTTGCCAACAGGAGGTGGTATTATGGATAGTTTTTAGAAAAATTGTTATAAGAAATTATATTTTGCGTAAGTTACCTTAAAAATTACGAAAATGATACCCATTTAAAAAACTATACAATAGTATAACTTTTATGAGATGCTAAAGATAATTCATTTTACCAAAAATAATTGAATTCTTAACAAAATCTGTAAAAAGACAAAAACACAAAAACTAATGATAGATTTTTCTACGTTCACCACCTTATTACAAAGAGCAATTATTAGCTTAGAAAAAATGTCTATTAACCAAAGCAGTTATAAAATATTTTTCAAAACTTACTTTAATTTGCTCAAAAACTAAGCTAGATCTATCAAATAATCACGCATCAGCAACACAGAATGAGCAATTAAAATTTTATTCCACCTTAGTCGATATCACCATCTCGTTTCCTTGTATACACGCGTCCTACTCCTTCGTCTTCAGGGGAGGGGTCTCTTGGGAGCGTGTCCTTTCAATGTCTTTGCCCTTTGCGCCAAGAAGAGGGTGCGCTACCGTAGCGGTGGATTAGTGTGGATAGGACTTTATTTTTCTGTTTGAATTTTTAAACTGGAAATATTTTTATATTATATTTTTAATTTTATATTTTTTATTGCAACATCTTACCTAGATGTAGTAATATTGAATGGTAGCTGAAAAATGCTACCAAAAAAGCTAAACTAAGTTTTTAAGTTATTGGTACTTTACTTACTTACTCGAAACAGACAACGATTCAAACTGGAATTATTTTGCTTGGGACTACTGTCGAAGTAATGAAGATATTCGGTTTATAATCTTCGATTTAACAGCCAAGACAAAATCTTTTAATTTATTTTGCAAGTAGTTTCTTCCCGTAGCTTCGCACGCGTTTTTGAATGAAAACGTTGAAAGGTTATTTCTATTTCACGGGAACTGTCCAGTTAAATTCCAGACAAATATGCAAAATTTAAGTCCGATCGGCCCTATGATATAAAAATACAACAAATGTCCATCCAAATATCTAAACTTTCGCATTTATAATACTAACTTCGGCCCGCGGCTTCGCACACATATTTACAGAATAAAATATAGCCTATTGTTTATATCAGGTCTCCAATTACATCTTCTCATAATTTCAGCTCGATCGGTTCAGTAGTTATTGCGTGAAGAGGTAACAAACACCCATTCATCCATCCAAACTTACGCATTTATATGAATTTATGTCATGTAATTTTCAATCGTACAAGAGCTTCGGGTACTATATTGTGCCATGAACCGATTAAATACATAAAACTTTGGCATTCAGGTCTCTTAAAATGTTTGAAATTCTACCCACAAAATGACATAGACGTAAACATCTCATAGACATTCCCATAACTCTATGATATACACTGGAGTAACGCTGTAAATCGTTCCTGCTATGATAGACACGCATCTCGAGCCCCTGCGAGGTACATTTACTAGCAATATATTGATTTTTCTCCCCCGATAGGTATCCCTTTAAGTAGTTTTATCTCTTACAGGTAGGGAAAAGGTATGTTATGAATCTATTGCAACTTTGTAATATACCTACAGAATTGTTGACTTTGCTAAGAAATTCGGCGTATTAAATTTTCTATTTAAAAATAGCAATGTTTGTAAGAATTTAGTTTTGTCAACTTAATTGATACAGTTTATGTTTTTCAGTCGGTGTTGTGATAAGAAGAGCTGTGGCAACCGAAACGAAACCCCATCAGATCCTGTTATTATTGATCGGTGAGTGCTTAGTTATGATTTTTATGTGCTAAATTATTGATTTGACTCCGGCATAAAAAAAAATATCTTTACATAGGTCCCGGCTACTTACAGCCAGTATGTCAAAAGATGGATATCAAACTGAGATCAACACGGTCAAGATGTAGTAAAAGTTATTCTCTCCTATACGGTGGTACGAAAAGGTTTAGGTTCAAAACTAGTTAACAAATTCAGCCCGTTTGTAACCGGACAAATAAAATTCGAAATACGAATCAACAAACTGAAAAGTTCCTTCATATCGAACACAGAGTTATAAAACAATAGACGCGGCAACTCCGTTAATATCACATTGTTCCATTTGCCACGATTCATCAGACGGCAATGACGGCAATCTGAAAACTTTCGCCGAATGCATTCGCTCAAAACTTTCCAGTTCCGTTTTGTGTTGTGTTTTTGTTGCGATTCCAGACTTTGATACTTTTATAATTCTGTCGGGCAAAATTATAGCTACTTTTATTTACCTATTTACTTGTAATCGTTGATATTGATATTATCTTAAGCCATAATCTAACAGTTGTTAAAAGTAGGTACATCACAAGTATTGATGTATAAGCAATCCCTCACCACACCACATATTTTGACAGCAATCAATCAGATCACACAAAAAAACAATAGACCTAAATTACCCTGACGTCACGCTGTGCTATTCATGCAGATTCGATATTCAAACAATTTAGGCAGGAGAGTCGGCTAATCAGGCTGACAAATATCGTTGAATAGCGAACACTATCACAACATAGCTATGATATTCAGTAAGCTCACTAACAACAAAATCTATGTTACTCACTGTAGGAATACGAATACGAATAGTTTTTTGTTTTTATGGTTACTAACATAGTATCTAAGTAGTTTATTTACAGTTATGGTGAAAAATCGAAATAAAATAAAATTGAATTGCATTGCAAACTGTGTAACATGTTATGAAATATTATAGACTCCTCTATCAGTTTAAATAAGGCTGAAAAAAAATTAAAGCGGGACAATGAGTGAGTGCAGAGATATCCTAAAATGTTCTAAGCTTTTTACTATTCTTAGTGATATAAAAAGGCAAGGATTTTACTATTCATAAAAAGGCAAGGAGACTAATACTACAATTTGATAACACAAATTTGCCGCGTCTGTCGGGGCGACCCTTTGAACTCTAACCTATGTATTTAGTTGTTGATTTTCAATAAAAATCTGCTACGAAGCTTCTTTTGAGATTACATTAACTACATTAACTACATTATTTAATTTACATTGTAATTGCTGATGAAATTGTAATAATGGGGAAAATGTCACTTACATTTAATAATAGTTAAAAGTTACGATAAGGTAGTAATAAAGGTGCATAGAGATAGTAGGTAAAGCTGTGTAAATTAGAAGCGAGGTTTCTGGTGGCGGCGTTATATTATGTGATCTGAGCACTATTGATAGGAACTCGCAGGCGGTACCAACCTACTGCTTTTTATTTTTCGTCCTTTTTCGGGAATTCAATAGAGATAGGCGTCTCCCGTTCGGTACGTCGTCGTTCGATATTTGAAATGTAGGGTTGAGGGAGAAATTCAGAGATTTCTATGTGGCAGTTTATGTTACTTTCGCTTCGATATTTTCAATAGAAAAATAATTCAGATGTAAATATCGAATCTAATCATTTTGACATAATAGAACAGTAATTGAAATATCTAGGTTTAGTAGTAGAGTAGGTAATTGTTACAAAATAGTTGAAAAATAATCTAAAAACCAAATTCAATTTATGAGTGACAAAGATTCGAATTTAGTATTTTTTACTGAAATTTTACTAACCACTGATATAATAATACCATACTAGTAACTAAACTAAGCCTTGATTTATTTACCAAATAATACAAATTGTTTTAGCCGATATTAGTGACAACCCTAAGAACACAAACGTCGCGCGTCGGTTTTGTAATTCGCTCGATTCAAATTTTTCCCTACCTTTGGAAACAAAAAAAATCTACGTTAGCCTTTGTGAGCTCTCCTTTGCATTTCCACTGGGCGTAAAGTTGATCGTTGGAAATTTACCTGACCACAAAACTTGTGATTTTTTTCAACCGTTTGTTGTAAACGAACGTCGAGCCCTTTATTAGCAACTGGTGTGTGAAATTTCAAATTTAGAATTTTGATTTACTTTTTATTGGGGAATTTTGATGGCCAGTAAATTGCTTTTCGAAACGTTGTTGGTCCAGAACTTCTGGTAGAGTGATCAGTTTATATCGAGAATGGCTCGAAATAACTTTGGACAATTTGTGAAAAAGCTTTCTACATCAATAATATTAATAATCCTTTTTGGCAAATTGCGTCTTCCTACGAGCACCTAATTTTGTGGGGAAAAGCTAAATACGTAATCATTGTCGCAAATATAGCCAGCTATTAATCCATCAAGGATATGCCACTTCGCCCATCAACGCGCTTTTACCCACTGGAATATAAACTCTACTGTTATGAATACACCGTTCATTTTATACCGCTCGATTGTCCAACTAATACGATAATTGAAATTGTGCAATTGCGTGCAAAAACGCCCCGCACCGAATTCATTACTGTCGTGTTTTTCGCAATTTTATTTTTTTTTTACTTTTTATGCACTGTTGCTGTTGCTGCCTACGAAATGATACCGTTTTATCAGTTTAATCATTTTATGCATGCGTCGTATTATTTTTATTTGGGCTTGGTACTTTTTACTTGTTATTGAGTCAAGCTTTTGTCGTAATTAAATTAGCGTTTTGCTGATGCATTCGTTACGATAGAAAATTGATATGGTAGATAAGTACCTGGAATTGTTTGGAGCTTGTTGATATCCTTTGGGCTTTACTTACACTTATTACTTCTATCTATATTACCGTTTTTTCAACATAAATATGACGAAAAAAATTACCTCTACATCATCATCATCATCATCAGCCTATACCAGTCCACTGCTGGACATAGGCCTCGCCTAATGAGCGCCATAGCGCCCTGTCTTCAGCTTGCCGCATCCTTCCTGTCTTTCGCAAATCGTCGTCCCACCTGGTAGGAGGGCGTCCTACCTCTACATAATTATCAGTAATTCCATGGCCTACGACTTATATGTCCATCTGCAGATCCCGAAAAGGGTACCTAGCGCCCCTGCGGGTCACAACGCCATAGCAGCAGTGAATACGTTATAAAAATTATACTGTGATTTTAAATATGTTCCTAAAAACTAAGGAACTCATTTAATTGCTTAGAGATTCCATAGAGTGCGAGGGTTTACGAACAATAATTACAAAACGTACGTGAATTGTACGTAAATTGTCAAAACCTTACGCCCCTTACGGTTGTATTTTAGCGGCTTGGGATATCAGCAACCCTAAAAGCATCAACAGGACACAAAACAATAATCGATTGTAAAAGCCATAACATCAGTGTATCAATAACACGTGGAATAATTGACGGTACGGTAAAAGCAGGCAACAATCCGGAACCGTACGAATCAGCAGCAATTTGTTAAGTGGATTTTTGTCCGAGACACGCTCCCGCTCGTTGCGCTCCTGTACACAATTTCATTATCTGTTCCCGTCGCCGTGGCCGCTACTATTAACTTATGCGATGTCGCATTCTGCTATGGAAATTTTACACTTTATTTGCCGTTTATTTTTGTAAAATTTCTTTTTTATTTTACTCCAAGAGACACTTACTTCATACACAACAAATATGATAAATTAAAACTACCATCAACTGGGGTTATTTTGATATTGCGGGTTACTATTAATATTTATATATATATTATCTATTTATCTATCTAATATTCAGAGTAAAAAGTGTTTCGGGTTATTTTTATGTAACTTAAGTTTTGGTACGCAAAAGAACAATTATTTCAAATATTTGGTTTTACGTAAATAGACCTTGATTTTTTAAATTTTCGGTTCCGTTAACGGGGCGGACCTCAAGTAATTATTTAAGCGTTGGCTTAAACTACCTTTTACATTTTTTTTTCAAAAATAATTTGATGTTGAAGATTTTCTTCTCTATGTTTTAAAAAGCTATGCACTTCTGTTCAAAATGTTAAACAAAAAGCGAACTATTCAAATATTTTGACTCCCCTATTGTTTCATACGTTCGTTTCAAATTAATAAACATAATTGGTCTGTGATAAAATAGAGTACAATAAAAAACTAATGTCATTTATCGATGCACCCTCATAAACTACATTCAGGTACTTAGAAGATGGACTTTTGAAATCAATTCTTGTCCACGCAATCACCCCTTGTAATCACTTAAGAATTTTATGATGCGTAATGATTAAGATGTGTTGTCGTGTTTCAAGGGGAGTTTTTGAAACATATTGTGACTAGTGTTGCTATTAAAGGATTATGTGTTTCAATGGGTTAGGGTTTAATTTTAAATGGTTAAACTGTGTGGGAAATTAAGCCCGGTTTCCACCGCGAGAGCGGACCCTTAAGGACTCCGTTCATCTCGCAGGGGTAAACTGCAAAATTGTATTGAGGTCGCAACCGGATTGTAAATCAGCGCGTTTGTAAAATGCCTAGGCTGATGGCAAAATGTCGAAAATTAATTAATTATTATCATTCGTAAAGAATATTTCTAGAACTAAATGAACCAATACTTTCGTACCCCAAATTCTTCCATATTTCCTACCATTCTTCCCCAAAAGTAAAAAGTTGGTAGAATTTGAAGTAGAATTTATTTGGCGAGAAGAGTGCACAGCCGCGCGTCTAATGAGGTAATGTAATAGCCGAGATTCTGCCCGTGGAACCGGAAATCGGAGGAAAACTGCAGTGTGTTTGGGCCTTTATAATTATTTTATATAAAGAACATACGCTACCAACTGTAATTGGTATGAATCAGCTGAGCTACCGTAAGTAGTTTGCAACAGTCTGCAGATACCTCAATTGTTTCAGTTCTAATCTGTCTCTTTTATTTGATAATAATGTTTTTATTTAAAGCCAATCACGTATCGATTTGGTTAACCAAGGATTGTAAAGGGGATTGCGCACACACATTGCACTTATATTAACCACTTGCTTCTAAAAGCTGCTAAATAAAAACAAATGAGGAACTGGATATTCCTTAAACGGCATCAACAAGAACACTGTACTAAGGTTTCTGTATTATAGTGCGTAATCCCTCTGGGTAATCTCTAAGAAATTAAATAAGTTCTTAAAAAAACGATTTCTATAGAAACCGACTAAGATTTCGTGGCTTACTTACTTGGTTAGAGCCTGCACACCTGTACTGAGGGTAGGGCCCAGGTTCGAGTCCTGTCCAAATCGATTTTTTTTTCGAAACTTACTTATAACGAATGTTCATTTTAATTTTGATTTGAACAAAACTAAAACTTGAAATTGGCTCCTCGTGTGGAGGTGTTTTTTCTCGTGAAAACCATTTTAAAACTAAAAATGGGATAATTAATAATCGATCTAGCCCAATCCAGACAATAAGTTTTGCTAACAAGCAGTCCATTATTTACGCGCTAGTTTCAAAATGGATCTCAATCAAATAAGTGGTATAAGAGGGTCATATCGAATTGGGAATCGATTTTGTCGCACCCAATATGGGGTGAAAAGAGCCGTTGTAATAAGGAATAAAGATGTCATATTCACATATGTCGGGAACTCTTGCCCCTTTGATACTGTTAGTCACAATATAGTGCGTCAGATTTTTACTGGTATAAAAAGATAAATTTAAATGGTTTCTAAAAAGTCTACTACCTAACGTAGGAAACATTTAGTAAGAAAATTACAATATCAGAATAAAACAATGTCTAGTATTTACACTTATAACTATTTCCTTAAAATCTAAGCCGTCACCAAAAGGCAGAATGCCCAGAATTCTTCTAGCATTGCCACGTTGAATGGCAATGCTAATTCGTTGACGAAAATAAAAGCCAGCATTCCGATCATCTGTGGAAAGATCTTTGTATATTGCGTGTATAAAGAAAAAGCTTATCTTTACTTTCTATTAATATCTTACATATCTTACGGAGCTGAGACGTGGTCACTCACGGTAGGGCTGGTCCACCAGTTTAAAGTCGCCCAGCGAGCTATGGAGAGAGCTATGCTCAGAGTTTCTCTGAAGGATAGGATTCGCAACGAATACATCCGACAAAGAACCAAGGTTATCGACATAGCTCATAGGATTAGCAAGCTGAAATGGCAGTGGGCTGGCCATATTTCAAGAAGAACCGACAACCGCTGGGGTAAACGTGTTCTTGAGTGGAGACCGCGACTCGGAAAACGTAGTGTAGGACGCCCTCCGACCAGGTGGGATGACGATTTGCGAAAGACTGCTGGCAGATGCTGGATGCGGCAAGCTGAAGACAGGGCGCTATGGCGCTCATTAGGGGAGGCCTATGTCCAGCAGTGGACTGGTATAGGCTGATGATGAATATCTTACATAATACCTGTACGTACTTTTTACGTTTAAATAATGAGAGAAAAACTTGTAAAATAATAGCTAGCCACTACTAAGTCCCGTGACTTGGCTACCCCTATCTGAAACACATCAATAAATTGTCAAAAAAACTTATTTTTGGAGATTATATGAAGGAATATAATAAATAGTCGAAGGAAGCTAGATTAAAGCAAGTAATAAGCAAGATTTCAACAAAAATATTGAAAATAATAAGTAAAAATCGATACACGAAAGTTTCGATAATAGGAACAAACTAAAAAGCACACGTAAATTACCTAGAAGGTATTTGCAGTAAACTTAGTGTTAACATTATAATAAATTCATATCACAAATAGTTACCAACTACAAGTTTGTTCAACCGCGACCCGGAACGCCGTTTGCTGAGCAAGTTTCCATAACTTCGTAAAGTCTCTTTATTAATAGCTTTGCGCTTTCTTCACGTTTTGTGAAATATCGCTTATTTGAACTTAAATAATTGGTATTCTGAATTTTTGCTATTCCGGTAAAAAAAAAACGAATTTTCGGAAATTTAAATATTATTGTCAAAGAAATACATCTTTGACTAAATTTTTTACCGACAAGAATATCACAAGTTTTGCTTAGCGTGGGATTAACTAATGCTGTCTGAACCTTGAACCTTGAACTTGACCAGTATTATTTATTTTATTTCACGAAAATTCGAAAACTTTTTCTTATTTTAATGTAAGTGGGCTTGAAAATTAACTATAATAATATTATTCAAGTTACTATTTTAGCCCAGTTACGCTAAAAAAACGAAAAGTTTTCATGTATGATTCACTAAATGTATAAAATAGATACAACGACACCTTAAAGCAGTCCTACAAGTAAACACAATACAAATCACACAAATCTGTGCAAAAAGTGAGCGCGCAACAAAAGAATTCGGCACACTTACGCTGTAATGTAAACCAAAAAAGAAAACTGGTCCCAAAAGCATACCCTGGGGGATACTCGCGCTTCTCCGGACCCGATACAGACACGACGACTGGTGATTAGGCCCCTTATCCAAGAGATAGCGACGGAAACTGTGCAAGACTTAACAACTAGGACCGTTTTCTTATTCCCTCCGACCAAGCATTTTCTTGTCGGACTTTATCTAACGCTTTAGCTTAAAATTCCTATGTAATGTCGGCGGCTAAGTTCTGAAGCTTATGAAATTTTATTTATAAATTTTGTTTAACGAATCTGTGTTTTTAGGGTTTCAAAGATCGGTTTTGAAACCCTTATGGTCTCGCTTTGTCCGTCCCCGCTCTTTCTTGAATATCTCAGTAACTACTGCAGCTATTAACTTGAAATTTGAAATAATGATACATTTCGTGCGCCATTACTGATTTTAAGAAAAAAATATATAAATAAATGAAAAATGAAAATG
This sequence comes from Eupithecia vulgata, assembly GCA_946478455.1. Taxonomy (NCBI): domain Eukaryota; kingdom Metazoa; phylum Arthropoda; class Insecta; order Lepidoptera; family Geometridae; genus Eupithecia; species Eupithecia vulgata. Next base: position 5,934,228 of record OX297869.1, on the reverse strand, counting down.
AATATTTTCAGTACAAATTTTGATGTTGAAATTTCAAAAGATACCTAGGAAGGCAAATGGGGTATCAAATGAAAGGTATCGTTTTGTACATTTCAAAACACTTTTTGAAATTTCTGTAAATTTCATACTTTTTGAAATATTTCAAAAAAAGTCGAAAAATTGACCATACCCCCCCCCCCCTATCTCCGAAGATTGCACACATATCCACGTACAATGTATTAGGCGTTTGTAGATATCGATCTATATTTTATAGGAAAAATATAGAGAAGTCTGTAATAATAATAGTTTTTAAAAAATGGTCAAAAAGGAGGGGATTTTTTTTTCAAAAGTAGGGGTACCTACCCAAATGGGATATCAAATGAAAGGTATCGTTTTGACCATTTCAAAACACTTTTTGAAATTTCTGTAAGTTTCATACTTTTTGAAATATTTCAAAAAAAGACGAAAAATTGACCATTCCCCCCCCCCCTAGCTCCGAAGATTGCAGACCGATCCATGTACAATGTATTAGGCGTTTGTAGACATCAATCTATATTTTACAGGAAAAATATAGAGAAGTCTGTAATAATAATAGTTTTTGAAAAATGGTCAAAAAGGGGAGGATTTTTTTTTCAAAAGATGAGGTACCTGCCTTTGTGGGGGATCAAATGAAAGGTATCGTTTTGACCATTTTAAAACACTTTTTGAAATTTCTGTAAGTTTCATACTTTTTGAAATATTTCAAAAATAGTCGAAAAATTGACCTTTCCCCCCCCCCTATCTCCGAAGATTGCAGACCGATCCACGTACAATGTATTAGGCGTTTGTAGATATCGATCTATATTTTACAGGAAAAATATAGAGAAGTCTGTAATAATAATAGCTTTTGAAAAATGGTCAAAAAGGGGGGGATTTTTTTTTCAAAAAGGGGGGGTACCTACCTATGTGGGGTATCAAATGAAAGGTATCGTTTTGACCATTTCAAAACACTTTTTGAAATTTCTGTGAGTGTCATACTTTTTGAAATATTTCAAAAAAAGACGAAAAATTGACCATTCCCCCCCCCCCTAGCTCCGAAGATTGCAGACCGATCCATGTACAATGTATTAGGCGTTTGTAGATATCGATCTATATTTTACAGGAAAAATATAGAGAAGTCTGTAATAATAATAGTTTTTGAAAAATGGTCAAAAAGGGGGGGAATTTTTTTTCAAAAGGAGGGGTACCTGCCTATGTGGGGTATCAAATGAAAGGTATTGTTTTGACCATTTCAAAACTTTTTTTGAAATTTCTGTAAGTTTCATACTTTTTGAAATATTTAAAAAATAGTCGAAAAATTTACCTTCCCCCCCCCCCCCCCCCCTATCTCCGAAGATTGCAGACCGATCCTCGTACAATGTATTAGGCGTTTGTAGATATCAATCTATATTTTACAGGAAAAATATAGAGAAGTCTGTAATAATAATAGTTTTTGAAAAATGGTCAAAAAGGGGGGGAATTTTTTTTCAAAAGGGGGGGTACCTACCTATGTGGGGTATCAAATGAAAGGTATCGTTTTGACCATTTCAAAACACTTTTTGAAATTTCTGTAAGTTTCATACTTTTTGAAATATTTCAAAAAAAGACGGAAAATTGACCATTCCCCCCCCCCTAGCTCCGAAGATTGATGACCGATCCATGTACAATGTATTAGGCGTTTGTAGATATCAATCTATATTTTACAGGAAAAATATAGAGAAGTCTGTAATAATAATAGTTTTTGAAAAATGGTCAAAAAAGGGGAATTTTTTTTCAAAAAGGGGTACCTACCCATGTGGGGTATCAAATGAAAGGTATCGTTTTGACCATTTCAAAACACTTTTTGAATTTTCTGTAAGTTTCATACTTTTTAAAATATTTCAGAAAATTGATTGACCAAATACCTAATTGGCAAATGTTTGAAACCCTCGGCGCGCGAGTTACACTCGCACTTGGCGAATCTTGTTTTACTATAAAAACTAGAGTTGATTGACAAATTCATTACGGATGTAAGCGCGTTAACTTTTCAAGTTCTTCCAACACAAATAAGGTTCGTTGTTAACCCGCTTACATCCATAATGAATCTGTGTTTTTATCTTCTTATAATTCATATTATTTTATATGCTCTCCGTGTAAGCTATATGATTGTTTTGATTTCTAGAAAAACAAAACGACTTCTTCAACTCTATAACAATGCTCTATCGTCTTCTTTGGCCTCTACAACCACGAAGGCTGGTTCAAGTAGTGTTCGCCATCTACTCTTCAAAAATATAATTTAACAAGCTCATTATTTCTTTCCTCACATTAAAACCGATCCCAAAAAAATATATTTTCAGTTTGCTAATGAGCCTTCTCATTTCTGATTTATACTTGCCCTCCGATTTTTCTACTCGATAACTTCGGGTGATGATCATAAATTGAAATATGATAAAGTCGCTGTAATAAGCTTGGTAATCGTATCGACCCTCTGCAAGCCCTCGTAACGAAATGTCATGCTAAGTTTAACGTAGCTTGCTATATAATATTCTGTAAGGCAATGCGATTTCTTGCGGGTTGGATAGTTTTTATGGCTTTGTAGTTATTGACGTAGTGAATAGAAGACTAGGTATATCTATTTCACAGGACGCGAGTTTCTGATGATAGATAGACCTAAAATGTTGTTTCGTATTATTTTATTCATATTTGTGAGCAATTTCATCAATGAAATTTGTATTTGACTGTAAAGTTTTCGTTGAGAGATGTGTGATTCTAAATCAGCCTGTCAGGGATGGAGACTGGAGGAACTTACCATATTATTTCACAGGAAAATTTCAACAAACTTCTTTTAAGCTCCTTTTATCCGCCCATGCTCGAGCTTTCTATCTCAATTCAGAGCTCATTTCCGATTCCAATACGTGATTCGTCGGTTCGCAAATTATTCGGTGAAAATTCACCATCTCGTTAGAATGTGCGATCCGGTCGGAAGCCGAGCCAACCGCTTGATAAATTGTCCGGAATAATAATGATGAATTGCAACTACTTCGCTCCTGATGTCGGATCTAATCTATGGACCGATTCCACCTCCACACTACTCCACCAAGTAGCCAAATTTAATACGCCGACAATTCTTCCGCGGAATTCAGAAATTCAGTTGAAATACTCCAAATTAATTCGACGTTTGATATTAAAGAAGAGCTTGCCGAAATTACTTCAAATTAGCGACAAATCTATTAAGAATAGGACGTCTCGAGCCCATTTAATTAGTGACGGGGTTTTATCATCCGCCCGCTTTGCTTCCATTCCTTGAAAATTTCGACTGTATTACGGCTATATTGGCGAGGCTTAAATAATATTGGGAGAAGCTAATAATACGAGGTCTTACGTAATTTGAAGTTCGCTTTTGCCGCAGATACCTTTTATATGTTTATAAAGTGGGCTGTAAAAACGTCACCTAATGTAAAGGGACATTAAAACATTCGTGACATCTCCTTTGAAGACAAACACGCCTATTAGGCATTAAACAAACTGGAGTTAATTGTTAGTTTTATGATGTCATCGCGTGTGTGGGGCTAGTATTGCTACCAGAACAAAAGGTTCCATTTTCTCCTAGCTTATCGTTATTTTGGAAATTTGTACTGGGATAACTTTAAACTTGTAAACCTCACTGGGTTTACAAGGTCAAAGTTATCAGTTCTGATAAAATCCTGAGTTAGCTATTTTGAATCAGTTTTGTGAATAAATCCGACAGAGATCGAGTTCTTATCGTAAAAAAATATTTTTTGTGAAGATGAATTATTGTTTTCGTTATTCTCTCAAGATAGCAAAAATATGTAACCTATTTCTATTAAAATTAACCCTTTCGCGACGTATTTAAATACTAGCAGTTCACACGCGTACTTCCTATTTCCGTGGGAATTCTGTGAGAAAATATAGCCTATGTGCTATTTCAGACTATTATCTATCTCTGTGCCAAATTTAATCTAGATCCGTTCAGCCGTTCTGGCGTCATTGAGCAGCAAACATCCATCTATCCATCCATCTATACTTTCTCATTTATAATATTAGTTTGATTCTTCGGTTGTAATATGAATCAAATTGTGTCAAATTAAGTCCTAACCCTACAGATCACAATCTCATCACTAACTTTCAATTAAATTGAGCAGCGTATTCATTTAGCTATCACTGATGTTATCATGCCTTTTACATGATTGATGGGACTCAAATCTTCAATTTTTGGATTTTAATAATTGGATGTAACGACATTTTGTTCCATTAACTTGATGATATATTGAACAAAAAAGGTTTGTGTTTTAGTTTTTTAGCTTGAAATTGTGGTAGAGAATAATTTTTCACGTGTCTTTGTGAAAATTTATTGTTTTAATTTGTTTTTTGTTTCTGTGTAAAAAAAATTGTTGGTTAAAAGTTGAATCTTTGACCTCATACTTTAAGATAGGTAGGTGTTGAATCTTCTTAATCAAACTGCAAGTCTGAAATTCATTTTAGACTTGCAATGAAACTTTTATTTTCATTCTATTAATAGAAGGTATGTAGGTTTAATTTACAAGATAACAGAAATGTTGTTAATATGCTTTCAGCCATTGAGCATTACAACAAAAGACAACATGAAGTTATGGACGGTGTGTTGATACCCTGAAGTTACACTCAAGTCTTAGGCGCGGAAACAATTTGCTACTTTTACCTTTTTAGTCCATTTATCTTTTATTCAATGTAACAGTTTTATTACGAGTAAAAATAGATGAACGCTTATGACGCGTCAGTTCATAATGAACCCACGTACAGATTTAGATTTTAGTTTGGATAATGCCCTATTCGCAATTCAAAAGCTGAGAGCCATCTCCATATGAACTCATCCTGTTTCACTAGATCGTAGCTTTCCACACTAATGTGTTTTATTGGTTTGAAATAAGTTCTCAATTTGTTTATATCTTAGTCGATATCTCTAGGTAATAGTAAAAGGCCTATTTGAGTATTTCAGTTTAAATTAACAGTCAGGATTCGAATTTTAAATTTAATATCATTTGCGGAACATTTGCGTTACACTTTCGTCTCTTTAAATTTTACTTTTTATGTTCTCTCATCTCTCAGTCACAAAAAAAAAATTCAAGAGTTTTGACCGTAGTGAAACTCTAGTTCACCACTATCATTTCTTCTGTGCGTGTACTAAGAGCTGTTAGTACCCCCCTCAGGGTTTCAAGACGTCAGCACGTTTAAGCACCAATTAATTATTAAGGCCCCTTTTCCTTTGCTCTTTGACGGCGCGTGCACAACAATGTGGCTGTGCCTTGTGATTGGTTGCTTTGTAAATTGCATTACTGTATGCTTGTTTTGATGCTATTGAACTTCTACCTCCGCTAATCTAAACAAAAGCATCAGTAGAACCCTAGACCTTCTGTTCGGATTAGAAGAATTTGTCATCAGTTATTTGTCTTTATGGGTATAATTCTATATATTATATACAATATCATATTTTATATAATCAAACAATATAAATAAATCAGAACTAGTATTTATAATTGAAAAAAAATTTGCTAACTGCAGACTGTCGCACAAAATCTGTTACTGGCCTTTCATTTTATAAAATTGTTCATTAGATTTCTTCAGTTTGTTACAACTTACTTTAACTTTTTGGGACACCCAGCCCTGCGACTTATGTTGTACACAGCTTACTCAGCTGTGTTTATAGAATTTAATATTAATTTTTGTTTATAAAAATACTAATATCACTTATTATATTACTGATTCTATATAGTGCAGAAGCTTCTCATCTCTCAATCTGTATTTTGAATGTATTTTATTTATTTGACAAGAGATTTTTTTAAGAATTTCGTAGATAAAATATAAAATCGAAAGTGCTTCAAAGTGTATTTCGGTAAACATGTCGCAGGGTCGCTTTTGATGGAAGTGCTTCTCCAATTGTAAGTTGTAAATCCAATTTTCACTTTATATTGGTAGTTTCATGTTGTGTAGGGTGCATTTCGTAATGGACGTCTTGTGAAATCGATGCTAGAGCATTTTCCATTCTTTTATGCTAGTTTATGTGTTTTGATGAATAAGGGTAGAATATATTAGAGTAAATATAAGTAAGAGTCTAATATTATGAATCATTGGAAGTCTGAGTTACTACATTCTGCGTAGTTGCTTAAATTTACTAAATTGAAGATTTGTTATAATATTCTTAGTTTATCCTTTTTACATTTGGTGAATCTTAGAACGTTTAAAATTTGACTAGTTTATATAGTGTTTTTGTAATCCTAAGGAAATAAACGTTTTTGATTCTGATACGAATTCATATTGCATTAAATAAATAATCTGGTTAAGATTTCGTATTTTTTAAATAAACTGGAATACCTTGGGTACCTACATATACGTTGCATTGAATTTAGCTGTGAAACCTATAAGAAAATTTTACAAGGGGAAGGATATCCAGGATATTTTTGGTTGCAGTGAACACAAGCGAAAGTAACTCAGTTATGTTCCACAGGGGTAGATAAAATTGCATTGAGCTACCCATTAACGCCTTGTCAGATCCGATTTCGATTTATGTATTAGATAAATTCGATGTCGCGATATCATTCAAGGGATGGGGAGTTTATAAGTTTACGTGATGATTCAGTTTTTAACAGTAAACCAAAATCCATGAAATTCAGTGTCCAAATAATAAGTTAAAGCAGGGTAACCAAAACGCTAAGGAGAATCATACTCTACGCAAGCTCTTAAAATTATAGAACATTTCAACCTAGATTTGGTGACTGGTCGTAAAAATCCAGATAGACGATGCTGGCAAATGTTACTTTTTTCAGGACACAAAAGAAAATTGACAGCAATAAAAACGTAAACAATCAAAATAACAGAATACAAAATATTCCAAATTTTTAAAAGCGGCACTTAATCTATCTACTAGTATCAAAAATACTTGATGTCATTATTGAAACGACAAAATGTGAGCTTGAATGACGTAACTTCGGCACTACTTAAGGGTGTCTAAAAACGTATCTCAGAGAAATCCTGGCCATTGGAAAAGTTACAAAGTCACTTGATCTTCATTCGGAAATCCCTTTAAGGAATCGTATCAGTCGTAATGAAAGCTAATTCTTTCATTAACTGTCCGTGACAATGGGATCGTGGTGTTGAGATAAAAATCTATTTTTATCTTAACAAACTGATTTCTAAAAGATAATTTGATCAGACTATCGGAATGTATATTTAGACTAATTTTAATATTCGATGATTCTCCATACTTTTTGTTCACCATTTTTCTATTAGTAGGGTTGGTTATTACGAAACGAGGCTAACCAAGGCTCTTAAGTTAAATTTACTTTCAAATCAAGAAACTTTATATTTGCCTCCCCTCAATTGATAATACCTTGGAGCACCAAATTTTCGATAAATCTGAGCTCTTTAAATATCGTTTAAAGTCCCGAATCTAAGATCTGCTCTCAGCACTAATTAGCGCTTAAGTAACGGATCAAGTCCACTTACAAATTCTGATTGATCGACTTACGCGCAGGTAGACCAAAATAGGTAAAAAAATGAACGTCGACTTTCAACCCCAATGCATTTAATTAAGCCGCGCCGAACCCCAAAAATCGTCTCGAAGCTCTCTCTGTTGGTAAATTACTGCAGAATTAATTTTCTTTTTTTAATTCGTCTTCAAAATTCAAATAAGATTTCTTTTACAACGTCCCGCATAAAAGGGTAGATCTCGTCTGTGTTTCCCGCTACTAATTCCTAGTTTCGCTATACTGATTGGACGATATATTCAACAATGTCGACACGCTCAGAGAAAAAATAAATACGTCTTCAGTTACTATCTTTTTTCTCGCTCGGGTTGTTATTTTCCGTTCGAGCAACAAATAAAGATTACATGAGTCAGCTTGTACCGGCGTTAATGATACTAATAGCAATTAGTGCAAGGTCGTATTTAGCTTGTTCGCTGTTTGGTGTATAGCTGGTGGTGTTTCGGTATAAGCATATTAGGGGTGGGCAGAGCAGGGTCTTAACAGGGGGTCGTTTGCTTGGCTGCCAGTATTCTTAGATTAATTGCGTTATTCTTAGACTGCTTGAAGATGCTTGACAAAACTGTCAAATGTAGTTATTTTGGTTTTCAAAATAGACATTTATGCTAATTGTCTGTTTAATTTTAGTAGTTTCATTCTTTTCTGTTTTTTTTTTAATTTGTAGTATGATAATTTGAACTTAAGCCCCATGTGAAAGGGCAAACCCTGCGACGGCACTGGACGTCATAAAATATTTAGCACTCATATCGCGCAAAGCGGTCCAAATATTATCGACTCCTATAAAACCGAAAATTCTTACTAGAAAAAGACGGAGGTATACACCATACATTCATGCTAGAAAAGGACGAGTGAGAGGTTATTGTAAGATGTTGGAAATTTTCGGTAAAGTTTGGTTTTTCCATCGTTTTTATCGTGGCCGTTATGTTTTGATAGAGCTGTTTCTGTGGATCGTCAATATAACGTTTATGTTTTGGTTTTTGGATAACTTAAGGCGAAAAATTAGCTGCATGTCGTTTCAATATAATATTATTCAAATTTCGATTACCATTAATAATGTTAAAATTGGATTGATTATGTACGAAATGGTGCTTATTACTGCCGCGCGCACCAAATTAATAGACGCCATTGAGATCTATGCTATAAAGGTTTTGGCGGAAAGAATCTCAGATTATGAATTAAAAATATCTTACGTAGATACATCTAAAACCAATTTCACTAGGTTTTGTTAACCTAATGTTGTCGTGTAGGTATTTAGCACTAGATTTTTTTCACCAGTGGGCGGGTAGCGGCGCCTCTTGCAGAATAGATCTACCACCGAACCGCGATCCCCAACTCGCATGCCCATAGTGGGGATTATGGGCATTACCCCCATGAGATAAAAAAAAACAGTGGGAGATTTGAGTCCAGCAGTGGGCCATTATATGCTGCTTCGGGGCTTTTTTAAGATTCATAGCACATGGATTGATATAATGTAGATTTTTTTTGAAGTCGGCCCCTTAAGCCAAATGGTTATTGTTTGTTATAGTATATGGATACTTGGACCTGATATAAAAAACCCTCCTGTGTCCTATTTTAATACACTGAAATGAGGTCAAGTCTCTTTTTTCTTCAAAATTCGATAGATTTTCTGTACCTAGTAAGTAGTTTGTCCATCCATCTCCTAATAGAAAAACATTCTGCGATTAGCAGGTACCTACAAAAGATTGATGAGAATAATTTGGAAAATTTAATAAGCAGGGAATGATGAATATTTCTACCTTTGAAACCATAACTGGGTTATGGTTTCAAAGGTATAAATATTCATCATCATCACAATCAGCCTATGTTAGTCCAATGCCGGTTAAACGAGCTTACTAGGGATATTTTTACTTCTTCTACTAGTGGACAAAAATTTAAGTGATTAGAATCAATAACACCTTATTTCTACTTGGTAATAATTGCTGTTTATACTTATATTGTGTTTATTTTGTTAGCCTAAGGAAATAAAGTTATTGACTTTGATTCATAACGCCTATAAATAAATAAAATCAATAAATATAGCTGGACAATTCACACAGCATCATCTCGTCAAAGTTGGTTAAGCCCAGAGCTTGTGTTATGAGTACTAGATAACTGATATACATACTGATACACAGATTTTTTTTTATTTTACATAGAAAACGACCAGAACACCCGAAACAAATATTTATGTAAATTAATTGATGATCATCAGTTTTGTTCAACGAAGACTGAAAATGAACGCATCTGCCTATAACCACGCATATCATGAAAATGCCCGCGAGTTACCAATAATAAATTATATTTGTCCACTTACCTCGGGTTAACCGGCTTTTATAAACTACCCAGGTAATTTATAACTATTACCCGTACCCGATCACGTGATATCACTTTATAGCGTATTCATCCGGTAAATATGAGGGAGGCCGCTCATATGTTGTAGGTAAGCCATAATGTTAACGAAATTAACGGCTGTATGCAAAGCCTTGAATTTGTTGGTACTTGGTAATTTGTTGATGTTCTGTTTTTGTAGATAGTTTCAGTATGTTTAAAAAAAGAGGTTTTTGGCTTTTGTAGGCTGAAGAAGAATATGAATATCAAAATACAATTAGGGATGTATATATTAAAATCTTGTATTAAAAAAAACCATTAACATAAGAACCATTTAACGTTAACCATTGGGGTATAAGCATAGATGTTTCTTATTTAATTAAAGATTTATGTTATTTCAGTAGTTTTAATTTTTAAGGTTTGATACCGAAAAATAAAACTGCGTTCTGTTTCAAGTGACAAAAAAACCTGTCCTTTTTCTACGATGTTCAGTTTTTCAAATCAAAGTGCTTTTGTTATTTTAATCAAATTAAATAAGAAACAAATAAATGATGAAAATCATCATGTTTGTTGTTTCTGTGTTGTGTCTAATAAATAATTTTCTTTCTTTCTTTCAAAAAAGATATCTCGCTATAGCTTCATGACAATACGGTGAACGGTGACGTCACGTTTTGAATTTTTGCGACTGAGTCCTAAAATAGACTACTTAACAAATAAATACTACAATATTAATTTAATTCTATTATTTGATTGTAATTTTCTTTTTATAAAGTAAACTATTACTTAACAAATAATTTAATAGCATAATGAAACATCAAAAAATAATATGCAGGTAATAGGTATTTCTATATCAATAGAGACTACAAAAAAAATACTTTTTTGAAGTCCCATGCATATTCCAAATTGCTGTTTTTTATAACCGTAGTCAGAAAAAACAAAACACTGCTTATCAGTGAAGATGTCAATCTCTAACTTCAGAAAATCCTATTCAAAAGCTGCTATTTCAGTTAGATAACGCTCGCAACTGAATTTTCCCTCAAATATTAATTTAGCCCCACCAAACATAGTGCGAACCGACTATCTTACTACAAACTACGTACTTAATGTAATCGCACTCAATATCCTTTGTTCACTTTCAGACTCATTAAAAAGGCGATGCAATTTAATGAGTTGATAGTGTGCGTTAAACCCTCGCTTCGTTTGCAAATAACCTTTTCTACCATTGAATATTGAGCTTTAAGTTGCTTCTGTAGGTTCGGTTTTCGTTTGGGTTTATGGGGAGGATATTGGTATGTAGGGGTCGAAGATTAGTGGCACACGCCTACCCGACGTAGCGCTGAGCGGCTGATGTTGCCCAAGAGTGTAGTTACAATTAGAGCGGTACCCACAACGAAGTGATGCTGTGTAATGTGGCCTCTTGTCTTTGTATGTTGATTGCGCTGGAAAGAGCATGGTATTGCGAGATGTTGTTATGGATATGGCTTTATTTGGTACTATATTGTGTTATATTATGTATATCAGTTATCTAGTACACATAAAACCAGCTCTGCTTAGCTTGAGGCTACATAATGCTCAGTGAATAATCCAGCATTACCTATTTATTTGTTATTTGTACAGTTTTGGGCGTACTGCTTTTGTTTTTGTTCTCATCATCATCATTTTTACAGTTTTAAGCATACTGCTTTTGTTTTTGTTCTCATCATCATCAGCCTATATTAGTCCTGGACATAAGCACACACAGAACTCCACTGTTTTAGATCTAGCTAGAGCTATTTACAGAATACGAATTATAGTAACTAAAAATTGCAAACAATATGTATTTACCGTATTATAAGCTGAGCCATTGATTACACCAGTTGTATGTTTTTTTATGTTGATCTCGATCGAGATAACTTTTGCGGAAATTAAATTTGTTTCTTATGCAAATATTTTTTTAATTATTTAGGTGTCATGTCTGAAAAAATCTCGGAGTAGCTTCTCAAAAAGTCAAATTGTTTTTAGTTTACAGTTTCAAGTAATCTTCACTCATATTTTGAGTCTAACGGCTGAGTTTTTCCAATTTACTAAGATATACTTATAATAATCAATTTTTGGCTTTACATTTCCTCTAAAAAGTCTTCAAAATACAAATTATCAACCAATGATTTTGGTTTCTTTTGGTTGGCATAATAATCCCCAAATTATTAAAAAAAATAATGACGTGTATTTTTATAAAACACCTAACTTGCCCATTCTATTTTTATCTCGAACTCTTCTTCCATTAGGTTAAATGATGTGCAGAAACTTTTTTGCTAACCCTTACACAACCAAACATCAATTGAAGCAAAGAATTTCTAAGAAGTAACTAGAAATATAAATATCCCTGATGCCTAGTTGGGTAAAGGAGCTTACAAGCCCGCGATTGCCCCGCTCTAGGTACTGTATATTGTCAATTGGAAACTGCTCGGCTTCAGCAAGCGCTTTTAGATTTGAAAGAGTCACTTTGTAGAGTGTATTGTGATTTCAGATGAAACATATAGCTGTACCTATGTGAAATTGACAACATAAACATACGGTTTTTCAACCGCTTGTTATTTCTGACAGCAGTTTAAACTTTGTTTTAACCTCTTGTGCGTGGAGGAACCAAGACTTAGTTAGTAAAAATACAAAATCAAGCTTTACGCAGAGGGACTATACTCCTTTACAAAACTAGATAAGAAAGACAGATAAAGGTTCATCATTATCATCAGCCTCTATTATTCCACTGCTGGACATATATACATAGCCTTTAAAGTACTAAATTAAGCATAACACGGACCTGAAAACTTTAGAAGAGGAAAATCTGAAAGAACAGTGGTTTTCCCCTCAAAACATGACACATATTTTGTGATTTCGATGTGTGATGATTAGCTTCTTTTATTTATTGGTATTTGGCCAATATTACCAACAATTTTATTTTACAATTAATTTTAACAATTTCTTTTATTTAAATAACCTAACAATTAAATACCATTTTGCCATCTCTGTGTTAAATAAAAATATTACAACAGTAAAACAAACACCAAAAATAATAAACATTTGTCTGAATTCCACAAATTTACTACGCAGAGGGCTATGAAAAGGCGAGGTTTTATCGCGTTGCCATGGCAACGGCGGGATACCGCGACGCGATACCCCCTCGGAAAAACTACTACACTGCTTTATATTTACGGCTATTCGATATGTATAGAACCTTCTCTATATAAGGAGCTTGGGAAGTGAAAGTGAAGAAAGTTTAACGATATTGGATATGTTTCTGCTAAGTGTTTGGAATTTTACTGGCAATTATTAATAGGAAGCTATTTGACTCTATAAATCATAGAAGTAAAACGCGCTGATGTCTCTTTACAATTACGTTGTAGATTGTTTACAACCGTCTGCAGTTAGTTCAATTATTTCAATTAAAAATACTAGTTATAATATGTTTAAAAAATTAAGTTGTAAATTCAGACCCTAAAGTAGGTAAATATGGTATCAGGAGATTGCCAAGTAATCAAAATATTAAAAAAAGCATTTGTGGTTGCAAAGGAGAATAAAATAGGAAGATACCCTGCCTTGTTTTGGCCGTGACAACAATGAAGGATTTCAGATATATTTGTATCAATATCATATACGAATTACACGACTTTTTGACATTTGCGTAGTTAAAACTCGTTTAAACTAAAATATACGTCAAAACAACAATAGGTAATCGTTCAATTGTTAGTCTGGCCCGTTAGAAGTCAGCGGCAGTTAACCCTTGAATTCGGTACATACTGAAATATTAACGCCTGCTATGGAAGCACGCGGAAAAACAAGTCGAAAACCGGCCTGTTATGGGCCCGTCGCATGTTCGCCAAAGAGTAAGTTGAGAGTAATTTAACACTTTATAGATCAGACACGTTGTTTACCCATTTAATATATTTTTTTAAATGGGTAAACATGTTTTTACGTTGTACCTACTTATAGGTAATATCTTTCGCAGCTGACACGTACACAAAAAATATCGTCATTAAAAGCTTTAATGTCCTATAAAGAAGTAATCGAGGGTTGCAGATAAAATTGACCTATTCATAAAAAGCCTACGACTTGTAGTTATAGTATAATAATTGGTGGTAAAATAAAGTTTGTATATTCAAACGTAATCTCTCTCTGCTGTTGTGACTTAACAATATCACTATAAAACAAAATGTAATCCTCCAATTTTATCAGTCACCTGCTCAATCAACCGATCAAAGAAACATTCTTATGAATCCAAGTCACTCTCTATTCTGTCCATTTACTCTTTGACCGCGTGGCGTGTCGGTATTGAGTGGTGGCAGGGGCGTTCGCTAGGGAGTCACTGCCGGCCCTGGGGACCGCCTCCCGAGGGAGCCGAGTGGGGACGAAAGCTCGAAAGGTTAAAAGGGAAAAGTTATAAGAGAACGCTTGTTGTCGGATAGCGAATTCTAGTTCGATTTTCCAATTGTGCGAATTGCGATGTGTGGATGTTGGTACCTAGTGTGGGTGGTGATTCTTTAATAAAGCATTCCATAAAAGATTAGAGAAATGATGGTTTAAAAGAAAACAAACATATTAGATCCTACTAAGCAAAAAATAATAATTACAAAAAAATGTTTCCCTTTTTGTTTAGAACACTGTCAAAATTCAGTATGCAACAGGTTTTTCAGTTTGTCTTGATATTAAAAAGATAACTTTAGACTCAGACAGCCAGTAGAAGTTACTACACATTCAGTTTCGAAAAAACGATGCAAATGCACTCCCGTCACAAACTTCCAAACTCTCAAGACTTGGCAGTAAAGGCCTAAAAAGACAAGTTCTCCACTATATTCGATGCAAATAAACATAGTCTGCGGTAGGGTGGGGAGGGTGGTTCAAGTGTTCCTTGAAAGAGGGTAGCCTCGATACGGCTACACCGCGACGTTATGCCGCACTAGATTTTTTTACTGAATTTTTTCCTGTAGAGATAGCTGTTTAGTGGCACATAGAAAATGCTGATACTTATTTTTTTGCGTGTAGGTATTTTAGCAAAAAAGTTTTATTTTACATAAAACAATGTTATTGAAAACTACAACTAAAGAGTAGACACAATTTATTAAAATGTTTAACTTAAATCTGTTAGCAGCTTTATTTTCTATAATCCGTTTTTAACATTAAACTTTCACAGCGTTAGTTGATAGAAATATACAGTATCTTTTTACCTAGACTGTTAAAATTTTGAAAAAGACTTAAAACTTTGGTTAAATGTCAAAACCTTGGTAGGTACTTATAATATCTAGTAATGATTTGCTTATACAAATATCTATAGTATCAACTTGTAGGTAGGTTGTACTAAAGAACATGATGAAACAAGAAATGCCAATCATTTTACTGTTTTATTTTTACCATCCAAATCCAGTGATAAGCTAAGCAACATAGATATAGCTGTTACACCCTACAGAGGGCAGAAAATACGAGGGCAGTTTTTACGAGGTAAACACACTTCTGTCTAGCTATAACTACCAAAATGTATAGTACATTTTTATGCAGCCTTACGTTAATATGCTCGGATATAAAACCATTCCTTGAACGGAGGGCTTTTCTGAAATCGATGTTGGTAGGTACTTTTACACGAACGAACAATATAGGCACGTTTTGCTCAGAAGGAGAAATAGATAGAATATTAGTAGAAGAGCTTTTTGAAAAGGGATTTGTTTTTGAAACTAACTAATGTTCCTATTTTCCTCTGTAGTAAGAAAATTGAGACTTCAGTCACAGAAACGTCTATATTTTAAAGTAATACTAACCTGCCTAACTGTGTAACACAGTGAGTGTATGGGAAAAAGGCGCTCGCAACGTGACAGATTTTAGTACGTAGTGACGTATCATGCTCGCGAACGATACATTACGCTCATACAATCGTGCTAGCCTTAAATAACCGAGCTCGGATAACGGCCTTTGACACTAAATTCGTGCACTGATATATTTTTAAAGGAATGTCTCCCGTATAAACTCAATAAAATCCATGACAAATAATAATAATAAAATCATTTATTTCATGCAACATTAGTCTAGTGCAGGATGTAAAATACTTAAAAACAAAGGCCCATAATTAAAGTATACAGAGTAATTTTTTTAAATGGGACAGTATGGGGAAATCCGAATCTAAAGGAGATAGAGGAAAAGTGTCTAAGGAGACATTAGGTGTTTTTTTATGTAAACAAATTTGGCTCGTTCAAATTTGTGGTCAAGCGTGAGTTGTTCTTAAAAAATGATAAAGTTGGTCAATTTTTTTTTGACGCGGATCGACTCTGTTTCATGTAAGGATTATTTCATTGTTTGGAAAGAAAAAAATCTGAACAGCAGAAGTTGGTCAAATTTAATGAAAACTAATCTTCATACAGTTGGTTTATTACTTGAGTAAATGTTCGATGTGGCCGCCGTCTTGTCTTATGCAGGTACGAGCACGCTTCAAGACACTTCTAGTTGCATTTAACAGAGACTTATGGTGAATTGTGTTGTAAACAGCATCTTTTAATTCTTGTACGGAGTTGTATCGGGATACATAAAGGTAACCCCATAAGAAAAAATCTAATGGCGTTAAGTCGGGCGATCGTGGGGGCCACTTTATCGGCCCATATGTACCCATCCAACGGTTTGGAAACTGCTCGTCCAAACATAGTTTACTTGCCCTACTGTTGTGGGCTGGTGCACCATCTTGTTGGTAGATTATCTTACCAAAGTTCCTTAAGCTAATAGTCTCATCCACTAAATCTGCAGCCATGTTCAATATTTCCTGATATTTTTCACTATTTAGCGTTCCTTGGTAAATTTTGATAGCAAAAATTCTGTTATGTAATATCGCACACCAACAATTAAAAGAAAATCGGATTTGGTTGTGGGTTTCTGTAGTTCTTAGCGGATTTATTTTTGACCAGTAATGGTTATTTCTCCTGTTGTACATGCCATTGTTCGAAAAGTTGCATTCATCAGTCCAAATAATAAAATTAGGAAAACATCTATTTCTAATAGTCTGAGCCACATACCAATTACAGAAATGTAACCTGCGGTCTTTATCTCCGCAACTGTATGAAGATTAGTTTTCATTAAATTTGACCAACTTCTGCTGTTCAGATTTTTTTCTTTCCAAACAATGAAATAATCCTTACATGAAACAGAGTCGATCCGCGTCAAAAAAAAAATTGACCAACTTTATCATTTTTTAAGAACAACTCACGCTTGACCACAAATTTGAAAGAGCCAAATTTGTTTACATAAAAAAACACCTAATGTCTCCTTAGACACTTTTCCTCTATCTCCTTTAGATTCGGATTTCCCCATACTGTCCCATTTAAAAAAATCACTCTGTATAAGTACCTTAATCTAACATACATAAAACCTATTTACTAGCACGTAGTGTCGGTGACGTTGTGACACTTACTAAGTACTGCGACCGGTAGTCGTCCGCGAAAACGTCGGAATAGCACATTCTTTGGCTAGAATCATTACTTAGTGAAGGTCGAAATATACAAAACGATGCTAAAATCAGCTGAGTCATACAATAATAGGTGGAAACTCCGGCAGGTGCTAATTTATCCGACTCCTCGTAAGATTTACGACTCCATACCCTTTTATACCTACTTCTACTTATTGTACCAGTGGGGAGATGATTAAACGTTCTGATAATAATATATCTCGTCAGGTGTTACGACTCCTTTGCATTTACAGATTTTGAACTGTAACAAATTGGATTTCATGTCGTTTTACGGTAGCAGCGGTATTTTTTGTTCTAGGATACTGAATCGCAATTTTATTAACTCAACTTTTTTTTTAGTTCATAGTTTCGACGACCTCAGTGGCGCAGCGGGCGAGAGTCTGCCTGCGACGCAAGAGGTTGCGGGTTCGATCCCCGCCTCGGAACAAATTTGTGTACGATCTGCAGAAATTTGTTCCGTTGGTCTGGGTGTTTTCTATGTATAATAAAAAATATCTATCTATGTAATGTATAATATTACGTATATCAGTTATCTAGTACCCATAACACAAGCTCTGCTTACCTTGGGGCTAGATAATGCTGTGTGAATTGTTCAGCATTATTTATTTATTTATTTCTTTGCCATGATAACTAATTTATGGGATAAAAAGTATGTTACTCTCTATGCCAGCATTCTGGGCACTCTGCCTTCTGGTGAGGGCTTAGATTTTTAGAAAATATGTAGATGTAAGTGTGAATATTTGTTGTAATTATTTTTAGCTGTTAAATAAATAATATATGTACTCTCCATCCTTTCAACTATGCCAAAAATCAAGTCGATTGGTTTCTTAGTTAGGGCGTGAGGGAAGGTTAATAAATAATGGCTCTTTAATTTATCCAGAATTATTTAATAATGTATTATTATTTTTCAAATCTTTCAAATCTTCTGATTTATTCCGCCAAAAGGTGATTTACTCCTAAAAACCCTATGGTTCTTAGCACTGACCATTCCATACATTCTGTTTACGGAGTGGGCTATATTTTTTCGGCTTACCATCCTCAAGACCGATACTGGCGGATAAAGCGTGTCACCTGACCCTTGCCACGATATTAATGGTGAAGGCTTTCGAGGGCCAAGACGTAAGGGCTGCTTTAGATACATAATCGACTACACATACCGGCTGACTATCACTGGGTGGGAAGAAACAATAGTAGGTGTTTATTTCAGTAGGTAAAAGACTGAAGAAATGAAGATGAAAATAAACTTATGGCTACTTATTTAAAAAAATATTAAATATCAACTGAAGGGGCTACCATACGAAGCCATTTTGTGAAAAAGGTAGGCATTGAATTTCGCATTCGTAGGAGCACATAGCAGAGCGCGTGTGCAAAAATCAAGACTTTTTCTAATTAAAGGGTACTTGTGTACAGTGTAACAGATTTGCCAACACAAATATTTGATTGCTTGAATCAAATATTTATGTTGGCGAATCTGTTACACTGTCATTGATTCATTTTTATATATAAATGTTATAATTGTGATTAATAAATAAATAAATAAATAAATAAAAATCAAAAGAAATGGCATATAAGAATCCTAGATTTCATAATTGAATCTTAAAGATCATGGAAATGTAAACTTTTTCGAAATACCACCCCTTAAAAAACCTTGAATAAACATTACCGATTGAGTGATTTTGTAATATTGTTCGCAGGTGGTAATGTGCAAAAATAAGTTTGATTAAAAAAAATCACTCATAGATAGAAACTTTATCCCAACAGAATATGCCTAAGGTAGGGTAGGTGCCTAAGGTACATTTGATGCGCCAAAGATATATCTGCCAATAAAAACCAACTCGCAGTGACTTTAGTTCTTCCGTGATCATGGCGCATGAAACTGTGCCGAAATAATTGGAAAACTCAAAAATCTAATCATGGTAAGTATCCCGTTATAAATGACTTTCATGTTAATAACCACGATAGTTTAAAAAAAAAATCTTATGCGCCGTCAAAAAAAACTATGTCGAGGCTGATAACTTTCGACTAGAGACAGAACTCAACACAGAGGCCAAAATGCATGAGCATCATGAGTCACCCTCTACCAAGGAAGTGATAAACGACTCAGCGATACTCTCAAAATAAAATCTCGTCTTGAAAGTGGCGTTAACTCCTAACTCGCGATATTGTGACATAAGGTGTTTAACATAAATAATGCGAACAGATGTGTTGTGCCTCCGGCGGCGCAAATACTCGCGTAGCCTGTCGAGCAACGCTCGTGCGGTCTTTTAGTTGCTTGTTGAGATGATAATACCACCGAATTGCGTGTGCTCGTAACGTTTATAGATCGTTTTAAATAAACTTGATTTAGCCTGATATTTTCCATACAACTGGTCTAGTAATGTTATTTCGGGAACTACGTGAGTAAAGTCGAAAAAATCGCAGCTGTTTTTATTGAGTCCTCAGATCCCAGTCAATGGCTATTGAAACCTGAAAATCGCAGCTCTTTTCTACTTCCGTCCTCTCTCCTGAAATCTGACTTCTGACGTGTGATGCAACTTTTTAGAATCCATGCGTGAGTTGTACACTTTGCAGTTTTTTCTTTTACATATGATTAGATATTCGATATTGAAAAATTCGCAATAAATGTCCAAATGAACGGAATTCTCATTTTATGGTGGTACGCCAGCAAACTGGGCATTCTGCCTATTGTTGACAGCTTTGATTTTAAGAAAATTAATAGGAAGAGCAAATAGAGTACCTACTGGTATATGATAAAAGTTTTAAAACTATCATGGCTATTAACATTAAATTTAGTTAGTCCAAAATCATGGCGCAAGAACCTTTGCCAAAATATAAGGAAACTCAAAAATTAAATCATGATAAATATCCCACTTTTAATGACTTTTATGCAACTAATTGTTGATGTAGATAAATAAAGCAACATTTCTCTTAACCTTTAGAAATATTAAGGGGTATCCAGCAGCTCTACAAAATCCATATCTGTTGGCACAGCAATTCGGCGTGGTGGCATCGCCGACGCCTCGGGCCATGTAAAATATTTCTGCTAAAAGCATTCATCGTGATCGCCCGCCTGATCCTACGTATCCATAAACCATGGGTCAACGCAATAAGGGTGGAAATGCGATGACCAAGGACATTTATCGTAAAGTCGAATAGGCAAACTAACGTCATTCGCTAGTAGAATAAGCTGGTGATAGTTCGATAGAAATTTGTATTGTTTGATTTGGTTTTTCTGTAGTTACCTACAAGATAAAACTTTTATGGTGTTGCGTTTCGTACAATAACATGAGATGTGCTTTTCTCTCTCTTTGGTCTCTCTACACGACCTGTATTTTTATACAGGTCGTGTAGAGAGACCCAGAATTTAGTCAACTCATCATTTCAGGGCCTTTTTTATAATATTTAATAAATCTGCTTCATCATAACAATGTTACTGATGACACATGTTGACATTTTATTTTTGATAAATGAAACTACACAATTCAGTGACGATCTCATGGTCCCAGACGTTGTTTTAAGAGCTTTTTAAATATCAAATTAATCGTACTTAACACAGTACCCTATATTTTGTAAGCCTAAAAAGTTATTGACTATGTACTTTCAAAACACTTATCTCGGTTGACATTAGTATTGTTTCGAAACCGCTTAATTTTTTGTCCTCGAAAAAAAATCTCTCAACATATTGCTACCGCAGGAGCAAAAACAAACTTTTTGAGCCGTTTTAACGGAAGGGCGGAAAGTACAAATTCGTGAACACAAGAAACAAATTAATATCAGTGAGCGCTGAAGTGGAAACATCTGCTGAGATGTTTCAACTTTGTTGGGTCAAGTTCTACGAAGCTTCAGTGTTCCGTACGTTATAAAATATTAAATTCAATTCAATTCGTTTATTTCAGACAACATTAATTAAAAATAGGTACAAAAATAAATTAAAGTGTCCATATTCGAATAGGTACAAAATTAAAATTATTATTAAATCATAAATTACAAGTAAATTAAATAAAACTAACAATAAAATAAAAATACAATATTAATTTAAACCACAATTAAAATCACTAAAATAAAAATAACCCCAAGTATTTATCGAACACTGGTCAAGAGAGTACTATGTACGCTCTTGTCCAGTGTTCCATAAAGATACAGTCAGTGTCCAGCCTCTCAGCAATGATTAAATGAATCATATAGCAAAATTGTTCTTCATTATCCGTGTAACCGGGAAATAATTGTGTTTATATATGATTAATGAGTTTTTTTTTTGCATATAAAAAAAATTATTTATTTAACAGCAAAAAATAATTACAACTAATATTTACACTTACATCTATTTTCTAAAAATCTAAGCCGTCACCAGAAGGCAGAGTGCCCAGAATGCTGGCAGCATTGCCACGTTGAATGGCAATGCTAATTCGTTGACCGAAATAAAAACCAGCATTCCGATGAGTTTTATAGGACTTTTCTAAGTGCTTATTTTGTAAACCTCAAGAAATTAAGTTATCGACTTTGACTTTGGTCATCGTCTAGGCAACTAGTACTTAAATGTAAAAGAATTATCTTGTCACTTGAGATTCTTAAATAATAGGTATCTGAATAGCTTATGGGATTATACTTACGCTTTTCAAGTTATATGCACGACTTCTGTGGCCCAGCCGGCGTAGGCCTGCCTACAACAAGGGCCGGTTCGATCCCCGCCTCAGGACAAATGTTTATCCGATCTGCAGATGTGACATGTGTTCTGGGTGCTCTCTATATTTTATAAAAGTATTCCTTTAATCTATGTGTGTAATGTAATAAGTACTTTATATCATTTATCTATACTAACAACACTACCTCTGCTTACTTCGGGGCTAGATGATCCTTTGTAGATAATAATAATTTTTTTATACAAAATTATTCTAATTTTTTTATACAAAATTATTCATTTTAATTTCATCAATTTATCTATATTAGCACGGTCTTATAAATAACCCCATAAACTAACTAATTAAATTTACATAATCCAATGAAAATACAAATTTTGCATAAAAGGCAGCAACAAAATTGGGATTAAGGTAATCAATAAATACCAAATTTTATTTAATTCAACAATGTTAATTTTATCTTAATATAAAATCCGTTTACAAGTTTTGACGTGTAGATTATAAACAATCATCCATAAAATATAAATAGTGGAGTGATCATAGTTACGAACATTTTTTAAATTTATACTGAACCCTACGAGTAGGGTTCAGTATAAATTTATCCTGATTTATCCTGATCACCTGATTTTTTTCAACAAGCAAATAGCTATAAAATAATGTATGATTTTAATACAAGGCGCCTTGTCGATAATGCATGTCGTGCTGTTCTGATTTATGTGTCCGCATCATTTGCAACGCATTATCTGTTCACACGCCATATTTTATGGTTTAATTTTGTAACGACTATATAATAAACACCCTTATTACAGAGGCTTAAAGTTTAAATTTAACGGAGCTTGTGTCTGAAACAGATAAGTTAATTTTAAACTTTGTTTCAGATTTTTCCTCAAATTCTTCCTGAAGTGCAATCAGAACTGTCTGAAAAACGCTGGCAATCCTCGAGATATGCGAAGGTTTCAAGTGAGTACATATTATTGACGAGTTCAACTTATTTAGAAGGTACAGTTCCACGTTTACACGTATCCCAGAAATCAACATTTCAAAAGTGGGTGTTATGGTGAACACGAGGCGAGTTATCGAAAGTGTAGAAGTTGATGTAATTGACTGTACCTACCAGTTTACCAGTACTATATAAACCCTGAATTCACAGTGTGTCACATGGCCATGGGACATGGAGGTCACGTACTAGACATTTTGAAGATTATACATACAGGGTGGATTTTTTAGTCGGGGCAGTAAGGGAAGGTGCATCTTCTATGACTACTTAGACTACCGGTGTAGCTATCGGAAAGTTAATTGCATAGGCAAGCTTCAAAAACCTAGTGGGAATAATACTAAAGACATATCTAAAATAAAAAGAAAAAAATGATGACGTACCTAGTTATGTAATTGTAAACAATAAAGGTACATTATTGTCTCCTAAAACCATTTTCTGGTAGCTACATGATAATATACTACCTCTTACCACCCCATCCAAAAAATCCATCTTGTCTGTTTTGTCGCTAGACCTCCATATTTGTATAAAGATTGATAGTCAACATCGTTATCAAACTGCGAAATAATCTTAAAGTTTCATAATAAACATTCCACTTAGGTTCCTTTACAAAGCTTCTAAACTACGAAAACGCAGACAACACTGCATTTTTATTTGCAAGTAAAAGCCAAAGGAAATAACCGTATACAAAAAGGTGCTTGTAATTATTCTGGCCGTCGACACATAATGGCCAACAGTTTACTAGAGTGTACGAGATATTACTGCGATCCTCACACTGGTCTTACTGTATTGGTCTGTCTGTGTGGTGCAAGTCATTAGCGGAGCGATTTAGATCAAGGCACACAATTTTTTGAATGCGCAATAGAACATCTATTAACAATAACCCTGTATAAATAATACAGGGTTATTGGTAATTCAATGACGCCGTGTGAACTGCAGGTTCATCGTCATGAACACGTTCGTGAAGACAGCAGGTCTGAATTCTTTTTATTAATCACATCTAATGCAAAGTTAAAAAAAAAATGAATTTTTTTAATTACTAAATACTGACGTCCTCTTACGACTACTGCAAATAAAAATCAGCTCCACCCTGAGCAGAAACATTTTTGCTTGCATGTATTTAAAGTACGTTTGATTAGACTTTTTTCATGAATGTCCTATTTTCTTTTTAAGTAGGTAGTCGATTATTGGAGCAATATTCATTGACTTGTACCAATGTTGTGTCTATATCGCCCTTAACTGAAGGAAGGGTTGCGTTCACGACTCTTGAATATTTGAAACGGCTCCAATTTAGGGGAGGAATGAAATTAAATTTATTTATACGAGTTTATTTATTTACTCTCAAGCGATTTTGTTTGTTCTTCACTTGTTTTTAATTGGTGATATTCTTTTGTTTGCTTTTTTAGGGTCTTGTTTTGGAGTTCTGAGTAGATAGATCATTTGATTGATTAATGATTATTTGTGATTATTTATTTGGACAATGAGGAAAACAATTACCTACAATGACAAGGAAATCTGAAAAAAAACATGTTTTTTTTTCTTAACGACTTGTGATGCCTTGGATGTATTAAAAAATCCAAAATACCATTTCAAAGTTAGTCAATTATGTTCCATTAATTTCAAAAACAAACCTCATGCGTCATAATTTAAAACTAAAACTCTCATGCCTCTTAATACAAACTAATTAGCGACAACCCTAACACAACTGCGGTAAAGGTGCATTCACACCGTCTACTTATGAGTACAAATTTGCTTCTACGTTGGCTAAGACATATTTGTCTTACGTGCCCTCGTAATAGCTCCAAGCTAATATAGAACTTAGCTCTACGCATATTCAGTGCATATTTCTTGTGTAAAGTTTATGAGCTTGTGTGAGTAGTTATATCTATATTTGGGCTTTCTGTGTGCTATTGAATAATTCATTGGTCGTACCCCAACGTTTCAAGGGTAAGGATATATGGTGGTTATTATGGTGCACGTTTCTAGTCTAAGGCACCGAAATAGTGCAGTTAGATATTTTATCGACAAATTATCTTCCATCATTGACAGATTTAAACTGTCTAATACTGAAAAAAGCGAGCATTCGCAAATCAACATACTGCAAAGAAATACCCATACATGTTTACGTTGGTGTGTTTGGGAGTGATTTTGTATTATAAAACACTGAGTTTAAGTAGGTTTCAATTTTTATTTCTCCAGAGCACGTGTACAATTTCGAGTAGCAATAGGAAGTGCTTTCAATCACGGAAACGGAAACTAAACATTTCCATAGAGTAACATAGAGTGTGGCATAGATATAAACCATTCAAAGACAAGAGGATATTTATTTATTAATATACAATACAAAACATAACCATAAAATCAACATAAAATTAAAATTATAAAATTAGGTTAGGAGTCAATATTAATATAAATACAATAATTATTAATATAAATACAATAATTATTGTTATGATATAATAATAAAATACTTACTTAAAAATATATCTAAATTAACAATGAGTGACATGAGTATGTGTGGATGTGAATGGGTACTAAATAACTGATATACATAATATAACACATGATACATACATAGATATTTTTTATTATACATAGAAAACGACCAGAACACCCTTAACCATCTGCAGATCTTACACACATTTGTTCCGAGACGGGAATCGAACCCTCAACCTCTTGCGGCGCAGGCAAACCTTCGTCCACCGCGCCATAGAGGTCGTCCCTATACTAAAGAATTCAAGTAAAAAACAAAATGGCACCCAACAGCAACGTTCCATTTATCACTCCAATATTTAGTTGTAAGAAGCCGCTATCGATCGAAGGCCGTCAATCGCCCACCCACACACGCGGTGCATTTCCTTGCATAACTATTGGGTTCTGTCGTCCGTCCATTTGGAATCCCGAGACGTGGCTCCACCTCCCTAGGGACTCTCCCTTTCGGCTTTCCTTCGCTGTGTGGGATATATTGGAATGTGTGTGTGTGCTATTTTTGTTGTAATTTAAGTTGTGTCGATCTTGAACTTGACGCGTGAATATGCTAAATGTACTGTTAAATGGATTTTTAGGTACTTGTTAGAGCAATCAATTTTAAATACATAAATTTATTAGGTAGTTAATTTATATTTTTAGATTTCAGCAACGGTTTCATTGTTAGCTTATGAGTAACAGAATAAATAAATAAATTAATAATGCTGGACAATTCACACAGCATTATCTAGCCCCAAGCTAAGCAGAGCTTGTGTTATGGGTACTAGATAACTGATATACATAATATAATACAAAACATAGATAAATATTTTTTATTTTACATAAAAAACGACCAGAACACCCTGAACAAATGTCTGCAGATCGTACACACATTTGTCCCGAGGCGGGAATCGAACCCGCAACCTCCTGCGTCGCAGGCAGACCTTCGCCCACCGCGCCACAGAGATCGTCATATACATAGAATGAACGCCTTAATTATATACTTTCTAAGATTAATAATAGATACAGGCGTTACTTTGCGGTAATCCATAGCAAAATGTAAGGATGATTTTTTTTTGTAAAAAATATTTTCATCCTTATTTTTTACGTACTTTCTATTGTTTCTTTTAGCAATATTTTACTTTACAATAAGAAGAGCTAATAGAGGAAGCTTCATTTTGAAAATAATATTATTAGGCTTTATTTTGAAAAATGAAGCCTTCTCCAATAGAAAACCGATTCAGCAAAAGCTCTGTAAAATGTAATATTGGTACTTAATTGGTTTTTGCCACAGTATACGACATCCAGTAACCCAACTCTTTGCCAACAGGTGGTGATATCAACGCAAGTGATGGTCGACGGCCCTCTGTTGGCGATATCAGACAACATGTTTGTTCACAATAACAGCAAGCACGGCCGAAGGGCGAAACGACTCGACCCTACTGAAGGTATTGACGCCGCGGCTGATAATACTTGTACGTTTTTGTTTTTTTGTTCATTTGTTTTTTTTACAATCATAAGCTTTTGTGAAACAATCTTTTAGATGCTACTTCAGGCTCCTTGAATTGATTTCAGGACTTCGGCGCATTTACACAGGATCCGCTTTACATGATTCGTTTTTTTTTCGTGATATCGGAAGTTGTCGGATTGATTTTACACACCCGACTATATTCCAGGTCCAGTAAACGATTGTTTTCGGTAGCGAAAGATTCTTAAAACACAATCCTGTTTTTAATTTTTCATTTTAATGGAACTTTGAGTCAGTGGTATGACTATGTTAATCCAGTATTTTGAAAAATAAGTAACTAAATCACATCTAAAACTAACCTAAATAATAAATGCCGCATTTGTGCGGGTCAAATTAAAAAACGTATCAGTTTGGTATGAGTTTTAATAGAGACTGAAAAGCAATAAAAATTAAAACCACTCAATACTACTATATAATAATATACTAATTTGAAATATTTGCGAGCTGATGGAAAGAGCATAACGTGACTGATTTATGTGTCGTCATTTTCCATAGACGAGTTATAGGTACCACGATTTCCTTTTTCCTTACATAATTATTTTCGATACCATTTTAAACCTACACCCTGAGCAGTAGAACAGTCAAAAGCTAACAAATTCTCTTCTCTAATCCTAAATTCCGCATTCATTCCTAACTTTAAAATCAGAAACTCCAAAACCTCAAAAATGTTGACAAACAAAAGCCTGAGATAAGAGCAAAACCGGCATGCTCCAAGATTTTACAAGGCATAATTTCTCAGTAAATTATCCGCTCAGTTCACGCCAGCCTTACCCCTCGGCTGAAGTTCTTTGCGAAATGTCTACAGTGATTCTTTGAATACAAACGACTTCATATACCGGTATTATGACTTTGCACATTCTATTTGAGATTGACTGCTGGATTCAAAACTACTTTTGAATCCAGTGAGTAAGAATTTATTTTCTAAACTAAGCTGAAACACAGAGTCCACTGGTGATCGGAATGCTGGTTTTTATTTCTGTCAACGAATTAGCATTGCCAATCAACGTGGCAATGCTGCCAGCATTCTGGGCACTCTGCCTTCTGGTGATGGCTTAGATTTTTAGAAAATAGATGTAAGTGTAAATATGAGTTGTAATTTTTTTTTGCTGTTAAATAATAATAAAGCTGTACAATTCACACATATCTTGCCCCAAACTGAGCAGAGCTTGTGTTATGGGTAGGTATGTAATAAATGTATATTAGCTGAATTGCAATTCATTCAGCTGGGTTGCGAGAAGTATAGAGAATGTTACCCGCTCTGTACCTTACGATCACCAACTTAGTACCAAAGTGATGAAAGTAGTTTAGAATGATTTTTCTCTAGACTCGTTTGGACCCAAATCGGGGGTCGATTTTACGACTATGGTAGACCCTGATCAGGGCTTATGCGAGTCTATCGTACTGAAAAAACTAAGCTGATCAGACTCACGAGTGAAGGTATTAAATGCCCCAAACAGGAAAAGAAAGTCAGTGTCTTGAGATATTAGAAATAGTTCAAATAATAGATTTTTTTCCAAAAATCACAGCTAGTTGTAGAGCAGTTTTAAACATGAGTCACAAAAAGAAAGTATAATAATAAATAAATAACGTAAATTGTAAAGAATATTTTTGTGTCTTGTTAGAAATAAGCGCTTCTCGATGTTGGGAATAACTCCACCTACTCACTTCATCCATCAACAAGCAAAAATTTAAAATAATTGCAGAGGGGGAACAAGATTTTAATATAAGTTAAATTAAAAAAGAACCGCCGACTTAATCTCCTTTCGTTCCCTTAAATTCACTTTCTTCTTGTCTTTATTACTACGTCGTTTGTTCGAAAGACCCCCGTCTACGGTGCGTGTCCCCCAAAACTGCCGTCTTGCAACTACCGTCATAACTGCCGTTAACTCTCGATGCAATCTTCAACTTTATTGCGGATCATTAAAATTCATTTTCAATTATTGCGACCCACGTCTTCGATTTTATTGCTTTTACTGTGCACTTGTCCTTTTTCCTTGGCAGTCAAAGATAAACGTATAAGTAGGACGGCAAGAGTTTGATAGTTACGTTTATTCAACTTTCAAGTTGGAAGTCGATCCTTACTTTTGCGGTACCTAGTTTTCAGCAGTATCTTTTACTAAGAATACTAGTTTTGTTCCTCATGCTTCCAATATAAAAACTTCAGCTTTCTTTTTTAGTAAGATTATTTTAGTTAATAATTTTCACCCTATTTTTAAACCCAAACCTAATTTTTCTGAAAATATTTTTTTATGTTTTTAATAGTTTATTTTTCAACAGCGGGTCTATACCCGCCCCTACCAGTGGCGACGCCGTGCATAAAAGCGATATCGCCGAGTGAAGGCTGGACGTCCGGAGGCTCGACGGTTATCATAGTAGGGGACAACTTCTTCGATGGACTACAAGTTGTGTTCGGGACCATGCTTGTTTGGAGCGAGGTGAGCGACTTTGAGTTTTGTTTGTAAATAAAACTGACAAGAAGTAACTACTGTAGTGACGACCCTGCCAAGTCGAGACGACGCCACCGTGTACTCTTTTCTCGAACCATTTCGTGGTACTTTTGAGCTATCGATATCTTTTTTACCAATGAAACTTAGGGTCTAAAAATTACAATTTACTCCTAAAGTATTTATCCGACTCCTAAAATTATTAGTTCCTCATCAATTACATTAAGAAAATAGCTGCCATACTAGAGGGCAGCTATTTTCTTAATGCTATTCAGCGCTATTTCTTCTCAACTGACTGAGTGACAGATCATAAATACAATAAAGTAAGGTGTTAAGGAACTTTCAAAATTAAAAGAGCTTTATTTCCTTTAGACCTTGGATACGTCACAAAAATCAAGTTACACAAGTAAAAAAAACTGAATATTTAGCCAAATATTTAGTCATTTGAAAGAAAGAAAGAACATAATGAACTAAAATTGAAGTGAACTTATTCATAAGATTTTATTAATGTGCCTACTTTTATATTTGTTAATGCAGTAAATATTTGAGTAAATGAATGGGTAGTGTGAAATTTTCTGGGGATATGGCCACCAGAAAATTTCACACTACCCAAAACAAAACAGTCTATCCTGCCTTCAACGGTCATGTCTGCACCTATTTTATCTACGTCATCTACAATTTTAAAATAAATCTTTGTTGACAGCTTATAACTTCTCACGCGATACGAGTGCAAACACCTCCTCGGCATATACCGGGCGTGGTTGAAGTCACATTGTCGTACAAAAGTAAGCAGTTCTGCAAGGGAGCGCCAGGACGATTTGTCTATGTTTGTGAGTATGATGTTACCGTTATAATAGTGATAATTAATATATAAATTTTTGGAAACAGTCCCTATTATGAATCATTATTTCAATCGTCGACTAGGGCTTGCGCTAGTGCACATTTGGCATCGAATTTATGCGGAATTTTATGAAACGGTATAGTTTAAAGAAATAATAAATTAATAGACTTCTTTTTGTTCTAATTTAGCACCATTAAGGTAAAATGAGATTGGAATCAAATGTAAAGCATATTCATAGTTTATTACTTAACGTATTGCATGTAAATAAGATTTTTTTTAAACTTATAACCATGTCTGGTTTTGACAAGTTCAAATTACTATAGTGGAAATGGTTTATCGTTGAAATAATTGTTTTTTTCGCCATCCATGTTTCGTTATTGTCCTTACTTGCATAAAAAAAGAAAAAAACATAATATTCTCGTAGGTAAAGATCAAGATTAGAATTATTTTCAACAGTCAGCACTCTGTCTGAATCTAAAACTTAACTGACCTTGACAAAGACTATGCCAACGCTTTAAAGTATCGAGAGGTTGAAATATGGCTAACCAGAATCTACAAATAACATGCCGAAACTGAGTTATTGTGAATTTTAAAAATAGAATCGGTGTATCGATTATTCTTAGCACCCAAATTCGGCCCGAATAATCTCTAAAACAGAATCATTGCACATCTCCAAACGCTCATCAATATCAAAGACCTTTCCTAATTAGAGCCGCGGAATCCAGCCGATCCATCAATTAGTTGTTTTAGTGGAGCTAATGATTGATTTTGTTTTTCCGTTTCGCATAGCAGCGCTGAACGAGCCTACGATAGATTACGGATTTCAGAGGCTCCAGAAACTTATACCGAGGCATCCTGGTGACCCGGAGAAATTACCTAAGGTAAGGAAATTCTTTATTAAAGATTGTACCTTTTGCTTTCTGTTTCCAACGAATACATCCGACAGAGAACTAAGGTTATCGACATAGCTCAAAGGATTAGCAAGCTGAAGTGGCAGTGCGCTGGCCATATTTCGAGAAGAACCGACAACCGCTGGGGTAAACGTGTTCTTGAGTGGAGACCACGACTCGGCAAACGTCGTGTAGGACGCCCTGAGACCAGGTGGGGTGACTATTTGAGAAAGACTGCTGGCAGATGCTGGATGCGGAAGCTGAAGACAGGGCGCTATGGCGCTCATTAGGGGAGGCTTATGTCCAGCAGTGGACTGATATAGGCTGATGATGAATATGTTATCAAATCGCAAAAGTTTAAAAAGGATATTGTTACTAATATTTTTACAGATTTAACTCACGACTTCAACGTTATAAAATATTCATTCGTTACACGTGTAATCATAGACATAGAATTTTTTTACTATTGTGTAATTTAATTGACGAAAGTTAGGGTAATGTTTTTATTGTTATTGTATTTGATTCGAATGTTAGGGTCAGCTCACACTGAGACGCCACACTTTTTAAGAAAGTGATTCAAAATACAACTTTATTTACTACGCAAAAAAATACATATTATATTGACATAATACGAAAACTCTCCGGGTCGCAGCGCGTCACCGCGAAACGCAATGCAACGCCTCGGTGCACGCAAGACGCAGCGTTCGGCAGCGTACTTTTTATGACAGTCATAAAATATATATCTTTATTTACTACACAATAAGATGCATTTATTATTGACATAATACGTACATTCCCCGTGTCGTTCCGCTGCGTGACGCTACGTCTCGAGATTCCTCTCGGTGTGTGCTGACACTTATCCCTAAGTAAACAAAACAATTGCAACGCGACATAGGTAAAACGTAAATTTAAAGTGATACCGATGTAATTAAAATTGCCAAAATCATAATGTAAGTGCAGAGTGCAGGTTATATTGCGATGTATGGAAGTTGCAGTAATATCACATGTCCCAAAGTTGTTGTTAAATCGCAGGTTAAATTAGTTTTCTATTCAATACAATACAAAACTCTTTATTGTACAACTCAAAAAAACAAGAAACAGACATAGACATTAAACATAAAAGTAAAATGTGCGGCCTTATCGCTTAGAAGCGATTTTTTTCCAGGCTACCTTTAGATGGAGAGAAAGTGAAAAATTTAAAAAAGGCAGGGGTTGTACACTTTATGTATAATCATGATTAACAATTATTCTTCCGGAAGTAGAAACACATTAAATAAAATAAAGAATATTTATATACGGTTATAATAATTATGGCAATAGTTCTGTCATCAAAGAAGAAGAAGGGACCACTTTTTCGTATATATTTTTTAACATACCTACTTCCCTTCGTTGTAGGACATGGGTTAATTTTGTACGAACCGTTAACGTTCCTCCTTCTATTTGTTACAACAATCTATGTACCTACCTAATCAATATTTTTCCACACAGGAAATAATCCTCAAACGAGCAGCGGACCTAGCCGAAGCGCTGTACTCCATGCCACGTAACAACCAGCTCGGCTTGGGCGGGCCTCGGTCGCCAACCTCCAGCATGTCTTTCAACTCTTACACGGGACAACTTGCTGTTAGTGTGCAGGATACTGCGGCTTCGCAGTGGACTGAAGGTCAGTATACATTATTAATTATTTAATTAATTATGTATACTTAATAATTTAACACTTTATTGTACAAAAAAGAGAAAATACATGAATAACATAAAAATCTTATGTCAAAATATAAATTTACAGTACAAAAGGCGGCCTTATCGCTGAGAGCGATTTCTCTCAGGCAACCTTAATCTATCTTATGTATTGTGTTATATTATGTATATCAGTTATCTAGTACCCATAACACAAGCTCTGCTTAGCTTGGGGCTAGATAATGCTGTGTGAATTTTCCAACATGTTTTATTTATTTATTATTATATTTAATGCAGGGTTAATTAGTATATACACTTATAAAACTAATATTTACACTTACATCTAGTTTCTAAAAATCTAAGCCGTCACCAGAAGGCAGAGTGCATAGAATGCTGGCAGCATTGCCACGTTGAATGGCAATGCTAATTCGTTGACCGAAATAAAAGCCAGCATTCCGATCACCTGTGGACTCTATTAGTAGTTTTGTAAAATCTTTGTTTACATATTTAATTTCTTTTAATTTATTTAGAGCCAAATTTGACGTGCAGAAGTGCTTATTTTGTAAGCCTAAAGAAATAAAGTTACTGACTTTTCTGCTGCCCGCGGCTTAACCCGCTCTTTTCAGAGATACAAAGTAGCCCATGTCCGTCTCAAGGATAACATCAATCTACATGCCAAATTTCATTAAAATCCGCTCAGCCGCTTAGTCGTGAAAAATTGACAGACGGAGATACCTACTAAATTAAAATCTCAGCCTAAATCGCAATATTGGCAAAAGCGGATTTAAGCTCCGCATCTGCATTAGTACATCCACCTAACGTTATTCATTGATTCCAAAACATTCATTCTAAAACTACCTTTATGCAAACTGCCTAACGGTGATTTTGTGTTGACCCCAGGCTTTTTCTTTTAGAGGAGTATGCCCGTAGCGGTGGGTCTGTGTCGCCGAGGTATTGTTCTGCTGCATCGACTCCCCACGCCGCGCCTGCATCCTACCCGCATCCGCAACACTACCCCGCGCCTCCTACCTCGCTTTTCAACACTACCTCAAGTGAGTATTGATACGTTAGTAACTAGTCTATCTTTTAGCGTAGTATGCCCGTAGCGGTGGGTCTATGTCGCAAAGGTATTGTTCCACTGCGTCGACTTTCTACGCCGCGCCCACATCCTACCCGCATCCGCAACAATACCTCGCGCCTCCTACCTCGCTCTTTAACACTACCTCACGTGAGTATTGATACATTAGTAGCTAGTCTATCTTTTAGAGTAGTGTGCCCGTAGAGGTAGGTTTGTGTCGCCGAGGTACCAACTGTTCCATTGCATCGACTCTCCATGACGCGTCTGCATACTACCCGCATCCGCAACACTACCCCGCGCCTCCTACCTCGCTCTTCAACACTACCTCACGTGAGTATTCATACATTCGTAGCTAGTCTATCCAGCCGAGATATTGTTCCCCTGCATCCGCAACACTACTCCGCGCCTCCTACCTCGCTTTTCAACACTACCTCACGTGAGTATTCATAGGTACACGAGTAGATAGCCTATCTTTAAGAGAAAAAATGTCCGTAGCGGTCTGTGTCGCCGAGATATTGTTTCACTGCATCCGCAACACTACTCTGGGCCTCCTAGTTTGTTCATCAACAATAGTACCTCGCGTGAGTATTCATACATTATTAGCTAGCTTATCTTTAAGAGAAGTACATATGTCCGTAGCGGTGGGTATGTGTCGTCGAGATATTGTTCCACTGCATCCGCAACACTTCTCCTTGTTTGTTCATCAACAATAGTACATCGCGTAAGTATTCATACATTAGTAGGAAGTCTACCTTATGGAGGAGTATGCCCGTAGCGGTAGGTTTGTGTTCCGCTGCATCGACTCCCCACGACGCGCCTACATCCTACCCGCATCCGCAACACTACCCCGCGCCTACCTCGCTGTTGAACACTACCTCAAGTGAGTATTTTTACATTAGGAGCTAGTCTATCTTTGAGAGGAGTATGCCCGTAGTGATAGGTCTGAGTCGCTAGGGTATAGTTCTATCCGCATCAGCAACACTACCCTACGCTTCGTACTTAGTACTATATCTTCGTTCATCGAGCCAGGTGACTTTTACCTATACTTACATACTTAGAATGTTTTTAGTAGTGCTTGGTAAAGTAAATAGAATCATGACGAACCTATGTCAGCTATGGGCCAGCTAATACCGAGTTGTGACGCGACGCTGCGCGCACTTTGATTCAAAATATAGCTTTATTTTATACGCAATAAGATAAAAATTGGCCCTAGCGGGAGTTTACTTAACGTCAATAACATTTGTACTTTTTTGCCTAGTAAAAAAAGTTATATTTTGAATCGAATTGCGCGTAGCGTCGCATCTCGGTGTTAGCTGCCCCTCTCTTACTTTTTATAATCCGCACGCGATCTAAATGGGACGGAACCATCAAAAGTTAATTTTTGTTTCACTTAAATATTATGTTCCAGCATTGAAGCACAAGGATTGTCTAGGATAGAGAAGACAAAAATGACAACACAACGTCGAAAATTACGTATAGAAGGCATGCGTTTTACGTATTTAATGACAATGTGCCTGAATTGATCTCTATTCTACCCGAGACGAAAATCCCTGTTATTGGCTTACCGATCGCGTGCGGACAAAAATACATCTAAGACAATCACAAATTATTCTAAAACTTATAATTTCAAGCTAAATTTTTTCAATAATTTATCAAATTTACTATTTTAAGTGCTGCGTTCCACAGTCCAGTTTTATTTCTAACCATTTACAACTCAAACTATAAATGAAACAAGATCTGTCCATTTCAACACTTTTAACCCAAGTTTTTGTTCAGTGTCTCTAGGACCGTACCATCCAGCCAACATGAATGGGCTATCTGACCACTATAACGCGTATAATACGCGAGATAGCGCCTATTATGAAAGGGATGAGGAAATCTCTAAGAGATGTCCGGCAAACACTCATTCGAAATGCAATGTGAAAGAGGATAAAGGAGCCAGGAGCGCTTTTGCAGTAGTAAGGCACCCCAATGCGTCTCAGAATTGGCAGCTCGCGGTACAATGTTAGTAGCTTTTTTTATTTTTCGTTCATGTTGGTAGTGATAATTGCTTTTTATTTTTTGAACGTAGAACCTAAATGTCTGGTTTTTTCAAATTTTTTGTTCGGGTGCATGTTCGATGAGATATTTTTTAATTAATTTTAATAAGAAAATAACAATCAAATAACAAATTTAAATTAAAACTAGTATTTACAATAGAAACAATTAAGCTATCTGCAAACTGTTGCAAACAATCTACAGGTAGCTCAACTGATCCATATCAATACCAGTTGGAAGCGTGCCTAAGACACTGGCTGCATTGCCCCGCTGTATAGCAATGCTGATGCGCTGTGCCAGATACTCACCAGCTCTCGGGTCACGCGTCCGTCGCTTCGACCAGACGCTCAGATAATTTTTGAAAACCCGATTAATTTTGATTTTAATTTATGTTGCGCTTCGCTGAGTTTACATATTAAACTTCTTTGGCTTTGAAATAGTTTTTGCGATTAATTTTTTTTTCCCATTCATTTCGTAATTTCTTCTGTGTTTCATAAATTAACAAGACAAATGAACGGCAAAATTTATCGAGACAGAACTAGTTTTTTTTTGTGTGCCTCTTAAGTCCACTTGCACAAGGATTTTTAAACGCCTAATCTTATTTAAAATTTATATATTTGTATCATTTGACAACTCACTAATAATTAGATGTTTTGCCAATAAAATATCTATGTTTTATCTTATGGACACTACCCCCATAAGATAAAACCAATAAGGCGCTTATCTAAAGGAGGCCTGCATTCAGCAGTGGACCAATATTAAGGCTGTTGAGAGAGAGGGAGTAAAATATCTTTGTGCAAGTTGTGCTTACTATCTAACCAAGTTAGAGCTATAACACCCATAAAACCGGCCCTTCAGTAAATAAATACATAATATACTAAAACTTATTTTACTTGTCCACAGGAATGGGCGGTCTAGTATCATCACCATTTAGCGTGAATCCCTTCTCCCTTCCAACGTGCAGCGCCCAGCAGTACGCCCAAACAGCGCCTCTAGCCTCCAAGTAGCATATGTTCAACTACCATAATGGTTAGTGCCCTTTTCCATAACGGTTAGTGCTCTTTTCCATAATGGTACCTTTATATTAGTGAAGAAGCTTGCAAACTTCATTGTCATTATGATATATAAAGAGACACATTAAAGGTATAAGCCAACAAATGGGACAATGTGCAACTACCATAATGGTTAATGCTCTGTTCCATAATGGTACCTATATATTATTTAAGAAGCCAGCAAACTTCAGTGTCATTATGGTATACAAAAAATACTAGACACATTAAAGTTCACCACAATGGTTTGTGCCCTTATCCATAATACCTACCTATTTTATTGAAGAAGACTGCAATCGTCAGTTTCATTGTGTACCTACCTAAAGAAAAATACTTAGATATAATTGAAGAACTGCGCAATGTTAACGACCATAATGGTTAGTGCCCTTATCAGTAACGGTTAGTGCTCTTTTCATAATTGTACTTAATCGTATTATATTAAGTCTTCAAACAAAAATATATTTGAGGTAGTGTCGTTCATTGTTAGCTTACTCCCCCCTGTTACGTTTGAAGACAATTTCTATGAATCCATAACTATTTTAAAAGTAGAATCTTATTACTTTTTATTGAAGATAGCAAGTCGTTTTATATAAAGATAACAAATTAAATGAAATAAAACCTGTCAAAATGCAATATGTCCAATGCTAATATAATTACGAGACTTAGAACTTACGTGGAGAGTAAGCTAACAATATACGAAACTGTACATGATGGTATAAGCCACCAAGAACATAATTTTATATTATCTAGGTTCCCTATTCGATGCTAAGTGGCTGTCAGTCTTTTATATTCGAAAGTGTAAAAACTTACACTTTTCCTTAATGGTATTAAATCTACCAAAACGGTGTGTTCAATAAGTTTTTTATTTATTTCCTATTTTTCAAGTTAAGGCTTGTATAATTG
The DNA here is from genome assembly GCA_946478455.1 of Eupithecia vulgata. Lineage (NCBI taxonomy): Eukaryota > Metazoa > Arthropoda > Insecta > Lepidoptera > Geometridae > Eupithecia > Eupithecia vulgata. The sequence continues at coordinate 5,896,371 of OX297869.1, read as the reverse complement.
TATGCAAACATTCTGTAAAATCCTTGTAAATATTTAGAGTTATCGAAAAAATACCAAATTCTTTGATACCATGCTAGGTTTAAAGTAGTTTAGATTTTGTATAATGGATTTTAATGTTGAAGCTCACCTTTTGAATTCTTGTGTAAATTCTTACAAATATTTTTGTCTTTGTATGTGTGACAGTTTTGTTATTGTAAAATCTGTGATATATTTATTGTAAGTAATGTTGTAAATTGTAATTTCATTGTAATATGTGTAAAAAATTTGACTTGCATTGAAATAATGATTATATTGGACTTAAATACTTGTGCTCGAACATCGAAATTGTTAAATTAACCATATCACGAAACAAAACATATCCCGTTATACGAATCGTTTTTATCTGTAAAAATACAACGAAATATCTCTCATAGAAAATCACATGTATACGAAAACAAATATCTCCAAAACCATTTGCTTAACTCACAGAAAACGAAATGTATTTTTAGAGATATAAAACCAGAATATAAATAATGTAGTTACGTATTATTTAAAGCAATCTTGTATCACGTAAGATGTAAATTGTAATCATTTATGATAAAAAAATATCACGAAATAAGAGAATAAACGGTAAAATATGACCTATAGTATTTTATTTATAACAACTACAATTCCAACGTTCAAATTATTTGGATCAATAAACAAGTCCCTCTCGAATCTTTTTCTATAATTAAATTTATGTTTTATGAAAAGACCGGTCTTTTAAATGCTAATCAGTAACACAATCCCCTTTCCGATGTACAATTAGAAGGAAGATAAACCCATGCATTATCTAGTCAATACAATGAGAATAACCCCTAATATTATAAGTGACGTACAAAAATAGTTAGTATAATATTTCAAGAGGGTGCAAAACGTAGCATGTGTGAGCACACAATGCTTTAAACTGACTGGAGTAGACGCATCTGATGCATTTTTGATTGATGGTGTTATTTAGTCCAGAGAAAATATTTTAAAGTATATTTTATGAATGAAGCCCGAAAATCAAACAAAACAATGATCAAGTAAATTTTTTTATTGACAATTGTGAAAGAAAGCTAAAACCATTTCCAGCGTATTTAATTGTTAGTTCAGTAACAGTGCGTCAAGAAAAGATAAATAAGGTGCATTTTTTACGTTTTTTTCTGAGTACCGTACCTTCGTTTTATAAATTACACATTAGGAAGATCAGGAATAGCAGCAATGGCTATGTTTTCTATGCCCAAGTGATTTTCGCCACGAAGAATCTTGAAAAAGCCATTATCTCCCCAACCCTCGTTCCAAGAGTTAGCAACGAACCAATACTTGATTCCTTTCTCCACTCCCCAGCCGAGAATCTTGACAGCATGTCCATAGACGAAATCACCAGCAACATGACGGTAAACACCACTCTTATAGTTGAAAAAGTCTTCGTAAACTTGGAATGCAGTTTCGACTGGCCCATATTGATACAATTCAGCTTTCAGGTCTTCTTCACCAACAATTTCGTAAGGATTCAGACCCCGCAATAAATCTTTTGTATAGGACAGTTCGTCATTGACGCAACTCTTAGAACATTTTGGTGTTTTTACGCCTTTATAATCAACACACGGTGGCAGTTCCCCGGCATCATTCAGAGCTATTTGGTTTGACTTCGGATGAGGAATTGTCTTGCAGGAAGGAAAAGGGTATGGCTTGCAACCCTCGCTGGAGTTGTAGTTACCACCGGAAACTAAACCTACGTTATTCCAATGCAGCCAAGCGTTGGTCGGGTCACCTCCATGACAATCTCCACAATAGCTACAGCAGCTGATAAGGTCCTCAGCGGAAAAGTGAAATTTTATTTGTCCCTCGGAGTAGATGCAAACTCTGTCGGTCATTGCTTCAACAGCTGCGAAAGCCCAGCAGCTACCACAGGATGCCTGATCTCTGATCTCATTTAGGGAGGATCGGCAGTACCCCCATTCGTCGCGTGGATCGAAGCTCTCCGGAAGACCAGCTTTCAGCTCAGCGTCGTGTGTTACCCTCGGCAGTGCGACGGTTGAGTTCTGGTAAGTACCTACCAGTTTTCGAAGAGGAGTGTTCAGTGGAAAGTTCCTGCCGGCTGTCCATGATGATTGCTTGGAGTTGATGTGGTCGATGAAGGCGTCAGAGAGTGGGTGAAGCTTCACTGAAGCAGCGGACGTACCCGCCACTACGACTGCTAGTATTACAGCCGTTGAAAACATTTTGGAAGTTTAACAACTGAGTAATATGTAACCAGTATAGCTACTTTATATACTTATTCAAAATAATTACCAAACGCAGAGACGTACTAAGACGGGATAAACAGCAGTTTTTAATTCCTATAGAATACTTAATTAGAGTTTTAATACCTGAATACGTCCAGTGTCCATAACATAGATAAAATACGAACCACTAGCTGCTTATCTTTATGTATTTTAATTAATAATGTCAGCGAGTAAAAATAATGGCTAATTATTGATAATGCAAAGCTATAGCTAATATTAATAATAAGCTATAAAAAAATATTGATAATCAGTGCAGCATTGCAATAAAAATAATGTCCCAAAAATTTTCGATTTCGGCAGAATTCGTACTCGCGCCCCATCCTCAGTTCGATTGTGCTCTAACCAACTAAGCCACGAAATCCTAGGGTATAATACTATAAAGCAAAAAGCTAAATTGCAATAATAGTTACTATGCTACTCTAATATCTTAAGATATTAAATAAGAAAGTAAGAAGCTACTTACTTTATCAGAACGCAAAATATGGAGACAAAATGAACAATTTAAAACCTAAACTATCAGGGAAACCGACAAAATCGGCCTCCACTCAGCTTTTGATATGGTATTTAATATACATCAATTGCTTTCCGTGAAGACTGCGTTTTATTTTAACATTGTTTTAACTTCAATCCAATTGCAATAAAACTTGATCAACGTCTACTACAAAGTTAATTAATAAAATAACATTTGTAACAGACAATCAACGCTACGAAGTGGCTGGTTACGGACATACTAAGTAGATTACGACAATAATCCAAAAGTGCGTTTTGTCGCGCGCGTTTGTCGCCGTGGGTCAAACACGTGTGTTTGCACGCGACATGTTTGTATCCATACTAGATTTTGAACGCGACTTACCACGCTTTTTTCCTAGATATTTTTTATAATTTTTATAACTGTCATGGACAGAAACATCAAAGTTATTAAATTACGGTTAACATTTGATATAGTTTGTGTTTTTTGACCTTATTCAACACTTTGGCGCAGCATTCAAATCTTAAAATTTAAAGGAGAGTTATCAAATGGGCAAAGACATTTGATCATCTTCTTCCTTGCTTAAATCAATGTCAGTCAAGCATGTTCTTCGGATATATTATGATTATTGTCCGTTGCAGGTTTATGCAATCGACTGTTTACATGACTACATTTAAAGTTTTAGAGCATCAATATCTGTTTCATTTATATCTATAAAAACAAAACGATATTCCATAATTAGTTACTGTAAAAAGAAGTTAATTGTCGCTTACCTCCTAAATCGCTGCTCCTAAAATCGGTGCTCTAATGGGAATACTTCAAAGTTGTATCTGAAATTGTACATCTATTTGTACAGGCCAAATTGTCAATTTGTCAAGTTCAATGTTCGTTTGTGAAACCATATCTTAGCCAACTTTTAGTGATTTGTTAAAATGTCCCGGTACCTACCTAGTCATTCATTTGGCATGCATCTATTGTAGCAAATCACTATCAACTTACACTAATTAGGTTATGTTTACTACTTTTGTATCCAATCTAATGATTTTCCATTATTAAAAGCTTATCAGTATTTTAAATAACAAATAGATTTGCATAATTTTCCACACGAGGACGTATTCAGGCAGTAAATTTGAACTGAGGACATTAAGGTAAATTTTAATAATGAATCCTTTTTTCCAGATCCGTCCCTGCATTAGTTAATTATTTCAATATTTCAGCTAATGATCGTCACTATAAAAAGTGTGATTTATGGAACAGATTTGCAAAGCTAATAAAATGTTTTCAACGACTGTAATACTAGCAGTCGTAGTGGCGGGTACGTCCGCTGCTTCAGTGAAGCTTCACCCACTCTCTGACGCCTTCATCGACCACATCAACTCCAAGCAATCATCATGGACAGCCGGCAGGAACTTCCCACTCAACACTCCTCTTCGAAAACTGGTAGGTGTGCACCCAAAGTCTGAATCCATCTCACTGCGGAAAATCGAACACGACGCTGACCTGATAGCCAGTCTTCCAGAGAACTTCGATCCTCGTGACAAATGGCCAAACTGCTCCACTTTAAATGAGATCAGGGATCAGGCATCCTGCGGCAGCTGCTGGGCTTTCGGAGCAGTCGAAGCAATGACGGATAGGGCTTGCATTTTGGGAAAGAAACAGTTTCACTTCTCCGCTGAAGACCTTATATCTTGCTGTGGTGTTTGCGGGGATTGCCAAGGAGGTATGCCTGAGCTAGCTTGGCTATACTGGTTTGAAACTGGCTTAGTTTCGGGAGGTAACTACGGCACTAAGGAGGGTTGTAAGCCCTACCCTTTTCCTTCTTGCAAGACTCTTCCGCATCCACCACCTCATCCAACTGGGTTTAATATTTCTGGAGAACTGGCTCCATGTATCAACTATGATGACGTACAAACACCAAAATGTTCAGAAAAATGCGTCAATGAAAAACTATCCTATAATAAGGATTTATGGAACGGCCAGGAACCTTATTCAGTTGATGGAGAAGACGACATGAAAGCAGAACTGTTTAAAAACGGACCTATAGAAGCTTCTTTTCAAGTATATGAAGACTTCTTTAGCTATAAGAGCGGTGTCTACAGCCATGTTGCCGGTGATTTCATTTATGGGCATGCTGTAAAGGTTCTCGGCTGGGGAGTGGAGGACGGAATCAAGTATTGGCTGATTGCTAACTCCTGGAACAAGAGCTTTGGTGATAATGGCTATTTTAAATTTCTTCGAGGCGAAGATCACTTAGGTATTGAAAGTAGAGGCATTGCTGCAATACCTGATGATTACTAATTTTTTTTTTCAAATAAGGTACCAATTATTTTCATAATACTCGACAAGTGGTTCTCAAACTGACAAGTGGTCTGTCTGCTTATATCTTAGATCGACTTGTTTAATTAATTTCCAGAAAAATATCATTTTTTAACATTTTATCTAAAAATAAACTCATCATTGTCACGTCCTGTTATTTTATTACAAAGGGCTAAAGATATTTTAATCCAATTCCTATTTGTCCTTTATGATAAACAAGTTAAGTGAACAAATCGACCGGTGCGTCAATCTGTCGCGTGTCGCCGCGTGGCAACACGACGCGACGCGTGGCGATGTCGCGCATTACCAAATTAGCGTCCGATGTGCACCCGCCCTTAATCGTACGGGTCATATTACTAATCGAAATTTTGGTCGAATTATCATTATGTTCTATATAATCCAGAGAACTGTATTCTTCGTATTGTTTTTCTTCATTTCATACATAATATATCTAGTAATATCTAAAAATAGATAAAATACTATTAATTAATAGGTTTCATAACAAGGTATCATTAATTACAACAACTAACATTTGTTTGCAAAGTACTCCATGAAAGGTTCATGCATATTGTTATAAATCTTTTTCACTAAGTCTTTTTCATAAAGTACCATAACAAATTGACAGCAAATCTTCGAACAAAGAATTAAAGCCTACAACACTGATAAAAATAAAACGAAAAACGCATAAGAAAGTTCTCGACTCGTCGGGGGGATGAAAAACGGGAGATGGGGCAAGGGGTGGCCGACAATAGGTGTACAGATAACTTTCCTTCCATAGTAGAGTCAATACCGACCCAAGGGAGTTTTACCCTCGAGGTTCGGTCGCTTGGGAAAACTAGACCCAACAATATAGAAAGGGACAGCGTTATACGCTTAGCTAACGCGCGAAGAGTGCATCACACTGTACTTATGTATTAATAATATATAGAGGAAAAATGTCGAGAACGTTCGTCTAGTGATATGTTGCGACTGTTAGCAGAGAGGGATGGATGACATCAATTTGTCGTGTCGTGATGGGGTTTTATTTTGTTTGGCCTTTGGCGATTTTTTAAGGTTTCTATTTTTGATTCGGTAGCCGTCGATTGCCTTCTGAAAACACATAACCATAAAAAACGTTTGCTACGCCAAGCGCGTAGACAATGCTACGGCGTAGCACCTTCTACGAGGCCTACGAAGATTATAATCTTTTGACTTTACAGTTATTTTACAGAAAACACAGCTTTATACACAGACATGAGAGTTCAAAGTTCCTTTCAAAGTTCAAGTTCAGTGGCTGCAGTAAAACAGTTATAAGGCGATATAGAGCCGGCAGCGAGCCGTGTCAACGAGAGGCGTTAAGCGAAATTGAGTGAAAGTCGAGTTAAAGTATTAAAAGTTTTCAGCGAGCGATCTTTGTGAGCGAGGCGAGAGACGAGCCGCAGACTGCGTAAGGATGGGATTGAGACTTGGATTGGGGTTATCGATATCGATACAAGTATTTTGCTGTAATTCTGTTGCTTTCATTTGGACAGTGACGTCATTTAGGGCTTTCTTCTAGTAGTGCCACCGCATAAGAAAAATTTATTATCCGTCATCATTATAAGCAGTGCTCAGTGGGTAATAATATAGGCTATTCTTCTATTTTGTCGTAGTATTAATCATCATTTCAGCTCTGAGCACCCACTGCTGCATAATATAGAGAATCCAGTGTAGGTACCAGAACAGCAGTGTAGGAACGCAAGAGAAAATAAAATCACACGCCACGAATGTTTCTGGACGCAAGCCTTCATAAGAATTATCGATGTTTACGTAGACAACCCCACCCCATCCCTGCTTCCTTAACACGGTGTAAGTTAATAATGTAATAGAATTACGAGGGAAAAACTGTTGAACTCTGCCGCGGGTCGCTCTTAATTGTAGCACTTTGTTTCTCACGTCTACCTGTCCAATGCTGAGATCGCTGTGAGTCTGCATTTGTGTTTCTTTGCTATCAAGTATACCTAGACTTGAGAAACTTAGAATTTCTGGTAGACCTTACTACCAGAAACCTTCACCTTGTCGTTTTTTCTATTGGATTTAAAGGTTTTACGAGTTTTATTAGTAGTAGTCAAGTACAGGAAAAAAAGGCGCTCGCAACGAGCACCTAGACGCATTTTAGCAAACGGCTTTACGTATCATGCGTATCTTTACGTATCATCATTACGCCTCGTAACTCTGGGCAGTATCTGGAGGAAGGTAAAAGACTCACTTTTGGTCCTTTAGGTCCAGTTGTGTTGCAAAAATTATCATTAAATAAATCCAAACAAATTGTCAAACATACCTATACTTTATCAAAAAGGCTTAATAAAAAATATTAGATTATCAAGAGGATGAAAAGCTTGGGACGAGTATCGCTCCAACTCGAAAACTAACATTCTAAGAAGGCAAAGGTTTCTTGTTCGATTCTTTACTTTACCTTAAATATATTGAAGTGGACGAAAAATCAAAGTGTACGTTTTATTTCCTAGTTTTACTATTGTAATCTGAGTTTTTTGACGTGTCCAAAATTTCTGTAAGATCTTAAAAAAATAAAGCACTTTGAGTTTTGACTCCTTGCGCGGGAACCACCAAATAACCTTCTGCGGTATGCGACGGTGTAGCTATCGCCGGGGACTTTTTACACGTATCCTACGCGTAATCAAAGTTGCCACAGGGCAGGTCCTTGGGGTAAAGAGGCTATCTGTGATTTAAAATAAAATCTGATCATCTGCTCGAAGCGACGCGTGACCTGAGAGCTGGTGAGTATCTGGTACAACGCATCAGCATTGCCATACAGCGCGGCAGTGCAGCCAGCGCCGAGAGTTAAGTATATATCCCGTCCAGCAACAAGATAATTCTTTAGAAAAAAATTAAAAATATATATATTTAAGAAATTATGACTAGCTACAACAATTTTAGTGATATCTTCGCCCATTCGTGATAAATGTTGATGAATCTTTTGTTTTTGTATAAATATTTATTTTTTAGTGGTCCCATAAAACATTAATCTTCCAGGAATTTCTATGTGCGCCGTAAAACGGATCTAAAACACCATGTTATGATAAATTTTCACAATGTGAAAATAGAATAAGGTGGCCACCAAGGGCAACTTTGTATCTCTGCCTAAACTATACAAATAATAGGTATCACACACTGCCTCGTGAAATTTTTAAATTTTCTTTTTTCAACGTAATTTAAGATAATATAGGCTGCGCTAGTTTGAGTTGAGGTAACGCCTTGAGTTGGTAATAATAATTAGCTCAAAATAACACAGACAAAACCCGTCACTCGTTAGAAAGTTTTTCACAGCAGCTTAATTTTGGTTCATGAGTAGGTGAGTTTCAAATTTTTACCCAACTACATGCATGATTTTTGGAACTAACTTTCAGTTGGCGTCCCGCCGAGGCAGTAGGAATTCCGTTTTAGAAACGGTTCATGAAATGTTTTATTTATGGCAATGCATATTCAGGAAGTTGGATTTTGTTTTGCTGTTCAGTTGCGCTATTTCCATGGAGTAGAATATAATGGGCTGGTTTTAACTTTAACGTCATATTTTCAATCTAAAACAGACAGCATTATCATCAAACATTCTTGATTGATCATTATCATCAGCCTACTATTAGTCGGGACATATAGATCCCCCATCAGGGGCAACAAGCTAAGCAGACTTTGTTAGGGGTAAGAACTCGATAACTGATATACTTTAAACAAAATCATTACAAAAATAAATATTTTTTATCCATAGAAAATACCCAGACCAAATATTTGCAGATTTTACAAAGATTTTGTTCCAAGGCGGGAATCGAACCCGCAAACTCCTGTGTCTCAGGCAAGCTTTTGCTTGCTGCATAATTTATACTTTATGCTCTAATGAACTCTATGCTCTAACATGCGTCATCGCGCCATAGAGTCTTCAGCTTGCCGCATCCAGCATCTGCATACAGTCTTTTGCAGGATGTCATCCCACCTTTTCGGAGTGCGTCCTACACCATGATCGCCGAGTCGCGGTCTCCACCGAAAAACACGTTCATTCGTTATTCTCTGGATAGTATTGAAGTTCAAGGTTGTCTGTAAGAGATCATTCTTTCGCGATAAGACTGCCAATTGTCGTTCATTCTATAAATACCTAAGGATTTATTTTTCTTTATTTCTAAGTTGAGTGTGCTTAAAGCTATCGATGGCTAGGGATAGAATCTAGTGGAAGAAGCTGGAAGAGGCTTATGCCAAACTAAACAAACAGATAACATGTGCTTAAATAAATTAGATTTAAGAAAATTGTTAGTTATCTGAATAAAGATTTAAATTATTATTATTATTTAAGTATGCAATGAAGTATTTCTATCTATTATTCGGCCTTTTGTTTGAAGACTCGGTATACCTACCACTGTTTCACAACGCAATCAACACTTGATACAAATGGTGTCGAATTTCTTATCAGGATCCCGCCGATTCGCGCCGAATTTTATGGGCCTAATCGTGGCTGCCACAAATTGGGCCCGTGTGGCCCATTTCCTAACCTGGCCGATTATTGGGATTACAGCTAATTAGCTATTACCGATATATTACACCAAATACTGGATTGTGGTTGCGTGACCACATAATGGTTCAGGATGACCCAGAGTAAACGTTATGAGACTGATCTTAAAATATTTGAATAAGTACGATAAATTACTCACTTATTTATTTTAATAGCATGTGCGGTAAGTACATGCTATAAAAACCTAGTTACAAAGAAAATATCTATAGTGAAATTCTTAAAACAGCATTATAATTAGTTCCATCTTAAAATAAGATTAAGGTTAAGTATGTGGAAATGTTTATTCTTATTGACTTGTAAATGTAAAATTTTACCAATAAAATCTTGTGTCTTGAATGAGGAGGACGGATAGAGCGAGACTACGAGACGAGATATCTTGCGGCAAAGTGACTATGTGGCACAGCAGGCGAAGATCAGCCTGTGACACAGGAGGTTGCGGGTTCGATTCCCGCCGCAGGACAAAATGTTTGTACGATTGGCAGACATTTAGTCAGGGTGTTCTGGGCACTTACATAAAGTGCGAGTATAGGTATAATAAAGAATATATATTTATCTAGGTTATTATTAACTACCCATAATACAAGCTTTGCTTAGCTTCCTAATTTTAAGTCTTATTGGTCATAATACAAATATACTCGTATAAGCCTACATAAAATAGGTAATTATCATCAAATAATATTTACCTACTCAACGGTTTCAAAATAACATAATGGTACCAACCAGCAAACGCTATTACACAAGTTCGCATTCACAACTTCGTCATAATTTTAGTTCAACAGAACTTTTCCTACAAATCCCAAAGGCTTTAGAGGAGACTACCGGCGCCATCTTGCGCTTACTCCCACAACGTAGTTCTAGCTACATCCGCTAGATGGCAGCATAGCGCCCACCAGGAACTTAGTTCCGAACCCCGTTTCAGCCAGCTCCGTCCTAAAACGCCGCGCGACTACTGAGAAAGGGAGAGAGGAATTCTCAAGGCTCAGTCTTCAGGGACATTTCAGCACAGAAATGAAATGTTCCTTTTTGTACCGCGGGTGGGCGGGCCGTTAAATCTCCAATGGGAGTGGCTTTCGTAACTTCGGCCACTCCTACACGGTTTCTGATGCCTACAGGGAGTTGGATGGAAAAAAATGTTGGAAATAGGTAATTTCGAATGTCGTTTACTGGTGACGTAATTGCGAATTTATGCAAGGCAGGACGGTTTTCGCATTGTAAAGTTAATTAAAAACTGAATTGGTAAATAGTCTGTATAAAATACCTTGGTAGACTACTTAAAAACGAAGTTAATAGCATCAAAGACGCGAGGAGAAAATTTGAAACCTTAGCGAAGTAAGTTTATGTAGTTAATTTGGCTCATAGATACGTATGTACAAATAATATCTTCAACAATTTTATTTGCATAAAATGTGTAAGTTGGTACCACCTATCACCTGTCCAAACCCGCCAAAGTTTTAAAAAGAAACAGCGGCACGAAATCCATTTCCATTCCAAGGGTGATATGCAAAGATATTGATGGATAAGTCTGTGTCCCTGGGAATATCACGGTCTCAACACGGCTTAGCACTTTTGAGGGATCCCAGTTTAAACTTAGAGTGGCTTTTTAGTGACAGTTATAAGAGCTATAGTTGTATTATGGTTATAGTGATGAGTAGTTTTGTTTGGGTAATGTTTTCGGCAGATGGACAGGCATTTTCTAAAAGTTTTAAAGTGATTTCGTACATTAGGGCTCGTTTAAGAGTTTGAAGTAATGTTTTGCTTTTATCGTGACATAGTTCTACTTTTGTAGCTCAGGGTCACCATTAAAGTGTCCAGGCTTTCCTTTTTTTAATCTTTTACGGAGTGCCTGATGAACCGCTTTCACACTGATGAAAATGTTTTAGGAAGATGGACAGGCATTGTCTGAAAGTTTTAAAAGTTATTTCGTACCTACATTGGGACTAATTTAAGAGTTTGAAGTCATGTTTTGTTTTTATCGTGATATCGTTTTACTTTTGCAGCGCGGGGTCACTAATAAAGAGTTCAGGGCTTGCTTTAGAAGAAAGCAAGCAAGCAGAGAAGATATACTTCTCTGTCGTATCCTTCACTGCTGAAGCTCGTTTCCATCCTGGAAATCTTTTACGGATACGCTGATGAACCGCTTCCACAATGATGATAGTATTTTCTTCAGCTGGACAGGTCTTGTATAAAATTTTTAAAGTGTTTTCGTACACTATTACTCGTTAACGAGTATACGGTCATGTTTTGCTTTTATCTTGATATCGTTCTACTTTATTTAGCTCGGGTTTACCAATAAAGTGTCCCGGGCTTTCTTTTTTATCTTCTCTGTTGTATTCTTCATTGCTGAAGGTCGTGCCCGTCTTGGAAATCTTCTACGGAGTTGGTAATAAATCGCTACAATACTGATGATAATAATTCCGACAAATAATAATAATAAATAATAATAAAATAGTTTTATTTTCAGAAACATTTAACACATCATATAAACTTACATTCTATCGTTGCATTTATATAAATTATATAGGTAGACTAATGTTCTTGTTATAAACGTAAGTTTGAATCCTCGCTCTAACTAAGAAAATCTTGTATGAAGATGCGAGGGATCCCAGCTTCGACTTATTTACAAGTCAGTTAGTTGTATTTCCTTTCGCTAATTAAACCGATGACACAATTTAAAAATTACCTAAACAAAAATTAAATACCTTCCTAAAATCAGCAAAAAATCAACGGTGTTGTGTGTGTATCTATTGTTAATGTGTATGTTTGTTTGATTGTGTATGTAGTGTAGATGTTCTTTTTGTCTCCCGAGGTCACCAGTCTCAAGAGAGTCTAGGCAACAAAGAAACGGCGCGAATGTAGAGTGTTTGTATAGTTGCGTGTGTATGGTAGTGTTATTGGTGTAGTGTAATGAAATGGTGTGTTATGTTATGACAGAACTTTTAGAAGACTTTCCGCTTCACTGTAGTTTTTTTGACCTAAGAATTCTTTTATCCTTGTCTTACATTCTAAGACAGGTAATTTATGTATCGCTAAAAACTTATTTATTTTATTGTACAAATATGGAGCAAATGGACAGACCTTGTCTAAAAGTTTTAGTTATAAGTGATTAACGATAGTGATGAAATAACTTTTGCTTTAATCGTTCTACTTTTGTGACTCGGGTTAAACAATACAGTGGCTTGCTATCTTATCTTCATTGCTGAAGGCCGTGTTCTTCCTGGAAAGCTTTTACCGCTGATGAACCGCTTCCACACTACCCTGTCTTCGGCTAGCAGTGATCAGATCAGCGGGTTGATGAGCATTCTCTTGGTCATTTCTTCTGTATCATTTGCTATTTTAGATGATAACTATAAAACGTGATAATTATTGGGTTGTTTGGGGACATCATTTTCAAACACTGATAAAAATTACGTAAGCAGGTAGGTATGTGTTTTCAGAGAGAGAGAGACATGAGATGATAAAATTTAAACATTATAAGAAGATGTAAAATTGAATTTCTTCTTTCTACCTGGAAGTTTATGAAAAAAGATACAAAACACAACATCTGCTTTAAATACTAACTGTACACTTTTCTAATATAAATTTACCATCTGAATGCGCGTTAACGAGCGACACCGACCATTATTTTTGCGGAACATATATTACATTTCCTGCTCCCTTCTACCCTTTTCTAAAGAATACCATAAACCCTTTTCTGTCATCATAATACCATGTGTTGTTGCAATTACCAGCCTCTAGCCACTACAATAGCTATAATAAACAAGTGCAGGATTTGACAAGCAATAAATTCAATTTGAAACGTTCGCATTGTGCGTTCAGTTGTTTGATTTGATAAAGATGTTATGTGAAAAGCGAATCTCTATAGCGACATGGCTTGATAGTCAAGAATATAGCAGATTTCTATTAGAATCAGAATTTGCCTTTGGGTAAGCTTATAAGTAGGTAGGTTAACGTTGTTAATGTCTAACCTAACCTGCAGACTGAAGATAAATAAATAATGTTGGACAATTCACACAGCATTATCTAGCCCCAAACTAAGTAGAGCTTGTGTTATGGGTACTAGATAATTGATATACATAATATAATACAATACGTAGATAAATATTTTTTATTATAAACAGAAAACGACCTGAACAAATGACCGTCGTTGTAGACACATTTATCCCGGGGCGGGAATCGAACCTACAACCTCGTGCGTCGCAAGCAGACGTTCGCACACCGCGCCACAGTGGACATCACCATGAGATACCATAATATATTTTACATAAGACCAATACTAAATTCCTAGACTCGTTAGAACCCAAATCATGGGACGATTTTACGACTGCTAGACCCTGATCATTGCTCTACCGTACTCAAAAAACCCAAACCTTGATTAGGCTCCAAACGATTATCGGCAAGGAGTCTTTTCCTATACCGGAACATCAAAAACCATGAAAATCAGTCCCGTCGTGCTTAAGTTATACATGGTGTAACTAACACGACTTTGTTTTATATATTAATCAAACTCCTCTCCTCTTAGTCTCTCCTCTTACTCTTGGCAGACTGATCGTGGTTATGATGAGGGATTCTGTTGAACGGCTCGCAATCGGTCCTTGTGGGTTGCGTTGTGGGAGCAATCGGCCATGGTGGACTGTGTCAGAGAGGTATTCAATTAGCATTAGTTAAAGATTAATATATAAATATTCGAATGAACCTGCCTATTCTAAAACAGAGTTTCATCGTCGTAAGTCATTACTGGCACCAGTCTCTGACCAATAGGTCTGTATTTATACTGCAAGAAAAAATTTTGTGAAAAGAAATAATTGAATTTATGAATAAATATGAATTTGTTGTTTAAATGGTTGTTTAATCTTGATTGATATCCGTTCAACCTACAAAATCGCCATATTTATTAGACTTTTTTAGAAAGTTATTTTAACACTAAAATACTTGATGTTTTAGTAACATAAAACCTATTTTTATTTTATTCTTATTGTTATAATAATGCTAATGCTATACTTACATTGACGATACTTTTTAAAAACAATATATATACCTAATTCCCAGAACTCTTTATAAACCCATCAGACTAACGATACTCGACGGTTACCTGCAAATGTGGATAAATTGAAATTCTTTCAAATAAACACACGCTTATCGGATTTACTTAGCTTCCCCTAGTTTCATTCTGTCAATGTAAATGGTTTTTGTGATAAAATCGACTTTAATTCTTTTGGATTTGCGTACGATATGTGCTTCATGTATGGATGGAGCAGTAGGTTCATGTATGGTAGAGTAATATAGAAATAGGGGAATCGTGAATGAGATAATATTGTTCCTATCGACATAGATAAAGACATACATACAAACATAAACTTTAATTTATCTGTTTTCAATCGCGCATTTAAACATTAAATTCTACCCATGGGTTAAATAGGATGTACAATACCGTGGGTAACAAAGATAGGTAGGTAACCTAATTCTACCTACTTTATTCGGTGCTACAACTTATTTGGTATTCTACAAAACGTCTAATATTTACGGAAAACTATTTTTCCGCTAGTTTTGTTTCTTGTTGAACGGAGAATAACAGCATATATATTTTAATTTGGCGTGAATCTGAGAGGTTTTGAAAAAACCATAGGAAACTTAATATCTGAATACCCCACCTGCTGGCTCTTCTACTTCAAATGGGCTGTCTAATTTTAGTATGTAACTTTTAGGTACCTATAACTTAGAAAAAGGCTCAGAAAATTCTATGATTACAAAGTAACACGACATCTTACTTTTTGTCTAAAAACGGAGAAGGCATCTAAAATTGGCTTGAATATTCAATAAGTAACAGCTCCATAGGATAAACCTCGACAAAAACCAAATCTGCCTCAAAGCCAACTCGAGTTATTTAAGTTAGCGGGGTTTTATTCAATTCCACACCTGTTTGTGAATTTAATTTATTATGCACTGTTAACAAGATGAGACAAGCAGGGAAGAAAACGAGGGATAAAAATCTAAGTGAACTCGCTTGGAGCATATGCAAACACGGCATTCAAGTTTGTTCTCTGAGGAAAAATTGAGAGCAATGGTTTTGCATCTATGAAGAGTAAAGATTTTTTAAGCTCACCTGACTAATAATTATTTAGAAGGCTAGATGTAATGCTTAGCTATGTATAGTATACTATGTACCTAACATTTTTGTTCAGGTTGTCTTAACACCGACACCAGAGAAAAATAATTTTCTTGGACAATTTTTTAAGTACCCTAGCGAAACTCTTTCAATTCTCTAACCAACATAACCGTCCTAAACAAACAAAGAGTTCTTTAAGTTTCCTTATTAGAGGTTATTTGCCCTGGACGGGATACAGGGTGATTATACGGCTGGGAGCGTCACGTGATGCGTGAAATTATTTCGTACTTTATACAATTCTCGGGCAGTGCGTACGCGCCCCTGTGCCTGGTCTGGAACGGTAGAGTAGAATGGATAAGACAACAAATATACTACACCTTTGAACACATTACACATTATTGAGTTGTTATTAGATAGATTTTTGTATTATCCGAGTACATTAAATGTATGAGTACATTTCAACATAATTATTGTTTTTTTTTATTTTAACCATGATTCACCAATTTTATTTGATTATTTTTTCTGCTTTTTTTTCATCATTATTCACGTATATTTTAAGAAAACGTGGGCTTATATTTTATTTTGAATACAACAGTCTTCTATATGTAATTTATGTACTTACATTATATAAATACTTAAAGAGGTCCCGATCTGTTGTTGAGAGATAGATACCTACATAACAAAGTGATTTAAAATCTAACTGTACTGAAATATCTATAGTTATCGGGTCAACGATCGACTTTAAAATTGAAGATAGTTTTTACGAATGTAATTAAACGGATTTAGAGTGCCTATACCACGGCCAATAGGCGAGATAGCGGTAGTAGAATTGCGATAAATATGTCTTCAAATATGATTATACTTGTAATCTGTAAATACTAATAACCTCCAATAATTGAAATAATTATCTAGCGCATCCACAATACTCTTTCATTAGGTAGGGTTGCCACAACCCCGCTCGATTACGATTCTTACAGAATGAAGTTGTAATGTAATACATCTGGCAACAACACCCTGTTTGACATACTGATGTATTGTCCTCCAATACGAATGCAATTTACAATGGCAACACAGCATTGTGTTTATTGTGTCGCTTTTAAAAGTCAATGAGCCGATTAGAAAGTTTCAAGACTGGTGTAGTGTTTTAAAACTGCTCTGTAACTTGTAACTTCTAATGTCCTTTTGTAACAGTGACTAGCTTTTGAATACTTTTCTGAAATTGTTAGAGATTTATTTATCTACCTTTGAATTTTGATTAAAGGATAAACCACTAAAATTAACTACTTTAGCAACCTACTCGGAAATTTTGTCTTAAAGAAATTTACTTGCCTTTACTTCTATTTTGCTTGTAGGTACTTATATAATTACATGAGAAAATTAAACAATCCAAAACAATACAATTACTCTTTATTGCACACCAAATAAGACAGATACACAGAACGGGAAAGAACTTATACAAATTGCTAATAGGCGGTCTTATTGCTTTCAGCGATAAACGTAAATGTAAAGATATCTATTTACCAAAATACATAATACGTATGGAAGGTTACAGATAATTATATAAAAAACAAATGCTTTTATGCAAAGTAAGTAGAGAGACTGCATGCGATATTAAAAACTTACTACAATTAAATAGTAAATTTAAAAAATACATTTTAAGAATGATTTTCAAACTTTGAAATACATTTGAGTTATTTGCGTCCACGAATTTTTCATCATACGGATGACTAGTAGGTACTTTTTCGTTTTCGAAAGGGGCCACAGACCAATAACCTAGTCCAATAAATGAAATCAAACAATACCGCATCCCTCGACAATGAACAATGTTGACAAAACCAATGAACATTCTTAATTATTTGCTCGGTTTTCAGTAAACAATCACCCTTTATCGTGACCAATTTTTCTAGAACTCTTCACTTTTATACAAGGTTGAGAAAATCATGTACCGGTGAAAAGAGAAGGGTTTTAGTGGAAGTGGTTTTGTTCTTATTAACTCCCTATTCTTTTGTTATTGCTACTCAATACTTAATAGCTTTGAGCCACCGCTTCGCTCTAGCTTTTTTTTCGAAAGTAGTCTTAGTCCTTGTCCAGGATATAGTCTATCCGTTTGCCAAATTTCACTAATAACTGTTTCACAAGTCCTGTAAGTGGAAAAAGGTGACAGACAGGAACACTTATGCACTTGTTTCAATATGGATTAGTTTAGAGATTGTATATTTTAATTTTTATTTCATTTCTTTATTTTGTTTTGATACCTGTTATTGTACACTAGGAAAAGTCATAAGGAAAGTGATAAACATAGAATAAATAAAATGATTAAAAATATAATTATGAATTTATACAACTTGTAGCCTACATATAGAATTCATCCGTCAGAGCTTCGTCAATATCAAAATAGGATTTCACCATTAAAAGTAATCTTATTTTTCTGCATTTCTTTAAAACTTAACTAAGGACGTCGACCGACAGGTAGTTTATTGTAAAAACTTATGGATATCATACAAAAATGACAGTAAAGGTAGCTTGTAGTAGGTAGGGAACATTGTTCCCTACCTACTACAAGCTACCTTTATTGCGAGTGTTGTAATAATAATTGTGTACGTCAGATTTTAATTTAAAATTGTTATTATAAAGCTTAGCATAAATTCGGTTTTGATAAATAAATTCACAGGCAATAATATACACAACGTCATTATGTCTAATTCTTTATACTAAGACCTAAGTATACGAATCCATTTTATTCATTTGGGTATGGTATATTTTCCTTGGATGGATATGGATTCCTTGATTTTAAAATTCCACCTGAACAATAAGTTTAAAAACGCAATAAACGGGGTTAAAACTCAAACCATTGTTAAAAGAACTTTAAGGGTTCTAAAATGACTGGTTCAATAACTATTGTTGGTTTGCGAACATACGCAGAACTCTGTCTCAATTAAAAGTGCCGCTAACAAGGCAAACATTTGTCACCGCAGGTCAACCCTGACTTTTAATTGGCTGTTTGGAGAGATATCAATCTTAATTGATTTATTTTCGGTGGCATTTGGCGCTAGCCTGACTGATAAGGATGACTATAAAATTTTAGATTTGATGCATACGTTATAAATGCATGCATTACGTGTAATCTTGACAAAACACGATTAAAATAAATTGGTACCTAGTTCGGCTACTTTCCGGGTGGTGCCTATATTAAAAATTCCAAAAGTTTAGAATTTTGTATTTGATAAAAATGTTACAATGAGTGGTAATAATGACGAGACGAATCGAATTGTTTTGGGATAGTCGCCACATTGAATTTATACAACAAAAATTTAATTATCTTAAAATTTATACAATGAAAATGCGTCCGGAAACACCGCACTACTGTTCTGATGGCCGATCGGATACGCCGCGACAGTACCTTTACCTTTACTTTTCTTGTAATAATTTCGGTAGGTACGCAATTTGAGTGAACATTTGTCAATATAAAAACAACACTGTGTCTTATACTTGGAACTTAATATTAGAACCTCCTTACTCATTCTGTTCGAAATTACTTCGATTCGATTTTTAAACACAGCAAAATAGCTTACGTTCTTCTCTTTAAAATCATAGACAATTCAAAATCCGAACCCAGCGGGTCCATGTGGCTTTACTGTTTTATCAGAAGGTCGCAGCGCACTATCTGTGGTAGCCATCTTGTGGGGTCGGCTAGGGGTCAGTCTTGGCCCCTGTCAAGATGAAAAGCATGTTTGTAGGGTGTGTTAATGAGTTTAGTGGATTTTGTATTTGGTAATTATGATGGAGTATTATGGGCTGGTTTGTTTTATGTTTAATAGGCATAATTTTGGGTAAAGAGCCGCTCACTCCTGAGTGTTCTACGAGTGTTCTACCATTCTTTAGCATCTAGGTATGCATCTTTAATGTAACTTTACATGGAGGGCTTAAAAATAAATAGAGCTGAAATAAAAACTCCCTCCTTTACGATATTGTGTCCTATACCGCGCGCGACAGCATGACGGGAATGCATAATCAATCAGTAATTCACAGCTTCGTAGCGAACCAATCGCAGGGGATTCCACATTCAAAAGATTCCAATGTTTTTTATGTTATTTTCTGAAAAGGCGTGATCTTTGAATTTTTTCTCACGAAGTATCGCTGCCGAAGAGGTTGTTTTCATTATTCACCTATTAGGTATACATGAGAAAAATCGATTAATATATAAAATCGATTAATGTATAATTGAGGCAGCTTAGGCAATAAGCAACCATGATCATTATCAGCAGTCTATATTAGTCCACTGCTGGACATAGGCCTCCCCAAATGAGCGCCATAGCGCTTTAATATTATTCATAAAATAACAATATAAATTTTATAATTTAATGAATGTTTCCAGTTATTTTAGTATTTAAAAATATCAAAGCTTATCAAAGCGCAATCAAAATGTTTTGGTAATTATATAAGGCACTTTATTTTGATAGGTATAGGAACAATAGAAGGAGGGTTTCTATTGTTCCTATACCTATCAAAATAAAGTGCCTTATATAATTACCAAAACATTTCAAGAATTCTTAGTAACTCCAATGTTCTTTAATCTTCAAAATAATAAAACCTCGTCCACAAACACCAGTCAAATCGAAGAGGGCTTTAAATCAAACGGTAAATGGAAACGACAAAGGCACGCAGAATGAATGCGCTGTAATTTTAAAAGCTTTTACAGATGAATTCCGGAATTTACCTCTCGCGGGACATTATTGATGTTTTGACAGCTTGTGGCGAATAATTGTGATAATGGATTGCAAATAGTATGCGTCTTTGATGAGATACGGCTTCTTGGATAAACGGTTATTTTTGTCCCCATAAAAATAACCTAAAGTTGGGAAGGTAAAGTAAAGTAAAAGTAAAAGTAAAAAGGTTTTATTTTTGTCACAATAACACAAATTAAAAGAAAAGACAAACAAAGAAAAATAAGTGACAAAAAAGGGGGCATCGCTCAGCATATGCCCAGAAGCGATACATATCGCTAATGAGCGCTGGTTTTATGCGACTCCCAATGTGCGCAAGGTATGTTTTAGAAATATGTATCTCTAATTTAAGACCGAAAAAATGGTTACTAGAGACAGTTCACCGTAAGATATCCCCTCATCATCATCATCATCAGCCTATATTTGTCCACTGCTGGACATAGGCCTCCCCTAATGAGCGCCATAGCGCCCTGTCTTCAGGTTGCCGCATCCAGCATCTGCCAGCCGTCTTTCGCAAATCGTCATCCCTCCCTGGTCGGAGGGCGTCCTACACTACGTTTTCCGAGTCGCGGTCTCCACTCAAGATCACGTTTACCCCAGCAGTTGTCGGTTCTTTTTGAAAGATGGCCAGCCCACTGCCACTTCAGCTTGCTATCTTTTGAGCTATGTCGATAACCTTGGTTCTCTGTCGGTGTATTCGTTGCGAATCCTATCCTTCAAAGAAACACCGAGCATAGCTCTCTCCATAGCTCGCTGGGCGACTTTAAACTGGTCGATCAGCCCTACCGTGAGTGTCCACGGCTCAGCTCCGTAGGTCATGACGGGTTTTTTTTATAAATATGTCTCTAATTTAAGACCGAAAAAATGATAACTAGAGACCGTTCACCGTAAGATGTCCCTTACCTGGGAACAATTCCCATTACGACTACTTTTATTAGGTATTCTCAACAAATCAGCATTCATTTTGCATTTAGCCTAGCCATTCTACAAACGGTAGGTTTCTACGATCCGGCGGCGTTGTTTACATTATTACAAAAAACGGTTAAATCGCGCCTTTACAATCTAAAGTTTAGATTTCTTTCACTCCAGCCTTGCCCAATTTTAACATAACAGGATATTGCTATGAAGCAATGCATAACATATTTTACAGATTAAATAATGTTACTGGTGCGGGCATTATCAGTCCAGTGAGTTCGCTGTGATTGGTCGCATTTGATTGACTAAAAACTTAAAAAATTTAAAGGAAGAACGTTCGGAAACGCCTCACTTCAACCAAATAAGACGATAATGTAACCTCATTTTGAAACAGAATTTTGCTTTGTCGTTGTACTTACGCGTTCTTATTTCAAAAAGATATTTCCCGTGATAACGCTATGTGTGGGCATCAGCCGTACAATGAGCAATTTCTCGCTGTGATTGGTCGGATTTCCCAGCGGAGTGTTCGCGACTATACTTTTAATTTCTCGTCTCGGCTACGTGCCTTTTAGCGCCTGTAACTTATCAGGTTCTTGTCAGATATTGTTATCTCGTGCGAAACTAATAGTTTTACTTTGGAGAAAAAATATTGCGAATTTACTCGGAGTTTCACATTCAATTCTGAAGGAATTTCTGTTACCTAAACTTTCTTTTACATTTTTGATAATTTGAATTTCTGATGATCCCAAGCGAATTAATGAAGTTAAAATTCGCTATAAATGTTTTAATTTATGTTAGTATCTAAGCTATTTATTTTATGGGGCCTAATTAGATTACTTATTGTACAATACACTTTCTTTGTTGCCTGAAATAAGTAATATTATTATTTAAAGCCCAGAGTATTTTCAAAACAATGATTTAAAATGCCTTTAATTTATACCTTGCTAAAATTACTACCTTTCGTAGGTTATGTGACCTTATAGATGTTATGTGACCTTTCTATCTAGGTACCTACCTACACATAGGGCAATTGATGACTATGCTTAAGCAAGGTACCAATATACTTTGCATGAGCAAAGTGTGGTTTTGTTCTACCGAGCTGACGAATCCAACCAACCGGAACAGTGAGTCGAATTCCAAATTCGAATTAATGAATATTAAGTGCACACACTGCCATCTAGCGGAGGGTGCGAGATTTAAATCCAAGTTTAGATTTGATTGTGATTAATTGTAAGTGACACGTCTGAGAAGTGGTTTAACCCTTGCGTGCTGGTAAATTAAAGAGATTGCTGATTAGTTTTCATCATGGCGGCAAATTAGACATTTCAGATGTATTGTAGGGTTATATTATAATTCAAAACGTCGGTTAAGTACCTACTTACATAGAAAGCGAAGTAACGTTCGTTGGCGAATGAAAAGCTCCAATTTTAAATTGAACGAGTTTCTGTAGTTTTTACAAATACGTTTGCCGAGTCGCGGCCTCACAAGAACACTTCACTCCTGCGGTTGTCGGTTCTTCGCCACTCTTCGCGACTTCGTCTTGAGCGACTTCGAACTGGTGGACCAGCCCTACCTTCGTATCAATACAACATTGTATCATCACACAGTTTATGTTAAGAAAATGTTTCGAATCTAAATTCTACCTAAGAAATATCTTTGACGACCTCTGTGGCACGGTGGGCGAAAGTCCACCTAGAGGTTGCGGGTTCGATTTCCGCCTCGGGACAAATGATTGTACGATAATCACGTGTTTTCAATGTATAATAAAAATATTTATCTATGTATTTAATTGTTGTATATCAGTTATCTAGTACCCATAACACAAGCTCTGCCTAACTTGGGTCTAGAAAATGTTATGTGAATTGTTAAGCACTATTTATTTATTTCATTATCCTAACATAAAGTACTGAAAAAAACTTGTAAACAACATTAGTTCCACCACCCGACTCCACATTACATAATAGGTACAAGTTGTACCAAAGTTGCTTGTCAGTGATCTTTTCCTGTACCGCATTATTAAGGATGTGGACGATGATGGATGGTCAACAAATCACAAGAGAGTTGGCTACCTTGTACTTGGAACTTTACATTACACGATACGATTCATTTATTTATTATGTTATCGGAGACAGATCTGTAAGGCAAGCACGGGGACTGTTGTCTAGGGCCAATTTTAACATAACAATTTTACATAATTTAAAAATACGTTTTATAAATCATTAAAACTTATATTATTAATCCGTTCCTTGTTTATTTTGTCTCTATGAGGAAAAAACCGGAAACATTGACTGTGCTTAAGGCTGATAAAACTTGGTTGTGCCACTTCTGTTTTGCGGAAAACTTATAAAACGGTTGACATAAAAAATATACACCACAAGAAATCCAAACGCACTATTAAAAAAACATGCAAGCTTTTTAAAATTTTACTGAGTAAATAAGAAAAAAAATACGTCACTTTGGCATCGAATGCGTAAATTATTAGAAATTCATTCCTTTAAGTTCAATAATGTACGCAATGTATGACGATGGGATGTCATTATTGTCTATTCTACCATTGAGAAAATCTCCGTACTGGGTCTACTGATATACATGAACAACATGGATATGAATCAAAAAAGACTGACAAAAAATTGAAGCGAATAAAATAGCCTAGTCTAGGGTCTCGACTGCAAGGGAAAAACAGAAAATGCACAAAAGTCATTTATATTAGGATATTAACCCTTATTTGAAAGAATGAGGGTAGATTCGTATTTCTGCCAATAAAAACTAATTCGCAATGACTTCAGTTACACCATGAACATGGTGAGTGGAACTCTTCCTATAATAGAACAGTTAGGTATTTTTACTTTTCTTTTAGGTAGGTAGTATAAGGTCATATGACCTTGACCTTGCCTTGTCCTATGACCCGAAGGTAGGTCAAAGGTCACATAGTTGTAGGTACATATAAATTTTATTGACTGGCGTTCGCAAGAACGCTTTACATGGAAATGCGTAATTTTTTATTATTGTACGTATATGTCATTAAATGTTTTGACGACCTCAGTGGCGCAGCGGGCGAGAGTCTGCCTGCGACGCAAGAGGTTGCGGGTTCGATCCCCGCCTTGGAACAAATTTGTGTACGATCTGCAGAAATTTGTTCCGTTGGTCTGGGTGTTTTCTATGTATAATAAAAAAAAAAAAAAAAAAAAATATCTATCTATGTAATGTATAATATTACGTATTTCAGTTATCTAGTACCCATAACACAAGCTCTGCTTAGCTTGGGGCTAGATAATGCTGTGTTTATTGTCCAGCATTATTATTATTATTATTAATGTACCAAAAATTTTAAAGCCCAAGCAAATGCTTCAGTCTATACTCACCTTTAAAGTCTCCACATTCTTCGTACACCGTCGTAAGGTTTTCTGTACATTATCATTTGCAACCTCCGTGGCTATACGACCCCAGACCCCACTGGCAGACCCCGATAGACCCCGTAGGCCCCAGCAGGTAAATATTTGACAACCTTCTGACGACCGCGCCGAATGTCTTATGCCTAATTTATTTTGATAAATCATCTTTGTTGTATAAATATGTGTTTGTTGAGGGTGGGAAGTTTTACGTGAATTTATTATTTAGTAATGCTCAACCTAAAATGAGGTTTTATAAAAAGGAACCTTATACCTTTTATAACAGCAAAGTACTTATTTGTTTTTTGA
The DNA here is from genome assembly GCA_946478455.1 of Eupithecia vulgata. Taxonomy (NCBI): domain Eukaryota; kingdom Metazoa; phylum Arthropoda; class Insecta; order Lepidoptera; family Geometridae; genus Eupithecia; species Eupithecia vulgata. Next base: position 5,871,324 of record OX297869.1, on the reverse strand, counting down.
AATCTGTGTGGTTAAGTACTTCTAAAAGAGTAATAGCTGATAAGAAAATAAAGTTACTTATCAGCTATAGCTTAAATTAGTATGCTATCGAGTCTTCTCGTCATCCATACCGCAATGCTTGAAAACGAAAGTTTTCAATCAGTGCGTCCTACCCGTCATGACCTACGGAGCTGAGACGTGGACACTCACGGTAGGGCTGGTTCACCAGTTTAAAGTCGCTCAGCGAGCTATGGAGAGAGCTATGCTCGGAGTTTCTCTGGAGGATAGGTTAGCAACGAATACATCCGACAGAGAACCAAGGTTATCGACATAGCTCAAAGGATTAGCAAGCTGAAATGGCAGTGGGCTGTCCATATTTTGAGAAGAACCGACAACCGCTGGGGTAAACGTGTTCTTGAGTGGAGACCGCGACTCGGAAAACGTAGTGTAGGACGCCCTCCTACCAGGTGGGACGACGATTTGCGAAAGACTGCTGGCAGATGCTGGATGCGGCAAGCTGAAGACAGGGCGCTATGGCGCTCATTAGGGGAGGCCTATGTCCAGCAGTGGACTGGTATAGGCTGATGATGATGATGATGTTGATGATGTATGCTATTAGTAGACTACGAGTACAAGTTACGTATTTTTTAAAACGTAGGCCAAGATTAGACATGCGCGCCGCGCCGGCGCCGCCGCGCCGCGCCGCTGTTTTCCCGCGCCGCCGCCGCCGTGTCTTCGAGTCGGCGCGCCGACTACTACGTTCACCGTAAGATGACCCTGCCTTGTATGTAATTACTACAAATCAGGGATCGTCTTAGGGTGGATACAGAGTCTGTAGGAACAAAAAGCAGCATTTCCAATGCTAGCCTCCTTGCTTGGGTTGTGCTGGCTACTTCTGCTACTAGCACGCCAAGCGAGCGGATTTTTCGGTAGCAGGACTGGTCCTCAATGCGCAGAGACCACGCTTGAACCCAACCCGCGTGAATAAAATTGTTTTTATTCACGACAACTGCATTATGTAATTTATGCAAAGAAAATGTCTAATATTAGTGATCTGTTTTCTGTAATTAACTTTCATTTCAGTGTTTACAGTAATGTTTTATTTATAACACATTTGCTCGTAAAGGGTCTCTTATTTCACCAATTTCAATACCGTAATGTATTTCATTACGTACTAGTGCGGTAATGTAATGTAAAACGCACGGTTTATCAAGATGCTGCGTCTAAAACGTACGGTACTTTTTTAAATCATAGCTAAGAGTTTTTATGTCAGAAAAGTGGTCAACATTTATGAATAAAATTAACTTTAGGAGATAAAATATAATAAATAAACATTTAATTCTTTAATTTAATTAATTTATTGACCATAAATTACAACCATCTATTTGTAACAAAACTCAAAAATATTAATTTACTAAAACTGGCTGTTTTTGTGCCTTTGCCTTAAAAAAAAGCGCTGATGCGCGCGCATCGCTAATTTGTGAACAAATAAAATTATTCCGCGCCCTTTTTATTTTCGTTGTATTGTTTTTATTTGAAGATGTCGTCAAGGTAATGATGAATTTATTAATTTAACACCGCCAGAACTCTCAGAGATCGACCGATAGATACATACAAGAGTATCAAAACTTATTCGAAAGTCCGAGAGCAAACTTCGTATGACATACGTGCTCTTTGATAATTACAGGCTCTGCTTTCTTGTGATGAGCCGGGGCGATATTGCTAGCCCTCGGCTGTAATTTTCAACTTACCGCACTTGTATCATAATGTACTATTATACCCAGGTCTGAATGACAGAATGGATGAAATATTAGAGCAAAAGATCCTTTTGCAGAGGTCAGATCGATTTATACAGGAGAAAAGTCACGGACTAAGGATACTTTCTCTGCTACTAGCCAGGTGATGTCTTGTTCCAGTATTTCGTTCGTTTCTATTCACCTTGGAGTCTCTATTCACCCTGTTTTACGGTACTTAGTTATGAGATAGGAAAAAATCCAGCCACGCCGGCGCGGCCTCGCCGCGCCGACCTCGGAGGTCGGCGCGCCGCCGCCGGCAAATTTGAGGTCGGCGCGCATGTCTAGCCAAGATTGACTCTTTAACACCAGGATCAGGCTGATATGTTCAGTAGTTTTGGCGTTTTTAGTATTTTGCGTTTTTTCACAATAACTGAACAAAGTAGTAAGCTAAAATTACGTACTTATGTTTTAAAACGTAGGCCAAGATTGACTATTTAACATCAGGATCAGGCTGATTCGTTCAGTAGTTTTGGCGGTTTTAGTATTTTGCGTACACGTAGTGCAAGGCATGGAATAAAACAAAGGTTACATTTTCCCATAAATCAGTTCCCATGGGATGGAAATATCCTTTAATCAATGCAAAGCCGCAAACAGAAGCTGTATAAAAACAAAGCAGGAATAAAAATAAACAATGTATTTCTTTCACAATAGAATTTCTTCTTTGTTCCCTCGCATGCATTATCTAAGGCTAAATACACACAATAAAGACAGTTAACTGGATCTCGCATGCAAATATTAGCAGATAGTTCCGACGGTCCCAGAAGGTCGCGACATCCGACATGGCGAGCCTTTATTTTACTTGCGAACCACCCCTTGTATACAGGGTGTTCTTGACTAGCTAATGTTACAAACATTGGAAAAGCATGTTTATTTTTTCATCACATCAGAAACTTTTAGTTAGATTTGACATAATATATTTTGCTTCAACCGGTACAAAAGCAAACGTGCCCTTGTAAACCCTCAATCGGATGACTCATTCTTCTAGTGTGAAATTTAATTAAAACATATTTAAATTCAGCTCTTAAGTCGTCGAAAATCGTCGTAATTTGATAGTTTTTAAAAAGCAATAATCTACTTTGAATCCTATAATTTTCCACTATTTTTAAAGTTTCGCGACACACACTAATCCCTCTGCGATAACATTTTTATGGGTCTACCTTGTGATCATTCTCTATACAAAAGTTAAAGTTTTTTAAAATCAAACCAACAAACATAGCTACGAAAAATACAATTAGCAAACATAAGAGTACGCCTCCTCCTTCGTAATTATGCAGTTTTTTTTTACTACCTAATCATTATAAATAAATAATAATAGACAATTCACACAGCATTATCTAGCCTCAAGCTAAGCAGAGCTTGTAATTTATGTACCAGATAGCTGATATACATGATACAATACATTACATAGACAGATATTTATTATTATGAATAGAAAACGACCAGATCACTCGGAACGAATTCCTGCTTATTATTATACTTATATGCAGAATTATCTAGCCCCAAGCTAAGCAGAGCTTGTAATTTAGGTTCTAGATAGCTACCTAGTACCTAGCATCCTACCAGATCACTCGAAACGAATTCCTGCTTAATATTATATATGCAGAATTTCGTATGTATGAATGTGACATGAGTGCATATGTAAGTATGTGATAAAATACTGCCAGCTAAAGACACATAATCATTTCCTACCATAATTTAAATTCAACGATTTTGTAGAGTAAAGTAACACCCCTTAGAATCTACATTTGACACAACTTCATAATACATGAGACGAGTTAACAAGCGTGTAGTTTGGCTACCTCAGATGACATCAAGTCTCCAGAGACCCCTGGACTAATATGGAGATGTTTTGAACTTACTGTAATTAAGTTTAATGTGGCTACGGACTGAAACTGAAACTTTGTAAATGGCTTTGCATTAATGGAAAGCATTTATCGTAATTTAAAAGATTTAGAATGAAATAAATCAAATGTCTTTTTGGTGGAGTGAAAGATTGAAGTCCCTGTAGAGTCGTTTGTCAAAGCGGCTTGTCTTTGAAATAAAATAGTAAGGCCAAGTATTACAATAGAATAATTTTTTGACAAGAAAGAAAATTACAATTGAAAAGTTGAATTAAATTTAAACTAGTATTTACAACTGAAACAATATGCCAACAATGCAATCTTGAACACGCTTCAATCAGTTGAGCTACCTTTAGATTTTTTTCAACCGTCTGTAGCTTAATTGTTTTAGTTGGAAATACTAGTTTTAATTTACAATGGATAACATAGTTTATTTACTAAGAAAATTACAATTAACAATAAAATTACGATTACAAATACTCAAATTCTAACAATCTAAGGACCACCTCTTTCATGCCATTCGACGACCTTTGTGGCACGGTGGGCGAAGGTCTGCCTGCGACGCAAGAGGTTGCGGGTTCGAATCCCGCTTCGGAACAAATGTGTGTACGATCTGCAGACATTTGTTCAGGGTGTTCTGGTCGTAATCTTGGGGCTAGGTAATGATGTGTGAATTGTCCAGCATTATTATTATATTATTATTATTAAATCTAAGCCGTCACCAGAAGGTAACGTCTAGGCTCAGAATGCTGGCAGCATTGCCACGGTGAATGGCAATGCTGCTATTCAACTTATTATTAGTATATCAATAAATTTGACGAATTCAAACCGCCCATCTGATGAAAAAATAAATAGATAAGTAGATTTTCGAGAAAAAGTTATGTTATAAGATTGTGTTGATAAAACCTTACATTTTATGTTGCCAATAAAATTTTCCATCTTAACAAAAACCAGTTCCAATTCTAACCAAAACACAAGGGAGTCCAACCTAACCAGCCCAAACCACCTTACTTTGTAATCCTGCAATAGCCAATTCGAAAATAGCCAATTCCCGACCAGCCAATACAAATATCACCGAATGAATATCCAATTCCTGTATCATTCCGAAACCGTCTTTAATGTTTAAAAAGACATTATCTATCGGGTGTGTAATTCCACAGGCTATCTGTATTTTCTGTATTTCCGCCGGTGTTGGAGGGGTTAATATTATACGAATGTTTGGGTTAGGAGATTATTTGGTTGGTAAGGAATAAGTAAACAAATATCATACCAGAATCAGTATCATACCAGATATCAGAAGTTTTATATCTTTATTAATAAAGAAAATTACAATTAAATATTAGAATTAAATTAATACTAGTATTTACAATTTAAACAATTGAGCTAACTGCAGACTGTTGCAAACAGTCTACAGGTAGCTCAACTGATCCATATCAATACCAGTCGGAAGCGTGCCCATGACGCTGGCTATACCTATTATATCAGAAGTGGTTTTTTCCAACATGGCGCCAACTTAAATTAGGTAAACCTAAATGGTTTACAAACATTCCAATAATTAATTGCCTAGAGTATAGACACATAACGTCACATCTCTGTGCTACTAGATTTTTGCGTTTTATTTTCCTATATTCTTATTGTCTTTTGTCTATCATACAGCTATTATGCTCACTATTACTTAGTTTTCTTTGCCGGATCATTATCCTAAGGGAATCCTAGTATTTCATAAATTTACATTTTACATTATTTAAAAAATATAGTATTAGGAATATGAGCTTAAGTACCTAAGAAATAATATTTTCGTTTGTTGCAACGGAAAAAGAGTAAAAACACATGAAAATGTAGTTCGACGCTTCATCATCAGCCTATACCATCCACTGCTGGACATAGGCCTCCCCTAATGAGCGCCATAGCGCCCTATCTTCAGCTTGCCGCATCCAGCATCTGCCAGCAGCCTTTCGCAAATCGTCATCCCACCTGGTAGGAGGGCGTCCTACACTACGTTTTCCGAGTCGCGGTCTCCACTCAAGAACACGTTTACCCCAGCGGTTCTCGGTTCTTCTCGAAATATGGCCAGCCCACTGCCATTTCAGCTTGCTAATCCTTTGAGCTATGTCGATAACCTTGGTTCTCTGTCGGATGTATTCGTTGCGTTCAAACTCCGAGCATAGCTCCATAGCTCGCTGAGCGACTTTAAACTGGTGGACCAGCCCTACCGTGAGTGTCCACGTCTCAGCTCCGTAGGTCATGACGGGTAGGACGCACGCGTAGTTATACTCGTAGCACTACATGCTAGTTTAATTGAAAAGAAAAATATTACGACATCTCTGGTTTATAATCCGATTTGTCTACATCCACCCTTCATCAAGTTTGAAGTCAATTATTAGCAATCACAAAGTGGCCAGGTAGACCGTAGACCCACTTCTGACCGAAACTAATCTGTCTTTCTAATTGCGTTACTGACAACTTCCATCCCACTTTCATCCCCTAGGATTATGATCTCGCAAGGAATTATATTATAGTGAGCTAATAGAGGGCAAAAAGTTTCAGAGTTTCTTGATAGGGATATAAATTAAATTCGTTATAGTTTTTGATTTCGTTTGTGAGGTCAAACGCTGCTTTTGCTAGCTGATTGTCAATCGAATTTGGCAATGGTTTAGTAACCTTCATAACCTGTGGTTTAGGGTCGAGGATTGCTAAAACAAATTCCTGATATTGACCTAAAAATTTTCTGAAATTCATATTTAGTTAGTTTTTTTCTAATTAGAAAAAAGGTAGTAAATTATTAATAATGAAAATTAGAATCTAATAATAGAATTAAATTAAAACAAGAATTTACAATTGAACACAACGATTAAGCTAACTACAGTCTGTTGCAAACAATCTACAAGTTGCTCAACTGATCCAAGCGATCCGCCAGGTGCACCGAGCAGGTGAGTATCTGGCACAGTGCATCAGCATTGCTATACAGCGGGGCAATGCAGCCAGCGTGTTTGGTACGCTTCCGACTGGTATTGATATGGGTTAGTTGACTAAGTATTAATCCTGTATTAGATTTAATTATTAATGAATCATGTTAGTGACTATGCCCTGCTAAATATTTATTTATCTTTTAAACCAAATTGATCAAATTGAAAACACAACAACATTTTATATATCTTTAGTAACAAACGAAGTCGTTACATCGCGCGACAATTTTTTACTCCAAAAAATTATGCATGAAGCAATGTTATTCAATGAGGTGAACAAAATTCCCGTACTCCCTACATCTTGTTGAATATTTAAGGAGTCTGATGTCTCGGCATCCTGAAAATTCATTACAGGCGGTATAAAAAGCCCACCCTCTTTGTTTAAACGCAAAATCACAATAAACTTGCTCTTGTAATGGGCTATGCATTTTTGTGGAGGTTTTTTGGTTGAATTTGAATCACCGAGCGTATAATTTGGTTATAGGTTGTGTGGTCCCATGAGTTTTCATAATCTGGAGCGGAAAATTTGGCGTCTCAAATTTGGTTCGTTACTGTTTTCAGCTTGAGTAAATTTTTCAGGGGTTGAAGAGTTGTGTCACTTTAGGCCTCTTTGCTTTAAAAATGCACAAGCGAAACAGTTAGTATTATTATACATAATATATTCTCTGGCAAAAGTAAAGAACTAGGAGAAAAAATCAAGTTAATATGTAGACCATATTTTAAGAGTATATGTATAGTATATTATATTCCTTAAATATTTAACAAGATGTAGGGAATAAGGGAATAGTTTTGCTATGAATCAATATAAGCTTAAGGTAACTGTTTGTTCACTTTTCCCACTAATCAGTGGACCAAATTTTGTAGTAAAAGAAAATCAATTAACAATTTATTTCAGATAGAAAGTATATCCATCCATTATACTAATATTATAAATTCGAAAATAACTCTATCTGTCTATCTTATATGTTTCCTTTTCACGCTTAAATGGCTGAACAGATCTTAATTAAATTTGGCACTAAGGTAAACTAGTATCTCGGGCACGGATTCACCAGATTCAAAAGCGCGAGCGAAGTCGGGGACAGCAGCTAGTAATTTATTATTTGACATTTCTAAGTGCTTTTTTATGAGTCTAAATAAATAAAGTTATTGTCTACCGTCTTCAAAAAAAAAGTAATAGGTAATTTTGTATTTGTTCCTCTGAATATTTTTTGAAGTAGTTTTCATAATTCTGGCACAGACCCTCAATCCTCATATATATACATACATAGAGAGCCTTTAGATTTAGAAGTGAATCAATGCAAAACGGATTAATCAAGCCGCATATAGTGAGGGACTGAGGCTCTGTCTGGACGGTCCCCAAGGCTTGACCGCTCAAATACCGGAATGTCCCGACTAGCTTGCTATATTACCTACTGATATTTATGTTCGTTTCAAGAGATAGATACACTCATTTATTCGATCAGTCCAACCAAGGTCAATGTGTGTGGCACGAGGAAGCTTTTAACTAATGAAGTAGTTAGTTTTTTTTCGCAATAAACCATAAAAAAACTCACACACTTATTTGTATGTATTATGCAGACTTATGATGGATCTCAAAGATATAACTCTCTCTCCCTCTATCTTTCTCTAGAGAGTATGCATTCTTAGCCCTATTTAGAGAGAGAACTCTCTCTCTCTGAATAGAGCCAAGAATGACGTAAAAATACATTCACTGTGATTATAGTTATTGAGACGCTTAAAGATTTACAATTTTGAGGCTACAGAAAAACACAGCCTGTATTCATTTCTTCATTTTTTTTTACCTTGCTAACACATTTGTCTTTGACTTTATCAATGAACAGTTATCGATTTGTATAAAGCTAATGGTCATCCTGAAAACCACATTAAAATAGTTAGGGACCTTTGTAATGTACCGTGAAACATTTCAATTTACCCCGTTTTCTGCCAAATCAAGCGGCACTTTCCAATTTGTTGGCATTATTGGCCAAATTTCGGGCATAGTTTTAATGTTACTCTCTGGGGAATATTATCCGTAATATTCGATATTAATGATACAAAAGCAATGGATAATGGCTCATTAAACATTTACAATTGAATGTTATACAATTTGTATTTTAAATGGCGTGGCGAAGTCTGTGTGGATATGTTTATTTTTAAAACTACCTAAAATACATTGCAGACATAACATTCCCGAAAATGACGTAAGTATATAAATAAAATTGGCTCGGTTACTTCCGTCACTTTAAATTTGGGAATTTGGTTATTGCAAAAAGTGACAGCAACAACAGCACTTAGCAATTATTCGTGAAACACACAATTTTATCCTCATAATGAGCCTATAAATAAGCTTGATAAAGTTCCCTGGTTATTATTTACGCTCGCAATTTGCGACAAATGGAACGCATTGTCGCGATTGGCGGGAATTTGCTGCCAATATTTATGATCGTTTTTGACATTAATCTACGAATTTATGGTGTCTTTTACTTTATTTATTCTAGACTAGCTTTCAAAACACCCGTATTATAAAAGCTTGCTCGGTCTTCGATCAACGCTTGAATACCTAATGATTTTATTTTATTTTTTGAATCCAGAGCAAAGCGAAGGATTCTAGAGTAGAAAGCGAGCTCAAAGCGAGGGATTCGAGATTAAATAATTTTGGTACCGTGAGGCAGTGTGCCACTTTTAATTTTCCTAAACTATGATTAAAATTCACATACAAGAAAATAAGAGATGCTTTTAGTAGTGACGAATATTTTTATTTATTTTTTGGTACATAATCAAATAACAAATTTATTTGCTTCCTTTTAATTTTTCCCTGTTATGAAATTTTCATAGGCTTTTAGATATATATCTATATATACTTTTACTGCTAGAACTCATCTTCCATTCAATTTTGTATGTATTATTATTTAGTGTGATGTGAATGTATGTCTATCTTGCTCGCACTTATTAAGGAATCCATCGCCTCTTTTCGAATAGATGCGACTAGAGGTGATCTCGCGACTCGGCGCAGCTCGATGCCACGGGGAGTGTTCATATTATGTCAATAAAATTTATATAATTTTGTAAAGTTAATAAATTTATATATTATTTTGAATTACTGTCATAGAACGTGCGCTTTGCATCACGAGTGTCTCGCTGCACCTAGCGACCGTCGCGCTGCGTTGCGCTGCGCCTTGGGGAGTTTTTTATGCGACAAACTAGCGCCGCACCTATTTTATTTTATTACTACGTTGATTAAAGGAAATTTCAATAATCAAACGTACAGTTCTTGATACCTATTATAAGTAAGTTTTTTTTAACGCCTCTATAATAGTTTTATTCTATTAGGTTTCGGCAGAATTTCGAAGTTGCCCTTGGTGGCCACCTATATCTATTTTCGATATACTGGCTAACTAAAATATAATAACACTATTAGAGAGGCCTTAAAAAAGCTTATAATAGGTATTACAAACTGTACGATGGATTTTTGAAAGTTCCTTTGTTCAACGTTGTAATAAAATAAAGTAGGTGGCGGCACCACTTTCACGCATACCACCGCTGCACCGTCTTAAATCAATAAAATGGTATTTTTTGCGTAGTAAAGATGTTTTTTGAATCACTTTCTTTATAGTGGGCATAGCGTCGTCGTCGCGGCTCGTTTATGTATGAGCTGACCCTTAAGTGCCAATTTTTAATAAAACACAGCTTTTTAGTGACTATCATTTTAAGCAACACTTCGAGATACCTTCTCCATAGTTTCCGTAATCAGTGGAAGTGAAAATTTTCTCTCGTAAACAGTCAATATTGCATACAATTTATGCACGGGTAATTAAACGTATCATGTTAATTGCCAGCCCTCTGGTCATTTCTTTTATTTTTTAAATAAAAATGCGCATTTTTAGGCTTGAAAGTTTTAAAAGCTAGGTTATGGTTGTAAATAATGGATAATGGTATCTAATGTATTATGCTTCCACGTTAGACGAACTTTGTAGATTTCAATAAGTATTTATAAAATTGAAGTGGGCATATTCTTTCAGACTCATCGAGGTCTTAATTATTTTTGTCTATTGATGAGATTTTATTTCAATTCTTTAAGAGAACAAATCTAAAAATACATTATTTTTTCTTTATAATCATAGTATCTGTTCTATATTTTTCTGTAAAATATATATATACACTTATTAAAGTAATATTTACACTTACATCTATTTTATTTATTTACAAGATTTTAGGAAAACTTACAGCTAGGTTTGATAAATAGATTTAAAATATAGAATATACCTGACCAATGCATGTTTTTTGAAGGATAATTTCATGTTTCCGCAAATAGGTATATTTGAAATAGCATGATACAAAGTAAGTTGACGACTTACTAGAAATATCAAACATAATAAAACAGAGAAATAATGAAGTAATACAAGAATAATAGAATAGGCGACATTGTTATCTATTTTATCTATTCTTGGAATTTAGTTTTTTTTTATATAACCATTGATTTCTCCCGGATATTTCAGGATAAATTGGGTCACTCTCGAAGTGAAAAGCGAAACAAGAAACACAATTTGTCTGTAAAAGTTTGGACGGGTCGTAAATCGGTTTAACGTTTTTTGGGTTAAACAAAACGGGCATAAATTAGCCGAGGATTGACGAGGGTTCCCGACAGGACACAGGTAAGTACTAAATGCCCACGAGTGACAACCGAAGTGGTGGAAAAGTTTGTAAAAGCGGCGTAATAAGAATACAAAATAAAATATTAATGGCTGAAGTAATAATGATCAATGGGATAAATGATTTATTAGGTGTAAAATAACCGTTTTAAGAAAAAAATATCTGAGCGTCTGGTCGAAGCGACGCGTGACCCGAGAGCTGGTGAGTATCTGGCGCAGCCAGCGTTTCAGCATTACCATACAGCGGGGCAATGCAGCCAGCGTCTTGGGTACGCTTCCGACTGGTATTGATATGGATCAGTTACCTACTTGGAGATGATTTGCAACAGTCTGCAGTTAGCTCAGTGTTTGAAGATGGTTTATAAAGTACCTAATTAAAAAGCCCAGTAAAAACCTCAGTATTTAATGCGATTTGGGATTGATACACTTTAGGTGGGTGTAAATATCAGTATTTTTAATAAATAATGCTGGACAATTCACACAGCATTATCTAGTCCCAAACTAAGCAGAGCTTGTGATATGGGTACTAGATAACTGATATACATAATATAATACAATACATAGATAGCTATTTTTTATTATAAATAGAAAACGACCAGAACACCCTGAACAAATGCCTGCAGATCGTACACACATTTGTCCCGAGGCGGGAATCGAACCCGCAACCTTCTGCGTCGCAGGCAGACCTCCGCCCACCGCGCCACATCGGTCGTCAAAATAATCGTCGTTTCAATATGTTCGTGACGTTTTAATATGCATCGATGAATTTGAAATTATCTCGAGGGTAGGCATCTCAGATTTTAGACTTTGCAATAGACGGTCTACATTCCTGATCTATTGTGATTATTAATGGGAATGTTCAATTAGATAGTGTCATTGTATTCGGATTGTCTTGTATGTATCTGGATTTATCTGACCCATGGGAGTCGTATACATACCGACTTGTATTAAATCATGTCATCATCATCATCATCATCATCAGCCTATACCAGTCCACTGCTGGACATAGGCCTCCCCTAATGAGCGCCATAGCGCCCTGTCTTCAGCTTGCCGCATCCAGCATCTGCCAGCAGTCTTTCGCAAATCGTCGTCCCACCTGGTAGGAGGGCGTCCTACACTACGTTTTCCGAGTCGCGGTCTCCACTCAAGAACACGTTTACCCCAGCGGTTGTCGGTTCTTCTTGAAATATGGCCAGCCCACTGCCATTTCAGCTTGCTAATCCTTTGAGCTATGTCGATAACCTTGGTTCTCTGTCGGATGTATTCGTTGCGAATCCTATCCTTCAGAGAAACTCCGAGCATAGCTCTCTCCATAGCATTAAATCATGTACTACCATGAAAATAAATAGATATAATCATTGGTGTTTATGAGATAGAACTACGATTAGTTTTGGTTGTATTAGTGTGTTATTTATTTATTTTAATTAATTTACTTTCTACCAATTTGTATCTGACTGTAGGCTATTTACTTGTCTTTGTTTTTTGTTTATTTTTAAAATAATTATATTTAAGTAATTTAATGTTAAATTTTTTACTTATAAAATTTGCTTAGAATAACATGTGTTAATCAAATTTTGTTAATATTAACGATATCAAGTGTATCAATAGGTACCCATACAATAGGTATACATAGATACCTACGGTAGATTAAAAATATACAAATACAAATATACAAATATGTCTGTACATATGTACATTAATACAACCAAAACTAATCGTTTGCCTCTGTAGAGTTTCATCAGAAATATACATTCATATGGCGCTCATTAGGGAAGGCCTATGTCCAGCTATGGACTGGTATATGCTGATGACGATGATGATGATGATGATACATTCGTTAACACCCCGAGTCGAATGTTTATTGCCTTAATATTGATTTAATCTAATTGGTATTTCTAAATGTGGAAAATATAGATACTGTAATAGGATCAAGGTAAGGTGGTCAATTTAAAGTTTAAAGTCGCCCAGCGAGCTATGGAGAGAGCTATGCTCGGAGTTTCTCTGAAGGATAGGATTCGCAACGAATACATACGACAGAGAACCAAGGTTATCGACATAGCTCAAAGGATTAGCAAGCTTTTGCGGCTGGGCGGCTTTAGCGGTTGTCAAATAACCTGAAAATAAAACCACCAACCCATTGAGCTAAGCCCCTTTAAGCTGAAGTGGCAGTGGGCTGGCCATATCTCGAGAAGAACCGACAACCGTTGGGGTAAACATGTTCTTAAGTGGAGACCGCGACTCGGCAATCGTAGTGTAGGACGCCCTCCGACCAGGTGCAGATGCTGGCGCGGCAAGCTGAAGACAGGGCGCTATGGCGCTCATTAGGGGAGGCCTATGTCCAGCAGTGGACCAGTATAGGCCGATGATGATAATGATGAAGTAAGACCACCTTACTTCATCATTATCATCATCGGTCATCGGTCGGAAAAACCGGCCAAGTGCAAGTCGGACTCGCACACGAGGGGTTGCGTTGCGTACCATTATGTATAAAAACAGCAAAAAAAAGTTTATTGTGTGGGAGTTAAATATTAATTTTATTCTCATTTGCTTATTCTCATTGCTAAAGCGGTAACAGAAACACATCATCTGTGGCTTCAAAATTTCAACTGTCTAACTATCACGGTTCATGAGATACAGCCTGGTGACAGACGGACAGACAGGTAGACAAACAGTCAGACCGACAGATAAACAGACAGACAGACATACGGACGGACGGATAGCGGAGTCTTAGTAATAGGGGGTTAACCCTTTGGAACCCTAAAACGTTAACATATGGAGCTAGAATGGAAGGAATGAAGCAACTACACACTCAAAAGTCAGTATACTGCATAGTTAAAACTATCAATAGATATTTTTTATGTTAAACATACCACCCTTTATCCCAGAGGTTCAAACCTCGTTGCATTTGGGTTCATCATGAAATTAGAGGCAGGTCCATCACATACAACATTCACCGCAAAGTCAATAAATACATAACTAGTGAGTACAACTAGGCGACATTGACGTTTTGCCACGGCCAAACGCAGCCCCAAACATTTATTAACGAACAGAGAAAACTGTGGAGTCGCAATAGTCAGCTAAAAATGAGAACTGCATCGTCATAAAAAACCGAAGTGTTTGGTGGTTGAATGTAATACCCCTTTAATATCTCTCATTTCAACAGCCTATAATGGTCCACTGCTGGACGCAGGCCTCCCCCTGATTTTTTGTCTCATATGATATAAAGGAAGATATTTCCTGAAATCCAGAATGACTCATCTGGACCGCATCAAAGATCACGTTGCTACGCAGATGAGATGAAATTTGATGTATTTTGTATTTTAAAATATATTGTGATAATTTCATAGGCCAGTAAACTTCGTAGACATGCTAAGATACGTAGCAGTCGCGTAGCGATGAAAAGATTTCAACGCGCACTCATGCTATGTGTTTGTTTTTACTTCCGTCTGGTTTATGGATCAGTCAGACACAACCTCTAGATTGTTTACAATAGTCTACAGATAGCTAAACTGTTTTAAAATAGTTTTATTTTGTGTCTATTACTTTACATAATTTTCTCCTTTATAAACTTCCTTTTTTGTATTTAGGAAACCAATTTTTACCTGATTACCAACGGCTCCTCCGTTGGCCGTGAGGTTGGCACCCCATGTATGTATGTTTGTATGTAGATTATTTATTCCCAAGTAGTTATTTTTTTAGAAGTTATTCTTGCTTTCTTAGTATTTTTGAAAAAGTGGTAAATAAATAAATATTGTAACATTTTACTAAAACTCATTTTTTTTGCTTTGTACAACAGTAATCAAGTATTTTCTTTCCACAAACGTCAAATCTTTGGACTCACCTAGCGACTCTACAGATGTTATGTCCTAGAACCATCGTGCATACATCACGGCATGCGGACCATTATTCTAATTGGTCACAAATTATGCCTGATCGGGTTAGCGTTTAGCTTAGTTTAGCATAGGGTCCAGTAATTCGGTTTGCTCATTGTCATTGTACTGTGATTATTGTAGATGATGATTATTGTTTACAAACTATGGCCGGACTAAAAGACAGACAAAAAATTTAGTAGCTTATAGTTTGTGCATATTAAGCTATTTGTATTATGCATAATTCACTAGCCGTTATATTACATCCAAAATGCAGGTCTTGACATAGCCTACACATTTGCTCTTCTTGGAGTCGAAACCCCAGTTCCGTGGTGTACCGAGGCTCTCCGGATTTTCAATAAATTATCTGAGCTTCTGGTCGAAGCGACGCGTGATCCGAGAGCTGCTGACAGATACTCACCGGTCTCGGGTCACGCGTCGCTTCGACCAAAACATCAGCGCTACAAAGCGCATCAGCATTGCCATACAGCGGGGCAATGCAGCCAGCGTCTTGGGCACGCTTCCGACTGGTATTGATATGGATCAGTTGAGCTACCTGTAGATTTTTTGCAACAGTGCAGACTGTTACGGTTAGCTTACTGCAGAATAAGCTCAATTGTTTCAATTGTAAAATCTAGTTGTAATTTGTTTCTATTGTTAGATTGTATTTTTCTAATTTTCTTTGTTACTAAAGATGGTATTTTTACTATATCTGAAAGTTTAAAAAGTTTAGAACATTTTTCATAAGGTATGTATTGAGGAAGGGTAGTTAGCTCTTTACTGTATATTTTTAACACCTCCACTGCGGTCATCACCGATCTCCCTGAGAAACGGGGCAATTATGGCAAACGCCTCGAAAATAATATAAAGAAATAGAAATACATTTATTTAGACACAGGTACACAAAAGTATAAAATAAAATAAACAAACAGAAAACAATAACAATTTAACATGGAGGTACGTGATACAAAAAAATAAAGAAAGGGTGGTAAGTGACTCTGCCTCCATGACCCTGAGCCGAAATAGGGGTTAGCTCAGCGTGTGCTGAAAAAAAAAAATTGTTTTTGCTCAGCGCTGTTTTTCAGCCAAAGACCTTAAATCTGACTGACAAAACGGACAGCAATTCGGTGAAGAAATAATAAAAATAAAAAACATAGAATACGGGTTAAATTTAATAGCAGGTAAATGTGTCATGTACATATTTGTCGTAAGTACTGTGAAGTTATATATACAGGGTGGGGGAGGCTTATTTAGCAGTGGACGTATGAGTGCATTTGACTGCGTATGCGCATGTATTGATGGAGGTTGAGTCGAGATTAATAGTCATAACCCAGCTGCTCTCGCAAATTGATTTATATTTCATTTTTCAAACCTACATTTTACACAAGTTATCTTAGGTTCCTATGTGAACCTGCGTATCGTATTGATAGTCAACAGCAAAACAGGTTGTCATCACACACGTCCACTGCTGGACGTAGGCCTTCCCCATGCGACGCCAAAAATAGCGGTCCTGAGCATTCATCAACTTCCTGCGACCACTACAATTTCGTCGGTTTAGGATGTTACATGTTTTAATTTTATAAAATACTTTGTCAATTTAATGCATATTTAAATTATATTTATTTCCAAAGCAAAGGTGAACTCGCATTAACATAACACGGAAATCCCATAAACACATGACATTTGTTTAACTCCCTTCTGTGTAGACAACGAATTGCCAAACTTAGGGGAAGTTTGGCAATTTGAGGATAAAATTTACTGTATGATGAGCATTTTGTCTACACTTTTTATGTTTTATTTCGGAAATAAATGCTTCAACTAGCGTATCTTATAATATACAATTTTGTAAACACGTTTCTTCAGATAATTTATGTTATTGAAAATTATTATGACTTTTATCATATATGATATCATACAGGCTGCTTTTATTTTACTCTTCTTATTCTAGCGTAAAAGCAGCCTGTATGATACCGTAGGTCTAAAAATACATCGTAGTATTGGTGTGTAAAGGTAACAAATATCTTAGCATCCAGATTTTCGCATCATAATTTCAAAGTATTTTAGTGTGTGATAGAAAAAAAGACATTTTCAAAGGAAGAACAAATTCAAAAATAGTCATCGTGAATTTCCATTGTGGACCAATTTAACCCTTACACACCATGTAATGAAATTGCGAGTGGAATAATGGTTCCGTATTAATTAAATTAAAGTTAAGTAGATCGTTGTCTTGTGGTCGTATTAACCCTTTTGTTGTAATCTACCCGGTTCCTTTATTTATTAGGTTTATGTTTTAATTTATGGATTAATTACTAAATTGTTTTATCCTCATTAATATGCCTGCGTATTTTTTTTCCATTCATATAATTATTTTCGATCATACAGAAGGTAAGATGTTTAAGTTTTTAAGAAGTCTAAAACTCTTCATTTGAAAACCAGCGTAGCATTTGGTTTAGCCGAATGCTACACATTCTGAAGTTGTACCCTTATTTTCCCATTTTAATGATTTTTGATATCGTTTTATTTATTTTTTCTTTGTATAGTTTTAACTGTACTAATAGTACCTAGTATGTAAGTCATTTTATTATCTTTGGGTAAAAATAAATCTTAAAACATCATTATCATTAAAACACATAATTTTCGTGACTTTGTTTTTTGACAAATTACGATAAAATAAAATAAAAAATTAATCTCCAAATATCTCAGAAAGTTTTTTTAGCCTAGCAACATTACTAATTCAAACTAACAAAGCTTTCCTCTGACCATCACAAGCTCGCAAAAACAGCGAAACCCGCGGGTTGTGTTGCCATGTTTTATTCAAATTTACTTACATTTATACTAAAGGAAACGACCTTTGCTATCCTGAATTGTATTCCCACAGCACTTCATATATCTTCCTCACGCGGTTACGTATGTAGCTATTTATTTATTTTTAGGTACGGTTGGTTGAGAGTGATGTATGGTGCTGCAGGGTTATTTCAAAAGATTTATTTATATCATTGTTTTAAAAAATGCTTTTTGGAACAATGATTAGGACCGGTCAAAAGGGACATTGGAACAAATTTCAGACTGCTTAAAATATCCACCATAGCATAAAAAAATCATATTGCTCACTAGCATCACTTTCCAAATTTCCTCGCACGATCACGCCTGAGATTTGATTACTGCCGGTACTTTTTCTCATAATAAGTTGGCTCGCGCCGTGATTGGCTGAATCCCCGGGGGGTTTGAACTTCGTCAGCAAATGAGCAGTGAGCCAACACGATCATAATTTATAAGACAGCCAGTATTATTTATTATGGTGGAGGAAATCACCTCGCTTGGATGTGATGGTAATGTTCGCAGAATTTCAAATATGTGCCAAATATGTACTCAGCGAAAGTTTTATAGTAAAACTGGGTATATTTTACTATCTCTGCTTAATATTGCATTTTGTAGAATTTTATATTAATAGTTATAAAGTTTTTCTTAATAAATTAGAGCCATTAATTCTTTTGAAAATCCGCATAGAAGTGACTAAACCATTCTGTAAAGCATTAAAAACTGAGTTTATATATTTTTTTCAATTCCATTAACTTCATAAATATAATAATATTAAAGATAAAAAGATAAACATACATTTATTAGACACAACAAGAATAGCACAGACATACATACACACACAAGCTAGAATATTAATTATATTATATTTTACCATACGATTGTGTTTGAGCGTTTCAAACAACATTTTTGAGTTAAATGTTCTGTTAAAGTAAGGTAAAATAAAAATCACTTAAAGTCCATCATAGGAGCCTATGTAAATAATAAACCTTTTTCAAATAGGGTAATGAGAGTCAAGGGTTAATTACAAGTCAACTAGTACATAGTTTGCAAGGATTTAAAAAAAAACACTGGACAATTTACACAGCATCATTGTAAAAATAAAACATTGTATTTTAGGCATGCTGCCTTTTAGGGGCCTTTGGTTAGGTACTTTTATTTATAATATTAATTTATGCGGGTAAGCACTGTAACAAAAATCCTTAGAATTTAGCAACGGCAACACCTCTAGTCAAACGAACTAAATGTAACTTTAGTCTTTGGACATTGGAAACTTTAATTGTTTTCTCTGTAGGTGGAGTCACCTATACAGTCCGTAAGAGGTCCCAAAAATTTTCGACGAGAACCAACAGAGACTTCGTGGCTTAGTTGGTTAGAGCACACCCGTACTAAGGGTAGGACGCGGGTTCGAGTCCCGCCGAAGTCGAAAATTTTTGGGAACTTATTTCATTTCTTACTTTTATTTAGTTGATTGATCTCTGGTGATATTGCGAAAAATATACCTACAACGGAATCACTTACTTAAAACTTCTGCATAGTTGTTGGAGGGTTTTCCTACGATTACAAATTTATAACTTAGGTAAAACAAATAGCAAATAATTTTCAGTTGCAAAACAACGAGCAATTCTTTAAGTTCAGCGACTCGATTCATCATCGAGCTGTATCCACGATGGCTGCGAGTGTTGATGGTGACAATTTTTCAACGGAACAATCTCTGGTTAATCCAACGGTGAGATCCGTCTATTGAAGCGGATATTAATGTCAGATTGACGTGTTTTGATACTTTCTATTGTTTGACACGTACGAGTAATTTGCAGCCTAGGATCGAAGAGTGGCACAGACTACTTAAGGCCTATACATAAAAGTGGAAAGAAACGCACTAATAATCATTATCATCAGCCTATATTAGTTCACTGCTGGACATAGGCCTCCCCTAATGAGCGACTTAGCGCCCTGTCTGCAGCTTGTCGCATCCAGCATCTGCCAACAGTCTTTCGCAAGTCGTCATCCCACCTTGTCGGAGGGCGTCCTACACTAAGTATGCCGAGTCGCGGTCTCCACTCAAGAACACGTTTACCCCAGTGGTTGTCGGTTCTTCATGATATATGGCCAGCCCACTGCTACTTCTGTCTGTCGATAACCTTGGTTCTCTGTCGGAATTATTCGTCGCGAATCCTATCCTTCAGAGAAACTCCGAGCTTAGCTCTGTCCATAACTCGCTGGGCGACTTAAAACTGGTGGACCAGCCTTACCGTGAGTGTCCACGTCTCAGCTCCGTAAGTCATGACAGGTAGGACGCATTGCTTGAAAACGTTCGTTTTCAAGCATTGCGGTATGGACGACAAGAAGACTTGACGTAGTTCCCCAAACGCTGCCCAACCAAACATAAACTTAATACTAACCTACCAAAACTTAAAAAAAAGCTTTGCTCATTTTATTTTTTCATT
The DNA here is from genome assembly GCA_946478455.1 of Eupithecia vulgata. Classification (NCBI taxonomy): domain Eukaryota; kingdom Metazoa; phylum Arthropoda; class Insecta; order Lepidoptera; family Geometridae; genus Eupithecia; species Eupithecia vulgata. The sequence goes on along the minus strand of OX297869.1, from coordinate 5,850,960 downwards.
TTAGTACCCTAACAAAATGCATTAAAACACTGATGGTTCTAAGTCCAAGTGTTTCCGCAAACACAAGACGGCAGACTAACATGACCGTGGAGAGGTCAGGCAGGACTAACGGCTAACGTGCTTTCCGAGGGAAGGGTGGGTGTAACAATGCAATCTTCTTGACTCCGGGCTGCTATTGTGATTTTCTCTTGCTTGAACAAACCCCAATTATAAATATTGGGCACACCCGGGATTTGAACCAGGACCTCTTCTTAGCGGTTGAACAAGCTGACCGCTGCAAGTCTCAACGTTTCTTATCCTCATAATGTCACTTCGTCTCACAAAAAAAAACAAATCACATGCTTTCTAAAACTAAGGTTTTTAATTGATGAGTGAATTGCATAATTTCTTATTTTATAAAGTATCAAGACGAGTCAGACTGTACCATCCTTCGCGCCAATACTTGCCTTAGCACGCTGCATTAATATTTTGGTTGTGTTTTTCGCCGTCATCAATTCCCAGGGCCTTAAGGGGGGAGTTATTAAGGGGGGTACTCCGTCTCAATAAATTATCAGGTATGATCGGTACATTAACTAATTACGGATACCGATACCTGGGCGATACCTGTGGCTCTTGGGACTTGCAAATTGGTGTGATATTTTATCATATTTAATAGAGCGGTATTGAAATTGTTTGTTGAAAAATGTGTGTTTAATCTTATGACAAGTTTTTAAGCTTTTGAAAGACTGTGTATAGGGTTAGAAATGGTTATGTATATGTATATTTATAGTTTCTCTCTGTAATTCAAAAATAGTTCTTTGAAACAAAATACACCCGTACCGAACATTCATGTACAGATTTTTTCTCCAACTTCCCACGAGAAAAACTCCGTTCACAAACAAATAACGTCCCAATCACAATCCAGCCGCGCCAACAACCATTTTCGCAACTAAAACAGAACAGAACAATCCCGTTCCATTGTTGCAAGCAATGCAAATCCAGACGTTTCACCCTTTGCGATATTTAATTCACAACTGCAGGTAAACGGAACACCGGTAACAGTAAGTGTAAACGAAGGAAGCAACGAAAAATTTCCGGAAAAAAGAAAAAACAAAGTGAAACTCCGGCCTTATTTCCCTTGGCGATCCCCGCTCCGGAGGAAATGGAAAATATTGCGATAAGACACATTATAGATTAAAACACGTTCCTCAGGGTTAATGTTCTTTGTCGTGTGTGCTTTTGAACTTGTAAATAATGGACTGATAAGAGTAATGTCGCTTTGCATAACTGTTGTTGTGATGGGCTTAATCTTTATCTTGTTGGTTTAATGGTTTTCAGTTCCGCCTAAAGGTTTTATAAAGAGAAATTTTGACAGATTTTTTTTATCGTGTTTTAAGGAAAGTGGTTTATATGTTAATTTTTTACAACATATACATAGACACATATTTGTTGTAAGTTGGTGATTGTGATTTGTTTTCATTTTCATTTTTATATTTTCTGAATGAATAATCGTGAAATTTACTTTAGGCCTAACATGTCTTCTTTCATCATTGTTTACCATTATGATTTCACCATAAATCTCTCCTTAACAAGTTTCTTCTGGAGTTCCAACATGTTGACATATTTGATGACAGCCTAAGTTCAATTTATAATCAGTTAAGATCTTGTCTAAGTTTTCACTAGTTTTAAATCCTTTGTATTATAGATAGTTAACGTTTTGGACTAAGTAGTCTGTAAGTTAATTATTAAGCTTGAATAAATAAACATCTAATATCTAATAAATCTTTGGTAATTAGATACCACTCCAAACAGCCCTTGACCGGTTATAAGTCCGATGTAACTAGCCCCATTCTCCTCTTGTTAAATACAGCGTGCCATGCGTGCTGGTAATCGCTAAGAGATCAGACTTTAAAGCCACACACACATGTTGTAGGTACTCGGATTACGCGCACCCTTAATTTTGTGGTTCTTTTATGGGGGGGCTTCTCTTGGGTTTGTGGAGCATTAGGTTTTTAGTAAGAAAAATTTCAAAAGAAAAGAAATGTTTTTTAAAATGATACCTACTGTTAAAGACTTACTTGCTTATACTTAGTAGTTGTTACTTTTAAGTTTATTGGAAAGTGTAGTGTAAATTTTAGATTACATTTAGATTTTTTTAAAGATATAAATGTATCTTCCGAGAGTCGAAGGCATATTTTAAACACAATATTCTGTTTATTTGTTGATGGAGACAGCATTCTTCGAAATTATAATTAAATTAAGACTTTGGGCTTCATCGTCATCATCATCCGCAGATGGATTTTACCCCCTGCTGGGTTTAGGCCTCAGTTTGTTTTTTTTCTGTTTGTTTGTTTTGTTTTTTTAGTTGGCTATTAATTTTTTTAAATTAAAAAATACTAATTGGTATTATTTTACGCAACATACCGGCCCAAATGAAACTAGCAAAATGAACAATCGCTCCAAATGTAACACAAGTAGGAGCGCATATGGTAAGCCTAATTCCACCCCATACGAGGGTTGAAATAAAATAAAAACCAAATTAGGGGAAGATGATGCAACACCCCTTCGATTTTTGACAAATTCCATTATACGTTTCTAGATGCATTAGCTACTTAGCTGATGTATGTAGATAATCGAGTTTAAGATAATGGGTTGTGTTTTTATCTTGTGTAGCTATATTTTTTAGCATCTCTGCTGTTGTGAGTAGTTTTTCGTCGGAAAAATTACCGCATTTGAACCTGCCGTGTGGTGCCGGCTTAGAACTTGCACCACCCCAACTCCCCGTGTTTGTCGTAAGAGGCGACTAAGGGACATACACATGGGGACGGGCAGCAGCGCCTCCCGCATGCCCAGCGTGGAGATTATGGGCATTACCCCCATGAGAAAAAAAATCAGGTGAGGCCTGCGTCCAGCAGTGGACCATTATAGGCTGTTGAGGTTGAGGTTTGGACCGGCTAGAAAGATACCAACATTATCAACTACCTCTAGTAGGTAAGGAAGAAAACACATCTAAAATCCTGTCTGAAATGTTTGTCAAAGCGGATACCTACATTCTAAACTTTAACAGAAGCAAACAATTAAATTATCATGGATTTCACTTGAGAGAAAATACCAAACTAAAACATATTTAATCTGATATTGTTATAGGAACCTGTCAATAAGACTGAAAATTAAAGTCATTTAAAACGGGATATTTACCATGATTCGATTTTTGAGTTTTCCAATATTTCGGCACAGTTTCATGCGCCATGATCACGGAAGAACTAGTCACTGCGAGTTGGTTTTTATTGGCAGATATATCGATCTACCTTCATTCTTTGGGTGGTAGTGGTAACTTTCGTAGCAAAAGACAAAGAATGAAGGTAGATCGATATATCTGCCAATAAAAACCAACTCGCAGTGACTTTAGTTCTTCCGTGATCATGGCGCATGAAACTGTGCCGAAATATTGGAAAACTCAAAAATCGAATCATGGTAAATATCCCGTTTTAAATGACTTTAATGTTAATAACCATGATAGTTTTAAAAGTTTTAAGACTGAAAATATTTTATTTTCAGTTCGAATTCTTTTGCAAGTTAAGTTAGTCTTTTTAAACTTTCTACGCATATCCTCTAACCCTAATACCTATTATAGGCTAGTCCGGAAGCCAATTACTAACATAATATATATTTAAAAACATTGAATCGAAAACAAATAGTATTATTTCGTAAAATCCGTAAAACAAACTATCATTTCTAAGGGCCACATGTTGAACAATTTGCACAAGCAGCAAGAATCACCCGCTGCGAATATATTACGAGCACGCCCCTCGAATCATGACTGCAACAAAAGCACTTGATTATGACTTATTATGTGCAGATATTTATGGCGTTATGATTTGATGCGATAATTGCTTGAACAAGTGTCGTTTTATTCAGGGTTTGGGTTCAGCTTTCTTAGTTTTTCTGTGTCATCTCAGATAACAAGGCTCAATAATGAATCATAATCTCTAGCTCGTATCTGTCTCACACATATTCGATCTTGGGTTGATCGTATTAAGGCGCATACCCCACCCAAACTAGCGCCGCCACCTACTTTATGTTATTATTCCGTTTAACAAAAGAATTTTCAAAAATCCATCTTCCAGTTTGTGATACCTATCACAAGCTTTTTTTAATGAATCTGTAATAGTTTTATTCTATTTATAGTTTAGGCAGAGATACGAAGTCGCCCTATTGGTGGCCACCAAAATCTATTTTCGTGAACTTTGGGTGGGGTTTGCGCATTAATGTCTTGTTGGCAATCTTTGTCAATATCAGGCCCTTTTAGATCCTCTGCCAGAAAAAAATATCGATCTATTGTTTATATAAGTAACGAGCTTCGTTCTTCGCTGTTCCGAGATAAAAAGAAGTCCATGTCCGTCCACTAGATCATTGAGATCCGTTCAGCCGTTAAGGCGTGAATGGATAAAAGACAGACATACAGACAGAGTTACTTTCGAGTTTATAATATTAGTGTGGATTGAATTATGGATTCCTGTCTTAAATTATATAATCATTAACATTTGTCATTTTAGCATGCTGCCTGTCCATTGTTGTGGAGCGAAGATTTCATAGAATTGTATAAAATCTTCGCCTTGTTTCGTGGTACAATGAGACTGCTTAAAATCTTCGATCCGCTGCCTCACCACATCGATGCGGATAAATGGATAGGTACCCTAACTGTGGAAAATGCAGTATTACAATCACTGTGTTTTTTTCAAATTTCAATTGTGCAACCCTGTCAGGACTGTTTCTGACTAGTTCTGACTATCTGGCGCTATAAAAACTGAAGGGATAACTCATAACAAAGAATATCATTTACGTTCTTACAGCCTGGACTCCTTTCTTTCTCTTACCATTTTTTCATCGAAACCTATCACTTGTATCCTTCATTTAACCCTCCTCGACTCACCTCACAAATCCTTCACGGTTGATGCGATAAATCACGTTACTACACGTCCTGGGAGTTGATCAGGAGTTGAGTCACGGACGGGATCCGGCGGGATTCATTACCGCCTGATTGTCGGACTCGCCGGATACAATGCCGATTTGTAGCTTTGTAGCTTCCGATATGTGCATAGGTTCAACCTCTATAGTTGAACAAAACTAGCTGCTGTCCACGACTTCACATGCGTTTTTTCCGGATAAGAATGATCTAGGATTGCGCCTTTGATCTTGAATAGAATAGAATAGAAATACATTTCTTTGGACATGGACACAGGTACACACAAGTATAAAATAAACATGCGAAAAACAATACAAAATCAAATCAAAAATTCTTTATTTCCATATATACAAAAATGTACACTTAGAAAACGTCAAATTCTTAAAATAAAAAAAAAATCATCAGCATTGCTATACAGCGGGGCAATGCAGCCAGTATCTTGGGCACGCTTCCGACTGGTATTTATATGGATCAGTTGAGCTACTTGTAGATTGTTTGCAATAGTTTGTGGATAGCTCAATTGTTTCTATTGTAAATACTAGTTTTAATTTAAATTTATTATTTGATTGTAATTTTCTTTCATAAAAAAATACAAAACAACAAATTTTGATCTGTTTCAGTTGTCTAAGACCTGTATTATAAAAGCTTGCTCAGTCATCTATTTATGTTTGGGTTACACTATTCTAAGGCATACGTGTTACTCAAGCACAAATTTATTACTGAGCACTAAGAATTCTGAGATTGAAGAAGCGTGTGATAAAAGATACGCTAGTGGATAAAGTTTGCTAATGTAGAAATTGATCATTATAGTTTTATTTGCACATAAGGAACTTACTACACAATCTTATTTTCAAGATTCATAAAACATTTTCTCAACACGACAACTATTACCTACGTATACCATAATCTAGAAGATTAAAAAATCTCGAAAACTAACTTTCTAACAAGGTAAAGGTTTCTTGTTCGCTTCTTTACTTCACCTTAAAAAGATTGAAGTGGACAAAAAATCAAAGTGATCACTTTATTTCCTAGTTTTACTTATGTAATCTGAGTTTTGTAACGTGTCTAGAGTCCTGTAAGGTCTAAAGGGAATAAAGCACTTTGAATTTTGAATAAAATTTCAACTAAACAAGAAAATGCAAATAAAAGTCTCGAACGTTGTTTCCTGCACTTACCTTCCATCCGGCAACCCTTCCGTTATTTTTCCTCCAGTTTTTCCTCTTTCATTGTAATTAATAAAAACCTGGTCCATTAACGGTCCTATCGATTCCTGTAACAAGTTGATCTGAACTGCCCTCTGGTGTATTAAAGCCAATAACGGAAAAAAGGGCCAAAAGAGGGCCATACTAAATGGGCCGTCTCGTATTACTCTTGCATATTTATGAGGGACTAAGAACCATCAGTGTTTTAATGCATTTTGTTAGGGTACTAAAATGAGAAAATAAAATGAACGTCACTATATTTTCAAAAGCATAAGTTTTGATAGGTTAGTATTAAGTTTATGTTTTGTAGGGGGTTGGTTTGGCAGTGTTTGAGAAACTACTTCGAGTCTTCTCATCATCAATACCGCATTACTTGAAAACTAAAGTTTTCAATTAGTGCGTCCTACCCGTCATGACCTACGGAGCTGAGACGTGGACACTCATAGTAGGGCTGGTCCACTAGTTTAAAGTCGCTCGGCGAGCTATGGAGAGAGCTATGCTCGGAGATTCTCTGAAGGATAGGATTCGCAACGAATACAGCCGGCAGAGAACCAAGGTTATCGACATAGCTCAAAGGTTTAGCAAGCTGAAGTGGCAGTGGGCTGGCCATTATCTCGAGAAGAACCGATACTTCTGGGGAAAACGTGTTCTTGAGTGGAGACAGCGACTCGACGACCATAGTGTAGGACGCCCTCCGACCAGGTGGGATGACGATTTGCGGAAGACTGCTGACAGATGCTGGATGCGGCAAGCTAGAGACAGGGCGCTATGGCGCTCATGAGGGGAGGCATATGTCCAGCAGTGGACTAATATAGGCTGATGGTGATGTTGATGATGACATAACTTTAAAATTGGTTAGGTACCGCTTTTACAGAAGGCAAGAGAAAGGATCATCGATTAGTTAATTTGCTTGTATTTTCCCTACAACTTGTGCTCTATAATGTCTTGCTTACATGGTTTGTCTCCGTTGAGATTTAACGAAATCGCTGTGGCCGAAACTCGGCTAGGACCTCATCATCAATAAATCTGCATATTAACGGCTTTTTGAAATTTTCAAAAAGTGAGTTACCACACAAAACGAATTGCAAAAAACAAAAAGCTACAAACACCACCCCCTAGAAAACACCATACGCCGGATCCGTGATGCCTGAAGTAGATGACAATAAACCAATTATATCTGTCATATTTCACCCGGGTGTATTTACATTTATATTGGAGACCGGCAGATTGGCTTTCCGATTTTACAATGGGAAGATACCAAGTGCTCATCGCTTCACACCCGGGTTTGTGGTATCCATAAGAATAATGCGGTGGCCATTTTTAGATCAAAAAGCTCTCTCTGCTTTAACAAACTTTGCTAAACTGGGTATTGTAATTTAAAAAAATTGTGTGGGTAATTGATGGTTAGAAATAGTTTGGAAGACACTGAACAAGATTTTCTAAGCTATCGCATTAACACAAAAAGTGGACTGAAATATCTTTCGAAGTTATTGTTGTTAAATATCGTCCGTAATTAATGGGCAAAATGCAGTTTCCACTTTATTTAACATATTCTTGATCACAGTTGCTGACGCTGTCTTCATGTGTGGTAGACCACACATAACTTTCATTTAACTTAAAACTAAATCATTTGTTTTGCGACTTCTCTTTCACCTCTGCCTTAGAATAACTTGTATGGTCGACATGTAAGAAAAGTAGCATAACAACAGTATTGAGAAGGACCAAGGTAAGACACAGAACAGGGCGAGTCCACTCAACATAGAATTTTTTGTATGGATATGGTTGCATTAAATCCGATTTCGGGGTGTCTGATGAAATATGATTGATAAAAATCCTGTGTACCACGGATCATTTAGAATCTGCGATTTTGGATGAAGAATGACCGAGAAATTAGCGATTCAATATTTCAAAACGCTAGTAAACATGAACTGAAAGTGCAGAACTAGTGATTTTCTCCATATCAGTTCTATCACAACCTGATTAAAATCTAAAACAGTGGGGTACCGAGGCTCTTTTAGTTTTTAAAAAGAAAGTCGTCTGGTCGAAGCGACGCGTGCCCCGAGAGCTGGTGAGTATCTGGCACAGCGCATCAGCATTGCCATATAGCGGGGCAATGCAGCCAGCGTCTTGGGCACCCTTCCGACTGGTAATGATTTGGATCAGCTGAGCTACCTGTAAATTGTTTTCAACAGTCTGCAGTTAGCTCAATTGTTACAATTGCAAATAGAATTAATTTTATTCTTTTATTTGATTGTAATATTCATTATTAATAGAGATATTTTAAAATAGAGCAGATATCAATGAATTTGTAATAAAAAAAATAATTAATTCTTTACAAGCTTCAATGTGTGGTTCTAAAAATTAATCATTGAATTTCATTTCATTTCAATCATTTTTGCCATTGCAAAAATGAGTTCGTCTTTATTTGAAACTGAAACCTGAACCTGAAAACTGAAACCTGAAAACTTAAACTGTTTTTGGTAAGGGAAATTTTCATGATTGCTTTGATTTTGTCGTCACTGGGTAAAACACCATCCTTGGTATATAACTATATAACTAAACTAAATGAAGTATACTGTTGTAAGCTTAGATTTATCATTTCACCGTACCTCCTTCGAGGCAGTTGCCAGATTTTTTTAGGATTCTGCTTTTCGTGCACAGAAAATTATTGCTTTAAAAAAAAAAATTTAACTTAAGCAATGCGACACCTCTCGTCAATCGTACTAAACGTATCTTGAGTGATTGAGCAGGTTCGGATAACTTTCAATGTTTCCCTGTAGTTGGCGCTAACGGCGAGCCAGACACAGACGTGGTCTTCATAATATAAAACATGTTTTCACAAAAAAAAATCTCAGGTTTATTTTATGCGACCTGAAATTCTCTTATTAAAAGTAAAATTAGTTCTAGCCCAGAATAGATACAAGATACTCGTACTTACTTGGTTCTCCGATATCGTAAAAAAAAAGCCTCCGCCAAATCCGTTACATTAGGTTAGTGAAATGTTTGTAAACAAATCACAACAAACATAAAATGTCTGGTGTCGACGCCACGCAAGACGTTTTATTTCTGAAACTCTAGTTACAAAATATTTTAATTGCGTCTAAAAAAAGCGGCAACTAATTGAATTTTAGGTTTAGTATCGGCCGTTGTTGACAATAATTTCTCATCGAATTTGGCTGGTTTATAGTACGTATATTTCTAAAGGATAAACCAGTCATCGTATGCGTATTTGCGATTCCAGCCACGCCTGCACTCTTCGTGATTCCATAGGGGAATTGTCGCCGCACACACGACTCTCTATTTTCATTATAACCTTCCCATATCTAAGTTTCGTTGTTATCCCGTGCTGATTTGATGGGTTTTTCATAAAGAAATTGTTGTTCAAGCAAGTAACGGGCTATTTAATAATTTGCATAATCACTCCGTGTGTGCTTAACTATGGTTCGCTCACTATATTCTTCTTCTTCGCAAAATGTTGACAAGTTATTCAGTTTTCAACCACATATTTACTTTTTTTTCATCCACATATACTTGCTGTGCTTAGCTGACTCGCAGCCGGTATTTAATTACTTTGATTCAAATATCTAAGAAGTGCTCCTTTACCTTACGGGACTCTTGGACACGTCGTTAAATTCAAATTACATAAGTAAAACTGGGAAATAAAAATATTAGTTTGATTTTTTTGTTCAGTTCAATTTTAAGGGAAGTAAAGAAGCGGACAAGACACGTTTACTTACCTTGTTACGTTCTAGCTACAGTAAAATGAAAATAATATCTATATCGAAAGAAAATTACAATTAAATAATAGATAAATTATAACTAGTATTCAGGCTTGAAACAATGAGCTACCTGCAGACTGGTTCAAACAATCTACAGGTGGCTCAACTGATCCATATCAATACCAGTCGGAAACGTCCAGACACTGACTGCATTGCCCTGCTGTATGGTAATGCTGATGCGCTTTGCTAGGTACTCCACCAGCTCTCGGGTCACACGTCGCTTTGACCAAAAGCTCAGATATTTTTTTTAAAACCCGGAGAGCCTCGGTACCCCACGGACCTAGTGTCCTAATGTGTGGGCTCTGTCGAGACCTGAATTTTGGATGTATTATAACGGCTAGTGAATTATGATCATAGCTTGATAAACAATGCACAACCTCACAACAAAACTATAAGCTCACTTACTGAAAAGCCCACTTACTAGCTCTTGCTTGTCGCGACGGCGGCGTTAGGTTCTTAGTTTTCAAGTTGGAGTAAAAATTGACCAAAGCCTTTTTTACCTTTTGTAGATGACAGGCCAAAAAGTTCATCCAACCTTTCGTATTTGTAAAAATGAGACCTCTTTTCTTTTTAAATCTAGATCAAGAAAAAAAATTACCTAGCAGGTTACATAATCGATTTATTTAGTAATTTAGAGAACTCTACCGCTCTACATATATCAACCCTCTTTGAAGTTTCTCGAAAGCTAGAAAGAAAATGACATCTGGCCTCAGATGTTTCAATCTAACTTCCGACGCCAATAAAACTTGAAATCCCATGGTACAATAAAAATTCACAACATGCACCATCGAATAAATAACTTTGACAGTGGCCACAATAGCATTTCCACTGGTCACGTTTTTTTATCCCATTATTGTTTCTGAGAAATTGTAACAGTTTTGACGAGTGACCTGCCCGTTTTTCTTGCGCTGGTCGGGCGGAATGAAAAATTTTCAAGTCCCCTTATGTCCCTAGGGTGTCGTAAAACTCGGTCCGGTGCAGGATGGTCCTGACCGCCGCCGGACAATTTGTCATATTCATATGTTAACGTGTCCGTCTTTTCTTGCAAAAAGTGGATAACTTAATTCCGGTCGGCGCGGCTGGTTATTCGATTTGTGGACATTCAAATTTCACGTCTTGTTATGGTAATACAGGTGTTGTCTCGCCCGGGGCGGGTTTTTATTTGGAGTGTGATTTCGTTTGTGGTCGCGGTTTCTGTCAATCTTTTATGGGTTCGTTACAGTTAGGGTTTTATTTGTTTATATTATTACAAAGTCTTCTATGCTTTATTTTGCAATTTATCTAAATGACGTCAGTTTTCCATTTTCATCGATATTGTAGTTCAAAGCTTTTCACACAGAACCACTGGTACAAAAGTGGTCCCAGTTGGTCTGTACTAACTACAGCACATGACAACTAGTGTTAAGCGATCACCACAAAACTAAAAGTAATTCAGTTAAGTAAAATATATTTTATCAAGAACTAATCCCACCCCTACTCTAAAACCTACAACGTATTCCTCCGAAAGTGACCGAGGCATAACCAGCAATATCAATAACCCCAGCAATTGATGCCTTGTCCGATTTGTTCGGAGGAATCGTTTCTCACTAGGTTTACGGCGCACGTGACTGACAGACTTGCGTGTTACCCTACTGAAATATAATTAGGAGGTTGCTTACTTATGTTTTTAACCTGGCAATACCTTCACAAGCCTTTAAAAAATAATATAAAAAATAAAAAGCTGGCAAATGTTGTTTAGTTCATAAAATTACAAAATAAATTTCAAAATTCTATTCAACGTTTTCAGTTTTGAAAACTGTTTTTAAACACTATAAAATAAGGTGCAATGTTGTTATGACATACGGTTAGGTTAGGTGCAGGCAAAATATCAAATGTTATGAAAATTATATGCACGATCGAAGGTTATGTGTTTTTCGTAAGTTGCAAATACTGCCATTTCCTTTTACCCAATTTAAGAGTCCTTAATATGGGTCGTGCATAAAAATGTATCGTCTTTTTTTTCGCACATTTGGCGCTTTGAAAGTAGTTGAATAGTTTCATAGAATTCGATTTAGTTTCTGAGTGGTTTAGTGAAACTTGTCAAAGGCTATATTCACGAGATATTATATTTATCTCATACTTTTTATTGTTCATGTAAGCGAGATTGAGGAACTATTGAGTTCTCTAAAACTTTTCTCGTGATCTTATTATTCACTCTCATAATATGAGAGTTTCTCTCGTTTACGAGAAAAGTTTTAGAGAACTCGATAGTTCCTCAATCTCGCTTACATGGACAATAAAAAGTATGAGATAAATATAATATCTCGTGAATATAGCCTTTGACAAGTTTGTGTTCAGATCTTAATCTTAGTGAGTTCATCGGTACATAGAAACTATTTTTGTGTAACTATCGTTGTTTTAATATAAAGCATACAGTTAATTATCTGACAATTCATGTGTTATTAAACAACGATAGTTACACAAAAATAGTATGTATGTACCGATGAACTCACTAAGATTAAGATCTGAACACAAGAAGCCAGCGGGAACCGCTCTAAAACCTATTACACACGAACTTAATTAACTTCAATTTATTTACTCTTATCTCTTGCAGCGTCATTTCACAGCTAAAATGTAAAGCAAACAGAATTTTTGTCACCATGTCCAATGAAATTAGGTACTTTTGGTTAAAACTATTTTCATACAAACACATGTAACGTACAGTGTTGAAATGCCTGCTACCAAAATTAAGACAAACCTGACGATAGCTGTTTTAGATCAACGCCGTAGTGTAGGTAATCGGTATAACTACTCAGCTTAGGTAATTAGAATTTCGGTAGGTTCTAAATAAGTTCTTTATTTGGTCTATCCACACTACAGCCACAATGTAGCAGTTATATTATTAAGAAAGACTAAAAAAGGCCGACGCATGCCACGAGCTGCCATTTATTAGGACCCCATCATTATGACGAGACGTTAGAGTGACAACTGACCAATGTAAGCCAAACATTTGTATGAAATCGACTGCAACTTAAGCCCTATAACAACAGGGTAGATGACGCTAACTTATGACAGTCGGACACGCGATCGTGTCACGGTAATGACAGAATAATAAATTATGTTGTAATAACTTATTATAATGTGCTCCAGGGCCTATGATACCCCCAGGGAAGGTAATGGAAAGATTGTAATTAGCAAATTTGGTAAACGAAAGGTGTGACATGTTTGGGCAGCGGGTAAATTTACCTCAAATTGGGTAATAAAGGGTTGCTCTGTCATATTTACATAGATAAGATGGGTATTATCGCGGAGCAAAAACACTCCCATTTTTTTGGTCATTTAGGGTTGAAAAGGGCTACATTTTTCTTCAGTTAACTCAGTCTTATAATTATATAATATAATAATTATATAATACACCTATTGGATTTGGGATTGTTTTTTTTTTTGTTTTGTTGAAGCAAGTGTTGTGTTTTTTTTTTCAATGCAATACAACTCCATGAAGAACAGACATTCAAAATTACAATATTTATAAACATATAAACTCTATTTGAAATAGTCCACACTAAGTATCTTGCACGGAGATAAGATGACAAGTGGAGTAAGCTTCTGGAACTGAATGGCCTCCAAGATCAGGGTTCAGAATGGACGGACATCCAGTGGTGAGATGGGATGACGATAAATTACTAACATCGCGAGACGAACCTGGATGAGATTGGCGCTGGACCGTGTGGTACAAAAAGTTGGAGGCTCATATCCAGCAGTGGGTGAAGTCGAGTTGCAGATGATGATGATACATTATTTTGTCATTTTTGAACCTAAAAATAACAAAAATTTAGTAAAAAAAAACCGGCCAAGTGCGAGTCCGACTCGCGCACGAAGGGTTCCGTACCATTATTAAAGCGGCAAAAATATCACTTTTGTTGTGTGGACCTTAAATATTTATTTTATTCTGTTTTTTAGTATTTGTTTTTATAGCGGCAACAGAAATACATCATCTGTGAAAATATCAACTAACTATCACGGTTCATGAAATACAGACTGGTGACAGACGGACAGACAGACAGACGGACGGACAGCGGAGTCTTATTAATAAGGTCCTATCAATTAAAAACAGAATAATTAGTGTATTTACTTTCCCTAGTAAGAAACGTGCGTACATGCGCCAATTTTTGTGCGTAAAAAATACTTTTGAAATAACGATTAGATAGAGAAAAGTAACATACTTTCATTAGCCAGTACAATAAAGCGATGTAACAAAGTAATAAATTCAATTCTTTACTATAGTTTAGCAAACAAACGCGCGAGCCTACTCAGTATGCACCCTTGGGGAGGCTCAACTAGTAAAATAGTTAATTTTTAATTACATTTTTATTACAACGCATCCCATCCAATTACGGAAGAAAAACGCCTATGCTAATTGTTAGAGCATAAATTAAAAAACAAACATAATTGTAGGCTATACTCCTTTATCTAGATTAGGTTTGTAAGCCTGAGTAACCAGACTAAAAATACTTGTGTATGAAAATCGCCGCAGCTAATATTTGATCTTGATGGTTATTAGATCTAATATTGATATTCAAGGATTTATAGCCTGAAGCCTCTTGTACTCTACAGAAATTTCAAATATTAAAACTAGAAAATAATGTGGTCACTCAGATTTTTCTGTTCTTTAATTTATTTCTAAGGTAACGTAAAGAACTGAAGCAAAAAACTTTACCTCTTTAGGTTGTTAGTTTTGTAGTTGTAACAAAACCCATCTCAGTTACCAGGGAATGGGAGGCAAAATGTATCAGGGAACAAAATCTTACATCTAACAAACTTTCAACACTAATACTTTACTTTACTTTAAAAGTCTATCATCATTATTTAGGTATCGTATCAGATTAAATTATTAGCATGTATGTCTCTCAATGTTGAATTAATTTATCGTGTTATGTTTTATTTTATTTGGTATTTGTTTATTAGTATAATTGATTTGTATATTTTTTAGCTTATCATAAGCTCCGCTGTCCTAAAGTAATCTCCGTGTATATTAGTTACCTGGAAGAAATCGCTTTAAGCGATAAGGCCGCCAACTCCATGCCTTTGTTTAGGATAAGTTTTTTTAATGTAATTTATGTTTTTAGTGTTAATGGGCTATGAAATAAAGCATTATCTAATTCTATCTATCTAACAAACACAATTTTACATTATCTACATAATGTAAAATTGTGTTTGTTGTTGGTACCATGGATTCTTATAACACATTGAGTGAGTTACTTTTCTGGAGTCTTTGAGTACAAAGCACTATGTCCCAGGTGACATTAGCCGATAACACACATATCGTATTCGCATCGGGTAAAAGCGTGGAGGTTTGGATTTACATCTCGGTTACACGAGTCGAATTTCAAAGGGTTTTTTACGTGAATCTAAGGTTTTTTCAAATCAGAGTAGCTACGTGCCTATGTAAGTTTTGTGACATGTACTATTCGGAGAATATCAATTGCTGATTTACTTTTACAATACAATACAAAAATACTATAAAGTAGACCAAGAAAATATTGAAAAGAGTCTAATGTCTCTTTTTCCGCTCATTGTACTAATCATAAGACATAATAGGAGGCCTTATCGGTTATAAGCGTTACCTTATCTACTTTTTCTACTTACGGACCTATACCTATATAACCGTAATTCACTTTTACCGTATTGAAGATCTGAAATTCCGTATGTTCATGCTTAGAAGAGCGGTGCGGTACTGCTAGAGCTACAAGCTGGTATAACTGCTAATAGGCAAAAGTTGACTTCTTTGCCTATTGGCAAGTTGGAAGCACGTTGGATCGCTGAAAATGTTTTACATACTAAGCCCCACTTGCACAACAATATTTAAAAGTCTAATTTTGATTAACTTTGACGTATTTGTATGGTTTGACAACTCACTAATCAAAATTAAGAAAGTTAATTATCGTTGTGCAAGTGGCACTTAGAATCGCTTGCACAACGATAATTAACTGGCTTAACTTTAACTAGTGAGTTGTCAAACCCATTCAAATACGTCAAAGTTAATCAAACTTAGACTTTTAAATATTGTTGTGCAAATGGGGTTAAGGATGTAAAACATTTACTCAATAGAAATGAAATGAAATTTTACTTACCTTAAACGTAGCTTTACAGACTTACATGTGTATATTATACAAAGTAACAAAGCAGTCTTTGAAAATTCCTACCTATATCAAGTTGGATGTAAACAAAAAACAAATTGGCTCATACAATAATGTCGCTTGATGACTGAGAAAATTCTAAAGAACAAAGGGGGTTGGAGACCCTGCCAGTAGAAAAAAACCGACAAATAAATAATCATTAATTCTACGACAGAAAATTTATCATTTTTTACAAATTTATTTCATACAACGCATAAATAAACACAATGTTAACACTCACTGAAAACCCATTCAAAAACAACACAAAAATGCACTAGGAGTCCCGTACATTCATAACACAATAAATATGATAAAAAGTATTATTGGGGTATCAATGTGCCCGCGGGGACCTACGGTACCCGTAATATTGTTTTTATTTTCACCCTTTACGAGTGTAACTTTAAACGTATTGAAATGATGTTTGATATAAAGATTTATTGGGTGTTGTGAATTTGCCAGTATTTTTTACGCAGAGGTAAAAAGGGCATAATCCTTGTGGTCCTTCGACATCTCAACTCGATCGGGTTTTACCATATGGTTATTTGATATGAATCTCTCCACGCCTTTGTTTCTTCGTATTATAAAAAATCACTTTTCTACTACCTTATTTCGCTTTTGTTTTTAACAGGAATATTGTAAACTAATAGTCTAGTCTTCTAAAAAAATCTAATAAGTCCGTCAGTTAGATTATCAGAAGATATTGGACACGTCTTTCTATTGGCTTTTTCTTTCTATTGGCAATTATACATAAAACTATGGAGATATAGCCATTTAAAGTTGCGCATGACGTCACGCCGGATGACACTTTGTGACGTCACGAGCCCTCACTCCAAAACTTTGACACGCAGTATCTTTGTAGTTTTTTGTTTGAAGTTGTTTTTTGTTTCCAAAGAAAATTCTGATCATCTAATTGACGGGCTAATGTTGTTAACTATTTATTAAGAAAATTACAATAATAGAATTAAACGGCTAATAAGATATTTTTAGGAAACTAGCCTATTAAAAAGCGGGGAGCCCGGAGTGTCTCACTGCAGGGTAAAAGCAAAAGTTTGTGAGTTGTGTTTGTAAAGATGTTCGGCTAAAGCATACACCAAAACCACTGCATGGAACGGGCTGTAGTTTTACACACAAATATAGAATAATACTTTTCATAAAAAAAAAACACGCGTGAAGTAAGTCGTAAGCTAGTATAGTAATAAATGAGAAGAGGACATCGATAAAAGGAACAAGATGCAAGAGGAATAACTCTGATAAAAAAAAACGGTTGTAGTGAACTCATCAGGGTGGTAGGTTCTTTCTATGTCCTTTAACAACTCCAATGCGATAACCAATCCGCCTGCTAAGCACGGTGATTGTGATTATTAGGAAAAATTCGCCGTTGTTTGGCTAGATATGTTCAGCAGTGGCCACATTGATCCAATATCGTAGCAGAAAAAACAGTGTACCTACTAAGGAAATTCAAGTCTGTCTTATTTTTTTTCAAAATTTTCAAATTTGTATTTACACCGCAAGTCAAACATTAGACAAAAAGTTCCTTCAAACCTATGCATCATTTAAGTTATATATTAAACTAAAACTTTGTGAAGGACTAACTGTCATTCTTTAAAACTTAACTGAGTACTCAGAATATTTTCTCCATCACCATACAATCACAATGAAAACACGAATAAACAGAACCTTGTTAATTGTTTTATTCGTTTATCCGTCTTGTAAGCGTCCCCGTAGACTTGGCTTAATTAATTTGACATGGGTCTGACTTACGCTTTACTTAGTTACCTGGAGATTGGTTAGTATGATGTCGGCTTAGACAGATTTCCTTAGCAATTCGCGCCATTTTATTTAACCCTTTTACTTTTTTTTAAAGAAATTTTTCCACTCCCTATGTTTTGTTCTTAAACTAAACATTCTTAACTGAGTATAAAAACATACGTACGTATCAAACTACCTAATTCCAGTATATCGACTTTAAAACGTGATAACAAAAACAGTAATAAACACATGCTTAGGTACTCAGTAAAGTATTTTGTTATAGACATACCCTCGATTTTTTTGACGTAAAATGAAGTTATGTCGGTCTTACTGAATGTAATCTGTGGCAAATGAAAACTATGCTGCTATTCCATTTTAGTAAAGATATTGAAGAAAGTATTTTGCAAGATTTTTAAAACAATAACCGTTAATTTAACTTTTGAAATCGTTTTCTTTAAAGGAATCATGCTTAAACACAACTGAATCACCGATCACAACCTACACAACAGCTACAAAGCAATATCAAAAACCAACATCAATTTCAAATCATGCCACCCCTGGTCAGCCAATAAAACTCCGCTTACGGAATCTAATTTTTCAGGCAAACAAACCTGCAATATTGTTGGCAATTGTGAGGCAATATTTACGCCAATTCTGAGGCAATATCGTCGCCAATAGTGAGGCAATAACAAGGTAAACGTCCCTGAACCCCGCTGCTTATTTACTTATTGTAAACTCACATGACAGGTGCCTTAATGGGCGGAATGACATGGCGTGGGCTTGACAAAGATGAGTTAACGCAGTTCAGATGATACAGTCCCTATCAGGTACTTTAGAATGCTCGTCGCATAGAAACTTGTCCTTCTGTTAAATCATTGAAAAGATAAAATACAATACAAATACAAAAACACTTATACATCAGAAAAAGAACATTACAAAAAGACATTACATGAGACAAGTGGCGGCTTTATCGCTTAGAAGCGATCTATTCCAAGCAACCTTTGTATGGAAATAATTATATGAATATAAAAAAGGCAGATTAGATTAGACATAAAAGATTCCTACTTTAACTTTTCTAAAACAACAAATTATTTAAGTAGGTTTTAATGATTGTTGATGACGACATAAGTAGCGCAGCTGAGGTTACGAATTAGATTTCCACCATTTTGGTCAAATATTTGTACGATCTGCAGATACCATTTGTTTCCAGAGTTCTGGGTGTTTCCTATGTAAAATAAAAAAACCTATGTAATTTAACATAATATTAAGTACCTATATCAGTAATCTAGTATCCAAAACACAAACTCTCCTTACTTCGGGGGCCAAAATGATGCTGTGTGAATTGTCTAGTATTTTATTTATTAATTTATCAAAGTTTTCCAGACTTATGGATGGTACTAATTTAGGGATAGGCCTGCCAAAATTAATGACATAAACCACAGACCTGCATTCGCCGCGTCTATTTACACATGTAGTTTAAGGCACGATTTAACATTTCAAAGGTCCTTCGCTATCTGTCATCCGCATCCATTGACGCCCTACAACGTGTCTCACGATAAAGCCTCTCCACTCACAAACTCACGCGCAGTCGTGAACCACCGCGAACCATGAGTCCCATTCTCAAATTAATATGTTGCGGCTTCGTGTTACGTTCGTGCCTCGTTCGGTTTATTGTCCTGCAACAAGGTGTGCATGATTCGCGCGCGAGTGTGGATGCCTTGGCAGTGGAGAGGCCTTACCATACTTACCAAACTTACCACTTACCTAGTATGTCTAACACTCGGCACGGTGTTAGACATGATCTCTATGTATTTATTTCAAAATGTACAGGGATGCCTTAAAGTTAATTACCATACCATTACCATACCATTATTATATAATTACCTGTTTTACGGCAAGGTAGAGCTCAATACCTCACAGTGGCTAGAAGTTTTTAAATGAATATATAAGACGTGTCAGTACAAATTAATAAATTTAGAAAAAACAATGGGTTTAAGAGAAAATAAATAAATAAATGAAATAAATTATAAGCAGAAGACAGTACGGATGGTAACTAATGAAGGTACACTTACTATGTATAACTAATACTTAAAGTAGGAACATATACAAGTACAATGAATACAAAATAGTTAATAGGCCAATTACTATAGTCATACGATATTAGCGAGTAACTACAAGTAGCTTCTCAGTGCATCTCTTCATCTTCTCTACGCACTATATCTAAAACGACTTACAATTATCTTCTGTAGGCACAATATGACATCCCAAGAGATATAGAGTAAAATGCACATCTGTACTCTTACTCTGTGTCTGAACAGTGAACGGTACCTCTTGGGAAATCGAGTGTTGCGCTAGTTACGGGTGCCGGGCGCGGCTTGGCAGGGCCTAATTAATTAATTATATTGATCGGTTATATTATTATGAGTTTCGCAAGTAATGGATTACCTACTTCATAATGTATGCCTCAATGGGTTCATCATCATCAACCTATACTGGTCCACAGCTGGACATAGGCCTCCCCTAATGCCGCATCCAGCATCTGCCAGCAGTCTTTCGCAAATCGTCATCCCACCTGGTCGAAGGGCGTCCTACACTACGTTTGCCGAGTCACGGTCTCCACTCAAGAACACGTTTACCCCAGCGGTTGTTGGTTCTTCTGAGATATGGCCAGCCCACTGCCACTTCAGCTTAAAGGGGCTTAGCTCAATGGGTTGGTGGTTTTAATTTCAGGTTTTTTGACTACCGCTAAAATTTTTGTCAAAATTAAAATGATTCAAAGCTTGGAGTTCAAAGACCTATTTTGCAGCTGTTGGTCTTTTCTCTTAATTGTTTTTTCTTTTTCTCTTTCTTATCTGTCTCTCATAAATGTCTGTTATTTTGATTTTCCTACTGTACAATGTATTTAATCAGACAATGCAACATTCTAAAAATATGCCCAGTTTTTTTTAAGGTTTTAATTAATAAAACAATTAATGTTATACCCCACTTTTCTACTTTTTATCTATCAATGTAATAAATTAAAGTTTAAGCACCTATGTTGAAGTCGAAATATGCCAACTGCAGACAGTTGGCTCAAGTTTCAATTGTAAAAACTAAGAACTCACTCAGATTTTTTTTAAAACCCGCGTGCCTCGGTACCCCACGAACCTAGGATCTCGACTCCAAGGGGAGCAAGTGAGTAGACTCTGTCAAGACCAGCATATTGAATATAATATAATGGCTGGTTAATTATGATCATAGCTTGATAAGCTATGCACAAACAACAAAACTATAGGCTACAAAATAAATTCAAAGTGGCTTTTACCCGAAAACTAACACCGGATCAGTAAGTGGCAGCACTAGCGACAGTTACCCTATCTCTACAAACCGATAATGGACTGTGAAGTCTCCAGGCGCTGTCTGTCTGACTCTACAGACTTGGCTAGGTGACGCTGTCTAACCTAGGGGATGGATTTTGTCTGGATCAACTACAGATTAACTATTGTTCATACCAAATGTGAATATTCAGCTTGCCGGCCTCTGTGGCGCGGTGGGCGAAGTTCCGCCTGCGACGCATGAGGTTGCGGGTTCGATTCCCGCCTTCTGACAAATATTTGTACGATCTGCAGGTATTTGTTCCGGCCGTTCTGGTCGTTTTCTATGTATACTAAAAAATATCTATCTACGTAATGTACTGTATTTGGTATATCAGTTATCTAGTACCCATAATAACACAAGGTCTTCTTAGCTTGGGGTTGGGGCTAGATAAGGCTGTGTGAATTGTCAAACAATTTTTTTCTTTGTGAATATGATATGTTTTATCTTAACTCAACTGATCCATATAAATACATGTAATAAATTGATTGTTTTGAAAAAAGTTAACCGACTTCTGATTCCTAAATATTTGCACTGTATTTTTTAAGTTTTGTGGGACAAACACTAAACACTAGAGAACATTTTTTTTTGGGAAAATATCGGAATTATTTTGCTCCTACAGTATAGTAGAAAAAATCCAAATCGGTCCACATTTGACGAAGTAATCAACGAATATACATAGAAAAACATACACACAGCCAAACACCTTACCTACAACCTTCTCTTTTCTTTGAAGTCGGTTTAAAGTACAAACCTTATCTTGAAATCATTAAATGGTTTACCATTTCTTTTATCACTGCCCAGCCGCAGCAACACGAGCATGATCTTGCACATTTGAGTCAATGGCACTGAAAGTGTTAATAAATAAAGTAAAAAAATCTTTCATCTATTTTCTAATAGTAAAGGTCTAAATGTCTTTGTTAGACAAACGTTTTAAAAAGTATTCCTTCATTATGCTACGGTTCTACGAAATCGCTACGACGTAGCGCTACGTTAAGATATTCAAAGTCTATGTATTTTACGATCTTATCACTTGAACTGACTTTTTTTTTACTTTTTTACTTTTCTTGAAGCTTGTGCAGCTTAAAAATGTTACTTAGGCTAAAGTAGTAATCTTTTTATATCCAACCACAATTAAATTACTATCTATTTTGAAATATTCTATTATTTATTAATTTTAGTGAAATTAATTAATAAATATTTTTTTCTCTTAGTAGTCCGCTAATAATAGAAGTCTTTAAAACCTTTAACAGGGAGGCCTGTGCCCAGCTGTGGCAGTCCACCGCAACGCAGGTCTCCCTCAACGAATGGACATCAAAGACGACATCAAAGAAATCTCATGGCATTTTTACCAGAGAAGACAAGAAAATTATTTCAAAGAAACGATAATCTTATTATAAATTTAAAGAAAAGATGTCATGGTTTACCAGAAAAAGACATGATTTCATCAAGATACCAGAAATGTCCAGATCTATAACACTAAAAAACTCTAGAATGTTATCTCTATTCACTTGAATTTTATCTTATTCCAAGACTAGATTTCCTCTGGAACCGAATCCAAGATTAAATTCGTGAGTTCTCGCAATAAAAGCCTTGCAATATAAACATTTGTAGATAACGGTGTCGAATGCGCCCTGACGGACATAACCGAGGGAGAGAATTGTAAATAGTTCCACACACGTTTAGTTTACAATATTTGTGCGGTTCCGTGCAAATGGAAAAACTGTGAGGGTAGAGTAGTGAGAAAACAGATAATCCACGATTATACTGGTGCCTTTTCACAAAATCTATGCCCATAGGAAGCAGCGTAATCGAAACGTGTGTCTCTGGTAGTGGTAGGCCATTTCATTGGTCTCTTTACCTCCCTTCTTCACCGTGTTCTTCATTACTGAAAGTCGTGCCTGCTTTGAAAAGCCTTTGTTGAAGAGTTGACCAGCTGCTTCCAAGCATCTTTGATTTGTCTAAGAGCAGTGGTCACTGGAAGTTACGTAATCTCTCTCCCAAAGTCACACCAGCGGCTTGGTGATCGGCCTCGTAGTCTTTTCCCAGCCACCTTGCCAACAACAACCAGTATCTTCAAGTTATCTGGGTTTCTTCAAGCTTTGTGACCTAATTAGCTTAGGACTCGATAGTAACAAATGTTAGTGATGGCCACGCCTTATTTTACTGTTTTGATAGAATATTGTAAAGAAAAAATAATTTTTAATACTTTTTACTGGTTCTGCCTACGATCTAAAGCTACTCTACTTAAAGGGGGTATTGGAAATGCTGATGTGTGTAAGTCGACGGGAATTAGACGTTACGACGGCTGGGAATTGCCGGCGGACTTCCGACGTCATAGGTGGGATATTAGCTGCGTAATGGGTTTGTTTTGCCAGTTACCTGTGCACAAAATAAAAAGGTTGAATTCAAAATAAAGGAAGAAACCTCTTGTTACAATATTATATTAAAGGCAGATTTACACAATCTAAATTTAAAGTTTAGATAATACTATCGAATTGAAGAGTTTGCTTGTTCTTAGGTACTTCTCTAAGTTCTCGTTAGGGTGGGGTGCAGATTCGAGTCCTGCCGAAATCGAAATTTTTGGGGAACTTATTTTATTTTATTCGTTGTTTGTAATGATTACTATCATTTTCAGCCAAAACTAATCCAAAGGTCCTTTTTGCCTTTGTCCCTCTCTTTACTTCCAAATCTCATAATTCAACATTATTTTGTTGAAAAACAAGCTCAATATTGAAGAAAAATAATTAATAAACGAATAGTTTGGGGGGCAAGAAAAGTTTAAGAAATTTCCGATCACGAAATTAATCACATTTCTTGTATTTTCTCTGATATTTTACCTGGATTTTACCTTTTAAGTAATTTTTAAACCAACCACCGTAACAAAGGTAATAATCATCAACATAAACAGCGATGTGCTAATGTGCGAATGTGTGAACTACCCGGACGTGACGTCACGATTAACACGTGACTGCCCGCCTAATCACCGTGGGGTATGGGGTATAGCTATAACTAGACCGCCCCGGTGTGGATATAGCAGGTATATGTAGGTCCCGGCTATTATTATCTGTTATCGTATAGTACCGCTGAGACGGAGTCAAAAATTAAAGCTCTGGCATTTATTTTAATCTCATTAATCATATTACAAATCAATTTTTTCTATATATATAGAGATATAAGAAAAAAATTATAAGCAGAGGCTTGGCATAAAAATAATCGTGAAAGGATTCATGACCTCAATTTACGAGAAAACAAAATTTATTAGGTGTGTTATTTTTTTTATTTTGTAGAATGAAATTCATATTCTTGGTATGGTTAACTTCACCTTCAACATTGAAATGTACCATTTACTGCTAACTTCACTTCTTACCATTGCAAATCTACGTGACTCTACCTACCATACTAATCACGTGACATGTTTGACGTCACAAATTGAACACGACGTACGGTGTTGCAATTTGACGGTATAATTGAGATAACTAGATCATTGTTAACTCGGTCGCGATTTGAAGCAACGTTTAATTCTGCTTTGGCTTGTGTCAATTGTGTTTATGGTACTCGCAGTTCAAGTGTGGAATTCTGATTAACTCGTAGTTTAAGTGTGGAATTCTGATTAACTCGTAGTTTAAGTGTGGAATTCTGATTAACTCGTAGTTTAAGTGTGGAATTCTGATTAACTCGTAGTTTAAGTGTGGAATTCTGATTAACTCGTAGTTTAAGTGTGGAATTCTGATTAACACGTAGTTTAAGTGTGGAATTCTGATTAACTCGTAGTTTAAGTGTGGAATTCTGATTAACTCGTAGTTTAAGTGTGGAATTCTGATTAACTCGTAGTTTATGTGTGGAATTCTGATTAACTCGCTAGACCTTCAACTTTATTTTTATGGACAAAATAAACGTTGAAATTGAATGTACAATTGTATACAATTGGTAAAAAACCTATTTATCTGGTAAAGGTGACATATGATCGCAAATTACGATTTTACAAACAAGATCCGTCGGCGTGTGAGTGATCTACACTGTTCCGATTTTTATATATTTTTTGTCAGTATCGTTAAACTGTTTATATAAATATTTTTACTAAAACATAATAAGTAATCTGGTAATTAATTTAACAACATCATGTGTCGACACACTAGCGCCTTCCCATTTTCCTAGTACTTCCGTGAGTGCTGGTGCAGCGGCAGATGAGGCCGAACATCTCAAGAGTCGCAAATATGCTGGTATCGAAAGAGCCTACGCATTTGCTCCACTTGGAGTCTAAACCCTAGGTCCGAGGTACCGAGGCTCTCTGCTATAATAAATAATAAGCTTTTTTGAAACATCTGCTATAATACTAGCGGTCCGCCCCAGCTTCGCACGGGTATAGTATATCTGTAGCATAATGTTACTCGGTGATAATGAAGCTTTCTACGGAAAAAGAATTTTTGAAATCGGTAAAGTAGCCTAATTTTTTTCGTTACATAGAAAAATACAAATCTTTCCTCTCTATAATATTAATGCAGATTTGTAAAATCTTTAAAAAAAAACAAAAATATTTGAACGTATAGTCGAAGCGACCCGTGACCCGAGAGCTGGTGAGTATCTGGCACAGCGCATTAGCATTGCCATACAGCGGGGCAATGCAGCCAGTGTGTTGGGCACGCGTCCGACCTGTATTGATATGGATCAGTTGAGCTACCTGTATATTTATTTGCAACAGTCTGCAGTTGGCTCAATTGTTTTAATTATAAATGCTAGTTTTAATTTTATTCTATTATTTGATTGTAATTTTAGATTTCCATAAACGGAGTGATCATGAGTTACCACACAACATCGATCGAGCCTACATAAACAGCCTAAAATCAAATGAATTATCTAACACCAAAGGGTGATAGATAATTCATTTGATTTTACACATTTGAGATTGTGCATTAAGCATTTCAATAATGTAGGTCTGTCCGGCTGTCAGTCCTTCTACGAATTACTGGCTTACAGTCTGCGACCGCATCGGACCACAAACACTAGTATATCATTAGACTACTTTATACAGACTTTGAATGCACTCTATTTGGGAAATAGCTTTTGTGAGCAAATCCTCTTGTTGGCCATAAAAGTATCCTACTTTACGCATAAATAAATAAATAATGCTGGATAAGTCACACAGCATTATCTAGCCCCAAGCAAAGCAGAGCTTGTATTATGGGTACTAGATAACTGATTAACATAATATAATACGGTACATAAATACTTTGTATTATACATAGAAAACGACCAGAACACCCTGAACAAATGTCTGCAGATCGTAAAAACATTTGTCCCGAGGCGGGAAGGCGCAACCTCCTGCGTTGCCGGCAAGCCTTCGGCCACCACGCCACAGAGGTCGGCCAAATCGGTATCGGGTGATAGGTCGTTTTCCAACTCATGATGAGCTGAGACTTTTGTGGCTCAAGCAAACTATTTTCTTTTCTGTTTTTTTTCATTTTGATTGTATATTGTGTCTGAGGCACAATAGGGTATTAAAAATGTCTCTAAGTGATTCTATATAGTGCCCAAGAGTGAATGAATGAATGAATGAACACTTTATTGCACTTAAATAAAAAAAAATAACAAAAATAAGCCTTATATCTAAATTTAAAACTATCAGTACAATAGGCGGCCTTATCGCTGAGAGCGTGTTCTCCCAGGCAAACCAGAGATGAAGAAAAGGATATAAGAATTATAAAAGTTGGTAGTGCACAAACAGTTGAAAAGAACCACATTGCCTGATGCGTACTCAGACGTATGAGGAACTCGTCGATGTATTCCCGTTTCGTCGCGTCACGTTACGTAGCGAATTTTTTTGACAGCCTATATATCAACGTACAGTCGGCGCGATAAATGAAGATCAGTTTTAAATATGGTCATATCCGATCTGTGTCTGATAAAAGCCTTTGTTTTATTCGAGGCCTATAACTACCTTATACAAAATTTCAGGCCGATCTGTTCAGCAGTTTTGGCTTGAAGAGTTCACAAACATCCAAATTTTCGCAATTTATAATATTGATGTGCAGAATTTCATAACTTTTATTAATTGACCTCGAGGTACGTATCGACCGAGTACATGATCCCAACTGAGCTTCCAATTCATTCGAAAGAGAAAGAGAAGATGAACGTTATAGCTAAAGAATGAATGTAATGAAAGGTAAGGCAGAGATTCAACCAATAATCGATAAGCGAATCGATTTTACATTATAAGTGCACCATACAAGTGTGATTTTAAATCAGACTTACTGAATCCCTCCATAAGAAGTATCAACCCATTTTCAATAACGATGTAGGGTCTAGATTTGCTTAACAATGATTTTAATTGACAACAGCGCTCAACTGAATTGACAGGGGATACGGCAATTAGGGAACGACAGAGCATCGGTCAAGCTAGGGTTAGGGCATGTTAGGGTTAAAGCACGGTGGGGTTAGGGCATGCGTGTGGTTAATTGTGTTTATCTACTGAGACCATCAAAGATTCAATTATGAATGCTAAACTGGCACCCACATGTATAGGTACTTTTGCCTTCTAAGTTAAATTTTGTGTATTTTGAACTAAGTTGATTTGAAACATACTTTGGTTCGGGCTTATCTAAGTTATGTAAACTTAAAAATCAAGTTTAATCCTCACTTTTACACAAGCTTAGAGGTTTTGTTACCTATCTTAAAATGTAATTGATCTTCAAAGGCACATTATATAATACTAGCAGTGCCTCGCGGTTTCACCCGCGTAGTCATAATCACCTCGCTTGGAAGGCGGATCGTAGATCCAGTTGAGGTGTTAAAAATACACAATAGAAAGCAACTGCCATTCCACTAGTAGATTCGCTTAGTCGACTCGTACGACATCCACGGGGTGATGAGTCTATTTTCACGCCGCAATCGAGAAGGCTTCTCAGAGCTATTTCAGGTGAATTTACAAAAAAGAACAATTTATTTATTTATTTTATCAATTAGGTTAGCCTGCAGCGAGTACAATAAAACTTACAAGGTATTTAAAATGGGTTATAAATTAGTGATCGTAAGTGTACCAACCTCTTACAGGCCGACACAGCATGCGTAAGGGTAACTATAAGCACTCTAATACAAAGCAAGGGACAAAACAATAATAGGGTAGGTATTATTTATCTCCAAGAAAAACCTGTCCTATCTACGCCACCAATCTTTGACGGTCTAAATCACTAGGGTGCAGTATCCAAGCTCGAGTAATTAACACGAGGACGAATATTTCACAGACCGACAAAACGAGAATTTTAATACGCAAATGAAATAATTCCTCAGATTGATGACGCGGATTTTTCGCGCCATTTTTCCCGCTTGTTTTTTCCCGTCCGCCATTTTAACGATTGGTGTTTAGGGTTCGGCAGGAAAAGTAGAAATGTTTGAACACACTTTCAATAAAAAAAAGTTTTTTTTCAAATTTTATAGGGATTAAGAAAAAACTAGAAAATAAAAATGAAATTGCACTGTTTTGCACATAATTTGGTCGAGATCTTAGGAACCCTGCGATCTATTGAAAATGACTTATGTTTTGATTCGTAGGCAATTACTAATTACTTGGTTCCTTCAGACAGATTTTTAAGCTGTGTAGTTTTCTTGTAAAAAAGCACAAACTCTATTGTTGCACTTGAGACGTTCCAAAAACTCATGCTCTATCCCGCTCCTATGAACGTAAAATCCTATCCTTTTCACTTCACAAAATAAGCGAAAAGAAAATCTATGCATATACCCTATTGGTGTAACGTCAAACAATAGTCGCTGGTATTCCACATAGAGAATATTTAAAAATATGCGCATCGCAAGATAAATATGGAGGACCTGTACTTATTATTAATAATTATTAGCCCTTTGACAACCAATTTAATTCCAACATTAAATAACCTTGGGTTCCAGATGGCAGTCAAACCAAAAAATTCAACCGGAACCCTCCTACGCTTATTATACATGCGCTTGACGCTGCTTGTTTTTGTATGATTTCCCGAGCTTTTTTTCACTGGATTGAATTTTTAATTATGTTTTATGGCGCAATTCGCAATTTAATGGATTAACTGCGATTAGAATAGGTATCGTGAAGGCATTTTTCCGACTACCAAGAAAGCCCTAATACTTAGTTGATTAATATCTGGAAAATTTATAAAGGCTGATTTGGGATCATTGTCTATCATACGACACGACTTGGCGCTAGTTTTTTTTTCACGCATTCCACAAGTAGGTATTAAATCTAGCGGAAAATTAATAATAATAAATGCTGCTCTTAAGGTGTTTTGACGCGGGTTGGCGCGAGATTAAATTATTTTGTGCTTTGTGCTTTTTTTGTTTGTAATAAAACTAGCGGTAAAATCATTTTTCTCAAAATCGTAAACCATTTTCTATGAGCTTATGATAAAACCATCTTTGATTCACTGGTATTTTAGGAGCAATTGGGAAAATAAGAGATATTGTTCTAAAAATCAAAATTTTGCCAACTGCTCCCAAATTATTATACAGTCGTTTTATATATATTTTCTTAAACATGCGCGGAAATATTGTCATTACTTTTGAATAAAGAACACGCGAAGTATCATATATTTACGTAGACTGAAAAACCAAAATCACTTCCCGGCGCGTTCTTTGAATTTGGAACAAGTGCGCGCCGGCAATGTTGTATGAAACGGTGTGCTGTTTGAATTTAGAACTCTATCTATCGTACACATTGCGTGGCTGTATAGCCACAGATGCGTTTACCTTTCGTTCGGCACAAACTGTAAAATAAAAATAAAAAATTGGCGGTAAAGCGGAGTTCGTTGTTATTTTGTTAATAACAATAAATTAAAATGAGTTCCGATGATTCTGAAAGTGAAAATGAAATGGACATTGACTGCACTCCACCAGATTTAAGATCGGAAGCTAAATTAACGATGGAAAACCTGCTTCCAGCGAAATCAAAAGGAAAGTTATATGAAAGTATGTGAAAATTTCATGTTCTGGAAAAACGAGAAAAATGCAAAATTGTTCCCCGAAACTGTCTTTATGGCGTATTTCAATGAAATTGCTAAAACTAAAAAGCCATCTACATTATGGGCGATTTATTCTATGCTGAAATGTTCATATTAAAAACAATAACATTTTCGTTCAGTTAAAAAGGTAACAGACAGACCGATTGACAGGCAGAGTTACGTTCGAATTTATAATATTTGGTATAGATTTAGTCATAGAATCAGCCCTAACTTCTAATTTTTAATTAGTTTTTATAACTCTTATGAGAATTAAGTTTCTTATGCCACTCTGTAAATACAGTAAAGAGTTTACCTACACTGACACACGTTGATACTTTAAAACGAACCGTTCCATTTATAAACACAGCAGCACGACCCGACAACCAGCCTCCCCTAGGAGCAAAACTTCGTCCACCTAGCGACAATATTTGGAACTTATTTCAAAATACAGCCCTCATAGGCACCGTTAAAATTTTCCCTGCCACCTTATTCATAATACACGGAGCATCTATCTCACTCTTAACCTTATAAAAACAGCAAGTAGAAGAGAGAAGGAAATATTTGCAAACTGACATTTTGGAATTAATGGTGGTCGGTTCATGATAATTTACATATTT
Organism: Eupithecia vulgata; assembly: GCA_946478455.1. Lineage (NCBI taxonomy): Eukaryota > Metazoa > Arthropoda > Insecta > Lepidoptera > Geometridae > Eupithecia > Eupithecia vulgata. The sequence goes on along the minus strand of OX297869.1, from coordinate 5,820,178 downwards.
AGGTGAATTAACCTCTTTGCGTTAAATTGTATTATGAATATTAATAGGTGTGTGGCATTACTTTACTGTCTTCTTTATGGCTCAGATTTATCATGAAGTTATGGCGCTATGCATTTCAAGTATTTTATATATTTTAACAGATTCACAAAATTATCTACATAACAAAAACAACATCTAATTAAATAGGTATTAGAATTATGTATACAGGGTGTTATAAAAATGAGCAAACCTTCAGCTTCGATCAAAAAACACGGGAAGAAAAAAACAAAAAATAATTTAACCATTCAAAAATAAATAAAATTACCACTAGACTCCCTTACCTATTAACAATTTTGACCGATATGGATACGTAAAAAAAACCCTCGAAAATTCAAAAAATCGGCAAAAACCACAGTTAGGGCATGAAAAAGAAGAGTTCGGCTATGAGAAACATGTAAGCAGATACCACTCTTCTTAACCGAATTTTCTCGAATTTTCCCAAAACAAAAACTCAAAGACCAAATATCCAACCTCCTTGGTTTATTTGGTTATCTAATAAAATATTACGAGCTTTGACAAGTGCCTCGGAGCTGCCCCCTGGTGGCCTGTTCCTACCTTCAGTTATGACTCCGTAAGCATCTAGGTACCTACTTCTTTATGCAAAAAGTAAATAGATATCTGTTAAACAAAGTTGGATGTAAACGACATTTTGTTTCTAAGTTTTTCGTACTTAAAGCTCCAAGGTGTTGAAAGAAAAAATCATTAAAAAACTCGTTTCGTGCTCGTTTCGCGCTTGAGCGCGAATTGTCTTCGAGTAGTTCAAATTATAGTAAAATTCGAAAATAATAGTAAATTGATACAACGATGACGAAATTAAGCTCTAATAACTGGAATTCACGAAAAAGTTTTTACTGCCAGCAATAATTCGGAGGGCGGGAAAAATATTAAGGGAATTAAATTAAATTTTCGAACTGGAACGACGTGAAAATATCCCCAGCGGTTGCGAGTTCAAGCCAAATTTCACATTTTTCGAAATAGTCGTTCTATTTTTGATTACGAAAGAGGTTAATAGTGCAGATCGGACTATTAGATTCCTTACTATACTTTATACCTACAAGATAAGCAAGCAATTATGCCCAATTTTAGTTTACTTATAAATACATCAAAACTATGTAGATCAGTAAAATACCTATTTTTAATAAGGATAAAACATTAAAAGGTTTCCCGTCGGATGCGACTTGTACTTATAATTAACGGGGACTCCTAAGGGAAGACCCTGGGTCCGGCTCACCAATATATTATATTTCAGATGACAGTGGGGTCGTGAAGGATCATATCTGAACTCCTAAATTGGACATGTCCCGTTGATATTATAATTTTGGGTAAATGTGAATGTTTAAATGAGTTTCTTTGCTTCGGTAACTTTTTGGGATGGAGTAAACAATACCTTTTATAAATTAAAAGTACGTAAAGTGAACGTTTTGAACCGTATTACTTATATTAGAACCGTTTAGAAGAATTATTTAAAATTGCCATTCAGAGCAACCATAAGTTTTAGACTAGTAGGTACTGGAAAAATATTGTATTTTGTAATACCGTCTTTACAATTTCAATTGTTACCATCAACTAAGTAAACTGCCATTAAACCTACAAACAAAGGATAAAATGGCGAGAGAATACCCTTATTTAATTTTCATAGTTACGACGGAAAAGTTTTTACGATGAACGATACGTCTTGTCGTAACGGCACATCTGTGATTAATTCTTTAATCTTTGATGAAGTAATAAAGTCATTCGTAAAGATTGTTTATTGTTGGCTATGAATTTCAAGAATACAACTTACTCAAGTATACTCAAAATGATGGAAAGGACGCCCGATCTATTCTGTCGATGACCTTCGTTTTTAGGGATCCCAGTGTTTAGTCTTGGAGTCTAAGACTCCGCTGTCCGTCCGTCTGTCTGTCTGTCCGTCTGTCACCAGGCTCTCTCGCTGTCATGATTACGGTTCATGACTAGTTAGACAGTTGAAATTTTCACAGATGATGTATTTGTGTTGCCGCTATAACAACAAATACTAAGCGATACTAAGGGGAGCTCTCATACAACAAACGTGATTTTTTTGCCGTTTTTATAGAATGGTATAGAACCCTTCGTGCGCGGGTGCGACTCGGACTTGGCCGGGTTTGTTTCAAAGTAAATAAATAAATAAATAATGCTGGACAATTCACACATCATTATCTAGCCCCAAGCTAAGCAGAGCTTGTGTTATGGGTACTAGATAACTGATATACATAATAAATATAATCCAATACATAGATAGATATTTTTATTATATATAGAAAACGACCAGAACACCCTGAACAAATGTCTGCAGATCGTACACACATTTGTCCCGAGGCGGGAATCGAACCCGCAACCTTCTGCGTCGCAGCAAGACCTTCGCCCACCGCGCCACATCGGTCGTCGAAAGTACCTGCAGGTTGACGAATTTTGAAGATTTTATTAAAAACTGTCAAAGAATCACGACTGTAGACGTGCTCAATCTGAGTTGGGTTTGAGTGTTGAGGGGGTTATTTTTCTGAATTCTTATTATAGATTTGCTGACTCGCGTAAGGGCCGATCGGCCCCCATGAGTTTCACAGTGTGTCTACAAAATGGGTTATTCAGTGCTTCAACTAAATATCTTACATTAAAAAAACTGAATAGGACGTTAGTTACCGCTTATTTAGATAATATAGGTCGAAATTTATTTCTAGAAAACCCATAATGATTTAATTGTGTCTCAGTCAAGTTCGGAATGAAAATAATTAAATACCTAATTTCAATTACAACAACACCTACCCTACCTAACAAGAAAGTATAACATAAATTCAAAATGGAAGAAAGCTTTAGTTAAAATTAATAACCAAAACTGATAGTCGTACACCTTTACTATCAGTTTTGGTTATTAATTTTACTGTTGTACAATGTCGAGGGCAAAAGCAAGTAAAATAAAAAATGGTGGTCAAGTTATAAAAACAGGGTGATTCGATGGCTATTGCAACACATCCCAATGCACAGAAGCAACTAAATCCTGCCCTGACACTTTTATAAGAGCTACTTCACCCCTCTTCACCCCTATTGCAGACGAATTAGAAGTCTTGTAGCGACAGCAAAAAAACAACAGAAAATTTTACAGATATTTTCCATCATAGATATTTTTTATTATATATAGAAAACGACCAGAACACACTGAACAAATGTCTGCAGATCGTACACACATTTGTCCCGAGGCGGGAATCGAACCCGCAATCTGCGTCGCAGGCAGGCCTTCACCCACCGCGCCACATCGGTCGTCGAGTTAGGTCCTAGGTAATTTTTTATAGTAAATGTATCATCATCATCATCAGCCTATACCAGTCCAGTGCTGGACATAGGCCTCCCCTAATAAGCGCCATAGCGCTCTGTCTTCAGCTTGCCGCATCCAGCATCTGCCAGCAGTCTTTCGCAAATCGTCATCCCACCTGGTCTGAGGGCGTCCTACACTACGTTTTCCGAGTCGCGGTCTCCATTCAAGAACACGTTTACCCCAGTGGTTGTCGGTTCTTCTTGAAATATGGCCTGCCCACTGCCACTTCAGCTTGCTAATCCTTTGAGCTATGTTGATAACCTTGGTTCTCTGTCGGATGTATTCGTTGCGAATCCTATCCTTCAGGGAAACTCCGAGCATAGCTCTCTCCATAGCTCGCTGGGCATAGTAAATGTATGCCTAAATGTAATTTTTGTTGATAATAAATAATTTGTATTTGGAGAATGCAAATTATTGTTTATTGCCTTGCATAGCCGGGACGGACCGCTAGTATTGAGTATTTTGCCACCATTACATTCAGTCAGTTCAACTCCCCGTGTCCGTAACTAGTGTTTTTCACACGGAATTTTATGTGCTATTATTTGCAACGGCTTATAAAAGTAACCCTGGCCAAGTTTATGGACACTGGGCAGGGGCACAGAATAAAATTGTCATGCATGTCATTGTAGGTGTAAATTAGTACGGATTGAAACTGCAGATCGGTTTGGATGATGATGATTATAGATAGTCTTCAGTTCATCAACCATAGTATAATAAACATCGGGCCTTATGAGGAGGCCTACTCGGAAAAGGAATTCAAAGTTTCTGGTTCGAATTCTTGCAAAACAAACTCTTATGCATAAGATGAGCGTTTACTCAAAAATTAATCAGAAGCTGCGATTTCGTTTTTACGAGTTCGAGCCCAGATATAGTCAGTGATTTCGTTTATATAGAAACATATAAGTTAGATAGAAAATTCTTTATTGCACTCTTAACAAATTTGTAACAAAGAATAAGTTTAAAAAAATATTTGATAATATCAGCCTTATCGCCCAAGAGCAATCTGTAACAGACAACTGAGAAGTACTTATGAGATAATTTGTAGATCTCGCAGACACATGTCATCGTCAATATGCGAATGATATACTTACAAAAACCACATAGGTAGGTAGGTATGTATTAGTCAGATCGATAATGTAATGAAGCCTTTGGACTCTGTAATACTTAGGATCCTTAAATAAAGGTCTATAACACATAAATAGGTAATAAATACATAGTATTCAAATTGTATTGTATTTTGTATCTACTGTCAGATAAAATGCCAATACTGTGCTAATCCTGAAGTAGCCAGGAAACCCCTTTATGTTGTGTTCGATAGTAAAATCTTAGCCTATGTATTGTTTAATAGTCGCGGTATGGCTCTATGGGGTTTTATGTACTTTGCAGGTTGGGTTTACGACATCATGATAAATTATGGTTTGGCTATGGGTAGAACAAAAACCAGAGTTAGGCTAGTCCCTATTTCCTTTTGTCCTTGTTTTTAATTTATGATTTAGACCATGACTTCGAAGTTGAACTTGTTTTTTTTTTGAGATTTATTTTAGATTATTATTTCTCTGCAATAAAAATTAAGATAAAAAAGAGGGTTTTGTATTAAAGTGCGTATGCCCTCGCACTCAGCGTAATCTCTTAGAAATTAAGGTGGGGCGTAGGTTCGAGTCCTGCAGAAATTGAAAATCTTTTGGAACTTATTTAATTTCCTAAGATTAATTAAGTACTATTATTGTGATATGTAATTTCCTTATTTTTAATATAATAATTTAATTAACACTCTTATATTCTGGTGGAAAACTGCTCAGTCTACCGCGTTTACCTGCAACTTTACGCCCCCCCCCCCCCTCCCCCAAACCCATAACACAGTTTATTTCACTCACCTTTCACAAACAATTGACTCGAGAAACAGCTCATAAAGGCCGAAGTGATTCCAACAGCCGTGAAACTCACGTGAAACTCGCCGTGATTGCGTAAAATTTTCATCGAACGTTAACGTTATCGACGTGACGGAATTAGTTTGGGAGTACCGGAATCGGTGATTGTGGTTCGGTTAATGTGCTTGAATGTGATAATGGAAATTCAATTTGGGGAACGTTGAAACGTGTGACGTAAAGAACAGGGTATTTTACTCTATATGAAAAAATCTTTAAATATAATTGAGATGCTTAAACTATTCTAGTATTATTTTATAAGTGGCTTAGTTTAAGTAAAAATGTGTAAAAAGTAGTTGATAATGTTTGTTTTAGTTCAATAAACAAATACATTTTTAAATTAAATTAAAAGTTTTCAGTTTTTCTAATCGGTTTTAGAGCACCATGAAACAGTAGATATAATAATATTACGTCATACAGCTGAGTATAAAAACTAAAAAGTATCAACATCAGTAACATCAGCGCATTTGCTACCTACATGGACAACTGAGGTCATGACCACAGACAGAGCAATATCTATGGTGTCCACTATATCCAGCGTTTTCACCAAATTACGTGCAAAACTGTAAAATGAGAATTTTAAATGCATTTTCATAACAATTTAACAAAAAAAAATATCTGTAGTTTATTTAGCACTAAGTAATCGAATTGAGACACTTTTCAAAAATAATGAAGTTAGTAATAAAGTTATTGTAGCAAAAGGTACCTACGTAGCTGCGTTTGAAAATTAATACATATTTTTTTATCCCAAGATAGTAGCTACTATAGTACTACAATAATATAAGATACTATAGAATCTTAGCAAGAAAAAAACTTAGATCTTTTAGAAGTGGAACGGCGTATTTTGTGTGATGACTTATATAAGTACTAACTAATAAGTTAAGTATTAGTTTGTCTCTGGTATTTGGTACCAGAGACAAACAAGAGGCGGGAATGGAATCATAACAATATAGAACTGTGACAACGCCTAAAAACAAGACACTATCCTTTTACAGCAACATCAAAGAATTACGCCTTTACCATTCCCGATACCCCCCTACCACTTACTAACATGCAATCCAAAAGCCATTTCGCGACATAAATAAAATAAAGTCTCGGGCGCCCCATACCTTTCAATTCCCGTATATTCCTGTATATTCCCGGGGACATACTAAACAACTGTCATTTTATTTTATCACCTGGCTTTCGCGTAAACTCGCTCGCTAGTGATAAATTTTAATGTTAGACACTCGAAATATTGTATGCAAGAAGGCTTTTCTATTTTCTCGCTGTTATTTTTATTATGTCGATCGGATGTGAAACATTAAGGACTTAGTTTCGGTTAAAATCATTTTCAAAACGAAGATTCTTAAATCGAATATTAATAAAAATAAATGTAGAACGACCCTTTTGCAAACTGCCTGATGATCACAAAAATGTTTCCACCTCAATGGCAACCTTAAGCCTCCCGTAAAGTTTTACACGCCAAATTTCCCAAATCGACACGCAAAATGTCATTATATTCTAATAAATATCCCCCTGGAGTTATGAATTTTATCCAAGTTTTTAGCGAATTTGGCCTCGTTTCAACCCTTCCACCTGAATATTTAAAAAGTCGTTGGCAACATTTTAATTGGAAGGACCTGTTGGGGTTACCACCATTTTAACATCGCTCGAAATATAAATACTATAAGAAATGTTACATAAGAGAAGTATTTATGCCACTCAAAAAATAGTTTTACCTTCTGTACTTATATAAATATAAATTCCCAGCAACACTCATTAATGAATGTAATTCTATTAAAATTATTGTATTAAGTTTCAGTTATTTATCTAGTACTCATAACACAAGCTTGGCTTCGCTTGGGGTAAGATAATGTTGTGTGAATTGTTCATCACTATTTATTCATTATTTATTTATGTTTTTTTCTTTGCCTGGTCTCTTCTACAATTTTAAAACAAATTTACATTTACGGTCCCAATTGCGTTGTTTTTTTTATTTTGCCTTTCGTTCTTGACAACGGCGTGTGGCAACCCTGACTGGATTAAATTATCAAGACACCTAGTTAACCACCTTCAAACTTAATGAATTCGACATGAATTAACCAAAGCAGGCTTGTTTAATCGTGGATTTGGTCGTTTACAAACTCTGCTTAACTGGCTGGAAGATTTTATCTCTCATTTCTACAGCATTTAATTAGATATAGACATTAAATTAATGTTACTAAGTTAATATAAAAACAATTAGGTAATGCAAGTCTCTTCACGATAAAACGTTAAAAAATTAGTCAAAGTTCTTTTACCGTACAAACTGTAACGTAGTTTGACGAATTAGTAAACCCGCTACATCCGTAGGTAATTATGAAGAAGTCGATATCTATAGTTCTATACCTACTATTAAACAGTAATTCATAACACCTTCTTACGTGTCATCGTGTAGTATAAGTACTCAATAAGTAGGTACTAGTTGACTTTATTTTACAAAATAAACTTTGATTTTCAGTCGATTTAGGTGGAGCACAAAAACCTGTCTAGGGGCCTTAGAAAATTTAATCCGCTGTCAATTGGTTATTTTGTCAAAGCTAGGGGCTGATTTTATGCCGTCCTTCTTATTGTAAACCAGATCACGAGCCAAGAAGAAGGATTGCACTAGCTGACAGCAAACAGTTTTGACGGAAACTTTCAAAAAACGAACAGTCTGTTCTCGCCATGTTGAATCTATGAACTCCAATTTAAATAAAGAACAGGCGCCGTAAGGGAAGCGTAAAATTATACAAGTCAAGCTTTACGTAACCCATTGTAAGGAGTCTTTTTATCAAACTTTTTAAATTCGGCCGTGTCTCAAATCCGGCATTGGTCTCTAAGGAGTCCCGTAAAAAATTAACTCAAAGACGAAAAATAAAAGTTTAAATGTCCCCCTCTTAGGGAAACGTTTTACCTCTTGGCTTTGTGAATTAAAAAGGTTTGTTGGTTTTTGCTTCTTGGTGTGTTGGTTCTTTGGAGTAGGTAGGTAGGTGCCTATTCGGTTTTCTTAATACATATTAAGTAACTTATACATTTTTTATAACTATATTTTTTTAGCAAAGTAGTAAATAACTTACATTACATGGAATAAGCTCGGAATAAGCCAATGCTTTACGATTACAGTATCAAAATCCGGAAACAACTTTAGAATGAGCTAACTCAAACGCAACTAAATTATGAGCGACCAAATATAATCTAGACGAAATGTTGGAACAGAAAACGCATTGAGAAACATTTATGCTGAAAGAATATTTCTCCTTTCGTATAAACTTTGAAAAATCACAAAATCTTGGTAAAGTTTTTGAGATGCTGAATCACCAGTTTTCGCCTTATAAACTAATTTTTAGTTTCAAACAATTTTTTTGATTAATTAATTATGTTTAAAATGCCCTATATTCATGCCCAAAAATAACAAAACAATCATTTTGTTTATTTTTTTTATTTTTTTGAATTTAAAAGACATGACATGCTCTAAATCGGCATTTTTTTCGTAGCAACTTTCGTAGCATTTACGTAGCACTCCTTCTGCATACAAAAGACTTAAACGCTACAAGCCAAAACTACGAATTAAGAAGTATCTATTCATTTCCCTTTCTCTGTTCCGCAATGGCCAAGGGACAGACGTGGACAGACGGGCGGACAACTTGTAATATTTTCATTATATCGAGTCCCAATGGTCTTGCAGTCTGGCTGTAGTTTTGATCAGCTTAAATAGCTACTGCGGTATGAAAGCTTTTGCGATGACCATTTCCAGGATAAAGTTAAACTAACCTAGAAATGTCAACGTTTGTTTCATCATCAGCCTATATTTGTCCACTGCTGGACATAGGCCTCCCCTAATAAGCGCCACAGCGCCCTGTCTTCAGCTTGCCGCATCCAGCATCTGCCAGAAGTCTTTCGCAAATCGTCATCCCACCTGGTCGGAGGGCGTCCTACACTACGTTTGCCGAGTCGCGGTCTCCACTCAAGAACACCCCAGCTGTTGTCGGTCCTTCTCGAGATATGGCCAGCTGATTTTTGGGACATTATTAAATAAATGTATCATATAAAATGTCTTATTAATAAAGTATATTCAACTTTTCCTTCTCATCTTGCAGGGACATCAGTAAGGGCCGGCTCCGCAGCAACATCAGCAGAGTCGAGAGAGTATATTTAAAGCCCACGATTTGAAAAAACCATAGAAAAAAATACTTATCTGGTTTCCATTTGTCTATGCTAATACTAAAAAGAGGAAAGATTTGTTTGTTTGAATTGAATCGGTTCCGCATTATGTTTCAATTTCGTACTATGATTCTAAATTTCACAACTTATAGTTAAGCCTCGGTGGCGCAGTAGGCAGCACGTAAGTCTCATAATCTTAAGGTCGTGAGTTCGATCCTCACCCGGGGCATAGTTTTGCTCCGTTGTTTTCTACTAGTTTTTTTTTACAGCCGGATTACACTCGGAGTGTAAATCAAAAAAATATGATAACTTATAATCTATATAAGAGTTTTTTGTTTTGGTTCGGCATAGTATATGTATATTTAAGTGTTCTATTGATAAGGGACTGTAAATTTTTAGTAAAACGGGATCCTATTACTAAGACTCCGCTGTCCATCAGTCTGCCTGTCTGTCCGTCTATCACCAGGCTGTATCTCAAGTACCGTGATAGTCAGACAGTTGAAATTTTCACAAATGATATTTCCGTTGGCGCTTGACAGCGGGTTAAATTGTCTAAGGTTGGCGCTATAATAACAAATGAAAAATAGAATAAAATAAATATTTAAGGGTGCTCCCATACAGTAAACGTTTTTTTTTTGCTTGTTTTTGCTCGATATTAATAACGGCCACTGGTAGACGCTTGAGATCTTTATAGAATTGGTTATATATTTACTTTAAAAATAAATATTTTTTTTAAGATGGGCTCATACAACAGACATTATTTTTTTGCCGTTTTTATATGTAGTACGGAACATTTCGTTCCGTTCGACTCGCACTTGGCCGGTTTTATTTTATTTGCCATTATAAGATTTTGATAATTATTTGCATCAACATTCGACATACTCGTACAAACAATGGACATAAACAAAATGCACGAAAGTTCAAGTTCAAGTTCATTTATTAATTTGTGATACACAGGTATTACAGGAATGTTCACATATAAAATTAGTGTACAATTTAATGCGGTAATAGTAATTAGTATGACAAGCTGAGGCAAGATATGCAGCAATAGCGCCATCTATGAGAATGATCAAGATATAGAAGGTACACAAGAAAGTCGAAAGCTGCGCCACCTAGCGTAAGGTTCTACAACTACAATGCCAACAAAATCAAACCTCTGTGTTTCACGAATTTTGCTTGGAAATTCCCTATCAAGCTCTTCTCAATTCTAGTTCAATACATCCTCAATAGATGGCGCTTATGCCATGGTGATTATTAACTTTTAAAGGTACGATATGCCATGCTGCCGTCCGTTACCTAAAAAGCGGCTAAGTCGCAAAACCAAGTTTCGAGAAAAACGCAAAAAACGCGGCAAGAATTTTGAAATTGCTGCCATTTGATTACTATAATTCGTATAACAGATTTTTTGACACTGAAAGACAGAATGACGTGAGTACTATCGAATGGCTTCGCTATAAACTCAATTCCTGATAACAATAACTCACGAAATGATTTTTTGCATTTAGTTTTAGCAATGATTTAATGAAAATGCTAAGTTTACACCACTATAAAGCGGCTATGTATACCTTAACGGCATTTTAGTTAAGGATTTGCACATAACTGCTTTATTGCGTAGGATAGTTTATTTTGATTTGTGGCTCCTGCAAAGTTAAAACAGGGTTTCTGTATTTTACGGCTTTTAAGCTTAGCATTAGCACGTAAATTGTATTTTTTATTATTTATATCTTGATACACATGACTAAAAGGCAGCTACATGCAAAACCTGTTTTAATAACCGCTTTATAGTTTAGTATTCCTTTATTGATAATTCAGGGTTTCTACTATTAAACAACGTTAAATGCTAAAATAATAAAAAAAAAATGCAAATTGCAATGGTCTATTACTTAAAATCAAATTTTCAAAGATCAATTATGTACTTACAGACTAATCTCTTAGACAAGATACGTACTTATCGCGTACAGTGTAACGCCCATAATTTATCCTACTTAACGCATTCACTGCCCAGTCTCGCCGCCGCAACACAGAGCTCCGGATCAACAAGCGCGTCTTGGGCCATGAAAATGTTGAATGCTTATCAAAAAATCAGTTAAACAAAACTTATACTAAATTGTACTTGGCTAGGAAGGTACTTTTAAATCAAGGCACATAGTAGGTTAAGTACTTAATTAGGTATGCTCTTCTAGAGCTACAATAAAAATCTTAAAAATAAAATAATCACATTTTTTGCGTAACATGCATTCTTTTCTTATCCACTAAATTCTTACTTCTACATAAAATGGCACTTTTTTACTACTTATTAATCTTTAAGTTAATAAATTATAGTGTTCTCCTACTCCTAGGAGTGCTTGTCTGTGCATTTTAGCGGACAGGTAAATTTTGCCAAAATGTGAATTTGTGTGGTGGAATAATTGTAGAGAGTTTGCTCAAAAGAGCTTATTTTCTTACAGGCTGCACACCTTTGTACTCTGATCAGAAAGTTACCATCGGCATATTGTTATTCTTTAAATAAAGGTAATTTAGAAATCTCAATGACTTAAAATCCTCACTGAAATCGTTTCTGTACAGGAGATCATAATTATTTCGTTTGAAACATACTTCTACCATATTTTTCAAATACTCTCTGGGGGTAGAATTTTGAATGCGCCTATCAGATACAATATTTAAGAAGTTGATGAAATTTTCAGGCGTCATTGATTTTACTACCACTTTAGAGTTATTTATTGTAGCCACTGCTTCTTCGAAATCTTCAAAGTAGTATATCTTCACCTTCCTTTTCATTGCTAATTCTATTTGGTGGTGTACCTGGTCAGCGCTCATCAATGTACTGTTCAAAATAATACAGTATGATACTTTCAGTGGCAATTAGATCACTATTTATCAAGTGTACTAACAACGAATACTGCAACCAATTTTTATTTTGGACACTGCAATTATCCCGTCTTACAGTGACAGGAGTGCACTCGCGACGGCTCCTTGCACTAAATATCAAATCAAAAACCTGGCGGAACATAGCCGCGGGGGTGGGAGGGCGCATGGCCGAGCGTAGATAACGGCTTTATAGCGAAGGAGTGCGACATAACCGCCATATAGTATTGTGGTTGTATCAAAATCTAATCAAAACACAAAGCTATAAAGTGGTTAGGAGACTTTAACTTCTTTGTAGCGTAGTAATTTGCACATAACCGCTTTGTAGCTTAGAACTGCAATAAATAATAGAAAAACAAAACTAGTTATATGACTTTAAATTAGTTTAAATGCTTTTTAGCTAAGTATTTGCAGATAGCCGTGATTTAGCGTTGGAATTTTAATATTTTGCATATTTTAACGGCTTTCTTCCCATCACTAAATCGGAAACTATAAAAGATACGAACACGTGTCCTAGACAGATCGATAGAGAATTTTGAACTGTCTATCGAGGCATTTAAAAGTCAAAATTGACCAAATGTCACTTAGCCGCTTTTTAGATAACGGACGGCAGCATGGCGTATCTTCCAAAACATTATGAGTTTTTTTGGACATTATTTTCATGACTTTTTGAAAATATTTTCAGCAACACTAATATCCCGGTAGGTATTATCTTAATAAGCAAAAAAAAACCCCATTAAAACCAAATATTTTCAGTCGAATCTACACTAATGAGATGATTCTTTGTTAGTTTCAGATTTATATCGTTAGATAGGTTCTTTCTTACCCACGCCCCGTGTTGTTGCCACCCGAAGTGAGATAGCTCGCTCACTTGGAATTTTTCATTCCGCTATCCGCTTGTTGTGTGTGACCGACTGTGATTCAAGTTCAAGTTTCAAATTCATTTATTCAATAGGTTTTCCAAAGTGCACTTAGAAAAGTCTAAATAAAATAACATTATATTGTTTCCAAAAAACACAATTATGTAATAACATTGCTAAGAAGTAGTATTCCAAACATTTCTATCTGTGAGGACATCTTTAGTAAGTACCTACTGTAATAAGCCTTCTCCTGTAGGTACGGTCTTTTTCAAATAGATTATGAATGATTACTTGATTACCTAAGTTACCACTAGGCAACGTATTGTAAAATCTAACGCAATTCACTACAAACGACTTACTACACTACTTTTTAGACAAAGCCACATTTTGGATTTCAGGGTATTTATTTATTTCAGGACAAATAGGTGATTAGATAGATAGATAGACAGTGGTAATAATAGCAGTTAGGCTTATTGTCAAAAAACACAAATTAAAATACTCGTTAGTTTGTGTGCGATTTGTAACGATTTAATAATTGGTCAAAGATTGCACAAGCCACTTCCGGGCTTGCGCGATTTACCATCTTGCCGCCGTCCACACACTCCGTCTTACCTGTGCAAACTAGTTTGTGCAAACATGCTTCGAAGTAAGAAGGAGCGTGTGGCCGGGCAGTTAGGCAAATATCCACTAAAGTGGGACGGATTGCTGTCGGGGTAAGTGCTTTTAAGAGTTAAGGTAATTATCTTACAGACACGGGATCTGGTTGTGGTGTTTTTTTCAAGAAAATTGTGGGATAAAATAGTTCGACCACACAGAAAATAGGGCGCTATGGCTTGGGTCCGTCAAATTATTAGGGCATATTATTCAAGAAGCTTCTATCTTGACATAGACGATTTATGCTTCTTGGGTAGGTATAAGTCACAGAACTCAAGAAGTAAAACATTTTTTTTTCTCTACGATGTTATTGTAGACCGTGCATAAATTAGGTACCATGAAAAAGCATTATCAACGACAACCTCTATTCTTCGGGGAAAGATCCGCGCCATCTATTGAGTTTTAATGTAAACAGAGTCATTTCGTTTTGGAAAAGCCTAGCCCGGCATGGTCCGGGCACGTTCCCGCTGTAACGTTTGACGGCTATCTTCTGTAGTTGTTCAAATTATCACAATTGTTTGTCGTGATTGTGTCGTCGCGATTTATTTTCATGGAACGACTGTCTTATTAATGTTCCCATTGGATCGTGACGACTTACGGTTGACGGCAGACCTTGATTAATGTAACGTTTTTTTTTTTGTCGTTTTAAGACTGTCGTGCTAGCTGTTCTCAATATTCATCCATGTTCCATTAAAACATCAATCTATTGGCACAACAAAAACAAGTCGTAGGTGATAGTTAACCGTATCGCTCTATACTTGAAACCTCCGTTCAATTATTATAGGTAGGTTTCTAGGTAAAAGCCATTTTGTAAACTGCACGACATTCTATCATCACTACAAAGTGGGAACGTGCCCTTACCTTAGCATGCCTGCTTTGCACAGGTAAAAACGTGTGTGTGGGCGACATAATGGGCTCGCGCAGTCCCGAAAACCACAAAGGAAAATTACGAAAACTAACCAAATGTAAAAATGTAACACAGATACACCTAAAATGTATGTTAAAATAAAAGTTATAAAAGCACTAACAGCAAACGCTCTCGTTTCCATGAGCCTTAAGAATGAAAATTGTTATTTTATTGGCAAGGTCGCCCACTGGCGCCAATGTTTAAAATTCTACCAGTTTTTTTGGAAAACAAGAGATTTTTACATCTTTCGTATCGATTTCGGCATAAAAAAGCATAATTGATGAGCATTTTTGGTAAAACATAAAAAGGTTCTATTGGTTTTAAATGTTCACGTTTTGTCTGATTAATTGCGTCTAGAATACGTAAGCTTATTAGGTATTGCAGCCAGTTCTTAAGTAGGTTCTAGTTTCTGCCCTCGACTTCGCACGCGTTGTCTATGGAAACTTTAAAGTTTATTTGTATCCCATGGGATTTTTTATGGGATAAAAAATACCTAACTTGACTTTGATTCCAGGCTTAGAAACTGCTGGGCTGATCCGTTCAGTAGTTTTGTCGTGAAAAAGACATAACAAACATACAAATATCCATTCATCCAACCTTTCGCATTTATAATATCTCTATCTTCTGCCCGCAGCTTCGTACGCGTTGTTAAAGGTGATTTATATCCCGTGGGAACTGATTTATGGGATAAAATTAGCCTTTGTTTTATTGCTAGAACTATACCTGTATGCCAAATTTCATGCTCCTACGTTCAGTAGTTTTGGCGTGAAAAGGCAACAATCACCCAAACTTTCGTTTAAATAACATTCGTTTGATTTTGAATTCTGGCCGTAAATAAATATAAAATTTATAACTCACCTCACCTCAACAGCCTAAAAGTCTACTGCTGGACCATTCCTCCCACTGATTTTTATCTCATGGGGGGTAATGCCCATAATCCCCACGCTGGGCATGCGGGTTGGGATCGCAGTTCGGTGGTAGATCTATTCTGCAAGAGGCGCTGCTGCCAGCCCTTCGGTGTATGTCGCCTCTTACGACACCTTAGGGTGGTGCAAATTCTAAGCCGGCACCACACGGCTACGGCACGGAAAATTTATACCTACAATCGTATTAAAAAAACGTATATTCCTGTCTCACTGCTTTTTCTAAAATTTTAGTGCTGAAGGTGAAATATTACTCAGAATTAGCAAGGTAATAAAAGAAGGTGATAAAGGAATTAACCCGTTGACGGACCGAAACATTCTTATGAGATGGCTAGGGTACAAAATACCCCATGTGATGACGGTCGTTTGAGATGAGGGGTCTCATCTCTCATATTGGACAATAGGCACTTAAGGGATATAACCATGAAAATAATTAATGGTCACTTATTACTTCGCTGTGCTCAAGGTACAAAGTTCCGCAGTGGCCAGAAGTTGCACGTGATGGAATTCCAAACAATACCCCATCAAATAGTACGTACTTGTTTTGTTTTAGTACCTTAGCAACAGAATATGTAGCTGTTTCTATAGAAATGAACTGTCAAACTGGATGCTGTAGGGTCTGAAGCTAGGATTGAAAACGTCGATCGAATGAAGTAAACGTTATTCTTGTAACAAAAAAGTACTACACTGTAGGTTACCTACCTACAGTGTACTGGTAATAGTATAGAGACTTACTTTACTATTACCAGTACCTATACCTACTACTCGAAATAAAAAAAACATTATTTTTTACCTTTCTTTAAATTCGTTTGGACTTAAAAAGCTCCAAATTCCAAATCAACAAACTATTCACGGCAGAGTCTTATAAAAAACCTATTTAAAAACTTTTTATTTAACCTTTCAAGTCATCAGTTCCACCCAGTTTAGGACAAAGGGCGGGTTGGTCCAAATAAATCACCGTATTAAAATGTTTCAGTTGACCCTCTGTCTTAGCTAGCACCAACCACTTAAGGTTTTAAGGCGGAGCTTTCCTGTTAAAAATACTTTTTTTTGTGATTTTATCTAAAATAATATTAAAAAGTCGTATGAGAGATTTTTGAAATACAAAGCATTCATTATTATTTTTAACAATGTTAATTTATTTACTGAAGCAGAAAAATATGCTTGTTAACGGTGTTTTTTTTTCTATTTTTATGACACTTAAAACACTTAGCAAAACTAACAAATTTTGATACCCCGGAAGCCAATGCTTAAGTTTATTAGCACTGAGATATTTAGATTTATTAAAAATATTTCAAAAATTATCATCAAAAACATTTACGTCCCCTTAAATGGTGTAACAGTGACGATGCACCCCTAATCACACAATTGTACCCCTTTAAAAGCACCGCCCTTAAATGTTATAAGCTGTTAGACTACTGATTTATCTCTGGTCTTTATTGCCTTGATTAGTTAAGGATGATTAAGAAAAAAATATTAGTAAATTTAAACGGTATTATATAACAAAGCTTACTAATTTTATCTACTAAAGTTCTATTGATATATTATATTTCTTCCCTTCTATTGATATTCCATTGAACACTCAATTTAAATTTATCAAAAAAAGAACACATAAAGAACCTACTTAATAAAAATTCAATATTATGATTAATTATTGATATAATTATTAAAAAATAAGCAATAATTTATAATAATAATTTAAGCCCAAAAACATGCTGGAAAAGTATCACTAGTATTCTATACAATTTTAAGTTTTTGCACTAACCTAATATTTTTTCATAGTAGTAATCATTGATGTAGGTAAATTATTTCGTTGTTAATGTGAGATTGTTATTATTCAGTGTCCGTCGTTTCACAAAGATACCGCTCAATGCATACCAATGCATTCAAGAACATAAAAAATGTAGAGTTGCTTCCTATTTGTTTCTTTTTTAAAACGTACTCTACCCACTTAAAAGGGTTAAAAATTGAGTACTTTTCAGACTAGGTTTGTAAATTATAATTAATCGATTCTGTAACTTTATCAAGTCTTCAAATTAATAAATTACTATCATATAAAAAAGGATTATTGTATGTTGAAATGTATATTGATATAATAGTATTAGTATTTATAAAAACACAACACACACATTAAGTCTTTTAGTTGGAGCACTCCATACCATGACCTGTCCACCATCACCCATCGAAATTGAGTTATCAACTTTGGTGAAACTCATTGTTTTATATAGGCCTTTTTGTGCCGATCGTGTTTAATAGTCAATTAATGAAGCTACCTGCGGCGGTTATCCCAAATTGATCGCAGGGATATTGACCAGTCATGGCCTGGGGTGGCCAAGCGGTCAATTGAGCCCCATCGCCGCTTGAGGGTTAAATCGATATGTGACTGTTTTAATCTCAGAAGAGTTGGCTTCCTCTTTAAGAGCGTTTTATCAGTTAGTAGCCATCATAGACACAATATCGATACAAAGTTTCCGATATCCTCCATGAGCGTGCGTTAAAAACTGGGCGTAGGTATTCTGATATTCTCGCCAGATAAGATCTGATAAATCCGACAAGTTGTGATGAAATTAATCGTCTCATAAATGTGTGGCGGTCGGGTAATAATTGGATATTATTACCTACCTTATTAATTGTTCATTCCGGGTTGCATCAAAGGTTAACTGCGTTTACTAAAACGAAGCCACAAAGATAAAAAAAAAGCAACCACAGATCAACCAGCAGTTACTTTAGTTCGTAAAAATCATAGTTAATGATAAGTTTGTATGGGAATAGTGATAATAGCCTATTCGTCTGGGTGGCGGAGCATCCTGTGTGTTCCCATATGGTCCATAACTTGGGTTTTTGCCCTCATGTGTATGGTCCATTCCAATTTAGATTATTGCTACTATAAAACGAAAATGGTGCTGGTTGATTTTGTAGTTCGTAGGGCCACTATTGCTTAAGAATAAAGTTCTAACCATTACTTTCATGATAGGCATTCTAGTTATTAATACTAGCGACCTACATAATGACGTAACTATTGATACTAGCGGACCGTAGTATTATTATCTTCTTACTGTACTATCGGATGTTATTGATAAGAATGCGTATGTTACTTAATTTCAGCTTCCTACACATCAGCCGAAATAGCTCAGTTGGGAGAGCGTCAGACTGAAGATCTGAAGGTCCCTGGTTCAATCCCTGGTTTCGGCAATCTCTTTTTGTTCATTTTATAAACTTTATGAAAAATATTCATTTTGTTGGATTTTACTCCCAAATAAATACACTCTGCCGCAGGGTTTCGGTTTATTTATGGCTTTATTTAAACGTTTTTTACATTCGCGTTTATGGCCCGATAGCCGTAAAAATATTTTTAAATTATAAATTAATTATTTAAATTAATTATAAATATTTAAAAATATTGTGATATAAAATTAACTTAATTTGACAACCTCTGTGGCACAGTGGGCGAAGGCCTGCCTGCGACGCAGGAGGTTGCGGGTTCGATTCCCGCCTCGGGACAAATGTGTGTACGATCTGCAGACATTTGTTCAGGGTGTTCTGGTCGTTTTCTATATATAATAAAAAATATCTATCAGTGTATTGTATTTTAACACAATAGGTATTTATTTATTTGTGTATTGTATTGTATTATGTATATCAGTTATCTAGTACCCATAACACAAGCTCTGCTTAGCTTGGGGCTAGGTAATGCTGTGTGAATTGTCCAGCATTATTTATTTATTTATATAAAATTTTTTGAAATTTTGTATGGTGATTTCCCGATCATTCGTTTATCTAGGAAAATCCCATGTTTAGTACAAACATACAAAACAAGCTTAGGTAACTACGACTATTTTACTACTCATTGTATAAAATTATTTTATAGTTGATTTTATGAGGCAAGTTCAATTAGTTGATGGTCGAAGTTACAATGAATACCTATTATTCACACACAAATAAAGAAACTTACTTTTGTGACAATGTTAATCTGGTACCCACTTAAGTACTCCCACACAAAGCAGAATACTTAGGTATTACCTAAGTCTGGATATCTATACAATAAATAGCTGTTAAGTAGGTACAGTCAGCAACGAAAGTCTTTAAAACAGATGCAGTATTTCAAAGCATAACTACGACGTCATTTTGTTAAAGGTTAGGAATAGGATTTCGCGTTTATAGGAGCGGATTGCACAGCATTTGCTGGCCCAAAAATCAAGTTTTGCTTAATATCTAAGAATTAGGACCTTATTTAAAAGAAAACGCAACATTTAAAATGTTCTTTAAAAATATTTTAAAGACAAGTGTCTTTAGTAGTAGTAACGAAGTATAACAATCAAATAATAAAATAAAATAAAATTTAAACGCAATTTTTTTTTTTAATAAAAATTAATAATATTTCTTGGAAGACTTTCGTCGCTGACTGTATCTACTTAAAACATACCTATTTATTGTATATATATCCAGACTACACTTGTCTTTAGTAGTAAATTGATAATATTTCTTGGTAGGTAAGTAAAGTATAGCTTTAATTATTCTATTCGAAGGTGTCAATGAAATTTTAACGGAATGTACCTAGCACACAATTTCAAGCTATGATGTTAGCTGCGATCCAACCTCGCTGCGGCTTCTCTTGAACTTAACCGTAAAAACGACCATAGCTTCTTAACACCATAAGTGGGCAAGTAGCTAAATTTATTATAACATTTAACCCCTCAATTACCTCATGGATTGTAATTAGTAATATTACAGTGGAATTACGTTAGCGTGTAATATACGGTGTAATGGTCGATGATAGTGCGTAATTATTTTTGTTCTTGTAAGTGAATCGATTTATTTTGAGAGGCCGCTTCTTAATGTGTGCGTACACTGGGGCGGTCCATGTCAATGTTAAAAAAGCCCTGGTGCAAAAACGGGACCGCTTTTCAGTAGGTACTAAATTTGAAAGAAAAACGTGAAAACCCGTGTTCAAAGTTTAATTATAGGGTCTCCGAAATAAATGTGAACGTCTCTTAACAAAACGATCACGTCTATTTTCAAGTGTAAACGACTATTTTTTAAAGTTTAAATCTCTAAATTCGTCTGTTCAGTCAGACTCTACTTTTAGATATCCAGGACTCACAATCATTTATCGTTACGCCGCCGGGAGTCTATGGTGTCCGTTTTGCTTCAGTGCACGATCATCATTTAAGTGGTGTTTAAACGAACATTGAATTTATACGTTTAAAATTGCGTTGAATTATTGTTTTAGACGTATAAGGGCAAAAAAGCAGTTACGGGGCCGTAAAAATGAAAACACTCGTCCGTCATTTTCTACCTTATTTTTTGAAACTTCGTAAAGAAAGGTTATCTACCATTGTATTATTTCATCATCATCATCCGCAATTGGATCTCATCCACTGCTTGCGCAGTTATATATACCTCCTGAAATAATAGAAATTGTATTATTATTAATAGAAAAAAAAAAGAAAATTACAATCAAATTTTAGAATTAAATTAAAACTAGTATTTACGATTGAAACAATTGAGCTAACTGCAGAATGTTGCAAAGAATCTACAGGTAGCTCAACTGATCCATATCAATACCAGTGGGAAGCGTGCCCAAGACACTGGCTGCATTGCCCCGCTGCAGCTGTATGGCAACGCTGATGCGCTGTGCCAGTTACTCACCAGCTTTCGGGTCACGCGTCGCTTCGACCAGACGCTCATGTAACTTTTTATAAAACCCGGAGAGCCTTGGTACCGCACGGACCTAGGGTCTCGACTCCAAGGGGAGCGAAATGCGTAGGCTAAGTCGAAACCTGCATAATTGCGCCTCTTGCGATCATCGGCCAAATCTGCCGCCGCACCAGCCCTCAATAAGCCTAAGAAATCAAGAATAAATATTTACGAACTATCTTTTAATTAAATTGTTAAAGCTAACTATTATCAAGTACCTAGCTAGGTCATACCCAGTTTCCGCCTAGGTACCGAGTACAAGGTGCAATACAATACAAAAACTCTTTACATATATCATACATAACATAAGACACAATTAAAGTTAGTTAAATTCGAGTCGAATAAATTATGTGATTAATATATCACATAATTTATTTCAGACACAGAGGTACAATGCAATACAAAAACTCTTTTTATACTAACCAACAAAAATACATTACAATGACTTATCATAAGACACAATTAAAGTTAATTAAATTCGAGTCTAATTTAGGTTAACTTTATTAAATCATATTTATTTCAGACACAGTAAGTAGTTTCACATTATATAGTCCATATAACAATAATGAAACTGAAACTGTACCGAAATATTGGAAAACTCAAAAATCTTATCATGGTTAATATTCCGTTATAAATGACTTTAATGTTAATGACCATGATAGTTTTAAAAGTTTCACCTTAATATAATTTTAATACAATAAGGAAAGAATCATCCAAATCTATTAATAATTGGCGAAGATATCACCAAAATTGTTTCAGCTAGCCATGATTTTTCTTGAGAATTAGTTAAGGTGTTTTTTTAAGCATGAATATCTATACAATATAGAAATGTTTATTAAAATCGGTCCATAATTGACGGAGAAATCGATGAACGAACATAAAAAAAACATACAGCCGAATATAGAACCTCCTGAGTTTAGTATAAACAAAATTATTTTTGGCTAAGATTTAGTAGCCTAGTATTTCGGAGTTAAAAGTTTCGCATCGACGACCTTCATCATAAACATAGTTATTCCAAATACGCTTGATACCCAAAATGAAATAAGAAATCTGTCAAACAGCCGGTAGTTTCACCTCGCGTAGGCGTGACGGCGCCACCGATCCAAACAAGTTTATATTGTATGCTAATTTATTGTATTCCAATGAATTCGAATAGTAATTAATACAAAATAATTTGTAAGGGCACCGCGACTGGTATCTTAATAATGGCCATACCGGTTCATCTTAAATAGTTAACTGTAAGTTTTATAATGTTGCAGTAGGCGGGTAGTTTGAACTAAATATTTTTGATGATTGTTTTTTTTTTAATTTATAAGCGACTAGATACTAGGTACTGGCTTCGCATGCGTTGTTTATGGTTATTTCTATCCCATGGAAACTGATTTATAGGATAAAAAGTAGATATAGTTACTCTCCATCCTTTCAACTGTGTCGACCTCAGTGGTGCAGCGGGCGAGAGTCTGCCTGCGACGCAAGAGGTTGCGGGTTCGATCCCCGCCTCGGAACAAATTTGTGTACGATCTGCAGAAATTTGTTCCGTTGGTCTGGGTGTTTTCTATGTATAATAAAAAATATCTATCTATGTAATGTACAATATTACGTATATCAGTTATCTAGTATCCATAACACAAGCTCTGCTTACCTTGGGGCTAGATAATGCTGTGTGAATTGTCCAGCATTATTTATTTATTTATTCAACTAACTCTATGCCAAAAATTAACTCGAATGGTAACTTAGTTAGGGTGTGAAGAAAGGACTGACAAACAAACAAACACACTTTCGCATTTATAATATTAGTATCTATAGATTAGAGACATTTTGTATAGGTATTGTTAATGTATTCTATTGTTAAGGCCCATACCGGACCCAAAGTGGCGCCGCCACCTAATTTATGTTATTATTCCGTTTAACAAAGGAATTTTCAAAATTCCTTCTTCCAGTTTGTGATACCTATCATAAGCTTTTTTTTAATGCCTCTGTAATAGTTTTATTCTATTTAGTTTAGGAAGAGATACGAAGTTGCCCTTGGTGGCCACCAACATCTATTTTCGTATCTCTTCCTAAACTAAATAGAATAAAACTATTACAGAGGCATTAAAAAAAAGCTTATGATAGGTATCACAAACTGGAAGAAGGATTTTTGAAAATTCCTTTGTTGAACGGAATAATAACATAAAGTAGGTGGTGGCGCTAGTTTAGGTGCTGTATGCGCCTTAATAAGAATTATATTAGAGTTACTATCATTTTATAATACTTGATGGAACTAAAGATAACGTAGATTTACCATGGTAGAGTTCCTTAATCAAGTCATATCATCATCATCATATCAGCCCATACATCACGTCCACTGCTGAACATAGCCCTCCCCATTTGACGCCACAAAGAGCGGTCCTGAGCATCCATCCATCAACTCCCTGCGACCGCTACGATGTTGTCGGTCCATCGAGTTGATGCCTCCCTACACTCCGTTTTGCGTTGCATCGCGGCCGCCACTTGAGAACCTTTACTCCCCAGCGGTTATCTAGTTCTGCGAGCTATATGAGCTGCCCACTGGCGCTTCAGCTTACTAATTCTGAGCTATATGTCTGTGATTTTGGTTCTTCTACCGATTTCTGTATTCCGAATTCTATCACGTAGATTAACCCCAAGAACAGGTCACATGTTCATTAATTAATTTTACTACTAGATTTTACTTCCTCACCTCCTCAACAGCCTATAATGGTCCACGCTGGACGCAGGCTTCCCCCTTTTGTATCTCATTGGGGGTAGTGCCGATGATCCCCACGCTAGGCATGCGGCTAGGGGATCTCAGTTCGGTGGTAGATCTCACAAGAGGCGCTGCAACACGTCCCCCGGTGTATGTCCCTTAGTTGCCTCCCACGACACCCACGGGAAGAGTTGGGGTGGTTTAAATTCAAAGCACCTCACGGATTTTACCCACTGCTGGATGAAATATAATACATATCATGTTTAGTTTGTGACATCATTCATTAGAAAAAGATAATCGCACAAAAGGTGTGCGTCCACCTGATTGGAACCAGAGCGTACGCATCAGTAAGGATTTGTTTTGTTTTCATTTATATGGTACAGTGGCCACAGGATCGGAATATCTGCCGATACCGATGCTAGACTCTGTTATTTCTAACTGCAACAAAGTCCTCGTTACTACGAGGTAATATTGTTGCGGATGACGTCATCATCCAACTCGAGCGCTTTGAGAATAAGCCATATAGATAATATTGCCGATGCAAAATTCGAAAGCAGAGGAAGTCTATGGGGTTATCGGCATATTGTAAATACCGATTCCGATGCAAAGGACGCGCAACTTGACAGACATTCCAAAAGTTATATTTCTTGACGTCACAAGACCTGTTATTGGCTTAGATACTTAGAAATAACACACCCTTTTAATAACAGCATCACGATCAGACAACACAAAATCCTGTTTCGAAGTAAACGTGTTATATTAATTAGGAAGATCCTAGTAAGAGGTATTTATGTAGGTAACTAGGATTTTACAGAGACAATAGGCAAGGTAAAACTTTATGTATGTGTCTGGTCTTGTTATAAACGATATTTCGTGTAAAATTTCAATAAATAACTGCCAATCCGTAACCTTTTGAAAACAAACATTAATAAATGAAAACATGTACGAAATTATTTTCATACTACGTTGTAGTCGTTTTAACAATTCCATAAGGGTGATTTTATAATAGACCGGGACGTGTTCGGGCCGGGGCGGGCCGGAGCGGATCTTTTAACAACGTTAGAAGACGATCCCGGACGGGACACGGATCGTAATCTGCTTCATACAAAATGTATGTGACGTTTTAAATCCGTTTCCCGTCCGGGGCACGTACGTACACCATACTCCCCGGGCACGGCCCGATCATATAAATACGAGATATAAATCATCCCTAAATCCAATTCCATTAGATATAATCACAGTAATATTATGAAAGCGAAAGTTTGGATGCTTAGATGTTTGGATAAGCCAAAACTAATGAACGGATCGGTACTTTTTGAAATTAAAATTTATTTAAAATATAGTATTAGGTCCAGAATAAAACAACGTGTTTACCTATCCCATAAATCATTTCCCATGAGATAGAAATAACCTCAAATAAAGCGTGCGAAACCGCGGGAAGAAACTTGTTTATAATATTGTTTAAGAGATTTTGTATTTTCAGCCGACGATTCGAAAAAATGTTCTCAAATTGACGCATTTATATATTTTTTATGTTAGACCACGCATGACTTTTACGGAGTAGTCCAATTTTGATGATTCTTTCAATTATTGTATAGAGAATAGAACGAGATAGAGCTGGTCCCATAAGTTTTACTACCGAGGGATCAGTATTTATCCCGTAAAACTTAAAAAACCACCCTAGCAACCACCTAATGTGACAGTTCGAGACAAGATTAATACTACATATTTACCGAATTTTATGTCGATTTATCTACCTATTTACAGTTTTTTAAAACAGGCCAAATCATTGAATCTATGCCAATCAGATGCCAATATTGTCATTGATCAAGCTCATAGAATATTGAGTGTAAAAAATCGTACAGAACGTCCATTATCGCCTCATTTCGTATGCAAATTGACAACTCGAGATCTACAATTACCTCGCCGCAGCGTTTCTCTTAATTTTTCGTCTCTCATTTCCCTCCGTTTTCTTTTATCTGTTATTTACGATGATTATAATAATATATTTAGGTACATATGCAGGTGATGATTTTGGGTGGTCCGATGGAAGGTAATGATGTTATTATTGTATGAGGTTATTAATGATATGCTGAGTTTCAACTGTCTCATCAAGATAAGTTTGTTTTCAACGAGGTCTCATTAGTATTTTATCATGAACGATTGACTTTAACTTTAATCTGGGTTTTAGATTTAAACACGATTGATTTTATTGATTGCCTACTGATTGATTCATTTTTAAGGTTCAATGAATGCGATCGATGCCCTTATACGTTATAAAAAACTTTATGATTCTGAAGGCAGGTAGGCATAGGTATAGACTATAGACATTATGAACAAAGAAAATTACAATCAAATAATAGAAGCAAATTAGAACTAGTATTTACAGTTGAAACAATTGAGCTAACTGCAGACTGTTGCAATCAATCTACACAAAAACCCTGTCGTTTAACTATCAATTCTGTGACATTGCCCTAAATAATAATTACTTAGGAGCCAAGGCGATCACAACCCATCGTGGGAACCCCAACTATTTACCATCTACATTTGTTCTGTTCAAGTTCCGACAACTAAACACTCCAGGCTTTTGTCCGAAAATGTAATGGGCATAGATAAATAATAATAAGAGGACCACAATGGAACTGGCGCTAGGAATCTTAAGGACGTGACGGTAAACGGGTTTGTTTAGATTTGTAGGGATTTTTTTTGTGAGCTAGTCGTGATAAAAGCATATTGTTTTGTCTGTACTGTACCATCTGCGCTAATTCTCTGATCTTTGGTGAATTAGAAAAATTGAGGTTGTGTGTGTTCATTTATTTTACTCTCAAATCTTATTTTATTACTTAGGTACTTGCTTCTGTCCGCGGCTACGCACTTTTTTCAAGTACTCTATGTCAGTTCCCGGGGTACCGTTTAGCTCCTTTCCAAATTTCATTAAGATCCGTTCAGCTGTACATGCGTGAAAAGTTAATAGACAGACAGACAGACAGAGGACAGACAGAGTTAGTTTGAGTTTTTAGGTATTTTATTATTAGGTATAGTTTTTATTTTAAAATTAGTTATTCCTACCTAACTCATCATATTTATCATTCCCTGTACTTGTTATCATGCTTATATTATAAGAACTAATTATTAATGTCCTTAGTGTCTTGCATTATTTATTTACTAATTACACTAAATTATTTTTTTTTTTTTTTTTAATAAAAAAATGCTTTTTATTTAGTTACTCATCAGTACCTACCTATCTACGTCTCTAGAATATGCCGGCCAAACGGTTCATTGACATAAAGCCTATTATTGCCAGCCACAATATTCCTGATTCCGTCTTGAAGGGTCTACAAACACGTCAACCATTCAACCCTTCAATTCAGTGAGAGAAAAAAATACCTACTTACTCCAGTTTGTCAATATTTGACGTCCAGTTCTTGGATGCTTCTGGGTTGGAAGCTGAAGCGATTTAAAAGGGGCGTTTGAAGTAAATTTGTACCCAAAATTACTACCTACTCAAAACTTAGCGTTTTATACGACCTTTTTAGGGCTCCGTACCCAAAAGGTAAAACGGGGCCCTATTACTAAGACTCCGCTGTCCGTCTGTCTGTCCGTCTGTCACCAAGCTATATCTCATGAACCGTGATAGTTACATAGACAGTTATAATTTTCAGAAATGATGCAGTATTTCTGTTGCCGTTATAACAAAAAATACTAAAAAAACAGAATAAAGGGAAATAAAGGGGAAGTTCCTTAAATATTTATTTTATTCATACAATAGACGTGATTTTTTACGGTACGGATCCCTTCGTGCGCGAGTCCAACTCGCACTTGGCCGGCTTTTTTATTGTCAGCAGCAATGAAGCATTAGTAAAGTAACAGTTTCATCAAACATGAACAAGAGTGTCATGGAGCATATAAGCGGTTAAGAATCTGGCAACTAAGAAGTCTGCCATGGTGGAGTCTGGTTCAAATAACTGGATTGAGTTACACAATCCACAAGTAACTTCAACATAGCGACATTACATACCAATACAGGGGGCCAAACACAGAAACATCCGAGAAGAATGTTTCCAATCATCCGGAACCTGGAAACCTGTGATGAGAATGTGCAAAAACCGAAGAAGTGGTATACCAACCAACCAGGTCGCGTTCAGATACCGTCAGTGTTGTTTATCGTGATCGAGTTGCGTTCGAAAATGAACTGGTGGTAACATTCGTAGTATAAGACAAAGAATGCATTTAGTCCTATCTTGTTACCAGATTTGGTAGCTGCCTACAAAATGGGTAAAGTGCTTAGTAGCTAGCTATTAAATGGGAACAATTGTCCTATCTCGTAGCCCGGTTTTTTAGCAAGCTACGGGAAATGTGCTTTCCCGCCTTGTAGCTAGCTACTAAATGGGAACGATTTTCCCATCTTGTAGCCAGATTTGGTAGCTAGCTACAAAATGGGAAATGTACTTTCCCTTTCCTTTCATCTTTTACTAATGGAGGGTAGATCGGTATATCTGCCAAAATAAAAACAACTTGCACTGACTGTTCTGTGATCATGGTGCATGAAACTGAGCCGAAATACGGTTATAAAACTCCAAAATTAAATCATAAGTATCCTGTTATAAATTACTTTAAGTCGTTTCAGCTTATTCTTTACACCAACCAGAAAATATTGGTCCTCCGTCCCTTTAACGCCACTCTGTTTGAGGACTACGGGTATTACGAGTCCATTAGTTGGCTTGCGGATATGTCTGTGACTTTCTTTATGTTTGTTGTTTCTATATTGAGATGAAAAGTAGAATTATTCATTTTAGGGCTCCATTTCCAAAGGGTACAACGGGGCCCAATTGCTAAGACTCCGCTGTCCATCCGTCTGTCACCAGGCCCTCATGAACCATGATAATCAGATAGTTGAAATTTTCAGAGATTATATTTCTGTTGCCGCTATAACAACAAATAGTAAAAAACAGAATAAAATAAATATTTAAAGGGACATACAGCAAAAGTGTTTTTTCCTTCCTTTAGTGTAAAAATGAAAACCTCACTCAACTGTAGTTCATTTCATTACCACGCTCGTCACCGAGAGGCATTATTAGATTTGCAGAATACAAAACTTTGAACTCTCATAATCAACTCTCGATTCAGCTTATAGTGAGGTTCAAAATGAGTTTATAGAATGATCCGGACACATCAGCCACTGGCTGCTCGCCTATTTTCAATAACTAAATAATTTGTCAGAATCCCAGTTTATCACGATAACTTGGGTTCTAAAGAGGTTCTGTAAAGAGGAAAGGTTACGGGGTTCAAATCCTGTCAACCTCAATTTGTTTTTTGGATATTATTGATTTTCTTTCTTTTTCTGATTGAAACCCACAGGCTTATGCCCCAAGTATAATAAAAAACCTAAGGTTCAGTAGAGTAACATACCGAGGTCTACCATTCGTAACCAAAGTACCGATCTTGCAAAATAGAAAGCTTGTGTGAGCTACTTCTATCCCCCGGCTATGTTTGCAAAACACTCAACTTTGCTTGTAGCCGGCATAATCCGACCATTTCATAGGGCAAGTGGGTTCTATTGCCGGGCCTGTCTGTTCCCGATTGAACAGTAAGGTGAAATCTGCTTAATAACTTATGCTTAGCATAAATAACAAGAAAACGATTTAATCTGAGTTGGCAATACTCTTATAATGATCATAATTTATAATTGTGACAAAGACATCCAAAATTGAGCGTACAATTTGTCATTAAGTATCTATTGAAAAAGGGACATTTTAAGGAAATTGTTAATAAATTCTAGAAGAGATGGGTATATTCCCTATCTAGGCTCTATCTTATTTCCTTTTCCCAAAGAGATCCTAGCACAATGCGTTCCACCAGTTCCCTACCTAGGTGGGAATTTCAAACCATGCTTTTAGTTGGCACTGTACCTACCTCAGTAGGTACCTAGTAGGTACATTCTAAAATCTAAATTACCTAAGTATCATGCATGATCTACTCAGATTGCTATTATTAAATCGAGTCTATTTCTGTCCAACAATTTAATTAAAGAATTTACGAAATTATTCGCTAAACCAATAACAAAACAGATCAACCGAATATCTCAAATATTTTTATAAGCGCACATTGTTTGAAAACATCTTAAAATTCTCATCAAACACCTAGTACAGTCAGCGTAAAAAGCTTTCTAAGCTCTAACGGATCTCAAATCTTCTCCAACATTTTGGCCATGCCCATTGTGTGGCCTAAGTACCATAGAAGTGTAAAACAAATATACTACCTACTAGATTATTAATAAACCATTAATTTATTTATTTATAGGTATCCAGAGTGGCTCTGCCGGCGGCCTGGACGCTGTTTCTCCACAGCATCTAAAAGATCCTTTATCTGGCTCGTAGAGCCATGCAGGTGAAGTCTTTCTGGAGGACTTGACGTCTCTAATAATCCCAAATTTGGTCAGGCAGGACGAGTCTACAGCGACTTCATAGAACTCCTGTACGTTGCGAATCTTTGTGCACTAAAAAAGAAGGATGGCGGTATAAGACCCATAGCCGTGGGCACCATCGTATTGATTACTAAAGGTAGGAAAATCATTTATGGCCAATCGTG
Source organism: Eupithecia vulgata (assembly GCA_946478455.1). Classification (NCBI taxonomy): domain Eukaryota; kingdom Metazoa; phylum Arthropoda; class Insecta; order Lepidoptera; family Geometridae; genus Eupithecia; species Eupithecia vulgata. The sequence goes on along the minus strand of OX297869.1, from coordinate 5,789,521 downwards.
TACGCTTCTTCAACCTTCCATCTGAAGCAACTGCATGAGCTCCTCATTCGTAAATTTATACAGTTCCTAAGAAATCTTGACAAGAAAGCCTTTTACTTCATAGATGATTACATCAATGATGGAAATGCTTGGCCAGATGTCGGTCGCCCTGATTCGTTTCGATAATAGTATTTAAAAAAATCAATGGTGTTCTTAGCTTTATATAATTATTGGCATGTATCTACGGAGTATGTATCATGGTAAACCTTGCGGTTAAAGTCTGCCATATCGGAAATTCGGAAAGAAGTCATCTGTAGACAAAAAAATTAAATAACAAAAGTTCGATCATAAAAATTAATAGCCTTGACTTTTACAAATATTCGATTTTGCCTGTTTGTACCTAAATTTACGTATTCTTTGAGAAGTTGTCAACTGTGGAAATACCGCAAGCTCTTGGAAGGCTGAAACAACAAATATAAAGAATACTTTAACATCGGTTTTGAAGGTTTTGAGGTTGTCTAAGGCCGCCGATCGGATATCTCGCAATGCCACCGCTAACGTTACCAGCTATTCTCGATCCAAATGCTCTGTTGCGTGAAAATGGTAAGAGACCTGACGGTATGACGCTAGTACCCTGGGAGTTAGGGAGGCCTATTTGTATGGCCTATTGTATGGTACTCTCTTCTACGCCAGAAGCTCTGCCGTTGTGTAGTACATATTTAATTAGGTACTTGGTTTAGTAGTATTTTAAATTCGTCGGCTCTGTTTAGCCTTTTACTTGCCTGTCCTAGCTCCTGTCTTTTTTAAACCAGTTGTGTTGGACAGATTGTGTGTTCTTTGCGAGTAGGACTTAAAGTCTATCGGGTTCGATATTTCATTGTTTACAGCCCAATTCTTCTGATTATACTCCACATTATTATGCCAGTCTCTACGACACAAGAGGTCGATTTATTTTCAAAAAAATCCAAAATTATGTTTTTTGTTTTGGCCAATGTTGACACGTAATACCTACATGGAATTTAGAGTACCAATTTGCACAAAAAATGTAAGCGAACACAAAGAGAATTAAAAAAGCACGGGGATTGTTCTCTATATTATTGAAGTTGAAGGAATTAACTTCAAACAGATTACGCATTCGATGAGAAGTGACGTCATTCTACTTTATTCTACATAGACAGCAATCGCCGTGCTTGCTCTACTGTTACCATCATTGAAGTTAAAGGAATAAATTTCAAATTATCTACGCATTTTATGACAAAGTGGAATAATTTTGCTCTATTCTACCCTTGACAGCGATACCCGAGACCAGTTGACGCCAGTTTACCCTGTGACGTGTTGTTTCTCTACACACAATCTTCCTGGGATCATCATTATCCGATTATCAGCCGGGATCAGCCATTAACACTACAGCGCACTGTCTTCGCGCGGGCGGTGGTCCTTAAGTTTCATTACATCATAATAAAGAATGTTGACCTGACTGTACAAATTCGAATATGACCGGCGCTCCGCCATGCAATATCAAACACATAGCTAACACAGTACACTCGGCACACCTGTACTAGGTACCTAAACATACTTCTATTATCCTCAAACATACAAATTAAACACTCATTGCATCCATTTGCTTAGTAAAACGATGTTTGGTGTACTGGCATGTATTACAAGTGATGGTATAGTGTGTTTGGTTTATAGTTGTGGATATCTGAGAGAATTTTCTGTTGATTTCGCTTGCATGTCCTTCGTTAGGTACATGATAAGCAGCTCACCTCACTTCAACAGCCTATATTGGTCCACTGCTGAACGCGGGCCTCTCCCTGATAATCGCCTTATTAGATTTTATCTCATGGGGGGTAATATCCGTAATCCCAACGCTGGGCATGCGGGTTGGGGATCGCAATTCGGTGATAGATCTATTCTGTAAGAGACGCTGCTGCCCGCCCCTCGGTGTGTGCATGTCCCTAAGTCGCCTCTTACGACACCCACACGGGAAGAGTTGGGTTGGTGCAAATTCTAAGCCAGCACCACACGGCTGACGTTACATATTCATCTTATATCTATAACTAGGTGCTGGCCGCGGCTTTGAACGCGCTTTTCAGTATACCATTTACCTCCCTGCCAAATTTCATTACGATCCGTTCAGCCAGTTATAATTTATGTATAGATGGGATGACGCAATCTGATTTGGTTGCTAAAGTCATTACCGGACTAAAGTCTGGGTCTCTTGATCGCTACGCGCGATGATCGACGTGCCATTACAAGTACGCTGCTCAAAAGCGACAACCGAAGGGTCCCTAAAGGTACCTACCAAAACTAGTAGATGTCACTGTCAATGCCAAAACAATTCTTTTTCATCCTTTATCAATGAAAGGTAACTAAGGTACCAAAATTTGTCAATGTCTCATTCTCACTGACGTCCTTCATTCAAAAGAATTCCCTAGACATCTCCGACCACTTGAAACCTCTACCCCGCAGGTGCTAGGTGCTAATCGGACCGCTAGCAGGAACCGGCACTTTGCCCTGTTTGTTCTTAATATTACCTCTGATACCTCTGAAGCACAGCTTCAATAATGTTACTATACTAATACCCTCTTCCGGCAACATTACGAGAAATCGCGCCTCTTTGGTAGTCGGCTACTCACCGGGCAAACATGATGATGTTGTTTATGTAGGTGAGTGTACTTAGGCTGGATTTTTGTGAATGAATGCTTTGTAAGATTCTTACCGCTTAAAGTAACCACCTGTTAATCAGGATAAATGGTCTCTTGTGTGGTCGAGGGTTTATGCCGCTACATGATTTTTAACTTTTAAAACTATCATGGTTATAAATATTAAAGTAATTTTTAACGGGATATTTGCCATGATTCGATTTTTGAGTTTTCCAATATTTTGGCAGTTTTTATGCCCCATGATCACCGAAATATTGGAAAACTCAAAAATCTAATTATGGTAAATATTCCGTTATAAATAACTTTACATGATTTTTTAAAACATATAATTGTTGGACATAGGATTGGAAATAAACAAAATTCAAGTTAAATATGATTTAATTTCGTAATTTTTCTTAGCAATTATTTCGTTCTCGGCATCTGAATACTTAAACTAGACACAGTAATACAATACATAGTGTCGCCTCATAACAAAGAATAAGCGCATATTTTTATATTTTACATGTTTGGAATGTATTATGTCTTTTACTACGGACTATGGAATATGTAGGAATGTACACGACTAACACCCATGGAATACATTTCATACAAATTTATAAAAGTCTAGGCAAATTTATTTGAAGCTAATTCTAATTCACTGGGATCTAGATAAATAATTTGGAATTTGTAAAAAACTTGCATTACATTTACCGTAAATTTTATATGCTTTAGAATTTCGTAAATGTATAATTTTAGGTACGGTAAATGATTAAAGGTAATTGGACTAAATTGCATTATATTATCTAGGCCATAATATACTGAAAACAATGACACAATGTAACACAAACTGTATTTATACACTGCCACCACTCTATGGCACAGATCTTGTAAAATTAACGTATTTTTATATTATATTTTAGGATTTATGTAGGTAGTACTGCAAAGAACATTATAATTTAACAACAAAATGAAATAGCAACGCTTTCATTTATCTGTAGTTTTAAAGAAAACTGTAGTTTAGAAAACATTAAAAGCGTCACTTGAAATCGCGAAGAAAGATTTCGATTAAGAGATTCAAAAGCCTATCACTCTCATACAAAACAAACTTACAAAATAATATTTACAAAGCGCTCAAATCATACAAATTATACACAGAGTCTCATTCTAAAACATTCAAAACTAATATTAGTTACAGAAAGTTATTTCATTACATGAAGCATGTAAAGAAGTCATTTGAACTGGCTATAATCACAAGAGAGCGGTTGGTCGGATAGATTATATACCCATAATTTAAATACAATACATTTTAATACAACTTTACAACTAACACCTACGTTACATAATTCTGGATTAAGTTTGATAAATAAGTAAACATAATCGTTTTATTATATTTACAAGCAGATAACACGATCCGTACTTAACAGTAAAGCGTTTTAAATAATAACACACTGAGAATTGACGTAAAGGCGTTTTGCTAGAGTTATGGCAAGCCGGAGCGGCCGAGGACGATCGGCTGCACTACCGAAGGTGTTACTCACCAGAGTCCAGCGGTGGTCCGCCTCGTGACCGGCGAACTGTTTGCTCTCCGAAACCTTTTTTTCCTTTTAGAGCACGAGTCCGACTGGCACAAGAGCAAACGCCACGATGTTGCACGACCTTAAGGAATTTCACAGCTCTGGCTCTTTCCCCGTTCGAATGTTTGCTCTCTCGCTTCAGCCATCGAAGCGGCCACCGCGAGCCGACCAAACGCTCAGTCACTGTAATAATACTGCGATTGACTAATACTCTCACGCACAATGTCCATCGACGCGAGCCGGCAACGGAAGCGTAAGCGTGCTGCTGAGGGTCTACGTGCCGTCGCAGTTCCTCCGCCGCGGGTGCCGGCCATGGTGGTGGCGGACGCCGTGACAGGGGCGTTTAATGTCGTTGGGCGAGGGCCGCAGCCTACGCTGGGGGTAGGAGCGCCAGTTGGGCAGGTCCCCGGCTAGCATAATGTTGTGCCGGTTGATGTCGAAGTCGTGGGCTTCCTTCATGAATGAGAAGCACTTGTGGTGCCGCTCGGTGAGGCGGCTCTTCCCGCGGCGCAGCTGGACGCCGCGCCGGTTGAACCCTATGTAGCGGTCTTCGTTCTTCACGAGGTGGTATCTGTTGTAGCCGTCCACAAACTCCTCTTTGAACAGGCAGTTGGGTTGTCTCTCCGCTTGGTACCGCGACTGTCAACAAGAAGATTCTATTAATCGCAGTCTTAGATCTACTAGCACTTCTAAGTGGAAGAAGTTGTTGATAATAACGGAGCATGGTTCCAATCGAAATGACAAGAGAGTAATGAGGTATCAACGGGCTGCAGCGGCATTGCAGACCACCACCATCTACTGGGGCGCACGGATGACAATACTGCGGCGGCATCTGTCGTTCCCATAGGGGCCTTGCAAGTCATCTACGTAAGTGCCAAAATACGAACACTATATCCGATAGGATGCTGTAAGTGATAACTGTTATCGTTATCATTATCACAAACTGTTTTCCTTATTATACTGGATTAAGGACTGGGACACTGCTTCGCTTGATTTGCTTGAGAATTCGCGAATGATAAATGACAAACATGACTAGCACATGATAGGTACCTATTCAAGAAGTTATGTTGTTGAAAGATTCTAATAACTGAGAGATGTCTCAGTTCTGAACTGAACGCTATAATTACCATCAAGTTGTTCAGATCAACAAATCATAGAATGTAATAAGCGTAACGCAACCTTTCTCCAACAACATAAAGATACTCACCAGCCGCCTCCCAACGAGCCGAGAGCGATTGAAGCACAGGTACATGTCCTGCACGGGCGAGTGGATGAGCAGCTCCAGGTTGTAGCCGCGGGTGCTGATGGTGAGATTCGCTGGAACAAATAAAATACAGCTATTAGATTATATAAAAAGCTGGTTTTAAATGCGTAAAGACATGTTGGCCTTGATTAATTATTACAAGAGTCTACTGTGCCAGCTCTAAAACAGTCGCATCACCATGAATAAACCGAGGAGGTAAAGCGGAAAAGCTTCAGACTGGAATCCTAAATAACGTCTAGCCTGGAATAGAGTCTAGGTGGCTCAGGATCTTAGTTGGTACATGATGGTCTTTTTCCAGTCGTATAGAGGGAAATTTGGGATAATTTTATAGGTAAAAAATATAACTGTTACCAAAGTAACACTAAGACCATTCACCTGTAAACGTTAGTTGTGCTTTAACCTGTGATTTCGAAATCAATGTCTCGTCTGACATTCAAAAATCGTTCATAAACAGTACTTAAAACATCTTACATAACTTTCTATAAACTTACCAATATAAAACACATATTAATTAACCCATAACAGCAAGCATTACCAAAATAGAAACGTAAATATTCGTAAGAAAAATTCCTAATTTTCATTTGATTGTAATTACTTCGCCCCAGGTGTATAATATGAGATTTGAATCGACACAGCGGGTCTTGGACACATAATAAATTCAATTTATAAAAATCCGATAGAGAAACATAGCAAGCGACGTCAGGTGCAACCGTTAATGATATTTGAACGTCAATAAAATACAAAAATAAAATGTCGATAAATATTAATCTATGGGATATTCTATACATGGCTTAGCAAAGATTTACATGAGTCGGTAATTTTTATCGAAGTCGGTGTGATCGTGTCGTAAATTACAATGTTACGTGTTTGAGTTATTGTAAAAGTATCATTCCTAAATGGTGCTATGAAACTTTACAACGAATATAATTTGTAAGAACTTGAATGTGATTTAGCTGTTTCTTTAGCCGTCAAACTTGGCTGTTGGATAACTTTTTCTCAAATATGTTTTATTGATCCTTAATGAATTCAAAGGGAACTTAGACTTTTGATTGAGAAAGTGCGATAATATCATATTTCAAATCCAAATCTATAACATCAAAAGCATAAACCAGAACGAACAGCGTATTTCAGACCAATTCTTAGATTTTTAGATATTCCGTTGTCAAAGACGTCTTAGTGGGGTAACAATTTAAAATGTTGGAAACCCAATTTTATAAGCACTCATAGTAACATCAAATAACCAAACCTGTCTATAACCGATAACATAAGAGAAAAGCTCTCAGGAATTTGACGACTGAACCCGACACGAATAAAAAGAATTAACGGAATAAAACTAGGAATCGACCACCATCGACAGCGGCGATGTCATTTCAATTAACGTTGTAGGCGGAGAGATAACCGCAGGAAATAATGCTAACACAGGAAAAAATATGGAACATAAAAGATCACTGGGACTGTTGAAAGTATTAAAGCAAAATAGTAAGTTGAGGCAGGACCTGATTAGCCGCGCACATAGGGAAATATAAATTTTTCTTAGTCTTGGGACTCTACTAAATGCTTATTTTATATGTTTAAAATGATAGTACTAAAGGTTTATGTCATTCATATCATGTATGTTTTTTGTATTTCCCTTTTTTGTTCAACATGACTTCTTTCTTCTTTCTTACTGAATTTAAAAAAACGTTCTAAATCTTGGAACAATCTGCACGCTCCCTGCTGCTGTTTTTCACGTCAAATACAACCTGATATCTTCTAATCCTTCGTGATACAACGTCAGAAACATCTTCACTTTCCATTAAGTGAGATTGTGGTCTATAAACTATTTAAAAAAATGCTAGAGAAGCTACTACAGAGGGAACGAATGAAACGTATTTTATAATATAATATTTTTAAAGTAGTCTTAGTTGTCTGTATTTTATTTGTCGCTGTAGACTCTCGATCTATCAGACATGTATGTAGCTATAATGCCGTTGAGCATAATATCAGGGTGTCGTTGTATTAGATTGTGTTAATGTGGGTCGTAGGAGAAGATCATAGGTGAAACTTATCACTGTGGAATCCAAAAATATTAAACTTTACGAATGAATATTCCACTGGACGAAAAAAAGAATAAGTATGAATAAATAAACTGTTTCACCTAAACGAATACTAAGTTGACAATAACAATTGAAATTATGAAATTAAAGTTACTTAGATGAAAACAATATGGAAAAACTCAGGAAAATGACAGACTGCTGTAAACTTTAACTAAAACTTAGATCTAAGTTTTGTGTTTAACATTCTGTATTCGCATATGTGGTATTGGCTAAGGTAATAGGCACCCAAGAATATTCTTTCGAAACTAGCGAACCATGTAAACATTGCCTAACCATTATAGACCCGGGCTAATTTTGTCAAGACAACACAATCTCGACTCGTCAATGTAAACAGCTTTGAAGTTGCCGCTATGAAATTTCACTTTCTTTCGACATTTTTAAGTAACATTTATTCCCTACTAGCTAATGCCCGCGGCTTTGCACGCGTGTCCTTATTCGCTGGTAAAATGAGAACATGTCAATACCACCAATTCATCTTCTTTCCAAATTCCTATCCCTTCTGCTGTATTAGCGTGAAACCCTAGAGACAGACAAGACAGAGTTACTTTCTAAAATCAATAATAGTAGCATATGGATGCCTAAGTAATGAGGTATGAAATTGGCATAGAAGAAATAGTAAAAATCACAAAGAAGAATGAGTATATACTAGCAGTTTATATAAACGTAGCAACGTTGGGTCAACGACTCCCTATCGCGCTTGATAAGGCTATCGACTGTATCTTGTACCTATTACCTTAATTTCTTAATGGCAGTATTTTGAAGTGATCGGTAAATTTATTGAAAAAAACTTTTTTTTTTTTAAGAATTTTAACAGTCACTTCTCATTCACTCGTTCTCAGAGGACAGTCCACCCAGCATAAACTTATAAATAATATGTATTTAGTATTAAATAGGTATAATTATTGATATGTAGTCCATATTAACAATTTTTGTAAAATTTAACTTTAAATATGTATAGTTGAAGGGCAATAGGTAAACTAACAGACGTGTGTTGCTGGTCTCGCCTTGCCTCGTCACTCTGAAGGTGATAGCTGAAAATCTGTGTTTGCTCTTAGAGCAATATTATCACTGAGCTATTACCCTTTTGCCACTGCTACACACTCGTATAATTTGGTGATGATAATATTTATTTTTTTATTTTTGTGCTTTGTATTGTAGACAGTTTCCTTGTGTTTAAGCTCGTTTACCCGTTCCTAAGTGAAAATGCCTCTACATCATTGTTTTTTCTATTTTATATTTTAATTATGTTTACTTTTGATGTAAAAAACCAATTGCATGTGTGTGTTTTAAGTGACAAATAAATGATTTACTTACTTACATACTTACACTTTTGAAAGTTTTAGTTATTTGTTGATTTTTTCTGATTTGATAATAACATAAAGTGTAAGTAAGCAGTATTTGAAGTTCCATAAGTTCCTTAAAAATTATGCAGATTATTTTTGATTGTGTACCCAAATCCTTGGTTTGGACAAGTAAATATACCGTTATCACTAACCTTGCAGAATTACACACATTTTACGTAATTTGCACCATGATAAGCAGATCTCAGAGGAATTTATCGTTTGTAAACAAACACTAGATTCCTTGCACTCGTGTTACATTGCGTTAGTAACTAATGATTGAAACGTTAATGAAGGTGAAGCTTTTCCAATAACATCAACGCTTACCTCGTTCTATGCATTTTATTGGACCCTAAGATGGACCCATCTACTCAGCAGCAATTAAATTTAAAATTTTGGACCCTGGATACTAGGCCTAATTGACTAGGCCTGTTGTTAAACAGGACATCAAACAAATGACATCAGATAATAAAATAAAATATTGCGAGGAAACAAAATGGACTATAAAAAATTTAAACTTCTTGACACCAACCGGGAAGTGAACGGGATCATCGCAATTGTTACAATGAGTAATAAAAACCTAGCAGTTTCGAATGATGAAATCATTGAATGCCGTAAAAATGCTGTCACAACTACACGTGTAAGTAAAGACGTCAATAAACACGTAACAATTATCAAAAACAAAACATAATAAACCGCTTCTAGTGTAGACTAAAGGTGTGACTCAAATCCGGGATAAGCGCTTGTAATCTACCTGACTCCTGGATTAGGGCTGCGGTAGGTGGGATTCTCAGTTCTAGTCCTTCCTAAGTTTGTTTCCATTCGTTATACGTCACGATTTTATAAAGCACACATTAAAACTTTCAAATTGCCACGAGTGGTGGCGAATAATTTTCAAAAATTAGTAATTGTTTCTGACTAGATAAGAATATGACGTAAATATTGAATACAGCTCTATGGCGCGGTGGGTGAAGGTCTCCCTGCGGCGTAGGAGGTTGAGGTTCGATTCCCGCCTAGGGACAAATGTGTGTACGATCTGCAGACAATTTTGTTCAGGGTGTTCTGGTCGTTTTGTATGTATAATAAAAATATCTATCTATGTATTGTATTATATTATGTATATCAGTTATCTAGCACCCATATCACAAGCTCTGCTTAGTTTGGGGCTACATAATGCTGTGTGAATTGTCCAGCATTATTTATTTATTATTTATTATAGTTGTTTAACTTCGAAATACTTAAAAATACGTTCATAATGCTGGACAATTCACACAGCATTATCTAGCCCCAAGGTAAGCAGAGCTTGTGTTGAAAAAGATTAACTATTTGCCATGCAAGATACGAAAACCGAAAAGTAACTGAATGAAAAAATAGTTTTAAAAATGTGAATTATGAAAGCTTACGGTCTCGAAAAGTTTTTAAAATCTCCCAGAAATTATAAACGAAAAGCCCAAAAATTTTCAAACAAATCCTAACTAAAACTACGAAAAATCGGGAAACATACATGAGGTGTTTTTAGGTCAAGTATTCATTTTTGTATTCACTTTTTGGACCACCTTGCACCTCTGAGCAAGTGAGCAGTGTAATAATAAATGACGTGTGACACTTTACTATGGAAACACGAAATGTTAGCGCCTGCTAGACGCCAAATCCCCAAAATGGCTGATCAAACTAGGATTAACCTGCACTGTCTAAATAATTTAATCTCTTTCACTCTAAAAAATGCAGGAACTATTAAAGGCCTTTCTTTTTCAATGTCGAATACAAGAAATAAATACTACCTAAATGAAATGAAATCAATACAAATTTTTACTGATCCAAGATTTTATTGATTACTTTTGATTTATAATTTCCGTCAATGACAAAATCTTTTGATATGACCACATTCCTCGCGATATTAATATTATCTCTACATATCAATAGGAATGTTAGTTACCTATAGCACTTTAAAGTCGCCTAGCGAGCTATGGAGAGAGCTATGCTTGGAGTTTCTCTGAAGGATAGGATTCGCGACGAATACATCCGACAGAGAACCAAGGTTATCGACATAGCTCAAAGGATTAGCAAGCTGAAGTGGCAGTGAGCTGGCCATATCTCGAGAAAAACCGACAACCGCTGGGACAAACGTCTTCTTGAGTGGAGACTGCGACTCGGCAAACGAAAGTATAGGATGCCCTTAGACCAGGTAACCAAATCGTCAAAAAGGACCGCAATTTGACCGATTTGCAAAAGACTGCTGGCAGATGCTGGATGCGGCAAGCTGAAGACAGGGCGCTATGGCACTCATTAGGGGAGGCCTATGTCCAGCAGTGGACAAATATAGGCTGATGATGGTGATATCAGTATCATCATCGAGCTCAAAGTTAATAAGAATCGCCTATTTACTTTTAATGCATTAAATTTCATTTATATTTCCTGTACCGTTAGTCTGAGTCAATACAAAAAGCTTTCAATAAAAGTAATCGTGAACCATTGATGTCTTACACGAAAAAGGCTTAGAATGTTATTAGACACAAACTAGTCTAGTCAAAAAATGCGACAAATTTTTCTATTTTTATTCGAGCGCTTCTAAGCAATAAAGGTATGATTATGATTTTCAACTTACACATAGATTCGTTTTTGCCTTCGAAATCAAGAACTCTTGAGTAAGCGTATTTTACCTCTATGATCGACGTGTTTGGGTTAGACTTGGTACGCACATAGATCGCAGTTCGCAAGGGACAATCTTAAATTCGGTGCCGGTCCAAATGAAATGTTTTCCCGTGTTCTTATTTTTTAAAGCACCAATTAAATTAATTTCTATGACCAAGCGATCTATCTACTTTGATGATATCAATGCCGCAAACCTGACTACAGCAGTCAGTGCATATCAAAGTGCAAAAAATCACAAAAAATATTATTTATATTTGTATTTTATATTATTAATACAAAATCTATTATCGAGTTTGTAAGAAACGATTGGATCGTTGTCATACTCCGAAAAGTAGTTTCTCTCGATCCGGTTAAGGCGTTACAAGGCGCTAAATGTATAGGAGGTCTTGCAAATGTTGGAAGTAGATAATGCGCACAGCCCATACTAAACACTCTGAGCATTACCTTATCACAGTATGTCTTTTCCTTAAGAACGTTTAATTCGAAAGTGGTTACACCGACACACCTGCTTGCCTTCATTGTAGGCTATTATAAAATAAAATATTATATTTCCAATTTGAAAAACCCTTATAAAAATAGTAATTTTTAACATCATTTGAAAAACGCTATTGTTATGAAAAATTAAGTTCAAGAACCTTCATCTTATTTTGGAAATATTGAACTTCTTTAAATAATGACGCGCGAAACTCAAGCAACTCACTATTTCCACAGTATAACTATTATTATTTAACCTGACGCAGGTTTCTTATTATAATAATTACAGGGCAGCGATGTCATTATGACATTTTGGCTATGACAAATGATTTATCATTGACGTCATAGCTCAGCCCATAGTAGTATTCTCAAAATTTTGCAACAAAAACAATATTCCATAGTTACCTACAACTGTCAACGATCTAAAATTTAGTAATATCCGTAACCTTTTCAAACACCACTGCTTTTGCAATAAAAATGACATAGTAAATAAGTAATAATCAATGGTATGTGGTTAGTATGTCCTAATAAACCACATCCTCTGCCTGCTCAATTTGGGGCTAGATTATGTGTAAAATTTATCAACCTCATTTGCTTATTTATCCTGAAATTTGATACATCTGTACTTATAGGTTTGACTTTCATCCTAAATCAATGCTAGCCCAGTAAATTAGGTAGGTATAGAACCCCTTTTGTTTTTCGTGAGTAAAGGCCTGGATTTGTGACGTCAGCGTGGGTAATTGTTTGAAAAGACAAATAACATAACGGCCCATTTCAAAAATGTACGTACCTATACCTAGTACTAAGTTATCTAAGATTCTTGGAAATATCATATTACAGTCTTACTAGACTAGATTGTGACCACAAACACTATGTGGCATTGACACTAATAAGATGGGTACAATATGAGTCGAGGCAAAGGTCCCACTAGCAAAAGTTTCCATTAATGTAATTACTTATGAATTCTAAATAAATACAGTATTAATTTCAATACGATTTCTATACTATCAGAGAAAAAGCTTCCTAAGATCACGATAAACAAAGACGTAGGCATCTACATCTTACGAACCCCCTTTTATTCAAATATTTTAAGGTCTTGTATGATTATTATTATTTACAGGTTTTACAGTGGTCAGTTTTATTTTATATAAACAAATTACTTAGTTAATAATAGTTTAAAATAACAAATTCATATTATTAAGCCCCAACTACAGGTAAACGTGAAATCTTGAGACGTGAATACACTTGAGCTTTGTATCAAAGTGCCCATTGATTGTATAAGATTTCCTGCTTACAACAATATCAGTCAGATGTGTTTATTTATCCGTGGAAATATTTGGGAAATATATTTATTTGGTATAGAGCTGTTTTATGACGCAATTTAAAGCAAATAATATTTGACGATAAACACAATATTATAAAGATAAATATAATAATATCACACGTACATATTCGTAGAGACTATTTAATTAATCTTTGAAGATCTTGTTGATGTGAAGTTAACTTGAAATGCCACTGGCATTATTGATAAAATATCGAGTTCAAGTATCAAGAAAAGAGACATAAATGGAGTACAAAACTATGTCAGTATTGCCAAATCGGAATTTGCCAGGAACTAAAATAACCTTTATTACAAAGAAGAAAGAGTCAGTGTGTTATCTGATGATTGGTATCAAATCAGGTCAAACGCATTATTATGATATGGATATCTTGTCTTACATGAGTATTTACGATTGGAATGTTTTTAGCGCTAGGAATTTTCAGCTGTATTTAAACCATTGATTTTGAAATTTCATTCAGTGACTAAGCATTCAGAAGACTTTATAATTGTTTTGAATAAACTCAAAATCGACTTCGAATGCCAGTTTGGAACAGTTTTTTTTAAGTTTTGCGGGATAAATACGAAGGAATAAATTTATGGGACCACCTAGGGCAGTGTTGCCAGATTCACTGATTTAGCAGTAGGTAGATAGATCTACCTGATTTCTAAACAGTCTACTGCTTTATTTCTGAAAACTCGAGAAATCGACCTGTTTTCTCTAAGAGACCTATAAGGCCTTATAGGAATGAAATAAATTAAAAAAATCATTTTACTTGGGTGTTATTTCGATTTTGAGTCAGCCTTATATTTATTCTAGCTGTTTTATAAATTTTTTGTTATTATTACATGTGCTAACAACAATCACTCACTGGGTGGTCCAAGTACCGAGTTTATGTCGCGAATAAAAATATGCGGTGGTTTGTAAACCTGCAACTTTGTAGCAAAAACTGTGTCGGTACTCACAAACTCAAACGCAGCAATTCATAGAAACTGAAGATGTATGATGGACATTTTAAAACATGAAATTCCTTTTCTTGCCGAAATGCGAGGAAAGGAGTTAGTGGCGATTCGCCATCGTAGTGATTCGAGTCTACTTGACGGTTTAGTTAGGGTGTACGTGGCTGCATGATTGTATGAATATTCGTCTATATGCAATGCATAGATATTATACTATACACGTATTTGTATATATACAGATCCCTCCCCGGACACTCTTAAATAAAATGTAATTAACAAATGTAAAAAAGTCATTGTGTCATCAGTCATTTGTCAAATGCAACACATGTGTACACGAATACAAAACATTTTCGTGTTTCTAAATTACCTACAAATACCTACGTACTCCATCTATTAACCTGCTTCGAAAAAAGAGCAGGTGCTATGTACGTTTGTTTTTATGTAGGTATGTCAGTCCATTTCTCCGACATTTACTAAGAAAGATTAAAGTAACTTGCTGAATCAGCTGAATAAAGCAAAAATTAAAGCTGTGGTACATAAGGTGGTATAGTTAACACCTACATACGACTTTGTTAATTGGAGTCAGAAGTAGTAAGTACTTAAAAATAATATATGTACAAAAATAATTTTATTTTTTTTGCTCATTTATACAAAAAGATCCAAATCATTGTTTTCTTAGTAAACAAAACGAAATAACAACAAATATGTAAGTGCAAAAAAGATAACACTTGAAATCTTTAGAACCCAAAGAAACATCAACAAGCTTATAAGTTTAGATCCTCACTCGACAGATCGTTTCAAAGAAACCCGACAAAAAATACAGATCCAAACAAAACATTATCGAAATCGGTCAATTTGTCGATCAGAAATTGCTTCATTAATTTCTTATTAGATTAAACGTAACATAATGACTTTGCGTGTGGCATATCTGTTTTTTGCCAAAATCGTACGTTATGGGCCTTTATTATGGTGTTTAAATTATAACAACTTAATTTAAGAAGGCGCCGCGCCGCCTACTTCATTGATTTCTTATAATTTTCTTACCGCAAGATTCCTTTCTAGATTGATTGCGGCAAAAAATCATAAACGGCCTGCAAAATTGGAAGCTTCCAATTTTTAAAGGTACCGGGTGAGTGTGTTTTTGGAATTCAAAAATTATTGCTGGACAACCCAGTGACTGCGCCTTTTTTTAACATTATATTATCTTATTTTTTACTAAGATGACTTCAAACTATCCAGCCTGAGTTTCCTAACATACCTATTGAGTAATTAAACTTCTTTATCAGCATTTCAAAATCTATTTTTAATTAAAAGCGTCACATATTTTACGCGGTATTCGGCGGTAGGCGGTACAGCCTGCGCTGTAATGTTACCAGGCAAAAATAATGAGAACTCTTATTCATTAGTATTTCCTCCCGATACGAATTAAGATTAGAGATCATCTCTCACTGGCGTTGAAATATTAAATCGTTAAATTTAATATTGGCTGTGGTTTCTTTTATTGCTTCACAACTAACGCGTGTGCTAACAGGTCATGTGATTATTTTTTACCCTGGCAACAAATGTTTATTCTCACGCGATTATTGTTCGTGTACATTAATAGGTTTACGTTTTAAATTAATTTATGAGTAGAAAGTTCCTTTGAGTTTATTTAATATAATTAAGGGTTAATTTATATCTACTGAAGGCCACTACTTTTATTTAAAACTCTACGTCTTTAATATCCATAGTGCAGTGACCTCAATATTTTGCAATAAATTTCAAACAAATTTCGTTTAATCCGTTGACAAATACTACCCATCCTAATTATATTTCCATAAGAAGTTCTTGAATTCACGTATTCAATGTGCGCCAAACCATCACAAAGCTCAATTATGTGATTTAAACACTTGATGTCGGCACTAGTCAACAGTTATTATTTTATAGCCATTATGGCATCTTAATGATTTGATTAAGCAATAATTGATAAACAAATAATAAACCAAAGAGGACATATATTAAGAAGTGTTTGCTGATATGATGCTGGCATAGTCTTTATTAGGTCAGCCGTAGTACGTGTCACTAGTAATATGAACTTCATTGTAGCATAACAAACAAAAATAGCTTCACAACCATCGCAGTTCATTGAAATATCAACAGTATTTTGTATCACATACAGTTTAGTGTTCCTTGATAGATAATCGGCGTATGTTATCAACCTGTGGAATCATAGGCGCCTGCAATTCAATTTGCCTATGTTTTGAAATGGTCAGATGACTTTCTGTTTTGCATATCGTGAATATATCAAGTCTTTTTAGGAAACATTTTTATTGAGTGGTTTGTAAACAAACATGTCGATTGAATTAATCAGCGGTACTAATATAATCAATGCAGTCTTATCATCTTCTCCTCATAGAGAGAGTCTTGAGTCTTGATAGTACTTATATCGTTCTTACTCATTTGCTAAAAGTATATGAGTTTTATTTTTAAAATTAATATGATGCACTCACGTCGTCGCAAAATGTTTACCCACGTAAGAGTAGCTACAATTTTATATCAGCTACATCCAATACAAAGCATATTACGACGAAGAAAGGTGAAAGCAATGTCTTTGACGATTCTGATGTACAGTTACGTATTTTTGAGTAAATATTGAGTAATTTCACGCAAAGCATAATATTATTGCATATTCGCAAACGTTCATAGCTTTCGCCAAAAAATAACACTTATTGCTTTCTTACGAAGCTTTCGACTTTCATCATCATTTAAGCGCTTTTTACTTGGAATTTTATTACTTTATCAAACTTTATACTTAAACAATGTTTATACTTTTTGAGATTTGGAAGAGATGAGTCTTTAGACCTTTAGGTTCTGTTTGCTCGTATTTTATTTACTGTCCTCTTAAAGTGGTAAATGAAATTGCAATTTGAACCTTGTGCAGCTAATAGCAAAGCCTTGTAAGAAAAAATAACTAAGAACCTCTAATTTATCGTAGGCGTCAATTGGAAAGAGTTTTTGCATATTTAGAGACACTTTAGCTCAGAAGAACAAATAAAACGCTCGTTACTGTAGTAACTTGAATTAAATATCACCAAGAATGTGAAACCAATGAAGTTAAATAAAATAATAAGTAACTTTTCTCTAGTGTGATCAATTCAAACGACAGTATAAAAAAAAAGAATAATCACTACTTACCAAAAAGAAAATAAGCTAAATGAATTATAAATCTAAAAAAAAAATTATATCGGTTTTGATTTTACAAATTCGATGTTTGAAATGGTATTTGTGGCTACATACAAGTTCATTCTTTAAACAGTATTATTTACACATAATATCAGAAGCGTAAGAGGTAATTTAAAGGTCTCCGCAGCTAGGAAAATCTTTAAAAACTTGTTCATGTATGTAATTTCTACAATACAAAGGTTTTCGCGTATAGAAATCCTTTACAGTCCGTTACTGCAGTCGACTACGGGTTACAGCGCCTGGACGTTGACCCGTCAAGTATTGACATATTTGTAAAGTTTCTCACGTCTAGCTTAGGGTTGCCAACAAAATATAATGTTTACTGACACACTGACTCGCCATAGATACTTTCGATCTGAGGAGCCTATTTTGATTATTTGTTAGTTTTTGAGTGGAAAGTAAATTTCTTTTAAAAATAACTTATCAAAACGCCAAAAGAACCTTAATCCATGTCTTCTTAGTATTACTTAAAGGTAGGATTAGTTTGATTACGCAATGGCTTAAAAAAATAGAAGTAGATACCTACTCTCCCTCTGAAATCTATATGCCTTCGCGACATACCTTCTCATGTTTTCATAATTTAAACTAACAATTAACTAAATACTTTAATTCTGAGAATTTAAAAGTTTATTCATTATTTTAAAAGTATCTATCTACTAAATATTAACAGCTCTGAGGAATCATTTCGACAACCCTATTATTTATTCACTACACACGATTACCTCTGGTATGTTTTTACTACGCAAGTGTACACACGCTTATATGCATTTTGTTCACAAGCACACTTTCTTTCGTATGATATTTTGTAACACTACTGAATGTTGAGAATCCACCTGTACCTACAATGCCTTCAATATGACTGCCATTTGTAAACCTACCAACAGATCTCTTCTTATTCTTTCCGAGATAGCCATGGTGTGGCAGGCACTATCCAAGATTCGATTAATAAAGCCAAAATTGCAAAAGGATTTTTCTTTCCTTAAACCACGAAAGGAATTCAAAAAGTGTTACAGCGAAAAGGTTTTAATTCCGATAATCCTAAGCTAACACCACTCACCGCGAATCCATTAGCAATATTTTGTGCCAATTGACAGGATTGCCATTTTGGGGCTTTTAGTACCAAATTCGACGACTCAAAACAACATTCTGTTATTTTACGTGAATACCGAAGTTTGGAATTCTTAAGGTGCATATATGTATATTGTTCAATCGATTGATGCACAACAAGAAATATCCCTTTCAAATTGGTATATACACGATCGGACTCCTTTCACCTACTTGATGTTGGGATTTCAAATTTAGAATTACAATTCTCCTCTTATCTTGCTTTAATTTGTGGATACATTATTATATTCTCTATCATCGCCTAGTATTGGGTTCATTAGAGTGTTTTCAATATTGTCTATGACAGATACAAACACTTACGGTGATCGTTTCCATCTGAGCGAGCCATGACAGTGCCGTTTGGGAACACGTTGACGTAGAGATGGGAACACTGGCTGTAGAGGCGAACCGACCGGACCATCGACGGCACCGCACCGCAGATCACCACCTAGAAATGAACAAACTTGTAGATATAAAGGGACTGTCAGCAATCAACAAAACTGTCACATCTTGTAAACAACTGAAACCTCAGAACAAAGATAATTCACGTTGCACCGTGTCGATGCCAGACCGTTAATGCCGTGTAATGTGTAAACAATATCCAATATTTTTTTCTAAACCGTGCCCTGGCCGGAGCCCACTCCGGCCTCGACACGGTGTAACGTGAATCATGCAAAAGGACGCAAATTTATACTTTGGTCGCAAACCAGTAATTTCGATTTTCAAATGACCTTGATAATGATATAAACATTGAAATTTGAAGGAGGAAACAGAATCAGGAGAGAAGAACAGATCTTTGGCGATGATTCAGAACATCAGTCTCTGAGCAACGTGACGTTATGAAATCCTTGAAAGGGTGTCTTAAAATGGTAGTAGGAAATTGCAGAAATCTTGTTAGTTGTTACTCGCTACTATTAACATTGGGTTTACAACCTCTGTAATCTTATCTAAGCCTTACTGAGTCTTAGTAAATCATAACAAGCTAAGATCATTGTGCTTCTGTGAATCAACACATTGCATGTGCGATTACTGAGTATTTCTTAGGGATTTCCTTGAATTACTTCTACGAAGGTTGCGTCATTAGGATCACTGTTTTTGCTTTGAATCTTAGTATCAAATTTTCATGTAAGACCAGATACTCTTGCTATGTGACAGGAAGCACGTTTGTTAACATAGAATAGGCCTTTCTAGAACTACCTATTTACCCATCAACAGTCATGGTCAAAAAATTGCGGATAGTCGGTAATGTTATATTATGTATGGACAATTTCACACGAAAATTAGATCAGTTTAAAAAATTTGGGAGTTCTCAAATTTTGACAAAATTCACGCCGAAACTTTGACGTGCGAAATTCGTAAATCATTTATCGTCATCGCCTGGTATGAGGTGTTCCCACTATCGGTGAACGTGGTCATGCAAATTACATGAACGATAAGCCGTTTGTAAAACAATGATTTACACCAGGGTTACTCATTTTCACGGTTGATTCTATGGGTTTTGACTTCATCAATTGGATGACGTGGAAACAGTAGGTTGTATCATGAATTAATCAGCACCTATTAATATCTAGCCAACGTAGAATTATTTAGAAATCCTTTTTGACTTTGAGGGCTTTGACGAGAACGCATAGAACGCACACTAAAAAACTCCATTCTGGTAAGGGGATAGAGTGAAAACATCCGAGGAATAAATATTCCTTAATTCGAAAAAAAAATTATCATGTGAACTATGTTTTTAAAACGTATCTTCAGTGCTACTGAAATGAATGGAAGCTTTAATAAGTTATTAGTTATGATATCCGTTAGATGACCATCGTAATATAGGTGATGTAATGTTATTAATTATGTACCTTTGTTGTTCATTGTTGATTTCGTGAGAATAGATATTATATATCATTCTTATCACTTGAAAAGGTGCTTTTCAGTCTGTAAATATAATAATACTTAGATTTCTTGTTTTTCTACTACCTATTCTTAGAATTATCTCAACTAATGTGATTTTATGAATTGGTTCATGCCAATGTTTATTTTTAATCTGTTGATATATTCTATTTCTTGCACATTATAATAAGATTACTTACTTTATAATGAAAGTTTCCGTGTTGGTTTTATCATTAAATACTATTCCAGAGCTGGTAATTGAGCATTTAGACCATTAAATCCAAATTTCTATCTTAAAAATATTTTGAGCTTGTTGAACAGTTCTGATTTTTCTGATGCGAAATTCACTATTTATTATTAAATTTTCTTACGATTTCAACATGAAATTGTCGTAATTACATTTTGACAGATTGTCATATTTTTGTAAACAAGGTGTCAAAATGTCTTGGTTCATAGAGGAATGTGGTCAGGTTGTATACATTTCGCACGGAAACTTTTTATCAATTAGGTCTCGTTGATGTTTCTCTATGATTTTTTAGTAAAACCTTAGTAAAAAAACATTAGTCAGTGAGTATTCGAACTATTGTTTTGGAACTTCGGAATTTGAACGCTCGAGCATATATAAGGTGCTCGAGTCGCCCTACAATTCAGTTGACTCCCGGACTTCAACCAGGAAAGTCATTAAGTACTTAACTAATCTTCATCAGCTACCATGCTCTAAACTCTTAAAGAAAGTCTTGAAGAAAGTCTTGAAGAAAGTCTTAAAGCAAACCTGGACACCCTAAAGGATTCCCTGAACCTTTGGTGACGAGGACGAGGCCTACCACCCGTCTCCTGGGCCCACCGGAAGACCTTGGTTCCACTTCCGCTGAAGAGGACGGAGCCTAACACCCGTCTTCTGGGTCCACTACTCACACCCGATTTCTTTGCAGTTAAATTCAATAACCCACGGCCTTCCAGCTGCAGCAGATCCGGCTCCAAGCAAACCTGGACACCCTAAAAGGATTCTCTGAACCTTTGGTGACGAGGACGGGGCCTACCACCCGTCTCCTGGGCCCACCGGAAGACCTTGGTTCCACTTCCGCTGAAGAGGACGGAGCCTAACACCCGTCTTCTGGGTCCACTACTACACCTGCTGTAGAAGACGGAGCCTAGACCCTGACTCCTGGGTCCACCTGAAAGCCCAGATCTTCTCCCGAGAGCCTGCTGTGGGAACTCGTAAACCTACTCACACCCGATTTCTTTGCAGTTAAATTCAATAACCCACGGCCTTCCAGCTGCAGCAGATCCGGCTCCAAGCAGTTCCGACCTCAGTCAATAACAGCTCCATTCAGTACTTCATCATCGCTGACCAACTTCTAATTCCGGATCCCTCAATTCTAAAAATAAGGTTAGGCTAAGACTCATCTCATTTGTAAACCCATCTTTTAAAATAAATCCTGTAACAATCTTAAAGCCTTTTCTTTTCTGAAACTAATAGGATCTTTATTAGGCTGTACGTAGGAGCTCTTTAGTCTCCTGCGTTACGAACTATAGTACGTAAGAGACCTTCAGTCTCTTACGTTACTTTAATAACTTGTGCGTAGAGAGATATTCTCATACGTTACAGTTTGGCGCCCAGATAAACTAGAACCCCTCCCCTTAAATTCTCTAATTTTTTCTCTAATTTTTTCTCTAATTTATTCTCTAAATTCAAATAAAACTAGCTCACTCTCCTAGAAACTTTTAACCCCTTTGGACACTATTTGAATAACTTTTAACCTCGATCTCCTCTTTATCCTTTAATATTTAAATTTTTTTTGACCCTTACTTAGTTTCATTAGTATTCATAGTGCATTTAATAATTTGGTAGTTTATTTTACTAACCTCTTACTTTACAGCTTTATGCTCATATTTATTTACTTTACTTAAAACTTTAAACTTATCTTTAACTTAACTGGAAACTTACATTTTAAACTTAAAAAAAAAAAAAAGATTTTAACTTAACTTTATTATAGCTATCTACTTAGCTTAGAATCTTAACTTAAATAACTCGAGAACATAGGACTTTAAACAGCTTCCAATATGTCTAAAGATATAAAATATAGTTTACTTAACAAACCTGAACTAGAATATGAAATAATTATTCGGTCAGGTAGACCTACAGATAGCGTTGCAGCTTTAAAGGAGCAAATGGCACTACTAAGCCATATTACACCAGAACACATAATAACTTCACCAATCCCTCCTAAGGATGACTTATCACAAACAGATAGTACACTTAACTACCTAGAAACTAAAATTACTGCTATCGAATCAACAGGCAATATTACCACTCTTAAAAAGATAGAAGCTTTTATGAATCATTTACATTACCGACTAGAACGAATTCATGCAACACCACTTGTAGCAGAAATATGCTCCACCATTAGGTCTCGATTCTATATCCTTAATAAGAGATTCGAAAAGCTTAGGGATAATCTTAAATCCTCAGACACAGACGAAGTCCTGGTTGAAATTCATGATTCCCCTGTAAAGTTTTTATCTCCTAGACCTACAGACCAACTGTTGTCCCATAGATCTCTATCTCCTAGACGCTCACAAGATCATATGTCTCTTCCCGCTCCTCAAACACAAGATCTCCCCATTGGGAATGATGCTCTTAGAGAACTTAAAAAAATTTCCTATGACGGAAAAACATGTCCCAGGACTTTCCTTCAAAAAATTTATGAATTAAGAATTTCGAGAAGCATTTCCGATATTTCACTTTATAAACATGCTTTCGAAATTTTTACAGGAGATGCACTCCATTGGTTTCGGTTCCTACATAACCGTAATCCAACTCTTACATGGGCAGACATTCATAAATCTCTTATAAGGGACTTTAGCATACATGACTATGACTATAAACTTCTACAGGCAATCAAAGATAGGACACAAGGTGAAACAGAATCGATAATAGTATACGTAGCGATCATGTTTGGAATGTTTAATAGACTTTCAAAAAAATTAAATGAAGGAGAACAACTAGAAATTCTGCTCCATAATGTTAGGCCATGTTATTCAGTTTTCATTGCCTTAAGAGATGTCAACTCTATTGACTCGCTGATAACAGCTTGCCAAGCTCACGAGTAGGGCATGGACACCGGTATTCGGTATTACCGAAAAACCGGTAATACCGGATGATTTAAGGCAGATCCGAATACCGGTATTGAAATTGCAAAAACCGGTAATTCGGTATTTCGAAAAAAAAAGTTTGATTAATAAATATGCGTGAAGAAAACCCTTATTTCGGCTCTAAAATACGCAAATATCTACTACCAAACAACTTCTATATAAAATATATAAATTTTATGATTGTAAAATTGATAGCCAGTCTATGTTTTTGGTCATAATGGTTTCAAAAATTGATAAACCAACGCGCTTTCCCCTTCCACTCCAAGCAACAAAAACAGGACAAGCAGATTCACATCGCATTACCACGGTATATTCAGCAAGTAGGGGAACTTGGTGAACGTCCACTCGCATTAAGCTGTTTTCCACCGCCTTTATCATTCGTACCGCTGGGGTTTGGAACACGCTCCCTGCTGCTGTTTTTCCCGTCAATAACAACCTGCGTCTCATAAAGACAAGAGTAAATAGATAACTTCTAAACCTTCGTGATACATCGTCGGCCACATTTTCACTTTCCATCTTGTGAGTTTGTAGTCTATAGACTATAAAAAAAGTATTTTAACGAATAAATGCGCGTAGAATACAAGTAAGTAGTACTGTTCCTGTATTTTTTTTTAAATACCCTATCTTTCTTTGATACGCACATTTTCATGATTTTTATGTCTTTATTATTGTGGCAAATATTTGATTGTTCATTGTAAATATTTATTTGTTTTTACATTAACAAAGCAAATCACAATCAAATATTACAAACAAAAAGATGGAATTAGTATTTACAATTGAAAGTAGGCTAGGCAGCGTAGGATCTATCAAGATCTGCATATTAGCAACTCTTGAGATCCTCAAGCCAAATCTGCCGCCGCACTAACCCTTACGGATGTCCGAGAAGATGGAAAGGCGCAAGTGTGTTGATAAGTAGCTTCCCACAAATTGGTTTCCCTAACTCAACTCCCATGGGACTACTGTCATACCGTCGTCGTAGCTTTTTACCATCGTCATGCAAAATACCATTCGGTTCAAGAGTAATTTTTACTTTAGCGGTGACAAAGGCCCGATGATGTAGCATGGTATGGCAAGATATCTGACTGGCGGGCGACCCTATAGTACACGACAAGACGTAATGAGCTATTAGACAGCAGTACTTCACTGGAATTGATGAGACGCGCAACAACTTGCACCCAACTGAAGATCGGAAAGTTACGAGATCCGATAAAGTACCAGTGTTATAATCATATAGAAAGTGCTTGCAATTAATGTTCTGAATACCATTTAGAAACGGCCAGGAAACGAGCACGATCTGCACAGCTGGAGCACGTTTTTATCAAACAATTCTGTGTCAACTCGCACAAAATCCCGTCCTATTGCCATTAGGACAAAAGAGATTTTGGGGAGCCACATTGGGGCAAGCACTATGCCAAACCGTTCTAATTAGCTTAAAAACTAAATATTGATTAAATTCCAGGTCCAAATAAGACGACTTAGGCTCTAAGAAAAAATATACTAAAGTGATTTAGATGAAGGTCAGGAACGACGTCAGGGCTATATTTTTGAGAATACTAAGCTCCCAAATTTGACAGGCAGAGATACAGGTAGCAGGCCTTGCCATCCTAATCTGGATTTGATTGTTTAAGTAAAAGAAAAACCATAATTATACTAGTAAAGACCATTATAAATTGTCATTAAAAGTTAAGCTGGTTTCAAATAACATTTCTTGGTACATTTATTCAGTCTTATACAATATTAAATGTACCTAGTGGATTTTTTCTGATATTTTAGTATTTATAGTGTAATACCGAAAAAATACCGAAAAACCGGGATCCCGGTTTTAAGAATTTGGATACCGGTAAATTACCGGTATTGTAATTTAGCCCATTACCGCCAAGCCCTACTCACGAGCGAGTAACGGAAAAGAGCAAGGATTTTAGAGAGCCAAAGTCAACCGAGCCTTGTTCTGCGGAATTTTCATATAAACCTTCTAGTTCAAAAAATTTCCAGACACCTAAATATACTAATGCAATCGCTAATGATTCAAATCACAATTCTAATAATAGCTATTGCTATCGCTGTCGCATACAAGGACATACCTTAACCAACTGTAAAAAACCTAGATACTTAATATGTTTTAAATGTGGTCTTAAAGGTGTTAAAATCTCTAATTGTCCTAATTGTTCATCTACTCTAGAAACTCAACCTTCAAAAAACTGAAAACTGACTTAAATAACTTCGACTTAGCTGATTGGACCCAATGGTTACAAACTATTCGAAATTTTATGATTTCTTATAAATCAACTTCTGTATATTATGATAACGAAATAGACCACAATCGACCTTTTATAAATGTAACTATCAACAACGTATCTTTCTCAGGATTATTAGATAGTGGTAGTTGTATCACTATTTTAGGAAACAACTCTCATAAAATCTTTGAAGAGCTGGGTCTCAAGTTATTTAAGTCTACTAACTTTGTCATGGTTGCAAATAAACAAAAAACAATGTCTTTTGGCTACTTCAACTTACCTATAACTTTTAATAATCAGACACATATTCTCAAAGCTTATGTTTTTCCTGATATTTACCCTTCTCTAATACTTGGATGGGATTTTTGGAAATGTTTCGAATTAACCCCTAAAATATTTAATTCTGAACTTAACCATGCATCTAAATGCCCTACTGTTTGTACTATAGATAATAAAGTTTTCTCTTACGACCACCTTGCGGATACTCAAAAGGATATCGCTCTAGATATAATTCAACGTTTTAAAGATATTTCTTTTGAAAATAAAGGTATCCTAGGCCGTACCAACCTAGTATGTCATCGCATAGATACCGGTAACAGTTTACCTATTAAACAGCACTGTTACCGCCTTTCACCAATAAAACAAAAGGCCCTTATCGACGAAGTGGACAAAATGTTGGATCTCAAAGTAATTGAAAAGTGCGAGAGCCCTTGGTTGTCCCCAGTTCTAATAACTCCCAAAAAGAACGGAGAGTGGCGTTTCTGTGTCGATAGTAGGAAACTTAATGCAATAACTCGCAAAGATGCTTATAGCCTTCCTTTTATTTCTGAAATACTTGACAATCTTAAAAATGCTAAATACCTATCTAGCATAGACATCGCTAAAGCCTTTTGGGAGATCCCTTTAAATATGGAAGATAGGGACAAAACAGCATTCTATGTCCCCGGTAGAGGAATGTATAGGTTTACTGTTATGCCTTTCGGGCTTACTAATGCTCCCGCGACTCAACAACGACTCATGGACACCTTATTTACCCCTGATTTTGACAATAAAGTATTTTGTTACTTGGACGACATAGTTATTATAAGTGAAACTTTTGAAGAACACATCTCACTACTACTTAAAGTTCTTCAAAAACTTTCTTTTGCTTCTCTCACTATAAACTTTGAAAAGAGTCTATTTTTCCGTGAGGAAATTAAATATCTTGGTTATATTGTAGATAAACAAGGTCTTCGGGCTGACCCCAGTAAAATACAGGCTATTTTACAATATCCTATTCCTACTTCTAAAAAAGAGGTCAGGAAATTCTTGGGTACCTGTAGTTGGTTTCGTCGTTTTATACCTAACTTTAGCTCTATAGCTTCACCCCTTAGTAAACTGACGTCTGCAGGGAAAAACTCTCCTAAGTTTGCTTGGAATGATGATGCTGATGTAGCTTTTATTAAGCTAAAAGAATATTTAATCTCAACTCCAATTCTAGCTTGCCCTGACTTCAATCTCCCTTTTTCCGTTCATTGTGACGCTTCTAACTTTGGTATTGGTGCCATGCTTACTCAAAATCAAAACGACAAAGAAGTAGTCATAGCTTATATGAGTAAATCCCTCAATAAACATGAGCAAAACTATTCTACTACTGAACGCGAAACACTGGCTGTTATAGCCGCACTTGAACACTGGCGTTGTTATATTGACAATGGTAAAGAATTTACTGTTTATACTGACCATGCAGCCTTACGATGGTTTCAAAATCTTTCGAATCCTTCTGGAAGACTAGCTCGTTGGACCTTACGGTTATCTTGTTTTAATTTTGTTCTTAAACACAAAAAAGGCAAAGATAATGTAGTGCCAGATTTACTTTCTCGGCTTAAAACTCCAGAAATAGCTGTTTTAGGTTTTACTGAGCCCATAAACAGAACTGATGAATCTCAATTACATCGATTCAATAAACTTTTTACCAATTGTCGAGATAATCCAGATGCCTATCCTAACTACAAAATTCTTAACACTAAACTTTATAAATACTCTTCAACATCTGATAACTTTAACCTAGATTTTGTATGGAAGGAAGTTCCACCTCCATTTCAAAGATCAGATCTTATTAAATCTTGCCATGGCGATATAGATAGTCCCCATATTGGAATTTTTAAGACATATAAGAAGTTGTCACTGACTTATTACTGGTCCGGCATGTTTACGGACATAGCAAAATTTTGCTCTACTTGTGAAATTTGCCTCTCTTATAAACACTCTAATCACTCACCTTACGGTCTTATGGGTAAACCTAAAATCTGTTCAAGACCTTTTCAAACTATATCATTGGACTTGATGGGTCCCTTACCAATGACTAGACAACGTAATCAATATATCCTTGTAGTTACCTGTTGTTTTTCTAAATATTGTCTAATTTTCCCTATTAAACGCGCTACTGCTACTAATATTATTATTCTCTTAGAAAACTCCGTGTTTCTTGTGCACGGTGTTCCTCAAACCATTATAATGGATAATGGGTCTCAATTCCAATCAAACGAATTCCAAAGACTACTTAACAAATATAAAGTCCCGTTTGTCTCTTATTCTCCTAGATATTGCCCACAAGTGAATCCTACTGAAAGATATAATCGGACTATAATTACCGCTTTAGCACAACTAGTCGGCGAGGATCACAGGTCATGGGACTTATATTTACATAAAATACAACTAGCCTTAAACAGTTCTACGAACTCTACGACAGGATTCTCCCCTTCCTTTCTCGTCTTTGGCCGGGAAGTAATTCCTGACGGTTCTCTTTATACCACATGCACAAATATTGATGACATCACCTTTCTTCCGCGAGATGTATATGCGACTAATATCGGGTTATTGTCAACCATCTTCGATAAAGTTCAGGTAGCTCTATACACAGCACATACTAAAAACACTGCTCATTATAATTTGAGGCACACATTTAAAGAATTTAATGTAGGCGATATTGTCTGGCGTAAGAATTACACTCAGAGTAACGCTGGTGCGTATATCAGTAGTAAACTAAACCCAAGATTCATTAAATGCACTATCGTTCAAAAACTTTCCCCCCTAGTATATATCCTGGAAGATCCTAATAGTTCTAGAGGGAAATGGCACATAAAAGACTTTAAAACCTAATATTGTAAATAGTGTATAAATAATGTAAATTTTATTATTATTTTTTAATTTTAAGTTCTTAGGTATATATTGTAAACTCCACAAAACTATACAATTTGGCTATTTTTTTTAATAAACGGGCGGTTACACAAACCTGACAAATAAGCCTATTGTGTCGAGCGGTTTGCTCAAACTCGTTAAATAAGCCTATTGTGTCGAGCGGTTTGCTCAAACTCGTTAAATAAGCCTATTGTGTCGAGCGGTTTGCTCAAACTCGTTAAATAAGCCTATTGTGTCGAGCGGTTTGCTCAAACTCGTTAAATAAGCCTATTGTGTCGAGCGGTTTGCTCAAACTCGTTAAATAAGCCTATTGTGTCCAGCGGTTTGCTCAAACTCGCTAAATAAGCCTATTGTGTCGAGCGGTTTGCTCAAACTCGTTAAATAAGCCTATTGTGACCAATATTAAACTCTTCTTAAAGCGTTTTCCTTGAATAAAGAGTCTTCTTAAACTCTTCTTAAAACGTTTTCCTTGATTATAGAGTCTTCTTAAACTCTTCTTAAAGCGTTTTCCTTGAATAAAGAGTCTTCTTAAACTCATCTTAAAGCGTTTTCCTTGAATAAAGAGTCTTCTTTAACTCTTCTTAAAGCGTTTTCCTTGAAAAAGAGTCTACTCAAACTCTTCTTTAAACTTTTTCTTGAATAAAACGTTCTCTTTAAACTTTCTTAACTACGAGTTGTCTAAAACGCTCGGGATACGAGTATTTGCTTCTCCTTTTTATAATGGGTCTTCAAACAGGTGCGGGTTACGACACCTAATTAAAAAAAAAAGCCTTCGTTAAATAATTAATTGAATATAGTTCTTGTGGAGTAGTGGTCATTAAATGTGAACCACAACCCCTATGTGTGTAATAATGTGAGTGGTTGGTGAATGTATGGATGATGTATGATAAGGCAAGGACTTATTCCTAACAAAAAAATTTTTTACTGCGTCAATTTTTTTTTTCCGGGTTTTGGGGGAAATGTAATGTTATTAATTATGTACCTTTGTTGTTCATTGTTGATTTCGTGAGAATAGATATTATATATCATTCTTATCACTTGAAAAGGTGCTTTTCAGTCTGTAAATATAATAATACTTAGATTTCTTGTTTTTCTACTACCTATTCTTAGAATTATCTCAACTAATGTGATTTTATGAATTGGTTCATGCCAATGTTTATTTTCAATCTGTTGATATATTCTATTTCTTGCACATTATAATAAGATTACTTACTTTATAATGAAAGTTTCCGTGTTGGTTTTATCATTAAATACTATTCCAGAGCTGGTAATTGAGCATTTAGACCATTAAATCCAAATTTCTATCTTAAAAATATTTTGAGCTTGTTGAACAGTTCTGATTTTTCTGATGCGAAATTCACTATTTATTATTAAATTTTCTTACGATTTCAACATGAAATTGTCGTAATTACATTTTGACAGATTGTCATATTTTTGTAAACAAGGTGTCAAAATGTCTTGGTTCATAGAGGAATGTGGTCAGGTTGTATACATTTCGCACGGAAACTTTTTATCAATTAGGTCTCGTTGATGTTTCTCTATGATTTTTTAGTAAAACCTTAGTAAAAAAACATTAGTCAGTGAGTATTCGAACTATTGTTTTGGAACTTCGGAATTTGAACGCTCGAGCATATATAAGGTGCTCGAGTCGCCCTACAATTCAGTTGACTCCCGGACTTCAACCAGGAAAGTCATTAAGTACTTAACTAATCTTCATCAGCTACCATGCTCTAAACTCTTAAAGAAAGTCTTGAAGAAAGTCTTGAAGAAAGTCTTAAAGCAAACCTGGACACCCTAAAGGATTCCCTGAACCTTTGGTGACGAGGACGAGGCCTACCACCCGTCTCCTGGGCCCACCGGAAGACCTTGGTTCCACTTCCGCTGAAGAGGACGGAGCCTAACACCCGTCTTCTGGGTCCACTACTCACACCCGATTTCTTTGCAGTTAAATTCAATAACCCACGGCCTTCCAGCTGCAGCAGATCCGGCTCCAAGCAAACCTGGACACCCTAAAAGGATTCTCTGAACCTTTGGTGACGAGGACGGGGCCTACCACCCGTCTCCTGGGCCCACCGGAAGACCTTGGTTCCACTTCCGCTGAAGAGGACGGAGCCTAACACCCGTCTTCTGGGTCCACTACTACACCTGCTGTAGAAGACGGAGCCTAGACCCTGACTCCTGGGTCCACCTGAAAGCCCAGATCTTCTCCCGAGAGCCTGCTGTGGGAACTCGTAAACCTACTCACACCCGATTTCTTTGCAGTTAAATTCAATAACCCACGGCCTTCCAGCTGCAGCAGATCCGGCTCCAAGCAGTTCCGACCTCAGTCAATAACAGCTCCATTCAGTACTTCATCATCGCTGACCAACTTCTAATTCCGGATCCCTCAATTCTAAAAATAAGGTTAGGCTAAGACTCATCTCATTTGTAAACCCATCTTTTAAAATAAATCCTGTAACAATCTTAAAGCCTTTTCTTTTCTGAAACTAATAGGATCTTTATTAGGCTGTACGTAGGAGCTCTTTAGTCTCCTGCGTTACGAACTATAGTACGTAAGAGACCTTCAGTCTCTTACGTTACTTTAATAACTTGTGCGTAGAGAGATATTCTCATACGTTACAGTGAGATAAGTATAAGTTCAGTTTTAATCATCAAACTATCATCTAAATTGGAAACGCCACCTAACCTTATTACATACTCAAAGTTTTGTTGTAATAATAGGGAATTTTGACTAAACACTTTTGGCAAGGTCTTTAGCCCTCCGAGGTAATTTAGCTAGTGACCAGTGAACCAAATGCGGAATTGAACCAGTAGTTCCTGAGCATAACCATTACAGATAAAAAAAATCATATAGGCTCCCTCTAAATCAGCGCTGCGCCGCGACAACTCACGACGCAGCACGAGACCGCGCACCAGAACGTATCTACGTTCAATAGTATATTAAGTCTAATTTTAACCAGATTCCATTCTATCATTGTAATATCAACACAAGAACTCGACTGAACTGCATCAACTCTACACGAAATCAAGACGGAAAATAGTATAGACAAGTCGCCACGACGACGCTTTGGCATCAGGCTGCGCCGCGCGGCGTCGTCGCACTGCTAGTGACTTCATGTTGTGGGCATTTTCGTATTATATCTATTAATTTCTTTTTACTAAATAAAGCTTTATTTTGAATCACTATCTTAAAACGTACGCGCAGCGTCGTGTTGTGTCTCAGTGTGAGCTGACCCGCAGAGAAGGTAGTAGCTAAATAGACGTATAGTTTAGATATACTAGACACCACAACAACAATACTCTCCTACACTCCGCAATTAGAGCATCTCGAAAGACCACACATGAAAGTACTAGTGTAAAGTACCTGGCTATTGACACCTCTACAACGGGACCCTTTCTAACCGACCCGGCGCCAGCTAAACACCTCATTACGCTGATACCAATCAAATCTGACCGACCTTCTGAACTTCACGAGTTTGTTACTCGTTAACCTCGATAATTTGAAACTCCTTTATTTGTCGCCAGATTATCTGATGTTCGTGACTTCTTTATTGATAGTCTGATTGCAGTCAGGTGGGAATTCGAAACTAGTCTGACATTATTTTGATTCAGATCAGTCAGACTAAGGTCACAAACAATTTGCAGTGTCTGTGACTAAATTTCTGTGTACGTGACTAAAGTATGTAAGTCGTACGTAAATTGAAGATGAATCCGTATATCTTGGACTTCATTTGTTGTTCGTTAGGTGTCCAATCTAAAAATCCGAATCGTGTGCCTAAATATGGGTTGTTACTTGCATATGTGGTTGAGATCAAACAATAACATATTAAGTGGAGTGTTTAAAGGACCCAATCGTAAACAGGGGTTTATTTTTTCACTTCCCTTTGACTGAACCAGAATTTGAAGGTTTAATTCAACAAAATTCTGTCTAAATTCCATCACGCTAACTGCGCGTGAGCAGTTGTTTGATTTGATGATGAGATGCTGTAATATTGTTTGATTAAAACATCATCTGTTGAAAGACCTTACCTACACTTACATATTAAATATCATCCCATGTCCATTTGCTAGGTCTAATTTTAGCCTGTGTTCTATACTTCTCAGCAATTTTTAAAACATTATTTTCATAATAATAGGTACGTTATCTGAAAAGTCCTTGAAGTACAGAGACTATTTGTCTGGGACATTTATACGCAAGTCAGTGTCGTCTCGTCACCACGTCTGATTATACTAATCGCGTATCTATACACTAATTAGTAAGGCGACACACGTCTTTCACAGAATCTTGGATCACATTCTTGCATAATTTCAATACTTGGATTAACCGGTTGAGAAATTTGTACTTACCTATCAACATTAACCAAATTGGGATTTCAAAATATTGAGGAAAATGTGCCTCTTTCGTTGATTAAAAAGCAGCACCTTAAGCCGGTGCTTTGAATAAACTAATCTGCTTTTAGCCAAACATTAAATAATAACATTTTCTTTACATACATTATTGTTGGACTAAAATACCATTAGGAACGAAAGGTTATTGCAGAATTTTCGGCAGCTTTTCAACGAATAATACTTCAACGTGGTTGTTTCAAGTGGAATCTGATTCTAACGATTCGCGATTTCGATCGATTGCCACTAGGTTAAAACGGTTCAAAACTTCGCATTCTTTAAGACTTCTGTAAATATAAGAACCAGTCGTCCAGGGCACCACAATAAGGAAACAATCGATTGTTTTAATGGGTCAGCCATGCTCAGCTAATCCATCGCTGGGGGTTCAAGGACCAATAAGCAGCTATTTTGAATTCTATTCTATCGATAAAAAGGTCAGTTTACATTATTCTCAAGGTGTTCTGTAAGTCGTTTGGTTCTGGGCATTGCGGTGTCATATTCAGGTGGGAAAGCGTACGCTACCGCGTCGCGGTCACTATTTAGCCATATTGCATTTCACGGTACTTTTTGTAAACAATACCGGATTTACTTTTTAATATTGATTGTTTCATTCTTTTTGTGATTCCTTGTTCTAACTGGTTTTATGGGTTTTGAGCTCAAGTACTTTGAAAGGTTTAATTTATTTAAGGGCAGCTTTACTGTGAACTCGGTGGTATGAAACGTTTGGCAGTAAAACGGGTGGTTTATATAATTTCACAATCGGTTTTAGCGGCACGCTCTGCTGCTTATCCCATATCAGGCGATATCTGTTCAAGAGCCGTGAAAATTTCCAATACACTAGCCTCAGATAGTTTTGGTAGGTTGGACGCGTAATTAAGCGTGAGTAATGCTTCAGGGTGGAAAATGATAAGCCCAAATAGCAGTACAGTCGACAGCTTCCTCGTAATGACGACCCCTAACGACCTATGTTAAGCGGCGGGCGAAGGTCCGCCTGCAATACAAGAGGGTGCGGGTTCGACTCCCACCTCAGGACAAATTTGTTTACGATCTGCAGATATTTATTGCGGGCGTTCTAGGTGCTTTCTATGTATAAAAAAGGTATTACGTATATCAGTTATCTAGTACCCATAATACGAGTTCTGCACAGCTTGGGGCTTGATAATGTTGTGTGAATGGTCTAGAATTATTGAATTTTATTTTAAAAGAAAACCAATCCATAACATTTTGGGCTTTGACTTAACTTAAGGCCTTAAGGGTTATAAAAGCCAATGAAATTGAAAATAACAAATTATTTAGCCTCCACAAAATAACTAAACTACACACGAAACAACCTTCGTATCAATAAGTAAGCAAATATTATTATGGTACATCCGGCACAAACAAATATTTAGATGATCTTGATATTTTTGTGTTATATAACCTTAAAAAGCCTTGAAGTGTGCAAATTTGTGTACGAGTAATACGATATAATTAAGCTATGAAGTGAATTTAACAATAACATTTAATTCAAAATACATATTTTTATGTTAATTTTTTGTTTTCAATGTGTTTAACAGGTATTTATCCCTTCAAAAATCTTATCTGTGTAATCCAAAGTTAATACTTCCCTTTATTATTTAACTTGATAGCCTAATTTTTGTAGAATAGATCGATGTAATCAGGTTTTTATCTTGACCTACCTAGTCGGATAATATTCATCGGCCACACACATTGATAACGAACCGTAAATAATGCTAAACTGGAGTTGAAAGCGAATCAAAATTGAACATTTTATTACTCGTTTATAAGTGGAAATCATCGTTTTCCGATTCCAGTATGAAATTACTCAAGCAGATAGTAAAAGTCCATAAACAAACATAGGTTTACGAGTAGTTTTAGAAATTATAAATGCTTCGTCATTACAGGTACAAACAAAGAATGTAAATATTTCGAGATTACTTTTGAGGTCGTGTTTGAAGCCTTATGATCTAGTGACCAGTCAAAACCTAACGGTAATAAGTAGGTAATAGATGACGTAAAAACCACAGTTGGCGCCAGAGACATGGTATTTAAATATTATGTTATGTGTGACCAACATTTCTATAACTAGGAATACGAAGTTTTGTAAAATTTCGGCTCATGAGATAAATATGAAGAAATGCTATCAATGACATTATCCAACCACAACAAATCCTAGATACTCATCAAAGCATTAATAAGAAATAGATAGATATTCATAATCTAGGTTTCATAAAAAAATTTACCTAGCAAAGGAAGATCAATATTATTGAGCTAAAATTTTCATGAAAAGAGCATGTGTGTAGAGATGAATCATGAAGTCCGTAAGGTGAACCATAAACTGGTGCTAAATAGCAAACAGCAATGTGTTGTTTGCAAACCGTTACGGTGTCTGCATTAACTACTTTACAGCATCATGTTTTTCACATAGACACTGCTTGATTTAAATAAAATGTAATGTAATTCATAAAAATATTCTTTATTAAACAAAAAGCAGACTATAAATGCCTCCAATTTCATCTACAATCTACCATTTTTTTTTCTGTAAATCGGGTAGTCTGTAAAGTTAAACTTTGAAAGCTTATACTTGCTTACTACGCAAATTCAGCTCAACTATCAAGTAGACGTTAATAAACCGCGACTTTTACGAGCTATCCCTATAATTGAAAACACATATTAGACACCGTTCAATAAGAGCAAATTTCTTCATTCTACGGTAAAGTGTTTGCGCAGTAATCACGGCAAATGATAGTATATGAACATAGTTATAGTAAGTGGTAGTGCGTACGCGTAATGTCGGGTATCATAGACTGTAGATTAGTCTAGTCGGGAGATTGCTTTCGCGGAAATAAGCTGCAACAAGTAAGAGACAAACAAATGAGAATGGAAAAGAAGATTTAATGTTGGCCGGCCCATTAAATCTTCTTTTCCGTTCTCATTTGCAATGCGTCTAGCAAAAGTTTAGGTTTGATGATGATAATGATGCTGCACCATTTAATATGGCTACTCAGCAAGCTGTCCATAAAGTGAAATAATGCAATTGGGGGAGTGTCAGTGTCAGTAGTCGACATTATAATCATCATAATCATGAGTTTGTCATTATGACTATTGGCATTGCATTCGTTAAAAGATAGAAGATTACGACGTTCGTAGATGTGGTGTTAATACCAAATATTATCACTCGGTCGTCACTACATAATTTATCTATGTTTATCTTTTACCTCAAAGTGTACAATATAGGTGTTATAAAATACATGTGACTTTAGGTTACTGAAAAAATAAGTCCTTTGATAATTAATTAATTAATTACATCAGATTTGATAACAGGACTCAATGAAATCAAGGGCAAAGGGAACCTCCCACCACATGGCGCTGATATTAACGTAAACGATATGTTATAGGCGGTCATTTGCAAAATGACGTTGGTGTATTGGATACATTGATGTTATTTCGCCAGATTTCCGGATTCAAGAATTCAATGTCAGTGTACCCAGATAGCTACTATTTCAATATTGAAGAGCGTCACATTAATCAATACTGCTAGACAAATTCAATTTGCATACTTGATGAATTGATAGGTAATTTGTTAATTCATCGCTTTAATTTTATGGAGTTCGTTTATACATTAGCTTTGTGGTTTTTGCACGGCAACTTATCATATTTTTACGATTTGTTTTGTTTTCATTTAGATTTAAATAAAATCAGTATCAATACGATTCTTATCGGTGGGTTCTTTTCCTGTCTGAAGGCAAGCCGAAAATGAAACGTACTTTCAAAACAAAGGAAATGGTAAAAATGGTTTCCTTCTAAAATTGTTGCACCATTATCAAGAGAACCCACATTCCGACTGACCGGTGAAGGTTTCTCATTATGCCGAGCTAATGTGAATAGAATGATAGTGAATTCAATTGAAATCAATAATCCGAAAACACAGGTTTAGCCACACATACATAATTTTCTTTTATTCCTTACAAACACAGTACAGATAGATTTCGCCGAAGACCTCAAAAGGCGCAAACAGCAAGTCTCCACAAAGCCTACGTATTTGCTCCCATTGGAGCCGACACCCAAGGTGCGTCCTGTCATGGTTTTTCAGGGTTTTAAAAATTATTTGAGCATCTGGTCAAAACGGTGCGTGACCCGAGAGCTGGTGAGTATCTGGCGCAGCGCAACAGCATTGCCGTACAGTGGGGCAATGAGGCCAGCATCTTGGGGACGCTTCCCAAGACGCTGACCCCAAGCTCAACTGGTTCCCCGCCAGTCGGTGAACTAGTTGAGCTACCTATAATTTGTTCGCAACAGTCTGCAGTTAGCTCAATTGTTTCAAACTTAAATACTATTTCTAATGTTTTTTTCTGTTATTCGATAAAAAAATTCTTTGATAATACAGATTGAATTAGATTTTGTACCATAAAAACTTAAGATCACACTAATATTAGGTATTAAAATATCTGAATTTATACATAGAAAATGTTGTTAGTAAAAAATACTAACGTTTTAAGTGAAAATATTATTATTTACTCACCATCAGGAGGCACAATATCTTCGCAGAGACGGCAAGCTGTGGTAACCTGTAAAAAAGAAACATTGAATAAATATCATATCACACAAATAATATTAGCTTTTATATTATTTTTTGAAGGTTTGGATGTTTAGATGTTTGTTACGTTCACGCCAATGCTAGATTTTGTACTTATGGAGGTCTAGACCTAAAACTGTTATCCCAAAAATCAGTTCCCGTGGTATAAAAACAAATAATCTTTATACGTTTCTGTAAAACAATGCATGCGAGCGAAGTCGCGAGCAAAAACAAGTAAAATAATAAAAAACAGTATATTTTTAAACAATCTGATGAGTTATAAATTTGCATACCATGCATGATATAATGTTTTATATGGAAAAATTATATGTCAAGCTCATCAGCAATATCTTCCTGAATTAAGTCCAGCACTATCTTCCTCGCTTATTATTATTTCAAGTTTCTACACCAACAAGTCACACAAGTGCCAACTGAATCAACATTAATAACTATTTCAACTAAATGCTGTGAGAAAATGCTAAGGCACCGCCAAAGTAACAAAACATACACTGCTTTTGATGGCACTTTCAATGAACGTATTGTTTCCTCTATGTAAGTACTATATTTTCTTTATCGGTCTTAAGTTCATTAGTTTTTTATCAATTTATTTACTTGACCTTCTTTATTTATTCCACCTTTAAAATAAGTAACCGAGTGCGTCCAGCAAGAATGTCAACTCTCTACGTGCCTTATCCACGTCTTGGTATAACATCGATTACCTAAGCCTGATTAGATGGCCTATGAACCATGTTTTTGTTCCTATATGCTACGAGTATGGAAGGTATGATGCTACTGGGCGCCATAACTATAGCGTTTGTTGAAATGACAGTGACATTGTCACAATGAATGATTTATGATGTTAAATTGACGTTTGCAGGTTTTGTAGTATTTGCAGTTCTGAAAACTGCACTTATTTTATTGTTAGAAAGACTGATACAATGTTATTATGCAAATGATTTTAACGTATAACGTTATGGTAGTGAACGTTAGTTTTTCATGGTCCGATTGGTCATGAAAAACTGGCTCCTACACTAAAAAAAACCTAAAATATAGCAATGGATATTATTACTAAGTATGTATTAGCATTAGCACCATACACATTCAATTTAGAGTCAGTTTTGTTTCTGATTTGTAGCCAAAAACTCTTTCTGCATCCGTAATCATTTATTTCAACTTTGACACCTAAAGAATTTAGTCTCATACACGTTTGACCATTTTTTCTTGTTGCTAATTAATTTTACACATTATAATTTTTAAAATATTGAGACATCAATATAGATTTATTAGTCTATAATTCAGAACTGAGACAAGGCATAATCGATTTCTTATGTTAATAAAATCCTTAATGCTATAAATATTTACCTATTAACGAGAACAATAATATAGACCCTATACTTCATCTTCTTTTATTCAATATTTACTCGTAACAAAAAGACTTAGGGCAGGCAAATTGTAAAGTTTTTAGCCATGTTTTGTTACTCAGTTGACATCTAGAGTCACTGACCCCTACTAGATATTTTCATGTTGTCAGAAATTCGGATAAACATATGGAAGGCTGAAGTAAGTTAATTATGTGAGACAAAGATAGGACCTTCATTTAATACCTACTGATCATTAAATCCTTAGTATCTTTATTGCATATACTTAGACAAGACATCACATTTACATGCAGTTGATATAAGCAATTAACGCAATAATAATTTATATGTTTCGCGTTAAGTTATATTTCTACTAAACCATAGGTAAATTCCATATATTAATACAATCATCCTCATTGTCTACATTCTTAGCACAATTCTGTAAATCATACTAAAATGTACTGTGGCATTTATTTTTAATTTTTATTTTTAAAATGCTGGACAATTCACACTGCATTATCTAGCCCCAAGCTAAGCAGAGCTTGTGTTATGGGTACTAGATAACTGATATACTATTACATAATATATTACAATACATAGATAGATTTTTTATTATACATATAAAACGACCAGAGCACCCTGAACAAATGTCTGCAGATCGTACACACATTTGTCCCGGGGCGGGAATCGAACCCCAACCTCGTGCGTCGCAGGCAGACCTTCGCCCACCGCGCCACAGAGGTCGTCTTATTATTAATATTTTTATTTATCGTTAGGTTACCCCCTGATAAGTTTAAATTAAGTTTCTCTGATGAATACAGAAATATTTTAGAACTAGAATGTTGTAAAAATAAATAGCAAGCTGTGTTGTATAAACACAGTGTTTGTTCAGGTACAATTTTTTTATATTATAAAAAACTAATGTAATTACAAACCACATCTTGGAACCCACTAGGGGAGTCAGCATACGATTAATGCCATAGTACATCTTGATCAAATATCATGTGATAAAAATATTTATGTAAAAACATACAAAAATTTGATATTTGTTCACATGCACCTTGTAGGCCAGAAGAAGTACCAAATAATCAAGTAAGTAGATATTAATGTGACGTGGTGGGTCGCATTCCTAAGTTATCATTTGACCGACACAATAAAAACATAGGCAAATGGTTTTACTACCTGTGTTTTGACACCTCCATAGGTAGTATTAATATCGATTATGATGATAGGTATAGGACAACATTCCAATTGCTTGTAGTTCTAAATTAATTTTAAATAAATCTTGACATTATTTGCATTTTGAAAGTTACTTACAAGTATCCGGTGTTTTTCGGGAAAACATTTGATTGTCTATCAAAAGTTAATAGTTTTATACAAGTTACATCCAAATAAACCAGCTTAGTAAATATGAAATAAAATTTTCAAAATTTTCAATTAGGATATTACTAATTCATTTTATTTTTTCAATAACCAAATTGAAAGATGCAAGTTCTCTGTAATTAAATTTTAAAAAACTGGTAAAGTAATTTCCGTGAGACTTAATTAATTAAGCGAAGCGTTTAAAAATAATTTAATTAATATATACCTATGCCCACCTAATAAGAGATGCATGAAATATGTTGTAAAGCATCGATTTCCGGAAAGCAAAGAAACCGCTCCAAGATGCGAAACAAAAAAAGTGGTTATTGAAATCAATTTGTGATATGTTACGTATTTTAAAACGTCAAATTAGACTTTTCTTTTAACCCAATGCATATTTTGCGAAAATGCTAGTGTATGCACCGCATTGTTTTGTAATTGTATAAATTATATAGAAAACTGTCAAGTGTCATATCAATAAGATTCATTTTACACTCAGTTCCAGAATACAATATATTTTTTGACAGCAGTGTTTGTAAATTTTTGGTGATTACAGAAAACAAGAAGGTAAGACTCAAACAAAAAAACTAGTTCGATAACGGACGAAAGCTGATTGAAATAATGAATGGAATGAAAGAGTTGAAAAAATCAATAGTTGTTTCGATATTCTGCGTTTTCCACCGAAAAATACTACTTTCCACTAATATGCCATTGGTTTGCAACCCCTTTGCTTACAAAAAATATTTAGCATGTTAGAACCAAGCTTATAAAAGTTAAGCGGACTATTCTTGCAAAATCTAGAATTATTTTTATCATGATGGTATTGTATTGGCCATTATGATAAAAAACATTCAAGATAATACGACTAATAGATTAAATACCAAATTATAAAACCTTATTAAAAATATTTATAAGTAATGTACCTGAATATATAATTTCTCCTTTTAGCCGTAAAAAGGTAACTATCCTTTTATTTGCGACTAGCGGTCTGTCCCAGCTTCGCACAGGTATATTCTATAGCCTATGTTACTCAGTGATAATGTAGTAATGTAAATGTAATGTAGTATGTAACGGCGAAAGATTTTTTGAAATCGGTTAATTAGTTATTAAGTTTATTCGTTACATATAAATCTTTCCTCTATATATTATTAGTGTAGAAGAAATATTTTGTGAGTATAAAGATCAGATGAGACAAAATAATGATGACGATGACAGGGAAAATGTTCCATAGGCTCTACATTATAAATTAGGTCAAGTTGAAAGACCTCGCATACCAATATTTGCATTTATGCATGCTTGTCGTATAATCCAATGTTTATGAAGGTTTTATGTACAATAGGCTTACAAGATTTTGAAGTGCTATATAAATATGAAACAACCGTTTGATAAATATTTTAAACCTCATTTCAATCAAGTCTTTCATAAACAATAAACCAAAAGTGTTTGTTAATTTAAAAAAAACATTAACAATTTTTTTTTCTGTTTATTTGCTGTTTGCAAATTCGGTGATAACAGTATCATCAAATTTGCGACAGCTAAATAAGTGCCTATGAAAGCAAAATGATTGTGTGTATCTCTAATAGTGCCGGACAAAACGAAATAATTAGATTCCTCATTTTAACACAACGAAACCCTTTAAAATCGTGCTTAGCAACAACATCGGAAATAAAACTCACAAATACTTGATGTAAGATATGTCAGTGGAAAATATATATGTATTTCAATAAGTACCTAATCAAAGTGCGTTTGATATAAGTAATCATTCATTATCATTCTTTTGATAAGTACAAAACAACGTAATTGTTGTTTTATCGCAAATTCTAAAGATATTTGAAGGAGTTTTCCTTCATAACAAAAGTATTTTTAATGAAAACATAGACGCCTTCTATAATATCGGATATAGTAGGTACCTATATTTATAATAACATAATCAGGTAAAGACGTGTCGATCGATTAGATTTTATTGTCTGATAGCTTCAACAAGACCGATAAAATTCTAATAAAATTGCAATACGTCGCATCAAATGAATTAAAACGCCGGACGCGCTGGCCAATGAATGATAAATGCACAATTCGAAAATATTTACTTACATAGCCAAACTTTGCCGTCATGTTGTGTCCCGTTGTATATTATGTTGCACGTACATCTAACTGAGTTGCCCAACCGCTTTTCCTTGATTAAAACTGAACAATCCACTTTTACGTAATAATTTTTCAACACACTTTTCATACATTTGAACAAAACACTGAAAACAGTTTTTGTTACAATTCAAACTGAACTGGAACAATAGCTTTTGTAGTCGCTATCAAAAAAAAGTTACTGAACGAACGCACTGAAGGCAAACACTTACTGAACACTTTCATAATTTTCCGAATAGGCCTAGCGAGGCGCGAATTTCAGAAATGGAATACTTATATCGTCAAAGGCGTTCTCGGTTCCTTTTTTGCTTTGAATTTAAACTTTGAATTCTTTATATTTTTCTTGAGGGTGGGGATATTTACACGTCCGTGTTTATGTCGGTTAGCTAAGCGACATGCGCGCTCCGCGACGTACGACGAACGACTACGACTCCAAGCAGATAAAAACCTCGTTGATTATAAACTTATAAGCTAAGTTTTTAGTGTGTGCGTGCGTTTGAGATAGTGTGCACCGAGGCTTTTTTGGTGACCTTACAAAGTTTTCACTTTACACGGGGATTCCAGTGT
The DNA here is from genome assembly GCA_946478455.1 of Eupithecia vulgata. Taxonomy (NCBI): domain Eukaryota; kingdom Metazoa; phylum Arthropoda; class Insecta; order Lepidoptera; family Geometridae; genus Eupithecia; species Eupithecia vulgata. The sequence continues at coordinate 5,746,054 of OX297869.1, read as the reverse complement.
CAAAAAAAATTATGGATGGCGCTTCGGCACTGTTAGCAATTTAGGTACCTACCTTCTTAAATATTTTGCGTGCAAAATTCTCGCTTATCCCGACAAAAACATTACCTACTAATTAAAATTTTTGTTGAGCCTCGCATTTTTATGCTTATAAAGTCATAATTTAGGTACTTCAATTTAGTTTCTTTTTGACATTTTCCTACAGCGGGAGATACATCATGACATGAGTCATTATTATTTCAAACAAAAAATAATGAATTTCGTGTAATCGATAAGACATTCCAAAAAAATATAAACTCTTACCTCTATGTAAGTAGATTTTGTAACAACGTTTGGAAATAAAAAATTTTCAGTACCTTCAACACTAATAATGGTAGGTATAAATAAATGGTTGTCGGCGAAGAACATTAGAGTGGGTAGATACAGGCTGATGATAATAATGATATTCTATTCGGTTAAGAAAAAAACCAAAACACCTGAGCATAGACGCTCACAATCGCCGCTGGAGTTATCAAAATGGGTCAATGCGGCAGCGCGCCGCAGTCGATAAAAACTAGTTGTTTCGAGTAAAACGCTCGTTTCGTTCTATTGCTTTAGTTTCATGCTTTTAGAAGGTGTCAATGGTCTGCCTGGTGTTGTATAGAAAGTTATGCTCTCGGTCAAGTGATCATTACTTTATGCGTCATGATAAGCCCCATTGGAAAACTAAGGCGAAAATGGATTTTTTCTGCTAATTTTCTTAACGCATTCTGAGCTACCGACGGTCATGATATAAAAATAATAATAATAATGCTGAATAACTAGCCCCAAGCTAAGCAGAGCTTGTGTTATGAGTACTAGATAACTGATATACATAATACAATACAATACGTATAAAGATATTTTTTTTATCATAGGTTACATAGAAAACGACCAGAGCACCTTAAACAAATATCTGCATACCGCAAAAACATTTTTTCCGAGGCGAGAATCGAACCGCAACCTCCTGCATCGCGGCGGACTTTCGCCCATCGCTGCACGAGCCACAGAGGTCGAGATATCCAAAAAAAAAAAAAAAAAACAAATGATTATTTATTTCTCTTATGGTCACAACTATGTAGGTTGGTAGACAAAAGTATTTCTCGGTATTGCTAGTTACATATAATAAATTAAAATATTGAGTTGTTTTTTAATTAACATTTATATATTTTATCTCGTTCAAAACAATTATTGAAGTTCAAGCGTAACTTTGATAGCAATTTTATTGCTCTGACTTAACCCGAAAATATTTTATTACCACATTATAAGTGCATGAACTATGAGATAACTTCATCGGACACGATTAAATGTCTTCGTAAAGTGAAAATATTTTGGATCACACTATTTATTAAATAAAAACAGAACTTATAAAGCTTGTTAAAAAAACACTTGATTGGATATGCGTAGCGTGTATAGATATGAATGTCATTTTTCTCAATATTATAAAACGTAATTTTAAAGGTACCTAGTCATTTTAAATAACATACAGATCATAGAAGCTAAATAATGTCTGTATTAAGAACTTACTCAACAGATCTGAATCAAATTTTGCGACACGCGTACTACAAGACCAGGAATAACTTAAAAGCCTTCCTCGAAAAACCTACCAAATTATGTAGTTTTCAAAAGACAGGCCCTCCATTTTTTTATTAGGTATATTGTATTTTTGCCACGCTCGTAGTTTGTAGTCCTAAAATAACTTATTTAAGAGGCAATTTTTCGGAATAAAAGTAACGCATACGCAGCCGCAATGCTTGATTGAAATCGGACAATCTTCTGGCGCAGCGGACGGTGGTCCGTATGGTGAAGGGTCGGAAGGTGGTTGCAGGTTCGATTTCCGCCTCGGGACAAATGATTGTACAATTTGCAGATATTCGTTCAGGATGTTCAAGGTGTTTTCAGCAGTATGGTGTAGGCATTTTTTTTGCAGGCTTTTAATTTGCACCACTCCAACTCTTCCTGTGGGTGTCGTAAGACGCGACTAAGGGACATACACCGGGGGGCGGGCAGAAACGCCTCTTGCACCGTAAGGATTGTGGTTATTACCCCCATGAGATAAAAGCCATTAAGGCGATTATCAGGGGGAAGCCTGCGTCCAGCAGTGGACCAATAAAGGCTGTTGAGGTTGAGGAGGTATTTTCAATTAATAATAAAAATTCATTCAAATCTATGCAGTGTAATGTATTAAGTGGGTATATCAGTTATCTAGAATCTATAACACAAGCTCATATTAGCTTTGGGATGGATGATGTTGTGTGAATTGCCCAGCATTATTATTATTAATTAGGGCATCTATTTTTATAAAAGACAAACCGAATAATAATCTTAATATTTAAGCAGCTATTTGTTCAGCTTGTGTCAACCCTGCGTTTTAACTAAGCGTTTCATAGCTTATAAAATATGTAGGTTTGAGTACTTCAGACGTGCTTGAACATAATTAGAACCATGTTGTTTTAGTGTTGTTTGTTTGAGCGAAGTAAAAAAGCCACACCAGATCAGATTTAATTAAAATAAACAAACAGTCGATCGATTTTGCAAACCATAAGTTTAGATAAAGACCCAGTAAAAAAAAATAAAAAACCTAACAAAGTTCACAATAAAAATAATCTCGCAAAAACGTTAACGACCAATGTGGCGCCAGTTAATATTCGTGCTAATTTGACAAATCCTTTTAATTTACATAAAATTCGCTAAAAACTTACCAACACTAAAATTGGACAATGACATGGTTTTTACGGTTGTAAAATATTACGTGGAACAGGACCTAATTTGTACGTATTAATTGTTTTTATTCGATATTTATGGTATGAAAACAATGTTGTTTCGTAATAAAAATAAAAAAGCTATAAATGATCAGTTTTGTATAAATACGCCCTCTACCTGTGAGATGTCAAGAAGCTTTCATTCGGAGGTCAACGTAAGTGGTCGTTATTTTGGTTCTCATTTGTTTATATCAAGTAACTTAAAATGTCTCTTATAACAGGATATATACCATGATTCAATTGGTTTTGGTTATTCCGTGATTGTAGCGCATGATACTGTGCCGAAATATAGGGTAGCATAAAAATCTAATCATGGTAATTATCCCAGTTTATATTTCTTTTGTTTTAATAACCACGATAGTATCAAAAGTTTTAAAGTAAACTTCTCTGTCCCCCCCCCCCCATTTTATTGAAACAACTGACAGTCAAAAACAGGAGTGCATTTTGTTTTGTTTTTGGAGCAGTTACATCAGTATCGTCTTTTGTTTTGCAATGCACATCAAAATAACCTCTGAGCCCACTTTCTTTTGCTAAAATCATCAACGACGCGACTGCCAAACGTTGTGATTATGGCAACCGCTCCCGTCCCCCCTGACTAATCACTAATCTTCTCACTAGATTGATAACCGCAGTGGAGGTGGTAAAAACACAGAAGGAAGCTGCCAACCTTCCCATGTCACTTTTCAATTCCTATGATTACTGTGTTGGGCTCAATTCTTATGATTACTCTTTTTCTTCATTGATAAAGCTCATGCCCGCTTTGAAAAGCCTTAGTTCAGTAGTTGACCAGCTGCGTCCACGCCACTCTATCTTCGGTTTGTCTGAGAGGAGTTCTGAGAGCAGTGGTTCTCATCATTCAAAAATGTCCTTTGTTATCTAGGACCTTTACCAGAGGTTAACGAATTTTCCGACAAACATTTTCCGTCAATGGATTTTCCACAAGAGCTACGTAAGTCGCACCTCGATCGTGCTTACCTTGTATCAAATCGTTTCTTTGTAAAATAAACCACTTATTGTGGGTACTATTGACCTCATCGAGTCATCGTTACTTAAAATTTCAAAACACTTTACTTCCTGCTTCCGTTAATTCCAAATTTTCCTTGTTTAGTGTCGACCTGTCCAACACAACTGTCAAAACCAAATAAACAAGCTAAGTGGGTAAACTGGTAACCCACATTTTATTAATTTAAATTTTGTTTTTCGTACCTACTTGTTTTTGAATCGTCAATGTCGTGAAATGTCGATGGTTCGGTGCTAAATCTATTCGATATTGCATAAATTGTGTTCGGACATTCGAAAAACAAAAAAATATACTTACCTAAATTCAATTTTATCGATATTAATAGTTTTCTCGAAATCGATACCTTTGAACAAAATACATAAACAATTTTAACTCTTATATTGGTTTGTAATTGTATGCATGAGTGCTTTATCGAAGTGCGTACTGAACCTGCGTCTTTGACGTAAATCGATTTGATCGAGACGACGACGTCGTCGTCGCCTTGACCGGCTACAAGTTTGACCGCTCAATGGCCCAAAAATGGTTGACCTTTGCATACACATCTCATTTCCTTTATTTGTACTCACGGTATGTACAAACACAGTCCTTCTTTGACTGGTTATTCGGAAAATTCCGCTTTTATATTTCTTTTGCAAAACAAAACATACGTAAATCATGGAAATCAAAATTTCAAAATACTGTAGCATTATTTATAGGGTTTCAAAACTACATGAATGAATGCTTAGAGTTATTTTTCGTATTTTGTTCCTAAATAATAAATCTACGACAGTAAATTTTGATATAAAATTTTCAACATATTTCACGTTTTAATCCATTGATTGCTTCACTATCTAGATATCACGCATTAGATTCGCATTAATCATTTAGCTCCAAGAAGCTAACTTAGTTATTAAATTGTGGGAATCGTTGTTACTTGAATCCGTATCAATCATGTAATAAACTCATTAATACTTTTTGGTAATTATAAATACTATTTAACGGGTATTTATCGCGTTTATTTACCTATTTTTCCCGACGTCAGTCATCCCGTGACCACGGCAGTGTGTAAACCTGTCGAAACGTCGGGAAAAATAGGTAAATAAACGCGATAAATACCCTTTAAATAGTATTTATAATTATGTGTTCAGATCGCGTAAGTTTAAAAACACTTTTTGGTAATTAAATGAGTTCCCATTTTTTTTTGATTTTGGATGGACAGGAACCCACGTCTTAGAGATTACTCAGAGTGTGAGGGCCTACTAAACCTTAGAATCATTTTAGTGCCTATATTATGAACCCTATAAGCTAATTTTGATTGTATAATTAAAGTAGCTATTAAAATTATTTCGTTTTCATTGCCTATATAATTGTTGTCTACACTACCCTAAGGTTACCAGGTAGAGAATGCTACGTAGCATTATGCTCGCCTATGTACAGCTATTGTGCAATAAATTTATTTATTCTATTCATTTTCTCCATACCATACTCCATATTATTCTATGAGCCGCCAAAAATGTTTCGCGAAAATCATTCTTTGCTAGCATTTTTTCAATGCTTGCCTACCAATAATATGGTTCCTAACTCTACCTAATACACTATGGGCAACCATGTAAGACGGTTATCTTAAGTGCAGTCGCTTTTTATGTAAGACTAGCAGCGCGTCGCAGTTTCACCCAAGTAGTTCCCTTTCCCGTGGGATTTCCGAGATAAAATATAGCCTATGTGCTATTCCAGACTATAATCTATCTCTGTGTCAAATTTCATTCAGATCCGTTCAGTCGTTCTGTGGTGATTGAGCAACAAACATCCATCTATCTATCCATCCATCTAAACTTTCGCATTTATAATATTACAATAGTGTGATTGTAGGGAACGATCTTACAGTCACCACTGCCTTTAGTGTTTGAGCTACGGTCGCCAATACGCTGTTAGCTAAAGTAATAAAGAGTCGGTATTGCCCACAATAATACAACTGAGTTGCCTTCTATCCGTGTTTATTTGCAGAGTGGCACAATGGCTGTATCACGCAATAGGACAAGAGTGACCATAATCAGAGGTTTTCAAAAGTCGTGGCTTGGGCTGTTCAGAGCTGAATTCAGGGGAAGGTGAAGCATACACAAACTGTGGGCGTTTTTCCATTGGAACTTATTCTAATTCCATGTTTAAAGTTTTGGCAGAACCAACGTTTTCCCAGTTTCCGGCTGGGTAATCAAAAATATATCAAGCCGCGCCATTGCCAGGCTACCGCCGGCCGGTAAGTGTAAATACATGGTATTTATTTCATACAGTGTTTTTATTTCATACAATGGTTGGTACCTGGCCAGTGCTGGCGCCAGAACCGTGTCGATAAGTGGGCAGATGCATGTTCTTACAATGCTTTTGACATCCCAACTCCTCCCTTGGGTGTCGTAAGTTACGACCCTTAGTCCCCCCAACCAAGTTTTTTCTTTACATGCAAAATTAAAATCTTTCCTCTTTATAATATTCGTGTAGAAAAACAAAATAAACACTTAGCCTAGTCCTAGTTACCTCTCTGCAAAGTACATAAATGAGCCTTCGCTCACCGTCTGTTTCAAATCGATAAAATGACCGAAGAACAGCCCCAACTTGACATCTTATTCTAGTTTTACAGCCTACAACAATGTTTCGTGGGCGACAACCAACAATTTTGAAAATTTATGCTTCAGGTACACGCGAAAAGCCCAAGACCTTGGTAAATTACTGTCTGAGATAAGAAAGCTTGGATGTGGCATGTTGTGAATTTTTAAGCTTTCTTCGTCTCCGTGATATACAGGTTCTCCAAGTTAGGGTGAAGGTCATAGGACATCTACACGGAGTTTGTGCTTCCTGGTATAAAAAACGTTATTCATTTAATGAAAAATTTAAAAGTGTGGTTAATTTTTTCAAAACATTGAAAAAAGGATCCGGCGACAGCTGCTGACAACTTCTTGTATTTTCGATGTTGTGTTCTTATTCTGTAACTGTAAGCTATTTTTTGTTTGATAAGAAACAAAACGTAAGTTATTGTTATTTTTAATACAAAACATATAGGACGAAAACATGCGTTTTGACGTAAAAATATGCAAAATCTCATTTTGCATATATGTATTTGCTTACATTTCATTAAAGGTGTGTTTCATTAAGAACAAAACAACCAGGGACCTAGATAAATACTATTCGAATACAAAAAAAACAACAGTTATGGTGGAAATATGTTCAGATAACAAATCATTTTGGTAGTATGGCAGCTTGTAGCAGTTTGAATGGGCAAATCATCATCAGCAGGCCCCTTAAAATACTTCATGATATTATTCATAGTATAATATTGTGCCTAAAAACACAAGCGCAATTGTTGAGTTCCGTAACCTACATTAATGCAGTCAGCATTAATCAACGTAATATAATGTTATTTTTGTCATCTTTAATTATTTATGTTTATGTCCATGTAAAATTATTGTATGATATTTTGGTCAAGAAACGGAATAAAGTTGTAACAGCTTTATTTATCGTGCCACCAGTGAAGAAGCTTAAGTTACAAAATTGCATTACTGAATTTTTTATATTATTATTGTGCAAAGAAACATTAAGAGGTTATTGCTCAGCAGAGGGACACGTCAGGCTTAAGTATCTCCAAACATAAAAAAAAAAAATAGGCTATCTCAGAAAGACGTGAGAGTTTAACTACCTTTTGATTTAAAAAAAATATAATTCATTACCTACACTATTATTATTTCAAAAGCAACAATTATGCCGCATTTAGTAACGTTTCGAGCTCTTAGACTAAGAACGCCATGGCCATTGGAAAATTTTACTGTACTTACACGCAACATTACATTTTATAGCACTAAAAATAAGATTTATTTTAAACTACCAGTTATTTAGTTATATGTAGGTAAAACATTTGTCGTTAAACAAGCGCCTACGTAACAAGATTCACTTATTTTCATAATTATCTTACAATATATTTACTTTCCTTATTTTAACTTATTGTGTGAAAAACAAGTGACAAATGAAATGTTTTATTTCCTGGATATAAACAAAAATAATTTATTCTGTATATTTTGGTTGCATCAACTACATGCCTATATCGAAAGTTTTGAAATCTAACGAAATATTTTTTCCTCAATAAATACCCAAAAATTTACTTAACTTTAATAATCATGATTCAAAAGTCTTTAATTTCTGAAAACTTGATTAGATAGGTTTGATTTGATAGCACAGGATTAAACACACGTCATTTTTATAATCATAAAATAATTTCTGATGTCAGGGGTTCAAAGAAAAGGTATTGTGTCATATCAAATTATAAAATCAGATTATTACTATAGATAAATAAATAAATAATGCTGGACAATTCACACAGCATCACCTAAGCAGAGGTTGTGTTATGGGTACTAGATAACCTGATATACATAATATAACACTATTAATACATAAATAGATATTTTTACTATACATAGAAAACGACCAGAACACCCTGAACAAATATCTGCAGATCGTACCCACATTTGTTCCGAGGCGGGAATCGAACCCGCAACCTCCTGCGTCACAGGCGGACCTTCGCCCACCGCGCCACAGAGGTCGTCGATATAGATTTGCATAGAGCCGTTGCAGTCGCAGTGTAGAATCGACAATTCCAACACAGTCCATGCACGTCGTAAGAGTGCACGGACTGACTTGGAAGGGCCAATAACTACTCTGTGACTGCCAGTGCCAGTGTCTGAGTTGGGAGGCGGGCTATGGGGACCTACCAGCGGTAACTGGTAACACAGCGGCTTCTTTCTGCGTATTTCACACCACCACCGTTGCGATTACCAGTCCGCCTGCCAAAGTTGACGACCATAGCGTAACCCTTCTTGTTTGGGGGAGCCAGACCTCCGAATAGGTGGGATGGTAATCCGCGAAAGACAGCAGGCAGATGCTAGATGCGTCAAGTTGAGGACTTACTTGAAGATACGCCTATGTCCAGCAATTGACTAATATAGGCTGATAATGATGTTCAACTGTGGACGTATGTGTGCTTATGAGATAAATTATGCATTTTTGAAGGGAACCCTGAATGGGCGAACAGATTGTATATTACTATGTTTAAATAACCAGTCTTATTGCTATAACCACGAGTGTATAATATTTGCGCACTGGCGCCCGGCTCAGTACCTAATTGTTCGCACAAACATACAGACAGCTTATCATACAAATGTTATCTGGTTTTAGCTACATTAGAATTTAGAATGAATATCTTATCGATATAATCTTATAAAGATATAATCTTTTTATCGATATTCATTCTAAATTCTAATATAGCTCACTGGTTTTAGAAGTGTAGGTAAGTTTTTACAGATGCATCAAGAGGAAAATTTTAAAAATTGTGAGAGATAACTTTTTTCAAGTAAGTAAATCTAAAAAAAATGTCTAAAACAAATCCTGGGACTCACTCAATCTATTTTCACCGCTCATTGACTCATCATCATCATCGGCCCATACTGGTCCACTGCTGGACATAGGCCTCCCCTAATGAGCGCCATAGCGCCCTGTCTTCAGCTTGCCGCATCCAGCATCTGCCAGCAGTCTTTCGCAAATCGTCATCCCACCTGGTCGGAGGGCGACCTACACTACGTTTGCCGAGTCGCGGTCTCCACTCAAGAACACGTTTACCCCAAGCCCCAACGGTCACGGTCGGCTCATTGACCGTCCGGCGAAAATTATATGTGTAATATACGCTTACGAATATATCTGATTTGACCAGCTGATTTCATGGTTTTGCCGTAGTAGTCAACCTTGTGCAAATTCATAACCCAATTGACACCCAGTATCTATAGGTTTTCATTCCCAGTGTCTGGATACAAATCTACTTTCTCAATAATAAAGACTGATTGGATTGCTTTGCAGACGCCGGGGAGTAAACAATGTTTTTGTTTTCGGAACTTTTGTTTGCTCGGTCATAGAAAACATAAACTGATTTGATTTTATGAGGAATTCACTGGGATATACGAATGTTTTATGTCTTTTTTGTGTTTTCCGGTCATGTTTCTCATTAGGATTGGTGTTTGTTTCCTGTCCAAAATGGTTGTTCTTAGCCATTAAAGCTATAAAAACAAAGACTTATTGCCAGGTTTATCTGAATTTGAAAAGTATTTTCATTCTAACGCCTTTGTTTGTACAGTTAGGTTGCTCCCCTTGTATTCCCTACATCCTGTATCTTATTCCAGAACTGGTAGCTAAATGTACAAAGTTTGTCGATAAATTCCATGGCATTCATTTAGACTTAAGTTTTCATACTTATTTAGGTACTTAACACCTAGTTTACACTAATCCTTTTTACGATAACATACTGAATACTCAGAATGGGTTTCAATATCACATACCTAACTGAGTCATTGATAAAGAAACCCCACAGGTCTTTGATCGAGGTATTATCTTACCATCCCTTGTAGGGTTTAGTTAGCTGAATCGAAATGACATGGTCTCTGCTAAGCCCTTTAATTCACCCACTTTAAAATTTATATCGCTAGCAAGGGGGACTTAGGCAAGTCGACATGCATGCGTCATACGTAAATATAGAACACTTTAGATAATTTCTAAGTCTTCAATAGGATTTCTAAATGAGTGAACTCTGAAACTTTAAATACATATTTGTAATTCATTAAGAATGTAAGTTAAATTTAATTTAATTAATTAAATTTAATTACGAACCTAGTTTGCGTCAGTAGAACACCAGCGTCTCATCCCTTATCGATAGTTATAGAATAATATACAGGGGTTTCCAAATTAGCTACCACAGATTAATATTCAGTGAACTAACCAAGTCGCAAACGATTTTTTTTTTAATGAAAAATTGTTATCCAGACTGCTTGGCTGGCGACCTGAATAAATTGTTGGTTGTTTGGTAATAACAGAATAAAACAATTTCCTAATTACCTAAAAAAAAATACGTTTTCTTTTAGTTTTTTTTATTGCTGGCATAAGATATATTTCAAACTTTCCATATTATTTCATTTTTATGACACTTGTGTAGGATGAACACGCTATCTTTTCGCATTCAACCACTGCCTGCACTATAAATTGTTGATTAATAGGTATTTTATCAGCTTTAACTTAGACATGGCTGATACGGAGCGTTATCTGGTTTTTATCAGATTCATTGATACATGGCGCCACGATATGGTACTGTCGGTGACATAGTTGTAAATAAAAATAACAGAATGTGGTTACTTTATTGAATGCGTTTTGAATTTTGATTATGAAAATATGTTTTGTGATTTGGTGAAGCAAATTTAGGAAAAAGTTAGACACTGACTAACAAAGTAAAGGAACATTTCCGGTATAGCAAAAAATTTTTGAACTTACAATCAAATTTAACAAAGCATAATGTAAAGAGATTCACATTTTATTTAATGTTCTTACTAATCAATATGCAAACTTAGTTTTAAAGGTGAAAACTTGTGATAGATAAAGAATGTCTATAATAAATACCTATGGACTTTCATATGCTGCACACCGGTAGATTTTCCAAGAGGTACAGTCAACGTAATGGTATGATACCACATTAGGTACCAACTAATTCGTCGCCAGCCTAAGCATGTTTGACAGCGGTATTTCGTAACAAGAGCGATGGTAAATGACCAGATTGAATGTCATGTCATGTGGCCAATTAAATCAGAGTGTCAGTGAACTGTGGCCCAAATGAAACGACATGAGTGGCTGTGATATAGTTGCCGGTCAAGACGGGACGTAACCTTTCTATGAAGTAATTGAAAGCCTGATCAATCAACTCTTGCGCTTAAACCAAAACAAATTCTTGAAATAACTTCAGATTTGCTTTGTGTGGGGTAGAAAGGTGTGAAGGTGTGAGTTTGTTGTAGTTAGCTGGATTTCTTGATATTACTTACTGCTTTTGGTTTTACATGTTACTAGCGACCAGCCCCGGCTTCGCATGGGTACTATATGTACTCGTATTATACATATAAACCTTCCTCTTGAATTACTCTATATATTAAAAAAAACCGCATCAAAATCCGTTGCGTAGTTTTAAAGATCTAAGTATACATAGGAACAGACAAACTGCGGGAAGCGACTTTGTTTTATACTATGTAGTGACAAGATTCAATTTCACTTTTATTAAGAGACTAAACATGACCTTTCTTATCGAGAAAATAAAGTATACCTACTGTCATAGGTCACGCTCCCAAAATAGTTTACATTTCCGAAATCAATTTGACTCAAATACCATTATTCAAGTCGAATAAACATTATGTAAATTGAGCTCTATACACACCTACCTACAATAAATTATACAACAATAGGCAGTCACATAACCGACAAAGACGAAATAAGAAAAGAAAGACCATAAAATATAGTGAATTATATTACCTGAACTCACATTACTCACAATGAGTATAAATCAAATGTTGTGTTACTGCTTCTGCTAGGAAAAACTACTATATTATCTTCACATTCAAATTTATTTAATTCTACGAGATTTTTGAGAAAACACGCCAAAAATGTAGTAAAGGTACTATTATTTTCCATCTCAGAAACATTCATAGAGCTAGCAGCTGAAAACAAACGTCCCAATCTAGATAAGCTCTATAGAAACATATATGAGCTCCAATGAACGAAATGCAAACATGACTAAAAGAGCAACGTCCGTCGACTAGCAAAAGAACAAATCCCTTATCAAGCATTTAGCTGGTTTCTGGGTTAATCCTACTGTCGACTAAAGCGTCAAACATTCATGCTTGAACAAGAGCCAGATCTGGAACGAAATTGCAGGCTGTATAAGCCTTCTCCAATATCCAGGCTAGTAATAGTACAGTGGATGAAAGTCTTACTTATTCAAGCATATAGCCAGATGGTATTCACTACTTTTTAATGGCAGACTTTAGCTTACAGTGGTCTTTACCATTTAGTCATAGGTCGAGTGGCCCGTGCTCGTGAAATTTGTTAATCTGTTTAGCGTTAGTTAATTATTTTAACCGACTTCTTGTTTCTAAATGGTTGCAGAATTAGGGGATCATAACTCAGAGGTATATGTTTCGTTTTTTACAGTTAAAGAACAGATGTGAAACTTGAGGACAAGGTGGTCTCTACTTAGGTACCTAGTGCTGTAGGCACAGCTCATACACCTGGCAATATTATTTTACAATACACATGTTTGTTTATACTGCACTGCTACACAAAGCACTTACATAACGAACTAATTACAAACATTTTCTTGTTTTCAAAGGAGTAGGTTACCTACATACCTAACCTACCTAAAGTACACCTACCGTTACACATGCATAGTGGTTTAAATATAAAAAAAATCGAAAATAATGCTGGCCTATCATAAAATCTAATTTTCTTTTTCACTACTGCCAGCGTCTTCTAATTCGATAGCAAGGAAATGGGTTTTATCAAAGGGAAAAGGGTTTTTCTGTCAGTTTACTCTGAGATCCGACAAGTTGTTTGCAGACTGCATGCCTGGGCATTGTTGCAAGACCACTTCGCACACTGATATGCCGAGTCCCTGGTGTTTGCTAAGGTCAAGTTCGAAGAATACTGTGCCTTTCAGTTTAGTCAGTTCAGCTGGAAAATGGTAGAATAAATGACTGTTTTTGTGTGCAAGTGAGCTATTCCATTGAGAGATGTGCATACCTATTAAAAGTTATCTAAACCGTATCTCAGTGTCCATTGAGATACGATCACCACTCGCGCGGATGATTGATAAAATAACACAGATTATGGTCATGAGAAGTTCTTAAATTTTAATGTCATTTTCATTTGAAATTTAATAGAAGTTCTATTTCTTTTTCGTTGTTTGCATGTAGTAGATTTATCGAGCTAGACCATTTAGTCTAGGTAGACGTAATGCTTGGATTTGTCGGCATATTTCTTTATCGAAGTTGTATTTACGTTCTAATCCAAAATCCAACGCCAATGTTTTCCTTTTAGGTGGAGTTACGCCGTTTGAGCCGTAGAGAGTACCAAAGATTTTAGATCAATCATTAGTGTCATTACTCATAACCCATCTCTGTGTTGAGTGCAAAGGTACCAGGTTCGATTCCAGCCTGTGTCTTTAACTTTTGGGATTTAGAAATTCCTAAAAAATAGATCACACTAATATTATAAAAGGTAATGTTTAGATGATTAAATGTGTTGGATGTTTGTTACCTCATCACGCCAAAACTACTAAACGGATCTGGCTGAAATTGCATACAGATAGCGCTAGGCCAGGAATACAACAAAGGCTACTCAGTTTCCAGGGGATTAAAATAGCCTTTCAACGACTCCATAGAAATAACGCGTGGCAAAGTTAGGTCTCCGACGCTGGGCTAGAATGCGTTAACGCATTCACTGCCACGTTCCGCTACGACCCGGACACGGCTTCTGCGTCTTGGGCCATGAAAGTGTTAAAACTATGTCTGTTCTGGAATGCGACTCTTTAGAATCTATGTCGATAGGTTACGAAAGTATGATTGAGAATTCTCGTTACCTCTCAAGATACATCGACACTCAATATTCACGTGTATGTGGATGTGTGTCACACAAATAAGCTCATATTAGACCGATTCGAATAACATCATTAATGCAGGCACACGAATGTTCATGCCTGGCCACCAACATTACATTTTCATATTTGGCATGCCTAATTTACAGTCCGCGGCTTTTTGATATGCGACTCGATGGGGAATGTAGCCCGTGCTTAGTTCTTAGTTCGAATATGAAATTTTATTACAACTAGAGTTTGGTGCAATTCAAATTTTATATTGTAAGGAGGAGTCTAGATTTAATGTGAATTTGTAGGTGTGTGTTGATCTCCACGACCTGTTTTAGACGCAAAGTACAGTACTACAAAAAATAAAAATAAGTCAAATAACTTACATAGTCAATAAAGAAATTTCTTTATTGACTATGTAAGTTATTTAAATATATTACTTACATATAAGTAATTACTTATAATGTAAGTAATATATTTATTAAGAAAGAAAATTTAAAAAAATGTAGATTGTTTGCAACAGTCTGCAGTTAGCTCAATTGTTTTTATTGTGAATACTAGTTTTAATTTAATTCAATTATTTGATTGTAAGTAATATGATGAAATTTAATAAAGAGGTAAATATATTTTACATCTATTATGCAATTTAAAAATAACTTCATTAGTGTTGAATAAGATAAAATAAAAGATGGATAACAAAACACGATACAATATGTATAATGAAATAAAAATCTCGATCATAACTTTTCTAGCTCGTGATTGTTCGTACCTATGTGGCTCGAACCATTCGGACAGAAGATCATAACATTCGGATAAACACTTCGTAAGTGCAAGTCAAAGCTTCGCGTACTGTACATTAAAAATATGCAAATACTTCCAGTAAATACCCGCCGTAAGAATGTGCGTTCCGTTAATTACATAATTTTAAAGAATAGTGTCATCCGGCAAATAATAGAACCTAATTTATGCGTTGACACGATTTACTTAATGCAATAGTATTCGCGGCGTAAACATCAAATAAGGCCTCTTTTTCGATTAACAACGACGTTTTATGAGTAAAGCGGTAATAAAGTCACAAAGTATTGAGTCTTAGTGAAACGCCCTGTAAGTACCCCTTAAAGTTAATCTGGCCGTTTTCAGGTGTTTTTTTCCAACTGGGTGGGCGTTGCGATCCATTGGGATTTTAGTTCCTTTTGTCTCATCATATTTTCTGGTTCCCTGGTGTCTGAATAAAATAAATAGGTATGTATGTAGGCACATGACACATCTTATCTTATGTTATAAAAGCGCAAGTTTGTGCCGTTGTGAAGATACTGAATAGAAAACTACTGAATGTATCGTGTTGAAATGTTGTACACATAATGTTTTAAACCTGGAGTAACATAATATATACTTCTTTTTTCAAAAATCTAATGCTAAACCTCGGGCAAAAGCTATTGACGGTTACTATTTCATCATCATCATCAGCCCATACACCTCCACTGCTGGACATAGGCCGCCCCCATACGCCACAAAGAGCGGTCCTGAGCCGCCACCATCTATCGACTCCCTGCGACTGCTACGATGTCGTCGGTCCATCGAGTTGATGGTCTTCCAACACTCCGTACTCCGTCTCTACTATTTCACCATGTGTTGATTTAAAGTTACCTGAATCAACAAATAGTCATGTGGATAGAACTACCATAAACTTTGAAAAATCTACTTATCCAAGATCATAAAGTATGTCATTTACCATCCTGCGGTTTTCATTGCTATCTATCCGTAATTGCTTCGACGTGCGGTTGTGGGTGCCATCTTAATGACCATGCTCTGCGATGATATCAACCTTGGAGGTGACGATGACGTAGGGTCCTACAAGGTAGACGCAGTAGAGATCCTATTCTAAGAAGATTACACTTGAGAAAGTTTTTGTAATAATAGTGCGTAAGCCCTCGCTGTCGAGGTAATCTTTAAGAAGGCTCCAAGTTCCGCTGAGCTGAAACCGATTTTTTTAGTCATAGTATTGAATTACTAGAGAACGTGTCAAGATGGAGAGGCCTGCGTCCAGCAGTGGACCATTATAGACTGTCGAGGTTAAGATGGGACACCTGTTTTGAAAATAAATCAGCTATTTTATCAACTGATCTAAAAGCAAAAACACCAAAAATTACAGAATAATAAATAAATATTGCTGGACATTTCACATAGCAAGCGGGAAGAAATATCTGCAGATCGTACAAACATTTGTCCCGAGGCGGAAATCGAACCCGGAAGCTTCTGCATCGGGAGTGGACCTTCACCCAGCGTGCCACAAAGGTCGCCAGAAATATAACTGAAGAATACAAATACAAAGTATGTAATATAACTGAAATCGTGAAAATTGAAATGTGTGAAATTAGTTGTGAAATTAATTAGGTTCCTATTGCAAATAGGAAGTAGGTAGGTACTACCACATCACAGATATGCGATTTTGTTAATACTGTAATAACTTTCAAAATCCAGCCCATGTAGAAATTATTTTAACCACTCAGTAACTTTAGGTGCTCTGCAAACTTTATCATCTCCATACGTTTATTTCCAGTATGCCTAACGCCACTATCTAAATCTCTGACGCAATGAAAATAATATTAACTTCACGTGGAATTATTACTGTGAAATTGAAACTAATACAAACTATCACTATAATTGTTTTTGCGTTGTTAATAACAGAAATATTTTACAGAG
This sequence comes from Eupithecia vulgata, assembly GCA_946478455.1. Lineage (NCBI taxonomy): Eukaryota > Metazoa > Arthropoda > Insecta > Lepidoptera > Geometridae > Eupithecia > Eupithecia vulgata. Next base: position 5,729,097 of record OX297869.1, on the reverse strand, counting down.
TGATTAGATTCGAGTATGGCAAAAGAAAAACTGATTTTGAGAATCTACTCCGAAATGTTTTAGACATGTAGGTACTGAATATTAAAAGAAAACAAATTACTGAAAAAAATGGAATTTGGTAATATCAATTTCAATTTAGCTCTAAAACGCTTCAATAGTAGTGCATTTGTGACGTCTGTCTATGACGTCACCGATGCACGAACTTCTGATGTTACTTATTTACGATAATATTTTTCTCTTTAATTACCTACTAGTAGTATATTCTATGTTTATCTGGGATTATGTAGGATGTAATAGTGAAAGAATTTTTGAAATCAGTCTAGTAGTTTTGAAGCCCATTCAATTCGAACAAACTTTTCCTCTTTATACTAATATTATAGACAAAATTGCAATCAAATAATAAAAACAAATTATAACCAATATTTACAATATTTTCTAGAAATAAAGAAAGCTATTACCTAAACCCATACCATAGTTATTTCTGTAACTTTACATTACATTATTGTGACAGCGTGATGACGTCACGCCTCAGTATTCTCTGCTTGGTGTTCAACATGTCATGGCGGATCACTGCATTTTGTAGTTTTATTTTATTAAAATAATAATTAATCTCGATCAAAACATAGAAATAAGATACTGATAAGATATTATTTAATTTAAGAGTTAAGTTATCAACAGTAGACCCACAGAAAAAACAAAAAGTTCACATGTAAACGTAAAAAAAAAATACAATCAAAGCATAGTTACAAATAAGAATTAGTAGGTAGTATATAAATTTGAATCAATTTAGTTAACTGCAGACTGTTGCAAACAGTTTCGAGAACTAAAATCGATGTTTGGTATTAAAAGAGAAGTGCTCTATACCCTATCTTACCTCCAAGATTCAAAGTAAATATTAGCTTGTAGGTAATTCAGATAAATTTAAAAGATGCCTTCACGCTGAGTAAAAACCAGAAGCAGGCTAGTCTTGTTTGGTTATTAGAATCATTAAAGAAGATATGCATAAAGTTTTATGCTCTGAGGATCGTGAATTCCGTGTCGACATAGAATGTACAGAAAAGAATTTGAGCTCTGTTTCTGAGATGATATAGCTTATAATTAAAAGACTTCAGTTTAACCTAGGCGCAATCTACAGAAAGAATTTTAATTGTAAAGTGTCTTCAACTAAGTACATCATAAGGATCGTCATCCAAAGGGTGATGATGAATAATTATATTTGTCACATTGACCAAATCTAAAAATAAATGTTAAATTTATGTGTGGTACCTTGCGAAATGTTATGTAACAGAAATTTCTATCACCACTGCATTTCGCAGAAGAGCTACAAAAGTGCTTTGTGCAGCATTTGATTGCAACTTTGTTCTATAGATTACCGTTTCTTCGAATTCTATGTGAGGAAATATCATTGGAATATTAAACTATTCTATGTAATTGCAGTATTCTTTATTAGATTCCACATATTTTACTCATTTTGCATATGACTCATGGCCATCCAGGTCCACAAATTTTAAGTAAACAAATCGATATTTTTTGCGGCTATACTTTTTTGGGCATTGCATACTCGAATTTCAACAATATGTTTCTTAATTCTATCTCAATTTTATCTATAAAAATCTCATTAAATTGACACGACCTCATAATGTAAAAAATACACATGAAAGGCTTCAATCGAATTGGATTAATCAATGACCACAACCCCGTTACCCACCTTTCGTGTCACGCGACCTATATGTAACCTACCTTTGATTTGAGCCGACTAGTTCAATGCTCAACTACAACATAAACGAGAACGTCGCGACTTCCAATTACAGACTTATTAATTAATTATAATTTATATACAGAAAAACAATAAAACACACAAAATGAAGATAAAAACACTGTAAAACAAAGAAAATTACAGTCAAAAAAATAATTAAATTAAATATAGTATTTACAGTTTAATCAATTGAGCTAAGGAGACTGTTGCAGACAATCTACAGGTAGCTCAAATACAAAAATTAGATGAATACGTTACAAAATTCAAAATAAAATTACATTACATTGTTAATTTATGAAATTGGTCATTCATCCGTCTCTCAATAGAGAATACGAATTGACATTTTGTCAATCTTTTCATCCGCAAATATGACAAAGTCCTAGTACAAGTATAGTTGCCTACCAGCAACATAAAAATTAAAAGGAGATTAATTGTTTGCTGACAAGAGCGGAGAAAAGTTTATAGAAGAAACGAAAAAATAGACACGCTTTACCGAAATCTCGGAAGGCAGATAAAAAATCTTGAGGAAAACCAAAGACGTGTGGAAATCAAAATTTTGTACCCTACCTACTCGGCGCCTGATATTACTATTAAACACACATTGGTCAACAATAAACCATTTACCTTACGACCCGCCAGGCTGAATTAACTTGTAACTTTAACATATTCATGCAGTTAACCTTAAATCTTCAGACCATTCCGCAGAGCCACTGAACATTACTGGCAGGCAGGCAGGGAGAACATCAACTTTTTGATCGACAACAAGAGTCTGTGCTGGCACACTTACCTAAGTTTAATGTTTCCTTTTTTTATTTGATTTTTTTTTCTATGTGCCAACTATATAATATACTTAGTCCGCACTCTCTGGGTCTGTCGAGGTAGAGTAGCCTTCGCGTCTTATCACAAGTTTTCACTTAGTTAGAGCGAGCGAAGAGACAATGTATCGTCATTGTCAGTTTCAGGTTATCGGTTAGAGTATTATGTACTTACTGGTAATTTTATTTTAAACATTAAAGAATCTTATTAGACATTTAAGTACCAACTCTGTAAACCATCAACCTTTTTTTGGAAATAAATATTTTTATTATTTTATTATTTTTATTACTGTATGTACACAACCCAATGTGAGGCACGACTCTATGTGGTAGAAAAATGAAAAATCTGCTACTTAACTCACGACTAGCTAGACTTAGCACAGTTTTGAGTAACCAATGGCGCTAACTATGTCCTAACTTCTCGTCTTTACTGTTAAAGAATTTACTATCCAGCCTCAATGGTGCGATCCGGAGGGATGAGCCTCCGCCACGCCATCGTATCAAAGACCTACAGATGGACCATGCATGTGCTTCTTGGGCCACGAAACTGTTGGCTGCATGTAAAGGTGAGAAAAGTATTGATTAAGATTTTGATGGTATAATATAATATAAAGAGAAGTTTCATAATGAATATGCTTCTCTTTAGTGTTTTAAAGATCGTTCGAGCTTGTCGTGTTAGTCACTGTAATTAATAAATAAATAAATAATAAATAAATTGTATAGGTAATATTGTAATGTTCATGACAGACTCTAAAAGGCTGCGGTAGCCGAACAACATCAGGCAGGCAATTATTGTATGCCACCCAAGATGGCTCACTAAGCGCACAAACATAATATTATATAGTACCTTGAGACAACTAGACCTGATATCGTTCAACCAGTCTATGCTCACACTGCTGATTTGATAAATACAAATATTTGATTTCGCCAACTACATTTACATACCTGACTTGTCTGGGAAGACTAGTCTTGCATAGCTAAAATAGATTTTTTAGAAATCAGGAAAAGTGGCGCTGACTGGCGTCATATTTTAATTGTTTCTTACTATTTTGTCATCAGAGAAGACACAGAAATAACACTTAATCTGAAAACATGTAAATTCTGCGAACATACATATTTGTTTTTCTTTGTATTCTTTAAAACTAAAATCTAATTTAAAATCGTCGTCTTCGAGAATTTGCGTGACGTGCGTTAGTTACCACTGCATTTCGTGATAAAAATATATGGCTTTTGATCTTTTTATGTTAAATTCAATATAATGTTTATATAGGTACCAAAATTTTTACGAACCTTTAAAGAGGCAAGCCAGTATTAAACTCAATTCTCCAATAATCAAAATATATGTATTATGACTCCGCAAAGTTAAATTGTATTTAAGAAAAAACATATACCTACCTTATCAGAAATCACACTAATAATATTATAAATGCGAAAGTTTAGATGGATGGATGGATAGATAGATAAATAAAATAAATAAAATAGTGGTTGGACAATCCAAACAGCATTAGATAGATGATTGTTGCTCAATCACGCCAGAACGACTGAACGGATCTGGATGAAATTTGGCACAGAGATAGATTAAAGTCTGGAATAGCACATAGGCTATATGTTATCCCGGAATTCGGGAACGGGAACTACGAGAGTGAAAACTCGAAGCACTGCTAGTATATCATAAATTTAATATTTAATAATGCGTTGACGAGCCTTGACCAATGCCCCGGCTTAGCAAGCAGGTCACAAAGCAGCGGAGTGTCTTCAATAATCAGAAATCCTAAGGAAAACTAGCATTAATTCAGTAGCCTAACCATTATTTGAACTGCAGACAAATCTTAGTCAGATGTCAGATTAGTATAAAAGTACTAGGACCGCAGAAGTTCATTGGAGGTTTGATTGTCATACGTATTGTATGTACCTATGTCCAAATTCCATATTTAATTACAAAGAAAATGCATTTTCTTTTACGTTTAAGTTACCCGAATACCTACTAAGAGTAAAAGTAGTTGAACTTACTCAGTATGACGCCATCTTGAAGGGTAAGGATCCCCCAGATTGAACCCCGTATGACGAAATGACGTAAGTAAGTCATTTCGTCATACGGGGTTCAATCTGGGGGATCCTTACCCTATATTATCTGTTCTTACTGGAGGAACTGTTATTCTGCTGCAAGCGTTTCTCTCGAGCTTTTTCATGAATCACGATTAATTAACCGAGGCCCACGAATAAAACAAATAGTTTAAGCCTCCAATGGGAATACTTCCTTTTGACATAATTCGCGCCTAAGCTGCCTGCAGAACTCTGCATAAGTAACTACCTAGTTACATATGCAGAGTTCTGCAGGCAGCTTCTTCGACGTAGGTAAGTCTGCCGTGTTCAGAAGTAGGTATACTTAGAAAGCATAATTTGTACCCGGTAGTATGTAATAAAAGGATTTATTACTAAAACCGTAAAGTATATCGAAAGTTATCAAGTTCATTTGCATATTTCACTTATTTATAATTAGTTTGTATAACTTCATAATTAATAGGTCGTTTTAAATAATAATGTTAATTTAATTAATTAGTATAAATAATAATGTGCCGAGACTTTATTAAAACAATCGAATACATTAATATTGCAAATTCCATAGATCGGTACGTGCGTGTTAACATGCCACCCAATAGGTAAATAATATAATTTGTCGTTACAATAATTTATTGAACATTTTTTATGCAAATGAAAAAACTAGTAGGCAACCAGTCGGGTTTTGAGGAATTTTGGAATTTTCATTATTTTTATTGTTTCATTTTCCTAATGTCAAGCCATAACCTGTTCTTACTGATGCGACCAGTGAATTCTAAATTACACTTAAATGATTTTAAGCATAATACAGTGTCTTCCGAATTTATTTATGCGAAGGGGTCAAAAAGCCAAACAACCCGGTTGATTCAAATTTGAATCATCGGTTAAGTTATTGGCAGACTAAGATCAGGTGAATATTAAAAAAGAATATTTAAGCAAATGTTTTTTTTATATAATTTCATGATTTATGGGACAGGACTCAGACAACATTGTAACAAAAATGCCGAACAGAAATTGAGCGATAGACTTAGTTTTGTTTTTAGGCCACTTTAAAATAAGGGACGTGTTTAGGCAACTAACACATTCTTTATATTAATTAAAAACATTAAATTAATATACATACTGAATACTAACTACGTAATACCACATAATGTTTCTTTGTCCAGCATTACGAAAACATTCACGCCAGAACCACAACAAATACAAAAATTTCTTAGTAAAACTAAAGCTCAAATTAATAGACACTAATAAAATATACATTTTCTTAAATTTACATAAATTATATAACAATAAAATATAACATTCGCATTGTAAATAAAAATTTAAATTAATTAATAAACCACTTGTAAATTGGCAAATTTACAATCTCTGTTGACCATAATTTTCTTTAAAGATTGCTATAATGATATTAATGGAAAAAATATTGTTGCTAATATGCATCTTTGCTATTTAAGCAAACAACGTGGTTTTTGTATGAAATTCAATAATGTACTTAAATTGAAATAACATTTTCTTGTACATCATCCGATCAAACTAATAACGCAGAAGAACAATCACAGAAGGTCCATCGCCTTTCCTATCCGTGCCATTCTCACTATTCCAGACATGGATTAGGCTCAGAACTAGAGACACGCAAAACGAACTATGGACGCGCCTGCTAGATTGCGAACAAGCTAGAGCGGCACTTCCATCAACATCACAAAAGCTATCAAAACGCCTACTAAACCTAAACAGATCGGACCTGCGTATCCTGGTGGGAACACTGGGCGCTAAACAAAGCCCTATTCACCATCGGAGCGACGGACAGCCCTCTTTGTAGAGGGTGCCTCAGCAACGACGAATCAGCTGCCCACGTAATCCTGGAATGCGAGGGAATAACAGCACAACGAACAGAAATCCTCAACTTGCCGAGGTCACTCCGCGAAGCCTATGAAGACCCCAGGAAGATTTTGCGCTTCTGGACGGAGTAAGGCTGGCTATGCTAGCATAAATAACGCATAATGGACCATAAAGAATCCAAAAGGGTTACTCTCTTTTGGATTCCTTATGGTCCCTCTTACCATACCATACTACTAGCGCATAGATATAAAACGATCTTTCTGGTAGAATAGACGAAGGTTCTATTCAAAATACGAAGTTCTATGACAAAAATGAACTAGAATCAGACAAAATGTCATCAGAATATTAAAGAGCAATAAAAATTAAAACGAACTGACACGCAGTCCCGAACAGACTCAGGCCTTCCAAAATTCCCTTCATTGGTATTCCATTCGCGCTCGCCACTGGTGTGTTCGCTTTAGTATTCAGAAAACATTATATAGTCGATTTAGTACTGATATCAATTTGTAGTTAGCGGCGCTATTGGAATATAAAGCAGAAACACGTGGTTTTATTAGCTGAAACGTTTAAACACGACGCGGCGGGGAATATTTAAAGTAACTTTACACCTGGAGCCTGCAATTCAATGAATAACAAATTTACTAAAGGGGTTAATTGATTTTCGAATTTGAGCTGTTTAGAAGGTACCGTTTCAATTTAATATCTGTAAAGAATTCGCTACTAAAATTTACAATAACTCCTATAATCAAATTTTATTACATGTTAGGTATTTTGTGCAATTGTCTGGTAAGTTAAGTTTTTTTTTTTTCAATATATATTTTTTATGTTTGTCCTAGCTGTTTTGTTTTAGCCGCGATAATTCGAATTTCACATTTCTAGGGGGAATCCTACATTATCCGTGATGAACATAAACTATAGAATATACCCGTGCGAAGCCGGGGCGGACCACTAGTTTATAATATAACTTATGAACCATCCTCCCTGGACTAAGAAGGTATTGATGGCAATGATGATGATATCTAACGAGTATTTAAACAGTTGCGCGATCAATAGCATCAATAACATAATGCATACATTATTCGAATTAATCTCAGGCAGACAGAATGATGTATTTACTACTAGAAGCTTTAACATGGCGGCGCCACTGTCAGTGATATCGCACAGGTAGGCTTTGAATTGCCGCTACTTAGGGCTGATGCACATTGGGCACTATATAATTATATAATTACTAGAAAATCATTAAAAACACCGGACAGTTATGAAAAATATCACGCAAAGTAAGGAAGGTTCTATTAGTCATGAGAACAATTATAATTAAAGAAGTGTATAAAAGGTATTACGAAGGTAGATTCTCGGAGATCTAAATGGTTCAAAACCACAATTAGTTCAAATTTCACCATTTTGTAATGCGATCGACAAGCTAACCGTCCTTTATGTGCACTGCACTCAAAGTCTGAGCTCTTCACTATAATCTCGATTGTTTTGCATATCAGCAAACCACTTCTGTGCAGCCGATGCGAGGCAAATTTACGATCAAATGGAACCCGCCACTATCCACCTTTCTCAAACAACTGACGTCTGTGCAGAAATAAAATTGCGACTATAAAACCAACAGATCGCGAAAAACTAAGCTTTATATCGAAGAAGAACGAAAGAGTCAGCGATAATGAAGCTCGGAATTAATTTGGCATCGTAATTCAATTACCAGCGTCCTTGCCGAGTGGCGAACGACTCGTCCATCAATCACACTTTCAACTGTATCAAGTTTTTTGTCTCTTGCGCCACTCACTTCTTACGGACCGCCACCTCCAGCATAATTTGTCAAACTTTTTCATTCAATTAATTGATCACCATGACGAGGCTTTGGCATGCGTCGAGGAAATATTAACGCACTTGACGATTGTGTATCTAAGAACTGAATGTCATTAACCATTTCCTGCACAAGGGCCTCGAGTGTCCATCTTCGAAGCCTGTGCCATTGAATAAATATTGTTCGACAAGTTGCCAAGTGACATTTTGTGGTGCGGTGGCTGCGGCCCACGTCATCTTGGCGTCCGCTTGCGAACAATTTATTTTCAATATGCAAAACATTACAATTAAAATTGTTTTATGAATTCATAGCTTCGTCGATTAAGATTTCATTTTGATAAGGACGCTGCTTTTGTGGACTGTATCATTAGGTATATCATGTCCTCGGATCAGTTCTACTTGGCGGGATGAGTTATGGTGGCGATTGATGACTATGTTAAAGCATAATATGCAGTAATTAATAAAGCATGTAATCTTTTAGCCTGTACTTATGTTCCAGTTTAGTCCACAATTTGTACGACAATTTTATTGGTCCTTTCAACTGACGCTCGACAGCTGTGCATAATTTTTAGTATCTTGTCTCACAAAGTGCTCGCGACTAACTAAAACTTGCTCCTGCTACCGTGTCGTAGGAGTTCTCTGAAGTTAACCCAGCACTAAAGTTTTCACAACCGATAAAAGACGCAAAAGATTTGAAGTAGCACGTAACGGCGCCGACCGTCTCTTAAAGTTCGGATTTATGACAGGTTAGTAAGTTCACCCACGTTTGTTTTGAGTAAGTTCGGAAAATGACTTGTTATACAACTGACAATAAGAGAGCGGTGTCAATCAAACGAACAAAAGTATTGGTCTCACTTCTTTTCTTGGAATGACAGTTTAACGCCTATTGCTCGTAAAATGGAAACAAGCTAAAAGCTCTTGAGGGTTAAAATGAAGACATAAACGATAATAGCTTGCAAAAGCGGTGTTAATTTCCCGCGAACATTAGCGGGGTCGTCTTAATATCCAAGGTTTGAGCACTGAAGATAAAACGCCTTTGTGGTGGTTAAGGTGGGTTGCTTGGTCAGAGAAATTCGAAAAGAAGAAACTTTAGAAAAGTTTGTTTCTGACAAATTGAAAACTTAATGATCCCGACGATGAACGACATCTTTCACAGAGCTTTATAAAAATGTAAAACAATAAAACTAAATGGCCGAATTGCGACCACCCAAACAAATCCCAACAACTTCATTGACAGTCGCAACTTGTAAAGAAATAAAGTTGTAAAATCTTGTTTGAGCACCCAAAAGAAGACGTATAATATTTCTCAGTGAACAATATTATTGTGTTTCTCAGCAATGGGTTGAGATACAATAAACGCTGTCATTTTGCGAAATGTATAAAGAAGATTTATTATGAAAGTAATGTTCACAATAACGTCTTAACTTACGTAGTGTAGTGCATTTTAACTTTAACCCACTTTAGATAATAAATGGTTGCTGAAGACGTCTACAAAAGTTTTCGTCCTTTCTAGAAATGAATATACCGAACACAAAACAGTTCGTTGCTTTGTCTCTCTTTTCAAGATCTACTTTCTCATGTCAGTTTCTAGTCGATTTTATTTGTTATCTTGTCATTTTAATTTTATAAATGATAATTTCTTTGTTTATGAAAAATTATGTTTTGGTCGAGTCGTAACACAAGTTCCTTTTAACTTTAACTGTATCGCTATTTAGTATTCTTGTTTTGCCTCATCTAACAACGAAACATTAGTGGGTGGGCACAAAAACATTAATATTAGCAAGCTGGCGCCTTTTAATTTAGAACAGACTATTGAAAATAAAACTAACAATGCTAATACGTCTGTCTGTCTGGTCGTGACTGCTCATCATTCGACCGTATTAGTTTCACATCCATTTATTCAAACATCAGTCATTACATTTTGATATTGATTGCTTGCTTCCGTGTGTTCAAGTACAGGTACACGTTTGTATGGTAGATACTTACTGATGGTACTAGTATGACTTTGTATGATTTAATGGAGTTACTGTATGTTCAATAGATATTTATTTATTGTACAACGTTTTGTTCGTAAACAAATTGCGCTTGCGTTGCATCTCAGATTAATTTGATTAATTGCAGTTTATGATACATTCCAAAACAAACAAGGTTTCATCGTCGCAAAAAAGATTGATCAAATTAAACAAACATCAGTCTCTAGTCTAGACCATTATGTAACATAAGTGTAGCGTACTTATGACTAGGGAATAAAAGTTAATACTTGAAACTAAAAACCGTTTCATCAAAACTACCTCTCGATATTATCATATCCAACATTATGTATTAGCAACACCCTGGGAGGCGATGATACAAATGATAGCTTTAATTAAGAAGTATTACCGCGATAACTTTGGAGACTGCTGCTGGGGCGAAGAAAGTAGCGAATTATCAAGATACATTATTATTGTTGTATAGCTTGAAACTATAAAAGTTATATAGTTGACTAGCAGTCCGCCCCGGCTTCGCACGGATATATTCTATAGCCTATGTTACTCAGTTATTATTTAGGTTTATAACGGCGAAAAGAACTGTTGAAATCGGTCCAGTAGTTTTTAGGTCTATTCATTACATAAAAAAAAAATCTTCTTTATAATATTACTAGCAGCGCCTTGCGGTTTCACCCGCGTAGTTCCCGTACCTGTAGAAATTCCGGGATAAGACATAGCCAATGTCACTCCCTGAAAAGTAAGGTTTCTAATGGTGAAAGAATTTTTGAAATCCGTCCAGTAGTTTATAAATTTATTCGTTACATACAAAAATACAAATCTTTCCTCTTTATAATATTAATGTAGATAGACAGATTATAACTTTTTTCACCTTCATATATGTACTTCACTTCATACATCTATACATATTATGTACACGTACATAATACCTAGAAGGCAGAAAACAAAATAGCTTACTTTGGGGTTAGATGTCTGGTCAGCATTTTATGTTTGTTATACCAGGTTATGACCAGGTGCTCTCATAGAGGATCGAACGCTCCAAATAGCATCGAGTCGATGAAATGGACCATTGGTGTTAGTACGTTGATGCTGCACTTTAATCAATAAGATTTAGTAACTATCAATTCATTGATTTTAATCACTTTGTTAAGAAGTTAGAGCCGATTATAAATAAATAATAAATAATGCTGGAGAATTCACTTGTGTTATGGGTACTAGATAACTGACGTACGTACATAAAATATGTACCTATGTATGTCAGACATAATACATAACCTAAATAGTTTTTTTATTATACATAGAAAACGGCCAGAACACCCGTAACAAATACCTGCAGATCGTACAGATGTTTGTCCCAAGGCGGGAATCGAACCCGCAACCTCCTGCGTCGCAGGCGGACCTTCACCCACCGCGCCACAGAGGCGTCATAAATGAAATGCTACAGAACTGCACAAATACAGCACTGTCACAAAACTGCATTATGTTCATCATCTTTGACAATTTTGAAAGGAAACTTACTGTACCTTATACTCGATGCATTTGCCGAATAATTTGCAACACGAGTTACACAGGCCTTATTTTTAAAATCCATAACTGAATAAACCTCATTAGAAACCCCGTGGAGCCCTATCGACAGACTCTCAATTACCAGGTTATATTTCGAAATAAAAACTACACGAATCCCATCGCCACCTAATAGAAATACTAAATCATACCAATGGGCGTGGTATTCATTTGCTTCATACTCTTTAGCGGAGTCCTAGATCATTTTTAGATCCGCAATCTTTAATTGTATACTCCCTAATAGATATTGCACTATAAATCATATTTGGTCTCTTATTGGTCGTTATACGAATCGTAAAGATTATGCTGGCTGGTGTTCATATTTTGAAACATGCGAATCAAAAAATACTATAATTCTCAATCATTTCTATAAGCATGATAGAAATAGAACAAAGATAATTCATATATTTTCTAAACTGTAACCATTTATGTGCAAATTCAATGGCATTATATAAAAAAGAAAACAATATATCCTCTCCCACAGAGAATATAAAACTTCTCGATAAAAATCTCAAAGCGAATTCCAATCATAAATAATTGGCGTTATGGAAAGACATTTAATTACTTCATTAATTAATTATCAATAAACTTATATGTACAAAAGTCGTAAAGATCGGTAGCTTTGAGTTTTATAGCACTCTGTTAATACACAGTAGTTTTTAAACTCACCCCAGACATACATTACACTATTATTTATTATTGGCACTAGGCTTCTTGATTGTATGTGATCAGTATTAGTGTTGGTAGAAGTAATTCAAGTACCAACTGCTTGAATTATTTCTACTAAATACACATTGTAATAGTATTTATTATTGTAATATCTAATCCAATAAGTTGTATGTATATTTTTCTGTTTTTTTTGTGTTCTCTTTTTTTTATGGCCGTGTAGACACGCGTGCACCAAGGTTCTGCCAGAAAACCAGCGTTGCTCAACTTTCTGTGGAGCAACATTAAGCTGAGGCAGGACCTTATTGGTTCACTATATATGTAGTATTAATTATTTTTTATGTTTTTTTCTGTATCTTTCTGTGTACTATGTATGTGTGTGTGAACCAATAAAAAGTTATCTATTCTATTCTATTCTACATTATGTAGATAAATGATAATGTGACAAAATTTTGTAAAACCAATATATTTGTCATGATAGACTTGTATTTCTTACCATACTATCCTATCATATCGTACTAATGTTATAAGGGCGAAAGTTAATGAGTTGTGCCGTTATAAGGATGTTTGGCCAAAGTAAACGCCAATATTCCTGAACAAAACCAAACGAAAATAGATTTGAACTTGACAGCGTCCACACGGTGGATGGTCAAATAAAGTCGTTGGCTGACATCGTCCACATTATGGATTGTTCAAAAAAGTGGGTGATTCCAAAAAAAAACGTGTACGAACCTGCGAATCACCCACTGAAGCTAGTATTATTAAACTATTTTTAGTCTTTACTAAAATAGTTTGCTTATAATTATTAAGCAGCAATAAAACCATATTTCGAGAAGAACCGACAACCGCTGGGGTAAACGTGTTCTTGAGTGGAGACCGCGACTCGGAAAACGTAGTGTAGGACGCCCTCCTGCCAGGTGGGACGACGATTTGCGAAAGACTGCTGGCAGATGCTGGATGCGGCAAGCTGAAGACAGGGCGCTATGGCGCTCATTAGGGGAGGCCTATGTCCAGCAGTGGACTGGTATAGGCTGATGATGATGATGAATAAAACCGTAAACATCTCATTTCCACTTATCATTGCGTTATCTATACATGGATCGGTAGCCTTATCATGCGTCGGTTTTGAATATTCCCTTAGAGTAGGTATAGGCCCTATCTACTTAGGGCCGGCCGATGATAGACACCTTCTGATGACTTCATCATCATCATCATAATCAGCCTATATTTGTCCACTGCTGGACATAGGCCTCCCCTAATGAGCGCCATAGCGCCCTGTCTTCAGCTTGCCGCATCCAGCATCTGCCAGCAGTCTTTCGCAAATCGTCATCCCACCTGGTAAGAGGGCGTCCTACACTACGTTTGCCGAATCGCGTTCTCCACTCAAGAACACGTTTACCCCAGCGGTTGTCGGTTCTTCTCGAGATATGGCCAGCCCACTGCCACTTCAGCCTACTGATGACATATCGAATACCAACCATATAGTCTGATGTAAAATCGCCAAAGTCACTTTATGTCCTTCAGAATAAAATAAATAAATAATGCAGGACAATCTACACAGCACGGGTGTGCTCTAACCAAGTAAGCCACGAAATCTTAATCGGTTTCGTCGAAAATCTTTGGGACCTCTTAAGGCTCTAGCGCCGTTAAAAACCGACTGTAAAACCGACTAAGATTTCGTGGCTTAGTTGGTTAGAGCACATCCGTTCTGAAGGTGGGGCGCAGGTTCGAGTCCTACCGAAATCGTATTTTTTGCGAACTTATTTAATTTCTTAATGATTACTCAGAGTGCGAGGGCTTACGCACTATAATACAAAAATCATAGAATCCACAAAGCATCATGTAGCCCCAAGCTAAGCAGAGCTTGTGATAAGGGCACATAACTTTTAATATTTCTTTTGTTATGGATACTCGAAGACTGATGTACTTACAATGCATGTATGTACAGTACAATACATAACATAGATTGAAATTTAAATATTTATGAAATTTTACGTTAGTTATATGATTTATTTATTTATTTTATGCTGTACAATAAAGTATTAATTAATTCATTCTATCGACCGTACTCGTCTTATGTCAAAGGAATAGAGAAAATGTGAACAAAAACAATATCATTTCTATGGCAACTTTTGCAGACGCTTTTTCGCGGTAGTTCTGTGCAGCAAAGTTCCGTATAGAACCACAAGGACATATAATTGTCCCAAAAGCGGAAGAGTCGTTAATTTCTTATACCTGTCTGAATCAACCCTTATTTTTATAAAGCCGCCGTCACACTGCCACGCACGGAGAGGCTACGCACGCGTGTTTAGCTTCGCTTTGCAATTAAATGTATGTGACAACGTCTACTGCAACCCTCGAACACCTACGCACGAATATGGGATTAATGACGTCATTGCTACACGCGTCGCTTGCTCGAATATGGCATCCACGCAGCTTAACGCATTCAACGCTATGCACGTAAAAGATTCATATAGACAATTGTGTAAAGTAAAGTAGTTAATAAAGTATAATATATTAAGATAGTTAAATAAATTTCAAGGTAGTTAAAATTAGTTTTTCTTTGGTTTATTAACTTCTTTTAATAAGTAGAGCTTTCAAAATTTATCACACGCGGTACACGTAAACCCACGTTGCCAAACAAAGAAACCCACAGACTAAAATCCGCCGCTTGGCCGCCGCCGTGCACAGTAGTGGGACAGCAGCTTTAGTCCTCTGTCTAGGAACGGCAGGTTTTATTTATAAAAAGTCAATATTTATCCGTGTCCGTGATGGTAGCGTACACATAACCGAATTCACGTTTGTTGTTATGCCTAATATATAGAGTGTATATAGAGTATAACTAGTGCAAAAGTAAAATAAATAGCGCCTCCTTGGTTTAAGAAATAATGACCATTGTTTGTGGGTACGCCAGCATAACGTTATGCTAGCGTACACACGACCGTTCTCAAAAACGGCTTATACTATAGCAACAAAATTTATACACAATTTAGAGTATAAATAGCGTTTCAGCTATGCAAAATTTCATAATGATTGCTCTCATAGGAACAGAGATATGGAACAAGACTATAAAATAACACCTGAGCTGGCGTTATGCTAGCGTAGGTACCCATTAAAAACCGAAATACCTAGTTCCTATAGAAAACGAGGTTCTCTTAATGTAAATGTTATAAAAAAAAATAAAAAAGGCTAACTCTCTAATATCTTTTTTTTATTAATCCATTTATCCACTGCACAATGCGTTTTCCCGGGCATCGTTGAACTCTATTATATGTATTATCATACAACCAGATAGAAGACATACCTACCTACTCGTATATGTATTATCAATTTATCATAAACTAATCTGTGGCAGCGAGCGGCCCTTCGCAGCGCTAACCCCCAGAAAGAGCGAAAACTGTAGGTAAATAACGCGAGTGACGGAGCACTGCTGCCCCGACCATGACGACGCATTATCTCTATCTCTTTCACTTCCATGGATAATTCACATGCATCTTTCTCTATCTTTCATTGTGACCAATACCTACATTGCTTACTGCTCAGAGTCCAAACAAGATCTAGGAATAACGAAACGCAATTCCATTCGTACAACTAATCAAAGAATCTCATCCGAAAATATAGGTATGCAAGTAGAAGTAGTTAAAAATAAAAATCGAAGATTATGGGATATTGCTCTCCGTTGCAATGTAGTTCCGCCGTGGTCTGCTAGATGGCGCATAAACGTGACTTCTGAACAAATAGGTAAATTAACAAAACCTTACAAAATGCTAAATAAAGCTAAATATAGATAAAAATACTCGTGACAGCTCATTTATAGTAACAAAACGACTAATTATTACTATCTACTACATTGTTCGGTGTATTGATTCAATAATAACTTATTTTTTGTTTGCGACAGTACCACAACAAAATTTGTTCCTAGAACTTTACATCAACTTTTTATAGTGTTTGATTACGAATTTCCATAAAGTATGACTACTGGGAGAAGGAGGATTTCACACATTATTTATAAATATAACATTTACATTAAGAGAACCTCGTTTTCTATAGGAACTAGGTATTTCGGTTTTTAATGGGTACCTACGCTAGCATAACGCCAGCTCAGGTGTTATTTTATAGTCTTGTTCCATATCTCTGTTCCTATGAGAGCAATCATTATGAAATTTTGCATAGCTGAAACGCTATTTATACTCTAAATTGTGTATAAATTTTGTTGCTATAGTATAAGCCGTTTTTGAGAACGGTCGTGTGTACGCTAGCATAACGTTATGCTGGCGTACCCACAAACAATGGTCATTATTTCTTAAACCAAGGAGGCGCTATTTATTTTACTTTTGCACTAGTTATACTCTATATACACTCTATATATTAGGCATAACAACAAACGTGAATTCGGTTATGTGTACGCTACCATCACGGACACATTTATCCAGCCCTCAGCCAATATCAGATATCACAGGCTCCGATAAAATCGTTTTGGTACATAAAAATTCTTACAAGTAATAAACATTTAACAATCTTGTAATTGTCATTTTAATTGTGCACTTGGAATACATAAATTCTGCATTTTATTATCATTAAGACCGACACTCTGCACGTTCACTGGCGTTCGACTGTAAAAACCACAAGCAAATTTATTTATCACTAGCGGTCCGCCCCGGCTTCACACAGGTAGATTCTATCGCCTATGTTCATCAGGGATTATGTAGGATTCTAATGATGACCGTGCGTAGCCGTGTGGTGCCGGCTTAGAATTTGCACAACCCCAACTCTTTCCGTGGGTGTCGTAAGAGGCGACGACTATGGGACATACACCGGGGGGCGGGCAGCAGCGCCTCATGCAGGATCTACCAACGAACTGTGATCCCCAACCCGCATGCCCAGCGTGGGAATTATGGGCATTACCCAACATTAGATAATAAAATTAGGGGGATGCCTGCGTCCAGCAGTGACCATTATAGGGTGAGGTAATGGTGAAATAATTCTTCAAATCGGTCCATTAGTTTCAGAGTCTTTCAATTCAAACAAACAAATCTTTCTTCCTTATAATATTAGTATACACAACTTTAAACATAACCGCGCCTAGAACTCATGTGCAACATACACGGTCACTCCGTTCCACCTTCCACCCCACTATTGTCATTTCAGCGATTCGAAATCTATAGACTATATAAATCTACAACATTAGACTAGCAAAAAATGGATCAAAGTTATACTGCTGCGAACAAAAAGTGAATAAAACTTTTTAAACTATCATGTTTATTAACATTAGAGTCATTTATAACTGGATTTTTAAACTGAAACTGTGCCGATATATTGGAAAACTCGAAAATCGAATAATGGTAAATATCCCGTTTTAAGACTTTAATAAGTACATAATTTCTGAAGTGGGAAAGTATTACAAAACTGCTTTACCATTTGTAAACATTTTACCCATTATTTAGAACTAGCAGCGCTTCGCGGTTTCAACCGCGTAGTTCCCGTTTCCATGAGAATTCCGGGATAAGATATAGCCTATGTGCTATTCCAGACTATAGTCTATCTCTGTGTCAAATTTCATTCAGATCCGTTCAGACATCCTTACGTGATTGAGCAACAAACATCCACCTGACGACCGATGTGACGCGGTAGGCGAAGGTCGACGCAGAAGGTTGCGGGTTCGATTCCCGCCTCGGGACAAATGTGTGTACGATCTGCAGACATTTGTTCAGGGTGTTCTGGTCGTTTTTTATATATAATAAAAAATATCTATGTATGTATTGTATTATATTATGTATATCAGTTATCTAGTACTCATAACACGAGCTCTGCTTAGATTGGGGCTAGATAATGCTTTGTGAATTGTCCAGCATTATTTATTTATTATTTATCTATCCATACATCCATCTAAACTGTCGTATTTATAATATACATAAGTTTGATTGTCTGTGATTTCTATGCAGATGTCGGCGAGTGTCGCCAGAAAACCAGCGTTGCTCCACTTTCTGTGGAGCAACATTAAGCTGAGGTAGGACCTTATTGGTTCACTTTAACATTTAAGTAGAGTTAATTATTTTTATGGTTTTTGTATTTTCTGTGTACTGTGTATGTGAGCCAATAAAAGTTAATTCTTTCTTTCTTTCTTTGCCGTAAGCAGTATTTTAACTTACGAGTACATTATATGTGCACGGTCATCAGATGCGCTCATCTACAAGGATGCATATACCAAGCGCAGGGCGCGCGGGGTGATGCATGCATTCGCACAAGGTGCGGCTAATCGAGTGGACGAGTGTCAGTGAAAAAATCAGTACCTATTTTATTAGCCTCTTACCCAAACCCTTACCTGTAATACATCGTAGACCGGAGTGGTCATGTATGTCCATGACCACTCGTAGGTACAACTTCATCGAACACCCGATGACCGTAGTTTCGAAACGGTTTTTACATGCATCTTCTTTTTATTACAATGTCACTTTGCCGTTACAGCGCCATTGGTATTCACTCTGCTTGCTAATTGGCTGGCTACAGTATGTGCCACATCACTATGCACATTGCCTGTGTCCGATATAAAATTACCGGTTTTATTCGGAACCATCGTCAAAGTTGGAAATGCAAGCCATCTCATAAACGCACTAAAAGGTAGAACAATGCTATCATTGTTAGAAATAATAAGACAAAGCTAAACATGTCTTTCAGTTTTAGACAATTTAACCCGCTGTTATTTTGTCTAAGCTGTCAGTGCAAAACAGTCCCACTGTTAAAAATCAGCAAGGTTCCGTAAAAAAGTTGCACCAGTCACATTTGTTGTGAGATAGCGCCCCTTGTAATTATCGAAGTACGTGATAAAAATATAAAAAAAAATGGTAAAATCTCTCTCATGTACTGTATGACTGTAATGGCGCATTGGAGAATGTATACCATTGACGACCTCTGTGGCGCAGTGGGCGAAGGACCGCCTGCGTTGCAGGTGGTTGCGGGTTCGATTCCCGCCTTGGGATAAATGTTCCTACAATCTGCACATATGTACGAGTATTTGTTCAGGGTGTTCTGGTCGTTTTCTATATATAATAAAAAAAAATTATATGTATTGTGTTATGTTAATCCATCATATTTATTTATTTTATGATAATTTGGCATGGAATGGAGGTAAATGGTTTCGCGGGACGGGCATAAGGTACTTGAAAAGCGCGTATGAAGCCGCGCAGCCGTTGGCAACAGCTGGTAACAAATAAATGCTGAAGCTTAATAAAGGCATTCTCACAGCTCCAGGACTGTAGTAGTCTCGTTGGCTTAAAGATACATGATTTTTTTCTGTAATTCTCGTTCTGGACATGTAGGTACTTAATGCTTGCAATTGATTAAGATAATTATTCAAATAGGCGAAGAACACGCAAATATCTTGTTTTAACTTTACATTTAATGGATTGTCCTTATCAGAGGAATAAATTTAGCAATAAATACGATGGTGGACTTATTGGACATAGCAATGTAATGTATTAAGAAATGTGTTCTAATTGGGATAGGTTTTTTCTGACGTCTTGTACAGGGTTATTGATAACTTAGTAACACAACGTGAACTGCAGGTTCTGTCCATCATCACGAACCCGATTGTGAAGACGCCAAGTCTTAATTCGTAAAAATAAATTGTGATACTAATTACAGTCGTGGTCAACTAATTAGGGACTTTCAAGATAGTGAAGAGCAATAACCGGTTATGTACATATAAATATAAAACCATATTGATTTCTCAGCACCTATTATTTGCATAATTTGGTCCGATTATTATGCTATAAATGGCTGTAAATAAAAGAATAAATAAATAGAAAAAAGTATTTAATATCAAAGGTTGAACATGTATTCAATTTTAAGGTATAATTCTGTAGCTGGATATTTAATTAAGGACAGTAAACTATTATGAAAAATAGAGTTAAACAAAACTAATAATCTGCAGTATTATAATATCTTTAACAGCTCCATTTTATTGCGTGTAAAATCAGTACCCAGTAGCAAAACCTTTGTTAGTAATTACCGCTTGACACCGATGTGGCATAGACATTATCAGTTTCTGGCATGTTTCGACAGGAATGTTTGCCCATGCCTCACAAAAAGCTTCATTAAGTTCATCTAAAGTTGTGGTACGATAAGTGGCAACTTTTTTCTTGATTTCGTGCCAAAGGTGCTCGATTGGGTTAAGGTCCGGGCTATTTGCTGGCCAATCTAGCACCGATACTGACTGACTGGTAAGAAACGACTTGACTGAACGGGCGGTATGTTTCGGGTCGTTATCATGCTGAAACGTCCATATAATAGGGAGATGCTCCTCAGCATAGGGAAGCATCGTTTCCTCCAATATTGCCTTGTATTGATGTTGGTCTAAGTTACCCTGAACTTTCTTCACAGGTCCCACTCCACGTCCAGAAAATGAACCCCACATTTTAATGTTTCCACCGCCATGTTTCACCTGCTTTTTTGTGAATCTTGGATTCATTTCCGTTTTTACTGGACGCCGTACGTATTGCCTTCCATCTGAAGAAATCAAATTAACCTTGGTCTCGTCAGAGAATAATACATGTTGCCATTGGGCGTAGGTCCAATGTCCATATTTACGTGCAAACGCCAAACGAGCATTTCTATGTTCTTTCTTCAACAACGGTACTTTGCGAGCCACTCTTCCGAACAACCCTGCTTCTACCAGACGTCGTCGAACGGTCCTCGCTGAGACACCAGCTCTTTCGTCTGTCCCAAATACTTCGTGTTTAATTACAATAGAGCCTAGAAACGGATCTTTCTTAGCTAACCTGGTTATCATTCTATCTTCTTGCGGAGTTGTTTTTCTCGATCTTTTTGTTTTGGGCACATTTAAAGTTGTGTTATTGCGTCTGACATGTTGCACTGCATTGTATACCATAGTTTTTGAACAATTTAAAAGTTCTGCTATCCTTCGGTATGGCCAACCATGCTCGACAACAAACTTCATGATAATTTTTCGTAGTGTTGGATCGCAACTTTTATTTTTGCCCATTTTTCTTCAAAATATTTTTCAAAACTTAAAATAAAAATCGGGAAAACTACCACGAAACAATAAGAGAAGAAGTAAAAAAGTATTGAGATTCAAACTTTGAAAATAGAACGCAATATCTCAGTGTCCCTAATTAAATGGCCAGCCAGCAATATTTGAACAAATAGCACTATGATAATCTATCAGCTATACTGTAAAGAGGTTTAATGTTTAAGAAGTTGTTATTGTTTGTATAATCGGGCACATCAATGACTAATTATACTTACATGTAAAAGATATGGAATATTTTTAAGACTCGTTGAAAAAAATAAAAATAAATCACAATTTGGCCTAACTAGAGATTGTCCCTAATTAGTTGACCACGACGTATATATAGATAATAGTGATTATGGGCAGAACCGACGACAGAACCGACGACCTCTGTGGCGCGGTGGGCGAAGGTCTGCCTACGACACGCAGGAGGTTGCGGGTTCGATTCCCGCCTCGGGGCAAATGCGTGTACGATTTGCAGGTGTTTGTTCAGTGTGTTCTGGTCGTTTTCTACGTATAATTAAACATATTAGCTAATGTCTTGTATTATATTATTATGTATATCAGTTATCTAGTACCCATAACACAAGCTCTGCTTAGCCTGGGGCTAGATAATGCTGTGTGAATTGTCCAGCATTATTTGTTTATCGTTTATTTTAGTGATATACCAATAAACTTATAATAATGTATGTATAATAACGACTAGATGTAGGTACTAACTTATTTTTTTCAACAATATTTTCAACATACTATATGTTACAAATGTAAACTTTCTTGAATAAAATAGGTCTTATCTAAGACTAGCTGCGCCCCACGGTTTTACCCCCGTTGATAAATATATTTTACTTAAATGTTTTGATCATCCCACGGTAACTATGCACTTTTCCGGAATCGAAGCCTGTTTAAATCATAATAAATAAAAAGATTTAAACTATTCCGGTACCTACCAAATTCCATCCAAATCTGTTCATCCGTTTTAGCGAGAGAGACAGAGAGTAACAAACATACAAACATACTTACGAACTTTTCTCTTTGTATTATTAGTGTGATGTCTTGTTAGAAAAATAATGTCAAAGTTATGGCATACTTTTAGATTTTTCGGAATGTGTCATTATTTCAAGTGATAGCTTAGTGTGGTGTGGATCTAAACGACCGTGTATAAAAACCGCGGTACTCTAATAAAGCTATTACGTGTGTACCTATTGAAATAAAATTTAGGCTTCTACGTAGTTTAATTGGGTTGTTCCATTTGTCCCCCCTGAAAAATCCACTATGCCGTAAGGGGGAAAACTGGAAACTCAAATTTAAAAATGTCCGGAATTTGCCCTCAATGTTCTTTCCTATTCCATTTTTCCTATGTATTAGGGTCACCGAATAGTTTAGTTCACTTGAGGATTGCGGAGGTATTCTGAGACAGGACTGTGTCATGAAAAAAAAGCATGAATTTCATGAACTAAAAAACTGACCTCCCCGATAAAAATCAGCCTGAACTTGAAGTTACGTAAAGCCTAGGCCAGCCTGCCGATCGCCGAATTAGATAGCAGATCAAATATCAAGATTACTTGGAAACATGAGCTTGGAAAACGGGTCATGATAGTTGAAAATTAATGGAAATTCTAACCCGGTTTATGCGACTGTAGACGATGAAATGTTTTGAGCTTTTTTAGGTTACTGTGTTGAAAAATTAAGAATTATAAAGATCCGATGTAGTCTGTTTGCGAGTAGGTCTAAGAACCCGTAGGTCACTGTTTCATTTAACATTTTTAGATTTCAATAACTTTATTTCCTTAGGCTTACAAAATAAGTTCTTAGTCAAGTAAATTTTTTTAATATAAAAAGCGATCAAAATGGGTGAGAAATCAATGATATCAGCGTTAAATTTGATTATCCGTGTTCGAACTACTTTGGGCCGAAGCATGTTGGACGAAATACCTCCAAAACGCGTTAAAATTTTCAGACTATTTTTTCTAGAATCCGTAAAATGTAAAATACCACTAGAAACAAAGAATTAACTATTTGCCACATTTTTTTTAAATAAACATTTACAGCTAAACGTTTTGTAGGTACTTTACGGTACGATTTTTTTCGATACCTAATATTATTTACATCCCAACTCATAATAAAATAAAGGAAACCTTCGCAGTTAATTTTTTTTTAACCTTCTTGGTCTTGGTGGTTTATAAAAACCATTTTTAAAATAAACAGAGAGCTGTTTATTTATTAACCAGAAGTGCCCGTACAGACTACGCAATTAATTAAACGTCAAACTAACCCGACTATTAAAACCTATCTGTATTTTTCTGACCACACCCCGAAATTACACCAGGCTTGTAAAATTTCACACTGAGAATTTAAATCATAGACCTCGGTCAAGCAGAAAGCAGGTTCTCGGCGCTTGTGACTGGTAAAGTAGGGACCTACATCTATGAAACTTGCACGAGCTCACGAAACTTCCGAGCATAAACTTTGAACGAAAGTGATTCTACTTAACCTTCACTCCGGCAAAGAATGAATGAATGAATGAATATTTATTATAAAAGGTTATACATGTGTTTATCAATGTTGCACCATTAAACCAAAATTTAGGTTTGTATTGGTGCTCACACTCGTCTATACATACATGTTACTTCAATTAAAAAAAGTTACGTTGCATTTGGATCACTTCTTATAAATCTACGATACAATATAAAAAGAACTTCGATACCTAGTAACTTGATTTGACAGCCTGTGAATGGAACGAGCTGTCTGCATCTGTTGTAATATAAATGTCTTCAAATCAAGAATGTAGAATTTAATAAATCATATTTTCATACATACACATTTCAAAGACCCTACTTCATACTAGGTTAAATCTTCTATAATATAATCTACTAATGTTATATAGTGGTAAAACACTTTAACTTACTTATCGGATGAAAGTCTAGATCATTGATGGTCCAGCGCCGATAACCCGTTTTCCGTCTAAACAAGCCATAACACTGAGTGACAGGAAAATGGAACACAGCAACGAACATAATAATTACACGGTGTTTAATTTAAATTAACAAACCGTAAGACGATTTTACGGCTATAAATATCGTTAACTAGTCGTAACTAGCGAAACTTAAATGAAAACCAACGCTTAAAACTACTAAGTCTTTATACTAGACTAGACTAGAGGCCTGAAATCAGATCCATCAGATCTAAATCGAAATATCTTCCAAACAAGTAAATATTTTACTTTGAAATTTATGTATAGTAAACCTTCAGGACTTACTCTATCGATCATACTCGTATGTTTCGAAAACACGATACCATAAAATTTTCTTGATAGAAAAAAATCGCAAAGTTATCTCTAAATTTTTACTAAAACCTTAATTTCTCAATACATACAGAAGTGAAGATCTTGAAAATAGGCACGGTAAAAGAAAAACGTTGTATAAAAAACATTTTAAGTCCTAATAAAAAAAAATATTTGTCGAAGATAAATTTTCTGAATTATTTTCTATATTTTCTTGGTGTGCAATATTGTATTTAGTGTATTGTAGTCCTAATTGATACATAATAAGATAAAACTTGTATTGTGGGCTTGGGTTGCTTTGGTATGCCTGTCTCGCTCCTTTGAACGCAAAACCCTATAACTATCCTTTTCACAAAAAAATGAGGTTGTAGGTATAGGCCCTTAAGTTGAACTTTAGTTCTCACTAAGCTAAGAAAGAAATTAAATAATTATTATATTTTATTAGCCCTGACTGTCCCACTACAGGGCAAAATCCTCTCTTTCCTACTTGCACCCATCTCCTTCACCTCAGCAAGGAGGTGAGCCTTCCAAATCTCTTTATTAAAGGTCAAGGAAGATAAGTGATCACAGAAATATGTGAAAATATACTCAATCCCGGAGATTAGACAGTAGGCTTATTTACTAGCAGCAAGAATTTTGGGCTTTTCCTTCATGAATAGAAAATTTATAACCACACACAATCATTTCCAGTATCTTTTCACCAATAACAATTTCGCAATTCTTCGTCTCTTTCTACAACAATGTATGATTATGTTAAGTCAATAAAGCTTTCGCTTCTGCCAAGGAAGTGAGATGACTCCAATAAACCCATATAAAGTTGCGTAAAACGCGTCAGAAATCATGTAATTGGAAATGTTGCGGTTATTAATTTATTAGGTATTCCTGTATTCGAAGCGTGAACTAATTTTATTGATATTTACGGTTCTAGTGATGTAAGCAAGTGCGCAGTTAAGGCCCATACCCCACCGAAAGTGGCGCCGCCACCTAATTTGTCTTATTATTCCGTTTAACAAAGGAATTTTCAAAAATCCTTCTTCCAGTTTGTGATACCTATCATAAGCTTTTTTTTAATGCCTCTGTAATAGTTTTATTCTATTTAGTTTAGGAAGAGATACGAAAATAGATTTTGGTGGCCACTAAGTGCAACTTCGTATCTCTTCCTAAACTAAATAGAATAAAACTATTACAGAGGCATTAAAAAAAAGCTTATGATAGGTATCACAAACTGGAAGAAGGATTTTTGAAAATTCCTTTGTTAAACAGAATAATAACATAAAGTAGGTGGTGGCGCTAGTTTAGGTGCTGTATGCGCCTTAAGCCGCACATCTCCTGAGTCACTTGAACCAAGGAGGGCTACGGTGAAAGGAGTCGCTAGTGGAAATAACTAACGCTAGCGTCTCATACTTTTAAGGCACCGTATGACGCCATTTTGTGAAAAGGATAGACATAGGATTTTGCGTTTATTGGAGTGGACACAGCAGACATGCGTAAGCGCAAATTCAAGTTCTTGTCTTCTCATATCCGGGATTGAATTTATTCTACATACATTTTTTTATCTCCTTGATTTAATAAAGAGTATGCCCTCCTTTCTGAGGAGAAGGAGATGAGTGCAAGGAGGAAGTGCAGGATTTTGCCCTGCAGTGGGATAGTCCGGGCTAATATAATATAATATTTTTCTTAGCATGATGAGAACCAAAGTTCTACTTAAGGGCATATACCTACAACCTAATTTTTTTGTGAAAAGGAAAAAAAGGTTTTGCGTTCAAAGGAGCGAGACAGAGCAGACCTGCGTAAGCGCAAATTCAAGTTTTTGCTTAATGAATTAAGCAAAAACTTGAATTTGGACAATATTTGTAAAAAATGCAGTATATATAATGTTCTTTATACTTATTTCAATTAAAATGCCTTTTCTCAAGATCTGAACCTCTGTATTTATTGAGAAACTAGTAGCGCCTCGTGGTTTCACCCGCGTATTTTTATTACAATATTAACCTACACTAATATTATAAAGAGGAAAGATTTGTATTTTTGTATGTAACGAATAAACTTAAAAAAACTACTGAACCGATTTTATGACCATTAGAAAGTTTACTTTTCAGGGATTGACATAGGCTATGTTTTATCCTGTATTTCCCACGGGAACGAAAACTACGCGGGTGCAACAGCGAGGCACTACTAGTCATTTATTAACGCAACATGCCACTCAGTAATAATATTAAACGCAACTTGCCACTCAGTAATAATGATTAAACGCAACTTGCCACTCAGTAATAATGATTAAACGCAACTTGCCACTCAGTAATAATGCCTTGTAATAACCATATACGTTTGACAAATTTATAATTGTGATATTTTAGTCACTACATGTACCTACATGTCTTACACACAAATTTATTCCAGTCACAAAAAGAATATTTAGAAAAAATGCGCAAAATATTTGATCATCATCATCATCATCATCAGCCTTTTTCAGTCCACTGCTGGACATAGGCCTCCCCTAATGAGCGCCATAGCGCCCTGTCTTCAGCTTGCCGCATCCAGCATCTGCCAGCAGTCTTTCGCAAATCGTCATCCCACCTGGTCGGAGGGCGTCCTACACTACGTTTGCCGAGTCGCGGTCTCCACTCAAGAACACGTTTACCCCTAGCGGTTGTCGTGTGTTGTAAATATTTGATACTACTAATGAAATAACACACTTACCCACTACTACAAACTTGTCTCCCTCTCTCATTAAGGTTTGCTGGAAGAGAACTCTTTGTAGGGTTAAGCTCGCCTTTGCGATACCTCTCTAGTTATAAGGTTTAAAATAATGTTATATATATATTAGTAAAATAAAGAATTAAGAAAGAAATTTGTAGGTAAGTACAGAACCCTTGAGCGGGAGCCAGACTCGCACTTGTCCGGTTTTTTATACCACCTACACGTAGATAACTCATAGCGACCGGTGCTCTACTCTTCCTTCCATTATTATAACAAGGTGGCGCAGCGATTCATCAGCGCTTGTCAATTATTATTCTAGTAGCGGACTGCGCTTGCGTCGATTTAATTAAAATTTATTTGACACCGAATAGGTCTAAGGGCGATCTCCCGCTGTGCTGTTTTGCCTTATCTATTATTTTATTTTCAAATATCTATTAATTTAATATTTGCTCGAATATTACAAAATACAAAATAGTTTATTTATTTTATTTAATCTAATACATTTCAGTGGTTTGGGACCCTCTTTTAAGTAATAAAATACCTGTGCTCTTGGTCCTCTGGTCTTGCTCTGCAGCGCGGCTATCTTACGGTTAATTAATCTATTATTAACTATTTTATGTTAGAATATTACATTCGAGCAAATATTAATTTTATTGATATTTGCAAATGTTTCTATTACGTACTATTATTAAAAATAAAAAAATATGTCTGCGTCTAAAGATCAAGATACAAAAAAAATCATAGTACTTTATTTATTGACTCAACGGATAAATCTGAATTGCGTAAGTTACTTCACCTTACTTAAATAATGTAAGTTACTATGGAAAAATTACTATCTACCAAAATTAACTTTGACATTTGATAATCATCTTTTAATTTATGCCTAAACACCTTATTAACCACTTTACGTATAAAGACATTAAAATATTTACCTATCTAATAAATTACGAGTTGACATTTTGTAACTAACAAAACTTGTTAGAGCCCTATAAAATGCATTTCTATTAGAAATATGCATCTTTACAAAAATTACGCAACATATTACATTTTTTATATTATCTGATACACCTACTTCGCGTTATACATTACTAATGCTGTTATATGCATTAGGTACTCATGCTGTTATACGTACCTACTTCTTGTCTACGAATGCGCGAGTTCCCTTTTGTGCAACTCAATTGCGCAAATCAGTGGAGCAAATTGCGCAACGGGACCCTTCCTTATCAAATTTTATAAATATACGTTACGTTAACTTTTGATAAAACTTATCAAAAGTTAACGTAACGTAAGTAACTTGAGTTGAGCAATGGGGAACAATATTTGTTCCCCATAGCTCAACTCATGTTGCTAAACTGAGAAAATCAATAATGTACCTATATTGTTATATTCTAAGTATTTTTAGTTACCTCATTTCTAAGTTCTACACAAAGTTTTCTAAGAAATTTCTTAGACATTACCCAGAGTGCGAGGGCTTACGCACTATAATAAAAAACACAAAGTTTTGTTAAATAAAGCTGCAAATCAACTGCGTCACACACACTTTTCGAATCAACCTAAAAAACTGTAGTGTTAATTTCCATCACAATCCATCCAACTAAACAGTTCCACTTAATCTTACAAAATCCTCATCCATTGAGATTATAAAATAACTGTCAAAGCTAAAACGGTAAAAAGGTATTGATTAACACCATGTATCCATCTTAAGACGGTCCATTTGTCGTGTCACATCAAAGTCCTTTCACACTTATTTAAAGAAATTAATCCCTATCCCTGTAATACATCCTACGCCGACGGATTAGAAATCACACATAATATGTTATCCACTTTTACCTTTCTTGTCTTTTTTTTTACCAGCTAGGCATTTTTTCCTTCTTTTAAGTTCATCGAAGGATTTAGGCAGATACAAAGCAGCAATAATTACAATAAATAAAAATTAACGACTTAAAATAATTACAACAAAAGCTCAAAGCGTATACCGTTAATTTATGAAAATTATCGAACACTGGCAGGATACAGCTGCGTTCAAAAAATAAAAGAAATCCATAATTAAATTAGCGTTCGGAAATTAAAAAGGTTCGAGATTCGAAATTCAAAGTCGCGGGACGTCCTACTGGCGGAGCGCGACAGACGACCGCCGTGGGGCGCCGTCCGCGCGACACATACCATCGCGTTTTATACCCATCAAATAGTCCGATAATTGAAATGAGTTCCTTGTAAAAAGCAGGAAAACGATTATCCCCATACCTTTTAAGACGTCCGAGATACACAAATGGACTTTGTATTAGAATTTATGTCACTTAAAAGAGATGATATAAAAAAGCGCCGACGGTTTTACACGCAATAAAAATATGGGAACGTCGAGGATGCCTTCCCGGTTGTCAATCGGGGGCTTAATAATCGTAAAATGTTTTTGATCCACTCATTGTGGCCCGAGGTTGCTCGACAACCTCGACAAGCGCCTTAAGATTAGACATGCTACATTTCGGGTTAATGAACATTTTATCGACCGTAGCAAAACCTTTTTATTTACAATAACAGAAATTAAATACCACTTGCTTAGACTGTTATCAGTTGTCCCAGACTAGCGTAGGACCGAGGTGATTGGCATAAACACAGAGAGGCTTATGCCCAGTAGTGGGTTGACAAGGGCTGATGATGATGATAATGATGATACTGTTACAGGACCTTGATATCTACATAATTGATACGATTTGCGTGAAATTTCATTGGCGTACAGATGAGACATGTGAAATATGCTGGTGAAAGATGCCAAATCCAACGAAGGGTTTTCGAGACATGGTGGTCCAAATCGGAGAAAGAAAATAACACAGAACAAATTTACAGTTGATATAAATGACAACAAAATGTACCACATTTTATTTTAGTTCATTTATTCAACACACTAGACTAGACACCTTACAATGCCATCTAAAATAAACATTCAAAGTAGTTATGATCTATAATTCTATATTGTACCTACCGTAAAAATATGTTTCCACAGCTTATAAGCTGTGTAACTATAGTTAATACTATTATTAAAACTAAGCGGATTAACAAATACAAGAAAACAAATCAATTTTCTTAAAGGCTCTGGTGATAAAATTAAACAACACAACTAATTCCAGGTATTGCCAGGCTACATCAACCTTCACTGCGACCACCAATCCGCCCGCCAAGCGTGGTGATTATCGCAAAACTACTCTCATTTTGAGGATGCACGATCCTTGCGAGCAGTGAACGTATGAATAATGATGAAAATCAGTCAACAGAAATCAAATTCAACAGAATAACGATTTAAGCTCTGCGCACATCAATCCTACCGCTCAGCACAAAAATGTGCCTTTAAATACGGGCTTAATCTCGTTTTCTTTATACTGTACTAGACTGTACTAGACTGTCATGGCACTTTCATGGCACTTTCATGGCTGAAAACACAGACACAGCGATCTGCGGATCCGTGTCGCGATGGCGCGCCCCTGCGGGTCGCACCGCCGACGCTAGCCATTTTGTCACTGTAAAATTCGCGTTAAGATACATTTTACATTGACAAAATGGCCTCCAAGAATGGCAAATGGCTTTAGTCCGCCAGCTGTAATCTGTTGCTGTTAATATGAAATGCATCTAAATATTTTGAGTTTAAGCCCATTTTGAATGTACATTTTTGTGCTGAGCAAGCGCCTTTGTTCTGCGACAACCTATTTCTTCTAACTCATTTCATTGAGTACTGTTCTATAGGTATCTTTTTTTTGGTCAAAACTCTTACCCTGCATTTGCATAGTCAATATAGAAATCATTATTATCTAAGTATATAATAGATCATTGATTGATTGATTGATTATTTCTTTATTGCACCATTAGTAATTTACAGAAATACCTACTTAAACATAAACTTAATACAATACATATTTATTTATTTATTTACAAGATTTTAGGAAAACTTACAGCTAGGTTTGACAATAGAATTAAAAAATATAGAACATGCCTGGATAGACCAATGCATGTTTTTTGAAGGCTAATTACAAGTTTCCGCAAATAGGTATATTTAACATAGATGATACAAAGTAAGTTGACGACTTATTAGAAATAACAAACATAATAAAACAAAGTAATATAAATAATATATGTAATAAAAACAAAATAATGGAGTAATTCAAAAAATAGCCGACATTGTTAGTTTACACTAGGAAAAAAAAGATATCATTATTTTGCCTTCTTCTCTGAATATATGCCCTCTTATTCGTTATTGAGAAAGAAAATAACAATCAAATAAAAGAATTAAATTAAAACTAGTATTTACAATAGAAACAATTGAGCTAACTGCAGACTGTTGCAAACTGATCCATATCAATATCTACCAGTCGGAAGCGTGATAGCCAAGACGCTGGCTGCATTGCCTTGCTGTATGGCTGATGCGCTGTATCTAATAATATGATACAATATCATCCTCATCATTCATCATCATCGGCCTATATTAGTCCACTGCTGGACTAATATAGGAATCATACAATATAATGTATAATATAAAATTGAGATACTTTTTCAGCAAACATAATGCAACTAATCAAAAAACTGTCGGCGCGTTTGTACAGGATGAAATGGAAAATTATGTATAAGAGTGCAAGAACTCTAGATTTCATATTTGAACAGCAGCAGGATCTCAAAGGTCCTCATGGAAAGATCATCCTGGAAATGTTGATTTTTTTGAGATAGCAGCCTTAATAGGCAATGATACGAAGTTGCCCTTGGTGGCCACCAAAATCGATTTTCGTATCTCTGCCTAAACTAAATAGAATAAAACTATTACAGAGGCATTAAAAAAAAGCTTATGATAGGTATCACAAACTGGAAGATGGATTTTTGAAAATTCCTTTGTTGAACGGAATAATAAGATAAATTAGGTGCCGGCGCCACTTTGGGTGGGGTATGCGCCTTAAGTCGCTACCATTATCCGACTAGACGTGGTAATAATAAATTAAATTCACGCTGAGTTCCGTAGCTCGCTTACTTGACACATCAATATTCCAAAATTGAATTTTACGACTAAGGCCTCTAATACTGAGGCTTATCTAAAAAAACATTTTATTCGCTCACGACTGATTTTTACGATCAATCTTCCAAATTAGTTAAGCTAAGAAGCGATAAAAAATCATTTTAACGTTCTCACACGATAAAATTGAAGGTAACTCACCTTCAACTTTCACTGAAATCGATATTTTTAGTTAAATATCTGGAAATATTAATAATTATGTTTAATTATAAAGGCGCCTTGTTCAGATCGTTTCTAAATATTTTCTGACAGTTAATAACGTGGTTCTCTAATCGGTACGTAATTTATATTGGGCGCTCGACGCCCTTAAGGAGCTTCCACACGTGTTGGAAAGGATTTATCTTACTTAAGGGCTAGATCAGCATCTAGTTTTTTTATATTATTGGACAAAAGACACAAACAACATTTAAATAAAAGAAAAATACAGGACTAAATTAATGAAAAGAACCACTGTTCAAACGAGAGATATTATAATTTCTATTTCACATGTTTTTGCTGCGTTTTTGAGGATCAAAGAGAAGTAAAAACCTATGATTACATTTCTTATTGAACCTTATAACGTATGTGTACTTATTTCTTTCCGTGGCTTCGCTCGCATTTTTTTCTTTAGATACGTTTAAAGTTACTTCTATCCCATAGGAACTGATCTCTGGAATAAAAAGTAGCCTATGTTTTATTCCAAGCCTAGAACTAGGTACCTTTTTGAAATTCCAGTGCGACTTGTTCAGTAGTTTTGGCGTAAAAGTAACAAACATTCATCCATCATCCATCAATCCATTAAAATTTACGTATTTAGAATTTTAGTGTGACTTGATTACCAGTAATCCAAATAAATACCTAAATAAATAGTTATAATTTATTTAGTTATATTTTTTTTTTTTAAATAATTTTATGACATGTACAAATATAAGTATTTATATACATATTTATAGCTGTAAGTATTTATTTCTTCTTCTACTACCTACATAAACAGTATTTTATTTACATGCCACCGTCTATACTTCTTCAATCACTTCTTGTCCATCCTAAGGTTGCCTGGAAGAGATCGCTCTTAGCAATAAGGCCGCCCATTGTACATTTTCTGTAATTGTTTTTGTTTTCTGTATATATGTTTTTTTTTGTAATTATTTAGTGTGCAATAAAGTATATTTGTATTGTATTGTATTGTATTGTAAATAGGTACCAACCCACTGCACCTATATGAAAGTGGTATCTGTCAGTTAAGTGTGGAAGGCCCTCAAACGGTTAAAAACCGATGCTCTTTAGTATTCACAAAATTCTTTTTGTAAAGCGGATGCTCTCAATCGATCAAAACTTTTTGTTGGAACAGCCATTGTCGAGAACAAGAATGTAAACACAGAAAATTAAAAAGAATGAATGGTATTGAATTCTACCACTTTTATTATAAACAAATTCACGTGTCACTATGCAGGTTAACATTTTTATTTTTTATTTTACTGAATCTTTAACATGTGTGTCAGATATAGATAGGGAAGGTTATAAGGAATTCGTTGGATTTGATGCAAATAACACACATACGCCTAATTTGTGCCCCAAATCACACACACTGTTTCACTAATATTATAATGAGAAAGTTTGGATTTTAGATGAACGGATTTTCGTTACTTCTTCACTACAAAACTACTGAAATAAACAATAGACTTACATTTTATCCCATAAATAAATTCAATAGATAACCATAGGACATAACCTTTCAACGTTTGCGTAAAACTTGTACTTCAAAACCACTAAAGTTACTAGCAAAACCTAACACCTTTTGAAGCATTTTTGAACACTTAATAATTTAACGCTGCTCACTATAATAATTAAAAAGCTTTAACGCTGAATATATTTTACGTTAATCGAAGCTCAATAGCCTCCAGTAATAAGACATCAGCGGCTTATGGTGCAGCCTCCAAGATAATGTACCTATTCATTAAAAACACTTGCGCTGCGTAAAAAACGATGTGCGTAACGTGGTGTGAGTTGTAAGAATGCAGCGGGTAGGATAAGCTAAACAGGCGCGGGATACACTCTCTATACACTAGCCAAACTCGATTTGGAGTGTTTATACAAAACGACACAAATAACTAAAACTCACTTGTAGTATATTAGGTATATTAGTTATCTAGTACCCATAACACAAGCTCTGCTTAGATTGGGGCTAGGTAATGCTGTGTGAATCGTCCAGCATTTTTTTTTATGTTTACTTGCTTGGCGTCTAGTTTCAGATATAATAGGGTACTTATGACATTTATTTTTGACTACTGTCTCAATAAGGTTCTATACTTAGCTTTTTTCTTTATAGTGCGTTATTCGCACTGGGCAAATTTTCCACACAAAAAATTATTAAATCCCAAATAAAATCGTTTTCGGCAGGATTCGAACCCGCGCCCCACCCTCAGCACAGGTGTGCTTTAAGGTGAAGTACGTTCGTAATTTCTAGACAAGGACGAGCGAACACCGCGCAGTGAAAGCGAGAAAGGGACGCAAGAGCCGGCCCGCGCGCAATTTTACTGCTTTTTATTTATAAATTTGATATTGCTCTAAAATAATACTCTTTCGCAAAAAACGAAAACCATAATCCTCTAAAGTGTTTAGTTAAGTATTTTTTAGACAATATTTCATTCAAATATGTTAAGTAACTAGCAAATGAAACTGGTTTTCCGTAGTAAAAATGCAAAATTTAGAGGAAACTTTGCAATTTTTTTCTATCAAGTCAAGTTGAGTCAATCGTGTTTCGGCTCCCATAACTTACTAACAAAAATCCTAAGCTTTCGATGCCCAATAAAAAAGATTTAAAAAAATTGTGTTTTCTTGCCTTAAAATTGATTTTCCGTCTAGGCAAAACCTGAGTTTTGAGACCTACTTCGCCTTAACTAACTAAGACACCAAACCCTAGTCGGTACATCCGAAAATCAAAACCGAAGGTTCTATGGTACTGCTAATGACTAAATAGGTACAAAAAAATACAATTTGTTTGTTCATTCGTAAGTGCCCTAAAAATTCTTTTCAAATTTACATCTACAAGTTGCGCGCGTAACTTGACGAAAACACTGGAGGCAGTGGAAGCCATATCGGATGTGAGATCTGAAGAAATGCACTGATGTTGCTGATGGCAGTTGATACTTTTTAGTTCAGCATTTCGCTTACAATTACATGTGTTTAAAAACAGATTAAAATCCAGATTTTTTTATTCAATATTAAAATAGATTTGAGTCAATGTGTCGTAAGAGGTCCCAGAGATTTACATTACAACGAAACTTGTGTTTAATCTCGTTGCTTAGAGCGCACCCGTACTGAGGGTGAGGCGCGGGTTCGAATACTGCAGAGGTCAAATTTTTTTGGAACTTTATGAAATTTTATTATTAAATTAACAATTAATTTTACTATAATTAATTTATTAAATGATAACAAATATTTTTATTAATAACAATATTAAGTCACTATCAATTTAGTAAAACAATAAAAAAAAATTGGCTAATAAACAAACAGCCCCGTATCAAATCGCTCTGTCCACCGCCCACGCCTGTCGTCTGCGCCAAGGTGCTAAACGGTGAGCCACAATTACGCATATTGGTCGATATGATCAAAAGCACCGGCTTTAAAGCACTGCTTTTCCGAAAACGGCCGTGATGTGACGACCGTAACCAGATAACTCTGTTTGTCAAGCCAGCGTCAATAACGCAGTAAAGTTAATAAAAAGCGATATATTTTTCCCAAAAAAAAAATAGATACACGACCAAAAACAAAGATGTTTTTTTTTCTTTTATTACAAAGTTTTGATTTTATTTGTGTGTATGTTTTCAAAAAAACCGACTACGACTCTTGTTCAGTCTTGGTCTGATAACAAATTGCCCTTAAAACACGGAAGTTTATTTCTGTGTTAGTTAGGTCAAAAGTACCAACCTAACACTAATGAAAAGATTATTGTGAAAATAATGTTAATTTCTCATTAAAACTTAACCTAAAACATTATTTTAAAGTTTTAACTAATTTTTAATTCTTTTAGTAGAACTCTTTACATTTGTTCCTTGTATGTACATACTCGTATTATTTCTGTAAATTGAATTTAATTAAAGGGATTTAAATAAACGTATTTTTTTTATTTACGAAATGCCCCGCTTTTCTGAAAACAGAAACTTGCATAGACGCACGTAAATTAAAAAACCTCGACCACAACGGAGGCAAAAGCAGCCATTTTTAAAATAAAGACAGTAATCAGCTGATGACAAAACTTGATGAAAAAGTTCCAAAATTGTGATATTGTATTAAAAATTATTGGTAAAATTAATAAAAAAGTCAAAGTTACGGTTAACATAAAAAGAATTTCCATATAATTTAGGGTGGAGTACACGAGGCGCGTAATTTCCGTCCGCACTTGTAAGGGTGCCTACTTCCTTACCACAAAGCATCTACCTACCTCATAACATTACAATACATTTTGCCCTCAAAAACGTTTTCCCTCTTGAATAAGAGAAGGGGCAAGACCACCTGACCTGATAAAATAAGGCTTTGGTTCCACGCGAAAATTAATATAATAATTATCTGATGCTGGTCAGCAATATTTTTTTCTGCTAGCTTAGCTTTTGCTCGCAGCTTCACACGCATTTTCATTGAGCATACGATTTTACATAAGTATGTCACTTAATATTATATGTTTATAATGTTTTAACACTTATATGACCCAAGATGCACTCATCCCCGCAGTCTCCCGTGGCGGAGGACTCTGGACAGTGAATGCGTTAAGGTACGATATATGATGCCATTTCGGAAAAGGATAGGCATAGGATTTCGGGTTTATAGGAGTGAGGGAGAGCAGAGCGGTGTAAGCGAAAAAAAATCAACGCTGATTATCTATTAATTAGAATCTTTATAATGCAAAAATAAGAAGAAGCTCACCCTGGTATTCTATAACTTAACACGATGATGAGAATAAATAAAACTTGTGATTTTGATGTTTAGGAGAAAAAAGGTATTAACAGAAAGAAAACTGATAGTACTTTGCACAGTTATTTCTAATATTCAAAATAGTATTCTTTCATTTTTGAAACAGAGGGTAAATGCTAAAACAGAATTTGGTGGCTGCAAAGTGAAACTTTGTATCTCTGCCTAAACTATACAAAATAAGAATACTATAAAGGCATTAAAAAAAAGGTATAATAGGTATCACAAACTGTCCATTGAACTTTTTGAAATTACCTTTATTCAACGAAATAATAAGATAAAATAGGTGGCTGCGCTAGTTTCGCTCGGGGAACCGCCTTAAAATTTATACAATTGAGCTGACTGCAAACTGTTGCAAACAATCCACAGGTAGCTCAAGAGCTCAACTGATCTACATGATACATTTATTTATTATTTTTATGTGATGAGGTTTTTTATAACTAACTGTTTATATAATTTATTTCCGATTTGTTATGAAAGGCACATAACTATTAAGTTACATTAGTAGATGTTGGTTCAATATCTTTCAAAAATAATTAGGGAAAAATAACTGTGCTACTATTCAAAAGTATGGTTCGAAAGAGCTTTGTGAGCTGAAACCCTTTGATAGAGCGCTTCAGCCGTCGTTCACTTTTAGTAGCGACATCTCGTCATAAAATTATGGAACTTTTGGTGTCCTTTTAGGTACCTACCTAAAACTAAGTGTTTATTGCTACTTGAGATAAAAAGAGTTTTATTATATAATACTGTTATTTTAGACTCTACGACTAGTTTCCACACAAACTTATTTTATTATCGCACTATACACTGTATGATAGAATCTGTGACTTTGGTGGTGTATATTTGGGGTGTGATTTTTTTAATCCGAAGCAAAGGTTACTTTATCAATCAGAACTGATCGTGTAAACATCACCTAAAGCTGAACCAACATAAAGATCCGTATAGCAAGGCTATGCTAATTAATTTATTGTCACCTATATCCACGTATTAAGTAGGTACATGTATACATTCTGAGTGTAGCTTTTGTGATGCATTACGTTTATTATTTATGAGATGTTCAGCTTGTCAGTGTGTGTCCGTCTGAATGGGCCATGGGGGCACCCATTGATTTAGTAGTTTACGGTACCGAGAGTACGTGCGAGCTCCTGTAGGTGGCTGTAGAATGTATATTCCTTAGTTTTACCGATTAGAGGTTTTGACAGCTTGATGAACAGGCGTTTTTGGATTGGAAAAGCTGATCGTTTAGGGCAGACCTACACTTGAATTTTACTTGCACAAAGTGCCATTTAAAGTCGTATTTTTAACCGCCGAAACGAAAACAAAAGAAGTGGTTCTGTGTTCGACTGAATATTTTTTTTTGTATGTTCGTCGAATTGAAGCGATCCGATTTGACAAAATCTTTCGCTATTCTATGGGGTGAAACGAAATCTTATCAAGAAAGGCTTTTAATTATACTATATAGATGATTACATCAATGATGTTAATGCTTAGCCAGATGTCACCTACTTTCACACCAACAATAGTACTATTTAGGGGAAATAATGTTAAGCTTCAGCTCTAAATCCCATTATGTTTAGACTTATATTTAGATAGGCAAATAATTTTGTACTTATTACTTTTTAAGTGAAATATAAACTTACTAGTGGTTCATTTTTCGTTTATTCCACAAGTGGACAAAACATTTAAGTGAATAAAATAATCAACATCTTATTTAACATAACAATTACTATTTCTAAAGCTCTTTATAGTATAAAATTTGGCTTGTCTAAGTATTTATTTTGTGAGCTAAAAGAAATAAAGTTATTGACTTTGAATAATCCTGATTTGGTTCCCTATTTTTTTATTCCCGAGGGAATAAATGCGATTTGTCCCAAAAAACTTAAAAAGATGTCTAAATACTAAGGAATTTAGTCAGTTTTCAGTCTTTTCAAAACAATCTATTATTTGTTAAAAGACAAGTCTAACACACTACCTACATTTTAGTACTATTTCCTACTTTGAGGGTTCAAAATATGGAATTATTATGTAAAAACAACTCGTGAACAAAATTCCATATTCCAAATATCAACAATGTCTGGCAGATTTATGGAACTAGTTCATTTGATTACGAATCCAATATGATAATGCTACTCCAATTTTGGAAGACAACACAATATCAAGTCCAAACATATTTACTTCTTTATGGAGAAGCCATATCGTAAATCACCCTCGAAATGTACAAAGACTTGAAAATACCAAAATTAGATGAACTATAACAAAAGTATAACATTTTAATGGATCAAAAATACATGTAGCACATCCTTTAGGTCCAATAAGGCCACCTACACACTCTGCGTCGCGACGCGACGGTCGAACGACAATGAAGTAGTCACTTTCCTTATTCATTTTATGAAGATCCCACTGATTAATTTGCATCCGGTATCTACTTATATCTTTGTTATCGCCAAAACCTATAACTTTTTCTTACTTGCTTCGGATTTGCAGACGCTTTTCATGCAAAAAGTGCACTATGCTCTCTCCCTTTGCCTTTCATTGTATCAGTTTACTCATTTAGGCGTGAAAAAACATATATTTAGTTAAAATTTATTTTTTAAAACGTAACTTTATACTACCTAGGCACCGTTTTGGTGATTGTTGGGTGTTTATATGAAGGGTGATTCTTCATCCATGGTAGATTGCGTACTTCACGTTGCGTGTAACAAAGACATAAAAAAAGTTGGTATTAGCGTGAAACAAAAAATGCAGAGACTATACAAATTGAATAAAATGTGCACGTGGCTTATTTAAACTACCTGACAATGTCATCAAGCGAAAATTATAAATAAATAAAATACTATTTAAATGAGATAGAAAAGAAATAATCAATATAAATTTGTCAATAAGTTGTGGTCGAAATCACGTGGACGTAGAGTTATGTAGTTACGCATTTTTTCATATTATAATGACTCGCTTAACATATCAAATTAATTTAAATGGTAATAAACTAACAAAACCATTGTATTACTAACTAAGCATAGTAATTAACACGTTACACGTGAGCCCCGCCCACTAGACCACCTATTAGTTAAACAAATGTTAATCAAATACAACACTAAATGTCTAATTAGCCTTTATTAATTTTTAAAAGGTTACGACTGAATTCATTATTGGCTTCATGCCACGGTTGTTAGGTGACATTGCGAACTCACCGGTTTCAAGGCAAATATGATTAACGCACTCAATGCCCAGTCTCGAAGATGCGACCCACAGGGGCGCGGGCGCGCCGCTACGGATGGAGCTCCGGATAAATGAGTGCGTCAAGGGACATGAAAGTGTTACTTTAGTTAGTACCTACATTGCATGGGTACAATGCTCAGTCTCGGCAGTGCGACCCTCAGGGGTGCGCCGCTACCGATACATACGTAACGTTTTAAATCTCGTCAAAAGTCCTTCGATTGTTCTAATAAACTATAGAATAGCCTTATTTAAGTTTTTTTTAAATGCCCTTTCTAATGACAGTGTTTGAAAGCCCGTACTATGCTCTGCTCACCATGGCTCGGAACATGTGGGCAGACCATTAGGTACTTTATTCAACATACAATTTCGAATTTGCACCACTTTTATGTTCAGACATCCAAGTTCAAAGTTCATCAACGATTTTCTATTAAATTTAGTCCGGTCATATGATCATGATGAATGCACTCCTAAAACGCCTACAAGTAGCAGATCAAATAAAAAATGACTACCTTTCAAAACGTCTAGACGGTGTTGCAACGAAATCTGATCTCATACGAGCCTAAACAATGAACACCCACGCTACATCGCTAGTGCTACCAACTTATGTAAAATTAAATGATATATTTTTATAGTTGAAACCGTCTACAAAATATCGTATCAAACTATCTAGAAACAACCATTTGTCCATTTATGATTACAGAATGTTCAAAACCTATCACCACAATTTATAGCTAGAAGCCTGAACTTTTATTTTTTTATAATTACTGTCAAGAATTTTTTTTTTTTTTGAGAGATGTTTGTTACATGTAAAATGTAAGTAAGCTTACAAAAAATATGAAATAAAATCTATACATAATTTATTTTATTATAGGTAGTAAGTAGGTACTTACTACAATTTGACATGACTCTAAAAAACCAAACAAAGCCGCTTTAAAAACGTTCTTTATTTAAATTCTATAATGAATTTAACTACACAATTTTGTGGTACAAAGTTCATCAATCTAACTCTACGAATCGATGTATTATTTCGAAAAAAGCATTTACAGAGTTTCTCTTAATTTTTTTAAGTCGTTTACAAATAGCCGGTAGCGACGGGCCAACAAATGTGATAAGTTTATTTTACAATAATAATATCATTTTGTATCCAAAACTGTTATAAATGGCGAATAAAAAACGTTAAGCTTATACTTGAAAGACTTGAATTGCCAATAAAATTAGATGCAGTGAAAAAGAAAGAAATACGAGTAGATAAAAAAGATAGGTACGTAATGTACTACCTACACAGGGCCGTGTGGTGCCGGCTTAAAATTTACACCACCCTAACTTTTCTCCGTAGTTGTCGTAAAGAGGCGAATAGGCGTTTTCCCACTGCACCACACCACACGGTTAAAAAAACGCACAACGTACACGACTTGTCATTTGGACGTATTCTCACGAGCGACGATTTCAGCAGCAGCACAGCAGTCGAAATAAACGCACATGACTTTTCAATCAAAACAAACAAACTGTGTGTCGTCAAGTGTCGTGTCGTGCGGTCCGTCACATCACACAACATGATGATGAAAAATGACCAGACCATAAATTTTTTAGAATAGAATGTAACTAAGAAAATCTAAAAAAATAAAATTATAGAAAGAAACTGTAGAAATTGATGGAAGAAAGTCGGACCTTTACCCTTTACCATTGTTTATTATCTGTGGTTATTCTGTGCCACACATTTTGGTGACGGCATTACGTCACAAATTCGTATTCTTTGATTGGTGTTCAACGTGTCATGGCGGATTGCTGTATTTTGTAGTTTTAGTTTATCGAATGACAATAAATTTAATTTCGATGCAAACAAAAATCACTAGTGTACGTAATACGTGTTTTTATTATGAAGGTCAGATATAATTCGGTAAATACTTTATTTTGGTGTTTATTATGAAAATATCAGATGACGAATCCTTTAGTCAGCTACCAAGAACTCTACTAAATAAATAAATAAATGAATAATGCTAATAATAAATAAATATAAATAAATAATGCTGGACAATTCACACAGCATTATCTAGCCCCAAGGTAAGTAAAGCTTGTGTTATGGGTACAAGATAACTGATATACGTACTATTATAGATTACATAGATAGATATTTTTTATTATACATTGAAAACACCCAGACCAACGGAACAAATTTCTGCAGATCGTACACAAATTTGTTCCGAGGCGGGGATCGAACCCGCAACCTCTTGCGTCGCAGGCAGACTCTCGCCCGCTGCGCCACTGAGGTCGACAATCCACACAGCATCATCTAGTTTCAAACTAAGCAGAGCTTGTGTTATGGATACAAGATGACTGATATAGGTACAATACATTACATAGATAGATAATATTATGCATAGGTAACATAATACAGTAAATACCCAGAACAACCGGAACAAATATTTGCAGATTGCACAAACATTGGTCCCGAGGCGGTCGAACCCGCAACCTTCTGCGGCAAAGAGACTGTACCAACGTACTATTTTCTCCTAAGAAATAATTTGTATACGTGTGTCAAATTTCAAACATAGCTTTACATAATTACAAGTAGAATAAGGAAACGACTAGTGTAAAATATCGAGACAAAATGTCTATTAAATCATTTGAAGTTATTTTGAAGTCCGCATAATTACAAATTACATAAACTGTTTATGGAAATACCAACACTCGCCCACAGAGGCTACACATTTGCTCCCCTTGGAGTCGAGACCCTAGGTTCGTGGGGTACCGAGGCTCTCCGGGTTTTCAAAAAATTATCTG
The DNA here is from genome assembly GCA_946478455.1 of Eupithecia vulgata. Lineage (NCBI taxonomy): Eukaryota > Metazoa > Arthropoda > Insecta > Lepidoptera > Geometridae > Eupithecia > Eupithecia vulgata. The sequence goes on along the minus strand of OX297869.1, from coordinate 5,685,607 downwards.
AGCGTCTGGTCGAAGCGACGCGTGACCCGAGAGCTGGTGAGTATCTGGCACAGCGCATCAGCATTGCTATACAGCGGGGCAATACAGCCAGTGTCTTAGGCACGCTTCCAACTGGTATTGATATGGATCAGTTGAGCTACCTGTAGATTGTTTGCAACAGTTTGCAGATAGCTTAATTGTTCTAGTTTTAATTTAAATTTGTTATTTTCTTTCTGAATAAAGATTTAATAAATATAAATATGACGTAAAAAAAAAAAAAACACTCGCCCTAACTTAAAGTATAATATTAGTATGATTAGTTAGTGTGATGTGATTCTCAGAGATCCTTGCCATTGATATCCACTCTTTCTCAGATTACCGAATTTATGAAAAAAATCTGTGGTGAAACCACGAAGCAAGAAGAATCGAAAAAGCTCTTTGCTTTGCGGTACCCTTAAATCTAAATCTTAGCATATTTATGTCCTCATTTTCGTATGTTGCAGACGTTTGTCGCAATTCAGGAGTTTCGGGAACTTCTTTAGAAAAAACATGCATTCCCCTAACTAGGTTTATCGGTAGGAGTTGCGGACGCTCGCAGAAAACACCTATTCTCTTACACACATACAAGTATCCTACATAACACGCATGACAAACTACATATTACTAGTTACAACAATGTAAACAGTCTATTCAAAACGTCAAAATCTAATTAGACACATCTGACAAGCGAAAAAAACAAATGCTAATCTTGTTTTTGCACGTTATCTATATTTACATGATAAAGTACCTACCAAGTAACGTTATGTTGCAGGAAGGTAAATAATTACAGGTATTTTTATACTCACAGAGTACACGAAACAAATTTTGTTTTAGTTTGATCATGCTTATTGATTGATCATTTACAATTATACACACATCTTGTAAAAGAATTAGATACATCAAGTCAGTTTTGCATTCTGCGCGCCTAAATCTAGTTATATTTCCAACAGGACTGCAATGGGAGCTGAAAAAGTTCTGATTGAACAGCGATGGAATTGGAAAATGGATGTAAATCAATTATGAAGGCACGGAGGGCTTGCGTCACGGATGAGCAATTTTGTACTATTAGGTTTATATGTGACATTTGGAGCTGATGATGTTATACACGTAATTTTTGACCTGAGACCTTTGTTTCTCGGTATGAGTATTTTCAGTAAAAAAAACTACAGTAGTCGGTAAAAAAAAAGTAACGACTTCTGAAGGAGTTTCTATGTTCGGCTGCATGTTTTTTTATAGGTATGTTGGAGGATTTCTCCGTCAATAACGGACCAATTTAAATTTTATTTTCGCTTTATGTTATGATCTCATCAAGCGTAAAGCGATCGCGTCAAGCGTAATAAACAGCATAATACTTTTGAAATATAACGACTAGCAGCAACAATTTTGGTGATTACTTCGCCAATTCTTAATAGACGTGTTTTCTTTCTTTTCTGCCTAGAATAAATATAAATTTTAAAATTAAATGGTTTATGTTTAATTGTATTATCCTGTATATTTAAACGTCTAACGACCTCTACCAACCTAACAGTTTCCACTAAGCCCGCTTTAAAAGTTTAACTATAACATATTGAAAAGACCACTGACTCTGCCAATGTCTTCGAATAGCTAGGCATCGCCCCAGACCAACGACTGTTATTAATTACCTATTGTGTCCAAATTAGGCATTTTGTGGGCGGATTCGGCGGATCGGATCGGTCAAGGGTACAGATCGTTTACGTTTACATGACTTCTCGGTCTAATAGGACTTTTTGACAGTTCGTATAAGGAATCATACCTACCTATAACTTAACTTTTAAGCAAGAGACAATCCATAAAAGCATAATATCGCATTTTATCTGTAATTTTTAAATCAGAACGATGAATATAAGGTGTGTTATTTATTTTATTTATTTGATTAGGATATCCAAAATCGAACTAGACAGACAGTTTATGGCGGTTCCGACACCTAAATTTGTCATCAGTATAATTTAAATGCAGTAGAAAAGTTTATACCATACTAGATGAAGCCCGCGGCTTCACGCACTCTTTTCCGGGAAAAAAGAAGCCTATGTTCTTTTTCGAGATAACATCTACCTCCCTGCCGAATTTCACTGAGATAAATTCAGCCGATAAGGCGTTAAAAGGTAACAGACAGACAGACCGAGTTATTAATTTACTATAGAGGTTTATTAAAATCATTTTAGTTCAGTCTGGTTGCCTGAAAGAAATCGCTTTAAGCGATAAGGCCAGCAAATCCATTGCTGTTCTCTTTAATATGTTAAATTTGAAACAATCTGTTTTTTAATGGTGATCAATAATGTATTCTCTATCTATATAACTATCTTTAGTTAGTAGGCCTTTGCCCAGCCGTGGGACATCTGAACCTAGTTCTAAATTTATTATACTCTACCAATTTTAAATACGCCTGTTTTCTGATTATGTAAGTCAATCAAGTTCTAACAAATTGCCTGTTTAACATCAAATAATGTGACATTCCGTGCAATTTGACACATCGTCGCGACATTTTCAGTAAACTATGATCGCAAATATTGTTTTGCGGTTGGTAAATATTATTAAAGTACGTCTGGTCTAGTCTAGGCTTTAGAAAATGTCTGCAAATTTTCTGGGTACCGCAGTTCGCGGTTCTCGCGGGTTGAATATACACAGGAACTTCAAGATCTTTCCATCCAGACTACAACATGCAAACATAGCACGTAGTACTATCCTTATCTTCTTCTCTCTTTTTGTATATTCTATCCCCTCGCACCAAGGGGTTTCCCTCAATCAAAGTCATTTCATTTCTAGATCTCAGGCTTTTTCAATGGTGCGCTCATTAGGGGAGCTATGTCCAGCCGTGACCACTAATATGGGCTGACGTTGAGGCCTTTTCAAGGCAAGTTGTCATCCATCTAGCAACCTTCGTGTTCTATCACCGACGAAATCATATCTCAATAACTTAGTGTCTCACTCACTCACTCAACAGCCTATAAAGGTCCACTGCTGGACGCAGGCCTCCCTCTGTAGTGTCTGTCTGCGTATTTTTAGATACCTAAAGGTACGACCGCATTGAGTGGAACTACACTGCAGAGGAACTGCGCGGCCAATTATTCTTTATATGAAATCTTATGATATAGAATAAGATGCACTAACCCTCACCTCACCTCAACAGCCTATAATAGTCCACTGCTGGACGCAGGCCTCCCCTGATTTTTTTTATCTCATGGGGTAATGCCCATAATCCCCACGCTGGGCATGCGGGTTGGGCATCGCAGTTCGGTGGTAGATCTATTCTGCAAGATGCGCTGCTGCCCGCCCCCCGGTGTATGTCCCTGAGTCGCCTCCTGCGACACTTACGGAAAGAGTTGGGGAGACGCACTAACGCGCCAGTGAAACTGCGCGGCTTTTGGTGAGTTGTACACATTTTACGCGCAGTACCGCGCCTCGCAATGAGTAGTTTTTTAAAATTTTGGTATTCAACTCTGAACAAGACGCATTTCTGGGTAAAGGTATATTTAAATTCCAAGCTGGCATTCATCCACATGAAAACCATGTAAGCAATTATAGTCAAGATAAAAGCAGTCGGAAGTACGAATCAATGTAAACGAACTTTATCGACACTTATCTCGGAGCACTTTGGTTCTAATCTGTCGAGGAGAATTTATTAGAGGACCCTATAAGACGCTATGCATGCTCTTCTTAACTGTATTTATAAAAAATCTGTTAGCCGCAAGAAATTTTGATGAAATCTACGCTGAAAATTAACATCTACAGTGAAGATTCATCCAACTTCAAAGCATTATGTAGATCTCTGTATATGAGATGATGTTGAATGAGAATGTAGAAATCCAATTTTTAAACAGCTGCTAATTTTCGAATTCTTCTTGTAACTCTTAGTCATGCTCATGGTACCACATTGATGTAAAAATATTAACAAAATAATTTAGCCCAACCGCAAGAAAATTTTTATGATTGGAAAGTCAATCGTTATCAAAGAATCTACCATTTACAGGTAAATTTTAACTTTATTTTCTCTGTACATTATGTGGTTACGGAAAGTTCTATAAAGTAAGGTCATTATCTGTAGGTCATCGTCTAAGGCGGTCACTAATAGAAACCAAATGAAAATACAGTCGTAAAACCTTCGGCGCACCCTTCCAGTCTGGAAACGGTACTCTTGTTTTATGACCTTTACATTGATCGGGGTTAGGTCTAGGCCTCGAAGCGTTTCCTGGCATGAACCCTAGAAAACATAATTTTATTGTTTCGGAACCATAACGTAGATTGGATCTTCCTGAGAGGCGGTACATAAAATGCAAATGTTGCTATGCTTCCCGACTGTTTTGGGCCCTAAAATATGGAGCGAATGATAAAAGTTCTTTCAAAAATCTAAAATTACTCATATTTTAGGTACATATACCTACTTCATCAAACTTAAAGAAACGTGTTTCTGACAAAGTTGGTAGGTATAGTAAATCTGAAATTTCTTTGATCCTAAAATGCTTAATTCTAAAGGTTCTACAACTGATGAATTGTTGAATAGTGTTTTGTTTTTGTTTTCTTCTTTTAAACAAAATCAGAAAAACAAAACAATAAAATTAACAATTACAAAAGATCCGCTAAGTTTACAAGTATATGGAAATTATGATTAAGGAAAAAAGTGAAAGGTACTTACGTGTATACAGTTAGTAGCATCCAGCACTGAAGTCGTGCGCTGGGAAGCCACGTGACGTAGCGACCAGTCAGCGCACAGTCGATCCAAGATGCAATATAAAGCATACCACCTCAGTGGCGATTCCGGAAACCACGCACTTGATTCTTGTAGCCTCTATGGTAACTATTGATATCCCTATTTCGATCTTTATTTCTTTTACTGTAATGACTAGTTTAGTTTCGTATCTTTCGAGTCGTTAGGTCTACTTATCGAAGCACCGGCTGTCAACAGCCGAGCTGAAGCTGATGTCTTTTGAGAAAGCTGTAAATGAGGTTACTCTCTGTAGAGCACACCCCAGCATCTTCGTTTTTCAGGCGATTTTTGAAAACTGGGCTTTTTTTATAATAAAATAAGATTGATTCTATTATGTCAATATCCTAAGCGTGCCGTTGAAACACTCATTTCCATATTGTTCCTGCAACAAAAGAAATATAACATATACAGGTTTGTTTTATCCGCGTGAAGGTCGTACAAATATGTCAAAAACCACCCAAAGTCGGTCAAGAGGCTTTTAAAGGCAAAGTCGTAAATAAATCACACCTTCGCAAGGGATACTTCTTTTGTTTAAGCGCTACCAACCGTACAAAAAAGCATTTTTCTCGCAGCTCTAAAAAACTAGTCGAGGATTGTGCAAGATCACAACAGAAACCATTAAACAATGCCTCCTCTGCCTGGAATTGAGGTGTTTATTATATTCCGAGTCATTCCGCAAAAAAGAGCGCGTCCAGGTAAACTGTGGCCTTTTTTGCAGGAACTTATTATGCGGGATTTATGTCAGTTTTTTGTGTAAAAGCTAATTATTGTTATCTGCATTCTGTTCTTGACCAACGCTTTTCTATCATAATGGCCCACTAATTCTCACAACACCTTCAGAGTGTCAATCTTCTAAAGCCTTTGTGTAGGACAAAGCCACCCGCAATTCCTACCGTTCCTTTTTATTTGCATTGTCGAAGTCGATGTCTCATTCATCTTTAGCATCGTATTTGTTGGATAGGTACATCTATATAACTGACTAATTTTACGACTAATTTTACGTTAATGCACCGATTGCAAATTAAATTTGGTATCGGCTTACGACAAAAGAACGAATTTAGACCAGGGTTCTTTATTTTAGCCAACAATGTAGAAACCGTTTACAATAAATCATTTTGAATGCGTTCTGTTCCCATGCGAGCGTGGATGCAAAGGGTGATTTTCTGTCTGAGTGTACATAAATAAAGGCGAAGGTCCTGTGAAGTCCAGGTATGCTCAGGTGAGTGCATACAATCGATGAAGTTGGAACTCACGTATCTTAAAACACGTAAATTGATACATAACTCAGTAATGAAGAATTTGCGGTAGTTTTCGTTTTTTTTTATTCGTAACGGCAAGCTTTTGACTACCATCTCAAATAAGTAAGTGAAGATGTGCTCAAAGATGGTACAGGCTTAGATAAATTGAATTATTAATCTATTTTGTTATTTATTTCTTGTTATTATTATCGAACTTATGTTCAATCTAGCAGAGAGCCCTATCCCTAAACACTTGCAAATATGACGTGGACCAAAAGTCAATCGTTTTCTTCAATTTACTGTTCGGTGGCATATTCCTGGTATCCTCGCGGAAGAGTTAGATACCTCCTTTGCGTAATACTTACTATCGGCTAGAGGAGAGGAAGTATTACAAATTATTGCCATATATAGACTCCCGAATAAATGCACGCTCGAAGAGGAACTTTTAGATTTTTATAAACTGCCAGTATTTCTTATCCCTCTCTCGCCACTCGCATTCCGCAGGAGTAACACTCAGAATAATATTATGTAAGTGAAGTCCTCCATTATCACATTGAAAAACAATCAGTAAAGGGATTCCATCTAGCTCTCGAAAACAAACATTGATCAAAAAACATCCAGACCATAAATCAGGGGACATTTCTCAATCGACAATTTATAACGAAACGGAAGGAAGTTAGAAGTTAGTTGACTGTTTACGGAGTTAAAGTTCCCTACTATGGAGTAAAGTAACTTTAAACTCGAAAGTGACTAAGATCGATAATCCTACTGGTAATCATAGCCCGGGCTGCGAAGACACCCGGCGGACGAAATCGAATTTATCTACGACCGTCCCAACCAAAAGATATTACTTGAACTTAATAAGTAAATAGTGGTTTCTTTCGAATTTTTAGCAATTAAATTGGAGAACAGAAGCCCAGGTTTTCATAACTTTTTGAAAGGCAATGATTAAGGGTTCAAAGCGAAAGAATAAAACGTTTATCAATCAGCGGTAAATGAATTGAAACATTCTACTCCAACATAACTAAGTAGTTTTGTTAAAAAAAATACTATTTGGTGAACAAACAACGTTTAGTTTTTGCATGCGAAATGCTACTACATGAAATTTTAAAATTTCTAATAATAGGAGTAAAAAGTGAGTTTAAATTCGAGTATTGAAACCGATAGTAACGTGAAAACCCCGTCAATTCCGTAAATACGCGTAGTAACGTAACGTACGAATTCGGAAATTGGCAACGTTGGTCGGGTGCAACGATCGAGACTCACTTGTGGACAGATCGCCGATTGCAAAGTGGAAACATTACGGAAAACAAACATTAAACTTTAGATATCTACGTAAAAGTGACGCTTACTCACTTGAAAGAAAGAAAGAGTAATTATATGAGACGAAGGTTAGGTTTAGGAACTTTAGTAATTGGTTATAATTCAAGTCTATCAGACCATTCGAAAAAGTTTCGTTGGACGATCTAAGGCACATACGTCTATCTACACGTTGGTTGAGCCTAGGCTTGTGCAGACTGCCAAATCTGTCAGTTGGCAGATTTCTATTGCGAACGTGCTTTGTATCAATTTTATCTATAATAATAAGCCAGGATAAGTACTATTTGACTACACGTACTTGAAACTTATCAAGCACTGAGCGCAGCTGCGAATTCTTAGGGATCAAGAAATTACTAACTTGATAACACTACATACATAGTTGTCAAAGTGACTTTCTTAAGTTACCAATATCGTAAGCAGAAATAATTAATTAACCAACCAATCAATCTTCTCGTCTAATTTACATGTTAACTTCTCTATTAATTAAAACCGTATGAAATCGTTGAGCCTAATTAAAGAAACCAACTAATTATTTCCAGTAGCAGTATTATCTGTGAACACGTAACTGGCATCAGCACAACTAGTTGGAATGGAACTTCTGACCTATGTCACTTTAGATATAAAAAAATAATACTGGACAATTCACACAGCATTATCTAGACTCAAGTTAAGCAGAGCTTGTGACATGAGTACTAGGTAGCTGATATACATAATAGTATACAATATACAGATATATATTAAATAACTGTATCTTGTATACATTTCCTAAAATTTTCCTACTCGTAAAACGTAAATCGAATATTCTGATTCATTTGTGTGCAAATACAATCTTACGTGTAGATGACATAAAAGCAGGTTTTGGAAGAAAACGATCGCTTTCCGATTAGCCCCCGTGTATTAACTGGAGAGGCTGATTTTCATTCACCTGACTTACAATCGGCATGTACAGTAAGGATTAGATACTTGTCGTGGTTTTGCTTGTTGTCATGTCACCTACTAAACATTTCCTATAAAAAATGGTTCATTGACAGGAATTGCTGTAAATATTCAAAAGAAATTTCTTACAGAATATAGGAAATACTTCGTTTTCAAGTATGAGGGTAATGCCAAGAATGGCCGGAATAATGCTGAAGTAAACTCAATATTTCGGAGAATTTCAACAGTTTTCGCATTTTCAGTCTGTTATTTTCTTGTTTAATATTCTGAACTTGTTTTACGGTGAAGGAATGATTTCTGAGATTTCTTCATTCTTTTGATTTGTATGGGTTTGTAAAACACAGACTTCAGATCATTTCAGATCTTATAATGGTACCACAATGCCCAAAGTTTCACCGAAGTGAAATTTACTTTAAAACTATAATTTATTCTAAGGCTAAGACATGTTCACATTGTAATTAATCAATCACATGTCAGAATCATGTCAGCCTCTGTTTAATTATTTACTGGCCTCGTTGTGGACCTTTAATTTATTTTCAACTATCCTTTCTAATAAGAGATTCCTAGTTTAATGACTGGTTAATTTGATTAAAATACTTTTACTCTCGAATTTATTGACAATCTTGCAAGGCTCGTTAAATTAATTTTAACTGAGTACTTATAGCTTTATGGCTCCACGTACTTGTTATTCAAATTACCCGCTAATTACTATACCTATCTAAGTAGGTCCTAAGTTACATTATCACTTTGTTTAAGAAAATTAGAATTAAGAACAAAATAACTATTACTTACAATCGAATTTTTGTGTTAATCTTAATTGTCTTAGGAAAAAGTAGGTTATTTTGGGGGTCTGGACAATGTACAATATCTCATTTCCATTCATTGAGATAACCAGAAACTCCATTCCAGAGGAAAATAACACGAAACCGTTTTAAACTTTTCGTATCCTACAGGATAATGTAATGCTTCTAACTTCAGCGAATAACAAAATCATAAGAAACCTTCAAAACAGCGACTAAATAACTGCCGAATGAAACTTTTGGGAAAATAACGGCGCTGATGTAAGGATGCTTGCAGGATAGGATACAGTCCGCAAAAGAAGTTGCTGGATGTATATTTCATAGCTATTTGGTGCTGAGTCAAAATTTGCACCACTCCAACTCTTTCAAAAATTGTCAGAAGAGACGACTAATGGATCCATCGGGGGGCGGGCAGTAAAGCATCCTAGAGTACAATTTTACCAGATCAACCATCGAACTGCCAACCCCAAACCGCATGCCCAAGGTGGGGATTAAGGGCTTAAGGTCTTTAAAAAAATAAGCCAATAAAGAGTTTATCAGGGGAGGCCTGCTACCCAATTGTGGACCAGTACAGTCAGTAGATGTGATATTTTATTGATATAACAGTTTCTTTCTAAAGAGTTCTCGAAAGTAAAATATAAATATTTTGATTTAGGAAAATATTAAAAAAATACCTACCAAACATAATTTTTAGACTTTCACTTTTTGTTACCGTAGTAAATAGTAAAAACATTTATTTCTCATTGGGTTTCTGTTAACCAATTAATATGAAGTTTTTGACCTTCTTTACGGTACCTACTCTGTTTAATGATGATGATATCAATATTAAATATATTTATATTATTATTAAATTTTAACGTAAGATTTAACGTAAGCCTCTGACAGTCCAAAAACTGCAAGACGTTCACGTTACAGCTGCATTCACGTAAATTTACGTACATTCACGTTGTTATTCCGAAAGTTCGAAACGCGAGTCAATAACACCGTTAGTTTAAATGTATAGCTCTCTCATACTTTATGTTTACCTACTTCTATTCCGGGACAAAAATACCTGCACTCTCAACTATTGTAATCTGTCAATGCTATTTTGGAATTTGTTAGTCACAAAATTTTACTTTCGAAAACTCCGCCTTTGTACATATAAAATAGTTGCGTTTTCCATTTATATTTCCAAGGCATTATTCGCCTAGAACATACAATAGTTACCTACGTTTTTCATCCATATTAACTAGGAATTAAAAAATTGTGATAGAGAGCTTTTCCTTCATGGACTCGTGTCCATAACCGGATGACAATTTATTTTTTGATTTTTGGCAAGTGTTTTTTTTCCTAATAAACTAAGCGCTGGACCAATCTTTGTATGGTTATACATCATGCGTTGGTCCCTCTTATAAAAATAGCGGTTGAGTATTATCTTAGAATAAAGCCTGCTGGTCTATTCAGGTGTACTAGTGAGTGTATCTACGTAACCTAATCAAGATGGTATAACTAGCTTGTACGAACCTTGCGACCCTAGACGACCTCTGTGGCGCTGTGGGCGAACGTCTGCCTGTGACGCAGGGGGTCGCGGGTTCGATTCCCGCCTCGGACAATAAATGTTTGTACGATCTGAAGATATTCGTTCGGGGTGTTCTGGTCGTTTTCTAAGTATAATAAAAATATATTTATATATGTATATATGTACTTCGTCCTCGGGATACTAGAAATATTTGCAGATCGTACAAAATTTGTCCCAAGGCGAGAATCGAATCAGCTACCTCCTGCAACGCAGGCTGTACCTACAGAAGACCTACTTGAGAAACTGCTATACTTTGATAACCTCGCAGAGAGGGTAAATAAATTTAAACCAAGCATCCTTAATAAGCAATCGATCGAAAAAGCAAACCATTATATTTCAATAGTTTCATGATAAAAAAGTACTTCATTTGCAAAGAAAACCACGAATTTTATTTCTTTAGGTTCCATATTTCCAACCGATTTATAAGGGTATTCCAATGAATTTGATAATTTACAATTCAGATGGCATACAAAACAAACCAATATCACGCACACTTCTAATAATAGAATATTGAACATTCAGAAATGCCATTACCGAATGTTATTTTGTTATGAAGTTGAATGATCAAAAAAGCGGTGGTCAACGCCAAAAATCGATGAACAGAGACAACCTTTCACAGTTTGAAAACAGTCAAAATGTTGTGAACAAAACGGTAGGTAACATAATAAGCGAGAGTATGTAATCCATCTATTCACTTTGATAGTCAGAATCAGATACAATAAAAAAAATATACACTAAGCACTGTATTACTTTCTACTATTATACAAGAAAACGTGGTATTATGGGCATTAAACCCCATGAGATAAAAAAATCACGGGGAGGCAATTTACGTCCGGCAGTGGACCATTATAGGCTGTTGAGGATTGAGGATTATACAAGTCAAATTGTATACTTTAAACAACTTTATATAGTAATTATTATCAAGTAAGAAATAGCCGTTTGGTGCCGGCTTAGAATTCGCACCACCCCAACTCTTCCTGTGGGTGTCGTAAGAGGCGACTAAGGGACATACACCGAGGGGCGAGCAGCAGCGCCTTTTGCAGCATATATCTACCACCGAACTCGATCCCCAACTCGCATGCCCAGCTTGAGGATTATGGGCATTACCCCTCATGAGATAAAGAAATCAAGGGAGGCCTGCGTCCAGCAGTGAACTATTAGGCTGAGTTTGAAGAAATAAGGTGTTATTGATTTTCTATTTACCTACTTCAAGTTTTTGTGTTGAGAGACAGTTGTCAGTCTGAGACAAATTCAATATTTCTTTAACCGAGGATGTCCCTGCGCAAAGATTTTTGTCGCTGACTGTACCTAAAACTTAGCTATAAGTAATAGACATTGTAAATACGCAAAAATCTGATAAAACTCTACAAAACACCGTTTATTGCTATCGTTACCAAAATAGTTTCAAAAAATTTGTATCATGAAAACTGTGGCGAGCTAATTATTAAAGACGTACCTAGTCTCTAATAAATTGTAGATAGTATAGATATTGAAAGATACTGTAAGACTGCTCTATCTTAGGACACATCTTCACGGTCTTATGTAAGATAGAGGCCAAACGCTTTACCATTAACATTTTAAAAAATACTTAGACTTTAAAAGGGTCACAGAAATATATCTTTATGGTATGCTGGTTTCGATAGAATTTGTTGGACTTTACACATCATCATAAAAAAACTCAGATGAATCTTTTCCTTTCGTTAGGTATGGAATTTGTATTATCCAACTTTGTCTTGTAGGGGTACGTTTTGCGCTTAGTTGTCGAACAAAAATTTGTAGCCAAGGGGCCTACTATTTTAAATAATACCTACCTAAAAAGTTACAAGAGTGAGAACTGTACAGTATTGTGTTATGTATATCAGTTATCTAGTACCCATAACACAAGCTCTGCTTAGCTTGGGGCTAGATAATGCTGTGTAAATTGTCCAGCCTTAATAATTCATGCCCAAGAAAAAATATGCGCTTTAGGGATAGTGTAGAGTTAGAAAATCATATTTATAAAATATGTTTTTTTTTTATTTGATATTAGAAAGTTACTTACTGTTTTTTTTCTAGTAGCAAACCCGTCATCCAAGTTGCTAAAAGCTACTTGCCTACTTACTAATTTACTTAGTAGAATAACTGATCAAACAACGTTAGGAACATCTCTGTATAGAAATATGCTGGGTTTGTTGCAAATTTGTTGAGGTAAGATCCTAATGTTTAAATTTGTGAAATAAAAAATCCACCCCTTTTAACAGACCCCTAAGTGTTATGTAAAATTTATCGCTATTATAAATATTTAGTGCCAATCAAAAAACTACAAAACCTTGAAGCCCATAAAAGTTTCCCGGTAACCATTAAACTTAGGTAAAATATAAATACCAAGTTAGATTTGAGATTTTATCAGACGCAGCTATGCAAGCATGACTACTTTGCAGATACTTCTTTTAATTACATCTGTATAAAAACAGGCCAAAGAATAAAAGATGAATCTAGAAAAATAAGTACATAATAAGTAAGTAAATCATAATAAGAAAAATAATATCTAAAAAAATTCAAAAACAACCAACCAAAAATTGTCCGGAGCAAAAAAATCCAAATAAAAATAATGCACAAAAAAACACTTCACACCAACATAATCTTTCGGCACGAAAAAGCACATTGAGAAAAATCTTAGAAAGCTCTAAAAAGTTCACTTTACACAACACAATTTACCGTAAACCTCCAACTCCTTCAATTTTCAAAAACAGTAATTTAAAAATATATTTAAAATAGTTTTTCGAATATGAAATAAGTAGTATTTCGCGAGATTTCGCGCGCGTATTCCCGAATTTTCGGCTATGTTAGGGAGGATGTTCGCATAGCAGTGGCTTAGAAGAGACTGTGGTGAGCCGCGTCCGTCCAACTGTATGGCCGGAGCCGACTTTCGCCCCGACCCGATTGCCCGAGCTGTGGGGCGACCGGCCCCACAGCTCGGGCAATCGGTGACGCATCCAGGAATTTATATAAAACTCTGACTAAATTAGACTAATTTATATTTCAGCGCGAATCTAAAAATTAGACTACTGTCCCGAAAAGCTACTGGCAAACCGGTTCAGACTGAAGGGCTAAATTTGAATAACTACGATGAAAGAATGTTTGCGCTGATTTTCAATACTGCCGTATTTACTTCTTACTTAACCTGACAAGAGATTTGGTTTTTTTAAATGTATAAAAACGCGATAAATACCCATTTTTTTAATAAAATGCTTTAGCGCCGCGCCCCTATGAATAGTATGAAAAATGTACTTCAAAAGTATCGCATTTTGTAGCTTTTTTTATTATAATTATTTTGGATATACTTCAATTCCACAAACAAACACTTATTCTAGGAAATGTCATTCCATAACACGATCCTATCAGTACGTTACATGCCAAGCCATGTTTGTTCGGATGTTAAATAATTATTGCCAACATCACAAAAGTTAATTACAATGCATTATTCATCGACTCAGCATAATTTTCTGAACTGGGTCACACATATTTTATGATTATTTATAAATTTCCTTTGAAACTTAACATCATTGAAATACTTCGAAGGAGGAAAACGAGATATTATTTGTCAATGAATTTACCGCGAACAACCTCTTGAAATGGATTAGAGCTAATGGGTAAATCTCAATAAATTCTTGTTTATCAGTTTGCGTGACGGCTCAACATCCATTTGTATTTATAACTTAAAACAATTAAAATTATAATCCGCGCGCGATCGGAATGAAACGCAAACCAAAAAAAAATTGTCTCGATGATCGAAGGACGTAGCTTGTCAATCAAAGTAAATATTTTTAGTGACATTTCTGGTACAATCCGCGTATTATCAAAAAAGAAGGAACCGCTTTTGTGATGCTGTGCAAATTGTTATTATTCATCTTTATTTATGTAGGGACTATTAATGCTATTGCATCCACTTCTTAAATTTAGATTTTCGGAAATAATGCGAAATACGTCCGAACTATAGTCTGTTTCTACCGAAGCGAAAGTAATAAAAACTCTGTTCTAACTAAATCAGACCATCTACCTCTACGCCATAAACAATATCGAACAAGAGCTACAACGAACAGTTGTAAACCCGAGCGGAAGTCGTCCTGTATCCTGAATCCTGCACCGCTTCTGTTTCCTGCGCTCCTGGTAACTGGGTTAGTGTCCGCAACTTTGTCTATGGTATGTTTGCTTGTCTATGGATGGTTTGATTGTCATAAAATGCGAAAGTTTGGATGTTTAGACGTTTGTTATTTCTTGATGCCGAAACTACTGAAAAGATCGGGCTGAAATTTCGCATAGATGCAGTTCCTGAATTCACAATTTTAGATTTACATCGAGTATTTCAAAACATGTGTGCGAAGCTATGAGCAGAGCCTAGTATGTTTATTAATATTTTACTTCAATGGAAATAATTCAAATCTATTCTATTTAATTATTTATATTAACTCGATTCAAAGAAGTATTATCCTCTCAATTATATAAATTAGCATAGCACTAACGCACTACCGTAATAATCTTAGATGTATTCGTTTTTAACATACCAGCGATATTATTATTAAAATTTTAGTTTTCTTAAAAACGGCCACCGCTATATAATAGTCTAAATCAAGACGAGTAAATAACTAGATAGGTATAATAGGTTAGGTACTATTTAACATCATTAGTAATTTTGTTTATGATTTTTTTCAGTAGCTTTTTGTTGGAAGTCATATTGAGCCATCAGCATATTTTACCACGTAATCATTAGGTTAGCTGTTCATTTCCTCAAAACTGCTACTAATTAATAACAGAATTTTGAATAAGTAAATAAATTATATTGTAAAATACTAGCGTATGCTTTAGTTACTGTGACTGTAAATATCATAAATATGCACAGCTTCTCTTACATCTTAACAATGACGAACGAAATACAGCGTCTACCGCTTTATTAAAAACAATATCTAGCTTTGAAAGCATCGCACCTCCAAATATAAATATTTAAATACGAATATCGCTGACGACATTGTCATTCATTAAACTTTCTCTCGAGACGAACGCCCTTTCAATGGCGTCAAAGGGTTCTCGACGATAGATTTTAAATGTACTTACTATACCAATTCAAAGCTGTTAGAGTACTGTCTACGCTATACAGAAATGGTTACAATTGTACCAACAGGCATATTACATGTCTTTACTAGTCCTCATTTATTTTTATTATTCCTATACTGGTTATAAATAAAACGTCAAGTGCGAGTTAGACTCGCGCATCAAGGGTTCCGTACAAACTCTTTAGCAAAGAAATCAGTCAAATCCAGACGAATAAGGCACAATAATTTTCTGATTTGATAACGATTATGACGTAACTTATTTAGTCCCTCTAACTATTGGCGTCTCGAGACTAAATAAGTTACGTCCAACCCTAGTGTAACAATGTACTATTTTGTATGAATAAACCACAAATTTACGGTTTTCTGATGTTTCCCTTTACTTGTGCTATAAGTCATTGCTTCTTGCCAAATTTCATGGTTCTAGGTCAACGGAAAGTACCCTACAGGTTTTTGGTCCATGGCGAGATTCGAAAATTATTTTTTCTGTGAATATACTAAAAATTTACGGTTTTCGGATTTTTCCCTTTACTTGTGTTATAAGACCTAGCTTCTCACCAATTTTCATGGTTCTAGGTCAACAGGAAGTACCCTAAAGGTTTTTGGTCCATGGCAAGATTAAAAAAATATTTATTCTGTGAATAAACTACAAATTTACGGTTTTCAGATTTTTCCCTTTATTTTTGCTATATGACCTTGCTTCGTGCCAAATTTCATGGTTCTAGGTGAACGGGAAGTACCCTATAGGTTTTTGGTCCATGGCAAGATTAAAAAAATATTTTTTCTGTGAATAAACTACAAATTTACGGTTTTCGGATTTTTTCCTTTACTTGTACTATAAGACCTTGCTTCTCACCAAATTTCATGGTTCTAGGTCAACGGGAAGTACCCTATAGGTTTTGTGTGCATGTGATTCCCTTGGAAAATTGAAAAAAAATAGACAAAAACAGCTGTAACTTTTGATTGCGTTGACTTAGAAGTTTGATTTATGTCGAGGCTTCAAGAGGTTACGAGCCTGCGTATATGATGTGAATATCAACTCGATAACCCTACGCGTTTCTGAGAAAAGTGGGTTGACAGACGGACAGACGGACAGACGGACAGACGGACAGACGGACAGACGGACAACAAAGTGATCCTATAAGGGTTCCTTTTTTCCTTTTGAGGTACGGAACCCTAAAAAGAATAATCGTTTACTGTCACCCTTCTGTCTTAGATAATATGATCTTCAAGAAGGAATTTACTGTATTTCAATGTCACATTATCATCATCAGCCTTGTATTAGTCCACGGCTGGACATAGGCCTCCCCAAATGAGCGCCATAGCGCCCTGTCTTCAGCTTGCTGCATCCAGCATCTGCCAGCAGTCTTTCGCAAATCGTCATCCCACCTGGTCGGATGTCGTCCTACACAACGTTTGCCGAGTCACGGTCTCTACTCAAAAACACGTTTACCCCAGCAGTTGTCGGTTCTTCTTGAGATATGGCCAGTCCACTGCCACTTCAGCTTGCTAATCCTCCAATGTCAAATAAAGGACCATTATTAATAAAACCAATTAAATAAAGAAATAACTCCTTTCCGTCAGAAATAATTAGGTCATCCAGTAGAAGTTATTTTAACCTGTTTAATCTTGAATTATACCACAAGTTGCCTCCCATGTGATACAATGGTGCCGACCTCACAGAATTGCACACTTTAAACTGGACTGAAATGGAGTAACTGGCGATGGTTCGGAGTTCTGGTTTCGGTGGCCACGAATCCACTTCGGGTCCCTAAACCACGCTTAAAAGGCCAAGTTGGAGGCTGCTAAATTGTAAGAAAATGTCAACATACATTTCCTCTATTTAGTGGTAGTTTACAGTAATGATGCGAGCAAAAAATTTTGATATACATATGTCTAATTTACTCAGTTTTAATTTAAATTTGTTATTTGATTGTTATTTTCTTTCTGAATGAAGAGAATTTACTCAGCAAATTAAGATATCAGAATTATCATATTTGACGACCTCTGTGGCGCGGTGGGCGAAGGTCTGCCTGCGACGCAGGAGGTTGCGGGTTCGATTCCCGCCTCGGGACAAATGTGATCTGCAGACATTTGTTCAGGGTGTTCTGGTCGTTTTCTATGTATAATAAAAAATATCTATCTATGTATTGTATTACATTATGTTTATCAGTTATCTAGTACCCATAACACAAGCTCTGCTTAGCTTGGGGCTAGGTAATGCTGTGTGAATTGTCCAGCATTATTTATTTATTTATTATTTATTTATTTATCAAAACCTTAAATTTGAACGTATTATGAAAGGTATCACTTCATCTAAATTGGTGTAATGAATGCCGTTACATGCTATTGGCGTGACCAGTTCGTCAGACTTGTTATAAAACCTTATCATACATACATCTTGGACTTGATGCTGACAACTCAATTTGTATACTACGAATATACCTACTCACATAAGCTCTGTATCACTGAAACAAAAAACATAAACCTTCAAGATTTTCATGTTCAACAAGTTTTTCTCAAAATTTCTTTAGACAGGTTTGGCTTTCATTAAGGCTGGATAAATAACGGGGAACCTTAGTTTTTTATTTTCAACAAAGGCTTCTCAAATTTTCTTTACACATGTTTGGCTTTTATCAAGACTGTATAAATAACGGGTAACCTTTATTAAATTTGTACTTTTACGAAGTCAAGTTATATTTTAAATGTTATATTTAATACAATACAAAAATTCTTTATTGTACTCCAGAAAATAACATTACATAGCGACATAACATAAGACTAGTACAATGGGCGGCCTTATCGCTTAGAAGCGATCTCTTCCAGGGAACCAGGATGATTTAGGTATACATTGCAGCTGTTAGGTATACGTTAGGTATACAGCATGATTTTAGGTACATCAACAATCAAATTGCAGCACTTAAAATTAGCAACCTGTAGTTTTTTATATCCTAGTAAAAATTCAAGATGTTTCTGTTACATAATCTGTGGCACAGCTTCTGCATAGCTACCGTCGGCTATAATAAACAGAAATCCGATATCCTTAGCAGCCACAGCCTCTTTAACTACAAGATCTCTGATAAGATGCTCGTTCGCTTATTATTTACAACCTGCTCATCGGCGTTGATTGCGCCAAAACTGACTGCGCTTTTTATTACGTCAACCTTCCACTCTAGGACAAGCAGACGGACGGCGAAATACCACCCTTATCAGGTGGATATTTCTCCGCCGGGTCGTAGTTTCCCCCGTTTTTAGAATGACTAGACCGATTCCAAAACGAACGCTGATTATTTGGGAATATCTAATTAATTTTCATTCGACGAGATGGCTGAGTGATTTTAGCTAAAATGTTGAACGTTGATCGTCCAAGAAGACAATTAATTGAATTCCGCCGTTTTGCAATCGGCCTAGCCATTCTACTGGCCTTACTATAATCGGGCTGATTCTACGATCCCGCGGCGACTAATATACCTTTCGCTCGCACTAAGCGGTTTTCCTCTACCTTCATAATTTGCATTGCTAAGGAACTCACTGATTGCTGGCGCTAGCAGTCTCTTTAAGACAAAAGGGAATAGGTGTCACCTAGAGCTTCGTGATACATCGTCAGCCACATCGTCACTTTCCATCAGGTAAAATTTTGGTCCAACAAAGGTCCTTCGATAATAAAAAACCTTTAATCTAGTATAAGGATACGAGCGTCATACCTTACAAGGAATTTTCTAGGATCTCGCTTAGTCTTCAGTTAAATAAAACACCAAACCATCCAAGATAATCAAATAAGTACACATAATGTACCAATATCACAATATTGGTACATTATGTGTGTCCCCGTAAATGAAGCACTATCAGAAAAGAATAACAAAGACGATAGAAAATCAAAATAATGTCAATCAAACAAGAAATCAATGCAGAGACCACAATAATTTAAAAAAACTTATCACGAACATGATAATAAATTTCCGAATTGATAATTTGTCAAGGATTCAGATGTTCACAAAAGAACATCAACGGCAGCTGCGATAGATTTCCGTGTACCCTTCACGCCCTAAATCCGGCGTCAGAAGGGGTCGATTCACGCGTGCGCCTGCGTCGATCCGCGTCGAATCGATTTATAAGCACGTGTCGTTTGTCACCGTGGTTATAGGATGTGTGTTGTCGAGTAACTGCATTATCGCTTCTGCCTTAGCGATCATCGCTATATTGATTTCCTCGCTCGATGCCTTTAATCGTAGTTACTAGTTTTTTTAACTGACTATTGATCGAATTATTGTTTATATTTGGCTATATGAACATATTGTTCTCGTAGATTTCTCCTTCAATTGTGGACTGATAATCTGAGATCGATCTAATCTTGGTTTTATTCATTCTTGATTTATAAGATAGATACAGCTTTAAAAAATTAGTAACTTAGTCACCTACTTCTTTGTCTAAATATAAAACCGTGATGATTTGATAGTTCCTACCTATTTTCAAGCTACCTATTTTCCTAGTTTAATACCATCTAAATGAACAGGCAATGTCTTTGTTAGTGGAACTTGAATAAAACTACTTTTTTTCCTTAAACATAAAAATAAATTCATTTAGGTACAGCAAAAACAAATGTTACAGCAAATTAGGCAATAAATAGATAGGTCGAGTTAGCATTAATAAATGACGATACGTGATATTGTGGCCTTTAGAACTGTTAAAAAGTTATTTGCTGAGGGCTTAGAGACTACGATTTTACCGATAGGTAGATCTCACACTAGGCCGAGTGTCGAGAGGTCCAATCTGATGATTCTACTATTTAAAGAACACCCAGAAACAGATTCCTCTGCATGCAACGCAACCGTCCATTTACTAGCCACGTTTTTACTTTCTTTAAGTTCGAAGACGACTGCTGTAAAACTTTGCTCCGTTTTATTGGCATATTTTATTGCGTGTGTAAGATTGCTGACGTATCCATTCAGTGTATATTCAATCAACATCAAAATATGGTGACGTAGGATATACACTGAATTCGTCTCAATTTTTGGTATATCTTTACTGCCAATATACAAAACATTGATTTTTACCACTTATGAGAATACTGATCCGATGGATAGATGGGGTTGTGTAAAGTGAACATTGAAAGAGTATGCAAATTAATAAACTATTCAAACAACTAGGCATAATGATGAAAATGAATAACAAATTATTACAAAAAAAAACATTATGGTAAATCCGAGGGGTGACATGAGGAAATGTTACCGGTTACCCCCTCACTATTGATTCGGGCTGTCACCGCAAGGGGCAACTTTAGAACATATTTGATTGATGCTTCTCTATTGTACCTACATGAATAGAATAAATAATATTGTGGAATCCCGTTGTTGATATGTTTGGGGGATACAAAATATTTGTGCTTCTGGTATTTGAACATTCAATGAAATGTAACAAATTGTTTAGCTGCTACTGTGCCAAGAATGACTGTCATTTGTTCAATGGTTCCAAATTTAAATTACCTCTTTTGTTTTTATAAATAAAACTTAAAAGTTGCTTTGTTCAAAAGGTTCTGATTACAAAAATATAAAAAAGTATTTAAGTAGGTCGTAACCCCTTTCAAAATCACTAATTAAAATGCATAATGCAAGCATCCCATTGGAATAGCTAACCCCATAGAGGACAGAATGAAGATATAAAGCTTGTGCCAAACCGGTTTGTTCCAATAAAGCCGTTTGCTATTGTTAACATTATAATTGGCAATAGTAGCTTATATAGCTACACAGCTTATATAGCATGAAAGCTCAGTAACTTTCATAAAAGGCTGATAAGAATTAAATTTGTTTTCACCACCTCACCTCACCAGCCTATAATGGTCCATTGCTGGACGCAGGCCTCTCCCTGATTTTTATCTCATGGTGGTTTTACCCATAATCCCCACGCTGGGCATGCATACCAAAAAACTGTGGTAACCTCCGGTTGGGAAAGCTACCACGACTTGTGCTGTACTGGGCTGGATAGCCCGCCGATTCTCGAAGGTGCCTTGGCCGGGGAGGGGTCCTATTCAGGTCCTGCGCTTCCTTGGGGTTTCCTTGGGGGAGTTCTTTGAGGAAAAGATTTCTTCAAGTTTCAGTTTTTATTCTTCTGTTGACTACTTCTATTCGATAAGGTATTAAAAATAATAATAACACCCAAAAAACCTTTGGTTTGTAACGGAGCGCTCATTGGCTCACTAATAAGTGAGCCATTTTTGCGATAGTACTAAGTGTGATTTGATTACAGAAAAATAAATACATTAAACGACAGGTAGGTATTGTAAATAAGCTATACAACAGCTATTACATTACAACAGAATCATAAATGAGGATAACCAAATGGCACATTTTTTTCCTACTCAGGTAAGTGTTTAAGGAAATACAATACACTTATAGATTATATGATTATCATATTCTAAACATCATTTTATGTAGGTACCTAGTTTATACTAGAATTAGATAGACAATTGATTCAGAAAGATTCAGAATCATTATTGACGTAGGTTCGATAGTAGGTACGATTTTAATTTCCGTTTGATGTTTTCATGTCAAACTGAACCAGCTTTTCTTTTCGCGCTGTGCTATGCCTGGGATTTGCATAAGGCGAAGGGTCACTCACAATTATTTGAATATTCCATGCAGCTCCCTGTATTACTGATCGTTACAAAAGATATTACGTTCACCGTAAAAACTACTATTACTTTCACGTTACAAGTACAGTCAGCTGCATTAATATGTAAACACTTTAGGGTCTTGACGCTTTAAAGCTTTGTAAGTGATTTTAAATCTTTAAGTAAATAAGTACTTTTCAAATTCTATATTATTATGTAAAATTAAGGCGAACTCATTTTTGCAGTGCCCTTTCAGGGTGCATGTACTGTACATAGATGTAAACATCTAGACCTAAGTATGTATGTAAGTAAATGCAAGCAATAAATAAATGAAATGAAATAAAGTTGGCTTACTCGAGGACCAAGTTCCGTCTGTTAGTAAACGTTTTGTTATGACAAGAAAATAGTTATAAATAAATAATGCTTGAAAATCCACGCAGCATCATTTAGCTCCAGAGCTGGCAGAGCTCTGTAAGGGGTACTAAATAACTGATACCATAATACAAGTGCTGTGTTTAACACCCCCGCATCGGAAAGCACGCACGTCAAGCTGTTGGTCCTGCGCGTGACGTCTCCCGGGTCATGTCAGTCAGCTGTCTGGATTATGAAAGTGTATAGAGATAGTGCACCTATGTTTTGCGTACCTACACACTTGTGCACTACAGGTAATAATATACTGCGCACATGACTAGTTTCCATTGAGACAGGCCGTCTCATCACATAATACGAGAAAACAACTAGTCCTCATCATTCACAATACCTACAAGAAAATAGCTATCATTATAGTCGCATAGGAAAATATCTACTATGGTGCAAACATTAGTCCCGCTGTGGAAATAGAATCCGCATTCTCCTGCGTCACTGACGGACCTACCTTCGCTCGCTGCGCCACTTTAGGTCGTCCGTAGGTACCTGCTAACTTAAGAGTTTACATTTACTGTAGCTGACTGTACAATTAATGTCGGGTTGGGCTTGTGTTACGTGTATTTACAGATTTCCTGTAAAATTATGACGAGAAATTACCTGTTACAAGTTTTACAAGTCAATCGAAGCTACTTTGTAAGTTGCATACGTAAAGTTATGTTAGTCAATCACCTGGGATGTTGGCACTGCAGAAATTCCAGTAGGTATTGCGTGGAAAGGCTTATGGTAAAGTTCCATCAAGAATGACACTTCACTACACTTACGTCGTATAGTGACACTTTATTTTACCGGAAAACATAGCCTTCGATGTTCAATCACTATGTTTCAGACCGATCTTCGAACTGAAACACGGCTTAGACGCTGTCCCAACGCCACGCACGCAGTGACTACGCACTTCGCTTTACAAGAAAATACAATACAATACACTTTACCAACAAAATATAGAAAATAATACAAAAAAATGTATAAATGTATGAAAATCTATGCAATAACATCTACTGCAACCCTCGAACACGCTACGCACGAATACGAGATAAAGGACGTCATTGCTACACGCGTGGCTTTTCAAATATAGCACCCATGCAGCTCAACGCTGTCAACGCTATGTAAACGCTATGCACGCGGTACACGTAAACCGGTAACGTACCGTATAGTCAAACTAACGAACCCACGCAGCTAACATGCGCCGTGGCCGTGCACAGCGGCTTAAGAGGATACCCCGAGCCAAATTAGCGCCGCTACCTATTTTATCTTGAACAAAGGTTATTTCAAAATTTTACCAAACTCAATTATCGCATCTCTGCCTAAACTATACAAAAAGACACTAGTATAGAGGCATTATAAAAAAGCTTATAATAGGTATCACAAACTGCACTGAAAATTTTGAAATTGCCTTTGTTCAACAAACAGGTGATAACATAAAATAGGTGGCGGCGCTAGTTTGGCTCGGGGTATCGTCTTAACTCTCCTTGACGACAGATGTGAGGTGCGCTCAATGGACCTCGATTCAAGGCGGGCGCGGCTTCTTCGTCTAGGCGCGGTTTTATGCGTTTTCTTCACACTATGTAAGAAATAATATACATGCGAATGTTTGGATAATAAGACGTTTGGTTGTATGTATGTTTTTTACCTTTTCACGCCAAAATTACTGAACAAAGGGGTGAGTCCTGTTGATGATTGCATCGATACGTAACCGTGACGTCTCTTTCTCCTTTAGGATGTGGTACAGCGACTATATCGTTCGGAAACAAATCCCATACACAAATGACGACCGATGTGGCGCGGTGGGCGAAGGTCTGCCTGCGACGCAGAAGGTTGCGGGTTCGATTCCCGCCTCGGGACAAATGTGTGTACGATCTGCAGACATTTGTTCAGGGTGTTCTGGTCGTTTTCTATATATAATAAAAAATATCTATCTATATATTGTATTATATTATGTATATCAGTTATCTAGTACCCATAACACAAGCTCTGCTTAGCTTGGGGCTAGATAATGCTGTGTGAATTGTCCAGCATTATTTATTTATTTTATTTTATTTATAATTCTCCATCAATATACCTAGCGAAAGCTAAGCGCTTATTTTGTAAGCCTAAAGAAATAAATTTATTGAGTATGAATTTGAAAGAATCATCAAAATCTGTTCATAAATGAACCTACAGATAGCCGATGAGAGATAGAACCTCCTCCTTTTTTGAAGTCTGATAAGAACCTCAATATCAATTCGTAGCGTAACACGCAAGCGAAAGAAGCCCGCGGCGTAACAATTCTACCTATTTAAAAATATCCATGTCAAACCACGTAACCCATGCTCTGTCCACAAAATTTGAGTTCATCGATAAACCAATGTTACACGATACAAAATTATTTAAAATATGCCCCGCGACTATAATTTCATGGCGATAGGCGGGACTAATAGATTCTAATGACCTCTCCGCCTTCACTTTCCAGTCATTATGCAAAACACAATAAAATATATCTAATCAATACTTACATCGAAACGAAATAGGCATTTTGAGACAACGGTCGATACTTTGGATAGTGAGATTACTCGAAGCTTTAAGATAGATAAGCGTATGTTGAAATTCACCATTTCTTACGACGCATACTAGCGCCGCCATCTTTTTTACAATATTTTTACGAAAAATTATTTTGTTCAACAAATCAATTTTGAAAAAACCATCGGGCAGTTTGTGATACCTATCATAATGCTTCTTTTTAATTGACTAATTTGTGTATTCGTATATCTCTGCCACCAAGAACAACTTCGCATCTCGCCTAAACTAGAAAAAAAAATATTAATTATAAAAAAGCTTTGACCAAACGCCGATTGTTTTTTTTTTTTGAAAATTCCTTTGTATAACGTATTAATAAAATAAATAGATGGAGGCGCTAGTGTCAATCGGGGTACCGCCTTAAATCACCAGATGCTGACCGGTGGTTTTCAGAATCCATATTTTGATCGTATCATCGACATTGCAGATACAGTACCCATACATGATGGAATCTGATTGATCTAAACTAAAAATCAACAAATTCATTAGTATTTACACTGTTTTATAGTTTTTTGAGTCAAATCCCTCGGGAAATAATTTTACATGGGACCTAGAGACCACTTTCCATACGAAATGAAAGAATTTTTCAAATCGGTCTTTAATTGCCGAAGAAATTAACGAACTTACAAAAAAAATACATGCAGCATAGAACATCTTACATCTTTGGATATTTTCGTCGGTTAAAAAAAAGGATTATTAAAATTTGGTTGCTGGTGGTAAGTTTATTAACGCTTTTATTTATGGTGATAATGATGCACCAGATCATTTAAAATCGAACTAAATAACTACTAAAGAAGATGAATGACATATAAAACGTGTAGTACGGTTATAAAAAGACGCAATGCAATAAAATGTACTTACCAAATAACTTATTAGTGGAAATGTAATAAATATACATTTATAGCGTATTAAACAACTGTAAAAACCCAGTTAAATGAAGACTGTGTGACCAAAAAAATATTGTGAAATTTAGGATTAACAATAGATGAGTGTTGATTAAAGTTTGATGGCAAAACTCAATTCTGCGGATTATTTTGATTGGCTGTAAAATACGTGTGAATATTTATAATGGATTCTCAATACCAGAGATAAATTTATTGAGGTATAACCACAGGCGAAGGTCGAAGGCAAGGACAATTAAGCAAAACTGGGTTAGAATCATTCACTGTTTCAACGATGTTTGACGAAACACTACATCCTAATTCATTGGATAAAAAGTATTTATTTTCGTATAAAAGACACCCAACATAAAATTACATTCAAGCGTTAAAAGCTACCTAGACATTTCTACACAACTTTATTCTTTAAACTCAATTATCTCGAAAGTAACATCTTGAGGGTTGGTTCCTTTTTGCATAACTACGTCCGATTATTCAATTATACAGTAAATAATTCTGTTATAAACAAAAATTCAAGTTTGAATCCTCGCTCTAACTGAGATGATCTTGTATGAAGATGCGAAGGATCCTAGTTTCTACTTTTTTACAAGTAAATAATATTTAATATTATTCTCAAAATCAAAATATAAGTTTTATTCGTGTTCGGCGGGACGGGACTTGAACCCACCACCTACCCTCATGGTCTAACCAACTGAGCCACGAAATCAAGTAGTCATCGAGTCGAAAATCTTTGGAGATCCTATCCTACGGTGTGTTAAACCCCAAGGGATATTGTAAAAAACCTTTTTTATTCGAATGCGAATAACGAAATGTACCTAAGTATGTCATCATCAGCCTATATTTGTCCATTGCTGGACATAGGCCTCCCCTAATGAGCGCCATAGCGCCCTGTCTTCAGCTAGCCGCATCCAGCATCTGCCAGCAGTCTTTCGCAAATCGTCATCCCACCTGGTCGGAGGGCGTCCTACAATACGTTTGCCGAGTAATAAAGCCTACGTATGTAGTTTTCATAAAATGCAGTTCATAATCATACTATAACTGGATCTTATTACTCTGAAGTTAAGCAACCATGTTTACATCCACATAAAGTCGTATTAAAGAAATCTTATAAGGTGTTGGTATTAAGCTCACAAAAGGAGAATAGCGGTTCGTACTATCCCACTCTTTATTATGAATTTTACGTTTTCCATCTAGCATTCAATATTGTGATAATACTACTCAGAATCTTTCTGAGATAGACTGACTCGCCCCAAGGTCTGTAGTCATCAGAGATCTCTCAGTAACAGTAGAAGGTCATGATTGCAAGTAATGATGATTTATGTCATCGTCAACATTATAGTCAGTCGGATCGAGGCTAAGTTTTTTCTAAATCTGGGAATTTATAGTCAAAGATAGATATAGACATAGAGATCCCAACTCTTTCCGTGGGTGTCGTAAGAGGCAACTAAGGAACATACGCCGAGGGGCGGGCAGCAGCGCCTCTTGCAGTATATAGGTATGTACTACCAAACTGCAATCCCCAACCCGCATGCCCAGCGTGGGGATTATGGGAATTACCCCAATGAGATATAAAAAAATCAAGGGGAGACCACGTCCAGCAGTGGACCATTATAGGCTTTTTAGGCAGACTAGAGATACATATATTGACACAACAGAGTTACAGCACAAAACAGAAAGGAGAAAAATATACAATAGTTGCTAGGACTTACCTACTTACTCACGAACAGACTAATTAAATAAATTATTTGAAGTATTTTCTCGTTTCCTCCACAAAGCCATCAAGATAAGAACAATATCAACAAAATAACTCAAAATATCACCATCGACGTATCTTTAACGTATCTCCATAACATTTATTGCGGCAACTCCATAGATCACGCATTCTATAGTATCGACATTATCGAAGTTTTCACAGCACTATCGCGAGATATAAAACAAAATATTGCATCACAGCCAACTGGACGTATTATAATGAT
Source organism: Eupithecia vulgata (assembly GCA_946478455.1). Classification (NCBI taxonomy): domain Eukaryota; kingdom Metazoa; phylum Arthropoda; class Insecta; order Lepidoptera; family Geometridae; genus Eupithecia; species Eupithecia vulgata. Next base: position 5,657,469 of record OX297869.1, on the reverse strand, counting down.
AATATCTAAAACTCACGAGCTTTCATACCAATAAAACAATATAAAAAGTTATTGATAGTAATTTATTCTGTACAAGTCCAGTGGTTGAACGAGGAACTAGGAACAAAATGACGAGGAGAAAAAAGAGACAATGTAAAATTGTAGGTTTATAGGTAGAAAATACTTTTATTGCACACTTAGACTAAAAACAATTTACAAATAAATCAAACATAAAATAAGTGACAATTGGCGGTCTTGTCGCTCAAGGCCGATCTCTGCCAGACATCCTGTTATGGATAGGATCAACGGATATACATGGATCTGTGTACATCTAATGGTACCTACTACTAATATTATGGTGTCAATGAAATGGTACTACTAAGCTGAAAAATACATCATCATCAGCCTACATTAGTCCACTGCTAGACATAGGCCTCCCCAAATGAGCGCCATAGCGCCCTGTCTTCAGCTTGCCGCATCCAGCATCTGCCAGCAGTCTTTCGCAAATCGTCATCCTACCTGGTCGGAGGGCGTCCTACACTACGTTTGCCGAGTCGCGGTCTTCACTCAAGAACACGTTTACCCCAGCGGTTGTCGGTTCTTCTCGAGATAATGGCCAGCCCACTGCAACTTTAGCTTGCTAATCCTTTGAGCTATGTCGATAACCTTGGTCGGATGTATTCGTTGCGAATCCTATCCATCAGAGAAACTCCTAGAGAAAAGAATATAGAGTAATTATAAATAAAAATACAAAGGTGAGACATTTACATAACAATTCAAACGAGTGTTCACACAGTGCCAGTTTCGGCGGAATATAGATGCCATATCCATTTATGTCTAGGTAGTTGTCCATTACATATCAGAGATAAGTAAAACTGTATGGGAAGCCAGGTGGGCGGTAATCCAGTGATTACAACGCATTACCATCGGTCACACCAAAGCAACGATAACTTTCATATAAATACCCAATTTGCTTACAATTCATACGTTTGTTTATTCAATAACCATGATTTCAATCTCGGATTAAGCATTACCGAAGCTTTAGGGATTATCCACCAAAATTAATTTATCTTTGACTCGTAAAAATAAATTCACACACATTTGAATTCCGAAGATAAAATTTTAAGCAATATATTATAATCATTTGACACTATGATCATTAATATTTAATGTTAATGAATTACTTTTTGTTACACCTCTCGATAAGATCAAAGAAGATGAAGACGTCAGTGGGCGAAATCGGAACTAAGAACAATGTTGTAAATAAGCAAAATACAGTTATGAAGACAGAAATGAGGCTGCTAATGAATTTCCTCATGCTAATATCGGATGGGAGAAGAAAACTTTACATGTTTAGGGAGCTATAGTTCGTGATCTGAATGTGCACACAAATTGATTATTAGGAATACAAATCAGTCTATCGAGTTACCAGAGGATTCTATATTATATTCAATAATATAAGTTCGTAGAAACTAATTTTGTACGTGTTTTTCTCGACTAATCCATGAAGAACAAATATAGGTTAAGCTTAAAAGTGTTAAAAATGTTTGACCATTAAATAATGCCTTGGTTAGCTTTTTTGCTTTACAGTGCGTAACTCACACTGGGATGATTTTTTTCGAAAATTGAATAATGTCCCAAAATTTTTCGATTTCGCCTCGAATTCGGCAGGATTCGAGGTGCAGATTCAAACTCTGCCGAAATCGAAAAATATTGAGACATTATTCAATTTTCGAAAAAAATAATCCCAGTGCGAGTAAGAGTAACGCACTGTAAAGCAAAAAAGCTAACCAAGGCATTATTGAATGGTCATACATTTTTAACACTTTTAAGCTGTTAAGTTAAAAATCGACATTATTAAATATTATTTTATTTTTATTTTAGTTATTACAGGCACAACAAACAGCTATATTTTAAATATCTAATTTACTACACAAAACAAAACTAAATTTTATAAGATAACTACTAAAACAAACTTACAACTATAAAACTATAATTAAAACAAAAAGAACTAATGGTAAGTACAATTAAGGACATAACTTTTTCAGGACCTGAGACTTAAACTTTCCTGTACCATTTGCGAATATATCAATGTCTATAAAATTTACATTGTAGGACTCTCTATCATTCGGCGAGTAGGCATACGAAGCCCCGCGTTGATGCGACAGGTGTTTACATGGAAAAGTTTAAAAAGTAAATTTTCGTAGAAAATGCCTTGGTTACTTATACGATTCATAGTTAGTTATCTTTGTAAAACCAATAACGGCTATCCAAGTGAAGCCACCGGTCCGTCCAGTGTCCACAAACACTACGCAGACACAGGGCCCGAGTCATCGCTCCCTAAAGTGTTGACATTCGATTGTTTATTCGTCCCACACATACACAGTTGCACACACTAATTACAAACATAAAAACCTTTTTGTTCATTGACTGATGAAGTATCAATAGCTGGAAGTATTGATATAACCTTGATAATAACCTTATGCGAAGACTTTAAGTATAAATCGTACAATACGCTGTATGAGTAGGTAGATACTCATACAATGTTTTGAAGCTTAAGAAGAAAAACTTCTGATAACATACTAACTATTAAAAAATTCATGAGCACAGTTGCAGGTTGATTCGTATTCTGCGATCTAAGCACGCTGTAACAAGAATCAGCTTTTTACCGCTACACGCTAGTAAGTATCAAACCTATACACTAGCCAAACTCGATGTAGAATGTTTGTACACAAACCGCAACACAAATCAAGAAAACAAAATAAATAGGTACCTATTTAATGAAGGGAAAATAGATAAATAAAGCAAATTGCAAAATTTAAAAAAGACGCGGCAACAGCGTCAAAAAGTTTTTGGTTATTTATGGGTGGTTTGTTCACAAACAATCTACATCGAGTTTGGCTAGTGCAAAGTTTATGCAACTGACTCGATGATTAAACTCAATGAGTTCTCAGTGATAAAAATAATCATGTGAATAACTTTTCATGGAAAACTATCGAAACAATTAGTAAAATCTTTGACTAGTTTTGCACAATGATGTACATTATCTGCAGTTGAGTATCCTCAGGAATTAGATAGCAGGTACTTTCGTAATATAGAGCGTTGTCTTGTTTTGTCCTCGCTACATATTTTGTTATCTTGAGTACTTCCAGGTCTTCAGTTAATTCATTCGGATTTTTACAAACTATTACATCATCTCAGCTGGTCCTGAATAAGCCGTCCGAATCTAGAGATGTACCTACCGTAATTTTTTGTCTTCAAACTATCATTTACGTTATTACATTTCTTTTACGCAAATACAAGCGCGAAGACTACACAAAAAATGTTTTATGTAAATGAACAAGTATTTTTGTACATTCTCATCTCAAAGCCTGAAAATATGTGTATCTTGTTTTGTTTTATTTTTCTCAAATAGGATTTGTTTTCAGCGTTCACATTTCCTCATGAATTGCTATCGGAAATGGCGCGTTGGTGTAAGGGTCTTTTATCTCGAGGTATGCCACTCGAGTGTTGCTCTTCAAACTGGACTTTGATCTAACGTGTTTGCATATTGAGGGTTTGCATTATTGAAGCTAGTTTTAATCCAGGCTTTATACTTGGAACTAATATTATTAGCCTCATTATCTGCTGAAATATCTATGTCTCTAAGAAGTCTATTATGTAGTTTTAAGTTACTGGTTGAAAAATGTTATCGTTTTAATCGTTACAAGATCCAGGTGATTTTGAATTTTATGATCCGTTTTAAATATTAAAACTCTTCACAGGCTCCAGAATTTATGTCCACAATTACCATGTAAATGCGAATTCGGGAGTATCCTATCAATAAAGTTGGATGACCAATAAATCGTAATTTGGGGAAAGTTTGAAGGCCAAATTATATGGTTGAGTATGTCAATCCAGAAGTGCTCTAATTGGCCTGTAATCCAGTACCCACATCAAAAGTAAATCAATATTTGTATTAAAACTTGAATACATAAAAAGTATCGGCAGAAAATTAACTTTGAAAATTCAACAGATAAACAAAGTCACGGACGTGATATCAAAGTTAAAGTTATAACAATTAACGAGAAATTTATTACAATAGCAAGAGGGGAGAAAGTTTTTCGAGTATTTTCTTTCCCACATACAATAAGTTCAACGTTTTATTTTGTGGTTTCGTGTAAATTCGAGGATTACTTAGCCTTTTGACAGTCTCAAAATATGATAACGACGGGTATTTTACGATATTTTGCCAAAAACATCATTTTCTGATTGCTTTACCAGAGGACTACCGAAGTGGTAGGTATTAGGTGTTCATAGACTTGTTTTTTCTTCAAGATTCAGAAACAATAAATTAAATGTCCTCTAAATATCAAGGATTCTAGTTTCAGGTAAACACCTTATAAAAGATTATGACGTCTGGAAAGTTTCCTTCTTGATTTATTTTCACGTTATTTTTGGAAGTTTGGAACTTCTGAGTTCGACTATTTGAAATGAAATAGATGTTTGTGAAGTTATTATGAAATTTTCCAACATGCTAAAGCTTCTTAACATTTTTCTGTAGATCTACTGTGAGAAGCTTGTTAAAGTCTATGTTAGGTAGAGGACGATTTTTGCATAAGAATAAATGTAAGACCATGCGAAATGACACAAGAGTTTGGAGGCATACCCAGCAATGGCTAAAATCGTGGCAAAAAGAGACGTTGACAGCATTGGCATGGGTCCATTCTAGACAGCCTAATCCTTTCAATGTTGTTGAGGTTTTATATTCAATTCTTTGATAAATACCTTCGCTGCTTGGCACACTTGCCTAAGTGTGAGTAAAGTTCGGTATCGGAACGTACGGAGCGAAAGAGTTTGTTGATTTTTATTGATTTCTATGGTAGATACAGCGCGCACTGAATCGGTATATTTGCCGATTCCGATGCCAGAGACCGATATGTCTGCCGATGACGTCATCGGTAGGTAACAATATCCTCGTCAATTTGAATTTCCGTGTTCGAACTACTTTGGGCCGAAGCGAGTGGGACGAACAGGGACAACCTCACTACGAGGATATTGTTGCGAGTGACGTTATCGGCAGAAATACGATCAGAATCAATAATTTGAACGTTATAAGAATAATTGTAATTGTAATTGCAGATACGCATATTGCCGATGCAAAATCCGAAAACAGCTCATAAGACAAATTCTATTCTTAACATCCTTTAATGGTCCACTGCTGGATGCAGGCCTCCCCCGGATAATCTGGGGAGTAATGCCCATAATCCCCACAACAGGCAGCAGTTTGGTGGAAGATTTGTTCTGCAAGAGGCGCTGCTACCCGCCCTCCGGTGTATGTCCCTTAGTCGCCTCGTATAACACCATGGAATGGATTGGGATGGTGCAAATTCTAAGCTGGCAACCACACGGATACAAAAAAACCAATCCGAAAAACAAAAATAAATACGATCGGTAAATTGTAAATACCGACTCATGGTACGCTCCTACGTTCCGTTTCCGATGCAGTAGACGCACAACCTTTGTATGAGTTGAGTAGGTAACGAGTCTCTAATCTATACAGCGTACTTACTCATACATAAACACAATGACTGAGAGTACTTATGTAGAAGTAGAAATGGAGAAATAGAGTGAAACTATGCGCATTCCTAGTCTCAAGTGTAATGTTTTCGAAGAAATCTATGAGATTGATAGCGTTATCAATCAGATTGCTAATTATATAGGGGGATTACCATATAAATAAAATTATATATTTAGGTCAATAGCACTTGAATTAATCGTTTTATTGGCAGGATTATATATATGTTTACCAACAACAATGTTTTGATTTAGTTTCGCTCTTCTGACCAAAACAGATGGCAGCTTTAAATTAATTAATGCCAACCAAGGCTTATTCCACAGCAAAAAAATACCAACAACCTATCAATCCCATAGTTTTATTTGAGAAAGTATGGTAGTATGTATATGTGTACCTCTAAATCTCTTCTAAATCTAAAACTTAATCTTAAATTAAAAAAAATACTATAAAATATCAACTGGAGCCCCTCAGTGTCACTCTCAAACCAACTCGAAATTTTGTAGCCATCAAATTCACCGAGTAAAAGACTAAAACAGCAGCCATGAAGCTAGGAATCTTAAACAAGGTTAAACGATACTTCACGCCGGGACAGCTTCTATCCCTTTAACAAGCATAGGTCCAATCTGGCATGTTTGGGACGGCTCAGCCTAGTACCAGCTTGTAGCCTTACTCGACAAAACGAAGGGCCTTCCAACTCATTGACGAGCAGCACCTTGCAGAGACTAAGGTCCAAAGTCTCCATCAACGCCGAAGAATTGCTTGTCTCTCGATCTTTTACAGGATAAACTTCGGAGAATGCTCACAGGAACTACATGAGCTGATCCCACCATCCCTTTTCACTCCAGGACGCAGACGCACAGCGCATTACCACCCCTACTTGGTGGACATACCGTCCACTCGCACTAAGCTGTTTTCCTCCACCTTCACCATCGTACCGCTGGGGTTTGGAACACGTTCCCTGCTGCTGTTATTCCGGTAAATCAAACCTCTTCAAAACAAGAGTAAATTAGGATCTTCTAGACCTTCGTGATACATTGTCGGCTACATCTTCACTTTCCATCGCGTGAGATTAAGGTGAGAGGTCAAACGAAGGTCTATTGACTATAAAAAATAAAAAGTTTACCTTTTGCTTAGCAAGCATAATTTATGTTTAAATATACTACAATAAGTCAAGTCGGGTTGCAGGTGATGATGATGATAAGAAGGGATATACAATTATAGGTACTTATTATCTTATCTAAAGTTTTATTAACATAATAATTATTTTAATAGTTTGCCATTAAGAAAGATATTGATGAAAATTTTCTACATACCTATAAGTTTTATCCCTTAATCGGATTGAAGATCGTAAACTTACCGTTTAAAACCACGGGAAAAGTTTTCCTCGTCATCTTTACTTACTTACATCTTATTTGGCATGAACGGAAAAATCAACCTTATCTTCTCAATCATAAGACATACATAGGTACGTCCCCCGACTAGGGGGCTTTTGGCATGAATACCACGCACCATCGTAAAACATAATCCTAGTTGCACACATTTGTCAACCGATATCGACTTTCCGAGTTCGATTCCCGCCTCAGGACAAATGTTTGTAATATTGCAAATATTTGTGCACCTGCACAAATATTTGCAGACTTCTGGGTATTTTCTATGTATATTATCAAATATATATTTATGTAACGTATTTTATTAAGTTTATCAGTCATTCGATACCGATAACACAGGTTATATTATAAAACAGTTCAGCACTATCTAGCCCCAAACTAACCTATAGTTTGGGGCTAGATGGTGCTGAAATCCATAATATCGTGAACACTGCCAATGTCGATATAACGCAGCCAACGCCGCGTCTTGTGGACTAGGGCATGGCGGTATTGGGCTAAATGACAATACCGGTAATTTACCGGTATCAAAATTTTTAAAACCGGGATCCCGGTTTTTCGGTATTTTTTCGGTATTTCACTATAAATACTAAAAGAGCAGAAAAAAATATTTTTCACTCCATTTAATATTGTATAACACTGAATAAATGTACCCAGAAATGTTATTTGAAATCAGCCTAACGTTTATTGATAATTTAAAATGGTCCTTTCTACATTATAGTCTTTATTTTACTTAAACAATCAAATCGAGTTTAAATATCTATTAGGATGGCAATGCCTGCTACCCATATCCATGCCTGTCAAATCTGTCTAAATCACCAGTTGATTTTTTCTTAGAGCCGTCTTATTTGGACCTGGAATTTCATTCAGTTTCAGCTCAGTTTGTAGGCTAATTTGAACGGTTTGGCATAGTGCTTGCCCCAATGCTGCTCCTCCAAAATATCTTTTGTCTTCATGACAATAGGACGGGCTTTTGTGTGAGTTGACACAGAATTGTTTGATACAAACATGCTCCAGCTGTGAAGATCGTGCCTGTTTCTAAATGGGATTTTCTGAATATTAATTTCAAGCACTTCCTACATATAACACTGCCACTTTATTGGACCCCGTAACTTTCCATATCTTCAGTTGTGTGCAAGGTGTTGCACATCTCATCAATGCCAGTGCAATACTGCTGTCGAATAGCTCATTACGGATTGTCGTGTGTTATAGGATCGCCAGTCAGATATCTTGCCATGCCATGCCACATCATTGGGCCTTTGTGACCGCTAAAGTAAAATCTACTCTCGAACCGAATGGTATTTTGCATGACGATGGTAGGTAAGAGGTCCGACGACGACAGTATGACAGCAGTCCCATGGGAGTTGAGTTGAGGAACCCATTGTGTGGGACGCTACTTCAACATACTTGCGCCTTTCCATCTTCCCGCACATCCAAATCTGCCGCCGCACTAACCCGTGCGGCGGCAGATTTGGCTTGACGATCTCAAGAGCTGCTAATATGCAGATCTCGACAGATCCTACGCTGCTTAGCCTACTTTCAGTTGTAAATATGAATTCCATCTTTTTGTTTGTATTATTTGATTGTTGAAATTACAGGAACAGTACTACCCGTAATGAGCTCGCTGCAATTTCTACGCACACATTGACATTGATTAGAAGTAAAGATTTTTTGAAGATGTTTTGGGTGTTGGCAACCCTATCAACAGCTGTTCGCTTTTGTGCTCCCTATCATTTATTCATAAAATAATTGTTTTTACGTAGTTTTCTAGTGCCTTTTCCGATTTCATCGTATATAAATAACATAAAGCAAGTGTACAAATAGTTATAAACGTAAAAATTGTGTAACAAATGTGTTTTGGCCTTCGGAAAATCGGCTCTAACGGTTATTATTTTTGACAACAAATTTGGCTGGTTTGTGTGTTCTGAAGAATCCGGAGCATATGTGAGTGGAATTCATATACGAAGGATTACTTTTTTCAAGTAAGCTAACATCTTTTACTGTCACGTAAGTACTTCGGGCATTTTTTAGAACACATAACCTAGACATTGTATTTTCTGTATTTTGTGTCTTGAGCTCGCGGCAATAACATTTCATAGTTCCATATTCGAAATGAACACTAGAAGCGCCTTGTTACGTCAGGCAGAGGCCAACAAACTAAACCAGGCTTTACTAGAACTCAAGACAGCCAGGAGACAGATTTCACAATTAGAATTAGAACGAGATGATAATGAAAAAATTCTCTTAGAAGCGCTAGACAATAACAAAAAATTAAAAAATGAGATGTCTACGCTATTCTGCCTAAATACTTCAATTATCGAGGAACGGGATAGGCTTCAGATGACAATAGATAGGTTCGATGAACAATGTGGCATTGAGTTTGAATCCGCTCTGCACAGAACTTCAACTCTGGAGAAGGAATTGTGTGATGCCCACCACCACATCACCCGGCTAGAAGAAGCGGCCCAGAACTCTGCCACCGCGAAAACTCAAACTTTATTCGATGAGCTAGTAACGGCTAACCAACCATCAGGCCATGTTTCTGTTGCAGGCTGCAGCATGCACACTATGCATACTATTGATTTAACAAAAGATGACTCTGTGTGTAATGTGGCAGCTAGCAGCAAAAACAAGAAACACAAATTAAGCAAAAAAAAGTTGAAAAAATATGTAAAAATCAACAAATTCATAAACAAAACAAAAACTTTATTAAAAAATCAAAAACATGTAGTCGCTAAGCTAAAATGTAAAAGAAAAGTTTTAGATAAACTAGAGCTCTGCACAGCACAGCTCAATTATAATCAGACCCAGTATGAGGCTGATATGCAGGAGCTGAGGTGCAAACTTGGCCAGGCGGAGCACTCCCTGGGACAATACATCAGCCTATATGAACAAACCACTGAACAGACAAGGGAACTCAATCTGGCCATGGATGCACTTCTCACAAGCCAGGTGAGTCTGGAGGGCAGGGTTCTGGAGGGCTGCTGCTGCTGTGATCATGGCCCAGTCTGTGACCACTCAGGTTCGGACAGTACTGTGTCAGCCGTATCCCCTCTGGATCTCAGCACTTCATGCTCAGGCAAAAAAACCATAATGTTCTGCGATGAAATTGGAAAAAACATGGGCCAGTTTTTAAACATGAATATGGAGCACTCTGTTAATAATTGTTTACCTAACTGCAATCTCCATGATATTATGCACAAAATTGATAATATAAAATTTCACAATAAATCAAATTTAATAATATTACTTGGAAATAAGGGTAATGTGAACAAATCAGACTTAATTAAATATATGAATAAATTAAATTCACTTAAATTAAATCAAATTGTAATGTTCACATTCCCCTACAGCGACAGCTTGCCAAATATAGAAAATAACATAAGATATAAGCTAAACATGACATTGCATACTATTTCATGCAATAACAATGTTCATGTAATTGACACTAACAATATTGTTAGTAAAAAATATTATTTGACTAGAAAAGGTAGTTACTACCTTTCAAATTATTACAAAAAACAAATAGCTGTTTCGCTATCCTATTATTTTGATATTACAGCCAAAAATTTGGCTATACAAGATGCTTCTTTTGAGCATTGTAACAAACTTACTACCAAGACCTTGGAAGTTCTTCCAAGCCATTTAAATTACATATAAAGACAATAGAGGAAGTCTCTAGCCCTAAACCGTCAAATAATATTGATTACACAAAAATTCAAAGAAACCAATCCTGTAAAATAAATGCAAAGTTTACTAACTTGGTGCATCAAAATATTCAAGGCTTAAAAAGTAAATTATTAGAGTTGGAATTGTACATGAACGCTTTTAATATTAACATCATTTGCTTAACTGAACACTGGTTGAAAAGCTATGAGCTCATGTTCAATTTCAATAACCACCAAGTTGGTAGCTGTTTTTGCAGATCACATGCTATTCGTGGAGGCTCATTAATTTTACTAAATAAATTCATGAAATTCAAAGACCGTCAGGACATAACATGCTTATCCGTAGAAAGCCACATTGAAGTAGCATGTGTAGAGTTGGAGCAAACAATTGTAGTAAGCGTATACAGCCCACCATCAGCTTCTTTTGAAATATTTGAAAATGTTATGGAAGATATTTTATTTAAATTATCAAAATCAAATAAAACTCTCATGGTATGTGGAGATTTCAATATTGACCTTTTAGAAGCTTACTCCCTTAGTACTAGATTGACAAACTTATTTAACTCTTATAATTTAAGGCCATTATTTATGGAACCGACTAGAATCACTGAAACCTCAGCAAAATGTATAGATAATGTATTTGTTTGCCAAAATGAAAAAATTGTAAGTAAAACTATAATAAGCAATTTAAAATCAGATCACTTAGGTCAATTAATCAAATTAGAAATTCAAGTGAAAAATAATAATTGTAAAAGGAAAATAAATTACATACCTGTGACCATAAGTCGATTTGAACGGTTAAAATTGGATTGGGAATCTAAACCCTCACCTAATTACTCACAAAACAACCCAAATGAGTCTTATTGCAGGTTTTTTACCAAATTCACCAATGCTTTTAATTCAATATTCACCCCCAAATCGATCATGGTCTCAGAAAAACTTAACTTTAGTGAGTGGGCAACAGTGGGTATACATAAGAGTAGACAAAAATTGTATGAACTGTATAGTGAAAAACAATATAATTTTAGCCAAGAGTTCAAAGAAAAAGTTAAAAATTACTCAAAAATGTTTAGGAAAGTTTGTCGAATAGCAAAGTCAAATTATATTAGCTCAAAAATTAAAACTAGTGAAAATGTAATAAAATCAACTTGGAAAATAATAAATAGTGAAACTGGAAAGGTCAGTACCTATGTTAATGATTACAATTTAAAGGTTAATGATTGCTCAATCAAAAATGATGTTAAAGTAGCCCAAGCATTTGAAAACTTTTTTACTGACATTCCAATCTCTACTACAAAGTGTCTAAACTCTTCTCAAATAATCGCTGAGTCATTACTCATTGAAAATGTACAAAAATGCAAAAATAAATTTAATTTCAACTATGTAGATGGAAAAGATATTAAAAAAGCCTTTAACCTTTTAAATATAAAGAAAACTGCAGACCTCTGGGGCATTTCCGTTAGAATTATTAAACCATTGATAGATACCATTGCACCGGATCTGGCTTTAATATTCAACGAATCTATCGATTGTGGCGTATTTCCTGATCTAATGAAATGTAGTAAAGTGGTCCCACTGTTTAAATCGGGTAGTAGATCTGACCCCACTAACTTTAGACCAATATCAGTACTGCCTACATTCAGCAAAGTTTTTGAAAAACTTATTTTACATCAAATGCTCAGGCATTTCAATGGCAATGACCTGCTACACTGTAAACAATTCGGATTTACTCGCGGCAGGTCAACTACTGATGCTGGTGTAGAGTTAGTATCGCATATTTTTGATGCTTGGGAGAAGTCGCAAGATGCTATAGGCGTTTTTTGCGACTTGTCAAAAGCATTCGATTGCGTACACCATGAAACATTAATCAGGAAACTACATCACTATGGAATAATGGACTCCTCTTTGGATCTTCTTACGTCTTACTTGAGTGATAGGATACAGAGAGTTGAGATTAATGGGAAACGGTCTGCGGGGTCTGTAGTTACAATGGGTGTACCGCAGGGTTCTATCCTCGGTCCTTTCTTATTTTTAGTTTATATTAACGACCTGCCTCATCTTGTAAAGAATAATCACGAGATTGTACTGTTTGCTGATGATACTTCTTTAATTTTTAAAATGAAACGACAGAGTACAAATTTTGACGATGTGAATAATGCAATCTCAAAAGTAGTCCATTGGTTTAGTGTCAATAATCTTTTGCTTAACGAAACCAAAACAAAATGTATTAGATTTATTCTACCTAATGTTAAACAAGTTAAGGCTGATGTAAACGTAAAGGGAGAAACGTTAGAAATTGTTAAAAGTACCGTATTCTTAGGAATCACTTTAGATAATAAACTTCAATGGGGCCCACACATAGATAAGTTATCGAGGAGACTTAGTTCTGCAGCGTATGCAGTCAAAAAAATCCGTTTTCTTACAGACGTGGATACATCTAGACTTGTTTATTTCAGCTACTTCCACAGTATTATGTCATATGGTATACTGCTGTGGGGGAACGCTGCAGATATTAACACCGTATTTGTGCTGCAGAAGAGGGCTGTTCGTGCTATCTATAATATGGGTCCCAGAGAATCCCTACGTGATAAATTTAAAGAAATAAACATAATGACAGTCCCCTGTCAATATATTTATGAAAACTTGTTGTACACTCATAAAAATATCAAAAGCTTCCCTAAAAATAGCGATATACATAATATTAATACTAGAAATAAACATAAACTCGCTGTGCCCACAACCAGGCTTCACAAGATAAATGTATCTTTCAAAGGGCAATGTATACGCTTCTACAACAAAACTCCTAGTGAGTTGCAAAATCTATCAATTAATAAATTCAAACAAATTGTCAAAACTTTTCTGTGCAAAAAGGCTTACTACAAAATATCAGATTATTTAGAAGATAAAAAAGCTTGGGACGGGTTTTGCTCCAACTCGAAAAATAACAACTAACAGGCTAAAGGTTTCTTCGTCGCTTCTTTACTTTAGTCTACACACCGAAGCGACAGAAATCAAAAACATCACTTTATTTCCGTGTCAGTGTTTTATTTTAAGAATTTGACTTTTTCTAAGTATACATTTTTGTATTTATGGAAATAAAGAATTTTTGATTTTGATTTTTGATTTTGATTTTACACAATATAAGATGAAACACGGTCTTACACTATTCTACGCGTATTTATTTGTTAATTTACTTTATTTTATAGACCTTCGTTTGACCTCAAACTCACTTGATGAAAAGTGAAGATGTGGCCGAGGATGTATCGCGAAGGTTTAGAACTTTAGAAGATACCCATTTACTTTAAACTTTTTGTCTTTAAGACACCTAAGTTGTTATTGACGGGAAAAACAGCAGCGTGTTCCAAATCCCAGCGCGGTACGAATGATGAAGGCGGTGGAAAACCGTTTAGTGCGAGTGGATGGTACATTCATCAAGTACTAGGGGTACTTGATGAATATACCGTGGTAATGCGATATGCGTCTGCTTGTCCTGGAGTGGAAAGAGGATGCGCGTTGGTTTATCAATTTTTGAAACCATTATAATAAAAACTTAGACTGGCTATCAATTTTACAATCATAAAATGTATATGTTTTAAATAGAAGTACTATTTGTGTAATTTAGAGCCTCCATAAGGGTTTTCTTCACGCATATTTATTCATCATAACTTATTTTTTCAATTACCGAATTACCGGTATTTACAATTTCAATACCGGTATTCGGAACTGCCTTAAATCGTCCGGTATTACCGGTTTTTCGGTAATACCGAATACCGGTGTCCATGCCCTATTGTGGACGTTTCAGATTTGTATTCATATGGATCAGTTGAGCTGCCTCTAGATTGTATGCAACAGTCTGCAGGTAGCTGAGCTGTTTCAATTGTACTCACTAGTTCTACTTCATTTGTTTCTATTCTTTAATCGTAGTTTTCTTTTTAGTAAAAAGATTTGCCCTGCAGCGGTTTTAGGTTACAAAAAAAATATAATGTTTACTTAAAATTAAATAGATTCCATCAATTTACCTACATCGAAGAATCCCAACCCTCCTATGATAGTACTTCCCCTACACATAAAATTACGGTCAATATCCAACCGCGAAAACGACAATTAGAGTAAAATATATGACGAACAAAATCGATTACCCACCGAATCGATAAATCGATTAAACCAGTCACCGAATGACAATCTATTCAGACTATCACTATTGTAAAAATGACCAACAATTCATTTAGGAAATAAATCCACGATAATCGCTCTATATCCGCTCGAAACCCACAACTCAATTCGTCACGAAGTGGACAAATGTTTGAAAATCCATTCAACCGAAAGTAAACCTTACGTGTTTTTTTTTTTACGGATTTTTGACTGTTATTGTAAACTTTATTGGGATAATTCGATAATAGTTTCTTTTTGTACCTCGGTTTAATGCCAAAATAGAACGTTTTGTATTTCGACCACCCAAAACTGGAAACTGGGGCCAGATGCTTTAAAAGGCACGCGTGGAATTTCGGTATGTTGTCAATTATACTGTAAAAGGGTATTACACCCATTTTTGACGACCTCTGTGGCGCGGTGGACGAAGGTCCGCCTGCGACGCAGGATGTTGCGGGTTCGATTTCCGCCTCGGGACAAATGTTTGTATAATCTGCAGGCATTTGTTCAGGGAGTTCTGGTCGTTTTCTATGTATAATAAAAATATATATCTATGTATTGTATGAAGTATATTATTTATATCAGTTATCTAGTACCCATAACACAAGCTCTGCTTAGCTTGGGGCTAGATAATGCTGTGTGAATTGTCCAGCTTTATTTATTATGTTTATTTATGTATGTATGTATACAAACTCCACATTTTCTTCTCTCGAAAAACAATATTTTACCCTGTTAGTAAATAAAATCATTTTCGGTTTGCTTGTCATAAAATTAATCACTTTACTATGATTGTAAATAAATTTATTTAAAGGTAATTTATTTACAATCATACACACACCGACACATCTTGTGTGTGAGGAGTCAGTCAAATGGAGTCCCTCAAACGAGAAGACCGAGGTTACCTATTCACCCTAGATTTTAGATTTTTGCAGTCTCGAACTAAGCTGTACTTACCTATTATGCGTAAATACATTCTATAACTGTGATTGTAAATAATGATCAACATAATAAAATTCAATAAATATGAACGAATATTGTATGACAAAACACACATCTGCCCAAACTGTAATAATTTGCCACGTGTCACACAAAAGCTCATAAATCGCATTATAAGTTGGCTGGCATGAAATGGACAGTTTTGTATAGAAATTGGGGTCCATTATTTCTAATGAAGAACTAATATTTATTTCACTACCGTCGTTTAACAATGAAATATACTAAACGATAGCTACAGACTAATGTTGATAATGATGCCTAGTTAAATTTCGTCTCAACGGAGACAAGCCATACAATACAATACAAAACACTTTATTGTACACCAGAAAAAGAACATTACAAAAAAACATACTTTTAACAGTTTTTTTTAATTGATTTTCAATGCATCGCTTCGTCAGTACAACACCGGTTGTTAAATAAAAACTAAGTCGTCGGGGTCGAAAAATACTTATTTATGTTTATACCAAAACAGCAACATAGTTATGTAGTATGTTGAGAAAAATTAACACAGCTTAAAAACGGTCGTAAATTTTTTGTGATCATCTACTAAATGACTATTTTTAGCACTTACCTAAGTATCAAGTTGTCACTTCGTAAAGTTATTTAGATTGGCTTGATGGTTTGAGAATCTACAAAGTATTTATCAAGTGTCGTAAATTAATTAGGGATTTTACGATATAAAATCCTCGGTTGAATTGAATTACTCAGCTTCGTTGTATAATTGATTGAATTTTCAAATTTATTACGGATGTAAGAGGGTTAACTACGAACCTTATTTGTGTTGGAAGAACACCAAAGTTTTATCCCTTAACGAGGGACTTCTTGAGGGTGAGTGCGGAGACGCGCGCGTTCCGCATCCCGTATAAGAGTGCTCGGAGGGATGCGGAACTCGTGCGTCTAGAACCGCACTCACCCTGAAGAAGTCCCTCGTTAAGGGATAAGACTTTGGTGTTCTTTCAACATAAATAAGGTTCGTAGTTAACCCGCTTACATCCGTAATGAATTTTTTAAAACTTTTTTTCGTTTGAAGTATATATTATATTTCCGTATGCTTAGCTCTTAATACTTATTAGATAAATTAATAGGCTTTGAATAAGGAAGGAGGTTTTGTTGCGTCAATCGCATTGATCATACGATGCCGAGTCTTTTGATAGGTACCTACTTATACTTCTTTAGGTCATTGACGTACCTACACCATGTAATCTATCTATAATATAAAAATGAATCGCAAAATGTGTTGGTAAGCGCATAACTCAACAACGCCTGGACCAATTTGGCCAAATCTTTCTTTGTTGTGTTTGTTATTGTCAGGAGAAGGTTCTTATGAAAGAAAAAATTAAGAAAGTTGGAAACATAAATTTCCACGGGGGCGAAGCCGCGGTTCGCAGCTAGTTTTTTTATAAATATTAATCATAGAATGGCCGGGATTTTTAGCATACCCATTCGCGATATATTTCTTAATATAATATTTGTATAGTCCTCCCCATCGTTTTCGATGAAGGCGACCCCAGACATCAAGGATTAATATATAAAAATGAAAATATTTAGTAACAATTCCGCGCAAAACCTTCTCTCTTGGCGCGCGGAGCTCGGAGTGGTAACATCTCTGTTGGAACCCTGCCGCTGTTTGCTTAGTGCTCTTAATGTCAAGGTCGAGTATTGTGGTGTCCTGATGATGTCTCGTGGAGAGACGAAACTAGTTGACGTCTTGCTATGATAGATTTCTTTTCATTTTGTAGTTGGTGTGGTTTTTTCTTCTACAGCGCTGATTACATTTTGTTTAGAGCTTATCGGAGAAGGTTTTGCGCGGAATTGTTACTAAATATTTTCATTTTTATATTTTGCAATGGATTTCCGCAAAGTAATGCCTGAATCTATTTTTTTTAAGGATTAATATTTCTATTTTGAGCCCTAATATGGTTTGCTAGAGCGAACTGGTTTTAAATACCCTACGACATGTATGACAGTAGATTTGGCAATTACGACGCTATATTGTAAAGGATAGGCATAGGATTTCGCGTTCATAGGAGAGGGCGGGATAGGGCAGAGCAACGCTAAATATTATATGTGTATAAAACTAGTTACTTAATAAAAAAAAAAACCGCGGGACTTCGTTCGTAGCTCTCTACCTACTATACTAGAAGTTGAACCTGCTTTTTTTGTTTTCTCCAATTTTTTTGAGCTCTGATATTAGTCATGGTGGTCGCTGCGTTAGAATTGACCACTCCAACTCAGCCCGTGGATGGCGTAAGTCGACTAAGGGAACCTTCCCGAGCAAGCAACCTCCTTCTGTGTACATTATTAACACTGCAGTCACTAATTTGGCTGCCAAACGTTGTGAATATGGTAAACAAAAGGTTCCTACCTCTTTCTTTTGGAGGAGGCATCTTCAGTTCAGCAGTGGACGTATGGGAGCTGACGAGTTGTTTTACGTCTGTCTTTGGCATCGTAACCCTCAAACGGAAGAACCGATTAGAATTTACAGACGTTTAACATACCGTGACTACGACAACACTGTCGTAACTTAACTTATTTTTATAACTTATGTAACTTATTTTTCCTGACGTTTCATCAAGTTTACACAAATTTGATGAAACGTCAGGAAAAATAAGTAAATAAAGGCGAAAATACCCTTCAATAAGACTAATATTTATGGTTTTAATTTATCTTTATGACTATGCTATAATTTTTGTTAACAAAGTAGATACCAGCATTACCAGCTACCTTTGTCGAAGTAACGACGCGCTGAGTATCTGGCGCGTCCGCATTGCCATACAGCGGGGCAATGCAGCCAGCGTCTTGGGCACGCTTCCGACTGGTATTGATATGGATCAGTTGAGCGCTATCTGGAGATTGTTCGCAACAGTATGCAGTTAGCTCAATTGTATATATGTACTAGTTTTAATTTAAATAATAATAATATATTTTTGATTGTAAAATAAAACTACCCTTATTCAATAATTTGAACATTGTGTTTGGAATTATTCCCCTGAACTATTTCACCATATTTGCTATAAAGAAAACGAATACAAAAGTAGCCAAATTGCATAATCAATCAACAATTGTGTACAATTGTTAGTCACCGCGTATTTATAATTGTCTTTGTCTGACGCAAAAAATTTAGAACATTTACAGTCTTGTAAAAAATACTATTTGCCAGACAGCGTGCCGCTTGTGTTACTAGCTAATTTAATTTTTACAAGGAGCTACGAACGTTTAAACGGTGCTGGATATTCTAAAAATAAGGGCGTATACCGGTTGTAGCAAAAATTAAGGACTAAAATTTCAGGGGCGGTTTAGCTTTGATCACAGAATACGGGAAAAATAATTAAAAATGTAACCGACTTTTAGTTTTGGAAAAAATTAATAAAAACAAAACGATCACTAGACTAGACAATAACTGGTGCATGTGCTTGATTGTCATACAACCGAGGGAAAATGTATTTTTGTACCACCTACCGCGTCTAAGGCCTGTCGCCGACTCCAATGATGTCGCGGGTCGTTGACCGCCGCGGTCAACAATCCGCGACTAAAGCTGTGACTAAAGCGTGTGTTCACCATAAGATAATCGGACAATTAGGCAGCTTCTTTGGTAATCTTCGACGTATTATATGAAAACTTATGTGAAAAACGTCAAAACAACTGTTTATAATGTAACCATCTGTTGGTTAACTCGGTTCTAAGGTGTTTTTTGTAGAGGGGATGTAAACAACTATATCTAAGCCTTTTTACATTTTCAATGACAATAACCACATGCACCGGTCTAGCGTTAATATCATTTTTATTGATTTTTTCGAAAAGTAAGTCGGTCTTTTTAATATTTTTTCTCGTGTTCTTTGATCGAGCTAAACCCTCATAAGGTATTATCTTCATTTTCATTACACCGTATCTTGGAAAATAGATCTTCCACCGAACTGCGATCCTCAACCCGCATGCCCAGCGTGGGTAATGCCCATAGCATTACCCACCATGAGAAAAAAACAGAGGGAGGCCTGCGTCCAGCAGTGGACCATTATAGGCTGTTGAGTGAGTGAGTAAGTATACACGGGCAGCTTGAAGCTATAGATTCTGACCGCTTCAAGCTGCCTAAGTATCTAGGCCCGAAGACTCCTTTACGTATCGAAGTGGAAGAATGAGTAGGTACATGAAGCATTGGAAGGAATAGGACTACACACAATTCACATATTACTGAAACATTATCTACATAAATTTGTCGGTTTAACATTTTCATTGCCTAGAACGCTGTCCCTGCTAGAACTTGTTGTCGCCCCGACTCTTTGGGTCGAGGCTGGGCAGTGAATGGATTAAGATTCTAAGACAAGACAATACCTACACCTACAGTGTATAAAAGCATACATACTAACTGGGATGGTAAATGAAATGCTACACAGTTTCTTATTGCATCTTAGGTCGGTGGGTGAACGTCTGCCTGCGACGCAGGAGGTTGCGGGTTCGATTCCCACCTCGGGACAAATGTGTGTAACGATCTGCAGACATTTTATCAGGATGTTCTGGACGTTTTCTATGTACAATAAAAACATTGTTATCTATGTATTGTATTATTATAATGTATATCAGTTATCTAGTACCCGTAACACAAGCTCTGCTTAGCTTGGGGCTAGATAATGCTGTATGAATTGTCCAGTATTATTATTATTATTTTGTTTCTTTCAAGTAACAATTTTATTTACCTACTCCAACCTAAGGTTTAGTAACTCATTGCTATTTTGAACATCTGGACGAAACAAGGTCTTGCATTGAGGAAATCAGGCACGATCCGCGCAAAAACCTCACACCAGCTTCAGTATCTTTAAATATCATCATTATAAAAAACCAATACAAATATCAGAGATCAAAAAAACTGAGCAAAAAATATAAAGTAGATCAATTACTTCCCAGATTAGGCATACAGTTATGTCGAGAAAACAGCTCGTTTATTTTGACAAAAAACTTAGCATTGAACACGTCGTTATCATGTGATTATTGTCCAGTAAAAACTAGTTCAGTGTGTTTATAAAATCAATTGCTACAGTTATTAAATAAATAAATGCAGAAAATACTTTAAATTAAACGGTACGAGCGCGGATTCTGTCCCGAATCTTGCTGTCTTGTTAAATTAAAATACATTGTTTTTGAAAAGGTTTTAGTTAGGTAATGAACTATCAAATATCAAAGTGCTTCCTTCAGACCTTACAAGACTTTTGAACACGTCACAAAATTTAAATTACATGAGTAAACCTATGCTAAAACGTGCCGGGTTCGAGCCGAGTGTCGGCCGACTTCTCGTTCGTTGTCTGTTGCTCGGCCGTCACTCAGGTGCCGCTCGGTATAGCGTGAGTGGGTCCATACAAAATACAAATAATGAAATAATAATAATAATACTGGGACAATCCACACAGCATTATCTAGCCCCAAGCTAAGCAAAGCTTATGTTATGGGTATTAGATAACTGATATACCTACATAGTACAATACATAGATAGATTTTTTTATTACCTATATATTATATAGAAAACGACCAGAACATCCTGAACAAATGTCTGCAAATCGTACACACATTTGTCTCGAGGCGGGAATCGAACCCGCAACCTCCCGCGTCGCTGGCAGACCTTCGCCCACCGCGCAACAGAGGTCGTCGTTAACAATTTGTTATAATTTATTTATCGACAAAATATTGCAACTCTCTTAGAATTTCGTTGTAGAAGCGTATACCTTTAAAAGGCAGGGTTACTTTTAAAATGAAAACTTTTTGCCATCGGAACCAGCCGGTTAGTCACACTTGAATCACCGATGCTAATATTCGGTTACTCTAACGCTGTATTCAGGTTCTTTGTGGTCATCCAAAGGTGTGAATTGAAGCTTTTGATCGTATGCAGTAGCATTGCTAAATGAAACGGAATATTTGACACTCCTTACAAGTTCTCATCATTGACCTAAAAATAGCTTGAAGCCTAAATATGATACATGGTCGATGACCGTGGCTGACCACCTACTCCTGTGCCTCATCGAGCGACCCAAAGTGGATCTTGGGCCCGAGACATTTTCTGTCCAAACGAACCACAGATCTACTGTGAAGTAAAACTTCGCGCACAAACTAGAGCAAAGGTCTCCCAAAAACCTTTCTGACTAACGCTCACCAGCTACGTCCCATCATCCAGTTAGCTTAAAATGAGTCAAGATCGTCTCGCCAGCGTCTCCTAGAGCTACCTCGGCGTCGTCGCCTGTGCCTATGGTACAAAAACGTTTTAAAGCATAAACCTTGGACCACGTGCTTAAACCATGTGGCGGTAGCTGTAATGTAATCAAATATTTCAAAGATAAACCTTATTAATTACAAATAAAAATAAAATATGTCTAAATACTTAAAGTCAATCATAAATCATGCTTTCGTATCGAAAACGAATAAATATTGCGCCATAAATTTGGGGTCTATCATGCAGATATCTTTACAGAACTTAGAATTTTGTGTTTTATTACAGACAAGTAAAATAAGAGTGTAATAAAATGCTATGACTATTACATAATAATAGGATATAGTCTATCTTATTCTTTAGCATCTGATTTGAAAGAGACGACAAGAATGTGAGTATTGAATCTTGTCAAAGTCAAAATGATCAATGACGGATAGATGTCGCAATAAATATCTACCTACCTTGTTATTATCACATCACGTTTATTAAAAGTAATAAAAAGTGATTCGCACGTCAGTTTTGTAATAAATCAAAGACTTTTTGGATATATTGTCAAGTTCGATGAGAACTGATGACTTTTTTGTTGACGTTTTTCCATGACACCGTATTGCAGCAAACCTTTATACAGAGTGATT
The DNA here is from genome assembly GCA_946478455.1 of Eupithecia vulgata. NCBI lineage: Eukaryota > Metazoa > Arthropoda > Insecta > Lepidoptera > Geometridae > Eupithecia > Eupithecia vulgata. The sequence continues at coordinate 5,634,910 of OX297869.1, read as the reverse complement.
ACAAACATAAATTAATGAGATCGAGCGATTGAGGGTCATGTCGTGCTGTCTACTGCCAGAAGAACAAATTTCAATGTAGATGATTATTGAGATTCTTTAATCAGGTGACTCTTTTTAACAACCGGTCTGAAATAATCAGCCACCCTGTATTTTATTGGCTTAAACCTTCATTTATTTATTTTGTCCTTATCTTAGGGATAAATGAAACGTCTAATAAAAAGCTACTTACATTTATTAAATTCGACCCAAATTGTACCATTACGTCTCATCTGATCTAAAGTAGGAAATGAATTAGATTGATTGGTTATAAAAATTCAACGCTTACTTAAATAGACGTCAATCAAACCGACTATTAACTGGATTGATCTTAACTGGGAAGTTGGTTCTTAAAATAAAGCTATTACAAATTCGGATACTTTGAAAAGCTGAAGAACATTTTGATAATGAGCAATCGAGCATTGAATGAACTTATTGTAAGTAGAATATTTTATTAACTCTGTCGTGATATAATTAGGTAATAGCGCTACCGACTTAAAAATATTAAGTGATATTATTCAATCTCTTTATAATATAAAACAAAGACTTTATTAAATAGGAATGCTAAAAAGTATCCAAATAACATCATGATTATCCGCAACTGTATATTACCTGCGGAGGCCTCCCGAAATTTGTGCAATAATTTATGACACTTTTTCCTGAAAACTACGGACACTAAACTATGAAACACAATACATCATTAATGTGGTCAAAAGTTTCAAATACTTGGGGCATTGGTTCACAGAGACGTTGAGAGACAATGATGACATAGAACGTGAACGGAGAGCCCTCGCTGTGCGGAGTAACATGCTTGCGCGCCGCTTCACGAACTGCAGTACCGACGTTAAAAACACTTTGTTCCGTGCATATTGTCTGGGTATTATGTACACGTGCCAACTATGGACTAGCTTTACCAGAAAAGCCATTAATACCATAAGAGTCCAGTACAATGACGCTTACCGGACTCTTATGGGGCTCTGCAGTGCGTCAAGCATGTTCTCTGAGGCGGGAGTTTCGGGCTTCTTTGCCATCATCCGTTCTCGAGTGGCGTCTTTCTGGAGTAGACTGAATCGCTCGGGTAACAGTGTACTGAAGGCTGTCTCTGACACGGTGTACAACAGCCCAATTTACCAGCACTGGATATGATATAGAAATAACGGCCCAGCAGCATTTTGCTCTGTGTACATACATAAAATGTTTAGTTACATTTACATTATGTATTTTATCTTTTGTATTTAACTTTGTGTATGGGTCTTTAATTTAAGTGCCTGAAATAAACGGATTTTATTTTATTATTTATTTAAAATAAGCCTTGGTCTCTTGATCACAACACAATATGAACAACGTCTAGAGTGGTATTTTCTTCCGTCGTCAGCGGTAGGTAAGGGGCAAGTGCGGTGAAGTGGGGAGTGGGTAGGTACTACGCGGTGTGAAAATCAAATGAAATCTTTACATAAAAATAATATGTCAACTTTTACCTCTCTCCCGTACCTAGTGACCAATGCATGCAAAAGGGCCTAAGAGAGTTAAGTTATAGAGTTGCTTAGCCATGTTTTTCTCACTCTGACTTATTTCAACAAAAATGTTCATAATAAAGAGGGGTGATAGTGTGCTTTGCAAATTGCAAAGTAGCAGCTACCTAGGTTGCATAGACTATAACTTTAACTTCTACGAGTTTCATATTTTACTGAAAACACCAAAAACATTTTCGCAATTTCGAATTCTTTCTTTATTCGTCCTATTCAGGTGCGCAGACAAATCACTTTATGGCGCGTATGATTCAATTTCGGAAATTTTTACCGCCATGTTTTCGTCGCCACCGCACTTCCTGTTGTTTGTTTCGCTCCTTTTATTGAAGACGATGTTTTATTTCTATTGTTTTGCAAGATTTTTCTTAAAGAGAAACCCACATACTATTTAGTGTTTCTTCACTGTGAAAATAATGCAGATAAGTAAATAAATTTAAGATCAAAAAGTAGCAAAGCAAGTGAAAGAGAAACCTTTCAACAAATTCAATTTCCTGTATTTCAGGAAATATACAGAATACACGTTTATTTTGCTGCATCGCTTGATTTGCTATTTAGGTCTTTCAATATTGTTTACCCAGAGCCTAACTGAAAGTGCCCATTGTACTGTAACGAAACGTAGGAATCTCTTAATTAAATCTGAGTAAAACAAAACTGTTTGGCTCAGCTGAAAACTGCTTATTAAAACCCATTTGTTACCTAACTTAATTAATTTTATCTCAGTAGAGCAAGTGAATTCAGCATATTAAACGGAAAACTTTTATGGGTCTGTTAATCTGTTACATCATAATGTTATTCGAAACACTAAACCGAGACAATATAAGTCACCATAAAACTATTGTGTGACGTAAGAGTTTACGAAAATTTTAATGGTAAGGTATGAACGAAGGCTTCTAGGGTCTTTGGTAAGATAGCGAGATGTGAGCGACGTGCAGTGAGCGGCGCCGATAGTAAGTACTTAGTATAGTACTTACATTCAGCTGACGACCTCTGTGGCGCGGTGGGCGAAGGTCTGCCTGCGACGCAGAGACTGCGGGTTCGATTCCCGCTTCGAAACAAATGTGTGTACGATCTGCAGATATTTGTTCAGGGTGTTTTGGTCGTTTTCTATGTATAATAAAAATATCTATCCATGTATTATATTGTATTATGTATATCAGTTATCTAGTACCCCTAACACAGGCTCTGCTTAGCTTGGGGCTAGATAATGCTGTATGAATTGTCCAGCATTATTTATTTTATTTGTTTATTTATAGCTCAACAAACATCCGACGGTCGCCGCACGTAGCTCAGTTCCGCTCTATCCAGCACACATCTCCGCTACAGTCTAGCCTGCCCCAACCTTTCTTTACTGGCAAGGCGCCTTCTGCGCCCGCCAAAAGTCCGGTAACGCGCTGTCATGGCCATCTGCGGTCAACATCATAAATATTAGTGCATGCGAAAAAAAAGCACGCATCTCGACACAGCTTCGGTAGAAATAGAGACACCCTATCTGAAAAAGTCTCTTCTCGTCTCCGCTTCGGACATTTCCGCACATCTCCGCTTTGGTGAAGTCTGGGCCTTAGTTTCTTCTTGATACTGTTAACTAACTTTATAATTAATAACCTATTTCCATGCTATATAAAAGCGAAAGTAATTCTGTCTGTTACCTTTTCATGCCTGAAAGGCTGAAAGGATTTTAAAGAATTCTGGCAGTAGACAGCATCCTGGAGGCTACTTTTTATCCCGGAAAAATCATGCTAAGCCGCCGGCAGAAACTAGTAAACTAAGTTTAAACTACACTACAGTATGAATTGAAGGATTGACTTTGTACTGTGTTTTGTTTATGTCAGAACGAACATGTCAAAATAAAGTTTGAGGGTAGATTTTCAATCAAAGCATTTCTGCTAGACTTAAAACACTTGATTGAAAACTTAGGTGTAAATAGTACCTACCTACCCACTCTGGATGAATAAATGAATGAGTCTGGTCTGGTTACATCAGCCCTCTGGCATACCGCCAAAAGATGTGGGACGAAAAAATACATTTAAATGTTAGAGGTCAGACATAAAATTTAATATCTGACTGTCTAGTTGTTTGGCAATTTGCAGTAATTTAGTGAGAAGACAAGTTACTTACCTGCTAATATTTTTTTTGCCTGCTAATAATTCTGTTTGACAAATAAATTTCCACGATGATGACGTAGTAATTCACATGAAAATAATGCAGGCTTGTTTGTCCCCCAAAGTCTCTAATACTAAGCGGGGAAACTGATTTCTGCTCTGACATCTTGCATGGGAGTGTATTGTGCATTATCCCCCTGCAAAAACTGGCCCTAACCAACCCAACCTTAAAGAACCGGAGCAGGACTTTTGGTGATCAACTTTGTTGTAGGTGTGCATTGATGCATCAATGATTCTTTAGTCTCGTCTTGTCTCTGGCCTCCACTGTGGGACTTCACAGCAAAGGTTTGAAATGCCGTATACTCCGAACGCGGTCAGAATGGAATAGAACCATTTCGACATAGTTCATAAAACTCAATCGATTCGATATCGCCGCGCCATTTTACAGTTTTACTCTTTTATATACCTTCTGATTATGGCAAAAGACATCTCCGCCAATGTCATCATCAATGATAAAAAATCTCACATTAATTTAAATTACGTATTCCCAGAAAATATCTTGTCAGATCCATACAAAAGTTGGACCTAATTATCGTACCATTATGGAAATAACTACCCACGCGGGATCCATGACTGATTTGCCTGAACTGATTACATCCATCAACAGATTGATAGGGCTTGACGGATTGATGTACGGGAATTAGCAAAGTGAATTTGTGGTAGGGAATAGAGATGTACCAGGAACCAGCTTATTTCCATTGTAGTAGAAAAACATGATGTGAAATCCGATTACTATTCAAAGATTTTCAGAGGAAGCTAAATAAAAAGAGAAATTACATAACAGTTAAGTATACTACTTTTATGATATTTAAATACTTTGTAAGTAATCATATATTGGAATCACTTTACTTTCCTTTGGGTTCCCTAGAGATCTTTTCTATCATCTCCAGCTCTGTCAGGCGAAGGCGCGCTCCTTTAGGACTGTGAATGAATTAATGAGATTTTCCCAAGCAATTATTTTTTATAACAACACTATAGATTTTTCTTTGACAGAGAACATCGGCTGCATTATTGGTGAACAACGGGAACTGATTCTCGATATCACGAATCAGTTCTTCAACCCATTGAAATCGTAAATGATAGAAACCGCACTTACCCTTACAGGATCCAGATGCGGCTTGCAAAAGTAAACGTTGACTTTGACTCCTCTAACGCACATCCCTCTCTGCCCACGCAAACGGCTAATGTTAAGGAAAGGAAAGTATGAATGGGGTCGTCTCTTGGACGGCTGCCAAAGGCAGAGACGGAAGTCTGGTGGTTCCACGCGCAATCTTGCAAAGGTTAAGGGTGACGAAAATAATGTAACGAGCCACTTTGGGGTGTCGTGAATCAGAAATGGCCTAGTTTTCGCTGAATTAGTCGTGGGTGTTTGCGCATTGCGAGGTTGGAAACTGGCTAGCTTAAAGTCGGGCTGACTATGTGGTAAATAAATATCATCAGCATACACAGTCCAGTGTTAAATAAGCTTTCCCAAACAAGGGGAAGTTTGCTAAAATCACCACGCTTGGTAGGTGGATTGGTGGTCACAGTGGGGGTGTTAAAAATACAGAAAGAAGCTACTGCTCTTTCCATAGTAGGTTGCCTTAGTAGATTTTTACGACATCCTCGGGCTAAATTTGAGAGATCGATACTAACACCGCGCTGCGACGACGACGGCGCGCCGGTTTAAAAATAAATAATCCTCGATAATTCACACAGCATCATCTAACTCCAAATTAAGCAGGGCTTGTGTTATGGGTATGAGTTTTTAGACTCTGCGCAGGCCGTCAATTGTGACGTTTCTCACCATGACTCGGACATCATGATTCTTCATATTGCAAATGAAGAATCCTTGTAAGTACCTATTAGGTTACTCTTCTAAAAATAAGCACAGAAAAAACACGTCCAAAAATAATGTAGGCGATAAAAGATTTAATTGGCAAAACATGGCGATACATCAATTTAGATCTAAAAATAACTCCACAATCGCGATTATAAATCAAATCCTACAGCATCGATCAAATTCTTTGTCAAGCGTTCAATGTCCTTTATTCTATGCTGATTAAATTTGGTCAAAATGGTCTTCTCAGACCATTCATAAAGCTTTTCATATTGTTTTGCAGTGTCCTCTACTCAACCCCTAGCATATTGCTCCGTCTCGTGACGTCATACCCCGTATCTTCGTGATCGAGCGCAAACGAATATATTAAGCTCGCCTACGCTGCTGAAAGAAACGTGGGAGTAAAAGCTTACATGGTGTTTCCAGTTGTTCCAGACTGAAAAAAAGGAGAGGTTGCATTGAGGCTGCAGAGACTGCGACATACTAACAAAAAGTAAATATGTCGGTGTCTTATAAAGACTGGTACCTACTGGCTGGTTTTGCGAGACGTAATGACATGTAACCTATTAATACAGAAAGCATTCATCAAGCGATGCATGATCATCCGTCTCCGAGATGGATTTTAGCACACGGCGGCGAGACGTTACGTGTCATGCACGTGAATGGTACTTACATTACGAACCGTAACACCAGTCAGTACAGTACCCATGGCATAACACTTTTGTACGTGATCCATCGTCAGCCTCATTGTCGCTGAATGTTATAAAAACCTCTAAAAATCTTATGTAAGAGGGAATAAACGGAAGTTCTAGAAACTACAATATTATAGTTTCTAGAGGTTTTCTTCTGACAAGGACAGAAACACCAGTAGATAATACTACTGGTGTTTCTGTCCTCGTCATTCCGGCATGGACCAGGCTGTTCCAGACTCGTTTTTAGGCTGCTTTGGGCTGCGGACTATAAAACCATTGTCAAAAAACCTTGTTGTTCGAGAAAACTGAAACTCCCACGCAACTGCTTTCAGAACACCCTGTAAGCCATGGCGACGCTGTGGCTAGAACGTCGACACACTTTCCATTGACGGGCCACCCCACCCCATGGGTGCCCACTCCCCATGGTTGTCCAGTGGGCACCCACCAACCCATGTTTTGGGGGAATAAATAACACGTATGTATCTCGCTATTTTTAGAATATTTTAGCTGTGAGTTAAGAAGTGGGATATAAGAGGCTTTGAGAATAATATGTTGTTTTTCACGGAAAAAACACCAGAATAGACTTTGTCTAGCTGGCCGGAATACATTAGGTACCTACTTTTCCCATAAAATATTGGGTCTCTTGTAATTTGTATATACATATACTATTAGGTTCATCATCATCATCACCCCTTATCGACCCACTGCTGGGCATATCCTCTCTATGTTTATGCCATTCGTCTCGGTCCTGCGCCAGTCTGGACCAGGTTTAGCCCACGGTCTTTCGAATATCGACGACCCATCGAGCCAACGGACGTCCCAGTCTCTCGGTCACCACTCGGTCAGTGCTTTTACGTTCACCTGCCATTACTCCGTCTGACCAAGTGTCCTGCCCAACTCCATTTAAGGACCATTATCCGCTCACTAACGTCTTGTGATTTAGTCCGTTTACGGATTTCGGTGTTGGGGACTTGATCTTATTAACGGTTTCGTCATAAAACTACAAAAAAAAACTGCCAAATCCCTCAACCCTATGATTGGGTCCCCATGAATGGAGACTCGTGTGTGGTACAACTATGACGTCATGAATCTAATCCCTGCCATTGTATGGGTAGCTTCTATAAGTTACTAAAGAGCCGGTATAACATAACTGTATGAACTGATAGAGTTATAAAATACGGGTGGTTAAAGTTGGCAGCCTTGGGATTTAGCTGACTACAAAAAAAATTACCTACAATAAACTTCTATACATATATGTCATATACCTATACTGATATTCATTTATGTTGTAAATACTCCGCTTAATTAAAAGTTAAAGAAATCAGACGATTATTATTATTGACGACCTCTGTGGCGCGGTGGTCGTTTTCTATGTATAATAAAAAATATCTATCTATGTATTGTATTGTATTATGTAACTATCTATATCAGTACCCATAACACAAGCTCTGCTTAGCTTGGGGCTAGATAATACTGTGTGAATTGTCTAGCATTATTTATTTATTTATTATTTCGAGAATCGAGCAAAACAAAAACGAGTACCAAATACCCTTTGTACCTCATTTTTGCTATATCACCAGGAGAAGAGTACAGAGACATAATCATTAGGTAGGTACAAATAATTGGTACATACTGAAGATTAAGGATATTTACTAGTAGAATATGTTACAAACCACCATTAAAAATTCTTAGTAAGATTCAAGGCGGCGTAAATGCAGACCGGCAAGTAAAAACAAAGTGGCGATGGCGGCTAGAAAAAAAACTCTACCTGCACGCGTATTCTCAGAATGTGAAATTGTAAAGACAAACACACGCCGTTTGCTCTGAACGCACCTTTATCACAGAATAACCATAGTTCTAGTCGCTTAACATCACTGACAGCCACTGGACACCAGTTTGTACGAAATAAATAAAAAATTTACTATATAATTAATAAATAACACATAAATAATACTTGATATTTCACACAGCATTATCTAGACCTGTAAGTACTAGATAACTGATTGACATAATACAATACAATCCACGGATATATATTTTTACTATACATAGAAAACGACCAGAACACCCGGAACAAATATCTGCAGATCGTACAAACATTTGTCCCAAGGCGGGAATCGAACCCGCAACCTCCTGCGTCGCAGGCGGACCTAGGCGAGTATTTGTTCCGGGTGTTCTGGTAGTTTTCTATGTATATTAAAAAATATCAATGTATGTAATGTTTTGTATTAGGTACGTAGGTATATCAGTTATCTAGTATTAGTACTACTACTATAGTACCCGTAACACAAGCTCTTCTTAGGTTGGGGCTAGATAATGCTGAGTGAATTGTCCATCATAATTTATTATACTATTTACATCCTCCTTTTTTCGAAGTCGTTCAAAATACAGAAAAATAGCTCTAACAATCTTTAAAAAAAACGCTTACGATTTTCGGACCTAAAATGTTCACAATTTATCTAGACTAATTATTCATGAGTATTTTTTCTCGTATAGATAAGTCAATTAATGTTTAAGAACATCTGTTAATATTTTATATGATTTACATATTTTACTTCTAAAAATACTTCTTAGTCGTTTTCAGATATCAGATTTGATATAATTCGTCAGTAAAATCTCTCGTCTTTCCGAATTTCAAGATTTGGTACGCTTTGTGTATGGAATGGGCCTATTTTTACATATTTTTATTCTATATGTAGGAGCATAGTGGCATAGCCTTCAAATACCTTTATGTTCACTTGTATTCCGTTTATCACTTTAAATTGCTGCCTAGTTAGTGTACAATGTATTAGAATGATTTGACTCCACTCAGTTGTTACTTAGTAAACGTACGCGTTTGTAAATTCCTGTCTTTTTAGACAATAGGGAAACGGCGAAGGTACATAATAGGTACCTATTGACAGTGTTTTATAGCTCTGGAAAGGTACACTATTTACAATGACTTCCGAATACCTGAAACTGAACTGTCAGCAAACAACATAAATGTGGGTAGATGTGTAGGTACCTACTCGTAAGTGTCACCAGCTCCTATTCCAACAATGCTTGTTGATGGCCAATTCAGAGTTGGAAAATAATAAATAATGCTCGACAATCCACGTAGGTATATAATAAAAATATCTATTTGTATACAATATAATATACAAATAGATATTTTTATTATAACGAACAGAACACCCGGAACAAATATTTGCAGATCGTGCAAACAATTGTCACAAGGCACTCGAATCGAACCCGCAACCTCCTGCAAAATATATTTTTTACAAATATACTTATATAAAAACTACTACTACTAACAGGAACTATAAAATTAGCATGAAACTGTTGAGCTATTTGCTGACTGTTGCAAACAAACTAAAGATAGATCAAACTCTCCAAATCAGAAGCATCCCCAAGACTAGCTGCATTGCAATTTTGTATATATTTTTTTCTATTTGTATTTATGGAAATAAAGTATTTTTGATTGATTGCTTATGACGCTAGGCTGTAGATGGTAATGCTGACGGATGCGCAAGACACATACCAGCTCGGGTCGCTTTGAATAGAGGCTCCGATAGAGTTTTGAAAACTCGGAGAGCCTCAGTACGCCACGTTACTTACATAGGTTAGGTCTAGAATCCAAGGACAACCAGCCAGCGTTGGCTCTGTCGAGAATGGACGTTGCAAATAAATAATACATTTTCTTTCGTCTAGTTGTGTCATCTAGTTAGTTTCTATTAATTAAAGCCTAAAAACGAATGAATCTCATAAAAGTAAATACAACCTACTAGCACTTAGGTTCGTACCTTCCTAAGTATTTCTATAAACAACAACTGTTTTGGCTTTTAACTTTTTATAAAGAACAGGAAACGGAAGTGAAATTCAAGTGTCTTTGTTATAGGCAAGTGAAATCAAACATGTCAATAGCTGAGGGTAATGAGCCTAATATCTATTTGAGCTACTTTGGTGTTACCTACTATGTAATATAAGTAGTAAAAAATTCATAATCAGGGGCCACCCGTCACCGGACACTCTTTTCTCAAACCATATCAAAGCACTTTTCAGCTATCGTTAGATTTGTTACAAATCAAAACTAGGTTCTGGAAATTGTTTCAGGTATTTTTCATAAAGTAGTTAAAGGACTCGCTAAAATTATTAATTTCTAGTCTAAACGACCCTCAAATTATCGCTATTTCGTCATCTCTCACTCACTCACGCACTCACTGACCGATCAAATGGTAGGTATTTTAGCAAGCCTGCAAACGTGAAATTTGGAACGTAGGTAGAATTTGTGATCAAACTAAAGAGAAAATTCTCCAACGCAATTCGTGATGTCACACTTTTTTTGGCAACCTTTCAGGTTCGTCTTAGAATTTGCACCACCCCCTCACCTCTTATAAAAGCGTCTAAACGATATCAACCGTGTGGCGGGCAGCGCCTCCTGCAGAACAATTCTTCTAACCAACTGCGATCCCCAACCCGCATTCCCAGTATAGGGATTATGGGCATTACTCCCTATATACCAGTATGAGCTATGAATGAAATGTGACTTGCATGGGTATGCAAAGTTTTTATGGACACTTTGTTATACTGTTAAAGCATTACCAAATCAACCAATCCTATAATATCTATGCCTATACCTTACAGTAAATAGGGGGCTATACTCTGCTTCAACTTCAACTTCTTTCTTAATGGCGCCGACGCGCGACGCTTGCTTTTGCTGAGACTCTGATACTCTGCTTAAGTTGAGCTTACCGAAGCACCAATCTGATATAAAAAAATTACTTTTCTTATGGTACCTACTTAAAATATAAACAAGTTCATACAAAGCTGGCCAGCAACATTCTCACGTCATCTTTGGCATGTCATTTACGTAAAGAAATTGGTACTTACCCACAAAATATAACAATAGATTTACGTCCCGCTTGTAAATCGCCATAAAATCGTTGCGAAAACTATGCTTTCCATGAATATCCGTGTTTACTAGTCTCACAGTTTTGGTAGAGCAGCTGGTTAACTCAAGGGTTAAATGATTGGAAAACAGTATTTCGATAGATCTACCAACGGGAATAAACAATGTAGATCCTTTACAAACGAGAGTCACTTATTTTGCAGCGTTAAATGTGGCCATGGCCCTTTGGTCATGTCGGGGGAAATACCTACTAATAAGAATAAACTAAAAAAACTATGTATTTACTGTGTTCCAGGAGCAAATCAATATATTTTATATATTATAAACGATGTCGATCCAATTTACCAAGGAACTACACTTTTCTGTAGTATAGGATACCTGTGACCCCAACTCTTCCCGTGGGTGTCGTAAGAAGGTGTCTAAGGGAGATACACCGTGAGGCGGGCAGCAGCACCTTTCGCAGAATAGATCTACCACCGAACTGCGATCTCCAACCCGCATGCCCAGCGTGGGGATTAAGGGCATTACCCCCATGAGATAAAAGCCAATAAGACGATTATCAGGGGGAGGACTGCGTCCAGCAGTGGACCATTGCAGGCTGTTGAGGTTGAGGCTGAGGAGGATGTCTGTGACCAGGTACGATGACGATCTGCTGATAAGACTATTGACAGCAACAAAGGGACTGGACAACAAGGACACAAGGCTGCTGATAAGTTGAAGATAGGGATGTATAAGACCAGCAGTGGAATAGCATAGGATGATACTGCTAAGCATGCAGACCCACATTGCTTTCCATTCCTCCCTTAGACAATATGGATTTTATTTTTACCGACTTCAAGAGGATGTTCTGTCAAAGTCAATAACTTTATTTCTTCAGGCTTACAAAATAAGTACTTAAACAAGTTAAATTCATATACTACTAGTGGCCCGCCCCGGCTTCGCACGGGTAAATTAATCTACACTAATATTATAAAGAGGAAAGATTTGTATTTTTGTTTGTCACGAATAAACTTGAAAACTACCGGATATCAAAAATTATTTTGCTGTTCGATAGCTACATTATCACGTCCCGAGTCACATAGGCTATAGAATATACTCGTGCGAAGCTGGGAAAAAAAAAAAAAAAAAAAAAAAAAAAAAAAAAAAAAAAACGTGGGTGGCTTTCTATTTGTAAAAGAATTTACAAAATTGGTTTAGTAGATCCAGAGATTACCCCCTAAAACCTGACAAACTTCCAAACTTTACCTTATAATATTAGTATAGATAAACAGCTTTTTAAGTAATAACTATTATCAAATAAGAAATATGGTAATATTGTTTGGCTGTATGTTTTTTTATGTATGTTCGTCGATTGCTTCGTTCGCTAAATGATCGCGAAATGGTCCGATAAAAATGAGTCAATATTTTACCATCATCATCATCATCATTAGCCATTATCATATAGTAGTCCACTGTTGGACATAGGCCTCCCCTAATGAGCTTTATATCTTCAACACAAACAAAGGTCGTAGTTAACCCACTCACAAAATAAATTTGTCAAACTACGACAGTTTTACAGTAAAATAATCCCATGAATCAGCTTGCTGGGATGATTAATGATGAAAACTGAAACAAATACAATTTTTACTCTTTACTGTTACTTTTAATTTTGCATGAAACATGTTAAAACTCCCAACGTGTTACACTAGTGTAACAGTATGTACCTATCATCGAAAATCTTTGGGACCTCATACGGACTGTAGCGCCGGTGGCTCCACCTACAGAAGAAACATTAAAGTTTCCAAACCTGTTCAAAGACTAAAGTTACATTTAGTCCGTTTGACGAGAGGTGTTGCCGTTGCTAAATTCTAAGGATTTTTGTTATAGTGCTTACCCGCACTCTGGGTAACTCTAAGAAATGAAATAAAGTCCCAAAAATTTTCGACTTCGGCGGGACTCGAACCCGCACCCCACCCAGGGCTGGCAATTTATTGGGACTTTATTTTATTGCTTAGAGATACCCAGAGTGGTGTGACTCGATGGGAACCCAACCCATCAAATATTTAATTTGTGTACTCCAAGCTATCAATACTGACATTATGCAAAACATGTAGCTGTTTAAGATGCGCTATGCCATTAGATTCCATAAACACCGCCTACGTTTACACGGGACCTAACTAACAAGTCATTGAACGTGATCGACTGTGTGAGAAAAAGCTTAATCAATCAGTAGCAAAGTATTTATTGCTGAAAGAAAACGGTTGGAAAGGTGCTATTCTCATAGTTTGATAGACTACGTAGGTTTGTTTACTGCTTTCAATATTGAAAAAGCCTCAGGTTGAAATAATGACACAAATGGACTTATTATGTCGAAAAAGTGAGCTAATATTGTGATTTTTTTAAACGGATTTTCCCAAATTCGAAATCATGTCCATTGGTTGCTTAGTTAGGGCGTAAAGGAAGGAAAAACAAACACACTTTCGATTCACTGACACTGCTTGACCTGCATCTCTGTGTGTGTGTGTGTTCTGTCCACAGGTCTGTCCATCCTCACGAACACGTGTTTGAAGACGCCAGGTCTTAATTTTTCTCCATTCAATTAAGTCCTGACTCTAGACATTTTATATAATACCCAGTTTCTTTTCACATTCACTGTTTAAACCAGAACCATTTACACAGGAATAATACAGTACAAACAAGCTTTCAGTAAGACTTGTTTGTCACATTCAATTAAAACTATAAAGCCCATTAATGGGACGTAGAATATGATGGACTGCCCAGACAACGGACGAGCCGCAGTGAGTACTTGTACAACCGCCAGATATGGGCAATAAAGCCTGCACACATGACAATTACATGAGGAATAAGCTGAAAATGTTGCAGTGTATGTTGGAATATCGTCACTTTTTTAAATTTGGCAAAGATCTGTGAATCAGAAAGACAATTTTGTATACGACGGTTTTATCTTGACTGCAGGTTCAACGTTACTATATATCTAGATATATCGATAAGATTTATAAGTAGGTTTTTTGCATATTTATTAACTTGGCAAAAAATTAACTTAAAGGGACCAAATTTCAATCTTAAAGGATCCATTCAAACACTTTTTACCTACACATTGAAGTAAAACCTCAGTTGGGGTAATCAGGTTTACACTTTTGGCTTGTGGTAGGTCTGATGTTCTTCAAAATCATCAATGATTCTGTTAAAATAATTTGATGTGTTTTACAAAAACTATAACCGACTTAATATTATATTACTAATTTAATTTTAAATGACAAATCGTAACACGCACTAGCGAAATATCAATCATCAAAATCGGACAAATCGTGGCTCGTTGAGAAGGCGTTCTACGATGTTGACGAATTTGTGCGGAAAATTGAGTAATATAATTTATTGTGTACTCATTTAATTTAATTTACTTAATTCATATTAATTAAAATTATAATTTTATTATTTATTTTATTATACTCGGTTATAATAAGTACCTAATAACTTGTGACATGTAAAATTTCTTACCAATGAATTGTTTAATCTGTTTAATCAATAATTGCGAAGAAACCAAAGCAAACATCCCAATTGAAAATATACTTACCTACACCTCCAGTTTTTAGTGAGTCAATCACGTACCGATTATGTCCATCCAAAGGTAGTCTGGAAGAAATCGTTGTTAGCGATAAGGCCATCGATTGTGCCACTAGATATGGTTAGTATTAAGTTTGTTTGTAGTGTTTAGTGATTGTTTAATTGTTTTGTGTCTTCTGTCAATCTATCTATCTATCACGACAGCAATGGATAGGCAACCGTTTTCAGATCATGTTTTCAATTTCTCAGACTATTATAACTAGTAGCTACATATCTTATTTATACTTACGTATTTACCGTAGGTTAGAAAAGTGTCTGGTTCCTAGAACTAGCTGCGACATCCGCGCCTCATGTAAAGCTCACGACATGAGAAACGAGGCGGGATCGTCGCTGCAATTTGAGGTTCCGCCGCTGTTTGCTTCGTGCCAAAATTGCAGACTTTCCGCCTTGCTAGCTCTGCTCTTAAGAAAGTAATATTGTGCGAGTAGAACTGAATTTCCCTTGGAATTGTAATCAAGATTCCCATTCTTAGGTAGGTACTAATAACACGTAGACTGACCAAGACGCTCATTTTCAGCTTTGTATAGTTACGACAAAAGCTAAATAAAATAAATAATAATGCTGGACAATTCACACAGCATTACCTAGCCCCAAGCTAAGCAGAGCTTGTGTTATTTATGGGTACTAGATAACTGATATACTTAATATAATACAATACATAGATAGTTTTATTTTATTTTATATAGAAAACGACCAGAACACCCTGAACAAATGTCCGCAGATCGTACACACATTTGTCCCGAGGCGGGAATCGAAGCCGCAACCTTCTGCGTCGCAGGTAGACTTTCGCCCACCGCGCCACATCGGTCGCCAAGCTGAGATAGATAATAAAAAAAAAACATATTTTCGCCCCGTAGTTTGATTCGTGTGAATCATACGATACAAATAACTGGGCGATTTTTTTTTTAATTATTAAAACTTCGCATTATTGTGTTGCTCATAGGTATCTGTAGGGTAAACGTTAGAACTAGAGTTGGGGGATGCAATCAACCACCCATAATAAAAAGTCTTACATCCATTTTAACAGATTTTGTCGAAAATAAACTAAAATATTTTTCCCAAAATTTTCTGTCCATGTTAGGCCATTGTGAAGCACCTCTTTTGATCACACTAGTGCTGGAGGTAACGTTATGATATTCGCTATTCCCTTTAGTTAAGTTTGAAAAAGCATTACGCTTTTAAACGTGTTTAAAATTAAGTTTAATATTATCTAGGATAAAAAAATGAGGAATCTGCAGAGAAAATGAACACTGAATTTGTATTGCTTTTACTTGTTATGGTTATAAATAAAGATCTTTGAAAACTGAAGTGCTGGAGGTACAGTTGGGCATAATGATAACATTTATCTTTGAATTTTAACATTCTGAGTATAGCTCTACCAACTCAAAGCCATACGTACGCTATGATGACGTAGCGCTCTTAGATTATTGAAAAAGTTAGTCAAAGATTTTCGCTTCTATGACGAGTTTATTGTCCATAAAACGACTGCTGTAACTTAATCTTGGATTGAGTGCAGCTCTTTCATTTACATGTGCTGAAGGCAGAACGCAGTGCGAGACGGGGACTCACTTTTTACGAACTACTTACAGCATTTTCAAATTTTCTTAAGATTTGGAGCACAGTTCGCTTAGAGAGTTTTGCAGTAGTAGGAAGATAGGTAAGGTAGTTTCTGGACAAGGCACAACACAGTTTACTTAATTTATTAGTCTAATCTTACGTTTATTCAGTAGAATGTTTAAAAAAGATGGATCTTTAAAAATTTCGCTGACTTCAATGGTGGGAAAAAGCTATTATTTGTTTGATGCCAAGGCAAGGCAATAAATTCAATTAAATAAATTTTTAAACTCTTGTTTTTTTTTATTGGTTTTGATAACAGTCAAACAAAAAATATAAAAAAGACATAATGGTCTTTCATTCAGAGTGAGACCATATCGCTAAAAAGCAAGCTCTTGTTTGATGCCAAGGCAAGGCAATAAATTCAATTAAATAAATTTTTAAAATCTTTTTTTTTCTTTATTGGTTTTGATAACAGTCAAACAAAAAATATAAAAAAGACATATGGTCTTTCATTCAGAGTGAGACCATATCGCTAAAAAGCAAGCTCTTCCAGGCATCTATACTTAACCATTTAAAAGTTCACGGTCACAAGTCAAATGGCATTTATCCAAACATTGCAAGCATTTAGGCCATTAAGTATTGGAACTCTCAATTTGAAACCATTTAAATCGGAAAACGTTTTTATTATCCAACGTTAGCCAGTTTTTGGATATATATGGAGCAGTTCCAAGGAGCCAATATCCGTATTGGCTAAACTAGTATTTACCTACTTGTGCATTTTATTTCATGAGTAGTACATTATTGGCCACCTTTTATGAGCTTTCGTACCATAGGTTCTCATTGTACCTACTCATACAAACAAGTTATCACAGAATAGTGTAGTTAGCCGAAAGGTAATCCTTGACCTTTGTTTTTTTTTGCAGATTCACAGATACTCTCAGTCATATCATAGTGTCATCACGTGGGCCTAATCACATCCTGCCATTATCCATTCCAGCTGGTCGATTCAAATACTATAATCATTATTCGTGAATCTATCATTTCGTGCTATGTTTGTTCGCCGGCTACATTTTCATTACGAAAAGAAAAATGCTAAAATAATAATAGTGATACACAAAATAATCATCTGCAGTGATATTTAGCGAGTGACGGTCCGTCTCCAGTTTCATCATCATCATAATCAGCCTAAACACGTCCACAGCTGGACATACGCCTCCCTCATATGACGCCACAACGGTCCTGAGCCGCCTCCATCCATCGTTTCCACTTTATGGAAGAAAAATCGTTGATAAAAAATGGCAGACGATGGATAGATGCAATTTGTTTTATTCACCACATATCTATTGCGAAAAACTCCGGAATCTGGATTACCTCCCCCCTTGACGACCTCTGTGGCGCTGTGGGCGAAGGTCTGCTTGCGACGCAGGAGGTTCTGGGTTCGATTCCCGCCTCGGGAAAAATGTGTGTACGATCTGCAGACATTTGTTCAGGGTTTTCTGGTCGTTTTCTATGTATAGTAAAAAATATCTATCTATGTAATGTATTGTATTATGTATATCAGTTATCTAGTACCCATAGCACAAGCTCTGCTTAGCTTGGGGCTAGATAATGTTGTGTGAATTGTCCAGCATTATTATTATTATACTTCATTTATATTAAATCTCGTTAAAAAATATTAAACTATTCTACAGTAAAATATATATATCAAAACGGTAGATCATCGGCTGCGAAGCTAGGCTCAAGCAACCGGTGACTAGGGCTGCAAAGAGATATTATTATTATTAAGGGCGAGCAAATTTTTAAAAGGTTGGTTCGGTCGGAGGAGGTTGAACAACAGAATTACCTCTGCCTTGCGAGAAGGGTACGTTAACATACCCACGTTAAACCACACCAGGCAAGTGGGAACTCCTTGACAAGCGAGCTATCAATCACATTAAAACTGCCACAAGGTTTCACTCCATAGTACGAGATGGTGCGAACAGGCGTCTGTGATATACCGCCACCAGGGACGTTTTAAGGACTTGACGTTGATGGACCTAACTTTGAAATTAAATCCCCAGAACAAAGGTGTTTGTGGTTGATGTAAGGGAAATTCATGAGTTTTGATATTTTTTCATGGAAAAGACTTTCGGAATGAAAATAGCTGGACGTGATATATAAATCACAGGCAGGACAGATTATTAAAGAAAGCTACTTGCAGTAGTGAGTGACTTAAATATAAATGATAAGAGGTTTTAAATTAGCCCTGATCAATTTGTGCTCAATGGTACTTGCTCATCGGTTACTCAGTAGACGACGATCTGCTAATATCTGCAGGCAGATGCTGGATGTGCCAACTCGGTGTACCAAGCATAAGAGACTATTGCGCATACTGTATTGCGCATATTGGAGAAGGCACATATCCAGCAGTAATGGACTAGGATTGCAGCTGTGGTACGAGGACGCTCCGTCGCATGCGCTGAAGCCGCAACTCTCCTGGCAGTGATGGCCGTAAACTGGACAGTCGTTTGCAAAGGCACTGTGTAGGGGTGCATTCAGTGCTTGCAATCTACAATCTGCAGTCGACCTCTGTGGCGCGGTGGGCGAAGGTCTGCCTGCGACGCAAAAGGTTGCGGGTTCGATTCCCGCCTGGACCGGACAAATGTGTGTACGATCTGCAGACATTTGTTCAGGGTGTTCTATATAAAATAAAAAATATCTATCTATGTATTGTATTATATTATGTATATCAGTTATCTAGTACCCATAACATAAGCTCTGCTCAGCTTGGGGCTAGATAATGCTGTGTAAATTGTCCAGCATTATTATTATTATTAATCGAGAATCTGTGGTCTGAAATAAAAGGTGATTACTTTTATTTTTCATTTTACTTTTTTATTGGCTTATGATAACGATTCTGCATAATAGAGCCTTATGCAACAAACGTAAAAAATTGGCTACGTTGCTATCACAGATATCAGAAATAAGTTGCTATAAACATATGCATTGGCACGCATGTGTTCAGGTAGAGGAGCGTGTCCCTGCTGCGGCGCGCCCCTACGGGTCGTACCATTTAGACTGGGCAGTGAAAGAACTAACCGTGTTCTTCAATGAGTAACTGGTTCAGTTGAATGAAGGAACCTTGCATGATCCCTTACTACATCCCTGGACCATCCGCGTGTGATATTCCGCCTCCAATTCGCGAAGATCGTAAACTGCGGTTACGCACATGCATCGCACGGAGTGCTTTGATTTGAAAACACCGCAATACGACGCTTCGTTCAATAGGTGGTTCAATACTTCGGTGATTTGATCTCAATATATTTACAGTTACTTTATGTTGACAATATATAAGGTACCCTAGGTACTTACGCTAATCTAATAATTGAGAGTCGCATAAAACCAGAGCTCATTAGCGATATGTATCGCTTCTGGGCATATGCTGAGCGATGTTCCCTTTTTTGTCACTTATTTTTCTTTTTCTTTGTTTGTCTATTCTTTTTAATTTGCGTTATTGTGACAAAAATAAAACCTTTTTACTTTACTTTATTTTACTAATCCTGCAAGGAGACTCAGCAGCGAACTGCGACCGCCGACGCTACCAAGCGTGGTGGTTATGGCAAACCTCCACAAATATGACCGGTGGGCGAAGGTCTGCCTGCAACGCAGGAGGTTGCTGGTTCGATTCCCGCCTCGGGACAAACGTATGTACGATCTGCAGACATTTGTTCAGGGTGTTCTGGTCGTTTTCTATGTAGTTATAATAAAAAATATCTATCTATGTATTGTATTATGTATATCAGTTATCTAGTACCCATTACACAAGCTCTGCTTATCTTGGGGCTAGATAATGCTGTGTGAATTGTCCAGCATATTTATTTATTTAATTATGGAATGTGCTCTGCCATAGCACATGCTGATGGTGGTGGATTTGCCAGGGTTGTAATCTAATTATAATTCCCTGCCATAATCTGGCACAGGTTTAAAAATGAAAATATTTATCTTTTACAAATTGACCGCTGTTTAATTTTTAAGATAGTTACTTATTTGAAACTAGCGAAATATTATTGTTATAGCTGCTACTGTTTTACGTCATAAACGACGAAGACGCGCTAGCATAGCTAGTAGTACCGTCGTCGTCAAACGATAGCGAGTGACGTCATGCACCGACCGACTGCAAGCCTTTCATTTGCAGGTAGAGTCATATGGCTCGTTGGTCTAGGGGTATGATTCTCGCTTTGGGTGCGAGAGGTCCCGGGTTCAAATCCCGGACGAGCCCGTCTTTTTATTTTTTTCATTTTTATTAATGGAAAATTACATAATCGTTATTAAATCAGATCTACCTTAGTTCACTGATAAGCCTAGTTTATAAAAAGTTATCTGGTTTAAGTAATAGATCTAAAAACATAATTCGACTAGAATAGGGTCTCTTTTTGTCGGTGCCTGAACAATAATTTTGGTAATATCGGAATCGTTTTCGTTTAATCAGCTAACCAGGGTTATGCAAGACAGCTGAACAACCAAAACCGGTAAAATATTCTAATGTTGTAAATATGACAGGTGCCAAAAGTTATCAACGGACACTCTCACTGCATTCCAGAATAATTAAATAATGTGACCAGTCCCACTATCAGACTTAATAATCGTTTCATCGGGTTATAATAAATCGTTTCCTGTTCCACTATCGAATAATTATCAGATGAGCTTGAATATAAATAAAAAGTGAGGGTGTTCGATCAGGGATTCGATGTCAAAATCTCCCATAAACCGTGTCGTGTAAAACTCGCATTTCCATTAGTGATCTGACTTTACAGCTTTATTTTGACCATAAATTGACTTATTCGATTTATGGTTTGAATCTAGAAAAAATAGATTACCTAAGTCACAAGCCAAACCTGAGTTACACCTCCAAAATATAAGGACTTTACTTGAAATGATTTGACTCTACAGTACGAAAGCACAATATTAGGTTCACCTATAGGTACTGTCTGTGGCTACCAGAGTATATACGATGATGTTTAAACGACATTCGCTCTTAAAATAATTCAATAAGGTAACAAATTTGATGAAATTTTGTTGAGTAGATGACTGACCGTAAAAACAAAACAAGAAAGTACAATTAAACAGTCAAGTTTTTGCATTCTGAGAGAAATTGTAAAAAAATAGGTAGGTACGTGTTTATTTATAGCAAAAATAATTGTTTTCAGAATTATGGTAGCTAAAGTGACCTTTTGGCAGTTTATCGACACCAATTTTATTTTCCTAGGGCTCATAAGTATTTAGTTGTAGGTAGTCATTTTCGTGACTACTACTAATTACTTAGATAACTACGTAAATGTGGTGGGAAAATAAAAATGGCTGCCATTCCCAGGGGAGTGAGGTCAAATGGGGAGGGATGATTATCCGATAAAATTCTTCTAAATTAATAAATTTGTCTTGATAAACTTCACCTTAAATATCGAAAAGTCAAAACAATAAACATTGTATGTAAGCATTGTACGTACTACAGACTGAGTTAGGTACCTACCTACTTTACAGACAGAACATAGGATCTTATAAAAACTTTCTAAAACCAATCCTATGATTACGTTTAATATATCAATAGAAATATAATTTAATCGTCGGTTTTATAAATAGGTTATAATTAAAACATGACCCAGTCTCGATATCCACCGGCACCCTTTAATTGTCTTCAGTTCAATATTTAATTCGTCGATACTTACGTTTCACCGATCCCGATTATTAATCGCTTTATTCGACAAAGATGAATTGGTCTAGATGCGCCACTAATTAAGCCACTATATGAGATAATGGATTGAAACTCATCAAAACATGAATGGTTCAAGGTTTTGAAGATAAGTAGGGAGCTCTGACTTTCTATAGACATTAAATTTAGTATGTAGAGCAGATGGACAAGGTAGGTCCATGTGGGAGCCACTTCAAGAAGAAATCCTAAATCATTAGGTATCACCTAATTCTTAATGTTGGTTCCAAAACTGGGGAACCCGTTCTTATGTAGGTACGAGATACATACAGTGCCATGCCAATATCTAGGTATCAAACAAAGCCTTGAATCGCATGAGATTTCGCTTTAACAGGAATAGGCAAAAGCTTGATTTAAAATTGCAATGTGGCGTAAAACTACAATATGAACAGATTCAAACCAAGCACAGGGATAAAAATAAAATTACAAGGTTGTTCTCAAATGTCTCACCATCTATGAACTGCTCTTTGATACCACAGAAGCGGCACAGCCCAGAGGCGCAGACAATATCGTCCGAGATTGAATTATCGATCGGATAATAGGATCGCGAGAGTAATGCCCCTATATATTGTTCCTGCTACTTTAATTATAGGAGCTATTGAGCTAACTTGTTTATTGAAGCTCGCTGCAAAGTGGTTCGGATAGCTTTGAGTTGGATAAGATTATCAGTGTGGTCTTATGTTCGTGCGGTGCGGTACAAATGGTAACTATGGTACCGGTGATAGAGATTCTGATAACTAAACCTATAGGTATCATTTCCTTCGAAAACTTGTCTTGTTCCTTTAAGGGCCTGTTAGATACGCAATTGTAAGATAAATAAGGTCAGGTAGAGTCGGATTTACTTACCTCAAAAACTGAGCAATAAATTACGAAATACTACAGTAAGACAATGTGCCATAAAACTAGATCATTGCACAAAAATCCGTATCGATTCCTAATAATCACAATCGAACTGACCTACAGAAAGCACCGGCGCAGATAAAATCAAAATGGCGCCCGAAGCGTCACCAGCTGTCATGGTAACTAACGAGCACATTAAAATGAAACGCTTCTAAGCAATGGATATAAATTAAATAGCCATCCACGTCACTCAAAGCCTTCGACCATAGGACCTCTTGACGGAAGCCAGGTAGTAAAGATCCAAACAAAAATATTAGATAACAATTAAGATGTTCAGTTTTATTGGGAGCTGACAAAGCGACGCTAATTTACGTCCTTTGAAGAGATAAGGAAGGTTCTATTGATTAGTGGCTGACAGAAACGAAACGTGAGAAATTGAACTGATTCTGTTGAACTGACAGTAGTTTTGCATTCCACTGAACGAACATGCCTAACAATGTTTGCGAGCGAGACCCTTCTGGTAATGACTTCTAAAAACAATCTTGTCGGAGTCTTAGGTAATTTTCCTTGAGGAAATTTGTGAGATCAGTAAAATATGCATGACATCGTATTTTTTGTACCCAACTGTAGAAGAAACAATAGGAATACTAAAGAAGAAAGATAGAAGTCAATAAGCTTTTTGTTTAACTGCTCTCTCTATTCATTAAGAGACCGCTAGAAACCTACTAGTAGCATACAACAGATACTTTAGAATTCATAGTTGTTACAAGTACCTAAACGACTTTGGCAGTGAACGCCGGAGGGCAAACAATAGACCAATAAATGCGACGCGAGAAAGCTACGAACGAATGTATCGGCAGCAAATAAATAAATACTGCACTATGGACCACCCGATAGGTCGTAAGTACAATTTCAAAATTCAAAATTCGACCTCTGTGGCGCGGTGGGCGAAGGTCTGCTTACGACGCAGGAGGTTGCGGGTTCGATTCCCGCCTCGGGACAAATGTGTGTACGATCTGCAGATATTTTTTCAGGGTGTTCTGGTCGTTTTCTATGTATAATAAAAAATATCTATCTATGTATTGTATTACCTATATTATGTATATCAGTTATCTAGTACCCATAACACAAGCTCTGCTTAGCTTGGGGCTAGATAATGCTGTGTGAATTGTCCAGCATTATTTATTTATAATTTTTATAAAGTAGATCGAGGTCTCTCACAATACGTACCATCTGCTGTTTGGTTTCCGAGACGAATTTCTTACAAAGCTGTTATGCATTTAAGGTTCCTGAAAAAGTAACTGAAAATACTCAAAACCGTGCCTACCTAATAAGTAGGTAGAGCAATAACTCTTGCTTGATTGATAGGTAATCTGGTGATTTTGGGACGTAGGTACCTTCCTAACTTTTGAGGAATTGCTCTGAAGATTACTTATCTAAGTACTAGAGAAAAAACAACAACATTGAAATACTTACTACCCATGCATTTTCAGTGTCATTTTCTAGGTATGTTACAAAAATTTTACCTAACTATCCAAATAAAATTTGCAGGAATCCGATAGTCCGTAGAGCCAAACAATTTACGATAGCTCGAGTGGAGCGCCACGGGCCACACAAAATACGTCGATGAACGCTGCAAAATATTGCAACTGCATATAAGTCATCTTCACATGAATTCCATTAACTGGTTATTTTGTCTCCATTTGGTAGGGACAGGTAGTGCAAATGTTCTTGGCCGTCCAGAAGAATTGTAGTAAACGTTTTATGAAACATAGTTACATCTTCACCTTTGCGTTTACTTTTCCTACTTCTTTTCGTTGGCGGTGCAACTATTTCTGGGATTTGGCCTCTTCTAGGTAGGTACACTATAGATTTTCATTTTATTTTGGTAAGTGTGGCAGCCACGGCATCCATTTACTACGAATAAGTAGGTATGCAAAACTACTTGCAACCAGTCTGAGCCAAATAATCGTAATACCATCACGTCGCGCTTCATTTTAAGATATATAACCAAAGAGTCGTAAAATGTCGGTACAATTATTTCAATTCTGCGGTTTGGGCATTCTTACACGGGTGATTTCGTAACTAATCTTAAGGGCATCTGCAGGTGACATGGAAAACTTTACTACATAGAAAATTAACTATGGAGATGGTTTTTTTAAATAGCGGCCATGATGTTATCAAAGCTTTTTCCTTGCGTTGCGCCGTATGTTAGGTTCCACACTACATAATTTATTATTATGTATGCTACAAATATACCTAAAGGTTCTTACAATAAGAAAACATCATCGTTCTTTCTTATATCTACAGCTGTAGGCTCCTCAATTCTGGTCTCGTTTCTTTCGTCTTCGCATAGCCGACAAGCTAAGTTACACTGCGATTCTGGATATTTAAAGCTATACCTATTCCAGACATTGTCAATGTAACTACAATGTTTTTAAATAACTCTCGGCTCATAAATCCGAAATTATCTTTTGGCGTGGTGTTCGAAATTATTGTCAGCGTTATATCCATCGTAGGAAACGGAGCACAAATTGACTAGTAGTGAAAATTCTGTCTCAAAATCGACAGCAAGTAGGTAATTTTAGGTTGAGTATGGTGTATGTAAAATATTGCATTCGGCTTGGCCAGAGTGTAGGTGATTGTAGGCTTACATCATAATACATAACATAACCTACCAACTTGACTTATAAATATTTGTGCTTGGTATGTCCCACCTATTCGACAATCTATTCTAAGCGCTAATCATGACTGTGAAACCTGGGGCTAAAAATAATAAAGTGATGCATGACAAATCTGACAGAAATAGAACGTCAGTCATCACATCACCCATCTTCATCGCGATAGCATCAAGCACGTCTCGTGGTCCCTATTACGTGATGTCACCAATTTCACCGTAACAAGACGCGTTCACATGAATTAAAGAAGCTCAATAAAATTGTTTAAGACTTTGTAGAGAAACAGTCTGTGTGAATCGTGGACATAATATGGCGCTTTTTCCTGATCTGCAATTAACTAACTTTTCGCAATTCAGAACCGTTGAATAGTGACAGCTATGAGTAAGGGTATAACCACAGAGCAAATATAACTTATCCTCCTTAGACTTGACTTTAGAATTCTCCAGATTTTCGATGAGAGATGATTACAAATATATGTATGTAGTAGAAACTTTAATCCTTTTAAAACTATCACAATACTAAAGCCCGTATCATAAAAGCTGCATCGCTGACTGAGCGAGCACAGTTTCATAATACGGCCCTTAAACAACGACTAGCGGAATATTTACCATGATTAGAAATATTGGGAAACTCAAAACAACACAAAGCATGGTAAATAATATCTTGTAAGTAGTTGTTTTAGGTAGAGAATTGTTCCTGTGCCTAGAGAATTTTTTTTTTTCACAAAAAAAAAAAACAATTTCTGGCTGTAAATTTATTTATTTACATAGTTCACCATTATACTAGTAGTTATTAAAGTTATCCAGGCCAGTAAATACATTATTTTTAAATACACAACTATGTACTTATTTAGACAGTTGATATTATGATGATCATACAAGAATAATTCCATTTTATCAGATCTCCTATTGTACCATTCTAAATTCAATTATTAAAAATGAATTAAATTATGTAACTTTACACGCCATATTTTGACATCTCTTAACATTAGATGGGAGTGGATAGATGTTGAAGAGCAGTTGATACCACGGCTGACCATAGGCTGGCACATTCTCCATAAGAGAATCAGGTCCAGCTTTGGAAACCACCTCCGAGAGTCCTCCCTCAAACACACAAATAAAAATGTGTCAGAATACATGAAAAGTTAAGTACCTAGTTAATAATCGTTCTTGTTGTGCCAAATAAATGTATCTTTATCTTTATTTGAACAGAATTGGTAAATTAGTATTTGGTTAGCCGTTATAAATGTTTACACTGGGCCACAACAATCTAGGTACTGTAATTGGGGACCAGTTGATCAGGCTTAACTATCAGCTTTTAGGTGCCTACGCGGGGAGGGCTAGCATACGCTAAGTTAGGGACTTTTTTGTGATTATTGTTGAGAGAAAATAGTAGCGGATAATTTTCTCTACCTATGTATTGTTCTTTTTTCTTTATTTATATTAAAGTGATTATTTGTTCAATTCATCGATATCCATTAAGGTTTTATCGACCACTCCCACATCTTTAAAAGTGGTTATATTACCAACTGCCTTAGTCTATAATTGCCTAAAACGTTAAACAATCTATAAGAACCTATTATCTAGAAAAGTTAAAACAAAATGTACCGTAATAAATAAAGAACTGATTTTCCTATTGGCCACTAGTTCCATTATCGAACCTCGGTCTTTCATGCTTCGATGAGTTCCCGAATCTTGTATTATCATTAGGTCTTGGATTGTCATATTGCCTTTGCCAATCATTAGACCTTGTTCCTTCTTCATTACGATTAAAATTAACATTCGTTTGTCTTCGTGTATTTGTGCTACCTTCCCCATGACTTCTATAAGACATTGGTGTCCTATTTGTCCTTCTAGTATCGCCTTTTGATCTTGCTGAAAAATCCCTATCATTTTTATATCTGTCTGTATAACATGTAAAGAATGGGTTGCTACTAGTGCTTTTGTCACTGTTAACGTTTTGTTTGTTTGAATTTCTATTGCAACTGTATCTATCACTGTTGGGCCTATTTTCGAAACGATTTCGATTATCGATGTTAGGAGTATCTCTGTTTCCGAAACGATTCCTACTATCGACGCTAGAACTATCTGTGTTTCCGAAACGATTTCTTTTATCGACGCTAGCGCCATCTCTGTTTCCGAAACGATTTCTATTATCGACGCTAGAATCATCTCTGTTTCCGAAACGATTTCTACTATCAAAGCTAGGATTATCTGTATTTCCGAAACTATTTCTATTACCAACGCTAGGGCCATCTCTGTTTCCGAAATGATTACTATTATAGACGGTAAAACCATCTCTGATTCCGAAACGATTTCTATTGTCGACGCTAGGACCATCTCTGTTTCCGAAACGATTTCTACTATCGACGCTAGGATTATCTCTGTTTCCGAAACGATAGGAGGAGATAGGACTATCTCCATAATTGTCAAGTGGTGATCTATAATTTACATTATCTCGCCTGGATTTTACTGGTATAACTTCACGTTCCTTACCATCGCCAATCGTATCTTCGGGCTTACCTAATATACCATTTCTGTATATATCTCTTTCTATTTTGTAGCCTCGGGCTGTTTCAAATTCTGCAACAAACATATCATTTTCGTAAACAAATTCTTTTTTCATGAACAAATTTGAGATCTCACATATTTATTTATTTAACAGCAAAAAATAATTACAACTAATATTTAGACTTACATCTATTTTCTAAAAATCATCCGTCACCAGAAGGCAGAGTACCCAGAATGCTGGCAGCATTGCCACGTTGAATGGCAATGCTAATTCGTTGACCGAAATAAAAACCAGCATTCCGATCACCTGTGAAGTCTATTAGTAGTTTTGTAAGATCTTTAAAGATAATGTGTGCCCCAGGACCCCAAGGACCTAGGGTTTCCACTCCAAAAACGGCTCAAATAGGTAACCTCCTGTCAAGACTAGCGTATTTTCTCCGTTTGAGGAACTCCGCTGATGTTGCTGCGGAGCATCAACAACCGAGATCCCTAATTTTGTATAATTTTGTAACTTACTGGTGATAGCTTCTTCTGCAGGAATGCCCATTCTGTCACGCATGTACCGGCAGACCATATATCCGGTCCTGTTCAAACCGTGTGTGCAATGGACACCGACCAACGATTCTGCAATAAAAGATTAGCTACATGATTACATCAACCAAAACGTACGAGGACTTGGTCTATGAGTAACGAGAGAAGACGTTGAATCTACAAACAAAGCACTCAAAAAGAGTGCGTCTGAAACCTAAACCGTTCTGCAAACTAAACGGCCAAAATCGATAACCACTAAAAGTAAAATGGTTCACGGAAAATAAACCAAAAAATCTCTTGTTTGCGTCTTCAAAATCGCACCGCAAACATCGGAGGGAGGTCGATGACACGGCACCCCTTCGCGAGGGGGTGGCGGGTATTCGGTGCAACAAGGGGAGGGGGTGGGCGGAAGTCGTGGCCGCGGTTTGACACTTCCTCAGGAAGACCTTTAAAGTAGGGACGTAGAGACTACTTAACTTACATAGTTAGTTACTTACGTAGTTAGAACTAGAGGAAGAAATATTTAACTTGTTTTTGTAGTGTTGCAGTACCTATCTTTACCATTCAAGCTTAGGTACCATTAGGTCTTCACTGTCGACTTTATTTTCTATTGCAGAATATGCAAAAACTCTTATTTGTAGAGTACAAGAACAAGTTACAATAATTACACATTACTAGTGGTATAGTGCTTAAATGATTGTAGTTCTGGCACCCATGTAGGTAATTCTGAACGTGAGTTGCAGTTTGTACATAATAAAAGCCTCTATTTGCAAAGAGATATCAAATCAATTGACACAGTCGCCCACATCTACACTTCAGTCAAAAAAACATGCACTCGAACATTTAGCACGAGACAAAAATAATAAAAAAGCGTATTCACAAATACAATGACATCCCACAGTAAGGTCACTTGTGCATTAAAATAGTATAGTCTCTACACTTTGTTTTTACATTGTAGGGCTTTTTATGCATTGAAGTAAAAAGATCAACTTCGTGATAAAAACTTGATGTCCTTCATTTAGATATAAACATAGATAGTTAATAAATAAAAAATAAAATAAATAAAACCTCTTTATTCCGGATATCTAGGATCCATATTGGGTTAGTAAGCACACAAACATAGACAATGAAAAAGAAAGGAAAGAGTGTTAGTAGATATTCACTTAAATACCTAAATTATTTACAAACACATGCCTCGTTCCCAGAGTGATAATACTTTATTGTACCACACAAACACAGAAAACAGTACAGAAATAAATGCTACGAGAAGACGAATACAAAGGCGGTTATCGATACGAGGCTGTTCCAGGCAACCTTGGGATGGACTGGACATTTAAGAACAACAAATACGGTGGTACTTAAAAAAAATATTACATAAATAAATAATACTTATACTACTTATAATACCTACATACATATACTACAATATTTTAATAAACTTATATATCAACATAAGACTTTATAACGATAGATAATGCTGATGAAGCAGTTTCAAATTAAGTTAAAATTAGGGCACGTCTAATGTCCAGGTGGAGAGCGCTCCATAGACCGGTCGCTTGTACAGTAAAAGATTTGTCGTAGAAGATGATAGTGTGGGTAGGCATTAAGAGGAGGGTCCAGAAGAACGCAAAGAGAGGGTAAGAGTTAGAAAGGAATTCAAAACGCTCCTTGAGATAGGAAGGGCTCGGAGGATGGAACAAAATACTGTACACGAGACATAATATGTGAGTATTCCTGCTAATTTAGCGCTATATTCGGAAACGTGGTCATGTTTGCGAAAGCTGAATATGAACATGATACTGAAATTTTGCAGGCGCTCAAGCATGTTTAATTTCTTTCGATTACTGTTACAAGTAAACTAGGAACCAGCGGAAGCTCGACGACCCGTGTATTTCAAGGGCATCATTCCATCGAGACGTATTGATATGAAACCTCTTTTGAGGAGCAACAAAAACTGTCTTATTACTTTGAAAGAGAGATGACAGATCAAAAAGTCGTCAATGTATGATTCCAGGCTTAGAGCTACATCTATGCAAAATTTTAGCCTGATCCGTGCAGTAGTTTGGCGTAAAGAAGTAACATACATCTAAACATCAAACAAACTTTTGCATTAACAATAATATTAGTGAGATTGTCCAATCTAAAGTAGGTACAACGATATTGTCCTGTGTTAACAAAGCGCGCGGCATCCTAATAGAATCGAGTAGTCGGATGAGTTTACACATACATATAAAGTACCTACATAAATCGCGAAAAATAAAAAGCAAAAAAAAAAGAAACGAGAGCCTTTCTACTCAACTGCGCAAGGATATTCTGTTTTCAATAAAGATCTTGATTTAAACCTAACATAGACTGATGATGATTCGAAATACATTTCCCTACTGAATGACACCAGTATCGTGGTCCGCTTAACATGCAAGATTCCCACGGGCGGCACATCCGAGCAATTTGTTGCATTACACATGCAAATCCTTGCCAACTCGAGGCGGGACAAAAAAACAACGCATCACAATCCATCAGCCGCTTGATAAACGAGAGAGGCTGCGTTTCAATTACAGAAACAAACACGTTGCAATTATAGAGGTAACGTTGGATATATTGCTGCAGTTCCTGGGATGCTTTTGTTTATTTTGTGGCGAGGTTTTGCTGAGGCGTGGTAAATTAGAGATGTTATAATCTGGCAGAGATGTTAAAGTCACGGCGCTCGTGGATGTAGTAAGTCGACTAGAGGATCCTATTAGAACTAGAGGAAGGGAAGCTTTCAGCTTCAATCTGTGTATTTGAACTATGACCAATCCACTTGCCGAGCGTAATGATTACTCTTTCTTCCCTTTCTGGGGTTGGTTCTGCAGATGACTTCAAAAAAGCTGTTTATTTAATATGTCTACTCGCGAAGCTTTAGTAGGATATCGTAATTGAAAGAAAGAATAAAAATCATTTGATACAACACACCTACATCAACCATGATGGTTTTTTCATTTATTTGTTTCTTATTAGAATGCCTCTATTCCTATGTCCAGCCGTGGACTAATAATAGGCTGATGATGATAATGATATTTTAAATAAAAAAAAAACAGAAGCTTTTTGAGTTTTATTTTTATTCGGTTATGATGAGATAACATAAATAATCGAATGCACAATTTAAATTATACATATACCCTATTATGAGTGCTCTTGAGGAATCCCGTATGGTTTAGTACTGAATATTAAATTACAATATTACAATTAAAAGTGCGTACCTTACAAAATATAGGACGAAACGTGACTTATAGAGACCTAGAATCTAGGTTAATCTGCCCTGAGATATTTCGTGCATAGGCGTTCTCCAATTATTTTAAAGAAAAGGTAATTGAAGTTAAATTAATTCAATTTGAACGTAATAAGTGCCGTGTAATAAAAATACCATGGCAAGAATGCGGTCCCATCGCTACAATTAATATGCCTAAATAGCTAATCAGTCATCTGATCGTTGCTGCTGCCCACACGACGACGCCTTATCAGCTAAATATGTTGTAATATTTCATAATGAAATATTATATTTTTTGACACTATACAGGGTTATTGGTACTCACTGTCACATCGTCAAGAACACGTTTGTGAAGACGCCAGGTTTAAATTGTGCAATTTCAGTGAATTTAAAATAACCCTGTATACATAGTAACCTGTTTACCCTGTATACCTGTAGTAACCCTACATATATATATATATATACATAGTAACCCACGGCACGCAAGTACCTACACTCGCACTTGACGGATCTTGTTTAAATTTTAGTCGGTAAGTATAGTATAGAGCAGTACAGTCGATTAAGTATGTAATATGATTTGATAACAATTAGAATTGTGTAATTGTATTTAGATTAGAATCTTGTAATTGTATTACATACAAAACAATGCACATAGATCCCCGTTCAATCCAACGATTCTATCCATCAGACTTATTAAACCATATGAACACACATTGGAACACTTGGTAATTCACGGTTCTCTGGTTGAAATCGCTCTTGAGCGATAAGACCGCCAATTG
This sequence comes from Eupithecia vulgata, assembly GCA_946478455.1. Lineage (NCBI taxonomy): Eukaryota > Metazoa > Arthropoda > Insecta > Lepidoptera > Geometridae > Eupithecia > Eupithecia vulgata. The sequence goes on along the minus strand of OX297869.1, from coordinate 5,602,278 downwards.
TCACATATTTTAATTTTTTGTTTGTTTTATTTTTCTTAAGTGTTAATAAAGAATTTTCTATCTTTATCTATCTAGTCAGTCTCATTAAGCTTCAGTGTCTGTGAAATCGTTCTTGAAACATAAGCTCTGCACACGCTCTTCAAGAGAAGGTTAAGTCTTTGTGGTGAATCTCTTCAGCTAAACAGTCGTCCATATAATTTTCCTCAATACAATTCCGGAAACTCATCTGAGACCGACAAAGGAGAACCTAGGTTAGCATCTATCGCTAATAAACCGCAGTCGCATGAATGCGTGTGGTAAATCTTAATAAGCCGATTACGGTGCTGGACGAACTTGGACAGAAAACGGGTAGTCAATCCGACGCGGCGGCGTTCTGCCTGAATGCTTTACAAATTAAAGAGCCAGATCAGAAAATATAAATTAAAAGGACAAGCAAGATGGCACGAAGTTAACTTTTAGTAAGAATTGTATATTCGACGACGTGGCAGCGCGGGCGGCGCGGCGTTGTGCCTAAAACTAAATGATATTCAAATTAAAGAGCCAGATCACAAAAAAGAGGAAAGCCTGTACCAAAACCAAAAGTCGGTCGGTAATTTTCTTCGCTAAATAATCTTAACACTGATATTTTTCGCTAATTTCTTTGCCATGGTATACAGTCTTCAGTCACCAATCGGTATTAAATTAGTTAAAATTATTTTCTAAGAGAATAGTCATGTAACCTGCGTCCATTTCAAATGCATCGGTGTAGTGTCGAGAAGCTCGCGTAGGTGAGTATCGAATGAGCATCGACCCGACTCGTGCACAATCGATTGTCAAGAATCGATCGGCCACCGATCTATACGACCGATGCATGTAGTTCACATTCTGACATAGACCTGTTAATAGGGAGAAAGTGAAGTGAAACTAATGCATATTACTGGCGTTCACGAGTTATCGTTTTTCGCATATCGATATGACGTCTATTCTTCTTCCTACTTGTGTTTTGTCAAGATAATAATGGTAGGTCGTATAATGTGTTTTATGGGAACACTCGCTTTGAAGTCAGATTCACGAGGTATTTTCTTAAACGAAACTTATTTGTTGTAAATTACTTCGAGAGTGAGTGGCATGAAATGATCTAACTAAACATAGAGTTATGTTAGCGTGTATTGACGTCAAGAAAATTTCACGTTAACAAAGTTCTGCAAAATACACATGAAAAGGCATCAAACTACTTTAGTATACAAAAACGTTTTAGCGTTTATTGTACCTCGCTAAACAGTGTCAAATATTATTTTACTCTTTGTGGTTGTTGTGATACCTGTTTGCTATTTTCTGGCGCCCATTCTAGATGTTTCATAGTCTGTGGTGGGTCCTACGATTACGCAATGTCGATATTCGGCTACGCACATCACTATTATAATTACGTAACGCCCTCTTTTGATACCTTTTGTCTGTTTGTTAGGGCCATGCGACGACGGTGCAGTTATTTCTTGTTTATTTTCTGTATACTGGTACTTTTTATACACAAGTTCCGCTTTCTATGCTAAGTAACTTACAAGTGGTAACACGCATTGATTCATTGTGCTGTCAAAAGAGATTTGCATGTGAATCGGGGACCACTTTAATAATAGTTGCTTGATTGACATTTCAAACGGCAGCGGAGGCTGGCATCGAAGTATCAGCATTATCAGTAGCTGATGATGTTCTTTGAGCTAACATTGTCACATTTTGTGACAAGACGTTTCGAGGAGTCGTGCGCCAAATGAATCCTCGCATAAGTTAGTACGTTTTACTTTATACATGAACCTAGACGCTAGAAGGCAAATATTTCTTTCGATATATTTGTCCAAAATACGTGGCATTAACAATGAGAATACTCTAATAACAACAAAAATATCACGTTTACATTAACTCGTAGACAATACAAACTGCAAATAAAATGCTAAAAAATATGGATTTGTATGCAAATAGAACCGAACAAATTGCACCAGTCAGTACGTGCCAAAAACAATGAGTAACCGAACTCAAACAAACGCTTTCACAGTTCATCACGTTAAAGATGTGAACAAACGATACTAAACGAAGATAAAAGAAAAGTCAAGACAATAATTTAGATACAACAGAAGTTGCACGGCAAACAAACTGCAAACTGCGTTATCATGGAACCGGACAAAACATATTCTCTAGCAACATTTGCGACTGTTCCTTGCTATGTAAACTTTGTCTACGAGTTACGACTTTCTTGGTTGAAAGTAAGAGAATTCTTTGAAACGTGAGCAATATATCCAGCTCCCATATCAACAAACTTCCAAAGTTTCTGGCGAGCTCGTTCCTGCATGACGCTAGTTCAATAATTTTAAAGAAAGCTACGAGCTAAGATCTGTCGTATGTACTCGTATATCAATCCATAAAATTATGACAGTGACACTTATAAGAATGTAAAAATCTTTATTTCTGTAAACAGACTATTTAATTTGAAATCTCCGTATAGCTCATCTAAATGTACATAAATCTACCTGAGATTTGGTGTACCAAGTCTTTCATTCAAATTATGTTTCCTTTGCGGAATAAATTGTCAGACGAGTACAGACTTTCTTTTCAATTCAATGGTATCAAGCCGATTAGTTTTCGGAGAGCCTCTAAATGCCTTAATTTATTGACACATCTCTACAATTACGTAAACATTAACAGAAGAACTAAAGACGATTTCATAGTATTCTGTTACACTAAATTGGATACCATTTTAAACGATAACAGTAACTTTAACAGTTGTTATATAACTTCATAAATATTCAATTGAAAAGCAAACAATTTACGATAACAAGTCATTTGATAAGTTCTAACATTAACATACATAGAACTATGTAGGTACTCGTAAACTATATGTATCATATCATAAGTTTTAACAGTTTACATAAATTGATCAAGAGCATGAAAATAATTCAATATTATTGATGGATAGTTTAAAACGCATTAACGACAGATTTTATTAAAACTGACAACAAAATCACGAACAGTGTTCAAGAAATTCCGTAGGTTATTTATTAATGTAAAAAACTAAATGGCAAGTCATCTGTGCAACGGTAAAATGATTCATCTATCAATCGATGGCATGCGCATGATTTGACGTGTACCGCGAGAAACGTCAAATAAGTTTGTGTCAAACATTTATAATGGTGATAAGTTTTGTAAATTGATTTCCGCGTTACAATGCACATTCGAGATATGTGATGATGGTATTAGATAAACAATAAATAAAGATTCTTATACAAAATACCAATATGATAATTTAGAGAGTTGTATTATTACTAGTATATCCAGTTTGATTATGCATCAACAAAATTTACGCGTAAGTATACAAAATAAATGTAATTGGTCTTCAAAGATACCCCTGCAGAACGCCACCAAAATTTCACAAACAAGTAAGCAAAACAATTTGTGCAAACAGCCTAAATACGTAAGCGTCTTGAAATTGAGATCGTGACACGAACACGCAAATCTGCAAGATAACATTACGACCACCCCCCGTGCGCGCGGTAGCCGCGGCATTCCCATGCATGTCACTGTATAGGGGTGTACCTACTTACAAACATATCTCTATAGTAGCTCTATATTTTCTAGGTCAAAATTTACCAGAAATTAATCTATATTATGAAAGAAAATTACAATCGAATAATAGGATTAAATTAAAACTAGTATTTACAACAAAAACAATTGAGCTAACTGCAGACTGTTGCAAACAATTCACAGGTAGCTCAACTGATCCATATCAATACCAGTCGGAAGCATGCCCAAGACACTGGCTGCATTTAAAATATATTAATTTAAATAAATTCGTATATAATAATGACAACCGCTGGGGTAAACGTGTTCTTGAGTGGAGACCGCGACTCGGCAAACATAGTGTAGGACGCCCTCCGACCGACGACGATGACGATTTGCGAAAGACTGCTGGCAGATGCTGGATGCGGCAAGCTGAAGACAGGGCGCTATGGCGCTCATTAGGGGAGGCCTATGTCCAGCAGTGGACTGATGTAGGCTGATGATGATGTATATATTACATGAGATTTGATATTCAAAGTTTTTATTGTCTCCGACACGGCTGAAGAATCTACCTACTTTGTTAACTTTTTATTTAGATCTGACACTTGATTTTGATGCGGACGACTAGTAATATTTCCGGTCACGTAATCTCTCAGAACTCAAGGCTCTAGTGCTCCCGAATCTCGAATAAAATAAACAAGTCCCAGTGCATCCCTATTCCCGCGCATGTGATATCTGGCGCGATATCGTGTAAATCAGGACGCGGCCGCGATTCCCGCCGCGATACAAGTGATATATGAATATCGTCGCATTACCGCTACCGATGCGTGTTCCTCGTTTGTTCGTCTGGCGCCTTATTTGCTAATCTGATTTTATATCGCTTACATTGGAATGACGTCTTTCGGATAAGTAATTGTGCATTTAGTTTTGACAAGAATTAAATTCTTATTATCGAGGGGTTGATTTATTTCTGCTAGCTGGTTTTCATGCAAGTTTCGGTTTTAGTTATTTAGTTTAGTTATTAAAACACGTAATCGTCTACTATTATTTTCTCGATTCAATTCAATTTTCTTGTCTATTGTCCTTGCACTCATTAGGTATTACGAGTTTCCGTGATATTAAAATGTAATTCAAAGGCTCAAAGGTAATCCACTGCAACTCAATTCGCCTAAGCTTTGAGAATTCCTTATCATTGACGTTCGACACAACACACGATTTCAATTAATCGACTTAGATTTAATGAGAATACGCGTTCAGAATCCGATGACACCCAAAATGTTTGAAATGAAAGAGTTGAACTCAGCGCTTGTTGAGAGTTGAGGCAGCGTGATTCGAGAGGGGAAGAGTTATAGAGGAATGAAAGAGGTCTTCTTAAAATGGTTTATTAGTAGCTTATAGCAGTCAAAACTAGTAGGTGCAGTCTGAGTCAGATAATCGGCAGCCGCAGCCACACTTTTAATTACATTGACACAAATCGTGGTTATCGTTTGACTCTCACGGTGCCGAACTCAATATAATGTTCATTAGGTTCATTACGACTGCGCTTGTTTGTCTTTACAAAAAGTATTTTTGTTTTTATTAGGGTTCCGTTCGCAAATGGTGATATAGAGCCTAGTTTATCGCATAACTTAGTCGACAGCTTTATTTCAGTGCACTAGTATAAAAATTTGCTTTTGTTATATTCTTCATAACTCGATGGAAAGACAAAGGAAACTGTGTTTATTTGTGAGAGTAACTTTGAAACTTATTTCCTATTCTAATGTTTTATTATGCAGGTAATTATGAACCGTCGCAAATAACATTTTTTTTTGTAAAGCAATAATAGAAACTAACTACAGCGTTTGGTTTTTGGACGGAACCCTAACCGTGCCACAGCAAAACACACTTTCCAAACAAATTTGATTACGTGGACAGTTTCAATTAATTGTGGGCATACCTATAAGCCGGCGGTTTCATTGGGCATAGCCAGTTATCGGTGTCACTAAGTAGATTGAGTGAGATCATAGAATTAGTGAGATGTTATTCCGGCTGTAAGCGCCGCTCGAAGAATGCCATCCAACAAATCCGGATTGATCTACCAGTTTAAAAACTATTTATTTTATTGTAGGCAATAGTAATTACCGTGCAGTTTATTACACTAATAGATATAAACGAGAATCACTAATTCGGTAGATAAATAATCGTTTTAGTTAAGTTTTGGTAACCAGATAGTTATGTTTATTGAATCTGTCGAATTAGCATCACAACATGGTCAGTGAATATTGAATTGGATTTTTTATTCATAATCGCGTAGCTTTTTGTTTAGACTCAAATTACAAATAGTGTAACGTATATGAACGCTACGGTTATAATTGCATTGCTTTATCATACTAATATCCATGAGGAATTCAGAATATTAAGCATATGGTTGCAGTATATAGTTTGTATGTATTCCGTGCAACACATGCAAACAAACCACGAATACTCGAATGAATTGCATCAGAGTTCAATTGTAGATTTTACAGCCTCGATCCGCCGTCACATGGCCATATTTATCAGAACTCTCTCACAATAGATCAACGATTAGTGACTATAAAGACCTTTATGGTTATCTCGTAAAGCAATACAATTAGGCAACGTGCATTAACACCTAGCCTCTTCTCAGCGTTCACCCACGCAAAACTTTGCGTCTCGTGAATTTAACCTACATCCGAGTTTACAGTGCTCAGAACAAACTTTGACCACAGATCAATGAACAGTTAATACTTGGAAAGGCCACAAAACAGTAGATGGTTAAATAGTTAGAAGGGTAAAAGTTTACAAACAGCACACCCAATTGTAGACACTGGTTGTTTAGACATATCGAGTGTGGACGGATCTCGCTTGCGGTTGCAAGCAGACAGTCTTCATGTGCGGCCACTAAAGAAGAGACCGCAAGAGTGGTTTAACTGCCCCATTACAATGAGAGTGGAATGTTATTGAGAAAAGAGAAACAGATCATGAGAAACAAATTAAAGTAGAAATAAATAATTATAACTGATGCCCGTCTTCGCCCGCGCGCTTTTAATGTATTCCATTTTTAGGGTTAATATACGTATAGCCTACGAAACTCACAAATAATGTGGCTTTCTATTTTTAAAATATTTTTCAAAATCGTTTTAGTAGATCCAGAGATTACCCCACAACCTCACAAACTTTACCTCTTTTGATTATAAAGTTATTTATTTAACAGCAAAAAATAATTACAACTAATATTTATACTTTACCTCTTTTTAATATTAGTATAGATAAAGGTTTACTTTTGGCGCATACCGATAAACAGAACGAGTCACAAATTCTCGCCAGAACATTTCTGGTAAACCACAAAATCAACAAGCAAACCCAAAAGCTAATTAGACATAATTTACACTCAAATATTACTCACCAGAATTTTTTGCCAAGAACTCGTCAAGTGTATTCATGAACCTGGAAAGAAGCACACCGTTATGAACAAAACTGCACATGTAGAAGCTCTAGATTAAAATGTAGCTGTATATTTACATACTTATTTATATGAAGGAAAACCAGAGGCTTATAAATGCAGAGTTACATATAGATTGCAGAAGGCTTATCACAGGTTTTCACGGGTAGATGACAGAATAGATAATAAAATATTAATTAATAATAATCTATTTTGGAGAGTTCAAGGTACGTGAAGTGAAGACATTCTACGAGATAATATATACAAGAATAGCCGTGACGGTCTCAATGTAAGAATCTTCCAACATAGCCCCCACGGGCTATCGTAAAAGAGCCGACTAAGCTCTTGTTCTGTGATTTTTTTATACAGCATAACTGCAATCACCGCTTGCCAAGCGTGGTTCTTACAAAGCCTCCTCTTCAAGAGGAGGCGTTCACCAGTGAACCACACGTTCACTGGTGAACGTTGATGTGTTGATGTGATGTGTGTTAGTAAAAGAAAATAAAAGGTAAAGCGTGATAAACTCGCGCACCGAGGGCTCCGTATAATTATGGGACAAGGAAAAGTACCCTATAGGTTTTCGGTCCAAGGAGAGAATCATTTTTTTATTTTTTTGAGAATAAACTACATATTTAATGTTCTAGGATCTATCCATTTAGTCGTGTATGACCTTTTATTAGAAGGTATTTGCTCCTTGACAAATTTCATGATTCTACTAGGTCAGCGGGAGGGAACCCTATGGGTTTTCTGTGCATGACTAGAAATTTCAAAAAAACTGGGCTGTAACTTTTGATTAGGTTGACTTAGAAGTTTGTTTTACACTGGCTCCAAGGCGTTATGAAATACAGACCTCAGTATGTGATGTTAATTTCAACTTGATGCCTCCACGCAATCTTGAGAAAACAGGGTTGACAGACGGACAGACGGACAACAAAGTGATAATATAAGGGTTCCATTTTCCTTTCGAAATAAGGAACCCTAAAATAAAAATAAACATCAATTGTAAATAGGTACTGTGGGAAAAGCAAGATGTACAGGTACACAACAAGAAGCGCGGTAAAAGAAGCTTAGCAGTAGATCCGCTTCGCGCACTTCACAGACAAGCTGCTAAACATACCCATTTCGTTTTATTTTACTTCTTACACTATAAAAATGTTGTAAACTGATACGCAGCAACAGTTATTCCGCTATAAAACATTTAATTGAATTTCAAAAATATAGGAATCTACGGCAACCGTCGAACCGTCAAGTTGCAGATGAAATATTATCAAGTATCGATCGCAGCGTGTCGCCATACTTTAATCGATTTTTTTACACCTAAACCGCACGAACCGTGGGCGTGCGGTTACAAAGCATTTCTGCCGAACCCAGCCTATTTGGTGAAATATGTTTGTTTTCAATGCCTTTTAATATTTGCTAAGAGGGCGCCGCCAATCCCCAAGCACATTATTGGGATGTTTTCTAAAATAACTTCTAAGGGTGGTCTTTATCTTTATTCATTACATTTAATGTTTTTATCAAAGTTTTCTTCATAAACGCCTACGAAGATAAGTTAATCGAGGGGTTGTTACGATTAGCGCTTGTCATGCAAAATTGCAGCCGTTTGAGCGTCGTAAATTCAGTTATTACGGCAGCCCCGGGGGACATCGACATCGGCGGCGACGCGACAAATACATCATAGCTTTATCAGATGAGTAGGTACATCCGTTTAAAGGAATGCAATCAAACTCATAAACATAAATAAAAGATGACGTATCTCAAATTCGTTACGATTCTGACCAGGATACGGATTCTGAGTTTTACAATACCGTAAAAAATGTGTAAAAACCCGTAGCGTAATAGGTGTGAAAACAAATACATGCAACAATTAAATTTTATTTTAATTGTTGCATGTATTTGTTTTCACACCTATTACGCTACGGGTTTTTATGAAATTTAAAGACGCGAAGTAAATTTATAATTGTCCGTGAAACTACAAATTGAACTGTGCCGGATAAACCAGAAGGTTTAGGTTTCAAAGTTAAGGATTCGCTGAGAGCTGCTCGCAACATCAATTCGTAAATTATTATGTTCCGTAATAACAAAAATGATGACTGAAAACTTTTTTTGTTTTCGACATAGTGTTGCTATTCTGTAACTGACAATATAAGTTATGTTAAACTCGCATTTTATTTTATTTAGTTTTCAACATTTCAATAGAGGTGTAATGGAAAAAAATCGCCAGGAACCTGGATAAATACCTACTATTCGAATACAAAAAACAACATGATGGATATGGATAATAATTACAAATCATTTTGGTAGTACGTATGTATGGGCAAATCATCAGCCTTCCGCCTCTTCAAGAGGCAACTTGGATTAATATAATATTTTGAGATGGGTCACCCTCAGTCTATTGAAGGACCGATTCTTCTTATGGTCTCTCGATCATTTCTACCACTTGTTCACTACTTTGCTACTTCTACTCCTACCAAATTCGATGTAAATGTTTGTAAACAAAATGCCTATACTCAATCTAAAGCTCACACTGGTGCCGTAAATTTTTGTACGCAATTTATATTCCTTGTCGTTTTGTAATCTTTACTGAAATAAAAATGGGTTTCAATTATATCTGAATCTCGACACCAAACATTTGAGTTTTTTTTGTTGCTCATCTACAAACATTTCACATCGAGTTTGGCTGAAGTACAGGTGGGATGACGACTTGCGAAAGACTGCTGCAGATGCTGGATGCGGCAAGCTGAAGACAGGGCGCTATGGCGCTCATTAGGGAAGGCCTATGTCTGCTGAAGGCTGATGATGATGACAGGTAGGTAAGACCTATTTGATCAAAACAAAACCAGGAACCTCGACAAGTGTTCCATGAAATATGTCAGATGATGACTGCGTATGTTCATTAATTAATTTGTTTGTCCAGTGGCGCCGCACATCCTAAGTTAGATTTGCACAGGTTAATGGAGTACAGGGTACGGCTTCATAGAAGTTTGAAGCTGTTTGAACTGTTGGATACTTGAATTCTACTGAGTATTTCTAAGCAGAACTGTATTTAAAGTCAGAACAAAGTCTACAAAACACGGAGAATCATTTTAAGGACAAATATAACCAACACCGCCCCGATTCAGTAGTATGACCGAATGAACTGAACTCATATATCACTCGTAAAATACGAACATACCACACCATTATTGCCTAGATGTTGAACATGACCAGTTGACCACTGAACCATTTAAAGAAACAAATTGAAACCGAACTTTCTAAGCATTTCCTGGGCAACGCGGACGTCATTATTTAAAAACTGTCAAAAAATTGTATTTTATTACACGGGAGGCAGATCGAACCAAACGTGAATTACATGCTTTCTTATTTAATATTAGTGGCGTCTTGCGTTTGTCGGATAATTTATATCTAGCCTTATCTGTACAGTAGATCGCTCCCGAGCTATAATCCGTATATTTTTCATGTGGTCTACGGCGGTGCCTCTTACTGGTAAATTTATGTAACTACAAGGAGGTATCGCTGCAATTATTATTGCCCTAACAATATTCAAAGGCAGGAGGAAACCGCGAAACGGACGACATAACTCACACTTGAAAGCATAAGAGTCCTTGTAAATCGCAGCAATATCATGAATGAAATATAAATAAATAATGCTGGACAATTCACACAGCATTATCTAGCCCCAAGTTAGGCAGAGCTTGTGTTATGGGTACTAGATACCTGATATACATAATACAATACATTACATAGATAGATATTTTTTATTATACATAGAAAATGACCAGAACACCCGGAACAAATACCTGCAGATCGTACAAATATTTGTTCTAAGGCGGGAATCGAACCCGCAAACTCTTGCGTCGCTGGCGGACTTTCGCCCACCGCGCCAGAGGTCGTCAAATTTAATTGCATTAAATCATCCGGTAAACAGGAACTGATTAACCTATAAAACCAGAAATGATAATTTTGTTAACGATAACGGCACGCGTTGAGAGCTGATATCAAAACCTTAGACGGAAAGTGGTTTTAAATGAAAAATTCCGTAACCTTTAAAACTTTGTAGGCTATAAAATGCCAAATTTACAAGACCAAAGCGACGTATGCTCATAAAAAATCATATAAAACTGTTTAATAATTTTATCGCAAACTGATAACGACATTTATTTTGGAAATAACCCAATCTTGTTCCTGGTTAAAATGCACTTAATCATGCGCTAAATGATTTCTTCCGATACATAGGTGGTCTCTTGAGAGGTTAACCCTTTAATACTCTTTTGGTAAAACCCAAAAACCTTTCGCTCTCAATGGAACTAAAAATTTCTTGCAAATTCAAATACATTTTCGTATATAATAAGTGATATTTTTACAAGACCGACGATGCACGGACGCATAGGTCATTCTTTCTTTGGAAAAAAACAGATTTCTTCACAGTTTTAGAATAAAGCCAACAGCTTCGACAGGATCGTAGGAACATGCTTTCACGAGACCTCACATACGCGACGCAAATGCATCCATCATGGTAGAACCATGGGTGTCGTTACGTGTCCGTACTTTAACCTGGACTACTACGCCACTTGGAATTATCTTAACAGAAGAAAAAGAACTCTAAATCTTCAACGTTGGACATAATCTCGCGTACAATGAATAGCTGGCTTGACAACTATTTCTGACTTTTGAACGAAGTTAAGTGAAAGTAATTCTTTTGTATGTTGACACTATTGTTTCAGCTGTGGACATGTGTCGGTACAACAAGCGCCAAAGTGCCCAAGAGAGAGATAATAGGCGACATTCTGATACAACGCGAGATAAGGCGAAAGGAGGTTCCCATGCTAAGGGTGATCTACATGCACGGAAAAAACATAGGGCCAGAGGTGAAACGCGGACAAAATACAAGAGATGCATCCGGCATTGTGGAGGAACATTTCAATCTAGGTGTCTAGAAGAATATAACAAATCACAAATACGGGTATTAGCTACTTGGATAAAGCGGCACGTGTAAAACGTAGACATAATTAAGGTATATAGAATCAGAAAAGGATAATGATTGAAAGATTTATGGTTTTATCACAATCCATGTACTTATAGTTGGATCATTAATATTACATTTTATTGAACGTATTAAATGAAGATAATTATTATCCTGCTTGAAGGTTCGTTCATACAAACCATCAATGTTTTACGATTTCACACACCCTGTTACCTTGTTAAAAAGACTCATTACTTTAAGCTATGATACGTCCCTACCTTAACCTGAAACTTCTGTTTTCTGTTTTTGCTAATTAGTTTAGGCAGAGATTCGATGTTGCCCCTTGTGGCCACCAAAATTTATTTTCGTATCTCTGCCTAAACTAAATAGAATAAAACTATTACAGAGGCATTAAAAAAAAGCTTATGATAGGTATCACAAAATAGAAGATGTATTTTTGAAAATTCCTTTGTTAAACGGAATAATAAGATAAATTAGGTGGCGGCGCTATTTTGGGTGGGGTATGCGCCTTAAGAAAAAAGTTAGGTTGACGTAGTTACCTTACCGAGAAAATTTATATCCCTATGTCTTCCTAACTAACCATCTATAATTTTATGCCAGCCGTACGCAGTGCGGTTGCACATCTCGTTCGATACATCTTTACGGCGTGTGAACAGTTTGAAGAGTAGCAGTATGCCTTCAGGGAAGAAACCGTTTGTTGCACATTTACTGTCATTGGTTGTACTGAAGGATGACTTAATGAACTATTTCGCTTGTAGGTAGCGCCACTTATTCACCAATTACTGTCCATCCAGCAAGACTTTATTTAACACTTCTGTTTTTGCATAATGTACGCACTTTACTAGCACGACGTTTTTACCGGCCGGTCTTTCAAGTGTTTCTATGTGATAATCTGATACGCTTTATTAACTCCACCTAACACGGCTAAAGCGATTTTGATATATGAGGTAAGTATAAAAATACTCGTATCGACTACTATGATTCTAGACCCTAGATTTTATGAAAAAACATTAAAAAGCCGCGACCGTGACACGTTTTATTATGATTTTCAAATATATTCAATCAAATAATATAAAAAAATTGGAACAATCTTACAGGTAATAAATTACTTGTTGACGATACAATGAGTTTTTCAAGATACCAAATCGTTTCTCCTGTGCTCTTTTTTCTTTTTTTCTTCAAAAATCTATAAATTGAATTGGTGTTACGCTACCCAGTAACTTGCCAAATTTAGATGATATTTCAAATTATTTTCCCAGGCCTACTCTGACAGAAAAGTAGAGAGGTAAAATACCATAGACAAGTAAAGTAGGGATATCGATAGGTAGCCTAAAGGAAGAAACTTGTCGATATTTGAATTATATGATTGCCCCTTTCTAGCTATCTGATGTATTGTAATTGTGGGAATGTTGGACGCTTGAATTAATTGTCAAAGGTATAATTTGAATCTGAAATGAACCAGCATCATTTTATGAATAACTTTTGTAAGATATAATTATATATAATTTATTAGAATCAAATAATAAGACAGATAAATGCTTATTGCTTAATTTAAAACGTTTTTGTCTATTTTAATTACAGTACAGAAGTCAGCATTTCTTTAAACAGTCTGCGTATACCTGCGTCAACTTAAAACGTCTACTTAATCATGAAAATAATATAGGGAAACCCTATAAATATAATCGTAAAATGTATAACTTTAAATGACATATAGTGCGGGACCGCCATAAAACCTAATGATTTCAAATTGTTTTAGCCGCACCAGCCTCACCTTTTCAATTCAATATCGTTCACCTTACAAGGGTCAACTGGTCCAATATAATTAACATTGTGTTTCTCATAAAAAAACAGTTTTATTATATTGTGTAATTCGCACCAAATCCCGATTGCTACTTTGATACACACATACCATAAATTTTAACTTTATAACTGCCTCAAAAACAGCAATAATAACAGCTCTTAACCGCTGTAGGCATTATATAACACGTTTTAAATTAATTATTTTATTTCTGAGCTTGGAAGCTCGTTTGGCCCATGGAGCTTTTGATTATACTTATCAAAACTTGCATCATGTTCACACTTTCATCAACATGATGACAAGGTGCTAACGCGGGATATAATTTGTTAGCAAACCAATGGGTTATTATTAAATTCATCTTTGTTGCGTCATCATTATCAAAACTAGAATCTCCTAACTCCTATTCCTATAGCACTGTGCCGATTAACATGCTCGTAAGGCAGATGTCATTCGAATAATAATTTAACTCTTAGAATTAACTAGAAGTTTGAGTTACATAAGTCGGATCTAAATTCAAAGCTATATTTGAGTAACTTATATCGCGATCCCTTTGCAAATATATTTTCGAAGCATTTGTATCACTTGCTATACAAACAGAATTCCTTTGAGATATCTTTCAAATTCAAAAGGCAATTATCCGTCAATTCACGACGACACTGAATGTATTACGGGGTTTTATTCAAAGGAATAAAAGATATTTTGTATTCAGAAACGCTTTGGGTCTCTGGAGTAACCTTGAAATGTTGTCTGGGTATAAATGTAGCTAGAAGCTACACAGATATGTAAATCATTTACACAACTGAGAGAGAATAAAGAGATGGATATTGTAATATAATTAATAAATAGCGACACGATTTTACTTTATGAACAGTAAAGTGCTTTCAAGCAACTTTGATTTTAGAGTTATTCGTAAGCTTCGTTAGCATAAGAAACACTTCTGTCTGGTATGATATTATGTTCAGACCAATTCCTCTGAATTCAAAGAATATCTAAAAACTTTAGCCACAAATAAATTATCTAAACAATCTAACAATTAAGTAGCAGTTCTCCGAACAGCAACGTCAACCATACAAAAAGATACAACATCATGCAAATGTAACTACAGCTAAATGAGTATGCGACAAAAACTATGGAATTTCTCAGAAGCCATTGTAGTGTTTGCCGCCAACAATTCCTACGTTTTCACAATTGTACAAGACGTCCAAATATACATAAAGGAGTTTCACGTCTCGCGAGGCAGCCAACTGCCCAGAAATTATGGTCGTATAGAGACTGATGCTTAACTTTCTGTTTTACGCTATAAGCTTTCATAGACTACATGGTTGTATGGTGTTTAATCAGTATTATTCCCTTTTACTTAAGATTTTTTCAAATGCTTTTATAATAAAAAGCTATTACATGATGTTTAAAAATATATATACCATGAGACAAAAAATCAGGAGTCCTGCATCCAGCAGTGGACCATTAAAGGCTGTTGAGATAGGTAAACTTTGTATTGCTCGTGAATAATACATTATCTTTTCAGTATTGCCTAGCCACATAGCCGTGTGGTTGCCGGCTTAGAATTTGCATCACCTCAACTCTTCCCGTGGGTGTCGTAAGAGGCGACTAAGGGTCATACATCGGAGGGCGGGCAGCAGCGGTTCTTGTAGAATAGATCTACCACTGAACTGCGATCCCCAACCCGCATGCCCAGCGTGGGGATTATGGGCATTACCCCTCATGAAATGAAAAATCTGGGGGAGGCCTGCGTCTAGCAGTGGACCATTATAGGCTGTTGAGGTTGAGGTTTTCACTATTTCTTGCTTCCTGTGTAAAGCAAAACAATATTTTTTGCGGAAAATATTATTAACTGAAACTATACTCGTAATACTACATCTATACTAAAAATAAACAAAATTTGATCTAAAATACAATTGTAAATATACAAATAGGCAAAGTACAAAATGTATTTTTTTAGTTTGCCGAGTTAACTACACGCAAGTGATTTTCGTAGGTTTTCTCACGAAGCTGAGCCTGTATCGAGGAAACCAGACTATCAATTCATTATTTCGCTAAAGACCAAATAACTATTTACAGAAATGTATGGAGGTCATTATTTAAGTCATGACATTAAATTTAGTCTACCCAAATAGGATATTACATTACTCATCCATATTCTGCGCAAACAGTCTGAGTTTCCAGACAAACATCAAATCCAGACGAATTAATTACCATACCACCATGAAAACAGTAGTCATAATCACGTAGTTCTCTGAGTCACACTATTACCACAATCAAACTATTACAGTACCTCGGTACCTATTATGTGTCCCGTAACGCGCACCGACAGAGAACCAAGGTTATCGACATAGCTCATAGGATTAGCAAGCTGAAGTGGCAGTGGGCTGGCCATATTTCAAGAAGAACCGACAACCGCTGGGGTAAACGTGTTCTTGAGTGGAGACCGCGACTCGGAAAAGTAGTGTAGGACGCCCTCCGACCAGGTGGGATGACGATTTGCGAAAGACTGCTGGCAGATGCTGGATGCGGCAAGCTGAGGACAGGGCGCTATGGCGCTCATTAGGGGAGGCCTATGTCCAGCAGTGGACTGGTATAGGCTGATGATGATGATGATGAACGCGCACCTAGTCATAAAACTATCCCAATTATGAAGTGAATCAGATGGAATGGTACCGAACACACTATCAAACAGCTATACTACTATCAATATCTACAGTTACAAACCGTATCAGTGGAAGGAACTGTTTATTATTAAGTTTAACTGATTCTTCATTTGGTAACAAATAACATGGTCGTCAGTAATGGTTGGTTTTAACTATTATTGATAAATAAATAATGGGTTAAGGTAAAATTGTCACTGGGTAAAATTGACATCGTAAAAATCTAGTGTAACTTGGTGACGGCTTAGATTTTTAGTAAATAGATGTAAGTGTAAATATTAGTTGCAATAATTTTTTGCTGTTAAATAAATAAATGTTCAGTGTAACTTTGTCACCGATCAAATTATTTTAATATAGATAATGAAAGATGTAAGGTAAGTTGTAACTTAAGGACAATTCACATAGCATTATCTATCCCCCCAAGTAAATCAGAGCTTGTGTTATGGGTACTAGATAACTAATAAACATAAAACAATAGAATACACATAATATAGATATTTTTTTATTAAAGAAAAAAACCAGGACACCCCAAACAAATATCTGCAGATTGTACAAATATTTTTCCCAAGGCGGGTTTTGATTCCCCCTTGGTTAATCGTATTTTGCACCATTTTACCTTTGCCAACAGAAAGAAACGAGACCGTCCTCCCATCACTTTCGCGGCCAACTCCCTCTTGTTAGTGTATTAAAACCATAATATTGTTGTTGATTAGCGGATTCCTAGAATCCTGCTTCCTTTGTGGTTTATTCTTGCCGCCAATAATATTGTATTTAAAATTAGCTACCTAATTGATAATATTAGAAACTATAACCGCAGAATAAATTTATACGAATATTATTGTATAATAAAAACTAGAAATCCAGAAGTATTTTTTCGTCACCGTAGTTGGTTATATTTAGCAAACAATGTATTCCGTCGTTGATCTGACAGAACGTCTGACCGTTCTGTGAGCTATAAGTATATTATATTAGCTAGTCATTAATCTATACTACTAACTATATATTAAAAAATCCAAAGTATGTTTGTTTGTTTGTCCTTCCTTCACGCCGCGCCCTAACTAAGCAACCAATCAACTTGATTTTTGGCATAGAGTTAGTTAAAAGGATGAAGAGTAACATAAGCTACTATAAGCTACTTTTTATCCCATAAATCAGTTCCCATGGCACAGAAATACCTTATACTAGACTAGACAATGAGTGCGAAGCCGCGGGCAGCACCTAGTATAATATATAGCTCACAGAAGATCAACGACGGAATTAAAGGACCCAAATTCAAATTGGCCGACGCTTTAGTTCTAAACAAGATTACAAGATCGGTCATTGCTTAACCCAGCACGATCGAAATAATTGACCCTGTCTATTGTGTTATAGAGTTAGAGATAGATAGATAATATTCTTTATTTTACCATACAAACACAGAAAACAGTACAAAATTAAAAACTATGAGTAGACGAAGTACAAAGGCGGCCTTATCGCTATGAGTGATCTCATATTATGAGATGTTATGTTATATTAGTAGTAGTATATACATATTGTTATTGACTGATTGGCAATTGATCAAATTCAACCATATACCGTAGAATATGGACACGATCTGACCATCATTGGTACTGGTTCCAGCAGTAAAATATCCCATCCAATGGATAGCTATCCGGGGAGACTGGGTGTATGCTATTTCGCTTTCTATCACATATGTTACAAAAACAAATGCATACAATTTACGAGGAATTGACGACATAGATGTCAACGTCACAATATCATAAATGTTTTTATTTTGAAGTTTCTGAACGTTCAACCTTATAGGTGTGTAATGTACGTAAGTACCTACATGTTTCTCAATTTCTGAAATCGAGCAAAAAAGGGCAAATGTGAGTAATCTAACAATTGACTTTTACTAAATATCTTGACTTTTACTAAATATCTTGACGTTGACGTTAAAAATTCCGTCGTCGATCAACTCCATACCACCAGAAAGTTTTATATTATTGTTTAGTACCATATTGGCAACCGAAATCGTTTATAACCATTCTCCCCGGAAGGCCCATTCAATGGGAATGGTATATTTTACCGTAATAGTTTGGCTGCACTACTTGGCACATCAGCTCTCATGTGCGTCACCATTCCGTGTTTCTAATAAAGACAATCGTCATAGCAATTTAAGTTGACACGATCCTAAACAACGTAATAGAGTAAAACGATCCAACAATTTCACAGAAAACATTACAGATGAGGACATCCACCTAGGATATGTTAATGCATGACTAAACTATACGGTAGCAATAATTAAAACATTACTCACTTAATGTGCAAAGTTTCAGTAATCCCGGTTCTGTTTATGTGTCATTGGCGCCTTTGCTTCCTTTATTGAGAAAATCCTAAGGCGCCAGTTACAAACATGCAAAATATGTTTTTTCTTGTCCTATTATGGAAGTTGTTTGTGGAATGTCATCTTTAATTATGTCATCTTTGGGCAAGACCATTGTGCCCTGTAATGTTCTATATTAGGTAATTTCAATGTTGATATTTTTCATCCTTTTCTACTATGACACATCTGGGCAATAGTCACTCTCAAAGTGTTGATTATATTTTGGGTTAAATTCATTTTGCACAAGCAAAAAAAAAGTATGCGAGGCATTTGATTAGAAGCAGAGTCACAGATGAAATAATGCTACTACGGCAGTCTCAAAATATATAGCATACCACCAAAAAATAATTGCATATGAAAGAACATGTTCCGATCCAATCATCTGCAATCCGGTAATCTCCCAAAACGTGTACAAAGTTAACCGACAATAGATAGATACAACCTAAATCATATTATTACTACAACTACCATTACATAGATAGTTAAATTAAAAGCACAACGTATTAATAATGCCAAAAGAAACGGATGTCTCAATTACGCAAGCCTGTGTGGTCCAAAAACAAACGATTATCGTCCTACTCCGTAATAAAACAAATCTATAACATGCCGATATTCAGATCGCCGCCAATTAAACCGAACGAAACGCTGTAACAACTGGTAATAGTTGTGTTATTAGCATCATTATGGACATTATAGAAAATAGAGAGTCAGTTTCAACATACGATAATGCTATTTATAAGACAACGGTCATGAATATCATAATAAGGCGGAATGTGGGTAAAGAAAGAAATGATCACTTATTTGCGCGCAGTTATAATTGGTGCAACACGATAGCGGTGACAGATCTTATCACATTCATTAGTAAGGATTAACATAACAGGCACGCAGATAAAATTAATGTTGAAAATAACCACCTTGCTTGTAAACGTAATTTAGTAAAATGTACAGCTTAATAATAGGTTTGTTGACAACGGTATTTAGATTGATCTAGTATTATGGAATGAAATGCTTCATGATGGAGTTTATTACGGCCAGGACATTAAGGAGACGCTTCCTCTGTGCCAAGGATAGGTGTCGACGGCAGTAAATTTAGACAATGGCTGGCGGTCGCCATATTTATGTGTTTGTTATCACAGTCGGAAGTCTACTATCTTACTCTGATTTACAATAGCCTTTTAAAAGACAAACAGTCAACAAAGTGAGATTTTACTCTCAACACCTATACTGTGTGTGACAAACAGGTTCACACCTCGGAACTTACGTTAATTACGTATTTTGTTGAGCCAAACGATTAGTAGTACCGTTAGAATCTGCTCTGAATTCATTTTTGTTCACGAGGACCCACGGAATGATGTCATCAAAAATCTATTAATATTTTATCAACAAATCAAATACACAGTTTGTTGACGATATTGACATGTCTATAAGCATTTCGTGTTGATACAAAGTCTAAAAGCAAGTCCGGTTTTTCCAATACTAGAGTGATAGCACCTCCTAAAAATAAGAAATGACTAAACACAATGTCAAATTGTCTCGTTATAAGTCTCAATCGTCCGCTAATACAATCACAAACAAAAAACAATAGCAAAAAAGTCCAAAAGCGGATTTGGCGTGTTTGTATGGCACAGAATCCCGCGATTCAATATTGGACTAAGTGATGACTCTGGCAATAATTTGTTTGTATTTAGTCTTTAATTTTATTGACATTAGTTTGGCGACTGTTATTCTTGGATGATGGAATAAAAACAGATAGAAGGCGATGTTGCAACCGGTCAAGTAAACGTTATGGTGCGAACAATAGGAATGCTCAAAGTGGTACAATAAAAGTCTATTAATCGGATGGACGCTCACCGCCGCCGGTGGTCAGTGGTCAGAATTTATAGACGGGGTGATGGTTACAACTGGCTGGGTAGTAATGAGGACATGATTGTCGACAGAGGACACGGACAAACAACTAAAAATACAGCCGTGATAAATGGATTGGATGAGGCACGCGAGCATCATTACTGGCGCCTGATAAAGCGCTTCAAATTCTAGTAAATGCTTTTGACTTTGAACCAGGGCTTGATACCGGTACCAATAATACCGGTACTTTTACGGTAGTAACGGTATTTTCATTTCGTTAAATTCGAGTATCGATACTTTTGAAGTACCGGTACTTTGCTTAAATTCGAGTATCGATACTTTTGAAGTATCGGTACTTTGCTTTAAGTTCGAGTATCGATACTTTTGAAGTACCGGTACTTTGCCTAAAAGTACCGGTATTCTAAGCGGTTCTCGCGACGTTGCCAGCTCTCCGGTCATAGCGTAGGTACCGACCGGGGGGCGGGTGCGCGTGCTTGCCAACTTGTGCATATTTTGCGCTCGGACGGAACATTTACGGAGCAGAGAGTTTTAAGTTACGATGAAGTAGTATGGCCAGAAGCGTAAAATATCGCGATATATTTCAGTCGGCCGCGGAGCCTTGTCGCGAGCATACTATTCGTCCGCCCGCTCTTTACGAGACTGATAAAAATGGGAAATAAAAACAAATGCACCGGAAAAAAAATATCCCGTTTGCGGAGACAAGAATCGTTTAAAATAATGTATTACGGTGGGTACCTACCTAAATACCTTTCCCACGAAATTTAATTAGATAGTTACCCACCTACCTACCTACCTACAATTTCCTTAGCATTTCACAAGCGGTAATTCTCAATCTTTGGGAGTGCACTTGATCTCGGAGGTAGGTAAGTAGGTACTTATTAGGTACTAAGTACACTACATAGGTAGGTATATTATGGATACCATTTTATTTTTTCCTCCCTCTCCTCAGTTTTTGACACATTTTTTTTCTTAGTAGGCAGGCATGAATGAGTTGATTCATACCTAATGACTAATGAGTAGAAATAAGGGTTACTATACACTCAACTGGGTATCAATGTTTTCTTTCTTTGACATAATTTTTTCCTCACTAGGCATGTATGAGTAGAAATGAGAATAAGGGTCACCGCACACTTGACCAGGTATCGGTATTATCTTGTTTTAGATACTTTTTTTCCTCAGTAGGTTTGAATGAGTAAAAATGATAATAAGGGTCACCGTACACTTGATTGGGTACTGTGTAGTTTTGTACAATATCGATACCTCTTTTGTTAACACCATTATAGCAACCTAATAACTTGACCTGGTATCGGTATTATATTGTTTTAGACAATTTTTTCCCTCTGTAGGTATGAATGAATAGAAATAAGGGTCACCGTATACTTGACTGAGTATCGGTATTATCTTTTTTTTGACACATTTTTTTCCTCAATAGGTATGAATGAATAGAAATGAGAATAAGGGTCACCGTACACTTGACACTTGATCGGTAATGGTTTTGTCCAGTATCGATACCAATATTAAACAGTTACTAGAACAACACATTTAGGGACTCCTAGCAAATGGGATGGTAATGTGTATTTCAGTATAAACGAGCACAATTTTATTTGTTTGCAGAACTCGAATAGTAGTTGACCTAACCTATGCTAATAAAATGTAACCCTTATGTTTTTGTAATTGTCCGGATTATTTAGTCGAATAAGTTTACAAAGACCATTTTTACCCTTTAGTTTGACGACGTGAAGCGAAATCTTCGTGGAATAAGGTCACAAAGGCGTTTAGAATAGCGTTGATTTGAAGAATGCACGCGGAATAAGGTGTTAAGCGACAAAAACTAGGAAAAGCGGTATTTTTTATTTTTAAAACCCACGTGATAATTTAGCTGAAAACATTAGAAAACGATTTAGCAAAAAAAACACACTCGCATAATAGAAACTTAACTGCTTATTTGGGATATGGGGAGGAGCAAAAGAGCCCATCGTTGGTCAAATGTTAACACCTCGTAACATACATTTTTTACGAAATCAACTTGCACACATGAAAAAATTCTAATTTACGCGCCACGACTTAGAATTGCTAGCTACGAGCTAGCAATGAATCATTACTTATTGTCAACGAGATAAAGTTCAATTTCTAATGACAATAATAAAAAGAACTGTTTGCGATTCCGTCGTTTAGTTCGTTCTAATGTTCCCTTTAGTTCAATCTTTCCCTGTGTCTGAAAGACACAGAATAGGGAAAACAGAGATAGGCAGCGATAAACCGCTGTAGTGTAAAAGAGATGAGCTATAATTCTACTTGGCGTACATTTCTATAATGCTGCTAAATTTTAAAAAACCGTCAATTTTATCTAGATAATGTCGTTAGCGTTCGTTAGCGAAGTGCAAAAAAAAAACACTGCACCTTTACTGAATTTTAGGTTTATGGACAGGCGTTCTGTTTACGAACATTACACATAAAATTTGGCTAGACTATAATATTAGCAACAATAGATGTGAATTTATTTAGGTTAGGTACAGGTACTAAATGTACTAATAGTACTAGAAGTCTGAACTACTACATTATTACGAATGTACTAGTTCGGAGCGATCCCTTTACTGACCGAGCAAGAACAAGCCTAAAACGAAAATCTTCAACACGTTATTTACGCCACTGCTGACTGCTCGTAACTCAGTCATTGTAAGATTTTTTTATAATTGTCTACTCGTAAATAGTTATAAATTCATTTTTGGACAAAAAACAAATGGACCCTTTGTTTTTTGATTTCATTTTAAAAATAAACCAATTATCTACGAAGTAGGTACATTTTTGTTTAATTTTTTAATAATCTCTTGCAGATTTTAGAAAGCTTTTTAACTACTGTCAAATTTGTCATAAAATTGTTACGAGGTGTCAACATAATATGACCATCGCCATGGAAGTGATTTACATAAACAGAGACGACCAATTTTGGAAGGACATAACGGAGCAAAAAATTCTAGATTTTTATCACAACCACATCCTTCCAGAATTAGTAGACTCGCGACAAACACGTGGGATGTCGCTCAGAGGTGCCGAAAATGTAAAAAATAAATAAAGATGATATAATAATTTATGTCAATGTTTTCAATTCCAATAAATAAGCAATGCGTTATCAGGTTGCCATATGGTGTTAACAAAAGAGGTATCGGTATTGTACAAAACCACACAGTACCCAATCAAGTGTACGGTGACCCTTATTCTCATTTTCACTCATTCAAACCTACTGAGGAAAAAGTATCTAAAACAAAATAATGCCGATACCGATACCCGGTCAAGCGTACGGTGACCCTTATTCTCATTTTTACTCATACAAACCTACTGAGGAAAAAAGTATCTAAAACAAGATAGTACCGATACCGATACCCAGTCAAGTGTACGGTGACCCTTATTCTAATTTTTACTCATTCATATCCACTGAGGAAAAAAATTGTGTCTAAAACAAGATAATACCGATACCCGGTCAAGTGTGCGGTGACCCTTATTCTAATTTTTACTCATTCATATCCAATCCGGAAAAAAATTGTGTCTAAAACAAGATAATACCGATACCCGGTCAAGTGTGCGGTGACCCTTATTCTCATTTCAAATCATTCATGCCTACTGAGGAAAAAAAATATCAAAAAAAGAATAAAGAAACAAATGTGTCAAAAAACAAAAAAACAAGATAATACGAAGGTAAACATTAAACTCGCTCGCCCGGTCGCCGCCGTCGCCGCCGCCGCTACGCACCTACCATCACGGCGCGCGCGTACAAAGCGCGGGGCGGAAGATGGGTTGCCCCGCGCATGCTCCCGCCCCGCTTCATACCTCACCCCCTCAGAAACGCGATGCGCAGCCCACCACTTCTTCTTAAGTAAATGTATTTCAAGGGGCATGAGCGGGCGGTGGGGTGAAGAGGAACGAATCGTTCATTGTCATTCGTTCAGACAAGCGCCTTAGGCCTTAGGCTTATAGAGAATTTCGACAAAATAAAATTGTTGAAAAGTACCGATACTTTTCGAGCATAATTTCGGTAATTTTACCGATACTTTAGTACCGGTACCAATGAAAGTACCGATACTTTAGTACCGGTACCAATGAAAGTACCGATACCACACTAAGTTCAATTATACCGGTTCTCAAAAAGTACCGGTATAATTTGTATCGATACCAAAGAAGTACCGGTACCATGTCATGGTCAGTCGAACCGGTATTTATAAATACCGGTATTCCAAGCCCTGCTTTGAACAGATAACAAGGTACCTATAATAAAAAAAAATTGGGCCATAAAACTTCAGCTCAATTCAGAATGAAAAATTGATGAGCGTGATATTGTTTTTACAGCAAAAAAAAATCCGTAGTTCGCTTGCAATTTAACAACTTTACTTGCTCTCAATATCTACAGAAGTCAACCGGTTGTTTCAATCTCCATTATTAACGTTTATAAAAATGATCAATCTTGATTTTAAGGACCACCGTTAACGGTCCTAATTGCCGCATAGCTCGACATAAATAAGCGATCCCCGGGACATATTGGACCTGTCGAAGGGCAACATAGTTGGGAGAAGCTACACGGGTGGCGCATTTGTCTTAAGCTAACTGACAAACAGATGCGAGGTCCTTCATTGTGATAACAGGACAGACTATCTCAGGATTTCGATAGTTATTTATATAACTACCCGACAGTAAAGATGGAGAGGTCAAACAAATGACCAAGTTAATAATAGAGATGGTCGTAATTATAATATTTTATTCAGTGTAGAAATAAATCGTTACGTCGATAATCTTATGTGTTAGGAAAATTAATAAGTCAATGAAGTTATCTATTGTAATTGCAACAAAAACACCTATAGACAATTAAAACGTCTTATTTGTATAATTATTGAGACGCGACAGAATAACCGGAAAAGCAATAAAACTAATAATGTATATATTTAATAGGTAATCGATTAATTATTTATTTTATATTATGATTATGATAGTATTGTATCGAAATTTATGGCATAGTAAAAGTATGGAGCAGGGTAATTGTAGTATCTCGCATATGAGATGACACGGGTTCGTATGAGCAGAAGGTATGCCTTTCGAATTCCGAAAGGGAGTGCGTGGGTGCACACGTTGCTGTTGCTATACATGCGCGCGCAGCCGATTTACTACGTGTTTATGTTTTATTATTGACCTAACGTCGATTTAATTCAAATTAATCGGTGCACCTATACGTGCATAGTGCTTAATGATTGTACTAGAAGGTAATAAACTGAAAATTTTCAGTTATACTTTTGTTTATTGATTTTACTATAAAAGTTTTTGACATAATAATATATCTGGTAATTCAAGTAACAATTGACAAATAGGAAATTCAATTGAATAGAAAACTATAGATCATTTATGTTTTCCGTGCAATAAATATCGCAACTGTCTTTTTCACTACCATAAATTCTGCACTTGTGATCGCAATTGTACAATATACACGACCATCGTGAATGCTTATACAAGCAAGTTCATCGGATTGTTCAGTTATTTGTCACTTCTATTACACAAACAGTTTATATTCTGTGTCACGAGCAGTGGTCGGGGCAAAGCGCGCCACCTCCCACACAAGCGCCGTAGATTTATAACATTACCCATATTCGGCCGACGAGCGGCGCCGATTCGACGCTTCAAATTAAAATCGACCGCGAATGCAAAACGATCGGCCACTTGATAGATAGCTGTGAGGTTTCTGATTTATTGATCGCCTTATAAGGGGTGTAAAGCTGTTAATGTCTATTCTCTAAGGCAATATAGACTGATGTACAGTCAATGCTTTGAACGGTGATAAAGAAATTTTATTTCACAGACCATACCATACGCGGAAAAATATGAATACCATATGGCATGAGTTTCAATCAGCAAGAAACACAATGCAAGCAAATAACAATAGTCCAGTATTATGGCGCACGCGCCCGATGAACCCTCAACCTGGGCGAGCGGCCTGTTAAAGGGCGATATGATCGCGAGTAAAACAAGCATTCACAATCACAATGTACTTACTCTTGGACCGAGCTCTCCGGTGGTACCACACGTCCCGGCATTAAAATTTTCCTGTGCAAAATATTGGCCCTCAAGAAGTCCTACAACAAAGAGAGAAAAGGTTTTATTCATATAGCATTTCGAATGAAATTGTATGTATAAATGTACTATATAAAAAATATATGTATTGTATTGCTTTAGTATATCAGTTATCTAGTACCCATAGCACAAGTTCTGCTTACCTTAGGGATACCTTAGATAATAGTGTGAATGAATTGTCCAAAAAAAATTATTTATTACCTATTAATAGCAATTTTAGGTAGGTATACACTTAGTGTACACTTTAACAGATAAGAACCAGTATTTCCAAGATGTTCAGTGAGTGCAGTTAATTGGATGGACCTTTCGAAATCAGAAAACATTAAAACAATGGATTTATAATTTCAGGGATTACGGAAAGGCATTTCGATTCCAATATGCAAAGCTTACAATAATAACCATATAAAACGAGTATTACACGTATGACCGATAAATACGACTGACTGTAAAGACGCAATCAAAGATGTACTCGGCTAATCCAAATTAAATTATCTCTTAATTAAAACCAGTCTCAAGAATGTCATGTACACAGATTATAAAGAAAGTAGTCCGTGATAAAGTCGTACTTATTAATATATACAACAAACTTATTCGTGCACGCAGCACCGTACGAAAAGAAACAAAAATCAAAATGTGCGCCTACAAAATGTAACATTGTAAAGAAAGTAGAACCACTTGAAGCTTTTGATAAATGTGTTAATGTATTTGTATATAAAAACCGAGCACGAGCTACGATTCCGACGACAATCATCATTGATATTGTCGGAGGCGTCGAAATGGAAGCGATAGCAGATTTGACCATTGATTGAGTGGAGCCATATCGAGTTGACAACTGCAATTGAATAGCAATTAAATTAAAGTGGAAGTACATGTCAACACTTCTGTTAAGGCAGGTGGAATTTCAACATTTAGATGACAAGTTGTTGCAACCTTCGATGCGTTTGTCAATCGTTAGTCAGAGATAAAGTTACATAAAATAAAAAAAAACGTCATTAAAATGGAACAAACAAGACCGTAAACGATTACACTTTCGAATGCAAACGAAAACATGAAAAGGGAACTTGGAAGCGTTTCAAATAATGCGTAGTAACGGACTGTTGACATGTAAGAATAAAATAAAGACTTTCTAAGAAAATTCACAACTATGAATTCAAATGGCTCTGTAATCGAACGGACAGTAATTATTCTACTCAACGAAGACATAGAAATACCAAACTGTTATTTCATGTTCACTAAGTATGTATTGTAACTCAACAAAATAATGACTACCTTTTCTATACTGTTAAGGATGAACAAAATTTCACACTTGACTTACGTATAACGGACAACGGGATACATCAGGTGGATTAGCATTAAGCAAATTCCAGTAAAAGCAAGAAATGTGTGAACTCTCGGAGACGAAAAGGAAAATACTGTAAGACAGCCTTCAAATAATATGATGGTAGGAAATAGACGTAGGAAATAGAAGCAATGACATATTATAACAAGATTTCAGGCGAGTCAAATAATGTCAAGGTTTTTTATTAATTTAAAAAAAATATGACGCTTAGCTGCTACATCGTCCTAAATAACAATCATTAAACTAATTTATAGAAAACTGACATCTAAAGTTAACTGACGCAAATAAAGATAATAATAGATAATTAAATTAATTAACAATATTCAGATAATTTAATCCTACTCAATTTAAGAAAGTAAGAGTACTACAAGAAAATTACAACTTATGAATGAAGAACTAATTCTGTAAGTTTAAAAACATAACATCTCGGCCTCACCTGACAAAGGATCAGACAAAATACTATTTATACGGCCTATGTGAGAATCGGTATAAAAAGAGAATTAACTGTGCTCGTGAAGTGATAAGAAATCGACTAGGCCGACGAAGTCTTGAAAAACAAGGTAAAATGACCGTTTTAAAGAATGGTCAATACTTCTGTATGGTACAAAACGAGAGAGACAGAAAAAGTTTCAGATGAGCCAGAAAATCAATAACGTATGGTTAGAGAATGTTGTACAATTTCGTCTTCAAATATCAAAAAATTCTGCTCAAAAGAGAGAAAATGTATAAAACTTCAATATAAAATACAAAAACTGCATTTTAGGAAAACCGAAGAGATCAGTCAGAACAAAACAATGAACCTCTTTTTTAAACAATGCGTATTTATTCTACGTATTATAATACCCCGATCTCTTGGACCACAGCCTCCGGAGCTCCATGAAAACGTCGTTTTACGATCGGATTATGCTAGAAGATGAATGCAAGGCAATCACACGTATGTACGAACAAAGCCTCGTAGTGGAAAATGTGACTTTCAATACTAAAACTGAACATAATTTTATTGCTTCCCGGAATTCTTACAGGGCGGTAAGAACGTCCCGAAGGCTGCAACGGGTAAGAACAAGTAAAAGTCGTAACTCTGAACTAAAACATGTTGTCTTATATTAGCGACGGCAGTGCTCATTATTTCTATTTATTAGTAACAATCTTTGCAGGGAATGTGTATGGACACGTTTTTGGTTTGTGTATGTGTGGGAAAGTGCGCATAACTTAACTACTCTTTTATGTGTAAATATTTTTACAACAATGTCGAATAAAGAGAAACATTCCAAAGCCTAGGTTTAACTCTTACATGATCTTACCAAAGGATTGTAGTATCGAGCCGTGTTTGTAAGGTCGATAACTGCGCCCAGTCTCGGAATATCTGCCAAAAGCGTAGGAATATCCCATCTGCAAAGGACAAAACCTATAATAAACAAGACGTCATCTATAAATCTTAATGTTTTTGATAATTATTTAATAAACGAGGAAGACGTCTAATTTCGATAAGACGACGGATAGATTAGTTAGACCATAATAAAACCGTTTAAAAATAAAGCAACAAATCTTGCGGAACATAAGTACATAGCGGATTTTCAAATTAAAGTTTGATTGATACGTAGGAGGACTTAAAATGTGTCCAATTACAGAAAACACAGAACCCGTTTACTGTATAAAAGTAAAAAAGCTTTTGGCCGAAACTGTCTTAACATGCGGTACAGTGTCAAGCTGTCCATCATGACATTGGGTAATTGAAGATATTATATACTATAATAGGTAAAAAATAAGCTCAAAAAGGGACAAAAATCTGCGAGTTTAAAATTTACAAACTAGATTACAAGGTCACGTCACTATAATAAAAGAATGCAAAATGAATTTAGGTTAGTTGTAAATTTCGCGTTCTACCGTATGTATAGACATGTAATGTTCACGCTTGTATGAATATTTATGGACATGTTTATTATATCGATTTTAATGCCCTCAAAGATTAGGTAAAAAGATTAAACATCAAAATATTTAACAACCATAATAGCAAATTTTGCGTTGGATCGCGAGGAGTTGAAGGAGAAAAAGCCTTTGCCGTTGGGGAAATGCCTCTTTTTTCTCCTTTATTTGTAGTTATTGCTGCCCTACTCAGCAGTAGGGCAATAATACTACAAATAAATAAATTTCCTAATTTATATTCAACATCATCATCATCTTCATCAGTCCATTGCTGGTCTCCCCTTATAAAGTGTTATTAAATTAAATTTAAACTATTTAGTAATAATGTTATTTTAGCATGTAATTCGAATCTTTTCTCTAGTTGGCCCAAGAAAAACGCAACATCAAAAAATAGGTTACTGA
Organism: Eupithecia vulgata; assembly: GCA_946478455.1. Lineage (NCBI taxonomy): Eukaryota > Metazoa > Arthropoda > Insecta > Lepidoptera > Geometridae > Eupithecia > Eupithecia vulgata. The sequence continues at coordinate 5,571,866 of OX297869.1, read as the reverse complement.
AAAACTTCAACTGTAAATAATGCAAGGTCTCGACCACTTTTGCCTTTTATTTTACACAAATAGGAAGTTTACTTACATTTTTTCGATTTCTCGAACGTTTTTTTGAACACTCTGAAACAAAAAGAAAATATCATAAGTTATTAATGATTTTATGGCCACAGTGCGCTCATTTATTTAGTAATTAACTTAGGTATACAAGTCACCAAAGAGTAGAAAATCAACACACTGAACCGCCGCAGTGGCCGAAATTGGCTGGGACATCATCATAATTTAAGTTCTAATAAAACAAAGCGTATTTTATATGGACACTAAAAATGTGAAAATACAACACGGTGGATTGGTTTAGTAGTAAGTAGATGCCTTTGACAAAGCCGAACGTAGGCGACACAGTGTAGTGATAAGAGCCGAGATCAATCATCCACTGGCCCTACCTGACCAGTGTCGATGAACTTTGCCCAATGTGGCAAGACGGGACTCACTTTACCTCGAATGGACCAGACTCACTATCACAAATTAGTATGTAAATGCTCAAATTAAATTTGTTTTCAAACCAAACGATCGATTTAACAAATTAAAAACAATCTCTGGAAGCAATATAAACAATGCATTAGAATTTTAAATTTCTGAAGTATTTCGACATAAATTTGAGAACCCATTCCAATTTCACCGCAGGCAAAGTTTTTCGTTACGGAATTTTCAATTTCGTTCCAAAAATTGCTTTATATAAAATGTCAGGTCCTAAAATAATAGGTTGCTAGAGTGGTCATAATTTACAGGCGGTGTTGACATGATAAAAAGTTAAAGAAAAAATATTTTAACGACAGGAGGTGTGTCTAAATGGGGTTAATTTTCAATTCGAAAACGCAGGTGGCATTCATAAATCTGACAACGATTTAAAAGAAATTCCTGCGGTTATACTGGGAAGCGTGCAAAATTATTGCTTACTGCTACTTGTTTATGGTTAAATTGATATTTTACGATAAAGTTTTATCGACAACAAGCAACAAGCCGAAACGTCTTTCGTTGAAATACCTACAGAGAAGCAATCATGTAGTGTAGGTAATAACGTTTTATCTCTTCATTAGCAAGTTTTGAAAATGAACTTGCTTTCGTTGAAACCACTCAACATCCTATAGTATCATTAACGTTTACGCATACAAAAACTATTTTTTAAATTTTTATAGAACTTTTTCCATAAGTTTGCGCAAAGTAAAAACAATAACTTAAAATGAAGCATGAAAAAGAAAGTCTGCATAGCAAATAAGATAACGAATTGGCAAACTACTATAAAATATCGTACGAAATATATTATCTACAATTAAATACGGCGAGAGAAGAGCAATAAAATCAATGTGATGATCCTCGATCATAAATCGAGTCCATTACGATATTAATGGCAATCGTAACTCTCAATCACAATTTTAAATTGCACGCAAAAATACGCTCCGACATTATTATTGATACTATCGAATAACGTCAACACAACAAAAGCTTTCAAAGAAAACTATTTTAAAGATATAGCCGAGAGGGTCATATTAAAATATTGCTCGTATCTCAAGAGTTACTTTTGTTTTGTTTAACCGGTGAAGGATTCTTGAAGGAAATAAATACACTTGGAATGTTTGCGAACTCCAAATTAAAATACACCATTAGAAATACGTCATGGCACCTATTATAATCGTAGAGAATCTGGTAAAAAATAAATTAATTAACAGGCACAATTTACCATGGTGGAACATCGGCGAAATAAGAGCACTTTGAAGGTGGCAGTTAACCGCTGTAATATACCTTGATTATTCAGGCATTTTAGCATAAGTGAATGTTATGTATGATGCTGACACTAATATTTAAGTGGACAGTATATGAGTCTCCGATGGCCATAAACAAAATATATATTTTAAAAATCAACATGAGGTATGTCCATTGTCCATTATGAAATAATCAACAATGATATATATCAATAAATCGCGATTTCTCGTTGACTGACGACACGGTTTATAAGACAAGAATACTTACGTCTCTCCTGTAATAAATGTAAAATTGACGTTTTTACGACATACCACGTGTATGTAACATTCGTATTACATTTGCAAACAGATATACTACCTTCAGCGATTGATATTGTTGATATATTACTGAGATCAAAAGTGAAAATGGAAGAAGCACGTAATCAGATGATTTAGTATGAGTAACAATGTATTGTAATTAGAAAATAATTAATACATGTGCATGTTCAATGTTCATGTCCTAAATATCATAAAGCCATTAATAACACAGAAAAAGAACGAAAGCCGAAACCCAAAAAAAACATTATCTAAGAGAAGCCGGTGTGTGTGAGTGTGTGTGTGGCAAAATCAAAACGCAACAAAATAATCCGATCTAAAGTGATTGATATCCCTATAATAATACTTTGGTATTACAAATCAGACAACAATAAGAATCAAATACTACAACCAAAACTGAAAGGGAAGTCTTTGGGTGAAGTATTTATTATTTTTGTCCCAAAATCAAATTACAAGTGGCAACCATTCGAGTTATCGGTCCATCGCGTGTCGACAAAACGAATAACACCTTCGCACGCCTCGATCATATTTGACAAATGCGAGGATCAAATAATCGCAAACACACCACTTATGATGCGTTTCATAATATCAACCTACACCTCGTTACAATAAGGATTCAAACTGAATAACAAGAATAAAGCTTACCAAGCGATAGCGATCGTAATAATGTTAAATAATGATGTAGACCTACCGGTAAACATTGACAGAAAATTTATCAACTCAAGGGAGTTAAGTACCTACTACTTTAGTGAATTGTGTTGATTGAATTTGTCGATCTGAATACTAGAGATTAATATATAAACAATAAAGTAGGAATTACGGAAATTGAACAGTGTGAGCAAATCAAACTACAATTTGTTTTAGTGTTAGATTTCAATTGTAACCTTAAGGGAACAAATCTATCCGGTATCAAACGAAATTTATAGCATTACAAGGAAGAGCTTGTAGTTATCGTGATCCACAAACACCAAATCACAATGGTCATGTCACTTTCCCCGAATGATGTACTGAGGAAGTTGGGACAATTTGCGCAATAGGGCAGACCAAGCAACAATATATTTCAGGTTTAGGATACCCTCTATCATCTTTGCGTCTGACGGGTATATTTACTTATTACTTCGTACTGACAAATATATGATTATAAAACGTAATAATAATAACGCTCACAGATGACAATGGTTCTAAATCTTAGAGATGAACTCGATTTGATACAAAAACCAGCGAATGACAATTTGCGCAATAGGGCAGACCAAGCAACAATATATTTCAGGTTTAGGATACCCTCTATCATCTTTGCGTCTGACGGGTATATTTACTTATTACTTCGTACTGACAAATATATGATTATAAAACGCAATAATAATAACGCTCACAGATGACAATGGTTCTAAATCTTAGAGATGAACTCGATTTGATACAAAAACCAATTAAAATATCATTACCAAAGTTGAATATTAACCAGTTCGCATTTGAATAAAACTCATAGCACATTGTAACAGAAATTAAGACGGCGCCACATTCCATTAATCATTTATAGGGTAACTGTTTCGACATTTCAAATACGCAAGTTCATCATCATAGTTTTGTATGATACTATGTTTTATTCATTAGCCTTTAAGATTTAATTTTCTCTGTCATTGTTGCGCCGGTTACCCGTGAAGTTTGACATGGTGTTGTTTATGACTAGCATCTGATGCATTGCGTCGTTTATCTGGATGGTAATGATGGCATAATTGACAGTCCGCTATTGTTCTCGTGGTGTTCTATTGATATTACATTTTTGTCGCCTTGTAATTGTTCCATTCGAATTGTTCAGTAAATTCTTGTGAAACTTTGTATAACGGAACAGATAGTTCACTCTTTTAATCTAGCTCCGAGATCAGTTGTACAAGGTTACCCCGGACAATCGAACATCCCTATAAGGGGAGAAACTGGATTTAAAAATATCAACAGCGCACCACAGATATGAACTAGCTGATTTGTCAATGCCTACGCAACTTGTACTTTGAACTGAACCACGACGACACTGTAGCAGTAGATTCGAAAAGGGTGGAGTTGTCCTATTGAATTCCGTGACCTCAAGAATGGTCACAAAATGTATGTCATTGTCATTAGCAACGTCGTAGTAACATCTGTTTTTGAACTGTCGTGAACTGGTTTAGTTGTTTCCGTCACCCTAAATATGTGACCCTATATTTAAATAAACAACAACATTGTATCATTAGAATATTTGTTTGTTATTGTTTTCTCTAGCTGCGCGCGACATAGATCTAAATGTAAAAGTTTAACATAGTAAAAAACTATATATGTATATGTCATGTCAGGCAAGTCTACTATACTAACAGTGTAGAGAAGGCTTTGCAAACGGATTTGGCGACAGCTGCTCACAACTTCAATTCGTAAATTATTATGTACCGTAATATCAAAAATTATGACTGAAAACTTATTGTATTTCCGACATTGTGTTGTTATTCTGTAACTAGACAATGTATGCTATGTTCCTTTTCAAACAAAACTTAAGTTGTTGTTTTTAATACAAAGCAAATAGGAGGAAAACATGTCCTTTTCGAGGTAAAAATATGCAACATCGCATTTTGCATATTTTTGCATACATTTCATGATACGTGTATTATTAAGAGAAAAAAACAGGGACCTAGATAAATACTATTCGAATACAAAAAACAACATGAAATGGTGGAAATATGGTCGAACGAAAAATCCGATAGATCCTATACAGAGAAGTTTTTGAGATATTTTTGAGTAGGGCAAAATCAGTAACCTCTATAGTTGGAATAAGTCGTGAACGGAGCTAAGGGCTTAATGAGGCTCATAGCTTTCAATAAATCGGTAACTTTAAGAACAAGTGTACAAATTGAGACGTAACCTTTACGCGACGTAATTGATTAACGACCAAAAAATTAAGTCCGGTGTCAAACTAAATGATATGTTACCACTTCTTGTTCTTACGAATGCGGGCTTGTCAACGCTAACCGCATGATTATGCTTTACCAATTCAGATACAATCAAGATATTGAATAACGTAAATAGGCATACGGGTGTCTATTGCAGCATGAAATTTTTTGTACTCAGAGCTCTGGCAGAGTTGGGGTGAGTGAATGGGTTAATAATTGAGGCTTTCTCTATAACATTACGACGACCGATGTGACGCGGCGGGCGAAGATCCGCATGCGATGCAGGTTTCGATTCCCGCTTTGGAACAAATGTTTGTACGATCTGCAAATATTTCTTCCGGGTGTTCTGGGTATTTTTCTCTCTCTTTTCCCGCTTAGCTTGGGGCTAGGTGATGTTATGTAGATTGTCCAGCATTATTTATTTATTTAGTATCGTAGTTTTAGAGTATCATCATCCGTAATTTTTATTTATTTTTCATATCATCATCACCATCTGCCCATATATACGTCCACAACTGCCACACAGCCTCCCCTAAACGACCGATCAAACGAACAGCGGTCCTGAAGTGCCTCCATCTATCGACTCCCTGCGGCCGCTACTTATTTTTCATATCATCATCAGCCTATACACATAAGTCCACTGATGGACATAGGTCTCCCCTAATCAGCGCCATATCAGCCTGTCTTCAGCTTGCCGCATCCAGCATCTGCCTGCAGTCTTTCGTAAATCGTCATACCACCTGGTCGAAGGATTTTTCATACACGTGTCACTGATTTTTTTTTTTAGCAAGCTATCGTAGGTACCTATTTAGTACACTGCGATAAATAAAACGCATAACTTCTTCAAAAACAGGTTAGCATCATTCCGGGTTTAATAATACAGCCGCAGTTAAATCGAAAGCTCATAACTTTAAAGAATCAATATAAGAAGAAGCGCATCGATTAAAGATACCGCAGGGCGTGAATATAAACAAGCAAAGAATTTGACTGTTAAAAGGTTTAAAATCGGATTGCTCGTCCGATTAATCGGATGAGGTGTCGGTTGCTGCCAAAATTTCGACCACCAGAATTCACGAACACGAGCTGGGTGGCTGGTGTGATGTGAGATAGGTAACCAGCGAGTGACTTTTGGAAATGGTAGGACTCTCATAAGGATTCGCGGCAGCTGCTCGCAAATCAATTCTAATATTACAATGTTCCGTAATACCAAAAATGATGACTGAAAACTTTTTGTATTTTCTACATAGTTATGTTATTCTACAATAACAATAATTATTAATTAATTCGGTCGTCTCTGCACGCATTTGTGGCAAGAAGGTCCCGATCTGTCGGATGACCAGTTTGGTTTCCGGCAGGCGCGTTCGACGCGACGGTGGATGCGATTCAACGAGTCCGTTCGCTGTCGGACGAGGTAGTGTCCCAGGGCGGGAAGATGTTGGCGGTGTCTCTAGACATCGTCAACGCTTTCAACTCCTTGCCTTGGAGGGCGATCAGGGAGGCCCTCGTATTTCACGGGGTCCCCCCCTACCTGCAGCGCATAATCGGCGCCTACAATTATTGTATATTATTGTATAACTAGACAATGTAAATGTCAACTATGTTCCTAATGAAATAAAACGTAAAATATTGTCGTTTTTAACACAAAACAAATAGGACTAAAACATGTCATTTTCGATGTAGATAGTATAATTACGCAAAATGCAAACTGCTTTCATTAGAAGATTTTACGAAAGTATTTGGAATAAAAAAGGCCAAGTGCGAGTCGGACTCGCGAACGAAGGCTTCCGTACCATTCTTTATAAAAACGGCAAAAAAAACATGTTTGTTTATGGGGGCTCCCTTAAATATTTATTTTATTATGTTTTTTAGTGTTTGTTGTTATAGCGGCAACAGAAATACATCATCTGTGAATATTTCAACTGTCTAACTACTACGGTTCAAGAGTTACCGCCTGATGACAAACGGACGGACAGACAGACAGACAAACGGACGGACAGCGGACTCTTAGTAATAGGTTCCCGTTTTACCCTTTGAGTACGGAACCCTATAATATTACCATTATATTATGTTATTTTTCATCATCATTGATGTCATTCAAGCTTAATACCACCGTAATATGCATTCAAATGCATACCTATAACGAATGATCGAACTCATCGAATTACGTCAATGATGATAAAGAAATAAATAAATAAATTACAAATAACTAGATTACAGCTTTTGTTGTTGATCAAAGCATTAATCATTTAAAATTCCGTGCAGTATGCAAATATGGGTATGAAGTCGTTACAATTTAGCCAAATCATTTATTTCTCTACTATGTTTCTGTTGTAGTCATAAGTATTCAATACTTATGACTACAACAGAAACATAGTAGAAAGCTGGCGCGATTGTCGTTTGTTTTTTTATACAATTAACTACGCACTGACGTCACAAATAACACATTTGTGACGTCAGCGCGTAGTTAATTGCGTTACTGGATGGAAAACTACTCTAGTTCTTTTATTCCGCAGTTGCGAAGTACGCCCGCAAAACTTAACGTGTTCCTAGCTATTATCGCTTACCGTGGCCGTTTTTGGACAAATTTTATTACTCAAGATTCTTCTTATTCTAATATTATTCTTGAAAATCCAAAAACGATCGCACCAGATTTCAGTGACTCACAAGAGAAACAAGCAAGTATGATCAAGGAATAAACAAACGTAATTTATTGGTGGTGATTGATAATAATTATGCATGGAAGGAAATATCAAAGAGAATGTCCAAACTAACCTAAACCTATAATCGATTTTAATGATAATGCTGAAGCTTTTAATTCGACCGGAAAACAAGCTTTGATTAGTTCGATTTGTGTCGGTTTATTTTTAAAAACAAACCTACCTGCTTCCGTAATACTTAGTCAAAAGTATAAAACAAAGGTCTAATAAATCATAACTGATTAACGACACAATCTGTTGGCGAATTGATTTATCTTGAAATTTTTTTGTTCCTTATTCAATTGGCTTAAAATTATCTACAAGGTTCTAGGTACTTTTATAACATACAATTACATATCATCCGCTGAACACGATTCTAGAATGGAATATAGCATGAGCAGCGATGCTATCAACATTGCAGAAGACCGATCCCGATGGAGACACATCTAAGGTCCTATACATAAAGGCATTGAGCCCCTAGCATTGAGCATATCGAAGCAAGGAGAAAACTTCATCATCGACTTCATCGCAACCCGTCAGCATTGCCATACAGCGCGGGGCAATGCAGCCAGCGTCTTAGGGACGCTACCGACTGGTATTAATATGGATTAGTTGAGCTACCTGTAGATTGTTCACAACGGTCTGCTGTTAGCTCAATTGTTTCAAGTATAAATACTACGTCTAAATTGTTTCTATTATTTAATAGTAAATTTTTTTGTTAATAAAGATTATTTATTCACAACTTCATATATCTATCAGAAAGTGAGTAAATTATACAAAAGGAAAAGGAATGTGTATGTTTATACTCATTAATTTTTTCTCTCTGCATATTATCTCGATTACAGTTATCCCACCGAAATGCATATCATCACTTGACAAGACGTCGTCGTGTAAACGAGAACTCGCGAAATCTGCCCGCCCTCTGAGGCGTCATTATCCACGCCATGCGTAACGAACATTGCCGAAAGCTTCTGAAGCCTTTGATCGGAAGTTTCTGTAATTATGCAAGAGATGTGTAGGGGAGAAACAACCTGAATAGGGGAGATAGTTTGGGGAAAAACAACCTTAGTAAGGGAGATAGATGTAATGTAACTGAGGTAAAAAAGAAACCCAAAAATCTAGCGGAGCACGAACATCGTCATTTAAGATTGCCTCAGAGAGTCGGGAGTTCTAATCCATTTCCGATTCCTGAATGACAGTCATTTCTACCTAGCTGTCATTTCCACCTAGCTGTAGATAATTGTAATCCTGCTACCAGGTAACTGATGAAATTCAAAGAAATTTCACATAAAAGCTCTACTCAGTCTGATGGTCTCACCTCTATGACAGCAGATGAAAACAAGACGGTCAAGAAAGCTGATTACACGGTGCTCCCACGATCTCGTGCCCCGGCGCGGAGTACGAAACTTGGCGCGTACGTGTCAAAAGATGTAATTATGAAGAAATCCAATCAGCGGCGCCGCCAGTGTTGCCAACTAACCCTTGCAAATGTACTGAGATTTTTAGAATATTTTGCAACGAGAGATGTTGCCAAAAATATTGTAGAGCACTAAAGCTTCTGAAAGTCTAGCAGCGTAACATGACTAGCATGCCAGGATTAATTTACGAGGGTCGCGAAGTGATTCTGAGGGAACAATAGACGCGTTCGATAGAAGCACATGGGAAGACCATTATGGCAGCATTATGGTAAGTTTAAAGTCTTTATCTGACACTTGCATTGCACTTGCTAGATTTAGCTACACAACAGAAGTGCTGGTAACACAAACTCCGATCGGCGCAAGCGCAGACGTTGATTGAGCGATAAATTCATTGAAGATAAATCACCTTCGCGACAATTCGGTAGCAGAGAAGTAGAACCCACTCAATTTTAGGCGGCGAATTTACGGTGTTGTAAGCTTGTAACACTAATTACCACCACGTAATTAATGTTTGACTAGATTGCTGTTGCATAAACGAATAATGGCCCGTTCACCAAGTAGGATCGTGCCATATACTTCTGGTGTTAGAATCTAGTTGGAAGAAACAAAAGAAAAGTGGACTTGTCCAAGTAACTAACATTTTCTTTACTCCTTTAAACATTAAATTGTGCCTGAAAATTTATAACCTTGCTGGATGTCTCTGTTCTGTCGTGGTGATAATAAAACAAGCCCTTAGTTGCAGCAGGTGATCCCAGTACAATTTAGCAACATAAGATCATCGTGCGATAGTCGCGATCACATCTAAATGCGCAATATCTATTCACATGAAGCCGTTCAACTGTCAACAATACCTGACCTGGCTATCGTGTTCGTGGCACAGAGGACAATAACAATAACTTCTTAGCTATAAACCCACAGTCAAACCCAATTGCACCACACATTCAATAACCAAGCAATAAAATCACTAATCCGTTGCGGATTATTATTACACCATCAATTCAAAGAATAGCATAGCAAATGAAGGATACTTGAATATATCGTAATTTATACACAGAATTCAATAAACAACAGTTATTCAAAATAACAGATACACGATTCAGATTAATTTCACCGTCGGCGCCACCATGTCGCAGTATTTCACATTATGTATCTGTTTCAAAATATTTCTCGTGAAAACAACTCGCGTGGCATTAATGATGTACAATTGGAGCTTTTAAGAGATGAAATCGATCCCACCCAATATCCTTACCAAAAAGGCACTTCCAATACCCAGCCAATACCAATACAATAAGTCATAGCAAACAACATACGAGTATGCTTACACAAGACGAGATTTCGACGACATACAACAATGGTTAAGGAAAATATATCACGCGACGCGAGCTATTCAACGCAGAGGATACCGCGGCCGACTGCAATAAATCCGACAAAATATACCCTTTGATATCCGTTGACAATGATAATGGACAAAACCGTCATACGAGGACTTTTAATGTCACATGTGAATATTCTTATGAATAAGCGAGCCAGATGAATCTGTGCACGACTCTGAAATACGACGTCTCCGCGGAGCAACCCAGACTTAATGTAAAGGACAATGTTATTGCATTGTGGTAGGCGTATCGACGGCGCCTTTGCTCACAAAAATAAATTCGAGCACGCCACGCGAGACCTAACATTTTTAATTTGCAATGATGATTTTTATTATGATAGGTATTGCGCAAAATCTCGGCATGCATTACATATCGATAAATAACTCGATTTCACGGCGCTTATTGCACTGTAGGCCCGCGGCGAGTGTGGTACTAAACAGTCTGACTAATTAGACGCACTAGGCAACAAAGGGCCGTCGGTCCGTAAGAATTCAAGACTTCAGCAGAATTTGAGCTTTATGTTATTGTGATAGCGATGATGTGGTGTATTAGGTTTGTGAGACGTGTGATGGCGGCGTGGATAGGCCGCCCACGCGAAGCGCCGCGCCGCGAAATTCGTGAGAATAGCTAGGCCGGCGCCGGCGAAGCTCCAGCATAGGTAATCTGATGGCAGACGCTTAGACAAGTGATACCTCAGCGCGTTCTCACTTGGACAACGAATAAAACTGCGTTCAAATTGAAAAATGAGGCTGTCTTGATTGGAAAGGTCTTGGTGGTCGTGGTTATGTTTGTTTAGCAAACGACTCTGACCTTTTGTAGGTTATTGTCAAGTATTTGAAATAAAACCGGCCTTTTTTTATTTTTAATTACCATGCATCCATAAAAACGACAAAAAAATCATGTTCTTTTGATTTTTTTCATATTCATTTTAATCTGTTTTTTTTATTTATGTTGTTTTAGTATTTGTTGTTATAGCGGCAACAGTAATACATCATCTGTGAAAATTTCAACTGTTTAACTATCACGGTTCATGAGATACAGCCTGGCGTCAGACGGACAAAGAGACGGACGGACAGCGGAATCTTAGTAATAAGCTCCCGTTTTGCCCTTTGGGTATGGAACCCTAATAAAAGATAAGATAAAACTATGAGATTATGAAGATAGCAATAATCCTTTTGAATGTAAGGATACCGAACGGGCATAAAGACATCGATTGCGGGGTGTTCGGCATGGCAAAATAAAATATCATGTATTCGTTACAAGTGACACATCTTTGTAGGCATTCTCGGAAACTGTTGGTTGAAATATTTTACTGTCGTTGTGACCGCCGCCAGCGAGTAATCTTACATTATCGTTTACCATTTTAAGTGCTGGTTCGAAAAACGAGCCATCGTGTGCGTAATAAAATTATAGTTTAAGCTTTTTGCCTTCGAGCTTCGTAACAAAATTAATAAGCACCATCAACCTATTTCCTATTCACAAAATAAACATATCTTTCAATCAGAACTACCTACCTACAAAGAATATTAACATCATTGCTTACCTACTGGTTATTAAAACAAAAAGGTATTTTTACTAAACTTAAATTATACGAGCACTTTCATGGCTGAAAACACAGAGAGCGATCTGCAAGTATACGTGAAACGCTAGCAGTGATCGTGTTAATTCTTATATTTTTGCTTGCCGTTAAGGCGGTGATATGCGTGAAATTAGCGCCACCAATTTTATTTTATTACTACGTTGAACCAAAAAACTTTCAAAATTCCATCGTACTCTTTGTGATACCTATTATAAGCTTTTTTTAGGGCCTCTCTAATAGTTTTATTCTATTAAGTATAGCCAGTAAATCGAAAATAGATATTGGTGGCCACCAAGGGCAACTTCGATATTTTACCTAAACCTAATAGAATAAAACTATTACAGAGGCCTTAAAAAAAAGCTTATATCTAATAGGTACCACAATCTGTACGTTGGATTTTAAAAATTTTGTGATGAACGTATACATAACGTAATAAAATAAAATAGGTGGCGGCGCTAGTTTGATGCATACCACCGCCTTAACAAATCTTTGTTCAGCAAGTGTAAATAGTTGTTGAACCGTGAAATGTTTCACCAAAATTATAACTAGATGTCGCGACTAAAAGTGGACGGGCCGACGCACTGACGAGAACGCACGGGTCTGATCGACGTCCGAAGCCTTTTTTGTATTTTTCAACCATTACTACCAAGAACATTTGGATTATATCTGTTTACGTGATAGAACCGTTGTTTTATTTTTTTGAAGTACAAGCTGTTCCCACCTACAGGCTGGTTGCACTATTTGCACTATCCCACCCATTCCCTATTCATCTACCCATTGAAATGAATGGCGTTCACTTTCACGTTTGAAAGCCTGATGTGACATCCCATGCATACTCCAACCATCCAGTCTGTCTGCCACATAGCGCAATTCACTTGCACTTTGCAAATATCGTATTCGCTCACTCACATTAACCATCCAGCCATCAAATTAGCTAATGCCAATGCGAATGGATTATGGCAATGGAAGATGGATGAGATAGCAATCAGTGTGCTGGTTAGGGAATCCGAAGGAACAACCAGGAAGCAGGCACTGAACCAGCGCTGTGGTAGATTTCAGTATTTTTATTTATTGCATTACAGTCATCACAGGTCTTAGTGAGGACGTATGCGAGTGTTAATAAAATGTTCACAGTTTGTACCCATTTAGGGTGTTGCAATGGAAGACTGGCCAGGTATCATGCCTTTTTAATTATGTAGAACTTACTTATTATCCATGTATTATTTAATACCTATTATGAAATATTACGAGTCGCTAAAATTATCATTGAAGAATTCGTCAAGTTCGTAAAAACATTTTTTAAGAGTATAGTCTTTAGTTTGTATTCGAACATGTTATTTTTTCTATAAATTTGATGTTTTCTGGTATTTTATTATAAATTTTGATTGCCATCGAGTTGGGGTAGGAGTGGTGGATCGGGTAGATCAATAGTTATGCAAGGGCAGCTGCAGCCTCCGCAACAAATCTTGGTTTTTTAAACTTACGTGTAGTTACTTTCTTTTCCTAGAAAATGGATCGTTGAGCCGAAAACAGAAGTTGCAAAAGTCAATTAAAAAAAAGTAAAAGTAAATTACACCGCCTGAGATACTCAAGAGAAATTTAAGTTATATATTTTTCTCCAAAAACAGGCCATCATGATTCACGTTCATGTAACAATGCAATGTACAGTAGGTACATACAACAATACGAGGATATCGCAATCAGCTTGATCAAAACTAATAAACAGTGAAAAAGTTCTGTGGTTCAGGCTGTTTATGCAAATCGGTTATGTTATGACAAGCGTAGCGGTAATCAAAGTCAAATATGATTGAAAAAGGTGTAATCCTGAACGGCGTATCTTTCAATTTATAAAATACACGTATTTTGTTGAGGTTCTATATTAGGCTGTATGAAATCATTTATTAAACAGTAAAAAATAATTAACACTAATATTTACACTTACATCTATTTTCTAAAAATCTAAGCCGTCGCCAGAAGGCAGTGTGCCCAGAATGCTGGCAGCATTACCACGTACCTTATATTACCTCGTCAATGGCAATGCTAATTCGTTGACCGAAATAAAAACCAGCATTCCGATCCCCTGTGGACTCTATTAGTAGTTTGGTAAGATCTTTATAGATAACGTATTTTGTTTAATAACAAATAATACATAAAACTTAAATAAATACATAAAACGTATTATTTCAGAGCAAGGTACATTCCTTATTGACAAAGGAAAAGACACGTACACCCAACATGATGATGACCATAAAATTAATTAATTTAATTTAAACCAACATATCAACTACAATGAAACATAAAAACTATTTTGTAGGTAGGACCTACCTAGTGACCTTTTTTTTATTTATTATTGGCAACCAACTAGAGTTAACACTAGATATTAATTGTATCACTTTTTGATTCTCACTTGTCACTGTGGTGCTTAGACAACCAGTGTCAAAATAAACAATTATTCAACATTGAAACAATAATTAACGGTAGGTACGATAAGTTTTATTAATACAACATTCAATGCAGTTTTTGAAATTTTCAAAACTTTTGAAAAAGAAGATTTTCGTTAAAATCTATGTAAATTTCTTACTCTTACCTAACTGAGGGCTAAAAACTTACATCAGTACTACGAACATCAGTAGTTTAAGGCTTATTACGTACTTTACGTAGAAATACATAGATATGCAATGGCGACCTCTTACGTACATTAGCGTCCATCAGACCAATAAAATGTAACCACAAAAATATCACTTGAGCTTATTGATGATTTGATAATGCCTGAAGCAGCCAGATATTTCAATTGACTAATTAATTGGAGTGTACTTGAACATGTCACATTCAATGAGAAAGTGAATTGTAATTTATTGCGTAAGAGCAAACACTATTGCAGGTTTGGGAGCTTGTATTACGAATTATGCATAGTCTAGCTACTACGTTTTACGGGATACAAAGTATGTTCTTAGCTTATATTATGTCATTTCAGCAAAAAAGCCTTTATAAGTTTTTATTTTCGAGAAGGAGGCCAAGAGGAGGATCCAGCTAGGTTGGGCAGCGTTTGGGAAACTACGTCGAGTCTTCTCTTCATCCATACCGCAATGCTTGAAAACGAAAGTTTTCAAGCATTGCGTCCTACCCGTCATGACCTACGGAGCTGAAACGTGGACACTCACGGTAGGGCTGGTCCACCAGTTTGAAGTCGCCCAGCGAGCTATGGAGAGAGCTATGCTCGGAGTTTCTCTGAAGGATAGGATTCGCAATGAACACATCCGGCAGAGAACCAAGGTTATCGACATAGCTCAAAGGATTAGCAAGCTGAAGTGGCAGTGGGCTGGCCATATTTCGAGAAGAACCGACAACCGCTGGGTAAACGTGTTCTTGAGTGGAGACCGCGACTCGGCAAACGTAGTGTAGGACGCCATCCGACCAGGGGGATGACGATTTGCGAAAAACTGCTGGCAGATGCTGGATGCGGCAAGCTGAAGACTTTGCCCAGCAGTGGACTGGTATAGGCTGATGATGATTAAGTTTTTTTATAAATTTCTTTATTAGTTCATTAGTTTTGGCGTTGTTCAGAGATAAACACGCATAATGTACTTCACATTTCACAAACTTTAGTTTTTTTGTTATTTATAGTGTGTGTGTGTATATACGGGTAATTTCTAAGCAATCAAATAATATCCCAATAAAAATTACCAATTGCGCCCAGATACAACAAAAGACTCCTGACATGAAGACTTTTCTGGAGTACCAAACATAATATAAAGAACATTTCTTGTGTATCGGTTTTTTTTTCAAATAAAGTCCTAATTAATAGTTAATAAGCTAAACCTTGATATTTGCTTGCGTTGCGTTGTTTTGGCATGCCCTGTCCCGCTCCAATGAACGCAAAATCCTATGTCTATCCTTTTCACAAAAACTTGATGTTGTAAAGGCTCTTAACTGAAAACTTTTTTTTCTTGTGCTGCTTTAATACTTTTTACACGTTAACATCGTAAACTATAATATTAAACCCTGGAAGTATTTACCTACTACATGTTTAAAGATGAAAGGTAAACAGCATGTCTGAGTTACAGGCTATGTCGGCGCATCAGCGTCTAGGCGGGTCGACCCACCCCTTCATTACAACTAGGCCTCCTAAACACCAGTTATCTACGCAAACACTTGCCCCTACCACTTTATTGCTTAATAAGCTTAAGAATTATGAGAAAATGTTTGTTTTATAATAATAATCATTTAGGTATTTTAGACCGATCTAAAAAAGTTACAGATCTAAGCTTATGATTATGCTATAATTTCAATGAATCACTTGCCTCTGCCCGCGGCTTTGCACGCGTTTTTTAAGGGAATGGGATAACCCATGGGGGAACTCATTTATGGGATTATAAGCTATAAGTAACATTCAAACTTTCGCATTTATAATATTTGTGTGATGGACGAAAATAGTTGTTTATAAATAGGTGTCTGTCAAACACTTTGATTCAGCTTGAAGCTTATCCTAAGCTTTAGAGCTTTAAGCTGAATAGAATATTGTTGCTTAATTATATAGGTATAGAGAGCTTGCATAATAAGTAGACATTGATAGCGATTCTGTTGGGATAAAACCTAAACTAAACTAGCCTAAAATTGTTGACGTCTCTTTTTTTTTCGATCGAACAAAAGGGGACAGCTACATTTTTACGCTAGTTTAGTTTAGGTTTTGAGCCAACCATCGGAGCCAACAGAATCACTACCAGTGGCTTACTTATGTAATTTAAGTCTATTTCAAGCGACTTGTAATAAAAGTTCTATGTTTCGGTAAATGTATGTTTTTTTGTGTCTGTTTATCGATTTTTTAGCCAATTATGAACCGATTTTAAAAATCCTTCGTTATTGTTTAGGTATTATCCGCAGGTTTACCCATAAAAAAGTTACTCCTGAGGGATTTGTATTTATGTCGCAAAACTGAAAAACAGGGTTAAGTTCAGGGATTTGTAATCGTTTTTTTTAGTACATTCAAAACAATTAAACTTTATTAATAATTATATTGTAAATTTTATTATATTTATCGCAAACATTTGAAAACTGAAACTGTTCTTCATTTATCGCGCCGACTATACTATTCTCTTGTTACGAGATGCGAACCATTCCTACATTCCTACGATGAGCTAGCCTTTCGTTTTTTTCCCAATAGTTAGTTTAAATTGGAATATTTTCAAGCGATTCAAATTAATGTACTAATTAATCTAGGCGCTAGTTTTCCACTGTGCAATACCTGCCGTCCTTTCAATTTGTAAGTTAATAGCTAGTTCTCCATTAAAATAATAGGTAATAAACCCTGTAATTATTAGTGTGTAATTGCTAGTACTCTTAATGATATTTTATGAAAAAAAAAACACCGAGGTTGCATTCGAGATAGGTTCTTAAACAGATAGATATAAAACAATTTTCCTTGATTACTTGACCCCTAATATTTAGTCATGAGTAGGTACTTGGAAAATGTATAACGATTTAACATAACAAAATTATATTAGTATGTAGCGTAGTTAAGTGTCACTATGGCGCTGATGACGGGAGGTCTATTACTGGAGGTCTATATCCAACAGTGGACTAACAAAGGCTGATGATGATGGTGTAGTGTGGTAACATTTCAGGTTGCCTTCTGTCTTAAAAATGTTAGGTACCGTGCGCACTGTGCGGATAGCCTCCTTATAGGCAGCCGTTAGGCTGTTGGTTGTAAAAATTATCATCGGCCTATATTAGTCCACAGCTGGACATAGGCCTCCTCTAATGAGCGCCATAAAACATATAATGTAGTATAAAATCTATTTTCTCGTACATATTTTTGTTTACGCAAACTGAACAGCTGACCGCGTTCCGCCAAACCGCAAAGTGCGTAAGCTACCGCAATTAAACCAAAGCAACGTTTGAAAAATCGTGAAATTAAAAGAACTCATGTTTAGACATAAAAAATCGATGAATTTCTATCAGATAGGTACACAAATTAATAATGATAGTAAAGGCATAGGTAATTCATTAGTCTAATTTAAATTATTAAGCAATAACAAGTCAGCCGCTAAATAACCAGCGCTATCTATGATTTACGTTTATAAATCCATTTCCTGACTATTAAATATTCACATATTTAACACGAGTAATAAAATGAGAAAACAATATCAATAAATTAATACTGCGTTTATGTTTTCGTTAATTAATTGATAATGGAGCTATGTTCAATCAACACCAAGTTAAAAATTAGCTGACAGAAAATGCATATTCATAAAAATTCAATAACATTTTTGAACTCGTGAAAAGTTTTACGGTTTGAGATGGCGGGTAATAAAATTAGTCTATAAATTATAAAGATAATAAAATAGTTAAAGGACGTTCGGTTTTAATCAGTCTACGGAAGTATTTCAACCTTGTTCTGCTTGAAGAGAAGTAGGTTTATATCCACATTCCACGCAAACGTACCTACTAGAAATCTTAATCGTCTTCATTTTATTGTTACCTACTCATAGCCAGGCTTCTACCACTCTCTCCATCTCATGCCGAATCGGACAGGACATTCGTTGACAGGTCTACAAAGTTTTAAATAAATAAATAATGCTGGACAATTCACACTGCATTATCTAGCCCCAAGCTGAGCAGAACTTGTATTTTGGGTACTAGATAACTGATATACATAATACAATACATTACATAGATAGATTTTTATTTATTTTTAAGCAGACGGTTTTGCACACATCAAGAATTAGAAAGCTGAATTGACAGTAGGCCGGTCATATCTCGCGAAAACCCAACCACCGCCGAGGTAAAATTGTTCTTGAGTGGAGAACACGAGTCGGTAAACGTAGTGTAGGGTACCCTCCGGCCAGTTGGGATGACGAACTGGGAAAGACTGCAGGCAGATGCTGGATGCATCAATCTGGAGACAGGGCACTATGGCGCTCATTAGAGGAGGCCTATATGCAGCAGTGGACTAACATAGGCTGATGATGACGATGATTATCACGCATCCACCACACAAATCAGCCTTACATAGATCCCGAAGTTAGGTAGGTAGCAGTCAAATCGGTCTCAGCACAATCAAAAACCTATAACATCGCTACGCGGTAACTTATTAGTGGATTGAAAACAATGCACCTTGCATGAATAATTCACGAGGAATATCACTTTATAACCTCGTATATTATAGGACGAACATCTCAATTTGCATCGCCGAAAGCGAACCGGTGACACTAACGACTACAACAGCGAAAACCTATCAATTTTGGTGTCAAAAAAGGCTTTATTAAAAAACTGGAAAAGCTACGAAATGCGGTCGCAAGGTAGACGTGAGAATATTTTGTAACATTGTGAAACTGCGCGATTCAAATAACAAGGGGAAATTTCTTATTAATGGTGTGCTACGTAAGAGGGAAATAAATTGGATGCGACTTAAAAAGCTGAATATTTTTATTTGTAGTTCCTATTGATATAGAAATATATCTGCTTAGGTTACGACAGGATTGTAAATCTTAAAATAATTGATAAATAATAAATAAGCGATAAATAATGATTTAAAATAATACGTTTATATCATGAAATTTTTTATTTTCATGATTTTTCACTCTTCTTTTATTTTTTTATTTTAAGACTCAATCGCAAAATTCTAAACGTGACGTCACCGTTTACTGTATTGTCATCCAAAACTGAGTGCCGTTGTATTTTTCGTTACTTTCCTTCAAAAATATAAGTTTGAGGGTGTTATATTTTTCTTCGGTAGTGAAATATATAAATAATCGATTTTAATATTTCAAAAATTCTATGCATGTACCCTATTTTACATGAAAATGATATAGGTAATACTCCAGTTAGAACTATCCGGGCAATTTCGCGCCAGTTAGTACGATCCATAGTCATCAGTTTCCTAAAAAAGTGTGACGAAAAACTGATTAATTTAACGTAAAGTGCCAATTAAAAGCCTTCTCATGAAGTTCAAATAAAACGATAGTTGATTGTTATTCCACGTTATACTGCACAGTGGAACACGACTTTTCCTGTAATATGGTGGTATTTCGCATGTCAGTTTATGGTATTTTAATAGTAAAACCGTTAATGTTCATAATACAGAGGTTGCCGATGCCGACAAAACTGTTTTGAATGGAAACATCAATAGCACAGAATAACCTATGCAGCTGGTTTAATTATCACGATACAGCTGCCGGCGAGCCTTGGTCTGGTCCATTCGGTCCATTCTTGGCTTTTTCCTGACAACCAGTCACTCCAATTGCTTTTAGGTCTTGTTGGATTCCATCGAGTCATCTGAGTTCCGGTCGTCTAGGTATTATTCGGCCATCAAATTGCCACGCAAAAGACGCTTTGGTGCTCTGTCGTCTTGAATTCGTTCTACGTGACCAACGCATCGAAGACACCAACTTGATATGAACCAGCGGTTCTATTAACTCCAGTAGGTAAGTCTGTTTATTAAAACAGGAATGCAATAAAATAATCACCGCATAGGCCAGTTAATCACCGTTTTGATATCTTATTTAAGGGAAGCTAATGAGGCGCGTATATCACATTCGGTAATGATGACAGCAGTGGATTTATCAAACACTTTCGATCCACAACTTATGTCGGCGATTAGAGTATTCGTGTTGACATAAACACGGGCCAGGTAGAGTCAAGCGTCCATATTTTTCATGCACCGTTTTGTTTGAGTATTGTTATTTACTTTACTTATTCAAATAAGTAGCAATTTAAGTATGGAAAGAAGATTCTGTTTATAAAACGTACAGCACAACATAACACAAGTATAAGTGTGATATGTAAGTGGTTTGTTTACTATATTAAATTGATAATGATGATTTTTTCTTAATGGCAATATGTGTCGTGGTTAGACACAATTGTGCCGGTGTTAAGTATTGGAAAGTAATGGTAAATATCTGAATTATGAAGATTGTTTGAAATTTTCAACAGAGCCTAAAGCAGGTACCACGTGTAGTTAGATTGGCTTAGGAGACGAGATGCTGGATTCCCCCTTTACATCCCTACATGAAATTGTCAAATGTTGTTGTGATGGATGACATATTCAAAGCTTTCAATATTGTATTCGTCATCATCATCAAGATTGGCATGTTGACATCTACGAAAGATAATGTAGGTAGCATCAGTTTGGGTGAGAATTATCGGCACTCTTATATGTGTGGCTAAAAGGACCTATACAGGGTGGAATTTTTAGAAGGGGCAGTAAAGGGAGTTTAACCGGTGTAAGCGTTAATCAACCTGTGACTATCCACATTTTTTAGAGAAGTTTTCATTTCCATTTACAGATTTAAAAAAACGGTTTGCAAAAAATGGGCATTTTACAGGAAGTTCTTTTTTTATAAATCCTGATCCTGTTTCATAAACTGATCAAAAACTTATATCGGACCAACGGAGATAGGAGTACGAAAATTGTCAGAAATGGCAAATCCTAGGAAAGGTTAATAAATTGTAAAAGTTATAGAGGCTATAAATATGAGGCCGGTAATCAAACGGATGCGAAGCTTGTAAGCCTGCAAGGAAAAAACTGTGACAACTATGTCAAACTTTCTTCACACAGAAGATAAAGCTCCGAGGTTCCGACCATGAGACACGTGTAAAAACTCGGTTGACATGAATGAGAATTAGTGCCAAAGTATGTAACTACTCATCCTCATGAATAAACCCAGTCATCAAACAACCGTGGCAATAATTAAACGCATTATGCATGCCGTGGTAGCGGTGACGAAAGGCAAAGAAAGCAAGCTGCAATTTGGCTCACAAACGAAACAATATCTAGTGGAGACGCCTACACGTTTTTTATCTGTTTCAAAACCAAAGCGTTAGTCGGAATATGCATGTTTTAATTACTACCTAATACTTAGATAAATAAATATACTTAAATAATGCTGGACAAACCACACAACATCATCTAGCCCCAAGTAACCACCCCACTAAGCACAGCTCTAAGTTATGGATACTAGATGACTGATATACTTAATACAATGTATTACATTGATAGATATATTTTACTATGCACAACGCAGAACAGCGTTTGGAGATTGTACAAACATTTGTCCCAAGGTGGAAATCGAATCCCCAACCTCCTGCGTTGCAGGCGGACCTCCCTCAGCCTCGCCACATCTCGGACTAACTAGTAGTTATCAATAGGTTTGGACATTTCACTAATTGTAAAGTACCTACTAACGTTGTCTAAACTCAAAACAACACCAAAACCGTAAGAAAAGCAATTTCATTTACAACAGCTATAATGCACGCACTTAATACGAACGCGTTAATAACACAGATCATTGAGCAAACTTAATTATCGTACCCAGTTTGTAAGTGCCATTGAAACTGCAGAAACTAAAGACCGTTGTTTCATAAAAGCTTGTTACTTATACAAGCGACATCGAAGTCGTAGAAATAGAAGCCAAAGATCGTTTCTAAGTGCAAAATGATCGGGAATGTCGTGCTGAGAGATCATTATTGGAGCAAAATGTCGCATCCACGATAGGCTTACACGCAAAACGGACCACTGCACATTGTATGTTAAATGGTGCACCATTAAAGGGACGCTTAATAAACACATTACAGTGCGATATTAGGCGCGAGCGCAGAGACGACGTGATTAAGTGACAGGAACGTGGGAACAGATAGAGGGTGTGCGATGAAAGAGGATAGTAATGACAAACAAACAGATTGAGCAAACCTTGTAGCGAATTCACAAGCTGTTTAGCAACATTGATTTGGATTGAGGAAATTATGTGGGAAGTACACGAGAATAGGTAGTAGGTAGACTAAAAACTTTGAATCACCGGAAGCTTAAAATGATTGAATCAAACCGTAAAATGCCTATAAAATCTCAAACTGCAATATAACGCCGTGTATTAAATGACACACATAATGCAGCAGCACCAAACATAACCAATGTGGGCATTAAGCGTTACCTCACAATGGATTAGAGCTTTTACGAAATCAATAACAAAGTATTGAACGTAGTTTAGTGCGCTATTAATCCACGTGAAGCTGCAGACAAATTCAATTGACGAGAGCAGCGAAGTCCCCGGGCCTTAGGGCTAGGGCGCCCTGTTCAGTCCGCCTAACCGTAAATACTATTTATTTCGCAGCTATCGGAGATAAAATTGAGCGGCGAGATTGCACAGGAACTTTCAAAGGGTGCGGTCGGAACTTTATGATGCGATTTTATTGTTGTCATCGACACTGACGCCTATTTAAAAGCTCCAACAAAACCTTACATGGAGTGGAAAATCGAATGCTTCTCGGACTATTAACTGAAAATGTTAAGGCTCGTTAAAATGATAGTAATAGAATATTTGAATTGAAATGGCACGATACCGTTGTGGTCCATTGTCGTGTCGCGTAGCTGAGCTCCTAACCCGATCGTCTCAATAAGAGACGCGTCCTACTGGCGTTATCACAAAATATGATAGATCGCCGGTCGTACGACGACGCTCTCTCACGCGATGCGCTTGTGATTAATTATAATTCGAATTTTATTCAAAGCGAACAGCGGACAAACTACGATACCAATCAATAAACGGTTCCATACCGACGACGGTACCGACATGATACCACAATTTACTGTTGCCGATAGCGCGTATGAAGACGTCAAAGCTGGAGTGAATAACAAGCCCAGATAGAAAGCCCCGGAACAATAGTAGCAGCATTTCATTGTGATACAGAATAGTAATTCCTTTATTGTGCTCCATAATGCTGGCTCGGGTAATAACGTAGTAGTGACACAACGCAACGTCGTACATTGATGCAATTGCACGATACGACGGGCAACAATTTAATTTATGACGAGAAACAAACTTCATCAAAACCTTGGCAGGGCACTTACAAAACTACTCGCCCTATAGTATGAATAAAACATCTAAGAACAACCGCACAGCCACGGCAGAATACGACAGCTCAAATGCAATAAAATATACACGAGAGTCGTCGTCATAATCCTCAACTAGTAACGTTTTAAATTGCGCAACAGGTTTATTATTCAATAAACACATTTGTATACACGAATTCCTGTGAGCCGTGTGTTTTGATCATTAGCTTTAGATATTAGACCCCCGCGAGTACCGGCTCACACTGTGTGAGAAATCGACGCCCATTTGACAATATCGTCGCTAGAACATATTCCGTCTGTAATACCGAACCAATAACTCGACTCCGGTTTGCTATGAACTTTATTATCTTGTAAAACGCGCATGTGACACAAAAACCGATTCATGAATAAGATTGGAAAGATTAACTTAAATATATGAACATTAATCATTTGCTCAAAATAGAGAGTGTTTTGAAAGCGAGCATCGATCGCGATAACCATTTCCAATAAGAGGTAAAACAAGATGAGAAAAACTGTGAGACTATTCAAATGACACTAATCACGTAGTTATAACAGCATAAATCATAGAGTTCGCTCAAGCGCCACAAAGCTAGAAGCGACGCATCCCCGTCTCGAGATAATAAATAACATCCAGTTCTCGCTTTCAAAGCGCGGCCGGGAGGCAATAAGTCGTGGACGGGTCAGAGGTGAAGTGAATAAAAAACGTCAGACAATTAAATAGCGTTCTTGAAGGTTAATGAGCACAATAAATATGTTGTCGGCACCGCAGCTGCGGACAAATAAATGGAAGACCCCGTCACACGTGAAGAGGGTTCGACTGTACTTGTTAATAGTGAACTCGCGACTGTATGGGAAGGTGAGAGCGCTATGGCAGCGCCTGCGCCGCCACGCCACGCTTGACAGGCAAGTTCATTGTCGAGACGCTTCCACGATCTATTACGAACGTGACACATTTACTATAGAGACGAATCGAGGTTAAACAAATATTAAACAACGCGAAGAAAAGAATTACTTACGACTTTGAAATGAAGCTCGCTATGAATGAAAACGCGGTCGAGGGAACTCACAATAAACAGTAAAGAATTCCTTAATCTTATAATTTATAGATTTTCGAGTCCGTGTTTGAGATTATGACCCAATTTTTTATTACTTTGATATCAAACTTGTTTATGGAAACAAACTATAGAAAATCAGTGATGCACATTTGTAAGAAAATAAAATCTTTATTAGAATAAGCCTTTATTTATTGGTCAAACAGCATTAGTAAGGTGATATTTTATAATTATTGTCCAAACGTATTGTCGGAACCGCCAATAAAATTTGTAGGGAGAGTATGTACCTATCTTAGAAATATTTATAGACGTCAAATCCTCTTAATCAAGACGGCCAAAGTTAACAAGGCCCTATTTATATTAATACTATGTAACGGGTATTTATTTCGCGTTTTTTTATCAATTTTTCCCGACGATTCGACCGGTTTACACACTGCCCGATAAATACCCGTTAAATAGTATTAATAATTATGTGTTCAGGTTGCGTAAATTTAAAAATATTTAACGAGGACCACGTAACAATATTATCAATACACTAAAACTTCAAATCTGCAATGAAATATATCGTTCTCAAGCAAACCTCAAAGTTTTCTTCATAAAGCCCGCATAAGATTCCCCCGCAATGTAGTTTGTAAGAGCATATTATCTACATATTTTATAGCTCTCGTTAATTATGATATCGCCAGAAACAGAGGCTGTGCAACCACTGTGCGAATTCCCCCGGTAGGGTTTGCAGCATTCCACACGACTGGCCCAGACGGAACCATACCTGCATTTGATTTATAACGACTAGGGGACAGGGGGAGCCATGCCATAGTGTGAATTCAATCGGCGAACTCAAACGTCCTGGGGTATACGAAACCAAGATAACTAGACCTCCGAAAAAACAACGACCTGGTAAATAATTATCAAAGTTGTAGAGGGAAATGAGTGTCTTCTTACATTGGAAGGTCCGAGCTATCACAGCGGGTATCAACTGCTGGCGCCTTGCACAATACGGGGCACCTTCGTGACCACTGACTATTATCACCAGTCCTTTATAGATTTTTTACCTCTGACTCTTTATAAGGAACGTGACTGTACTGTTTAACGAAAACCGCCGACATCTTAATATGCACGCATAGGTATGTTATTTTTGAGTCTAGTTATTATAATATACAACACATTGGCGCCAGACGTTATACGACACCACTTTTCTCGTCATTAATAAGAGCTGCGTATTCTATTTCATATTTCTGCTTAGAATAGAACTTATGAATATGTAAGTGCCTAAACCAGTTTTAAATAATAACACGGAAATGTGTATTGATAATTTGATTAACGTCTGCAGCGGACGTCTTTACGCACGAAAAAATGCATTACCACCGCCATGATTACATCTCTGTTGTGTTTCACGAAGTTCAGCTAAATACATAGTGTGAATTAGGCTCGGCTCGTGCAAGTCCAAACAATTTTGAATTTGTAAAAGTCTGTGTTGTCCAGAGATAGGGAGCATTATTGCTTCCGTTGGCATTGAGATAAATCTTGTCGGGGCACAAAATCAACAGGAACGTATTAACACCATCCGGATGGTAGAAAACCGTGGGTGTTCTTAACCAGTCACATTTTTGTCTGAGCTAACTACCGCAAGAATATTTGGTAATGGACGTGAATGAGATAGAAGTACGCGCTAATGCCTTTTAAGCCGGTAGAGATAGTCGGCGAACGGTTAGATTCAGGTGTGAATTCGGCTTAATCTGGCCTGCTTCGGTTCTAAAAGCATAAAACAAACATTTCACAGTAATTGCGCTTCATTCAAAGCTTTGTTGTTATCTCCGTGAATGAAGTACTACTTGATACCCGCGCACCTGACTCGAGTAACGGTACTATTAAGTCCTCGTTTTGTCTTTAAAATTTATTGGTCTAATAAAAACTACTACATATCAGTGGGTCAATATTACGAGAGCGTGGGGAGTTATCTTAATTTAGAATTTAAAATTAGAATAGATTGTTTACGGCAATCGATGTTTTGAATCTTTTACAAACACTAACATGATTTCGGGGGTATAGGCTTACAGATGTATCAAATTCTCTATAAGTTTATGCAGTCGTAGGTGTCAACAAAGTTCATAAAAGATCGGCATGGTGACATTTATTTGAACTATCACAAAAAGCACAAAACGACCCAATACCAATACAAAAGCATAACCCGAAACCGAGTTGCACTTATGCCTTTAAACACACCGGTGGCTGACCGAGACGCCGCCCTGTGTTCTAGAGTCGAACAAACAAACCCATAGACAAACAAATGTAAATGACCGAAATGTGAACGTCATGTTTGGCATTCCCATAAAGCAAGGTTAACACGTCATTAGAGGTAATGATGGCGTTATTACATAGAGGGAGCTGGTGAGCGATAGGCCAATGATCTGCTCGCGTGTGGTCTGGAGCCTTTACAAACACTGCACCACGTGGCAGTGGCCTTCAAACAGGTGGGGTAGAATCAGGCTTCATTAGCCTGTTTGTCTTTCGACCAATAGGAGTTCTATTTCAAACATGCGTGGGTTATCCTTTTCCGTTATATTTAGACTGCACTGTCCAGGTATTTGTCTCCTAATTTCTGCTTAACAAGGTTGAACGAAGGGTCAAGATATTGATACTCCTACTATTTTTAATGAATGAACGGAAATCCTTTATAGTATTTCTGTAAATCATCTTTTGATCTAAAATTTCAACATGGGCGACGCGCTCGTTGCCTTAGATGTTATCGTATTGAACGATAATTTATCGGATTCTTATCGCTTGATCTGCGTAATTGATACGGGTGAAATCATGGGAGCCGAAGGGGTGCATGTCCTTAGATTGAAAATATAGCTTTTATTTTATAAGTCTTTCAAATCGACTATACAATACAAGCAATTAAAACAATACTGATATTATGTATATCAGTTATCTAATACCCATAACACAAGCTCTGCTTAGCTTGGGGCTAGATAATGCTGTGTGAATTGTTCAGCATTATTTATTAATATTATTATTATTTAATTTTAAGATCTTCTTTTTATGAAGATGGAATAAGTGTGTAATGTGTAACCCGTGCAATGAGCTCCGTTTACAATGCTTGGAAATTTTATTGGTAGCAAACAGTCTGTCAAGAATGAAAGCATTTATGCTTTTTTACTTTATTTGGTCCTTTATTGTACTTTGAAAAATAAAGGACGTTTTATTTGCTATACCGGGGCGCATGGCATAAAATCTTTCAAATCCGACGCTAGTTCTCTGAATCGAGCCCTCCGGTGGTCTGCAGATCAGCTCAATAATCTTGGTTCAATAGTCTAACTCACTTTATATCTTTTTATTTAAATTAAACTTTATCGCTGCCTACATATTTCCGAAATGGTAACTAAGCTTCAAAATTTTGACTTTAATAGTGTATAATTGTTGCAATTGTAATTACTAATTTTAATTTCATTCTATTATTTGATTGTAATATTCTTTGTTTAATAAAGTTGTTTTATAGTCAATATTAGTTAATCTTCAAAAGGCAAGTAAACTTTTAACATCCTATTGATCACAACACAATACATATTTGTTATTCCCTTATGAGTTATGAATGACCCTAGAGGACACTGAGTCACATCAGTTATTTGACAAACATATAACACCAGGAAAGAAAATAGGTAAATAAGACGACGATTATATTGATGAGTGATGTGATGACCCTGCCACCGACGAGTACAAAACACTAGTACAATTTGTAACCGCGACAAATGGCTCCAATGATAATTCGCGGGGTGATTCCGGCGCGTGCGCCTACCCGTCACTGATTGAGCGTCGCGTAAACCCGCCAGGCCGCCACCCACTGCCTGTCATTCGCATTGCAGTCGCGCATTTGAGACTTATGAACGCATCGGTGACGAATAAACTATAATAAACTAATAAACATACTGCATGCCCAATCAAGAGTACTATTAAGCAAAGGGTGCTCTTGCTCACAGGCCAGATGGAAAGATATAGTATAATAATTTTGTAAGACATAACAACCCCACAAACACAACAACTCATCCGCCGCTAAGTTAACATGTTTGATTACAAAAAGCTTTATCCATCTTTATAAGGTGATCCTTCAATTATTTCTCCAAATAAGAGCAAAGCAAGAGAAGGGCTTGGTACCGTTTTAAGCTTCTCCTAAGACGATAACATGTTAGTAGGTGCGCTAAACCGTTACTCGCTTTTCGGTGGTCTTCTAATTCTACACGTGGTGGTCCTTCAATTCCTAGCACTTAAAGAATAGTGCCGTTTTAATCACAACGAAAGCACAGTACTTTCTCAAGCAAATTAGGTGCAATAAATTCTGAGCACGTCCACATTGTAGTGTGAAATAAATCAATAAAGAAAACTATGTCACCCGTAATGGGGAGCGCATGCACTGTTAGCAATTTGTAATTTAATTAAAGCACGCAATAAATTCTTATTCTACTTTGTTTGACAACTGTTATAATTGGAACTTGAAGAAGCTAGCCATGAACTACCTACATATAAGTTATGTACTCTATATGCCATTTAAGTAACTAAGAAAATTTATTATCTGGGGGGCACTTCTGAAATTGCGTAGATTATCAGAAAATTTTCCCAGACTGACTATGAGCAAGTCTATAAAACAATTTTCAGTTCGTTCTCCCCTACATCGTACCGATGAATTGAATGCACCAATCGGGAATATCGCAGTCCAAATTGGCAATCAACTGCATTGATTAGCGAGGGTCCTACGTCTGGACCTGTCCTTCAATAATTGCATATAGTACAGTACATTGTCATCTAAAAAAACATGGCTCACACCAGGGCGGGTAATGTGGGTATTCACGGAATTTCAGCTTTATGGTCTTTAGTATAAGTCAGATTGATATTTAAACCAGCAAAATCTAGAACGAAGAAAGAAACAGATCAAGTTGTATTCTCGCAATAAATCAATGACGATAATCAAAAGCAAATTGGCGCCGCTCATTTAATCAACTAATCGACCAACCCAATAATCGTATCTCAATCTCCCACCGCTAAATGTCACCTCCTTCTTAACTACCCAGAATTCCAGACAATCAAAAAATTTCATCCAACTAAATAATGAGCTCATAAGTTAGCATGGTAATCGCAGACAGGGCGTAACCATCACGCACGATAATCGTGGTCAGAAACCGTCGGTGACATCAGCGTAATGATTCCACGAAGAAAAAACACCATAACTTACGAGTTACGATGACAGCACAAGTATCAAGTACAGTCTTCTTCAAAAACAACTACAATCCCAAGTAGAGTAACTTCAAGCAAATGACGCTATACCTAGTAGTAAATCTAACTCTTTAGCGCACTGTACAGTTTGTTTGACGCAATCATGTGACGATGATCGAGGTAGGTGGTGTTGGTACAAAAAATTAGCACGCCCAAAATGCATTGTATACAAAAACAAAGTGTTCGTAAGTAAACGATTCTAAAACTAACATTTGAATCTGAACGGTGGGCAGTGTTAATGGCCGTAATACGGAATCGATGTGGCGCTAATCGATATCTCAGCAATTCTATTTTAGCACTTTGGTACTAATTACCAATTACAGATCAAGACATTCGCTAATGGATCCACCAACCTTTAAAACTTAATGCCGTTCGCTTCACATACCCACCCATACAAACATAAATTTTTCATTGATGCCAATTCTAACTTTATGGAAACCCTGCAGAAGACTGGTTTTCTTTTGATAGTCAACGAAACATTTCGAGGACTATGAATGAAAAATTGTGAAAAAAGTGCTTGCATCGTATCAGAGAAGCAAATCAATTGAATAGCTTATGAAAAGACAGTAATTACGAGTCAAAACGATTAAACCTAGAGACAGACAACCTTAGGTACTAAGAAACGAAATTCCCAATCATCAGATGTCAGAACTTCTATTATTCAAAGATTATTCCAGCAATATTGCGGAATTAAGCCTTCATAGCAGTGACAGTATTGTTTGTGTGCGACTATAAAATAAACGACTTCCTGAATCAACCCCCGAATATTCGCCGCTTGACGCCACGCGGAAACCAGACGACAAATAAATTATTGCCCTCCCTTCGATGGGTACAATAGCCAAGGCTGGGTTTTTTTTAATTCCTTTACATAATTGAGGTGTAATTTTGCGCACAATGTCTAACCGCACCGGTGCGGGACTTAGCGAGATCAACGGACAAAAGGTATAAAGCAAAATTAGAAAGCTCCTTTGTCCAGCGCGCCCTGTGATGATCGTGATTTACGTCAAACTAGACACCCGGTGCTGGAGAACATAAATAAAGCCGTAGTGGTAGTGTCCAATATTGATTGTTACACCAACCTCACATAACATCACACACAATAGGCGTTTTAGGGAGAGACGTGAACTTTGTTATATTTCAAAGGATAGGTAGATACCGTTAAGACGTCGATCAATCAGGAAAATAATAAGTCGGCTTCACATTATTGACGCTCTATCGGATTCTTTATTAATTACTTACTGGATCCTTTACACGCTGATGAATATTCAAACTCTGTTCCAAATACGTCTATTCGAACTAGTTTTTAGTTTAATTTTACGAGCATGTAACGCTATATTACATGACGATAAACGATAAGTGCAGGCTTGCCGTTGTCGGCATGATGAAATGGAGGTCACCATCGACCTACATTACCACCCCGTGTTCCCAAGCCTGTCATCAGTTTATGACTTTTTTATTCCACCCGATAGCCAGAGAAATGCAACACCGTTCCTGATTTCCACGCCGATACTGAAGTGCGCTCATAAAATTTGTAAATGAATCGTTTTAGATCAATCACAACGCAATAAAGTCGGCCAGCCGTGATCTAAGTACATTTTACATCTGAAAGGATAACTGTGACTAGCGACCCATCGATAAAGCATAAAGGAAACAATTGGAACAAAATGAATTAACCCTCGTAATCCGGGTAACATATCGCTTCGATGGAAGTAATAAAAGGTTCAAAATTGAAATTTGATAGCGATACTGATACGTAATAATCATGTCTTATTATAGCAACCTGTCATAATAGTGGGGAACGAAGCCTATGGTTAAGTATGATTTGACGTGGAGGTGCGACCAGTCGACGCTTCAACCGAGGTTGAACTTTCAACGCAGGACCTATATTATCTTTCACACGTCCCAAGGACCACACATAAAAGCGGAGGAATCGATACTAGCACCGATTTAGTTTCTCCGCCGCATACCGATGCGTTATGAAATCGATTAAAGACGCGATACCGATCAATCGCATTAAAACCACTAACCTATTACCGGTTCACACCTCCACGAAAGAAACCAAACTTCTCAATATAATTGTTGATACTGGATTCGGGAGGTTCGACTTTCTTTCGTATTATATTACTCGAAGGGATTTAAAGAACAACACAGAATCGCGGTACAAATTCTCGCAAACTTTTTTAGTTGTACATTATTCTCAAACAAAAACATATGTAGCCTTAGAATCGATGTCTTGACACAACGAGTTGCATGGTGCAATTCGTAAGTACATATGCGCAAAGAAAATATTGTAACTGCAGTCGATGATATACACGTAAGTACATATATGATTGATAAAAAGTTCACAACTGGCATCTGTTCAATCGCTTTCGTCGATGAAAGTCAAAACATAACTGTCCCTATAAAAAACACTTTATTGGCCAGAGAATCACTTAAGATATAAGTGGTGGCCGAAACCACACAGATAGCATTTCGTTTATAAAACATTGAGCAATTAGTAACACCGAAGTGACGGCGGCGGCTGCAAGGACAAAAGTCACATCTGCCGACTCGATGAAAAGCAAAGCCCTTGTAGCTGTCGTCATTCATCATAATTACAATAAGGACTTTAAAAAAATCACCATAGAGAACATTTAAAGCCTTTAAAGCCAACGGTATGTCACGAACGTCCCACAATAGAATTCCGAGATTCTATAAAGATACTAGGCAGTCATATTATCAGAAACCGAATATCAACAGTGAATCATAGTAAAGAAACAATAATTGTAGAATGATATCCAATTACACTACCGATTGATATTACTACACACCGCTATAATTCAAAGGGAACAAAACAATTTTAATTTATGGCTCAAGTCCCGTTGAATAAAGGAACCGAATCAAAGCGCCACGGAACCGTGTAAGTTTTTTTAAAGATGTTAAGATAAAAAGATTCCACTATTCATAGAGGCTCCCGCTGTTTTATCATAACCAGGATTAGGAATTCGGTTCGTTGAAACAAAATGTAGTGACAAAGCGCAAAGCAAATAGGACTAAACGGATTAAGGTCACGTTGAACCATATTTTAGAAGCTGCCGCTTTAATCCTTTATCGTGAACTGGGTTTTACGACAAAGTTTATCCTGCATCTTAATAAACATAAACTTCAAGCAGTATAAATATCTCACACAAAGCGGAATCATCCTCACGTCTAATTCAAATCTGAGGGTGGCATCAAAAGGCGTACCTTACCGCAATACCATAGGTCGTCGGTCGAGTTAGCATCTGTTACCGGTACCATGATATCCTCCCGAGTGGAAATAATTTAGTGAGATCTTAAATAAGTATTTCGATAGTTACTATAGACAAAAATAACCTTCCTGCTTGTGCAGTCGGGTAATAAGAAATTAATTGGATCACTAACACCCCGAGAAAAAGATCTCATTACGACAATGGTCTCTTGAGCTACCAAGCAAGAAACACCAAAACAGACACCACCACCAACTGGTGGCGTGAGTGAGACGCCAAATAGCTCTACACATGTTAATGGTTGCGATTTGGTTTCTGGCAACAAATTTGTTGCGTAACCAATAGATTTGAATACATGTGGTATCTTTAGAATCCTTACATTTAGTCCCGACCACGAGCAATGAATATTTTAGAAACTACCTCTTATACTTTGACCGCCCGAGTGACACTTTGCTTTATTTTCAGACTAGCTTTCCGCTTGCGGCTTCGCTCGCGTAGAAGATACGATTTGTATTGTTCTTCAATCTAATCCCTCCTAAAAACATTTAATATATAAAAATTTATAAAAATTTACAGCCATTTCAATTCGCAGCCAAACTACGAACCTCAAACTTTATTAACCCGATTAAAACTATTTTCAAGAAAATTTTGAAAAATCCTGAAACACATGTTCAATAATTTTATATTTTTAGTATTCTCTGTAAGTTTCAAGCAAATCGGGCAACTGGTTAAAGAGTTACAAAAAACCCCAAAAAAACTTCAGGGATTCAGGATTTTGGGAAATTTAACCCCTCTTAGGGGTTAAATTTCCCAAAATCCTTTCTCATCGGGAGCTTGTGTATTAAGAGGTACCTACCCTCCAAATTTCAGCTTTCTAGCTTCAGCGGTTTGGGCTGGGCGTTGTCCTCAAATCGCTTGTTCCTTTATCATGGTGAATGTTTTTCGAGTTTTCCTATGGTAAGATGGTTTAGGGGGCTGCAGGCATTTGGATCACGCTTGGCGTGCCTAGATAGTGCTCTAAGGATTGTCTGGCGTTAAGCGGGGTGACCAGTGACCCACATGTCTAGAATACTTTGTGATGTAATCATCAGAGCGTCAGATCGTCGCAATTTCACGTATGAATAAAGTAAATTTCTAATACAGTGAAGTAAGATAAGTTCACAAAAACGATAAAAAATATTTCTACAAATATTTTTCCCACGACGGGATAAATCTACCGTTGGATAATCACGGAAACAGCGACTCTTTTCAAATTTCAAGAAAAAAGGTATCCATACATCCGGTAAAATGCCTACACTTATATGAATTTCTAATTCTCGTCATTTCTTGTTACCGACATTACACAAGTCGATAAAGCCGGACTGGTTTGATATTGACTGAAACAATAACGAGAGCTAACAAGTAACAAGCAGTTTCCACAAACATGGACTCCGGTTTATACGCAGTACTAATCTTTTAAACATGGCCGTTGTCGGGATGGGGCAAACGTCTGACATTCGAGAAATGCTCATATTATTAGGCACTAATAATGGACATAACAGCTGGTTGCGAAGGTAGAGTCCTGACATTACAATTATTTCGCTACTAAAAATGACCTTATTGGTTTGTCCCTTTGAAAAAGGCCTTCAGTATAACATCTAGCCGCGTGTGGTGCCGACTCAGAATTTGCACCACCCCAACTAACTGTAAGTCAAGTGTGAATAAATAAATAATAAATAAATAACTCTTCCCGTAGGTGTCGTAGGACGAGACTAAGGGACATACACCGGGGGGCGGGCAGCAGCGCCTCTTGCAGAATAGATCTCCCATCAAACTGCGCGGGGATTATCGGCATTACCCCCATGAGAAAAAAATCAGAGGGAGGTCTGCGTCCAGCAGTGGACCATTATAGGCTGTTGAGATAACTTCTATCTAAATTTAATTAGATCTATCAAACTTGTCTCTAGAGCGAACATGAACTATTTATTTTATTACATAGTAAACAATGTAATTGGTTTTTCATTCGTTTTATTTTAATCGTGTTAGTTGCGCAATTAATAAATAAACTTTATGCAACGACATTGCATTTAAAACTCGACCAATGAACATAACAACTTTGTTAGTAGGAAATGCGCGATACTTTAGTGCAGCAAATTACGTTTGGCAGGGCAGCTTAGCAAACTTTTCAATAAATAAATAAATAATGCTGGACAATTCACACAGCATTATCTAGCCCCAAGGTAAGCAGAGCTTGTGTTATGGGTACTAGATAACTGATATACGTAATATTATACATTACTTAGATAGATATTTTTTATTATACATAGAAAACACCCAGACCAACGGAACAAATTTCTGCAGATCGTACACAAATTTGTTCCGAGGCGGGGATCGAACCCTCGCAACCTCTTGCGTCGCAGGCAGACTCTCGCCCGCTGCGCCACTGAGGTCGTCAATAGAACCTTTTCAGTTATTTTCAGCCCCTTTTTGTTTAATCTAGCTACGTCCATCTACGAGTCATGCTCTAATCCTGCAGATTGCGATAAGACGCCACGACTTCTAGCTCTTTTCTTGTGTTTTTGAGCCACACTAGGCGACAAATTATCCATGTGTACGAATTCAACTATGTATCAGGAAAATAAATTTTCTGACTCATACCTATACCTAAACGAGGATAGATCTACAGGATTGCAGTCTATAAAAGATTCTTCATTTGTTGTTAACACTTTCATGACTGAAAACACAGAGTGCGATATGCAAGTCCCTGTCCCGGGGCGGCGCGCCCCTGCGGGTCGCACCGCCGACGCTAGCAGTGATCGTGTTAACAGTATGTCATAGATCCTTGAGGTGAGGTAAGTACTAGGTACAAAGTTAAGTTTACATATACGTGGACTGAAGTATGTACAGTCCAGGCCCTAATTCTTCTAAATTAGGCGCTTCATCATAACAGTGGTATCGTTCCAAAACGATACATTTGCCTTTGATGAAAGAAACTACAGATGGAGAGACGCGTGTCAAACGTCGCGAGTTGGCGTGAGATTAAATTTTTCGATTTTTTTTTTGTTCGGCAAGTAATAAATAAATGAATAACGCTGGACAATTCACAGAGCATTATCTAGCAACAAGCTAAACAGAGCTTGTGTTATGGGTACTAGATAACTGATATAAGCGGGAATCGAACCCGCAACCTCCAGGCAGACCTTCGCCTCCCACCCCACAGAGGTCGTAATAATAAAACTAGCGAAAAAGTAATTTGCCACAAATCGTAAACCATTTTCTATGATCTCATGATAGAACCAACTTCGATCCACTGGTATTTTTGGAGCATTTGGGGAATTACGATTTATTTTCTTCGTGCTAAAATAATACTCACTTTATAGAGTTCTTTTCATCTATGAACGATTCTACGACGATACTACTGTCATAGTAAATTGATTGGTTAGCAGAATTCGACCCCTGATATTATATGATATGCTAATAACATTGTTATTATTGTAAAAATGAACTTGCATACCAATGCACATACCATACCCTGATGCCTTTGGTACAACAAGCCAAAGTTTCATAGGCAATGCAGAACAAATTAACACAGATAGTCAAGTGTCCTATAAGTTGTTTGCCATCTAACTGTGGTGCCAAGCGAACGCCCAAGCATGCACAGTTAAACAAACACGTATTGTACCTTGTGAACCAATAATGCATTTCATTGTGCTAATGTAGGTGCAAAAGGTAAGTACCGAAGATGCTAGATGAATAAGGCTGTTATTTCCTTTCAACATCATCATCATGCCTACAGCCTGCATTCTTTCGCGAGTGGTCATCCCACCTGGTCGGGGCCCGGAGAATATAGGTACTTTTTAAGTTTACAGATATTATAAAGTTTGTAGAAATAACACTATTTACATACTTAAATAAAAACTTTACGACACAGGACTTATCCTAGTGTAAAGTTTGTCGACTTACATACTTTATTAATATTCAAATACTTATGTAACCAAAACTATGTAACTATACTACTATGTAGGTATGTAACTATGTATTTATAGGCAGACCACCTTAGTGTCTTTAATTAGTAACCTGTGTAATGTGAACCTACCTACTCTCATCCTTTTATGTATGTATATGAATGTCTAAGCTGTCTGCGACTTAAATAAATGAATTGTTATTAGGTAAAAAAAAAATTGCAGAGTAGCGGTGTCCACTTAATAAATAAAGCCTTCAGAGCGGTTAGTTCCTTTACTTGTATAGATCTAACTTGAAAACACGATTTTGCAAAAGTTTTTAGCGATGTAACACAGCCAAATGGTTGTTTTAAGACTAATTTAGGAAGCTTACTATAATAGCAACCTAGCCAACCATAATAGGAAGGCTAAGTGGTTTTCATTAGAATTTTATACTTGCATATATACCTGAACAACCATTTTTTGTCTATAGACCTTAGCTTGACCACAATCTCACCAGATGGAAAGTGAAGATGTGGCCGACGATGTATCACGAAGGTCTAGAAGATACCTATTCACTCTTGTCTTACTTACCTACCTTTTTGCCTACACCAAACATATTTTAACTTGACCAGCAGCATAGGAAGCTTTTGGTTTTTTGGGCAATAAAATAAGTCATGCAGCGCCATCTACTTTAGTGTCGCTAAACTAACATGTCAGTGTAATTCAAAATTAAACTAAAATTGAGTGTTTCTCTCAAAAGATGGCGCTGTACAGAGTATTCTGAAAATGAAGAGAATCTGTTTGGGATTCTGCATTTTTCTAATAAACTTTAGCACCTACCCACTTAATCCCTATAAAGCTAACGTTCGTAAAATTTGCACACATCAAATGAATTTTGTCTTGTACCTTTCTAATAGTTACAACGGTTACAACTACGCAATTGCGGTTTCACGCCAACTTAGTGACCATTACTGTTTTTAGTAGTGGTTGTGTATGACAGAAAAGCTGCTTGTTTTGGAGATACCTACTGAGTGTTCGTAATTTTTACGAATAACTTATATTGCTTACGTGTAACTTATATTGTATACTTTGTATACATTTAGGTTATAGTTTTTGTTTATGGTGAGGTGTTGTGGGGAAGTGAAACATCACTGATAATGATATCCAATGAGCATGAATTGCTCCTTGAAGAGGTTTTGCTGTGGTGTGTGTTTCTATAAGAAAAAGCAAATGTCAACAAATAACTGCCACAGTTACAAAGTTCCCATTTGTGGTGAATATTCGATTGCTTTTTGCCCAAATTACCTTCAAAAAATGAGAATTTTTTAAGTAAAAACATTATATTAAAAAATATTTTTCTAATGTTTAATAATATGTACAATTTTTATAATTTTTCCTCTCATTTTGTAATTTATAAGTAAGAGTATAATTTTAATCTCAATATTATTTAACGTAAACATTACTTAAACTATAATAATTATATTGATTTTTATGATAAATATCTTTCATTTACATCCTTCATTTATTGATAATACAATAAGCGCATAAAAAAATGTAATGACTTTTATTTTACCATTGATTTTATAATGATCGTAAAATTAGGAATGGTTAGCATATCAAGGTAGTCTGGGAATGTTAGCTATTTAGGGTTATACTATACCACCTTGCAGTATTTTTTTTAATACCTTCCCAACTGCAGGAAACCATTTCAATAATTTCAACAAAAAGAAAGAAAAGCTTTTGCCAAAGTCTGCAGATTTAGAAATATTTAATAAGTATATTTTGGCACTTCTAGAGTCAACAACGGCGTCTCGAGCGGCAGCGCACCATGCAAAGGAATAGGTAACAAAAAACCATATTCTTAAAAACTTACCAATTTCAATGGTACTTTGAAGCAAATAATCCTAGTGCCTTCAATCACTTCTCCACAAGCTTTGTAAGGAATCCATCTAAAACAATAAATTCCACAATCGTAGAAACCATTTACTTACATAAATAGTGGGTAGGTATAGGTACCTACTAATAAATAGCTCTTAGTACTTTCAAATTACAATAAAAATCAGATAAGTATGCTATAATTTTATAAATAATATGCTATAATGAACCGATTGGTCGGTTCATTATAATTATAGCATACTTACCCCGGAATACTCAAGCGCATCTCAGATTTAAGCACGTCTCAAGTAAAGAATTTTTGACAGATTTTCATTGAAAACTGTCATAAAATCGCAACTTGAGACGTTTCTATATCAGAATTGCGTTTGTGTATTCGGGCGTTAAGAGTTAACAGGTTAACTGTCCAGCTTCAGAGTGGGAATGGTCTACAAGACCAGTTATGTTTGGATTAAATGAAAAAAAAACCTGATGTCCCACCACTTTTCATAATCCATAAGATTTGTTCACAGTGTCATAAAGGCTTAGGAATTGTACGGACGAACAGACCACATACGGTCGGTGGAGTGGACATGTATGGATGTAGCTCTACAGACCATAATTATGTGATCTATGGACAGTTAACCTGAAGTATTATATCTGATTGTAATGTACGTACTGTGCATAGATGAGAAGAACAAAATAGACATAAGTACCTGTCCGGAATGGCCTTTGGAGGCATTTTATAATTTTACTTTTTTTTATTGTCTTTCTTTATAATTTCCTGTTTTGTTTCGTTTTATTAGTCCTGTAACCAATAATGCATGCTTAATTAACGACACGTAGCAGAAAGAATTGATCAAAATAGATTAGAAAACATAAAACCATATTACCATACCTACAACAACATAACCTACAAAGTCTACAAACGAAAAACCAATTTTCTCTTTCTTTCTTTCTTTCCTTCCTTTCAGACCGAACTGTAGTTATTGCTCTGAGAGACCGAAACAACGACAACTTCAACTTCTTATAAAAACTTCCTTCCATGACAGCCATGACAGTGACAGGCTTTTCTTTTTCTGGTCAACACGATGATTAGTACATAGGCGATGATGAGGCGTGTATTTTTTTTTATTTTATCTTAGTGCCGTACCTAAAATACACGCCTCGTCTATAAGCTTCTTGGGTCAACTGATCGTGTTGTCTTTCCGGTCTGTAAAATAAAAAAGAGAAGATGCAACAGATGCAACTTGACGGCGACGGATATCGTACTCGCGGGACTGGCCATGGAAGTATTCACGATTTTATCAGTTGTTGGATGGAGTTTTCGGTGCTGCAGGGCTCCGCTGATTGCCTGAGCCTTTAAGCTTAACTTTTTTGCTTCTTGAATTGACACTGAACAACAAACACGCTCTAAACTTTGCTGCAATTTAGCGTGCATGCATGGCATGGCAATAAATAGGTACATAAAATAAATGGCCAACCACGAACCCATCGCATCGTTTTCTTAAAGCTATCGTCTAGCTAGATAATCTGATATTTTACACAAAGCATTTTACAAAGGATATGTTTGATTGATTTTATTTAATAATATTTTTTTCAACTCACTTGGAGTTTCGTTGTAGAAGCGTTTATTGTCCTTTAAAAGATACATTAATCCTGTGTAGCCTAGTTGTGGGCACAGCGAGTTTATTCTTATTTCTAGTATTTAAACTATGTATATCGCTATTTTTTGGGAACCGATTGATATTCTTATGTATGTACAACAAGTTTTCATAAATATATTGACATGATACTGTCATTGTTTATTTCTATAATTTATCACGTAGGGATTCTCTGGCACCCATATCTTAAGCATATCATAGATTGCACGAACAGCCCTCTTCTGCAGCACAAATATGGTGTTAATATTTGCAGCGTTCCGTTGAGTTTTTATATTTGATTTGGTATAAAATACTCACTTATTTTCTTAATGTAGGTAGGTACCACGGTACTCACGGTAGGGCTGGTCCACCAGTTTAAAGTCGCTCAGCGAGCTATGGAGAGAGCTATGCTCGGAGTTTCTCTGAAGGATAGGATTCGCAACGAATACATCCGACAGAGAACCAAGGTTATCGACATAGCTCAAAGGATTAGTAAGCTGAAATAGCAGTGGGCTGGCCATATTTCGAGAAGAACCAACAACCGCTGGGGTAAACGTGTTCTTGAGTGGAGACTGCGACTCGGAAAACGTAATGTAGGACGCCCTCCTGCCAGGTGGGATGACGATTTGCGAAAGACTGCTGGCAGATGCTGGATGCGGCAAGCTGAAGACAGGGCGCTATGGCGCTCATAAGGGGAGGCCCATGTCCAGCAGTGGACTGGTATAGGCTGATGATGATGAGGTATGTACCATAGACATAGAATTTTTTCACTGCGTACCATTTTTTCACCGTATGCGTTAGGATCCCTAGTACATCTGTGCTACGTACATTCTAAGCCTATGGTAGGTAAGGTACTATAAATATTTATTATTTTCAAAACTTTTCTTTCATTATAATTGCACACCCCTAGGGGTAGTTTTGTAAAAATAAAAAAGACACAAGTAATCAATCATGTACTCTTTTGATCAACGTTAAAATAGTTGTCACAGATGTACTAGGGATACTAACGCATATAGTTGTGTTATGATTATGATGGCCAACGTTATGGAACTAATAGCACACATGTTGGCCAACGTTTGGACGCTTACACAAACTGTTCGCCAAGGTGTTTGTACACAATGGCACACTGTCACTAACTATTGGCCAACGTGTAGAGCAGACTTAAGGCAGTGCATGGTCAAAGTATATTTTTGTACCATTATTAATGAGGCAGTGTAAAGTAAATTAAATACCTAATTGTAATCGCTCGCACACAAGCCAATAAATTAGTAAATTGTACAAGCCAAAAATTGTTATAAGACCTAATATGGTAATAATCCAATCAAGGTGAATCTGTTGCCATAGCAACCAGTATGAAAAGAGTTTGTTTCCTCGAAGCAGTCGAGGACAACGAGATTTTTCCGAAGAAAGCGAAAGATAGTTTTACTGGTTTCACTCTTCAATTTACGAGTCCGATAATGCATAGAAACACTATCTGGTATCGATCTTTAGTAGATGCTGAGAAAACATGTCTAAAGGAAGATAAACTAAAAAAGATTCACTATAAATTCGACGATGGCCGGGAGATGGTGGAAGAGTACAACGTAGACACCCAGGTATTGTGTCGACGAGCCTGGAAAGTCAAAGCGAAGCTCGGAGGTGAAGGCAATTGGGAGGTCGAAGTGGGAGACCAAATTCCTGATGCTATACCCAAGAATGATTTTGCTTTCAATAGTGACATCATAACTGATATTATAGAAGCCAATGATCAAGTAAGTTAGAGAATGGTTGAATACATTACAATGCCAGAATCACAAGACCAGGTACCTACAGGACCGGTCATTGTTGTTATTATTAGGGAGGCTTATATCCATATTTGATTTATTGCTATCATAATTATACATAAAGTGGTAGGTACATATAAGTATATTTTTTATTATTCTAACACACTTAGTTGGTATCTTATAATTCGGCTGTAGAAAAGATGGGTAGTTTACATGTTATTATTAGTCTTATTGTCAAAAAATTCATAAAGCGTGTAATTTTTTTTTATTAGTATGTCCTTTAATGATTTAGGTATTAAAATAAATGCCAGATGTATCCTTTAAATTAAATCGTCAGGTATCTGATAATCTTTGCTGTCATTTTATTTGGGCCTGTGCTATGAATCTTTAGTTTTGATTCAGGTGTTAAAATTTTATTATATGGTTATGTCTGTTTATGTATCGTCTAGGTATATCAATTTTCATAATAAAATATTCGGTGTATTTTCTATTATTTTTTTGTATACTTAAATAGTCATTTTAGATTTTGCCCATTATATAATTGGTTTCTATGATAACTTTCTTTCAGCCAACAGTAACCAGACGAAATACTAGAGTAAACTTAGAATGGCGTATCAGGAACCTGCCATATCCCATTGAAACATACTCTATAAGTGCAAACAATGATGAAAAATGTATCATTGTCCGTACCTCCAACAAGAAATATTTTAAAAAACTGCAAGCCCCTGAGCTTGTGCGACTTAACATACCATTTGATCAAATGAATTTAAATTGTTCTCATCAGTATAATACATTGATAATTCAGGTGTGTAACTTTTTCATTTCTTAGCTTAGTATTTTAAACCCAAGCATGGTCCAATTGGTAAGATCGTGAAGCATGAAGATAAGAGGGATGCCTGTGCCCACCAACAGGATGTTCCTGGCTAATTTTAAACTCTCAATATATTTACATAACTTTTTTATTTTTCAGTACAAAAAACCCCAACAACTTCTGGAAATGGATAAGGATTGGTATGAACAACTAAAAAATGTGAAAGCTGTGAAAGATGTACCAAATGATTGTAAAGCACAGTAATTAATGGTTTTTATGAAAACACTATATATTTTTAATCAAACATCATCCCATACAATGAGAGCTATCAGGGCATGAAAGATTAATTTATGAATAAAGAAAAACTAGTCCATGTGTCATATCATTTAATAAAACCATGGAATCCCTATGTAGTTAGTCCATAGCTAATGCTTTAGCCTGTTTCTTCAATTCTTCCTCATCTAGCTCTGTATCTAGTAATCCTTTGGATGCCAGGTACTCTCCATACTGTTTAGGTATCCCCATAAATGTTTTGATCTTCTGTCTAAGCTGTTTCCATGTTTCTTGGTAG
Source organism: Eupithecia vulgata (assembly GCA_946478455.1). Lineage (NCBI taxonomy): Eukaryota > Metazoa > Arthropoda > Insecta > Lepidoptera > Geometridae > Eupithecia > Eupithecia vulgata. Next base: position 5,527,853 of record OX297869.1, on the reverse strand, counting down.
TAATTCTTCTTATCCCTTTCCATAGACTTGTAATCATGGCCATATTTGTCTAGTAGATATGTGATAAATTCAACTTGACCTTTAGGTAGCCTGCAAATATCAAAAAAGTTAGTTGAACTACCAAACAGCAAATAAGAGTGTAATAACTAGCTGGGTACAGTTTAATGAGTCTATGGTTTTTTAGTGTGTACCAAATAAAAATATTTTGTCAACGAATAAATGAATTTATAGTATAAATTTATTCAGTAAGTACATTTAAATTAGAATATTCATTTGTTTGTTGTTTGACACCACCTTTTCCCTTACACCTTACATACACACATACTTGAATAGGTAATTAAGATTTCACATTAAGTAAATATACATTCACATCCAGTTATACAATACCAGGATTATATTAATAAAATTATTCTAAGAAGTCGCTTCCATAATTTGCTAGCCAAAAATTTACTTTAAGTAAAATGTATCAGATTATCTGATCTCTAGTTATAAAGCATAACTCAATTTTAAATTCAAATTTCATGGTCTAACTTTGAATGGCTCAAAGCACAAGCCAGAGAACAGCTGGGCAGTAAATGCCTGTTGTAGAATTGTCAAACCTTACATGAACTTTCTTGGCCGAGGTGCCCTTGCTTCCTTTTCCAAGATTTCTGCAATTTCTTTTATTGGAGCAGGCAGCTTTTGCACATCTTCTTCTTCCTCAGATTCATCATCATTCACAATTTTCCTAGCTTGTTTCAGTTTTATTTCTTTAAAGTTGGGGATAGGGATAGCTTTGTTTGGGTCATTGACTAAGCCCATATTCTTCAGATTTCTGTGTGATGACTTGTTGTGGTTCCATGCGTCGTTAATTAATTTACTGGAACAGAAGTATGCAGTTGTGAATTTGAGTTCCGTGGGTAATAATTAGCTCAGAATTATTGAGGTTGGTTGTAAAACAAACTTACATTTTGACATTGCCAGTATTCTTTTGCTTGAGATGCATCCTCTTGCGGTTTAATTTGTGCTGATAAGTCTTTTTACGGTGTTGTTTCTTTATTTTCATTTTTATATTGGTTTTTTTAGTTCACAGAACAATACAACTCCGCCGCACCGTTATTTATTATTTATGTTCCGTGAAAGTAAAACTTGCTTGGATAGGAATTTTAAGTTATGGAGTGATTATGATTACACCTTCTTTGACAACAAAGCAAGCAATTTAGAAAATTACTGGCACAATGTTTGAATGGATTATTTATAACATAAAACTTAATCTAATCAAATCACACACAACAGAACAACCATAACAGCGAACACGTGTTTCAAATTTTCAATTCAAGAGAACGATAGATACGTGACATTTGACAGTGACAACAATTAAATATGGAGTCCGATTGAGCTTGTATTTCCCGCAACGATCACCAGGGGTAGCTTAGAGAATTTATAACTGGCGATGTCATCGCACGGCGTACCCCTCTGCCGGCCATAAGGCGCTTTTGGTCGTACGCTGTCGCGAAGTAGTGCTTAGTGAAAACGGTGAATTGTGCGGTATTTTGGGGTAAAAGGCGATCAGAGACATCAAACTTAAGGGAACACGGTATTTCCTATCACAAGTAAGTGAAATTTTTGTCAATTGTTTTTGTAATTTTGTATATTTTGATTTAAATGGAATACTAGTTGCGACAGTTTCAAGCGTCTTGGTAGGAGGTGTAGGTGAGTATTGATTTCTTGGTAGAAGGCGAAGTGCGTGTTAGTGTGTAACTCATTAATGGTGTAACAACAGTCATTGTATAATTGTGTGCTTGTGTCACAGCTTTTACTTGCGTGTGCTTTGTATGTGTGCTGTACCGTATTACCTCGCCTCCCGCGAAAAACAGCAGAAAGATTTTACTACCGAAGCCTTTAATTTGAAACTTCACGGTTATTAGAAAGATGTAGGTACCCATCTATAGTAGGTAGGTACTGTAGGTAGTAGAGATGTAACGAATATTCGCATCCGCATTCGCATTCGCGAATATTCGCAGGATTTTCAATATTCGCATTCGCATTCGCATTCGCCAAAATCTATGCGAATATTTGGCGAATGTTGATGGGGCAAAAACTTACCTAATATATTTAAAAAACTGTTCTCTTTTACATGCGGAATTATAAAAAAAAACTCTGCACGTCTCGTAAATAGGGATGATGACAGTAACAAAAAGCATCATTATTATGTATTTACTAAATTAAATCAGAGCCATACATGACAAAACGCGTATTATAATTTTTATTTTGATCAAGATCAATTATTATTTTGATAAATAACATCTACAAAATACAATAATCCGCCATGACACGTTGAACAACAATTAGAGAACACAGACCCATGCATGACGTCATGTCGTCACAAAGTAAAATGGAAGACACAGAATAACCACAGAAATAAGTAATGGTAAACGTATGACTTTCTTCAATCAATAGCTAGCTTCTTTGTTTCTTGACAATATTGTTAATACTTGTTTTATTATTTGATTGTATTTCTTATTTGTAAAGACATACTAATGAATATAAATTTTATGGTAATTCTGTATCATAAAAATTTGTGCATCGGTGACGTCATAGACAGTCAGAGCTAAATTTAAATTACATTTTTAAAAACTAAATTTTACCTTCAAAATCCATGTTTTTTGTAGAAATGTTTTTATCAAGAAGTAGTCTCAAAATCAATCATCATGCCTATTACTATATTTTATTTAATAGGAACTTTGTAAGAAACTTTGACAAAACTTAACTGAAAAAAAAATGTTGAACTGACTTTGATTGGGTGACTAGTGTCTGTCCGTGGCTTTGCACGCGTTTCAACGAAATTAAAGAAACTAAACGTTTAATGTTTATTTTTTCCCCATGGGCACTAATTTGTGAGATCGAAAATTAGCCTAGCCTTTGCTTTGAATGACAATGTATTGATTATTCTAACCCAGGGGTTAAGGTAACCTTTTAATGGTGGGAACCACTTGACAAATTTATGGTTTATTTTTGGCGTGCACAGACCTTGATCGGAGGACCTAGGACAAGGCCGTCTTTTATTTTTTATTATTATGTTATACTGGTTAATAAATAAATATGAATATTTTAAATATTAAAAAAACAAGTTACTTTCTAGTTACACCCAACCCAAACCTCATAAGCTAGAAATCTTAAATTTTAAGCATAGGAGTTTTGGAAATTACACCCCCAAAAGAAAAGAGGATTGAAGTTTTTTACGTGTTACTTTTAACTCTACGAAGTGGCCAAATTTGCTTGAAATTTACCAAAAATACAAAGCCGTTGAACACGTATTTCAGGATTTTTCAAAATATTAATGAAATGGTTAGGTATATGAAAGTTTGAGATTTATAGTTGGGCTCCGACTTAAAAGGGCTGTAACTTTCTAACGCATAACGCTATTGTACTGAAATTTTCTGAGTATATAAAAAACAATAGATTGAAAAACGACTATCAGAAATTTTCAAGAAAGCTCTTAATAATGATATGCGTTTTTCAATCTATTCTTTTTTATATACTCAGAAATTTTCAGTACAATAGCGTATTGTATTATATCAATAGCGTTATGCTTATGTAACTTTTAAACCAGTACCCCTATTTATAATTTTACATTTTGTATGTTCCGCATCCTCTAAGTAAAATAAGTCTAAACGTGGTCTAAATTTTACTCATTGTTTTCATGGAGGCACTCATTTTTCCCAAAATAACATAAAAGACAAACAAATCCAACTCCAACCGACCACATGTGTGGATAAAAATATTATCAAACAAACAACGCGATTGGTAGACGAAGATAGCAATTATCAAGCGATTCATCTTCTTTCATTTTTGCTCTGCATCTGTTTTGATACAATTATGCCAATATCAGTTTCAAATTCTGTGGTTATCAAGGTTGTGAATTGTCGATGTCATGAATGAATAAAATAAACATTATTACTCGTACGTAATTGGTAGTTGAAGATAGCTAATAGCAAACGTTGGTAATTGGACAACGCGCGCGCCAATAAACAGTACGTGAAGTTGGCGGCAAGTTCAAAATACCAACATTCGCATTCGCATTCGCATTCGCGAATGTGAGCATCGAATACTCGCATTCGCATTCGCATTCGCGAATGTCGAAAATTTGACATTCGTTACATCCCTAGTAGGTAGGCAGCACCTACCTACGCTACGTTCGATTCCGAATATTATCGATAAGTTTCCATACTTATTCACATTTTATATCCCTAGTTAGATTTCAATGACAGGAATGAAACTGACCACATTTGTGATTTAGTATAACCTGATCAAATATAGTTATCTCTTTTTTCATATGGCACATGGCACTATCCCAAAGGGGAGAGAAGTTAAAACAGAGTCAAATTGTAGCTTTTAAAACGATCCATCTAGAGGTATACTAGAATCTTTGCCTAGAACTATTTTTCCCCCAAACTTAAAAAGTTTGAGAACCACCGTATCCGTCGCTGGCTGGTGGCACCCACACTAAAGAGAATACAATATCTACTTTTAAACCCAACAAAACAACTGCGTATCTCGGAATGGCATAGCTGGCTGGCGGAGTCAAAGAGAATTTAACGCTACGGGCCACGGGCGCGGGCGGAGTATATTAATCTCTGAGATATTAATGATGTAGGTACCATACGTCGCGCGTAGTATTTATATTCTCTTTGGATGTACCATGCTCCCGCCCCATGTTTTTAGTAATTATTTCGTGTAGGTATTTTCTGTAAACTGCAGTGAAAACTTTAATTTAAGGCAGATTTAAGGTATAAAGATGCCGAAGACAGGCGCTACGAGGTATCAAAAGTTCCTCAAATCTGAAAAATCGAAAACTAAATTGAAAGCGAAAAAAGATCTACCGAGAGGAACAAATGTTACTAAAACCAATTTTAAGGTAAAGAAGATTGTAATAAAGGAACAGCTGAAGAAACACATTGAATCAGAATGGTTATCTACAAGAAAACTGAACGTAACAGAACTTTTATCCCGATTGAAACATTTCAACATCTATACCAAGAAAGATGCTCTCGATGGGCTTAAAGAGCTTATAAATTCACATCCCGAAGTGTTGGAGCAAACTCTCGGACAACTTATTAACGGCGTCACACCTCTGATATTGGATATCGAGATAATTGTAAGTATTAAACAAATCAGCAGCAGATTACTGTAGTAGGTGCCTACAACTAGCCATGGCGGTTGCAGCATAATAATCAACACCTCCAATTCAGTCCGTCAGTTACGTAAAAGGCGACTAAGAGAAACTGTCAGAGGAAGGGCAGCAGACTACAATACACTGCACGGCCACAGAGGAGGCCAGGCAGAAAATGGGATTGAAAAGTCCCATAGAAGCTGAAACAAAGTTGTCAATCTCCAAAAGTCCTGCTCCGGTACCTCAAGGAGCTGGGCTGGTTAGGCAGGGGGATAATGCACAATACACTCCTATGCGAGATGTCAGTGCAGATCCCAGTTTCCCCACTTAGAATTAGAAATAGAACTAGAAGGGCAGCAGCTTCTTTCTGTTTCTAGAACCATAACTGCGATCAATAATTCTACCAAGCAGTGACATAGATTTGATCTTTTTCAAATTATTTAGGGGAGACAGTGGACATTATTGAGTTCTGATCAACAGTTTTCTAGCTTGATATTTAGGTCAGTTATGGTTAACAGTAATTATTTAATATTTTTTTAATTTTAGATTCGCCGAGAAAGCCTGCAAGTTTTGCACAAAATACTATCAAGAGCCAGCACTGAGAAAATAGACCCATTTTATGACATTATGTCTACTTTCTTGAGAAGCGCCATGACTAATATAGATTACAGACTACAGGAGGATTCCCTCTTATTCCTTGACATACTCTTGGAATGTGCACCACAAAAAGTAGCTGCAGATTTTCATAAGATAATTCCCAACTTCTTAAGCATGATTTCTAAATTACGTGTGGATTCAAAACCAGGGAGAACACTGACTGTGAATTTAGGAAGCCAAATTACCAGTGTCCGTTGGCGAGTAAAAGTACTGAACCGACTTCAAGATTACCTTGGCAAGTTCATGCGTTATGAACTTGTCTATGATGATGAAAACGAAGTCATTGGCAACACAAAACATTTTGACACAGAAAAGGTGAACTACTACCCTCTGTTCAATCCGAATTATACAGCAGTGTGTCATTTGGCAAGCTTTTCATCCAAGAAAGCACAAGAAACCATGCCAGTTGATGAAGTTGGAATGTTCACAGAGTTTATTGATACTCTGATGCATCTTTTATTCGAAACCTGGGTAGAAGTGTGTCCTAAAAAAAATGTGGAGCAAAACTTAGAAATTGTGGTCAGTGAAGATGCTGCCCATCTTTTAACATGTACACTCCAAGTTATGACATTGCTTTGGAGCCTTGTTCAGCATTACAATCAGAAGAACCCCAGTTCTAACATTGAAAGCATATTTTGCCAAAAATACAGTCAACAGTTTACACAACACTTTGTCAAGACTTTCCCATTTGTGACAAATCCAAGATTGAAACATCATTGTTTGACTATGAGCTTGCTACGTGATAAAGAGATCACTGACCCTAAATTGGTAGCAGAGAATTTGGAAATATGTAATTTATTTATTATTCTGAACCCCAAAATCAATATTAAAGACAGCAACCAAGAAATTCTGTCTGTCTTGAATTACATTGAGAAAACTTTTAATCACAACACCAAGAATAAAGTGAATATTGCTGTCCTTAAAATCCTGAACACAATATTTTCAAAAGTCAATGGTTGGACGAACACATTGTCAGTAATGGATGCTCTGTTAAGAAAAATAATCTGGTCTTATTTCAACAAAAATATGTCAATTTCATTCAAACAGAGGATATTTGGCTTGTTATGCCAAATTGCATTGAATGAAAACTTGGGGCATTTTCATAAAACCGATGCATTTGATAAGTGGCGCTCAAACCTACCTGATGTATTGTTTGATACGACAATTGATTTACAAACAATAAATATCATCCAAAAATATGCTTCCCGTTATAACAAAAGTTTCAATGATGCCATTAGGCCAAAACTCTTGGGGATTATTCATAATTTGCCCTCCATACAAATTACAGATGCTGTAAGTGATAACTGTTATCACAAACTGTTTTCCTTATTATACTGGATTAAGGACTGGGACACTGCTTCGCTTGATTTGCTTGAGAATCAGCTCTCAACCAATACACAGTACAAAAATGATCACATAATGTTTATTTTTGAAACTTTGAAGTTAATCATAAAGAATAAAAGTGAATTGTAATAGGTAATATTTTATTTTTAAATGAAAACACATGCATTGTTACAGTCATTACTTTATGTACAGCAAGTAACTTAATTAACATGGTAACTTTATTGATTGCAACATTAATTATTTAGAACTAATATGTATATAACTTTGAAAACCTAGATAAAGACAGATGTCAATTCAGATGTCGCCAAAACTAAAAATACTGCCGTCCATTTTCATAATAACGATCGAAATAAAAAGAATGGCTTAATTTTTAATGGCGTCAAATAAGATTCGTTTAGTCTTGGCGATATTACAATTGACACTATTAACATTTGTTCAAGAATATCTAAAAGAAGGTATTTGCTTTAATAGGTACTGAAGCTTAATTTTGTCTTTTACTTACAAATGATTAACCTACTGAAATCATTTATTTTAAATAAATTAAGGAACTTAATACATCTTATTTTACTCATCTAGAAATAGGTGGTTAATAAAATCAAATTGTTAGAACCAAACAAAGCCTAAGGTGTGTGCTAAAAAACGAAACCAGTACTGATTTGGTTTTTTCTGTCATCCCCATTTTTGGTTGTTTTGCTTGGTTCTACATTAAATATTTAAGTTCTAAATGGAATATAGAGACATTCTTCCTTGCATGCACTAAACAAATACATTGAAAACATAAAACAATCCATCCCCCTTCAATAAAAATAACAAATGTTTCGTAAAGCTCATAGAATTAAAAAAAAACAAACTTCAGTTTATGTAACATAGTTTTTGAATGAGGAAACAGGTGATACAGGTACGGGTGATACGACTTTGTTCGTCTGATCGCTTCAGAGAGCGTCGCTTTAATCGAGCAAAGTCAATATTTTATAAGCGAAAGTAGCGCGCCCGTATGGAATTTGTCGACAGTTGCGCTCACGGAAACCAAAAAACGCACCGCGTGTACGTTCCAGCTTATTTAATTAAAATAAACACCCTAAAACAACAGTTGCAGTAAAACATGGTAAGCCTCATATATATAATATTTTAATGAGCTAGCTAAATTATTTTCGACTAGTTTTCTTCCATAATAATAACTACACTATCGATAAAAACTATAATTTGCTAAAATCCTAATTCATCGAGAGTAACGTTTGGCAAATTTTGGCGAAAAATTATACAAATCCACCCAAGTTAAGGTAATGATTAAAAAATCCTCAATATCCGTAAACTGAACCAAGTAAATAGCCAGTAACAAAAATTATGATCATGTTATGATTGAGACTAAGTACCTCTTAATATAAATCTAGTGCATTTAATGCTGCGTAATGCAAACAATTCTAAAACTGTGTATTCATTTTCGTATGAATTTTGAGCGATATGATCGAGTACCTAATCTGGAAGATATAAGTTAGTAAGACTGAGTGAACGTTTCACGAGAGGAATCCCGCAGAAATTAAAGAGAACTACAAACTACGAAACCACCAACAATATATTGTTCAAATTATATACACCGCCTCGATCAGGGGATTCTCTACATAAAAGCACGAGTTTTCTCAGTAGGTAGGTTTTTTTTTACTTCCTATAGGTATAAATGAATGCATTATCTAAAAAATATTTATAGCAAGTCCGATGGAATTGCTAAAAATCTTGCAATCTTACGATAGCAAAAAGCAGCAAAACTTAATTTTCTACCTAGGCAGGCATATCTATTGAGTTTTCCTTTTATTGGATTTTTTTGCGCGGGGCAACGTATTTGTAGCAGAGGCCGTCAGCATTGCCTGAAAATAAAACGTATATTTGAAACTAAGTGAAAAATAAGCAGAAGCATATTGTATCGCATAATAGGGTATTTCACTGGTGGCTTTTATCATAAAATAAAAGCATTTCAATCAATTATTGTCTATTAGATTCTATTAAGTCAGTTTTACATTTGGGCAGTAATAAAAATACCATTCGGCAGTAAAATACCCCGTTTACATCAAGTAAAAACCTAAAAATTGCTTGTATATCGCATAAACATGCTTAAAAGCTATCTCTGTAGTATTCTTCAAACAACGCAATAACTTCTTCCTAATTATAACTACAGGATTCTGTTGATGCACACAAAGTTAAGATGTTAGTCGTTAAGAAGCTACCTACAAAAAAATAACACAAATTTAAAGGACAACAAGAAATACAGCACAAAAATATAAAACATTACAAATAATACAGTTGAGAGATTCCTTGTATATAAGGTTTAAAAGTTTTCAGGGTCTGTTAATTCTAATAGGCTAGTAATTTGCAAACTGGTAGTCAAGTTCATGCCCACACGTAAAACAATCAACATACTGTTCTGCTTATTCCATTAGATTTTTAATAGATTCGGGACTAAGGATTATCTACACGTCCGTGCTTTTTGATGTCGTTGGGATCTCCGCATGTAAAGAGACTATTTTGTACTCAGGGTGACTCTCTATTTTCGCTTCAATAAGTTTTTGCAACGCATCGCTCTTATCAATAATGTCTCGTGTTATATCATCACTGTCTATTATAGCGTCTTTAAAACTGATCTGATCTTCCTGAATTTCAAGCGGTATTATCTTAGTCAGATCGGCACAGCTCTGGAACTCATCAATAATTCCTTGTTCTATATTAGAAGATCTTCTGCTGTGATCTGATATCTCGGAGATGTCTGATTTAGATTGTTTAGTATCATCAGTTTTGTTCCAAAATGCTAGTTTGCCTGGTAACTGTAATAATTTACCAATAGCTGTTGTATTACTTTTTGGTATTTTTCCTGGCGATTTTGACTTGTGTCGTCTTTTATTTTCGGCGATAGGATTTACCTGAAGATTTCTGTTTTTGTGAAAATTTCCTGATTCTTGGATGGCTTTATTGGGCATTCTATTAACAACATCGACAAGACTTTCTTGTGACGTAGTATCGCAGACAGTATTTGTATCAACAGGTGGAGGTGGAGCTTTACTCTTACCATATTTACCTTTAATAAGTTTTCTCTTGGTTTTAGGAGAGTTTTCAGGAGTGCCGAAAGACGCTTCGTCATCGCCACTCTCGGCTGATTGATTGTCAGTTAATGAAGGATCTATACTGCATATTTCTTTATCGCCGTCAGTTTGCTGTATCATAACATCTTGTTTGGTGTCATGACAAGGCTGCATGTCTGAAGCTTTTTTTTCAACATTTATATCAGAAACTTCACAGGCTTTCTCTACAATATCCAATTCAGATATGGTTTCTTTAGGATCAATACCTCTGGCAGCATTTTCAACCGAGATACTTTCTGTTACTTCAACAGGCTCTAGAACAGACATTGTGTTAGATTTTACTTTATCAGATACAGGTTCACATTCATTGGTAGATTCAACATTTAACATTTCTTTGGTTTTGTCTGACTTTAGTTCAGGTGAATCTTTCAGTTTAATTACTTCATCATTCTTATCATGAATAATAGTTATCTCGTGAGTTCCTTTCTCTATTACATTAGAAACTAAAGGATCACCGCCTAAAACTTGGATAATTTTGACTTGGTCTCCCACATATTGGTATAAGAAAGGAGGCTGTGTATGGGACACGAATATCTGATTAGCAAGGTTAACTAAGGAGGGCATATTCGCATAGTCAATGTCGTCGTCTCGTAGTTCCTCGATGATTACTTCACTCTCCTTAAAATAAAAAGCACTTATTTCTACATCAAAGATAATAAATGCTTATAAATGCATAATAGGCAGGCTTAGGTGAGTAAAAGAAATAAATCTAAAACTATAATAATCATATGCAAAACTAAATAATGTACTTAAAATATGTAAAAATAAATCTGCCTTCTGGTGACGGCTTAGATTTTTAGTAAATAGATGTAAGTGTAAATATTAGTTGTAATTATTTTTTGCTGTTAAATAAATAAATAAATATAATAATAAACCTTAAAATAGGTACGATTTAACAAAAAAGTTAAGTGTGAAAAGGTGTAACGCTTACGCAATGTTATTTAAGTAACCACTAATAAATAAAACTAAATTTTTAACAATTACATACAGAGGCTTTTCACTTTATCGAACAATTTCCCAGTCATTTTTTCTAGCACCGTATTTTCAACCCTGACACACCAACATAAGGTAAATTTTTAGAAACGCGGTCTACTGCAATTTCTATCTACGTTGTTAGATTGTAACTCTAATAACTATAAGAACAATCAATATTTTTAAATGCATTTGAATTATGAATTAAGTAATGATCAGAAAAGCATAACGTAGGTAGACATTAGACAATCTATGTAATCCAAATTCCTATTAGTAGTCTTTATTTTAAATACTTTGTTATCGTCTTAATACATCTGCATCAGTCTATAGTCTATTGGTACAATTATTAATATCAGTTTTAAAGAAAATTTTGTAGTATGTACCTAATTTTACCGAAAGACTGTGACATTAAAACGTGTTTTTTTACTTTTTACAGATGACAATACAAATTCCTATAGCCCTATAAAACATTATTCATCAATTTAGCTCATTCAAGATGCTTTATTTGTAGCTCTCATTATCGATATTTGCTCTCTTGATGATCCCATACAAATATAGATATACATGTTTTACGAAAGAAGTCAAGCAGTGAAGATACAAAAAATTACTTACTCTGGTGTCTGTTGTTACGTTATAGGAAACCAAATTGACAGCACTAAACCTGTGTGCAGGCCTATTTTGCGCCCGTATTATGAAAGCTTGCTAAGTCTTCAATCTATGATTGAGGAACGATTTTGTATGGCATTAGCGTTACTCAAACATTGATCTATGACTGAGCAAGTTTTCTTAAAACGGGTCTAAGTTTCCCAACCCACGGAGAGAGGGGGGATCATAACTTTAAGCCACACCTCCACTGTGGTGCACGCTATGCAAGTTGCGACTTAAGCCACTGGCCCATTGCCGAGCACAGCGTGCGCCGCAGTGGGCCCGCGACTTTATCTTCTAGTGAGAAGAGCCAATTAGGCGTTCAATAGACTAGTGTAGGCTGGATGACACCAATTATAAAGCTTTGGCCAAACTTGCGTTTCAACAGGCGGGACGCGAAGCGGAAGCGTCGGCCGCGCGGCGGAAGCTGCAATGGTGATTCAATGACGCCTTGCACACCTATACGCGATCAAAACGCGGGAACTTTTTAAGTAAGAAGTTTCGGGTTGTTCAAGCTCACGCTTGCATCCCGCGTGTTTGACGTGAAGGTTTGGCCGAAGCTTAACTCATCTATCAGCTACTAGCGCCACGCTTAAGGAACTTCTTTCATACAACTCTATATACACTTTTTGTAGGAAATAGTGCTGTGATGTACATTTGTATGAGATTTAAAACTTAGAATGTTACCAGACCTCGGCCGCCTGCGGTCGTTTGATGGTGGTGACTTGCGTACGAGTGTTGCGGGTGCGAGCGCGAGCACCCAACGACGCCGTGCGAGTGAGCGAGACAGAGTTATCTGCGCTTGAGTAGCCGGAGCTGATGTCCTCTGATGATTTGATGTGGCTGGAAATGTGAAATAAAAGTTTATTAATCATTCAATATGAAATAAAGAATTATCTATCTATTTACTTTGGCGGCTGTGTGCTTTTCAGTGTTAAGGAAACGATTCAGAAAGAGAAACTTTCCTAAATCGCGCGCGACGGATTGTGTGCAACTTTTCTGTCTCCATAGGGGTACAGGGTTCAATATCCTGTTAAAATATTTAACACAATCCCTTCGATTCCGTTCGAAAGTGCCTTTACCCTCAAGAGTTCGGTTTTGATGATCTAACTAGATCTAAGAATAACAGGATGTAGCTACGTCCAGCAGTAGACCAGTATAGGGTAGTGCTAGGATGATGTAGGTCTAAAAATAGGACCCTCCTGCTCACTCTCTTTTAACCGAATCCAAATGTTTGGCTGTATGTTTTTTTATGTAATATTCGTCGGTTTCTCCGTCATTTATGGACCGATTTCAAATCAAATCAAACATTTATTTCAGACACAGTAAGTAGTTACACATACATAGTCCATAAAACAATAATAAAAATTCAGACATACTACACAGAAATACACGATTTGGATGATTCCAATATTTTATAACGCAAAACTTTAAAAAATTGTTTTACTGAGGATCCGCAGTAGTTGTTTCAAAACATTTAATTTATAATAAATATTCAATTCAAAATTTAATTTATTATTCCAGTAGATTTATAATTAAAAATGTTTTTTACCTAAAGTCCGGTTCATCGCTTCTGGGCCTTTGTCTTACATCGACGTCCACCTCGGGGAAGTACATAGGAGATCGGTTAGTCCCTGATTCAGACGCGCTTCGACGGGTCACGTAACCACTGCAAGTAATAAGACATAAATGACGACCGATGTGACGCGGTGGGCGAAGGTCTGCCTGCGACGCGACGCAGAAGGTTGCGGGCAAATGTGTGTACGAACTGCAGACATTTGTTTAGTGTGATCTGGTCGTTTTCTATATATAATAAAAAATGACTATCTGTGTATTGTGTTATATTATGTATATCAGTTATCTAGTCATCCATACATAACACAAGCTCTGCTTAGCTTGGGGCTAGATAATGCTGTGTGAATTGTCCAGCATTATTTATTTATTAATTTTATTTATTATAAATATGTAATGAAAACCTAGATAAAATTATGTCCTGCTCACAGGTAGCTCACATTACATATTTTATGTACCCTATACGGCCCGTATAGGGTACATAAAATATGTAATGTGACTTCAAAAAAGCTGATTATTTTTATTTGTATTCTCTATTGATATATATCTGCATATTTATTTATGTATGTTTTGAAGTTTATATTATAAAATTTAATCATTAAGGTTTTTGGTATTATAGAGCGTACTTACCTAAGCCCTAGAAATTAAATAAGTCCAAAAAAATCGATTTTGGCAAAAATTTTAGGACTCGGTTTTAATTTCTAGGGCTTACGCTTAAATTTAATCATTGATAGATTATTTCGAGATCCAATCCCTAAATTTCTAAACGTGACGTCAACGTTTACTGTATAGTCATGAAGCTAGGATATTTTTTTTGAAAGAAACTTTTTGTTTGTTCGTTTTCTATATTATAATAAATTAGACTCAACACACTAACAACAAACATGATGGTTTTTATCATTTATTGGTTTCTAATTTTATTTTGATTGAAGGAACACGCGCTAAGCACTGCGATGGCAAACTGTATAGTGACGTCACAGAAAATGGACAGCGTTTTTACCACCCGAAACTGAGTACGTACAGTTTTATTTTTCATTATGTTCCTCAATAATTTAAAAGTATGTGGTGTGAATTAAAAATAAACGACAATTCACACATCGTCATCTAGCCCCAAGCTAAGCAGAGCTTGATAAGGGTTTCTTACTTAATACAATACATTAAATCGATAATTTTTGTTATAGGTACATAAAAAATACAAAGAACAAGATGGGTGAAATCTAAATTACCTTTTAGGCACTCGTCGAATCAGTCTAGGTTCAGTCATCACATCGTCCGCTTCGTCTTGGCCCCTGTCGATCTCGTCAATAGGAGCGCACTCAGTCAAGTCCGACAAGCTATAGCTCTTGCGAATCTGTTGGACTAAGCCGCCTCCACCCTGTAACATCAATGAAGGTTTATGCCCGGTTTTCAAACTATTGTGGTGACAGATAACAGATTTATTTTAAGAATTTGGCGTCAGGCTATGTGTCCGGTTATTCTGACTGTATGACACTAAAGTTAGATTAGGTACTTGATATCGGAAAAATATATGCCTATTCCACCTCCATGGCCTATTCCAAGACTGATGACGTCGTTGTAGGTGTGTGGCCTCCTGAGTTCTGACTCTTGAGTCCATAGAAAGAAGTCTCCACGAGACCAGACGTTACATTTTTGTATGGGATTTGGTACAGCGCCTCTACCGTGCGGATCTGGAACTACTAGGTGTCCTAAACAAAAATGAAGTCTCGTCGACGACACGAGACTATAGACTTACTGAAGTCAGGGCTCTGTTTTCGAAGAAACAGTGAAGGCCGATTCAATAACTGAAAATAGGGGTGGAAAGTGCAAAATATAACAGAAAAATACTTACGATTTAGCGTGTCTGTCTGCCTTGTGTAGTAGTTACTAAGCTAAGCCCATGCATTCCATTATTACTTGCACATTTTACGACGAAGTAAAACCAAAGATGAACAAAAATTTCACTACATTTATTTAGAAGTTACGTATAAAATAAATCAGTCACGCGATTTAAAATCTAAATAACATACACACAGCTCACATTACAACTATTACAACTTACTAAATTTATGTCATGCTATAAAAACAAATAAAGTAAATTGTAAATTTACGAAATTTGTTGAGATTATGCACTCAGGAACTAAAATGTTTGTGAGAAAATGGAAGGGCAAATTTGGCACGGAGTGGTTGATATGTTATTTTTTTTATTTCAATAAGTGTAGGTGAAGCATTTAGAAAAAAATCTAAATAAATTTGAACATATTTACAGTAGAAAGACAAAATAGAATATAAAACCTAAACTACATTAAAATAGTTAGTTTAAAATTAATAGTAAAGTAAGAATAATATAATATGACACTAAACAAAATGTAACATGAAAACTTTGGTTTGAGTTTCTTGTGCAATATGATGCATATTGAGTTAGAATAGAATGCTGTTTTTTACATATTTAGATTTCGAACCAATAAATTTCAGAGACAGAACATGGCTAGCCTAAACATCATAAAAGAGTCATGTCCTTTGAAATATTCTTGGATACAAAAAGCGTGAGCAAAGTAAATGAGATCGACAATGAGTCATATTTTAGAATTCTTTGTATTTCGCGTCCGGCGCTCAAATATTCCGTCATATTAAAACAGAAATAATAAATCGTGACTACTTACTTAACAAAATACAATGTTTAAACACATTAAATAACTAGCGAAATCCATAAAATTCAATGATAGCTTCAAATAACTAAACTCAGATGAAGTAAACAGCATAACAGAATTGTGATCTACAGATATCAAGAATAGATTACAAATTTTCAATAGATTTCTTGGACTTTAAAATCTACCTAAATCTCATGTCAAATGCTTGCTATCTCAAATAGATTATCGTCAGTATTTCGTTTACGAACTGGCCGAATACATCATTATGCTAAGCTGGGTACTGACAGGCGCCACGGGGAGCGTGTTACACAGCGAGCGTTCGTGCAGTCATGAAGGGAAAAGAAGGCGCTCGCAACTAGCAACGCGATGGATATTAGCTCACGACGCGTAACGTATCATGCTCGCTGTGAATGATACATTACGCCCCGTAACACCGTTCAGTACGTAGCTTTAGATTTCTATACATTGAGATCTAGAACTTCAACTAGTTTCTACTACAAATGTTAGAATCTAAATTCATCGATATAATAAATATTTTAATTCTTTCGATTCTTTAGCTCGTATTGAAAGCTTGCTCAGTCGATGATCGTCGTTTGTACCATAGAAAAGATTTTCTCAAGCATAGATGACCGAGCATGATTTCATAACGGGCTTTAACCCAGAATACTCCAACGCATCTCAAATTTAAGCAGGTCTGAAGTTTCTTAAATTTATGACAGGTTTGAATAAAAATGTTTCAAAACATCGCAACTTGAGACGTCGATATGAGATGCGTTTGAGTATTCAACAGTCAAATTACATCACAACCTATTCTACATCAATTTCGTGTTTCGTTTGGCTCCTCGTCTTACGTCCACGTGACTTGCTCCTAGGCCGTTCTTGGTTAGCTACTATGCGCTTACGGACCACATTCCCCCTAGAACGAGCTGCCGATTCTTCAGGCTCATAATCGGGGTCAGTGTCACCCTCACCAAGTAACGGCTGACCAGAATTGTCAAGTTCAACGATTTCGATAACTGGCAAGTTGTTGCGTTCAAATCTCTGGTATTCCATTTCCTCGTAAATGGCCATAGGACCGCCATCTGTGACGTCACGCGCCAGTATCTCCCTCGGTCCGTCGCGCTCCGGGCTCGGCAGATTGAAATTCTAAGCACGAGGGAAAGGAATGGGGTCGGGGTGGGAGAAATTAAAAAAGCGTGTTAATAAAAAATTAAATGATAATTAAAGCGCATGTGGGTTCGAATTAAAGTGTGGGCGTGACATGCCTGATGACAAGGTTTTCTAGACAAGGGTAAGTCGGAAAGAAACCAATTCATAACATTAATTTTGAGTTTTCAATCTCTAAAATAATACTTTACATGAATAATACAATACTCAATTCTTTAAATAAAAAATACTTAATGCCTTTTTTTAATACTTTTACTGCCACCAACGCATACGGTGATGTAGGACAGTGTTGCGCTGCGCTGATGCTTGGCAGAGAACGTGCAAAACTCATACTAACACTTATCTTAGAAACTCTTTTTAATTTACTACGACAGGATTATGTTTAATTGATTATGTAAAATGAGTATTTATAATTTGTATATTGTATATTATGAATAACAATCATTTGCAATTCGTTAGTCTCGCAAAAACATAAAAACTACTTGACCGATTTTATATTTTATGTGTTGTTTGTTCTATTATAGGGGTGGTTAAAAAGATAATAAATAGGAGAATAGATTAAGTTCACTGGGTCATCTAGTAATGAATAAAATGATCTATCCTAACATGGTTTTATTAAAATGTATGTATACCTATCATCATCATTTCCTGTTCTTACTCGGAATGCTTGGCATCTTTTCTTTTGACATCGACGACCGATGTGGCGCGGTGGGCGAAGGTCTGCCTGCGACGCAGAAGGTTGCGAGTTCGATTCCCGCCTCGGGACAAATGTGTGTACCTACGATCTGCAGACATTTGTTCTGGGTGTTCTGGTCGTTTTCTATTTATAATACAAAATATCTATCTATGTATTGCATTATATTATGTATATCAGTTATCTAGTACCCATAACACAAGCTCTGCTTAGCTTGGGGCTAGATAATGCTGTGTGAATTGTCCAGCATTATTTATTTATATATATTTATTTATTTTGGTTTCTTTCTCGATTACGAATCGTATTAAAGCAAGTTTTTGTGTTAAAAACATTGAATAACGTACAAGCGTGCGGTTTTAGCACTGTACAGGGTCATTGCATTGTAATCAAACATGCCACAACTACAGTAATTGCTGGTGACAACAAACTAAGTGGTAAGAAAATAAAAACATTACTGTGTTTCAATTTGGGTTAAAGTACCACCAAACACCTTTTTAATGGCTTTTTGGCTCTCAACTATTAAGATAACTGTATTTATAAAAGCATGCGATTTTAAAACCTGGTATTGACTAAGCGGAGAGAAATGTGCGAAGTGAAAACATCACAAATTTGGAAATGACGTAATCCAAAGATTGCAAACCCACCAAAAATTAAAATCTTTAAGAATCATTTAAGCATCATCACCACTTCTTTGATGCCATTAAAGAAAATTATCAGTATGCTTTTCATTGGCACCAAAAATGTGGCACATCGTTTTCATCCATCACACAATTTCAACTCCGCTCAGACAAAGCTGGAAATACGCTGGATGTGCGATACTAACCTTTATGGCAGTCTGCATAATGACTGTTGTGGCATAATTCACGCCTTTGGTGCCCAGATTGAGCACTGTATGGTAACCCTGATCTTTGGCCTTAGCTATGTATTCATCTATTTCCTGAAACAGAAAATATAATTTACGTCATATTGTTGAAAGATCAATAAACAATGCTGGATAAAATACACAGGGCCGTCTAGACTCAAAATTAGCAGAGCTTCTGATAATGAGTATGATGGACGTGGTGCAAGGCTGCCTTTCCACCAGAGAAGTGCTAAGTTGCTGTTTCCAGGCCGATCGCTCCATTATCTCGACGTTTTCATAGCTGACAAAAATGACGCGGTAAAGATGCAATCCTATTGGTCGGCTGGAAACAGCAACTTAGCACATCTCATCATCTGGTGGAAAGGCAGCCTAATTATTTGCCCTGCAATGGGACACATAACACATCTAGGCTAAAATAATATTCATAAAATATACACTAGACAGATTAGATATTTTTGTTAATAAATGTTATTGACTAGACGTATATAATTCTGATTCACTGTGGGAAGAGTTAAGAAAACTGGGTGTGTTTTACGAAATTTGTTCAGGGTTTGCTATTTCGCATATAATTAGTTTAATAAAATTTTACTATTCTATCATCATCACACTAATATTATAAATGCGAAAGTTTAGATGGATGGATGGATGGATGTTTGTTGCTCAATCACGTTAGAACGGCTGAACGGATCTGGATGAAATTTGGCACAGAGATAGATTATAGTCTTGAATAGCACATATGCTATATTTTATCCCGGAATTCCCACGGAAACAGGAACCACGCGGGTGAAACCGCGAGACGCTGCTAGTTCCATGACAAAAGAGCCTTTTGCGACAGAAACAGACTTCATAAAAAGGAAGAAGCTTCCTTACTCATCTGTATGTTTTTTTGTAATTGTAATCTGTCATCTGTTCCCTTATCTGAATCGCAATGAACTTAATTGGCTTAGTTATATTTTTAAACTCCACGCTAACGAGCTTAATAACTTAATAAGCTATACTGCTGCATAAAGTTTTGTCATTTTCATTGGTATTCATCTTTATACTTACATAAATACATCAATGAAATGGGGGGCAAGGCAATAATGCAGCCAGCGTCTTTGGGACCCCTTCCGATTGGTATTGAGATGGATTAGTTGAGCTATCTGTAGATCTAAGAATTCGGCAGGATTCGAACCTGCGCCCCACCCTCAGTACTGGTGTGCTCTAACCAACTAAGATACGAAATCTTAGTCGGTTTCATCGAAAATCTTTGGGACCTCTTACGGCTCTAGCACCAGAGATTATCTAGAGTGAGAAGGCTTACGACTATAATACAAGAACCTTACCTTACCTGATCGTTTCAAACAGTCTGCACTTAGCTCAATTGTTTTAATGTATATTATATACCAGACCCACTCTCTCTCGATCTTCACTTTACTCTTAAGATTATCAGACTATCGTACCTGTTCCCTCCTGCATAACGCCGGATGCACAAACTTCCTGTACAGAATCGAGGAACCCTTGGTCGCCGGCGATAGAAGCCAGAGCACCAGCACTATCTTCACCTCGTAATAGAAAGGGAACCATGATAGGAACATGTCCGTGAACGTTTCTGTGCATGTGAATAGGGCGAAGACTATCCAGTACATCATCCATTTTACCTGGAATTTAAAGGTTACATGTTAGTTCTTTGAAGTTGCTGAAGTTCGAGTTCGTTCGGGGAAGACCTATTATCAATTTATCGGCAAGGACACTACCAATCGCACTACCAGTAGTGTCGATTACAATCAACGACTCTACCATACTATTTTGGATTAAATTGTACAGTCAACACACAGAACTTTTGGACCCAATATGAAATTAATGTGAACATTGTGAACCAATAAAAATAATCTTTTGGTTTGAGTGTTTTAGATAACGGATGCAGGCAATGCATCATAGAGAACATTCCTATCCTACTATTCCTAGCTTGCAGAACATGCAGATTGAAAACGGAAGTATACTTTATTGATTGTAATCTTGACTTTGTTCTTATAATAAACCGTGAAACACGTTCATGTTCAAGGCTGCCGTACCGCCTAGACCTAAGAATAAGAGAAAATAAAAACACATAATATGGCGCCATAATTGGCCAACTGCACTCGTTTCTTACAAGGACACGTCTCCTGGTGGTATCTATTACATCTGACGCTGTAAATCGAGTCCCTTGTGTACACAATTTAAGAACTTTCGAGGAAACTCCGCGAAGCCTGTGAAGAGAAGAACCCCGAAGAATTTGAGTTACGGTTCGGTCGGAGTTAGGCTGGGTTACTGACAGCCCAAATGCTGGCAATAAATTTGATGCCATACGATAGTTTAGTTACTGTCAGAAGAGGTACGTTTGGTAGTCAAAGCTGTATAATGGACAAACTTGTTCAAAGGCGGACAATAGAGCAAGTACTGTGTATGTACCATACTAAAATCAAGCCTATACGATCCGTAGTACCATAGCATACCATATACGAACTTTCAAGAACTGAACTTTTGTAACGTTGATGGTCAAAGCTCTGGCCATCAATATTAGCGTGAGCTGTATTACTCATAGCATAGGAAGCTGGTAAAACAAGGTAAAGGACGCCGCGGGAGCCCGAGCGTTTCAACGCGAGCATCCGTGACAAGGCCATTGTTGTACTTTACTAGAGCATTCACTGTGACTTGTACTGCTCCTGTTTAGACAAAGCTTGCTCCATTTTGAAGAGTTATGAGTTTGTTAGTTCGCGCCTTAGAGACCTGACTAACATCCAGGTTACATAAAAATGCTCATCAAAATGATTGCTTCGGAAAAGATTTCAAACCGCACTGTGGTGTAGTCAGTTTCATTCAAATCAAATAAGAATTTCAATGAATTTCTCCAGGACCAAACAAATCTAAAGTTTTTTTGCTATTTTAGTGCGTAACTCAGACTAGGACAATTTTCTACGAAAATTTATTAGTCCTAAAAATTTTCGACTTTGATGGGACTTGAATCCGCAACCCTCCCTCAGTAAGGGATGCGCTGCCAATAGCGCTACGACTCGAGGTCAAGGGACGTGACGTTTTTTTTTGGGACATTATACAATTTTCATAGACAAATCTGTTGTAAATTCTGTTTTTCCTTGCATGCAAGAAGATTCTTTTAGGACTTTGTTACTCGAGACAAAGGAATGCACATTGTTACATTTATACATTGTTTTTGTAGGAAAAAGAACCGGTTTATAAAGATACGGGAACCAACACTCTTTCTCACCAACACTGAAGTCTTTACAATTTACGCTTTAAACGAATCACGGCTCATATCATAGACAAACATACTGGTCAAACAGGGCAGGAATTAATGTGCTCTCCAGACTGGAAGTGAGCTTGAAATTGGAGGCAATTGGATTTTAGAAAAAAAAAGTGTCTTTGAGGGCAGCTTTCTTTAATTCATATCAGGTGCCTTTATGGATTGTACTAACGCTAAATTAAAATTCTTAGAACGTTTTTACTTTTATAGCGTATGCGGTATCTTACCTTATAATCTCAATCTTACATAAATTAGCAAATATTTTAAAATTTTCAGAAATTATCGATCACACTATTATAATAAATGCGAAAGTTTGGATGGAAGGATGTTTATTACTTCTTCACGCCGCCGAAACTACTGGGCTGAAATGTTGCATAGATGTAATACTTTTTATGCCATAAAACAGTTCCCATGGGATATAATTAACCTGTTAACGTTTCCTAGGATACAAAGCGTGCGAAGCCGCGGGCAGAAACTAGTAAAACCATAAAATTACTCAACAATTTCGGTACTGTAGGAAGGACAGCCATTACAGAAGGCTTTAAACTTGAGAAGTAAAGACAAGAAAGTACTCACATATTCTTTCAAATTCTTCGTCCGCACAGCTTTGTATGAGGCGTAAGCCGGGTAGAGGGTTCCGAATACCAATCTGCAAAACGGATACACAACCAGGTAAGATAGCATCTTCGGAGCTAACAGTCCCGTCGTCACCGCAACCACACCAAAGTTGAAAAACGTCACGTTAGGTATCCATCTACGTAGGAATCCTAAAGTGTCAAAGACATGTCCTCTCGTTTGATCGAGAGGAAAGTCATCGTATTTGACAATTTGTTTTTGTTCCTCTGACGGGACGCGAGTGTACTTCGTTTCGAACTTGTTGACAATGAGTCGGACACTGGACAAGCCGAGACTCAGCGTCGGCACACGAGCGCCGTCGTCACGGCAACACGCACGACCTGCCTCCATGGATACCATGCCAAGACATCGGTGGCTTATTGTTTATGCACTGTTGTTTTGTTTGTCCGAGTGCGCTATTCCATAACACAAGCAAGTGCGTTGAACAGAATAGGATCGGAACGCACACGACTGGTGTATTAACTAAAACGAACTGAGTAGTATGGTGGCTGCGTCTAGGAGTCTTGAACGTAGGACGTTAGATTAACTTAGAACGTCAGCTGTAAGGTAATGTTTCAACATTGAATAAGACGTTGCTAAGGATGGAAAGGCAATTTTGAAATGCCCTTGAACGCGCAATTTAGCTTGGGCATTTTTAGACAGTGACTAATCAATCAGCAATAAAACAATCGATTTCTCTTTAACACTCTCAACCACCCACTGCATTTGAGGGAAGTTGATTTTTTTATTGGTTTGTACTTGTTATCTACATTACTGGTTTAAAGTTATGTGGGCGAGCGAACCATGTCGTATACAGCTAAACTCTATTATGTTGACCCTGGGTAATAAAACTCAATAATTAGTCACAATGGTCTATTTTCCACGATGAGCATTATAAATCAGGCATTTCATGAGGTTAGATGCCAGCCACCCAGTTGTTCACAACCGGCAAAGTGCAAGTGTGCGTGAAAATTTAACGAGTTGGCGATAGACGTAGGTAATTACCTAATTGCCGATACGGATACAACAAATCCAACTTGAAATATTTGTGAAATGTACTAGTTTTGAACATGAATAGCGAATACATTAATAACAAGACGGAAGCAAGCAATGCAAGACAGGACAATTCTGCGAACGAATAATAAACGGTGGTGTCTACAACGTCCTCCACCTTACCAGTATCTAACGATCCACCCTGAACTAACAGCCACTAGGATTGTCATCAGACTACGGGTCTCATCTTACGCTGGCTAGATTAAAAAATAAACAAACTCAATTGCAATGCAAAATTGCAGATGCTTGCTGCTTGTACTACTGATATGAATATCAGAGGAGAAACAATCGGTATTGTTTTATTTCATTGCAAACGTTTATCTAATTCGAACTGTTTGTAAATTACGAGAAACAGATTACACCAGGTTTACTTACTTTTTTGTATTGTGTATTTAGACTCGGTAGTTAGTAGTTAAAAATAATTTGTAGAATAACTACATATTTGCAAAAGTTGAATTTATTTTGATAATTCACATAAGGAATTGTGTGTTCAGAATTCAGATCGCTTTAAAAATATTTATAAGTTAATGAATAATATTACCGCGCTTTTCATGTGTTCCATTTTCGGGTTGATATAATATGATACTCACAAATAACGTGGCTTTCTATTTGTAAAAGAATTTTCATTGTCATTATCTCTTTATAATAAGAAATGTTAATTAAATTAGAATTTTTAGCCAAAGTACCAATATAGGTTGCAAGAAGTCTTTATTATTGCTATTAAAGGACTGTACAATGTATGTTTATACGTTCTAATTGTTTAAGAAAGTTTGTATGATATCATATTGAATGAAATGAGGATCCTACGCATGCGAACTCAGACTTTCAATTTTCATGTAGTGGGTGTTGAATTGTATGAAACAAGCAACAACATTCCTTCTAAGGCACAATCGTAAATCTGCCTTTAATGTATAGCAGGAAATAAAACATTTTAGTAAGTCATTAACAGCATTAGGTCATTGATGTAGATCAACAACCTTGCCATAAGATGTAAATGCAACCCAAGACACAGTATACAGTATCCATATGTATACTGTGCCCAAGACGACCGAAATATGTATCGATCTCAAAGTAAATTAAGGTATAGCAAGGATGTTGCAAGCATAAAAGTAAGGAGTGTCACTGGCTCTGTGGAAGGACCGTAATTAGATTACAGAAATGTCAATAGACGTGCGAGGACCAAGATGAAGAGCAAATTCGGCATGCATTTTTCAATCATAGGCAAGAATAACACGTGTCCGCAAATATTTTAAAGTATTCTAAATCGATACTGTAGAGGCTTCAATAAATCATCTACCTATTAAAAAGAGGTCACTTCAATCTCCAATAGTTTAAGACATCTGGCTTGAGTCATGCCTGGTCCAAATATCTAACATGAAGCAGAACATATTGCGTTATGTTATTTATAAATAGCATTTCATGATTATTGCATAATTAGGTCGTTACAGACTCTTTAGGAATATTATCCAGAGACCAGGTCCAGAACACATACAATAAATACAAATCTTTAAGTACGTTACTTGAAACTATAGAGTAGTTAGGTAGGTAATTTTTCAACACACTTAGTGTTTTTTCTGGTGGAGAATTTTCACTATTTAGATTAGAAGTTGGGTTATGTAAAAGTAGTTAGGTTGGTGAATTATACCCAGAAATGTGATGATGATGCAAACTCAGTGAAATGAGGCATTACACTCAATCAACTCAACTGTAAAACATCGTATATCGGATTTCCAAATCTTTATGATACAAGTTATTCAATCGGATATAAAACTTTTGCGTCACAATAGTTTTATTATGCAGATTTACTGCAGGCGATGCGATGCACGACAATACAGAAAGAAGCTATCAATGCAAACAATTTCTCTAAATTGATATTTATGCAGAGAGAAAGTATAAAGGTCAAAATGGGTGGGATACTGGCTACTGCGCACTAATTTTGTAATTCAGTGCATGCAACCAATTTCATGTTCAGATATTAAATCTAGCTGGTATGAATAATCGATACACTAATGTTGGTTGGGTTTCCCAGAAAGTACTTAGGTAGGTTAGGTATTAGCTCCAAGTTTAAACTCGAAAATTGTGACCTGATTCTCGTAGGTTCTCTAAATTGATATTTATGCAGAGAGAAAGTATAAAGGTCAAAATGGGTGGGATACTGGCTACTGCGCACTAATTTTGTAATTCAGTGCATGCAACCAATTTCATGTTCAGGTATTAAATCTAGCTGGTATGAATAATCGATACACTAATGTTGGTTGGGTTTCCCAGAAAGTACTTAGGTAGGTTAGATACTAGCTCCAAGTTTAAACTCGAAAATTGTGACCTGATTCTCGTAGGTAAACCTTCGCGTCAGTAAAAGGCCATTAGGTCAAGTCATGCGAGATTATTGGAAAAGCTTACTGAAATTGCAGAAATAGTTCTACAGAAATATTTGCTTCCAAATTCAATTTCCTGCGACAAGTTTTACGGTGCTGACTGAGAAGAATGTTGATGTGTCCCGAGAAATTTTACGAGCTTTCTGTATCCAGATCAATAAAACAAGGAACAGGTTCGATCTAGTTACAAACACAAAATCTCATAATGTAGGTCAAGAACCTCTGATGCATACTGTACCAACTGGCAGTGAAGCTCACGCGATCTTCTTTGTTCATTCGCTTAGTGCGAATTGATGACTGACAATCACTGTTGCAGAAACCTCTTAGATTGTAAGGCTATTTCGAATCTTGCATTATGTAGGTTAGGTATAGGTACTTTGCTACTGCTATGGATCTCAATCTCTTTGAATTTCTAGGCTTAAACATCATCTTTTATTTTTACGAAAGTATTCTCGAATAATTGGGCCCTGGGATTCATGTCGTTTCCCGAAAGCCGCTAGTAAAGTTATTCTTAAAACAGGTTTCTGTTACCTCACGTATTCCACACACGTTTTATTGGAACCCATCCTGGTATCCGGTCCTTTCTCTATTCAATACGATGCACCAAATATGGAAGGGTTAGGTAGTGCGTATCGGTCGGTACTCTACGGTAGATACTAACTTCGTAAGTTGCTCTACTCAGGGTTGATGAAACTGCTAGAATGCGAGTATTCTACGGTCAATCGGCAGAGCACGGTTTACGATACTGAGCTCGTGCTGAAATTCTGATGTTTTTGCAAGAGTCTACACTGAAAAAAATAAATTCTAACTGTGTGCAAAAAGTGCACAGTTAGATTTTACACAGTTGTTACAACGGATTTATAAGTGAGATTTACTTATTTTACGACGTTACGGCAACTGAAAAAAAACAGTTAGGAGGCAAACAGTAAATATAACTGTTTGAACATTTACAGGAAGTGTTTAGTCAATAAAAACAACGTATCATCGACAGTAATTTCAACAATTTAACTCAGTTACCGACACATCAGTAATAGGCACTGTTTTAAACATTTACTTTTACTGTGTAAGACATTACCCACAAATAAATAAGCAGTAAACTTAACATTTCCTGCAGTTATTTCAATGTTTCAACTCACCTTCAGTATGAAATAGTTACTTTTACTGTTTAAAAAGTTAGAATTTATTGTTTTAAAAGTTACCTCCAAATGAAATATTAGTAAAATTAATGTTTCGTTGCAGTTACTTCAACGTTTAAACTTACTTAGAGTTAAGTCAACTGCTTTACTGTCTTAAACATTAAAAATTACTGATTTTAAAAGTACCTCTAATCAAAAGATCAGTAAAATAAAAGTTTTGTGGCAGTTATTTCAACGCTTCTACTTAGTTAGGTCTAAGTCAACTTCTTTTACTGTTTAAAACATTAGGATTTATTGTTTTACAAGTTACCTCCAAACGAAATAATCAGGAACATTAATGTTTCGTTGCTGTAACTTCAACGTTTGTACTATGTTAGAGTTAAGTAAACTGCTTTACCGTTTTAAACATTTCACAATTATTGATTTTAAAAGTACCTCCAAATGAAAAATCAGTAAAATAAATGTTTTGTGCAGTTATTTCAAAGTTTCATCTTAATTGGATCTAAGTTCACTACTTTTTCTGTTTGAAACATTTCCATTTACTGATTTTTATATTAACCACCTAATGAAAGATCGGTAAATTTAAAGTTTTGTTGCAGTTACTTCAACATTTCTATTTAGTTATACAAATCTACTGCTTTTACTGTTTAAAACATTTCCATTTACTGTCTTTAATATTTACCTCCCAGTAAAAGATCGATAAATTTAAAGTTTTGTTGCAGTTATTTTAAAGTTTTCAAACAGTTACAGGTAAGAAAAGTACTCTTACTGCTTAAAACATTTAAACTTACTGATATCTCCATGTGAATGATTAGTAATATTAAGGTGTTGTTGCAGTTACATCAACTTTTCTATTTAGTTAGATATGTCAATTGCTTTTACTGTTTAAAACATTTCCATTTACTGATTTTTATATTTACCTCCTAAATGAAAGATCAGTAAATTTAAAGTTTTGTTGCAGTTACTTCAACGTTCTATTTAGTTATTTAAGTCATCTGCTTTTACTGTTTAAAACATTTCCATTTACTGTCTTTAATATTTACCTCCCAATGAAAGATCGATAAATTTAAAGTTTGGTTGCAGTTATTTTAAAGTTTTCAAACAGTTACAGCTAAGACAAATACTCTAACTGCTTAAAACATTTAAACTTACTGATGTCTTCATATGAGTGATTAGTAATATTTAAGTGTTGTTGCAGTTAAATCAACGTTTCTATTATTTTAGTTAGATAATAATGTCAATTGCTTTAACTGTTTAAAACATTTCCATTTACTGATTTTAATATTTTACTCCTTATGAAAGGTCGGTAAATTTAAAGTTTTGTTGCAGTTACTTCAACGTTCCATTTATTTAGATAAGTCAACTGCTTTTACTGTTGAAAACGTTTCCATTTAGTGATTTTAATATTACCTCCTAATGAAAGATCAGTAAATTGAAAGTTTTTATTACTATTATTATAGTTACAGCTAAGACAAGTAGGTAGGTACTCATACTGCTTAAAACATTAAAATTTTCTGATTCCTAAAAATTAATGATCAATAAAATTAAAGTTTTGTTGCAGTTACATCAAAGTTTCTATTTTGTTAGATAAGTCAATTGCTTTTACTGTTTACAGGGCGCTAAATCGCTCATTAGGGGAGGGTTTTGTCCAGCAGTGGCATATAATAGCCTGATAATGATGATGAGGACTTGCGAGGAGAGACTTCCGTACTATGTAGCCAGATATAATCTACACTAAACAGTAAACAATGTGTAACCAACCAGCGGTCGTATCACTCATGTCATCGAGCTCCCCTATCCAGGATATCGTACAGATAGGTAGGTATCTACTTTTTGTCCAAGCGAGCAGCGAGGCCACAGACAAGACCTGGTAGCATTATATAGGTATAACGAAAAACAGAATAAAGAAAGAGCAAGTGCTGTTTTTATTTATTAGGTTACAAGTATCTGCCCGCGGCTTCGCACGCGTTGTATAAGGTTATTCGTTATTCCTCTATCCCATGGGAACTGATTTATGGGAAAAAAGTACAAACCTGTTCTATTCAAGGCTTAGAACTACCTGTGTGCAAAATATCAGCCCGATCCATTCATAGTTTTGGAATGAAGAGATAACAAACATCCAGCCAAAAATCTCAACATACAAACTTTAGCATTTACAATATTAGTGTGATTGTAGTAGGTAGCTTAATTAAATCGTAATTATTGTTGATCGAAGGAAATAAAGGTAGTAACTATCTAGGTACCTACCTAGGTATGAAAAGAAACACCTGGAGGTGAGCGAGAGGAGAGGAGAGCTATTGGTCCATAAAATCGGTAGGTACCTACCTAAAGCCTACCTACCTATCTGCTTCCATTTTCTCTCAAGCGGAAACTCATGAACATGTGCGTGCATTCATTCTCCCCAAGTTCACTTACGGTGCGCAAACCGGGGCTCGAAATCTTCTAACCAATCGCTTGGTAGGTAAGTAGTACTGTCGCAAAATCGTCCTATGTATTGAAGTACCTACTATTACTAGTAATTGAAGTACCTACTATTACTAGTAATAGTAATAATAATGCTTAGATGAAAGAAACTCTAGTCTAGGTATTCCGTGCGCGGAAAGATTTATACCTAAGTAGATTGTTTACAAACATGACACTTTTGTCACTTGTCCCTTTATCTGTAGTTAACTAGGTAGGTACCTACTTACTTACCTACCTAGTTTTTTTCATCAATGGTAAAATGCCTAAAAGTGCTACAAATACACAATACACAATAATAGTGTGACAATACTATTATTGTGGTGACGACCGATGTGGCGTGGTGGGCGAAGATCCACCTTCGATGCAGAAAGTTGCAGGTTTGATTCCCACCTTAGGACAAATGTTTGCACGATGCCTGGCACGATGGTTGTTCGTAACGTAGCCCACCGGTCGGAGTTTGCCAACGAGCAACCTACATAAGTAGGTAGGTACTAGGTAGGTACCTACTTCTTTTTCTTATTTTAAATGTCAGTCGAACTTTGGCCAAAGCACACTATTACAGAACCAAGATTAGTAGGCTAGGTCAGGTAGTAGGTACTAGGTAGGTACCTATACTTACCGTAAGTATTTGATTTGAGTGCAGTACCTATTTATTAAGACAAGGAGCCATATCATTCCTTATAATTGGTCAACTCAATATCTTAGTCAGGTAAAACAACGTTTCCTAATTTCCTTTCATTAAAAACAACTGTTTAGGCAGTTAAAAGCAAACAGGTCCGAACGTGTTCCTTAGCAATGGCGGGCCGGACGCCCGGACGGCGCGCATGCACGGACCAGTGTTGCCAAATGTACCGCTTTTCCACTTTTACACGAGCTTTTTAACAATGAATTCGCCTACGCAGTTCTACCTTTTTCAAATTTGATAGAACAACTTTTTTTATTTACATGATTACCACCTGTAAGCAATAAAATAAATTTATCATTTAGGTATCAACCCTTTAGCTGCAAACTTACTGGTTAATCTATCAATATCTACATCAGTCAGACAAGGCTGGATGGCCTTGTTGGACGAAAACGTAATTTGCCGCAAATCGTGAACCATTTTCTACAAACTTATGCTAATTTCAACTTTGATTCATTTGTATTTTTGGAGCAGCTGGGAAAATGCAGATTTTTTGGACAAAAATTCGTATTTTCCCAAATGCTCCCAAAAAGTTTTATCATGAGTTCATAGAAGATGGTTTACGATTTGCGGCAAATTAATTTTTCCCGCTTTTTTTGTAGTTAGTAGTATAGGTAGCGGCACGAAACTTTAGCGGTGACCGTTATTGCGCAGAAGTAAAAATTAATGTACTTGATGAGGGCTAGCGTCATAGCGTGCGTAGCCCCGCGCACATCCAGTGTACAGTCGCGTTCTTAATTGTATTGTTACATTAACAGATAATGTTTTTATTTTTCTACTCCCCATAAACTTGTTAAAATTGTGTCTTAGTTACCTACTATAAAACTTTAGACATTGGAATTGGAAATAAACTATTTATTAAAGTTTAAGTAATATTATTTGCGTGCGCGACAGTACTCATGCGCAGCTATCCTCCACATTTTGTTCAGCGCTAGACATTGGCACTATTTGACAGTCCATTAAAATAATGTCATTAACGTTATTTAGCTAATAATTAATTAATGTTATATGTTATATTAATTAATTAATGTTATATGTTATATTAATTAATTATGTTATATTAATTAATGTGCGACAGTACCCATGCGCAGTTAACGTGCCGCTACCCATTACATATACGCTACCCATAACAATAGTTTTTGGAGTACCATTATCAACTTTTGCACCTGGCAACACTAGCGCACACGCCGCGACGCGCACGCCGCCGCGCCGAGCCGGCCATTTTAAATCGCGTGGCCGGCGATCGTACATGCGTTGTTTGTCTCAGGGACGAGGGAAATTTCCTTCCCTCGTCCCTGCGCGTTGCCTGATAAATCTTTGAGTGAGTGTTTTGAATTGGAAGGAAGATGAGTGATGATGAGACAGAGACAGTGGAATTACTCTCACGGTGGGGCTTTGATATTTTTCGTGGTAAGTCTAAATTTCTTTTGTATTGTAGGTTATGTAAATGTGTCAATGCAATGGAACTGCGCGACGCAGCACTGATTTTCTTCTATTTCTTCCAAAGATTTAAATCATTGGTGCGCTTTATCTATCTGATACGATTTCGTACAAAAAAAATTGGATACGTGGACGTGCCAAAGGTGCCAATGCGGACCTCATTGCAAAAAATTTTCATTATGAATTTATGCTACAGGCACCGGCCAAACCAACGAAAACGTTAGATTCCTTTGATGTTACCGGGTTAGGTTAGGTATCTACCTACCTAAATATTATAGGCCACCTACTAACTCATAGGCCATAGCATTAGGCATATGATAAAATGCACTGTATATATTATCTAGTAGGTATTTCAGGGAGATGGATGGTTACACGGTACGAACGAAATTTATTATAGATAAGCTTGTGGTGTGGTGCAGGACAAATATAGCTATAGAATATTTATGATGATGATCTCTGTGGCGCGCTCTGCCTGCGACGCAGTAGCGGTGCGAGTTCGATTCCCGCCAAATGTTTGTACGATCTTCAAATGAAGGATTATAATAATAACATAGGAATAACAATGCTTTACTGGTGGTATCAACTAATCAAAATACTTATTATTACTAATATTATAAATCCTGCACGGATATTGTTGTTTTTATTAATGTTTAGCAAATTAATTAGTGCTAAAAACCAGATAATTGCTTGTAGTAATTTGAGTTTATTGTTTTCAGAAAATCTGGTTGATGCAGAAGCATTAGAGTTACTAAATGACTATCAAATCAGAACCCTTATCCCTGCATTTGGACTCCAGGCAAAATTGAAACAAAGAATAACTGCGTAGAAACAAGCTCGAACATTAGTACGAGAAGATAACTTGGGTCAAGTAAGTATTTTCTTATCACAGATGCACATAAACTATTACAAAATAATGCATCAGGCTATGTGACAACCTTTTTATTACCTGACTACCAACGGAGGAGGGTTATGAGGATTTTTTTTTGTTTCCCTTTGTATGTTTGTATGTAGCCGTTTTTTGTTCCCACGTAGCGCTGAAACTACAAGTCCGATTTCAACAAATGAAGTGTCTAATGATTCTTCTCAACGCCCCAGTGGTTATAGGCTATATGACGTCAGATGAAATCAGGGATCTAACGAGATAGCGGGATCTAAGTAAGGGTCTAAATGGGTCATACATCTTTAACAGGCTTTCACCGATTGTCCTTATATTTTTTTAATACTTATGTAGTCAGAGGCACCCACCTATGATACATACATACATAGGGTACAAGTAGGAACGAGGCCTCCAATTACTTAAGTACCTATCATAAGAAAATTATAAGGACATACGGTGAATTTATTGTGTGATTGTCCAGCATTATTTATTTATTAAGTAAAAAATCTTTGCATTATGTAAGTTAAAAGAAACAGTTGCAGTACCTAGGATTTTTGAGAATCGCAATACCATATTTTGTAATAGATTCATTAAAAAGTATTTCTTTGATTTGTGTAGTATCATATACATATCTATTCACAATCATGTATCAATAAGTTATATTTTCATTTTCAGCAAAACCATTTCCAGCAGAAAATAGTAATATCTACTACACAGCGATAAAGGGACCAGGACGGGCCCATGGACGATTATTTGATGCAGTTACAAATTTAAATGCTAAATACCGTAGAAATCATGTATATCAACCAAGAGCACGTCGTTCCCTGATAAAATCATTAACTCCTGAAATTTCGCATCACAGAGGCCTGCAATAAACAAAGAGGATTTGATCACAGTACCTAACCGAAGTTGACCAGAAATTGAATAAACAGGAGATAGAAGAATGTTGGGAGTGGCTCAAATAATCTGTAGACAAGCCCTTTGTGCTGAAAAATGGCAAAAAAGTAATGAAATTCGTCTACAAAGAATATTGTCAGAAAAAAAGCACAGACATAATATCAATGACTTTCCATGTCTAAAACGCTCTTGGGGCTAAAATTAGTAAGTGTTACTTAATTTTAGGTGCTTATAATAATAATACTTAATTCATCTATAATAATTATTCATTCAAACTCAGCGCACGGAGTCGTAAAAGTCGACTAAAGTTTGGAGGAGAATCTGTCCACCAGTGGACATATTATTAAGGGGCTATTGATGTGTGTGTGATGTGACACGAACATTACATAATATAATATATTAGTAATTCACTGAAGTAATTTCAGTTCAGTCAATTAACATTTATTTTTCCAGCTCATAGAAGATTTCAACAGATGGTATCCTGAGAACGACCTCATCTTTCAAAATAGGTTTCCATTGCTCAAGACGGAGCTACTCTCCGTAAAAATTATGGGAGGAAAAACATTTGTGTCGGAACTAAAACAACTTTCTGAAGGTCAGTGTTCATCTATGTAGTGTTCTAAGGTTACAGTTAGCCTATGATGTCCCACAGTTGGGCAAAGGCCTAAGCTTGGGGTGATAAAACTTACCGTTTTGAAGAAAATCACGAAAAACCCATTTTTTTACCTTTGACTTAAGTAACTTTTTTCCATGTACCGGAACAATGGGGAATTTTGAAATGTTGTTTTTAATTATGTTTTGAACAAGTTTACTCATTTTCAGCTTGATGGGAATTTATGTAACTTCACTCTTATTAATTGGTCTAATTTGACCGGACTAATAGATCTTGATAAGATTTGCGTATCAGATAAAAATTAGGGACGTCTGCCACTTCATTCGCGTAGTGTTGTTATAGCCATTTTGGAAAGGCTGTAGTAGTTTGATGTAAGGTCTAATAAGTACTACCTATCTATACTTTACAGCTTGATTTCGAAAGTTAAATCTTTAATATTTT
This sequence comes from Eupithecia vulgata, assembly GCA_946478455.1. Taxonomy (NCBI): domain Eukaryota; kingdom Metazoa; phylum Arthropoda; class Insecta; order Lepidoptera; family Geometridae; genus Eupithecia; species Eupithecia vulgata. Next base: position 5,493,140 of record OX297869.1, on the reverse strand, counting down.
TACAGATGCTGATCCGGAGACAGGCACGCTTGCTGCGCTTATGTTGATTCCACATATCTTGGGACACATGAAAAAAAAAGAAAAAATCTGCATCAGAAGTTCGAGAAAGTTTCATACTTCACATTGAATATGAAAAACTGCTAAACGAAGCACGTAAAGAACGACAAGCAACATATAAACACCTAGGGATAACTGTCCAGCCTTACATAATTGTTTCTGGGTCTCTAGATAAAATTACAGCAAGGTATGTTGTATTGGATGATAATTCATTATAATTGAGAATTTGAAAAGTTTTGAGATGATGGCGGACTACCACTTACACGGATTAACCCTTCTGGTTATACCCATGCCTTCGAGTTAGCAGTTCGTTCAGTCGACTGCTAATTAGTAAAGGTGGTCACCTTATTTTCCTATCTTTGTTTCAATGATCCTGGTGCTGTATAGTAGGATCGACCTCTTCACCTTCTCTGTTCTTCTAATCTTTTATATTTTATACAAGATGTTTGGTATTGGGACCGACATTCTGTATTAGGAATCGTAAACATGCAGTAAAGCCCTAGAAGCTAGTAGAATGTATGCCCAAACTCTGGATCAATAATCTAAAGTGTTTATATGCTAAATATTTAATTATAAGTACCTACACCTACCTTTGTTATTGTACTATCTAATGTTTTGTCTAACAAGAACGTCTGTAGTGTTGTTTACTTGGAGTATGTTAAACTTTATTAGGTAGATACACAATGTTTGTCTCACTAAGAGCGCATATACATGGACGGCACGTTATCGACGACATGTCGACGGTTGCCGTCGCAACTTGCCGTCCGTGTGTATGTACCCTTAGTGAGCTAATTCATTATAATTGAGAATTTGAAAAGTTTTGAGATAGTTGTAATTTGCGGTATGGCGGACTACCATTAACACGTATAAATTTATGTAATTTTTTTGCAACATTATGTAAGAGCCTGAGAAAAGTAGAATGTATGCCCCTACTCTTGATCAATAATCTTACGTGTTTCTATGCTAAATATTTCATTATAAAATACTTATGTTTAAATACATAAATAAAAAAGTAATAATAATTTTACATTGTTTAATTTCTCTTAGGTACCCCTACGTAGTATGATACTATGGGTTCAGCAGTAAGCAGGTACTTCAGGAGTATTTACTTCTGAACCCGTTGTGTCTTCAGTAACGGGTACTATACTAAGGGCACAATTGTATATACTTATTGTACACATTAACTAGTACGCAATATTTATCTGTACTGTAAAGTATTGGTTTCTTTAACTGTGCCTTGAGTTGTTTTAAATGTTTCTATACAGTAACGGGTACTAAGGGCACAGTTCTATATACTTTAACCGGTACTGTTGCAACATTTATTTGCACTGTTGAGTATCTGCTTTTTTAATTGGGCCTTGAAATGTTTTGGAGTACTACAGGTCCAGTAGAAAATACTTCACTTAATACAGTTGAAGATACTACTGCTACAGTGTCAGTACAGTGCAGTGTCTACAATTGTGTGAAAATAAGTACTTATTTTTTCACACAATTGTAGATAGGTACTGTAGCAGCAATATCTTCAACTGTATTTGTGAAGTATTTTCTATTGGACCCGTAGTACCTTTTACTGTATAGAAACATTTAAAACAACTCAAGGGACAGTTAAAGAAACCGATACTAAACAGTAGAAACAAATATTTCTACAGTACCGGTTACTGTGTACAATAAGTATACACAACTGTGCCCTTAGTACCCGTTACTGTATAAAAACATTTAAAACAACTCAAGCCACAGTTACAAATACTGATACTCAACAGTAGAAATAAATGTTGCTACAGTACCGGTAACTGTGTGCAATAAGTATATACAACTGTGTCCTTAGTACCCGTTACTGTATAGAAACACTTAAAACAACTCAAGGAACAGTTACAGAAACTGATGCTCAACAGTAGAAATAAATGTTGCTACAGTACCGGTAACTGTGTGCAATAAGTATATACAACTGTGTCCTCAGTACCCGTTAATGTATAGAAACATTTAAAACAACTCAAGGCACAGTCACAGAAACTGATACTCAACAGTAGAAATAAATGTTGCTACAGTACCGGTAACTGTGTGCAATAAGTATATACAACTGTGTCCTTAGTACCCGTTACTGTATAGAAACACTTAAAACAACTCAAGGAACAGTTACAGAAACTGATGTTCAACAGTAGAAATAAATGTTGCTACAGTACCGGTAACTGTGTGCAATAAGTATATACAACTGTGTCCTCAGTACCCGTTAATGTATAGAAACATTTAAAACAACTCAAGGCACAGTCACAGAAACTGATACTCAACAGTAGAAATAAATGTTGCTACAGTACCGGTAACTGTGTGCAATAAGTAGATACAACTGTGTTCTTAGTACCCGTTACTGTATAGAAACATTTAAAACAACACAAGGGACAGTTAAAGAAACCGATACTCAACAGTAGAAATAAATGTTGCTACAGTACCAGTAACTGTGTGCAATAAGTATATACAACTGTGTCCTTAGTACCCGTTACTGTATAGAAACATTTAAAACATCTCAAGCCACAGTTAAAGAAACTGTTGCTCAACAGTAAAATATATAGTAAAATATCTAATAAATCATTAACTGTTTCAAACAGTAGTTAATCAAGTAACTGTTTAAACAGTTATGAAATGTATAACTGTTTAAACAGTTATGAAATGTATAACTGTTTCTGACAGTAACATTTACTGTTTTACCTTAACTGTTTTTTTACAGTTATGCTAACTGGTATAAACAGATGGCTCCATTTTAACGTTGCAAACCGGTTGCTCTTAATGGAATTCCAGTTTCTGTTACTGTTTTTTTTTTTCAGTGTAACAAGAGTCTCAAGTTGGAGACGAGACTGTTTTTTTTTTGTTGAAGTTGGGCCAATAGTAATGATGCGAAGCACCGAACTGAGTTTTATATTATGGTATACTTGCATTTTGAACGAGAAAATCAAAACTCTTCCCTAACAAAGGCTTCCTAACACCCATTGGAAATGCCTAAGTACGCACCGAACTGAGTTTTACATTATAGTAATACTTATTTGCATTTTGAACGAGAAAACCAAAACTCTACGCTATCAAAGGCATCTTAAAACCGATTGAAAATGCCTAAGCAAGCAACGAACCGAGTTTAGATTAAAGTATAATACCTATATTTGCAATTTGAACGAGAAAACCAACTCTTCCCCGTCAAAGGAATCCTAAAACCGATTGGAAATCACTAAGTACACAACGCAACGAACCGAGTTTTACATTAAAGTATATTCGCATTTTGAACGAGAAAACTAAAACTCTTCTCCAACAAAGGATTCCTAAAACCGATTGAAAATCCCTAAGTACGCACCGAACTGAGTTTTATGTTATCGTATTTTTGCGTCACAAGTTATTATTCATAAATAAACATAACCAACATGCTGTTTAGTAGAGCGTAACGCGGTTGCAGATATAACAAAAGCATGTAATGGTGTGCAGAGTTTGTTATCCAATCATAATTTTATGACATTTAGCTTCCTCTCTATTGTTGGAAGCGGTCAAGCGTTTCTGTCTCATTACAATTTCAAATCAACATGGAACGGCTAAACAGTTATCGTAAACAATAGTTCCATTAGTTTAAACTTCGATAGACAAAGGAATAAGGGTTAATTACAGTCAAAGTTTGAACTGTTTGAACCTTTGCGGGAGGAGACAAGTCCATTTAAAAATAGACATTGTAAAATAACTAATGTTACAGAGGAAGTAGGAAATTTATAGTTCAGATTAGCTTTTAAAATAGATAAAAACACTGCTCATTTTGTACGCAGTAGAGATGTACTTTTAAATTCGCTATTTCCTAGATAATGCATGTCAATTTACGGCGGCAAAGCGAGAACACTTTGTTCGCGCGTCATACACCCCGGTCATTATGCCATGGTTATTTTGGTGGCTAACCTACATCCACCGGTCCTGTACCTACTGCTTGCTTCGTAAAGTTTTAATGAGGAAGTGTGAAAATGGGAGTTAAAGAAAGGCATGTGAAATATGAATCAACATTATCGCTTTGAATGATGAAAAGTAAACACAAAATTCATTCGAGATTTATTAAAGAAAACTAGAAAACTAAATACACCATCAAATATAAATGACCACTACTTGATTCTCATAATAAATCGTAATTCGTATATCGAGTTTCGTTCGGGACGACATTAAAATAAATAAATATAGGTACTATGTCTGACACAGATCGGGGTAAAGGTGAGCTTTATCCAGTCGAGGTTAAACCTTTAAAGGTAAGACAAGCTCATGCTAAAGTGTTTCTGTCAAGGTGCTCAAGAACACAGCGCACTCGGAACAAACAGTACGTGAACTGCGAAGACCGATCTTCGTGAATCACCGCACAGTTAGGTTAGGTGTCAACGCACTTCACTTGGCTGGCATAGAGCGGTCCACGCAGCCGCGAGCGCTGGTAACCACGTCTTCACTGCAGCACGAAAGGCGAACGCCCGAGCACCGACGGAAATAGCACCCGGCAGTGCATCGGGATACTCTGATGACGAATTCCAAGATGCGGGAGCAAGCTTTGTTCACGATCACTCCAGATTCGGTTACGATCCTACTTAATTTGGACTGACGTTTAATTGGTGTTGAATTCCAATTTGAAGCTGCTGTTAAGATCACGCCTAGTCGCTTAGAAAGCGAGTGGACGTCTGGAGGTGAACATAATAAGACAATTCTTTCAGAGCTGCCAAATTTTGGGCAAGCCAGCTGATGTTAAAACTGAAACAGTTGGGTCTATGCCAGCTTTGTGATAACATTGATGGATAGTATAAATGTGTGAGAACATTGCTTTAGTGACTTAATAGTACAAAAGCTTTCATTTAAATAATTTTAAGGATGAAGGTGATTCTATACTTTGTGATTGTAAGCAACATAAGGAAGAAATCAGTAAAAAGTTTGGTTGGATGTCTATCTGTAACCCATGATTTATGGAACAAAATGACACAGATGTTAACTACTTATACTGTATTTGGCAGTCATACAGTATGTATGTATGTAGTAGTACATTGGCATTAGGACCATTCTTTAAGCAAGGTAATATTAAATAAATAATAACATTACCTTGACTCCCTGTGTCTGGCTCTTATTCACTATGCCTTAGGTGAGAATACCAAAAATGCCAGGTTTAAGGTCAACTTATTAAAGTGCCAGCTGCTTCAAGGTAAAGTTCACAGTAACATTAAATCAAACAATAACCATCAAGGCCTTGCTTGACCTATATGGCAAGTTCAATAAGTAATTTTGAATAAGAGTTTTTTTTGTTTATTCGTTGAAAATAGAGGTAAGTGATATGAGGAAACTGATCATAATTCAAATCAGTGTTATTTTATTATTCAGATATTGAAAAGGATTTATGACAAGTGTGCACTGGAATTTGGAATAAAATTAACATAAGTAAATTGTTAATGTGACATTTTGGATGTATTTGTTTGTTACATCTTCTTGTCAAACTACTAAACGGATGAGGCTGAAACTTTACACAATGTACCTAAACAAGACCTGGATGAATTTACTAATTTTGGCTACTTAAAGTGCAATTATGACTTATATTTTTAATACTGGTATTGACATGGATCAGTTGAGCTACCTGTAGATTGTTTGCAACAGTTTGCAGATAGCTTAATTGTTTCTATTGTAAATACTAGTTTTAATTTAAATTTGTTATTTGATTGTTATTTTCTTTCTGAATAAAGATATAATTTTAATAATAATACTTATATTTTTAACCTTGCACAACCAATTCAGCCAGCGTGTTAGGACAGCTTCTAACTGGTATTGATATGGATCAGTTGAGCTACCTATAGACTGTTTGCAACAGTATGCAATTAGGTCACAAATAAGAACTAGGTAGTAATTACAATTGAAACAATCAATTGTAATTACTAGTTCTTATTGGTTTCTATTCTATGATTATAAAAGACAGGTTCATTACAACGATAAGAACATAAAACATTTTCATGGTCTAAATGTAAATAAATATATAATCCTTGCTAACCCAATATTCAGGTCTTAGTTTTATTAAAATATTAAAACCAGTCTTATATCTTTTCTCCCGCATTTGTAGATTTTGTTAAGGTGGGTGAGATCCTCTACTCTCCACCCTTTATATAAAAAATTGATAAGAAATAGCTACTTATCTGTGTTTTAGATTTCCAAAAGAGTATGAGTGAAAATTTACTTCTATGCATTTTTAAGTGAGTTTATTACTTTCTGTCACATTTAATGATGAATTTGAAAGACAAAATTTCATTAAAATCTAAATTTATCTAAAGTATATTTGTATGAGGGCTTAGAGGTTCACCTATGATAATATAATAGAAAGATCTATGCCAAATAAAAATTTAAATATTAAAACTGCTTACCTACCTACAAAAGAACACTGTTTTCTAGACTAATTAATTTTATCCGTTAGCCAAGTACACTTGCTTGTACTTTTGAAGGGTGGACGGGTAACGACGGTGACGGTGGTGTGTTGAGAGTAATAATAGGTTCTAAAACTAAACACAAAAGATCGAAAAATATGATATCGTTGATTCATCGTTTATGCGAATTTACCGACCGACATAGATAACTCGTTTTATTTGTACACACAAAGAAAATTGCGATTCACCCACATCAGAACAGAGCACCAGCCATTTTTATCAAAAAAAGTTAAAAAACTACGTTTTATACTTACATAACCAAACGTGATATAATAGCAGATATCATAATTTTTATTCACATAGAATTATTCACTCAAAATAAATACAACAGCAGAGAATGATCAAAACACAACCGATTGTCGAAAAATCAAAGTCGCCATGTTGAAATTTAACGTTATAATCGCACGTCAGTTGTTTTTTGACTTTGACAATACCGTTCTACTCTGACAGTGAAGTAGTATTTTATACGATCATCATCATCATACAAGGCTTCTCAATCTGATTATGGAACATAACGCCATCTAGTATGGAGTAGCAGAAGTAATATCCAAATTTGACTTTTTAACTTCTTTTACTAGAAATACATTCCGTTAAAATTCTTTGCATCGGAGCCTCTGCCTGCCAAAGTAGCCCTGTTTATAGCAAACCAAGTCTCACAAAACATTTTAAAGCAAGATATACAAAATAAAACAGGCGTAAACATTGCACAACAGTGCCATCTACATAATTTGTTGTGAAACAAAGTATTCGGAACAAAGTGTTCGAAAAAATGAAGTAGAATTTCTCAGTCTACTAACCAACCGATTTCAAAAAGGTACTGTTTTAGAGGATTTTTGGTGAGTTGTAGATGCTTTAGCGTTTGGTAAGATAACTTTTGCTACCACATTCGAATTAAGCAGAAAGGTGCTGCCAACTAGAACATTTTACCTTAAGAAAGTGGTGGTTTCTATAACAACCGAACAATATGCATGAAAGACAATGTTGTTATGGTGTGAGAACCAGTTAGGTACTTCTCACATACCACAGTTACTGGCACATTGCCTATTTATAGGCAAATAAAATATGAACTTGTTTACACTGTATTAAAAGGCCCTCGTCTAATTTAGTGTGACCAACTTCAACTAGTACTAACTACCTTACCTACCTTAGGTAGGTACCAGTATCTACTTCCAAGCGAATACTTAACTTATTTTCGAAGACTTAACATAAAAAGCCACTTGTCACGCTATCGCTACGGGGCCACAGACGGCCACACAGGAAGCCAGACAAAAGATTGGATTCAAGAGTCGCATTCTGATCTGATTTAACGCTATCCCCATGACGACTATCACCAAAGTCACCGAGTCCGGTACCTATACCTAACCACTTCAGGCTCAGGGAATGATTTGGGCTCACAGAACAACATTGCGGCTGCTTGGCATGGTTGGATAGGTACGGGGATGCACAATAAACTCCTATGCGAGTTGTACAGACGGTACAGATCTCACTTTACGAAGTAACATTATTTCATTTGTGTCTCAGTTCCCCCCGGCTGACAAACATAGAATTAGCCATTCATTGCAGCTACAATGACATGGCTGCTTGTTCAGTTCAGCCTAGCCAAAGACCGGCCAGTTGGCAACACTGCCCACGTAAACTTAGTTTCTCTTCGCCCAAGTAAGAGGGGGACGTGTTATGTGTTCGAGCGCATATTTCTTGACGTTCTGTGTAGTTTTTTTTAAGTGAATTATGTGATTGTGTATTAATTAGTTCGTTATGGCCCATAAATACGTCCGTGAAGATTTAGTTGGTAAACGATTTCTCGCTGTGAGTGGTGTGACAAAAATAAATGTGAATAAAGTTTCTGAATGGGGATGGAAAGCTGGTGTTATCAGGGCAGCATCGCTCAAAGATAACAAGCATAAGGAGCTTCAGGTAAAGTTTTAAAAGTCCATACAACCTAGGTACCTTCTAATGGTTATTTGTTTTTAATAAGTGTTTCATTCTTAACATAACTTATGTTTAGACGTTCTTTATTGCTATCTATCGAATCTGGCTTTGTTCAGGTTTGTCTATCCTAGGCAGTAGAAGGTAAGGTACCTACCTACTTAACAACATATATAGGTAGGTAGGTACTTACCTACCTAATATTCAGGAAGAATTATTATACCTACCCGGCTACCTTAAACCAACGTAAATTAAGTTGGTACGGGGACCTAGGTTCTATGTACCGGTTATATGTACCTACCTATACTATACCTACCTACCCACCCATCTACGAATCGAAGGAAACCAGCACCATAGAAATAGATAATAATTAATAATCTATTCTTATGCCAGCACCTCAAAAAGGTGACTTCCGTTTAGCCCCTAAATAAAGCTACCAATTACCTGGGTACCTACCACCATTATGTTACGTGTTGTGCTGTGCGCGCATAGTACGCGCTTTTCTACTATAAGACGTTCTTCTACGTGCATGCATGCATATATTACTTACCTACCCTCCTACTGTTACTACCGAGAAAACAACCGTCGTCGTCGTCACTTCTACCCACACTTACAACAACCAACAATTTCCGCAAACAAATGCCTGCCTGCCTAAGTACGTAACTACGACACATCAGAAAACGTCATCGTTGATGCCATGTTGATGCTACGCAATCTCCTGTTTTAGGCGGGAAAGGTAGTCGGTTAACTACAACAGGTACCTCGCTACATTGGATAAAACTGGAGTAGTTTTCCTTGCGTTTTCATTTCTCGTGATAATTAATAATTAGGTACACCTTGGGAATTAGAATAGATCGAAGGAAATTCAATGTGTGCATCTCACACTCACATAATAAGATTAGAGACTTGAGACTCAGCCAAGTAAAAGATTATATTGGGATTTCCAAGATAGAGCCAAAATACTTACTGAGAAGGCTGAAGGCTGGAACGCGGGCTTGAAGAATGCCTTGCTTATGTAGGTAGGTAATATAGTTATGTCGAACTTCTAATGACTTAGCAATTTGAGCATCATCGTCTAATGACGTGAAAAGAACATAGTGAAACTATTAATGTATGCCCCAATTATTTCGGAACCTTATAACGTCATGCCTTCTCGTCTCGTGTTTAAAGCCTAAAAATCGAGCTGTTTTAGCTGCGTTCAATATACATACGTTGTACGTACTACCAGTACAGTACCTACCTATCTCACGTAATGATTGGGAACACATATGATTATTTCTGGACGCCTGCCAGCCAGTACACTCAATACAATCATGCATGAGCATGATCCACCTGCCGATCTACCTGTTCCAGTTGATTTAGATCAATTTCATCATTGCTTGTCTTTTCAAGCGTTATGCAATGATAAACTTACTGCAGCGTTGTTCTAGATGTTCCAAAGTTTGTAAATGTTTCAACGCTACGGAATTCAATGCTCATAATTATAATATTAAGGATTTCGTTATTTTCATGCAAATGCAAAAATAATGTACGTATATCAGTCATCTAGTATCCATAAATAGCACAAGCTCTGCTTAGCTAGAGATGATGTAGGTATGAATTATCCAGCATAATTTATTTATTTAATGCTGGAATAAAAGTCATCAATTCGTCATTGTTATATCTCTTGAGCTTGACTGACTTGAGCCTGGATCGATTATCTATAATTCTTACTAATGTTACTGCTAGGAAGAAAACAAACCCAGCATTTATAATGCACATGGCGGGAAAGTTCGTCGACCTCGCTCTCACCGCGCGTTCGATGCACCGACCGGCTACGCACCGGCTGACTCGGCCCAAGTCATCGAAGAAAAAAATGTCCAAGCTGACACGAAAACGCTTTCGGACTTTCAAAACATTCCGATTCAATTATAAATTATTCCCCCTGACTTAACATTTCTTTTTAATCTTTATCCTATCCCAATCCTTGTAATTTAATGATATGAATGTTGTACAATCTTATACGACTTCATATAGACAATTTCCTTTGTCCAGGCTGTCTTCTCCTGGGTGAGCTCCTGGGTGTCTGAAAAATTATTTGACTGATATGGATTATTTCCTGTTTGGATCATTTGGACGGTTATAGTTTTCTTTCTGATTCCCTTCAAATAGTTGTCAATTTTGATAAAGTAATAAAAATACAGTCATCAAACTATTCAATAACGTTTTTAAGAATTATACAGCACAGCACATAACGTAAAGAGTTCGCAGAGAACGATTTTATCTGTGTTGCACTCAAGAACATTGTCTCAAGAAACAAAGAATGCATTCGACAAGCTATAAACTGGATTACGGCAAGCAGGCACCGCACCGGTTCCAGACCGGTACCAGTTATAAAAGCTTCATATTTTATACACAATTTTCATTATTCCTGTGCCGAACTTGTCCATTTGCTTTCTTATTAAGTGTAGATTATCTTTATAAGATTTACCCCCTAGTCATTACGTTTGTCTTGTCTGTTCTGTTCTATTATCATATTTATCATATTATGTAATTCAACAACACAGGTGCAGGTCCTTTGTTTGAGTTATTTTTTTGTAAATAACTGATTCGATCATGTTTCAATCAGTCAGTACAGCTTCCGATGTCTCAAATTAAGAACTGTTTTTGCAGAACAATTGTCGTTTAAATTAATCTCTGAACCTTCCTACCGCGCGGCGCGCACTGACTAAAGAGACTGTTGACAAAATAAACGCTCATCGCTGTCTGGCAGCAATACAATAAGCAACAAACACAATTCCTCACAACGAGGTGCAGTTCCTGTCAGATTGATTGTGCAAGTCACGCTGCAAGAGTTTTGAGTCTGACGCATACGCGCGGAATGTTCTACAAAACGTTCAAAATCAAGACGTACGACAAAAGCGAACTCGCGATGCGTCCGCACGGCTGCAAGCCAGTCAGTTATAAATAGACGACGTATCTTTGTACGTTGCAGCAGCTATTCGCTCTCCCAGTGAGAGAAACCAGACCAACTTCAACTCCCAGCACACGATAATGGTATTTGTTTAGATTACCCATTCGTTTAGAATTCAGACATTGTACTTACATGTTTGTTTTGATGACGATGTATAAAATACAGTCAACAAATTATCAATCGATACAACGGATTGATAAAATAGATTATGATTGCGGTGCTTGACTTATTTCTGTGATACATATGCCTTGAAAATCATGGAACTGCGCAGGATATCCAATAAATGGTGTACCTACCTCTACTTTGTAATTTTTAATTCATGTGTATTCTATAACGTAAGTGTGGTTTAACCGTTCTTTCTCACACACACTCAAACGTTCTTCGTCATACAACCGTACTAGCAGCTACTTGAAATGTTTTTTTATTAATTTTATACATATAGTATAGAATTAATAAAAAAGAACATATACACAACGATAGAACTCGTCAATATTATGAAAGACAATAAAACAATGTCTTTCACTAAATTATCCATCTGTAATGGAGTCAGGCACACCACAGGCATCATAAACTAGTACTAGCTGTCACCTATACTGTCACCATTGTGAAGATTTCAATGATTGGTTAATAGTAAAATACCTACTTCTTGAAACCATTTATCGCTGTGGTTTTGTAATTCTCTACTCCTTGGCGTGACTATCAGTTTTTCCAAGGTTACAATTACGATCAAGCATATTCGTAATAATATACCCGTAGTTCATAAATACAAACGAATAAAAAATACGTATATTAAAATTATCGTAGTTAGACAGTTCGTAGTTAACCCGCTCACATTCATAATAAATTTACCCAATAAACATTATAATTATATCACAAAGAGCGTCACAAACTTCCTCGTTATTTTCTAAAAAAACATTTGTAGTCCTACCAGGCCTCTTATCCACTGATATCAAATACATCAGAATTTGTTTCATTATCACAATGTCGCACTTCGTTGACCTTTGCTAATGTTTTATTGATCCTACTTTTCATTACTCAGCTCTGTGGTTTTCATTTTACGCTTTGAGCAATTTAATTAAAACGTAGGCAAAGAAAAAACACAATGAATCTGTAGTGAGGACGACGAGCGTAGGTATATGAACGCGAATGCGGAAGATGATGGATAATGTAACTGGGCTGAGTACTTGTTCGAAGCCGACCTTCACAAGGTCTCAGGAATATTAACTCTGAAATCTAAAAGAATACATGGCAATACATTAGTTCTGTTCTGAGAGTTCTAACTTACCATAAAATGTTTTAATAACTGGGCAAGTGTACTGTTGTGTGGCTTATTAGCCTAGTTTGCAGTGTTTTCTGTCACCTTGGTTGTGTTGTGCTGGGGCAGATTTATAAGTATAAATAATCTACCTTATTCAGTTCAGAGTCGGTACAAGATACAATACATTACAATCACTAAGAGTGAGTTTAATTTTGAAAATAAAGAAATAACTTTGGTATTATGATTATGACCAAGTGTGACAAAAAAGGGACGCAAGTGAAATTAACCTGAAATGTGAACGTAACTATTGATTGGCATTGTTACTGATATGAAGAATGTGCACGCATGTAACGAATATTTAGCAGTTACAACAAGTATACCTACTCCAAAGCCTTATTGATACTTTATGTTGAAGAATGCCATACGGTTTGATATTAAAACTCCTAAATTTCCTTCTCTATTTTATTACATTCATCTTACCATACTTACCTAGAAAGAAGAGAAGGTGAAGCAAATGAAACAGCTAATGCTAACCCAATGTTTCGCAATCCGAACTAAAATAGTGAATCTAACTGCGCGTTTCGACGCTATCTTCCAGCTGATATCTGTTGTGCAAGTGGCGTGCAGCACAAAGATCGCGAGGGCGAAGGGCGGGAAGTAGGTCAGGGGGGCGCGGGGGGAGCCCTTAGGCCACTTATCAAACGAGCGGGGCTGGCCGACCGTGGGGAAAGCTAGGCTGTCTCTTGAAATTTTTGTTTGGTAGATGTTACTTTTATACTGGTTTGTTTGCGCTTTGTGATGCTGGAGAAAGTCGTAGTCGCATTTGGCATAAGAATACATAAGAGTGGTTTTCTTTAGAAAATTTCCTCATTATTATGTAACTACTACACATTAAATTAACTACTCATGATACTAAATAGCGCATAAAATGTTTCACAATGCTCTTTGTATAGTAGAGTCAAAGAGTTACGTACGGCCGTATTCGTCGATTAGAAAAACTATTGTAAGTAGGTACCTGCTCGGTATTACTATGTGCGATTATACTTCTTATAGACTTGCATTGGTTTCTTCCGATAAGCAGCTTAAGAAATAGCATCAAATTTAACGGGAAAGAATATTGACCTTATTGAAGCATGAACTGAAAATATTCATGCGGTGCAAGTGAGCTGCCTTCACTGCCTTGTACCTAAAACTGGTCTGCAAATTACTAAGAAGACAACATGAAGACAACGTATTCTTTAATTAACCTTTACGGCCCTTGAACGAGTTTTTTTAAATTATCTTTTCGATTAAACAATGGCATTTTACATTCGCATTTCAAGTTGTACAGGTCACGGTGATACTTACTTTATAATTATAACTGAACTTAGCTCTATATTCGGTCAACATTTGGTAGCTTGTATAATCACGTTAAGTAGGTAGGTACGTCTTTGTTACTTATAGTTATTAAATAAGTAAGTACTTAGGTTTTCTATTACTACTTACAATACCACTTATTTTTGTTTTTCACAAAAAAAATATTTGTTTATATACTATCTGCCCCTCTTTAACCTACGGTAACTTAACACTTTTCTGGGAACAAAAGTAGCTTTGTAATATCCAAGATTAAGGTATACTATACATACCAAAGTACTAAATTACATCGAAATCTGTACAGCCCTTTAGGCGTGAAATAACAACAAAAAATATTTAATTACTAATTTTAATTTAATTCTATTATTTGATTATAATTTTCTTTGTTAATAAAGTAATTAATTTTTTTTGCTCTTATCTTTTCATTACTGGTATTGTAAGTACTATACGATACATATACTATAGGGCTAGAAATCGTAGGATATAATGATTTGTTTACTACCTACCAAAAAATAAAAATACGCACGTAATAAAAAAGTCATTATTATTTATAAACATACACAATACTTATACACTTGCTGTCCTTAAAAAGGCTGTAACCTCGGCCGCCGGCCCTTTGTGACCAACCTGCGCGGCCTCTGCTGGTCAGACAGAATGCTCAGTGCCATCCACTAAAATAATACATAATATAAACTCGTTTGATCATACGCCGTCGTGGTCGTCGTCGCGATCTTTCCATTAGCCAGTCAGTTTCATCTTTATTTGTTTTGCAATATCACCCGCCAAAATTGAAAATTGTTTTAAACATTTATGGATCGCTTTGTATTCGAATTCGAACCTGAAATAAAATAATAGATTATGTTCAAGACGTGTGTACTCAGTACTTTAAAAATACTACATTTTTTTCATTTTTTAGTAGGTAAGGTAACTAAGTGGCTGAAAATAGGGGCACCCACAGGAATGACCCATCTGACTCTCTAACGAAAAATTTAACGAAAAATTTCGGTAATAATTATTATGGTTTTTTTTGTTGCTGAAATTTGCGTTTGTTTTGATTTGGTTAAATTATACAAATACAAATTATTTATTACCCACAAAAAATACATTTAGGCATACATTAACTAAGAAAAAAGAAAAGTACATAGAGCTAATTATAATAGGTAGTAGGTATGTCTAATAGGTTGCCGACGGCCCCACACTAGGCTCATGGCCCGTGCCGTGGGTACCCGTGCACCATATTCAGAAAAAATTGTCTAAGGTTTTGATGCATAAAATATAATATATTTATAGGTATATATTTATTTAAATATAGGGAGTTACCTACGTATGCTAATTTTCCATGTAAATAAGCGATTACCACTTGCATGATGACCTTCGTAGGTCTAGGCACAATAAATAATGGCTTTACCACATGACTAGACTATTATACAAAATAGAAGTTGGTAAAGAGCTAGGTAACGTGTACCTAACCTACCTACGTACGTTACTTACCTGTTCTTACTAAGTAACTACTTGCCTTGCCAGCAAGGCAACAGTCGTCGGCGAGTTCGGTGACTAAACTAGCAACACTACTACACTACCTGACGTTAGTAACCTGAGGCTCAAAATTCTAAAAATTCAAATCTGCGTAGTTAGATATAGATACTTACCTAAATTACTACCTACTTCATCAGCACAGCAAACATAGCAAGGGGGTTTCATCACTCTGTCTAGGCGTATTGGTGATAGCAGTGCAGTGCAGGTGTTAAAAATAGGTACTTTGCTTACACAGAAGGAAAAGGAAAGCAAGCTGGCTGCCCTTCCTCTCTTAACCCTTTCCCCCCGGGGTAGTGATTTTTAACGAATTTCCGCTGTTTAACTTTATTATCATAATAAGGTAGGTAAAAGGAAACGCACAGATTTTTTTTAGATTTTTATTATACCTAGAAGTACTATTTCCATGACCTAGACTTAAAAGTACCGTCAGGAACTTTGTGTTATCACAATGTTAGGAACTTTAATAGAAACTACAAAAGTAATGAGATCCAATATTGACTTAGTAATAATTAAATTAATAGGTTTTTAATTACAGATTAACCTCGTGGTATTCAACAAAACCATTTTTCTTTTCATTTACACACAAAAACACGTTGCATTGCGATCATTTACTATGAGGTTTCGACTGAATCTTCTTCAAACTACAAACCTCACACCGTCCCCTGTTCTTTACGAACGAATGCCGATGGATGCCTCTGTTACCCAAGTGTACGTCTTTTATAGTGGAATAGTCAGATTTGCGCCTTTTGGAAGAGTCGCCTTTCGCAGTATTATCAGTAGATGTCTTTCTTTTCTGACTAGCATCTTTTATTGTTATCAAGCCTTGATCAACAGAGCGCCGAAAATCTTTTACGGTAGTCTGTTCCATTATAAGTCCATGAATGACATATGAATTGACAAATGTGATGTCCAGAAGACCCCAGAACAACCTGTGCCACCATTTCGGAGATTTGCTATCTATACAGTAAAGTGCTTTCAAACGATCAGCTGTATCGACGCCGCTCATATAACTATTGTAATATTTGACAGCTACAGGGCATGTACATATATTTATTTATATATAAATGTTAGGAGTTCCTTCGT
The DNA here is from genome assembly GCA_946478455.1 of Eupithecia vulgata. NCBI lineage: Eukaryota > Metazoa > Arthropoda > Insecta > Lepidoptera > Geometridae > Eupithecia > Eupithecia vulgata. Next base: position 5,476,528 of record OX297869.1, on the reverse strand, counting down.
TTTTAGGTTCAATACCTTGCCTTTCTGAGAAGCCAATATTGTCAATTTCTCCAATCAATTACAAAAATATATCAGCCAGTGTGGTACAGTGAGCAAAACAGTCTTCTACCGCTCCAGCATCTGCAATGTATTCCGGTAAAATTGTATCTAGGTGCCTCTTTTTCCATTTACGGTTTGGTTCGGGTAATCGCTGGTTAGTTCTGTGTGAAGACGTATTTGCAGACGGTAGACCAGTTTGAACACTAGATCCAGGTATTGGAGATGTGGGTACCTGATTTATAGGGCACTCCAATGCATCTTCAGTTGACGGCGACGATGGCGGAACTTCGGCAAAAACACTGTCTAGAGCTCTTTCAGAAACCTCATCAAATCCTCTTGGTGAGGGTAGTTGAAGATTTTCCACTTCATCATCGGCCACACCTGCATCAGACTCTTCGTCGCAGTCCGGAAGCTCTTCTAATAACAGGGCTTCAATTAGAGTAGTTTTGTTTGAAATATCCATCTCAATGGCTAAAACAATAAGAAAATAGGCCAGAACAATAATAAAAATAAAGAAACATACGTTTATGATAAAACAACATGCCCACTTCATCGAGTATGTATATTATAAAAACCCATTATTTTTGAGACTAAAATCACCTGATGGTACTTTTAAGTCCACATCAGTTTTTATCAAATATTCATATAAAATAAAGTGATAATACATTATTACAGCTTTTAGAATTGAAGTCAATGATATAAACAACGTAAATAGTAAAAAAAATAGCACTTACCGATGATATTATATTTATAAAACATTACCAATTACACCTCACAGCGAACTGACAAAATGTTCGACAAGGTTCGACTTTTTTTAAAATTTTTGCGGCAAAATCACGCGGCTATTCAAATAACGCGCTGTGATTGGCTTACGGAAACGGTACTCTAAAGGATCGTCAGTTGTGGTTAACATAAAGTGTTTTCGTACTTAAGTTATTAGACGAAAAAAGTGGAGGTACTTTTAAGTACCGTAAGGAGGGAAAGGGTTAAGGATCCCTTAGTCAGACAACTCGGACAAAGACGTCCGGATGGACTGAGTTGGAGGGGTCGATAGTCTTTCGCCGCGACCCCATGGGCACGAAAACATAAATTACCTACATACTTCTATTTATTGGCTAATGCGCTGAACACCTAGAAAAGAGGACCTAGGTATTCCACGCACACGAAAGCATAAATTACCTACACACTTCGCTGAACACCTAGAAAAGAGGACGTAGGTATCTTCTTCTCATTCGTAGCGGTCTTGGCAGAACGGTTGTGGTCGTCATGACGAGTCTTGTTGTATGGACTGTGTCGCTTGCCTCAAGATTAAATCACCATCTCTCCCTATGAGTGGTCATTCTGGCTGGAGCATTCATGCAGGGGGACTCCTACGGCAGATTTTATTTGGTCGGTCCAACTCCTAGGCCCTAGGCGATCTGCCCCTCGGTCTTTTACCCTACACCTTTCCCTGCACAACTAACCGTTCAATAGAGTCTTTGTTTCGCCTCGATACGTGCCCGAGAACCTTAAAAATTACTATTATTGGACCTAAGTATACCGATAGATATTCTGTGGCATGTAATATGTATGAGGTAGCCCAGAAACAGGTATTAATTCAACGTTAGAAATACCTCTTCCTGTCCTAGTCGCTCAAGCATAAGATTCTTGCACGGGAAGATTGGAAATAACTGCCGAAACTCGACCCAAATACTCAACCCATCATCTTTACGTAGGTTAGGTAGGTACGTAACGTATGCGAGGTACAAATTCCTTCGTAAATAGTTTTATTCGTGCCCTTTACGACACCTGTTATGTATAATGAATGAATGTACCTACTACATAGACATACAAACATTACATATGGGTAGAGCATTTTGCACTGTTCGTCAGAAAATAGAGTGTTAGCCTCAAGGTCTTACAAACAAAATGCAAGATTAAAATGCACTAATGCAGTCAGCACGCCTATTGTTCTTAAACCTACTCAGATGCTGTATTATCTATCATCTTAAGAACAATACAAGCTGATTACTTGCTCATTAACAATAGACTTTCATTAAAAAAGTTCTGCAAATTAAAAGCAATTGTTCTTTGAGAACATTGGGTGGAGTTTATCTAAATCAGTTTCGTAGAGTACCTAGTTGTTATTTTACTTAGACCTTTGCATAAGTTAGTACTTTACCATTACCATACTAAGTATGTGTGGGTTTGCCATGGGTTTGCCTATGCATTTGTATACTAATGTACCCACACAGGTACCTAACCTACCTAGTGACATTATAACAAAACGACGTAATGCAGGTTTACATAAGATAATGGCACTTCAACACAAATACTCGGATTGCCAGGACAGGAGATAAATGTCAGTCATGAGTGGAGGCAAAAATGGGCAATTTGGGCAATACGCCAATCTGTCATTCACCTTTAGCTCGTCTCGGATTATAATAACTCAGTATGTAAGTAGACAGATAAATTTGGTGTCCCTCTCACTAAGGAATCTCATCTCATCATCATAAACATTATTGTCTGCATAGTAACTCTACACAATCAAGGGTTGTGTTTTCAGTCATGAAAGTGTTATAGTAAGTCACTGGAATGCAAAATATCCAACAAACTTAGTTTACGCGAGTACTTCGCTTGACTTCCGCATCGCAGTACCAAGTCTCTAGTTGCCGTGTTGTCAATACAAATGGTTTATTTGCTGCGACACAAAGTCGGCGACATGTCTTCGTCGGTCACGCACGGGCTGCCATCCGCTCGTGTTTTACTTGCTCTGCATTCTTATTAGGTACTGTTATCACGAATTTTATGAAAGCTTAGATTATCTTCGTTAGTTTTCTATGATCTAGACGTAGACTAGAAACTTGAACATCTCAAGTTTCATTTCGTTCGCTTTCTTGTTTTTGATTCCGAAGAAGATGAGACTCTCTCACATGCATTATGTTATATAGTCGAATACGCGTAGGTGCTTCTCAGATAGCTCACAGATCTAAGCTGAGTTTATCTCAGCAAGTTATCGTATTTTCAGTTGTTTTCGAGAACATAAAGTTTAGGGCACAAAGAGCCTCGCCTTGTGTGGCACAAGGATCTAAAACCTGTTGGTGAAGCTTTATGTTTTTGTTTTGTCTGGGCTGTTTATATAGATTACAACGTTTGTATTAGATTTAGTGGCTCTGAATATAGGGTTTAGTTTCTGCAAAAACGCTGAAGCATTAATCTTAGCATTCTCTCGTCTTATCCTGAAGCAAAAATAACGAAGCGGTTAAATGATCAAGAATGTAGTTTTCTTCAAGTAGTAGCGAATATTGGATGTCGAAGTAGTAATAATATTAATCATTTCATATCGAAATTCCGTAGGTTGTGTTCTAATAATTTGGACATTCATGCAATTCATGTTTCAAGACAGAAAAGGCATTTATTCGAAAAGCATAAACCATCGCTGAACAACAGGAATCCGTGAGCGAAGAAGGAAGGCACGCGACGTGGACTAACGGAGCGTGGCACTAGAAATTAACTGTTATATGAGCAGGCCCCGTTGAAATAACCTGTTACAGCATTGACGAAAGTATTTCGGCATTCGACCAGCTATGTTTACGAGTACGCATTTCACTTGTACAAAAATAAACTTTCGTATATGCTCAAGTGCATTCCTGAGCGTTGTGAAATCGATGCATGCAGATCAGGCCGAGGTTGTTTGCAAAAATGTTCTCCAATCCGAAGTCAAAATATTGTAGCTAAGCATCGATTTATATGTAGGTACTATTAGCTAAGAGATATATACCTAACTCTGCGGTATTTTACATGCATCTTTACATAAATTAGATGAAGGCTTCAATATCTTTGTATCGACAATACTTCAGTGCGTCTTATTTCAATAGGTGCCTACGCCAGAGGAACGGAGTGTTATTTAAACATTTCCATTGACCAAGATTTGGTATTGTGATTAAAGATTAAAAACTATTATTGAGTCATGAAATCTGTTTTATGACTTGATTTAGTCACTTTGTGGTCTTTTGATCATTTAGTGGCTCTGTCATACCACTCATACCACAATAAAAACTGTGTTTTGTATCTTGATTTTCTGTCTAGTACTTTATTTCCTTCTGATCTCGCACGGTGTATAATCATTTCGTGAGTCAACATCAACATCATCTAGGTTTTTAAATCACGAAGTGCATTTATCTAGTACTATGGCCAGCCATGACCAGTGGCCTTGGTCGGTGAACGGTATCTCGAAGGTTCACTTCAAAGGTTTCTTTACTGATGGTTTCGCAACATCGTCCGAGATTATAATTTACTCCATTTTACTGTTTACCTGCTCTACCTCTACAGTTTATGAAACTTTGTCATGTTTCATTTCATTTTTCTTCTCGCTGCCATGTGTAATATTGTCATTTATCGAATCATTAGATTACGTTTATACTGCATGCAACTGTGTTATTAACATTAAGTTAGGTATGTAAGAATTTATCGTTGATTTGCTGTAGATTATTGGATTCTCTGCTGCAGCTTTATTTATCTCGTTTAGGTTTAGTTTTCAAACATCAAAGTGCTTTATTTCCTTTACACCTTAAAGGACTCATGAACACGTCACAATACAACAGAACAGGTGTGTTACCTTTTTGCAGACAATAAGCAGCCTTTAAAACAATTCCGTGCGTGGAAATCCTCTTCGAGGAAGTAGCATGACACCGTCTGCCTGATCTTACCTAATTACGTAACGGTCCAACACACGGCGGCGGCGGCGACGGCAGGTAGTGCTATGCTAGCTATTCCGTAATAAAACCTCTGCCAATTAAAGTTGACTACCACTTGAGACTGTGTGTTGTTTTGATGTGAGATTGTGGTCAAACCAAGGTCTAATAGACAATGAAAAAAATTAAATTGTGTACTTGACTTTATCTATTTTGCAAAAGTCTAGTTTAGGTAGAACAACTTAGTTTACAACTTGAACTTTTTTTTTATTCCTAACATCAAGTTTAGCCTAACTAGACATCCTGTTGAAATTCGAATTGCTTAAAATCTTTACGTTTCGTATCTTTTGAGTATTTTCATTACCTTCTTCAACTTTAATCGTTAATTGAGTAGATATGTTTTGAGAACATTGTTTACCGAGTCGAGTACTCAGTTTATGTTATTTGTTACGGTAGTACAAAATGTCGTTAAGATAAAGTGAATGTTTGGTATTGGTACTAAGTATCAACGTCTGGTTGTGTCTATATTGTTTGTTAGCTAATAAAGGAGTTTCTGTTGTTATCTCAATTCTTCAGTCGTCGACTCGGCGGGCTATGAATGCAAATAATTGTATTTACCTAAATAATAATACTAAGACATTGTTGTATGATAATTCTATGCTAGGTTACGTTTGGTATATATAATATTACCTTATCAATTGAATTATATTTTTCTGCAAAAAATAACTAAAGATTTTTCTAGAAACCCGGTCCACTTCCACTCTCGATACCTTTTGCTATGCCCTATTTGGGTACCATTGTGTCTCTTGAGCATTACCTAAGACCTGAATATGTACACAATGATTGCAATGAAATAAATGAATATGAATATGGTTGGTGTCCTCTTTTCTTTTTTCAGTCTCTGTGTACGTAACGTACTCTCTACGAGTGGTCTACTTACGTCTGTTTGCATCGAGGCCAGTTGTCAACTTAAATTATATTTCCAATACACTATTATTTTGCTGGTCCCGCCCGAGGTGGCTTTATGTAGTAGAGCGCGACACAGCCAGTTTCTGAAGAAGCGCGGTTCACTTCACAGCTAAGTTGTGTATTGTAATTGTTAATAACAGAGCAAAATAAATCTGCTTGTCTTAAGTCTTACTCACGCGACCGAAGTCGATCGATGAAGACAGTAGCATTCAGACACATGCTAGGCTCTAACATAAAATATGCCTTACCTACTCGATGTCATACTAGTCCAGTAAAAACAATGTCCAAAAGTCAGTGTTAGTAAGGCAGGGGAACTAACTACTGGTACGGTACAACAAACTAAGTATCAAACAAGTCTATGCTATCCAATCCGTGTAAAAGTAACTTCAAATAACAAAGATTAGGAACGTTTTATGTACAAAATACCAAGACAATCTTTAATGCAGCAAAACCACTTGTGCAATATGCAAGTCTCGTTCAACAACCACAACCGGTCCAGCATGAGCTTGAGTTCCATACTCTGAATAATCTAAGAACTCAACGTTAAACACTTTCACGACCTGACTCGGCTGTTACACAAGTTATTTCCTTGTAAATGATAATGCTGATCTGCCTGCAGTTAACGTTCTGGTCTTGGGATTTCTCAGGGCTACATTCTCGGAAAATGACAAGAAATATTCTATAGCGTAGGATTCGTAATTAATGATAAACAAAGAGCATAGGACGTGGCAGCCACTGTATTATATATAATCGCTAGACGGATCTAGTGTAGCGACACACATTTTGTTGTTTATGTTATTATTATATACGTACTTGAAAATTCTATCAGCGAAATAATAATAAAATGACGGTAGAAGATAATTGATATTTACCAAACTTCTTCTGAACCTATATTTAGTGTGTATAACCTGCTTGTAAATTCTTTAGCCATCGTTGTAGGCGTGGTCGTGTAGGTAGGTAGTAGGACTTCTGAGAAACTCAATACGAGTAAGTACAATAAACCTTGAAGAACATTTTTGCGTTATTTGCCTTCTGCTAGAAAAGTTTATGTATCTATTCTATAATAATTTTTGCTCTTTCGCTAGATTCATAGTCATATTCTGTGACTTTACGAACTTTACGTAATTCACTTCCGCTATAAAACATAGATAAAACACTTTCATAACACTAGAATATCTACTACTTTGGGTTTAATGCATGTATGATTTACAGTAAACTATTCCAAGAGTCTTAAGTCCCCAGTCCCCACAATTATTTTATCTTTACATTGATTAGTTACCGTTTCCTCTTCACCTTTCTCAGTAAAGTTATATCATTAATATCTATACACCTATTATGTACTTACATACATACGCCTGCATATAAATCATTTGCATGTCTCACAAAACGACTATTGTTTAATTTGTACGATTTGTTCCCCCATTCGTATTTCGTATTAGTCACTGTCTGACCTCTAAGCGTTCGCTACTTTCTAGCTCCGTTGGTTTGCCGAAATACAACGGCCTTGTCTTGTGTTGCGACACTTGTTCGACTGTCAATAGAGGTCGTCGACCCCACGTGTGAGGGCTGCCTGCCACCTGTGCCATCAAATCTTTGAAGATTTCTTGTGTATTTGAGATTGAGTTTATCTTTGCTTCTGTTCTATTATCTGAATTGAACCCCAGAGGTTGTAATTTAAGATTTTCCGTACGTATTCAAGAAACGCAAATAATTTCCAAATTCGCTAGAACTATCAAGGTCAAACCTTTAGTAAGGTTTAGGTTTTTTTGGCATTCCTTACTTCGGGTTCTCTAACATTTTTGATCTCATTCTGAAAACTTCAATCTCCCAAGCATTCAGTAAAATTCTACAGGCGCAGCGATTACATGCAGCCCCATTTTAAAGCAACGGCAAACGAGCTCCTTTCGGAACTAGGTCACAGTGAAATTGGGACGCGACGAACCCTTAGGGAGAGGGCTTAGTTACTGTTTTGTGACGAACATGGGCACGAGTACCATTTTGAATTTCCGAGACGAGAGCGTACGATTCGATTTTAGGATTCAATTACTGAAATGAGCGGATAGCGTGACCTTGAAACATTAACATTCCAAATGGCTGAGTTTTTTGTTTTGGTTTTGCTGTTCATAACATTAGCGAGACGTTCAGAAGTTCTTACATATTCTCACGTTCGAGGCAGTTCACTTTTGACCACTGGTCTCTAAAAATCAAAGAGAACTAATTTTTTTACTTCATAGAGACTGGTAACTAACAAATGCTAGGTGATGCACATTCCTTTTATACCTACTTGATTCCAACACGAAACTTACGAATTCAATTAGCACTTTTCTATTCAAAGCAGAATCAAAACGATTGTTATACTTTCAAGTTCGGCTGCAGAAAGTCAACGCACGTATAAAAATTTGAGGCCGCCCCGCCATGCCAGGGCGATGGCGCAATGTCTTTCGTAAGCACTCATTCTATTTCATTGATGTTGAGTGACTTACACATTATTTTCTTGCTTTTTGAGTTTTAACACTGTCCCTACGCTGAAGTCCTGCTTGTTTTTGAAGCTCAGTGCTGAATGCTGATATTGAAACTCGTTTTGAAGACTGACCTATAAGACCAATGTATAAAATAGACTAAGTCACTGACATAAAAAAATAAACTTGTGTTTTATATGTTCGTAAAAGGCTAATTATGATTACCTACACAACGCGCAGATATACAGTGTGCCATGTGAATTTTTTTCATTTGTAAATGAAAAAATATATGTTTATTAACACTGAGAAAATTAGTAAGTAAGTATTAAAAATATATACCAAATCAAATTTTCCATCGCGACGTAGATAAACATCGCGGAACTTTCCCAGATTATCCTAGTAGTTGGGATTTTATTGAATCTGGAAAGTTTTCCCGCTTCGTTTGTAAGTAGTTAGTTACTGTAGTTAGATAAGTTGCAGTTTCTTCTGCCCGGATCTTAGAACGCCCTTTTCTGCTACTTTTCAGCATAAAGAAAAACAATATATTTAGAGGTTTTCAGATGGCGGCTTGAGCACATAAATGCCATCACCAGTGTTATTTTTGAATATTTCTGCATTTTATTACTTAATGAACTTTTTTATTGTTTCCACTTGTGTGGAACTTCATGTATGTAATGTACCTAAGGTTCTATCGTAGTTGGTTGCTTACACATGTTGTTTTACACAAATTTCATAATTTAGAAATTTGGTGTAGTCAAGGTATTCCTTCTATTGAAACTACTTCATACATTACATAGCCCCAGTCGGTCATCATCACGCTACCTTAATAAGTGTTGATTAAAAACTTTTACAAGACCTCATTTACTAATTTTAATTTATATTTTATAAACACTTCTGCGTTATTTTTTACTATTCGTTACTATCTAGAAAATATTCAACAGAGGCTTTTTTGCTTTGCTAGCCCTCAGTTCACTCTACGATCAAACGTACTACCCAAGCTCCCGAAAATTATATCCCCAAGCTTGTACCCCTATAAACCGTATCGATCCCCCCCTGTAGTCCCTGTGATGTCCTCCACCTCCCCATTCCATTCAATCCAACTCTAATTCACCACGACTCAAAAATTAACGCCTCTCAAGCGAGTCTCGACATTTTGTCTCAAATTCTCAATCTTTCTAATTGCTATGCCAGCGTCTCGCCGCGACACTATATTTTAATATTCGCTAGACCGAGTAACTTGCCGCGAAATGACAGTTCAGTAAATTAAGTTACGTTTATTTAAATTTAGTTTAGCATGAAATGATTAGAATTGAAATGAATCCGTCACTGTTTATGGGCTCTACTCGTGCAATGTGTTTTGTACGTAGATTGACTCGAAGTTAGCTTTGAATAAATTGAAATCAACAGATCTATTCATCTTAGTTTCACTTCAATCTAAAAGTTAATTGCTTTAACTTTCACTTCATTGTTATAGGAGTAAACATTCTTGTTTACAATCGACATGCTGTTTACTCAATTGTCGCACTAGATTATATCATAGTTTGACGAAGTTATAAATTCACGTTAGCCGATAACAATGGGAACAGAGATTTATATGGCTCGTAATCAGAACTTTTATTTATAACACAAGATTATGGCAAATAAATTAATCAAAATAGACTGACTAATTGATACAGAGACCGATAAAGCCAGTGTTGTAAATAAAGAACCATTGAAGACAAACCGTGCACAATAAGCTACGGAAACATTCGAACTATAAAACAAGATAGAACGTGTTAAAAGAAAACTTTATTTTAGTAAAGCTCTTGTTTTTGTATAAAAGTAAAAAGAATTCGAGGCAAAAAACAGAGCAGAGCGTGTTATAAAAAACTGGTTTGTTTGCTGTATAGGCCGAGTTCTTGGTGATAATGTGCAAAACATTTTATCTATATATAAGAGTTGATGGCTAGGTATTACTTTACGGTAGGTAGGTAGGTTAGGTACTCTCTCTACTTTACTTAAACATTAAATTATAATGAAAGTCATTCTTCGTTTCATGAAGTGACACGGTCTGCGTGCATTCTTGATGCCGGTGCCATATGACACCGTACAGTAGTAATAACAACTGACAATGCTACTCCTTCCTTACCTGATACGGCTAGGTAGATAAATACATGGCTGCTAGCTGGCCAAGCAAGCCTAGATTCCATTCCACACTTCCTCGTTCCAGTCGCACTGAACATACCATGCAGTTGCCAAACGAATGAATAATATTAAGGAACATAACAAAACTGTCAGCTTTCGTTTAAATTCCAGATGATAAAATTAGTTGACTTGGATGGAACTAGATGTAAATTGTAGAGCGAACATAGGTTTTAATTAAGTAGGCTACGTAACGTACCTACTCGCACTGTGATATGGACCGGAAATTCAGGAATTGATTTTTGAATCAATAGAGCCAGTATAGCGTAAGGTGTCTAACCCTAACAAACCAAAGAGAAATGAACCTTAATCACGTACCAGAATTTTAAAAACCAAGTACCTGACTACCTAATTAAATTACATATTTTCCAGTAAAAGTAGAAATACGACACGTAGTTAGAAGCGCGCAAAATAAATGTAATAGACAGACACTGGTTATGTACGTCGAACATTGACCGCAAGGAATGCTCGCATGCACAGCTGTTGTTCCGCTCTATGACAAGACAAGTCGGTGAGAGTTGCGTAAATTATACAAAAAGTTTTGTTTACAGGTAGTCTGATTATAAGGATTTTTGTTACCCTTAGAACTTAGCAACGGCAACACCTCTAGTCAAACGAACTAAATATAACTTTAGTCTTTGAACTTGAACATTGGAAACTTTAATTGTTTTCTCTGTAGGTGGAGTCACCGGCGCTACAGTCCGTAAGAGGTCCCAAAGATTTTCGACGAGAACCGACAGAGACTTCGTGGCTTAGTTGGTTAGAGCACACCCGTACTAAGGTTGGGACGCGGGTTCGAGTCCCGCCGAAGTCGAAAATTTTTGGGAACTTATTTCATTTCTTAGTCTGATTATAATACGAGATCTTAGGTAGTATTTGTTGTTTTTTGGATCAAACACCTGTTGGTTGGTCATGGTACGTTCAAGAGTTACTATAGCACCTGGTACTTACAAAAATATATAAAACATTGGTTTTTTGGTCTCGGTAGTAGATTATGACTATGAAAAGCTTACGTCTAACTGTGGCCATAGACCTAGACTTTTCTTTTAGGACAGGAGGCACCAAGTCAATATTACAGCCGATATGATTAGCTCTTATACTATTCACTTCATTATTTCCCTTCATTCATTCATTGACCGCTTTATGATAATGTAGGTAGGCTGAACTTTGCTTGGATATTGTATTCAATCAAGGTTAAAGGAATGGAGGTCCATTGAACATTGTTTGCACCTAGCCTAGTGCATATTTCGTTTCATCGTATTTCCTGTGGATTTTATTTGATGAATAAAGTCAGGTTTATAGATAGATAGATAAATAAACTTTTTATTGGGTTCACACAGGAAAAGGTAAAAAACACACATTATAATTACTATACATTATAATTAATAATAATAACACATAAACACATACCTATAGGTACAGAAATAATAATAATTATAGAAAGTTAAAAAAACTGATGGCAAGGGTCCACTCCACCCGCCTGTTTCTGCGCTGCCGTGGTGTGCCCAAAAAGGTCAGTCTCAGCTTTATGCTGTTCTGTACCTACCAGGATAGCTACAAAACAGCGCTGGTTTTCAGACTGACTCACTTTGTAGTTTTTCAGTTGAGTTATTGAAAATGCTTTGCAAAATGGGTTTGAAAAATCGATTAAGATATCTTTAAATAGTGATATGTTTGTTGGGTACTTTACTTACCTAGGTTTCTATCACGTTTAATTTTTACACTCTGAAGCAGCCAGTATAATCCTCAGGCTATATAAGAAGCTGTATATCTGCGGTTATAGCAACATAAACGGGGAAATAGCTATCGAGGGGAACATTACGCGAGTAAGGAAGTCGTCTCGGATCGGAAGGGATTCAGGATGCGATGGAATGTGGAGCGAGAAAAACTATAACCCTTCCCTGTTTTGACGAAAACATAACAAACACCAGAACTTTGTACCTACTTAGCAGAATTACCAGCATAAAATGGTAATCATGCTTCTGTGATAACAAAGTCCTTCCTGACACAACCTTTTATATTTTATATTTACATGTAAGTTCGAGTTTCAAGTATCGTGATGATTTGTATTACAGAATACTAATTGTACGTCATTCTATAGCGTAGATATCAAAATCTTATACACTTTACCTAGGTCATTTCATGACCACGCTCTTCACCAAGGGACGCGTAGCAAGCATATCGAGTTTTACAGAATGAGCCTGCAGTTCATTGATGTGAAGATACAACTTCTAGGTATTAAATCTTATTTGTGATACCTACCCAGCTGTTTGTGGTCGGCCGTTCCTGTAGCCAGGCACATTATGCCTTTACAAACAAAAAACTTGAGTCTAAGCTAAACGAGTACAAAATTATAGAAACCTAAATAAAATATAGTAAGTAAAGAAATGGAGTTAAACCTTGCGATAAGTACAAATACAATGTGGCGCTTTGCATGTTCAATGTCTTTGCTTTGTTTGTATCGAAACCGTTTGCTCATTAGCATTTATAATAGGAATTGATCGTACTCAGGTCAAGCTAAGTGGGTAGGCTAGGTAGGTAGGTACTTTATACATTAGCTCGATGATATCACCGCTCACACATCTACCATGCAATGCCAGACAGATTTGCTTTCAAGGCATAACGCTGTAGTATAGTATGGTATCAATAGGCATGCATCTATTTGCCCATTCAACCAACATTCATCAATTTTGCTTTTGGTTTGAATGACCTTCTAAACTTTGAAGTTAAATAACTGAAGAAATGCGATTTATCGACCGACACGATAATACCATAAAGACTGCAACATAATTCAAATTACTCACCTATTTGAGCAGCACGCCCAGACTACATCAAACGTTGGTATACCTACCGCTTTCTAGACCAGATTGCTAGAACAAAACAATTTGGAGATGGCGCTCCTAATGTACCTACTCCTAGACCTACCAAAGAGTAAGACTCCCGACAAGAGAACCGAGACAGCTCTTTAGAAAGTCCCGTGACAGTATCTTACAAACTGACACATTTCCAAACTTCGCAATGTAAAACCGCGTCTGCAGAACCACCCACCTCCCTACTTAACCCCCTTTCATCCCCTTTTAGAGCAACACCGGGGGCTAGCCTTATAATGGAATCTGGTTTTACTGCCCCCGGTCTAAGGATTCCCTGGGATATAGTCGTAAATATTTCATGACACCGTTCCGGACTTCTCATTCTATCCTGCCTGCTATAAACGTTGAGAAGTTACTTTAAGGTGCAGTGCATGGTTTCAAAGACAGTTATTCTTTCGATCTGATGTATATTCTTAATAGTCTGATGTACCAACCAACACTGCTCTGTAAGATATGCTCTGTTTTGGATCTCTCTCTTATTTCAATGATATTTTGACTTTGAAATCTTTCACTTTTATCTTGTTTATATATGTAGGAGTCATAATAAGATCATTGGTAAATTAAGTAGGTTAGGTAAGGAATGATGAGTTGTTTGCTCGCCGTATCGGACCTCTTGAATGAATATGGATTAAGTATGCAGAGGTCGGTCAGTGACTGCATCCAAGGTCATGTTTCGATTAAACATCATCTTACAATGCGTCATTATCATTGTTTGCTGAATGTTTTCGTCTCGCTTATTGTCCGTCCTTTTTCCATACTTCTGGTAGGCATTAAGTACATGTTTCTTTGACCCGATCTCTCATCCATCTTTCATCCATAGCTTCACAACTTCAGACCTTCACCTTTTCTTCAGTTATCTTTGTCTTTCTAATTCGTAATCATTTTAATTTTATATTTCATTTACATAATTGATTGACGAAAAACGTACCGTAGAATCACATTCCAAAGTTGTACCTATAAACATCGTTCTGTTCCAGTTCATTATGCATGTTACATCAAGCAAGGCCACCGTTATCAAGTAATTTTATGATGAACGTTAAATTCTTTATCTGATATTCTCACGCCATGTTTGCTCTGGATCTTTTATTAGCTATGTTTGCTTTAACGTTATGTTTCCTCTTACACTCTTATTTCATTTGATCTTAGCAAGCCATCTCTATGCTATGATCAAGCTTTATATTCTTTTTTATTTTCAAATAAGATAGGTACTACTGGCAAGAGTTAGGTTAACTTTTCTTAAAGTCTATTGACCTCCATTTGACTTGACCACAATCTCACCTGGTGAAAAGTGAAGATCTGGCCGACTATTTCTAGAAAGAATTCAAGGTCTTACAAAAGCTAAGGACTATTTTGCAATGCGTTTCACGAGTATGCCTCGCTCGCGACAGGTACGATCGTCTGCCGAGTTCATTGACCCACTGAACCACAGGCGAGAAGCCCCGGCGACTTTGACGGGAAATTAACATTTTGTACTATTCGGTGTTGAAGTTGTACGAAAATAGTTCAGACTTCCGAGAAGGTTTAACACGAACGATTCAATTATAGAATAAACTCATTCATTGATTAGAAGTATATTTTGCGAAAGGTCTGACTGATCCGTGATCGATCACTAAAGGGAGGGGGAGGGACGTAATACTTACAAAACTTAATAAAATCACACTTGCAGACTGTGTGTACAAACAAGCACAGCATCATCTAGCCCCGTAGGAAGCACAGCTTGTGATAAGCAATGGTACTTTACTTACTAGATAACTGATGTACGTATATACCTATATGTATCTACGTACATTTGGATGTAGTTAAGTAGGTAGGTTAGGTATATACCTAGAAAGATAATTATTTTAATTACACAGTACAATATAAGAGTTATTTTTTTAAGAAGAGCATGTGTTAATTAAGCGTAGGTTAGGTACTTACCTACCTACTTATTACCAGATACCGTAAAACGTGGCAACTTAGCCATATTTTTGGTCAAAAATCTCAATATTTCCCTTATGAACAGATGCATTACAATATTTGTTTTTGCATGGCATAAAATAGATATTTGGCTAACATTGTATGCATGTGTCATTCTAAAAACCCTATTCAATTAAAGCTTACAGAGTATTAAAAAAATAGGCAGAGTTGCCAATTTGCCAATTTTGGCAACTCTGCCTACGCTCAGT
Source organism: Eupithecia vulgata (assembly GCA_946478455.1). NCBI lineage: Eukaryota > Metazoa > Arthropoda > Insecta > Lepidoptera > Geometridae > Eupithecia > Eupithecia vulgata. Next base: position 5,461,172 of record OX297869.1, on the reverse strand, counting down.
ATTTCTTTAATTTTGCAGTAGAATTGTTCGCCGGGTGAAGATACTATGGAGATTTATGTATATTTTGTAACGCAAAGACCAGGTAAGTAGAAATCATTACAGAAAATGGCAATACTGACAGCAGGCAAAGTTGCCAAGGAGTTTTGAAAATTTCTATACAAATACTTCCTAATGCATAGGGTTGTCAAAAACAAACACGGAAACGAGAATCATCAGGTATATTTATGTAGGTAACAATAAAAAATATTTTCTCGCCTATCCTTAATTTTAAAAAGACACATACTACGTACTCTAAAAATGGTATGGATTCATCACAAGTCTTAAAAAAACATAAAAAATTCTGTGTCAACCATTATCTGCAAAGTAGCCTATGTCTGCTCCTAGGATAACATTTACCTCCCTGACAAATTTCATGCAGATCTATTCAGCAGTTTTGGCGTGAAAAGGTCAGACACACAGGCAACAGACAGACAGAGTTACTTTCGAATTTTTTTTTTGTAGGAATAGATTCATAGAAAAACATGCATCTGTAGGTATAATAATGATACTTGTAAGTATTTTTTTTTATTGAATACTTCGACTATAATATGAATTTCGCGTCAGCTTAAAGCGTAACTAGTCTACTTAGCGACTAGTGACCCCAGTTAGTATTACTTTCGTCTTGTTTCAAAATATTGTAGTGCAATAGGTAGGTACGCAAGATCAATAACGATCATGATCATTGATTACAATGCGTAATGCGATTGTAATGCGTGTCACTGACAAACAGTAATAATTTGATTGTTTTGAAAAAACTAAAAACTGACGTTAAATTCCTACGTATTTATACTTTTATTTAAGTTTTTCGGGATAAATATTTATTCCTCGGGAATGAAACTTTTAAAATGACTGCTTCGGGTTCATTCTCCATACAATAGCAAAAGAATTAACAACAAAATCGGACTACGACTAAATAAAAAAAAAATGTATATTTTTTTTATTTATGACCACGCGTCGACTTGAGAACCTCCTTTGTTTTTCGTCGGTTGAAAATAAGAGGTTCCATAGTGGCGATTTTTGGGAGGCCTAGGTATATGCTGTAGACTTCATCAAGATAAAACATGATGATGATGATGATGAAGTTTTAGTATTAAAATTTTTGACAACCCTAGCGTGTTTGGGGTTTTGGGGAAGTTGCCATCGAACACACTCTATTTTCATTACTTTGCGGATATTTCAATAAAATGAAGAAATAGCAATACCTGGCATCTACAGACATGGTCCTAGATATTTTCTGCGTAAACTATCAAAATTGCACTAACCTGAGACCTGCAGATTCTGCTCTGCGACCACAATTTGGCAAGAAATTTTTATGCACGTGCTTTCACCACTTCGCTTAGAATCGCAATATTGGAATAACTATAAATGTTACCGGTGTGAAAAATATAACAAATGCTACCGAAAACTACAAAAAATATTCTCCCACAAAAAACAAACTTGCGTAAGGATAGAATTTTGAATTATTTAAAATTTATTCAATTTTTTTACTGTATGGCATAATTGCCAAAGCTAGGCGAAGTTGCCTCATTTTACGGTAGGTAAGTAGTACCTACTTATAGGTATTTACCTACGTATTACAATATATTTGGAAGTAGATAAGTAAATTAAATAGATAAATAGTGAGGGCTGGTGCGGCGGCAGATTTTGCCGAAGATGCAGGTCTCGACTTGACAGAGCATTTGCTCCCCTTGGGGTCGAGACGAGACCCTAGGTCCGTGGAGTCCCGAGGCTCTACGGATTTTCAATAAGTTAGTGCGTCTGGTCGAAGAGATGCGTGACCCAAGAGCTGGTGACTGGTGAGTATCTGGCACAACGCATCAGCATTGCCATAAAGCGTGCTGCGGGATAATGCAGCCAGCGCGTCTTGGGCACGCTTGCGTGCGACTGGTATTGATATGGATCCTACCTGTAGATTGTTTGCAATAGTCTGCAGTTATATTATATAATACAGGTTCTTCGAACCTACTCCAGGCACCTGTTTTCACAAGACAGGTTTGACAATATCTACCTATTATATTATTATAGTCATTTAATCATTTTTAATAGTCACTACCTTTTGAGAATAGAAATAAAGAATAAAAAACATTATTATTTTCTTACACATACTACAATACAATACAATACAATACACTTTATTGCACACCAAGAAAATACAGAGAAAAAGTAAACAGGAAAAGATGGTAAAAAAACAGAGTTGCACAACATAGTGACTAGGTAGGTTAGGTACAGTATACCTACCTGGTTGTCCCGCTGATGAACCCAAAAATTTTAATTGATGAATAAACCTTGTTTTCCGAATAAAAAGTACAAATCTAGTTTGTAGATTTGATTTATAGCCTACCCTACCTTTTTATTGTTTCGTACCCAAAGGGTAAAACGGGACCCTATTCCTAAGACCCAGCTTTCTGTCTGTCTGTCTGTCACCAGGCTGTACCTATCTCATGAACCGTTAGAGCTACAACAGCTACACAGTAACAAACAGTTGTAACAGTAGTAACAGTTGAATTTTTCACAGATGATTGTATAACTGTTAAACACTAAAAAAAATATCTTTGGGGTCTTCCCATACAACAAACGTGATTTTTTTGCTCGTTATTGCTCGTTCTTGATAACAGCAACAGGCAGGCGCTTAAAATATGCACTTTAAAACAAAAAAAAAAATTAAAATAAAACAAATAAAAGGGGTACGAAGTACGGTTACGGGTATGGTACGGAACCCTTCGTGCACGAGTCCGATTCACACTTGACCGGTTTTTTTCTTGTTAGGAGAGACAGCAGAGACCTCATCGTCATCATCATCATCAGCCTGCTGCTGGACATAGGCCTCCCCTAATGTAATGAGTGCCATAGCGCCCTGTCTTCAGCTTGCCGCATCCAGCATCTGCCAGCAGTCTTTCGCAAATCGTCTTCCCACCTGGTCGAAGGGCGTCCTGCACTACGTTTGCCGAGTCACGGTCTCCACTCAACAACACGTTTATACCCCAGCGGTCAGTCGGTTCTTCTCGAGATATGGCCAGCCCACTGCCACTTCAGCTTGCTAATCCTTTGAGCAGAGGCCTATCTCAAGCTAAATAATGCTGCTACACAGATAATAATATTAGATATATTATGTAGTTATTATTATTAAACAATCTGACAGCATCAATTCCGCTATCTCACAGCGAAACCAATAACATTTATCGTCGAGTCGTGAAGTTGCTGTGATCTTGCGTTTGGCCTAGTTTCGCAACCTTGGTAGTACCTAGTACCTACCTACTCGTTTCTAATAATAATGACGGCGCAGCAATGGAGATGTGCCGATTAAGGCGCATACCCCACCTAAAGTGGCGCCGCGCCGCGGCCGCCACCTAATTTTATCTTATTATTCCGTTTAACAAAGGAATTTTCAAAAATCCATCTTCCAGTTTGTGATACCTATCATAAGCTTTTTTTAATGCCTCTGTAATAGTTTTATTGTTTTTACCCAACTGCAGAATCTGCCCAAGGTAAGTGTATTCGGAAACAATTTCGAGAAGATGGCCATGTACGACGACCGGTCCCGGATCAATGTGGCCATTGATCATGACCTTTGTTTTATCCAAGTTCATGCCAAGACCGATACGTCGTGAGGCTGAAGCTAGGCCGTCCAGCATCCGGTTAAGCTCCTCCAGCGACTCCGCCATCAAGACTATGTCATCAGCGAATCGCAGGTGTGAGATCTATTCGCCGTTTATGTTGATGCCCTTACCTTTCCAGTCCAGCGTCTTAAACACATCTTCCAACGCGCTTGTGAACAGTTTCGGGGATATAACATCCCCCTGTCTCACTCCTCTGCGCAAAAAATCTGTAAATTACTTACCGTTAGCCTATAAATAAGTTGATGTTTTTTCTCAAGCCATGTATCTTTTCGAATGTAGGTACCTACTTAGCACGATAAGATTACGTACCTTGTCATGGGCCAAAATGATTTGATTTTAGGCCCTGTTTGTAGAGATTGAGATAGTCCTATCTGGAGAATGTAAGGTCCGTGAGAATTAGAACAATACAATCGTCAGCTATTACTGTTATTGTGAACTTTATTCTATATCTGTGTTATTTATAAATTTTAGCTTTAGTTACAATTATAATATATTCTACATATTTACATATTTTCTAAACACAAGTTTAATTTAAACTTAGTTAGAGCAAGGTGTCATTATCTTTGACCCTGATAGGTTTAATACAAGTATGTTTGTACTACAGAGACTACTACCAATCGTTAGGATAAGGATTAAAATAGCCTATAAGTACCGACTTTGATAACCTATCTTTTGTGAATAAATAAGTATTTTTTTTTTAATTTTTTTATTTAAATGTTTAGTTTGTACAAGTATTATTTATTCTTTTAATTTTGTAATTTGCTGTAAATTTTACTCCAACTACCAATGAGCCTAAAAGTCGCGTGTGTGCCCTTGCGTCTAAACACAAGTTTAATCTAAACTTAGTTAGAGCAAGGTGTCATATCTTTGACCCCGATAGGTTTAATACAAGTATTTTCTAAGGATGTTTGTTATAGTGCTTACCCGCACTCTGGGCATCTCTAAGAAATTAAATAAGTTCCCAAAAAATGTTAGAGATGCCCTCCTGAGTGCGGGTAAGCACTATAATAACAAAAATCCCGGCAACACCTCTCGTCGAAGGAACCTAATACAAGTATGTACATATTTGTACTAGAGAGACTAGAAATCGTTTTTAAGGATTATATATCCTTTAAGTACCGACTTTGTAAACCTACCTTTTGTGAATAAATAATAATTATTATTATATTTCGGTGCGATGCAAACTGCGAATGGTATTTCGTATTTAATATGAACTTAGCTGGTCATCCATCATACAGTACCTAACGTACCTTATATAAATACGTAACGAGATTAGAACCGATTTACTAACTCACTTCCCTTCCGCAAACTACATACAAAATCACAAACCATTTGATTCTTAAATTCCTCCGATAACTAAGTAATATAATAACCTCGAAACTTTGCAATTTTTTTCTATTGAGTCAAGTTGAGTCAATCGTGTTTCGACTTCTATAACGCACTAACTAAAATCCTAAACTTTCGAGGATCATCAAAAAAGATTTACAAAATAGTGTTTTCTTGCCTTAAAATTAATTTTTCGTACAGACAAAACCTGGGTTTTGGGTCCTACTTCATCGTAAGTTTCTAATCTCGTACTCCTATGCGTTATATGGATCGCCTTTGCACCATTTTTAATGGACTTTGTAATAATTATTGTCTATTGGTCCTTAGTTCTTCCTTAGCCCAAACAGGCTGTGGTTAGTAGAACACTTTTTTCGCTTCCACGTTTTAAATTATTTTTATTTAATGACAATACTTTTAACTAGTTACCTAAATCCTAATTTTATTTATTTACATACTGGGTATGATATATCTAAGTTCAAAGCCAATTATAAATTTCCACCTATAGGTTATTAATTAGATGAAAACAACCCCATCACTAGACCCTTCATTGTTATGGGTGCGCAACGAGGAATAAAACTTAACAGTTATTCCTACTGAATGAAGCGCACCAAAACGGGTGCGCTATGTGGAAGTACTTTGGTGCGGTTCATCTGGGTGCGGATCATCTGAGTGCGCTACGAGGAATGCCTCTCTTTATCAGCTGTCATCTCCGTACTTAGATACCAACACCTTTCTGACTCATGTACACTTCTACAATTTTTTGTATAGGTAGGGTACTGTTATTTTTAAGTAGGTACCTACCTATTGATATTTTTTGTATAATCGTATAACAGCTTATAAAATAATCTTACATAGTAGTAAGTAGGTAATACATCAAATTTTTCTAAAACTACACAAAACAACTAAGTTGGTATTGCTCATACTTATGTATTATGAGGACTACTCATTAGGGGAGGCCTATGTCCAGCTGTGGACTAGTATAGGCTGATGATGTGCCATCATGTACGTATACGTAGGTACACGTACATATGTGTTTTTATTATGTTCTACTAACACAACTTTTTTTAATCGTCAAAAGACCTTCGTTTGTCCAAAATCTCAACTTATGACTTGATTATCCTCACAATTTCCGTCTTTGATATGATAATAAAAACATAAGAAGCTCTATCTACCATCTACGAATCCTTTCAAGTTCCCATGTAAAACTAAATAATAAATAAATAATGCTGGACAATTCACACATCATTATCTAGCCCCAAGCTAAGCGAGCTTGCGTTATGGGTACTAGATAACTGATATACATAATACAATACATTACATAGATAGTTGTTTTTATTATACATAGAAAACGACAGAACACCCGGAACAAAAACCTGCAGATCGTACAAATATTTGTCTCAATCAATCGAACCCGCAACCTCCTGCGTCGCAGGCGGACCTTCGCCCACCGCGCCACAGAGCTCGAAGCTAAAATTTAACTCCACTGTATGCCTTTGCATTGCATTTATGCTGTATACAAAGATATTGCGTAAACCTCGCGTAAGTAAATTACTAGTAAATCATGATTCAGTCAAACATAATCTTTGCTTTACCTCCCGCGCTGAAACACGGCTTTGTGGGGGATTGTGGAGATGACAGAAGTAGGACAAGCTTTGATCTATCGCAAATGAAACATTTGTGATCTTTACCTACTTATGTTGGTAGGTAATGGTAGAGATTCTGTTAGCACAAAACCTAAAGTAGCTTAAAAAATCAATTATTTTACTATTGTAAGCGGCTTAGGAGTCTTACAGTTATTATTAACCCGTCAAACTACGTTTTTTTTTTATATGCTGGACAATTCACCTATCATTATCTATCCCCAAGCTAAGCACAGGTTGTGTTATGGGTACTAGATAACTGATATACATAATATTATACAATACATAGATACATTATTTTTAGATGAACACCCTGAACAAATGTCTGCAGATCGTACACACATTTGTCCCGAGGCGGAAATCAAACCCGCAACCTTCTGCGTCGCAGGCAGACCTTCGCCCACCGCGCCACATTGGTCGTCGAGTTTTAAAGTAACATAGCCTAAAAATGTCTTAAGTCTTTTTTTTTCTACGGTGGAAATAAAAGGACAGCTACATTTTAAGGCTACAATTAGCTTAGGCTAAGTCAGCTCATCGTCATTTTCCATCAGGTGAGATTGTGGTCAATCGGCCTATCAACAAAAAAAGAAAAAGGTTTTGGTGACAAACCAACAGAAGCGACACCGATATTTCTTTAGTTGGCTGAATCATGAACGCTATAATTTGCTTTTATGACTTTGTATTTGTTAAACAGGTCCCTGTTGTTATATTTAATGTTATGATTTTATGATGGAGGCTGTACCTATTGGCGGTTTGCTTACAAACATTTTACGTCGAATTAGGATGCAATGAAGATGGAATATAGATTAGATATTGTATAAAGTAGATAAAGTACTTCCTTCATATTGGCTCGAACTATTCTCTTTTTTAGGGTTCCGTACCTCAAAAGGAAAAAAGGAACCCTTATAGGATCACTTTGTTGTCCGTCTGTCCGTCTGTCCGTCTGTCCGTCTGTCCGTCTGTCCGTCTGTCCGTCTGTCAACCCACTTTTCTCAGAAACGCGTAGGGTTATCGAGTTGATATTCACATCATATACGCAGGCTCGTAACCTCTTGAAGCCTCGACATAACTCAAACTTCTAAGTCAACGCAATCAAAAGTTACAGCTGTTTATGTCTATTTTTTTTCAATTTTCCAAGGGAATCACATGCACACAAAACCTATAGGGTACTTCCCGTTGACCTAGAACCATGAAATTTGGTGAGAAGCAAGGTCTTATAGTACAAGTAAAGGAAAAAATCCGAAAACCGTAAATTTGTAGTTTATTCACAGAAAAAATATTTTTTTAATCTTGCCATGGACCAAAAACCTATAGGGTACTTCCCGTTCACCTAGAACCATGAAATTTGGCACGAAGCAAGGTCATATAGCAAAAATAAAGGGAAAAATCTGAAAACCGTAAATTTGTAGTTTATTCACAGAAAAAATATTTTTTTAATCTTGCCATGGACCAAAAACCTTTAGGGTACTTCCTGTTGACCTAGAACCATGAAAATTGGTGAGAAGCTAGGTCTTATAACACAAGTAAAGGGAAAAATCCGAAAACCGTAAATTTTTAGTATATTCACAGAAAAAATAATTTTCGAATCTCGCCATGGACCAAAAACCTGTAGGGTACTTTCCGTTGACCTAGAACCATGAAATTTGGCAAGAAGCAATGACTTATAGCACAAGTAAAGGGAAAAATCAGAAAACCGTAAATTTGTGGTTTATTCATACAAAATAGTACATTGTTACACTAGGGTTAGACGTAACTTATTTAGTCTCGAGACGTCAATAGTTAGAGGGACTAAATAAGTTACGTCATAATCGTTATCAAATCAGAAAATTATTGTGCCTTATTCGTCTGGATTTGACTGATTTCTTTGCTAAAGAGTTTGTACGGAACCCTTGATGCGCGAGTCTAACTCGCACTTGACGTTTTATTTTAGATAGACAACTCTTTATTGTACTACAAAAACACAAAATACAAAGGAAATACATTTGAATAAAGGAAGTACAAAGGGCAGCCTTGTCGCTTTTAGGGATCTCTTCCAGGCAATTTGATTTTGCGATGGAGATAGGTAGGTAGGTACCCGACAAATACGAGAATTTGATGGGAGTACATTGCGCATTGGGACCATTGAACTATTATTAGGTAGGTAGGTACCTACCGTAGTAAAAATAGGTAACCCAGTGATTGTGACTGGGAGTAGGTATTTTACGTCGATGTTTTCTGCCACAAGAAATAAATAAATAAATAATGCTGGACAATTCACACAGCGTAAGAAAACTGCGGTAAGCCCTGGTTAAACTAACTTTTAACCATTATTCTAACCTGGGCCTTAAGTACCTATACTACCTATTTAGTAGGTCACTAAAATGCATTAACCTGGTCCAAAAAGGAACAAACAGACTTCGGAAAAGAAGCAAATAAAAAAAAATATGCATCGTGCCTCTTTCTACTAAAAACTGAGACGGAGACGGCCGAGAACTCGAGAACCAAACTAAACTGAAAGAAAGTTGATTTGTTATTGTTGCCATCTCTTTCAGAAACATTTTCCTTTTCGCACACTTGTTTGGGCGGGGCCGCACTGCGGTGGAGCATTCATTGGAACTAGCAACGCCATCTAGTGTCTTTGATTCAACACACGTTGGGTTTATCTTGTCCTAACAGTTCTGCTACTCGCCGCTAAGTGGCGATGTAATACCTTGAATTCATTCGTGTTTAGTCGTGTTTGTTGAATTTTGAAGAAAATAATAATTTTAGTTTTCTTTTGTTACAGGTTTTAGTGGAATATGATGGTGTCGACTGGCAAAGACGCGAGTGGGTTTCAGTGTATTCTCGTAGGACGTTTCGTGTGTTTTTAGTGGAACGAAATTTAATCTGGGGACCGCGAGTGAACTCTGGAAAAGAAGTGAAATGGCCTGCGCTGGTAAGTTTTTTATATCACATAAAACATTGAGAATAAAGTGAACTCTTTTGTAAGTTTTCCTAAAAACATCTCTTTAGTTCGTCTCATTCCAGTTCAACTACTCGCTGATAGATGGCGCTACTTGTTATAAATGTAAACCATCCCTGCAATGTAAACTGCAGTGATATGACAAATACGTATAGCCGAACATATGAAACTTTTCTATGACATATTCCTCATAATTCCAATAGGTAGTCCAAAGGTAGAGTACCTAATGTTATTTTCAGGTTATTTTTCTTGTAGGTAATGAATTGAAGTTGGGTATAATTTGTCCATGACGTTACTACCTAACTGTTACTATTAAAGGTACCACTCATAGCTATTTGAATGTTTGGTATGGTAGGTAGGTAGTTGGTACCTAGGGTTAAACCCTTGTTTTTTTTGTATTGGTTAAACTTTAACCAAGCATTTCTTTTGATCACTAATTCTCTTGATAACAGTGATAGGAGGCGGTTCTATGTGCGGTTGTATGTGTATGTTTTTTTATGTATGTTCGTTGATTTCTCCGCTAATTACGGAACGGTTTTAAAATTCTTTCGCTATTGTTTAAATAATGATCCCGAATTGGCCCCACAAAAATGTATTCCCGACGGATTATTATTTATCCCGTCAAGCATCCGTCAAGCATAAAAACAACAATATACTTTAAAAAAATCACGGCTAGCTACAGCAATTTGGTGATATCTACGCCGATTTTGATGATTCTTTCATTAATTAAATAAAGCTGTATTTTGAGGTTTTGTTTGAATGGAGGACGCCATTAAAAATTATTCTGACCGAAATAATGTGCGTCGTAAAACGTATAGTCTAAAATATAAGTGTAGTTTAAAAGACAATTTTCACAATCGGTAACAAATGGTTTCCACGGCAGCGGGCGTAAACAAGCGGTCTTTTCATTCGTCCTTTCATCGATGTGTCATCATCACATCACATCAAACTAAATTAGACTCGAATTTTAACTAGATGTCGCCATTAAAAAATGAGAACACGCTATCGAAGTAGGGATTCTTTCGAAAACCATTTTCACAATTTTGGAATTTGAAGTAGGTAGTTTTATAGTGTTTACCGAACTGCAATCCCCAACCCGCATGCCCGTACGTGGGGATTATGGGCATTCTCCCCCATGAAATAAAAAAAATAGTTGGAGTCCAGCGTCCGGCAGTGAACCATTATAGTATAGGCTGTTGAGGTTGTAGTTTTTTAAAACACTCCGAATTATTTCGTAGCGAAATACAAAGGATTAGGTTAGATTGTATATCTGCCAATAAAAACTCGCTCGCAGCACTCGCTGTGACTTGACGAATGCATCTGCCGAAGTACTACCTACTAGTATTTTCAGTTTTCAATAGGTACCTATTGAAAACTGAAAATAAATCGATTGATATATCCCGATATTGACTTTAATTAGGTATTTCTCTTGCAGACATTCATGGCTCTGGCTTCAGATCTCACGCTGCCAACAGAGACGCAACCTGTCGAGTTCCTTCACGACAAACAGCTACAGTTTCTGGACTATTCGCCTCTGCTTCCCTACCAGGTATATAACGTCACAATTGATACTTTCTGTAATTATATCAATAACTATGTATAAATACTTCATTGATATAAGCCTGTGATATAAGCCCACAGCCGGCAAACAAGATAGCCCCAAATATTAAATTCGTTAAATTATCGTAAAAGACAATTCCACAGTTTTTGACCTCGGGGCGCATCTAACGATTTAAATCTTTGGATAGCCCTCTCCCATACGACGCCACAAAGCGAACCTGCCGCCTCTATCCATCGTCTCTCATCTAATACTATAACCTCTACAATGTCTTCGGTCAATCTAGCTAGGTAATTGATGGTCTCCCAACACTCGGTCACAGATGAAATAATGTTACTCAGTGTTGCATTGCATTGCGGTCATCATCATCAACCATCCAGCTAGGTTGGGCAGTGTTTGGGAATCTACGTCGAGTCTTCTCGTCAACCAAATCAAAAAAACTTTCTACGTTTAAACGTCCTACACGGAGTTGAGACGTGGACACTGACGGTAGGGCTGGTCTACCAGTTTAATTATCTTATGGCGACCGCAATGCCGATAACCTGGGTTCTCTGTCGGATGTATTCGTTGCGAATCCCATCCTTCAGAGAAACTACGAGCATAGCTCTCTCCATGACTCGCTGGGCGACTTTAGTTAGGTTAGGTTAGCAGCGTAGATATACCCCATACTTCTGTATACTTACTGAAAATATAAATATGATTTTTGCACCTTATTTGCCTGAGTAAAGCAGCTTCCTACATTCTAGTAGGCCCTTACTGCGTCGATGTCCCTATTAGCTTTATGTAGGTACCTAGGTAGGTTATCCTACTTAATCCAACCAATAATAATAATTATTACTGTACTCTGATACATACATAATTTATGTTTCCCTTGTTTAAAGGAGGTTATTCACCTGCTAATCTGTGGTAGCTGGTATGGTATCCTTCAGAATTGTGCACTAATTTGAAAACGCCATTACGTATACCTAATCCCGTCCATGTCTAGGCAGTGCGTATTCACAGAGTTCGGAATTGGCATTATCGGGCCTTATCAGGTTGCTATGCGGTAGGTTTCTTTGATAACCTCATACCTACCTACCTCGGCTTATCTTTATTTACAAAACATATTTCCCCATTCGCTTTATCTATGACTACTATGTATTCGTACCACATAATTATACCTAGATTTATACATATTTTTTACTACCTCGTTATTTTCTTATATAAATCGTACCTATTACTTCTATTTATTGCTATTTATTTAACAAATATGATATCAAAACAACATTCCGGAAGGACCGGGAGTTAACACGAAATCTTCAAATGACTAGATTTAAATAAATGTTATAAAATGGATTCGTAAAATGCTTTACAAAAACACTCTTTCCACTTTATTACCTTTACTAAAAAAATAGAGTCCACAGGTGATCGGAATGCTGGTTTTTATTTCGGTCAACGAATTATCATTGCCATTAAACGTGGCAATGCTGCCAGCATTCTGGGCACTCTGCCTTCTGGTGACGGCTTAGATTTATAGAAAATAGATGTAAGAGTGAAAATATTAGTTGTAATTATTTTTTGCTGTTAAATAAATGTCGATGTTCGATGTAGTTTTCGGAACCTTAGTTATTGCACGTAGGTTCGCAAAACGGCGCAGTGACTTGAAGTGGATCTTGGCCTCCGACACCAGAGATCGCCAGTCGTCCCGGTCCCTGGCCGGATAACTGGCGACAATAATGCTTTTACCAAAATATTAAAATCATAGAATAAATTGTTCAGGCGCATAATAATACAAATAACAAGGCCTAAATCCATTTCGATGTTAATTTACTGTTTTTTCCTTTGATGGAAACCGTTACTTATTTTGTAATTCTTCCCTCGTCGCGGGAATGTTATTAATTAACACGACGGCATTCATTCATACCTACATGAACATTCTACTTATACATTATTATTCGGGTTCACTCGTAGATTTCCTTATCGTAATTGCCTTTCAAGCAATCAATAGGGAGAAAGCTGTAAGTAGGTATACAAACAAATACATTTCTAAGAAGAAATATAAAATCACTGTAATCATTTCTCTATCTAAACTAATATTATATAGAGGAAAGATTTGTATTTTTGTATGTAACGAATAAACTTAAGTACTGGACCGATTTCAAAAATTCTTTTGCCGTTAGAAAGCTACATCATCACTAAGTAACATAGGCTATAAGAATATACTCGTGCGAAGCTGGGGCGGACCGCTAGTATTATAATATTTTCGAAAATATAAACTAAACTTGATTTCCCGGTATCAGATTTCTTTGTAGTCAAAAGGCTTATTACGGAAAGGGGATGTTAAAGCAAAACGCATAACCGACCCAATTATCAGGGAGACGGCACGAGTGGTGTGTTTATCCAAAGTTTCGAGCTGTGGGGAGATCAAGGACGGTGTCTGCCAAACATGGGGAGGGTTTCCCCGGGAGACGGGAGGCAGTGAGCCCTGGGCGCCAGGGGAGGATGAGGCTTTCAGCCGGGTGTGTTTTGATGCCTCCCGCTTTATTGATTTTCCTCCCGTGCCTCCCACATTGTAAACGTATAGATCGGTACATACCAGGTGGTGGGTAGGTACGCAGCTATTTTCGGTCGGGTCGCTGGGCTTGTGAAAAAGCGATGATTGATCGCTCGACCGACTCAAATCTCTATTTGCAGCAATTTTATCAGAGTATCTGAAATGAAGGTCGCTGTTTGTTACGCTTTTTGCGTTGTTTTGGATTATAAGCTGTATTGTTCTCTTTGTCTGATGCGTTTCGATGAAGCTGTTAAGCCTAAACATTTTAAATGAGACTTAGAATCGAGGTCTTAACTTCTTAAGCACGAGCTTTATGGTTGTTTCTACCGAAATACACAAAGGAAATGTTCGTTAATTTAGAAAATTTCCTTTCATGAGTAAAGTACTCAACGGAGCAAATTCCTTATCCCCAAGTTTTTCTTTCCCTTTGACATTTTACTTGAAATATTAAACGTGAAGTTTAATAACGTCTTTTGTTTTTGAAATTTCAATTAGGACATTCACTTATATTTTAATTCACGGTTTAATTGTTTCAAAAAAGGGACTAAGTGAATGTTTCCATGGAAAGGGTCAACAAAGGCCTTTCTAAACAATGTTTGTGAAATGAAAACTTAACCAGAATACTGAGACCTGCCGTGAGTGACAAAGGAAATTACAGATATTTTCGTTCAAATACAGGCTTTTATTGTAGCTATTCTGACTGTAATAAAGTAAATTAATGTTTCTAACAGTTTAATGCTTTAACAGAGTAAATAAAATTGTATTGCGTATTGTGTAAGGTAATTGAACTGCCGTTGCTGACTCAGGACGTAGTATTTTTTAACCGATGAAAAATAAAAGAGGAGGACGTTCTGGTTCGGCTAATGAACATTATTTCCGAGGGATAAGTATTTCTCGCTCTAAGAATGCTAAGGATATTGAAGTCTATTTTTGGAAATATCATGAATGCTGTATATTTTTGGTATCTATTTTGCAATGAAAAACCTTATAAAAAAATAAAAAAAAGTACAAGTAAAGTAGTTTAAAGAACAGCCTAATAACCTGGTCAACTATGCGGAAGCAGCTCCCCCTGCTACCTACCACCCCCAAATAAAATAAAATAGAACCAAAGTTTTTTGTAGCACGTGTTTTGGACAAGCTTACATACACCCAAAGTTTTTTATAATTATAAACTCAATTAGCCACCCGGCGTTGAAGTTCATTGCGGGTTTCTTAACTTTATCGTCATCAGTATGCACGCAACCCAACTCTGAAACAGTTTCCCGCAAAATTTAAACGAGTAAAGTTTGTTTCAGTTAGCTTACTCTACTGTCCGGCTCGCCATGTTGCCAACCTACACCACCACGCGTATACTCACCCCATTCGGGAGAAACCGGGGGCGAAAGGGGGCTTAACGGGGAGCATTGATATAGGCGTGTGTTAGACACGAGACAATGTTCCTTTGATCGTGCTCTTTAGGTATTTTATGAAGGACAAGATAATATGTGGAAGTTTTCTTTGTTAGGAAAATGTTTCACTTAATTATGTGGGGAATAATATTTGATATTTCTCCGTTGAGAAAAACAATGGTAGAAGACAATAGGGTAATAAAAGATGTCGAGAGGAGTCTTGGAATGTTACCGGCGCGGCGCGGTGGCATGAATAACAATCTGGTTAAATACAATCTTGAAAAACTGGTTTGTTAGTTATTAACGCATTGAAATCTTAATTGGATTCCATTTACTGAGATTGGTTTATGTTGGTGATGTTGTGTTGCCAGCCAAACTTTTATTAACATTGTTGTGTCTGTTATGTAAGGGTCCCATTCCACTCATCTAATATCCTTATCCAAGTTCTTAATCTCCAATATTTGATCAAAGTTCTTGGATGATTCCAGCATCAATCAAATAATAAAATTATCTAATCAAATAATAAAAAGGCGAAAATTTTGATTAATAGATGGATGATTTTTACTTCTTGACGCCAAAACATAACTTCTCATCAGATCGGGCTAAAAATTTGCATATGTCTATATATATATGTCTATATGTATGTGTGTCTTGACATGAAATAAACCATAGGCTACAATTTAAGCCATAAAATTTCATAGAAACAACGGTTGCAAAGCCGCGGGCAGAAACTAGTATCCAAATCTTTGATCAAATATCGGTGTTGCTAGTAAATTGGATGAAGTCATTCAAGTTCTTTGATCAAATGTATATTTGACGAAGAAATTGGATGAGTGGAATGTGCACATATGCTAGAAGGTTTTGCCACGTCTCATAATGCTAGCAGGTTCTATTGTACAATTTGAGCTACAAAGCATACAAAAGCTGAATTTAATGTTCCCGGCTCCGGTTTACGTGTTAGCGTTTTCTCATTTGTGATTTAGTCGAGGGTGCAGACGTTCATCTCCCTTGATGGATGCCATGCCATGGGTGCATTGTTTACTAAGCTTTTTGTTGGGTCCGCCAATTGTTAGCATCATTATTATGTTTTAGGTTGCTTGTACTGTAACGGAATGCGGATTACGAAAGTAACTATGTTGATTAACATCTTTCCCTTCATTGTTATGCGAACTTAAAATGCATTCTTCCATTTTTAATAAAAAAATATACTGCTACCTAGGTGTTGTCTGTTACTATATACAAAGTTATTAACTAGTGTAAAGCAATAAGATTACAATTTAAAAGCTGTTTATAGTATCAAACTTGACATGTCTACAGGTAGGTAAGTACACATTTTGTAAGACGAAAGAAATAATGTTATTGATTCTGATTGTTATCTGCCTTATCAACTACGATTCAATAGTTCTAATCTAAACATGAGATAAAGTTCAGAACTCCTGGCAACTGTACATTACATGTAGGATGTTCATATAATAGACCGGTGCGCGAACCAGGAAGGCATTACCTCTGTCTGGCATACATTTGCCGATCCCGCACTCTCATTCAATTTCCTGTCGTCGGTTGCCGATAACAATTTTATATTGCGTAATGCATTTCGTGATGTAACTTTATCATTCTCTTGCTGACGACCTTTCTAAACCTTGAGTCTACAGTTATTATTATTATCATCGTTATTATCACTGCTTTTCAGCACGCAAGCTTGTATCATGATAACATTGGATAATATTTTTATTGCTTCTCATTATTTATCTTCTTTGCTTTATTCAGCGTTAAAACAATCCTTTACTGGTATATTTAAGATGTGAGCAAAGCTAAGTGTGCACATATTAACTATAGATTTATATTGAATTGAAAATTCACCAGTATTGTACTGTGTACATCGCCCACTAAGCTCAAATGTTGTTCTGGGCTGCCTTTGGAGAGAATTCCTTTGAAACTGGTTACAACGTTTTATTGGAGCTTTAGAATCTATTGAAATCTTACATCTAAAGATTTGTATGTACACATAATTACGATCGCCATAACTTTACGAGCCTGATTAATCGTAAAAGGTTTTACTGTTATCGATAAATCTTTATCGCCGCGACTTGTACTTTCGAGCCGTTAATCCGTGTTTTGAAAACGTATATATTAATGCAGACAAAGAGAGGTCAAGCTAAGGTATCTTGGGGCCACGATCGCTATTAATCACTTCTTAAGCCAGACTGTAGATAAGACGCTCAAATGTTATGTCAAACATAGTTTTCCGTTCCTATCGGCATTTACCAGTAAAACTTTGCTTTTGAGCAATATTAATTTTCTTTTTAAAACTTACGTTGTCTTTATTATAACAATTTGCAAAAACTGGTTGCCGACTATTTTTAAGATAATTGTAGGGTGGGGCATTAATTTTAGCTTTCAAAATCTGAATAACTACTTCGTTATCTATATACAATTTTATAGAATCTCATCTAAGACTCTCTTTAGCTGAAACAACTATTTCCAATTAGCTGATTAATGCAAACAAAGGAAGTTTAAGCCAAGGTATCATCTTGGGGTCACGACCTGATATTGATCACGACGTAAGCTTGGAAATGAGCGACCGGCGGCGTACAAAATAAACAGTAATGGTCGACTTGCGTAACCGGGCTGAGTCACTGCTGACTCAAGCGCAGCTTAGATCTATATCAGCTGAGTCAAGTAAATCAAAATATAAAACTATTTAAATTATGTCGTTAACAATATTCTACGAATAAATTGGTCTTATTATGTAGGTAGATACATTCCTTCTTTTATTCCAATCTTCTATTTCTGCAATGACATTCGTTTTAACTTTATAGTTTTATTCTATATCCTGAGTTTTTTACGTGGCACCTTCAATTCAATATACCTACATATTTTTAAGTCTGAGTACATACTACATACCTCCTATAAGTCCTGAAGTTTAAGAAGGAGCGTTGACCAGCTTCATTCTCTTTTGCTGGTTGTATGCTCATCAGTGCGTGACTTGACAAATAGTTATAACAACGCTGCGAGAGACGGATTTGGACGGATTATGCCTCGCCCGTGAGTTTGGCCATGAAGATTTGTTTTGTTTGTTTCGGTTTGTTTGAGGGGGACTGGCTGATCAGTTTTTTTATCCTTTATGTTACTTCCTGTAAACGTTGTTTCTATGAGAAACCATTATTCCACACAAAACACAAAGTTCAATGCTTCTGACTTTCTGACTCCATTTAAAATAAAATTACCTACCTGTTCAGTTTCGTGGTTGTTTTGTTGTAGATTGTCTACGTTTTGTAAAATGTTTCTTTGTTCCATTTACTTTGCTCGTATTGTTTTATTAAACGCAATCACCGACCTTACGATAAAATGTGTGACCCTGAACGTTGCTATACTATGCAATGCGACGTACTTTATATAACTGTTAAGAGTAAATGGATAGGGCACTTGTGTGGGGGTAGGCTGGGAGGAGGGGGAGCGGGTTCAACGCACCGGATACGTCTGTCGCTGTACAGCAGCAACTATAACTTTAGCTACAGCAGTGTATGCAATGATAAACAGGTGTGTGTGTTCGTCGATGTGAGCGCGGACTGTAACATTGACATAAATACTGCGCATTCGTGTGCAGTATACATGTGTGCTGTGTCTCGTGTGCGTAGGTATACTGAGTTATTACAGCACTTACCACGGCGCGACGTGCGAGTTGGTGTTTGTACGTATGTTGATTTGTCGGTGTAATGTGGGCCATAATGTTTACGTGTGATTAGAGATCAGATTGTTCCGTTGCTTTGATTGCGAGACTTTATGTTATCTCGATTTATTTATACCTGGTAATCTGTTCAAGGTAATGCAGTACTGACTTCGGGCTTAGATGATTGATGTTTGATTTGGTATTACTGTTTGCTATGCCAATAGCTAGAATTTTCGACTGTATTTAATTTACTTAAGTAGGTACGCCATAGGCCATATACTTACGATGTTCTAAAGTTAAAATACTTAATAAATGGTCTCGCTCAAGATAAACAGATATATAAAAGTACTTAGATCTTACGAGCTAAACTTCTGCAGCATTAAAACTCACCACGAAGTTTTAACAGCTAGTTTAACTTGAACCAACTTGAACAATCTAAGTTTCATTCTATTTCAGGAGTGGGAGGCACGGCTCGTGGGAGATTTGGAGCCCGCTACCTTGGCTGCGCTGGCAGCTGAGGCCTCCGAGTGGCGGACGCAGCAGGACGGTCAGAGGATATTGACGAATACTCCGTCTGTGTTGGGCGGCTGCCGGGCACAGGTTTACAGGGTGGCCGGTGCAACGCAGTGGTATACCGCTGTCATTGTTGGGATCAATGAGCATACTGGTGTAAGTTATATCTTGATACCCTGAGTTATGTAACTTGATTTTTCTGTTAACTGTACATTAAAGCAAATTAGGTATATGGTCCCAGTCGACCGATTCAAAAATGTGATCAGGTAACTGGGACCGCGGTCTTAGTTATGTATGGGCCCAGTCGCCTGTATCCTCACAGTAAGTTATGATAAACGCTTTGAAACAATAGAGCATCAACACACAATAAAATTTACTTTTGTGAGTAGTCAAGTTATCTGAACGTCAAAATCTTTATTTATTTATTAAAAAAATCCACAGAGTAAGTCTTGGAGTAAAACTTAATGTAACATACTATCTTAACCTACAGCCAATAAAGGATTTACATTTTATTAGGTATATCACAAGTAGACTATCACTTTATGAACAAAATGTATGAAGAAACAAAATAAAACTTGTAAGTTTGAAACAAACTGCAGATTGGCCAGAAATATATAATAAATATAAACATAAAATGGAGACCTCCTATACAGTCTGGGTGGTCTAATAGTCGGCCGGATACATTTATGAACCCTTTGAACCTTTGATCGTTCTATTAAGGAGTCACCCCTCCAATAAAAATACCCTCAACTAGAAATAATTTAATTAATTTGTTTTTAACATCAATTTTAATCTTTATTCCATAAGGAGCTGAGGCTTAAAAAGTTACGGCGCAAATAACTGTAAAAACATTCTACAAGATAATTCTGATGCGGGAAGTTCCTGGCAGAACCAGTTTGGTTTATTGAACGCGATGGCATCCACTGTCGGATTTATAAGGGCAGGGCATTGCCAGCCATCTCCCTGTGGAAACCAGTTACGGCCATACCTGATCGGTATGCCGGTACAAGACTCCACCTGCCTTCGATTTTAATTAATCACCGGCATCGAGTTAAAACTCGATGATCACTGGCCTAAAAGGGGTAACGGTCTTTTCAATTGATGTAGTGTAGACGCAATGATATTATATAGTAAAACATCATTGTGTAGACGTCAATTTATGTTGTACTCCGTCCGTGAATGAAAGAATACAATACTACATAGGCTCTGCTTCTTTTTAAAAATAGTGATGCCAATTACTTTTTGAGTCGATAGATATCGACTCAAAAAGTAATTATCAGGACTAAACAAGGGTATTATTTATTTCTATTATTTGATTGTAATTTTCTTTCTAATAATGTTACATTCTTTGATGTTTTACCTAGTATCAGAACTAACGAAAACTTCGATATTTTATCGAGCTGACAGGTTAGGTACTTGTGTATGAATTTATGAAAATTGTGTACTCTTCCATTAAATCAAAGAAAATAAATGCGTGGATGGAGAGCATACAAGCTTAACAGCCTTCCTATGACTCTGCAAAGAGGCTTTTTTGTTAGGTTTGAATCTTAAAGTTAAGTAATACAGAAACATAACTATTATGTAGGTAAACTAGGTATTCCTGGATAAAGAAATATTATTCTACAAGACTAACATATTAAACTTTAGAAACTGACGGTACTTCCGTTTAAAGTAAAGAGAATTAATGTTATACGGAATACATAATGTGCTTAGAGTACTTACCTACTAACATCTAAGTTGGGTATGCCACCCGACCCCTCAGTAATACCTACCTAACCCACTCACCCCCTCGTTCACCCCTTCGCTAACTCGAAACAAAGTTTGTTTTGTGATATTGAAACACTTTATTGTTTTTCTTTCATGACTTTCAGAGTTGAGTTTGGTATTTGGAAACGAAACAAATTTCGTAAATGCTAATATACCTAATCTATGATTATAAATAACTTTTGAAAATCACAAAAGTAGACATTGTTCAATATTTAATTTTGTTTATTAAATTTAAATTTAATAAAAATTAAATGGTTTATGTACCTAACTAAATGTTTTTTTTAAATCAAATAAAGTATTTTTTATGTTTATATTTATTTTCAGAACAATAGTGTTGATTATTATTTATGAAGTAACTGTGAGTCGACTAATATTTTTATAACTAGACTTTTTAAAAATTTATACAAGTTATCGTCAAAATTATTTTTGCTGTCAAAGTTTTAAGTGCCTCACTCAATCTATCTAGCGGAGACTTGAAGTAATTAGATAAAAAGTTGAGACGTTAAACAAATTTATATAGCGAATTAGCGAGTGGAAAACTTCGAGAAGTTCGTATTACTGAAGTCCGACGAACAAGTTTTAAGTAATCCCCCTTCCATTGCTTCAAGGAAGTTCAAAGTTCCCTCCTTGTTCTTGAAGTTCGTGCAAAACTTTGTCTTTGACATGTATATAGAGCAACATTGTTACTTTATGATGGAAATAATAACCAAGGTGAAAGTTATTTTATAAGGAATTATTTTATGAACATTAAATTACAATCTAATAATAGAATTATATTAAAACCATTATTTACAATTGAAACAATTGAGCTATCTGCAGACTGTTGCAAACAATCTACAGGTAGCTCAACTGATCCATATCAATAATAGCAGTCGGACGGAAGCGTTCCCAAGACGCTGGCATGAAAGTAAATTGTATGACGCCGGACTTTATTGATCTTTGATTGATTAGGTTTAAAATGATACTCTCCCATAACAATATAGAGGTTTATGGTTGTGTTAAATACAGGTACGTTTACATCATCAAACTTGAAATGTCATTTGTTTGTTAATAAAGGAATTTATCGTAATTATTTACAGACTTCAAAAAAGGTGGAGTTTCTATATTCGTC
The DNA here is from genome assembly GCA_946478455.1 of Eupithecia vulgata. NCBI lineage: Eukaryota > Metazoa > Arthropoda > Insecta > Lepidoptera > Geometridae > Eupithecia > Eupithecia vulgata. Next base: position 5,439,069 of record OX297869.1, on the reverse strand, counting down.
TGTGTGTAGATTTTTAGGTTTTTTTATGTATTTTCGTCGATATATTTCTCTGTCATATACCTTTTATACCTACCATTTTAAATTAAATTTCGTTATTGAATGGATCCCCGAGTTGGTCCCATAAAAGTTGTATTCCCAAAGGATTGTAGTATTTGTCCCGTAACACTTAAAAACCAGTGTAATTAAATACGGAATTTGAGGACAGTTTTATGAGGCTTTTTATTGTTTTTACAAAATAATCAAAATTATTACTTGAATGTTCTAAAGATACAGATCTACTATAGATTTTACGATTGTTTTTGTTATTGTTACCATTTATTAGATCTATTTCTTTGTTTACAGGAACTGACTGTCACCGATGACACGGTGTTGGAGGAGCACAGTGAAGACCCTTCACTTGTGCAAATGAGGCTACTTGGCGATGGAGGTAAGAGGAACATTGAGTTTTGGTTGCAAAAAACGCATTTAGGTATATAGTAAACCATGTGGGCGCCACTGTCGCTCATTTAAGGGTATTGTTATTGTTTGTGACTTCCGGTAAGTTTGTTTAATAAAGTAGGAACAGTATTCTAATTCTATGTGGGGGGAACTGGGATCTGCACTGACATCTCGCATGGGAGTGTATTGGGCATTGTTCCTCTGCCTAACCAGGCCCGAACCAGCCCAGCTCCTTGAAGTACCAGAGCAGGGTGAGCAGGACTCTTGGTGATTGACAGCTTCGTTTCAGCTTTTCTGTGGGTGTGGTTAGATTTGATATCGCTATAAGATTCTTCCGCAATGCTTGAAAACGAAAGTTTTCAATCAGTGCGTCCTACCCGTCATGACCTACGGAGCTGAGACGTGGTCACTCACGGTAGGGCTGGTCCACCAGTTTAAAGTCGCCCAGCGAGCTATGGAGAGAGCTATGCTCGGAGTTTCTCTGAAGGATAGGATTCGCAACGAATACATCCGACAGAGAACCAAGGTTATCGACATTGCTCATAGGATTAGCAAGCTGAAGTGGCAGTGGGCTGGCCATATTTCAAGAAGAACCGACAACCGCTGGGGTAAACGTGTTCTTGAGTGGAGACCGCGACTCAGAAAACGTAGTGTAGGACGCCCTCCGACCAGGTGGGATGACGATTTGCGAAAGACTGCTGGCAGATGCTGGATGCGGCAAGCTGAGGACAGGGCGCTATGGCGCTCATTAGGGGAGGCCTATGTCCAGCAGTGGACTGGTATAGGCTGATGATGATGATGATAAGATTCTTCAACCCCTTTTTCCGTCTGACCTCTGTGGCCGTGTAGTGTACCACAACGTGTTAGGAACAGTTTTGCACTGCATAATAAATATACAGAACATAAATACATATAGGGTACCACTAAGTTTTTTTCAGTAATTAAGTTTAGATAAAAATAATTATTGTTTAATCAATAATCACTCGGGTATTCAGATCGTAGACACAAACTTGAAATAATTTTGTTTAAATTATAAGAAAAGTTTTGCAGTTTCCTAATAGATGGCGCCACTTGTTCCAATCAAAGGGGGATTACAAAACTATAAAGCCGTAGGTTGGTTTAAATTTAGCCTGCTGAGAGCACTTACTGCTGGGTAGTAGATTGACTCTTCTTATTACACCTTTATATCTGCGCCTGTTACGTAGGATATGCTAATAATAATGTGTATTTACTTACGCTTTTCTTTACAGTTATCGACTTAATAGTGAGGGGAGAAGTGGTTGGTGTGATGCCGAGAAGATCTCGCTCCAACCTCCAAGTGAGTTTTTTCATTTTCTACATGAAATTTCGCTTAGGTATTGAAGCTACTTTAACCTATCTCTAGCTATGATTTATAGACGCGATGCGGCTGTGCCTGAAACCTGTTTAGCAGGATAAGGATTAATCTGGACCTCTTTATACAAACCACTTAGCTCAAGCAGCAAACCTATCTACGTGCTTAATCTATATAAATGAAAGTTCTTGATCGATCTGCCTGTTTCATCTGTTTTAAACTTCGAACATTCATTAGACATTGCTTCAAGGACATCACTTTTCACAATGGCTAGTAATGGGTCGCTCTGAGACAATGTAGCTTCCAAACTCCCAAACGCAAGCATATGAACCGATTTTTATATCGGTATTTTTTGAGCGAGTGTTCATGGCTACTTTTTCTGAAACCTTGCCAACAACGTAAAATCACACTCATAGAAAGCAGTAAAATAACGAGCCTTTTATTTATTTATTAAAGAAAAGCTAACGGCTACAAAATGTATAGTTATATAACTAGATAAGGTATACATAACATGATCATCTTAAATAATAATGTAGCCCACGACGCAATTCACAGGTTCATTTATTAGATAATTATTAATAGTTCTGCTAAAGTTAATTGACAAAAAACAAGCCTTAAAGTTTTTATATTATTAACTTAGTAAATGAGCTAATTTTACGATGGGAGGATGACCTCAAATCTACAGCGGGCATACATTGGAGGAGGAAAACTCATGACCGACTGCTATGGAAGAATCTGGGGGAGGCCTATGCCGAAAGGCACAACAATCTGACACCGAATAAATAAATTTTCTACACCGATGTCTGGTACATAAAAAAATATATATTGAACTGTATAAAATTTAGTATGTAATTATTAAGGTTGTTAATAAAGGCTTTTGAAATTGAAATTGAAAATTGAAATGAGCTAATTATGAAAAGTAATTTTATGTTTGAACTAATGAAAAATCAAAATATAATGAATTAAGACAAATTTAAACTGCTACAATATAGTTTGTGTAAGATGAGCTTTTTAAATTGACTCAAACTGCATAAAAATATTTGATTGTCTAGGAAGTATTTTTTTTTTTTTTTTTTTTTATATTCTTTTTTTTTTTTAATGGGACTTTGAGTCATTGGTATGACTATGTCAGTCCCGTATTTTAACAAATTATTATCTAACTTAAATCTAAAACTAACCTAAATAATTTTACTGCCGCATCACTCAGTGGTGCGGCTAAAATAATTTGGATAACACCAGTATTCATAAGGTTAATATTATACAAATCACTAAGCTCAGCTCTCATGGACTCGCTCCGCTCACACTCCGCTAGAAGATGCTGCACATCTTCTAGTACGCCACATGTGTCACAATTGGGCGAGTTTGTGATCTTCATTAAATATTTAAATTTATTAAGAGGGATGTGCCCGGAGCGTAATCTATGAGCCATTACAATATGTTCTCTTTTTAATTTACAGTTCATACCCCACCATGGTACATATGCCGGCTGGTCTTGTAAAATTTTATACCAAATCCCTTTATCAATTGATATTGAATCATATGAAGACTTCCACTTTTCAAAAATTTTGTATCTGTATTTACATAATATCTCTGAAAGTTCCGGCATAACATAAATTTTGGACCCTGTTTCAATAGCTTCTTTAGCAAATTTGTCTACTTTTTCATTTCCTTGAATACCTACATGTGATGGAATCCATTGTAGCCTCAGAGATACGCCGTTTTTTATGAGAAATAAAGCTTTTTTCAGAATTTCATACGCAACAGAAGCACCTCTGACATCCGAGGCGCATCGAGCGATGTGTTGTAATGCACTTCGACTATCAGTAAAAATAACTACTTTTCTACAGTTCAAAGTGCAAATCAACGATAAAGCTTCAGAAATAGCTAGTAACTCTACCGACATAATAGAATTTAAGTTGGAATCAATTTTATACAGTTCACTTCTGCTGTTTCTAGGGTCATAAATTGCAGCGCCAATACCGTCACTCATTTTAGAACCGTCTGTATACAATTGATACCAACCCCTGTACACTATATTAATCATATGCAATGAATATTGTTTCAATATTCTCGGGTCAGATTTATTTTTGGCCTGATCAATACCTTCCACTTCCGTTAAAATAAAATCCGTACTTATTTGTGATACCCAGACATGTAGCATAAATGAACATAAAGTGTTTTTAGTAATTATTTTTTCAGATTTTGTTTCGGCGTAAACTGTCGCTAACAAAGGTTTTTTCCTTCGTGTCCAGTATCCAGCTTCACACAAGTTACTAAGTTCTGTTATAATTTTAGTAGTCAATGAAGAGGAAAACCGAGCTTTTAAACAGTATTTTGTAGCCAGGTAGTGACGTCTCAATTGAAGTGGGTGTATGCACAGTTCAACCTCCATGATATGGATTGGCGTACTTCGAATGAAACCACCTATTACACGCATGGAAGTGTTCTGTATCTTATCTAATTTATACAAGTGAGATCTAGCAGCTGCGTCATATAAAAAACAACCAAAATCCATCCTACTGCGTATTAGCGCTATATACAACCTCCGAATATGCTTCGGATGGAGACCCCAAGAGGCACCCGCCAAGACTTTTATAACATTGATAGTTTTAGAAGTTTTTGCAACTATCTCATTCACGTGCTTGCCCCATGTCAAAGACCTATCTAACCACATACCCAAATACTTTACGTGTCCTACTAAAGGCAAAATATTATTATTAACCTTTATCTGGACTTGTTCTCTGACTATTCCCCTCTTAAAACAACAACACTGTGTTTTAGCAGAAGATACCTGAAGCCCCAGTTGTTCGAGTAACCTTACAACATTATTTAGAGCATTTTGAATACTAAGGGCATTTTGCTGAGCATCTCTGTTTTGTGAATATATAACAAAGTCATCAGCGTATTGTAAAGCATAAACATTGGTCAGCTCTGTACCTACTTTGTGTGTTGCTATATTAAACAGAAGCGGAGATATAGGATCTCCTTGAGCTAATCCTCTTCTGGTTACCCTAACTTTATCCTGTCCTCCCCCGTCATCACTACATATTTTAAGTATTCTTTCATTTAAAAAGCTCCAGAAATAATTACAAATTTGATGTCCTACTCCTAGGTTGTCCATTATTAATAATAGTTGATCTATAAGAATGTTATTATATGCATTCTCCACGTCTAAAAATACTGCCAACGTAGATACCCCTTTCGAAAATCCTATCTGTATTTGGGAAACTAGGCGGGATAAACAGTCTAAACAAGACTGGTTCCTTCTGAATCCAGAAGTAATAGGGGACAGAACTTGATTTCGCTCGACAAACCATTCTAATCGTTTACAGATCATACTATGTAAAATTTTGCATAAGCAAGAAATTAACGAAATAGGCCTTAACTTAGGTATAGAATTGGGGTCACTATTAGCTTTCGGAATTGGAACTACTTTAATGTTACGCCATTGACTAGGAATCTTGGACGATTTAAATATAACATTATACATTTTTAAAAGATATACCTTACATTCTAACGGTAAATAGTATAACATAGAATAGGTGATCCCGTCCTCTCCAGGAGCTGTGTTTTTCTTTTTCAAACTATTCTCCAATTCTATGTATGTAAATTCAGATCCTAAAATAGCGTTCCTAGAGCTGAAGACAGGTTTAGGTGTTTGTACAAAGTCAGGTCCTAATGCGTGCAACAGTTCCTCCTTGCTCTCTTCTGAAGCAAAAATCTGTGACCTTTTAAGCCCCTTCATCCACCTCATCTTCTGCCACATTTCAGAAGCATTCGTGGTTTCATCGACCCTACAACAGAATGCCTGCCAATTTTGTGATCTAATTTTTCTGTGTACCCTTTGTGCTGCTGTAATTTTTTCCTTTAATTTGTCATAATTAGCTGTCGTTGGGTTTCTCCTGAATGTTTTAAGAGCGAGACGGCGTTCAGCAATAGCTTGAGAAATATCAGAACACCAATAGGGCTTAGTCACAAACTTTTGAATTGGACCTGCCCCAATCCTTGTATAAGGCATACATGTGTCAGCTGCAGTATTAATCCTATCAACGAAAAAACTATAACAATCCTGAATAGTGTTTTCATTAACTACAGAATCATCAAAACCAACAAGAGACTCACTATAAAGTTTCCAATTAGCTTTTTTGAAATTTCTGCGTTTTATGAATCTACGAGAATCTTGATATTGCATAGTACTTATGACAACCAAATGGTCACTACCTAAATTTTCTTGTGTTACTTTCCATGTAAAGTAAATTGCAATATCAGAAGTTACGAATGTAATATCAGGAGCAGATTCCTGTATTGTTCCTCCTACTAATTTAACTCTCGTGAATTGACCGGTATTTAATACAACAAAACTGTGTTCCACTGATGTTTCAAATAATTGTAAACCTCTATTATCATTTTTATATGACCAGCTGGTGTGGTGTCCGTTAAAGTCCCCGGCTACAATTGATTTCGCTGAGAACTTCGAAAATATCCTTTCCCATTCTATTTGAGATGTTCTTACCGATGAAGTGCAATAAATAGCTACTATATTTTCTAAGTATTTACAATTATGAACTTTTACGTGTAATATTTCTATTCCCGAATTTCCCACGTCCAAAGAGCAAGTCTGAGCTTTGATTGTTTTATGTACAATTATTGCTACACCTCCATAAGAGTCTAATCTATCATTTCTGAAAATGTTATAATTGCTTATTTTCAAAGTAGTATCCGTATTCAACCAAGTTTCACTTATAACACAAATTCCAATTTTACCCTGGTTTAAAAGCAGTTCGAAATCGTAACGTTTAGGCATCAGGCTCTGTGAGTTCCACTGTGCAATATTTAAATATTGCCCAGTATGACCCACAGGGCCCGATGCCGGTCTATCAGTACATGTATTACTGGTGTTATCCATCATTAAATAGGCTAAATATTTTACAAAATACTTCTCCCTTACTTAAAGATCTTACGCAAAGAGCAAGTAATTCTTCAAAAACTATTTTTAAAATATTTTGTACCTTCTCTGCAAAATTACCAGTTGATAAAAGCTGCTCCTGTAACTTTCGTAAAATTCTGATAAAATTAAACTGCTCTTTATTCTCCTTGTTCCTTTCACTGTTCTTCTCTTCCTTGCTCTTTTTCTCTTCCGGCGCTGCAACCAAAACATTAGTGTTGTCAAATGATCGCAACCGAAATGACTTTTTCTTCTTCTTTGTCTTTTCCTTCTTCATCACTATATTTTCACTTTTTGACATACTGTCCTCACAGCTTTCTTCACTCTCCGTCCTTAATTCTCCTATTTTTCCTCCTTGGACCGCCTTGCTGTATGTCATAGACTGTACGCATTTATTTATTTCCGGGATAACAACATTCTCCTCTAACTCTCTACGTACATTAGAAATATTTGGCTGCAGCACGTCGTTCGATTTATTTTCTAAGTGTTTATTCCTTTGATTTGTAAAGTCAAAATACTTTAATGCCATTTTATAAGTCATCGTATGCTGAGACATAGTCCAACGAATTTCTTTTTCTTTTAAAAATATCGGACAGGTTTTGTCGTAAGCGATGTGTTTGCCTCTACAGTTGACGCAATGGTATTTCGAAGTGTCACAGTTGGAATGACTACCTCCACATTTCGGACAAACAATATTTTTCGAAGGGCAGCTGCGTACTAAATGTCCATACTTCCAACAGCTCGAGCATTGTGATACTGGAAATGTGTAGGGCTCAACCTTGAATCTACAATCATAACCAAACACATATGATGGCAAAACTACGCTCTTAAAATCAAACCGAACTGTCTCACTGTCAACCCATTCACCTTTTTCTGTCAACCTCTTCAATCTTTTAACCAACAAAATTTTACAATTAGCAGTAAAAGATTTCATTATTTCTTCTTCGTTTAGGTCGACTTCCAGAAATTTAACTACACCGTAAGTAACATCTACTTCGTTTGTAAAATGACAGCGGTATCCCATTTCCATAAACTTTTGGTTATTTATCAAGGATAAGGCCTCATCTCTTTTATCAAAACATATAAAAACTTTATATGCATTTTTATATTTGATGCTGGCAGCATTATTTATTCCCTGCGATTTGAATAGTTTTGCAAGACCTACTTGCTTCGGCAACATGTCATGAGATGTCAACGATACTTCAAACTGATGGTTTATGGTTCGGTTATTGTTATTATACGAAATATGATTTTGCGTTCCTGTTACAACAGAATTCGCAAACCGCTTATACTTATTTCTTCCTTGCACTAAAGTATATCCCTCATTGTCTACTCGTACTCGCTCACCGCTCCCAGGGTCATCAATATGCCTCTTCACAGTTTTATTGGAAAGAGCCGACATGGACGAATCAATACTGTTTCGCGAAACTAGATTCTCACGAATGTCCTCCTCACTCATATCAGAGAATACACACTCGGAAATCTCGGAATCCACGGACGATGGTCCAGGTTGGACCACGTCCATTATTAATGAGCTCTCGTATGTGTATTATTCGAACAAAAAACGCAACCGACTAAACAACGCACAATACGTGCACTCGCAAAGCTGTCACGCGCACGACTGTAGGAAGTATTTATTATTAATGTTATGAATTATGACTGTACCATTCTTCTAATTGGAGTTCGCAATCCTGAGTTAGTGCGGCATTATTTTGGATATATGATGGAAACCACCGCAATAAATTGCCACGTTTACCATTAAAGGCGTATCTTATTGAGAAGTAGTTCATGATCTACCTTGTCAAAGGGTTTTATCGTCGTTTTTGTTTTTTATAGTACTTGACAGTCAGTAGTCCTGCATATCCTACATGGCTGTTATTCCACGTCTTTAGACAGTTTATACGTAACCTGTGTCTCGGCGCCCGTGACTCATGACGCACCCACCACGCTCCAACAATATCCCTGCCCGTCTTATTATGGCGTTAATGACTAACAGGTTATTTATTGCTGTGCCAACTGGATTAATCCTAGGGATCGTGGATTGCGATTCTACGAAGCAAAACACTTGGGGATCGAGTTTTGAGTTGTTGTATTTTGATACATCGTGTTTAATTTGCTGTGGAGTTAGTAATTTGATAAAGGTAGATTATTTTGTGCCTGGATTTTGCGATATACAAACATTATCAGTTAGTTACCTACAAAAAATACAATACAAAATAGTTTATTTCGTTTACTTAATCTAATACATTTCAGTGGTTTGGGACCCTTTTTTCAGTAATAAAATATATAATATCTTAAGGTTAATTAAGTATTATTAACAGTTCTGTGGTGATTACTTTAAAATAGGTAAGCTACCTAGCTTACTTAACTATTTTAAACTAATAGACACGTGTCTAGTATATTCCTAAGTTGATTTGTTGTTAAATGAAAGTACCTTAAGTAGTTTTTAAAGTATATCGATGCTGACTTTTGTTTTTTCTTCCATAGCATAGGTACGGATTAATTCGAACCAATTTGATGACATCACGCAAATACTACCAGTACCTATCAATGTCAAAACTCACTAGTAGTAGAATATTAGTAAACCATCCTATTTATTTAAGTATGTCTTTATTTCAACTGTTAGTTGAAACGGTATTGTGCTGGGGCCCTTGTGGAATATACCAGCTGAACTGTTCTGTTTGTGGAGAAGTTCAATTACGAAGTCTAATTAGGAGTAGCGTAGCAACTGAGCAAAGTTTACCGAATGATTCTCCCTACTCCAGAGAAGTGAAGCTTGATTGAAATTGATGCTAATATAATATCAATAATATTAAATTTTAATAAAGTTATAAGTGAAGCCAGTCACTTTAGGAGGCTAGGGAGAGGCTACTAAATTAAACCATCTAATGTCGTATGAAGACTCATTGCCACTTGAAAAACCATAAAAAAGCCCAAGTAGTGCGAAAATAAATACAATTTTAAACTATATTATTCGTTTCTAAATTGTAGGTAAATACACCTATTTTATCCAATGCTTTGTCTCATCAGTGATTTTTTCGAGTTTGAAGTCTTTTTGTCACTATATGGATATAAGGCTGTAAAACTCTCTAAAACAAGCTTTATCAGCCAGCTCGAAGTTAGATCAGAATCAGCTCTTACAAGTCTCGGTTAATTACCTCTGCTCTGAGTCCATAAATAAGTCCAGACTAATTTAGCTTTAGCTTTGCTTTCAAAGGAACCGTCTCCCCGGTTCATACTTAGTTGGCTTTAGCGCAGACTTTATTAAGCTCCATATTAACCTCATTGAGACGGTAATGTTTTCAATTCTCTTCTTGTTATCAAAGAGCTGTGAATCCATACAAGTATAAGGAGAAAATATTACCTTTTCAACTTGTTATTCTGGGCTTGAACAAAGAACCTGTCTGACAATGTATTTCGGGATCAAAACAACTGAAAGTTTTTCTTTTCGTTCGAAAACAAAGCTTTCGCAAAGCTTTGGGGTTGGAGTTGACCCTACTTAGTTTAATTTTTGGCAACAAATAGAGCTCCAGACTCTAAACCTTGCAAGGTCTTCGTTGAGTGCCTGGAAATGTTGAGCATCAATAACTTCAAGTACAGGGACGTAGGTTAAAACGGTTACAAGGTCTGAAAGAACATTCAAAGTCAAGTCAAGGTCGAAATACTCGGAGGTCTCTTAAAACTTTGTTCTCTTGTTTTATCCATCCAGAATTTCTAAGATAATCCCTGAACTCGTCTTATTTCTATTGGATTCTTCGAAAGATGCCAAATAACGTCTTATTTTATATAAGACCCTTATGGGAGGATAGGATATAGGTGGGGCTGAATAGTGAAAAGAATTTTTAGCAAATTCAATTTCCAAGACGCCCCCTCTAAATTTTTAATAAATAAATAGGTCAGCTTATAACCCGATACTGATTTACAAAGGATGGATATTAGATTGAAGACAAAGAAGATCCTTGTTTATTGCGCAGTGGCCTGTCCTACCCTCGGGGTACTTCAGAACCAGCTACTCAAGGACTCTGTCCTTCCAAATGATCTGTATTTTCAGTATGAATTACCGTTCACGAATAGAGAGCGGTTTCTAATAACACTGGTCGTGTTTTGACTACACCCACACATTTTCCATAACTTCGCTGGGAAAACCGAAATTTGGTTCGAGAATAAATTAATATTATTCGACTTGAACGTCAGCTTTGATGTTGTTTTGATATCTATTTCGAGACTGATAAGGCTTCTTCAATTGAATTAGTTCTGAAATGAAAATAAAAGCGGTAGGTAAGTACAGTAATATACGGGGCTTTTAATTTGTTTTTTTTTTCGATAAGTAACTGAAATAATTTGGTTACTTAATTAAAACGTTTAAAAAAAGATACCTTACACTTCTAACCTACATGTTTTTTTTTAAATAATATCACGTCTTCTTATGAAACTCAAACTGAGTTGCTTGACTAGGAGGAAGTTACTACGAAGCTACTCGTATTAATTAAATGTACGACGATTCCCATAAACATTTTTCTCGAAGGGCGAAGAGATTTAATGCTTGTACATGTCTGTCACGTACAACCGTGCAATGGCCGATGGCCGATAGGATCCTCATCTGGTATGCGGCCAATACAGCCGCCTATAATTCAGCACTGGCAGAGATCTGGCCATGTTTGCCGCGGTCCGACGACGTGCTCCCTCTAAATCAAACCGGGTTCGAGTTCTGAACATTGCATAAAAAGAGGGATCATAATAGAACCCGGTTTCCAGGAACCTTCCTACCTCTCCCACCATGAAGGTCAGTTATTTGATCTGAGAATCGCGTGGAAAATAAAACATTGGATATCGTTCAAGGATAGGTATTTATTTAGCCAGCAGGATGTTACTTCACAGCTCATGCATGCATTTAAAACCAAATGGAAACAGTTACGAATACACAATTGAAAGTTTGAAGCGTTCGTGTCATAAATAATGTACATCTTACTCGTGCAAAACACTCCACATTGCTTACGGAATGTACCCTGACATTCAAACGTGGAATTTATGCTCAATTAGTGCAGATTCCCCCAATTTTAATCCGACTGAGCACTGCCCCTAATGCGATTAAACCCGGCCGGCGCAGTGCTTCGATCAAAAGGGTTCTATGCAATTTGTCTGGTTCGTCGCTCTATATACCCTCTGCCTTTAAACAATTCATCATGCATTCATGCGAAATCTACGAAAGACTTACATTATAAATGCAACGGGTAAAGTACATTCAAACAAATCATCCTTTCCCTCCGTAATAGCTCGTCTCTTTCCATACGTGAGTGGACTATCTAACATTAGATGCTCTCCTGTCTCACGTTCCGGAGTAAATGGGACTTTACAAACTGCACTTTAAAGTGCTTTTTGATTTCTATGCTATGCATTTGCTTGCAGGTGCTCTGCGAACGTGAAACTGCTATTACTGAACTGTTTGTCTATTGGTTTTTCAAACTGAACAGTCATGAGGTTTTTGTAGCTGCCACGCCTGTTGTAATTATATTAGAGCTGAAAAACGGAAAATCCAGTGATTCATCATGCCATGACTAGTATGAACTGTCTTTATAGTTTTGAATTATTTAAAAATCGTAATTTCTTGACATTCAGTGCCCTGAGTCAGCTTCGTTGGCAACGAACGACATGCTAAACTAATCAGAGATGTAAGTAATAATAAAATAATGTACTAGCAGTTTATTTCATTAACTATTTGTCAAAGTCACTCAGTTCTATTACTTATAATTATTAAGGGTTAACCTACTTTCATAGTGTATTTCAGAGTATGAAATAAATACCAAAGCCGCTATTATATTGCTGTAATAATTTATTATAATTGACATATAACAAGTTACGCTATCCAACAACTCGTTTAGTATAATAGAGCCGTGAGCTTTATTGCTATAATTATTATTTTCCAACCAATAAGTGAGTCAATGCTATCATAAAAAAACTAGTTCTTTTCCAGTTTTTTTAACATGGGTTTTTATTTTAATCATTTTATTTCGTAGGTCTACTTAAAATATTCTAGTTGCCCCTTATAGGTCTAATTTTGTTGTGTACAATATTAAACGAACTTACCTTGATCTTGCTAGTCGGAAATCAAAACACAGTAATAAATAAGTTAAGTTAGGTAATAAGTTGGTAGGTTAGCTAGGTACTCCAGTTACGTTTCATTCCGATTTTAATTTCTAACAAAGCTGTTTTTTTACTATCAGTGCCTTGTTGTTACTGTCTGGTTATACTAGGTACGGGTTATAGGTAGAGAGATTCGCAAGAAAGCCATCATAGATTTGCTGTCACAGTGGTTACAGTTACATTTCGGAGAAACCACTTAATTCTGGCTTCGTTCCAAAACTGCTGTGCAGGTGTACGTCTTCCTTCGTTGGTCAATTAGAATAATTGTCTATATTCAAACTCGGTGTTCTGAAACCTGTAGGCAGATTACGGAAGGAGCGCGTAGAAAGTAAAACAAAGTACCTAGTACCTTAATTGTTAATTTATTAACAAACATAAGAAAAAGAATAGTATTATGTGTTCGGCTGTATGTATGTTTTTTTTACTTTATTTTGTGTGATTGTCGATTACTACTTCAATTGTGGACCGATTTAGATGATTCTTGTGCATAATCTATAATCACGAAATGAATAAACATATTTTATTGTTCCGCAAATTTCAAAAAACACTGTTATTTTTATGCATTTATTAATGAATTTGAATTTAGTTTTCTCAAAACAATAAAATTAATTGTAATTTGAGTTACCGTTACTTTGCTTATTGCTTTCGCGCATAATTTTCGATTGTATACGTTAATCGTACTACTACGTTATCTTCAGAAATTTTTAATAATAAATTATAATCATGCTCTTCTTGACAGATTCTCGATAGAACTGAACTTTTCTACCTGACTGCATAACGTGTATAAAACAAATTTACCGCCTCGAATGAACACGAACTCGGAAGTAGCGTTTCGCAATAGGTGAATCTCGACAATGGGCGAGGTGGGATATTGCATGCAAATTTAGATAGCAATAGTACAAAGCTTGCTAGAATCGCAGAGCCATATCCGTACTGTATGCATGTAGAAACCGACTAGTTCTCACAGAGACTTGAACCGATTGAAACTTTTCCCATTATCATGGAATTGCCTTCAGGCGTTCGTTACACTTGTTTTTGTCGGTTTATGCGAATCGTCACCCCGCCCCTCCCACTCCTCGGGCGTTTGTATTCGCGTTCCTTTGTTGAGTGATATTGCCAGTGAAATTATTTGTTTATACTAGCTTTTACTGTAAAACTGGTTATGTTTGATTCAAAAGTTAAACAATCTAAACGACTAACTATATTCTTTAAATGGTTTGATTCAACCCATAGGTAGTTAAATATATCATATCACATGTAGATAATGGATCAATAACATTTACTAACCAACCGCAGAGTTGACACAGTTATACTTATCGAATTATCGATCGATTCCACGTTTACAATTTAACGAGGATTAATGCTTGCCATTTGCAATTTATTTTGCTATCATCGCCATGTCCGCTGCGGGACCGTGTCGTCGTCGTTCGCCCGTATCCGTACCGTGTCCTACTTTATTTTATTAGCATGAATAAGCACTTTACAATCCCAAAGTTAATTGAATGTTTATTGAACTTCTGTAGCTTCAGTTTCGGCCATAATTATATCTGTTTTGTTTACGTTCTTATATTTAAATCAGTAGCTTCAATTTCACTACCTTCCATAGATTTAAATCGTTAGATAGGCCCCGACACCAAAAACTGTGGCTTTGTTTTTGAATGTGTGCGTTAACAAAATGCCGACGCACGCACACTAATGAGTAGTCAAAAAAATCGTGTTTCTGCCATTGTACTTATCTGTTGCTATTACCATTTCGTGTGCAATTGTATTGCACTCACTTTTCTGAAAAAAGTATGCACTTAGATGCCCTAAAATCGAAAATGTTTGAATGTGTGCGTCAACATGGCGTCCAAAAACTGTGCAATTTGTGTAGAAGGTACGGTCCGGTAAGTAGTTAGAAATAGTGTATTTGCCAATAAACCTAATTATTATTATTACCATTTCGTTTATAATTGTATTGCACTGACTTCTGTGAAAACATAAAGGTCTTATTCATATCCTGAAATCGAAAACGCGTCTGTCTAAAACGTGTGCAATCTACACACAACAAGTGTACTGAGAAAATAGTGTCATCTCTTTTTCTCCCACATTAGTTGCAAACACTACTCTCTTTCGTGCACTCGCCGTTTAAATTTGTTATTTTAGACAGTGCGGAAGGAAAAATAAAAGTTTTTAAATCAAATCGCAATACTTACGAGTGAAATGTTACACCTCTGGCTTTATTTGTGTTTCTAGAATTGTTGTTGCACTTTAGAAAGGCACACGATGGCGATTTGTGACACTAAACTGCTCGCTAACGTCCTTTACAACACGTCCGGGTAACACTGTGTTTGGATGTGCACTGATTCCAGGTTAGTGAGCCTCACTCTCTTCGACCGTGGAACAACACGGCGCGGTCTCACTGCGGTAAGGGCCTATCTAACGATTTAAATCTATGCTACCTTCAACATTTTGTAACAATGACTTTCCTTACTCGCTCACCTTAATAGCTCGTTTCTCGAGATTAATAACATGACCGTGGAGCAGGTATGTATTATGTTTTTATGTAATACAATACGGTGCTCTGCTTCTATAAAATTCTTATTTTTTACCATAAGTTATTTTGTAGGTAGAGGTCGTATGATATTCAGAAAATGTTGTGTTTATGATTTAGCTTTTAGATGGGAATTAGACAAACCTTTCACCGTCTTTGATCTAGTCGACCTAATATAATTTATATTATGTATTGTTTTGGTTATGCAACTTATATACAACAGTAGTCAACACCAGTGATGTTATATATAATCTGATGTAAAAACCTCATTTTCTAGCACCCGAAACTTTAATCGAAACGGTTCTATAATATACCTTTGTTAATAACGGATCCTGGTAACGAGTTGTTGATTCATTTAGAAACAACAAGAGGGAGAGTTTACTCCGTCAAACTGTAATCGCTAAAGTTTGCAACAACATCGGCCGACTTTCCACCTCAGCCAGTGAAGTTAGTTAATGTGAGTTTCAGTAGCGTGCAGCGAATACGGATATCGATCGGGTGGTGGCTGGTTGCCTGGATTCGTCTGGCGAGCTCGGGAGAGCCCCCTGCCACCCGCGCCCCACAAATCCGTCAAAAGGCTCCGTATTAACCTGCTTGTTCTTGTTTCGTTTGAAGGTTTACCCCGAAGAACGAGCTTTCTTCGTTCTCATTCTCACCAACTATTCTTGGAACTTATAGAACTAATTCGACTGAAAAGCATTTACCCTGTGTAACTGTGCAGATTAGTTTGAACAACTCCATTTTCTTAAATCCACGCTTCATTTGTCATTGGCATTAAGGTCTTGGATGGATATTTCTCTTAACCTTTTGTTCGTTTTGTTTTCTAAAGCTTTTTGAATAACGTAATTCTTTACTTCTTTGTCAGCTAGAGAATATCAAATGAATGTAATTTATTAATAGTTTAGTATGTTGTTTTTATGAATAAACAACCTTTAGCACACACCTAACATTCTCACACCAGCAAGTATTTTTTGTCATCTTGTTTCCTTAGGTACTTACCTACTTACTTTATTTTTTTTGACTACTAAGAAAATCTACTGGTAAATCTCCACACATTTCGAACTTTAGATACAAGTAATTGTTGTTTTTGCTAAAAGTTGGAATAAATAGACATTGATCATGTCAACACTGACTCAGGCATTATATAAAATATCGTAACACGGAACCGCGAAAAAGATGACCTTGCTTAAACGGAAATCGCAGTGTGTACACCGTAAAGTGTGTTGGTATTATAATTAATTATGCAAGCTTGTTTGTACGTGGCTGGGCCCGGTAGCCGGAGGAGGCGAGAGGGAGAGGGCAGGGCGCGGGGTGCCCCTCCCTCTACGGCAGTTTGCGCCATTCTCCCGAGCCGGCACTACAACGCTCGGCTACTCTTAACTCGGAACGGTTTGCCGAACGCATCTTACCTTTCACCGCACTAACGTCACCTGTTATTTTCTGATATTTGAGTCTTGAGCCACGTTTGTCTTCGTGAAGTGATTACGTGCTTTGTGGCAGTGGACCGTGCCCCCACCCCGTCGCCACCACCGGTACTTATCATGACTCATTGTTTATTGTTCTATTAGCATGCGGCTTTTATCTTTATCGTTATTTATTTATTAATTGGAAATATTAGATTTTCGCCTTTTGTTTAATACATTCCTTATGCGCTAGTGCGTAGTTAGTTATCTATTGTTTTATAATCAGTTGCATTATCATCATCCATTGTGTTAATTGGATTACTTTGATTCCAAAGCTTTTTGTGATTTTTTATTTTCTAGTCTGATTGAAGGAATTTAATCTAATCGTATACCCAACTACATGTGCTTCGTAAATAAAGCATTTGTTACGAATTCAAGTTCAAATTTAAATTCGATAGCTATCGATTGATATTACGTAACTAAATACGTATTAAATTTGCATTACCTATTTAATTTTTATTCTTATGTTATGATTATGACCTTGTGTTATGAACTTATGATGACAGAATTAACATTTACGTACCTATTTTTGATATCAATTGTTTAATGGAATTTAATATGCACTCATGGATAACTTAGTCTCGTTCAGAAATCGTAGGCGTATTGAGCATAACAATTAGTGAAGATAACCCCGATAACATTATAACCTCCCCCCCCCCCCCCACTGCAATAATTTTATCTTTGCGAGATTTTTGCAAATCATCGGAGTGTTACGTTATTTCATTTATCCGATTTCAAGGATTCCATAAATAGCTCAATCGTCGGTTACGCATCACAACACAACATAAGTAATGAACACGCAGCAGCCGCCATATTGTTATTATTATTACATCGTACGGAAACGAGCTCTTTTGACTCAGTCGCTATGTTTGCTTTTGTTCCTTTCTAACTTCTTTGTTAGAAGTTATTGTTCTTTTGTTCCGGCGGATAAAGCGACGGAGAATTATTTATAAACAATCTCTATTTAAATAATGAATAACGCCTCATTTGTAAAGGTCATTTGTAATCCTTTGGAAATGGTTACGTAATCGGCTTAAGACGACAGGTGTTGTTGGTGCGCAATGTTGGCATTCATGTTTTTGTGTACGAAACAGTTTATAAAGGGCAATAAATGTCCGAGTATGGAGCTGTGACTGATGTAGATAAAAGACGTAAGAAAACCAAGGATGTCGTTTGTCCCACGTAGACGCCCACTGACTATGCGTGAATAAATCTAACCTGACAACGCCCGATTTTACCTCCTCCCTATCAAAAGGCCAGCCAGGGGCTATAAGCTAGCTATACACGCGGCCAGTTTGCATAGAAATCGTTCTGAAAGCCACAGATTAAAAGAGCACTTTAGTCGGTGCTCGCTCTCGTCTCTCTGCGGAGCTTTTGTTCCATCTATGTTTATGATTACGGCAATAAGTTTATTATGCGACGGTTCCAAGGCAATTCCATTACGAATTCTAGATGATTGTTGAGAGAACTGAGTTGGATTGGAACTGAATTGGTATCATTTATGTTCTATTTATTTATGTTTATTGTAATTGCTTTTGTACTTGGCTTGTGTAGATAATGTTTGTTATTGTTTCGTTATATATAATATATATATAATTCTTCTTTTAAACTAGATAGGATAGGAGTCCTTTTTCATTTGGTTGGTTATTCTTGCTTTATGTATTCATTTTACTAAGTAATATTTTATATAGATGGATTATATATAACATTTATAGCTCCTGTTATAAGAAAAATTAAGAACACAATATTCAACTTAACCTTCCAGTAAGTAATTTCTGAATATCAAACAAGTAGAAACATTACGTATGTTTGTACTTTTTTGAACCCACTTGAACTTCCGGTAAGTTCGTTTAGTAAAATCTAAATAAGCATTGTTTGCTGTGTTCTTCTTTAAAATATTTGAATCATTGAGTGGGTATAGTTCTATGCTTAAAGTTAAAATCAGCAGCTGTTTTAAAATGTGGTTAAAACAGCATTAACATTTTGACCACGCCATTAAATTTAAAAATTATGTCGCAATTTTAAATTCTGTTCATGAACTCTGAGCCATTCTAAAGGCAGTTAAAGTACCTATTAATATCTTTATTGTTTCGACCTACTTTTAAACACGTAGATTAATTATGAATTCTTTACTACTACTGCAAGACATTTTGTAAAAGAGTTGTGTTGGGATTGGGACAATGCCAAGTTTTACTATGTAGGTATGTTTAATCATGCATTGAATTATAGCTATGTATGTCTGTGGATGAAAGCGTACGAAAGCCATTTATAGCCAGCCGAGACAGTTGTATTTGCTTTTACTCCTCGTAAAATATTTATCTTTCCTCTGTAACCTACGGTCGTATACACGTCAGATTGTTTTGTAAACTTCTCTAAATTATTTAGATTTATGTTGGCTAAAATTAGAGCATCCATATCTTAAAACGTTGTGGTAGCAAAGCAACAGTATTTTGAGATAATGTCTTTATATGGTTTATAAATAAGATAGAAGATATTAAATAAGTTCCCAAAATTTGTTGGGGACTTATGATATTTCTTAGTGATAATCATAGGGCGGGATAAGCACTATAATAACAAAAAACCTTAGAATTGAGCAACGGCAACCACCTCTCGTCAACCTAACTAAATGTACTTACTTACCTAACCTACCCTTACCGCTTACCTTTAGTCTTTGAACAGGTTTGGATAAACTTCATTGTTTCCCCTGTAGTTGGAGCTACCGGCGCTACCGGTCTGTAAGAATTTCTATAGATTTTCGTTCGACTAAGTGTGAGTGTGTTTGTGATTTCGTGGCTTAGTTGGTTAGAGCATACCCGTACTGTGGATGTGGCGCTGGTTCAAGACTCGCCGAAATTGAAAAAAATTGGTAACTTATTTTATTCCTTATAGATACCCAGTGCGGGATAAGCTCTTTAATAACAAAAAACCGATAGAAAGAAGATAGAAGATACGAATCTCTAAATAGTCAAGATAGGTCAGATGATACGGACGGACGATTAAAAGCGAGTTTATGATCTGGAGCAAGTTTAATTTACAAATTCCGGGTTCATTGAACCAAGAACAAGCTAGCTAATAGAAGCAAATTAGTTTCCATATCTATTAGAGCTTGGGAACGGCAAAAAACGATCGAATAGACACATAATATAAACAGAAAGCCATAACGCATAACCTGTTAGTAGCGTATCGGGTTCTTAATCTAGTTTGCGAGCTATGCCGGTACCGGTACTGGTTTATAGGAGGAACTGGTAACCGGTTGGACTGGTTCTAGCAGCCGCGGCACTGGCCACTGCACTGGCTTGGATGCTATACCTATAGGAACCTACTATTGCATAGTTCGTTCACTGATTATACTGGATGCATGGGCGAATGGCCTGGGGTCCTGCCTTGTTTCAAGAGAAAGTTTAGTATTAATGGAGTTGTTTTAAACTTTGACGTTTTGTTAGCTTTGTTTCGTATCTTTAGCCCCTTAAATGGCGGAACATCCTAGACATGGTTTTGAATGGGCAAGAATGAAGAAAAATATTTTTTTTTTGCTTAAGTTTTTACCAACTTTGATGGGAAGAGTCATCAAAATCTTTCTCTCTCTCAACAGCCTATAATGGTCCACTGCTGGACGCAGGCCTCCCCCTGATAAGAGCCTATTATACTTTGATGACTATTGATTGCTATCGTTCAATATTGACTTTAATTTATTAACAAAGAAAACTACAATCAAGTAATATAAAAAAGTTAGTAATTAAAACAACTAGTATTAAAAATTGAAACAATTGAGCTAACTGCAGACTGTTGCAAACTTTAATTTACGAATTTATATTTAGAACTCAATGCACTTTGTAGGTATTTATGTATATTTTTTTTAAATTGTACCTACTTACGACTTTCATTTATATGACTGCATTAAAGATTTTATTTAGATAGATAGAGAATACTTTAATTATCAGTCATCACCAATTAAGAAAAAAATAGATTATTTTAAATTTAACAAATAAAATAGAACAGCAATGTATTTGGCGGCCTTATCGCTTAAAGCGATTTCTTCCAGGCAACCAGAACAATTAGAAATAAATTTATTTATTTATATTTTGTATAGTACCTACCTTATTTACTTATGATTATGCTTTTTGCTGTGCTAATTCTAGATTATTATGTCTTATCTAAAGTACAGGTAAGTATAGTACATTTATATATTTTATTTATTATTATTATATAGTACCTAGAATTTCCATATTCGATCAATATATTAGGTAGGTTATCTGTTGTAAAGTTATCGATAAATTATCGTATGCGCTAGGTGCTATCAATATCAAAATAATACACAGCAAAGTCAAGCAATAATTTTTTTATAGATAATAGTTTGATAGTAAGCAATCCTGAAGCCGATAAAATAAAGCCAAGAATGGTAACACAGGTCCCACTAATGGCACATGAGATAATTATAATTAAAAAGGTGTGGCAATATATTAGATCTAATCGTGATACATTTATCATTGAGTCATAGATTAAGATAGTAGATTGAGTGTATATCAAGAAATGGGTCACTATAATGCACGACAATTTATTCTACGACCGAATAATGTACACCCTGATAATTCGTGTCAAAACCTATTAAAATTGGAAACCATGACACGGATTATCAGGGTGTACATTATTCGGTCGTATAATAAATTGTCGTGCATTATAGTGACCCTCAAGAAATACACGGAGTACTTATATACGGAGAAAACAAAAACAACATGGATACCTGAGTAGGTTCCGTGTTTTGTTTTTTATTCTTACTTTCCGAGGTTCAGCAAACCAAAGGGTAACTCTAGGCCTCCACACAAGACTTCTACAGACTTCTAGGTTCTGTTCTGTGCTGTCTCTCGTAAGCCAGTAGTAGCGTCAATTTCGCGCAGATTGGCTTCAAATTTGTTGATCCAGTGATACCTAGGGCTACGCCCCGATTGTTATCCCTCCTATATAGGTAGAAATACATTGTTTCCTATATTAACATACAACACCTATGTACCTGACTCACATGTACATATTTGATGCAATAAAAATATTACTTACTTGCGCCTTCTTGACAGTACGATCATCCCCCATTCTCTTAACGAGTGGTCTATTTAATTTACATTTACAATCTTGTTTATAAGTTAAAAGGTAAGTATTATGATGGGTAAATATTTAAATAAGGCAAAGTAGGTACATAATATTTATGTCAAGGAATGAAGGAGACATAACTAACCAGGCAGATAACGTAGTTATTTACAAATATATACAAAGAAATTATAAACAAGTATACTATAAAAGACCTACGCCATTGTGTTGCAGTCACAGTAACACAAAGGTCAGCTGAGCAATCATTGCATCATTTGAAATCATCATTGCGTAACAATCGTTTTAGAACGATGCATGTATTTACGCAACTGCCAAGTATATAACTGCCAGTATCGAGATAAAAAAAATCTTACCTTTATATAAATAAAATTAATAATGCTGGACAAATCACTCAGCATTATCTGTCTCCAAGCTAAGCAGAGGATATTGGTACTAGATAACTGATAGACATAATATAATGCATTACATGGATAGATATTTTTTATTATACATAGAAAACGACCAGAACACCCTAAACAAATATCTGCAGATCGTACAAACATTTGTCCCAAGGCGGGAATCGAACCCGCAACCTCCTGCGTCGCAGGCAGACCTTCGTCCACCGCGCCACAGAGTTCGTCATTTACATACCTATAGGTAAATAAAGTATAGATAGAAGACCAATAAATGAGAGCTAGAAGAATTAAAAGAAAATAAAGTATACAAATCTGTAGAACAGGCCACTTTTCTTATCGAGAAAAAAATCTATTGTCTATAAAATCTTTGGATGCGTGATGGATGTCATGCCATTCAAAAGATTGACAATGTGAAGGCGTAACCAATTATTTGACGTAAATTTGCTAGTCTTTTAGACATTGTAGAAAAAGGTTTAAATGGATTTAAATATTTGATTTTACTGTGTGTTTATGTTTAATGTCATATTAGTAGATTATCAGTTTGGGTCACTATAATGCACGACAATTTATTGTACGGCCGAATAATGTATGTACACCCTGATAATTCGTGTCAAAACCTATCAAAACCTATTAAAATTGGAAGCCATGACACGGATTATCAGGGTGTACATTATTCGGTCGTACAATAAATTGTCGTGCATTATAGTGACCCATCAGTTTCTACCCGTGGTGTTTTTTTATCCATCGCTACCTGTTCAGTAGTTTTGGCGTGAAGAATCCAAACATCCATCTAAACTTAGGACGGATTTTAATATTAGTGTGATGATTGTTTACGTAATCGACCAGGCGCCTGGTGCTCTAATCTTCTTATCAAAATACTAAACCTAGGTACTTCTCAAACAATATAGCAATCATAACGACTCCTTAGTTATAAATAAATAAATAAATAATGCTGGACAATTCACACAGCATTATCTAGCCCCAAGGCAGAGCTTGTGTTATGGGTACTAGATAACTGATATACGTAATATTATACATTACATAGATAGATATTTTTTATTATACATAGAAAACACCCAGACCAACGGAACAAATTTCTGCAGATCGTACACAAATTTGTTCCGAGGCGGGGATCGAAACCGCAACCTCTTGCGTCGCAGGCAGACTCTCGCCCGCTGCGCCACTGAGGTCGTCGGAGTTATCTAGATTCAAGATTTTATTTGCCATCATGTTGTACAATTAAGGTCTTAAAATATATGACGTTGTTTCTTCTTCGCATTCTTGGGTTATCTATTCTAATCTAGTCCAAATAACACTATCATACTAAAATACTAATATTTAATGCTAAAGTTTGAATAAATAGATGGATGGCTAATGTTACCGCACCTTTCTTAATGAACGGATCATCAAATAAGTTTAGACTTTATTCAGAAAGAAAATAACAATCAAATAATAAATTTAAATTAAAACTAGTATTTACAATAGAAACAATTAAGCTATCTGCAAACTGTTGCAAACAATCTACAGGTAGCTCAACTGATCCATATCAATACTATAATCATCAAATTAATTTGTAATCTGAAATAACATTTATGCTACTTTTTATATCGAAAAAATGTTCGAAGCCGCGGGAAGAAGCTTATTTTTCTTTTAGGTAGAGTAAAATTCTTTACCACGTGTATCCATACAATTATTACATCTAAAACCCGAGCAGGAAATGAAGACACCAGTCTCAAAGCTTCTGAAATATGAATCTTGGCGTACGATAATAACATTCGTGTTTCCACGTGGCAGCTTACTTGAAGGCTGTTGTCGAGCGAGACTCGAAATTACTCCCACGTCTTGTTTCTGGCGACTTACCCCGACGATCACATCAGAAAATATTTACCTTCAATGTTTCGTTGATGGAACGAAATTGGTACTTGTACAATTTTCCTTAACTTTATTTTAGAGTAAATTATCCTTTAGTAGTTTGCTTTTAGATCGCTTCTGAATATTATTTGCAAGTATAAATAATAAATAATAATAATGCTGGACAATTCACACAGCATTATCTAGCCCCAAGGTAAGCAGAGCTTGTGTTATGGGTACTAGATAACTGATATACGTAATATTATACATTACATAGATAGATATTTTTTAATTATACATAGAAAACACCCAGACCAACGGAACAAATTTCTGCAGATCGTACACAAATTTGTTCCGAGGCGGGGATCGAACCCGCAACCTCTATCGTCGCAGGCAGACTCTCGCCCGCTGCGCCACTGAGGTCGTCTAATGGGTCTAAGTAATGGGTCTAATAGGTCGTAAGTATAATGATGAGAAATAATTTAGATAACAAAGTAATTTAAGTACATAATAAATTATAAAAAATATGAAAAAGAATAATACAATCAAAAAGATTTATTTGAAAGGTTATAAAAACTCTGAGACTACATAAACTACGTTAGGTATTCTTAATTATCTATACAAGTTTTTTATATAGAATAACCAGTTCTCTAACTAGTTAAAGCAAATGTTATGCCACATATATCATCCTTCCTCATCATTCATCAATAAAATCAGCTACCGAATAAGTAACCAAAAGGTTTGCATTCAAGAAATCCAATCTAACAAGCGAGGACGTCTCGTATCTAAAGATATATCTAACAGAACTAAGATAAGAGTGAGTAATACCGTTATATAGCACGGAGCTGGTTCAGTGCACTCCGTCTACAATGCCAGCTTGTTTATTGTGCGCCCATTTCAAAGGGTGGGCCACAAAGGCTCGATACACAATGTCAGAGTTACGTGCGCGACACACAATATCTACCAAACTAGCCGAGCGTTGAATACTCCTTACGTACATACTACATAGGTACCTATATTCCGATTTAGAATCCTAGATATTTTCTGTCAACAAGGACATTTAT
Organism: Eupithecia vulgata; assembly: GCA_946478455.1. Classification (NCBI taxonomy): domain Eukaryota; kingdom Metazoa; phylum Arthropoda; class Insecta; order Lepidoptera; family Geometridae; genus Eupithecia; species Eupithecia vulgata. The sequence continues at coordinate 5,413,806 of OX297869.1, read as the reverse complement.
GGAAGAAAATCAGATAACAATAACAGAAAAGAACAAGGTTACTGCGAGGTTATCTCTAAAAACTAAAACACAAACTTCAACGCATAATCTAACATGTGCATCGTAAAATGTTTAAATTTTATTATATAATTTTTATTAGTAAAAATTATATGATGAAAGAAAACTCTCAATAAGTACCAAAAAGCTTCTGTGCTTTGCTTCGATGATACCAATGTCGTTGAATATATTCCACCAATATTCCTTGGGGTTTGTAACCCCTTGTATACAAAAACAAAAAATATTCAGGCTTTTGAATCAGAGTAAGTGGTATGCTGTGTGTGGTCGAGATAGGAACTAACGACTTACATCATTGTTTACTACTGACCCGTGAATAATTACGGTTTATTGCATATAAATTGATGTAGGTCCTGTTGAAAAATTATCTGCAAACATCAATGCAATACAATGGTAACTATTCGGTATATATCGGAACATAAACTTGCAGAATGTACTAAATGCAAATAGAAAGACCAAAAACCCCATAGCACACAAAAAGAAGCAATGCAGTATGACATAAAACAGCCCATTCTCTTTTATGTGATACTCTGGTAAACGTTCCGATCTACCAGTTAGTTGAGGCATTATAACGTTTTTGCTTAAAGACATAGTCGCTCTACTAACATTTCCCAGAAGTGCTATCCGATACAAATGGTTATGTTGAAAATATTCTATTGTAAACAAAGCCTCGTTTCGCCAATTATCTCCGTATTTCACCAGCTGTTAGCGCGGCAACTGAATCTATAAAATAAAACTGAACGATTTGGAGTCGCGCCAAAAACCGTTCTATACAAAAACCTGTCTTTAATTTCTTTATATCCATAGAGTATGCAGAGAACACTGTAAACGGTTGTGGCACGAATTAATTAAATTACGGAAACTTTAAGCTGCTTTAAGGTGCTGCTGTGTGTAAGTCGTTTAGTGTAGTTGAATGCTAAGCGTGCATTTATTGTGCAACATCAGCCATGGCCTAGTTTAGAGTCGCATTGCGTAGGTCAGTCATGACATGCCGTGCAAACCGCACTTTCTCCATACTGCAATTCACTTTCACTAAGACAGCGTATTTTCAGATTTGCTATCACGTTTTTTTCTTATCTGATCGCTGTTATGATATCGTTGTCAATGATTAATGGATCTTTTGCTAGATCAACCGATTCGTACAACCGAGTTTCTCTGTAAAATTTACATGACTTTTGATTGGTGGTGAAATGATAAAAACTTATTTTTTATTAACCTACATCACAAATCTTTGTGTGCAACAATGTTTATTTAATGAATATGTGTAACAAGTAATAGGTGAAACGCAAGCAATAATATATACCAACATGCTATCTTTGACAGATCATAAAGACCAAAATCAGATCATAACAATAATTTAAAATGACGCAACATAAAATGGCGTCGCGCGCGACCAAAGTCAATATTAAACTGAGATAAATGACTCATAACTTTCCCCCGCTCTTTGCAATGCAAAGTTTTAATTAACGTTTTAAAAACTTTCTATTCGTTTTCAAAAGTTACAGTGCGTGTTCATTGTTTCAATTATATTGTTCTTGATTGATGTTATTCAGGACTTGTTTAAGACTCCAGTCGTTATGTTTTTGTCTTGCTTGTATTGTATTTAAAACTCGCAATACCTCAGTGAGCTGGCAACGTGGCAAGTGGCAACCCCTTAGATCTGAAACATCATACCCTAGATAATAATACTGTAGGTAGAGTGTAGATAGATAATTTCAGTCGTTATTTAAAGACGATTTCTTTATCATTCTCTATTTTATTGAAATTGAATTTACTCTAATTCATCCATTTAAATGTGTTTGTCAGATTGTCAGTATTCGGATGTCGCATAGCGTGTTTTCCATAGACCTATGTGTTTACAGAGTAGGTAGGTATATTGCTGCTCGGTTGTACACAAAAACAGTTGAATAGCGCCCCCGAGCCAGTGGTTTCAAAGCCACCCATCTGCCCCACCGGGTGGCTCCCCTTTGCCACCGCTTTTACCACATTTTTCACGAGTTCGAACGTAACCGAAACCCAGGTTTCGCATATTTCCGTCATTAATTGTTGTTATGACGACACACGGTCAGCTGGGCTAATGTTTATGAAAACAACAAAGAGGATTGCTGCTTTCCGGTTAGATTATAACGTTTTCCCTCTCATAGTATCTCCTTATTTCTTTTGTTCTGTTCCGGCTTTAAAAGGACGAAGAAATGCGATACCTCTCCATTACATCCAACCGAGCATTAATTAATTCTAAGATCTTGACTTCTTTGTTCCTCAGATTTTACAGACATTATTATTTCATTGTTGTATTCTCGATACGTAATTGGTGGTAATTATCATGTGATTTCATCTCCATTACGTTAAGTATCTACTACACTTAGATACTTGTACATCGTCTAAGTTTAACGCTCTCATAATGTAATAGCCTTCGGCAAAATATTTCTTAACCGTAATTGAAAGGCGTCTACAGAATTAATTGAATATGTTGCTATTGGCAGTGGGCGCAGTGCTCAGCTTATCGTTATCGGATATCAATCAATGTTAGTGCATTAGAGGGCAGTTGGTTCAATCTGCTGCGTCAGCACAATAACCGAGAGGTGTGCTCAGCGCCCGCCCACTAACTGTTATGTAACCTAGCGGCGCTGACAAGGCAGAACTTGAGCTCTTGCCGAGTCTGGCGTGACTCAGCACGAAGCTCAGATCGCCATGACTCATGACTCGGCGCTATTCAGCCGGGATCGCTCGCCATCCGAAATAAGTGGATTGCCGCTTCACGACCAAATGATTCCGTTTCAAAGAACTCTGTGCGCGCATTACCTAAGACGTCTATTATTCCAAAACAAGGCCATTCAGTGTCTCGTCCGGCAATTGAGGATATTAAGCTCCTCGTTTGCGTCCCGGACCGTTGGAGATTAGACGATGTCCTAAATTACTTTTTAATGAGCCTAACGCTTGCCCCAATTTGCGGGCCGTCACGGTAGTATCTCTGATACGTATCAGGGTTTTGAGCTTGCTGGTTTGGTTTTAAGACTGTATTGTTTTGTTACAGCGGATTGAGCGCGAGAATACGAAAAGTCCGGCGACTCCTGGCGGCAGGAAGAAGGCAGCAGCTGTGAGGAGCAACGGCCAGATCGCTCCAGCGGAGCCCCCTCCACCACCTACAGGTAAGTTTTTAGAAAATGCCATTATAAAGTAAGTTCAAAATGACCCGATGAAAATACGCGAGAAAATACAACACGCACAACTCGAGGAAGTCTATAAAATAGGTCGCAGCTCTCGAATAATAAGAAATATTTTCTAGTAAGATAATAGAAAACGACAATATTAATTGCCGCTGCCGCCGTTATGAAGTTCGAAAGTAGAAAACTATTTGCTAAAACTTCATCAGACATTACTCAATATCAATCATATTATCATCATAACAAAAAGCCATCGTTTTTACAACCCACTTTGATTGATTGAGATGAGGCTGAGTTACGAGAATTATATAAAGTTTGCTCATTAAAATTGTTGGTATCAATTTGTTTGACTATTCAACGCTTATAAACTTCTTGCTTGAGATTACATTCATTCGTTTTGCGAGCACTATTATCTACCTCGACATACATAGTTTAGCACGAAAGTTCAGATAATGGTTTACTAAAATATTTAGCATACATTTCTCTTCAGATAGGTCTAGGCTTACTTGTTTTTCAGCCGCGTGATTGAGCTAGGTATCAAACCTTCGTTCCGAAACATACAAAATGATCCCCAGAGTGCAATTCAGCCTCTGCCGTTAAAGGAAGGAATTCAGGCCATTCAAGTGTGCGAGGCAGACTAACCACGTCTATTTCTACCAGACGTTGTATGCCAAGGCTTCTGCTTAAATTGGAAACTGTTCACGATCTTTGATTAATTTTGAATTGGAATAGCAGCTTCAAAGGGGACATTCTATTTAATGTGGATATTATTGGTTTCAATTATTGGAAGCGATTGATTGAACACTCTTGACATTTTTTATTACAGTCTATTTTGGTATTAACTGCAAATAATAAAAATAATCTAGAGTTCGTCATAACTGTTACAGTCAAAATTCAGTTAACAATGATGTTTTTTTACTTTACCGGTCAATGAACATTGTTCTCCTCTTCTTTATTCAAAATTTTACGTTAATCTTCATTTATTCATATCATTATTAAAAATTATATCTCAGGCAGAAATTTACCTTTCCAATCAACTTTCTGGCAAAGTTCATCCCTGTCGGTATTTTACACTTCATTATTACCTAAATCGCAATTTTCTTTATAATACATTCCAGTAGCTTAGTTCAAAATTTCGCTTCTATTTTCTCTTTAGAACTATCTGAAATACTAGACCGTTTCATGTTTGCATAAATAGGTAGGTACGCCAAAGTTCCGTTTGCAATTTTGTCTGGCTCATCGCCAGCTTCTACCTAAAAGCTGGTTACTTTACTGGACATTCTCTTGGTAGGGTTTTAACTTTCGAAACTATTGGAATCTGAGAAAGGCTTATCTGGTCCAAAAAGGATCGTTTTACTAGAATACAAGGACAATAAACTAACAAGAAGGAGCGTTGAATAAAGCGGGAGATTCTAAAGGCACTAAAAATTTATGTCCCGGAAACAAAGTTGTGTTTGCTTGTGTTATTCCATTTACGTCACACAATGCTATTGTTTGCGAAATCGATAACATATCACAAGTATCTAAACAAAAGTCTATAAATTTTAATGAAACCCGTATGTTGTAGATTCATACAAAATAGTCATCCATTGATATACGAGTAGTACCTAGGCGTGGTAATAAATATAAAGCGTACATTTTCCCCATACTTTCACGTTAATGGATGATCCTTCGACTGTTGACTGCATCAAGCAAGATGGATAGCAGCCATTTGCAACATGATTTACCTTTCAATACCGTTCCTTAAGTCCTCCTGACGTCTAGTATGGATCGGTTCCGTTTCTTTATCCTTGTTTCTTAACAATGGATTCTTTTGTTTCCATCTTTTATGCGGTACTTTTAAATTGCGGTGCCCTCATTGTATTTCCATTTGTTAAGTTATCTACCCCTTTTCTTTCTTTTTATTATCTTTATTATCTTGTGTGCTGCTGCACGGTAATACATATTTATTTTGTAATTATATAAGAAACACTTATCTGTAATCTGATTCAATTCAGAACCTCATCGTAATCCCAAAATGTATATAGCCGCTTTATGTAATAAATAACGTATTTGTACAAACGGCATGTAAATAGCAAACAGAGCAGGCAGGTTTATTGAATACATTCAACTGTGTATGGACTAAGTACTTACATTCAGGTCTAAGTAATCCCGCAAAAGCCAGTTCCTGGATAATTGGAAGCATTCAGGTGCCAGCAAAGCGACTAGACTAGGCTAGACTGTCGTCAACTTGCTAGGCTTGCATAGTATTTACTACATATTTACATAATATTAAAGGAAACATGAATTGCTTTACTTCAGTATATTTGGTTATCAGTACATTTTATAGTCAACACGCCTTTTTATTACCTGTCTGAAATCAACCGAGAAAAATGATTTTCCATTTATCTGCCGAGGCAACTTATACAACGAAGCAAAAGCTCACAATCACGAATTAGTATTTGTTTCCCCGAGACTTTCCTTTCTTTCCCTTTGTTTTACTTGGAAACATTGAAACAAAAATGTTCGTTGAAATTTTAATTGGAAATTGAGAGGCTCTTTTGTGGGAATCCGTCCTGTGAAATGTTATACTTTGAGGCTTTGACTGAAAACCGTTCGCGATGGTAAAAGGTATAATTCAATTTGTATTGACTGGGAATGACATTTGGTGACGTCACCGGATTTTCCCTTCCCACCCTGTAGCAGGGTGTTTGGGGAGAGACCCTCTGAGGATACACTTTGTACTCGTCTCTCACAGCTACCGTACGTATAGCAACTTTAGCTATAGCAATAACAGCCTGTCTACAAACACGGTTAATATGATATTTGATATTCATTCCTCGTGTTCTGTTATCTATGCTCGTAGTTTGAATTCATAATTCTGTATTCATAATTGTATCCATCGTTCGAATTACGTCCAAGCTTAATTCGTTATTACCAAGATAACAATTCTTGCATAATTTCTATGCCAGTTAGGTAGTTAATATCAGGCAGTCTAGTCCTTAATAAACTGTTGGTTCTAAATAAATAAAATTGCTTACTCGTGTCGTTTTCGTAACCTGCCGCCAGACAAACTTCCCAATGCGAAACAATCCAGAACTTACCAAGGTTCAAAAAGCAAACAACTCCGTTATCGAGCTAAATGCTTTACATAATTGAGAATGTTTTGGTGTTTTAGTTAGTTCCGGCTTACTTGTATGGCTTCGAGGCTTTCTAGTCACGTACCCATAGTGCCCTTAGCTATTATTGAACTGTATTATTCCAAAGGTTTTGTGTTTGCTCATGTGTGGGGAGTACATCGTCTATCGTTTGTTTGGCGTGTGCACAAAGCGACGTGCCACCGACAGTCCTTTGTATCAGCTAACGGAATTCGGATATTGGATAAGCTTCCGTACCAGCTTGTTTACCTAACAATTTGCTTTTAATTGGTTTCGCCATGTTTGCGTGTCGAGATCGTGTTGTCAGCCACACACGCCCCAAATGAGACTGCGGCGTGGACTCAATTAATGAATCTGATGGAAATTGGTTGAAAGCTTGTTCTGTGTTCATAAACAGTAGCTTTCTAGGTAGGTAATTTACTAGATAACAGAGAACTTGTATATAAAGGAAACACAATCTTCATCTATAACGCAGATAAGAGAGAATATGTAGTTCCATTGTGAGCAGCCTTTATTTTCTATTTCTGGAACAAATACTTTCTGAATGGATGACACATTGAAAGATGTGTTTGACCTAGTTGTCATCTACTTTATTATGTTCATGTTATCCTTTCAAAGGGGTGAATGGGATCCATAAATCACAAAAGGTCCCAACCCCATTCCACGTGACTCCTGGCTGCCCTAATTTATATGGAAAATTGGAAGGTGTACGAAAGGGTTACCTTCAAAAACTCATTATGTTGTAGAATTGAGCTATCCTTTGATAAAAAAACAGATGTCTGTAGCTATGCGCTATCGGAATAAAACCTGTGAGGGGTGTACTTTAAGGATTTTATTATTCATTTCATAAAATTAAACCCACAGCTTCTCGCCATAACACTGAAAATTATTTTGACTCAACGATTTCTCGTACACGATTATCAAACGGCCACACAATCTGTCATGTTACTGGAAGCTGCTTCTTTAGTCCAAGGAAGACCTAAAGTGGAGATAACCGTCAGTTTAGCGTTATCCGGGCTTCTATCTTCCATGCCCAGTAACGAAGTAATCTGCATGCCAGGAGTGGTGTCGCAAATACTGCGTGCCGCTTCGCAATGCAGTTTGCATAATTTTACATAAATATTTGCATACTCGTTGTATACTGAGGTGCTTGCTAGTAAAACGCACCCGGAATTACTGTATTACAGCAAGTATAACGTTTCTCTATGCATACGTGAATTTGCTAGGTATAATCTCTTGTTCTTTCGCTTTTCATGAATGTTTTATGATGCTTTAGCTTTATGCAGGTTATGCAGAAGCTTTTAGCTTGAAATATGAACAAAGCGCTTCTGGAAAGTCAAAGACTCACCTTGAGTGTTCTGTTCTATCTATTTTATTGTTGACTAGTGGTCCGCCCCGGCTTCGCACGGGTACCTATTCGAATTTTTCTCACCTTTTAAACCTTCCCTAGACCTCCACGAATAATTCAAGACCAAGATAAGATAAATCCGTTCAGCCGTTGTCGAGTTTTAGCGAGACTAACGAACAGCAATTGATTTTTATAAATATAGATATGTGCTAAATGTGTTGTGTTGTATACTTGTTTGCAATGTGAGTCGTCATTGTACACGGATTTATTAGGGCTTTCTGTTTTGTTTCGCCTGCTTTCAGTCTATATTGTTTATGTCCTGACCTTACCTAACCTATTTAGCAATACTTACATTACAAATAGGTAAGTACGAGTACCTTATACCTACTCTGTATTAAAATTCTAGTTGAAAAGTGAAATTACAAAAGTCATGCCCAATGCACGGCTGTACCGCTTAGTAGCGTAGCGATCTATTCCAGGATAATGTATCCTATGATTGACCAATGTATAAAAGAATCGATAAATAAAGACTAAAGGTTATACACGTTAGGTAAGTACCTAATTCAGGTTAAAAATAACTCTGAGACAGTTGGTTCTAAAATTACACCTGCAAATGAAACATAACACATTAAGGGCCCCTTTATCAAACTTCACTCCCCCACTGCCCTTGTAAAGTCTGAATAAGAATAACAGCATTAAATTTGCATGCCGACAAAACTGGTTGAAGCACGCGACTGCTTCCCCCTCGCTCGGGGGAAGAGGAAGGGGAAGGGAGGGGGGTGACACGTCTAGGGCACGGGGGGAGGTTCGTGCAGGAATGCAGTCCCCTGTCTACTCTACCCCTCACCTGATTGTTATGATGTCAGCGAGTAATGAAGCGATATTATCCAGTTTATTGGGTTTGCGAGGTGATTTTTTATTGATTTTTCTTTCAGTACTACTTCTTTTGTTTTAGAATTTAACAGGCTCGTATATGTAACAGGGAAGCAATTATCGTAGGCAAGCACCAATTCACCAGATAAGAACTTAAGTTACTTACTACCTCTACCTGCATATTTATGTATGTGGTATGTGTAGGTAGTCTTCACATTTACTTCATCATCATCATCAGCCTACATTAGTCCACAGCTGGACAGTTACATAGTTGGATTTAATAATACTGGTACCTACCATGTGTAGGCACAGTAATTTTTTACTTACCTATCCTACAAAGTTGTAGGTATTTTTTTTCCAGTAGACTTTATTAAAGTTCTGGTTTTGAGTACCTATGAGTAAATTAATCGCACATGTACTTACTTTACACATAATTATTTGATTGTTTTTGGTGAAACTAAACTGACTTCACATTCCTTATAGTATTCACAGTATCTTCTAAGTTTTTCAGGACAAATAAGAACAGAAAAATAATTTGGGACCACCTCGCGATCATCACACCTCGCCTTACAATTGCGAAATAATTTTCCAAATCGAGAAATAGACGAACATACATAAAAATACATAAGTAGGTACAGCCCAACCCAACCCGCTCCTCTTTTGTTTGTTTTAGTTTCGTTATTAAAAAGAAGAAATTTCTATCTCTTCTTCTTTTTAACCAGTATAGAATTGTCTTCGCTGTCGCTAAAGTTAGATCGATCGGATCGCTAATAATAGCAAGTAAGATCTGGCACCTGCGGAAGTAAAGGCGCGTCACGTCACAAGCACGATACAAAATAAGCACGATGTTACGTAAAGAACAATGGTCGGCTGGGAACGCGAGTCGTGTGTGTGCGGCGCGAGTCCAAACAAACCTTGCAAACCGCACAATTAAAACAAAACTACATACAGTGAGGGTACTCGGTTCTTGAAACCAAGACATTTTTTGTAAACGTTCTGCGTCTGCTTTCCCGGTAGAGTACAATCTCGGAGTACTAAATCTTCAAGTCCAGAGTGAATAACTTCGTTTTGGGAAACCATGTTCCATCTTATGACCTAACTTCATTTCTTAAGGCGCATATGCCCTTGGTGGCAAAATCTATTTTTGATTCACTGCCTAAACTAAATGGAATAAAACTATTTCAGTGGCATTATAAAAAAGCTTATTAAGCATATTAACACAAACTGTACGATGGATTTTTGAAATTTACATAAGATAAAGTAGTTGGCGGCGCTAGTTTGGGTGTGAGATTGTGGTCAAACGCTCACCATTAAAAATAATGTTACATAGGTAATACAATTAACAAAGGCATTATTGTAATTCTTTAAATTTTTCGGAAAGAAGGTTAATTAAACTTAAAAGAATAAAAAATTCAATAACGCGTAAATTTCACACTCGCAGAGAATTAGGTACAAATTCGGGTTCACAAACGGACGAGAGACGAATTAAAATTATTTATAGGTATTATGTTATGATGAATGAAAGTCAAAACCAAAAATTGTTTCGAACTTCTACGATTTTTGTTTACAAAAAATACAGTGGTTTCTAGAACCGAATATAGGGAGGTGGCTAGCTCAACCAATGTAGCTATAGCTACTTTACACCACCCGAGTTGGGGCTGCTGTGCTCAAACTGCAAATAGGTGCCCTACCTTCCATTTAGGATTTGGTTGCGCCATCTAGCTAGTCGGCAAGGCAAGTTAATTTTATTATTTATACAGCCTCTGCTACATTGATTGTTTATCGGACCCCAATCCACAATCAATCAAAGTATTGATAATGCTGTGTGGGTTGTCCACATCGAGTTATGGTTGTCCATCAATATTTATTCTGGTATTTATTTAATTATAATACAGATAACGTGGTTAATAGAGTAGGTAAATTATTAGGTAGACACAGTGTCTAAGTGCTTATTTTGTAAGCCTAAAGAAATAAAGTTATTGAGTTTGAGAGAGTTTGAGAGTTTTTAAACCTTATAACTACAGAGGTATCGCAAAGGCGAGCTTAGCCCTACAAAGAGTTCCCTTAGTGAGATTGTAGTAGATATTTTAGTAGTGGGTAAGTGTGCAAAAGATACTAGAGTGAAAATACCTACAATAATTACATAAACTAATACATAAACTAATATTAAAATATATATAAAATACTAGGTAACTGTAATAAAACCTATTAAACAAAGTCCTATTTCATGCCCACGATCTAAAATTCTAGAGTAACACGCCTACATTGCAAATAGCTATACTTCCTTTCCTCGTTCAGTAGTAACTTTGTAATGACTTTAGTACATGCCACCATTGCCAACCATTATAAAACCCCATAAAGCGAAATGGAATCTGCAGTGCTCAGCGTTACGTTATTAAGTGTACTTTCACCCTGAGTACTGTTACTTGAATTGAGTTGACTCTTTCCCCTACGGTGGGCACCATCTTGATTACTGCAGCTGTTTGTGATATGACAGGTGTAGTGAGTATTTTATATAGCGATTTTGTAAAATTAATCTTTGTATCTACAATCATTGTACTTAAGCCTTTTTCGTGGAAGACATCAATGGTTCTCGATTATGTTTATCAAATGTTTTTTGTATTAACTCTGGCTAAGGCCTCGGATCTACGCTGGGGAAAGCACCACGCAATCTCCCCCCAGTGTGGATCACGTCGTCGTCGTGTCGAATTTTGAAAGACGTTCTTTGAAAACTGTCATTATTGTAATAGCTTCAAAACGGCCTTATCCGTTTTCTTGTTTGTTAGTGATTGACGTATTTGAGTTAGACTTGGTACGCTCATATGATGCAAAAAAAAAAACACTTAGGTACGGTGCAAGTACCCAGTGAAATGTTTTCCCGCGTGTTCTTATTTTTCTTGAAGCACCAATTCATTTCTGTGACAAGCTATGACATAAATAATACTAATGCCGCAAACGCGACTGCCGCTGTTATTTCAATGTGCAACAAATCGCTTAAAATCATTCGAAAATCATTGGGTTTGTAAGAAATGATTGGATCGTTATCATACTACAATAAGTAATAGTTGTTTATGACACTCTGAGACTACACTGGCAGAGTCGCGGCGAAAAGCAAGATGTGCCAAAAAGAAGTTGAAGTTGGTAAGTAGTTCCTCTCGCTCGATCCGGTGGTAGGGGCGCTGCAAGGCGCTAAACGTGTAGAAAAGAACACGAATTCGATAGAATCGTACTAGGGCCTATGAGTTGCGTTTAGTGTTCGGTTAAGTGATGAGTGGAGACCGCGTCTCGGCAAACGTAATGTAGTACGCCCTCCGACCAGTTGGGATTACGATTTGCTAAAGACTGCTAGCAGATGCTGGATGCGGCAAGCTGAAGACAGGGCGCTGCTATGGCGCTCATAGCTCAGGCGGGGAGGCTTATGTCCAGCTGTGGACTAATATAGGCTGATAATGAGTCGTTTACTTACTGTAGGGTAGCTGGTAGCTTAGCTATGTCATGTCATCTAATTCGAAAAAATATGATTTCAAATAGAGGTAACTAAGGTGATAGAAAATATCAAATAGGTAGGAAAATATCAAAAATTTACCTGTATGATTTATTATGCAACCTATCTAACCATTTGATATTTTATTCTACATATTTGAAATCATAATTTTTTCAAAAATATCTATTTCCTCTTCACCTTGGGCATCAGCTTCATAGAACCGGGAGTCGTCTGTGTACTCGCTGTTTTTAATTGGTTTACTTTTTTACTTACCTATTCGAACAGGAAGGGTGTCCGTACGTTTCGTAATGTAATGGGATAAAATATGTTAAAATAATAGTAATTGAAAAAAATTTTTTTTATTAAATGTCATTCACTATTATTATTATTATAATAGGCATTAAGTCTTTGTCTTACACTTTATTTACATAATTCTATTCCAACCTAGACAGGTAACTGCAAATTCAAGTTAAGATGTTGTTACCTACCATCAAAAAGTTAGTGAAAAATTGCATATTTACTACGTTTAGCACTAGGAACCATGGGAATCTAAACACTATCGGGCTTTTTCTTACGGATTATCATTGTGATGCAATTATTTTATGATTCTGAAGTTAATATCTAATAACTTCTAACTTCTTATTTACTACTAATAATCTTCTTATTTATATTACATCAACAACAAGGCGTTTGTAATCTTTAGATTTAATAAGCTCGTTATTAAATTTCAATGTGTGATAAATTCTGAACCGGGTGTACAGTTTTTGCAGGTAATTAACTGGAAAGCACTTACACGGCAACGGAGCATCAACTGATTCCAAACATGTTAATAAACCTGCTAAAATACGCTTGCTACCTATTAGTTCTTTATTTATAAATGTCCTAAATACGATTTCCATAGCCTCAACATATTCTATGAATTCAATATTCGGCACGTTACAAATACCATTTCGGACATCGTTCATTATGCTTTCACACATAGATAAGCATTCTACATCTTTAGATGTTGCGTAGATACACAAGTTTAGGTCAGGACATCTATGAAATTTGTGACATTTTTTCAGTAGAAACCCGGCTATGAATATAATTCCATCTTTTTTCTCCAGTTCTAATGCATTGTATTCAGAACTGGTAATAAAATAGTCGCTCTCGTTAAAGTCTCGTGGCTCATCATCGTCTGGGGGTAAGATTGGCTTAAAGCCTTTGATTAAAACTTGAAATTCCGTCAATACCTTCTGCATATCAATAGATTCGCCATCTTTAAATGGATTTTTGAGCAAATGAATTATTGCAGTTTGTCTGAACATTGTATTAACGTCTCTTGCTGTCGGTTCCGTGATACTTTTACTGTGCACCTGAACTTGTGCGGAGAATGTATCAGCAGCGGCAGCAGTAAATCGTTCAACTGGGAGATCGTCGAAAGAATCAGACAAAATCAAAATAAAATTTTTGAAAATGTTTATCTTCTCTAGAATATTGTCGTGCAATTTCATTAAAGTAGAACTGTATGTAGGTTCTACCAAATGTGCCGATTCAATAAGCTTTAACAGTTCTGTCAAATAACTAATTTGTGACTTCTTGTCAGGAAAATCTCTGTTCCTTTTTTTGTCATTAACCAGTCCAGCATTAAAAACATCGAAAATTTCACTCATTTTGACAATAAACTGAACAGTTTTAGGAGCAGTTACATCCAATACGCCAAAATCGATGTAAGTAGACATTGCTGCGGCTGTTGTCATACAGCAGACTTCCATAACAGATTGTATTGTTAGTTCCTGCAAATTTGTGGGGTACATGTGTTTATCACTTAATTTCGGATTCAGTGGTAATTCTTTTTGGCTGTCTGATTCGTAGAATTTGATTATGTCCTGACATTGAACAATGCCGCCATCAAAGAAATAGTCATTTTTAGTAAAGTTGTAATAGAAGTTTTTCAATAAAGATATAATGTCGTAGGTGCAGAATATCTTCTTATTGTTTACTTTCAAACATTCCTTGTTTCGGATGACAAAATGTTGTGAGTCCTTTTGACAGACGATTGCTTGGACGTTGTATCCGATATTAAATAGTGAATATATGTTATTGACTACCCATGGTTTAATGGACATTGTATCATCGCCCAAATAAGCAACAGCCATAGGCTGTTTCCAATCGCAATACATCCCTTGAACTATCAGTACAACAGCCGTTGTGGCTGGCTCTGGTTTCAAAACGCCATCATAATCATGTATCCCCAATAATCGATCTTTCCTTATGTCGTAGTAAAATCGGGGCTTGATTTTTGTCTCGACAATGCAGACAAAACATAGTTTTTGTTTTTCCGTGAAAGCTTTTGCTTTATGCGCTAGGAATGGAAAGAACAAGCTACGCATGTCCGTTGATAATCTTATATTCTTGAAAAGACTTTTAAAGTCACATTCTTTTGGTGCTCCCAGGGCTTTGTGCAAGTGTTTATAAGCTTTTGGAAACCGAAGGTATAGCTTCAAGGATAACTGCAAATATGCTGTCCTACTCGTATTTAATCGATGTATTTGTGTTTGTATTGCATGAATTTGTAGCGTACAAGCACTAGCTCCTTTAATCACACCACCTAGCCGGTGACTAGGGGGATAACATGGGAAGAAAGATCCAGTAGTAGTGGCTTCTGTTCCGCTTCCACTGCTAGATCTTTCTGTGTTGTTATCCTGATAAGTTGATTTTTGAGACTTTGGCGGCAAGTTTATCCTTTGTACTCTTTTCCTTGTTGTTTTATGTATTAGGTTGGTTTCGGACGTCAGTGCTGATTCATCAGCTGAATTAATTACACTTGCGCTGTTCAGCGATGCTTTTATTTCATTTTCTACAATCTTTTCTAACCCTTTAGACTCTATCACAATGACTGCGTGCGGCTGATTGGTTTTTGTTGTCGTCTGTTCTTTCGATATCGTCTTTTCGATAATTTGTTTTGGAAGTTTTAATTTCGGGACTGCGTCTAAATCCAGTTTCCTTTTATTGGAGTTGCTTCTATTCACTTGTGCAGGTTCGAAGTGTTCTTCGCATATAAAAACTGGACCATCGGGATCCTGTACACCAATTTGTCTTAACCACAATTGCGCCCTGCAATAAATAAGCGAGAATTAGAACCCTAGGTAGGTATTCAACTTTATTTTATTGGCCTTAGATAATGAAGGTGGTGGATGCTATTTCTGGAAACAGATAGGGATGGATATAGAATTCAAAGTTATAAGTTTTGTGAAAAAACTAGTTTCTTTAAATAGTGAATGTGTTTTGGTAAAAAAGTATCCTTCTCTCGATTTTTACCCTTTGATTTATTAACCTCTCCTGCAGAGCGATTACGGTAAAATATGCCGTTCCATTGAATGGGCCATGAGAATCGTCATTTACGATTTGGTTGAATTTGGATTGCGGTTAACATGGTAACTACTAAAATGCATATACAACTTTCTTGCAGAATCGATCGACGACGGAATTTTTTACGTCATCATCAAGATATAACATATTAAGTAAAAGTAAATTGTTAAATTACTCACAATTTGCTCCTTTTTTGCTCGATTTCAGCAATTCTGATTCAAAATTACAAACAGATAACCATTGCAGTAATGAATACGTAGTTGAGTAAAACAAAATTAAGTGTGAGTAACATTAGTTCCTATGAGGTATGACGTTCATTAACTTAAAAATAAAAAAACATACTAATAATAAAATATTTCAATTAAGGCGCATACAGCACCTAAACTAGCGCCACCACCTACTTTATGTTATTATTCTGTTTAACAAAGGAATTTTCAAAAATCCTTCTTCCAGTTTGTGATACCTATCATAAGCTTTTTTTTAATGCCTCTGTAATAGTTTTATTCTATTTAGTTTAGGAAGAGATACGAAAATAGATTTTGGTGGCCACCAAGTGCAACTTCGTATCTCTTCCTAAACTAAATAGAATAAAACTATTACAGAGGCATTAAAAAAAAGCTTATGATAGGTATCACAAACTGGAAGAAGGATTTTTGAAAATTCTTTTGTTAAACGGAATAATAACATAAATTAGGTGGCGGCGCCACTTTGGGTCCGGTATGGGCCTTAAGTTTGGCATTTGTAATATTGTGAATTTGTGACGTAGACAGATTCGTAGTCAATTTGTCGAAAATTGAATGTATTTGTTTTCATAACATAACATAAGTGAGTTATGTGATAGAAACCGAAATAGCTCGCACCCAGTCTCCGGATGGCGATCCATTTGAATGAGATATTTTACCGTAATTGCTCGGCTGCATATTTACGCAATAGCTAATAGTCGTTCGTTTTTAGGGTTCCGTACCTCAAAAGGAAAAAAGGAACCCTTATAGGATCACTTTGTTGTTCGTCTGTCCGTCTGTCAACCCTCTTTTCTCAGAAACGCGTGGAGTTATCGAGTTGATATTCACATCATATACGCAGGCTCGTAACTTCTTGAAGCCTCGATATAAATCAAACTTCTAAGTTAACGCAATCAAAAGTTACAGCTGTTAATGTCTATTTTTTATAATTTTCCAAGGGAATCACATTCACACAAAACCTATAGGGTACTTCCCTTTGACCTAGAACCATGAAATTTGGCAAGAAGCAAGGTCTTAATAGCACAAGTAAAGGGAAAAATCCGAAAACCGTAATTTTGTAGTTTATTCACAGAAAAAAATATTTTTTTAATCTCGCCATGGACCGAAAACCTATAGGGTAGGTACTTCCCGTTTACCTAAAACCTTGAAATTTGGTGAGAAGCAAGGTCTTATAACACAAGTAAAGGGAAAAATCCGAAAACAGTAAATTTGTAGTTAATTTACATTAAAAAAAAAAACGAATCTCGCCATGTATACCAAAAACCTGTAGGGTACTTTCCGTTGACCTAGAACCATGAAATTTGGCAAGAAGCAATGTCTTATAGCACAAAAAAGGAAAAAAATCTGAAAACCGTAAATTTGTGGTTTATTGATAGAACATAGTACATTGTTATTGTTACCCTAGGGTTGGACGTAACTTATCTAGTCCCGAGACGGGAGGGCGTCAATAGTTCGAGGGACTAAATAAGTTACGTCATAATCGTTATCAAATCAGAAAATCATTGTGCCTTATTCGTCTCGGATGATTTCTTTGCTGAAGAGTAGGAGTTTGTACGGAACCCTTGATGCGCGAGTCTAACTCGCACTTGACGTTTTATTTTCTATACACACAAGACGTCAGGAGATAAAAACACTGCTTAGCGACTGCTTTAAGCCTTCAGAATAATTATGAATACCCCGTACCATAGCGGGGATTTTTTTCTGAGAAGAACCTTACCTAAGAGTTCTTTATAAACTAATTTATCTATGATAAAGCTAAACAAAAAAGCATATTGCACAAACAAGATCAATAAAGCAACTTTCAAGCAGATTGTAGGTGGGTACCTACCTAACCTAACCTAGGTAGGTTAGGTAGGTACCTACCAATTTCTGTATCGATTTTGTTAAGTAGGTATTTAACAAAATTGATAGGTACCTACATCGGAATTAGGATACTTACATAATTATCGCACTATGATTGTTCTGATACTTTTGGTTGTTCCTACCTACTTAGTTAATACTAATTCATTATTATCAAAGAAAATAACAAACAAATACTTAATATAATTAAATTTAAACTTGTACCTATATACAAAAGTGCTAACTGCAGACTGTTGCAAACAATCTACAGGGTACCTCAACTGAGCCATATCAATACCAGTCTGAAGCGTCCCCAAGACGCTGGCTGGCTCCATTGCCCCGCTGCATGTTAAATGTTGAAGAATATTATGTCGAACGTAGCCTACTTGGTACCTATACTACCTACCTATTAAATCCATCACCACATTCACGTGCTGAGCTAGGTTACCTTTTAAAATGTTTGATCCTTACCTTTCAGGATTCTTCGGTAGGTTAAAGAAGGCTACATCAGGCCTGAGCTTTTTATTCACGCTGCATTGAGGCACAGAACAGTTAGACCGCTTGAGATTTTTAGGATCCATCGCGTTTACAAAATGGCGGCGGTGGCGACGCGACGGCAAACAAACGCATCTCCCTCCTGCAAAGACCGCGGCCAGACTGACTGAACGTTACGAACAAACAAACGGTAGAGAGACGCGCGATAACGAGCGAATGAAAGAGATAGAATAACTAGCGCCCCGCGCCCCGCGCTGCCAATAGTTTTCGAGGTATTTTTATTAGCTTATGCCCGTTGCTCGCACCGCACGAGTTTAATTTGTTTTTTTCTAAGTGCCAAAGTTTTTTTTAAGTGCAAAGTAAGAGCGATATCTTCCAAACAACCAACTCAACATCTCACGAATTTCAGAGCTTCGTGATTTATAATTATAATCCACATCATATATTATTTATCTTTTTCAAAATTGAATAAATTTAGAAAGTTACCTATATGAAGATTATTATCTTCAATGACAGCTGTCAAAGTGATTAAAAAAATATTAAAAATAGCAGGGACGAGAAAAAGAGTTTTCCTTCGCGGGTTGGCGCGTGATGTTTTTTGTGGTTTATATTTTTATCTGTATTCCACAAGCAATAAATCTAGCGCAAAAGTAATTTGCCGCAAATAGTAAATTTACATTTTCATTTTCTATGTACTCATGATAAAACCAACTTCGATTTACTGGTATTTTTGGAGCATTTGGAAAAACACGTAATTTTGTGCAAAAATTCTATATTTTCCCAAATGCTACCCAAATAAAAATGAATCAAAGTTGATTTGAAGTTTCGAGTTGAAGTTCATAGAAAATGGATCACGATTTGCGGCAAATTACTTGTTACTCGCTTGGTTATTGCTTGTGGAACGCAGGAAAAATGCAAAACAAAAAAAAAATTGCCAACCCGCGACGAACCTCATTAAAATTTATTTTCTATTCAGTCAACAAGCGGGTTATTTTGGGACTCATTTCTCCGGTATCCATACCGCAATGCTTAAAAACAATATATGTTAAACATTACCTATTCACCAATTTATTTATATAACAGCAAAAAATAATTACAACTAATATTTACACTTACATATATTTTCTAAAAATTAAATTATCTAATTAAATTTCTCCGGTAATATTATTTATACTATACCGTATTATTATCTTCATGCAAACGGTCGGACGGACGGAACTCGTGTTACGTATACAGGGTGTCCGGTAATTAATGGATAACCCCGCAGGCACTTGTGGGGGGGCAGAAGGGCAACTCAGAAAAAAATAAATAATAAATCTATCTGCATTTTTTTTATTTTTTTTAAGTGCTAAATTTTATAGCTTTGTTCAAATTTTTGGACACTACGGCTACAAATTGAATAATAACGAATTGATTTCGTTTGAATTCGTTATTATTCAATTTGTAGCAATTCGTTATTATTCAATTTGTAGCCGTAGTGCCCAAAAATTTGAACAAAGGTATAAAATTTAGCACTTAAAAAAACTAAAAAAAAAACCTAGACCGTTGCAGATAGATTTTTTTAATATTTTTTTCTGAGTTGCCCTTCTGCCCCCCCACAAGTGCCTGCGGGGTTATCCATTAATTACCGGACACCCTGTATACCTAGGTAAGGTACAATGCATGCGCGCAGCCAACATTATGTGTACTGTACTGTGGCGCCGCCGTCTACGTGGCTCGAGGCTGGTATACACGTGGTATACAACCAGTCGCGACTGCGCTCGCTGCAGTGACGAACGCACGGGGTGTAGCTGTGTCAGCAGTAAGCCTGCGATCAATGAATATTTGAATATGCCAAGGAGGAATAATTGTAGACTGTATTGTGCTGTTTATGGTTGCTTGAATTCTTCGTTAACGCACCCAGACATATCATTTTTTAAATTACCTGGAAACACGGAAAGGTAAGTTAAATATTTTTAACTAGCAGTCCGCCGGGTTTATTGTCCGGTTCGTACGTTTTCGCACAGGTTTATTCCATCGCCTCTGTTCATGAGGGATAATGTAGGAATGGATAACGTACCAAGGTAATGAAAAATGTTCCACCATTTGTTGTAGGTATTGAATTGTATGTACCTATAATTTATTTAACGAATGAATTAGTAGGTATAATTTGAATTCGACAAATCTTTCCTCTTTATAATATTAGAACCTAACCTATAGTAAAGGTATAGACGACCTCTGTGGCGCGGTAAGCGAAGGTTCGGCTGCGGCGCGGAGATTGCGGGTTCGATTCCCTCCTCGGGACAAATTTTTGTACGATCTATAGAACTTTTTAACTTTTTAGTTTTTGTTTTATTACTCGCCTTGTTGGAACGAAGCGCCACCGCCTATACAAGCCTTGGTTGATATTATATTATTATCTAACGTTTGCAGCGCGTAGGTGTTGAAATTTGTAAGGATTAGAGTTGAGTAACCTTCAGTGACAGCAGTTTATTATTTTATTTCATCAACTAGATGGCGCTGTTGTCATGGTTACATCGGCTCCACATTAAATTAATCAAATAAAATACTAAAAGTCTACGTATCCTATTAAATACTATACAACATCATCAATAATCAAGTAAAGTTCGTGTGACAGTGTTTTTCAACAAATTTAACTCATTTCTGAAGAGGAAAGTGAACAAAAGAGCAGAAGTAATTGAACTCTTGAAAGAGTCAGATGCGGTGAAAAATACTCTCAAAAAGTTAACTACATAAGTGACACAGTGTTTTTCGTGCTTTTCCAAGACTTTCATGCAGTTTCCCAGTGAGTAAACAACAATTACTACTTTTGTTTACAATAACTCAAAAATGTCGGTGATCGGATAAAACGGTGACTCATAGAACTGCACAAAATAACGAACTTTTACCAGAAATCAACACCTGTAAGCACAACCATAATTTTGACTTAAAAGCTGTAGTCAATTTGGTCTAGCGGTTGCATTACGCGGCCCACATGCGAATGACTCCGGGATCGAATCGCTCAGGAAAGATAAGAAATATTTTGCGCTATTATTTTTTCCCTCAAGCTCATACAACGCCATCTAACACAAAGAACATCGTTTCGAACCAAGTCGTACTTGCCACGGTTCGAAAACAACAATTAAAACTACAGACACAGCGCGCTTAGTACTTAGTACTTAGCACATCCACAAGAGGGCACTATGAGTGATGTCAAGATGAGTTGCGGGGCCTGTAACTCGATAATAACAGAATCAGAGGATAGATTGGCATGCACTATACAGAGTTGCAAAAAGTTGTACCACCAAGTCTGCGCCGGAGGTTACAAACCATCTCCTGGTTCGTGGGTTTGCCCGGAATGCCGCTGCGCGCAGAAGAGAGGTGGAGACAACAGTCTTACACCTGTCGGCGCTGGCAAGAAAACCAGTACAAATCGCGACCAGAATGTTACCCATAGAATTAAAAAGATAGTGTCGAGTTCTCCGATTTCTTCGGATGAAGAGTCCACAAGTAAGACTGAGGCCACGTCGCAGCTTTCAGTAGAAGTTCGTAGCTTGAGGCGGGAAGTATCTCTACTGAAAGATCAACTTGCTCTAGCTATTACAATACTGACCAACTACGATACGAAACTAGAAGCCTATTCTCAACAGGTGCAAGCACTTAATATGAAGTATGAGCAGGCGGGGAGTGTTCCAATAGCCAATCATTCCAAGGAGCCTCGGGAGGTAGAGGCGGGGACCGCCAGCAAGCAAGCAGAGAAACAAAAACCGACCCGAGTTCGCACGCAGGCTCCAGTAACGCCGCCCCGTCCAGTGAACAAACCGGCAGAGACATCAAAACCGGTCGTAGCAAACCCCCAGGCTCCACCACGCTCAGGAACGGACATCCGTACCAAGGAGATGAAGCACCGTGCAGGTGAAACAGGTTCCGGTGCCAGTGGATCGTTGGGTTCAGCTATTTACCTAGACAATGAGCCAGTAGACCAGCAGCAATGGACGGAAGTAAGAAGAAGCCAGAGGCCTGCCTCGCTATGTGGTACCGCGGGACCGACTGTAACAACACTGAAAGCCACTATATTCACCTGTGGAACATGGAGTCGAGCGCTGAAGAGATCCGTAAGTACCTACGGGACCTTTGCCCCGGCGGGACCTGCTCCGTGACGGAACTGTCGGCGAAAGGGGACTACAAGTCTTATAAAATAGGAGTTCCCCTAGCATATCATGAAATCTGCCTGTCCGTCGAAGTATGGCCAGTTAACGCGAAAATTAAGCCCTGGATTGTATATCCACCGAGATACAATGCACGCAAACCTAACCAGCCCTTTCGTGAGGGCGAAGAAAACCGGCACTACAAAAGTTGGTAATATAGAAATATATTACCAAAACGCGAGAGGGCTGCGAACGAAGTTAAATCGATTTTCCACAAACATAGAGGGTTCAGGGTGTGACATTTTTGCGATAACAGAAACAGGCTGCAACGACTCGATAGACGACGCAGAGATAGTACCGCGGGGGTTCCAGATACTGAGGTGCGACCGCACGGACGGAAGAAAACACGGCGGAGTATTCCTAGCAGCCGCTCCGCGGATAGTGTTGCGGAAAGTGGACGTACCAGAGAGTGTAGATGTTAATAATTGTGTTTTCGAAATAGTAGGAGCAACAGTTCATTTAAATAATAATTTTTTGTTTTTTTGTAGTGTGGTATACATCCCGCCAAATAGTACGGACAATGACTATATGATTTTATTTAGAATAATTGAAAATTGGTGCACAAAATACAATTCGTGTTTAGTTATAGGTGACTTCAATATGTATTCTTGTAATGTTAATGTTATTAATTATTTTGAATTTGTGACAGCTTTTTGCGAGTTCGCTCAGAGAAATGAGGTAAGGAATTGTAACGATCGAATATTGGATTTAGTGTTAGTATCTCTGGACATGGACGAGGTGGTGGTATCCCCCGCGGACGAGGAGCTAGTGCCGCGCGATGAGCAGCACCCGCCGCTCGCGGTGTCGGTGCGCCGCGCTCCGCTGCATGCCGAACGCGCGTCGCCCTCCGCGCCACCGCCCCGGCCCGACGACGAACAGCAATGGAACTTTTCCAAAGCTGATTATCACGAACTGTATTCGTCGATTGCGGCAGCGGATTGGAGTCCTCTCTACGAAACACAAGATCCCGAGGATGCCTTGGATTTATTCTATTGCACTTTAATAGACATTTTTGACATTTGTGTTCCCAAAAAACGCCATCGTCAAACAGACTCTAGGTATCAGTATCCTAACTGGTACACAGCGGACATTATAAGAGAGATTAAACTGAAGGCAAGGCTACATAGGCAATACAAACAAGGAAGATCGAGTTACGTAACATTTTCGGAAAGTAGAGCAAGGGTGAAGAAAATGATAGAGGAGGCGCAAACTCAACACCAGCAACGAGTAGAGCACCGTCTGACGGAGGATCCGAAATCGTTCTGGAATTTTGTGAAATCAAAAAGAGGAACCGTGAACCGAAAACAGATAACACTAAACGGAACGAATCTCTCGGAACCGGAATGTGCGGAGGAATTCGCGAAATATTTTCATTCGGTTTACGGTACCTCACCAGCTCTCTTAGACGTGGCAGCGGCGGAGGCGGCGAGCCCAGCCAGCGCCGCGCGCGTGCACGTGCCGCGCCTAACGCTAGCCGAGGTGCGCGCGGCGCTGACAAGACTCAAGCCGAAGCGGTCCGCAGGCCCGGACGGCATACCAGTCTTTATTATAAGAGACTGTCGAATGCCGCTTGCGGAACCACTCGCCCACATTTACAATGCTTGTCTAGAGAAATCACACTTTCCAGAGCGATGGAAGATAACAAGGGTTATTCCCATACCTAAAGGCTCTGGATCTGAAGTGACGGAATACCGGCCGGTGGCCATTCTGTCGACGGCGTCCAAGGTTTTTGACTCAGCCATGCAGCGCAACATGCAGGAGCAGGTCTTGGCACGGCTGTCCGACGCGCAGCATGGTTTTCGGCCTGCTCATAGCACCTCAACGAACCTCCTTGACTCCATGGCCTACGTGCTACCGCAAGTCGACGCAGGGGTGCAAGTCGACGCAGCCTATTTCGACTTCAAAAAAGCGTTTGATTTAGTCGACAACGACATTCTGCTTCAGAAGTTGGCGACGATCGGCTGCACCACCAAACTGCTGCAGT
This sequence comes from Eupithecia vulgata, assembly GCA_946478455.1. Classification (NCBI taxonomy): domain Eukaryota; kingdom Metazoa; phylum Arthropoda; class Insecta; order Lepidoptera; family Geometridae; genus Eupithecia; species Eupithecia vulgata. Next base: position 5,389,648 of record OX297869.1, on the reverse strand, counting down.
TCTTCGCAAGTTATATGAAGGACCGGCGGCAGTATGTCGACTACGCGGGATGCAGATCAGAGCCTTACTCTACCTTAACTGGCGTGAGTCAGGGAAGTTGCCTAGGACCGCTAGAGTTTAATATAATGATAAACGACCTGCCGACCGTCGTCAGAGACGCCAAATGCTTGTTGTTCGCGGACGACCTCAAGTTACTCTTGCCCATCAAGGACGAAAAAGACTGTGAGCGCCTTCAACGGGACGTAGACAGAGTGGTAGAGTGGAGTAGGGTAAATGAACTCCAGTTCAATATCAGCAAATGTTCTATAATAACCTTTAGTCGAGCAAAGAAGCCACTCTACCACGACTACAAGTTGAGGGGTACACAGCTAAAGAGAGTCGACTCGGTGAGGGATTTAGGGGTTCGGCTGGACGACAAGCTACATTTCAGAGAGCAGGTGGTGAACATCTGCAAGAGGGCCTTTAAAACTTTAGGATTTGTCCTCCGTCAGACAAACAGCTTCAAAAACCTGCAAGCAGTAAAATCGCTCTATAATGCGTTAGTAAGAAGCCATTTGGAGTTCAATGCAGCGATATGGGCTCCGCACGAAGCCAAGTACAGCCAAATGGTAGAGCGCATACAAAATAAGTTCGCGAGATTTTTATACTTGAAGGTCTACGGTATATACCCGTTCTACCCTTTGATGTATCCAACCTTGTTTATTATAGGCATGGTTGGATACAACAAGCTAGAAGTAAGGAGGGACGCAGCGCTCGCTCTACATTTGTTTAAGGTGTTGAGAGGGATGATCGCCCATCCATGCATTTTAGAGGAGATGCGGCTGAATGTACCCACGGACTTTGTGCGCAGACGAAGGCGTCCCGCCCTTTTGGCAGTGCCAAAAGGGCGAACCAACCTTATAGACAAAGCGCCTCTGACGCGCAGCATCCGCACGCTCAATCTGATTGCCGAGAAAATCGATATTTTTTATTGCTCCCCGAGCGAATTCCAAAAGGCTTTGTATTACTTTTTATGCTATAGCAAGTAGTTTTTAAAATTATTTAATTATTTTCGTATAAGTTATTAATATTGTGAATTTTATAATGTGTTTTTTTATTGCTGTTTTATTTTTATTTTTTTTTGACTAATTGAGAATTATATCTATTATTATTATTTAATGTTATTATAATGTCTATAGGTAATGAAATTTGACATAAACTGCATAATTTTATAATGTATAAAGATTTTCTAATGTAAGATTAATTATGATAAGATTAGGCTATTGCTAGAATATAAGGTACTCTATTGTATTGGGTGTGCCCGTAAGGATAGATGTACATGTTTTTAATAATAAATAAATAAATAAATAAATTAATTAATTTCTTTTTCAGACGCCTTGAATGGCTGCAACAAATCTGTCGAAATGATTTAGAAAACAAACCTAACTATGCTGCCTACCGGATTTGTGAAAAACATTTTAATGTGGAGGACATACGACAATTATACAATCGAAAAGTTTTAAAATTGAATGCTGTTCCAATATTGCTTGTACCAGGCTTCCGTAGCAGTTCCGCTTCCAGAACCTTTCCAGAAGATTTTCAGATTTCTCGGAACGAAGACAAAGAAATCCAAACTGATCAGTTAATTAAAGTTGAAAATTGTACACAGACTGAAAATGCAGCGGATGAAAGTTATGCTCAAACCTCAATGAGTCTCCATTGCAACACTCCAAGAAAAAGAAAATTGAAGACTGACCTCCAATGCAGAAAGAAAATAAAAGTACAGGAAAATGAAAACAAAACACAAGAAGCGGAAGAAAGAACTTTCCTTAAGCTTTGCGATAAATTTTTGACCAAAAAACTAGCTCTTCTAATAAAAGCACAAACTAACATAAACCATCATGGAAATGGAAATCCATATGACCAGGACTACATCATTTACTGCTTAAATTTATTTTATATTAGCCCACAAGCTTACCGATTTCTGCAAAGTGCGTTATGTCTTCCTTGTCCTTCAACTTTGTACAAGCATTCTTCCCCAAACACAACAGAAATTAATGAAAGAGCTATGTCTGTTCTTAAGATGAGAGCTGCACAGATGACAGAAGAAGAAAAAAACTGTTCAGTTATGATTGATGCTGTGCCATTAAAAGTAAATCTATTCTTTAATATTGAAGAAGACAAAATTTACGGATTCCACGAAATTGAAGGAATGCGGTCTCCTGAACCAGCTAAAACTGCGTTAATAATAATGGTTCGTGGTATATTTGTGAACTGGAAACAGCCTGTAGCATACGCGTTAATCTCAGAATGTCGAGAGAATAAAGAAATAAATAATTGGATTGATAAAGTACTACGAAAGTTATTCGAAATTGGTCTGATCATTCGTATTTTTGTTTCTGATCAAAGGTCTGATTTATGGAAAGCTTCCACAAAAAGAACAATTGCTATTGAAACACCTTATTTTTTCATTGATAAAAGAAAAATATATTATATATTTGATGCACCGCATCTAATCAAAAATGTACGAAATAACCTGATGCAATATGATTTTCACTTCGGAAATTCTATTGCGAAATACGATCATATTAAACATTTTTATAATCAGGATATAAAGCAGAGTTTCAGGCTTGCACCTAAACTTACTAGCAGCCATATCAAACCCACAAACTATGAAAAGATGAAGGTTTGCTTTGTAACACAACTTCTTAGTAGGTCCGTTGCAAATGGAATTTGTACGTATGTAGATAATAATAAAATTGAAGAATCCGGCAGAGACACTGCTAACTTTTTAATGATGTTGAATGATTTGTTCGATTCTTTGAATTCGTGTATTTTGAGACATAGGTATGAATATAAAAAAGCGTATACAGGTGATGAATCACAAAAGGCATTTTTCAAAAAGATGTTAGGATTTTTTCAAGAGTTAAAATTAATAAACCCAAAGAATGGTCGTGACCACACATCAAGTGTTAGATTCATTGAAGGTTTCCAAGTTACTATTACATCCTTAATGCTCTTGTTTGATGACTTGCGGTTGGAAGGATACAATTTTCTTATGACAAAAAGATGCAATCAAGACGCTGTTGAAAATTTATTCGGACAGCCACGAACCAAAAATGGCATGGCTCAAAATCCAACGTGTAGACAGTTTGCATCGGCATTTAAAAACATACTTTTCTGCAACATTATGAAAGCCCCAAGAGGAGAAAATTGGGCAGATGATTTCGGAAAACTTCTAGTTGAAACAACTCGTGAAGAAGTTAATAACTGTGCGATATCTGTAGTACCAACCAACGAAATATCAAATACAGATAACGACGAATTTTCCAGAGTCCAAATTGCTTGTTGTGATTATAATCAGCTAGACATGCCAGAAAAAAACTCGCTTCTTTATGTTTGTGAGTATCTTCTCAAGCGTTGTTTGGAAAGACATAATGATTGTCAGGCTTTGAAGTCGTACCATCAAAGAAGCCATAGTTTCAGTGCAGATAGTCCATATTTGAGGTACCGGGACTACTGTAAGAATAATTCACAAACTTTATTAATAGTACCCGATGATTTCGTGGAATATGTAGAAAAAATTGATGAAATATTCCGAACGTCAATGAAAACAAAACAAAATGTCAATTGTAAAGTAGCTGCAGGTATCTATAACCAGGTAAAAGATATTCCTTTCTCTCCTCCATGTCCATGTTTCCCAAAATTATTTTTGATAAAACTTTTTATCCGAATGCGGATTTTTTATACTATTAAATTTAACAATAAAGATATTCGTAGGTCTCAGTCGAGTTGCAAATATTTTTCAGTCTCAAATTTATAAGAGTATTTTTCTTTAAATAAACTTTGTCATAAATAAAACGTCAAGTGCGAGTTAGACTCGCGCATCAAGGGTTCCGTACAAACTCCTACTCTTTAGCAAAGAAATCAGTCAAATCCAGACGAATAAGGCACAATAATTTTCTGATTTGATAACGATTATGACGTAACTTATTTAGTCCCTCGAACTATTGGCGTCTCGAGACTAAATAAGTTACGTCCAACCCTAGTGTAACAATGTACTATTTTGAATGAATAAACCACAAATTTACGGTTTTCTGAATTTTCCCTTTACTTGTGCTATAAGTCATTGCTTCTTGCCAAATTTCATGGTTCTAGGTCAACGGAAAGTACCCTACAGGTTTTTGGTCCATGGCGAGATTCGAAAATTATTTTTTCTGTGAATATACTAAAAATTTACGGTTTTCGAATTTTTCCCTTTACTTGTGTTATAAGACCTTGCTTCTCACCAATTTTCATGGTTCTAGGTCAACGGGAAGTACCCTAAAGGTTTTTGGTCCATGGCAAGATTAAAAAATTATTTTTTCTGTGAATAAACTACAAATTTACGGTTTTCAGATTTTTCCCTTTAATTGTGTTATAAGACCTTGCTTCTCACCAAATTTCATGGTTCTAGGTCAACGGGAAGTACCCTATAGGTTTTTTGTCCATGGCAAGATTAAAAAAATATTTTTTCTGTGAATAAATTACAAATTTACGGTTTTCGGATTTTTTCCATTACTTGTACTATAAGACCTTGCTTCTCACCAAATTTCATGGTTCTAGGTCAACGGGAAGTACCCTATAGGTTTTGTGAGCATGTGATTCCCTAGGAAAATTGAAAAAAAATAGACATAAACAGCTGTAACTTTTGATTGCGTTGACTTAGAAGTTTGATTTATATCGAGGCTTCAAGAGGTTACGAGCCTGCGTATATGATGTGAATATCAACTCGATAACTCTACGCGTTTCTGAGAAAAGTGGGTTGACAGACGGACAGACGGACAGACGGACAGACGGACAGACGGACAGACGGACAGACGGACAACAAAGTGATCCTATAAGGGTTCCTTTTTTCCTTTTGAGGTACGGAACCCTAAAAATACAACATGTATTTTTATTGAACACTTCCTAATTCATTTACAACGAATTTCATTATTTAAATATAAACATAATATTTAAAATTACAGAACTAGAAAGAAAATCAGGTAGAGTACCTAGATGAAATTAAAATACTGTAAGCCGGCAACACAAGTGCGTTTACGTACCACGCGGCTAAAGGTAGGTAATTACATTTTTCGATGACAGCTGTGAAATAACGCTAAAACCACCCATCCTATATAAAGTTTTGAAAGTTCTCCGTAATTAAGGCCCGATTCAAAGGTCTTTCAAGGCCATTGAAATGTTTTTCAAATTTCAATTATAGGATGGGTGGTTGGTTTTAGAATAATTCCACGGCAGGGCCGAATCACAATACTGATAGATAACATAACCGGGACATTACCTACCTACCTAACCTACCTCATCTAGATAGTTACATTTACCTTAATTAAATCCCTGGAACTTCAGGCATTGCAAACCCCGGATTTCTGTAGTCATCATAAACTCAATTAGTAGAGGAGGATGGGGCAATGAGGTCAGGCTGAGTTAATGTTCCATGAACGGAATGTAGGAAGGGCGCTTGCATGTGCAAAATGGCTGCCGTCGCCGTGGTCGTAGCACGTGTAGCGAGCGACAGTAGCGACGACGTAGCGAGTAGTGAGTGCGCGGCGGCGGCGGGGCGGCACGGGGCGCCTAGAGAGTCTATAATCTGTAAGCATTTTAAATTGATACGTGTAGGCTCGTAGGTAGGAACGTCGTTGTCTTTTATGTGCACTTCTTTTGTAAGCAGTACCCTACCTAAATCCACAGTAACAAAACAAAACAGATAAAAAACTTTTTTGAGAAAATATGATCGATACACGGGCTTTATAATGCCATACGAAATGAAACTTTTCGTCCTTGATAATGCCTAGTTCCTACCTACTAGGTACCAACCAAAATAAGCTAGTACAGTGACATCATAGGTAGCCCGTCTGTTTGAAGACTGAAGTCAATTTTAAGAAATGAAATAATAATTAATATAATGCCCAGAGTGCGGGTAAGCACTGTAACAAAAATCCTTTGAAGTCAATTTCTACACAAACAATCATACAAAAAATACAAACAAATATCTTATAGGTATAATCATTAATCATACATAACTTACAAAAAGCTAAATATGGAAGTAAGGTTACCTATTACTACATTTGTTGGAAGTCATTAGATACCCTAGTACTTATAGTTTAACATTGAAGAGCAATAGAGAATAACAATCCATACAATAATGGCGACGCGGCCTTGGTGGTCGATCGCAATCAACTTTATTATTCAATCTCATGTCGCAAATTGGTCCGAGGTCCGACGGCCGTTGACCCTGCCGCTCTACTACTCTCTCGCGCTCGCTGTTATGTAGTGGGTAGAGTACATTGCATTTGATTAAATATTTCAATGCTTACCAGGATGCTTACAATGAATGTATTGATGGCTTGACTTTGCATTTAATTAGAATTAGAACCAAGTAGATTTAAAATGGGGCACTGCTGCAATGTTTTTGATCCATAACGGTGTTTCATCTCTCAACCTACCTATTGTTTGGCTTTTGTTAATTCGCCTAGTTTACAAGACACTTAACCCGTCGTTTTTCTAGAAAAGTAAGCTTAGAGAGTGTAATGCACTAGTTCCAGTTTCTACAGTCCCGAATCCCGATGCCTAAACCGTAGGTTGAGGTTCCCTTCGTATAAATGAAACGGCCTAGTATAGATCTTAAGGGCATACCTCACCTAGTTTTGTACAAGAATTTAGTTAATAAGGCATTGGAATTAGAACGCTCAGTGACATAGGACCCTCGTATCCTTCCATCGGCATTCCAGAGGTCGTCGGTCGAGTTGACGTGAATCCGACACGGTCCGTTATGTCCCAAGAACAATAGACGGTTCGCGTTACTCGCCTAATGAGAAATGTTTGTTTTTTGTCTCACAATAGCTTCTGCAGACTACTGATTACTAAGATTAAGTGCCGTGTTCGAGTAAAATAACATGTTATCTCAGCGAAATCTAATGACAGACAGATCTTTATTTTTATCATAACCTTATAATATTTTTTATCTAGGCACTATTTGATCAAAACACTTTTTTTTAGAGCTAACTAGAATTCATAATAAACGTAAGAAGTAAAAAAGTAGCAATAAACTGGCTAGTATTTTATAATGGCATACCTTGTAGATCGAGATAAAAAAGTGGAATCAACAACCGAGTAGGTATGAATAATTTAAATCATTAATGAATGCGAGTTCTTGCCCGTATGTAAATTTTTACCACAAGCTATAAATTAAAGACAGTGAGTCGACCTTGATTGAAGGCTCATTAGTCGAGACGAGACCACGCACTCACGCACCGGACCGGATCGTGCGCCCGCATGATTTATGCCCTCGCCTTTACATTTGTAGTTTTTTTCTGGCGGACCGGTTTACCCGTCGTTCCCCTAGTTGCGCTACCTGGATGGAAAAAAATATATTATGGTGTCAGCTTTTTTAATAATAATACTGAACATTCCTTTTATAGCGCATGCGGACGTGGGTACTGCGCAGAATACAACCGTCTGTAATACGTGATGTGCTGGCTTTGTGGCTTCATTAAATTAATGGAGTAGAGCGGGGTGCATACAAGTTTGGAGTTTGAACTAGCAGATTACAAAGTCTACGCAATAAATTGGATTTATCGCGATGGTAGCTTTATTTTATAAATAATTTTTTTTACCTGCATTTTCGGTTGGTTTTTAGAAATGTCTCAGACAGACGTTACTAAATAGGTACATAGTTAGCCTTAGGTACTTAATATAAATATATTTTTTTGTAATCCAACACTGGTAAAACATCTCTTTTTCTACGACCTTCATTTGACATTGCAGTCTCGCCGGCCTTGCCTCTGAGTTTTTGTTGCATTTTTTACAATTTATTCAGCCATCCGCCATTTTATATACCACCTGCCGGTCGTTACCCAAACAAAAACTCCCCTCGCTCAACAAAAGAGATTCCCAAAGTTATTCTTACTTATAATTACGCCTGACAAAGCGGTTCAGGCAGAAAGCATCACTTTTTGTTGGTTGAAGAAAAAAATCCCCTTAATTTCTTGGAAAGAGGCATAAATGCCCGGGTTTAAAATTTGAACCTGCTTTTTGTTGGGTATAAAAAATGTAAACAATCGTTATGTTTTTTTGTGTAGCTTTATCTTAAATGTGCAACTACAATGTGTGAAATCTTTTACTGTTGTGGTAATGGAACTATCTGACTGTGTATTTCGTAACGGTGAACCTAAAAATTGGTACCCTACTGCACTAGTTTTCCCCCTTGAATATATTTTCACAAGGGGGAAAACTATAACAAGAAAAAAGGTTAGGAGATTTCTAGACTTTTAAAAATGACATTCCAGTTTTCCCCCTTATGGGGGATTGTTAAGGGGCAAAACTGGAATAACCCACCATTAGTACCTCGTCTCCTCAGCACACCATACGTCCACTGCTGAACGTGCCTCCCCAAGCGAGGGGGATTTTGCAACAATCACCACGCTTGGCAGGCAGATTGGTGATCGTAGTTGAGGTGTTAAAATTACACAGAATGAAGCTGCCTTCCTCTGGTAGGTTTCCTTAGTAGAATCTTCGATATCAAGGGTTGAGTCGAGTGGTCAATTCGTACGCCGCGATTGCCACGGCCAATAGGGTATCTCACTTACCAACTTTTGTTGAAATTATATCTTATAATTCCCTTTCACATTTTACCCCACTTTCCTTTTACCAAACTACAAGTTTAATCAGTTTCAGTAGGTAATGTTCGTTATACTTACATAATTATATTTAGATGTGCTGCTGGTACATACTTGGTAGAAGAGAGTATATTTAATTTGTAAACGTTCTAGATAATGTAACCTTCATATTTATCTGCGTTTGTTTGACTTTCGTTTAGTGTAGGTAGGTATCAAATGAGGTTGAATAACAGGTAATACGGGTTGCGATAATAAAGACAGAATAATAACGAAGCCAATAATAGTATGTTTTGATAAAATAGTAACCAGTCCAGCCAGTGGTTGTTGCGAATAAAAAAAACGCGACAAATGTTGTCCACAAATGTACAAAAATTACTAATCTGAATATTACAGTATTGCCAGATACTAATATTAGTGATAAACTACGTACATAATGTAGGTATTTATTTTACAATTATGTAGGTAAATAAAATATGTATATACCACGGAGCAAATTTGCTACCTAGACATACAACTTACATCATTTTAGTTTGTTTTTTTTAGTTTGTAATAAAAACAAACAATCAAATCCCAGAACAAGTTGCGGTGGAATTTAATGATCTCCTGTTAGTTGGCTTCGTTTGCCCCTCTCTCCCACCAAGTTGAAAAAACTTCTTTAAAGAAATACCGAACTTCGAATGCTTTTTATTTGGCTTCTATTTATTTATTTATTTATTTGGCACACAAAACAGAATACAATCAAATATAATACAAATTGAAGGACCTAATTGTTGAAGAAACACCTTCATGCTCTTCACCTACCTATTCATAGGTATAGAGGTTTACCTTTGATATCTGTCTTGATCTATTATGTGACATGTTGTTTATATTAGTTACGTAATTCAACTGTTCGTTGTGTCGTTGTATCCTACTATTTTCTAAGTTTATTAATTACACATATTATCCAAATTCCACTGTGTCTATCTCTCTGCTTTGATACCCAACAAAGGTTATGGGGCCCAGATGATATATTAAAAAAAATAAGTGGAAAGCGAGTGTTTAAAATAAACGTGTAAGTATGTGAAAAGACAGCCATGTCGGGCATACGTATCGAGTTGTTGAACAGAGACAACTACGATAGCTGGAAAATCCAGGTAGAGGCACTTCTAGTAAGAAACGATTACTGGGAATACGTAAGCGGTGAGAAACCAAAACCAAAACCCACATCTGAAGCCGTTGATGGTGTATCATGGGACGCTAGTGATAGAAAGGCTAAGTCTGAATTGATACTGGCTATAGATCCGAGTGTAGTTTGTCACGTAAAAAAGGCGACGACTTCACGAGAGGTATGGTTGACGCTGGAGAGAATGTTTGCGTCCAAAGGGCCTGCGAAAAAGGCAACTCTTATGAAAAGGCTCATGTTACACAAAATGAGCGATGAGCAGAAAGTGAGCGAACATCTCGATTATTTCTTTGAGGCAGTTGACAAGCTCGAAGAGATGGATATAAAAATCCATGATGACCTGATAGCAATCATGCTATTGTATAGTTTGCCTACGACATACGAAAACTTTAGATGTGCTATTGAATCTAGAGATGAGCTTCCAAAACCAGAAAATCTGAGAATAAAGATTCTTGAAGAAGAAAATTCGAGAAGGAACCAGGTTGAGAGTGTGGAAGGAGCAATGTATGTAGACAAATACAATCGGAATAAAGGGCACGGAACAGAAGCAAAATTTAAATTTAAATGTTTTAAATGTCACAAATTTGGTCATAAAGCATCGGACTGTAAAGTGAAGAAACAACCTATGTTTGAAACTAAAAATGTAGAGTCGTGTACAAATGTAGAAAATAGTAAAGCAGAAGCTTTTACCACTCATCAATTTTCAGATTCTTTCGCGGTTGATTGTAATCGTCGTGAGGAATGGCTTTTCGATAGTGGATGTACTAGTCATATGTGCAACGACGTAGCAAGGTTTGATGAGGTATTACCTTCATGTGATCAGCTAAAATTAGCCACCGATTCATTAACAACAATACAAGGTAAGGGAGTAGTTAAGTTAACAGCATGTAATAATGATAGTACGCGTGATATTCAGTTGAAAGATACGTTGCTAGTTCCTGAGTTACGTAGTAATTTAATTTCGATCGCAAAACTTACTGATAGCGGGCATACAGTTACGTTCAAAAGTAATTCAGCCCGTGCGGTAAAAGATGGTGAGGTCATGCTTACCGCTGACCGGCGCGGTGATTTATATTACTTAAAGAAATCAGGGAATGCATCAGTATCGGCAGTGTCAGGGAATAATGATTGTGATTTATTTGAATGGCATGAGCGTATGGGACATTTGAATGCTAGGGATTTAACTAAACTACTGAAAGAAAATGGTGTAAATTTTTCAAATATTAACTTGTATGATTGTGATGTATGTGCTAAGGGAAAGATGACCAGATTGCCTTTTGCGATTTCCGGGAAACCCTGCAATGAGAAGTTGCGAATAATTTATTCCGATGTAGTCGGTCCAATGAGAGTTCTTTCGAACGGAGGAAATATTTATTTCCTAACTTTTGTCGATGACTGTACTCGGTGGTGCGAAGTTTTTATGTTGAAGAATAAGACTGACGTACTGACAAAGTTCAAGTCTTTCAAGTGTCAGGTTGAAAACTTGACAGGTATGAAAATAAAATTTTTTCATAGTGACAATGGTGGAGAATATAAAAATAAACATTTCGATAAATTTTTACAAGAAAATGGGATTACTCGGAGATTTACGACGCCATATACACCCCAAAGTAATGGCATTGCAGAGAGGATTAATCGCACTCTTTTGGAAAAGGCACGGTGCATGCTTATATCGTCAGGATTACCAGCAAGTTTTTGGGCAGAAGCGGTAACAACTGCATGTTACATACGTAACAGATGCCCAACTAGCAGTTTAAAAGGTAAGATTCCGTATGAAAAATGGTTTGGTAAATCTGTACGTATTAACCATTTAAGAACATTTGGTTCAAAAGTACACGTTTTAGACAAAGAACCAGGGAAAGATAAATTTGCAGCACGTAGTGTGGTCGGAGTTTTTGTAGGCTATCCAGCCGAGGCTACAGGATATAAAATATGGCTACCGGAGAAACGGCAGTTCATAGTGTCGAGGGACGTGAGGTTTCATGATAAAGTGTTACCTGTGAGTCAAAATAAGCTCGAGTTGTTAAATGAAGAACCTGTAAAGCCTGTTTATACAAATAACTCGGCGAAGAAAACTGTGGAGTTTGAAACCCAAACTGAAAAACAGTGTAATGTGCCTTTGATGAATGTAAGACCTGAAATCCCGTTGATTAATGAAACAATCGTAGAACAAAGCGATGAATTAGTGATAGACCCTGTTAATACTAGTGAACCCGAAACTAATGATGACTCTGAACCCGTAAATAGAAATGTAACTATGAAAAGAGGTCCTGGAAGACCGAGGGTAGAAAGAGGTCATGTTGGTCGTCCACGTAAGATATATAACATGATTGAAGTAGAGAATGAAGTTGCAAGTGATTCTACGGATGATTTTGTTGATAGCATTGACTTTGCTGGAGCTATTGAGACAACGTTGAAAAATGCTTTGAATAGCGAAGATAAGGTGGATTGGGAAGAAGCTATTACTTCAGAAATAAGAAGCCTATTGAAGAATGATACATGGAAAATTGTTAAAAAACCACCAAATCGTGATATCGTTGGATGTAGATACGTATTGACAACAAAGTTAAATGTTGATAAGACAGAGAAGAAGAAAGCTAGACTTGTTGCAAAAGGATTTAGTCAAGTTCATGGAATTGATTATCATAAAACTTTTGCGCCAGTCGCTAAAATTGCAACTGTTCGCTTGTTAGTGGCACTTGCCGCCGAAATGGGCATGGATATAGATCAAATAGACATTAACACAGCTTACCTTAATGGAGACTTGTACGAAGAGATATATATGAAAGTTCCAGAGCTACTAGAAGAAAGTTTAGAAAATCTAGTAAAGACCGATGGAGCTAATACCAATATAGGTCGAAGGGCAGAAAAAATGCTGAAAGACATAAAAGCGGGTGGTAATAGCTGTCTTTTGAAGAAATCTTTGTATGGACTTAAACAAGCTGGCCGACAATGGAATATCAAACTTGATACAAAGTTGAAGGAGTTGGGACTTAAGCCAACAGTGAACGAGCCATGCTTGTACCATAAAAAGAACAAAGATGAATCAGATCTTTTCGTAGTAGTGTATGTCGATGACATTTTGATTGCGTCGCAAAAGAGAGCAGTCATAGACAAGTTCAAGTCAGACTTGAAGAAAAGATTTGAGTTGAAATATTTTGGTAGAGCAACGTTTTGTCTTGGAATCGATATTAAGAAAAATGGAAATGAATTTCATTTATCACAAGAGAGGTATATAAATGATATTCTGAAGAAATTTTACATGGAGAACTGTAAACCTGTGAAAACCCCTATGGAGACAGGCAAATCAGTGATAAGTCAAAAAGAAAAAGTTGAAGGGAAATTCCCCTATAGAGAACTTATTGGAGCACTTATGTATTTAAGTGTGTCAACTAGGCTGGACATAGCTAATGCTACAGCAAAACTAGCACAGTTTGCGGAAAACCCGACGGAAACGCATTGGAAGGCCGCAAAGAGGATCCTTCGGTACTTAAAAGGTACATTAAATCATGGTTTGATTTTTAAACCTACTGGAAAATGTATAAATGGATATTCGGATGCCGATTGGGGTAATTGTACCGAAGATAGGCGATCATTTACTGGATATATTTTCGTTTTAGGTGGTGCGGGTATTTCCTGGTGTTCACAAAAACAACGCATTGTGGCTACATCGACGTGTGAGGCTGAGTTCGTTAGTTTAGCGGAGGGTATGAAAGAATCCGTGTATCTAAATAGTCTGATGAGAGAACTAGGCCTACACAAATTCTGTAAGGTAAGAATGCATGCTGATAACTTAAGTGCTATTTGCCTTGCTGAGGATCACGGTGTTTATCACGCGAAGAGTAAGCACATCGACATAAGACACTTCTTTATTAGGGATGTACTGCGTGATAATACCAACATAACGTTGGAGCATTTGGCAACAGATAAGATGTTGGCAGATATCCTCACCAAACCTTTGCCTCGCGTTAGACATGAGTTTCTAATAAATGAGCTAGGCTTGTGTTTGCTAAAGTGACTTTAAGAGAGTGTTAAGAGCATTCGTTGAGGGGGTGTGTTGAAGAAACACCTTCATGCTCTTCACCTACCTATTCATAGGTATAGAGGTTTACCTTTGATATCTGTCTTGATCTATTATGTGACATGTTGTTTATATTAGTTACGTAATTCAACTGTTCGTTGTGTCGTTGTATCCTACTATTTTCTAAGTTTATTAATTACACATATTATCCAAATTCCACTGTGTCTATCTCTCTGCTTTGATACCCAACACTAATAATAAAAGAACTAGACTGTATCCCTAAATATGTGTACACAGCATATTCAAATAGCAGTTATATGTATGTAAGCAAGTACCATTGTAAATTAAAATATCAATAAATAATAATAAAATATAAAAGCATGCATTATTATTTAAAAATTACAAAAATACCTATATATATTAATGAAAAGAAATAAAGTAACATAATAATAAAAACTAGTTAATAATCAATATAAAATTATCGGAAATTAAGACCACTGTCCTTTACGAGAATGGTTTCAACGTCTTTTTTAAATTTAAATAGCCTTCTATTGAAAATATCAATATTGCCACTGTTATTAACTAAAATATCATTGTATTGACGACACATTCTGACCACTGGGTTGTAATAAGAAGTATTATTGGTATGGACCTGTAGGGCGAAAGTTTTTTGGTTTTTTGGTTTTTCTATTAATAGAAGGAAGGCAAACTTTATCGTTGTTATTTTTATTTGAATAAGCTTATATTGTTTTTGGCATTATTTTTAATAGGTAGGTAGGTACCCATCCAATTTTGGGCTATGTAATTGTGTGATTGTTTAACATCTGATTTCTTCGTGTTGTGCTTGTAAAAATCAATAGTAAGCTAAGACAAGCCTTACATTACATATTAGGATCAAATAACTGTTTTCTACTTAACTAGCTTCTTGGTAAGTATATTCTTGTTTTTACTTGCCACTTGACCTTTATTATGAAATTCGACATTTGATCCGAGGACAGCTGGGCTTGTTTGTTTTTGTGATGCGTGTTGACGAAGCTTGAGTTTCTTTTGTACGTGTTTTTTTAATGATCCAAGTACCTAAGCTTGTATTACCTATTATGTTTTGCATATTAATGACTTGCGTCCTAATATTAAGACATGGCAATAACGTATGTATGCATAAACGAGTACCTACCTACCATTTACAAAAAATTGCAAATGTAATAGGTAATGTTGTAGTTGTATAAAATGACTGAAGGACTGACTGCTTTACTGCAGTGCAAATAATTAGTTGATCGAAACTAATAAGCGTATGTAATCAATAAAAATCATTAAATGTTGTTTAAGATAAAATAAATATTTTGCAATGCCTCGTACAAATTAGGTGCAGCGCTATCTGTGCCAATGTTAACCTTATCTATTATTATATCAGTGATAAAAGTAGCTTATAAGATAAAGCAAGACTTATCATCCGGGAACACTGTTACCTCGAGTAGGTATGTTGTACATATTCTCATAATAAGTACCTTACTTAGATGGTGCATTACTGATAGAACTAGGTCTTGTTAGTTCTTATCCATATAATCGTGAGCACTATAAATAAATCCATCCTTATTAAAGGAACATGTCAGCCAGGCCATTGCTGTCAGCAGACCCCCCCACACAATTGCTCATGATGGATCGCTGATTGTACAATGATGACGAAATCATGTGAACGCATTTATGTTGCTGGGGATCGAATCTTTCTAACGCAGCTTTCTCTTAGATTCGAATGTCAAATTACATGTCTGTTTTATTTTATATCGCGTCTTAGACATTTTCATTCACCGTTTCTTTCTCGGAAGTTAAATTCTACACATATTCGTTTATGTTTTCAAACTCGTAAGAATTGCTGTTTGTAGAAATAAATCAATTCATCACAATCACAATCGTCGTTATCTGTGTGATCGACATTTTATCCTTTGTCATTTTCAGCTTTTAAAGGTCTTGAATGAGATTTTACTAATTTCGTATTGTTTTCGTTTGAGTTCATTTCGATTATTATGGGAGCCTTTCACTTTTGTTCTTGCTATGAAAAGTTCGTTTTCTAAAGGCTGGCCAACTACGCCATTAAAATTACATAGGGAACTGCAGTTTAACAGGCCATTAATTAACGCAATGGTCCGTTGGGTGGACTGACCCGTTTGAACTATGGCATCGTGTGCTATGCTAGTTATTCTGTTGTTGGACTTACATCACTTGCAATATAATCCTTATTTATAGGCATAAATCACAGAACTGCTTTTGTATTTAATTAAAAGTCTAGATTTTTTTAAATTGTTTGTATAAAACCTAAATAACAAAGGTTTATCGTAATATCAAATATGAATAACGTTTATTTCTTTAGGCTTACAAAATAAGTGCTTAGACAAGTCAAATTTTATACTTTAAAAAGGTTTATAAATAGTTATTATTATCAAATAAGAAACAAGGTGTTATTGATTTTGTCCACTTAATTTTTTTGTTAAAAACTCCCATTAAAAACAGCGATAGAATTCAGTTATGTAGAAGAATATTTTATGCGCTTTCTTTTTTTTTATCACGCATATATTAAATCAGGTGATGGTCAATGGTTATATTTTAAATGAGTAAGAACAGAACCTAATATAGACCAAGAGATGTTGTTTTCTGAGTTGTATCCTGGCTACTAGTCTGGCTGCCAACTATTGTTCATTCAATACAAGAAGTTGACGGTAGGAGTGGCCTATTCATTAAATGGCCACGTCACATAAGATTTATCGCAGCTATTAAAATTCAAATTAGCGAAAGTTGCTCGCTAATATGTTGTGTCACCGACAGAGATAAAATCAAATGTAGATTAATAAAGTTTACATTTATCTTTGTCGTAGATTATCATGTGTATGTATATGCTTGACGAAAGAAACATTGAAATAATATTGTGATAATATTATTATGTATTATTGTGAAAGATATTTTAGAATTAAATATTTTTGCGATATGCCGCGAAACCTTATATCTGTGGGTATTTTCTATCAAAATATCAGCATCGCCCGCTCATGTTATCGAAGGGTTATCATCACACATAGCTTCAGCTATACCTACTATTTATTTAGGTATTGCTGTGTCAATGTGATCGTCAGCAGTCATTTTATCAAATATTTCGCCGAACTATATCTACCGACCGGCCATGTCGTATTACTTATTTCACAGAAATCTGTTTGTAAACATAAGACACGAAAATGATAAGCTTCGCTTGAAATTTTAACAAAAATAAATCATTTTAGACACACACTTAACTTGATACATTAAAGAATTAAAGGCAATAATTTTAAAACGTTCGTATAACTGTCCAAGTTTAACCCAGCTGTCACTGTAATCCTTAAATATGATAGTAGGAAATACTGCTATTTGGCAAAAGTCCAAATAAAGATTTGTCTATCCCTGAAAAAGTGTGTTATGTAAATTCCTCTCTCCGCCAACTCAACCCTGACACTAATTATGTTATTAATGTTAATGAAGTGTAATTTATTGTTACAGGTACGTGAACTGATAAAGTTAAAGCAAAGAAAATTTAAAAAGTAAGAGCTGAGAACCGAAACGAAACTGAAATAGGGAGTCGTTAATATCAACTCGCTATTTTAGTTTATTTCAGTTTGCATTAGGGATGTAACGAATGTCAAATTTTCGACATTCGCGAATGCGAATGCGAATGCGAGTATTCGATGCTCACATTCGCGAATGCGGATGCGAATGCGAATGTTGGTATTTCGAACTTGCCGCCAACTTCACGTACTGTTTATTGGCGCGCGCGTTGTCCAATTACCAACGCTTGCTATTAGCTATCTTCAACTACCAATTACGTAAGAGTAATAATGTTTATTTCATTCATTCATGACATTGACAATTCACAACCTTGATAACCACAAAATTTGAAACTGATATTGGCATAATTGTATCAAAACAGATGCAGAGCCAAAAATAAAAGAAGATGAATCGCTTGATAATTGCTAGCTTCGTCTACCAATCGCGTTGTTTGTTTGTTAGACTAAGTGCTTATTTTGTAAGCCTAAAGAAATAAAGTTATTGAGTTTGAGAGTTTTGAGTTTGATAATATTTTTATCCACACATTTGTCGGTTGTAGTTGGGTTTGTTTATCTTTTATATGTTATTTTGGGAAAAATGAGTGCCTCCATGAAACAATGAGTAAAATTTAGACCACGTTTAGACTTATTTTACTTAGTGGATGCGGAACATGCAAAATGTAGAGTTTAAATAGGGGTACTGGTTTAAAAGTTACAAGCATAACGCTATTGATATAATACATTACGCTATTGTACTGAAAATTTCTGAGTATATAAAAAACAATGGATTGAAAAACGCATATCATATTAAGAGTTTTCTTGAAAATTTCTGATAGTCGTTTTTTAATCTATTGTTTTTTATATACTCAGAAAATTTCAGTACAATAGCGTTATGCGTTTGAAAGTTACAGCCCTTTTAAGTCGGAGCCCAACTACAAATCTCAAACTTTCACATACCTAACCATTTCATTAATATTTTGAAAAATCCTGAAATACGTGTTCAACGGCTTTGTATTTTTGGTAAATTTCAAGCAAATTTGGCCACTTCGTAGAGTTAAAAGAAAAACGTAAACAACTTCAATCCTCTTTTTTTTTTGGGGGTGTAATTTCCAAAACTCCTATGCTTCAAATTTAAGATTTCTAGCTTATGAGGTTTGGGTTGGGTGTAACTAGAAATGAACTTGTTTTTTTATTATTTCAAATATTCATATTTATTTATTAACCAGTATAACATAATAATAAAAAATAAAAGACGGCCTTGTCCTAGGTCCTCCGATCAAGGTCTGTGCACGCTAAAAACAAACCATAAATTTGTCATTCAAAGCAAAGGCTAGGGCTATTTTTCGATCTCACAAATTAGTTCCCATGGGGAAAAAAATAAACATTAAACGTTTAGTTTCTTTAATTTCGTAGAAACGCGTGCAAAGCCACGGACAGACACTAGTCACCCAATCAAAGTCAGTTCAATTTATTTTTTTTCAGTTAAGTTTAATACCTTTGTCAAAGTTTCTTACAAAGTTCCTAACTTCCTATTTAAGAATTAGCAATAAGAGTGCCGTAATAAAATATAGCAATAGGCATGATGATTGATTTTGAGACTACTCCTTGATATTTTTAAACATCTACTGAATAGAAAATAAAACATATTTCTACAAAAAACATGGATTTTGAAGGTAAAATACAGTTTTTAATAATATAATTTAAATTTCGCTCTAAAACGCTACAATACTCGTGGCGACTGTCTATGACGTCACCGATGCACAAATTTTTATGATACAGAATTACCATATTATTTATTATTTATTAGAATGTCTTTACAAATAAGAAATACAATCAAATAATATAAACAAGTATTAACAATATTGTCAAGAAACAAAGAAGCACGCTATTGATTGAAGAAAGTCATACGTTTACCATTACTTATTTCTGTGGTTATTCTGTGCCTTCCATTTTACTCTGTGACTACATGACGTCATGGGTCTGTGTTCTCTAATAGGTGTTCAACGTGTCATGGCGGATTATTGTATTTTGTAGATGTTATTTATCAAAATAATAATTGATCTTGATCAAAGTAAAAAATTATAATACGCGTTTTGTCATGTATGGCTCTGATATTATAATCTAGTAAATACATAATAATGATGCTTTTTGTTACTGTCATCATCCCTATTTACGAGATGTGCAGTTTTTTTTTATAATACCGCATGTAAAAGAGAACAGTTTTTTTAAATATATTAGGTAAGTTTTTGCCCCATCAACATTCGCCAAATATTCGCATAGATTTTGGCGAATGCGAATGCGAATATTGAAAATCCTGCGAATATTCGCGAATGCGAATGCGGATGCGAATATTCGTTACATCTCTAGTTTGCATGTTACACGTAGATACTAAGTACATAAGACATATTATACGTGGTCTAAATCAGGTCCTGTTATCCATAATGATCATGTGCACTGTAAATAAATATTTAATAGCTTAATAAAAAGTAACTAAAATAGTGAGTAGATAATAATCTGATCTTTATATTAGTTTCTTTCAGATATTATCATTTAACGTAGGTACGACAAAAAAGAAAATAGACTCCATTACTTTCTTTCCCATCAATCGCAAGGTTACGAGAATGGCTTCTGAACCAATCAAATATTTGATGAAATACCTTCGACCATTTGAAAAGCAAACTCGATTACGTATTCTGGGCTCCTACTAATCAAACAACTTAATTGTTTCGCAAAAGCGATACAACGTTAAAATTCCGAAGTCCTTCGATTAAAGGACGTACTTACCTAATGTTCTATTATCTAGGTAAGGTCGTGGCACCTATTTGTTGGAATAGCTATCATATTATTATATTTATTTGGTGTATCTTGTTTTCTTTCGTAGTTATGAGCGGTTTGTTTATTTATAATTTATCTATGTTTATGATATCTCGTAACTTGTAACCTTGTGAGTATACCAACATACTATGCATCACTCTATTTATTTATGCTTCTTGTTTTCAAATACTTACATTATAGTTTTCTGAAATATTATCATCTAGAAACTATGTATTCTCAGTCGTACTTTAGTTTATACATTGGGTATCTATTCTACCATCAAGTCGTTGCATACCAAAGAAACGATCCCATAGTTAGGTCATATTGATTAAATTCCAATTGTCTTTTTATTGGAACGGAAGATACTTCATTTGCATGAACAAACTCTTCGATCGGTTCTGTCCACGAGAATTAATATCTCGTGAGTATTGTTATATAAA
The DNA here is from genome assembly GCA_946478455.1 of Eupithecia vulgata. Lineage (NCBI taxonomy): Eukaryota > Metazoa > Arthropoda > Insecta > Lepidoptera > Geometridae > Eupithecia > Eupithecia vulgata. The sequence goes on along the minus strand of OX297869.1, from coordinate 5,369,015 downwards.
CATCCTATCCAACAAAAGCATGATCAGATTGTTCAGTTTGTACTTTAGTGTCATTGTTTTAAAGTTTATTATCGTGCTCTTGCTCCGTATCCATAAGAGCCATGTGCATGACCTGTTCGCTGTTTGCTTAAACACTTGATAACGTTGCCAAACGTTCGTGACATAGTTTTTGATTTGGAGATCTAGGTTGGTGTTATAGCTTGGTATATTTTTTGTTCGACAGTTTCCACTAGGTACCTACATGTGCGTAATCTTAGTTAAATAAAACTAGCTATTCTCCCTACCGTCAACTTATAATAATAAATGAAAGAGCCTAGCTCTTGTCGGTAAAATGATGAAATATCTTCCACTTTTCACTTTTCTCTATTATTCCTAATAACTAAATTATTGTGGGCTATTATTTATACTACTTACCCATTCCATTGTTACCTAAAGAGAATGATAATAAGGAAAAATATATATTGACAATGAACATAAATAGTATCGAATCACATTGACGTCAGACAGTTGACACGGTGATTGTAGGAAACAAGTAAGAAAATATTGTTGTACTGAGAACCTCGTCAATGGAAAGGACAGTTTTCTAAACATAGCTGGAATGTAATGTTTGTTTGAACTTAGTAAATTAGAAACAACACAACGTAATCGTCGTCATCAATAACCCACATTATTTCAGTTTTTTGTATTTTTAGCCTGTTGACAAGAACTTCAGTTTATGTTAGATAAAACACTTTTACAGATAAAATATTACCTTTGTATGCCCGTGTTCTGCTGTTATTTTGCTAGGCAACTTGCCAAAATCGTACCAGATGATGCGTTTTGTTTTCAAAGTAAATTACGTCTAAAAGCTCGATGAAAAATCTGCAACATTGTAGTTCAATAGACCGTGATTAGTTAATGCTGTCATTGACACCTTAAAAATAGTTAACTATTTAAAATTTCAGGAAGATTTGCATTTTTGAAATTTCCTCCACCTTTCTCTTACCAATCGCCGTCACCTTACCAAGACACAAATATATTTGTTTTCAAACACAATTAACTGTAATTTTTTTTCATTGATAATATAGAAACGGCTTCATAGACTGTTTCCTAGGATTTAGATATTACTAATGCAGTTCATTTCCAGACGAAACTTTTCATTTTATAAATTATGCTTACTTGCTTTTGATATAGCCACTTACTTACAAAAAAAAAAACATCACACCAGTAACATTCGATTCATTTAAGTTTTACGTAGATAACTGCAGACTAGTTATCTTTAAATTGTGCTGGATAAGTTATCAATTCATAATGTTATCAGTCTAGCGTTTATAATAACTACTTGTTTGTCGTGATTGCGAATCAGGTCATTTTCAAGTGTGATTGCTATTACTGCCGCACTACTGTGAACTGGTAACCATACAAAACATACTGACTGAATGCATTGCGTCATTATTTTGGTCTACAAAGGTAATTAATTTAGTTCATGAATATAAATTTGTATAATTTATACAATCAATCGGATTACTTACATAATAAAGAACTTAAAATGCAAATCATTCTAATAAAAAAACGACTTAAAAAGAAACAGCAGTTCACCTTGTTGATAAATCCTAATTATATTGAAAAAGTGTAGAATCTAGATTTGTGAATTGCAATAAAAAAAATGTGTAAGTACTAAGTAGGTATATAGTTTAGAAATCACCTCAGTCAGATAATTATTTAATAATTAAAGTACTAACGAGGACAATGTCGGAACACAACAAACTGCTTTAATTACACAAGTTACACAATTATGTGCGGAAAAGCTTAATATGTTTAAATATACATATTGGAAGCAGGACAAAACTTTGTGTGAGCAATATTGAAACAAGTAGTAAATTGAGAGTGTTATGCAAATAAGTAATAAATAATTACCTACTTATGTAGTAACAGGTAAAGAGATTTAACCTATAAGTCAAATCATCAAAAGAACAACTATAATCTGTCACAACGTTCATTCCACATGTGACTTTAAATTATGGAAAATAACGAGATAATCTTGTAATCAATATGCGACAAGCGGACGTGGCCAATCACGCCTCGATATTGGTCAAGGCGAGGCTGACGACCGTGGCGGCACGCCAACCGTAATGGATGCCATTCCTCGTGTTTTTTATTGGAAACAATGAACATGGCATTACAGTGCGCCTATTAAATCCATTAAAGAATGATTCCGCCATTGTGTTTATGTTCTTGGCGGAAAGATGAGGGTTATTATTGTGAAACTGCGCTCACGATTATGATTCTATAAACATGCATACATACAACAACAAGAGCTTTCACTTTATTGATGGATGACACTATTGTGTTTTCTTATAATAAATATACACCTTTCAGCATTTCCAAAATTCATTATGTAACATCAATGTCACGGGTGCTTTGTGTCATTGAAATAAGTGAAAAAAACAAATTATCCCTTTTTGTGACGTTAAAAATAACTATGCTGATATAGAATTTGCTAAGAATAGTACAACTGAGATGAATTGTGAGAGGTTGCGACCCTCAGAATAGAGGAAACACGAATCATAAAGATTATCTTCATTAAATCTGTAAATGATAGATCGTGAACGGAACGTTAGATTTATACTGTCAGAAATTATTAAGGACACAAGGCGTTTACGGTATTATACAAGTAAGTTTATAAGCCAATATCCACATTGAAAAGTATGGTATTGATTCAGAACTCAGCAGTGAAAATCAATGTTAGAAGCAAATCTCAAGCAATCTCAAGGACGTAGCAATCTCAAGGACACTAAAACGTTACAGACTTGGGTATTTCTTTACTTAGTTATTTATTATGTAGAGAAAAGCTATTGAACTAAGAATTCTTTCATTTCATTCTTAACTCAGATATACTGAAGAGACTTGTTATCGACCACCATCATCATAATCAGCCTATGCATATAAAGGCCTCTTAAAGCATCTCCGTCTCGTTGTTATCGATATATTACATTTAAAAGATAATTTGCCAACTGTTTATAGTTGTACCATAAGTACTATTTATATAGTTATTCTGTGGTTAAATTCTGCATCCGTTTCCTACAAAACATGACACACTTCATCTCACTATTTGTTATACAAGGACAACGTTCTACATTGTGTTTTGTAAATATTATGCTTTGCCAATTTGTAAGCGCATAAAATATTATTGTCGTCATTCTTCAAGCCAGATCATAAATTCTTAAAATTAGTACGCTATTCATGCTATTTGCCAATTTTCCAGTTTTATATACCTACTACAGTACTATTAAAGTACTGTAGTAAGTTCCTACCGCAATCACTTCTATCAAATACCACACTGACATCACATCTCTTCTCTACAATCAAATCAAAATTTCAGGGAAATTGTTTGCAATTGCACAATGGAAGGTTAATCTTCTCTTTATTATGACTGTATTTTAGCACAGTTTTCCTTTTCGCTAGCATAGCACCACATTTGGACTCATAAACGCACAGGACGAGTGGAGTTGGCTATATGCCAAGTTGAATGTATGAGCCATCGGTCGAGTGGTCGTATCAACTAAATGTTGATTGATCGCTTCCTTCTCTGTGAACGACCAGAACGACCTTTGCGGCGGCTAGCTTGATTATTTTATGTGTACAATAGATTTCAAAATGCAATTTTAGTATAAAACTACCGTTACTTTACTTAGTACCTACCTATTTACTACTTGTTTATGCTTTCCGATTAGATATTTCCTATGTATAGATTGTGAGATGAAGGTGAATTTTCTTGTATCAGAACGGCGTTTTCAACCTAAACAAAATTAAATAATAAATAAATAGAAATAAATAATACTGGTCAATTCACACAGCATTATCTAGCCCCAAGGTAAGCAGAGCTTGTGTTATGGGTATAACTGATATACATAATATAATACAATACATAGATAGATATTTTTTTATTATACATAGAAAACGACCAGAACACCCTGAACAAATGTCTGCAGATCGTACACACATTTGTCCCGAGGAGGGAATCGAACCCGCAACCTTCTGCGTCGCAGGCAGACCTTCGCCCACCGCGCCACATCGGTCGTCAATAATATAATAACTACTTACCTATCATATCCTTTATACCACTTCCACTATACAGCTCTATTGTCTTGTCTTATGTAACTAACATACTCACAACCACATTCTCTAGCATAGCTTTTAATGAGTTTAGAGTTTAATTTACAGTTATTGTTTTACCCCGGTGCCCGTGGATTTGGAACTTGTTACAACAGTAGAATTTCAAATTGAGTTCGGGGCAAACTTTAAGTGGTCACGTTTGTTTAACCACCACCTGTCTGTTAAACTGCTCTCGTTTATCTAAAGTTATTAACAAATCAGATAATTTTTTAGTACCTTTGTATGAGTGAGTAATTTTAATTTACTTTATTGTTTTTGCGGTTTAGTTCATGTGGATTAGATCCGGCTCCTCCAACATCTTTAATTTTTCAATCTACGATTTCTCTCATTTTTTTATTTACCAACTGGTTATTTATATAATTAACACGTCATGTGCGTCATGTTTTGGTTTTGTATTGGAGGATACCTACATCCAGAAATAGATCGCAAAGATGATGATGATGATGGTGAATATAGTAGTCATCATCATCATCATCGTCTGATCTCCAATCTTGAGTTCTTCGTGATTTCCAATCCGTCTCGTAATTTCCAAGTTGATACTCAATGGCTGAAGTTTGGGATCTCCTACCAACTCAATTATATTAGTGGAGGTCGAAGCGATGATAACTTTCGGCTCTAGTTTACTTATTCATAGGACCGTGTGCTCATAGTCAAAGTTCATTATCCCTGTTATTTGAATTCGTTTCAGAAGAGTTTGAACGATAATTATCCGACCTTTGAACTTAAAACCAACATTCCTCTGTTGTTTTTTTGCAAGTTTATTTCTGTTGTTAACTTCAAACCATGTTTTGAAATTTGTTAAGAAAGCAATATAAATAGCAAAATGTTTATAGAATTCTAGCCAACGGAAACAAGTAATATTGTTTATTTTTGTTCGGTTCAGTTTTACATTTCTTCGCTTTGGTTTCTTAAAGTTTATAAGTGGCAAAACGTGCCTTTCCTGCTACTTTCAGAAAACTTGGAGACCATTCAAAATTATGTCTACTGCTTTATTATTGCAGTGCAGAGGTTTGATTAGTCGCTTCGGTTTTTAATCCTCTTTGCGTATTATAAAAAGCTTTTATTTGGTCATCTGACTTTCGATCGAACAGTAACCCTGCGTGTGAAGTGATTAAATAAAATGCAGTCTTTAAGTCTATTTAGTTTAGTATTGAAACCATTATTTCATGACCGTTTTATTGACTTATACAACAGGACCATAGTAGTACTCGCTGTCTTCTCTGCCTTCCAAAAAAAAATTCCCTTCCAATGACAGTAAGAGAGTATATCTGTCTACATAGGTACTTACTATAAAAACAATATGTACCTACCTATACATATAACACACAATAATTATTACATTTACGGCCTAAACAAGTAGAGTAGAAACCTTGAAAATAGGAAATGTCTCAATATAAAGTTTATAGGTATTTGTTCTTTGCTTCCTTGGCCCCCGGATGCACGGGTCCGTTGTTGGTACCACGCCAGGCGGCGGCGGGGGCGTGCCTCTGCGGATGACATCGCTGATATATATTATTATTTCAGATATTCAGTGAATGCGATATATTAATCAATCCACTAAATATTAACTTTCAGACTTATATGAAAGCGAATTACAGAGATACTATCAGATAAAAACTTTTCCGTCAAGATCTCTTCGCAAAAGTAATAATGATCGCATTACTTAAGTTCGGTCCCAGTGACAAACTTGCAGATTATCTGCTTGAGCCATTTCAGTTTGAAGCTGCCGTGCTCAAACCGGCAGAGTTCTACTAACTTCCCAAACTTCCACAAACTCCCTTCAACTTCGCAGCTTGCTACTTAAATAACGTAAACATTTTTAGCGTTCTTTGTTGTTTTTCCAATGCAATGCAGGCAATGCTTAAATTGTTTGTTTCTGAAAATGACGTAACTAGTTCACTCACAACACAACGCACGTGTGTCAGGATTACCATTAAAAGTACTCCATCAAGCGGGGATAATGCTCACGCCTAATGGACTGACGCTTCATCGATTCCAGCTCGACGATCCCCAACTGACGTTTCCAATCTATCGACAACAATGATAAATGAAATCGCATTGAATTCGTCACTCAGTTGACTGATAAAACTTTTGAGAAGTATTGAGCGCCGGTGAAAGTTAGCTTAAAAGATTCTGAAATAACCTGATAGCGGGTGGTGTATAACTTCGACAATAACCCCTGCCGAGTTTGAACCGTTTCAAAGGGGTGAGGGGGGAATGCCCCCTTTTGGTGTTCGTGAATACCGCTTAAAGTTCTCAGCGTAATATAAACTTTGTATTACATTACCCGAGTTAATTTATGGTGTCTTCTTATTCATTGCGTTACGTTAGTTTTGTTAACCAAACGACCGTTGTTGTTTAAACTAAGATACTTAGTCGAGATATTCGTTTCTTTGGGTATCAATGGTAGTTCAGAATTTGTCTGCGTATTCATTTCATCTAATTAATTTAAAGCCCTGCTATGAAATTGATTTATATTATAGAATGAATGAATGATCAGATCACTTTACTGTACATAAAATTTACGTGATTAAAAAACTCATATATATATATATATATATATATAAAAAAATAAACAATCATAATAAAAATAAATAATCCGTGCCACTTTTGACCTAGATTATCATTGCCAATCTTTTACACTGTTCCTTCCACACACCAATGCAATGCCTGACAGATGAAGACTCTAAATCACGAATATGCTTGATCAAGAAGAATAAATAAAAGAGTATTAAGTCCCAACTACTTTCTAAACAGCCAAGTTTGCCAAAATTGCTCTTATTAGGCGTTTAGATTCGGACGACATCGTGTCATGTCATGTGTCATATTAAGATTTCTATAACATCGTGTAATGTATTGGCGCATAAATCAGTTTGAACTCTATCATCAAAAGGTTAAGTAGACCGTAACGTTGTCTTACAAACAGGTTCTTGCCATAATAAAGTAGCCAAGACTATGAAGTTGGTAAAAAAAAGTATCTAATCATAATCTTTACGAACTTAAAATGTTATTAATAAAGATAAACCAAACTGATTCTGCTATCATAATTATGACCGGTTTTTGCTAATAAACTTGATGAACTGCGTTCAAAGGTTATCTCTGCTGAACCAGCATTCCGCGCCGGGTAAATCCATTTAGGTAGGTATGAATTATTTAGTACCACGTTGTATTGTATCATCATAACGATAAACCAACGAGGTCAGATGAGACCGCGCAAAAAATAGAAACTCTGTTTTACTGCGCGTGACTAAAGTCTCGATGCAGGCAAGATGGCGTGTTCATCTCTCTCATTCTAACTATTGCAATTGATATTCGCGCTCCTGCTCTAGAAAATTTGACTGGGTTTTTTGTAAACTGGCTCGGCTTTTCAACGTTTTTTTTATCATTGAATGTTACGAATTACGTGATTGCTTACTTTCGGTGCTTAGCAGTGGCAGTTCGTTTATCATTTGTTTGCAAGACCTTAAAATTACAATAGAAGTACTGAGCTTGATCTATAGAAGTCAGATGACTTTATAGCTATTTGACAAATATTAAACGTAGGTTGCCCCATGCAAATTGCTATAAAAATTTCTTCGAACGACGACGCCGAGAGTTAGTTAGCCACATTAACATGCAATACAACAGTGACCGTTACGTACGATCCTTGCCCAAAGAGAGGGGACGAGATAAAAACTCTTTGCATAATGTATTCAGAGATTGGAAGGCTTGTTTACGTTGGACGGAGCCGAGCCGACCGAAATTGATGATGTGACTGATCGTAAAAGGAATCTTGCTCTAGACTATTGAGAGATTGAATATTTCAACTAAACCAGCTGTAAGTATGCAAATACGTATAAAATTGAATAAATGTAAACTTGTAAGTGCTTCAAAATTAAGGTCATTACAAGGTCTGTTCTTCGCTCGCTCAGAACAAATCTTACCTACGTAACAAAAGAATATCAAGATCTAGAGATGTAAAATATCTTTAAGGTCAAGCTAACGTAAAGAATATTTAGCTTGGTGAATTCTCACACAGTCTATGTGGCTGTTATACTTGTATGCTGAGAAGTTGAGAACGTTGTGATGCCAAGAAGGTATGATTATAAGAATAGAATAAGAACAAAAAAACAAACCAGACAGACCATTATAATAAATAAACGTAGTGAGTCAGGCGTGGCGCGATCCATAGAAACTTTTGACAACAGTCACCAACAAACGGTCCACCAAACGGTCTTGTCGGAAGATCAGCGTTGGTTGCAAACGCGACTAACATTATGCTGAGACAAGGGCCTTTTTGTGACTCGAGCAAGTTGTTATTTCTGTGTGTTTTTTATTTATGTTTGTTCCTACTTGTACGAGTGACAAATAAAGTTTTTCTATTTCTATTTCTATTTCAACATTAATACATATACAAACATAGAAAAGATTAGATACTCGTACAACATACGTTTACTTACTGATTTTATACTCCCACATACACTAAGTTAAAAGGCTATCTAGCGCCGTATATGGTTACCTACCACTGAACTAAACCAGACCGGTTTTGCCATGAACGGCATAAAAGAACATGTGGAAATAGTTTGAGTTTCGTATTACCATTTACGTTATCGTTATTTAGTTGCATAATACGAATGATTATAGAGGAATTAACAATCTATAACACTTATTGCTAAACTATTAATATGTTTATAATAAAGTTCATTGTTACTATTAGTATCTAAGTAATTTGCTAAAGTAAAACAACCATTTATGTAAAAGACACTTTGTGACTTATATGTCATTTGAAATATCTAGAATTCTACAAATTTTATTTAGGTTATAGTTAGAATTTCTAAAGAAAACTAACTTCAGTTGGGTTGTTGAGTCAGACACTTAGGTTGTCTTGCTGAGAATTATTCCGCTATTACGAGAATTGCTGTTACGTGGGCGACTGAATAGACAATATTGCTTTTTATTAGTGCTTCTTTATAGGATCTTTAATTCAAATAATCTGTCTGTTCTCTAAACGGCTCATCAATCAAACGCCTACAACCGCAGTTTTTGGTATAACATTGTCTGAAAGTCGTAAAATAGTAGCGTCGTGATCGTGATCGTTTTCTTAATCGGTTTCTCTTTCACGACACGACACGAGGTCACATTCTGAATTCCTGGTATTATTAAACGCGTCGGAGCGCGAACTATCCGCAGCTACCGAAAGGGTGCGCGGATCAATCAATAATTCAACAGCAGTCGGGGAGAGGAATGTTGCACAAATAAAAAGCCACGTGGTGTGCACGAATTGTTCCGCCCCGTTTAACGCATGTACGCTGTTGCCAGGCGGACGCATGGACACGTGATGTTTTCCGAACGAGCGAAGCAAGATGGCCGCCAGCGCCATTCGCTTTCCCACGTCGCACTCGCACACCGGCACTTTGCACGCAGGCTCTATTCGCTATTGCTTATTGGATATGTATAACGACAACGCTTCTACACGTCCTACAGTTATTTCCATTACATATAATAATATAACTGGATCTACAATGTCTGTCGAATTTGGTATGAGTTCAAAGCACAGTCTGGCGTTAACATACACGTGGTAGTTCGAGCTATAGCAATTAGCTAGCATGTGCTGTGTTAACAACCGTGCGTGATAAATGCAGATGTGGGTAACCAGCTAACCAGGCTTACGAGACTATGTATGCTTCAGTTGAGATCATGTGTTTTCACAAAATTATTCTTTTTCGTTATTGAATTTTGGGTATTGATTTTTATTTGACATAGTATAATTAACCTTTGGTTAATTTTTATAAGCTGCGTAAGTGCCTTTGTAAAAAAACCTACTAGTTTTATCTTATCTGAATGTCGTATATTTGCATACGTATATCCTTAATTATCTTTCTATTGTTCGCTGCGGGTAATTAAACACGGAGCTAATGTAATGCACATTGTTCTCCATTCTCACGAACGGAATGATGTCATCCTCTCATATTACTCGGAATGTCACAATATCACTGAATCTTTTACATGTAGTCAAAACCAGCTTTGAATCGGCAGCTACATTCCACGTTTAATCAAATATTGATACAAGGCGCTGCCATAAAACGAGGCCATTGCCTCTATCGTAATGTAATCATCATTTCGAGGACACTGTTGAGCGGAAATTATTAAAATAGAATAACTGCCAGAAGCCACGTCAGTAAACGTGGTTAGAATAAATGGTAGGCTGGTAGATACCTATTATTCTACGACCAGGCCACAGTTGATAAAGATAAGTTATAATCTGGATGTAAACAGTTCATCTAAAAGGTTATTCGAACACGGTAAAATAAAAACTATATCAATGGGACATTTACGAGAAAGAAAATTCTGCGTTGTTTTAATTCGCTCTATTCTTTTGCATTATCAATAGTGGTAGGTTTGTACTTAATAAGTCGGTAATCTATTATGCAGACAGAAGCAGCCTGGCGCGCATAAGTTTCACTTCCACACCTCGATGAATTAAACATCTTCGAACTCATTTATATTGAAAACATGTAGTTAGATTGTTTTAACTTTTAAATTTAAGCCTTAGTAGTGGAACGTTTCGACATCAAGATCGTTAGGGAAAAATCTATTGATTTGCCCGGCTAAATGTGTCACATCACACCTGAATTTGCGCATGTGTTCAAACCACCTCATACATATTCAAACGGTGGACTGCCGATGATAGCCATTGCCCTGCAAAACTTGCTGAATACTAAGCAGGAACATAGTAGGATCTGCATCGAAATCATCTTCAAGTTTGGCATCCTTTACCGTCACGAAGCGCACAGGAAGCTAATCGTTATCATCACATTGTATAGCAAAATGACGGATAAAGTCAAAACAATATTTTATCGCCAGAGAATGCTTGATTTATTATCGTACCTATGAGTATACCTAATCAGTTTGCTTAGTGTAGGTGTTGGTTGACCCACTTGCAAGAGATAAGCGTTCCTTATCGATCCGTTATGAGTGTGATGTATTAGTTGTGCAATTCTGTTATCATCCAGCCCGCAGTTGCCGCTTGATAGATAATGCTGTTGATTTTTCAAGTTCATCAACATCCTTTGTGCTTATTCAATGTTCTGTAAACGTTTGTTCCGACATTCGTTTAGCATTCAATTCCTATAATTGTTTGCATAAACATTGACGTAAAATTTATTACTGGCGTGTAATTCTAGAACTCATTATCTTTGAGGTTGCTTTGTTTTCATATAGGTGTAGGTATATCGCTACTTAATGTTTTTGTAATTCGAATTGTTTGCTTGTAGTTTCCTTGGTTTATCTGTCTGTCTTATATAATCAAATTCGTAATGTTTCTTGAAAATATTTACAAATGTAATATATTTGCTGTTTATACCAAACAGCCTAAGAAAACAAATTTTCATTGCCTGACACCTTAGTCTATCTACCTGTTTATTTATACATTCTACAATTAGCATACCTACGTCTCATATCCTCGGATCTGACTTTCAACGAGGTCGTTTCATTAACATGTATACGTTTGTTGAGAAAAGTTTTAATTGAATTCCATGCTATTCATCGCAAGACAAGCCGTGCGGCTCGCTCGGTCAAGGTGACCTTCCTCGATCTCTCACATCATCGCCGCGCCGCCGGCCGCCCGCAGCCACTTAACGGCTCCCTATTCAATGTAAATTTTGCGAGATCTTGTTAACGACTCGATGTTCCAAATCCGTTGGTTTGTAAAACTAACAAACATTTGAATAAAATAAAGGCAGGTAAATACTTATATAAATTACATTTTATACTAACATTAATATAATAAAAACCCCGTTCATGCAATTTAATACATACGAGTGAGTATACTATGTACGTACTTCTATGCATGGTAGGTAAGGTACATCTAAGTTTAAACAAGTGTGAGCATCAATACAAACCAACGTCGGTTTATTTAATGGTGTAATATTAGTGAATACAGTAGGCATATTACCTACAACATTATATAATTAAAAACTATATTCTGCCTATAGTATATCGCACAATGCATTGTTCATTATATTACTGTTCCTAAAAATTATAGCCTAGTCGACATAATTTTCTTTCAATATTGAAAGATGAACACGTGCTGAGCGCAGTCCGCCATTTTGCAATATAAATAGCAAGATGGCGGCGCGGCGGGCCGTTGGTTGGCGAAAGTACTTGGTAATTATAAGCCGCGTGCGGGAAGGCGAGTGAGCTGAAATGCGAGGATCTATGGCCGGTCGCTGCACGCAATGCTTAGCCTGATTTATATCGCTCTCTGGTTTCCATTCGGTCTATTGTTCTCGGTGTAATGCGCTCGAGGCTCGCGATTCTGGTATTGTTACGACGACGGCCATGGGAAATGAACTCGCGTGGGTTCTCAATGACTTATATATAGCTGACATGACTTAACGATTTGCATGAATACCTAAATGTGTTCTTGGGTTCAGGTTCACCGGTTGATCGATTATCCTTACTCGCTCAAAATCTCATAGCAAACATAAAAACAAACTTAATGCCCATGTCTCCCAAAATTTTCCAATACCACTGTGTATAAATAACTCTATATTGTAGTGAATAAATTTTCAGCCGTTTGATCATTTATGATCATCATTGGTGATTTAATTTGAGTTCATAAGTAGCCTACATGATAAAACTTTCCATGAAAGTATAAGTAATGAGTTGTTCTGTTCTGACGCAGATAGTCTGAATTATTCAGTCAACAACTGTATGGTTAATAAATGCCTTCTGAAAAGAAGTTCTTTACGCGCCTTGATCTGTTTCTATTATAGTTCTGTATCTTTGATATAGTTTCTATATTATCTATAGCAAGAATAAAAATCCGATTCGATTTTAACAAGGAATGGTAGAACATAAATACCATGTATTAATGATCGTCTTCCGCGAATCCGAACATGCCAGACCAAAATAAGCTCCACATCATAATGCACCACGCGTTTTATGTAGGTATCTCATAAGCTATAAATACAAGTTCATAATAACGCTGCCAAATTGATTTAAAACAGATTCTTGAGATTCTCTGCCAATACCTATACTTTTTATTTGCTAAATTTACGGCCTGTGAATAATCGGACAAGCAAAGCAATACGTGCGTTGCATATTATGTACCTACATACATACGTACTTTTATATGGTTATATAGCCATATAATTGTTTTGATAAAATGAGCTCTTTCTCTTGCTCTACAGCCTTGGTAGTACTTAGCTTGATGTTTTGTTAAGAATATGTTTTAGTTATAGTTTCCTCTATAATAATTCATTATAATTTGGTAATGGTAAGTACAGGTACTTAAAGCATCTGTTTCCAAGGTTTATGCGCATCAGCAGTCACAACACAGCTGACCTCCTAACTTTTTATTCACCGCTGCCGCTGCCGTCTAACTTGTTGTTATTCGTTCGTAAAAGGAATCTTTTAACGATCTTTAATCGATTCTGTTTTTTCGAGTGGATTGAGCTCAATTACATTCAACATCCATTTACGTGTTGGCCAAGGTTTTGTAATTTAAATTAGTAGACCAGGAAATTTAAACACTTTTGAGGTTGGTAATTTAGTTATGTTAAACGTTTCTATTGTTTTAAAGTTGTTTTTGCTATTCTAATGTGGGTTAAATAATACAATTACTTAAATGTTATAACTTTTCTTCCTCTAGCTAGATTACAAAAGAACGTTCCAACGACTAGAGCTTTCGCACGGTGTTCGATCTATGTCAAATTGAGAAGCTTATCTTGCCGTTTGTCTTGATAAATTGTGTTGATATTGGAGTACCCAGTGTCGTGTCTTGTGAGATATACGAGGTGGTGGGCAGCGCTATCCAGAAGATTTATAAACATGCCTTCGTCCAACTTAATTACAATTTACACAGTCGATAAAACGCGGTACATTGAACGGATACGCTTGATAATGCCAGTGTACTCCTACACGTAACTTGATTGCATTTCAATTGCTATTGTTATCGCCATGTACTTAGTAAACTATTACGTGCCATGTTCCAGTTTCGCCTTTATCTATTAAAGTTCTAAGTATTAGATCACCTCTGTTTCATTCATCGTCTGTGAAAACTAAATTTAGCAGATCATGATTTCGTAGTGATTTGAAAGCATTGAAAAATAAATTCGCTTCGCAAAAGAAGAGGTATTCCCACATGTCATTCACACGTATTTTTAATGTGAGGAAGATGCCAGCGCATTGTTTATTGCTGTGTATTTCAGCAGCCCGCAGCCGGCTCTCTGCGCTCCGGCAGGGATCGCATGCCAACTCGTTTGACCTCATTCCCCAGAACTAGTCTGCGTAAACTCTCATATCGGGTTTATGAAAACATAACTATTTTGAGACTTTATAAAGTTCCAGACCGATCAACGTATTATTTGTTTGTTTTAATGAAACGTGTGCCAAGCCAAGTGTATACGCCATTTCAATTCGCGTCGTTACTCAATCTGATTTACTTTATGCCAGTGTGAAATGAAAGGAATCGAGAAATTACTACTTGCCTTCTTTGGTTTTTACTGCTTATATTAATTACAGTGCCATTCGACTTGTAAACATCGAGTGCTGCAATTTCCAGTAAGCGGTTACGATTACGTTTGTTCTCGTAACATGAGGATGTCAACATCATTAACGTTACTGCATGTGTGGCTCCGAGACTTGGAGTTGTATGTCACTTCAAATTGTGTTCATAAATTGAATGGTGTTCGTCCGGTGCAGCCGGTCTGGACTTGTTGGACTTACTCGGACCCACTCGACCGGTATTATGTCCACGACTACGTCCGCTAACTAGACTAGACACGCTGAACAAGCAGTCAGTGCCTCTTATCTCAAATTAGAAAGTAACTAATACTTTATACCTTGAACGTTTTGATCGATGAAGGAGAACATTTAATCGCTTTACAACCAGATGTCATGTCAATAGCTGGAATTTAAATAGAAGAAACGTTTGGTTTACATGTAATAAGATTAAGGAACTAAAATAAGTTAAATTAATTTGATTCATCACAAATACATTAATACAATAATCACATTAACTTAAAAAATCTTATAATTGCTAATACTTATATATTAATACTAATCGTGATCTCACTTTGATGTCTACATTTGGATACCTTGTGTAGAGGAGATATGTCAGTAGGTATTGCTATCGTGTATTAAAATGCTATCGCTAGAGCCGGTAACTACATGCATGATAGATAAGCCTTACTTTTGATAATTAACTAAGCCTATGTAATTGATTATGCCGAACAAATAAGCAACGTTCACGCCGCTCGTAAATAACGCACGACAACCGCATTAATAATAATCTACATTTACCGATAACTGTCAGTCACTCCCACTTCCACACGATGCGATTGATATTTATTAATACTGTCAAATAACTCTGGGAACGAAGCTCATAATATCGGGCAACGAACGCGGGGTACCCATTTCTCACGTAAAGACCAGTTGCGGAGACTGGTTAGTCTACATGCCAGCCAAGAAAGGCCTGCAGTCGGCGCCGTAAAGGGGAAAACAACATATGTTTTTGTGGTCCACGAAATATGTTGCCTGACGATAGCCATGCGTGCGGTTAAAATAATGATTAGGTTCGTACTCGGTTCTGCGATTTGTAAGTTCGGCAACCAATTTGTCTTGTAATGCGGTTCATTCCAGGATAGGGTTTCGCAAAACGATGGCGTCTGGCGGATATTAGGTATAAACGCTGAAACCGCACACAGTCTCTGATAGCTCATTTGAATACAATAAAAGGAAGTTGCTACGTGGAGCATCTTTCCGGAAAAAATACAAATTCAAAACGTGCTCTGTTTCAGCGATGAGTCTGTGTTGTGTTATGTGTCATAGCCTCTAGCAAATACTTACGTGTTGTGTTATGTTATGTGTCATAGCTTAAAGCAAATAAAAATTATTTCAAATCGTCGTTCCAAAATGCCAAACCGGTGTTTTCTATTCAAATTACATCTAGATAGAGTCTTACTTTTAGGCTCAATCAGGCTGTGTGTCTTGTCTCATTATTTCATAAACTCTATGCCGTCCTTAAAAACTTGTTTGCGATTAGGCTCGAATATTATATTCGATGATCGGTTGATCACCGACAATTTGTCTCGGCTCAGCATAATTCGCATCGCGCAGGGTTGTTTTGATAAATTGTCTTAATCCATCTACTACGGGCACCTGCGCACTGTCTGGCAAAGTGGACCAGTTTTGTAGACTTTTAGATTGCTTGGCGATTAATTCTGGGTTAACTACTGGGATTGATTATAATACCGAGGATTAGGTAATTAATGCCATAATTTGAAGGCTATATTAAGTTCCAGTAATAACTTTAAGGTTGGTAGATAGGTAAGTTTACTTGTGCAATTTTTTAATTCTATATGAACTTAAATATTTCCTCAGAAATTTCATTAACACACGAAATTTCTGTGTACATAACGTATTTTACAACAATATTGACAGGTGATTATGCTAAATAACCAGCACTGCAGGCATACCATTAAAAGATAATGTTTTCTATTGCATAACTTACTAAAACCGGTTTCCATAAATGTCAGGCCAGTCATACGAGAATTTTATACACAGCTGTTCTGACTACATTACCATTATGGATAGCGGGTTTTTTTATGAATTGATTGCATGTCTCGTTAGTTACCGCTCCTTATTCGGATAAATACTTAAGTATTAATTGAAAGTTGCGGGTCTAAACAAAGTGATAAATATCGACAGTTTGAAGGTATCAGGTATATTATATTTTTGGTAGGAAATAGGAATATGAAATGTAATAGAAAAACATGCGTTCACATACAGTAACAGTACCTAACATTTATATACCTACGGCTTTTCTGACCGAAGGTGCTGATTTTCAGATTACATAAGGAGTGAAAATTCAACCTTGAGATAATAAATTATGATGACATACACATCAAGATTTATTTGCTGTCAGTCTAACTAGATTTTCAGAATTTCGTTATACAGTATAACGAAATTCTGAAAATCTTAATACTTATTACGTGATGTCATTAACACTCTTTTGTCACACACAGTAAAGAATGTTATTAGGAAAATCAGAATCACATTTGTATTAGCCATGGCTATAACTTCACGGGTTAGTGAACCCGCAGCTGGTTGACAGAGGTTGACTTGACACTACCATGCGGGTCCGGCCGGTAATGAGAGGCAACCGCCACCACCTGCCTCCGCACTGACCGTGGAGTCCGATAACTACCACCTTTTAATGTCAGTTTGCAATAATGATAGACGTGATGCGAAGACAGAGTTAACTACAGGCTTACGTACGGCAGAGGGGTCATGTTATTTTTGAAAGTGATTAAAAAAAACAATGTAAGTCAAACCAAAAGAAATCAAACTTGACCCGTGGCTGACCTATGTAGTTTATGAATGGCATAAGCAATGAAAAATAAATGAAGAAACGCTTCTACATATGCTTTTGAGACGTCGTCGATTAAAAGCGACCCGAATGACATTAGTGAGTATTTTCGGATTAAATATTTACATTTCAATAAGAACAACTTTAATACTGGTTGTGCTATCTCAAATAACACAAAACCTTTATTTGCATATTTAAACGACCAGTTTTTAAGTAGAAACGATAAAAAAGAAGGTTATTTGGCATACCTTTTACCCGCTGCCGCCGCCTGAACGAAAACAGGTTACAGATACCAATTTAAAAGTTCTCGTATCTGGTTCTCAGTTCTCGTCAACCTTATACGTAAAGCTATAAATATTTAGCGATAAAATAATTGACCTTTAGCTGTAAATTGGGGCTTATTTTTGTAATAATGGTGATTATTTTACCTATAGTAATGAGACTGACAAATTATTTAATTCTCCTTAATAATCAATGAATAATGATTATTAGAATTTAATGATTTGGACATAATTTTTTTCGATCCCCCATTAACTGTGATCCCCCATTGACTGTGTTGTCTGAAATAAAAATATATTCATTAATTCATTCATTAACAGAACCATCTCTATCTTTCTCTGTTTATAACATTGTAAAAACATTTTGAATCTGTAACTCAATCTCTTTTATTTGTTTCAGGCACATCACTAGAACGTGAACCAGTTGAAGCAAACAAAAAAGGTAAGCTTCACTCCATTCACTCGTTGAAATCAAAATAACATTATTTTTAATCAAATTCTTTGAAACGCGCATTTGAATATCAAATATCTGATATGTCCATAACAACAAACATGTCAAGGAGTACGTATATGTTATGTAAGGTTACATAATGTGAAAGACATGACATTTTATATAAAGAGCATATCGTTCGCAAAATGATAAGCGTTCTTTATTCAGACTGACACAAAACGATACGAAATATGTCCTATACTATAATATACATAATTATGTATTTAGATAAATAAATCCAACTTTATAAGCCAGATGTTTTCCGTTTAGATTGAAAGAACCATCTGCTGTCGTCGCTTATCTTTTTTGATAGAGATACAAATATATAAATCTAGTTTAGAAACTGTTTGCAGATAGCTTAATTGTTTCTATTGTAAATACTAGTTTTAATTTAAATTTGTTATTTGATTGTTATTTTCTTTCTGAATAAAGATATGTCTTACTGTTTAGAACATCTAAGATATAAATTGTTGCTTAAAATGTAGATCACAACATCTATAAAAATATATCGAAACAAGTAACAAATATTAGGAATTTAAAAAGCCCAAACGGAGCTCCGGAGAAAGTTAAAAGTCGACCAAAAAGCGGTTTTACCTATTATGCTGAATTAAATGATTGGCTAATCAGAGTTTTATATTCGCCACATAATTTTTTTAATTTAATGTATGTGTTTGGTATGTCGTCACCTTTATGAGAAGCAAACGTTATGCTGGCCATGACTATGTTAAAAATTCAGATCATCATATAAAATTTTACATTCAAATCAGTATCTTTGTTTGTCCAAGCTTCATCTGTTTATGCATGGATATTATTTATGCTTCAGCAGACGAGTTTTAAACAGCAGCAGAGGTCACCGTGGACGACAAATACATTTGGTCGTATAATTTCAAAGTCTACATTTCAATGAGGCAGCCGAGTAACGGGGTCACGTCGTTTTCGATAGATGTATTGCCACATGAATCTTTATACTGAATCTTTTATATAAGTACAGCTTCTTTTTTGATCTTTGTTTTTATCACCAGATGTAACTTAATTGGCATCTACCTCCTAGAAATACAATAGAATAGAAATACATTTACTGAAAAGGGTTGCCGTTGCTCTACCTACGATCTACATCTTCTAACATAATTTTTCAAACAGAGTTAAGTGTTTGGTTTCCTGAGCCCGGACCGTGTTTGTAGTGGGTTGAAATAACACGTCCCAGACTCCCTTTGTTAAAGACCACCACACACGTAATTCTGCCACCCTCTATAGCTTTATTTTCATTCCGCGTTCGCCACACCTTTTCATGCTCAAACGTAATAAAGTATGCACACAATAGTTCGGAATCATGAAATTTTATCGTTTAACCCGCTTGTATAAAAGCTGACCTTTATGATTCCTAAATACATACGTAGGTAGGTATGGTTCTGTTTCAATTATGTCATGATAGATAATTTGGGTACTACGCACAGCCGATAGGAGTTGCAAAAACATTATTGTATTGGTAGAAGTTTTGGTTTCGAGTAACTACTTTCGCAGCTAAGCCATCTGTACATTATCAGTGAAAAATTGGTTTTCTGGGAATAGATGAGGCAATTTTGTTTGTGAAACTCAACTCAACGTACCCAAGTGCGTATGATAATACATAGGTACAGGTAAGGTATCAATTCTGAGAATTCGCCTTACGATATTAATCTGTGCTTCGAGAGAAAAATAAAAAAACCCACACACCGATGTGGCGTAGCTTATTGCTGCCACATCAGTGATGTTATTAGTTATTACCAAGTAGTCTAACATAAATTAACATACGTAGGTACATACATACGTACATTAGTACATAACATACATACATATACAACTTAATGAATATTCCGAGGCCAATTCTCATCGAAACCATTCAAACCGGCTTTTATTTTTTATCGCTGTTATTCAACTTTATAATTTTAAACAATAAGTTTTTATGGTTTCGGATGTAGTAGGTTGTATTATTATTTAAATACTGCAGGTGTATTAGTGTTAAATGATAAATATAGCAAAGTTAAGGAAAAACCCGTCCATATTGTATTAATCATTTGTAAAAAAAGGACATTTGTTGAGGCAGCCAAATACATCGTAAACTGTAGTATAATTAGAGAGAAAGGCTGGTAAACATGAGTAAGGTAACAATGGCTAATGTAATAATTGCCCTTCTTCAAACTCAAGAGAATCAGTGAATCTCGCTATTCGCGGTAGGTAATAATAATAAATCACTGTAATCCATCATAAATCTAGCACCAGAATTGACATTGACGAGTGTTTATTAGTGTAACATAGCAACACTGACTCTTAAGCTGTCAGACGCCACAAAAGAATATGAAGCTGCGAACAATGCAAAGAGGTCAGACGAACGGAACGAGTCAAACCAGTATTTCTTGTAAAGGAGCTTGCGACTAAGAAAGTCGCCGGTGAAAGTACGAAGACCATGCCTAATTCGCCAGTTGAATTAATAAGTTTCATAACAAGCTTCGTAATAAAACCGGTTTCGTCTCACCGTACACGGTTATATTTTTCACATTACGATTTAAAATGGAGCAGAGAATAATAATAAAACATAATGTATGTGGGATTTGGAAGGCGAACCTGTCCCTTTGTTGTCCATGGTCCTTGGGACGAGGGTCCTTTCGGGTAATATATCGTGAATACATTTTGCCACCACTCCCCTAAAACGGTTACTGTTATTCTTCAAATATACCTGTTTGGGTAGATTCGCCCTTGAGGTTTTTTGTGAGAATGCTCCATCGACCTTTTGTTCGTTCAGAATTCGAGAACGATAAATCTCATCTTATCATGTTGCTCCGTTTCGGCGTGTGAGGTTTCTCTTCTCTCTTCAACAGAAATGGCGAACGATCCAAAGATGGAAAAAGATCACTTTCTAAAACAAACAAAGATAAAGCTACAAATAGTAAAATACTTAATTGAATGTAAGGAATAGGTAGGTAATTAACAGATACGAAACGAACCTGTTTAACATAGAACTATGGTTATTGATCCCATATGTAAGTCTATTATTTTATTTATTTATTTATTATAATTTACCACGCACCAATCAGATATACTAATATAATTAGGAACAAAGATTTGTTGCTTTGAATTGAATAGGTTTGAAACTACAACCCCGATTTAAAAAATTATTTTAATATAACCGTGTGAAGCCGGGGCGGGGCACTAATATAATATATATATGCATTATATATATTAGTGCTATATATGCATTACTCTCATGGGGAACTGTTCCCATCTGTAACTTAAAATGGTGTTCTGCTCGCTCTGTCAGAGAAAGCTAGTTCGACTTCCCAAGTTCCCAATGCTTATTGGCAATTATTATAAGTAGATATTGGTAATCGGTATTGCAATGCTATGGGTGCATTAATGAGCCCGCATATTTAATGAAAGTCATCGCCCTCGGATATAATTACACCAGACAAGCGGGCATTAAGCCGATCGACCGTGGAGAGATCGCGGAAGCTAAATCCATCACATCAGTCATTGTACTTGCACAATAGAAAATATCTAATCACCTAAGTAATGAGTACTACATATTAATGCATCAAAACCGAAACCTTACGACGCAGAAAATGTTTCAAAGATATTCAGAGATAACAGAGCTATTAAAAATATTTGCCCGCATAAAATGTTCGTGTTTTACCAGCGAATGCGTGCCGTATTTTATTTATTCATGCTATGTCGGTTAAACTCTGGCTTCACATACGAACTATAACGTGCAAGACCCCAAGTACACGTAAGTATCTTGAACCGGTCCTCGGCAGGCTATACGTGCAATTTTGAACGACTTTCTAAGACCTGAGTATGCGGGTCATAATAAGGAATAGACCGCGACGCGACGCTTATAAAAAATATTATGACATGCATAAATAACATCTCACAAATTACAATGTAACAAACGACTTCAAATCAGTACATATTTGCAAACTTACACACGCAAATATTTGAGGAATTTAAAACTATCAAGGTCTTGTTTTTGTCGCAAAAATATCTGAAGAGGCAGCTGATAATGATAACTAAAGCCTAAGTGTGTGCATCATTACCGAATGTGAAGTAGATAAAACACAATAATTTTGTATATACATATTTTGCTTTTAGCTTGAAATTTAATAATTGAAAAGTAGATATTTTACGACTCAATCGTAAAATTTCGGAATTAGCGGGATATCTTTGTTTCTTAAAAGAAAATTAATTATTTATTAGAAACAACACAACACACAAACAACAAACATGATAGTTTTTATAATTTCTTTTGTATAATTTTATTTTCATTGAAGGAACAGAAGCACTTTGAGTTTACAAACTGAAAGGTGACAGACGTCACAGAAAAATTGCAGCGTTTTGTATCACCGAATCTGAGAGGTTTTTTTTTTTTGATAATGTTATAACATAAATAATCGATTAAAAAAATAAAAAATGCACAATACCCTGTTGAAACTGATGAACAGCGTATGGTTGTAAAAGACATGTAACTGAATAATGATCACTTGATGTGAGTCGAGTTGAATATTTAACGAGAAGCACAAGGGAAAACATGACATCAATACTTAAACTATAAAATTGGTCACTTCACTATCGTGCTTGTTTTATTACTTCCCTTTTCAATGGAGAATACATTATAATATAATGTAATAATGAATTTAACAAAATGAATGTCATTCCGTTCATTCGTTCGTTGTATTAATTTTGCAATCCATTTAATTTGTCAGCAGTTCATTTATTAATAAAAGTTCACCGGACTGTAAACTAGTTATTATGAAAATAATCGTTACAATTCCAGTATCGTAAACCGAAGCATAAATCATTGAAATGCGCTTACTTTGTTTACGGGATCGTAAAAACTTGTCAATTATTGGTCGAAGATAATTGCTTTGGCATTTAGGTAATGCCAACGTTCCTCCGGTGAAATTTTGCAGCGGCCAGGTTTTTGCAGTAATAGGCTGCTGTGTTCAGTCAGATCAGGGCCTTGTTGTGAAGTGGCTGGAGTCAGAGCTGGGCACGCCACCTGCGGCTTGAGAACCGACTGCAACCGGTCCGACCAGTTATAAACGATCACCATTACAGTCTAGCTAGTGCCTTGTCGAGTTATGAAACATTATTTATCGCTCCCATGATTTTATTTTACCGCTTGCGTAATAATTGCTATGATGGATGCAGCGCGCCCGCCCCCAAGTAATCAGATTCGTCAAACTAGACCGGCGTTTTACTTGTTTCAAATAATATGAGTACGTATTCAAAGAACAAAAAAGTAGGTAGGTACTCCAGCTGAATAAATTTAATTGTATTGTCGTTAGTATCTGTTGTGAGGATATAGAAGACCGAATAATGAATCAGAGAGAATGAAAACGAAGCTGCATTCCCTGGTTATTTTTACTTCTAATGAAAAAGAACATTAATTACGCACACAATGACACAAATTACAAACATGATAAAGTAGAAAATGTAGTTATGTAAGCCAGCAGGTAAATGTTTTTTTTTTATTTTTCGTGGTATCGGCGTTGTATTTTGTATTGTATTGACTGGATAAATGACTACTTCACACAGAAAGAGCCGATGATTCGCAAAAACGGTATTGAATGCTCAACAATACAGTTTGATTGACGTGTTTTTGTGCACCAGCTATTTCGACACTCTCCGGCGATTTTCTAGATTTGCTCCCATTTTATATTTTCAAGAGAAAGTGACGAACGGAATCACGGATCTCTAAGTTTGCTATATTATAGATTTCAGAAACTATTCCATTGAATCCAACCGATTTTAATTATTATAAGACGTGGTAGCGTGAATATAAATACCTATAATGTCTTATTATGAGTTGTCTTGTGTTACACGCAGTCATCTATATTAGTTTAATTTGATACGCTGATAAAATCATACCGAGCGGAGTGTGTTCGTTGTGTTCTCGCTACATCACGATCTGCGTTGCTCAGTGTAGGCAGCTACTTTCTCCTAACGGGACTTACCTCACCCCTCTGCCCCTACCTAACCCAGGCGCCGCAGATTACGATTACGACATTCCAATTTTATTATCCGCAGAATTATAAACATTACCTACACGTTTCGAAATAACGCTCTCAATACATTATTGACCGTTAAACTCGATCGAAATCGGACCTAATTTGCATTTCGCTTATATTACTGTAACGGTTAAAAGACTTGTGAAATGAATTTCTATTTTTGTATGTACTTACGCATTTTGTTACTCGTTTAACCAGTTTTGTTTTGACGTTCAAGTCTATACCAATAATAAATTTATTTTGTGGCTCAGGCTAGTTTTTTTTTTGTACGGAGTTCTACAAAGGTGAACAATAATCATGCCTCATTGTGCGAGAGGGAATGTTAAGGAACCTTTGCCCGATTCGAGCGAGACAAGTTCTTCTCGCCCGGGGTAGTTGGAGTCAAAGGCCACAACTCACGATCTTTGCCTTCAGCTGCATCGGTACTTATACTTACTGTCAGCTCAACCTCAACATTATGCTGATGATTTACTTTCTTGTTGAATACTTGAATCATACTGGCGTTGTAATGTAATACGATTCGCATGAAATGTATTCATTGGGTGTCATTTATTTCGGATGTTATAGCCACCTGTTTTAACTAGTTTTAAATATTTTAACCTTGTGTCAAAATGGCAGAGTAAAGTAAAATATCTTGCGCATCAACTTTGTATTGAACATTTGTTATTGAGCTTGTAAATCACACAGATCTTCATACATTGGAACTAACTCTTTCTACACCTCCCTCGTCGCGGGGGAAAGTGTTTGGCGTTTGTCCAAATAGTGCCGATCTTCCGAGAATTGCATTGCATCGATCCACAAACCTTTGCTTTGAGCAAGCCCAGCGCCAACTTGTTAATTAGGTGGTTCACGTTGTATTACTCTTACATCATCAACAACGCGGTGAGCACGTCAGTTTGCAATTTGTATTGTCACCTTTGGTTGAAGAATGTATCACGTGTCTGCTAAATTAACAAGTGTACGTGAAACGATCCTACTCGCCGAGAGTTCCGTTCCAACGAACGTCACGAACATATTGATTTCCTTTCTAATAAAAACGCCATTGTCCGTTTGAAAGCTCGCAATCACAAAGCGTGAAGTAACAAAAAGCTACTGCACAAAAAGGCTGAAGCGTATCGATGCGGTTGCGCGCAAGACTTGCATTATTCCAGTGGATGAAACGGAACGCACATGTGCGGCAGATGTTTAGGGTTCTTTTTCATATGTATTAAAACTCCTCCGCCCTCGCCCCGTGCCACGCCACCCCACTGCGCAGTCACTGACCTCTTTTTGTCGATTCACCGGGTACTTTAATTTTGTTTTTGACCTGTTTCTCTGCGATACTATTTAAACTTATTTTTAGAACAAGAGCTCGCTCTCGCCCAAGATCAATCGGTTCATTTCGTTTCTATTAGTTTGAAAGTTATACTCTACTGTTTCTGTTTATTTATGACATTCATTTCATTGTTTTTATTTTCATTGAGTAGTTGTATGAAATTCATGTTTGAAATTCTAAAAATGCGACTCCGCGTTGATCAGACATCTGTGTCCCTTCCTTCAATCTCAAGAGGGTTGATCAGCCGACCGCACCGGGCGGACAGGTTCCAAGGTTACTTACTGCCGAACAGCTGCTGTTTTTATTTTTGGAACCGTAAAATAAGTATACAAAAACAAATGAGATTGCTCTACCTACGATTATTATCTTCATTTCGTATTCTCGGACGCCATTTTGCGTGTTTATGTGTTTGTTGACACTTGACACCAATAAAAATCAGCTTCAGAAAATTGATAGCCGACGGCCTACCTACAGGGCTACTGGTAGGTAAAAAATCTAAAGAATCCAAATCGCAAAGTTCAATGCTCTACTCAGTACTAAGCGGTAATCGCTTCAATAAACGCAAAATAATGAAGCGCTTGAGGCAAAAATATCAAAATACTTAAGAGTTCCGAGACTTTTTGTTTCGTTCCTATTTTTAGGCATGTATTGTGCTGTTTCGAACGACTTTGGACTCAGAAATGTCTGAATACATCTCATATTGTCTTGTTTTTGCAGGCGGTTTTTACATCGTTATTCTTTCAATTATAGTGTACCGGCCTGCTTGATGGATCAAATCGTGCGTTCTTCGTAAAACGTGTTTGCCGTACGTAGCTATAAAGGAACTTATACTGAAGTCTCAGTTTCCTTATTGTTTCAATTCGTAATTTTGTCTTCATACTGGGTTTCCGGTGGGAAATTTCGGATTTTTTTATAGTGAATTACTAAAGGGTCACAACATTATTATAAAAAAGTATTTGCATAACTAGTTACGTTATCAAGAGAACCAAATGCCACAGTACAAACAAGTCGTTTCTCACAATGAAAAAAGAATTTGCAAAATTGAAACTGAGAAATTTACTTATATCAAACTCTCATTCGGCAGTACGCTAGTGAAATATTAACTCAGTGGTCGGTTTGTTCGATAGCATTCTGCGCCTTTTCAGACTCGAGTACTATGACATCTATATTTAGTAGCGCTATATTTTCGTGAATGCCTTTGGGCTCTCTGTCGGGTCGGGCGGGACCGCCTGCGCGTTTTATTTGGTTTTTGTCTCCCACGAATATAAGCAGTGAATCCGGCGTGGTTAGATCTCAAACCGGTCGGTTTATCGATACTGGAGCTGCCGCCGCCGCCGTCTCGCTCAATTTCTTCTTCCACCACACCGCGTCCGACTGTGACCCATTCATCAATTATGTATACTCCAGTTGGCTTTAAAAAGGCTGTTTATGCTTAGTGCCTACTTTTACACCATAACTGTAATATAAATCGCCACCGGAGAGGTGTCCGAATTGACCTTCGTGTTCTCTGAACACCGATTTATTTTACATTTTGAATACTTATCAATGTTCTTTTATTTATGAGCATTATCATAATCTTGTTTTTGTATACTTATAAAATTTGGGACTACTTAAAATTCTTGACTTGCTTCATATTACCTACCTACAGCGAGAGTTTCTCAAACCTACTGAACATACAACAGAAAACTTCGAGCATATTATTATGGTAATGATAAGCATTAATTGTTTAACGTCTAAGAAGAATGTTTGTTGATCTGAACGTAACCAACTCTCAGTAAATCAAGAGAATGGCCTGGAAATACTACAGAGAGTTAGGTATTTTAAACAGTCGAGCGAACCAATCTCTTTTGGCACAATGTTTACAAAATCTCGAGGAATTGAATCGAGTTTGCGCTAGTATTTGTAAACATGGCGGCAGCAGGCCGTGGAAGCCGTGCGTGGCTCCTAAAATACTTCAAACAGGAATTGAATCCACGCCAACTGGTGTGCGTAGACGGCGGCTCGCTATACCCTCATAAACTTTTCACTCTACGACGTCTCATTTTATTCTCTTGTCTTTTAAGTCCGTTTAATTTATCATCGTGTACGTCCGGAGGTGAGGTGGCAACGAAATGGTCTGTGTGTATATTAAATTTTGATATAATTTTCGCTTCTTTTTCACAGACGCGATAAATTTTATAAACTATGCTAATTGTACCTGTTTATTCTATTTCTGTATATCGAAAACCTCGTCCTCCGTGCGACTTTATTGACCTTAAATATGAAGTGATTAAAGATGTTATAGTTATGCAGGTTTTATGGGCTTGAATAAAATGATAAGTGTATTGCTTGTTGTGATATTCGCTAGCCGAGCACTGTTCAATTTAGCTTGTCTGTAATCTATTAACCTTGTCTGTATCGTCAAACTACATTCGCGGCGGCAGGATGGCATAATGATTGATTGCACAACACTGTTTGTTCAACTGTTCTTTCTGTAAAATATATGTGTGTGCACCTTAGACAATTTAACCCGTGTGCACGCACATAAAAATACACACACATATAAATTTTCTTTTGGTGAAACATTTCTACAACATCTATACCTACGTAAACATTTACATAAAATTTCTGTTTGTTGAATGTCGTTATCGAGAGAATGAATATCACCTGCACCAACTATTTGTTGTTTTGTCATATGTTATATACATGTGTTCTACGAAGAATTTTAATTTTATACACCTTCAAATGACCTTCAATATTTCCGCCTTAACTTTGGTCAAATATGCTCATTACATTGTGGTTATGCAGGTAGAACGTTGTAGTCATTGTTAGAATTATTGCATTAGAGTCAAACGACTCAGTTACAATCTCTACGACATTATTAACAACTAGTCTACTCTATTGTAATGAAAGATGAAAAAACTATAGGTACGCAATTTATGTCTTTTTTACAGCTTTACTCTTTAGTTAGTATTAGTTTAGTAACATTTAATAAATTTCATTAAATAGTACACACGGATACGTATGTACGATGTATCAGAAACAGGATGCACCTTTCGTAAGCGGTAAGTGTTAATATTGCAACACATTCTGGACTAGTTTCACGACTATTTATAAAACTTGTTGCTTTTACTGCCAGTACCTGTATCGATACTTCGAAAGCATGTGTGTAAACATTCGTCGCTCGTCTATTTATTGCATACCGTCTCCGTTCTCAGAGTTGTTTGCACTTTTTGTAAATGAAACGCCGCGAGTGGTTCTAAAATTAATGAAAAGCATCGCTAATGCATTGTTTCTGCGCGGCGACGTGTGACCGGTTCTCAGTTCGTCACGCGTGTCGACTTCGAGGAAACCAACAGTAAAGTTGTTTCCATTGGCATTCTTCGCACGCCCGCTTTTGCTCGCCGGCGGCGGCGGCGCTGAGCGTTCGGCGCAATGTCAGCTAAGACCGCCGACACGACCGACTTGGCTCACTGATCTCCTATCCATTCTCTATTGTGTGTGCGCGCTTCCATTGGCTCCTCAAGGCATCGGCAACGTTTTGCTATACGATGCCAGTGAAAATGGTCTGATAATTGGCCCCAATATCGATTGCGGAATCGACCTCGATAATCACTTTCGATTATTGACTAACGATGAAAAACACTTCCAATTTCCATTTCAACTTGTCAAGGTTCCCGCGGTGTGCATCTGCGCCGTATCACGGACATAATTTATTTATTTGTTCAGCGTATGCGAGCCTATTTACGTCCGAGCAACCCGAAAGAAGGTTATTCGCGTTTACACAACCGAGAAGCGTATACAAAGAAGAGTTAAACGAACGCTGCGGACATTAATCAACGTTGTCGGTAACTGTAGCCGTCTCCGGAGGATTATCCGTACCGTACAGATATTCTATTCTTTGGGCGTAATTAATAGCTTTTGGCATAGCGTAGAGCGTTTCGGCGGGCAGGCCGTTGATGGCAGGCTGGCATAAAATAATAGTCTTCGTGACGCAGCGGTGCAGTTGCGCAATTGGACAATTAACACACGCGATATGAAATGAACAATGTGGGTCTATAGGAAATGTTAGATAGTCATAGACGTAACTGTATCCTCGGTAGTGCGGTGCACATAATGCCAACCCACGCGCGTGCAAAGCGGGCCAACGGCCTTTTGATGGCCTAGGTGTTGACTGTCGAGACTACAGACTGTATTAGCTAGTCTAAGCGATCGAATTGAGCTGCTAGCAAGTAGACAGCAGCGGCTCTATACGTTAATATATATAATCATCAAACAATTAGTTAATCGTATTATTCTATGTATACTTTGGCAACAACGGGATCGCTTTTACTAATCAGACGTTTATGAAACAAGCAGATATGCGCTATTATAACAATCGAGTCAAGAACCTCGACATTTAATTAGCCATGACTTATGTACGCCCACGGCAATAGAGCTAAGGCAATGACTCCAGCCTTTTAATTCATCGGCTACCTGAGGTTATTTATATGCTATAAGTTTGTTTACGCTCAGAACTTGAGCAATAACAGTGAAAAGCAATAAATTCCATGTTTCCATAATTATATTGCGTGTTAGTTCTAAATGGTTTACTACTTCCTTTTGTTTTTCATGATAATCTTTACCCTCATAAAGCATTTGTAATGGTTATTTGAAATCATCGATTCGTTCATCATTATTGGTTAGCTATATTTTTCATAATGATTATATATGCTATATGAATAGGTGGAGCGGATGTGAATCTATTTTAGATTATATTATTCTAGATTTTTATAAGTTATTGGTGTTATTAGTACCTAAGGTTACTTTCAATCTCCTAGCTGGAATGTCAAGTTTATAATCTCGAAATTGCTTGTGAACTCACGCAGTTAATTCTCATTCTCACACTTCGTCAACTCAATCCATCGCCTGATCTAGTCCGCAAATAATAAACAAGTAGGTAGACGGTTATTTTAGTTACAGACATAATTAATTTAAAGGTTAAGATTCTGTCTATTGTTCATAAATTAAATAAACCGGTACTACAGTATCTGTTCTCAAGATAACTTTGGCTTCACCTCGATTTCTTTTCCTGTTATTGATCGCTACATTTGCATGCATAAGTGATACAACCAGTTTATCCGACGTTTTCCTCTAGTTGTTTGTCGAATTTATTAAATTAAACAAGAATTTTAATGTGTGCTTATTAATTTATGGGAAATATTTAAGTCTTGCAAAAGGGTGATGTAATCGATCGATATTTCACATACGTAATAATAATTGTTTATTTGTAGGTATTAGTAAAAATACCTACATAATCCTCTACACAAAACTAAATTATTGATTGTGTAATTAAGCCACCCACCATGCAGGAAAATATTAAATTGTGTTCTTAATGTGTACCGAAAATAAGGACATAATAATATTTATGTACTACCCACAGAAGGGAGTGCCCTTCTGTTACTACGAGTATATTGCAAAAGGTAAAAATCTACGTCTAAGAAGGTATCTTAGGTATGCTATAACGGTCCTCATAATACGATAGTAATCAAAATTCATCAAGAGCACTTGTTCGAGGTCTTAGCAGTAGGAATTCAATTGGTGCGGTTACTTGTTCACTGTATTGGCAAACTGTTGTACCTACTGGCTGTGAAATTTGCATGTTATCAAGGCTTTTTACCCAATGTCAAAGAATTAGGTGATTACTAATAGATAAAAACAGATAAAGAGTACCTATAAAAAAATCGATCCGGATACAAATTACATGGGTAATTACAGGTAAAATAGAAAGAATGCCGACGCTCTTCATTATATTGATACAGCCTTACGTAATATTAACGTTACGTATGACAATAATCCAAATGTGAGCCCATTCTTATCAATAAAAATGGCACACGTAACAGTTCACTGTTCACAGAAAATTTCACTTATCGCTGCCGATGTGGAGATTATGGAGGTCGAGAAAGTAAAGGCTAGAGTCGTCCACTGAATAACAAAACACAAGTTTGTCGCTGTTGCTAGTTGCGCAACAAATTGACTATGGGCGATTATAGAGTGCGGTGCGCGCGTCACGCGGAGTGCTTGCGTGAAGAACAGAACGACAAATCAACAAGACCTTTCACTCCTATTTCCGTAACAAGCATATCAAACAGACTTATGAATGCGGGGGTTCTCTAATAGCTGGACATGCCGAGGTTATGAAATAACAAAATTGACGAATAAAAGCGCAAATAATAATGGCATTGAAGCGTGAAAACGAAACTATCGTGATCTTAGTTGCGCTACTATGTTCACTAAAGGCATGCCAGCCATTATGCTACCTTACTCGCTCACTGGCCTACATAACTTGTAGATTTTCGGCACGATAGCGCTGGCCTTGCCGTTTAAACTGTTGGCATTTACATTTATCACATTTAATAAATCGAATTAAACAGTACAATTTATTCGATGCAACCGGTTTACAAGCGATTTGATTCAGCAGCCGTTAATGGCGATCGTTAGTCCAAGCGAAGTGAATGAGTCATTGTCGTCGGACACATGCTCCTCATATTAATTTTCATCAAGTCCGCTGTTCACTGCATCAACGGTGTCATATGAAATTGCTGAAGTGATGTCATGTTCGCATATTTATTCAGAAGCTGGTCCAATTTCTAATACATAAGTTGGTGGATGAACGCGTACATGGATCGAAATCTGTACACGCAGATCCCAATTTATGTGTATGTAGGTCATCGTGGCTAGATAATAAACGTTCAAACGTAAAGTTGACACGAAAACATAATTCGGATATTTACGTCAGTGAATCTGAAACCTTTTACACTCAAGATTTAGTATAAATTATACACAAGTAATAGTTTTCTTATCATACAGCAAAGACCGCAAGAAATTAACCGTGTCTTGTTGGCGTTTCTAATGGACAAAGCGGACGACTCTGAAACGGCAAATTGCTCGTGCAAAATAATAAAACCTTGCCATCCAAATATCTGCTTCGTATCTTGATAAGTTTTTCCTTTATACTTTTTTAAATAAGGGGTGAGGATGAGCATGGAGGGTCGCCTGAGGGCTTATTGTTCACGTGCCGCGAGAGAAGGGTTGACGTACGGTTTCCGTTATGCCATACCTACCTTTTTATTTAGAACGAGCCTGCTATTCAATCTCATTTTAATTGGAATTTGATTCTATACATATATTTGGACATGACTGTCCCGGCGACATAAAGTTGTAGCCCAGCAGTAAATTGATACACTCATGAGTCATCGGCAGTATTAATTATAATTACATAAATCAAGGCGATATGTTCTTTGGAGGGATGCGACGACTCGACAAAGGAATCAGATGTTTAGAGCAAGTTGGTATTATTCTTTGTATGAATGGAATCAGCTGCTTGAGGGGTGCCCAAACCTCGTAAAGGGAATGAAATGAGGGATGTTTTGTCGGCTTGTACTTATGTTTATGTAGCAGACGTCGGTCGTTGCCATGGCGATAGCCCGGGAACGGAAGCTGACTCCACTGAGCAATGATTAAATATTGATCAAATTATGAGAAGGCTATATTGAGAGAGCGGAAATTACATAACTGTTTTGGCATAATATCGCTTATTGCGGCTTTGACTTAATAAGAATGTCTATCAGCTTTGTTTGGTTATCTAGGAAAGCTTGATCTTGAAATAATTATCAATGTTGAATAAATGTATACTCTGAAAATATCTTTAAATTGAAGTTTCTCGCAGCCAATTCGCTGTTTGCCTTTTTTTAATAATATCGATATCTTAAGGCTTTTAAGAAGCATCATAAATAAAAATAACTAATCAAAGTTTCGCCACGGATGTCGCGTCACCTGTGTTGCTCGATCCGCTCCACACGACAACAACGTAAACAACAGACTGAGTGGGTGTTGGGAGGTATTTCGCTTCTCCCAAGCCCACCCTGCAAACCCCCTATTCTATAGGGCTCCAATTGCGACATTTTCTTCTTGTTGCCCTCGCAATTCAAATAATCTTTCAGTAGAATTTGAAAATTAAAAGGTTCTTTTTTGATGTTATTCTTTTTCAATTTCACGAGAGCATGCTTATAAGTTTTTACATTTGTAACCATTTATAACTTTTATAATTTGTAACCACAAACTTCCAAAGTTTGGCAGAAAAATTAAACAATGCTTTTCTTGTTTAGTGATCAAATAGGCAATTTAATTTACTCTATATTACCTAGGTACTTCTTACTTCTATTTTCAGTTTGCCCTTTCTAAGTCTAGACTAGAAAACGGTGTTATTACTTCAAACAACTTTCTTATAATATTATAAAACTTTATAGACTTAACTTCTACCAGCAGCTTGGCGAATATCTAATTACGGCATTGTTTATATGAGTTTGTTATTGATAAAGGCAGTTTTACTCATGAGATGTTTGTATTGTATGTTACTTGGGCTTCTGATAAAAGGCAGATTGATTTGTTGGTTTTAAATTACCTTTGTTAACTCTCGTTAGCTGTTGTATATGCAGGTAGTTGTACCCATGTTTCTGTTTCTATAGAGTTCTAGTAGAAGTTACTTAAGTTAGTTCAATAAAATTCCAACAGTTGTTTTTTTTATATGTTATTAAAACTGTTCCTAATCTACAATAGGTAGGCCCTACCTTTAAAAGTTAACGTTCCTATGCCATGACTTCTTCAATTATTATTCCCGCAGACGGATCATGTGTTATGCACATTTCGTTCATCAGATAACGGTCATCGTATCGAAGCATCGTTTGGCGTGCTTCCAACTTTCAACTTACCGGTAGGTAGCTGGTATTGCAGTTCCTTCGAGGAAAACCTTTGATAACATGCTGCCGGTAATGGGTGAGGGCTTAATGCCTGCTTTAAATAATCCCCGGGGTAGCGGATCCTCCCCCTTAGTTACCTACACGATACAATAAGGGTGGATTAGGTTACGTTGATGTACGATCTTCTGGTTTTACAACGGTAGATATTAACTGTGATAATGATATTTTGGCTATGAAGAAGTTATATTCAATATTTTGTCATTGAGTAGATTATCTACATTTTGTTATTGTTGTTTTTGTCAATAGCGTCCTTGATATTTACTTCTTTTATATGTTTAGTTTGTTTATTTATCACATGTAGGTAGGTTATTTTTATTATAGCGCTTAGTTCCTAATAAAATATTATTTATTGAAAAACGCAAGGAAATAAATCGACTTGTAAAGTGAAATGTGTGCAAAGAATGCGTCTAACCAACAATGGAGTCAT
This sequence comes from Eupithecia vulgata, assembly GCA_946478455.1. Classification (NCBI taxonomy): domain Eukaryota; kingdom Metazoa; phylum Arthropoda; class Insecta; order Lepidoptera; family Geometridae; genus Eupithecia; species Eupithecia vulgata. The sequence goes on along the minus strand of OX297869.1, from coordinate 5,334,178 downwards.
TGTGCTATTTGATTAGTGAATTGAGGCACAAGGGGCGTCGTGAAGGCGATCACGACTTTCCGATCTCACGCGGCAGAATTCCCAGCGCCTCGACAATTTGTTCCGACATCTACGAGTACAATATGTGCAAAAAATAATGATATTTTCCACACAAACGAGCCTTCAGTAATCTGGTACAATAACATCGGTATCTAATCTTATCACTGGCAAATTGTAGAGTTACGAGATAGTGACCCTGGTGATAATGAGATAGACAGGAATGTTGCTGTTGAGCTCTCTGCCTCGAACTATGCCTCATTTGAGTCTTAACGAACACTGGGTGATATCATTGTTATTGTAGTGTTGCACCTTCTTAAGTACCTAAACCTACATTGTTTTGTTCGACAAGTGAGTAACTTTGAAATACGTACTTTTTACTAGTTATTTACATAATTTAATGACACTCCTATAATAATAGTCTATTCTATACTAGGTCCTTGCTAGTTAAATTACAAGCACATAAACTTAAATTTAGGTTGGTACTTGTGTTGTTTAGTGTCTTGCTAATCAGTTCGTGCTAGATCTCCTTTTAAAAAATATTTATCTGATTTCATGTCACGAGCAAGTTAACAATGTCACATCATACTCTACTTAAGCATTGGAATGTTAAATATCACGGTTTATTCGATAATCAGTCGTAAAAAAACTCGTCGCGATGACACCTAACAATGGGTCGTTTCGTTGGGCTTACAGGAAGTGCGGCTGGCGTTCGCAGCTGTCTTGTTGCTACAAAACACCTTCCATGTTCGACATACAATTTGTCGTTAGATACTTCCTCAATGTGACTATTTACGTCTTTTACATCAGTGTCATTGTACGTAAATGTACTGTGTATTCAGAACGCAGTAATTAATTGTATTGCATAATGTTTTGCCAAACTAGCGATCGATTAGGTATTGTTCACGTCATTTTTTAGAGATATGACCTTGAACTGTATTGATTTACAATCTCGCTCATTGAAACTGATTGTGATTAGGTATTATTGTTCCTGTGCATGATACCTACACGCTGTGAGTGAACTCATTCTAATGCATAACAATCAATTCTATCATCTATTCAAAGCCTTTGTGTTGTGATCCATCTTTGTAATCAAGATGGTATTGTTTGCACCACGCACTACAGCTCTGAGATTTTCATTGTCTGTCATTTCTATACCCTCTCTACTTTCTCGGCTTCAATTTGTGTCAAATGCCCGAGGAAATTGTTAGGAATTATCTTTAACCGCTTAACATAGTTAACAGTTTAATTATAACTTCCTTTGTGGGCGAGCATAGTTGCATTCTCCAGTGCTCAAGCAGCGTAATAATTCGTAGTTCATGGTTACGCATTCGCTTACATTATGCAGGTTGGCGTGTGGAGGTTGGCGAAGCTCGTTGCGGTTGTGGGTTAGACGGACGGGCGCTATTTCATTTTGCATTATTATGAGTCAACGTGCGGCAGACTTTCATCCGTAATGAGTATTCTGCGAAAGGGCGGGCTCGGTCCGACCCGCTTATTCACCTTACTCGCAAGTATAGTCAAAAACCTTGTGTTTTGTTTACGAGCCTTAAACAACATGGACTTACATGGTATCTTTAGTTCGCGCACATAAGAGAAACATATCGCTCTACTAAGCTCTTGTGGGTACTTAATTGTTGTGAATTTTTTATCTTTTATCGATGACTTGCTTATTTCGACTTCGAGAGCGAACTTTTGATTACAATTTCACAGTACAATGGGCGTGCGTGAGAGTTACCGCCTCGTATCGTATTGTACCAATGGATTTATTATGTATTACTCCGCCGTATGCTCTATTTACTCTACCGGTAACAATAGAAACGAATAATGATCATTCTGTTTTAATTGCACACTGCGTGCCGAAGCCAAGACTGTTCGCAATACTTATCGTGTCATGATCGTTACCTGCGCCTATTGAAGCGTACCGTACCGGAAGCGATAAAAATTACCTAAGTAGGTACTTGTACTATATTTTCAAATTAGGAACTTTATTTGGATTGGAGGTAATAATGGTAGAGTAGTTTGATACATCATAAGGCCTTATTATTATTCACGATGCGGCGCACCCGGGGCGAGCAGGCTTCACAAAATGGCGGCTGGTGGCGGGCAAGTCGTGACTGCCAGGAATCCACGCGTTTGCTCCGATCCGAACCCTCATCAATTATGCATGAATGCGGCCGATCGCCGATGTTTACTCTCCATGAGACAACAATTTATTGCGTCTTGCGGTTTTTGACATTCGATCGGCGACCGGAGTCTCGCCAACTCGCTGAGTGAGATGACGAAATGGTTACGTTACGATTTACGTCCGCCTGGCAGACGTTTCATGCGTAAATAAATCGTTCATAATGATCATATCTACCAACATCCGTGACAGATATTCTCCGCAGTGTGGCTAGATTCCAGAATGCTGAAGTTACTTGGTATGACTGAAGATTCTAGAATCTAATCACATTCCTACTTACGCAAGATTGTTTGCCTGTGTTGAACATATTCTAATTAATTCGCTTTTTCATTGTTTGTCTGGGCCCAATAACCAATGATTCATGTTTATTGCACAGATCGACCGTTGAATTAATTGACTCGTAACGTAATAACTGCGTCTCCTTACTCTACTCGCGCGCAGCTGTGTAAGCTATCGATAACAAGCTGAATACCCTCATTGTTCTCGTTGATCGGAACGGGTCACGTCACGACACCGGGGCGGCGCGGCGTACTTGGGTACCAACATACATGTTCCTTAACATAAGTAGGTATAAACTGTAGGAAGGAATTTTACTGTTGTAAGTTGTGAATTCTCCCACGCAACTTGAGTCATGCAGTCCGGAAATCGAGATATATATAGCTCTCGTAGATAGCTACGAGAGTAAATAACACGCCTCGGCAAGTTGGCATAACCATATTTGTTCGGGGAATGTCTCGTCGAAATTCGAATAGCTGGAAGAAATGATATCGCAATGTTTTCAGATATACTTTGTAGAGTTTGTTAAAAGTTTTCCAATAAGTAATTACCTAAGTATTACTCATCGAGTTAGAATAATATAGAGTCCCAATCTCTAACTGACAGCACTCAAAAAATGTCCGAGCGCCGTTCTACATACCTATACATTTGTTGTTATATAGCTCACAATGACATTTACGCGAATTAAGACGTTATCTTGGTTGAATAATGATCAATGTCGCTTGTACGCAATGTCATAATAAGCACCGAAGACACACCGAAGATTTCCGAAGATGACCGACGGCCATGCGCGTACGAACAGGGAACAGGGCGAGTGGAGACGCTGTTTGTACTAAATAATATTATAGGTCGTATTTGTGATATCATTATATGTGTATGTGAGTTTGTGAGTTTAAAATGTACCTAAGAGGACTCCGAAACTAAACATCTGATTAAAAAAATATGTTAACCAATATTTAGAATGAATTTAGGTTTCAGGATGGACATAGGCTATAATTATATTATTTAGCCAGGAGGAGCCGGGGCGGGGCAGCTAGTCACACTTATAATATGAAGATAGCTTATACTCTGGACTAACACTTATGCTAGGTACCTACTTTTTATCCCGGAAAACACGGGGGTGCAAATAATTTTAAATAAAACAAATTAATCTGTATGTATTACGAGTTTTATTAGATAATATTTTTAACCTACTGACGAATAACTTAATTACCTTGAAACAATGTTAATTTATTGTAACGTTGCCTTTTACTTTGATGACTGTCCATTCAGAGCACCTTACGGGGTTTCGAGGAAAACTAAAAACAAGGCATACAAAATATTGTAATTTACACTATAAAATTATAGACCGCTATCGACTCATCTACTTTTTGTTCGGAAAAAATAAAGCATTTATCAACATGGTAATATTAGTAAGTATAATAATTAATTTAAAATTCGTAAAAATATTAAGTATCAATGAACTCCACAGTTTTGTCGTTGGAACACAGTGTGCTCGTCACAAGCTCACGCGAGACTTTGTTTCTCTTTTACTCTTACATATTTGTTTAACGCGTGAAAGAGATACGCCTACGAAGTGCCAAGGTCAAGCTGTGAGCATTTTATTTTGCAGAAAATATTTAAAATTATTGAAATTAACATGAAAATACGTATTGTGGATACATAAATTCATAAAATTGTTATGATACTTACCTAAAATACGAAACACCATACTTTTTTTGCACGTAGTTGCTGTTATTTGGGCAGGAAATCACCGAACACTTTGGCATCGCGAACGTTGTACGAGGACTGCGGTCGCCGTACAACTAAACAAAAACTCTGCACGTAGCGTAGGTTGTGCAGAGTTTTGGCGCGGACATTTTATTTCTGTGATTGTTACTCTATAGTATTACTAGTTTATCTTTTTATAAGCGCTTATCGAATATTCAATAGAATTTTTTAATTTATCTATAGTTGAGTTGTTGATTGATTAATGATTATATTTTATCCTCATGACACAAATAATTAAGTGTAGATGAATTAAAAACTCACGTAACCTGTTTTTCTATTTCCAATCCAGGCTATGATCAATAAGTAGGTAAGGTACCTACTTGTTTACGTTTAGGTGGTTTTTGTTTGATTCACCAGCACAATGATAAAGGTATTATTATCTTTTGCCATATACATTATACATGTGTTGTGCAAAGACGGTCGGATAAGAGACTTATTATCAGCCGCTGCAACCAGGTTATCGGCTGCCGTGTTTGTATTCCTCTTATCAGTATACTCCCCACCTCTCACAATGCCACTTATCTAACCTATCTGTACATGCACGCCGCGCTTGTATGATACAACAACTATTTTTAGGAGATTATCTGAAGTCGTGAGTTTGCTTTCCTTCTTCTTATCAGATACGTGATTGTTCCCATATACATACATATGCGACAGTGTTTATCTTTATGATATTAATTAAGTACCGACTTATCACTTTTATTTGGAACGAACGAAGAAGTCCGTTTAAAAACCAGTTTTATATTGCAGGCGCTCAAGTTGAAATATCGTTTTTTTTATCGCGTGTGTAAACTATTGAACATTCGCATGTAGATGCTAACTCGATTAGCACAAGGCCAACGCAAGGTATGCGACCTCTTTGCTTGTTTTTTGCTTTCGCAAAAACATCGTAAACTGGTTTTACCTAACAAATAAGGTAGGAGTACTTGTGTGTATCCGTCTGCTAGAACTATGAAGCTTGGAGCAGTTGGAGCTTTGAGAATATACTTAAATACTATACATATAGGTATATAAACTACGACAACAACGCCAATAATGCAAATACCTTCAATTTATGTAAGGCTTTGGCAGTATACTGTACAGTGTTATATGTAGGTACTTACCTCACCTGTAGTGAAAACATCAACAACAGAAAGGTCTTTATAATCTACCCATATGTTTTTACAAGTATAATCTTGATTAGATTAAAACATAATTAGTCGGGTTTAACAGCAGGTAGGTAGGTGCGGCGGACGGGCGACGGCGGCGGCGCGGCGACGGCGGCGGTGCTCAGATTAGATGGGCCTTATTTTTTTCATAAGCACTAACAATTTAGCCTGTTTCTTTGAAAAATTTGAAATACTTTTACATTATGGAGTATGCACATTCCTCCGTTAAATACAATTTATATATAAGTACATATAGCATGGATTCTAATGAGTTGCGGTGCAGCTGAGATATTTATAAATCTGATTGCAGAATGGATCCTTTGTCACGGAATAGTTGGCTCGTTGCCAGATTGTAATAGGTAGGTACTTTTAGTGAATTGGTCAACGATCGCTATTTGAAGGAATTTGTTTTGTCGTGTTCTAATTCTAACATACATTTCAGACGGCAAATATGTTATTTCCTTGTAAACTAGTTACCTATACATTTTGTTGCTTGCTTACGATTCCAAATTGATATCTTGAATCAGCAGTTATAGTTACAACAACATGTTCATCTTTTTAGTCTTCGTCCTTCGTACGCTAACTGACTAAACAAATCTCCTTGTTTTGTTTCTTCTTTGTTTTATTTGCGTTTTTTCGTTCTATACGCTAGAATTCTATTATTTCCTGTTGTTTTTTCAATAATTTGCGTTGTATGTTCGTATTGCAATGCAATACTATTGCCTAATGCAGTGAAGGCAATTAAGGCTACGATCAGATCAATTTGATAGTTTCCATGCACATATGCGGTGGATGTGATTGTGGAGTGACAGGGGTGCTGCATCACCGTGAGGTCAGGTGCGCTTTGTGCGAGGGGGGCTCTCCCCAATTCCGCACCCCTCCCCTCCCTCTGCCCTGCCCTCACACCCGCTCCACCGTTCACTTGTTGCTACGTTGCCGTCGCGAGACTGCCGCCGAAGCCCCGCGCCCCGGTCTCCTCCACATCATTTCCCTCCCCGCGTTTCAGTCAGTTCTTTGTACGCTACAGAGGCCTTCGCACGTCTGTCTGTGCGCGGCGTTCGCAACCATTTTTGACATAGTCGTGAGCGTACATATAGCTAGCTTGTGTGTGTGCGTGCAGGTGAACGCTTTACTGCTTCGATTTCCTGACCGCATTCAAGGACAACCGTTGCCGGATTTTAAGGATTTCCCACTTTCTTTTGAAGAGGATCTGGTGAATTTGTGGATAGTGATTGTGACTTCGACGTGTTATTTTATTACGGAAGAATATTGTGTCATTGATCTGAAGTGAATGGCAATTTACTGACGAAGCTTTATAAAGCTGAAGAAGATTTCAACAGTCAAGTGTAACTAATTTTATAAAACGTAAGTAATTAGAGCTTTTAAATATTTTTGAGACTAGATGACGGTGCATTAAACTAACGCCATGCAAACTACCCGGATGAAAATATTGTGGGAAAAAATATTGACTTACTAAGATCTAAGTAGGTCTTAGATATTAAACCGCGTGTCTTTTATTTCTAAATGAACCCTGTTTAGATGTTTTGATTTTTTTATTTTATCTAGTTTTCGTGACTTTGCAAAATTGTAATTAAGTAGAAGAGGAGACTGATACACCTATAAAGGTTGGAACATCTATCCTTCATCATTCACCATAAACTTATATATCATTATAACACTGTAAAAAGAAGAAAAGATGTAAGTAGGTCATTTATATTAAGTAATATTCCAAGCGGTATTTATATTTCATGTTTGTACCTACCTTCCCACTTGTATCAAAAAATCATGCCCATAAACAGCATAAAGACTAGCTTATTAAATCCATCAAGGCTCACCAGTTCTTGTTCGTGATTTATACACGTCACGCATTAGCAATGAGATAGCGCTAGAAAACTGTGTTAATTGGCTTGTCTACTTCACCAACCCACATTGTATGTTAGATAATCACATACCTAACCTCATAATAGCATTAGAACAGGGCATAGTTGTAGGTATATAAATAGCTATAAAGAGGTTTATTGCGTTGTATAGTTACCAGTCGTGTTCACGTTGACCTTTTGTGTCGCTGGTTATCGCTAACTGCTATCAATAGTTCACTATTGGCGTAAACAGATATAAACTTATCGAATAGCTCATGTTTATCGCAATAATATTCATTGTTCTTTCAAATGACCCGTCTCGGTTGCCCTAAATTTTTATCGATAACGTTATTAGCTTATGCGGTTGTAAGGTAGGTAATTGGCTACTTCACTACTATCGATTGTGAATTTATCTAGGTATTTCCTGTTTAATAAATTCTTGCCCTATCTATCACTAAGCCATTTGGATTTATTTTACTTAGGATTACGAGGTCGTTGTTTTTATCTGTTTTTATATCCTTGACTAGTCTTGAATGAATAGACGGCTTGAATCTGCCTAGGTCCAAACGTCCATTAAGCTCATTTATTTACTATCCAACTTTAATTCGATACTAGGTACTAGTATCTACTTGTAGTATAGTACTAATATATATTATATATATTATATTATATAAGAAATCTAGTGGGAATATCTTTGAAGTTAATGTCGTACTTTGATCGCATATTATTCTTTAATTAATTACTAAGACACTAACATTATTATTATACCTATTCATAACTCGATTCGATTAACATTTTACATGAGTTGAATAAAACTGCCGGCAGAGTAGATCGTCCGATAAGCATAAAGTATGTGGAAGTTGTCGGAGCGTAGGATCAAGTATTCCAGCGTACAATGGAGCTTTGATTCCGGTCACGAGCTATCGGGACTCGTTGTCGTGAGATCTCAGCCCGATAGCGAGGGCTCGGTGTGCTCTATCATTGCGCAATTTACTGCACGAACAAACTGACTCGTGATCACCGACCTATCTTCAAGGCTCTGTTGCACTTCACAGACACGAAAAACCAATGCACTTTTCGATTCGAGCTCATAAACGTAATCAAACTTTTTGAGCTGACCTGCCCCAAAATAGCCATCTATTTACGGCCGCATGAAAGGTCTTATCTGGGTTGACATTTCAAAATCGGGCATGGAAGCTGAATAATACATATAATTTGTGAGCTTTATTTAGAAAGTGAGAATGTGGTTTACGGTGGACTTATTCCAGTTTTGTGAGATGAGTTCTCGCATGCATTGCGGATTTGCGTGATGTAATGTGCGTGGTAATAATGATTGCCTTATTATGGTCCAGAGAAAGCTTTGTCGCTGCTAATGCCCTATTAACGGTTGTTGTCCGAGTGGAAGTGTTTCATTACACGGTCGGTAATCCGACGCGCTCTACTGCCTGTAACGAGATAGCTTTGAGTCGACAAACACGCTCGAATCACCTGTAATAAAGACTGTCGCTTCATCTCTAGCTAGTATGTCACCTTTATTAGATTCAATATCATTTCAAGTCGTAAATTAGTGGTGCGCAAAAACAAGATTGATGTTTAGTTACCAGTATTTTGTGCCTGACGAAATATTTGATTTAGCTTTAATGGTTTCGATCTTTTGACCCTCGCTGTTTATGAAATCAACGCGATGAGTGGCTTCTTGTTCCCTATTATTTACCCTTTCGTATTCCCGCAATTTAATTACCTACCTAAGCACCTACTATGGAAATGACGCTGATTGGTCGGTCGCTAGGTACTTAGGTAGATCTTGTGTTTTGGTTTATTCTTGGAAGACCTACTTTGTTAACTAATGGTAAAGCAAACGGTATTGCGCTCAAATGAATAATTTAAAACCACGCTTCCTTTTGCTAACTTGCGGTTAAAAATCTGCAAATTCATGAGTTTACATACCTACAGTTTACGTGATACGGTTTTATAACTCATACCACCGACATCACAAGGATTGAATACTAGATGAATATTTTACGATTTAAGTCAACATTTAGCTATTTTTACTTTACTTACGGCTATATCTGTATAAAAAAGAGAAGGAGCCTAGTTTTTGTTGCGTCGACTTCTGTCGGCAGGCTAGCCGCCCTTCATGAATAATTCAAGTTGTCGTGGTCAGGATTTACAGCCGCGCCGCTTTCCTCGCGTGTCGGCCGTCTGAACTGTGCCTTTCAACTTCCATGTCTAATGAAAACCTCTCTCAGCGGCCCCACGCCTGCGTTTGTCTTGTCAATCACCCGTCGCGTCGCGTCGGCAGAATGCGAGGTTGCCGCACTTCCCCATCGAGTTATTTGTTGTCCCATTGTCCCCCTCCGTTGATCACTGTCTCATTGTTTCACAACTTTTGTTTACATTTAGCTCGTTTGTTTGTAAAGTGGCAGGTTTGTTTTCTCCGCTTCTTGTATTCTTTTAACATTGCTAACAGCTGTGGCCTGTCGTATTTCTCGTTATCGAATATTGTTTGTTCAACAATCTATCGTTTCGTTTTGTAAGCAATAAGTAACGCTATCGCAGCCAATTGTAGTTTTGCAATTGTTATGTTTTTATCTGGCGACACGCCGACCAAAGCACATTAGTTACCTACTGCTTTGTTTGTGAACATTGCTCGATAAGGTTTTGTTTAGGTTGACGTTCTTTCTGCTGACGAATTGTTGTTGCAGGAAATATACTGACAAGTCTTGTGCTAATTGAGAAGCTTAGTCAGTTCAATTCAATTTGTGGTATTTTATTGTGGTTGAGTCTCTGGATACATAACATTAACATGTAAAGAATGCCGATCCCGCGCTGCCTGCAATCGCTCAGAATTGCCAGACCCTTGTATGAGTAATAGGCTGCATTAAAAATGGCGGTTTCCTCCGCTAACGTATCGCTATAACGTACCCAGCTATTATCATACCATTATTCGGAAGAGATGATATCTCGCGGCTCACGCACTACGTGAATAATGACCAGCTGTATACACACAATCGCCACTCGCGCCGCTGTTTATGTTTGTTATGAATAATTATTTGTGTTATTTATTATTCAGACGAGGATCCTCGTTAACTGGGTTCTCATTAAAATTCCATTGTTGCTCGCTCGCTCCACACGCAGACTTGCCTTGTGTAGGTGTCGTATCGTGTCGAATTAACTGAAAGTCTACTGCCAACTTTATACATAAGTAATTGAATTGTGTTAAAAAATTATACGTATCAATGTGATGACATCTGCTTTTATCTTTTGTTTCAACAACTTTGAGATGAACAAGGTTATCTCAAAAGACTTCATTTGTCTCATGAAATATTACATTTTTGTTAGTCTGCGTAGAGCCATATCAAGCATAATATGTTGTCTTCTATTTTAATTGATCTCCTTATCCTTATCGGGATCTGATAGTACTTCTATTAAAAGTAACATATGCGGGAGTGGTTGATCATTTATTTTCTAAAAATGCGATGATCGCGCACTGAGTTTTGTCACATTACCCTCGTTCTGGTGTTGCGCCAAATGGCCAGCTGTCAAACGTTCGCTGGCGCAGGGAGTCTTGGCCAACGGCCAGCCACCATTCACGTATTTGTATTTCCCTGCGGAGCCGGCTCGCCGACATATTGCTCCACCCACACGGCCATATCTTTTCACGGGAACCTTCCTGTTCCGGTCCGAACGATAACATTAAAATAGCAAACATTGTTAACCTAAATACGCTCGTGATTACCGCTTATTGCCTCACCTCGTTTCCACTGCTGGATATAAGACAAATGATACGATTATCCTCAAGGTCAATCATACAAAAACTTATTTGGCGAAGTTTACGATTGTTTACGAACACAATAACAGTTACCCAGAATTAATTTGTTTTGCCAAGATTGGAAACTTCGTGTCTCTGAAACTGGCCTACGTACTAACATAATCTTGTTTATTTTTAAATTATTGCGATTCAAAATAATCATAAGCACCTTGCCAAATGAAATTAAATTGTTTGAATAATGCCGAGGTCGAATCGGCCGCATACGACAGATTTTTGCGCGTGTAGGCGGACGCAGTGTGAATGAGCTTTCCTGGCTTCAACCCAAACGTGCCGTTGCGACTGACTGAGCACTGACGTCAGCCGTTTGAAAATATGCCGCTGAAAATTTGCTGATAACAGTCGTTATTCATTTCATTTGCAATTGTGTGTTTGATTGACATCATGATTTTCTTTTATATGGCGTTTTATGTATCTCAGTAGGGCAAATCACTTTGTCATATGTGCATTACATATTTGAAATTCATCCTTTCTACTTCAATAAATATATAATGTTGCAATGAACGACGATGCGGTGTCATTCATTATTATATATTCTACCGAGAACAATCCCCGTGCTTGGCCGATAGATTCTATTTTTACAAAAACAGATAGTAAACATCTTGTCTCTCTTGTTACAGGTGCCACAGAAAGTGTATCCGCGAGTGGTGATGTTGCTAAAGTCAGTGACGAAAACAAGTGCGTGAAAAAGGAGTGCGTGAGCACAGCCGAGGAGGCTGTTGAGAGTGCTAGTGAAGTGCGCGGTGCAGTGAGCGTTACGGGCGCGGATGGTGTGGCCAGCGCCGTGGCCTCCGAGGAGGACGACTGTGTGATTGTGAGCTCGCGAGATGCGGACGATAGGTCCGATTCGGGTGTGAGCGGAGTGCGGTCGGGCGGGTCCGCGAGCTCGACGGAGGAGCGCGAGTGGCGCGGCATGGCGCACGGGTATGGAGGCGGGCCGCCGCCGCCCTTGCTACATCTGCCGCCGCCGCCGCCGGCGCTGTACCCCAGCGAGCTGTGGAAGCAGCGCTACCAGCCGCAGCTCCACACGCCGCTACAGCATGCCATTGCGGACGACTACCTCGCCGCTGCGCAATTTGACAGAGAGAGACATGAAAGACTGCTAAGGTTAGTTATTTCTCTTTTATTCACCTTGCTGCTATTGAAAGATTTCGTTTTAATAATACTTTCCCAAAATTAGTCTTATCAGAGTGTTCTTGCCCATGATCTTGATATAGGTAGGTACTTTATTAAATTCAGGTTTACTATTACAATGGTTTATTCCAATAGGTAACAAAGCGGGCTGGCTTTCAAAACCGAATCCTCTTTTTCTCTACCTTTTATTTCCTTTGTTATGGAAACCCAGTGCGTACTACAAACCTATCAATTCCAATTTCGCGTTATTGACGATAATTGTTTGCTAATGTCATTGAACTGACCTTGGCAAACAATTAGCACAATTAGCTTGATCACTTGGTAGATGACTATAAGCGAACTATGCAACGGTAAACAACCTTCTCTTCAATTATTGAATGCAGATGAGGGAAAACGATCAAGCCTTTATTATTCTCTGTCCCGCCCGAGATATCTACACAATATACAATTCAATCATCCGGTTTAATGCTAGGCTTGATTTGTCATTTTGATTGTTATGCTCAACAATTTTTTTCGCAATCGAGTGATGAAAATGCTTCTCCGTTTGAGTTACATGGCCGTGTGATACTACATACGGCCACGTAGTATGTCCTAGATACGCTATTACTGGGACTAGTCACCAGACACATGTAATCATATTTCAACCCTGTGTTCAAAACTGTTGTTTATCTTTTCTTTGCACGTGTTAATAATAAGTGTTCTTCGAAACGTGAAACAAATGACGCTCAATAAAACCTGCTAAAAATAATGTAAACATCTGTGTAGGTATATGCATAGCCCCAATGTCCGTTTACATTACACATGTCGTGTCGTTTATCGTGAATTTGTGACTCACAACACAATCATGTGTGGAAGGCAGATGGTTTGTAAGTAACCGAGTCTATATTCGTATAAAAAGCAATTGCCACTTTAGCACGTTCGAGTACCTACGTTATGTATAATTTTATTACTTGTATCCGGCATTTACTCTTAACACAGATACTCTGGTATTATTTAGGTCGATTCGATTCACTCGTTATATTCTTATTTATTCCTGTGTGGCTCAGAGTGACCCACGCGAGTTTCTAAACTATGTAATTCTGGCTTGATGCCTTTTGCTCTCACTGACTTGGATTTGGCCGGTTGGCTCGGAGTCGAGTCAAGTCGTTTTAGAGGAGGCGGTGTAATTAAGAAGGTATTGCGGTCTGTCTGAAGGTCATTCTCATCTGATCTTGTTGCCCCAACTAGATCTTAAAAACTGTCGTTAATCTCAAACTCACCAAGACTCTTATAAAATTGATTTTATTTGTTTTGTTTTTAAATACAATAAACAAGAACAAACTGCACAGCCCATCATATAGATTACGAAAGGTAGGGAAATCATTTATGGGAAATTGCGTACGCTTCTATAACAAGCTTCCATCTGAAGCAACTGAGCTCCCTATTCGTAAATTTAAACAGTACATAAAACGAAATCTAATAAAGAAAGCCTATTACTCCATAGATGATTACAACAATGATGTAAATGCTTGGCCAGATGTCGCTCAGTTCCACACCGACAATGGTATATAAGGGATATAATGTTAAGCTTAGTTAGTTTCATATAAATATTGAGTTATATACAAATTAGATTATATTTAGACTGAGATAAGTAATGTACTTATTAATTTTTTAGATTTATAAAACTTACTAGTGGTTTCTTTTTCGCTTCTTCCACTAGTGGACAAAAAATTGAAGCGAATAAAATCAATAACATCATATTTCTTATTTGATAATAATGACTATTTATAAACCTGTTTATAGTATAAAATTTGACTAGTCTATTTTGTAAGCTTAAAGAAATAAACGTTATTGATATTTGATATTATTTTAGGTCTTGTTATGCTAATTTTGTTCTACGTTTTGTTTTGTTTGTTTACCTAAACTACTACGAGTAGGTAGAGGTAGATACCTATGTCAATAGCGTCATTGCATTGCTGACCTACCTACCTTGTGGTTTGACGTCGTCGTTATGTTTTCCCTGATAGGTATCTAACCTAACTACATTTACATACATAGAAACTTACCCAGAGAATATCCATTTTTTTATTGAAATAGACTAGTCGCTGCGGCTACGATACGCACCGCGACGGCTGTTTATCGTCGGTTTTGTTTTGCTTTTGTTTCATGTTCGCACCAAAAAGAGCGAGACAAAACAGTCGACAAATATTGTCGTGGGTTAGCAAGATCTGTCTTTACGCGAACGATGACATAATAAATATAGGACACAGACGTATAATATATCAAGGAAGGTAAGTATTGTCGTGAAAAATATTATCTCTGTTCCATTTCAAAAGAACGTTAACATAATTAAATAGACAGACAGAGCAAGGTAGGGTAGTTAGTCAGTAGGTAAGGTTAGTCATGTTGCACTGAAAAATATTATCTCGGTTCCAAAATTGTCTTCATGTTAATTAGTTCAATATCTTTCTCAAAATGTACTTAGGTAGTAGGTTTTGCTATTCATCATTAATAAGTAAGTATATACCTAATTATATGTTGATAATTTCCTTACGTCTGGGATTATTGTTATATTCATAATTAAATTGTTAGCTAAGTGTGAAGTACCTACGTCAACAATATAAGTATCCCATGATTGACTGCACAGGGCAAACTGTACCTTTTCGTCGATTCGATACAACAATCGATACAAGCTGTATTCAGGGACGAGGGAAATTTCTCTCGTCCCTGGCTGTATTTTGTATAATTAGACGCAGCGTGTCCATGGGTTAGATAGTCTAGTATCAGCTTCAATATGTGTGTAATGCCTTCACAACTCATTTATGATGGTATTTCTCATATAAATTATCTTTCATAAAAATTCACAATGTGTTTACCTACATATTAAATCACAAAAAAATTTAGCTAGGCACTTGCCTACAGACAACGAACGGTGATACCATTGAAGTACTATTACTAACGAGGTACCTACCTAGTACTTTTAACTCAATGGGTGATACTAATATTTGTCCTTGATTTCGACAATAATGATAATGACGTATTAAAAGAGCGCAATGTGCGCCTTTTTGTGAAAAGGTTATGCATAGGATTTCGCGTTCATATAAGCGGAACAGGCCATACGTTTTTAAACGGCCCAAGTTTTCTCAAATAGGTAGGTAAGGTACAAAAAAACTACACAACCTTAATGAAAAAACTATCTGAAGGAGGAACCAAGTAGGTAATTAGTAATAAATAACCTACGAATAAAAACACCGACGTACGTACGCCAGCGTTTTTATTTTGCTTACCTAACCACACTTAGGGAAAACTCGTACCTAGTAGGTATAGTACCTATAAATCACAGACTTTATACTGGCGGTTGCTATAAATAAATACATTTTTATAATGTTAAACTTATTTCATCTGTGGTTATACAAACAAATTGTAAGTACCTACCTATAATCAGGGGCGAGAGAAATCTACCTTTAAATTAATCATCGCCCTTATTTCAGCCAATTTACCTAAACAAACAAAAACAAACACATAAAGGGGCGCGCGATTTAGGCAGACTGGCTACGGCGCCGCGGCAGCCAGTTGATCACAATTATGTTTTAAATGTTGAACATCATGTTGAACCATTTATTATAGAAAAAGATAGGTATATATAAGTTCAGAATTAAATTTAATGCGACTTATTCTGAGTAAAAATGCGCCTTTCCTAGTGTTGGACAATGTACATTGTGTTATTGATAAGTAATCAAACTGCGTCGAATCTTCTCTTAACATTGAAAACGAAAGTCTTCAATCAGTGCGTGCGAGGTGCGTGCGTGCGACCTACCCTGACTTACGGAGCTGAAACGTGCGTAGGCTCGTATTATAAACGAAACATTATGCTAAGCTGACATCTAGCTAGTACCTACCTACCCATAACGCAAGCACTGCTTAACTTGAGGCTAGGTGATGCTTCGGGATTGTCCAGCATTATTTATTTATTAGTAAAGAATAAGTAATTTATGTAGAAGTAGGTATTTAAAGATAGTTAGCGAGTGCCTATTATCTTAAAATATTTATTAGGTATGTATTATTATTAAGATTTCTTTTAAGCAACTCCTTATATAAGTCGATTGTCTTCTTTGATAATACGATCACTGCTAGCGTCGGCGGTGCGACCCGCAGGGGCGCGCCGTCGTTTCACGTACTTGCCTAATTATCGCACTCTGTGTTTTCAGTCATGAAAGTGCTAGTATAGTCAAGTATAGTATAATATAGTTTAAACTTTATTGGCAACATGACACTGTGTCTGTGATTGTGTCTTGTCTGCCCACGGTCTGCCACTTTTCAATTGCAGACAGACCAATATAGGTAATGAAGTCCATCCCGGTTCATAATCACATGAAACGGGAAGGACTATATTATATTTACTTATATAATATTATTTTCAGCAGAGCCTAGTTTGTTAACTAGCATAGATAAGTATCTATTCTAAAGATTTAATCTATGCTAGATAACAACAATGTTCATATTTTGAAAACTCATTTAATTTCTAATTTGATGACGATGAAACAATTATTTTCCATTAGGTACTTGAAGGGTACTTGGCACTATCAGAATGTATTTAAACCATAGGCTTAGATTGAACGTAGTGAAAAAATTCTATGTCTATGATTTAAACTGTGGTCATAACAGACCTTATTAGACCAGCAGGGTTGCCAGGTGTCAAATTTTTTTCATTGTACGAGGGATGCCAATAATCTCGTATGTACCTAGCTACTGTCAGAACATAATCACGTACAAGTTAAAACTAAAAGGAATTCTTTACTTTACACTATGATTATCTGATAATAAGAAATACAGTAGGACCTCTTTAATCCGAACCCCTTCTAATCCGAACACCTCTGTTATCCGAACGCCGTCTCGCCAGTTGATTGCCGAGTGTAAAGTAGGCGTCGAAGAACATACAAACAATGGCTTTGAACCCGTAGACGACATTCTTTTAGCTGGTTTCGTTAATAGAGACTTTTCCGAGGCTGAAATAAATGACTTCTTATTAAGCAATGATGATCTAAATGAAACTGAACCTCTTACTGACGATGAAATAATAAGGCAAGTAACACAGGAATGTGACGGCACAAGTGAAGAAATGTCGTACGTTGTACCATTAGCAAGCGTTTCCAATTTAAGCGCGATGTCTGCCTTAAATACATGTTTTGATTGGACATTCCTTTACCAGACAAAATGCTTTTACGTAAATTACGAGACAAAGCTTTTTATATGTCATTAAATAACTCCCGACAAACAAAAATATTGGATTTCATTAAAATAGTTAAAAAATATCGATTTCACATTACATACTATTCGTTTTATTTCATAAAAAATAACCTATAAATTCTGTGTATACTATAATCCGAACGCTCCACGAATCCGAACGGGGGGTAAATTTTCGGAGTTCGGATTAAAGAGGTCATACTGTACTTCCTTGAGGTTGAGTGAGACTAATATTCGTTTAAATGAAACGAATATTGCTATAGGCTAATATGTAGCTTGCTTGTCAGTAATGTAGCATTATGTACCTAACCTACCTTTTGAAGATAATTAATATTTTAAACACTCAGGTATATAGCAATGGTAAATTACTTGCTATTCACATGAATATTTACATAACAATAACATGCATGAGGCCTTACAACAATAGTGTAAACAAATGATTCAATTTTACTTAGATGTTATTTCGATTTGTAGTCAGATTTGAGTCTATTCTTACCGTGTTTATCCTCACTTTCTGTATGTTCACTATCTATAGGTAGGTACCTCAAAAATCCTGATCCCTTAAAAGTACCTACACCCTTGAAAATTAAAAATACGCGGTAAAATCCGAGCTGATGAGTGGTTTTGATCAATGTTTTACAAAAAAAAAATTAATAAGATAATACTATAAGATAATACACGCTCGTTAAACAAAATAAAACTAAATTATAATCAGTTCGTCCGTTCAGGAACTATAATGAGACTAACTAATGAGACTTTCACACGCGAGTTTCGCGTCTAGGGCTATTTTTTTTTTCTAAATCTAATTTATTTTTCTGTAATCAACTGATTGATTATTATTATTACTCAACATAATTGTCTAATTCAATTCGATCTGGCAACACTGATTGGTTCAGTCAAGTCAGTCCATTGATGATTTAAAGTCTGTCCGGGATCAGTCTCTTTTCTTATCAAAGATCCTAGGATCCTACATTCCGTTTTTTATTGATTCAGTCAGTCGCACAATGAGTATACAATAACTTCGTAAGAAGAGACGGGACACCGTAGAGCAAAATGAGTTGACAGTTTTGACTGGGCACCCGGAAAACAGCAACATAACAGCCCCAATTTGGATACATACACAATTACACACCACAGCCGAAACTGTCATTGCACACATAGACAAGGACAAGGCTACCAACACAAAAAATAGGGATGTGCTGCTACTAGTTCGAATTTTTCGATATCGATGAAATAGCTGCCCTACTAGATAATATCAGTTGATTTTCATTAATTAAAACACAGATTAACATTACAAATTTATTAAAATAAGCAAAAACAAAGTATAAACAAGATCCGTCAAATGCGATCCGATTTTTCGACTTTTTTCACATGGCATTATTTTGAAAAGTATTACACCTAAAGAAAATTTGAAATGTATCATTTTTTCAAATTTCAAGTTAATAGCTACAATAGTATCTGAGATATTCAAGAAAGAGCGGAGACGGACAGAGCGAGGCCATAAGGGTTTCAAAACCGATCACGACACACCAAAAACAGAAAATTACAAGTTTTTTCTACAACATCCAGGATAGAGCAGACGAGGTTGAAGTTGAGGGAACTTCTATTAAAGGAAAACCAAAACATTTAAACAAACTTATGAAGAAAGCCACAATCTCGAGTTGGTCGAAAACAATCCCAATTTTTGCTTACCACTTGGTAAGCAAGAATGATCTCTACAAGAATGATACGGGAACCCTAACATTTGCTCTTCCGAAAGTGGTTTCCTTGTGAGGTTCCTTGAGGGGACGGCAGTTTTTTTTAAACGGGTATTTCTATTTGTAAAATCTTGCTCCTTAAAATGCTTTCCACACAGAAATTTCAGCTGGTACAGTATTTCGATGGGTATATACCTAAGCTAGATCTTCATTGCCAGTGATCTTCATCCATTTTTTACATCTGAAATATTAAAAATAAATGTTGTAGGTACGAAAGTACACTTTTCACCCACTGGTACTAGATTCAAAAGTCAAAGTCAATAACTTTATTTCTTTAGGCTTACAAACTAAGCACTTAGAAACGTCAAATATAATACTATAAACAGGTTTACAAATTAATAGTCATTATTATCAAATAAGAAATAAGATGTTATTGATTTATTCGCTTCAATTTTTTGACCACTAGTGGAAGAAGCGAAAAAGAAACCACTAGTAAGTTTTGTTCATCATCTCAGTCTAAATATAATCTGATTTATATACCTATGTCAATATTTATATAAAACTAAGCTTAACATTATTTTCCTTAAATACTATTGTCGGTGCGGAACTGGGCGACATCTGGCCAAGCATTAACATCATTGATGTAATCATCGATGGAGTAATAGGCTTTCTCTATAAGATTTCGTTTTATGTATTGTTTAAATTTACGAATTGGGAGCTCAGATTCTATTCTTATTTCTATCTCATGGGAACTGCTTTATGGGATAATAAGTAGCCTTTGTTTTATTCCAGTTTAAGAACTACCTTAGGACTTGGGACTACCTTAGGCTTAGGACTACCGTTCAGTAGTTTTGGCGTGCGGAGTTAACAAACATCGATCCAAACTTTCGCATTTATAATATTGTTTCTGTGCGCGGTTTCGCACGCATTTTGTAAAGGGATAATATGTACCTAGCCTATAAATAAAGATCATAATCAGAGCCTAATATCACTAGATAAAATAACAAAAGGTTTAGAAAAGAATAGGTATCGATATCGATATTTACCGTCGCACTACACTGATAGGGAGCCGATCCTAATAAGTGTTGAAATTTAGGTATCTTGATATCTTGGCTTCAACAGATTTATTGATTTGTTAATAAAATTGATGTTTAACTTACCGTGTATCTTCATCCAGCGGAAATCTGGCCATAAAAAACCTTAGTTCACCATCTTTTTTTAGTGTTCGAAAAGCACAAATTTCACAAGTTCAATACTTCATCGTACCTACCTAAAAGCATGCTTTGAATTATTATAAAATACACACAGTCGTCACTTAGCTTGTACCATACCGACACCTCACCTTACACACAGAAATTACAGCATTAAAAAACTTTTAAATCCTCTAAACAATAACTCCAAATTTTCCAGAAATTGAAATGGAAGTCAAAGAGAATAAAACCACTAAGTTGTATTGAATGTCACAGACTATTCAAAGATCTAAAGAGTGAGTAAAATTATGAATGACAGAATAATTGGTAAGTGAAGTGACGTCATATTCGCCATTATGTTGGCAATGATTTGGTAGCCCAGTCCATAGAAACTTTTGTTTGTTCATATTTGCATCAGACTGCAGTCGCAGTTATAAATCTCAGAAAACTATTACTCCTAGCGGAGTTATATTCTCTTTGGTCGCAGGCAATTTTCACAGATTTCTAAGTATATTAATAATACTAATAAAGTAGACATTTTGTTTTGCTTGTGACTGTTGCGTTGAGATTTTTCCGAGTTTTTCTTTAGCAAGGCAATTAACAAACAAATTTGAATTAGATTGTTCTTAAACCAAACCAAGCTAAGTTTTGTGATAAGTTATGAAAATGCACTTGGAAATTGATTGATTGAATACAAAACAATGACCTTGTGAGTGTAACAATAGGTAACCTTCGCAATACGTTGGATTGGATATTCTATTCTTACGAGTTTTGAGCCCCTGTCGCGCGATTCACAGGGCATACATAGGTAAGGATTTTTGCGCCATTCACGTCGGTCCTGTCCTGAATGAACATAATCTGGAGCAGGTGCAAGTTGCAACCCACGAGTTGCTAAGGTTGTTGACCCCGTTGCGTTGACCCATGGATCCATGTTATCTGTCGCACAATACAGTATGGAAGTAGGTACCTATTTTGCGCACCACGCTAAGGGCTTATTGATTTACGTCATACTAGGATCTGCACGCGGCTCTGAATGCTTTCCGGTTAAAATATATAAAAATACGTATACCCTTTACTCTAAGCGTATACCTTTACCTCATACATCGTAAGCAATATGCAAAATATGACCCAAAATATAACCCATTGTAACTGTAAGTAGCTTTGGTTTGAAGATACCTATAACAAAAAAATTCCACATTTTATAATATGAGGGTGAGTTTATCTACGCTTATTAAAAAGAGGTAAAGTTTGTGAGGTTGTTTATGGTAATCTCTGAATCTATTCAACCAATTTCTAAGACACCAATAAAAAGCCACGCTAGTTGTGAATGTCATACTATATAATAATATATTATACATATTATTCTAGTGAAGCCGGTGCGGACCACTAGTGAATAATAATAAATAATCATGGACAATCCTCACAGCATCATCTAGCCCCAAGCTAAGCAGAGCTTGCATTATGGGTACTAAATAACTACATTCTTGTTTCTATATTAATGAGTAATTTGCTCCACATCTTCAGATATTGCTCACCTACTTATTACACTTAAGTATGTCACACAACAATAATAATTCGTCGTTCTCACAGACTAACAGTCAGTTATTCATTATTTTGCAAAACTGGCTAAATGTTGATACATTAAAACCTTTTGCAAGCTAAGCTGTCTTGATGGCAAAGGTTGATCAAATAACAAAGTACAAGGGTTTTTGTATGCCTTGCATAATGTGTGTTCAGTGTACAATAACTGCAAAGTCAGTTTCATGGAATACTGTGGGACCTGCCTGAGCGAACCTGAAACTTATGCCAGTTCTTATTCAAATCTTGGCTTGATAACATCTATCCATTCAATAATTATTTAATGTTTAAATAATTTGAGTTCAGTGTTAGCTAATTTCCTGGGTCATTGTTTGTAGTTACTTTTAATCGGCTGATTAAAAAAGGTATAATAATATAAATAATCAATAGGTAAAACTATTTGCTAGGTAGGTGAGTAAAAAAACATCTTTGTTTGGCATTTGTTTCCATTCAATTTCCTTGTTATAACTGTTATGTTAAAAATATTATTGTTCAGCTCTACATTCAATGGTATTATTAATGTATCAAAGAAGAAAACTAAATTGAACTGTTCCAATTTTAATATCTCTTAAAATTTTGTAATGACCTTGACCCACATAAACTTATACCTAGCACTTAAGACTGTTTGGTTTCTTTGACTGTATGTAATTTAGTTTTGCTATTAATTTCATTCAAAAGTATCAGATGAAATGGTGCTTGTTTGAACATGAGAAGCAATGACATGGTATGGCCTTGTATTATTGTGAATGATCTGATCACTGTTTAAACTTTTGGTTTCTCCCTCTCACTTTTAAACATTCATAATAAACTGAACTAAACATCCTCTCCTTTTATTGCAGAGATCGGAGAGAACAGGAACAACGGGAGTTACTGGACAAACAGCAAAAAGAAAGAAAAGAGAGAGAACGAATAGAACAGGAAAGAGAAAGGGAGAGAGAAAGAGAACGCGAGAGGGAGAAACACGAGAGAGAAGTAAAAGAGAGGAGGGAACAAGATGCCGCATCGAAATTAGTCTCGAGGCATTTTGAAGAATCTCTGAGGCTGGCCAACCAAAAGGTTAATAACTTAATTGTAGGTTATTTGACTACTCTTTTTTATGTGTCTGTTAATAACACTTGATCCATCCATCACTAACCCATTGCTATACCATAGTACGAGCTCTATAACAGTGGAATTCCAGATTGTTAAAATACTTAGGCTTTATCTTGGATTATTCTCATTGACGTAAAAATAATCTATATCTTATTCAAATGAGATAACTTAGTATTTTTTGCAATCTTGATCTTTTTGCTGAAGGGTCAATGAAATAATAAAGTAGGTAACCGATTTAAAAGTATAATTTAATTCATTGAGCAGTGTTCTAATTATCTCATTGTCACCATCCGGAAGAGGCATTTTGATATGATGTTACAACTGTTTTCCTAAGAAGTTGAAGAAATCCTAATGGACTGTCTTTGTTGCAGCGAGAGCGAAGTACGTCGTGGTCGCTTCTCCACAGTCTCGGTCCGTCGCGCGGCGCAGGCGCCGAGCACGAGCGCATGCGCGCGGCCAACGAGCGCGCGTACTATAGTCCGCCCGCGCACCCTCACCCATCCCCGCGGCCTCCCGTCTCCGCTGCAGACTACATGCCCCCGCACGCGCGTCCATCCCTCCCCGCCAAGCCCGACAAGGCAGCCTCCCATCCCTCCCTGCCCAAGGGCGAACCCAACTTCGCCCCGTACAACTACCCCTACCGATCCTACGACAAGATGAAGGACTCGCATCTCCCTGCGCCTCCCCCTCTAGTCCCCGAAAAGAACTCTGTGATCGTCAAACACGACGCGAAGCAGATCCACCTCGAGCAGAAGCACCCTTATCCAAGCAAGGGGCGTGAGCCACACTACCTCCCCGCGCGCCCCTACCGTGCTCCCCCCTCCCCGCACGCGCACCACGCGCCGCACCAGATGCTGCCGAGCGGCACGCACGCAGCGCAGCACGCCGCCGCCATGGCGCAGGCGCAGGACAAGAGCCGGCGCCTCTACCAGCCGCAGCCGCAGCGCTCGCCCGCCGCCTATTACACTCACGCGCATCCCGCGCTCGCCAAGCCCAAGGTGTCTAGCCCCGCGCCGCAACATATCTACGGCAAGCCGAGCGGTGTCACGTGCGCGCCGCCCGCGCAGATGCACTACGCGGTTGCCATCGACGCGCTTGTCTGCGCGCCCAAAGCAGAGCTGCCACCCGTTCCCTACCCGCCGCCCTCCGCCTATAGTCCCTCCCCGCGCGCAAGACCCCCGCCCCCCGCGCACTCGCGCACCCCCGAGCCACGCGCTTCACCCCGCGCCGCACCGACGCCCGAGCACGCGCCCTGCCAGACGCAGCCGCTAGACCTCGGCGTAGCGCGCGACGACCGCGAGGAGCGCCTCTCTCCGCGTCGACGCTCCGCCATGCCAGACCCCGACGTGGACGCTAAGCGCCGCCGGCTGGAGGAGCCACCGCCCCCAGAGCCACTCATAGCAGCGGCTGCGGGCGCGGGCCGTGCGCCGCACGGCTCCGAGCCCGCCCCGCAGGCCCCCGGGCCCCCCTGCGACGTGCGCGTGCCCTCCGCGGATGGCAGCATCGAGGCCCCCGAGCGCGCGGCGGGCGCGTCCCCCGCGCCGCATCGGACACCGACCGCGAGTCCCGCACCCTCTACTCCCGTCCCCCCGCTACCCGCCTCGCCTCCGACGGCGGCACCACCCCCCGCGCCTACGCCGACGCCCCCTGCGCCGCCCGCAACCCCCCCGGTCGCGGAACAGAGTACCCCAGACAAGGCTGCCGGCTCTCCACTCGGCGCCTCAGCCCCAGTGAGACACCTCGGCAAGAAAGCGTGGCTACAACGGCACGAGACGGCGCCCATCGGCGAGGGGGACTGTTCGGGCGGCGGCGGCACGTGCATCACGCTGCCGATGGCTATCTCGCGCGCCTCTGAGCCGGATGATTCGGGGTCCAACATCGTGGTGCCGGTCGCCGCTAAGTCCCTGCAGCGCGGCGCGCGTAAGCCGCCCAAGCCGCGCAAGCCGAAGGCGACCAATGGAGTGGTCGAGGACGCCGAGGAGGACAGTTCGAGCTCGGAGCGCGACGCTGCGCCGCCGAAGAGAAAGCCACCAAAAGCGAAGCGGAAAAAAGGCGCCGTGCCGAGGAAGGCTGGGGAGGACAACAAGAGGAAGAAGGCGTCCGAAAGCGGCAGCGAGAGCGATAAGGAATCTGATGATAAAGACTCTGAATCCGCCGGTAGTGGTAGCGGAAGCGGAAGCACCTCAGGACGGAGAGGGCAGACCAGCCGCGCGCGGGGACGTCGTGCGGGCCGTGGCGGTGGCGGGCGCGGGGGGAGGAGACGAGACGAGCCTCCCGCTAAGAAGTCAGCCCCCTCCGCCCCTCCAAAGAACACTACGGAGTCGTTTCTCCAGAACGGACCGTGCTTCGAGGTCGCCCCGCGCCTCGCCAAATGCCGAGAATGCCGCTGGTCGCCCGCACAGCGAGACAAGCCGAATATCTTCTGCCGATTCTACGCTTTCCGAAGACTGAAATATGCCAAGAATAGGCAACTAGCTATAGCCGGATTTTCGGATCCTTACAAAGATGCTGAAGAGGTGAGTTTCATTACTTTGTTTTCACTATCCTTATCCTATTGCTATATGTATTCTAAATGGTCATATTTCTGCCAATGACTTGCTGTTTGTGTGGTAGCCGTGCCATTTTCCTGTTGTGGAAAAAGTTGTGTTAATTGATTGACTCAAAAAAAAAAACCTTGGGTCAGTGAAAACATCTTTCATAAATCATAATATTTCGCTCGACTTTCCTGCCAAGATAATTAAAATGTTATTTTCATATATCCTAGGAGGATAAGAAGTTATGGCTCTCGTCATCAGCGGGCGCGGCCGAGCTAGATATTGAAATGAGTTGCTTCCTGCTCAGGGAGATTGGAGACCAGTTCTGTGAACTGCTACAACAAGAGAAACAGGCTGAATCACACCATTTAAATGAAGGTATATATTAATTCTTTTCTTCATATTCAATATTTCATTGTATAATTGTATTGTATTGTATATACATTTGTAACAGGGTCTTTAAATTATGCAGGTCCAACAAAACCTGTTAGAATCGATCCTTCCAACTCGCCTGTAGATCATAATCATTATCATTTATTTATTTGCAAAAATGTGGTTCACATTGGTTCTTAATTTAAATAATAGTGTTTCACGCATTTCCCAATTTTTAAAGGATGCATATATATAATATATAATATTTGTACACTAAGATGTCGTAAGAGAACTACTAGTACTAGAGGAAGGACAGTTAGCTTCAAACTCAAACTCATTAACTTAATTTATTTAGGCTTACAAAATAAGCACTTAGACAAGTCAAATTTAATACTATAAACAGGTTTATTAATAGTCATTATAATCAAATAAGAAACCTTCCTTCTGTGTGTTTTTAAAACCTGCGATCACATTGCTTTATGTAGCAATGTGATCATTTACTGGTAGGTATTTAACAGAAAAAACAAATACTAGTCTAAGATTACAAAAGTAAACAAATAAATAATAAATAAATAATGCTGGACAATTCACACAGCATTATCTAGCCCCAAGCTAAGCAGAGCTTGTGTTATGGGTACTAGATAACTGATATACATAATATAATACAATACATAGATAGATATTTTTTTTATTATATATATAGAAAACGACCAGAACACCCTGAACAAATGTCTGCAGATTGTACACACATTTGTCCCGAGGCGGGAATCGAACCCGCAACCTTCTGCGTCGCAGGCAGACCTTCGCCCACCGCTAATACTAATTTAATATCATTGTTGGTCCAACTACATTAGCTGACACACTATAAAGCTGTTTGGAAGTTGCTTTGCTTGTGTTTTTCATAGAATCTTAAAATACATCACTAGTTACTAGTGAATATGATGTACATGAAGGTACTCTAAACTAGTGACTAGTTGATGTGATGACCCAACACTTTGATGATGAAACAATAAAAGATAAATAAATAAATAAAAATAAATAATAGATATGAGATGATTTGAATATACAGACAGACACTTATTCAAATGTCAGTCCAATTTATTCAGTCTGGTAGTCTATGGCTCAATTTATTGTTGTGATTGATACAACTACTGTTGTTTTATATTGCTCTATTGTTATTTATTTCTAACCACAGCTATTAAAAGTTTTCCTTATAGCTATTTTATTATTTGATATTCTAATTCACAATTTGTATTGTCAAGCAGATAAAACGATAGCATGGAAGCGCGTGGTGCAAGGCGTTCGCGAAATTTGTGACATTTGCGAAACGACGCTCTTCAACTTTCACTGGACCTGCGGGAAGTGCGGCTTCGTCGTGTGCTTAGATTGTTATAAGGTAAGATATTGTGTTACACTGTTTTGTGTTACCCGACCGCGCAAAGTAAAGAAGCGCGCCAAGTGTTATATTCAGATAGGGATGTGTGTTATACTCAGATAGGGATGTGTGTTATACTCAGAGTATCTTCGCTCGCGGCTTCTCTCACGCGCACCCCTGGATTAAACCTGAATTAAATGTAACCGCAGTACTCGGGATATTAGTTCCTCGGGAACTATCTCGTGAAATAATTCACATTACTAATGAACTCGGAAAACTTCAGTCACCAATAAATAAAAATGTTTTTCTGTTCGTGGATTTGCAGGCATTATCTCTATGGAAAAGTTAAAAGGTTTTTTCAATGCCATGGAAACTTATTTACGGGATAAAAAAAAATTGTGTTCCGTGTGAAGGGGTGTATGTAATAAACACCTAATCATCCAAATATCCCTCCAAACTCACACTAGTTTGGAGGGATTAATATGATTATTAAAATATTGAACAAAAAATTACTATACTAACTTAAATTGCCGTAGTTTCATGGTAGCAGCATTGTTTTGCAAAAGTTTCAAATTGTATTTCTGTGTAGCAAATAGAAAGTTCATTCACCCTCGTTAGTTGACCTAGTGACGTAATTTTAATTACAAAATGGTACTAAAATAAGAGTCATGCTGTCATAGCGTGTCAGGTTTCAGGCCAGAAGGTTAAATAAGGCCGCATCATAGTTTCTATTGTGGTTTTATTTATGAACTAAACAATTGGACATTTACCTACAGTTTCTTGTAGATAAAGCACCTATAATCCAATCATCAATCCGATTAAGGTTCATAATATTAAGAAAGCTTGCTCAGTCAAGATCTATTTGGGTGGCATTTATATCATAGAAAAGCGTTACTCAAGCATAGATCGATGACTGAGCAAGCTTTCGTATTACGGGCCTGAGAACTCTGGATATTTTGTGTCAACAATGTCTTACAGGGATGAAAACTTAACAATAACAGAAAAAAAAGATAACACTGAAAAAAACCTGAAAGGCAAGGTTATCTTATCACTGAAAGCTAAAACACAAACTTCAACAACGCATAATCTTACATATGTAGTGAAATATGATTAAATTTGAATTCGAAAACGAACGAGAGATGAATTATGTAGTTAGAATCTAACTAATTCATCTCTCGTTCGTCTAACTGTTAGATGATGAAATCTTTCAAACCAAAAATTGTTTTAAGCTTTGCTACAATGATACCCATGTCGTTAAATATTTCCACCAATATTCTTCGGGGTTTTGTAAACCCTTTGTTTACAAAAAAGTCCTGGTAATCGGAGTTTACAATGTTATTGTTTTTGTTATAGTCAAGAACATCTGGTGAATCGGGTAATGCGACGACTGAAACGAATAACACCAACACCACCGCCAACGCCAACGCCGAACGGGATTCATTTGGGTAAGCATATACCATTTGCATTACCCACTGCCTACTTATAAATTAGATTTTCTATGTATAATAAAAAATAGCTGTCTCCATTATGTTCATATATCAGCCCCATAACACAAGCTCTGCTTAGCTTAGGGCTAGATAATGCTGTGTGGATTGCCCAGCATTGTTATTATTATTTATAATACAATTAACGATTGCATCTCCCACCACATTACGTCTTACAAATTCTTGCGTGTCTTTCCTACATAATCAAGTTTTACATATTGCCTACAGAATTGAACGCAAATCAAATCCACGTTTTTTGTATTCCACCTTGTTTAATGCATTTTATAAATCAGTACTACTATCCTAATCATATTAAATGAGGTGACACAAAAATACTGAGTCATTGAACCACGATTATTATTGTAGTTGGTCAAACAGTAGTGACGATTAGTAGTGTCATTAAGGCAAACAACAAAAGCAAGTCAATTTGTGGAACGATTACGAGTCATTGACTCAGTGTCTAAGTACTTACGTAAAACAAGCTCATTTTTATTAAGAATCGAAAACCCTGAGTTAATTTACTTTGAACCATCATATAAACATAGTGTTAGAACGTTGCGTCGGCGCATATTTTCGTCAAACATAACTCAGTACATTCTCAAACAAAGGTAACCCATCCTATTAGCAGCTACTGCTAAATTTAAAGAACCTTTTCTGTAGGGGTTTAAAAATGGCAAAAGAAAAACGGTTTATGGGCTCAACAAGTATTTTTAACGTTTAAAAATCTTGATCCCTGGAAGTTTCTGGAATCATAGTCGAAATTAGAATCAGAGACAAAAATGGTTATATCAAGCCTTACAAATTAATAAACAACACTGACAAATAAACATTATTTTTGTCTATTAGAGAAAGTGAAAATGAGGCTGTCGGCTGCTCACTTATTTTGTGACATGTTTATTAATTTTTTTTAATTTATTTCACAGTTGGCTAACCTGCACATCAGGTGGCGCCCACCCTGCCAGAAGGCTCCTCCTAACTCAAATCGCAGCAGGCGGATCGCTTAGTGCGGCTAGTCAGCGCGCGCACGCCTTACGCGCAGCCTTTAGCTTGCCGCCCTGCGCTTGTGGGGACGCCACACAAGCACCCGCGGCTACTAAGACTGCCGCGAGGGCGCTACTGCAGCAGGCTTTACAGAAGGTAACAAGAACAACTACATAGATAAATAATACTCAAAGTAAGATAGAATAGACTCATAAATATCCTAGCCGTGACCCTTCCCCACGATTCACTGTGCCTTGGACCGAAAGCTAATACCAATATCAATAACCTACCACATGCAGCCGCTTCGCCGATGGTACCTGTATAGATCAGCCTATATCTATACTAAGAGAATATTATAATTTGGAAATGATTCAGTTAATTCAAATCGACAGTGAGACATAGGCTTCTATTTATCCCGGAAAAGAGCGAGCGAAGTCGCGGCCAGAAGGTAGTGTAAACTAATTTGAAAATAGAAAAAACAGTTTCAGAGATACCTGTCCGCAATCAACTAACTACCAAACTTAACCTGTATAATATGAGTACATTTAGATGAAGAGTCCCGGCAGATCCTTAATAAGGGTATTCTCGTGGTTTGAAACAATATTTACAGACCCTACGTACTTTATTTGCAACTCACATTCTTTTCTAATTGTTACAGAACATCAAAAAGGATGAGAAAGAAGAGCTATCAACCAATGGTTCCTCGCCGGTCAAGTCTGAAAACGGCAAATCCGGCAGTCCTCTAGTCAGCTGGCTCTCAGACCTGCCCATCAAAACTGACCTCAAAACAGACAAATCCGACACCAGTTCATCAGATTCAGAAGAAGGCGGCAACTTTTCAACACTAAGAGAATTGCTTATCCGACCTGCACCAGAAGGTGGTGATACGCAACCCAAGAAGAAACAAAAGAAAAGCAAAAGCGATATCGATGTCGCTATCTCGCGTGTTATTGGCGAGAAAAAGAAGGATGACGATGAAGATGATGTGAAACCGTTTGGGATAGCGAATGTCGTGAAACGGTACGAGGAAGAGGAGAGAGCTTCGGTTAGAATAATGACGTTGACGGAGTCCAAGTTATTTTATCCTGATGTGCCGCACGGGTGGCTGTGCGATGGGAAGCTGCTGCATCTTACTGAGCCGACGCATCCTGGGAATTACATGGCTTTCCAGGTAAATATCTTGTTTATTTAACATTTTACTCTTTCATTAAGTGTTTAGTTTAGCTAGAAAACAGAAACAACTGACAGCACTGTGGTCCAAATGAAAATATTAGTTATATCCGTAGGTTAAATCTTAACAAAGGGTTCAAATAAACACACTAAAGTAAAATTAAAAATATATATTGCAGATGTAGCCACTTAATTATTTGCATTTTCAGAGAAGCAAACCTTTTTAGTAACATGTAATCCCATTCCATTGCTAATGTGAATGTTGTTTTATTGTTTTAGGATCAATGGAAGAGAGGTCAACCGGTACTGGTATCTGACTTATCAACCCTGCTCGATAAGGATCTGTGGAGCCCTGAGAGCTTCTCCCGAGACTTTGGAGACACGCGGGTCGACCTCGTGAACTGCGCGTCCGGACTAGTGGTCCCGAACCAACCTGCCAGGAAGTTCTGGGACGGGTTCGAACTAGCTGGGAAACGATTGAGAGACGACCGTGGCGCGCCCATGGTGTTGAAATTGAAAGACTGGCCGCCCGGTGAAGATTTTGCTGAGCTGTTGCCCGGGAGATTCGATGATTTAATGCGTGCATTACCGCTTCACGAGTACACCGCGCGCAGTGGGCGATTAAACCTCGCTGCGCGCCTGCCCGAGTGCTTCGTGCGTCCAGACTTAGGCCCGAAGATGTATACCGCTTACGGCGGCGCAGGGGGCACGACAAACTTGCATCTCGATGTTAGCGATGCAGTTAACGTGATGGTCCACGCCAGCGCCCCCAATGACGCACAAGACCGCGCGCGGGAGGCCGCGAGAGCCGCTGAGGAGGCCGGAGTCGATGTCCTATCCCGCAGGCGTGCGCGGCAAAAACCCGCAGCGGCGCTCTGGCATATCTACGCGGCTCGTGACGCTGACAAAATCCGCGATTTCCTCGTTCGCGCTGAGATTGAGCGGGGCGCTCGGCCGAGGGCGAACCACGACCCTGTGCACGATCAAACGTGGTACCTAGATGCGACGCTACGCGAACGCCTGTATAGCGAGTATGGCGTCGAAGGCTACGCTATCCTGCAGTGCCCAGGTGACGCTGTTTTCGTGCCCGCTGGCGCGCCGCACCAGGTCCGCAACCTACTCGACTGCATCAAAGTTGCGGAGGACTTCGTCTCTCCGGAGAACGTGTCCCGCTGCTTCGAGCTGGCGCAGCAGTTCCGGCGGCTGTCTCGCTCGCACTCGAACAAGGAGGACAAACTGCAGATAAAGAACATCGTGTATCACGCGGTGAAGGACTCGCTGTGTTGCCTCGAGGAGGCGCTCGCGAAGCCCGAGGCCGGCGAGTGAGCGCCACTTACTGCCGGTCGCCGCCGGCTGCCGCTAGTCGCCTCCACCCCCATTGATCTCAACCTCGAACGTAACGTTAGAGTTCCGCATTTAAACGTAAGATTGGGAGCGAGTATGAACGCGCTGTGCGCCGTTTCGTGTGTAGATGCCATGTGAGTCGACGTCCGATTGTGTCCGGTCCGCGCGGCCGAAGTATGTGCAATGTAAATTAGTCTGAATATGGTGATATCGTTATGAGATGTGTTTTATGTTCCTTAATCGAAATACAAATAGACACTTCAGGTTATTTACGGCTTAAATGTAGCTATAGTTGTATGTATTGTGTAAATTTTTAATTCGAATTCCATCGAGTACATAGTAAGAGGTGTATACTTTTAAGTTATTGTATTGAAGTAAACCGTATTCGCTCCAAGCATTGTACATTTAACACAGCGTGTAGATAATAAGTTTATCCTATTTCTAGATTTCTCAATTTGGTTAGTATGTTACAAAATAGATAAAGCAAAAAAAAAGAGACAATTTCATTTTGTCCTCATTGCTGTATTAGCAAGTTTTTTTGTACTGTGTATATTATGTATGGTTATAACTTGGAATAAAAAAGATGTTTATATTAAATGTGGTAGTGACTTTTATTACCAGCAGAAATTCAGATGAATTTATCACCCATTTTTGTTTTTTATATGTAATGGAAATAAATTCAATGAGCCATGACTTGTGTATGAGTGATTCACTTCAAAACAGGTATGAATCCATACATTGAAATGAATCTACCAGACAGAAAAAGAAAAGTAGGAAGAACAAGAGGAGAGGCAGGTAAATCAAATTGTAACTCCAAGAGGATATCTAATGTGTCCGACCGTTGCAGAATCGAATTGACGTAATCGGTACATGGTTACCCTAGTCTGGCAAGCGGGATTTTTTACGGTTTGCCCAGATTAAAGTTCATGACGATGCCGATGATGCTGAAAGGCTCTAGTGATTTCTGTCCACTCAACTGCCGGGTAATCTACGACATGGTCGAGTACATTATTGTACCATGATCTCCGCTAGGTCGAGCGCCCTCTATTATTTTACACTGAATTATTATTCTAGCTACTCATCGCTAGATGGCAATCATTGAATGCCAAAACTAGTGTCATCTCTGAGATTTATTTAGTACTACGGAGGTGAACCGCATTGCAAAGTGTATAGTGGTACCGTTGGTCGCCACTAGAGTGCGTTCAATTCACTATGTCCCGAAGTGTTAAAAGGTTTTATTTTAATGTTGATGAAGTAGTACTGCTATTCGCCGCTAGAGTACTTTTTTAGAAGTAAGTAAATTCAATCGTTGAATAGGTACAATTACTTTTATAATGCGTCATTAAAGTAGATACCTACACTATTTTTATGGGAGCACCTGGACAATATTCTCTGTACAAAAACAAATAGCAAATGAAAAATGAATTTTCTATTTTTTGAGTCATTGACGGAGAAATGGATAAACTTATACAAAAAAGTAAAGTCAAAATACATACTTCTGCATCCGAACATAGAACCTCCTCCTTTTATTGAACGTCAGTTAAAAATTATACTTTTATTACATTTTATTGCCAAATAAACTAAACCATCACCACCCACCTTTTAATTTGTAGCGTAGCACGTATACCTATACCTAGTAAGTAACCTACACATATTATTTAATGGAAAAGGCCTTCTCCATACCCTCTACAAACAAATCACACTAATAAAGTTTAGATGGATGAATGGATGGATGTTTGTTACTTCTTCACGCCAAAACTACTGAACGGATCAGGCTGAAATACTTAGGTAGGTAGGTACCTATGTTTTTTTATCCCTTACCTAAAACAGTACCTATGTAATAGATATAAAATAACCTGTGCGAAGCTGCGGGCAGAAACTAGTTAAACAATAATTGAGGAACATCTCATCGTAGTGGAACGAAATTTTAAGTGTGAATTTAGTTGAGCCTTCCTCATACTTTGTAGCTTTACATCCATTGTCAAGATTTTCGAGCTGGGTTCTCTGAAATAAAATTTTGTCTAATACCTACTAGGTACCTAACTCAAGTATATACTTACTAGCAAAGATATTCAACCTTTACAAGGTTTTGTCAATAATAATGGGAACTTAAAGCACTTTTGACTAGGTCTACAAGAGAGAATTAAATAGTTAGATAGGTTTTTATGTACCTACCTATCTGATAGTCTAGAACGGAAACAGTCGAATTATTTTGATTTCTACCATCATCACCAGCAACTGGATTTAACCCAATGCTGGGTATAGGCTTCACGAAGTTTGTGCCATCCATCCTCCACGGTCCTGTGCTTTCATTGACGCCCCCGGCCATCCCCCGGCCCAATTGCGTACTATGTCGTCGATCCGTGGTCGATCCATCTCGTCTCGGGCGTCCGACGTTTGATTTCTATCAGCCTACAATAATTTATTTCTGTCTTAGTAGAATGAGAATATAATAGGTATCAAAAATTTATCATTATTCTATGATCTCTGTTGTCGGTAGAGTGTAGAAAAGTAGGCTCCTAAGGCACGAGAGAAATCTACAGATAAAATAAATAAATAATGCCGGACAATTCATACAGCATTATCTAGCCCCAAGCTAAGCAGAGCTTGTGTTATGGGTACTAGATAACTGATATACTTACATAATATAATACAATTCATAGATAGATATTTTTTATTATATATAGAAAACGACCAGAACACCCTGAACAAATGTCTGCAGATCGTACACACATTTGTCCCGAGGCGGGAATCGAACCCGCAACCTTCTGCGTCGCAGGCAGACCTTCGCCCACCGTGCCACATCGGCCGTCGTAAAATATAGATATCAAATAGATTGGTGAGTCGGTTGTGAAGCCCTAAAAACAGATCCATAAAAAACAGCAACACAAAGAGTTTCCAATGAACCTATTCGCCTGCAAATAAATTGACCCTAGATTACGGGGTCATTTTATCAATACATGCTCTACATTGCGGGATTTTTGCAAACGATTGCTGTGTAACGCTGTTTGGTGCAAGCAATCTTTATAAAACAGCCATGTAGAGTTCGGATTAACAGAACCTATCTTGCCCCCTCTCCGGTGGTTATAAAGAGATTCAGGTACTGTATGTGGTCAGTCGATGACTGTTTGTCTTTGTGTACAGTTGTGAAAATGAAGTCAGCCGCTGTTGTTGTTTTAGGTAAGTTTTTTTGTTTCATTGGAACATTCTGGCATAACCACAATTTTATTATCGTTAGGCCTTTGCGTTCCAGGCTGATGATTTATCCAAGCCATGCTAGCTATGTTTTGGGTTTGGAATACCTACTGTATTTAAGTTACAAATTGGATAGGTGGCACGATTACGTTGGTAGTCATTGTTAGTGATTCTGTTGGCACAAAACCTAAACTAAACTAGCGTAAAAATCTAGCTGTCCCCTTTTGTTCGATCGAAAAATAGAGACGTCAACAATTTTAGGCTAGTTTAGTTTAGGTTTTATGCCAACAGAATCGCCACCATTATTAGCAATACATTTTATCATAGCGGTTGCGGTTTATTGTTTTGTTTGTACGTTTATTTATTAAGTTTTTTTTTTTTGTTTATCTAGTATGAATCAAAGGTAGAAAATAATGTGGCCATTCACACTACTTTTTAACTAACCTACCGACATTACATGGTGTCAAAAGATTTACCACCACAGTACCTATCTACAATGGTTACGGACCTTCCTATCCTAGGTCCTTAGAGCGCATTCACACAGCATCCTTTTTACAGGATATGTTTTCGGAGCGAGTTCATACACCCGCCAGTATTCCGGATCCAGTAAACGATTGTTTCCAGTAGCGAAATATCCATAAAACACGGTCCTGTAAAAAAGGATCCTCTCTGTGAATGTACAAAAAATACATATCCAAAACAACTACAAAAAAAAGTTGAGAGGTGTCGAGGGACACTCGGATGGAACGAAGTTCCTTTCTATAAGAGAGAGAGAGAGACAGACAGAGAAACATGCGCACGCCGCACGGCTTACAATAGCTTACTATAGCAAAAAGTGTCGTTACAACTTTTCCTGAGAATTTTTTCCGTCCAAACCTTTTCACAACGCGCGATAAGGAACTTAGTTCCAATAATTTATTTATTATAACGATAACAAAGACCTAATGTTACATTATGAGATTCATAATTAATAAAGATTACAGATAATTAAGTGAGAACATTGTTACCCGTGGTCAACGCA
This sequence comes from Eupithecia vulgata, assembly GCA_946478455.1. Lineage (NCBI taxonomy): Eukaryota > Metazoa > Arthropoda > Insecta > Lepidoptera > Geometridae > Eupithecia > Eupithecia vulgata. Next base: position 5,297,685 of record OX297869.1, on the reverse strand, counting down.
CTAGGCTAGGCCTGTTTCGCGGGAAACCGAGTGTACAGGTGGATTTCCATAGTTACATCTGCCCTAACATTAAATTTCTTTAGCAATATTACCAATAGTCATCGACCATACTGCTGCATTGAGAAAACCGAGTATTCTTTATGTTCCTATGGTAAAAACGAATTATAGATAAAACGCATTTCTACTACGAGCTAATTCTAATTCTAATTCTAAGTGGGGGAACTGGGATCTGCACTGACATCTCGCATAGGAGTGTATTGTGCATTATCCCCCTGCCTAACCAGGCCCTAACCAGCCCAGCTCCTTGAAGTACCGGAGCAGGACTTTTGGAGATTGACAGCTTCGTTTCAGCTTTTCTACGAGCTAGCAAATCGTTTAACTCATTGATCAACAGAAATATTGATGTTGATTTATTTAACACGTCTGTAAGCAAGCTTAAACGCTTGCTTAGCGATGAATTCTTCATAAGCTAACTATATTGTGTATTTCCTTTTAGTCGTCTACTTTCTCTGTACGTCATTTGTTATTTATCAAAGTACATATCTGCGGAAACTTTATAATAGGGATGTTAACAATTTTTCGGAATTGCTTTTATTTTGAACATGGACTCTTGTTTAGCATAAAAAAAATATTTTCTTTAAAAATATTACTATTTTCGATAAGAAAATGTACAAAAATAGAGTAATTTTAAACTTTTCCGCTAAAACACTACCAACTGTCACGTAACTGAAATGACGTCACGAACCGCAAAACATTGGTCGCGATTCATGACATGACTGTATGTTGTATGTTCATTGTTCGATTAGGACATGTGTTTTCTTAATTTTACTTGAATACAAACAATCAAAATGAACACAAAGTTTTACAATAACCTGTGCAGTGCCCCCTGTGTAAAAGTACAACAATTACTACACCGGAAAAATTGTTTATTCATGTGCCAAAAGATAAGCAAATGTTACGAATTTATTGTTTTAGCACATAACCTAACTTTGTAAACAGTGATTTAAACGATGTTCTAAATACGATAAATTATATATAAAAAGCAGAAAATCATCTATTACACATGTACTTGACTGTTATTTATGTATTCGTAGATAGATAAATGGTATTAAACGTAAAAGTGTAGGTACCTACAAAGATGTTTTCACGTTCCTGATTTCTGAACCACAAGTCTTCGTTTCTTGCAAAAAAGTTTGCCACCATCAACAAATCAACTTTTGGTAAGTTGGAACTATTCCCTTTAAAATCATTTTTAATAAATTTAATAAGTTATATTATATTATAAAAATGTGATTTTCGATATTCTAATAATACAAATGATCATAAAATTAACATTAAACTTTAATTTGTGATTATGGTTAACATCCCTATTGGCCCTCAGCAAACATGCGCTGGTTTTTTACCGGCATGTATTATGTAAGTAAATAACTATTTTTGACCTAGCTGTGTGTTTTCCAAAAATTTTGAAAAAAAAAAAAAAAAATATTTTTAGTACGTTAAACCTTGCTTAAACCCTTCAGTAATCTGGTTACACAATCTGGTGCCCTAGTCTTGTTAATCAAATTACATCCAGATTTAGCTGCCGTAATAGAGTCAGCCGTGAATTGAAAATTGACGTTGATCACATAAATGACCCCTTTCCTGTTTGTGGTGAGCTGAGGTCAGGTTCCTCATCACATCACTTTATTTTATTGAGTCGTGACCTACCTGAGTGCGAATAAAACCAGTTTGAACAAAGGACGCGGTAAATCTTTGGTCTCAATACACAACGACTGGCATCTAGGTTACCGGGCGGCTTGTGAATATTTTTTATCTACAGGGTGTCACGTAACATGGGTACTAAGTAGAAAAAAAACGAGTAGGTACAATAATAAGGTACACTTTTAAAATAAAGAACCGTTTTTGCCGTTAAATGGGTTACCTAACGGTAAAATCCATTCTTACAGTTTGGCACTAGAACAAACCAGATTTTGTCCACAAACACTATATTAAATAAAATTTAAAAAACTGCTATCTTCGTAGCGACTTTTGAACACTACCGCAAAGTAGCTAAATTAGTAGCAATTTTTTTTATTAATTGGCAGTCAAAACAGAAAACATTCGAAACATGACATATTAGTGAAGTTACAATGTTCATTACCTAAAATATGATTTGTTTGTATTTACCTATATTACCTATTTTATCACCCATTGATACAGATGGGGCTATAACATATATAAATATATCTATATATTACGGTATAGCAAGCTGCCACAGACGGTGGCTATGCTATAAATGCTATAATATATATTTTTGAACGTATTAGCTCTGCGGCCGTCATGACTGAATTCATGACCAAAATATATCGTGCGATATCTGTCGTCATATTTTAGTGACGTAATAGTATAAAGGTAAGTACGTTATTTTAGCTGCGCATGTGGTCACTCGACGTTATCTATAGAAAATATACCATAATATACCTTGCTATGATTTTTAGATCGAAGATAGATAAAATACAATGCTTTTGACCGAAGATAGCCATGACAGCGTATCGGGCTTGTGGTGGGCGCAGAATGTAACTCGCCGGTAAAGATGGTTGGCACGCATAAGAGCCACCACTTGGGTGCAAACTTAATATTAATTATTCATTAATTAGTATAAAATTATTACCTATATTCAGAAAGAAAATAACAATCAAATAACAAATTTAAATAAAAACTAGTATTTACAATAGAAACAATTAAGCTATCTGCAAACTGTTGCAATTAATTATTATAAAATCTATGCTGTCTTTTATTTCGGATAACGAAATAGCATTGCCATTCAACGTGGCAATGCTGCCAGCATTCTGGGCACTCTGCCTTCTGGTGACGGTTTAGATTTTAAGAAAATAGATTTAAGTGTAAATATTAGTTGTAGGTAAATGTTTTGTTCTGTTTTTGTAATTTTCTTACTAAATGTTTTTACAGGGCTTTAAAAGACTTTTTTTTAATTTTTATATTAAATATAATAATTTATTGCATTCTATACATGGAGTATAGAGATCTCTGTAATCAATTAAAGTCATTTATAACGAGATATTTACCATGATAGGTTTTTTGAGTTTTCCAATATTTCGGAACTGTTTCATGCGCCATGATCACGGAAGAACTGAACTAAAAAACCAATCATGGTAAATATATCATTATAAATGACTTTAATGTTACTATACCATGATAGTTCTAAAAGTCTTAAATCATGGTAATTAAGTGTCACTGTAGACACTGCTGGGCCTACGTGCTGGGCACACAATAATGTGGGTAGAGAGGACATCATTGTCATGAGGTTAATTTTTTTTTTGGTACATTTGGTACATTTTACTTCGGCCTGTTGCCAGGATCAAGAATCAAAAACTCCGTCAATACAATAAATTTACACTAAGATAAGGCCAGACGCCATAAAATAAAATGGGTTTCGCCTTATAGTGCACAAATGCACTTAAACTAAGGAAGCGAGGAATTCGAACCTGCATGGTCGGGTGTGCGTTAAATAAAATCAAGATATTTTTCCCATTTCAGTGGTCCTGGTAGCCGCAGTATCCTGCTACCCCGACAAGACCGACCTGAAGCAGCTCAAGGCAGAGAACGCCCGCAAGAAGGCCTGTCTGCACGACTGTACTAAGGACTACGGCCCAATCTGTGCTGGAAAAACCGGGGAGAAGCCCAAGTCTTTCGGCAGCGAGTGTGTTATGAAGAACTATAACTGTGAGAACAAAGATAGTAAGTACATACCTACCTTTCTATTTATTGATTTATTAGGGTTCCGCTTGTATAAGAGAGTGGTCTTGCAAGGTCTCTTTGAATAAGGCACCTCTCCTCTGATCCAATGGGCAATAACGGTAGTGCCATTGAAGACAAAGGCAACATCTTCAAAATACAAAATGTGTTCAATATTTATTTTTATAAAGGAGCAGCTGTTAGACACACATAATAGATATACACACAAACACACATTCTACATAAATTCAAACAGGTATCAGTGATATCCTATTTATAATTATTATAATGATCTCACTCTCTCTCTCTCAACAGCCTATATTGGTCCACAGCTGGACGCAAGCCTCCCCCTGATAAGCGCCATATAATATCCATTCCTTTCTAATACCAAAAACGAATACCAATGGTTTTTGTTTATTGTCGTAATTAATATTCTATTCTTAACGGGTTTAACTTTTAATATTCTATTCCGAAAGTATGTGAAATGTGAATTTTATTTATTTATTAAATAAATTTCATTTATTTATTAACTACTGAACAGATAAAGATCAAATTTGGCGTACATTTAGAACATAACCTAACTTAGATAATAGGCCACTTATTAAACTGAACATAGGCGTGCGAAACCGAAAGCAGAAACTAGTCTCTTATAAAGAATAAAAAAATAACAACAAAAATTAATTAACTTCGTTTATTTGTCACATCCATGTTTTTATATGGAAGAGCAGGCCATTCTGGCAAAAGTATATTTACATACCTATGTACACAACCACACACGCATACACACTTACACACACACACATGACACAAACCCACACTATTAGGGTATTATGTCGCCCAGACTCTTAAGAGACTGGTGCCTCGTATGACCCCAAACACAAACACGCACACTCATACACACACCCCTCATATTATACGCCAATAACAAACATTTTGTAAATTAGTAAGTAGGTAGCTTTTAATATTAGCATGTAGGTAATTTGTAAATAATTATTCAAGAATCTAGGAGTTGGGCGTTGACCACACAGTTTTTAAGCTTCGGTAGTGTCATCGTTTCAAAAGCATCAGTGTACCATTGTAAAAACGATCTGAATAAATGATTTTTATTTTTTTATAAAAGGTTGTCTTAACAACTGTTTAGCATACAGAGTAACATATTTTATGCATATTGAAATGGTTTTTCAATTTCAATTTTCAAATAAAGCGAATATTCTTCCAGTTGCTTCTTCGTCTATAACCAAGCATTATCTAAAAATAAAATAGCCTTAAGTGAATAAGGAAAGAAATAGCTTATTAGGAATTTCCGACTTCATACGTTCTTTTATCAGATCTAAAAATCTGTTTGTAAAAACCTAGAACAATGTAAACTGCTATTATAATAGCGCTGCTAATTACATTTTAGCTGCGAGGTTCAGGGTCCATGGTTTTTTGTTAAGTGGCGAGTCATATAAACGTCTAATGTTCTTACTTACATTATTTTTTAGCTCCTGTCCGTAACTTGAGCGAGAGAAAAGAACACAAAATCCTATTCCAAATTTTGGTGCGACTACCTACTTATGTGCAAAATTTCAACGCGTTCCGTTCGGAAAGTTGTTACTATTGTAGTCTATCTCATCATCAGCTACATACTAGTCCACTGTTGGACATAGGCTTCCCCTAATGAGCGCCATAGCGCCCTGTCTTCAGCTTGCCGCATCCAGCATCTGCCAGCAGTCTTTCGCAAATCGTCATCCCAGCTGGTCGGAGGGCGTCCTACACTACGTTTGCCGAGTCGCGGTCTCCACTCAAGAACACGTTTACCCCAGTAGTAGTCGGTTCTTCTCGAGATATGGCCAGCCCACTGCCACTTCAGCTTGCTAATCCTTTGAGCTTTGTCGATAACCTTGGTAGTCTGTCTATGCCTAAACATCTCAGAACTTCATAAAGTTTTTTAATCGACGAAAAACAAAAGAGGAAAAAAAAGGTTCTACGTTTGTATGTTTTTTTTATGCATGTTCTTTGATTTCTCTTGAAAAACTTTTTGCCTATTGTATGGAGAACGATCCAGAGGTGTTACCAATTTTTTTCCTATTCCTATTTTTATTCCTTTTTTCCTAGTTAGAACATTAATTAAAAAAGTGTGTATTAATTAATAATTAATTAATAAATTCACTGTTTTAATTAATATTGCTACTCTACTGTTTACTTGTGTTAATTTTTACTGTTTTTAATTAATTAATAATTTACTAATTCATTGTTAATTAATTCACATTATTATTTTGTATTTAACAATAATAATTTCGATATTTTTGATTCCTATAAGGTTAACCCTAAATGCGTTTGGTCATTTGCTTAACGCACTATGACCATTTTTTTAGTTGTTGGTGTTTGGTAACCATTGTTATAGTCCGACCACCGTGTCGTGAGTCAACTGGCTTTTTGTCACCATGATGGTTGTAACTGGTTTGACCACTGAGGCTTGAATTGCATACAGCCCACAACAGACGGAGATATAGTATATATAATAAGTATTTATAAGTAGTATTTATAAGTATAAGTATTTATAGTAAGCTATAAATCAAGCTGCTACAGACTTTGGCTATGCTATTAACACTTTTGAATTCATTCGCTCTGTGGGTAAAACGAGACGTGGACACTCGAGTAAGGCTGGTCCATCAGTGTAAAGTCACCCAGCGAGCTATGGAGAGAGCTATGCTCGGAGTTTCTTAGATGGATAGGATTCGTAACGGATACATCCGATGCAGAACTAAGGTTATCGACATAGCTCAAAGGATTAGCAAGCTGAAGTGGCAGTGGGCTGGCCATATCTCGAGATGAACCAACAACCGCTGGGGTAAACGTGTTCTTGAGTGGAGACCGCGACTCGGCAAACGTAGTGTAGGTCGCCCTCCGTTCAGCTGGGATGACGATTTGCGAAACACTGCTGGCAGATGCTGGATGCGGCAAGCTAAAGACAGGGAGCTATGGCGCTTATTAGGGGAGGCTATGTCCAGCTGTGGACAAATATAGGCTGATGATGATGATGTTCGTAAAATATCGGGTTATATCTGTCGACATATTTTGGTGACGTAATAAAAATATACGTTATAGCTGTGTCTATGGTCATTCGCCGATTACTATAGAAAATATACTGTATTATACCTTGATATGATATATATTAATATATATTATAACTCCGTTTGTTGTGGGCTTAATAATCCCTGTATTATTTATTACCAACAATACATACACTTTGGATCTCTAAAGTGTATGACACACGTGTGTGTGTGTGGCACAGTGTATTTTACTTCTGCAGGTCGCATCGCTTCCTATTTTTGTTAATTTGTAAATCTATTTTAAGGTCCTAATAAAGACTTTTTACTACTTTTTTACTTTATTGTAGTAATTGTTATGATACTTTGTATGTACGAGTGGAGTAGGCTAATTTTAAAGCACAAGCTACATAGTTGATTAAAGTTAGGCTTAAAGACCGATTTTGAAACGGAAACAACAACAATTATTAATCCTAAAAATAATGCTGGTAAATTTACACAATAATCATCTAAAACACCAAGAACATTATATTTACAGATCGTACAAATATTTGTCCCGATTCAGGAATCGACCTGCGCAGGCAGATCTTCGCCCACCGCGCGACAGACAAAAAACAATCAAATTAAAAACAAAATAAAAGATCCACATACATTATAATTACGCCCATAACGTGTTGTGGCTAGATTGTGGCCACCACAAATAGATCACAACATTGTGAGCTTCGAGTTGTGGTTATCATGTTATTCGATCACAACACGCGGCCATTGCGCTAATTGCGGCGATGTCATGATCGCCATGTGGTTATGCGACTAAGAGACCCATCAGGGGGGGGGGGGTAGCAGCGCATCCCGCAGACCAATTCTACCAAACTGAGATCAACCCACATACCCAGCGAGGGGATTATCATTACCATCCATGACATAAACGTAGAGATAAAAGTCAAATATTTTCCACTTCTTCAAAAAATTAAGTGGACAAAATCAATGACACCTTGTTACTTACAAAGTTACAACTTGACGACCTCTGTGGCGGGGTGGGCGAAGGTCCGCCTGCGACGCAGGAGGTTGCGGGTTCGATTCCCGCCTTGTGACAAATATTTGTACGATCTGCAGGTATTTGTTCCGGGTGTTCTGGTCGTTTTCAATGTATAATAAAAAAATATCTATCTATGTATTGTATTGTATTATTATGTATATTAGTTATGTAGTACCCATAACACAAGCTCTGCGTAGCTTGGGGCTAGATAATGCTGTGTGAATTGTCCAGCATTATTTGTATTTATTTATTTAGTATTTATAAACCGGTTTATTGTACAAAATTAGACTTGTCTAAGTGCTTATTTTGTAAGCCTAAAGAAATAAACCTTATTGACATTTGAATAAAACCGCTTTTCAGGGAGGCCTGCGTCCAGTGAACCAATATAGGCTGTTGATGTGAGGCGAAGTGAGGAATTAATTTAGAATTAAAATTCAACTTTTTTTTCCAATTCCAGCTCTGTCGAAGATCAGCAATGGCGAGTGTCCCGGATCAGACGGCATTCGTCTCTCCTAAGTCCAAGATAAAAAAACAACAACAGTGAAACTTAGACTCTAAGTAAAAGCATTTTATCGTGTATTTTCAACTAACCGTAGGTTAAGGCTTTGAAGTATATCCCTAATCCCTATGTTACATCAAAGATGCTGTGATGAAGTAGATTAGTTCTTGAATTCAAAAAAAAATGTAAAGCTTCTATTAGCACGGAACTAAGTTTTTAGCGAGCATCATTAAGTTCATAACTTTGTCTTCAATTTTCTATATATGCATAGATTAAAATTTTCGTTTATTGCGTGTTATAGAAATAAGACTTTTATTATGCTCTAGAAGATGGTTGTAAATGTCGTTAAAAAAAATTTGAGATTCATATAAATGTACTAATTATACACTCATAATTTTCATTAATACCTAATGGAAAGTTAAAAGTCAGGGGGAGGCCTGCGTCCAGCAGTGGACCATTATAGGCTGTTGAGGATGAGGAGGAGGAGGGAAAGTTAAAGGAGATAAGTTAAGGAAGGTCGAGTCGAGAACGAAAATGAACTGGTGGCATATTTTATCCTCTAGAATAGAATACGCAATTGCGTGTCTCATTTAGTTATTTTTAAATTGCTACTCTAATATACGGTGTTTTATTCCCGATTGGCTGAAATGAGACACATATAACATACAATAGAATTAAATTAAAACTAGTATTCAGGTTTTCAAAAAATTATCTGAGCGTCTGGTCGAAGCGACGCGTGACCCGAGAGCTGGTGAGTATCTGGCACAGCGCATCAGCATTGCTATACAGCGGGGCAATGCAGCCAGTGTCTTAGGCACGCTTCCAACTGGTATTGATATGGATCAGTTGAGCTACCTGTAGATTGCTTGCAACAGTTTGCAGATAGCTTAATTGTTTCTATTGTAAATACTAGTTTTAATTTAAATTTGTTATTTGATTGTTATTTTCTTTCTGAATAAAGTGGAGTATTCAATTGAAACATTGAGCTAACTGCAGACTGTTGCAATTTCTTATATCTGAGAAGTCAAACAGAGGCATTAATATTCGTTTACAAAATGGCCGAGACATCATTCTATTGTTAGGTTGTAATGGTACCAAAATCATTTGTTTGTTGGGTATGCATGATTTGATAGACTGTAAAAACTAACACACTGCTGTTGAGCAGAGGGATCACTTAAGGTGGATGCAAACATCTATGCTCCCTTAGAAACGTACTTTCCGATTCATTTGGGAAAAGCGTCTCCGATTGTAATTATATTTTTCATACATCGTCGGATAGTAAAGATAGATAATACTTTATTCATCACCAATTAAGAAAAAAAATGATATTATTTTAAATTTAACATATAAATTAGAATAGCAATGGATTTGGCGGCCTTATCGCTTAAAGCGATAGGAAACATCTAAGTTTGCACCGTTTCAGTTTTTCAAAAAACAAAATCATCATTAAAATTATGAGAGCGGAATTGATAAAATTGCTTGAAAATTAATTGAAATGATTTTTCGCTCTAATTTAAAAGCTAAACGGTACAAACATGACAGTCTCAATCATGGAGGTACAACGATGTTTTCAATGCAACAATTAATCGAATGACAAAACTCACACGCTAATTGCCGCTCGACTATAAAAACCCATCTTCTTTAGCCGACCAAAATTAATTTTTTAATAAAAACGACGTTTTTTAAATTTTTTGTTGACATTTAAAACATAGTCCCAGTGATTTTACCTTTGATTTTTTACTAACTCGCTTTCTGCTTAACTATTTACTAATTTTTATGATCAAATAGAATTTAGTAGTCTACCAAATTTTGCTGGTGGTTTTTATTTTACAGCTGACCAAAACACATATAATGCTGTCCAAATAGTTTTTAACTGATTTTTCCGGCTGACAAATATTTAAAGAAACGTCTTTTAATATAATTTTTTATTTACGTCCTTTCTTAAACATTTGAGTATGCAGAATTTCATTGCGTAGTATGTAGGTAGTTTCCAAATGAATCGGAAATTAAGTTTCTATGGAATGATAGAGGTTCGCACCCACCTTAATAATATTTTTTTTGAAGTGTAGATAGTTATCACCCTTTTCACGGGTTTTGATGCCAATAATGAATCTGTGTGTGAGTTATATATTCAGTTCTTTCACAAACGCAATAATACGAAAAGGAAAATGAGACATATACATATTTGTTGCATTTTTCGGCTACACCTCGTTTGTGTCTACTGTCTACTGTAATTCAAATACTTCTTTTTAAGTATGCAGGTCTGTTAATTAACCCTTTACTTGCCCATGGCGAATATGTAGGTTCTAGCATATCCGTCGTAACTTCATGGCTGTGACGCGTCTCTTTGTGTTGCACCACCGAGGTCGGGGAGTGCAGTTAACTAAGTACCTACTTACTTATGTAGATAGTAAATACGGACCTTTCGACCCTGGGTCTAATCAATGTTGACATACGGGGTCTGAATGTAATCTCTGTGTGCAATCGCGAAGTTTATGTGCCCCAGAACGAGTTATCGAGACTGCCTGTCGCCGATTCTAAGTAAACATTTTGTCCTTAGGTATTAGTGTTTACTTGTTCAAGCATATATCTACCTACTTATTCAATGTTTGAACAGCCAAATCCTGTTCTAAATACTATAACTCCAGCGGGGATATACTTTATAGTATGTATGTATATTGTGTATAACTTTACTATACCGAAGGCAATTTTATACAAAATTAATAGAAAAAAGAACATTACAATCAAATAATAGAAATAAATTAATACTAGTATTTACAATAGAAACAATTGAGCTAACTGCAGACTGTTGCAAACGATCTACAGGTAGCTCAACTGATCCATATCAATACCAGTCGGAAGCGTGCCCAAGACACTGGCTGCATTGCCCCGCTGTATGGCAATGCTGATGCGCTGTGCCAGATACTCACCAGCTCTCGGGACACGCGTCGCTAGAAAAATATAGAAAAATGACATCGATTGAGTAAACTATTTTATTTCAATATTATCATTAACTTAATTATGAAAAAGGCACATAAGATTTGTATGTTATTCTGAGCCCTGAAATTTTGTCTAAGGTATTCATTTCAAACTAAGTATACATAAATGCAGTAACTGTATTCAACCCTTATTGTGGTCATACTTTGTCGTGCACAGGAACTTGTATTGGTATAAAGAAATTTAAAAATCTTTAATCTAGTATAAGAAAGAAAATTACAGTCAAATAATAGAATGAAATTTGTATTTATAATTAAAACAATTGAGCTAACTGCAGACTGTTGCAAACAATCTATAGGTAGCTCAACTGATCAATATCAATACCAGTCGGAAGCGTGCCTAAGATACTGGCTGCATAAAGAAATATTCATATTTTAGAACAAATAAAGTAAAGAAAAACTCATAAAGCGTAGCAGTGCGTGCGCGTTGACGTCTTTTTTTAGCGCTACGCGTGTGTCTACGTCTTTACGTATCAAACATTTTAAGTACCTAGGTTCCAACGAGTTCTTATTCAGTTTTAAACTGAAATCCACTTTTGATGCTTGGAGTGGTAGGTACCTCTTCTAAGTTTAAATTCTTCCGTTTTATGAAAGATAATATAAGATTTTAGGGGTCTACGCTCCTTTCCTATACTTCCTCTTAGCCTATAACGAATTTGAATTTGATCTGCAGGGAGGATTCTTTGAAATTTCCATTCTTTTGAAGTTTGAACTGTTAACAGTGATGGGGTCGAGCACAGTCCTGAAGAGTTCTTATTATAATTTGAATTGAAAAGGCCAGTATAATTTGATCGAACTCTTTATTAAACTATTTTTTAAATCTATTACATTGTTAGCAGTAACGGGGACCGAGTTGGATCAGTCGAAACGTTACAAACAATACAATGTGCTCGTACTTTGTACAATAAATAAGACTTCGCCATGGATATTTATTAGAAAAGATACAAAAAAATCTTAGTTATAAATGAAATATTTTTTCATATTGGTAGACTAACATAATGTATTCGATATTTACGTCAACTATATAAGATAGTTTCACGCACGTTTTTTTGTGAAAACCAATGTGAAAACACTTCGTTTTTGTTTCGTAGTGATAGTGAACTTAAAGATTATTTGAGCATATTTAATGCAATTAAACTTGACGTTGTGGTTAAAGTATAATCTAATTTAATAGTCTAAAAGAATTTTAAAATTAATACCAAAGCCTTACCACATTGTTGCTGTTAAATCGTATGCGAACGAATTATTAGACATAACAGCACAAATACATCCAGCAAGGTTTGAGAGTTACTAGCACCGATGACATAAAAAATCTTATCGTTTAAGTTTAAACCATAAAATATAGGTCCTACAAAAGTAACTAAAAAAGAAAAGAGATATATACTTATTAAAATACAAAATTAACTCTAAAATAGAAAGTACGATGTATTCCGATATTTATAATTCAAGTGAAAATTTATTATGGTTGAGGTTTAAAAGTTAGGTATAATTTATAAAATAAAGCAACCGATTTAGAAAATTAAAATTATGACGTTAGAGCTCTTGTACTTGTGTCGAGGATCAGCACTCTCCGAGGCTAGTGATCGCGTAATCTGAAAAAAGAAAAAAATCGATTATGAGAGTGATGAAATAGAGAGTGCATCTGTGTTTGCGCACACACTCTAACATTGTAGTCTGTACATGTCTAGTCTCCGTTGAAAATGGTCGTAGCCGAAATTCGGCTAGGACGACAACACCTTGTTTTACCCCCTCACTAGATAGAGGGGATTTGTTTTATTGGCAACTTTGATAGTTTGATGTAGATATCTGTTTTTGTGAGAGTATTTTTGTAGAAGCAATATTCAGAGTTTTTCACTTTATAACTTTTAGTGACCATTAGTTATAGACAGAGCTTTCTAGCACTACTTAAACACATTATGGGAATAAAAATGACTAAGGTTATTGTACCTATTATAGTGCGTAAGCCACTCTGGGTAATATCTAAGAAATTAAATAAGAATAGAAAAATAAAATAATAGATGGTTAAAGCTCACCCGTACCTACCGGTGGGGCGCAGGTTTGAGTCCTGCGGAAATCGAATTTTTTTTGGAACTTATTTAATTTCTTAAAAATGAATAATTTTAGAATTCGTTCTAATAAATTCTAAGTTAAAATTCGTTGATGCGCTTTAGTAACATTGCACACTTTTGATACCTTGAACGAATCGTCGATGTGCACTTGAAGAAGAATATCAACATAGTCCTGTTTCTGTACAGGGTCAAGTAGGCGTATCAAGGCCTCTATCTAAGTACTCTCTACGTTTAAACATAAAGAATACTCACACGTGCTCTCATGACATGAAACCGCCTGCAGCTCGCAAAGCGTAGCAAAGGTCCTCGCAGTGCCCACAGCATCGAACGCGCACACCGGCCCCAATGGGGGCGCCATACACCTGCCCACGCAGAGTGGCGGCGGTACCCCCTCACGCACACGGCCCCGCGAGATGGCCGCCGGTATCTTCATCCCGTCGGATATCTCGTTCCCGTGAGCTACCCGAGACGGGAAGAATGGGAGGCTGGCGGAAAGTGCCTGGCACCACGCTGGAATAGAAAAAAGTATTATAAGGTTGGGTTCTTTTTACAGACCTTTGTTTGACCATATTCTCATTGGTAATAGTACTTTGTACTTCCTTTATTCTATGTATTTCCTTCTGTATTGTATTTTGTGTGGTAAAATAAAGAGTTTCATATCTTTCTATCTATCTATCTAATATTAATTGACGATGTGGCCGACGAAAGTCTAGAAGACACCTACTATTTACTCTTGTCTTGACAGCTTGTAATGGTCGGAAAAATCGAAGCAGAACCAAGTTCTAACCTTTACTTTTGGAAAGGATTTGGTCTTTCTGACGACGTAGGAAAGAGACTAGCCTGAATTAGACTAGCGCAGGACCTTAAGCCGGTCTCTGAACGGCTTACAGGACATTATAGTTCTTGAAGTCTGTGCAGGAAAATATGTTGCTGCATTATAATGATAAGGAGACGTTATTCTACATTTATAAGCCCTTCCTTATTCTTAACTTACGATTTTGCGTCCACGCTAAATTTTTTGTTTAATTAAATTAAAAATTAAATTAAATTATGCTGGACAATTCACACAGCATTATCTAGCCCCAAGGTAAGCAGAGCTTGTGTTATGGGTACTAGATGATATACGTAATATTATACATTACATAGATAGATATTTTTTATTATACATAGAAAACACCCAGACCAACGGAACAAATTTCTGCAGATCGTACACAAATTTGTTCCGAGGCGGGGATCGAACCCGCAACCTCTTGCGTCGCAGGCAGACTCTCGCCCGCTGCGCCACTGAGGTCGTCCTTACTCCTTAATCTGCATATAAGAGAAGTCAGGGACGAAATCAAAAGTGAAACTAAGTATTATCAACATTATTCTATTATTTTTAAACATAATCAGCTCAAAAGGAGAAAATGGATGGCAGGAGAAAATCCTGTAGGGTTAAGCCAAGAGAAAAACAACATGTCAATCTGTTGAAATAAATCTTACCTGTGATATTTACAGCCCATATCTCTTAAAACTATAGCATGCCAACCCTGAAATTATAGGCTCCAGCATATCTGCACAAACAAAGTACCTACAACTTATCAACAATGATAATTTATTGAGGACAGAAACGTAGCTTAATTATTTCTTGTTTTATTCCATTGTAAAAGCAATTGTTATGACATTTTGTTTGAGATTACTGGATAACTCTTTGACCCTTGAACGTTACATTACAGTGCTGCAGATGTCTCACCGCAATTTTTTGCCACTGATTCAAAAAATCATTTTTTTTATCAGGATCCTTTTTTATTACTGTTATTAATAAAGGGCTTTTCTAAAATGTGTTGTGAGGTTTAACAGAAGTAATTACATAAAATATTTCCTAGCCTAGATAACTTCTCCGAGGGATGCGCGCAGAGGAACCAAATGAGTAAAAACTTCTGAGCTTAAGTATCCTTTCTTGGTATACGTAAATAACAAGGAAAACATGCTTTACTAGAATTTATTATGATGTTTAGACTTACAATTAATGTGTGTTGCACTGCAATCAGTGTATATTTACCTAAATAATCGTGTGATCTCATGCATATTACGCATTTAGTGGTGCTTATCTATCGGCGCTGACGGGTCAGTGAGTAAATAAATGCACACGCCCAAGCCCATTCAGAGTGCTTTCACACTATACCGTCAGTCTATCGACAACGCAATGGTGGTGATACGGTTTGGAGCGATCATTTTATAACTTAGACAAGGATCGTTCCGAAATACTAACTCTTTCATGTCTCTTTGGTCGCATTGGGAGAGTCAAATAAGGCACGATCACTGCTAGCGTCGGCGGTGCGACGCGCAGGGGCGCGCCGTCGGTTCACGTAGTTGCAGATCGCTCTCTGTGTTTTCAGCCATGAAAGTGCTAGAGGTTAAAAGTGTTATGTTTTTCTGTAAGTTTTGATATTTTGAGCAGTACAGACTATCTAGATAGATGTGAATGGTTACATGTTCTACGAAAATTTAATAATGCCCAAAAAATTTCGGTTTCGGCAACTTTCCCCTGTGCGAGTATTCGAGTACCCATTATAAAGCAAAAAGCTATGATTACCATATGTTGTCAAACGTTTGCGGTAAAAATTGGTTGCTGTTTCCGTTTTTTATTGAATTTTTGTAATCATCATCAACTTCAACAGATGCCAATGCCGGGTAATGTGAAATCTCTCGAATCAGTGAGCTTGTATTTTAATCTTGTTGGTAGGTATCTCATTGTTGACGTTTAAATTACAATCAAAGCAAACAACTAGATCATTCCTAATTATAAACGGATCTATGCACTCATTAATAATTGGATGACTTATTGTTCTAAAAAGTAAATATTATAATATAATACGAATCTATTATTCTGCTTTGCAAAGTGCTAAATCTGAGCAACAATAAGCACTACCTTACGATATAATGGTCCATCCGCACACTGTTGAGGAAGTTGTCTGAACTTGAATTCTTTTTGCTAGAAAAACTTTTCTTAACTCACTTTCGCTTCGAGAGCTATGAAGGCTTTTCGAAAGCTTTTCGTTAGCTTGTTGGCTGTGCTGGTCTTCTTGAGAGATAATGTCGGGAGGTCGCTAGGGTGTTCAACAAAATTATAATTTCCGACTTTCAAATTGACATCGATATCGATGCAAAATATGGTCAAACACTACGTACATACATATAAACGTTTATAAATCTACGTTAAATAAGCCCTCATCATTTATCAATTAGACTCCCTGATCGAAGGGGTAGGATGACCATAACTGCAGAGCTGTTAAATTGTGTATATAAACTAAAGTATTTCGCTAAGGATAACGGTCATTTCTATGAAACGCAGTTAGTAAACGTTGTACACACTAATGGAATTTGTCTAATGCAAATTCCATTAGTGACTAAGTAAACATGAGTTAACGTAGACAACCTTTGCTAATTTTGAGGTATCACGTGAATAAGGAGCCGTGTGGTGCCAGCTTAGAACTTTACCACCCCAACTCTTCCCGTGGGTGTCTTAAGAGGCGATTAACGGACATACACCGGGAGGCGGGCAGCAGCGCCTCTCGCAGAATAGATCTACCACCGAACTGCATCCCCAACCCACATGCCCCATTACCCCCATGAGATAAAAGCCAATCAGGCGCTTATCAGGGGAGGCCTGCGTCCAGCAGTGGACCGTTAAAGGCTGTTGAGGAAGATGTAGTCCTGATTCTGACTATTATTGAGATAAAAGTCAATAAGGTGCTTATCAGGAGAGGCCTGCGTCCAGCATTGGAACATTATAGGCTGTTGAGAAAGGTAGAGTCCTGATTCTGATTATTATGAACCTCAACAAAACAGTCAAAACCAGCTCTGGGAAAAAGTCAATAGTCATTAACGTGCTTCGTGCATCCATTCTCCTGTTATGTTGACCTGAGTTGGTCACAGAAAATTGAAAATTCTTATGATTTTGGCTGTAAGGCCTATCCATTGTTCAGGGGAGTTACCCATAAAAAGTAGACAAGTAGGTACAAAGTAGGTGACTGTCCATGCCGTGCTGAAAATTACCAGTTGTTACTTTCAAACGTGTTTATGATAAAATAATTCTACCAACTAGGTTTTTCAATGACTCACATTATTCTATGGTACAGCGCACATTAGAGGTTTAATGACTTGGCATGCTACTAAAATTTTATAGGTATTATGTTTTGTTCTGTTCTTCGAATGCCGTTTGGTTCTATCTATTATCTAGGTATCTATATTTGTCTGGTCGAAGCGACGCGTGACCCGAGAGCCGGTGAGTATCTGGCACAGCGCATCAGCATTGCCATACAGCGGAGCAATGCAGCCAGTGTCTTGGGCATGCTTCCGACTGGTATTGATACGGATCAGTTGAGCTACCTGTAGATTGTTTGCAATAGTTTGCAGAGAGCAGAGATTATAGATTATTTTTCGCTTCTTCCACTAGTGGACAAAAAATTGAAGCTAATAAAATCAATAACATCATATTTCTTATTTGATAATAATGACTATTTATATACATGTTTATAGTATTAAATTTGACTTTGACTTTATATTATTTGATTGTAATTTTTTGAATTACTGACATATTTCATAATTCCATCGTTCTAGCTGATAACCGCTTCCAGCGGCATACTACGAAAGCGTATGGCATCTTATTTTTTTGTGTATTGACCGAATATGCTAAGTATGAGATTTCTATGAAACTGACACTAGCAAAGAAGTGGTCACTTACGGATTGGAGGTTATTGGTAGATGTGTCTCTACCACCAGCTGCTAACAACAAATATGTAAGTCAAACTATGGTAGTTTAGAAAATTGGTCTTTTGAGAATAATTCTATTATCTACAAACATCGCTGCATTGAGTGAAGTCCGCGACGAGTTTCAAGTTCCAATTTAATAATAATAATGCTGGATAATTCAAATTCATTTCAGCAGAGCTTGTGTTATGGGTACTAGATAACTAATATACATAATACAATACAATACATAAGTAGATAGATATTTTTTATTATACATAGAAACGACCAGAACACCCTGAACAAATGTCTGCAGATCGTACAAACATTTGTCCCAAGGCGGGAATCGCACCCGCAACCTCTTGCGTCGCAGGCGGACCTGCGCCCACCGCGCCACAGAGGTCGTCGACCATGTCCAACGCAGGGACTCAAGCATAACATCATAAAAGGAGCCAAAAAGGTGCTAATGAGGGGAGACCCAGGTCTAGCAGTAGACAGTGGATAAGCTGATGTTGTTGATGATGATGGCGCTGCGGTGTATGGTGGCCTCGTTGGCCATCTCACATCCTTTAGGACAGAAACAGCTGCACTAATTGCACAGCACATGGACGTCTGCCTGTCTGCCCTATGATCGATTACGCAGCTAAATTTAAACATGTGCATTGTGCAGGGTTGATAACCCAGGGTGATCACTGATTTGCGGATCTCTGACGCTTGGTAAGAACCCAGTGGATTTTTAGGCTGTATGTTTTTGAGCCATAAAGAAAGAAGTTGAAGGTTTTTGAACAATTACTTTACGATCCCTCCCATCTTAAGGATTTCCCAAGGTACTCCGTTATACCATCATAGATTCATAGTTATTCTGAAGTGTGTATTAGGCACAGGAAAATTTATATATTTACATTGATTAATTTTAGTTTTTGAAGAAAATATTAATATCAAATAATAGTAAGTGGTTTAGTCTTTTCGGTCAACGTTTTATCATTAACACGCATCTCTTCTGTAATGTAACATATCAAATGGCAGCTTGTGATATATATCATCAACCTCAACCTTAACAGCCTGTAATGGTCCACTGCTAGACGCAGGCGTCCCCTGATTTTTATATCTCAGGGTCGGGGGGGGGGGGGGTAATGCCCATAATCGTCACGCTTGGCATGCGGGTTAGGGATCGCAGTTCGGTGGTAGATTTATTCTGCAAGAGGCGCTGCTGCCCGCCCCCGGTCTCTGTCCCTTAGTCGCCTGGAAGAGTTGGGGTGGTGCAAATTCTAAGCCGGCACCACACGGCTATAAGTATATCCATTCATGTGAAAATATTCTGTTTAACACTTTCATGTCTGAAAACACTCAGAGCGATCTGCAACTCCGTGTTCCGACGGCGCGCCCCTGCGGGTAAATTGTCTCCGCGCGACAAAAAGTCGCGTCGCGGCAACCCTACGCCCAGACGCCAATCCGTCTCATGTGTTCTGCATTTGTTTCTGCAGCTGCCGACTTTGCTTTCATGCTGGAAGCCATGCCTACCTCCCGCTTTGAGCAAGCACTTCCAGAACGGGTACCTAAATAAGTTTTACTAGGTTTCATTGCTCTACAATATAGTACATATAAAAATGACACAATTACAACATGGGTCTTCAAAACAAGAGTGATGTAAGGACGGTGTCTTTTACATCATCGGTAGCCAATGACATAGTGATGAAGTAATGAAGTCGCCGATGATCGGCTATATCGTCACATTCCATCAGATGAGATTGTGATCAAACGGAGGTCTATTTTATCTAGATTATAAAAAAATATGGCGAGATATTGAACCACGTTTTCATTGATATTTTTTTCCAGTTTTTGATTGGGCAGCAGCGCCTCTTGCAGAATAGATCTACCACTGAACTGTGATCTCCAACCCGCAAGCTCAGCGTGTGGATTATGGGAATTACCCTCCCATGTAATAAAAACCAAAAATATTTATTTATTATTATTAATGAGGCGATTATCAGGGCGAGACCAATATAAGCTGTTGAGGTTGAGGATTAGGTTAAAGTCTCGTTATTAACCCATTTTATAAAACACAAACTGTGTTAGGAAGTTGAAAATTAAAACATTACAAAATACTTTCCATCTTCTAGTCCCACCTTTCCTTTTGCCTCTGTAGGAAACGACGAAAAGCAGCAATAGGTACATTTCCTCTAGATGCTTAAAAACAATCAAATGGTTTTAAACCAGGTAGCTTCAGATTCTCGTCATCCATCCCGCAATGCTTGAAAACGAAATTTTTCAATCAGTGCATCCTACCCGTCATGACCTACGGAGCTGAGACGAGGACACTCACGGTAGGGCTGGTCCACCAGTTTAAAGTCACCCAGCGAGCTACGGAGAGCTATGCTCGGAGTTTCTCTGAAGGATAGGATTCGCAACGAATACGGGTGTATTCGTTGCGAATCCTATCCTTCAGAGAAATAAGGTTATTGACATAGCTCAAAGGATTAGCAAGCTGAAGTGGCAGTGGGCTGGCCATATCTCGAGAAGAACCGACAACCGCTGGGGTAAACGTTCTTGAGTGGAGACCGCAACTCGGCAAACGTAGTGTAGGACGCTCTCCGACCAGGTGGGATGACGATATGCGAAAGACTGCTGGCAGATGCTGGATGCGACAAGCTAAAGACAGGGCGCTATGGCGCTCATTAGGGGAGGCCTATGTCCAGCTGTGGACTAATACAGGCGATGATGATGATAGCTCCAGAGGTATATAGCGAAGGAATCGAATACCTACCGTAAGTTTTTGTTCAAGGTTTTATTAAATATTTAAATTGTTATTTTGTTTTGATAGGTAAACGTCGTAATTTGTTATCGGGAGGAAAACTCTAAGTAAATAGGTACATAGGCCTCATTATTTTACGAGTACGATGTTGGTAAACACATAAGTGCGAGACCTTTTGAACTCTATGATTTATCACATAGGTCTCAAAACATAGCACAGACGTGTTTGTCGTAGGTAGCAGGTAGGTACTTCTTTAGGTACCTACCTAAATATAATAAGTATGAAGTAAATTAGTTCATGAGGTACATGTAAGTGGTTAGAGTTGTAGGTAATAATTATTTTTGTAATACAATATTATTTGTATTGTAATAAGCAGGTAAACATTTTAACCAATAAACTTGGTCAATTTATAATAAATTGTTCAGTTTTATCTCAGGCAGTTTTGCGAATATGTACTTACCCGTTAGGTTGAAATAACAATAATTAAATAAAGTTTAATAAGCATCGTATTTGATGGCTGTTTTTTCCTCTAGCTAGACAAAGACGTACCTACCTAAGTACCTATACTTACTTGTAATGCAAGTAGGACCTAGTTTTGAGCTTTCGCAAAATGGCTGATGGTGATGATGGATGATGTACCTAATTATAAGATTAAAAGCTTACCAGTTGCTAAAACTACGCAGAACAGAATCTTTCCGTTCACCATTTCCACAATTTTGTCCTTTTCGAGTTTCACGGCACTTCACTTCAGTCTTTGTGAATCCAAATTCACGTTCGTCGTTCGAAAATTCAAACTTGAATATCAAAATGGCGTTCGCGAGCGAAGTAAAAAGTTTTTATTCGTAAGAAAACGCGGGAGTTTTATATTTCGTGGAACGTTTGATGTTTATTGTTGCGTACTTATCGGTTTACTGATGCATCGGGGAGCGTGGTTGGAAGCCCGAGGGAGTGGGAGGGTAGGGGGGTGGCAGTTGGATGATAACCTCCGACTCGGCCGGAGGACGCTGATAACGAGTCGGTAGGTGCCGACTTTCAAATGAGAGCGAGCATTCTTTCAAGCAAATGTTTGCGGAGGTTTAAAGGACAGAGCTTGATTTTTAATGGGTATATAGTATATAATCAATACCTACAACTTTCATGTTTAACTGAAGAGGACCTTTAAGTAAATAAAGATATAAATCTTTATGTATAATTTTATACGATAAAATATAAAATCTGCAATAATCTGCCGGAATTCATAACTAGTGCCGCGTTGACGGCAATATTCTCTAACAAAGTGAAGTGAATCCTAGTGGACTGGGCATACTACAGTCTAGATGAGTTCATTGTTGAGAAAGATGAAACCGATGTTGTAGATCCATATTTTTGATACTAAAATACGTTTGCTAAGATTACCAAGGAAATTTATACCCTACTTAGTTTTATAACTGGTAAAGTACCTAGCTAAGGTGCCCATTACGCTTATCCAATTTCTTTGTCCAATGGACATGATCAAAGAACTTGGATAAAGTAAATTGGATGAAGTCATCGAAGTTCTTTGATCAAATGTAAATTGGACAAAGATATTGGATGAGTGGAATGATCATAAATCCAAGAAATTTGATCAAATATTGGACGAAGAACTTGGACAAAGTATTTATAAATAGTATGTGCTTGACATGTAAGACAATTTTCTTTGAAATAAAGAACTCAACTAAACTGGTTAAACTTTTATAAAAATGGTTAGACTTGACCTAAAAGGTAATTTACTCAAGTAGGTATAAATAAAATGTAAGAAAATATTCTTATGACGCAGAATAAATATTAATTAGAGAAAACCTACATCGTACTTTAAAACTTGTATTTCAAAAATCCGCGGTTTGGCGCGAGTTATTTTTTTTGTGTGTAACTATTTGCCGCAAATACTAAACCATTTTTACGAATATACGATAAAACTAACTTTGATCATTTGTATTTTTGAACATTTGGGACTCTGCAGATTTTAATTCAGATTTTCATAAATCAGATTTTTTCCCAAATGCACCAACAGTAAAAATGAATCGAAGTTGGTTTTATGATGAGCTCCATATGAGTTCATAGAAAATGGTTTACGATTTGCGGCAAATTTCTTTTCGCTAGCTTTATTGTGCTAATGTAAATAAAATAAAAACACAAAAAATATGAACCTCGCGCCAATCCGCGGTAGATGAGATATGACAACTACAAAGATTGACTTGACTTGTTATTATTTTTACTATCATGAGGAAAATTCCCTCGTCCCTGACGAGGGAATTTTCCTCGTCCCTGTTTTACTAACTAGAAGGTACCTATAATAGAAACAAGACAACTGACCACCCTAATCATTTCTTGGAAAATGACTCGCATAGATGGAACATAGCATAAAACTATTTGTCACGTTACGTTCTGTCATATATCATCATCATCACATAAATACAATTTATTGATAGAATCATTACTTCAACCAATACACCATTCCAACCAGTGCGATTATTCAAAGAAATGAGGTTGGCTCACTGACATGAAATAAGTATTTATGCATTTTTAGTGGACTTGCGGTATAGAAAAGTATGGAATAGCATTTCGATTCGAATTTTAAAAACTCTTTCCACACTAGCGGACAAATGCACTTTTGGACTCAGATTTCTAATGGCAAGCAGAATCTTTCCGAGTTTGTGAGGTGAAAAGATACTTTTGATGAGCAGAGAGAGAGAGAAAGAGAGAGACTGTGTTGAATGGAAAATGTATAAAACCTTCCATGTCCAAGAAACAAGGCCTTGAGTATTGAACTCCACCTGATTTAAAAATGAAAGGATTGAGAGATAAAATACCTATACAATAGCTTACTTTCAATTCAAATTTCTTGAAACAATGTAATAAATGTAATAATAATAGGTACCTATTATTATATTAATAAAGAAGTTTTGGCGTTGTTTTCAGCCCAACTTTAGGCAAAAGTTAGTGCCATTGTAAAGATGGGCCAATAACAACGGCAAAACTACTTTATTATGGTGTATCTTTTATGCTTGTAGGTATTGTAACTTTGCACGCATAAAGATATGGACCTAGAATATCTTACCTCAATAGCCAATGGTCCACTGCTGGACGCAGGCCTCCCCCTAAGTTTTTATCTCATGAGGGGTAATTAATACTCATAATCCCCACGCTGGGCATAGAATATCATACAGGCTACTTTTTATCTCAGAAGCTAGCAATAGGGATGATGGACTCTTGTTTAGCATTAAAAAAAATATTTTCTTTAAAAATATTACTATTCGATAAGAAAATTTACAAAAATAGAGTAATTTTAAACTTTTCCGATAAAACACTAACAACTGTCACGTCACGTAACTGAAATGACGTCACTAACCGCAAAACATTGGTCGCGATTCATGACATGACTGTATGTTGTATGTCCATTGTTCGATTAGGACATGTGTTTTCTTAATTTTACTTGAATACAAAAAATCAAAATAAACACAAAGTTTAACAAAACCTGTGCAGTGCCCCTGTGTAAAAGTACAACAATTACCTACTACACCGGAAAAATTGTTTATTCATGTGCCAAAAGATAAGCAAATGTTACGAATTTATTGTTTTAGGCACATAACCTAACTTTGTAAACAGTGATTTAAACGATGTTCTAAACACGATAAATTATATATAAAAAGCAGAAAATCATCTATTACAAATGTACTTGACTGTTATTTATGTATTCGTAGATAGATAAATGGTATTAAACGTAAAAGTGTAGGTACCTACAAAGATGTTTTCACGTTCCTGAATTATGAACCACAAAAGTCTTCGTTTCTTGCAAAAAGTTTGCCACCATCAACAAATCTACTTTTGGTAAGTTGGAACTATTCCCTTTAGTGAATCCGGATTCCATCATGTATTAATATTATGTAATTCACAGACTAATTCGTCGTTATGACAAAATGCAGAGAAGTAAACAAACAGTGCGACAGCTTGTTTTGCGGTTAGTGACGTCATAAGCTTATAATGGCATTTGCAGTCACTTGACAACAGATTATAAATATAGCATTTAAAATCATTTTTAATAAATTTAATAAGTTATATTATATTATAAAAATGTGATTTTCGATATTCTAATAATACAAATGATCATAAAATTAACACTAAACTTTAATTTGTGATTATGGTTAACATCCCTATTAATAAGTATGTACTTACTAATCTGCCGCATGCCGTAAGAATCACGCCACTATGATAAGAAGCAGCATTTTTGGGTTCAAATAAGTTCACAATAAGATCATTACTTTTTAATGTCGGAAAGTAGGTAGAAATAATATAAAACCTGTTTTCAGAACTTGTAAGTCTGGTGTCTGGTGTCTTGCTTAGTCTAGTCTGTTTAAATTAAAATCAGTACCAAAGTAAAAAAAAAAAAAAAAAGTTAAGTTAAGTTAAGTACCCAGGATATCTTTCTAGGTTTCTTTTACTCTATTTTAGTTGTGTCTGAAACAATAACGTTTTCTTAACCAACTGATATTTATAAATAAAACCGGCCAAGTCGGGCTCGCGGACGAAGAGTTCCGTACCATCATCTATAAAAACAACAGAAAATCACGTTTTTG
The DNA here is from genome assembly GCA_946478455.1 of Eupithecia vulgata. Taxonomy (NCBI): domain Eukaryota; kingdom Metazoa; phylum Arthropoda; class Insecta; order Lepidoptera; family Geometridae; genus Eupithecia; species Eupithecia vulgata. Next base: position 5,272,243 of record OX297869.1, on the reverse strand, counting down.
TATGGGATCCCTTTAAATATTTTTTGCGTTTAATTTAAGAGGATATTATATTGAGAATATTTAAAGCGTCTACCTGCAGCCTTTATAAATATCAAGCAAAAACGAGCAAAAAATCACTTTTGTTGCCCCCCTTAAATATTTATTTTATTCTGTATTTATTGTTATAGCGGCAACTAAAATACATCATCTGTGAAAATTTCAAGTGTCTAATCATCACGGTCCATGAGATACAGCTTAGTGACAGACGGACAGACAGACAGTCGGACGGACAGCGGAAACGTTTTACCGTTTGGGAACGGAAACCTGACAAAATTATTTAATTTTGAAAAAAAAAACTCGTAGTATGTTTTTAGCCATTTTAACGTAAATTAACGTAAAGAAGATATTATTAACGCGCGAATAATGATCGATACGATTAATTTTTTTTAATCCGACCTGAAAAAACCCTCTAAAAAAAATTTGTTACGTATCATAGTAACTATAATTCGCCAGCATTTTATTAGTGGGATAGTTTGAATTTCCTAATAATTTTATAAATCGAATTAATAAAAGTAATTTACAATAATATTTATGAATCTACAACACGTTCGTATGATAATAATTCAGGAAAATAGCACTGGGGAATTCACAAGGCGGGTGAAGAAGTTCAAATTTAACAGATACTTATTTTTAGTGATGGGATATTATTTTTTATCGATAATCTACTATAACAGAAAAACTTTTTCTTGTTTATAAATAATACAAAATCGATACAGTTAAAAGCCATTAATTTTATTACATTTGAGGCAGACTTTTAGAGCGTTGCTTGTTGCCAAACAATAATGCCTAAGTAAGTTTTATAGTTGAATACGTGTTTATGTTTCAGTTCTCATAATAAGATAAAAAACACAAAAATAAAGATTTATTAAAAAATATATATATTATGCTAATTTTTGCCTACGTCTCCCGAGTTCATATAACTACTTTTTATTGATGGTTTCGTTCAATCGACAAGAATCTTGTAGGTAATCATAATGTCAGATGATACTACCGTAAGTAAGTTATTATAATGACGGAAACATAATGGATATTCAACGGACCAATAAAGGTTGTTCTAAGAAGATAGATCCTTAAATGAAAATCGATTATGGTGACTACATATAACACAATATACCTCGGCTTGCAATGCTGATTGTTATACAGCGGGGCAATGCAGACAGTGTCTTGGGCACGCTTCCGACTAGTATTGATATGGATCAGTTGAGCTACCTGTAGATTGTTTGCAACAGTTTGCTGACAGCTCAATTTTTTCTATTCTAAATACTAGTATTAATTTAATTCTATTATTTGAATGTAATTTTCTTTCTTAATAAAGATTTATTCAGCTAGGCTGATATACGTGCTATTTAGTTAGATTCTAATGTAAAGACAACATTGTAATAAATAAAAAAAAGAAATGCTTATCTCTGAATGCCTATGTGCAAAGTTTTTTCTTATTTACATAATACCGGCATAAACTGTCATATTACATACATATTTTAGAGGTAAACCTACTTTCTATTGCTACAAAATATATTGGTAATGAGATTCAGTAGACAAGTATACTATAGCGTACACACCATTTTATCATAAAAATGTTTCAATAAATACCAGAAACCCCCGCATGTAATGAATAACACGCTTTTAAACGTAAGCGGTAAATACTTTGTCATAACAACTCACACTATGAACGATAAGTACATCCCTAGTAGGGAATATAAGGCAAATTCAAGTTTCGAATATAAGCATTGTAAGTGGCCAGTAAGTGACAGTGTGTCTGTAGTTGTTGTCTAGAGCAGAGCACAATATTGATATTCTTTTGCTTATTTCCCACACTTATAAAGGAAACAATGGAGAAGCTAGCAGTGTTTTTAGTTATTGGTGAGTTCTTTAATTTTTGACAGATTTATGTTGGACGTAAAATATTTTATTATCATAGTCGCTGAACAAAAGCCCGCTTTCAACAGACCTCTAGGCGCCTAATCTTAATATGTCACAATCTTTGATTGAATGTAAGATTAAACTGACTGTTACGCTTGTTGATAATAGAGCAAAGTTTGAATCAATCTAGTGTTTTAAAAATTATTTAATAGTACCGATTTAGACTTTATATTAGGTTTACACTTTTAATTAATCATGACGCCTTATAATCTTTAGGAGACGATTTTGAAGATAATTTCAACCTAAAAATGTAAATTTGTTCTTTTATAATTAAATCATTATTAATTGACTTAGGCATTGTAGCATGCAGGTTGGTATTAAGGAAACAAGTTTTGAATTAATGTTAATGTGGCGACTAATTTTATTTAGGTATTTATCAACCACTTTATTAAATTGCTGTTTATCTATTGACCTTTCCTTAACCGACTGACATTGAATTAATTTAAAATAAACAATAATCATAATGTACTCTTAAACAGACAAAAACAAAGACAAAACTTTAGAAACAATACTCAACTTAACATAAAACATAGCCGGAACCTCCTCCGCGCCTCGAAAGTATTCTCTGGTTTTGATTGATTGACAGTCTTTGTGGCGCGGCGAGCAAAGGCCCACCTGCGAAGCATGAGGTTGCTGGTTCGATTCCCGCCTTGGGACAAATGTTTGTATCTGCAAATATTTGCTCGGTCGTTGTGGGTATTTTCTATGAATACTATTTTATTATTATTTAGTATGTAAGTAAAGTTTTGTATTAAGTATATCAGTAATCTAGTACGTAATACTAGCTCTGTTTAGCTTAGGGCATAGATTTAATTATGAACATATTGATCACTCTTAAAAATACTCTTACTCGTTGTAGGTAGAATGTAACTGACTTTTATTGACTTAGGCCGTTTATTTTTCTATGCCGCTTCTTCGCGTTTTTTGAAATAAAAAGTTACATATAAATCTAGGTCCAGATCTTAATGTGCGCATTTTTTTATTGAAAGAATTAATTATAATAAGAAAAATTATTTACGTTGTCTAATGCAAATGCCAAAACGACTGTATGGGCTAAAATTATGCACACATAAACATCTTAGAACGTCACAATCAACTCCCAAACTTTCGTCTCATATTATATTAGTAGGATTTAATAAATAAATAAATTACAGATTGATTATTACCTTAACTTAAATCAACACTTACTAAAAATAAAATAGACTTACCATTAGGTACAATTTTAAACAAAAAAATTACTCAGCTGTAATAATGTATGTACCTACATATACTATACATGCAGCGGTCTGTTTTTTACGAAATAATAATCACCATTTTCAGCACTTGTGGGAGCTTGCTCAGGCTTTGGTCTCAGAGAAAAACGTCAGTTAGATGACAATGCTGACCTGGAAGACAAGTACGGTCTACCTAGCTTAAACCCATACCCAGGAAGATTTCCTGGTCAGGGACAACTCCCCGGTCAAGGACAATTCCCAGGTCAGGGACAATTCCCAGGACAGGGACAATTCCCAGGTCAGGGACAATTCCCAGGACAGGGACAATTCCCAGGTCAGGGACAATTCCCAGGACAGGGACAGTTCCCAGGACAGGGACAGTTCCCAGGACAGGGACAGTTCCCAGGACAGGGACAGTTTCCAGGACAGGGACAGTTCCCAGGTCAAGGCCAGTTTCCTGGTCAAGGACAGTTCCCAGGCCAAGGACAATTCCCAGGACAGGGACAGTTCCCAGGACAAGGACAGAATCCAGGAGGCAGGTTCCCAGGGCAGCAGACGTCTACCACCACTCCTACACCTGACGGGTAAGCTGAATTAAATTATGTTTGTTAAATAATGATTGTTATTATTTACGAATCGAACGAAAGTATTATAAGTAAGTACGGAAGTATAGACGTGGACAAAAGCTAGTCAATCCAAATTCAGCAGTAAGTATTGTGTTTTTCCTTGATATTTATTAAATAAAATAAATAAGTAAATAATGCTGGACAATTCACACAGCATTATCTAGCCCCAAGGTAAGCAGAGCTTGTGTTATGGGTACTAGATAACTGATATACGTAATATTATACATTACATAGATAGATATTTTTTATTATACATAGAAAACACCCAGACCAACGGAACAAATTTCTGCAGATCGTACACAAATTTGTTCCGAGGCGGGGATCGAACCCGCAACCTCTTGCGTCGCAGGCAGACTCTCGCTGCGCCACTGAGGTCGTCGTATTATGTTATTCTATAAAATTACGATCAATGTGGAAAGATATTTATCAAAACTCATTGTCTCTGTAACATGGCGTGACCATGACAATCTAGTAGTCAGAAGTTGTAATTTGGATACCTACATGCCATCTTTTCTCAAAAAAAGGCGTTTGTTGTTTGTTTTTAAAGCGTATGCTGACTGTAGTCAGGTCTATGCTGACTTAATTGATGCAGTATAGACCTGAGCCTTTCTTCTGCCGACAATTGCTTGGTAAACGTGTTCTTGAGTGGCGTAGTGTAGGACGCCCTCCGACCAGGTGGGATGACGATTTACGAAAGACTGCTGGCAGCGCTGGATGCGGCAAGCTGAAGACAGGGCACTATGGCGCTCATTAGGGGAGGCCTATGTCCAGCCGTGGACTAATGTAGGCTGATGATGATGATGTGTGGGACAAAATTAAATGTTGCAACTAAATTTAGATTGATTGAGCTAGGATTTGGTATAACTATTAAGGTTCAGTGATAATACAATGTCTTGATTTGTCTTCTCAAATGTTTTGGTCCTAGATGATATAAAAGCTGAAACATTACTATTTATTATCAAATATCAACATTTTCCATCAACATAACGTGAAGGTACCTCTTATGGAACGTAATCAGCATAAGTTACAATACCTAAGGCATAAATAGCGTGTAATAACCTTATTTCATGGTAACTAATATCCGCTTTTAGTTAGTAAAAATAAGAAAAAGCATTTAGTTATGAATTATAAGCCATAAAAAGCAGTTGATTTTTCTTTTTATATCTTAATATGATTTTCCAGAGACTTTTAATATCCATAATGTGTTACTATTCATTTATTAATAGTGTTTGGTGAGTTTAGTTTCGATATTTTGTGTGTTTTTGCGCGCGTGTGTGTGCGAGCTATTTTTATTAAATTTGTTATATTTTTTAATATTGTCTTTACATCTATTACGCCACCGTCAGCTTTAATGCGTACCGATTCTATCCATCCAAAGGTTCATCATCAGCCTACATTAGTCCACTGCTGGACATAGGCCTCCCCTAATGAGCGCCATAGCGCCATAGCTTGCCATCCAGCATCGGCCAGCAGTCTTTCGCAAATCGTCGCATTCGCATTCCAAAGGTTGCCCGGAAGAAATCGCTGTTAGCGATAAGGCCACCGATTGTGCCACTAGATATAGTTAGTATTAAGTGAATGTTTAATTATTTTCTGCAAATTTACTGATGGTGCAATAGAGATATAATCTAATCTATTTCTATATTTTCAGTTCCACCAGTACCGCCCTTCCCGACACGGTCCAGGCCTGCATCAGGTCCTGCCCGGTGACTTCTGAGTTCAACCCTGTGTGCGGATCCAATAACCAGACTTACTCCAACCCTGGCAGGCTTATCTGCGCCCGTGATTGTGGAGTTTGTAAGCACTTGTTTATTTTTTATATTAATATAATCGTACTGCCATTGTCTTCTCTTAAATTTAAGAATATTCAATTCATTTATTTAACCACATGAACACTTACTTGAAACACTTGGTAATTTCAAATTTAGGTACAGTTTATCTACCGAGTATTGTCGTTTCGCCCATTATTTCGGCCCTTTATTAGGCCAAACGTACCGGCTATTGAAATAAAATTTGACTGTATAGACAAATACCATTGCAAAACAAGATTATCAGCTGTAAGTATATATGTAGATAGAGGCCATACCATATAAAAGTATATAATAAATCAATATCACCCATATAAATCTTAGATAAATAAGTGTTAGACACCTAATACTAGGTCACTTGAATCCATAGCGGCTTTTCCGTTTCGTCGTGAAAATATCACATTGCGCAACCCCGCGAGGTCAGAGGGTCTCGTTGTGCAGTATTTTTTTAAATATTTTTTTTATTACTAAATTAAAGTACATTACATTTTATAGTTTCTGCCAAACTGTAGGTACAACAGTTTGTCGGCAGAAGCTCTCGTGGACACTAAACTCTTAAATTGTATATGTACTTGACTACACTAATTTAATTACTAATCACTGAGTTGCGCAATTGAGTTGCACAAAACTCGCGAATTTTATGAATTCTAATTAAATGAGAATCATCATTCAAAACAATAAAAAAACATGAACAATGATGATACCTTTTTCTTATAAGCAAATCAAGATAATAATATGCTGCCAGCATTCTGGGCATTCTGCTTTCTGGTCACTGTTTTGTTTGATTATTAGAAAATCGACAGTAATACCAGAATTGTACCCAAGTACTCACTGTAAAAGAATATTAAGACCACGGTTTAAGACGGTACCCCGAGCCAAACTAGCTCCGCCACCTACCACCATTTTGAAATTACCTTTGTTCAACGACATAATAAGATTAAATAGCTAATAGGTGGCGGCGCTAGTTCGGCTAGGGGTATATCGTCTTAAGCACCTCCTGTTAAGGTAATCTTAATTCTACAGCTTGTAATATTTTTTTTCTGTTTTTTTTATAGCTGTTTCTCAATCAAGATCAGCGCCGTGTCCGACGCCACCTCCGGCTACAGCCCCAGCAAGCTAAGAAAAAGCACTTACAAAATACTTACGTAGAAAATATGAAATAAATAATAATATACCTATTGATACCGTGACTTATAAAGCACAGGATATAGTCTAGGGAAGGATAGATGAAATCGTTTGTGTTACGAATTCACTGTGTCCAATATTTTTTCAAAATTCTACCCTAGGCAAAAATCGCTGATGCTTGACCTTCCGCTATCACTTTAATTATGTATATGAAGTAAAGCTACTAAACAAAAATTTACTTTATCGCCACTTGCTAAACCGGAAAAGACTTGCCGATAAAAAATATATGTCTTACTTAATAACTGAAAGAATATAATACATGTAGAGAATCTGTTGCACCCCAATCACTTAAAAATACATGGCGTAGGTACTTAATCATGTAATGAATAAGGAAAAGTTGGATCTTAATTACTTCTGTTCGGAAATTGTTTCCACATAATAGTCTCAGTTGTTACAAAAGCTTCGTGCTTTACAGGCTGGTTTAATTTCTTCATTTTTGTTTCTCGGTAATTTTTGAATGCATCAAGAAAAATCTTAACATAAACTGCCATGTAGTGCCATGCTATGAACAACAAGTCAATACTTCAGAAAACAGTGCGCTTTTGTTTTTTTATAAACAAATTACAAGTTACATTATTGTGTTAAACTAGTCAAATAATGTACCTACATTCTATGAAATTATATTGACTGAAATGCCCAATATTGTTTATTTTTACTTTATAACTACCTCTAGTGTTTCCTCTCAAATAGATCAATTTAATATCCATAATTTATAACAAAATACGGAAAATAAAACCCACTCATCCAAGCTTTTTAAAAAGTGTTATAAATAAATTAATCATTTATTTCAGACAACTAAAAAGAGTTGAAGATCTTATTTAACTTATTACACGTACACGTACATAAGGACCGTAGCCTTATGTACGTGTAAAACTAACAGACAAAAACTGACACCTTATTAACTTATTTTTTATTGATTAACTTACTTTAATGTAACTTAACCTGCCTTACGTGTTATTAATTCGACGACGAAAATTATGATTATGAGTGTCTCACAGAATAACGGTTTTCAAATAAAATTATGAACTAATGATTGAAAAAGTGATTTCCGATTTTCTGTCATGTTTCAAAGAGAACTGTCAGAAAATCGCGACAAACGCAAAAGCGACTTAATTCTCACTCCTTTATCTTAGTCACAATTTTAAATAAGTTGCTCTACGTTTAAGATTAGGCTTCTCGGATTCTTCTTCTTGCTCTTATTCTACGCAAGGTCTAAATCCGGCACAATGTTCTGTCTTTTTCCATTCAAGTCTATCAGCCATCATCTCCGTACTTACCTTTCTTACCCATCATGTCCTCTTTCACATAGCCTAGGTTTGTAAATTTGGAAATTGTCTCTCTGCTGCACGGTCTGCTGAGTTCGGATAGTCGCGCGTTGATGTCTTTTCTTTCGGAAATCAGTGGATAGGTTTTTACTTTACGTTATACCAATAAAACACTACCCCAAATACTTTTATCCACCTACCTACAGATATCCATGCTAAGGGAGGTTTTTCGTTAAACTAAAAGAGGAAATTGGACGTTAGTCCCAAAAAAAAATATATTTCTGCTGGTCTTCAATCTGCGCTCCACCTTCAGTACGGGGTGTGCTCTAACCAAATATGTCACGAATTCCTTAGTCGGTTCACCGAAAATCTATGGAACCTCTAATGGCTCTAGCGCCGTTAGCTCCACCTTCGAGTCGAGTCCGAGTGAAATTTTTTGGGTACCTACTTATTTAATATCTTAGAGATTAACCAGAGAGCGAGGGATTACGTAATATTATAACAAAAACCTGAGTATAGGACGGTTTTATTTTAATTGGCGTTTTTGACAGAAGCTATCGTTATCTACATTATCCAAAGAACTACTGCTGATTGCAAGAGTCTATCAAAAACAATACTACTACTACTAGAGAATCAAAGATGTATTTCAAGGGTTCCAAACTGCATAATATGGTCTAATGAATGGTCGCATGTGTTTTCTCAGAGGTTTTTTTGTGTATTGTTGGTATTGGTACAAAATTTCTTATTTTCCTGAGGTTAAAAGGAGGAAAAAGGAAAAACCTATAAAACCCAAACGTTCAAGATGACCAATCAATAAAGGGATTACCCTCAGAACCGGAATAGGCTGGTTCTATTCTAGTCATTGGCGGCGGAGTGAAATTATTTACAGGGTCCCACTTAAAAAGCTTTGCCAGACAGAGCAGACTGATTCTTATTATTATTACAAGTATCTTTGTCCGTTTCCGGGATGCTATTTACCTTCCTGCCAAATTTCATTAAGATACATAATTATATCTGTTTAGGCGTGAAAAGGTAATAGACAGACATACATCTGATCTGCAGGAAATTTAAAATACGTAGTTATAGTAGCAGTATTAAATCAACAGTTTAATAATAGTTAATAATATTTTAAGAATTTGATGAAATTGTGTGAGCTTTTGTTTTTATATTTTTTGTTTATTTTTTATCAAACATTGTTATTTTGACTTGCCTATGTTATGTTATGTAACGGAATGGTGAATAAATAAATACTGAAATACATACAGTTTCGAATTTGTATAATGTTATTATTTATTACTTTGGGTCGTTGTTTAAGTACATAATTTACATTTAGTACCTAAAATACTAAATTGAAATGTATCAACAATTTCAATTTAATATATTAGGTACTAATTTAATATCAATCAAGATAGGGGCGAGTACGTATTAAACATTAGGATTCGTTCATTACGAATGTAAGCGGGTTAACTACGAACCTGTTCAAACAGGTTCGTAGCTAACCCGCTTATTTACGCTTACTTACATCCGTAATGAATTCGTCAAACTACGATCGTTTTATGTTAGGATTCCTGCCGTGATAACCGATACGCAGTCGAGTCGATACAAAAACGCCTTCGTTAACCTTCACAATCTAATTTTAAACTTTCAGCGTAAGCTTTGAGTAGGTACTATGTAGGTACTTATGAATTACGATTCCAGTCCCCAGTGAAAAAAAAAACACCTCTTCAGCATCGGAGCATAAGACAGCCCTCTCTGCAGGGGGTGTCTCGGCGACGAAAATTAATTAGCCCAGGAATGCGAGGGAGTAATAGTGCAACGACACGAAATTCTTGATTATCCGAGGTCACTCTGCGAAGCCTGTGAAGATCTCGGGAAGATTCAGCGCTTCTGGACGGAGTTAAGCTGAATAGAATACATTAGGAAAATAAAACCATGCACAATGAACCTACCCGAGTCTCAGTGCGGATTATAATACCTAAACACACCATAACTATAACCATAGACAACAATAGAGAATATGGTATTATTTTTAACTCTGTGGCGTGGTGGGCGAAGGTCTGCCTGTGACGCAGGAGGTTGCGGGTTCGATTCCCGCCTCGGAACAAAATGTGGGTACGAGCTGTAGACAGGGTATTCAGGGTGTTCTGGTCGTTGCTATGTATAATAAAAATATCGATCTATGTGTGTATTCTGTGTCTATGGCTTAGATTTTTAGAAAATAGATGTAAGTGTAAATATTAGTTGTAATTATTTTTTGCTGTTCTATCTATGTATTGTGTTATATACTTATTATTACATACACCCATTTTTGAAGTGTCACAATTTCGTGCGAATCAACCACTAAAAAATTTAAAAATATCAATCGATGCCCAAAAATGCATTTAAACTTGACGCCTTTTGACTAAGCTATAGCTTTGATCTAGCGTAGGACTTCCTTGACACTTAACGTTATATTTTGAATAATGAGAATCTTTATTCAGAAAGAAAATAACAATCAAATAACAAATTTAAATTAAAACTAGTATTTACAATAGAAACAATTAAGCTATCTTTTGAATAATACAATATATCTTTATGAATATAAGAGCCTACGTGTTAAGTAAGCTATATTATTATGAAGTTTCATCATAATCCATTCAGTAGTTTTTGCGTGAAAGAACAACAAACATTTTTACATACATCTTCACAAACTTTCGCGTTTATAATATTCGTAGCAGTAAAATACCTAAATTTAGTAAAAAAAATCCTTGTGCTTGGCCTCTGGACGAAACCGACTGAAATAATGTGAATAACACAACACCGGTAATATGCCACAGAACAAGTAATAGTATATTCGTGTATCTTCGTCATCAAGCTATTCTGTGTTCGTCAGACAGTATTGTCAGTATCGACCGAGGTAAATCCCCGAGACTTTCGTAGTCATAGGGAAATCCGTGCGTGTCCAAAGTTATTTACTGATTGACCGATATGTAGTTCCGCTTTTAGCCCTTAGTGCCCTTAGATCTAAGTTAAAAATCCTCTACTTACTACATACCGAGCAGGTTTTGTTAAGTTTATCAGTATATAATTCTTTTATAGTGTCCTAGAGTTCGATGTTAGAGAACCTATACTTACTTCTTTATACCTTATACCAATGATATTATAATATAAATGAGGAAACATCATTGCCATATACTATACTTTCTTAGGATACTATAATACTTTTTTATCATTGGTCTCTTCATAGGTAGGTCTTAGGTAGATTAAAGAATAGAACTCTATAATCTAAGAAATCATAAGATTTACCGTATTCGGGCTTTAACAGTAACAAATACACAGAAATGTGTGTATTATATTAAGTACGTCTCATGATATAATTATTTTATAAAAATGGAACAAACAAACAAATTCGCGTGCGAAGATCGAAGAACTCTCAAAAGTAACTGAGGCTGGTGTTCATCAAACAATAGTTGGACAATTAGGCAGCGATGTGGCGCGGTGGGCGAAGGTCTGCCTGCGACGCAGAAGGTTGCGGGTTCGATTCCCGCTTCGAGACAAATGTGTGTGTGTACGATCTGCAGACATTTGTTCAGGGTGATTTGGTCGTTTTCTATATATAATAAAAAAATATCTATCTGTGTATTGTGTTATATTATTAATTATGTATATCAGTTATCTAGTACCCATAATACAAGCTCTGCTTCGCTTGGGGCTTGATAATGCTGTGTGAATTGTCCAGCATTATTTAATAAAAAAAAGCTTCGTCGGTTAACGTTGACGTTTCATGTATGAAAATTTTGTCGAAAACGTCAAAACCACTGTTTAAAATTTCCGCTTATGTATGTTGGTGAACACGGGTCTAAGCGACGTGCATTGACCCGGTCAGATTAAATTCGACTTTTTTGTGTGCGATATGACCCCAAATCAGAGATAATTTAGCCTTTTGTTGGCTGTAGCTTCGCAAATTCGCAGTTTTATTGGCAGTATGGTTGGATACCTACATGATACGGTCAAACTTTGACCGTACAATAAATATTATTTACAAGATATAATTATGTGTTATTGCGGTCAAAAAATTACTTTTGTAGGAACAAACACAATATTAATAAAAATAAACATACCTTTTAGGTTTTTGTGAGTTGGAAAGAAATTCATTTAATTTCATACATAACTAATTGGCCTAAGTTTTCTACGTGAATAAAGTCCGTAGAAATTACGATATTTTCGTTATTTCTACGGGCTTTATTCACTTGCTATATTCAGATGTCAAATTGTCTTCTTTAAGAAATTTGGGTTTTAGTGAATGAGTCAACTAGTGATGTGTACAATATAAATACCTACAACTCATGTTCATACTCTTACAAAGCAGACAAATCGATAATATAATCACCAACCTTTTTAGCTTAATTAAATTGACTAGACATAAGATGTATGGAAAATAAAAAGAACCGTTTGTTTATAATCCTGACCGACCTGTCAAACTTGTCAGGTTAATAATAGATATTATTGGAAAACTGGACGACTCCACTTACCTACTTCTTGGCTAATTAGAGCTTAGCCAAACCTTTTCAAACCTGATGTTGCATTGACGCATCTAGTAAAATGTAGACTCAAATGGGAAGTCCAAAGACCAGATAATATATATACCTACTACCAGATATTACATACAGAATATTTGGTTTTTTAGCGACGTAATTTGTTGGGGAGTTGGAGTGGTCATGGAACACATTTCTCCAGTAGACCAAGTGTCTATACCCAAGTGTCGCGGTAGATATGATTTTATTACGATTTGTTCTGGTATTTCCTTATAATCGTCAAATCTATGTTGAATCTCGTTGTTAAGCAAAAAAAATAACGTGCTGTATTCTTCAATGTATACGTATTTTAACACTTTCATGGCCCAAGACGTACTTGTTGATCCGGATTTCTGTGTGACGGCCGGAGACTGGGCAGTGAATGCGTTAAATAAACTAGTACTTGATACAATCCACTTTCAAAAAAAAAAATTACGAGTACTCCAATTCAATCAAAAATCTATGCAAAGATATAATACGTGACAACTTCAAAATTCATTAAAAAAACGAATTTTCTTTTAAAAGTTCTTCAGTTCACTTTCACACGATATGCTACATGACCTAACAAATTAATGATTAGGCGGTCAAACTAAGAAATTTCTGGATTGGTAACGAAATCCTTAATATCAATATACATTAAGTTTAATCGAGGGCACCCTGTATACCTAAACCAAATTAATTTAATCTCTAGTTTACATAAAACCACAAATTATTTTCCGTCAATAAAACCAAAAATTTTATAGCCGCGTCATCTACCGTTAGGTACACAACTTACAAAAGTGATTTTATCGGTTGGTTTATTATTAAAAACCACAGGTAGGTAAATAAATTGCGTAAAACTTAAGATAATCGAAATATAAATTTAATTAAGTAGGTACCTTACCTACTACTGCCAAAATACGTGCCAAATCACTCCCTATCTTTAAGCAACTGCTTCATCAGCATTATCTATCGTTATAAAGTTAGACAAATTATATTTTTGTATATTATGTAAGTTTGTTACAATTTTTGTAATTTTATAAGTATTGTAAGTATTATTTATTTGATATATAAGCGGATTCGCACGCGCTTTTTCAGCACAAAAAAGTAAATAGTGTAAATTTTGTATAGCATTGTACACCGAACACCCTTCTCCGATTTTGTAGCAAGAGTTGGGGAGGTACACACGTACCTACAGCTTACAGAGGCGGTATTATAAATAAAAATAAATAAATAATGCTGGACAATTCACACAGCATTATCTAGCCCCAAGCTAAGCAGAGCTTGTGTTATGGGTACTAGATAATTGATATACATAATATAATACAATACATAGATAGATATTTTTTTATTATACATAGAAAACGACCAGAACACCCTGAACAAATGTCTGCAGATCGTACACACATTTGTCCCGAGGCGGGAATCGAACCCGCAACCTCCTGCGTCGCAGGCAGACCTTCGCCCACCGCGCCACAGTGGTCGTCAATCGGTATTACGCTCACATTCACAAAAAAAACTTGTGTTCTTATATTCAAAGGTCCAAATAGAGGGCATCCATCCATTTCTACACTTTGCAACTTTGCAAACTGAGCGAGACTTCAGACCCAGAAAGATAGAAAATAAGCTTGCAGTGTAAAACCACTATATGGCATGTTAGTCAATATCCTGACAGCTGGTATCTGGCGCAGCGCATCAGCATTGCCGTACAATGGGAAAATGCAGCCAGCATCTTGGGGACGAGTCTAGTACAGTATAAACTTTGTGAAATTTCACGTTTTTTGGTAAAAATTTTAATTATAGCTTGCAACATTTTTTTTGTACTTGTTATGTTTGCATATTTGGGTAAAATCTAGCTCGTAACAACAATGTACATAGGTACCTACTGTCTTTATAAGGATCTTACTCTGTTTTGTAAACTATTAAATAAATAAATAAAATAAATATAAACAGTCTAGTACAGATAAGCTAACTATAGATTGTTTGCAAGAGTCTGCAGTTAGCTCATTTATTTCAATTGTAAATACTAGTCATAATTTGTTTCTATTATTTGATAGTAATTTTCTTCTATACGAGTATTTTAAAGAGGGTAGATTTCTTTGTTTGTTTGAATTGAAAAGGCTCCGAAACTAATGGACCGATTTGAAATTATTCTTTGTTAAAAAATTCATTCGCCATGAGAATCCTACATTATCCCTGATAAACATAGGCTATCTATAGAATATATCCGCGCGACACCGGGGCGGACTGATAATGAAAAAATACCTAAATGAAGAGCCCACATGATAAACATTAAAATAAAAATTCATAAAGGCATAAAAATTACGCAAGTCCTGCCGTGTACATATTAACCGACTACACAAAAAGGATGCTCTTCTTTGACGACCTCTGTGGTGCGGTGGGCGAAGGTCTGCCTGCGACGCAGGTAGTTGCGGGTTCGATTCCCGCCTCGGAACAATTGTGTGTACGATCTGCAGACATTTGTTCAGGGTGTTCTGGTCGTTTTCTATGTATTACAATAAAAAATATCAATCTATTTATTGTGTTATATTATTATGTATGTATATCGGTTATCTAGTACCCATACACGTCAAGCTCTGCTTAGCTTGGGGCTAGGTAATGCTGTGTGAATTGTCGAGCATTATTTATTTATTCTCAACATAGTTAGCTGTTTTAGATAAAAAAAAATATAATTTAGGTAAAATTACTATAAATAACAAGCATGTAAGTTACCTATACTTACACTTAGTTGAAAGAAATGTAGTAAGTAGTGATTAGTAAAATATGGGCATTAATCGTTCGTCTGGACTGGTCATCTCTTGATAAGAACGGGTTAAAGGATGTGAGTGGGGATTCGATATCTCGCTCACAGTAACATGTTGCCGGCATATCCGCAGATAGCAAAGAACCGCGGATGGGTTAACTTGTGATATCGCGAGACCTACCAGTGTGTGCAAGATGAAGTTACTTTTGATCGGTAAGTTTTTTTTTTATTTACAGATATGTGATTTTATTTTAATGTTTATCTCTTGACATGGGAGCCATGTTTTTAATTTCTTTGATTTTACCTTTGTATAATGAAAATCGTTATAGCCATTCTAGTGTTATAATGACACAAATAAATTCTGTTGTTATTATTAAACATGTGTTATTAAAATTTTTGTCATGGGATTTTATATCTTAGAAATATTGGCTTGCTAAGTTTTAAATTTAGCTTTACAGAATTTTAAATATTTTTTAAGTTGTTTTATAAACTTTAAAATGCTACAGTACTTATAACTTTGACGATTTGCGTAAAATTGAAATATAATACCGGATTTTCCTCTAAACTTAAGTACTACATATACTATTCATAATAATTCTTTACATTCCTGATGAGTTAAGTTGCGTCAACATCATCTTTTTTTGCTATAAGTAGTTGCTTAGAGTATCTTGTTATATCTAGTGAGAAGAAGTAGGTAATTTATAAACCGTCAAAACAGTAAAGTGACCATCGTATATTGAAGTGAAGACTATTATTGGTCGGTGCTTTTGTTCGATCAGAGTAATGTAGTAACCAATGTTGACCAACCTCGTAGAATCTAAGAAATGAAATAAATTCCCAAAAATTTTCGACTTCGGCGGGAAATTTTTGGGAACTTATTTCATTTCTTAGAGATGCCCAGAGTGCGGGTACGCACTGTAACAAAAATACTCGTAGAATCTACCTTAAAAGCAGGCAAATTCTGAGAGAAACCTAATGACCTTCAGTAAAGTTTTAATTAATTTACCTACACAGATTTATTTACAAAAACTAACCGGTTAGGGATTCACTTATGTCAAATTATTCAAAAGCAGCTTCATTTAATTTGGATTAAAATTTGATCCTGATCTTCAAGTAGTTTTGGAGATCTTACTAAAGTAACAAAGATGATCGTTCTACAGAGATCTTCACAAACTTTCGCCTCTATAATTATTACGACGATAGGATAACATAAGTACTAGTTAAAAAATTTAAGGTTATCCAATTAGCGGTAGGTTAGGTACCATATTTTTACGTTAAGTATATAGATTGTACATAAGAATCAAAATCGTCTGTCAATCAAGCAGATGGAGGTCAGTCAAAGTTCAAAACTAAAGATCACTTACTACGTAGAGATATAAACGATGGAAGTGGCAAAAGTTAGTAAGTATATGTACAGGGTTATTGGTAAATTAGTAATACTACGGGAACTTCGGGTTCTGTCCATCATTACGAAAACGTGCGTAAAGAAGTAAGGTCTTAATTCTTAAAAAAAAATATAAATCACCTGTGATACAAAATGAAAAAATACCTTTTTCTGGAACCCTACGAGTTACTAAAGACCAATATTCCGCTCTCATACCCACTGTTGATTCAGGGGAGAGCTGCTTTTCAGCTAAGTATCAAATAAAACCTCTCTTGCGAACGATTATTGAATCGAGGGAGGTACCTATTAACAATAACAATTAAGACCTGGCGTCTTCATATACCTGTTTGCGATGACGGACCAGCAGTTTACGTAGTGTTATAATTTACCAATAACCCTATATAAGTAGAGGATTTTTGGATGTTAGTTACCTCTTTACGTCAAAACTACGACCGAATCGGGGCTGAAGTTTACAAGGGTATAAGTCACAGTTAACCTTTGAACGTTACCATAAAAATAACGAGTGCAAAACCACGGGCAGAAACTGGTAGTAAATATGTGAACGCCACAAACAGTAAAAAACGATATCTTATTCTTTACAGTAACGTGTATCATGGCAATAGCCTCAGCGTATCAACGTCGCAACATGTTCGGTTTCCAATTTGACAACGATTTCCAGTACCATCCTCCGTGGTACACGGATCAACCCCCTAGAAACCCAGAACCTGAGCGGATACCTCGTGTGCAACCTGGACCCCCATGCTCCGGACAGAGATCCTTTGGGCAACCTGGTCCCCCGTGTTCTAATCAGGAACTTAAGGATCAAAGCGACGATTATGGACCACCTGAGATTCCTGAAATCCCGGGTTCTTCTGATCGCTTCATACCTCTTTACCGTCCACCATGGTATGTTGCTCAAGTTACAAGTTTAAATTCATCAAGTCTCCAGCTAGCCCAAGTTTCGACAACGGCGGCCAGTCTCAACAGAGACAAGCCAAGCGTCTATACGCAGTGTCATTACCAAGTCTTAACTAACTAAAACTCTATGAAAAGGTTAGGTAACTGTTGTTTCTACTTACTAGATACTTCTTTAGTGATACACCCCATACCAATAATTATCTGTGATAAGTGTGATAACCTAATCTTATCATCATCATCAGCTTATATTAGTCCACTGCTGAACACCGAATGAGCTCCATTGCGCCCTGTCTTTAGCTTGCTTAATCTTATACAGGTGCACTATAGTTCGAGCATCTGGTAGAATAGGTAGGTAGTCTTTACTTTAATAAATAAATAAATAAATAATGCTGGACAATTCACACAGCATTATCTAGCCCCAAGGTAAGCAGAGCTTGTGTTATGGGTACTAGATAACTGATAAACGTAATATTATAATACATTACATAGATAGATATTTTTTATTATACATAGAAAACACCCAGACCAACGAAACAAATTTCTGCAGATCGTACACAAATTTGTTCCGAGGCGGGGATCGAACCCGCAACCTCTTGCGTCGCAGGCAGACTCTCGCCCGCTGCGCCACTGAGGTCGTCAAATTAATAATCAGTCTCAGTCATCAGTCAGTTTAATAACAAAGAAAGTTAGAATTAAAGTATAGAAACGAAAAGGAAAAACTTAGTATTAAAATACAATTGAAACAGTTGAGCCAACTGCTGACTGTCCTGACAAGCTCGATGTAGCTCAACTAATTCACACTCAATACCAATAGACTTTTAATATCAATTTCCGCTTACTTAACGTGTGTGAGTATTGTGAGTGTGTGCTCTGTCGATAATCCTTAAAATTGGTGGGATTGCCCAAAAACGTATACCTACCTATTAGAGGTCTTTGGTTTGGTACAGATTTTCTTAGAAATGAATCAGGCCAAGAACATTGACCATATTGACATATTCAATAACAGAGCACAAGGTCAGCATTGTATAATTCTATTAGGTACGTACTTATGCGTCAGCAAAATTATTAGCAGATAAAGAGATTTGAATTAAAAAAACAAGATTGCTACTGAGTTTTTCCTACCTTACCTTGGTGATTTAGTTCCTATGGTCACCGCCATCATCATCAGTCTATACTGGTTTGCTGTTAGACTTGGCCTTCCTTATTGACCGCCCTGTAGCGCCCTGTTTACTAGTTCTGTATTTTTGTCATGAGGTAATGGTAAGTACCTACCTATTCAATGTATACTTACTTTGACAAAAATTTAAGTGATTTGAAAATTAATAACACCTTATTTCTTATTTGATAATAATTTGTATTATAAAATATGACTTGTCTAAGTGCTTATTTTGTAAGAACTTTAATTCTAAAGTTATTGACTTCTATCTTTATTAGGAAAGAAAATTACAATCAAATAATAGAATTAAATTAAAACCAGTATTTATAATTGAAACAATTGAGCTAACTGCAGACTGTTACAAACAAGCTACAGGTAGCTCAACTGATCCATATCAATACCAGTCGGAAGCGTGCCCAAGACACTCATGGCTGCACGGTTCTTACTTCTGTTCAACAGGAGATTTCAAACGACAATTTCTAATAATTTCTTTGTTTGTCTATTCTTTTTAATTTCTGTTTTTAGTGCCAAAAATAAAACCTTTTTACGTTTACTTTT
The DNA here is from genome assembly GCA_946478455.1 of Eupithecia vulgata. Classification (NCBI taxonomy): domain Eukaryota; kingdom Metazoa; phylum Arthropoda; class Insecta; order Lepidoptera; family Geometridae; genus Eupithecia; species Eupithecia vulgata. The sequence continues at coordinate 5,252,874 of OX297869.1, read as the reverse complement.
TTTACACTACTTTAATCACACTCAGAGATCGTTCTTTTGCATGGATTTTCGTGTCAAAATTACGATTTGAAGTCCTGCATCATAATTGTTCTAATAATACCCTCATAACACAATTTCCTTGTATTCCAGGCACAAGCCATCCACAACAAACGAAAGGCCACACCAATACCCAAATTATCCAAGTCACGACCGGTCGACCACTCAAAGAACAACGACCACACCAGCTGATCTCAGCATCTACGTGGAGTCATGTGTAGCAGCGTGTCCGGTGATTGGAGACTACAATCCGGTCTGTGGGACCAACAACTTGAGCTATGCAAATATTGAGAGGCTAGAGTGCGTGAAAAAGTGTGGCGTTTGTAAGTCTAAATTTATATTGATACCCATAGATTTAAATCGTTAGATAGGCCCCGACACCAAAAACTGTGGCTTTGTTTTTGAATGTGTGCGTTAACAAAATGCCGACGCACGCACACTAATGAGTAGTCAAAAAAAATCGTGTTTCTGCCATTGTACTTATCTGTTGCTATTACCCATTTCGTGTGCAATTGTATTGCACACACTTTTCTGAAAAAAGTATGCACTTAGATGCCCTGAAATCGAAAATGTTTGAATGTGTGCGTCAACATGGCGTCCAAAAACTGTGCAATTTGTGTAGAAGGTACGGTCCGGTAAGTAGTTAGAAATTGTGTGTTTGCCAATAAACCTAATTATTATTATTACCATTTCGTTTACAATTGTATTGCACTGACTTCTGTGAAAACATAAAGGTCTTATTTATATCCTGAAATCGAAAACGCGTCTGTCTAAAACGTGTGCAATCTACACACAACAAGTGTACTGAGAAAATAGTGTCATCTCTTTTTCTCCCACATTAGTTGCAAACACTACTTTCTCTTTCGTGCACTCGCCGTTTAAATTTGTTATTTTAGACAGTGCGGAAGGAAAAATAAAAGTTTTTAAATCAATTCGCAATACTTACGAGTGAAATGTTACACCTCTGGCTTTATTTGTGTTTCAAGAATTGTTGTTGCACTTTAGAAAGGCACACGATGGCATTTTGTGACACTAAACTGCTCGCAAACGTCCTTTCTACACGTCCGGCTATCACTGTGTTTGGATGTGCACTGATTCCAGGTTAGTGAGCCTCACTCTCTTCGACCGTGGAACAACACGGCGCGGTCTCACTGCGGTAAGGGCCTATCTAACGATTTAAATCTATGTTGATACCTATTGACCGCGACCCGAAAACCTAAGATTGATTACTATACCACGCTAAGCAGCGTGTTCGATAGTCGAAGACAAAATAATGTTTTATATCATGTATTCTCAAAAAGACAAATATTACATGTCACTTACTTGAGAACAGGGTTTTTACAAAGAATTAGGTTTGCACGGGTTATGGTCGTTTAAAATTTACTCGATCAATGTGCTTATTTTTTGAGAAGTGAATCATCATTAATGATATGCTCGTTTAGTTTGGATTTAAACACATTGAATGAGGTTACATTTTTAATAGGAGAGGGTAGGTTATTGTAGAGCTGAGCGCCTTCACAGAGTATCGTTGTTTTTCCATATTTCGTGCGTGACCTCGGTAGAACTACAAAGCTGGCGGCGCGGCGGCGTGAGCTACCTTTGCTAATTTCTTTTACTTTAGTGTACGATAGGTTTGTATAAATGTTGTGGTTTAGTATTTTAAAATTCCGGTCTGTGGGACCAACGACGTGAGCTATGCGCATATTGACGGTCTTAAGACAATAACCCGAGCCAAACTGGCGCCGTCACCTAGTTTATCTTATTATTTCGTTGAACAAAGTTAAATTGAAAATTTTCAATGGGCAGTTTGTGATACTTATAAGATTTTTTTAAAATCCCTCTATAATAGTTTTATTATGTATAGTTAGGTAGAAACGCGGTAATTGAGTTTGGTGGCCACAAAGTGCAACTCTCTGTCAACCGTCTACCTCTATTTTATTATAATATTATAAAGAAAGGAAAAAATAATAAATTAATTGGGCTATTGTTGTGTGAAATTTCCAATTTCACTAGCATAATATAATCTCAAATAGCCTCAAACTAAACAGCCGGTGGAGTATCCGATAATTGACGACCTCTCTGGCGCGGTGGGCGAAGGTCTGCCTGCGACGCAGGAGGTTGCGGGTTCGATTCCCGCCTCGGGACAAATGTGTGTACGATCTGCAGACATTTGTTCAGGGTGTTCTGGTCGTTTTCTATGTGTAATAAAAAATATCTATCAATGTATTGTATTATGTATATCAGTTATCTAGTACCCATAACACAACCTCTGCTTAGCTTGGGGCTAGATAATGCTGTGTGAATTGTCCAGCATTATTTATTTATTTATGAACTATGTTAAAGTTAACTTGAACAAAATCGAATACCTACTTTAATAAGTAGGTATTTAATGTCGTATGTATTTTCTAAGCACTTTATATTTTATTGTCAGTTTACCTACCGTGTACCTATGTATATTGAATCCTATTGACATTAACCAGTACTGTGTTATAATTTGCAAGAACGCTTCCGACTGGTTTTGATACGGATCAGTTAAGCTACCTGTAGATTGTTTGCAGTCTGCAGTTAGCTCAATTGTTTTAATTGTAAATACTAGTTTTAATTTAATTCTATTATTTATTGTAATTTTCGTAAGCTAAGTGCAATTTAACCACATAACCAACACACCATGAGGTCATAAGTCCAGTTTTTGTTCTTGGAGAAGCCGGTTTCAATTTGATAATTTCGAAATTTAATTGACGTAAGTCTTTAACATTTTGGGTTTTTTATGCATCAAAAAGTTGCTGAACCAAAAAAAGTATTTGTGATATTGTTGAATTGACATAAAAAATAGCAAATAGTTGATTTAAAACGTTTGTTGCTATACAACGCTGGGCAGATAAATATAAAGAAAAAATTATAAGACCAAATATAGTTGTATAATTCACATAGCATTATCTAGCCTTAACCTAAGCATAGTTTTGGGTACTTGATAACTGATACCTATATGTACCTACTTAATCTACACTAATATTATACTGAGGAGATTTATTTTAATAAATAGTATTTTTTTTATCTTTATTGTAAAATAACAATCAAATAACAGATTTAAATTGAAACTAGTATTCAAAATTGAAACAATTGAGCTAACTACAGACTGTTAAAAAAAATCTACATCACAAAAGAAAAGAAGAAAGATTTGCATTTTTTATTTTTGTAGGTAAGAAATAAACTTAAAACTACTGAACCGATTTCAAAAATTCTTTCGTCATTATAAAGCTTACTTTTCAGGGAGTGACGTAAGCTATGTTTTATCCCGAAATTCCCACGGGAACGGGAACTACGCGGGTGAAATCGCGAGGCGCAGCTAGTACTGATTTACTCAAATCAGTACTAGCTGCACCTTGCATTACATAGGAACACAATTTTTTTTTCATTCCATGAGATCTGAGCTTAGTGATTTGTATAATATTAACCTTATGAATACTGGTGTTATCTAAATAACTTTAACCTCACCACTGACTCCACTTAGTGATGCGGCAGTAAAATTATTTAGGCTAGTTTTAGATGTAAGTTAGATAATTAAAAAAAAAATTGTTGACGTCTCTTTTTTTCGATCGAACAAAAGGGGACAGCAACATTTTTACGCTAGTTTAGTTTAGGTTTTGTGCCAACAGAATCACTTCCAATAATTTGTTAAAATACTAGTCTAAGATCCCGATATACAAAGACCTTCACCGAGATGTTTATTTGATGAAACTTATTTTGTCTGTCATTTAATATGTCAATAAATATATTGCATATGGGTTGTCTAACAAATTTCAGTCCAGGATATGATTAATTAATTTTTTTTTTTTTTTAAACATTTCAACAAATTTGTTACACAACCCATATGCAATATATTAATTAACATAGATATTAAATTAAAGATAAAATACGTTTAATCAAATAAACATCTCGTTGAAGGTCGTTCTATAGCGGGACCCTATACTATCCGGGACTGACATAGTCATACCAATGACTCAAATTTCCATTAAAAATGAACAAAAGTTGAGAGGTGTCAAGGGACACCCGGATGGAACGAAGTTCCTTTCTATAAGAGAGAGAGAGAGACAGACAGAGAAACATGCGTACGCCGCACGGCTTACAATAGCTTACTATAGCAAAAAGTGTCGTTACAACTTTTCCTGAGAATTTTTTCCGTCCAGCCTTTCACGACGCGCGATAAGGAACTTAGTTCCAATAAAAAAAATAGCAAACACCCAGAAGAAACATCTATAGAATTTGCAATCAGCAAACTCCAGTTTCAATGTGTAGTGTAAGTGATCTGAATGCTTCTTGTATTACTCATCAGTACCATTCTTTTCTAGCCGTGGAGCTCAGCAACAGCAATTCCTGTCAACCTCAAGAACCTGTCAATAACATACCAGATGTGATATCCGCTTGCATATCTACCTGCTCGGTGACGTCAGAGTTCAACCCTGTCTGCGGTACTGATAACGTCACTTACTCTAACCTTGGAAGGTTCGAGTGCGCGAAGAACTGTGGTCGAGGTAAGTCTAGGAAAGGAGGGAGTGAACTGGAAAGGAGGTCGTTTAAGACAAGGTCCTGTAATGGACGAAGGAAATGGAAATTTTGAATAGGAACGCATAACTCGGCCCGTAGGAGCCCTAAGAAGATATTTAACGAATTATAATGGCTTTGTTAGAAAATCGTAACATTGAAAAATAGCAGGTCATAAGTGTTTTCTTAAGAATAGAATATTATTTAGGTTCATTAAAAATAATAATCAAACTAAACATAGAACAGGTTTTGGAGGAAACTAAATCAAACACTAAACTAATGGTAAGCGGCGAGTATTACCCCTATGCCGAAATAGGTGTTGGCTCAGCATGTGCCGAGCTATTGACTCTCAGCGCTATTTAACGCATTCACTGCCCAGCCTCCTTGGTGCGAAACCCAGGGGCGCGCGCCGTCGCCGTCGCGTCGTCGCTACAACGGAGTCAGAGTCACGGCTTATGCGTCTTGGGCCTTTTGACAAGTGTGTAATTAAACCTGCGGTTTACGATGATGATGGAATTGCGAAAAGCAAACTCGGCAACGTCACCTAATTGTAATTTTTAGCGATTGTATATGAAACTATTTTCGTATATATCCTACACAAGTTCTTAGTAAAATATGACTAAGAATTAGTTAACAAGCCAATGAAATATGGTCGTTGTAAATATAATATAAGTTGTAGGAACACATTGAAAACTAGTTTCTGCCCGCGCCTTCGCACGCGTTATTTAAGGCGCCCCACCTACTTTATATTATTATTCCGTTTAACAAAGGAATTTTCATATCATAGCTTTTTTAATGCCTATGTAATAGTTTTATTCAATTTAATTTAGGCAGCGATACGAAAATAGATTTTGGTGGCCACCAAGGGCAACTTCGTATCTCTGCGGCGCTAGTTTGGGTGGGGTATGCGCCTTAAGGTTAATGATATCCCATGGGAACTGATTTTTAGGATTAAAAGTAGCCCACGTTTTATTCTAGGCCTAGAACTTCCTGTATGCAAAATTTCAACTCGAACCGTTCAGTAGCTTTGGTGTAAGAAGGTAACAAACGTTCAAACTTTCACATTTATAATACAAGCAGCGCAGTATTCCGGGATGAAATATCTTGTGCTATTCCAGCAGACTATAATCTATTTATGTGACAAATTTCATCGAGATCCGTTTAGCCGTTCTCGCGTGATTGAGCAACAAACATCCATATATCCATCCATCTATATAAATCACGCATTTATAATATTAGTATGATGAGATGTTATACATTATAATTGAAGACTTGTTTTTATTTCAACAGAAATAGAACTCAGTAGAATGAGTTCATGTTTGGTGCCTCCTGGGCCTGGCAATCCTGATCTACGACTCACTACTACTCAAAGCCCCAAAATAAATGAAAATGTAGATAATAATGAAGGCTCTAAAAACAATGGAGATGGTAACTGTAATACAAATGGGGGCAATGTAAAGAAACCATCGATGACTGAAGTAATAGCGTGCATGCAACTATGTCCCATGACAACGGAAGCAAACCCAGTTTGTGGCACGGATGGAGTGACCTACACCAATCCAGGAAAACTGCTTTGCACGCAATTTTGCGGTATTGGTGAGTAAGAACTAATACCTACTAGGTACCTACTTATAAAAAACATATAAAATCACAATAATCCACGGTCGACTGTTCCATACATTTCCTATCATCATCATCATCATGTCAGCCCATATACGTCCACTGCTGGACATAGGCCTCCCCCATACGACGCCACAAAGAGCGGTCCTGAGCCGCCTCCATCCATCGACTCCCTGCGACCGCTACGATGTCGTCGGTCCATCGAGTTGATGGTCTCCCAACACTCCGTTTCGCGTACATTTCCTATGTAGAAGAGCAAATTTCATGGGATATTTTTTAGAACATAAAAAATGATGTAGTGACCGCTGTAGACCGATTTATATGACTGTGTCGCGGTGGGTCAAGGTCCGCCTGCGACGCAGCAGGCGCCTCTGGATAAATGTTTGTATATTTGTTCAGGGTGTTCTGGTCGTTTTATATGTATTATAAAATATATCTATCTAGTATTGTATTATATTTTCAGTTATCTAGTACCAGTAACACAAGCTCTGCTTATCTTGAAGCTTGATAATGCTGTGTGAATTGTCCAGCATTATTGTTATTAGGATAATGTAGTTTGATAAGTTTCGATGGGTTATGCAAACAAATAATAATGACCACTGTTAAAAGACCATGGAACATACTGTTAACTATCATACAATTTGACTCTAATTGCTTTTGTAAGGCTAAAGACAAAGTTATTAAAATCTGATTAATACAAGAATATTTCTTACTATCTGTACCGTTAGATTCCATATGTTCCAATTGTGAACTGCCTCCTAATCCACCCACATTTATTCCATCCGAATTTACCGTTTATCTTCACAAGCATTCACATTTTCATCTCTGTTCCAGATGTAAAAGTACAAAAGTTCTCCACCTGCTCCGGCGAACCGCTGCCCACAGCCCAGCCCACATGCCCCTGCACGGTACCTGTAACACTACCAACGGCGGAGGAGTGCATCAGGCGGTGTTCTGTAACCCAGGAGTTGAAGCCAGTGTGCGGTTCTGATGGAGTCACATACATCAACCTTGCTAGCCTGCAGTGTAAAATGGGATGCGGTGTAGGTAAGGTTACCTTTGTTTACATATTGTGTGAAAGGTACCTAATGACTAATGAGGGATAAATAAATAAATAAATAATCCTGGACAATTCACACAGCATTATCTAGCCCCAAGCTAAGCTGAGCTTGTGTTATGGGTACTAGATAACTGAAATATTTGACGAATTCTGTGGCGCGGTGGGCGAAGGTGTGCCTGCGACGCAGGAGGTTGCGGGTTCGATATCCGCCTCGGAACAAATGTGTGTACGATCTGCAGACATTTGTTCAGGGTATTCTGGTCGTGATAGATATTTTTATCTATGTATGATAAAAATATCTATCTATGTATTGTGTTATATTATGTATATCAGTGTGAATTGTCCAGTATTATTTTATTCATAATATAATACAAGACATAGATAAATATTTTTTTATTATACATAGAAAACGACCAGAACACCCTGAACAAATGTCTGCAGATCGTTCATAGTATTATCCCGAGGCGGAAATCAATAGCATGTTAATGATAGGAACTAATTTTCTCTAATTGACTAATGTTGGCTCGATTTAGACAGCCCGAGCTTTAAATGCTGTGTCTTAACGCCTTTTCACATGTAAATGCAATTGTGATATTTTATTTATAAACTATTCTGTTGGCTTTGCAGGATCTGGTATTGGATAACTGCCAATTGAAAGGTTAATTTACATTATATAATATACCTATCAGATTATTATTCGAATAGGAGCTAGGCCGCTAGAAAGTTTATGTCCTCATTGTTTCCAACATCGACGGGTCAAGCTTTTTTATGCCAAGTTCTATCTCGATGACTTGATCTCCGATTGAACTCTGCTAACTCACTTCTGCTGCTACTCTTTTCTGCTGCTGCTGAATAAAACGACACTAACTAGCGTACATATTTCTGGCTGTTTGTTATTTATTTATTAAACAAAATTATCAAAAAATAATGAACCTATTTCGAATCCCAGCAACCATTTAGCGGTGCTCTCTTTTATTACCTATTTGCTCTTTTCCTTCGTATTTCGATAGAATCCCAACAGGCATGTTATTTTTCTTGTTTGAACTGTATAAATCAATGTCTTTCCAGATGTATCGGTACAAAAGCTGTCACCCTGCGGCGAAGCATCCACCAACCCTCCTACCACGCCCTCCTGGAACAATACCGACCGGACCACAGAGCCGACTGTCACACCCACCACCCCTGGCAATGTGCAGACTTGCATAGATAAATGTTATGTTACGCCGGAGCACAAACCTGTTTGCGGGACCAATGGTCAGACATACGACAGCTTGGCGAGGCTGCGGTGTGCTAAGCGATGTGGAATCAGTGAGTAGCTTATGTTGTAGGTAACCCACATCATGGCTCCGTGTGCTCGGAGGGATGCGGAACGCGGCCCGGTAGGCTTAATTATCCTAGGGTAAATCACCTAGGAACAATCGGGAAACTACGTCGAGTCTTCTCGTCATCCATACCGCAATGTTCGAAAACGAAAGTTTTCAATCAGTGCATCCTACCGTCATGACCTACGGAACTGCGACGTGGATACTCACGGTAGAGCTGGTCCACCAGTTTAATGTCACCCAGCGAGCTATGGAGAGAGCTATGCTCGGAGTTTCTCTGAAGGATAGTATTCGCAACGAATACATCCGACAGAAAACCAAGGTTATCAACATAGCTCAAAAGATTAGCAAATTGAAGTGGCAGTGGGCCGGTCATAACTCGAGAAGGACCGACAACCGCTGGGGTAAACGTGTTCTTGAGTGGAGACCGCGACTCGGCAAACGTAGTGTAGGACGCCCTCCGACCAGGTGGGATGACGGTTTGTGAAATACTGCTGGCAAATGCTGGATGTAGACTTATATAGGCTGATGATGATGATGAAATCACCTAGCACGCAGGGTAGACTTAGTGCACCTGGGTGAAAAAAGCACAGCTTTCCATAAAGCAGCGGGTAGTATTAATTCACCTGGAGTTAATCACCTGCGTGCGTCTAGAATAGAATAGAATATAAATTTATTTGTTAAAAGACTTACACAAACTAAACTTAGGCTAAAATACATAATAAATTTAGATTAAAATACAAAGTGTAAGCCCAGTAACAAAATAGAACCGGACTCACCCTGAAGAAGTATGAAACGTTGGTGTTCTTTCAACACAAATAAGGTTCGTAGGTAACCCGCTTACATCCGTAATGAAAACCCATATCAAATAATTCTATGCATTCTGGTTTGACGTTATGCTTATGATTTGCGAGGCGGACAAACAGGAGAAATATAAAACGAATTAAATATTGCTTAGCACCTACTTATATAAGATTACGAAAAGAAATAGTAAGTTCGAAAGGTTTGAAAAACTTTACCTATTGACGATGATACTGACTGCTAATGACAATTCCAATCAACATGCAGTTAAATCAATGGGCAAGATAGCTTTATTGCAATATTCGTTAAATTCGTCATTGTCATTATCAGCCCCAAAGATTCATTCTTGTAATCTACGAAACGGACGATACAACGATCTTTGATCGGCACATTTGGCTGCTGGGTGCTTACTGTTAACTCGGGTATGTCTATGTATGACAGGTACCTTCTATATTATAAGTACTGGTCTAAGTCTAGTCTTCTACTGTTCTCACACTAATGTTATAATTGCGGAAGTTTGGATGGATGGATGTTTGTTACTTTGATTGGGCTAAAATTGGATGCAGGTAGTTATAGGCCTGGATTTAAAACATATTCTACTTTTCATCCTCTAAATCAGTTCCTTGGTATAGAATAACCTTAAAACGTTCGCATAGAAACAACGCATGCGAAGCCGCGGGCCCAAACTAGTAATTTAGATGTCGCGCCCTCTGCTCCGGCTGTCATGTACCGCTTCTGACATTTTGATGTCAAGTGTGGTGGGTGCGGATCTGGTCAGACAAGCGCGTTTCCGTAATCTTGGTCAGTCTGAAAGCTTTGGGAATGATCAAAGCTTTCATAAGCCAAATCAAATGTGAAAATCACTATTTTTGTGTCCGCTCATAGTTCTATAATCATAACATTTCAAGTTACAGGTTAGGTAATAGGCATCTAGTAACATTACTATGTCACTGCATAGGTGTATGTAAATAATTAAGAAATATGAAAAACTTAAAGTGCAGACATGTTCTGTACTTACTCTAGTTTCAACCCTACATGTTCTGGAGTAATTTGAGCTTAAAAAATATGAAACGTTAAGCGACTTACATTGCTGACGATTACGGCACACATTATTATTTATTCCAGAGTAGATTTTGTAATAAGATAAATAAATTTGTAATTACAGGGCTGGGATGATGAGAATAAATTCAGGACGATCAGTTGTTTTGGCGAGAAGAAGTAACAAACAATCCATCCTTATAAATTTTCATAATATTAATTAGTGTGAAATGTGATATGGTATTTATGTTTATTAATTTTTGTTACAGGTGTAGATGTGAAAAAACTAACCGCTTGTGACGCAACGGAACCAGACTCGGGCTTCACCATATCACCAGATATCCTGGCTAGTATCTTCCCAGAAGACTTTAACTCAACAACACCCAAAGACTCAGGAGAGGACTACGACATAGACCAAAGATTTGGAGACTAATATGATAGGAGAAGGAATCGCATTTAAAGACTTAAGTAGGTAGTTACATAAACGTAGATTAATATTATGATTATACATTATATACGCTTCAAATTGTGAAATATTTGTATTTACTTACACAAGACCCTTTGACATAAGACACTTATTCTAACTCAAACTGGGATCTGCAGTGACATCTCGCATGGGAGAGTATTGGACATTGTCCCCTTACCTAACCAACCCCTAACTAGCCTAATTTCCTGAAGTATAGCAGCAGGACTTTCAGTGATTGACAGCTTCGTTTCAGCTTTTCTGAAGGTGTGAACGGTGTATGCCTCAATGTGACTCTTCAATTCCGTCTTCTTCTGGCCTCTTCTATGGAGATACCACAACATGCTCTATGTCTCTTCTACCTGGAAGCAGCCATGATACAGGCTGCAGTCTGCGACTCAAGTCTAGAGAAGATAATGGTTCAGTTCTGTGTACCTACCATTATTTATTTATTTAATTTTAAGGAAGGCCTACAGCTTATATCTATACAAAATGAGTTACATGAACCTAGCAACAGAAAAGCTAATAAATGGCTTTCACGGCTAAATGACAGCTTGAGTGATACGCTATGTAATCGGATAGAAAATTTAAAAAAAATTAAGTTAAACAATCGTCGAAATTGATGGAGATTGAAATTAAATAAACCTATGTTTTATAAAGAAAAAAAAATTATAATTTTTTATTAGGTATTATTCTGAGTTACTCTACTCACGGCTCATCTTGAGCATCGTGTTTGTGGTTTTCCATCTCTGTCCATCTTGAGAGAGGATACTGATGTATGCTTGTAGTCGACGCTCCTATAGTTTTCACTGTTCTTTTTCGGAGTTAAATGGTTGTCTATTTTGGTTTCTGCTATAGGCGGCCTTGAGAGACTAATGTCCTGCCTGCGTCGGGTGGGAGGGCGACAGACCCCCCACCCGACACGCAAAAAGGGCCCACCTGTGGCCTAGTTGCGGAAAAGTAACCTGCCTGTCTGTCTTGTTGGAGTCTGTATCGCTCCTTTCTTTGCCAACCTATCTGTATTTATGTTGCTTGTACAGGATTGACTCTCTGTCCATTCTATGCAGACATTGCAGTTTTCAGTAAGATTTTGTAGAGTGATGTGTGTAACACATTTTTTAATTGAACACATCCTTAAATTACCTCTGTGGCGCGGTGGGCGAAGGTCCGCCTGCGACGCAGTAGGTTGGGACAAATGTGTGTACGATCTGCAGACATTTGTTCAGGGTGTTCTGGTCGTTTTCTATGTATAATAAAAATATCTATCTATGTATTGTATTGTATTATGTATATCAGTTATCTAGTACCCATAACACAAGCTATGCTTATCTTGGGGCTAGATAATGCTGTGTAAATTGTCCGGTTTTATTTATTTATTTAAATTAAAACTGGTACTAACTTGACATACACGTGACGATCTCAGTGGCGTGGCGGGCGATGATCCACCAGTAACTCAGGAGAGTCGGTTTTGTTCACGAGGGACAAATGTTATCAAGAACTGCAGATATATGTCAAGGTGTTTTGTAGCAGATAAAAAAATCTATAGGTATCACTATTTGCACCCCCAAGCTAAGCAATGCTCTATGAAATCTATCAATGTATTGTTTAAAGTATACTTACTTTGAGGCTAGATGTTGCTGTGTGAATTATTCAGTACCTATTATAATAATATAATTTAACCTATAACCCAAGCAGAGCCGAGATTGATTGTAAAATATTGCTAAAAGAGCAATTGCTTTACGATATACATAAATAAATAATAAATAAAATTCGTTTATTTCAGGCAAAAAAACCCATATCACAAAACAAAAAATCACACAGTTTCAAAAATATACAAAAATAGAATTAAAATTAACACAAAAAATAACACGGTGCCTAATGCTATACCGCACGTCACTTTATGTTTCCTTCCATAAAAATATAATTTATGTACACCTGGTCAGAGACAGCCTTCAAGATGCTATTTTTAAAGGACTAACCAACCCCGGAAAGATGCTACGCGAGAACTGATGATGGCGAAGAAGTCGGGCACTCCCGCTTCGGAGAACATGCTCGACGCACTGCAGCATCTCGGTGACCTCACGAGTGCCGGGTATGTGTTATTGTACTGGACTCTGATGGTACTTATGGCCTTCTTGGTGAAATTCGACCACGGCTGGCATGTGTACATACCCAGACAATACGCACGGAATAGGTTGTTCTTAACGATATGAACAACGATTACGTATCAGGCTAGAACAATAGGACCCATTATGACAAGCATTATAGACCAGTGATATATTATTAGGCTTGTTTGTGATCTAAGAAAACAAATGTTGTTAGATCAAAAACATTTGTTTGTAAACAGAAAATGTGCATTAGGTGAATGCGAAATAGAATTTTATTTCGAGTTCAGCGAATGAGCCCGAGTGTTGTGTCAGATAAAAACTCATCTAAAAAAATAATCATAATTATTCTAGCTAATTTTCAATTTTTATATTGCAATATATGTATTTAGACATAAAGAAAATAAGTGGAACGAGAGGCCTTTGCCCATAATAAAGTGATTAATAATATCTATGCCGAGATACAGCTGCTCAAAATGAAGAACAGATTTTTACTTGGTAAGTCTCATATTAGATAAGATGCTATAGGACCGTGGAAGTTTTCTTGTTACGTGGTTCAGTGCGATGGATGTTTCATTGGTTATTTTATTACTGTATGAAATTTTATTGACTATCAATACTTTTAATGAGCCACCAAGCATCTAATTCTAATACTTAGATGTTATTTTACAGCTGCATTTGCTATAATGCATCAAGTTTGCCAAAGCAATAGTAGTATTAACGAACAACTTGAACCTTCTAAACAACCCCAACACCTTGAAAGGACGAGCTTTAAGGAAACTCATGATAAGTATGGAGAAATAAGCATCAAAAAGGAAGGTGGACTTAAAAAACTTGTTAAATTTTCAAATGAATCGTACGAAGTAACGAATAAAAAATTTAATGCCAAAAAACAAAAACTACATGAATTGAGGCGTTTGCGAAAATCTAGATCCAATGAAACCAGTGACATTTCTAACAAAGATATTATTAAACTGAGAAAGTTTACTTCTGACTTTGACTCAAAATATAGATCCAATAAAAACAAGACATATGAACAAATGGAAGAAAACAACACAAAGATAAAGCCCAAAGATGAATTCAAAGATACCAATTCAAGTCATGAATATATGTTCCATTCGCATCCAGTAGGTCGCCCAAGAGATTACGCTGAATATAACAAAGAAATCAATTCAAGCAGCGGAGATCAAAATCGAACCACAGGTTACAAAGATTATCGAAAGTTAAACCAATTTCGACACTTATGGTAAGTAATTTATCTAAAAAAACAACCCAATGATATTATGTAGTATGAATACCAATCGTCTACTCGAAAAAGCTGACATTCCTAAATCAATTATTGAAAAATGTATTGTTATGTTGTTTCAATAGTAAATACTAGTTCTAATTTATTTCTAATATGTATTGTAATGTATAATATTACGTATATCAGTTATCTAGTACCCATAACACAAGCTCTGCTTAGCTTGGGGCTAGATAATGCTGTGTGAACTGTCCAGCATTATTAGTATTTATTATATATATTTCTAGTATTTGATTGTTCAATCAATTAATTATTACTATTATTATGATTGTTTTCTAAGATTGGCGACTGTTTCGTGATTTATGATAGTCAAGAAAATAATCCTGTCATTTTGTTTTAGGGGCCAAGACAGATCAATACATTCGTATCGGTCAGCATCAATGCATAAAAAACCATTTTGGTATTCACCTTATCATTTTCCACGAGCTAAAGTTACTGTAGCTGGGCTCAACATTCCTTGGTTCCGTCTACGAAGTACTTTTTCTAGTCAAGACCACATTGATATGGAACCCGTCCAACCAACAAAACCTAATAAAACATGTCAAACACAACACAACAATACTGCAAATTTATCAACTACTCTAGCTCCAATTGAAATCCGCGTAACAAATATTTCTAATATTGCTGAGCAAAGCACTACCCCTACAAAAAGGATAAAATTGCCACCACCAATGCTTATAACTCTTCAGCCTCGTCTACCTCATTGGCCAAATTTCTATAAAAATATGGATGAAAATACATCAGAGAAATCTTTAAAAGTTTACAAAAGTGTAAAAGTAGCTACTAAACCAGAAATCATAGAAACCGAAAAAACTACATTACACTCAATCACGGAGGCTGGGATTGCTGCAACTGTTTCTCAAAAAACAAAATTAAATGATAATGCAGAACATACACATTCTACGCAGCATGAGAATAAAACAACCACAAGTTATACCAGCAGAATGTTCAATCTTGAAGGCAAAGGCGTAGAAGTGACTACATTCAATGATGGTATACGCACTAATATCCAACTGCAAAACGTTTTACCGCGTGTTACGGTGACAACTATGAAACCTATACGAGAGCCACAATGGCCACCATGGCCTCAATGGCTTAATGAACCCTTGCGTAAGAACCAACATGAATACAACGATTCATATGTCCTAAATGAATATACTGCTAATGTTTATTCCAACAACGAGAAAAGCGAAACATTAAGTCCTGTAAAATTTAAAGATGCTATAGTAACAACAAAAAAGATTGAAGAACCTGAACTGTTTTTTGATATAGCGAGTACGTACAGTGGTCTTACAGCAAATATTGCAGAAGTACTTCCAGTAACAACTGGAATAACAGTAGTAGCTACTACAGAAGCAAATAATTATACTTATAAAATGTACGAAAAAACTCAGTACAGTGAAAATAATAGCGGTCTCTTGCCAAATATAAGGAATATCGTGCGATGTACACAAGGTTGTCCTCTAACACCTGAATTTAATCCAGTTTGTGGTACTGATGAAATTACCTACACAAATCCAGGAAGGCTTCTTTGTCTACAGTTTTGTGGACTCAGTACGTATTTAAAAAAATACTTTTGCAAATATATGCTTTGTTTTATCTTTAAACTTTTTATCTTTATGCGTACATTATTTGAGTTTAAACATCAATACATTCCTCTTGTTTTTTTTTTCAGATGTAAAAGTGAAAAAATATCAACCTTGTTCATCCAAACATAAATTAAATGAATACCCTAATATGGTTAACTTATTCATAAACACAGCGGTTGAGTCTCTCAGAGCGACTGTCAAAGCAACTGCTTCAGCTCCAGGAGCAGCGGTAAAAGCTAATTATGCATCTACTCCATCACCCAAAAACTCACCAACCGTTTTTTATGTAAGATACGATTCATTTTCGGTGAATGATGAAGATGACGATGCAACTGAAGCTAAAGTTGTATTTGAAACAGCAACGGAAGTGGCATCACGAAACACACAGCTCACGGAAACTACGGTAGTCCCATTACAGTCTTTGAGTGTAAATAGATATATTGAAAAGTTAAAGGATTTAATGACTGTTAATACAGATTATTACGAGCACCACGATTTACAGAGCACCACAACTTACGGTAAGTCAAATACACTATAATTAGAAAATGCAGCGAGCATCGTGGAGGTGCGTCCGAATGATATTGTTATAGATCAGTTGAGGTATCTTTAGATTGTTTGCATCAGTCTGAAGTTAGTTAAACTGTTCCAATTATAATTGGTGGTTCTAATTTGTTTCTATTCTTGAATTGTAATCTTCTTTGTTTAAAAAGATGTTCATATTATTTTCGTAAGTTGTGTAATACTTACCACAATTATATAATAATAATTTTCTTTTAGGTCCTAGCCAAGTCAAAGATATAACGCACTCAAGTAAGAGAATAGAATCAAACCTTGCTGCACTGAATAATATGCTAAAGCATTCAGGGCGAGATGGTAGCACAAAAGCTGTACATGCTGTCACATATTCTAGCAGGGATTTTGCGACGAAACATTTTGATGTAACACGCGCAATAAAGGATGTCAATACTAAACAATTTAAGATAAATTTACCAAAAAATTCAAGAAAAAGTTCTAGCTCAAAGAATAACTTAATCCTAAAACAGGGTACACCACATATTGATGCGCTTGATAGTGTTGATGAACCAAGCAATAATAACCGTCGTTTCGTAGAATCTCCATTTGTTGACCTTCCGTACAGTTCTGGTGAATATGTATCACCCGATGAAACTAGCATTGACTTTTTCCAAGAGAATCAGAAAGATTCGGATGATGCTGGAGATATAGACAGCAAGTTGTGGGGATATCAACCTGAAAAAGAGAAACTTGATGTCGTTGAGTAAATCAAAGATAAAGAGAAAACATATTAAGATGCATCGATTCAAAATAAACCTAGATCTACAAACCTATTTTATAAAGAAAGGTTGTCTAAAAGTCAGATAAGATAATATATACTAACCCTTAAAAACTTATAAAAATCAACTCGAAGAAGTTTTTTAGCTGCTTTTCTCATTGAGACAGTTGAAGAAAATAGACGACTCCTAGCTACTGCCAGGTTCATCATTCAGAGGGTAGATGTGGTGGCGATTTTTATACAACTACACACTAACCAACACGGTAACAGTGCTTTATGTTATAAAATAAAACAAATTATTACAAATGATTTTTGAGTTTTATTTTTAAAGTTTATTAATAGGAAGATTTAAGAAATTATACAAAATCAGAATTTTACCGTCGAATCCGTTAACTTTTCTAGAAAACTAATTAACATGAAATTGACCGTTATTACCATTAAAATATCATTATTTTACGTCAAGTCATTTGTTTATAGACGGTACAGTTAAATTAAACCTATTTAATAAAGAGAAACCTTCATTGCTGCTTCCATTTGAGTTAAGTTTTTTGCATTATGTAGTGTATTTTCACGCGTTAATACAAATATCAATAAAATGGTGTATTTATTATGGGTAATAGTGTTATTGTTTCACGTCACACTTTCTTACAGTAAGTGATATTTATTAATACACAAATTTCATGATTTAGTAATCTAAAATAAAATAGTAGATACGTATGATATATTTTCTATGAACGTTCTAATCTAGTTACGTAGTTATAGACAGATCATAATTGTTTTACATGCATGAGTGAAGGAAGAAAAACAGACCCAAATAATCAGATAAATTTTATTATACGAACGGTAGGAGTAATATTTTCACGCACGCACATTCCCATCTGGGAATGATTGCTTACATTAGTGGAGTAGGGTTATCAAGGAGATACCATAAGAATAGGTTATTGGTTATTATCTATTCTTATGGATATACTATAATCAACCCAGCCAGCAAGAATAGTGATCACAAAAAAACCAGTTGTGCGATTTCACAAGGGAAGGCTGGTACAAAAAAAAAAATGGAAATGTATTTCTATTTGTACCATTTGTCAGTCTCCCCAACCATTCACAATGAAGCACAGCTGGTTTGCTAATTTTATAATCGAGAAAGTTACATTACGTTGAATGGTGAATTTCCCACATCTATTGTATTCCAGCCCCCTACAGAAGACCATGCACAGATCTGTCCCCGGAGTGTCTGAAGAGATGTCTCCAGGCAGCTGTGCCCAGTTTCTTGGAAGGCGTGCCGGAGTACGGCCTTGAGACCCTAGATCCGTATCACATTGAAAGACTGGACCTAACTCTGCCAGGCGGAATACTAATCGAGTTTACGGATGGACTGGCTAGAGGACTCAGAAAATGTGTAGTTGATTTTGGAAGGTAATGTTGTAGAACATGAAATATAATAGGTAGGTAATGAAATGAAATATATTTATTCTGACAATATAGGTAAAAAAAATTAAGAAAACTTACACGATAGATAAAATAACAATTTTTTTTTTTTTTAGGTTTCGAAGTAGTAATTACGACGTTAC
The DNA here is from genome assembly GCA_946478455.1 of Eupithecia vulgata. Taxonomy (NCBI): domain Eukaryota; kingdom Metazoa; phylum Arthropoda; class Insecta; order Lepidoptera; family Geometridae; genus Eupithecia; species Eupithecia vulgata. Next base: position 5,234,133 of record OX297869.1, on the reverse strand, counting down.
GGAACCCTCCGTGTGCGAGAAGACTTGTACTTGACCGGTTTTATAAAGTTTTGCGTGACAAATAGTAATACCTCGTAATCCCTCATTTTCCTAACCAAACCAAATAAACAGTCCTCAATAGACTGCGTAGAAATAAAAACATAGCTTCCTCCTTTTTTTTAACACTAACAAAAAGGATTCGTAAACGTCATTGTTATAATTAACTGCACAAGTAATCATGAAAACTACGTTATTATAATCATCGGAATATCGGTGTCTATCAAAATGATGACTCTAGCAATAACCTAATGGTTTTATTAATTTAATACAGGTTCAAAGTCGACACATTGGAGGTTCAATACCATTGTAACTTAACCATAAAAGGGAAATATAAATCGACGGGTCGCATGTTAATGTTCCCCATCGATGGGGATGGTGATTCTACGATAAGATGCAGTGAGTATTATAATTAAGAACTTCAAAACTTAGAACAAGTTTGGGGGAAGAAGCCCTGAACTAGGTACTCCCGAGGCAGCCATAAATTTAACTGTAGCAGTTCTATCAGGAAACCGGATAATCTGCAGACTGATATAATACAAACAAACTAGAGTTAGCTGAACTGATCAAACATCAGACTTAGTTAAATAACTATATTATACAAGCTTCCGTCTTTATTCGAGTGGTACCTCTTTATACGTTTTAGAATAGGTCTTGTAAATTAAGGAACTGATAAATTATCAAGTGTTTTACAAATAGGTCTTTCTTTCTCTTGCCGAAATTACGTTGACAAGAGATTTCATCATTTTATCAAAGTTATTATAAACAATACTTACGAACAAAAACTCCCAAAAAATTATAATAATAAGATTTTATATCGTTCAAAAGCTATGATAAAGTCCTTATCTTGCAGATAATTTGAGAATTCGCAGCGTTCTCAAACTTAAATCAAGGCTTGAAAGTGATGGCCAGAAGTACTTGGAGATCAAAAGTGCCAACACAACGCACAGCTATGATGGCAGAGTCAGCTACAGTATGACAAACCTCTTCAGGCAAAACCCTGAGATCAGTAAGCATAACTGAAAATAAAATAAATAAATAGCCTTGGTTTGTACGATCTGCAAATATTTGTTCCAAGTGTTCTGGTCGTTTTTTTATAAATATAATATATCTATCTATGTATTGTATTGTGTTATTTTTTTACAATACCATAATGTAAGCTCTGCTTGCTTAGCTTGGCGCTAATAATATTAATGCTGTTTGAATTGTCCAGAATTAATTATTATTATCTACTAAATTCTGTAACTATCTGTTTCAAACTGAATTAAGGGTTATATATGAACTCGTACAAATTTATTATAATTGTACCTATAAAGTTCATTTGATAAGTTACCAGTCGCCTTTTGTGGCGTAGGCCTCCCCCAGTTCCTTCCACATTTTTCTGTCTTTGTCATCCAGTTAGTACAAGATCTTTTCGTAAAGATCTTTTACTATTCCTTGAGATCCACTTTGTAATTTTTAAGGCGCAACGGAGAGTTGCATGAGGGATATTATTTTACATTATGCACATGCCCAAGTCCACTTTATCTCTAAGTGGAATTGGGTTTCTTATGACCTGTTGAGCCGAGATTTCTGGCGAAGTCTTGTGTCTGAGGCCAAGATCCACTTTGGGTCGCTGAGCCACAGGAGTAAGTAAAGTAAGCAAGTATAGAGTATCGATATACATACATATCGATTTGGAGGAGGCATTTGCAGTGTGAAGAAATGGGCTGATGAAAGAAAAAAATCACCTACTTATTCATACAAAACGAACGTGTTTCAGATAAGGCAATGCTCGACTTTATGAACGGCAATTGGAGAATGATAGCTGAAGAGTTCGGGAACCCCATGGTGGACTACGGAGTAGCCTGCGTGATGAGGAATCTCAGGCGACTACTGAAGATCATACCAATGAACCAAATAATACTTCAGCCTATTGATCTATAAAATAAAACATTTGAAATCCGTAAATAAGATTTTTATTCAGCTAAAAGAACTATACTAATAACACACTTATAAAGACTTAAAGTAGCTCAAAAGTTAATTGTAACAGGATATTACCATGACTTCAGATTTAAGCTATCCAATATTTCTTGACAGCTTTATGCGACATGATCACGGATGAATCAAAACTCAATTCATGGTAAATATCCCGTTATAATGACTTTGTGTTAATAGACATGATAGTATATTAATTTAGTTCAAAAACTAAAGTAACAGTTGCAATTATGAAGGTTTAGGCTAGAAAATGAATAGCACTGAACATTGAACCATTTAAGAGTAATGGAATACTTGAAGTATAATAATCAAATATGTTGTAGCAACACTTACGAACTTTAGCATAAGTGTTATATCCACAGTGAACATATCATAGATACAAATGCGCAAGGGCCATGCGTCGATGAGCTCCATGAAAGCCTTGGCTTGCACACGCATAGTTTTAGGCAAGTTATAGTCCATAATAATCTGATTCACCAGGACCTTGGTAGTATTTCGCACAGAACGCAACCATTCACACACAAAACACATAATTGTCACCGATAAAATGGTCATGAAACACCAGATGAAAATAGTCACTAAGCTCCCAGGTGAGTTATCGAACTTGTACACGTAAAGGGATGAGCTAATAGCGATGACGATGTAGACAAATGTAGAGACTAAAGACATAAAGATATGAAAGTTGAAAACGCAGTTGATCATGTTGCAGATTGTACCAACCTGATTGTACATCATACCCAAGTCGCGGATCTTCATATTGCTATCAGTTGGAGGTCCGACGAAATTGTTAATTCCCTTCACAGTCATTGTGACATCGCATAGAGTGCAAATAGTACTATTTTCTTTCTCCTCCAGGAACTTTGCCATGTATCCGTTGATTAAAATGACTCTGTTTGTCATCATTGCAACGAATAAACAGAAGACCATCATCTCAAACTTTTGTATGATGAAAACGGGAACTACTATCGCAAATATGGTAACATACATGGAACGCATGTACTGTACCGTACAATCTATTGCCACAGTGATGGTGTGCGTTAAACAAAACATGATTAAAGCTTTAATATTTGTGTTCCTTATCTTCTTGTAAAAGTCGCTGTCATTAATTTTAAGGAGTTGGTTGTCCAGCTCTGCGATTTTCAATAAGACATCCATGTTGCATTTGCTTAAGAAAAAGGCATTGGAGACCACTGACGTGATGTAATTGAACATATGAAAGAGTGACGGAAGATCGTCAATAATATTGAAGATACTCTCCTCCCCCTTCAATACTGCAGGTATTCTCAGATATATGCTGAACACACTAAGGTATGATATACCCAAGAACGCACTATACAACTTCATAGCCCAAGTTGGGGTATGCAGCTCTCCATTTTTCAAACATAGTCTGAATACACCAATGCATTTCTCAAAGATCAAAATAGGTGAAAATGCATAGTAATTATCGCGGATCCTACTTTCGTTGCGTAGGTCTACTTTGTCGAGGACTGCAACATTACTTTCTGCCATTGTGTTTGTATAAATTCCACTACGTTACTCTCCGATTCCTATGACTACTGAAAGCGGTCTGAACTTCAATTTCATTACTATAAGTATAACGTACTCGTATATGGAGTAGGGAGGTACGGCAGGTTTACGTAGGTACAGGTACATGTACTGGAAATAATGGAATCGGTTTCTACTCGGAAAATAATATTCGTTGAGTGCTTTCATTCCATCAGAATATGAGCAGTATATTATTATTGTTTTATTGACACTCTTCAATCAACGAGTAAGTAATAGTTTCTTTTTAACTAGGGACTAAACCACTCCATCATAATATGATCATAATATGATGGAGTGGTTTCGTCCCTAGTTAAAAAGAAACTATTAGAAGAGTGTCAATACGAAGTTGTTAATATACTCCCTCCCAAGCGTAGCGAGGGAGGATGACAAGACCGAGTTATAATGGATGGTTTTGGCCCGAGTAAAAAACAATACTTCTACTATTAACGTTTTCACGTATTTCATGAATTTGTCGTAAGTCTTTAAATATCATGTTTCACGTGATTTCTTGATTATTTCTTTGCCATTCTATTCCATTTGCTTTGTTTTATTAAATAGGCCAAATTCCTCTCTGATAAACATGCAACAATGCCGAAGGCACCTTCAGTTCCACATTCAAATAAATTTAAAAATGTAGGTACTATGTACTATTTTCTTTGTAACACCAAAAAGTCGAGTCTTGTCTTGTCATGGAAGAGGACGAATATCTTGTACTGCCTGATGATTTTAGTAAAAAATTTCTTTAATTTTTGTCTAAAATCATCATCAAACAGTTTGTTATTAGTGTACACTTCCTTTACCTTCCTTCGCGCCTCTCCTATAACTCTAAGGTTTGCTGGAAGAAAACTCTTATTAAGGGTTAAGCTCGCCTTTGTACATACCTATTAGTATAACCTATTAGTTATACTAATAGGTTCTTTTTATGTATTATTTTTTGTGTGTTCAATAAAGAATTACAGAATCATTACTTTACTTTTCTACTATACTTTTAATGCCAAGGGCGTATACTCTAGTTTTACGCTCGCTAAGCCACGCTATAATGACACTTTTTGAGAGAAGTGAAAACACCATTGTAGATTGTAGGCAAGGAATTGTAGGTAAATTGGTATGTCAATAATTTAGTACCTACTACATATACCTACAATTCCTACGTCACACATCAGTCAATTAGCCGCTATTAACACAGTGTTAGTTCTATTACAGTTATTCTGTGACACGGCTAGATACAATAATTGGCCTCCAAGATAAATGCCATCATTAGAAAATTAAATTCATTTCCCAAATACTAAAGAATCCTGTTTGGTGTGTAAAGTTATATATGTATAGCCTTATTTATTTATTTTTTGTCAATGCTACCACTAAAATCTCTCTCTACTCTTAAGAGGCTGGTGTTCTCAGGAGTACCCCCTGCACAATCATCACACTTACCATAGCACTTACATCAACCACACTGGGGTCTCCTGCTGCACAGACTCTTAAGAGGCTGGTGTTATCAGGAGTACCCCCCACACAATCCTCACACTTACCAAAACATAACACAAACACTCACACATTCATAGATCAGGTATATAGATACCTGTCCTGTGCACCCACTCTATGTCAGACTTACAGGTACATATTGTAATTATTATTTGCTAAGTTTTTTTTTTATTTTTATTTTTTGTACATAACTCTAATCTAGATTTTTAATATATTCTAGCGCACAGAGTGGACCTGGTGACCCGTAATACAGGTTCTTGTGAACCTAAAACAGGCACCAGTCTCTCACAAAGTTAGCTATAATATTAGCATTACTTACTTAGCCAGTTATTTTATCAACTAAGCTTTTATTGTGAGAGAAAATAAATAAATAAATAATTATTATTATTATATTATTATTATATTAAAATCGAGATTTTTATTACATCTAAAAGATAACCAGTACGTACGTAGATGAATAAGCAGCACTTACCTTTTTTTGTAGTTTCCAAGCTATCAGCGCGGTGAACTGGTGAAATGGTGAACTTAGAATAGGTAAGTACCTAGGTAATCAAATCAAACACCATGTAAAAATCCACTTTTTCCAAAATAAAATAACTCCAACGGAAAATGTAAGTAGGTAATTTCACAGATTTATAAGTACATACCTAAGTTAGTAGTGGTATTTTCCAGAAAAATTCTATGTCTATGTATTTTCACACATTTTCACAACAACGTACCTAGTGGTTTTATTCTTTTTTAGGGTTTCAAAGATCGGTTTTGAAACCCTTATGGTCTCGCTCTGTCCGTCCCCGCTCTTTCTTGAATATCTCAGTAACTACTGCAGCTATTAACTTGAAATAATGATACATTTCGTGCGCCATTACTGATTTTAAAAAAAATAAATAAATGAAAAATGAAAATGAATATTTTCAGTACAAATTTTGAAGTTGAAATTTCAAAAGATACCTAGGAAGGCAAATGGGGTATCAAATGAAAGGTATCGTTTTGTACATTTCAAAACACTTTTTGAAATTTCTGTAAATTTCATACTTTTTGAAATATTTCAAAAAAAATCGAAAAATTGACCATACCCCCCCCCCCTATCTCCGAAGATTGCAGACCGATCCACGTACAATGTATTAGGCGTTTGTAGATATAGATCTATATTTTACAGAAAAAATATAGAGAAGTCTGTAATAATAATAGTTTTTGAAAAATGGTAAAAAAGGGGGGGAATTTTTTTTTCAAAAGGGGGGCTACCTACCTATGTGGGGTATCAAATGAAAGGTATCGTTTTGACCATATCAAAACACTTTTTGAAATTTCTGTAAGTTTCATACTTTTTGAAATATTTCAAAAAAAGACGAAAAATTGACCATTCCCCCCCCCCCCCCCTATCTCCGAAGATTGCAGACCGATCCACGTACAATGTTTTAGGCGTTTGTAGATATTGATCTATATTATACAGGAAAAATATAGAGAAGTCTGTAATAATAATAGTTTTTGAAAAATGGTAAAAAAGGGGGGGATTTTTTTTTCAAAAGGGGGCCTACCTACCTATGTGGGGTAACAAATGAAAGGTATCGTTTTGACCATATCAAAACACTTTTTGAAATTTTTGTAAGTTTCATACTTTTTGAAATATTTCAAAAAAAGACGAAAAATTGACCATTCCCCCCCCCTAGCTCCGAAGATTGCAGACCGATCCATGTACAATGTATTTGGCGTTTGTAGATATCAATCTATATTTTACAGCAAAAATATAGAGAAGTCTGTAATAATAATAGTTTTTGAAAAATGGTCAGAAAGGGGGGGGATTTTGTTTCAAAAGGAGGGGTACCTACCTATTTGGGGTATCAAACAAAAGGTATCGTTTTGACAATTTCAAAGCACTTTTTGAAATTTCTGTAAGTTTCATACTTTTTAAAATATTTCAGAAAATTGATTGTCCAAATAATTGGCAAATGTTTGAAACCCTCGGCGCGCGAGTTACACTCGCACTTGGCGAATCTTGTTTCACATTATTTTTTGTAGTTTGTACGTACCAACGAGAATCTAATAAATACCTACACTGATCGTTTCAAAGACAAAACAGAAGTGATTTTTTTTAATTGCCTTCGGAATTTTTCTATTGGCCCCGAGCTCTTTTTAGGGTTCCGTACCCAAAGTGTAAAAAGGTTATTCGTCCTGTCTGTCTGTCCGTCTGTCATTCACCAGGCGCGGTCGGTAGGTATCTCATGTAGGTTAGGCTTATTTTTTGTGTTCCGTGGTACCGACCATGATTGTAAGACAGTTGAAATTTTCACACACAGCTGATGTAATTCTGTTGCCACTTTGACAACAAATATGTACCTACTAAAAAACAGAATACCTAAAATAAATATTTAAGAGGCTCCGCGACGACGTGAAACGTGATTTTTTATAAAATAATAAGGGGCGCTTTACGGTACGCAACTTATGTTCCTTATCGATTTTCGATACGTAATGCAAATTATCAAAGATTCTTGCTAATTATGGATGAAAATAAACGTCAAGCAAATGAGTTTTTCTTGCTACATATTGAATCAATCATGCAATGTAAAATGTTTTTTAAAACCACCGTTTACAAATATTTTACATCGAATAGGCTTGAGTACAGTTTCTTTATTATGACTGTATTAGGGAATACCAGTCCCGTGGGGTATGCACACATTGTGACAAAACTCGGCCAAGAATAAAATAATTGTCCGAAACTCACAGATTTCTAAAATTTGTCAATTAGGGTCATATACGCCATACTATATAATTATCTAATGTGTATGCATGTAAATGGTTTTAGTTTATTGCTACTCACTAACAGATGGCTCTTTAGGAAAGTGATAAGTGCGCCATCTGTTAAAAAAAGTTGAACTCTTAAAACATTGATGCTACTAAATAATAGATGACGCTTCTATCTTTCTTTAACAATGTTGTAGAAAGAAATTGCTGTGCACAGGGACGAGGGAAACACTAGTCCCTGGCTGTGCACTTACTTTTTCTTAATTTCTATGAAATGAAATGAGATCCCAAAAATTTTCTTTCTTATTTAATTCAGAATCGTCCTACTAGCACAGATGAAATAATGTTACTTCGCTACTAGTATCCTTCCCTTCCTCCCTTTGTTGGTTCCTTCCAAAGATTGAAATCGTTTCAATTAAATAAATAACGATTTATATCTTTGGTTCCTTCCGTATGTTGTAATTTATTTTGATTTTCGGAGTTTTTGATTTGGCCAGAACACATCGAGTGGTCCCAGCTGAGCAGTGTGGGTCGGTTGTTGTATCGATCATGAGAAATATAGAGTTGGACCCAATAACGGACTCAGGTTGTCGATAATAAAAATATTCGGGCTTTCGATACTGTGCCTGCTAACGTAAGGAAGGTAAGGTATTTTCTACATTAAAGGTGCCCTCGCATTACGCGACAGCGGAACTGCGCGGCCGCAGAACTAATCACCAAAAAGGCCGCGCAGTTCCGCTGACACGAAGTGCGTTAGGTCTTATAGGATATTATACAAAGAATAACTGGCCTGACTGGCTGACTGTCGCGCAGTTCCGTTGTAGTGCAACTTATACGTGGCCTTAAAAATATATTTATAAGTACCTACTCACCACCTCCTTGATATAGAAATATAAAGGTACTTACTTCAGTAGATATCTACACAACAAGAAAGAACAAGGGGTTCTTACAATAATGAAGTAGGTAGATATAGGATGTGGTGGGTAGGAACTAACTACTTGATAATATATTTTACTCACGTTCTCAGTTATGTGCTTCTTCATATTTCTAAACTCTCAATTCAAGAATAATTAGATTTGAACTATAGGTAGGTACCCAATAGTCACTTCAGAATAAGGCTCTACCTAACTATAATACATCAAAAATCAATTTTGAAATATGTTCAATAAATGTATATGATCCAAAACACGTTTCCGCGTGAAAATGACACAGTCAGTTCTGCATCGAAAGAAAGCGAGAGCTTTATCGATAGACTAAGCTGAAGCACACCCCTAGCACCTGCAAGCTCCCCGGGCTCGATGGTTGGAGGCATCGCGACGCGGCAGTGGACGCGTGACAGCCAGGCTGGCACGCGGCCGACCGCCGCTTCGGCCTGCGTCGGCCTCATTCGGGCCCATTCGGCTTCAGCGGCGCTATGGGTCAGACTTCTGGCGCCGAGTGTACCCCCGACGATGAACAACCCCGTATCAGGCACAATCAGACGGATGTTTCTTTGGTAAGTTACCCTAATACTAACGTTTTCCTTGTTACGGTTATATGCCTAGTGATTGAAAGTTTTCTTTTAAAGGTTAAAGGCACTTTTATGCATAGGTAAATTATTAATGTTGCCCTTGAACGGTAGGTATTCTCTTAACGCATTCACTGCCCAGCCGTTGAAAGTGTTTAAGGTATAGGATGTTTGGTATTTGATACCTAATATTTTGAGGAGTTGGGGGGTCATCTGAAGAACGGAAGGGGGTCACAAACTTAATTTCCTAGTAGGCTTAAATATACAGCATTATTTAATGTCAATTTGTCCTTAGTGTCAAGATTCTTGACACTAAGGACAAATTGACATTAAATAATGCTTAAAAAATGTACACTTTAGCAATCTTGAGTCAAGATTGCTAAGGTATAGGTACCTAATATTTTGAGGAGTTGGGGGGTCATCTGAAGAACGGAAGGGGGTCACAAACTTAATTTCCTAGTAGGCTTAAATATGTCCTTAGTGTCAAGAATTTTGACACTAAGGACAAATTGACATTAAATAATGCTTAAAAAATTTACCTACACTTTAGCAATCTTGAGTCGAGATTGCTAAGGTGTACATTTTTTAAGCATTTTATGGCAATTCCCCAAAATATCGTGTTTATGAGACGGACATTTATTTCTTCGTCGTAGACAAACTATTTTGGAGACCTATATTCCAAAATATTGATCGATTAATTAAAATAAAATAAAAATGTTTAACGTTTCAATCTTATAGAAAATAAACATTTTTAAACAATGATTGGAATATTTTAACAATTTCTATAAAACCTAGTGAGTATTTTTAAAATGGCCCAGATACAATTGTATACAAAATCAGGGCTGCTATATGGCAGTTTCTTAAAAAATCACAATGTTCCAATTTCGCCAATACATTAATGGACGGAATTTCTATTTTCAGTAAAGTTTTAAATTTAAAGCATTTTTTACCTCTATGTAATATGGCACTATCCTCAAGCAATCAGTAAAAAAATATTTAATGATTGGTCTAATATTTCCTTTTGAATTTTTGTTTGTAAATTTATTTTTATGTAGTAGGTATCTACGCATAACTTACTATCTACTTGTTGCTTGAAATAAATATGGTAGTACCAAAGATCTAGGATCCTACGTTCCGTGGTAGTACCAAACGAAATTAAGTGTGATACCACAGATGAAATAATATTATGGTGATACAAGAAAAGGGTAACATTTTCCGATTGTTCTTGTAAAATAACAGTGAATATAAGTAAGGGTTATAGGTATTTTTTTTATATGCAGTTATTTTTAGGTAAGGGGTACCTACCTGAAAATATTACCTACTTCAAAATAAAATCAATTCGTCTCCACATAACTTTTATTCAAATTTGTTCCGTATCATAGAACTTTTCACGGTACTGCGCGATCTGTCTGCCGCAAACAAAAGAAATCGTAGAAAATTTCGAGTATCTTTTTGGTGCTAGGTACCTATACCTACTAATATTATATGGCCTATTGTAATTAATGTTTATAAGATCATATTATCTATAAAAGAGGCATCGCGGCGCAACTTGATCGAACGGAGTAGTGTAGATAAAAGAAACACTTTCTTGTCTGCACTCTGCAGGACTTTTTAGTTTATGACATCCAGCAAAAGTTTAAATCACGCATGGACCAGACGTTATTGTATACCTACTCATTAGACCAGACGACGACGGCTGGCTCGGGGCGTAAGTACGTGTGTCTGCTAGTTTTATGCTTTTCTTTTATTTGACCAGCAAACTCGACAAAAAGAATCAATTTTTCGCGCGCTTCTCCTACTTTAGCAAATGCGAACGCTCCGTGCGCGTTCGCCTAGCTAGGAATTTTTCTTTTTGACAGTTGTCGGCTTGGCGGCACATGGAACGGTTCTGTGCGTGCCAAGAACGGAACGTCATTTCATTTTGCATTTGTTTGCATGGCAAACTGTCAAGTCTAAGTTTTGTGTTGAATTTTATTAATTTATTTTTAGATTCTCTTCGCTTGGGGAGCTCAAAAATCACCAAAAAACTACGAATAAAAATACATCTTTCATGAAAAAAATGCAATAATTATTGGACTAAAGATGGGAGCGTAACAGCTGATGTGATCATTTTGTTCCAACTAGAGTTTTTTTTTGTTTTTACAAATTACTCTGCAAAGCCAACGGGCGTTTCTGTATCCATTTGTTTTCCCTTGGCCGTGACTTTCAAACCCACGGTGCCAGCTGAGGTGTGACCAAAAATCAAATCTATTTGTTGTTGTTTGTTTCGTGCTCCGAACTAATTTTCCAAGAAACAATGTCGAAGGTGTCCCTGAATAATGTGCCATCCAATCCAAGAATTAACAGGCTGCGAACATTTTCAAGGGTAAGTTTGTGATTTGGTCTAAATATTGAACTAACACAACCAAGGGCCTCTTTGTAACTCATCTAAAATTAGAACTGTTTGAGGTTAGGTACATTTATATTTCAGCTTTCATGGTCTCTTATATGATAGGATATTCCTGTTTATGACGCTTATAGATATTTCAGAAAAGCTATTCATAGACATAGATAAACTATTGCCATTCCTGGTATTATTCAAGTCTCAAAGAAAGAAACCTAAATACTAATTCTAAAATTAAATAAAAAATAATGTGATTGGATATTTGCAATGAATAGCCAAGCAAAGAAGTAACTTGACAATTATACACTTATTTAAGTATTTATTTATTTTCTTGTTATAAAATCTCTATCAAAGTAGATAATCCGGCTAATAAAGTAAGTATAAATAATTTCTCAATGTTAATGCCGAATATTCCAGGAATAGGTAACCTTATATTTTAAGTGAGATAGACAATAAACCTGCTAGTTTGTAAATTTTATTAAGTGTAGACAATGCACCCAGATTTATCCTTATGTGTTTTTGCGGGTTGAATTAAATAAAATTGTGCAGAATTCAGCTTCACTGTGGAAAAAAAAAATGCTGAACAAGACACAAGTCTAATAGCATAATTTCTGCTGTTTTTATTCTTATTTTGAAGTCTTCACTTTCAGAGTCTTGAGTAAAAGTTTAAAATGTATTGTTTAATTAATCATGTTTTTATTTGTCAATATTTTGCTGTCTGATAATGTATTTCTAACTGAAGAAAATTATACCTAATCAAATAGTACAATTAAATTAAAACTAAGTAGTATTTACAATAGAAACAATTGAGCTAACAGCAGACTATTGCAAACAATCTACAAGTAGCTCAACTGATCCATATCAATACCAGTCAAAGTTTAAGTAGAGAGATATTTATTAACAAAAAAAAGTCAATTAATTAATAGAAACAAATTAGAACAAAAAAGAAAATTAACCTTTAACTATGTGCTGAATCAGTATTCGAATACTATTTATTGGAAAACTGTTTGTACAATTTGGTGTTCATATACTTAATAGGTTACTGTACCTATTATGTGAAAAAAGTACCAAAAATTCTTTTGCCTTTATAAAGCTATGTTCACTGAGTAACATAGGCTATAGAATATACCCGTGCGAAGCTGAGGTGCACCGCTAAAAAAGTAAAAAGGTTTTATTTTTGTCACAATAACACAAATTAAAATGAAAAGACAAACAAAGAAAAAGAAAAATAGGTGACAAAAAAGGGGGCATCGCTCAGCATATGCCCAGAAACAATACATATCGCTAATGAGCGCTGGTTTTATGCGCTAGTTATCTATACTTATATTATAAAGAGGTAAAGTTTGTGAATTGTTTGTGATTGTGTAGGGGATAATCTCTGAAACTACTGAACCAATTTCAAAAATTCTTTCACCATTAGCAAGCTTACTTTTCAGGGAGTGACATAGGCTTTATCCCGGAATTCACACGGGAACTACGCGGGTGAAACCGCGAGTTGCTGCTAGTACATAAATAACCATGAAAATGTGCTAGTTAACTCATCTAAATTGAACAATGAATATGAGTAGGTACTCATTGTACTCATCCCAATTCATCTTGATTAATTATGTTTATTGTCAAGATAGTCTGTAAAATATGCTGTATTGTCTGAATACATACGTAGTTGTTGAATTGCTTTAGGGGTATTTGTACTTTACTACTTTTAAAACCAAACTGTCTGAAACTGTTCAGTTCATGTTTTTGAGGTGGTATGTGTGTTAGCCCCGCAGTATTCAAAATTCCGGAAATAGGGTTGGCTGTCCACCTCATATACAAATCTCTTATATATCAAACCTCAGTTGAGTAAACCTTCCAGCTGCGATTAATTTTCAAAAGTAGTATAGTATTCTATCACATCGGTCTAAAATTGTAAATGCAAAACTTCAGATGTATGGATGTAGGTATGTTTTTTAGTAAACACCAAAAGTACTGAACGGATCAGGCTGAAACTTTGCATACCTTGCCTTGAATAGAACAGGTTACTTTTTATCCCATAGATCAGTTCCCATGGGATAGAAATAACCTGTAAACATTCTATACAAACGCGTGCGAAGCCGCGTGTAGAAACTAATCTTCCATATCACACAAAATGTTGCGAAAAAACCTTCAACCTACTACTGATCTAATACCACTAATGAATGGAAGATGATAACAAATTTGGTTTATCACATGTGTGCAAATCTCTGTCATTCGAGCTATGAAAATCCGCCCATTATTCTGTTGTCATGCATTCAAATTGGCTCAACATTATAAACACTCCTGCGCCGATTTCTGTGGACTATAGTCGGGTTTATCGGAGCCTGTACAGTCATCGCGTCATTGTTTATCCATCAGTTGTTGCTATAATATGGTTTATTTATAGGTTGGTTAGCTGCACGCTTGGAGTAGATTTATATTATTGTCATTACCCGTCTAAACCATCACAGAATACATCACACTTATATTGTAAATGCGAAAGTTTGGATGGATGGATGTTTTTTTATTTCTTTACGCCAAAACTACTGATCGGATCGGACTGAAACTTGGCATACAGGTATTATGTCTGGAATAGAACATAGGCTACTTTTTATTCCATAAATCTCCAAAGTTATTTCTATCCCCTAATGGGGTAGAAATTTCCACATAATAACAACGCATGCGAAGCTGCGGGTAAAATCTCAAGTGTTATGGGTTTTTCAATACTTGAACATGCCACCCTTGAAAAGTTATCAAATTATAATAAAAAAGATAAGAAATATGTGTTACAGCGTCCATAGGCTACGGGCCATCTTGCACTCATTAGAGGAGACATACCTACCTATATATATACGTATGTCCAGATGGACTCTCCTCCTCTATAATGATGAAGATACGTAAAGTTGTGATGTCAGGATGTATTTCTTTATCGCGTGTGATACTCTTAAAATCTAATTTGTAGAGCTACTCTCTCTACCCTAACCTATCCTTGAGCAACAAAAGTGAGTATTGTAATGTATTAAAGCGACATCATTTTTAAGTTTTGAGATCCATAAAAGTGAGCGAATCCTAAATAGAAGGTCGTTCTTATTTTCTCTTATAGATTTGCAAATTATGAAGACCTCGGCAGGTCCTTGAAGTAACGCGAACTACAAAGCGCTAAAGTGTATTGCTCTATGTTTTATTCATCGAAAAGTATCTTCATAAGTCTTTGTTTCATGAGCCATGATCAGTTTCTGTTCTTGCAAAATTTCCCTAAGTACATCGTGAACACTATTTTCGAGGGCAATTTTTCACCTACTCACTTTAAAGCAAACAGTTTCAATAATGCCAAGGCACTATTTTCTCTAAGAGTAAGAGTAGGTACGAAAAAGGCTGATTCCTTGCGTAATTTTGACTTCGCCTTTTTGTTGCTTAGGTGGCTGCAAAACACATATTTGGGATATTGCTTATAAATCTTTCAATTTAAATAATAAAATATCATACTAAAGGCTACAATCTGACAACGATTGCACAGTATCCATAAACAACTTACGAAAGTTTCTCCTGGATATGGAATACCATATTTCGAAATCATGTCCTCTTGACATTTGTACAAAAAAATATTATTACTTTTAAGGTTGGTCGTTTTCTATTGGCGCCTGATTCAAATAGTATTGTTGTATATTTTTAAAATAAAACTATGAGAAATTTAGCTTGCGGCAAATGGTATTTTATTTTCTATGAATCCATGTTGACACCAACTCCGATCCAAATATCCAATGGGGTAAACTTTAAAAAAATTTAATCGGCTTTTATTTATGCTCATTCAGTACTGATAAACATAACACCCATATTTTTTTTAATTAGGTACTACTCTAATTATAGCTAAATTTACTCCCTTGCCTAAAAGTAATTTCTGTTTTTTTTTGTGTATAAATTTTAGTTTAGGTTAAGAAATTCATAGGCAATAAATGATTTTATTTTATTTATTTATAAATCGGAAAAAAGTGCACTCTCAGGTGATATATCCTGCCCTTTGTTGTGACGACACCGTTCACTTTGTAAACTCAAAGTGCTTCTGTTCCTGCAAATGATATAAAATTTGAACATATAAAAAAATAAAACCATCATATTTGCTCTGTCTAATAAATCTTTCTTTTTTCCCCGATAAAAGCTTTATGACGTTTGACCGTGAACGGTGTCGTCACGTTTCGAAAATTAAATGTTTGTTTAGCGATCGGTTCCTAATAAAAGTAAATATCTTCTTTTCAATTATTAAATTTCATAAAAAAAAAACAATATGTAGATATCTCCATATCAATAAAGTTCTACATAATGTTTATTAAGAAAGAAAATTACAATCAAATAATATAATAAAATTAAAAAATAATTACAACTAATATTTACACTTACATCTATTTTCTAAAAATTTAAGCCGTCACCAGAAGGCAGAGTGCCCAGAATAAGTAATATAAGTAAGTTCTACATATCAAATAGAAATAATTCAACTTTTTTTTTGGAGTCGTCAACCTTAACGTAAACTTCATACATTTTTAAGGCTTTCACACGTAGTGATTACTACTTTCATTCTTCGTCGAACCCATCATGTCTTTGACAATGATACGGCGCAAGGTCGTACCGAAACCTTCGCAGGAAACTCATAGTCAAGGCTTTTATGCTCCGATCACAAAGGAAACTAAACTTTATCCAAACGGCTACAGGATCTACTCTACCAGTTCAATTAACAATTCTCTAGGTTACTCGTACAGGAATAGAAACGCGGGTATTTTATTCAAGTTTAATCAATATAATAGCCTTTATTACATGCCTTCACGTGACCCATTAAGGAGTGCGCACATTAATCCAATAGCATACGACCCAACACAAAAATGATCATTGAAATCACACTAATATTATAAATGCGAAAGTCTTGATGGATAGATAAATAAATAAATAATCCTGGACAATTCACACAGCATTATCTAGCCCCAAGCTAAGCAGAGCTTGTGTTAGGGTACTAGATAACTGATACATAATACAATACATTACATAGATAGATATTTTTTATTATACATAGAAGACGACCAGAACACCCGGAACAAATACCTGCAGATCGTACAAATATTTGCCCCAAGGCGGGAATCGAACCCGCAACCTCTTGCGTCGCAGGCGGACCATCGCCCACCGCGCCACAGAGGTCGTCAATGATGTTTGTTGCTCAATCACGCCAGAATGGCTGAACGGATCTGGATAAAATTTGGCGCATACATAGATTAAAGTCTGGAATAACACTGCCTATATTTTATCCCGGTATTCCCACTCCCACGGGAACGGGAACTACGCGGTTGAAACCACGAGGTCAAAGTATTCAATATGTATACTGTGACGAGGTGCTGTATATATTTTATGAAGTTAATGCGCCATTTCATGTGATGAGAAGGGCGTTTGAATGTAGAGGGATATAAGGGGAGAGGAAGACCGAAGAAAAGATGGATGCATGGATGGTTTGAAACAGGACATTGTTAAGTAGGGTGTAAGAACGTACTACATGACGGCCGATAGAGGAGAGTGGAAGAAAAAAACATGTTGTGCTGACCCCGTTTTAAATGTAACTCAAAATTGTAACTATATTTAAGATATAACGGCATTTTACACATTTTGTTATGCAACCTTTAATCTGAGGCTTATATTTTTAGTTTATTTTTTAAAAGTTTTTTTAAGCGCGTGTCACAGCGGAGTCGCTGCTTGCACACATTGGGAGTCGCATAAAACCAGCGCTCGTTAGCGATATGTATCGCTTCTGGGCATGCTGAGCTGAGATTTTTCTTTTTCTTTGCTTGTCTTTTCTTTTTAATTTGTGTTATTGTGTCAAAAATAAAACCTTTTTACTTTACTTTACTTTTTACCCCGCCTATTGTCGGCTACTGTAACCTCACCTGCTAAAACGTCATTAGTTGTATGAACTGACAATTTACCAATAAAATTGTTTATGCTGTTTATTCTAAGGACCGGTAGATTATGATTAAGATTCATGTCATGTTCCAGAATAAGCTAAGGACAGACGTGGTTTCAGTTTTTATCGAGGCAACTGTGTAATGATTTAGTAGAAAATAAATGAGTAAACTATCGATATAACATCCCGATCAGGATAAACTTTTATACAAAGGTGGCAGTCGATTGGGGATTATCTATTTTTATTAACATCTATGCATAAGCGTGGCTTCAAATAACGTAAAAGTAGGAATATTCTATATCTGTAATTTTTTTATGACAAAACAACGTTATTGAAGTGAACAAAGGCCTTATAATTTGTTACCATATTTTAACTACAGCGATGCAACGAATTTATGAGGATGTACTCTACCTACCGCGATTTGTTTAAAGATTATTTATCGGGTTACCCCTTGACCACGATCGCTGTAACGCGGTTGAAACGTTGAAAAGAAAGCAAAAGGTACGCGATAAATACACGATAAATAGTCTTTAACACATTGAAGATTGACTAGACTAGAACAATAGAAACGGACAGTATTTACCAGTAGACAGTGTTCTAACTTAGCACCACCGTGCGTGCAGTTTGTTTAGTGTTAGTCTTGGCTATGTGCCTAATGGCGTAAACATCTTCATTAATTACCTCTCGCTTTGCTCTACCATTTACCTATAGATTATTTACCTACACGTGACATTTCATAACCACGAGTTTCCTTCAACATGGATTATTGTATCACCTATTTGGATGTCTTCTGAGTAAGACCTAGTGTCGTCGGTTTTCCAACGGTGTCAAGTGTCAATTTATCCCAGGTGTTATTAGGTAGGTATGTATAAAGCCGGGGACTGTAACGAGTTACACAGCGAGTGTTGTGCAGACAGTACATACGGGGAAAGAAGGTACTGGCAACGAGCAACAAGACTGATTTTACGTGATTTTAGCACACAGCGGCGTAACGTGCGAAAGGCACATTTCGCTCTGTAACACTCCGGCCCGTCTTTATATGTATAAAATATACAGAACCCATTTCCTCTCCCCTCTTTTTTTTCCGTTGGCTAAAAATGGCATCAGTTTGTACAAATCTTGGCACCTATCTGTAAGGACTGTCGGTCGAGGTATGCTAATAATGCCATAATCACGTTTATTATCTATCAAAATTCACAATCTACTTATATACGATAAACTAAATATAGATAAAGTAGATCGGCTGTAATCATCTACAGGGTTTGCGTAGCAACGGCTGATGAAGGCTTTTAGGCAGTTCATTTCATTACAGTCATATACTGAAGTACCCGTGTTATTATTGTGTTGAGCCTTTATCGACATGACGTCAGTTAGATAGGTGTGCCTACTGTATGAGATTTTTCGGTTAAAACTTACTACGTTTATAATACAACATTAGAATGTTATGTATGTTATACATTTTTTTAATAATGTTTTTAGTTTTTTCTGATATACCCCTGAGTTGTTGAAATTTAAAGCAATTTATTTTAGTCCCTCCTCTCCCTTACTTAATTATAAAATAACGAGTTATTCCGCATTCGTCCCACTGAGATGACCCAATGGAATTTTCAATAATTACACTCCCCCGTCTTTTTCAGCTTAATTCGAAAATATCGGTCGGATAAAAATAATTGCAAGGAACTAAATGTAGATCTAATATCGAATCGAATAAGGATCAACTTTAGTCCTGATGATTATTCTTCTTCGAAAATTGAAAAATTATCATAGTAAACAATTTTCCCCACACATCTGGGATTACTCCTTCTAATATTATCCCTCCAGTAAACATTGAAAATCCATTATAATATTTTTTATCACCACCGGATTTTGTTTTTTCATGACCGAATTCCCTTCTTCCTCTTCTTTTTTTTTTCAAATCTCAGTACTGTGCCCAACCCACAGGTGTTTCCAGCCAGTAAAAATGTAATCAACCTTTGAAATCATGGCAAACCTGAATGAAAATTTGTTTTACATTACACTCATAAAAGATATCAAAAGGATCCCTAACAATAGCGATATACAAACTATTAATACTAAAAATAAACATAAACTCGCTGTGCCCACAACCAGGCTTCACAAGATAAATGTATCTTTTAGAGGACAATGTATATGACGACGCAGAACCGTTTAAAAGAAATAAATTAATTGAATTTATGATTATGCTAATTAATTAAGGCTAATTTTATACTAGGCTCCTTAATTTGTTGATTTTAATTTAATAATTAAGCAGATTTTTAGTCTTGTAAACCTAAGTACAGGCGACGTTCGAATTTGAACAATTAATCAAGATTATTGTTTTACAATTGATTTTCACATCTGTAAATAGCTATTTAATTACGAGGTTAATTTATAACGCCAAGGCGATAAGGTTTAAAGTATTTTCAGTGCTTTGTATTGCAAATCATAAGTTGTTGTTGGACTTGCGCACCAGGTGGCGCGCGGTTCAAGCAACAGTTATTAATGTTTAAACTAATTTGTAAGCCGAATCAATGGATTAGGAATAATTTCATAAATTACGTTAAGATTTATTACATCAAAATTGTTTTGAAAATGTTATATTGTGTGACACGTGGTTTTCGAAAGAAGGCGGCGGCGCGCAGTGGCGGCGCGCGCCATTACTTTGCGAGCCTCGGTCGAGGAAGGTTGTCTGGTGCAACAAAACGGAGTATTGTGAGTAGAGCCTAGTTATAGTAGTTTTAATTTTAGCCCGTAACGTTTAAATTATAAAATAAAAGTGAAGTGCAAAATAAATGTTTAATTAAGTGCGATGAGCGATCCTAGTGAAAATGGTGACGTTGGCCTTACTGGCACCAGCTCTGATGGTGGTAGTTCGGCCGACGTCACTATTTCAAAAAATCCCATAAGTCAGGGCACTCCGAGATCAGAAGTGGGATTCACACCCCCTTCTGCTGGACCATCTGATAAAAGTAATGAGATTTCGAACGCTTCTGTTAGCGGAGTGCCGATGGGATTTTTCTCGGAACTCATGCAAATGATGAAACACGTGTCGGATCGCATGGGTACAGTCAAGGAACCTGATTCTAAGGTTAGGATTAACGACATATATTTGCCGTCATATGATCCTGACACTAATATAGGAGTTAGGGAGTGGTGTCAACATGTTACCACTGCTATGGAGACCTATAACTTGAGCGATTATGATATTAGAATGAAGGTAGGAAGTTTACTAGTAGGTCGCGCAAAATTGTGGGTAGATAGTTGGCTAGTATCTACTGCTACGTGGCCGGAATTGCGTGAAGTTTTAATAACCACTTTTGAACCCGAGAATAGATATTCCCGTGATATTTTGCAGTTTAGAGAACACGTTTACGATAACACAAAAGACATCGCGCAATTTCTGTCGCAAGCATGGGTATTCTGGAAACGCGTTACAAAAGGAAGGTTATCAGATAAGGACGCAGTTGAGGCAGTGATTGGTTGCATTGGTGACGAACGGTTAAGAATTGACTTGCTAAACGCGAAAGCTCTTTCGGTGCCTGAGCTGATTTCAGTGGCGTCAACAATACGACGAGCAAAGCGCCAATACCCGAGTTCCTCAAAAGAACAGGGGTCGGCGAAACGGTCACGGTTCACCGAGAGAGCATCGCTATTCTGTCAAACATGTAAAAAACATGGTCATGATACGATTGAATGTTATTTTCGCGATAAAACAGTCACTGCTCCAACGCGGCCCCAAGATACAAAATCAAAATCAGATGTTAAATCTGAAAATAAGCCACAAAATTCTAGCAAACCAACTTGTACCTATTGTTCTAAAGTAGGTCATACTATAGAATCGTGTTTCAAACGTCAGAGAGATGTTATTTCCAACGTGAACTGTCTGGGATCTCCGAAATTAAATTCAATGTCCGTGCTTATCGGGGACCTAAAATTAACCGCGATTTTTGACAGTGGAGCGGAATGTTCCGTAATGCGCGAATCACTAGCCGCAAAATTGCCCGGTAAACGATATCATATGGTTAAATACCTAAAGGGCATTGGACAGTTCACGGTGGTTTCGCTAACAACTTTAGTGACGATTTGTGTTGTCGATGACATACGCATAGAACTTAAATTTCATGTTGTCCCAGATTATGAAATATGTTCGGATATTTTGATAGGAATGAATCTCATCGAGGGCACAAATTTGAGTGTGGTTGTCGACTCAAAAAGAGCAACATTAGTTTGCCAACCGGCGGCGGCAGTCTATCACATGCAATCACAAAGCCAAAAATTTGATAATTTAGATTGTGACCTAACAAATGCCGATCAAATCAGCGAACTAAAAATATTATTAAACAAGTATGAACATCTGTTCATACATGGCTATCCCAGCTCTCGGGTCAACACCGGCGAACTAGAGATACGATTAAAAGACCCTAACAAGTGTGTCGAGCGCAGGCCATATAGGTTGAGCCCCGTAGAGCGAGAAAAGGTTCGCGATATTGTGGGAGATTTGTTAGATCACAATATTATTCGGGAGAGTAAATCACCATTCTCCAGTCCGATAATCCTTGTAAAAAAGAAAAATGGTAAAGATCGCATGTGTGTAGACTACCGTGAGCTAAATAGGAATACGGTCAGGGATCATTATCCGTTGCCGATAATATCGGATCAAATAGATCAATTAGCGGGTGGTCAATACTTCTCTACATTTGACATGGCGGCGGGTTTCCATCAGATCCCGATAGCCGAGGGATCTATTGAGAAAAGTGCCTTCGTTACGCCCGATGGCTTATACGAATGGAATACTGTCCCATTCGGTTTATGTAACGCTGTAGCTGTGTACCAGCGTTGTATAAACCGAGCCCTGTCTCATTTGTTAACCGAACAAGTCTGTCAGGTGTACGTTGATGATGTCCTGTCAAAATGTAGGGAATTCTCGGAAGGGCTCTCTCACATCGAACGGATATTGATCGCTCTCCAGCAAGCAGGCTTTTCGATCAATGTAGAGAAAACTGCGTTCTTTAAAGGCTCCATTGAATATCTGGGCAACATTATAACTGACGGCCATGTTAGCCCAAGCCCAGGAAAAGTGGAGGCTTTAACGAAAGCACCAATCCCAAAGACTACTAAACAAGTACGTCAATTTAATGGTTTGGCTGGTTACTTCAGACGTTTCATTCCCAATTTCGCTCGAGTTATGGTACCGTTATACGAGTTAACAAAAAAAGGATGCGAAGTGGGAATGGAACGATCGACATGAAGAGGCCCGTAATAATATTGTACAACATTTGTCTACTGCGCCTACCCTCACCCTATTCCAGGAGAACGCACCGATTGAGCTCTTCACGGATGCCAGCAGCCTCGGCTACGGAGCGGTGCTGACGCAGATCATCGACGGCCGCCAGCATCCAGTCGCGTACATGAGCCAGCGCACCACCGACGCCGAGAGCCGCTATCATTCCTACGAGCTCGAGACGTTGGCGGTGGTGAGAGCTGTAAAGCACTTTCGGCACTATCTTTACGGCCGGAAATTCAAGGTAATAACTGACTGTAACGCCTTGAAAGCATCTATGCACAAAAATGACCTACTCCCTCGCATCCATCGGTGGTGGTCCTTTCTGCAGAATTACGAGTTTGAGGTAGAGTACCGTAAAGGAGAACGACTACAACACGCTGACTTCTTTAGTAGAAATCCTTCATCTGAAATGTCTGTAAATATTATGGTCAGGGACTTGGAATGGTTACAAATAGAGCAGAGACGTGATGGTGAGCTTCGCCTGTTATTGGACAGCATGACCGGAGACAGTCCAGCCGCAGGATACGTCTTTGAAGATGGAGTACTTAAGAGAACACTAGCTGACGCAATCACAGGTACATGCAAATTGATTGTTGTTCCAAAATCATTCCAGTGGAGCTTGATAAACTCATTCCATACGGCGCTGCAGCATCCTGGATGGGAGAAGACTCTACAAAAACTTAAGGAAACATACTGGTTTGATAAAATGAATTCAGTCGTTAGAAAATTTGTAGATAACTGTGTCATATGCAAAACATCAAAAGGGCCATCGGGTGCGGTTCAAGCTCAACTACACCCAATTGAAAAACCAACCGCAGCCTTTCAAGTGATACATATGGACATCACAGGCAAGCTTGGTACAAGAAACGCGGAAGGACAAGACGAGTACGTGATCGTGACAATAGACGCATTTACTAAGTATGTCCTTCTTAGCTATTCTAACGACAAAAGCCAAAGCAGCAGCCTTGCAGCACTAAAACGCGTTGTACACTTATTTGGAACGCCAGTGCAGGTGGTCGTAGACGGAGGACGGGAATTTCTCGGCGAGTTTAAAGCTTATTGTGATTATCATGGAGTAGACATACATTCGATAGCGCCAGGAGTAAGCCGAGCAAACGGACAAGTTGAAAGGGTCATGGCCACACTAAAAAATGCCCTAACTATGATAAAGAACTATAGCACCGAAAACTGGCAAACCGCCTTAGAAGTGTTGCAGCTCTCGTTCAACTGTACACCCCATAGAGTCACAGGTGTCGCACCCCTTACTCTGCTGATACGCCGTCAGAATGCTGCACCACCGGAGCTCTTAAGGCTGGTTAACATCGATGAAGCGTCTATAGATTTTGATCTTCTGGAACAGCAAGTACGACAGAAAATGTTAACCGCGGCTGAGTACGACAAACAAAGGTTTGATAGAACCAAAGCGAAGATACGTCCGTTCCAAAGAGGTGACTATGTACTCATAAGGAACAATCCTCGTAACCAAACGTCCCTAGACCTCAAATATAGCGAACCGTACGAGATCTGCAGAGTTCTTGAGAATGAGCGTTACATGGTAAAGCGTGTAAATGGCAGAGGGCGTCCACGTAAGGTAGCACATGAACAACTGCGTAGAGCGCCTCAGCCAGGTGACCAACAGACCGTGACGACGGACTCCGTAGACGACGACAACCAACAACAGACTACAAGCAACGAGCCATTGCCCTCTACATCTACCCAAACTACATAAGGATAGATGCTTAAAGTAAAAGGTCAGTTCTTATTTAAGTACCTAGGTATTTCAAATATCTTTTAAATTTCGCATAACAAACACACTGGGCCACTAAATGGCTCGGAAATAAGAAAAACATAACAATAATAATAATAACATGCAAACTGTAAACAGGTTGCATTCATTAAACATTTTCATATAATTATTTCCTTGTCCATTCCTGCCATGTTCATTTTCAGAACCTCTGTGGACCACGGTCATAAATATAAGACCCAGACCACAGCATCGACCTTTCATATTTCCTATATCCCCTGTGGACCACGGCGCTCAGGACCGCTCATGACCACAGCATCGAAGCCTTCCCTTGAGCTATATTACTTAACTATTTTCAGAGCCCCTGGGGACCACGGTCATAAAATAAGGCCCAGACCCCAGCGTCGTCCTTCCTCATTCCTTTAGAGCCCATGTGGACCACGGCGAACAGGACCGCCCAGACCACATCATCATCCCTTATATAACATGCCATTGCGAAAAGCATAAGCATGGTTAAAAGTAAAAAATAAAATAAACATGCCATTGCGAAAAGCATAAGCATGGTTAAAAGTAAAAACATTAACATGCCATTGCGAAAAGCATAAGCATAGTTAAAAGTAAAAAATAAAATAAACATGCCATTGCGAAAAGCATAAGCATAGTTAAAAGTAAAAACATTAACATGCCATTGCGAAAAGCATAAGCATGGTTTAAAGTAAAATCATTAAAAGACAACATGTGCAATATAAGCACCGCCCTGAGGGCATAATAAAACACTGCTCACTTTCCTCAACTCCTACTTTCCTGTCTATTTCTAGATTGTTGTCTCTTATTACAACTTGTTAAAATAATCACAAAGCTGATATCTTGGTGGCTAAGATAATCCAATCAGTCAGATAAACCATTCCAAGTTATAACATAACTATGTTTACCAAGGTATCAGCTAGTGTGGGAATGGATACCTAGCTCAGAGAAATACTTTCCTTTTCAGAAACCGCGACAGGTGCTGAGCGCGCACCGTCCCTCAGTATGGCCGTGACGACGCAGAACCGTTTAAAAGAAATAAATTAATTGAATTTATGATTATGCTAATTAATTAAGGCTAATTTTATACTAGGCTCCTTAATTTGTTGATTTTAATTTAATAATTAAGCAGATTTTTAGTCTTGTAAACCTAAGTACAGGCGACGTTCGAATTTGAACAATTAATCAAGATTATTGTTTTACAATTGATTTTCACATCTGTAAATAGCTATTTAATTACGAGGTTAATTTATAACGCCAAGGCGATAAGGTTTAAAGTATTTTCAGTGCTTTGTATTGCAAATCATAAGTTGTTGTTGGACTTGCGCACCAGGTGGCGCGCGGTTCAAGCAACAGTTATTAATGTTTAAACTAATTTGTAAGCCGAATCAATGGATTAGGAATAATTTCATAAATTACGTTAAGATTTATTACATCAAAATTGTTTTGAAAATGTTATATTGTGTGACACGTGGTTTTCGAAAGAAGGCGGCGGCGCGCAGTGGCGGCGCGCGCCATTACTTTGCGAGCCTCGGTCGAGGAAGGTTGTCTGGTGCAACAAAACGGAGTATTGTGAGTAGAGCCTAGTTATAGTAGTTTTAATTTTAGCCCGTAACGTTTAAATTATAAAATAAAAGTGAAGTGCAAAATAAATGTTTAATTAAGTGCGATGAGCGATCCTAGTGAAAATGGTGACGTTGGCCTTACTGGCACCAGCTCTGATGGTGGTAGTTCGGCCGACGTCACTATTTCAAAAAATCCCATAAGTCAGGGCACTCCGAGATATACGATTCTACAACAAAACTCCTAGTGAGTTGCAAAATCTATCACTAAATAAATTCAAACAAATTATCAAAACTTTTCTGTGCAAAAAGGCTAAACTAAAGCATAACAACTAACAGGCTAAAGGTTTCTTCGTCGCTTCTATAATTTAGTCTACATACTGAAGCGACAGAAATCAAAAATATCACTTTATTTCCGTGTCAGTGTTTTATTTTAACAATTTGACGTTTTCTAAGTGTACATTTTTGTGTTTATGAAAATAAAGCATTTTTATTTGATTTCATTAATAAGTTTTTCTGAGAAAAGAGGGTTGACAGACGGACAGGAAAGTGCTCCTATAAGAGTTCTTTTTTCCTTTTTAGGTACGGAACCCTAAAAAATATGATAAAATGTCCCTAATAGTGATGTAGTAAAAATGGTACAGCAAGCGCACGATTAAGTTGCTAAATAATAAACGGCATTTTTTAAAGAGTAAAAATATTTTTTCTAGTGATTTATGTTCGTTGACGCCAGATTATGTTGAATTTGATAAATATTGTTACTTACATTAAAAATTAATTATCAAGATATTTATTGAGTTGATTAGCACAGCACGGCTTTATCGAATTACATGTGTGAAGACTAAAAGGGCTTACGCTTATCAACTTATCATTGATAGTCAGTTTTACAACTGAAGTGGTAGTTTCTGCGCTGTAGGTCTGTTATTAAATAATTAATAATGGTAAGTCTTTCCATCCATCATACCACACAATTAGAGGTTTACGAGTCATAACAAAGTTAAAATAAAAAGAAAACATACAGACAAATTGAGGAGGGACCTCATTTTTTGTAGTCGGTTGAAAAATGTGCGTTTCATGTACCTAGTAAATAAGTACATATTTTACGGACAAATTTCTTAAATAAAATAATTACTGTCATGAACTGTAGAGGATTAACTTCTCATCAAAAAAATCGAAACAGGATACTGCAAGTACTACTCAGGCGGCATTTAAATATAAAATAGGATTGATATCATTAAAAAAATCTTCCTAAAGGCATGAATTAAGAAGATTTTATAAAATGTTGAACATACCTGTTACATCTGTTGTAGTTTTAATTTGAAACATTTAAACGATACCTTATAATATAATATCCACAATTACTTTACTGGTATTAATATTATTTTTTGTTTAATATAAAAATTGTACATAACACTCATTGAAAACTAAACTTTAGAGATGTTTCGATCTTTGATAGGAAGTGTATTTATTTTACATTAATTTCGAATAAAGGTAGAGATATTATGTATGTCAGTAGTCTGAAGGCCTATGCTGAAATGCACAACAATCTAGATACTTTCATTGGATAACTACATTTTCTACACCGATGTCTTGTACCTATCTACTACAAATGTATAGGTCATGTACCGAACTAATATATTTATTTTAAGGTTGTTAAATAAAGGCTTTTGGAATTAAAAATTAGGAAACGGGGAAGAAATTATAATCTTTTATAAGTAAAATAAAAAAAAATCTTTCTTATTTGGATTACCACTAATATTGGTGACCTAAT
Source organism: Eupithecia vulgata (assembly GCA_946478455.1). Taxonomy (NCBI): domain Eukaryota; kingdom Metazoa; phylum Arthropoda; class Insecta; order Lepidoptera; family Geometridae; genus Eupithecia; species Eupithecia vulgata. The sequence continues at coordinate 5,206,156 of OX297869.1, read as the reverse complement.
TCCAATACCTTGATAAATCCCTGATTCATTCCCGGCTTGTTTATTCCGAACTTTAATAGAACTTAAAAGAATAATATAAAATTGTGGTTGTGAATAATCTATAAGTACTTACCTCCTAAGTATTATTAGATTTTTTAGTTTACCTATTACACTTGGTATATTTAATAAGAAAAATTGAGGAGGAAAACGTCCCTCATAACAGAAATATGAATAATAATTAATAATAATAAAATAAATAATATGGAACAGTTCATACAGCATCATCTGGCTCCAAGTTAAGCCGAGCTTGTGGCATGAGTTTATGACACAAATACTAGATTGATATATTTAGCCCTGCTTGCACAACAATAAAGTCTAATTTTGATTTACTTTGACGTATTTGTATGGTTTGACAACTAACTAATCAAAATTAAGCCAGTTAATTAACGTTGTGCAAGTGGTTATTAAGGTGGTGGTATGCGTGAAAAGTTTATAATAGGTATCACAAACTGTACGTTTGATTTTTGAAATTTCCTTTGTTTACGTAGTAATAAAATAAAATAGGTGGCGGCGCTTACGCTTTATTTGATCGTACAAACATTTGTCTAAAGGCGGAATGGATCCCGCAACCTCCTGATTCGCAGGCGGACCTTCGCCCGCTTAGAGCATTATCCTCTAAGTTCGCCCGCCGCACCACATGGCCCGTATTGTTGGTTATAGCCATTAAAAATTAGCCCGAGTACTCAAGCGGAGAAAGACGAGACAATACGTCCTATTATAGTCTATTAGTAAGTTTGACATCAATTCTTGCTCCATCCCATTCAGTTCAAGGGCGCGGAAGCAGAGGCGCCAGGCATGCGGTTCTAATCAATTAAAGATACTACGCTCTATTTGGTACCGAATGTACCGATCGAGTGGGATCCAAACTAAAATGACTTCCAATTGACCTGAAAAAAATACACTAGGCGGTGCTTTGTGCACACATGCGTATATTTTTATCCTTTATAGTGTTAAGTTTTCTTTATTTATCCAACTGTTACTTTCTCTATTTTATCCCGATTGAAAGATTATCGTTCCAATAGCCGCAGGGTTTTGCTTCGTTTAAAGCAAAGCCTATTCTGTGTTTGGTTTTATTTTGCAGTGCTAAATAGATTTGAGTATGATAAGATATATTATCTGTCTCAATCTCTATAATTCCTTTATACATGGCTCTAATTTAAATTGCGTAAGCAGTAACTAAATGGGAATTTTAATCAATTTCAGGCATCACGTGTACATGACCCACGTTGGTTTGTTTCTATACGTTTTGCTGATGTAACTTTCTCGAGTACCTAATTGACCTGATCATCTTCTGATCTTTGAAATTCATTCATTGTTTTGTCGCCTGCTCATTTTGCCTTTCAATTTGGGCCTCGTGTTGTATGAAATGTGGCGCAAGTTGTTCAATTTTCATTCCAGCACTATGCTTCATGTTCAGTTCAACGTATGCTTTATGCATTTCGCATACGTTTATTTTTGATCTGAGTAACGGTTTATTGACCTGTGCGGTCTTTGTTTTTCATAAAGGGCTTTGTGTCTTATTGTGTTTCAAGCCAATGGAATCTTCATTACTCGACTACTCGTCAATTGAAATACATTTGTACCATGCCTGGCATCCCAACTATAGGCAGCTAAAATTGTTTCTGAAAATCATAAAGTTGTGAGAATTTTATGCATGTTGTGGACAAATGCGGAATTCAGAACTGCAATTCATTTATCCCTTCACAACGCGGAATACCATAGCTTGAATTCTATTTGTTTGCAATATAATTTATTCTTAGAAGTTCTAGGGTCTTTCGCTTCCTCGTTCCTAGTTAGGTACCTAAGGTAAATTTTTCCGTATAGTATAAGTAAGAATTTATTAAATAATATAAGTGTTAATAATGTAAGTCTTTCTTGTTAAAACGTATCGTCTTTGTTGTTTACCGACTCATTTAACCTAACGAGGTTCATCACTTAATTGAGATATCTTACCGGTCTATTGACGAAGCCAAATTACCTAATTAGGTACTTAGTTGTCTATTGACCGTAGCCTAATTAATTTAGTAGTTAGGTATCTTACCGGTCAATAGACCAGTAGATACGTAAGTACCAAATTAATTAGGGATTAATAAATCTGGTTACGGGCAATAACCAGATTTATTGTTCCCGTACCCGACTTTGAAATCGCAGTAATCAAAGCCCTGAGCAAAATATTTCCCAACACTTATGCAATTTCCACTTTAATCAGGCAATATTAAAGCAAAATCGAGAGTTTGGCATTAAAAGCAAGTAGGTTGGCTAGCAATAATGGAAGAAACCTCAAAAACCGAAAGCGTCATGCCATGCATGATATTGAATAGCTATTTTGTAACCACTGGCTTGAGAGTACGTCTTTTCCAATACATTTATGGAATTGCAAAGGACAACATAACAGAACCACCAAATTGGTTAAATCGTGGCACATAAGATTAAAACCACCAACCTAGATGAAGCTGTTCACAAGTATTACACCAAATCAACTTAAAGATAAATTATATTCCCTATTTTTTTTATTCATTTTAGAGATCCATATCCAGATGATACATCAACTATTTAGTTTCCAACCGAATAATATTCTTATGAAAAGTTACTGGAGTTATTTGAGAATAAATGTAAGGCTTATTCAATTTATTGAGACCAGAACGCTTTGAGACAAATTTTATATTCTCTTGGAGTAAAATGAAACTAATTTTATAAAGTATGTTTTTCGTGGAGCAGTTTGGAAAATAATCTTGGAGTACTTGGGGAATAAGTCAAAGTTTTACCTTGAAGGTTGGTCATAGATAAATCTGAGAAATCAGGAAGTTTCGAACATGGTTTATCTACCTTAGCTAACAAAATTAATCATTATGCCGGACCCGTTAGATGTAAACATAGCAAGGCCGACCAGGCAGCGGTCGGTAAACAATTACCATCGCTTTGTATTATCCGATATTGTGCACACTGGGCTTTCGTAAATGTAATACAATATCAATATCTATCTTTATATATCCAACACCTGGAAATAAGCAATAACAGATCCATTGGGCAAATGGCCTTGCTTGTATGGAGGTTATAGGAAAATACCCATTCTCTCGTAATATTAGACGACATTATCGAGGCATTTCCGGAATTCAATTATTGGCTTTTATTTGCCGAATAGTGCAACATAGTTTCATATACGTGCATGTGTTGGTAACGGGATTGTCAGTAACGACCGAAAAAGATAGTGCTTAAAGATAACAAACTTACCAATACACAATAAATTCCTAGGTGTCTATCAAATTTAAAAAAAAACGCAATTGAGTTGGGTTTAAGTTGACTATTTTGTAGAAATACATATTTTATTTAGAATCCCCTTCAGATTGTAAATACTAATACTGTAATACTCTTGTAAATAAATGTATCTTTATCTATCTTTTAGATTTACAAACTTCAATGCGATTTTGGGAGCGGTCGTTGAACAAACAACCCCAAACGAAAAACAAAGAAACTAGAGTAGGTGAAGTGAAGTTTCGTTGAAGTGAACAGCTTTGATTATCGACTGAACAAACGTATTGATTGTGTTTTATCAGCGCCTTGGCCTACTTGGCTTTACGATTTCGGGTGTATCTACATCTTTGTAGAACATCTGATTTTGTGATTCTTTCTTTGTTTTATCAGGTTTTGTCTATCCATGCACTGATCTAACTACGTTGCTTAATAATACTATTTAGCATTCATCACAATCATTACCTTATGCCACCTCCTTCAATTCTTGCCTGGGCACACCGTCGCAGTCGCTGGCGACTTTGTCTACGTCGTCGTCAACCGACAGCGCTTTTGAACGTCCATGACTTCGGACTTGATCTTGGCGAGTTTGGCCACCACTTGGTCACGGATTTTGTTCACCTGCCATTACCACGTCTGGCCGGTGTCCTGTCCAACTCCAATAATAATTGAGGTTGATCGCTCTATGCTTGATGTCGGATCTCAGTACTAATACTTTTTAGAGAAGGTCGAATGAATAAATTCATAAACATGTTGTACGATTTGATCGTGGCTATTATCGGTCAGGTTGAACTCCACGTGTTTCATCTAGACAACAAATCCAGGTTTGGATACGTTTTATGGCTACCTATATAGATTCTAGAGTTCCAGAACATTGCTCGTCTCTTCTCTGTCTTAATTTTACAAACTGCAGTAAACTGCTTCTGTCCGCGGTTTCGCATGCGTTTTTCAGGATGAAAGTATTATCAGCCCAATCCCTTCAGTAGTATTGGCGTCAATAGGTACCAAACATCCTGAACATGGATGGATACCATCCAATCTTTCGCCTTTATGATAATAGTGTGATTTTTATTGCTTAATCATTAAGTTTAATCCTCTGCTATGGACATAAAAACTCTAACTCTTTGTTCACAAACAACTCGCGATAAACCGTGTACCTACTTGCGACATCACACAGTTAATCATGCACACCACGTGTTTAATCGCAATATGGCCTTCGAGTCACTTCTGATTTCAATGTACCCTGACATTGACCGTCATGAATAGATCATATTATGTAGGTAGGTATCTTACAAAAGTTTACAACTCTGCATTGTTGAATAATAAGTTTAGGTAGGCCATTCGCAGCGAGCATGTTAGATGCGAGTAGGTTACGCCGCTGTGTGCTAAAATCTGTGTTGTTGCTCGTTGCGAGCTGCTTTCCTTGTATTGACTGACCGAAAACTCGCTGTGTAACGCGTTACATTACGCTCCGTAATGCCGAACAGCACCCACCTTTAACTTGGTAATACCGGTGATCCCAATATTTTGGTACCTACAAATTGATCAATTATTACCTACCTATAGTTATTTATAGGTTATAGAGGTATGATTCGTAATTTTGATCTTGTGCTTTAGAGAAGGGCAAACAATGTTTTGTAGAGCTCTACCAAGAATTTCTGACGAATTTCTATCTTATTACGTAAAATATGGAAATTACTCTTTTGATGATACTAAACGCTACTACGTACACGAGTCATACAGGTTGTGAATCTTATACAAAATGGAATAGAATAGAAAATGGTTTTTTGCGTATCAAAGAACAAAGCAGTAGGTAGAGGTACCAATAATAACATGTTTTGTAAAGCTAAGGTTACCTACCTAGTCTGTGAAAAGCTTCAGAAAACGTGACCTAAAAAAGAAGCGGGAACTAAAAGAAGGCAGAACTTCCCTGCCACTTGTAAGGAGTCGACTAGAAAAGCTGCCGAACTGGGACGACCTCCCAAAAGTATACGTTACGTATACGACTTAGATGGTTACGGGACGTATGACCAGTTTTTTAACCGACTGAAAAAACGAGGAAATTCTGTTATCAGCTGCGTGCATATATGTTTTTTAATTTATTTTTAGTGTTCCGTACTCAAATGTAAAACGGGACCCTATTACTAAGACCCCGCTGGCCCTCCGTCCGTCACCAGGCTGTATCTCATAAACCGTGATAGTAAGACTGTTAAAAATTTCACTGATGATATATTTCTGTTGCTACTATAACAAATACTAAAAACACAAAAGCTTCCATTTTTTGCCGTTTTTATAGATAATGGTACAGAACCCTTCGTGCGCGAGTCCGACTCGCACTTCGCTGGTTTTTTTTTATGTAAATCGTCGATTTCTCCGTTAATTATATACTGGTTATAAAAACGATTTCGCTATTGTTTAAAGAATGAATCCTAGGTGGTCCCATTAAAAATATTTCGAAGGGATTAGTAAAACTTAAACGATGTAAATTAAGGCATGCGACACTGAAATGAGTTTTTTAAAATGCTAATTGCCTGTCTACGGAAAATTCTGCCGATGACTCTTACCACTACCTACCTACTTTCCTTCTGAATTTTCAGTCACAAAGTCCGGAAACCTTAAAAGTTAATGAATTCATACGACCCGTCGACGACGTTCTAGTTTTATTGCAAACATTTGCTTTACGATTCTGTATATAAAGCGAAGTACACGCAATAATGTCCAACGAATTATGATTGAAATAAAACGAAACGTTAATTTTAGTGCCACGTATTAAAACGAGATTGGTATGTTTGTATTGAACGTAATAATTCATATTCATTTATCGTTTTCGTTCCTTAAAATGTTTCAAGGCGACCTCTGACGCCATTTTGTGAAAATGATAGGCGTAAGAGTTCGCGTTTGTAGGAGCGGGACAGAGCAGAGCGGAAGCGCAAGAATCAAGTTTTTGCTTATTATCTATGAATTAGGACATTTATTTGCAAAAACAAGCCAAAGGTTTCCTTGGTATTCTATTACTTAATACGTATGTAATGAAATGACAATAAAAATCTTGTGATTGATAGTTTAGGAGAAAAACGGTACCTCGTAACTAAGAAAAAAAGATGGTGGGTACTTTGCATAATCATTTCTGATATTTAACAGATTTTTTAAAGAAATGGCCTGCCTCGTACTTGTATCGCATATTATTATGTATTTTTGAAGCTTTTTCAATAAAGATTACGGAAAAAAAAGGATTTAATGTAGGTAACCCAATTGACGTCAAATCACACACATCCTCGCCGTAAAGTTAGGTATTGTGACGACCGATGTGGCGCGGCGAGCGAAGGTCCGCCTGCGACGCAGGAGGTTCTGGGTTCGATTGGGCTTGGGCAAAATGTTAGAACGGTCTGCAGATACTTGTTTTGGGTATTCCGGATGTTTTCTATGTATAGTAAAAAAACTACGTATGCAATGTATGATATATGGTAGCTATATCAGTTAAGTATTAATACACAACACAAGCTTGCTTACCTTGGGCTAGATGATGCTGTGTGGATTATCCACCACTATTAAGTTATTTATAGTACAAGGTATTTTTGCCTTGAATAATGAAAAATTATCTAGACCTTGGCTATTTTCAATATCTGCAAATTCAGCAAAGATAATTCCTGATTTTCACTGATGGATCACTTCAACCTTCGCTCTGATGTGTTTGTTCTAGCAAAATGAATATTGCTTCCCAGTCTTTACAAACAATAACCTATGTGTATAACCTAATAATATTATCTCCATTTTCCAATACAGGGTTTTACTTCTTTGATAGATTTTTTTGAATGATTCAGATTCTGTCCTATAATTTAATAGACTTTTCAATCCACTGACGACCTCTGTGGCGCGGTGGGCAAAGGTCCGCCTGCGACGCAAGAGGTTGCGAGTTCGATTCCCGCCTTGGGACAAATATTTGTACGATCTGCAGGTATTTGTTCCGGGCGTTCTGGTCGTTTTCTATGTATGATAAAAAACATTATCTATGTAATGTATTGTAATGTGTATATCAGTTATCTAGTACCCATAACACAAGCTTTGCTTAGCTTGGGGCTAGATAATGCTGTGTGAATTGTCCAGCATTATTTATTATTATTACTGGTACAGATGATTTTTGTCTCCATAGTACGTTTTTGAACGCGCCCTAGTGGTAAAAAACTAATAGTTAGTAGATATATTTTCACTGCCGTTGTTACTGTAAAAAGGCTGCATTGAAACCGCATCAGACCTGCGCGTTACCGCATAGCTTCAGCAGAGTACTGCTTTACACACTTACTGGTACATTATTCTTTTGTAGTAAAATAATTTTGGTACCTCGGATAAGTGCGTCAAGCATATAGTTAGTCTGTGGTAAAGTTAAGAGTACGCCTAATGCAAAAATCAAGCAAAATGTGTATTTTTATACACTTATATTTATGGTAACGAACGTAAAAGTTCAGATTAAAAAATACGTTAGGTAGGGGAAAACCTGTATGATTCGAGTAATCGAAAGAATTTGTAAAAATAAACTGGTTTCTTAACTGAAAAAAAATACTAAATTCGCATATAAAAACAGTTTTAATTGAAATGCACTAAACTATCAGCGACAACACCACCTTATTTTTAACGAATTACATAGCCACTACTGTTGTTATGACTATGACTAATGTTTATTTAGGTAATCATTTAATTTTTCTGTTTAATGCTTATAATTTGGAATAATTAATAGGTAATAAGCAAAAACATGAATTTTGCATAGACGTTCCCCTGCTTTGTCCCGCTCCTATGAACGCGAAATCCTATGCCTATCCTTTTCACAATTTTTTGCATTATTCGCGCTCCTTAAAGTATGAGCAGGGGTCAAATTCTGCTTACCAATCGCTTTACTATGACAATGGTGTCGTCACAGAATCGTCACTCAAGCTAGAGTGGGTGCATTATTATTATTTGTACTGAAATATTGATAGAACGGTTTCAACCTGACACTTATTCACTAGTCCCGCCATCTGTAGTTTCGTTCACCAAAAGTAAAATACCAAAATGTGTCATGTAGAGACGATATCTTTCTCATACAAAAGCGATAAATTTAGTGGAACTTGGCCCCGAGGATAATTGAAATAAAGAGTTTGTGATTCTTGTTTCTATAACTCTCGCGTCTCTTTTAGACCACAGAAAACTCTTGTCGCAGTTTTTCTGTTTTATATCTGCTTGCGTCTGTCTTCTCGTCATCTTTTAACCACATTTCGTTGTTCCAGACTGAAAGCGAGACGTCATGCGAGGAAGCAGTAAGACTGACCACGGAGGGCGCAGCCGAAGCTGACGACGACGAGGCCTACGAGTATGAAATCCCCCCACCCCCAGACGGCGGCTACGGCTGGGTGGTCGTCTTCGCCTCGTTCATGTGCAATCTCATCGTGGACGGCATAGCTTACACATTCGGGATATACCTGCCGGAGTTAGTCACGTATTTCGGAGAAGGGAAAGGAACGGTTGCGTGGGTTGGAAGTTTGCTGTCAGGAGTTTATTTAGCGGCGGGTAAGTGGATCTTGCTAGTATATGCTTAAACTATTCAGGCTCCCATGATTAACGAAGCGGTGATCGGCGGCGGTGTGACGCAAGCTTAGTAGGGTGTTAAATATTCTAAGCGCGCGCTCAGAGACGTTGCCTTCATTATGAAGCAGGTTATTTGTGAAGGGTTTTTCTTTGATCTTTCTTAGCTACCTACATACGTATTTTGTTCTATTAGACAGTCGAGGGGTTTCACATAATCAAGTGAGCTCTACCTCCAATGAGGTTGATATACGAAAAGGTCAAAAACTCTTTGTCAGTGTTCGCGAAACCCTCCATCAACACAATCTTGAAAGATAACCAACTGGAATTGAAAAGGGCTTTCGATTCGTGTCATTTTTACTCTAGACTGTCAGACCTCTCTCGTATCGCTGAAACTGTCGTAAAGTCGCAGACAGGCGAGGAAGTTTCACTCTAACTTACCCAATGAATGTTGCTGTCTTCGGATTTGTACCGAGATTAGAGCGACACCCAGGGCGAAAGGAAGCCTTTCTATCCTATCGTAGAATCCATCTATCTGCGTAGATCTAGCTATGTTTCCTTGTGCCATCAATTGAATAGCTTCCTTGACCTTAATGAGTGCCAGACATTAGTAGTTTCCTCCGGCCATGTAGATGTTTATTTCCTATCAATTCGGGTCACGTTGTCAATACACGAATGCATGTGTCCAAATCATCTACCAGCGGCTGATTACACAAAATCAATGGGTGGATATTTCGTTTCCATGAAATTGCAATACATTAAATAAACAATGACATGGCTGATTTCCAGTCCCAGTCCAAATCTTACTTACAGGTACCTTGCTACCGAAACCATTTCTGAGTGTTTGTGCCTAACACTTCAAGAAAACACTTGCAAAATAATTTGATTGTTTCTGAAAAACGAATGACTGACTTAGAACTCTTTAATATTTACACTGTTTTTTTTTTGCGGGACAAACGCTGAATTGATCCCTCGGAAATAAAATGATTTTTATGGGACCATATCGCGATCTTTGTCTATTTAGAAAATAGCGAATACAATAGAATCATCAAAGTCCATAATTGACAGAGAAATCAACTAAAATTTACAAAAAAAAAACAATGTCCTACTTACTAGCTTCATAAATTTTATATTTGTTAATAGAAATGGCTTGCTATCGGCTTGTGTTATTCCTTTTACTCGTCGCTTCTGATTTGGCTGGGACTGGCAATCTTCCACTGTATAGAAATTTGCTAAAAAACGGAATACTACCCATCCACGGATCCTTGATTTAGTTTAATCGGGCCGTAGCACAGGCGCTGTCTATATACACTTGTATTATAATTTATAATAAACCAGTTGTGAGTACAGTGACTACTAAAGTGCTAAGTCAGGTTTCCTTGTTATTATTTGCATATTTATGCGATGTGCATTTCAATTGAGACAATGCAAGTGCCGAGGTGTATAAATCTTTCATACGGAAAAGTACATACCTGATGGATATTTTATAAATCAACGCGCAAAAATATATTAGATAAGATAGTTTTGATCGATAAATTAAATAATTAAAAATTATCGCTTAAGACAAGCTGTTTCGTAAATTAATATCTGCTTATTTTATAGATAACAACAGAATGACATAATTTTGTAGTTCACAGAATTTTTATCATATTGTTGCTGGTCAGATTTAACACAGTTATTGGTGTAATGGTGATGGTAATCTTATTTACTTCTCATGTCCAAAAAGTGGCATATGGGGACTATCAATTAAATACCTAGTGCTGAAAGTTTTTCTAATTTTTGTTTGATATTATCAGCCAAGCCAGTATAAAAACAAATCCTCATACATAAAGACGAGAAATATCTTTTACAAGAAGACTCCTTGCAAGAGCTATCCCAAATAAAACCATCCGCATATACTGCTGCTGAGCATAACTCCCCTCAACAAGGGGAGGGGGGGCATAATCAACACTCTTAGCGACTGTGCACCAATTCGACTGGATTGGTGGTCGCAGTGAAAGTGTTTGCGTAGGTACACTCTACAAATAGAAATATAATCTACCTAAAGACAACTGAAACTGATATACAGGGTTATTGGTAAATTAGTAACACCAGAACTTCCGGTTCTGCCGTAGTAAAGGACCCAGGTCTTAATTCTCAAAAAAATCACCTGTTATACAAAATGAAAAAATACCTTTGTCTAGAACCCTACGAGTTACTAAAGACCACTATTCCACTCCCATACCCACTGCTAATTCAGGGCAAAGCTTTTTTTCAGCTAAGTTTCAAATAAAACCTCTCTAACGAACGATTATTGAATCGAAGGGGGGTACCTATTACCAATACCAAGCATAAGAATTAACACCTTTCGTCCTCACAAACGTGTTTGCGATGATGGGCTGTACCTGCAGTTCATGTAGTGTTACTAATAATAATTTACCAATAACCCTGTCCGTATATTCTAGTGTTAGCTAGACATATCATAGTACAGGCCTTATCGATAGTTTAATGACCGGCACAGTGACCTAAACATTATCTAATGAATTCTAATGTGTCAACTGCAGCGATTGCTTCCCTTTGTTTCCAAGTTGCATTGACCCTTCGTTAGTTAATTTAACGTTTGATATTGGTTCGATGGAAAAGATTAACATCGTGCTTATGAAAGTATACTTTCGTGTAAACAAACTTTTACCACAAATAATTAATAATGCTGGATAATCGACACAGCATCATCTTGCCCCGACCTACCTAAGGCTCAAAGTTAATTGGTGAAAATGAGTAAGGTAGCTGTATCTGTTACGATGTTTAATTGTAATTACATAAATTACCTAAAATCTGTGCCCAGCATAAGCAAAGCTTGTATTATAGGTACTACATGACTGATACACATAATGCAATACATTACATAATATATATTTGAAACATAGAAAATACCCAAAACAAGCGGATCAAGTATTTTGAGATCTTACAAACATTTGTCCCAATGCGGGAATCCAACCCGCAACGTTCTGCATCGTACATCGGTCGCTATAAAGTTAAATCCATAACCAACCATATGGAAATAAATTTATGATTATTTTAGTCGCTTACAAAATTGCATCCAAAAAGCTCTACGAATTCTACGATGAGTGTAATTATACCTATTCAAGTATTCAAGATTATGGTGGTATGGTCTTATCTCGTGTCTAACGATTTTGCAGTAAACAACTAGGTTACTCCCGTCTCGTGTCTAATTTCAAATGACGAAAAAAATACCTACTCAAACGGTCCCATCTCGTGTCCACAATACAATAGATTCGGAAACAATGGATTGTTATTGTTCTCAAACATCGAATGATAGAGTTACAAAACTTTTAGTCATGTCACTTCTACATTTTATCCGAAGTGTTTCATGTAACAGGTAAAATAGGTTAAGAAAACAACTACAAAGTGAGCAAAACACTGATTTATTATCGCTTATCAGAACAATGATAAAACTAACAATCTATGATCTATAGGTTTGAACAATTGTAAATAGACTAAAAATATCTTAGTCACTACATAAATAGTGGCGCTGGTGAATTATACAGTATTAGGCACATTTTAGTTCAGAAATATAAATTATTAAAATATAGGTAGGTATACCCGCTTAGATTTATAATGAAAAATGAATAATGAAATATATGAAAATGTAAAATATAATGAAAATGAAAAATGTTTGTTGAAGTTTGGTCACTGCTACCGAAGTCAGCGTGTATTACGTAGAGTTGACAGAAAGGCCTGCAACAACACTTAAAAGTGCCATCAGCGTAATAAGTTGTGACGTTTTCCAGTAATGGCATTGTTTCCTGTAGTCCGAATATAAGTATTTTATCATGAGTGCCATCTTCACATATTAAACAGGTTTTTAAAATGTCTGGCAGCTTCACTTGTTCTGGGCTTATAAACGTGCTTCTCTCAACGTCAAGTGCTTTGTGACGATAGCGGATCAAAGTGTTTTTTTTCTCTTTATACTGTGGCAAAGCAGCAACCAAATTTGTACCAGAGTCATAGAGAGGGCGAAAAATGTCTTTGAAAATCTTGGATGTGGAGCCGAAGTCAGTTGAGACTCTTTGCTTGCATTCTTCCATTTTTTTTCTATATCAATAGTGGATAGACTTATCTCACAATTTCGAGTATGAGTACTTTCTCTCATCACCATGTTGTCACTATTAGTTTTCACTGTACACTCGCGGTTACTACATGTCCATCTTTTAGTTCCGTCTTTGTTTTCGCATCTAAAGTGATATTTGTGGTTTCCAACAATAATATAGGGCTTATTTCGTATACTCGTGAAAATATTAACTGTAGTGTTCATATTTACTAACGCGAGCGTAACAAGTCACATGCGCCTACTTGCTGGCCTTGCAAACAACTAACGAAGGGATGCATCATAATACACCTTAATTTGCAAATACAATGCGACCCTCGTTAACCGGTTTGTCCAGCCACTAGCATCCCCCTCAACCCGCCACCTGCGGTGGGCAATGCAGGTAGCGAGCTTATTAGCACGCTAACTGCAGGAGCAGAAAGCAAATAGGTAAATTTCTAGTAATAATGCAAACTGGCACTGTTGCTGCGTTTGCTTTAAGGAATTATATTTGAAAACCTAATTTTCTTTATCAAATCTTTGCCAGTTTAGCAGCGTTCTTAGCTCTATGACACTTCTCATATATTTATTCAAAAGGGCACGAGATGCAACCGCTTGAGTAGGTATTTTTTTCGTCATTTGAAATAAGACACGAGATGGGAGTGATCTAGTTGTTTACTCCAAAACCTTTAGACACGAGATAAGACCATACCATTATGGTACATCTGAGTAGATAGCTATTCATTATTGTAAGTATCTTTAACATCAAACCCTTGAACTGAATAACGAGTATTTAAATGATACTCTGTAAGAGATCAAGTTTGCAATGTAGGTTTTAGTAACGAGGACAACAATTATTTCTACAATTTTGCATGATTACGTTAAATTAGTTATTTGAGCACCGGAGGTCACCAATTGCCATAATTTGTCTAATCAATCACTTGACCCTACAAATACGTTACATTTGAATGACCACCTTAAAATTAAGTATAAATAAAAAAGTTTTAATTATATGAAAATAAAACTTAAAAGGGACTCGTGTTATGCATAAAAGGGTTTTATTTTAATTTCTCTTATAGTCCTTCCTTTATAGACCTGCGTTTGACCACAATCTCAGCTGATGAAAGGTGAAGGTGTGGCGGTGTGTGGACGATGTATCATGAAGGTCTAGAAAATACCAATCCACTCTTGTCTTGAAGAGGCCCAGGCCAGGTAATTGTCGGGCAATAGCTGCTGTATATGTACAGCAGCAGGGAGCGTGTTCTAAAACCTGGCTGTATGTATGATGAAGGTGGAGGAAAACCGCTTAGTGCGAGTGGACGGTATATCCACCAAGTAGGGTTGGTATTGCGCTGAGCGTCTTCTTGTCCTGGAGTGGAAAGGGGTGGTAGGATGTTTTACGAAAAACGGGCAAAAAAGAAACGAATATAATATAATTTGCTTTGACTGATTAGATTACATACCTTAAATTCTCTTTTATGAGGGTCGCCCTAACAGTCTTTACAGACAGCAATTTTCTTCACAAATATCGCCCTTGATTATCCTTATCTACCTACGTACCTACTCTCTTATATTGCGAAATGAAGATAAATTTCAAGTGTCTTATCATTCACATACGGAGAGAAAACATCGATTACATGTTATTGTCCTTTATAAGCCTTGTAATTTATTATTGTCCAAAATAAAAAAAACCCTAACCGGTAACTTTTATTTCTTTGGGCTTACAATATAAGCTAAACACAAGTCAAATTTGAAACTTTGTTATTATCAAATCCTGTAACTATTATAAAGGCAAAGTTTGTGTCGTTTTGGGAAGATGTTTCGCCGAAGGCAACGCCCAAACTACTGAATTGATCGGCCTGAAATATTACAAACAAAAAGATCTATATCTGAAATAGAGCAACGTTTTTTATGTTCATTCAAAAAAATTATACCACGGTTCGGTACTTACTTAACTTGAGTTACCAAAATTACTACCTATTCAGGAATTCTAGACATAATGCCGAAGTAAATTTGGGGTAAATCTGGTTTATAAATAATTCCATTTGGCTTTATAAATGTACTTTGTCTTTAATACTTACCTACTAATAATGATATTCATGATTCAATAAAGCCTTCTTGGTATGTATTATCAATTTCGCCGCTTGGATTTCGTCCTTACAGATTAATTTTCTACGAAGTCATAACTTGCGATTGAAATAGGCACGTGTTCCCTTTAATAGTTTTATTTAATTCTATACAATAACATTTATATTAATCGCATACGCTTCGGTTTTATATTATGTACTTGGGAGACTACTTAACCTTCGAGAATTTTCCTTCTATGAACTAGCTGTTGCCTGCGACTTTGTCCACGTGGAATTTGATTTCTTAACTACATGATTTTGTTAAATTTCGAGAAAGGCGTACGCCATACGGTTTAGCCTGTCGTTTTAACGTTGTCTTTTTGAGATGGGAGTGGATGGTTTAATCCGAGACTTTGAGAGTTAAGAGAAAAGTCGTAAAAGGAGTCATGAGCTTAATTTATAAGAAAATAAAAGTACCCATATTCTTTTTGGTATTTCATATTAAATTTCCCGAAATTTATTAGAAATAGCAGTTTTATCGAAGATACCTGTATTTTGATAGGTTTATCTTCGGAAAGGAACTGGCTAGCGACAAACCAGTTGTCCCAAAGGATTATATTAAATTTTCACATTGACACTTAGTAGTGACAAACTAAAATTTTATATTTGAGTTATTTGAATTTCTAATACAAAAATAAAAATGGCGAAATAGTCATAAAATAGAAAGGTTTGACGACGGGAAGATTTATGATTTTCAGGAAAAATCCTATAATTTAGATGCACCCAACCTACCCTCCTCTTTTGGCTTGAGGTTGAGTTTCAAGACACACTCTATTTTAGCCAAAATTATGAGACGACAGATAGAGACATAATGTTCCTAATTATTATCTTTATTCATAATTTAAACCTATTGATGTGATGTGATTCACTAATCAAAATGTTTTTTGTTTTCCTCAGGTCCAATAGTATCGGCACTATGCAACAAATACGGATGCAGAGCGGTCTGTGTCGCCGGTTCCCTCGTGGCCTGCCTCGCTTTCGTACTGTCAACCTTCAGCAAAAGCGTCACTATGATGATGATCACCTATGGACTGCTTGGAGGTAAGTGCTTTCAATATAATTATGTAAAATCTTCCGAAGTTTGACGAATTAAATGTTTAAGAGAGAGTGAGTGCGAAGCGTGCGTTCCACCTTCTCAAGCACTACGCACGGAAGCTCTTAAAAAACTAGGTAGTTTGTTACGAGCTTTTGTGGGTTGTGTTCGTAGTTAACCCGCGTACATTCATAGTGAGTATTAGTTATTACGTTGTTCGCGCACAATTTCATAAACATTATTAGCAGTAGGTAACTATAATGACGATTTCATTATATTATATAAGTAGAGTTTAGCTCTCTGAACTAAACAACTTGCTTGACCTATACACTCTTTTCTGTATCTGACATATGCGATTGTGTGTATGACATACGAACGTACTAAAACAATGAATAATCTAGTCGTAACTAAGCGTTTCTGTATGATAGGTATCCTATCCACTTGGAACTGATTAGCATAGGCGCGTGCAATTATTGCAGATTGTTTGCATTGATAATGTAATACCATTAATTATGATATCACACCTGTATCTACGATAGATTGTGTATAGTGATTTGCTAATGTTGTCTATGGATCCATAGATTTTATCTATGGATCTCAGACAACATAATATGTAGATAGTGCTCTGAAAGAGGCTTTCGATTTAGAATATTGTGTTAAACCTACAAAACCGTCAGATTTAAGTATCATTACCAGTCCCTCAGTCCACAGTCAGTCAATAAGTCCACGGCTGGACATTAGCCTCTCCCGATAAGCCTTTTGCTCTAATCATTAGAAGTCGCAGTTTGGCGGTAGATCTGTTCTCCAGACGGCGCTGCAGCCAGCCCCGGGGTGAATGTGCCGTCGATTTAAGTATCATTAATTAGGTTAAATGTCTTTACATATATTACTTTATACATGTATTCACAAATAAAACTATAATCTAAGAATAGAAACAAATAAGAACTGGTTGACGATTGAAACAATAGAACTAACTACAAACCGTTGCAACAATCTACAGGTAGCTCAACTGATCCATCCATATCAATACCACTCGAAAGCATCCCCAAGATGCACTATGGCAATGTTGATGCGCTGCCCCAGATTTTTTTTTAACGCATTCACTGCCTAGCCTCGGCGGTGCGAGACCGGCGAGCACAAGGGCACGCCCCGCCGCGATACGGACCCGCAGATCTAATTCTACGTCTTAGGCCATGAAAATGTTAGTTTAAACGCTTTTTGTAACGATGATCAGCGTATTATCAAGCATCGATCGTGTTGTTTACAATGTTTAATGGATACCTACAGCCCACTAGACTGGTGAACATTAAATGGAATTATAATTTTGAGATGGTATGCCTTGATATCGCGTGTTTATTATTTTTTGAGAAATAAACACGAACCTTTTAGTACTTATTCTTCCTGTATTTTCTTATTTATAGTGCATCTGTCATTGATGATTCAATAAATAAATAAACGCTGTTGACATAAAGCGGAAAGTAGGTATAGATTCCTAAAGCTATTTTATTTATCATAGAGCTTGGTATTGGTGGAAATAACATTACAGCTCAGACTTCTGTAATAAACGTCTAGTCGAAACGTATTAGGAAATATTATGAGACACATGGCGGTTCAAATCTGTTAGATAAAGGCCGAGGGGAAATGTCGCGTACAAAAGGATTCACACAAAAAATGAAGCAAGGGTAAGAATCCGCTCAACAACCCACCCGAAACGAATCTACTTTAAAAGATTAGTTTCGAGTGTTGTACGTTCAAAAGGCAAATTTGTTTTCTGCTGTGACACATATACTGGTTTTTCGGGTAGCTATACCTTGTGATCGAAGAAAACAATAATAAAAGGATTTTTTGTAAACATTGCGTCACAAGTGCCCTTATGTTGAATGTGGAAACTTCCATGAAATGTGAAGTATTTATTGGACAAGTGTTGCCATGATGTGAACTGACGAGGCTTTAATAGTTGTTGGCGTATGTAAATCTATGGCAAGACCTTGGCACATTGGCACGGTTGTTCATACCCCTAGCTGTAGGACGTCCTTCGGGAGTTGGCACCATCGTACAGACATCGCGGGAGTCAAATGTATATCGGTCTGTTTTAACTGACCCGTATCTTATGTGCACACAGATGTAATGTAGGGCAAACAATAAGGAAGTTCGGTCCTTTGTTAGAGATGATTTCGGTTATTTCAATGTTGTTTTAACGCGCACATTCATACTTGACTTTATTATGGGCGTTCCGTGGGAAATATTTCAAAATATTTTACTAAAAAGAATCTAATAAAAGTAATGATACAAATCACAAAATATGACCGATAAGATTGAAATAGTTTTAAGAAAAATAAGAAAATTGCTCCGATTATTGTTATTACGCAAGGTGTTTTACAAAAACGTGTTTTTTTTTTGTTTCATTATTATTGTATTGAATCTACGAATAATTATGAAAATCTTTATATTTTATAGGAAAGATAAGGTGTCGATCTGATATTACTCAAATTTAGTGATAAGTTTAATTCCATTAATAAGATTAGTTTTAGAGATGTCTTTAACGGTGACGACAGAATTGGGGAATTAACCGCGGAGCCCCTTTTGATGCATGTTACTTCTCAGAAACGCAAAAATGTATCCAAATTAATATGGAGACGTTGACTTTGGATAAAGGCGGGTAATGCGTCAGTGTTGCTAAAACGTTTATTTATCCGACGGTATATATTTATTCTGTTCTTTATGTGATACTATTGAAGATAATGGTCAGACGGTTCTGACGCTTCCACTTAAATAAATACGAGATCTCTGAGATAAACTGGCCCCAGGCTGGTTACCTAATTGATTGTTTGTACTCCCTTGTAGCCACTTTACCGAGTCACTAGCTAAGTGTATTGCTTAATTGACCTTTTAAATGATTTCTAGAAATAAGGTTGTCTTTGGATCCCTAGAGAAAACTCTATTTAATCAAACAGACTCATTAATTTCATTACGTAATTCCAATATTATTATTTGTATTTCATTGAATATTGGTTCCTAAGTTCACTCTTCTTGATTTTGTATCAAGATTTCAAAAAGTCTGTACGAAACCTTTGAGTTATAAATATACGCTAGTAATAGTTTCAGTGTACGAAGCTCAAAAATTTAAGGGGTTTCCCAGTTAGGGAACTGAGTACAAGCAACCCGCTCACTTACGAGTATAATGAGTAGGGCATTTTTAGAGTGTCTCCATTAGATAACAACTATAGTGACTATTGTGCTAATGAACCGATAAGTGCGGATGAAAGTTGATACTTTTTGGTGTGCCTACAAAGCCGTATGACACAATGACAGTGCGCCTAATATTTCATGGTGTTTTAAAACAAAAAAAAACTGATAACTTTAAATTGAAGAATAAAAACCCAACTGTGAAATTGTAAATGTTCCACACCCTTTGTTACCATTGGCCCTTGAAAACTTGTGCTCGGCTGAATTGGAAATTTGCCAGAAGACGGATAAACGCCATGAAGAAGTTAAAACAGTTTTGACGATTAACAACGAGTGGGTTTTCCACACGGAAAATACCAGGGAATTAGCCATGAATAAGTGATAGAAAGTATGTCATACCGTGCCACCCTCTGCTATTACCGGGTATTCATAAGGGGTGGAGTACTAGGAAGCTTGGTTAGGTTGTTAACCTGCGCATGTGCGCATGGATTTCGCGCGTTTAACAATACCATTTACTTGCATATACATCTTACGTTTTCTTAAAAGGGTGAAATTGGTGAGAACTAAATCTGTCTCTTTTATTCACTTTATTCTTCATTTCAAACTTGTTGAACCGCCGATGTCTTCCAATTCATTTGAAGTCCCTAGTAACGCAACGAGTTCTCTCTGAAGAGAGAAGAATAAGAACGATTACAATAGCAGCAATTATGAATAAGCAGTTGACGACTTGAATGGTACACCTGGTCAGTACGGTCAGACGGTCTTCTATTCTGTAACCGTCTCCTGTTGTGTACCCGCTGTCTTGAAGGTCGTGAGGACAGACTTGGCGATACGCCAGATACTGCAGACTTGCAGGCGCCCTGTGGCTCGCTTTAATTGCTAGATCGGGTTGAAACCTAGGTAATTGAATAGCTGACTGCCTTTGTCATGTTTCTCGAAGGCAACTTGTTTCCTGTACATATTAAGTACTGATATGGGAATCATTTTTCCTGGATGAAGGATTTAAATTACTTTAAACGACTTTACTAAGGTGTTTGAAAACCTTTATACTGAGGAGGCATATTAAATTTAAGAAACAAAACCAATACATTTGTTTTTTTAGGCTTACAAAATAAGCACTTAGACAAGTCAATACTATAAACAGCTTTATAAATAGGAATTGTTATCAAAATGTTATTGATTTTATTCTTTTCGTATTTTTGTCCACTAGTGGAAGAAGAGAAAAATAAACCATTAGTATCGAAGTTTATATTTCACTTAAAAACTAATACAAGATTATTTGCCTACCTAAGTCTAAATATAAAGTGACTTAGAAACAGGTCAGTATTTATATAAGACGAACTAAGCCTAACATTATGTTCCTTAATACTATTGTCGGTGCGGAACTGGGCGACATCTGGCCATTCATTATATTCTACGTATTATTTTATTTACCAAATCTGACAACAGACTGCTAATCAAATGCAACAGTACAACAGTACAGTAAGTAGATCTTTTTGTACATTATAAATGTACAAAAAGATCTACTTGCGTAAACATTTCGATTGCCTACACTCCACTGTCCACATTGACCTAATTCCGCCATCGCGCAATCAACACAGGCGATTGGATGATATTTTCGTTCTAAAATGACACTCATGCCTGTGTGGATTTCATATTTTCGTCGATCTTTTCGTTGAAATACTTTCATTGAAAAGGTTTTCACGTCATACCCTTGGCTTTTGATGGTTGAAAGGTTTCATTCGAATTGATTGACACTCCTATTCCGCTCCTTTTTCACACATGATTTTGTCGGATATACTTCGTTCGACAAAATGCGATACTTGACATCGATCGATATTCACGGTTAATAATCAGTTCCATAGAGTAACATGTCCATAATATATCCCATGAAATATGAATCATTATGTTTTATTTAAGTGTTAAAGTATTAGCACCGTGTTTAGCGCCAATCACTTTTTGTTGGTCTCCTATTTAGTACGGCTACTGAGAACATCGGTTTTCAATGTCAAGAAAACTCGGAAGTGGACGGCAGCATTGCCAATACGCTAATAGATTTGGAATCACTGTAAAATATTTATGTGTTCTGCATGGTCGCGATCGAGAAAACGATTTTAGGGTTCCGTAACCGAGGGGTGAAAACGGGACACTATTACCATATATAAATGAATGGTCCATGCTATTACAAAGCTTCTGCTTTCTGTCTGTCCGTCTGTATCTCATAAACCGTTAAAGGTAGACAATTGGTGTGTGTACGTACTTCTGTTGCTGCTATAACAAAAAGAGGGTGTAAGATTTCTTTTTGTGAAAAAGTTATGTACGATGGTACGGAACCCTCTGTGTGCGAGTCGACTCGCACTTGCCGGTTTTATTGTTTGTTCTGGCTTATTTGTTGGGTCACCATTAGCTTTTAAAATCTTATACAAATTACTCATTATTAAAGCATCATCTTGCGCTAAAGGGGCTATAAAACCGCCGGTTCATAGAACTTTCGACCAAATTATCCAGCTGTATGATATCGCTATGGTTGAGTTTAAAACGGTCAACTTTATTAGTTGCGTACTTGCAAGTAGCTGAACTAGCGGAACAATTAGCGCTGCATACACCAGATGTTCAATTTAAAGACATAATTAAAACCGCCAACTATGCTTGCTGAACTAGGAAAAAGATCGAGATGGGATAACATTACCTATTCCATCTCAAACCTTTTGTCTGTGTACGAGGATTGACAGGAGGGAGTAACAGCTAATAAATAATAATAAATAATGCTGGACAATTCACACAGCATTATCTAGTCCCAAGCTGAGCAAAGCTTGTGTTGTGGGTACTAGATAACTGATATAGGTACTTAATATATATACAGCACATAAATAGATATGTTTTATTATACATAGAAAACGACCGATCCCAGAGAATTCCTTCAAGATAAATTCAAAGAAATAAACATAATGACAGTAACATATATTTATGAAAACTTGTTGTAAAACCATAAAAATTTCAAGCAGTCCGTCAAAAATAGCGATATACATAATTTAAATATTATAAATAAAGAATAAACTCGCTGTGCCCTTAACATATCCTTTGTAAAGGCGTACTACAAAATAACATTATGGAAAAGATAAAAAAGCTTAGGAAGAGTCTTGCTCCAACTCGAAAACTAACACTAACAAGGTTAAGGTTTCTAGTTCGCTTGTTTACTTTACCTTAAGATTGAAGTGAACAAAAAATGAAAGTGATAAATAAATAATGCTGGGTAATTCACACAGCATTATCTAGCTAGCCCCAAGCAGAGCTTGTGTTATGGGTACTAGATAACTGACATACATAATATAATACAATACATAGATATTTTTTATTATACATAGAAAACGACCAGAACACCCTGAACAAATGTCTGCAGATCGTACACACATTTGTCCCGAGGCGGGAATCGAACCCGCAACCTCCTGCGTCGCAAGCAGACCTTCACCCACCGCGCTACAGAGGTCGTCACTTTATTTCCTAGTTTTACTTTTTTGTAACGTGTCCAAGAGTCCTGTAAGGTCTAAATCACTTACATACATATGTATGGCATAAAGCACTTTGTTGTCTGTAGTTCTTTTATCTTAGGTAGAGTTGAATCAAACAGCTAGACAAAATTACGTAGGTCATTTGTGTCATGCTCTATTTCCATTGACAAATGTTTCGGGGTTAATGGCTCATTAGAGTGGTGTTATGGTCACCTAATTACACCGTACCCGTTTTGTTATTCGAATAATTAAACGAGAAATGTGTGATATTTGCCGGAAGATGACTCATCATAATGCTGACGACCTCTGCAGGCAATAACCCATGTTCTTTGTGCGATTTCAACGTTTACAAATAGGTACCTAATGATTTGTGGGCCGACCGACAGTCAACAATGATTCACTCGTATCAAATTCATAATTATCCTACATTTTCATTATTGTATGTGTTCTTCTAATCGAATAGTCTTTTAACAAGCCTTTGTGGTTTTTATTATGTTTGTGACTAGTCTAAAACTATTTATATTACGCATCACACGCTTTTCAGTTTCTGAACTATTGAATACGTTTATTTCAGAGATCCATAATTTTATACAGATGGAATAAACCAAAGAGTAATTTTTGGAATGAATGCTTAAATTAATTCAAAAACATCCCCGTATAAAACTTCGTGAGAGTTCAATATGCGCTCTTGTGTCCAGTGTTGTAAAAAGAGACAGTCTGTGTCCAGCCCCACATTGTTACTTTGTTTTTTCTGTTACTTCACAACCTGACCTACTTAAGAGTTCGCAATGAGCGCAATTTTGCGAAAAGGATAGGCGTAGAATTTCGCGTTCATAGGAGCTGGACAGAGCATAGGTACCTACGCTTTTAGAACGGCTAAAGCGCAAAAATAAAGATTTTGTTAGAAAACTACACAACTGTTCAACGAATCAAATAATTAGTAATAAATAACCTACGAATCAAGACATGTCATTTCAAGAGACCGCATAGGGTTCCTGAAAATTCGACCAAAGGATGTGCAAACCAGTGCATTTTTAAGATTGTTTTTGTTCTTAATCGTTTTATAACGTTTAAGAGAATAAAAAAATAAAAAATATATAATTCGGGCTTTTTAAAACTCTGCGGTATAACACAGGGATCCCGTGAGTTCTGCGATCTAAACCTAGTGTGACAAGCAAATCCGTTAGTTTCACCTTTAAACATTTAGTTTTACATTCTGTATAGGTACGGATTAGTACCTACTATATCCGTAAGTATACTAATCATATATCCGTACTCCTAAGAGACCTACATAAGTGGGTACGAAACCATACCTATTTTTAATTGTTTTGACATGTAATCTTAGTTAGTAAGTATTATTATTTTGTTTAATTGATCTTATTAACTACCTACAAAATAACGTTGCAACAACACATTTGAAAAAATAAAATAAAAGATTGACTCAGACATAAAACCTCAAAAATTTATATAAATTCGATTTTGGCGGGACTTGAATGCGCGCCTCACCCATTTTTGGAACTTTTTCATTTCTTATAGATACCCAGACTGCGGGGTAAACTAAAACAAAAACCCTCAAAGATTTATGCCTAATATTACTTATTTTATGAATGAAGAGTTCATGTCGCATCGATGTATCGTTATGTGTAAGTCTATTGGCCTATGAACTTTGGCAAAGACAGTATTAGATAAGACTTGAACAATGCTTGTGCACCTACAATCGATCCTATTCAGATGTTCTGAATAATAACTTAAACAATAAGTCCGGGTTATCAGTGGAACTTTACTCTTCCCTTAATTCTTACATAAACTAAGTACCTATATCCTTGTATAATAAATACATGTTTGTCATGGCAGTGCACAATCCATATTTGCTTACTAATGTTTTAAATTCAACAGTAACTCTGTCTATCTGACTGTTACCTTTCTCGCCTAAACATTTCTTAATGGAATTTGACAAGGAGGTAGACTAGACAGTATCCCAGGGATGGATATGAGCTACTTTTACCCCGGAAAAGCGCGAGCGAAGCCGCGGACAGTAGCTATTATGAAATAAATATACGATAAACTTTTTCATCGTATTCTTTATTGCTGAAGGTCGTGCTCATTTTGATAAACCTTTGTTGAGGAATTGACCAGCTGCTTCAACGCCGCCCGAGAGCAATGGTCACTGGGAGTCCCGTTATCTCCTTTACTATGTCATCCCAGTGGCTAAATTCCTCGTGGTTCTATCCATTTTGTCTACAACAAACATTTTTTCGAGTTATCTAGGTTTGACGCGGTGGGCGAAGGGCCGCCTGCGATGCAGAAGTTTGCGAGTTCGATTCCCGCCTTGGGAAAAATGTTTGTACGATCTGCTGCAACACATGCTCTGCTTAGCTTGGAGCTAGATAATGCTGTGTGAATTGTCCAACATTAATTATTTCTTCTAGCGTGCGTTTCTTGTAGCTGTGATCATAATCAGAATAGCTGAGGACATGTTGGTAACCTCCCGTCTTTCTAATGATCTGAATATGCCGTCATTCGTCTACATGACAGCGATCTATGTCTAGTTATATCGGCATCTAACACTACAAGAACACAAATTAGCTCAATTGCAAATAATCATCCTGTAATTTTCTTCACTCCAAATTAATAAGCGCACACCAACCAAATTGGTCAAAGTTCTTTGTAATTTGGCGTATTGCCAAATTGAGCGACACAATTACAGGTCTTCTCTCATCACTGGGCAGATTATTTTGGCATGCATATATACTGGAGATGCCTTATCATGAATGCTGTTGATTGTTTTGATACTTATCAGCTGGCTATCTTACAATAGCTTGCTACTCGTGTTTTTATGTTGACGATACTTAGCGATAACAACTAATACATTGACATTCTCAATTTCATGACTAATATAAACCTTGAATCGCTTACTGAAATGTAGCCAATATTTTAGAGGATTACCATCGGGTAACCAAATTGTGGCTTCAGTTGTTCCGTTTTACAATTAGGGACTAAACGCGGCGAGATTTCAATTTCCAACTCGGTGGACCCGTCTGTAATTGAAATGAATGGAACAATTTTAATTTATTTCTGTAACACAGGTTTTGAGTGCTTTCCACCAGAGATGTGCTTTGTGGCTATGTTTCCAGCCGACCAATAGGATCGCTCCATTATCACGTCATTTTCCTAGCTGATAAAGACGCGATTCTGTTGGTACTCTTCGTTATATATCGTGTACTATGTAACCGTGTGCCGGCTTAGAATTTGCACCACCCCAACTCTTCCCGTAGGTGTCGTGGGAGGCGACTAAACACCGGATGGCGGGCAGCAACGCCTCTCACAGATGGATCTACCACCGAACTGCGATCCCCAACTCGCATGCCCAGTGTAGGGATTATGGGCATTACCCCCATGAGGTAAAAGCCAATAAAGCACTAATCAGGGGGAGGCCTACGTCTAGCAGTGGACAAATATAGGCTGTTGATATTTATATTTATAGCAGAGTTAGCAGCCTAAGGATGGATTCAACCAAATACCATGTTTATACGAGAGTAACTAACCCTAGTATAATTTTACTCTTTGGACTTAGCAGATAGCATTATTTGCGTTTTTCCATCGCAAGCTTCGTGTAGCCAATACTAGGTATTGTTACTTTAGGTTACGAAGAATTAAACTATTATATTATTAGTTAGTAAGTAACATTATGTATTGGATTACATTGGATTATGTGCTTTAGGGTTGATGAATGAATGGTAAACGAATGTGGTAACCAACTAAAATCTAGATAAAATTGTTTCAACAGCGCGTTGCAAGATTTTATCTAAATTTTGCAGGGTTATAGGAGTCATGTCGTATAATACAGCTGTTGTGCTAGCGGCTGCCATTATAATACTTACTGATAATTTGTTTACTCCTCACATTACGCGGAATAAGGAAAAAAACTCTCTCACGATGGACAATGTTTAAAAACTCTAGCGTATTACGGGATTTAAATCTCAGGATAGATATATTCTAATGCTAGCAGCGTTTCGCGGTTTCTCCCGCGTAGTTCCCGTAGAAATTCCGAGATAAAATATAGCCTATGTGCTATTCCAGACTATAATCTATCTCTGTGCCAAATTTCATCCAGATCCGTTCAGCCGTTCGGGCGTGATTGAGCAACAAACATCCATCTATCCAACCATTCATCTAAACTTTCGCATGAATATGCGAAACTAATGAACACTACTTATACCATAAAAATTGATAATAATTGGCACAGAGATAGATTATAGTCTGGAATAGCACATAAGATATATTTTATCCCGGAATTCCCACGGGAACGGGAACTACGCGAGTGAAACCGCGAGGCGTTGCTAGTATCACATAAATAAAGCATATGTTGAAGATTTTTTCTCTTTTTTCTAGGCATAGGCTTCGGCATGATCTACCTACCATCAGTAGTGGCCGTCGGCTACTACTTCGAGACCCGCCGTTCCCTTGCCACCGGCATCGCTGTATGCGGTTCTGGAGTAGGCACGTTCAGTTTCGCACCGCTAGCCGCTATGCTCCTGCAAGAGTTCGGCTCGTGGCAGAATGCGAATCTACTGCTAGCGGGGTTGATTCTGAACTGCGCTGTGTTTGGTGCTTTGATGAGGCCACTGGTTTATCCGAAGGTAAGATAAAATGTGTACTCTAGGCTGTTGTTTCTGTAGCTACTGTGGAACTTCCTGTTCTATCGCCACCGGCATCGCTGTATGCGGTTCTGGAGTAGGCACGTTCAGTTTCGCACCGCTAGCCGCTATGCTGCTGCAAGAGTTCGGCTCGTGGCAGAATGCGAATCTGCTGCTAGCGGGGTTGATTCTGAACTGCGCTGTGTTTGGTGCGTTGATGAGGCCTCTGGTTTATCCGAAGGTAAGATAAAATGTGCATTTTAGACTGTTCTTTCTGTAACTACTGTGAAGCTTCCCGTTCTATGGCCACTGGTAACGCAGGTTCTGGAGCAGGCGCGTTCAGTTTCGCACCACTAGCTGCTTTAGTCAAGAGCTGGCACCTACTTATTATAAAAAATAATCAAAAATGTACTTATTACATCGCTGCTGCTGATACAAAAAAATTTAATCCGTCAATAGAATTTATGGACGTTGTTAAGATCTCAAATACACTGTAACTCTCACAAAAAGCATTTATTCTTTTGTTTAGATGTGCAAAGAATGAGACGTGAAAAATTTAGTTCTGTCTTGTTTAAAGACCTCTGTGCTACAGCACCCAGCTTCGGCCCCACGCTGGCTTCCAACAGACAAAAAAAGCAAATGAGAAAATATAATATAAATAATACCTTATTCTTTCTTTAATAGGGAAGAGAGTCGTTATTACCTGAGTTTATTACCTTAAGGTAATTTATCTCTTAACCACTCATTATTGATTCTCTTGCTATAGTCCAAGCTAAACTGACCCTTATTATTTCCAGACGGCAGGTGAAAAGCCACTCCTGCAGCGAATGGCCGAAGAGAAGCGACTGCAGATGGAGCGAGGATCCATCGGCGGGTCGTACTTTCTGGTTCAACGGCCGGATGGCACTATGGAGAAAAGAATGAAGGTAAGCTTGATTATCCTAAAAAGAAAAAAAAAAACAAATCTCAGTTTTGTGATGTACTAAAAATGTTCTATGATTCTTTCGCTGGGAGTCCTGTTATAAAAATAAAATAACTCAGAGGCCTCATTTTTGCGGAGACGCGGGGCGTGGCGTCTCTCCTCTCTCGTTCGCACTCTACAACGCCATAATAATATTATGTTAGAATACAGTGCGGCCGTGTCCGTGATGGTAGCGTACACATAACCGAATTCACGTTTGTTGTTATGCCTAATATATAGAGTGTATATAGAGTATAACTAGTGCAAAAGTAAAATAAATAGCGCCTCCTTGGTTTAAGAAATAATGACCATTGTTTGTGGGTACGCCAGCATAACGTTATGCTAGCGTACACACGACCGTTCTCAAAAACGGCTTATACTATAACAACAAAATTTATACACAATTTAGAGTATAAATAGCGTTTCAGCTATGCAAAATTTCATAATGATTGCTCTCATAGGAACGGAGATATGGAACAAGACTATAAAATAACACCAGAGCTGGCGTTATGCTAGCGTACCCATTAAAAACCGATATAGTTCCTATAGAAAACGAGGTTCTCTTAATGTAAATGTTATATTTATAAATAGAGTGTGAAATCCTCTTTCTCCCAGTAGTCATACTTTATGCAAATTCGTAATCAAACACTATAAAAAGTTGATGTAAAGTTCTAGGAACCAATTTGTTGTGGTAGTTACTGTCGCAAACAAAAAATAAGTTATTAGTGAATCAATACACCGAACAATGTAGAAGATAGTAATAATTAGTCGTTTTGTTACTATAAATGAGCTGTCACGAGTATTTTTATCTATATTTAGCTTCATATAAAGCATTTCATAAGGTTTTGTTAATTTACCTAATTGTTCAGAAGTCACGTTTAGCGCCATCTAGCAGATCACGGCGGAACTACATTGCAACGGAGAGCAATATCCCATAATCTTCGATTTTTATTTTTAACTACATCTACTTACCTACATACCTATATTTTCGGATGAGATTCTTTGATTAGTTGTACGAATGGAATTGCGTTTCGTTATTCCTAGTTCTTGTTTGGACTCTGAGCAGTAAGCAATGTAGGTATTGGTCACAATGAAAGATAGAGAAAAATGCATGTGAATTATCCATGGAAGTGAAAGAGATAGAGATAATGCGTCGTCATGGTCGGGGCAGCAGTGCTCCGTCACTCGCGCTCATTTTAGAGTTATTTACCTACAGTTTTCGCTCTTCCTGTTACATCAACTTTTTATAGTGTTTGATTACGAATTTGCATAAAGTATGACTACTGGGAGAAAGAGGATTTCACACTCTATTTATAAATATAACATTTACATTAAGAGAACCTCGTTTTCTATAGGAACTATATCGGTTTTTAATGGGTACGCTAGCATAACGCCAGCTCTGGTGTTATTTTATAGTCTTGTTCCATATCTCCGTTCCTATGAGAGCAATCATTATGAAAGTTTGCATAGCTGAAACGCTATTTATACTCTAAATTGTGTATAAATTTTGTTGCTATAGTATAAGCCGTTTTTGAGAACGGTCGTGTGTACGCTAGCATAACGTTATGCTGGCGTACCCACAAACAATGGTTATTATTTCTTAAACCAAGGAGGCGCTATTTATTTTACTTTTGCACTAGTTATACTCTATACAGTGTGGAAATTAAACTCAGGCCCTGGAGGGAAACTACTTAAAATCCTTAAGCTAGCTCATTTTACTTAAAGGAGACATTCCTTTATTTTTAAAAAGAAACAAATCTGCATTAAAATATTTTTTTAAACTCGCTTGCTTCGCCCGGGACTCGAACCAACTAAAATTTAAAAAAATAAACACTCTTTATTTTATTATACTAATCGGTAGTATTAATATTCAGGATAAAGTTTCTCTAAAAAATATTTGGTTACTGTTCACTTTTAACAAGTAAAAGACACGTAACAGTTCTGTTATCTCTCCAACACAACACGATTAGATGGCCTGCAAGAAGTCCAGACCTGACGCCCATGGACTTCTTTTTATGGGGTCATGTAAAAAATGTTGTTTATGAAACTTGCTATGAAACCGTTCAAGAGCTAAGGATTGCGGTAGAAAATGTTATCAGGGGCATACACCACAACACTTTGCTGAAGGCTACAAGAAATGAATTTCAACGGCGACTAATGTTGTGTAGCCGGAACGACGGGGCTCATTTCGAACAATTTATCAGTTAAATAATTTAAGTGTTACAAAATTGATAGTAAAATAAAGTTGATGTTAGATTTAACGATTATTTTTATTTTTAAGACCAAATGTTTGTTACAGAAACTTTATCCTGAATATTAATACTACCGATTAGTATAATAAAATAAAGAGTGT
Organism: Eupithecia vulgata; assembly: GCA_946478455.1. Taxonomy (NCBI): domain Eukaryota; kingdom Metazoa; phylum Arthropoda; class Insecta; order Lepidoptera; family Geometridae; genus Eupithecia; species Eupithecia vulgata. The sequence continues at coordinate 5,175,423 of OX297869.1, read as the reverse complement.
TTATTTTTTTAAATTTTAGTTGGTTCGAGTCCCGGGCGAAGCAAGCGAGTTTAAAAAAATATTTTAATGCAGATTTGTTTCTTTTTAAAAATAAAGGAATGTCTCCTTTAAGTAAAATGAGCTAGCTTAAGGATTTTAAGTAGTTTCCCTCCAGGGCCTGAGTTTAATTTCCACACTGTATACACTCTATATATTAGGCATAACAACAAACGTGAATTCGGTTATGTGTACGCTACCATCACGGACACAGTGCGGCCGCGCCGCTCAACGCAACGCGCGACGTCTCCGTAAACGAGGCCTTATGGTAACACAAATATTTTTACTGCGTTTTTAATTTTGTAAATTCAATTTTAACCTTCAAAAGGAAATAATGTACCTACTGTTAAGTCAAATTTTAAGTCATGTTTTGAATTTGTTCCTTTTGTTCTTTCGCCGTTGACAAATACCATTTTGCATTTATTAGATACACCCATTTTCTGGAACAAATCAGTCAATAAGCTAAGAGCCGCTTTGAAAAGCAATGTACGTATCTACACATGAACTTCAAATAGTTTAATTGTTTGGCAAAGTATCATGGCCAATCAACTCTTGTTTAGCTGTAGACGTATGTATGCTGATCAGGACTAGAAAAGTATCGAGCCTTACGTTGAAGGAGATGGTTAAGTTCTTTTTTATCTTATCACCTAGCTTCTACTCGTGGCTTCGCACGAGTTGTGGATAAAAAGTACCCTATATATCCAGATCTTAGAGTGCAAAATTGAAGCCTGATCCATTATCTTCGGCTAAACATCTTCACAACGGCACAAACTTTCTCTTTAATAATATTGGTAGGATTAACCAATCTCTGACGCAATAAATTTTTGACACAACTTAAGCACAATCGCACAGCAGATCTAAACAGAGATAGTTCTTCTTTCCAAGGCCCCCCTGAACATCGACCCCGGAGTGCATTCCTCTCTGAACCTGGAGGCGTTGGCGCGAGTGCCCACGGTGCCAAACATGCCGGGGGTGCATCCCGTGCCCACGCTGCCCACAATCACTGAGGCTAAGGTGTCTGATGATAGTCCCGACAAGAAGAAGGTAAGGCAATAGTTTACCAATAATGACTAGGTAGTCATTATACCTGGAGACATTGTTGGCGCGAGTGACCACGGATTCTAACATGCCAGGGGTGCATCCCGTGGCCACGCTGCCCACAATCACTGAAGCTAAGGTGTCTGATGATAGTCCCGACAAGAAGAAGGTAAGGCAATAGTTTACCAATAATGACTAGGTAGTCATTATACCTGGAGACATTGTTGGCGCGAGTGACCACGGATTCTAACATGCCAGGGGTGCATCCCGTGGCCACGCTGTCCACAATCACTGAGGCTAAGGTGTCTGATGATAGTCCCGACAAGAAGAAGGTAAGGCAGTTTACCAATAATGACTAGGTAGTCAATTATACCTGGAGATATTGTTGGCGCGAGTGACCACAGATTCTATCATGCAAGGGGTGCATCCCGTGCCCACGCTGCCCACAATCACTGAGGCTAAGGTGTCTGATGATAATCCCGACCGTCTAACGTGTCTGATGACTAGAAGGTTTTACTGTGCAGGGTGGCTTTTTGAGATGGGAATGAATGGCCAAACCGTGGTCATGAGTTTTACGACTTTTCTTTCACTGATAAGTAATAAAGAAAAGGAAAAAGGTAGGAGTCATAATAAAAAATAAATAGAATAAATAAATAGCCTCGGTTCATAAAAAACAAAATCTACGTAATTTAATATTTTGTACTTATACACTCAATAAGTAACTCTTTTGTAAACAAGATTCGCCAAGTGCGAGTGTAACTCGCGCGCCGAGGGTTTCAAACATTTGCCAATTATTTGGACAATCAATTTTCTGAAATATTTTAAAAAGTATGAAACTTACAGAAATTTCAAAAAGTGTTTTAAAAAGGCCAAAACGATACCTTTCATTTGATACCCCACATGGGTAGGTACCCCCTTTTGAAAAAAAATCCCTTTTTTTGACCATTTTTCAAAAACTATTATTATTACAGACTTCTCTATATTTTTCCTGTAAAATATAGATTGATATCTACAAACGCCTAATACATTGTACATGGATCAGTCTGCAATCTTCGGAGCTAGGGGGGGGGGAATGGTCAATTCTTCGTCTTTTTTTGAAATATTTCAAAAAGTATGAAACTCACAGAAATTTCAAAAAGTGTTTTGAAATGGTCAAAACGATACCTTTCATTTGATACCCCACATAGGTAGGTACCCCCCCTTTTGAAAAAAAATTCCCCCCCTTTTTGACCATTTTTCAAAAACTATTATTATTACAGACTTCTCTATATTTTTCCTGTAAAATATAGATTGATATCTACAAACGCCTAATACATTGTACATGGATCGGTCTGCAATCTTCGGAGCTAGGGGGGGGGGGAATGGTCAATTTTTCGTCTTTTTTTGAAATATTTCAAAAAGTATGAAACTCACAGAAATTTCAAAAAGTGTTTTGAAATGGTCAAAACGATACCTTTCATTTGATACCCCACATAGGTAGGTACCCCTCCTTTTGAAAAAAATTTCCCCCCCTTTTTGACCATTTTTCAAAAACTATTATTATTACAGACTTCTCTATATTTTTCCTGTAAAATATAGATCGATATCTACAAACGCCTAGTACATTGTACGTGGATCGGTCTGCAATCTTCGGAGATAGGGGGGGGGGAAAGGTAAATTTTTCGACTATTTTTGAAATATTTCAAAAAGTATGAAATTTACAGAAATTTCAAAAAGTGTTTTGAAATGGTCAAAACGATACCTTTCATTTGATACCCCACATAGGCAGGTACCCCTCCTTTTGAAAAAAAATTCCCCCCCTTTTTGACCATTTTTCAAAAACTATTATTATTACAGACTTCTCTATATTTTTCCTGTAAAATATAGATTGATATCTACAAACGCCTAGTACATTGTACATGGATCGGTCTGCAATCTTCGGAGCTAGGGGGGGGGGAATGGTCAATTTTTCGTCTTTTTTTGAAATATTTCAAAAAGTATGAAACTCACAGAAATTTCAAAAAGTGTTTTGAAATGGTCAAAACGATACCTTTCATTTGATACCCCACATAGGTAGGTACCCCCCCTTTTGAAAAAAAAATCCCCCCCTTTTTGACCATTTTTCAAAAACTATTATTATTACAGACTTCTCTATAATTTTCCTGTAAAATATAGATTGATATCTACAAACGCCTCATACATTGTACGTGGATCGGTCTGCAATCTTCGGAGATAGGGGGGGGGAAAGGTCAATTTTTCGACTATTTTTGAAATATTTCAAAAAGTATGAAACTTACAGAAATTTCAAAAAGTGTTTTGAAATGGTCAAAACGATACCTTTCATTTGATACCCCACATAGGCAGGTACCCCTCCTTTTGAAAAAAATTTCCCCCCCTTTTTGACCACTTTTCAAAAACTATTATTATTACAGACTTCTCTATATTTTTCCTGTAAAATATAGATCGATGTCTACAAACGCCTAATACATTGTACATGGATCGGTCTGCAATCTTCGGAGCTAGGGGGGGGGGAATGGTCAATTTTTCGTCTTTTTTTGAAATATTTCAAAAAGTATGAAACTTACAGAAATTTCAAAAAGTGTTTTGAAATGGTCAAAACAATACCTTTCATTTGATATCCAACTTGGGTAGGTACCCCTACTTTTGAAAAAAAAATCCCCTCCTTTTTGACCATTTTTCAAAAACTATTATTATTACCGACTTCTCTATATTTTTCCTGTAAAATATAGATCGATGTCTACAAACGCCTAGTACATTGTACATGGATCGGTCTGCAATCTTCGGAGCTAGGGGGGGGGGGAATGGTCAATTTTTCGTCTTTTTTTGAAATATTTCAAAAAGTATGAAACTTACAGAAATTTCAAAAAGTGTTTTGAAATGGTCAAAACAATACCTTTCATTTGATACCCCACATAGGTAGGTACCCCCCCTTTTGAAAAAAAATTCTCCCCCTTTTTGACCATTTTTCAAAAACTATTATTATTACAGACTTCTCTATATTTTTCCTGTAAAATATAGATTGATATCTACAAACGCCTAATACATTGTACGTGGATCGGTGTGCAATCTTCGGAGATAGGGGGGGGGGTATGGTCAATTTTTCGACTTTTTTTGAAATATTTCAAAAAGTATGAAGTTTACAGAAATTTCAAAAAGTGTTTTGAAATGTACAAAACAATACCTTTCATTTGATAACCCATTTGTCTTCCTAGGTCTCTTTTGAAATTTCAACATCAAAATTTGTACTGAAAATATTCATTTTCATTTTTCATTTATTTATATATTTTTTTCTTAAAATCAGTAATGGCGCACGAAATGTATCATTATTTTAAATTTCAAGTTAATAGCTGCAGTAGTTACTGAGATATTCAAGAAAGAGCGGGGACGGACAGAGCGAGACCATAAGGGTTTCAAAACCGATGTTTGAAACCCTAAAAAAAACTAGGATTCTAGAATCGTTTATAGTGGAAAATCATCTTGTTCCATAACATTCTCCTTTCACTTTCAGGTAGAAAATGGCAACGGCAACGTAATCGTGAACCCGGCTCAGCACATCATCGCCCGCAACGTGTCTTCCCCCGCCTTCAGCGCCCAAGCCCCCGGGTTACCTAAGAACGGATCCGTGCCTTTCTTCGACCGCCAGCGCAAACACAGCACCGGCGATAGGTCAGGCGATAGGTATTGTAGTTAGTTTTATTACAGGGGATTCTCGCTTTTGGTGGCTGGTAGTGTAAGTTATGTTTTTCTATGTGATCTATTATTGTTGTTAACGGAACGAATGGAGTTCCGGGCGTACCTAAGAATGGATCCGTGCCTTTCCTAGACCGCCAGCGCAAACACAGCATCGGCGATAGGTCACTCGATAGGTACCTATTGTAGTTAGCTTTATTACAGGAGATTCTCGCTTTTGGTGGCTGGCCATAAGCGAATTCCCAGCGATAAACAATTTAACGGAACTGTTTACTTTTCCAAGCCAAACGCGCTGAGAAACCGGGACAAATTTTAGGATTCGTTGTGTGATATTGTTTAGGACCTCCCACACTTTTCCGCGAGTTTAATCATCAGAATTAATTTCTATATGACCAATACCTGACTTTTCGAAACGAATGCACATAGGATTCGTTTCGAAAAAGTCAGGTATTGTTTGAATACGTGCGCTGCCTTAAAGGATATGCGCATTTTTAAAGCGGCAGCGCTTAAAAAAGAAACTGAATTTAACGCTTGTTGGCGGTATAACTGTACAAATAAGAATGTGAACGTCAATGGAAAGTTTTGTAGGAGTTAGTGTAACACCTATTCGACATTAGCTATAAATAATGATTTTGATTACAGATTCAAACCATCCCTAGCGGCAATCAAAGCTTCATCTAAAACCTCCATGAACCGAAATGATGTAAGTATTGATTTTATAATCAGAAACGACACAAAAGGACTCCTCAAATTATATAGACATATTATATACATATTAATTATAGTAGTAGTAGCTTTATAGAAATCTTTATTCATAGCATATACATATACATTATAAAATTAAGTTACACAAATTACACAATAAAAAAATACATAAAAACAACTGAGGTACAAAATAAGAAAACTGAATGCTACGAAATGGCGTCCGACTCAGCATTATGTTGCAATAGCCATTACGCATAGCTATCACAACGCTGATCTTCCGTCGGAACCAACGCGTGACGTCACGTACACGAAACACAATTCAATAATAAAAATACAAATAAAACAGAAAAGTCCAGTAAAGTTCAATAAGCCACAGTAAAGTTCACATGTCAACCTACGATAATAACTAGTTTACACAAATTACAGACACATATACAGACACAAAATGACCACGGAAAATAAGTAGGTTAAATAGGTATTTAGACTCGTGTAATTGACAAAACCGATAACCGCTGAGAGTAAAGTCGCAGGGAGTGGATGGACAAATGTAGCTCAGGTCCGCTGTGTGTGGCATCGTTTGAATGGGGCCTATGTTCAGCGGTGGACGTCGTGTTCTGATGATGATGATACGCTGATAAAAAAAATAAAGCTTTGGTCTCTTGATCACTACGCGGTGCGCTGCGATAAAAGCTTTGCAGTGCCGCACACATAAAAACGGCTAGAGTGGTCTTTTGTTCCGTCGAAGTCTGTCAGCGGTGAGGGACAAGCGCGGTGAAGAGGGGAATGGTTACTACGCACAGCGCGGCCTCATCTTGTTATCACGCACAGATTACAGAATATCCAGGTAGAGTGACGCTCGTCAAGAGTGAAGAGGTTGAAAGCATTCTAGATTAGAATAGGTAGCATTTTCGACAGACACCGCTCCGTGCAAATAAGGCCGCACTCGCCATCTGGATATTCTGTAATTTGTGTTATCATGCTGCGGCGTGAAAATCAAATGACCGCTTTTCCGCACAGACAGTTTGACTGACGTTGCGTCGTGACATGACAGTACGCAGCTTATTACATGCCGATCATGAGACCAAAGCTTAAGCTGGGTGCAAACCTCCGTACTTTCCGATTCATTTGGAAACTATAGTACTCTTAATTGCAATGAAATTTTGCATAGCTAATCGGATGAGAAATAGCTTTGCTTAGTTTTTCAAAATACATAATCATGACCAAAATTTATTTCAATTCATTTTCAAGCGATTTTATTAGTTTCGTTAAATGATGTTTTTATTCAATGATGTTTTAGTTTTTTTGCACAACTTAAATAGTGCAAGCATAGCTATTTCTTATCCGATTATGTTTACAAAATTTCATTAAAATCGGTAACGTAGTACCCCAAATGAATCGGAAAGTACGTCTGTATGGAGGCTTGACGTTCGCACACACAAAGAGACAAAAGGAGTCCAAGGATTTGCCCGTCAATTAAACAAAAGCCAACGCCCTTGAACTCTGTAATCCACTGCCAAAAAACACTGGCAACAACCCAAGCGAACGTTGTTTCCTATTTACATCTTTTGGGAATTCTTAGAAAGCGCAAATGAATTGCTGCTCAGGTGGGCGACTTTTTTATGGGGCCTAGTCAAGAATAACGCTTGCTACGCGTTTAAATCAAAATAAATAAAACGCTATGAAAACTTCAACTATCGAAAATCATCAAACTCATTTAATTCAAAATTAAAGATAGATCTAAACGTAAAACCATATGTGCACCGCAAATATGAAACGATTGAAGAGCGAGCGATCGAATGAAGAGCTTCAATAAAAATCGTTGCAGTTTTACTTCGAGTATCAAAATAAAACAAGATCCGTCAAGTGCGAGTGTAACTCGCGCGCCGAGGGTTTCGAACATTTGCCAATTATAGAAATATACTAAAGGTACCGGTTAGAAACATTGCTCAAAAATAAATCGAATAGTATGAAATCTACAGAAATTTCATTCATTAAAAACTGTTTTGAAATGTACAAGCCCTAATAGGTCTTTTGTAATTTCAATATCATAATTAGAACTGAAAATTTTCAGATTAATTTTTCCTTTTTTTTTTCTTTAAATAAGTAATGGCGCACGAAATGTATTATTATTTCAAATTTCAAGTTAATAGCTGCAGTAGTTATTAAGATATTCAAGATAGAAGAAGGGACAGAACAAAACCATTAAACTTGGTATTTATTGTATCCCACAGGGCGACACAGACAGCCAAATGTACCAATCCAAGATCTCAGTATCAGCCCCCAAAGAGCCTTCGCGCATGGTCCGCCCAATGTCTCGCAAAGACATCTTCTACTCTGGATCTGTGCTCAATCTGCCTCAGTACCAGAGCCAGAAGTCGCTGCAAGGATACAGGAACTCTGTGCTCAGTCTGCCGCAGAGCAGAGCGGCCACTGGCGATTTGGAGAGACAAGAACGTAAGTCAACGTAAATAATTTAAAAAAAAAATGCTGGACAATCCCCCACACATCCATCACCTAGTCCCAAGGTAAACAGAGCTGAGCTAGTTTTAAGTGTACTAGATGACTGAAATACAATGTGTTTCATAGAATAATTTTTTGTCCATTTATTATAAGTACATAGAAAATACCCTGTAAACCCGGGCGAGCATTTAACCCGTAACGTTATGCGTCGCAGGCGGACCTTCGCCCGCTGCGCCACTTCGGTCGTAAATAACAAATGTCATTCATAAATATTTATCTCTACAGAGTTCCTGCCTTTAGGCATTTGACAAACGTTTCATATTGCAAGGGAGATTTCTTAACCACTCGTTTTGACCAAGGTATAAATACATTATTTGACAAGTTTTGTTTAATGTTTTCGTTTTTTATTACACTCTTATATATATTGTATACAAAACTTACATGTTTTAGACATCTTTAGTGATACCTGTTGTAAAACTTTATCCAATAAGCATGTTTCTTGGTGAAAACGACGGGTTAGATTGGATCATCACTACATGACATAAGATAAAGGGTTCCTCGCATATTTTACACTAAGTATTTTCCCTTTACGATGTACCTTGTTATAAGGCCTTCGCTTGCATAACGATTTTTAAATGTACATATTTGTATGGTTTGACAAGTCACTAATAATTTATGAAAGTTTAATATTCGTTATGCCGACCTTTTAATCGTAATAAAGTAACAATAATGTTACTTTCGCAATCTGCATTCTTAATAAACCCAAATTCTCTATTTTCAGAATACGACCTCTGCCCATGCCTTTCTCTGCCCGCCTCTTTCAAAATGGCGCTATCCTCTATGCTGGATGTATCGCTCCTAAAAGACCCTGCCTTCATGCTCATCGGTGTTTCCAACGTGTTCGGAATGGCTGGCCTCTACGTACCTTTCGTGTACATTGTAGACGCTGCTACGCTCAATGTAAGTCCTGGATATAAATATAACTGCGTTAATAAACGGCATGGTACTCGTGTGACATCATATTGGTACTTAAAGCTCTTACTTTGGTGCTAAATGATGTTTTTTTCGGTTACCGTTGTGAAATAAAGGTTTTGAAATGGCGACCACGATGCAATACGATACGTAGGAAGACTGTCCACCCGATGGTCCGGCCGGCGACACGGTCGCAGGTCGCAGTCCTAGTTGATGGTGTTTGGGGAGGACTCTGTTTAGCAGTGGACGAATACGTGCTGGTGACTATAGTGCTATGTTACAAGGCTGTTAATACACCGGCCGATGGAGCTACGGGCATACTACAAAAAACCACAAATTACCACCAGTTCAAAGTAAAATCAATAAGTTGTACTGGACTTTCTAGAGCTTTATACTTACAAAACAATCAATCAACGAAGGCAACACTTGAGAATCGAGTAACTTCTATTTCATCAGCTTGCATCAATATTCTGGTGGGTAAACATTTATAAACCCAATTTTCCCCAGAGGTAAAATTAATAATGCTAGACAATTCACAATATACACGTAAAATTAATAATGCTAGACAATTCACAATATACACAATAGTACCGTTGTGTAAGACATTCTATCGTAAAAGTTTTCTAACGTTGACATGAAAATTAAAACAATTTTCTTTTATTTCAGGGTGTAGAATCAGGACAAGCATCGTTCCTACTCTCAATAATCGGTATAACGAACACTGTGGGCCGTATCGGCTGCGGCTGGGTGGCTGACTTCCCTTGGATGGACTCGCTCCTGCTCAATAATGTCTGCCTAGTCATAGCCACGGTGAGGACTTTAATCTGCTGTAATAAGGTTCATAATGTAAATGCTGTCTATAATCGGTATAACGAACACTGTGGGCCGTATCGGCTGCGGCTGGGTGGCTGACTTCCCCTGGATGGACTCGCTCCTGCTCAATAATGTCTGCCTAGTCATAGCCACGGCGAGGCCTTTAATCTGCTGTAATAAGGTTCATAATGTAAATGCTGTCTATAATCGGTATAACGAACACTGTGGGCCGTATCGGCTGCGGCTGGGTGGCTGACTTCCCTTGGATGAACTCGCTCCTGCTCAATAATGTCTGCCTAGTCATAGCCATGGTGAGGACTTTAATCTGCTGTAATAAGGTTCATAATGTAACTGCTGTCTATAATCGGTATAACGAACACTGTGGGCCGTATCGGCTGCGGCTGGGTGGCTGACTTCCCTTGGATGGACTCGCTCCTGCTCAATAATGTCTGCCTAGTCATAGCCATGGTGAGGACTTTAATCTGCTGTAATAAGGTTCATAATGTAACTGCTGTCTATAATCGGTATAACGAACACTGTGGGCCGTATCGGCTGCGGCTGGGTGGCTGACTTCCCTTGGATGGACTCGCTCCTGCTCAATAATGTCTGCCTAGTCATAGCCATGGTGAGGACTTTAATCTGCTGTAATAAGGTTCATAATGTAACTGCTGTCTATAATGGCTCATGGGCCCTGTGACGCGGATGGATTTACCGTGGTGGTTCGCAAGAGCCGTAAGCCTGCCAATCGGAATCAGTGCGGTACTGGGCCGAAAGACCTGGAATCTGGATTCCGAGCGGAAGTACCAACTACCCAGCTCTACGTCTCACGCGTTCACTACTGTGTGGAGACTAAAGCTGTGGAGGAGTACATAAAATGGTCAGAGTTCCAACTCAACATCTCTCGACCTACTTAAGCGCAGAGTTTTGGCCGATGGGTGTCAAGTTCCGACGGTTCACTGGCCGCCTGCAAGGAGACACCGCCGTGCACCGTCGCCAGCTGACACTCTGATTGCGTCATTTACACGTCGTCGCAGTTATCACAGAAAAACGTGTCATTAGTTAAGTTTTTAATGTTTTATGTATGTTAGTTTTAAGGTACTATGGACTGTAGAATAAGTTAAATAAGATCTGTATCTTTACTATGGTCTGAAATAAATGATTATTATTATTATTATAATCGGTATAACAAACACTGTGGGCCGTATCAGCTGCGCTTGGGTGGCTAACTTCCCCTTGGATGTACTCGCTCCTGCTCAAAAACGTCTGACTCGTTATCGCCACGGTGACGACTCTATTACAGCTGCTATAAGGTGCATAATGTATCCGCTGTCTATAATCGCTACGGCTGTGTGGCAGACTTCTGGATGGAGTCGCTTTTTTACCGTTGCAATAAGGCTCATAATTGTACAAAAATTTATAATGTAACAACGTCACGAAAACCTCTACTTGTATAGTATTATGTTGTCTGTGACTAATAATTTTTTCGGCGGGTTGGACCTCGCTATAATATTAGCGCGTCAAAAAGAAATGTCGCGCTCACGGGTCAATGTTTTTACGTATGTAATATTGCCGTCTAAATTTCTACCTAATCTCTGAACTGTGTATCTTTTCAGATTGCCGTTGGCGTGACACCATTTTGTACATCGTACGGCGCGTACGTTACTGTGGCTATTGCCTTTGGATTTGCTATTTGTAAGTACCATTTTTCGTAATATATAAATAATAGAGGCCGTCTGCTTGACCTTACGATAGAACTGAAAACTTATTGGAGTCGACACATCAGCCTGGCGGTTTGGTGTGACATTTCAGTGCATGAATAGGTACTTACAATAACACTTAAGTATCAAGTTGCGCCGACTTGACAAAACACACTTCAAGTTGTCGGCGCCCGCCGACTGGTGTGTTTCCAATCTATTTAAGCCCATATCACTATGTTTCATTAATTCATTTGCTCCAAAGAAAGTTTTCACTTCAAAAATACAACCAAAATAGATTTCTTAATTTTAAAATGTATCCTGATTTAGTGTTATATTTTTCAGCCGGATACATCTCCTTAACCTCGATCATCCTAGTAGACCTACTAGGGTTAGACAAATTGACCAATGCCTTTGGTCTACTTATTTTGTTCCGTGGCGCGGCCGCCATAGTCGGCTCCCCATTGGCCGGTGCGGTTTACGACGCAACGAAGAGTTACGACGCTTCATTCTACATGGCGTCGGGCTTCTTTTTATTAGCGACGCTCACTTCCTTCGCCTCGCCCCTATTCCGCAGGTAATAAGACTTAAAATATCTCGGCTCTAGACATTGAATACATACATTAGGTTTGCATATTTGCCATGTATTCCTCGGCGAAAGACATGGTAGAATGACAATGAATCGACATGGACCAATTTGTTAGCTCGAGGTTTATTGACCAATATTTACTACGATGTACGATGAAAGACAACCAGGTGGGATGACGATTTGCGAAAGACTGCTGGCAGATACTGGATGCGGCAAGCAGAAGAGAGGGCGCTATGGTGCTCATTAGGGGAGGCTTATGTCCAGCAGTGGACTAATATAGGCTGATGATGACGGTGACAGATCCACGGCAGATAAGTTGTACAAATTGTCTGAAGTGATAATTTATTTTTATTTATTTGGGCTTAATAAAAAGATACTTAGAAGTGATATTCTTTAATTGTAATAAACACAATCTCACCGAAGATTTTTTTTTACAATAAATGAAAGTTTTGCTACTGACGCGATTTGTAAGAGGTCAGATTTTTTAATGCAATAAAACTCTTCGAACTTACCTTCTAATTTATTTGTCTAATTCCAACTACCCTTTTCCAGAAAACCAGAAGAAATCGTCCAACCATCCGACGTCCTCACACCCATCGACGAGGACTTAGAAGAAGGCGATGAAGAAGACCCCGACGATACTCCCATCACAATGGGCGCGCACATCGCCACTAGGCCCCCCGCCATCACCCACACCGCAGCCTCGCCGTCGGAGCCTAACTCACCAAGTCCGCCCGAGGAGAGGGCGCAGAGGGAAAGTGTGCTCTAAATCTATATAGCATAGAAGTAATTTTCTTTTGAAACATTTTCTTACGGACTAAAACTTGCCGCATCAAACTTCAACTCAAATTTTAATCCTGTGACCTCGCCGTTTGAACTGGTTTCGACCGAAGGTGGCTCAGAATGAAACTGTTATCTAAAAACAGTTTCATTCTGAGCCACCTTCGGTCGAAAACCTTCGGTAAAACTGTACGTAGGGAAGTACTTTTTTATTTGAAACGATTGATTTACGGACTGGTGCTGGCTACAACTCGTAATTGCAAAACTGTCATGGTGTGAGCGGAAAATACTTCAGACAGGGAAGGTGTGCTCTAAATCTGTTATCATAGAGGTGATTTTTTTTTTAAATCTTTGATTTTAAATCTTTGCTGAGAGTCAAGTACCATTCTTGCGCTGTTGAGAAAAAATTAACAAATTCCAACTAAAAAGTATCTCTAGTGATTGATTGTGAGGGCTGAAGTTTGATCCGGAAAGTTTATAGGAATTTCAAAAACATTTTCGTCTTCCCTCCTTTATTAACAAATTACGATCTCATTATTAGGAGCAGAGGAAAAAGTTTTCAAGATTCTGAATAAATTGTTATGATTAAAGTATACTGTATAGAACTTTAAAGTTTAAATGCTAGGCATGGAAACTAATTAATTTGTTTTTCGAGATAAAACATGGAGAATGAATAATTCTTGTTTTTAGGGAATTAATTGTTAAGAGTTACCAAGTTTATTATATTTTTTTTTATAGCGAAGTGTATTGTGTTCCAATATGCTATAATTAGCAATACTAACTACTAAACGCATAATTAAATTGCCCTCCATCTTTCTACATATTAGATTTTGTACATGATTTGCTATTGATCTAAAAATTTGATGCTATAAGACCTACTTTCCAACAAAGAAGTGAACATTCAAAGAAAAAGCTTCAAATATTTGGTAGGTAGATCTTATCACGAAAACACTTCGCTGTATCAAAAAGCAATAAAAAAAACTCAAAAACAATGCGTAAGTATAGATTAGTATTAAAATATTCTAAGCTAGAATATAAACAACTGGAATTGACTGCAAGCAATAAAGCGGCAACGCTTTGCATTTTATTACTTGTTTACGAGATATATAAGGTTCTTATTCCAACGTGCCATATATTGTCGTGGTGCTAACGTCAATACAAGCTTCTTTTCGGATCTGCTCTTAAATGGATGTTGGCCCTAAATCTTAAAAAAACATAAAATGATTTCGGTATAGCCCTATTATTGAGCTTCGGTCAAACCTACTAGTTAAACACACGGGAAATGGGACGCGAAGCGGGAGTCAAAAACGCGAATATTTTCCCCTTGAAAAGTTTCTGCGACTCGGTCGCGTTTAGTGTGCACGGTGCCGTTGAATCACCATTGTAGCGTCTGTCGCGAGGCTGACCCAGCCGCTTCGAAGCCCGCATTGTGTCTGTTTGGCAGAAACTTTAAAGCTATAGTATTAAATTTTAAATCTCAAAATATGGTTCGGCTCGGGTTGGTGCGAGATTAAATTTTTTTATGGTTATTAATTTTTTCGCTAGTTTTATCGCTTGTGCAACGCAGATTAAAAAAAAACAAAAAATAATCTCACGCCTACCCGCGCCGGACAAACTTAATGCATGTGTCTGACAACAACATTCAAGAGTAGGTTCGTCTGAAAAAAAAAAACAAGCAATACTCAAGAATTTATCTGAAATAGAGATGAAATATTCAAAAATTCAGTAATAAGTTGTACTTATAATGTACTTAAAATACGTTTACACTAAGCCTTCGGTTTGGCAATGACACGCCTAATTTCGATGAGTTAGATTGTAAATAAACTTGGCTCATGTGTAAATACTTTGATGTACTTAGTTTGTTTCTGTAGCACTTTAGATGGTGTGATTTGCGTAAACTCAAGTTTATTCGGTATAATTACGTACGCGAGGTTAAGTAAAAATTTTTTGGAAAACTCACCAAAATTGTTGATGGTAGAAATCCAAATTACGCCGTATGAAGTGCCAATACAAAAGTCTTAAAAACAAGGCTCATAATGAGAATTTTCAGCGCCTTTAAATAGCTCTCAATATAGTATTTACTCATTAGGAGAAAGGAAAGTGTGAATTTTGCTGTACTAACTTACAGATTTTCAATGTTTCTTATCTGGTTATACCAAGGTACATATGTACTCTGTTATGTCTAAAGGGCGCCTTCAGTTCAAAGTACAATAAAGCAGCTTAAGCTGGCCACATGTCCTATTTGCACAAAAATGGCACTTTGACAGAACAAAATTAATATGAACTGCAAGAAGTAGTGTTGAATTCGAGAGCCCTGGATCAAGGAATATCCAATCCTTTATTTGTTCAAGTTTGTTTCAAAAACTGAAAAAAAAACAAGATAAAAAGTTTTAAAAACAAGTTAAAAATTATATAATTATTAAGCCGAAATTGTAGTAAGTTTCACAGGTTTAAATTTTTGAAAATAATCATGAATTTAGCTACAAGCATGTTCGTCGATCCAGGCTCTCAAAAACCTTGTTCGGCCAAAGAAAGCAATGTGAATGGCTGAAAGTAAAAACTCCTAAACATCGTGTGCCATCACCAAGAACAATGTAAATAATCCTATGCTAGAATAATAGAAAGTGATTTTAAAGTAACGCAGTCAATTTGTGTGCATCGTTAATACCAAATCCTGTTATTATTAGTTAGGATAGGATCTTGCCAGGCTAATAGGGTGTATATAATTTCATGTTATATATTTTTGTCATTAATAGTATGTTACTGCATAATTTAGCATAGAGTTGAATTATAAAGATGTAATATGTGATAAATACACAGTTTATATTTTAAATATAATTAATATTTTTAACTTTTGACCTAAATTTAAATCCGTATTTCTTTTAAGATTTAATAATGTTTCCAAATGTAATGAAATGTAATTATGGAGGCAAATAGTGATGGATAAAAAAATGTTACTGTTGTTAAAAATAGCTTTATGTAAAAACCAAAAGTGTTATTATGTTTTTAAGGAGAGATATTTAGAGGGGAGTATGTTTTGTAAATGTAACCGAAACAAGTTAAGGTTTTAATTAGTGATGTAATACCGATTAAAAGATAGATTCATAAAAACTCGAAATCTATTTTTTGAAATAGTTTTTCTCGTAATGTATATTATTTATTTGTACGTCTATCTTGATCGGTAAGTTTTGATGTATTTGGTTCAGTATTGGCTCAAAGTATTTAAATTTTATTCTTTCAATGTTATAGAAATAATTTGTTGCATTATTTGCTGTTTGAACGAAAGCTAAGATAAAATGTGATCATGTCTCGCGCATAGCCCGCTTGCGCTGAATCAGGAAGCTTTGGTCATGTCCACCGAACTTTTGTAAATAACAGACACATTAAAATGTTGATGATGACTGAAATTCGCTTTCATTTATTTAACCTCATTAACCGACGACCGACGGAAAACCAACGAGAAGGTCGCGCTCCTGGGCACTGGCTAATTTTCTTTATGTATGTTTATTTTTCCAGTTCTCTAAAGAGTTCTTTATTGTTTCATATGAAGTTACAACCATAGACTTAAATTTTTTCACTAAGTTGTGTATTATCAAATAAAAAAATAATCACGAAACAAGTAATAAAAATATAATAGTTATAATACCTAATGACCAACCCAATTAAGCTAAAAATGATAAGAAATTGACAAGAAAAATATTGTTTGAATTATTACGCCCATTACGCCGTTGTAACGTAAGTACCTGCAGATGTACTTAATTAGGAAAACGGATTCAGTTATAGTATGTAAACAATTTAATTACCTCGCTATCCAGAGAGTTATCTAAACAAATCTATTAGTGTCAAGATCATAATATTATTGATTTGTTTATTACTTGTTATTATAGGGTTAGCTTTCAATGAACTAGAAATACTGGTTATAAACATTCCAATCGTAAGTACTTACCTATTTACCATCATTTTCATTAAAGCAAAAGCGATTAAAACACATTACGCGTAAATAAGGAGCAGTTGTCTTCTGATTTTGCACTTGTTTACGGGTATTTTTCAATTTTCTTTCAGCAGCTATGGTGTGTGAAACAGGAAGAAACAGTCTTTAACCTAGGGTAAATCCGGGATATATGCCCAACTATTTTTATATTACTCATATCTTTTTAAATACAAATAATACGCCCATGGTTTTCGTATGTGCAGTCACTTTGATCTTCTATTTAATCGCCTTGAAGTGTTTTTTGTAGACTACTCGATAAATAAATCTTATATTTTGAGTTAAAAATAAAACTGCATAATGGGATAGATGCCTCACGTGCCGTATATATGCCCAAGACCAAATTTTTTGGAGGGGATAGATGCCCTTTGCAAGAAAACAATTATTTTGAACATACGTTTCAATTAACATTATTATTTATTAAATATATATATTGATTCAGCTATTTATATAAACATTTTAACTAAAAACTCTAAAGAGATCAATAATATTAGGTACCATAATTAGGCGAGGTAGGCAAGTTATTTTAATCAGATGCAATATATTATAAATGCGACAGTACAATCATAAAAGTACCAAAGGATTTTTTTCCTATTTTGTATAGAAAAACAAGCATATAACATAGGTAAACAGTACACTAAAGTACGGCAAGGGATAGATGCCCTTAGGGGCGCATATCCCAAAACTTATTGGGGCATATATCCCTTTTTACAGGGATAGATGCCTTTGAAAAAAAAGTGGTTAATACGTTATTTTAGAGTTAAAAATGTAATTAATAATAATCTATATACAGTACTCCTTATTTAGAAGCAAAAAAGAAAAAAACCTACTAATTAACTCCAAAGTTATAGAGGACCGAAAATCATGCATCAAGTAAAATCATGACTGTTTGACTCGTTACTGTCACTAGCGCTCCTACGCACAATCGCACGCGCCAACTCTTTGTGGCAGACCGAAGTAAGGGAGGGGCGCGTCCGTATTATAAGGTATTCTTTTGTACACGTGTCTTGCATTTCACAAGATTGCACTGCGGCGTCTATCCCGATTGGGCGTATATCCCGGACTTACCCTAATGACTTCGGAGCTTCTTGCCCGTGATCCCGTTCAGCGGCTGGTTTTCCGAAAAATACAACTTTTTTCTGAATAAAGTTAAGTTCATTCTAAATAAAAAAATAAAAAAAAATAATTATGTTTCTAAGGATTATACTTACATTAAACCTGCACAATCTGTCTTCTTAGCTCAAAGTAGAGCGTCAGGGTTGGTATCGATAAATTAGCTTAATAATCTTATGCAATTCCTTTGCATTCGTTAAATATGTTTTTTGTTATTTGGGGACTAAATATTCTACTGCCATACTACCATTTTTGACCAGAGCAAAAAGAGTTACAAGAGACTACTTACAAGGCTTTTTAAAACCCATTGTACAAAAAAAAATACAAAATTATTTATTTCCACTTAAGTCATGCAATACTATACATTATCAGTGGATTGAAGACTCAAGATAATCAATAGGTATCAAGATTTAGTTTGTTTTCATTGGATAAGTCAGATAAATGAAGACTCAGACAGTTTTATAATTCATTCATAATTTCAATACATAAATTGCACAGATGCAGCAGTCTCTCTGCAGCTGTAGGAATAGGGAACGTACACCTGTGTGATGGCTTGACGACATCTGGTACAAACTAGTGCAGAATCGAGGCGCTTGGCATCAACATACAGAGGCCTTTGCCCAGCTGTGGGTTGACAAGGACTGATGATGATAATGAAGCCAATTAAAAAAACGGAAAGAGAACCCGTAACCTCCTGCGTCGCAGGTGGACCATCGCCCGCCGCGTCACATCGGTCGTCAGTTATCTAGGTCTTTTGGCGAATTTTCAGATCTATACTGAACAGACAAGAAGAAAACAGGAAGGGGTATTACTTTAACTATAGCTTATTAAGTAGAGTAGTGCGTGACCTAGGTCTCCACTTATAACATACCACAATGCATGGAAACTTTACCATTTAACGCATTCTAAAACAATCGTAAATTACAAAGTAAGACTATTAGGTACTTATGAAGGGAGTGCAGTGAACGTGTATGTTATTCTTAGAAATACAATTATGTTCTTGGTTCCTGCTTCCATTTCAGTTCCGTATAAACTCGTGTTTTTATGCGACAGATTGATGCCTATTTAGATACCTACTTAAATGTAGATATCTATAATTTCCACCTAGGTTTATTGTATTGTAGCGCATGGTTTGATAGGACGTTTAACCTTGGTAGAGCGCGAGCATACATTACATATACTTATCTTTTGCAACGTATTACATGTATTTTTTAATATTACAAAATTAATTGACGACATCTGTGGCGCGGTGGGCGAAGGTCCGCCTGCGACGCAGGAGGTTGCGGGTTCGATTCC
The DNA here is from genome assembly GCA_946478455.1 of Eupithecia vulgata. Classification (NCBI taxonomy): domain Eukaryota; kingdom Metazoa; phylum Arthropoda; class Insecta; order Lepidoptera; family Geometridae; genus Eupithecia; species Eupithecia vulgata. The sequence continues at coordinate 5,156,249 of OX297869.1, read as the reverse complement.
CGCCTTGGGACAAATATTTGTACGATCTGCAGGTATTTTTTCCGGGTGTTCTGGTCGTTTTCTATGTATAATAAAAAATATCTATCTATGTTATGTATTGTATTAAGTATATCAGTTATCTAGTACTAGTACCCATAACACAAGCTCTGCTTAGCTTGGGGCTAGATAATGCTGTGTGAATTGTTCAGCATTATTTATTTATTTATTAATTAACTAATAAAGTTATGTAAGTACAACAAATTGCAACTAGTTTTTACAATTGAAACAGTTTTGCTCAGACTGTATAGCTAGAATTTAGAGATCTGAGATGATAGCTCAACTGATCTAAATCCAATTCCATACCAATCAGAAGCGTCCCGAAGGTGCCGCTGGCTGGAACAAAGTAGGCACCTAGGATTGTGGAATGTACCTAGTTAGAAAAAAGTTATTTGCGATCATACTCGATATTTTTTAGTAAGATCACTTGGGTTTTTTTAATGGTAGAGCGTCCACTTATTTGTGTTTTCTGAGATCTACACTAACATTATACCTTTTCGTATGTAATGATAATGAATAAACTTAAAAATGACTTGACCTATTTCAAATATTCCTTTGCCGTTAGTAGCAACATTATCATTGTGTAATATAGGTTCTACAATATGCCCGTGCGAAGCTGGGGCGGACCGCTAGTAGTTAATAAATTTGCCATTGTAATCTTGACTTGAATGTACGGTATAAACATATACAAAGTAAATAATATAAAGTACCAACCCCTTTCTTTCCAACTAGTGATGTACCACGTCGATTTATATCGATAAAAAGCATGCGTGAAGGTCGATGACCGGCACGTTTGGTGCACGCAACCAACCTCGTTGTTACATCAGCCGACCTTGTTTGAACCGACGCGGAACAATGACAATACTGTAACTAATGTTCATTGAATTTTCAGGAGTATCAAGAACAGCAAGGCACCTATTCATTTTATTAAAAAATACCTACCTTCTTTTTTACTGGTGGCCAAATTGCCTGCTTCATAAGAATCTCATTCTGGAAAATCTAAATGAATAATGGGCTATGTTGCTGGAGTTAACGTTAATCAAGTGATTTATTATTTATTCGAGTTTTAGGTTAGTTATTCTTGCGTTCATCAAGGTATCTAAGAATAAAACCAAAAGGTTACATAAATCATCGATAGATATTATAAATCGTGAATCGACTGTGCCCTACACTAGGTAACTCTACTTTTTATAGTCAAATAAAATTTAATACACTATAATAGTATTTTATGAACAAACACCTACCTACAATAACGAAGACACAAGATGATTATACCAAAGTAGGTTAACTAACTAATTTAAAGGTTTTTGTGTTAATGTGAGCCCGGTAATCGATTACTCCAGGTAATTTCTGAGATTTTTTTTAATATCCCAAATTCATAAATCTTTATTAACAAAAATTAAAATTAGATGCAATAAAATAATATAAACAAACTAGACCTACTAACTACAAACGTTTGCAACAAATTTATTACTTACCTTTCATCATCATCATCATCAGCCTACATTAGTCCACTGCTGGACATACTTACCTTTACTTATCTTTAATTTACATTTTATACTAATCTGTTACCTACTTTGCTTATCTGCTAATAAAGATACCTAGGTACTTTGTCAGATGAAACTTACTAACTCAAGTAAATATCTGATTCTAGTAATTTTAAACGATCAAAAAAATTTAATTGCGTATTTCCAGATTTTTTCTATACATTTTTTTAATACTTTTAATTCAGAAGATGCAACTTAGTTTGAACATTGCATCAACTTGTGGTTTTCCTCAACGTTGGCCAGATAATGCTGTCAATTAATTTGTACTGTTATTTAACTTATTCAGATGGTTAGTTTAATGGTTAAAGTTTTCGATCATCTTATATAATTGTCAATTGCCAATTGTCACTTATGATCTAATTGTTTTACGTGTAAATTGTTTTTTTAGCTTTAAGTGTGCAATAAAGAATTTTCTATCTATTTATCTATAACTTTGGTTTTTTTTTGTTTGTACCAACAAGATAAAATACCTAACAATGATAAAGTGGTAGGTACTTTACTAAATACTTACTAAATACCTTACTAAAGACTGAGGTATAATGCTCTCACATAAATTTTATTGATGACAGAAATGTAGACAACTTAACTAAGGTACCTACTTAAAATTAATAATAAACATCAACTTAATTTTTTTTAAACTTATTAAGTACTAGTTTTTGCCCGCGGCTTCGCACGCGTGGTTTAACGTTATTTGTGTCCCGTGGGAAATGCACTGAACAAAAATTATTAGGTAGGTACCTATTTATTTAGAACTACATACATATCTATTTTATGAATAACAATCAATATTCATATCTCTACTCGTAATATTGGTTTTGTAAAATAAGATTGATTTTGAAAACAGATAAGTACCTAGTATAAGACTGATCAATGATCATCTTCCATGATGTTATTTAGTTCGATTTCTTATTTTTTCTATTTTCAAACTACTGAATCATAATAAACATACACTACGAATAACATTTGTTAGTATTTAATAATGAAAATCTGTTTATTATACTTACAAACGTAAATAAAAAAGCACGGCACTATTTGTTTGGTGTGATCGGATGAAGCTGTTTGATCTGATGCACGCATTGTCATCGGTTGCAGCGTGATCAGATGGGACTAGCCCCAGATTTGTATGGGATTAAGCAGGGATAAGTGGTATGTACCTACGTAGGTAGTTTACCTTAACTTAAGTACTCACAGTGTACCTACTTCTCTCGTAACAGTGAAGAACAAAGCTCACGCACACTAAAATCCAAACCAATCAACTCAGGATATTTTGTAATTAATATGAGCTCGATTCGTATTACGATAAAAATAATCGGTAGTTTATCAACAAGGCTTGGATGGATTCCAAGAGGCTTCGTCGATACAACAAGCAACATGACGCCCGCGTGCGTGCGTACTACGAAGCAATGACGAAGGCAACATCAACGTGACACGCCTTTCATTGAAGATTTCAACCTCATTTGCATACCGCCTTGCCAAGAACAACCGCAATGAATCACGCACAAAAAATTCGCCGACTCAACTCAATTCGTACACGTTGAACGTGGATGATGTAACATCTCGCAGACTTGCGCCAGACGAATTCCCGTAACATTACTTTTTTGTTTGTTAGCAAAAAATTATAAATGAACCTTGGTAAATGCATTCGCAAAAAAAAAAAAAAAAAAATTTAAACAACCTTTGTTGTAACTGAAGCGAATTATCCGCTGAAAATTTAAAAATAATAAAGGAAATTACACACATAAGGTTCCTGAGGTATCTTTTGACGTTTCCTTGACTGGTATTTATTTATTTTCTAATTATAAGTTGTGGTTTACGAAGAACGTCAAAGTCACAGGTATTTTAAAACTACCCAAAATCACGTGGGTAGTTTTACTAAAACTACTAAACTTAAAATACTTGCTTCCGTTGCCTAATTGACGGGAAAACCCAAGCGTGTTCAGTTTCTTTATGTATCTCATGGTCATATTTAATTTTCAATAGGCCAGTACTAATATTATATAAGTGTAAGATTTGTTTGTTTGAATTGAATAGGCTCCGAAACTACTGGACCGATTTGAAAAATTCTTGCTCTTTCACCATTAGAAACCTACATTATCCCTGATGAACATAGGCTATATAGAAGCTAGGCTATATATAGCTATATAGAATATACCTCTGCGAAGCCGGAGCGGACCGCTATTACTTATTTTTATTTAGCTTGTATCTGGGATTATTCCGGAAATCCCCCACGTCCATCCCCCACGTGGGGGATTTCCGGAATTTTTTTCCGGCAATCCCCCAAATGGACCAAACATCTTTTTCTGGTTCTTTACATAGAGTTTGGGGGAATGAGTTTTAAATTAGTAGGTAAGTACTAACAGGTTCCAGCTGCTCGTAGCACATTTGAGAACAAAGGAAGGATTGGTAAGGGGGACAAATACTCAACTATCGGCTGTAAACGTTTTATGGGATAACCTAGAGATCATTACCAATACAATATATTAGGTTAATGTTTGAAATTGCCGTTTTATTGTAATAGGTACTTCTTATTCACCAGACCTTGCTCCAACGGGTTACCATTTTTTTCGTGATTTGGACAATTTTCTATGTGATAAAAAGTTATTTTCCCAGGAGACAGCACAAAATGCTTTCACACTGTTTGTCGAATCTAGAACACCAGAGTTATATATCGCAAAGGCATAAATATTAACCTTCCTATTAGATGGCAGCAATGTATACATATTAATGGTACTTATTTTGATTAAATAAATAAGTTAAATAAAAAAAAGAATTAAAAAATTTCAATACAAATCGACAATTTCATACTTTGTTATTACATTAGACGAGTTTTAGTCGAATCGTTTTTAGACGAATTATAAAATTATAAAAAACAAATTAGGACTATTCACACAGCATTATCTAGCCCCAAGCTAAGCAGAGCTTGTGTTATGTTAAGTACTAGATAACTGATATACACAATACAATTACATAGATATATATTTTTAGTATACATAGAAAACTACCAGAACACCCGGAACAAATACCTGCAGATCGTACAAATATTTGTCCCAAGATGGGAATCAAACCCGCAGCGTAGCAGGCGGACCTTCGCCCACTGCGCCTCAGAGGTCGTCGTCGATTTGTTTTATATGAGAATTAGTTATTATTTGTAGATTAGTTGACGACGACAATGAGTATTACTTACCTCGTTACCGACCTACGCATGATTAGGTACACTATAAAAATAGTGCATACCGAATTGCATTAAAGTCTTTAATGCACTTATGTATGCAGTTACATTTTCTGATAAGTTTTCCCGTAAAATTAATTGATAAAGTGTTCATAATCGAAACATTTTCCACAGAGCCGTGCAAATCGGTCAAGGCGTGGGGGAGGTCAAGTTGTACTTGCAAAATTGTTGTTAGGCTTATTCTTTGATCCGTTCTCGTTTTTTAATTAAAATCAATTTATGAACTTCCATTTTCCGCCAGTGCGAAGTAAAGTACCTACTTACATGCATGCAACTTCAAAGTGTGTTTTTTTTCTTCTAACTGCCTTCTTTGTCTATTGCTATTTTTAGCCCCACTTGCACAACAATACTTAAAAGTCTAATTTTGATTAACTTTGACGCTCAGAGCTTTGACGTATTTGTATGATTTGACAACTCACTAATCAAAATTAAGCAAGTTAATTATCGTTGTGCAAGCGGTTCTTAGAGAAGCCCAGTACCTATAAGGTAAATCTAATTTAGGATTCTACAACACTAACGAGACAACATGTAATCTTTTCTTTTCTTGTCTAGCTAATAAACTCAATCTAGTTTAGTTCCTTCCTCTAATGTGTCGTGTCAAATAAATAATTTCATTTCATTCATTTTCGACGATAAGCTACATTGTTATCAATAATATAATTTACGGTGTGAAATTTTGCTGAGTTGGTATCTACGAGTACACTAATATTATAAGAAAGATTTGTATTTTTGTATGTAACGAATATACTTAACAACTAATGGACTGATTTCAAAAATTCTTTCACCATGAGAAAGCTTGATTTTCAAGGCGTGACATAAGATCTATTTTATCCCGGATTTCCCATAAAAACGGTAACTACGCGGGTGAAACCGCGAGGCAAGGCTAGTTATTAAATAAAGATATTATAATAGTACTTATGAGAAAACCTAAATAAGCATTTCAAGACACAGTCATATTGGCTCTGAACTCTGGAACTTTTTTAATCTAGCGGGTTTTGTAACAATTCCCTAAAAAGGTGGGCTCTGTGGCAAAACTCACTGCGATGACTCCGAAAGAAAAGATGGGATGACAAGATGATCTCTGTCCTTGGGTATTAAATATAAAGATAAAGATTTGTTAACATAATGTACAGTTGTAGGTCAAAAATATAATAAATGTTCCAATTATGTTCTACCTTAGGCATGCAAATATTATTATTTAATATTGTATTCTAGGGAATATTTGGGTATCTTCATTAGAACATCATACAAATACAAATACAAAAATTCTTTATTGTACACCAGAAAAAAAAACATTACAAAAAACATTTACATGAGACAAGTACAATGGGCGGCCTTATCGCTTAGAAGCGATCTCTTCCAGGCAACCTTTGGATGGAATGAATTATATGAATATAAGAAAGGCAGGAGGTGTATCATCAACAGCCTTTAGTTCTAAGTCCGATCTTTTTCGGCATAACGTCTACCTTTCTCTCAAATTTCATTGAGATCCGTTCAGCCGTTTGAGCGTGTAAATGTGACGTACAAAATGCAGTATTACTTTCGCTTATACAATATTATTATGGTTTCTCTAGCAATGTTCTAAAGAAAATAACAATCATATAATAAATTTAAAATAAAACTAGTATTTACAATAGAAACAATTAAGCTATGTGCAAACTGACAACTTCAACGACAACTGCAAACTTGACGACCTCAGTGGCGCAGCGGGCGAGAGTCTGCCTGCGACGCAAGAGGTTGCGGGTTCGATCCCCGCCTCGGAACAAATTTGTGTACGATCTGCAGAAATTTGTTCCGTTGGTCTGGGTGTTTTCTATGCATAATAAAAAATATCTATCTATGTAGTGTATAATATTACGTATATCAATTATCTAGTACCCATAACACAAGCTCTGCTTACCTTGGGGCTAGATAATGCTGTGTGAATTGTCCAGCATTATTTATTTATTTATTTAAACTGTTGCAAACAATATACAGGTAGCTCAACTGATCCATATCAATACCAGTTGGAAGCGTGCCTAAGACACTGGCTGCATTGCCCCGCTGTATAGCAATGCTGATGCGCTGTGCCAGATACTCACCAGCTCTCGGGTCACGGTTTTGTTAATTATTATATCGGTTAATTATATATAGATAGTTATCTCGAGCAATAGAGACCGCGTATAAATAAAAATAAAGAATTTATTTTGTTATAATCGATTGCGGAAGTATAATGACAGCGCTGAAAACCTACATCATAAGCTATGTTTCCTAGACATAAAATTCTACTTCCTAAGCCCACTTGATATCCGTTTCCTATTTAAAAATTACAGAATATTTTGGAGTTTGTGTTTAAAAGGAAAAGGTCTAAAAAGTCGCACGTCTGATAAAAAAACTGTACTGATTTCAGAACAAAAGACATAAACGCGCTCTGCCAAAACGTAGTAGCATTTTAGCGGTTCTGTGCCCAAAGGGTAAAACGGGTCTTAGTAATAGGGTTCACCAAGACTCCGCTGTCCGTCCGTCTGTCTGTCTGTCGTCTGTCTGTCCGTCAACAGGCTATAACTGTCTAACTATCACGGTTCATCAGATACGAACCGTGATAGTTAGACAGTTGAAGTTTTCACAGATGGTGTATTTCTGTTCCGCTATGACGCCACACTTTGCCGGTTTTTATTTACATTAGCTATACAAATGGCACATTTGTGGTGGCTCACCTTATGAAAGTAGGTATAGCTCACTAAGAAAGATGGTAGTAGGCACGGCTCTTAAGATTAAAATTTATATTTCTTGATCTATCAGAGTCAGACAGACACTAGTCAGACACTAACAATATTTCTGGACTTGGAAAGTAATGCACTCTGAGATGGTGGCCCCACAAGTGGTACATGAGGGTACAGCCTGGTACAGCCTCTACATTTTCTTTATTTCCTTGATCCCTAAGGCTAAATTGTTCTTGGAAGGAAATACACGTAAGTGCCAACTTGAGAATACTAATTATTCTATGTATGCACCTTGACATTGTTTTGATCCGGTATTGCTCAGGATTGTTTCCACAAACTTCCGCCATTATACTTTTTAGCAAATTGTTTTTCCAAGATCGGTAATTCTGATTCATCTATAAAATATAAATATAAAATGAATTATTATGTCTAAATAAATGAATTTTCAATTTCAATATACAAATATTATAAATGCGAAGTGTGTGAAATTGTTTGTGTTTTTCCTTCCTTCACGCCCTTACTAAGCAACCAATCGACTTGAATTTGGGCATAGGTAACTGAAAGGATGGAAAGTAAGATTAGGCTACTTTGTATCCCATAAATCAGTTCCCATGTGATAGAAATAACGCGAAGCCGCGTGCAGCAGCTTTCATAATCCTTGGTTCTTCATAATTCTTCAGTCACTAGGACAAGTCACGGGCAGTAAAATAATGTAAAAAGGTCCTACACTAAAAAAACTATGATAGAGGCATTCAAAAAAGCTTACAATAGGTATCACAAATTGCCCATTGAAAATTATGAAATTATTTTTGTTCATCAAAATAATAAGATAAATTAGGTGGCGGCGCTAGTTTGGCTCGGGGTACCGTCTTAAATCACTTTATTAGTTGCCTTTGTAAGACTTTTATTTTTTCTTGTTTAAGCAGAGATGCAAAGTTGCTCTTGATGGCCACCAATTCGTGCTTTCGCATTTCTGCCTGTAATACATAACAAAAATATTACAGATGTATTAAAAAGAACCTTTTCCTTTCATTAACGTAATTATAAAATTACTTAAGTAACGGTAGTGAGTTGGGCTACCGAAACAAGCAACGCTGCCAACCTATAAAATTAAAAATCCCGCAAAAGGGTATTTCCCACTGACGCAAGTTCGCAACTTATCTGATTTAGTCTTTTTGCTAACACGTGCAATTTGCGAAGTTGGCAATTTACCTGGTAGATTTTCCGATATGAGTATATACCTATAGGGAAAACGGTTGAAAAATCTTTTCTAATATTCTGAATGCGAAAGTGTGTTTGTTTGTGCTTCCTTCACGCTCTAACTAAGCAACCAAACGACATGATTTTTGGCATAGAAATAGGTGAAAGGATGGAGAAAAGTATTCTCCATCCTTTTTTCACTTTCCTATAAATCAGTTACCATGGGATAGAAATAACCATAAACAACCAACTAGTACAAAATATTATAACAGCTAATTTTCTAATCGGTTTAGTTTTCAACATAACAAGACAGTAGGTAGGTATATCTTCAACAAAAGTGTAATCAACGTAGCAAAGACATACCTAACCAAACAAATATAAAATACTTATGACACTTTTCAAAACGAATAAGTATATAACTTTTAGCTTGTGGTTTTATGTTTTCATTCATGGTGTCATTATTGTTAATCACTAGGAACCAATCACAAGGTGGTGAATCTTATTTTAAGTAGGTACTTACTTAAGTACATTTACACACTTACTTAAGTACATTTATACAGCAAAATATTTACTTTTTGAATAATGTTTTTGTTTACCTACTTTGAGTTTGTAAAATAAGTAGGTACAGTGTCGTTCATTGTAAGCTTTATTACCCCCCTCGTATGTTTTAAGTCTTCTAATTATATCAGCATTGGTTTTATTTCATATATTTTTTATATAAAACGGCTTGCTATCAATTAACAGTAAGATTCTAGTTTTAAAATAGTTATGGGTTCATATAAATTGTTTTCAAACATTAAGCAAAGAAAATGTTTTTCTATTCTATTTTATTATGAAAGCTTGCTCAGTCATCGATCTATGCTAGGGTAACGCTTAACTATGGAATAAACGTCACTTAATCATAGATATACGGTGTTATTTTTTGGAACTTATGTAGATAACCTGTAGTCATAATATTCCTATCTACAAGCGTGTAGGACATAAACCTCCACGCGGCGCAATTTAGCTGCGTGGGTTTATTTGCTTGACAACGTGGGTCTAAGTTTCCACTGCAGCAAGCCATACCTACGTGACAATTCACCCACAAGATGATGTTTTGACGTTCCACTAATCTCGTATTCGTGCGTAGCATGTTCGTTGATTGCAGTGGGCTTTATCACATACCTTTTCTTCCACAGCGGTGGGGCAGTGGCTTAACTTTTGCAGGTCGCCCGGCCTGGATGATATTCAGCGAAAGACGGCAAGCAGAAGCTGGATGCGGCAAGCTGAAGACAGGGCACTATGGCACTCTTAATGCCTATGTCCACCAGTGGACTATCATTTGCTTCAATTGCTGATTTCTGTATTATAATGATCATGATGATTATACATCAAAGTAGCGATGTATGAATCATTCAGGGAATACACTGTGTCAACATGGATAAAACAATTGCCACGTCCCGGGGGGACTACACTACAATATAACCGCAATGCTATAAGCATACTGATTATAGTCTTAGATACGAACGCACTTGAGGCAGAAAGCAGGTTGACGATGGTACACTACGAAATTTCAGCTTCCTTTTAAATAAATAAACAAATTCTTCTTCTCTTCTAATAGTGCCTCTCCATTACTGAAGGTCGGCGGTCATCCTCTTGATATTTTTCCTTATCCAGGGCTAGCCTAAATAGATCTTCTACTTTCTTAATTAACATCGTTAAATAAACAAATAATGCTGGACTATTCACACAGCATTATCTAGCAACAAGCTAAGCAGAGCTTGTGTTATGGGTACTAGATAACTGATAGAGACATAATATAATACATAGATAAATGTTTTTTATTATACATAGAATACGACCAGAACATTCTGAACAAATGTCTGCAGATTGTATGTATACACATACCGCAACCTGCGTCGCAGGCAGACCTTCGCCCACCGCGCCACAGAGGTCGTCCTTTGATTAGAAAAATAAACATTATCAGTGAATTTCTGTAGGTAGAGCAGAAACCCACGTTTTTCCTACCTAGCTAAAATATGAAAAATACTTTACTACCTTTGAAAAAATAAAAATACTACCTTTGATTCCGTAAAATACACGAACTTTCAGCTTCCTTTGGATTAGAAAAACAAACTGAAAGAAATGGCTTTAAGAGATAAGGCCGCCAAATCCATTGCTATTCTATTTTATTTGTTAAATTTAAAATAATCTATTTTTTGTTTTCTTAATTGGTGATGAATGAAGTATTCTCTATCTATCTACTTTATCAGCGAATTTCTGTAGGTAGAGCAGAAATCCAGGGTTTACCTATTATAGCTAATATATGAAAAATACCTTAAAATAGTACCTACCATTTCAGAAATATGGAATTCGTTTCGTCTTATTGCATAGTTAGGTTATCGTAGATGTCTAGTGTACTTATAAATGAGACAAAAACCTGACTGAGTTATTAAGTAAACGATAAGAAAATCTTACCTAGAATCTGTTCTAGGTAGGTCCGATATTACCTAGTATCATTCATGAACGAACCAGTTTTAGTTATCAGGCAAAAGGTGGTAAACAAGCACCGGTATCCTGCTTTCTATCTGACAACAGAAGCAGGTTCCGAAGTCACGAGCTTCGTGTCCTTATCGAATGCGAGATGTGAATCTATCGGTAAATGCTGTCGACATTAAAGCAGCACGCTGTCAACGTTAAAGTATGGAGTTCCTGGCTGCACTAGGTACTCTTTTAATTTAATTTTGAAAATCCTTCAACCTCACCCTCAACAGCCTTTAATGATCCACTGCTGGACGCAGGCCTCCCTCTGATAATCTCGAATTATTGGCTTTTGTCTCATGTGGGGTAATGCCCTTAATGCCTACTCTGGGCTTAGGAGTTGGGGATCGCAGTTTTATTCTGCAAGAGGCGCTGCTGCCCGCCCCCCGGTGTATGTCCCTTAGTCGACACCCACGGAAAGAGTTGGGGTCATAGATCTATGCTTAAGTAACGATTTTCTTTTGCAAAAACGTTACTCAAGCAAAGATCTATGACTGAGCCAAATTTCATAACACGGGCCTTATGCAAGTCAAATTTATATTAAAGTATATATAAATTTACACAGCTGCTTTACAAATAGTAATTATTATAAAATAAAAAATATCACTTGTGTCTAATACAAGTTTATTTTGCCTTTCTCAATCAATCAAAAATTCTTTATTTCTAAATATACAAAAACGTACACATAAAAAAGTTTAAATTCATAAAATAAAACTGTGACACGGAAATAAAGTAATATCTTTGATTTCTGTCGCTATGTGGACGAAGAAACCGATTGAGTTGGAGCAAAACCCGTTGCAAGCTTTTTCATCTCCTAGATAATCTGATATTTTCTTTGTGATCTAAGCTAAATATGATGAGATTTAGATATTTGTCTATCCAAACTCAATATAATTAAATATAAAGTAACTCTGTCTGTCTGTCAGTTACCTTTTCACGCCTCAGCAGGCTCTCGGCAGGAAGATAGTGTCTCGGGACGGACACAGGATATTTGAAAAGAAATACAATTCGTTTATTATAAAAACCAGACATTACACCCCCCTAGTACCTATGCCGACGCGTTCCATCTAGGATGGAGGAGATGTTTTTTTTTTGCAACTAGTAATTTCTTTGCAAAATTAAAAATCATATTTTAGTCACAGCATAATAATAAAATAGTATAAATTTGTTCCGTTTGTTCTGGATGTTTTCTATGTATAGTTAATGCACCAGAAACCAATTGCAACGCTGATAGGAAATAGAAACGAAATAATATAAAAAAAGAAACTTTCGCCACTCCTCACGGTCCTGCGCCAATCTTATCCAGGTTCGCCCCTAGTGATATCGTCCATCCATCTAGCTGCTCAACGTCCAACGACTCTGAATCCAGTTCTAAGGCGCCATCAGTAAGCGTCTGACTTGACCTGTCATCTTGCTTAAGGCGAATACTAAGGCAAAAACAAGAAAATTAGGTGTTTTCGAACCCTATTTCCGACGAAAATATTGATTGTGGAGCTCTGAAATTTATATATCCTGTAACACACATCCTGAAAGGTCCCTTGGAGGTTCCAGATATTTGCTGTTAATCATAGTGTAGTTGTTATACTGTTAGTTATAGTGTATGTGTAGCGGCTTCGAACCCACTTTTTATCGGCGTCTCAAACTCGATTAGTACCAAATTCAGTACAGTGATTTATATAATTCATACCTACCGCTTGGAGGTCCATTAGCTTCGAAAAGCAGTCTAATTAATGAAATCAAACGTAAAAACGTATTTGCACCTACAAAATCTGTGATTCAAACCTGACCAGTTACACGTCGCCCAACCGCAGAGGATCCTATTATTTGGTTGATTATGGCACTACATAGTATGCTGAACCGAAAACAAGCACTCTTTGCTGCATAAAGGCGCGCGGAAAGGTCCAAGGTCATTTGCCTTACTATTCGTCTTAAGTAAGGTGTCCTGCCCATTCCCATTTTAGTTCCGTGATACGATTCCCGACATCTTTCAACTTTATAGACCGTGTTTCCAATGTTAATCCAATCCACAAATGAGGAAAGAATTGTGTACTTTTAGTTGTTGACTTCATTCTTGTAAAAACAGGACAATATTCAGTGAATTCAATAGTAATAATTATATAGTACTAAGACTCTTTTTATTTTTTATATAAATAATATTGTGGCTAATGTTTCAGCGTGAGGTATAAATAAAATAATGAATGAAATTCTGTGGTCTGTACTGTGTGTTTGTAGGTGTTTTGTTTAGGTAGTTTTGTGTGTCACAACTCACCAAACCATGCATATTTATCTAATGCCAAGAGTAATGTATACTAATGTACAAAAACAAAAATAAGCTGTAGTTATTCGGAACTTCCCGTAGCAAATTCGGAATAAATTACCTACATAATTATAAACAATTAGAGGAGCCCCTAATTCCGCCTTCATTTAGCCCCGTGTAGAGCCGCAGACAGTAACTAGTATGATTTAAAGAATGCTGTACCGAAGAATCTGCTGCTAATAATAAAACCGCATCAAATCTAACTGCTAAATTGTTCTAAGAATAGAAACTATTCGTATGACACCTGCATGCTCTAATTTCACATGCCAAGAACATTTAAACAAAGATCTGAACTGGGAGGGATAGGGGAGCTAGGCATCCAATGTAAATGTAGGTTTTCTCCAAAAAACTTAAACTACCTACAATAAAAGAATAGATACAAAAAAAAGGATTATTTCTTTTACTTAATCTAATACATATCAGTAGTTTCCTCTTTTTATGTAATATAATATTTATAATACCTGTGCTAGAGGGTTTCGCTCTGCAGCGCGGCTATCTTACAGAAAATTAAGTATTATGGCAAACTGTTTAAATTAAAATCAAGTAACATTTTACTTAGTTAAAATAACACAAAAATAGGAACAATTTAAATGCCAGAAAATTGATTGTAATACAAATTAAAACTAGTATTTACAATTGAAACAATTGATCTAACTGCAAACTATCGCAAATATTCTACAAGCAGCTCAACTGATCCATATCAATACCAGTTGTAAGCGTTTCCAATATGCTTCATTATGATGCGTTATATGACAATACCGACAAACGCTGGGGTAAACGTGTTCTTGAGTGGAGACCGCGACTCGGCAAACGTAGTGTAGGACGCCCTCCGACCAGGTGGGATTTGCGAAACACTGCTGGCAGATGCTGGATGCGGCAAGCTGAAGACAGGGCGCTATGGCGCTTATTAGGGGAGGCCTATGTCCAGCAGTGGACAAATATAGGCTGATGATGATGATGGTGATATGACAATACTGATGCGATGCGCCAGACTCAACAGGGTCTCGGGTCAGGCGTCCCTTCGAACACACGCTTAGATATTTTTTTAAATAACCCGGAGATCCTCGATACTTAGCCGACCTAGGGTCTCGACTCCAAGGGGAACAAATGCGTAGGCTCTGCCGAGACCTGCATTTATGTGCATATTTGCGCCTGTTGACCAGTCCTCACGGATGTCCTCGGAAGATGAAAATCACATATCACTCTTTGGTTTTTAGCCTAAGCAAATAGCTTTTTCCTGAAACTTTGACAACATCACATATTTTTCCGGTCATAAAATAAATAAATCAAACATTTATTGATTCCTCATTTCAAATCAAATAGAGAAAGATTATAATCAAAGCCTTTGTTAGTTATAGTTATATAATATTATATAACACGAAATACAGGACGACCTCTGTGGCGCGGTGGGCGAAGGTCCTCCTGCGACGCAGGAGGTTGCGGGTTCGATTCCCGCCTTGGGACAAATATTTATACGATCAGCAGGTATTTGTTCCGGGTGTTCTGGTCGTTGTCTATGTATAACAAAAATATCTATCTATGTTATGTATTGTATTATGTATAATCAGTTATCTAGTACCTAACACCATACCATACCTACCATAACACAAGCTCTGCTTAGCTTGGGTCTAGATAATGCTGTGTGAATTGTCCATCATTATTTATTTATTATAGTTAATTTTAGTACAAGCTGGAAGTCCTTAAACGAAACGAAAACATAGATTTCAGACCGTCTTGTTTTTAGGGTTTCAAAGATCGGTTTTGAAACCCTTATGGTCTCGCTCTGTCCGTCCCCGCTCTTTCTTGAATATCTCAGTAACTACTGCAGCTATTAACTTGAAATTTGAAATAATGATACATTTCGTGCGCCATTACTGATTTTAAGAAAAAAATATATAAATAAATGAAAAATGAAAATGAATATTTTCAGTACAAATTTTGATGTTGAAATTTAAAAAGATACCTAGGAAGGCAAATGGGGTATCAAATGAAAGGTATCGTTTTGTACATTTCAAAACACTTTTTGAAATTTCTGTAAATTTCATACTTTTTGAAATATTTCAAAAAAAGTCAAAAAATTGACCATACCCCCCCCCCCTATCTCCGAAGATTGCACACCGATCCACGTACAATGTATTAGGCGTTTGTAGATATCAATCTATATTTTACAGGAAAAATATAGAGAAGTCTGTAATAATAATAGTTTTTAAAAAATGGTCAAAAAGGGGGAGAATTTTTTTTCAAAAGGGGGGGTACCTACCTATGTGGGGTATCAAATGAAAGGTATTGTTTTGACCATTTCAAAACACTTTTTGAAATTTCTGTAAGTTTCATACTTTTTAAAATATTTCAAAAAAAGTCGAAAAATTGCCCTTTCCCCCCCCCCCCCCCCCCTATCTCCGAAGATTGCAGACCGATTCATGTACAATGTATTAGGCGTTTGTAGATATGGATCTATATTTTACAGGAAAAATATAGAGAAGTCTGTAATAATAATAGTTTTTGAAAAATGGTCAAAAAGGGGGGGAATTTTTTTTCAAAAGGGGGGGTACCTACCTATGTGGGGTATCAAATAAAAGGTATCGTTTTGACCATTTTAAAACACTTTTTGAAATTTCTGTGAGTTTCATACTTTTTGAAATATTTCAAAAAAAGACGAAAAATTGCCCTTTCCCCCCCCCCTATCTCCGAAGATTGCAGACCGATTCATGTACAATGTATTAGGCGTTTGTAGATATGGATCTATATTTTACAGGAAAAATATAGAGAAGTCTGTAATAATAATAGTTTTTGAAAAATGGTCAAAAAGGGGGGGAATTTTTTTTCAAAAGGGGGGGTACCTACCCATGTTGGGTATCAAATGAAAGGTATTGTTTTGACCATTTCAAAACACTTTTTGAAATTTCTGTAAGTTTCATACTTTTTGAAATATTTCAAAAAAAGTCGAAAAATTGCCCTTTCCCCCCCCCCTATCTCCGAAGATTGCAGACCGATTCATGTACAATGTATTAGGCGTTTGTAGATATGGATCTATATTTTACAGGAAAAATATAGAGAAGTCTGTAATAATAAGAGTTTTTGAAAAATGCTCAAAAAGGGGGGGAATTTTTTTTCAAAAGGGGGGGTACCTACCCATGTTGGGTATCAAATGAAAGGTATTGTTTTGACCATTTCAAAACACTTTTTGAAATTTCTGTGAGTTTCATACTTTTTGAAATATTTCAAAAAAAGACGAAAAATTGACCATTCCCCCCCCCCCTAGCTCCGAAGATTGCAGACCGATCCATGTATAATGTATTAGGCGTTTGTAGATATCAATCTATATTTTACAGGAAAAATATAGAGAAGTCTGTAATAATAATAGTTTTTGAAAAATGGTCAAAAAAGGGGATTTTTTTTTCAAAAAGGGGTACCGACCCATATGGTACCCATAAGGTATCGTTTTGACCATTTCAAAACACTTTTTGAAATTTCTGTAAGTTTCATACTTTTTAAAATATTTCAGAAAATTGATTGTCCAAATAATTGGCAAATGTTTGAAACCCTCGGCGCGCGAGTTACACTCGCACTTGGCGAATCTTGTTTATACATGTACATTGTATTCTTATATTGGATTGCTTAAATATTTAAATAAGTTCTGGTAGTCCTTGAATTCCTACTTTGGTATGTCTATCAGCTTTCGTCCGATAAGCTACACAAACATTTACCTAAATTCCCACTTAGCACACTATTTGACTATACAATTTAACAAAATTGAAGCTAAATAATAAAAAATCGACAACGACAACAACGTGTTTGGAACACTAATGATAGGATTCTGTAGGTTCTAGACATAGCTTTTAATTTTAAATTTACTTACATTCAATGAACCAAATTTTTAGATCAACAACTTAGGGAAAAATCTTATAAATAGTCGAACTTTTAATTTATATTTTCTATCATTAAAATTACCTTTCTGTCATATAAATTATAAACTTTACGCCAAACCACTAAAGGAACCCTGTATGTATTCAAGTTATGTCTAAGTTAGGTTAGGATATTCCGAAGGTCATAATGAAACTTGTTGCTCTGTAAACACAGAACCCACGCATTGCTGAAATCATTTGCTACATTTTTTTATCGAACTAACTGTGGTAAGCTTTTAGACACAGCAACAGATCGCATCGCCGGACGCTCAGTTAACCCGCAAACGGCGACGCGACAACACGTGTTGCTCATCGCAAATAAACATATTGGTCAATAAATAATATATAACAGATAAACAAAACACGCGCGAAAGTCACAGAACATTCAGAGGGTAGTAAAAAAAAGCCGGGCGTGTGCGAAATATAAGTTTAAAAAAAAGCGGGAGTTGTGTGTTATAAGAGTTGAATTAACCGGCGTCACGGAGATCGAAGCCAAATTAATAAGGGCTCACAGACACTTGACATATCGGTGATACTTTCAGCTGCAACGCATAGGGTGAGTGACTTGTAATGTGTGGTGTAGTGTAGTCGCAGCTTTATTTTTAATCTATTCAACGCGGGATGCGCACGAGTCTCTATTTTTGGAATCGAAACGTTCACACCTATAGTCTAAACTACAATCTCATGTTACCAAATATTAGAAAGTATGTGATTCATGCTTTTACGGTTCAACAGTCTGAATTTCAGACTTCAAAGAATAATGTTAGGGATAGAAATTTAAGGAATGAACGGAATCCTTTGCCCAGGTCTATAGCCATACACACCATATCAATACTGTGGGAACATGGTAGAATAAGTTAAGTACCTAAATAATTGGGCCTTCCTTGTTAGTTTCACTGTACTTACCTAAAGTGATAAATAATTAATAAAAATTAAAAACACGAGACATATAAATTCATATGACGCCAAATACATCAGCTACCTAAGTATATACAATACATACTTGTATTGTGTAACGTAATCAACAAAATAATTATGTAAATTTTGCTATTGTTCAAAATTGTAATGTTGAACGTTTTACTATCAACGCATCCGTTGCTGTCCTGCCGCCGTTTCGGTTGCGTTGCGATAACAGATGTTTAACATGCTGATAAAAATAATGGCGGTACAACACGAGTTAAACCACAGAACAGGGAAATATGGTTAAATATTAATAATAATACATAGTTGCTATTTTGTACGTTATTTACTACTTTTGCGGAAATAGTATCCTTGAAAGAATCGAAACATATCATTGGATAAATCTCACATCGGCGCAATATAATATATTTTAATTTGTATTAATTAAAATATTTAAAGAAAAAGAGTAAGGTAAGTATTTAGTCACCATATCACGTCATACACGCCTTTTCCTCATATTAATGAAACACATATAACAAGCGTTGTAACCCTTGTTCCTGCCACAGTCCCCCTGTTGGTTTATTCTTCGATGCAGTGACAAATTTGTCTGTTGTCATGAAAATCAATTTTAGGTTAATCACACAATATTATGAACAGTGTTCATCTATTTACGAGTATATGGACAAAAAATCACTTAATTTTTTGTCCAGTGATAAAATTTTATGGCGTAGCGAAACAAATGTTTTTAGAATAGGCATCACGTCAAGCATACGTCGTCAGTAGCTAATTATAGGCTAAAACTAAGTCTAGACTTAAGTAAATTTACCATAATGAGGCACATCTAACATACTCTTCACGGTTTTTAAGTTTAATTCCACATCATAAAGTAGTCGAAGCAAACTTACCTTTTCTTCTCGTAGCGTAGGTAATTCAAAAATCTCAGGAGCTACATGGAATTTAAACCCATATGCCCTAAGAATTTGCTCAGACTTTAATGCTATTTTGCTTTGCTATTTTCTCGACATAAATACACCACAAGAGCGAGACAAGTTAAGCACGTAACTACTTTAATGAGTTCGTTCACACGGCGAAAGCGATATACGCCTTATGTCCAAGGGATAAAGTCTACATTGAATGTAAACGTATCTTATAAGAGAAGAGCGAGTATAGACTAAACAAAACAATAGACAAAAAAAGAAGAAAATAATAATGCTGAGTTGTTGGAAAAATAGGTGAACAAAATACTAAGAAATGTCCGCATCTAGTAACAGAATCAATTATCTCAAAATAGGTCTAACAAAAAAACACAACCTCTTTTTAATTTTCCACGTTTCCACGGTTGTCTGGTAGAAATTGCTTTTGAGCAATAAGACCGCCGATTGTTACATATTTATTTTTTACTTCTTTTATTTTTGTTTGTAATGTTAAATTTATGAGTGCAATAAAGCATTTTCTATCTATCTATTAAGTGAAAACATTGTAGAGTCAAAAATACCATATTATTTCTATGCATTTTAAATGGTTACTTATTAAGGCAAACATTTTGTTAAACTGAGACGACCTCAGTGGCGCAGCGGGCGAGAGTCTGCCTGCGACGCAAGAGGTTGCGGGTTCGATCCCCGCCTCGGAACAAATTTGTGTACGATCTGCAGAAATTTGTTCCGTTGGTCTGGGTGTTTTCTATGTATAATAAAAAATATCTATCTATGTAATGTATAATATTACGTATATCAGTTATCTAGTACCCATAACACAAGCTCTGCTTACCTTGGGGCTAGATAATGCTGTGTGAATTGTCCAGCATTATTTATTTATTTATTTATTTTATTTAAACTTGTATTCAAAAACCTACATACTTCAGGAAACTCTAAAACTTATATTATGTAGTTTGACCTTTGGCCCTTCATGCCTACATGAAAAACATTTTATTCATTCATCTCAATTTCATTTTATACAAAAACGATTTTCTTTATGCATTCCAAATTCCATTTATATGTATTTTCTTCTTTCATCTGAAATTCCATTCGAAAACTTTTTTATTTTTTATCTTAAATTCCTTTTAATCGAAAACTATTTTTTGTTCACCTCAAATTTCATTTCCTCATCAGCACAGCTAATACGTCCACTGCTTTACATGCCAGCATGAGGGGAATTTTTGCCGCAGTCACCACGCTTGGCACGCAGTAGACGAGAGGATGATGGGACGCGGGTTGGTAATCGCAGCGGAGGAGAGAGAAGATAGCTACTGTCTTTCTCCTGCCTTCATCTCAAATACTTGGAAACAAAACCACAAAACGTTTTAGTCTCTAAGAGTTTCTGTGTTACCTTTAATTGTGTTCCGTTTAGTTACAGGTAGCTTAGTAATTAGGTTAACTAAGCTATAAGTTAAAAGTAAGTTATAACTTTAATTTTAATGTATACAAATATGCATATTATGACAAATTAAAAACCCTGAAAAACAAATATTTTTCAATAATATTAATAAAACCTGGACACTCACAGCTTTATCTAGCTCCAAACGAAGTAGAGCTAGTTTTACGGGTACTAGATGACTAATGTGCACAGAAAATTACAATCAAATAATATAAAAAAATAACAAATACATATATAGATATTTTAAATTCTACATAGAAAATACCTACACAGGACAACCGGACATTTCGGAATTGTTGAATGTCTCTCTGAAATTAAAGGGAAGCTAAAACATTATTATTCGACTTTGCATCAATATCAAAAAAGACCATTACCAGGAAAGCAGCAACGTTGTTATCGTCGTAATCCGTGACAGTTTCTTTCGATTTCGGTACAGATATTTGGTCGATTTTGTCGATACATTCACAAATGGCATAGCAAGCCCACACTCGCCGAGACCGGTTATTTAATTGATAAATATTTAAATGTCTACATACCGATTTTATTGACGGTCGGGACATGATTTGGCAGAATTAGGCGACATTGATATTAGAAATAAATAAAAAATAGAACTAGATGGATGACTAGTTGGGACGATTTAAATGTTTTTTATCGATAAGTAGGTATCTAACTGAAAATCATAGATCTCAAGAGGCGCAAATATGCAGGTCTCGACAGAGTAGAGACCAGTATCGTAATGTATCAGCGAAAAACTAAAAAGCACACATGAAAGCTTTTAAAACAATGAAAAGTAAAAGCGATTTGTTTCCAGGACTCCGACCTTTATAGGATTCTTTTATACTACAGATATTACAAGTATGAACTAAGTAAGTATATAAAACTATGGAGAAAAACTAGGAAAATTAAAAAAGAGATTCAATCAAATTTTTCGAAATAAAATTTTATGCTTTCTTCTAATAGGCTCCAACTCACTGGTAAAACTAAACTTAACACTAGGTAAAAATTAAAACACAGAGGTGAATTTCCCTGACAACTCAATCATCAGGAAATAGTGTTATGGAGTCACAGAGTATTCATATTTTATATATAGTGTATAGGAGTGTCTGACTGTCAGTGTGTCTGAAGCCTGTCTGTAGTGTTTATTGACTGATAGAATTAGATAAAAAACTGACTGACCTACATAGATAAGGATTCGTGAGAGAGAAGATGGCTGACGCATGTTGCAGTTTACGTTTTTTCCATAGATACTTACCTTATTTTATATCCACATAACAAAAATTTTCAAGAAAATTTTATAGATCACGCAAAAACACACTTGGGAACCTATAATATATACTATTTAATGTTATTTAGAGGAAAGATTTGTTTGTTTGTTTGAATTGAATAGGCTCCGAAACTTCCGAACATAGGCGATAGAATATAACCATGCAAAGCCGGGGCGGACTGCTTGTAAATAATAATCATAAATGGTTTTTGGAATAAATAATGCTAGACAATTCATACATCACTATCTAGCCCCAAGCTTAGCAGAGTTTGTGTGATGGGTACTAGATAACTGATATACATAATATAATAAATTACAAATAAAGTTTTTTTTTTAATTCTGGTTCAATACCAAACCGATCCATCCATGACAGACAAGACAAGAAGAGTATTAAGGACGAGCTAAGCTAGCATGTCATTTACCTCGTTAAAAGTTGACAATGATCTCATTTTTCAAACGTCTTATCTCAAATATTTGGCTTCCGACCACACACACTATTTATTTACATTAGGAACTTATATGTCTAGTCTCATTGCTATGCTTCATCAGCGACATAATCAAGTCTTGGGTTTTTAATCTGTCTACCACCATTAACTTGCTTGTTAATCAAATATCAAAAACACATCTTTAATAATGTAGAGTAGGTTAGGTAGCCTAATTTACCTAATTACCTTATTTTTTTAGATTACCTAATTTATCGTAATTACGTTGCGTAATTTACTTCTTTCTTGGGGACGCTTCCGACTGGTAGGTATTGATATAGATCATTTGAGCTAAATTGTTTGCAACATTCTAGCAAGACTTTTGCCGTCTTTTGTTTTTGTAGCCTTGGGTAAATATTATTATATGCTGTGGCGTTAATAAGTTACAAGTTCTACTAAAAATTCTTTAGTATGCCATTCAAAAGTGAAGTAAGGGCCTCAAAATGGGCCCGGTCCCATTCATAAATGAAATATTGCTGACCAAGTGAACTATAAAAAAGTGAGAATGGGTTCGATGGATGGCTCCATTCTTGGAAAGTGGGACCTTAACCGTGGGATAACACAAAGTTTTGGGACCAGCTTGTGGAAAGTTTTGGCGCCATCTTTTAAGACTAATAAGCGGATTACGGGTGTTATAAAAACTTTTTCGAAGGAATTTGGTGTTGATGTAACAAATGAAACTGATAAAATGTTAGAGAATTTGTAAATTACATATTTTATCGATTAAATATTTTGATAGATAGTTTTATAATGTTCTTAGGAGTTACAGTTATGTTGGTTAACACTTTTATAGCCTAAAACCCACATGTCGATCAGCGCTACCGTTGACACACAGCTGACAGAGAGACTATTCAGTGAATGCGATATGCAAATACATTCGCCCCTGTTGATCACACCGCTAGCCTGGGCAGTGAATGTGTTAAATACAATGTATGTATGAGTCGTTATATTTATGTAGCTCTAGGATTAAGCTAAATTAAATAGAGCCTTAGTAAGTAATTAGGGTTACCTCAACCTCAACAGCCAAAATGGTCCACTGTTGGACGCAGGCCTCCTCTGATTTTTTATCTCATGGGATATGCCCATAATCCCCACACTGGGCATGCGCGTTGGGATCTAATTAGGGTTAATTAGTTATCATTGACCAATGAGGCGCTTACCAGGGAAAGCCTGGTAAGGTTGTTGTTTGTATTTTTACGAAGTAACATTACATAATCTGTGGTATGGCACTCAAATAAAAGTATGACCTAAGCTTCGGTCTATAATCTATATTCATGAAGATACGTATCTAATAATCATACGTTACAAAACTGGTTATTTGATCAATTGTTTGATAATGGAGTGTGAAAATCCTAAATGAAGAGCAAACTTGTCAAGCAAATTTACTGATCACCAATAATGTATCTGTTACCGTAAATGTAGAAAATTCTATTAGCACATTAGGTTCTTGTATAGCGCTATAATTTTGGCTATTAACTCACGATACGTAAGCATTCTAACCGAATGCAATCTTAAGTAGGGTGTATGTATGCTTTGCTTATGTATCGTAGAGGGATATCAAAAATTAAGGACAAACTTTCAGGGGTGGTTCGGCTTCGAACATAGAATTTGGGAAAAATATTTTAGAAAAAACCCTGACTATTAGTTTATTGTAATCAGACTTCGAAAAAAAAACTATTATACTGATGCTTGTGCTGGTTGTCTATCATTAATCTATATACTAATATTAAAAGAGGTAAATTTTTTGAATAAGACTTAACCTAATGTTATACAAGATCCTGGTTAAAAAAACCGACAGTGAAGCCGCGGACATACGCTAGTAGTAAACAAAATTAAAGTTAATGCTAAAGCGCACAAGTTAATGAAAGTGGTAGCGACATTCCGCGTAAATGATTTGATACTTCAAACGCTTATACGCATGCGTACTTAATTATGCCCGTACTCGTACTAAGATTTACTTGAAGCTAGTAGTTATAAATAGCTTAGCACGCCTAAGCTGGACTAACTTAACGGCTTGTAAAGACTAACGACTAACTTAATCGTTGGAAATCGGATGCCGTGAAATGTGATAGAGATCATAACATCCCGTTTTGAGACAAGTAAGTACGTACGTGATGTGATGACTTGACTCTTCTTTGATTGATTTAACAGAGAATTCAAATACTTCTCCCGGAACAACTAAAGTTGAAGTACCTAACACTAAAAAAGTCAGAAATTGCAAAAAACTTTTCCCATTCATTTTGTAGAAAATCATCGCTTCGAAAACTTGTGAACCTAAAATTCTAAAAAAGCTCCTAACACCTGGCTAATATTAAATTCAGAATGGCCACCGTAGCAGAAATTTGGCTAGGAGAGCATCATCCAGTATTTTTAATGCTTTTAAAAATATGATAGTGTAAAAAGAAAGTAAAAATTGGTTCACTTCTAGTTATCAACCGACAGATAGGTACTTTTGCAGTAAATCTACTTTAGCATGAGCTTTATTAAATCAATATTTAATGAGTAAAGCCTACAAATTAAAGCCTTTGCCCATAAGATGCCACCATTCTTTCATCGCATAAGAAAATGTTTTTCAATCAAAATGATTGTTTCCCATATCTCGCCTACAACCGGTCAATCGGGTCCCGAATGACATAGAACTTGAAAATTAACATACTCGCCATTATGATATATAAATGTTATCATATATATTATTCTAGCCAGTGTGTAATCAACTCTCGCGCAGGTTCTTTGTGTTTTGTTTTGTGGTTTAAGGCAGAGTTTATCTCTAAGTGTGCTTTTGCATTTCGAACTGTGATTTTGGACTTTCCACTGGTGATTAACTGAACGATTTTTTATTAGGTGAGTGGAAGAAGTGGATCAAAACGTATCAAATGATGATGTGTTTTTTAATGATGTAATATTGTAAACTGGAATAACATGTATGCATGCAAATAAATCATATACAGGATGGCTTTTTGATTAAGAAACCATGGCTTCTCAATTAAATCATGAAAGGAGTTATGTGATGACCTTGATTTATGAGATAACATAAACTGCATATTTAGACTTTTTAAACTTTAGCAGTAAGTCGATTCGATTGATTTTTCAAAAATATGATACGATGTATTTTTGCACCAAAGGGTTTGGTTGCTGATAAGGGTCATTCTTTGCAAATAAATGCGTTAATGAAATTTTACTACAATTTCAAACTAAAGTACTACAACTAAGCATCAATCTAAAAAATACTTTCAAACAACTGGTGTTTTTGCCGCTAGCCAATATACTTAGCCTGTATTTGACGACCTCAGTGGCGCAGCGGGCGAGAGTCTGCCTGCGACGTAAGAGGTTGCGGGTTCGATCCCCGCCTCGGAACAAATTTGTGTACGATCTGCAGAAATTTGTTCCGTTGGTCTGGGTGTTTTCTATGTATAATAAAAAATATCTATCTATGTAATGTATAATATTACGTATATCAGTTATCTAGTACCCATAACACAAGCTCTGCTTACCTTGGGGCTAGATAATGCTGTGTGAATTGTCCAGCATTATTTATTTATTTATTTATTTTAATCCTCGATCTCATCTGTTTCCAATGAATTCTGTAAAGTTTAATAAATAGTACTTAAACAAATTATAAAGCTTCTAATTAAAAAACTCGTGATTCCTTGCATAACTTTTCTCTAAATCTCATAGTTCCGGCTTTGGCCACCCAGTCCCATTTCAAAAAGCCACCCTGTTTAATCACATAATCACGGATGCTCTATGTGATTTTTAGCTTATCTCAACGATAACTATTAAGTACCTACATACATGGTTGATATTAATATATGCCGTGCTTATGAAGGTAATACTTTAGATAGGTTAAATTTATAGAGAATTTTATAGAAATTATAAAAAAAAACAAATATTCGAATAAAAAGATTTATAAATAATAAATAAATAATAATGCTGGACAATTCACACAGCATTATCTAGCCCCAAGCTAAGCAGAGCTTGTGTTATAGTTACTAGATAACTGATATACATAATAAAATACAATACATAGATAGATATTTTTTATTATACATAGAAAACGACCAGAACACCCTGAACAAATGTCTGCAGATCGTACACACATTTGTCCCGAGTCGGGAATCGAACCCGCAACCTTCTGCGTCGCAGGCAGACCTTCTCCCGCCGCGCCACATCGGTCGTCAATTTATTTTAATTTACACTCCCGACTGGTATTGATATGGATCAGCTAAGCTACCTGTGGATTGATTACAACAATCTGTAGTTAGCTCAATTGTTTTAATTAATGTTAGTACTTACTAGTTTAAATTTAATTATTTGATTGTAATTTTCTTTCTTAATAAAGTTTCTTTTGATTTATAAATTTAACATGCAGTTAAAACATCTTATATAGGTTATTGTACTATAGCTATTTCTGCAAAGCCAAAAATACTTTCGATTTTGATGACGCAACTGTTCGAATATTCAAAAATAAAAACAGAAGAGCGTCTATTTATGGAAAGTGCCAACATTTAAAACTTACGGTATCGGTAACTTAATAACATTTGCATAGATAAGCTCGGCGCCAGATTGAACCCAAGTTCATTGGCTATCACGAGTTGTGTTCTATTAGCTCTCTGCGGTTTTACTTCACATCACACTAATATTATTAACACGCGCGTTTCATGTATCCCATTTTTCGGGTTAATGTAATATACAGGGTTATTGGTAAATTAGTAACACTACGTGAACTGCAGGTTCTGCCTATCATCAGGAACACGTTCGTGAAGACTCCAGGTCTTCATTCTTAAAAAGGATTTAAAATCACATCTGATATTATATGAAAAAAAAACCTTTGTCTGGACCCCACGAGTTACTAAAGACCAATCTTCCAATCCCACACCCACTGTTGATTCATGGCAGAACCGATTTTCAAATAAAACCTCTTAAACAAACGGTTATTGAATAGAGAGGAGTACCTATTACCAATAATTAAATTGAGAATTAAGACCTGGCGTCTTTACAAACGTGTTTGTGATGATGGGCAGAAACTGCAGTTCACGTAGTGTTACTAATTTACCAATAACCCTGTATATATTTGACACTCGCAAATGACGTAGCTTTATATAAGGCAAAATCGGTTCTGTAGATCCAGAGATACAACAACTCTACAATCTTAAAAACTGACAAACTCTCAATATTATTAGTACTATAGATTAACGGTTTGGAATACACAAAATATCATCACGACTAAAGATTTTCATCGTTCCTTTCCTTGTTTATTGTTCTTTAGTTTTAGTGGGGTATGCTTTAGTTGAGGGGTTATATTCAAACGGTCGTGGTGTAAGAATCGACCCTGTCTACTCAACGTGTTGATGTCGTATGAGTCTAAGGGGACCTGCAAGAGGAAGGGCAGCTGCAGTAGCTTCTTTTTGTGTGTTTTTAACACCTCAACTGCAATAGATAGATAGAATATACATTATTGCACAAAAGTTGTACAGCGAGCATAATGCTAGATAGCATTCTCTACCTGCTAACCTTAGGTTAATGTGGATAACAACTATAGTGATAGTGCTTGCTACATTACAGATATTACAGAGAACCCAAAAAATATATTCATATACTTAAGGCGCATATCCCACCCAATGAGTATACAAAGTGGCGCCGCCGCCACCTAATTTGTCTTATTATTCCGTTTAACAAAGGAATTTTCAAAAATCCATCAACCAGTTTGTGATAAGTTCCTATCATAAGCTTTTTTTAATTTAGTTTAGGCAGAGATATAAAAATAGATTTTGGTGGCCGCCAAGGGCAGATTATCAAATAAGTGTCATTCTGAATATCGCGAGATCCTCCTCAGTACATCTATTTCAATGGGAAGGCAAAACAACCCGAAACGTTAGAATATACCCCTTAGTTACCGCATTATACCCGCACGTTCAGCTGAGGTCGTCTGCTGAGGAGATATATACAAGGGCTGATGATAATGATTTTTGATTATTTATTTTATTAAACGAAAAAAATAAAGCTTACAACAGTTTTTTGTTTTGGTTAAGTAAAATGTTATTGATAAAATAATACCTTTATTTTATTTAAAGATCAACTGTTATAATATTTTAGGTTAACAGCTATTTTTTTTTTTTAAAATTTCGTTTTGCCCTTGTCTTTCAAATATGGTAACTACGTAATTGTGTTCCTAACAAAATCCATTATTCAGAGAAATATCATGATCAGAGCTTTCTATTCAACTAACGTAGAGTAGTCAATAAACCTTATTGATACGTTGAATATCAATAACTTGGATAAACTTCGATTGATGGCAGTTTTATTACCACTTTCTTCATAAACCTTCATTTTCCAATAAAGTTAATTTCTATTGAGCCGTTTGGGGTGGAAACCCTAGGTCCTTGGGGTCCTGGGGCACACGTTATCTATAAAGATCTTACAAAACTACTAATAGAGTCCACAGGTGATCGGAATGCTGGTTTTTATTTCGGTCAACGAATTAGCATTGCCATTCAACGTGGCAATGCTGCCAGCATTCTGGGCACTCTGCCTTCTGGTGACGGCTTAGATTTTTAGAAAATAGATGTAAGTGTAAATATTAGTTGTAATTATTTTTTGCTGTTAAATAAATATATTTCTATTTAAGGCGCATACCCCACCCAAACTAGCGCCGCCACCTACTTTATCTTATTATTCCGTTTAACAAAGGAAAATTGCAAAAAACCATCATGCAGTTTGTAATACTTATTATAAGCTTTTTTTTGATGCCTCTATTATAGTTTTATTCTATTTAGTGAATCGAAGTTGCCCTTGGTGGCCACCAAAATCTATTTTCGTATCTCTGCCTAAACGAAATGAATAAAACTATAACATAGAAATTTCCTTTGTTAAACGAAATAATAAGATAAATTAGCCTTAAAGAAAATTGTTGACCCGGTAAACTTCGTTCCGCATTAGAATCAGAGATGGAGATTATACACAAAAAAAATACGGGAACGAATTTTTTAATATTTTTTCCCCACGTAAATTTTTAAATATTTATACTTGGCTATTCTGCGATTCGGGAAGGAGAAGAATCCACCAAATATAGATCACTAAAATCGGTCCTACCTTTTTTCAGTTAGTAATGGCGTAACAAACACGACTGTTTTTTACCCTAGAGATTAATTACTTACCCAATACTTGGGTATTGGGCATAAAACGAGAAATTAGATAGATTAATATATTCTTTATTTGATTCTCCAGACACAG
The DNA here is from genome assembly GCA_946478455.1 of Eupithecia vulgata. Lineage (NCBI taxonomy): Eukaryota > Metazoa > Arthropoda > Insecta > Lepidoptera > Geometridae > Eupithecia > Eupithecia vulgata. Next base: position 5,126,544 of record OX297869.1, on the reverse strand, counting down.
ACATACATACAAAATACAACAACAGATATAAGTGTTGTGTTAGGGGAAAATTTATATTTTCATTTTTGCCAGAAATCTTGCGACAGCTTAACTCCTACACTTGTTTGGGGCTTGATAAGGGCATGTTTTTTTAGTACGGTAGGTCGCATAAGCACTGATCAGGGTCTATCATATTATTTTCTTCTTCGTGGGTTCTAGGCCAACAGAGATAACTACCACCCCACTCGAACAACAATCCGAGCCGATAGTGTTGTTTAACATTTCATCACTTTGAACTTGCAATAACTTTATAACCTTATATTCATCATAACATAAACATAAGCCTGTTATTTACTTACTTTACAGACAGATTGAGCTGATTTTTATTAGGGTTCCGTACCCAAAGAGGAAAACGGGACCCTATTACTAAGACTCCGCTGTACGTCCGTCCGTCTGTCACCAGCCTGTATCTCATGAACCGTGATAGTTATTAGGGTATAATATAATATATAATAATTAAGAGGGTTCTCATATAACAAACGTGATTTCTTTGCTCGTTTTTGCTAGATATAGAAATACAGAAGTACATTTATATGTAAAACCAATTGACATGTCAATTTTTTATCAAGATTGTTAGTTTAATACTAGAATCGTATTAAAATTATATGTATAAAATTATATAATGATATTGATAACGACAACAGTTAGACGCTTGAAATATTCACAGAATATTTAGTTATACATTCACTTTAAAAATAAACAATTAAATAAATAAATTTAATATTTGAGGGGGGCTCCCATACCCATTAAATATAAAGAAAACTGCAGACCTCTGGGGCATTTCCGTTAGAATTATTAAACCATTGATAGATACCATTGCACCGGATCTGGCTTTAATATTCAACGAATCTATCGATTGTGGCGTATTTCCTGATCTAATGAAATGTAGTAAAGTGGTCCCACTGTTTAAATCGGGTAGTAGATCTGACCCCACTAACTTTAGACCAATATCAGTACTGCCTACATTCAGCAAAGTTTTTGAAAAACTTATTTTACATCAAATGCTCAGGCATTTCAATGGCAATGACCTGCTACACTGTAAACAATTTGGGTTTACTCGCGGCAGGTCAACTACTGATGCTGGTGTAGAGTTAGTATCGCATATTTTTGATGCTTGGGAGAAGTCGCAAGATGCTATAGGCGTTTTTTGCGACTTGTCAAAAGCATTCGATTGCGTACACCATGAAACATTAATCAGGAAACTACATCACTATGGAATAATGGACTCCTCTTTGGATCTTCTTACGTCTTACTTGAGTGATAGGATACAGAGAGTTGAGATTAATGGGAAACGGTCTGCGGGGTCTGTATTTACAATGGGTGTACCGCAGGGTTCTATCCTCGGTCCTTTCTTATTTTTAGTTTATATCAACGACCTGCCTCATCTTGTAAAGAATAATCACGAGATTGTACTGTTTGCTGATGATACTTCTTTAATTTTTAAAATGAAACGACAGAGTACAAATTTTGACGATGTGAATAATGCAATCTCAAAAGTAGTCCATTGGTTTAGTGTCAATAATCTTTTGCTTAACGAAACCAAAACAAAATGTATTAGATTTATTCTACCTAATGTTAAACAAGTTAAGGCTGATGTAAACGTAAAGGAGAAACGTTAGAAATTGTTAAAAGTACCGTATTCTTAGGAATCACTTTAGATAATAAACTTCAATGGGGCCCACACATAGATAAGTTATCGAGGAGACTTAGTTCTGCAGCGTATGCAGTCAAAAAAATCCGTTTTCTTACAGACGTGGATACATCTAGACTTGTTTATTTCAGCTACTTCCACAGTATTATGTCATATGGTATACTGCTGTGGGGGAACGCTGCAGATATTAACACCGTATTTGTGCTGCAGAAGAGGGCTGTTCGTGCTATCTATAATATGGGTCCCAGAGAATCCCTACGTGATAAATTTAAAGAAATAAACATAATGACAGTCCCCTGTCAATATATTTATGAAAACTTGTTGTACACTCATAAAAATATCAAAAGCTTCCCTAAAAATAGCGATATACATAATATTAATACTAGAAATAAACATAAACTCGCTGTGCCCACAACCAGGCTTCACAAGATAAATGTATCTTTCAAAGGGCAATGTATACGCTTCTACAACAAAACTCCTAGTGAGTTGCAAAATCTATCAATTAATAAATTCAAACAAATTGTCAAAACTTTTCTGTGCAAAAAGGCTTACTACAAAATATCAGATTATTTAGAAGATAAAAAAGCTTGGGACGGGTTTTGCTCCAACTCGAAAAATAACAACTAACAGGCTAAAGGTTTCTTCGTCGCTTCTTTACTTTAGTCTACACACCGAAGCGACAGAAATCAAAAACATCACTTTATTTCCGTGTCAGTGTTTTATTTTAAGAATTTGACTTTTTCTAAGTATACATTTTTGTATTTATGGAAATAAAGAATTTTTGATTTTGATTTTGATTTATACAACAAACGTGATTTTATACCGTTTTATAGATAATGATACGGAACCTTTCGTGCGCGAATCCGACTCGAACTTGGCCGGTTTCATTAAACGATAATTACCACAGAAAATTACCCTGTGATCATTTTGGTCTGATGGTCAACTTTTTTCTGATGATCTGTTATAGTCCAATGCTAATTAGAAGTTAAAAGTATAGGTCAAAGTGAAGTTATATGTTGAATAGCTGAATTATGTCACCCACACCACAGTTGTAAACTTTGTAACGAGCACTCTTGCAGGGCGCACCGTACCGCTAAGGCTGGGCAGTAAATGCGTTAAACGGCAACATAACAATCTTACACAAAATTTACCTACCCACTAGTAATTTACCAGTCATGTAGGTATCAAAATATATTGATCACTTGTGTTTTTGTTCGTAAAACGTGTGACGTATTTAACATCAAAGTTAAAGAATTATTTTGTTATAAATAGGAAAATCACTTATCATCATTCAAGGTTAAAGTTTTCTGGTTAAAGTTCACATTGCGTTGCGTGATAAATTGAAGCTTCCTTTTATGTGTTTGTTAACCTGTAAAGAGATTTTTTTTAAATTAATTTTAATTCATAATTAAATTCACTTTACGGGTTAACTGTTCAGTTTTTTATTTAATACTTGTTTGATTTGTGACGACCTCTGTGGCGCGATGGGCGAAGGTCTGCCTGCGACGCAGGAGGTTGTGGGTTCGATTCCCGCCTCGGACCAAAATGTGTGTACGATCTGCAGATTAGTTCATGGTGTTCTAGTCTTTTTCTATGTATAATAAAAAATATCTATCTATGTATTGTATTATACTATGTATATCAGTTAACTAGTACCTACCCATAACACAAGCTCTGCTTTGCTTGTGACCATGTGCATAAATAGTAGATTTTTAAAAAGGGACTAAACCAGCCCAACTTAGACGAGGTTGTTTATACTCCCGAGCGTAGTGAGGCCGAGATTTTGTCTCGGCCTTAGATTTATAATATAATGAATGGTTTTGGCCCGAGTTAAATACGATATGCCTCGAATGCGAGAAAATAGAACAATCAAAACTTATCTTCAGTAAATATTGCACACCGATTTCACTTCTGGACTTCAAGACTTTGTCGTTACTCTTTATATACCACATTTCACTAGATTTCATCGCAACAAAAAAAAAACAAATAGTTTTTTTTTGCCATTCTGTCCCATTTTAAATTAATGTTTGCTTGAATATGAGAAGGAATTAATTTTCATTATTAACAGCTCCAATTATTTAAAACTAGCGGCACGTCTAGCTTCATACGGGTAGATAAATAAAATAATTTATAGCCCATAACACTCACAAATAACGTGGCTTTCTATTGGAAAATGAATTTTCAAAATCGGTTCAGTAGATCCAGAGATTAGCCTACAACCTCACAAACTCAGAAACTCACAATTCACAAACTTTACCGCTTTATAATATTAGTATAGATTTATAAACAGTAAATTTTTAAGAATTCATATAAAAATTTGATTACTTTCCTTACATAATTTGTTGCAACACAGTTATTTTATTTGGACACTGACCTATTTGACTCATAATTTTTTTGGGTAAAAACCAAACAAGACGACACTACTGACCGATAACATGTAGATATCGAACTCCACGTACTGTCACCTTATGGTACTGATTTATTTATTCAAGTATTTTTCATTAAACTCTGATAAATTGAATGGACGTGAATGTGAGCTAATCGCATGGCAGTTTTTTTTAATGAACTCGTAAATTCTTTAGTTATTGCTCAATGGATTCATACAAATTAATAGAAAATGATTAATTACTATCATAGACACCAGTCATGAAATTTATACATGTCTCCACAATATAGCCTTTGCCTAATTGTAGACCTATAAAGACCTAAGTAATTATGTATTCTCAATTACAGATTTTGATTTTAAATCATTTTTAAAGTACCTAGTAATACAGTTTGTGTTCTTGTCTATAATGAACAAAAGAAAAATCTTAAGCTCTAGTAGGTAAATAAAATAAAATAATTTATAGGAATGTAAAAGGCCTTTTTTTACAATCACATTTTATTATCATTATTATTTTATAATTTACATTTTGAGAAAAATATACGCTTAACATTAAATTAAGACGGTACCCCGAGCTAAACTAGCGCCACCACCTATTATATTATCTTTTTATTTTTTTTTACTTTGCTAGATGGTTCGGGGTACCGTCTTAACTTCTACGGACCACTCTGCAGGTATAGACCTCCTCCAGTTGAACCCATCTTCTGCTTTTTTTATCCATGCTTCTCCACCTATTTTTACAATCTCGTCTTGCCATCTTTCTTGTGGCCTTCCTTTTCTCATCTTTCCTTGAGCCTTTTCAGATAGTGTTCGTGCGAGTCCATCGCTCATTTTGAGGCGGATTAAGTGACCCGCCGATCTCCATTTAAGGGTTTGTGCGTGTTGGAGAGCGTCTACCCAGTACCTAGTTCAGTTATTTCTGTGATGACCGAGCCGACCTTTAATACCTAGGTATAATCTAGGCTAGAGTGCAGGTTGTCGTCATGGGTTGCACCTTCAACAAACACGTGTGTTTGCTTAAAGACCATGAAATTCAACGCTGAATAGAAACTCGTTCATTTTGCCTGTCTTTTTGTACGTTTTTTTTCACAATATAACTTTACAAACTTTCGATGTCTATTTTAACCATTTTAGAATTCATAAAAACCGTAAAACAAGTATTTTAATTTTCATTATGATATTATCAATTGTTTTATTCTTTTCAGAAGGATTTTTTAATTACTAGCAAACAGAGCATATACTGTGCATAATTTACATTGCAGGAAGAAAGACAAGCTTAATTTTTTGAACGTAGGCCGTTAAAATGTAAAAATATTAAAATGTAAAAATGGAACAAAACGAAACATTACTTTTTTTAACTGTTTCTTTTAAGTGTGTGTCAGTATTATTTTACCCACACTTAGGAAATTATTCAAATTCTTTAAAACATTCATTTCATTCAATCATCCGAAATTTATACCTTTATACATCAATCTATACCTACTCAAGACGTACTAGCTCAAAACAAGTCTGAAAAGTGAATAGATCTCCACATCACCGTTCGTGAACACATCGTGCACATTGAATAGACCAACCAACTGTGTGTGACCCTCTTATCACCAAAACGATACGAAAGATACAACTTTGACCTCGAATTAAACTCAGAAACTAGCATTTTCTGGCTCTTCCATTAAATTGCGTCATAAAATGCTTGATTTAGATAGACTTGACAAAACATTAAAGTTATTGTTTGATAGTTATTGTTTGAACAGATGAATTATAACTTCATATAGATACCTACCTACAATACACTAACATATTTATAACATTACATATTTTACCACTGGGTACCTACTCAAAGCATGTAAGTCATATAGAGGCCCGTATTTAAATAATGCTCAGCTAAACAATGTAAAACACACTTATATTATTCTGCTGTAGAATCCAAAACCAAAGTGAAGGAATAAAACTTATTTATCATTTATATTCTATGTAGGTACACGTACTATTTTCGTCGCTCATTTAGGGAATAAAAACTAAAGAAAATGAACCAATGACCAGCGGAAAATAGTAGGAATAAATAAATAATTAATGCTGGACAATTCACACAGCATTATCTAGCCCCAAGCTAAGCAGAGCTTGTGATATGGGTACTAGATAACTGATATACATAATACATAAATAATATAATGCAATACATAGATATTTTTTATTATATATAGAAAACGACCAGAACACCCTGAACAAATGTCTGCAGATCGTACACACATTTGTCCCGAGGCGGGAATCGAACACGAAACCTCCTGCGTCACAGGCAGACCATCGCCCACCGCGCCACAGAGGTCGTCAAAGGAATGAGGAATGAGTTACAATCCAAAATAACTAACTAGGTACATCTCAATTAATAAAGACCAGCAGATATCATGCAAAAGGTGACCAACAGTGATTTTCGCAAAAGAAATATCAACAATATTAGCATGGAAAACTGAGGAAATTTGCATTCTTTATCAGTGGGTAATGTAAATAATTATTATATTGTCTGCAGGTTCAAAATGGTGCAACGTGTGGCGACGGACGAGCGTCCATTTGAGTCGCGCTCCTCCGACGAGAGCGGTCTGGGTCGTACTGACTCGCCGAGCGAGGACACCGAGCCTGAAGCGGCGTTGGTAAGAACCTTAACTTACGTATTTACGTACGTACGTTAGGTATTCTCTATGAAACCATACAGAGTGGCTAGTACGAGCTTGTAACCAAGAAGCTTATATCCTGTAATACCACTTCTTGCTTGTAACCTACAAAACCAAAGATCATTTCTATATAGAAATGATCTTTGGTTCAACCATGACAATATTGTCATGGTTGTTCGTCGCGGGTCGGCGCGATTTTTTTTGTAGTTATTAATTGTTTTTGCAATTTCATAAGCTATAAAACGAGCGAAAAGTCATTTGCCGCTAATCGTAAACCATTTTCTATGAATTCATGATAAAACGAACTTCGATTCACTGGTATTTTTGGAGGAAATAAAAAAATACGCAATTTTGTGCTAAAAATCTACATTTTCCCAAATGTTCCCAAAGTACAAATGAATCACAGTTGATTTTATCATCAAGGCCTATGGTTAGAACCTTACATAGTGGCTACGAACTTGTAATTTATAGAGCCATGGATAGATACTAGTCATCATCATTATCAGCCCGTATCATCAACATGGTGCTACGCACGTGTGGCGGTGGACGATTATCCATTTGAGTTGCATTGCATTGCTTTGATGAGGTCTGATGATTAGCCATGTGGTGCCGGCTTAGAATTTGCACCACCCCAACTCTTCTCGTGGGTATCGTATGAGGCGACTAAGGGACATACACAGAGGGGTGGGCAGCAGCGCTCATACCAGAATACATCTACAACCGAACTGTGATCCACAACCCGCATGCCCAGCGTGAGGATTATGGGCATTACCCTTCATAGGAAAAAAATCAGGGTATGCCTGCGTCTAGCAGTGGACCATTATAACTCAGCTGTTGAGTTTGAGGTCTGGGTCTAACATAGTATTTGTATTATCTTTGCATCTGGGCCACACTGACTCGCCCAGAGAAGACAGCGAAGGCCTTCGGTAAGAAACATACATAGTGGCTGGGCTAGTAACTCATGAAGCCATAGATAGATACTATTATATATACAGGGTGTCCGGTAATTAATGGATAACCACGCAGGCAGTTGTTGCGGGCAGGGGGGCAACTCAGAAAATAATAAAAAAAAACTATCTGGGATTTTTTTTAAGTGCTAAATTTTATTCCTTTGTTCAAATTTTTGAGCACTGCGGTTATCCATTAATTACCGGACACCCTGTATAGCATCATTATCAGCCCGTATCATAAAAATGGTGTAACGTGTGGCGACGGACGAGCATCCGTTTGAGTTGGGCTGCTTTAAAGGGAGCGGTTTGGGCACATAGTATTTGTATTCTCTTTGCGTCTGGGAATGCAGCTACAGCTGTCTGGAGCGGCATTGGTAAGACCTTATACAGTTCTGTACCTCATTGAGGTAAATATTAGTGTTTATCGGGTTTATTGTCAACATCATCATAATAAAACGTCTTTTGAACAACTGCACTCTCTTCGTTTCAATCAGGCCGTGGAATGAGGAAATCACCCCCTCTAAAAATCAGGCGGATTTTTTTTATTGGAAATTATAGTTGAACCTCCATGCTTAACCTGTGTCAACAAAAGGAGGAAGTGAGGGCGCGGCCAATGTTAAAAACACGTCAAAAGAAACAACTAGTCACTTTGACATGCATGTATTTGTCGAAAAATGAATATGGTGTTTTTGTAATTTTACAAAATAAGATTTCGTCAACAAAATAACCGAGATGACCGCGTTTTTTGCATTCTCGATCTGCTATGACAAAACTTTTTTATCTTAATACAGTCATAGTAATAATCGTTGGGCTTCACTTACTCAGAGTGTTTTTAGGTTTTGATACCGTCAAGTCGAAATCATTCCGTGAAGAAGCCATCAACCAGACGTCTGAAATCAATTTCCAGACAGAATGCTGTGAAACGTGTGACTGCACTGAATAGTAATAACCACAATGGATACACAACAATAAGCAACAAACTTAAGCAAGCCAAACCAATACAATCAAATTCAAAAACTGTAAAGAAACTCATTATGACCGCATTCGAGAAGAAACTGAAGAGAAGGCGAATGATAAAGAAGATTACAGAGAAGGTGGTTAACACTTGCGTAATAGCCACAGTTGCATTTACGTTTGTGGAGATAAGCGTGGCCATACTGATACTTTTGCTCTGAGGAACCAGACGAGATGGCATTCAAGAAGTTGTGGGGAAGAAAGAAAATGTTACTCCACAAAGCTGCAGATGCTTTAGCGGATATAATTGCTTGGGCGACACTCATATTTGGCACATATATAATTTTTACGCTTTAGAAAGACGGAAACAATGAAGAAAATTAAATTCGTGTTAACCTTTCTCCGAAGAATAGCTGTGAAACTTAAGGAACGCAGTCTTCTTCTCGCCTAAAAGCAGGAGAAGCAGAAATTCATGACCGTTTGTCAGTAGTAGACAGATAAATTGTAATGTAATCTTTTGAATAAAAATATAGCATTTTTAATGCATCAACTTGTGTGGGTTTGTTCTCTTTCTCTACCACTGACACGTAGCAATTTCGTGGAAACTCGAGCTGATGCGTCCCTACGCAATAAACGAGAAAAAAAAACCTTCAAAATATTGTATGTAGTAGGTCCATACCTACTACATAGTATGTAGTAGGTATGGACCTACTACATACAAAATTATTAATAAAAAAAAAAAAATTATTGTATGTAGTACATACAATAATTTTAAGTTTAATTTAATTTAAGAAGATTTTAATGAATTATTAGGTCACAATGTCTCATCAGATTGGTTCCTGATTGGAGAAACCAACCTGATGAGACATTGTGACCTAATAATTGTCATTACGGAATTGTTATGGCTCGAACAACATATGACATCAATGGCGGGCTACCTTGGATGTATTAAGTCATTGATGAAAGTATTGACTGGGCAATCAATTACTTTATTAGATCACATGAGAAGTAAGTCGTAAAACGTTACTTCAGGGTCGAATAGTCGATGATGTCACGATAATATAGGCTCTACGATCTCTTAGTGAATCCACTAGGATCTCCTTACGTCTACTCTCGTAAGAAAAATGGTACCGTCGACAAAAACAATGTTTTCATTATTTGCTTGTCTTTTTGCACGCTCGTGGTCCCGTTCAGCTGGTCCCGTTGACTGGACCACTGAAAATATTTTTACGGTAGTCCAGTTAACTGTACCATTGAAGATTCTTTCATTCAGAGTGGTCCAGTTGATAAGATCACTGGATCACCGTTAAAAAACATTGGGAGACTGAATCGCTGGCACTATTAAAACTCAAATCATACACAGACACAATTTTAATTGTTTGAGAAATAAATTAAATGAATCAAACAAAACCTTGGCAGCCATGGCGTAAAATTCGACTAAGGAAATTTACCAGAGGAAGGTAAGCAGCTTCCTTTTGTGTATTTTTAACACCTCTACTGCGATAACCAAATGGTTGCCAAGCGTTGTTATTATAGTAAAACAACCTTGTTGAGGAAGCATACTCAGTAGTGGAAGAATCATGAGGACTAAACTTCAAAGCGTCTTCTGCAGAAAATAAGTCTTCTCAAAACGAAGCAAACATTCGTTAGTACGAAGCAACATCGTTTATAGAACTCCTAAATAATTCGTCTGTTTTACCTACAGGTGGTGCCACCAGATGGAGGATGGGGTTGGATGGTGGTAGCAGCATCATTCATGTGCAATATGATGGTAGATGGTATCATCTTCTCAGGAGGCTTACTCTCCACGCCTATCAAGAATGAGTTTCAGGTAAGTTCTTCTTAGCCATTAATAATGGGTATTTGTCTTACTTTTGTGTACCCGAACCGTTTCTCTTGCAAATTTACTCTGGTTCCTACATATACCATTATAGTTAAGTCACTCTCAAGAAATGTTTGTAAACAACTGACTACCCAAAATCTAAAATTCTCGTTTCGGCATCAAGTTTGAAATGTAATTGTCGAGAAAATAAGAGCTTAAATCGACTGTAACTGCTTTGTCAAAGAAGGGGGACTCCAACATCTCGTCTCCCAAGCCAACCTACACGTGGTTTACCCTACTAGATAACGAACTAGGCTCTGGTGAAAATATCACTCAACCTTCATAATTTGATAAGTCATATTTTACAATTATTCTCCACTAGCAGCGCCTTGCGGTTTCACCCGCGTAATTCCCGTTCCCGTGGGAATTCCAGGATAAAATATAACCTATGTGTTATTCCAGACTATAATCTATCTCTGCCAAATTTCATTCAGATCCGTTCAGTAGTTTTTACGTGAAAGAGTACCAAACATCCATCCATCCATACTGACAAATTTTTGCGTTTATAATATTAGTAGGATTACTTGACACTGGCAGAAAAGAGTCCAACCAGACTTATATTGATATTAACAAAGAATCATCATCATGAAGTGATTTTTAGGTTAAGCATGGGGCAAGTTTAACAAACATTGTATCTACAGTTTGTCAAGAGTACCTACCTAATACTGAAGATTCTGTAGGTAATGTTGATGCTGAAATCAAGGAGTAAAACTACTACAGTCCACCAAAAACGCTGTACAGAGATACTCGTAACAATGGCAAAACTATCCAATAGCGTTTAAGGGCCTATACTACCTCAAATCAACTCCGTCACATCGAAATATCTTCGAAGCTGCTAAATGTTTAACTTTGAAATTTTATATGGTAAAGTTCAGGACTTACTCCATCGATCATATGTTTCGAAAACACGATATCATAAAATTTTCTCGATAGAAAAAAATTGCAAAGTTACCTCTTAATTCTTACTAAAACCTAAATTTCTCAATAAATACAGAAGTTAAGACCTTGAGAATAAGCATGGTAATAGAACTAAGTATAAAGAACATTTAATATGTTTCGGTTTTTTCAAATAAAGTCCTAATTATTAGATAATAACCTAAAACTTGATTTTTGGGCTTGCGTTGCGTTGTTTTGGCATGCCCTGTCCCGCTCCTATGAACGCAAAAGCCTATGTCTATCGTTTTCACAAAACTTGAGGTTGTATAAGCTCTTAAAGGTGTTTACGCCGTTTTACGGTAAGTGGAGCTTGTGTTACGCTGTGACAGTTGAACTGTATAAAATCTAAATACGTATCTTAATATCTCTACAACGATCAAATATCTACTTAGGTACAACTTTTCAAATTAAGGCAAGATATTTCTAGAAAATCTCCAACTTCCATATATGAAGCGGTGATTAAGAAAACTCGTTGGCGCGCATTAGGCATAATCATAAACGGAATGCTAAGATCCACTCGTGCGCACATTATTTTTAGTCCGTAGCATTCGTACCACACCCTCGCAGTGCGTCAGAGCCGTGCCTCCTTGGAGTAGATTTACAAAAACATAAATTGTTGACGCACTGACCGACAGTCCCTGGCGCCTAGGTAGGCGCCTAAGGGCCGTTTGCACAAACCGATTTAAACGCGATCAACGCTGTAACTGTTGAACACACATGACAGTGTTTTGGTAAACTAATTGACATTCTATGCATGGGATAATGATTATGACATTTGGTACCTATATTGTAACCACTATAAAGTTATACTGAAGTTTTAAGTTCACGAGTATGTACGAATTTCGAATCTTCTGACAAAATACTAATAGTACCAAAAAATTAAACGTGAACGAAGTAGCAGGCGTGCGATAGTCTTCTTAGAGCGACAATAACAGACTAGCTCATTAGATGCGGGCGTCGTTTTAGTAAGAAAAATACATTTTATTGCGTCTCGGTCTCTGGTCATTTTTTGTCTCTATTTAGCTATTGGATCTTTTTTACGGACCGATTTTATGGTCTTAGTTTTGTTTTTGTACGAGCCAAGGTCAAATTATTTTAAATTAGCTACTCTACCTACCTACATATTATTATTTGTCTGGCTTAAAATATTTGCAAAAATCAAGAAGAATGGGAATTGCTTTAGTATTCAATTTATTTGGTTCGTTTGGTCAATTTAAAACGTCTCTATTTTGTTGTCATTTTAAATCATAGTTATTTACCTACTTGTTATTAACAACTAAAGCGTGATTGACATGCGCGTTCCTTCAAGGTTACACCTTCGTTAGAAGTGGGTCAAAGAAAAATTACATACATATATTGACATACAGGGTGTTTGGCAGACCGTGTGCCATATACATATAAAACCAGCGCTGCTATGGCACTAGTGCCACAGCAGCATGAAGCTGAGCCAGTGACCTAATTTGTGTTACATTTAATTTAATTTTAATAATTAGTTATTTAAGCAATGTAATTTTTAAATTTTGTTTGACAAAAAATAAACGTTTTCTATTATATTGATGATCCTTAAAATCTAAATGACTATTTTGAAGAAGTTTTGAATAAGAAAGTATTTTTGATGTTGTCCATAATTTAAACTACTTCCATCTGTTAATTTTTATACAAAAAACATGACTATCATTTTTTTTTTATTAGAACTGATAACCCCTTCTACCAAAATCGGCGGCGGCAACGATGACATTTTTATCGATACTGCGTGAGTGAGAAATGACGCCGTATGATTGTACGAACGTAAATTAACTTGACAGATTTAAACTAAATAATTATTAGCTTAGACCCGTTTCTTTTTACTTTGCGCATTTAGTTGACATATTGACAGGAAGTCGACAGTAATATTTATCTTTGGTAAAAGTAGGTTAAGTTTAGCTGTGCAAATGTTTTTGCATGCGCTCCGGTGCGTGAAGCGACTTGATAGGTTTAATGATTGATAAAGTTACTTATAAATGCCTAAATGCTTGAAGCATAGCTTATTTATTTAAAGTGAAAGTATTTACATGCATATTTCTTATTTAGATCCAACCAATCTAGGTACTACTTCAATACACGGTACAAATAATTACTATTTATACATCGAGTTAGATTATTTATAGTATAAAATTTGACTTGTCTATGTGCTTATTGTGTTAGCCTAAAGTTTTTTTTTATTGATTTTGATTTTGAATCAAGAAAAGGATAGTCAAATCGCCTAGCTAGGATATTCGAAATCGTTAAAGAATCACCTCATCATCTTAGAAATACCTTCTATTTACAATAAATCTGAGATTAGCTTAACGTTTGGTGAACTCGGGCCCTAATTTGACACTAAGCATCGGGAAAATTCCATGCATTGGAATTCGGAGTGGGCGCCCAGTCGGCGGCAAAATAAGGTTTTACATCCCGAGCCTTTCTCAATAATGTACCTAATTGCACTAGTAATAAAACATAATTGAACCGTAATATTTTAAAAGGTCGACGCACAATAATTTATTTACAAACACATAAAAGTCATTTAATGTTAAGGCGCAAACCACACCCAAACTAGCGCCGCCAACTACTTTATCTTATTATTCCGTTTATCAAAGGAAATTTCAAAATACCATAGCTCAGCTTGTGATACCTATTATAAGCTTTTTTTAATGCCTCTGTAATTGTCATATTCTCCTTAGTTAATGCAGTGAATCGAAGTTGCCCTTGGTGGCCACCAAAATCTATTTTGTTTTATTTTTACCAACCTCTGTGGCGCGGTGGGCGAAAGTCTGCCTGCTACGCAGGAGTTTGCGAGTTCGACTTCCGCCTCGGGACAAATGTGTGTACGATCTGCAGATATTTGTTCAAGCTGTTCGTTTTCTATGTATAATAAAACACCTATCTATGTATTGTAATATATTATGTATATCGGTTGGGGATAGATAATGCTGTGTGAATTGTCCAGAATTATTTATTTATTATTCATTTACTACATTATAACACTTAGACGTACAAGTACATTGACTACCCCATTTAACCCCATGTCATATTACCTATCGTTTAGTAAATATATACTAAACACGAGCTGAATTGGAGGGGGGAGGGGGGCCACAGCCATAGTCTTTTTTATAATCTATAATAGACCTTTGTTTGACCACAATATCACTTGATAGAAAGTGATGATGCAGCCGACGATGTATCACAAAGGTCTAGAAGATACCTATTCACTACTGTCTTGAAGACAAGAGACCTCACATATCTTAGTCTACAAAAATACTTAGTACGAAATATCCCCCTATCGTTATTAAAATAAGACACATTATTAAATGTACCAAACATCTCTAGAACAGCCATCAAATAGACCACAATTATGATAAGCCTTGAACGCATTCAAGTTAGCTGTAAACAATAAATATTACCATCGAGTTAAGGCCAAGGTCGAGTACGTTGTCTAACAGGTCTCCATTCAATGTTTCATTCAATACCGATAAATACTAGATGATTGTTTCATAAAATATGAAGCACTTAGTAATATTAGTTGCACTAATAAAACTAATGGACACACTGATTTTTTTGCCCATAACCCCCACGCTGGGCATGCGGTTTGGGGATCGCAGTTCGGTGGTAGATCTATTCTGCAAGAGGCGCTGCCCGCCACCCGGTGTATGTCCCTTAGTCGCCTCTTACGAGACCCACGGGAAGAGTTGGGGAAAGTTTTGTTTAGCTACCGCAAAAATTATTTCAAACTAAAATTATTGTTTTAACGCATTCACTGCGCAGCCTCAGCGGTGCGAACCGCAAGGGTAGCGCTACACGGATGTGAAGGAGGACATGCGCGTCTTGGGACATGAACGTGTTAGTATATATTATGTATATGTATATTATAATAGGATTCATTGACCTAATATTATTTATTTACACACATTATAACAGAAAAATAAATCTCTTCTTTCCATTCTACATAATATATCATACATTATGTATGTAGCTGCGCTTACTGAATATCCTCAAAATCTTAGAATTAATCAGCAAAAACCACTCATATTATTTCCGGTTCAGTGATTTATTTCAAGAATTTTACTTTTTTAAAAGTGTTCATTTTTGTATTAATGGAAATAAAAAAATTAATTGATTTGGCTTGACTTGATGTGGCTTTGCCCGCGCTTTTTAAGTATCCTATTTCCGTCTTCGGGATACTATTTACCTTCCTGCCAAATTTCTTTAAGATCCGTTCAGCCACTTAGGCGTGAAAATGAAACAGACAGACAGACAAAGTTACTTTCGAATTTAATATATTAAGTACTAGATTTTTCAAGTCTCCTAAGTTCATCCCCGGGATATTGTTTACTTCCCTAGTACCTTTCATTATAATAATACTAATAATAATAGTCATTTATTTCAGACAATTACAAATCCATAATAGTTAGTAACAATTGTCTTAATAATTATGTTAGTTTAAATTTGGCGATTAAAATATTATTTTACTAAAACAGCAATGCTGTGTTTATATAGCGGCCCATCTAGCTTATCCGCTATCATCATCAGGATTTAGATCCTTTCAGCCTTTTAGTCGCGGAAAGTTAATAGGCAGAGTTACTTTCGAATCTATCATTTCTATACATATAAAACAAAGTCGTGTTAGTTACACTCAAGAACGACAGGATTGATTTTCATGGTTTTTGATTTGTTGGATTTCTCTTAGTCCGAAATAGGATAAGAAGTATTAAAAACATTGGAAAGTTGACGAAAAAATAACTACCCGTGCGAAGCCGGGGCGGACCGCTAGTTAGTACCTAGTACCTAGTGCTAGTTAGTAATATGGATGTATATTGTATAACACCGGTCAGTACCCCCCCCTTAAAGAGCCTTAAGCTATTCTTACTTCCATGTAACCTATAGGTACGAAATCGTTCCGTACGTAATGTTATGTATTTTCCCGTATACATACATACACAGTGTGATCGACCTACAATCGGGAGCGATAACACCCTGACGTCACAGCAAAGAGTAAGTGGAGTAGGTATACGTCAGAACAGAAGCTCAGCTGGTAATTAATTACAGCTTTCATCGATTGTGGAATTTACCGACCAATGTGACTGAATATTAAGGCCACAACAGACGCAGCTATAAATAAATAATAAAATAAATAAATAATGCTGGACAATCCACACAGCTACGAATAAATAACACAGCATCATCTAGCCAAAGGTAAGCAGAGCTTGTGTTATGGGTACTAGATGACTGATATAAATAATACAATATATTAGATAGATAGATTTTTTTATATTATGTATAGAAATTATATTTTTAAACTCTTGAGCTCTTTGACACAATATATCGTGCTATATCTGTCGACATATTTTGAAGACGTTATAAAAATATACGTTATAGCTGCGTCTGTGGTAGAAAATATACTGTAATATACCATGCTATGATTTTTATTAATATATATTATAAGCTACGTCTGTAGTGGGCTTTAGGTCTGCCGAATTAAACGATCGCTGTAATAAGGATATTTTTTGTAATCGCGTAACGGTTATTTACATGATTATTTTAAAAATGAAAGTAAAAATACTGAAAATTATCTGTAATGTAAACTAAAAAAACTTCTTCTACTTCTGAAAAATTCAGGTGATAGGACACCTGAATTTTTCAGAAACCTTTGGGTCCCTGAACAAACCAATTAAAAAAAAAATACAAATCGGTTAGGTATGCCGTTTTTAAGATTTAGCGAGACTAACGAAGAACAATTGATTTTATATACAGGGTGTTTCGTACTTTTTAGGGAGTTACCACCCCCCCATCCTTAATCCCCCAGAAAATTACGTCGGTCCAAACAACAGCACATAATAATGTATACAGAGCACAACTCTTAAAACTACGCCAAAGAAAAGTTACGACGGTAAACCTTACTCTTTTCCTTACCTTGCCTTACTTACTCTGATCAAACTGAATTAAAAATAACCCGTAGAAAGCGAAACCAGCAAATATGTTGCTCAGTTATTCGTTATTGATGAATGCAGGAGCCTTGCATGAAATCCAGTTCGGCAACAATATTGGAAGTTTTCCACAGTATCACGGGGAACGTATTTGGGATCAGCAAAGTGGGGGGCTAGTCCCAAAGAAAATCTCAGACCCTACCAGCAAAGTTGTATTTCTTTTATAAACATTAATATTTTTTCACAAAACTGTCCCTGTTTCTGTGCGTTTACATAACATTTTTATGGATGTATTGCGATCATATTTAAATATGTTAGATATGTGTTTATGTTATTATATTTTATAAATTGCGCGTACCGCCGATTTTTGGAGAACAAAGATAGTCTGGATGTCAGATGCCTGTCCCCAAAGCAAAATACCATTAGACTGAATAATACGGAAATAAATAACTGAAATAAACTAACCTACATGTATCTAGCTGAATACAGCAAGCGATTTAATGTTAGCGATTTATTTATCGCTAAATCACTAACATATATAATAGTTTAAACTGCATAGGCTGCTGAACTAAGTCTGAGGTAGTTCAATAGTCATTTGGTCGAACAATATCGTTGGGACCGGATGGAACAGTTTCAGAGTGCAATAGGAACAAGCCGAGACTGAACTGAACTGTCTGAATTTCTTGCGACACTTTTCTAGATCTTTAATTTTTCTTGAGTACAATGAAATTCTGCAGATTTCATGTTTTTCGGATAAAGTTGAGCTTTCCCCCATTCCCCTTTCCTCTAGCTACCCCCCTGGTAAAAATCGCGAATGTAGTTGCATTAAGTTCTACCATAACAGTGAGGGGGCAATGTACTACCTCGGCCTCGATCGAGGCTTGAATCGAGACAAGGCAGGCCAGCATTTAACTTGTTCATAGTGCACTTTAACCGACTTTAAGAAAGGAGGAGGTTCTTATCCCGAGATGCTCTCATAAAAATTGTATCTCTCATTAAAACAGTTCGCCCACTGATGGACGGGGGCCTCCCCCTGATAAGCGCCATATTGGCTTTTGTCTCGTGGGTTAACTTAATTGTGCGACCCAAATAAATTATTTTTCACAATGGTCCGGTTTGTTCAAAATCAAATCTTCTTTAAGCTTTTAGAACGTAAGACGCTGTGTTTATTTATGTACAGTAATTATTTATCTTAATACCAGCGGTCCTAACAGACGTTGTACTGTCCAATACATGAAAACGCGTTCATTAAGCCATCTTCCGGGTTCAATTATTGTACCCAGGACCCACTGAAATAAACATAAATCATCCAAATCAGTAGAATCCGTTTCCTCAACTTCAACCTCAACAGCCTATAATAGTCCATCATTGCTGGACGCAGGCCTCCCCCTTATATTTTATCTCATGGGGGGTAATGCCCATAATACCCACGCTGTGCATGCGGGTTGGGGATCGCAGTTCGGTGGTAGATCTCTTCTGCATGAGGCGCTGCTTCCCGCCCCCCGCTGTATGTCTCTTAGTCCCTTAGTCGCCTCTTACGACACCCACGGGAAGAGTTGGGGTGGTGCAAATTCTAAGCCAGCAGCACACGGCTAAGCCAAGCCGACTAAGCCGTTTAAGAGGAGTTAGATAACTAACACAAGTACAGAAGAATTAGAAGAATAAAGATTTTTCTACAGTTAAAACTTTTACGTTTTCTTTTTTCTAGAAGTCATCGTAAAATAAAGGTCTCGAATCAAAAGATATTTAATACGATTTATAGGTCGTTCTTGTTATAAAATTTTCCATATTTATTGTAGATGTTTACTCTTCGTAGGTATCTTTATGTCTCACATTCATTTGACCTCCCTGTCAATAGACGACTGTGGTGCGATAATACTTTGATAAAAATAAATTAATAAGGCTGTCTGACTATTTTATGCAGCAGAATAAAAAATAGTTTTATAAAATTGATGTTTTACTAGAAAAATGTTTTTTTATTCATCATCATATATGAGAACATAAAAATGTTTACGAAAAAATTGTCGAAAAAAACTAATATAAAGCTTTCAATTGCACCAGAAGTCTACCTAAACCGAATTTACGAAATACTAAAACAGTTGGACTGCTGCCAAAATAATAAAAAATCTCGGAATAAAAAATATAAATAAAGTTTAAACGAGCTATGCCATTAATATTGCGTAATTTTTTCATTGTTGTCAACTTTCAGTTTGTTTAAATTTACCTACAAACACTGAAATAGTTCTCATAACATTTTCACACTTTTGTTGAATCTTTAAAACAAAGGGTTATTGTTTCATGTGGAGCTCGTAAAAGATCCTTTCTATAATCAGAAACAATCTTTCGGTCTACTGAAAGTATTAGGATAAAAAAACTAGGAAGGTAAATATTAAGTTATTAATATATAGGTAAATATTAAGTTATTTATATAAATATTAAATATTAACTTATTAATTAAATATTAATAAGTTTTTCGTACTGGCCACTTTAATCACAAATTTCTCCTCTTTGGTAAGGAATTCCAAATTCAAATTTGTACAGCTATAGACTCATGTATTTGTGCTTCGATGATCGTCATTCATTTGTTTTTTTTCTTCTGTTTTTTTCTGTTTGCGTCACTCATTTCACAAAATGGAAAACTTAAAATATCGCATTATTTACGAGTACGAGTTCCGCCGTGGCACTAGTGCTGCGGAAACAACTCGAAGGGTGAATGATGTGTATGGCGGTCGTGTTGCAAAAGAAAACACAGTTCGTTTTTGGTTCCAACGTGGCCAGCCAGCCAAATCCTGCCCCAAGCGAAAATTAACCCCAAAAAAGTTACTTGTAAGCGTTTGGTGGACTAGTGCCGGTATTGTTCATTACAGTTTTCTCAAATCTGGCCAGACTATTACGGCTGATGTCTATTGTCAGCAATTGCAAACCATGATGGAAAAGCTAGCGGCTAAACAACCTAGGCTGGTCAATCGCTCCACGCCACTGCTGCTTCACGACAACGCTAGACCACACACTGCGCAACAGACGGCTACTAAATTAGAAGAGCTTCAATTGGAAAGTCTAAGACATCCTCCGTACTCCCCGGACCTTGCTCCAACAGATTACCATTTTTTTCGAAATTTGGATAATTTCTTGCAAGGGAAAAAATTCAACTCCGATGGGGCAGTCCAAATCGCCTTCAAAGATTTTATTGATTCCCGTCCGACTGGTTTTTTTAGTAAAGGGATCAATGAACTACCTATAAGATGGCAAAAGTGCATAGAAAATAATGGTTCATACTTTGATTAATTAAATATATTATATTAAAAAATATTCGACTTTTTGTTCCTCCCATACAAAACGCCAATTTCATATGTAAGGACCTAATATTAAAACTAAATTAGAAAATTAATTTTACTCATTATTATAATTTTTATTATAAAAATCCTAAAATCTTTCATAAATCATATCTAGGTGGCCTTGCTTGATATAAGGTCCCTGTAACATGGTCGTTTGGTAGAAATCTCCGCAAGGGCAATAAGACCGCCCATTGCAAGAACTATGTAGGCATGTATTATCAAGTTTGTAAGAACTTTTGAACTGACATCTGAAAACCTGTGAAACTAAATTATATCTATAGAAAACTACTTTAATCACAAAGAAATTTGTAATCAAATAATAGAATTAATTTTAAACTAGTATTTACAATTGAAACAATTGTGAATAAAGAATAAGAATATCTTTATTCTTAGCTTAGATACAGTCATAATTAACTAGGTACTATTTACTAACTATAACACCAATAATAAGGTTAATTGAGCTAATTGCAGACTGTTGCAAACAATCTACAGGTAGCTGAACTGATATAGAAATATAACTATATTGATATATATTCCTGTCTATAGATTGTGTGGGTCCTAGTAGAAATATAGTTACATACTAAATTTATACGAACTGTGTTGAACTTATCTACGTCTGATGCAACCCCTAAATTTTCTGCCAAGTAAAAATTCACTTTCCAGTCCATTACTAGGACCTTTATAACCAACTAGCTTTCTCCGCGGCTTTGCATGTGTTTTTCGGGACAAAAGTAGCCTATTTCCTTCCCCGAGATACCGTCAATCTCAATGTAGAATTCCTTCAAGATCTGATCCAATGTGCTGGTGAGGTCAGCTTTTCTATTTGATTTCCTCAATTTAGCTCTATCCTCGACGGTGCCTTCGAAAACTTAACAGTCTTTCATGTCTTTTAACACTACATCTTTCTATCGGGCGAAGGTCCAGCCAGCGGCAGAACCAGGTCTCCCTCTGGACCTTCGCCAGGGAATGGAAAGCTGTAGTGTTAAATTCCCTGCCTGATCAGGCGGTCTTTTCTTCGCGTGTCCATACCATCGCAGCCTTCTTTCCTGCATCTTGTCGGCCAGGCTTCCTCGCGCGTACTCAAAACAGCCACATACAGAAGGTATTAAAAATCAGTTTGATATTATTTTAACTCCATTCAGAAGTCGTGAACTTGGATGAGATCAGCGAAGGACCTTGTGGAGTGGCACAAGAGTTTGGAGGCCTATACCCAGTGGCTGAAGTGGTGTTGTGGGTGATGATGATGAAGAGGTCGTGGAATCCCTGTAAACAATTTTTCCTTAAGGTATAGGTACAATTATGATTTGCAATGCAAAATACAGGGTCCAGCGCGTAGGCTACATTGAAATAACCATTCATTTCATTTGACGTTAAATAATATGTAAATAACCAAGTAAATTAGAATGACGTGGCTTAACTCTATGACGGTGATGTTCTCTGATTAACAATAAACTCTCAGATACCTAAACAAGCAATTAGCAGCTTTTTCAACTTTGGCGGTAAAAATCTTTAGCAAATTGGCAGCTTCTTTATTAATTTTGTTAACAAGATCCGTTAAGTGCAAGTATAACTCGCGCACCGAGGATTTTAACATTTGCTATAGGTACACCATTATAGGTACCGGATAAAAACTTTGCTTTCATTAATAACGAAAAATAGTAGGTATTTTTGATGATCGCTTTGCAAACTTCTGTGTAGATAGTACGGTCAATTTTCCGACTTTATTTCAAAATTTAAAAAAAAACCATCAAAATCTTCTCTTTTTCAACAATGAAATAAAAAGAAGAAAATAAAAACTATGTCTAAGCCATTTAACATTCGTGAATAATCTATTTTTTTATTTATGCCATAGGTAATTACAACTTCCAAAATTATGCAAGATTTAGTAGAGATAAACGTAATTAGCTATGGTCACTGAATAGTAGGGATGTCCGATTTTTTGCCAACTCTATTCCGATAACCTTTAACTTTTATAAAACCAAAAGCAAACTGAAAATTACATGCAGCCGATTTCACTTTCAAATGCGAACTTAAAAAAACTTGAACTATGCCCGTGAAAAAACAATGAGCAGAAACGTAGGTAAGTAAATAAAAACATTGTATTACGTCGAAGCGAAGACAATTAATTAAACAGGTGTTTAGGCGCATAATAACTTCGACGGTGTACATCATAACAACTTAGCCGTAAGAAATTAAATAAGTCCTTTAAGATTTTAATTTACCGTAAGATGGGCTATTTGGAACAAATTTTACACGGTTTTTTCCCTTTACTTGATAGAAAAGGGAGCAAAAAACCGTGTGTTCTAAATTTTAGGTAATGGAAAACTCTCTACATGGTAGATAATAAAATACTCGGTCCCTTCAATTTCGCTACGTGTATACACTGTACGTAGGTACATTATGTGTGTTTGTTAGGTTGTACATGATGTGCTTAGGTAAATAGGATAAGACCACACATCGCTAGTACCTACGCTGCAGCCAAGGCACGTCTAGGAATTACAAATACATACTTAGTACTTGTTACTATACTAGATAACGGAACTTTCTGTGAGCGTCTCAGAGTCCTAACTCATTGTTTGAAGACTAAACCGTTAGGTCTTGAATATCTCTAAGCTTTGCTATTAAAATCTAGATTTTTGTTTGGAGTTAGATAGAACCAATTTGTAAGTAGGTAAGTACTTTGCACGTTTTTTTCTGGAATAAAAAGTAGCCTGTATTCTGTATACGTATGTATATTGTTAAACTAGATCTAGAGCTACTTCGGTGCAGACGCATTTTGTATCAATGTGAAGTTATGTGACGTTTGTAGAAGGTTCGAGTCAGGACCGCTTTATGTCGCATTGGTTGGTGGGGTAGACTTATGTCCAGCTGTGGACGTATGTGGACTGAGGATTTTTGTTATAGTGCTTACCCGCACTCTGGGTATCTCTAAGAAATGAAATAAGTTCCCAAAAAAAATAGTACTCCCCCCCCCCCCCACTTTAAGTACGGGTGTGCTCTAACCAACTAAGCCACGAAGTTTCAGTCGGTTCCATCGAAAATCTTTGGGACCTCTTACGTACATATACTACCGGCGCTACAGTCTGTAAGAAAATTGATCATAATTTTGAAAACTTTATTATAATTATAATGATCTATTTTTTAGAAAATAGATGTAAGTGTAAATATTAGTTGTAATTGTTTTTTACATAATTATAATCTACGAAATAAAGAAAAACTAGTGTTTTTAATAATAATACTGAAGTGTCATAATAATAATGTTTATTTTTAGACTTTCCTAAGTGCACAAGAATGCATACCTACTTTGAAATATCTCTTCTATTAATCATAACTATCCATGATAATTATTCTGAAATCTCTACTTCTCTATTTACTGTGTGTACTTATTAAATCAACCTACAGTATCGAAACTTTTTTGTCATCTTCCTCCCCGCCATTTGCAATGATCTACTAACGCCCGAATACTCAAACGCAACTCAGATTTAAGTACCTACGTCTCAAGTCGTGTGAATAATCGAAATGTGTCAAAAATTCGTCTCTTGAGACGCGCTTAAATTTGAGATGCGTTTGAGTATTCGGGGGTAAGTGTTAATTATCATAAATGGTTATTTAATTAAAAAAACTTTTAAGGCGTTTGTAGCCTGTTAAGTTATTTATTAATTTGTCTAGTAATTAGTTAGGTTCTAAAGTTGGGTAGGTGTTTAGTTAATCTACGTATATAAAACTTTTGTGTTAAATAAAGAACTCTGAAAAAAAAACAAGTCCGTAAGAGGTCCCATAAAATTCCGGGCCTGAAGGAAATTTTTGATGGAGGTTCCATCAAAAAATTTTGAGACTGATTTGATGATGATATGATGTAAAGTTTAAAAGAATTTAAAACTGAATGTGCACAGTTAGTTTTGTCGTGTTTATCAAGGATAGTAAGTAAACCAGTTCGAACTGTTACGGAAATGAAGTCATTACATTACTTCCACTTTTTTATAAAGCAATATAAATAAGTTACATGTGATATGTAAGTAGCTACAGCGCAATTCGATGTAGGCAGGTATGTAATAAAACTGATTGCAAGAGGAAGTCGTCGGATAATGTCACTGTGCCATATTGTAGCTTAAGGCTCTAAGTTCTACCTCTAAGTTCCTCCGATATAAATGTACCTACTTTTCGATTCATTTAGAAACTATACCAAAAAAAAATTAATAATCTTTTAATATAATCTGGTTCTTTAATGAATGCCGCAAATACGAAAGTGCTCAGATGCCTCCATACCAGGCTGATCCACCTAACTAAATCATCTATCATACCTACTGTACGTACATGTAAGAATAAGGGGCCCGCTGATGATGATTTGCCCATACAAACGTACTACCAAAATGATTTGTAATTCGAACATATTTCCACCATAATTTGTTGTTTTTCGTATTCGACTAGTATTTAACAACCAAGGACCTAGAGTCCTTGATCTTTTAGTATTAAATCATACTAAAAGACGATAAATTCCTCATTTTTTGAAGTTGGTAGAAAAAGTCAATGGACACTGAAAATAAATATGCTTAAGTGTCTACTGGACTTGAGAGGCCACAGCATTTTAAATTCTAAGTAACCAGCCTTAACAGTGCCTATCCTTTGTTTTAGATTGGAGAATCTCAAGTGTCGTTGGTGAACTCTCTGCTCGCCGGATTTTACCTTCTAGCCGGACCTTTCGTATCGGCCCTAGCTAACAAGTAAGTTGCACTAGTTAAGATCATATACAACCCCACGTTGTTGTGAAAAGGATAGACATAGGACTTAGCGTTCATAGGAGCGGGACAAGGTATGACATAACAACGCAACGCAAGACCAAAAATCAAGTTTTAGCTTATTATATTATATAATATATTAATGCTGGACAATTCACACAGCATTATCTAGCCCCAAGCTAAGCAGAGCTTGTGTGAGTACTAGATAACTGATATACATAATATTATTATAATACAATACATAGATAGTTTTTTTTTAATTATATATATAGAAAACGACCAGAACACCCGGAACAAATGTCCGCAGATCGTACACACATTTGTTCCGAGGCGGGAATCGAAACCGCAACCTCCTGCGTCACAGGCAGACCTTCGCCCACCGCGCCACAGAGGTCATCTATTTACATAGCTACGTTTATGAATGTGGGTTCTTTAACCAGTGCTTTGTTCCAGGTATGGATTCAGGGTTGTGACCATCATGGGCAGTATTATATCAGCATGCGCCTTCTTTTTGTCTTACTACGCGAACAGCGTCGAATATCTCTACTTTGTGTACGGCATCCTTGGAGGTGAGTTTAATTCTTGCAGCTATAGTTTCTGTTCACGACTTCACTCATGTAAAATCAAACCTTAAAAAATGTATCTAAATGTTTATTCCATATTTTCCCCACAGGAATCGGGCTCTGCATGATCTACCTGCCAGCAGTTCTGACCGTCGGTTTCTACTTCGAGAAGTGGAGGGCTCTGGCCACCGGCCTGGCACTCTGTGGCTCTGGTGTTGGCACCTTCGCGTTGGGCCCACTGACCACCGTTCTCCTTAATAAACTTGAATGGAGGTACACCATCGTGGTTCATGGAGGTTTGTACTTGCCTTAGTTCTGATAGGACTGTTTTACTATTCTATATAACTTTTTATTTCTTTCAAAGTTGTATATAATCACGTACAGAAAAATCTTTTTCTTTTATTAAGTAGTCCCATTTCCGGTGGTTTTATAACCATGACTATTTTCTTTGCAGGTATCTTCCTCCTCTGCATAATTTTCGGCAGCATGTTCCGCCCTCTCAAACCAGTGCGTGTGACACTGGACGACAACTCAGAGGCAGACACCGCACGCCGCCACGAGGAAGCTGTAGAGAAACTTAACTCCATGATCAAACTCCACAACAAACTCGACTCTGGGATCTCGATGCCACCCGAAATGCGGTTCACTAACAAAGCCAGCCCGCACACCTGGATGGGAGTAGCCAACAACACCCACTATCCAACCGCTGAAGAAGTGTTCCGTGGAAGCAATTCCCATCTCAGCAACAACATGGGCAGACGTGCATCCGCTAACGCCGGAGCGCTGAAGAACACACTCGGCAACAAACCTCTGTTTATTGACGCAGTCGCGGAGAAAGACGAGCAGGAAGACTCCAATAGCAACATCGATAACACTGAGCCTCTGATAACGGCTCCGACTCAGGTTAAGATCATTGCAACACAAAACCATCACAATTACCGCCGCTCTCACGCTGATTTAGTGGCGAGGCCTATGTACAGAGATGATATCTTTTTCGGGGCTAGTTTAACGAGACTTCCCCAGTACACATCTCGGACTTCCCTCGGCTATCACGCATTCGTGACCCACGTACCGACCAAAGAAGACGTGCAAGAAGAACAACCTGGAAAATGTAAAATCTGCCCGGAAGCCGTCAAGAGAACGCTGGCAACTATGTTGGATTTCAGCCTGTTTAGATCACCGACGTTCGTTATACTGGCTCTAAGTGGAATGTTCACTATGTTGGGATTCTTTGTTCCGTACCTCTACTGTAAAGAAAGAGGTTTGAAAAATGGAATGACACAGACAGGCGCTGAGTGGTTGGTACCCACGATTGGGCTGGCCAACATCATTGGCCGTGTGATGTGCGGGATGGCGTCATCAGTGCCGAAGATATCTCCCTTGTGGGTCAATAACCTGGCGATTACTGCTGGCGGAATAGCGACTATGGCGAGTGGTCTGACGTATGACCCGATCTACCAGTACGCATACTGCTGCGTTTTCGGATTTGCTGTTGGTGAGTTTAACATTCCTTATTTCGTTACTATTTAGATATTAGTTTGGAAATTATATCATTTCTCGGTAGAATTGTTAAGCATTTGATCCTATTATATATTTAAATGGTATCTGCCACCTCTAGTAGGTAGTACCTATGCTTTGTCCCAAAAGTGTAAATCCGTCTTCACCACCTTGAAGTTTGAATTCAATAATTATCTTGTTTTGTTACACTCACTGAAATCCGTGCACAAGATAGTGTTTTAAATAAATTTATTTTGTCGCAGCATGCTTCGCATCTCTCCGTTCAATCCTGGTGGTAGAATTCCTGGGTCTAGAGCAGCTGACCAACTGCTTCGGATTGTTTCTTCTGTTCCAAGGACTAGGCGCTTTGCTGGGAGCTCCCATCGCTGGTAATCTATTTGTTCTCCTTAAAAGTTCATGCACTTCGTTTTCGTTTGTTTGGCATTCAACCAGTCACTACATTTTTAAAAAATATCTTTATTTTTATTTTGATAACGTTATTTCTAAAATAACGAATCCGTCATTAGAACTATTTTTTGTCTCTCGTTCCACATATTTCTCTGTAAATAACATCGTCTCATCTAACTCGTTCTCGTTAGATGTGGACAATAGATTAAAATTAAACTGCATTGCCTAACCGTTGGCGCCGTCTATTTCTACTGCGAGTAGATATCGGCTCGGTGCCAAATTCCTACCTTCAAGCCCACATTACAATGACCTAGGCTAACATAGATAACTGTCATGTGCGCTATATAAAATGCAACTTGCGTTGATAGTACGTGCAGGCAGAAATTTATTTTAAAATCGTACCTAGGTACCTACGTAATGAATACTGTTTTAGCATATCGAAGCCTGTTTTTCCACTCAAACTCAATAACTTTTTAGGCTTACAAAATTTTACTTGAGGCTTACAAAATAAGCACTTAGACAAAGTCCAGTTTTATACTATTAACAAATAGTAATTATTATTGAAGACTTCTGTGGCACGGTGGGCGACGGTCTGCCTGTGACGCAGGAGGTTGCAGGTTCGATTCCCGCCTCAGGGCAAATATGTGATCTGCAGACAGGGTCAGTTCAGAGTGCTCTGGCCGTTTTCTTTATATAATAAAAAATATCTATTTATAAGTTATCTAGTACCCATAACACAAGCTGTGCTTAGCTTGGGGCTAGATAATGCTGTGAGAATTGTTTTATATTTATTTACTTATATGTATATTAATCACTGCTGGATCTATATACAACAGTACCTACATATAGCCTCGCATTATGAGCGCTTTATCATAGTTTGTTAACACTAGTCTATTTTTGGCATAGTTAATATTTGTAGATTTTTTTTTTGGAATGGTTTGATATGTAGCGTTACTCCTGCTATTATGTTATTTTCTTTTGTTTTTCTATTCCTTTTTAAAACAGTGCCAAATCGTTTTCTTGCAGGCTTGCTGTACGATTACACACAAAGCTACGACATTTCATTCATCGTATCAGGAGCATTCCTTCTAATCTCAGCCTTGATGTGCTATCCAGTCGACAGAATTAGCAGGTGGGAGAAGTCAAGGGCTAAGCTCAACGGAACGCCACAAGTTTGATCCTGAATTCAAAATATAAGGGGACTGCCTCAGGGAACTAGCCTTGGTCCGAAAACAATCTCGTTTTACACGAACCAAATCTACCCTTTTGAGGGTAAAGATTGACTCCCGTTTTCAATTCCCCTATTCATGAATGACTGCATGAATCATCACAATGAATTTATTCGTCCATGAATATGGAGATTGTATTGAGATTTTATATCCATAGACATTTGGAATGTTTTACATGAGTTTAGTTTTTGTAAGTTTTGTAATGTACAAAGATATTGATTTTTATTAAAGGTATGCGTGTTATTAGTAACATTCCCAATAAGCCCTTTTGACAAGCTGCAAGGGACGTTTGTTTCATTTTGCAATTTTTGTTTGAAGTCAGTTGAATGCATTTAATTTAGTTTTAGGCGGTTAAGTACAAAGATTCTAAATCAGTTGCAGTTTTGTTGAAGAAGTCCAAACGGAGAGATCTAAAGCCAAAATGTACTTTAATCGTAAGTAGTATAAGTAGTATAGATAATCGTGTGTGCCTAACTTAACTTTACACGGCGTCCCACAATACTGGTTATTCACATTTCTTTATAATAATTAAAATTGAAGTTTTAAGACCTCATAGCTCCATTTATCCATCAATTCTAAATATGTATGTATCCCTCATTGTTATGTTCAGGGACACCGTGAATTAAACTTAAAATCGGTGCATAATATAAGACTCTTAACGTAGGTATATTATAATCATATTTTTAGTTTTAAGATGAGAGTTTGGAATGTGTGTATTTTATAGATACTTTAAACAATGATGACGTGCCTTATATTAAAGTGATACTTAGTTTAAGCGTTGTAATCTTGAATTTTTGTTCAAGTATACCTTTGCCTAACGTGGCATTGAAAATCTCATGGTCCAATATACCATGGAAAATTTTACCTTTTAAAACATTTAGTTAATTGAGGCTGGCTGTTACTTAACTCTCTCTCTCTTTGTGAGAAAGAAATAAAATTAAGGAGGGAAGGGAACTTTCAATAAACATATCGGAAACCTAGCTTTTTGCTAAGTATATAGGTAGTGCGTTACTCACTCTGGGCAATTTTTTTACGAAAATTTAATAATGTCCCAAAAATCCTGCCGAAATCGAAAATTTTTGGGACATTATTAAATATCGAAAACCATAAAACACTTTCATGTCTGAAAACACAGAGTGCGATATGTGCGGGTCGCACCGCCGACGCTAGGAGTGATAGTGCTAGACTAGACTAGTCAAACTAAAGTCACGGAGCAAATACAGAGAACTAAAGTATAAATGTCTACCTGAAAGTTTCTGCACCTATTTGAAGTTTTGCAAAATTGTTTAAATTTTATTTTGTACCTAGAAAAGAATAGTTAGGTACGTTTTGTAACCTTACTTACGTGCTAGTCTGTGTTAAGTTATTAGAATTTGACACAACCTTTTCACAGTAAATTGCTAAGTTAGGTTTTAAAGTAGGTAAGTACCTAAATGTACTGAAATGTTGACCCGTTGTTGTTGCGGAAATTTTATCAATAACAAAACAGAAGAATTCTCGATATCGGTTGCAATGCAACAAACAATGCAGCCTCGTTTTAATGACAGTTTTGTAATATATTATTTTTGTTGATTACACTGACTTGTTTTATTTTATGTACCTATACGATAATTCTGTACCTACTGGTGGTGTTTTAATTCTCCATCTAGGAACACACACACAATACACCGAATAAAGTCTATCGCACTCCTAAAAAGCACCGCTGTAGCACAGCAAAAACATGTGTATCAAATATGGGCTTTATTTGCTATTTTATTGGTATAGGTTTTGAAGGTCCACCAGTTTAAAGTCGCCCAGCGAGCTATGGAGAGAGCTATGCTCGGAGTTTCTTCGAAGGATAGTATTCACAACGAATATGCATCAGACAGAGAACCAAGGTTATCGACATAGGTAGCTCAAAGGATTAGCAAGCTGAAGTGGCAGTGGGCCGTATTTGATACACCTGTCTCGAGAAGAACCGAAAACCGCTGGGGTAAACGTATTCTTGAGTAGAGACCGTGACTCAGCAAACGTAGTGTAGGACGCCCATCGACCAGGTGGGATGACGATTTGCGAAAGACTGCTGGCAGATGCTGGATGAGGCAAGCTGAAGACAGGGCGCTATGCTATGGCGCTCATTAGGGGAGGCATATGTCCAGCAGTCAAATCAAATCAAATCAAAAAGTCTTTATTTCCATAAATACAAAAATGTACACTTAGAAAAGGTCAAATTCTTAAAATAAAACATTGACACGGAAATAAAGTGATATTTTTGATTTCGGTCGCTTCGGTATGTAGACTAAAGTAAAGAAGCGACGAAGAAACCTTTAGCCTGTTAGTTGTTATTTTTCGAGTTGGAGCAAAACCCGTCCCAAGCTTTTTTATCTTCTAGATAATCTGATATTTTGTAATAAGCATTTTTGCACAGAAAGGTTTTACAATTTGTTTGAATTTATTTACTGATAGATTTTGCAACTCACTAGGAATTTTGTGGTAGAAGCGTACCTATAGATACATCCTTTATAAGATACATTAATTTTGTGAAGCCTAGTTGTGGGCACAGCCAGTTTATGTTTAGGTATTTCTAGTATTTACATTATGTAAATCGCTATTTTTCGGAAAGTTTTTGATATTTCTATGAATGTATAACAAGTTTTCATAAATATATAGACAGGAACTGTCATTATGTTAATTTCTTTGAATTTATCACGCAAGGATTCTCTGGGACCCATATTATAGATTGCACGAACAGCCCTCTTCTGCAGCACAAATACGTTGTTAATATCTGCAGCGTTCCCCCACAGCAGTAGGTATACCATTAGACATAATACTGTGCACAGATGTACTAGGGATGCTAACGCATATACCTGTGGAAGTAGCTGAAATAAACAAGTCTGGATGTATCCACGTCTGTAAGATGACGGATTTTTTTGACTGCATACGCTGCAAAACTAAGTCTCTTCGATAGGTAGCTTATCTATGTGTGGGCCCCATTGAAGTTTATTATCTAAGGTGAAGGTTAACTAAGAAGGTACTGGCTAAGCCTTTTTTAATGCCTCTGTAATAGTTTTATTCTATTTAGTTTAGGCAGAGATACGAAAATAAGTAGATTTTGGTGGCCACCAAGGGAAACTTCGTATCTCTGCCTAAACTAAATAGAATAAAACTGTTACAGAGGCAATAAAAAAAAGCTTATTATAGGTATCACAAACTGGAAGATGGATTTTTGAAAATTCCTTTGTTGAACGGAATAATAACATAACATAGGCGGCGGCGACGCTAGTTTGAGTGGGGTATCTGCCTTAAATAATTTACGTTTTGTTCCTCTGCTTTATTGTCATTTAATACTTTGAAACAAAATTATCATCGTCATCAGATTTTGCCCTTCGTTGGCCTTTAAAACTTTTGTGCCATTCTTTACGGTCCTGCATAGTGCCTATAGTTAACAAAATATACCTAGTTACTATTGTTTGACTCAAAATATCTTGATTCTAAATCGGAGTCAGAGTAATAGTTTTCTGTGATCGGAGTAGGAGTAGGTAGGTACCTACCGTAGATCGTAGGTAGTCTCCACTTGCTAGATTTTAACAAAGAGAATATAAGATTATAAACAAGTTCCTACAACAGTCCACAGATCACTAAAACTAGTCAGAGACTATAATCCTTTACCAGAAACTTTTAATTTTTTATTACAACGTAGTAAGAAATAAGTAGACGTAGATGGAAAGCCTTCTTACTCTAAGGAAGTAGAACTACATCTTATCGGAGAGCAAAGATTATTTTCAGAGCACTCTGAATGGTAGCGCCATCTATCAACGAGTAGATAATACTTTGTAACGCCATCTATCAACTCGCAATGAGATTTATTAACTATAATTCTGTTGGGTGCAAGTTCCTTGGTACCTTAGATGAATTATTAAAATCATAGATGGCGTTACAGTCGCACCACGCCACTTTTCCACCACTGTTTCTTTCAGTTTGTCCATGTTATGTGAATTACAAAATTTAAGAAAAAACTATTGGTAGGTAATTGCAAATAAAAGAAATCTTGGCGGAATAGATATTATATTCGCATTTTATTTACAAAAGATAAGCCTATGAGTTAGAGTTGGGTCCACGACGACGACCGAAGGTTTGAACTACATTCACGAACCTGAAACAAAACCATTTTATGTTATTATCAATACAGAAAACATTCCCAAATATTCTGACAAGATAGGTGATGTTTTAGCAATTGCTGTGAAATTTGCTTGTATTGAAGTATAATTTTCTTCAGACATAATAATAGTTCTATTCTCAGCCTTTGAGATTCATTGGATGGTTCAGTACTACAGTGGCCACAGGCAATACAGTAAACGCTGGATTACATATGCAGGATCAATACGGAAAATGTATGCAGACATCCTTCAGCTTCATGCACAAGCACTTTGACCTGATTTAGTCACTGGGTTGCTATTTGCCTGAGGCTTATAATAAACTAATAAGATAAAATAGGTGGCGGCGCTAGTTTGGCTCGGGGTACTGTCTTAAGGCCTATAAATGTACTTACATTATGTAAATTGGCTGATATAATAACAGATTCCAAAATTTGTATTATGGCATTAGTTTCCGATGTTGCTTAATTGTGGTAAAAACGTAGTGTGCTTGACGATTATATCATGTTTGAAAGTTGTACCTTTGAGTTCAACATTAGAATTTAAATATCTTAATATGATTAAGATTTATAGCTAAACTAAAACAAAAATTGTTACCTTCTGTTGTACTGGATCCTCCTCTTGGCACGGCCAGTCTTCTTCTTTTTCTTTTGTTGTTTTTCTACCTTGGGGGTCTGTCCCTTGACCTTACCTATAAAAATAAATTACTTCATGTCTTAAATTTTAAAAGATCAGGCACACCAGCTAGAGGAGTATTAAATGCTTTCTGATTTGTAACTTGTGAATTTAAAGATTTTGCTGATATGAATCCATGTTTTGGATCTTTAAATACCTCTGTAAAAGAGTAAGTCTTAATCACATCATCTATTCAAGACTGGAGCCACAGACAGCAGCCTATGCCGTGGCTGCTTCCAGGAAGAAGAAACTGTGAAACACGTTGTGTTGTGGTACAATGTACGGCCACAGAGGAGGCCAGACGGAAAACGGGATGAATAGTCTCATCGAGATCCAACCAATCCAACAGAACACCCACAGAAAAGCTGAAACGAAGCTGTCAATCACCAAGAGTCCTGCTCCAGCACTTCAAGGAGCTGGGCTGGTTAGGGCCTGATTAGGCAGGGGGACAATGCACAATACACTCCCATGCGAGATGTCAATGCAGATCCCAGTTCCCCCCCACTTAGAATTAGACCTCTGTAAAGCTGTTACTTTTTAAGATGTTTGTTTTAACAGAAAAGCTATTTGTCCCTAGAAAAATTATGTATATACAAAAAGTGCAAATTATCTCATCATACCTATTGCCCCTTCTCATCAGCACAGAGGTCCACATCACCAACCAAGCTTGGCTTGGTGCTTCCAACTAATTACTAATTCGAACTATTGTCCCTATAGCAACATAAGATTACTTAATAAAATAATAGCACCATGAACTTACCAGCACGAGCCAGAGATCCGTGCACTTTACCACCGAGCAAGGGGATGGTCAGGTCTAGCTCAGCGCTAGACAGCTCCGACACCAGGCAGGAGTCTTCAAGGGGAGCGCCGCACACCGACAGAGTCAATTCCTCTTCACTGACTCCGGCGAGAGCACGGACGCGCTCCTATAAAGTAAAGCTATGTTGTATTATTATGTTCTACATATGGCAACTCCAGTGACGTTTTGAAACCAAAAAGTGCTACGGAATTAGTGTTTTAACTTTGATTTAGGATATCAATCATATGTGGGTTTAGAATTTCAGTGGTAGAAATAATAAACAAGCACAAAAGTATACAAGCTAGTCTATGGATGAAACAGGGTCGCATAGAATTTGGTTGGACAATATCATAACCTAAAATTTGGGTAATAAAAATTGTTGTTTTCTTGGTTTTCAGTGCTGATCAACTGATGATCAATATAATGGAGTTGGAATTAACTAGTTGCGGATATTTTAACACTAAGAGGGAACAATATATTAAAATGTAGTTAATATTTTAGTCACTTCACCAGGCTTAGGTGGACTGATGAGAAGACAAGTAGGTGAAACGTACCTTGATCTGACCAATGGATTCTTCTCCATTGACGTCAAGAACATGCGTCGACTGTCCTCTGATATGCAGCTGCATTTTGAGGGTTCTGAAAGCAGAACAGAAATAGGCAACAGCGTGGTTACAGCGCACGATAACAGATCTTCAAGAACACCACAATTTCGCAATATATTCACTATATGGTAAGCGGAATAACACTTGCAGATGACAAAAAGTGATAAAATGTAGTAATCATACTAATATTAGGTTGAAATCTCTAATAAATAAAGGAAAAATCCAAAATTCTAACCTTATCAGTCAAGTCTGACAAGCGAAAGAAACAAAGATGGCGGACGTTTAATGAGCGAGATTGAATGAATCACAGATAAATGAATGAATGAAATATAAAGGGAAACGGAAACTGTAAAGTTGGGAATCGTGATGACCTATAATGAATCGTACTAAAACCTCCTACGAAAACCTCGGACGAAATAAACTGAAAATAAATGAAAGGTATTTGTACATTTTAAAACAGTGTGTGAAATAATTTAAAGTTTCAAACGTTATGAAATACTCGTAGTCGAAAAAACCGTCCAAAACCGTCTTCGGAGATCGGGGGACTATCTCCGAAGTTTGATTAGCGTGACCCATGTTCTGGTGTTTGTAGATGAAGATTATAATTTATGTGATTTCTTATAAAGTGCAAAATATATGAAATTGTGAAACTACATCCAATTTTAACTAACTCCTTAAAACAAGAGGCTTAGAATCACGAGCAGAGTACAAATCCAATGAAAAAAAAATTATGTCAATAACCTTGGTTCTCTGTCGGATGCATTCGTTGCGAATTCTATCATCAGAGAAACTCCAAGGTCAAATACAAACTGGAAGAAATTTAAGATTGACTTGGACATTAAAGTAGAACTAAAAGTTTCACTGAAAACTTCCGAGAAACTTGACTAAGACTTAGAAAAGTTCATAAAAATTATACAAGAAACTGCGTGGGAAGCTACTCCTGCCATTAAATCATGAAGAGCTGTTAAGAATGTCTATCCCCTCAAAATAAAGATGTTTAACGATGAAAAGCCCAAACAAAGAAACCGATGACACCAATCAAAATCTCTGCAAAACAAAAATAAATAGAATTTTCTTACAATAAAACTTAATAGGCAAATTAAAAAACACAACACTCACAAAACAAATACTTATCTACAAAGTCCAACCAACGCAGTACTCTTTGTTGGAAAGCTACGAAGAACATGAAACGACCCATAATTCAGACCCCATCAATAAAATCAGGACCCGGTGAATGGGTCGTTAGCAATTAACAAAAGCCAAAGTATTTGCTGAACATTGAAAGAACATCTTTTAGTCTTATGAAGGCCAAGAAAACTGTAACCCTGATGCACCCAAAACCTAAGATGAAAAATATGTCATAAAACTTGTTTCACCAAGTGCAGTTTGGCGTAATATTAAACAAAAAATAAACACTAGATAATCCCCTGAGTTTGATCTAATTTAAGGTGAAGTATTACATAATCTACAAAAGAAAGCGTTAGTTTTTTTAAGGAACTACAAACATTAATTATGGTACCTATATAAACTAGATTAGGTATATAAATAACAACTAGTGCTAAGCAATGATATTATAATATAAATGAGGTAGATGTCGCACTAGCGCGTGGAAACTGAGGCGGCCAAATTAAGACAATTGTCGTAATTTTGATTTAGTCGAATAACAGCAGCGAGCGAGTGACCGCGCGTGACTTTGTGCTTTTTATATGCCGAGCTGTGTGTTCTGACAATGCAAAAACTATGGTACAAAGGTAAAAAAGGATGAATAAGTTATGTACCACACGTAAGTATATAAAACACCTCATAATTTACGTTTTATTTCGAAATTACAGCAAATTATCGGTACATAATCAAATATTTTAAGTGATGCTAAAAAGGGATAGAGAATATTGACGACAACCGCAGCGCGATAGGGACAGATAGCGTGCGCCGGGCGTGCGTCATAGAGTAATCAATCAGAAGTATTCAGAAGGGATCTCATACTCGTAGGCACAAAATTTACTTTAATAGCGTAGCACTAAACATCTTTTCTTTTCAGTAATTTTTAAATATAGTAATTGCTTCTTTTAAAATAATAGTCGATCTTAATTAGGCCTTTAGAATTAGGTAGTAGACATGCGCAAATAAAATATTTTTGTCATCTGTTAGTCTGTTCTCAGAACAATGATAATAGTTTCATTGACTAAACATTTACTTAGAATGTTTCAAACGAATAATAATACCTTTCTAAGGTAATGTCTCATATGTTCCTTGAAATTATATATTAATATTCAAACAAACAAATTGTTTCATTAAATGTCCCTTCTGTAACAACATTTCTCCTAATCTATGTAGCTCTCGCGGATTTCAAGCGCAAGTCTAAACAGATAGCTATCCTTTTCTATATCATTTGTAGTGTATTATCTGTCGCATTCATTGTTGTAACCTATGGATACGCGAGAGGGGTTTATTCCGGAAATCCCCCACGTCCATCCCCCACGTGGGGGATTTCCGGAAAAAAATTCCGGAAATCCCCCAAATCGAATCGATCAGTCTCATGGGGGATTTCAGGAAAAAAAATTCCGGAAATCCCCCATATAGCTCGACCATAGAAATATATTAGTTCTTAATAACCTTTAACTCGTCACCGCTGGCTGCTAGTGGTAGCTCACCACTACAATGAGAAGTCTTCCAAAGCAAAAAACATCAAATGCGATAGAATTTGCCAAAGACACTAACAGCTGTCGAATTGACACATACTGTCAAAATGACACATACTGTCAAAATGACACATACTGTCAAAATGACACATACTGTCAAAATGACATACTGTCAAAATGACACATACTGTCAAAATGACACATACTGTCAAAATGACAATGTCAGATGTGACTAACAGATCGGGCTTGGGGCTAGACAATGCTGTGTAAATTGTCCAACATTATTTATTTACTATGTCTTATATACAGAAAACAGACTGTTTCGACCAAAATTGTTAATGAATGTCGTATTGACGGTAGATGTCATAACTAAAACTATCATATCTCGGGAACTACTAGTGCTGGACTTTCAGTTCCTGGCTCAAATGATAGGTACGAACAAAATCTACATTTCTAATGACAGCTGTCAAAACTAAAACTGTCATATCTCGGGAACTACTAGTGCTGGACTTTCAGTTCCTGGCTCAAATGATAGGTACGAACAAAATCTACATTTCTAATGACAGCTGTCAAAACTTAAACTATCATATCTCGGGAACTACTAGTGCTGGACTTTCAGTTCCTGGCTCAAATGATAGGTACGAACAAAATCTACATTTCTAATGACAGCTGTCAAAACTAAAACTATCATATCTCGGGAACTACTAGTGCTGGACTTTCAGTTCCTGGCTCAAATGATAGGTACGAACAAAATCTACATTTCTAATGACAGCTGTCAAAACAAAAACTATCATATCTCGGGAACTACTAGTGCTGGACTTTCAGTTCCTGGCTGAACTGAAAGTCCAGCACTAGTAGTTCCCGAGATATGATAGTTTTAGTTTTGACAGCTGTCATTAGAAATGTAGATTTTGTTCGTACCTATCATTTGAGCCAGGAACTGAAAGTCCAGCACTAGTAGTTCCCGAGATATGATAGTTTTAGTTTAGACAGCTGTCATTAGAAATGTAGATTTTGTTCGTACCTATCATTTGAGCCAGGAACTGAAAGTCCAGCACTAGTAGTTCCCGAGATATGATAGTTTTAGTTTTGACATCTACCGTCAATACGACATTCATTAACAATTTTGGTCGAAACGGTCTGTTTTCTGTATATAAGACATAATAAATAAATAATGTTGGACAATTTACACAGCATTGTCTAGCCCCAAGCCCGATCTGTTAGTCACATCTGACATTGTCATTTTGACAGTATGTGTCATTTTGACAGTATGTGTCATTTTGACAGTATGTCATTTTGACAGTATGTGTCATTTTGACAGTATGTGTCATTTTGACAGTATGTGTCATTTTGACAGTATGTCATTTTGACAGTATGTGTCATTTTGACAGTATGTGTCAATTCGACAGCTGTTAGTGTCTTTGGCAAATTCTATCGCATTTGATGTTTTTTGCTTTGGAAGACTTCTCATTGTAGTGGTGAGCGGTCTACCACTAGCAGCCAGCGGTGACGAGTTAAAGGTTATTAAGAACTAATATATTTCTATGGTCGAGCTATATGGGGGATTTCCGGATTTTTTTTTCCTGAAATCCCCCATGAGACTGATCGATTCGATTTGGGGGATTTCCGGAATTTTTTTCCGGAAATCCCCCACGTGGGGGATGGACGTGGGGGATTTCCGGAATAAACCGCGAGAGGTAGGTATGCATATGTCGTAGAGGACCTAAATCTGAGCACCGCGCAGTATGAATATACGTCATCTTTAGTAAAACATCATTGGTGCTAAGCCTAAAAAATGACAGACCCACAGCGTAGTCCACGTGATAGTTAAACTAACTTAATCTAATAAATGCTTAATTTCGACTGAAATACGTACTTACCAAATCAATGGAAAATTGCCGAAGTAATCACAATCATAAATCATTTATTGGACACAAATAAACATACATTAATGTTATTGAATCCATAGACTCCCGAATTAGTATTCTGTATTTATTAAGTATTAAGTATTTCTGTACCTACTGTATTTCAGGAGTCAGTGGCATCTCCCACGTAAAATAAAATGTTGAGTCCTTACAAAAAGATATGGGTACAGGTACTCAAATATACGCTACCTTTTAAGCTATTTCAAAACTTTCTAGGGCTCATAGGTAAAAACCATGTCGCTGCAGTAACGTTTTCAGACGTTACTGCAGATAAATGTTATTTTCTCGAATTATTCTGAAACCTTAATGCGCACAAATTTTTATTTCTGGGGCTCATTCACAGGGCATAGCGTTCTGATTTTTCTATATAATATGTATAATTATTCATCTTGATCCGAGTCTACATGTCGCTGGGGTATTTTATTTTTTTATTTGCTTTGGGTGGCTTGTGTGTCACTGCGGCCATGATAGACCTATTGTGATCGCCACTTTATACGTTCACCCCTGAAGCTGCGGCGTTCATAATTCGCCACTAACCCTTGCAGCTGCTAGGAACTGTAGGATTTTCTTCGAAGAGATGTCTCTTAGCTCATCTGGGCTGTGCAGATGCTTGCCCAGGTGGATGCTACGTTTTTGCATTAGCGCTCCGCACTCTCCTAGCAGATGGAGAGGCGTTTCTTCCGCCTCCTCACAGAATCTGCAGGATTGTGTGTCGCTCAGTCCCAGTTTGAACATGTGCTTGTTGAGGCGACAGTGTCCAGTTAGGGCTCTTGTCATAATGCGAAGGTTACTTCTGTTTAGCGCTAGGATTTGGTTGGTGTACCGTTTATCAAAGGCTTTTATCAGTGATTTTGAGTGACTCATGCCCGAGGACTGTTTCCAGAGCTTGGTTGATTCCTCGAAGCAGGAGTCCAGAAGGGTTCTGAGAGCCAGACTTTTAGGTATGCCGCAGAACGGCTCAGGGCCTAGCTGAGTCCCCTTGGCCCCGGAGCGCGCGAGTTCGTCGGCACACTCGTTGCCATTGATTCCCGCGTGTCCCGGTACCCATCTTAGGATGACTCTGTTGTTTGAGCCCAGAGCGTTAAGGCGTGACACACAGTTCTCGACTAACTTGGACGTGATAACCTTCGAATTCAACGCTAGGAGGGCCGCCTGGCTGTCAGAGATAATGATAATAGTTTGGTTGGTGTAGCGCTTTTCCAAATTTATATCCGCGCATTCTAGAATGGCGAATACTTCTGCTTGGAAGACAGAGGCGTAATTACCTAGGTTAATGCTTTTGCCGTACCTGGGTCGCTCTCCGTACACTCCGCATCCTACATCCAGTCTCATTTTGGAACCATCCGTGTACCAGTTAAGGCACCCGTCTTTGCAGAGTAGCTGTCTATTTAGCCAGTCTACTCTGGAAGGAAGTTCCACTGTGAAGTGCTTTTCAACACACATGTCGTGGAAGCATGACATCAGTTGTCATGCTCAAAATGTAAAATTCCAGAGTTGAGTCTTGCAAAGATCTCAGTTTCTGGGAGAGCCAGGTCCTTCTGCCCAGACAAGTAGCCCTATACATGCTGGTCTTTGCCTCCTTGTGGATATGTAAATGGAGCGGAGGTAGTCCCAGCAGTGCATTTAGTGCTAGTCCAGGGGAGGTGGACATTGCTCCCGTAGCCATAAGGCAGGCAGTCCTTTGTAGACTGTTAAGTTTGTTAATTGCAGTCGACTGGAAGGCTTTGTCGTACCATACCATTGAGGCGTAGGTGATTATCGGCCTCACAATGGCAGTGTACAGCCATTGGGCAATCCTGGGGTTGACGCCCCAGTTGGTGCCCATTAGTCTGCCGCTGGCTCCTAGTGCCATCTTCGCTTTTTGCAAGACGTTGGCTAGGTGTATATTCCACGTCAGTTTTTGGTCGATGGTAACGCCCAAGTATTTTACTTCTGTGGAAAAGGTTATGACTTTACCGTTTAGGTTGGGTTTCGTAAGCTTGTCTAGCTTTCGTTTATTGGTAAACGGTATAATCACAGTTTTGTCAGCGTTGACTGAGAGTTGACTGTTGCTGCACCAGTCGCTGACAGCGTTGAGAGCTCGCTGCATGATGTAAGATATGGTGAATTGGCAGAATCCTCGTACGACGATCACAAGGTCATCTGCATAGCCTTGCGCATCGATATTAAGGTCTGCCAGTCTGCACAGGAGCTGGTCCACGGCTAGGGTCCATAGGATAGGCGATAGTACTCCGCCTTGGGGACAGCCCCTAGCCGTGGATATCTCAATAGTTGATTGGTGAAGGGCTAGTTTTGCTCCCCTGTGTGTGAGCATGTTCTCTACCCATCTGGTTTTGGTCTGGTCGACATTCTTGTTTGTCAACCCGTTTACCAGCAGTGAGATAGGGGAGTTATCAAAGGCGCCTTCAATGTCAAGAAAAGCACAGAGTGCGATTTCCTTGTCCTCCATTGCCTTCTCCACTTTGTCGATCAGGCTACTTAGCGCCGTCTCCGTGGATTTGCCCTTGCAATAGGCAAGTTGGCTATGGTGGATGGGAGATGTGACTAGTGCCACATCCCTAATATGTCTGTCTACCACCTTCTCCATGGTCTTGAGAAGAAAAGAGGAAAGGCATATTGGTCTGAAGGACTTTGGCTGGCTGTAGTCCTTCAGACCAATATGCCTTGTCGCTGGGGTAACGCACACACCGGAAAGCTCACTTCAAGAAGAAATAAGAGGAGCTCTAGCTCCTCTTATTTCTTAGCCGGTGAATGGAAGAAATTCTATTTTAGCAGTACACATACACAATAAACTTTTATTATATAAACAAATCCTCATGTCAATCTGGACCTATGGAATACAGCTCTGGGGCTGTAAAAGTCGTGGCAATCTACACACTGGTGGACACAATGAAACAATTCCACTTAAAAAAAAACTCGTATTTAACTATGTATCTTAATATTAATGGATCTTTATCTTCAATTAAAATCAGAAATTCTTTATTTCCATAAACACAAAAATGTACACGTAGAAAAAGTCATATTCTTAAAATAAAACACTGACACGGTATAATAAAGTGATATTTTTGTCGCTTCGGTGTGTAGTTAGTCTACACGAAAAGAAGCAACGAAGAAACCTTTAGCCTGTTAGTTGTTATTTTTCGAGTTGGAGCAAAACCAGTCCTTAGCTTTTTTATCTTCTAGTCTAGATAATCTGATATTTTGTAGTAAGCCTTTTTGCACAGAAAGGTTTTCACAATTTGTTTGAATTTACTAATTGTTAAATTTTGCAACTCATTAGGAGTTTTGCTGTAGAAGCTTATACATTGTTGCTCTTTGAAAGATACATTTATCTTGTGAAGCCTGGTTGTGGGCATAGCGAGTTTATGTTTATTTCTAGTATTAATATTATGTATATACTTAGCTATTTTTAGGGAAGATTTTCATAATTTTTATCAGTGTACCTACAACAAGTTTTCATAAATATATTGACAGGGTCATTCATTATGTTTATTTCTTTGAATTTATCACGTAGGGATTTTTGGGAACCATATTATAGATAGCAAGAACAGCCCTCTTCTGCAGCACAAATACGGTGTTAATATGTTAAATGTTAATATCTGCAGCGTTCCCCCCCACAGAATAATATCGGAGTTCCCCCACAGCAGTATACCATATGACATAATACTGTAGAAGTAGCTGAAATAAAAATGTCCAGATGTACCTATCCACGTCTGTAAGTTGACAGATTTTTTTGACTGCATATTATATGCCATATCATAACTAGGTAGACTCCCATCCTGTAAAAAATGGAATCCGTACCTTTAAAAACGGGATATGAATTTTTGGTGTTTCGTTGTTGGACAAGTTGAAACTAAATTATTGTGGCTTGATTGTAATTATACTCTAATTTATCTTACGTTAATTTAAAATATGTATACATAATAAATATAAAAAACGAATTAATATTTACAAAACACTAACATTATTGTTATTTATCTAAAAATCTCTATTCATTTTAGAAGACATTCTAAGCTGGAACAAATATCCGCAGATTTCTATCTATACCTTTGCAAACATTTGCCCCACCCACCCCGGCGGGATCAGGTCTTCCTGCGCGCTGCGTCGCAATTTCTTAATAGTTTTCAAATATTTTGCTCAATGTTTGGCATTAGATAATAATGTATCCAAACAAAATTGGTTTTCTAAAGTTGTCTATCATTTTGACACTTTGTAGCTCGTGATTGGTTGAATAGAAAAAGCGGCTGACGAACGAACGAGACGAGAGGACTGCTCGTGTGATCGCTCATCACTCTCTGAATGTGATTTTGTTCCGAAAAATGGTGAAATAAAATTAAAATATCCCTTCCATTGGCGTAGAACAACAAAAGCTTAAAAATGCTTTCACGGCTGCTGCGGCTGTTACTGTTTTCTCTCGTACATTTGGTTATGGACGTACTTGTTGCTGTACAAAATTTTTACC
This sequence comes from Eupithecia vulgata, assembly GCA_946478455.1. NCBI lineage: Eukaryota > Metazoa > Arthropoda > Insecta > Lepidoptera > Geometridae > Eupithecia > Eupithecia vulgata. The sequence continues at coordinate 5,082,135 of OX297869.1, read as the reverse complement.
AACAATTCTCTGCCAAAAAATGTAGTTTACCGGAAGAAAAATCAACAAAAAGTGATATAAAAATCCTCCTGGAACATGTGCCTAAGATTAGGAAAAACCCTAAACACGTGGTGCTCCTTGCCGATATGGATAATCATACATTTAGCGACTTGGCTCGTGTGGTCATTTGGAGCCTTGTTGCCGGGATTCCCTACGTTAGTTTCCACGATATTACAGGTAAAATCACAAAATGTGTCGTGTATCTTTAACTGATAGCACTATCTAAAATACCTATCATTTCCGCAGTACAAAGACTTGGACCCTATGTTTACAAAATTAGAATGTGGTCTCACTATGCAGTCGGGTCCAAAGCTAACCCTGTAAAGGTTTTGCTGTTGCTGACAGCTGGCCCTGTGTATTATAGCCATTTGAATTAAGATTATCACTTATTATCAATTATTATTTGAATTATTTATGATTTATTTTGCATTGCATCATCCATTAGAGAATTGTCTACTAAACTACTTTGAATTGCTATACATTACAGTTTCAATAACTGATAATGATAAGCTATCATTTCCTGTTCTTTTGCGAGTTTCTTACTAAAAATGATTTATTTTACAGGAGAACTAAGTGAAAACGAAGAAAAACTATTTTTGGAGGTGGAAAAACATAAAAAAGGAATTCCAGGTTGCATAAAGTGGTCTAAAAAGCCTGATCTGAATGGATATAGCAAAGGCGTTCAAGCACACACAGTCAACATCAATATCTTTAGAGATGCTGATGGTAGATCACGGTTAACACAATGTATACGAGACCTTGCAGAAAATAAAATCACAATAAACACACATACCAATGATTTCACAGCACAAGACTTAGATAATTTTGTTGGTTCAGCATACCCTGCCATTCCTGACCCTGAGGTGATTTTATACACTGGTCTATCATGTTTTACACATGGCTTTTTGCCATGGCAAATAAGACTTACAGAATTCATACGTCTTTCCTTAGATCATAGTGTACATGTAGAAAGTTATATAGGTGCTTTGTACAAATTTAATAAATGTGATCAAAGGTTTGGTAAATGAGGTGTAGTCTTTCCATCTGTCTCAGTGTAGGCCTAAGTGAACTGTATATTTTGTAAAGATGGTGATACCTACCTAAAATGTTTTATAAGTACATAGTTTATGTATGCCTAGGTTTTTACTAGTTTGCATAGAAATTGTGTAGATATATTATGCGATACAAGTTTTCTACGAATGCTTCTATGATAGGAACTATCATGAATGACACTGTGACAAGATTGTTTTATTAGTTATTTCTCTGTATGTTGTTGATTATTTTTATTTATAGTATGTTTGTTGGCTGTTTGACACATCATGGTGAAAATTTGTGATATTCATTTCTAACATGTAATAATTCTGTAAAATTCCATCTAATTGAGACCATAATTTTAAAGAATTGTAATAAGTTTTAATACTTTAAAGACCACTTTGATACTAGTTGGATAAGAAAATAATAAAATGATTTATTGGGAAAATCAAGATGTTCCAGTCCACATGCTGCATTGAAGAATTTTCGCGCGAAACTATAGTGTTGTACTCAAGTCAAGTACAGTATATAAAAATAGCACTTAAATTTTTTCACCCGTAATGCATTCCATCCAATTTATTAAATTTTAAAACCGCTCCAAGATATTACAGTGCTCGCTCGGTGTTGTAACCAGTGAATGCGTTATGAACTGCCGCGACTCTTTAATAAAGCTCAATTCGCACTATAGTTCGCGCAACGATTCATCAACACATGATCTCAGCACTATGCGGGAAATCCTTTCAAATAGTTATCTTAGTCAAATGAATTAGTCTCAAATAATACCTGCCTAATTTTATTTTTTAGCATTGAAACCATGCAATAAAATAGAACTTAAATAGTATTACTTGCTTTTAATTTTGCCTTCTCTTTCCTTCAATATAACTACTGTATTTATTATCTTTAGATAGGGAGTTGATTATTTTCATTTTATTGATCGCATTTAGTTTTCTGCGTCAGCAAGTTAACAAAATAGGAATACAGCTTTAAAAGGACAGGCTTTAGACACAGCTTTAGACAGGTTATTTGGTGTCAGCATTGATTCTTCACCTACCTACCTATAAATGATTTTAGACTAAATAGGTAGTGTTACTTCGCCTTTAACTTTGATTTAAAGAAAAACAAAACATAATTTCATAATAAAATTTATTGGAATAACGTGTGTGCACACTAAATAAACACAAATATTTACAACTGACGCGAGAAACACCTTCCATCTGGAAAAAGAAAGAACAAAATAATATATCACAGCCTTTAACTTACAGATATCAGAAATGCATTCATATCTATCTAAAAAATATAAGAAAAGTATGTTTGGATTTTTATCCGTTCAAAAATGTTTACAAAATACGCAGTACAATGGTGTTTTAATTCCTTAGAGTATTTTATGACAAACCTTTAAAAAATAATGCATGATTAATAAGTTACTACCAACTTTACAAATAGGACCACTAGACAACTACAAAATATAAACGAAAATAACATAGAAGAAATTTACAGTACAATCAATTTACTGATAACAAACTTGAACAGACTTCAGTGTTAATAAAAACCTGTTGTTATTTATTCTGTACATACATTTCTGACATCACATTGGGCAAGCAGGACCGAAAACAAACAGCACCTAAGTACTTGTTATTTTTTAGATTTATACATTGCTCAAGAGACTAGATAAATGTACACTACACGGATCAGAAGTTATGTCAAATATACGAGATAGTTTCGATTATAAAGAAATTTAGGCATTATTACGACTATTTACAATGTTGTGTAATTATTAATGAGAATACAACCTTTTGGGCATGTAACCTGGTGATCACCGGCGGTACCGGTGATAGCTGCCGCTGCGCGATCGTCTTCGCTCGTAGTCCCTAGCCCGCTCATACCTATCGTGCCGTTCAGACGACCTGTCGCGTCGCGCATCTCGGTCGTGGGAGCGTTTCTCGCGACGTCGCGCGCTCGAGCGGTCGCGCGACTTTGGACTGCGCGAGGTGATGAAGGGAGACCGTCTCGATCGCTTGCGGGGCCGTTCATCATCGGAATCGTCCCTATATTTTCCCTTTTCTTTGCGGTCGCGGTCGTCACGATGCGACCTGGGCCGGTCCGATTCCTCGACCCGCCTGTTTCGCGACTTTGCCGCTTTTGAGAGCAAGTCGGGTTCGCGTTTCGAGCGTCCCTTGTTTTCCTGTTTTACAGATTTTTTCCGCTTTTCCTTTTTCTTTTTCTGCAAGCTGTAGCTTGGGCTCTTTCGCTTACGTTTCTTTGCAGAGCCGTACGCTGACCCCGAAGACCTTGCGCTGTTCGTGCTAAAGCTAGAGTTAGAGTCTAGTTCTGAGTCACTGGTCACGCTTTGTGGGCTCTCCTCTTTCTTTGCTGGATTTTTTGGTTTTTGTACTCTGGGCGGTGACTTCTTAGATGCGTCTTCTTTGTCTGTAAATTTGTCGTTTTGTTTCTTATCTTTCGGTAAATTTTTATCAGCCGTTTCTGTTTCTACAGGTGGTGGAGTATCGGATGATCCTGTAACAAGAATTTTCCCATTAAATTCGAGCTATCTTTTTATTGACTAGCTACGATAAGGGTATCTTCACCATTGAGACCACTCGTGACGTCGTCCATGGCTGCGACGATTGGGTATCTACTACCCAATTTCATTGGTATGGTTTTCTTTTTTTTTGGTGTAAATAACAGTTAAAAAGGGAAATAAGGTTTAATTTTACCGTCAATTTTACATTATTACTATAGTCGGCAAGGCGTCCGACATATAAAAAATGACAACAGTGACAACAACATGACGACTTATTTTCTTATCGAATACTAGGTAACTTTTTGGTTGTTCCAAAAAGTTTATAGATAGACTCGAAGAGCGTAATCCTCTCTTGAGGTAGGTATCATCATGCATGTTTAACTGGGCAGTTATCGCGTGACCTACAAAGACGACATTGACCCTGTCTGTCGTGAAACTGGTTCCTGGTTTGCATTTAACTTGCGAAAAAGCTTGAGAAAGCTTGACCTTTCCACTGGACATTGAACTTTGAAGGGTTTGATGGGTAATTAAAAGTGTAATTTGTTATTAGTCTTTATAATAAGACAGAGAAGTGGCAACTAAACCTCTTCCGACATTTGTATGGTAATAAAATGATTGTACGATGTCTACGAATACCTACCATGTTGTGTATATACATACATATATCTCTCAATCCTCAATCTGATAGGACTGACGTTAGGTATTTGTATACAGGGTGTTTGGTGGAGGGTTAAACAAACTCGGTGGGTGTGTAGGTGGACCTATTTGTGAAATACAAATTGAAGGAAAAGTCCCTGTTTACAATTTTTTTTAATCCTGTTTTTTGTATTTTTTTAAGATTTTCCGAAATTTTACCTCTCTACCCCTAGAACTTTTTTTTGGAACGTGTTTTCTAGTAAATTTTTTACTCGCTTTTGGTCTCAGATGTATCCTTAGTCTTTTGAAGGCATTATTTATTTGAAAGAACGTGTAAATAATTAGTTATAAGCTCTCAAAGTTAGAAAAAGTAAAAAAAATAATCAAGAAGGACAACTTTGCATCGTTTTAAAAAAATAATTAATAGCGATCGAGGATTTCAAATGCTTTTAAAAATTTCTCTAAACATCGCTTATTACAACGGTATACCACATGTAGCCGAAAAATCTATAAACTTGTCAAAAATTAGCACTTAAAGGGAAAATGGAGTAAAAATACAAAAGAAAAAAAAAAGATTTTTATTTTTTTTTATTTACAAATTTTGTTCAAAAACCTCCCCTATTTCTAATATACGCGCGACACCTACGTCGGATTTCTACTGTAGTAGTACGGAGCGTTATCTCGTCTTTCATCTTTGCAAAAGCTGCGTCATTTCTTTCAATCAATTGTTCCTTTGTTTGTATTTCTTTTTCGTAAACCAGCTCTTTTGCACGTCCCCGTATGCTAAAGTCAAGAGGAGTGAGATCTGGGGACCGTGCAGGCCATGAGATGGGGCCAAGCCGTCCAATCCACGAGTTGGGGAACGCGTTGTCTAGGAACTCTCTCACTGTGAGACGATAGTGTGCCGGACACCCATCATTTTGAAATACTATTGGTCGATCTTCATGAAATATCGGCACATTGCTCATCAATTCAGGGAGGTCATTTTGCAAGAATTCCAAGTAATTGTTCCCGTTAAGAGTGTCCGGTAAGTAGTAAGGTCCAATGAGATGTCTACCAATCACACCTGCCCAGACGTTGACAGAAAATCGCGTTTGGTGCGATGTTTGCCGTACTCCGTTTTCCCTTTAAGTGCAAGTTTGTAGACTTTTCGGCTACATGTGGTATACCGTTGTAATAAGCGATGTTTAGAGAAATTTTTAAAAGCATTTGAAATCCTCGATCGCTATTAATTATTTTTTTAAAACGATGCAAAGTTGTCCCTCTTGACTATTTTTTTTACTTTTTCTAACTTTGAGAGCTTATAACTAATTATTTACACGTTCTTTCAAATAAATAATGCCTTCAAAAGACGAAGGATACATCTGAGACCAAAAGCGAGTAAAAATTTACTAGAAGACACGTTCCAAAAAAAAGGTCTAGGGGTAGAGGTAAAATTTCGGAAAATCTTTTTGTATTTCACAAATAGGTCCACCTACACACCCACCGAGTTTGTCTAACCCTCCACCAAACACCCTGTATAATCGGATTATGAGAGTTGAAAATGAAAGAGTACACCTGTGTTTGCGCGCGTTCACACACCAACACCCACACACTGTGCGTGCTTTTTTGGGATAATAATGTCATGCGCTACGCACGCAGCTATTATAGTTTTGGTCTCGGTTGATTGAGATAGGCCGCCGCCCCACGTAGCCGAAAATTCAAGAAAATTTATGTCCTCCCTACATTATTTTTGAAAGAGGATTTCTCAAAATTCACTTTGGATATATGCACATAGCGGGCACTTACACCTTAACTCTAGGTACTAATTGCTAGCTAGCCTAGTTAGGCAACTAGATAAAGACACACAAGTTTGTGAAAATTTGTGTTTGAACGGATCAGGCTGTAATTTTGCACGCATACACTTCTATACCTGGAATAACAAATAAGCTACTTTTATCGAAAATAAACCGATGCGAAGCTAGTGGTGATAAGGCTTTTGTTATAGCACAGTATATGTACACTGTGGTTATAATGAGTAAGGCTTCACACTTTTTTGGGATGTAATAAAATTTCTAACCAAGAGCGGCAGCGGTAAAACTAGCTCGATTTCGCGCGCTGTGCGGTATTCCGCTAATATTATTTTAGTGAGCAGTGGGATACCGCGTACAGACTCTGCTTTCGCTGCCGCTCTGGGTAGCGAATCCCGCGTTAGCCTGAACAGGAGGCCTTTTTTAGTTATCCAAAATACATAAAATGATTTGTTTCCTTTTTTTTTGTTAAAATTTTATCATAATAAAAAGTACCTACTCATTTGGCCAGTTCGTAAGACGCAATTTCGTATTTGGAGAATTAAAATAGACTTCCAGGCCTGAAGAGAAATTTCGTTAAATAAAGGTGCAAGTAAATGCTGCCTGACCACACAACTATTTCAATGAAGATGAAGAATTTCAATATCAAAAGCAATGTGCAATTATAGAAAGTCAAGGAAATGCCCTTGACCGCGTATGTACCAGAAAATTGGTTTATTGACTAATTTATTAATAAAACCGGCCAAGTGCGAGGCGGTAGAGAGTAAAAGTGGCAAAAAATATCACGATTGTAGGTATGGGAGCCTCTTATTCTGTTTTTTAGCATTGGTTGTTATAGTGGCAACAGAAATAACATCTGTGCAATGATCTTCTGTGCTATGCTCGGAGTTTCTCTGAAGGATAGGATTCGCAACGAATACATCCGAGAACCAAGGTAATCGACATAGCTCATAGGATTAGCAAGCTGAAGTGGCAGTGGGCTGGCCATATTTCAAGAAGAACCGACAACCGCTGGGGTAAACGTGTTCTTGAGTGGAGACCGCGACTCGGCAAACGTAGTGTAGGACGCCCTGCGACCAGGTGGGATGACGATTTGCGAAAGACTGCTGGCAGATGCTGGATGCGGCAAGCTGAAGACAGGGCGCTATGGCGCTCATTAGGGGAGGCCTATGTCCAGCAGTGGACTGAGGCTGATGATGATGATGAATGATCACGGTTCATGAGATACAGCCTAGTGACAGACGGACGGACAGTGGATTTTTTTTGCTACAGTGCTTACCCGCACTCTGGGCAATGGGCATCTCTAAGAAATGAAATAAGTTACAGTCCGTAAGAGGTCCCAAAGATTTTCGACGAGAACCGACAGAGACTCCGTGGCTTAGTTGGTTAGAGCACACCCGTACTAAGGGTGGGACGCGGGTTCGAGTCCCGCCGAAGTTGAGTATTTCATTTCTTGGACAGCGGAGTGTTAGTAATAATAGGTTCCCGTTTTAATCTTAGGGTACGGAACCCTAAAAAAGGTAAGTAAGATAATACTTGACACTTAACACGATGAAAGAAGTCGCCGAAATTTGTCGCTAATTAGGGGCGAAATTTAACTGTGAAAGATTACGTACGGGTACAGTAGGGGTAGGTAGGTACTACAAATTTATGACGAAATTCTCAAACATTGCTTTTTTTCATTTTGTAATGCAAAAGTAATTTTGGTATGGATACGTTGCCTACGTTGCGTTGGGCAATTCGCGACCTTTATACATGTCGATGACCCTAAAATAGGTAGTAGATAAGGATTTTGGGAAATGCTTTAGTTAGAAGTTATACGAAAACTTAACATCACACTCATATTCAAAATGCGAAAATTTATGGCTGGGATGGATTTTGGTTACTAGGTACTTCCGACTAAAGCTGCTAAATGAATCGAACTCAAACATTGCTTTGGTGTTCTAGATTTGTTTTTTTTTTTTTTTTTTTTTTTTTTTTTTTTTTTTAATGCTGGACAATTCACACAGCATTATCTAGCCCCAAGGTAAGCAGAGCTTGTGTTATGGGTACTAGATAACTGATATACGTAATATTATACATTACATAGATAGATATTTTTTTATTATACATAGAAAACACCCAGACCAAAGGAACAAATTTCTGCAGATCGTACACAAATTTGTTCCGAGGCGGGGATCGAACCCGCAACCTCTTGCGTCGCAGGCAGACTCTCGCCCGCTGCGCCACTGAGGTCGTCAATTACTTCATCAAAAGCCTTTCATTTTCATTATTGCCACCGTAGGTAATATGATATTATATACACTTGATGTCGTTATTTCTAAATTTGAGTAAGTCTAATACATAGGTATAATAGATAGAGAATACTTTATTAATCACCAATAAAGTTTTTTTTTTAAATTTAACGTATAAAATAGAACAGTAATGGATTTGGCGGCCTTATCGCTTAAAGCGATTTCTTCCAGGCAACCAGAACAATTGGGAAAAAATAAAGAATGGCGGCGCTTTACAACAAACATAAATATAAACTATATTGGTAGCGATTCTGTTGGCATAAAACCTAAACTAAACTAGCCTAAAATTGTTGCCGTCTCTTTTTTTTCGATTGAAAGAAAGGTGACAGCAACATTTTTACGCTAATTTAGTTTATGTTTTGTGCCAACAGAATCACTACCAATATAAATACACACTATACCTAATAATCTATTACAATAATACATACAATAAATTAATTCTATTTAGTAACTCTAAGGGACATGCTCAATGATCTACCGTGACATGACAACTAAATAGTAGTTATATACTTTCATTTTAAAAGCATGATGTGATGTAGCCTTCACTTATAATACACAAGTTATTAATATAGTAAAAAGTAACAACACATAAGGCATTTTACGAAGCAAAAAATCGAAATAGGCCTCCAAGCTAACGCGGTATTCGCTACCCAGAGTCTGTACATAGTATCTATAATATGTACGTATACGTACGTACAGGCATTGACGCCGCCGCGGGAAATAGTTATAGGAACTAGACAATTTTTTTTTACCATTTTCGATTATTTTGATGAAGAATATATCGAGATAAGATATCATAACAAATTGTGTCAACAAATCCGAATAGTACATTATGGTACAAGTGTGTAATCTTGGTGATTACCGCTGAGGCGCTATTGATTTGTACTATTGAACACGATCTTTTTTATATCGAAACATATAAAGAAAAAAGCAACTCAACCAATAAAATAAAAATAAACCTATAACTCACTTGTGAATAATAGTAATGAAAGAAAGAAGAAGAAAGAAAAAAATATTTATTTTATCCCATAGATATGTACATAGATAATAAAAATAACTTACATACTAGGAACTATTACTAAAGATAAAACTATACAAAGGAAAAAAAAACATAAAAATGGGAAAAAAAGCTCAGCATTCGGCTACGCCCAATGCTACGCTGGTTTTCAGGTGGAGCCCGATGAAAAAGTCACCGTTTGATTACAGATGTCATTATGTGCCTAATTGCGGTGAAATAAGAGTCATTTTATGAGCAAGTGTGTTGACAAAGAATTTAAAATGTTCTCTTCAGCTTTCTTACTCATGTACTATTTATCAGGTTGAAGTTATTGTCAATATAAATAAAGTGACTTATGTGAAGACACCCTTTGCTGTTCCGGGGTGCCGAGGGGTGTGCTGGGATTCTCAGCCTCCGCTGCTTCCATCGATACTGCTTTCTTACTCATGTACTATTTATCAGATTGAAGTTATCTATAATATAAAAATGAATCGCAAAATGTGTTGGTAAGCGCATAACTCAACAACGCCTGGACCAATTTGGCCAAATCTTTTTTTAAAATGTTCGTTGAAGTTCAAGGATGGTTTTTACGGCGAGAAAAATTAGAATTATTGCTGGAAAAACCCTAAAAATAGCCCTTCTTTTTCCCATACAAATGATTTGTAACTAAAACGTAGTCAATTTGAGTTTTATTGCTAAAATAACTACCCGTGCGAAGCCGGGGCGGACCGCTAGTTGTCAATATAAATAAAGTGACTTACGTGAAGACACCCTCGGCTGTTCCGGGGTGCCGAAGGGTGTGCTGGGGTCCTCAGCGTCCGCCGCTTCCTTCGCCTCTGCTTTCTTCACCTCTGCCTCGATGTCACGCGCCACTCGCTCGAAGTCTGTGCGCCGGCGTCTTATGATGTCCTAGTGAAAGATAATTTTATTACAGAAAGATTGCATGTTTTGGTTAATAGGTTTACATAGACACTACTGTTAGCAATAGCAATAAAGACAATTTTTTACGGATGGTAGTTACGAAGTAACATTACCTAATCTGTGACGGTAGGCAGTTTAGTGTCAGGGTGTATCTAACGATTTCAAACTTTGTATCCGTCTCATAGTAACCGTCGCAGTTGCGGCGTAAGTAAGAATGGATCCTCCAAGTCAACTCAGAGACGACTAAGGGAAGATTCCCTTAGTTGGCTGCTGCCCTTCTAGTAGGTACTAGAAGGGCAGCTGCTTCCTTCTGTATATTTTTAACACCCCCACTGCTATCACCAATCCGCCTGGCAAGCGTAATGATCATAGCAAAACCCCTCTTGTTTGGAGAAGGCTCGTTCAGAAGTGAACGTGAATGGGCTGATGATGAGGGATCTCATCATTCATCTGTGTTTGTGTGTGTAACTGGCTGCTTTATTTCCTTTAGAGTCTAACTTCATCACTTTCATTCTGTAACGTCTGTAAAGTTTAGACGTTACAGAATGAAAGTGATGAAGTTAGACCTGACAGGGGTCAGTGAATGCGAGATGCGTGGCTAATAATATCTTTATAGAATCATAAAAATTATTATATAAAGACGAAGTTTTGTATGACATATTATGTTTGTTACTCCTTCACGCTTAAACGGCAAAATGGATATAGATAAAATTAGGAATCACGATAGCTTATTTTTCGGATTAGGCTTTGGTCTCTGAAATGAGTTGTGTTACCGTGGGAATAAATACGTTTTTACTAAAAGTTTACTTATTCACCGCAATGTACAAATGGTATTGTATTACGTTAAAAAAATCCTAATTTTACTTTATGTAGTTTGAAATTTCTAACGATTTCAAAAGTCGTAGTTGAAATAAATCGTCTTGTATGCATAAATTACATACAAAGTTTTGGTTACCAAAATTCCAACCAATTGAGACTTACTTTATCTATTTGTATTTGTAACACGCTTGCTTTTAATTCACATCAAAGCAACAACTACCTAAGTTATAATTTGAAGTGAATTGTATTTTGTAATTCTATATATTTTTCGTATGAGCATAAATTTTATTAAAACATAGACTACAAATTAATACTAAGGGAAAGGTAGGAAGGGAACCCAGTAGGAAGTGCGTCGATGTTTGGCAGACCTTGTAGGTAGGTACTTCAGTGATTGCATTTGAAAGGAGGATTTTGAAGGTTAGACTGAAAATAAAAATGCAGTTTTACGAAATTAAAGCCGTCTAGGAAACGGGGACCAGTTACAAATAAGGTAAAGAGACGCAATGATTATTTTGTTTGGCATTGTTGTCGGATAAACGAGTTTTTGAATGCAGTCACGCTTTGGTCTTTTAGATAGATAGATAAATGCTGTTTATAGCCTTATAAAACGTTCAGTACTAAACTTATCTTATAGATATATCGGCCGATGTATAGGCCTTATCGCTTAAAGCGATTTCTTCCAGGCAACTAAGTTGTAAGGAGAATATCATAGTATGGCGGCGCTTGTGCTAATCGAATATTAATATAAACTAGTATACATAGTGGGGAAGTAAAGCCACAATTTTTTTTGGGCCTCGGAAATCAACCTCTGATATCTAGCCATGGGAAAATAAGGAAAACTAATTCGCCTTTTTTTAAACGCTACCAAAAAAGCGTTAAATAAAGAACAAACATTATTTTTACTTGTCTCACTGATTTATAATCTCCACATAATTTACTAACTCAGCCATGGATTTTACAATTAACCAACATTTTACGTTTTAAAGCTTCATTAACTTAAGTTCCTCAAAAAATATGGTTCAAGCTTAAACTTGGAAACACCATATCTTTTAAGTTTCCATATCTTTATATGTATATAATAGAACTGTAATAATACCTGAAGCTATCACGGATGTTAGGGGGTAGCTATTACATAATATTTGTGTTGGAAGAACATCAACATTTCCTTTCTTTACTAAGGGCTTCTTCAGGGTGAGTTCTTCCATCACAATATGGTTCGTAGTTTATAAGAGGCAGGTATATGACACCATTTTGTGAATAGGATAGGCATAGGATTTCGCGTTTAAAGGAGCGGGATAGAACAGAGCGGTGTAAGCTCAAAAATCAATTTGAAAAAAAATCTCTCAAAAATTGCTGATTATCTTTTAATTAAGACATTAATTAAAAAATAGCCGAAGATGCCCTCGGAATTCTTTTGTTTAATATGGTGATGACAATAAAAAAAAATTGTAAGTACTTAATTGATAGTTTAGGATAAAAATTGTAAAAACTAAAAAAACAGATGGTACTTTGCACAATTATTTCTGATATTTAAAATAGTATTTTTTAAATTTTAGAATCGAAGGTGCCCTGCCTTGTATCCCATAGATTATTACGTATATTTTTCAAAGCTTTTACAATAAAGATGACGGAGAAAAATTGTTTTAAAATAACCCAAATTCGCCCAATTCACTTCTACCTGGGCCTTATTAACCCTCAAAATACGATAGTTTTTATAGTAACATACCTGAAGCTGTTGATCTGTCAAGTCGTTCAGTTCATCTTCATCGGCCTCGTCGCTGCTGCTCTCGTAAGCGCCAAGTCCTGCACATAAGATGCTTCGATAATATGGGCAGCTATTGAAGATACCTACATGTTTTGTTCGATAACGTATTGAAGAATTTATCAAAGAATAACAAATCTTCTATAGCTCCCGTAGGCAGTTATAGCAGATTTAGTACCTAAAACTATTCAGTTATAGCTTTTGAGAACTATATAGAAACAAGATTTATTAGAAAAAAAAATATTCAAGAAACGCTTTATTTTATATTATTATAATTTTATAGTCGTTAGACTTGGTTGATAATAGTCAAAATATTGAGTTTTTTTTAAAATTAATATCAGTCTCTAGAAGGGATTTAGACCTATCTTCGTGACCTTCTTAGAAAATAGTTCGACAATCATAATTTTGCTTGTAATATTTTTATCAAATGAGAAATTTACGCAACACAGATATTCATCCAATTTTCTTACCGTTAAATTCCGCAAAGTAATTGTTGTTATAGGACGGGTATTTCGGCTTGTGTTGCATGAGCATTGTTTTATCTAAGGAATTCTATAGAAAACCATAAAAAAGTGAATGCGTAGAATGTGCACTTTTTATGAATAAAATTTGAACATTTAACACAATTCACATTTTCTATAGCCTTCCAGACAAAACATTGTCAAGCAGGAACTTAACTTAAACATAAAACGAGAATTTGAACAATTTTTAAGAGCCCTTTAAAAATAACTTTGAGTTATTGTGTCTCTACGAATTGGTCAGGATACAACGCGATTGGTCGCGTAGTATCCTGACCAATGGCATGGTCGCCAAAATAACAGCACATACAAAGATGGACACTTACATTTGAGTTAAGTTCAAAAATTTTAGATGGAGTCATAAGCTGAAAAGGAAATATTACAACATAGATGGTGGTTATCGTATAGCATTCAATAAGGTACTCTTAATATTTTTTCTCTTCTTACGTGATATTGGGAAGAGATGTTTCATATGGATAACATGCTGATCCATTGTAATAAATATATCAATATCAAAACACCATCTATGGAATTGACTAAAATATCTGGCAATTTGATCAATAAAACAACAAAATATATAAAATATCACAGGTTAATTGATTTTTGTAAATTGCTTGGGCCATAATACATGTTACATGCCGGACCAAAGCTAAAACTTTGCGAGATATTATAATCAAGAGCAAGGAAGGCATCAAGCAAATTACTCACCAAGGCCAGTAGCTATTGCAGCGAGAGCCTTCGATTTGCTTGCCTTCATAGCGTTGAGTCTCGAAGCTTTTGTCATTGAAATAAAACCATTAATTAATATCGAAACAAGGTATCTGAAATAAGACTTTATTAGCGATAAAATATTCTCACGACACAGAGTTATCACAGTAGGATCACAGTTTAGAGTCAATAATCACGCGGTAAGTTATGCCTTGAGGAGAAAACGCGGTCCGTTTGGGAATAGCTTAGTTTTGAAAATACCTTGTAGCGCGGTATATCTGTTGAATTCTTCCTGGCTCACCGTATGAATCTCCTGGTCAGTTACCTCTAGGAGGATCTCGGTAAGAGACCTTCGTACACAGAACATCTGGTGACAACATAAAAATATTAAAAATAGATATCAGGGGCGGAATTCTGTTTACCAATCGCTTTACTATGACACTGATAGTCTCAGGATCGTCCATAGATAAATGAAACTCTAGTGGGGATTTGCAGGGCAAGATTGATAAAATATATAATAAATGTTTGTTTATATTCGTAATCTTAAAAAAGCCTTAATGTCTTTTGACTCGCGTCCCTCTATCTGTAGTTTCTTTCATCAAAGGTAAAATACCAAAATGTGTGTTCGTTCATTTTTGCCGGTGAAGCATTAGGACATCATGATTGTCTCTCGTGCGGTCAAAAGTAAAATAAACCAATAGATGGAGCATAGGTGGCGCTAACGGCGCTAGCCGTAAAAGGTCCCAAAGATTTTCGGTTGAATAGACTAGGGTTTCGTGGCTTAGTTGGTACCACACCCGTACTGAGGGTGGGGTGCGGTTTCGAATACTGCCGAAATTGAATTTTAGGGATTATAATAAAATTTTCGTGGAAAATTTGCCCAGAGCGAGTAACGCATTATAAAGCAAAAAGCTAAAATGGAGCATAGAAACCTTGTTGATCACGCTCAAAATACTGACTTCATTATGACTGTAAGCGGGATACCTACGAACCTAGCTTTTAGTCCGATTTAGAATTAAAGATATTTTATGTCAACAAAGACATAAATGAATAAAAACTTAAGGATTCGGCGACAGCTGCTCGCAACTTTAATTCGTAAATTATTATGTTCGGCAATACCTAAAATGATGACTAAAATCTTTTTGTATTATCGACATTGTGTTTATTATGTATTCTGTAACTAGAGAATGTAAGCTATATATTACCCTTATCAAACAAAACGTAATATTTTATTCATTTTAATATAAAATAAATAGGGCGAAGACATGTAATTTTTAAGTAAAAATATGCAAAATCGCTTTTTACATATTTGCGCTTACATTTCATTAAAGGTGTAGAAAAAAAACAACGTGAGTCCTAGATAAATACTATTCGTCGAATACAAAAAACAACATAGTATGGTGGAAATATGCTCGAATTACAAATAATTTTGGTAATACGTTAGCATGGACAAATCATCCGCAGGCCCCTCAAGAAAAACTGATAACATAAAGTTAACAGCAAGGTTATCACTAAAAACTAAAACACAAATATCAACAATGCATAACCTCACATTTGCAGCAAACAATGTTCAAATTTGAATTCGAAAACGAACGGATGGTCAATTAAATGATAAATAAAAGCATTCTGAACCAATAATTGTTTTGGACTTCTATGCTTTGTATCGATAATACCAATGTCGTTAAATGTTTTCTACCAATATTCCTTGGTTTTTGTAACCCCTTTGTATTACAAACAATATCCAGGTTTTTGAATTGGAGTATAGTTAACTCACTTACAATACGCTAAGTAAAATACTTACGACTTCTTGCATGATTTCCTCTTTACTCTTTTTGACTAGCTGTGGCGGTTCACGCTCCTCTTTCTCCGGTTCCAGTTCTTCATCAGACGGTTCCTGGGACTCATCTTCTTGAGAGATCGGCTCTGGTTCAACTTTCTCTATTTCCTCGCTTTCTGAGTCAGATTCCTGTTGAGAGAAAGTTATTTTTAGAGTAGCTGATTGTTTGACATTAATGACTTCAAATTGGTAAACTAGATTTTAGCCACTATTCGATTCCACACACTAATATTATAATTCGAAAGTAACTCCTGTCTGTCTGTTACCTTTTCACGCCTAACGGCTGAACGGATTTTAATGAAATTTGGCAGGAAGGTAAATTGTATTCTGGACGCTTCTACAACAAAACTCCTAGTGAGTTGCAAAATGTATCAGTAGGTAAATAAATCCAAACAAATTATCAAAAAAAATTCTGTGACAAAAGGCTTACTACAAAATATCAGATTATCTAGAAAATAAAAAAGCCTGGGACAGGTTTTGCTCCAACTCGAAAAATAACAACTAACAGGCTAAAGGTTTCTTCGTCGCTTCTTTACTTTAGTCTACATACCGAAGCGACAGAAATTGAAAATATCACTTTATTTCCGTGTGTTTTATTTTAAGAATTTTACGTTTTCTAAGTGTACGTACATTTTTGTATTTATGGAAATAAATCATTTTTGATTCGATTCTGGGGACGGCTACTTGAAAAGCGCGTGCAATTCCGAGGGCAACAACTAGTATGCGATATTTTGTAGCCAGGGTATATTTTGAGTCAGTTTGTTCTCGTCAATAATAAGAATACAAGATTTTTATTTGAATCGAGAATCAAATCCTAATCAAATTTATGTTAAATTCAAAATATATAAAAAAAATATAAAAATCTTGTATCTTATTATTGACGAGCACAAACTTTGTTAAAGGTCTTAAGAGCGGGCCTAATGCAAAAAATTGTGAAACGGATAGGCATAGGATTTCGCGTTCATAGGAGCGGGACAGAGTAAAGCAATGTCAGTGCAAAAATCAAGTTTTTGCTTCTTTTCTATTAATAATTCAAAATGTAAGCATTAAATAGAAAAACTAAACGATTACTTAAATAAAACATTAGTCTGGCTATGTAATTCATAAAAAATAATGTGATGTTGTCGCCGATAATTTAGAGCTTTTCAATTAAAACAGTTTTTTTAGGCTAATTTTGTATTTTTTTTATTATAAAAACTAGTCTATTTACAAAAATTCTATTCGATTACGCGACTTCTATAGTTTTTTTCCTACCTACCGTTTTATTTTAATCTGAAAATTCACGTCCGTTACCATAAATGTAAGTGTTTAAAAATACACAAATTGGTTGATTTTTGCATTAGGCGCACTCTTAACTAACAGTGTACAACTGCCATCTTCTGTAATAAAGTATCACACCCATTTTTGAAAAGTGTCTTAATTAGGTTGTATAGATTCTTTCATACTTAGCGAGAAAGGATAAAGTTGTAGAAAACAATATTTTTTATTGAATCCTTCATGTATTTTGGGATTTTTGTTTGCGGGGCAGCGGAGTGGGGACTTATGCAATATTAACTAATAGAATTGCACAAAAACTTCAGTCTGATTCAGTGGACGACAAAATTGTTTAAAATCTCTGCTCCACTGCCTCGCTACACGTCTATGTACGGCAATCACACAATTTTACAAGATAGTGTATTCAATGAGTGCACATGATGAAACAATTGCAAGAATCCTTCGCCTGTCTCAAACTACAGTAGGGCAAGCACGGGGATTGTTGTCTAGGGTAGAGTAGAGAAAAAATACGTGACTTTGACATTAAATGCGTAAATTGTTTGATATTAATTTCTTAAACTTCAATAATGTACGCAATGTATGACGAAGCGATGTCATTATTAGGGGTACGAGGGAGACTCCAAGATCTTGTCTCCCAAGCCAACCTAACCTGCACGTGGTGTACCCTGCTAGATAACGAACTAGGCTCTGGTTAAAATATTAACATTCTTCATAACTTGATAACTCATATTTTACTATTACTTTCCATTACTTGACACTGGCAGAAAAGAGTCCAACCAGACTCATATTTCATCATGTCATTATTGTCTATTCTACCATAGAGAACAACTCCCGTGCTATCCCTACTAGTAAGAACAAAATCTACATTTTCGATAACAGCTGTACTTAACTGAAAATTGATATGTTTTATTTTCTTGATCAATTAAATAGGAAATTCAATACAGTTCATTGAATATCTCCAGATTTCAATCATCTTCATCATCACATCAGCTCATACACGTCCACAGCTGGACATAGGCATCCCCATAAGACGCCACAAAGAGCGGTCCTGTGCCGCTCCATCTATCAACTCCCTGCGACTGCTACCATGTGATCGGTCCTTTGAGTCTCCTAACACTCGTTTCGCGTTGCATCGCGGCCGATACCGGAGAAAGTTTACTCCCCAGCGGTATCAGTTCTATGAGCTATATGACCTGCCCACTGCCACTTCGGCTTTCTAAACCTGAGAGCTATGTCGGTGAGTTTAGTTCTACGAATTTCCGTATTCCAGATTCTATCACGTAGAAAAATCCCAAGCATAGATCTCTCCATAGCCCGTTGAACGACCCTAAGCCAGATTTCAATACCAAAATTCGTTTATCTACTTCTGAAAGAGTCTCTCCCGAAAAAAAAAAAAGATTTTGGCTAAAACAATACTTCGCTTCGAAGACGGATTGATAACCGCAGTAGACGTATTAAATATACGCATAAGGAAGCCATAATATACCAGAGAAATGGTGCTACTTCTTCTGGTATGTTCCTTTAGTTGACTTTTACGACATTTACGGACTGAGTTGGGGTCGATTGTTAAGCCGCGAGAAAAATATTAGCACCATGGTTACTGATTATTCGTAAATCCTTTATATTCGGAGATTTAGATTACTTACAAATTTGCTCTTAGGCGGCGCCACAGGCTCTCCAGTTGCAGAGGCCTTCATTCTCAGCAACTCCTCTTCTTCTATTCTCTTCTTTTCTAGTTCTGCTTCTGCGCGAGCCTTCAACTCTTGCTCCCGCTCTATGGCTTTCTGTTTCTCACGCTCCATTTTTTCTAAGCCTGTTATGGAGATAAACTGGTGTTATTGCATTCAAACATGTTGAGTAATAATATTGATTGTTTTGACAAAACTTAAAACCGACTTCGAATCTGTTAATTTTATGTTTTTTTTAAGATTTGCGGGTTAGATACTAATCCTTCGGAAATAAAATTTCTATCTGACCTCTAGGCATCATTCTCTATACACTAGCAAAAGTATCAGATATAAGTATTAGACGACCTCAGTGGCGCAGCGGGCGAGAGTCTGCCTGCGACGCAAGAGGTTGCGGGTTCGATCCCCGCCTCGGAACAAATTTGTGTACGATCTGCAGAAATTTGTTCCGTTGGTCTGGGTGTTCTAGTCTTAGTTCAGTGTCTATGTATAATAAAAAATATCTATCTATGTAATGTATAATATTACGTATATCAGTTATCTAGTACCCATAACACAAGCTCTGCTTACCTTGGGGCTAGATAATGCTGTGTGAATTGTCCAGCATTATTTATTTATTTATTTATTTATCATCCAAATCTGCCAACAACTGATGGAGTAATCAACAAACATACAAATCCTACTATTATTATAAACACAAAAGTTTGTGAGGATGTATGTTTGTTGCTCTTTCACGCAAAAACTACTGAACGGATCTGGATGAAATTTGACACAGAGATAGATTATAGTCTGGAATAGCACACAGGCTATATTTTATCCCGGAATTCCCACGGAAACGGGAACTAAGTGGGTGAAATCGCGGGGCGCTGCTAGTATACATTGCATGGGTTTGGTACCCCCTTTTAAGTTGAACAAGAACATACGTACAGCCGAATATAAAACCTTCTTTTTTTGAAGTGGGTTAATTTAGTACGCAAGTAAATATCAATGTACTGCAATCGGCAGATATTTGAAGTGAAGAGGGTGAAATTGAAATTTATTTCCTACTAGTTATTGCCAGCGGCTTCGTACGCATTATTTCCGGGATAAAATAGATAATAAAGTTAAGATAACCAAGTCGACAATATAAGTTCGCAAGTAAATATCAATGTACTGCAATCGGCACATATTTGAAGTGAAGAGGGTGAAATTGAAATTTATTTCCTACTAGTTATTGTCAGCGGCTTCGTACGCATTATTTCCGGGATAAAATAGATAATAAAGTTAAGATAACCAAGTCGACAATATAAGTTCTTAACACTCGCGAGTCACAAGCGCTCTAGACCGTTTTTGTTGTTTTATAGAAACGTGTCTAGTTTCCATCCCATGGGAAGTGATTTATGAAACAAAAAGTAGCCGTGTTATATATTGATGCAAATTTTAAGCCAAATCCTTTTAGTACTTTTAGGGTAAAAAAATATGCTAGATGTGTTACTATAAGTTATGTAAGTAATTAATTAATGCTGGACAATTCACATAGCATTATCTAGCCCCAAGCTAAGCAGAACTTGTGTTATGGGTACTAGATAACTGATATACAAATACAACACATACATAGATAATATGTTTTTGTTTTAATATTGTTGACTGTAACATTGTGTCCTAATTCATTTCCAAGTGAAAACTGACCCTAGTATCAAGACTACCACGTGTATGTACTCGTATAGAGCTACTTGTCCTCAAGATAAAAGCGATAGAAGCCAATGTAAATCTCTCATTACGATACGCACACACGATCCTAGTCTCGGAGACTATTATCCGCAGAGTATCTCACTACCCTTTAAACGCAGAGTCACACTACGATACCGGTATCCTACGCGTTCACTACTAGTCTCGCGATACCCATCAGGCTGGTCGGCCGCGCGTCACGTCTCCTAAGGTATCTTTTTGGTGTACAGCCGGTTTCAATAATGTGACAAGATGCAAAAAGGACTCTTCGTGGTTGGGACTAGACGATGCTGTGTGAATGGTTCAACATTAAGTATATATCTATTTTACAAATTCAAGAAAGAATTCCATCATCGTTTTAGTTCGCGTTCTGTAACAAAAGATCCGAATGCTTCTCTCCGCGTCAAAGGACAAGCAGCCTAATGAGAATCAATTGTCCAGCATTATTATGTGTTTCTCATTTCCATGATCTCTGGCCATATAGTGACCACGGGGTCAATACACTACAGGCTTCGGCCCCACGCATTCCTTCCAAAGGACCGCCTTTGGCATTCCGCATGCATGGGGCCGAAGCCTGTTGGCATAGAGAGTATACATTATGAGAGTAGAGTAACCTAAATGCGAGGCCTTATTATTGTAATTTTTTTTTCGACAGTTTGGCGTCCCTTTTGCAGGGCGTTTGTTTCATATTTGCACAAAAAAGAGCAAGACAAAACAGTGGAGAAATTATGTCGCATCTTAAGTTAACTGTACACATGGCATCCTACACTATACTCTAACCAAACTCAAGATAATCATGATTACAAACATGGCACCCATACTTAACCTAAAGCACTGTTTTGTTTTTATTATTTTTTGACAGAATTTGTACTACTAGACTATTTTAGCTCTTTGCTATAAGTACTTATGAGAATTTAGAAATTCAGTGTTCTGAGTTGTTTACAAAAGTTACGAAGTAACGGTTACTTCTTGAGTATGGTTTGAGTATAAGTACGTATTCCGCTGCGGATATGTTTGCTACGGAATCTAACCTTCTCTAATCCAAGCAGGCAGTTGCCTTCGCTTAGCTGCATCGATGGTCGACATCGGCATAGCGGCTACACTCAGAGGCGCCGTCACCGGCAGAGGTGTGGGTTTATCTCTGAAAGTTAATATAACATAATAAATACATGTATTATTTATTGGCTCAGTAAACAGATTTTACGTATAGGCCCGTAGCACATCTCCGCCGCGATATCATAGCAGCGGAACCGCAAAGCAAGTTTCGATGCGCAATATTACTACATTTTTAAAAAGTAAAGTATATTTCTCGTTAAAAATGACTTTTATGTTACTAAGTTTTATTACTCCATTTGTACCCGTTCGAGTAGGCAGCAGAATATAAATTGTCGAAAAAACTCCGTTAGTAACTATGTATTAGACATTTTATTGCTAATATTATGTTTCATACACGGCGGATGCACGGGGCCCCGAGTTAATGCCCTTAGGCAGTTGCCTACTCTGCCTAATGGTTAATTTCGGTCCAGACTATTGGTAGGTATTTTCTACTGTAGCATCTCCCCAACCCTATAGTGGATAAGGCGTTAGACATGAGACTGTGATGACATCATTATTTTTTATGAGGATGCTGCTGTTCATGCTAAGATCTTTACGTCACCTACAAATCCATAGGCAGAGTTCGCAGGAAATATCATAGCTCGCTGAATTACGAAGGGTCCATTCTTAATTGGCGTTTCCAATACATTTCATTTTATTTCCACCGTAGGTGTTACATTATACACTTGATGTCGTTAATTCTAACTTGACAATGTAGTTATGTGACTATAAAACTTTGAAACTATCATGGTTATTAACATTAAAGTCATTTAAAACTGGATAGTTCAGCTTTAGTTCTTCCGTGATCATGGCGCATGAAACTGTGCCGAAACATTCAATCTTGAACATTGAAACTTGAATCATGGTAAATATCCCGTTTTAAATGACTTTAATGTGACTATAAGTTTAATATTTCTAATCTTCTATTATGGATTTGTCACTGAA
This sequence comes from Eupithecia vulgata, assembly GCA_946478455.1. NCBI lineage: Eukaryota > Metazoa > Arthropoda > Insecta > Lepidoptera > Geometridae > Eupithecia > Eupithecia vulgata. The sequence goes on along the minus strand of OX297869.1, from coordinate 5,059,554 downwards.
GTCATAATCAATAAATCTATTACTCTTCTGCTTCATAGTCACATCCTGGTGATATATAATATCTCATTCATTTAACTTGTTACTCCTAGGCGTCAAAACCCTGTGCACTTGAGTGGGCCACAGCGATAAGCGTGTGAATCTATGTGTGTGCGTCATGAATGAAATGTTCAACTTGCCTGGTACTCCTCGGCCTGGCAGGCTTGTGGTCTCGATTCTTGCTCTTGGAGCGGCGGCTGTCCCGGGTGCGGCTGGAGCTTTGCGGCGCGGGCTCGGGCTGCGGCGCCGTCCAGTAGCCATGCTGAAAGGTGCGCGCTGGCGTGCCCGTTGTGTAGCTGGAAAATATTATTTGACAGGTTAATTAAGGTACATAATTAAGGTAATCTTTAATTTTGGACATTAGGCTCTCTCTTAGATCCCGAAATCAATCTTGCGCTGACCTTCAACATACTATCTGTTGAAGGGTAGAGAAATCTCGTGAGAGTCTTGTATCTGCCACTATGAACCTACGTTATGCAAATTAGCTAAATGTACTCTTTTTAATATTTTAGCTTTATGAATTTGATTGTTTTCTATGCTGTAGGCCAAGCTATGGGATCTCAAGGGTAGAATTCACAATTCTTCTCTTTCCCTAGACAACAATACCCGTGCTAGCCCGACTTGTGTCATCATCATCACACAAGATTATCTATTGTTTGCCCATGTCTAGCCTTGAATAGATATAAACAAATAGTTCCATCGTGTAACACTAATAGAGTTTTTTATATACTAGCCATTTGCAAAGATTTATCACTAAGGATCATCATCATCAGCCTAATTAGTCCACAGCTGGACATAGGCTTCCTCTAATGAGCGTCATAGTGCCCTGTCTTAAACTTGCCGCATGTAGCATCTGCCAACAGTCTTTCGCAAATCGTCTTCCCACCTGGTCGGAGGGCTTTTTCTGAGTCGCGGTCTCCATTCAAGAACACGTTTACACCAGCGGTTGTCGGTTTTTCTCAAGATATGAACAACCCACAGCTTGCTAATCCTTTGAGCTATTTCGATAACCTTGGCTCTCAGTCGGATGTATTCTATGCGAATCCTATCCTTCAGAGAAACTCATGATGGGTTCAGACTACTGGCCTTGTACTTGGACACTCATGGTGGCGGCATCATAAAGACATCTCAGCACCTCAATATAACGATTTTCTACTTGGCATCGCTGTAAGGATTTCAGAACAGGTCAGGTTTCGACTAAGTCAAAAGCCTTCTCATAGTCTACCAGACACAGGGGCTGATTATACTCTTCAGACTTCTGTATAATCTGCCTCACTGTGTGAATGTGGTCTATGGTTCCATATCCTCCACGAAGTCCGGCCTGTTATGATGGCTAGAACTCTCTTCTGGTGAGACGATTCGTGACCACACGTGAGACTTATATCGTGCCGGTGCTCGGTGCCCGATTTGGATGGGGTTAGGTCGGAGAGTGGACTTCATCAGACGGTTTCTTTCAAGCTTCAGGTTGATTTTCAGAGAGCCTCGGAGGAGTCGGTGATCAGATTAGGTATTGAACTTGTTGATAACTGCGACATCTCTGTATATGTGATTGCTATTCGTCATGATGAAGTCGATCTCATTTTTGTCACAGTGTCGGGACTCCGCCATGTTCACTTCCTTTAAGGCTGTTTCTTAAAGACGGAGTTCATTAAGAACAGCTCCACTTTCTAGAGGAGTTTGACAAGTATTTGCCTCCTGTGATTCCTAACTCCACAACCATGCGGGCCTATTCGGGATTCGTTGGCAGTCTGGGTTTCCACCTTGCCGTTAAAGTGCCCCATAACCATATTATGCAAGGCTTTGAATATGTCTTCGTACATATCATCCGAGTGTGCAAAGGTCGGTGCGTATGCGTACACCTGAATAACCTTCATGCTATACCGTTTAGATAGCTGAAGGATCAGGTACGCTACCCTGGTCGACACACTAAAGATTTCTTGGACTTTGTTGGAGAGAGCCATATTGACGAGGAAACCTATGCCACCCTGCTCACTCTGGATATTTTATCACCCTCGCGTAAGTAGAGAAGTTGGCCCATACCCAGGGTTACGGTGTCCTCCTCTTCTTTGCGGACTTCACATAACCCCAGAACATGCCATTTGATGTTCTCTAACTCCACATCCAACTGCGCTAGCATAAAGGATAATTAGTACTTACCCAGGCATCTGAGCATTTGTTTCCGGGGGTATGAAGCCATCCATCATTGGAGGAATACCTGCCATTGATGGATCTGCTATTTTTGGGTCCATCTGACCATTTCCTCCCCATCCCCATCCTGAAAGATCAACCATTTTTGTAGTTGGTAAGATTCCTTCAGATATTTCACCATCACAAGTAGTCTGTAACATCCCAAAACTCACTGCTGGGCAAAGGCCTCTTCCTAATTCCTCCATGCATCACGATTCTGAGCCAGTTAGAACCACATTAAGTTATTGTACAAGGCGTTCAGTTCGTCATTTCTACAGCCTGATGCGATGCCTTACTATTTTTATAGATAGATAAAAATTAATTTGTTACTACAGACACACATTAAATATACATTACAATTTTAAACTTAGGAATATTAGGTTTACATAAAAAGAAAATTTTAAAAACTTTTTCTTCTCCTCTGAGTGGTGATCATCTGATCATAGACCACAGGTCTTCAGGCATAGGCAGATATAGCCAGCCCATAAGTAAATGTTTTATTGAGAAAAATTTACAGGACTCTAGACTTCACTGTATTAGAAGAGTTGTTAGTATGATGAAAAGCTCTTAGAGTTTGACAAATGTGAATGAGATATTATGAGACAATAAGACATATTGTGCTCCTGCCTTATGAAATGCAATGGACAGGGAAAGCTGCGAGTTCTATAATCATAACTGCCTCGTGCTAATAGAGTAAGTTAAAAAAATGTACTCAAAGTCAGAAGGAAGACTGATCATGATCACAGATGAAAATATAAAAAAATTATCTATCTTTTACAACTTATATGACTGAAGAGTACGTAAGTCTTGCTTATGAGCTGAGGTTATGTGATGTCATTGTTTTACTCCAAAGGCCTTGAGTTTTCTCATTCCAATGTTGTGTATGACCTTGTTATTTTGTTCACCAAAGCATAATAAATAAACTCAGACATTGACTCACTTAAAATTAACATATAGGTGTCTGTAGATTTATTGCATGGATTCTGCCGATCTACTATACTCATTATAACCAACCTCTCATGTGGTAACACACATGAGAGATTGGTTATGAGTTATCATATGGTGGTACCTGAACAAAACACAGCTGCAATGGGAAAATTAATTCAGCTTTGATACATAATAAAATATGTATAAATAATAATACTGGGCAATCCACAAAATAAATAAGCAAGCCGTCTACAGATAAACGGTGCTAGGCAAGACTTCTTGGATAATCGTATTCAAGATTGCCTTCACAATTAAAAGAGTAGGTTCATGAATAAATCCTAATTCTAACACATTTTAAGTTTTTAGTAGTTAATTATATTAAATATGGATGCGGTTAGGATGTACCAATATATTATCACATAGTTCGTGAGATTACCCATTACAATTGAGTTTCTACTAAATAAGAACTATAGGAAGAGATAATTATAAAATTGGCAAGGACTGTATGCATTGCAATAACAGTGACTTGAATTTGAGAATAGATTAATAGCAAATAGTAACAGCTGTTCATAGATTAAAAGGTTAAGGTTAAAAATGGAAAGGCTCTGAAGGAGTCCTTAGTATTTAGCAGTCAGGAAAAATCCTAGCTAGTGCAGACTTATTTTGAGATTAGCAGTTACGTATACTGAAACTGGCCATACATAAATATTATAAAATTCAAGGAGTTTGGTCTCCATGGAGGTCTGTTAAACAAATAGAAGAAAAAGAAAAACACACTCACCCCATTGATTCCAACCACTGTTCCAGGAGTTACTGTTAGAGTTCCAATCACCAGGCATTGATGACTCGTTGTCTATATTTTCTACTTCCATTGGAGCTTCGCCCTCTTCGTTGTCCGGCTTGGCTGGCGGCGGTGCGGGCGGCGGCACCGCCAGCACAGCCGCCGCGTCTTTCATGGCAATCCATTGCTGTGCCAACGCGGCCCAGTCCACAGAATTGCTGTCTATATTCTGGTATGCCGTGGGATTCAATGCCCATTGCGTAGGATAGGCAGAGTTACTAGCGGCATCCTTACTCGAATACATGGTGGTTTTACTTCTAATTCATACAAATACGTCGTTGATATGAAAATCTTGGGCAAAACATAGCACTAAAGCACTTCCAACACAAATACGTAAGGTTTTCTATACTTTTGAACAAAATTGCAGGATTTACCGACAAAATAAAACAAAAAGCTTTTTGGTTGGACACTGCGGGCGGATAGCACATTTTACCACAGAAAAAATTAAATTGGATTGGGATTTGGGATTGGTTCATAGATAATAGCAAACATCTGATTCGCCACGAAAGCACAGACAATAAAATTTACACTGTCCTGCCATCTAGCAGATTTTTTTTAATTAAAAGTTTCCTACATTACTTGTCACTTTGCCATGAAGTTCAGCTATTCGATAATAGATGGCAGTACATAATTTTGAAAAGCATGGTGACTAAAAACCTTCTCAATTCGTACAGCCTCATTAAACCAACACAGTTCAGCTATTCGATAACAGATGGCAGCACATAATTTTGAAACGCATGGTGACAAAAAAATACATTCAATTCGTACAACCTCAATAAAACACCAATATTAATATAACAATAATAATTAACATAAATGCTAAATTTAGTGTTCTTTTGGTATAATTTAATTTGTATTTCTTCTTTCCACTGTGTTTGTGCCATATTTGTTGTTAAAATTGCATTATGTTCAATACCTACCTAATCAGTTGATATGAGATAAGATGTAAAAAGTTAAATGTGTAAGTTTACAGGGTGGATGTATGTTTGTAACTTCATCAAAACATAACTACACTGGATCAACAATCGGACTGAAATTTTTGCCTAGAGTGTAGGTAGTGTAGGGTCTACTTGGACTTGGATTAATATCCGTGCTACTTTTTATAGGTACCCTAACGAAAACGTTTAGATAGAAGTTTGTTTGTTAATTTGTTAAGAAAGTTACAATCAAATAATAGAAGTCTATAACATATATTATCTAGTACATATTCATATGAATATGTACAGGTAGCTCCATATCAATACCAGTTGGAAGACAGAAGACACTGGCTGCATTGTCCTACTGTATGACAATGCTGATGCACTGTGCAAGAAAATGTTCTGTGATAGAATATTAATAATTAAAATAAACAAATTAAAATAAATTATTATGGACAATTGACTCAGCTTATCTTGGGGCATATCTAGCCTTAAGTTAAGCAGAGCTTGTGTTACGGGTACCTACTAGTTTTACTGATATACCTACAAAGAAAGATATTTTTACTATACAAAGAAAACGACCAGATCAATCGCAACAAATATCTGCAGATCGTACAAACATTTATCCCGAGGGGAATCGAACTCGCAACCTAATGAGTCGCAGGCGGACCTTCGCCCACCGCGCTACAGAGGTCTTCAATTAAATTACCTAAATCTTTATCGAAGTAAAATAACGTATAGGTATCCAAAGGTTAAGCCTGGCAAGGCGTCTAATTACTATCGTCAAGTGGACTATCTAAAATCTATAAGCTACACATTATCGCCACGGAACAGAGTTTTTTCTATTCCGTGATTATCGCGGACCAAGCCGCGAGCAGAAACTAGTTGGGTTACAATATATGATGAAGGAAGAGACTATGACACGAACTTAGCGAATTCGCTTGTCAAATTAGGACTAGATCTCAGTACCTACTCACGGGATTCCCGTGGTTAAAAACTCGAATTACAATCCTGCATTCTTCTTTGGTTCGTGGAACGTGAAAATCACGAAAAAAAATACGATATAAAAAAAATTTAGATTACAGTGTTCTACACACAATTTGGTAGTTTTCTTATGAACTATGCGGTCTTTTGAAGTGACTTATCTTTTGATTCGTAGGTTATTAGTTATTTATTACTTTTGTAGAATAGATCTACAACCAAACTGCGATCCCCAACCCGCATGCCCAGCGTGGGGGGGGATTATAGGCATTACCCCCCATGAGTTAAAAAAATCAGGGGGAGGCCTGCGTCCAGCAGTTGACTATTAGAGGCTGTTGAGGTTGAGGTAGTTATTACTTATTTATTGTATCATTCAGATGGTTTTTGATAAGTTGTGTAGGTAGTTAATAGAGTGTAAATAAGCAAAAAGTCAATTTTTGCACTTGCACCGTTCAAAAAACGCATGCTCTATCCCGCTCTTATGAACGCGAAATCCTATGCCTATCCTATTTACAAAATGGCGTGCATTGCAGCCATGTAGTAGGTAATTTCCGAAACTACTGATCCGATTTAAAACAAAAAAAATTGATTAGATGCTACTCCTAAGTGAGACAGTCAACAATATATTTAGGCTCCACGTGACTCTAGCCACAGGTAGACTATAAATAAATTATTACTAGTTAGGGTGTGAAATGTTTATTCATTGTCTACTGTCTACCTAATATTTGAAATAAAAGGAAAGAAATAAAATAAAATTCTTACAAAATTAATTTATTTTTCTGCATAGCATTCGACCGCAATCATTCATTCATCTTCCATAATCGACCTATAACTTGTTACTTATGTGCAAAGCACACCACCAAACACAACCTAACCTAACATTAAATTTTAGACAGTGGACTCTTTTTATTTCGTCACTCCGCGACGATGTCACACAAAACATTTCTACTGGGTATTCAGTCACTTATGCAACTCAAGTCTTTGTATTCACTAGCTTTAACTTAACGCTAATAGAGGTTCCTCGGGGTCGACTTTATGAGACTTCGTGCTGGATTTCTTCCATTGCTCTTTCTTGTTCATCATTTTTTGCTTCGTCCTCTCCAACTTTGCCTTTGCTTTCGAGAGCTTTGGCACTGGCGCTGCCGTCGTTTTGTCCAACTGCTCCAGCGTTTCAAAGATGTTATTAGGCTTAGCTTGCTTAGCTACAACATTTCTAGTTTCCTCACTTATTTCGTCCATGGTAGAGTTCTTATTGGCGTATACAACTACAAAATGCGAGTACGCAGAGTTGCCAGGTGTGTTGATATCGGCGAAGTCTCTGAAGTTCGCGAACTGATCCTGGTTGTAATTCGGTCTAGGGTTAGCTATGTATCCTAGATCAAAAGACGGGCGTCCGTGTCCGTTGTTGTAATAGGAATTGTAACTATCATACTCATTTGAATCATCATCATTTTGCGCTAAGAACGTGCCACCTCGAATGATTCCGAAGTTTCCTGAACCAAGTAGAGCTGGGTTCGCTTCGACAATCGGGGCTGCTTGTGTTGTGGGTTTTCCGAAGTTGTCAAGATTCCTGTACGCTCCAAAGAGAGGGTAATTGAGTAGAGATCTGTAGGAGTTCGGTCGTTGGCTATAGGCTCCTTCTTGGTTATTGTAGCCGCCGAGTCTGAAGTTGTTCTGCCGTGGTTCGGTTGAAAAGAGGTTGGCAAAGGATGGGAAGAAGTTTTGCGAATCGCCGACATATTCTATGGAGTGGTCGGTGTGGTCCGTGGCTGCGGTGTCCGGTTCGAAGTGATCGGAGGGCGGTGCCACCGCTTCTGATATGATTTCCGACGACTCTGCATTGAGGTCACTCGTTTCAACTGGAACAATGGAAAATAATATTAAGTTTGTGAACGTGCCTCCTCGAATGATGTTCTGGAAGTTTCTTAGTATCTACTGTCTTTAACTGTGTCTGAAGAACGTCAGGAAAGTAAGGAAACAAAGTAAGGTTCGAGGGAATTACTGAGTTTTATGTATCATGGTAGGAATCTAATATCTATTGAGAGTAGGTTCAAAACCACTTGTGCGTAAGCAGGTAAGTGCGTAGGAAGAAAGCGAACCAAATGTGGGCAATGACTCCTTTTACGTGCGTGTCAAATAACTTTAATGAAAAGTGAAAGCAACCTCGACCTACGATTACAGAGGAGAGTTGAGGGCTGATGATGATGATGATGATGGAAGTCAGCTGCCTACACGCAGGGCATACCAATATCTAGGTAAACCAGTCTATGTTTTGTGTTGAACCTTGACCAGTCAGGTTTTAGAACAATTTAATATCAATGAGACATAATAGTAAGTTTGCCACTGTTATTTTGCGAATAAATGTGGGTTTGGTAGCTAACATACCAAAAGGCTACGAAAAATTCAAGCTGAAGACAGGGCGCTATGGCACTCATTAGGAGAGGCCTATGTCCAGCTGTGGACTAATGTACTTTGATATTGATGATGATGACCAAATAGCAAGACTAAAGTTTACCTAAACACTTTCTTAAAACAAAAAGATATCTTTAGATTCTTCTACAGATATCTTTCAATAAATACAATAAAAGTCCAGATAAAAAAAATAGAAAAGTCCTAATGAAGATAGACAAGAACATTTTTTAAATTAAATTTAATATGGCACATGAGTAGCAATTAATAATATTATTTTCATCCCACTGCTGCAAGGCCTCGCCCGCAAACTTCCGAGCATCCTGGTCTTCAGTGGGATGAAAAAGGTTAAATAAAATATTAATTAATTCCTAAAGTAGTGATTAACTTCATAAAAGGCATCTGTGCCCCCTGTATGCTGTTTTGGCTTCGTCTCCAAGGACAAGCGTCCTAAAAGATGATGATGGAAATAATAATGGTGGATAATTCATACAGCATCATCAAGCCGCCCCAAGCTAAGCGTAGCTTGTGTTATGTATACCTACTAGATACCGGTCTGATATATCTATTATTAATTACTTAATAATAACTGTAACTCGCAATGTTTTAATCATTTAAAATCTCTTGCTGTTCGCCTTTGTCTAGGGCTTGTATACATCTGTCTTCCTTGATAATCCTGCAAACTATAACTGTTAATTTTAAAAGGCATGAGTTGTTGAGAGATAACAAAAAAACTACATATAATTATGTAGGCTCTACTTGACTACCTAACCAAAATGCAAAATCCACGGCTGAGTAACGACAACCTTTTCTTTATCTACAGACTAGCTAACCGGTAGCTTGCTGGTAATTTGAAAAGCGTGGTTGAACCACTTTTGCTACCGCACATTTGCGCTTTGTTTTAAATAGTAGGCGTGACAAGTACATATTATGGAAATATGTTTTACATGATACATGACGCTATTGTCTGTCCATGAAAGCAACCGCAATGTGGTTCTGTATGTTTCCTGGTTGAATAATGAATTCGATGAATATTGGCTTTTGTACTTTTATATGAAGTGATTCATTCGTAAATACATCATTGGGTTAGTACTTCAGTGTCTACCATACAGTAAGCTTCACTTATCCTTCTGAGCCCCGAGTGCATTTCACGATGGAATAGAGACGTGATCCTGATGTCTCCTTTTTCCATAGGTTTTGGAACAGCGCCTCTATCTTGCGCACAGGGAACTATGCAAATCACATACTCAATGGAGTCGGGACTCCGATTACTTTCGCTTAGCTTTATCGTTAATTTACAAAGAAAACGTACATTGGTTCATGTATTTTTTATTTATTCCTGCACTAATAATTCATAAGGTCGCCAACATTAATTCTATAGGATAGATGAACTGAAATCGCTGCAAGTTTATCTCTCAAATCTTACCGTACCTAATTGTACGGTATATTAAAACTGTCCCTAGGGTAATATCATGACGAGATAACGTAGAGACGTAACGCATTACGATGGCGAGCTTTTCAAAACTTTTTACAAATAAACACAAGATGGAATTGCTATGACATTCCACCCGAAAATGTAACTATAAAAAATAGTTCAAATTCCTTAGTAATTACATTACACTGTTTTTTAAGTTTTTCGGTTAAATACTTATGTCTCCGAAAAACATTTTAAAAGACCACCTCGATATCATTCTCCATACAATAACGAGTAAATCTTCCAAATCCGTCTACTGATTTTAATGTTTGAAAATATATTGATTTACTAACTATAATGGCAATAACTATACTGCTTATTACGGTAATGATAGTAACATTCCTAAACCTTTATTAAAACTTTTACTAATTCTATGAACGAAGTAAAATTTTATCTATAATCTAATCTATCCTTTCTAGTCGGTTGTATGGGAATGGAATTACAAAAGTTAAATCATTTTCAGCTTGAACACGTTATTGCACGTTTTATAGGGACGGCAGCATCGTCTTCTCGTTGTCAAATAAATCGACGAACAGCCATAAAAAATACATACAGCCAAACAAAGAACCTACTGCTCTTTTGTTTATCGCCGGATAATCATTTTCAACAAGTAACTAACCTACTTCTGACCAACTCTAGATGACCACTTTTTCTTTTAACCACAAGATTTTGTCATCATCACATATCACAAGCCGTTCATTAAGTCATGGAGTGCATGATTGCAGACAGATTAGGCTGTCTCATTAGATATGTGTTACGTTGTAGGGTAGTTACGTACCTATTGCATATGTCGAACCAACGATCTCAAGCTCTTTCCGCTTTATCTATTTTATATAAATAAATAAATAATGCTGAACAATTCACAGAGCATTATCTAGCCCCACGCGAAGCAGAGCTTGTGTTATGGGTACAAGATAACTGATATACATAATACATTTCATAAATAGTTTTTTTTACTAAACATATAAAACGACCAGAACACCCGGAACCTGCAGATCGTACAAATATTTGTTCCAAGGCGGGAATCGAACCCGCAACCTCCTGCGTCGCAGGCGGACCTGCGCCCACCCCGCCACAGAGGTCGTCACAGCATCTATAGCACTATTATCGTATTTTAGTTTTCTAATACCCATGACAGAAGCCCTGCTTAGCTAGGGGCTAGATGATGCAGTGTGAATTGTCAAAAAATCATTTTTAAAACCCCTCTTACGACAAAATTATTTGAGCCTAAATACAAACCTAACTAGGTACAATTAGGCTTCATCATTAGCTCAACTCCGGTACTCAGTAGTAGAATGTCTGTAAATTCCATACATTCGTATCCTTATTAGAAAGATTCCATTCATAAAATATACAAGACTTTTTGGTTTAGGAAAATTATGCTTATAATATAACCAACTCTACTTCATTTGTACAAAGATATAATATTTCAGTCTATTTGTTTTTTTTTATGTTTCCGGGTGTTCTGGATATTTTCCATAATATAATAAAAAAAAACTATGTAATGTATTATATTATGTTAATCAGTTATCTAGTACCTACCTATAACAAGGCTATAATGCTAAAGTTAAGCAGAGCCTGTGTTATGGGTACTAGATAACTGATATACATAATACAATACAGATCCACGACCATAACAACGACCATAACACCCGGAAAAAATAATTGTGATGTTACAAATATTTGTCCCACGGCGGGAATCGACCACTTTGCCACAGAGGTCATCGAACCTATACATACCTACCTACCTACTTAATGTTATTATTGTGCTTACTAAAATAATTGAAATTAAAAAACCCTTCGAATTCCCCATTTAGTATCATTATTTTTGTCATAAGAAACCAGAAGAAAATATCACCAGCTATGAAGCAAAACTCTACTATGACATAATTTCACACCAGCCAGAGAGATATGAATTCAACCCAAATAGAGCAAATGTAGAAAACATGATATTATGTCATAAGTAAGTAGTGGTCACGTACTGACCAGTACTAATCTCACTGTGGTTTGAGGTTGTCAGATATTTCCTGATAAAAAACTAGTCAAAGGAGTAATGTTGATTGATAGGCCTGACCAGTTTAGCGGAAACTATTTGTTTGAAAAGATTATTCTATAAAAGATTTTTATTAACACCGTAAGGTTATAGGAGTAAAAGTACCTACATTTTATGAATGTTTTAATTTTAATACAGTTTTAATTTTAAGACAAAAAATATGAAATAATACAGTTTATTTTGCAAAAATTAAACAAGAGTTACAAAAAACAGGAAGCTTTCGAAATAATGCAAAGCATTTCTATTAGTTTCGAAATAAAATCATCACTATTTCACCGATAACACGACACATCTTTGCTCAACAACAATATATATTATATTAGACATTCTGTTGACACAGAAGTAATATAACCTGTGGCCTCTTGATGAAAACATGCATTTTTCATCGGAAAATAATTTCAAACGTTTCGAAACTATGCCATAGGTCAAAAAGATATTGGTAAAACTTAAGCCGGGTCAGCAGATTACTCAGTTACGCTAGAATTCGTTATTGCAAGTTTCGTGGATATTCGTTAGTAAATAAATATTTCGTAATTTTAATTGGTTTGTGTTGGTTTAATTTTGAGTCGGTAGGTATGTATATTTTTCACAACGACCCAGTTCTGGACTAGGCACACGCCAAAAGGACGGTTGTCGATAAATACTTGCGCAAAAGAGCCAAAATATATACTAATCTATATTATAAAACAAAGTCGTGTTAGTTACACCATTTATAATTCAAGAATGACGGGACCGATTTTCATGGTTTTTGATTTGTTGGATTTATCTTAATCCGGAATAGGATAAGAAGTATTAAGTAACTAGTTATAAGATCTGACATGTAGCTGTAATAATGTATTCGGCAAATAAAGGATTTGATTTAATTTAATTTGATTAAAAACATTGGAAAATTTAAGAAAAAATAACTACAAGCCGGGGCGGACCGCTAGTAATATTATAAAGAGTTAAAGTTTGTGAATAGTTTGTGACGTGAAAATGAAAAAATTCATTCATTCATTCATTTCATTTAATTTTTTCATTTCATTTCATTTTCATTTCATTTCAATTGTTTGTGACGTTGTAGAGGGTAATCTGTGGATCTCCTGAACCGATTTCAAAAATTCTTTCACCATTAGAAAGCTTACTTTTCAGGGAGTGACGTAAGCTGTTTTAGCCCGCAATTTCCACGGAAACTACCACGAGGTGCTGCTAGTTTTTTATAAACAGATTTTTTGTCATTATTCGGGTAGAATTTTCATACAAAAGACTTATTTTTACCACCATATTAAATAGAATAACCTTTGGCTTATTTTTGAAAACAAATATCTTAATTAATAGATATTAATGGTATTGATATGGATCAGTTGAGCTACCTGTAGATTGTTTGCAACAGTTTGCAGATAGCTTAATTGTTTCTATTGTAAATACTAGTTTTAATTTAAATTTGTTATTTGATTGTTATTTTCTTTCTGAATAAAGATATTTATACTTAATTAATAGATAATCAACAAAAACTTGATTTTTGAGCTTACGCCGCTTTGCCTTGTCACGCGAAATCCTATGCCTATCCTATTCACAAAATGGCGTCATATATGGCATAAACCACATGAATTAAGGCCCGTATTATAAAAGCTTACTAAGTCGTCTATCTATGCTTGAGAAAAGCTTTTCTATGGCATAAACGTCACTCAAGCATAGATTTATGACTGAGCAAGATTTCATAATACGGGCCTTAGGTTGTTGTTTTGTCGTAAAATCGTGAGTGTGAACTTAGACAAGTTTGAAGGTAGCTTTTTACGCTATTGTTGACCAAAACACGACTTGTCATCGACCTCATGACCCACAGCCATCTACAGATAAAGTCATTATTTTTATTACGTTGTTACAAGAACCACCTTTTTTATTTATTTTTAGATGTTTGCATTATTTTTTATGAGACTGGCTTGTTAGGTTTATTGCATTATGAAATTGTAGCTAGGTCCTTGTTGGTGTTGGGAAATAAAAATAACGGAGTTTTAGAGAAATTTAGTTTTTTTGATAGCGGTTTTGTGTACGTACATTTACCTTGACATACGCCATCTATCCACATTTTAACCGCGTGATGAATTGGATTAAAAAACCGGCCAAGTGCGAGTCGGACTTGCTCACGAAGGGCGTTTTATAGAATGGTACGGCATTCTATAAAACGGCAAAAAACACGTTTGTTGTATGGGAGCCCCCTTAAATATTCATTGTATTCTGTTTTGTTTTTATAGCGGCAATAAAAACACATCATCTATGAAAATTTCAACTGTCTAACTATCACGGTTCATGAGATACAACCTGGTGACAGACGGGTAGACAGACGGACAGCAGAGTCTTAGTAATAGGGTCCTGTTTTACCCTTTGGGTACGAACCCTAAAAACGACGTTTATGATGACATGAGAACATAAGAAGCGTCGCTTGCTTTGTTTTATTTGACAGCCTGTACAGGTCACGTCCAAACAAGAGTCAAGGCTGTTTAAGTCATTAAGAATCCATATTCCTGGAGACTAGGAATCCAACCTGTGGATGAACTTAAAATTTCTTGTATGGAAACTAAAAAAGTCTTATCTGCAAACCAAGAAACACATAGTTAAGAGGTGAACCTAGTTAACCTAATAGGTTTGGTTGTCAAACTAGGCCTAAAACTTAGTACGTGAAATCGAAGTAGGTACATAAAATTCTACATTATTCTTTGGTATAAGAGAATTATGTCAAAAAAATAATGAGAGAAAAAAGTTTCAATAAAAAGTCATAAAAAGCAATTTTTGTTTCACACATAATGTGGCTGAGATCAGGAAACCTGCGGTCTGTTGAAATTACTTTGTTTTGTTTCGTAGGTTATAACTTAATGTTAGGTTCCTCTAAGCCATTTTCTTAATTAGTTATGTAGTTTTCTTGTAATAACAATAGTTTGAATTTTGCACTTACGCCTTTCCAAAAATTTATGCTCTGTTCCACTCATATAAGCGCGAGTCCTACTTACAAAAAAGCGCGCAATACACCCTCATAAAAAACACGAAGAAGAAGCTCGCCTTCGTACCGTAAAATCAGCGTTAAGTTGCATAACATTTTAGCATTCCACATGTCGGTACGAATCCATAATGCCTGCGACAGCGCGGTCAGCGGAATCGATGTCACGCTCCAGTTTACGCCACTTTGTGATAGAGATCGGACCGAGATGAGCATGTGTTGAAACGTAGCCTCTTTTGGAGATAGAGTCTATACTCTATCTCCAAAAGAGGCTACGTTTCAACAAAAAGATAACAAACCCTCCCTCTTCTTGACAACCTCTGTGGCGCGGTGGGCGAAGGTCCGCCTGCGACGCAGGAGGTTGCGGGTTCGATTCCCGCCTCGGGACAAATGTGTGTACGATCTGCAGACATTTGTTCAGGGTGTTCTGGTCGTTTTCTATGTATAGTTAAAATATCTATCTATGTATTGTATTGTATTATGTATATCAGTTATCTAGTACCCATAACACAAGCTCTGCTTACCTTGGGGCTAGATAATGCGGTGTTAATTGTCCAGCATTATTTATGTATTTATTATATTATTCTTTATGTTCCAAATCCTATGATTTGGAACATAAAGAAGATGTGGGTTTGTTATTTTTTGTCTTATTGTATATATTATATTTACTTTCATTAGGTTATTTAGATAAAAACTATTAGGCTATAGCCGTAAGAGGTCCCAAAGATTTTCGGTTGAACCGACTAGTGGTTTCGTGGCTTAGTTGGTTAGAGCACACCCGTACTGAGGGTGGGGCGCGAGTTCAAATCCTGCCGAAATAGTTTTTTTTTTGGACATTATTAAATTTTCGGGAACAGGTACTTTATGATTGTACAACAGAAAGTTTTATGTAGATATCTTTGTTTCTTTTGAATCTCCGTTAATTTCGACGATTGTTGAACTTAAATTTTTAAATTTCTAATATTCTCAGCTGGATGGCCATTTATTAGATTTTTATGTTAAATAAATAAATATTTCCATTATCTTATTACATGTGGTTATGAACGCATGGATTTAAGTAAATACATGGAACTCTAAATGACGGAAGCTATGATAATAATGTTAATTTAAGTGTGATTTGTCGTTATTATCTATGGTTGCCTAGAGTTACAGGAAAATGTACTCATCCGAGAAGTAATATTACGATATGATTATACAAATAGATTGTCAGGACAATTTACTGTAAGCATGTTATTATATTAGCGTAACCCGTGGCTTCGCTTATATTCAGAAGAAAAAACAAACCAAATGTATTTAAATGGAAAAATGTATTTAACAATGCAACAATAAAAAAAATGTATTTAAAAACTATTTTGCACGTAAATAAAGCACCGCCGCTGCTACAAAGAGGATACACACGTGTGGCAAGCTTCGCTTTGCAAGAAAATATATTTTATGTGATATCGTCCACTACAAACCACGAACCCGCTCGCACAGAACATGAGATCGATGACGTCATTGCTACACGCGTAGCTTACGAATATGGCACCCACGTCATACACGCGGTACACGCGTGCGGGATGTGCGACGTCAAAATTTGATTGTTTTGAAAATATTAAGACAGACTTCGAATCCCTTGGTTTAAATGTTTTTTTTAAGTTTTGATAAATACTAATTTCACCGGAAACATTTTTTTTAGACTTTGAAATTATAAAAAAAAACATCCAAATCGGTTCATAAACAAGGAATAAAAAACAGCCTGATATAGACCCACCTTTATTCGAAGTCGATTGAAAAGGTACACCACCTACTTAGAAATATGGCTTTTATAAGTAAGTGTTTTGAGCATTATTATAACATGATTGCTTTGCGTAGTATTCCGTAATAATTATAGACTAGGAAGTATTCATAATGAGCCTATGCCTAAGGACATTTTCATCTTTCATTGCTGCGATTTTCACATCTATTTATTATTGCAGTAAAACTCACAATTGTGTGATGTAGAAAGTCAGTATTGCTGTGATGGCACAGCAATTTAACTTCTAAAGGTACCATAAGTGTTTTCTAAAGATGAAATAAATATCTATGCGATAGTCGCTCTTAACGACGAAGTTTCGCAAGTTGACATTTTGGGTCAGACGAAATGGTACTGGACGTAGGGAATCGAGGGATCATTGTGGCTCAGGCCGGCTAATTGTGGTCTTTTATGGAAGAAGACTATGGACAGCTGTGGATATTGGGCTGGTGGTGATGATGACAGTTTTGGTCTAATTTTATTATAATCTTTGTAAAAACAAATAATGATTAATCTTAAAAGTAAAGAAACGTTATCTAATGCAGACAATTAGTGATCTACCAGCTCTCATAACCTCTCTAGTAAGGTTGAATCCAAAGATTCATCTCCATCACAATACAAAAAACCACATCAATTTTTTTTATTAAAGAAATAAATTGAATTTATCACGGAATTAGAAACACATAAACCTACCACAACCTTTTTCACGCCATTATCAAATAACAGATAAAATCGAACCCAAAGCGAATTAAAAGATTGTTACTTGTAGGTAGGTACCTATATCGTAAGAAAACCACAGTCGAAAAAAGATAATATAATATGGCCTGATACTCGTCACTACATTTTTGTCCTTTTTTCAGGACTCATCTTGACTTAGCGAATACCGTAAACAATAAACTATAGAGCAAAGTATCAAAGAGTATAGTAATTAAAGAAATTAAGACGTACAAATTAAATTCAATAAACTTTAAAGTAATTGATGCTCCAAGGATGAAGGATTTGCCCCACTACAAAAAAAACACAACTTCCTGAAATAGTATTCATGATGTGATAGGCTAACAATATAGCCTACTAAATAATCAAATTTTAAACCAATCGTTACTGATTGGTTTAAAATTCCCCGATTTTCAGATATTGGGATTTTTTCAGTGGGGTTTGTACCAACCACCATTGAACTGACTACACGAACTTCACCCTAATTCTAAGGAACTTACTACACGTCTGATGAACTGACTACACGAACTTCACCCTAATTCTAAGGAACTTAAATTTTTTTAATTAAAAGAAACATGAATCTAGATCATCCTACGTCCTTAATACCTCATTAGTAAACAAACACAAGTTCGTGACTTGCGCGGTGAACTCGCCTATCCATAACTTACATAACCTCGCATACAGTCAACGAAAGCAACAGGTAACGAATTCTTTTCTATCCACTGAGAATATTTCTTGTTACCAGAAAAGTTTTTAATGTTATATGACATGCTTCTTTAGGTCGATTACTATTAAAAGACAAATCGGTTTAAAAAAGAGAAGAAAAGATTTTGCCTATTTATTAAATATACCGATTTGAAATAACCTCCGATCACCGATTCACTTAAATACAAAAATATTACTATCATCATCAGCGTGTGCACGTCCACTGCTGCACATAGGCCTCATCCACGACGCCATGAACAGCGGTCCTCAGCCGCCTCCATCCATCGACTCCCTGCGACCGCTACAGTGTCTTCGGTTCATCAGGAGGGCCCTTCTTCTTCTTTATTCTTCTGTCCTAGCATTGCGTTGATCAAAAAACCCTTGTCTCGAGAAGTGCCAAGATTTTCGTGGCGGAAATTTGTTCAGAAAATGGGCGACCGATAAAGCTTAAAGTCATGACGTCATGATATGAAACCTTGCATGTTTTTAAAATCTGTTGAACAGCCGTTGAGTTGTGTTTATGGCCTGTAACCACTGGTTGGACGCAATAACCATTATGTTGGATTATTAGCAGAGACAGTAAAAGAGCAGTTTATAATACTTATAGGCTAAGTGCTGCTTTTTCCGGAAGTCCATTTTTTACGCTTAATAACTTCAATAACTAGCTTTTGAACGCGACTTTGCACGCGTTTTCCGGAATTACAAGAAGCCTATTTTTCTCTCTTCTATTTTTACTCCTTGGACCAAGGCGGTCAATGACCTGCGACATCATCGGAGCGGGCGACGAGCCTTAGGTGCGGTAGTATAGAACCAAAAATGCATTTTCCCTTGATCTTGATTCTGTGAAATTAAGCACAGGTTATACATTAGCTTTCTGATCATTTTCTTTCGCGAATCTGAAAGTTTGGTCATTAATTTTTGTTACACTTTGTATATTTTGTAAATCAATGTTTCAGATTTAAATTTGTTTGATAGAAATAAGTTTTTTTTGTGATTTCCGCTGCCTATTATATTTCCTGCTATTTTATTCTGTCCACGCACACCCTTCCATGGATTATTGATGTCGGGCTTTTTATCAGGCTTTTCTAAAAAGACGTCTGGTATTACTATGTCCCCTACATATATGACTTCAGATTCCTTTCTATTCTGCTTACTTTGGGCCAGATGTCGCTGTGTCCAGCAAAAATCTCTATGTACATATATAACTAGTGTAATAAGTTTAATGTAGTCGTTTGTTATGCCTCAATAAATAAAAAGTAAATATTTAAATAAATTATTTTATTTATTTGGTTGATGTTCCACAAATATGAGCCAGCCCCTTCAACAATGGTTTACGATTTCGATCGACAGCTTGTATTATCTCATCCCAGGATTAGAATGGACTCAAGGTTCCGTGCGTAGCTGTGAACCCCCGCGACTTTGTTTGAATTGGCATTGATAATCACACCACACTTATATTATAAATGCGAAAGTTTGGAAGTATAGATGGATGGACGTTTATTATTTCGTCATGCTAAAACTACAAAACTACTGAACGGAATAGGCATGTATGAAATTTTGCATAAATGTAGCTATAAGCCTGGTATTGATTCCAGTGTTTTTAATAATATTAGATATTTTATTCGGATTATGATATTTTATGTATTAGTTTATTAACTATGTAATTAATGTAGGTATTTTCATTCTATCTTATGCACACGTACTCACTACTACAAACTTGTCTCTCTCTCCCATTAAAGTTTGCTGCAAGAAAACTCTTTGTAGGGTTAAGCTTGCCTTTGCGACACCTCTCTGGTTTTAAGGTTAAAAAAATGATTTATTAGTGTAATAAAGAATTAAGATATAGGCTAGTTTTATTATATATAAGTTCGTATACATATATAAAACTCGTGCAAAGCCGTTGGCAGAAACTAGTAGTTTATATCGTAAAATAGCAGAAGTCACACCTCAGATAGGGCTATTTTTTATAATTTCAATATTTCCATACAAAAGACTTCAACGCGCTGTCCCAACAAAACTTTTTAAATTAAAATATTATATATTATAGGCATGTTGTAAGGAGGCGCTCATCATAAAGCCATATACGCATCATACAAAAAAGGAATAGAAAGCTTTATGTAAATTTTCCCATGGTTATGCAAGTATAAGTTATCGATATAATTTATCATGTTACCATCACGTATGAGTACATAGTTATGTCACATTTTTATCCTTTGTTGCTTACATAGTTGGTACAGAACAGTTTTATGTTGGTAGTCATGACGAGCCATTGTTCATAAGATTCAAGATTTTATATGGAAACTAGTGGTCCGCCCCGGCTTCGCACGGGTACATTCTATAGCCTATGTTCATCACGGATAATGTAGGATTCTAATGGTGAAAGAATTTTTCAAATCGGTCCTGTTATAGCAATAGCACTAGCCAATTCAAATAAACAAACAAAAAATCAAACAAGTCTTTCCTCTATAATAATATTAGTGTATAAGAATAAATAGACTCGTCAAATAAGAGCGGAAAATTTTTATTCGTCGCCAAAATATCAGTTTCGGTGGGTGCGAACCTCTAAGCCCCATACAAACGTACTTTCCGATTCATCTGGAAACTACGTCCCCGATTTTGATGAAATTTTATAAACAGGATGGGATAAGAAACACCTATGTTTACACCGTTTTAGCTTTTCAAAAAACAAAATGATCATTAAATGAGAGCTAAATAAAAAAACCACTTGAAAATGAATTAAATTGAATTTTAGCTCTCATTTAATGATGATTATGGATTTTGAAAAACGAAAACGGCACAAACATAGCTATTTCTAATCCGATTATGTTTGCCAAATTTCATTCCGCTCATTAAAAAAATCAAACAATGTTTTTTTTAACTTTTTTCAATACAACTGTTATACTAACTACATTATAACGTTTTATCATCCTCAACAGCATCTAATGGTCCACTGCTGGACGCACACCTCCCCCTGATAATTGCTTTATTAGTTTTTACCACATGGGATATATTTTATCAATGCCCATGTTATTATCACAATATTACTTTTATCAACCTTATCACGCAGTATAGGTAGTTGTGAAAAGCTTTCATCACAAAACGAAATTTGGCTCGATATGTTTACACTACATAATGTTTAGTAATTGCACCAAAGTACCGATACGTTGTTTCATGGAAAGTGACGACTTGCACAGCAAACAATCACCATAATTTTTTTCTGCATTTTTCTTGCCTTAAGGCGAAATGGGTCCCAAATTGACTATACGCAGAATAAATTTTAGGCTATAAATCATATTTTTTAAATATTTTTTGATGACTATCATATAACATATAACTTTCCTAGTTATTTAACAGTGTTCCCTAATAAGTATTTTAGACGATAATAGTTTTATTTTATTACGAAAGCGTATTATTTAAGAGCAACATAAAAATTTATAAATAAACGACATTGTAAGACCTTGTAAAAGATGACAAAAAAACCAGTGATTTTGTAGGCTTAGCCATTCCGCGGCTCTTGCCTTCCTTTCGCCCTAATCACGAAAAATCAATTCAAATTTGCCTTAAAAAATTGAAACATCTCCATTCAGTTATATGCATGATAATGATGATAATTTTACCTACGTTACATAATCGTAAGTAGGAAGTAGAATTCAATTAGTATTATCAGGTATTATCAGTTCTGCTGCACACATGTCATGTTGGTTGTCATTGATAGTCATCTTCTTAAACCGCTTATAAGCTTAGCCGATATAAATATTAAATGAAGTGGTATGCTATACATTCGGAATACAAGGTGCCGTAGAATAAGTGTTCTAAAAAGAAAGAGTGGCTCCAGAATCTTCCCTTTCGTCTTAGTTTAACCCTTCGACGATTTGTTATAGTTTCAAGTTTTTTGTATTTATTATATTGATTGAAAATATATGTATTTTATTGGTTTTACATAACAGTGGGATAAGATAAGCTGCTAATAAAAGATGATTTTTTATTTAGACATATAAATCATATAACATCTATTTATTTATTATTTAAGAAAAGAACGCCAACAGCGTATTTTAAATATATTTATATATCATAAATAAGACAATGCCTTAACGTTTCCTAGAGTTTCCTACAGTAACACTATTCAAACAAACTTCGAAAACAGTACAATATAGCCGACTTTGTCGATTACCAATGAAAGCTATTTGATCAATTCAACCTTTAGAGGTATCAGGAACAGATTGTAAAAGATCATTCTGCCTAAGGTACAAATTACATCAATTGCTAAAACAGCGAAGTGTCAAAGGGCGTAAGTAGGTATTCAGGGTAAGTAATTATCGTAATTTTAGAGTCGTAGCCATAAAATTTATACTTAGCATCGGTAACTTCATACACAGATTATTATTTCAAACTGTGATAGACTCGGAATACTAAATACACTTGTTGCGGTATGTGTAGCTGTATAGAGATACAGCTACACATCCCGCCCAGGGTTGATGTGACATTTTAGTGAATAAATATTCTAAGCAGCCGGCAGTAATTATATATATTAGTAATAAGACTTTAACAATTTGAAATCTAATTGGCAGCTTTGCATGGGTATATTCTGTCGCCTTTGTTCATCAGGAATAATGTAGGATTTTTTAATGGTGAAAGTGTACAAACAAACAAATCTTATCTCTGTTTAATATTAGTATGATGAGTCAAATTAATTATTGTAGATAAAAATTTGTTAAAATTGAGTAACGCATACATACCTACATTGTACACCAAACTTTTAAGAGCTAAGAGTAATAATACTGATATAGATATATTTAACTCAAACCTCAATAAACCTTTATTCAGAAAGAAAATAACAATCAAATAACAAATTTAAATTAAAACTAGTATTTACAATAGAAACAATCAAGCTATCTGCAAACTGTGGCAAACAATCTACAGGTAGCTCAACTGATCCATATCAATACCAGTTGGAAGCGTGCCTAAGACACTGGCTGCATTGCCCCGCTGTATAGCAATGCTGATGCGCTGTGCCAGATACTCACCAGCTCTCGGGTCACGCGTCGCTTCGACCAGACATTACACCTCAATACATTTCGCAAAACTATTTCGACTATACTGAGCAATTACATATAATATATAACGATATGAATGAATTTTCTATTATATAGTTAAAATAATATACAGTAACATTTAATTATATATTATATTTTAAGTAGATTGTTTTAGCTATGTTTTCAACACTTTTCTAATCTTGTTATGTTTACATCTAGGTCTGCAATAAATAATAATAATAAATAAATAATGCCGAACAATTCACACAGCATTATCTAGCCCCAAGGTAAGCAGAGCTTGTGTTAGCAATCTGGTTCACTACTGTAACTCTATTACCTAATGTATAAATTTGATTGTAAACTGCTTTGTAAACTTATCACAATAAAATAAAAAAATAAAAAGCTGTCTTGATTCACCTTGTATATCGTAAACAGGGTTCACATTTTTTTCTAAGGACAACACGTTTAGAATAGCAATAATTACTTAACAATGTTACTTAGGCATTTAGGTCTTCTATTTAGCACATCCACGGTTTTATAGTTGTTTTTAGGGTTTCAAAGATCGGTTTTGAAACCCTTATGGTCTCGCTCTGTCCGTCCCCGCTCTTTCTTGAATATCTCAGTAACTACTGCAGCTATTAACTTGAAATTTGAAATAATGATACATTTCATGCGCCATTACTGATTTTAAGAAAAAAATATATAAATAAATGAAAAATGAAAATGAATATTTTCAGTACAAATTTTGATGTTGAAATTTCAAAAGAGACCTAGGAAGGCAAATGGGGTATCAAATGAAAGGTATCGTTTTGACCATATCAAAACACTTTTTAAAATTTCTGTAAGTTTCAAACTTTTTGAAATATTTCAAAAAAAGACGAAAAATTGACCAATTCCCCCCCCCCCTATCTCCGAAGATTGCAGACCGATCCATGTACAATGTATTAGGCGTTTGTAGATATCAATCTATATTTTACAGGAAAAATATAGAAAAGTCTGTGATAGTAATAGTTTTTGAAAAATGGTCAAAAAGGGGGGGAATTTTTTTTCAAAAGGAGGGGTACCTACCTTTGTGGGGTATCAAATGAAAGGTATCCTTTTGACTATATCAAAACACTTTTTGAAATATTTGTAAGTTTCATACTTTTTGAAATATTTCAAAAAAAGTCGAAAAATTGCCCTTTCCCCCCCCCCTATCTCCGAAGATTGCAGACTGATTCATGTACAATGTATTAGGCGTTTGTAGATATCGATCTATATTTTACAGGAAAAATATAGAGAAGTCTGTAATAATAATAGTTTTTGAAAAATGGTCAAAAAGGGGGGGAATTTTTTTTTCAAAAGGGGGGTACCTGCCTATGTGGGGTATCAAATGAAAGGTGTCGTTTTGACCATTTCAAAACACTTTTTGAAATTTCTGTAAGTTTCATACTTTTTGAAATATTTCAAAAAAAGACGAAAAATTTACCATTCCCCCCCCCCTAGCTCCGAAGATTGATGACCGATCCATGTACAATGTATTAGGCGTTTGTAGATATCAATCTATATTTTACAGGAAAAATATAGAGAAGTCTGTAATAATAATAGTTTTGAAAAATGGTCAAAAAAGGGGATTTTTTTTCAAAAGGGGGTACCTACCCATGTTGGGTATCAAATGAAAGGTATCGTTTCGGCCTTTTTAAAACACTTTTTGAAATTTCTGTAAGTTTCATACTTTTTAAAATATTTCAGAAAATTGATTGTCCAAATAATTGGCAAATGTTTGAAACCCTCGGCGCGCGAGTTACACTCGCACTTGGCGGATCTTGTTTTTTATAGCCAAGACTTCTACAGTACTGGGCAGTACTGTAGGTATAGAAGTCTGAGTATAATAGAGTCTGAGAAGACTAGAAGTCTACATTCTGTGCATTTTATTCACTAAAAATGGTCCTTTATCAATGCTCCTTCAAAATAAAAAGGCCAAAGCTTGTCAACATTTTCCGTGTTGGTACATCATCATCATCAGCCCGTACAGCTGAACATAGGCCTCCTCCAAATGACGACACGAACAGCGGTCCTGAGCCACCTAAAGTCTCCCTACACTCCATTTCGTATTGAATCGTGGTCGCCACTTGAGAACCATTACTCCCAAACGGTTATCGGTACTCATCGCCACTTCAGACTGCTAATTCTGTGAGCTATGTCAGTTAGTTTCGTTCCTCTAAGGATTTTTGCATTCAGATTCTATCGCATAGAGATGCTCCGAGGAGGCTTCCGTCAATTGGGACCGCTAGGTAAAGGGACCGCGGTCCCATTCGCCGGATTGATTTATTTTTATTATTTTTCTTCCGGCAAATAGGACCGCTCTCGAAATGGTCGAAAAAATCTATTCTTCAAGGCGAATAAAGTACAGTCAAATTAAAAAGTTGGTATAGAAAGTAATGTTAAAGAACAATATACATAGCTCTCTCCATAGTTTGCCGAGCGACTTTGAGCTTTATGCACTGCACATATTGTAACACATAATGTCTTTATTTACAGAACAAATTATAGTAAAATTTGGCGTACATGTAAAACATATTTCGACTGAAATTACAAGATACTTTTTATCAAGGAATCGCGCGTTTGAAACCGTGGATTGAAACTAGTATTATTCTATTTCAACATACGTGATTGTAATTTGTATCAAATAATTTCTGTAACGAGGTAAATTGGCTGTATGGCAGTTTGAGTATCGCCATCAAATCATCCTTTCGAAAATGTATGGAAAATAACGATTTCGTGACTTTGCATTGCACCATAATTTTCGTTTACAACTATTTCGACGTCCCGAATATAAGTTACGTACCATAACTGATACATGGTACAAATCAGTACCATAACTGATACATGGTAGGTACGAATTAGTTATGGCAATGGAACTGTAGTTACTGTTACATACATACGGTCGGGCAATAGATAATTGCTGTCATTTGTTCATTGACCGCCTGCTAGCAATCTGTGCAAATACAACGGTGATGGTCCTATGCAACTCTACTTGTGAATGTTGAGCAGTTATCAAAAATTGGTATGCAATCTTGACTTGGTGGATCAACCGAAAAAACAGTTTTGTAAAGCTTAAGGCGCATATCCCACCCAAACTAGCGGCGCCACCTACTTTATCTTATTTTTCCGTTTAAACTGTACTAGACTGTTTAACAAAGGAAATTCTAAAATACATCACATCTTTTGATACGAGAACTAATTTGTTCTTCTAGTATACGGCTTCACTTGCTTTGCAGAGCAGGGCGGTGTAACATGGTCCATTTTCTGATGACGGTTCGCTGCTTTATTTTTTTTATTACTAAATATCTCGATATTCTATATATTATTCAATTTTAATTAAAAGTTTTATTATTCTTATATTCCTTAAAAAAATAGCCAATGAGCGGTCAAAATAGTATGAGTTTAAATTAAAAAAAAAACATCTAAATCGACTAACCGGGGTCATCATTTTACGTTTAAATTACAAACATTGCGAAGTAATGAAAATACAAGCTCATTTTAGCTCTTTATTCACTTCGCTAATAACAGCCTGTTAGTATGTTTATGTCGATTAAGCAATGTTTGTTTTGGTTGACGGTGAAAAGCGTGGTAATGTGAATTTTTGAGGTCGTGTTTGTAATGACGGAACGCTATATATTAAAAGATGCTGCCTGCCGCTGCGCACACGCTTTTCAATTAGCCTATGTCCGTTCCCAGAATTTTATTTACCTCCCTGCCAAATGCCCTTGAGATCCTTTCGGCCGTTTGCCTGAAAAGGTAACAGACAGACAGACAGAGTTACTTTCGAATTTATGAAGATAGTAAGTATGGATAATACTTTACTGTGACTCTGTTCTCCATCCGGGATCGATGACGGGATTAAACAGAAGAAATATAAATAAATAAATCATCATCATCATCAGCCTACATTAATCCTCTGCTGGACATAGGCCTTCCCTAAAAATAATAATAAATAAATAATAGCAGACAATCCACACAACATCATCTAGCTGATAAGCAGAGCTTGTGTTATCGGTACTAGATGACTGACACATACTTAAAACAAAACATTCAATAGATATTTTTTGGAACTAATACTTGCAGATCTAATCTAATACTTGCAGATCTTTGGAACTAATCTTGCAGAGATATTTTCTTCTCGGCGCCGCGCCGCACCGTTAAAAAGTACCCACAATATTCTTTTGTGTCAGACTTTGAGGTCATAGTCATAATATGCAAGAGCTTTGACCCCAACCAGATAATTGACCTCAAGCTAACTCTTAGAGCTTCCATCAATTAAATGTTTCAGAAACAATCCGTTACATAACGTCGTTTATTGCTGATCAATAATGTTATGACATGACCGTATGTCTATGACCATTTTCAAATAACCCAAAAAGAAAAAAACTTTATTTCCATAAAATATGCATTAATAACTAAGGAAATTACAATCAAATAAGTAAAACAGATTATAAATTGTAAATACTAGTATTTACAATTGAAACAATTGAGCTAACTGCAAAAAATCTACAGTTAGCTCAACTGATCCATCAATCCTAACTTAATACTAATATAATATATAATATTATAAATGCGAAAGTGTGTTTGTTTGTTTTTTGTCATTCCTTCGTGCTCTAACTAAGCAACTAATCGGCTTGATTTTTGGCATAGAGTTATCTGAAAGGATGGAAAGTAACATAGGCTTCTTTTGTCCTGGTAAAACATCAAATTCCCACGGGAGATTTACATATGTGAAATTCCGTCCAAGCATTTATTTTCTTTATCATAATGAAATAATACAATTTCCATACACACTTAATCTGACAGCTCGTCTATGAAATAATGCATTTTTTATTCAAAGTGATTCTTTTGTTCTAAGAAAAAAGTGCATACTCGTAAGTATAAGTTTTTGGGAAGTAGAGACAAAACATTGACACCGTTACCTACAAAATACGAACAATTAAACAAATTACTAAAGTACTAATTGCATTCACCTACATCTTTAGTTGTGAACAAAACCGCGGGAGATCAGTCAAACAATAGAACCATCACGTTAACCAGCTAACTCCGGAACCTACGTTTCCTAGCCGATGTGATAGGCACTTACTTGCTATTTACAATTTGCGGATGTGAGATTGTGTTCGAACAAAACAATCAATCGCATTTTATAACAGAGTCTTTTATTTGTACCTATGGGTTTTTAGGATAGGATTCGCAACGAATACATCCGACAGAGAACAAAGGTTATCGACATAGCTCAAAGGATTATCAAGCTGAAGTGGCAGTGGGCTGGCCATATCTCGAGAAGAACCGACAACCGCTGGGGTAAACGTGTTCTTGAGTGGAGACCGCGACTCGGCAAACGTAGTGTAAGACGCCCTAGGATCAGGTGGGATGACGATTTGCGAAAGATTGCTGGCAGATGCTGGATTTGGCAAGCTGAAGACAGGGCGCTATGGCGCTTATTAGGTTAGGTGAGGCCTATGTCCAGCTGTGGACCAGTATAGGCCGATGATGATGATGGGATTTGCGTAGTTCCCAGTCCGCGAGATAGAGGCGCTTTACCAAAATCTATGGGTAAACAGATTTTAGATATTTGTTTTTCATCAAAAATATGCAACTAATCAAAAAACTATCTTGGCGTTTTTGTACAGAATGAAATGGAATATTAAGTGTAAGAGTTTAAGAATCCTACATTTCATATTTGAACAGCAGTACCATCGCAAAGGTCCTGGAAATGTTGATTTTTTCGCACATCAGTTCTACGAGTGGCGGTAGATGCAGCGTCATACGTCATGGGTATTTTTTTTATGGAGTGGGTTAAATATAGACATTTGATTAATAACACTAAACCAAAGCCTGTGGTCAGTGGGTAGGTCAATAACCCGACCTACTTCTAAGTTGACTCTAAGTGGATCGTTATGTGATTATTTAAAACATTTTCGAAATGTCACGCCAATCCAAAATTTAGAATCTATTAGATTCAGAAATTTTAATTTATTGCCGTGATTAGCGCTCAGTCGTAAACCATTGAAACTAACTGTTATATAAATAAAAAATAAATAAAATCACATTTATTTCAGACACAGTAGTTACACATACATAGTCCATAAAACAATAATAAAAATCAGACATACACAGAAAACATTAAACTAACAATTACACTAATAATTACAATACATTAAGGATAAATTACTATTAGATTACAAAAAGAAAAAAAAAATAAATACAATATAGTTAAAATGAAAAAGACATCACATTATATTAATTATCAAAAAACTAACAGAAAACATGCACCTTCGTCCAGTGCTGCATGAAGGGAGAGGCTGTGTCCAGCCTTCCTGCAATGACCTGCAGGTAGCTGTTGGCGCTGCCGCGCACCCTGCGCATCAGTGATGCCGTTCGTTTGCGCAGGATCGCAGCGAACCCGTCGACCCGCGCTTCCGCGAACATGCCTGATGCGCTACAGAAGCGAGGCAGCCCCATCAGCCACCTGAAGGCATTGTTATATTGGATGCGAAGGGCGTTCCAGGTCTTCTGCGTATGCTTGATCCATAGGCTGCACGTGTAGAATGACTGGCAGTACGCTCTAAACAGTGTCGTCTTAACCTGAGCACTGCAACGCGCAAACCTACGGGCCAACATGTTAGCTCGGACCGTTAACGCCCTCCGTTCCCTCTCCATGTCTGCATCATCCGTGAGTGCCTCGGTGACCCAGTGGCCCAGGTACTTAAACTCCGTCACGCGCTTGAGCTGCTTGCCATTGAGTGTAACTGGTGGGACTGTGGCGTAAGTTTTTGAACCCGCCTTGAAGACCAGCAATTCACTCTTGGCCGCGTTGTACCTGAGCCCGTGGGCCTCCGCATAGCACTCACAGATGCCTACCAGCCTTCTGAGAGCACTGATCGATGGGCTCAGCAGCACCATATCATCAGCATAGCTGATATTGTTCACGGTGACCCCGTCAATCGAGCACCCTACGCGGGTGCTGCTGAGCTCACGGATCAGACGATCTATGTATAGGCAGAAAAGCCTCGGTGAAGTCCCCCCACCCTGCCTCACCCCGCATTCCAGCCTATACACATCCGATAATGATCCCGCCCAGCTTACATTGTTGTCCTGATTGCCATACCAGTACCTAAATAGTGAAATTAGCTCTGGAGGAATTTGAGTCTCGGTCCCGAGCTTTCTCCACAACCTGTCATACGAAACAAGATCAAAAGCTTTTGATAGATCTAGAAAGCAGGCGTAGACAGGTGTGCTTCTGCTCGTGTAGTACTGGACGGTGTGTTTGAGAGTTAACACTGCGGTTTCAGTAGACAGTCCAGCTCTAAAGCCGAACTGTGCATCATGCAGTTTAAGGTGTTTCTCTAAATGCTTGTCAATCACACCGTCCAGCACCTTAGCCATGACCGTGGCGAGTGATATCGGCCTGTAGTTGTTCAGGCTGGATGCGTCACCAGTCTTGCTCTTGAGGATAGGAACAACCACAGTCCGCATCATCGCCGCCGGCAGGTACGAGTGCCCGACGCAGAGGGTGAAGAACATGGCAAGCACGCCCGGTAAGTGGAACCCCGCATGCTTTAAGTGTTCAATGCTCAACGCATCGTGTCCTGGAGACTTACCTCTTTTCATGTTCCTCACCACCCGCGCCACCTCCTTCGCTGTGATCTGTACAATTGGCTCGCCCCGTCGCATCCCGTCCTGCTCCACCCCCCCGGACGCAGGCACTAACGGTGATCGTACACAAAAATGTTCTTTAAACCGGTTGGCGATCTGAGCGGGATCACTAATACCCTCTACACTCACAGGTACACTCGGCTTCAGATTCAGTTTATTGGTTTGTTTCCAAAATTTACCAAAGTCCTTAGATTTGTGAAGTGAGGCAATGATATCCATTTTTATCTGTGCCTGATGGTTTTGGCACCATTTCAACTTTGCTTTAAAATTAGATCGGGATTCTTGCATTTTTTTGTGTAAGGGCCCAGAAGAGGGTTTTCCGTATGAAACCCATTCCTGGAACTGGAGCCGCGCATCCCTGTGAGCTTCTCTAACAAATTTATTCCACCCTATAACATGGACTTTCTTTCTACTATTTCTATGAATAACTTTTTTATGATAACAATTAGTGGCCGACATCCTTAATATTTCAACTATGTTACTATATAATTGGTCTAATATCAACCTGTGGTCTGCCTCATGACAAGTAGTATCCCCACATTTCCTAAGCTCAGGTGGAAAACATATCTCCCGCAACTTCGCAGTACACAACTGTGTGTACTTTTTAATCTGCGCGCTATCCCTCTCTCCCCAAGTAACAGGATTGGGTACACAATTACTTAAACTAACTTTAGGCAAGACCATGTTCAAATTACACTCTATTTGCAGTGGAAAATGGTCAGACCACGAGACATTATAATTTATTTTAATGTTTACTATAGTCTTTTTCGCAGCCTCCGTAGTAATTAAGTGATCTAACCATGATCTAGTTCCGTGCACATCACTAATATAGGTGTACGAGTCCGATAACCTTCCCAAGCACTCGATATCCGCACAAGTCCAACTTTGGTCACTACAAAAATTTTCAAGCTGCTTACCGAATGGTGCACTCGGGTGAGCGTTAAAATCCCCCATAATAAACACTGAGTCTACACAACAGCTTTCAATTATCGCACTTATCTCACTCAAGCACTCTGTAAACTCGGCTATATTATCCGTAGCGTCAGTAGGCATATATACCGAAAACACTAACAGCTGCCGATTTTCAAGCACAATTTTTATGGCTGCTAAACGCACGCTCACACAATGCACAACCGAGACCGAGCGAAACATGTTTTTGCGCCACAGTATAGCGACACCGCCGTACGGCCGTCCTCGCAGCATGCCCGTGGAAGTGTCCACCGCCGATTTGCCAGTGTAGGAGAAATTTCGGTCTATTGACCCTAGGTAGCCAACGTCATGCGGCAGCAGCCATGTTTCCTGTAAGGCCACAATGTCAGCTGCTTGACACAGCGACCTCACACAGTCCACGGACCTCGTAACTGAGCGGCAATTGTAGGTAATAAAAGTTGTATTACTTATTTTCTCATTGACTGTGTCTCCCATTGTTGATTGTGTTTTTTTAAGTCAATAAACTTTCTAAAGGAAATTCCTTCAGGCCAAAGACTATCTTCTAAAAATAGCGATAACTTACTACTAGGTACATACATCTTATATGCATTGTATCGCTTTTGGACCTTTGTATTTATTTTGTGCAAAGATATCTTAACTTGCGTTTTCCGCGCTATGTATTCCATTATATCGCTTTCAGAGGTACTTGTATCTACATTGTTTATAAACAATGGTAGCATAATGTCAGCGGCTTTGAACTTCTCATTAAGTTTCGTAGGTGCTTTCCCTTCTGATGTGATGAAGCGATTTTTTAGTCTTTTTCGTTGAGCTAGAATCCATTCTTCTTTGGGCCTTTCTTCCTTCCATTATATAAATCAGATTAAAACATATTAATATTTATGACTTGAAGGTAAGTTTATTCAATAGTAATTAGATAGTGTTCATTCCTTGGTAGTAAAAACTTTATGGGGCTATTAAAAGTCTAAGTTCTAGATGGGTTCGTTTGTGACTTAGACTAGCCTGAGAAAGGATGAGACTTAGTAATTTCGTAGTAAAAATCGGAGCGAATATTTTTAAGGGTGTCATGAAAAAATGCGGTCACTTGTGGTCACAGTGCAAGCTAGAATTATCTATTTATTTATCGTATTACGTCTCAAAACACATTAAATAAATAATGCTGAAAAAATCATCGTCAAGTCCCGAATTGCGCACAGCTTTGTGTTATGCGTAGGTACATACCATATTCGTACTATCTGATATACTTACCTAATGAAAAAATAAAAATACAATACAAAAAAGTAATAAATTGGAATTAGTATTTACAATTGAGCTAACTGCAGACTGTTGCAAAGAATCGACAGGTAGCTCAACTGATCTATATCAATACTAGTCGGAAGCGTCCCCAAGACTGACGACGCTGCTGGCTACATTCTAATGCTGTACGACAATGCTGATGCGCTGCGCCATCTTAATACATTACGTAAATGGTTTTTTTTTAAATTTTAAACAGAAAATACCCAGAACACCCGGTACAGATATTTCTGCAGATTGTACAAACATTTGTCCATAGACGGGAATCGAAACTCCAACCTCATCCGCCTTCATCCCCTGCGCCACAGAGCTCGTCAAATAATTAAGTTTGTGAGATTAGCTCTCCTCAAAACGCTGTACAATCGGTATGGTCATAGACATTGGTATGGTCATAGACAGATGTCTGTGACCATACAGTCATCTCCCTCCTTCTCTCGTCGTCAATCTGATGACTGGAAAGGGAGACAAGGAGGGAGATAATCAACATCGACATTTCCCTCCAATTTCCGCATGAATTTCCGATTGTCGTTTAAAAAATATCATTTGTATTGAACAAACGTGCGCAAATGTTATATCACGTATTGCACAATGAAGCTTTCTCTGACAATGACAATACACTATGAATGCTTATCTGATGAAACCTATAATCCCGATGCTTGTACGGATCAAGATGAATGGGCTTTAAAGTCGCTAAAAGCTATTGTATCAATGTAAGGCAATGTGCACTGCACATCACATCTCGGTACGAAACTCGAAAGCTGCTGAAAGCTGTTGTGTCAGTGTTTTAAGGTGAAGTTAATACCCGAGTCGGTCTTTTCAACAATTTGATTGTTTAAACAAACAAAACGCGACTTCAAATTCCTTAATTTTAGGTATACTGTTTTTAAGTTTTGCGAGACAACTATATTGTATTTATATATCCTTTGTTTTTGGCAAAAACAATTTTATGGTCTCATTTTGTGATCATCATCTACTCTATACTATAGCAAATGAATGATCGAAATCTGTGCGTAATGAGGTTTTTCAATTGTTCAAATTTATTGTAAAACGAAAGTGGCATAGACCGTGCTTATTTCGAAGTGACATCCAATTGACAACCTAGCTTCTGTCCGTTAAAATTCCAAGCCATCTACGAGTAATAGTTCTAAGCTTAATATATGAGCGATAAGGCCGCCCGTTGTACATTATCTGTAATTGTTTTTGTATTGTATATTTTTGCAAAACATGGATATTTCGTGAACGTACACTAAGTACATTATAAGGGTTATTTGCTGGGAAAGTATTCTTCTAAACGATAAAAATGCTACTTAAAAGTAGTCTAGTAGAGAATGAAATTGAAAAAGACAGTGGGAGAGCATGCTGTCACCTTATATCGTAGTTAGATACTACGACGTAGTATCATGAAATGTGGTGTTTTGAGTGTAAGGAACGGCATTTGTTGTCATGACGAAGTTATATTTGATTAGGTTATTCAACGCCGTGTGGTGCCAGCTTAGAATTTGCAACACCCCAACACTTCCCGTGGGTGTCGTAAGAGGCGACTAGAGGACATACACCGGCGGGCGGGCAGCAGCGCCTCTTGCAGAATATATCTACCACCGAACTGCGATCCCCAACCCGCATGCCCAGCGTGAGGATTATGGGGATATGGATTATACCCCCCTGAGAAAAAAACAGGGGAGGCCTGCGTCTAGCAGAGGACCATTATAGGCTGTTGA
Organism: Eupithecia vulgata; assembly: GCA_946478455.1. Lineage (NCBI taxonomy): Eukaryota > Metazoa > Arthropoda > Insecta > Lepidoptera > Geometridae > Eupithecia > Eupithecia vulgata. The sequence goes on along the minus strand of OX297869.1, from coordinate 5,024,887 downwards.
GTTGAGGAGGTTATTTATGTAACTTTACTGTTGCATAAATAATAAATTAATTAAATTCAAGGACCATTTAATCCACAGAAAGGATCATGAATGGCAGATCGTGTAAATTAGGCAAACTGGTTCAAAATAAATATCATTCGATCTTTATATTCATAGTTCTACTTACATCAAAATCCCCAAAATAGCCGGTCGGAATTATCCCAAGAAAATCATTGCATCATAACATAACAGCTCTGGAGGTTACCGAAAGTATCGAACTGATGACAAATTTGACAGGTCGTCGTATTGTCATTAAGTGCTATACACCCAATGTATACCGGCGGCTTCTTTTGGCGTCGTGATTACTTATACCACCCGGGATATTAAAACGTAATCCGTTTATTTTGGTTCTTCTCGATTTCATCACAATGATTCCGTAACGCGAAGAATATAGCAAATGAGATGAACGCGCATTGCATTTTTTTATAGTCTATAGACCTTTCTTTGAGCACAACCTCACCTGATGGAAAGTGAAGATGTGGCCGACGATGTATCACAAAGGTCTAGATCCGTACTAGTCCGTCACATGCTGTAAATAAGCCAACTAAAATAAATATGGATGTTGCCGTTTTGGAATAAATCGCAGAATAAATAGGTTTTCTGCTTCAGTAACTTTCTTCCAGCAGGTCTTAAAGTTTTTAAGATTTTCCATTTCCGGCTGAGGTACCGTTCTTTGTGGAATTCAATTCATTGTAGAACATACTACTTTTTACGTAAAACAGATAGATGGATTCCACCGATGACAAATTAGTCTCTTAAAATAGCAATTGAACTAGTGACACAGTGTTTGTACCGTAAACAGTAAATGAATATAAATTCTAAAGTACCGTACACACCATTCATATTATCCGTTAGAGTTATTGCAATGTTTGTATAACTGCGACGATCTTTGTTTAGATCGCTGACTCACGCTGGTCTCTGATTGGAATTTGTTTGTGATACTCGAACAGGAAGAGGAGATATGGGTTTGAAGAGCTACACCTTTTTTAAGAAATGTTTTTAAGAAAGTTGCCTAAATTTTCGATTTCGACGTTACTTGAACCCACACACCCAATAAACAAGCCACCAAATCACTTTTTACCGACCCAAAGAAGAGTTTTTGAGAACTTATTTCATTTCTTAGAGATACCCAGAGAGCGGGGTAGGCAAATAATAACAAAAAACCACACCTTATTTTCTTTAGTGCGATGTGATTACGCACTGCATCGTTTAAGACAGTATCGACTACTTAGCCCTAATTGCTCTCATAAGACGGTCCGTATTTTAAAGTGAAAAAAAAAGTAGAGATCGTCCTTGAAATAGTAAAATGAAAAACTCATTTTCGTTCCAAGTTCATGATTCAACGAATTTTCTGATAGTCACACGACAAAGTCTTTACCTTCTTTAATCACTTTTCTTTCCAGCTTTCTGGATATCTATCTCTAATAGTGTGGTTTCTTGGAATGCAGCTTAAAAAAATATTGCATTTATGGCACAAGTAGTTTTACCTATTTTTAACATCAGCCCGTAGCCCTACTTTCCCCTCACCGCAAAATAATTTGCAATAATAAATTGCTATTGCTATAATTGCTCGGAATACGCATAATAGGACCGTTTTACTCGTTTGCCAACCGTTGTTGCAATTATAACTTGATATGTCAACAACATGCATGTTAATCAGATGATTTGTTGCAATTTGTGCTAATTTTTGTTCCTTATTACATTTAATAAGGCGTTTATTATAAAACCTTATATATTGAGTTATATTTGAGTTGTATCTCTATTGGAGTCAGGTTCGAGTTGAGGCATAATCCTGAGGCAAGCCTCTTATTGAAGAAGCTAATATGAGAAGATAAAGACTTGAAAAATGCAGAATTACACAAATAAGTTTAGATGAATGGATGTTTGTTACTTCACGCATGAAAAGAACTGATGTATTTTTGCATTGATGCTTTCTTCCTTTATAGATGTTGTTTAGATGAAGATAACATAATAGGCTACGCTTACGCTTGACGTCCTTGGTGTCGCAGCGGCGTAAGTCCGCCTTCGACGCAGGATGTTGCGGGTTCGATTCCCGCCTTGGGACAAATGTTTGTATCTGCAAATGTTTGTCCCGGGTGTTCTGGGTATTTTATATGTATAGTAAAAATTATCTATCTATCTATGTAATCAATTGTATTAAGTATATCATTCATCAACATTAGCACTGCTTAGCTTGGGGCTAGATGTTGCTATGTGGATTGTCCAGCATTTTTTTTATATCCCGTTAAAACTCACACAACCTCACGGACAGTAGCTAGTAAAAACAAATTGAAAACTTAAAATACAAATCGCAAATCTTTGAGTACCAAGAGGTTATTAGAGTGCATTGAGAAACAATCTCATCAACGCAAACCAAAAGTACAAAAGCCTTTTGCCAAAATCACTGTTGAAACTGCATCGTGCGTGCAAGTAATTTATTTGGCTTACTAGTCCTTTTAACTAGACAGTTAAATAGACTACTCTGTGTTTAGAAAGCAGGTTTTGTCCGCTTGCCAGCGGACAATAACCCGTTTATTTGCTTTCTTGGTTTTTGTTGGCTCGTGTCGGTGCGAGGAATGTTGATTAAGTTTAGTTAACACTATCAATGATGATCACTACTCACTACCTGTAGGCCAAGCACGTAATTTTCGTCTATTCTACAATAGACAATTAAAAACATTGTCTAGGGTAGAATAGACAAAAATTACGTCACTTTACTATCGAATGCGTAAATTATTTGATATATCTTCCTCCTCAACAGCCTTTTATGTTCCACTGCTGGACGCGGGCCTCCCCTGCTAATCGCCTTATTGGCTTTTATCTCATGTGGGGTAGTGTCCATAATCCCCACGCTGCGCACGCGGGTTGGGGATCGTAGTTCGGTGGTAAATCTATTCTGCTAGAGGCGCTGCTGCTCGCTCCCCGGTGTATGTCCCATAGTTGCCTCTTACGACACCCACAGGAAGAGTTGGGGTGGTGAAAATGCTAAGCCGGCACCACACGGCTATATTCATTCCTGCAACTTCAATAATGTACGCAATGTATGATGATACGATGTCAATATTGTCTATTCTAACCTAGAGAACAATCCTCGTGCTTCTTGACAATGATATGGTAAAATGATATATTTCGGCACTTCACCCTTGATGAAAGAAACGATACAGATGGACGCGTGTGTCACAACTTTCAAGGTTGAAACTATTCTAAGAAATTAAATAATATCCCAAAACTTTTCCATTTCGGCGGGACTTGAACCCGCCACCTACCCTCGGATCGGGTACGTTGGTCGTTTTATATTTATAATAAACAAAATTTAAATATATGTGTTGTATTGTATTATGTATATCAGTTATCTAGTACCCATAGCACAAGTTCTGCTTAGCTTTGATCTAGGTTATGTTGTGTGAATTGCTTAGCATTATTATTATTTATTTATTTATGTTCTAACCAACTAATTTCAGGTATCATAGACTTTTAACTGAGAGTGATTTTTAACCCTTTCTATGTGAATGCGTCTACCATTTTGCTACTATTGTCTACTGGTTAAGAAACCTTCAAGGCTGCAGTTTTTGTTGAACCAGTAGGTCACAGCGCAACGTCACGGATGGTGGTCACATGCAAAAGGTTTACTGGATAATTTACAGATTATGTATTGATAATTCGGTTATTAAAACATAATTGGTTATAGTATCAAAAATGCATGAGCATGGCAGCCAGCATTTGTTTTTTGTACAGGGCAGTTCTTCAAATTCTATACCTTATACCCACGCTGGGCATACGGGTTGGGGATCGCAGTTCGGTGGTAGAATTGTTCTGCAGGAGGCGCTGCAGCTCCATATGGACATCGCATATTACGACACCCGCGGGAAGAGTCGGGGTGGAAAATGCTTATTGCACGAAAATTCAATTTTCGTGCTTACATTAACGAGCTTATATTAGTAAAAAATATAATATAAATATATAATTAAATATATAAAATAATAGACAGTTTCTTACTGCGGCTTCGCAGGTGTTGCTTCCATGGAAACGCTTATAGGATATTTCTGTCCACTGGGAATTGATTTATAAAAAGTAGCCTATTTTGTATTCCTAGCCTACAACTCCCCACAATGTACAATATTTCAGCCCAATCTGTTTAGTAGCGTTGGAGTGAACAATGTGAAGTTTCAAATATAAGCATTTTTAAGAAATAATGGTGGTATATGATTTATCTGCCGAATGCTGTGATATCAACAAAAAACGGTCAGGAGATACGGAGAAAACGGATTTCATGTAGCCTTTTATTTACATTCTTCTGTCTTAAGTTAAGCCGTTGTTGTTCTTGTGCCTGACCTCTCCCCGGCCGTGTCGGTCTGCCGTCCTATCGAATTATGAGAGTGAGGGCATAGAGAGTGCACTTGTGTTTGCGCACACACTTGTGCTCTATAAAAATTTCCTGCGCAATCTGGCTAGTCTTCATGAAGACTGGCCGCCGAGGTCAAATTCGGCTACGAGGCCATCATTTTGTCTATAAAGAATATTAAAAACCATATAATGTCTACCCATATCCTTAACCTAGGAATAACGATGGTGAAATTTAGACTTTTGAGAACATAAAATATCACTCTTCGAAAATACTCAAGTTTAGCAATAGGTATTTCTCTTGCTATTGACTTCTCAGAACATGACGACTAATTTGCCGAACAAGCCAGCCGTGTCGTGAAGACCACGACATTCAACTGTCTTGACCTATCGCAACACCGTACCGACTATCACCTCATCTGTAGCTTTAAGGACATAGTACATTTATCCCATACCGTCGCAAACACAAAAATGAGCATTCAAATGTTTATGGGCTTAACTCGTAACAGTTAGATACGTTTACAGTGACAGCATAAAATAGAAGCCAGTATGCAGTAAGCGAGCTTGCCGCTGAAAAGCCACTCTTTGGTTATTGGGCTTGCATGAAGCAATTTGTACGATGGGCTTTTTGACGTTTGCGCTGTCTGTATACATAGCTCGCTGCTACCAGTAACCGCGTGGAAAGCGTGCGCTCAACACAATATGAGGCGGTAGCGCTGGAACGGTGTTGCCTATGTATACGACTACTTTTAATCTACACAGCCTCAATAACTATTAACTATTCTATACCGTAAGGTTCAACTTGCCATAGAAATTGTTTCCTTTTCTATGCCTTTACAAGTTGCCCAACTATTTTGCTGGGAATTTGATGCAGCTGATTGTCTTGAAAGGTTGATACGGAACATTGTTATGAAAGAAAATAATAGTTAAGGTAAGGGCATTTTGCTCAACAGGTTATATTTTCTACGGATAGTAAAATTTACAGTAAGTCTACAAGAGTATAGGGAAGGGAGTGTAGAGTGAACTGTTCCTTCCTACATAGAATCAAAGCTATCCCTATTGTCGAGTTAAATAGGCAATCGGGCTAGGGTAGAGAACAAAATTGATTTTTAATAGTACCCATAACACAAGTTCTGCTTAGCATCGGACTAGATGATGCGGGGTGAATTGTCCAGCAATATTTATTTATTTATATTTATTCCCAGCCCATGTTGGTGACTTGTAGTTCTCTATTATGTGTATCAGTTCTAAATAAGTCTCTGAAAAGGGAACAAATTGCAGTGGGGTCACCTCTAGATTGTTTGCAACAATGTGCAGTTACTCGTAGCTCTACTTTTTTAGTGGTAAATAGGTACTTAAATTTATTTATAGTGATTTTTTATTCTATTTTATTTCTATATTTTTTTTGCTATTTTCCTCGTTAACAAATTGCATATAAATAGATCTTCCCTTAAAAACATTATTTCTATCACTCTGGAAATGCCTTTTAAATCACTTTTATATATATCCTGCAATATACAATATACTTTTCTTTTTTAGGATTCCGTGCCTAAAAAAGAAAAGTATATTGTTTTGGCCTTCGTGCGCGAGTCCGACTCGCACTTGGCTGGTTTTATTTAATTTAAAGGATATATATCCGTCACACTGTCATAACTGCATTGGGCATAGTGCTAGTGACCTCTCATTGCTTGACAATTTCCTGACGAAATATCTTGCGGAACAATTTACATACAATGCTGTATCGGTCACATCCACATGTGCGGATCCGATGAAGAATGCTATCCACTAAAGCGTTAAATCAACGATGAGATGGTTGATAAAAGATGCTCGTTCAGTTTCCACTATAGCGGAGAATAGTGAAGTATGAAAACAACCAGTTAAAACTACAATATGTATAATAAATCACCGTCGCAATTGTGGTGTCTCTTTCTCTCATCACGATGATGAGATACATCGCCTATATTAGTCCACTTCTGGACATATGCCTCCCCTATTGAGTGCCATAGCGCCCTGTCGTCAGCTTGCCACATACAGTATATGCTTGCAGTCTGTCGCAGAATGTGATCCAACCTGGCCGGAGAACTTCCTACATTAAGTTACTATGTCGATAACCTTGATTATCTATCGTATGTCATCATCATCATCATCAGAGCTGGTCATATGCCTGCGTGCATACGACCATGGATGCAGCAAGCGCTATTGAGCGCCTTAGCGCCTAGCTTGCCGCATCCAGCATCTGCCAGCAGTGTTTCGCAAATCATCACCCCACCTGGTCGGAGGGCGTCCTACACTACGTTTGCCGAGTCACGGTCTCCACTCAAGGACTCCACTGTCGGATGTATTCTTTGCGAATCCTATCCTTCAGAGAAACTCCGAGCATGGCTCTCTCCATAGCTCTATGGGCGACTTTAAACTGGTGGACCAGCCCTACAGTGTCCACGTCTCAGCTCTGTAAGTTATGACGGGTATGGGGCAGCAGCCTCTGAACTGCAATCCCCAACCCGCATGCCCAGTGTGGGGATTAAGGGCATTACCCCCAAGAGATAAATAGAGGCTGTTGAGGTTGAGGCAAAACCAGTAACGCTGGCAAAAGCCGCTCCAGCGCACATAACACTTAAAACCTTGAATAATTACTTATTCTCATAATGAAATCCATTGTATTACATTTATAATAATTAAGATAACTAAACAATCGTTCGCAGGGCATTAATGGTGTATCTGTTGTAATGCCTAATCTCACAGCATTATGAAATATGTAAAACATAAACATCTTTCAAAATGAAAGGGTGTTTTGTTCCGTAGGTTGCAAAGTTCATAATTGTAGGTTTCCCTGAGAACAATCTGGCTAGTGAAATTGCAAGCCCACATCTCAAGCCTACCATTTCGAGTTAACGCAATGTTCCATGAGATCTAAAGAACATGGTCTTACCACTTAATTTCGTTACTTCCTTGTTAGTTTTCAACAGGCTTTAGCGAATAGCTCGTCTTGAAAAATAAGTTAGCAAACAATTTATTAAAACTTTTTAAACTTTCGTCAATTGTTAACGTATAAATATACAACGAAACATTATAGGCAATTATTGTATTACTCTGTTTTAATTTAAATAAGCCTCTCGGGCGTGTAATTTATGTATGTGTGGGTGTCATCAAAGGATTAGCAAACTGAAGTGGCAGTGGGCTGGCCATATCTCGAGAAGAACCGACAACCGCTGGGGTAAACGTGTTCTTGAGTGGAGACCGCGAATCGGCAAACGTAGTATAGGACGCCGTTCGACCAGGTGAGATGACGATTTGCGAAAGACTGCTGGCAGATGCTGGATGCGGCAAGCTGAAGACAAGGACTATGGCGCTCATAAGGGTAGGCCTATGTCCAGCATTGGACTAATTAGGCTGATGATGATGATCCCTCGACGACACCCTCTGTCGTAATTGGCGACTAAGGGTTATAACCGAGGGCGGGAAGCAGCGCCATTAGCAGAATATATCTACCACTGAACTGAGATCCCAACCTTGGCTAAATGCTTATGGGATTATGGGCATAGTCCTCTATGAGATAAAAGCCAATAAGGCGATTATCAGAGGGTCCGTCCAGCAGTGGACCATTATAGGCTCTTGAGGTTGAGGGCTTCTGATAATTCCTGCTTCTTTGCTTTAACTTTATAGCAAAAACTTAATCGGCAAAAGTAGGTAAAATCGTAGTCCCTAAACCAATAACTTTTGTTTTCATCAGTTTTTTATATCAGTTTTATAGCCCATTATATTTAGCAATTCTTTCATTATTCGAACAAGACTACGTAGCACAATTTGAAAGTATGAGCTACTACACTGTGAAGCTATCGCAGAATCATAAGGAGTATCTGAAGTGTGCTTTCCAACTGTAGACTGCAGTGTTGAGAGGCAGTGGATTGTATATAATTGTGGTTGAAAAACACCAGAGTAATAACTTTCATTATTTTTATTTATCACAAGATTTTTACATGTTTTATCTGGAGGATGGCGACCCAGAGAGAGAGTTGCCAGCTATTACATCTTTAATAAAACGATTACCTGTGTTGCCAGCTAAACAACTATACAATCGATAATCCTATCGATTATTAATTTATGTAGGTATCTTACACCAACATCATCTGCTAATTGACTTCACAAAGCAGTGGATGAAGTCGGGTGATGATGATGGATGAGCTGATCTACCGGAAGGCACATAATCGCTGAACGATCGTGAGTGATCGCGCTCATCCTCTGACCACTATGATAAACCGAGCGTGCGGCTCATCCGCCGTGAAGCTATTTACGTGAAAACTAGCTTATTCTAGTTCAAGTACAGTAGTTTAGGAAGATAATAATCTATATTATTTTCTGCCTAAACTACAAGGACTACTACGTGGGGTTATATTACAATGCATTCGAAAAGAAGGGATATTACTAGGATACGTAGGTAATGAAATAATGTACTCTGTGGTAATAAATGATTGAATGGTTGAGGTAGCTTGGAAGGTATTATCGCTACATTTCTGGGAGACAGTTAGAAACCTTTTAGTACCTATCCTTTAAGTCTTAACCCTTCAGGCTGTGGCGATAGAGTAAATGTAGGACGAAAATAATTTTATATTTAAAGCCACACGATTCCGAGGTGAATATTTCGACACATTTGGAACAACACACAAATCTTTACGTGTCTCTACTCTTTTAGATTAAAATATGTCGTTCTAAATGCTGCTTGTTCTAAATACTCCATACTAGATTAAGGGCAGAACCTTTAATAAATATATATCATCTGTATACACCATGTCCCTGGCAGTGTAAAGGTTAGTCGGACGTCGTAAATCTCAACGCGTTTATAGAAAAATAAACTCGATAGACACAGATACAGTAAACGCAAAGTTAAAAATAATCGGTTACTCAAATCAGCTTTTGGGGTAAAGTGGTTAACTAGGCCTTATCGTGTGCTACTACACCATCAGCGACGGTTTCTCGCCAGGAGTTGCGATTTGAGATGACATCCCCCCAATTTACAACAAACGCTTCAAAATATACCATGGTTTGATACGTCCTTGCATACAAGTCCGTTCTAGTATTTCTACGGCTTTTAGATTTAAGCTTGCTCAGTCAGTAAGTCTAGGGGTTCTCTAAAATTTATTTCGAACGTGACATCACTATATTTAACCGCAAAGGTCACAAACAAGGGTCACTGTGATATTTAACGTCAATTAGGACAAAACATGTGAGCACAATGTACCGTTCCGATTGTAAGGAGTGGGCCTTGAACTATTGCATTGATAGATTATTCATTTTGAAATGAAATGCATGAATGAATCAGAAGACCTGTCCTTCTGTCAGTCTCATGCAAATGAAATGCTCAGGGAAATCTATGCGCCCATTGCGAGCTCAATACGGATAGCTTTTCCTTTTTGAAGAGACCCTGAAGGGGTAGTTACTAAAAATAAAACAATTTACAGAAAAGGGAAAGTCTTTCCTTTAAGGTCTGAATTCTGTATTCGCCGCCGGATCTTAAAATTCGCCTCTTTGTATAGTGGATATACGGCGATTGCAAAACGACCCAATTAAATTAATTGCCTATGCTGATCGTTGAGTGACAAACGTTTAACAATATGGCTAAACCTCACTCAACCAACTTCGAATGAAATTAGTTAGGTTAGGTTTGGCTATTCCCAATAATCATCTTTCTTTTTGTAATCGGCCTAGCCATGCTATTTGTAGCTGGCTAGCGCTAGGCTAGGAGACGAGTTCTACGATCCGGCGGCGACAATTCTACCTTATATTTTTGTTTTGTTTTCAAACCATATTTACCAACCGTAACCACATGTATGACCAGGGAAGATTTAAAATATACAGTTGACGGATTTTTACCTGTAACAAAAGTACATTTATTAATTAAAAAATATTCTCTCGTCAATTTTTAGGTACAAAATTGTAAGAAAACACAAAAAAATGTAGCAACTCTACCACTTTCCGCGTTAATTGTTCCGGTGCTTTTTGTCACAGAGTTCGCAACGCGCGTGCGCGAATTAGTCACGCCATTTTAGCAGTCGTTACATATTTTTCTTTTTACGGTAACCTTGGTCTAATTGGTTTTACTTTCAATGTGACAATAGAATTATTAAATTACGGTATTTCGATGTTTCGCAGTGTCAGTGGAATAGATATGAAACATCGACAATCGTCTTTGTATAATATTTTGTAGAGGCAATATCTGTTAGTTGTCGCTATTATGACTATTTTACAATAAATATGACCAATGAGAGTGAAGAAATAGAGAGTGCACCTATGTTTGTGCACACATTGATGCACTACAATATCTCCTGCACTAGCCTCCAACGAAATTGGCCGTCGTGGCTGAAAAATATCGTCTAGAAGGACATCATAATGCTAAAATCTAATTATGATAAACATAAACGTATTAAAAACTAACGAAATGTCTAAGAGTAAAGTTTGATTTTATTTGAAACATATTTTAAGGTTTCAGTTATAGTAGTTTAAGTATCTAAGCGAAGCCGAAGTCAGAAGCTAGCATCTCATTTACTGTGGGAATTCTCTATAATTACTTGAGGACATGCGAATAACTCAATATGGGCATGCATCTATTGTGTAGGTGTGTCTTCGTTTTGACAAGCAATTGTCTGTGTTTGAAGGTTTGTTTATGTGTTTTAGCATAATGAGGATACATCGCCTTGCATAAGAATGCTGAAGACGGCAGAGGTCAGGAAGGTACAGATTGTCTTCAGATATTGTAACTTCCATGTACGAACAGTCGGCTGCGCAGAATGTTACCTTCTTAGAACATTGTCCTCACCATTATCAGCCTATAGTAGTCCACTGTTGGACATAGGCCTCCCCTTATGAGCGCCATAGCGCTCTGTCTTTAGCTTGCCGCATCCAGCATCTGCCAGCAGTCTTTCGCAAATCGAGTATGTTTTGCATGACAACGAATCAGAAAGTTCGATTTTTGTGGAGAACATAATCATGATAAATAGCAATTACTGACAGATGGAATGCGTTCGTTGATTAGTTAACTTTAAGCCATAAAGATAAGTGACAATACAACCTTCTTATAAGTAACGGTAAAGCTTATAAACATTACGGTAGCTCTATTGACATTATTATAACTGGTGGTGTTACGAAATGAAATAAATAAATAAGAGTGTAATAAACTTCCTTTGTCTGTATTTCCGGAGTTCAATCTCGGAGTCTTCAAATGCCGTGTGAATAAAGTTCCTTTTGGTTAAGCGTGCTCCATTAAGCTTTATTTTTAATTTCAGTGCTTTACGATTTCCATTAAAATACCCTTGAAATAAAAAAAATGGTCATGGCACCTACTCTTCCGATGTAAAAAAAATACATCAACCAAAAACATGTCAAAATAATAAAAAAACTGTGTTTTGATGTAATCAAATAGATGGAAGCCAAACAAAGGATTCTGCTTCGCAAATTATGGCGGCATACTGCACTTAAACAATTTGAACAACTTTGGAGCTAAGAATGTGTGTCAGCTAGATAATGAGGCATCATCAGTCATGTTCAAATACTAGTACAATGACGATAACAGTATCCAGACATTTTGAATTGATTGCTGTATTTACCGCAACACCACAAGTACCGTATCCAATACCTACTTATTTATGGTAGTTGAGGAGTCACTACTACATCTTTTATGACTTCTCGACCAGTATGAATTAAAAGTCATTGACTGCTTGTTATGCGATGATCAAATCGCAAACATTCTTCGATTTTTGACACTATTTATCTGACCTTTGTAGTGTTTTGATTGTTTGATCTACATGCAATGAAATGCATTTTCTTGCAGTGTTTGTGTTTTTGACAGATATTTGCGAATTAATCAAAAATCAAGTTTTTGCTGATTATCTATTAATCAAGACATTTGTTTGCAAAAACAGCCAAAGGTGCTCTGGGTATTCTTCTATTTAGTATGGTGATGAAAATAAAAAAAAAATCTTGTGATTGATAGTTTAGGAGAAAAATTTTAAAAACTAAGAAAACAGTATATAAAACAGAACACTTTGCACAACTATGTCTGGAATTTAAAATAGTTTTTTTTCATTTTCGATAAGAAGGGGTTCTGTATTGTACTTCATACATTATTAGTTATTAGGTATTTTTTTCAAAGCTTTATCAAAGATGACAGAGAAAAATTGTTTTAATGTAAACCAAATTGGCCCATTTCACATTATCGCTGCCTAAAATTAAATTTCACCTATCTCTCTCTCAACAGCCTATATTGGTCCACTGTTGGACGTAGGCCTCCTCTGTTACGTGCAAAAAAAAAATCAAAGATCTTACCTATGTATTAATAATAAAAATATCATCAGTCAGAATCATGGTAGTCATGGATGATAATCATCAGTCAAAGTTCGTTCGCGGTTCCAGTACAAAGGATACCATAATAGGAGGTATTTATTTAAGCAAAGATATTTCTTAACTAAACATTATGAGTCAGAGTTGTTTCGAACATTGACTTCTTCAAGTTTGTTGCACTTGCGTTTTAGTAGTCTGATTTTCGGCACTTTTTATGCTGGTTCTCCTTTATTCAAAATTAAAATTTGACTTTTCTAAGTGCTTATTTTTTAAACCTAAAGAAATAAAGTTCTTGACTTTGATTCGTTTTGATCCTCTACAGAAGATGAAGTTTCAATAACATATCTTATTTATATAGTGATGGAAAATTATAATCATCAATAAAAAAGGGGTTTCAACATCAATCAAGATTCAATTCATGTTTTGGGAGGTACGAATAACTTTAAAAAAATACCGCCAAAAATGGGTTAAAACAAAACTTAAAATCTCAGAACTTAACATTTTTTTTTTGCATTTGGTGTAAAATGATTTCTCACAGTTAATTCAGGAATAAACTATGAGAAATCATTACTAATATCTATGCATTGTTAAAATTTATAAGGTACTGACCCAGGGTTCAATAGCTTATGAGCATATCCAATTTCTTGTATCCTCACCTCACCTCAACAGCATATATCTATCCACTGCTGGACGCCAGCCTCCCCTAAAAAGCGCCTCATTGGCTTTTATCTTGTATGGGGTATTGCTCATAATCCCCACGCTGGGCATGCGGGTTGGGGATCGCAGTTCGGTGGTAGATGTATTCTGTAAGAGGCGCTGCTGCTCGCCTGCCGGTGTATGTCCCTTAATCGCCTCTTACGACACCCACGGGAACAGTAAGAGTGGTAAATATTCTAAGCCAGCACCACACGGCTCTTGTATAAACTCTTGTATACACAAGGAATATTATTACAAGAAGTTGATATTACAATAAACTTTCTTCTAAAATTAAGATTTGATAACACGATCACTGCTAGCGTCGGTGGTGCGACCCGCAGGGGCGCGCCGTCGGTACAAGGAGTTGCAGATCGCACTCTGTGTTTTCAGCCATGAAAGTGCTAGTCTAGTCTAGTCTAGTATAAAACAATTTCCTGAATCATTCCTCTACGAATCCAATTAGTTCTTGCCCCCTCGTATTAGATAACCCACCACATATGGTCATAATCTCCATTGGCAGTACATTTCTCGACAAGCCAGTGTAACTAGTTCTATACCTTATGAGATCAGGTAGTGTTGACTTCCTAGAGGCAGTTTTTGCAAATTAGTATTATGATGGCTGACTATATGAGGGTTAACATGTTCAGTGTGTGTTGTTTGTAAACGAAAGAAGCAAAAAAAAAAAAAATGACATTCTGCGACACTGTTCTATACTACTGCAGATGACATTGTTTTTAAAAACTGTTTTTCTTGCATGTCCTGTATCAATAAATGATTTTTACTTACTTTTACTTTACTTATAGAAAGCGGATTTTTGACTAAATAGAATTTTGATGAGAGCCTATAAATAAGGCGCATATCTAGGCAGGTGCCCAGCAGTGGACTGGTATGATGGGAAATGGAACTTATTGTTGAAACATTTCAACAGTGATAGAGTTAAATAATGACGACCTCTATGGCGAAGTGGGCGAAAGTCCGCCTGCGACGCAGGAGGTTGCGGGTTCGATTCCCGCCTTGGGACAAATATTTGTACGATCTGCAGGTATTTGTTCCGTGTGTTCTGGTCGTTTTCTATGTATAATAAAAAATATCTAACTATGTATTGTATTTATGTGTATCAGTTATCTAATACCCATAACACAAGCTCTGCTTAGCTTGGGGTTAGATAATGCTGTGTGAATTGTCCAGTATTATTTATTTATTTATTTAATTAAATCTAGTACTTACAATTGAAACGATTGAGCTAACTGCAGACTGTTGCAAACAATCTACAGGTGCAATAAGTTGATAAAATTAAAACACACCATACTCTACTGTGGACAATGACTGTTGTTGCTTGATTTTTTTGAGTTGTGAGATGAGTCCAGCTCTCGGGGTGGATTCAGCCAATGTGGCCGGTACCTACCACCCCAGGAAGGCGCGGTCAAGTTCATCCACACAAGCGTTGGCGGGACCACGTCAACGTACCTATTCCTAAATTATTGGTGGAATATTGAACAAGATCGCACGGAGTGGAAAGATTTGGAAGAGGCCTAGCCCAGCAGAGGAAAAACATTTACTTAAAACATTAACGTTTTTTGTGACGTGACCAAGAGTCCTGTAAGTTTTAAAAGAAATAAAGCCCTTTTATATTTAACTAGGTATTCTTAGAAAACCCTGCGATATGTGTTAGAATCTTACTTCCACCGTCTTAAATTATTCTAAGGATAATTTACTCAATAAATTGTCAACAGATTTTCGTATAGACTACGAAATATAACATGAAATAAGTAGTTTATAGGAAAATTACGAAATACAGCATTATGTTCGTATCGGAGCGGTCTCGACCTGTAGGTTGTAGAAAGTAAGGAAGGGCCTGGGTCAGACATGGGTAATGATGGTAATGATGGAAAGTGGTCCTTCATAACATGGTTGGTACTTACTATGGTTAAGTACTTTGTGGTAGTTCTCAGAAGAGCTTTTGTATTAAAAATTGATCTTATACTAATTATATGTGTAATTATGGATTCTCAACGTCTCACGTGGGATGTGCTTATTCCCAACGTCTCACGAAAAGTCTTCACGAAAAGGCATCTATAGCCCGATTGACTCAACCTGTAATATGAAAATTTATGTATTTAATGTATTATGGCTAGTGAAAATTACTTCTAGAAATTAGAGGTTTTTGAACAACAATTTAAAACTACTAAAAGTACTGAAAGTCAAGCTTAGCGATTGCGCCTTCATAAACAACCCTATATGTACTAGTCCACTGCTGGACATAGGCCACCCCTGATCTATACCTAAGTACTGAAAGTCAAGCTTAGCGATTGCGCCTTCATAAACAACCCTATTATGTACTAGTCCACTGCTGGACATAGGCCACCCCTGATGAGCGCTAAAGAACCCTGTGCTGGAAACTTTTAGAGTACCTACCTATTGTAGAATTAATTATTTTTCAGGTTTTATTAAGTATTTGTGCTGTGAGCCATTAATTTTTTCTTCTGTCTTCTGCTTGCCGCATCCAGCATCAGCATCTTACATTACGTGCCAAATCGCAGTCACTACGCCTTACTTTGTTAAAATATACCGTATCTTGGTTATGGAATCTTCCATAGAAACCGAAGGAATGTAGAGTCAAGGGGCAATCAATAGCTTAATAGCGTACCACCTATAGCTAAAGGCTTGATGGTATAATAGCACCATTATCGTATTTGTGGCATCATCGTCGCTCATCACTGTGCAAGAATTATTTGAGTTATATAGGATGTTCTAACACAATCATTATGTTTTTTTGCATAAAATATATCGTTTATTTTTACCTTGTGGATCAATCGATGAATGCTACCATATTAAGGTAAGGTACCTAGCTCATAACTTAAACACCAAGTCTCCATAGCAGAAACCAGCTAGAACACAATACATCGTCAGTAACAAAAAGGAAACCGAAAAAAGAGAAAATAAACAATGAAATTGAGAAAGAAAAATGGGTTTCGTTGTGTGACAGACTCTACCTAAAATCATTCAATCAGGATCAAGTTCAAAAACCGTACTACTTTTGTTAACTTCAAACACCATCCATAACATGCTATATTATAAAAGCGAATGTAAGTCTGTCTTTTATCTTTTAACGCCTAAACTACTGAACGAATCCTAATGAAATTTAGCAGGGTGTGCATTACTCGGGCAGAATCTTGTGATGTGTAAGCCCCAAGTGCTAAAATATTTCACTAGTAAACCATTCATCTGGACTGGACCATGTTCAAAATGCATCTTTAACTGTCAAACTTCAAACACCATGTATAAACGACAAGTGCTAAAAAATTACACCGGAAGTGATACGAAAGACCATATAGCGCACGGCGCAGTCGCGTCACTTAACGCGTTACGTGATCTATCGACTTTACTATTTTTCTCACGACTATTAGGTAATGTACTCACCTTAGTAATTCACACTTCGATTCGCACTTGTTTTGTTTGTATTTCGAACGTGATTGGAATGAAATCGGTGCATTTGAGTTGGATAGTGTGTAAGGTTTTATAATAAAACTTTTTAGACGTCGTCGTTTTGCTTTTAGGAACAAGGAGGTTAAAAGACTTCTTGTTTAGTTTTTTTTATAACTAGTATTTGCCCGCCGCTTTACACTTATTTTTTCGGGATGAAAGTATTTAATCGTTGCAAAATTTTAGCTCGATTCGTGTAGTAGTTTCAGCGTTAAGAAAAAAAAGAAGAAAAGAATAAAAAATAGCAATTTATAATATTAATATGAGTTAAGGGAAAAACTGTACTAGTGCTCTGGTTTCAGTCTGGTTTTTCTAATTAATATAATAATTAGATTAATATTTACTAATTAATATTTAATCAGTGTTAAATTTGACCTGGTTTTCAGTATACTTCCCAAATAACGACAAACTTTTACTTTTGTGTAACGATGACTATGCTGATAATTATCTGCTTTTAAAAATAATTACTTAGAACAGCATTTTGACCAGGTCATGACCCAGTTTCCACTTGTTATTTGCTTTGTTAATTTCTTGAGTGATACTTTCAGGTCATCCATCTTAATGCACAAAAGACAATAAACTTCGTATTCTGTTAAATTAATGAGGGTTTGCAAGCGACTGCGGTGTATGTATGTACCTACCTATCATCAAAATTGTTAGGGCTCTTGAAAGGCAGTTGGCAGATGCTTGCCATAAATCAATCAAAATACAGTAGAAGGCACAAGACAAGTGTCAATATCTGAAAAAGATTTGAGTAAAACAAATATGGCGAGTTTTTTGATAGTTTCAGGTCATCCATCTTTATGCACAAAAGATAATATAGGTAGGTACTTCGATAGTAATAGATTTGGCCGCAGATCTCAAGAGGCGCAAATATGCAGGTCTTGACAGAGCCTACACATTTGCTCCCCTTGGAGTCGAGACCCTAGGTCTGTGGGGTACTGAGGCTCTCCGATTTAAAAAAAATATATCTGAGCGTCTGGTCGAAGCGACGCGTCACCCGAGAGCTGGTGAGTATCTGGCACAACGCATCAGCATTGCGATACAGCGCGGGGCAATGCAGTCAGTTTCTTGGGCAAGCTTCCGACTAGTATTGATATGGATCAGTTGAGCTACCTGTAGATTGTTTGTAACAGTCTGCAGTTAGCTTAATTGTTTCTATTGTAAATATTAGTTTTAATTTCATTCTATTATTTGATTGTAATTTTTTTCCTTAATAATATATACTTCGTCTTTCATTTAAGTGAATGAGGTTTTGCAAGCGACTGCGGTGTAGCTACCTATCAACAGAATTGTAAGGGCTCTTGAAAGGCAGTTGGCAGATACTTGTCATAAATCAAAATACAGTAGAAGGCACGGACAAGTGGTTACCAATGTCTCAAAAAGATCTCTGTAAAACAAATATGGCGGGTTTCGTAAGTTTGCTGCACACACGGGTTAAACCACAGGTATAAAGAAGATTTATTGGTAGGTTGTTGTAAAACAATATGCGTACGACGTCAACAGTATCTAAATGATTTTTAGATAGCGAGAGCTGGAGCGGATTTTTGGCGGTTTCATTTCATTATTCTAAACAATCACCACTAGCAACGGAACTACACACTCATATCTATAAGAATAAGGAAGCTGAAGTGGCAGTGAGCAGGTCATATAGCTCGCGGAACTGATAACCGCTGAGAAGTAAAGGTTCTTGAGTGGCGGCCGCAATGCAACGCGAAAAGGAGTGTTGGGAGACCATCAACTCGATAGACAGACAACAACGTAGCGGTCGCAGGGAGGAAGAAGGGATGGAAGAAGGCGGCTCAGGATCGACATTGTGACGTCGTATGGGGGAGGCATATGCCCAGAAGTGAACGTGTGTTGGCTTATATGATGCTGATGTTATACACCTCTCAAATATCTTTGGAAACATTTTAAACATTGCAGACAGTGTCTTAGGAAAGCCTCCGACTGGTATTGACATGGGTCAGTGGAGCTACGTGTAGATTGTTGGCAACAGTCTGCAGTTAGCTCAATTGTTTCAATTGTAAATACTAGTATTTACAATTGAAACTAGTATTTACAATTGAAACAATTGAGCTAACTTTTAATTTTATTCTGTTATTTGATTGTAATTTTCTTTTTTAGACAATTATGATTTATAACACGCATGCAGATTATTTGTTTTTTAGAAGAACCTCCTTGAACCGAGTGCGAAGATTTTTGAGAGTCTGTGGTAAAACAATAGTAATTTAGTTTGAATGCAGTAGGTCCTTTTAATCCATCGTGGTTAGCTCCGCCGACCAACGCTGCGGTCGGTGCATCGTGACAGCTGTTACAACACTGTTCACCTAATTAAATAGCTGTTGCAACCGGGAGTTCATTGTTCACGCTTTTGAGGTTAATTTGTAATTGCTAATATGAATTTGATTTGAATTTCGATTTTTTTACTCGTGCTATTGGCCATCTCAGTAAAGTAAGTGAATATGTGTGTTCACACGGTCTCCGGCGAAACAGGCCAAGCCTTGTGCCATAGGGAACCATGTGTATAGGGAAAATGTGCGACTTGGCAAACGTAGTGTAGGTCGCCCTCCGACCAGGTGGGATGACGAATTGCGAAAGACTGCTGGCAGATGCTGGATGCGGCAAGCTGAATGCGGCGCTATGGCTCTCATTATGGGAGGCCTATGACCAGCAATTGACTAATATAGGCTGATGATGATGAAAGATTTGGCGTTATCCACAATAAAAACGACCGAATCTGTGTAAAGAAAGGAGAGGAATTTCAGTTCTAGATTTAGAAAGACCGGCAAGCATCACATCCACACCCAGATGATAATGACACAGTAGATAATGATTACGTAGTCGCTACATCACGATATGTGTCATCTCAAACTAAAGGTTATCTTAATCTACTAATTAGTAGTCTTATAAGAAATCAATGTCATGCCTTTAGGCCTATCGTCTTTTATCTACTAATTTCATACTAATTGGTAAAAGCCCAGCGGGTTTAATAATAAATATCTGTCATTTAATCAATTTAATTGAAGATCTCTTCACCTATGAAAGGTTATGATTAGGTTAAAAGGGCATTAGAAAACTTACGTACATTGATTGACAGATACGTAAATCACATTTGTACCAGGCATATAAATCACATCACTTTATTATAAATGCGAAAGTTAAATCATTGGATGTATGAATTTTTGTTACCTCTTCACACTGAAAATATTGAACTTATCGGGCTGAAATTTTTCGACAATTTTCGAACTCCTATAGCTATTTAAGTCATATGATGTGAATCTCATTCATAACCGTACTGGCATCCCCCTTCCCCCATTTGCTACTATAACTTATAAATCAGTTCCCATGGGATAAAACACACGCACAACACATACACATGGTGGCTTCTGTTGCCCGGACTCTTAATAGACCGGTGTCCTCAAGAGCACTAGTCACATCAAAAACACATACACACACTACACATCTCACACACACTCGTGGTGGCTCCTGTTGCCCAGACTCTTTTGAGACTGGTGTCCTCGGGTAACCCATCACTTATTATGTATATTTTCACACTATTGTTCGAAATGTAAGATAATTTAACGTTAGCTTGATAAGTATTATATAAAGAACCAAAGGAAGGAGGTCCCCAAGATACAGGTTTATCCTAGTTTGGGGATCAAAGATTGTATTAATTCTAAGTCTTAATTATTTTCAATAAACGTTATTATTATTATAAAAATAACCTATCAACAACGTTTCCATAGAAACGAAGAAACTAGTTTCTTGTTTCTTATAAGTTAAATAGCTTGGAAATAGCACAAAATATGAATGTTGTCGACATGCCGAATATTGTTTACTTATCATAAATCAGTAGGTAGGTTCTTAGGTGACTAGGTCAGGAAGGCTTGAAAATCTTTATTTGACAGAAAATCAATCACATCAATTTAACTTAGGAAATTAAACAATAAATTTAATAAAGTTTTCTGATAGCTTTACTAACGAATTGCTCATTTTGTACCAAATCTCTTAAGAACCGACAACCGCTGGGGTAAACTTGTTCTTGAGTGGAGACCGCGACTCGGAAAACGTAGTGTAGGACGCCCTCCGACCAGGTGGGATAACGATTTGCGAAAGACTGCTGGCAGATGCTGGATGCGGCAAGCTGAGGACAGGGCGCTATGGCGCTCATTAGGGGAGGCCTATGTCCAGCAGTGGACTGGTATAGGCTGATGATGATGATGTACCTAATCTTAGCAATTCGTTAGAAAACTTTGACGTACGTTTTAAAATTTTAATGATTTACGGCAGAATCAAACCAAAAAACGCGGTAAATGAAGGTTAATTAAGTTTTTAGTTTTTTAGTTTCTCGGTATCTAAAAAACAATATTCGTTTTCACAACCTCTTTATGCCTGATAACGAATTTTATAGATTTATCTGTAGTATAATTGTTTGGTGAGGCAACTATTTCAGAACATAACTACAGCTAATTGGGCATCGACTGTTGTAAAACTTTATGAATCGTATCGAGATTGCAGGTAAAATACCTAATAAAATATACATACCTAATAATAAACCTAGTAAACATTTGATACTTTGGGAATGTCTTTATTCAGAAAGAAAATAACAATCAAATAACAAATTTAAATTAAAACTAGTATTTACAATAGAAACAATTAAGCTATCTGCAAACTGTTGCAAACAATCTACAGGTAGCTCAACCGATCCATATCAATACCAGTTGGAAGCGTGCCTAAGACACTGGCTGCATTGCCCCGCTGTATAGCAATGCTGATGCGCTGTGCCAGATACTCACCAGCTCTCGGGTCACGCGTCGCTTCGACCAGACGCTCAGATAATTTTTTGAAAACCTGGAGATCCTCGGTACCCCACGAACCTAGGGTCTCGACTCCAAGGGGAGCAAATGTGTAGGCTCTGTCGAGACCTGCATATTTGCGCCTCTTGAGATCTTCGGCTAAATCTGCCGCCGCACCAGCCCTCACGGAAGACCTAGGAAGATGGGAAGGCGCGAGTGTGTCGACACATGTAGCGTCCCGCACAATAGGCCTCCGCAACTCCCATGGGACTAGAGTCATGCCGTCAGGCCTCTTACCATCGTCACGCAACACTTGTTAGTAACAATCGAAACTTCATTAAGGCCAATTTTGCACATATCTCTCACTACTTATGATCTGGTTTTAGTTACATACACTTTTGATTTGTAAAATACCTAACAACTTACTATAAAATAACATACCGGCCCCGGAGGCATAATAAAATAATAATTATAAGTATTATTTTAGTATTATATCTATTTTTAAAAGAACTTCTGTTTAAAATAAATAAATAATGCTGGACAATTCACACAGCATTATCTAGCCCCAAGGTAAGCAGAGCTTGTTTTATGGGTACTAGATAACTGATATACGTAATATTATACATTACATAGATAGATATTTTTTATTATACATAGAAAACACCCAGACCAACGGAACAAATTTCTGCAGATCGTACACAAATTTGTTCCGAGGCGGGGATTGAACCCGCAACCTCTTGCGTCGCAGGCAGACTCTCGCCCGCTGCGCCACTGAGGTCGTCAAGTTTGTATGAGAAATAAATATCTTTAAACCAAATTGGTAGGTAATTATAAAAATTAGGTAATTACAATTTATGAATTATGATATGTTACATTACCTATAGACCCTAAATTTTGAATACCTGCGCACTCGAAGCCTTTATCTAGGTAGGTACTTCATTGTTTGCATATATATTAAATACTAGCGGTCCGCCCCGGCTTGGCATGATATATTTCAATAGCCTATGTTCATCACGTAATGTAGGATTCTAACGGTGAAAGAATTTTTCTAACCGGTCCAGTAGTTTCGGAGCCTATTCAATTCAAACAAACAAGCAAGTCTTCTCTTTATTATATTAGTATAGATCTCAAAAATAATTGTACCTATTATTTTAGAGTTCTTCAAACACAAACAAAAATATTAAATAAAATTTAATACCTATTACTTGCTTAATCCTCTCGTATAGAATGTTTATTGAGACAACTATTCACACCATTATATTTAATGTAATATTGCACCAGAAATATCAGTCACGGAACTATAATATGCATAGCTTATGCCCTCGACTTCGCTCGTATGATACTTGAATACCACATAGCCTGGTGATGGTATGATAGCGGCATCATACCATGCCGAATTTTCGGAGACTAGGCCTGTGCTCAGGACATACTAAAGTGCATATGTGTGTGTGCAAACACACGTGCACTCTATATTCCCGCACTATCATAATCTGATGGGACAGCGGTCAGACACGATTAGTGCAGTGCTTTCCGGGTCCCGGGGGTGTAACACCGAAAACTTCCTAACACCGGTCTGCTGCAATTTTTCTTTTTAGTGTTCCGTACCCAAAGGGTTATAGGGGACCCTATTAGACGATTATTAAGACTCCGCTGTCCGTCTGTTACCGCTGTATCTCATGAACCGTGATATTTAGACAGTTGAAATGTTCACAGGTGATGTATTGTATATAAAAAAAGTAAAAGTGTTTTTTTATTATAATATCTGTTGCCGCTATAGCAACAAATACCTACCTGAAAATAGAATAAAATAAATATATAAGGGGCTCCCATACAATAAACGTGATTGTTTTGCCGTTTTTATAGATAATGGTACGGAACCCTTCGTGCGCGAGTCCGACTCGCACTTTTCCGGTTTTTTTCGATGGTGTAATTGGCCTGTGCCTAATTATTAGTACAAGAATATGTCGATGAGCCAACAAAATACCGGAAATAACCGGTTCCTAGCAAATAAAGTTACTGTCACACAAAACTTTACTTCTTTATAATATTAGTGAACAAACACCATTCTCAAGACACTTTTGAAAACGTGATGAACTTTATAAGTAAACAACTGAAGGGCAACAGTAATCGACATCGAATAATAACCAGAGTTCGTGATCTGGAATCAATTGAAACATCATGTATAAAACCAATGATAATGAATTTATAGGCATCGTACTATAGATAGGACTAAAGCGGATGGATAAAATAATTGTATATGTAAAAAGTATTTACAAAATATACATGTGAAGTATTGCGGATCAAGTAAACGTTGTTTCCAGTAGCGTAAGGATCCGTAAAAAACGGACCAAATTATTAGATTTTTTTGAAAACAATAAAAATTTACTTCAATTATCTAAATTTTAAACTGTTTTCAATTTGCGGCATAATAACTAATCCTTTGGGAACAATAATGTAATCAATTTCTATACAATAGAGAAATATTAAATAATATAAATTAGAAAATATAAAATTGACAAACATTTACAAAAATAAACATTTTTTCAAAGTCTGTTAGTAAAAGTAAAACGTATTTTGAATAATGAACACATAAAATGAAATATAGAACAAATATATAACTACTGTGATATAATGTAAGTATGTTGAAAAAACGCGCAAGAAAATTAACCCTACGAATGAAACAATAGCATTTAAATTTGGTAACTTTCATTATTCGTTACACATTAAAGTGCCTGTCGTCTTACATCGCAATCCACTTGCGAAGATTACAAATAGATTAGACACCCTGATTAGTATCGAAAAGCAAGATTCCACAAAGTTGCGGAAGTTCAATACAAAGAACGAGGAAGATACTTAGGCTATTACGAGATTGTGTGAAATAGTGATTGAGTTTGTAATTACAATTATGTAAGGCAATGAAGTAGAGATCAGATTGGAATCCACGTGTTAGAAGCAATCCACCCAGGAACATGCTATGGAACTGAATTCATAGGCAATTTATAGTAAATAATAATCAATGATTATGTCAATCAAGCCTAAATTAATATCAAGCGAAGTGCTAGTAAATTGTAATTATTTCAAAGAAAATTACAATCAGATATTAGAAACAAATTAAAGTATTTACAATTAAGCTAACTGCAGGCTGATTACATAAATTTTGAATTGTCTAAGACCTTATTTTGTAAGCCTACAGAAATAAAAGTAAATGATTTGAATTTAAAAAAATCGAGCCTCTAGTCGAAGCAACGCATGAACCAAGAGCTGGTGTAGCGTATCAGCATTGCCATACAGCGGGGCAATGCAGCCAGTGTCTTAGGTACGCTTCCGACTGGTATTCATATGGATCAGTTGAGCTATCTGTAGATTATTTGCAACAGTTTGCAGTTAACTTAAGTGTTCGTGATTTATATTCAAGTAAGTTATTAGAAAGATAAATAATGTTAGGTATATCTACAGATACATGAAAAAAAATTGTATCGTTGACGTTGCAGTTTCATTATGCAGTTTTGGTTTTCTCATAAATCGAGGTCATGACTTCTTTCATGGATTTTCTCTAACTCATTCACTCATTCCATTTCAAAAAAACCACTCTGCATAATATGTTACATTACATTACCTTCTAACTTTTTTAGTCCGGGTAAAAAACAAGTATCCATTCACTTCCTGGGTTTTTGTGATAAATGTGACTTCAAAGTTAAAGGTAAGCTGAACTAAGATAATGATCAATGATTATGTTGAGTTGACAAGTTTAATGGGCGAATAGCAAATAGTGATAAATGACGCTGTAAATTGGGTCGTACTAAAATGTCATTGTCATTATTGTTGACACTTAAAAATAGATATAGATTTATTTAATAGTTGGATGATAAACCCCAATAAGTTTTTATTCAACATATAGTTTGAAGGTATACATATAGCAAAAAGGACTTCAGTCCAATGTTTCGATCCCGAGGAACTTTTTCAGGCTAAGTGGCTGCGGGGTTTGTCTGCGTAAATAATATATAAATAAATAATATATATATAATATTCATAATTAATCCGTCAAATCACGATAGTTTTAGAGTAATTATAGTTAATATAATATTATATAAAAACTATCGTAATTTAACAAAATGCCAAAAAGGTATTATTGGTTGTAGCAAAGTAATATTTTACGTTTAAGCAAAATGTAAGTATAATGCATCATCATCATCATCAGCCTATATCAGTCCACTGCTAGACATAGGCCTCCCCTTCTTCGGGCCGAGTCTAAGCGGGCCGAGTGGGCACGGACCCTAATGAGCGCCAAAGTGCCCTGTCTTATTATATTAATGTCTTGTATAATGCATGTAATCACACTAATATGATAAATGTGAAAGTTTAGATGGATGGATAGATGGATGTTTGTTGCTCAATCACGCCGGAACGGATCTGGATGAAATTTGACACAAAGATAGATTACAGCCTGGAATAGCACATAGGCTATATTTTATCCCGGAATTCCCACGGGAACGGAAAAAAAGCGGGTGAAACCGCGAGGCGCTATTTCCAAAAAAAAATATATTTTTTGATAAGACACCATTTTTTTCGTAACATTTTCTGCTCAACCTCCTTAGGTCACAATGTTTTGAAAGCTTAAATAGCAAATCATACTCAATCTAAGAATAATGTCTGCTAATAATATAACTGAAAAAATTCAACTAAAAAAGAAAACCCCTCTAAACTACCAGACTAGACCTGTAATGGGTTTCATAAAACTGAGATAGAAGAAACGATAAGCAAAATCGGTAAAAAACATAACTCTCATTCATGTAAAACATCGAGTATCTAAGACGTATCTTTGAATCGATTATGCAAGTAATTTCACTTTCGTGTGAGTTACAGTTTCGTATGTGGTCCACGCGCCGCCGCGCCGCTCCGAATCGCGTGAAAATCGATTTTGTATCGATTTCGGAACCGGTAGTTTCGATTCACGGTGTCCGGCGAAGGCCGAATGTTTAGGGTTCAGTAAACTCAATAGAAAACGGGTTTTAGGAGCATTTGATTACTAAATTGTGAACGTTGTGGAACCTATAACGTAGGTGTAGGTACCTATGTTTATTTAAAGGAAATACCATAA
The DNA here is from genome assembly GCA_946478455.1 of Eupithecia vulgata. Lineage (NCBI taxonomy): Eukaryota > Metazoa > Arthropoda > Insecta > Lepidoptera > Geometridae > Eupithecia > Eupithecia vulgata. The sequence goes on along the minus strand of OX297869.1, from coordinate 4,998,100 downwards.
GATACATAAATAAAACCAAGTCTTAGTGATTTAAATAAAACGGAAATTCTAATACTTATATAAGTTTCCTGTAAGTAGGTACTTACGATATTACTCGATTAGTATTTATTTTCCGGTATTGACAAGTCAACGATAAGAAACCTGTACGCTTAATACCAGTAAACACTATAAGATTACGATTTATATAATCGAGAACCATTGGCGACATGTAAGAAAAAGGCTTATTAAAATGGTACGGACACAGGGTACTCGAAAAGCGCGAGCGCAACCGTGGACAGTAGCTAGTATTAAATAATATCTCTGTTTACAAATTGTAAAATAAAAATAAAATAAATATAAACAGAGATGAAAATAAGAAACAGATTTATATTAAAAATGTGTAGATATAGATACATATGTACCTAAATCACTAGAAACATCTTTTTTTCAGGTGCTCCAAATGGGAATAAAATCCGTGCTCTAATGGATAAGAATAAGAATAGTTAATTGTAAAATTGTGTGAATCATAAACTATGATTCACACAATTTTACAATAACATGAAGGTCTTATAACGAAATTATAGTAAGTAAGTATCAACAGCTTTATCCTATTTGGACTTACAATAACAGGGTTATGTAGGTAGGTAGGTTTAATGTTATACCTACATCTTACTTTCTAGATAAAAGTATCGATAACCATAATAAATCATAATACAGGTAAGTAGACAGAGATTTAATTGTCGAAAAATTCCTTTACATTGTAGTAAACATTATTAACAAGATATTTCCTTAACTTAATTTGAAAAATATTTCCATCAAGTTGTTTTAATTCTACGGGTAAATTATTAAATACTTTAGTAGCTAGAAATAATTCATGTACCTAAATATTAAAATTATCAAAACAAAACAGAACCAAGTCACAATTTTAGTTTCCACTCATAGTTTTTTTACTTCCAAGACTACGAAATCAACGCAATTACTTATGTTAATGAGCGAAGCAACCGTGTTATTTACAGTGTTTAGAATTCTGAGTGCAATACATAATTGCAAATTAACATCAGAATGACCCATAACAGTCCATTCTCAATATGGATCAAATTTAAATGTGTCATAAAATGGCTAAAAGCAGAAAAAACAACAAAAAAGGTAAATAATTGGAATTCTTACCACCTCAGGCGCCAGATTTGATGTTAATTAACAGAATTTAAGTTTAAGGAGGGTTTTTATCCCAAGATTCTATCGTTGTTAGACAGTTGGCAAAATATGATGTTAATAAACTAAGTAAAATAAAAATGTCACCTTGGAATGCTAAAAGTGCTACCGAAAAAGCATCAACATCTTGAAAGGTTGGTCATCGTGACAAAAATGTGTTTTTATTTCAATTGGTACTATATATTAAGAAGCTGTTGTTTGCATGAAGCCTAAGCGTGGCAATGCTGCCAGCATTCTGGGCACTCTGCCTTCTGGTGACGGCTTAGATTTTTAGTAAATAGATGTAAGTGTAAATATTAGTTGTAATTATTTTTTGCTCAGAGTAATATTATTTTTCTTTAAAATGAAGCCTTAAAATAAAACATAATGTTTATGGACAATCAAACCGGCCAAGTGCGAGTTAGACGCGCACGAAGGGTTCCGTACTAATCTATAAAAACGGCATAAAAGAATCATGTTTGTTGTATGGGAGCTCTTAAACATTTATTTTATTCTGTTTTTTAGTATTTGTTGTTATAGCGGCAACAGAAATACATCATTTTTGTGAAAATTTCAACTGTCTAAATATCACGATTCTCGAGATACAGCCTGGTGACAGATGGACAAACGGATGAACGGACGGACAGCGGAGTCATAGTATAAGGGTCCCGTTTTATCCTTTGGGTACGGAACCCTAAAAAACGGATACCTACTTACTTAATAATTCTTACATAAATAACATAAAGCAGATTTAATAAAACTAATGAATAAGGAATGTGATAAATAAATTCACAATTCTTATATTTTTATTGCAAATGATAAAGTATTTGACTAACACCTAACTTAAAGGAGAAAGAAAGAACCGCTTTTCCAGAGGGACCTACTCACTCTGGATTTTGAGACACCGAGACTCCCATTTGTTCAACAGAGTTGCTCAATTGAGTTGAGCAAAATGTAACTCGAGAGAAAAGAACATAATTATCTAAATCTGCATAAGGTTATTTCGACGAAAAACAAATCTATGTCGTTTAAAGTTAATTTGACCGAAACAATTTTTTTTAATGATGCATCACTGCACAAGTAGTACGCGCATCTAAACTAAAACAAATCAAAACAATGCTCTTGACCCGGATCAATCAAACTTGATCCGATATTCGAGAGTTGTATTCGATCGGCTATGGTCCGTGGTTAAGGACAAGTTAGGAGGCCTACTCGGAAAGAGATAATCGAAGATTACAAGAAAACATTTGCACGAAAACGAATCAGAATTTTCGAATTTCGTTTTATCGAGTACCTGATAGACAGTCGACATACGACAGTGGTCGAATTTGTTTGGTAGTTGACATTCGTTTATAGTTGGAATTTTTTGATCTCGCAATGCACTCTTGTATCGATCATCAAAAGTCATAAACAACTTGATAAAGGTTTAGGAACTGAAGCCGCAAAGATAAATAAATAAATAATGCATGACAATTCAAACCACATCGCTTAGCCCCTAAGTAAGCTAAGCTTGTAATATGGGTAGGATTTATTATAATAATAATATGGTTAGAACATAAAAAAACATTTATTTTGTTTTTTACGTTTTTCACCTTACGGGCAGCTACGCTACTACTACTACTTCTACTACTGCGCGAGTCGGCGCCCATCCTGCGCGAGTCGGCGCCCATCCTGCGCGAGTCGGCGCCCATCCTGCGCGAGTCGGCGCCCATCTTGTTTACTGCACCGGAACGACTCCCGCTCTTCCTAAGGCCAGTGGTTTACTTAGGGTTACCCACCGCCACTCGGATACGACACTAGACAAAATTCACGACCTAGAGATTATATAACTTTTTAGATTAAATAATATTGTAATTGTTCTTCTTGTTTTCTTCATACCTATTTGAAGTCTAGGAAAAACAAGTAGCACTGTTTCATTGGCTGTACCTGTATCTATGCCTGTACCTGTAGGTAGAGTTAAGTTTTAAAATAGAAATACCTAAATGAAGTGTGGGTTCTTTTTCATAAGTAAGTGTGTCCAGAGAAACAAATGATCACCCGAAAATCACAACATTACATTGTCCCACTCTTCTGGACGATAAAACCTACAAATTTTAAGATGCGTCGCAGACCGTGGTACAAAACCATCTAGTTCTACCAACGAAAGTATTTTGCGAGTGATTGACACTAGCTAAATGCCATTGGTCCAAGGTTGGCTATTGTTATCTGACAGACAGACTATTTCATTTCACATCGATATTCATTATTTTGATATTAAACAAAATAAGATGTGGGTATATGTTGGTAATCTCTTTATATTTTTTTTATTCATTGTTATGCGTGTTAAGTCCATAACACTATTGTATATAACACAAAAAATGCTCTGTTTTGGGAGTTAATGACGACGTGTTTAAATATTCTGCAATATTTATTTATAAATTCGTATTTTTTTTGTGTAATTAAACCTTTGTTTGACTTTAGTCGAACCTAACCGGTAAGTGACAAGCTGGCGCTGATCATGTATCACAAAGGTGAAAAAAGAAGAAGAAGACACGACACCTATTCACACGACTTTATATATGTGCGCCGTAAATCTATAACATCATTACATGATAATTTTTAAAATCACTAGTCTAATGGTTTCCATGACAACGGGCGTTGACAAGAGGTTTCAGATAGTTGACGGGTGGCGGATCGCCTAAAACGAAGGACAATCGATCCTGGACTGATGTTTTTGTTAGGGTTTTGTACACAAAGGTTCCTAACATATCCCATTACTAAGCCTCCTGTCTGTCTGCATGTCTGTTTGTCCGTTTGTCTGTCAGCGGGCTGTATTTTATCATTATTCAGGAATTCGAAGTCGGTTTATAGTTTTACGCCTCCTGTAGAACAATAAATACCAAAGAACTGCGATCCCAATCCACATGCCCAGCGTGGGGATTATGGGTATTTCATCCCAGGAGATAAAAGCCCATGAGGTGCTTTTCAGGGGAAGGCCTGCGCTCAGCAGTGGATCAATATAGGCATATAGGCTGTTGATATTGAGGTTATAGTTTTTAAAATCACGCCAAATTATCTAACCAATTATCATTGGGTACCTACTCCTTACGTCATAAGGAGTAGGTACCCAATGATAATTGGTTACTAAAATACTGATTTAACTATAAAGGTCATTCAACTCTACATAAAGTTCGATATCCTAATAAACGAGGATGTTCCGGTGCCTTTGTATCATTTTATGATCAATTATGTGATAAATACAGAAGTCTGCACTCCCGCTGATCGTGATAAACCACTTTCGCTTCTTTATGAATATCTGTGCGCACACGCACGCTTGATCAACAATGAAAGATGAGTTTTATAACGATGCGCATAAAGCTGAGAATAACTTCGTATAATAATCTGAATTTTTATGCTTGATATTAATCTAAGATGCAAATTTATTTCTTCATACGTTGCAACAATGCTGATAATTGCTTGTATGAAAAGTGTAAGTGTGATTAATTTATTAAACGTTTTTTTTATTACCACTCTGTGTTATGAAAGTTCCGTATCCGACTTTAAAATGCCAAATGTAAATTTTGATCCATAATAGCGAGTGTTCGTTACGTCATAAAGAAGCCGACATATAAAATTCTGGGACATTTCTATAAATAATCAGTAGGTACATGCAAACTAAAGGTCATAAAGGTCCTTTCTCATTAGGACACCATGGTTGCGCCAACCCGCCCGGTCGCGTCTCTCGTGGTGTCTTGATCTACCAAGTGAGAAACACCAAAACAGACGCCATCACCAACTTTGACGCGGATCACTGTGGCGCGGTTGGCGAAGGTCTGTCTGCGACGCAGGATGTTGCGGGTTCGATTCCCGCCTCGGGACAAATGTTTGTACGATCTGTACACAATTGTTCAGAGTGTTCTGATCGTATTCTATTTATAATAAAAAATATATATCTATGTATTGAATTATATTATGTATATCAGATAACTAGTACCCATAACACAAGCTGTGCTTAGCTTGGGGCTAGATAATGCTGTGTGAATTGTCCAGCATTATTTATTTTATTTATTAACTGGTTGTGGATTGAGTGAGACGCCAAATAGCAATACATATAATTAATAATGGCTGCACCACCAGCGGGTGGTTTGGTTGCCGGCAACAAATTTGGTTGCGAAACCAAGCTGATGCCAGTGAGGTACCCTCTATACAATTGTACACTTTTCGTTGGTAGCGCGAGTGGTGGCAGAACCATGACCAGTGAATATATTAAATTAGCTATGTTCGGAAATACTACTTGATATAATCCGAAATACGGAATATGGTAGTCCGTACAAGAACCAAATTCACTGACATCATAGCTCTCAAAATTCGTAAGCTGAAGTGGCAGTGGGCAGGTCATATAGCTCGCAGAACTGATAACCGCTGGAGAATAAAGGTCTTCGAGTGGCAGTCGCGATACAACGCGAAACGGAGTGTTAGGAGACCCTCGATGGACAGACAATATTCTAGCAGTCGCAGGGAGTCGATGGAACGAGGGGGCTTAGGACCGCTATTTGTGGCGTCGTATGAGGGAGGCCTATGTCCAGCTGTGGACGTATATGGCTGATGTGATGATGATGATCTATTAACCGTTCTCCTTTAAAAGAACATGCAGTCCCGTTCAGCATTTAACGTTAACAGACAGACAAGCAGATTGAATTTTAAATTTATTGTTATTAGTATAGATTATAGAAGTTTGTAATTAACTGATCTCTAACACTTGACTTGACCTACAAACACATCCTTTGCATGTTACAGCAGTATCATTAAACTAACCGTTAATGATTATTATATCACACATCATTATAGAATGTTATAAATCGATCATTATTCCTAATTACCTATCGGATTCTTCTGGCACAATTTAATTTTGTATGTTAAATCAACTATGTATATATAGTATTGTAGGCAATGTTTAACAGCCTACAAAAAATATAAAGTCAAAAAAAGTTATATTAATATTAAATACTAGAAAATATTCGATTTATTTAATTTGAAAAACAAAGTAAAGATACAATATTTATATATGATATTTGTCCTCAATTAAAAAACCTACAATAATAAATAAGCTTATGTAACGTAATTCCGACAAGAATGTAACATAGGTCGATGCAATGTCAAGGGTTAATAAAATATAAGAAATGGAATAAGAAGTAATCTATGGAAAAACTTGTTTGTAAACTCTGTTGCGGAAATGTGCATAATAATCATAATTATTTGTAATAAATATAATTTATAATTTGTAGTTATCTGACGTTTGACGTATCTATCCAGATTTAAAAAAAACATTAATAAATAATACAAAAATACCTTATGAAGGAAGCTATTACAATAACGCAATGTTAGCGTTAATTTATGATACAGGAAAGTCGATTCATATCACTTATGACATTCACGGTTTGTTCACAGCATTATCTTTATATAGAAAAATGTAAATACTTGCATTGTTATGAATAATAGAAATAGACAGGAACTAACTTTATGATAAATAGTCTTATAATATTGTATTCACGACAAATGTAGACACAGCAAAGTTTATTTCAAGGTTTTATATATCTAAACAGACAGATGTTTTGATGCAAATTGATTTTATTTTCTCGAATCAAGTAGCCTTTTACGGGGCCATTACTATCAATAATCTAAGATAAAAGCACATTTTGCACATTGAAGATTCCATAATAATCTACACAGCATTTTATATAAGGCCTTGGTTACAATAAAAACGATTACAATATAAAATACCATAAATTACATAATGTAACTAAGAACAAGAAAGCGGATCGAATAACTTAACTGAGGCCAGCAAGAAAACCGAAAGTATATTTTTAAATTTTCGGAATCCAGACAAAACTGGTCAAAATGATGAAAGTGCTCAAGGGCGCCACATTTCATTTGTCACCGAAGTGAACGACCTGCGTTTTTGATTTTATTAACATTCCTTGTTTTAAAGGCTATAAGAGAACATTGTGAGACATAAGTTTGAGAAGGTTATGGCTTTACCTGGACCTTTGGTTTGTGGCTGTTGGTAGGATTTCAAGGGAGATATATGCGGAATATGCGATTTGGTTTGAAACTATCAGAATCATTAAGAGAATACATCAGTTCTTTTTTTTCTTTAAAGGAGAACTTAGCCGGAGTTTTAAATTACTTTTTCGTCAAAACTCAAACTTAATAACTTTATTTCTATAGGCTCTCAAAATAAGTACTTAGGAAAGTCAAATTTAATACATAAAAAGCTGTATACGTAGTCATTACTATCAAATAAAAAATAAGATGTTATTTATTTTATTCGCTTAAATTTTTTGTCCACTAGTGGAAGAAGCGAAAAATAAACAACTAGTAAGTTTATATAAAACTTAAAATTAATACATTATCTCAGTCTAAATATAATCTGATTGAGATACAAGTCAATATTTATATAAGACTAACTAAGCTTAATAAAACTGGGCGACATCTGCCAAGCATTAACGTCATTGATGTAATCAACTATGGAGTAAAAGGCTTTCTTGATAAATCGCAGTCTATTTAGGTATTTTATGACGAACATCAGTCTATTGCGTAGATGAGTCTGTAGATTAAGTAGATATACTATAGACTAGAAAGAAGATTTATTCGCATTACATCTATCGCCTATGTTCATCGGGGATAATGAAGGAGAATACTTCATTATCCCCGATGGTTAAAGAATTTATCAAATTAATCTAGTACTTTCAGATCCTAAACAATTCAAACAAACAAACAAATAAATCTTTCCTCTTTATAATATTGGCATAGAAGTATAGATTATTTTCGGCAATTTGATGTATATTATATTAGTTTTTGTACAGAACTGTGCACGTATTTTTCATGAAAGAAAATCTTCAAAAATCAGCCTATATTCATTTAAGCGGATGTGGCAATATTGAACAAATAATATTTCATATCGGCAGGTCCATAAAATGATAACAACAGCGATTAAGTTGCATTTGCTCGGTTGTTGTCGCCCACGAAGTTGTTACTTTCCATTGAAAGCATCCTTATTTATCTAAATTACTGGCACTCTTTCTTACGGTTTGATGTCCATATTAAACCACAGCGCTAAAAAAGCAGTATAGAAGCAAACATATCTTTACATATCAGTAAGGCCATATTAACTCAGATCATGATCTAATTATACAATAGATTATCCATCCATTCCCACATTTAACCTCTTTTTTTCGAATTGTGCTAAAATATGTTCTGCCCGTGGCTTCGCACGCGATGTTTCTATGGAAACGATAAAAATATATTTCTATCCCATGGAAACTGTTTTGTGGGATAAAAAGTAATTTATGGATGATTCTAGGCTTATTCAATTTCAGCCGTTCAGTAGTTTGTGTTTGGCGTAAAGAAGTAACAAACATCCTTCAATCCAAACTTTCACATTTATAATATAAGTGTGACGTGATGTGACAATGGCATGGGCTTTCCTTCTGGCCACTGCTTTTTACAACCCAACTAAGATTAAAAGTCCTACAGCAAGCATGTTAATGAGATTGATATTATACTAGTACTAAAGCTTTTTTACATCTCAAGCTGCCTCCTCTAGATATAATACTTCTATGGACGCAGAAGAATGCTCTACTTGAGCTGTGGGTAGAATGTATATTGAATTACGTCACACCATTGCATCGCCCACGATGCAATGTCATGAGAAGTAATTTATTGCGACTTTCAGATCATTCAGCCACCAGATGGGTTTTGTAAGTTTTTGCGCACGACTTTGTCCCTTTTAAGTCCTTCAATCATCATCCATTGACTTACCTTCTGCTGGAGGGTTCGTTTATTTGAACAGCCAACAATGTTCCTTGTTTCCCGTTATTATATTTTGTTTCGGTTTATTTTGGCAGTTTCTTATTCTATATCAGTATAAAGGTAGTTATCATTAAAGTTATTGAATAGAAGAACGAGAGGTTTTTCATCTCATTTTTTATTTTCTTACTATGTGTGATATTTTTAACTATCTATAATGTCAATCCATTTCACGTCATTTTGTTTCGGTTTTTTTTACAGTTTTTTAATCATTACAGTTTATAGATATAACGAGTGAGAGATCCTTCATATATCGAATATATGAAGACTCATATTTATTTATTTATAAGATCACGTAAGTGATCCCTTGAAAGAAACCGTTCAGTACATTAGCTTCTTATATAAATGTTTTTAGGTTTGTAATTACCTTTAAGTAATAGAGTCCACAGGTGATCGGAATGCTGGTTTTTATTTCGGTCAACGAATTAGCATTGCCATTCAACGTGGCAATGCTGCCAGCATTCTGGGCACTCTGCCTTCTGGTGACGGCTTAGATTTTTAGAAAAAAGATGTAAGAGTAAATATTAGTTGTAATTATTTTTTGCTGTTAAGTAAACTATAAATTCTTGATTAAGGTATAACAGAAAGGCGATGTTGTTGCCCACTATTTTGGTCTGTAAAATTAGGTTTATATTCAGATAATCATCTGTAGTCTAGAGACAGGGATTACGAAATACAATAGCATTAAAACATTACTTTATAATTGCCAATTACACTATTATCTCCATACATATGAATATTCAAAACAAGATAATCACATGCTGGAACGCAATCACCATGTCTCATTGTACTTTCTACAATTAAAACAGATAGTAAAGGAAGACTTTATGAAGAGCGATTTGTATGAGCATCTAAATATGCAAATTCATTCAATGTTCATAGCATTGTTTATGTGCTATTTATAATGAAAATTCTGGGTATTTCTTATGTATATTATATTACAAATCTTTATTAAGAAAGAAAGTTATTATTATTAGTAAAAAGTTTTTATTCTCTGTCTCAAAATAATACATTAGCCAAACTCGATGTAGGATGCTTGTAAACCGCGCATACTAAACCTAATATTCACTCTGCTGCCGTGTCTTTGTATACGCAATTAACAGGACATGTCTATTTATCCTTCTTTATATAATGCTTGCCGCATCCAGCATCTGCCAGCAGTCTTTCGCAAATCGTCATTCCACCTGATCGGAGGGCGTCCTACACTAGGTTTGCCGAGTCACGGTCTCCGCTCAAGAACACGTTTACCCCAGCGGTTGACGATTAATTTCGAGATATGGCCAGCCCACTGCCACTGCTAGGCTGATGATGATGAATCTTTATGGAAAACAAACACAATATGAGATTTTAAAATGAAGCATTGACTCCTTAATTAGGGTAACCTGTGAGTCAGCTGAGTGTAAAGCTTCAAGTTAGTTATATTACAATAACCAAGACTATGTGGTTAACTGTTAATCCCTACACGATATCTCATCATCATCATCATCAGCCTATATTTGTCCACTGCTGGACATAGGCCTCCCCTAATGAGCGCCATAGCGCCCTGTCTTCAGCTTGCCGCATCCAGCATCTGCCAGCAGTCTTTCGCAAATCGTCATCCCACCTGGTCGGAGTCGCGGTCTCCACTCAAGAACACGTTTACCCCAGCGGTTGTCGGTTCTTCTCGAGATATGGCCAGCCCACTGCCACTTCAGTTTGCTAATCCTTTGAGCTATGTCGATAACCTTAGTCCTATCGGATGTATTCGTTGCGAATTCTATCATTCAGAGAAACACCGAGCATAGCTCGCTGGGCGACTTTAAACTGGTAAACCAGCCCAACCGTGAGTGCCCACGTCTCAGCTCCATAAGTCATGACGGGTATACGTTTTCAAGCATTGCGGTATGATTGAAGAGAACACTGGCAGATGCTGGATGCGGCAAACTGAAGACAGGGCGCTATGGCGCTCATTATGGGAGGCCTATGTCCAGCAGTGGACTAATATAGGCTGATGATGATGATATATTGCTTAAAACAACATCTGAAACTGAACGCCAAGCAAGTCAGTTTTAGTCTTTTGTGCCGTGCCACGGTTGCTTTACATTCTACTTTCCACATCGAGTCTGGCTAGTGTATACAAGCATGGTTGTCTTTGCTTGTAACTAGGCACCTGCTTTCCATAGTTAATCGCGTCGCTTACTCGTGCTTAGTATAACGAGATGCACTCGCTGCACGCCCACGGTGTAGTAATACTTAGTATATTATCTTTTAACTGTGGTAATACTAACGTAACATGTTGCTCGCGGAATGCTGATCCTTTATCTGAATATTTAAATTGTTACCATTCAGATATCGTGTGTGAAAGTTTTCAATCAGTGCGTCCTACCCGTCATGACCTACGGAGCTGAGACGTGGACACTCACGGTAGGGCTGGTCCACCAGTTTAAAGTCGCCCAGCGAGCTATGGAGAGAGCTATGCTCGGAGTTTCTCTGAAGGATAGGATTCGTAACGAATACATCCGACAGAGAACTAAGGTTATCGACATAGCTCAAAGGATTAGCAAGCTGAAGTGGCAGTGGGCTGGCCATATCTCGAGAAGAACCGACAACCGCTGGGGTAAACGTGTTCTTGAGTGGAGACCGCGACTCCGACCAGCAGATCGATTACGGTAAAATACCCCATCCAAATTTGACATTTGAAAGCCCGTAGGATGGCCTTCGAGCCTCCCATCCATCCAATTGTAAATAAAATAGCCGTCACTGAGACGATTGCCAGTCCCAGCCGAAATTGAAGCCCATGAATGAATGAGATGAATGCTTTTGACAGTAAATAGAACGATTTTGACGTAAGGTTGTTTTCTTTTCATTTGACATTGACATACCCTAATTTCCAGTTGACGCCCCCTGCCACCTATCGATTTATTTGGAACTATTTTTTTTCTTTTTAGAATGCTAATCGCAAACCCCTCATTATGATGTTATAAAAGTTGATATTGCTCACATTCACATTAAGATAAAAAATGTAATGTAGGTAGGTAGGTAGTCGTAAAAGATAGATAAATAAATCAACAAAAAGAAAAAGGGCAAGAAAATGGCCCAATATGCTAAACTGGCAACATTTCACTGAAAACATCTACCATGACAATGACAGTTCCGATGCATGTTCTTGATAACGTTTCATTGCCGCAATTCTGACTCCAAATACAGTAACTTAGCCTTCATGATATTTTTATTTAATGTACCCATATATTTTCTTAGGCAACCCAACTATTAAATGTTTCAGCCTTAATATTTATTATTTCAACACAGACTATGAAGCCCCTAACGTACTTGGAGAAGAAAAGAGACGTTTTCTAAAATTTGTTAAATCATCAGTTTTAGGACAATATTTAGGCAAAATCGAAAACGAAACGTAAAATGGGGAATCCACTTGGTTCACTCCGTGTTCACTCACATTGACCATCCAGCCATAAAATTTAGTGCAATTCTATTTGTCCCATTGATGGAATCGAACCCATTCGCCCATCCATTGATCCATTGAGAATAGCGTAATCACTCTGCAGGTGGGATGACGATTTGCGAAAGACTGCTGGCAGATGCTGGATGCGGCAAGCTGAAGACAGGGCGCTATGGCGCTCATTAGGGGAGGCCTATGTCCAGCAGTGGACAAATATAGGCTGATGATGATGATGATGAGATATCGTGTAGGGATTAACAGTTAACCACATAGTCTTGGTTATTGTAATATAACTAACTTGAAGCTTTACACTCAGCTGACTCACAGGTTACCCTAATTAAGGAGTCAATGCTTCATTTTAAAATCTCATATTGTGTTTGTTTTCCATAAAGATTCATCATCATCAGCCTATATCAGTCCACTGCTGGACATAGGCCTCCCCTAATAAGCGCCATAGCGCCCTGTCTTCAGCTTGCCGCATCCAGCATCTGCCTAAATTGGGCCCCAGAAAGCGTAGCTATCATAGACAAGTTCTTCAACAATTACCTATTGCCGATTTCTATCAACATAGCTTTTTGCTTTATAGTCCTTTACTCGCACTGAGCAAATTTTCCACGAAAATTTAATAATGCCTCAAAAATTTTCGATTTCGGCAGGACTCAAACCCGCGCCCCACCCTCAGTACGGGTGTGCTCTAACCAACTAAGCTTTTAAACAGTGATTTCGTGGCTTAGTTGGTTATAGCAAACCCGTACTGAGGGTGGGGCGCGGGTTCGAATCCTGCCGAAAACGAATCTTTTTTGGGACATTATTAAATTTTCTACGAACTTCCTTTAAACGTAGGTGTACTTTATACTAAAATTGATACTATGTTTCAACCAAAGCCAAAGGTAAGGAACTGAGGTGTCGGCAATCCCTTCATTACAAACAGCCTACGTTTCAACACCTCGACAATCTGCTACTAAAAATCGTGAGTCAAGAAACGAAACGAAACGCAACCTAACAATTTAACAAATTCATGATCACAACATACAAGTACTGTAATTTGATAAAGTATACGATAATAATTAGTGATTTGTTTAATCTTTTAGAAGAAAAAACTATTGAATGTGAGATATTCACATTGGTAAACCATATGTTAGCGAAAATAAAGCTGAATATTTGGTGGACAAACCACTAATTTTACATAAAAAAAGTTGAGAAGTGTCAAGGGACACCCGGATGGAACGAAGTTCCTTTCTATAAGAGAGAGAGAGAGAGACAGACAGAGAAACATGCGCACGCCGCACGACTTACAATAGCTTACTACCTATAGCAAAAAGTGTCGTTACAACTTTTCGTGGGAATTTTTTCCGTCCAGCCCAAAAATTCAGAACTGACACTAAGCTATCCCTCTCTCGTTGTTCCGTTGTTCAGTAAAACGTGGGTAACGTGTGGAGGTATAGGAAAATATCCAACTTTGAAAAACTAAAAAGTTTCAGACCGACAAATTTAGATGTAGTATAGGGTCGAAGAAGTTTATAAGCTTTGATGCTTACGTCTGCAGGCCGGCATCAAACGGTCCCTGATAATCGCATCGGACAGATTTGTCGAGCTTAATGCTGAGTGGTCCATTGTAACCGCCAACAACCACATTGCTGATCATTTACAAAAGAATTACGACGCCATCAGCTCTAAGCCGATCGCCGGCATTGCCGATATTGCGATGAGTCCACTCTGCGGTTGCGGATAAGTAGATGGACGCAGTTCTTTGGCAAACCGCCAAATAAATGCGTCCGAGGCCCGCATGTCGACGCTACGCGCGTAATCTGTATACGTAATCTGTATAGATTACGCGCGTAGGTGGAATCCATTGAAAACTCTAAAATATCCATATTATTATCAATCTACACGAGTTCTAACCCCGATAACCTGGAGAAACTAGTTGTTGTGGGAAAACTGGATGGGAAAAGGCCACGAGGCCGATCACCAAGCCGCTGGTCAGACATTGTGAAAGAGATCACGGGTACCCAGTGACGACTGCTCTCAGACAAGCCGAAGACAGAGTGGCTTGGAAGCAGCTGGTCAACTCCTCAACAAAGGCTTTTCAAAGTGGGACCTTCAGTAATGAAGAACGAGATGAAGAAGTGACACGAGTTCTTCTTGTTGTACCATAATTGTACCTATTTCCATTGCCAACCCTAATTCCATTGCAGGTCTGTAATAATCGAAACCCAATGATTACGTCTATCAAGTCTATGCCATTCAATTGTCCGAAATCGTCGTGGAAAGACAATGATGTCGTGCGGCCTTCGGGAGTAAATTGTTGTCATCGAATTTGTAGTGTTATCACCATTACGGTTATTGTTAGAGATATGATTTTGCTAGGGATTGGTACTTTTGTAACCTTGACTTGTATTGGTAAATAAAAGAGACGAAATCTTGCCATCTTTGGATTTATTGTTTGAGGTGTTTTTTTAAGTACCTACAGTTATATTTTGTATTGTAGGAAATGTAGGTACCTATCTATGTATTAGGTATTATTACTATGTATTATGAGTAAAATATCTGAGGTTTTCGTATTATAGTGCGTAAGCCCTCGCACGCTGGGTAATTTGTAAGAAATTAAAAGCCCAACAAATTAAATAGGTACCCGAAAAAAATCGGCGCCCGCAGTACGGGTGTGCTCTAACCAACTAAGCCACGAACGAAACCGACTAAGATTTCGTGTAATTTTAAATAACAACAGCTTTTGCAGAATTTCTTTTATTACAAAGGCATAATATGCAGATTATATTATATAAATATTTTGCTGCAATAATATATCATGAATTTCAGCTTAGTTAACCTAACACAACGTGTAAATGCATCTATACCTACCGGTACCTACTTGTAGAAATGTACGATTTTCTATCTTATTTTTGCAACAAGATTGTCATCTTCAGCTTTTGAAGCGAATCTAACTTGTACCTTAATTTGGACATTATTCGAGCTCTTGAAATACTTTCAAAATTCTAGCTTGTTATAGAACTGTGCGATGTCTAATTGCGATTATCAGTTTGGTAATAGTTTTGTTGAGAACTAGCGGTCCTCCCTACCTTTGCACTAGTATATTCTATAGCCTGTGTCACTCAGTGATAATGTGGCTTTATAACGACAAAAGAATTTTTGAAATCGGTCCAGTAGCTGTTAAGATTATTCGTTACATACAATAATACAAATCTATCCTCTTTATAATATTATAGTGTAGACATCGACGTTTTTGAAGATGGACAAAAAAATAAAAAACCATACAAAAGTTCGAAATAATTTGTTTAGTTAAACCATAATTTTACGTGATTAGAGAAAATAGAAGGTTTTGGAGGTGTCATGTAGTCGGGGAAGTTCTATTTTCTCTAATTTGTTATTTATCCTATACATGTTTTAAAGAATTTTTTTATTTCTGTTATAATTTCAATAGATATTAAAACAGAAAAACTCTACACAAATTATGACAGTTTAGTTAACGCGCCAAAAAAGATTTTCGCGTAAAAAGTAGTGCTCATGACTCGACCTTGTATCCAGTGACCCTGAGTGAA
The DNA here is from genome assembly GCA_946478455.1 of Eupithecia vulgata. Lineage (NCBI taxonomy): Eukaryota > Metazoa > Arthropoda > Insecta > Lepidoptera > Geometridae > Eupithecia > Eupithecia vulgata. The sequence goes on along the minus strand of OX297869.1, from coordinate 4,982,089 downwards.
TTTCACAGCCACTAGTGTTGTTTCACAAACCTTTGTAGGCAAATTACTACTAATACACACCCAAATTAAACTAGTTAGACAGGCAGTTTCGTAACCCGGACCACAGATAACCTAGTACTCCACACCTCGACTTTAGGCTTAGGCCATACTGGACCGACTTGAACTGTCAAGAACACAATTTGACTATATATGATATTGGTGACTACCACACGATGGGTCGAGCTCTAAAATCTCCTAAAACATAATTTGACTAATGCCGAAAAGACCTAGGAGACATATTGCCAGCAGTTGTTGTTTTTGAATGTAGAGGCGATGTGAAAAATAATAATTAGTGTTTTAAAAATGTATACATACATACATTATATCATTTACTGTAAACTAGCGGTCAGCCCCGGCTTCGCACGGGTATATTCTAAAGCCTATGTTCATCAAGGATAATGTAGGATTCTAATGGTGATAGAATTTTTCAAATCGGTCCAGTGGTTTCGGAGCATATTCAATTCAAACAAACAATCAAACAAAAAATCTTTCATTTTATAACATTAGTAGAGAATAGTTTTTGCCCACGGCTTGTTTTAGGTTATTATTATCCCATGAGCACTGATTTATGGGATAAAAAGTATGTTTTATTCCAGACCTAGAACTGCCCTTTTCAGCCAGAGAATTTCAGCCCGATTCGTTCAGTAGTTTTGGAGTGAAGACGAACATACAAACTTTTGAATTTATAATATTGGTGTGATGTATATTTATTGTTTATTTATAAAGCTAGTACATACAAACGCTTCAAATTTCACTACGCTAGTGAATCACACACTAGTAAGTTGCTTTGAACAAAATAAATCAATAGCCTACCTAGATTCTCTATTATATAATTAATTAAATAATGCTGGATAAGTTAAATAGAATTGTTACTTGGAAATATTTAAAAATACTTCGCTAGGCACTTAAAAGTCAATTAGTTTGTTCGTAATGTATTAAGGTAAAATAGATAAAAAAATGCTGGACAATTACAACACTATCATCCAGCCCCAAGCCACCATTTTATTATACATAGAAAACGACCAGAACACCCGGAACAAATATTTGCAGATTGCACAAACATTTGGCCAAAGGCGGGAATCGAAACCGCAATCTCCTGAATGATACCATTTGTAAAGCGATTGGTTAGCAGAATTCGGCACCAGAACACCCGGAATAAATATCTGCAGATTGTACAAACATTTCTTTTAGGCTTTGTCCATACTGCACCTCATCTACAACCAGGCTTCATGGTGACAAGGAATAGCGCCTATACCACTGTCACCAAGAATCGAACCCGCAACCTCTGCTTGCCTCACTACGCCACAGAGGTCATCTGATGAATTGGAATGGACAGCTGGTAATTATTCTCATTTATACCCAAGACTATATATACTATAGGGTAAGTCATTTTTCAAATTAGCATATTAATATTTTTAATAACTTGCAAAATTTCATAAGCGTCATGTAATTGGTCAACCCAACGTTGCCCTTTTTTGATTTACCTACTTCACTCAATCATCACATTCAAATTTCAAAAGCGTTTTATTCGTAGTTTTTTGAGCAAACTTTATGGTTGTCTACATTATTATTTATGACTCTATAATCCATTTGCTTACATAAGAAAAAATTGGCACCCACTGTTATATCACTGCCACTATTTTTGCTACCTACACCTCAAAATTGGTTCCCCAGTTCATAATTAGCAAAAACGACGTTTTTTCAATGTTTAGCAATACAACAGTGAAGTTATTGTGGCACTTTCGATTTCGCTTTCACTTTACCTTGAGTTGTGTGTTCGAGGCAATGACCGTGCTATATAAGGCGTTACGGGTCTAAGGATACCAAAACAATACCGTTCGAATTTCAAACCCTTTCTGAAGTTTGAATACCAGCTAAAGGCAAGTCTTGGAAGAACTTTGGACCCTAAAAAACAAATGAAATATTGTGATTGCTAAGTTTGTAATTGAATTTAGAATAAATGCGATTTTCAGATTCATTTAGTTTTTGATTGTAAATGTTGACATCACAACTTAAAACAAATGAAGAATGACAAATTTAAAATTAGAACTTATACTGGCCATTCAGAGATTAATTGAATAGGTATTGAAATGAAAAAAAGAAATATTTTTGACATAACTATTGTGTTAAGTACAAACTGTACTGTCATCTGAATCTGAATTTTACACTAGGAAAGCCTGTATCGCGGAGACCAGTAATAATTTCTTTTTCTTAACGAAACAACAACACATTAATATTAATTTAACCTTATCTCAATTGATTTGAGCTAGGCAATTTTACTGTATGTGTGTGTTTATGGTATATTTCTATTTACGCGAATCGATGTTAATTAACTACTCGTTATTGTAAATATTGTTAAAAAGTAGGTTAAAATTGTCACAGTATTTCGTGTCAACAACAGATAGGTTCCTACTTTACATAAAACGGAAACTGAATATCTTATGAAAATAGACGTTATTTCGTAAGTTTGTAACATAAATAGTATATACACAAATACGGTCAATTAGAGACTATTTTTAGACATTTTGTCAAGCTCGTAAAATAGTTAGTTTTATATGTTTTGTATGTGTTTTAAGTTTTATAAGAAGTTTTTTTAAGAGCATTTTGCAATATTTCTTAGGTATACAAGATTTTTTGCCTTTGGGAGAAAGTGTTCTTCTCATAGCTGAATTTCGGTTACGGAGCCAGTCTCAAAGGAGACTAGCCAAATTTTGGAGAGAGTTTCAAGTATATAACTCTGCGTAAAAAATACTACTATCGTGTAAGCGAAAGGCTCCTTTAAACACTATAGTGTTTAAGGGTTTGTTAAGGATGTTTAAGGGGGTGTACCTTCCGAAGTACGGAGAGATCAGGTCCAATAACATAAAATAATATAAATCGTTTACGCAAACGAAATCGTTATTCATCGATTTTATCGCAACATCTTCATTATTTTCGATTGTAATTTCATTTCTTACACAATTAATACAAAATGACATAACCGAATTGTAATCTGTATTGAACAACATTTATGTGGATTGCATGAAGTGTTACAAAGAATTTAAAGTAGTTGTAAACAATACAATTCGATAATATTAAATAATTGCAGTTAATTGCAAAGTTTATAAAGATATGGAATCAATACGTGATATATCTATGTGTTAGGAATTCTTATGTAATGTGGGTATGTTATGTTAGATATCAGAACACCTGTTATGTTGTGGGTTAGATTAATAATTATGTAGGTACCTTGGCGTATGTACGTGTCTAATAATTGTTTACTATCAGATATGACATATTTTGTTATTTCTTCTTCCACGTTTGATCTACTACATTCTAGGTTCTATTTTAGAAATGACATCAATCTAAACTCTTGTATTTTAATATTAGTATAATATACCTACATTTTGTTAACAATAAATATGTTAACGTGTCTCAGAATTCAGATTATCCACAGTTAAAACAGATTCGCCAGTGTGTTGTTTTCATCATCATCATTATCAGCCTATATTAGTCCACTGCTGGACATGGGCCTCCCCTAATGAGCGCCATAGCGCCCTGTCTTCAGCTTGTTGCATCCAGCATCTGCCTGCATTCTTACGCAAATCGCCATCCCACCTGGTCGGAGGACATCCTACACTACGTTTGCCGAGTCGCGGTCTCCACTCAAGAACACGTTTACCCCAACAGTTGTCGGTTCTACTCGAGATATGGCCAACCCACTGCCACTTCAGCTTGCTAATCCTTTGAGTGTTTTCTAATTAAAGTGTTTAAAAACCTGATAACCCTATTAGGCCCTTAGTCATAAAACCTTCTTAGTAAAATGACCAATCACGAATCCTCGTTATGAGAGTCAATCACTTTTTAAGGGATCGAAGTCACTGCTTTTTTACTTCCTTATCTTATTTTCCTCAAACATTCTGAAGAAGAATTTGACGCTTTTATAGTCACTTTTGTAAAATCCCACTGTTGAAACTTTTGTTAGCTTCGTTCGTCCGCTGTTGGACATAGGCCTCTCCTGACAAGGGCCTTGGCTTTATCGTTAGGAAGTAATATTTGGGAAACTTATTTTTGCATACTTATTTATAAAATGGGTAACATTTGAAAGGCTATATGGGTTTTTGTTTTTTGTCTATTAACCAGGGTGCAAACATGTGTACTAAGCCGAACTGACACATGTTTTGTGGCACCCTATAAACAAGGGGCTTGTGCCGGCGTGCTTTCTGTGAGACCAAATTTCTATAAAAACTCGGTTGAGCAGCTAAAAAAATAAGCAAAAGATTTTTAAGATTACGAACCAATAAATAGCTCCGGAGATTGTCATGTCAAAAATTTAAATTGTGTAGGTACAAACCTTAAATGTCTTTACGATGTGATAACGAACCAAGGCGCCAAGGGTTTTTCAAATCCAATATCGTCTCATAGGAATCTCGAAAACTGATAAGTTATTAAATATGCCGATGAAGGAAGTTGTAATAAATGTCTTGGATCCAGAGTGATTTCAGATTTGGTCATTGAGTGTTGACTTTATTATTATATTAATCAGATAGGATAATAATTATATTAATTTAATTATAATTATATTAATTATTATCTTAGCATTTATTGGCACTGATTAAGAAAGAAGGAAACGGAGAATAAAAAATCAAAACAACATGTAAGGAATTAAAAAAAACAATTATTGAAATTAACAATTATACCAATATATCGATCGAGCATAGATAATGTCGATTAACAAATGCCTTGTTGGAGTTAAGTTAGTGATAAAAAACTAAGTAAAACTTTGTTTTCTTGAATTGTTTTCATTTGCATTTTTTTGTAGGCCTATATAATAATATTTGAGGAAAGATTTGTGTGTATTGAATAGGCTCCGAAACTACCGGACGAACGATTTGAAAAAAAAATCACTATTAGAATTGCTATGACACATGGGCTATAGAAGATACCCATGTAGTAAGTAACCGCCAGTAGTACCACCCCACTAGTTAAATAAAATAAAAATAAAGTCAAACAAACACATCAAATCGGGGGCAAGCGACTTTGTGTGAATGCCCGTTCCCCAATTGCGACACAAGACGAGATGCTAATGAGTGAAGATCTTCACTGATGAGCAAAAACACCGGTGACCCACTGTGCCCTGTCCCACGGTCTTTCACAATGGTTCCGGGGAAGTGGATAGGTTCCGTACGCCAGCGTCGTGAGCGCAACAATGGGTAAAGACGGCTAATGATAAGTAGTAATAGCTATAGACGAGCTGACACTGTTGGAAGTGAAGTAATAGGTTTGGGTCATCTGTACCATTTTAAAAATCATCGCATCATAAGAAAGCACCCAAATACAGATTTCTGAGCAAAAAAAAGCACTGTGATCCACTATGCCCTGTTCTACAGTCTTTCACAATAGTTCCGAAGAAGTTGGTAGGTTCCAGGAATTGGATAGGCACATCAAATCGCCTTGAAAGATCAACAGATGGATTTAAAATTTTCTGTTTTAGACAGATTTAGCGTAACCTAACGGTTCAACTTTCGTGAATAAAAGAAAGTTTTGTATTTTTAATATGGTGATAAAGATGAATTATGTTTCCGAAAAGCAGATAATGCCAAATATTGTCATCTATTCTTTTGTTTTAATTTACCTACTGAGGTTTTTTGTTATATTTGGAGTTTAGAAGCACACAGCATAATATTGCTTGATCCGTAAATGAATTTAATGTCGTAAAAAACTAAGTCAAAATAGACGGTCTGGCTGACAAAGTTGTTTCGTCTGTAAGGCCCTTGCAACGGAATGCTAAGCAGTAATGTTTATAAAGTCAAGAACCTTCAATTTTTCTATTGTTGCTGTAAGTACGAGTAAGTAATTAGGCAATATTGGGAAGCCTTGATGTTAAATACTTGCGTGATGCGACGGAGTATTTGTTAATGTGTGGGTGTTATTCATTCGGTAGAGGTCGGGAATTAATTGGTATTTATTTTGAAGGTAATTCTTTTAAAGAACGTCTATAATTTTTTATACCTACATATTTATTAAAATGAGTTTCTGTGTGTGGTTTTGATAGCTATTTAAATGATTTTTTCTTAAACACTATTAAATTTATTTATTTATTTATTTATGTTAAACTTTAATGTTTTTTTACAATTTTTTTAGGCTCATTTCAGAACCATTAAAGCTTGTTTTGAGAAAATGGAGACTTTAACAAATTGCTTAAGCGATAGAAGAAATAGTATTTTCATAAATAGCTATTTTACATTACAAATATTGCATAATAGGTATATCAGGACCATGACAATAAGATAAACAGAGGGCACTGCAAAATTTGTTTGTCTTAATTTTAATTACAATAATAATACAGAATTTAAAAAGAAAATAAAAATAAAAAGATCACTTACATAATTAATAACACATAAATTTCATGCCAAATTAAATATAATTGAATTAAAATAGAATACATTAGAATAAAATAAAATTAAATTAAGGTAGAATTAAATTAAAATTAAAATAGAAGGCAGAATGTCATTTATTTATTATTTTATTATTAAGGTAATGTCATTCGAGTTTATCTGTAAAAAATTGGTTTAGGGAATAGTAACATTTTTCTACTAAAAATAGTTTTAAGTTCTTGCAAAAAAGTGTATATTTATCTTCTATTTTTAGGTTTTCAGGAATTTTATTATAAATTTTTGCCAACCTATGGTATGGGCTTTGGCTAACCAATTTAAGTTTAGTTGTTGGTACTAATATTTTGTTCCTATTCCGTCGATTATAGTCGTTTGTACTGTATGTACTGTATATGTAATATGTAGATATAGACACCTAGATCTAAGTATGTATGTACATGTAAGCAAAAAATAAATGAAATGAAATGAAATAATAACTAAAAGAACTAAAGGCATGTAATTTTTGCCCTTATGGTTTTACTGACCACGTGAATGTATAGTCAGGTAAGTACAAAAGTTCACAAACCTCTGTGACCTATTGTCGTAGATATAAATACATTGGAAAGAATAACAAAAGGCAAAAACGCAGAGGTAATTATAAAGGTAATAGCTCCATTGAACTTTATGACAATACGGTTATAGTTCAATGCGAATTTGAAAAGGTATTGCTGACACTTCTGGCTATGAATGTCCAAGTACTGTACTTGGACACTCATAGTCAGAGCAGTATAAAACCCTCTAAGCCGCATTAGTGTTAAAGTTCGAACAAATTAAAAGTTTTCTTTTAACGTCATCGTCAAATCACTTTTTAATTTGGCCAAATTAAAGTGACTTTGACCAAGCTTATTTGGACATGATATCCCACTGGCAAATTATTCTCTTCTTCATTTATAATCCAGAATATCTATTAGCGCTCTAAGTTATACAAGTTTTTTTTTCTTTTCTCACAATTACCTCATTGCGCAGAGGACTGACTGATGAAGGGCTGTCATATCTTCAAAACTGCTTAACAATGGAAAATATAAAAACCCATAAATCAATGCTGCGTTTTGTTGACAACCGACAAACGTACCTTGAAAACCGCTCAAAAAAGACTCCCTTCGGAAGACTCCAGTTGCATACCTACCCCAAATTTAAAAATACATGTTAGACATCTTTATTACAAACGAATCCAACTATTATTCGAATAATTAAGCCGTTAATAACTTAATAAACTACATTTGTACAATGCAGGTGAATTGCAATTGCAAGTAGTCACGCGTATAGAACTTAACATATGGAATTATTACATGTCAGGGACTGCATTGGAAAATCAGATGGAACTATAAACGAAAATATTATAAGTAGGTATGAAAGAAATTAGTTTTTTTAAGCATACAATTCACAGCAAACAACAGCAAGTCTGGATCTGGCTGTTGTTTGAGACCAGACGTCGATGCATACAACAGGGCGCAAATAGAAAGGAATTAGATGAAGATACACTTTATAGGCCATTTTGTGATGCAAATCATTTGAAATCAAAAAATTTGGAGGTGTGTGCTCAAATTAATACATCTACTTACTGAAAAACATAAAACTATGCACTGAATGACACAGTAATAGCAGCTTAATAGTAGATAAAGTAAGACAGCTTTTTGCATGAGTTTGCAACTAAACTGCAGTTAGTTAATTTGCGAACTACAACGATTACAGACTGGGTCATTGTCACCTCCAAGGCGCAGACAAATTTTATCCACTGTGAAATTACCGGTAAATGCTCTTTTTATTGTTTTGCAACTAGTTTTCGAATATTGAATAGGTTTGCGTAATTTTTTGTTGATTCGAAATCGAGTTTCCTTGATTTTTATAAGACAGTTCCGTTGCAATATTTTTGTTGCATTTAGCTAATAACATTGCAGTGATTTTGGACTTATGCGTGTGAATATTCGCTCTATAATTTTTCCTACAATTCCTACATTCTGTTTACATGGTTATTTTGATCTTTATTGTGTTGTTTTTTATAAGGTATTTTTTTATTTTAAAACTTGTGTAATTTAAGTGTGATGTCAAAAAAAATATAATAATGTCTAATTATAATAATGCTTTCAAAGATATGAAAATAAAGAATAAAGAAATAACCAAGGATAATAATTGCCTAAAATAAATTTTTTCCCATAGTATATGTAATAATATCGAAAATCCTATCGGAAAATGCTCAATGCTGCAAATTGATGAAAAATTAAAGCTGCTAGGTAGGTACGTAAATATTTAGGTTACGAGTACGTTGCCTTACAACACCGGAATGCGAAAATTAGAGGCATCCTTTCAGGCGTAAAGGATATACATTGATGAAACATTTGAAAATGCGAAGACGGCAAACACCGATAGGTCCTCCGGTAGGACCTCCTTGATATGTATGTCTAATCTAAGTACTGGCATTTTCAGACACCTAAAAAATATTGTCATGAATTTTTCACGACCTCATTCATTGGTCTTGTAATTTAAAGCGCTTTAGATAAATTGATATTTTTTCCTGAAGTAGCTTACCATTTTTATGAACAGCTTGACTGGAACCCCCAGTGGGAACAGCTGTTGCAGCAGAAATCAAAAGAAACGTTACAACAATCCTTGCACTAACACCCATTTTGCCCTTAACGGTGCTTTGACGTTTAATTTTTTAAATTATTTAAATTTTTTGTTTACGTTGGACGCAACTATTTCCCGCGCGTGTTCGGTAAAATTTGCGTCACCGGACGTCCAACCCCGACGGCTTGCAGTTATCGACTAAACATTGACGCAGCACTTTCTATTGCTTTATGCGTGCGCGCAACTTCGACGCCCTCAGTGGCCTGCGTCACTGCGCCGCAAGCTTTTCGCTGTTATATCTAAGTAGATCATCATTGAATGCACGCGGGTGCTTGTCAACAACCCGTCTAAGTAAAATCTTTCTAAGAGTTCAATCCCCATATCACTCGATTTTGCTGTCATAAGTTGTACAGATTTTTATACAATTCAATGGATATGAAGTCCGTCTCGAATTATAAAGTTTTGACAAATTAAGTAAGGTTAAAATAATTATAAAATTGTTGCGCTGGGTGGACCGTCGAGAGCTACGACGACGACGAGGAGATTGGCATGTGGATGAATGCGAAAGTGATTTGAACGCAGTCATATCATAATTAGGCCAGGAAATTGTCTCCCGTAGACGAGACCTGAGAAAGAGAAGGTACATTTTTATCATTTAATATTGACGGAATAATAGAGTTTTAAACAGGAGTTAATATTTACTGAAGTTCAATCTTGCTAAGCTCAACAAATGATTTCAGTGAAACATTGACTTTGATTAACCTTTCTTTAATAACTCAAAATTATTCTGTGTGCGCGCATGCTTTGTTGTAAGAATGTTTATCGCATTGATTTTCTATTTCAATTGACAATTGCTCGGGTTGCAAAATATTTGATGAATATTTGATTTTGTGTTCACGCCTTCGTGCAATATCCTCTGAATCATAGCAATGACAGATATTAAGCAAACTGTAATAACCAATCTTAGTACAAAGGCATGATTTGGAAACACACGCCGTTAGTCCACGGCCCGGTCGCCGTCAACGTAACGTCACCGATAACGAGATGACGGTGACGAAGTATCTACACCTATGAATTTACATTCATTTACTGTCATGGCCGCCTGTCCACCGCACGCTCGTCACCCGAGAGGCATAAAGGCGGCGATAGATCTGAAATGGGTAAATTTATGTTACATTAGAACAATTTTTCTCTGTCATCTTTATCTATATAAAGCTTTGAAAAAATGCAGATCCCCTTCTTTTCTTCTTTTTTAAAATAAAAAAAAAAACTTTTTTAAATACCATAAGTAATTGTGCATGTGTTTTCTTAGTTTTTAAAAAAATTTCTTATACTATCAATCACAACATTTTTTACTTTCATCACCATATTACATTACAAAAATACCCGGGGCACCTTCATGTAAAAATTATTTGCAAAGAAATATCTTAATTAATAGATAATCAGCAGAAACTTGACTTTTGAGCTTACGCCGCTCCTATCCTATATGCCTGCCTATCCTATTCACAAAATGGCGTCTTATACAGGTCTTTTAAATAGCCCTGTTTCGGCACGACCGCTAGAACTCGACCTCAGATTGTGACTGACCGATTTTATGTTTTAAGCCAGAAATGATAATCGCCGATAGTGAAGAGGACTTTACTATCAGGACGCCGTGAAAATAGAAGAAAAAGCTGTCGCGTGTTCATCCTAGGTACGCATTCCTCAAACGCGACTTCCACGAATGACAGCTGCGAGATCGCAGCGGTGAACATACTCGATTGCTGTCACGTCACGTCTCGGCCTGAAATAATATCGTTATCGGTGACGTTTCGTTGACGGCGGCAGTGGACAAACGGCCTTAGGGCCGCATTCTTAAACGGAATTAAAGACGTCATTGTAACAGATTAAGCCCTGATTTGTTGCTAAGTTTTAACTCAAAATTTATGGAATTAGGTATAGAGGAGAAGGTGGTAACGTGTTTTTACCCACTTTGCTTTTGGCCCGTAAAAATATACTCGCATGAGATATCAAATCAATACCTCATAGCGTTCCTGATTCATCTGCCTAATACCTACTCTTAATTATATTAAAGGTGAAGTTAAATGAAACTACCAAAAATCACCAAAAATATCATCGAGATCAGTTCAGAGCTTTCTCTGATACCCATCAGAGAAAGCTCATATATTATTTACATAATAAATAGTGCTGGACAATTCACACAGCATTATCTAGCCCCAAGCTAAGCAGAGCTTGTGTTATGGGTACTAGATAACTGATATACATAATAAAATACATTACATAGATAGATATCCTTTATTATACTTAGAAAACTACGAGGAAACCGGAAAAAAAACCATTGGGTAGTTTGTGATACCTATTTTATGCTTTTTTTCCAATTTTCAAAAACATGTTCACAAGTTTTATTTTTCTGAAGTTGCTCGTGGTTACAAAATAAAACAATTAGGTACAGATGTAGACTAAAATTAGAAGAAATCTTATAATAGGTATCACAAACTGCCCAATGGTTCTTATGAAAATTACTTTTGGTAGGTACCTATAATATTTAATAATAAAATAGGTGGATGCACTAGTGTGCATCGTTGTCGTTTTCTGCCGCGAGTATTGAAAATGGTTTACGATTAGCGGTAAATTTATTCTCCATGAATTTTATTCCTTATAGAATGCAAAAACAATAAAATTAAACACAAATAAAATTTAATCTCGCTTTGACGCGAAATGAGCTTGATCAAACTAAATGCAACGTAGTCATCTGATTTTACTTTAAATTTTTGCTTATGTAGGTAAGTAGGTGGTAGGTGCACAAGTAAGGTATAAAAAAATGCTGTTTTGCTAATTTGCGTTTTAATTTAAAGAAGAAGATGTTATTTGGCCCTCCATTTTGTTTTAAGCCTTCATAATTATTATAAATTATTGGTCTATAAATATACCTATATATTTTATGTTAAAAGATTCAGCAATTACTGAAATCCGATCATTTTGTCATAAGAATTTTTTAATTATAAAAGCACTAATGTAGTTGGTTTCGGAGGAGGTATTATGAACCCCCCCCCCCCCCCCACCTTAATGGACATTTCACACAAACTTCATTAATATTCTAAATGAATAATAATCTGCTAAAATCTAAGTCACTGACGCTTAACACCTAGAATCAATGGAAGCGGTGGTGGTGGGATCCATCCAGAATAACTTTTAGGCACAATATATAAATAATAAATAATACTGGACAATTAACACAGCATTATCTAGCCCCAAGCTAGAGCTTGTGTTATGGGTAGGTACTAGATAACTGATATACATTATATAACCAATATTTAAAGATAGATATTTTTAATATACTAGACAACGACCAGAACACCCTGAACAAATATCTGCAGATCGTACACACATTTGTTCCAAGGCGGGAATCGAACCCGCAACCTCCTGCGTCGCAGGCAGACCTTCGCCCACCGCACCACAGAGGTCGTCAAACAATTGTGGAATACAAAATACAACGTGCCCGTAAAACCTCGCGTTGATACTCGTTAAGTAAGACGTGCTTGACTAACAAAAAATTGAAAGGCTCTCTAGCGGTGGTTTTAGGTATAAATTAATTTTGCCACGTCGTTATCTAGCAATTCAGCTACTTTCTACGAGATGACGATGTGTCATATAGAAACATCAAAGATGGTCAATATACCTACATGCAGGGGCCATTATTACCACCTTCTCCCGATATTAGTTATTTGTGTTTTTATTTGTTTTTGTGTTTTAATTTAATTATTAAATTATCTACCGGGTTAACGTGCGTAGGTACTTACCTAATCTAAGCAGACGATAGCGATAAATTTAAAAAATACAGACCGATACAATTATTTTTCGAAAAAAAACTATGATTGACCTATGTAGTACATCAAATTATTACAAAAAAAACATTGTAAAGGCATCTACAAACTTATCTGTGTACAAAGAATTTAATGTGCTTATTTTCAGGATTGCGTTGATGATTTAAAAACAAGTGTGTGGTAATTTGCATATTTCAGGAATAAAATAAAAATTTCACTGCTTAGGAATGATTTTGATTTGATGAATACCTTTTTGCGTTTTTAACACATTGCCATCTAGTGGCGAGTAGTCAAACTACAACAGACATGCGAGTGTAAGATACACGGGATATATAGTTCCTCTCATAAACCGTAGATGTCGCTGATCATTTTACAAAAAGACACCTAGCGTTGAGTTAGAACAGGTTATAATTCAATATACATAGTTCATTCAAATGGTAACAGGTGGCGCTAGTAGTCGTTTAAAATAATGTTTGGTTACCTATGATAAACCCAAAGAAAAAAAATCTAATCAAATCTTTGGCAAACAGGGCAAACCATGGCATTTTTCACTACGATAAACACGAGAAGCACGTTATGTTAGTTGTTGCCCTCCTGAATTGTTGCCATAAAATCGACATCGAAAGAGGAGGATTCTCCGTCGATTATGGAAGGATTTTGAAAATTCCAATAAAAAAATCCCAAGGGATAAGTATTTATTCCGCAAAACTTAAAACGTCTCCTTCATAACATTATAACTCGTTGTTCAATAGCATCTTTTATACAAAACTTTGGTACTAAGCAGTAGGTTTCATAATTTTGTCATTTAAGTACTTTGCCTATATTTTACATATTAATTTTTTTTAGATCTATACTATGCAGCGTGAGGAAATTATACTTACTCCTCTGTAGCGCGGTGGGCGAAGGTCCGCCTGCTACGCAGGAGGTTGCGGGTTCGATTTCCGCCTCGGGACAAATATTTGTACGATCTGCATATATTTGATTAGGGTACTCTGTTCGTTTTGTACCTATGTATAATAAAAAATATATTTATCTATGTATTCTATTATGTAGTGTACTATACTAGTGGTCTGCCCGGCTTTGCATGGGTATATTCTATAGCCTATTGACATCACGGATAATGTAGGATTCTAATGGTGAAAGAATTTTTTAAATCGGCCCATTAGTTTCGGAGCCTATTCAATTCAAACAAATATTTCCTCTTTAAAATATTAGTATAAAGGTAGATATCAGTTATCTACTACTCATAACACAACTTTTGTAAGCTTAGGGCTAGATAATGCTGTGTGAATTGTCCACACACAATTCACTCATACCAATTAATCATAATCATTTATGATTAAAAAGACTGGATATTTTAATGGGTTACAAAACCCAAGGAATATTGGCGGAAAGTATCTAACGCCATGGTAGAAAACAGAAAAAAGAAACAAAGCACAGAAGCTCGAAACAATCGGAGTACCTTACAAGGAAGGATCCAGCTGAAGCTATGTTCACATAGCCTCCCTATTGTCTATTCTCTATTACTTTATGATTTTTTTACTTCTAAAGAGGAGTGAAATATTGTTGTTCGATCTCTATCGATATTATTCATTAAATTTTCAACTATAGACTATTGCATTGGGCTGGGCGGGCATGGCTTGGCTTTCCTAATTGAGTACCTAATCATATTGTAAAAATTATCGTTTTGAGAAAATGAATTCGTCAAACTAAAAGTGATAAGATAGAAAGTCACGAATCTTAGACATTTCCTCCAGAAATAGTACCTGTAGGAATTTTTATCAAGTTGTCTACCCGCCACCAGGTCTCCATTGAAAACAATGTGACATTCTTAGGTTACACTAAACGCATGCATCGTTTGACCCACTTTGGGATCCTTTGGAAGGGAATATAAACAAACAAAGTTATATTATCGTTGATGAATCAATTTATTTCATTTTAATACTAAAATCATTTACTTATAAAGTCCTTCAATTGTATCAAAATTTGCATAAAATATGCAAGTTACTGTACAAGTAGGTATTCACATGGTATCAGTTCATTTATTCGCTAAAAGCTAACGGCACTTTTATACATAGCTATGTATAATTTATATAAATAAGCAACTTAGGTAATTACAAGGCTAGAAGTCTTTCTTGGCTAAACGGCATATAATCGCCTTCTAGTAATACTTATCGAGATAATAAATCAAATAAAATTAAATAATAAAAAGATTTTAGTATTGAGGTCCTGATTAGGAAATCTTTTCAAACAAACTTAATTCGCAGTCAACGCCTTTAGTTTTGATTTACATTAAACTTAGAATATCTAGATTGAGCTTCCAAAAATCTAGGTATGCTGAGTCACCATTATCTTGAATTGCACTTTGCTTGTCATTTTTGAAAAGTTTATGAAAATTTCAAACGCAATCCGAGAACCAAAGTGGATTAAGAAAGTGGCACCATAGTTCAATGTTTGTTGACAAAGCTCAAGGCGATTGTACGTGCTGTTCATTTGTATGGAAAGATTTCCATACTTATAATAAACCATAAAATGCTTTGCATAAAAAAATTATGAATCAGATTCAAATTAATATCTGCAAATTAATGAGATACATAATCCAAATTAAATTAATTAAGTACAATATTTATAAATACAATAGTCATGAAATAAATTAAAGATGATTTATACAAGAAGATGTAAGAAAATGAAAGATGAAGATATTAACAAAGGAACTGAATAGAGAGGCTTAAAGCTAAACAATAAATTAATGTTTAATATCTACAGAATACTAAATATCACAGAGAAAGTACCCAATACTTATTCAACAAAACATTGTTTCGTCAAGCACTTTAAACATAACAGCTGCGAGTCCACAATCTTAGCCAGTCTATCAAAAACCAAGGTGTTGGAGTCGCCGAACGCGGAGTACCGTTGGCGTCACAGAGAGCATACCGACCCTAACAATAAATACGTAAATTCCAACGCGACCACTCGCTCTAACACCGCACTCATCTCAAAGGCTTGTTTTTATTCTTTCTTGATTCTCGCTTCTCTTTTAGCTTGGCTTCGTAAGCAGCACATTTGCTGTTACTGCTGATGACCTTTTTGCCCCTCGGACATCTGAACTCCGAGTACCAGTTGTTGAGAAGGTTTCCATACGCTCTAAATGCTATGTAATCGTTCTTAAGACACTGCGGCGCGTCTACCCTGGCCTCCAAGCTCTTTAGGAGCTCTTTAGGAGTGAGCTGAGGAACTGGTATTTTGACTGCGACCATGTTCTCCTTGATCTCTCCAATGGTGCTGTATAGCTTGTTCAGTGTTTTGGTGATTAGCTCGTGGCGAGTCTTGTTGTAAGCGCAGAAGGGGTCGTCAGGGAAGTCAACTTCGATTTTGAGTAGAAGTTCGAAGATCTGTTGGTACTCCACCAGCGACTTGTATAGTTTCGGCATCAGGTACATGAACTGCAACAAAGGAAAATAAAACGTAAGTTTAACGTCAAAGGGTTGTAAATACTATATTAGTTTAAATAAACTTGTAGGTATAACTTTGATTATCTTGACGTCAAAGAATCTGATTGCAATGTGGTCTGGCAGTTTTGTGGCCAATGACGCATCTATCTAAATAGGTGAACCTTAACCAGTCAAGTTATTCGCACGAGCTCGCTTGACAATTACTCTGAATAACTTTTGAATATTAAATGACTTAATTAACTCTAAACTAGGTAAAGATTTTAAATGTTTAGTTTACCTATGGATCAAATTTTTATGTAAGTATTTAAGTATTATTTTGACAGTTAGTTGTAATGCTTTTATTGTACTTATTAATGTCTTATTTAAATAGATTGGATTGAAATCAGAATTTTCTTATCTGACTTCTTAATAGATATTTCTACAATTTGTATCTTTGTATCGAGCTTTAGGATCGAACACGTTTAACCAAGTAGGTATAAGTATTTTACGACGACAAGGAATATGTGTCGAGGCTGCGTTTCTCATTTGTGATTGGTGCAGCACTATGACTATTCTATCATCATAATTATGAATAACTACGTCATATTCGACATTTTAACTTCGAATATGTGAACTTTGTCAGGATTATACGATTGTTAATATTTTATCTACTAGCTTAGCTTAGACTAAAAAAAATACTAACAAATCCGAAAAAAAAACAAATTCACATGCTTGGAAGGAGTCAACATAAAGATAAAATTTCTAACAATATTTAGGTATATAATAAGGGATCTCAAATTAACAATTTAACTATGTAAAAATCCAGTACCTACCTATGTTATGACGTTATGAGTCAAAACTTCATGTCTTTTACTAATTCTCGCATTGTGAACATTATAAGATGACCTCCTTTACTTTTCATCGAGTTGGCTTAGTTTTAAATATTATTTTCTGACCAATGAACTCAAACTTCATTCTTTCGATACAGCATTGCACCAATCAGTCAGAATCTTTTCTATAATTATCTCGTACGGTAGGTAGGACCTGTCTAGCCTTACTACGTTAAACTCATATTGTACATAAGTATGTATGTTCCTGGACAATGATGTCCAAGACTGGGTGGATCGTCGCCCATACAAACAAAAAGATTGGACATTTATGCGGACACTAAAATATGCAATTATACGTAGCAAGTAACGGATTGATACGATCGCAAAATTAATAAAATGGCGTACATACTTTTATTCATAAAAAAGTAAAATTCATTGAAAACAAATACTTCTTATAAGTCAAAGAGATCAATTTACTTAATCGTTTTCCCATAAGCTACGAATTAATTCAGAATTTTATTTCAATCTTGTGAACGTCCACTGTTTATATCAAAGGCGATCCACCATAAACACCTAGAATAATTATAGGAACTCGTTTGCCTCGATTCTTGAAACGGATAGCTTATTTGTCAATTAAAACATATTTTTTTTTTCATATAATAACTCATTTTTATCAGGTTCTTAAATGTTCTTCACTGTTTTATTTGACTTATTTATTGAGATTATCATCATCAATAGACAGATTGTCATTGACGATTATGTTAAACGGCAAATCAATGACCTTTGCTAGCATTATCTAATATCGATATTCTATTTTAATATCGCTATGTTTAGACATTACGTAGACACGATTACTAATGACGTCATAACAGAGAGTATTGTCTCAGTAAACAACAAATCCTTACTAATAAATCAATCAATGAGTAATATTTGCCAGCAAATTACCTTTCAGGTTAATATCGCTTGCACTACATCCAGTTCTTTCGAGGAATTAATATAGGATGAAACCGTTACGTGCAGAGGAATATGATTGTTATTAATTAGTCTGTCTGATCCAATTAGGTATTATCCCGTCACTATTCGTGGAAGTGTTAATGGGAAGGATTCATATGTCACAATAACTTCCTCTATGAATGAGTGATTCAGAGTGAGTTCTGTTCCCATGCTTCTCTTACGATACAATGTATTTTGATACGTTATTGTTATATTGTTATGATTTGTTTTTGAGATGGCATACTTCAGATTGTACCTACACACTGTGCTCAATATAAAAAAAGCTTCACAAAACAAAGTAGCTTGGTCAGGGATTGATTAACATAAACTTTGATTTCAAACTTTAAAACTTTTGTTGTATCTTCAAATATAATTATATTATTATTAAATAAAAATATTTGCTAAAAAGCCAATCACCGCCTCAGCAAACATTTCAAACGAACCAATAAAGGATAAATTCCAAATGGACCTTTTACGCCCATAAACTCATTAGGCCGAGTATTGTCGCGCAGAAATCTCTTAAAGCTATAAAACTGTTTTCGCAGACTTTAAGTAAAGCCGGACAATACGTACCTTACCTACTTGCATTAAAGCAGCTTTAAGACCTCTTTAGAGCCTCTAAGAAGCTCCGAGAGAAGTTTAAGCCGAGTTTACGTTTGACGCGCGTGTGTGAGACAAACGGATTGCACAGGCATCGGCCCATTCGTCGCACTTGGGTAAATAATGTGTTTTTAACATTTCATGTTGTTTTGTTAAATCGTAAATACTGGACAAACAGTGAGACCGCTAGTGAGACGTGTGAAATTTCTGCCCTTAACTTAAACACTGAAAGTCTTTGGAGATAAGAAACTTGGAACTGATAAGGCTTTGATTTAAATGGATGTGAATTCGTTCGTAAAGATAAACGGAAAAATAAATTATTTCCGTTGATGGTCTAGACTAAAAAAAATAAGATTTGAGAAAGAGGAAGGAGCCAAATAAAAGATTTAAGTCAATCAAATGAAAGTTTATGACAGTAAAAAAGAATAATGAAAAGAGAGGAATTTAGGATGATTACAGAAAAGCTTAGTAAAGAATATCCACATTATTACTTCGCAGCGCCCTACAACTAACCTCTCATTTGTACGTTATTTAATTTTAAAAAAGTCCGTATGTAAACCAAAGCCAAAGATCACTTGAATTCTAACGCTTTCTTTGCCCATCGTCAAATATTTGAATTTGTTAAGTGGCCGTACATTGACAAACTGAGACTTGGAGTTATTCATTATTCAACCACGTGGATAACAAAGTCAATAAGTTTAGTGAGATTAGACACGAGACTTTCAAAGTATCTTATGTACTGAGAAGAAAAATTATAAGATCACGCTTCGATTTGTAGGTGCTACTTTTGATGAAACACGGTCATGCCAGATATACTTAGCCTTTTAGTAATGCCAATAAAATTCCTGTTGAAATCACGAGTAGTACACATTTCGTAGAAGTATGAATATGTTTTTATCGCTTGCGTTACATAAGACAGGGAAAATATGCAAGAACTATCTAACTATATAGAACGCAAGAAATGGGACCGATTTTCAACAGGCTAGTGTGAAAGACTTACGCAAGCTGGCATCAACTTTGTGTACTAATTAGTGGTGACCAAGAATTCATTAAAGAAAGCTTCGATACCCGACGTGTGCTCAACAAACAATAAGCTTGTACAAACTCGTTAAAAATCGTGTGTATTTTATATTTTTTATGAACCGAAGCGCTGACAGTATGGACTGAATACAATAATTAACATAATTATATCGCAGTCCTTTAAAATTGTAATGTACAATATAAGCGTGTGGTATTGAGAATCGCGTGAGCCAAGCGAAATCACGCGGTGTCAATCTATGCAAATTTCTTCGAAACATTTAACTTGCTCCTTAGGTTTGCTCTGCTCCCACAGCGGCTAACCATAAGCATCCGACTTATTCCGAACCAGCGTACTCTGAACTCGTTTCATTCCTTCGCCCGCTACTAACGACTGCGGGAGAACCGTTTGTTATAGCTCATCGTCTATTGGACGGCGGACGTGGGCGTGCCCTATATCTTTTTGCGAAACTTATTTGAATTAATTGATAAAAAACACGAGATCAAAAAGCGATCCTTCATTCTTTGCTACGTAAGATGCACGTTTACTGCGTCGACGCAAATGAAGCGATCTCGATTAGTCTGAGAGGTAATGAGACCTTATAAAACACTTAAACCGCACCGATTTTCGTACCAAAGCGGCTTGAAAATGAAGGGCTTGCACTTCTAGTTATTGCCCTTAAGTACAATGTGAAGTAAATAAACGCGGTACAAAGGCCGGCCACATGTAATTTGGCTCGACGAAACCTCATTTAAGTTGCAACGGATCTGCCCCGAGCGCGGCTAATGTGCGCGGTGATTCTTTCTCTCAAATAAAGCAAAAATAAATTAAAAATAATGTAAAAACATTGAACGGGTAAAAAGACTGATGGGTCGGACTACCACACCCCGCTCGGAGTGATCGACCGCAATAATTACACTGTCAGTCCTTTCGAATTCACATCACACTCTTATCAAAATATTTTGCAACAAATTTTAATAAAACATTAGTCATTACACCTATTTAGATAGACGCCGACTTGTATAGACGTGCGCGCTCTTGAGTCGATTATATATGGGTGATATGGTAAACGAAATAATAAAGGCCATTGGACTCGAGCTAATCATGATTCATCTTGAATACGTAATCGAGTATCGTAAATCAATTAGCAACAGGTATATTTACTCACTTTTTTTTCTGTGACCGTAGCGCCGGGCCGCCGCGGGCTCCTGAAGTTGAAGAAGTGGATGTCGACAAAGTTCATTGCGGGCAGCCAGTTTGGCATGCCGTCCCTGTACTCCTTCGTCTCGTTTAGCACTCTCCGCTCTTCGTTGAAGAACCTCCGCGTGTTTTTGAGTTTCTTGATTATCTTTTTGGTTGCGTTTTTGAAGCGTTCGGCGAGCGCGTTCCTTTGTAGTCTCATGGGGTCTTTTGTGTCTTTGTGGTTGAGTGCGAGGGTCTGCTTTCTGTGAGGACGGCGGCGCTGCTCGAGGCGCGCCTCGGGCAGCCTGTGCCGTGCCTCGTGGCCCGGCTGCGCCAGCTCGTGCCGCCTCTCGTGCCTCAGTCTCACGTGCTCCACCGCCCGAGCCTCAGAAGGGATTACACACATCGCTATAATCACGACAACTGATGTAGCTACCAGAAGCTTCTTAGGAAAACCTGTAACAAAAGAAATTATGTGTTAATCGTGTGAAATTTATTTAAATAGTGCTATCACTTATAATTTGAGTCAATATTATTTGTTCTTATCTAGTGATTAGTAGGACTGATAAGCGAGGTAAAGTCCTAGATCAAGTAGTAAAGTAAAGATATGTCATCATCACAGGTTGATCTTGGTTGCAATGTTGTCAAGCGTTCTTTTAGTATGCAGTATAATGTAGGATGATTAATGGTGTAAAGGTCAAATCAGATGTAAGGCACGCACAGTGCGTTCCTATTACCCTTGTTTTATTTCGGGGGACACATAAAAAATAATAAGCTGAGATATATCAGAGCGTTGCTCCATTCATGTTAAGGTGATTCCATCTGGACCACTTTCTCAAGACACCCAGAGAGGTGTGTGAGAATTTTGTATAAACCAATTCATCGTTTCTTTAATCTCTTAATTTTTAAAACAAGAACCTTTTATCAACTATTACTGACTTGATAATTTGTTTAAATATATTCGCGGCTCGCTATATGTAGAGGGGTACCCATGAAATAAAATTTCCAATAATATTGGAAAGTAGTATTTTTTTTAATATTTGATGCAGTAAAGGTATTGTCATTGTTAAATTTAACGCCGCCTTGTTCAGAACATGTGTTATTGAAGTTTTTGATGTGTTGCGCCGAAGCCATAAAACATATTTTATGTGCAGTGCCTCACAATTCTGCCTTCAGTCTTAAAGGGAAGGAACACCACACCACCGACTTTGAAAAGCTCGCTATTGTCCAAGCATTGTGCTAAAACGTAGAAAGTTTCTTTTTGTCGTACTTTTACTACTCATGCTCTACCCACTCGATAATCGAACGTTTAAACAAGATTTCCTTCAATAAGCAGTTATGATTTTATATCTTCGATTTGCTCTCGGACATTGACTATAAAATGTG
Source organism: Eupithecia vulgata (assembly GCA_946478455.1). Classification (NCBI taxonomy): domain Eukaryota; kingdom Metazoa; phylum Arthropoda; class Insecta; order Lepidoptera; family Geometridae; genus Eupithecia; species Eupithecia vulgata. The sequence goes on along the minus strand of OX297869.1, from coordinate 4,959,808 downwards.
CGTTTTCTATAGTGTTCCTAAAATGCCAGTAAATGCCAAAAGATGATATGAATTGATCGTTTATTAAATTAAATATTAACTTAAATAATAATTGATTTGTGGAAAGTAGTCTTGAGAATTACATATGTACTTAAGACACAATTTCTTAGGTAACAAATGGTGCCTTTTGATAATTTCACCTTGAAATTCTTCACAAATAATCATGTTTGTCAACATTAACAATATCGTAGTGGGTTTTTAGAGTGGCGTCAAAATCAAACAATGTATTATGACATGTCATGTTATCACATTGATATACACTGATTTCACACCTTTTGTATTACGTCAGAAGAGGATAATCTGGGGTTTATGGCCAATGAATCATTAGGTCAATCGAAGTCGTTGACAATATTATATTATGTATGTAAATACGGCGTTACGCGCGTAAAATTACGCAGTTTTTTCTTGTCTTTTTTTAAGAGTTTGTCTATGGTTTTTTACCGCAATTGTCCATGGTCAGGGGCAGTTAGTAGCATCGAACAAACAATGATCGTTTTAATTGTTACTGAGAAAAGCGGCTGCGACGATAGTGATTTTTCCAACGCGGGGTTTCCCGTCCACTTAGCATCTAGTAATGACCCGTTTCCGAATAAATATTTATCTTACTATTTTAGTTAAACTTATCGCAACAATATTTGTCTTCTTACATCCATCTTAGCAAAAAGCGTTAAGTTTATCTTGTATATTTAAATAAATAATCGTAACCAAACGCTAGCTAGTTAAGTTATGTTACTACGATTTTTTAAAACTTGATACAACGTTCAACAGATTTAATAAGTTCAATTTAATTTGGGAAATCAAATCAATTAGTAAAAAGACAATCGGAATATCTCATTCAATTTGCCGAAGTCAAATAACGAGTATCGGATGACAATGATGAGCGAATTTCAACGAAAAATCCTTTTGAACGTTTGCCGACGGCGAGTGTTGATCATTCCCACACGATCGGCGCAAGCGCAGCCCTACGTCTCTTGCCCAAAACGATCTACACCCATCCATCAGCAACTTTTATAATAATAATTAGTACTTATTGTGAATGAGAAAATCCACCTACCGCGACTCAGTTTTTGCAGATGCAGTTGCAACGCAATGTGACTTAAGAAATCGTTTCTTGATTACTTACTGCCTCTGCACCGGGATAAATATTTGTACCTACTTTGTAATGGAGATATTGCAAATACATTACGATTATTTACTTTTAATCGAAAGTCTCGAAGCCTTGTCAGAGTAAACAATCAGATAAGTAAAAATGTCATGGCTTACCCTCAATTTTTAGCATTTGTTTACGTTTAATCACTCATCGCAACTTTCTTTTAACAATAACACAAACCTCTCATTGATAAAAAATTGACACACACCAGTTAGAATTAGAAAGACATCCATGAACAACGCACTGATGAAGCTCCTGTAGGCAAGTCCATGTTCGTCCGAACAGTATTATCCCGGGATGTGTCAACTATTCGAGACGCGTTATCACTGGCCGAAAACACTCGCGGCTCGAATCGAGCACAATAAAAAATAAACTTGGCTTTAATTTTCAAATCACTTGTTAGGATTAGCACTCGATATCGGATCGTATTGAACGTGTGTCACCGATGTGGTGTGAGGGACGAGTGCGAGCCAGGCGCGCGGGCAGCCTTCGCTCCGTTGAATGCCCACCGAAATGCTGCATGGTACATGAAATAGCCGGTCAAACACTGCGAAAACCCTTACCCGCCCGCCGGAAAACAAAGCTCCAGCCCTCGTGGAGACTTCCTTAGCTTTTCTTTTTTTAATAAAGTTATGATCCATTGGTAATTCCTACACCTTTCACTTTCAAATGTGACATATTATTTGCATTCTTGCATCATGACTTGATTGTTTAATAATTTTATCAGTACAAGTGCCTTCAAACTACCAACTGCTGAATAGCGTCGTGATTTGTCATCAATCTAATTTAAGATCATTACCTACACACTTTAGATCTAATTTTATTGTACATAGTTTATGATTTTTTAAAGATTTTTTTTGTAGAAAGACCGTCTCCAATGGTTTTCTTTCCACATCTTGTGCAAGTGGTACATCTGACCTGGTGATTCATCGATGAGTCTATCCTAAGGAGTTTTTATCGCGTAGCGAACTCGTGTGCCAAATCACACGTGGTAACATCGATAATCATTTGACATCGTGTAATTGTGTCAGGTGCGATCTGATAAAATTCAAATACATATTCATTAATTTAATCATCCATATTTTTTATGATCTGATTAAATCAAAATCATATATTCAAATGACGAACTAATGTTTTTCTGCGAGTTTTGTCATCATGACATAATGTAAGTACTTAATCGATTTATTGTTTTTTATAGTACCCACCTACGTCATTATGTATATAGTTAATTTTAATATTATTGTTTTATTATTGTATTTTACGCAAAGAACTGATTGATGAATCATGCCTCTGAAATTATGTAACCCAGGAATATTTTACTAAATCGAGTTCATTATAAAACAAAACGACATAGGTACGTTAATGTTATAGAAAAAATGGCATCGGTAGGTACGTAATGTCATAGAATAATTTGTTTCGACTTACATAATTAATAAGTTCTAAGCAATTTCAATTGAACATCGTCCCCTCAAGGCGAATTTTATAAAAACGGAGAAGATTAATTACAATTCAATTAATCTATGCTAATCCGCGCCTAGATGTGTCCATTCAATTAATAAACAACTTTCATTTTCTTTCTAAACTTTGTACTGACAAATTCAAGGACGAAATGAAAGTGAGGCGACCCGACTTTGTTGACTTGACATACTTAGAGAAGAATAAATAATTCTAGTTGTTGCGTCCCTTATGCTGGCAATTTGAGTAAAAGAGACAACCATAACGTTTGAGGTCTGTCAAAACCAGGGAGTTTTAATTCCCTCATTCCAAGTTCAAAACTTAGGCCACCGATTAGAAGCAAAGAGGTTTCAATGCAAAGTTTCATGTGATAAGATAACTTTATGATTTTACACTCTTTGGAGCACAGACTTGACAATGTAGTAGGTATATCTTGCTCCTGTGTCGATCACTGGGTAGTATTCAATCATTGTAAAACAGTGGCATACAAATAAGATTGAATGGGTCATAAGTTATCGAGAAAAGCAGTTTTTTCGATTTTTTTTGCAACTAAGGAGGAATTTCTCATCTCAAGCCGAGGTAAGTATTTTTATCACAAAAGTTATTGCTTTGGATAAGTTATATTTTTCCTGCATTCGTTTTATTTCTTGATGTTTAACGAATATCTATAGCTTTTCATAATTTTTTTAAACGTTACCTTAATATTAATTGCGTAGATGTGTAACTTGGCCGAAATACTTTTTGTTTGTAAGTATCGTACATGTGTTTTGCTCGTTTCGTTGGCGAACTTGTTTCGGTTGAAGACAGATTACACACTAGTTACTACGTAAAGTCTCAGAAAGTATACCTACTGCGTTGAGTCACAGCTAATGTATCAGTCAGTAGGGCCACCGCTAACAAGGCGTAGCATTGTAGGTACTGATGTTGCCGATAAATATTTTACTTTAACTGTGATTAATATATCCGAAAGCATCTTTTGTGTATTGTTTGTCGTAATAGGTGGTCAAGTGTGTTATGAAATAGAACTCCTATAAAATCTGTATAGCTAACTGATCTTTTAAATTACCAATTGATGTCACTTCCATCCTCAGCTTATTTTCATTCACGAAGACAGTAAATTTAGTTTACAACATTAAATAGAAAAATATTGCTAATTAAATATACAAGTGATTATATTATTTTGGAAAATCAACGGGTCGGTTTCGTGCATAAGAAAAATATTAAAAAACCTACATAATGCAGTTTTTGTTTTCTGATAAATCGAGACCATGACTCCTTTCACCATTTTTCTCCAATTCTTATTGTTTCGGATTCCACTGTCCACTCCTATCTCAAAAAGGCAACCTGTATGTATACCCTTGATGGACACAATAAAAAACAGGCTAAATGTTTTGAGCGGAGAGGTGAAAATAACTTACCGGTAAAATAAAAAAACCAATTTCACACTTTGGTAATACAGTAAAAACGTGATTTATGTCATCAATAATCATCAGGTTATAATCATTACCAGTCAAGCATTCAATTCAGCGCGTGGCAATTATTTTTTTGCACTCTGGAGGAGTTTCCCATCTATACAACCACTATAGCTTAACTTTTTCGCTGTCACTACTTTTTTTTTAGCTATATTTTGCAAGAATCTAATATCAACTCTAGTTTTATGCGACTTATTTATTTATTTTTAAACGATAAATTTTAGAAAGTTCTATAAATTTTTCTATAAATTTTTTGACAAAACCTAACACGTGTTTGTGACAATGGTAAGATAATGACATTCATTCATCTAAGTTTTTCTGCTAGTTTTTGTAAGGCTTGTAATTAGATGAAGGCTTTTCCGTTGCTTGTCTCATCGCTGACTCACGGATTTCCCGAATTTTCACGAAACCTGAAACTTACAGGGGTGCCGCTCTGCGTCACTGTTACTCACGATGCGTAGTAATAAAATACTTAACGTTCTGGCTAATTTGGAATACATTTTATATATATTTTGAATTTTTTCATTGATTTCGGGTCACTATAATGCACGAACACTTATTGTACGGCCGAAAAATGTAAACCTTGATAATCCGTGTCAAAACTTATTAAAATTGGAAGCTGTGACACGGATTATCAAGGTGTACATTATTCGGCCGTATAATAAATGTTTGTGCATTATAGTGACCCTTAGTTTTAACCAACGATCGATGTGGCGTGGCAGGCGAAGGTCTGTATGAAACGCAGAAGGTTGTGGTTTTGATTCCCACCTTGGGACAAATGTTTGTACGATCTGCAACTATTTGTTCCGGGTATTCTGGGTATTTTTAATGTAAACTTATTATATATATCTATGTTATGTATTGTATTAAGTGTATCAGTCCTCGAGTAACCATACCTCTGCTTAGCTTGGGGCTTGATGATGCTGTGTGGAATGTCCAGCATTTTGTATTTTATTTTATTTAATCTCTAAAAAAATGAACCACAAGAAAGAACCATTTTAAATTTAGAATTGTGAGAAGACTGGCAGTTTAAAATAAACATAAATTTTCTTTCAAATTCGTTTTGATATTTTGAATATGAAACTTTTTATTTTTGCCGGTTCGAATAAAGATCATGCACACATTATTCTGTCTATAGCTAGCTTCTACTTGTCTATGACTAATACTGTGAAAGTAGTTCCTAACGTAACCTTTAGATTCGTCACGAGTATCGATAATTAAGATGTTGAAAATGCTAATAAAGAGATCGATTAAACCCTATTGTTTTAATGGACGTTATTCGCTTTAAATTGAGCAGTTGTGATAAATTATGATTGATGGGACCACGTTATTTTTTATGTTATTGATATTGTAATTTCAGCAAGCTGCAGATTTTACTTTCTCTCAAATCGATAACGTGCGAAATATCTGGATAATTTGGGTATTTTAACTAATTTAAATTTACCGTAGCACGACTAGCTTCCGCGACCGGGTTCATCTGCGGCCGCGAATTGCCAATTCGAATGGCATTGTTTGCGAGCCGCAATGTAAATCACCATTTCTGTACGAGAAAGCTCTTACAAACCTAAACCCCATTAGAGGCAAGAAGTATGAGTGGAAAAGTCTTTTTTAGAACATTTAACAAAACGTTTTTGAATTTTTTTAAATTTACTCTGTAAATTTATTGCGTTGAATTTGAAATTTTTATAATTTCGCGATTTTTTTATAAAAAAAACATTTTTGGTTTGACGAAAGTTTTCGGTAGGTTTGTTTTAGTTTCCTTAGTATAAATTCAGGAAAACCCTTCAGTTTTCAGGACTGAGTAAGTTTCCTTTTTATTAATGACATAACAGATTTGTGACGTAGGTAATTATGACTTTGTAACATCCTTTTCTATATTTCCTCTTACTATTTCCTTATTCACTGTATATTCCCATTAATGAATAACGGAAATGTCAACAATACTGACCTCATTTATTAGTAATGGAATTAGCTCACTGAAATTAGCTGAATTCGTTTTTTTTACAATCGTAAGATAATCTTTTATCATTATAATGATTGTGTATTATTAAGTCATCCCTTTCCTCGATTAAGTCATTGACTGCACTAGGTAAGTAATGATAGGCAATTAATTTTCCTTACAATAAATCTGATAAGTTTATAAGATCTGATAAACATCTGATCTGTTCGGAATTAGGTGAGTTTAAGATAAAATAAACTTACCTTTTTGAGCAGTCCTTTGTTTCATCGAACATCCAATGCAATAGCAGGTGCATTCACACATCTTAATTTATTTTAAATAATATCACAGATAAAAAATCTTTGGTAAAACTGTCACTATCGAAAATCACTAACTCACAATCACAAACTTGAATTTTAGAACGTTGTTTTTTTAAATAAAATGCACGGTTTCCAATTTGAAAATGGAATATTAACCGTCCGCGTGTTGTTTCGTTCAGGACACGCCGCGGTTACGTTCAGCTGCGTTACGTGTAATGTGTGTCCTGAACGGATTTCCACGGCTTTTATGTGGCCGGCCGGCGTTCCAGTGATAAAGGGTGCAAAAAACTGATTGTTTAATTTGGAGGGCCCGGCTTGCGCCATTACGTCACGACTGCGACGTCGCGCGCGCTTAGGACGTACACGGCGCATGCTCTTACGCAATTGCTTAGAAAAATAAATACATGTGGCAGATACCGGATTCAGGAGGTATGTGAAAATGCGGTCAGGACGCGCGATTCTAGTAGATAACGTTTTTTTATGATTGTGTTTAGTCATAGCCCGGTTTGGATTGATTCAGTTCTATTTTTAAACTATTCCGCTTATTGTAGCGCTTGACCGTTGCTTTCTGTTTTAAAACTGTTTGTATGAAATCATGAAATATATATTAAAACAAAGCTTGTGGTTTTTGTCATCCATGTTGTTAATTTTATTGGCTTTAGATAGTGTACTAAATCTTTGATATAGATTTTATAATAGAAGGTTTACCTAAGCAAAATGTAATATACAAAAACTTTCAAACTTGATCGTCGATTCCGCCATTTTAGAACATCCGCGTTCTAATTTTAAACGTTTAAATTTCAGTCAAGGGTGTCTTTATCTCCTCCTTTGAAACCGCCTCTCGACCTAAATTAGAATAGGACGTTTTGATTGGTCGATCCTGGTTGCCTATTCGACATTAATTTAACAGATGTGGTGAAGAGGGGATAGCAGAGAAGATTTTGAACAACCTAACCTTGGTTGTAGGTTCTGATTTAAACAAAATTTATTATGTGATGAAAAGCGATGTACAAACTTTTTCTGGCTTCCTTATGGCGGTGCAATATTATGAAATAAAACAGTGCAGAAGAAGTAATACTACTAGTTTCCACCTGCTACTTTGTTTACGTGAACGTAACGTAATAAATTTATTAGCTCACAGGAACCTTCGACAAAGTACGTTATGTACCTAGATACCCACTAAAATTATTAATAATTTGATTGTCTTGAAAAAACTGAAAACCGACTGCAAATGCTTAATTTTACACTGTTTTAGGAACTAACTCCTCGGGAATCAATGTATATACAAAACTTTATACATAAGCAAAATATTTTTTAAATCAATCTATAACAAAATTTAAGGAGAAATCGGCGAACTTCCATAAAAAACATAGGTACATCGCCGATCATAGAACTTCCTCTTTTTTTTGACGACGATGGTGAGAAACCATTGAGTTCTAGTTAAGGGCCTTTACAACCACAATTTTGTTGTAAAAAGGATAGACATAGGATTTTGCGTTCATACAAGCGAGATAGGGCATAGCAACCCAAGCCCGAAAATCAAGTTGTAGCTTATTATTTATTATTTAGGAATTTATTTGAAGAAAAAATAATCAACACATACAAAATGTTTTTACACTTAGTTCTATTACCATGATTGTTTTCAAGATAATAACTTCTGTATTTATTGAGAAATTAAGAATTTATTCATATTTATATATATTCATATTAATAAAATTAAGAGGCAACTTGCGATTTTTTTTTATCGATCATATGTTTCGAAAACACGAGTCCATAAATTTTTCTCGAAGTTTTATCGTCTTCACAAAAACTTGAGGTTGTATTGTCTCTTAAGTAGGTAAATAAATACTATGGGGATTAACATCCAAAGGGAAATAAAATAGATAACAAATTCCCCTACATAAATTTCGCAGAAAACTGTTTATCTAGGAATGTAATGACGTTATGTATAAATTGCATAACATAAAGGCTACTAACATAAAGGTATAATTATCGTACAAGCTAGAAAATAGAACACAAAATATTCAAAATATTATTACACCTACTATAGCGTAATTTAAAATTCTCCCATTGTTTATCCAAATTTAAATAAATAAAATTTAGCTGGACAATCCCCAACATCTAGCCACAAGCTAAGCAGAGCTTGTGTTATGGGTAAATGATTTGATAAACGCAAAAAGTTTTTGAGACACTATCCGACTAAAAATATATCCATTTAAAACTTATATGATCCCATAGTGGCATAAAGTTCCATAGTGTTACGTTACCGGTCTGCCATCCGTTGAGTTACCTACCGAAAGCTACGTTATTGGTAGCGCAATAGAATCCGTAAGGGTTAAAAGAAAAGATTCGAGCAGGCTGAGTTACAAGGCAGTATTAGTTTGTGTCGAGGCTGCCTACAGAGAGTAGACCGTGGAATTTGTTATGATAGGTACACTGCAAGAGTTCAGAGGAGTTTGGACAAAAGACGGCATGCTTTTCTGCGGTGGTATGGCATTATCCATGACAAGCACGGAGTTAAATTTAGGCACAACCTCTTGAAACGAATCTTCGAAACATTGATAATCTTCTAGCTTGGTGGGAATTGTGACAATAAACCATTATAAGTAATATAAGTATTATTCATTTATTTTATTATTTTTCAAGTGCCACCGTCTTTGTTGTTCTTAAATGTCCAGTCCATCTCAAATTTCCTGGAATAGTTCGCTCATAGCGATAAGGCCACCTTTATACTTCGTCTTCCCGTAGCATTTCTTTCTGTACTGTTTTCTGTGTTTGTGTGGTACAATAAAGTATAACAAAACTTCTGTGTTATTTTTGATTCGAGGATCAGCAAGCTAGCTCAGTCGGGTTAGACGACAAAAGTTCGCTTTGCATTAGTTCCCATCCCGACAATTATTGCATCAGCTTTTTCGGGGGTCTAAATTCAAAATTCCGACCAACCTCGACAATGACTTTAGCCGCCATCTTAGTTCTAAGAGAGTAAAAGTTTTCGTGTTCACGCAAAGTAAAGTTCTAACCCAAATGGGCTAAGTCTACTTCAACAAAACCATCTTCGCTGCCTATATGGCTTATATTATTAACAAATTACCTTCATTGAGCCAGGTCTTAAGAGTCTCTTTGAGGTATCAACCCCATCCACACGACGTTCGGACGCACTTTTCAAGTTGCCTATGTCCCAAATTTTATAAGGAACTGTTCAACCGTTTAGGCGGAAGGTCACAGACAGACAGATAGACAGAATGCCTTAAGTTTTTTATTATTAATTAAGGTTGATATAGTATCATGAAATGTTCAGTACAATACAGTTTCCACCTGGCGACAGAAGGCAACAGCCCCGCAGCGTGGCATTGTCATTGTTCACGTAATTATAACGCAGACGAACAAAAGGCACTATTACGTATAGAGGATTTGCACCGGAACGAGCGTGTTTTAATGTAAAAGTGACGTTAATGTTACAGAGATCGTGACAGGCTTGTCTCGTGCGTTCCTAGCACCATTAATGTGTTTTTCTAGATAAAAGTTTATTCTATAGATAAAATGTTTATGCATTAGTAATTTTGTATAAAACGGAAAATAACGCAGTTTACCTATGCCTATGATTTAAGTAAACCGATATTTCATGATTTACCACGTGAATACAAATGAAATATTTCATTCACAAATCACTCAGAAATCATCTAGTCCAAAATACGCAGTGTAAGGAACCAGGTGAGGGCCAAGTAACGTGAATTTCTCTGTATCAAACGACTATTTTCTTATAACGCCTAATTATGTCGGTAAGACATAAAACAATAGCCATAGGTAAAAAGCTGCTTTCGATTGGTAATTGCCCCAGGGTGTGCCCGGGGCAATTACCCATTTTCGTGTGATGTGCAATCGGCAGCACATCCGGTGCTGAAGGAGGCAACCCGCCCTCAGTACCGGATGTGCTGCCAACTGGGTTCAAGTCGAAGGCGATTTTTTTTGGGACGTTATTTAATATCTTACTCTCGGTTTATCATAATGGTGTGACTGCATCCACAAACGCACAAAAAGCGAGCCTTTCTCAGGGAATTCTGTAAGATCACATTATTACGGGGAGCGTGGGGTGATTCGAACATCCTGATATATACGATTACTTGGAACACCATTAACTGAAAACCCATGGAAACGTTCATTGTTTATGCAAATGTACGTACTTGCTCGTGATAAGGGATTTCCAGCTGAATTCATGTCAATCTTAGGTCATAAAGTAAATGGTATAATGAAGAGAAATGAAATCAATTCACACAGCATTATCTAGCCCCAAGATAAGCTGAGCTTGTGTTATGGTTATTATATATAGAAAACGACCAGAACACCCTGAACTGTCTGCAGATCGTACACACATTTTTCCGGAGGCGGGAATCGAACATTTTGTATGAAGCGATATATCTTATGCGACTCAAAATTAAAAAAATACGTTTATTTAACTCTAGCTTTCAGGTTAAAATATTATATTTCATAAAATAAATAATCAGCTGATTGGAACAATATCAGCTGTACCCGATATATCGATGAGATATACCTATCAACAGTGATCAAATGATAACGGTTATAAGCCAGAATTATTTATAAATCATCATAATTCCGTAAGACCATTTGATTTCAACGCGTTCTACGCTACGTAGCAAATCTCGTAGCAGTTTTGTAGACCACTTGAGATTTTTTGTTTTGATTTTCAAGTTTTTTGTAAGTAGTGTTTAAATAGACGTAAGTATTTATTAAATTAAGTATATCACCACTTGTAGGTACTTTACCGGCACGTTTCTATTGATGGGAATCTAGTTTTTACAACATTGATCGTTGATCGTTAACAATGCAATGTTTGAGGTTTCAATAAGTGGGTTTCGAAGAAAATAAAGTATTAGACAGATCTCAGTGGCAGGTCCTTATTAAATATTATGTCATTGGGTTCTTAAAATGCCAAAATTTATTATGCAAAACTTGAGGAAGTCTGGCTCCAAGCCCTTTTCATGGCGTCATAGATCACCAACCAAACTGTTCTGAAGATTCTTTTTAAGAGGCTGTAGCTTCACTTACCTTCAGCCGAACGCACAAGTTATTTTGAAACTTCTTTCCATCACTATAAAGTTCAATCTCTTATCACACACAGTTTGATCCCAAGATTTTTGCAGGGGTGGTTAAAAATTTCAATACCTTTTAAAACCAGAGTGATAAAGCTCATTTTAGGTTTGCAGTTACATACTAACATGAGACATTCGGAGGTTGGCATGTTATTTGATGCTGACCCTGAATTCCATCTGTCAGTGCTTATGATTTATCAGCTACGATGACTAACTTAGAAATTCGGCTGTGTTCTCGGAAGTACAGACAGGTAGACAATGCGAAAGGAAATACCACTGTTCAGATGTGAGAGGCTGTGCAAACGAGATTCTATCTGTACCAAGACATTTCGTAATACCAGCCAAAATGGATACTAGGGAAATGAGTGTTTTAAAATTCTTAGATAGGAGAACACATGCATTTGTACGCATTTAAATAAAATATCCTATAAGTTATTCTAGGGATATAAGTTATTCCCGGCTGGACGCCTATGTCCAGCTGTGGACGTGTATGGGCTTATATGATGAAGTTATTCAAAGTATAAACCAAATGACGGCAATAAAGGGACTCTCTTTGCATGCAGCCCTGAGACAGGCCGAATACAGAATAATGTCGAAGCTAATAATCACCATCTCCGTGAAAACTTTCATGAACTTTAGCAATGGAGAATACGACAGAGAAGAAACATAATACAGGGTAAATGGTACCTAATTCACTGACAATATGTGGACTGCCGGTTCTGCCTATCCTCTGGACGTCTGGGAAGGAGCCAGGTCTTAATTCTTAAATTTGGTATTGGTAGTAGGTACCCCCTCCATTTAATAAAATAGTTCTACAGAGAGGCTTTATTTAAAACTTAACTTTCTTGAACTTATTTAACAAACATCAATCCATCATCTAATCTTATCTGCCTGGTGATAAGTAAAAGAATTAGTCTATAACCCTCGGCTGATGTCATTTTTAGAACATTGTAAAAACAATAAAGTCATTAAAAACGGGATATTTACCATGATTCGATTTTTGAGTTTTCCATTATTTCGGCACAGTTTCATGCGCCGTGATCACGGAAGAACTAAAGTCACTGCGAGAAAAGTTTTAAAAGTTTTATTGTAAAAACAAGTAAAGTAAGTAGTTCTTATTTAATTGAGAACTATAAATAACCACGTTTTCGCTTTTCGTCGAAAAAAAATGTAGCTTAGAACCCTAAAGAAGTCCAAGCGAGTATGTTATTTTAATACCTAACTTATCAAAACCACATCAGCAATTTGGATACGTCATGTAACATATAAATAATGCTGGATAATTCACAGTATCATCTTGCTTCAAACTATGCAGGGCTTGTGTTATGGATACTAGAGAATAAAGAGAATCAGATAATCACATACAAACACTCAAGTACTTAACGTAACCCGCCTCGCCGGGTATTGACGACCGATGTGGGCGAAGGTCTGCCTGCGGGTTCGATTCCCGGCTCGGGACAAATGTATGTACGATCTGCAGACATTTGTTCAGGGTGTTCTGGTCGTTTTTTATATATAATAAAAAATATCTATCTATGTATTGTATTATATTATGTATATCAATTATCTAGTACCTACCCATAACACAAGCTCTGCTTAGCTTGGGGCTAGATAATGCTGTGTGAATTGTCCAGCATGATTTATTTATTTATTATCGGGGTCCTGACAGAAACGCGGCTAGGTAATTATGTAGATCACGTTAATACGACTGAAAACATTTCATTTGGTGAAAAGTGGTTCGTTTGCAACGACACTAATAAGTTAGAGAAGAGACTTGCGGTTTGCGTTCTAAAGATATGGGCAATTTTTGTCTGCAAATGAGGCTAACAGTCCAAAACAGTTACTAAAATCTCGGCAAAGTTACTCAGAGATGATTTGGACTGCTCTAACGAGCTTGAGGTAAAAGCTTTGCTCGGCAGGTACAGTCAGCCGCACTAAATAGTATGCAAGTAAACCGCAATACATTGCCAATGTTGTTTGTTTCGTGGAAATTGTTCTGATTACCGAATTATAGAGGTAAGATCTGTGGTTCTGTAATGTGACTGACAGTGATGTCAATTCGGAAGTCTCCAAAATTTAACAAGTTTTACAGTAATATACTTCTATTCTATTTATAATACTCTCTGTATTTTGACCCCGGCGGCCAACGGAGAAATTTCTCAACGGAGACTAGCCAGGTGTGCAGAACATATTATAGTGCACAAGTATAGACGCAAACACACGTGCACTCTCCATTTCCTCACTCTCGTTATCCTATGGGATGGCAGACCGATATCACCGGAGTGAAGTCAGACGAACTGCTTAACGTACTTTCCGAGGCACTAGGGTGTGACACCGCCAACTTTCTGACTTCAGGCTGCTACTATGATTTTTTCTTGCTAGAAGAATCCCAATATCAAATAGGTCCGACCGGGATTTGAACTCAGGACCTTTTTATCAGCGTTTAAACAAGCTGACTGCTACACCAATGAGGCAGTCAACTTCACTATACTAAAAAAATTGCCGTCCCTTTCATAACGATCAAGTTATGTTAGTTACATTTGTGGTCCAAATTTTTATTTTTTAAATTCGCCATACTCTTAATTTATAACGTCTATAAGTGACTAGACTCAACAAACTGCACAGGTAAGAAATTTCACTAGATAAAAAAAAATACAGTCACCTTCCTTATTTTCAGATTGGAGGCAGACCACCGAAAATGAAGACTCTAAAAATAACACTTGGATGAAAAAGCGAAATTCAGAGGAGGCCAGTATGAATCGAACGAGGCCCGCGTTCAGCACTTATGCCGACTGTACATTGCATTTTCTGGCAAAGCATGAATTGGATGCTGATGAAAGTTGTGAGTAACAGAAGTGCATTTTTGTACCATGTTTCATGATTTTTAGTCTGTCGTTATGCGATTCAGACGTAACAAACATTTTCACATATTCACACACACTTTCTTTTTTGCAATAACAGTTTTCTTAGCTTTATTTTCAATACAATATGCTCAATAAATAATTGGGTCAAGAAAAGCAGAAGCTCCTCCCAACACAGACATCCTGTAAGCTTTACAGTGTCATTGGTTTACTTCGGCCAGTTTATTGATTCCAGGTGACTACTTCGCATATCACACAGAAAATCGAAAAGAAGACTCAAATTCAACAATTTTCATATCACCCTTGTTGAATTTTTTCAGTCGGCCTTGGTCTTTCTCTTCTTCTTGGTTCTCGAATGTCAATTATTTTTGTGCAAGATCCGATGCAACGTCGATACCTTTGATTCAGTTTAGCGGAATAGCGTTTGTAGGCACAGTAAACATACTGAGAACAAACTTTAAAATAACAGTGAAAAGATAACTTACCATATATAAACTGATAACTAACTTGTTAAGAACTTTTCTTACTAACCTTTATGTTATCATCTCGTTTTCTTCACATCGTATTCCAAGGACGACCGGAAACCGTGGGAGCGTTGCCTTCGTATTCAAATCACCTAGAAAAGAGAAAAAAACTGTAATAGAAAACCCTTCCAGTTTTTCCGGTCGAGTGAGAGACTGCGATTTAGCGGAACAAGATTAGAATAATTATTTCTAGATGCTCTTCTATATTCAAATGAGTCTTTGTCGTACGTAAATTGTCCATGGTTTTTTGTCATGTGCCTTTGTCTTTGGTCCATGTGTTTGTAGTTCCCCGTTTCAGACAAGGTTTTGTTTATGCAAATTATGGGAAATAATGAATGTCTAATTGTTTGATATTATCGACTGATTATCGAGCTTGAGTGGTTTTCTACTTATTCGTTATAAAGGACGATTGCAGAATAACAACAGATGTTGCAGTTGACATCAACTTTCAATTCCGTCTCGGGACAAATGTTTGTACGATCCACAGATATTTGTTCCGGGCGTTCTGGTCGTTTTCTATGTGTGACATAAAATATCTATCTGTGTGTTGTATTGTATTAGGTGAGAGTGGTCCACCAGTTTTAAGTCACTCAGCGAGCTATGAAACGAGCTGTGTTCGGAGTTTCTCTGAAGGATAGGATTCGCAAAGAATACATCCGACAGAGAATCAAAGTCATCGACGTAGCTCTAAGAATAAGCAAGCTGAAGTGGCAGTGGACCAGCCATATCTAGCAACGAACCGATAACCGTTGGGGTAAACGTGTTCTTGAGTGTAAACCGCGACTTGGCAAACATAGTGTAGGACGCCCTCCGACCAGGTGGGATGACGATTTGCGACAGACTGCTGACAGATGCTGGATGCGGCAACCTGAACACAGGGCGCTATGGCGCCCATTAGGGAAGGCCTATGTCCAGCAGTGGACTAATATTTGACCCAAGCCCACAAAGCCACAGCGTTTAACTTTTTCACTTTGAATCTCTTTTTGTCACGTTTGCCACTGCTGGCATTAGGTATGTACCTTTATCAATTATATAGTACCTATAGCACAAGCTCCTGCATAGCTTCGGGCTAGTTTTAGCTGTGTGAATAGTCCAGCATTAATTATTTGTTTAATTTAATTATTAACTTTCTTTTGTTGGTGTGATTACATAATCTAGTCGTGGAACTAGTGAGAAACAAAGTTATCGATGTATAATACACTCCTATGCGAGATATCAGTGCAGATCCCAGTTCCCCCACTTAGAAAGTTATCGATAACTCCATACCTTCCAAACTGGACCTAATAAGAAATTCAAATCTCAATAGATCGGTCATGGATCCAGTGAATATAACGAGATTAATCCTTTTAGCACAATTTTTTTGATTCAGACAACCTAGGGCAGTGACAATAACGTATTTTTACTCTCTATGCTGCGCCAGCTAAAGAAATGTATGAACTATAAAAAAATAAACGCCATCGCGAGCACAATCATTATTCACCCGCAAGAAAATAATTCACCGTACAGCATTGTCGGTATGTACAATATCATCACAAAGCGATCCCGTTTATTTCTCTCTCACAGAATCATTTAGGCCTTTCTTCCATGGATCTAAGTAAGATTAGGAAGATGGGGTACGTTCTCCCAGCGCAAACAAAATAGACCTGTGTTGTGTTATATTACAAGTAATCGCAAAAACGACACGATTTTCCCAACCTTGTGCAATATACAAAACATTTTATTGTAGTCCACCACAAAATAAAGCAGAAGAAACATAGACATGAACATTAAACATAAAAGTATAATGCCTTTACGCTTAGAAGCGATTTCTTCCAGGCAATCTTCGGAGGGATAGAAATTTGAAAATTTAAGAAAGGCAGGGTTGTATAGAATGTAATACCAAATAATAATCAATAAATATTCTAATTTATCTACCTAATAAACAACAAAGAGGGAAAGATACGCCGACTTGCAACAAGAAATGGCGTATGGCTCGTGTATGGCGTACAGCAGTGGACCTTTATAGGCTGCTGACTTGAAGAGGGAGTATGGCTATCTCTTTTTACGCACGAATTTAACATATATCTATCCCTGTCCGCTAATGTTCTAGCAAGCACGCGTACCAGAACGCCGTTGGTACCGCTGTTCCGACTATGAATAAGATGAGTGGACCTAATTGGACCTAATTTAAGCCTTCCACTTTCGTGAAGCTAGTACCTAATCTCCCTGTTTTACTTTCAATCCAAGCTTTCCTCAGATCATTTCCTACTATCATTACCGCACTTTGCAGATCATCTCACAATAAAAACTCTAATTCTAGCAGCTAATGGTCCCGATGCACTTACTTTACCAGTATTTCCGGTTTCTCAGTAAACGAGCAAAATCACTCGTCTGAATTAAATTCCTTCACTTTTGCATGCTATTGTGATCGCAAATCGGTTCTTAGATATTCATTTGCTTTGTTTAGATAGATAATTTTATTGCGTAATGCAGGAAAGTTACGATTGTTTTGCGATTTGTCTTCTGTTTTATAGAGCTGGTTTGATTTTGATTCATTCATTTTTTTTGTACATAACTTGCAAACTTATAATGTGCTTTACATTATTAACCCCAATTCAATGTAATATTATTCGATTTCTAATGAGGCCTTAATATCTAATACTTAAAGCATTTAAATACATGTATTTCGATAAGCACTCTCTTGTTTTTAAAACTGAGCAGGTACTGTTTTTGTAAATTTAAAGTAACCTTTCTATGAAAAATATATTAAAATTTACTAGGCATAAAATCTATCATAATTTGACAAACTCGAAGGTATAGGTAAGCGTGTTTACTGCGAACCTTTTTCTGTTGGAAGAATACCAACGTTTCATCCCTCAACGAGTGACATCCACAAACAAGTAGAAGAATAGATCGCTTTCAGCGGTCGACAAATGTGCCTTATTAGATTGAACGAGTAGTTAGTACTGTTTGTTAAATCCATATTACTAATATTACAAACTCGAAAGTAGCTCTGTCTGTCTAATTGTTACCTTTTCACGCCTAAACGACTGAACGGATCTCAATAAATAAATAAATAATGCTGAACAATTCACACATCATTATCTAGCCCCAAGCTGAGCAGAGCTTGTGTTATGGGTACTAGATAACTGATATACATAATACAATACATAGATAGATATTTTTTATTAAACATAGAAAACGACCAGAACACCCGGAACAAATACCTGCAGATCGTACAAATATTTGTCCCAAGGCGGGAATCGAACCCGCAACCTCTTGCGCCGCAGGCAGACCTTCGCCCACCGCACCACAGAGGTCGTCAATGAAATTTGGTAGGGAGGTAGATGGTATACCGGGGACAGACATAGGCTAGGTACTTTTTATCCCGGAAAATCGCGCTGGCAGAAGCTAGTTATTTTATAAGATGAAATAAAGATATTAACCCCACAAATCCCACAATGGATGTACAGTAGGTACTTACACGTATGTATAGAAGGCAATGTCCCTTGGCTAATAGGCACTTCAAGCCAGTGGGCGATGGGCGGTGACCTGTCAATAATGACAATGACATTGGCAACAATGACATACCGTAGCTCATATTGTTCGCAGTCTAATTGCATTGATGAGAATGATTGGCTATTGATTGCGGTAAACGATGTTTTACTGAACCACACTTATTATATGTACTTATCTACAATGTATTCAAATTAGTAGGTAGTAGGAAACAATACTTAATTAGCAAAGAAAAATAAGATAATAAAAATATATTAAAACTAGTATTCAAAACAATTGATCTATATAAATACCAGTCGGAAGCGTGCCCAAGACGCTGGCTAATTCTATGGCAATGCTGTTACGCTCTGCCAGATACTCACCAGCTCTCGGGTCACGCGTCGCTTTGACCAGGCCTGGATAAATTTTTAAAAACCCGGATAGCCTCGTTACCTCTAGGGTCTCGACTCCAAGTGGAGCAAATGCGTAGCCTCTGTCGAGACTGCATATTTGCGCTGTCTTGAAATATGATTCTATAGTGCTAATGAACCATTAAAAAAAATACGAAATTTTTATTCAATCGTTAACTCCCATGAAGATACATTTAATTAACTTTTTCAAGTTGCGCGCGTAACTTGTCGAAAATGCTGAACGAAGTGGACGCCATATTGCTCTGTGTTTATGATGTCAGTAGGTTGTGATACAACTGCGCTGTGTTGCTGAATTGTTTGATGATTGCTGATGACAGTTGACTGTTTTTGGTTGCCGTATGACATAATAATATTGTGCCTACTATTTAATGTTGTTTAAAAACAGATTAAAATTCAATTATTAAATCAGACAACATAATTAAGTCCATTATATTGTAAGTGAGCTGTCTTAAAAACTATGTATGTATATAAAAACACGCCGCCGTCTATACTTTTTCGATCACTTCTTGTCCATCTTGAGGTTGCCTAAAAGAGATCGCTCTTGGCGATAAGGCCGTCATTGAACATTATCTGTAATTGTTTTTGAGTTCCGTGATATAGATATTTTTGATTTTTTGTTGTGCTATAAAGTATATTAAAATTTGTATTGTACATGTAATGGTTGGTTTTCATAACTCTAAGGACAAAACTAAAGCCTTTTGCCAATCGATCGTTAAACCGTCTAAAATATTATAAATTCAACTAGATAGCTAAAAGATCATAAAATGTAAAATATGTCCAATTTAATTACTTCTAATAGGACAGTCACCTACTCTTCAAGGTATCCGTTTTCTACTTATATGCGTAGGACGATAATAATTTATTAATATGCTTACTAGTGATTTCATTTTATATCGGCTTTGATAGATATATTCTTAATTACTTAACACCGTCCGACTTCCAAGCTACTGTTTCTTAATAAACATTTTAAATTTCTTGTTTAGCGAGTCGTCTTTCCTATTTTGTTTCGATGTAACTGTAATAAGGAATAATTTATCAGAGATTTTCCAAAAAAGGATACATTTTGATTAGAAGTCGTAGTAATTACAGATTTATTATGACTGAATCCTAATATAGGGGTGTGAAATATGACGTTGCAAACATCATTTTAATTGGTTTGTTTTGATTTACAAGTAAGAAATCCGTTTTGATTCAGATGAACTTTCTAATAATCACCAAGGTGCTATGAATATTCTTAATTACAATGACTTACGCCTTGTAATAAATATATTTCTAGTCCAACGCTGTAATAAAACATTTCTTGTGTCCAAATATTCCAGAGTCCGAGCGCATACGCACTATAATACATAAACCACAAGTGAAATATAATTAAAAGACTTACAAAAATTACGTGAAATAGAGTTTTTTTTGACAATAGTGGAAAAATTGTGCAATATTTTACTTTTAAGAAGATTTGACTGTTTAATTTTTTCGCAATCGAAGCGAAATGTATAGTTTTTCACTCAGGCCAAAACCTCATATAATAACTGGATCTCATCAGCCTCCCTCGCTAAGCTAATGTATACAACCTTGTACATAATAGTGTGCTTTAGTCCCTTGTAAAAATATGCTATTTCTTTTTTGAGGGCCGCCGCTATCCCGGTCTCTAGCCCAACCTCTTGTCTTGCCACCTGTGGTGTGACTTCTCTCCCCAAACTGCATACCACACGCGTATTAAATACCATTATCACCATCGTATTAACCGTTAAATAAGCGTTGGCGAAGCTGATGTAAGACTGCAGACGATTAATTTTACAGACCAATAAATGTTTATGACACTATGCATTATTGAATTAAGAAATAGCATTGAAGTTCAAAACTTTGATGTTTCGTCCGTGACAAATAAATAAAA
Source organism: Eupithecia vulgata (assembly GCA_946478455.1). Lineage (NCBI taxonomy): Eukaryota > Metazoa > Arthropoda > Insecta > Lepidoptera > Geometridae > Eupithecia > Eupithecia vulgata. The sequence goes on along the minus strand of OX297869.1, from coordinate 4,939,144 downwards.
TATTAACGTTAGCTAGTAAGGGGAAAAAGAGGAATTTATTTCTAACTGACTAAGTAAAAATGGATTCTATGTTTGTCTACAAATAGGTATAATAATAGTTTGGCTAATGGCTATATTTCATAACGTTTCATGCACATAACAATTTTTTTACGAATCTGAAACAGCAAGAACGACAGCTTTCCAATCTTTCAAGGTGCGGGATTTCGAGTAGCGATTGAAATATTTCGTACTAAAAGCATTATATAAAAAATTGAGATTGGTTAGTTATATACCTACCTATAATTTATACATGTACTCTGTGACACAAAAGATAAAGATTGCTGGTTCGTTTCCCGCCTCAATTTTTTGTACCATCAGCAGATAATTGTTACGGGTGTTCTGGATGTTTTCTATAGGTATGTTTAGTAAAAAACCAATCTATGTGTATTGTATCTATTGTAATTGCAATCTATGTGCAGTGTATTGTATTACGTAAGTATAGGTATCAGTTTCTAGTACCTACCCATAACACAAGCTGCATCTGCTTAGCTTGGGGCTAACTGATGCTGTGTGAATAGTACAGTATTATTTATTTATTTATTTGTAACGCATCTGTCAGTCAGCACTCAATATATTGGACAACACTACACACCTTCAATCCGCCTACACGATAATTATTTTCAACAGGTAAAAACCATAATGTCCTTATTAATTAAGACGTTCCTATAGGATTCATAATTTTTATAGTAGGTACAGCTATTACTTTATGGTATCGTATTTTAAGAATAAAACCGGCTATCTGCGAGTTGGACTCGCGCAATAACGGTTCCCTACCATTATCTATAAAAAGAAATAAAATAAAAATAAAATTAATATTTTATTCTGTTTTTTAGTATTAGTTGTTAAGACGGCAACATAAATACATCATTCTACGACTATGAAAATTTCAAGTGTTTTACTTACACGGTTCATGAGATATACAGCCTGTTGACAGACAGACAGACGGACGGACAGCGGAGTCTCACTAATAAGGTAAGGTTTTACCCTTTGGGTACGAAACCCAAAAAAAGAAGCAATAAATAACTACCTGTACATAAGAACTAAGGCTGAGCGCAGACTTGAGTCACTATAGTTATAAAATAAAATATTGCTAAACATTAATATAAACTTAACAAAAGCAATAGTGTGTCTTAAGACTTTTGTGACTCAAGTCTGCCCTCAGCTTTAATGTATATTTATAAACTCTTTCACCTCCTCTTGGAAAAAAAAGCTTCAAAATAAAGCCATAACAGCAATGACTCATTAAAATGTAAAGCTATCGATAAAGAACACCCTAAACAAATAGAAACAGGCAATAAGCGAATAAACGGCACATTCACATAAACACTATCGGATGAAATTGCAATAAACTGAATGAAATATTTTATTAGCGAGTGTCAGACACACAATCTCATGCTTTTATTTCTCTACTTATAAAATACATGGTTGAATCTGACGACCCTACTATGCAAAAGATTATCATGAATAACCACAATATTGCGTTACATAATTTGTCATCAGTAACTAGCAATTAAGCGAAATTAAATATATGTAATTGAATAATATCATCGTCATCATCATCAGCCTAAACTAGTCCACTGCTGGACATAAGCCTCCTCTAATGAGCGCCATAGCGCCCTGTCCATTGAATAATATATTCATCTAGAAACAGATGTTAGATAGCAGGTTATCAGAAGATTTATGAAAACCTCTATAGAAGCATACTTGCTATACTTTATTCAAGTTTGAATATAAGTTCAGTTTAAGTTTTACTATATAAGTTAGAGATTTTCTTAACCCCTGGTATAGAAAAATAAAACGTCGCATGTTTTAATTCTTGGTGTGAATTAGCTAACTAACTCAGCGGTTATCAGAGACGTAATTTTATTATAAAACAATACGTGCATTTGTCTGCCGCAACTATGTAGTCGGGCCGACTATTTAGATCGTGTCACGACTCTCATACTCAACATTTACTACTTTGACACTAATAAAATCATCAAAGTGACTTGTTTGACATTTTTGCGTAAATTTTTAGCGTGTCGGTATGCAAATTTTTGCAATAAAGTGAAAATCTTAGCGAAATGCGTTGGCGGTTGGTTAAATTAAACTTTACTCATAAGACTACCTGATATTAAAACGATTCAGTGGCAGTTTTTGCAAGTGAAGGCCGGAGACCGAATAAGGTATTAGAATCTTCATACTGTCGATAAATGACTAACATGATCATTCTTTGATCGTGTTCAATTGCTGAAAATAAGGTTCCGGGTTCAAACCCCGAGTTGGGCCAAAAAATGTTAATGTGGATAACGTGCTTTCCTACGAAAGGTACAGCATATACCCCCTTTCGTAGCTCTTCAAAGCTCGTTAACCGTTGATCATGAACCTGACCTCTCCCTGGTCTTTTCGGTCTGCCGCTTCATTTGATTATGAGAGTGCACTTGTATTTTACTTTTATTTTTTTACACACTTGTGCACTGGTGTAATATGTAATGCGCCCATGGCTAGTCTTCGCTGAGGCTGGCTGCGGCCGAAATTCGTTTATGACGACAGCAACATGATAGTAATTCATTTAAGTATACCTATCCATTCCAACAACGTCTTTTTCGTATCCTTTCATAATAAAAATAAAATAATAACAATAATGATGAAAATAAAGCCAGCCAGCCCAAGTCACCGGCTGCTTGAGCCTAGCTTTGCGGCCGGTGATCTACCGTTTTGATATATTTTTTACTGTAGAATTATTTTATAATATTTTATTTTCTATACTGAAAAAAATGTATTTTTTACGAGATTTAAAATAAATGAAATGAAAATAATATAAGGTCTAATGTAAGAAAAGATAGACAAGACTAGAGGATATATCAGATAACTGATAAATAATGCGTGATGGTAAGTATGAGCATATAGAATCGACATCCTCAACCTCACCTCAACACAACAGCCTATAATGGTCCACTGCTGGACGCAGGCCTCCCTCTGATTTTTTTATCTCATAGGGGTAATGCCTATAATCCCAACGCTGGGCTTGCGGGTTGGAGATCGCAGTTCGTTGGTAGATCTATTATGCTAGAGGCGCTACTGCCTGCACCCCGGTGTATATCCCTTAGTCGCCTCTTACGAGACTCACGGGAAGAGTTAGGGTGGTGCTGGTGCAAATTCTAAGACGGCACCACGAGACTAATAGGGACCTAATGTATGAAAAGATCAACTGAAGGAATCACATAACTGATAAACAATGCGCGATGTAAAGTGTGAGCATATCGAATCTCGACATAATATCTAACAAATAAACTAAGATATCGCGCGCTAGTCTTTTAAAAACAAAGCGTTTTGATGAGGCATTTATAAACTCTGATCTTATCTCAATAAATTAATCAATTATCAGATTTGTCAGGGCAATTACACTGAATTAAACATTAGATTCTGTGTTACGGTTGGACTTGTCATGACCCTTATCAACATTGTCAGTGACATTTAACGTAATCATTATGATATCTCACAAGGATAAAGCTATAAAATCAAACTGGAATCATTATAAGGCAAAGATTTAAATCATTAGATACGCCTTACATCAAAAACTGTGGCATTGTTAAACTATTAAAAAAACTAATAAATATTATAATTTAATGTGCAATTTTTTATATTTCTTTATTACAACAGACACTCCCCGCGTAAGAGCCTATCTAACGATTTATATATTATCTTTACCTACTCTTAATGCCAACAAAGAAGAAGTAACTAGAGTACTTATAAGAAAAATGTTTTGTTCCAATTTATCTCCCTTTTAGTTTGTGTTTTCCGAACCTCTATGAATCCTTAAAAGGTTCAGAAGTGGATGTATGATATGAATGGAATGATATCTACATAATGAATTGATCAATTCACCTATGCCTAACTTTTTACCAATTTACCCATCAGTAACCAATTGTTAGACTATCATAACCTCACATTACATCATCGGTCTTCAGTCCACTGCTAGACAAAGGCCTCTCTAGAGGCCATCAAATTTAATATTTCGAAAATCTTGAGAAAAGTTTTTAAGGTTCAAGGTTTTTAAAACTTTTTGTATTTTTATGTTTGCAGAAATGTCGTAAATTTCTCACACTAATTCCCAAAGCAGATGTACCTACACATATCCATAGAAAAATGACTAAGACACGTTTTGATTTGACTGCTCACAGAGTTAGCGAGTGCGTAAGATCTGTTAGCTTACTATCGGCCGCCTACGTGCTTATGGAAATCACTAGGTCACTGGGAGCTACGAGACACTGGAAACAGTATAGATGGTAAAACAGACTATCATCTCAAAAAGATTTACTTACCTAGACCTGCAGGTCAGTGACCCAATTCGGATGTCGATAGATTCTGGGCCTCCATGCATCTCTGAGTTGGCAAATGCAAAAACAGTTCTGGCAACTAGCTCTTAAAAAATACCGTTTTTGCAAGGATGTCCCGGTCTGAAGTGATTGAAAGCGACGAGGTTTGAATGTGACTTATATTTAGTGGTAGGTTATGGTGTTCGAAGGATAATATCAACATTGCATCTACTCAATCGAATTGAACTCTAACAGTCTTATCTATACTCTCTTCTAACCTATAGGTACTAATATTATAAATTCGAAAGCATGTCTGTTTGTCCTTTCACGCCCTAACTAAGATACCAATCGACTCGGCATAGAGTTAAATTATTGAAAGGATGAAGAGTATTATAGGCATTTTTATTCATCCCATAAATCAGTTCCCATTATATTCCCAGAAATAATCTTAAACAACGCGTGAAAATCAGCGTGCATCAGTTAGTAATATATGAGGTATCATCATCATCATCAGCCTATATTAGTCCACTGCTGGACATAATAGGAAATCCGGAACTTCACAGAAAACATAGTAGGAAGCTTCGTAAATAGGAAAACTTCTCTTTAGCTTTAGTTGTTTTTCTAGTTCTGCTTTACTACGCCAATTCTTTTGATTCATACATTGTGGGCGATCCGCAAGGTCGACGTACTCAAGAGTTTTGCGGCACCAACTTTTGCATATCAGACTGTAAAAAAATGACACCGATGGCAAATGGTATCAAGGTTACTCTCACAAGTTACTAGGTAAGTGTAACGACTTATGATAGATTGCTTATTGTGAGAGATAAGTGTTGACTTGTGTTGGTGGAGTGAAAGTTGAAGGATTTAGGATGTCGCACTTTCAGTTTGTTTGTGTGTGAATGGATTTATTGGGGACAGAAGTGCAATTGTTTGACTAGTTCAGTAGCTGGGCGAGGTCTTGTAGCGCGCAGAGATAACATATTGCTTGTTGTAACCGGGTTAACGGAACAATTGTAATCTTTTAAAAAACTAGTACCTACATTATATTGCTTATAAAATAACCTTTATTAGAAAATAACGTTACAATCAATAGAAACAAATTAAAAGTAGTGTTTACAATTGAAACAACTGAGCTGACTGCAGATTGTTGCAAACAATAAAGCAGCAATCTACTGGTAGCTCAACTAATCCATGTCAATACCAGCCGGAAGCGTCGAAATTATTTATACAAATTGGTTATTTATGGACTTGTCTCTTGTTTTAACAAATTAACATACAGCCCTCTATTTCTTCCCTCTTCCTATAAAGATGTATGCATATTTTGGCATTTAGGTCTTAAATTCAAAATTACATGAAAAAATACTTTTAATATTATCCAGCACGACGTCATTATACTATTACCCTATAAATAATTGAATATTATTTTCGTTATTAGCTGTCTGCCAAACTTCCGAAAAATCAACATGGCAATGCCTTCCGAGATAGGGAATCTCGGACGGCATTGCCACGATGCCGTATCGGCTAATATGAAAATGTGCGGAAAACTCTGACATCGCAAAGGTCTCACTCAAACTCATTACTTCACGAGCTCGTGTGAGGCAAAATACCAATACACGATTATTATAGTAGTCAATTATTGTGACATTATTGTAAATTGTTATAGCCATAAGTCGCATTACAACTCTTGTAACCAAACAGATGTTGCTTTACACCAATGACTTGTATCTTAATGGCCAAATTAATTCATATGACTACGGACAAAACCTACATTTGACTTCATGTATACGTCACTCAAAATAGTGCTCTCATAAAAAAAACGTTTATGCCTTTGATGTTTGTTTACTGTCTTGATTTTGAGCGCAATAAGCTTAAACGGGAAACATTAAAATTTCACGCGTTCCATATGACTACAATGCAATTAAATCTAGCCTACGTTAAATACACCTTCTCTGAGTCTAGTTTTTTTTGCCAGTTGAGTTGTATAGAGATTTTTGACGACAACCGCACAATTTAAGCCTAATAAGGCAACGTAGAATTCCATTTACACAATTAAGCTCATTATGTAGACGCTAATTCGTTCGAAGGGGACAAGTAAGCTCAGCTTAAGATTATTTACGAAGGAAGTAATTTCTTAGGACTGGAGATGGTGACAGTTTACTTACGTCAAGTCAATGGACTATTCCATGCATGCACCTCTCTTTCAAAAGAGGGGGTCATCAGACTTGACGATATAGATTACCATGATCTTTACACAACGGGCCGATCATGTTCAAACCAGAATATAAGTTACATGGATAAAGCGTCGGCGTATGTAAATTATTTTTTAGCGCTATGATTACTTAGATAATTCGTATTATTGTTATTATTAATAATACGAATAATCGTTTTATTCGTCGTCGATTAATCAGGAAAATTCAACCTTTAATAAATATAACTCTATCGTACCTTCGAAAATTGTAGCGTCGTCGATTTGCCTGGAAAGTTTTACCCGTACTTATAGTCTGGTGGAATGGGCAAAATTATAGCTTAACAGTAATATATTGAATGAATAGTAATTTATTTATATTTATTGAAGTAAACCACTTAATTGCACTTTCCTTTAAAATACTTAAAATACTATATATGACAATATGGCCAAAAAAGATAACACAGATAATAAAGAAATAAAGAGACAAAATAAGTCAAAAAAATTGAAAAATGAAAATTACCTATCATTAGCTATTTTAATGTTTGAAAAGCGTCTGTTTATTTCAATTTTTAAAAGTCAAAGTTTTTTTGTTTTCAGTCTAAGCCTATCATAAGCCTGGGCGCTGAAATAAAGTTAGTTTAATAAGAACCCTATGTATTCAGTACTAACATAATATGTCTTTGTGTGAAAATTTATATTTTTTATGTTATATGTTAAGTATGTTAAAACAGTTTCGACAACGCACGTGTTTGACTTCACTTAGGCAGAATTCATTTCTGTGATGATGTAGAAAAAATATCTCCAGCTCCTTATTATATTTCTGCATACCGATGTGCAATAATAATTATTATTATATGGCTGCATTTTCGAGGTACGCCTTAATAGTTGCGTGTACTTTTAGTAGGTAATTCTCGAGTAATTTACTAAAATTAACGGTATGTGTGTATTTCGGGATAATCGCGAAAAAAAGAATCAGCAGTTACTCCGAACGATGTTCTCAGTGGCGTTGCAGGCAAAGGTCCACCTGAGCCGCAGGGTAGAAGAAACTACCTCTTGCGTCTCAGGTGGACCAACCTACTAAGGTTCGATTCCTATATTTTAACCCGGATTCTTGGGAGGCCACAACAATCATGATGATTGAAGTCAATGGGGCTAAAAATAGTTTTTACGCAAATCTAGTACAAATGACATACGACATAATAAACTCCGCTGGGGTACTTTGGGTCTGGACGAGGCTGTGTTGATTCTCCAGCATTATTGGAGTATTTATTTCAACCACACTTACTTAGGATCTTGGCTTCCGGGCTTTTCCAGGCTACCTAGATACCTGGTACTCTTTTGAGGGAGTAAAAATAAGAGTTCGCGAAAATCGGATTCCACACACGATTGCTTAAGGATTGCTGATTTAAACATATAATAGCTTTTAGCATTGACTAACTGCGTATGTAATTTGACTAGGTTTATGTATTTGCATAATACTTTGAGTTGTAAATCATTATAAAATACCTTTGTCAACTATATTACCAACGTCAAAACCATTTTGTGTCTCTATTAAACAGCAATAAAAGCCGAAAGCGTAGGCTTTGTCTAGTGGGTGTCAACTACGACCTTGTGTCGAAAGTGAGAGTGTTGATTATTCTGTGGCGGTGATTCTTTTGTTATGTGGCCCTTTTCGTGGTGACGTCATCAATTGCAAGCGCCATGTGACGTAACGGTCTTAAATATTTTCAAGTTCTGCACATTGTAACTTTAAACATACCATTGTAAACTGCGACCAGCTTGCTTTTCATACCCACTACAAGACAACTTATTCTTTCGGCTTCCCTAGTAACTTCATTTTGCCTCGTGGTGGCCAAATACAAGAAATCATGGAGACCAACATAAACTATAACTGGGACATTGATTCCAGGGTTCCAAGCTCGGGTAGCAAACTTCCAAGCTTTGGCTACTAACTTCAAGGATGGGCGACGTAGTGGCTGACTCCGACGTGGATCGTTTTCTTTCCCTTCACCGATTTGAGACCAGCGCCTCCCTCCAACATGTTGATTATCATGTAGCAAAGCTTGGGCTGCAAATATTAAGGATCGACGTATCGGCTCACTCGGCGGACGTGGAACATTCCTTTCCCTCCACCAACTTGGAGACCATCACCTTCCTACCAGCTGCAGACGATTTTCCCTTGTCAGCGCTCCCCCTTGGACTTGGACCTGCGACTCTACGCTTTCATAGAAGCCTCCGATACAGGGAAGTGCCGTTTATAAAAGGGTTAATTAAAAATTAGACGGGCCATAAAACTTACTACCTACCTACATTGTAAATTTTATTAAAGCTTTTGTTGTGTTAACTATCCTGTTGGTTATTTTTATAAATCCACGTTAGGCCTGCTTACGTACCCTGGTACGTTACAACATGACAATAATCAGCACAACCTTGTTAACCTTTATGTTACACTGATATTAGGCTAGGCATCCTTGTTTACTATGTATAATAAAAATATCTATCCTTGTATTGTACTATATTATATCAGTTATCTAGTACCCATAACACAAGCTATGCTTAGCTTGGGGCTAGATAATGCTGTGTGAATTGTCCAGCAATATTTATTTATTTATTTATTATTATTCTTAGTGCTGTGCCATTGCTCACCAAGTATTATTTACTAAATTTGTTCTGTGCTTTTAGCATCCAAATGTGCCCAGCGACTTTGACAATTGCATCAACTTTACGCATTTTTGGACGTCCACGAGTACAGCACAAATAAAAAAAAAACTGCATTTCTGAAAATCGAAATTGAAACCTACAGCCGGCATACTCAATTTTGAACGCAATATGCAAACGCTGACGCAATTTAGTGGTTGTTGGTGGCGCTACCGGTAAACTACTTTATGATCACGACTAACTTTAACCTCAGAGTAGGCAATATTCGTAAACTTATAATAAAGTATGACCAGACTTCTGGCAACAACCATTCGTAACATGACTTAATGTTCCTCTTGAGAGTTACCCACATAAAAGCGAAGTGACTTGTCCCTGTCAATATTTACACAGATGACAGACTTTTTGCTTATCTAGACCGAACCCGGACAATCTGCGCAAAGTTCTACAAATCGTCTACGTACGAAACTAGAATTTACGTCATTACAACGTCATAGATGTTGCCCTGATAAAGATCATTTTGATAATAGACTTGCTGACAGATGGTTCCTTGTGAAACAGCCCCACCTAGAGTGAGCTAAGCGTTCCGCCCTAGAATTTGTTTGCGTATCATTTATGACATGAAATTTCTTAGGTATGTGTTCACCAAAAGATGATCGGACAATTAGGCAGCTTTATCGGTTAACTTTGACGTTTAATGTATGAAAAGAAAATGTGTGTCAAAAACGCCAAAACAACTGTTTGAAATTTAACCATCGACTGCATTCTAATTGACGTTTTTGAAGGCAGGTTTCGTACATTATTGTGTCAAAGCTAATCTCACAAAGATCTTAAGTAAGTACGTGTTATCACTGTTTTATTGTATGTAGGTAATCCGCGGAGTACACCCTATATATTAAGTTAAAGTGAACACACGAATCGACCAGCAAATCTTAGAATGATACATAAGTATCATAAATAATTCTTAATGTTGGCTTACTTAGGATAGCGCTTGAACGGATCTTTTACTTTTATTTTTAGACTATGCATAACTTTGATAGTCATTATAAATTTGATCCTGGAAAATGTCAATTCCTTTTGGCTGTCAGTATGACATTGACAGCCAAAAAGCATTAGACTTAAGTTTTGTATCATCTCGATTTAAGAGTTCTAGAGTTTGTTTCCTAAATAAATTAATTGATCCCAGGCTTATAGATACATACTTTATAGCTAAATACGAGTAGTTTATAGCTAAATAAGAGTACATATGAGCAAAATTTCAGCGCAATCCGCTAAGTACTTTTGGCGTGAAGAAGTAACAAACATCCATCTATCCATCTAAACTTTCACATTTATAGTGTACTTGTTTCTGCCCGCAGCTTTGCACGCTTTGTTTGAGGTTTTTTCCAAGTAAACTGATTTAAAAAATAAAAAGGCTATGTTTTACTATAGATTTAGAACTGTATGCAAAATTTCAGCTCGATCCGTTAAGTAGTCGTGGCGTGAAGAGGTAACAAACTTCCAAACATTTAACCATCCATAAAACTTTTAAAACTATCATGGTTATTACAATTAAAGTCATTTATAACGGGATATTTACCATGGGATGTTCTTCCGTGATCATGGCGCATGAAACTGTGCCGAAATATTGGACAAGTCAAAAACCGAATCATGGTAGGAAATATCCCGTTATAAAATTTATAATGATAAAATCATTTAATGACTATAATCTAACCATCCAAACTTTCGCATTTGTAGTTTTAGTGTGTTTGTGATGTGGTATGCACGTAAAATAGCGGGAAAAAGCTAGTAATTCTATAAGATAAGATAAGATGTTTATTGAAAAAGAATCATTACAAATAATTACATAACAGTTTGTCTGACATTATGAAAATACACAAAAAATATATTCTTGTTCAAAACAAATTATGCATTAGCCTCAGATGCCTAAACTAGACTGAAAAGTCTGTAATATAGGCAGCTGTGCTCCCCTATGATGTTACAGTTTTAAGAGAATTGTGACGTCTTTATAAATAAATGCAAACATAAAATAGTACGAAGATAAACTTTAAAATAGACACGTTTGCAAGATCACAGAGAAGCCAATAGCTGTACTAACTTAATATTCATTGAACTATGTAGGCATAACGGCTAGACTGCGTGGGCGCCTGTGAAAGTGAGAATTCTGATACATTGAGCACACACGTTCCGATATTTGCCAGATCTACACAGGTTTAGATGGCATATTTTTTAATTTTAGTTTTGGTTTTGTTTTTCAGAGGTTTTATCACAGGTTAGCGGTCCGCTCCGGCTTTGCACGGGTATATTCCTATTGCCTATATTCATCAAGAATAAGGTAAGATTCTAATGGTAAAAGAATTTTTCATTTCGGTCCAATAGTTTCGGAGCTTATTCAATTCACACAAACAAATATTTATTCTTTATAATATAAAAAAAATACATGGAGGGTTTTTACCTAAATTTCCAGTGGAACACACAAGATTTTTTTGTAACAGACTAATTCAATTTCATAAAAAAATGTTTCAATTGCCTTGATAAGATACAATGCCGGCTTTCCCGGATTAATTTATCTTCTAATCCGTTAAGAAGTATTTATATATCTTTCTCTTATCAAGTCGCTTATCAGGTAAGCAATATAAACATTTTGTATAATCGATTTGTGATTTTCTCTATATTGTGCAAGTGCTAGGTAATATTATTTAATATTATGTATTTCTCGTTTCTTTAAACTCGGGTCATAATAATGACCCGGTATTTTGTGTGGCATGCGTAGGCCCGAAATTAACAGCACTGAGACATTTTATAAGAGTTAATCTAAATTTCAGTAAATTAATATAATAAATAAATTATTAATAGTTCTGGACCATTCACACAGCATTATCTAGCCCCAAGTTAAGCAGAACTAGTGCTATGCTTACTAGAAAACTAATATATAATATAGTACATACACAGTAATATATTTTTATTTTACATAAAAACGACCAGAACACCCGGAACCAATATCTACAAATCACACAAATATTTGTACCAAGGCGGGAGTCGAACCCGGAACCTCCTGCGTCGCAGGCGGACCTTTGCCAATAAAGGTCGTCCGCCTAGTAGTAAGTATTTATTTGTACCACTACAAGCTTGTTATTATAAAACAAGCTTTATACTTAAACCCTTAAAAGCGAGGGAAATCATCCTCAATTGCACAATCTGATACACGACAAGATCTTATCCGCCAGATGTAGTAGAGACTATTACATACAAATGAAAATAAAAAAAAAATTATTAGGCCTAGACTGTATTATAAGAAATACTTTATATTGAGAGTTAACGAAACTCTTCCTTTCTTCTGCTCAGAAATAATATTCAAATAAGTTAACCGTAATTAGGCTGTTGAAAAGTTAACAAGTGCGTTAATACACCCCAATATTTTTTATGTTGTGAAATCGATACTGTAATCATCAAGGACCTTTTTAGGCGAAATGACGTGTTTGCTAATGAATGACTCTTCACACCTACTTCATTTGTAATGATTTTATGATTATTAGTTGCAGGTATTATATTTAATATAATTTATTTTATTAAACATGATGCTGATGTCCTCATATCCGAATTTTGACCACGGCTAATCTCAACTCGACTGAGACTAGCTATTTGGGACAAGAGATATTATTATACCTATAGAGTACCAACAGTGTACACGTTTGTTGCATGCCGGAAAAACTCTGGATGAAAGACTGGGCTCCTTCACAGGGCACACTAATGGAAGAAGACCGCGTGAAAGGCCCGGCGGAGATGGAAAGATGATCTTTTTTATTTACATATTATAAAAATTACAGTACATTACACTTTATTAGTTCTGCTGTACTGTTTGTAGGCAGTAGCTTAGATGCCTACAACAAAAAGTCTCCACAATTACTGGCCGACAATGGAGAAGAATGGAAGGTGGAATGGGATTTCTTCGCCCTGCAGTGGGATAATACAGGCTCTAATAATAATAACAAGTGTATGAGCCAACACAGGGGTACTCTTTTTTCTCTGACTTCCTCGTTGGTCTAGCCACAGATAAGGTAATGTTTGGTAAAGCGGTCTCGTATTCAACTGCCTGTAATGAGGCCCCAGTTTACAAATCCCGGGTCTGGGCAAAATTGTTTTTAAGATGTTTGGAGCAAGAAAATTCCCAATAGCAGCCGGGAGTTGGGGAGTTGGCGGTGTGACACTCCGTACGCCTGCCTGACGTCTCCCGATCGAGTTATCATCAAACATAGACATTTTTTGAACCTCAATCTGATCTGAGTGTCTATGTGGTGAACGATCATGATAAGGTTGGAATCCCTTTTCCACATTTGAACTCATTTTTAGTCTCTCTGCTTAAAAACAGAGAAAAAATAAGCAACCTTATCAAAGATCTCTCATGAAATACTAGTAGTAATAGTAACGAAACACAATACATATTATTAGCTACATAAACAAAGAAAATCACGATGAAAGAATAAAAGCACATTGAAAGATAGTATTATTGTAGGGTAACTCGGGGTCATTTATTCATAGATAGTGCTCATTGTTATTTGTATTTTCATTCAGAATTTATTGTTTCCATACCGCTTGTCCGTTGTTCCGACATGGGGCAGTCTTTAAAAGGTAACTCACCGGACTGCCCAGTCCGATGTGTGTACCTATTAAAAACATTCCTATTGTGCGCAGCTCTATTTGTAGAGAAATAAGATATTCTCATAAGTTAAATTGCGAAAGTAATTATGACTGGCTGTCAGACCATTTCACACCACAAATGCTGAAGGGAACTAAATGTAATACAAGCTGATAGTTAGGATCCCGCAAAATCAATGAAACCACAAGAGGTGTAGTTGCCAGGGGATGCCCCCAGGGCGGCGTTCTGTCGCCCCTACTATGGAACATAGTTGTTGATGAACTAATCCGCAGGCTTAACGGCCGCGGGCTGGTCACGGTGGGATATGCGGATGACCTCGCAATCCTGGCGACCGGCTGTTTCGAGAATACACTATGTGCCTTGATGAAACTCGCCTTTAAAACCATTGAGACATGGTGTGATGACCATGAACTCTCAGTAAATCCAACAAAGACGGAACTTATAATGTTCACCAACAAGCGACATCTGGGAAACTTAAAACTTCCTAAACTGTTTAATACAGAGATAAAGCTAAAAACGGAAGTCAAGTATCTAGGGGTCATACTAGACAGCAAATTGCTGTGGAATAAACACCTTGACTACAAACTACAACGTGCCACCGCCACTCTATACCAATGCAGCAGAATGCTAGGGAAAACATGGGGACTTTCACCGAAAATAACCATGTGGCTATACACTGCTATCATTAGACCAACACTAACATACGGAGCGATAGTTTGGTGGACCAGAACGGAACTGACCACCGTAATAACAAGACTTCAGCGCTTCCAAAGAATGGCATGTTCAGCGATTACAGGCTGCATGAGAACCACCCCCGGCGCTGCTCTAGACATAATTCTAGACTTAGCACCATTAGACCTGTACATACAACAAGAAGCTACGATGTCGGCTCTAAGACTACATAACATGGGTCTCTGGGGTATCACAAGCAGTCCACACGCTCAGATCATGGACAGGGCCGTAGCGTACGAACCCCTCATAGCCGCCCCTTGTGATAGAATCCCCAGTAAACCAATAATAGATAAACACTACCAGATACAATTATGCGAGGGCCAAAGGGATGAATCCGGAACCCACGAAGTGAGAATCTATACAGATGGCTCCAAAACCAATATAGGTACGGGTGCTGGGGTTCACTCATTGGACCTCAATATTAATATATCAATAACGCTAGGAAAACACAGCTCCATATTCCAATGCGAATGCGCAGCAATAACCCAGGCAGCTAAAGCTGTGCAGAAGAGAGGAATTAACGACCAACACGTACGCATTCTCTCCGACAGCGCTGCCATACTCAGGGCTCTGGAAGGAAACAGCTGCAACTCCAGGCTCGTATACGAATGTCACTCAGCATTAGAAGGGATATCCACCAAGAACAGGATAACCCTTCAATGGATTAAAGGACATAGCGGATCTCTAGGTAATGATGCCGCTGATGAACTGGCACGGAGGGGATCGGAAACAATCACAGAAGGTCCATCGCCTTTCCTACCCCTGCCTTTCTCACTACTCCAGTCATGGATTAGGCTCAGAACCAGAGAATCGCAAAACGAACGATGGACGCGCCTGCTAGATTGTAAACAAGCTAGATCGGCGCTTCCATCAACATCACCGAAGCTATCAAAACGCCTACTGAACCTAAACAGATCGGACCTGCGTATCCTGGTGGGAACACTAACAGGACACTGCGCACTAAACAAACACCTATTCAACATCGGAGCGACGGACAGCCCTCTTTGTAGAGGGTGCCTCAGCGACGACGAATCGGCTGCCCACGTAATCCTGGAATGCGAGGGAGTAGCAGCACAACGAACAGAAATCCTCAACTTGCCGAGGTCACTCCGCGAAGCCTGCGAAGACCCCAGGAAGATTCTGCGCTTCTGGACGGAGTTAGGCTGGCTATGCTAGCACAAACAACGCATAATGGACCAACAGGAGTCCAAATGCGGACAAGGGAGTACTCTTACCATACCATACCATAGGATCCCGCAAAAGGACAAAGACGATTATTATAATCTCGGAAAAACTCGTCGAAGCCTCGTGAGAATTAGTGTTTATCCCGTCAAGCTAAAAACAATATAATACTTTTGAAAAATCACGGCTAGATTCATGAATTTAGGTGATATTTTTTTACCTATTCGTAATAGATTCTGATTATTGATTCCTTTGTTTCATTAAGTCGGATTTCGAAGTGGCCTTATAAAAGTTTGATCCTTGAGGAATTTGTATGTGTGCCTTAAAACGTATCTAAGTAACATGATCACAATGATAATTTTCTCAATCACTGACTGGTTTCCATGGCACCGGAAGACATTCGACCATAAGCAAACGCAATCAGACTCGAAATTGGACTAGATGTCGCTACTTGAAATATAAGTATTGGAATATCCTTTGTTTAAAACAATAATCTTTTGTAAGAAAGAAAATTACAATCAAATAATAGAATTAAATTAAAACTAGTATTTACAATAGAAACAATTGAGCTATCTGCAAACTGTTGCAAACAATCTACTAATAGCTCAACTGATCCATATCAGAAGCCATTGTCTTGGGCACGCTTCCGACTGATATTGTTTAACACTACTATTGACATTTAATTGCCTGACTTTTTGTGAGTTAGGTACCTACTAAAAAGACATCCTAAATGTAATCCTCATTTAGATTAACTATAATCTTTATTTGGATAATTCATTATAGTATTATATTGACCGACTGTGTAAATAAATACCATTTTTTTTTAATTGTTTTGACATGACATGTAGTCTTAGTTATTGTAAGTATTATCAGTTTGTTTAATTTTTATATGTATTTTACACTTGTGACTAGTGTTATTGGAAACATAATTCTGTACTTGCTCAATAAATAAATAAATAAATAAAACTACTTCCAAACAAAAACTATTCTGGAATTTGAAATCGGTCTATCAATTTGTATACACTTCAAATTATAAATTTATGTGCCATCTTTTCAGTTAAGCCTCATTAAAAATATTTTGATAGACAAGGTTCTGATTACGCCCGTAAAATTAGAGGTTCTTACGTTGTATGAAATAAATATAAATTCTATTTATGTATATGACCACAGATATGACTCAAGTTAATTGTTTCTAAATACCATTGACCTTAGTGACAACGATTGGTAAAGTGACGCAACTGCTCTATAAAATCTGTTTTTAAGGTTATATAAATCAATCCATTTGATCGATTGGCGGCCTAATTTGAATAGTAATAGAATCTTTTTATCTATAAAAATTAAATGAGTAGGAACATTTACATCCTGAAACTAATCCTGTTTGGGTACATTTAGAAATATTTTTTCCGGCTGTGTGTGTTTATTAATATTATTTGGTATAATAATGTACTCAATAAGGAGGGTTTTTTTCTAAAAAATAACTAGTTAAAAATTGTTCGATCAGACTAAAAAGAGAAACACATAACCTACATTATCATATAATTACTATTTAAAAAATATACTAAATATCTACTTACGATATCTACTTTGACGACCTCTCTGGCGCGGTGGGCGAAAGTCTGCCTGCAACGCAGGAGGTTGCGGGTTCGATTCCCTCCTCGGGACAAATGTGTGTACGATCTGCAGACATTTGTTCAGGGTGCTCTGGTCGTTTTCTTATAATAAAAAATAATTATCTATGTATTGTGTTATATTATGTACACCAGTTATCTAGTACCCATAACACAAGCTCTGCTTAGCTTGGGGCTAGATAATGCTGTGTGATTTGTCCAGCATTATTTATTTATTTATAATACAAACTTACATATTATATGGAAACAAGGACGTATTCAGTGACAACAGGACATAATAGTGTTCCTTTACCATTTCCTTGGAAATTGGTAGTGACTTTGCACACCTTACAGTGGCCGGCAATGCATTCCATAGCTGGACAGCCCGCACAGTAATGAGTTTCCGTAGAAGGAAGAAGAGTGGACAGGTGTTTGGAGCGAAAGGATTTCAGAGGAGCGAAGAGATCGAGAATGTGAAAGATGAAGAAAGGTGAAACGTGCTTGAGATAAGGGGGTGCAGACGATAAAAATAAAATATTATCAGAAGAGAGTTATAATGTGAGAATTTCGGCGTAGCCGTATGGGTAGCCACTTGCGCTTCCCGGGGAACTATGTATGAAACATGGACAGATAGACCCGGTATAGACCATGCATAGTCGGACACAGTCGGGCAGGACATTGCAGAAAGCCTCTATTCTTCCGTGAAAGATCCGCGCTCTCCATTGAGCTGTAAGGTAAATACGGTAACATTGAAGGTTTTTGTTATTATAGTGCGTAAGCCCGGGGTAATTTCTATATATAATATTTATATATAACACTCGGGGTAATTTCTAAGAAATTAAATAATATCCTAAAACCATTTCGGCGGGACTTGAACCCGCGATCGAAAATTCTTTAATCTACTGAGCTACGAAATCAATTGACCGCCGAGTTGAAAATCTTTGGGACTTTCTATGGGATCTAGTGCAACGGCACTAAATCCAAAGACTCCCAAGTCCCAAAGATTTTGAGCTCCACCTTCACGGGATATATTGAAGTTTATCCAAGGTTACTTTTTTTGGAAACAGCTGTAACAGATTTTTATACATGGAAAGTGTTAAAGTATTTGGTAAGTATTTTTTCACAAACCCCTGTATCATCATATAACAGGAACTACCTAGCTCTCACGCGATCTAAATTTTATTAACCATTGTAATTGATATTTGTATTAAAAATTAATAAATAGCTACAGATAATCGATATTAATTATGATCACGATCATTACCTTGGTCTAGGCGCCAGGCTGTTGGGATAGGTTTTAAATCGTTAAACAGATTTGAAATCATTCATAATTAACAAGGTCGCGTGGGAAAATTAGAAAATTTAAATCAAGGCGACGAAAAGTTGTCGCCTCTTAAAATTATTGTTTGGTGGGTCATTATTAAAGTAGGGCACAATTTTAAGATGATTGCATAATATTGTGAAATAGAGATTTTTATTAAAATAATTGATTTAGATAAATAATACCTACGTCAAGAAATCAAAGCATGCCTAAAAGGCTTGGTTGAAAGGGCAGGCTGGAAACAGAACTTTCAATACTTTATTTTTTTACATCTCTTATCGAAAATAAAGTCAAAACGAATGTGAAAAGCAAGATAATTAACAAGGTTTTAAGTGTAAAACCTTGTTAATTATCTCACAAATTTTAATGTTAGTATATTTTGTGCTACTTTTTAAGAAATAAAATAACAATCAAATGATAGAATAAAATTAAAACTAGTATTTACAATACAAACAATTGAGCTAACTGCAGACTGTTGCAAACAATCTACAGGTAGCTCAACTGATCCATATCAATACCAGTCGGAAATGTGCCCAAGACACTGCCTGCATTGCCCCGCTGTATGGCAATGCTGATGCGCTGTATTGTGCTTAATATTGAAATGAATAAATATCTAAAAAAATCATATACTGTTCTGGCTAATGCTTCAAAAAATAAATAATGATTTAATAAAAGTGCTACTAATAGACACATGAATTTTACGCATTAGCTTAGGTTCCCTTCTAGATTCTGCATTTATCCATGGTCAACAGTAACAGGCGTCAATATAAACATTATGTCTTGAGGTTAAATTTACCAAATTACAACCCATCAAAACGACCTCATGGTCAGAATATTAATAATTTACACCGTAACCTGCTAATTGACGTCATAGATCACTATTTATTTACCCCCACGCGTGTCCCCAACACTTTTACTTATTTCCATAAATAGTCAGTTCAGACGTTAGTCACTGACTATCATCACAGTCATTATGTAAAGCCGAGGTCGGGAGCCAGACATTTCATGAATCATTCGCGTAAAAATTGTTTCATAATGACAATGATGATCAGCGTTGCTAAATGCTTCGGAGGCCAGCATCCTGTCTGCATAGTTTCGGAAATCCGTCTAATGAATGACGAATAAACTGTTACTAAACAGTTAGCTTACTACCATACTGACTAGCTTTCAACTAACGATAACACGAAGATAAGATAATGTGCTGCCTCAATAAAGAAATAAATAATAAATAAGACATTTCTTATCCACTTACAAAAGGCCTTACAAGTATTTGTGTCCAATTATTATGATTATCTCCGATCTATATAGATCTTTGAAGATTATCTATTATCATCTTATTGACTTATATTGTGAGGGTTTGTTCTTGTGGTAGGTGTACAGTACAATATAACCTCAAGTTTTTGGACTGGTTATAACCAACTGCACGCACTGCACATTAGTACAGAATTTGTAGAGTTAATTCGTTAAGCCGTGTTGTGTGGTGCCAGCTTAGAATTTGCACCACCCCAACTCTTCCATGGGTGTCGTAAGAGGCGACTAAGGGACATATACCGGGGGGGCGTGTAGCAGCGCCTCTTGCAGAATAGATCTGTGACCATTGAACTGCGATCCCCAACCTGCATGCCTTTGCCTAGCCTGGGGTTTATGGGCATTACCCCTCATGTATAAAAAAGGAGACGCTTGCATCCAGCAATGGACCATTATTAGGCTGTTGAGGTTGTAGTGTTAACTCTAAAAATTCTGTACAATCATGAATGTGAAAAGATGTTCCGATCTCTGTCACAAACGCCACCGTCAGCAACTCTGAAGTTGAAGTGAACTTCAGGGTTCAAGTTTCTGAAAGGACCTCAGCACACATTACGTACGTTCATTGCTAAACTTGCCTACCCCAAACTAGGGGCACACATCCTTGTGTATTTTAATGATGTACCGCACAAATGGCTTGTCTTCTTTGAAATCACGGAGATTAGCTGCCGTGTCCATAATTCGGTTAGGAGAACTTTATTATCTATCAAGAAAAGTGATCACAGGGAAAATTTCGTTCGACATTTGAAGCTGATAATTTCATTGGAAAAATTTCTACTAAATTAAACTGTTCCACTGTCACTAAATTAAGGATTTTTAAACACATGTCAGATTAATCACCTGGTTGTAATCCTACGCATGATTTATTCACTTAGAGAATGGTTTATGTAGGTAGTTTTAGTGGATGTGATATATCCAAACATTACTAAATTACTGGGTGTGACGTTATGACGTATCAATCGTGACGGAAAAGAACTCGCCTACTGTCTATGAATCAGATATTTAGTATTCAATGGTACGTTTAGTATGTGACTAAACTAAACTCAGATTAGCTATGGCATTACTAATTTGAACAAATATTGCATGATTTATAGGCTAGGATTGTAAGTTCCGGTACTTGATAGATTTGACACATAAATTACAACGCGGTCAAAGCCGCGGGGCGCAGCTAGTAGATAACACCTTATTGTACCTAGGGATTGCAATATCCGGATATTTTTTATATCCGGATAATATGGATTTCATCATGCACAAATCCTGATAATTTTTAATATAATGTGGCGTTTCAAATTAAACCTTATTTACGATCACTAGCTAAATTATTTTGTGCCTAAATAAATAATATCGAGCATTTTTACATTTATTTGAATTATCCAAATTATCCGGATTTTTAATGTATGGATTTAAAAAAATGCCAAATTATGCGGTTAATTTGGATTTCGGATAATCCGGATTGCAACCACACGCCACACAAACACTGAACTGTACAGAAATAAATGCTACGAGTCGACGAAGTACAAAGGCGGCCTTCTGAGCGAATTGAACGATCTTGATTCTACAGCAGCGTTGCCGATGCGAATTTATTCCGTTTTTGAATTTTTTGTATCTCCGCGGATCTTTTGCAACACGAATGAATAAATAAAAATAAAATAAAATATACATTACGAACGTAGGGCTACATTTATTATAAAAGTAAGGGTAGTAAGTACAGGGTGAATCTTGGTACCAAATTTCATTCAAATGTCAATTTAAGTCGGACAGTTTTATTATAATAAATCTCACAATCCCACCCGGCCCATCCGTCCGACTAAAGCTAACGCGTAATGTTTGTCTTGTGTATAGTTCACGTTTACTGCCGTATTAAATTTCATTAGGATTCAATTAGCGACCAGCGTAAGACAGACTGACGGACTGACGGACTGACGGACTGACGGACTGACGGACTGACGGACTGACGGACTGACGGACTGACGGAAAATATAAAATAAATCCGGTTAGGTCATTCGAAAATTTCCCCTTTTGACAGTTTTTCGACATTTTCAAAATATTACTCTGTCAAGAAATAAGATCAAAAATACACTACAAGTTAGTTTTGCATCTAAATTTATTTTATTGCGTTCAATCAATGTATGCTCCTTTAGAAATGATACATTACGCCAACGGATAATCCAATCATCAAAACATTTTTTAAACGCTTTTTCTGGAATCGAGTTTAGTTCTCGCCATGAATTCTACTTTATGTCTTCTACTGAATGAAAACGGCTACTTGAGTGGGGTATCAAATGAAAGCTACGGGTTTGTACATTTTAAAACAGTTTTTGAAATTCCTGTAAGTTTCATATTTCTTGAAAGATTTTGAAATAGTCGAAAAAATTACTTGGGGAGCTGATAACTTTTTCGTTATTTCCTAAGTTTTCAGAGCGATCCATCATCATCACTAATTATGGACATCAAACTTAAGAGATCAAGCTTTACCTCTATTATCGACGTAAGGGACACTCGTCTTCACACTACGTGAGGGTTCATAAGATCGACTTAGAATCATGATTTTTGGAATAAACACGTTCTTACAAATCTCGATGTTCGAGCGTGACTCGCACTTGACGTTTTATTTAATTTAAATAAAAACTGTGGTCCCTTGCGGACAAGTACTTCATAAACTTTCTCACAGACATTCTCTAACAGTTCCTGTGTGCATAAATTCAAACAGACTACCTAACTAAACCAATCTCCATATTAAGCCTGCCAGTCTAAGAGCCTAATATGAATTAAGTGCGCTTCTAAACAGCGCTAAATGAGCATAATACATTCAAATTATTGCTACTATGCATTAAGGTTCTCAGTTAAAGTTTAGTGTTTACAGTTTTCAATGAGAAATTTAGTTTGTCGGTTTGATTATTAATAGAAATGTCTCTATGAATTTAACGGCTGTATTTATGAAATATTGAGGTCTAGTTCTGAAAGAATTAAAACTTGTTTGTGGAAATTATTATCTTCGTGACGATTTCGCTGTATTCATCATAGGTATAGCCCATACATGACCACTGTCACAGGATATAGTTCTCCCCCATAGGAAGCCAAATAGCGGTCCTGGGCCGCCTCCATCCATATTATTTGAACCAAGAGAGCTAACTGAAGATTGATGCAAACAATCTACAGGTAGCTCAACTGATCCATATGGCAATGATGATTTGATGCGCTGTACCAGAAGAAAAAATTGGCTATACTTTCAGGAAATGAAGTTGTTTTTCTGCCGTCCGGGAAATGCAAACGCGTTTTTCCTTTTCTTTCTTTAGTACAAATTTGTACTCTAAGTCGGTGTGTAGGAGGTACTTATTGCCTGAAACGAAACACGCAGTTGGAGAATTAAAAGTAATTAAAAGGAATTAAATTAAATTTTTACGGGTTTTTGCTGAAATTCTCCCCAAATACATTGTATATCGACACTTATCTCGCTATATCACTAGGTCTCGACATTTGATTTTGCAATGAAATGCAATATCGATCTGGGTTCTGCAGATTTACAGCGAGAGTGGCGCATAAAGCACTTTGGCGTTTACAGCTTCGACGGCGCGACAGTTATGCCTACGTGTGGGGTAAATATTGTGTTTCTACAAGACATTACGGCAATATTCTACGACGGTATGATGCAGAGGTCACACGAAAACCAAGTCTGACAACAAAGACGAAAAAAATCCAAAAAGAGAAAAATTTAAAGAAATTCGGTAAAAAAGGTAAAAATTTAGTGAAAATCTACCTGCACAATTCTTCACAATTATTTATTTATTTCTATCCCATGAGAACTAATTAATGGGATAAATAGTATTATGTTACTTTCTATCCTTCATGTTGAAAGGATTTTTCAAAACGTGACAAACAAACAAACACACTTATAATTTTTATATATAGATAGATTATTACTTTATTGCACTATTAATGGAGAAAACAATTATAGACGAACTTATATTAACTGACAACCGATGTGACGCATGGGTTTGCGGGTTCGATTCCCGCCTCAGGACAAATGTGTGTAAGATCTGCAAACATTTGTTCAGGGCGTTCTGGTCGTTTTTTATATAATAATAAAAAATATCTATCTATGTATTGTATTATATTATGTATATCAGTTATCTAGTACCCAGAACACAAGCTCTGTTTAGCTTGGGGCTAGATAATGCTGTGTGAATTGTCTAGCATTATTTATTTATTTATATTCAGTATTCCTTGATTATTTTGGGTTCCAAAACAAATCAGCTACCGGAACTTTTAGGTACCTACAGAAATTATAAGACAAATCAATTTCAAGAAAACAACTAGGTACCAATATTGGAAAATACACAAGTAATGGATTCGATAGAGTTGAAGTTCTAAAGAACTTACCCCCAAATACTCAAACGCTCAACGCACTTACATTTAAGCTTGTCTTATGTTACGGTTTTTTGTCATTTTTTAATGAAAATGTGTCAAAAAATCGTCACCTGAGACGAGCTTAAACCTGAAATGCGTTTGAGTATTCGGGGGTTAGCTACTAAGTAAAGCTTGAACCTGTACAAAGTTGTACAATAATCGATGAAAGTCAATTTATTTTCATTGCTGTCTCCCAAGCGATTGTATTCACTTTACTACTGAACCTCTGAATGGAACATGTTATTGAATGAGTACGCTTGAGTCAATTCCTTCGCCATTCAATAGACTATAACTTGTACCTATTACATATGTACAAAGCTGATACTGATGTGTGTCAGTGAGGAAAGAGGTGTGACATGATGGCTATCGTATGGAAATGTCGGACTTATGATAATTTTGCAGTGAAGAGTGTTTGGTTTCTGTTGTGTGCTTGGTTTTAAATAAATTGAGATAGGCAATGTGCTTAGCAACACATTATTTTGCTATTTCGTATGAATGTGGTTGTGGTTATCCTGTGTGTGCCAACGAAGATGTAAGCAACATTATTTTACTATAGTATCTGTACAGTCAACTAGAAAATAATGTGTTTTATGATTGAAGATGTTAAAACTTTGATCAACGTTTGTTAGTATGTAAGCGGGTTAACTACTAGACTTATTTGTGTTGGAAGAACACCAACCTTTCAACCCTTTACGAGGGACTTCTTCAGGATGAGTGCAGTTCGTGCCGCTTACATCCGCAATGAATTCGTCAAACTACGATATTGAGTAAGCGCGATAACTCTTCACACAAACTTCACTTTTCATTTTTACACATAACTCTCAATCTATTCTCTCTTGGTTCGCTCTTGCAATGCATCTACATACTAACGTTTCTTTCTCCTATTCATTCACATCATCATCATCAGCCTATATCAGTCCACTGCTGGATTTATTATTATTATTTTTAAATTTATTTATTATTCTCACATCATATTCTGCCATAAATTTATCAGCTGCTGGGCATAGGCAAGTAAGGCAAGTTCGTGCCAGTTCATGTTATTAGCTTTGGCCATGCCTCTGTGAAAAATCTTGTTTCAACTGTCAAATTTTACCTTACAATTAAACCTAAGGTATTGCCATGTTTCAGTTTATATAAATAACTATCAGCGACTCTTGTTTTTACCCGTAGTTCTCGATCCCGTACGAATTCTGGGATAAATTATAGCCTATGTGCTATTCCAGACTATAATCTATCTCTGTGCCAAATTTCATCCAGATCCGTTCAGCCGTTCTGGCGTGATTGAGCAACAAACCTCCATCCATCCAACTCACCTTAAAAGCATATAATGGTCCACTGCTGGACGCAGTATGCCCCTGATTTTTTATCTTATAATAATGCCCATAATCCCCACGCTAGGCATGCGGGGGTCATCTAAACTTTCGCATTTATAATTTAAGTGTGATAACTGCCATTTAAAATGGTGGTGTTATCCCCTCTATACGTCTTCCAGTACAACACTTTCGACTACCGTAGCAGACAATTACTCAATGGTGATTGATGTACGGCGCTACCGTCCATGCAATTGTGCCACACTGTACTGTGCCTACGCCCCGCCTACTAAATTATATACTATACCTTTAGGTATACGTACTTTGCTGACGAATAAGACGATTTACAGTAATGATATGTTGTATAAAATATGATACTAGCGTTATTTGTTAGCGTTGGTTGTAGCCGTGTGGCCGGCTTAGAATTTGTACCACCCCAACTCTTCCCGTGCGAGTCGTGAGAGGCGACTAAGGGACATACAGCGGGGGGCGGGCAGTAGCGCCTATTGCAGACGCAATAATGATCCAATTACAATAAGGGTTCTCTAATAGATTTAAGCATAATTAATTTAGATTAATCCTTAAACGACAGCATTTTCAATTGATACAGCAAATCTTATCGCTTCTAAAGCTCCCCTTATACTTGTTCCCCATTATCCTAACATAATTTATCTCTGGGTTTCACATCTGAAACGATTTCGCATATCATAATCTAATATGCCTTATTCATTCCAATACCTTTCTACATCTCTTTCCACATTTGTTTCCGCATCCACGCATATTTTTTTTTTTTAAAGGCTACCCTTTAAGGTGGGGAGAATGTTCACGCCAATTGATATTTTGTGCGTCCAACCGTTCCTTTCCTTACATCCTTACCTTACCGGAGAGTTGTCGGCCAAACTGACAAGAAAAATTGAAAGCGGAAGCACGGAACGTAAAAAAGAAAAGAAAAATAAGATGGCGTTTTTTGGCACTGTGGTTTTTTGGGAGTGAAGAGACAGGTCGAGCGAAACGCGACAATATACTTTGTGAATTAAAATTAAATGATTTAGACAGACAGTGATTATAAAGAATACACACCGCGAGTGCAAACTACAAAGAACACCGTGCTGGGCCCAGCGAAGAATCAAGAAGAAGAAAGAACCTGATTGTACAAGCAAGAGAAAATACCGCCAACGCATGGGAATTCCAAAGCCACGCATAAAGGCTACGATCTCCAACCAAGGTATGATTTACAACTTTCCCATGGTCCTTCCTGCAGATCTTAACCCGATAATTTAACAATAGGTCTACCACCGAACTGCGATCCCCAACCCGCATGCCCAGCGTTTGGATTATGGGCATTAACCCCCATGAGATAAAAAAATCAGGGGGGGGGTCTGCGTCCAGCTGTGGACTATTATAGGCTGTTGACATGCGGGTTAAATTGTCTAACGCCCGAATACTCAAAGGGATCTTACTTATTTAAGACCGTCTCAGCTGTTTGAGACGTCGTTATCCTTCAAAATCGTATACTGAAACATCAATCTTAAAATTTAAGCACGCTACATTTGAGATCATCCCAAACCTTGACACAACGACGACTTACAGTAAATTTGGTATACACAAAGGCTTATCAGCTGTGTAATGACGTCTCAGATTTATAAGTTCGCGTTTAAATCTGAGACTGTTCGCGACCAATCTTACATTGCGAGGACGTTCCTAGCTTTGGTTCTCAATACGACAACAATACTATTTACGTTATTTAAATTAATCTATTAGTTATTAAAAGATAGGTAGGTAGGTAGTCATAATGTCTGTGTCTTCACTTTCTTCGTTGTCGGACGGTGAAGATATGGATGAGCGGCAGCGGCGAAGGAATGTTGAAAAATTTAACGCCTTTGAGGAGTATGACGAGGCCCAATTCAAAGATCGGTTCCGTTTGAGCAAAGATACTGTGAAGCATTTGTGTATGCTAATGGGCCACAACATACAGCCTCTCACAAACAGGAATCACGCGATACAAGCAGTGGACCATATCCTGATTGCTCTACGATTTCTCGCACCAGCGTGTTATTGGGGACATTTTTAAAGTAGAACAACCGACGGAGGTTCCCATGCTTGCAAATTGGGCTACAGGTTAAGTTGGAGAATGTCCCTAATATAATAGTAGCCTCTGCCATTCTTCACAACGTAGCCTTGTCTAGACAAGACTTGTTTGATGATGATACTCATACTGAGGATGCTACTAGAGAAGATGATGTTGAACCAGCTCTGGGTATTGTACCTACATAATGAAAACTTCTTAGCAAGAAATATGATTAGAAGCACTTATTTTAATTCTAAGGTATTCAATGTAAATATAAATAAAACAGAAAGTACATAATTTTATTGTATATTTTTCTTTGAAGTTATCTTTTCAATTTTTGAATTGTTTCTATATATTTTACATGACGTTAATGTTGTTGCATTCTGGTTTGAGAACATGGTTACAGGTTAAATGAAGGAAAATGAGGCTCAACAGAAAAGGAAAAACTCTAGTAATTGGTTTTATTTCTTGCATATTCTCAATAGCCTCCTCCTCAACAAAGACTTCATGATCTAGAACAAAAAATAAGGTATAGGTAGGTAATAAATTTGTATAAAAAAAAACTTTTATCACTATCTACACGTAGACCTGCAAAAATATATTCATGAAACAATAATTTCAGGTACCTAATACCTACATGGTACACCTACATTTCCTTCTACAGTGACTTCTGTATCTGAAAAAAGCAATAGTATGCAATTAGATAATGTAATTTTATCAACAAATACACTTGGTACTACAGGTACTATGATTTTTAAAGCATTCAATAACTAACCACAATAATATAACTACTGCAGCAAAATCAGATGTATCTATATTATCATCTACAACAAAAATATTATGCATGAAGACATATTATTAATATATTGATAACAACAAACACAGCCAGAAAATTAAAATTAAAGAGCTGATGAATAGTTAGTCACACTAATATTATGAATGTGGAAGTTTGGATGGATGTTTGTTACTTCTATTGAATGGATCGGGCTGAAGTTTTGCATAGATATGGTTCTAGGCCTGGAATAAAACATAGGCTACGTTTTATCCCATGAATCAGTGCCAATCGGATAGAAATAAACTAGTTCCCTTAAAAGAAGCTGCGGGCAGAAACTAATTAAAGGAGCAATATGCACATTGTACCTACTTGTAATTGTTTTATAGCGAGTTAGATTACTTACTTTTTAACAATTGTTATAAGCGCTTCTTTCTCCGCGCTCGTGTAGTTCGACCCCTTTTCTTTTTGCTTTCTTTTATTTCCGGCTCCATTTTAAATCCTTTGCCTTTGCCGAAGATATTTTCTTTTGAATCAATGTATTACGTAAACAAACCGCAGCACAGCAAACTTGACTTGACAGGCCGATTTACGCTTCATTCCTTAAGTTTTTATAAACATCTACCAAAAAAAAAATAGAAAATCGCGGAGATTCTGTGTAAAATGAATCTTTAGACCGAAAACGATGAAAAATGTAACCGAGAACAAACATTTAATTATTATGTTGCCATTAGAAAGAAAGTTGGGATTAGCTTACGTAATCACGGTACTAAGACCAGTCGGAAGCGTTTGAGTATACCGTTTAAAAGTAAGACGATCTCAGTAGTAGGAAGATCCCAGCTAAGTCGATGAACTGAGATGCGTTTGAGTATTCGGGCGTAAGGCTGTTGAGGCTGAGTTATTTTCTATAGGCTAAAGTAGAGGGACATTCATTTGTTTCAATACATTGTTGGGTAAGTCGGAATCAGGTGATAAAATAATCGATTTATTTTTAAATGGGATTTGTTCAAGCAGATTCGCCATTTTTTATTAAAAGAATATAAATCACTAGCAGTTCCTCGCAGTTTCATCTATTAGATATATGATAAGATATAACTCTATAATCTATCTCTGTGCCAAATTTCATCCAGATCCGTTCAGCCGTTCCGGCGTGATTGAGCAACAAACATACATCTATCCAACTAAAATTTCGCATTCATAATATTAGTGTGATAGCAAAAACTTCGAATTTGATTATTCATCTAAAAAAATTACTTTTTAGTAAATAACACATTGATTGCTAATTGCGCTCTCTATTTGAAGAAAAATCTTCTAGAGTTGTATAATTTAAAAAAAATATCACTATGATAATGTTTAGCTTTTTAACGAACTTCGATTTTAATTCTTTGTACCCAGTGTGTAATCGATATTGTAAAACCTATCCTTTCAAAATTGGATAGTATCTGACAGCCCACAGTTGATTCTAATCTTCGCCACTTAGTTGCGTAAAGGAATTCTATGGTTATTGTAGGACCTTACTGTACCTACAGTTTGCACTATCCCATAAATCATTGACAAAACTTAGCCATAACAAAGAGTGCATTTCAATTACCTACTTGCTTAAACGGGGGAAAAATCATTCGATACACACAGTCGTTGTTCATTTTGCCTTCCGCGAGCGAGATTGTTTTTGAGAACTTTTTTGATCAAGGTATCATATTATATTCATGAATGAGAATAAAACACAATACTTTCACTTTTTTTCTATCGAAAACGCTCATATCTTTAACTCTCTTACAGAGTGGCTTGGCTTCACTCTAATTACAAAAAGGCTTAGTCGTCTCATATTTTTTCATCATGCCACGAAAACCATGCTCATCTTACTTGGACCAAATCACAAAGGTAGGTAAGTAGGTACACTAAATTTTTGGCATTTTAAACAGCTACGTGACTTTCAATCTTTATAAATTTTATAGATGTTATCAGCCCCTAGTAGAAGGAGTAAATTGCATGACACAAGGATGGTGAACTCAGTATTGGTGCTAAGTATTCAGGTAAATGCTGCTGCCCAGTCCCTGGAGAAGAAAATAAAGAAATTAAATAAATTTAATGATTTTCATCGGGTTCAGTCGATCTTTTACTAGCGTCAGAGTAGCAGCTACTCTCGAACCAGACTTTTTACCATCATCTAATAAGGTCACGCCTTATGCGAGATGATGGTAAAAAGTCTGACGGTATGACAATGATTCCTTGGAAGATGGGTTGAACTTTAGTGCTTTCTTATCTTGCAGAGGCATCAGTTAGGGCCGGCTCCGCAGCAACATCAGCGGAGTCTCTCAAACGGCGAAAATATGCCAATCTTGGCCGATGTTACCTATTGGAACCGTTTAGGCACGCAATGTACAAAGATTATAGAAAACTTTTAGTAATGGTAAATATAATTATATGGGCACCAATGTCCCATATTCTCTCATATCCCCTGTGGCACCCACGTCATGGTCCTCTGACGTCATCTATGCGAACACGGATCCGGGTTAGAGGCTCGATACTGAGAAAAACAACAAACACCTATTTGTTATATTTTTTGTATAAATAGAAAAATAGGTTAGTCGGATTTCGCATTGCCTACCTTTTCTTGATTGATAAAGAAGCACATGTATTTTCGAAATATCTGAAGTGACTGATGCGCAAAAAATTTACTTTTACCAAAATATGTACCCAAAAATAGCGTTATACATGATTTAAATACTAGAAATAAGAATAAACTCGCGTGCCCAAAACTAGGCTACACAAGATTAATGTATCTTTTAAAGGACAATGTATACGCTACAACAAAACTCCAAGTGAGTTGCAAAAACTATCATTTATAATAAATTCAAACAAATTGTCAAACATAGGTATCCTTTGTAAAAAGGCCTACTATAAAATATCAGATTATCTTGAAGATAAAAAAGCTTAGGATGAGTTTTGCTCCAACTCGAAAACGAACATTCTAACAAAGTAAAGGTTTCTTGTTCGTTTCTTTACTTAAAAAGATACAATGAAGTAGTCAAAAAATCAAAGTGATCTTTATTATTCCAATAAAATATAATGATTTTCATAGTAATCAAATAATTAACCTCTTTATATCCTTGAAATTAAATCTAACATAAACATGATAAACTTTTTCTATTTTGAATAGGAATTCCATGTTGATGGTATTATAGGTACTTAACTAGCTACTGTCCACGGCTTTTTCCCCGCTTTCAAGTATCATTATTATGTCTGTCTTCGGTATACTATTTACATTCCTGCTAAATTAATTTAAGATTCGTTTTGCCATTTAGGCGTGAAAAGCTAACAGACAGAGTTCCTTCAAATTTATCATCATCATCATCCGCCTATAATAGTCCATTGCTGGACATAGGCCTGCTCTAATGAGCGCAATAGCGCCCTGTCTTCAGCTTGCCGCATCCAGCATCTGCCAGCAGTCTTTCGCAAATCGTCAGGCCGACCACCTGGTCGGCCTGACGATGTTTGTGATGGGAACCTGGTCGGAGGGCGTCCTACACTACGTTTGCCGAGTCGCGGTCTCCACTCAAGAACACGTTTACCCCAGCGGTTGTCGGTTCTTCTCGAGATATGGCCAGCCCACTGCCACTTCAGCTTGCTAATCCTTTGAGCTATGTCAATATGCTTGTTTCTCTGTCGGATGTATTCGTTGCGAGTCCTATCCTTCAGAGAAACTCCGAGCATAGCTCTCTCCATAGCTCTACGTATGTACCTACAAAATACTATTATTATAAATTTCCCTTCGTAGTATCTACTTACTATAATAATTATTCTCCGGCCTATCAACGTATTTTATAGACTCAAGTCTATAAAAATAGACGTAAATAATAAAAAGATAGTGAATGAAAGGATCATTGTACTGCTGTACGTAATCGATGTATAAATAATGACTAAATATGACGATATTATTGTCAGACGTAACCTTTATCTTGTATTGAGCATTTCTTGTAACGATAAGACGTTATCTAAAGATTGTGTGACAAACTACTAGCGTGAAGCGTTAGCGTAGGAACGTACTAGCGGGTAACCGCCACGGTTGAGACGCGGTTGAAATTAAGTTTGAAATTTTATGGTGGTTTAGTGCGTACAATCACAAGTGTTTGCTTAATGAGTACTGGATAAGCGGTTAGCCGCTTCTGCGGTTAGCCGCTTCTGCGGTTAACCGCTAGTGCGTAAGAACCCTTCGACAAGAACTATGTGTGAGCTATACCATTATAATACTCCCTTTAACTATACTTTTTATTTTCAATTTTTACTCATTGCAGTCGCTTAATTTTGCAATTATTCAAGGTTACAAAAGCTAGTCATTTACGAAATTAAGGCGACTAGCATTCAAAGCTGTTGCAGAGCCACTTAGGCTCACTTGAAGCGCGGATGCATATGCAACCTTCAACTGGCCATGATGAATAATGGTCTGATCTGCCCCCTGGTCATCAGGAAACAAAGAACGATTTGAGGCAAGCATGAATTGACGACTTCTGTGGCACAGCGAATGAAAGCCCTTCTGCGACGCGGTTGCGGATTCAATATTCACATCAGGAAAAAAAAAATGTACGATCTTTTTGGCTTTGCACGCGATTTTCAAGTAGCCTATGTCCGTCCTCGAGATACCATTTACCTCCATGCCAAATTTCATTTGGATCTGTTCAGCCGTTTAGTAGTGAAAAGGTAACAGACAGACAAACAGACAAAGTTACTTTAAAATTTAAATATATTGCGGATATTATATTGTACCCATAACATACTTAACACATTATTTAGAATGCAATGAAATGAATATTTGAGAATACTATGTGAAAAATGTGGCATAAAACCACACTCGTTTTAAATAAATTAACCATAGTCTTTTACAAATAGCACAGAAAATCTGTTCCTGAATACAACAGTTCGATCTACATATATAAAAAATCTCCCGCTAAGCTATTCCAAGTAAAGCCATGACGTCAAATTCGTGTGATACGACGGGCGGAGGCGCCGCCAATAATCTATAGATAATGTTATTTGTACTGAGCACCGCGGTTTGCGGTTGGTATGCCCATTTATGGGATAGTGTGAATCTGAACTGATTCCAGGGGGTTTAGTAATAATGTTATCTATCTGGCGGAAAGAGAATAGAATAGACTAAGGCCTCTTTCCGCCAGATATGTATAGATATATAAATTTACAGGATTGTCAAAGTTTCGAAGGATGAACAAACTTTTGTTGAGAGTTCTTGAATAGATACTGACGTAGTGGTACATTCGTGGTGGCACATAATAGTGATACGTAAATGGCGGAATTGGGACTTTTACGCAGTTAGTAGTCATGTTGTATTTATTTATTTATTTGGCAACTAATACTTACTGTACTTTCTTAGAATTAGTAAGCTGAAGAGTCAGTGGGCAGGTAATATAACTCGTAGAACTGATTACCGCCCGGGAGTAAAGGTTTTCGAGTGGCGGCCGTGATGCAACGCGAACCGGAGTGTTGGGAGAGCATCAAGTCGATGGACCGACGACGACATCGTTGCGTCGCAGCTAGTCGATGGATGGAGGCGGCTCAGGCCCGCTCTTTGTGGCATCGTATGGGGAGGCCTATGTCCAGCAGTGGACGTGTACGGGCTGATATGATCAAAATTATTCAAAATTAAAGCAATTTTTAGCTTAAGTATGCCTCAACAGCCTATGATTGTCCACTGCTGGACGCAGACCTCCCCCTGATAATCGCCTTATTGAATTTTATCTCATGGGGGATAGTGCCCATAATCATCAATAATAATAATAACCATTTATTTTTCTTCACAAAGGTTCTCTATAAGTAGATACAAAATATAGGTATTTAGTATACTAGATCGAACCTAAAATATAGGTATTTAGTATACTAGATCGAACCTGTTTTGTGAAGACTGGTGCCAGATGTAGGTTTAGTAAAACCTGTATTACAGGTCACCAGGGCTTCACTCTACGGACTCGTACATCACGCTGAGCATGCGGGTTGTGGATAGCAGTTCGGTGGTTAGATCTATTCTGCAAGAGGCGCTGCATTGAGCAACACAAATAAATAATATTATAGTTACCTACGTTCACGTGCGATCATAATGGGATGGAACCGTTTCAAACTGCAATATAAGCGGTTAGGTTCGCCCCGCCCTATCTTGTGAAAACGGGTTTGTGTGTAGAAATGTGAAGAAAAATTAATTTGTCAAAGCTGCAGCCCATTTTAATCACTGAATTATACTGAAGTAGTATTTGTTTAATAATTACTTAATTTTACAAACGTGTTACTAGGTCGCAAGTCGCAAGTACATTTTTATGATTCGCCGCCCACCTTGAATCACCAGACATCAAAAAACTGTGCCTACAGCATCAAATTTAATAGTTATACATATCAATCAGCCGTCAATCTGATAGCTGATCATTAGTTCGCACACCTTTCAAATAATATTATGCTAATTTCAACTTTGATTCGTCATAATTGCGTGTCGATGATAAAAAACTAAACATAGTCAACTTTATCGTACAAAATTGAAGGTATATAAAATCTGCAGTGGGGTGAAAAGAATTTCGAGAAGGAGCCCAAAAGGAGGATCCAGCTAGGTTGGGCAGCGTTTGGGAATCTACGTTGAGTCTTCTCGCCATCCATACTTAAATACGAAAGTTTTCAATCAGTGCGTCCTTCCAGGTGGGATGACGTCTTCTTACTAGGTAGGTACTTCTTTCTTCCATACCAAACAGGGAGATTGGTATGGAAGAAAAAAGTAGTAAGAAGACGTCCATATTCAACAAAGTTTTGTGCAAGACTCACTATGGAACATATCATTATAGCATCATCATGTGGTGAGCGTGCTTACGAACAGCGGCCCCGAGCCGAAGAACATTCTACGAAATATCAAGAGCATTCTACGAAAATCTTGAGACCATTTCCGTTCCAACTTTTCAACGCTTTGAATTAATACAATAGTTCAGTTTCCTGTGTAATATTATTTATAGGTACTGTACGCCTACCTTTGACACAGTAACAATGTTTTTCAGAATGATAACTTCCTTGCATACAATGCAGGTTTTACTTCACAAGTATGAGTAGTTAGACGCGGATAGTTACTAATGCTCGGCCAGTACCAGGTTGATCGCTATAGAGCAATTATAAAACGTGCTCTGTTCGAGCATTCCTCCATTTTGATTTTGGGGTAGTGCTCGAATCGTAATGCCGCTATCCCATCGCCACGCATTCTGGACACATCCACGCGGTGTATGTTAGCTGCGTGGGTTCATTTTGTTTAATAATCTGGTTATCATGCGTAGCGTGTGCGTGGATTGCGTGGAGGCACATTACATACATACATTTTCTTGAAAAGCGAAGCTAGCTAGACACATGTATGTAGCCTCTCCGTGCGTTGCAGTGATAGCGGCCTAATGTCATATTTGCCTACAAATTGTAATTGGTGTTTGAACTAATAATAATCAGCAGTCTATTCTACATAATCTAACTTTTATCTTCTTTTCGATATTGTTTTTCGCATCTTAGCCGTGTGGCTTAGAATTTGAACTACCCTAACAGTTCCTATGGGTGTCGTAAAAGGCGACTTATAGACATACATGCAGAATAGATCTAACCACCGAACTGCTATCCACAACCCGCATGCCCAGCGTGATGATTATGGGCACTATCCCCCATGAGATAAAAGTCAATAAGGCGATTATCAGGGGGAGGTCTGCGTCCAGCAGTGGACAATCATAGGCTGTTGAGGCTGAGGCTTTGAATCTTTCTCAAAACCGTCCTTTGCAGTTTATGTTAGCCTTGCAGGCCATTTTGGGCAATTTTTGTTGAATTGAGCTTGTTGAGTTGACGATGGAGTTTGACTACTGTTGAGATAAATGTATTTTTTGCTGGTAAACAAGCGGGTCTTTGCAATCTGTTTTTGTTGATTCTGTATGTCAACACAGCAGCATTTCACGACTTTGATGAAAATCTTTCTGTAGGTGTGGGAGAAACATGCAAATTGAATTGAAAAGGCGTAGGTTATGACAATAATAGAGTCATTTTGTCATTTTGCTTCGACTTACACAGAGAAATACAATAGCCGTTAAAAAGTATTTTTTTTAGTTAATAGACCTTCTTTTGGCCACAATCTCACCTGATGGAAATTGAAGATGTGGCCGACGATGTATCACGATACTTATTAGTACAACAAGAAAAAACTTTTAACTGTTTTCAATTTAATTTATTTTAATCTCCTAAACAATCTAATGATATAAATGGTAATTATAAGGTTTACGAAAAACTCGCAACATAAAAAGTGTTTGAGATGGTAAGCAAAAGGCTTACTAATAGATTTATATACTAGAAACAATATTAATCGGTACCTAACCTACTCAATTGATTTGAAAGATCGATCGATTTAAATCATTTAAGATTTTTTTGTCTATACAGTCAGTAGGACATCGATCATATCGACTCATTTGTGCCACAAAAACAATAACAGTAGTTTTAATTATTTCAAAGCAACGGTATAATCCGCTAATTATAATGTCAACATCCAATTAGGAAGTGTCAACGTCAATGAAAACAAATGATTATCAATACTATAATAATAATTGATCATTGAGAGATTTTTTGCGAGAGTGAATCATAGAATGAATTCAATTCTACGGCCGATGTCTGATTTAAACCAGAGATTTTTATCTTCCATAGTTATTAGTGTCCGACTGAAACTGGATTTTCAGAAGAAACTGAAATAGAACCTTCGGCTTCGGTGACGGTTTTGACCGAAACTGAACCTCTTTAAAGCTTTTTAAAAAGCGATGATATAGTGAAATGTCGTGCAATTCTATCCCAAAAATAAACTCTTTTCCTATTAGCAAATAAAATAGAGGTACCATTACATATAATTATTAAATAGGATACACGTAAACTTTCTCTGGCTCTTATCTCAGTTTCTTAACAACCTGTAAAGTTAATACGTTATTTTTAAGAACTATTTAATGAAAATGTTGTCTCCGACATGGAATATTGGGTGCAGTAACAGAATTTTAGCAATACTTCTTACGCTTTATGTAATTTAAATGTATTAAATGATCCGTGGAACTACTGGCCCTATTCTTCAAATTCTATATTAATACGTAATATATGTAGAGACTTGTGCATTTTAGTGTATCTATTAATTTTATTTTCTTGCGTATGGTCTAACTACTTTACTTTTGACTACGTATATTCCTAAACTACCTACGTATTTTCTGTTTCCTGTGTTTATGGTACCCATACATAATACTGTATTATTATCGATGTCTACGTTTAAATTTTTTAAATTATTATATAGGTTGAGTATATAAAGTACTATTGTTAAAATGTGTTGATCGAAGAAGAGATTATGTAAAAAACGCACTATCACAGATGGTCCTGACGTGACCTTTGGAATATACTGTAAACCAGGTGAGTTTGTGGTCAATCTATAGACTATAAAAAAACAGCGCTGGGTAGGCACACCAGGTCCACATTGCTGAAAATGGCTCATTTTTGCAATAAACACTGCATAAATTTAAGTTATTTCTATTATTTTCTCCCTTCTTTCATTTATTTCGAAATCAATATGGTAAGCAGGTACAAGCCAAGCCACGGGCTGATGCTATTAGAGCATAAATCATAAAGAGCTGCACAGAAAGTATTATATTTATAGACAGACACATCTCAAACAATAACTATTAGTCTGAATCATTTTCTGACTTCGCTTGTACAATTTTTCCTTTGATATTTCCAAGGCTTCCTCTTAAAAGCTATGTTCTTTGTTTACATCAATTTATTTACAAAATACAGTTCAAGGTAAAATTTCAGTTCAGACTGTTTAGTATACCTTATTTTAGTAATAGACTGCTTGCGGCGGTGTATATTAACGTCTAAAATTATTTTGGCCTCGGTTTTTCTTAAAAGGTTTGGCTGAAGATATCCGAGACATTTACGTTTTTACCAATATGTAAGCTTCAGTCTGTAAGGAAATTTAATAAAGTCCCAAAAATTTTCGATTTCTACAAAAATTTTTTTGCTTCGAGTCCTTCCGAAGTCGAAAATATTTTGACATTATTAAATTTTCGTAGAAAATTGCCTCAGTGCGAATTACGCACTATAAAACAAAAACCCTAAGTTTCAGTCTGTTTTTATTTGGGAATAGTATATTTAGTTTATTTGATCCGAACCAAAAAAAAAAATCCCCATAACAAGCTCTGCTTAGATTGAGATTAGATGATGCTGTGTGGATTGTCTCTCATTTTGGTGCACTAAGCCACCTGAGTATTTAAATATGTAAAGTTTTTTCACCAACACATTTCATTTGTTTACCTACTATCTTACACATAGATCAAATATTGTAGCAGGCAACCATCATCAGCCTATACTAGTCCACTGCTGGACATAGGCCATCCCTAATGAGCGCCATAGCGCCCTGTCTTCAGCTTGCCGCATCCAGCATCTGCCAGCAGTCTTTCGCGTCATCCCACCTGGTCGGAGGGCGTCCTACACTACGTTTGCCGAGTCGCGGTCTCCACTCAAGAACACGTTTACCCCAGCGGCTGTTGCAGGCAATGAAGTAGGTAGTATAATTAATTGCTAAACAAACATAAAAATCTCGAATATCAACTTCATACCCACTTTGTAGGTAGGTACAGCCGTAGTGAATTGTTTTTAATCCGAGGCGGGACTGCGTGACCTTTGAGCGGGGTTCAGAACGCATGCGTCTCTCTTACTGCACTACTAGCTGACCGCAATTTCATTCGCATGGACTTTAGTAATACCTACTTTAAGTAGTATTGGTTTCCATGTAAACTATCAACGCCAAAGTTTAAACAACCAATCCTTTACTATTTTAAAATTGTTATGAGAAAACCTTAGCATACTAATTTCCAAAAATCCGTTCATAGCGGGTGCCGACGTCCTAAAAGGAAACTCCATGCAACTTTTCAGCTTCGTAGCTCTTGTAATTTCAGAGATTGATATGTCACCCAGTTTTCTCTACTCTTTTATTTATATACATACATATAGATGTGGTGCCTTTTTGCTTGTACAATTGTTTATTGTGTGTTTGTGTGTATTTGAACATGAAATTTCATCAGAAAATAAACATTTTCGGTGTTTTGGTGCTGGCCGGCGTTTTTTTGGCAATTTTCCCTTTCCTTTAACTTTACATGAACATCAGGTAGGTATTTCTAACCAATTTCAGATTATTTACATGCTAAGTGGTAGGAAATTTCATGGAGAATTTTAATATATATACATTTAGGTAGGTAATCTCCATTATCATGGAGAAATCTGCGAAAGAACCCCAACACTCCCACCCGGCGCGCGGAACGCGAAAACGTCCCGCCACCCAGCCGACCGTCAACGGCATAACGCGCGCGCGGCGCCCGACCGTCGAGAGGATATATGTACATTAGTAAAATATACCCTATTTATATGAAGTAAATGTTAACATCAAAAGTAATGTCGTTGTCAACAACTTCATACCCACGTTGTAGGTAGGTCCAGCCCTAGTGATATTTTTTTCTGGGGCGGGACAACGCGACCTTTGTGCAGGGTTCATAACGCATGCGTCTCTCGTACTGCACTTAATTACCTATACCTATTGCATTAGTAAAATGTACTCTATTCATATAAAGTAATGTTAAGTGATTTGATTTCGTTCAAGCCAACTTTGGTTTTATAAATTTGGCTGGACTGGCGTTATTGCTCAAAAGGGTTTATTTTTCTGCCCCGAATTTCGGGCTTAGAAAGCTCTATAAGGTGTACATCAGACCTTGAATGGTTTAAAGGTACTATGATTCTCCTTTGACCGTTCTTTTTCTGGCTAGTCTTGTAATTCATTTATGAAAAAGAACGGTTAATTCTACTATTTAAAATAAGTACCAATGAATCACAAAATACTGCAAAAAATTGTGTGCATATAACACACACACAATATCCAATACAATTTAATAACCTAAGGTTTTTGTAACATAGTAAAATTAGAAATTAAATAAGTTCCCTAAAATTTTCAATTTCGGCAGGACTCGAACCTGCGCCCCACTCTCAGTACGGATGTAAGCCACATTAAGTCTAAGTTTAGTTTTTTATGAACTTCACTATGAACCTCACTATACTATATATTACTATACTATGAACCTCACTATATTTAGCTCGATATATCATAGCTCTGGTACTTCTATAGTAATGCTTAGTGATTCTATGACATAAAGAGCTTCAGCTTACACACTCATTTCGCTGACCAAGCACTCTAGTAAAAAACAACCATTCTCATTCATTATCCATATTTGTAAACAACATTTGAAACCGCACAAACATACGAAAAATTAAAATAAAAGCTCACAAATTGGTACTTTCACGTTTACAGCGCTCTTTACTTCCATAGTTTTATTGTTTTAGTCAACAGAGACATACGATATTCTTTATGAAGTACAAATAGCGCTCCTAGACTGGCCATCACTTTGTTTTACGGCCCGTTAAGCTCTAAAGCTAGGACTGAGCGTGAGCGGAGCGTTGAGCAGAGCGGTAAGCGTAAAGGAGTCAACTGGAAGCGTTGTGTGCTAACTTACAGATAATTAAAAAATATTTACAGGCTCGATCACCTTTTGGAATCATATGTCATAATATCCTGGCACCGATCGTTTTGATGTTGTTTGTTAAAATGTTGAAGTATTCCCATTGGAGCACCGAATTTTAGGAGCACCGACCTAGGAGAACCGATTTTAAGTCCTGCCAAGAAAAAGTTTCTAGTAATGTAGTTTCGATAATCACTAGCTGTAACGTTGCAATATATAGTTTTAGAACTAGATAGGTACTAGGTAAAACAGTTTCTCTATATCATTTAGTTCATTTCCATTGACAGTTGTCAAAATTGTCCAAGAATTCAACAGTAAAATTTTAGCTATTAGGAAATATTTTTGGTTTAATTTTTTTTATCATGCTTGTAATAAACTATTTAAAACAATATCAGGCAGGCAAACTAGAAATTTTCCCTATTTTACAAGCACTTAAAAAGTTCCGAAAGCTTTCCGCTCAGCTAGTATCAGACTATCTACCCTTAAAGTCCCCTAGAGGCCTCCACTGATTTGTATAACGTGCTAACTCGCAGAGTTGCACGGTCTATGTTGCATGGACTTAAAAGCTTCGATTTATTATTGTTGCGACTTATCTATGGATTTGTACTTTGTATAAAGTAGGACGAGATGAATGATCAACACGACACCTTGAGACAGCTGACGGATAAGTTCAATTGAAATATCAAATCATGCAATGTTTAAGGAATTGTAGGTATTTTAATCAATAAATCAATCAAAATAACCGGTCATTATCTGCTTTTATGTGGTGGATTTACTCATTAATATTTAATCGATAAATGCCATAAAAATGCATTTTCATTTTCAAGTTACGCACGTAACGATCGCTATATTGCTCGTTGGTCATGACGTCATCTAAACAAATGCGCTGATGTTGCTGATGATAGTTGATACTTTTTATGACGTAATAACATTGCACTATACTATTTCATAGTGTAAAAAAACATAATAAAACACTGAAAGTTTTGAATTGAATTTTAATAATATAATTTGTTATTTTATGAAAAAAAACCGACATTTTACGGCTTAGGTATCATCATAATAATATAATATCGGATTTTTCCTCATGTAGAGTAAAATACCCTAACTACACTAATATTATAATGTGGAAAGATTTGTATTTTTGTATTTAACGAATAAACTTAAAAACTACTAATACTACTAATTTTTTTTCACTATTATGAAGCTTACTTTTCAAGGAGTGACTAAAGGCTTTGTTTTGTCCCGGGATTCCCATGAAACGGGAACTACGCGGGTGAAACTGCGAGGCACTGCTAGTAAATTATAACTTGCATTAGTTGGAGAACCATTTGATCATCATCATCATCAGCCTATACCAGTCCACTGCTGGACATAGGCCTCCCCTAATGCAGCATCTGCCAGCAATTTTTCGCAAATCGTCATCCCACCTGGTTGGAGGGCGTCCCACACTACGTTTGCCGAGTCGCGGTCTCACTCAAGAACACGTTTACCCCAGCGGTTGTCGGTTCTTCTCGAAATATGGCCAGCCCACTGCCATTTCAGCTTGCTAATCCTTTGAGCTATGTCGGTAACCTTGGTTATCTGTCGACCATTCTGACCTGTCTGACCATTTGATGCTACTATATAATTACTAGCGGTCCGCCCCGGCTTCGCACGGGTCGTTATTTTTTCGTCAATTTTAGAATGTTTTTGATACTTCTTATCCTATTCCGGACTATGAGAAATCCAACAAATCAAAAACCATGAAAATCAGTCCCGTCGTTCTTGTGTTATAAATGGTGTAACTAACACGACTTTGTTTTATGTTTATAGATTTACATAAGTAATGCATTAGCGAACCTATAAATCAGCAGTCAATCCCTGAATGATTGTAATAGTGCCATTACATCACCAACACCCATTAATGCAGTTTTGACGCAGTCGTGACTGTTGCAGAGACCTCGTTGACTCGGGTCACTTGGCAAGTCACACCACACTAGTCACCATCTAGACTTGCGACAAGAAGCGGTTACATATTTTGGAATGCATTGTTTATTATAATTTACAACGGTCGGTAAAATTAATTATCTTTCTTATTTCATTTGATTTTAATTGCAGTATTTGATTGATTAGTTTAATTTTCTTTTAGTTGTATTAGTTTTAATTTTTTCGTTGTGCAATGGAGCACAAAAAAGCATCAAACCCAAAGCTAAACAGAACTTGTGTTACCGATGAATTTAGCACAATAAATTGATAAATAAATATTACTATTCGATTGTTTTTGAATAGTAGAAAAGGTGTCTTAAAATAGACTTGCCATTAAAACAAAAAAACAAAAGGAACATATATGAATAGATATAAATTAAATACAGTCTCTCATTAAATCTAAAGAATACTATCAAAATGATGATTTACAGGGTGTGCTAAGAGAGGGGGATGCAATGTATGATTATGATAACTTATTCAAAAATCAACAAATGCTTAGCAGTGAATGAGCTAACGACGACGTAGCGCAACGATTCGAAGGTGATAGGTGTCCCACTCCTTTACTCTTTCAGTCCAATAATTATGATACGAACTGTACATAATTTTTTTCTTGACCTCATCATCCCACTTCACATCACATCACACTAATCAAATCAC
Source organism: Eupithecia vulgata (assembly GCA_946478455.1). Taxonomy (NCBI): domain Eukaryota; kingdom Metazoa; phylum Arthropoda; class Insecta; order Lepidoptera; family Geometridae; genus Eupithecia; species Eupithecia vulgata. The sequence continues at coordinate 4,895,391 of OX297869.1, read as the reverse complement.
GCTAATAATATATTATAAATGCGAATGTATGTCACCTCTTAACAACAAAACTACTCAACGGATCGGACTGAAGTTTTGCATTCGGGTAGTTCTAGGCGTGGAATGAAACATAGGCTAGTTTTTATCCCATGAATCAGTTTTCATGGCATAGAAATAAACTCATAACTTTTTTCTTTTGCGAAGCCGCGAGCAGCAATTAGTCTAACGTATCTTTGCCAATGGCAGAGGATCAACAATAAGGGTATCTAAGTAGATCGAAAGTTTATTGGGAGTCCATTGAGTGCTGATCAAGCTCAGTGTAGGCCTACCTTTAACTGACTGGTGAGATCAATGCTAAATTATAAGTAAATCTTTAATTGATTGTCATTTGTTTTTTGAGCGTTCTTCGAAGTTTGAATTCGTAGAAACAAAAGACATGTGTGAACTAATAATGATTTTTATCGACTGACGCTGGTACACCACCTGATTCACAAACTGTGGATGAATTATCTGTCACCTGTTCTGAAGCACATGGTTCCAACTAATTTTAGCAAAATCTTTAAATTTTTAAGGTAAAACATTGAAAATATAAATAAAATATTAGCAACAGGTGTAACAACAAGCCCATATTGATTGGCCAAAACTAGTTATACAGCTGAGTAATATGATACGGCTGACTTTGGCGTCAGATCGACTGGCTTTGTCACTTTTTATGGTAGGTATACCTGTGAATAACAAGTAAGCCACGGATTAGTACAAATATTTTGACAAGAGACTGATATGTCGTTCAACTTTGAATCGTACAATGATCCTAGCCTAGGTATTTAATTCTCTAGACTATTGTGTTTTTCATTCCTAATGCGATCGATGTGTCGTCCTTTACAATATCCTTAAGATGAAGTGGGACCCAAAACCCAGGTTTTGTCTGTACGAAAAATCCATTTTAAGGCAAGAAAACACTATTTTTTAATCTTTTTTGATGATTCTCGAAGGTTTAGGATTTTAGTTAGTGCGTTATATAAGTCGAAACACGATTGACTCAACTTGACTCGATAGAAAAAAAATCACAAAGTTTCCTCTAAATTTTCATTTTTACTACCGAAAACCAGTTTCATTTGCTAGTTATTTAACATATGTATTTTAATGAAATGTCGTCTAAAAAATACTTAACTAAACACTTAAGTAAAGTAAAGTAAAGTAAAGTAAAGTAAAAGTTCGTTTATTGCTTGAAAATACAATGTCATAAAGAAGATCTTTAGCAATATCGCTTTAAGCGATAAGGCCGCCAAATCCATTGCTATTCTATTTTATATGTAAAATATAAAATAATCTCTTTTTTTATTAATTGGTGATGAATAAAGTATTATCTATCTATCTATCAAATTTATAAAAAAAAGCCTCCCTTTCTCGCCTTCACCGCGCGGTGTTAGCTCGTCCTTGTCTCGAAAAAGCGAACCCACTTCGACTTAAGCTAAGACTAAGATAGAAAAGAATAGGTACCTAAACAACTCCTTAGATAGATCTAATGAATTATGTTGTCGTCTTTAATAATTATTTATAATCAGTTTTGAACTAACCTATAATTTTGTTCAAACCTCAACAGGCCTCCCCCTGATTTTTTTATCTCATGGGGATAATGTCCGTAATCCCCACGCTGGGCATGCGGGTAGGGGATCGCAGTGCGGTGGTAGATATATTCTGCAAGAGGCGCTGCTGCCCCCGGTGTATGTCCCTTAGTCGCCTCTTACGACACTCTCGGGTAGAGTTGGGATCTCTGGTGGTTGGGATGGTGCAAGTTTTAAGCACAACTGGCGGCTGTTGTTCAAAACTGATTATTGTAGCACCCAGATTTGCTGAGTTTGCTGAGTTTAAACTCAGCAAATCTGGATGATACAATCCTACGTAAAGTAGCTTCTAAGCGATAAGGCCGCCTATTGTCCTTGTCTTCAGTAATGTCCTCTGTAACGTTATTTTTCTGGTGCACAAAAAATATTTTTTTGTATTGTATTGTATGGTTCTATCGGTTTTAGTTTTCTGTTGTTGAAGAACCATTCAGCGAAATTAGTGTCTCCTTCAATCGATACTTTACTTAATGGTCTAAATTTATTGCTAGGCAAACATTATTTATTTTTATTTGATAATAATGCTATCTGTGTTTACTATTGGTTTTTTCCTTATTGTTTTATAACTTCCTATTATATTATTTCTGTCAATACAATACTTTATTGCCAACCTTATAAAAGTTAAATTTTATTTATTTATTCATTGTTATCACCAGTCGGGCGCATGTCCAAGACGCTGGCTGCATTGCCCCGCTGTAAGGCAATGCTAATGCGCTGTGCCAGATACTCACCAGAATGCTGCTCTCGGGTCACGCGTCGTTTTGACCAGACGCTCAATTGTTTCAATTATAAATACTCTGTTATTTGATTGTGACGACCGATGTGGCGCGGTGGGCGAAGGTCTGCCTGCGACGCAGAAGGTTGCGGGTTCGATTCCCGCCTCGGGACAAATGTGTGTACGATCTGCAGACATTTGTTCAGGGTGTTCTGGTCGTTTTCTATGTATAATAAAAATATCTATGTATGTAATGTATATCAGTTATCTAGTACCCATAACACAAGCTATGCTTAGCTTGGGGCTAGGTAATGCTGTGTGAATTGTCCAGCATTATTTATTTATTTATTGTAAATTTCATTCTTAATAAATTCATTGTTAAGATTATGTACCTACATACATATAAATTGTCGAGGGTTTCATTATATAAGTTCATAAATAGTGTATATCAATGGGAGCGTTAACTATTAGTGGATTTTTGACAGATGTTAAACGAAATCGTTGCCATTTACGCTGATCATCAAAACTAAATTCAAATAAAAGACATACCTTAGCTCATGGTATATATCTGACTCATGCACATTTCAAGAGATAATTTCACAGACCATTATTAAAATCCAATTTGCTTAATAGCGAACTCTCCTCGAACTCATTTTATTCTCATAACAGCCTTGTATGGTAATCTGCTCCGTTTCTGGTGACTCATGGGCACCGGGTGTTGTATTTTATAACTTGTATTTTGTGGTTTTGCTAGTTGTTATAGTTTTTCTTTTATCAATAAAGCTATTACTGTCCAAGGTTTCTAGGCCTAATTAAGCACTTGACAATGGTTATAAAAATAGGAATGGTTTATTGTCCTGATTTGTTTTCTTATATGAAATGAATTAAATGATAGTTATTTAATTTATCCTAAATCTACTACACAAAAATAAATATATCTTATGATACAACATTATACGTAGGTTTTGCTGCTTATTTTGTGCGCATTAGGGATTAGGACAAATATTATGGCCTACACTCAGCATTGTGCTGGAAAGCCTTGATGTGTCCCAGCGCTGGTCTTCAGTGCATGCCAGAGAAGGCAGGTCACGTCACGACCATGTGGTAGTGCGCTATTTTACAAACTACAGAATTACGACAAATTATAAAGTACAATAAAATTTTCGACTTCCACGACAACCTTATTACGGGTGTGCTCTAACCAACTAAGCCACGAAGTCTCTGTCGGTTTTCGTCGAAAATCTTTGGTGACTCCACCTACAGAGAAAACATTAAAGTTTCCAAAGACTAAAGTTACATTTAGTTCGTTTGACGAGAGGTGTTGCCGTTGCTAAATTCTAAGGATTTTTGTTATATTTTTTTTGGGAACTTATTTCATTTCTTAGAGATGCCCAGAGTGCGGGTAAGCACTATAACAAAAATTCTTACAATAAAATTAACTGAGCTACCTGTAGATTGTTTGCAACAGTTTGCAGATAGCTCAATTATTTCTATTGTAAATAGTAATAGGTATTAATTTATTTCTATTATTTGATTGTAATTTTCTTTCCTATTAAATTAAGTCATAACAATAAACTCTAAAATGTTACTAAAAATAAAAAAAACCAGTGAAGTGTGAATTACAATAATTTTACGTTATTTACTATGTAGACACTATATTATACACAGAATTATATTGACCAGTGGGCAAGTACGGGGATCGTTCTCAAGGGTGGAATAACAACAACGACACCGCATCGAAATACATTGCGTACCTACATTGTTGAAGTTAAACTTTTAATTAAATAATTTACCCATTTTATGACAAAGTGACGTATTTTTCTCTATGTAGAACACTACAGAACAATACCCGTCCTTGCAATTCTTCTTTGCGTTAAGCTAAATATATCCCTAGCTGTATGCTAGGGATATATTTAGCTTAACGCATTCACGGCCCAGCCTTGGCGGTGCGACCCGAAGGAGCACGCCGCTGCTACAACGGAGCAGGAGCACGGCTTCTGCGTCTTGGGCCATGAAAGTGTTCATACATTCTAATCTAATCTAAATCTGTGCATAATCAAAGTAAAAAGGTTTTTTTTATTTGAGTCTAATTTATTAATCTATGTTGCCCTTGGAAATCATATTATTACCCTAACACAAGTTTTGTTTAGCTTGGGGCTAGATGATGCTGAGTGGATTGTCCAGTATTATTTATTTATTTATGAGTCTCCATCCTTCGTATTTTAATAGCCTAGATAATGATGTATTGTTGGTATATGTATTTTGAAGTGTGCATGTGTGGGTACGCATAGTAACGTAATGCTACCCGTCGGCAACATTTTCTTCAGTAACCAGTACTAATTGACGACTCGTGTCTGAGAGGTAGGAACCTTATGGCTACTTCTTGAGAGATGATAATTGATCGATGACTGATCTTCTGTGACAACAGTGCTTTTATCTTGCGGTTTTAATCATTTATTTATGTGGTTTGCACGTTTTTGATGCTTGGCACAGATACATAGCCTGTATATAAAGCGTTTATAACGCTTTTGGTAACTATTTCAAAAACATCTGGTCACCTACATCCAGATGGTTTTTAAAACGCAAGTTACCAAAGCGCGTGGTTTTCTTGTCCATATCATATGGCTTAACTCACACGATAAAACTACGTCTTACTAGAAGAACTAAAACACACTAATATTATCAATGCGAAATAATAATAAATACATAAATAATGCTGAACAATTTACACAGCATTATCTAGTCCCATAAGCTAAGCAGAGCTTGTGTTATGGGTACTAGATAACTGATAGGTATACAAATACAATACATTACATAGATAGATTTTTTTATTATACATAGAAAACGACCAGAACACCCGGAACAAATGCCTGCAGATCGTACAAATATTTGTCCCAAGGCGGGAATCGAACCCGCAACTTCCTGCGTCGCAGGCGGACCTTCGCCCACCGCACCACAGAGGTCGTCGAAAGTTTAGATGGATGGATGGATAGATGTATGCTCTATCACGACAGAACGGCTGAACGGATCTTAATGAAATTTGGCACAGAGATAGATTATAGTCTGGAATAGCACATAGGTTATGTTTTACTCTGGAATTCCCACGGGAACGGGAACTACGCGGGTGAAACCGCGAGGCGCTGCTAGTATATAAAACTGAAATAGGTACCTACATTATGTTATTGTGTACCTATTACAGAGAGCTTTTTTATTGAAAAGCGCCTGGATTGGACTAAATACAATTGAGCTACCGATTTGAACTTTTCGTATTAGATATATTAGTAACAAATAAGGGAATCAAAAAATATGAATATGAAAGTAGGATATTAGCAAACTTTCCATGTTGTATCATCTCTATAAGCAGCCTGCATCTCAAAGCCCGCAAGAAATGCAATACGAAACGTAACCGACATCTGAGCGGTTACAACTGCGTACCGACATATAATTTGTCAAGCAATTTAAATAATATGCATGATTATATATCTATTAAAGGCATAAGACGTGTTGATATCGGCTAATGAGGTGAAGTCGGGCTACTGTGATTGGATTTGAGTGAAAGTCGAAAGGTCGGGGTTCTTATGGAGTAATTTGCAGAGTTTTTGGTGCAGTATTGCAGTGATTTTGTCAATTTACTTTCCAATCGTCATTATCGTCCAGTGTACACATATGTTTATGAATATGAGCTTAAGGTATGATGTAAGATAAAGCACTGCAGCTCTCTGCCATTTTTATTTTATGAGACCCAATGAAACAGCTATGTAGAAAAATTCACAAGTTCGCCAAAAAATCGCATCAATTTACAAGCCATTTTTCTGTGTCTGCCGTGACTGCCTTGTAAAACTATATCTTATTTATTACTACATTCTGACTGTTTTCTACCTGTAGGTATGCTGAAGTTTATTGAAATAAAAAGAAACCTGTATGTCATTGCAGGTCCAGATTTTATGTGTTTAAAATTTCAGCCCAATCCATTCAGTAGTTTTTGCATTGGTCTCCGGCCAATCAACTTCGCAACGGTTTATAAAATTCGGATCATCACCCGAAAAGACACTGGAAAAGTCACAGAAGTTTATACATCAAAATGTAGGCTTGGTTTTTTGGCTAATCCCCTTCTATAGTTACACACACGCTGTATGCTTCAAAATCACAATTTCAACGAAATTTATGGGAAATTTCGTTCAAATTCTAATTTCTAATTGATCATTGCTCCTGCTAATTCTTTTAAGAATGATTCCAACTCCTGTCAATCTCTATTTATCTCTTTTAAACCAGTTTCCCACGTCCGGCACCGTCCGTGTTTATGTCGGCTCATAATTGACTTGTCGTGTCTGATTACCGTTCATTATTTGTGTTACGATATCGCCCGCGCTTGTTATCTTGCACTGTGTTTATGTACGAAGTGCGAATACAGCTCTGTTAATTGAATAGCAGAAAGCTGCAGTGCTAGATTAATCTTGTCTTATAAGTGAAAAACGTGAGCTGGATAGGCCAGGGTGAGTATATTCCAGTTACACTACGGAAAATTGTGACAATGTCTAACGACAGACATTTGAATCATATTACAATGAAAGAGATTTTCACCAGAAGTCAGCTAATGCAAAATATTTTTTTTCATCGACGACGGGTTAAATTGTCTAAGATCATGAAACAACAGAAGAAGCATAAGGTGAAACGTGTGAGTAAGAAGAAGATGGCTGATATGACAATAGAAAAAAAACATGTTGCATTGACTCCACTTAGAGTTTGATATTCTTGTACTTATTACAGTACAAGAACATGATGCATTTTTTTCCACTTATGGAGAAAAATTTAAGTGAAGTAAAAATCAATAACACCATAATTCTAATTTGATAATAATTAAAGAAACAAAGTTAATAAAGCTAATCGTTTACAATAAAGACCTCGGATAGCATAAACATCACAGCAACAGTCTGTACCAGTCCACGCGGTGGACATAAACCTCAACTGATAAGTGTCTTATTGGATCTTGTCATTGTGAGTCATGCCATGGTCCCGCTGGCATGATCACGCTGTCCATGGGAATCGCAGTTGGTGATGGGTCTGATAAGCAGAAGGCGCTGCTGTCGCGACGAAGAGGCAACTAAGGGATAAACACCAGGGGGTGTCTGGTATCCCTGAGTCGCCTCTTATGATTCATCATCATCATCATCATCAGCCTATATTTGTCCACTGCTGGACATAGGCCTCCCCTAATGAGCGCCATAGCGCCCTGTCTTCAGCTTGCCGCATCCAGCATCTGCCAGCAGTCTTTCGCAAATCGTCATCCCACCTGGTCGGAGGGCGTCCTACACTACGTTTGCCGAGTCGCGGTCTCCACTCAAGAACACGTTTACCCCAGCGGTTGTCGGTTCTTCTCGAGATATGGCCAGCCCACTGCCACTTCAGCTTGCTAATCCTTTGAGCTATGTCGATAACCTTAGTTCTCTGTCGGATGTACTCGTTACGAATCCTATCCTTCAGAGAAACTCCGAGCATAGCTCTCTCCATAGCTCGCTGGGCGACTTTAAACTGGTGGACCAGCCCTACCGTGAGTGTCCACGTCTCAGCTCCGTAGGTCATGACGGGTAGAACGCACTGATTAAAAACTTTCGTTTTCAAGCATTGGGGTATGGATGACGACAAGACTCGACGTAGTTTGCCAAACGCGGCCCAACCCAGCTGGATCCTCCTCCTGGCCTCCTTCTCGAAATTGTTTTTACCCAACTGCAGAATCTGCCCAAGGTAAGTATACTCGGAAACAATTTCGATAAGGTGACCATGTACGACCACCGGTCCCGGATCAATGTGACCATTGATCATGACCTTGGTTTTATCCAAGTTCATGCCAAGACCGATGCGTCTCGAGGCTGAAGCTAGGTCGGTCAGCATCCGGTTTAGCTCCTCAAGCGACTCCGCCATTAAGACTATGTCATCAGCGAATCGCAGGTGTGAGATGTAATCGCCGTTTATGTTGATGCCCTTACCTTTCCAGTCCAGCGTCTTAAACACATCTTCCAACGCGCTTGTGAACAGTTTCGGGGATATAACATCCCCCTGTCTCACTCCTCTGCGCAGTTGAATAGGTTTAGACTGCTGGCCCTGTACTTGGACACTCATGGTGGCGGCATCATAAAGACATCTCAGCACCTCGATATAACGATAGTCTACTTGGCATCGCTGTAAGGATTCCAGAACAGCCCAGGTTTCGACAGAGTCAAAGGCCTTTTCATAGTCCACAAAGGCCAGACACAGGGGCTGATTATACTCTTCGGACTTCTGTATAATCTGCCTCACCGTGTGTATGTGGTCTATGGTGCCATATCCTCCGCGAAACCCGGCCTGTTCCGGTGGCTGGAACTCGTCGAGTCTTCTGGCGAGACGATTCGTGACCACTCGTGAGAACAACTTATAGACATGGCTCAGGAGCGATATAGGTCTGTAATTTTTAAGGAGGGTTTTGTCGCCCTTCTTAAAAAAGAGCACCACCAAACTCCCGCTCCATGCCTTTGGAGTTCTCCCACTGTGAAGGACGGCATTGAAGAGGTTCTGTAATTCCTGTAAAACAGGGGTTCCTCCAGCTTTCAAAAGCTCTGATGAAATTCCGTCTTCACCGGGGGCTTTTCCATTTTTAAGCTGCCTCAGAGCTAACACGATCTCGTCTTGACTGATGTCCGGCAGTTCGTCGGTGTAGTGGCGTGTCAGGGTGGCTCTAGAATCGTGGTCATTTCGTTGGGCATGAGGGGCATGTGCAGCGTATAAACGGCCATAGAAATCCTCGATCTCGGCTAAGATCTCTGGCTTTGACAATACGGTCCTCCCATCGAGCGTTTTAAGCTTCGTCAGGTGGCTCCTGCCAAGCTGCTGAGTGAATACTTTGGACCCTCGGTTTCGCTCTATCGCCTCTTCAATGAGGCGTGTGTTGGAGCTCCGAAGGTCACGCCGTACCATCTTCGCAATTCGCTTGTTCAGGTCTGACCTCTCTGTCGAAGTCGCCTGGGTGGTTTCCCGTCTTTTTGTCATTAGTCCTAAAGTCTCATCCGAGAGTTTAGACTTCCTGCCAGTGCGCTGCATTTTGCAGAACTTGATGCCCTCGTCTCTCAACGTTTCGACCAGATTATGTAGGGTCTCGTCTGCGTCATCAGTGGGTTCCAAGGCAACAAATCTATTCCTGAGAAGCTGCTGAAACTTCTCAGTGCCCGCCATGATTTGGATTGGGTTAGGTCGGAGCGTGGACTTCATCAGAAGATTTCTCTCAAGCTTCAGGTTGATATTCAGAGAGCCTCGGAGGAGTCGGTGATCAGATCCGGTATTAAACCTGTTGATCACTGAGACATCTCTGAATATGTGCTTGCTATCCGTCATGATGAAGTCGATCTCATTTTTTGTCACAGTGTCCGGGCTTCGCCATGTCCACTTCCTTTGAGGCTGCTTCTTAAAGAAGGAGTTCATTAAGAATAGCTCCTCTTTCTCAAGGAAGTTAACAAGCATTTGCCCCCTGTGATTCCTAACTCCATAACCATGCGGGCCTATTCGGGATTCGTTGCCAGTCTGGGTTCCCACCTTGCCATTAAAGTCCCCCATAACAACGTTGAAGTGGGCCTTAGTGGTCTTATGCAAGGCTTTGGATATGTCTTCATACATATCCTCCACTTCATCATCCGAGTGTGCCGAGGTCGGTGCGTAGACCTGAATGACCTTCATGCTATACCGTTCGGATAGCCGAAGGATCAGGTACGCTACCCTGGTCGACACACTGGAGATTTCTTGGACGTTGTTAGAGAGAGCCTTATTGACGAGGAAACCTACGCCACCCTGGGATGTTTTATCACCCTCGCGAAAGTAGAGAAGATGGCCCGAGTCCAGAGTTACGGTGTCCTCCCCCTCTCTTCGGACTTCACATAACCCCAGAACATGCCATTTGATGTTCTCTAACTCCACTTCCAACTGCGCTAGATGTTGGTCAAGCCTCAGAGTGCGTCCGTTGTACGTAGCCAGGGTCAGTTGTTGGTGGCAGCCTGTTGTAGCCCGGTGATTCCTAGCACCCCCTGCCAAGCCGTTACCATGGCCGCTGCCATGGCCAGGAATAGCGAGGCGGCCGGGAACTGGGGGCCATTTTTTGGGTCCTTGCATCATTGGGGGGTAATGCCCATAATCCCCACGCTGGGCATGCGGGTTGGGGATCGCAGTTTAGTGGTGTATTTGTTCTTCAGGGGGCGCTGCTGCCCACCCCCCGGTTTGTGTCCCTTAGTCGCCTCCTACGACACCCACGGGAAGAGTTGGGGTGGTTGCTATTCTATATGGCCGGCACCACACGGCCTCTTATGATTACACCTGCGGAAATAAATGCATATCCTAAGCTGGCATTACAATTCACACATTTTAACATTCTTGTGTATTTTTTATAAACTGCGTGTACCTTGATTTTGATGTGTATATGCCTCAACAATGAGGCTCTGAGGATGTCATTCGAAGTAAGTAACCCGGACTTATAGCTCTGAACTATCACAATGCAAAGTTACCAGTCACCGTCTCGGTTTTCCCAATCTTTGTGAATTTGAAACGGGTAATTTAATTCATTAAACTATTTAAATTTACACGCTTTTTCGGCAAATCAGGATGTCCGGCAAGCGGTCGTAGTACTTGTGACGTAAATTAGTACGAATTTGTACATTTCTGAATAATCAGTGGCAACATTGAGGAGTGGGTGCGAATCACTAAATTGCACCAGTTTATTTTACGATCGCTGTGGTTAGCTTTTATTGCTATCAGATTTATTTAAGAATTATTGGTCGCTTTTGTTCTGGTTAGAGATAACGGATTTCCTTAGATTACCTAAGAGTACAAATCGATGATGTCAGTAGTTATAAACTTCGTGGATTCATCAGTGTATTTTTATTGAAATAATGAAATAAATCTTGGATTCAATTTCAAATCACTTCACATGTCATATGTTGCTTGAAGAAAAGTTTATATTAGATTTTCCTAAAGCTAGCACAATCTCCTTTTATTTTTCGTATGTTGGCGGCCTGTATTTGTGACGTCAGCAATTCAGCATGGATTATTGTATAAAAATATAAAAAATACTTTTAAAAATTCTATTTCTCAACTGAAAACAATTATGCAGGAACAATTGATAAAACAAATGAAAGCTATAAAATAATTTCATTAATCAATAACAAACGGATGACAGTTTTTAAAATGATCCATGGATAGGATACAGATCTTTTTCAGATTAAATGTTTTTTTTTCTGATTTATTAGTAATACACACCACTAAAGTGAGATTAAATAGCTTTCACATCCGTTATTACTAAATACCTACATAATTTAGAGAATACCTTGAAATTTGACTCCATTCACACCCATTTAGCAGCAGTCAGAGCCTCGTTGCCCTTTGTGCCCAATTAACATTAGCATTCAATATAAATTACTACAATATGTTCAGTTTAATTGAACAAACCATCTTGTATTCGCCCTTAAGCACACTTATAGATAGATCTTAGGTTTATATAAATTAGTTACTAACTAGATAATAGATTCACTAGAAGATGAACAAAGCTTGAATAAAGCACCTGCAAAGATTCGCTACAGGATAAGAAAGACGGATAGCCTAAGCCTGGACAACTTTTGGCACCAACGCCAAAATACTGAACGGAAAGCTGTGTTGCCGGTCTTTACTTACGGCGCGGAAACCATGACGTTCACAGAAAGGTCTGCAGAGAAGATAAAAATGAAAGAAGCGCAGAAGGCGAAGAAGAAAGAGAAATGCTAGGAGCTTCCTTGCGGGAATGTTAGCCCAATGAGTGGATTAGGATCAAAACAAAAGTGAAAGATGTGGTGAAACTGATTGGAGCGCGAAAGTGGAGATGGGCATATTGCTTGAATGAATACCTACGGAGCGATAGACGCCAAGACTGCTGAAGTGGGGATAGATAAATAAATAATACTTGATTGTAACACACAAACACAGAAAACAGTACAGAAATAAATGCTACGAGAAGACGAAGTACGCAAACAACGCAACGTACGCAGCACGAAAACACACCAGACCGAGGAGAAGATCACCAAAAAGATGGATTGACGACACCCGACAACACGCAGGCCATGATTGGATGTCGAGGGCTCAAGACCGTCTAGAGTAAAGGCGATTGGAAGAGGCCTACATCAAGAAATGGATCCATGACAGGCGGCGATTAAAGATATTTTTTTAATTTAACTAGTTACTTAAGCACTATATTTTAAAACTGTGTACCCATTGCATTGGATACTACAACAAAATATCTCGAACATTATTTCATCAGATACTGCTTTTCAACACTCAAACTCGATACAACCAAAACTTATCCTTAGATTGAATAGTCTAAAGTATATTTTTGATTGTTTGTTGGATGGTCAAGAATGTAAATGAGAATTGGCACCTGCAAGTCTGGTCAGCCGGTGACGTCACTAAGTAGACAATCGTAAGTCGACTATCGAAGCATAGTTTATGGATCATTTGCATTTACAAAGGGATTTTCGTGAATAAGTAATAAACTACATATATTGAATGCCAGCATCTGCCAGCAGTCTTTCGCAAATCGTCATCCCACCTGGTTGGAGGGCGTCCTACACTACGTTTGCCAAGTCGCGGTCTGAGTGGAGAACACGTTTAGCCCAGCGGTTGTCGGTTCTTCTCGAGATATGACTGGCCTTCTGCCACTTCAGCTTGCTAATCCTTTGAGCTATGTTGATAGCCTTGGTTCTCTGTCGGATGTATTCGTTGCGAATCCTATCCTTCCATGATTGATTAACTACTCTACTACTATATTACAAAACTGCTATTCTTCTGCTTATCTTTAAAAGGGATTTAAAAAATTTATACCCGCAACATGACTTCACTCAATAAATAATTATTGTCACTCCCGTTATATCACTCCCTATCTTTAAAAAACTGCTTCATCAGCATTATCTATCGTTGTAATATTAAGAGAATCTTGTTTTTATGTTTATGTAAGTTGTGTTTATAAAAATGTTGGTATAATAGTATGTAATGTAAGTTTTCTTATATTTCTTATTTTATTTTTTCGAGTGCCACCATCGATTTTTTGTTCTTACATGTCCATCCCAAAGTTGCCTGGAAGAGATCGCTCATAGCGATAAGGTCGCCTTTGTACTTCTATTACTCTTAGCATTTATTTCTGAACTGTTTTCTGTGTTTGTAAGGTACAAGGTACAATAAAGAATTATATATCTATCAAGATTAAATAATAGTATAAAAACTATAAAACACAATCTGCGGTGCAAATTCCTCGTTATTGAGGTGGCTTGATATTTGAAAGGGAGAGTTTACAACTATGTAAATTGAGCTAAATGCAAATAGGGTCTATATGTCTGGCCCTGCACCTACGGTATCCTGTTGTCGTGATGTAGGGGAATGGGCAGCTAGTCCACTTCACATATTAGTGGTCAATTTACACGTCATCATCAACCTTAACAGCCTATCATGGGACGCAGGCTACCCCCTGATAATCGTCTTATTGTCACCGAACCTTGTTTTAATTTCTGGGCTTCAAAGTTAAAACAAGGTTCTGTATTTACAGTAAAATCATTAACAACGGGTTATTCTGGTTATTCAACGGGTGATCATGGAAAATGCAAATATGCCGAAATACTGAAAATCTCAAAATGACACAAACCTGTGCTGTGTGTGTGTATATGGGATAAATAGTTTTAATGACTTTCTAATATAAGTAAAACGATTCATTTCTATGTAATGAATTAAGTATTTTCGTTTAGTTGATCATTTATTTGCTGACTATTCTTTAATGTTAAACGTGTTCTTGAGTGGAAACCGCGACTCAGTAAACGTAGTATAGGCTGCTCTCTAGCTAGGTGGGATGACGATCTGCGACTGCAGGCAGATGCTGGATGCTGTAAGCTGAGGACAGGGCACTATTATGCTATTTAGAGTAGGCCTATGTCCAGCCGTGGACTAAAATAGGCTGATGATGTTAATGAATGAATTGAGAAAAAAGGTTTAGTTTTATAAAATACTATCATTATCCTCATATCAGGCCATACACGTCCACAGCTGGACATAACCCTCCCCCATACAACGCGACAAATAACTGTTCTGAGAAAGTATACCTATTCTTCATTAATTTGGTAATGTATGTTTCTTTCAATACTTTAAATTGCATTGTTCTTCGTTAGCGCGATTTTTTAATAAACTTTTTCAAGGTTTTTTTATCATTGTCATAGCCAACGTTGGTCAGTAAATGTTTAACACATGCGGTGCGCCAGCGGTTGTGGAGACGACGGACATGTGCGTCCGGGGTCCGGGTGTTATTTTAGTGATAATGCATTTACTGCCTAGCCTCGGCGAAGGCACGACCCGCAAGGACACGTTGCCACCCAGCAATGGTGCTGACAGACAAATACGGGACCATGGAAGTGTTAAATGAGCTAGCTTTCAGCCGCAAAGCTGTGATCGTGCTTAGCACACCCAAGGCACGGCATTTTCACACCATTTTGGCTTATCTTTAATATTGTCGCCGAGCATACGGAAACAAACTTACGCAAATAGACGTAAATAATATTTTAGAACATAAATTACTTGTATTGCTATTAAGTAAACCTGACGGCGGCACAATATCTCTGATTTTAATAACAATGGATTTCATATTCGCTAATTTTAGTTTATGATTGTAAATTGTTACGCGATTTCCGGTGGGGCTAAAACAAAATGTTAGTGTGGTTTTCTACTCGTAATATATTTTTTAGCATCTTTAATTTGTAAACTAACATTAAATATAATGTGTGTTATTCGGCAGGTAGAAAATGCCTCGGCATTAAGCCCACCCTTTGTACCTTAGTGCTATAAAGTATTAAATAAATAATTAAAAATATAATTGCTTGCTCACCCGCTTCTAACAAAGATTCATTTCTTGGGACGTCTGGTGGTCGATTCATTTATGTGTTTGTGAGTGTATCACACACTATTTTTTACCGCTTATTGACTGCTTTTTACTACGAATAAAAAATAAAAGTTTTTTTTTATTTGTTTCGAAAATAATACACAGGGTGTTCAGTAGGCCTATATGGACTTATACACATGTGGATCGTGTGCCATGTGGTAACTGGTTTCCCAGTTACCATATGGTACACGCCAAGTTTTAGGTGGGTGGAACAAAGTTCAAAAGCTTGGCGGCTTTTCGAACCATGAAAAGCCTCTAGGATTTATTTAAGATTCTAATAAGGACAATTTAAAAAGCCGAATAGTACCTACGTATCTTAATTTTTGTTTATTTTCTGTATGTATGTTTCCTATTGCAATTGTTATTACTAGTTCTAATTTGTGTATATTATTTGATTGTTATTATCTTTGTTAATGAAGACTGTCCCTTGTGTATTATTTCTAAGTTAAGTGTGCCATAAAGTATTTTTTTGTATCTATCTATCTTAAAACACTGTTTAGTGCTGTAATTTTTCGTACGAAACACACGCTGCAGTCCTATAAATACTTCGCAAAAGCCGTAAGGTTTTTCAGGTTTAAAAAAACCTCTAAATAAGCTATTGTACTTTGTTCCGCCTTCTTTAGGTTACCATAATAGCTCATGGTCTGCCGAACACCCCTTATCTATATATATAAAAATCAATTGCTGTTCGTTAGTCTCGCTAAAACTCGACAACGGCTGAACGGATTTATCTTATCTTGGTCTTGAATTATTCGTGGAGGTCTAGGGAAGGTTTAAAAGGTGAGAAAAATTCGAATAGGTACCCGTGCGAAGCCGGGGCGGACCGCTAGTAAATAATAAACGAGAGTGATATACTCACGAAAACTTTTTATGTATTAATTTTAACTTGTCTAAGTGCTTATTTTTGTCATCATTATCATCATCATCAGCCTATACCAGTCCACTGCTGGACATAGGCCTCCCCTAATGAGCGCCATAGCGCCCTGTCCTCAGCTTGCCGCATCCAGCATCTGCCAGCAGTCTTTCGCAAATCTTATTTAAAGCTTATTTTGTAAGCCTAAAGAAATAAAGTTATTGAGTTTGAGTTTTGAATACATCTCAAATAGACCTGCTGTATATTCTATTTTAAAATAATCGATCTCTACCAAATTCTATTTATTTGACTTCCTTTTACTGCAGTGTCGAGCAATAATAAAACTGTAATAGGATTCAGATAAAAATTTAGCTAGACTTAGCTGATATATAAATTTAAATACTTACTATAATTATGTAGGTACTAAATTCTTTATTCTATTTTAATGTATACCTATGCACACAGGTTGATGTATTTAGTTTTATATATCAAATATAATTAAGCTTTTTAATTATTCAGGCAATAAACGATTTATATTTTTATTATTTGAATTTGATTTCTATATTTAAATAATAAATTGTTAATAATCAATTAACAAAGAAACATTTCGTTTAATAGTTAATTGAAGACTTTCGTAAACAAAACAAAGCTCATCTAAAACTTTGACAACATTGTGAAAAAATTCTATGTCTATGGACAACATAGTGCATGAAGTCGATCCTGCTAGA
This sequence comes from Eupithecia vulgata, assembly GCA_946478455.1. Taxonomy (NCBI): domain Eukaryota; kingdom Metazoa; phylum Arthropoda; class Insecta; order Lepidoptera; family Geometridae; genus Eupithecia; species Eupithecia vulgata. The sequence goes on along the minus strand of OX297869.1, from coordinate 4,878,539 downwards.
TGTAAATCTTCATCCTGAACATTTAACAATTTTTTAATCAATCAATGTTATTAACATAGAAGTCATTCATAACGGGATATTAAATATATACCAAAACATGGTTAACATCCCGTTGTTATAAATGACTTCTAAATTAGCAATTGTTGTTCTAAAAAGGATTTTGGACGCAAGATACTCGTCGACCACATCTTTACTTTCCATCAGCTGAGATTGTGGTCAAACGAAGGTCTTTTCTTTAGACTTTAAAAAAAAGATGCTAGAATAATAATTCTCTTTTTGCCTCTGTGTCTGAAGCATTCACTGAAGCTTTCGAGCCATGTATGTATTCTACAAGATCCGTGTTTAATTATGGGGTACAGGCGAATTCAGAAGAACTTAGTTAAATGCGCAGTTTAACCCCTTGTCTGTGGGAAGGACTCCAGGAGTCATAGTCATACTCACCTGTCTATGCAGCTGTCAGGTTTTTTTTTCAAAACTCGACTTTTTAACAAAAATCTGAGACTATGTATTCAAAGCTTAATCATTTTCTTCCTTTTCTGTGTTTATTTCGGGAGATATTCTTAATCGCAACGAGTCATCATTATCAGCCTATATTACTCTACAGCTGGACACATTCCTCCCCCACAGAGCGCCATGAAAAATGGATCATTATCGAAAAAATATATATATAAATAATTAAATATTATAAACCTAGATTAATTTGTTTCTCATGTATATCAAGTGAACCACGTGTTTGTATGAGAATAAAGTTATTAAAACCTAAAAAAACTAAAACAAATACCACATTGTTGAAGAAATCCGTGAACATAAAAAAGAACATGCATGCAGTCGAACATAAGACCTCATCTTTTTTTGAAGTCGGTATAAAACAATAAAATCAGTCGTGTTAATATTTAGAACACTAAAGCAACTGTCCAGACTGTACGATCTTGAAGGTAGACAGTACAAAAAGATGCATAGAACTTAAGGTTACAAGACAAATATTTGTAAATTCTTTGTTGACTCAATGGACCATTATTATTTGGACAACAGATTTACATGGGCCGGAATATTATACGCGCACAAATAAATATTGTAGGTTGGTACTTAAGTAGTTATGGGTACCTATTTATTAGTAACTTTGTTGCATATTGTTACAAGACGTGTCTGGTCTGGCGATTTTAAAACAAAAATAAAAATGTGTCAAGATGAACTGCTGTGAACAAGTTACTTACCGTTTAACTCTGATTCTATAGCTGAATGAGTGGAGATGATACTTGGCAAAGACCTTATTTTAAAGGTCTTTAGATTTTTCCATATTATATTTTTGTTTAGTATAAAATGATGCAAAACCTCGGGCAGAAGACCAATTCTGATATTTTCGCAAGTCAAACTATTTTCACCACTTTTTTTTTCCCTTATATTTTATTTTAGGTCAAAATGCAGCCAATGAGCCGCGATAATAGCGCAGAATGTAAGTCCTAAATAATGAGTGTTATACAATACACTCTCGAATATTTTAGAATTTCGTAACATTAGCTGGACATAGGCCTTCCCTAATGAGCATCTGCTAACAATCTTTTGCAGACCGTCATCCCACCTAGCCGGGGTTGTCCTACACTACGTTTGCCGAGTCGCGGTCTCCACTCAAAAACGCGTTTCTGGTTGGTTTTTTGCGATATATGCACTGCCATTTCAGCTTGCTAATTCTTTAAGGTAGGTATGTCATTAACTTTGGTTCTCTGTTGGTTGTTTTTTTTTACGAATCCTATCCTTCAGAGAGACTCCTAGAACAGTTCGCTCGCTGAGCGAAGTTGAACTGGTGGACAAACCCTACCGTAAGTGTCCACGTCTCCGTAGATCACGACGACGGATAGAAAGCAATGCTCAAATGCTCGTTCCAGCACAGCATGCTTCACTTCAATTAGAAATAGATCCAACAAGACATTTAGAAATTTACCAACACGGGATGTGTTATGAAACAAACGAAATATACATCTCTCATAACTTAGTTGTGCTTCTCTTAGATTCGACGACCGCTGTGGCGCGGTGGGCGAAGGTCTGCCTGCGACGCTGAAGGTTGCGGGTTCGATTCCCGCCTCGGGACACATGTGTGTACGATCTGTAGACATTTGTTCAGGGTGTTCTGGTCGTTTCTATGTATAATAAAAAAAAATCTGTCTATGTATTGTATTAGTATTATGTATATCAGTTATCTAGTACCCATAACACAAGCTCTGCTTACCTTGGGGCTAGATAATGCTGTGTTAATTGTCCAGCATTATTTATTTATTTATTTAGATTGGTCACCCTGTAGAAAGTCAGATAAAGGTGTTGAATGTGTTGATATATTAATTTGTCCATGAAAACGTCCCACAAATCTTAAGCGAGTGTTTTGTCTTGTAGACTGTCAGTCGAATAACAAAGGTAGTGCTTTCTCCCTTCTTGTTAGCCCATTCATAACGCTGTCTTAGGAAGTTATGATGTAGGTGGCGACTGGTTTCCTTGGTAGCATGACTTGAGTCCATTTTACAGCAGAGTTTCGAAACTTTTCAACGGAAATTTCAATAGATTTATTTAGGCGTATAACTTGGAGTATCATCATCATCAGCCTATACCAGTCCACTGCTGGACATAGGAATCCACTAATGAGTGCCATAGCGCCCTGTCTTCAGCTTGCCAGGTGGGATGAGGATTTGCGAAAAAAAAAAAAAAAAAAAACTGCTGGCAGATGCTGGATGCGGCAAGCTGAAGACTTAAGAGTATAACTCGTCGGAAATATTTGTTTCGAATGAGTTTCGAATTTTATAGAGTTAGTTGAAAGAATGGAGAGTATTAACTTTTTTTTTATCCCATAAACCAGTTCCCATGGGATAGAATTAACCTTAAAAACGTGTGCGAAGCCGCAAGTAACAGCTGGTAAAATAATGTCATAATATTATGTATATTTCGACCCATGTGGCGCAGTGGGCGAAGGTCTGCCTGCGACGCATGATGTTGCGAGTTCGATTCCCGCCTCGGAACAAATGTGTGTACGATCTGCAGACATTTGTATAGTATGTTCTGGTCGTTTTCTATGTATAATAAAAAATATCTATCTATGTATTGTGTTATATTATATTATAACACAAGCTCTGCGTAGCTTAATTCTACGTGATGCTGTGTGAATTGTCCAGCATTATTTATTTATTTATAATTTTTTTTACCCAGGACCGTAACCTATTTTTCGTCGCTTTCTTAAAATCACTGTTCCACAATTTCCGATTGGTTACGATGACGTAGACCCTTTTATTACTCTAATAGTATTAATCTATGTTTCTTGTATTGGGTGGAATCCACAATAATAGGAGCCTGATTTGCACCTAAATAAGTTGTTCCAATTTTACAATAACCCGCTAACCCATCTATTAATATTGTTTCCTCAACCTCAACAGCATATAATGGTCCACTGCTGGATGGAGTCCTCCCCCTTATTTTTATGTCATGGGGAGTAAAGCCCATAAGCCCCACGCTGGGGTTGGGGATATCAGTTCAGTGGTAGATCTGTTTTGCAAGAGGCGCTGCTGCCCGCCCCCCGGTGTATGTCCCTTAGTCGCCTCTTACGGCACCTACGGGAAGAGTTGGGGTGGAGCAAATTCTAAGCCGACACCACACGGCGATAATAATAATATAATATTGGAATAAGTATGTATAAGTGTAATACGTATGTGTAAGTAATATTGTTTATGTATAACAAATTGAATTTATTGCGTGAATATCTTTGTTTTATTACAAACCATAATTACAAATGTAGCTTCGTGATTGTTATAACATTTTCACATTAAATTTATTAAGGCCCATACCGGACCCAAAGTGGCGCCACCACCTACTTTATGTTATTATTCCGTTTAACAAAGGAATTTTCAAAAATCCTTCTTCCAGTTTGTGATACCTATCATAAGCTTTTTTTTAATGCCTCTGTAATAGTTTTATTCTATTTAGTTTAGGAAGAGATACGAAAATAGATTTTGGTGGCCACCAAGTGCAACTTCGTATCTCTTCCTAAACTAAATAGAATAAAACTATTACAGAGGCATTAAAAAAAAGCTTATGATAGGTATCACAAACTGGAAGAAGGATTTTTGAAAATTCCTTTGTTTAACAGAATAATAACATAAAGTAGGTGGTGGCGCTAGTTTAGGTGCTGTATGCGCCTTAATAATAAACAATAACTACAAGAGCACTGACATGAGACAATTAATTTTCTATTATGTCTTATAATTCTGCAGTGCGACCAAGAAATCTGTAAAGCAAACAGCTCTTACTGGCTAATAGGAGTTGTTAGGAATAACAACATAACTCAAAATTTTGTCCTCATAAAGTAATGAGCTTGTGGCACTGCACTGTTTCAAAGGACGATTCCCCGAGCCAAACTAGCGCCGCCATCTACACTCGAGAGCAATGAATCCGGGTCACTCAAAGAATCCAAAAAATCTCGGAAAGTAAGAATGCTAGGTTAATGCAATAAATTGTATTTAATAGACAATTTAATACTCCTTAAATGAAAGTTAAAAAAATATGAGTCACCATACATTTTATTTACACAAAATTACATAAAGAAAAAAAACTGCTGATCTCTCCATAAAACAAAAATAGGAAACATGAAATTTTTGACGATTTTCTTGAATTTCAATACTTCGTATTACCTCCTCGTGCTTCCATTACTGCGTTTACGCGGTTTGGCATGCTGTACACCAAGTTCCTTATACGATTTTGGGGAATATTCTCCCATTCCTCTGTGAGAGCAATTTTGAGCTCAGGAAGCGTGATTGGGGGAGGGTTTCGTTGTTTTACGCATCTCCCTAGCTCGTCCCAAGCATGCTCGATCGGGTTGATATCCGGGCTGTGCGCTGGCCACTCCATACAAGTAATGTTCATCTCTTGAAGGTAGTCATTCACAATCCTACCTGTATGAGGTCGGGCATTGTCATGCATAAATATAGCATCCTCACCCAAATTGACCATAAATGGACCAACGTGTTCGTTGAGGATTTCTTCCACATATCTTACGCTAGTTAAAGAGCCGTTTTCTATGATCACCAGCTCTGTGCGACTTTCAGAGGAAATTCCGGCCCACACAAGTACAGACCCACCACCGTAGGCTACTTTTTCTTCGATGCATGCTTGCTTGAATCTTTCCCCTGGTCTTCTATACACTCTGTGTCTTCCATCGTGCTTGTAGAGCATAAATTTTGATACAATTTATTGCATTAACCTAGCATTCTTACTTTCCGAGATTTTTTGGATTCTTTGAGTGACCCGGATTCATTGCTCTCGAGTGTATTTTATCATAATATTTCGTTGAACAAAGGTAATTCCAAATTTTGAAATGGGCAGTTTGTGATAGGTAACTTACTACAAGCTTTTTTTCCTTTTTTAAAATTGAATTATTTTAGTTGTAGGTACTATTTTTATTTACTGTAAGTAGTTTAAGCAGAGATGCGAAAATAGAATTTGGTGGAAAAAAGTGCAACTTCATATTTCTGCCTAAATTACAGAAAATAAAAATATTACAAAGGCATTAAAAAGTTTTTAATAGGTATCACAAACTTCTCATTAAAAACATTGATATTACCTTTGTTCAACGAAATAATAAGATAAAATATGTGGCGGCGCTAGTTTAGCTAGGAGAATCGCCTTAACAAGATTCAAATGCGATAGCAACATATAATTTCATTCCTTTATTTGAGCACACGGACTGTCAGACGGACGATTGATGTAAATCGTATTACATCATTGGTGACGTCAGAGGTATGCCTTTTCAATCGGCAGTCCAGTGAAGCCGCGTTCACACTTTGCATACTTGGCTAAAGCTCGTAGAAATAAGTCGACCAAGCATAACAACAACATATGTACCCAAATCTAGTTTGTATTCATTCTTACGGTTGTAACTAAATATTGCTTTATTTAATACTTTATTAAGAATTACGCTAATCTTGACAGGGGTTACCTATTTGAGCCGCTTAGGGTGGAAACCCTAGGTCCTTGGGGTCCTGGGGCACACGTTATCTATAAAGATCTTACAAAACTACTAATACCTAGAGTCCACAGGTGATCGGAATGCTGGCTTTTAATTCGGTCAACGAATAAGCATTGCCATTTAACGTGGCAATGCTGCCAGCATTCTGGGCACTCTGCCTTCTGGTGATGGCTTTGATTTTTAGAAAATAGATTTATGTGTAAAAAATAGTTTTTTTTGCTGTTAAATAAATGAAATATATTTTAAGGAAATTACAATCAAATAATAGAATAAAATTAAAACTAGTATTTTTAAATAGAAACAATTGAGCTAACTGCAGACTGTTGCAAACAATCTACAGGTAGCTCAACTGATCCATATCAATACCAGTCGGAAGCGTGCCCAAGACACTGGCTGCATGGCCCCGCTGTATGGCAATGCTGATGTGATGCTGTGTCTTTGTTATATTGCTAATTATGCTCATAGTCATAATGTAATGATGGCACAAAAATTTCGATGAAAAGATCTTAAAAAGCTTCAGTAGGTATATAGTAGTTTCCAAGAACTTTGTGTAAAATATATATTTTAAATGAGTTATTCCTGACTCGTCCCACTGGATTCGGCCCAAACTGATAGTCTCACAATATTTTATTTATTCTAGTCCCGAATTTAGAACGTAAATTTTACAGTTTTGATGATTATTCCCTGTGGCGTAGCGTCCGAAGGTCCATCTACTGATAGTTGTTCCGGGTGTTCACTCAGAACACCGTATTCTATGACGTACTATAATGAAACATAATAATATCTACTTATCTTTGTAATGTATTGTATTAGCAACATATATCAGTCATCTATTAATCAAAACTGCTACTGCTTGGCTGAGTGATAGAACTGATAGATGATATGTTATTGTTTTTTTTTCGAAAACTATACACAACTACGAACATAGCACTTTCTTGCACAAATACTGCTAAATAAGGAATATTCAACTTACTGTGTACGTGGATAGGAATGTTAATCTCAAATTTGCCCTTCGGTGTAAAACTTGCCTATTATAGGCAAGCAATTAACTCTAACAGTTTATTGATATTTGATAGATGTATGGACAAGGACTAATTTCGAACCAATTTGTTGTACCTAGGTACTAACTTGAGTACTTAACCCACATGTAACCCAAGGGGTCGGATTCCACTAAATGAATAGCTTCGCCATAGCAATGGAATAGTCTCAGAATTACACATTTTGGCATTTTACCATTTTAAAGAAACTCCAGATGGAAGGACGAGTGACAAAAGTGTCAAGGTAAAACCAATCTTTCAATCTCTCTGTGCACGCACTATCTAAGTTTTCCTTTCATCTATCGTCATCCAGCGTCCACAGTATCGTAGCTGCGATGATACCATTGTCATAGTAAAGCAATTGATTAGCAGAATAGACCTAAGAAAATGAAAAAAAGCGAGGCCAGCTACTTTTTAAATTTTGGTAAAACTAACGAAGATCAATTTGATTGTTATAGAGTGCAAGATAGTGACGACCTAGACCAAGACCGCCCTTGATAACTGTCAATTTTTTCTCAAATTTCAGACCCGCTGGCCAAAGAATATATCAAAAGTTCCTAGTAACTTAGTTGTGTCAAGTCAGAATTGACTCGACTATCCGAATTTCGGACACAGCGGCCAGTCTCAGTAAAGATTAGCTATATACGCGGGATATAATACAAATGTCCTGTGACAATACCGTTAATCTGTCGGTAGTCACAGGACTATGTATTTAAATTGGGTATCACAGACAGCCCTCTGTAAAGGAGGTGCATGATACAGAGGAGACGGCCGCGCATGTGCTCGTAGAGTGCGATAGCGTAGCTTTTCAAAGACTGCACCTTGGGACACCGACGACGCCTGGGGAAGCATCGGCGTCGGCGAGCTGCTGGCCTTCCTAGAGGACATCGGTTGATTAGACTAACAGCTCCCCACCCGTTACGCAAAAAGGGCTCACCTGTGGCCCAGTTGGGGAAACCAGTCCAGAAATAAGTAACAAGTACGCGGACGACGAGTATATACATATGAGACAAGTACGGACATATTGTAGTAAGTAGAGTTTGAATGGGTAGGTACTATGAAAGTGATGCCTGTATAGGTCCTATTTTATATTTAGTACATATTTGTATTATACCTATTACATATTTGTTAGTCATATAATCTGCTGTGCCTACTAACATTGTATAAGTCTGTACTAACAATGATAATGAATCTGTGTCTGAAATAAAAACATTTTTTTATATATATTTCAGTGCACGTGTTTGCAAACTCAGGTGCATTCTCTAATCTCCCACAACACCTCGTCTACCGTCCCCGTAGACCGCCATGACCGATAGAAGAGATACGGCTATACACTAGTGCGAATTAACTACCATATTTGATTAACGAGTTTAATCGCCTGTTACATATTATTCTAAAAGCTATTATGATAAGTTTTAGGGTCACCAGCAGTAATTAAAGTCACAGCGTCGGGACAATAAACCATTCGTTGTGTTCAAGTGATTCATGACCGCAGGTTCGAGTAATTCATTGAAAGTGAGATCGGATTGATTCAGGCTAATTACCTTGGTTGATAAGAACCATTGTTCATGTTTTTTGTGTTGTCGGGCGTTTATCTCTCCAGAAGTTAAGAATCCAGAAGAAAAGAAAATTGTTTTTATTAAATAGTTTTTAAAGTTAAATATGGAAATTGAATTTTTTATTTTATTTTTAAATTATATGATTGTGATTTATGAAATTGATTGTGACTTTTGATTTCTATGATGTATTGTAACTTTATTAAACTTTTTTCATTTTAAATTGATGATTGAATATATTATTTTACTACGAATTGTATTAGAATTAGTTTTATTATAACAATTATGGCTAACAATTTATAACTACAATTTATGACTGTTAAAATAAAAAAACCAAAATTTGTACGCTTGAAAGAATAGATTGTGTAGACCGAAACGAAAACTATATTGAAGACCTGATGGTTCTTTACCACAATCAATATAAATAAATGGTTTATTTATGTGGTGAAAGTAAAATGTATATATTTGTTATGAATATTTATTTCAGGTGAATCAATTATTTATTTTAGTGTTATTAATAATTCACTGATACTGTGCAAACTGCAGGTTTTGTCCATCATCAAGAACAGGTTTGTGAAGATGCCACGTCTGAATTCATAAATTTGGTATAAGTAGTACCCAGGTTCATTCAATTAAAAAATAAAAGAAATTTTATTTGAAGCATAACTTAAAAACGGCTATGCCCTGAATTAACAGTGATGTCGAGGAGTAGGAAATCACTCTTTAGTAATTCAATCACAGAAAAACGTCTGTTATTATAATTTTATATTACACCTGATTTACAAAAAAATACAAGAATTAAGACTTGATATTCGATGATTTTTTTTAATAATAAGTATCTTTGATCTATTTTCTTTTTATTGTTAAAACCAAACTGTTTGAGACATGTATTTTACCAATATTCACTAATGGCTGTTAAACTTGGGCACTCACGCATGTCAAAAGTCAATGGAACGCAGCATGCTAAATATAAAAAGGATGGTCAAAATAAAAATCTCACATATGAGAAATAGTACAAAACTAAATGACCTATCTGAAAAAGTAAAATGGACAGCTCAAATGGAGTTGGGCAGACCACATAATGAGAGCCCCAGATAAATGGAACAAAGATCTAACGATATGGTTTCCCCGAGAAGGGAAAAGAAATTAGGGCAGACCTTTCACTCGATGGGCAGAAATGAGCTTGACAAAGGAGCAGACAGGACGTTGATCTCCTGATCCATATTCTGTCAGGGGGGACGGGGAGGAATGGAGGAGGCTGAGAGAGGCCTCTGCCAAGCGACAAACAAACAAATAAGTGTTCTAAAAAGGTTTTAAATATGTTAAAAAGTTTGAAATAAAGGCTTATCTTATTATTATACACTTCATTCATTTCAAATTTCTTAAAATTTTATTACAGAAAATAAAATATTACAAAAAATATATCAAAACGGTAGGTCACTGGCTGCTAAGCTAGGCTGAAGCAGCCGGTGACGATATGCGCCGAAGAGTAACGCCTTTTGGATCTGGCCCATCTTATTATTATTAAAAAGTATGTCCAACACATAATTTTTAGTCTCTTAATGTTTTTTTTTTGTTTTTCAATTAGCTAAGTTTTCAATAGCCATTTTTTTCTCTCACATAATATAAGTCTAAATGGCAGAAAATTTCACGTACATTTTTTTAAGTGAAAAACATCGATATTTTATTCTTTAAGACGCATGTGCGAGTATGGATAGACGTCACAAACAGATGTTAACTTTGAGATTTATAATAATGTCCTAATAATTTTGATGATAATAATGTCCTAAAGTTTTAGTGACTCAGAAATTTGAGTCAGAATTTTTGCAGTTAACATAAGTAGCCAGGACAGTTTTATGTAACTTGAGATGCCATAAATTGTGGTACAGTTCTATCTACAGGTATATTTATGGCTTTTAATTTAAATTTTTGGTTAAATTATTCAATAACCTTTATTAGAGTTTTTATTCCACTTTATTATACAGTTTTTTTGAGTTATATTGTCGGAAATTAAATAACTACTACGTAATCTTTAGTGTTTTCTAAGTTACTCGTATAACATTCTGACTCGTATATCTTTTTCACTAAGACAATTCTGCTCCATCTAAGTTAAAGATTAACTTAGATGGAGCAGAATTTATTGGTTGAAAAGGATGTCATGTAAAAGGAAATTGAAATATTTATTTGGAAACTAAAATATCCTTGTATCATGATATAAAAAACACAAATATTTAGGTAATTATGGGATGTATTTCATCGAATAATTAACTTAACTAAGTATATAGAAATAATATTCCTTCCAAACAATTTTTTTATAGCGCATCAGCATTGCTATACAGCGAGGCAATGCAACCAGTTGAGTGTCTTGGGCACGCTTCCGACTGGTATTGATATGGATCAGTTGAGCTACTTATAGATTGTTTGCAATAGTTTGCAGATAGCCCAATTGTTTCTATTGTAAATATTAGTTTTAATTTAAATTTATTATTTGATTTTAACTTTCATAAAAATTGTATTCAAACAAATTTAATATCTCAGTTTTCCCATACCTCGAAGCTTTGTCTCATTTTCCTTTCTAATATCCCACTCAGGCCTTGCATACTCAAACTAATTTGTGTAGGCATCGGTAACGGGACGTTTTCGAGTGCAATAAGCCTCGTTCAAACACCTCGAGGCACTCATGCTTTCTTTACTAATACTTGTGCTTTGTAATGTTTAAATGTTAATTGAATTAGGAATTTTAGCCTCTATGGCCTCACGCCTACGCGAGAGGTTTCTATGGGATGTGTGGATAGGCGAAATTTGTTGTTATTGATGCTAATCGCTTGGTTATGAATAGGGTTTATGATAGTGGAATTGGAGTCGTTAATTTAATAGTTGGAATGCTTGCGGTATACTAAGTAGTAGAGTTTGGTTGAGATGATTTTTTGTCATTAGCACACACACGCTTAGCAGGCAGATTGGTGATAGCAGTTTGGGTGATAATGATAAGATAAAATACTCAGAAGGGCGCTGTTGCTTTTTCTGATAGGTTTCCTGAATCGGCTCTTACGATAAGCACAGCTTAAGTCGGTAAAGTCAATTCTTACTTACACCACGACGAGGCACACTACCTGACGAAAAAAGTCGTTCATTTTGGCAATAGTTGTAAACTTACCGCTTCCTTTCGGTGCAGTGATTGGTGTTTAACTAAATAGTTGCCTATGTGACAAGGGACAATACACTATTGATATAATGATAAATGAATCGTATAAAAACTCCTATTATACTCAATACTCACTCCCATCCAAAATATAGACCACCCAAAAATAAACCATTATTTTAAACCACTGCAGTAACACACATCGTTTATTTGAAGAAATATAAGTACGAACAATTTCATTACAAAACAAAGCCATGGATTTTCTATGAATGAAAGCGCGTGGGCCGCTATCAAATAGCCTGGCAGCTTCAAAGTAAACTCAAATCTAAAGCTGTTGACATACAATTCAATTTACTATATCACGTCTGAAAGATTTGAAGCAAGGGAATCCAAGCATTGTGATGAAAGCTTCAAGTTTCAAAATTGTCTGTTTGGACTCTTCAAAGAAAATTATTAACAATATCGCGTCGAAAACAGGTGGCAGAACTTTGTAGGTTTTGCTTACTGTAATTGCTCACTACTAAGACAGCGTCGCGATAGTAGAGGCCTCTTAGGATGAAATATGGATTGTTTCCTTGAAGACAACTGGAACACCCACCATAAACAAAAGACCTTAAGCTACAACAATAATTTATCGAATTTAAACGCTTGATTCATTGATTTAAAGCTCTTATTCAGGTGAGTTGTTACGGTGTTTAGTGGTTACATTAAATGGTCGGTTGGAAGTATGAATGGAAGTCCATGTGGGGGTTCTATTATGTAACGGGAAACACTTTATCACTGACTGGTTTCAGCACGCGAACTGTTTTAGTATTTGGTAGGAGGTTTATTGGTTTAACAAATTGTTTACCATAATTTGTAAGTATTGATTTGATTTGTTTGATGTCAAAACAAATTGACAATAATAAACTGACAGTTAATAAAAACTTGATTATGAAAGAAAATTACAATCAAATAATAAATTTAAATTAAAACTAGTATTAACAATAAAAACAACTGAGCTATCTGCAAACTGTTGCAAATAATCTACAGGTAGCTCAAAAAACACAATATTGACAAACATAATATTACTTTTTTAGAAGAATAATACTACAATATAAAAGATAAAAGCTTGGGGCGAGTTTTGATCTAACTCGAAAACTAACAAGGTAGAAGTTTTTTTTTCGGTTTTTTATTACCTCAGAAAGATTGAAGTGAAAAAAAAACAAAGTGTCACTTTATTTCCTAGTTATACAGTAATTTGAGTTTCGTGAGGACCACTAATCCTGTAAAGTCGTAGGCAATAAGCACTTTGATATTTGAACTTTCATTAGCACTACGTCAAAAATATTCAAATAGCTTAGTAGGTTTACTTTTACCCCTTTTATCTCAAGCTAGTTTCTACCCGCGGTTGACGACTCTTATTTTTCCTTTCCGCGACGATAGAGGCGCTATACCATAAACTATGGAGAAATGAAAAAAAGAAGGAAAGTGAAAAAAACCTCTCAAATAGATTCGGGGCTCTGAACACATAGATACGTCCATTATTGAACATGCCTTTGGCGAAATGTATATGGCAACACCAGTCGAGATATTGTTATACAAATACGTAAACTCAATAAACTTAACCAAAATATAACAATACTAACTGCTGCCCGAGGTTTTACAAGCTTTGTTTTAGGTTATTTCTATCCCATGAAAACTGATTTATGGAATAAAAAGTAGCCTTTGTTACTCTCCTTCCTTTCAACTAACTTTATGCCGAAAATTAAGTCGATCGGTTGCTTAGTTAGGGCGTGAATGATGGACAAACATACAAAAATACTTTCGCTTTTATAATATTAGTTAGGATAGAGATCAGTTTTCTCAGTCTCCTTATCAAAGTACGTTGTGTCAAGAGCATCACTGAAAACTCGTACCAGTTCAAAAACCGCTGTCGGAACAAAACGATTGTAGCTGGAGATATTTTTTTTTAAGATATTTATTAGTTTTGCAAATGCCAATTAACGAAAGATAGCGAAGGCCCGCACTCGGGTAGTGTTTTAAAATATACATTGCTGTTTTTTATGTACTTTTAGATTTTGCTTATTTAAGTTAGACAAATTAGGTAGATAATACGTTCTTATAATGTTGTACTAATGATGTACCTACCTAGAAAACAATTAAAAAGTATGTTATTGGGTCGACATGTTTTTCGTGATTTTCGTTCGCTAAATATTTTCAAAATTATGGTCTGACAGCACTCCCCCATTTTTCGGTATCTACTAGTCTTGACTCAGCCTGTATATAATCCATACTAATATTATACGGAGTTACTTTCGAATATATATTCGAAAGTAACTCCGTCTGTCTGTTACCTTTTCACGACTAAACGGCTGAACGGATCGTAATAAAATTTGGCAAATAATATCCAGAGGACGGACATTGGCTATCTGATTAAAAATCGCCTGCAAAGCCGCGGGCAGCACCAAGTTTTATTACAATTTAAATAAATAAGGTATTGTTTTGAAATATCGTTCTTTCCAAGGCAGTGGATGTAGCCACCTAGGCTGCGTTCCTTCCGGTTACATCTGTCCGAAGTGTCCTTATTGATTGAACATATTTCCTAATAATCAAAGGAAAATAATCAGAGGTGAAGTAAAGATTCCCCGTTTTTCAGTTACCTTAAAGATATTAAACAATTTTGATCTAAGGAAAATTATCTAGGTCAGTGGGGTACCGAGGCTCTCCACACTAAAAAAATAAAGTATCAGAGCGTCTGGTCGAAGCGACACGCTAGGGGAGAGCTGGTGAGTATCTGGCACAGCGCATCAGCATTACAATACCATACAGCTGAGCAATGCAGCCAGCGTCTAGGGCACGCTTCCGACTGGTATTATATTATGAATCAGTTGAGCTACCTGCAGATTGTGACAGTCTGCAGTTAGCTCAATAATTGTTACAATTATAAATACATACTAATTTTTATTTCATTCTATTAGTTGATTGTGATTTTAAATACCAACCTACCTATTATCTAGTACCCAAAACACAAACTTAGCTGGGGGCTAGATAATGCTGTTGAATTATACAGCATTATTTATTTATTTACATATACTTAATAACAGTAAAAATGAAATTTTAAACAAAACCTTACCGAATATTTGAATTAAGTGGATACTTTTTATCATTATGAAACAATTTAGGAAAATCTAAATTATTTATTGTATGAACTTGTGGCAACGATGATAATTAGGATTGGGGATTTCTAATTGGGTTCCGTGTTTGGAGGTTGTTTATCTTAAAGTAAAAGTTATCGAAAGCGTATTATTATAATTATAGTAAACTAGCTTCGGCACGCGGTTTTTCACATATCGGGATAAAAAGTAGCCTATTAGTATATCAATGGAGCGTCAAAAATAAAATGGAGTTCAACCTATCTAAGTGCTCTGTCATGACTTTCGGTCGCATGTCGCACCCAATTGTTTATGACTACAATATCGACGGCATTTCAATTAACAAAACAGCGATGGTCAAAGATCTGGGAGTCACATTCGACCGTAAACTCACGTTCAATGACCATATTTCTATCGTAGCTAAGGAGTCCTACATGAGGCTGGGTTTCGTGCTTAGAAACGCACGTGATTTCCAGAGCGAGTTCGTGATACGGCTCCTTTTCAACGCTCTGGTCCGTAGCAAGCTGGAGGCCAGTTCTTGTGTCTGGAGTCCACATGAAAAAAAATATGATCTGCTACTAGAAAAGGTTCAAAAAGCGTTCTTAACCCATATATGCCCAGAAAGATTTAGGTCTCCGATTTTCGTAATTTTTGCATATGTTGTTCGTAATGGAATATAAATAGACCCATATTTTTTTATTTTGTGTTTCAGTAGCTGAAAATTACTTTTTTTTAATGGGTCGCTATCGACCCCGCGGGCAAATAACAGTTTGAAAACAGTGAAAAGTGTATGGGTAAATTAAACACGGTATGTTATTTGTAAACGACAAAATTGTATATTTCTACTAATATATTAGTAAGTTAAATAATTAGAAACATTTTGGAACAAAACAAATCAATATAGCATAACATATAGCTTAGGTACCAGACCATCATCTCATAAAAAACTACGTAACATCAGGTTAGGTATAGAATTTCGCTAAGCTTTTGTCATGAAAATTACACAACATGTACTGCACATTTTTACCGTCATTCTTATAAACAGCACACTGTTTTCTATCCAGGGTAACCATAATCATATAATGATTATATACATAATGATTAGTCGCGTGTCTCCTCCCGGCTAAACGTACGTTCGTCATAACTTTGACAGGGTGCCCAGGTCCAGTTTTGTCAGTCCCATACTTCAATAGCAAAGTTCTTGTCATTGACCTTCAAAACTCCAAGGTATCGACGTTGGCTCCCATTGATCTCGCCAGCAGAGCATGCCATGTCAGGATGGACGTGTGCTACTTCTTGCCCCGAATGGCAATGCAATAGTGCCAATCTTGGCATCGAGCTGATCAACGCCACCCCATCCATAAAGCTGTATTATTGAGCGACCACATTTGGTTGATCAATTTCAATCCTTCTTTTGAGGGTTGCCGATTATCTGCTAGCTTTTTGAATAGGTTAGACGCCGAACTAAACTCAACTTGACAACAGTCACCACGTCATTCCAGCGCACTGTACAAATCCCATCTTTCCGATCAAATCGGTAGTCATAAAGTCATTTGTCCAATCTGTTCTGCCGACCTGACTGGTATAAGTCCCGTTTGATCCATTTTCTTGGTTGTGGTTGAGATAGGGCACTTCGAGGTTGCCTCGATGTGGATGGGATGACTGGATGAGTAAATACTTCCAGAGTTGTTGATTGAATCCGTGAAAGTCTTGTGATGACCGACCTGGTGGAGGTACAGCAGTTGAAACAGCTTCAGGGAGCTCGCACTCTTGAATTTCTTGGGTGCGTTGTAACATCAACTCGACGGGGGCAAGTAGCTGATGTCGGTTCAACCTTTCAATATCGCCGCTGTTTTCATCTCCCGAATCACCATCTGATATCGCTCCATCACAAGGCGGGTCTAAATAGACGTCAACGTTTTGAAGGCCTTTGTCATCACCCAAACTCTTCAGGACATCTACTATTTCATTACAATTCAGTACACGACGTGAACTAAGAAAAAGGGGAACATTCTGTATCATATCTGCCCAGCGGGTCGGTAGTGACCCATCAAAATATTCGTCCTAATTACGGGGAGAAAAACATATTTGATACAAAACTTATTACTTGTGTACCTATATAATATATTTACTTTACTAAAAATTCAAAAACACAAAGTAGAATGTTTGTAAATAAATAATTACTTACATTTTTGTCGGAGCCGGTGCATAAATTTCGCGATAAAAATCAAGTCACAACTTTCACTGCAATTAACTAATCAAAATTGAGTTGTGTTGACATGTGAACTGTATCGAGTGCTTAGCTATATTACCAAAGAGTACATAGATGGCATTAAACACAATATAATTATAAGAAATTTTCATTTTCAAGGCATTTAAACGGGAGAGCAAAGTTTGGGTCGTTTTCGTGCTTCTGGGCATATATGGGTTAAGACACCTCTACAAGCGTGTGGCAGGATATTACCCATTTATGTATCCCACAAAATTCCTGCAAGGTTACTCGCTTAAAACTAGACGAGATTATGACCAGCTTTCGACCGTTCTAAAAATTTTGAGGAATATTATTGACAGCCCTGATCTTCTAAACGAGTTGCTTCGCCTTTAAGTGCCAAATAATTATATTCGCGGTAGCAGTCACAGGCTCCTCGCTCTACCATCTTGCCGTACTGTAGGACACCAACAATCACCGCTGCCTCACGCTCTCGACGCCCTCAACGGGTTACTTAAGGTTTTTCCGGACTGTGATATATTTGCGTACGAATGGATGGACATAATGTCACTTTGTATGCTCTATTGTGAGAGAGAAGAATGACCGAGTTTGTATATCTATTTTAAATTATCATTAACAATGTATAACTTTATTTTGACATTTGTTATAGAAGATTAGATATTGTCCCTTTTTTTTTATGTGTGTTTTATTGTTTGTATATAAATTGTAATTAATTAGTGTAATTGGCAATCGCCGCCGTTCTAATTAATAATAAATAAATGACTAAATGACTATTTCCCTCCTCGGGATTCTGACTACCTCTCTGCCAAATTTCATCAAGATACGTCTAACCGATTAGGCGTGAAAAGGTTAGATAAATTATAATATTTATTGTAGCACACAGAAAACAGTACAGAAATAAATGCTACGAAAAGACGAAGTACAAAGGCGGCCTTATCGCTATGAACGATCTCTTCCAGGCAACCTTGGGATGGACTGGACCTGTAAGAACAACAAAGACGGTGGCACTTGAAAAAAATAAATTAATAGACAACATTTACACTACTTACCTATAACATCTACATACCTACAGGTTACAAACAAATAGACAGGCAGAGTTACTTTCGAATTGATATAATACTAGCGGTTCGCCTACAATAAAAAAATATAAACAAATTAGAACTAGTACCTACTTACAAATGCAACAACTGTTCCATATCAATACCAGTTGGAAGCGTGCCCAAGACGCTGGCTGTATTGCCCCGCTGTATGGCAATGCTGATGCGCTGTGCCAGATACTCACCAGCTCTCTATACATTGAATTGATTCTACATAGATTCTACACAATCCACTTGACCTAGAACAATACAATACAATACAAAACTCTTTATTGTACACCACAAAAAAAAACAACAAACAGACATAGACCTTAAACATAAAAGTACAATGGGCGGCCTTATCGCTTAGAAGCGATTTCTTCCAGGCAACCTTTGGATGGAGATAAATTTGAAAAATTTTAGAAAGGCAGGGGTGTACCATAAATATTATAAAATATAGAATAATATATACGGAATAAATAAATACCAAGAACAAAAAATAAATAAATAAAAGTACCTACCAGTGTTCACTTTTTCGATAGATAAGAATCTTTGACGCGCTGAACTTAGAACGTGCTGGTCGTAGATATACAGTAGCACATCATCATCATCAGCCTATGTTGGTTCACTGCTGGATATAGGCCGCCCCTAATGAGCGCGATAGCACCCAGACTTCATCTCCCTGCAGACTTTCCACCCACCTTGCTGGAGGACGTCTTATACTACGTTTACCGATTCGTGATCTTCACTCGAAAACACGTTTAGCCCAGGGGTTATCGATTTCGGTTCTTTGCGAGATAATCCACTGCCAACTACAGCTTGCTATATCATAAGAAAAAAAACAATAAAAAATCTTAGCAAGCTTGTAAGTTGCACATAAATAGTACAAAAATAAATTCCATTCTTACAAAACTTTCTCATAGTCCACTGACCATAAACAATGACAATCTTGGGAGCCGCAGGTGATATCTGCTCACGTGAATCTGTACAGCCACTCGTATCTCAGGTCCCTTGTCCCTCTCATTTGAATACCTCGAAGGTCATGATCATGACGACCGATGTGGCGCGGTGGGCGAAGGTCTGCCTGCGATGCAGAAGGTTGCGGGTTCGATTCCCGCCTCGGGACAAATGTGTGTACGATCTGCAGACATGTATTTGTCTGCAGAGTGTGTTCTGGTCGTTTTATATATATAATAAAAAATATCTATCAATGTATTGTATTATATTATGTATATCAGTTATCTAGTACCCATAAAACAAGCTCTGCTTAGCTTGGGGCTAGGTAATGTTGTGTGAATTTTCCAGCATTATTTATTTATTTTTTACTCATGGAACTCAAAAAGTGAGTAAGTTACACAAACTTACAATGCTGTACCTACCTAACAGTCGTGGTTTTTAACTCGACTACCAACGGTGGAGTTGAAAGTTTGAATTTTTGGAAGGGTGTATGTTTCCTCTTCCCGCCAAAACTACTGAACGAATTTCACTAATTACAGTGCGATAGACGTGGAATAAAACATAGGTAAATTGTCGACATTATCAACTGTGCCGTAAAAGTCGGCAGGCAGCTCACAAGTTGACAAAACACTGTCGCCTACAACATGCACTGAAATCTTGAAATATTGAAGTCTTGAAACAATAACAAAACTATTTTACGGGTACAAACAACTACTTAACGTTAAATTTATATCAGGAAGACATCGGGTTGTTTATTGCAATAAAATACTAAAGTAAAATGACATTATTACAGTCTTTGTAAAGCTATAAATAAGTTTTGATTCCTCACGTTATTTTCTCTCAATGGATACTATTGACTGTTTTTTATAATTATACGTAGGCTACAAGAAAACCTTTGGTTCATGGTGAGAACTAAGTTTAAACTTTGTTGGGGAAACCACTCATTCACTAGCTGACTGACGTTACAGGGCGTATTGTAACGTGTTACACACAAAGATTCAAATCGTTAGATAGGCCCACGCCGAGTTGTAGTCACGCGAAGTGAGATAGCTCGCTCACTTGA
This sequence comes from Eupithecia vulgata, assembly GCA_946478455.1. Taxonomy (NCBI): domain Eukaryota; kingdom Metazoa; phylum Arthropoda; class Insecta; order Lepidoptera; family Geometridae; genus Eupithecia; species Eupithecia vulgata. The sequence continues at coordinate 4,858,346 of OX297869.1, read as the reverse complement.
AATTTTTTCTCGCGCTATCCGCTTCTTGTGACCGCACTGCACAGATTCACAGTTTTTGGTGTCAGGACGTATCTAACAGTGCGAGAAAAGAATGCGCTCGCAACGAGCAACGAGACGGATTTCAGCACTGAAATCCGTTTTTTTACTAGTCATGCTTGCTGTGAATGGTATAAAAACACCTACACTACGCCCTGGAATACCACTCAGTGGCTACACACACAATCATGTAGATTATAGAGTAGGTAGGTTCTTTCAATCCTTCTTCTGGATATTTGCTGAACCGTTAGTCGTTTTGAATAGTTATTGTTTTGATGTATGGCATCAAAACATTTCACACACATTACACACTCCTTGAATTTGATTCACTTTGATTTTGGCACCATTTTTATAATTTTACCTACTTCGTACCTGTTCGAGACTTTGTACTGACAAACAAAATAAATTAAACAAACCACTCGATGACTAGATCAGTTTCAAAAACACTAAAAACTTTATTAACAAGTAATACAATATTGGCACCGATCTATAGAGCTTTTCTGACTGCATAAATTTCATTTTGCACCACATTTGTGTAAATTTTACTTTGTTTACGCCATGATACAAAGTTTTATGAGTTTTGTAGTATTATGTAGTATTGTACATGTATAGAGAAGCTTCATGCTGCAAAATGAAGGTACAATTTAATTAAACGAATTAATCAATTTGTCAATTAATCAAGTTTAGTTACAGCAATAACATTTAATTGAAATTATTTATGTGCTCGGTGGCATTTTATTTTTGCAATGTAATAATTAGAAATCTTTGAAACAATGAGCTAAATTATCGACATGTCAACCTACATTGGTACAAAGCGTGGGCTTACTGATGAAGGATGTTGATATTGATTTACAAGTATTTATAAAATGCCTTATAGATTGTTTGGATTTACCCTGCCAAACGTAGTAATTATGGCAAAAGCCCATTGTTTGGTGAGGAAAGTTCAACAGTGAATGGATTTGTGCTGCTGCTGGAGAGGATATTTGGGGCTTGGTCTTTGCCCAAAGTTTGTATTAATGGTTATACTGAACTAAAGTTTTCTTCTACTATCACTACACTCCGTCAGTACGTCGCCGTCAGTCCGTCAGTCTGTCAGACAGTCTCTCAGTCAGTCAGTTCGTCAGTCTGTCAGTTCGTTATTCTGTTAATCCGTTAGTCTCTCAGACCGTCAGTCTCTCAGTCGGTCAGTTCATCGGTCCGTCAGTACGTCAGTCCCTAAGTCCGCCAGTCCGCCAGTACGTCAGTCCGTCAGTCCGTCAGTCCGTCAGTCCGTCAGTCCGTCAGTCCGTCAGTCCGTCAGTCCGTCAGTCCGTCAGTCCCTCAGTCCGTCAGTCTGTCAGTCCGTTGTGAGTGAGCTGAAGAGAAATAACGACTCTAAGCTTTTAGCCTAGATAAAGAGGTTTCGAGGTAAGAAGGAAGATTCTAACCAACAAGAAAAACTTTTACTTGACTGATTAGACAAGTCAAAGTTTAACAAATAAATGAAATAAATCTTAGAAGTTATTACAATATGAAGATTTCTCAAGCTCCTTTCTAACCAGACTACAGAAGTCCGGTCGGTTTGCTCACAAAGCGATGTATGAATGAAACCAGGAGCTGAATGTAACTGGTCCAATAACTCAGACTCGACGTATTTGTCGGATTAACGCCGCGCCGTCGCTTGTGAAATTAGCCTTTGTATCTAGATACAAACCTATCCTCTGTGGCGTAGAGGTTAGTACGACTAATTAAATAAATGTCAGGTTTTCGTTTGAATATAAATTTTGTAAAGCAATTCTTGACAGACTCCGAGGTACGGAATAAGAATCTTAGAATAAAGATGTCCCCAAAACATCAAAATTTTTAATAATTATGACAACTAGCTCCAATTTTTTTAATACACTGTCTCTCTTTTTCCCGTGCGAAAAGAGCAACAGGAGTGAGAATATTCAACGTTTGCTCGTCTAGTCTCGAGTAGTTTACAGCCAAAAAGTTTTATATGAGATTTGATTATTGATTAGCTAATCCTTAAGAAAACAACGTAATTGAATACTATTTTCTGAATAAGCGTATGGACAACCGTCTGCTAGACTCACTAGCGCATCAATGGAGTGAATAAACACTCTTCTTTTCTTGTCACATGTAGGTACATGGTCCTGCGATTTCGCCCGCGTGGAAATTAATGTGGAATGGTGAACAATATGGATATATCGTAAATTATAAAAGTTTCGATTTGTAACCATACGCCACGCTCACCTCTTAGGTAACCTCGGTTGGATTCTCGGGTGGGGAGGGCGTGTTTTTGAATTGAAAATATATTCAGGGTTTTGTATTTTAGAGCCGGAGAAATTTCTTGTTAACCCCTTAAGGGTAGTTTTGTAAAAAATACGTGTGATTTTATTTATACCGAGTTTTGAGATAATCTAACCAAGAGAAAATCATTTTTCATAGGAACCCCTTTTTAACCCTCTCAGGTTATTTTTGTAAAATAAGATTAACTTATGTGTAAACCCAGGATATAAACTATCTTCATACCAAAAATACCCCTCCGGAGGTAAATTTTCCTAAATAAGATTAGTTTGTGTATTATTTCAGAACCTAAACTATCTACATACCAAATTTAATTTAAATAAGTTAAGAAGAAACAAACATTCACACAGGCTTTCACATTTATTTTATTATAATATAAGTAGGAGTAGGATTGCAATTTTAATGATGCAGAAAATTACGCGATCTGACACGACCCACGAAATAACAACTGAATGCACATTATCACTTAAAATTAATGTACTAACAAATTATTTGCTTTAATAAACAATTTACCTGATAGTTCATTTCATCATTTATATAGTGATATAAAAATCGAAGCACATCCAAATAAACCTCTAGGATCTAGGTAATAGTGACCAAAATCTAAAGCAAGGACACTAATTTTCCTACTCATTTTGCGTCCTGATCTGCTTAATTCACGCTAAGACATAACACATAGCTTATAATCATTGCCAATAAAATCCAAAATCTGTATACCTACTACTCAGTCATTGCTAACAATGATTTTATTAGTTGTTACATGTAGCTCACAAAATAACTCACTTCAAAGTTCTACCATTCAGACACTATTTGACAGTTATATTTTATTTACAACCTGAATATTCCGTTCATTCGAGATTGTGTTTATAAAGCTACGGGACGGGACTTTTAATTCATTTTGCAGCATGTCGTCTTTTTGGACACAGCCACCTCTACACCTGGAAAATTTTGCCTTAAATACTTGCCTACAAGTGATTTACAAGATATTTTAGAAACTGTACAACTTTTAAAACTTCTCTAACCCAAGAATAATAATATAATAAATCATTTAATTCAGACAACACAAAAAATCAATTTAGGTCCATATTATGTTAGTCAATCTTATTTTATGTTAGTATGAGGTCATATTAGTGTTATAATTTCAAACACTGCAATCGTTTATGATGAAACTATTTCATCATTATTCGATTACAGTGTTCGAGGAACGGGCTATCCCATTTATTGGATAATGCATTCAGGATGGCGTTGGAACTACTGTGCAGCCTGCATAAGCGAGGCGACTTTCTTTCGCATGCATGCATGAAAGCCGTCGTGCGCGCCTCCGCGAACATGCCGGACGCGCTGCTGAACCGAGGGAGCCCCAATAGCACACTGAATGCATTATTATACTGGACTCGAAGGGTGTTCATCGTATATTGGGTGTATATTTTGGTCCATAGGCTACTCGTGTACGTGTGAATAAAATGCCTCTATATTAAAGATTATTTATCAGGTATTTATCGCATACCTTTTTTCGCCCCGTGACCACGATCGCTGTAACGCAGTTGAAACGTTAGGGAAAAGAAAGCAAAAGGTACGCGATAAATACCTAGACGATAAATAATCTTTAATATGTTATCAAATCGCGAAAGTTTAAAAAAATTCTCTAACTCGATTTATATGAATTTCTATTGTTTGTTTGTATTTTAATTAGAGAACTGTGGTGAACGCTTGCAATATTTCAAAAGGTATTTTAAGTGTTAGCAATACACAAATTGAGAAATGTAAAACACCAGCATTCCAAAAACTAAACCTTGGGACCATTGGGCCAGGCGAGCCACAACGTTGTTGGTTTTAGAGCAGGAATTACTGCGTCACGCATGAGCTATTGTTAGAAATCATCATCATCATCATTCATTACCCTATTCTGCAGACCACTGCTGGACATAAGCTTGGCCTAATGAGTGCTATAGCGCATCTTGAGCTTACCGTATCCAGAATCTGCTACCGGTCTTTCGTAGGTCGTCATCCCCCATGGCTCAAGAGAATTAAAAGAAGATAATTTTAAAGTATTACAGTTTCCGAGTTTTCCACTTAAAGTAGTTGTTAAAATAACAAAATAAATTACTAAAATCTATTCAAAGTTTTCAGTTTTTCATCTGTTTTTAAAAACCATGAAATAGTAGGAGCAATGTACCCCATATCATAAGGCTGTGTAGGCAAACCAAAAAGTATCAACTGTCATCAGCAACATCTGCGCATTTTCTACGTACTCAGACATCTGACGTAATGACCACAGAACAATAATGGCGTCTACGACGTCCTGCGTTTTAGTCTTTCGCGCGAAACCTGAAAATATAAATTTAAATTGATTTTTTTTGGCACATATCGATTAAACAATTTTTTATTTTTAATAGTGCTATATTATGTAGTAGCACTATAGCATCTAATTGAGATCTCGAACCTCTACGTAACGTAACATACTAAAAGGTCCTACATGGATGTGCTCAGTAGGCGAGAAACGGTATCCATTGTGCTCTTGCGCTGGTTAGTAATGAGAAATGTGTCAGCTCCTGCCGTTAATTCTGCGAGGACTTAATGTTGGTCTTTGTTGCCTCCAATATACTGCCGTACTGCGCCCAACTGTCTGGATGGTTACCATCGACTTTATTTTACGTTATAACTCGATAGAGGTGTTTTTGTGGTTGAGGTTGTGTTATATTATATTTATCATTTGTCTAGTACCCATAACACAAGCTCTGCTTAGCTTGGGGCTGGATAATTCTGTGTGAATTGTCCAGCATTATTTATTTATTTAGGTATGGTTTACGAATATTTTAGTGAATTGTTGCGACTTTGTAAATAGCTACTTAAAGTAGTAACCTATCTACATATTAATTATGTAACTTATTAAGTTTTGTAAGATAAGTCTTTATAATTTGAGTCTCGATTTCCATAAATTATTACAGAGAAAAAGTTTGATATTGCCAAGTATAGAATTTTGATACAGATAATTAAATTCAGTGTAACCCTGGGCGGTCTCTAAACGTTGCTGTCTGAACGGCAAAGTTTTGCTAATCTTATTGAATTAAAACTGGCAACACAGACAAGATATACAGCCTCCGTGTCAGCGAAGAACAAAAGAAAAAATATTTGAAAAAAGAATGGCTCGCCAAATCGCAATCCTCTGTTATGACGTCATAATTAAGGGTCTCAACACACGAGAGTATAGAATGAGTCAAGTTGCGGGATCGTGAGAAAAATGAAGATAAAAAGTAAAAGTGCTTTCTTTGTACAGGATCGAGGCTCAATTATTCGGTGCCTTATTTTTGGGCATGATTCATGTGGTGAGAGGCGAGTTTGAGTAAAGAATTTTCGATTAGCGTGAATGATGTAACGTGCTGTGTTTAACGGTATGACAAACGAGTTCAGTTTACCGACCCTTTTACTTTTATGGTTTGCCTTATTTGTATTAGAAATGTTCAATTTTTTTAAATGTTTATGTATTATCTTTGAAATTAATTATTTAACTGAACAAGCAAAACATTCAGCCTTACACTGATTCAAAGCTTTCAAATAAATCCTGCCGGCCGATTCACATCAATGATCGAATCGCCGAGTTGCCTGCATGCGTCATTTTTTAATTGTCCCGAAAAAGGAGCGTTACCGTATTCGAAATTTGAATTTTGAATAAAGAACGCACATAATTAACGGTAAAATCTAACGGGTCGGAGGGCAGGACTGGAAGATTAAGGACTGATGTAAAACTTTTTACTGGTCCTTTTTTGGGGCTCCTCATAAATCTTTACGAACAAGAATTTAATAAAGGTTTTCATCGATGCACGCCGATCTCATTGAAATATTACGTCCCAAAAGAGCACACCTGATTCATTTTTTGTAATCCTTAAAACAAAATATGTGACAGAAAATGTCAAAAATACTTTTCCTGTCATCCGGACTTGCGCCCACGTATGGATCTGTTTGGTGGTGGATGGGATGTTAGAGATCAGTTTTCGGGTGCAAATCCACAGGAATCCACAAGACAGGAAGACTGCCCTAACTTCTACAAAAGGCTTACGAAGCGATGTCTTTTTTATAAAAACACCTATTTAATATTTGAAGCACAACCACCCAACACATTAGGCCCACATTAGCAGCAACATCTCAGATTACAGCTACTTCAGTGCACCAATGTGACACAAATAGCTAATAATGACAAGTACGGAACCCTTGTCGATAAGTGAACGACTCGCGTGGGCGGGCACGACGAAACAGAGAAGTTGGATAGAACGGAGACGACTAATTATAGAGGAATTATAGAGGGCCCTTTGAAAGAAGAGTATCAGGGGGAAGCCTTCATTCAGCAGTGGACTATTATAGGCTGTAGAAGAGGACGAGGAAGAATTAAGATTTCCAGCAGTTGGTACTTTTATTTTACCTTGACGATGTATTACTAAATAGCTTGTTGTATTTATACTTAACTAGCAGCACCTTGCGGTTTTACCCGCATAGTTCCCGTTCTCGTGAGAATTTCAGGATAAAACATTACCTATGACACCCTCTGAAAAGTAAGCTTTCTAATGGTGAAAGAATTTTCGAAATCGGTTCAGTAGATACAGAGATTACCCCCTACAACGTCACAAACAATTCACAAACTTTACCTCTTTATAATTCAAAATTCAATAACTTTATTTCTTTAGGCTTACAAACTAAGCACTACTTAGATACGATACTTAGATAATGTTAGGTCGTTCTTTAAAGGTTACTTATGAAATTGGCGTTTTGTCGTACTGGCCACTTTAGATCTCAAATAACTCCTCTTTGGTTAGGACTTCCAAATTCAAATTCATACAGCTATTTACTGCATTTGTGTTTCGAAAACCATAATTCATTTGTTTAGCAAGCAACTTTTAGTTTTCTTTTCAAATCTCACTAAAACAAAATACCTACTTAGGTAAGTACTTACAAATAAAACTTAAATGCTTTGAATAAACATTTTTATTATCAAATAATTTGTTTTAATTAACTTTCACCGCTTACCTAGTTTGTTAATAAGCTGATGTCATTGCTAAGGCTGAAGTCATAAGATCTATTTTCTCGGTAGTTTTATTTTACTCCGGAAATCCTTGTTTGCGGTTAGGAATAACCTTTAAATATTTGCCTATTGGGTACTTAGGTATTTTTGTACGACGTAATGGTTTAGTATGTAGCAATAGGTAAGTTACTAGAAAAGGTCAAATCGAGTCAAGATGACCTAGAATCATGAAATTTTGCAAAAAACCATCTTATAGCCCAAATAAGGGAAAAAAATCGAAAAACCGTATATTTTTTACTCGTTAAACAAAAATTAATTACTTGAGTACAAGTTTGTATAGAACCCTTTATGTGCGAGTTCAACTCGCACTTGACGTTTTATTTTTTTGTATAAGTATAGGTACTCTACTCTATCAAAATATAGGCCTTAAATAGTGCTCCGCAATTTTCACACAACACTATCTAGCTGTCAAACAAAAACTCACTATAAAGTATAAGTCGACTTGTTAGGGTTCCGCAGCGTGACCGAAGCTTAACTATGTTACCAATTAATGTTAATGCTCAGCAGAATTCTAAATGTTTACATTTAGTGCGATTATTTTATTACCCTAATCAAAATGCAAAAGGCATTGCAAAAGTAAAAGCGGTAGCTTAGATCATCTGATAGAGAACAAATTTAAAATTGAACTTATCTTTGTATATTAAGCTAGTTGTTGCCTGCGGCTTCACATTCTTAGTTCAGTTCTCCTGTGAATTCCCGGATAAAACATAGCCAATGTCACTCGCTGAAAAGTAAGCTTTCTTAAGGTGAAAGAATTTTTGAAATCGGTTCAGTAGATCCAGAGATTATCCTTACAACGTCACAAACAATCACAAACTTTACTTCTTTATAATATTAGTACAGATTCGATGTACAGTCAGCGTCAAATTGAAATAAGCGTGAAGAGTAGTCAAAATAATCTGAAAAACATAAAAGCAATTTGATATACGCAGGTTGAATGATCATATTGTTGTAAGCACCCAATGTATTCAAAACATCTTACTACTTATTGTTTCATATTTATATGAGCAGTCAGAGTGATCAAAATTATCTTAGCAAACAAAGCTTTCAAAGTTATCTGTGCATAAAATGTACCATCAAAAAATAATGATAACAACAGAATTGCAACAATATGCTTGTATTTTTATTGGTTGATCAACCATTTAGATAGCTTACTTACTTATTTGTTTCTTTCGTTTATATTTGTAGGCAGATCGAAATGTCTTCCAAACTACTAAATATTTTATCTTTGAAATTTATACATGGTACAGTTCAGGACTTACTCTATCGATCATATGTTTTGAAAACACGATTCCATAAATTTTTCTCGATAGAAAAAAATCGCAAAGTTACCTCTAAATTTTTACTAAAACCTAAACAGAAGATCTTGAGAATAAGCGTGGTAATAGATCTACGTATAAAGAACATTTTATATATTTCGGTTTTTTTCAAAACAAGTCCTAATTAATAGATAATAAGCTAAACTTGATTTTTGGGCTTGCGTTGCTTTGCCCTGTCTCGCTCCTATGAACTCAAAATTCTATATCTTTCCTTTTCAAAAAATTTGACGTTGTATAGGTCCTTAGTACATTGATAGATAGATAGAAAGATTATAACTTCATTGCACCATCAGTCAATTTACAAAGATATAAATTAACATAAACTTAATACTAAGTATATAAAGTATCACAATCGGCGGCCTTATCGCTAACAGCGATTTCTTCCAGGCAACCTTTGAATGGACAGGATCGGTACGCATTAAAGCTGACGGTGGCGTAATGGATTTGAAGACAAAATTAAAAATAACTTTTATTTTACCATATAAAAAAAAAGTAAAATTGATGATTAGTAAAAATATATATTTTTAGACCTATTTCACCATTTGGTTCAACTCCTAGTTAGAACACTTACTAAGTTTAAAATCTTGTTTCCTAGACGTGAAGGATCTTTAACTCTGTTCCGGGTATTCTGAGTGTGGATATCCTATAAATACAAAATATCTAAGAACGTCTTACCTCGAGAATCGTATTACCTCAAACTAAGCAGAGTTTGTGTTATCATCATCATCAGCCTATGCTAGACATAGGCCTCCACTAATGAGCGCCATAGCGCCCTGTCTGCAGCATCTTTTGCAAGTCGTCATCCCACCTGGCCGGAGGGCATCCTACACTACGTTTACCGATTTATGGTCTCCACTCAACATCACGTTTAACCCAACGATTGTCGGTTCTGCACGAGATATGGGCGGCTCATTGCCACTTCAGCTTGCTAATTCTTAGAGCTATTACATAACTTTGGTTCTCTGTCGGATCTATTCGTTACGAATCCTATCATTCAGAGAAACTCCGAGCTTGTGTTATAACTGATACTCTTAACACATTACATAGATATCTCAAAAATATTTAAAATATTTCATAATGTTACGGGCGTCCTCTGCGGCACGGTGGGCAAAGGTCCGCCTGCGACACAGGAGGTTGGGGATTCGATTCCTGCTTTAAGACAAATGTGTGTACAATCTTCAGGTATTTTTTCCGGGTGTTCTGGTCGTTTTCTATGTATAGTAAAAAATATCTATCTATGTAACATATTGTATCATGTACCTATACCTATCAGTTACCTAGTACCCATAACACAAGCTCGGATCTAGATAATGCTGAGTGAATTGTCCAGTCATATTTATTTATTTATTATATACATAAATAACACCCTGAAAAAATATCCACAGATCAAACAAACATTTGTCCCAAGACGGAAATGGAAACCACAACCTTTTCCTGCTGCGTGTTACGTACTTCGTGTTTTACGTGTGGGATGATATTGGGCTTTGAACACTAAATTAATTATGAAGAGCCTTAAATAAAAACTGGTCGAAACCTAAATCGGCTAATCGGAGCAATCAGTTTTAAGCCTAACAGGATCATATTTAAAATCCTAAAGTGTGTACAGAAACCATTTTGTTTTCTTAATGGTGACAATGTTACCAATCCAAATTAAATTTATTAAATCTCTCGATAAGCTGACAAAGCTGCCTTGTGACTGTTTACTGTTTTAAAACGGTTTTCCTAATTTAGGGTGCGTTTCCGCTGCGGAGTGGAAGATAATTTGATGAGGAAGAAATTTTGATGATGAAAACGAAAACCAAAGATAAAAGATAAATGATAAATAGCATTGCCATTCAACGTGGCAATGCTGCCAGCATTCTGGGCACTCTGCCTTCTGGTGACGGCTTAGATTTTTAGAAAATAGATGTAAGTGTAAATATTAGTTGTAATTATTTTTTGCTGTTAAACTTAAATTAGAATGATAAATTGATTTTTTTGATCCGCTCAATCTGCTCATTCACAATGGAAGCACTTCTATTAAAACAGCCGTTGCGAGTTAAACGGAGTACGGAGCTCGCTCCGCTCGCAGTAGAAGGTGGGCATTAGTCAACTCAGGGGCTGGTAGCTACCAGAACGGAGATGTCTGAAAATTATTTTTATAAATTTATAACCAAATGGGTCATCGTTTCAAAATATCCTGACGTGACCATCACGACATGAACATAAATTTATACTCAATATTCTATTACTAGATTTTACACACATTTTGCTTTGCTTTAGTAGAGAAAAGCCTTACTGGTAATGACTATGTCTAGGGACTCCATCACAAAGAGCTTATCTCAACAAGAGTCAAAGCTTAAATCAGTTTTTAACAATATAAATTTCGCCTTTGACACACATCGACCTGACCATAAATATCGATCTTTTTGTTTCCTATAAACATTTTTGTGTTGAGAATACCTCCTAAATATTTTTGGATGGATGCAGTGTAAAGTTATGGCAGCTGGTTAATTACAATTACTGAAACAGTAGCAAAGTTTGGCGAACTTTTAAAAGTATCATGGTTATTAACTTAAAAGTCATGTATAACGGGATATTTACCATTATTTACCAAGCCGCGTTCAGATATCGTCATTGTTCTGTATCTTGATCGAGTTGCATTCGAAAATGAAACCGGTGGTAGTGGTAACTTTAGAAGTGAAAGACAAAGAATGAGCGTAGATCGATGTGTCTGCCAATAAAAACCAACTAGCAGTGACTTTAGTTCTTACGTCGTGATCATGACGCATGAAACTGTGCCTAAATATTGGAAAACTCAAAAATCTAATCGTGGTTAATATTCCGTACTTACTGTACCCAACTTTAGAGTCATGTGTAAACATGACTTTCAAACTTTAAAGTCATGTATAGGTAAACATGACTTTAAAGTTTAAGCAAGACAGAAATGTGTACTTTTTACTGGTACATGGTATGTAGTACCCCGTAGCTGGGGTATCGGCTGATAGAACTTAGAAAAAAATCCAATACCCTTATTATTATTATAATAGGCAATGTGGGCTAAAAAGGAGCAAGCGAAGAAGAGAGAAGAGGGCAACTAAAAGGAACTACGAATCTCATCCCGAAAAAGACAGATGTCCTCCTAGCTGAATTCCATTCAGTCTCACAGAGCCTAGCCATCTCTCTGTTGAGACTCTCACTATGCTGTTTGGAACGACTCCGATTCGCGACTCACGCAAGTGCGCAGATATATCAATACTAGTCATCATATCAGCCCATACACGTCCACCCCTGGGCATAGGCTTCCCGTAGGCCTCCTCCATACGACGCCACAAAGAGCGGTCCATAGCCGCCTCCATCCATCGACTCCCTGCGACCGCTACGATGTCGTCGGTCCATCGAGTTGATGGTCTCAAAACACTCCGTTTCGCGTTGTATCGCGGCCGCCTAGAACCTTTACTCACTTTATGCGGTTATCAGTTCTGCGAGATGACCTGCCCACTGCCACTTCATTATCAATCAGTATCAATACTAGTATTCCCTCGCTATTCTATCCCTCACTCACTATTATTAAATAAATAATGCTGGACAATTCACACAGCTAGCCCCAAGCTAAGCAGAGCTTGTGTTATGGTACCAGATAACTGATATACATAATACAATACATTACAAAGATAGATATTTTTTATTATATATAGAAAACAACCAGGACACCCGGAAAAAATACCTGCAGATCGTACACATATTAGTCCTAAGGCGAGAATCGAACCCGCAACGTCTTGCGTCGCAGGCAGACCTTCGTCCACCGCGCCTTAGAGATCGTCGAATTATTCCCTCACTCGATACGGCGACCAGTGACAGGACAGGCGCAATGTGTCCTTTCCGAGTCACATGGAAGTAAAACTGCTTCCGGCTTGACTACCTGACTCGGGGCTGTGAATGTGATATTTACTTGCTAGGAAAATCAAAATTACAATTAATCAATAACAATACTGCGATTTGCGAAAGACTGCTGGCAGATGCCGGATGCGGCGAGCTGTGGACAGGGTTCTATGGTGCTCATTAGGGGAGGCCTATGTCCAGCAGTGGACTGTAGGCTGATGGTGATGATGATGAATACCAATACTAAGTAACTAGGTAGGTTTAAGATTCAATTTTCTATCTAAATATCTGTAAAAGCACGTGTACACACTACTCCAAACTTGTCTCTCTCTTCCAACAAGGTTTGCTGGAAGAGAACTCCATCCTCTCCACTCCAGCTCGCCTTTGCGATACCTCTCCTATTTTAAGATTTACATGTTTGTTTTTATTAGTGCAATAAAGATTAAACAAAAAGAAGTAAAGAACAATACTTAGACTTTTAAATAAAAGACTACATGCATAAGTAGACTTATCAATGACCGAGCCATTTCCTTTCAGCTGTGTAAGTATAAATAAAGCAGTGAGGTAGTAAATGTCAATAATATGCAAAATAATGAATGTTAATCTCTAAAACTGATGTGATTTGCGAGCCAATGCTTCAAAGATTAGCCGACGGGAATGTTACTTTTTATTAGTTACATACAAATTCTCGGGTTAAATATTTTGACTGGCTATTTAGTTAGATAGGTACTTAATTTGTGACTCAGTCTGTTATGTGAACAGTGACGTAGTGTTACTAGTTTGTATAATCCACAGAATCGCAATTTTTGTTATAACTAAATCCTATTATCAAAGAGGCAAAAGAAAATTTCTGCCGCTGATGTTTGGTCGAAGACTAGGTACCTACGCTAAAACTAATGAATGGACCAGGCTAAAGATATGGACCTAGAATAACATTATAAAGCTACTCTTTATTAAAAAAAAACGCATACTAAACGGATGGTAGATGCTTTTATTCATTGTATAGCGATGCAAGTTTGCACAACCCCAAACTCAACAGCCTATAATGGTCCACAGTTACTGCTGGACGCAGTTGGTTTTCATCTTATGGGAGGACTACCCCCCATGTCCCGCCCATGTACCCCATGTAATCGCTTCCGGGTTCAGTTTCGCAGTTCCCGCCCTCACGGTGTATGTCCCTTCAAGACCACCTTTAAAGTTTTGTCACCATTTTAACTCTTCCTAGTTGGGGTGGTGCAAATTCTAAGGCACCACAGGGATAGTTTGCACAACACAAAAATACAAAGGCAAAAATCTTGTCTCCATCAGATATATTACACACAGAAAGTATTCAGAAGTTATGTTACATAACTCCATTCAATAGGCGTCATAGGTGTGCCGTCTGGGACGTAAGTAATAAAATTTCACAACCGAAATTACTACAGTCAATGACAAAAGAATCATCGCCAATGAGATGGAAATGTTCAGTCGAGGCGTCGAAACACCTACATAGCACAGGCTACGGGCAGAGTGTAGAGTGTGCAGTGTCGCATCTACAATGGCAAGTTATTCAAGTTTTTCTCGCATACCCAAATTTTAAAAGGTCCCGCTATTACTAAGACTCCGCTGTCTGTCCGTCTGTCCGTCTGTCAGCAGTCTATATCTCATGAACTGGACAATAATTGAATTTAGAAGCAATTGTATTAGCTAGGTACATAAGATGCATACAGATCCCCGTTCAATCCAACGATCCTATTCATTGACAGTCGCCTGGTAGAGATTGCTATGGAGCGATAAGACCGCCATTTGCACATATTTTAATTTTTAAGTTTTGTTTCTCAAGTTTCTCTGGAAACGTATTACTGAATATCTATTTACTATGTCTACCATGTACAGGGTGTGCGTCAAATTAGAGCCAACGTTGCAATTAAGGCGATTACAGGCGAGATCTGAACATCCTGCAGGATGCTGTGGGCGAAGCTTTGCTGAACCCTTAGATAAAAATAATCCTTAGATATTATTGTAGATCCGACTTACTGAGGCAGATTTCATTGAGAAAGTATTCTCTTAGAATTGCGTCACGTTGAATGTTTGAAAAGTTTTTGTTTATAGTTTTTGACGGAAAGAGAACTTGACGTACTTACTACGGAAGATATAATTTTTACCGCAGAAAGTTTTTTTTTAAATCAGCCCTCTAGTTTTCATTACAATCTCCCGAGCTAACGCGCTAGCTAAGAGTTATTTACTTCTAAAACATCTAGAATAGACAATAAGAACACAGTAACAAATCAACAACAGGTGGTTAGGCTCTAATATAGTGCTATATTAGAGCCTAACCACCTAACCTTTTGTATTTGGTTAACTGGGAAACTGGTTTTTTGTGGAAGGAGCGGCAGGGGAGTCCGCTTTTGTTACGCAACCATAAGGGAAATTTCCTTTGTCAAAATTTAGCCGCCGCTCTCCGCTCCCGTTGCAACGAAAATGCAGCTGTAGAGTAAAGGAAAAATGCAAAAAATAGTTTTAAACCTGGCTATATAAAAATCTTCAAATTGTATTTTAAAATTGCTTACACATTGTACTGGCCCCCACCGCGCTCAGCTTCTGTCTGGGAAAGACTTTATCATCATTTGTACTCGTATGAATTTGTTTTTTTTTTGTTTTTTTTATAGTCTGTGGACCTTAGATTGACCACAATCTCATCTCCCAAGTGAAGATGTATCCTACGATGTATCACGAAGGTCTACAAGAAGATACCTATTGACTTTTGTCTTAAAGATACTCAGGTTGTAATTTGTTCAAAACAGCAGCAGGGAGTGTGTTAAAACCCCAGCGGTAGGAATGATGAAGGTGCGAGTGGACGGTATATCCACCATGTAGGGGTGGTAATGCGCTGTGCGTCTGCTTGTTCTGGAGTGGAAATATTTATTTTTTACTTGAACTCTGTTGAAACAAATCGGGCTCAATTTTTAAGTGAAATGGTGAAACTTAGTAAACATACATCTTGCAATTATTTCAACTTTCGCCGTAACACTTCTAACACGTGGGTGTTCAAATATGTATCATACAACGTCCTTCAAATAAAAGTAGGCTGATAGGTCAATGACCGAATTCGGACTGTCTAATTATTGTTGTATAGAAAGTGATGAATGAATCATTACTATTTGCGATGTTCTTCTATGGATAATAGACGATCGATGTGGCGCGGCTGCCGAAGGTCAGCCAGCGAAGCAGGAGGTTGCGGGTTCGATTCCCCTCTTGGGACAAATGTTTGTGTTGTTGTTCTGGGTACTTTCTATGTATAATACAAATACAAAACGTTTATTTCGTACCATTTACATATTTTTAAAAACTAAAAACATAATGCAACGATACTGACGCTAAAAGTATAAACTGTGTCGCGTTCAGTATCGCCCTCCTCTGGACAGGATAAAAGGCAAATATTTCACAGAAAAAAAATAGTTAGCTTTTGTTTATATTAATTAATATTAAAGTTAGTTAACATATGCACTCAATCTATAACTACATAAGACCATTGTAATTATTCAGCTTAATTTGCTGAGACTGTGTAGGTGTAAATAATAAATAAATGTGTATACGATTGATAATTTCAGTAGGTACCTTCGAGGACACCTGTCTCATAAGAGTCAGGGCAACGATTAGGTACCATACCAGTCTGTACCATAATAAAAAATCTATCGAATTAATTATTATTATATAAATTAAACAGCGTAGAAAAATCTATGGGCCCTGGAGGGGAACTACCTTAAGTCCTTTAGTTAGCTCATTTTAATGAAAGGAAACATTCCTTTATTTTTAAAAAGAAACAAAATCGCATTAAAATATTTTCTAAAAATTGCTTGCCTCAGTTGACAACCGAAACAACGAAAACTTTAAAAAAAACCCTCGCGATTTCATTATGCAAAGCTGTAGAATTATCAGTCATCTAGTACCCATAACACAAGCTCTACTTAGCTTGAGGCTAGATGATGCTGTGTGGATTGTCAAGCTTAATACAGATACTTTTAATTACTCATTAACAAAAAAGAAATTAAAAGCGGATGCTCCTTTGTTTTTCGTAAACTGAAGCTGCTTTTAAAAATGTATGTGTACATCAATAAAAATAGATGAATGTCTCTACGAAGGGTTAGAGAACTTTTTAGTATACCTAATAATGACATAGCTTATCGCGTAAATAAAAAAAGGAATTTGAAGTTTGTTTTTTCAGAACAATCAAATGACCAGTTCAGTTCAGCATACCGCCATGAATCAGCTACAGCCTGCCAGCGAATTGCCATGTGTTCCCATTTTTTGCGACAACAATAATTTGCAATGTAAGCGCAAATCGAGATGCGACCGTCGATTAGAATCAATTATTTCCCCATTTACAGTCGGTTTATTACGAGTGATGTCAGCCATTTTGATCGTGATCGCTTTTTGTTGGAATTCCTGAGGAATATGGGTTTATGCAAGAGAGATTGTAGGCACCGGTGGACGATGATTCACTTTCGAAATAATATTGAATATTTGCAGTGCCACCTGCGACACATACCTTAAAATAGGGTATTACACCCATTTATGAAAAGTAACTCAATTTGGTTTTATATTGCTGCTAATGAACCACTAAAAAAAATCAAAACTTTATTCGTTCGATAAGTGCCCAAAAATGCATTTAAAACTTTCATATGAGTGAAATTGGACGCATAAAAAATATTTTCAATATTTTATTGAATATCCCTACTTTGTTCTAACTTCGCTTTCAGAAACTACATACTAAGAAGTTCGTGAATCTCTTTCTCTCTCTCTCTCTCTAATGAAGACTTATTTTTTTCTCCATACCCTAACCTTACTCTTAACCATAATATAATGAGATTATTCATGACTGTTTTGAAGAAATAAAAATCCGCCTTTAAATCTTGTAATTTTAAACGCGTAATCAAAAAATCCCTTGGAAATAATTTAAGGCACATCCTGGAGATCTTCTATAGAATTCAAAATAACCATTCAAATCGGTACATAAATGACGGAGAAATCTACGGATATAGGTAATTAAAAAACATACGTACATAAAGTCGAATATAGAACATCCTTCTTTTCTCGAAGTCGTTTAAATATGAGTGAAATTGGATGCTTAAAAAAATACCAAGCCATGTTATGCTTTGCTAATAGATGATACAATAACGATCATGAATTCCAATTCTAAAGATGTATGGAGAAATTTGAAGAATCTGTTGCTGAAGCAATATTCGTGGTTTATCGTTTGTGTTCGTTCAGGAATGTTAATTTGTACTAATTTTAAGTCATTGAAATAACTCAGATACTGTCTTATATGAGAAATATTGAAGACACGCTTAGCAAGAAATGATTTTAAAGACTTCTGTAGCGATGTGGACGAAGGTCCGCCTGCGTCGCAAGAGAGTAGGTTCGATCTGCAATTATTTGTTCCAGGTGTTTTCAAAGGCATATGAAAAATACATTTATTAAGTATTCATATTTTTTCTAGTATTACTTAGTGTTGTGACCGAACTATCTAATATTGATAGCAACACTACAAAGCAAGCCTTTTTGCAAAAGCCTTTTTGTCGATGTCATTGTTGAGCAAACAGAAAACTGGACCATGAGGTCCCGTCTGGGCAACGTTTATCTATTTGTCGCACCAACACTCTTATAACCATCATAACATTTGGCAAATAATTGACAAATAAACGTTGCCCAGACCTAGAGTTAAAACTCTCGTGAATAACTTAAATAAATATTAATTAATATCCAATTTTCATCTGTTTTAAAAATCAATTGCTGTTCGCTATTTTCGCTAAAGCCTTAAAACGGCTTGACCAATTTCATTATATTTTTTGTTTTGTGTGATCATAAAGAAAATTAACGGGGAAAAAGTTGATGATACGAAGTTAGGTCATCTAGTAAAAAAATAAACAAATAAATCATTAATAATAATAAAAATATAATACTGCACAATTAACACAGCGTTATCTAGCCACAAACTAAACACAGCTTGTGATAAGGGTACTAGATAACAGATTTACTTAATACACCTAATACAGTACTACCTTCAACGCGGGATCGTGTCATAAGGTTTTCCTAAAAAGATCACCGTTCGCTTCGTAATCGGCCTAGTCATTCTACAAACGCGGTAATGATTTTACTGTCATTCTACATCGATCCGGCGGACGGGGACATATACCTATCTTCACTTAGATAATTGAAGGTACATACCTAGTGTCATTTTAATTTAAATCCTGAGACATTTTTCTTTGTAAAGGTATGCACAGCGACATCGCCACACGATTTTCTCACAAAAAGGAATAATATTTGCTAAAAAGACAATAAGTTTGTGTTATACGCAATAGGACCGTGTCGAGGCCGACGCGTATAAATTAGGTGCGCGGCTACAAAACGCGTTGTATCGCTCCTGACATCTAAAGAAGGTTTTTACAAGATACGATTAAAGACTGTAACACTAGTTAAACGAATCGTATCGTGTAGGTAGGAAAATGTAGACGGAGTGTGATTTCATATTTTGTACTGTCCGATTTCGAAGATAATTACATAAATGCTACTTATGTGATGATATTTTTGAGCCGGAAAATTTTTGCGGCCCTTATGAGCGACTCGAACCACGTTTTCCGGCGTCCCTTATTTATTATCATATATCCTATATGCAAAATACAAAAGAGTATGAAGATAAGTAAATAATTAATGCTGGACAATTCATACAGCATTATCTAGCCAGATGTTTGAAACTTATGAAATTACTACTCACTGAATTTTCGAAATCTGCGTCGAATGAACCAAGCTGTGTGTGAAATCTATAAAAAGTTATAAAATATTGTCTACTTATAAAAGATGGCATAAAAAATGAAGAATTAGGCCAAAAACAAAGTGTCTAAAATAAAAAGTCGTGTCCTCTAAAACGCCTCAAATTCACAGACGCCGCCGCGGCACCCGCTAGGCGCCGCTCCGTAACCTAACGTCGTCTTTTTGGACCTCATGGCGGTCCTTTTGGGCCTTTTTCAGTCTTTTGGGGGTCTAGAGACCTCCTTTTTTAATGAATCTGTGTTAACCTTCATGTGGAACATGTAACAGGGTGCCGATTTGAGATAAACGCCCGCTTGAAAGAGTTGTAGAGATGGGACATGGATGTGAAACTCTGGACTTGTGCATACCGTAGGTTTATATTACATTATAGCTTTTGCCCGCGTCTTCACACGCGTTTTGGTATTATAAGTAGCGTATTAATTAAATTAAGCTATGTTCTAAGTGTACGCCAAATTTCATCGTGATCTGTTTAATAGATTTGGAGATAAAATAGTAAATAAAATCAGATTTCACCGATTTTGTCTATAAATTATTTGTAGGATAGGAAGAGAAAAATATAATACCTAAAACATAACAGAATTGTATACAACACATTTTATAAAATCTAAACTTTATTTCAGTAAACTTTACTTACGTGAACACCAGTTCAACAGAATACAGAAAACCAGTTCTTTCTGTTTTTAAAACGGCATCTTTCAGTTCCATGCTGACATTAAATACTTATCCATGGATTTTATTTAAAAAAGTTAAATAATAGAAATGATGGGACAGGATGTTACCGCGGTCTTTAGCCCTGAAGATCAGATAGCCATCGAAGACGTGATTCTATGGGTGTTTCGGTGTTGGTTCTCAAAAATAAGAACCAATTTAATTAGTTGAGAATGTGTCTTTTTATTTTATTTGGGTCTGGTTTCGTTCATTCAGCTTTTGCTCCAAACATAAATTTCGTTGTCTGATCGACAAGATTATTGATGTGAACGAAGGCTTAGCTTCGGTTAAATAATAAGGCTTTCTTTTCATTAAGATATTTCTTTATGTATTTCGCACAATAGGAAAAATGCATAAATTTCTTTTTTCGCTTCGAGTATTTATGGTTACACATAAAATGTACCGAGGCTAAGGTAAGCCAAAGTTACAACAAAATTACTTGCCCTTGTAGCGCCATCTGTGTGTATTTTGATGAACCTTTGTCAAACTTTAAACAAATCTATAAAAGAATTAAAAGCGGGTTGTAAGTTTTCCACAGTTTTTCAATGATAATAACCTTGCTGTTTTTACTATGTTATACGTAGGATTTATGACATCTAAATAGGAAGGCAGAGGTAAGTCATCGATTTATTTTACTAGTTCTGCTACTCACTAACAGATAGCGCTAGGCGTCTATTGGTTATGAGCTTTTTTAATAAAGCTAAAACATTCATCTACAAAGCTTTTTTAAATAGTTTTGAAATACCTAAAAGTTATTAGACATTCTGTGTTTTATGGTCACTAAATATAATGATTGGTGGTTTTACAGATATGTGTAAAGGCACCACAAAACCGCAACAACATCAAATTTTACATAAACTGGTTATGATTTCGCATTTTTTAACAAGATCCTTTGGTTTTCGGCACCTTTTATCTCCGCCTATATCATAAACCACTCGTTAGCAGATGATAATTTATGGTATAATCGACAACAGCGCCACCGGAAACGGGCGGATTTCAGAGTTTTGTTTTCCCAGTTTCAGTGGTGGTCTTCTGAGAACGATGGTGATTCATGAATTTTACGGTCGATGAGAATTTTTCCTTTGATTCGTGCATAAAATTAAGGCAGGATCCCATTTAATATTTTATTCAAAGATATTTATTTGCGTCAAACATGATTATTATATTTAGGATCTGTAATATAAATGTCTCACTTTTATTTACAATTGAACAATCACAAATGTTTCTATCATTCAGCCATTTCCACAATTTCATTTTAATAAATAATATAGAAATTTATTCAGAAAGCAAATAACAATCAAATAACAAATTTAAATTTAAACTAGTATTTACAATAGAAACAATTAAGCTATCTGCAAACTGTTGCAAACAATCTACCAGTTGGAAGCGTGCCTTATATAAATAATATAAATAATAATTAATATAATAATAAATAATTATAATAACTGTAGGTGCTCACTGAATGAGGAAGAAAAGAAAAGAAAGGAAAAATTAAAACAAATGCTAGATAGAACAACACACTGTCAACAGTGGGCAACACAAGGTTAAAGAAGAACAAACGATCAGGTGGTCCAAGATACTTTCTATTATTAACGAAGGCTTAAAATGGGTCATAAGAAACAGGGGTGGCGGTGGAATTAGGTAACTGTTATCTAATCGTTCTAATTAGTGATTAGAACAAAAACAAACTATGGAACCTACCGCTATCGCTCATTAAGATTACACCTTATGAAGCACCGAAAGGACCGACGTGTAAAGTAAAACACCCCTAAATCCGATGGTGGAAGGGCTAATTATGTTTGTAAGGGGTACCACACACCCCTGACAATTAAGAGCTGGTCGGTGGTAACCATTCTTTCAGAGGTGGCCATTTTCTCAGAATATTGGCGGTTGGCATCTGTGACTCACTAATTGGGAACACCTATTTAGATTTAACGGATATGCGCACGCCTGCGGTTTCGGTCGTGCTTAAAATCTCTAATAACATCTCGTTAACAATGTTCGTGTTTAATTTGCTGACCGCAATTTGGTTTCGAGAGGTTGGTAAAAACATTTCATAAAAAACCAATTAGGTATAGCATGTTATTCATCTTCTAAATATAGAACACGAAAACATATGTAGCAGAAAACAATACTGTGCTATCTCTTGGCCCCTAGGATCCCCTTAAATGATATGATTTCGTTTTTTACTAGCTTTCTCGCGAGGATTTCGAATTTGACGACGATTGGTCTTGAAGCTACTTGAGTGGTGCTGTACATAATTTTTAGATGTCAAACCATTTATGACGTTTCTAAAAATATTTCAAGACACTTCAATTTTTAAAACTCTTGTATAAATTATAAATAAGACAAACTTTAAGAAGTAACAGTTTTCACTTCTCACGCCTCCGATCACAAAAACATCCTTTTCAAGGTGTTACCTCATTCATTGACCAGCTACAGTTTTATTCAAAGTACCGACAAGACTCGCCGGGACCAAAGAGGTTCTAATCTTAGATAAGGTTCTAACAAATAGGTGCTAACGTTGCTCACCAAATCCGCTAGCACAAGATCGCTTGAGATAGCGAACTCTAAACTCACCGACTGGCATAGTATAGTGAAATTGCAGTATTTTAACTACGTGTTCGATTCTTATAAATCAAATTTTAATGCGTAATTATTTAATAAATTAGTATTTATTAACATACAAACACGTGCTGAAACAATCATTATAATAAGTGCTAGTTGCTTACAGGTAAGATTGAGGTAGTTCATTTAGCAGAATAGAGAAGAATGATAGTAGGGGAGAGATGAATCGATGCCAAATGTGGAGTATGGCACTATGACCTTTGTGATTTTGTTAATGCAACAACAAATCACAAAGAAGATGAAGGTAGAAGATATGTTGTTGCTACTTGCTTCTACGTTTCCGGTCTCTTCAAAAGTGAATAGGTGTCTAGACTTTCGTGATAAATTATAGGTCACATCGTCAAAGCTTTATTTTGCACTTTTTTCCTTATTACTTTAAAAATTTGTGGGAGTTGTTTTTTTTTTAAGTTGTGAAACAATATAATTATAAATAATCGACTTAAAAAATAAAAAAAAAGATGTATGCAAATACCCTATTGAATAACACCTGGCTAATTGGAGGTACTTCCTCCTAGTAGGTACCTACTTTCTTCCAAGCAGTATGAAGTTGCACTACTGTTTCCAACTACTTTGTGCTCAGTTTGCAAAACTTACGACATTGTTTTACTGATAACATCTTTAGCTAAACACTCAATGCTCGTAACTGTACCTGCGGCCGATCTCTCAATTTGTACTTGAGTCTGGATGACTAAACAAAAAAGAAATAGTTTAATTCTCAACCAAATGGTTATAAATGTAGAGCTCAAAATTATATGACAGAGGATGTATTCCAGAATTTTTTGGCTGCGACTAGAAACTGATCAATACTAAGTAAGAAATAGTGGTTATTTTTGAAAAGCAGAAGACGTCTCCCGCTTTCGGATGGATAGAGAGATAATATTTTCACTTAGCACAATGAAAGTAATCCGTTAAAGTAGCCGACAGGATAATCATTTCTACAATTGTTAACCAAACAAAAACTCAGCTCTTTTATTTTGTAACAAAGGGTGAAATAAATTAAATAAATAAAAATGGTGGTTGTATTGTAAATAACATGACGGGATAGTGTTTGCATTGACGCTCCTGAATTATCAGCTGAAAGCGTTCAGTGATGCAAGTAAACAGACTATGTGGATCCTGAATGAAAGGGCTTACGAAGGATTGAGTAAAAAGTAACTGTAATTTATTTCAAGGACCTAGTTTGAATTCTCTGACCTACTTTTCGAAACCAGCTTATATGACGACCTCTGTGGCGTGGTGGGCGAAGGTCTGCCTGCGACGCAGGAGGTTGGGGGTTCGATTCGTATATCAGTTATCTAGTACCCATAACACAAGCTCTGCTTAGCTTGGGGCTAAGTAATGCTTTGTGAATTGTCCAGCGTTATTATTATTATGTACTGCTTGCTTAACCTCTTAAGGTATGTGTTATTAAATATTAATTTAATTAGTAACACTTTCCAGGACCTCAGTCCTGTTGAACTCCTCAGTCTTAAGAATAAGTCACAGAATACAATATTGTTGCGCTATGTTTGACTTTTAATCAGGGCAGCAGAAACATTTAGGAAACTAAAAACAAATGTCACATTGCAATTCGTATACTCTGGTTATTTAATAAATTATAAGGATTATTTGAACATTGTTTGGAGTTTATTGGTATCAAGTAAGTTTGCAAAAAAAAATTACCCTGGCCACTGAATTAAGGTTACGATAATAATTTTAACTCAATAATCCTGGCGTACTAAAAAGCCTAGTCTGGCGGTCAATGCCTGTCTAATATGTAGAACTAGCTAACTCCTAATCCAAGTTTTATCCTTTGTTCATAGTTCAATGGCTTCCTACATTCTCATAACCTTTTTTTTCACCAACTCGGACAGCTATTTAGGTTAGACGACTACTCTTTGTCTAAACTAGTTATGCAAAAACCAACGACCACCAGAAAAGATTGTATCTACAAAATTGTAACCATACGAAATTAGAATTGGATCGTAAATTTTAAATTAATTTAGTCATTGTAAAAGAGCCGCCTCTATTTTGTATCGAGCAAAAAATTAGTAACTAATGTCTCAATTTCGAGAAGACCTACATGGGTTTGTAGGCAAACACACCGCCCAGAACTGCACTTTACGAATTGCAATAAATTAATTACGTGACAACGAAACTGTGAGAAGTTTGCGCTGTGGGCGAGAAACGAGCGAGAACAGAGAGTAGCCCCCTGCTGTTAGACCTCACCGATCGGGTGAAGGTATGCTCCTGTCGCTTTTGTCTCCATCCTCCTCTCTATCTCTCCTATAAACTTAGAGCAGGAGGAACGTATGCCGGCAAAGCCTTTGCGCCTTGGACATCATTTTTCACGTCTCATTCAATAACTCGATGCGTATGGAGATAGTGATCGTTTTGAAATATTTCGATGGAACCGTCACATTCCCAAGGATATGGTGTTACTTTGCGTGCGGAATGTTGGCAGCATTGTTCAGGGATTCGAACGGCCCAGGCTTGGGAAAAGGGAATTGTTATTATAAACCTGTGAAACAAAAATGCATCTATACAAAATCACAGTCTACTTGTATCTACTGCCATCGGAACACCACAAAGTGGAAAAAGCTATAATCCAAAAGACCTGTCAGAATAAAATATATTTCCATAAAAATATCACGAGCCATCTCGACAAAACACCTTAAAATTAAATCTAAAGTTATGCCTTTGCTGATATGGACGTGCGCGGCGTACTAACGTAATTTCATACTTTAGTGCCAATAAAAGCGGGTGTGGTTGAGTTATACCCTCATAAATAAGAATGTTTATATGATAGATCGAATAATTGGGCGTAAAAAATAAATGGACTTAAAGGGAATGCGCCTGTGATTGGCTGGAGACTTTGTTGTCGATTCGTTCCACCAATTGTCGGTGCCAGAAGTGTTTCTTAAAAGGTGTCACGGCAATCCTTATTAATGTTAAGACTTGCTCGTAGCAACAAAACATTCTCAATTAGGTCTAAAACATAAAAATAAATGTTTTATTCTCAAAATCTTCTTTTCTACTTGAAAGTTACAATTTCAAGTCAACGACTTCAATAGTTTATGTGCAGATGAGGTTGTTGATATTTTTCATATTATGTCCTTGCCAAAATTCAGGGATGCGGTTTTACAGTTTTTGAACAAGACGCTTAGGAATATGTTAAGATTAGATGGGTAGTTATTATGTTCTAGTATTAGGCCGTATACAGAAAGAAAGTTGGAAAATTATAAGCGCTTACCGGCGGCGCTAGACAGCGCTGGTTCGTTCTACACAAAGGAAGGAGGTTGATGCAGGTTGTTTATTAATTTTAAATGGCAGCGCCCAGCGCTGACCAGCGCGTGTTGAAGCTTGTCGGAACTTGTCGGCACTGTTCAGTGCTTATCGGCGCGCGTTCATATATTTTCCTGCGGTTGCCAAGTATAATATATAATAAGTGCTTACCGGCGCTGTCAAGCGCCGGTAAGCGCTTATAAGTTTCCAGCTTTCTTTCTGCATACGGCCTTAAGTTAGAGTAAGTAACTTGTAGGTGTAACCTTTTTAAAGTTTAGTAAATGTATATCTGCGTCCAGCAGTCGACCATTATAGGCTGTTGATATGACATGAGATGAAGAGTATATATAGCTTTTTTTAAGTCATTGTCGCTTTGGTGCTGCACAGATAATGGCAATGTAAATATGTAACTAAATAAGTAAATATACTTCACGAAATGGAATCTGTATCTATCTGTTCAACCTTTACCTTTTTTGCATTCTTTTTACCACCATATTATTAAATATTCTCTAGTTTTATTTAAGTGAACTAGATAATATTGTCGAAATTATTTGAACACTAATCATCCATTTAGATAGATAGATAATACTTTATTCATCACCAATTAATAAAAAAAGAGATTATTTTAAATTTTACATATAAAATAGAATAGCAATGGATTTGGCGCTTTATCGCTTAAAGCGATTTCTTCCAGGCAACCAGAACAATTGGAAAAATAAAGTAAAGGATGGCGATGCTTTACAAACATAAAATTATAAACTATAAATACTTATACACACTATACCTAATAAATAATCTATTACAATAATATACATATACAACAAATTAATTCTATTTAGTAACTCTAAGGGACATGCTCAATAATCTAGCGTGACATGACAACTAAATAGTAGTTATATACTTTCATTTTAAATTTAACTACAGAATTTTATAAATATATAAGTTGACAAATATTTCATAAACAAACAATATAATTAAACATTATTCTGTCGGTCGGATAAAGAACCCAAAGTATTTCGGGTCGAGCTAACCCGATGATTATCGTTGTGATAAATGAACCGCGTCAAAGCATCGCGCGCGGTCCCAAGTCCCAACCCTATTGTCTCAATGAATGCTTTTTTATTGTCATAATACAGGGTGTAATAGCACTAGTCATAGAGATTAACAGACTCTTTAGATTCAAAACCAAACAAGGAATTCGGAATTAAGGATCATTTTGGGATTAAGTATATATAGCATTCATTGCCCAGTCTCCGCCACACAGAGCTCCGGATCAACAAGTACGTAATAGGCCATGAAAGTGTTAGTTTGAGAAAAAAAGTAATAGATAACACCAACTTCCATCCTCGGTTTCTAACACTTTTTCACGGCATAAAAACTAGCACATACATAATGTGGTTCTAAGTTAGGAACTACATGTACGCTAAATATCTTGCTTCGCTTGACAACAAACATCTAAACTTTGTGACTGAAGAAATAATGAACACAATTTGTTGTTTGGTTTGTCATATTTATGATCACAGCAAGAAGGCGGGCATGTGACAAATATACATAAAAAGTTGAGGTTCAATACGCAAAAGCTAAAAATTGTTCAATAGTACTGACCGCGTCGAACGTTGCTTAACTTTGTTGCATAAACGCCTCTTATTTATTTAATTCTGTTTTTTTATTTTCTTTTGTTCTAGCGGAAATAGTAATACACATCCTGATAAAATTAAAACTGTCTTATCTCTATGGATTCAAGAGATACAGCCTTGAAAAACGTAGAGCGAAAATAGCCAATAAATCACGGATTTTGTGTGAGATCCTTAAACGTTTTATTTTCATCATTCGTTGTTATATCGCCAAAATTAATACACTCAGAAAATTTCAACTATCTTACTCTTATGGTTCTTGAAATACAGCCCGCTGACATACCTACGGATGGACGGACAAACAGCAGTAATAGGGTCCCGTTTTCACCCTTTGGTGCACCACGCACAAACAATTTTAATAAAACATCTTCATTCAAGTTATATAATGCGTGAACGTTCAGTTTTCTAGGGTAACTTTATTACACCTTACTAGGAAGAAGACTTTGACAAGTGGCGTTTTGGAATACGATCGGTTTCTGAATACCAGTGGCATAACATCCACCACTACCACCGACAATATCGATCGGAAATAAATTGATTTTCTAGTCGATTTTATGAGGAGTAGAAATCGATTACAGTTTATACTGGCGACGCCTTTTTCATATGCTAATCTGGTATATCGAGTCAATAATACTACTACAGTTATACATATCAAAATCGTTTTTAAGTTTCTCAAATCAGTCTTTACCCGGATTTATTGTTCAGAATATTCTAGTGGTTTGGTGATCCTGATTACTATGCCTAATGTTTTTTCGTGTTTCTCGTTAAATTTATAAAGAATTTTCTATTCATTTATCTTCGCAGAACGTAGGTAATCACTATCCTCTCACCACTGTTTAGATCTCCTCTCTATTACGTCATTACGCCCGGTTCAATGCCCACCCTCATTCTCTCCTACCCTAATGATTTCGTCTAACCATCGGGCTGATGGTGGCCTGCTTCTTTATCTTTGAGTGTTTCTAGGCCAGCATTTCGTTTATAAATGTATAATTCTTCTCCATATAGATAATATTCGGTGGAATGAAATATACGTCTTTTTGTCTAGCCAGACCTGCCGTTTTCCATTTCAGACTTGTGATCCGCAGTATTACCAGTCTTGTCTATTAATACTAAACCTCTTATTCATACTGGTCTGATTACTTCAATGAGTTGCTAAGTACTGTCATTTTTCACTAACTTATGTAAATAAAATGTTTTAAGTTTTACATATATGTATAATGCAACGGCACAATCTTTACCCTTTTTAATATAGGTAGTAGGGGGGACATACCTTAAGCATACAAAATGAATGTCAAAAATTTCAAATCAGTTTTTGAACTTCGTAAAGCTACTTCGTACAGCCACCGAGGACCACGGGTCAAATGATCCGACATTTTAAAATATTTCAAGAACGTTTTATAACGTGTTTATACGTGACATCTGTAAGAACTCGGAGCGGCTAATTTTCAACAAAAGAAGTTAAAATGAACATAATCTTTTTTTATCATGTATCCGTTAGGAATACAAATGTTGAATTGCAGATTATGCTATATTTTAAATTGCCTTTATATTACCAAATATTTGGACAAGGGTTTTATTGGTAGTAACATGATATTTTCGGGAGATGAACTTTGTTTTGTGGTTTTATGATTATTGGCCTATGAGACAAGACTGCGAATAAGCTTTTGAGGAAAGTTAAAGGTTACGTATATTTATTTGCTTGAGTGAGTAATAATGCTTTTATTCATGGTATTTTAAGCTCTGCTAAGCTTGGGGCTAGATAATGCTGTGTGAATTGTCCAGCATTATTTGTTTATTTATTTTTATTTTATTGAGTGATGGTAAATTCTAAACGATGTAAGAATATCGAAGACACAAGTAACATAATGTCTTGCGATTCATGGCTAAACATATCTTTACGTGACGAAAAGGAAATCGGTACCTAATAGAGTTTCAAAAGAGATTAATTTAAATTATTTTGCACTGAAAACCACCTACTACTCTGTTTTCATAGATAAGTATTTTTTTGCTTGGATATTTATGTTTATTGGGCGACGGCCTATAAAATATGACTAAAAACCAAATAGGAGATCAGACGAGTATTTTATATTTCAGTTTTGACTTTAGCCGTGTTAATGTTCAGAGCGACGTATGTATAAATGTTGCTCAAACATACAGATAGATCTAGTAGATCTATGAATGACCAAGCTTTCATAATAAGGGCCGACTGACCGGCAAGTACGTAGAAAAACAAGTCATTTAAAATGGGATATTTACCATGGGAGTTTGGAGCTATCCAATATTTCGGCACAGTTTCATGCGCCATGATCACGGAATAACTCAAATCATAGTAAATATCCCGTTTTAAATGACTTTAAGTCAAAATATAACCCACGGCTCGCGGGTTGTACCAATGAAACAGAAACAAGCCACAGAAAAATGCCTCTCTAGCCTTATTCATCTATGCATACTGCGCCTACCTAGACAAGACATATCGATATTAAGTCCAAAAGATACTGACCCATTTCCTTTTGCAGATGTATGGCATCGAAGATTGCAGTAACCTCAGATGTCTCAGCAGATTTAATCTCATGACGTCCGCGTGCGCACAATCCACAATGTGGCTGTGGCAGCTGCCTTGCCATGCGCGTGGACAGGTGTGGCCAGCACATGTGAGTTGTAGGTTTCGGTGTCATTACAGATTTTGGGATAAGTTTGATTTTGGATTGTGTGATGTTGTTAGGTAAAATTAGACTCAATTTAGGAGAAAACTTTTTACAAATATCTAAATAATGTAGATGGAAGAACCATTACTGTTTACGTAAAATTTCGTGATATGCCATTTGCCCTACCAGACTTCTTCCACATGAGTACGAATGCAAAAATAAGTTATATCGCGCTAAGCACGACTTTTGAGTGGAAAATTTCTGTTCCAAAAAATTTGTTTGTCAATCTAAAAAACATTTCTTACAAAATCACACTGTGAAGTTTTAATTGTTGGAGGAAGGAGCTACAATAGAAACGCACGAGTCAATGTGAGCGCGTTGATGTCTTTTGTATGTGAATATGAAACCGCAGGATTATTTCACAAATATGCAAATCGAAATACTTATATTTTTACTAGGTACTATTATTATATTTGATAAATATTTGCAAATCGTCTCCAGACCAAGATTTAGCACCTTTGATAATAGTGCCCACTCGACTCCAGGTGGTTGCCCGTAACAATACAAGTACGTCGATGGCAAAACGCCAAAAAAACTCGCCAACATTAACGGAAATGCCACCAACGAGTCTCGCATCAAAGTCGCCGCGAATTCCTCCGCATATTGTGCGATATCCTGTCAAAGTCATAAATAACCCTGAAACGATCGCCACGTCATCCTTCCCGCACAAAAACCTTCAATTTGACGTCTAAATTATTGCCAGTAAGCGTTTTCAGCAAGCAAACCGCCCTCACCCAACGCAGATGAACCCCGCACCAACAATGGCAACACCGAATACATCAGATAAAAGAATTTTCAAAACAAACTCAAAATACTAAAGCGTTTGACACGAGCATCCGCTCGGCCGCAAAAAAGCGTGACCAATCGCACCAGAAAATTGAACCTTATGTCAATATTTTGAAAGGCTAGTTCGTCATGGAGCCGCACGCGCTTTGATCCCGCGATAGATCTCAATAGCGGTGATTAAAGGCGCCTGTGATTTTGGTTGAATGCATTTTTTTCTGCGCTGCCTTCATCGGCCATACAAAATAAACGGCATACTACTGTAAAAGAATATACAATTATTGGGCTTTGAATGGTTACAGCGGGGGTGAAGTGCTCATAAATTGTTATTTTTTCTGCCTATCTCGGTTTTGAATGTTGGAAATCTTTTAAATGTGTTTTTCTATGGTGGATTTATTGTAAGTACTTACGTGTTACGGGAGGTGTTGGCTGTTGTCAGAGAATACACTGTTTGCTAATTATACGCTTCGATATTTTGTGACACGCTTGATCAAATTATAGGGTTTGGTCACGGTTCGTTTGTAACCCTATTTAAATTGTATAATGGTGATGATATAGGCCATTTATGCCACTATCGTTAATAATAAGCGCATAACTCTTAAAGTTGTAATTTGTTAATAATTTGTATAATAAATTTTTCAGCGCTGTCAATCAATTATGAAGTTGTCTCAAGATTTGATAGCGCCAATCGTCTATCAATAAAATTAATATTATTATATGTACCGTATGCTTGTATTTGAGGTTTTAAAATTTTCAGTGTTAGAACAATTTTTTGAAACAGAGTTTACAAAAAAATATTTTAAATGCCCTTTAAATTTTTTGCAGCCTTTGAAAGATTCCCTTTGTCGCCCATTCAAACCCTTCCGTTGTCTTTCGATTCGCTTCGCAACATCTTCATTGAGAGGTGTTAATAGCCACTGCTTATTATACGTATACGAAGCATGATCATAAATTTGTCTGTCCAAGGACATACAACAAAGGTCCAAGTCGTTCAATCTCAAAGTCGATTTTACAAGAGGCTGCCTGTGACGCGCGTGTGGGCCGGTAAGAAGGCAAGGTTTATAATGGACAGGACAAGTAATTTTGCTGATTTCCTTATGAAATAGCTTTTATTTAATTTTTAATCGAAATTGAGAACTGACATTATCTTTTTTTATTCTTCTTGGTGGTTTTCTTCTTGTGTGCTTACCTCAACCTCAACAGCCTTTAATGGTCCACTGCTGGACGCAGGCCTTCCCCTGATTTTTTATCTCATGTGAATAATACCCATAATCCTCCCTCACACTGGGTATGCGGGTTGGGGATCGCAGTTTGGTGGTAGATCGATTTTGCATAAAGCGCTGCTGCCCGCCCCACGGTGTATGTCCCTTAGTCGTCTCTTACGACACCCACGGGAAGAGTTGGGGTAGTGCAAGTTCCAAGCCGGCACCACACGACTTGTGTGCTTAAGAAGCAATAAATATGCGACTACTCTCTCTCTATTTCCAGTTAGATCACACACCTGGATGGTGATCAGATTTATTCGTCAACCTCCCCCACTTTGATCAATCCCCGATGTTGTATCCTCTTTGATAGCTTGACATAATAAATTCCTAGAGTTTGTCCACCATCGACCGCGATTGGAAAATTTTAGTTACCCAAATTAATTACAAGTCGCTGCTATACATTGTCTTATATCTTTTCATAAAAGTTTATCCCAGGTTGAAAGACATCTTCAAATCTATTTGCAGAATTTATAGAGAAAACCAGTGAGACCTACTGTCTGGTTTTATGTTAATTTTGATTTTATAGATATCTTAAATAAAACTCATGTCTTATCCACATTATGTTAACAAACTTAAATCTCAATAGGTCACCACTGTCCTCATGAATGGGTGGTATCGTCGGGGGCTCTTTACAACGCTCGTTTTGTACGGAATGTTGTAACAAAAAAGCCTTAGATACACACAATGATACTTTCACAAACTGCTACTGCCTCATACAGTTTTATTGGAAATTAAACTCTGTTTTGTGTGCTGTAAGGCTCAAGGATATTTTAGTGGGGTATCGTTTTTGGTTTTCGATAACTAAACTAATCTAACATACAAGATTCGGTGGAGTCAGGGAGGAGTTTGTTTCTACGTTTTATTAATTATGTCCAATTAATTTTGGGACGGTTCGTCCGACGTGCCATTTTCGCCATTTTTGATACAGTGGTGGTCAATTTGGTTAGTTGTTTAATACCGAGTTTATTTGTAAGGTTTCGGTGTGGGAACATTGAAATTTGTAGGCTTTATCTTGTTCTTAGCCTTTATGTGTTATGCTATTTTTTTAATAGGATCTACCTGAAATAAATTTCAAATGAAACTTATAATGCTCCATTTTCGTCGTTTAGTTTTAAAACTACATTATATCTATTATAGAATTTAACTAAAGCGACTTTTTAAAGCTGACACAAATATTGATTGTAAGATACCGAAAATATTTTGATCCATTAAAAACATTAAATGCTCAATCAAAATATTCGAACGATACAATCTGACTATTGAAAAAATAGGGGTCTATTTTTTGTTTGTTCTCTATTTGTTATATCGGTGTCACAGTGATTTCACACGTCTGTAAGGTTAAGGGTTGGTTTACACTTTGCCAGTCAATTGGCTAAGTGATCCAGTGCGATAGGCTCACTGATTACACAGACATTATCAGTTAAACCTGGCTAACCTAACTTTTTTGTACAAAATAGTACAAAAGTAATATGGCTTACAGTTTTTTTTTACTTTATATACATGATAGTATGTTATTTACTATTAAAAAACATTTATATAAAATCTAGGTAAAAAGACACAACATGCAAAATGATAAAAAATAAAAAATAATTCAGAAAATAATAGTCTAAAATAACAGAATTTATTAGACTTAAAAAAGCAGCCAGGCACCTGTAAAAAAGCATCTGGTTTCACATATCCCCATTTACTATAAGGCACACAGTCTGCCCAACGAACAACTTTTATTCTTTTGTTTATATCAGTAACAATTCAGCGTAATACGATTATTCTGTGACTATGACAAACTCATCAAAAACTACTGCGAATATTTATATAGGACTTGCGCTTGTGATTCCAGTACCAACTCAGGTGATGCCAGTTCACGTCGCATAGCTGGATTGTAGCATTAAATACTGGCATAGTGTAATCCTGACATTATAATATTCCTAGTGTATTGTGAGCAGTCGCCAACCCGGCGCCGGCGCATCCTATGTTGATCACCCATGTTATTGTTACCCGAAATTCCTTTATTTGATATACGCGGTGTTTTTGGTGGACTCTGTTTTGCTATTTCGATTGTTCAAGAGCAATTTATTGTTGAGGGGATCTTGAAATATTGTGTTCTGTTGATATTTGAAGCATAATTATTTTAATATTTTCTTAGCGAAAATACCCCAAAATTTTAGTTAGGAACATATTGGCAATCGAGATAGATAATATATTTTTGGGATTAATATAAAAGATAGAATATTTAGACAAAAACAGTATTTTTCTAAAACATTTCATTCACTGAACGCGGTTTTGTGTGAAATTTGATACTAAAAGTGAGTGAGATCATTAAATTGTCTAAGACTATTTAAGTTAACAATAGAACCACAATAGTTAAGATATTGAATTTCTTTCCGGCTTAGTAGCTAATAGATATAATCGCAGGTTAAGTTTGGACAAAAAACGTAATTGTTGAACATTTGAATTGAATAAGACAAGTTTTTGAAGTTTTAATTTTATATGTTTTATAAGTAAATAAAACATAAGGCTCGCTTAAATAATGTTTTTTTTTAATTACATCCTCCTAATATTACACATTTTCTTACCAATTTCTATTGATTGTAGAATATACCTAAATTGATTTTAGTTCCTTTGTCAATGCTCATATACAGCAATATTAAGGCATTCATTGACATGTAAGTACCCATTAACATTTTATTTCATGTCTGATAAAATTATTATTTTTAGGCCCCTTTACATTCAATCACCTGTTAATTCTAATGTGTTTAACTGTTTAAATAGGAATCACTGTCTGTCTGTTTCTCTTTTCTCCATTCTTCTGGATATACCTAATCCTTTATGATTGTGTAGTATAAATAAAATTATAATTAACATGTTAAAATAGAAAAAGAAAATAACAAATTTGATTATAACGATATCAAGTGTATCTACGACGGAGTAAATAAATAAAATATGAAAATGAAAATGAAGTAGAAAGTTCGTTGTTGGCGAAAGCGATCAAGATGTTTGGCCTAAAACAACGCCTAAACTGCTAAATAGATAAAGCTTATTAAAATTGAAAAAAAAACCGCGTGAATCAGCAGAAGGAAGGTAGTTATAACGTAAGAAGATAGAAAGAAAATTATTCAAAATGGCGGAAAGAGTGAGCAAATGAATCCAATAAATGAAAGCCGAGAATTTTATCACGTGTCCCTTTTCTTATAGAGACCACCGAGAAACGTGCCAAAAGAATACAAACATAAAAAATAAAGCACAGCAGCCTAACAAAACAGTCCTGTAGTACAAATATAAAGAAAAAAAGTATATGTGTCACAGGCTATATTCACACGAGCTCAGATTATGAATCAATTAACGCGCGCAG
The DNA here is from genome assembly GCA_946478455.1 of Eupithecia vulgata. Taxonomy (NCBI): domain Eukaryota; kingdom Metazoa; phylum Arthropoda; class Insecta; order Lepidoptera; family Geometridae; genus Eupithecia; species Eupithecia vulgata. The sequence goes on along the minus strand of OX297869.1, from coordinate 4,822,621 downwards.
AGTAAACTTGCTTGGGAACGAAGCCTTCGTGTGTTTATTTATTTTCACTGTGGCCTTGTTAGGGATTTTGAATTTTATTCCCATACGGTATGGTTCGAAATTCAATAGAGCAGGTCTCAAGAGGTATAATTGACCACACAAGGGTGGACTTGCATGTTTTAAATGACCAAGTATAAGAGGATAAGCATATTGTTGTATTTTTACGTACTTATGAACCGGAGCTAATTATATACCATACATAACATCAAAGTAAGGTATCAGACGCAGCGCATCAGCATTGCCATACAGCGGGGCAATGCAGCCAGCGTCTTGGGCACGCTTCCGACTGGTATTGATATGGATCACTTGAGCTACCTGTAGATTGTGTGCAACAGTCTGCAGTTAGGTAATTTGTTTCAATTGTTAATAGTAGTTTTAATTTTATTATTTTATTTGATTGAAACTTTGTTTGTTTTTTATTAAGAATAATTACTTATTAGTAAGAAAATGTGTGATATTGGCAAAGAAAATACAGTAAAATATTCCTGTCTTTGCACGTCAAAAATACCTTACCATAACTCATTTATGTTTATTATCTTATTGTACAATTGAGGAGCCTAGCTCTACTTAGAGTATAGTATTATATTATCTGTGACCTATTTCTTGTTTAGATATCAAAGTCTTCCAGTTGCATACTCTTGTATATTTTTATGTATATCCCATAATAACGTCTTCCTTCTTCCGAGTGGCAAGATTGCAATAAATAGGTAAACTATTTCAAGATCAAAATATTCGCGCAATAAAATAGTCAATTGAACACTTGAGCTTGTCATTCATCAAACAACAGTCAATGAAACTTATTTGCATACAGAGTGAATCATATGCCAGGGACGGCATAAGGACTTAAACCGTAGGAGTTACCCTTCGTATAAATCCATTTGATCGTAAATAAATTCTTTGATTTTAACGGTACTTACTAATCCGGAAATGTACAATTATAGTGTTGGCATGATGTAGGATGTTTAGGCATAGGTATCGATTTCAGTTTGGGGTCTTTGGAAATTAAGTAAACACAGGAGAGGTTATAGCAGCCTACAAAATGGTAATGCAAATATTATGTGACCGTGCGATAAGAAATTAAAACATTATTGGTAAATCAAATTAACGATATCATCTAAACAAATTGCTGACAAATTGCAGATATTCGAAAGAACTTTGAAAGCATTCATAATTTGTGTTCAGTTGTGGAACTCATATTTGATAATTTTTCATTGCTTTGTGCGTAACAATGCATCATTGAAGTTTATATTTTTGTTTTTAGTGTATTTTGCTATTAATTTCTTTTTTCTGTTATTGTTATCACATTTTTAGTCTTGAAGCTTTAAGTCTGAAAGAAAACTCTTGGATTTAACATTTAACATTATAACCACCAACCAACCACAAGTACCACGCCCCGCAGACATTTTCACTCGCCCCTTCTAATCGTCCTTGATCCGTCCCAGTAATGAACCGTTATTGCTATTCTGCCGTGAGCGTCACGATTGTGTATTTAAAGTACATTACCCACGTTACAATACAATAAGGAGGTACAACATCCTAGTAATGACAATTTTCTTGAAACATAGTAACTTCTGTTAGTGCATTTTTTTATCTTTCTGTTATTTTGCTCAGTGAAAGATATTATGTAAGGTAGTTTAGTGCTTCGAAATTTTTTATTTAACAGCAAAAAATAATTAAACCTAATATTTACACTATTTTCTAAAAATCTAAGCCGAATAAATGCTGGTTTTTATCTCGGTGAACGAATTAGCATTGCCATTCAACGTGGCAATGCTGCCAGTATTCTGGGCACTCTGCCTTCTGGTGACGGTTTTGTGCTATATTTTTTTATCTAAAAAAACCTTTTCATTCTTAAATCCTACTAAATCACTTAAATAAGACACTGTACTGATACAACACTTAGCCTATTTGATAATGCATTCACTTTCCTACTTTAAGTCACAAAACTTCTGCCCACTGCATTTATTGATATCATACAAAAAAATTGCACTTAAAATTTAGTTTTACTTTAAAAAACAAAAGAGAAAAGCCTATTCTTGGGGGATTTTTGTGAGATTCAAAATAATAAATCATTTATTGTTCTTCTCACACAATAAACTTACATTTAAAACTAAACTAGCAAGTATAACATTAGAGCAACATTGCGCGAGACATTGATGCCTGCGTTAGGTTAGTCAAAAAACCTGTGTTACAGGTCACCAGGCTCTCACTCCGCGGCGTAAGTGCAGTTACTTATAACATATAGGTTAACATTGAGCTAAGTGTACAAACAATAACTAAAAATAAAAACAATGATTACAGAAAAAAAGCAAAATTAAAATTATACAGAGGAACTAAAATTAAACTATAGGTGTTTAATAAGGTTCGGCACTACGATATCGCAGATGACATGTCCAATTGCACAGGTGATCTTCTACATGACTCACGTCGTAGAATGATTCACATTTCAGCGAATCTCCATGGGAAATCTATGGGAATGTGCCATTTAAGCAAACTGGTCCAATCTGGGATGTGGTGATGAAGAACCAGTCGTGTGGAGTCTTTGTATAGATAGTACCTACTACGAGAAACAACTTGATTTAGATAAAAAAGATCTAGCCTGTGAAGTATACTATTTATGAAATTCTCCTAATAATATAATGAGTCAAGTTTGTGGAGATGTTGGGCAGAAGATCACGCAAAAACTATTCATTGGATTAAAAGGCGGGTTAACTACGAACCCATGCGAAGAAGTCCCACGTTAAGGGATGAAACGTTGGTATAATTATGTCTATACATATTTTACTATAAAAACTATCGTAGTTAAAAAACGACACTGTTGTCGTTTATTGTTAGCTTACCTCCCTCGTATGTTCTAAGTCTCGTAATTATATCAACATTCATCATCATCATCATCGACATATAATAGCCCACTGCTAGAGATAGGCCTCCCCTAATGAGTGCCATAGCGCCCTGTCTTCAGCTTACCGTATCCAGCATCTGGCAGCAGTCTTTCGCAAATCTTCATCCCACCGATACTCTACGCTTGCCGAGTTGCAGTCTCCACTCAAGAACACGTTTACCCCAGCGGTTGTCGGTTCTTCTCGAAATATGGCCAGCCCACTGCCACTTCAACTTGCTAATCCTTTGAGCTATGTCGATAATCTTAGTTCTCTGTCGGATGTATTCTTTGCGAATCCTATCCTTCAGAGAAACTCCGACCATAACTCTCTCCATAGCTCGCAGGGTTAAAATGGTGGAACAGCCCTACCGTGAGTGTCCACGTCTCACCTCCGTAGGTAGGACGCACTATTAACAGCATTGGTTTTATTTAATTAAATTTGTAATTTTTTGCTACTGTTAATAAACAGTGAGGTTCTAGTTTTAAAATAGTTATGGATTCATAGAAATTGCAATTGTCTTCAAACGTCAAGCTAACAAAGAGCGACACTGTACCTACATTATGTGTCCATGTGAACATCATTGGCTGATAACAACACAAAGACTCTGATTGAATCTGCCTGAAATTTTAGGTAACTTACTATCAAGAAAAAACCAGATGCAAGTCTATGCTCTATTTGCTTTGAGTTCGTCATGTTCCTAACGGAAAATTTTAATCATTAAATACATTTGAGACCTCGCAGTTTTTCAGTGGAAAGATCGTTATTGGCTTCCTGGCAGAAATGATTCATACATAAACTGTATCAAATCAAGGCTCGAGTACTATGGATGGAGTTTATTTGCGCAATTACATGGAATCACCATTACCCATTTTGTTCGGCCTACGAGTATTCCAACCGCTGATGCGTCATCAGTGGCTTAACTAAGGCTTACTTCTGCTGCTGCTCATTCCCATTACTTACCATATAAATAGTTATATCGGGTAAAATTGTTTAAAGAAGAATACATCAAAGATTTTAATCCTTTTTGAAACATACCGGATCGTTCCGTAACTGGATCAAATTGGCTTCGACGGAAGACCAGCGTTAGTTGCTAGGAAGGTAGGAATCAAACTATAAGATAAGATAAGATGTTTATTGCAAAAAGAATCATTACAAATAATTACATAACAGTTTGTCTGACATTTGTCTGACTATGCTGAAGAAGAGTCCATTTTTCGACGTTCATGCACGTTCAGATACACAGTGTTCATTTTTTATTTGGTATTTAATTTTACCATAAAATAGACTAATACTTTTATTTTACTAATTGTGTGTCTCGAGAAGAACCGACAACCGCTGGGTAAACCTGTTCTTGAGTGGAGACCGCGACTCGGCAAACGTAGTGTAGGACGCCCTCTGACCAGTTGGGATGACGATTTGTGCAATACTGCCGCATCCAGCATCTGCTAGCATGCTGAAGATAGGCCCCTATGGCGCTCATTAGGGGACTGTTACTGATGATGATCAATAGTTTTATTATACTCTCTCAACTGTGTTAGCTATAGAATATAATGTTTATTTTAGTAACCGTAGTACCAATAAATTTTTTATCTGTTTCGTTCTAAATTGGTCTTCTATGTGTAAGGTTCGCGTCATAAACAAATGTTTTTAACCCAATTTTTTATATTTTGACGCAGTTCATTATCAAATTTGCGTCAATCGCTCAAGCTAATAGTATTAGCACGAGCGATTATATTGTTGTACCTACCTTACTTTTTGCATGCTTGACTCATTCATTTTGGATGCTCTCGAATACGATTACCCAACCACGGTTTGTCGGAACTAAGAAACAATGGGAGCAGAGATCCGGTGGATTCCTGATCTCTGTGTTAGTCATATGCCAAAAAATGAAGGCCTTGACCTTCCTACCACAGTCACTACTCTGAACTTTGTACCCTATATGCCTCCATTCTCTGTAGAGTAATTTCATAAGGATGTATTACTACACAATACGCCTGATAAGTTGGAAACTTTGAGTTAACTAAAGGAGTGCGCTCATTAATGGCACACAGCCTGCCACCCATCACAAAAATGTGCATTATAATGTTCCTAACATTTGAATTCATTTTACAATGACAGAATTTGCAGCGCCCCAACCTAGCCACTCGATGGTGCGGCTTTGATGTGGGGATTCCTTAACGTTCAGATTTTTAGATTATGTTAAAATTACATTCGATCTGCATGTTCAAACGCATCTCACAGCTCGTCAACTTGGCTGAGTCCTTGTTCTCTAGGGTAGAATAGACGATAGTGACATCGCATCGACATACATTGCGTACGTTATAGAAGTTGAAGGAATAAATTTCTAATTATTTACGCATTAGATGACAAAGTGACGTAATTTTTGTCTATTCTACCTAGACAATAATCCCCGTCCTTCCCCTACTGAATTATGTCTAAGCTTAGTAATATGGGAGGTAGGTGCGTATACGGTAAATGGTAAACCGAGAGTAGGTAAAAATAATACGTCAATGAGAAAAATCTGGATCTAAGCAAAACTGACAAATGGCGCATACCTATCCCTAAATTGGAAAAACTGGAATACCAAAGTAATTATGTGGTCATGCGCTTTACAAGTTACCATTTATAGAAGAGAAACGCATGGTGCAATTTGCGTATCCATGAGCTCATACGTAAATACACGTAGGCCAAGAATTAGAAAGGTTGTCATTGATTACGAAAGTTTTGGTACCAGCAATGGAATTCCCGAAAACCAATTGCAAATCTCTGCTAAGTCCCTAGGTCTTGAAACCAATGAGGCTGAAGATCCGGGTTAGAGTATTTTAAACCTTTTCCGATTAAGTTAAGATTTAAATTGAAAGTTACGAAGCAGCGTGTCTGGTTGTATGTACTCTAATTATTGTCGCTATTGGCAAGAGCCACAAGTGACTCATGGTAGGTATTCATTATTGGAATGTGCCGTGAGAAATGCCGAAAAATCTGATGAAGAATTTAGTTCTTCCGGAGTCTGAAAGATGACTGATGAATGTCGGTATTACGACCTCTGACGACCTCTGTGACGTCGTGGAGGTCCGCCTGCAATTTGAGGTTGGGGGTTCGATTTCTGCCTTGGGACAACTATTTGTACGGTCTGCAGGTATTTGTTCCGGGTGTTCTGGTCGTTTTCTATGTATAATAAAAAAATATCCATCTATGTTATGTATTGTATTGTATGTAATGTATTGTATATTAGTTATACCCATAAGACACGCTTTACTTAGCTTGGGGCTAGATAATGCTGTGTGAATTGTCCAGTATTTTTTAACACGATCACTGCTAGCGTCGGCGGTGCGACCCGCAGGGGCGCGCCGCGCCGCCGGGACAATGGAATTGGAGATCGCACTCAGTGTTTTCAGTCATGAAAGTGCTATTCTAGTTTATATAATCACTGGGCGCCATGGCCAGTAATTATTAAAAAAATACTTTGTTTATTGTTAATAAAAACGCAGATCCTTATTGTTTTATATTTATTTCAGAAACCAAATTTTAGATTCTCAATTCTGTTGAAAAGTGACTATTTTAATGATTTTACTAGAACTTCACCTTCATGACTGGTTTCACCTCACCTCACCTCAACAGCTTATATTGGTCCTTCCCGAATCGAACAACAATGGAGTCGGCAAAGATAGTTTTTTATTATTGCAACTTCATGGATAATCATCGTCATTAGCTTTTCCACTTAGTCCACGGCTAGACATAGGTCAGTTGTGGACTAACTTCATGGATGAAATATACAAAATATTAAAAAGGGTTCTAGAGTATCCCTATGAGTTAAATTGTTTACTGCAGCAGTATAATGTCACGGCAATTACAGCCAATATCTCTTGTATATCTGTAAGTTTAGCTTTGCATCATGGCCAGGGGTGCTGCACTAAAATTCACAAATGCATATTTGTACTGCAAATTTACATTTCTCAATAAGTTTTAAGATTACGAGTATGTTTCTTAATTTATAACTGAAAATTGAATATTTAATTACTCAATCGCAAAACAACATCTTTATTTTCAACGATCTTCATTCTGCATACTTTTAGTTAATCCGTGGCATACGTCTGGTAGTGAAGGACAGAAACTATATCACCCAATTTCAAGCCAACTAAATTAAATATTGGACCTCAAACACATTATTAGATACTCTCGGGGCCACTATCATCATAGTCGGATTATAGTAAACCTACAAATACCGGCTTCTAGATCACGTGATTAGCTCAAACCAAAAAATGTAAGAGAGTGAAAGAAAAATAGATCTAAGAGTTCCGAATACTCAAATAAAACTCGCATATAAGCTCGTCTCAAGTCTCGGTTTTTTGACAGTTTTCAATGAAAATGTGTCAAAAATTCGTCACTTAAGACGAGATTAAATCTAAGTCTTAAGTCTTCGTTTGAGTATTCGGGGGTGAGTCTACCAGCCGTAAGCCACGGAATAACTAAAAGTATGTTTGAATGAAGCTCTTTGAAGCTAATAAGCCGATGAATTCCGAGGTTTTTGAATATATACGAAAGGGTCAACCTTGGCCGAAGGAATCTAAAAGACTGGAAGATATGACGTATGGACATAGTGGTTTTTGTGATATTGTTTCTGACACCGTTTCTGACGTCAAGCCAACAGTTGCCGTCCTCTGAAAGGCACGCGCTGCGTTTCCGGTCTCAAACGAAACACACTGACCTTATGAGACGAAAATATAATTGCTTCAATCAAAAGTAGGTACGCTTTGTCTGGATCAGTGATATTGTTAATTGTGACCTGTTTGGAAAACTTTTATCTGACCCCCCAAAAAGAAAAATGTTATCGTAGTCCGTAGTATGCCTATGATACAATAATGACATGACGTCGTCAGACATTGCATACATTACAGTTAGTGTAACATCATTCTATTATATTTGAATAAATAAATAAATAATGCAGGATTATGTTGATTATTATGTTGATTATTTACATATAATGTTGATTGTGTTGGTTTGTATACAACATTTTAACACATCAGGTCATATTATTTGTTACTTTTATATATTTTTTTCTTCTCATCAGTTCTTGTCTTGTATAATTTTTTGTTAGTTATTTTAAAATTTTGTGAATTTTTTTCTTAGTTTACTTCCTTTTTTCTCAATAATTTACTATTGTTACCAAGAGAGAGCTGTGTCTCTATTTTTCCTCCGCAAGCAAGCAGTCTTTTTAGCTATTATATGCGAGGACACATCAATGGTTAGAAGTTATTAAATTAAGTTAATAAATAATAAAATAAATAAATTATCTGGCTCCAAGGAAAGCTGAGCTTGTGTTATGGGTAGGTGTTATTTAGTATCGACCAAAATACCCAGAACAATAAAATTATTTGCAGATCGTACAATCATTTGTCCCGAGGCGAGAATCGAATACACAACCTTCTGCGTCGCAGGCGGACCTTCGCCAATTACGCTTTAGAGGTTCTCGAAATTGTTTAAATTAAAGGAATTAATTTCAAATTATTTACGCATTCGATGACAAGGTAAAGTAATTTTTCTTTATTCTACCCTAGACCAGAATCCCCACAGATATTAGTCAGTAGATATTTCTTCTTAGCTTCTCTAAACGTAGGTATTTTTACGGTATGAAAGGTTTTTTAAGTTATCAGATCACGAACTATGTCCATTTTGTCCATGCCAAATATAGCTAAGCTTACCTTTACAATGATAGTGATAGCATAAAAATTTTGTTGTCGCCTTTTCCGATCGAAGAAAAGAGACGGCCTTAATTTTTTGATAGTTTGTTAAGCTTTTGGTGCCAACAAAATCGCTTACCAATATCTGATAAAAATTAAAGTATTTGTAACTAAATAAAACAAAAAAGTCAAACATATTGCATACACTCATTGAAAAGGAATTGGGTACAGACCTCAAAAAAAAAAGACTTAAAATTACGCAACTAATAAAACAAAAACGCCCTTGCAGAAGTAAAACCATTCGCATTTTCCCACTCATGTGATGTTAAGTGGTCTTATTTGCGTAAGGGCTCGCAAGCAGAGATAATAAACAGTCCTTGTTGGCATCCCTTTTTGTTTGCCTACTCGGTCAGGGCAGACTTGTGGTTTTGCGTAGGTCACTGCGATTACATCTAGTATTTGTGGAGTGGGCTTATGAGAGCCGCCCATGAGAGTTAAAGGTTGGAATGTCTCCTGTTCCGGCCGGTGAGGCTTTGTAAAACTCGTGTTGAAGTTTTTTTACGAGTTCTTTGCTCAGAAGGCATCTTTAAGTTTTGTTACGGAATTCGCGAGTTGGGTAGATATCCAGCTCGTTTATAGACGAACCTACCTACAAGGAAAAGATTTTCCTTGTGTAGGTTCGTCTGTAAAATTGGAAAATAAACTCCTAACACTTCGACTTCTTTTTTCTAACCTTATCCCGCTCTAGGTGTGGATTAGGCTTTTAACGTGAAATAATATCATGTTCAGATTCATTACGCATGTAATCGGGTTCACTACGAATCTTGTTTGTTTTGGAGAAACATCAACGGTCAGCTGAGAGTCGCGGCGGAACGCGCGCGGATCGAACTGCACTCACTCTGAAGAAGGGTCTTCTTTTTTCTTCGCAAAGGAATGACACCATGGTGGATTTGTCAAACTGCGATAGCTTTTATGTTCAAATCGCATACACGGGGTCGGTGGTTTTGTCCGACTGTCTTTGGGTACTTTAGGAACTTTAACATTAAGTATTCAATATATTCAGTTACAACCTATACCTAATAATGCTTAGGTAGATTATCATTATCATTATCATGATGAAACTCTCAGTGCGCGACTTTGAATCACACTTCATCGGTTTCTTTGTTGCTTTAATGTCTTTGGTCATAATAAATCAATTCTTCTAGGAAGCTACTTCTTCTAGGGTTACAAGGTCTGTTATACCATGCTGATGATCCGATCAGGGTAGACCGGTGGCTTTACTGAGGTCAGAAAAATAATAAATCTGTAAGAGAAAATGTGTCAATTGTGGGAAATTCCGGAGTTATGTCAGTTATGCTGTGGTTACGAGTGTCCTCAGAGATCAAATCTTAATAACTTCAAGTACCTACTGTATATTTTTATGTTTGAAATTACGAAATTTTATAGTGTGGTAAATAATCAAAGGTCTTTGGGGTAAATCTGACCCGCTTTAGTGGTTGTTGCGTAAAAATACCAAATACTTAAGTTTTAAATTGTACTAAAGTATCCCACAATTATTGTGCCTATATCCAGCAGTGGACTATCATAGGCTGATGATGATGATCCCGCAATTGATGATATGTTATTTTTTAACTTCGGGAATCGAACGTAAACGATGATCACAGTCATATTATACTATTTTAATAGAAAAATTTATTCTTAAAGTTCATGAATAATGCCTATTAGTCAACTACTCAACTCAACAGACTTTATGGTCACTGTTGGACTGAGGCCTCCCCCTGATAATTGCCTCATTGGCTTCATCTGATGGGGGGTAATATCCATAATCCCCACGCTGGGAATGTGGCTTGGGAATTGCAGTTCGGTCGTAAGTCTACATTATCTGCAAGAGGCGCTGCTGCCCGCCACCCAGTGTATGTCCCTTGGTCGCCTTTTATGACACCCACGGGGAGAGTTAGAGCTCACTGGTTTACTGGTATTTTTTGTATGATTATATATAAACCGTTATATATATAATAATACAAACACGGCAATGCTCAGTGAAAAAACGATAATCTTAAAAAATATGACTTGGTTATATTTTCTAATAAAGAAAGCCTATTACTCCATAGATGATTACATCAATGATGTAAATGCTTGGCCAGATGTCGCTCAGTTCCACACCGACAATGGTATATAAGGGATATAATGTTAAGCTTAGTTAGTTTCATATAAATATTGAGTTATATACAAATTAGATTATATTTAGACTGAGATAAGTAATGTATTAATTTTAAGATTTATAAAACTTACTAGTGGTTTCTTTTTCGCTTCTTCCACTAGTGGACAAAAAATTGAAGCGAATAAAATCAATAACATCATATTTCTTATTTGATAATAATGACTATTTATAAACCTGTTTATAGTATAAAATTTGACTTGTCTAAGTGCTTATTTTGTAAGCTTAAAGAAATAAACGTTATTGATATTTGATATTCTTACTTGTTATTCCCATAGTATGCAAATATGCGACCTAAGCCATCATAAGCTAGGAGTATTTATTAAAGTATCTCGCTATAATTTGGTTATGTGCGGCGCCGTATTGTTTCCATACTAAAATGCCCAGTGACCTTTACCTAGTTCTTTCTCCAGCTATACATTCCCGAGCGAGAGTTTGCCTCAATACACACGAGTTGGGAATCGCATTTTGTTCCGAGTTATACACAGTGCTTTATACTACACCTATGAGGAAAATAAAAATCATTTTGTTTTAATACTGAGGAGGCAAATAAAATAAAGCACATACTGCCAAGTTTTCTTAAAAAATGCAAGTGGCCAGTAACATTTTGGTGGGCTTCGAGATAAAAACTTTTTATTTCGGCATCCGCCTGTTTCTAGACCTGAATTTTGAATTAAAAAAAATAAAGGAGGAGAGGAAGTGCTTATATCGCATATATAATATTTTTGCCGCCCGCATATTTGTTCGCTTGGATTTACGTACTTTCTTCCCTTTTTTCAAGTAGGAACTAATATACTTTCCGAATTAGGTGTAGTATAAAAGTATTTTTTCGAGAAGAAAAGAAGAGAAAATATTGTGAAAGTTAAAAACAAAAGATACTGTGAAAGTGAAGTCATATATCTTGAGCTCCAGGGCCTAAATCAAACCGTCCTTTAAAATGTTTTGCATGCAAATCTTGTGTCCCGTATTTATTGTAGGAAGTGAATCGGTACTGCACCAAAACAGTATGAAACACAGAGGAAAAATATTGTAGAGGTCTTTCAGATATAATTTTCTTACTGTTCAAAATTAAACAAAATTAATCTACTCCTGTCTTACTCTTTATTTGATCGAGTAACAGTAGTAAAAGCTACTTCAACAATATGATAAAATCGGTACTGTACTTTGTTCTAGAATTCACGATATTTTATGTCAACCAAGACATTTTTGTGGTACATATATTAAGATAATATAGCACGTAAGAAATTAAATAAGTTCCTTAAAACGGCACTAACGACGACGCTAGGAATGTAATAGGTACCAGAGATTTTCACCTAGGCGAGTACTTATTGCGTTGCGCAAGTACTGTTTTCATGTGGCTTAGTTGGACTAGAGCAGGGTTCTAAGTTCTAACTAGTGAGGGTTCGATGGTTCGAGTCCCGCTGAAATCAAAAATTTGAGGGAACCTATTTAACTTATAAAGAGATTTATGACTAAACTAAACGAATACTGATGATTATCATAGAATAACAAAGTAATCACTAAAAACCAAAACGTAAACTGCTACAACGCAAATATGCGCACACGCAGTACACGATAAAGGTGAGTTCGAAAACGGAGGAAATAAAAGAATATCCAGGATACTTCTTGATCTTGTTTTTTTATTTAGACACCTACCGAGTTTTAATCCTTTTAATATCTATTAAGCTACTAAACCACTAAGCTTTTTACCCCTCTCCGGTAATGTAGGAAGTATACCATAAGAAGTCTCCGATGCACAAGATAGTAACGTGCAAAGGGCGCACATTAACATACCCTGGTTTTTTCAACCCAGATTCGTGACACCGTGTGCGACCATTGCCCAAGGTAAATAATAAATCTTTCTAATAAATAAAACAAGGGAACGTGAGTCAGATAAAGAGGTTCGAGCCCTAAACGCCAGGGCCGACGATCGTTAAACGAATGTGAAAATATTTTGTGCCCTTTAGAGTCCAATGGGTATGACCCGTGAAATGGTAAACGTTTCAAATAGTGGAGTAGTTGTGTTTTGTCTACAAAGAAAAGGAAACCTATGACGAATACTGTTGTATTGACTTACAATTTGCAGTTTTTCGTAGTTATTTCTTGCAGTTTTAATTAATGTTCCAAAGATATTTTAATATCGATTTTAATGCTAACAATTTTTTTTCGGAGAAGTATCTACCCATTCCTTAGCCAAACTCCTTGTAGAGTTATTGTAAACAATAGGCGGTTTGTTTACAATAACTCTACAAGGAGTACTTAAAATAAAATTCACTGTGCTGCTGCGTCCTTTTATACGCAATTTACATTACTTGTCGATTTGAGATCCTTCAATAAATATTGCTTACAATTACATAAAACTAGACGCCAAGCAAATGAGTGAAGTTTTTTGTTTGGTGATTTGTTTACAATAGATCTACAAGGAGTTTGGCTAGGGTATAATTGAATTGTTCACGAAGGTGTAGCACGCAAATATAAAAAATAGCCTAGTATACCTCTGTAAGAAACAGGCTCTCCTCTTTTTTTCCCTATTTTTATTTTTCAGTTTTTCACCTCATTGTTGGTCACCTTTGTCCTCAGATCGTTCTGCGGACAAATCCCGACCGATCGGAATAGATCGTAGGATTCAATCTCTCATTTCATTGAACAGATTCCTCATTTTTATAATATCACAGACCCAAAGCCCTTAAAATACCACATCCCATATTTTTTCAATCCAAAAATGAGACCCAACAATGTGGTAGGTCATCCTCAATGAGCTCTGGTCGTTAATGTGTAAATACGTGCTTCTCATTTACACCACGACATCGGAAATGTGGTAACATTAAAGTAACAATCAAGCCGCCATGGTAACATAATCTGGTACGGTGGAACTATTGACCCAAATATGGAGGGGCAGATGCTTTGATGCTTCCGAGTCACTAAGGTATTATTTTCTGGATACTAGGAATACGGTAGACGATGTTTAACATTTGACATCATAAATATACACACTACTACAACTTTCGGTGCTACAGCTTCTGCTGTTGACCTTGATAAAAAAAAATTACCATACAATCGATTAAAAATTTTGCACAGCTGTATTAGCCAGGAATAACAAACTGCGTTATACGCAATTAACGTGCGCTTTTTTTATTTATATATTTTCTTTTCATATAAATATATAGTATATTGTTACATTTAATTATGTTTTTATTTTGAAATTTAACAATTTTAGCAAAATTTCTGAAAATGACATCGCCATTAACCGTATTGTCATGAAGCTTTTTGCGGGATATATTTTTGAAATAAAGAAAATTATCATTTAATTTGTCTTTAGCAATGTTATTATCGACATTAAAAAAATATTAACGGTGAAATCACAGAAAAAAGGGCGGCGTTTTTATGAGCCGAAACTGAGAGCAGTTTTTTTTGTTTTTTAAATCATGCTACCGTGGTACAGTTAACTGGATTACTGAAACACTTTTTTCGGTGGTCAATCAATAAAACCAGCAGAAAGGGACCACGGGCAAGATGCGGAATTAAGTACTTAGATAAGATAGCGACGCGTGACCCAAGAGCTGGTGAGTATGTATCTGGAACACCGCATCAGCGTTGCCATTGTAGCGGGGCAATGCAGCCAGCGTCTTACAGAAGCTTCTGATTGATATTGGAAGGGATCAGTTGAGCTACCTCTAGATTGTTTGCAACAGTTTTCAGTAAGCTGAACTGATTTAATAGTAAATATTAGAATAATTTTGTTTCTCCTTTCAAACCTTCTTCGGAGACAGCGAGTGTTTACTTGTCTGTATAGCTCTGTAGGTTCTACCAGGAAAATGAATCCTGAAAGATATGCCCTAGGATAAGTTTCTAAAGGAAGATTATATTTTAGCATCTTCTGTTTTTTTTGTACCAGCGTAACTGTAGGAGGTCTTCGGCAGTTCTGCCCAAACCTTACACCTAGAGGGCTCCCGACAAATTATATCAACACTAACATATAAACTAAACAGGACGGCGACGTTTGACAAATCGGCTGATCAGAAGTCCTTCAGCAACACAGATTTGAACCTTACACCGCCGTAATAAGGGGGCTGGTGATAATCGTTTTGTTTTTTTCTGGTCTCGCTGCTTTAATTTGTGAGAGCGTCGAAGTCACCAATGCAAATATTGAGGTGTTTGACGTGAATACGTTGTGTAAAGATACGAAATTGTTTCCATTGGAGCCTGGGAACTGATGAGGGAGGAATGTGGAGGTGATAATGTTATATTTAACCTTTTTCTCGTCGCAAACCCGAAAGATGTCACTACGTTTGTATGTAATTCAACGTAGGGAGCAAATCATCATTGAGTGTGGCCTTCAAAAGCAGGCGTGCAGGTATGCGGTTTCAGCGCAGTGTTTTTTGGATCAGGAAAAGCTTGACGTGCAAGAGCTAGGCGAGCCAAATGATAAACTTTACAGATTACTGAACAGGTTTAATGCCACCCAAAACTAACAGAATCACTTGGGTTGGGTGCAACTGGTCAAAATTTCCTTTTTTAATAGAGCGTCAAGCCCGTAGCTAGGCTAGCGTTTTTCCAGCAAACAATTTGGCTATTACGTATTTTATTCCAAGCCTAGAACTGCATCATTGCAAGATTTCGATCCAATTCATTCAGTATACTTTCGGCTTGAAGTGGTTACCTACATCCAAATATCTAAACACTCTTTCACATTTAATGTTATGTAGTGTGATAGCGCTTAGATACAAAATAGCCTGCCAGAAGGAATAATGTAGGAAGGAATAGTGTCGTAGGAATAATGTACCTCCTAATTAGTGGGCGACATTTCGAATCGGTCCAGTGATTCTCGAAATTTTTCATAATAAACAAGCTTTACCATTTACAATTACATAAATTTGGTCAAGGCCCAAGCTTGCCTCGTGGTCGTGGAAATAAATATTTAGCTTTCTACCAACTCTAATATTTTTCACCAAGCTGTACTGTAGTATAGGGTAAAACCGGAATAAAATACTGCAGTGGTATAGGTGCCTCGTTTTCGAAAAACCTAACTTCCGAATTCAAACGGGCGTTAGCGAGCTACTGAGCGCCAACACATTGCGTCCACAAGCATCACGCGAATCCAAAATACTCCAAAATAATCGCGTACACTTCGTCACTCTCGACTCGCCCTTGATACGCGCGTATTGCGCGCGAGTCGTGGTAGGTACTAGAAACGCATTGTTGTCTCAGTTTAAGCGCGAGCTTCAGAGCGATTGCACGTATCAAGGGGATTGGACCCCCAAAATTATGATATGGAATTGTAATTGTAATGATAATCGCAACGAATACGCTCGTTCTGGACAAGCAGGCTAGATTGCGCCCCCCCCCCCCCCGCAATCTAGCCCGCTCTATGTTCGGTTCTATGTATTTTTTTACGTATGTTTGACGGATTTTCCGTCGATTATAGCCCAATTTTAAAAACTATTAGTCTTGATACAGAACTAATCTCAAATATGACTTTTAACCAAATTATATCCGAGGGATTAATATTTACCCCGTCAAGCTTAAAAATAACATATTACTTTTTAAAACTTACAACTAGCTACAATTTTGGTGATAACATCTTCGCGCCAATTTTCAATTAATTTTGATCATTCTTTCGTTGTTGTAAAAATGTAAAATTTGAAGTAGTCACATAGAAGTTTGATCCTTACTGAATTGATTATATGCGCTGTAAAACACACATGATAATTTTCACAATCGGTAACAAATGGTTTCTATGGCAAAGGGCATAAATAATGAAGTCTATGACATCCATGACACATGGATGATTCATCTCATCCCTCAGAAAATCATATGTAACTAATTAATACTCGAATTTAACTACATAAGATTATCGCCACTAGAAAAGTAGATCGCGCTATAGAAGGATTGTTTCCAAATATTATTCACTATTTACGGATTTGAAGTCGGTTCATACTATTTCAAAACATGTCAAATTATTATTACATCGATATTATTGGTTTATTGAGTACCTACACATTAAGGTGTTTATTTTTATCTTGAGAGGATCGAAAGAATAGATTTTACCTAGATTTTTAGGTATGAATGCCGTTATTTATGGCCATTTAAAATCATTTATTTTTATACTCTTAGTAGAAGGTACATTATTAACGTCAGCGTGATTTTTATGTTTTGTTTGTTCTGTCATTATCTTTATAACTATTTGTTTCCAACTCCACCTAAATCAAGTAGGATAATCATAATATTTTATTTATTATTCTTAGATAAAATCTTACCATGATTACACTGATGATTGAAAAATTTATATACCTATAAAACAAAAAAAAACTTGCCTGAAGCAGGATGGGCAGGAAATACATTTATTAAAAAAAACATTTTTGTTAGGTCAATAAAAACAGATAGTAAAGAGAAAAAAAAATATATTGAATTTGTGTGATTAGCTTGACTATCTCCATATGCATGGTGCCTTTATATGGTTCCTAATACCTAGCATAGGTGGAATTTTGATGACATCTCCCACACGTTTTATTAGTAAGTAATGCAAAATAAAAACATGAAATACATGTTAACAATTTTAAAATTACAAAGCCCTTTAAAAAAGTAGGTCAACTATCAATGTTTTACCCTAAAAATAAGTAAGCGAAAGAAAACAAAAAAATAAGTATAATAATAATTTAATTTCACAAACATAGGTTTGTTCTAGTTATAAATAATGTACTATTTGAACTATACAAATAATGATTAAGTCATAAATACACTGGCTCTGCACTTTACAATAATATAATCAACAGCTCTATTAAAGCTACAGACATGATGGATTTATAACAGTTTATATAAATAGTTAACAAATAGTCGTGTAATACTAAAGAAAGTAGGAATAGAATGTACAAATGTATAATAGCTGCCTCGGTTTCACGAGAATACTGCAAGCGAGCAGAACATAGGCTGGAACCTTCATGATTCTCTAAATTACAACCATCAAACTCAACAATTTCATTCGTAATCATTCAACCGAATGGTGGAATGGAGTCTAACACTAAAATATCTAAAATTAAATAATACATTAAAGAAATTCAAACTAAAGTTGATCTAAGCGAGAAATAAATAAGTTAAGACCTTGACTAGGATAATCGGGAAATTTAGAATGTTAATCAGCTGACAATAAATAATACATTTTAAATTCGTCACTATTTACAACAAAAGGAACTAATTCGTTCTAGACCAAAATGGCAATGTAATGGCAAAGACGATTTATCTACACTCGCTGAACATCAGCCAGACGTGACTCTCAATATCTCATTGGGCTAACTTATAGTATACTGCTTACGTCGTCCAGATTCATAATCCAGAAAATTTCAATCTCTCTGACCACTCTCTTTCTGACAATCAGAAAATATTACACAAATACGAACTCTCCGGACGGTATAATGTCATCGGTCCTCAATCACAGGTATAATAATATAGGTCAATAGCTGCCATAAAAACGCACCTCGACCGATGTACATTATAAAGCACCAAAATTAAGTAGCTGCTCTTCACCAGTCAGCACTTTAACAATGTGCTGATATATTTAGGCGGATTCCGTTTCGTATAGCTTTTCAAAGACTTGTGCTAGATACTCCAGGTAGTTCAATGTGTCTCTGTACAGAAGAAGTCCCACTGAGAGTTTGTCTTCGGAGCTGAAGTCTGGTATTTCTGAGTCTGGCACCGGCAGTACTTCGAGATTGCGAGCCTTCATTATATCCTGTAAAGATTGAAACGCATATTTAGTAAAATAGACAATGATGATAATATTAATAGCTTTATTAAGCCCAATATAAAATATTGAGGTTCAACAAAAATTACGAAAACTAATAGATGATATGATACAATTTAAAGCAACAAAACGTAAGTTACTAAAAAGTATATTAAGTAATACTCACACTAAAGTAGCAAAGTACAGCTCTCACATCATGCATGGTCTGGTTGATGTTTTCTTTCAGGGTTTCATCGGATATGATGTTGTCATTGAGTCCCTCCTTTGAAAAGGCGTACATTCCAGCGACAATCATCTTCAGACCCTTATACATGGCAGGCAGAACGTCATCGATGTTTTTCTGTGGAAAAATAAGAATAAAACTTATTGGACATTTACGAAAGAGCAAGTGAGTATGCGGAAAATGTACGTTGCTACAAAAAAATGCCTGAGTCGATTTAACTTAACGAGTGATTCAATGACTTTAAACAAGCGAATTTCAAATCACATTGCTGATCATAAAATCGAAGACTGAATTGTTTAGTAAGTACAAACTAAAGTACAAAGACACAGCGACCCAGAGCTATCTCTACGTGTCATCAAAATGTCCCTTTATTGCCAAACCGATAAGCTCAATCATTGCAATTATCATCCCAATTTCGATAGCATTGCGAAACCATTGTGTTCTCACGTAAGCCGGTCACAACAATGGGTGCCACCGACGATGGTCAATTCTTTGAATCCGATTGAAAAACTCGTACGTATGCACGTATGCAGCATCAGCGGATTTGCCGCTTGTTTTCATCTGACGCTCCTTATTTTGACCGCAATGTGTTAAGGTTGGCTTCCGTATCAAAAGGATAACGTTTCATCGATGTGGTGGGTACTGCTTACTAATTCGCCGAGGGGAATCCCCTAGATTAAGTTTTCAGCAGTTTGTCTATTTGAATTTATTTTGTGTGTTTTATAGGTTTGACATCATTATTCGTCTTTATTGTTTTAATCGCGAAATCAGTTCTTCGTCTAAGAGAATCTGCTAAATTTGGACATTCGTATATGAACCGCTCAATAAAGAATGCCATGTCATATCATATTATTTACAAAATCAAGTCTTACAGATATACAAAGAAAATATTATAATCCTTACCA
The DNA here is from genome assembly GCA_946478455.1 of Eupithecia vulgata. NCBI lineage: Eukaryota > Metazoa > Arthropoda > Insecta > Lepidoptera > Geometridae > Eupithecia > Eupithecia vulgata. The sequence continues at coordinate 4,802,938 of OX297869.1, read as the reverse complement.
TCAGATCATTCATATATTTGTCGGACATCGCCGCGTATAGTTTCTTCTCCTTGGGTAGAACCTCCGAGCGGTACCAACTAAACTTCCGCAGCCACTCGTACTCCTCCCAGACACTGAGCAATGCGTCGAAACTCGAATAGCTGTGTAATTTGTACGCCTGTAACAAACAAAAATAACCCATTTAATAAACGTATAATGTTTTTTCTTGTAATAAGTAGAATCTAGATAAAAATGTTTTTTTGTTATAATATACCTATCCTCTAATAAAAAAAATAAGTACCTAAAAATTTTCGCAATTTCTTGTAGGTGGAACTACCGGCGCTACAGTCCCTATGAATTCCCAGAGATTTTTGATCGGCGAGAAGTGATTTCGTGGCTCAGTTTGTTAGAGCACAACCCGCGCAACCTTTAGTACGGGACTGCGAGTGGGGCGCGGGTTCTAGTCCCGCCGAAATCGAAATTTTTTATTACACTTCTTAGTGAAAATCGTACTAATAGTTGATTGTTTCGACAATTTGCGTTCGAATATAGCTACAAATCCTACCTACATAATCTTATCTATCCTACTAATATTATAAACGCGAAGGTTTGTAAGTATGGATGAATGTTTGTTACTCTTTCACGTAAAAACTACTGAACGGATCTGGATGAAATTTGGCACAGAGATAGTCTGGAATAACACATAGGCTATATTTTATCCCCGAGTTCCCACGGGCACGGGAATTATGCAGGTGAAATCGCGAGGCGCTGCTAGTTTATAATAAAGATCATTATAAAAGTACCCAAAGGTAACAAGTTCTTTGCTTGAAAGTAAAGATCACAAAACAAAACTTGTTTACTAACAAATATTGCATTCTCGAAAACGGAAAATCAATTAGTTCACAGGCAAAATATAGAGAAAACTGAGATCAAATTCCCCTCTGCCTTTTAATGAATGCTCTTGAACTTGACAATCATAGCAAGGTTCCAAGAGCAGTAGTCGAGTGACTCAACGATTGAACCGTTTATTTCTACGAAAGATTGAAATAGATCAGTTAATATGGTTGATTGACTTGCCGGAAAGCTAGCGGAAAGATTGCGAGGGTTCTCCGGATGACTGATATAAATAGGGCCCCGGATCATGCATGACCAGACCACAGTGGATCATACGGCCCTACTAAGAGTGAAATATGTGTTTTCTAAAAATAAATATCATTTAATATGTCAAGTATGGGTAAGAATAGACGTAATCTACAAATGTAAGTTTTAAAATTGACGCAGAACGAATCAAATGAAGAAAATAATTACATAGACGCTAATAACATTAAAACGAACACGACAATTCGCTCGATCTGTTCTTAGAAATCGCGATGTAGTGCACTTTATGAGCAATCAAACTATGTAACGTAGGACTACGAAGTCTAGGGCTCGCCTTTTTGTAAAGAGCTCCAATATAACTGGTCAGTTCGTGTCGCTATCTCGACATAATATGTCTATTTAACTTTACATCCGTTCAACTAGATCAGGGTTTGAAGAACCTTTTTGAATCTAGTGAGAATAAAAGTTGTTCGAAGTTTAAATTTATGCTACTAAATGACTGAAACTAATTAAGTCAAATTACACGAATAAAGATCAATTGACAAGAACATAATGAAGGTCAAGCGTAAGTTAATATTAGAGAAACCAGAGTCGAGGCGAGCCTCCATCGAAGATATTTTCATAGCGATAAAAATTTGACGCTATACCAACATGCACAACAGGAAATCTTTCCTTATCAAAATCATGATAGAGTTTAAAATCGCGTAACACCTCGTTATTGATAGGTGGCAGATGTTACTAAAGTGTCCCTTTTGTGTAATGTTTACAATACCACTAATTAAAGTTCGCCAAAAGTGACAAACTCAACAATTTCTGAATCGCCAATGATTATCGGCGAAGTTAATCGATTTTGGTAAATGTGGTAATAAATAGCCATTGATTGAAATTTAGATTTGCATTATTTTTATGAACATCAATTAAGATTTTGTTAGTTAACTACTGCACAATTTAGTTGCACAGATTGTAGATAGAATAATAAAAATTAGAAAAAGGATAGACGAGATATCTCGGTATACTTAGAATCTAAGGCGTCACCAGAAGGCAGAGTGCCCAGAATACTGGCAGCATTGCTACGTTGAATGGCAATACTAATTCGTTGACCGAAATAAAAACCAGCATTCCGATCACCACTCTATTAGTACTCTATTAGTCTCTTAGATTTTTAGAAAATAGATGTAAGTGTAAATATTAGTTGTAATTATTTTTTGCTGTTAAATAAATGAAACCATACTTAGATATTGTTCTCATCCTAAAGTTTGAAACTGAGGATTGCAACATGTGAAGTACAAAAAGGAATGTGTCAGTAAATACAACTAATATAATAACATAGAATGCTATGTGCCAGCGTTGCTGGTACCGAGGTACCGAACACAGGTGCGCGTCCGGTTTGTCCGAAACGGCGATATAGTTTATAGAGGTACAATTAATTCCTGTCATTATAATCAACTCAATAGTATTATTATATTTACTTTATATACATATATATATATCCATATTCCATGAAATTTTCGGTAGTTCGACTGACAATCAAATAGTTACCTATATCCTAATGCTCTACTGATTATTTTTTTGTGACAATCGATTTTGTTCGATTGAGTTGTTATCAGTATTGGTAAAATCGATAACAACTTGATTTGCTTTATTTTTTTTGTTTTATTTGCCACATGTATCGGCAAGCGATTTTCCGTGACAAAACGTTCATAACTTTAAGTGTACAGATTTGTATCGCTATCTGTTAAAAGTAATTCTATCTATTTATTTATAAAGATACCAACATCTGCCAACAATTATGGTACTTCTTATTTGTGCACATAAACCAAATACATTACAACCTTTTAGTATACTTTTGCAAAAATGTATACATTACATACATACGTAAGTAATTATTGTAGTTTTTCTGTGATTAAACCGAAAAAAATCAAAGTTAGCTTTCAAGTACCCGGTACTAAAGCTCACACTAGAAAACGATCTCCAAAATAATGAAAAGCGTAATTCAAAATTCCCTTTTTGCGACAGCCATAAATTCTATTTATTCATAACTGACATAATATTTCATGAAAATTTATGGAAATCAGTTGTGAGGCGCGGACTTTGACGCGGTCATAGTATAATGCAGCTATAAAAATTCCAATAAACACTATCTTACAAATCGATTACAGCAGCATTCCCAGTGAGAGCGGGTGGGCGGTGATGCGAGAAATTTGACGAGCTAGTATCCGAATACCTAGCTCGGCGGCGGGAGCTTATCAAATAAACATGCACCCACACATGCGCGTTACATCGATATATTTACGGCACACGTACGCACCACGACCGCAGACAGCCTGTCGCCGTGAACAACGCTATGTTACTATGTATACAACTCGTATATTGTATCAACTCTATGTAATTCGAAGTTTATTCGCCGCTATTGCAAGATGAGCGATGCACGACTCCGCCGAGCTCCGATCAAGTTTCAACCAATCCTCAAGTTTAGCATAATTACATTAAAAGTATAAGGTCGTTTCAAGCTCAAGTGGAATTCCACTGTCGAAAATTTGATGCGATTATATGACACCGGCGTGGTCAAAAGCATTAGTGTTATAAGTACATGTAACACATTCACACGGTGGCGGGTTGTGTGGCGAGTCACACAGTACCGTACCTTTAGAGTTCGTTGAATTTGTTATTGCGTTCTAAGTACAACTTGGCCTGTTATTATTTATACGGAACGAGCTCGACGACAGATGTGGACGTCTGATTTATTTGGGGTATACTATCATATATATTTTACCTTAGAATTATATCCGAGCGAGCAGTATGACTAATCCTATCAAGATTTCATAAATATAATGTGGACAAAGAGTTACTGAGGTAGCAATAAAACCGCCTGAACGGCCTTGTATCTGCAACAATGGCGGTTCATCGCCACGGTTTCAAAGGTATCGCGATAAAATATGATACATTAGTAACGAATGACCGACATTAAGAGGAGAGACAGAAAAAAATCGTCAAGCAGGTGTGTAGCGCAATATTAATGCGCAATCAGTATTCCTTGCGTACGCGCACCGTCCTGTACTTCGTTCCGGCTACTGTGAGTCGATAATGTCGTTTTACGAGGAGGCAGCGGACAGGACGTAGCCGCGTCGTTACGACCGTCGAGCCTATTACAATACCTCAGCCGCGGCGATGCCACCCGTCACACCTCTACCATATCCCATTGTTCCACTACCATTGACTGCTCGATACTGGATCGATCGATCAAATACAAAAGCACACCCGAAATGTATTGACAATTAATGTACTCGTCTAATTCTCACTGTGTGCCGTGGTGGACAGTAATCCATAAATGATGCGAGGCGCGACATCGACACCGCATTATTTCTCGATGATCGGGCCACCTTACTTCCGATTCGGAAATCATTATAGCTCGGGAATAAAGCCGTCGTGAAGCGATGTTTTAACATGCTTAACGTTTGTTTGTTACTAGTCGTGCATAGTTTACATAATTGTCAAAAGTAGAGTAACTTTTGTATAACATTTTAAGTGTTTACAAATTCATGAAATGCATGGATAAGTACTTTTAATCGTAGAGATACAGTGCGTAGAAAAATTAACTATCAGTCCACAAAAGCCACCTTTAAAATGTATCCAATTCATAATGATGTGCTGTATCAATTAAGTAACGAACGCATTAAGGCTGTCGCGAGTCGATATAATAATATCGATGTTGCGTCACAGAAGTGCAGTGCGAAATTCTAATTAAGAGGGAGGAAGCGACCGGCGGCGGACGTAGGGACGCGAAACCACGATGCAATCTTATCGAAAAACGACGTGGCTGCAATAACTACTCGGTGAGAAAACCAAAACGTGCACGCGTTGAATCTTTAATGGGTCAAATTTCGCACAAAATGAAAATTTGTAAGGCACTTCAACTCGAACAAAGCGATGCCGATGCGACACTGCTCAAAACAAGTATGTACCAGATAATTTCTCGGTCTTTGACACCTTATTTTGTAAATTTAACTGGCACTATATTATATTGTGTTGATAAATCATTTATACCACTATCTATAATACAAGATGAGATCAAGTTAAAAAAATTGGACTTTCAACGCGAACAAAGACACTCATTGCGTATGCAGGTCTAGTATTTGACTTCTATTCATCAGAACCCGCGATTCGTACGTCACGATTGCTTCCCTTAGAGACGGAAGCGTACCGCAGACTCTCATTCATAAATCAATATTAGCGTAGGCAGTTAGGTATAGTTATACGGTGAATGGTATGCGTCGAAGTTTTATTGGTATTGGTCGACAGAAGGCTTCGTCCGTTCATTTAGAAGCGCGCGGCGGGCATACAGATGTGCTTGCGAATACTACGCCGTCGAAACAATCAATGAAAGCAAAGAAAGACATTTGAATGTTGAGTTTGATATTGGTACTCACGAATGTATCCTTGTACTTCGCAGTTGATGAGTGAGCGTTTCTTGCTTGCGCGACCAACTTTGGCGCGATCTCCTTCGAATGCTCTGGAGAATAGGATGATGATGATTTTGACTGGAAATAAAAACGTTTTTCTTAGTAAGGGTATTACGGGTTAACGAATAACAGTTAACTTTTGTTTTACTAATCCTTCGTTTTTCAGTGATTTACTAAAATACTTTTACAGACTTTACATAATATAGTAACTGATCGACAAAACAATGGTGGTGGTTAAGATTGTTTTTGCTTTATTAATAATTAGCTATTTTGGGCGTCGATTCTATTGCAAGATTGAGAAGTGCTACTGTTCTTTGGAGGATTTCTTCTATGCCGACAAATCTAAGTCTGAGAATCTGTGTTAATAATAATTTAAGGAAACATTATATCTGACATTAAAAATATTGTGAATATTTTTAATATATGTCCTTTCCTACTTTTATTATTAAATGTCATATTTAATAAAAAAAGTTTTACATTACATATTATTTTGATTTTGTCATTTTTGGTTTTGACATTTTTTTATTTTAAATTGTTTGATTATTAACATTCGTTTAATATTGAAATTTTGTAAATTTATAGACAAATTTACGCTCTAATTTCATAATTTACGTATTAATAACATGTGCACTTTTGTAAAAAAATCCGACACATTGTAAATTGTTTGCGAAAAAATAATTGAAATAGTTAGGATTCATTCATAACATAGCAGCCATAAACGTAATATTTCCTTACATTAGAGTCATTATAATCGCAAGGGTTGGCCCATAGGCGGTTCTCGCCGTTGGCACGACGCTGGCGCTCCATGATACGACTCCGGTGCGGCGCCGCTGACGACTGCGGTGATAGACCCCCGACCAGGAGGAGCAAGCAAGCTGCTGCACAGACGTTGACGTATCCTGAAAGAGAATTCAGCATCAGTAAAATTGACAATCTTATTAGAATTTTTTAAATAGATTACAGGTTTGGTATGATCGAATAAAAAACTCAACCATTCAGATATATTTTGGTTATAAGAATAGATATAATATTGATTGCCCATCTTCGACATCTTAGTATATTTCAAAGAATAGTTTCTCAATCAATGACGTAAAAAATTGAGGTTTATACAAATTTTTAACATTGAAAAAAGTAGAATTTGAATATCATAATGAATCAGCGAATTTAAGAGCAATTAGGCAATTAACATCAGATGTTGCGTAAAACGACGCACATATCATAAAATCTCTGCTGATTCTCTGCAGCATTTTGTCCGATGCATCTCATTCATGTAGGTAAGCGTCAAGAGCCACTTGTTCCGTATGCGGCACGCGCGATGCTATCGATTATGGTAATCACTGTACATCCGATGAATAAATACATCGCCCAGAGGTAGACAGCCTTTACTAATTGTCCACTGAACTTGTGTGAATCACTAATACGACACTTTAACGGCACGCAATTTGTCCAAACCTTGCATCTATCGATAACCATTACGTATTACATCACTAGTCTAAAGTGTTTGACATCATCTACTTTAATCAAAGAATATTAATAGCATGTCACTGTCTATCGATGTTTTCAGACCAAATGTCAAATTACCCGGCTATGTCAATATAAGGTAAATTTCTAGCATAGTGGAAGTAAAACTTTTTTATTGCCTATCACTTACACATGGCCTTATGCGACTGAATTGTATATCTTGGCATTAGTGCACTGACAACTCGTTAAAACTGAATATTATTACGACTTTAAAGGTAATAATTTGATGTGTGATTGACATATTTTTTATTTGAATATATGTATAAACATACGCACCTGTTTCTATTTTTACTGGTCCTTTAATGTTCTTTTTTTCATTATTAATATACCTGCGTATTGCAATTATATCTTTATAATTTTCAATCTAGTTTTGACCAATATCTACGAGACTTGTTTTTTTAATAATGCTCTCCGTAATATGCATCTAAATTTATTTTACTTACCTATTTTTAAGTCTATTGTAATGCACCTGTCTTTTCTTCAATTTGCAAAACAAATAAAACACTCGTCACAGCCTCATAGTACAGTGTTACTCACACATTATTTATTTGACTTTTTGAGTCAATGTGACTCAGTATGATGTGACTAACGTCAGGAATGTGAAATTACTTTTACAATTACCTTAAAAAATAATGCTAAATAATAGTTAAATATGAAATTTGGCTTAACTATGTAACATTACAGTGGTATCTTTGGCACTACAGCTCTGTATTCTTTCAATTGCTGTTGCCAAAACTATTCTCGCTTAATTATACATTTGAAAACAAATTTCAACATTCGATTACCCCCCACAAAACGTTTTCACCTAACTACCAAAACTGGCCATTCCGATGGGAACAGTCAAAAGGTAACCAAAGTCAAATTCATCAATTCTCACACGATCGCGCGAATGTGTGCGTGTGTTTTTTTTATTCTTCATCTCGTTAGCCAGTTTTTACATACTACGTATTGATCCTTCTGTGGTTTCGTTCAGCCCGGGGGCACGGCGGCGTCCAAATAAAAGAAGATTATAGTTATAGGGCGCCTCGCCGCTTATTATTTAACTAGAGCCTGTGAACTGATACTTTACGCCCCCTTTGTTTTAGAAGAAAAGAGAGAATCATATAACTTGGTCTCAATTTGAATCGATCGCTTTTAGGGTACCGTTTGATTTGTTGAATGAATAATTTCAGACTTAACTCTACTGAAGGTAAATCAAATTATCTCAAAATAGAAGAAACGACCAATGCCGGTAACAACAAAGGACGAGGTACCATAAAAACAAGCGTTGGCTAACTAGACACGATTTAGTTGTAGACTATATTGCCCTCTAATTGACACACTATTAATGTTGTTACAATGGGATTACAAAAGGCGACCGCAAAGGTGGAGCTGGGAAATAACGATCATGTCAAAAGGAAGGCCCGACACACACAAAACGCGTTAAACACACGACTATAACATTTTATTAGTGGCGCGGTCAAAAGCAACCGCGGGACCGACGTCAAAAGTTCAAGAAAAAAAAAACAACGACGGGTCAACTCGTAAAAGATATGGAGTCACTGTGAGACAAATATTTTCTTTGAGATATCGTGAACGAGATTAAAAGATATCACTTAAAGCTACTTGCTTTCTCTAGATTTAGAATAAAAATCATACTAAATGCAATAATCTTTATCAACGAATCAACAATAACTAAAAACTAGTTAAGGAACAAACTAAGGAACAAACGAAATAAAGCAGCTAAGAGGCCATTACGATTTGAAATAGGATTTACAATGTGGGTATGTAATTAAAAACAAATGTAAAGTTTTTCATAAGAGACGGCATGTAATTGATATCCTCTTTATACCCCCAGCCACTTTACGTGGAGATATTTCAGATGAACAATGAGACTCGATCGAATTCCTTAGCCCATTGAAGAACTGACCGGGCGACCATAAAAACCGTAGATACCTACACGTAGGTAGTACACAGGTTATAAGGGGGCATAAAAAAGCAGAGACCGCGTCGGAGGTCGGCCCGACTACCCGAGAAACAAAGAGTTCGTTTATTTTTTAACAGCTCGCTCGTTCACAAAAGAGGTCCTCGCGGTACGAAAAACAACCGAAACGAGAACATCTTGTTAACCTTTTTAAAAAGAAATCGCGCGCCCACTAACTAGAATTTCGACTCGAAAACCGAGAAAAGTGCGGTGCGGCGCTCGCGCACCGGACGTCGCGTCGGCGCAGGCGCCCGCGCACTCATTATGTAAATTTCGATTATTGTTGTAATAAATGTGCTCAAAAAATTGGGATCGAAGTTGCGGGCATCATCTTCGCGGCTCGTTACGAAACGCCCGTCAAATTATTGGCGGCTTATCTTTTATGAATCTCGGCGTTGTTTATTTTGAAGACGGGAGTCGCCGCGGGAGCGCCGCGTCCTTAGGGCTGTCGCGCTGGGTTATTAACGGGACGACTAATCCTGTCCGCGTGACGATACCACCATGTCCACCCATCATAATAGACGTTTAATTCAAGTCAGTTCATTATTTTGTTGCGCTCGTAAAATTTGACTGCGCATAATAAGGGCGATTATCGCTCGGAGAGGCGCGTGGCGGCGCGTATCACAGGCTCCTCGGTGATACCACTCTTCATTAACTGAAAATCGCTCTAAATGGTAATAGCTTTCCGATGACGACCGTCGATCGACCCCATCCGCTTGAAATTAACATGCGCGAATTTTTCTGAATTAATTTTAATGAGGTAACAACGGCGTTATGCTTTTTGGTAACTGTTTTGGGCTGATATCGGATGGCTGTTATGTTATCGGTCTCGGTATAATTTGAGATGTCGCCGAGAGTTTGTGATTTTGTTTCATCTGATAAGGAGCTAATGAGGGCTAAGCTAGGGTCGCCATCTCTCATTATACGAGTGACAGCTAAACACTGCAATTACGAGTCTCGCGTCTCACTGAAATAACTGTTTATAATTGAGTCGGCTGCCTTGCGCCAGGTAAACGAACAACGTTTTATGTGAAAACGTTGCTAATGAGTGAGGATCGCAGCATCCCTATAATGACGCGGACATAGTTCATGAAATCGAGCTCAGGCTGTGTTTTGCCACAGATAGGTGAGTACTTACAAAGCACCGAAGTATCACTCAACCCTGTTACTGATGTCTTTAGAGAGCGCGTTGCTTACGGCACGGCGCAATCAGACCAAGTATTGTTTTGTAATTAATGAAATAATGGTATTCACGCTGTTGGGCCTTAAGACTTTTCAGGAAATGATGTAATATTTAAAGAAAAAATTTTGCTAGTTCTAGGTATAATGTCTCTTTCATTAAAGTCTAATAGATTCAAACTTTGACTTCATGATAGCCATAGCATAGCATAGCACCATAGCTCGGTTGCTCCTGAAACAACTTGAAGTGAAACAGCCTTCTTTACTTTGCTTTAATTATGACATAGCCTTCATATTTATAAGTGAGCGATGCAAAAAGTTAAATCAACATCAGTAAAGATGATTATTAACGTAATAGAGTCAAGATATTGTTGTTGGAAACGGCAAAGCAAATGTGAAACATCGTCGACTAATATTCCAGCCATCCGGCTGGAACTTTCATGATTGCTGAAATAGTTGATTATTGCAGAGGAAACTTTAGCTGTAACTATTCTAATAGTTAACCTTATCTATCTTTTTTTATAGTCCAAATTATTTTAGCCGCATTAATGACTAATGCGGCAAAAAATTGTTTAGGGTTGATTTCGATATTAACTTAGTTTTAAGAAAAAGTTAGTTTGTGAAAATCTGGGACTGATTATTGAATTTTCTTCGTTAACTAATTATTAAGCTTTTCGTCAAAATTCAAATAATCAAATACATAAAAGAGTATGCAGTTAACTCAATTGTTTTAATTGTAAATACTAGTTTTAATTTAATTCTCTAAATTTCAATAATTTTTTTTCGTACTAAAGGAAAATGAACATTTCTTTTTATTTTTTTAATTATTTATTCTTTTGCAACTGTTAGAACCAAATAAGACTGTCATTCTCAAAGTTCTCCCGTTCGACTGCTAATCACACGCGTTGACAGCCTAATTGTAATTCAATATAACAGATAACTGATCGTTGAGCGTTTGTACAAATTACAAGATAATTTGTACACGCAACGTCATTTACGTTTACGTCAACTTGACAGCTCGCGTCTCGCACTTCACCAAGCTGTCACTTCCAGTGATGGATGCTCTGGATGCCGCGGCTGGTGTCATTTTGTGACATTGTTAGAATTTTTGCCTTATTATGTCAGAATTGACGGGTCAAGCCCGGTGCAATGAGCGAGTTCGGTTTCCGCTTACAGCTGGTTGTAGTTCTTTTGGCATAATTTATAGTGAAAATTTGCGGTAGCATTTAATTGTATAAATTAACGTTGATTTTTCCCAGGATTTTTCTGTTTTTATACCAATTTCTTATTACATTTTTTTGACCAATATTTTTTACAGTTCTACGAGGGTTAAGAGTTGGTATGACTCATGACTCAGTGTGATGCAATCCTGAAACTGATATGAGTATCAATATTGAGATGATTCAGAAATTAAAAGCTGAAATAAATTAACTAACCAGACAGTTCCAGTGCTTTTAATTCCGTGACGCATTGGGAATAGTAAGATGGAACTGAGAGCTCATCATTTGCCATCATCATGACGAGTATAATTAATTTGGTATGTGATAAGACGTGTATTATTAGGTGGTATGAAAAACATCAATAACGACACAAAAGAAAAAGCTGCTGGTAAACAGTTTTCTTTCTCATAAATTTTCTCATGATGTAGACAGAAATATGAATGAACTTGCCGACGACACGTGTATCAATGAGATTCTTTTAAGAATGTATGATATGCAGTTTTGTGTTTCAAAATCGTTATTTATCTCAGAATCTGTGAAAGCTACCACCTTCATATTTAGGGAAATGTTACTTCGAACTTTTATATTGGAGTACGTATTTTTAAAAACACGATTGGTGAAAGTTTTCTCGATAGTTTATTTTTTTGAAAAACAGATGTTTTACACACGTTTTGCTATTTATCTCAGGAACAGCACACTTTTCTTGTTGGGTTTTTGTTTTGTAGAAAAAAGGTAGAAGTTCTTCTTTAGTTACGCTTTTTTATTTTTCGATTGGTTGTCTAATAATCTTGTAATAAGGTAAAAACACATATTTACTTCGTGCGAACGCAAATTAAAAACATGTGTGTATTTTGCTAAAACCATTTTGAACCTTATAGATCGAATATTACTTTGACAAATACCCAAAATCGTTTCCACCAACGTCATTCGGAGGCTGGACGCCTCCTCGGATGGACGTGAGGTCACGTTACTTTTTTCACGATGACAGCTGACAAAATCATACGAATTACGATATTCGACAAATTTAGTTTTGCAGGTTCAATGGTTCGTTTATCATTGAAATAGAGTCCATATTGAGTTGCAGTTTTCGTTTATGGAATTTGCAAAGATTTTATTTATTGGCAGACCTATCAATTGAGTAGAATGGGTATATTTATTTATTTATTGTAAAAACATGGATGTTTCCTCGTGACCTAACTGCTTGTCAATAAATAATTAATCTACTCATCTAATAACCAGTCTTTTTACAAAAAAATCTTTGAAATAACCTGAAATGTTTTGAAACTTCGTAATTTAAACTAAAACTATTACAATTATTGAAACTCAAAAACACATAGTTACCGCCAAGTTTTCTCAAAAAATGCAAGTGGCCAGTAACATTTTGGTGGGCTTCGAGATAAAAACTTTTTATTTTGCCTGTTTCTAGCCTTGAATTTTGAATTCAAAAAAATAAACAATCCCATATATTTTTGCCCGCATATTTGTTCGCTTGGATTTACGTACTTTCTTCCCTTTTTAGGGTTTCAAAGATCGGTTTTGAAACCCTTATGGTCTCGCTCTGTCCGTCCCCGCTCTTTCTTGAATATCTCAGTAACTACTGCAGCTACTAACTTGAAATTTGAAATAATGATACATTCGTGCGCCATTAATGATTTCAAGTTTTTTTTTATAAATAAATGAAAAATGAAAATGAATATTTTCATGATGTTGAAATTTGAAAAGAGACCTAGGGAGGCAAGAGGGATATCAAATGAAAGGTATCGTTTTGACCATTTCAAAACACTTTTTGAAATTTCTGTAAGTTTCATACTTTTTGAAATATTTCAAAAGAAGTCAAAAAAATTACCTCCCCTCCCCCCTATCTCCGAAGATTGCAGACCGATCCACGTACAAGTACACTGTATTAGGCGTTTGTAGATATCAATCTATATTTTACAGGAAAAATATAGAGAAGTCTGTAAAAATTAACATTTATGAAAAAAAAAACACATTGAAATTGCTTGAAAAGGGGGATATTTTTTATCGAAAAAGGGGCTACCTACCTATTGGTTTATCAAATGAAAGGCATTGTTTTGTAAATTTTAAAACAGTTTTCGAAATTGCTGTAGGTTTCATACTTTTCAAAATATTGCCATTCGAAAAAAGACGGAAAATTGAGTGTCCAAATAATTGGCAAATGTTTGAAAGCCTCGGCGCGCGAGTTACACTCGCACTTGACGGATCTTGTTTCAAGTAAGAACTAATATAGGTATTTTCCGATTAGGTGTAGTAATTTTTTTTTTCTAAACTTACGATTTGACTATTTACATACTCGTAGATAAGGGAATAATACAGATGGCATGTGCGTTGCTATTTGCACGGAGCTGCGTGTATTGTTTTTTTTTTTGCGTATACACGACATCCTCTCCTTCACCCACGCTCGTTCGAAAACATTTATAAATTTAAAAAAAAAAAACATTTTTGAGCTCAGCGCGTCACGTCAGACGCCTGGCCAACTGATGTCATCATCATCATCATCAGCCTTTTTCAGTCCACTGCTGGACATAGGCCTCCCCTAATGAGCGCCATAGCGCCCTGTCTTCAGCTTGCCGCATCCAGCATCTGCCAGCAGTCTTTCGCAAATCGTCATCCCACCTGGTCGGAGGGCGTCCTACACTACGTTTGCCGAGTCGCGGTCTCCACTCAAGAACACGTTTACCCCAGCGGTTGTCGGTTCTTCTCGAGATATGGCCAGCCCACTGCCACTTCAGCTTGCTAATCCTTTGAGCTATGTCGATAACCTTGGTTCTCTGTCGGATGTATTCGTTGCGAATCCTATCCTTCAAAGAAACTCCGAGCTTTTTTATACATTTCAAAACTAAAACCTTTGAAATTTGTTTCAAATTGTAGGCACCATGGCCAAAAATGTGAACAAAGGTAGTACGGGAATTTTCCAAAGTTTCAAAATTTTAATAAGTACCAAAAGCTTCCTTTTTTTGTGTCTGATTGGCCTTGCCCCTCTGCACAAGTGCCTTCAAGATTATCCACTCATTATGAGACATCCTGTATATGTAGGCATTACCTAATTAATATTTGCAAACGAATGTTGGTGTAAATAAAGAGCCCTCTGTCGTCTACATCATGGCCATCATACGAGGCTCAGAATCATAGCGCCGCCATCGTACTTAGTCTGCGAGCGATCGGAATAGGATTGAAATGAAACCGGCAGGAAATTTACTTTGATATGGTTCTTTGATATGGTAGATGTTAGCCCCTTCTAGGTATAGTCAATTTGTGTAGGTCTACGTGTAAATAAAGAGCCCTCTGTTGTCTTCTTTGGGAAATTTTACATCCTCGAAATCATTACAGGGCCTACTATCGCAGACTCTTAATATAAAAGTTATTATCATGTTCAATATTAACCTTCCTTGCCTACTGCGTAAGAATAAGTCGTTTCCGGTAGGTTATGCCCCGTTTTCACCGGTCATGTTTCTATATTATCGAGCAATATAAAAATTGTAACTTGATTACAAAGTTATTTTGGTAATAAATGACCTTTTCATATTTCTTCCAAGATATTTATATTATGTTGTACCGAACGTTTTCGTAGGTTAATATTATTTTTTACATGGGCGACATATTTTCTATGGATTATAATTGAATTCAAGTATATTCCTACAAAATAGTCAAAATTTTATATTAAAATTACGAAAAATTTAAAATATCATGCAAACACAGCATTTTTCTATTGAAGATATTAAATTTTTGTTTATTATTGTTACGTGGTTTTTATTCACACTTTATGTATAATCTAATTCAAAGTTCAAGACACATTTGAAACCGAAAAAAATATCCGGTTCTCAGTTAAGGCGCATACAGCACCTAAACTAGCGCCACCACCTACTTTATGTTATTATTCTGTTTAACAAAGGAATTTTCAAAAATCCTTCTTCCAGTTTGTGATACCTATCATAAGCTTTTTTTTAATGCCTCTGTAATAGTTTTATTCTATTTAGTTTAGGAAGAGATACGAAAATAGATTTTGGTGGCCACCAAGTGCAACTTCGTATCTCTTCTTAAACTAAATAGAATAAACCTATTACAGAGGCATTAAAAAAAAGCTTATGATAGGTATCACAAACTGGAAGAAGGATTTTTGAAAATTCTTTTGTTAAACGGAATAATAACATAAATTAGGTGGCGGCGCCACTTTGGGTCCGGTATGGGCCTTAAACGCACTAAGACCGGCCGCCGGCCCTCACGTACTGCTCCGCCATCATACAAGATACAATCACACAAGAACACATACAATTTTATAATGAAAAAGACAATTAGCTCCTGGTGGGGTAATTAAAGGCTTTTACACACAGCGAGCTTAATGAAGCTCGGTTTTGACGAGAATGCCTTGATAGAGAAGAGCAGCTGAGAAAATTGGATCGATTTAACAATTATGAGTTTAGTCCTAGAATTTTGTCTTTGAAGGGAAAAATCAATTTAAAAATATTAGAAAAAAAAACTAACGAAAAATGTCACAAATGAGGTATTAAACCTCATTCGTGATTAAAACTCCATATGAAATAACAGCATTATTTAAATGAAAGAAATTATTTTCCTTTAATATAAAAATTTGTCCCAAGTAGGTAAATACTGTGGATAAGGTTCGCAGATAACAGAGTTAACTGGAGTGTTGAAGAGGAGGCCTATAGGTGGAGATCCAGCTGTAGATGTCAGCGGGCTGATTGTGAAATCAATTTTGAGCAATTACAACGAATTGCAACCATTATGATAGTAACCAATCTAAATCTTGTTTCTAAATAAAACATAACAATATTACCCTGGTTACATATAAAAAATACCTAAAACTCTATTACATATGCAATTGTGCCGGTATTACTTACACTTAAAACAGATGCCGGCACCGATCGGTTTTGACTCACTGTAAAGCCCGCACCAACATCTGTTTTGGCATAGCTGAAGCGAAAAATTATACCATGTGTTTTGCTCTGCGATTCAGACTCTAGATTGATTACAAGAGGCATTAAAGTAAATGCAACAAGTTGGAATCTAGTGTAAAAAATCTCTACAGGTTGATTTATAAGTTAATGAAAATAAGTCACCGAAATTAATAATTACAAATCATTACGTTTCAAATCAAATAGTAGTTTTATTTGCTATTAATGCCAAATATTTTCTGCTTAATGTAAATAAATATAAATAATGCTTTAAAATTCACACAGCATTATCTAGCCCCAAGTTAAGCAGAGCTTGTGTTATGGTTACTAGTTAACTGATATACCTACATAATATAATACAATACATAGATAGATAGTTTTATTATAAATAGAAAACGACCAGAACCCCTGAACAAATGTCTGCAGATCGTACACACATTTGTCCCGAGGCGGGAATGGAACACGCAACCTTCTGCGTCGCAGGCAGACCTTCGCCCACCGCGCCACAGAGGTCATCTCGTAAGTTTTTAAGCTACAAGTTAGAAACTAGCACAAACTTAGTGGCACAAGTCGGATAGAAAAGTCCGGAGTAGAACACAGCCCCATAGTAACCATCTGTTGCTATTCTATCGATGTCTTTAGCTTTTTATCGCGCGACACTTAAATCATTTTCCCATCCCTATATAGAGAGAGAGGTAAATGCGATAGTACTAATTACGAAATGAATCTACGTAACTGTGCAACTCTTAAAGGATAGAAACATTTAGTGAGATATGCTATTCCGGTAACAGTACGTTTAATGAGAGTTGGCTGGTTAGGCCATGTTTAACATTGTAAAATGAGCCGAGCTGGCTTTTTGTTTGTAATTGAAAGCTCAGGGTGCGACAGCGTCAACAATGCTCGAAGATGTGGGAACATTGTGCCGGATATTTAGCTTATAAATAGGCATAGGTGACATTTTATTGTTGCGATAAGGATTTATTACCGTCGCGCTGTTGTTTATTCTGTGCTTCGGTGTTACCTGTTTAGATGACTTTGAATTATTGTTATTAAGCTCTATGTCAGCTTTTATTTGATTACTTATAAATTTGGATGGAATATGCTGAATTATAAATAAACCTTCAGGACTAAGATATATTTATGAAACGCAAGACCAAAAATAATTAACAGAAATAAATAATTGACAGAATTTATGGATCACTGTATTTTTTTGTTGCTATTTTTATTTTAATACTTTGATTAATAGTTAGTTGGCAAATGAAGTTCACTCGAATTCAATGCGTGACTAGAATTCGTAATAGAACTATTGATCAGAAAAAATTAATAACCAAAATCGGAAAATAAAATTTCATGAATGATAAAAATAGCTTACTACTTCTCGCTGCGCTGGATCTGTATGGCCGGCACCTGTCCACAACACAATCACATTCACTAATGTATTTGCTAATTAATCTAGTCCTCTTGCATTTATCACATCCGGGGAGCGCTTGGACCGGCTTACAATCAGCCGGTCTACAAAACAAATGTCTTCTGTGTCCTTCCATCTTCACCCTTACGATAACAGTACCAACGTTCCTAAACAACGCACACGCCGGTATACTAATGAGATCCATTACAGACGATCGCTATCGACATTCCCAAAATGCCGCGATGTATCACGCGTGAAGCCTTGTCAGAGACTAAATGAATTCGAGTGACCGCGCGAAGATAAAGGCTAGTGTTGACTATACCAAGTGGATTGGGCCGCTGTAGACAGGTGGGGCAAGAGACGTATACCTGTGTGTGAATATAGGGCTTGTAGTGCTGCGCCAATAGTGGGCGGCGATGGGCGGGGTTCTGATCCCTCCCAGCAAGTACCATTATGTACGACATGGGGGTCTTTTTGGCCCGCACGGTAGATAAGGGTTGACTTTTATTGCTTTTGCATTTTGATGTGTAAACGCTTAAGGCATTCGCAAGATTTACTTTAAGTTAATATCAGCAGGTAGAAGATAAAAGGAGGGAAAAATGACGTGGGAAAGGTACCAAAAAATAATTAAAATGAATGAAAAAATCTATTTCATGATTTTTAACAGGACTAAGACAACACATGTAACAAAAAACGGTGAACATCCTTGAGACGTCGTTATTATTATTATTATCGTATTAAATAGTAATAATAGATAGGTGTCTATTGCAGTAAAAGATAAAACTTTAAAATAAAAAAAAAAATTACCAGAACCGGAACTAAAACAAATTCAGGTCATAAATGTGTATTTTTCCCTTTTCCATTCGTTCCAATTCCATGACGTAAATTTCATTCATTAAATTTGTTCATTCATGCCTAGTCATGGGTTTTTCCGAGCCTTCGCGGTAGACCATCTTACGAGAAACAAAAACACAATCTTACTATAAACCTTCATATCCTAAATTACTAGGAATGACTCATTATGTGTCGCATAAATTTCGCACTAAGACCATATGGGATCTTAGAATTTTGGGTACGTGCCTGATATAACGCAGACTGTTTGTCTGCTAGAGTGGTAGCGATTATTTTCCTCAATCAATAAAACGTTACAGAAGAAAAATTACATCTTCATAATGACATTTAGCATTATTTAAATAAAAAATACTACCAACGAAGTCAGTATAAATTACAATAGCAGCACTATTAAAACGTGACACAAATATTTTTTTAGTCGATCAATGGTGTGATTAATAAAAAATAAAACTAGGTATTCTATATTATTTACTTATTTCTTCACCTCACCTCAACAACATAGTGGTCCTATGGACGCAGGCCTCCCCCTAATTATTATCTCATAGGGGGTAATGCCCATAATCCCCACGCTGGGCATACGGGTTGGTGGTCACATCGGCTAAAGATTTACTTATTTATTCATCATATATTGTGACAGTACCAATGAAATAAATTTTTTTTTAAATAAATCAGTCATCTAAACAGTTTTGATTTAGCCCAATAGTTCCGGTGAGGACCTACTTAATTTAATAGTATAATAAGCAATTACTGAATAAAGTACGGGCTTCAAGCGAGGGCCATAATAATTATGCCAGTGCTGTAAAGTAATAGGTATAGGTATCATCTAGTACCCATAACACAATATCTGCATACTTTGGGCAACGGCGATGCTGCGTGGATTATCCAGCATTATTATGATGACCTAAAAGACGTCTAATTTTTTTTATAACATCCGGAAAGGTCATGGTCAAAAACGTTGCAAAATCTTACCAATAATTTCAGAAATTTTGGCATCAGTTACGAATTTCTCCACACATTTCTTAATCTATGACTCATGTTAAGAAATACACATAATAATATAACTCTATGCGACGTGTAGCATACGTTTTCAGTTACTCACTGAATTCTTCAGTAAGTTGACTCAGAACACCATCATTGTGTAAACAAACCTTAGCTTTGAAGAAAATTTTCGACACGTTATGAAACGCCTAAAGTTGATGATATTATAATCAATAGTGATTGTCGCTAATGGAATAAGTGATTGAAAAGTTAAGGCGGTACTCCAACACACACTAGCGCCACTATCTATTATTTTTTATTATAACGTTAAGGCGCATACAGCACCTAAACTAGCGCCACCACCTACTTTATGTTATTATTCTGTTTAACAAAGGAATTTTCAAAAATCCTTCTTCCAGTTTGTGATGCCTATCATAAGCTTTTTTTTAATGCCTCTGTAATAGTTTTATTCTATTTAGTTTAGGAAGAGATACGAAGTTGCACTTGGTGGCCACCAAAATCTATTTTCGTATCTCTTCCTAAACTAAATAGAATAAAACTATTACAGAGGCATTAAAAAAAGCTTATGATAGGTATCACAAACTGGAAGAAGGATTTTTGAAAATTCCTTTGTTAAACAGAATTATAAGACAAAATAAGGTGGTGGCGCCACTTTCGGTAGGGTATGGGCCTTAATCAGAGGAATTATCAAAAAACTATTGGGCAGCTTATGACACATGTCATGTTTTTTTAATGCCTCCATCGAAGTTCTTTTTTCTAGTTTAGCCAGAGATACGAAGTTGCTTTTGAAGACCTTTTTGTTTTCGCATACAAAATAACACAATTTCAGATCTATTAAAATACAGCTATGATAGGTAATAACCAATGTGTTTTTAATTCCCTAACGTAACAATGAAATAAAATAGGTGGCTTGCTAAGCAACGGATAAAATTTTAAATAATTAATTATGTAATCGCAAGGAGCGGAAAGAAAAAAGAGGCCCAGCAGTGGGAGAGTTATTGCTGAAAGTAAATATTACGCTAATATTACGCCTTACGCTGTTGGGCGCTGTAAGGCGCCGCGGCAGACCGAGGAAGCCATGGCGTAACGAATTGGACGTCTATGACGAAGCTTGGATCCGGCTGGCTCATAACCGTGATGCATGAAGGGACCAGGGGGAGACCTTAATCCAGCAGTGTAACACACCGGGCTAATTGAAATTGTATATATTTATATCTACAATGACCAATATCATGAATTATGAACAAAGAATTAATAAAAATAATATAATTTTTATAATAATTTTTGTTCATAGTAATGTTTAAGGTGAATCAAACAACTAGTTTTTTTAAAAAGAACTGGATGGACACTTATAATTTTTTAATGTGTTCGTTTCAATAGAGAATATTCTAGATTATTCGTCAAATTACCAAACCAACAACTTATTTTAACCCCAGGCCTGTTAAAAATTCATTAGTTAATCACGTAACGACAAAGGTAGCGTCGTTTATTACAAAAAAATGATTTAATTGTTTTAAATTTACTTAAATGAATAAGCGAACTTCGTTTTTTAATTAGTAAATGTGTCTCTTTTTCAAGTTACTAATATCGGTCATAAACACATTATCAAATGGCTTGCGCTTCTGTACTGGTATAAAGGTAATGGATCCGCAATAAGGTACTCTACAGTGGTCTAGAAACCTTGTGCAAGTCAGTACCATTGTTTTATTGTAACAACCGAAATGTAAGAAAAGTCCCTCACCAAAGGCACTAAAAACTTATTGTGTTCTTGACATAATATTATTTCCTAGCTACGCCCCGCGGTTTACATTTGTATGTGTGGTTTTCCGCGATTTGTAATTGAACAATTTGACCATCCCTCGGAAATACTGCGCTTTATTGGGATCAAAATTAGAAGCGAAGAGTTAATCCAGGATATAAGCTATCATGGAACTACATTTTTTCCAAATCGGTTCAAAAGTTTGAGCTTGAAGGGGTTACAAACATACACACACATACAAATTTTCACTTTTAAAATATGAGTGTGATTAACTATTTCCATTTTTAAGCTTTAATTCTAATTATCATGTTAGTATGTGTGGGGCAAATCTTGCGATTGAATTTTAGATCAGTTATCATGAACACTGCGGCAACTAATCCACTCTGCATTCATTGTTTTGTTAATAACACGTACCTAGGTATTTACCTTTTTAGATAAGTTATTGTAAGCGTCGAGTAGAATTAACTGTGCATGTTATGTAATGATTGAAAACCATCATACTTTTTTTTAGTACATTAAGATATTAAGAGTTTAACTCACTCGTACCTGCTAAGAAAGATATCTACACTTCCCTTTATTTAAAAACGTACTTACCAGCAAGTTTGTCTGATGATGGAGATAGAATTTGGTCATAGGTTTTTGTACAGTGTACTTATATAGATTGATAGTGATGATAAGTCACCAACTTGAGGATGAAAATAGCTGAAAAACTTATTATAATACTAAACTATAATTAATATATCTGTCCTAATTATAATTCATGATTATTTTTCTTTTAACTTTATCGCGTTAATTGTTATTATTTCTCTCCCACAAACCTCCCGGAAGCTTGTTACGTAATGTAAGTTCTCCGAAAAGACTACCATGTTCTGACACCTGCGCTGCCTCAGCCTAGAGTTTCCTGCTGATAACAACTACACACAGTGATATCAGCTATCATGAGTGTATAAGAGTCTACATTTCATTTCAACCACTAGTGTAATGTCTGTTTCTTTGTTCTCTATCCTGGTATTCTGATTCTAGACCAGTAAAATATAATATAAATATAATAATAAATAATGCTGGACAATTCACACTGCAATACCTAGCCCCAAGCTAAGCAAAATGGAATCGAATTCAAGATAACAAGAAATTAAAGACAAAACAAGCTTATGCCAGGAACGTAGGATACTAGGATCTTTGCCAGGCCCATATCGCTTGACAAATTAATTATGAAGCTTGACAACGTAAATATGAAGCTTAGATCGGTAGGTTTTACTAGTTTTAGCACCGTAATGTTCTATTTATATAAGGATGCCACATAAGCTGTGTATTAAATCGAAACGGATGGTGTTTTTTTTAATACATTCTAATACCTTTGTTTGACCACATTCTCACGTGACAAAAAGTAAAGATGTAGCTAATGGCGTATGACGAAGGTCTAGAAGATACCTATTCATTCTGGTCTTGAAGAGACCCAGGTTGTAATTGACGGAAAAAACAGCAGCGTGTTCCAAATCCCAGCGGTACAAATGATGAAGGTGGACGGTACTGGTGGAGGGAAACCCGCTTACTGCGAGTGGACGGTATATCCTCCAAGTAGGGGTGGTAGTGCGCTGTGCGTCTCCTTGTCCTGGAGTGGAAGGGGGATGGTGGAATCAGGTCTTGTAGTTTCTGTGATTTTGGGTCCAGACTAGTCCAGAGGGTATTAATTTGTGTTTTTCATAACACGCACTTTTTGACGAAATCGCAGACAATAACAGAATAAATATTAATACTGTTTTTATCTTTACTTAGTAGTATTTCATTTAAAAAATCGTACTAGGTGTGAGTGAATTATCATTTTATCAATGACTAAGTTTGTGAATGAGACAAACATACTGAACTGCTAGTGTGTGTGTAGGTACCCGATAAAATAAAGTCGACATGCTGTCTACAAGTTTATTGCTTTCTTTTTGCTGATAGTAAATTCTTTGTAAATGTGAACGGATGGGGAGAGAACTCTTTAGGTATCATACACAGGATGTCCCAGGAATTCATAACAAAGTTCGGCGAAAAGAATAACATGGAATCTCAACGGATTATGTCTACGAAGAGTAGGTAATATTGTTATTGACCTACCGCACACAGACGTTACAGTGTTTTTTTTAAACTAATTTGATTAGGCTTCTATATGGTTCAAGCAAACAGTATCAAATCTATAGCAATTTGAGGTCTGTGGCACGGTGGGCGATGATTCGCTTGCGACGCAGGAGGTTGCGGGTTCGATTCCCGCCTTGGGACAAATATATGTACGATCTGCAGTTCCGGGTGTTCTGGCCGTTTTCCATGTATAGTAAAAAAGGATATCTATGTATGTAATGTATTGTACTATATATTTCAGTTATCTAGTACCCATAACACAAGCTCCGCATGGGTAAATTGTGCAACGTTTTTTTTTTTAATTTTTATGGAGTATGAACATTGTATGAGGAAAACTTCGCGATTATATGGTGTGATAATTTTGAGTAGTACTTGATTAAAAGGCATCCATTACACGTTATGTGCAGCGGAAATGACTATTTTCAGCTTGTTCAATAATTCTAGTAAATTTTTGTCATAATAAAAAACATTTACACGAGGAAAACTACTATTTACTTCAATAAGTTAGTAATTAAACTTTGATATAATAAGTTACACTACTGGAAAATAGTAATGGAAAACAACAAAAAATATATTTTGTACGTGATAAATTATTATGATGCAGCCTTAGAAAATAATAAGACAGAAAATAACGATTGATGATTTTATTCAAATTAATTTGATGTGTACATTGAAGCTAAAAAATAATAATATCTACACTACTAAAGTAAAGAGAAAAGATTTGTATTATTGTGTGTAACGAGTAAACTTAAAAACTAGAGGACTAATTTCAAAAATTCTTTCACCATTAGAAAGCTTACTTTTAAAGGACATAAGCTATGACTATCCCGAAATTCCTACAAAAACGGGAACTGCGCGGGTGAAACCGCAAGGTGCAGCTAGATTTAAAAAAAATTATGGACAGATTCTCAGGATTGGTAAAAAAGTTAAAAAAATAAAACAATTAATTTTTATCTCAGGTGCGACACGATTTCTGAATTAGTAATTTTAGCACTTCTAGGTAAAGTTAAGATGACGTGACGTAAGATATTGGTGCCTCACACGTGTCGCGTTATCTTTTACCTAATATGCGAACAGTCCGTCATCAACTGGACAATTTCCGTCCACAGGTAAAACACGTCTTCGCATAAGTCATACCCAGTTATTGACATTGACATAAATGGACCTATTCTACCCAGCTGAAATATTTAAGACGTCAGGTACCAAAAATAGCTTTTAGCTAATTAAAAGGTTTTTAACCGACTCTAGTATGTAAAAAAACAAGATATTCTAATCCTACGTAGTATTGACGACACAATGCTGATACTATTAGTTTTTAAATTTTGTTTCTTATATTTATAGGAAATATGAGCACAACAACTCAGCTTAAAAAAGTCAAGATATTCTAATACTACATAGTATTAAAATACATTTTTGACTTTTTTACAATTGGAGTTTTTTTTTTTAACTGAGTCACAACAATTTACTACGTAGATAGTGTTATAATATCTTGACCTTAATTTTTTTATATTTTAGAGTTAGTTGAAAAGTTGTTGTTGTGAGTTGTTGTGCTCTAATTTCGTATAAAATAGTATAAGTAAGTGTAAGTAGTAATAAAATAGTATGCTCTAATCAGCTCCATAGAATTTTTAAAGCCTTTTTTAAAATAAATAAAATATGATGTTTATATCTACATTTTCCTAACTACATAATATAAAAGTAATGATAATATTTATTTATTAGAGAAGATGAAAGTTGACAGTTTCAACTATAAATAGTACCTAAATGTAATATCTTCAACTCAGCTCTTCCCGTGGGTGTCGTAAGAGGCGACTAACCCCCGAATACTCAAACGAATTCTGATTTAAGAACATCTCAAGTTGCGATTTTATGACAGTTTTCAATGAAAATCTGTCAAAAATTCGTCACTTGAGACGTACTTAAATCTGAGATGCGTTTGAGTATTCGGGGGTTAGTCGCCTCTTACGACACCCACGGGAAGAGTTGAGTTGAAGATATTACATTTAGGTAGGTACTATTTTTAGTTAAAACACCGGGGGCGGGCAGCAGCGCCTCTTGCAGAATAGATCTACCACCAAACTGCGATCCCCAACCCAGTATTCGGGGGTTAGTCGCCTCTTACGACACCCACGGGAAGAGTTGAGTTGAAGATATTACATTTAGGTAGGTACTATTTATAGTTGAAACACCGGGGGCGGGCAGCAGCGCCTCTTGCAGAATAGATCTACCACCAAACTGCGATCCCCAACCCGCATGCCCAGCGTGAGCCATGAGATAAAAAAAATCAAGGGGAGGCCTGCGTCCAGCAGTAGACTATTGTAGGCTGTTGAGGTGAGATGAGGTAATATCTTGTTTTTCAAATCGCGTTCAGTTACCCTATTCCTTTTTATTATTATACTAGTGGTCCGCTCGGGCTTTGCACGGGTATATTCTGTAGCCTATGTTCATTGGAGATAATGTAGGATTCTAATAGTGAAAGAATTTTTCCAATCAGCCCAGAAGTTTTGGATCCTATTCAATTCAAGCAAACCAAAGAATATTAGGTCTTTATAATATTGTTATTATATTATAGTACAAAAGTATATTATTTTTAAATTCCGATCAGACATTATGGTATATCATAAGCTTTTTATATAGACCACACCATTCTTTGGTGTAATCTGTATCCGTCATTTTTTCAATCAAACTGAGAAGAGATGATTCTTTACGCGGATGCAACATGTTATGTGGGTCATGCATGTGCAACGGTGACGTCATAGTTTTAAAATTATGCCACTTTGAAAGATAAAGGAATTTCCGGCCTGGAACGGAAATTGCATGAGATTTGAAAAAGTAGAATCCGAAAAAAAATGCTACATAATTATGTATGTAATCCCTAGTCAAAACCACTAATCTAATTTTGGTGGGTAATTAATATTTATGACGTGTTATTTCGTTTAAAAGGATTTACTAAAATCTGGAATAAAAACACTTACCAATTTAATAAATCGAAACTGTTTTGTTGACCCGCAGCCTTTGATGTCCGTGATTATTCAATGACTAACAAAAATATTGGTTACGCTTATATCCCCGCGTAAAATTTTCGCGTACCTTCGTGATTTTTATAGTTTTGCTAATAGTAATGACATTGTTTCACCGGTGTAGCTGTGCTTATATTTAACAATCATATAAATAGATTTGATGAAAATAGAAACCAAAAGGTCACTCTGACAGTTCCCTGTCAATATATTTATGAAAACTTGTACACTCATAAAAATATCAAAATCTTCCCTAAAAATAGCAATATACATAAAATAAATACAAGAAATAAACATAAACTTGCTGTGCCCACACCTTGGCTTCACAAAATTGATGTATCTTTTAAAGGGCAATGTATATGCTTCTACTACAAGACTCCTAGTGAGTTGCAAAATCTATCAGTAAATAAATCCAAACAAATTGTCAAAACCTTTCTGTGCAAAAAGACTAACTACAAAACATCAGATAATTTAGAAGATAAAAAAGCTTGGGAAGGGTTTTGCTCTAACTCGAAAAATAACAACTAACAGGCTAAAGGTTTCTTCGTCGCTTCTTTACTTTAGTCTATATACCGAAGCGACCAAAATCAATATCAAATATCACTTTACTTCCGTGTCAATGTTTTATTTTAAGAATTTGACCTTTTCTAAGTGTACATTTTTGTATATGGAAATAAAGACTTTTTGATTTGATTTGATCTGGAGTAAATGTACGTAAATAGCAAAGAGACCAATCTTAAATGTTTTTAAACTTACGCGATCTGAACACATAATTATAAATACTAATAAACGGGTATTTATCATATTGATAAATACCCGTTAAATAGTATTTATAATTATGAGACCAATCTTGTCCTTCACAAAAAATAACTCAAAAAATAAACCATACCTATTCCTATTTCCTTCCTCCTCCTCCTTGCCTTCCCGTTATGGAAGGCATTAGGAATATGGATTTCATTCGCATGACACAAAAGATGACCACCGTGACTCACGCATAAAAACAAACACCTTAACTACAGTGTACAGAAAATTAAGAAATTTCGGGTGTCAACTAGAGAAGCACTAATAAAGGCATTATTATAAGAGTCTATTGTGGGCTGAAAAGGAAATTGGCACCCGCTGTGCTGGGTAAGCTCAGTTGGATACCCACTCACCTTAGATCATTTTTGCCCAGCCTGAATCAATGAAACCGTCTCTTACTAACGAAAACTTGCACTGTAGAATATACTTAACGTTTTGAACTGCAGGAATTA
The DNA here is from genome assembly GCA_946478455.1 of Eupithecia vulgata. Lineage (NCBI taxonomy): Eukaryota > Metazoa > Arthropoda > Insecta > Lepidoptera > Geometridae > Eupithecia > Eupithecia vulgata. The sequence continues at coordinate 4,775,178 of OX297869.1, read as the reverse complement.
CAATCATCGCTGTTGTGATCATGTTTTTTTAATAAACTTAATTTAAACTTATTGTTTAATAAACTGATTATTTGAACAAAAAGGCATACCATAAAATATTAGTATATTTTAGGATTTTAGACGATAAAAAAGCTTGTGAAAGTTTCACCTTCTACTCCAAAGTTAACAACTAACAGGCTTCTTTATTTCTTTTTTTTTCGTCTACACACTGAAGCAACAGAAATAAAAAATCCTTTTATTTTCGTGTCAGTATTTAGTTTTAAGATTTTTGTAAGTGTAAATTTAATGTTTTTATGGAAATGAAGAGTATTTGATTTTGATTGACTTATTACAAGAATTAAAAGACGATGCGAGATGCTATAGGTATAGGGCGTCGATCTCTATTGACGATCAAGCGCGCAAGCTTCCGCTTATGGAGGCTTGCGGTGGATATCAATATCACACACTTCTTAAGTTTTACTAAACCCAGCAGGAAATACGGGTAATAATATTGATGATTAGGTTACGAGGATGCAAAATTATAATGAAACTGTTTGCTTTACTTTACTTGGCACAACCTTAAAATGTGTATGCAAGTAATTGCAAATTCGTTAAGCAAAGAATACTAAAGCAATAACCAACACAACAAAAAAATGCAATGCAGAAAGGCGTAACAGTTAAGTATTTTTCAAATCTTAAATCCCATAAAACAAATATTTCGCAAATTGTTTATTGCGCAGTAAAATAGTCGACTCCTGTATACAAGGAAACCTTTGTCTCATCACCGACAAAATATTTTACCGTTAACAAATATCAAGAACAAAGCTCCTGTTAACTTTCACTATGTTATATATGACGCAATAAACTGGCTTTGTTCAACTTAGTCCCATTTCAAGGGGACCATTTTGGATCTTTGTTTTCATTTTAACGGTAGTAGAATGGCGGAGGTCCGGTGACAAAAACAATTTTATTTTCTGTCGGCTCTATAAACGCAGAGATACAATGCCATCCGTCGTACGCAACACAATTATTTGGAGCAAGAAAAGCCGTGAAATCGGGCAAAGAAAGATCCAGAGCGCGCGGGTGCTGTGAATAGACGTATCATTGCTTTATAAGGCACGTAACAATAACAACAAAACGCCCCTTTTCCGGTTCGAGTGTCAAAATGTGTTATTAGGATGTCGGAGGCTTGTTTAGACATGTCACGGTTAAGGTTGTGTAGCGATTTCAGGGTCGTTTGCTAATTAATATTAAACGAGTCGGTCGTAGAAGCTATAGATACGTCATTGAAGCATAATTTAGTAATCAGTGGAATAGGTACTAACTCTATTTGTTTAATTAACAACGCTGACGTAGGTACCGACTTATAGATATAATTATTATTTATTAAACTATCATGGTTATTAACAATAAAGTCATGTATATCGGGATATTTACCATAACTTTTGAAACTGTCCTAATATTGCAAAACTCAAAAATCGAATCATGTAAATATCCCTTCTATACATGACTTTAATATATTATTTTATTTTATAATAATTATATCTGTTTTAGATCGCAATAGGTACTTTATTATAAACACAAATCAATACTATTTAATTTTATAAACTCAAACATAACTATGTCTGTTTTTACCTATTGACACTTGAATGACAGAACGGATTTTAATGAAATTTGGCAGGCAGGTTAACAGTATTCCAGGGACGGATATACGGACCTATCCAAATCAACGAAGCTCGTTTATTATATACATACATGCAGTAATAATAAACTGTCTCGATTTTTTGTTTTTAAACAACACAATGTTTCTGAATATACATATCTCTAGACATCCTGGACAACTGGCGATATCCGGCCAGGATTTACTCCAGTAACCACCAGTAAATTTGCCAGAGCAAAAAGCTTTTTCGAACCTCTATATAATCCTGCGAATAATCCTTCTACCATTTGGCTTTTCCTGTAATATTACACTAATATCCGACTAATCTTACAGGTAAAGGCGAAAGTATATGACATCGTTTGACACTGAGAAAGCGTTTGACTGAATGGATCAGGGTGAAATTTTGCACACACAAAGATATGGACGTTTTTATTCCAAAAAACGAGTATAAAAAGCAGCGGGCTTTTAACTAGCTTTTTCTAGTTAATTAGCTTTTGCTTTTTAACTAGTTTTTTTGTATTCATGGATATAAATAATAATGTTTGTTACTTTTTCACGCAAAAATTACTTAATAGAACGAGCTGTTTTTTTTTTTGCCTACATGAAGCTTTAAACCTCGAGCAACATAATTATAGCGCCTAGGCTACTTTTTATCCTATGAATCACTTCCCACGGGACAAACATACCTCTAAAAACCAAGGAAAAATAAAACCTTATTCAAGCATCTTCTAAACAGGCTCATATTTAATTTAACCTAATTCGAGATAACAGCAATGTAATAGGCAGCTATATCACCTAAAGCGATTTCATCAAGACAACCAATAAGATTAAAGAATATCGAGGTAATAGCGTATTATACAGGCTACTTTTTATCCCGGAAAAAAGCTTGTTTCTGGCAAAAACTAGTACCTAACTGACAAGTATAATTTTAAAGTTAGACTTAGTAAGTCAAAGTAAAAACCCCTGTTTGTATATCCTATTGCACAAAAGCTTGTTTCTGGCAAAAACTAGTACCTAACTGAAAAGCACAAAGACCTATAGTAAGTCGAAGTAAAAACCCCTGTTTGTATGTCCTATTGCACAAAAGTGCGCTCATTTGCTTACGAAATGTAAATGAACGCGGATTGAGGAATTAAAAATAGAACGGACGCGATTCAAACAGCATTCATTCAAGCCAGTCACCTACTTACTACACTCATAGTAAATACACGTAACGTAATCGATTCAATACACGCTAAAGTAGCGGAGATTCTTATTTTGAAACTTTATGTACACGTAATAAGAGTTGAATTAAACTGTCCAATGTCTATTCTTAAGAAATTATCTAAATGCCGAAAAGAAATCGATTCTGGCGGTTATTTGATTTCGTAGGTCAGTTGGTTAGAACATTCCCGTGCTGAAGGAAGATCACGGGTTCAAGACCCGCCAAAATGGAATATTTTTGGGATATATGTATTATTTAATTTCTTTAAGATTACCCCGAGTGTGAGGGCTTACGAACTATAATAACAAAGTCTATATTTTTTGTAGACGCGGTGCAGTATCATCACTAAATGAACTTAGAGTGTAATCATTATAGGTACATTTTTTTGTTTCCAACATTTCATGATATTTTAAAAACTTACACCAGTATTGTTATTGATTGCAATCGAAATCGACCAAGATCCATTCGGGGCCAATGAGTCACCACTCACCAGCGTCTACAGCGTAATCTCATTGACCATTTTCCATAACTAGTTTCTACAATCGAACCTCGTACTATGCGCTATATCTTTCACGTCCACTTACGAGAATATGGTCGTATTCAAAATCTACTGCCGGTTTATCTCAGCATCCTGCTATTTGTTTCAACAAACCCGGCAATGCTAATAAAACTGGTGAAACTTTCAATGTATTACGATACCATCTTGGAGTCTACGTAGGCTGTGACGTCAAGGAGGCTGCGATTTCTCAATACAGATCTTCGTTTTTAGCAGTCACTGAGAATGGTTACTCATTCGCTGGAAGTGATCTTGGTGTTTCCCTGGCGTGTTGTAATAGAAAAGTAAACAATGTCGGAACAATCGCTGACGTTGGTACATTACTCCGAAACAGTGGGATTGGAACGTTTGTTGAAGGAAGCTGTATTTTCCTATGAGCTTATTATGATGATAAAGTTAAATATAGCGTAGTAATCATGGGCTAGTCATCATAGACCTAGTCCAAAGTCTTTTTGCACGTAAATCAGTAAGTCGAGATTGAGTGATTCCATTTTCTTGAGAAACACGTAAAGTCCCAGTAAGATCTTCATGCTTCATCGTCCAGTTCAAACTCCAATTGGTCCTCAATGACAAGGTTATAAGCATACTCATAATTTTATACTACTATTAGTTTATAATATTCTTAGGTTAGGTATACTCTTTGCCTTGCTTTTTCGTCTTATGCAGACTTTGCATGTGCCTGTGATTAGTTAAGTACTCATAATATTATGAATGCTTGCTCAGTCGTCGATCCATGCTGAGTAACGCTTTTCTAGGGCATAAGCATCACTCATCTTCGAACTATGACTGAGCAAGCTTTAATAACGCGGGCCTTAGTTTAGTTAAACATTGTTTTTAATGACTGTAAAGACAATGCTACCAAAAATAGGTAAGTTCTGAATTTTTAATGCTCGCTATGTATTTTAATGTATGACAATCAATATAGTAGATAATATCCATGTCCAATCTAATTTTGATACCGATAACCTGTTTGTTACCGAGCACGTGCATACCCAAAAATAAACGTTTCTGAAGAAATTCTCAGTTATTTTGGTCCACTTCCTCACAAGAACACAATTTCCTTTACTTCCTACACGGTTATATGATACGGCCTTGAGTTACGTCCTACAGTTACAACATAATACATACATTACACATCGGATGAGTCAAGATAACGGATTTGAGACAACCTTCGATAGTTTCATATGTCTGGTTATCTCGTCTGACCGGTTTTTTAATAGTTTATTGCCTAACTAGGGTAAAAATCGAAATTAACAGCGCAATTGTCCACCATGAGGTTAAAAGGAATGTGAAGATAAAATGTCGGAATCTATTAGAATATAAAGTTCTAGGCGACATTGTAATATTTAATTTTTGTGTGTGCTTATAATTGTACTATTCAAAAAGGAAGTTGAAATTTAAAGATTAAAAAGTCAATTTATAAGCTAAATAAAGTTTTTCTTTTCACCCGGTGTCATTTAAAATATCAAAAAAAAAACATGGGCAAAATTCGATAAAGTACCTAGGTACCTGAATTGGCCACATACAGGAATTTCGTATGGTGGAGCAGATCATACCATAGCACTTGGGCCCTTTTCTGCATAATTGTTTCAATTTGACAGTGGCATCGTTGATAAATTGCCAGCATAGGGACGATTTGGTGTTCTACCTTCGATGAACTAGGTACAGATGGAGGGAAGCCCGTTAGATAGATAGATCTCTTAAAGTCGCTTGTATGGTTGCCACGTTATCACGTGGCAACCATACAAGCGACTTTAAGAGAGAATTGGGACCATGGTCTTTCGTCTAATTTACTTTTATCCTCAGACGTCTATACGTCTGAGGATTATACTAGACTAGCACTTTCATGGCTGAAAACACAAAGAGCGATCTGCAAGTACGTGTACCGACGGCGCGCCCCTGTGTGTCGCACCGCCTACACTAGCAGTGATCGTGTTATAAGTAAGGTAAGGCCTGAAAAAAGTGACCTTGGAGTACTAGTGACAAAGCAAGAAAACTCTGTATGAAAAATTGAAAGAACCTAAAGCAAAATATACAAAATAAACCCTTCATTGGGAACAAAATAGGCTCATGGTCCCTCAATTGTAAAACAAAACCTAGAAACTGTTTAATGCAGTCAGCACCCCTCCTTCGTTGACAAAATATTTTCTGCTAATTGACGAATTAAGCAAAAAAAAACGTAATTGGACGAATTCATTACGTATGCAAATAATGTTCCCTATTAACCCCCTTACGTCCGTTATGAAATATGTAAGTATTATCTTATAAATAGAATTACAATTATACGAATATTCTTATAGCGTTAAAACCTGCATCGATTAATGGGAATACATTTTATTTGAATGCTTTTGATTTCACTAAAATGCGGTACAGATCATGAAGCCTAATGTGCGTTGCGGTAAATAAGGTTGGCTGTTAGCAACATTGTAAGGTCTGTTATGGTAACGATTAAAGCAACTTACACCAAACAAGTGTACTAAGGTTAACCTAACAGTGACCAAGATTAACTTATACAACTGTATAAGAAAATCTGCGAATGCTGGTACTCTATAGGGAGAGAATAGAATCTTCTTACCCTATAATAACAACTTAATAACAACTTATGGGTTTCCACTTCCACAGTATGGTTGGAAGGATGGATGGATAGATGAGTGTTACTTCTTCACGTTGCCGCGGGGCGGCCGGAGTTAGAATATCAACCCCTCCAACTAAGCCCGTAGATGTCGTAAGAGCCGATTAAGGAAACTTACCTGAGGAAGAGCAACATCTTCCTTCTGAGTATTTCCAACACCTACACTGCAATCACCAATCCGCCTGCCAAGCGTGCTGATTATGGCAACCCCCCCCCCCCCCACATGATTGGCACAATTAGAATACGGTCCCCAGTCCCCGGCAGCTCCGCCATTCCTGGTCACGGTAGAAGCCATGGTAACGGTGGGGCAGGGGTGCTAAGAATCTCCGGAAGAGATTGAGTTACCGATCTGAGGCGGCTCTTTGTGGCGTCGTATGGGGTAGGCCTATGTCCAGCTGTGGACGTGTATGAGCTCATATGATGAAGGGTAGGTAGAGCACTTATAGTGAAATTTAGCACGATATTTTTCGAAAACCTGTTTAAAACATTAGTTTTTACCAATAAGTATTAAGTATCTATGTGTAAAGCGATCGCAAATTATTTTATTTTTTCTCAATATTGGCTGTGTATCGACGTTTCGATGAAGTTTTAGTGTCGCGCAAAGCTGGTTTAAACTTGGTAGCTAAAGCTGGTTTAAACTTGGTATCCAAACGTCAGTTACATATTCATCGAATAGCTTTTAGCCGCATACTTTCCTGACACCAATCCTTACATGGCAATACTACTCAAAGATCAGGTGATGCGAGTTTCTTAATGTTTTAACATCCAACAAAATATTTTTCAAGTAACGTTTTCTGATGCGAAAGCTGCTCGTTGGTCAATTATTTGAACCACCGATGGTCAAATTGAAAATACCACTAAGAGAACTACAAAAGTTATGTACTACTCTCTAACTACTCTTGGATTATAAATGTATAGGGTAATACAGCCAGCGTCTTGGAGACGCTTCCGATTGGTATTGATATCAGTTGAGCTATCGCTAGATTCTTTTCAACATCCTGCAGTTAGCTCAACCTTTTGATTTGTAAATACCAGTGTATCTCAGAATCCAGAGTATCATACCAAAGGAGAAAACTCTCTTAAGCAAACATTCAAGAAACAAGCGTACAGCTATTAAACAAGACATAACAGCATAATTTCGTCTGATTTGACATGCCGAAACAATTTAATCATTATCTCTGGAAAATTAACATTATCTGCCAGTAAATTAAACCCTCTGTATTGGATTCAAGGTTGAAATTTGCAGGGTGATGGCGTGATTATAAGCCTTGTGGCATAGGGCAAGCTATGGCGAAGGAATTGGCGGTATTCGTCGGACCGCAATGGGAGACATAGCTGTATGGTATTATACTCCGCTCATGGGTGGGCAAGCCACGCCGGGGGCGGTTGGCCCTTTACGCTTTTTGCCCTCCATTTTCAACTTCCAAACTTAGAACGTTCGAACTAGTCGTCGGCTTCAATATCACCAGAAAAAAAACACAATTTCGGAATTGAGTGTCGCCAACAAATATGCAATTAATATATTAAATCCCAGCTAATTAGTGGAAAGGAGAAAAGGTAGAGGCCTAATTAAAACATTACTTTGATGTGGTCAAATTATGTTGTAATTAGCTGGACAATTAAATCGAAGGTCATTACGGTTGTAAAAACTGGAGTGGGAAGTGATCCTCTTTTACTTGTTACAACTTGAACCATGAAACTACTAGAAGTTCCTGTCGTATTTTTTTGGAATTCATTATAAACTCGTAACAACTGGCAATGACATTTTAACGTAGCAGTCACCGCTGTGGCAATATTAGTATGGTTACAGCGAAAAGGTTACTCTTTTCCGGGGATTTCCTGCAATTATACTAAAAAATGTACTTTAACTCATTTGTTACTATAATAACATTGTTTTGATCTCAATAAATTTATATCATGACATGATGTTATTGAGAGTCTCAATATGAGAACACATTAAATACAGAGTTGCAATGAAATCGAATGAAAGAAGAACCTATTTGTATAAAACCCCTGCGTTATACAGGGTGTTACTAACGAACGTAACCTGGGAGGCAAATTTGACGTAAAGAAAAATTCCATCATTTAAAAAAGTATTTTGTAGAAGTTTGTGTTAAGTAGAATTGCATTCACTTAATTTGGAAAAACTACTTGCCTATCGGAATCGAAAACACTAAAATGTTAACTCTTCCGATCGGTAACGTAAAAATACAGGGTGCTCCTTTATTTTTACGTTGTCGATCGGTAGAGTATAATATGAATCAAATCTGTCAAGTAAAGATTACTTAATAAATTCATTAAAGGACCACAATAAAATCGTCCTACAGCTGGGACAAGACAGAGTACATTATTACCCAATTACCTACTCCGTCTTGTCTCCGTAAGCAAACCACACGGTTTGCTTACACCAGTTAGGTACTCCAATCTGCTGCAACCTACTGATGGATTAGAAACCACCAATATTAACCCCGTTCCACGAAAATTTAATAATGTCCCTAAAAATTTCGATTTTGGCAGGATTCGAACACGCGCCCCACCCTCGGTGCTCTAACCAACTAAGCCACGAAACCACTAAAACTCTAAACTTTAAGACATTATTGAATTTTCGTTGAAAATTTGCTCAGTGCGAGTATAAAGCAAAAAGCTAACTAAACCCCTTATTCATAATAGCCTGCTAACGTAGCACATTGCTAATTCTCACTCTTATCTTTTTCTACTAACTTATGTCAGAGTGAGAAATAACACTATTAAGAAACTTTATAAAGTTAGGAAATCATTATGGGCCTTCTACCTATTATTGGTTTTGGCGGCCTGAAGTTCAATTTTCAAAATAGCAATCTAAATAATAGGACTTTAATGTTGAGGTAGTTATTTATTTATTATCTATTAACATAACTTTATGTAAATTCTACTAATACTTAGCTCTATGTGTTTGAGGAAAGCCAGGCTGTGTGAAAATACCTATACGAGGCGGTGCGTCTCAACATGTGTGGGGCCATTATAACGGGACAGGGCGGTAATTACCCATGGCCAGGACAAATATGCTGCTAACGTTTTAATTAGAGATAATTGATTTTGCGAGAGGTAAGTAAGGCTCAAAACGGGAACCGTATAATGAGGGATGGTTTTCTCTTTAAGGCGCATACCCTACCCAAACTAACACCGCTACCTACTTTATCTTATTATTCCGTTTAATATGGGAAATATTAGAAATCCATCGCACAGTTTGTGATCCCTATTATAAGTTTTTTTTAATAGTTTTATTCTATTTAGTTTAGGCAGTTAATCGAAAATCGATTTTGGTGGCCACCAAGGGCAACTTCCAACAGTTCCAACACAGCACGACTACAGAGGCATTATAAAAAAGCTTTTCATTTAAAAGTTCTATGAACTAATAACGTCCTCTATCATGTTAAGTGTAGTAATATATTTAACCGACTTCGAAAAAAGGAGGAGGTTCTATGTTTAGCTGTATGTTTTTTTTGTAGTCATTTTCACCGATTTGAAGATGGTCCCAGAAACATTATCTTCCAAAATGATTAATATTAGTCAGAAAAACTTATAAAATAGAGTAAAATTAAAATATTCGGAGTTGTATTTCAGTTGAGCTACCTGATGATTGTTTGCAACAGTCTGCAGTTAACTCAATTGTTTCTATTGTAAATACAAGTTTTAATTTAATTCTATTATTTTATTGTTAATTTATTTCTTAGTAAAGATATAATAAAAAAAAAAAAAAAAATTAATTATGATAATAGGATTATAGGTCATATTTGGATGGCGATTTTTAATAACCATTTTCCCTAAGAAATCTGTTGTTTTCCTTATACTTAATACTCAAACACTGCCCCATGAACAAGTATAATATGGTTTTAAGACTGATTATCTCTGAAAAAGGTATAAACTTGTTTTTATTTATTATAACTTTATTGTCCCAAAGCGTGGGCATTTTCTACCTGCCGACTAATAAATGATTTTACAGAGGGCCTTCTAACATTAGTTTTATATTATAGATGCTGAACTATAAAATACATATACGTAAGTATATTATACAGAAATACCTTCTAAAGAAAAAAAAATACTATGTGAAGTGCGCCCGCGTTGTGAATGATCAAATGATCTAAATATATTAAATATTAAGATCACTTGCTCATGGCACAGAAATACTGCATTTGCAAAAGTAGCCTATGTTTCTATTCAGAGATAGTATAAGCTTTCTTGGTACCTGCCAAATTTTATTCAAATCTGTTCAACAGTTTGAGCATAAAAAAGTAACAAACATACATAACAAGCATACGAACATTCGCCTTTTTAATATTAGTGTGATTTTATGGTAGATATCTACATTTACCTACATGTTATATAAAGCTACAGTTACCTGTAAATTCTCTTCTTCGACACAAGTATTTTTTCTTCGATGAAACCATTCGTCCAACATCATGACAAAACAAGGATTCCTTTTCTCGAACGCCTAAAAAATCCTACCGACGTGAACACTTCACACATGATACTTTACCATCACCAAACAAATAAACATTTACCTCAAAAATACAACCACGAAAAATATTTTCAAAAATGATATTCGAAATTTTCCACGTAAACGCGTTGAAATCACGTGAAAATGTCAATGTCGGAAAAATGTCATAATCTAGACAGCTGCTTTCCGACAAAATTATAAAATATTTGAAGTAAAAAGGTTTTAAAAAACTTCAAGACTCGGTGAAGGTTTGCATACTTTTCATTTTTCAATAAGCTAACGCATCGAAGGAGTGAGCGTTGAAGTCTTTTGAATAGAATATCAGTGCGTGGGATCTGGTTGCAAGGGGCGGTTCGTAAAGTTTAAAATTTTGGCAATATTATGGTCTGCCTGTACCGGGTTACGGTTTACTTGTATTTACACGAACTCACGTTTTTTTGCTCTGACGGTTTATTTAGTGTGGTATGGATCTCTATGGAAGCTTGTTCACTTACGCGACCGCGTTACGTTACGGCACGGTGAAAAAACAAATAACCAAAATATTTTTTTTAGTATTTACAGAGATTTTGAAGTTTTCGGGTCAAATTCTATCTCGCGAGAATATACCTACTTTTTATGAGAGCAAGTCATAAAATAGTATTGATTTTGACAGCAAAAAAAAAAGTTATCGTTCCATAATTGACGGAGAAATCGACGAACATACATAAAAACAGATACAAGATACAACCTAACATAGAACCTCCTCTTTTGTTTTTCGTTTCATCGGTTAATAATTTACCTAATTGTATTGAAAACCAAAAACCGAGTTCAAACTCCCCAGCATTTACAGTTTTTATGTTTGTAGGGATTTACTCACTTATCCACAAAATACGTAGAACCTTCTCTTCGTTTTTTTTTCGTTTAGTCAGTTGAAAGTAGGTTTGTCTGTACCTTACGTAAGTACCTACTTTAAATAATTATCATTTACTATCATAGGGGATATCCTCGGCATATCCTTGTTTGAAGTTATAATTAATATAAGTTGACTATTTATAGGTATAAAATTATTAACAAGAAACCTTACCTCACAAAGTCTGCAGAGATGATTGCACTGGTTATTTAAGTCCTGCAAGCAAAAAAAAACATTAGCAAAAAGTTAAACTTCAAAGCAATTTAAATTTACCGATTTCATATTTTAAATAAGTTTTTGCTTAGCCAAACCATCAGTCTGCATTGATGATCATTTAGTATTTAGACTCCATGGTTAGGCCTGAGGCAGCAATGTTTTCGTGACCTAGATCTTTTTAAACGTATCTCCAGCATATTCTGAACTTCTCACCTAAACTTTACACAACACACCTTCCTGACAAAAAGTTTCTAAGCCACAGTTTTACAGCCTACATTCGTTTGTGCTCCTAAAGTTATTGAAGGTCTACGATAAATGGTTAGTGGTATGGTATCGAAATTACAACCTGTCATAACCCAGACTAACAGCAGACACGATCAGGAACGGCAGAAGGTCATGACAATAATTGATACCACAGCCCATACCATACATTTAAATTACTTGAAAAACAGAGGAGTTTCACACAATCATACAAATCTAGAATTTATTAAGAAAGAAAATTACAATCAAACAATATAAATAAATTAGAACTAGAAACCAAACTACAATTGAAACAATTCAGCTAACTGCAATTTTTTGCAAACAATCTACAGGTAGGTCAACTAATCCATATCATACCAGTCGGAAGCGTGCCCAAGACACTGATACAAATGAATAACTTATAGGTTAATAAATTTTAGAAACTTTAATAAGCTAATTAAAGTTAGGCAAAATATAAGATACAATATTGAAACACTTTAAGCTTTTTTGTTTTGTTTGTTGATACTCACTTATCCTCTCTTGTGAGTTTACCAGTTATTTTTATTATCAGCTGTGTGCATTATTTTACGATTACTTTCAATGCTGTGTGAATTGTCCAGAATTATTTATTTATTATTTGTTTTATTTATTCACTTTATAGTTTTCGAGTCCTTCCCATACATTTAACACCTTGCAGCGCCCCTATCTGATCGAGAGGTTCTATTTATCATAGCATGAAAACAATCCAATCGTTTCTTACAAACTTGATAATAGTTTGATAACTGTGATATTTATAAAAATAGATGTTTGGTATTTTTTCATCAATCCCTTCTATCATCCCTGCTATTCAAAGTAGGTTACATACATACATACATGGGTAGGTAAACGAAAAATGTTGTCTTATGCTTTTTGCGTTAACTGAACCTGCCGAAAACTCGTGGCATTCACTGGGAAGTAAATAATTTTATATTGGTCGATTTAAAATGTCATGGCATTGCTTGGGACTCAATGTATTCAGAGAACAATAGATTTCGCATTGGTCCCAAAAATACAAATAACCTAACCCGCGGTAATCATACTTGCGGTCTTTGATAAGATATATTTAAATGTCTAGATAGAGTGTCAACGCAGGAAAAAGCTTAGTAAAAATAGCCTAAAATTGTTGGCTTTTGAATTTTCAAACCGCGCTTGTAAACTTTTTCATTTTCGCGCGTATTAACACTCGACGCTATGGCAAATAATCAGGCGTTAAATCCATAACTGAGTTTGATGAAATCATTGTATTACAAATCTCACATTTGCTCCCCTTGGAGTCGAGACCCTAGGTTCGTGGGGTACCGAGGCTCTCCGGGTTTTAAAAAAATTATCTGAGCGTCTGGTCGAAGCGACGCGTGACCCGAGAGCTGGTGAGTATCTGGCACAGCGCATCAGCATTGCTATACAGCGGGGCAATGCAGCCAGTGTCTTAGGCACGCTTCCAACTGGTATTGATATGGATCAGTTGAGCTACCTGTAGATTGTTTGCAACAGTTTGCAGATAGCTTAATTGTTTCTATTGTAAATACTAGTTTTAATTTAAATTTGTTATTTGATTGTTATTTTCTTTCTGAATAAAGATGTTCCCACGGTGGTTTTACAAATCTCTAAGTAAAAACAAAACTCACGAGAAAACAAAATGAAGATCGAATTGCCGCTTTCCCGCTTTTTTTCTTTAGCGTCGGCCATTATTTTTCACATTCAGCCATTTTCATGGTTCAATAGAAATGTGACAGCTGTCAGTTGAAAACAATTCTCGATCAATCGAGAGCGGATTTAAAGTGATACTTTTCAAAAAGTATCACTTTAAATCCGCTCCTCAGGCAACTTCAAACCTACTTTCCGAGTATGAGTCATGAAAAGATTATTTCGTTTGGAAAACGTCTCATTCCGGGGTCACGGATTTATTTTGTAGGGGCGTAAATGAACAAATCAAGAAATTTTATACTATTTAGTATAAATTCCTTGGATCAAATATACCTTCTAGAATACACTGTTCAACATCAAAATAAAAATATTTTTGCCAGATGTCAATAACGATTCACTAAAATCTGGTTTTTATCAGAGAAATTCAAAACTGTGACGTCAAACGATGTTTGTAAACAGCAAAACGCCTACCAAGTACAAAGTTGAATGCAATTGTAGGTCATCACATTACTCATCCATCAATCTACTCTTGTCCACTGCTGGATCGCACTGGAGTAGTAATAAATATCGATGTGCTAGCTAGAGCACATCGATCATTGGCCAAAAGTCTTTCGCATTTCGTCATTCAACCTGGTACAGGGTGTCCTACACAACGTTTCACGAATCGTGATCTCCACTCAAGATCGCATTAAGTATAGCACTGCCACTTCAGCTGGCTAATTTTTTGAGCTATATCGATTGCATAAGGCGGTACCCCGATGCACTCTAGCGCCAACGCTACCTATTTTATATTGTTAGGTTGACAAAGGAATTTTCAAAAACACCTTTAGTCAGAGATGAGCAGTTGCTCTTGGTGGCCACCACTTTCTGTTTTCGCATCTCTCCCGATAATATACAAAATAAAACGAATGTAGATGTATTAAAAAAAAGCTAATGATATATAAAACCAATTGTTCAAAGTTTATTGTGAAAATTCTTCCATGTACATTGGTTGCCTGGAAGAAATCGCTTTAAGCAGTGCAATATGGCCGCCAATTCCATGTCTTTGGATAAGTTTTTTAATGTAATAAATGTTTTTTTTTGTTTATGGGCTATGAAATAAAGCATTATCTATCTATCTATTCTATATATTCTATTCTTAAACTTAACAAAGTAATAAAATAAAATTGGTAGCGGCGCTCGTGTGCTTCGGGGTATTGCCTTAAAAGCTCATTTTTTACTCAGCATTAAACTATTTGAAGCAGGATGTCCGAATGAAACAATCAGATCATAGCGCATGCGTAGTCATTTTTGATTGTCATTATTCGAATTAAATTATACTAAAAATTTATCACAGATCAAGAACCCGTTTACGGATCTTGGCGGGAACAAACCACTCGATATTCGAATATTTGAATTTAAAAATGGCTAACGTCGTTTAAGCGCTTCGCAGAAATGTGGTCTCACAGACTAATGTGTATAGGGGTTAAAATTCTGTCACTTATGAATTTTGACTTACGCACTGTCAAAGTCATTGTCTGTTTGCCGTCGACGTCGCTTCCTATTCCGGCTATTGTTGTGCGTCCTGTCTTGTCTTATGACGCGTATTCAAGCGCAGACTTAAGGCTTTAACTAGCTCATCTTAACAGATTTGTGAATTCAGAATAAAGAATTTTCTTTGTCTGTGAAGTTGAATACTCATAAAATTCGATAAAACGTTCAAAACTCCATAAATAGATGCAACTGCCGTTCATTCTAGCTAACAATCCAATTATTTTTTTCAAGAAAAAACCCGCAGTTCGTTATTATCATAAAATGTATTTCGGTGCAACAGATGTATATATCAAGTTTTTACAGTGCATAAATATGGTAATTCTAAATTACTGTCAATCTAAACGCTTCGTTTTCCACAATAAGGTAACTGTCACTGCGCATGTCAGAAAAGTGCATGAGTCGCGACAAATATTGACAGAGTTGACATTTGCAGCGTTTAAATTGACAGATACGCGCTCATGCGTTATTTTATTTCTATCAATAGCTTAGATATTTTTGTTAAAACTTTTTTAATGTGACAGTTTTAAGCGTGAACGAGACATGTAATTTGTTAAAGCTTCAGTTTTGAAGGAGTTAGAAGACAAATTAAACGTATATAAATGTGGGCTTTTTAAATTGTGTCACTTTTTTAACCAAGTTGTTGGTATTTAGGAGAACGCTAATATCAACTTTTGTGTCACTCTGAATTCATAATAATAACTGATCTTTTAAAATACCTAGAATCCTGTCATGATAAAGAAAGATCCAAATATCTAGATAAGAACATGCATAAAAAAATAAGATCATGCAAATCGAAAGATAATCTTGTAATCAGCTAAATACCAAAAAAAGATTATAATAGCATTTTTACTATTAGGGCACGTTCACACAACGGATCCATTTTACCGTACGGATCCTTCTCTACTAGAAACAATAGTTTACTGTATCCAGAATACTGTCGAGTGTGAGAACTTGCTCCTACAACTAGTAAATACGCCACAATATCCGCCATCACAGAAAAAACAAATCTTGTAAAACGGATGCTGTATGAATACAGCCCAATTTCAAAATTATAATAGAACATTTTTTTTGACAATTCGAAGCATGGATTGTTAGATTATATATTATCTTTTAGTTATGCTTAAACCACGAGTTTATTTTTACAGCATTAACACATGTTCTTATCTAGATATTTAGATCTTTCTAGATCATGAAAGGATTCTAGGTTTCTCACAAGATAAGATATTTATTTTATGCCTTCTAGTAAAATTCAGTTCAAAATATTTTTAAAGATAATTGGTTAGTTTCTAAGTATTTATTTTATGCCTATTAGTAAAATTCAGTTCGAAATATTTTTAAAGATTTTTAAACATAGTTATTCTTATTTTATCGATAATATTCATTATACACAACTCTACAATATATCATAGCGCCACTCCTATGCGAAAGTTTCGAAAGATGGATGAATGGATAAATAAATATAAATTATTATTATATTATAATTATATTGTAATATTATAACTATATTTTAATTAATTAATGTATTTGCTACTTCTTGACGACAATTCAGTCGTCAAACCTTGGTGAGGTTTGACCAGTAAATTACACTATAGTACCTACCATAAAACTGTGATTGAACATGAATATAAGAACATTTTGGTATATTATGGTTTTGTCCTCAATATTTTTCTAGTTTCTGCACACGTTGATTCTTAATTCTATTTCATAGGAACTGATTTAGGGGATAAAAAGTAGTTTTATGTTCTATTCCAGTCTTGACCCTACATCCATCCAAATCTTCAGCCCGATCCGTCCGTTAGGCTTGTAAAAGAAGCATATATACAGTCGTGGTCAACTAATTAGGGACAATCTCTAGTTAGGCCAAATTGTGATTTTTTTTTATTTTTTTCAACGAGTCTTAAAAATATTCCATATCTTTTACATGTAAGTATAATTAGTCATTGATGTGCCCGATTATACAAACAATAACAACTTCTTAAACATTAAACCTCTTTACAGTATAGCTGATAGATTATCATAGTGCTATTTGTTCAAATATTGCTGGCTGGCCATTTAATTAGGGACACTGAGATATTGCGTTCTATTTTCAAAGTTTGAATCTCAATACTTTTTTACTTCTTCTCTTATTGTTTCGTGGTAGTTTTGGCGGCAATCCCGATTTTTATTTTAAGTTTTGAAAAATATTTTGAAGAAAAATGGGCAAAAATAAAAGTTGCGATCCAACACTACGAAAAATTATCATGAAGTTTGTTGTCGAGCATGGTTGGCCATACCGAAGGATAGCAGAACATTTAAATTGTTCAAAAACTATGGTATACAATGCAGTGCAACATGTCAGACGCAATAACACAACTTTAAATGTGCCCAAAACAAAAAGATCGAGAAAAACAACTCCGCAAGAAGATAGAATGATAACCAGGTTAGCTAAGAAAGATCCGTTTCTAGGCTCTATTGTAATTAAACACGAAGTATTTGGGACAGACGAAAGAGCTGGTGTCTCAGCGAGGACCGTTCGACGACGTCTGGTAGAAGCAGGGTTGTTCGGAAGAGTGGCTCGCAAAGTACCGTTGTTGAAGAAAGAACATAGAAATGCTCGTTTGGCGTTTGCACGTAAATATGGACATTGGACCTACGCCCAATGGCAACATGCATTATTCTCTGACGAGACCAAGGTTAATTTGATTTCTTCAGATGGAAGGCAATACGTACGGCGTCCAGTAAAAGCGGAAATGAATCCAAGATTCACAAAAAAGCAGGTGAAACATGGCGGTGGAAACATTAAAATGTGGGGTTCATTTTCTGGACGTGGAGTGGGACCTGTGAGGAAAGTTCAGGGTAACTTAGACCAACATCAATACAAGGCAATATTGGAGGAAACGATGCTTCCCTATGCTGAGGAGCATCTCCCTATTATATGGACGTTTCAGCATGATAACGACCCGAAACATACCGCCCGTTCAGTCAAGTCGTTTCTTACCAGTCAGTCAGTATCGGTGCTAGATTGGCCAGCAAATAGCCCGGACCTTAACCCAATCGAGCACCTTTGGCACGAAATCAAGAAAAAAGTTGCCACTTATCGTACCACAACTTTAGATGAACTTAATGAAGCTTTTTGTGAGGCATGGGCAAACATTCCTGTCGAAACATGCCAGAAACTGATAATGTCTATGCCACATCGGTGTCAAGCGGTAATTACTAACAAAGGTTTTGCTACTGGGTACTGATTTTACACGCAATAAAATGGAGCTGTTAAAGATATTATAATACTGCAGATTATTAGTTTTGTTTAACTCTATTTTTCATTATAGTTTACTGTCCTTAATTAAATGTCCAGCTACAGAATTATACCTTAAAATTGAATACATGCTCAACCTTTGATATTAAATACTTTTTTCTATTTATTTATTCTTTTATTTACAGCCATTTATAGCATAATAATCGGACCAAATTATGCAAATAATAGGTGCTGAGAAATCAATATGGTTTTATATTTATATGTACATAACTGGTTATTGCTCTTCACTATCTTGAAAGTCCCTAATTAGTTGACCACGACTGTATATATACCCATATAGGTATTCATATATCCATCCATTCATCCTACCAAATTTTTGCATTTAATATTAGTGGGATATGATGGTGTGACGTTTAGGAAAACAAACCATTCTAAGCACGCACATAAATAGATTTTACCTACTGGTTATCATAAAATCACACTCACATAACTACGCGTCAGACGAATACAAATTCAAATCATCAATGACGTGACGTAGTTTACACTTTACATCAATCTGTGGTTGTGAATGAATGGGCCTTGAGCGAGGTTGTACCGACGTACGTTGACCTCGAGGAAAACTTATATCAACACATACAGGATAAACGCAAAATAAATATTATACAATAATAAGCTTATATGGAGACGTGATTAAATAAATATTAATAGAGTAGTGATTTATGTTAATGCGTTCAAATTTATGGAATGGCTGCAAAGAACTTGCATGATTTTAGATTGTTTTTTTTATCATGAAATTATCTTCCTCAAACTCAACAGCTTTAACGGTCCACTGCCTGACGCAGGCCTCCCGTTGATAATCGCCTTATTGGCTCTCATCTCATGGGGGGTAATGCCCATAAGCCCCACGCTGGGCAGGCGGGTTAGGGATCGCAGTTCGTTGGTAGATCTATTCTGCAAGAGGCGCTGCTGCCCGCCCCCGTATGTCCCTTAGTCGCCTCTTACGACACCCACGGGAAGAGTTGGGGTGGTGCAAATTCTAAGCCACGACACCACACGACTCTTGATCATCACTCATGATCTTCGTTTGACCTCAATCTTACCTGATGGTAGCCGTGTGGTGCCGGCTTAGAATTTGCACCACCCCAACTCTTCCCGTGGGTGTCGTAAGAGGCAACTAAGGGACATACACCGAGAGGCGGGCAGCAGCACCCCATTCAGAATATATCTGCCACCGAACTGCGATCCTCAATCGCATGCCCAGGGTGGGGATAATGGGCATCACCCCCTATGAAATAAAAAAAATCAGTAGGAAGTCTGCGTCTAGCTGTGCACCATTATAGGCTGTTGTTGATGTTGAGGTTTCCTGTTCGTGAGTGACAATGTGACCGAAGATGTATGACTAAGGTCTAGAAGACAACTATTTACTCTTGACTTGATGTGTAGGTCTTCTTTAATTTCGATGCGCCACCAAAATCGTTCGTAATGCATATCTACCTAAATCAGATTTCTGAAGTATTTTATAATGGCTTCCGCCCGTGGCTTTCTTATTCTCGAGAGGATAGGTAGTCTATTGTATAAGTTAGGATTATGTTTTAGGTACATGTACACCAAATTTCACCTTGATCTGTTCCAATATGTGATTTACATTTCACAAACATTCAGACATATATAAAATAAGCGTAAGCTATGCAAAAAGCATTTTTTTTACAATTTGTTTGTTTTTATTTATTTATAACTGTTCGCTGTTTTTAAGGAACCGATTGATATTTTTATTAGAGTAAACAAGATATGCAATAATATTAGTAGGATGTACCATGTATGTAGTACATTGAAAATTATTCACCGTTTCACACAGTTCTTGTGTAAATACAACTTAAATAGATTTGTCACATTCATTAGTCATGAATTTTCATTTTATAAAAATATGTGCGGTATGCCAAACGGCGCCAATATGTGTGCATATCGGCTGACTCAGAGCCAAATATTTATGTGATTTATAAATGGACCATCTGGTTGAACTTCATGTGGTAAAAATAGTACCGAATGTGAGACAATTAGAGTTGTAGATCCTGAAGGAAGTGAACACATCATATTTTGGTCACCCAAATATGTGTTACTCTCTCACCTGTGTCCTATTCGATCTCCAACCCAGCGTGGGAATTATGGGCATACCTCCATGAGATAAAAAAGGGGCCTAAAAATCAACTAGACAGCTAATAATAGCTAAAAAGTCAGCCTATAATGGTCCACTGCTGGACGCAGGCCTCCTGCGTCCAGCTGTGGACCATTATAGGCTATTGAGGTTGAGGTTGTGTCCTATTCACATGTCAGAATGAAAACTTTTTGTTTTCTGTTCCGTTAGCATTTCGGAAATGACGAAGCAGCTGTCAGTTCTCTTCAAATAGCCGCAACCAAATTTTGGTTGGGTATTATGATACTTAACCATGATTTGGTTGCAGCTATTCAACGGCGGCTGCGGCTGCTAATGCGGCTGTTAATAAAAACCTGGTCTTAATCTTAATATTTGATCTGTCAAAGATTATGATTAAGACCAGGCTTTGATTCTATTACCCCTTGTTCTGAGTGAACGACTAACAATTTAACCATCGAAATACGATCCCCAACCCGCATGCCCAGCGTGCGGATTAAGAACACTAACACCACATGATATAGACATGCCATTAAGGCTCTTAATAGGGGAGGTTTATGTCCAGGAATGGACTGATAAAGGTTTTTATGGTGATTTTTATAACAAATGAAATAAGTTTCCAAAAATTTCCGATTTCGGCGGGTGATAATTATAGACGCCATAGGAAAATAGGAAGTTACGAATAAATTAGATCCAGTAAAGCCAATCCTACCAACTATTTGCGAACTAAGAAAATAGCCAAAGCATGAGAACATGAAACACCGTTTCGAACAGGATATGACACAATGTAAATTGGATAGGTACTATCCGTAGGATGTTCGGCATTGTGTGACAAACGTGATAATATTTATCTAGCTAGCCTGTATTGTTTAGGCTGGATTAAGAGTATTCTATAGTCAGTCTTTTATAATAATGCCTATTAATTATACAATGGTGACTTGTGCTACAGGTTTTTCATAAACCTATAACGCCTTCACTGCCTAGTCTTAGTGTCACATAAGCTATGTAGATTAAGTATGTACCTTTGTGATAGAAATTAACATTATTATTATTTTTACTTCATGGCTTGCAAGCATGAAAGAACATTTAAGTTACTTGTATACTTTGTGCAATGCGTTGGTTAATCGATCTATAATATCGTTTTAAAGAATTTATTTTGATAAAGAAATGATCCTGGAACCTACCGAATCAAAAAAGAGCGGTTCAATCCCTCAAACATTACAGTGTTCGGGCCCGGTGAGCTTACCCGTGTTGAGTAAAATAAAACCACCCGCTCCGCCTTTGGTTACAGTTCACTTATAATTATAAGAGACCATGCTTCTTATTTCTAATTTCTCGTTGGAGTCCCACGAGTCAAACCAACGAATACTTAAACGCATCTCAGGTTTAAATACGTCTCAAAAGACGATTTTTTGACAGATTTTCTTTAAAATATGACAAAAAACCACGACTTGAGAAGAGCTTTATACTAGATTAAGTCGCATACCCCACCCAAAGTGGCGCCGCCACCTAATTTATCTTATTATCCCGTTTAACAAAGGAATTTTCAAAAATCCATCTTCCAGTTTGTGATACCTATCATAAGCTTATTTTAATGCCTCTGTAATAGTTTTATTCTATTTAGTTTAGGCAGTGATACGAAAATAGATTTTGGTGGCCACCAAGGGCAACTTCGCTTTATGCGCCTTAAATGTAAGTTGCGTTTGAGTATTAGGAGGAAAGTATATCATCAGCTTGACCTATTGTGTCCAACCTCAGATTTGATGCCGCGTTTTAGTCTTTCTAGACTATTTATTTTGACTGCATTTTGTATTATCATATGCGATTTATGTATTTTACCTGAAATGATGATGATGACGATTGAAGGTACTACTACCTAGTAGTACCTTCAGTACAACAAACAAACTGTTAAAGATATTGTTTAAGTTTATAATTCGCGTATTTCCGCTCTTGTTCTAAGAAACTTATTGTCAAGTTTCTATGATAATTTTTGGACCTTCGCGATATCCGGACACCGTTACCATCTCATTATTTATAGATAGGTAGGTACTTTAGGTATGTAGTTCCTGTTGTAATTTTTATACATCACTGAGCGATCAAAAAACCGTAGATAAGATCTCTTCCAATCGCTATAAGAGTATTATATCATGCAAAACATACGGATACGGAGTTTTTAATTAGGTACCTACCAAACCTTTAATGAGCTGACATCATCTAGGATTTCTGTTAAGTCATATGACGCTATATTAATCGACTTTGTTAACACTTTCATTGCCCATGGCCGTGGCAGTGAATAGACAACAATCACAACCTGCTGTACTTGCGGCGCGCCCTTTCTTCGGGTTGCACCGCAGAGCCTGGGCAGTGAATACGTTAACTGTTTTTACTACGCTAGTAATAGAGTTCAATGGTTTCTACCAGTGTCTGGCCAAAGGTTCGGGTTTGGCCTGGTTCGGTCAAGAACTGAGGTTCGCCCAAAGTTACGGTTATGGCTAAAAATTGGTGGCTTATTCGGCCACGACGAACCTCTTAGATTTCCACATATTGACATTACCTATCAAATCAAATCTTGAATCTGCGCTATCCTTTGTTCCTAAAAAATGAATAGAAAAACTAGAAAAGGTGGACTGTATTTATTTATTTGGTTTTGAATGAGTTTTGTTACTTGTTCATAAAAAACCACAAAAAAGCTTAACTTTAGTAGAAATTTCGGTGTTTATAGTTGGAATTTGTCACTATGTTTCTTCTTATAATTATAGAAAATTATTATTATATAGAAAATATAGTGCAAATCCTAGGCCAAGTACCAACTTCCTTAATACTTTCTTTAAAGACCAATATTAACAACGTAGCTTTTCAAATTTTCACGGCAACTTCTGCGTCTCAGGCAAAATGCATTCATCTCGGCTTCGGTTGAAAATCCAGGTTCGGTTGGATATTCGTTTTTACACACCTCTCCTGTCTTCTCCGTTTTGAAAGACGGTCACATCTAGACGGGACAAGCACTTGTGTGAGGACTGTTAGTGGCAGCTTCTACCTAATCGCGTTTAGGTGGACAGATTAGTCTGGACTGATACTCTCTTAGTCATAATTTGTAATTGGTGTAACCGTATTAATTAAAGTAAAATAAATAAACAAATAATAGTTTGCTAACATAAAGCATCGCTATTTCTCACTGCTTAGCAACTGTTTTTTTTTTGTTAGCAGCCTAGTATACTAATATTATAAAGAGAAAATATTTGTTTGTTTTTTTGTATGAATTGAATAAGCTCCGTAACTAATACAGGAAAACTCTTTCAC
Source organism: Eupithecia vulgata (assembly GCA_946478455.1). NCBI lineage: Eukaryota > Metazoa > Arthropoda > Insecta > Lepidoptera > Geometridae > Eupithecia > Eupithecia vulgata. The sequence goes on along the minus strand of OX297869.1, from coordinate 4,751,425 downwards.
CATAAGAATTCTACATCCCTGATGGACATAGCTTTAGAATATAACCGTGAGAATCCGGGGCGGACCGCTAGTTATGAATAAGGGGCATAGTGTTTTGATAAAACAGTCATTGTGAGCAAAAGCTCGTGACTGTAATTCTTGGAACACCTAAAAAGCGTCATTACCAACGATCCAGTGACTTTGATGGTGAATGTAGACGTCAAAGCTGGTCAAATCATGACTCAGAAAGATTATAGGAACTGCTTCATGGTATTCCCTCTGCAACGTTTGAAATGATTCTCCACATAGGGAACAACGGGTCTTGTTTGTAAAGAACAGGCATTAACTGTCATTACTATACGTGTAACATTTTATGAATGGAAGCACTGTTGTTATTTGTAGTAGTAAATCGATTCGGGCACAGTTGCTTTGGGAAAACACGTAGTAGAATCGTAATTCATTGATAAAAGTAGCTGCTAAGTAGTTATGACGACCGTATGTGATGCGGCGGATGAAGGTCCACCTGCGATGCAGAAGGTTGCTGGTTCAATTTACGCATATTGGTACAAATATTTGTACGATATAAAAAGTATTTCAGAGTCGGAACCTTCATAAATATACAGGAATGCATCTATTTTCACAATAGTTCGAGGGACTAAGTAAGTTACGTCATAATCGTTATCAAATCAGAGAAACAACCCCGACGAATAGTGCACAATAATGCACTATTTGTCGGAGTTGTTTTCCTTGCTGAAAAGTAGAAGTTTGTACGGAACCCTTGATGCGCGAGTCTAACTCGCACTTGACGTTTTATTTTTTATTTTTTTGGTTTGATTTTTAAGTACGAGCAGAATTGAATTGAAAAGTAGTTCCTGTCAGTATCCAGAAGTGGGCATTGCGAGGCGTTAACCGTATTTTACACATTAGTATTGCTATTCTACCTAGTTTTTTTTTACAATTATACAAATAGAAATATAATTTATTTAGCAAATATTAAACTAAAGGTTTTCTGGTGAGACCTAAACTAAGCACAAGGTTTGTATTTTGGGTGTCAAGAGAGCACTAGTTATGACTAAGCAATAGTTCCGGAAAGAAACTAGGCAAAACTATCAAAAGGGCTCTGGCATGTGATATGAAGAAAAAGCTAATGCAGAAAGTTCATCGATAGAACATCACATCACATCACATTCATAAAAGAGATCGGAACGCATGAATCAGTGGTCTCGTAATAATTGTTTGTTTGGTCTGTTTGTCCCGAGGCCAACAATGTGAAGGTCGCTTTCTCCGTGATTCACTAACACCTGATACACATCATGTTGGAGATTTCAATGTGCAATGCTATTACATTTTTATATGACGAATTTCACTTTTAAGAGGTAACTGATGAAATGATGATAGGACATTCCTTGAACTTTCTGTCACCTTTAAAAGAAAAAAAATCTTTGATTAGTAAACTATCAAAATTGCCTTCCTGCCTTCCGAAATCACACCTCTGCCAGCTTTTTCTTATTCTATTTATTTCATGGTCAGATATTAATTGTAATTAAAAATTAATCGTCATCAGATTTAACTTTCTTTCTTCCTGTAATTTAAAGATAAATCTACGGAGCGGAAAAAGAGTTAAGGGTAAGTATACTTTACAAAACTGTTCTTCATTTTGGAATTTACTAAGTATGTCTTCAAATGAAACCAGGAAATCCGTGACAAAGTCAAACAATACAAGTCAGAGATCAGTTATGCTGGTTTGCTGCAGAAGATGCTGTCATGGAGGTTCAAACAAAAAGGCTGGACTTTCCAGGCTGACTAAGGTCTTAGAAATTCAGACTTGCTTTTAGTGCTTTGCGGTTTGCACTGTTAAATTTAAGATGAGTCACTATTTGTCTCCATTAAAGATGTCTGAAATGTACACTAATTTTCTATTCGATAGATGCTTTTATCAACCAGATCTGAACTGATACTTGAAATATTTTCAAATGCTTAGAGCATTGAGAGCATTTGGACTAACTGACATTTCGGACACAAGATTTTCGGGCACTTTATCCGAAATGTCATATTTTTCTTCACTGACGTTTCGGGCGCCATCAAAATATTGAAGCTGTTTTGTACAATCAGCTAGAAAAGGCTTAAAGTACATTACATCAGTCAGAGTCAGATTTTTTGTCAATAGACAGAGAAAATCTGACTCAAATGTCAGAGTGCTACGGATATAAGTGATATCATTGATTGATATATACTAACATTATAAACTCGACAGAAACTTCGTCTATCTGTTTATCTGTTACCTTTTAATACCTAACCGGCTGATCGGATCTTAATGAAATTTGGCAGGAAGGTAAATGATATTCCGAGGACGGACATAGACTGCTTTAAAAGCGCGTGTGAAGCTGTAGACAGCAGCTAGTATTAAATACAACCTGATGTTATTTGATTAATCTAATGATTTTTCTTACTGAAGAGTACTTCATCTTAGATGTGTTTATCCGGAAGTGTTTAGCATTTTACATCACCAAGTTTTCCTTCAATCATTACATGACAATGCAGTTTCCTCAGTAGCACAAAGTTCAAGCACCTACACGCCTAGTCGTTCAGGGCTTATCAATACATATAATGTAGTTTCTGCATAGTGTAGAATTACTACAACTCAATATTAACTTGAAACATTGTATGAACTACAGCGTCAATTCATTAAATTACTGAGTGGGTCGCTTTATTTATCACATTCACTGGGCAACCTCTGAGACAAGACCTACAGGGGCGGGTTGCAGCTCGAAGGACTCTTAGAACTGCATGTGTTTCGTTGGCAATGAAGGTGTTAATCCTACAGAAAAAAGTAAAGTAGAAAAAAATCTATGTCTCAAGCTCTTAGTGAGAAAACTACTTATTAGTTAGAACTCATCTGGGTTGAAATAGTACCGATACAAAATCTTTATTAACAAAGATAATTACAATCAAATAATAGAATTAAATTAAAACTAGTATTTACAATTGAAACAATTGAGCTAACTGCAGACTGTTGCAAACAATCTACAGGTAGCTCACCTGATTCTTAACAATTCCAGTCGGAAGCGTGCCCAAGACGCTGGCTGCATTGCCACGCTGTATGGCAATGCTGATGCGCTGTGCTAGATACTCTCCAGCTCTCGGGTCACGAGTCGCTAACAGTACCTAGATATACAGCGTGACATATACTTAAATTATACTTTTACATTACACATCTTTAGCCCTAGTTCAAGCACTAATGTTTAGAGTAATAAATAGAAACCTCCCGGAACTCGTTCTCTTGATCGTCGCCCCATCTAGCCCCACAGTAGATCAGATGTCTACTAGATATTATATACAGCCGGTTATCTTGTCAAACAGTTCTTTCTCTTGCCAAAATTGACGTTTACAAGAGATATTACGAAGACTGATAAGTTACACTAATATTTTATAGGTGAAAGTTTGTGCCGTTGTGAAGAGGTTTGGCCGAAGACAACAGCAAAGCTAATGATTGGATAGAGCTGACATTTTACACAATATATCTGGACCTAGAAGAATATATAGGCTATATTCTATTCCTAAAAAGATTAATTACAGAACCAAGTATGTACAAATACGGTGGCGGTCACGTTTTGTTTTTAATGCAAACACTTGTTTGACCGGGGGCTTTTCCCACTCAGCCACCGTGAAAATTGGGATGACGAGTAAACGTGACTTTGGTCCATATAAGAGACCGGTGAATGAGTCACTCATTGATCTGAGTCAGTGCCGGACATTGTTAGCGTATTCTAAAGTAGAATTAAAAATGATTAAAAAGTTTTTAGTTAGGTAGCAGTATTGTTACACAAGGCTAGTCCCGGCACCTGTTTGTTAATGTTAACAGTTACTTTATTAGAGGTTACCTATTCTAGCCATTTGGAGTGGAAACCCTAGGTCCTTGGGGTCCTGGCACACACGCTATATACAAAGATTTTACACAAATACTAATAGAGACCACAAATGATCGCAATGCTGGTTTTTATTTCGGTCAACGAATTAGCATTGCCATTCAACGTGGCAATGCTGCTAGCATTGTCGTAAAGTAGAACAAACTTGATAATTGTTTCTCGATGATTTTTTTCACGATTTTTTAATACCTAAAGTACCTATAACTAAACCATGTATCACGCTCCATCGAAAAATACCTTATATTTCGTTTTACAAATTCGTCGTCTCGTAAACGTCAATAACTGATGATATGTTCGAGAGGTATTTAGTCTCTCAGACTAAGCTACATCGGCATTTCCGTTTTCTCCGTCCTTGGGTCATTTCTCTTGTTTTATTTACATAACAGTACTGGCTATGTAGAGCAGAGAATTTCTATACACAGGTCAGATTTACTGCCACATTAAGTTACACAAGGAAGAAGTTACAGGAACAAAACATAGTACTTTTTTTCTATAAAAGAATATAAAAAAGTTCTAAAGAAGGTACTTAGCAGTTCTGCAAGGTATTAAATTGCAACAGGACATTACTATCAGCTTCTTTAATATAATTATGTTATTATTTAATACAACAGTCTGCAGTAAATTTAATTGTTTCATTTATAAATACTGGTTATAATTTATTTCTTTAATTTGATTGTAATAAAAAAAATGCATCACCGCATTTATTACATTATTAAAAAGAATTGAAAATTTTCAATTCTATTGGTAATGCAATAATTTTTTTTACAAAGCCTATCTCTAGTTTTACATTCCCTGTTTGGAGAAAATAAAGCACCGCATCTTTTCTACCCTTTCGTTGGTTATGAACACAATTTAAAAGGAACACTATTTTCAATACCCAGTGCTTAAAAAGTACACTTTTGTTCGAAAACTTTTGTAAATAACTATAATATTTACTAAAATACCACTTACATGTGAAAATGGAAAACCAGATGTTTTGTACTTCTTCGTGCCATAGCTAATTAATCGATCGAAACTATCCATAGTTATGAAATTTCATTAATTAATCTCACACACGACTAGACCCCTGTAAACCTGACGCAGGAAAAATTTGTTAACTGGCTTCCTTACCCTATTAAAGTTAAAGACATTGAGGAAAACGTTAACCAAAACTAGGTATAAGCAGGTTAGTATTCATGTTAATCACTAATATTATAAATCCAGAAGTTTGGATGTTTATAAGTTGGTTACCTTCCGAAACTTCTGAACGGATTGGGCTAAAACTTTGAATTTATGTAGTCCTAGATCGGGATAAACGTTTATGCTACTTTTAATGCCGGAAAAACGCGTAAGAAACCATGAGCAAAAGCAAGTTAGTAACTGGAAAATTTGGATGAATGGATGTGTGTTTGTTACTTTTCGCTATAAACTACTAAAGGGTTGAAATTTGGATGGATGGATTTGTGTTTGTTACTTTTTCACTCTAAAACTAGTAAAGGGCTGAAATTTTACATCATCCATACTACTTTTAAAATTATGTGGGACTCGACACTAAAGCCTCTCCGGTGACCCTTTTTCGCTAAACCGCGGGAACATTAAAACCTACCGCGGCCCGACTGGCGTCCCCTGAACCTCCCATACGGGCAGTGATGTGCGCGCTTTTAACTGAGTCTTGATAAACCTAGTTAAAACTTAGAATTGTATACACTATTAACCAAATGTTATGTTCCTGTCAATAAATTATGTCTATCTATCATTAGATTTATTAGTTAAACCGCTAATAAGAGTATATGAACTCATTACAATACGAGATTATGTAACCGCCTGCGCCTGCGCTCTGACCGCGACCTTGTGTCGTAGTATTATACTGCTTTTACGTCACTCGCGTCACCGCTTCATATGTGGTGTGTGGCGTCACCACGTGGTGGTTCAGATAGCTCACTCTGTACAACTTGAGTGATAAGACAGGAAAAATGCGATTGGGAAACAAAACAAACGCTGAAAAAGTGCGTTACGGGCACTCTTTTAACATTTTATGCTGTCATAAGTCTTAAGAAGAAATAATGCAACTACCGTTTTTTTTTCTAAAATATTGTGTTGGATACAGATCTGTCGTCAGAAAAAAATATGCTATCGTAATAGTATTACAGATAAATCTCTAATTCGTTAGTATCAAGGATCAAACTTAGAAAAATCCTAGGATATATGATTGAATATACCTACAAAAATACTGATTACTCAATTAAATATCGAATAAATAAACAATGTCAGTACTGTTTTTACTTTCGCGTCACGGAACATTTAGTTAGAAATATCTTCCGAACCTGCTATTCGTACAATAAATAATGATCCGGATCGGGCAACACCATCATACCACCGGATTATTCTACCAAAAACAAGCAGCCATCTTGTTTGTTGAGGAAACTTTATGAAAATAATAAAAATCTCCATGTTCAAATGCGTTAAATTGTCTTTGTAAAACGCATTTACAACCCACATTAGATGTGTGTAAACGAATTTTGTCGAGTCTAATAAATTTAATAAACAATAATTTATAAAAAAAAAATAGCGCATTTATTTGTGTACTTTTTTACCAATGAACATAAAACAGACATATCTAAAGATAATAATAATAGATATATGAAATTAATGAAATGAAATTTATTTATTGTAGAAAAGATCTTAAAAACTAGGGTGGAACAACAGTTTATCCATTAATTATGGACGTAAAATATTTAACTTAGGTATATATCATAAAAACATTTTCTAATAGCCACCTACGAAGTTTTGTCTTAAATTTATTTGTGGGAAGTGTGGTATATCAGGGGTTTATCACAAAGCGCGATGCTAAAAAAAATTCTAACAAATCTTTCATTGAATTTTTTTTAGACATTCACCTACCCACGACTCAAGATCGCAATTAAGCGTGAGCTATCTGTAAAAACTCTGACGTCACAGCCATGCTTTAGTCATCCACGCGGGTTTCACCGCGTTCCCTGTATCATACAATCTCCTCGATTCAGCAGAACCGTACAAAGCCCATTGATGTAGGGTTCCGTGTATGTTTGACTCATTGAGACTTTCCACGGGGTATAACATGGATTCGATGACGTCGATGGAACGGATGTAGGTCATAGGATTATTGACGACCTCTGTGGCGCAGTGAGCGAAGGTCCGCCTACGACGCGGGAGGTTGCGGATATGATTCCATAGATAAACATAGAGATAAATGTTTGATCTAAAGTTATTTATTTCAGGTGTACTGGATGTTATGTTATCTATGTATAATATAGACACATTTTCCTATACACCACTGTAACTTAATGTGGAAAGTTTGTAAAAAAATCGCCGATAAAGTGGACTCTGTTGCTGCGTCTTTTTATATGCAATTTACATTACTATTCGGTTTGAGATCTTTCTTTCAATAAATATTGATACTAAAAAAGAAAACTCAATTGCTTGTTAGTACTAAATCTGAAACTTGAACTTGTTAACAAGCATTCTACATCGAGGTTGGCTGCTCTTTATGTATGAAATGTTTTATGTTTATATTTATGACGACCTCTGTAGCGCGGTGGGCGAAGGACCGCCTGCGACGCAAGAGGTTGCGGGTTCGATTCCCGCCTTGGGACAAATATTTGTACGATCGCAGGTATTTGTTCCGGGTGTTCTGGTCGTTTTCTATGTATAATAAAAAAAATATATCGATGTAATGTATTGTATTATGTAAGTTCTTGTCTTGTGTTGCCTGAAATAAACAATTATTATTATTATATCAGTTATCTAGTACCCATAACACAAACTCTGCTCGGGGCTAGATGAATTGTCCAGCATTATTTATTTATTTATGTAGTACCCTTAACACGAGCTCTGTTTAATTTGGGACTAATGTGCGGAGAGATGATGCTGAGTGGATTGTCCATCATTGTTAAAAATTGGCTTAGGTATTTATTTAGTATCGTATGGGCAATAGTTAGAAACGTAAAGATGTTGGTTCTGGCGCGATTACAGCGCTTTTTCCGTGTCAATGTTTTATTTTAAGAATTTGACCTTTTCTAAGTGTACATTTTTGTATTTATGGAAATAAAGACTTTTTGATTTTGATTTTTTTTAGCGATAAGCTTAAGCTTTAGCGGGGCGACCCGGGCGGGAGGGCCGACTGGCCGGACGTCCTATCCAACATGAGCGTGTTCGTCGCCACTGTACGTACATATCTACGTAAATACAGGAAGTATTTCCAACAGTCTAATCCAGCTTGTAAAAAAAACTTCAGTTTATATCATTGATGCATGATTTTCGTCTGAAAGTATTTTTTTAGATTTTTTTTCTGACGCCATTATACTTATTTGGTTACTTTTATAATAAAGTAAAGTAGTAAAATAAAACAATCATCCTTAGGTAGAATTGTAAAAACTGTGAATGAATGAAACCTAAGTAAATATTTTTTGTCAGTACTGAAGCTTTTATCGGAGCTTTATAAGCTAGCGTCATCTAGCGTTGAGTAGCTAAACTGCAAAATTCCGTTTTAGTTGTTCGTGCCAAAAAAGTACCTGTATCGCCATCTCGTGAGGCGTGCCTAAAGCTCAGTCATGTGAGTCATGCCAAAATAGTTCGTAGTGACACCTATTGTGGAGTAGCAAAACTTCAATTCGCAAAGTTCTGCGATAGAGTGCTCTGTCTGTCTTCCTTTAACCTTTTCAGATGTTTTGAGTTTAAAACTTTTTTTTTCTTCTGTTAAAAGAATTTACGACTATTATTCCATTTGACGATAGTATCGAGACCATGCGTACGACTAATGTCCGAAAATTAAAATGTTCAAGTGGTCAAAAATGTCCAATCATTTGTGTGGAGGCTGGCATTTCGAAAAAACATTTCCATGATCTTTGAGATCCATTGAGATACCTACGGCTGTTATAAACAAATGCGTGCAAATATGAAATATAGGATTCTTTACAGGAGTAGGTATTATGTATAAGAATACATAATATTCCATTTCATTCTGTACAAAAGCGCCAAGATAGTTTTTTGATTAAGTTGAAAAAATATAAAACATCTTCGAACCAATATGACTTCCCTACTGATTAGATTTTTATATTGAAAAATAGAGTAAAGGCAGGGTAACCAGATTTGAATAAATATTTGATAACTCAAACAGGAATTTTGTGACGTGTTCAAGAGTCCTGTAAGGTCTAACGGAAATAAAGCACTTTGAATTTTGAATTGGTTTTGAATTTTGAGTAGGTAGGTACTTACTCTTTTAATTAGAAGAAATCTTGATTTTTGCACACGCGGTCTGCTCTGTCCCGCTCATATGAATGCAAAATCCTATGCCTATCCTTTTCACAAAAAAATGGCGTCATTAGTAATTGATTGTCATTAATTTGAGGTGTGTTCATATTGTTTTAGTATGGATGTAGGTACCCGTCATTACATAAGAAAGTAGGTACCTACTAACATAAAATTAATATAGGAACGACTACAGATAATGTTATCCGGAATAACTTTAACATAACACCATGGACAAAGAAAACAATTTATCTATCCACGTTTAACACATTCACTTCCCAGAAGCGCCCCGATTTGGTCACACGGCAGTCACAGACTAGGTTTGGCATCTTATTGCTAGAATATAAGAGATAAAGAATTACCACATGTGCGTCAATTTCAAAAAAGTAAGGTTAGTGTACTACATATAGGTACCTACATACATAGATATCACATTCACTGCCCAGCCTCGGCGGCCGCCTTACTCGCCGCCCTGCGCGCATCTTCTAAATAGGTCTGCCAGAACCACAAGTGCGTCGTCGTCGGTGATGAAAGTGTTAGGTTTATAATAACCAATAGACCTTCGTTAGAACACAATCTCACCTGATGGAAAGTGACGATGTGGGTGACGATGTATCACAAAGCCTTCGTGGCTGCGGTATCTTCTAGACTTTCGTGACGAAGGTCTAGAAGACACGTTATAAACACTTGTTTTGAAGTCAATTTATTAATAGCTTTTTGTTACTTATAGTAATAATAATTTATAATGCTGTAACATAATTGTTATTATTAAACTAAATATAATTATAACTAACTATGCTGAGTGAATTGCCAGCATTATAAATTTATTTATTGCTGATCTTCCAATAATAATAATAATAAAATCATTTATTTCAGGCAACATTAGTCTAGTACAGGATGTAAAATACTTAAAAACTACGGCCCATATAAATATATACCATATTCTAACATACATTAAATAAACCTATTTACTAGCACGTAGTGTCGGTGACGACGGTTATCCAATGCTCTACCCACATACCTACATAGGTACCTATCGCTTATCGATCGCTCCAATAATACATAAGCTACCTACAGGCAATAAATTAGCGAAATTTATCGTGATTTCTTCCACATGGCTCCGAGTACAATAATAACACAAAAGCCAGGCTAATGTAAATGTACGATTTAGAGCTCGTTTTATTTTGTAGTGTTAACTAGAGTATTGAAAATCTAAACAAAATTTATTTACGTTTCGTCGTATGTTCTGTCTCAATTTATAGATGGCAAGGCATTGGCAAGGCTACGAAAATAAAGTGGAATTTAGATTTTGCGGTTTGCAGTGGGCAGCTTTGCCTAGAGATCTCACATTCTATTGTAATGTGGAAGAGTAGGTACTGTAAATATGAAATGTGAAAAAAAAACACAACTATAAAGTGGTTGCAAATTCCTGGATAATAAGAATGGGTGATGAAGTAGTTTTAAATTCGGAACACTTGGATAGCGCGATATATATTTTTTCAAAAAGTGGCGACATCTGGGTAAAATTCGAGTCTAATTTAGTTTGATAAATGAGTAATAGATGACGTGTGGATGAAACACAGACTTTAGAAATAACTTTCAGAAATAAAATTTTATTGAGTATCTACAACCACGGCTCCATGTTGCATAAATAATCTGAAAAGTTTCGATAAAAAATTTGGAGAAAGAAAGTTATTAAGCATGTATATTTGCTTATTTTGTTCTATTTACAAACAAAAATAAAATATTACGAAATATGTGATGTGACTATTGACAGTCTTAACTCTCAAGAGCAATCTTTACCAGAGAACCGAGGACGGATAGGGTTGAAAATTCATACATTTATACAGACGACTATAAAACCTCATCCTTTTTTGGAGCCTGTTCAAAATTGCGGATCCCAATGAAACGTTATACAGGGTGTTGATATGGGAGTAGATGGCTAAATCTGAAACCATGAGAATGAGAGATAAAAGTCGTGAAAGAAGCCAATTATTTTGTAACATTTCCCTAAAGCGTCAGGATTCTGAGATAACAACAAACGAAAAAAAAACTACGATACTTTTTTTTTATCATCTTAAAGTGTCCATTGTCACTAGGAAACGGTATACTGAACGGGACTAGAAAATTTTAGATTTAAGGTATTATGGTTCATAATATCTCAGAAACTTGACGATTTGGAAAATTATGTCCCATAACATTTTGTATTTGAATTTCCTTCTTGTTTTTTTAAAGATTGGGGACCGTTATTACTTACGTACCAACCTTCGTGGCTATATGTAGGTAATCCATAAGTCAAGATTTTAGATAAACAGTTGGTAGGTAGGTACCTACTGAATAATATAACATACAAAGTCATGCGTGTTGTGTGCCTATAGTTTGAAGGTCTCTAACGCCATTGCCATTAAATTATTGGCTCTTTTTAGCAAGACGATGCTTAAAATGTAGGAAGTTATTGTAGGTACAGTCAACTACAGTAAAATGTCTAAATAGGTGTACCATAACATCATTCATAATAATAAGTAACATGACACACGTGCGTCGGCAAGTTAAGAAATTAGGAAATTTTATCATCGGACATTAAGGGGTCTACTTTTGCACAAGATTATTGAATTTAGTTTCATTTTTTATCATCTCTGTACTCCCGAGTTGGTATTGGTATCTACCTAAAATAAACTGAGGTGCTGGAATTCGTGTAGCATTTTTTTATAAAGTTTTTTTTTTAAGTAAATAGTGAAGATGGATCACGAAGGTCTAAAAGATAACTATTTATTCTTGTCTTTATCTTATCACTACGTACATTAAGATGCCAGATAGAACAATATTTTGAATTGCAATTTCTTTTTTTTTTTCATTTTATGTTTAGATACTCAATTTATATACTTTTGGTATATTGAGCTCATTTTATCAGGAAATAAAGTGGGTTTCAAATAAAATAGTTGAAACTTAGCTATGATTCTAATAATTATCAACTCTTTCCATGACTGTATCCTACCGATTCAAAATACGATTATCGTGTGTTGCTAAGCGGAATATTTTTAGTCTGGTATGTTTGCATTATTTATGTCTGTTGATTTAACGGGTTCGATGTTCGACTAGATCTCGGTAACCTTGTGCCTAAACGCTGACGGAATATTTCTGTTACATAAAAAAACTTCACATGTCTATGGTAATTTATTGATCGTAGGATAGCAAAAAACCACTTACTTTTAGTAATAATTCATGGTAGCAACAAACCACTTACGGTTTGTTATTAAACTAAATAATATTCAGCTGTCATACTTTGACGTTTACATAACGCCAAGACCACTGATGCTTTTAGATAACTTTATTTCGAATAAAAACATACTTCTATTTTTTTATTCTGACGTTTAATATAATATTCGACGACCTCAGTGGCGCAGCGGGCGAGAGTCTGCCTGCGACGCAAGAGGTTGCGGGTTCGATCCCCGCCTCGGAACAAATTTGTGTACGATCTGCAGAAATTTGTTCCGTTGGTCTGGGTGTTTTCTATGTATAGGTAATAAAAAATATCTATCTATGTAATGTATAATATTACGTATATCAGTTATCTAGTACCCATAACACAAGCTCTGCTTACCTTGGGGCTAGATAATGCTGTGTGAATTGTCCAGCATTATTTCTTATTTATTTATTTAATATTAATATATTTATACAGGGTGTCCCGAAACTCAAGGTCAAGCTGAAAATTAGCACAGGTACCCACCTGCCCTCATGAACCCTCATGACAACCCTGAAAAACCACAAAATCTCCAATGGTTCCTGAGTTATAGGCTTTTTTTATGAAAATCATAAATTCTTCGATTTTCTTTAATATATCTTATCTAAAAACTTCGCATTTTGTGTCTGCCTATAATAACTACCTATACTTCGTTGGTCTACCAGCTGACAAAATAATGAAGCGTTATGAATATGGCCTTGTATGGCTAAATTATCAACGGTGTAATTTACAGCAATGATAACATCATCAACAAACAAACTTAAGTAGGTAGGTATTGAAACAACTGCTTTATTAGGTGGTTCGACGCGAGTTTACGCGAAATATTTTAATGATTTTTGAATTGATCAACGGCAACACTTCTCGTCAAACGAACTAAATGTAACTTTATTCTTTGAACAGGTTTGGATAACTGTAATCTTTTCCCTGTAGGTGGCGCTAACGGCGCTAGAGCTGTAAGAGGTCCCAAAGATTTCGACGAAACCGACTAAGATTTCTTAGTTGGTTAGAGCACACCCATACTGGGTGGGGGCGCAGGTTCGATTCCTTCCGAAATAGATTTTAATTTGTAAGAAATTTGAAAATGCGTTCATTTGCAATATTTTAACCTCGCAGCTATTTTAGTTCTAGAGATATTTTAATATGATAGACAGTTTTTTTACTTTTGATAATATAGATGTTCTTTAGATTTTTATAACGACAAATTATTATAACGTCTTCCTCGCCGCATTTCAAACACACCTGCTATTTTCACAGGAGACAAGCCATTCATATTGTCAAATGAATACTTTAAACATAGAGGTTTATGATAAATGTAGATATTTCAAGTTCTGCCTTCACTGTTACGCTACCTGCTTTATCGGAGCCACTTAAATTACGATTAGATTAATTGTCCTCATTATTTCGATGACGACTGATGATCATTAAAATAAAAATGATAGATAGCTTGTTAATTTGGCTTGTTAGTTTTGCGTGTTTTCCGAGCATTCACTTTGGTAACACTGAAAGTAACACTAAAAGTCAAATTTTAAGCAAGTTATACCAGGCCCATTTTATGTTTTAAGCTGACAATAATGTTTTGTATATTCTTTCACATGCTCGTAGCATTATAAAAAACACAGCATTACAAAATTTTATCAAATTCAAAATACGAACTGTCAAAATCAACCAACAACTCGACCATTTTTTTACATTTGCGACACAATGACAACAAGAAAAAACAACACAACCACACTACGCTACGTATAAAATTCGATCTTAATGTAAAGGCTTACCTTAGATGCTTGTTGATCAATCACAACTGCACTAAATATTATCAGTTAATCGGAAAATTATTTATGTTCACTTCGATAACACGCACTCAATTAAATCTTCAACAGGCGTGTTTGAATAGAGGGCGTAGCGAGTTTCCTCGATAAATATTCATAAGCCGAATTTCCGATATTGATTTCAAAACAATTTGATTCAGTACTTAAAACAACTTTCAGAAGAGAATCATAAACGCACGTTATCACTGTTACGTACCAATAACGTAAGGTAAGCCAACCGGTAATGCTAATTAATCGATAACGTTAACACGTGTGACAACACTAGTAAAGTCAGGGTCATTCGAAAAAGTTTTGATTTGAATTTGCGTTCTGTTTTAGAATGCACGTCGTTCGCCTTTTGTTATCGCAGTTATACTAACGGAGGCATGTAAAATGGAGTCGCGACTCGCGCCTCTATCTTAATGCGCCGACACAATAGTAACCGCGAAAATAGGGTAAACCGGTCTTGTATGCTCAGATGTTGTATATTGAACTTGCGTAATCCGACTGAGAAGCGGTCTGGTACGTTTCGGTACTACCGGTATCGAACACCTACGCTTGAACCGCGTTCGATTTATTTTGGTCCTACCGCCTATTCTATAGTCTTTCTAATAACATAAGTCTGTAGCAGTAAAGTATACATTATGATGCGCGCGAACAATCTTGATACTGTGTACCCATGCTGACGTTTTTATAAGAGTAGTAAAAATATTGAAAGAGGTGTTTCATGACATGACTTAGTTTTTATGACCGTTTCACTCAACTTGACCTTGTCGAAACAGTGTATGCGAAATGAAACTATGGATTGGAATCAATTTACTTATCATCACAAAATTTTATATATTCGTATTTATATAAATGTAGGTACGATACCTCACTTTTTCAATTATTTTGTCGTACCTAATGTGTCTATTATCCCATAAATAGACACAAGTTCGACTTAATATCCTGTGCGACAGTACTCGGAATACTGACCGGTATGCTTTGTACCTAATATATTTTTAATATTATTTCCCAAAATCAATAATGACTGAGTACAAGTTCTAATTAAAATAAATTTTGTACATGTCAACAGTAAACTTGTATTTTGATAACAATGTAGAATTTCTTGGTTTAAAATCTTATTGTCATACCTTATTAGTCGCTTGGTTAATTAACTAACAGCGATAAAACTTTATGGTGGCACGATAACGTACAAGATTATCTAATGTTTACCTACACAACAGATTTGTAGTACAGGTATGTATGTATTTATAGGCAAGTGTTTATGTGCATGAATTTAGAATTTTAATAATTTAAATGTTAAAAGAAATACTACAAGAATAATGGTTTTATGTGCTGGAATCGCTACGCTATGCTTAACTATGCTATATTGTATAACGCAATTTCTCTGGAAAATAGTTAATCTGTAATAATTCAAAGTATCACGATCTACTCTGAAACCATCATCGGTGTCAGAGTAGATGGTGATATTTTTTTAACGTTGTATGTTTATCCATGTAAACAAGTACTCAACAAACGGAGAACGTTTGACCAAAAGGCTTTAGTGCGTGAGGTTCAGACCGAAAGTTTATAGAGATAAACTTTCAGTCAGTGTCAGTCAACAGTGGGCCTCTGCGCTCTGCTCTGACTGCTAAGTCCTTAGTTCAGTTAGCCACCCATACCTTCGTTTCTCATTTACCCATGAAAGTGACGCACGTCTTACGTAGATAATAATAGAGCACTGGGTTAAGCTATTTCAGAATCGTGACTGTGAAGTGAGAATTCATTAAATTTTGAATGTGCTCAGTTATTTTTGTTTTGCTAGCATACATTCAGTTGTTGACGTGAAAATCAATAAATATTACATATTTCAATATAAAAATACTTTGTGATAGGGTTTTGTTTTCATAAAACAGTTACAAAGTCGGTACCTAGTTGATTGCAATATTTTAAATATTGAATGTGGTTTAAATAATTATAATATAATTGATAATTTTTTCCCCGAGAGATTTCTTGTTTATCTTTTTATTTTTGATAAAGGTAAAACAAACAATAAGGTGCCCCCCAAATCTTTAAATATCGTATTGTTAACCTATATCCTAGGACCTAGGTTAACATTTATTTATTAAAATATTGTACAGCTATCATTACATCATTACTTGTCAAAGTATCAAGTATGCTTGGTCACTCACAGTCAATAGCGGGACAATGGAGGTAGCTTTAATCTGTGGTGGTCGTGGAGGCCTTACAAGGCAATGGCGAGGTTACTATAAAAAACTTCGTTCATAAGTCTATCGTTCCTTGGTATTCAAATAAATCGCTGTCTTTGACGACCTCTGTGGCGCGGTGGGCGAAGGTCCGCCTGCGACGCAGGAGGTGGCGGTTTCGATTCCCGCCTTGGGACAAATATTTGTATGATCTGCAGGTATTTGTTCTGGGTGTTCTGGTCGTTTTATATGTATAGTAAACATATCTGATGTACGTAATGTATTGTATTATGTATATCAGTTATCTAGTACCCATAACACAAGCTCTGCTTAGCTTGGGGCTAGATAATGCTGTGTGAATTGTGTATTATTATTTATTTACATTCCGTTGAATTGACAGTATGGTGAAACTATTTTCTATCTGAAGCTTAACGTTTTTCCAACGCTTTTCGAACAAAATAAAAATAATTAGGCAATATTTCAATTACCTTCTTTAGATAAGACTATTTTACAAAAAAATAGTTATTCTTGGGTAAACTCTAAACTGAATGTTCGACATTTAACCTAAAAAACCTAATAACAGTTTTTACAATATCATCAAAATGACAGCTAAATAACAGGTGTGAAGTCACGCAAGTTAACCCTAGGTCAGAGGGGCTAAATGTTCTCATACACGGTCGAAAACTACCAACCATGAAAATATTCGGACCATGACTGTGAAAAATAATTTGAAAAACCTGTAAATTGTAATGAAAAAAAAAACAACATTTTGATATTTTTTTAATCAAAACGCGGAGAAGGAAGTCCACGTAAGTAGCAACTTTTATAGTTATCTTTTTTGTGGTTTTATAGTGATAGTGAAGAAATCAAAAACTTAAATTCTTACAAAATTTAAATACTTTTTGTAAAATATCTATTGAAGTTCACCGCCTGACCCGAAACTAAAATTGAAGTGAAAAGTAGAGTCTTTCACTCGGTCCAAAACCACCTATTATAGTCGGTCATGTCATACGCCGTATAACAAATGGGGTGCCTGAGTCCTTTGTTAATAAATATTCTATAATAGTACTACTAGCGGCCCACCCCAGCTTCGCACTGATATATTCTATAGCCTATGTTACTCAGTGATAATGTAGCTTTCTAACGACAAAAGAATTTTTGAAATCGGCGAGTAGGTTTTAAGTTAATTCGTTACATCAAAAATACAAATCTTTCCTCTTTATAATATTATTATAGTGTAAGTGTAGATAGCCGGACTAACTATGAGCACCGTGCATATGATTTTGAAGAAATAGGTCAGATACTTATCAATGACCTTCTGAACTTATGAACCTGCTTATCTGAACCTCTGTGGCCAAGGTCAGGGCAGTTATCCAAGTGGGGAATATCCGTTTTTTCTTTCTTTCAATGATATACATAATGCTATGTTAGTTACACTATTATCTCCGATGTATTCTATATAATATTTAATTGGATTATGCAGCATATAATGGTCCACTGCTAGACGCTTCCCCCTGATTATTTATCTCATAATGCCTATAATCCCACGCTGCGCATGCGGGTTGGGAATCACAGTTCGGTGGTAGAATTATTCTGAAAAGGCGCTGCTGCCCGCACCCCGGTGTATGTCCCTTGGTCGCCTCTTACAGTTAGAGTTGGTGATTATTTATTATTTGTACAATTTGCTGGCACTGCTTTCTTTCCTACCGCGTAGGTATCACTTTAAAGGTGAAACGAACGAGGGTGGGTTTCCGCGAAAGCCTCATTAACATCGATTTTCTATTAGGTACTGATTTCTGAGAAGGGAATGACCCATTGTGAAATCGATAGTGATAGAGAAATTGTACTTATAGGCTTATATTTAGTTTCACCTGTAAGTTGTCCACCAGTCTGTCTGTAATCAAGATCATTTAGTTTAACTTAACCCAATTTCCGGTTTCCGATTAAGCTGAAACTTGGCGTGACTATGGAATATTATGATGATATGGCTTATCTGAAGATGGAGTCGCTTCTCGATTGGAAGCCTGATGAAGTGGGAAAAACCGCTCTTGAAGAGAACCCCATCGAGTTTGGGCACGATTGAATCGTCTTGTTTCCCAAGTATATACTGTCATGGTCCTAGATTATAGTAAAAGAGTAATTTTTTAGCTTAATTTTGTTCTAAGTTGTTATATTATAGGTATGTAGAGGGTAGAGTAGTTTAGTTTATAAAATCTAGTAAAATCATCTATCTACTTAAGTATGTAACATATCCTCAGTTTTGTATTCTACCTTGTGTGTGTATGTCTGTCTGTGCTATTCTTGTTGAGTCAAATAAATGTATCTTTAGTGTAACTGTCAATTTCTTAATATTTTTCCGATAAACTGCTTCTTTGAAATTTATATGTAAACAGCTATAGTTTCGAGTTGCCAGTTGTCGCAATAAATGCTGCCTGCATAACGTCTTAAAATATAACCTTATTTTAATTGGATATGCTGTACATGTGATATTCTATTTACAACACCAAAACGAACGAGCTATTCAAACTAGTTGTTCATTATTTTGTCATAGTTTCCATCAGCTCTGACCACAAAGACCCACCTGATCCAACGTACCACAGCCTAACCTAATTAACCTTTACAATAGAGTATTCAGGCCATGACTTACAGTTCTCGGAACTCGACCCTTCCTGGCGTCTCTACGTCTACGTTGATGGGCCTACCTTTATATCGAAAGTGAAATTTCTACCTTTCCTAAGAACGAGGTTCCAAATTAATTGATTTTTATCGTCGATTTTTACTCACACTTTCGTTCCTTTCATCGCTTTTTCTTCCCAGACATCGTTATTTACTTGTTTTATATTTTCATTCTTGATATTCTTTGTATAATATACCTATTCACTCCAATTTCAATTAACCTTGGTCACGTATTGTGCCACCAACGCGTTTTTTTCTGTTCTTATGTTTATTTTAATATGATTTTTTGGTTCTTCGTTAATTTATAGTTTTGTTTATTGGTATCCAGATGTGCTTGCAACGATCTTACTACAAGTTGTCCTCGAGCAAACTGTTATTAAGTTATCAACAATAGAAAAAAGCGAAAATAATCCATTCCAGATACTGACATCTATGTATCTATACATATATATATTAAGTAGTTTTTTGCAATCCTGGAATTGATGAAATCGATTTTTTTTTTATCATCCGCCATTTTCCATGCAGTAGCTGCAAGTCAGCGGAGTTCCTACATTTTGTCCTCTGTGAATGTGATTCTTTGATCATTTCTTCTACCATTGTTATATCAATGCTTGCTGATCAAGAGCCATTGTCATTCATTTGTTTCAGAGTTTTTTTTTTAATTTTATTTATTTATATGAAATAGTATCTTGGTCAGTTCGATAGTTTATATACCTACAGTCAGTGTTTTTTTTAATCTGGCTGGATTGTTAATCACAGTTCCTACATGCCATTTGACCAGCAATAATTCATCAAAACAAAACCGTTCCCAAACCAAATCTCTTTCACTTATCCTCAATTGATCTCTAACGACGGGCGACATTCCATCCCTGCGTGACCCGACCAATTACAGCAGCAGTAATTTACAAAATGACATTCCAACATATCCAACCAATACTGTCATTAATGTCATTTGTCAAATTACAAGGCAATTTGCCAGAGGCGGTGGTATATGTAATGATAGAACACAGGATGGTGGTAGCCTCCTAATTGGTGCAGAAATGGAAGGATTTAAATATGGTTGGTCAACGTGGTGGTTAGAAGTGGGTATGGAGCAACAGTGATTTCTTGCAAAGTTAACTACCAGACAGTACCTCTTACATCTATCTGTAGTTACATGACACTCTACAAGATGACAAACTTCATGAGGTGAATTATTCCAGTGTCCACCACCTAGAAACCATACTAAACCCAGTGTGAAAAACTACATAGTAGGCGGAAAAAGGACGAAGAATTGTCCATCAGTTTACCACTGTACATGGAACGAAGCATGACAGGAACAAGAAGGCAAGTTAGAATCAGCAATGTGAAATTAAGAGCAAAAATCAAATTAACCGATTAACCCAAAAAAAGACATACAAAACTGGAGATGGATCGTCCATATGTTGAGATCTATACAAGAAAAGTGGAGCCAAATTACAACGAATGGGTATCCAAGAGATGGCAAGAGATGTCGAGGACGACAACAAATGCGCTGGGAAGATGAACTAAAACTTATTGCGGGACCCAAATGGAGGAGAGTTGCTCAAGACAGGAAGCAATAGAAACCACTGGAAGAGGCCTTTGCCAAAAGACATACTGAGTTGAGAGACATCCTTTGGACGAATCAAACAATACAGTTATATACCTAGATTAATGTCACCCAGTGTAACGGGCTCAATAAATAAATAAATATACCACTGTACCAGATGTAAATTTCACACCATAAGGAGTTTATGATCTCACTTCCTACGTTTCAGCAGCTTCTTCGTTCTAAAGAAATATTTTCCTTTTTTAAACGTAGTAGTTTAATCCGATATTGGTAGTGATTCTGTTGGCACAATACCTAAACTAAACTAGTGTAAAAATGTAGCTGTCCCCTTTTGTTCGATCGAAAAAAAAGAGATGTCAACAATTTTAGGCTAATTTAGTTTAGGTTTTATGCCAACAGAATCGCTACCATTGGATCACAAAAACACCATTATTTTACGTTACATACTTAATACCTCTCTACACTATGTTTTTTTCCCGAGATTTTATGACATCAGCCCAAGGTCGAGAATCGCTTCTGATGTAATAGGTTGCTAACAAGCAGTTTTTGTGGCATTCCATAGACCAGTTTGCTATTTCGGCCGCTTACGACGTGGGCGCCGTCGGTATTGGCATCTTATTTTTGACCAAAGCCAAGCGGTCGTTGGCATTTAGGTTAGGTAGGGCTTGAATAGCCATTGATCTATCTATAGTCTATAGATAGACCATAGCTATGAAATTTGGGGTTATTCCCGCTATTTATTTTAACTCTATTTGCGTGTATTGTACGTACACCATACCCTAAACAATTTCACCGTACCAAATAGTGGCAACAAAACACTAACTGACAGCAGTATCACAAAGCTGGAAACAAGAAAATGTAAGGAGTATTCCTTATCTCAACACATGGCCAGACTGATCTGGAATAAAGAGTTTCCAAAATTAAATCTAACTGCTGTGAGATCAGTCTGGCATTATTTATAAAATCATCGTATTAATTATTCAGTTTTTTTTCACTATTTTTATTTATTGCATTCATTCAGTCATCAGGTCTTGTCAGTGATTTTTCTTTAATTTACACTTGAATACGGTGAATATTAATGTACCTATACATTATACATTAATATTAATTTTCATCTGTTTCGCTTAAAGTGCATTGCACCTAGTGGCAAAAAATGGTTTGTTATCAGCAAAGAAGGTCATTGATTTCTAAACTGAATCGTTATCATTATTATTAAATACCGGGCGCGCCCATCATGGTTACTTACATTGTTTTGTTTCGAAACATTGATTAGGTTCATTCAAACCGGAATCGAATAATTACATTCTCACCTACTATAATATATAGAGTAGGATATACCTACCGAATGCCGAAGCTTAAGGCTGTGGTATGCCACCTCCTTAATCTTGAAAAGAAAAAATGGTTGGACTGGATTGGGAAAAAACAGTCTAAACCAATATTGTCGTGAGCGTTTTAAATTCCATTCTAGTGAACACAAATACTATACAGAATGTAACAAAAATGAGAAACCAAACTTTCAGAGAGATTTCAGTTTTGAAGGCAGGATAAAAGAAAAACATAACACTTTTTATTGATATGACATGAATCTTTATTAACATTTATGAACATGAATCTTTATTAATTGCAATAAAAATATATTACTCGTCACTAGACTGATGCATAAGCACATAATTATGATCATAAAAAAAAGGTTCCGGGTTCCGTTGGCACCCTTTTTGTATGGAATCTTAAAATGTTCAGAGGTGCCTCCTACTCCAGATATCATCATCATCATCAGCCTACATCAGTCCACTGCTGGACATAGGCCTCCCCTCATGAGCGCCATAGCGCCCTGTCTTCAGCTTGCCGCATCCAGCATCTGCCAGCAGTCTTTCGCAAATCGTCATCCCACCTGGTCGGAGGGCGTCCTACACTACGTTTGCCGATTCGCGGTCTACTGTCGCGATAACCCTATTACAACGACTTTAGTAGTCTATGTTCCGAAGAATGTCTCGATATAGAAAGAAGAAACTGGTGTACCTATCTATTGAGCTTGACCTACGAATTCATAAAATCTCATAAAAAAAATCATAAAAGCTTCTAGTTCATTATTACATAAAAACTGTAACACTCTAGAAAAAACGTTTTGAGATGTAGGTACCTACTCACCTTAAAATGAATTCAACTGATTTTTTTTTATTTTTTTATTTTATTTTATTTATTTTCTTTGCTCTCTAAAATTGCAGATACGATACGACAGAGAGAGATGAAGCTATTGGAATCCGCCATTTCGGTCCAGACCACCTCTCAACCAATGGTCTCCCTGCCATTCACATAATGACATGCAAAATTACCCCCTTTCGCGCAGTCGGGTAATTACCCCATTAGCTACTCGAAGAGCTATGATTGCACGTCTTATGTACGAATGTGGTTTGAAACTAACCCCTTGTTTACATTATGTTAGCCCACTTTCGTAAGTCGCGCTGGTATGTACCTCATTTATATACATAATATTATCTTAATAATTATGCACGTATAATCAAAGTGGTCTTAGTATGTATGGTAGTAGGTTAGTATCCTACTGCACAAATATAAAGTATTAAAAAAAAAATCTTTCACCTTGCACTTCCTTACGTAGATTAATGCTATGGCCTACATTTACATTATTAAAAACATCTATAAAATAATAAAATTTATCTTTTTTTTATGGTACAGATATAAATAATACTATACATACTAGATGAAAGATGATGGTAAAGGAACTATATAATTTACCTGCCAATGCAATATTAACGTATGACGCCAGCTGTGGGTGAGTAGCAAAACTAAAAATGAAGACTTTTGGTGCACCTTTTATTTTATTAAATGAATAAAATTATTTAATTCTGTTAAAATAAAGTTTACTTTCAATATATTTTTAATAAACGATTTTTCATAAATTGGATTCAATAAAAATAGGCAAAATTATCTTTGGAAATTCAAAAGTTTTTATAGAGGGTCCTCTATACACAATATTTTGAACAACTTTGCCATACCGCTGCCTTCTTACTACGACAGTCTGAAAAAATGCCAATGCAATATTAACGTATTACGCCATCTGTCGGTGAGTAGCAAAACTAAAAAATGAAACTTTGTGGTGCACCTTTTGATTTTATTTTATGAATAAAATTATTTAGTTCAGTTAAAATAAAGTTTACTTTCAATAACAATATTTCATTGGATTCAATACAAATAGCTTTGGAAATTCAAAAGTTTTTGTACAGCGCCATCTATACACAATATTTTGAACAACTTTGCCATACCTTCAGTCTAGCACAGACCATTGCAGATAATAAACTGTCTGTGGTCTTAATAAGACAGTTTGAACCAGAGAAAGAATAGATGTCACTATTCTTATAAAACCAGGACCGAATGTATAGTATTATTATTATCTGTGACCGAACCGAACCAACTATTGGTTTGGTTCGGTCCTGGCTCAAATCATAAAATGGATTACAATTAGTAGGTACCTAAGCTTATTTTTCTTTTATTAACAACTTGTTAGAGGTCTTGTGTTTTTATTTTAAGTTTTTATATTTGTATGGGGTTTTATATAATAATTCAAAACACGAAACCTAGCGACGACGTCAGGACGTGAACTACCTACGTCACTTTTTGACTTCCCATAAATCAGTTCCCTCATCAGATATGCAAAGCCGCGGGTAGCAGCTAGTTATGATATAAATTGCCTATTGTTACAAAATGAGTTGAACTAGATTCAATTACTGTAGGTACCTACCTACACAATCTCTTCAGTTAACATTAACTGTTTAAGATCTAGTTTTCAGCTAAAACTTTAGCTGAAAACTCGAACTTAAAATACAAATACTTACAATTTGTAAGCCAGGTTTATCCATATCCATGTATGTAAGATAGTAATGAATTAAGTTAGGTACCTAAGTATATGATTATCTAAATTTATCATAAGCTATGGGCCCATTGTACCACAGATAGTAATCTGTAGTATGTGTCCAGTGAAGATCCAGTGTGATTTTTATCCTCCTCCTCAACAGTCTTTATTGATCCACTGCTGGACGCAGACCTCCCCCACGAATCCCACGATAGTTATTGTACGTAAGGAAATCTTATTGGTTTTTATCTCATGGGGAGTAATGCCCATAATCCCCACGCTGGTCATGCGGTTTCGGGATCGCAATACGATACGTAGATCTATATTTCAAGCAGTAGATCCATCTTTCTGTGCAAATTCCAGAATTTTGTCCAGCATTGTGTAATTAATATTTATTGATATAAAACATTATATTATTATCATCATTAAAAAGAATTACTATAAGTTCGGTTACTGGGTCGGAAGCGAAATCCAAGATACCATGACTTTAAAAAAAATTAAAATGTACAGTGACGATTTGGGATTGAAGAAGATTGGTTAGACCATTTCCATTTTATTTAAATCTCCCATTGCTGAAAAAGCTTTAAATAAAAAAAAACATGCAATAAAAATAAACTAAGCCAAGGTACCTACCTACTTTTTCTCTTTACTCAGTTATTTTATTCGGTAAACATTCAAATATGACATCATAGCCCTTGGGAGAGCCCCAACTAACCCTGCAGGAAGGAATATCTTAACAACATCCCAGCAGATCTCAAATTGCATACGAAAGCAGAGATACCTATTCCAGCTGGGTTTCTGGTCTTATATAGGTAAGAGTGTCATCATAATCATCATCATTAGAATGATGGCGTACCAGTGGCATGCGATGTTTGTCTACAAAGGTCAAACATCG
This sequence comes from Eupithecia vulgata, assembly GCA_946478455.1. Lineage (NCBI taxonomy): Eukaryota > Metazoa > Arthropoda > Insecta > Lepidoptera > Geometridae > Eupithecia > Eupithecia vulgata. The sequence goes on along the minus strand of OX297869.1, from coordinate 4,726,011 downwards.
CAAGTAGTAAAAAAATCATTTAGTTCAAAATGTTTTTACGCTCTATTTTGATCATTATCGATATGACAGTTGCCCATTCCACTCATCCAATTTCTTTGTCCAATGTACATTTGATCAAAGAACTTGGTTGATTTCATCCAATTAACAAGCAAAGAAGAATTTATTCGTACTGAAATATCGAAGTACACCGATATTTGATCAGAGATTTTGATACAAGTTTCTGCCCGCGCTTCCCACTTCCGTTTACATACATGTTAATTCTTTTCCATGGAAACTGCATTTTTCTGTTAAATTGAAGCCTATATTTTATAACAGGTCAAAAGCTATACTTATGCAAATTATCAGCCCGTTCTGGTGAGAAGTTTTGGCGTGAAGAAGTAACAAACATCCTTCTTTATCCAAACTTTCGCATGATTAATATTAGTGTGACGTGATGAAATTTAATTTGAAATTTACTAAACTAGACGCTCAGATAAAAGAGTAAACCTTCTTCTACAAACAGAACTAAGAGCGCTCTCATATTACCGCGCGGTACCGTAGGTGCGGTGCCGCAAGAGTTTCGCAATGACGTTGTTCGTTGTACGAGATGCGGAACGGATGCGAAACTGCCGCGGACCCGCTGTGAACCCACTGCGGACCTCGAGTTGCGGTTCCGCAAATTCGATTCCGGGCTGTAATGTGGGACGGGCGTAAATACTTTTTGTTTACCGGTTCTCAAAAATAATTTTAAAAATGTTAAAAACTTAGCACTTATTCAAAACAAAACTTATATAAAAGTTTCTGAAAGCTGACGCCTACTGAAATTAGTATGCAAGATTGCACATTAAACTTTATACAAAAGATAATTCTTCTAAAAGTTTGCTTTGTAACTCGAAACCGCTGTTTACAGGCTGAAAACTCTTTCTGCGGAAAAAGTGTAAAATCATTAATTTTGTAGGTTTCCGAGAGTGCCGGCCAAGTTCGGTAAGAAACGGGCGACGCAGTAGCGGTGAGTATTAGTCATCATCATCCGCAGCCGGTTTTTACCTGTTTTTACTGAAATGAGTAGTATAGGCCTTCCGAAGTTTGTGCCATCCACCACGATCCTGTGCTAACCGCCTCCATTGATAATTATAAGGCTAACGCCAAACTCTCGAATCTCAACGCGGTTTAATCCGCAGTATTCTGTCATCATCATCATCAGCCTATAATAGTCCACTGCTGGACAAAGGCCTCCCTTAATGAGCGTCATAACGCCCTGTCTTCAGCTTGCCGCATCCAGCATATGCCAGCAGTCTTTTGCAAATCGTCATTCCACCTGGTCGGAGGGCGTCCTACACTACGTTTGCCGAGTCGCGGTCTCCACTCAAGAATACGTTTACTCCAGCGGTTATCGGTTCTTCTCGAGATATGACCGGCCCACTGCCACTTCAGCTTGCTAATCCTTTGAGCTATGTCGATAACTTTGGTTCTCTGTCGGATGTATTCGTTGCGAATTCTATCCTTCAGGGAAACTCCGAGCATAGCTCTCTCCACAGCTCGCTGGGTGACTTTAAACTGGTGGACCAGCCCTACCGTGAGTGTCCCAGCCACGTCTCAGCTCCGTAGGTCATGACGGTAGGACGCACTGATTAAAAACTTTCGTTTTCAAGCATTGCGGTATTCTATAACATATGGAAATTGTATAAAGCTATCCACACTTACAGAAAAAAAACAAATCTGTGTTTTGAAATATATGCGACTTTTCGCGTTTTTGGCGCGGGCGGTAGTGTTGCTGCTTTGTGACTTCGTCGCTTGATCTAGGGGATGGATTGGATTTGATTACTTTCACATTGAGTTTCTTAGATGTCTTGTTAGCTTGTTGTGTAAAATAGTAGGTACCTGCGTAATATACGACGCTTTGGTATTAATAATCAACAATAGATAAAGACCACATACCTCAGATACCAATGCCAAGTCTGGAGAACTTCAGAACAATCTGGAAACAACAAAACTTTCTAAATTACAGTACTTAAGTATATTAATCGATTATGTATACCGCATTCTCAGATTCTACGTCTCTATAAACCATTCATTACAGTTGAAAATAGTTTAGCTATCTTAAACCAGACCCTTTAGTTCATTTGATAATAGTATCGAGACATTCGAAACGTGATCGTAACGTCTCTTAACACGATCACTGCTAGCGTCGGCGATGCGACCCGCAGTGGCGCGCCGCCGTCGGTAGGTAGCTAGGTACTTGCAGATCGCTCTCTGTGTTTTCAGCCATGAAAGAGCTAGTCTAGTATAAGGTGAAGTAGGTCCCAAAACCCAGGTTTTGTCTGTACGGAAAATCAATTTTAAGGCACGAAAACACAATTTTTTTAAATCTTTTTTGATAAGCATCGAAAGTTTATGATTTTAGTTAGTAAGTTATGGGAGTCGAAACACGATTGACTCAACTTGACTCGATAGAAAAAAATCTCAAAAATTTCACTAAATTTTCATTTTTACTACGAAAAACCAGTTTCATTTGCTAGTTATTAAACATATTTTAATGAAATTTCGTCTAAAAAATACTCAACTAAACACTTAAGAGGAATTATGGTTTTATTTTTTTGCAAAAGAGTATTATTTTAGAGCAATATTAAATTTATAAATAAAAAGCAGTGATTATTGCGGGCCGGTTCTTGCCTCCCTTTCTCGCCTTCACCGCGCGGTGTTCACTCGTCCTTGTCTCGAAAAAGCGAACCTGGTATTTGCGTAGTTCCCTGTTCGCACGATAGAGGTGCTGTACCAAAACCTATGGAAAAATAAGTGACGTGACGATCACGTCTTGATACGTCATATGGATTCGGGGCTCCCTGGTGTGTACTGTGAAAGTTTCCTCGACAAAGCTATTTATGAAAAAGTTTCATGTTTTTTTTTTAATCATTCGTTACAATTAAACTGTTACTTTATTTAACAGCAAAAAAAAATTACAACTATTTTTTTTTTACTTACATCTATTTTCTAAAAATATAAACCGTCACCAGAAGAAAAAGTAACCCAGAATGCTGGCAGCACTGCCACGTTGAATGGCAATGCTAATTCGTTGACCGAAATAAAAACCAGCATTCCGATCACCTGTGAACTCTATTAGCAGTTTGTAAGATCTTTATAGATAACGTGTGCCCCAGGACACCAAGGACCTAGGGTTTCTAAAATAGGTAACCTCTGTCAAGATTAGCGTATTTTCGACGTTTCAGGAAAAAAATTGAGGATCTAGGTACAATCGAGTTTATATGTGACGAATGTATGAAACTAATGAGTCGCCAAAAAAATAGAATGTCAAAAATAGTTCCTATCAGTATACGGTAGAGGCGCTGCTTTTTTTAAAAATGCATCTTTAACTATGCATATCTTATCCTCTTTTTTATGTTTCCATTATTCGTCGAAAAAATGGCCATAGTGAGAGACCAGACCAGAGAGGTTTTAGTAGGTATTACGTCCTTCTCAGGGCGTCGAGTCCCACATCATTCTGGTCCCCCCAGACCATTATTCGTAAACGAATTTCCTCGCCGCATAAAAAAAGGGGGGGGTGAGTCTATTTTGTCAAATGAAGTCTCGTTAACTATCGTCAGTTATACTCACCCCTCAGAAGATCAGGCCTTAGAAGATTTCTTCAGTGACGTATCTCTTTGTTCTGTAACATCTGTTGATGTTTGTTTGTGCCGTATGGCGCCTGAAATTACTAATTAGTTTCCGGGAACTTTGATTCAGTAACGCCTTGAGTTTCAAGGCTGAGAAAAATAGTACCTAGGTAGCTTTGAAGTAATCTCAACACAACACACTATCACACCAATAATATGAAATAATAAATACTTACACAAATAATGCCGTCGCACCAAGCTGTGGACTAATGTAGGCTGATGATGCTGATGATGATGATGGCATATAATTACCATGTAGACGTTTCCATAGAAACAAAGCGTGCGAAGCCGCGGGCAGAAACTAGTTCTGACTAACATTAATTCTTTGAATAGAGGCTTAGTAGGAAGGTAGAATTTCATTTGACTACACAAGAAGGCCATATGATAATTTAATATCCTAATTATAATGTGAGGAGGGAAATTTTAAAAGAAATTTTATAAAACCTATGGAAAAATTAAAGGAAACGATCACTCAACGACTCAGGGCTCTGGTCTACATAGCTACCCACTTTATCATTAGTTCATCACTCCAAAGCCATGTTCATACGGCATACTATGGCCGTCCGTGCGAATAAAAGGGTTCAATCCACGAAACTCACGGTTCGTTTGTATCCACTGAATTTGCCACATAGAACTTATGAATTATTCAAAGGATTTCAACCTTTTTATGATGTAGCGAATCCGTAAAACTAGAAGTAAATTGCGAGTGGATGTGTAACTCCGACATTTTCATCAATGATACATTATATGATATGAGCTAAGATGTGCAGTGACTTGATCTTGATCACTAATTTTAAATTAGCCTAAAGTTTAAACATTTCATTTTGATTTTCATTTGTACTGTTTTCTATTTTTATTTCAAAAAATCTAGTTGGTAGTGTAAACGTTAATAATTAACAAAACTGAAACTAGCAATTTTCTAATAGAGAACGGGCAAGAATCTATATGATATTCTTTGGTTATCATATCCTGAAAATACCTACTGTAAACTGGCCTATTGCATTTAGTAAAGAAAAAATCATTTATTTAGAACAATAAAATGCACAATTTTACATAAAAATACTATCCTCAATAACCTACATTCGCATGTGCCGAAAAGGCGTCGTCAAGCTCAGCGATGAATTTGATTTAGAAATATTAATTAATAATAAATTCGATTTAGAAATATTAATAATTAATAATAAATAACCAATGAGGCGCTTTTCAGGGCTGGAGTCTAGCAGTGGACCAATTTAGGCTGTTGAGCTGAGGTGAGGTGAGGGAGGATGATGTCAATGAATTTTTTAATTTATCCGTATTATAAATTTATAATTTTATTTTATATTTAAGTGACTTGTAATAATGGTAGGTACTATGAATGAATTCTGTATTCTGTATTCGGAAAAACTGATTTTACTTTCTGAGTAATCAGTTAGTAAGTAAGTTTTTATCTTATAAAAAAAAAAAAAAAAATTTGTTAATTGATGAATTCTGATTCTGAGGCATTTAATTGGTGATTTTTATGGGTAAATAGACGTTTGAAAATAATGTAGGCGATAGAACTTTCATTTTCACATCTCTCCCTCACTATTTCCGAACTATCAACAAAATTGTACCAGATAGTGGTTGAGTCACACGTACACCGCAGTTTTATGTGAGCCGTCATTGACAGTCAGCAAAAATAATAATAGAATACCTACATCGTGACGTAAATATAGCTGGGTTTCATTATGTTTCTCATTCATTTTCATTGTTTTCTTTTGTCGAAGTTGAAGAAATGAAATACCCAGGATATTATTTAGGCGTTTTTTTTTAAATTTAATTCACAATATATAGATTCGGAGCACAATGCTGTGTAGACGTGAGACGCATTAGAAGAGGGTTTTACATACTATGTGCGTAATGAAAGCAAAGCATCTTAGGGAGCCATTGCTATTACAAAATGTCTAGGGGTTCCTAGTTCCTATCTACATAGGTACGTTTTGCGTTCTATGAATTCCAACAGAAGTTTTACTGCAAACTTTATTTGTTAAATCTGATATTAAAAATTAATTAAACAAAATTCAAAATTCAAAGTGCTTTATTTCCTTTAGACCTTACAGGACTCTTGGACACGTCACAAAAACTCAGATTACATAAGTAAAACTAGGAAATAAAGTGATCTTAAGTGAGCTTTTGTGAATCTGTTTTTTTATATTGTTTTGTTTCTTCATTTTTCGTGTTTGTGTATATATAAATATTTATAATGTACCTAGTTGATGTTATGTGTGTGTTATGTTTGGTTTCAAAAAAATGTTCTTCTTCTTCTTCTTCTTCTTCTTCTTCTGATCACTTTGATTTATTGTCCACTTCAATCTTTTTAAGGTAAAGTAAAGAAGCGAACAAGAAACCTTTACCTTGTTAGAATGTTAGTTTTCGAGTTGGAGCAAAACTCGTCCCAAGCTTTTTTATCGTCTAGATAATCTGATATTTTATAGTAAGCCTTTTTACAAAGGATATGTTTGACAATTTGTTTGAATTTATTTATTGATAATTTTTGCAACTCACTTGGAGTTTTGTTGTAGAAGCGTATACATTGTCCTTTAAAAGATACATTAATCTTGTGTAGCCTAGTTGTGGGCACAGCGAGTTTATTCTTATTTCTAGTATTTAAATTATGTATATCGCTATTTTTGGGGAACCGATTGATATTCTTATGAGTGTACAACAAGTTTTCATAAATATATTGACACGGTACTGTCATTATACACTCGAGAGCAATAAATCCGGGTCACTCAAAGAATCCAAAAAATCTCGGAAAGTAAGAATGCTAGGTTAATGCAATAAATTGTATTTAATAGACAATTTAATACTTTTTTATTTACACAAAATTACATAAAGAAAAAAAACTGCTGATCTCTCCTTAAAACAAAATTAGGAAACATGAAATTTTTGAACTTTATGACGATTTTCTTCAATTTCAATACTTCGTATTACCTCCTCGTGCTTCCATTACTGCGTTTACGCGGTTTGGCATGCTGTACACCAAGTTCCTTATACGATTTTGGGGAATATTCTCCCATTCCTCTGTGAGAGCAATTTTGAGCTCAGGAAGCGTGATTGGGGGAGGGTTTCGTTGTTTTACGCATCTCCCTAGCTCGTCCCAAGCATGCTCGATCGGGTTGATATCCGGGCTGCGCGCTGGCCACTCCATACATGTAATGTTCATCTCTTGAAGGTAGTCATTCACAATCCTACCTGTATGAGGTCGGGCATTGTCATGCATAAATATAGCATCCTCACCCAAATTGACCATAAATGGACCAACGTGTTCGTTGAGGATTTCTTCCACATATCTTACGCTAGTTAAAGAGCCGTTTTCTATGATCACCAGCTCTGTGCGACTTTCAGAGGAAATTCCGGCCCACACAAGTACAGACCCACCACCGCGTAGGCTACTTTTTCTTCGATGCATGCTTGCTTGAATCTTTCCCCTGGTCTTCTATACACTCTGTGTCTTCCATCGTGCTTGTAGAGCATAAATTTTGATTCGTCGGAGAACATAACTCATTTTCAAGCATTCTTACTTTCCGAGATTTTTTGGATTCTTTGAGTGACCCGGATTCATTGCTCTCGAGACCACAAACCGTGATGTTCATCGCAAATCCGCTATGGGATTTAATTCGTAACGTTTTATTTTATACTAGCGGTCCGACTCGGCTTCGCACGGGTTTATTCTATAGCCTAAGTTCATCAGGGATAATTATTTATTACTTTAAATTTATCACGTAGGGACTCTCTGGGACCCATATCATAGATTGCACGAACAGCCAAACAAAAAACTATCCTACCTACCTGTAGATTGTTTGCAACAGTCTGCAGAGATACGATAATAGATTTTGGTGGCCACCAAGGGCAACTTCGTATCTCTGCCTAAACTAAATAGAATAAAACTATTACAGAGGCATTAAAAAAAAGCTTATGATAGGTATCACAAACTGGAAGATGGATTTTTGAAAATTCTTTTGTTAAATGGAATAATAACATAGGTGGGGGCGCTGGTTTGGGTGGGGTATGCGCCTTAAGGGGCTTAATTATTAAACAAATGGCTCTGAAAATCACCACTTGTGTAACTACAGCTCTCACAGTATTTATACAAAAGGCTAATAGTCACTTATCATATTCATTAGACTAAATTTATCAAATCCAGCACAGCGTAATTGCATGGAACGTCATCTGCTTCGCAATTAGGGTTCCTTGGGAACAATTTCTCGCTCGGGTTCCGTCGAGAGCGGTTAGTTAGGAAACAGGCAATTGCTGCATTATTGTTCTGAAATTAGGTTGGGTATTTGTAGCGTGAACGGATCAATATTGGAATCTGTTACAGTACAGTACCGATTTAGTTTTCGTAGTGCTATTTTCACAATAATTAATTCGTAGATTTTATTTACCAACACCTCTTTCTCTCTCTTTCTTGAAAACGATGTCTTTACTGCTCCAAAACAGTGAGCAAAACAGATTGTATGGTTGGACATATTTGAAAAAACAAGTGATTTAAATTTAGAATGGTAATAAAACCGGCCAAGTGCGAGTCGACTCGCACATGGCCGACTGGTACATAACTCCCTAAAAGACAGATTTTTCTAAACTTGAAAATATCTTGAATTTATTGAAAATACCCGCCAGGGGGATGGGGCTGCGATGATGCGGTCATCCATCCAAGTACCAACTGACCGCGCCCGACGTTCGATACTCAACTGGGTATGAACATTGGACCCCTTGATTACCTACTTAATTTAATTTATTTTTATTATTTGTTAAATTGATAATGCTGATCTACACCCTGTTAAAATTCTATCTCTTCGTCCTTCTTTCTTCGCCTACCTTTTTTTTTTTTTTATTATCCTGAGGGAAATGCGCACGCATATCGCACTGCCACGGGGAGACAGTACGATTATGTGGGACTCCAACCCACTAAAACCCTCAGGGTGTTTCCGTCTCTGCCGCTTGTGGTGGGAACATGGGAACGTTTTCTCATCCACGAACCCACCACGGCTGCCCGATATCGGGCCCCTCAATGGAGGGTGTGAAGCACCCCCCTTCGCGACACGCCAGAAACACGTGACGCGCCGCGACCACCTCGGGGACCTTACCGCCAAATGGGCGCCGAACGACCCCGTGTCCAGACGCCCTAGGTCCCCCTGCGACGGGTCAGTCAAGTGGCCTCGCCGCCTGCCACACGGTCGCAGAGGATAGGGAGAGCGGCCCTCGCAATACCGACACTCCTCCTCCCCTGCGACCCCACCGCGTCCGCCATCGAACGGTGGCGACCCCGCCAAGGCCGCGGAAGGCAGGGAGAGCGGCGCACCGCAATACCGGCACTCCTCTCCCGCCGCGGCCTCCATCTCCCTGCGGCCATGCTGCCCATACAGCACAGCCGCCCGCCTCAGTCACGGTACCGCCCATACGACACCGCAACCTACTACCACTCCAACTGGGCTTAGAGCGCAAAACCCAGAGGAGCGGTCCGTCTCGGGGCCGGCCATGTCGCCCTCTGCGTTGGCACGGCCCCATGGGTTCCTCTTAGCTTCACCGCGGGTGACCAGTCCGCGATTACTAAGCCCCCCCGCCCCGGCAAGGCGGGAACCCCTCGGGGGGGCGGGAACCCCTCGGGGGGGTTCTTCGCCTACCTGATAAGGTTCAATAGATAAAGCCTCGATAAAAGTAGAGTAAACGTATGGGAGAGCACCCTTTAATTTAAATACTTTTTTTATTATTTTTAGTTAGAAGAGAAATACATGTTCTGTGAAAATTTCAACCGTGTAACTTTTACGGGTACAGCCGGCAGACGGACAAACAGCGAAGGCTTTGTAATACGGTCCCGTTTTCACCCTTTAGGTGCGGAAGTCTAAAAATGTAGAACCATAACGCAGACCAACGAAAACTCGTTTTGGATTCAAGGCAAAAAGTTTTTCCAAACAAAAACAAATGTTGCTGTGCAAATTTCACTAAATTTTGCAATTTACTTTAGTTTATTGAATGTCTACTATTTATTTGGGAGACGATCTTCGTATGTATTCAGCTATTACTCAAATTTACTAACAGCCGCATTTATTTGCCGATCTAATTACCGAGCTCAAACATATTGCGTGAATCGCTCATTAAAACGACGTTATAGGATGAAGTGGGATAGATTGTCCCGAAACATGTTTGGTCTGTTTGCTTTAGTTAGTGAATAATTTGGGATTTTGCGGTTAGACCCCTTTTAAAACTCTATATCGAACATTTACATACATAATGCTCGAAAATAGAAATATTTATAATCAAAGACCGGAAACTAATTGATACTAGTATTTACAATTGAAAAAATTAAGGTAACTGTGTGTTGCAAACAATCTACATGTTTGTAGTTTAACTGATCCATTTCAATACAAGTCGGAAGCGGGCCCAAGACGCTGGCTGCACTGCTACATCATCATCAGCCTATGTAAGTCCACAGCTGTACCTATGCCTCCCTTAAGGCCCATACCGGACCCAAAGTGGCGCCACCACCTACTTTATGTTATTATTCTGTTTAACAAAGGAATTTTCAAAAATCCTTCTTCCAGTTTGTGATACCTATCATAAGGTTTTTTTTAAAGCCTCTGTAATAGTTTTATTCTATTTAGTTTAGGAAGAGATACGAAAATAGATTTTGGTGGCCACCAAGTGCAACTTCGTATCTCTTCCTAAACTAAATAGAATAAAACTATTACAGAGGCATTAAAAAAAACCTTATGATAGGTATCACAAACTGGAAGAAGGATTTTTGAAAATTCCTTTGTGAAACAGAATAATAACATAAAGTAGGTGGTGGCGCTAGTTTAGGTGCTGTATGCGCCTTAATGAGCGTCATAGCGCCGTGTCTTCAGCTTCCGCATCCAGCATCTGCCAGCAGTCATTCGCAAATCGTCATCCCACCTGTTCAGAAGGCGTCCTACACTACGTTTGCCGAGTCGCGGTCCACTCAAGAACACGTTTACCCCAGCTGTTGTCAGTTATTAAGATATGAACAACCTACTGCCACTTCAGCCTGCTAATCCTTTGAGCTATGTCGATACTCTTGGTTCTTTGGTTTTTTTGGTTCTTTGTGGCTGCATTGCCCCGCTGTATGGCAATGCTGCGCTGCGCCAGATACTCACCAGCTCTCGGGTTACGCATCGCTTACGCTGAACACATTTATTTCTTTGATTATATATTTGATTGTATGGTTAATTTCCATGCTACAACGACGTTTGATGCTCAAAAATAAATGTGTCAAAAACATTGCAAAATTGACGAAAAAAATTACTCCCCGTGCGAAGCCGAGGAGGATCGCTAGTTTATAATATATTTACTTTGCGTAGCCTTTTTAATTTTTAATAAATTATACTAATATAAATTAGTATTATGTAATGTCATAACAAACTCAGAACGGGGTACAAAGCATTACTGTTTAATTACACATTGTTAATTGTTTTTGTTAAAAACGCCATTGGATCGTGCTGCTAGTAGCTCCCTTCTTCACGTCTCCATTAGGTACTATCTGTTCAGAAGTCACGTACAGCGCCATCTTGTAGACCACGGCGGAACTATTTTCATTTTTCAAAAACGTAATACTAATAATATTCATTGAAGTGCTCGTAACTTTCCTCATCCAAATAGGAACAGATGTTAGGCTGTACACAAGACTCTTTATCATCTTTATCAATTCCCTCACAATATCAAACAGTGCCAACTGTATCACACCTGTAATCAACACAGCTTAATTAATATTTACCTGTTGTCATGGGAACTTAATAAACTTTCAGTTGTATAATTTTCAGGAAATTGCTTCTCAGAAATTAAGTTATAGTTTACTTACTTACTTACTTACAAGATTTTAGGAAAACTTACAGCTAGGTTTGACAATAGAATAAAAAAAATATAGAACATGCCTGGATAGACCAATGCATGTTTTTTGAAGGCTAATTAGTACAAGTTTCCGCAAATAGGTATATTTTACATAGATGATACAAAGTAAGTTGACGACTTATTAGAAATAACAAACATAATAAAACAAAGAAATAATGATGTAATTCAAAAAATAGCCGACATTGTTAGTTTACACTATATATACTATATTTGTTATAGACACCGAGGATGTAGAACATAATGGATATAATTAGCAATTACGGCTATAAGAAATGAAATGATAAGTTCCCAAAACAATTCCGTTTCAGCGGGGCTAATTTCATTTCTATGGGAATTTATTTAATTTATAAGAGATTGTTAGTACTATTTAACGGGTAGTTAATAAACGCGATAAATACCCGTTAAATAGTATTACTAATTATGTGTTCAGATCGCGTAAGTTTAAAAATATTTATAAGATATACCCAGAGTGCGGATTCAGCACATAATTAAGAAAAAACCTTAGATTTAGTTAGGTACGGCTATGCTGAAATATTAACTCTGCGGATTTAATGCGTAAGTTTTTATTTAATGGTTAAATAGATACTAGCATACGTAACTAAACTCAAGCCATTCTCTATAAACAATATTTGTAAACAAACCACAACACTAAAATTCAAAATTATCTTTGTGACGTTGTGTTTAACAAATAGTTGTCACCATGTAACCGTTTTCCCATCTCCGCGCACGGAGGGGCTACGCACGTGTTTCTGTCTTTGCTTTGCGAGAAAATGTATGTGATAACGTCCACTGCAGCCCACGAACATGTTCGCTCAAATACGTGGTTATGACGTCATTGCTATACGCGTGACTTGCTCAGTGGCACCCACGCAGCTCAACGCTGTCATAGTTATACACACGGTACACGCGTACGTAGCTTCACTGCCGAACAGAAAGCCAATTTCGTAGGAAATAGATCTAATCTGGTTGTCTGGCAGAGATCGCTCTTGAGCGTTAAGAGCACCAATCGTCACTTATTGTTTATGTGTTGGTTGCTATCTTGCTAAACCAACCCATGCTGAGTCAGACGCCATTTTGTTACTTTTGGGCATACAGTAATTTTTTTTAAATGTTTTTTAAATTTTAAGAAATATTTATGTCTAATTGTACAAAAAAAAGTTATTTTATTCTTTTATTCTTTGTTTCATTTGTAAATTGTTTTTAGCCTAAGTGTGCATTAAAATTATTTTCTATCTTTTTATCTCTATCTATCTATCTAATCGTCATGTACTGCTAAACCTCTCAAAATTAAAGTGATTTCTATTTCTATTTTCTGGTTTTATAAATGAGGCCATGTTTACAAATATTGCATCTTTAGTTAAGCTAGAGTATAGATTATCCCTGAGTGTACATAAATAATAACGGAAAGGTGGCAAAGGTATCTTTACCTTATGCATAAACATTGCAAAGTACATTTTCCTACGAACATAAAATACCTATATATTGTCTTTATCGTGACCTATATTAAATAACACTTATCATGTTCACTCCATAGGTCCTCAACTATACTCCGATTTAGAAATCAAGATATTTTATGTCAACAAGGACAATGAATAATTTTTTTATTAAAACTAATAACAGAAAACATAAGCAAGGTTATCACAAAACCAAATTAAAGATTTGTTTCTTCGTCACTTCTTTACTTTAGTCTACATACCGAAGCGAGAGAAATCAAAAATATCACTTCATATCCGTGTCAGTGTTTTCCCATGACGCTGCCAAGCTGTAGGTATGGTAATGCTGATGTGCCACATACTCACCAGCTCTCGGTTCACAAGTCGCTTAGAACAGACGCTCAGATATTTTTTTTAAATCCGGAGTGACCATGTACCCTTCGGACCTAGGGTCTCGACTCCAAGGGGAGCAAAAGCGTAGGCTCTGTCGAAAACTGCATATTTGCTCCTCTTGAGTCGCCTCACCAGCCCTCACGGAAGTCCTAGGAAGATGGGAAGGGCAAGTATGTCGACAAATGTTCTACACAATTAGGCCTCCCCAACTCCCATGGGACTAGAGTAATGCAGTCGGGCCTTTTACCATCGTCACGCAACATACCATTATAATGATATGTTATATATATACAAATATATTATATTCTATTCTATTATGTCGTTATGGCTGTTATTGTAGTTCAATGTTGTCCACCTTATTTTCCCCATTTTATTATCCGTTCCTTGGGTTTTGCAAGCCCTTTGTTTACAAAATATATCCAGGTTTTGGAATCGGAGTATAGTCATAACTATGTTACTTGCATAATGTAAAGAGAAGACATTGATGTCATTCGTAAACAATCCTTACGACATTTAGGGTCTATGTAAAATTTAAGTCAATCTTTATGTACAAGAGATAAGGATCAAAATAGTATACACACGTATCAACATCAACGCCGATGTTGATCTTCTAGAACTATCCCTACGAGACGTATGAAGCCTTTACTCTCATATAATATTTAAAGCAAGGTTTGTGGGTCGCACCAACATCTCACTTAGGCATCGTTAATGTTTTCGAGGGCAGCCTTTTGAAATATGAATTAATGGGTATTAAATGGTGTTGTGTAGGCTGAGAAAGGTGTGGAGACTTTGTTTGACTAAAAGTTTTGAAGAATAGCTGTTTCTAGAGCCCTCTAGAGAGTTTTCTAAAGTGTATAGTATAAATAAAATTATTAAAAAAAAAATCGGGTGAATTATTAAAAAAAAAAAAACACCCGATTTTTTTTAAAAATAACTATGTGTGTAATGTTACCATAACACTGCAAGCTCTGCTTAGCTTGGGGCTAGATAATGCTGTGTGAATTGTCCAGCATTATTTATTTTATTTTAAGAAACTTGAATCCCTTGCCATAGAATTTACCCTGGATGCAAGGGTTTACGCACTATACTAGCAAGAACCCTACCTATAAGCTAATGCCGTGGCAATAGCTTTTGGCTGCGTGCATCCAAAAGCTTCAATTACTGCTTCTCAGCAAAGATTTAAATAGTCAAAAATAGTATTTTAAAAATAGTATTTACCCGTGTGGTGCCGGCTTAGAATTTGCACCATCCCAACTCTTCCTGTGTGTGGGTGTTCTAGGAGGCGAAAACGTACATACACCAGGGGGTAGGCAGCAGCATCTCTTGCATAATAGATCTACCACCGAACTGCGATCCCAACCTGCATGCCCAGCGTGGGGATTATGGGCACTACCACCATGAGCTAAAAATTCAGAGGGATGCTATCTAAATGTATGTGTTTGTTACCTAAACAAAATATAACAAAACTCATAAAATATGACATCTCCATACATTCCAAATTGTGTGTTTGCCGAATGCAAACACACAAGTTATATGTGACGGCTACAGCTAGAATATGATTGATTACTTTGTTTTGCTCAACCACCATTTCTTTCATTGAACTCCTTCCGATCGTCCGTACCACAAAATAAATGTAGGTAAATTTGTTCCTACCGAATTTTATTTTACTAACATTGTCTTATAAAGTCTTGGACACAACCATTTCAGCAAACCTCCGCTAAAATAATAATTCTCCATCAACAGATTGCATCTCGTGAAGTTAGTGACATTCCGGTCCTTCAAGGTCTTCTGTAGACCTAAAAGACATAGATATACGCAAGCATCATCAGATAAGAAAGTCAGTAATAAGTCAAAATTATGGATAAAGAAGGAAGTGAGAGCTTCAGGATTTACAACCCTAACCAGAATGACAATATCAGACAAAGGGACATGTTTGGTCATATGAATAACAAGGAGCTGAATGGTATATTTTTATTTAAAATGATATATATACTGGCACTCGGCAAACGTAGTGTAAAACGCCCTCCGACCAGGCCGACCAGGTGGGATGACGATTTGCGAAAGACTGCTGGCAGATGCTGGATGCGGCAAGCTGAAGACAGGGCGCTATGGCGCTCATTAGGGGAGGCCTATGACCAGCTGTGGACTAATATAGGCTGATAATAATGATATACTGGCACTTCATAAGCACCTTCGATAGATGCAGCTTAAGGATGCAGTTAGGATGCTTCAAAATACGACTGCATAGTGAAGTCTGTGTATGTCTGTAAATAAAAGATGTAGCACACTATGCTGTCAGCAGCTTGAAGCAGTCGATCCTTACTGCTTTATTAAGTTGTATTTGTATCTAGTCCCTTAAGTACCTTCTATTCATTAGTCAGTTCAAACCAAATGCTTCGACATGTAGTACTTACAACGTGGTTTCTGGAAGGTCCTTGTTTCCTACACGCAGTTGCAGAAAAATCCGTAATTCGTTGCAATCGATGTCTTGGTTCATATTGTCCTGAAAAACAAAATGGCCACCGCGGGATGATTAATCTTTTACTTTGTTAAATTGTGTGCATATCTCAGCTGGATGTAAGACTATTTTACTTACAATGGCCGTGATCAAATTTAAGAAATTTCAATATTCGAAAAATTACTGTTACCTTATTTTTCCAGCTTCAGTTATTAATTAAAAAAAAGGTTTCTCCCTATTCAGCTGATCTTATACTTCTTTCCGCCCAGTCAGGTTGTAAACTTGATGATCCCTGTTACATAAACGAGAAACAAGGATTTAGTACTAAGGCATTTTACGACTGAGTTGTAAAATATATTTTAATTTTTTGTCTGTTAAATAGGTTTTGCTTTTATAGAATTACAAATAAATACAAATCACGTTTTTTAACGTCGTTTCGGTAGCTTATAAAGCAGCAATATTTTTGCTTTGATCTCTTGATCTCGGTAACCTACACACTGTTACGTCTAATGTCCTTGTAGAGAAGTGGTCATTTAATTTACACACAGCAGCGTGATGATTACATTGATTGATGATGATGATGATGATTCTTAGTTAATGGCAATATAAGTCTGGTTGGACTACTAACAGAATATGTTAATGACAGCTTCTCCGCTCATGCAGTTGATGTGACAGTACAAAAGTATTGTATAGATAGATACCATTAATTAACCTGACATGACAGTATGCAGCGTATTGCGTTTTGATCAAGAAACTAAAGCTTTATACGAGGTTTACCAAGCGCAATTTGCAGAAATTCCGTACTGGGGGAGGCTTGCGGGTTGTTAGAGGTTTTACCATTTCCTGTTATAAAGTTGAATCATCTATGAACATATTACAAAATAAAGGGACGTAGATAATCTAAAATAGTTTATAAGAAGCTGAAGAACACAAAACATCACAACAACCGTCGTCGGTGCATATACATACCTAATTTGGTTCCGAGAGTACACTTCTTGCACACGCTGAGCAGATAATAATTATTCTGACGCTGAGGTAAAAGTTTTCTTGAGTGAAAAGCGCGACTCGGCTAATATAGTATAGGACACCTTTCGTTCACGGATCATCAGAGACGACCTTCGAAAGACTGCAAGAGCAGATGCTGGGTACGCAAAACAGGTCTCTAAATGGCGCTCATTAGGCATACAGCTGTGGACTAATAGACGAATGATAAGTATTACACTTATAATAAATACCTACCTATAAACTGTACTTACATGTTGAAATTTTCATGCCCTCTCCACAGATTTCAAGCCCGAGGAGATCCACGGTCCAGAGATATCGGACAAAGATGGCGTGCTGCTCGACCAGCATGACAGCTTCTATTGGATGACGAGGAGCTTGCTGGTCCTGTTCCAGATCATGGGAGTCATGCCTATCATGAGAGTGCCTAAAAGTTACTATACAGAAACTACTGAGAGTTTATAATTTTGAAAATCGCCTATGCGTTATCGCCTAGCGTAGTAGGAGTTTACGTAAACGCTTGCTTTGAAAACTTTAGAAAAAAAAATCTACCTTCTTAATTACCTTCCCTACCCGCCTATTTAAAATCAATCAAAGATTGTCCTGAATCTTAATCCCAATTCCAAGTTTATTAATAAAATAAATAATGGTGGACAATTCACACAGCGTTATCTAGCTCCAAGCTAAGCAGAGCTCCTGTTATGGGTACTAGATAACTGATAAACATAATAAAATACAATACACAGATAAATATTTTTTACGAAAACGACCAGAACACTATAAACAAATTTCTGCAGATCGTAAACACATTTGTCCCGAGGCGGGAATCGAATCCGCAACCTTCTGCATCTCAGGCAGACCTTCGCCCAACGCGCCACAGAGGTCGTCATTTATCGTATTCTCATGAAAGGGCTTTTTGTATGTGATCGATTTCATTTTAAATTCACAAAATTCCACCCAAATGATCCTTATCATTCGTGTTTCAAGCAAGTGTCAAATTTTGCAAAAATAACTATATAAAAAATGGACTTGTTTCACCGATTTTCGTCAGTAAATAGGTACATTATAAAAAGTAAATTAATTAATGTACTTGTCTAAGTGCTTATAAGGCGTTCCACTTGTAGAACAATGTAAATTGAATTTAGAATTCTGAACTACATTTCCGTGTATTTATGGTGTGTAATTATTGACACAGTATGGTCGTCAATGAGAAACATCTTGACCTTAAAGCTCTGCTGAAAGGCGCAGCTAGAATTAAGTCTGAGAGTTGAAACCATTTTAAGAGGCTATAAATTGTTCGGCCTTCTCAAACAACAATAATTTCTTTCGTTCATGGCTTAAAAGAGGTTTTATACCTCAAAATCAACTAGTTACAACTAGTTACTTACCTCCATGGTTTATGCCCAAAAGAAATTACTTACTTCTTCCTACACCTGTTTTGAATTGTCCACAATAATCACTGGCACCCAACACTCACCAGCGATGAAATTTCATACAAGGGAATCGTCGACTTTGCATATCGAAAGACTTACAAGAAGAAGATCGTAAAAATAATGCATCACAATAATTTTTACCATATAAGTATTACTTTTTGAGTTAATAATAAATGCCAGAATAAAATTTATGTCATTTAATAGCATTTAATCCACCCCGGTTGTCTTAACAAAGGTGTGAATTTTCTTTTCAGGTGCGCAAACAACGAAGCGGACAACTTTCAACTGGATATCAAAAGCAACATTGTGGGCCTATTTGGTATGGATTCTGGAATCTATTATTGTGTTGAAAGGTAAACATTGCATCATACCTTATTTAGAACCGACTTAGAAAAAATATGTTTTATTCTTGGCTTTATGTGTTCTTTTAATGTATTTTTGCTGTTGTATAGAGAATGATCCCAAAATGATCTCATATAAATTTTATTCCCGAGGAATTATTTCGCGTCCCGCAAAACATAAAAACAGTTTTAAAAATCAAAGGAATTTGAAGTCTGTTTTCTAAATAATCGAATTATAATTAGTTGGTTTGTCATTACAGCTTGAAATATTATGTACCCTACTTAAAACAAGTCGATAACTCTGTACCTGGTAGAACTTAACGTAGGCTTTATGGCACTTCAATCCCAATAATTAATGTTGTTTTTCACCTGATTGAATAATTAAATCTTATTGACGACGACCTCTGCGGCACAGTGGGTGAAGGCTCACCTAGGATGCAGATTGTTCGATTCCCAGCGTGACACTGAATGTACATGTGTACACCTCAGTTATTGATTTGCTTCCGTCTGGTATTGATATGGATCAGATGAGCTACGTGTAGATTGTTTGTTACAGTCTGTAGTTAGCTCAATTGCTTCAATTGTACTACTTTTAATTTTATTATGTTATTTGATTGTAATTTTCTTTCTTATTAAAGGTGAGTAATTCATCTAGCTAGATTGTTACTATACTAATAGACATAAACATAAGTCCAGTTTAGTAAATTTAAGTAGATACTTACCCTTGGTGGGCGAAGGTCTGGCTGCGCAGGAGGTTGCGGGTTCGATTCCCGCCTCTGAACAAATGTGTGTACGATCTGCAGACTTTTGTTCAGGGTGTTCTGGTCTTTTTCTATGCATAATAAAAAATATCTATCTATGTATTGTGTTATATTATGTATATCAGTTACCCATTACACAAGCTCTGCTTAGCTTGGGGCTAGATAATGCTGTGTGAATTGTCCAGCATTATTTATTTATTTTTTTATTTAATTTACTACTATCATAGTCATCATCCTGAAGCTCTTGTTTTTTGAATTTATTGTCAAGTACAATACTATACGTTTATTTCCAAAAACAAAAAAAGATTTAATAAAGTTTTACTAATTTGTCTTTAAATATAAAACGAATCGAAAAAAGAGGTTTGTTTTTCGGCTGTATGTGCGCCGATTCTTCGTCAGCTGTTGGCCGAATTTGATGATACATTTGGATTTGTAGAGATGATCCCAGGGCGTTCCTATATAAATTTTATTCCCAATAAATCACTACGTATTTTTCCTGAAAAAATAAAAACAGTTTTTAGTTTTTGTGAAAACAACAAATTGGGACAATGCAGGCAGCAGCGCCTTGGGCACATTTCCGACTGGTATTGGTATGGATCAGTTGAGCTACCTGTAGATTGTTTGCAACAGTTTGCAGTTTGCTTAATTGTTTCAATTGTAAATACTGGTTTAATTTGTTTCTTTATTTGATTGTAATTTTATTTGTTAATAAAGATACTAATTATAATATTTACATTCGTACTCTGTCCATTTGTTTCTAGTTGGCAAGATGCGTCTTGAGAATTTCCAAAGTAACTCGAACAAACGTTTCGACGAGGTGATCTACAACATAATTTTCCTGAGCATCCTCATTCCACACTTCCTTCTGCCAATCGCCTCCTGGCGCCATGGACCGCAGGTGGCTATCTTCAAGAATATGTGGACTCATTATCAGGTCTGTTTTGGATTGTTTTTTCTTATTATCAATAGATAAAGAGATGATGTTCAGAAGATGTTTAGAATAGGGTATAAGGCAAGTGATTTCTAAAAAGCAGATAATTTTTATTATTCTTTGTATATAAAGAAACATACATTTTGTATTTATATGCTTTAGTTGTGAAATTTAATTATTGAAAAGTAGATATTTTCAGATTAAATCGATTTTTTTTTGACGTCACCGTTCACCGTATTGTCATCAATATGTTAGCTGCGTGATATCTTTATGACAGATAAAAAGAAACGACGCTGATGTAGTATGGATTTATTTGCGGATTTAGTAGCGTTCGCGTAGACAGCGTCACATTGCGGGGTACACGCAACTAATTTCGGGGACTAAGCTCACCATAGCTTAGTTATTTATAGATCCGATCGTCTTTTGTTTGTCTATAGATGTGGATAGGCTGACGTCATAAATCTGTTGGCACAGAGTATAACAAACAAAAGACTGTAGCGACTGATGGCAAAATCGACCAGATCAGCTGCTGGTCGATTCAGATTTATCGGTGAGTGCCGCACATTGGCTTCATATTAATTACAAAAGAAAATGAACCAATGAACGGTGTTAATGCATGTGTGATAAAATCACGAGTAAATCTAAATAGACTAGCTGATCGCTCGTTAATTTATGAAACTACACGTAAATAGCTTGTAGCTCCAGCACGGGAATGATTCCGTGCTATAGAACTAACTACCCTTGCCCATTGCTCTGGACCTGCTTATATTGGATAAAAATAACACAATAGTACAACATCAAAAACGCTGACACAGTTTTTATGTCAAACACATCACGGTGTTCACAGAGTTTCCCAAAAAATATTTGTGTGAATGTGGTTCAAAAATAAACAATAAGTTTTCAATTTTCATAATGTCCTTGCCCGAGAAACAATACACTCGAGATTACAACTTTCTTCCTAAATGTCCTCCATAAAAGTTTCGTTATATAATTGACCCAGGGAATAAAACAAATACACGAAATTACTCGGTTTAGTAACCTACTTAATTTCATTATTCATATCATTTTATTCATCATTCAACTGAATTTGAGTTAATATCCCCTTTGTTCTATAAATTACAATACCTAAAACTACGAGTATTTTTAAATAGGGTTCATAATTGATGGATTGATAGTCGCTACAGTAGCGTAGGCTATGATTGATGCACACAGTGATAGTGGTTTTTGAATCATTCAATCATTTTACCCTGTCAACGACGATGACGTCCTACTGTTTCATTCAATGCAAATAGAAGCGTACCGCGGTACATAAGTATATCACTAGGCCTTTTTAGTACATAGAGCTGGGTAATGACCTATGTTACAGGGCGTAATGTAACAGTCGCAGCGAGTGTGGTACGTTACGCCATGTGCCCGTGTGTCCGTCTCGTTGCTCGTAGGGAGCGCCTTTTTACCCCATACTGCCTACCCTAACAGTCGTTATGTACACGTTACACTATAGAAAAGTAGTAGTAAAGTAGAGGTTTTATTTTTGCCACGGTAACAAACACAAAGAAAAAAAGAAAAAAAAAATAACAAAAGATAAATTTGTGATGAAAATACGGTCATCGCTCACCATGTGCCCTGAACCGATGCATATCGCTAAACGCGCGAATTTTGTATACAGGTAGTTCTAAGCTTGGTAAAAAACATATACAAACATATAAAAATAACCTAAAAAGCTCTGCGACAGCGCCGTATTTTTTCCCCTTCAGACAATCTGTTTTTGCCTGTTGGTCGCAAGAAATCTTTTACAGACTTACCTAGCTCATTATCTATTTCCAGCTGAAATACTTGAAGATCACCGGCACACCGATCGTATTCCCGAACCTCTACTCCCTTACTTGGGGTCTCTGCGTTTTCTCCTGGGGACTCAGCTTTGCTGTCATCCTCTCTCAGCACTACCTTCAGGATGACTTTGAACTGTGGCACTCCTTCGCGTATTACCACATTATTGCTATGCTGGATGGCTTCTGTTCTCTCTGGTGAGTTTTGTTAGTTTTTTTTTCATTTTCGAAAAGCAAACGTCTTTTTTTTTGTGGTGACGAAATTTGTTTACGAATATTATGGTCGAAAGGGGGGCAGAATGATTTCGGTCTCGACGCCCTAAGGAGGACGACCCACTAAAACCTCTCCGGTAACCCTCTCTCGCCAATTTGCGAGCTACTATCTGTAACATTAATCATTTTTGGAACCGAGCCGCTCTTCCAGGTCCAAAAGCCTCCGTATGGGCTGCCTTCGCATTTGCGCACAAAGATGCTTCTGTTGGCGGTCCAGCAGAATTTTTATCCAGCACCACCAGCCCTTGCTCTAGTTTCACGAAATAAGTGGCGATTTTCCTATGTTAAACGCTCATTAAAGTAGACACTCCTTGGGTGCCATCTACACCGAGATCCTGAGTTGTAATGCCTTCGCGCCATTGAGAAATATTACTTCGCCTCACAATGGGCCTGCTAAAGCTAGAGGTAAAGGCAGTTTCTGAAATAACGGAGGATCGCCTAGAAACAGCAAGAAGTACCCTATTGATGTTGTCTTCTTGTAAGTCAACACATATGTAGCTTCTGAACCGCAATTAGTTCCGAATGGTAGAGATTCTCATTTGGAGATTCCGTGATGCCTATTATTTCAATCTCATTCCGCACATAAGTGTGCCTGTGAACTTAACTGATGCTCCAAAACAGTGGCACAAACTTTGTCTGTATAATATTAGTAGGAAACTTACTACCGTTGTCTCGAGCTATTTCTATTATCAGGTTTTTATACGGTTTTCCGGCAAATAACGACCAGTTCGAAAATCTTGTTCCTCTTTGTATGCATAGCTTTTGAAATGTAAATTTGGATTTACAAATCCGAACGCTTGCTTTCGGGTAAATCAACAAGGCAAAAGTTTAGCGCTTAGCAAATGAGCGTGAGCATGCAGCCTGCATGTTGCCTTTTCGGATTATGGAGATTGTTGTTTGAAACAAATGTTAGAAGGAAGAATTATTCTGGTGTTGGTTGCCTATGTTCCGAATTCCTGTTAAAACTTGGATTGCGACAGGTTTCTAGTCTCTTCTAATACAAATAACACAAATGCAAAAGTGTGTTTCTTTGTTTGTCCTTGTGACTTGATTTTTGGCATATATGCCAAAAATCAAGTCACAAGGACAATAATTAGGATACTCTCTGTCTTTTCAACTAACTCTATATATAGAGTTAGTTGAAAAGACAGAGAGTATCCTAATTTTTATCTCATAAATCAGTACTTACTTATAACGTGAAATAAGTTTTTTTATAGTTTTCATATAAGTTTCATAATGCATGGAACATTATAGAAGTTTAATGAGATCTTGTTCTTCTTTTGTGCGCCAATAAACTTGTTTCTTTCTTTCTTTAGTGTTGTCTGAAATAAATTGAGGTCTGAAGAGTTGAGGGGTTGTTGGTTGCATATTCTCATACAGTATGTTAAAACCAGGTACATAAACTGCAATGCGTTTGGGACTGCCTCGAAAGGCCTCGCTATGAACCTGCACAAGGCGTTAGAAGCAGAACATCCGGCGCTGAAGCTGGCTCAGTACCGACATCTATGGGTAGACCTGTCGCACATGATGCAACAACTGGGTGAGTATGTGGGCTAATTAAGAGGCAGGTAGGTATATAAAAAAAAAACAACGCCATTTTGTGAAAGGACAGGCATAGGATTTCGCGTTTAAAGGAGCGGGATAGAGCAGGGCGGCATAAGCTCAAAAATCAAGTTTTTGCTAAATCTTTTAACTAAGACATGTAATATGGTGATGAAAATAAAAAATCTTTGTGATTGATAGTTTATTAGAAAAATTGTAAAAACTAAGAAAACAGATAATAAAATCATCATATAGAAAGCAGTACCTTGTGTTATGAATACACTAACCAAACTCGATGTAGAATGTTCGTTAATCTAGTTTAATCAAGGACATAGCTATTCACTGATCCTTTCGTTCCCGAGATAATGCGTGTACGGTATCAGCCGCTGTACGCAATGACCCTCTAAATTTATATTTTATTTTATCCGTGCTATTAAATCACTAATGTTAAAAAAGCGAAAGTAATGATATCTGTCTGTCTGATACCACTTCATGCCTAAACGGCTAAACAGATCTTAATGAAATCAAGCAGGGAGGCAGACGGTATCCCGCGAACGGATAGTGCGTACGAAGCCGCCGGCAGAAGCAAGTTTACTGTAGGTACTTTGACACATTTCTGTCAAAGTCAAAGTCAATAACTTTATTTCTTTAGGCTTACAAACTAAGCACTTAGACACGTCAAATTTCTAAAATCCTTATCAGTTATTTCGATTAAAAAAACACACAATCCTCTAAGATAATTATTTTGGCAGTGCTGTAGAACCTTATTTCAACGAAAAAATATTCTCATGCGTCAGCTTGTTACATTGTGTGTGCAAACCTTTATTAAACTTGGGTAAACAGAGATGCAATATAGCCATTTTCGCCATATGCCACCGTCTGTATCAACGCAAACCTATGGAGGGAAAATTCGCGGATATTTTCACAAAGTCAAGGTGCGCTTAGACGGTCCAGTAGAACTTGACTAAGCTAGCTGTTAGAACTACCGATATTCATGAAAAATATATTTCGTAATAAGTTACTTATAGTCTATGGATGGCAATGAAAAAAAAACCTCAACAATCTGCAACAGGGGAGCACCACTCACTCATGTGTACCTTGACAATTTAGTTTGTGAAGACCATTCATTCTTCTAGGCGGACAGCGCCATCTATAAATAATCTCCCAAACAACAGGTACAAGGTCTTTACATGGGAGTTGCACTTGTACCTCTCACTCATTTAGCTTATCGAAGGGAAGGAGGTTAGACCGCATTCACCCATCATAAAAAAACTAATTTCATTTCTTCGCGGTTTGAAAGAGGTTTCTAGCATTCTATCCCTCCATGGTGTTTGACCTAAATGAGGTTCTGACCTTCAATAACGTAAAATTAGGTTTTACTTTATCCATTGGTTGAAATAACGTGAACGCTCCACAACGTCGAGATTAGGCACTCGCTACACGTATAAACAGTAGTAACGTTGGAGGTGTCATACTAGCTTATACTCCCTTTACATACACAAAGGAACGTGAACATCTGTGCCTTGGGTCTAACGTCTAAGAAAGTATATTATTCTCAGTATTTAACTCAGAGCAACTTCTGAGACTTTTCTGACTAATTGTTACTAAAGCTAGATACTTTTCTTTACAAGCAGCTAGCAACGCAGCTACCTATTTATTGTGATAGAGTGACATGGGCAAATTTGGGTTACATTAAAACAAGTTTCCTGTGTCATCTTTATTGATAAAGTTTTGAAAATAATACCTAATAATATATGGGATACAAGGTAGATTCTTTTCTTTTCGAAAATGAAAACAAAGGTATTTTGAATAACAGAAATAATTGTGTAAAGTGCCATTTGTTTTTCTCCTAAACTATCAATCACAAGATTTTTTTTTATTTTCATCACTATATTAAATAGGACAATACCCAGGGCATCTTTGGCTTACTTTTGCAAACAAATGTCATAATTGATAGATAATCAGCAAAAACTTAGATTTTTGAGCTTACGCCGCTCTGCTCGAACCCGCTCCTTTAAACGCGAAATTAGAAAAAAACAGCAAAATTGCATCAATCGCCCCCTCAAAAAGAAAATATGAACATGAATTTCTACGTATTGCTCTGCTAAATTTTATTAACATACAAAAACACTTTAAACAATATAATTCAAATAATTCATTATAATTCAAATAATGCTAAAGTTAATTGGTTTGTTTTCTATATCAATACTCAAAAAAATAAGTAGATAAGATACTTGTTTATAATACAAAATAGAAATTAACAAAATGGATGCTAGAGTAATTTTACGGTATGTCTTCTTGTATTATTCTCTCTCTTTTTGCATTATCTGGCATTCCTATCATAGTTGAATCTGCCTATGTTTGTCTCACTTTGATGTTTGATGTATGGTGTGTTTTCATCCTCTTCACTCCTACTATAGGTACCTACGTACTTACAAACTCAATATTCGGGTTCAGGTAATCTTTGATTAATTATAAGTAGTTATAGATAATGATCTCCTATGTAATGTACTTACGCGGAATGCCAAGGGCTTGAAGCCGAATTTCGTCACGAACGTCAAGTTAAGGCCTGTAAAAAAATTTGGTGATATAAATCTGTTATCCCATTATGGATGTATAAAATTAACGAAAAAAAAAAATAATGCAATCTCTGCTTACTGTTGTGTCTAGCATAATGTATTTTTCCTTCATTATTAAAGGTTGCCTGAAAGAGATCTTTTAAGCGATAAGGCCATTTATGTCCTTATTAAAATGTCTATGGCCTATATTAAAGGCCATTGTACTTATCTTATGTTATGTCTCCATGTAATGTTATTTTCTGGTGTACAATAAATAATTTTTGTATTGTATTTTTTACGATCTTTTTGTCTTCAGGTAGAGCATACTCCAACATGTACGGGATCTACTGCATGGTTATCTTCTTCACCACCACCATATCCCTTTACGGAGTCCTATCTGAGGTTCTAGAACGCGGCCTGAGTTACAAGGAGCTGGGCTTGTTTGTGATAGTCGGGTATTGCATGACGCTGCTGTTTATCATCTGCAATGAGGCTTATCATGCTTCGAGGAAGGTGAGGTGCAGATATGCGGAATCGAACCGCAACGAATACATCCGACAGAGAACCAAGGTTATCGACATAGCTCAAAGGATTAGCAAGCTGAAGTGGCAGTGGGCTGGCCATATTTCAAGAAGAACCGACAACTGATAGGGTAAACGTGTTCTTGAGTGGAGACCGCGACTCGGAAAACGTAGTGTAGGACGCCCTCCGACCAGGTGCGATGGCGATTTGCGAAAGACTGCTGGCAGATGCTGGATGCAGCAAGCTGAAGACAGGGTGCTATGGCGCTCATTAGGGGAGGCCTATGTCCAGTGGACTGGTATAGGCTGATGATGACGCCTATTTTAGAAAATTTTATCAGATTAGACAAAAGCTAAAAGAGTGTCAACACATGACAAGCACGGAGGTTAGCCACGGGTAGGGTTTTCTGGGTTGTGAGATTTGACAAGGATAACAAAAAAAAATAGGCGTAGAGACCTCTCTTTTAAATGGTCGTATAATATTTATACGTTTTTTTTTCTTCCAGTCCTTATCGCAAACTAGATGGAGGCACTACATGTATTTCTTTTCCACTCTACTCTATTAGCCGTCATTTCTGTACTTACCACTTGAAACCTCGTAAGATGTCATTCCAAAAACAATATTCATCCATACAAATTTCACTCTTTTCAGGTCGGCTTAGAGTTCCAAGTCCGTCTGCTGAACGTGAACCTCGGCGCCATAGACCGCAGCACGCAGCGTGAGGTGGAAATGTTCCTCATAGCCATCTCCAAGAACCCACCCATCATGAACCTGGACGGATTCACCAATATCAACAGAGAACTTTTTACTGCTGTGAGTTTTAAAAACCTCTTGCTACTGAGGATAAAATAGGTTTATAATGATTTTTGTTACAGTGCTTACCCGCACTCTGGGCATCTCTAAGAAATGAAACTTCGGCGGGTTCGAGTCCCGCCGAAGTCGAAAATTTTTGGGAACTTATTTCATTTCTTAGGTTAATAATGGACGACCTTTGTAGCACGGCAGTGGGCGAACGTCCGCCTGCGACGCAGGATGTTGCGGGTTCTATGCCAGCCTCGGGAAATAATGTCTGCACGATCTGCAGATATTTTTGTACAGTTTATAAACTAGTACGAGGGGGTTGAAGTCAAGAGCAAGCTATGCATAGCTTGATTGCAACTACCTCATCATCATCATCAGCTTATATTAGTCCACTGCTGGACATAGGCCTCCCCTAATGAGCGCCATAGCGCCCTGTCTTCAGCTTGCTGCATCTAGCATCTGCCAGCAGTCTTTCACAAATCGTCATCCCACCTGGTCGGAGGGCGTCCTACACTACCGTTTGCCGAACTACCTCATTCATATTATTATCTAAGTACGTATTGAGCAAAACATTTTTTAGCATTCAAATCTAAAAACTCTAACTGGGTAGTAGGTAGGTAAAAACCTGCTCATAGGACTTTTGATTATGCATGATAACCTTTTCACCGTTTCAACATTCACCATTTTTTTCGGGTGTAGTGGGTGTTTCCTAAATGATAAAAAAGTCACGTATAATATCATTTTTCCAGTACCCTTAACACAAGCTCTGATTAGCTTGCAGCATCATGCTGGTTGGATTGTCTTATCCATAACGATATCAATGACGACCTCTGTGGCACGGTGGGCGAAGGTCTGAATGCGACGCAGGAGGTTCGATTCCCGCCTCGGGACAAATGTTTGTACGCTCTGCAGGCATTTGTTCAGGGTGTTCTGGTCGTTTTCTATGTATAATAAAAATATCTATGTAAGTATTGTATTATTTATTTATATCAGTTATCTAGTACCCATAACACAAGCTCTGCTTAGCTTGGGTCTAGATAATGCTGTGTGAATTGTCCAGCATTATATATTTAAAATTAATTTCATGCAAAGTTTGAGCTTGATCCGTTCTGTTTTTTTGGCATAAAGTAGTAACAGACATCCATCCATTCAAACTTTCGCATTGATAGTATAAGTGTGATTTCTATTTATAATAACCTGTTTCAGAATATCTCGTTCATGTCTACCTACCTTATCGTCCTGATGCAGTTCAAACTAACCCTGTTACGTCAGAGCGCTCGGAAGGCAGTCAAGGGCATCTACCGAGCCATCTTTAACAACTCCTTGACCACCCTGATGCCTGATGATGAGGATGATGAAGATGAGGAGTAGTTTTTAATTGAATAAATATGTTTCTAACATTATTAGTGATGTCGAATAGATGTGCTTAGATGCTTAATGACATTGAGTAATAAATAAAATAAAAAAATAGTTAACATTATTTTTATTAGTGACGTTACTTACAAGTGTTATAGATTAACGACTCCAAAGGCTTGTTACTCGAATTAGTTTAAAATCGTGTTTCATGGCTTTATCACTTTTTAAACTTTCGCGATTTGATAACATATTTAAGATTATTTATCGGGTATTTATCGCGTACCTTTTGCAAATAATATCAGATATATAATAGTCAAGAGTGCTTAGGTGCTTGAGGTAATTTCAAGTAGCAGTTCTTAGGAGCTTAATAATGTTAAGTAGATTTTTTTGATGATAATACTGCTGTTGACTAAACCAAAAGTTTAAAGTGTTGAATTTTTTTCATAAATAATTTTAGCAAGTGTTTAATTAAGTAGGATTTTTAAAATAGGTCTTTGAACTGTAAAGATGTCCTTTGTAACAAAGATTTCATGAAACCATGTTAGTCTGTTTTCTTTTAATTATCCTTTTAGCTTCATGTTTTGTTTTCAGTGAAGAGTTAGCGCAGGTTTTTTGACCTTGTTTATACAGTGTAACCTTACATATATTTTCAGTATTTTTGCGTTAAATAAGGTTGAAATCTACAACCTGCGGTAAACCAGTCGATAAATTAAATGAGAAAAACAAGATTTTATCAAATACCCGAAAACAAAACAAAAGTCGAACCAATGTCGCAAGTGTTACCAGTTTAATTAAAATAGTTTTGCCACACAGACTCTTTCGATAACCTAAACAAACATACTTTACATTTCTCAAGCGTTTGCTCTAATAACTTTGAATATTCTGAGAATGTAAATTGAATATTGATTCAGATGGTTCCATTAATTAGTTGGTTCTAATAAATTATTCATGTTATCTGCCGAAGCTAACGAGCTGCTTTAGGGAGGAACTAAAGATACTTCAGGGCGCATATACATGAATCCTTCAAAATATGCTTATAAAACACTGAGGCGTACTGTAGTATGGTAGGTTTCGACTTATGGCTGGGTTTGATGGTTGTTTCGATGATGGTAGCTGGTCGTAGGCTCAAAATCCGAAAACAAACATAATTATCTTTTTGCTGATCCAATCGTACACCTAAGCCGATCTGTATATTTTTCAATAATCATTCGTATTCTCATTGCTAGTGCCTAGAATATCTACTTTTTTCCAAGTTTTGGCCGCGTCCTGTAATGCAGCCATGGCCGGATAGTTCTGGAGACGCAAGAAGGTTTTATCAGTTTTGCTTACGATGACCAAAGAGTTTATTAAGTTGTCATGATATCACTTCCTTCTATTAAAAATTGGAATTCTCATTGGTCTGACTGTCTGACGCCAATAAGGTGTGATTGTAATACAGTTTCAATTGTAGCAAAATGTGTTCTCTTTTTTATTTTTCGACAATATTTATAGGGTTTTCCTCGTCACGTCATCATGTTTTTTCCAACGATTTGCATTTCATTGTGGTGTCTGATAGAACTAAGCCCAGTTTGTTATACAGCTTTATGTGCATTGAGAATGGCTCAGTGAAGAAAACAGTCAATTTGTAAACAATATAAACAGCTTTGTGGTAAGTAATGTTTGTTGTTTAGCCTGTTTTGAGGAAAGTTTTTACGATGATGGAAGTTTTTGCTTCTTGTTTTTGTCACTTTGCCTTGTTTTGCGATAGTTATAAAACTAATACAAAAAATGGGTTTAAAGTAAAATAAATGTTTTAGTGATTAAAGAAGAACGTGATATGGAAACAAAAGTAACTAAATCTCAATTTTTGATCTCGTGTTACAAAACAAATGCCTTAAATATGTTTTTTCTGCGAACTGTAGCAAAATTCACGCTTAGCTTTACAGTTACGCAAAATGTAGAGCAACCCTTCCATATTGCATAATTTTTCTTACCACTCAACTCTTTCCCTCCTTTCAACACATAAATGAAAAATACCAACAAAATTACTGAAAGAAAAATATTATTCTGCATCAGCTTTCGAAAAAGATTGAAGATATATCGTCAGTAGATGAAGTAAACCGAGCTCGGGCATAAAATTATAGTCCGCTATAGATATCTCAAATTGATTGAATCAAAAATTCAGAGGCACTCGCGGCATGGTCTTAGCAGAGATATTTTAGCTGAAATATTTTCAGCCCATTTGAGAATACTTAAATGATAAATTAAGGGTAATATTTCAATAAGATTATCTTTTATGAGGCTATCTTTGTTATTTTGTAATACTCATGTTAATCATAAGATCTAAGAAGGAATATTATTTGTAAAATGTTCCCGATTTTTATAATATTCTATTATTTATTCACTAGGTATAAATAAGCTCAAATAAATAAATAATGCTGGACAATTCACATAGCATTATCTAGCCCTAAGCTAAGCAGAGCTTGTGTTATGGGTACTAGATAACTGATATACATACATAATATGGTATAATACATAGATATATATTTTTTAATATATATATATATATATAGAAAACGACCAGAACACCCTGAACAAATGTCTGCAGATCGTACACACATTTGTCCCGAGGCGGGAATCGAACCCGCAACCTTCTGCGTCGCAGGCAGACCTTCGCCCACCGCGTCAGAGGTCGTCAGCTTGCTGTTATTTTATTTTTTCCTATCATCCGTTTATTTTTAAATTGCTCATATTGGTTTTTAGAACCATAGTTGATTTGATACCATAAACCTTTAATTGTACACGATGTGGATTTGAATATTTATTTTAATTCTTCGTCTATTATTCGATCAAAACACAACACAAAAAGAAAACACAAGTTTAAATACAAGTTTAATTTAAACTTAGTTAGAGCAAGGTGTCATTATCTTTGACCCTGATAGGTTTAATACAAGTATGTTTGTACTACAGAGACAACTACCAATCGTTAGAATAAGGATTAAAATAGCCTATAAGCACCGACTTTGATCTTTCGTGAATAAATAAATTTTATTATTTATTAAAACATTAAATGACGATATTGACGATGTTCCACTTAATTTAATCATCTAATAGTAGCTGTTGTGTACATTTTCTGCAGATATCACTAATGCTGAATTTATGACTATAATGTATATTAAACTATATATAAAACTATTTTTAACTAATGTTCCCGTAGCTATGAAACTCAGAGTTTCACAGCTACGGGAACATTAGTTTTCTTTTAGTTTTTATTGGTTTTATATCCAGAAATAACGGTTTGATCAATACAGACACTGTGTGGTGTAGAGGTTTATTGGCAATGGATCATTGGTTTTTAGTTAAGTTGTATGGTGAACAAAGTATCCATCGTAGGTTGTTCTAAAAAAATGTTGATAGTATAGAACGTAAAGTCATTTTCTAAATCTATAATTATGTTTGTATGTTTGTTTATTTGTTTGTCCTTCCTTCACGCCCTAACTAAGCAACCAATCGACTTAAATTTAGCATAGAGTTAGTTGAAAGGATTAAGTGTAACATAGGCTACATAATATTCCACAATTCAGTTCTAATGGGGTATAAACAACCTTATACAACGCATGTAAAGCCGCGGGCAGTTGCTAGTTAGTGAATATTTACAGTTATTTTCAGTCTTTCCTTAAAATCATAGTAACCTGACGGAAGCCTGACGTTGATGTAGGTTGCAGAAATTTCATCATGCCGTAACTGCATTTAGCCACCGCTCGAGGGTGTTTATATAAGTAGGAATAGACAGTGACCTTTACCGAATCCAATTAGTCAGGTAACTCGGTTGCATATCCTTGCCTCGCTTGTAGCCTAAGGGTGCGTCTACAGTAGCGTGTAACATTTCGATAAACATTTACAGCAGTTACGCATTTTTCTAAAAAAAGTAGTCTATTTGTAAATTGAGGTCTAGAACAACATACTCGAATATGCAAATTTCAGCTCACATCTCACTCTTATAATGATATATCTTTTTCTCTATCTCTGGGATGTCTGGGAGAAATCGCTCTCAGCGATAAAGCCGCCTATTGTACTGATCGTTTATTTTAGTTATTTTTCTTTAAGTGCAATAAAGTATTAATTCATTCATTTCAGCCGATCCCTTTTGAAGTTTTGATGCGCACTTGCGCAGACGTAGCAGTATTCAACCTTTGGCATTTATAATACTAATTTAAAGCGAAACTATGAATTCTACGTCCTGCTTAGTACTGCTTACTCTCACTCCATTTCACCATCATCGTCAGGTGGGTATGCAACCCTTCCAAAGTTCCGCAGTTTATTGCATCTATGCTCTTCCCTATAGTGTCACAGCCCGGCGGGTTACCCCCGAATATTCAAACTTTGTTTGAGTATTCGGGGGTTAGTGTGACATTTCAGAGTATGAATATTGAAGGCAGCCGACAGTGTTTCGATAACTTTTTGGCGGTCCGTAGACTTTGGAGTGTCGACTCCATGAAATGCACTACAGTGGTCGATACGGGTTCACACAGAGCGGATTCGTTTTTACAGGACCGTTTTTACGGATCCTTCGCTACATGAAACAATCGTTTACTAGATTATAAATCAATAAAGAAAATTACAATAAATAACTGTTAGTTCTGAATTATAATCATTGGTGTAATTAATTTTTCCTTTCATAGTTATTTTGTCAACTAGTAGAAGAAGTGCAAAAAAACTACTAGTACCTTCTTTTCTATACGAATATTGTAAAGAGGAAATAATTGTTTGTTCGAATTAAATAGGCTCTGAAACTACTGGACCGATTTGAAAAATTCTTTCACTATTAGAATCCTACATTATTTTTAAGAAACATAGGCCATAGAATATACCCGTATGAAGCTGAGGCAGACCGCCAGTAGTTCATAAATCACTTGTGTCTAATTGTTTTATATAATATTCATTTCAGCAAAACACATTAGGTACAGTAGGTAGAGTTTCATTATATTGTGATATATTGGCCTGCTAAACTGATAGAGGTTATTGCTGAGGGTTTGGAGACAATGTTTTTACTTAGAGATCTCACACTAGGCGGAGCCCTTATCGATATATATATATCTAAATAAACTGCAATTTTCGATACATGTCAATATTTAAGTAAAGCCCCTTTACTTTTTACTTTTTTTACTCGGCTTTTACCGCACCGGCAATAATATATTTGACAATGTTGTGTTTAAACAGCATGGGAAACTATCCTGGTTTATAACAAAAGTTAGTCTCCACTATCAAAGCTAAACTGTACCGTTTACACCTGACTTCACTCGACCTGACAACAGCTGACTTGACCTCCTTCCACGCGAGCTGCTCGCCGCAAGCATCTTTTGGGAGCGTCAGTTAATTGCCTTTTGGCTGAATCTAGTCTAGTCTAGTATAATCTAGTATACACAAAACCAAGGAATTTCGCTAGATTAAATTTTGGATGCAAATTCAGAAAACTACACGTTATTGGTTTAAAAGTTATCAAGTTTAGGTTGTTCGAAGAATTTAATTACTAAAAAATCTAATTTAAAATTTCAAATCGCTGGTAAATCGAGTACAATGGCAGTACACTTTATTACACACCAAAAAATACAAAAAAAGAATATAGGAAAAGATAGTAGAACAGAGTTGCACAATGGGCGGCCTTATCGCTAAGAGCGACCTCTTCCAGATAATCTTGGGATTTACACGAAGCAGTTATACGTGTGTAGACGGTGGCTTAGTATTTAAATAAACAATACATACATACCAACTTTACGAAACAGATAAACCTAATACTAAAATATTTATATATATATGTATAATATAAAATACTAACCATCTTTATTCAGAAAGAAAATAACAATCAAATAACAAATTTAAATTAAAACTAGTATTTACAATAGAAACAATCAAGCTATCTGCAAACTGTGGCAAACAATCTACAGGTAGCTCAACTGATCCATATCAATACCAGTTGGAAGCGTGCCTAAGACACTGGCTGCATTGCCCCGCTGTATAGCAATGCTGATGCGCTGTGCCAGATACTCACCAGCTCTCGGGTCACGCGTCGCTTCGACCAGACGCTCAGATAATTTTTAAAATATAATATAATTTTTTTTTTTTTAAAATACTTAATAATACATACATACCAACTTTACGAAACAGATGCAAAAATAAAAACTTTTCAATTTATGACTGTCGAAAGAGAGTGTTCATAGACCATGTTAAAAAAAAAACAAATCAAAATCAAAAAGTCTATTACCATAAATAATTTTTTTTATTGAAAAATGTGTATTATTATATTTACATGGTATATTTTTCTTTCCTCCTAATCGTATGTTCAATTGTTCAATACATACTCATAAATAAACTAAATTCAAACCGCAATTACTCATTTACACCAGCTTTTCGTATTGCTACAAAATGCTACGATCTTATTTCTGCTACAGTATCTACGGCGTAGCACCCACCTACGAAAGTGCTGCGAAATAAAGACTACACCAGCTGTTATGCTACGAAATAAAGATTGTAGCATACCTGGGCCGCACCACCGCTCAGCACAAAAATTAGCATTAAAACATTGGAATAATCTCGGAGTCTTTGGATACATTAATTTTACAGTTACAGCATAAACTAGCAAACAGCGAGCGGTAAGCGAGCTTGCCCGCAACCTTGCTTTGGTTTACGCCGTAGTTTAAGTTCTATGTTTAAATTTTGATGTTTTATAATCTTCATTCTGAACTTCTCCACTCGTTTGCAGCCTGATCAGGACTTGGTTAGTTTGAGTACGGTAGAGTCGCTTAAGCCCTGGTCAGGGTCTACCCTAGTCGTAAAACCGACCCCAGATGTGGGTCCAAACGAGGCTAGGGGAACTTTTTTTAATAGGCATTAAACAGTCTGAGAGAGATTTAGAATAGCTCTCAGTCGCTGGTTTACTGCATAGCCTCGTATAGCCCTTTTGCTTATGCTTCAAAAGTAGGACGCTCGCAATGCAAGTCGCCGCGTGGCCAGCGCGAGGACAGCGTGCATCACTTTAAGACGAAGGCTGCTGTGCGTAATCAGTGCACAAGTGTGCTTTATCCTTTACATGACTAGTATTTCTTACTCTGTCTAAAAGCACAAACCACGTCGGTAGGTTTATACAGGTTTATCTGGTTTCTAGTCAACGTCAAACGTAAGCTGCTTGTAACAACATTCTGTTAGCTTAGTTTCTAGTTCGTCGTGGATGTGTTCGCTTGGGGGTTTTTTAACTAGTTTCAAACTGGAGCTTCTCCATTTGACTGTTTAGTAGTTGGAGACTAACTAGTATTATGCCCGCGGCTTTACACGCGTTATTCTGGCATAAAAGTAGAATAATAATCTACTAACCCTGGCCTAGAGCTACAATTAGCTTTTTGCTTTAAAGTGCGTTACTCGCGATAAGATCCTGGCGAAATCTAAAATTTTTGGACGTTATTAAATTTTCATAGAACTACATTATGCAAAGCTTTTAGCCCAATAGTTCTTGTAGTTTTGGTACGAAAAGGTAACAAACTTCCTAACAGCTAAACATCAAAAATATTAGAGGAAAATACTGGAAGTAACGTATGCGAAATAATAAGTATGAGAATAAGGCGCTCGTTCGTTGAGAATAACCCCTGGCAGTGAGACACACTGACAAGACACTGCCATTGGGAACGGTGCGGCGAGCGGGCGACTCGGACCGAAAAACCCTCTCAACCTCAATAGCCTATAATTGTCCACTGCTGGACTGAGATGGCCAAACATCTGTTTCAATCGTTGGACTTACCTAAAATTATTTTTTGCTCTCTCGTTCTTAGAATGTTAAAAACATGTGCAAAGCAATTATGATACTCAAAGGATTCCTAGAGAAAACTTAAACAAAACGATAAATTAAAGCTGTAGATAACAAAAGATTAGTTTTGCGTAAGGGCCATTAAAATAAACTTTCGAAAGACCATAAATCCTACACTTTATTACTACTGCACTTGAAACAAACGAAACACATGTAGGCGAATTGCCTGACCGTGGGATATATTTTTTGCCAAATAAGGGATGCATGCTAGCGATAACTAGAACCAATCAGGACGAACTATTCTGTCGCCGCCCAAATTTTATGTTTAAGGACTACTTTCTCGTCGTGCTGGAGGCGGGACCTTGGACATGGTCAAAGGAGGAGACAACAGCCCTGAAGGAGAGGGAAGAAAAGGCAGTCGAGGCAGTCTGCGCTTGAGCTTGAAAATCGACGGAGGTCCTCAGAGATCTTATACATATCCCGACCTTTAAAATCAGTGTTGAAAGAACAATTGCTAACAAAATGTAGTTTCAGTAAATTAGAAGCAGTGTTAGTCGGGCAATCACTACCTGAATACCAAAGAACTTGTGAGTTCTAGCTGTGATCCTGTGGGAGTGATGCAGTGGCGTTGTAAAACGCGGTAATGTAAAACATTGTCTTGTTAAAAGGGTTCATTTAGCTCCACGATACATAACTAATTAGCCACTCCTATTACAGTCGAGACGAATATCGATTACCCAATTTATGGATCATTTCAATTGACTGATCAAAAACCTTGATCGTCACCCTAAATTAATATCAATCTTCAAATTGGAGATGATTTGTTCTTCATACTACTCACATGTATGATCATGATAATAAATGTATCGAGACATGTAACAGATGTTGTAAGAGGAAGACTCGCAAAAAGTTTCTGCTCTGTCTCTACCTACACCCACCTAAAGTCAGACCAGACGGGGATCCTACAGTTTAGATCACCTGGAGGCAATAGCTTGTGAATCGTGGACCTAGACGAATTGACTTAGTACTTAAGGAACTATTTGTAGACTTAACGTTGTGGTGACAGATACAATACTCTTAACTTTAATTAGCAAGAGGAGGTAAACCTACCTGCTTAGTGATGACCGTTCCAATTGTCGTAGAGTTATGGGATTGATGACCCGTTGATAACAATCACTCTATTTATGTAGAATCTTGACCAAAGCCGAGTATGAGGTATTGTCACCCCAACAGTTGAAGAATGGGCATGTAATGTACATTACAGTCGGATTTGTATTATTATGTGAAGTTCTAGCATTTAAGATGGCTTCACAAGAGTTTTTCATTTGGTTGTTTGCTTTCTCTTGTGGATATGGCCTAGGAGCTGAACAACCGCATGGCACATACGGTAACTCTGGATATGCCAAGCTAAATAATCATTCTAGATTCGGAGTAATACAACTTCTATGAATAAAAGTTTTAACCGACATGATTTGTTTCCATTAATTATACTTAAGGCTTCTATAGGAGTCAAATACAGCTGTAATTATGAGACACATGACTCTCAGATTGAATATCCCACTGCCATACATTGCAGTTGATCAGAAGAAGGTGTATCTTACTTGTGACATAATTTCCGCTGTCGTTGATAACCCTATTCACCCGATACACGATTCCACTAGACCACAACTACTCTAAATCTGAGATGATTAGGATCGGTACAGATTTGATAAGGACAGTATTATAGTTCGTTAGATCGAATGAATTCAGCTACTGAGCAACTGAAATTAGTCCTAAAGACTTGCTGATACGAGAGAACGAGACGATGCAGAGCGAGAAGGTGCTACGATCCAAAGGTATAACTTTGTACAGAGTAAGTACTGTCACATAAGCTATTTTTCAGTACCAGTTCACTATCCCTCATAATATAGAAATTCGTGGTGTTGCTGAGATCAGATGTTATGCTTATTTAGTGACATATTTGACCTAATACCAGGTGCACTATGTGGATGCTGACGCGAGCTTGATGGAAGGCTATACATAGCTATCTTAAGGCGATAGCTATTAATATTTACATATTAATAATGGCTGGGTAGAGCAAGTAGATCGGTCCACATCCCTGAGATATAAAAGCCTTTACATATTCACGGGCGGGACGGCAGCGTTTCTGGGCACCCAATTACACGTCCTCTTATATACAACTGACTGTCGACCTTAACTTGGCCAAGTTAAACTATACACACAAACTAAACAATATAATTAAATCCATGCATGGTACAAGGGGCAGGCAGCCTAGAGCGCCATGATCCGTGTCTTATGATACGTTGATGACTCCGCGTCTTAGGACAGCGTCGAGCTATACGCTTCGCAGCGAAAAGACAGTTCAGTTGTGCCCCAATAATCTGATATCAGAGCCAAACACTGGCGTAGGGTTCCCTGTGTCTGAGTGAAAACGGTCGTTGACTGACGAGTAATCTCGTACTGGTTCATTGCACTATTTCCACGCGAACAGATCACTTATTATGATTGCCTGTAAGTCAATTGATCATAGCTTTCTATTTTACATTAGCAAATTTACCTATCTCTCCTTAGAATTGCTAAGGAGGATACAGACAATCATAGTTAAATAAGCTCTGCGGAATGGTTAAGTGAATGTTCTATGTCCATCGGCTTATGTACTGGCGCGTTCTCGAACGCTAGATGAAATCTAAATGAATTCACACGCATAATCTGATCTCTTCAACGTCATTATTTCTTGGCAAATCTAACTCACATCTGATACACTTAAAAATAATTAATTGACGATCACGACATAAGGCCGTACCACCACAGGACGCAAACCTCGCCCTGATAAACGGCTTTTTAGATATTATCTCATGGGTGGTAATGCCCATAATCCACACGCTAAGCATGCGGGTTGGGGATCGCAATTTGTTGGTATATGTATTCTGCAATAGGCGCTGCTGCCCGCTCCCTGGTGTATATCCCTTAGTCGCCTCTTACGACACCCACAGGAAGAGTTGGGGTGGTGAAAATTCTAAGCCAGCAGCACACGGCACCGGACCTAACAAGTGTTACTCAAATTGGTTGTTTGGTTTACATCATTATCCGAATAGCAGACTTTACACTGGACAATTCACAATTTAAACTATCTAGCCCCAAGGAGAGCTTATGTTATTGGTGCTAGATAACTAACATAATACAATACATTACATAGATAGATATTTTTACTATCCATAGAAAGAGACCCGAAAATCCGGAACAAATATCTGCAGATCGTAGAAATGAATGTCTCAAGGCGGAAATCGAAGCAGCCTACTGCGTCGCATCAAATAAAAATTTGAATAAGTACAAAATCATTTCAATTTTATATTTGATATCTAAACTATATTATATAAAAATATCGCTGAAGCATCCTGAAAATAATTAACTACTCTAAAACCATTTGAAGAGAGTATCGCGACTTGATCGTGACGTCTGGTATAAAGATAAAGAGAGAGAGAGAAACATTTATTGACAAAACTCAGTTACAGCACAGACAAAAATGTTACTAAATATAAAAGAAAATAACATTAAAGAATATAATCTAAAATACAACATTAATATGTACCAATGTATGTATGTATAAAGATAAAAAGTAGTTCATACGATGGAGACGCTGTACCAAAACTTATCGAAAATGGACACGTCACAATCACGTCTCGCTACTATTTTCAAATAGACTCATCCTACTGAAAACAAACTAATTCAAATCAATCAACAAAAGTAGTACAAAATTATAAACACACGTCTTAGGTTGATCGATGGTGTGGAAACTATTTTCATTAACGGTGCAAGATCGTTTGACAAACTCGCCCGTGACGTCATAGATTACATCACGATTCAAGTCTAAAGAATCGCAGTAGTAACACTTTTAACCTCAAATTTGAGGTTACCATGGGGTAATCAATCTTTAATTTATGTAGCCGTGTGGTGCCGGTTTAGAACCTGCATCACCACTGGGCATGCAGGTTGGGGATCGCAATTCGGTGGTCGAGCTAGGTAGCTATTTCGCTAGAGGCGCTGTTGCCCGCCCCCGGCGAATGTCTCGTAGTCGTCTCTTACGACACCCACGGGAATTGTCCAGCAGTGGAGTAATATAGGCTGATGGTGATGAGTAAAATACCCGTGTTTTCTAGTACCCTAGCACAAGCTTTGCTTAGTTTAGGATGAGAATAATATAGTAATTAGATGATGCTGTTTTAATCATTTTAACTCGTCTATTTTTAGTAAAGTCTTCATAGTAATATCATGTGACTTTTGACGCATATCAAAAACATATTTTAGGACTAAGTACTTACACAATGCATCTATTATCACATCCGAGAGCAGTGGCTCTATAATTTCGTCAACCGAATCAGAAAAGTTAATTGCTTCTTAGAATAACTATCCTCTAAACGACTGTACCTTCAGTTTCCCTTCTGCTTTCATCTTTTCTTTGCCATCCCACCATCACAGATCACCTAACAGTTACTACGTCTATGTCACAGTTAACTTCATAACCAGTTAAGCATCTCCACAGTTAAACTCATAGTCAGTATGTAAATGACCCAGCTAATGTAACAGTTGGTACGGTAGTGTGGAATACAAGATGGATTGTGGGAGCCAATAGCGCGACGCGGTTAAACGAGATTTTGATTGATCATCACCGGAGCTTTGGTGAAAGTGATGTGATGCAGTTTGCATGTTAAATGCCAATGCTTT
Organism: Eupithecia vulgata; assembly: GCA_946478455.1. Taxonomy (NCBI): domain Eukaryota; kingdom Metazoa; phylum Arthropoda; class Insecta; order Lepidoptera; family Geometridae; genus Eupithecia; species Eupithecia vulgata. Next base: position 4,684,345 of record OX297869.1, on the reverse strand, counting down.
AATAATAATGACGTATTTTACTAAGCGCGTTTGGTTTAGCTGAAGCGAGTTCAAAGTTTGAATACGATTGGCGTAAATTGGTGGTAGTTAAATTGCAAAGTGGTGCTGGCTTAGAATATGCACTACCCCAACTCTTTCGAGGTCGTCGTAAGAAACGACTAAGGGACATGCACCGAGGAGTGGGCAGCTGCACCTCTTACAGAATAGCTATATCACCGAACTGCGATCCGCAACCCGCATGCCCAGGGTGGGGATTATGGGTATTACCCCTCATGAGATAAAAAAATCAGGGGAAGGCCTGCATCCAGCAGTGGACCATAGGCGGTTGAGGTTGAAGAGGTGGCAGTTGAACAGAGTGAGAGGTTAAGAAGTAGGTAGATCTCTCGACCTTAACCATATTATTATCTTTGCGGACTGTAATAATTAGTCTTGCCACTTGCTGAGACTGGCCGCAGGGGAAGCGAAATTCGGCTTGGAGAAGGTCAACATTATTTTCATTTAAAACAAATTCTTATCTCGTACGTAAACATTTTAACCTTTCTTTTAGGCCTTCGAGTACTTGATTCCCAATATCATTACACAGACTTTCTCCTTCACATTCAAGCCTCTAATCTCTTTGAGCCTTACAAAACCTAAAATAGGCGCCCTTCAAATTTTTGAGCCGAAAACTAAGTTCAATGTCCGAAGTAATTCAAAGGTGACAAAGACGAAGATAGATGGCGACACTGCAGACGTGACCGCAGATAAAACACGAAAACGAGCTTAAATCGAACTGACAGCTTAGGTAGGTGTCAGATTGAGCTTTAATGAGGCGCTGTCAATTTACGAGTAATACCAATGTCACATTGAGCCGTGGTTATTGAGTGTAACTATTTAAAAACAACTACAAATTATTAAAACTAATAGATCTTCGATTTGAGTATTTTAATTACGAAATTCTAATATCAAATCCTTTAGAATATACTGCCAAAACTTGCATGATAATTTCTGCAAAAAATTACCAGCTGGGTACTTATCTATCGAATCAATTCAGCAGTTAAGGCTTTCAGTAGAAATCCATACACAATTATATTTCTTAACAAAAATTGCACAATGTCAGTCTATAAATAAACCAACCGATCAATCTACAAACTGAAAACAAATAGCATATCAGGGCCTATTTTATCAGGAAATTGCCGAGAGCCCATTACGACAGTGGCTATACGTAAAACTAGGTTGCGTTGGTTGCGTCTAGGGTGCGGGGTGGCGGGCGTAGCGTAGCAACCGGCAGCATCCCCAGTGAGGTACCGACCCTAGCGGCAACCACCCGCTTCGCGCTCGCCCTCCGGACTCTCGTGGAAACAAAATGTTCATACTGTTTATACTGCTAACTGTGTACTTTATCACGCTGTGCCACGGGTGATGTGTATGATGGATTTGATTCTGTGACGTTACTTGGTAAGTTTTGTTTTAAATATATTTTATGTAAGATTTAAATTATGCTGAAACACTTGAGTTAGTAATAGCTTTGAAAGGAAAACTGTAGAGCAGTACTACGAATGGAATCTGTAGGATAAACCCAATTTCCATTATCATTCAGATATCTTATGGATAAAATTTCGTTAGCAAAAAGGCGAATAGTAAATTTCTTGGGACGCTCTTAGACAGCGGTTTAGAAATAAAAAACAAAATATAATAATGAGTTAAAGATACGTATTTTATATAGCATTCTGACACGTTTTTCAAACGAAATTTTTGCAACAAATTTGCAAATTTATCCTCCGTTGAGACAGAAAAACACAGATCAATACAAAATCTACATCCCGGGAATACTCAGATGAAGAAACGATTTGTCCCGGCACCTGGACATTTTATCTGCAAGGTGCCTATCCAATTTATTAAAAGGAAAACATTTGGGACGTATGTCACAGCGGCCCAACCTCCCTTAATTCAAGATTACGTCGTCATCATCAATATATCTTTTCAATGGATTAGATTGACTGAAAGGAAAAACAAATTGCTTTCACATAAGCCTTTATATGACTAAAAAGGTTACCTCATTCAATCATTTGAACTTTTCTTTATAAGGTGTGGCTCTAATTTGTAAAGTTAAGTAGATGTGATGCATTTAACTGTAATTTTTAACATAAACTGTCATTGTCTGTCACTTCCGATATTTTTCGCTCTAATTTATTTAATAAAAGATACACTTATACATAAAAGACTTATAGGACTTATACGTAAAAGAATCAATTTAGAAATAGTATACACAAATGAAACAATTGAACTGACTGAAGACTGTTGCAAACAATATACATTTAGCTGAACTGATTTATACTTTGTTCATTTTCTGAGTTGAGCAACTTGAGTTGAGCAATGGGGAACAAAATACGTTTGATAAGGAAGGGTCCCGTTGCGCAATTTGCTCAGCTAATTTGCGCAATTGAGTTGCACCTCCAGTTCGGACCAGGTGATATTATCATGTTGTGATAATGACGTATCATTTCTGCCTTGCTGAAGTGAATGGAACTAACACGGAACACCTCGATATTTGTGGTATAGAATATATGCATGTTTTTCCTTCATTCTTTCCATACATTGTTTTATCTGATCTCGGTCAGTTCTTTCCCTCCTCAAATGCGTCAAGTGTGTCAAAGTAAACTAGGAAATTGATATTCTCTGGATAAGAATCGACCTAGATAGTACCTACCATCTATCAGAAGGGTGGAAAAGTTCTAAGTTGATTTTTACGGGTCGCACCCGAAGGACCTTACAATGGGCAAGTGTAAAGTTTTCCCATTGAAATTGAGAACTGGGTAGTGCTCGAGCGATCCAATGTTTTAAGAGCGAGTTTGCTTAAGTAATTATTTAAGTAACGACTATAAGGGTCACATCGACAGCTAATAAAGGAACCCATTAAGATTATGTTCGGCAACTCGCTCGGATTTCGCCTACAAACGAAGTTGGGAATTTTACTTGAATCTTTTACTATCCTTGTCTTGTCTTCTTCTTCGACAGACTCTATCTTATGAGTTTTAAAAAAATGTAACACTATAAATCATTAACTAATATTATTTTAATGTTGTTGAAACAATAAAATTAATAAATAGAAACATTAAATTGCATAACAAATAATATTATTTATGGCGTTTTTGTTATGAACCGGAGTTGGTGATTTTGCATGCAAAGTGTCAAAGAAGGAACACGTAAAGATTGTATTCTGATCATGTAACGCTACTTGTGAGGATTTTAGTAACTTATCAGTCAGGTATCTATTTAAATTTTAGAAGAAAGTGTTAATTTATGATTAAAACATAGCAATGTACCTTTCTTCTTGAGAATTTTCCGTCATTCTTTGAAAATTTACAAACTATATTTATACCAATATTTACAGCGGATCTTCTAAGCTTCACAACCTCGTCTGACGTAATTACCAACTTTTTCATTGTCCCAGGATTTTCCTCGGCTTAATATTGAAAGGACATTTTGAGGGGGAATAGGTAATCAAGTAGGCGTATTTATCACCCAATTTCTTTTTAAATTAGGTACACGAGCTTAGAATTTTTTTAGGTTTCATTTTGTTATGAAAGGATTTTTTAAGCCGACATAGTATGTACGTAAAACAAAGAATAATCTAAAAGGTTCTAGCATGAAAATTATTCATAAACAAATCGATTACCATAAAAATCGAATTGGTAAAGCATTAGAACATGACTATTTGATTGTCAGTCTAATTACCATAAAAAAATGGAACAACTATACCTATAGGTAAGCAGAAACTGATAACCCGACTTCACACGAGTAGATTCTATCGCCTATATTCATCAGGGATAGTGTAGGATTCTAATGATGAAAGAGTTTTTCAAAGCCTATTCAATTAAAACAAACAAACGAGTCATTTCTCTTATAGCTTAACATGGTTAACTATTGTTATCATGTTTTTCTTGTTTAATAAATACTTTTCTTTCATTTCATTTCAAGTTGACAGAGTATTTATGTCCTAAGTTAACTTCAAATATGCTTATTATACATAGAAAACACCCAGACCAACGGAACAAATTTCTGCAGATCGTACACAAATTTGTTCCGAGGCGGGGATCGAACCCGCAACCTCTTGCGTCGCAGGCAGACTCTCGCCCGCTGCGCCACTGAGGTCGTCAAATGCGAAAGTGTGTTTGTTTGTCCTTTCTTCACGCCCTTACTGAGCTACCAATCGACTTGATTTTTGGCATAGAGTTAATCAACTCTATGCCTCTATAAAAGTAACAAAGGCTAGGCTTTTTTTCCCATAATTGTTCCCATGGGATAGAAATAACCTTAAACAACGCGTGCGCGGTGGCGGATACCATTAAGCTTAAAACTCCATAAAGAGCTAAGAGATTAAGATTCTCCCAGAATCAGTTATTAAGTTTCAGATGTTCCGAAGGCCTGCTATCTGATTAGATTGAGATCTTATCAGTTAGTAGGTATTGTTTTACCTCATGCATACTTTAACTTTTATACTTGAGGTAGGTAAATGCCGCATTCATAAACCAAGCTTCATCTAAAAGAACTGTCAATCCAAAAATAGTTTAACAACAGCCTGAAGTCGTTGTTACGAAAATAGCTCGATCTACCAATCTGTCCAATTTCCATCCATTTCCCTTACGCTCTGTCCCAACAAAACGACGTATTTCTAAGCTCTTAGTATTGGAACTCGTTAGGTTTTGAATGAAAAATGATCAACTTTGTTCCGTATGGTTACTGATTGTTTGCTTATTGTGAGCATTGTAAAGGATGCTTAAGAATTTTTCTTTTACTATTTTTAGAATAGAATAGAGTAGAAATTGATTTAATTTAATAATTTTGTCTTCAATCAGGTGATGATTATGAAAGAGTTTATCTTCGATAGATAATCCTGGCCATTAATGAAAAAAATTATGAAATTATTAATCAGGTAAATAGTGGTGTGCCTCGTAGTTATATTTTTTTTTATTTATTTTTTTGTAGGTATCTATCCTTTTTGTTGTTAATCTATGTATTATTTCAAAAATTTAATTTATTGTGAAAATGTCACTAAACATGTCTAATTATTTTTTGTTTGCACATAGTAGGTTATGTGTCAACCCAGTTCATATTTTGACATTTATTGAGTGAAAACTTCTCTGAAAATCCGGAAAACAACTATTGATTCACCACGCTACCCGACAAAACGCGATGTGTTTTGATTTGACATAGACCACCTCTGTGGCGCGGTGGGCGAAGGTCCGTCTGCGACGCAGGAGGTTGCGGGTTCTATTCCCGCCTTGGGACAAATGTCTGCACGATCTGCAGGTATTTGTTCCGGGTGTTCCGGTCGTTATCTATTTATTATACATATATAATCAAAATATCTATGTATCTAATGTATTATAATTATGTTTATCAGTTATCAAGTACCCATAACACAAGCTCTGCTTAGCTTGTGGTTAGATAATGCTGTGTGAATTATTTATTTGCCTTTAATCTCCCAGCTATCTTTCAAAGAACACATTATGTAAGTAAGTCATGTACCCATAAAGTTATGTTGTTGTTATAAGTTGTAGTCGCGTAATTTGTTTCTAATCGAATATTTATCTCGTACCTTTTGTCTTATTTTCCCCTAAGTTTACCCGTTAAATAATCTAATCGTGAAAGTTTAAAAAGTTTTATAATCGAATGTATGAAATTTCGTTTAACATTAGGCAGATCTCGAGTTGAAACTTTGTTATCACTGTACTAAAAACACTTCTTCTTTCTTTCACAATTCGCATTTGAATGCTGTACAGCAAATACCCTAACTGAAAACCAACGTATTATAGCCTTGCTGCAAAATGTTGAGATAGGGACCTATTTTTATTCACCAGGCGTGGGTTGTGTTTTTTGATTGTTTCTATGTGGTTGGCGGACACTCTTTATTACCTTGAAGCATTAAAACGACTGAAGAGACTTTGATAAATTAGGTATCAAAACTCTCGCCCGGTACCATATAGGAGATAATAAATACTATACTATAGTATTTAACTACATTTTGTAGGCATTTTACCGGGGACCGAATAGTGTTTTTATAGTATAGTTGATAACTATTGTATAAATATTATATTAATAACGTTGTTGGATCCTCGTAGTTACAATATATATATATAATATGTTATACTTTTTACTAGCTATTTTTTGAGTCTAGGTAAAATAAATGATTTTCTTTTTCTTCATGCGACGTTTTGATTATGAACATAACAAATTTCAAATTTCACCTACATAGAACACCCAAAAGGATATAGTTAAATGTACCTACAACCGAATTGTATGCTTGATGATCCATATTATATATTATTCATAGCATGAAATGTTACAACAGTAAGTAAAGAAGATATCTGAAAGGTCATGTTGGCATTTTCGATTCATATGTCAACAGCCTACGCATTGTCTTCTATTTGCATTTTTATGTGTGTAGGCCAAAGAGATATCTCTACAATGTAAGAAGAATTTTACATGAAAAAATAAATGAAAATTCGATAAGTTCCTCTTCCGACGAGATTTGGACAGAAAATTCCTCTCATTTAAGTGGCAGTAGCTACCAAAACCACAGATTAAGTAAGAGTAAATATAACTTCGCCAAAATCTCATAAGACTGTTTGGTATGATTTGATCGGAATAATCCTATACAAACAAAGTAATGTTTTTTGGCTATTTTTGCTCTACTTTTCTCAAGGCTCTATCAAAATCTCTTCAATTATAAAGGCAGATACATGAAGTTTTCTAATAATTAGGTAACACATAAACTGTAAAACAATTAGGTACTTACTTATAAAAATAAATTTAAGGGATTCCCCGATCAGGCGATAAATAGATGTTTTTATAAAACTGTTGCCTATTTTATATACCTAGATGTCGCTAGTAAAGGTAGAGTTTTAGATTAACGAGAACGCACGGCATTGAATGAGATTGTTGACTTCTTTCTTTTAATTTTTGTTTGATTTTTAAGGTACTTTCGTGAAATAGTTTTAAGCCATGGTACGGAATTCTCCGTGTGGAAGTCAACTTCACTTGGCCGGCTTTATTTTAAATCCGAAATGGTACAACAAAATATATTTTCTTTTACATAAATTGAGCAAGCGCCGAAGTAAAACGTTACACTATGAATATGACAAAGACAAAGGTGAAAACCAACAACCAGCACATAGAGGAAAATAAGATTAGAGAGTGCGTTTTGAACAAACGATTTTGTATTTTATTTTGTATATGTCCAGGAGTAGCTAAGTATACTTCAGCAAATAGTCTCCTTCCAGTAGAGACACGAAAAAGAGATGCCGCACGGAAATCGCGGCGATTTCCGTGGTCGATAAAACACCTTATGAATGGACCGCTGCCACTCTCCATATACCGAAAACTGATTGACATGTGCATTCTCTCCATTATCTTGTATGGTACGCAAACATGAACTCACCAATATTCAAAAATCTTTATTCGGTGTCTGCCAAAGAGCTATTGAAGCTCAGCATCGAAGTTAAATCAGACCGTATCAGATACTTAACACTGCATTTGTATTTGTAATTTATTTATTTACCATTCCGTTACATAACATAACATAGGCAAGTCAAAATAACAATTGTTTGATAAAAAATAAACAATAATATAAAAGCGAGCGTCTGGTCGAAGCGACGCGTGACCCGAGAGCTGGTGAGTATCTGGCACAGCGCATCAGCATTGCTATACAGCGGGGCAATGCAGCCAGTGTCTTAGGCACGCTTCCAACTGGTATTGATATGGATCAGTTGAGCTACCTGTAGATTGTTTGCAACAGTTTGCAGATAGCTTAATTGTTTCTATTGTAACACATCCAATTATTTCAGCAATGAACCTTTTTATGAAAATTGCCTCCCTGGCAGCTTCAGACATCGCAACGTATTCTGCTTCTGCCGTGGACAAAGCAATAGTTTTTTGCTTCTTGCTCTCCCAACTAACTGCAGCTCCACTGTGCATAAATACTGCTCCTGAATAAGACCTTTTTTCAAAACAAGAAGCATGACTAGCATCTGCATAGCAATGTATATCATCTGATGTGTTTCTCTTGAACATCAGCCCAAAATCTTTAGTTCCTTTAATGTACCTCAGTACACGTTTTGCAGCTATCCAGTGCTCTTCAACATAGCAGGTGTTAAATTGACTCAAATAATTCACTGCATATGCTATATCTGGCCTCGTACATACCGACAGATACATCAAGGAACCTATCAAATTTTGATACGGTATATTCGGATCAGATGTATGACCCGGTCCAGGTTTCATAAGATTTTGACCAGTAACTGCAGGCGTAGCAGCTGGCTTGCAGTCTTCCATTCCAAAAATTTTCAAAATCTTGTGAGCATACTTCGTTTGGTCCACTTTAATTCCTAACTCGCTCTGTGTTATCTGCATTCCTAGGATCAATTCAGCTTTCCCCAAATCTTTCATCTCAAACTTTGACATGAGATCTTGCTTGACTTTGCGTAGTTCCTCTTCATTGTTCCAAAATATCAGCATGTCATCCACATACACTGCAAGTATGATAACATTACTGCCTTTTGACCTAGTGTACACACAGGGTTCATTCTTTGATCTCTTGAATCCCAAATGTAGTAACTCATTGTTTAGCTTTGCGTTCCAAGCTCGGAAATTTGAAAAATTCACGGCTAAAATTTGTAGCGTAACTAACTTTTTTCATAAGGCTAGGTTTTATAAAATTTTATAAAATGCGCCTTTCGAAAGAGCAGTAGAAACTAAAAAAAACTGTATACTTACTCAACTTTTTCAGGTGTTTTGTCTGTTACCCCATTTGAAACCTGTCACCGATGTTATAAATATGAATACCTAAATCTTTTTCATACTACCCACATTTGAATAGATAAGATATCTCCTAACACCTATCTTGTGCTTAACTTCTTACTGTCACGCAAAGGTTACTAATCCAAAGTTCAAATCTCTTTAGATTTATTTATATTTTTTTCTACATAAAATATACCTACATGCTGCAGATTGTATCACGTCAACGGACTATTTTGAAATGTAAATCTAAAGCTTTTTTCCAAAAAATAAAGACAACTTTCACATATAAATTGCACTGCTTTACTACGTTTTCTTGTAGGTGTAATCAAACGAAGCAACATGTAAAACATGTAAAAAAGCAAACATAATACCTGTGGTATACAAAAGAGAAGATTAGCTTTAACTAAAACTATATGTACGCAAGCAAATTACACAACCTACGAATAACAAAAAGTAATATAACTATGGAAAGAAAATTAAAATCAAATGATAGAATTAAAATTAACTAACTAGTATTTACAATAGAAACAATTAAAGTCGGAAGCGTGCCCAAGACACAGCTGCATTGCCCCGCTGTATGGCAATGCTGGCCAATAACTCACCAGCTCTCGGGTCAAGCGTCGCATCGACCAGACGCTCAGATAATTTTTTGAAAAAACGGAGAGCCTCGGTACTCCACGGACCTAGGTTCTCGACTCCAATAGGAGCTATCTTTTTAAAGAGAAGATTAGCACTTTTCATACGTTAGAGAATTACACAATCGACGAATAACAAAAGTAATATATGGCTTTTATACTCCCAGTTTCATAGAGAATTAATGTCAGAACGACCTAAGATGCTATTTTTCAATATTTCTACCAAATCGAATTTTTAATCGTAATATTGTCCATCGGCATTGTTTTCAAACCGAGTTTAGTCGAAGAGTTATAGTTGTAGTTGACAGTTATGGTAAAAATATATTAGCTGCTTCAGCTGATTCATCGTCATAATTATTGAACCTTTATCATCATTAAAGGACGTTTAAAAAAAATATTGCTGGCAACATTAGTCTAGTACAGGATGTAAAATACTTTAAAACTATCATTATCAGCCTATATTAGTCTACAGCTGGACATAGGCCCTGCCTTCAGCTTGCCGCATTCAGCATCTGCCAGCAGTCTTTTGCAAATCATCATCCCACCTGGTCGTTGGGCGTCCTACACTACCTTTGCCGAGAAAAAAGTATGGCCCATATAAAATATTTACCTTAGTACACTACGGTAAATATTTTGGGCCAAAGTAAATATTTACATACATAATAATAAACGTATTTATTACCACGTAGTGTCGTTGACTTTTATGAAATGTTCTTTTGTCGGGACTTACATGTGACTTGTACCCAAATCATATGGGCCGTCTCTAATTAGGACACCGTAGTGTCGTCACCAGTCGCGCTATTTTTATAAAAGAGGTGCTATAGATTTAACTAATTTGTTGTTAAAAATGAATGAATAAAATCTCTTTGAAATTCTCTCGTATCTTATTTCAGACTCGTGCAATTATTGTGAAGGTTTACAAATTTCACACGCAACAATTTTGAGCGAAACTGCTCGATAAGTTGACCAGCTCTGTATCACTTTTCTGTGATGTAATTTATGTATAGATAGGCAGGTTTAACTAAGGATCACTCGTGTCAAGGTTCTGTGTAGGCAGCTCTTCTTTAGTGCCTCTTTTATAGCCCTTGAAGCGTGATGGAACTTAGTTCGAGTTTCAGTTAGATTACTACAGGTTCTTTACAACTTTTGGGTTTTTGTTTCATTTGATTACAGATCGCTCGTGTTTATTATTGAATAGCTAAGTATTCAAAGCATTTTGGACCTTGTTGTAATAAGTTATCCTTCTTGTAAAGTCTCATCATTGATGGAATTTTAAGTTAATTTTTAATAAGAGATTTGCCATCGGTTATCGACATTATCGAAAAGAAAAATGAAAGAATACAGCGTAATTTGTAATTCAGGTAAATTACAATTTTATTACTGAGTGCATGACATGTCTAAATGCTTGTCGAAACCCTTACCTGAGCCGGGGAGAGAGATGGCCAGACCACATTACTGTGGGATGGCCATATCTCGATAAGAACCGACAACCGCTGGGATAAACGTGTTCTTGAGTGGAGACCGCGACTCAGCAAACGTAGTTTAGGACGCCGTTAGACCAGGTGGGATGACGATTTGCGAAAGACTGCTGATAGATGCTGGTTGCGGCAAGCTGAAGACTTACGACATCCACGAACTATGATAGAGGGGTTGACTTTTACGACACGAACGCAGTCACCTCTTTTAAATAAATAAAATAGAATTACATTTTATCAGTAGGTAGTTGGTAGGTACAAAGTTAACATACACAGTCCACATTTCAAAACACAAAGACAAAGAGAAAATCACAGAATACATTATAAGACACTAAACGCTAACAATAAATATGAACTTTCGTCCAGTGCTGCATGAAGAGGGAGGCTGAATCCTTCCTGCAATGACCTGCAGGTAGCTGTTGGCGCTGCCGCGCATCCTGCGCATCAGCGATGCTGTTCTCTCGTGCAGGATCACAGTGAACCTGCCTATCCAAGCTTCCGCAAACATACCTGATACGCTAGTGAGTGATCTTTTGAAGTATTAGGTATATCAAATAACTAGCTATCATAAATTTAAACCTGAGTTTATCGATGAAAATCGCAATTCTCGGCGATATTCAAGAGTTTTATAGCCAAAGCCAGCTGGCTAGTCAAATTACGACAAACCCAGACAGATATAATAAAACTAGATCGAAGGCTCTGAACTACAGTCAGACGCACTGCTACGTGAGAACGGCTTTGAGGTTGTTCTCACGTGTACAGCCTGGGACGGTTCAAACTTTGGACTAGAAAATGTATTTCCTGCTCTCCGGGCGGAAAGCGTCAATTTTCCTCCCGCGGCGCTAAATGAAAATGCCGCTTTCCGCCTCCGTCGAGGAGGAAAATAGTATTCTCACCACGGGCAGGATATAAGAAAGCCTCAGATCACATGTTTGTCGATCTCGGCTTCGCCTCGGTCAACAATTATATGTGATCTGAGACATTTCTTATTTTCCTGCTCTAGGTGAAAAATGTACTATTGTTATTGAACTGCAACCGACCTTATAAAGATTTTTGACGACCTCTGTGGCGCGGTCGGTGAAGGTCCGCTTGCAACGCAGGAGGTTACGAGTTCGATTCCCGCCTTGGGACAAATGTTTGTACAATCTGCAGGTATTTGTTCCGGGTGTTCTGGTCGTTTTCTATGTATATTAAAAATGATTTGATTTTTTGTGAAAACATGTCATATTTTTGTAATGGAATAATTATGATGTTGAACGCAGATGGCCATGGCAGCGTTACCTGACTTTGTTTATTCATTGCATCTCATGTCTACAACTTATATACTTATAAGCAGCTTAAGCTTTTTAAGCAGCACCACTGGACGAAATATATATTATATAATTTAATATAGATAAACGCCTTATGCTTATAGCAAATAGGTGTAAGCACTACTCCATAGATACTGCATTTTATTTTACGATACAGGTGAAAGATAGTAAGTGAAGATGTAAACAGGTTTGTTAATTATGACACCCAAATTCGATGAACAAAGAACGGATCATGGTGAAATTGGGGTTACCTACTTGTATAACATTGTTTGTGATATTTTTTATTTGCAATGTGCAATTTTCATAAAAATAAACTGGTGAATGCCTTTTACTTGTTTACCCGCGGAGAAACACTAGCCCATTAAAAATGTTTGGTTTTGAAAGACAGTTTAGTAGTTTTGGCGTGAGAATGTAATAATCAGCCATTCTTGTTTCATTTCGCATGTAGTAAATTTAATCGCTCTGACTGACTATGCAACGTAACATAAATCTACTACATATTACATACATGAGGTACATAAAATAGTGATTAAATAAGACGATATAGTGAATACCAATCAATTTTAAGATTGGTCTGAACTATGACAGAGAAACTGATTTCGTCTCGAATTGATTCCTCCCAGTAACAGACTGCGGTGAACTACCAATGGAGATATTGATATAATATATTATGTTGAATATTGCTGAAGATATATTTGAAATCTTTATGGTTCTAGAATAACGGTTATAGCTGGATTTAGTAGATATATGGTTCAAAATGATGTGAGATTTGTCGGCGGTGAATATAAAATTTATGTTTAAGTGTTTTGAAAACCGTTTGTCTCATGGCAGTTGTATAAGCTTCTAGGCTAACATACTGAAATTGTTGATAAGGCCGCCCTTTGTACTTCCTTTATTCCATGTATTTCCTTTTGTATTTTATTTTATGTTTGTGTGGTACACTAAAGAGTTTTCTATCTATCTTGTTTTGCTAGTCTTAGGTATACCATGAGTTAGCAGTCACGTGTCGAGTCATCGTACTTGACGAGTTATTGATTTTATTTATTTTAATTCTTGTGATTTCATCTGACAACTATGTTCCTTGCTATAAATAGACTAAATATCTAACTTTTATTTAAATCTACAAATAAATTGCTTCGCCCTTACAGGGTACATGTCTAAGCACAGTACACCTCTAAGCTATCTGCACCTAAGCTAAAATAATTAAATGTATGTGAATGCAATAAATGAATATGAATATAGATAAGGAAAATGACTAAAAACGTCAGAGTGTCAGCACGCTCGTAATCTCATTCTTTATCAACACAACACGGCCATACAAAGGTTGGCTGGAAGAGATCGCTTCTAAACGATAAGGCCGCCCATTGTACTTGTCTTATGTTTTTTTCTAAATGTAATGTTGTTTTCTGGTGTACAATTAAGAATTTTTGTATTGTATTGTAAAGTTACCTAGAACCTTATACGAGTAAGGTACATAGGTCACAAGACCAATCACTTTGAAACTATGGCATTCCGATCAAAATGTCACATGTTGGAGGCGTAAGATTGCCCTTGAGCTGTTCGAGCGTGCAAATGTACGTGAAGTCCTATGTCGAACAAATGTCGGAATCTGTTCTATTTTATCAAAAAACAATAAAATAGGTTGAGGTTTTTCGCTTTTTGGCTCAATATACCTAATTGCGTCGTGGGACGACGTTGTTTTGACAGCCTCTAGCTGAGAAATTTTTTATTGTTTTCGGCAGGGTCACCAACGAATACATGTGAGCTTCTTATACAGGGTTATTGGTAAATCAATGACACGCGTAAAATGCATGTTCTACCCATCAACACGAGCACGTTCGTGAAGACGCGAACGCCTTAATTTTTATAATTGATAGAGAGAAGCAGAGGTTTAAGTATGTACCCCATCGGGAGAAGGAGGTTCTATGTTCTTCTGAATGTATTTTGATTTTCCCGTCAATTGTGGACCGACCGTTAGGTATAGATTTTGATCTGACTCTTTCGTTGTTGTTTTACGTTCAGACTAAAAGCAAAGAAAACATGTCTGAACGTATAACCTCTATAGAATTCATAAAGTTGTTTTTATAAATTTAAAATTTTGAAGGTTTTCTAACAACCTCGGGAATCATTCTACATTTATATAATGATTATTGAACAATGAAACCAAAAATTAAAAAATAAACTTTTCATGCGGTCTAGCGCTATAGTGTGGTGTAGAGGATGCCGAAAACTATGTAATAAAATTAATGTAAATTTTATTATGTTTATACCAAGCTTCATTAAAATTCCGAAATACTTTCGACGAGTCGAGATGTTCGAGATGAAACTTCTCGTTTCGTTAGTTACTTTGCAAATTAGCATTCTAAATTAGTTTTCACTACGCAAAACGAAAACCTGCTAAAAATTAAGGTTTCATCAATCAGGGTTTCTACCTGAAGTCTGTGAACAGTCGAAACTTATTTGAATCCATCTAACAGCTTTGTAAATGGCACCTAAAAGCCATCATTGTTATCACATCAACCCATACACGTCCACTGCTGGACATAGGCTTCAATCTTACGACGCCACAAAGAACGGTCCTGAGCCGCCTCCGCATCCATCGACTCCCTGCGACCGCTACAATGTCTTTGGTCCATCGAGTTGTTGTTCTCACAACACTCTGTTTCGCGGCTGCCACTCAAGAGCCTTTACACCCCAGCGGTTATCAGTTCTCCGAGCTATATGACCTGATCACAGCCACTTCAGCTTACTAATTCCACCCAAAAACCAATGAAGAAGTAATACATTGGGGATTTCATCATAATTGCCCACGCACGACATAGGCCTCCCCATACCACGCCACAAATAGCGATCATGGGCCGCCTCCATCCATCGACTCCCTGCGACCGCTACAAAGTCCTTTAGATTTACCAGTTGTTAACGCAACTCAATAACTGGAAACCAATTATTGGTTGGAACGATTCATTAATAACTTTGACACCGCATTCGCAGCCTATCCGCTAATTATTGACTAATTATCATGCATTCAATTCAGTGTAGATTTCAATCAAGATTGATTATCAATGTCGATTTGACAATTTACGAGTACCTCTATATTTCAACCAATATCGAGGAATTGAAAATTTCTTTATACTGCAAATGGGGTCGAACTGACAGCATTTGTAAGTCTTTGGTTTATTATATTCCACAATTTACTTACTTACACCTGTGGCTCAGCGACCCAAACCAGATCTTAGTCTCCGACACAACACTTTTCCAGGCATCTCGGTACAGAGCTGTCTCTCGCCAGCTTTGGGCGTCGATTTCACGGAGATCGGTCGGCTTCGTCGATCCAGCGAGAGCCTACATATGGCGGCCGACTGGTCTACTCCCGAAGGTTTTCCCTCTTACGCGTTCTTCACAGCCCGATCCTCTTTCATTCTCACAACGTGTCACAGCCAGCGGAGGTGAGCACTCTTGAACTCGCCAGTGGCGTTAGGTTGAAAGAAGAAGACAAACTCCTCGTGGCTGAGTGTAAGGTGCTGCGTAAGATCTTTGGTCCGACCAGACGAGCGGATGGATCCTAGCGAGTTCAGAAAAACCAGAAGCTAGAGGACCTGTATATTCCACTAGGCTTGCTAAAATTAATTTACACACGAAGATATGTAATCCTATTCTATAAATATTTTAAAGGCGAAAATTTGTGAAGATGTTAAGTTGTGTGATGTTTGGGTGAAGACAAAGCTAAAACCACTCGACGGAACGGTCCGAAATTTCCCACGGATTTAGTTCTAAATATCGAAAAAACGCTGTAGAAGCATATGTTGAGTATCAAAGTAGAACGCTCAAAAGCGCACATTAGCGTTTTTGACAGCACACTTTCATTTGCATATCACCCTCATCCAATACTCATTTGAATACCTAATTGTTTAATCCCGTTTGGGATGCATTTCATCATTCTGATTTATTGCAGCGTGGGATGATATTTAATATTGTATGGCGAGACTGATAATATTTAAATAGAAGCAATGGCGCGTAGGTCTAAGGTCCGCCTGCGATGCAGGGGGTTGCGGGTTTGATTCCCACCTTGAAACAATTGTTTGCATTATCTGCAAAAATGTGTTCTGGATATTTTTTATGTATAATAAAAATAGATTATCAATGTGTATATTCACTTATCTATAAATAACACAATACCTAGCTTGGGGAGAGGATGACGCTGTGTGGATTATCCAGGACTATTTATTTATTTATGCACATAGCCATAGCCCGCTGTGCCGAGCTAACCATGATAACAACTTGCATACATAAAGAAAGGGGCTGACAATGATATCATCTCTCATGCTGTCCTGCTCAGATCGGATTTGAACTGAGCAGTACAGCATAAAAAATGACGTCATTCTCAATCCTATTCTAAACGTGCGCAGGTTATACAAGTCTAGAGCGTAAGCGTTTTTTCGAGTAGCATGGGTGAAACATGATTTTCACATCACAAAAACTAAAGATTTGATAAAAAATAGTGTAAGACGCCCTCCGACCAGGTGTGATGACAATTTGCGTAAGACTGCTGGCAGATGCTGGAAACGGCAAGCTGATGACAGGGCGCTATGGCGCTCATAGGGGAGGCCTATGTCCAGTAGTGGACTAATATAGGCTGATGATGATGACATGACCGTATTTGTTGCCCTTACCCTTCTTACTGGATAGTTTGCACGGGATAAAACCTCCATATCTCAATCTTGAAAAACAAACAAGCGCACATACCTAAATTACATAAGCGTTTCATATTTGGGAAACACATCCCCAGCTCGACTTGTTTTCGTTTCATGGTATACGCAAACAAACGTGTTCAGGGGAAAGGAATATCACGTCACGCTTGTTGTGAACGAAAAGTTTTCGCGTCGTTAGATAATTTTTATACTACGATGAAATGCTGAAAAACCATTTTGATCTAAAATTAAGTTACCTTTCTATTGTCAGTTGTTTAAAGACGTTACCTTGCGTATTGAATGCCAAGAATACACTTTAAATTTCATAATCATCATCATCAGCCTATACTAGTCTACTGCTGGATATAGGCCTCCCCTAATGAGCGTCATAGCGCTCTGTCTTCAGCTTGCCGCATCCAGCATCTGCCAGCAGTCTTTCGCAAATCGTCATCCCACCTGGTCGGAGGACTTTAAATTTAGGTAAGTATTAGATAAATTCTGAAAACGTGATTTCTTCAAATTTTTTCTATTTATATTTCTGTTCTTTACAAAAATCCTGAAAACGATACAGATATAGAAAAGAAATTAAGAGGAAATATATACCTTATTAGGTATGGATTTCCTTTTAAATTTAGCTTATAAATAAATCCAGAAAACGTGACAAAAAAACAAAAGAAATCAAGAGGAAATATATACCTTTTTAGGTATGAATTTCCTTTTAAATTTAGCTATTAATAAATGCTGAAAATTTTGAAAATAGAAAAGAAATCATGAGGAAATCTATACCTTTTTAGGTTTAGTTATCTTTTCTATTTCATCTACATTTGCAGGATTTATTTAATACCTAAATTGAATGTACTTGGCATTCGATGCGCGAGGTAATGGAGAGAGCAATATCTCTAAACAAGTAGCAAATTAAGGGGTGGGTTACTTAATCTGAAATAGGTTTTTCTTTTATTCGAGGCCACCAAATACCTCTACGGTAGAACTCTATTGCTATCAGCAACCAAGACATTCCTCGGAATAGCCTTTTAAAAAACCTTTCTGCGGAGATCGGGGCCTAAGAAACGACCCCTTTAACGCATTTCCTGAATGTCGTAGTAAGAAATTAAATAAATTCCTAAAAAAATGAGATTTCTCGAACCCACGTCCCACCTTCTATACGTGTGATCTAACCAACTAAGCCACGAAAGCCGATACTCGCCTCATCGAAAATCTTATGACCTCTTTCGGGTCTTTACTGAGAGTGGGATGCGGGTTCGAGTTCCGCCGAAACCGATTCTTTTGGGATTTTATTTAATTTCTTAGACATTACCTAGAGTGCGAGTATAATACAAAACCTTAGATGTCGTAGGAGTCGAGGGAACCTTCCGTAAGAGCAGCAGCTTACTTCGCTGTATTCTTAACACCTCCACTGCGATCATCAGTCTGCCTGCCAAGCGTGGTGCTTATAGCAACCCCCCATTTGTTGGACCAAGCACGTTCAGCATTTATTTGTGTTGAAGAGGAAGAGTCATTTCACATAAACTACCAAAAAATGTTCTTTTCCCATAGAACTAATTGCTTCCAAACTTCCAACCCTAAGCAGATACATGTAGAGCCCTCGCTGGCCCTTACAACACAAGTGACTCGTCATTTTAATTAAGCCGCAGCTCGTCAGGTAATTCTAACTTTATTAGACTCCTACTTAACCTTTAAATTCAGGGAGGCTTTGGAAAATTTAGTTGGGAACGCTGAGAGAATTATTTTTAGGTGGTTGTTTTAAATTTAAAGGAGAGTGAAAGGTTTGTTAACTCGCCATTGAGTATTGAAAACGGTATCCTTTCTTTCAATTATTGTTAACTAGATGACTCTTGCCCTTCGTATCACATACAATGGTTTTTCCCTATTTATTCTAACAAATATTGAAATAGGTCAAGCCGTTTTTAAGTTTTGGTGAGACTGCAATTGCAATTGTTTTTTATACATACAGATTTTAAAATAGTTTTGTATCTTTGGGCTTGGTTTGATTGCAATGTCTTATTAGTATTTTATTGATATTCAATGTAGTACCTACGGTAAAAAATAAAAGGGAAATACAAAAGTTGAAGCAACAATCATTTTAGCCATTCCGGTTTTATAAGTATTATATTTTATTATGTTCGTGGTCTCATCCCATAGGGCATAAAACTCAGTCTCAGAAAATTTTAAAAGCTTTTGAAACTATTTTCTAGAATCCAGATAAGTAATATTAATTAACAGAGCCCAGCAGACCGGACAGAATGCCCGGGAGACCTTATTTAATGACATCGGCTTCGCAATACAAACTCAGGGAATGAGGCAACTCTCAAAAGAAATGAGTTATGACGTTAACTAGCTTCTACCCACGATTTTACTTACGTCATCATCAATATGTTAGCTCAAATACAAATACAAAATTCTTTATTGTACAGCATTTCAGTTACTTTTTATTTTAATGTATACCAACTAGTACCTATTTACTTAACAGCTAAAAATAATTACAACTAATATATTATATATATATAATATATTGTACACCATAGACATTAAACATAAAAGTACAATGTACAGCCTTATCGCTAAGAAGCGATTTTATTGTCACGATTTGACACACTATAATCGCCACTCTGAGTATGCGGGTTGGGAATCTCAGTTTGGTGATGGTATTGCTCTGCAATTCTCGTCATCCATACCGCAATGCTTGATAACGAAAGTTTTCAATCAGTGCGTCCTACCCGTCATGACCTACGGAGCTGAAACGTGGACACTCATGGTAGGGCTGGTCCACCAGTTTAAAGTCGCCCAGCGAGTTATGGAGAGAGCTATGCTCGGAGTTTTTCTGAAGGATAGGATTCGCAACGAATACATCGGACAGAGAAACAAGGTTATCGACTTATCTCAAAGGATTAGCGAATTAGCAAGCTGAAGTGGCAGTGGGCTGGCCATATCTCGAGAAGAACTGACAACCGTTGAGGTAAACGTGTTCTTGAGTAGATAAAGACAAACGTATTGTAGGACGCCCTTCAACCACGTGGGTTGACAAAAGACTGCTGGCAGATGCTGGATGCGGCAAGCTGAAAACAGGGCGCTATGGTGCTCATTAGGGGAGGCCTACTATATCCAGTATATCCAGGAGTTAACTTATTTAGGCTAATGATTATGATGATATTAAAAGAAGCCTCATAAAAACAGAAACTGTATCCGATTCAAACTCTACAAAATAACACAATAGACACAATACATTTTTAGTTTCTTAGTCCGTTTGAATCCAACAATAGTCATTTGAAAGGAGGACAAACAAGACTCGCGCCTGTGTAACTGCCGATAGCATTGAATGCACACAAGACTGCACAGAAATAACATTGATACACTGCTAACAAAGGCTGGGTTTATCCTAGATCGCTATTTACAAAAAGGAATAGTTTCTCAAGGCTGGTCTTTTGAAAAAATCAACATTTTTATGATCTTCGATATCCTACTGCTGTTCAAATATGAAATCTAGAATTTTTAGACTCCTACACCTAATATTCATTTACGCACTGATTGAAAACTTTCGTTTTCAAGCTTTGCGGTTTATGGTCTTTTAATAATTATGAGCTCTTCATATTGAAAGAGCGCCATTGTGACCATATGAGGCGCTCATTAGGGGAGGCCTATGTCCAGCAGTGGACTAATATAGGCTGATGTTGATGATGATGATATTGAAAGACGCCTCATAAAAACATTTTGAACGATTTGTTCATAGATTTTGAGAACACAAATCCACGGGACTCTTTCACTTCGTTGATAAAAAAAAAGTAAAAGTTTTGCTAGGCAAAATAAAATAGATTTTAAACACATCAATTATTATCACCTAGCTAGGCAGTCCACCCCGGTTTCGCACGGATAGTTATTTTTTCGTCAATTTTCCAATGCTTTTATACTTCTTATCCTATACCGGATTAAGAAAAATGCAACAAATCACATACCATGAAAATCGGTCCCGTCGTTCTTGAGTTATAAATGGTGTAAATAATACGACTTTGTTTTATGTATACCTATAGATTTCGTCGATTTGTACGATTGTACGATTTGTAGGGTACTTATCGTCTAGAGATGAGCTGTTTTATGTTGATTAGGAATTGGTAATGAGTAATTATAAGCTAAGGTTAGATGTGATTAGAATGTGATGGAACTATTTTGAATTGAAACTTGCGTGGAAAGAACAATTCACCATGGAACCATGTCAAATCCATTTTGACAACGAGTGGACTGTGACGTTACGTGCAGAGTGTGCCACAAATGTGACAGTAAATATTTTACTTTGACAGGGTTTCATCCAATAGGTAGTATAATAGTACGTACCTATAATTAGTGCACATCGATTATTCAAGTTGAAATTATTCCTTATATAGATTTATTAATTGTAATTTTTATTTAATTTTGTAATTACTATCACCAGCATCATCATCAGCCTATGCTACTCCACTGCTGGACATAGGCTAATGAGCGCTATAGCAATTAGTATATGACATGAATAGGTACCTAATTGAAATCAGTTTATATGGTTACTAACATGTAAATAGGTAGTTGCACTAACAATTATGGTGAACCGCCGAAATAAAATAACTTGAATTGAATTGAATATCTAATAAAATATATTTTGAATTCGTAACAATGAATCCAGCCGCCGTCTCAGCTGACCACAGGCATTTGCCATTGGGACTGCCCCAGTGACAAATGCCAATACTGTGGCATTTGCCAACCGTTCCGATATCTGGAAATCCAATGAACATGCGTGTCGAAACTAAACCCTATTACAAGTGCCGTACGGCGACAGTTCCTGAATTTACTGAAATTACAGTAGTAACATAGTTGAACCGGCGAGAACCAGATTCAAAGCCGATTCCAATGATTCAGGAATTGAGTAATTGTGATTTGACCTTATATTATTGAAATAAGATGAATAGACTTACCTGGTGTATTTGGTAGCTTTGACTACGTTCGATTTATCTACACTAGGTAAAGCACACTAATATTATAAATGCGAAAGTTTATGGATGGACGGATATATGGATGTTTGTTGCTCAATCACGCCAGAACGGCTGAACGGATCTGGATGAAATTTGAGACAAAAATAGATAACAGTCTGGAATATCACATAATTTATATTTTATCCCGAAGTTCCCACAGAAACGGGAACTACAGATGAAAACGCGAGGCGCTACTAGTAATATTATCAATTCGAAAGTAACTCTGCCCGTTTGTAACTTTTTCACGCCTACACGGCTGAACGGATCGTATTAAAGTTTGGCAAGTAGGTAAATGTTGTCCCGAGAATGGATATAAGCTACTTGTCAAATGCGTGCTAAGCTGTAGGTATCAGCTAGGATCCTTTATCACATTAAATAAACCAGAACGTTCCAAAACAGGAAGTACCACCAACCGAAAAGTTGGCTGTAGGATTAAACTACGTAAGTTAGCGCCTAAAAATAATCCATATCATGTTCATTATCTGATATAATAATGTTAATATGCTACGATTACGTTCGATTACATCGGCAAACGTAGTGTAGGGCGCCCTCCGACCAGGTGGGATGATTTGTGAAAGACTGCTGGCAGGTGCTGGATGCGGCAAGCTGAAGACAGGGCGCTATGTCGCTCATAAGGGGAGGCCTATGTCCAGAAGTGGACAAATATAGGCTGATATAGGCTGAAATATAGGCAGAGATGGTATATCTGTGCACGAGTAGAAAGACGTCGTGAGGAAAATAAAAAAAAAATAAAAAAAATTGCTAAATACAAGTAGTGTGTGAGAAAAAAATACCTTGTTTGGATTAGGTGATAATCTCTTTTAACATATACGACATGAAAAAGATATATTGTTGGTTTGCCGTGTATTTTATTCATAAAGTTAAGCCTTTTACAATACTGCACTACTCGCTATTATTTTAATGAAATGATTTATGAGAACATTTTCAGATTATACGTACACGTTAACAATACATAACTAGAAATTGTTTAGTGACTTAATTTATTCCTAAAATCAGAAGAGCTTGCTTAGAGTACCTACATTCATGGCTTCTTAAAGACAACTATAAAGACTTTGATGAGACGGAGACGTCTTATCATAATGAAGGTAACTATGTAAACTATGCAAGTACGTGGTGGTATTTATATAGTAGTACGCTTTGTAGCGTTTTTTTTTTACCTTTTTTTTACCCATGAGAAAAATTAATTAGGAGACTTGATGATTAATTTATCCTTCATGACCAATGGATAAAAATTAATGTTTGAAGTACCAGGACATCATAGGTATTGCAGAGGTATTTTCATTTAACCTAGAAAAAATACTCTGCTATATTCATGCTGTCCTGGTATTTAATAAAACACATTCACACAATATTCATGTTTAACTGATTCAAATCCTTTGTGTTTTCACACAATCTTTCCATCTTTTTTTTTTGTAATCGTCTTCCCTTATATTCTTTCACGTTCAGAAAGGATATCATTATCATCAGTTGGTATTATCGCATCACGTTTCCTATGAAATCTAAATCATATTTATTCTCTGAAATTATCTCTATAATTTTTCTAATAATTTTTTGTAATTTTTATAATCACTATGCCCTTTTACAGTCAACTCTTATTATTTATTTCTTATTAAGTCATTAAGTTTAGCGTACTATAAATAACAGAAATCAGTCGTTCTGTTTCTCTTGATTTGGAAAATCTCTTATGGAGTTTCTTTTTATAAATGAATAACTTGGTATTGTGTACCTTTTAAATATACACCAGTTATTAATACTCAAGTTAGAATTAACGTCAAAAAAACTAAATAAAAAAGAAATGATATGAAATGTGAATACATTTTACATAATTAATATTAAAAGTACTAGGTAGGTACCTAACTTTTTTTATTATTTATTACTTTACTTGTAGCTTTTCTGATTTCTGCCAGACTTGAAAATCAAATATCAAAATCAAATATCAATAACGTTTATTTCTTTAAGCTTACAAAATAAGCACTTAGCACATTAACATTTATAGTAGGTACAAGCTTACATCTTTAAAAAATACTTAAAATCTTATTCAATAACATAAATTTAATAAATTAATGAATCCTGCGCAAAGTTCAATTATTTTTTTTAATACCGCATGCTACAGTGTGCGTGCATGGACCTTAATATTATCGTGTGAATGCAATAAAGCAGAGCTTGTGTGCTTGTATAAATATTTTATTATAATAAAAGCGTGCTTTATCAGCGAGTACGCATCGTAGGCTTTTTACAAAGTGGTTTTATGGTTGCTGTAAAAACTTTACGGTTTTTTTCTAAGCTTTGCATTATTCAGCTTGCATAATGGATTTTGTTTGCACATTTCATTATGGCCCTAACATAGGTAGACTATATTTTTTATATAGGATACCCAAATCTCCTCAACTGGTCTATGAAATAATTTCATTGTTTTGAATAACCTAAAGATCGACTTCGAATCGCTTATTTTTAAAAAGTAATTATTTTTAAGTGTCCCGAAACTCAACTTCAAGCCCAAAAAGACAGACATGTAGGGTTCATGATAACCCAGAAAAACCACAAATTTATGGGTCTATCTCCAATGGTGTTTGAGTTATAGGATTTTTACTGAAAATCTGTTTTTTCTGCCCTGAGTCTAACTTTTTAATACTGTGACGTCAAGATGTCAATATTTGATTTTTATATTGGTATTTCAAACTCATATAACTCATTTATTAGTATATAATAGTTATAATAGTTTAGTATAATAGTTATATAATAGTTTAGATTTGTAAGAAATACAAATAAAAAAATAAAAAAAAAAACAATAATGCCCATAGTTAAAAAAATAGTTTTGTTCTATTTCAATCGTTTTTAATAGTAACCTATTGAACAAACCTAGGTATTTAAAAAACTTTGATTATTCATACTAAAAAAAGTCCACCATAGACTGGCATGTTCGCTTAAAAGTTGACGCAATTATCTTAGATTTACAAATGATAGAATACGTATTACTTTTTACCTTTAAAGATTTATTTTGTTTTTCTGATATTATACCTAAAATCCAAACAGCTCCACACCTTGTACCTACATTTGACCTACTAAATACTGAATTCAAACGAGTTCCAATTAGTTTTTCTGGGTCGTCATGAACTCAATCTTCCGTTTTCGGCTTGACATTGAGTTTCGGGACACCCTGTATATAAAAATCCCTCTCTCCTCCTTCCCTCAAGAATACATATTTTATTCTATGACGACCTAGGGAGAATCTTCAATAGAACAATCGGTCCATAAACAGAGAAACCAACGAACATTTATAATAAACACACCTACTTACACCCAAACATAAAACTTCCTTCACTTTTCGAAGTCGGTTAAAAATTAACAAAAACATACTACAAGAAAAAATTCAATGAGAAAACTTCATATTTTTTTGTTTTTCTTTACAATTACCATTAATTAAAAGGATGGCCTACATACGACTTATTATACAAATAGCCCCTGGCACTCGCTAACCACGTACTATATGGTAAATTAGTGCCCGAGTGCCCGAGGGACCCGCCATGCTACTGTTACATCGCAGCTTTAATTAGCGTCCCGCTTGTGTGCCCCTGCAATATGAAGCGATGGACATAAAATAGGACAGGATGTCATGATTATATGGTATGCCATGAGAGACGTATTAGCTTACGGGTTGGGCTAGTTAACAGTGTTTTACTTTTAAGAGTTTATACAACCTCAAGTTTTTGTGAAAGAAGAGTTTTTGTAGATAGATATAGAATTTTGCGTTCATAGGAGCGGGACAGGACATGCAAAAACAACGCAACGCAAGCCCAAAAATCAAGTTTTAGCTTCATCGCCTACATCAGTCCACAGCTGGACATAGGCCTCCCCTAATGAGGAGCGCCATAGCGCCCTGTCTTCAGCTTGCCGCATCCAGCATCTGCCAGCAGTCTTTCGCAAATCATCATCCCACCTGGTCGGAGGGGCCTATACTACGTTTTCCGAGTCGCGGTCTCCACTCAAGAACACGTTTACCCCAGCGGCTGTCGGTTCTTCTCGAGTTATGTGATATAGTTTTAGCTTATAATCTATTAAGTAATACTTTATAATTGAAAAAAAAAAAAAAAACATAGAAAACGTTGTTTATATCTAGTTCTATTACCATGCTTACTATCAAGATCATAACTTCTGCATTTATTGAGAAATTAAGGTTTTAGTAAGAGTTTAGAGGTAACTTTGCGATTTTTTCTTTCGAGAAAATTTTGTGAAATCGTGCTTTCAAAACATTTGCTCGATAGACTGAGTCTTGAGCTTTACCACATATAAATTTCAAAGTTAAATATTTAGTGGTTCGGAAAAAATGGAGATCTGACGGAGTTTATTTGAGGTAGTAGGCCACTAGCGCCGCCACCTACTTTATGATGATGATGATTCTTTGTTAATGGCAATATGAGTCTGGTTGGACTCTTTTCTGTCAGTGTCAAGTTATGGAAAATAATATTAAAATATGAGTTATCAAGTTATGAAGAATGTTGATATTTTCACCAGAGCCTAGTTCGTTATCTAGCAGGGTACACCACGTGCAGGTTAGGTTGGCTTGGGAGACAAGATCTTGGAGTCTCCCTTGTACCCCACCTACTTTATCTTATTATTCAGTTTAGCAAAGGAAATGTCAAAAATCCATCACAGTTTGTGATACCATAGACATAGAATTTTTTCACTACGTGATACCTAATAAAAGCTTTTTAGAATGCCAAACATAGCCCATGTCACTACCTAAAAAAGTAGCTTAGTAATAGTGAAATAATTTTTGAAATCGGTCCTGTAGTTTTAAAGTTTATTCGTTACATTAAATATACAAATCTTTCCTCTTTATAATATTAGTGTAGATTACTGTTATGCCGCAAGTATAGTTATGATAAAACAACGCGGCAAAAGATATTTTGAATGTTGTCTATCTCTTAAAAGAATGGAGAGGCCTTTATACTTAACTAGCTGTGCCCGCGGTTTCACCCGCGATAAAAGGATACCATTTACCTCCCTGTCAAATATGATTAAAATCCCTTCAGCGAAATCCTTTAAGCGTAAGGAAGAAAACAGACAGACAGAGAGAAATACAAAGTTACTTTAGAATTTATGGTGAATAATTGCAACAAAAAATCCAATCTTTTCTATTCTTTAAATTGCAAGTTTTAAACATTAACAGACTTTTATACAAAAACATCAAAATCGTTTCACGTAGAATCACAACATATCGCTGTACTTTTAAAGCTTAAGATAAAATTCGTTTTTTTTATTATATAACAATAAGGAGAGATAAAAAAGAAAAAAAACCCTTATATACCCTTATATATGTATACAGTTTCTTTGCTAACCAATGGAATAAACAAAACATTTTGTTGTTGCATCAGAACTCATCAAAATAACTATTATCGATTCAGTAATTGGTAATAATTGTTTTCATGAGTTCTGATTGATAAGGTTCTTTATCGATCGGTTTTTGACGACCGATGTGGCGCGGCTGCTGAAGGTCCGCCTGCGACGGGGGAGGTTGCGGGTTCGAATTCCGCCTTAAGACAAATGTTTATACGATTTCTGCAATTATTTTTTTAGGAAATATAAATACCTAGACTACTAGGTATATCTATGTATACTTACTAAAAATAATATATTTCCCCTAACTTACTCGCGTTTTGACAACTGATCTAAAATTCCAATCATGCTTCCCTACCTACAGGTTATCCCATGTTTTAAATCTTAGCAATAAAATTTTACATTCAGCAATTCTACACAAAACGTATAATGTCTTTATTCATAATATCCTGAGTTCCAGCTCTTACGACAGAAACACTTGGGTACTATGTAAATTTTAGTAAAATACGTAAATTTAAACCGTATTATTTTAGGTTATGACGTTTCGCATTCTACGTGAAAGTAGAGGACCTACATAAATTACAGGGAGCGGCATTATGGAGCTTAGTAACGAAAAACTAGTGCCACTACCGTTTAATTAATTTACTACAATATGACCTAAAGAAATATGACCTTAACAACTGAGAAAATCTTAAGAACCTTTTTGTGTTTCAAGAACATAACATACCATCAAAGTAATCTTATTATTGTACATAATATGTACAATAATAAGATATATATTATATATATATATATAATAATGATATTATCATTAATTGTTTGGTAATTTATATCACACTAGTATTATCAATGCGATAGTTTAGATGGATGGATGAGTAGATGGAAGGATAGATGGATGAATAGATGGATGTTGCTCAATCACGCCAGAACGGTTGATCGTATCTGGATGAAATTTGGCACAGAAATAGATTATAGTCTGAAATAGCACATGCGCTATATTTTATCGACGACCTCTGTGGCGCGGTGGGCGAAGGTCTGCCTGCGACGCAGAAGGTTGCGGGTTCGATTCCCGCCTCGGGACAAATGTGTGTATTCTGTATTCAAGGTGTTCTGGTCGTTTTCTATTTATAATAAAAAATATCTATCTATGTATTGTATTATATTATGTATATCAGTTATCTAGTACCCATAACACAAGCTTTGCTTAGCTTGGGGCTAGATAATGCTGTGTGAATTGTCCAGCATTATTTATTATTATTTATTTTATCATACAATTCCCACGGGAACGGGAACTACGCTGATAAAACCGCGAGGCTTTGCTAGTTAATAAATATACTTTAAATAATTGACTGGTCAAATTCCCAAAAAGTATTTTATTAAGCTACACGACTGAACACACAACGTCCAAAATTATTTTCCTTCTCATGAAATTTGATGTCTGTCATTATTGCTTCCTTCCTTTCCGTTTCAGCAGAATTCTGAGAAGGCAATTATTTTAATTAAAAGTACTAAAATTTATGCTTCAAAAGACCAATATCTTTAAGCCAAATTGACAAAACGGTAGGTAACTTTGGCCGATTCTTTGGCAGTTAAGAAAGCTTTGTAGGCAGAACTTTGTATAGACGGTTTATAAATAGATTAGATGAGATGACTTTCAAGCAGGCTTAGTAAGCAGTGAGTAAGTTGTTGTTATGAAAAGCACAAATAATGAAGTGGTCGAAATGCAAAAAACATGGATTTAGTAGGTATCAGTGAACATAATATATAATATCCAGCATAATTATATTCAATATCTTTCAGTGTTGTTTTTTCACATGTAACTACAGATTAAAATCCATTAGAGAAACCAAGCCGCAAACAATTCTTTTTAAAGCTAAGATTTTTTTAATTTGTTTCAACCAATGCCTTTTATGTAGCCATCCCGAATTTGTCGACCTTTTGACGACCTCCGTGGCACGGTGGGGGAAAGGTCCGACTGCGATGCAGGAGGTTGTCGGCTCGTTTCCCGCCTCGGGACAAATCTTTGTACGATCTGCAGATTTTTGTTCCGGGTGGTATGGTTGTTTTCTATTATATGTACAATAAAAATATAAATAAGTTGTCTAGTATCAAGTAGACAAGTTCTTAATAACCAAGAGGTGTTCTTTCTCACTCTATAACGTATAAAGAAAATAATGCTGGACAATTCACACACCATTATTGAGTCCCAAAATAAGGGGGATTAAATATTTTCCAATGCAATAGTTCCAACGTTAAAGAACATTCTTTAACGTTCCTGACTTTTCATTGAGAATTATAAATATATGTAATAAATAATGCTGGACAATTCACACTGCATTATCTAGCCCCAAGCTAAGCAGAGCTTGTGTTATGGGTACTACATAACTGATATACATAATATAATACAATACATAGATAGTTCTTTTTATTATACATAGAGAACGACCAGAGCACCCTGAATAAATGCCTGCAAATCGTACCAACGTCTGCAGATCGTACTATCGTACAAACTTTTGTCCCGCGGGAATCGAACCCGCAACCACCTGCGTCGCAGGCAGACCTTCACCCACCGCGCCACAGAGGCCGTCAAATTATATATAGAGTTGAGAAATATATAGTAGTGAAATATATGTAAATAGTTCCTTTTTGAAAAATCTGGAACGTTATAGAATGTTCTATAACGTTCCTGATTTTTCATTGAGAAATAGGTTGATGCTTACTTTGAAAGCCACTTAGTTATTCCTTCTGATCGAGGTCAAGCGAGGCTCTGTATACTATCGCATTTCAACTCGCCATCTAATCTCCAGTGAGTTGTGGAAGCTGCAATTATTTTAATGATCCGACGACGAGCATTGGCTTACGGAAATGTACAAAAGATGTGGAATAACTTGCAAATCTTGCAACTTTGCAAAAGACTTCAAAAACGTTACCTTGTCAACCGACTTCTAAAAAAGGAGCTAGTCAATTCGGCTGTATTTTTTATTCAGAATCATAAGATTAATAAACTTTACTAACTAAAAGAAAATTACAAACAAATAATAGAATTAAATTAAAATTAGTATTTACTATTGAAACAATTGAGCTAACTGCAGACTATAGCAAACAAACAACAGGTAGCTCAACTGATCCATATCAATATCAGTCGGAAGCGTGTCAGAGACACTGGCTGCATTGCCCCGCTGTTTGGCAATGCTGATGCCCTGTGCCAGATGCTCACCAGCTCTCAGGTCACGCGTCGAATCGACCAGACGATCAGTCAATTTTTTGAAAATCCGGGGATCCTCGGTTTCCCAGGGACCCAAGGGTCTCGACTCCAAGGGGAGCAAAAGCTTAGGCTCTGTCGAGATCTGCATATTTGGATCTGCGGCCATATATGCCGCCGCACCAGCCCTCACGGAAGTCCTACGAAGATAGGAATTCGTGTGTGTACATGTAGCGTCCCACACAATAGGCCTCCCCAACTCCCATGGGATAAACTTAGATTACTTTTCTCTTAACAAAACAAAACCTATTTACACATCTAGGACGGATTTTATTTTCGAGAAGTCTACGTCCTCCGGCATTCAATTATAATCCATGTCCGTATCTTTTACCGATTAAATTTTTATTATCAATCGATTTTTTTATATACATTATTGATTTATATTTATTGGTGATTTTTGTTATTTTTACTCAATATTTCTTTATATTTTACAGACTTACTAATGCGTCATAATGACTTTAGTTTTTAGAACCCGACTATTATAATGCTAATAAATCGCTCTTGAGCGATAAGACCGCCAATTGTTACATATTTGTTTTTGTTAAAGAATTAACTTTTATTTTTGTTTGTTATGTTAAACTTATGTGTGCAAAAAAGCATTTTCTATCTATCTACCTATCTAATAAACCACTTATTTTGCTTCTTGTAAATATGTGATATGAATTAAAAGGGCAACCTCAACGCACAAAAGATTAAAGTCATCAAAGGAATAAGTAAGCCGTATCCCAACAGAGGAAAATTGGCATAACGATGCAGTATAATTAAAAACATAAAGCTCGCAGAAACTCTCATCGTGTTTTATTAACACGCTCTTCCGTGAAGCTGAATATTTTATTATTGTTATAGTAGTTTCTGCATTTTTCCCGGATAAAATATTGTTTTATAATTATACGTCACACCTGTCTACGTATTAGGGTACAATAGAGAGATAATTAGTCTAGGGTAGAATAGTGAAAAATTATGTTACTTTGTCATCACACTAAAATTATAAATTTACAAAAGTTTAGATCGATGGATGGATAGATAGATATTTGTTGCTCAATCACGCCAGAACGGCTGAACGGAACTGGATGAAATTTGGCAAAAACATAGATTATAGGCTTGAATAGCACATAGGTTATTCTGTGTCCCGGAATTCCCCCGGGAACGGGAACTACGCGGGTAAATCCGTGAGGCGTTGCTAGTGCACAAATAATTTTAATTACATTCCTCAACTTCAATAATGTACGCAATGTACGATGCGATGTCATTATTGTGTACTGCCCACGGCTTCGCATGCGTTGTTTATGTTATTTCTAAAAATTGCCCACGTTTGATTCCACACTTAAAGCTACATCTATCCAAATTTTAGATCTTGATGATCAATAAAAATAAAACTTGGCATTTTAATTTTGATTGGAAAATTTTCTGTTTCGTGATAGTATACTCTCATCAACACACAATAAGTATGGCACTTATGTTGTGTAGCTAAAAATCTTCCCCAAACAAGCCACAATTTTCTTGCCACAATCCCAACGTATGGCATTGTATTGACGAGGTCGTTATAGGTACGTTTTTACTACCAGAACTTTTGTAAACCACAAACTAGCCTCAAACTATTACAATGTTGGTATTCCCAGTGAATCCGCGTGCATAGTTGGTGGCATGGCAGTGGTCACGACAAACCAACACTTGATTCTTGGCACCGAGCCATACAAGCCGAGTGTACGTTCACACCTAATTAATAGTTCCGATTGATTTTATTTTTATTGTGCTTGTGTTTTCGAGTGGCAGTGGCGTAATGTATTTTCAAATTAGTTACCCAGTTTATTTGGAAAGCATCGAGTTAGAATAGGATTCAAACTCGATGTTGGAGAGCTAATAAATATAATAATAATTATAATAATTTAATTTAATTTATAATCATTATTATTATTGTAAATAGGTAGGTTTATTAAAACTCACACACCAGTCTAGCTACTGGTAGTATTACATTGATACCACTCATACAACAACAACATTGTAATATTTGACATGTTTTCTGTTAATAAATGTTTCTATTCTATTCTATTCTAAAACGATCTCTACTGGACTTAAGCATGTGTCCCTTATAAATTCAGTGCCAGAGTACTAATAGTATGATATTATTTTTCTACGTATTTGTTTGAACTATAAGTTCAAATTAAGTTTAGTAACTTAGTACAGTTCAAACAAATAAAATAGAACCTGAATGGAATGCTTGGTGAGTATAACCACAAAGCTCTTCGGTATAACCTCTCTCCGGGTTATGAGGGTGAGGGAATAGACAGTGCATCTGTGTTTGCGAGTACACTTTTGCATTGTTATAATTATGTCCTGCTCAGCTGGCTAGTCTCCGTTGAGACTGGCCGCCGTGTCCGAAATTCGGCTACGAGGGCATCATCATCATCATAACCATCGGAAATAAGCCAATAACAAAGTACCCCTGCAAGCATGCATTCTGAATTGCACTACCTGACGTCCGTTAAACTGAGGCATACTAAAATGCCATGTGCATGTGATTTCACAAACCATAATCGCTTTGCAAAGAACGTTGGGAATTTTCAGTCTCATGTTCAGGTTTGCCACGTAATCTTTTTTCAATAAATTCTATTGAATCTTGTCTCAGTAACTGTGATATTGGTAGTACACGGGGTCAATTAATGAATGGTTGGCAAGCTGCATTAAAAAAACTACGCATTATCATCAAAAAGAAATCAGATTCATATTGCTTTTGAGCTCTGGTACCTAAATGAGCAACCAAGTCAAGGCAATTTGAACGGGAATCAAATATCAAATATCAAATATCAATAACGTTTATTTCTTTAAGCTTACAAAATAAGCACTTAGACAAGTCAAATTTTATACTATAAACAGGTTTATAAATAGTCATTATTATCAAATAAGAAATATGATGTTATTGATTTTATTCGCTTCAATTTTTTGTCCACTAGTGGAAGAAGCGAAAAAGAAACCACTAGTAAGTTTTATAAAACTTAAAATTAATACATAATCTCAGTCTAAATATAATCTAATTTGTATATAACTCAATATTTATATAAAACTAACTAAGCTTAACATTATATCCCTTATATACCATTGTCGGTGTGGAACTGAGCGACATCTGGCCAAGCATTTACATCATTGATGTAATCATCTATGGAGTAATAGGCTTTCTTTATAAGATTTCGTTTTATGTACTGTTTAAATTTACGAATAGGGAGCTCAGTTGCTTCAGATGGAAGCTTGAATCAAAGATAAGAACTTATATATCCAACTTGTACAGGGTGTGACTTAGAGTGGTCAAGCCTATTCAACGATGAAGGGGCAATTTGTTTTATTTTATGGTCTTAGTGAATGTCACACACAACAGGTACGTTATTTTTTTGGAAGAAACAAGATAAATTAAATTAATTTAAAATTAGATTTTTGTTTTTTAAACATGTTATAGTGCAAAACTGTTGTGTTGGCAAACAAATGCTAATACACTCGAGAGCAATGAATCCGGGTCACTCAAAGAATCCAAAAAATCTCGGAAAGTAAGAATGCTAGGTTAATGCAATAAATTGTATTTAATAGACAATTTAATACTCCTTAAATGAAAGTATTAAAACTTCTTAGTTATTGTAAAGTTATATCATAAAAAAATCAAATTTGAAAAGGGAACACTGTCGAAGATGGAACTACGAAATTACAGGATTTGTTTTTGCTTTTGTTTGTAATCTGTCATTTATGTTGGTACATAAACCAGGTTGATAGTGCTCAGTATTCATTATTCAAGCTGAAATCATGTCGCTTACACTTGAAGAATGCACCAGAATACTTACATTGGTGGAAACCGGCCGGAGTCAGCGCGATACAGCCAGGACTGTCGGTGTGTCGCTGTCAACAGTACAAAGAGTTCTCCGACGTTACGAAGAAACTGGTTCTAACCTACGCAGACCAGGAACGGGCAGAACTAGGTGTACCACAGCACGAGAAGACCGATACTTGGTGAACACCATGCTTCGAAATCGCTTTCTCACAGGAACTGAACTCACAAATCAGTTTCGACGCCTCGGAGGAAGTAACCCAAGTGCATGGACAGTAAGACGTCGGCTTGCTGAATCTAACTTAAAACCCCTTAGACCTGCAAACGGCCCTAAACTGGAGCGTGGCCATCGTATTTCAAGACTAAGATATGCCCAGAACCACGTAAATTGGAGTATTGAAGATTGGTCGAAAGTTATGTTCTCCGACGAATTAAAATTTATGCTCTACAAGCACGATGGAAGACACAGAGTGTATAGAAGACCAGGGGAAAGATTCAAGCAAGCATGCATCGAAGAAAAAGTAGCCTACGGTGGTGGGTCTGTACTTGTGTGGGCCGGAATTTCCTCTGAAAGTCGCACAGAGCTGGTGATCATAGAAAACGGCTCTTTAACTAGCGTAAGATATGTGGAAGAAATCCTCAACGAACACGTTGGTCCATTTATGGTCAATTTGGGTGAGGATGCTATATTTATGCATGACAATGCCCGACCTCATACAGGTAGGATTGTGAATGACTACCTTCAAGAGATGAACATTACTTGTATGGAGTGGCCAGCGCGCAGCCCGGATATCAACCCGATCGAGCATGCTTGGGACGAGCTAGGGAGATGCGTAAAACAACGAAACCCTCCCCCAATCACGCTTCCTGAGCTCAAAATTGCTCTCACAGAGGAATGGGAGAATATTCCCCAAAATCGTATAAGGAACTTGGTGTACAGCATGCCAAACCGCGTAAACGCAGTAATGGAAGCACGAGGAGGTAATACGAAGTATTGAAATTCAAGAAAATCGTCATAAAGTTCAAAAATTTCATGTTTCCTATTTTTGTTTAAGGAGAGATCAGCAGTTTTTTTTCTTTATGTAATTTTGTGTAAATAAAATGTATGGTGACTCATATTTTTTTAACTTTCATTTAAGGAGTATTAAATTGACTATTAAATACAATTTATTGCATTAACCTAGCATTCTTACTTTCCGAGATTTTTTGGATTCTTTGAGTGACCCGGATTCATGAAAATAGAGTTTATCCAAAATGTTATAACAAAAACAGATTGAGAAAAATCTTTGATTTGTTACCTTGGCATTGAAATGAAGTGACAAAAGTAAAAAAGAATTTGTATTATAGTGCGTAAGCCCTCGTACTCTGAGTAAAGTCTGAATTTCTTAAGGTTATAAAAGTTGAAAATTTCGAAAATGCCGTAAAGCTTGAAAACCGCGAGACTTTAACTGGGTAAATACTATTTTGGGTATTTTCTTAATTTTAATCAATTTAATTGAATCTAATTTCATTTTAATTTAATTTAAATCTAATTAAAAAAATTACTTCAGAATACTAACACTAATTTTAAGGTCACATTCGTATACAAAACTACTAACAAATTATGGATCATGTAGTCCGATTTTTTTCTATTTTCTAAACAGTTATAAAACCTTGATAAAACCTTGACTATTCTTAACGCCACACCCTGTAGGTATCAATATGGAAAATTCGGGTTAGAGATAGCAGTTTGCTGGTGATCTGCTCTGCTGGAGGTTTTTTGGTTCGGCGAGTTCTATTAAAATCTCCGAAATTTCCCTTCAAATCCTTTTCGAAGTGCCTTGACCCAAAGGGTTCAACTCACGTCTACCCAGAGAACAAATCGCTGACTGGACAGCGTGTTGGAATTTGCTAAAGTAATTTATTAGGGTCCAATAAAACTGTCTCCATTACAATTTATAACCACTGTCTTTGGATTAAGGTTCACTTGTCCAGTAGGTTTGTTTGAAACTCAATTTAGATAGATGGATAGAGCCGTAAGTTCTGTTGACCGCGAATCGGTTTTCTCGCTGCAAATATCTGAACATCGACCATCTTATGGTGTTCGTTTAATTTTTGACAAACAATTTGTCTGAGTTAAGAGTATTATTTGAGTTACTCCACAGACTTATCGTTGCATCTGTTTAGTAGAAGTTTATCGAAAAATTTGGCTGTTTCCCAAATAGACAACGAGCGAGTACCATTATATTCAGCAAGTTTCAGAAACCGTCATTTGCGATAGGTACCATATCTACTGGATGCAAACACACCCCCTTAAATTATCACCACCTTTCCTCAACCATACATTTTCCAAGTAACAGATTTGTCAATAAATTATCCATGAAATATGTTATTCTCCGTTGTATTTCTAATATCTCACAATCGTCCGACGCTGGGGACCGTGTAAGATTTATCTGAGGACCAAAAGTCACCACTATCGGGTAAATTCGGGCCTAATCCTAGGGATTTTGGAATTCGATCGTCGATATTTCAAATATAGGCTCCCGATTCTCGGGAAGAATTGAAAGTTTATTTCGGGAACAAAATGTTTGGACCCAATTTATTCTCATATAAGTTTATCTTTTATCTGTCGAATCTTCAATGAATATATGATTTGCGAAAAGTCGTTTATATTATTCAAGCTTAAAAATCGTCATCATCATCAGCCTATACATATTAGTCCACTGCTTTACAAAGGCCTCCCCTAATGAGCGCCATAGCGCCCTGTCTTCAGCTTGCCGCATCCAGCATCTGCCAGCAGTCTTTCGCAAATCGTCATCCCACCTGGTTGGAGGGCGTCCTACACTATGTTTGCCGAGTCGCGGTCTCCACTCAAGAACACGTTTACCCCAGCGGTTGTCGGTTCTTCTCGAGATATGGCCACTGTCACTTCAGCTTGCTAATCCTTTGAGCTATTTCGTTAATCTTAGTTCTCTGTCGGATGTATTCGTTGCGAATCCTATCCTTCAGAGAAACTCCGAGCACAGCTCTCTCCGTAACTCGCTGGGCGATTTTAAACTGGTGGACCAGTCCTACCGTGAGTGTTCACGTCTCAGCTCCGTAGGTCATGACGGGTTAGACGCACTGATTGAAAACTTTATTTTTCAAGGATTGCGGTATGGATGACGAGAAGACCTGGCGTAGTTTGCTAAAGCGGCCCAACCTAGCTGGATCCTCCTCTTGGCTTCTTAGCTTAAAAATAGTAAAACTAAATTTACAATCGCACTGGATAAATGAGAATACATCGACATAATACCTTAATTCACTTTAGTATTAAAATGATCTCGCTGATCATTCCTGAAACATGGTTTTGTCATTTCGTTGGCACTTACGAGTACCTACTACGTAAGCAATTTAGCAAATTATCATAGAAGTTAACGGAACATCAAACTGAATTTATAACTCCTGAGAATCCAATTTCTTTCCACTGGACCATGAAAATGGTACATTATCGTTACCGTAAAAAATAATCGTAAGGTTTCAGAGGAAAGTAAATAACGAATTTAGCTGAAAGTTAAATAATGAATTAAGAAATTTATTATAGGTAATGGTATGGTTACTAAATTTAGGTACCTACGTCAACCTGTCAATATTAAAACTATTTTACAACCAAACTGGTTATAAAACTAGATTTCAAGCACAGAACAACTACGTGTTACAAAGTTGTTTTCAAGATCAAGATCAAAAACTAATTTTACGTAAGAAACTAATACAACATTTCGTTCATCTCAGCATCGTTTCCGTGGTGTAGCGGTTATCACATCTGCCTAACACGCAGAAGGCCCCCGGTTCGATCCCGGGCGGAAACATATTTTTGCTCACAGAATCAATTATGAATAAGTAAATAAAACTCTGTCATCATAGTGTTTAATTTTTATTTAAATTATCTAATCATCGTTTTTTTTATCTTTTACAAGGTCTTACAATGTCGATGAACCTTATCATTAACATTGTTTGATAAACCCAAAATTATTTCCATTTATGATGTGGAAACCGTATTGAATTGAATTCGTAATTAATATAATACGAACCCGGCGAAATTCCAATTCCACTCTTCATCAAATACAGAGCTAATGGCTTTATTAATTTGAACCGTTGAACCTTTTAGAGCCAAATAATATTATAGAATCCTAGCTGTTAGTCATTTTATCGATGTAAATCGAGTAGTGTAGATTATTCTATTTCCATCATACAGCGATGTGGATGTTTATTCTTATTCTTTATTTTTCTTAGTCAGTCAAGGTCACCGCTCAAAAGCTTCCTATTTTTTTCCCAACTACCAACGGAGGAGGGTTATTCTCGCACGTGTCAAATTAGCATTTCTCTCTTCTCAATAAGGTTTGCTTAACTCTTTTTAGGGATAATAGTCAGAATTTTTGTAGGTTAAGGTCGCTACGAGGATAGGTACTCCAAGTCTGTCCTCGCCGTTCAAAATATTTCTCTGAAATGAATCTAATACAAATGACTACTTCTATCATATCAAAAGAGGACCAATAAGGTTGAAATAGTTTTGGAAAAACAATAAAAATTAATACAAAATAATAATAAAGCGCCTTGCAAAATAATTGCTCAAATTATTTTGTAAGGAGCTTAACAAAAATGTGTATAAAGCACATTTTGCTTTTACTGTTTATATTGTATTGAATCTAATCTACATTATGAAGAAAACATATATTATGATATTGCAGTAGTTATTTGAATGTTTTTTATTTGTCTTGTTTTTTCTATTTCCTGTGAGGGCTGAAACCGCGCTCATTGGTGTATTTTTTTATAGCGACTTATTAATTACAAAACTACACAAAATATTTAAAATTAAATATTTGATCGTGTAGATTAGATACTGGTCATAATTTGTGTTGAGTTTTATTACTTATATTGGATTTCTATAAGAGAAATCTTGAAATCGGTAAGGATAGAAATGGGCAATTCCATTAATTAATTATATTATATTATCGCAGAGATTATTATTAAACTTTCTTTGTGTTATTTTTGTGAGCCCTAAAGTAATAAATATACATTTCAGTTAATAAATATTTATAATACAGGAAGATAACACAGGATTATCTAGCCCCAAACTACGAAGAGCTTGTGTAATGTGTAATAGACTAGATAACTGACTATAAAATAATAAGTCTAAATGATACATAAGGTACCTACCTACACAAATAGAATACATCGATCAAATATCTGCAGATAACATAAAAGCGCTTTATTTCCTTTATGCCTTATAGGACTCTAAGACACCTGACTTTGACTTTGACATGTAAAATGTCATTTCTTGCATACAATTATCAGCTTTCTAACAGTCACGTAAGTTACAAAATTTTTGATTGAAAGTAAACTCGAAATCAATGAATAATCGGGGTATATATATGTACATGAGGTACTGTCAGGTACCCTCGGGGGTGAGTCATGAATTTTTCTATGACATCACTGTTTGGTCCACCCTGTATATCAATATAGGTGAACCTACACACAGGGTGATGAAAAAATGTTATCATTATCATTATGAGTAAAACTCTGTATTCATTGTTATATTCTAAATTGTTGTTCATTAATAACACAATGTATACAGCCTTGGAAAAGATTACAGCCTACACGAATCACGTATTATAGGAAGCCTACTAAGCCTGTACTAAAACTGTTTATGCCTATCAAATATTTTATTGTTATTTCTCTTTTAACAGCGTTGAGGGCCATGAAACGCTTAATTAAACTCATTTTGTGCTAATAACGGAAAATTATACACAGATTAGGAAGGAAGGTACTTGATGTTCCTTTAATAAAAGGTAAAGTAACTCGAGATCTATTTTAATTATAGCAAATTCGTGAAGGCGATTATCTCTAATAAAACCATCGTGTTTTTTTATGATGGATACTTTCTTTTTTGCTGGTCGCAATATACATATATAAATCGCGATTGTTTTCTATCAAGAATTCATTTTTATAAATATTACTTACCCTCGTGAACGTGTAACAATAAACACTATTGAAATTCAAATGGAATTCAGAGTATCTATGTACACTAGAGGCCGAAATAGACGTAAGTCTGTACTCCGTGACTTTACAGGATATTTATGAGGACTATTGGATGAAGCAGGTCAAAGCTCTTTGCCGTTCTAATCCGATCTAAAACTAAAACAGTGTGTATTCATATACCTGTCATAGCAACACACTTGCATCTTTGCAAATAAAATCAAAGTCAACCTTGCGGCAACACCCTAAGAATTCTATTTGCACGAGGCCTCGACACACCTGTTAATAGGTTCTACTGTAAGGTTTCTCGGTATTGTGACCGACTATAAATAACTCAAGTGATCATGCGACGGGATCGGCAGCTCTTCATAAGAAAAATAAGCTAGACTGGAAGAGTTATACTAGACTAGATAATACTAGACTAGACTGAACTAGATAAAACTAGACTAGACTAGCATTTTCATGGCTGAAAACACAGAGTGCGATATGCGGATCCGTCTCGCGACGACGCTAGCAGTGATCGTGTTAAGCTGAAAATTGAACCTTTACAATTTATTTAAAAGTAATAACTAAGTACAATGTTTTCTACATAATGTTTTTTTTTTTCTACAGTTGCCGAAATAGTTCAAACTGATCTTTGGAAAAGGATTTCAGCTATTTTATGAGTTCAATAATTCATAAAAGAGCTCGTTACGATGCTCCAAATTATTTGGTTTGTAGAAAAGGGAAGTATAAATTATTATTTTAGTGACAGAGGTGACCTTTCAACAAAACCTTTTGACAAAACAAATATCAAATCCAAAGAAACCCATTCACACATCAGCAAGAACGGTCATTACCATACCCATTTGTATTCCGAATAGTAATTTGTACATTGTCCGCCATATGTCAAGCTGGGCGCGCCAGTTCAGCTTGTTTCAGACCATAATGGTTCCATCAGACTGACATCCATAGAATTTCGGCACAAAAAACGAATTACTGACCGTTGTGATGTGTCAGGATGTTTAATAAAAGAGGATAAAGGATGGATGTGTTTCCTTTATTCTATTTTATTAAATTGTCTAAGCGGTTTGTTTCTACGAAAAGGAAGTCGTAGTAACTCCCAAAACTCGATAGATTTTCTAGGGATATCAAAAGCTAGAGAAGGCTATTGCTTTATCTCGAAAAATAACAACTAGAGATTACAGGTTTCTTCGTCGCTTATTTACTTTAGTCGACATATTCATTACTTAAGCGACAGAAATAAAATATACCATTTTATTTCTGTGATAATTAATTTTAAGAATTTGACCTTATCTAGTGTACATTGATTGTATTGACGGAAATAGAATTTTTGATTCTATAATGTTGGTTAATCCATCTTCTCCTTCTTTCTAGCTTTTCTAGGCCTCCTTCAAACTCTTCCATTTCATTCCATTTTGGATAATGTCCAGTGGCTGCCTGCTATAGGTATTAATTAATTATGAAATTTCACTTTGGCGATCCAAAGTTTTCGTGTCTTGCGATCCGAAGTGAGACTAACCCATCTTTTTGGTGTCATCCTTCCATCTCATTTGCGGTCGTCCCACCGCGGTATCGGTCTTTGTTTCCCCCATGGTCTCCACTCCAAGAGTTTCTTGTAACATGATGTCCCTTTTGTGGGCTGTGGTTTAATCCTAAATCTCAAATAATGTTTTATTGAATTTTGAGTACTAAGGAATAATTAAACATACAAGGTTTGTAATAAGCCTTCTCACATTCATAGTGAAAGTGAACAATCATGAACAATGTACATGTTTAAATTTCACTCGTAATTTGTACAAATTATTGTTCATTCCGTGAGCCGTAGTTGTAGCGGCGTATTAATAGACCCCTCCAACAGCCCCTTGATGTCAAAGTCAAATAAGCGAACAAAATTCATAAATTCTTAATATTCAAAAGTTCTTTAATTCCAGAAATTCAATAACTTTACGTACACTTAGGATAGGTCAAATACTTAATAATTCAAATAGACTTGGGAAATTATATTTGATGCTATGTAAATTGACCTGCACCAAGGTTTATTGTCAAATAATTAATAATTAAAATAGACTTGACGACCTCAGTGGCGCAGCGGGCGAGAGTCTGCCTGCGACGCAAGAGGTTGCGGGTTCGATCCCCGCCTCGGAACAAATTTGTGTACGATCTGCAGAAATTTGTTCCGTTGGTCTGGGTGTTTTCTATGTATAATAAAAAATATCTATCTATGTAATGTATAATATTACGTATATCAGTTATCTAGTACCCATAACACAAGCACTGCTTACCTTGGGGCTAGATAATGCTGTGTGAATTGTCCAGCATTATTTATTTATTTATTTACTTAGGAAATTATATATGTATATCTATATATGTATGTAAATTGACCAGCACTAAGGTTTATTGTTAGTATAGTGCTTACCTCGCACCCTGGTATTCTGGCTTATTTGATTTGTCCAGCATTGTTAATTTCATGGTCGCTTTGACCAAAATATCTTTACTTTAGTCAAAGCGACCGAAAAACTAATAAGAAGAAATTTTTAGTCTTTGTTATTTTTTAAGTGGGAGAAAAAACAGTCCTTAGTTTTTTATCCTCCAGGCTAGACTCTAAAATAATTTTATATGTAGGTACCTAAGCCTTTTTGCACAGAAAGGTTTTAACTAATTTGAATTTGTTTGAATACTACCTACATACAAGAAGGGGTGCCCTTCTTGTAGCTTCCTTTTGTGTTTTTTCAGCAATCTAGCTGTCAAACGTGATGATTATGGTTTATCCCCGAGTTTGGGGGAGAAAGGTTCAGCAGTGGACGTATGTATCCAGATGTGTTATTAACAAACCTTCTAACGACACCATTCTAGAGGTATAAGTTTACA
Source organism: Eupithecia vulgata (assembly GCA_946478455.1). NCBI lineage: Eukaryota > Metazoa > Arthropoda > Insecta > Lepidoptera > Geometridae > Eupithecia > Eupithecia vulgata. The sequence goes on along the minus strand of OX297869.1, from coordinate 4,641,151 downwards.
CCTTTTCAGATGCCGAATACGGCTAACTAATAATTTTACTATGACAGTGGTACGATCGCAGAATAGCCCATAGATGAAAGAAACGCTAGACATTTCGTGCGGTACTTTTTGCACGGAGACATTGATAGAATGGTTTCACCATTGACAGTTTTAACACGCCATCTGAGTGTTAAGTATGGGCTGTGCGCATTACCTTACTAATACTTCCATCGTTTTTGAGTCTTTTCTATACATTTAGCGCCCCTACCGGTTTAAAAGGAACTACATAGTTTTCGAATTATTTTGAGTGATTTGTTGCAGTTTTACATGACAGCGGCAGTCATGTTTGCGGCATTCATATTATAAAAGTAGGTAGATAAAGAGCACTACAAACATAGCTTTGTCATAGAAATGCTTTCAATTGGTGCTACAAGAAAAATAAGAATACACGGGAAAACATTTCACTCGATACTTCAACCGATTCTAACATTTTCCCTTGCGATCTATAAGCGTACCAAGACACGTCACATCATATAGGTAAAACACGCTCTCTCAACAATTCTCTAAGAATCCATGTGTGAGTTGACAAGCAAAATTATAACTTCAGTTATTTCACGCATACGAATAGGAAAATGAGAATGATTCTGACTACCCCTTATTTTTGTATTGTATACTATGATTCTAAGCCTTTTTTGTGTATAACAAAAATGGCTCTCGATTAATTCTATCGAAGGTTTTTGTATTGACTCAGACTAAGGGTTTACTTTACCACCGAACCGTTGGGTGGACGATATCAGACGACACGGAGGCTAAGACTGGATGCGACGGGCCTAAGATCGCGAGGAATGTTAAATAAGGGAAGAGGCCTACATCCAAGAGTGGATCACGAAAAGGCCGTAATGATGATGATGATGAAGGGTTTACTTTAATTGTTTCTCCAAAGGTAAAATGCCAAAATGCGTCATTCTGAGACATTTTTATGGCGAAGCGATTAATTTAGTGGAATTAGAACTTCGTCAAACGTTGGTCTCAGGAGAGTGACCGTGTTTAAAGGTAACGACCAACGGAATAGCTTTTTCTTAGTATTTTCCAGTTTGTGACTGTAACATGACATGGTTATTACTGGTTGGCATGACGTGGGTTTTAAAGGTTACGCTATTATTTTATATTATATTACAAGGGTTGAAAGTTCATTCAGTTTATCAATACTCATATTCCTTGCCAGCAAGGAGTACCTAACAGTGGTTTTACACGTTTAGGGCGTAAGTGCACTAACTGGGTCTAAAGTCTCACTCAGTTTGTAAAGTTTAAAAAGAGATGCCCTCTATTTCACCCAGAAAGACAGCAGTTAGCCTGTTAGTGCTATGACGGAGGGGTACAATCAAAAAGGAACTTTTTTGTGTTGAAGCTAAAATGCATTTCTTCCGAGCCCAAAAAGATAAGTCTGAGAGACTAATATCAACAGGCCATAACAAGCCCCTTTCATCCTTCCTTGGCTATTGGATAATGTCCTATTACATGTCTAAATAATACTAATTTCGTTCATTCATAGATTTTAGATTTGTCTGGGACATGCAATCTTGATGTCATTACCATCATGGTTTGATGGCAACGAAATACACTCCGTGGATTATGTATAATAAGATTCTGTGAATTTCAAATATTGTATAACTTTAACACAGACTTACAATACCTCGTACATGTGCCTAGTCACACATATTGTCAAACTTTATTTATTTCTAGCTTTATACTATTTGAAGCTTTCGACTCTCGCAACATTTTCGGTTCGGATAGATGTGACGGTCTGATGAAACCAACAACAGAAACTACTTTGAAAACCAACCATAAAGGAAACTAAACGCCTTCAAAACTTTTAACGACTGCGATCAAGATTCCGTCTTGCACGAGCGCAGTTCAGATCAAATATCTAAAGTTTATAGTTTTGAGTATTATCTCTACAACAAAGATCCGCACAGAATTTGATATCTGAGATAATATTGCATCTTCAACATCCAAATTGGGTATTTAGATGCTCATTTGATCCTCGTTTGCATCTTTTCATTCGATTTTCTTTTCTTCACAGATGCTACTACTACTTGATAGTGATACTATTAGAGAAATTAAATAAGTTCCCAAAAAAAATCGATTTCGGCAGATCACGAATCTGCGGCCCACCCTCGGTACGGGAGTGCTCTAACCTGCTTAGCCACGAAATCCTTAGTCGGTTTCATCGAAAAATTTTCGGACCCCTATCGGCTCTAGAATCGTTAGCGCCATCTACAGGGGAAACGTTACGGTTATCCAAACCTGTTCAAAGACTAAAGATACATTTAGTAGGTTTGACGAGAGGTGTTGCCGTTTCTCAATTCTAAGGTTTTTGTATTATAGTGCGTAAGTCTCTAAGAAATAAATAAATAATTAATTTCTTTCTGAAAGGGAACTTATTTAATTTCTTAGAGATTACTCAGAGTAGGGCTTACGCACTATAATACAAAAACCTTATTCTATCAGAGCTATATTATATTACAATAGAGCTCGAGTATAGACGATGTCCTTTATGGCACATGAAAGATGTGCTAGTTAGAAGGCAATTTATTTGTTGCTCATTGAAAAGTACTATTTATAATGGACTCTGAACATTAACTGTAGAAGCTTCGGGAACGATGTAGCTTCAAAAGGCAACACAGAAGTAATTAAAACGAGTCGCTTTCAGCGTTATGAAGTTTTAGTCATTTTGCAAATGTTTGGAACTCAAAATGTGCATTGACATTTCTCACGCAAAATTGCCTTTACATGGACAAAAACTGCGAGAAACTAATATTTTAATACATTCTAGCTTGACCCAACTTTGTAGTACACAATAGTTATTCCGTTTTGATGACCTCAGCACAACGGACGAATGCGAAGAAAGACTGTCGCCGCGCGCTGTGCGATTCCCGCTGCCGGACAAATGATGGTTATGATGATCAACAGGTATTTGTTTTGATTTGTTTCTTTAACATCTAAATATATTCTTTCCTTATTTAAATGGGTCATTTATGTAGTAGGTCAAGTAATAAATGAACACAAAAAAAAAACGAGCACTACTTATATTGGAGGCATAATAATTTTACGTTAAAATGTCTTAGTATTATTTAGATATCTGTGTTAACAGATTCTTCTGCTACATTCCTGAAATATTCTCCCCACTGAAAACCCTTCCTTCTAATATCATTTCTATAATAGAAGCAAGTTGCCTGAAACTTCTCACCTGATCTTCCCAATTTGCGCCTAAGTACGGATTATGATTCGTATGTAAATTGAGCATCAGCGCGGGGCTTGATGAAGGAATATAACCTTATCAAGATAATTCTCACCCTAGTTCCCACTTTGAAACGGAAATTGCGTAATTCTCTTGACTTGGAAATGATAATAGAATTATAGGGATCTACGAATTGCGAACTATTTCGATCGTACGGAAACAAAGATTTGTTTTAAAAGTTTTTGCAATAAAGATGAGTAGAAGAGTGTACGAGATTGATAGATGAACTGTCCATGAAATCGTATCAATCTCTACGAAAATGTGGCACTATCTACAGAAAAGTCTATAAATCTATTTATTTATTTCATAAAAAAGTACAGCCATTTTTACAGGGGCACCCAATGCAATATTGTAACTACTTGGTTTAAAAATTATAAAATCTAATAACACACATTAATTTGCAACTCTTACAGTAAGAGTTATTACAGTATACAGTATACTCTTACAGTATTGACTTACTATACACACATGTGTAGTAAGAGTCTTACTACACATGTGTGTATAGTAAGTCAATTAATTATTACAATACATCTGTAGCAATAGAAAAAGATAGATAGAAAAATACTTTTATTGCACACTTAAAACTAAAAAAACAATTTACACATAAAACAATTATATCATAAGTGACAATTGGCGGTCTACAAAACAAAACCATAACACAAGCTCTGCTTAGCTTGGGGCTAGATAATGCTGTGTGAATTGTCCAGCATTATTTATTTATTTATAATATTGTAATTGCCTACCTGATCAAATTGAATGTAAAAAAGAAAATGTTAGTTTTTAGCACATAAACTCCTATTTTCCTAAATGCTCCAAAAATACCCCTGGATCAAAGTAGGTTTTATTATGAGTTCATAGAAAATGGTTTACAGTTTGCGGCAAATTACTTGTCTTCTAGTTTTATAGCTTGTCGAACGTAGAAACTACTAAATACCACAAAAAATTAACATCGCGCCGACCCTCGTCGAACCACCAGCAGCTGCGCAAAATAAAGAAAAGTTAAAATATTCCCCAAATTATCCCATATCCTAATTACGTACAAAGGTCACGATGCCGCGATAAGACCTTCTTTATGGAGGTCCTTTTTTGAAAATCGTAAATTAGGTTAATTATATAAAAAGGGTTCGAAATGATAAATGTCTCGCTTTTCAAATTACATCGTGCGTAAGAAATAACATGGTTCGTGAGAAACGAAAAATGGTTTGGCACCTTACAGCCAAAATGTCTAGTATGTATTTATAACACGATTGAATTAAAAAGAAATGTAATGTAAATGGTTTTGTAAATGTTTATATGTAATAAAAGTGTGTTTCTTTATTCCACATCTTGTTTCTGTCGGAGGCTTTATTTAAGGTTGTTTATATCCCATGAGAACTGATTTATGGGATACAAGTAGTCATTATTTCCAGGCCTAGACCTACCTGTATACAAAATTTCTGCCCGTTCAGTAGTTTTGGCATAAAGAGGTAACAAACATTCGACATTCAAACATTGAAGCTTTCACATTTTACTATTAGTGTGATATACCTTACTTTTAAATTTATGGACAGTGATGTATGGAATCCAAGATCCCCAACCAGCACGCCTAGCGTGGGGAATATGGGCATTACCCCCCACCAGAAAAAAAACAGGAGGAGGTTTAACAGTGGACCATATTAATAGGCTGTTGAGGAAGTAAGGTGAGGAGGTGATGTATAGAAAATCGTTAGAATCTTTAGATCATCATTATCACATAGTAAGCCTGTCGTGTTTAATTTTATCATCATTATATCAGCCCATACACGTCCATTGCTGGACATAAGCCTCCCCCATATATAGCAGACATCACGAATAGCGGTCCTGAGCCACTGAGAATTTCTATTTGATAGTTAATATCACAAGAAACAAGTTTGATTTCTTTGCATTCGTAAAACCAAGAATTTCAATCAAACTTACTTTCCTACGCCAGATATTCAAAAGTCGAGGTCAAGCTCTGTGATTTTCGTAATAAATAAATTACCATAGACGTAAATCCAGAACAGAGGAATTTAATCATCTATAGGCAAATGTAATTAACATTGAACTAATTTCGGAATAGTGTCGCGAACATTCTGATCTATGCTAAGACGTATATCGACGCGCCCTAGAATATTTCATTACCACTCGTTTGCGTTCCCCGCCCATAAAGGGCTCAATCCACTGTTGCGCACGCACTCAGTCCCAAAAAGAAACCTAAATTTGAAAGTAAGTAATGTTAGATTTGGTGACCATGATTGGATCACGAAAAATGACTTTGTTTATTTCTGTAGAGACTTAAAACAATTCATAATCATCAGCCTATATTGGTTTCCGGCTGGACATGGGCCTCCACTAATGAGCGTATCTTCAGCTTGCCGCATCCAGCATCTGCCAGCAGTCGTCCTACACTAGGTTTGCCGAGTCACGGTTTCCACTCAAAAACATATTTGAACTTTTGAACATCAAATTTGCAAAGAAACGTATGTAGCATGTAATGTCTGTTAAATGTTTCATTTTCTTTCATTGCAATATAAAACACATTTATCTCGACTTGAATATACGTCTGGACACACGCTTACTATTTTATTGTAAAAAGGATATTTAGCAAAATAATCTCATTAAGAACATCGTTTTTTCAGTATCTATTAATAATTATGCAAGACTGAGAACTCATGCAAACACCCGTGTGATTGTTGGTTGTCAGCTTTACCCCACCCTCGACAAGGCCAAAATGAATTGCGTACATTACCGGGTATTACATGAATCTTTTAAGTCAGCTTTAATTAAAGCGTCGGTGTGTGTCGCACGGTCATTCCAGCGTAACAGTCGGAAGATAAGAAAATGTGTTGTCTTCTGGGCGTCATAAAGTAGGCTGAAATGAATTGTACTCATTACTGTAGGAAATGAAGGTTTATGGTGGTTTATGTGGGCTAGTTTGTAGATATGCATATTTTTTCTAGCAACCTCTAGCATCGGTTTTTATGTAAGGTTTATGTCAGCGCTAGAAATTGGTCAAATACATTTTATTACAGCAAAGTAAGCAATTAAACATCAACAGTAGAAAATTACTATGAACTGTTTATTTTAGCTGTACTACGAGTGAATGATAACAAAATTGAAATGAAAAGGCACTTCTGACACTGTTCCAGTGAGTTATTTGTTATATCCCTGTGAAGAGATCAGTAGACTAGTATATAGGTATGTCCGAATCATCGTTCGTGACTGAATCCCTTGAATTAGCTAAATAAGATCTAGTGCCTACATATATGTACTTGCTCAATCTGGGTACTTATTTTAAATTATCATTGATAAGTAAGTACAGACAAAATGTCACTTTTGATGATAGCAATATACCGATATATTTCAAGAAGAACCGACAACCGCTGGGGTAAACGTGTTCTTGAGTGGAGACCGCGACTCGGAAAACGTAGTGTAGGACGCCCTCCGACCAGGTGGGATGACGATTTGCGACAGACTGCTGGCAGATGCTGGATGTGGCAAGCTGAGGACAGGGCGCTATGGCGCTCATTAGGGGAGGCCTATGTCCAGCAGTGGACTGGTATAGGCTGATGATGATGATGATGAATATACCGGTTTTTGTTTCTGACTCTTTTTGCTTCTGAAGTATAAATGCCGTGTTCTTGGGTTCTTTTGTTTCTTTTGTCAAAAGTGGAATCAGTCAGATAAAAGTTAATAAAATATTGATTATTATATCTCTGGCGCTGATGAAAAATCTTCGATACTTTAAAGAAAGTTCAAGCATACTTAAGTAGCAAAATCAACTGGTATGAAATTTAATGAGGCTCGAACTGAAATTACGGCCTGGAAACTTTCAACTAAGCTTAAGAAAAGTTGAGGTTTTTATAGAGCACGGTAGACTCGCGTAGTAGGTTTAATATATAATAATATAAGGTCGGTCCGTCGGTCCATAATTCATCTCTAATCCTGACACTTCCAAACTACCATCCCACTGAGGAATTTTTACGACGCATAAACTTTTACAATATTTTCAGAGTCATAATAAAATTAGCGCGCGCTAAAAACCAAACAACAATACACCAAAAATTGACTAACATAAAACCCAACTTAACATCGCCTCGTCCACAAAGAAACACATCAAAGTTAAGACGGCTGTTAAACGTGACTTTATAAGTACTTATTTACCATTGGACTTTGTAAGGCTGTGTTTACAATAGATTCCAAACTGGATTCCATTCTAGTTTACTCGTTTATCACACTTTTATAAAGTTCCCTTCTAAATGTTTCGTTAAACACATTCAGCCTTATCACCGTCAGCTTGTACATACATAAATATCGTACCGGATCGTGGAATCAGCCCGTTTGAGGAAACTAGGCCGATTGCAAAACGGACGCTGAATTTTTGGCAAAACCTTACTAATTTTACTCGACGAGATGGCTATGTAACTTTTAACCATGTTGTTGATCGTTGAACAATCTACATAGGCAATTAATTGAATTGCACCGTTTTGCAATCGGCATAGCCGATATATTTACATATACAGAGTTACTTGTTAGTAAACCTGATCCTTTCAGGACATGATAGTAGGGTTCAGTAGTAACCAGTGATTATGAGGAACCCAGGTCTGTGTACGTACACCCTTCATTAGTGCAGGGCAGGACCTAGGCCCCCTATGAGTGCCTTATGTTAGCTGTGTCTTCAGCTTGCCCCATCGGCCAACAGCCTTTTGCAGGTCGTCGTTCCACCTTGGAGGTCATTAAACTACCTTTGCTGAGTCGCGGTCCGCTCCACACAAGAACGCATTTACCCCAGCTGCTGTCGATTCTGCTTTTTTATACATTAGACTACCAATTAGTTAGAAGGTAATTTATGAGAACACTATTATCAAACCGTTCAACTTAATCCATGTATTGTATGGGACGTAAATTTATCATTTTGAGTGATTTCGTAGTAGGTAGAAGTACAATTGAGTACAATTCTCCAGTGTTGTCAACCTACCATGTGTCAACTCAGCACGCAGTGAATACACTGAAACGCGTTGGCTCGGAATTTGATGAACAGCTTACGAAATAGCACCTTCATTTTGCCTACGGCGTGAAAAGGGTGGAGTATTTTTGAAAAGGAACGAAATAAACTGCAAATTACTTTCACGTTTGAGGATTTGAGTTCGTTTATTTCATCAAAGGTTTTCCGCTATCTAAGCCGATGAGGTATTAAAGATACATTTTGGAGAAACGTAGGCACTAGGCAGATTTAAACCATTACTACCTATTCGAAGAATGTTTGTACTAATTAAAATGTCACATTTTGCGACATGGTTTGCGCTTGCTGTTGGTTGATTTCGAATCATACTTTGGTTATTAATTTTACTAAGAAAGGTTTTCGAATTGGTATAAAACTATAAAATAATCTATGACTACTATTATTATTGTTCGAAGCGGCTTGATAGATGGCTTCCTTCCAACTCACTCAAATTTTCTTTGGCTCGATAAGCTTTATTTCTTTTTAAAGATCTTTAAAAGAACAGACAAGTTTACTTAGAATATGTATACATTGGTATCTAAAAATAAGTATTACTTAAGTAAAGTTACGGTGGGTATACGGTTTTTAATAATCCAAATAACAAACAAAGGTCACAAACACGTAGGTAACAAATTAGTGACCTAACAAAAGGTAGGTACATAATTAGGATTACCTAAAACAAAGGGGATAGGTGGTAAATAGATATTTTTGACATACATTATCACCAAATATCGATTTTGGTCTCCTATTGCCGAGAGATTGAGCTTCGGGTGACCCAAGCATACTTACAATACAACACTTCACACACACACCCTCCCACACACACAAACATTCACCTACACATGCGAATGAGCGCATGTTCTGATTGGTTTGTGCTCTTAAATTTTTAATTTTATTGTAAGTATATTTTAACTCTCAGCTCAACTTAGTTTTAAATAATACTAAGTATCATAGAACTTAATTGCGCAACATAATTTACAGTTCATATTTAATTTGTTTTGGAAGAGCGAGATTTCCTAATACAGGTATTTATTTTACTTAAAAGGGAATCTCAAACACTGTCATTTATTGTACTTTATGTTAAATAATTGTTTTTTGTTTTTTTCTTAACTATCGAGCTATTTGGATCCAAGGTTTTAGTATTATAGTGCGTAAGTCCTCGCACACTGAGTAATTTTTAAGAAATTAAATAAGTTCCCAAACACTTTCGATTTCGGCAGGACTCGAACCTGCGCTCCACTCTGACGGCGCTAAAGCCGTAAGAGGTTCCAAAGATTTTCGACGAAACCGTACAAAGGGAAGCTAAGATTATGTGCAATTAAAAATAGCCTATCCAAGTATCCGCCATTTGGTGTAGACCCGGCTTTACCCGTAAAACAAATTTAGGGGAACAAATAAAACAGGGCTGGCGTAGGTATTTATTGAAAAAGTTAGATCGACGTTCTGTCGGTAGTCAGCTCACGTATTAGTGTTCGTCAAGATTTAGGAGGCAGGGCAAGGGTGGCGTGTGAAATGGGTTTTTCAATTGAAAAACTCAGGACAGTCAAATTGCTTGCTCTATATCACACAGAAAGGTTAAGGGCCTGTTGCATTGTTAAGATTTTTTTAATGTAAGAAGGAAAGTAGAATGTCATGTATTTTCATAAAAGGATATACTTATACTTATATTTTTAGCTATTTTTTTAAGCATATTTTTAAGTTTTTACTCAATTATTAAAGTTATTTTGTTACCAAAAAAATATAACACCCACATTTTTTATTAGTAAGAAAAAAAAACTACACTCCGTTTCGGGTGATAAAATGGCTGCCCTTTTTCTGTGACGTCACCGTTCAGTTTGCCAACTCAAATGCTTTGGTTCCTTTAATCAAAATAAAATTTAAACCAAGTAAATGATCTCTACTTGTCAATTGTAAAAATTCACTATAAGAACAAAAAAAATACAAAAATAAAGTATACAAATTAAAATAATCTGTTTGTTTATGAAGTCACCTGCATTCAAAAGCGTTTCTTTCTGATAATTATCTAAGTACTAGACTATCCATCTGTACCTACTTTATATTTTTTTGTAGTGTTCTCGCACTATTAAGCAAAAAAAAAAGCTGAGACACGCAGTGTTGAATTCGGTTGACTTCGTTCACCATAATTCCTCGAATCGCCCAGACCAGTTCTTGAACGTTCTTGGACGGAAACTGTACAGTCTATTAAATGATAAATGATTTTTATTTCTGTTAAAGAAGGTGGTAAGATTGGTCTTCAGTCAATCCCTGGGATCTCTAGTCTGCCATGGTCAGGCTACAGCATAAGGTACTAAACTAACGTGCGAATAAAAATAAGGTAACGTTTTACATCCAGTAAATAAAATGTTCTATGCAGGGCACATAGAACTAAGTTCTGTTGTCATGCATAAATATTTCAAAATTAGAATTTTAATAATGTATAACAATGAATGCCAATATAACATACTGGCATTCATAACTATGCCCAATATCATAAATGATGATAATATTAGTATTATTAATAATAATAATCATTTATTTCAGACCATAGAAAAGTTACAGATCTAATTTAACTTATGCTACAGTCCATAGTAATATATACCTTAAAACTGACATACATAATATAATATTAAAAACTTAATTAATGACACGTTTTTCTATGATTACGGCGACGTCGTGTAGATGATGCAATCAGGGTATCAGCTGGCGACGACGGTGCACGGCGGTGTCTCCTTGCAGGCGGCCAGAGAACCGTCGGAACTTGACACCCTTCGGCCAAGATATAGATAATGGAAATAGGTAGATGTCAAAAGTATCCAATAATTCATATAAAACTATATCGACGTATATTTTTCAAACTTTGTGTGATAAAAATGTAAATAAAACTCTTCCTGTCGTCAGTGTCGACGATATATCATAGTTGGGCGTGACAACCAATTTCTAACATTTTTAAACTAACTCAATAAAGTTCTGCGACCTCGAAACTATGATAAAATCATGATAAAAATATACCGAAAAGCATAACGCTAAATAACAATATGTTTTAAAATGTTTTCTACAAAGTTTCCCACATTTTCGTTCTTTTAGATTTTTAGTACATACCTACGATCAAAGTTGTAGCTATAAGTCTCAATAAAATGTTTATAATTTGAAATTTACAGGGCTCTGTGTAGCAAATTGTTATTTATATCTGAGTTTGTGGGATGCTCGCTTTTTAAAAATATACATAACAGCTGCTACAGCTGGTGCCGGCGGCTTCGCGCGCGCTTTTCAAGTAGCATAAATAATATCAGCCTATATTAATATCAGACTATGTATGTTTCTACCTATTGACTAAGCACGTAATTACGCGCTTACAGGGTACATGTACCTACCACTAAGCTAAGTACATCTAAGCTGAAATTGGATATAATGTATGTGTACGCAATAAATAAATGAAATGATATATCCGCCCCGGGATCCCATTCACCTCCCTGCTAAATTTCTTTAAATTCTGTTCGGCCATTTAGGCGTGAAAAGCTAACAGAGAGACAACCAGAGTTACTTCCGAATTTATAATATTAGCATGGATACCTACACAGCCAACTCAGTACCTATAGATTGTGGTGGTAGCAGCGTAAGAACCGACCTCCTCAACTCAGCCCGTTGATGTCGTAACAGGCGACTAAGGGAACATACCAGAGGAAAAAAAGCTTATCAATACATGTATACTACTAATAATTCGAATGTAACTCTGTCTGTCTCTTACCTTTTTACACCGCGGGCAGTCAATTATTTCCCGGGGACGACTACTTAAAAAAGCGTTTGCGAACCGCAGCCAACAGCTAAAAGGAAATAAATAATGCTGAACAATCCACACAGAAATGCTTTGTTAAAGACAAAATACGTATCAAATTCATCATTTATAAAAGCATTACTCATCGGATGAATCTCACGTCCGTTAATAATTAACTCTGGGTAATTTTACAATCGACTGAACCGTGTAGTCGCTTTATCGATAAAATCGTTAATGGATTTTTAAATGAAGCATTTTATCTGTATTCTACATAAAAATGGTAATCCATTGTCAAGCGTTATTTTTTTAAATAGACGTTAATTTATAATTTACGCTTTTTTTAAAACTAGATTAAAGTACTTGGGTACAATAAAGTCATTACGTTCTCGGTGTAGGTTTTTATCGGCATTTTTGGGTGAAAATGAGCTGCGATTGCGAACGGTTTCTACCAATCCAAAAGCATATGGGATGGTTTAAGGCGGCGATATGTGAAATGGGCAAATTTGAGTTACATTAAAACAAAATTTTCTCCGTCATCTGTATTGATAAAGCTTTGAAGAAAATACCTAGTAATCTATGGGATACAAGGCAGATCCCCTTTCTTATTAAATAAAAAAATACCTTCGGCTTATTTTTGCAAACAAATTTCTTAATTAATAGATAATAGCAAAAACTTAATTTTTGAGGTTACGCCGCTCTGCCCTGTCCCGCTGTTTTAAACGCGAAATCCTATGCCTATTCTATCACAAAATGGCGTCATATATCGTAATTTTTCCTGTCATGTCGTACACTCCGTCTTGCGTTAAACGACGCTGGCGCATGGTGTTCAGAAGAGCTCTTGGTGGTAAATGTCTAGCTAGACCATAAAGCAAACGGAAGGATTTTTTTAAGGCGCATACCCCACCCGAAGTGGCGCCGCCACCGATTTTATCTTATTATTCCGTTTAACAAAGGCATTTTCAAAAATTCATCGCACAGTTTGTGATACCTATCATAAGCTTTTTTTTAATGCCTCTGTAATAGTTTTATTCTATTTAATTTAGGCCGAGATACGAAAATAGATTTCGGTGGCCACCAAGGGCGACGTCGTATCTCTGCGACGAGATAAAGTTTATTACGTTGTTTTCCTGTTTTTCTATTAACATACAATATTTTTATTTTCAGCCATTTTGATTCCTTAACTTCGCATTATGCAATGGTACGCCAAAACCAATAATAATAAAACAGGCAACAGCCAATCGTTCTATTACCGTTATTACCATAAAACTAAGTGGTAACAAAAAGCACTGACTAGCAACAGGTTAATGTTCCAAGAAAGTAGAAATTATTTAACAAAAACACTCTTATCGGGTTTAGGATACAGGTTAAATTATTTGGCTTGGCAAGCGCTTTGTAAATACGCTGAGCTTTTTGTGATTTGAGTGAGATTATTCGTTTTAGAAACTACTTATAGCTACTAAAAACATGAATGAAATATAAGCGTTTGGTACAGGACCCTGGTGAATGGCAGAAACTTCGGGAAGCCTATAACCATCAGTGGGTAAAACCCGGCTGCGGATAATGATGATGAATGAAATATGCCGTAATCACATCACACTAATATTATAGATGAGGAAGTTTTGATTTTGGGATATTTGTTACCTTTTTACGTTAAAACTACTGAACGGATCGGGCTGAAATTTTGCATACAGGTAGTTCTTGGCATGGAATAACATACAAATCTCAATTCATACAAGCAAACAAATCTTTCCTTTTATAATATTAGTAAAGATAATAAAGATGATTTACCTTAAAAAGAACAACTACCACCATCGTGCTGTTACTATAGATTCATATCAATTTTTTTTTTTCTAAAGTACAATTTCCATTTTGTTAGTTTTGTTTTCAGAAGTACACGGATGATAAAGAAAACCGTATTACGTGTAAATCTGAGGAGAAAAGCTAGTCAGATTAATAATTCATTGCACATCAGAACAGTACGCCAGCCTCAACAATAGCTGCTCTTTTATTACTCCAACTACATAAATCCCTTAGACGATGTACACATTAGACGTTTTAAAAAGCGCGCTCTAGCAGCGCGCGTTTTAGAAACCATTTAGTCCACATTTTTGCACAGTGTGCATGCTCAAACTCGTGTTTGAATACCTAGACGCAAGTTTGAGCTACGACACAGATATCAGAAACAAAGACTGTGAGCTACGCGTTTCAGTTTGCGTACGGACGGATGTGTAAAATCAGCAGGTTGATAAAGTTTTGCGACTTTTTATATAATAATGTTATTTTATTATGTGATCGTCAGTGTAACATTGATACTTTTAATGCTGCGTACATTCATTAACATTTTTTTTTACTTGTAATCTAAATGCTTCTAATGAACAGTAAGTTTTTTCCCGCTCTGCAAATCGTGACCATTTCCTGGTCGTTTCTAAATGAGAGTCAGGACATTGGTTGTAAGAACTTCCTTCATTATAACACTGGCACTTTCTTGGATCCTGTAACTTTCCATATCGCAACTTGTTTTCGGTTAAGTGCAAGGTGTTGCGCGCCTTATCAATGTCGAACAGCTTGGTCATTACAGATATCGTACTAGGGCTGCCGGAAATCTTGCCATGCCAATATAAAACGACATCATCCGGGCGGGCCTTCACCGCTAACGTACCACTATTCTCGAACCGAATGGACTGTCACGTGACAATGGTAAGAGGCCCGACGGCGGCATAACTCTAGCTATCCCATGGAAGTCGAGGAGGCCTATTGTGTGGGATGCTACATGCATCGACACACACGCGCCTTCCCATTTTCCTAGCACTTCCGTGAGGGCTGGTGCGGCGGCAGATTTGGCCAAAGATCTCAAGATGTGCAAATATGCAAATCTCGACAGAGCCTACGTATTTGCTCCCCTTTGAGTTGAGACCCTAGATTCGTGGGGTACCGAAGTTTTCCGAGTTTTAAAAAGAAATCTGATCGTCTGAGCTAGAGCTAGTGGGTATCTGACACAGCGCATCAGCATTGCAATGCAGCCGGCGCGGCGTCTTGGGCACGCTTTCGATATGGATCAGTGGAGCTACCTGTACATTGTTTGCAACAGTCTACAGTAAGCTCGTTTTTATCAATTGTAAATAGGCACTAGTTTTTATTTCCTTATATTACATGTTTTTCTTTGTTAATGGAGATATTAAAAATATGAACGGTAAAATTACTTATAATTAGTGAATGATTCAGACTTGACTTAGAAGTACATCAGAATAAACCATATGATATAAACAATGTTTTGGAAAATTTGCAAAGCATTATCTAAACACAAGCTAAGCAGTGCTTGTGTTATGGGTTCTAGATAACCAATGGTTCGTAAAACGCGGTAGCCAAAGCGCGCGCTTTAAAATGCCTAATGCTCTCTCCGATTGGTTCTAGACCACCAGGCACCGCAAGCACTTTGATAAATCCGGATTAGGATTGTTCTTTGCTTCCTATCAAACCCTATTCAATCCCCCCCCCCCCTTCCACCCTTACTCCGAATAAGGATTTTCCGTTGTCCCCCCTCCTCTATCAGCCTTCACTTTTCATCTACCCTTATACGAATGAAGTTGATATCCAGAGTTAATTTATTGGGTGACCCGGACCGATCGTTTTTAATATTTTCCGGACGATTTAACTTTTTGGAATGACCAATTTTTCATGGACAAAGTTCCGAATTTATTGGTCGGATAAAGAAGGTCTTTGGACAAAGAAGGCCTAAGTTATTGCTGGGTTCTGTTTTTGTTTACAAAACCTGTAACGCACTATAAAGCAATAAGGTAAACCTATGGTTTGCTGCTAATGCTGCTAGCATTCTTGGTACTCTGCCTTCTGGTGACGGCTTTGATTTTTAGAAAAAAGATGTTAGTGTAAATATTAATTGTAACTATTTTATTCTGTTTTTTTTCTCAATAATAAGTGTACCTTACAATCTTTACTTATAGCTAAATTATATGAGTACTTATGTTACAAAAACAGACGTATTTGAAAATGTTATTTATTTCATCGAGGTCGAGGGATACATACAGCCCCTCGCGGCATTTTCAAATAAGCATCATATTGAAATAAAATTCCAAAGAAGACTTATTTTATTACTTTTGAGCTTCTAACAAGCTCAAAACTTCTATCGAATTCAAAGTCGTGTAAAAGAAGCTTCTTTTACACAACTTTGAATATGATATTCTAGTTCTAATATAATTCTGTTAAAGTTTGGAAACTTCTTTTCTTTTCAATGGAATTTATTACTGACATGAGCTGCAAGTTATGTCATATTTTATTCCCAATCACATTCACGGAACTTTCTAGGTTTCCCCTTAGTTATAAGTTAGCCTTTACCCACTGACCTTGCAAATTTTATCAGATACTTATTTAAATGATTTGGTCCAAGGTTGCCTGGAAGAGATCACGCATAGCGATAAGGTCCCCCTTTGTTATTTCTCAATTGCCTTTGTGTGATAATTAGTTATCAAATATATATTTAATCCCAATCTCAAAGATCCAGAAAATGTTGTTTTTTTGAAAGACCAGCCTTAAACCGACCCGGACACGGCCCGGTCTATTGACTTGTACGTACCTTACAAAATGAAATTTACGATAGTCAGTTGTTTGTCATGTAAGCCTTGTAAGATCTCCGACATTGTTTTGACCACTTTACGACTTGCAATCGCTCCAAGCACAACAAACCGTTATATTCGAATCGAGTCGATTTTAAGCCGATTCTCGATTCGATTGTCTCTCGATGTAGTCCAGTCTGTCAGTATTGATCGCGCGCTCGGTTTTGTTTAGCTGTCCCAAATACAACTAGTTCAGTGAACTTATAGAGGGGTGAGTTCGCAGATATTACTTTTCATCAAATGATATCGGCCTAGATAAGCTCATATTTTTTTAAAGCAATGTATTGAATAAGTAATAAAGTAAAGTAATAATAGACGCATGAGGTTGTGGGTTCGATTCCCGCCAGGTATTTGTTCCTTGTGCTCTGGTCGTTTTCTATGTATAAAAATAAATATCTATTTACATATATGTATTGTATTATGTATATCAGTTATCTAGTACCAATAACACAAGCTCTGCTTAGTTTGGGGCTAGATAACGCTGTATGAATTGTCCAGCATTATTTATTTAAGTAATGTACCTATGCTGATTCTAATTCTATGTGGGGGAACTGGGATCTACACTGAAGTCTTGTATGGGATGGGAGTGTATTGTGTTTTGAACTGAGTTAGTTATATTGTTAACTAGCGATCCTCCGCAGCTTCGCACGGGTATATTCTATAATCTATGTGACTCAGTGATAATATAGGTTTCTAAAGGCAAAAGAATTTTTGAAATCGGTCCAGTTGTTTTTAAATTTATTCGTTACATACAAAATACAAATATTTCCTCTATATTATTAAGAGGCCTGCAGATGATTTCCCCATACAAACGTACTACCAAAATGATTTGTGATTCGAGAATATTTCCACCATATCATGTTGTTTTTCGTATTCGAATAGTATTTATCTAGGACCCAGTTTTTTTTTAATAATACACACCTATAATGTTATGTAAGCAAAAATAACTAATAACTTTACCAATTTGTTTTGTATTAAAAACAACAATACCTCACGTTTTGTTTGATAAGAAACATAGCTTATTTATACTGTCTAGTTACAGAATAACAACAGCATGTCGAAAATACAAACAGTTTTCAGTCATCATTTTTGGTATTACGGAACACAATAATTTACGAATTGAAGTTGCGAGCAGCTGTCGCCGAAGTCTTAATGTAGATGTAGATTAACTGAGTTACATTGTGTATTTAGTAACTAGACATAAAGTATATATTATTTATATGAGGTATACAGGGTTATAACCCTGTATACCCCATACAGGTTAGCTTTTTCAGATGGTAATGGAT
This sequence comes from Eupithecia vulgata, assembly GCA_946478455.1. Classification (NCBI taxonomy): domain Eukaryota; kingdom Metazoa; phylum Arthropoda; class Insecta; order Lepidoptera; family Geometridae; genus Eupithecia; species Eupithecia vulgata. The sequence continues at coordinate 4,623,186 of OX297869.1, read as the reverse complement.
GTCCAAGTCCAAAACCATGAGAGATAGAGAATAGTCGTGAAAGAAGTCGAAAACGAACGATGTTTTTTTTGGGAAAAACTTATTAATTTCATTCGACGAGATGGCTATGTATCGTTTCGCCATATTGTTGAACGTTGATCAATCAAAAATCGGCATAGGCAATTAATTGAAATGCGCCGTTCTGCAATCGTCTAGCCATTATACAAACGGGCTGATTCTAAAATCCGACGGCAATATATTTAATTAAACTGGCCAAGTGCGAGTCACACGCGTGTCTATTATAAAAAATACGTCTATTGTATGGTGGTCCCTTAAATATTTATTTTATTCTGTTTTTTACTATTTATTGTTATAGCGGCAACAGAAATAATTCGTTTGGCCACAAATAAAAATTACCACTTATAATTATGTCCTACTACTTACAATGTCCCGTTCTAAACAAAACCATTTCTATCAATTACCTTCGTCTGGTACTACCTACCTTGAAAAATCACCATTTCATCTGTAAAAATTTCATCTCTCTAACTATCACGGTTCACGAGAAACAGCCTGGTCACCGACAGACAGACGGACGGACAGCGGAGTCGTGATAGGGTCCCGTTTTACCCTCTGGGTACGGAACCCTAAATAGGTCGTATGTATGTGTCCAAATCAACATAATATGAGCTGTTAGTACTACATTGTATCCATCAATAGCTTAAATTTAACTGGTTGCTTTGTCAACCGCCATAATATGGTCGTAAAAGTTTATAAGAGCTATTAGAAATTTATGTATTTACGACGAAACAATAGCTAAATTTTGTTCATGTTCTGTGGTAGCGTGTTCCATTAGGCTAGGCAACAAAAAAACTTTCACGATACAACATTTTTTACTTTGTTCGTGCTCTCCCATCATCAACATCATCAGCCTATATTAGTCCACTGCTGGAGATAGGCCTGAGAATGAGTGCCATAACACCCTGTCTTCAGCTTGCCGCATCCAGCATCTACCAGCAGTCTTTCGCAAATCGTCATCCCATCTGGTCTCATCTCTAGTCAAGACTTTTATAAAACAACTAGTAAGTGTCCGCGGCTTCGCATGCGTTGTATCTAACGAAATTTTTAAAGGTTATTTTCTATCCCATGGAATAGACACAGTTCCCATGGGAACTGGTATATGGGATAAAAAGTAGGCTATGTGGCCAGGCTAACCCCCGAATAATCAAACGCATCTCAGATTTAAGCACGTCTCAAGTGACGAATTTTTGACACTTTTTCATTGAAAACTGTCAAAAAACCGAGACTTGAGACTACCTTATATGCGAGTTGCGTTCGAGTATTCGGGGGTTAGAGTTATATCTGTTCAAAATTCAGCCCGATTTGTTCAGTAGTTAGGGCGTGAAAATGGCATAGGTACCAACTAAAAACCCATCGATACATCCTCTTACACCTTAGTTAGAGCGTCGTCAAACCACTCGTCACCAGACCAATCAAAATATAGGTCTATAGAAAATATTTAAAGTTTTATAGAAAACTTCTTTTCGGGTAGTTCAATTCCTTGCAGAGCGGAGTATCTGTTTTCGATTCCGAGCCATAGTGAATAGCCTTGAAGACCTCATGACAGGGTTGTGGGTTCCCGATCGCTTCTACCGCTACCCTGTCGGTGGTCATCCGTATTGGACGGATTCTATATCCATTGCTGAACATATTTAAAATTTATAGGTATATTATCGAATAAGGTATCCTTAGGTACAATAATCATCGTGGGGGAGGTCTGCGTCCAGCAGTTGACCATTAAAGGCTGTTGAGGATTGAGGCATATTTCAAGAAGAACCGACAACCGCTAGGGTAAACGTGTTCTTGAGTAGAGACCGCGACTCGGAAAACGTAGTGTACGACGCCCTCCGACCAGGTGGGATGACGATTTGCGAAAGACTGCTGCCAGATGCTGGATGCGGCAAGCTGAAGACAGGGCGCTATGGCGCTCATTAGGGGAGGCCTATGTCCAGCAGTGGACTGGTATAGGCTGATGATGATGAGGATTGAGGATTATATACAATCGGTCCTAAAACTAAGTAAAGCACGTCCAGCTACAATTTCTTTTAACATACATGATTTATATATACATATTATGTATATATTTTAAATTTTAACATACATGATCTTGACTAAGACGTGAGAGGAGAGTATGAACTATGTTTTGTTTTAAGGAACATTATTATGTCAAAGATAAAAATAAAACCAAATAAATATAAAATAATTAATAAATAAGTCAAAGATAGAAATAAAACCTGTTCTTTTTACTTTAATATTTCTGTTAAATCACATTTTATCGACATTCATATATAAATTACTAGATAGAACGCGTCTTCCACATTTTCACATAGACGCCAACAAAATAATATTATGAGACATAAATAGGACACAGTACAATTACGAAGCAGTAGGTAATCTCAGTGTTGATTGATGACACTGCAGCACCGCCGGAAAATTAACTGTCTAACGAAATATTCTCCGCCAGCCAGCCAAATTATACGCGTATAACTTGTACACATTTTTCAAGGACTTACTGCTTTGAAATTTACATTTTGCTATAGACATTATTGTCGGCGATGAAACCATAGCATTAGGAACTTAGTTGTAATTAGATTAGTATGTTGTCGTTGATAATACCATAGGTTATAAGGATATTAGTTAGTACTTATATTTATTGTTAGGTAGGCTAAGTTTGGACTGAAAATGTTGTGAATATTTCTTTGTAAGTTTTATAAATAAACAATCAGCCAGCCTAGAGGCAAGTAGGACTAGCAAACATAGGCTCTAGTTAGGAACTTTGATATAAAAGCCTAGATATCTCCTTATGTATGTAAGTTAGAAAAGGGTACTTGGTATCATTATAAAGCCCATTAAATTCCCCTTTATTTGATACCAAATATCAATAGGTACGCTTTAAAACAGTGTAATAAAAAACAGAAAAACCTCCCGAGCGAAGGCAAAAATGAACATTAAACGTATAAAAAATAAGCCGTCGTCTGCTCGGTATAGCCTAGAGGTAGGTTAGAAAAATGAAAATGTACTACGGCATGTTGAACTGGAAATAGAAGCAGTCATTTGAAGAAGTGTTTTATTCTCCCTTCGGAAGTCGAGGTCCACCATCATCAGGTCGTTTGTACCCTACCTACGCATTCAGGGGTGCGTGGCGGCGTGCGACAACCAGCACTAGGAAGAGGAGGAGCGCACGTCGAAAACAAAGGGATACTGTCCCTGGACATACCTACCGTCGGTCAGCGTAGGTGTCCGCAACAGTTGGTCCTTCGAGCCGGATCCCTGCTAGAAGATTCCAGAAGAAGATACCCAGAAGAACAGAAGATGCCGGTCACCAGGTCACAGAAGGATGCCCCCTCACGCCCTGTATCCCGTCCCTCGGAAAGGGACGAGACGGAAGGAAGGTCAGGGTCAGAAGGAGTCACGTCTGCGACAGGATCGGGATCATCGGGAGCTACGGGAACTTCGGGTACTACTACGGATTCTTGGGGTACAACGACCACACAAGGGACCTCGACTACGGGAGCTACTGCAACCACGGCAGATACTGCAACCACGGCAGATACTGCAACCACGGCAGATACTGCAACCACGGCAGAAACTGCAACCACGGCGGATACTCACACCGCACAGAAGAAGACCCCAGAACAGGCCGCGGGTCAGGGATCAAAAGGTGAATCAATCACAACCCTGAAGCCAAGGGGGGTCGGTCTTCGAGCCCGGTCCACAAAGACCACGAGTTCTTCAGCCAGAAGACGCGAGCTGGCAGCAAGGGAGGAGTTGGCGCGCCGGGAGCTGGAAGAATCTCGGGCTGCAACAAAGCTGGCCCGTGTCAGATTGGAGCTGGCACAATGTGATGATGAAGACTCCGTGGACGAAGACCGGGAAGAACAGGAGGACAGAACAGCACAGGTGCAGAACTGGATCCAGACATCCATATTAGGAGACGACAAGGAAGAATCGAAGCAGCGAAGCCTGAAACCCCCGGAAGAACCCAAGAAGATGAAACCTGAAGAGGACTCAACGGGAGGGGCCATGGTCAATATTCAAGCACTGACAACAGCCCTGAAGGAAGCCTTCACCGGAGGAAGAGGCCCAGCACCGCAGCCGAACTACATCCACGAGCTACCCTACTTCGACGGGAACAGCTGCGAGTGGTTGGCGTTCAAGGTCGTCTACGCCGATACAGCACCGTTGTTCAACGATGTCCAGAACATGGCTCGACTTAGAAGAGCACTGAAGGGCAATGCAAGAGAAGCCATCAAGAGTCTGCTGTACTCCGAAGCTTCTCCGATGGAAGTCATGGAAGCCCTGAGAAGAAGATACGGAAGACCTGATACGCTGGTTCTGGCTGAACTGGACAAGGTTAAGGCGTTACCAAGGATCACGGAGAACCCGAGGGACATTTGCATCTTCGCGAGCCAGATCAGCAACAGCGTAGCAGCAATAAAAGGATTGAAGAAACCACAATACCTGCATTCACCGGAGATAGTGAAACAAATTGTGGAGAAGATGCCAACAATTCTAAAGTTCCGCTGGTACGACTTCACTGCAGCAACGGAAGAAGGAGAGTTCTCCGACCTAACGCTTGTCTCCAGGTTCCTGAACACAGAAGCAGACAAATGCGGAGCCTTCGCGACATCGGAAGAAAAAGGAGGAAGCTTCAGGAAGACCCGACAAGCGGCGCACTCAACAAACGAAAAGGACTTCAAAGAAAAGGACCCGAAGAAGATCGAGAAGACTTGCCCCATCTGTGAGGGCGAACACTTCCTCGTGGAATGCCAGAAGTTCCTGAGGGCGTCCGTTCCAGACCGGTGGAAAGCCGTGAAGAACAGTCGTGTCTGCTTCAAGTGTCTTCAAGGAAAACACAGGAAGGAGAGCTGCAAGAAGCCATCGTGCAAGGAGTGCAAGAGGTGGCATCATCATCTGCTACACATGGAGTCGGAAGACAAGACCTCGGAAGAGAAGAAAGAAGCATCAGATGTCACTGGATCAGTGAACACAGTCAACAACGCAAGGGCCTACCTGAAGATTGTTCAAGTAGAAGTCTTCGGGTCGAAGGCATCCAAGAAGATATTGGCCCTCATGGACGAAGGGTCAACAGTGTCACTTCTAGACAAGAAGGTGGCAGAAGAGATCGGCGCACAGGGGAACACAGAGGAACTGATCATCGAGACAGTAGGAGGCAAGCTTATCAAGAAAAAGGACTCGCAGGTGCTGGACCTCATGCTGAAGGGAATTCATCAAGGACAACGGAAAACCTTGAAGAGAGTTCGGACCATCGACGATTTGAAGCTTACGCCACAGTTCCTGGATAAGAAAAGGATTCAAGAATACCCACATCTTAAGAAGATCGCCAAAGCTCTACACTACGAAGGGGAGTCACCGCAGTTACTCATCGGGCAAGACAATTGGGAACTGATCGTGACTCAAGATATAAGAAGAGGGAAACCAGGCGAACCAGTCGCTTCCAGGACAGGACTTGGATGGGTGCTCCATGGGACTGACACCAGAGGAACGAGGCCAGTACACTTCCTGAACACGTGCCTACACGTCAGCACGCCGGAGGAGGAGATGCACCAGGCCATCAAGGACCACTTCGCCATAGAAGCACTTGGTGTGCAGCCCAGAAGACCAACGACGGACTCGGAAGGAAGAGCACTCACCATCTTGGAGAAGACCTGCAGAAGACTAGAAGATGGACGCTTCGAAGCTGGACTCCTGTGGAAGAATGAAGAGGAGCCTATGCCAGAGAGCTACACTTCTGCCAAGAACCGCCTCTTCAACATTGAAAGGAAGATTGACAAGGATCCGCAATTGAAAATGGAGTACAACAAGCAGATCCAGCATCTCATCGACAGTAAATATGCGGAAGAAGCACCTGATGGGCAAGAAGAATCCAAGAAGATATGGTACCTGCCACACTTCTCCGTGGTTCACCCTTTGAAGAAGAAGATAAGGATAGTCTTCGACGCTGCAGCCAAGTCCAGAGGAAGAAGTCTGAACGACGCTCTATTGCCGGGACCAGATCTACTTCAGTCGCTCTTCGGGGTTCTACTGAGGTTTCGGCAAGGACCATTCGCAGTAGCAGCCGATATCAAGGAGATGTTCCTACAAGTTCGGATAAGACCAAAGGATCGAGACAGCCTAAGGTTCCTGTGGCGAGGGGATCATCGCGACATGCCGCCGAAGAAGTACAGGATGACATCGGTTATCTTCGGCGCAACATCATCTCCGAGCACAGCCATATATGTGAAGAACCGGAATGCTGCAGACTACAAGGGGCAATATCCAGAAGCGGCCAAGGCAGTCGAGCTGAACCACTACATGGATGACTATCTTCACAGCTTCCATTCAGAAGAGGAGTTCCGAAGAATAACAGCTCAAGTGGACCTCATACACAAGAAAGCGGGGTTCGAACTTAGAGGTTGGGCATCGAATCAACCGGAGCTGCTACAAGGGGTGAAGACTGACGCAACGGAGAAGACAGAAGTGGATCTCGGCGAGAAAGAGGAGAAGACTCTGGGACTACGCTGGTTCACGGAACGGGACTCCATCGGCTTCAGGGCAAACCTTCGCAACACACCAGAAGAAATAGCAAGGGGGCTTCAAGTGCCCACGAAAAGGGAAGTCACCAGCGCCGTGATGTCGACCTTCGATCCACTAGGATTGGCATCACCAGTTCTCATCCAAGGCAAGAAGCTACTTCAAGGCGTCTGGCGAAGTGGCATTGGCTGGGATGAAGACATAGAAGAAAAGGAGTATGCAGCATGGAAGACCTACTTAGAGAAGATGAAGCTGCTTCAAGATCTTCAAATCCCGAGATGTCTGACACCACGTCGCAACGAGGGGGAGCTGCACACCTTCACGGATGCTAGCGAGACGGCGTATGCAGCTACGGTCTACTGGAGGACAGAAGATCAAGGCGGGAACTACCACGTCAGCTTGATGGCAGCAAAAGTACGAGTCACTCCATTGAAGCCCGTATCAATCCCAAGGCTGGAACTACAGGCAGCACTCCTAGGAAGCAGACTGGCGCATTCAGTTGAAGAGGAAATAGACCTGAAGGTGACAAGGAAGACATTCTGGTCGGACTCCAGCATCGTACTCTCTTGGATCAAGACTGACCCTAGAACCTTCAAGACGTTCGTGGCTCATCGACTGGCTGAGATAGAAGATCTCACCAGACCTCAAGACTGGAGATGGGTTCCCACAGCACAAAACCCCGCAGATGATGCAACACGTGACGTGCCGGAGAACTTCGACTGCAATCACAGATGGTACACCGGACCGGACTTTCTGAAGAAAGAAGAGGTACACTGGCCTGCAGCGAGGACCTTCAAGAAGGAGACCACCGGCGAGGAGAAGGAGATGAACATCACAGCAGCAGCGAGCATCATCCATCCATCACCAGATCCAGAGAAGTTTTCGTCATGGAAGAGGTTACTACGAGCTACAGCAAGAGTACTGCAGTTCATCAGACTCTGCAGAAGAAAGGAGAAGGTCAACGTCAGCCAAGCAGACCCCGACTGGAAGAAAACTACGAGGAAACCGAAGAAGACCATCACGTGGAAACAAGCAGCTACAAGGAAGGTGGTAAACTACATACCACTGGAAGCCGATCTACTCGAGCAAGCTGAAACTTTACTGCTGAAGAAAAGTCAAGAAAGGAGCTTTAAAGAAGATATCAAATGTCTTCAGCAAGGGAAGCAAGTGGAGGGCAACAGCAAGATGAAGAAGCTCGACGTGACGCTGGAAGATGGACTTCTACGGCTGAAAGGAAGAATCGACGCGATACAAGGCGTGACCAGAGATTACAAACGGCCCATCGTGCTCGACAGCAAGGATAAGACAACACGACTCATCATAGAAGAGTTCCACCGACACTTCAACCACGGGAATCACGCAACGGTCATGAACGAGATAAGGCAACGCTTCTGGGTGCTGGGACTAAGGTCGGCAATCAAGACAGTTCAGCATCAGTGTCAATGGTGCAAGACAAAGAAGGCAAAACCTCAAGAACTGCCGACGGGGAACCTACCTGCAGAAAGGCTGATGCACAGTAATCCTCCCTTCACGTGCACCGGCATCGACTACTTCGGCCCGATGACAATCACCGTAGCAAGAAGACATGAGAAGAGATGGGGAGCCCTGTTCACATGCTTAACAACTCGAGCTGTGCACATCGAGCTGACTCCCTCGCTATCAACGGACAGCATGATCATGGCGCTACGAAGATTCGCTGCAAGAAGAGGAATGCCGAGGACAATCTACACGGACAACGGGACCAACTTCGTCGGTGCAAACAAGGAGCTGAGGGAAGCGATGGACTGCATGAAGAAAGAAGACCTCATCTCAGAAGCGGAGAAGATCGGCGTGCAATGGAAGTTCATCCCACCTGGTGCACCAAACATGGGCGGTGCATGGGAGCGGCTAGTGCGTTCCATCAAAACCGCACTAAACGCTACACTCCACGAGAAGCATCCACGAGAGGAGGTGCTCCACACCCTCCTGCTAGAGGCTGAACACATAGTCAACTCTCGGCCTCTCACTCACCTCTCCGAGAATCCTGAGGAGGAGGCGCTTACTCCAAACCACTTCCTCCTCGGGCGATCCTGCGGCGCTGCGAAGATCGGCGACTTCGAAGATCACGTGCTTGTGGGCAGGCACACCTGGAAGGCAACACAGCGGCTTGCCGACCACTTCTGGCAACGCTGGCTGCGCGAATACCTGCCTACTCTACTGCCAAGGAAGACTTCGAAGCGGACCAGCACCACAGATCTACAGGTCGGAGACATCGTGTTGATCGTCGACCACACCCTGCCGAGATGCACTTGGCCACGCGGGAGAATCCAGCAAGTGTATCCTGGACCGGATGGGCGTACCCGGATCGTCGACATCGAGACCAGAGGAGGAGTGCTGCGCAGACCCAGTTCGAGAGTGGTGCGGTTGGTGCCGGGTGAATCGCCGAGCCAGGAGGATGGTGCTACGCACGAGGGGGAGAATGTCGGCGATGAAACCATAGCATTAGGAACTTAGTTGTAATTAGATTAGTATGTTGTCGTTGATAATACCATAGGTTATAAGGATATTAGTTAGTACTTATATTTATTGTTAGGTAGGCTAAGTTTGGACTGAAAATGTTGTGAATATTTCTTTGTAAGTTTTATAAATAAACAATCAGCCAGCCTAGAGGCAAGTAGGACTAGCAAACATAGGCTCTAGTTAGGAACTTTGATATAAAAGCCTAGATATCTCCTTATGTATGTAAGTTAGAAAAGGGTACTTGGTATCATTATAAAGCCCATTAAATTCCCCTTTATTTGATACCAAATATCAATAGGTACGCTTTAAAACAGTGTAATAAAAAACAGAAAAACCTCCCGAGCGAAGGCAAAAATGAACATTAAACGTATAAAAAATAAGCCGTCGTCTGCTCGGTATAGCCTAGAGGTAGGTTAGAAAAATGAAAATGTACTACGGCATGTTGAACTGGAAATAGAAGCAGTCATTTGAAGAAGTGTTTTATTCTCCCTTCGGAAGTCGAGGTCCACCATCATCAGGTCGTTTGTACCCTACCTACGCATTCAGGGGTGCGTGGCGGCGTGCGACAACCAGCACTAGGAAGAGGAGGAGCGCACGTCGAAAACAAAGGGATACTGTCCCTGGACATACCTACCGTCGGTCAGCGTAGGTGTCCGCAACAATTATTTTAGTAGATATGTGGTGTTAAGTCTATAGGTAGTGTCTGCATTTTGAAATTAAATATGGTTATTTATTTATTAGGTTGGTAGTTTGTGTGTAGTATCATTACAGTTACATTTAGCTCATTTATTATTTATTTATTTCTTTGTTTATTCACTTTTTACTTACAGAATAACATACATTGCAAAACGTCAATCATTCATTATTTTAGAAACCTAATAGGTACATCTTAAAACTTTTAAGTCTAAGAATTTAATTTTGTCATACAGATAATAATATAGCAGTCATATACAGATTATAATGTCAAACAAATCAATAAAATTAATTCTCAAATATGGATATTTATGTCACAATAATAATAATAATAAAAGGTAAACTCATAATATACTCAAAGGTTTCTATTCTACTATTATTCATTTCCTACGAAGAAGAATATACATTTCACTTACTTGTGATTGGAACGACGAAGGGTGGACATCAAAATTTATACTTATGTACTTATCTCTGCAAAAAGTAATTGAATATAGTGAAAAAGTCGACAAAGCCTCTTTCATTTATCTTTTTTTTACCTTGTTATTGTTTTCTGTCTGTTTATTTTATTTTATACTTTTGTGTACCTGTGTCGAAATAAATGTATTTCTATTCTATATTCTATTCTTATTTCAATCTAGATCCTATTTTTTTTTCACAAATGTACTACTGACTGTTCAAAGTATATTCGCTCATTTGCGCAATAAAATGAAACCAATCAACAACCACTCACGCTCGTAGTGGAGCTCATTGGCGAGACATTTTTCTATTAATGATAGTAAAGCTCAATCTATCTGTAATTTTGTTTCAACAGGTAATAAATGGTTCACTGCTGGACACAGGCTTCCTCCTGATAATCACCTTATTGGCGTTTATCTCATGAGGGGTAGTGCCCATAATCCCCAAGCTGGGCATGCGGTTTGGGGATCGCAGTGGTCGATCTATTCTGCAGAGGGCGCTGCTGCCCGCCCTCGGTATATCCTTTAGTCGCCTCTTACGACACCCACGGAAAGAGTTGGGGTATATATTCTATAAATTCTTGGTGCAAATTCTAAGCCACCACATGACTTTTGTTTTTATTCATTTTGTTTTTACTCTATATTATGAATGCCAAAGAAAAATAAAGTAAACACATCACACTATTGGATGTTAACATCCAAACAGACAAAAAACGACTTCACGTCAAAACTACTAAACAGATTGGGTTAAAATACTGTAGTCTTGTACCTGTGACGCCATACAAAATGGCGGATGCGTGGGAGTTATTTGTCAAAATTGAGAAATTCCGTTATAAGTGGAGTTATTTGATTTTCTAATAGCGGTTTCAAACAACTACTCGGTATGGTGGAGATATTTGAATCGTAAACAGTAGAGAAAAAAATCTACCATCTAGGTACCAAAAGTAAAAGAAAAGTAAAGTTATTTCTTTCTGGGAATTAAGGTATCAATATGTACTCGTAGTAGAGTACTTTTTATCCACGCAAAGTTGCATGTAAATCCACGGTCGAAAGCTAGTTTAATTATAACGTAGTTAAAATTGTTTGTTATTTTTTTTTACTTGAAGCTAAAAATAATTGGCACGCATTAAAACAACACCTGTACATGACGGCTTAAAGCACTTTTGCTCATTTTAATAGCCAAATAAATTCACAGAATGCCTCGAATTAAAAGGGCCTGATGGAAGGCTACGCACCACTTAACATTAGTATTTCAATGGTTTTGCACAATGTTTTTTGTGAAACTTTTCGCTTTTTGCTGTTTTTATTTCCTGTGTCAGTTATATAAATAAGTTTGACATTGACTGCTTCTCAACAAAGAAATACCTGCGTTGTAAAAAAATACACCAAACTAGTCCACTCTCAATGGCGGTTAAAATTTATAATAAAATTCTGGACAAATAATATTTTTTTTATTATTTATTTATTTAAAACTATTTTGCACTAAGGTACGGGCAGTATTTTAGAAAGGGTGGGCAATATTTTAGAAAGATTAGAAGAGATGCTTTTGAAAAAATGCTTCTACGAACTAAATTAATTCTCAAGTGACAATTTTGTTGACTTGTAATTGAATTTTGCATAAATTATTTGACATAGGTATACCTTTTACACCATATTAAATATTAATAACAAAATTAATTAAAATATTGCTAGACAATTCACACAGCATTATCCAGCCCCAAGCTAAGCAGAGTTTGTGTTATGGGTACTAGATAACTGATATACATAATACAATGCGTAAAGAGATATGATGGACCTATATTATGATGTAATAAATAAATAAATGACAAATTAAAAAAATAAACAGATAAGGCATACTCTGTCCGGCTGAACTGCAAGAACCACGTCATGTACGTCGTAGGCACACAAAGTTTTATCTAAATAAGACGTTCACTGTCCAACTACTAGAACTGCAAAAACCAACAATTGTGTCGTGTCCAAGGCTCTTGTCCTGGACACGACGAGCCTTCGTAGTGTTAGGATAGATTGAAGAAAATCCTTCTTAGAATAGTTTAGGTTTTAAACGTCCAAGGAGGTTAGAATACCTCACCATAGACGCTGGCCGCAAACACCTTCAAAAATTTAAATCACTACGAACGAACGAACCATTGATCGTCTATTGTTTTTTCTTTTCTATTTTTGGAAATAGGTTTTGATATAAATAGGCACGCTTGCAAGAGTAAAATCACTTTATAGTCGGACGCGATCAAGAAAACCTGAAGAAGTAATAAAACTAAAAAAAGAAAAAAAAAGTTTTACTGGAAAACTTAAGAAACTGCAGTCCACGACAGTACTATTTTAATAAGTAAAGGTCCCTCGTATCACGACTTTTGAGACGGAACCCAGGTTACCCTTATTTACACCTGATCTACCTACACTTCCCGATCCCCTAAAAAATTCAACAACATTATCACTTCATCCACCTTGTAATTATGGACCGTTATCGTCCGGGTTCGCTATAAATTCTGTCGAGATTTGACCCACATAAAGCATTCACAGGTTAGGGGTACGGAGTACTTAGCCGCTAAGTTTGTGGATGACTTTTGAGGGGTTATCGGGAAGATAGATCGAGGTAAGAGCTTATATAAAGCAGCTAAGATGAACTTTGAATTTGTGTAATTCCAAACCGGACAAGTGCTAACTAGCAATTATGAAATTTAATTAATAAGTGTAACTATACCCCCGTGGGCTCCAGAAAACACTAAGTCTGCTTATGGGTTTATTAAATGAATAAATAATAAAAAAAAGTACCGGAGACCAACAAATCAAGCTGTAGCTTGATAGCTACACGTAACGTTATTATTATTTTTTGTTTGTTAAAGACGTCTCGACCAATTGAAACAGTTTGAAAGGAGACAGATTTTGCTTATTTCATGACTGGAAATAGGACGTGCTAAGCCGTTGGCAAATATAATAAATAATCCTACTAAGTATGTATATGTATTGTTCCTCATTGAGCTTATGTAGAAATGTAAAAAAACACCAAAGAAAAAAATACTGGACAATTCAAAGCAACCAAGCCCAAAACAAAGCAGAAAGAAAATCGTCTGGACTGTAAATGCCTTATCTAAGCAACATGAGTACTGCATTATCATAAATGGCCTTAACTTTAGGGACACACCCTAGTGGCTATGAGCTAATTTATAGGACACACACGCACAGTTCTCGAAGGGCATTATTCATCGCTTTTTGTTACGTCATTGATGAAAACATGTATGTATGTATAGAAATTTGGTTGATATTGATGTAAAGATACAAAGCACAAGTTTGCGATGATGGCACCTATAACCAAGTAAAATCTATTTTGTTCATTGAGAAAGCACAAAAAAACTAACAATTTTGTTGAATCGATAGATTTTTTTTTCTGACTAATGTCATAAATGTGAAAGTGTGTTTGTTTGTTTGTCCTTCCTTCAACTTAGCAACCAATCAGATATAAAATTAAAAAAAAAATATATTTAAAAAAAAAAATAAAAAAAATATTTTTTATTAAATTGTTCTTGAATAAATAAACTGAAACTGAATCGATCTGACTTTTTGCATACAGTTAGTTGAAAGGATGGAGAGTAACAGGCTTTTTGCCCTGGTAAAACATCAAGTTCCCATTGGAGATTTACGTAAATGTGAAATTCGAATTTAACGCAGGTGAAACCGCGAGGAACAGCTAGTATTTTATACAACTAATTTGATGTACCTAATAGCGGCAAACCAGCGAAATCACCCAGACTTGCCGCTATTACATCAAATACCACTCCAACCGTCAAAATCAATACGAATCTATTTTTAATACAATCCGAGATTCGCTTTGCATTTCATCTCATAGAATATTCATCAGAATCTAAGTTATTTGGACCTCCAGTCCACCAATTAATTCGAATGAGTGGTTCGAGCCAGTCACCTTGGTTTCTGGTTGGTGGCTGGCACATTTAGAATCAGTGAAATGCAGCTCGTCTTTGAAGTACGGGATATGTAACATAAGTATCAAATGTGCAATTTTGTTGGTTGTGTTTGTGTTATTTAGTTTTGGTCATTTGTTTGGGCATTATTCGTGGGTATGAGAAATTGGTCACCGAAAATTAAACTTTACCTAAAGCTTCCAACCAAGGTCTATGATTCAACATAAATCAGCATGAATGTAAACCTAGAAAAGATGTTCATTTTGCTACAGGCTTTCAGTTACCTAATTAAACATCCTTACTCAACTTTTCCCAACATTTATCTTGTTTTAGGGAAATTGATTTGCCTATGTTTGTAACAGTAAAAATCTTGTTATGTTTACATTTACGGTTACTATCTAGATAAAAACCTATGATTTCAATATTTTTAAACGTTAAGTTGTCTGTAATCTGTTTTGTAAACTTTATTATTCAAAGAATAAATAAATAAGGATATAATAAGGATCTCTAACCGATCGATTGTGTAAACTTGTTAATTTTTTTGCGATGGCAAGGTATGCCAGTCCCAACTAGCAAGGATCGTTTTAGTGACGAAACAAAATACTATAGGTACTATTAAAAATTATGTAATTTAATTCAAAAAAACTCATCAGGTATCAAAAGGAAATATATGAGGTACTACGGATAATAGAGGTACTTATTACACATACCTACAAAGATATCTAACAACGTGCTACCCGTGATTGTAATGACCCCAAAGATCTTGAAATAGCATTTACGCTCTCTGACGGTCCAAAAGGCTAACTAAAACACCCTCTAAATTGAGCATCACACGTTACTTTGAACTAGAGGGAGAGGCTACACGCGAGCCCGCTCAAAGGTGGGTAAACAAGGCTGCGCGACAGCAGACCACTCATCTGCGGTCCTTTGCGGAGCGATTACTCCTCTCGATTAGATAGTGCTTTCATGCGGCTTTGAACGAAGCTACAGCCAGCTGATTAATCTTTTAATTAACAGAAGCTTAGCAAACTTTAATTTAAAACTAACGCAGCAACGGACGTTGCTGCGTTAGTTTTAAATTAAAGTTTGACTCTCATCATGACTTTTTTCCGTAAACCGCAAAAACAAAGCCGCGGAGCCAGTTATAAAACTTTGCGGTCCCCTAAAGTATTGTTCCAAAGTCAAATTCCAAGAGATAATCTTATAAGCGGCCTGAACGAAAACATATTTCAAAACTTTACTTACTTTATGATATACTTAGCGTCGAAAACTCTAATAAACACGCTCAAAGAATGTTTAATTAAGGGGTGGTTAAACTTTCTCAGACATTGGTATCTTAAGGGCGGCGATAGGAGAGTTGTGCAATAAGTCAGGTCCTTAAGTCCATTCTAGATAACTATTGTTTTGCATCTAGTTTGATTAAAGCCGTTAAGACAGACAGTACAAAAGGGGCTTTCTAGGCTGAGATGAGATAGACATGTAGCATGAAATAACGTTAGTTATTCCACAGACATCTTTGCCGCAGATGATTAGATATTATGTCTGTGATGTAGGTACTCACACTAGCAATTGAGATTGCTTCAGATGCATTTTGAGTGGTTGGGGTGGCGCGGGTGAACGAACAATGGTTTTTGTTTGCAATGGAACGTTTGCCACCATTTGCGATATTTCCATTGACACTCTTCCAATACAGACAAGGTTCGTAGTTAACCGACACACATTCATTATGAGGACGTAAATGAGTTTCCGGTTCATGTGTTTTCGAAAGAGTCAGACCTGCTGACACGTAAATGCGTTGCCATTAATGAAGCAACAGCATTTCAGCACGGCTTTCGCATTCACCTGTGACAATAAATCGCTGACCCTTGGCACAGGTAAAATAATATGCAGAATGTTCGTTCACAAAAAAGAGGGTACTCAGACAAATTATCTTTATGCACAGACTAGAGTCTCCCCGGGGTTTTGCACGCGTTTTCTATACTCATGTTATCCTAAGCCAATAGCCTTAACTAAGCAACCAATTGACTTGATTTTTGGCACAGAGTTAATTGAAGGGATTCCTAACAATATTAACATCTCTACACTTAATAATTAATAAATTAAGGAGATTTTTAATATAATTTATTTCAAAGGAACGCCAACAGCGTAAGTCGTTCTAAAATTATAATCTTCGTCGTAGGTTTTAATGTATACGTAATGCCATATTTCCACTAATAGAAAGTAAAAGCTATTGGCTTTTTTTTTTCAATTAAATATAATTTATATTTTTTTTTAAATAATTATGAAATATTAAATGGAATCAATATTACATAATGATTTATCATATCACTTAACAGTGTTAAGTGATATGTTACCTTAACACTATACCACGAAGGTGAAGATCGTACGAGTATGTAAAGGGGAAGATCAACACCTTGGTGAAATAGTGAGAGTCAAGCGGTTGGAGTCGCGTCATAATGACTTTAAATCGTTTGTGGTGCGTATTCCAACTGAGAACATTTCGACCTTCACTAAGGAAGAATTCTAGCCGAAGAATGTGCTGTTCCGGCTTTTGCGCGGACGATTACCGGTCGCAGCACATATTGAGTGTCACACGTCACCGACACTAAGGTAATAGGTTGTTTTTATGTATAATGTTAGATTAAGATTTTATATCAACTCTACAAAGTTTGGTTTCGTTCTGCTAAACAACCAAAGAACGTTAAATCAACGCACGATATATTTCATAAAACTATATTGTGAAACTAGTGTGTAATTTGTTAGTAAGTAGGTACCAATTTTAATTAGATAATTTGACTTGTAAATATGATTTTACCAATAAAATTACTATCTGACCATATGCTAAGCAGTGCTTTTCTCGTCCTGACTTATGTTAACTGACGATAGCTTACCTACTGCTTTGAGTTTTTTTTTTACTTCGTTATTTTAAGGACTTTGAGTAAGTACATCAGTCCCGTATTGTAATCAAACAAACTAGGTTATCAAAAATGTTCACGCACTGGCTCGCTCACTCTACGTCACTGAGTAAATCGGCTCCATTGTGCTAATGGTTGATTCGGTCAGTAAATTTTCAGTCAATGCAGTTTCAATAGAACCTTACAATAATATAATCTGGGGTCGCAGGTTTCCTGCTTGGCTTTTGGCTAAGTGAACATTTACGAATGAAAATGGCACGTATTTTAAACGTATTTGACTCGTAGGTGAAGACTTTTTCAACGAATACCTACAACAAAGTCTAAGGACATTAGGAATCATTAGTGATTTCTAATGCAATGAACGCGAAATCCTAGTTAAAAAGCCGCGAAAGCCTATCCTATTCACAAAATGGTGCGCATTACGCCTTCTCTTCCATTTATTATCTTCCTATAACGGAAACGCTATCCCGTCATCAATAAAAATATTCTTCAGCAAAATGTATTAATCAGAGGAAAATGACAATGGTTTCAGTTTTCTATACTTTTTTAGTATCCAGTCCAATCGTTTTTTAAGCCAGTCAAATGCAATTTCGTACAGACAGGTGCCTAGTGCCAAGAATGTGCCAATACGGTACGTCGTTTGTCACTGCAATATGCTTTTATAGAAAGCTTTGAAAGCTGTTTTATTTTTAGTTTTGAAGGTAGGGTATGGTAATATCTTGGCAGCCAATGAGGCGCTAAGCGTTGTACAAGATGCATCGGTATTCCTGTTTATTTTGTTATTTTTTTTTTAATAGTTTGCAATGTGTTTTTAATCATTTTAGAGACCTTACTAGAGTGGACGTTGATCGGCTGAGATGATAAAAGAAGGTGTAGGTTCTATTTTTGGCTGTAGGTATTTATGAAGTGTTTTTATGAACTAAGTAATGTATGTTCTTCGATTTCTCCATCCGTTTCGTGATCCCGAGACTGGTGGTCTCATAAAAACAGTATTGCCGAGAGATTTGTCTGAGAACCATTAAGAGACTTGAGTTTTAGTTTTTTCAAATTAATCATTAATATTTTGAAGTACTTAACTGAAAGTTTGAAAATACTTCCGAACTTTTGAATCTCAAAAAAGGAATTGAACAAGTTTATTCAAAGAATTATTTAAATTTAATCGATAATTTTACCGTTATACTTCGTAACTCAACAGAATCCTCTCAGATGATAAGAAAAGCCAAGAAATACGAACTTTGTTTTACATCTGGCAGATGGCGCTGTGTTCGTTTTTGTTTACCTCGGAAATTCTTAATTCCTTTCAGTTATTTGCAAAGAAATGTTTAAAAGAATAAGCTGGGAAGACGATTTAATGAGTTTTACTTTTAAATGGGTAAGAAGTCTGTTATTGTTTCTTAACTCGAAGAAAAGAAGAATCTTGTTATTTATGTTGCCTTTAATCTTACTTTGTTAGTAGTTTCTTGTTATATTTACGTTGAAAGCTAAAAATCGTTGAAACTATAATTATTTATGTTTTCATGATCATTGTAATGAAATTTTTTATATACATAATTGATAGACATCTAGAACCCATAAAAAAAGTTTTTCTTAGCTTGAGGATAGATGATGCTGTGTGGTTAAAAAAAACAAAAAGATACATTGATATCAACTTAGTTATTTCAAACACATAGTTTCAAATATGGCGTAGCACTCGGTTACGTAACAAAGTACCAAGGGGTGGTAGAGATCTCGCTTTTTGTTCATATTGCTTTCTTGTTCAATCCCGAAACTCCGTTATCCACCTATGTGGAATTGTGGATATCGAAGATTTTGAAACGACTAGGTCCTAGTCGTTTCGAGATGTAGACTTAAGGCACATACACCACCTAAACTAGCGCCACCACTTTTTATGTTATTATTCTGTTTAACAAAGGAATTCTCAAAAATCCATCTTCCAGTTTGTGATACCTATCATAAGCTTTTTTTAATGCCTCTGTTATAGTTTTATTCTATTTAGTTTAGGCAGAGATACGAAGTTGCCCTTGGTGGCCACCAAAATCTATTTTCGTATCTCTTCCTAAACTAAATAGAATAAAACTATTACAGAGGCATTAAAAAAAGCTTATGATAGGTATCACAAACTGGAAGATGGATTTTTGAGAATTCCTTTGTTAAACAGAATAATAACATAAAAAGTGGTGGCGCTAGTTTAGGTGGTGTATGTGCCTTAAGTCTACATCTCGAAACGACTAGGACCTAGTCGTTTCAAAATCTTCGATATCCACAATTCCACATAGGTGGATAACGGAGTTTCGGGATTGAACAAGAAAGCAATATGAACAAAAAGCGAGATCTCTACCACCCCTTGGTACTTTGTTACGTAACCGAGTGCTACGCCATATTTGAAACTATGTGTTTGAAATAACTAAGTTGATATCAATGTATCTTTTTGTTTTTTTTAACCACACAGCATCATCTATCCTCAAGCTAAGAAAAACTTTTTTTATGGGTTCTAGATGTCTATCAATTATGTATATAAAAAATTTCATTACAATGATCATGAAAACATAAATAATTATAGTTTCAACGATTTTTAGCTTTCAACGTAAATATAACAAGAAACTACTAACAAAGTAAGATTAAAGGCAACATAAATAACAAGATTCTTCTTTTCTTCGAGTTAAGAAACAATAACAGACTTCTTACCCATTTAAAAGTAAAACTCATTAAATCGTCTTCCCAGCTTATTCTTTTAAACATTTCTTTGCAAATAACTGAAAGGAATTAAGAATTTCCGAGGTAAACAAAAACGAACACAGCGCCATCTGCCAGATGTAAAACAAAGTTCGTATTTCTTGGCTTTTCTTATCATCTGAGAGGATTCTGTTGAGTTACGAAGTATAACGGTAAAATTATCGATTAAATTTAAATAATTCTTTGAATAAACTTGTTCAATTCCTTTTTTGAGATTCAAAAGTTCGGAAGTATTTTCAAACTTTCAGTTAAGTACTTCAAAATATTAATGATTAATTTGAAAAAACTAAAACTCAAGTCTCTTAATGGTTCTCAGACAAATCTCTCGGCAATACTGTTTTTATGAGACCACCAGTCTCGGGATCACGAAACGGATGGAGAAATCGAAGAACATACATTACTTAGTTCATAAAAACACTTCATAAATACCTACAGCCAAAAATAGAACCTACACCTTCTTTTATCATCTCAGCCGATCAACGTCCACTCTAGTAAGGTCTCTAAAATGATTAAAAACACATTGCAAACTATTAAAAAAAAAATAACAAAATAAACAGGAATACCGATGCATCTTGTACAACGCTTAGCGCCTCATTGGCTGCCAAGATATTACCATACCCTACCTTCAAAACTAAAAATAAAACAGCTTTCAAAGCTTTCTATAAAAGCATATTGCAGTGACAAACGACGTACCGTATTGGCACATTCTTGGCACTAGGCACCTGTCTGTACGAAATTGCATTTGACTGGCTTAAAAAACGATTGGACTGGATACTAAAAAAGTATAGAAAACTGAAACCATTGTCATTTTCCTCTGATTAATACATTTTGCTGAAGAATATTTTTATTGATGACGGGATAGCGTTTCCGTTATAGGAAGATAATAAATGGAAGAGAAGGCGTAATGCGCACCATTTTGTGAATAGGATAGGCTTTCGCGGCTTTTTAACTAGGATTTCGCGTTCATTGCATTAGAAATCACTAATGATTCCTAATGTCCTTAGACTTTGTTGTAGGTATTCGTTGAAAAAGTCTTCACCTACGAGTCAAATACGTTTAAAATACGTGCCATTTTCATTCGTAAATGTTCACTTAGCCAAAAGCCAAGCAGGAAACCTGCGACCCCAGATTATATTATTGTAAGGTTCTATTGAAACTGCATTGACTGAAAATTTACTGACCGAATCAACCATTAGCACAATGGAGCCGATTTACTCAGTGACGTAGAGTGAGCGAGCCAGTGCGTGAACATTTTTGATAACCTAGTTTGTTTGATTACAATACGGGACTGATGTACTTACTCAAAGACCTTAAAATAACGAAGTAAAAAAAAAACTCAAAGCAGTAGGTAAGCTATCGTCAGTTAACATAAGTCAGGACGAGAAAAGCACTGCTTAGCATATGGTCAGATAGTAATTTTATTGGTAAAATCATATTTACAAGTCAAATTATCTAATTAAAATTGGTACCTACTTACTAACAAATTACACACTAGTTTCACAATATAGTTTTATGAAATATATCGTGCGTTGATTTAACGTTCTTTGGTTGTTTAGCAGAACGAAACCAAACTTTGTAGAGTTGATATAAAATCTTAATCTAACATTATACATAAAAACAACCTATTACCTTAGTGTCGGTGACGTGTGACACTCAATATGTGCTGCGACCGGTAATCGTCCGCGCAAAAGCCGGAACAGCACATTCTTCGGCTAGAATTCTTCCTTAGTGAAGGTCGAAATGTTCTCAGTTGGAATACGCACCACAAACGATTTAAAGTCATTATGACGCGACTCCAACCGCTTGACTCTCACTATTTCACCAAGGTGTTGATCTTCCCCTTTACATACTCGTACGATCTTCACCTTCGTGGTATAGTGTTAAGGTAACATATCACTTAACACGTTAGTTATTTCAAACACATAGTTTCAAATATGGCGTAGCACTCGGTTACGTAACAAAGTACCAAGGGGTGGTAGAGATCTCGCTTTTTGTTCATATTGCTTTCTTGTTCAATCCCGAAACTCCGTTATCCACCTATGTGGATATCGAAGATTTTGAAACGACTAGGTCCTAGTCGTTTCGAGATGTAGACTTAAGGCACATACACCACCTAAACTAGCGCCACCACCTACTTTATGTTATTATTCTGTTTAACAAAGGAATTCTCAAAAATCCATCTTCCAGTTTGTGATACCTATCATAAGCTTTTTTTAATGCCTCTGTTATAGTTTTATTCTATTTAGTTTAGGCAGAGATACGAAGTTGCCCTTGGTGGCCACCAAAATCTATTTTCGGATCTCTTCCTAAACTAAATAGAATAAAACTATTACAGAGGCATTAAAAAAAGCTAAACTGAATCATATCAAATGTTCTTAATACTTAGTTTTATTACTATGTTTATTCTCAAGATCTTTGCTTTTGTATTTATTGAGAAATTAAGGTTTTAGTAAATATTTACAGGTAATTTTGCGATTTTTTTTCTAGCGAGAAAACTTTATGGAATCGTGTTTTCGAAACATTATCATCGAGAGAATAAGTCCTGAACTGTACCATGTATAAATTTCAAAGTTAAATGTTAAGTCGTTTGGAAGATATTTAGGTCTGAGGGAGTTGATTTGAGGTAGGATAGGCCCTTAAGTCAATAGAAAAAGACAGAGTGAGAAATAGCTGTGAATAATCTGCTAAATTAGCTAGTTATTTATGTTATATTTAATTAGCTAGTTTCTTATAAGTTTTTATATTATACGCAATGGATGACAATAAAATTCAACAACTATCATTGTAATTGGCGTTCTCTGTAATGAATGATAAACCCTTAGTATGATTATTGTAAAAACAACTGAATTAACTATAGCAGAATGCTTAAAATCGAATCTTATGGATTTGTTACATTACAGACCAATGCTCGTACCTACATCGCACAAAGTTTTGTACGCAATGAAGTAAATAAATAAATAAATAATGCTGGACAATTTACACAGCATTATCTAGCCCCAAGCTAAGCAGAGCTTGTGTTATGGTTACTAGATAACTGATATACATAATACAATACATTACATAGATATATATTTTTATTATACATAGAAAACGACCGAACACCTAGAACAAATATCTGGAGATCGTACAAAAATATATTATGTTCTAAGGCGGAAATCGAACCCGCAACCATGCCACAGAGGTCGTCAAGTAATAGAGTTTACTTATTTATAGGAAAACCAGAAGCTTAATTAAAAAGAATAATATGAAGGAATATATCCTAGGAAGCTTAAATTAAATTAGTGAGTTATTAAAGTTCGTACGTCAAACAATGCAAAACAATGTAAACAATGCCCGGTATTGGTTGGTTGAATTTATTGGATTTTCTCGATAGCTCGGACATATTGCTCCACATAAGTTCTGCGGTACACATCCATCCACATTATTGACATCGAGGGACCACTTAAGGGCTGGTGAAATGGACAAGTTTCTCTTCGAGTTGATGGTTCTTTATCACGAAACTAGGGTTTTCTTTTTGCGTTACTGTCGGTCTTTCTTACTTTTTGGGAAAATACAAAATGGTCGTTGTACGACCTTAATGTTTACTTGTTCCAACTAGGTTTTAGGCATCTATTTATTATTTTCCTAGGTAAAATGGAAAATGAAAAAAACATATTTTTATCTACTAAACCCACTTCTTAAAATCATCACTATTATTTTCTTTTCCAATGCGATGCAATTAATTTTTTACAAAATACTCAAAATGGAATTTATATAGGTAATTATTTAGGTTCAAATGTTAATAATAATAATAAATAATGCTGGACAATTCACACAGCATTATCTAGCCCCAAGCTAAGCAGAGCTTGTGCGGGTACTAGATAACTGATATACATAATATTATACAACACATAGATAGATATTTTTCGCTCCTCTGGAGATATTTTTTATTATATATAGAAAAACCAGAACACCCTGAACAAATGTCTGCAGATCGCAGTTAATTTTTTACAAAATACTCAAAAATTGAATTTATATGGGTAATTATTTAGGTTCAAATGTTAATAATAAATAATGCTGGACAATTCACACAGCATTATCTAGCCCCAAGCTAAGCAGAGCTTGTGTTATGGGTACTAGATAACTGATATACATAATATAATACAACACATAGATAGATATTTTTTATTATATATAGAAAACGACCAGAACACCCTGAACAAATGTCTGCAGATCGTACACACATTTGTCCCGAGGCAGGAATCGAACCCGCAACCTTCTGCGTCGCAGGCAGACCTACGTCCACCGCGCCACATCAGTCGTCATGTTTCAAATTTTGTAAATAAGTTATCTTGTTATTGACTGTGAGTGATATTTTAAGTTAAACTACTTTCATTTAGGAGAGCTGTGGTGGTTTCTGTGTAATCAATAAAATAAAACGTAACCTGTTTATACAGCTTAGTTGTCTGATCCCTGATTGGCTCTTTCATTCTAAAAAAATCTCGGACAATATTCTTTTATTCACTAGCTACAAAAAATCCTGACATTCATTTATTATTTATAAGACAATAATAAATAGTTATTTCCAAAACACTGTGACCTCGGTATAGTTTGCCGGACTGAAGTTCCGGCGCAAAACGCCAATATATTTTATTCATAAACATCGGAAGCCCTATCAGGCACAAACTACCGTCTCGTTGCGGTTACAGACAATAGAATAGGATAGATGGTCTTTTTATTAGGTTCCAACATCAACATTACAGTAAAAGTTACAAAAACTTGCAAAGTTACAATAGCAGTGATGTCATTTTACGAAATAATAATATTGCTTACATGCGTATATACCTTGGCCACTTTTATTTACATAGACGAACGTTCATTTTTACGTCTACTGCTGAACATAGGACGCCTTCTGACTTTGACACAAATACTTGGTAGGTATCATAACGAAAAGAGATCATTGTCATTATAAAATAAAATAAACTAACATAGAGGATCAAGGGCCCGTAAATAAAAGCTTGCTCGATCATCGATTTATGCTTGAGTAACGCATATGCTACACAAAATCGGTACTCAAACATAGACTGAAGACTGAGTAAGCTTTTTTAATCGAAGCCTAAGACTTTGGAGATCGTCGCCTCCTATTTGAGTAAAACAAATAGGAAGAGTTAATCAATTTAGGTACCTACTCGAGTTTGTAAAAGCTTTATTTTAAAGTTTGACTTAAAATATTTTCTTTTCTTTATATAATATTATAAGTAAATTTAATCTCCGTTAATTTCGCTTAATTTTTTTCAATTTCCAATCAGATTGCATAGCGTATTTATCACTCAATCTTCAAGGCCTTCCTTAAAATTAAATAAATAACCGAAATTCAATTTTGATATTAAAAACACGGACAGGATAGGATTCGCAACGAATACAGAGAACCAAGAATTAGCAGGCTGAAGTGGCAGTGGGCGGCCATATTTCGAGAAGAACCGACAACCGCTGGGGTAAACGTGTTCTTGAGTGGAGACCGCGACTCGGCAAACGTAGTGTAGGACGCCCTCCGACCAGGTGAGATGACGATTTGCGAAAGACTGCTGGCAGATGCTGGATGCGGCAAGCTGAAGACAGGGCGCTATGGCGCTCATTAGGGGAGGCCTATGTCCAGCAGTGGACTAGTATAGGCTGATGAGGATGATGATGATGATTTAAAACAAGTACATTTTGCTGTAAGAAATTATCCGATCTGTAACCTGCCATAACAGGAAATGCCTGATATGGCTACAGTTCGGAGAATTCTTCAGGTAAAAGTATCACAAAGCTAAGTATAAATCAAGCTACGTTCGCTGCTTGCCAATTTATCGCTATTATGGAGTATCAAGTAGGTTTACGTATCATTGAAACCGTCTAAGTTCGAGTAAAATATTCTGCTTGATTGTAACTTTATCTACTAAAGTTAATTGAAATGCAAGCATTTACGGTTTGTTAAATCGAATTTTCAGCAAATCAGCGCATTTAACGTTCACTGCTGGACATATTCTCCTCCATATGACGACGCTGCAAATAGCGGTCCTGGACCTCATTGAGGTTCAGGTTCAACCTCAGGGAGGTTTTGCAACAAATAATCGAAACACATTGAAAATACCATCTGAATGCAAAAGAAACAATGGTAAAAGGTAATAAAACATATTTAATATACTTTAAAAAGCTTTTTTTTTTTAGCAACATCACAATAACAAAATAAACTAGTATATCTATAGCCTATCGCTTAAATCGAATTGTTTAAAAAAGCTATAAATATTAATAAATTTTAACGTTGAACAAAACACCCATCCTACAAATTAAAACCACATCAGCAAATGGTTTACTGATGTAGTTTTAATCCGGTTTGCTGAAGGTTCTGCAAACCCATTTCAGGTATTGCATCGCGTTAGAGTTTTTTCATTCAAAGCAAAGGGAACAAAAACCCAGTGATGAGAACATCAATAATGTTGTTGACTCGAGCAAATTGGAGTAAGTCTGAATGACTTATTGTCTACGGCTTTGGGCTTCCGTTTTATTCAATGCTTGCAAATGGGGTAAGCACTGGTGATATTGATTGACTTGGTTAGATTTGACGACCGATGTGGCGCGGTGGGCGAAGGTCTACCTGCGACGCAGAAGGTTGCGGGTTCGATTCCCGCCTCGGGACAAATGTGTCTACGATCTGCAGACATTTGTTCAGGGTGTTCTGGTCGTTTTCTATATATAATAAAAAATATCTATCTATGTATTGTATTATATTATGTATATCAGTTATCTAGTACCCATAACACAAGCTCTGCTTAGCTTGGGGCTAGATAATGCTGTGTGAATTGTCCAGCTTTATTATTGTCCAGCATTATTATATTTCTGTGATGATAAAACTGAATTAGATGGTTTTCTGTACAGTAATTTGGACATCTGAGAATACTTTCAACGTTCTGTGCTGTTACAATGTTGTGTCATCAAAACATTCACACACAAAACATTATATGTCCACTGTTATGTCGGGGTGGGTGTCGTAAGAGGCGACTAAGGGAAATACACCGAGGGGCGGGCAGCAGCGCCTCTTGCAGAATAGATCTACCACCGAACTGCGATCCCCAACCCGCATGCCCAGCGTGGGGATTGTGGGCATTACCCCCCATGAGATAAAAAAATAAGGGGGAGGCCTGCGTCCAGTAGTGGACTATTATAGACTGTTGAGGTTGAGGTAGAGCATGAATTCTTAAATGAGGGGAATGTTTCCCGTCTAATAGCGACACGTTTGATGGTGAATTTATTTGGCGGCCTTTAGTGACAATCGTACACTTTCGGTGATCATCGGCGAAATTAAGATCGGTTTCAGTGTGGCCATCTTCGAACTGTGTCCAATCTCCTTGTGTCAAAAAATTGGCGTTTTGCCATCACAGCAGAGAAACAGTTTATGTCATATAAAAGCGTTACTCATACATAGATCTATGACTGAGCAAGCTTTCATTAGGCTGCCTTTTCACCAGAGATTTAACCTGCTGTCGCTAAAATTCATCTTTTTACTCATTGCAACCTTCTTTCCCATTACAGACTGCACGAATTAACGTTACATTACGCACCGTAACGCCGCTCAGTACCCGGCGTTAGAAGATATTTTTCGAAGAATTCTACATAACTCTGACAGCAAGAAGAGTCCATAACAGTTTGTTTTGACAGCCAGCAGAGCTCGGAATGGACTCCGATACTCTTGAGACTATTGCATAGTTGAACAGTTCCGCTGGCCTCTTGGCTTGGCAGCTCCGAACTTCGATTTTGACCAACGTGCCCACTGGTAACCTGGTTATCTTAGCTTTTGTTCTATAACTTTATTCATTCAAGGTTTTGTGCCACCAAAATCACTACGAATATCTTAATTTTTATTTTGATAAGGAACACAGCTTAGTTTATCTCATCATCATCAGCCTACACCAGTCCACTGCTGGACATAGGCCTCCCCTAATGAGCGCCATAGCGCCCTGTCCTCAGCTTGCCGCATCCAGCATCTGCCAGCAGTCTTTCGCAAATCGTTATCCCACCTGGTCGGAGGGCGTCCTACACTACGTTTTCCGAGTCGCGGTCTCCACTCATGAACACGTTTACCCCAGCGGTTGTCGGTTCTTCTTGAAATATGGCCAGCCCACTGCCACTTCAGCTTGCTAATCCTATGAGCTATGTCGATAACCTTGGTTCTCTGTCGGATGTATTCGTTGCGAATCCTATCCTTCAGAGAAACTCCGAGCATAGCTCTCTCCATAGCTCGCTGGGCGACTTTAAACTGGTGGACCAGCCCTACCGTGAGTGACCACGTCTCAGCTCCGTAGGTCATGACGGGTAGGACGCACTGATTGAAAACTTTCGTTTTCAAGCATTGCGGTATGGATGACGAGAAGACTTGACGTAGTTTGCCAAACGCGGCCCAACCTAGCTGGATCCTCCTCTTGGCCTCCTTAGTTTATCTAGTTACTGAAAAACAACACTGAGGAAAATAAAAAAGTTTTCACTCGTCATTTATAACGGAATATAATTTATTACGAATTGAAGTTGCGAGCAGCTGTCGCCGAATTCTTATTGCACACGGTACGTTAAAAAAAAACAACTTCATCTGGTTTTACCCGTAAGCTAGCTGATACAATACATTCCTCTGAATAGAGCCGATCGCTCATTATCTCTGCATTCCAGCCTTATGGGCACAAATAACGAATCGCGCCAATGAAGCGCGGGCTTAAAGAGGTTTCGTACAACCTCAATTGGTTAAGTTCGCTAAGGAGTTTTCTGGTTTAGGCTTTATATTGTATCATTTGAATAACCTAAATTGGTTACCTTTTATAGATTTTCAATGATGAGACGTTTTCTAAAAGAGAAAAAACCATATTTTCTATCTAATAAAACTCAATAGCTGACCTCTTTGGAAGAATAGAGAGATTGATCTCTCTATCTGTCTAACTATGCACGGTCTATGTAGGGTCTTTGCCACTATAATTTGTCAGACCTAAAGACATAAATTTTCCGCCAGGTTAAATCATTTAACAAAAAAAACTTATCATATAAAAAAAATCCCCGATTATGAGGGGTAACATAATATTAGTTATATTTGTATAGCATGTAAGCCCTCGCACTCGGGTTCCCCTGTAGGTGGAATCCCAAAGATTTTTAACTTTTTTTCGTACTGACGACGGCAGGACGCGATTTCAAGTAGGTACGGCCAAAATTGAAAAATTATGTGTCGTTATTTATTTTTTAAATAATTAGATTGATTTCAAAAAACTATAATCCAACCTCTAATCACTTATTTTAACACTGTTTTAATATTTACATTAGTTTTTCAGAATAAAGACTAATAATTTTAAGGGATTTTTTTACTGTAGTTATTCGGAATCATTTTCTGTTCAATATCGAGAGAATTTTACACACTTTTCTCCTCCTGCTTTCGAAGTCGATTAAAAGAGAATCCGATGATGCAACGGGGTTACTATCTTTGAATTGAAAGTCGTTGTACCTTCCACTGTTCTAACATAGTTTGCAATTGTCAGAAACCCATTACTAAGACCTAAAAGGCTACAAAAGAGAGAATTGCTTAGGGGATCGTCTTGCAAGCCAACCACAAGAGAATCGAAATGTAATTTAAAATGAATTCATCATTAGTATCGTTGTTATGTCGACAGAGTATGCTTCCAAGAGTTAATTTTAAATAATTACTCTTACCACTGCTGACATTTTAAAAACTTTCAAAGATATTTTATATCCTAGCTTGGTTGTTCTATAAGAAACAGTCCAACGTTCTGATCAGTTGAGTATCAATAATAAATAAATATAGCTGGACAATTCACACAGCAATCTAGCCCCAAGCTAAGCAGAGCTTGTGTTTTAAGTACTAGGTAACTGATATACATAATAGAATACATTACATAGATAGATATGTTTTCATAAACATAGAAAACGCCAAAACACCCGAAACAAATAATAGTTTGTTAGTTATTATTTTTTGAACAAAAACGTTTGACAAAAAACATTGAAGTACATGAATTTTTGTATATTAACGAGCACCGCCAGTAAACGGGACGGAATTTCAGAACTTTTCACATGAATGCGTTTGTTCGAACCCGCATATACCATTTTTTTAAAAACTATATCCTCTTTTCCGGATATTGTTTATTGATATACTAAGAATTTCGAGGAATATTATTTAAATGATGATAAAACTGAAAAGGGTCTTTGGAAAAAGACTAAGCTATTAACGCACTAGCGGCTGGGAATTTTTTTACCTAAGTCACTTGAAATCATTTTCCGGGTCCCACGTAATAGGTGTACACAAAACCAAATTTAAAAATATTATTTTACAAAGCGCATCTACATGGAAAACCAATTTTCTAAAACCATCTGGATAATCGGGGTCAACCAGGGGCAGCTTGGAAAAACACCTGAAACAAAAGAAAATCGCTTTTTATCCGAAACAGAAACAAAAGTGTCAGCCTCCATTCACTGCAAAACAATGAATAATAGTACAAAGGAAACGTTTCAGGGTAGTTATCTCTAAAAGCTTGTCAAATTCTCTTAAAATATCCATTGTAAAGCTAGTATTTCACGGAAAATTGAGCTCTACTGTTTAAGGCAATCACTATTATGTAGTTTTCTCCCTTTGCTAGCGGAGGCTCGAGACCATGAAACGGCATTCCTGATAACGAGACCTCTCACGTAATAAGATAGAATTGCTTGAGCTTAGAACACCACACTTTGTTATACCTTACTTACTTAATCACTTTTGTAAGGACGTGATAAAATATAACCAAGACCCGTTTTCCGAGAGCAAAGTGTAAATTATGCTTACGGGTTTTTCTTCAAAAAGTCTAGCTTTGTTAGTGTTACTTAGCCCAAGGGTGCCAACGTAGCATTGGGGTGAGCCGAATGCTACACATGCTGAGGTAGGGGACTCTTTTTATATTAATTTCTTAGTTATATTGTTTTTTGTATAGTTTTGATTTTAGATATACCCAGTATGTATGTATACCTATTTATTTATGGGTAAAAAAATTCTTCTCTCTTCTTAACGAGACCCTATTACTAAGCATGTCCTGTCGGTCTGGCCCTGTGGGTCCATACATCGGAAACAGCGACGTCTGTCTGTCAGTGGGGTCAGCGACCCCACTGACAGACAGACAGTATCTCATGAACCGTAAAAGGTAATCGGTTAAAATTTTCAGTGTGTAATTTGCTTGTCGCTGTTTAAAAAATCAATATAAAACTAAAGGGAGCTTCTAAATAAAACAACTGACTTTGTGGCTATTTTTCTCTACGTTTGTCATGGCGAGGCATTCCTCGCCAGATGAAGCGCACCCAGATGAAGCGCACCAAAGTACTTTTACATAGGTAGCGCATCCGTTTTGATGCGCTTCATTCAGTAGGTATAAGTGTTAAGTTTTTATTCCTCGCTGCGCATCAACAACAATGTAGGGTCTAGTGACATACAATAAAATTATATTGTATGTCAAAATATCAATTATAGTAAGAGTAAAATGAATTTAATAATTAAGGGTAAACGTCAACACCAATTTAAGTTCCGAATGTCGGCTTTTTGCTTTATAATCATTGAAAAAACCGTTTTATGGTTTCTTATGCATGGGTTTTTCATAATAAACCGACGCGCATTTGGCTGGATTTATTTTTATAACTTGTTTCTTCGAGACAAGATCTCATTTCATAATTATTTATCAGTTGGTTCTTCTTTCTTCTTCTTTTAGGTTTTCTCAACAATTTTAGTAATTAGGACCGCGAGCTCGGGTGCATTGAAGCTTTGTCTAGATTTTCTAAAGACCCTTAGTTGTAGTTCACCGAGACTTGGTATTACGTTCGTAATTAGTTTTTGATAACAGTAAGTTGGATATTTAAATTAAAATATTTATGCTTTCAGTAAAGTTCTTTACTTACTAGCTTTCTTTTGAAATATAATTAAAGCTTATTATTCACATGAATCTTTATTAACAAAGAAATAAATAAGGAGTAGAATTAAATTAAAACCAGTATTTACAATTAAAACAATGTCGCAACGATGTGGTTAACTAACCACAGGTCACAGATAAAATAATGTTATATGTTAGGTTATAGTGATGAGAAGGGAAACAGAATCAGTGCAGACTTTTACTCGATAGGCTTGTGGAAGGAGCAGGCGGGACGTGGATGAGGAGAACTCAGGACTAGGAGGAGTGGAGGAAGCTGGGGAAGGTCTCTGCCTAGCGGCAAACAAGCTGTTCTAAAAATCTTTTAAATATTTATGTAATTTTTTTTTAATAAAGCCTTACATTGTTATTATTATAGTTAGGTTATAATACACCTAATGACGTTATGTCAAGATGATTTGCAATTCTAAGAAGGTTCTCATCTCAACAGCCTATAATGGTCCACTGCTGGACGCAGACATCCCCCTGATTTTTTATCTCATAGGGGTAATGTCCATAATCCCCACGCTGGGCATGCGTGTTGGGGATTGTAGTTCAGTGGTCCGTAGATCTATTCTGCAAGAGGCGCTGCTGCCTGCCCGCCAGTGTATATCCCTTAGTCGCCTCTTACGACACCCTATGAAGGTTATTTCGGTCATATTTTTATTCAGTCAATTCTCTATATTTTAAGATCTATGACGTTAAATTATGTTCCCACGGAGAGTCACACACTGGCGAGTGCGTAACGAGCACGCCGCGGGCACGCAGCGAATTCGCTGCGATTCGCGCTGTCGACACCAGTATTCAATAATTAGAAAAAAGAAATTACTTGCAAATTGCCAGTGTAATAAGGCTCTTAAAGCAGAGTGACCGCATATTTGGAAAGTTCTAACTTCACTTGGCCAACGTCATACCATCTTTTAAAAACTCAACTTTAAACCAACATCCTCAAATTATCATTTTGCATAAAAATGTATTCCGAAATATGTAACGAGACTCGTTATAACAGCTCTCAACCTCTACGAAAACTAACCAACCATTACGTTTAGTGAAAAATACCCCACATTTCCCTAATACCACGATGCACTTAGCACGCCCTAGGCACTTGTAGCAAACGAGTTATTTTATTACCTCCATAAGGAAGGTACAAGATATGAGCCTTATATTCATATTTTATTTTATTAATGCTAAGAGGCTGGAATGTAATATTGTTACTAATTTCCACCCGCTTTCGTTTTGTGGGCTTATCCTTAAATTGCGTTTCATTGCAAGATATGGAGCAAAAAATCGAATTCTTATTTCAGTAGCCATCTTCCATGGCGAGCTTTGACTAGCTTAACGCAGTCACTGCCCAGCGTTGCGTAGTGAAACAAACGAAGTTTGTAATAACTCGTCCAAAATAATGATATCTGAGGATACATACTATTTTCATGAAAATTTTAAATTTTCATTCCATTTGATATGAATTAAATAAATAATGTAGGACAATTCACACAGCATTATGTAGCTCCTTAGGGTACTAGATAACTAATATATTATACATATTATAATACATAGATATTTTTAATATGTATAGAAAACGACCAGAACACCCTGAACAATGTCTGCAGATCGTACAAACATTTGTCCCGACGCGGGAATCGAACCCGCAACCTCACTGCTGTCTAGGTACTCGCGCGTAAGCACACATTCCTGATGCGCTGCAGAAGCGAGACAGCCCCATCAGCACCCTAAAAGAGTTATTGTACTGGATCCGCAGGTCATTCCAAGACTTTTTGGTGTGTTTGACCCAAAGGCTGCACGTCTAAAACGGCTGACAGAAATGATGAAAAAACATTTGTTAGGTATATTGAATCTAGCTGCTACAATAGAGTGTGTTTCACATTATCAAATTCTTCAACTATCTGGCCAACTCGCAAGTCCCATCAATCGCCTTCAACACTATTTCAATCTAACTTTGGCAACCGCCAGATTGCAACTTTAATACCGCTCGAGCTGACAAGATACATCGAGATAAGTATATATACCGATAAATCTATTTACATTTGAGTGTTTAGAATCTCATTTTATTACGAATATTCCTTCGTTTTCGAGTTCTTTCTAAAGCTAGATGAAACGTAAACGAATTCACACACATAACCTGATCTCCTCAACGTCATAATTTCGTTTCGTTCCTACGACATAAGATCGTATATAATTAAGCGCCTTGCAGCGCCCCTACTAAATCGAGAGGAACTACTTTTCGTAGAATGACAGAAATCCAATCATTTCTTACACTAGATGATAGTTTTGACAGCGGCAGTCACTATTGCGGCAGTGATATTATAAAAGTAAGTTGATAGAGCACTAGCAACATAGCTTGGTCATAGGAAAAATATGAACATACGGGAAAAAAATCACTCGGTACTTGCACCATCACAATTTAAGTTTTTCCCTTGCAATATAATGAGTGTACCAAGTCTAACCCAAACACTCCAATTGTAAAACACGTTCACTCAATAAGAATTCTCTTGATTTCGAAGGCAAAAACAAATGTATGTGTAAGTTGACAAGCATAATCATAACTTCAATGCTTTCTCGCAAAGGAGCCCACGAAGACAAATAGGAAAACGAGACGTATTTGTCGCATTTTTTTGGCTACACCTCGTTTGTGTCTACTATCATTCTAAGCCTTTTTCGTGTAATCAATGGTTCTCGATTACTTTTATCGAATATTTTTGTATAGATTAAGGCAATAGACTAAGGGTACGGTATATAATATATATATTAACATTTTCATGGTCCAAGACGCAGAAGCCGTGCTCCGGTTCCGTTTAACGAGGCGGCGGCGCGCCTCTGCGGGTCGCACAGCCTAGACTGGGCAGTGAAAGCTATATACTAAAGATTGGCAAATAATCTAAAAAACGAAAGACTACAGTAGAGAATGGAAAAAGGAACCTATATAAATAAAGTAAATAAGGCTCAAAGATCTTGTTTGCACCGGCCTAATAGGGTAGTCACTATTGTAATGCAACTATGCGATGCCGTTTGACGTAAATCGATCTATATGGCTAATTAGGCAGTGGGATGGTATATACATGGGGATGCATTTAGTTGAACGATCAGGTTGAATGGAATTACTTACAATGAATGATTTTATACAAAAGTACTGTTTACAGAATGATGTATGTGTGCATTTTGGGTTCAAATTAATGCGTCTCTTTTCGAAATATCATCATAAAACGTTTACATCTTTGTTCACTTATATGCAAAAAAAAACTATAAGAAGCTAAAAATTACTAAACATAATACTGTACTGTACCAATTAGACAAATAGATTTTTTTTTAAGTCAAAGTTAATAACTTTATTTCTTTAGGCTTACAAACTAAGCACTAAGACACGTCAAATTTAATACTATAAACAGGTTTACAAATAGTCATTATTATCAAATAAGAAATAAGATGTTATTGATTTTATTCGCTTCATTTTCAACACATTGACTACTATCTCCCGAAATTAACTTCAAATTGATCGAAACTTCAAGAATACTTAGTTTGATACTCAAAAGTGATACTTGTTAATTCTCCTCTAACATTCATTTTAAACTTCGCTGTCTAGGTCTTGGTTTGTCGGATACTTGCTGAGTGGCTTCATTGCTTATTATCCTTTAGATTAAATTCCTATCCCATTTAATAACGACTTTGTTAAACTCATAGTCTTCTTATAGTTTACCGTTAAGGGAATTGTTTATTGATTTTTAAGATCATCGCAAAACATAATTTTCTGCCAATTTGGCAAAGTCATTGATATTGCCCAACCTTATATAAAACTATCGAACTCAACGTTTTAGAGCCGCAACAGTTTTTTTTTTATTTTGAATTCTACAGTACTAATTGCAGTAAAATCGAAAGACTGTCCCTTTCTCGTAAATAAACGATCTTTTTTCGTTTTACTACTACTATCGAGAAAGATAAAGCGTTTAAATTTTAATGTAATACATTCAAATTCATGAGGCAGAAAAAAAGGTTAACAAGCGATTGCGTTTCTAAAAATTTATGTTCATCAAAATTAATCAAAAATATCATGAAATCTTCATGGATATTTAGCTAGCAAACTTAGGTTTTACCTTAAGTTTACGATGTCCTAAAAAATAATATACCAGCCAATGTAGTAACCGCAAGAGGTGTATAAGTTACAAGTCTTATCAAGTGCGATTCAACTTTCTCATTTCGTTGGCAAGTATCAGAGGAGCTTAAGATAGCGATCTTTTTCCAGAGGTGGTTAACAAAAAAGTTTCCTATTTCAGTAGATACTCGGTTGGTTACAGGGGCGGACAAGGGGACATAAACGTTATGAACTAAACTTAGGTCAACAGTAAAGTAGGTTGGAACTTTCTAAGACTATGTTTACTTAGGTACTTACCCTTTCTATGAACCTCTACTCTATATAGTTGTTTGCGAATAGTCAATTTGAAACGCTACAAAATACTGGACGATGTAAGAAAAAAGATTAGCTACGCATAAGACTGACTGTATATATTTTTAACGTGACATTGTTACAGGGAGAATCATTTCACTAGTTTGACTTGACTACAAGGAAACATAATTCCTCGTAGGCAAACCAGTTGAACTAAATAGATTAGAATAGATTTATCGAAAAAGAACGCAATGACACGACGCGGCGCTTCTTTCTGTATTGTTTTTGTTATTGTGTGATACATTAAAAAGCTTTAAACTATCAATTTGGTGTGAAAATCAGTTCGAACCTTGTCAAAGTAAATAGCCGACTGCTTATTTAGTTCGTTGATTTTATCAAACCTGGTGATAGCAGAGGATGTTAGGGCCGATGTAAGTTATAAAAGCCCTTGTATTGGACTCTTGCTAGAACGTGACTTGAGGGAGCATTATGTCTATGTTTAAATTTACACCTGAAGGCAGAAGCTGGCTTTCTTCTATGATGTATGGCGATGGGATCGGTTGTGGGTGCAGTGTGTTAATTGAATCTGAACTGGTGTGCGTCACCTCTGGGTAAGACGAAGATTACGTCAACAGGACCGCCGAGAACCTGTCTCGTTCGAGGAACAAACATTACAGAAATCAAGGCCCAGTTTAAGACAGGGGCAAGCCTAGTCCGACCCTGTCCGCTGACGAGGGAGCGTTGTTTTCGCGAGGTAATTGGCGGGCCGCCGCGAGCTGTGAAGGGTTCCCGAAAGTCGCTTGACACAGATTCCGCAATGTTGGCCCTATTTATATTTCGGGGAAGGTACCGTGGAGAATCAGGTGTTTTACTGCTTTGGGTGTTAGCGAGTTTTGGAGGTATAGCTTAGAATATCTGTCGATGCAAGTGGAATATTAAAGTATCTTCAAAGTTAAAATTTAAAGTTTTCATAAGTGCGTCATGGTATACACAATGAAGGTCACATTACACTCACAGTAGGGCTGGCATAGTTTGATGTCGCTCATCGACATCGAGAAAGAGCTATGTTAAAAGTTTTCTGAAACATCTTTTATGAAGCAAATTGGCTTTTAACACCATTTTCCTACGTTATGTTAGTGCCTTCATAGAACTAACCTACTGCGACTCTTTGAAATACCATTTGCAACACCGGTAAATATTATTTCCTAGGAAATTCCAAACCAAATAATCACACAACGAGCTTTGCGCTACAAATTCGCGCATGCAATATACACATTACAATGTTTACACAAAATGTGTGTCAATAGTGAACTCAAACGTGATACGTATTAATGGTCATTATTTTGACAACATGCTTCGAGCAAAGTCCTTTCCAGCTTCTTA
Source organism: Eupithecia vulgata (assembly GCA_946478455.1). Lineage (NCBI taxonomy): Eukaryota > Metazoa > Arthropoda > Insecta > Lepidoptera > Geometridae > Eupithecia > Eupithecia vulgata. Next base: position 4,585,677 of record OX297869.1, on the reverse strand, counting down.
ATTTCCATTACTGTCTTATTTTGAGGCCAGCCTTTTTTTAATAAGGTATAGTACCTGTAGGAAACTCAATTTGGACACAATCCAAGAAGGTAACGCTCTGGATTTAAGTATAAAACCTCTTTCAAGCCAGTAGAAACTAGACTTATTAAAAAAGCCTCAAAAAACGATAGTTGTGAAAAAATTTCAATTTTCTGTAAAGTTTTCCAACAATTTTCGTGAAATTATTACGTTAATAATTATTTTGTATAAATTACTTGCATTCTGCATTTTATTTATTAACTTAGTAGTAGGTCTTCTCGAATTACATAAAATTTTTCAACAAATTAAGTATTATCTAAAATGTTTTTAAAATTATTCTAGCCCCAAGCTAAGCAGAGCTTAGTTTAGCATCAAACTCAAACGTAAGAAATTAAATTAATTCCAAAAAACAATTTCAGTGGGACTCAAACCCACGTCCGACACTCAGTAAGAGTGTGTTCTAACCAACTAAGCCACGAAATCCGATACTCGCCTCATAGAAAATCTTTGAGAACTCTTACGGCTCTAGCGCCGTTAGCTCCACCTACAGGGAAAACATTGAAGTTATCCAAATCTGTTAAAAGACTTACAAACATTTAATCAATTGAACTAAATGTAACATTAGTCTAGAAGAGGTAACAACCATCCATCCAATCATACAAACTTTCGCATATTATCATACCTAGTGTGATTTCTACTGCAAATATTTGAAATGGACATTCCATCATTTTGGTTAAATTGTTTTACATTTTGTACGCATCAGAAAGTTCTGCTTTATCACAGTGGTCAGCTGAACCTCGTACAATCAAACCACACAGCCACCAGCTAAACGACACTTTAATAAATTTATTTTTCATTAATGCAACGCTCATACATCAACATACCTATTTATTTTTGACGACCTCTGTGGCGCGGTGGGCGAAGGTCTGCCTGCGACGCAGGAGGTTGCGGGTTCGATTCCCGCCTCGGAACAAATGTGTGTATGATCTGCAGTTCAGAGTGTTCTGGTCGATGTATAATAAAAATATCTATCTATGTATTGTATTATATTATGTATATCAGTTATCTAGTACCCATAACTCAAGCTCTGCTTAATTTGGGGCTAGATAATGCTGTGTGTATTGTCAAGCATTATTTATTTATTTAAAACGTATAAAAAAGATAAAAGCAACTAATAATATCCTTTGCTGACAGCTATTAATACCTAGTATTGTATTTGTATTTCTTCACTAAGCTTGTATCGAAAAAATCATTGCTGCAAAAATTTTGAAAATAAAATATAGTGTCAAGATAAAATATTCATGGAATTTTATTTTTATTTCAGGTACCACCAATTTTACAAATGAGTTACAGCCACCTTTACGGTAAGTTTCAACTACCAACCATGATTTTATAATAATAATAATATATAATAATATATTTTTTATTTCAGACACATGTTCCATATGAATTATCACTTAAATTAAACAAATTACACTTAAAAATACACATTAATAAAAAAACAAAATACAAAATGTACCTATGCTTAGGATGCTATTTGCATCCAGCGTTTATAGGTGTCTGTTAGAATCAAACGCTCAGACATACTAGTAATTATACTATTCTTACACTTGCCAACCCTGGACAAAAATTTAGCGATGCGACTTCTTTCAATCTTCTTCTTTTAATATCATATACAGTACATGATAAAAATTTCCTCCAATTAGTATTGCTCTATAAGTAAAGCGAACTTCATGAATCTATCTACTTTTAGATTCCCTGTGCATTATAACAATATTATAATAAAAAAACAATAATCGACTAAGAAAAAAGTTTTTCATAATTTTTCTATTCCTTTAAAACATTTACAGGTAAAAACCTTATAAAACTTGCAATTTTCATTACATTCCCTCGCAAGCAACAATCCAACACAAAGAAAATAACGCTCCTTTTTGCTCAGCAGAGTCCTTAGTATGGGTTATTATTTTGCATCTTACGAAAACTTTTTTCAGTTTCGTTTCTTTTTTAGGCATTTAGTGCCTTGCAGCGTCCCACCGGATAAAGAGGAACTACTTTTTTAATAGGTAGGTATATACATATAGTTATATAATTATGGTACAATAGTTTTAAAAGAAACCTTCGTCTTAATTTTTTCGTGGTTTTTACAGGTGGAGACAAATAGTCATTTGCCTCCATTTCGCAAATTTGACTATAGATTACAAATTCAATAATTATGAGAGATTTGTTCTATTTTAGCACTTGTCAGGTAAACGACAAGTGCTAAAATAGAGCAAAAAATAGTAATCGAAAAATAAAACGTATTGTGCAAACACATACTAGCCACTCAATTTAAAACGCGGGCTTCCCTTGGGATTCCTTTATCTTTGCATTGAAGACCACTTTTTATAATTTCACTATCTGCTAAGGAGATTTATTGTCCTCTATTTCTTCAGTCTTATCTTTCTCTGTAGAGAAATGTCTTAATTTACGTGAGAGATCGCTAAGTTTTTGTTTGAGAAGACGAAAGATTATTATTTAACAAAAAAGTTTGAAATACGACCATCTTGATGATTAATGAATTTAACAATCTTAGGTAATGGGCACACGATCCCCAACGCGCATGCCCAGTGTGGGGATTATGGGCATCAACCCCCATGAGATAAAAGTTAATAAGGCGATATTCGGGGGGAGGCCTGCATCCAGCAGTGGACCATTTAAAATGAGCAGGATTTTTGGCTCTATTAATTTATGTTAATTTTTATGTATGTATGTCCGTTTTTTCCGTTATTTAATTCCAATTTCTACGTAATTTTTGGACCGATTTGGTTGATTCTGTTTCAGTTGCAAAGGTTAATTTTGAAGTAGTCCACCTCAAAATTAACCCTGTTTTTAAAACCAAGGGTTTTATTTTTTTTAAAGAAATTGAGTTATTTCTTTTGATTGATACTCACATCACATCGTCATCTTAACATTAAAAACAAGTTTCTGCCCTCGCTTCGCTCGCAAGTTATTCTAGAATCCTGAGTTGCACTCAGGATTCAATGACGCGTGATGTAAAACTCTGCCTTATGCCCTCGTCCATAATCTACTAAGATGTCACAAAGGCTGCTGTTTATTCCATAAATCAGTTCCCAATTGCTAAAATAAATATAAAAACGCTTCCATAGACTAATAATTAGATTTGTGTTATTTGTAATACTGACCTACTTTATATCTAGGAAACAATGCTTCCGACAAAACAATGAATGTACATGTCATATGTACATTATTATATTCTGTATCGGTCCATACCGATAACATACATAAAGCAGCAACTTTAAAATGAATTCAATAAAAACATTCACAAGAGCGGGTGCGGTTCTAAGCAAACAATACCATGTTTTCTCTGAAACCCTGAGACTTGAAATAGATTTCTCCCAAGAACATTATTTTCTCAATGTTACTGTAAGATGAAAATGAACCGTGAAGTATTAAGAGTTAAAGAGTTGCCAAACTGTTCATGATGGATATTTTTTGTGTTCTCATTTTTATGCCCCATTTAGTAAGAAGATGACTATCTAGTCTGGTAACTTGAACTTACGATTTTAAAAGGATAAAAATAATCTGACATGTTTTTGTATATTTTGTTTTGTATATTCTTGTATATTTTACCTTAGAATTGAGCAACGGCAACACCTCTCGTCCAACCTACTAAACGTAACTTAAGTCTTTGAACAGGTTTGGATAACTGTAATGTTTCCCCTGTAGATGGCGCTAACGGCGCTAGAGCCGTAAGACGTCTCAAAGATTTTCGACAGTGGGGCGCAGGTTCGAGTCCAGCCAAAATCGAAATTTTTTAGGAACTTATTTAATTTCTTAGGAATTTTTCAGGTTAAAAAAAAACTATAAACTGACTTCAAATTCCTGAATACTTAGTAAAAATGGGTTTGGAAGTAGTCTTAAACTTTTAATTTTCTAGTGGCAACAGTTTTCAATATTGTGTTATTCTAATTGAGAAATAGCTAAAAAACACTCCCGTTGATAAATTTATTTCTAAGATTCGTTAGGTGACAGAATGGTTGGTAGGTTCTATGACGCAGAGAGCAGTGAGCCAAAACCGCAAGAGCAAAAACCGACAGAACAAAACGTTGGTCGATAATTGTGACAATTATAAAAAGTAATTTTCACAATTATCGAGAGAGTTTTGCAAAAAGTTTTTTTTGCAATAAGTTATTTTTGCAAAACTCCCCAATTTGCGGTCTGAATGGGTTAATTCTGCATTCTTAATGCAACTAATGTACTTTATTAACTTTTAGAGAAACATACATAGATGTACATTTATTTTAGATATAATTCTTTAGAACGTGGTGTTTTAATATTCTGCTGTTTTGTTGTTGTCTCAGTTATTATAAATTCTGAAACTTGTGAACTAGAATAAAACTTTCTTCCTATTATATCTAGACCCTGCTAACTTTCAGCTAGGTCTGGTGTCGTTGCATGTCAAATATACCACGATTAACATAGAAAGCGGGAAAGTTCCGAAGCTCGTTTCATGCAGGCTTTGGTCTAGTATAAACGATGGTTAATAAACTAAACTATCCTTATTAAAACTAACTTACAGCGAGGCAATGCAGCCCGCTGGCTTCTGACTGATGATATGGAACAGTTGAGCTACCCGTAGATTGTTTACAACAGTCTGCAGTTATCTTAATGGTTTCAATTGCAACTACTAGTTTTTATTAGATTACTAGTATATCATAATTTTCTTTGAATTTATATTTTGTTATTTTATGAACTACATACTAGCGGTCCGCCTCTATATCTATATACTTTTTACATACCCTATTGTTAAGGGGCCTCTTCCAAGGCTATTTTGTGAAAAGGATAGGCATAGGATTTCTCGTTCACAGGAGCGGGACAGAGCAGAACGCGTGTGCAAAATACATAATTTCTTCTAATTAAAACAGTACGGTTCAAGTAATCAAATGCTTTATTTTCAATATAAAAATGAAGTCAATAAGCCATATTGTTTGGGAGAAGAAGGAAAATATGTATCAAAATTGAGATATTTTAGTTTCTTTTTTATCAAACTTATACAACTCATTAAAAATTATCTTGGCGCTTTAGTACAGAATGAACTGGGTGTAGGAGTCTAAAAATCCTAGATTTCATTATTTGAACAGCAGTAGGATCTCAAAAGTCATAAAAATATTGAATTTTTCGAAAGATGTAGAAATGCGATTCCGTAGACCCTCTACGGCGTAGCAAGTTTTCGTAGAGACTCTACGTCGTAGACAAATTTCGTAGAACCGCCACCATAACATTTTAGTATCTACTCTGTGCCACTCCGTTATAAATTGTCCGGAACTCACTGCCTACTTCTGTTTTCCCAGTCATCTGCAACCTCCATGTGTCTTGAAGACAAGAGTAAATATTGTTTACTTAAGAACCTATACAACCACAATTTTTTGTGAAAAGGACAGACGTAGGATTTCGCGTTCATAGGAGCGAGACAAGGCATAGCAACGCCAGCCTAAAAAATCAAGTCTTAGCTCATTATCTATTAATTAGGACTTTCGTGATATATCGTCGGACTCCATCACTTACCGTGGGATGATACGATGGGGTGGGATGGGGTTCTATTCACGATAAAAAAAAACCTTATCTACATAGATTATTTTAATGCTTCTCGATAAAACATAATATTTTGAAATTGGGTGCAATCAGTAACCAAATTCAGAAAGGTGGCTATTTCATATTAAGTTAATGTTTTGATGCGGTATGTTTTCAATTTGCTAGAGTGCTTCAATTAAAGTGGTGTTTTCTTACGTCACATAATAGTATAGGCGCAGCCGGCAAAGGTCCACCTGCGACGCAGGGGTTCGATTCCCGCCTCGGGGCAAATGTTTGCACTTCAAACTCAACCTCAACAGCCTGTAATAGTCCACGGCTGGACGCAGGCCTCCCCCTGATTTTTTTATCTCATTGGGGGTAATGCCCATAATCCCCACGCTAGGCATGCGTGTTGGGAATCGCAGTTCGGAGGTAGATCTATTCTGTAAGAGGCGCTGCTGCCCGTCCCCCGGTGTATGTCCCTTAGTCGCCTCTTACGACACCCACGAAAAGAGTTGGGGTGGTGCAAATTCTAAGCACCACACGGCTGTTTGCACGATCCGTAGATATTTGTTCAGGGCGTTCTGCTCGTTTTCTATGTATCGCAAAAAATATCTATCTATGTGTGTTGTATCCTACGATATTTTCCGCACACCTTGATTGCCTGGAAAAAATCGAGAGTTTTTAAAATATCTGAAAGTCACTTTTTGAAATATATTGAAGAAAGTCGCAAAATTTACCACTACCTACTAATCTCGTAGGTTTGCAGAGCAATCCATCTGAAAGGTATTAACTATTTTTCGGTATTCATTAAATAACAAATTCTCTAATGGGTACATTTAGTACATGTTTGTGTAATACGAGTAGGAAGTGTTTGAAACCCTCGGCGCGCGAGTTATACTCGCACTTCACGGATCTTGTTTCCTGTCAACCATCAAAAGCTTTCAAAAATTAGTTTCAACGAAAATACTCCCTTAGTTCTCCAGAACATAGCAATTTCATATACTTTACTTGTGCGCTACTGGTATTACAAAATCTAGTTCGTTATGAAAAGCGTGTGAGATATGACGCCCTCAGGTACATACGCCTATACGTGTGCCGCTTCAGACGAGGGCTCACGTTTTCGTAGCTACTTAGCATGAGCCGAGCCACGAATCAATTGTAATGCAAATCAGAGGCAAATACCGACACCGTATTCATGACTGCTGTAAGGTGGAATGGTATTTTATCTTGAAGGGACCAGATATAAGGACGATTTTATGAGATGAGGTCTGTAACTTTTTAACAATTCTAGGGAAGTCCTTTCTATTGACTTGCTAGCGGCAAGTCTCACGCAGTTATAAAATAAAAAGTTATAGTCATTTATAACGGGATATTCACCATGGAACACGGATGAACTTCCGTGATCATGGCACATGAAACTGTGCCGAAATATTGGAAAACTCAAAAATCGAATCATGGTAAATATCCTGTTATAAATGATTATTAAGAAAAGATTATTGAGATCGCTTCTAAACAATTGCCTGTTTACCTTCCACAATAAACATATTTTTGTGTTTTAGTAAGGGTAAATAAAACCCTTTGATTGATAGAAATGATGATGTAGAACTTTCTTGCCAATACTCGCGAGTGAAAATATTACGCATTCATTCGTTCTTTGACCATTAGTATTATTTCACGACTCGAGTGCGCTTAAGATTACGTATTTCTGATGGAATTTCGACATATATTATATTGCATTACCATCGGATTATGTGGGCGAGGGATTATAGAGTGCACCTGTGTTTTCGCACACACTTGTACACTGTAGCATTCTGACTTACATTATATGTGCACGGCCATCGGATGCGCTCATCTACAACTACATTGCCAAGTGCGGGGCGCGCGGGGGAATGCATTCGCACAAGGTGCGGCTTATCGAGTGGACGTGTGTCACTGAACAAATCTGTGTTTTATTGGCCTCTTACCCGAACCCTTACCTGGTATAATACATGCACTACAATATGTACCTCTCACCTGACTAGTTGAGCCTAGCGGCTGCAATCAAAATTCTGCTAGAAGGACTACATTAGAAAGGCATTTTCTTAAGAGATTACACAAATAGTTTTTGTTCTTCTTTTCTTGTAATTTAGCTATTTAAACCTTATTTTCATTAGTTTATTTTTAGGTATATGTATAATATATATTTAAGTAATAGGTATCTAAAGTTTTAGTATCTATATTTTGTAAAACTAATATTAGCACGCCAACCGTCTGTTAAAATATATGTTATTGGTCGGCAGGTAGAAAATGCCTCGGCATTAAGCCCACCCTTTGTACCTTAGTTCAATAAAGTTTTAAATAAATTAATAAGAACTTCATGAGCATAGCGTAAAGTATAAGATAAAAGTGAATCAATTTGCCTGAACAAATGACAATTAGCAGATAAAATGAAGACAAATCCTTCAAAGAATAGCTTTAAATAAAGACCCTGTTTCTATTCTTTAGCTAAATGAAAATTCTCCGTGTAATATCACTTGAGCTTTACAAACACAGAGGTCCTTTCAATGCCGAAACACACTCCCTACAATTTGTAGCCAAAATTAAACCCTCCAAGTTTGTTTAAACTTCTCCACGAATAGGATTAAACAAAGTTCCGAAACTTGAGCTAAATCAAGTCATAAAGCTATGTTGAACAGTAGCCCTGTTTTAATGCGGCCAATGCTGTTTTGCGGGCATTTTTCGGTAAATTTATTCAACTCTTAGGGATATTAGAAATACATCCAGCACTGCTACCGCAAGCAAAAAATAAGCATTTAGAAATGGGATTAAACTCGTATTCTTTAGTTACAATTTACAGTGACATAATTGCTTCCCTTACGTTTCAAGCAAGTGGCCCGAGAGCTGTCTCTTTCTTATTTTTACGAGTAAGAGTCCATATTCAAATGCATTATTTTAAGTTCAGCGGCAATTGTGCAGTTTCCGTCAAAGGGAAGCAGAATGTCATGGTGTCAAAATAGTTTCACATGACTACCATGATTATAAATGTCGTTCGATATTAATTTGGTTATATTGTCCAATGATGGACATATGCCTACCCTAATGAATAGTCTTTTGCAGGTCCTCGTCCTACCAGGTTTTAGGGTTTTTTCTACGTTTGCCAAGTCAAGGTCTCGACTCAATGTCATGTTTACCCCAGAGGTGTCGGTTCATATGGTTGTTTTTACAAAATCTCCTCTCCTTTCTGCTTAGTTAGACAAACTGAATTAAGTACTCCCAACAATTAAAATTGTAACTCGATTTTAACAAACATGTCATTCGTTCGCTTGTTTGGCATTCGAAGTTTAAGTTTTAGGTAATGTCATTTGTTTGTTTTGTTTAGTGCTTGATATTTCAGTATTATGTCTATTGCTTCAATTCATCATTCAAACTAATGATTAATTGATTTCGAATTCTATTAAACAATTGAAAATCAGGGCAACCAAAGAAATCTGCTAACTGTATAGACTTGAATTTTCATTTCTATTTAATAAAGCAAGAAAACTCAGTAAGAAGTAACTTTTCATCAGTACACGTACTTACATACCGTAGCAAAGATGTTTGGCCAAGGTACCTAAACGCAAAAACACTGCTTCTATTTCTTAAGTGTTTCAAATTCTTTATTATATACACTTTCTAGAACGACTATTCCTAATTAACGTCCTATTTACAGCTACGCTTTGATTAGTAATGTTGTTTTAATGCCCACATGCAACCATCGAACAGAACAAGCAATCGAATGAACCATTGCTATCAAAACACTCCTCCGCCATTCGTCTCTGAAACACCACTCTAAACTCCTCGTAAACCCCGGAACTCAATTAGCTTTTACTATCAACCTCTACCAAACTATGTAGTTACTAACAATTACTAATTTGCTTCGTCATTTTACTAACAGTACTAACAACCTGTCGTTTCTTTGTTCGCAGATTCGTGTAACACTTGCGGCGGGGACTGTACTTTAAACCTTTGAGGTATTCAGCTCGATTTATTCGGGACTTAAATCTCATGCATTATTAAAGGACTTCAGAACACTTGATACAACATAGTTTTGCCGTGAAATATTGAGATATCGACTGTACTCGTCGGGTCTCTAAATCCTTATAAAATGCTCGTGACTAATTATTGCTGCTAAAAGTCTAAAGGCTGATATAGCTCGGTGATCGAAGTGTTTTTATTACAAAAGTGTAAAAAAATTGCGACAATCAGACGCGGCAAAACTCCTACTCGAAGTGTGTGTACTGTGTATAATAGCATAATAAAATACCAATGCTTACTGTTATAGCTTAGTAACCAAAGTGTTATTAGTTACTACACTAGCGTAAAAAGAACCTAAAAACAAAAAGCAGACTCGGCTATTGGAAGTGAGTGTACTGTGTACTATAGCATAATAAAATATCAATCCTTACTGTTATAGCTTAGTGACCGAAGTGTTACAAGTATTACTCTAGAGTAAAAAGAACCTAAAAGCAAAAGCAGACGCGGCCAAAGTTCAGCTATTCGAAGTGAGTGTACTGTGTACTATAGCATAATAAAATATCAATCCTTACTGTTATAGCTTAGTGACCGAAGTGTTACAAGTTATTACTCTAGAATAAAAAGAACCTGAAAGCAAAAAGCAGACTTCAGGTATTCGAAGTGTGTGTGTACTGTGTACTAAAGCAAAATAAAATTACAATCGTCGTAAACGTGGAGTATTAGTGTAACCATGTTGTGATGTGCGATCGCGGGTGCGTTTAGCGCGAGCGGGTGCGGTGTGAACGATGGTGCGATTCTGTTAGCGGAGCGGGAGCGTGTAAAGCTGGGTGCGGATACTGTAAAGCACGGCTTCGTCGGTGGAGGGGAGGGAGGGCGCGGGGGACGAGGAGCCCGCGCCCTCGCCGCAGCCCGACGCGGAGGCCGGCCGCCGCCGACGCCCGAGGCCTCTCTACCGCCGTATCTTCCAATATGTCCGCACCGCGTGGACTGGCGTCAAGTTTGCACTAGGTAACTTATCTTACTTTCAATCAATCATCATCATCATCATAGAAATTAAATAATATCCCAAAATATTTACGATTTTGGCGGATTTTGAACCTGCAACCTATCCTCAGTACGGGTATGCTCTAACAAACTGAGCCACGAAATCAAATCTCCGAAATTGAAAAATAATTGGGATATTACATAATTTTTTAGAGATTACCAAGAGTGCGGCTGGACGCACTATAATAACAAAAACTTTACATCATCTTATTAGCCCATACACGACAGACTTCCAAATACGACGCCCTATACGAACGTTTTGTCTTCAGGTATAGTTGAATTTTCAACTGTAAATCACAATTCGTTTTCTATCGACAAATAAATCAAAATTCCACTACACGTTGCATGATTTCAAGTTACTTCTTAGTTTTTCTTATTGGTTTTTGTTTATATGGTTTCAATGAACCCAATATTAATAAATTGTAAATAGCCATTAAATTCATAATCATTATTAATATCAACGCTGGTTTAAAATTGATCTGAACATAAGGTGGGTGCGAATCTCTAAGCTCCCATACAAACGTACTTTCCGATTCATTTGGAAACTACGCCTTTTATTGCGATAAAATTTTGCATTCATTATAAGATAAGAAATAGGTATGTTTCTACTTTCTACGGTTTTAGTTTCTCTTAATACAAAATCATTATTCAATGAGAGCGAAAAAACATGTCAATTAATTTTCAAGCTATTTTTATACTTTCGCTATCATTTAATGATAACCATGATAAATTTCATAGTAGTGTCTTTATGTATGCGTCGTTTTGCATTATCCGATAATGATAGTGATTCTGTTGGGACAAAACCTAAACTAAACTAGCGTAAAAATGTTGCCGTCTCCTTTTTTCAATTGATAAAGAGAGTCAAGGTTTTGTGCCAACATAATCACAACCTATGTTTGCAAAATTTAATTGAAATCGGGGACGTAGTCTGAAAAAAAGAAAAAACCAATCCGCAATCTCCACCGCTCACACGGTCACATTGAAGGCAGCGCCATTTTTTGGAGTACCTTGACAATTATTTAGCTTATAAAGACCAACTACTAGGACTTCTAGGCGAACAGCGCCATCTCTAAATAATCTCCGAAAGAAGACGTTCATGAACTTTATACGGACCTCTCACATTTGAAGGGAAGGAGGTTAGACCGCATTCAACCTTCATAGAAAATAATAATTTCTTTTGCCCAGGGTTTGAAAGAGGTTTGTAACATTCTCACCCTCCACCACTGTCCACCAACATTTAGTTTGTTCTAGTGTTAATGACCATAATTAGTCAGTATTCGACCTCTTTTATAAAAACAAAATATTTTCTCGCTGGTAAAAAGTTATATGTTTATCTTGAGTTATACATATTTTTTTTAACACTGAAAAATCGTTTTGCCCACTTGTTGAACAAATGACTATTACATACACCTGAAGTCTGAAACCTTCCATTTACCAAAGTTAAGTAGGAAAGGGAAATCGTTTAATGTCGTTCCCAAATAACCATTTTCACTTTCACAAGACTCTCATCACAGGAATATTCGCGTCAGATGGGACACGTACGTCGAAATAAAAATCGAAAACATCGTGTAAAGGTGTCCGCCGCTTTTGATAGCCACCATTTTTACGTTTTATACCTTTTCCGAAAAAGTATAACACGTCACCATAGAGCACTACAGAATATGAGTAAAAATACAGCAAATTTCATTCATATAATTAAATCTCTCCGTGTCAACACTCATATGTCGCCATCACATAAAAATTATATAATATTTTATAAAAGGATGCCAAATGTTGCTAAAATAAAAACATAAAAAATTACACTAATATTGTAAATGTGAAAGTTTAGAATGATGGATGGATAGATGATTGTTTGTTGCTCAATCACGTCAGAACGGCTGAACGGATCTGGATAAAATTTAGCACAGAGATAGATTATAGTCTGAAATAGCACATTAGCTATATTTTATTGCGGAATTCCCACGGGAACGGGAACTACGTGGATGAAACTGGGAGGCGCTGCTAGTATTGTAAATGCGAAAGTTTTGTGGATGGACAGATGTTCGTTACTTCTTCACGCCAAAGCTACTGGAGCAGAGTGAAATTTTGCATATATGGAGCTCTAAACCTGGAATTAATAATAGGCTTAATCATAAATCAGTTCCCTTGGGATAGAAGTAACCTTAAAGCGTTTCATAGACAAACAAAGCACAACACAAAAAGCTCGTTATTTTCAATGAAATACTAAGTGTATCTGTAAATGTTGTCGGTAAATGTTAAGCCTATAAATAACTTTCAGCTAAAGTCCGTTCTATAAATATGTTACCTACGTCCAACGTAAGTGGATTATGCTTATTGCGACCTAAAAGTTGGAATAAGCCTTCTAAATTGAAGGAATGGTCAGCAAAATAAACAAATAAACTCAAAGGTATCCGCCAAACCCTTGTTATATTGAGCAACAGTATATTACGAAACCATGGATTCAGAAAATTCAATACTATACACACAAAGCTCTAAACCATATTGAAAGAAATCAATTTTTTGGGGGAAATTAAGTTTGGAGCTTTTTATTCATTTTTACATATTTATTTATTTAATACATCCACGTAAATTTTTTCAATAAGAATTTCTAGATACATTTTCTTTAGATCCCCAAAAGATTCAAATGAGTAATTTTTCGAAATTTAGTCCCATTTTTATTTATTAACGGGTAATGTAGGATTCTAATTATGAAAGAATTTTTCAAATTGATCCTGTGGTTCCGGAGCCTATTCAATTCAAATAAACAAAAAAACAAATCAAAGCAAACAAAACACTGCAAAATTTCAAAACTTCATATATAAAACAAAACACTAGCGATAAAGAATACACAATATTATATGTATATGTACGCCATTAGCCTGTTAAGTTTGCTTGCCACTTTTAGTACAATCGATACTCAAGTCCTCCAAAACATTTTGGCAAAATGGAGACATTTATTCGGAGTGTACTGTAAATTGTGGGCTACCGTTCACCACAAGCCTACTAGAAAGTGGAGACCGAGACCCGCCGATTCGGAGTTCTGAATGAGATCGAAAATTAAGTCAGTCGAGGAATTTGTCGACTCATTTTGTTCGTGAGTAGTTTCGAAACATGTTTTATTGGGTTGGAATGGTGAAGGGCTATTGGAAGTGATAGGTTGCGTGAGAAAACGTAAATAGTGCGTTGGGAACTCTCCCACAATATTTTTCATAGAGTCGCTCGTTCAGCTCTAATTCAAAGAATTAATTTGAGGCGAATTGCCTCGAACATTGTTCGTGTAATACGAAACTTGATAGTTATTTTCATTAAGAGATTTATGCCACAATATCATCTATTTGAAGACTACTTTTTTAATATAAATAATGCTGGACAATTCACACAGCATTATATAGACCCAAGTTAAGCAGAGCTTGTGTTATGGGTACTAGATAACTGATATATTTATTACAATACATTACATAGATAGATATTTTTTATTATACATAGAAAACGACCAGAGCACCCGAAACAAATACCTTCACATCGTAGAAATACTTGTCCCAAGGCGGGAATCGAACCCGCAATCTCTTGCGTCGGACTTTCGCCCACCGCGCCACAGAGATCGTAATGATTGTTAATTGGTAAAATAACTTTGTCAAATACTATGTCTTATGATAAAATAATTTTTCAAATTGATCCAGTAGTTTCCGACTCAATTCAATTCAAACAAACAAACAAATCTTTCTTCTTTATAAATTTAATATAGATAAAATAGCATAATATATTTGACTAAATCTATGCAAAATTTCAGCCCCATTGGTTCAGTCATTATGGCGTGAAGAGGTAAGAAACATCCATCCAAACATCTAAACTTGCGCATTTATAATATTAGTAATAAAATGTATGCGAACTAAAATTCTCAAAAATAAATAAAAAAATAAAAGCAACATTAAACAGAACCCATTATTTGAATGCTAGCGCTCAAAATTTTAGGTCGTAAACGTTCCTGGCTCTACTTCAACAAAAGACGTCCTCAGAGTAATAACTCGGGCTAATGGTCCAAAAAGCCTGTACATTTTACCAAAAGGTTAGTAGGGTCTCGCTCGATCGTTGTGCTTGGATTCCACTCTTGAAGTGGACATTTCGTGGCTTTAGCAGAGAAATATAACCGCTTGCCACTTGCCGGTCTTATTTGAGGACTTGTGCTTGCCAACAGCAGCATTATACAATCAATAATTATCGTATAGCTAAAAAAAGTACAGATTATGTTAACCCAATTTGGTATCGTTAATTTATTTATTTAAAGTAACACAACATCATCCTCTTCACACCAGCCCACACACTACCACAGCTGGGTACAAACTGCTAATCATTATGTATATTTACAAAAATAAATTAAAACAAAAGGCTATTGTAAGGTTACACGATAATATCTTCATGACATGTAACATGTCATGAAGACTAAGCCGGCCTGAGGCCTTAGTTAGTACAAAAACATTCGATACAAGTAATCGAGGACCATTGATGTCTTCCACGAAAAAGGCTTAATGATACTAGACACAAACGTTCCTGTTCGTATTTGTGCTATGCGCGAAAGCACCTGAAGCTGTAATTAATCGGGCGTTGCGTGGATACCGAAAATCGCAAAGTTATAACTTCTTTTACTTTAAAAATCTATCTCGGCGTCTGGTTGAACTAACGCGTGACCCGAGAGCTGGTGAATATCTGGCACAGCGCATCAGCATTGAGATACAGCGGGGCAATGCAGCCAGCGTCTTGGGCTCGCTTCCGACTGGTATATGGATCAGTTGAGCTGCCTATAGATTGGTTGCAAAAGTCAGCAGTGTAAATAGTTTCAATTGTAAGCCCTAGTTCTAATTCAATTCTATTGTTTGATTGTAATTTTCTTTGAAGATATTGTAACTCCAGTAAACAACGACAAAGATAGCAGTAATCAGTTATTTTACTCAGTACATAATGCATTCTTAGTAACACATTCATAAATTCTATAATATTCTATTCAAGCTTATCTTGTTTCTTATTTGAAAATAATTACTATTTATAAGCAGCGCAGCGGGCGAGAGTCTGCCTGCGACGCAAGAGGTTGCGGGTTCGATCCCCGCCTCGGAAGAAATTTGTGTACGATCTGCAGAAATTTGTTCCGTTGGTCTGGGTGTTTTCTACGTATAATAAAAAATATCTATCTATGTAATGTATAATATTACGTATATCAGTTATCTAGTACCCATAACACAAGCTCTGCTTACCTTGGGGCTAGATAATGCTGTGTGAATTGTCCAGCATTATTTATTTATTTATTTATAAACATGTTTATAGTATAAAATTTGACTTGTATAAGTGTTAATTTTGTAAGCACGATATTGATATTTGATTTATTTGATATTTATCAATTTGCCCATTGATTGATTTGTTGTTATTACTTAATTGGTGTTACTGAGTTTTTGAGAATTGTACTTGTTCATATAAGAAATGAAATCTACCAAAATCTTCTTTCTCTAAGATGTTACTGATTACTCTGACATAATTAATCCAGTGCAAAATCCTGTAAAGTCACTTAGACATGAATTTAATCTACAAAGCGTCAGAACAGCACCTTTGACCACGCTTGTATAAACCATCTAAGTTTTAAAGGAAACTCTTCGTAGATCTTAATTAAATTGAGAACCCCAAGTGTTTGCGTTGCTAAACAAACAGCCTACGAACGGTGTTTGATGCAACAGCACGCTCGTCAGAAAGCCCTGATTATGCGAACGAGACGCTCTTGGAATGGAACAAAGTTGCATACAATGTGAACATTTTGGTGTCAAAGCGACGAACCTCTGTAGCGCGGTGGGCGAAGTTCTGCCTGCGACGCAGAAGGTTGCGGGTTCGATTCCCGCCTCGGAACAAATGTGTTACGATCTGCAGACATTTTGTTCAGGGTGTTCTGGTCGTCTTCTGTGTATAATAAAAAAATATCGATTAGTGTATTGTATTATATTACGGATATCAGTTGTACCCATAACACAAGCTCTGCTTAGCTTGGGGCTAGATAATGGTGTGTGAATTGTCCAGCATTATTTATTTATAAAATGCTAAAAAAAAACATAATTCTTTTACCAATAGAGGCCACGTAATTTGTGAGTCGTCATGCCAAGCCTGGGCGGGCCGGTAGTAGATAATATAATAGTTACGGACTACCGTAAATACTAACTGTAGTATGTTCGCTTTTGTTATTACGTATTTTCCACGTTTCTTATTGCCCTTATCCGACTCTAGGTAGGCAGAACCAACATAATTTGTATTATATTTCTTACGTACATCATTCATCATTTCTATACTCACACCGTTCTTTCTTCGTCCACTTTCACACAGTCCATCTATCTTATCTTTGGTCTTCCACTCTCCTTATAGGTAGGTCCCAGGTATTTATACACGTTTTATACACGTTTTACTATTGTATTAAAATACCAATCTTGATTGTTTTGCGCGTGACAAAGGGCTGCGTTCTTTGTCATGTGACGCAAATACGCTTTAGAACGCTGCATTAAATTACTCATTTAATTTAGACCAGTTCATAATTAGCACGACGCATCTAAATTGTCTCCAAACCAATGTCTGGCACATTACCAATGATCTAGTCGAGAAGTAACCTGTGTTTGTCTGTCAGGCAACAATATATTATCGTAAAAATAGCTGAAATACTAGATTATTGTCAGTTTATGTATTTAATTGATTTACAACAATCTTTATCGCTGATACAAACAGTGTCGCGGTCGATATTTTGAAACAAAGCCAACTGTCTCGATGTCTAGTAGAACTACCATAGCGTCATAGCCCTAGTGCGTTCAAAGAGTGTGCCGATTAAACAATACGGAGAAAAAACAATAGTGTTTATACAAACGATTCTAAATTACAGTTACGGAGTTGAAACATTTCAGTAAGCCCACACATGTGGCGGTGAGATTCGCGAACATAGAGAATCAAATGACTAAAAATGTAGAAAGTGTGTGTAGCTTAGACGACGTTAAGTCGAACTTATCTTGTGAATCTGAGGTGCTTTATGAAAACGAACTGAAAACAACTAAGTCTAGCCTATCGCCGTGCAAAAGAACTTGGATATTCCGCGGGCGGTGTAAGAAAAGGGTGAGATTCTTAGATGAAATTCCACCACAGAATTCATTGTGTGAGCGTTTGGTGCGCTTTTTCCGCTTCCTTTGGACTTGTACGAGAACAGTTACGACGGTTCTGAGCAAAAGTGAGTCTATTGTTTTTGCATTAAGCTGGTTTTTCTTTGTTGTTTTTCCTTATCTTTCTTCTGTTTAGATTTTTCTTTGAAGGGGTATACGAGCATAAAATTGTTCTTTGACTTCTCATTGGCAAATATTAATATTCAAACGAATGTCAACGTTGGATAGAAGTAAATATTAATAAATTTATAAGGATACAGTGTTGCGCGTTTACATCGCAAATATCAAATTAGGAGCAGAATAAACATAACTCGCTTTTAGCATTACGACGAATAACACTCAAGCAGCAAGTATCCATAAAATAAGCGAGGTTCCTTGTATCGTGAATTTCTGATAAAATTTTCAGAATATAATAATCAAAGTTTCAGATACCTATCGGATGCAATGCAATAAACTACGGCTCTCTCCAATATTTTGGCACTAAATTGATTAGTGCCGTCTCTCGTCCACGGCTAACTTTTGCAATATAATTAGGAACATGCAAAGTTTGTGAACTTTCTTCAGCGCTTGATGCAGGGCGTATTGATTAAGTACGAAGTCTAGTACTTTCATGAGTTACCTAGTCTTCCTACTTTATAAAGACCTATAGAGACAATTCAATTTTTTTTTATTTTACACCAGAAAACAACATTACAAAGAGACATTACATCGATCTTCATCATTATCTACAACTACTATGTAGTCCATTGCTGGACGTAGGCCTCTACTGATAAGCGTAGGTGTCTCTGATCATTCTGGTATAATATGCACTAATCCCCACGCTGTGTATAGGGATCGCAGTGGAGGTGTTAAATGTACCGAACGAAGTTGCTGCCCTTCTTTTGATTATTATTTGGTATATTTGGTGAACTATTTTCAAGTCATTCTTTACTATTTTAATTTGATAAGTCATATTTGGGCAGTTTGTGTCCTGGGGCCGAATTTATTAGAATTATAGCCCTGTTTTATCCCTAAGCCGAAATAAAATGCTACAGCTTCATAATACATCCCACACATAACATCTGTACCATACTACTTACTTATTTTTTATCGCAATTTATTACACGTATCGAAATATCATATTATACCCATGTCTCGTTTTTCACGACACCAAAATTGAGCCATTTCAATTCCCGACGGTTCTGCACTCGATATAAATTGAGGGTCACCGTACTCTATAGAAGTAAGGTCGCTTAACTGGTATGAAAGAGAAGATACTCGTACCGTAAAGTTAAGATACCATAAAGTCCAGTCAATAGGGCTTTTGTACAGAGTAACTTTTGGTCAGCCTTGGCTGTTTTTATTGAATACGGGCGATACAATGAGAAGAAAGCTATATCAAATCAAACGTCGAAATATTATGAATCAATATAGTATTTGCGCAAATGTAACGTTTATTATAAGGAAAAAATAGAATAAAGTAATTACTTACAACTAATATTTTCACTTACATTTATTTTCTAAAAATCTAAGCCATCACCAGAGGGCAGAGTGCCCAGAATGCTTCCAGCATTGCCACGTTGAATGGCAATGCTAATTCGTTGATCGAAATAGCCAGCGCTCGAAGCCAGCATTCCGATCACCTGTAGACTCTATTATCAGTATATATCAATATAATAGTATAATATGAAAATGCGCATCATATTAAAACTTTAGCAAAATCGCCAGCCAACTACATCAGCTGTCTTTTGGCAAAGTATGTCAGAGGGCCAAATGAAATTTGAATGTTTTAGAGAAATTTCCAATCCAATTATAACAGCCTACCTTTACATCGTTGCACAAAGGACTCTTAAATTGTTTTATACAAACCCTTTCTAGTTTATTATATCCCCAAATTCACAACAAAGAACTTGGAAGGATTTCGGAAGTGTCAGAGCATTACTTAAATGATTCGATAAGAAATGAAACACCACGAAAATGCTACAAATATTTCGAGAATATTCCGAGAACTTTTAGAGCAACCCTCAAGGTATGGTCAGCAGAGAAAATCGCTGGGTATATATTTACACTAATTTAATTTCGAAACAGATTCGGTTGGCAACGTAACTTAAAGATGATACAATATCTTTAATCTACTTTACTACTACGATCAGTGGAAAAAGAGAAAGAAAATAATAAAGTATAAAACAAATCGGTCAGGTAGGTATTGTTATTGAATATTACTGTGTAGAACGACTTTCGTTGCTAACTGTACAGTCGTCCTGTGAAAAGAAGGTATTAGGAAAATTGCTACGTTTTTGCTTTGAGTGTAAAGGCTAGTTACAGGGTCGGCAGAGCGTGTGCCGTGCGGACGATATTCTTTCGAAAGATGCCTTCTTTTGGAAAATATTTATGTAGGTACGCATATTAGTAGCACTATTAGACTTTTGGGTTGTATTCATTAAATATAGGTAAAAGCTTAAGTCATTTACAACGGGATATTTACCATGATTTGATTTTATGACTTTCCAATATTCCGTGATGAAAATGTGCTAAAATATTTGTTCATTCCCAATATTTCTGTGATGGGAAATCTTTTAGGATGGCTCAAAACTCAAATCCTGGTAAATATCTCGTTTTAAATGGTTATTGTTAATAACCCATGCTAGTTTTTTTATTTACGTAACAGGTTAATTGTGGTTATGATGATGTATCTAGTGATTATGAATGGAAACCAATAAATAGGTATTTGGCAGCCCAATGGATAGAAATGCGAATATAAAATTCTGGTAGATCGATTTAACTATTTATTTTTAGATCACTATATTGTATGATGAAAAATATCTTAGATTTAATATTAGAATCAATTAACTCATTGATTCATTACTTTATCTCATCATAAAAAACGTGATAATTAATGAATTTACTGCGATTAATTTACGGTTATAATCTCAGAAAAATAAAAGTAAAGCTGTGAGTCCACACGACTTTTCTACGTCATAACCTTTTACTAGCCAGCTCCTTGCACTCAAGACAGTAACATATCATGAGTTAAGCTGACTTAAACTGCAAAATCTCTAATAACGATCAAATGGTAAATGGTCTTGGAAAACCGAGACTAGCAACCGAAGATATAGCGCATTCACAGTATTTGAAATCTTCATAGGTCTCAGAAATGCAAGAGGTCATTTTCCTACATCGTAGTCTTTAGATTTGCTTTTAAGAGATATCATATATGAAGAAAAGGAAGAATGAGAAGAGTCCGAAGATATAGCGCATTCACAGTATTTGAAATCTTCATAGGTCTCAGAAATGCAAGAGGTCATTTTCCTACATCGTAGTCTTTAGATTTGCTTTTAAGAGATATCATATATGAAGAAAAGGAAGAATGAGAAGATTTTTTTTTTATAACAACTATACAATACAACAATGAAAATCAAGACACACTAATAGAATAGATACATATATAAAATTGTTACAAAAAGGTCCTAATTTAGCATAATGCTGGCCAAGCTCCGTAAGAGACCTAGCCAGCGCTGGTCTTCCGTTAGAACATGTACATGTGACGTCACGAGAATGCCTACGCTATTAGCCAGCATTTAAAAAATAGAAAAATAATTAAAATAAAACTATTAAGAATAAAGTTAACAGATAACAAAAACAAAAAAAATACTATAAATCTCGTTTGTAACTTTGTCCAGCTTTACGCAATCGATAATATGTGCATATTAGGGGTCCGCCCCGGCTTCGCACGGGTATATTCTATCACCCAGGTTCATCAGGGATAATGTAGGATTCTAATGGTGAAATAGTTTTTAAATCGGTTCAGTAGTCTCGGAGTCTATTCAATTCTTTAATGATATACAACAATTTTGGTGACATTATTCACCAACTCTTAATAGATTTGGTGGTTAGGTTAGGTTAGGTAAGAGTAACTCCCTTTTCCGGATTTGGACTCCTTATGGTCCATTATGCGTTATTTATGCTAGGATAGCCAGCCTAACTCCGTCCGCAGAATCTTCCTGGGGTCTTCACAGGCTTCGCGGAGTGACCTCGGCAAGTTGAGGATTTCTGTTCGTTGTGTTGTTATTCCCTCGCATTCCAGGATTACGTGGGCAGCTGATTCGTCGAGATTCGATTTGGTGGTTCTTTCGATGTTGCATAAATTTTAAATTTGACTTGGTCCCAAAAAAGTTTTCCCAAAAACCTATATAAATAATCATCACATGATAATTTTCACTATAACAAATGGTTTCGATGGCAACGGCTTTATAGCAAAAGTAAAGTAAAAATATTCCGGCTATGGCGCTTATTATTATACTTTAAGGTATATAGTAAATAATATAGGTACCTGCTTCTCGTTAACTTAGAACCATGATATTTGGCAAGAAACAAGGTCGTATAATTATTAGTTTTTACGGAACCCTCGTTGCCTGAGTCCGACTCTTACTTGACGTTTGTTTGTAAATAATGAGAATCTGTCGAGTTGAAAAATATGGGGACCAGCGAGAGCTTTGGTATTTATCGAGCTGACAGATTACGTGTCTATGAAATATATTCAGTGCATGAAGATAAACGAGTGGACATCTGTGTTTCCCGGGACAATTAATAGCAGAGCGTACAAACATTTGTCGCAGGTCAGGAATTGAACCGGCTATCTGTCACGTGGACCTTAACCCGCTGCGCCACAGAAGTAAAAGTAATCAGAGAATTACACGGTGGCTTTTTAATTCGGGAGTGGATAGACAAATCCAAAATCATGAGAGTTAGAGAATAGTCGTGAAGGAGTTAATTTAGAGAAAACACAAACTGCATTTTTAGGTTTGTTTGTCTATTATATTGTAGGAAATGTGAAATATATGCCACCCTGTATTTTGGCACCAACGGATTTGACTGCCGATAAGCATCAATAGTTGCAAAGAAATGTATTATCGAGAACGAAGAAAAATGGCTCTATTTTACATTTTTAGTTTGTACGCTAACGCATACTGAGACGTAAAACATATTAAAATTATCTTATTTTTAGAACGATATGTTTGCCACTAGCCAGGAAGGGTACTTAGCCTGTATTTAAAGGAGGGTTATCCTCTTAATAACCCCCCTTTTAAATACATAACATCGATAACATCTTTATGTAATGATAAAAATATGTAATTTTGCAAACTATGATGAAAAATACAGTATTTTTTTTGTTAAAAATTAACTCATAATGTAGTGAAGTTTGGGTTGGACCATACAATCCTCTCTCAAAAAGCCACCTTTTATGTGAGTGTACCAATATCTATAGTAATAACACAGAAAAAACCTAAAAATCAAAGCTTCGCCACTTTTATACAAAATAATGTAACCACCGAAAAGGTGTTAATTTATGGAACAATACTTTAGAATTACAGCTAAATAATGTGCCATTAAATCATTTGTAACTGCTTACGAAAATTACTCGCATAAATTTATTTAGACTGTCACTTTTGGGTGTTGTATTTATTTTCGTAGCTGTTTTTTGTTTTAATTTTGTCTAGAGCTAATGAAACAATTTGTGTTTGATAAATAAAGCTGCTTTGCACAACATTAGCTACGTTGGTGGCGCAGTCGAAAGGAAATCCACTTTCATTCAGTTATTTCTGGATTCGAATTCAGACCATATTCTTTTTTATTTTCTGAGAATAAAGCGACGCGTGACCCGAGAGCTGGTGAGTATCTGGCACAGCGCATCAGCATTGCTATACAGCGGGGCAATGCAGCCAGTGTCTTTTGCTTCCGACTGGTATTGATATGGATCAGTTGAGCTACCTGTAAATTGTTTGCAACAGTCTGCAATTTAGTTGTCCTTCCTTCACGCCCTAACTACGAAACCAATCGACTTATTTTTTGGCATTGAGGAGAGTCGCAAGGATGGAAGCTACTTTTTGTCCTGGTTAAACATCAAATGGAGATCTCCCATGGGTGATTTACGTAAATGTGAAATTTGAATTTAACGCGAGTTAAACCACGGGGAGCAGCAGTGCTAGTAACCAATATAAAAATTAAGTCGCCTGTGCAAATGCCTGACAATCTAAGTAATCTCGCAGATTAAATGCACACCGCTACCACACAACACAAAAATGTACTGTCAAATATAAATTTAGATTCATTTCGTATTGACGGCATCAGAAGATAGACGGCTCGCGGGCAATCGTTTTAAGCTTTTGTCACTGAAAAATGTAGGCAGAGATACGATGTTGCACTTTGTGGCCACTAAACTCAATTATCGCATCTCTGCCCTAAGCTATGCAAAATAAAACAATCAGAGAGGCATTAAAAAAAGCTTGTACCTAGTAAGTATCACAAACTGCCCATTGAAATTTTGAAATTACCGTTGTTCAAAGAAATAATAAAATTAAATACTGTGGCGGGCCTAGTTTGGCTCGGAGTATTGTCTTAAGTAACGAGTTTAAATCTACTTGAATGCACAGTTATATTATGCTGTTCGGTAGTGGCGGATGATTTGCGCATAGCTTAAAGCCGTAATCAATCAGCCAGCACAGACATCAGCCGTCTCTCACTAATGCACACAATCACGACTCAATTACACAACCTAATCATCATTGTCATGAGAGTGGACATGACGCATTCGCATTATGGACACTACATTTGATGCTAATCACTACATAGTAGACAAGAAGAAGAAGAAGAAGAAGAAGAATACTTTTTATTGGCTCACACACACATACACAGTACACAGAAAGATATAAAAAAAACACAAAAATAATTAATAGTACATAAATAGCTAAGTGAACCAATAAGGTCCTGCCTCAGCTTAATGTTGCTCCACAGGAAGTTGAGCAACGCTGGTTTTCTGGCAGAACCTTGGTGCACGCGTGTCTACACGGCCATAAAAAAAAGAGAACACAAAAAAAAAACAGAAAAATATACATACAACTTACTATTAACAAGACAGGGCGCTATGGCGCTCATTAGGGGAGGCCTATGTCCAGCAGTGGACTGGTATAGGCTGATGATGACGATGATCACTACATAGTATAAAACAAAGTCGCTTCCCGCTATCTGTCTGTCCCTATATAATATGCTTAGATCTTTAAACTATGCAACGGATTTTGATGCAGTTCTAATAGATAGAGTGATTCAAGAGGAAGGTTTATAAGTATAATACATGAATATATACTTACAGGTATAATACCCGTACGAAGCCGAGGCGAGTCGCTAGTGGCCGTATAAACTTTTTTTTGAATTCGTTGTTATAGCGGAACCAGGAATACATTGTCTGTGAAAATTTCAACTGTCTATCAACCACGGTTCATGATATACCGACGGACAGACGGGCGGACAGTGGTGTCTTAGTATTAGAGTCCCGTTTTACCCTTTGGGTACGGTGATTTTAATTATTTGACTTTTTCTAAGTGTACATTTTTGTTTTATGAAAATAAATAATTTTTGAATTTTAATAGCGTACGATTACTGGTCGCAGCGCATATTGAGTGTCACACGTCACCGTCACTACGTGCTAGTAAATAGGTTTATTTTATGTATGTTAGATTTAGGTATATATTTTATATGTGCCGTAGTTTTTAGCATTTTACTTCCTGTATGGGACAAATGTGTGTACGATCTGCAGACATTTGTTCAGGATGTTCTGGTCGTTTTCTATATATAATAAAAAATATCTATCTATGTATTGTATTATATTATGTATATCAGTTATCTAGTACCCATAACACAAGCTCTGCTTAGTTTGGGGCTAGATAATGCTGTGTGAATTGTCCAGCATTATTTATTTATTTGTACTAGACTAATGTTGCCTGAAATAAACGATTAAATTTATTTTATTGATTAAGTGTTTGGGAAACGGGTGTTTTGCGAAAAGGACGCTTTGAGAAAGAGTTATTCTGCGAAAAGGACATTCGGCGAAAGGCACGATATTCATATGAAGGGACGTTTTGAGAGCGGGACATTTATAGAAGGGACCTTTTGCGAAAGGGACTATGTGACATTCTGCAAACGGGACCTTATGCGCCCAAACCATTATTATTAATATAATAGAGTTCCCGTTTTCACCCTTCAGTTACAGAACCCTAAAATATATAAACAATACAAATGATGGGAATAATGCCGATAGCATTTTCTATTAGCCAACCAAACATGATGAGTTATAGAAACAATAAGGCTCATAACCGTATATTTGTTACTAATGACGTTGTTTTGGTACTAATGATTGATATCAATTACATATAATTCAATACTAATAATTGATGTGAGCAAATTGTTTTCAACATTCGAGTGGTTTTAAGTGTATAGTCATTTATTATTATATTGACAACCCCGTGGTGCGGTGGGCAAAGGTCCGCCGGGGCGGGGGCGCAGGAGGTTGCGGGTTCGATTTCCGCCTCGGGACAAATGTTTGTACCGTCTCTGTATTGTGTTCTGGTCGTTTTTCTATATAATAAAAAAACCTATCTATGTACTCTTACAGTATTAGTGAATTATTTATTTATTATATATCAGTTATCTAGTATCCATAACACAGCTTACGCTTAGGTTCATCATCATCATCAGCCTTTTATTAGTCCACTGCTGGACATAGGCCTCCCCTATTGAGTGACATAGCGCTCTGTCTTCAGATTGCCGCATCCAGCATTTGCCAGCAGTCTTTCGCAAATTAACATCCCACCTGGTCGGAGGGCGTCCTACACTACGTTTGCCGTTTGCTGCTTAGGTTGAGGTTAGATAATACTGTGTGAATTGACCAGTTTTATTTATTTATTCATTATTTATTCATTATTTATTCATTATTTATTCATTATTTATTCATTATTTATTCATTATTTATTTATTATTTATTTATTATTAATATTGATGAAGAGCTTTACAAATAAAGTATAAAGTACCATATACTTTGATAAAACATTCCTTGAATAAACATAGTCACTTCGAACAACTTCATTATTTAAACTTCGAGATAAATACTGATAAGATTTCTAAATGAACTCTTAATGACTCATTCTAATAGGACCATGCACAAAGAAAACAAATAAATCATTTGGCAACTTTGAAGCACCCAAGTTTCTATCAAAGCCCAATTTCCGCCATTAATAAACCCAAACAGGAAATATAATTTGTATTGCTATAGACTCGAATAAGTTCAACAAAGGTAATTTGTATAAGTGAATTGTTTCATTTGGAACAGTTGAGCTACCTATAGATTATTTGCAATAAATAAATAAATAATGCAGGACAATTCACACAGCATTATCTAGCCCCAAGCTAAGCAGAGCTTGTGTTATGGGTACTAGATAATTGATGTCTCCCAGCCGATTTCGACTTCGGTGACTGCGTTCATGGGCAGGCATTTTAACTTCGACTATTACAGGGCGTTGGTTGACTATCTGCCCTTTGGTGCGCTCTTTGATGGCTTGCATATCCAAGTTTATGGCTAAATTTACGTGTTTTTATTAATTTTAATTCCATTCTTAATGCATATGGAATATAACCACATTCATTGATTCTGCTGGTTAATTGTTTCGGTTTGGCACAAGATTATATTTTTTTGGTATTTAATTTTCCTGTGTTCTGTATGAAAAAATCTAGTGTGGTTATATTCCATATGCATTAAGAATGGAATAACTGATATACATAATATAAAATAATACATAGATATATATTTTTTATTAAATATAGAAAACGACCAGAACAGCCTGAACAAATGTCTGCAGATCGTACACACATTTGTCCCGAGGCGGGAATCGAACCCGCAACCTTCTGCGTCGCAGGCAGACCTTTGCCTACCGCGCCACATCGGTCGTCAATAGTTTGCAATAGTTTGCGGCTAGCTCTGTTTTATGTATTTTGTATAATATAATGGGATCTTTTAGTTGTATATAATATTCTTTGTCCAAAAATGTGAACAAAGGTTAGAATTTTGAAATGAAAAGTTTAAAAAAGTTGATAAGTCCCAAATGGGTAACGTTTTTTTATTGGTTCAGTTTGGCGTAGCGCTCCCAGAAGTTAAGCACCTTCAAGGTTACCCACTCATTATAACAAACATAATTTTGAAAACAACCTGGATACGTAAAAAATATACAGACCGATGAGATCGCAACACTATAAACTAAAAGCCACGAAAAACACTTTGGTACCAACTAGCTCCAGATAAAAGTTTCAAAAATAGAACTTGCCCCGTAAACTTAGACGAAGGTGACCTAAAGGGTCGAATGCGGCGTCCTCTATCGGTCAAGACCTCGACATTGATATGTGGATGGCTAACCGGTATTGAATTTGTTAACACGAAGTTGAGCTACATCGCAGACCAAATTATTTGGTTTCTCTTGGAACGTCTAGGGCACATACCCCTCCCAAACTAGCGCCGCCACCTACTTTATCTTGTTATTCTGCTCAGCAAAGGAAATTTCAAAAATCCATCGCACATTTTGGAATGCTTAATATAAGCTTTTTTTAGTGCCTCTGTAATAGTTCAATCTAGTTAGTTTAGGCAGTGAATCGAAGTTGCCCGGTGGTGGCCACTAAAATCTATTTTCATTTCATCTTTTATCAGATCACAAACTGTGCGATGGATTTTTGAAATTTCCTTTGCTAAACGGAATAATAAAATAAAGTATAGATAAAGATAAGTTTCTGATTAGTATCAAACGCTATAGTATGTAGTCAAAATTAAAATTAAAACTTTTTTATTTCCATAAATACAAAAATGTAGGTACACTTAGAAAAAGTCAAATTCTTAAAATAGAACACTGACACGGAAATAAAGTGATATATTATGACGACCTCTGTGGCGCGGTGGGCGAAG
This sequence comes from Eupithecia vulgata, assembly GCA_946478455.1. Lineage (NCBI taxonomy): Eukaryota > Metazoa > Arthropoda > Insecta > Lepidoptera > Geometridae > Eupithecia > Eupithecia vulgata. The sequence goes on along the minus strand of OX297869.1, from coordinate 4,557,123 downwards.
GTCTGCCTGCGACGCAGGAGGTTGCGGATTCGATTCCCGCCTCGGGACAAATGTGTGTACGATCTGCAGACATTTGTTCAGGGTGTTCTGGTCGTTTTCTATGTATAATAAAAAAAAATCTATCTATGTATTGTATTATATTATGTATATCAGTTATCTAGTACCCATAACACAAGCTCTGCTTAGCTTGGGGCTAGATAATGCTGTGTGAATTGTCCAGCATTATTTATTTATTATTATTATTAATAATATTTGATTTCTGTTGAAGGTAAAGAAGCGACGAAGAAACCTATAGCCTGTTGTTATTTTTCAAGTTGGAGCAAAGTAGTAGACATAGTAGTATGTTTTGCTTGAAAACGAAAAAAAAACTTCGCTTTTTCTTTCCCGAGTAGGCCCCCGTAATTAATGTACAAGTACTGCTAATATTTGAAAATATATCGTGAAATCCATCCCTAACTCTAAGTTTGGGACCTTGGATCTGCACTGACATCTCGCATAGGAGTGTAATGTGCTTATAAGCCATCCCTAAACAATAGACATACATACATATATTATATGTATATAAGTAGGTATATAAACACTTAGGAATGATTCTGCTGGTTAATTGTTTCGGTTTGGCACAAGATTATATTTTTGTGGTATTTAAATTTCCTGTGTTCTATATAAAAAAATCTAGTGTGGTTATATTCCATATGCATTAAGAATGAAATTAAAATTAATAAAAACACGAACTGAAAAGGTTTCTGTTTTCATATCGAATTTTGTTCATCTAACTAAAATAACTAACATTTTATTTAGCCAAATCATTAAATGAATGTATGTTAACATTGTTTACAAAACTGTAAATACAATGCGATCGAAGCAAATTTAAGTAGTAAAATATAGGTTAATAGAAATCCACAATGCTAGTTTTGTGGCGTACTTTACTACTCTACAAATGAAACATTTCAAATCGCATCTAAATTTAAACATTTCTCACGTTACTCGTAGAATAAACATAAATAACGTTTGTTTACCTGGCACATAATCTCTTGAGAATTCAGCACCGGGTAGGCCGCGTGTAGCCACGACATGGTTCTGTCATCTGAAGAATATTGCGTACCTGCAACAGTAACAGCTACGGTATACGTTCCTTAAATGGACTTGTTAAGAGTTTTTGTTTTTTAATTTGGGAGCTGTGTGGCGCTGGCTTAGAATTTGCACTACCCCAGCGTTGGGATTATGGGCATAACTTGCTCTCAACCCTTCTTTATTTTAAGATAACTCTAGTGTTTTGTTTTTTTTAATATCACCAGATGGAAAGTGACGATATGGTCGATGATGTATTATAAAGATCTAGAAGATACCTATTAAAAATTTAAAGGATCCAAAGGTTACCTGGAAGAGATAGCTTCTAAGCGATAAGGCCGCCCATTGTACTTGTCTCATGTAATATGTCTTTTTGTAATGTTCTTTTTCTGGTATAAAATAAAGTATTTTTGTATTGTATTTAAGACACTATAGAAAACATGTAATCGTTTGACAAACAGGCGAAACCATCTATCGAACTATCAAAAAAAAACTTGTGTCAGACTACCATCCGGCACCTACAAGCATAACCTCAGAAGAGCAAAACCGTACGCTCATAAAATCGATTGTTGTTACAAAGGCCGCGCGAACACGTCTTTTGTTAATGAACCTGGCGAGAATAGCATGCTTACATGTTCGCAGCTGAGAGATGGAAGATTTACCAGGTGTTAATAAACTGGGTATGATGGGGCGTCAATAGGTGATTGAACGTGGAGAGATGGGAAGCTGTTTCTTCTCGATAAACAAAGGTGATGTTATCAATTTTTTTTTACGCCCCTGGTACTTTGAGCGCGATAAACGTTGTTCAATACAAACACACAAAACGTAATCCTTATGCAATCAAAATATAATTGTTAGGTAGGTACCTTAATCTCCTCTGCATTTCTACTTTCCTGGTACTCTGCGTGAGATAGTTAAAAATCCTTCGAAAACAATGGTATTTAAAATTACTTGCACGAGAAGTGTGCGGCTGACAGTATTTTTGCTACTTTTCTGTTAGAAATCTATAAATGGGACGAATCAGGAACGTTTCCAGAATAAAATAGGAGTTTCTTGACTCGTCCCGACGAAAGTGGGACGAGTCAGGAATAACTCATTTTATCGAGTGTTTTAACGCTTTCAGTGGCAATTCTAGTATCGCTACAGCAACAGATGTATTTTCAACATTATTATGGGCAATCTAAATGTAAACCAACACGTATGAGATGTGAATAGCGTTTGTGGTTATGGCGGTAGAGCTCGTTATTTTCTATCATTTGAAGATGGATTAATTAAAGGTGTCAAAACGGTCATTAGAGTTTATGTAGGTAATCGATTGCGAAGTAATCATTCATCGAGCTTTCAACTTTCTCGAATTGTTCCTCTATCAATTAATAGTGGGTGAAAAAATGAGAAACTCGATCGAATACAACCATTTTGATCGTTACACACAGCTTGAGGTCATACTACCTATCCCCGTTTTTCAGCAAACACTGTCAGAATCACGTCAGTATCGGCATGTTTTTACGGATGGGCGATGAGTAGCCTCGAATCCATCAGGTGTTAATAAGTTTATGGGGCGGATGTAGACGTGAGTTCTATCGCCGGATTCATAAAATGTGTTTCAAAAAGCTTATCTAGTTTTTGCACATTTTCATGTAAAAGGCATCTAAAAAGTCTAATTATTGCGGATTTTTTGTTTATATATTACAAGTAAATGGCGACATGTTAAGCCAAAACTGAAGGCAGGTATAGCATGCCTTTTTTGGCTTATCTGTTAAAAAAACTACCTATCTACAAACTTAATGTGAAAAATTAGTAGTAAGTCAATATTATAATAACTTGGTCTCTCTCTCCCCGATAAGTAATAGTTTAGTATAGTTCTTTCCATCCAAAGGTTGCCTGGAAGAGATCGCTTCTAAGCGATAAGGCCGCCCATTGTACTTGTCTCATGTTATATGTCTTTTTGTAATGTTCTTTTTCTGGTGTACAATAAAGTGTTTTGTATTGTATTGTATTGTAGTTTAGTAATAGTTTTTTGGAAGAGAACTATTTTTAGAATTAAGCTCGCCTTTGCCATATTTTTCAAAGTTAATGTTTTATGTATGTATTTTGTTTTTTTCTCGTGCAATAAAGAATACCTATATAAAATAAATAAAAATTTACACATTCCTTATTGGATTTCAACTCAACAGATTTAATTTACCAAGATAAAGACTTCAGTGTCGAGACTCTACTGACGATTCTTGATATGCATTTACGCGCAGTGTACTCCCAGCTTCCGAAACAAAAGGTGCCCAATGCCGTTACACTTCTAACATAGTGAATCAGAACCTAGTGAGTGTAAAATAAAGCTAAAAATACAATGTCAGTGAATATCGACATGGATACGTTTTCGAGGAAAAAAAAACCTGAGAAGACGCACCTTGAATACGCTCAAGTCAGCCGTGACAGCTCTGAAACAAATAGCAAGTAAGTGTTTTTCTATCGCGTCGTGTCAGCAAAGTGCTCGATCCTATATCTGTTTGTTTTACTGAATTCTGAGTTGTTTCGAGCAGGTCTGTGATAAATAAAAGTAAAATAACTTGAAAGGCTTCTAAAGCTCCGGATTAGGATATCCCGTGACAGTTACCCGAATTGGGTCCACGGGCACAGCTGAATGTTTGTCGCCCGGTTAATTTTATCCAAACAACGTCACGATATTCCAACGTCCCAAAAGGGAAAGAATAACCAAGATATCTCATCAAATTTTAGGCGAAAATTTAAATTCTGGCAACGAATGCTCAATATTTACATATTGTTCTTGAAAAGTTTGTTGGAACTTTGCAACCATCTCGCTTTCTGAGGAGTTACAAACTCGCGGAGTATTTGCAAAACGTCACTGCCTATAATGAAGGTGTCATTCAGAGGTTCAGGGGAGGCATTGTGCTTGCTCACTCCGACTCGTCTCGAACAGGCGACGTCACTCGGGTACACTTCAAGACTCTTGTTTGTGAGACTGTACCCTTGAAAACTCCTCGTTACATTGAAGCTTTTGTTGCGAGATGGGATTTAGAATTCGACCAAATCTTGACATTTATTAATGAACACGGACAATGCGGTATTGTTTCGTCTGATTTGAGGCAACAATCGGATGAAATATGGAAGACATTTGCATACAAATGAACACGGATCTGGGGAAAGCTTTGAAGTGTTGCATATTTGACGGAGTTCTATCCATTTCCACCGATTTTCGATTCAGATCCCAAACAATGTGTAAATCTCCTTCTAAAGTATATTTGTATTTGGAGGCGCAATAATGGAGTGTTTCAAACTGGGGTGGATGTGATTCAACAAGCCGCAAACTTTGTTGAACAAATACAGTCGCCCGGGGAAGTGAAAACGATTAAATTATAAACACGCATAGAGTTGAAAATACAGTACAAGTTGCAAGTACGTTTGTTAGTTAATTCTTCAATTATAATATATTGGATCCGAGGAGACTGACAAAAGCGCAACGAGCCCACCACCTTACAGTAGATGATCCTGGAAATTATTGTAATGATATATTCTTCAAAGCGTTATTGATTCCCTCATAATCATTCACAGCGCCACGTTTTTACCTTTTTTGAACTAAAGTTCCTTATCGCGCTTTGTGAAAGGGGCTGGACGGATAAAATTCTCACGAAAAATTGTGACAAAAAAGAAATCGTAAGTATTTCATGAGCAATCATAAAATGCTCGTACTTAGACAAGAGTGTTAAAAGTAACAGAAAACATAAACCACAGAATAAAATACAAATAACAAAATTAGATGCCTATGCACAAACTTCTTCCACTTGTGGACAAATAATTTAAGTGAACAGAAAATCAATCATGACTTTATCTTTTACTAGCACGCCGCTTTGCTGGCGTTGTTTAAGGTTATTTCTATCAAATGAGAACTGGTTTATAAGACAAAAAGTTGTAAAAAGCCTATGTTACTTTCCATCCTTGCAACTAACCATATGTCAAAACTCAAGTCGATTGATTGCTTAGTTAGGGCGTGAAGTAAGGACAAACAAACACACTTTCGCATTCATGATATTAGTATAGACTAAATATAGATTTGTGTTATTTGTATTATAATGATTTACAGTTTTTAATTTGGTTTATTTGAGACATAATCCTAAAGAAATAAAATTTATCGATTTCTCATTTTACCCTTGTTGTTGGGTGTCGCCTTTTTTTTACTCCAAACATCTCCATTATGATCTTTATGCATCCAGACAAACAAAATTAAACCCATAAAGCAAAACATTACTTCTAAAGATGCTTTTTAATAACGAAAGACAAAGAAACCTTACCCCCAAAAGTTAAAGCCGAAAAGAATTTCCCTTTCAATACGGCTTCACATTTTTCCCTAGCCCAATATAATCGTTTTACTCGTAAATATTCCAGACTCTTGGGGAGTATGCCCCCGTCCCAGGCTTTTATATAGCCGGGAACGTTTCCTGCCGATTCGATCGGTACGACGTCCGTCCGTACGACGCAGGAGTTATCGAGTGTGGCCATGGACAGGTGGATTATTGGATAGACGGATGTAGATAGATAGCTTGTGGACAGGTAAAGTAAGAGCTAGAGCGCTGTGCTGTACACAGCGACAGTTTGCTGTCGCCGTATACAGCACAGCTTTGCAGCTTGTTTGTAACATACAAACAAACATACTGATTCAAATATCAGTATGTTTGTTTGTATATTACAAACACAATGTGTAACTATGACTGAACAGCTCAGTACCTCACCTCCTCAACCTCAACAGCCTATTATGGTCCACTGCTGGACGCAAGCCTCCCTCAATAATCGCATTATTGGCTTTTATCTCACGGGTGATGCCAATAATCACCAGGCTGGGCAAGCGGGTTGAGGATCGCAGTTCGGTGGTAAAGCTATTCTGCCACAAACTGTCCAATGGTAGTTTTGAAAATTCCTTTGTTTAACGTCATAATATAATAAAATGGTAGATGTTGCATGCGGCAAGCTGAAGACAGGGCGCCATGGCGTCATTAGGGGAGGCCTATGTCCAGCAGTGGCCTAATATAGGCTGATGATAATGATGATGATATGGTGACAGTGCTAGTGGGAGTCGGGGTACGCCTTAAATTGTTTTCAGTTGGTAATTTTCGTAGCAAAGGAGAGAAAATAAGAACTGATTACATACATTTCTAAGACCTAGATGTAAGTTTTCCTAAAATTTAAAAAATAAATAAAATTGAAGATAGATTCTTGTATCCCCTATAATCTGGAGCTAAGCTACTCGCAAACGTGATGAGAGCATGCAACTGTGCCGAAACTTTAAAAAATAAAAACTCCACAAATAATGGTTATTGGCAGTAATTTTGTTGACACAGAACCTAAACTAAACTAGCGTTAAAGTTTTACTGTCCCCTTTTTTTCGATCGAAAAAAAAAAGAGACGGCAACAATTTAAGGCTGTTTTAGTAGAAGTTTAGTGTCAACAAAATCACAACTATTATTCCGATATAGGGATTTAAGCTAAACAGGCTTTATAATAGTGGTACGGCTACATTCGTAGCACATTATAGCTTCATGCATCTTCTATGACGTCACATCCGTGTCACTGGCCGCTCACATAATATTTCATAGGTCACTCCCGACGTAAAGTGGTAACATTAATGTGTGGAGGACAGGGTACGTTTTGTATGACGAATTGCGACTAGCGAGTTGCGATGTTACACAAATCATCGGAATATACTAGTCCACTGCTGGACATAGGCTTTCCATAATGAACACCATAGCAAATACAAGGCCAGGTTCCGTGTTGTTCCTAAGTCGAGAAACACAACTATAAGTCAAGTAATAAATAATGCTGGACAATCAGCAGCCATAAGCTTTGTTAACTTTGGGGCTTTAGGCTGCTGATTGTCAGGCATTATTTATAAATTTACGTATAAGTTATGTTAATTTGAAAACCGTAATTTTGCAGTTTAAACAAAATATACATGTTCAAATTATTAACCAAAACCTATAGGGTGTCCCGCTGACCGAGACTCATAAAGCTCTTATAGCACAGGAAAAATCCGAAACGGTTAATTAAATTGTGTAAACGTAAAAAAAATAGGATCGTAAAAAAATAGGATCTCCATGTTACAAAAAACATGTTATCGCCATGGAGCAAAACCTATAGGGTACCTACGTCCCTGAAACAAGGTCATATAATTATTTACCTATACGGAACCTCGATGCACGTGTCCGACTCGCACTTGACGTTTTATTTATTCATTGTCAAAATGCAGCCAACGAAAACTAGAGAGAAATTATGAAACATTCACTATTTAATCTGAATCGACTTTCAGTATAAAAAAAAGAGTTTTCTCCAATTTTGTAAGGTCATTTGGCAATAATTGTCAAAAGACTTAGGTACATTTTAAAAGTGCCGCTGAAAATTTCCATGTCTTGTTCTTGCTTCAATAAAGAGCTATTTGACTAGAAACCTGGTTAAAAACTACTTTCCACTAGTCTCGTTAAAAAAAGTTTTTTTATCCTACATAGCAAGAGCGGAGCTCAAAGAATTAGCAAGCTGAAGTGGCAGTGGGCTGGCCATATCTCGAGACGAACCTACAACCGCTGGGGTAAACGTGTTCTTGAGTGGAGACCGCGACTGGGCAAACGTAGTGTAGGACGCCCTCCGACCAGGTTGGATGACGATTTGCGAAAGACTGCTGACAGATGCTGGATGCGGCAAGCTGAAGACAGGGCGCTATGGCGCTCATTATCATCATCCAGCAGTGGACAAATATAGGCTGATGATGATAGCAAGAGCGCGTACATTCAAGCAAAACACAATATTTGATACTACGAAGCTTTTCGGTTTTACCGTATATTCAAAGTTGGTTCAAAGGTTCCATTTTGGGCCGAGTAATCCCCTGAAGCATCCCTCAGTCATTTGCATTCCGGAGTCCGTGTGGCGACTACCAAATGGACTCAGTTTCCACTGCATTGGCGACTTGGCTGTCTCGTTGGTCTAGCGGTCGAGTATTTTACCGGTGATATTTTTTTATTGATTACACAAGAACCACAGCTTTCTTAAATAAAAGTAACTTCACTTAAAAGTCCCACTTGCAGCCAATAAAAGGATTTAAATTTTATAAAATTAGCACGACAGTCACGGCAACAATGAAGTCCCGGGTTCTAATCCGGGGTTGGGCCAACACAAGCTCTGCTTAGCTTTGGAAGGTGCTAGATAAAGCTGTGTGAAATGCACCATTTATGCTTGGTCTTGTATAAAAATGTGGAATATGTTTTTTTTTGAAGAATCCTTTCATTAATTTTAAAGTCTGAGTGAGCGTTTACGCCTGCGACGTAGGAAGATGGGGGTTCGATTTCTGCATCGGGATAATGTTTTGTTAATTAGTTGTATTGTAATGTAATCTCAAATAGATAAGTAAATCAAATTCCGTATAAAGGAACGCGGCAGCTTAAATGTTATAGGAATATTAGGTTTAGTATGGACTTTTTGTTTGTATACAAACATTCTGCAAGAAATTTAACTAAGGTACAATTTTAATTTGTTTCTATATTTGATTGTTTTTTTTGTTAATAGAGTCTATATTTTATTTCAGTTACATGCAAAAACATCTATCTACACTAATATTATATGTAAAGAGGAAAGATTTAAGATTAATTTTGATTAAAAACTACTGGACTGATTTCAAAAATTCTTTTGTCTTTAGAAAGCTACATTATCACTGAGTAACATAGGCTATAGAATATACCTACCCGTGCAAAACTGGGGCGGACCTCTTGTTTCTAGTCAATATCAACAACGTTTATTTCTTTAAGCTTACAAAATAAGCACTTAGACAAGTCAAATTTTATACTACTATAAACACGTTTATAAATAGTAATTATTATCAAATAAGAAACAAGGTGTTATTGTTATATACTATTGTCGGTGTGGAACTGAGTGACATCTGGCCAGTATTTATTGTAATAACGTATGTTCCCAAGATCTGCTTACTTTGGGACTAGATGGTGGAGTGAGGATTGGAAAGGCAGTTATATAAATTCTCTACGCTAAGTCAAAACTAATTTCGTTAAGCTATAATCCGTACGATTTATGTATTAAAGTGTTAAGCGATCCGCTGCGGCGGTTTGGCAGTGCTCGTTTTGCATGGGAGGGGTCAGCCAACTTGATTAAATGCATTGCAAGTTCCAGCTTTGTTCAGACCAGTGAAATTATTGTAGCTCGAAGTAGCTGGACCCGTTGAAATACTGTAATAATATAATGTTCTGTCCCATAGAACCTTTTTTTCCTATTTGTCCCCCTAAGGGGACAGATCAGGGTGACAAACAGGAATAAACCCTTATTATTAGGTAGTTAGCATAGTTACAGTTGGTGATACCGTCTTTTGTTTTTGGTTGCGCAATGTAAAGCGATTTATGTACAGTACAATATATTCAAACCTACGATTACCTGTAAATTTCAAGTTAATAGCTGCATTAGTTACTAAGATATTCAAGAAAGAGCGGGGACGGACTAAACGAGACCATAAAGGTTTCGAAACTGATCTCGAAACCCTAAAAACAGACTGTTTCATGTAAAAATTGGTTGTCCTTTCAAAATAAAATAAAAAAATCTAAATTAAAATACTTTTCGGAAATCCATTGCAAAATATAATGTACCTAGTCAGCTACATTTTGTTATCCTCTGAGCTCCGCGCCAAGTGCTCGGAGTGGTAACATCTCTGGTGGGACTCTGCCGATGTTGCTTGGCGCTCTCAGTGTCAAGGTCGAGTATTGTGGTGTCCTGATGATATCTCGTGGAGAGACGAAACTAGTTGACGTCTTGCTTTGATAGATTTCTATTCATTTTGTAGTTGGTGTGGTTTTTTCTTTTACAACGCTGACTGCATTTTTTTAGAGCTTATTGGAGAAGGTTTTGCGCGGAACTGTTATTAAATATTTTCATCATTATATTTTGAAAATGATTAACGTTTAGGTATGTCTTTAGGCTAAAAAAATAAGCACTTAAACAGCTTTATAAATAGTAATTAATATCAAATAAGATGTTATTGATTTTATTCACTTAAATTTTTGTCCACTTGTGGAAGAAGTGTTTTTTTTATAAGCGACGACAGTATTAAGCTATTCGTAGTAGTTCTATCAATATAACCGCTCAATAGAAGATAGGTCTTGGCAACGTTCCACTATCCAATCTAAACATAGAATCATCATTCCGAATAGGTGCAACTCGAAAAAGAACCAAGTTCCTTTTTCCGACGGAGTTCCGGGTTATAGTGAAACCTTGTTACACTTTTCGATCACACGAGCCAAGTCGAGTGAATCAGCGATAATAGCCCAGCCACTTTATATACGCCACTCGTCGAACTTCCAACCTATAGTAATACGCCTGGCCATGTAGACGTTTCCATTTTCAATTTTGAGATTCTTTAGTTAAGTAAAAACAATTTCGAGAAGTAAACCAAGAATTGATTCTTATATTTAAGGTGCCCTCAAACTGAGCGTAACTGCACTACAATGAAACAGCGCGACACGGCGCGGCCAGTTATTCTTTGTGTGAAATCCTATGAGACTGTCCCGCAGCCGCGCAGTTCCGCTGTCGCTTTGTGCGTTTGCACTTTTAACGAAAATGAAAGAAATAACATGCATAAATTAAAAGCTCGTTAACGAAGAGATAACCATAGGTCTGCACTATCTAGTGAACAGAAGAACATACCACTTTTACCAAAAAACACTGTGTAATCGGTGGCTTGTTGCTCGTTTGCACTCTACGTTGAACTGGATCAATACGAATCAATTAAAAAGAAGCAGGACGTAGTGCCAGAAACCGGACTTTATTTTTCACCTCGTACTTTCTGAGTATCAAACTTTAGATTCCGGACGTAAAAGATAAAAATATTACTTTAATAATCTCACATGTCATGTGATATTATTACAGTAATAACAGTAATATTTTTATCTTTGTATTGTGTACTTATCTAACTAACGTGGATAAAACTCATACAATCCAAGGCCCCTTTGTAAGACTTTATTTTTTGATTTTTATTTTTAAATATGAAGTTTAGTTTTGTTTTTTTATTCTAAATAAAACCATAAATAATGCGTGAGCGCCAATCTAATGAATACATGTTTGGGAATTGCAGTACAATTAGAGCTGTTCCCAGACAATGGTTTCATTTTTAAGATGAGGAGCTCAATTCTAAGAAATGCATCCAAATTACTGACCCAACTTACTATCCACAAGTAAAATGCATATTAACGAGTTCGCTGTTGATTCCGCAAAACTTTTCTCATACATAATTCAGCTAGCTTCCTCCAGAAGCTAAATGCTACTCTCCGGCCATTTCAATTACGGATGAGCGAAACTTGACGTGTGGAATTTTCAGCTATTTTCGGCTTGACCGCTTTTAGAGCCTTTAACGGGTCACTGATGCGGTATAATAACGTTATTTTGGTCTGTGATTTGTTGCACGCTTGATTTTAACCTTCAAATACCCACCTTCACAATACAGATAGGCAATATAACGGGTTCTTGAGAAATCATTCGCTATTTATTTGATAAACCTCAGAAATTCAGACAACAGCTAATCTAGCTTTGAATTTTTCAAGAAAGTTATGTCATTTTTGGTAAATAAATTTTACTTTTAAAGACAACTGTACTCGGAAATAGATGCCTTAAAAGCTACCCAGCGGAATATTAAAAGAATAAAATGCCTAAAACGTAAACGCCTATTTAGCTTCAACGACAAAAATTACTTCCAAAATAATGTTCAGAGTAACCTTCTCCGTCGAGACAAGGGTACGGGCTCGGTGGCTCTACAGCTTGTAGAAATTAACGCGTAAATAATCCTCAATTTTCAGTGATTTAGGCAAAGCGGATGAAAATTAATGGAAACGCCTGAAAGATCTTGTGAGTTGGATTTGTTATTTCTGATCACGCGATACAAGGAATCCTTCTGCGTAATTAATTGGTCCATTCGCAGCGGCCTTGTTTCGTGAAAGGTTTGTTTATACGGAGGTGTTGTGTAGGTACATGTTTAGGTTATACGGGTAACGGTTTTATTGGTTTTCTCTTGAAGCAAAAACATTACAGACTTTTTCATTAATCAGTTAACAAATAACGTATGAAATGCTCTTTGAGAATATTAGTATCTTTGAGGCAGTCTGTAGGCGCGGTCTATTTTTCTAGTTCTAGGGCCTTCAAGAGGTTATCGAGCCTTAGATTCTTTCGTCTAAGAAGACAAACTCAGTTCTATAACACTACCTTTAAGCTGGAGGCTTGTAGTTTTTCTAGTTCTGGAATTATGATTGATGAACTATATAATAGAGACGGCGGGCGTCAGTTTGGCGTAGCGCTCCCAGAAGTTAAGCACCTTCAAGGTTACGCACTCATTATAACAAACATAATTTTAAATATATAGACCGATGAGATCGCAACACTATAATCTGTGACCGATCACGGTCCCTGAGACCACAAAAAACACTTTGGTACCAACTAGCTCCAGATAAAAGTTTCAAAAATAGAACTTGCCCCGTAAACTTAGACGAAGGTGACCTAAAGGGTCGAATGCGGCGTCCTCTATCGGTCAAGACCTCGACATTGATATGTGGATGGCTAACCGGTATTGAATTTGTTAACACAAAGTTGAGCTACATCGCAGACCAAATTATTAGGTTTCTCTTGGAACGTCTAGGGCATATACCCCTCCCAAACTAGCGCCGCCACCTACTTTATCTTATTATTCCGTTCATTCATCAGCAAAGGAAATTTCAAAAATCCATCGCACAGTTTGGAATGCTTAATATAAGCTTTTTTTAGTGCCTCTGTAATAGTTCAATCTAATTAGTTTAGGCAGTGAATCGAAGTTGCCCGGTGGTGGCCACTAAAAACTATTTTCATTTCATCTTTTATCAGATCACAAACTGTGCGATGGATTTTTGAAATTTCCTTTGCTAAACGGAATAATAAAATAAAGTATAGATAAAGATAAGTTTCTGATTATCATCAAACGCATATATATATGTAGTCAAAATTAAAATTAAAACTTCTTTATTTCCATAAATACAAAAATGTAGGTACACTTAGAAAAAGTCAAATTCTTAAAATAGAACACTGACACGGAAATAAAGTGATATATTTGATTTCTGTTGAAGGTAAAGAAGCGACGAAGAAACCTATAGCCTGTTAGTTGTTTTTTTTTCAAGTTGGAGCAAATTAGTAGACATAGTAGTATGTTTTGATTGAAAACGAACAAAAATCTTCGCTTTTTCTTTCCCGAGTAGGCCCCCCGTAATTAATGTACTGCTAATATTTGAAAATATATCGTGAAAGCCATCCCTAATTCCACATCATTTGACAACTCGCATAGGAGTGTAATGTGCATATAAGCCATCCCTAAACAATAGACATACATACATTATTATGTATATAAACACTTAAGAAGGAATAATTGTTAATTAATTATTTCGTTTTAGCACAAGATTATATTTTTGTGGTATTTAATTTTTCTGTATCCTAGAGAGAAAAGCTGAGAAAATAGTTGGTGTGGTAATATTCCATATGCATTAAGAATGGAATTAAAATTAATAAGAACACGGACTGAAAAGGTTTCTGTTTTGTATGTTCTGTATGTCGAATTTTGTTCATCTAACTAAAATAACTAACATTTAATTTAGCCAAATCATTAAATGAATGTATGTTAACATTGTTTACAAAACTGTAAATACAATGCGATCGAAGCAAATTTAAGTTGTAAAATATAGGTTAATAGAAATCCACAATGCTAGTTTTGTGGCGTACTTTACTACTCTACAAATGAAACATTTCAAATCGCATCTAAATTTAAACATTTCTCACGTTACTCGTAGAATAAACATAAATAACGTTTGTTTACCTGGCACATAATCTCTTGAGAATTCAGCACAGGGTAGGTCGCGTGTAGCCACGACACGGTTCTGTCATCTAAATAATATTGCGTACGTGCAACAGTAACAGCTACGGTAGGTATACGTTCCTTAAATGGACTTGTTAAGTTTTTGAGTTTTTGTTTTTTAATTTGGGAGCTGTGTGGCGCTGGCTTTGAATTTGCGTAGGGATTATGGGTATAACTTGCTCTCAACCCTTCTTTATTTTAAGATAACTCTAGTGTTTTGTTTTTTTTTAATATCACCAGATGGAAAGAGTAGGTCACTGGTTCTCCCCATTTAGCCATATCCCAAATGGGAAAGTGACGATATGGTCGATGATAAAGATAAAGATCTAAATGATAAAGATCTAGAAGATACCTATTGAAGATTTAAAGGATTCAAAGGTTGCCTGGAAGAGATAGCTTCTAAGCGATAAGGCCGCCCATTGTACTTGTCTCATGTAATATGTCTTTTTGTAATGTTCTTATTCTGGTATAAAATAAAGTGTTTTTGTATTGTATTTAGCACACAACTTACCAGAAAACATGTAATCGTTTGACAAACAGGCAAAACCATCTATCGATCCGACCGAGGACGACCGATGTGGCGCGGTGGGCGAAGGTCTGCCTGCAACGCAGGAGGTTGCGGGTTCGATTCCCGCCTCGGGACAAATGTGTGTATGATCTGCAAACATTTGTTCAGGGTGTTCTGATCGTTTTCTATGTATAATAAAAAATATCTATCTATGTATTGTACTGTATTATGTATATCAGTTATCTAGTACCCATAACACAAGCTCTGCTTAGCTTGGGGCTAGATAATGCTGTGTGAATTGTCCAGCATTATTATTTATTATTATTATTATCCATCCAAAAAAACTTGTGTCAGACTACCATCCGGCACCTACAAGAATAACCTCAGAAGAGCAAAATCGTACGCTCATAAAATCGATTGTTGTTACAAAGGCCGCGCGAACACGTCTTTTGTTAATGAACCTGGCGAGAATAGCATGCTTACATGTTCGCAGCTGAGAGATGGAAGATTTACCAGGTGTTAATAAACTGGCTATGATGGGGCGTCAATAGGTGATTGAACGTAGAGAGATGGGAAGCTGTTTCTTCTCGATAAACAAAGGTGATTTTAGCAATTTTTTTGTACCCGCCTTATACTTTGAGCAAAATAAACGTTGTTCAATACAAACACAAAAAACGTAATCGATATGGAATCAAAATATTATTGTTAGGTAGTACCTGAATCTCCTATGCATTTCTACTTTCCTGGTACTCTGCGTGAGATATGTAGTTAAAAATCCTTCGGAAACAATGGTATTTAAGATTACTTGCAGGAGAAGTGTGCGTTTGTATTTTTGCTACTTTTCTGTTAGAAATCTCAAAATGGGACGAATCAGGAACGTTTTCAGAATAAAATTGGAGTTTCTTGACTCGTCCCACTGTTTTCGGATGAAAGTAGGAAGAGTCAGGAATAACTCATTTTATCGCGTGTTTTAACGCTTTCAGTTGCCATTCTAGTATCGCCACAGCAACAGATGCAGTTTCAACATTATTATGGGCAATCTAAATGTTAACCAACACGTATGAGATGTGAATAGCGTTTGTGATTATGGCGGTAGAGCTCGTTGTTTTCTATCATTTGAAGATGGATTATTTAAAGGTGTCAAAACGGTCATTAGAGTTTTTGTAGGTAATCGATTGCAAAGTTATGATTCATCGATCTTTAAACTTTCTTGAGTTGTTCCTTTATCAATTTATAGAAAGTGATAAATTGAGAAACTCGATCGAATACAACCATTTTGATCGTTACACATAGCTTGAGGTCATACCTACCTATCCCCGTTTTTCAGCAAACACTGTCAGAATCACGTCAGTATCGGCATGTTTTTACGGATGGGCGATGAGTAGCCTCGAATCCATCAGGTGTTAATAAGTTTATGGGGCGGATGTAGACGTGAGTTCTATCGCCGGATTCATAAACTGTGTTTCAAAAAGCTTATCTAGTTTTTGCACATTTTCATGTAAAAGGCATCTAAAAAGTCTAATTATTGCGGATTTTTTGTTTATATATTACAAGTAAATGGCGACATGTTAAGCCAAAACTGAAGGCAGGTATAGCATGCCTTTTTTGGCTTATCTGTTAAAAAAACTACCTATCTACAAACATAATGTGAAAAATTAGTAGTAAGTCAATATTATAATAACTTGGTCTCTCTCTCCCCGATAAGTAATAGTTTAGTATAGTTCTTTCCATCCAAAGGTTGCCTGGAAGAGATCGCTTCTAAGCAATAAGGCCGCCCATTGTACTTGTCTCATGTTATATGTCTTTTTGTAATGTTCTTTTTCTGGTGTACAATAAAGTGTTTTGTATTGTATTGTATTGTAGTTTAGTAATAGTTTGTTGGAAGAGAACTATTTTTAGAATTAAGCTCGCCTTTGCCATATTTTTCAAAGTTAATGTTTTATGTATGTATTTTGTTTTTTTCTCGTGCAATAAAGAATACCTATATAAAATAAATAAAAATTTACACATTCCTTATTGAATTTCAACTCAACAGATTTAATTTACCAAGATAAAGACTTCAGTGTCGAGACTCTACTGACGATTCTTGATATGCATTTACGCGCAGTGTACTCCCAGCTTCCGAAACAAAAGGTGCCCAATGCCGTTACACTTCTAACATAGTGAATCAGAACCTAGTGAGTGTAAAATAAAGCTAAAAATACAATGTCAGTGAATATCGACATGGATACGTTTTCGAGGAAAAAAAACCTGAGAAGACGCACCTTGAATACGCTCAAGTCAGCCGTGACAGCTCTGAAACAAATAGCAAGTAAGTGTTTTTCTATCGCGTCGTGTCAGCAAAGTGCTCGATCCTATATCTGTTTGTTTTACTGAATTCTGAGTTTTTTCGAGCAGGTCTGTGATAAATAAAAGTAAAATAACTTGAAAGGCTTCTAAAGCTCCGGATTAGGATATCCCGTGACAGTTACCCGAATTGGGTCCACGGGCACAGCTGAATGTTTGTCGCCCGGTTAATTTTATCCAAACAACGTCACGATATTCCAACGTCCCAAAAGGGAAAGAATAACCAAGATATCTCATCAAATTTTAGGCGAAAATTTAAATTCTGGCAACGAATGCTCAATATTTACATATTGTTCTTGAAAAGTTTGTTGGAACTTTGCAACCATCTCGCTTTCTGAGGAGTTACAAACTCGCGGAGTATTTGCAAAACGTCACTGCCTATAATGAAGGTGTCATTCAGAGGTTCAGGGGAGGCATTGTGCTTGCTCACTCCGACTCGTCTCGAACAGGCGACGTCACTCGGGTACACTTCAAGACTCTTGTTTGTGAGACTGTACCCTTGAAAACTCCTCGTTACATTGAAGCTTTTGTTGCGAGATGGGATTTAGAATTCGACCAAATCTTGACATTTATTAATGAACACGGACAATGCGGTATTGTTTCGTCTGATTTGAGGCAACAATCGGATGAAATATGGAAGACATTTGCATACAAATGAACACGGATCTGGGGAAAGCTTTGAAGTGTTGCATATTTGACGGAGTTCTATCCATTTCCACCGATTTTCGATTCAGATCCCAAACAATGTGTAAATCTCCTTCTAAAGTATATTTGTATTTGGAGGCGCAATAATGGAGTGTTTCAAACTGGGGTGGATGTGATTCAACAAGCCGCAAACTTTGTTGAACAAATACAGTCGCCCGGGGAAGTGAAAACGATTAAATTATAAACACGCATAGAGTTGAAAATACAGTACAAGTTGCAAGTACGTTTGTTAGTTAATTCTTCAATTATATATATTGGATCCGAGGAGACTGACAAAAGCGCAACGAGCCCACCACCTTACAGTAGATGATCCTGGAAATTATTGTAATGATATATTCTTCAAAGCGTTATTGATTCCCTCATAATCATTCACAGCGCCACGTTTTTTCCTTTTTTGAACTAAGTTCCTTATCGCGCGTTGTGAAAGGGGCTGGACGGATAAAATTCTCACGAAAAATTGTGACAAAAAAGAAATCGTAAGTATTTCATGAGCAATCATAAAATGCTCGTACTTAGACAAGAGTGTTAAAAGTAACAGAAAACATAAACCACAGAATAAAATACAAATAACAAAATTAGATGCCTATGCACAAACTTCTTCCACTTGTGGTGAACAGAAAATCAATCATGACTTTATCTTTTACTAGCACGCCGCTTTGCTGGCGTTGTTTAAGGTTATTTCTATCAAATGAGAACTGATTTATAAGATAAAAAGTTGTAAAAAGCCTATGTTACTTTCCATCCTTGCAACTAACCATATGTCAAAACTCAAGTCGATTGATTGCTTAGTTAGGGCGTGAAGTAAGGACAAACAAACACACTTTCGCATTCATGATATTAGTATAGACTAATTATATAGTATTTAGTCTATGATCATCATCATAGACTAAATAAAGATTTGTGTTATTTGTATTATAATGATTTAAAGTTTTTAATTTGGTTTATTGGAGACATCGTCGTATCCAGCGAATAAGGTCACAGTTGCAAAACACCAACTTTACAGGAGACGGTTTTTTCTTATTAATTCGAAAAGTTTCTATTATGCGAGTGTGTTTTTTTTGCTAAATCGTTTTCTAATATTTTCAGCTAAATTATCATGTGGGTTTTAAAAATAAAAAATACCGTTTTCCCTAGTTTTTGTCGCTTATCACCTTATTCCGCGTGCATTCTTCAAAGCTACGCTATTCTAAACGCCTTTGTGACCTTATTCCACGGAGATTTCGCTTCACGTCGTCAAACTAAAGGGTTACAATGGTCTTTATAACCTTATTCGACTAAATAATCCGGACAATTACAAAAACATAAAGGTTACATTTTACTTTTCTTCAAGAATTTCGTTTAATAAAAATAATTTTCGGGTTCGATTCCCGCCTCGGTACATTTTAAAACTACTACCGCTGACTTTTTAATGTTTTATAGCTAAATGACTCAAAATCATTCTAAAGCCAAAACCAAATTCATATAAAACTTTGGATTGTTGGATTGATATACTTTGAAAAGTAGAATTTTAGGGTTTCTGGAATTATTATGGGTTATTCGAGTTTTTTTTTTCCACAAAAATAATTAGTACTAATACGTTATAATTCCTTTCATAGAAAACAAGGTAATTCTGCATAAAATTTGTACTGTTATACAGGTTTTTAACGCTAAAGTCGTATCATCATCAGCCTATACCAGTCCACTGCTGGACATAGGCCTCCCCTAAAGGGCGCCATAGCGCCCTGGCTTCATGTTGCCGCATGCAGCATCTGCCAGCAGTCTTTCGCAAATCCTCATCCCACCTGGTCGGAGGGCGTCCTACACTACGTTTGCCGAGTCGCGGTCTCCACTCTAGAACACGTTTACCCCGGTTGTCGGTTCTTCTTGACGCGGTTGCCGGTTCTTCTTGAAATATGCCCAGCCCACTGCCACTTCATCTTGCTAATCCTTTGAGCTATGTCGATAACTTTGGTAATTAAAGTCGTATAAAGTTACTTAATATGACTATGTGTCGAAATATGTATAAGATAACTCATAACTCAAATCATGGTAAATATAACCCGTGTTACCTCTGACTAAGATAATTCAGTGCAGCTACTAAAAAATAATAATGTTTAATTTGCCCTTTTACATTCGCATTACATTCGCGTGCATTGTCGCAAATGCGAGTATTTATTTTCCACACTGTCATGTACCTGTGAATGCAATTTATTAGCTTTATTGTCGTTTTTCTAACCTATTGTGTATTTAAGTAAAATTAGGCCTTTTTTAAAAATAAACAAAGTAAGTTGCAATCTGCAGATGTTTGTCAAGGGTGCTGGTTGTTTGTTACGTATATTAAAAAATCTAAACATATTTAGTACATATCTATACATATTTAGTATTGTATTATGTGTATCACCCATAACATAACACAAGATCTGCTCAGCTTGGGGCTTGTTAATGCTGTGTAGTTTGTCCTACAATGTTATTGTTCTTATTTATCTATCCGCTCAATTAAGTCGACCGTATCCAGATGAGAGGACTCGTCGATGAGCCTGAAGCATATTTAAGATTAGAGAATACCTACATAATATTTTAGTATTTTATAGTCTGTTTCATAATGATATAACCCTTACATAATTAAAAAAAATATTAGTATGAATAAAGGTAGGGGACGGAAATGAAAATCTATATAATATAAAGGAGAAGAGAAAACTGGGTGACATATCAAGAAATCTCTGAAACTACAAGAGCTACGAAGATGAAGTTTTGCATGGAGGTTTCTTTTAAGACGTAAACACCCGCTAAGAACAGATTTTTGGAAATTAGTATTCAAAGGTAGTTAAAATGTGGTCAAAGGTCATTTTTTTAATAACTGCAGAACCGTATCTGTTGGCCCATCAAAATGCGTAGCGTAGAAAGATGACTTAAAATAAAACGTGAAAGAAATCGCAGGCGGGTCGGCTAGTAATTAATAAAACTTTAAACGTATTTATTTAGAAGGTATTAAAACAGCACTCTTTTCATTCAACACTTATTTTCATATCACATATTTTCTGATTCATATTCATAAATTAATACCTAATTTGAAGTATGAATTTTATTTTATTGTAAGTGTAAAAAAAAGCTTTCAGAGCTTTGAGTGCAGGTACCTTATCTATAAAGTATAAAAAACTCTAATATAATAGTCTGAGTATAGTTAAATCTTTCGGTTCCTTTTTTTATTCTTACAACGTTGATATTTAAAGAACATCGGTCATCTTCTTAAAGTTTAAACCTTCTAGGAACAGTCTTACAATTTCAGCCACAATCAAAATAGATCCGCCCTTCAGTTATGATGAACTCTGTAAAAAGTTTCATTTTCTTACTCATTCAAAATGGCATGAAATAATTGATTTGTCTTTCCTTCTAAAAATAACTTCAAACAAAATAGACTGTCCTGAGCTACTGAGTAGAATAGACATTCGTGCTCAAACTACTACAATGTTTTTCAGGTACCCTGATGGACCTAGATCTATTCTGTCCGAGCGTAAATTTAGCCAGACAGCGGCTGTCCAGCAATTATTTAAATAGTGACTTATGTACATGGGCTTACATTATTTTTATTACTTTATTGCTAATCTCTGTCTAGCCTTTGTGGACTATGAAAAGGCCTTTGACTCTGTCGAAACCTGGGCTGTTCTGGAATCCTTACAGCGTTGCCAAGTAGACTATCTATATATCGAGATGTTGAGATGTCTTTATGATGCCGCCACTATGAGTGTCCAAGTGCAAGGCCAGCAGTCTAAACCCATCCAACTGCTCTGCGTTGGAAGATGTGTTTAAGACGCTGGACTAGAAAGGTAAGGGCATCAACATAAACGGCGATTACATCTCACACCTGCGATTCGCTGATGACATAGTCTTGATGATGGAGTCGCTGGAGGAGCTTAACCGGATGCTGGACGGCCTAGCTTCAGCCTCACAACGCATCGGTCTTGGCATGAACTTGGATAAAACCAAGGTCATGATCAATGGCCACATTGACCCGGGACCGGTCGGCATGAGAACTAAAGATTTACCAATTTTTAATTTAGATTTAGCTTGATCAATTCGTGGCGAGTGTACTTATTTATGTTTATAATTGATTAAAGTTAAAGATTCTTACATTTAATATTACAAGTTATTCAGGCTGCAAGATAAGCTCACCTTGTGAAGCTATGTAGCCCATGTTAACTGAAGACACAGCTCTTAATTTTAAATTATGGATCTGAAAATAATTACTTAATAAAATCAGGTTTTAAACAGCTTTAATATCAATCGATTTTAATAATCTAATAGAGTTATTTAACCATACTAGAGATATTATAACGAATACTCGCTTTCGTGAACATTTGCAAGATTTTCAATACTCGCATTCGCATTCGCGACAATGAACGCGAATGTAATGCGAATGTTTAAGGGCTCATAAAAGATTAAATCTATCGGTAACTGCACTGAATTATCTTAGTCATTTAGAACGGGACTATGACCATGATTTGAGTTATTTTATTTGTTTTACAATATTTTGACACGGTTTCACGGAACAACAATTAATGACTTTAGTGTTAATAGCCATTTTTGAACTTTAAATAGGCAAATACAATACAATACAAAACACTTTATTGTACACCAGAAAAAGAACATTACAAAAAAAGACATATTACATGAGACAAGTACAATGGGCGGCCTTATCGCTTAGAAGCGATCTCTTCCAGGCAACCTTTGTATGAAAAGAACTATATGAATATAAGAAAGGCAGGGGGTGTAAAAAAGATAAAATAAACATGAATATAACAGAATATTGAAAAACAGATATTAAATAAATATTACAAATTACCTAACTCAATATATTTACACATAAACTAGATAAACACATAAAAGAAAAGAATATATATATATATATATAATATACTACTTAAATACATAAATAAATAAATAATTTGTACCAATATTCACTATTCTGACAGGAAAAACTCCTACAAATACCTACACCTTTTACTTTCTGCTTTTTTCCATGCAGGGGGATCTTTCATATACACTAATTAATGTACCTGTCTTATTTTAATTTCTCAGTTTACTACGTAAGACAACCCGCCGCGCGCCGTCCGCGCGCCTTTTCGCCCGCGGTACATGGTTACTGTGGAACATGTAACCTTATTCGCCGGGAAATATTCATGTCGGTTGCGTTTCGCACATGAAAGAAAGCGCCAAAGCTTTTAGTGATCTTATTCGTCGGGCTAAATGCATCAGTGCAATTGTAACCAAATTTTCAAACCTTAATAAATTTTTTTATATTCATTATTTATTTACTTTTTCGAAATGGTAAGGTGTAAATGATAATGGAGATTCTTAAAATGCAATAAAAATAAAAGGTCACACTGGCGACTGTAACCTTATTCGTTGGATACAACGACATAATCCTAAAGAAATAAAATTTATCGATTTCTCATTTTACCCTTGTTGTTGGGTGTCGCCTTTTTTTTACTCCAAACATCTCCATTATGATCTTTATGCATCCAGACAAACAAAATTAAACCCATAAAGCAAAACATTACTTCTAAAGATGCTTTTTAATAACGAAAGACAAAGAAACCTTACCCCCAAAAGTTAAAGCCGAAAAGAATTTCCCTTTCAATACGGCTTCACATTTTTCCCTAGCCCAATATAATCGTTTTACTCGTAAATATTCCAGACTTTTGGGGAGTATGCCCCCGTCCCAGGCTTTTATATAGCCGGGAACGTTTCCTGCCGATTCGATCGGTACGACGTCCGTCCGTACGACGCAGGAGTTATCGAATGTGGCCATGGACAGGTGGATTATTGGATAGACGGATGTAGATAGATAGCTTGTGGACAGGTAAAGTAAGAGCTAGAGCGCTGTGCTGTACACAGCGACAGTTTGCTGTCGCCGTATACAGCACAGCTTTGCAGCTTGTTTGTAACATACAAACAAACGTACTGATACAAATATCAGTATGTTTGTTTGTATATTACAAACACAATGTGTAACTATGACTGAACAGCTCAGTACCTCACCTCCTCAACCTCAACAGCCTATTATGGTCCACTGCTGGACGCAAGCCTCCCTCAATAATCGCATTATTGGCTTTTATCTCACGGGTGATGCCAATAATCACCAGGCTGGGCAAGCGGGTTGAGGATCGCAGTTCGGTGGTAAAGCTATTCTGCCACAAACTGTCCAATGGTAGTTTGGAAAATTCCTTTGTTTAACGTCATAATATAATAAAATGGTAGATGTTGCATGCGGCAAGCTGAAGACAGGGCGCCATGGCGTCATTAGGGGAGGCCTATGTCCAGCAGTGGCCTAATATAGGCTGATGATAATGATGATGATATGGTGACAGTGCTAGTGTGAGTCGGGGTACGCCTTAAATTGTTTTCAGTTGGTAATTTTCGTAGCAAAGGAGAGAAAATAAGAACTGATTACATACATTTCTAAGACCTAGATGTAAGTTTTCCTAAAATTTAAAAAATAAATAAAATTGAAGATAGATTCTTGTATCCCCTATAATCTGGAGCTAAGCTACTCGCAAACGTGATGAGAGCATGCAACTGTGCCGAAACTTTAAAAAATAAAAACTCCACAAATAATGGTTATTGGCAGTAATTTTGTTGACAGAGAACCTAAACTAAACTAGCGTTAAAGTTTTACTGTCCCCTTTTGTTCGATCGAAAAAAAAAGAGACGGCAACAATTTAAGGCTGTTTTAGTAGAAGTTTAGTGTCAACAAAATCACAACTATTATTCCGTTATAGGGATTTAAGCTATACAGGCTTTATAAAAGTGGTACGGCTACATTCGTAACACATTATAGCTTCATGCATCTTCTATGACGTCACATCCGTGTCACTGGCCGCTCACATAATATTTCATAGGTCACTCCCGACGTAAAGTGGTAACATTAGATGTGTGGAGGACAGGGCACGTTTTGTATGACGAATTGCGACTAGTGAGTTGCAATGTTACACAAATCATCATCATCAGAATATACTAGTCCACTGCTGGACATAGGCCTCTCCTAATGAGCGCCATAGCAAATACAAGCCCAGATTCCGTGTTGTTCCTAAGTCGAGAAACACAACTATAAGTCAATTAATAAATAATGCTGGACAATCAGCAGCCATAAGCTTTGTTACAAAGTTAACAAAGCTTATGGCTGCTGATTGTCAGGCATTATTTATAAATTTACGTATAGTTATGTTAATTTGAAAACCGTAATTTTGCAGTTTAAAAAAAATATACATGTTCCATGAACATGTATATTTTTTTAAACTGCAATACATGTTCATGGAACATGTATATTTTTTTTAAACTGCAAAATTATTAACCAAAACCTATAGGGTGTCCCGCTGACCGAGAATCATAAAGCTCTTATAGAACAGGAAAAATCCGAAACGGTTAATTAAATTGTGTAAACGTAAAAAAAATAGGATCGTAAAAAATAGGATCTCCATGTTACAAAAAACATGTTATCGCCATGGAGCAAAACCTATAGGGTACCTACTTCCCCTTGACCTAGGATAATAATGATATTGATGATGATATTGATGATGATATTTTGGCAAGAAACAATATAATTATTTACCTATACGGAACCTCGATGCGTGTCGGACTCGTCCTTGACGTTTTATTTATTCATTGTCAAAATGCAGCCAACGAAAACTAGAGAGAAATTATGAAACATTCACTATTAAATCTAAATCGTGTTTCAGTATAAAAAAAAGAGTTTTCTCCAATTTGGTAAGGTCATTTGGCAATTGTCAAAAGACTTAGGTACATTTTAAAAGTGCCGCTGAAAATTTCCATGTCTTGTTCTTGCTTCAATAAAGAGCTATTTGACTAGAAACCTGGTTAAAACTACTTTCCACTAGTCTCGTTAAAAAAAGTTTTTTTATCCTACATAGCAAGAGCGGAGCTCAAAGAATTAGCAAGCTGAAGTGGCAGTGGGCTGGCCATTTCTCGAGAAGAACCTACAACCGCTGGGGTTAACGTGTTCTTGAGTGGAGACCGCGACTGGGCAAACGTAGTGTAGGACGCCCTCCGACCAGGTTGGATGACGATTTGCGAAAGACTGCTGACAGATGCTGGATGCGGCAAGCTGAAGACAGGGCGCTATGGCGCTCATTATCATCATCCAGCAGTGGACAAATATAGGCTGATGATGATAGCAAGAGCGCGTACATTTAAGCAAAACACAATATTTGATAGCTACGAAGCTTTTCGGTTTTTACCGTATATTCAAAGTTGGTTCAAAGGTTCCATTTTGGGCCGAGTAATCCCCTGAAGCATCCCTCAGTCATTTGCATTCCGGAGTCCGTGTGGCGACTACCAAATGGACTCAGTTTCCACTGCATTGGCGACTTGGCTGTCTCGTTGGTGTAGCGGTCGAGTATTTTACCGGTGATATTTTTTTATTGATTACACAAGAACCACAGCTTTCTTAAATAAAAGTAACTTCACTTAAAAGTCCCACTTGCAGCCAATAAAAGGATTTAAATTTTATAAAATTAGCACGACAGTCACGGCAACAATGAAGTCCCGGGTTCTAATCCGGGGTTGGGCCAACACAAGCTCTGCTTAGCTTTGGAAGGTGCTAGATGAAGCTGTGTGAATTGCAGCATATGCACCATGGTCTTGTATAAAAATGTGCTATATGCTTTTTTTTTTTGAAGAATCATCCTTACATTAAAGTCTGAGTGAGCGTTTACGCCTGCAACGTAGGAAGATGGGGGTTCGATTTCTGCCTCGGGATAATTTTTTGTTAATTAGTTGTATTGTAATGTAATCTCAAATAGATAAGTAAATCAAATTCCGTATAAAGGAACGCGGCAGCTTAAAGGTTATAGGAATATTAGGTTTTGTATGGACTTTTTGTTTGTATACAAACATTCTGCAAGAAATTTAACTAAGGTACAATTTTAATTTGTTTCTATATTTGATTGTTTTTTGTTAATAAAGTCTATATTTTATTTCAGTTACATGCAAAAACATCTATCTACACTAATATTATAGGTAAAGAGGAAAGATTTAAGATTAAAATTTTGATTAAAAACTACTGGACCGATTTCAAAAATTCTTTTGTCTTTAGAAAGCTACATTATCACTGAGTAACATAGGCTATAGAATATACCTACCCGTGCAAAACTGGGGCGGACCTCTTGTTTCTGGTCAATATCAATAACGTTTATTTCTTTAAGCTTACAAAATAAGCATTTAGACAAGTCAAATTTTATACTATAAACACGTTTATAATTATTATAACAAATAAGAAACAAGCTGTTATTGTTATATACTATTGTCGGTGTGGAACTGAGTGACATCTGGCCAGTATTTATTGTAATAACGTTTGTTCCCAAGCTCTGCTTACTTTGGGACTAGATGGTGGAGTGAGGATTGTAAAGACAGTCATTTAAATTCTCTACGCTAAGTCAAAACTAATTTCGTTAAGCTATAATCCGTACGATTTATGTATTAAAGTGTTAAGCGATCCGCTGCGGCGGTTTGGCAGTGCTCGTTTTGCATGGGAGGGGTCAGCCAACTTGATTAAATGCATTTTAAGTTTCAGCTTTGTTCAGACCAGTGAAATTATTGTATCTCGAAGTAGCTGGACCCGTTGAAATACTATAATAATATAATGTTCTGTCCCATAGAACCTTTTTTTCCTATTTGTCCCCCTAAGGGGACAGATCAGGGTGACAAACAGGAATAAACCCTTATTATTAGGTAGTTAGCATAGTTACAGTTGGTGATACCGTCTTTTGTTTTTGGTTGCGCAATGTAAAGCGATTTATGTACAGTACAATATATTCAAACCTACGATTACCTGTAAATTTCAAGTTAATAGCTGCATTAGTTACTAAGATATTCAAGAAAGAGCGGGGACGGACTAAACGAGACCATAAAGGTTTCGAAACTGATCTCGAAACCCTAAAAACAGACTGTTTCATGTAAAAATTGGTTGTCCTTTCAAAATAAAATAAAAAAATCTAAATTAAAATACTTTTCGGAAATCCATTGCAAAATATAATGTACCTAGTCAGCTACATTTTGTTATCCTCTGAGCTCCGCGCCAAGTGCTCGGAGTGGTAACATCTCTGGTGGGACTCTGCCGATGTTGCTTGGCGCTCTCAGTGTCAAGGTCGAGTATTGTGGTGTCCTGATGATATCTCGTGGAGAGACGAAACTAGTTGACGTCTTGCTTTGATAGATTTCTATTCATTTTGTAGTTGGTGTGGTTTTTTCTTTTACAACGCTGACTGCATTTTTTTAGAGCTTATTGGAGAAGGTTTTGCGCGGAACTGTTATTAAATATTTTCATCATTATATTTTGAAAATGATTAACGTTTAGGTATGTCTTTAGGCTAAAAAAATAAGCACTTAAACAGCTTTATAAATAGTAATTAATATCAAATAAGATGTTATTGATTTTATTCACTTAAATTTTTGTCCACTTGTGGAAGAAGTGTTTTTTTTATAAGCGATGACAGTATTAAGCTATTCGTAGTAGTTCTATCAATATAACCGCTCAATAGAAGATAGGTCTTGGCAACGTTCCACTATCCAATCTAAACATAGAATCATCATTCCGAATAGGTGCAACTCGAAAAAGAACCAAGTTCCTTTTTCCGACGGAGTTCCGGGTTATAGTGAAACCTTGTTACACTTTTCGATCACACGAGCCAAGTCGAGTGAATCAGCGATAATAGCCCAGCCACTTTATATACGCCACTCGTCGAACTTCCAACCTATAGTAATACGCCTGGCCATGTAGACGTTTCCATTTTCAATTTTGAGATTCTTTAGTTAAGTAAAAACAATTTCGAGAAGTAAACCAAGAATTGATTCTTATATTTAAGGTGCCCTCAAACTGAGCGTAACTGCACTACAATGAAACAGCGCGACACGGCGCGGCCAGTTATTCTTTGTGTGAAATCCTATGAGACTGTCCCGCAGCCGCGCAGTTCCGCTGTCGCTTTGTGCGTTTGCACTTTTAACGAAAATGAAAGAAATAACATGCATAAATTAAAAGCTCGTTAACGAAGAGATAACCATAGGTCTGCACTATCTAGTGAACAGAAGAACATACCACTTTTACCAAAAAACACTGTGTAATCGGTGGCTTGTTGCTCGTTTGCACTCTACGTTGAACTGGATCAATACGAATCAATTAAAAAGAAGCAGGACGTAGTGCCAGAAACCGGACTTTATTTTTCACCTCGTACTTTCTGAGTATCAAACTTTAGATTCCGGACGTAAAAGATAAAAATATTACTGTAATAATATCACATGTCATGTGATATTATTACAGTAATAACAGTAATATTTTTATCTTTGTATTGTGTACTTATCTAACTAACGTGGATAAAACTCATACAATCCAAGGCCCCTTTGTAAGACTTTATTTTTTGATTTTTATTTTTAAATATGAAGTTTAGTTTTGTTTTTTTATTCTAAATAAAACCATAAATAACGCGTGAGCGCCAATCTAATGAATACATGTTTGGGAATTGCAGTACAATTAGAGCTGTTCCCAGACAATGGTTTCATTTTTAAGATGAGGAGCTCAATTCTAAGAAATGCATCCAAATTACTGACCCAACTTACTATCCACAAGTAAAATGCATATTAACGAGTTCGCTGTTGATTCCGCAAAACTTTTCTCATACATAATTCAGCTAGCTTCCTCCAGAAGCTAAATGCTACTCTCCGGCCATTTCAATTACGGATGAGCGAAACTTGACGTGTGGAATTTTCAGCTATTTTCGGCTTGACCGCTTTTAGAGCCTTTAACGGGTCACTGATGCGGTATAATAACGTTATTTTGGTCTGTGATTTGTTGCACGCTTGATTTTAACCTTCAAATACCCACCTTCACAATACAGATAGGCAATATAACGGGTTCTTGAGAAATCATTCGCTATTTATTTGATAAACCTCAGAAATTCAGACAACAGCTAATCTAGCTTTGAATTTTTCAAGAAAGTTATGTCATTTTTGGTAAATAAATTTTACTTTTAAAGACAACTGTACTCGGAAATAGATGCCTTAAAAGCTACCCAGCGGAATATTAAAAGAATAAAATGCCTAAAACGTAAACGCCTATTTAGCTTCAACGACAAAAATTACTTCCAAAATAATGTTCAGAGTAACCTTCTCCGTCGAGACAAGGGTACGGGCTCGGTGGCTCTACAGCTTGTAGAAATTAACGCGTAAATAATCCTCAATTTTCAGTGATTTAGGCAAAGCGGATGAAAATTAATGGAAACGCCTGAAAGATCTTGTGAGTTGGATTTGTTATTTCTGATCACGCGATACAAGGAATCCTTCTGCGTAATTAATTGGTCCATTCGCAGCGGCCTTGTTTCGTGAAAGGTTTGTTTATACGGAGGTGTTGTGTAGGTACATGTTTAGGTTATACGGGTAACGGTTTTATTGGTTTTCTCTTGAAGCAAAAACATTACAGACTTTTTCATTAATCAGTTAACAAATAACGTATGAAATGCTCTTTGAGAATATTAGTATCTTTGAGGCAGTCTGTAGGCGCGGTCTATTTTTCTAGTTCTAGGGCCTTCAAGAGGTTATCGAGCCTTAGATTCTTTCGTCTAAGAAGACAAACTCAGTTCTATAACACTACCTTTAAGCTGGAGGCTTGTAGTTTTTCTAGTTCTGGAATTATGATTGATGAACTATATAATAGAGACGGCGGGCGTCAGTCGGAGTACCGGACAATAGGGAGAAATGGGGAGAAATTACAAATTTGTCAGTTTATATCGAGTTTCGTGAAGATTAGCAAATAAGGGCAGCTAGTAAAGGCGAGCTTTTATCTTTATCAATTATCTAATAACAATAGTTACTGGTTTATAAGTATACTAGATGTTATGATAGCGTTTTTCAGCTTCGTTCTAGATTTCTTTACCGAATCGTCTGGAAACTAAAACAACAGCAATCCAATAACAAAACTCAACAGAAAACGTAATTCAATAATCAAGTTAAAAGAATTGCGCTGTCTAACTTGTAGAAAAGAAAATCTAGAGAAAATTCTTTCAAAACCCTTTCAAAAGTTACCGGTTTATGACGTCACTTTAAACTTTACTTCATATAAAAACTTTCTAGAAATCCAATGAAACTGGTAAACTATGTGATACGAAAATTTTACATTTTATGTTGAATGGCGTACGTATCTATAATATAGTCAGAATATATTTGTGATATATGTTTTCAATTATTTACCCACGAATGAGTTTCTGGATAGGGTTTTGATCATTCTATGAAAAGGCGCAGAACCTACCCTCATATTTGTAGAAGTACGTTCCTTCTCTCTACAACCCCATTTTGTATATTTATTAATTCTCTTTAGATTTTATTTATATATATTTATTCTTTCTTTCTCTTTTCTGTCTTTTTTTTAAACCCCGTGGCTATGGTCTATCCAGTGAATACTCTGCAAATCATATTATCAATGCAAGCATCTTAGTCAAAAATAGGAACAACCTAATAATTACGAGCTAACCAGATGAAAACTCGTACACACCTTCATATTGAAGTTATAAACGTAGTCCTAAAGTCAAGTTAAATACGTCGTGTTAGTTTTAAATGTTACATAGATAATTCTTTATTGTACCCCACAAACACAGAAAACGATTTAGAAATAAATGCTAAGAGTAGAATAAGTACAAAAGCGGCCAACCTTGGGATGGACTGGACATGTAAGAACAAAGAAGAGGGTGGCAATCAAAAAAAAAATATCAAAGAAAACAATAATACTAACACTACATACTATAATACCTACATAACCTACAAACATTTGAATAAATTTACATATACGTAAAAACGTTATTCAAGATCAACATATTTTTTTGCAATTATATACGTTTCTATAGTTCAAATAATGTTAACATCATCACATCACATACATGTATTATTTATGTACATATAGCTGCTAAAAATTTTGTTCTTTACATATTTTCATAGCTTCAACCATTTTTGAGGTAGAGGGCGAAGAGTGTGCAGCGCGCAGTAATACACACATAATAGCAAAAATCTGTCCCCCTGTTAGTCACGAGGGGACAGATAGAACTTTTTAAATAAAAAAAAGTTCTATTTGTCCCCCTATTTGCAACGGTGGGACAGATAGAACTTTTTTTTCCCATCTGTCCCCCTAAGGGGGACAGCTCAGGGTGACAAATGGGAACAAACCAAAATTACGTCTTAGTGAAAGAATGAAAAGTTTCTAAAAAAGTTTCCATGTATCTTCTCCGTATCGTCCGACTGGACAACTCTCAATTTTGCGTTTTTTGACATTTTCCAACACAGGTCTGCCGATTTTTTTGACAGTGTCAAAAAAATCGGCAGACGGTGTCAAATTGACACCTTTTCTAACTTGATTTTCGTTTCAGTAGTCAGTGGTATGTCATGTTAGACAGTATTAAGATTGTGTTATTAGCAGCGTCTCGCGGTTTCATCCGCGTATTTCCCGTTCCCATGAGAATTTCAGGATAAAATATAGCCGATGTGCTATTAAATTTCGGAATATAATCTATCTTTGTGCCAAATTTCATACAGATCCGTTCAGCCGTTCTGGCGTGATTGATCAACAAACATCCATCTATCCATCCATCCATCTAAACTTTCGCATTTATTTTGTTAGTGTGATACAAATCTCTCACAGAATTAAGGCAAAATAGGTATTTTTTTAACTTGCTTTCATTAAAGTGAAAATTATTTTCCATACACAACATTTACGAGTACTTCAAAGCATCCCAGAATTAAAAATTTCTTCATAGTGGCAGTACGGGAGTTATTTCTTGAACGATGCATATTTAACGCATTCTTGTGAAACGAATAAAGTATATTGCCGGGATATATCTCGTATAAAACTTAATAAAACTTCCTCTGACCATAGCAATAACTGTTATTTCGAGTGAAAAATATTCATTTTAAAATTATTAATACATTCAGTAATTTTTTCCATCAATCAATATCCGTGCTTGTTTAGAATAGAATATATTTTTTGGTGAACCCTCTTGATACATTTTAAAACGTGAGGCCTTCATTTTTTTATGGTGGAGCGGTTGGATGCCTTTTAAATAAAGTAAGTAAAGAAGTGGCCTAGAATGCAGTACACTTACAAAAATTGTGATATTGACTTAAAATTTACGTACATAATAGTAATGATATACTTTTTACCACTCCCGCTTGAAAACCAGTTAACTTGTTGAAAAGTAATTTGACTATTTTTTTTCTAAATTTTGATGGTAAAAAATGTTTTGCCCATTTGTCGAACAAGTTACTTTTAATACACAACCTACAGCGTAGCATCAACTGGAATAAGCCTGGCTCTGTAAGCGTAATTTAAGCTAATCAAACTAATATTACAAATGCGAAAGTTTGGATGTATGTATGTATAATCATACATACATAAATACAGTTAAGTTGTTATAATCAGCCCGATCCGTTCAGTAGTTTTATCGAATACGACCAGAACACCCTGAACAAATGTCTGCAGATCGTACACACTTTTGTTCCGAGGCGGGAATCGAACCCGCAACCTCCTGCGTCGCAGGCAGACCTTCGCCCACCGCACCACAGAGATCGTCCCATGGGACAGAAATAGCTCTTAAACGTTTTCATACAATCTAGTTTTCATATAATTAATGCTTGTCCCAGCTGTTCTTTTTAAACTGCACCCGTGGTTATTGAATCTCGTATGAGATCCTTACACAATGCAATTTGCAAGAAGTTCAGGCCAAACGGTTATGCACGTCGCAAACACGACATGTTTAGAATAATTATGTGGAAATGTAGAGTTTGTGTTGGTAAATATGAAATGTTAAATGCTTTGTTGTACGAGTTATACGATTCTGTGGTCCGGGTTGAAATTTGATTTCGTTCTTATACTATTTTTATTAAACTTAAAATATGTTGGAGGTCTAATATTCAGCTGCATGTATAGGTATTAATCAAAACACAGCTGAACATAAAATGTCCAAGCCAAACGGATTAGGGCAAAATTTATTTTTTGTAGACGAAGTAAGACATATTTTAATTTTTATACCATAGATCAGTTTCCATGGGACAGACATAACTCTTAAACGTTTCCGAATCTGGTTTCCCACGTCTTTTCAAAGTCTTTTAAAAATAATGCACTTTGTTTTTTGAAGATGTAAAATGTCTATCTAACTAGAACATACTATGATTTGACCCTCATTGTGAAAGTCTTACAAAAGAAATCTAACTAACAAACTAATTATTGTTTTACGATTCTTAGGGTTAAGTAAGGGTAAAACTAGTAGGGTACTAAGACTCCGCTGTCCGTCTGTCTGTCTGTCACCAGGCTGTATCTCATGAACCGCGGTAATTAGACAGATGAATAAAAAAATTAACAGAATCTGTTAAAAAAAGTTCTGGTTGCTGCTATAACAAAAAGATTCCGAGGCGGTCCCATAAAAAATCCCGATCGATAGATAGATAGATAGATAGAAAATACTTTATTGCACACTTAAAACTAAAAAAAAAAGTATATTATATGTCCCGAAAAAGTTAGAAACTGTGTAAATATGTACTAAGGAATTTCAGGTCTGTTTTAATATTTTTCTTAAACAATCACATTATATTCAATCAACAATAAACCTTAACATTATTTAACCCAGAGTTCAATTTCCTTTCCTCAATATCAATTACAGGTTCCCAAGCAGTACCCCACAAAGCTGTATTATTCAAAACGTCAAATGAATTCACTGACAAATATTTACCAAGAAAAGTATTTTATTGACTCAGGAAAGCGATGAAAAGTGGAAGAACGATTTCAAGTGGGTAACTTGAACTGGGGGATGGTAACAATTCCGCGAACGTAGGCACACAGCTTCTGTAAGATACAGGGTGTTTCATTCATGGAGCAAGAGGTTTTCGGTGGAGGGTTGCAATCTTCATCGAATGGGACATGTAGGAGCTTCAATTTTTTCGGTCAATAAGATAGAGGCCAGTAGTGGGACAGAATAGGAAAATAAAAAAATATAGAGCTGTTCAAGAATAAGAATTATGAGAACTTTTTATGGATAGTTGTTTATACAGAAATCTAAAACCTATTTAAACCTATGTTAATTGTTAAGGTGTTTTGCTAAAGCTTTTTGGAAATAAGCTTTTTTAGTTTTCTTTTCGTTTTAACCAGATTTTTTGAAAACAAATTACTGAAACAAAGAAATCATTACTCATAAATATAGCGGCTTAGATCCACCAATGGATCACTTTCGACTTAAAGTTCCACTCTGAGCAACCGAGGGATAAGTTTCGACTTGAAGTCCCACTCTGAGCCACAGAAGGATTCATTTCGACATCAAGTTCTATTCTGACCCACTGACTGATTAGTTTTCACTTCATGTTACACTTTGAACCACCGATGGATTAGTTTCGACTTCAAGTTCCACTTTGATCCAGCGATGGATTAGTTTCGACAGCAAGTTTCACACTGATTCTCTTTGACATCAAGTTCTGGTCTGATCCACCGTTGGATTAGTTTCGACATCAAGTTCCACTCTTATCCAACATCACAACCTCCAACCAAATGATTTGGGTTCAAACGAGGACAGATTTCTGCCAGTGTCAAGTTAAGGAAAATAATAAAAAATATTATAAATTTCTGAGCAGTCAAATTAAAAAGATTGTTTGATATTTTCACTATAGCCTAGTTCATTATCTAGGAGGGCGCACCACGTGCAGGTTAGGTTGGCATGGAAGATATTGGAGTCCCCTTTACATATGGGAGATATTGGAGTACCCTTACCCCTAACCTTTGACGAAGGATACTACAGATGAAGGGACGCGTGTCAAAAGCGTAGAAGTTGAAACCATTCTATCAATACCTCCAAGGAAATAGCACCGCACGCACCCTCTAGAAGTCTAGAATGTCAAGCATCAATGGACGTTTCTGCAAAGATACCGTTGTCATAGTACGTACGTGATTGGTTAGCAGAATTCTGCCCCTGATCTTCCGTCGGAAACTACGCTTCACGGACACAAAACACAATTTATCGTGAACATTTCAGTTCATAGAGTAAAAGGTAGTAATTTTTCGTATTAAGTGAAGGTTTTTTACGAAATTTGTGTTCCTAAAGTCAAAAGCAGTATTTTAGCATCGTAGAGGTAATTTTTTTTAAACAACAATGTAAAACTAATACAAACAGAGCAGTCGATATGAAAAAGCTCTAAAATTTTACAACTTAGCTCTTATGATCACGCACTAAAGTTCAATTTGTAGTCTAGCTGGGTTAGGTTTTATGATATTAGCACCGAATAATAGAAGTTACTTTGTTTACTTTACTATGTAGCTTTTCCAAGAATTTCGTTACATTGTGTAGGTGTGACAGGCAGGTGTCAATATAAATTTAATCGCTTGTAAACAAAAACTGCTGACATAAAACTACAAAAGCACTTTGACATGATGTTTTTGTTTACCTTTATTTTACGTAGGAAGTTAGAAATTGATTGAAAATTTTTAACAAACTTTCATATTTTTCCCTAGAATGTAGGTTTACAGGATTATACTCATTATTGCAATTTCAATAGTTTATGTTATTAATTTTTCAAAACGCTGCATTCGTATTTGTAATTTAATTTGATCTTTAGAAACACAGTTGAGCTACTTATAGATTGTTTGCATCAGTCTGCAGTTAGCTCAATTGTTTTAAATGTAAATATTAGTTCTAATTTATTTCTTTATTTGATTATGATTTTCTTTGTTGATAAAGAAATTTATTACAATCAGAAAATGCTAGATACGTCGATGCAATGCATAATTATGTCGTCGTAGCTAATTTACGGCAGCCAGTCTCAACAAAGACTTGGCTGGATATATTATTATTATAGTCCACATATACAGTATACCAGCTGCTGCCGGTGGCTTCGGCCGTAATTTTCAAGTATCCTATCTCCGTTCCCGATATATTATTTGCCTTACTCCCAAATTTCATTAAGATCTGTTCAGTTTAGATCTGATTGAAGGCGTAAAAAGGTAACATACAGACAGAGCTACTTTTGAATTTATAATATTAGTATTGATTCATGTACTACAATTACGATTCTAAAAAAAGCAAAAATTGCTTTGGCTTGTAGCTACTAAAATTTATAGCATTACCACTGACCTTCCAATATATTCCATCCAAAGCCCCGGAGTATTACATACTGTCATACACACGAGTATCTTCACAAAGCTGGTTGAAACTGAAACTGCAGCCAGGTTTTCAACACGACAGCCGTGCCACGGGCTTACAGGCTTTACCGGCCTTGCTCCAACATGTCCCAGGATGTCACTTTACTTAGCTTGTAACGTGAAATAAGCTTTATTGGGAAGGAATTAAATTTAATGTTGTGTTGGTTTTATTTTGAAATCATAGGGTAAAACTTAGAGCATGTGGTACCTACACATAAGACCACATAAGACACGCGATTTTATTTATGCAAACGCGCGTTACGGTGTGTTCGGATGTAGGGCAATAGATAGGTTTAAAAGGGGCTTGACAAAAGCGTGCGCTTTAAAACGCTAATGAGCTACTCACACGCAGTGCTGAAACTTTGCAGAATCATCGCGAGCGCTCTCCAATCGTCGTGATTTCAAGGGTAATTTTGGGGAATTGTGTTCTCGTCTTACTTTCTACTTTAAGGATACTTCCTAATAATAATTGCCATAGATCATACGAACGAACAATACGATTTTGTCGCTCGACAAGATTAAGCTCACACATTTATAGGTCCAACCGTACTGAGCGGAACTGCGCGGCATCATGTAATCAAAGCTACAAATTTGTAGATCTATTAGGACACGTGGAGCATCGCATGATCATTTTCATTGCACGACGATTTCGCATCGTGACCTAATTAGGTCGCCTAAGACTTGGGTCATGAATGAAAGTTATGTAGTACCTATAACACAAGCTTTGCTTAGCTTGGGGCTTGATAATACTGTGTAAATTGTCCAGCTTTATTTATTTATTTAAATAGAGGTTCAATATCCTCTTGAAAGACTTATGATAACATCAAATGTCCAAAAATTAGGTATGCTAATCCGTGGAGTGAGGGCACTGGAGACCTGCAGTTACAGGTTTTTTTTCAAAAGGCAGGCTCCAGCCTCTCACATTACAGGTTTTTCTCAAAGTATAACACTAGATACTAAGTTAATGTAAACCTATTGTAAGAGGAAATAAAAAAAACTTTAATTATGCTAATAAAACAATGAATGGTACTTTATCGTTATACTTCAGAGATTAGGAAATCTACTAGTCACACCGTGTAGCAACCGCTTAGAGAATTTAAAATTACTTTGGTTGTATAAAGGGAATTTGAGCGCAAACGGAAATCAACGGCCAGAATGTGTTTTTCGAATATTCCAGAATGTTTTAGGTAGAAAATTACTTCCTGTAAATTGTGGTCGCCTGGAAGGTTATTTATATTTTGAGTTCAAAATATTTTCCTACATCAACTTGATTAAAATTTAGTTTTTGTACCTTGCATTACATCCATATTAATGTTAGAAAAGCTAAATTAATTATGTCGCTTTGTCATTCTGTTACCTTGACGCATATAATAACTGAAATGATCACAATGAAAAAAAAATGACCATATGGAAATTTGATCGGGAGGTAGACGGTATCTTGGTGATAAATATATATTTTATCCGGGAAAACCGCTTGCGAAGCCGCGGTCAGAGTCAAGCAAGAGATAAAAGTGGGTGCTTAATCTCATAATTTTCTTGAAGTGGATATAACGGTCCGAAAATCTCAAGATCTGAAGCGCGTCAAAAATATCTTGAAAAGGAAAGATCTTGAAAGTGTTACTCCAATTACGAAAACAAAAAACTCGAAAGTTCATACTTCAGCAATAATCTTAAGCTTATTTTAGTGAAGCAAACCGCCCTGTCTGCAAATATTAGAGGAGCAAGGGCATTGAAAAGCCCATTAAAGGGAAAATGAAGGGTGCTTAAAAAGTGATGACGTGTAAAAAGCCGATAGAGCCATCGCGGATGATTTAAATGACGCGAATGGGACAAGCGGCCCTTAAGAAATACCCTGAGCAGCTGTGACACATTGTTGTTTCTTTTAACAACAACTAGCGGTCCGCCCCGGCTTTGCACGGTTAGTTACTTTTTCGTCAATTTTCCAATGTTTTAATACTTCTTATCCTATTCTGGACTAAGAGAAATCAAACAAATCAAAAACCATGAAAATCGGTCCAGTCGTTCTTGAGTTATAAATGGTGAAAACATGTCTAACTATTAAATAAAAATAACAAAATGCGTATTAAATTATAAAATTGTCCTACAATATATGAAATAACGACATATATGTATTCTCAGTTCTAAATAAACTGCAGTTTCAAGTAGTTACTGACTTAGCTGTCAAAGAAATTTCTCAGAATAATCCACACATGCCAACGCCTCTCGTTAGCTCCAGATACTTAAATAGAGGAAAAACTGCAAATAGAACCGTATATTTTATTGAAACAAGGCCCGCCTGTCTGTAACAATTTGCTGCGTAACTCGACGCTCTTATAACTAAAGTGCTAAGGGCGAAACTACACGTTCATAAAGGACATGACATATTGGATGCCTCTTAACCCTCGTATACTCAATATCGCTTGTAACGGACGTAGCTGACTTTCAATTGCAACCGGTTGCCCTAATTGAAATGGAAGGAAACCCCTAAACATGCCTTTTATATATCGGTGGGCTAAATATTTCTGTCAAAGCTGTAAACCATTACATGGAGTTAGTATTTTTTTTATCTACAAAATTAGCTAGAACAGCTGCTAGTAGCTAGCTACATTTTCCGATCGTAACAATTTTTCACTATCTAAGTAATAGTGAAAAATTGTTACGATCGGAAAATGATAAAGCAAACTTTTTTTATTGGATTATATGCGCCGATCTGTTATAATTTTCTCGCTTCTTTGTTTCGAATTAAATTACATATTTATTTATGAAAGCTTACAAAAGAGGTATAATAGAAAGTATTTCTTTCTTACGAACTGTGGGAAAATTCAACACGCGTTTTCTATTAGAAACTTAACCATCTTGAAAATGAGACGAGCAATTTAAACGGGAGTGAAAAAAGAGCCAGAAGCTGTGTTCCTAATTGAGCAAAGACTTAAGAAAAACTGTTAGACATTTGCTCTTTGACACTTTGCTAGCTCTAATAGGTTTTGTCTTCGAGAACAGTTCTCAGACTTGTAAACGGCCATTTAAAACTTGTGCAGCACCTATTTTATTACTGGTGAATTTTCGATGGGCAGCCTTAACGGAAGCAGATTAGAAGTTTTATAATTACCAACCATTTATACAATATTTTAAATAAATAATCCTTTTCCTGTTACACGATATTTCCTGTAAAAATTGAGGGTATAGTATAGAAACGGATGTGAAATCACCGGACACTTATTAAAAAACCCAACTTTTACTATTTGGAATACAATGTACGCCACATTTTAGACAGATCGGTATAAAGATTCTTTATTTTCTCAAAGAACATAAAAAAAGTGAATATATTGTCTTTAAGGCCGACGGTAATAATTTCAAAGAATTCCCAGAGATAACCTTTAACGGCATGAACATCAATAGAGTCACATCATTTAAATATCTTGGGCATTTTGTTACCGACGAGGTTGTCCCGGTGTACAGAAAAAGTTAAAATACCGCTTTTTAAAGCGTACTGCCAAAGCTTCTACACCGGGAGCCTATGGGTCAGCTATACCAAACGGCCATTGGAGACCTTACGTCCCCCCAATATAATAATGTTTTTACACCATCCTAAAAACAATAGCTGGTAGGATCAACCACATGGCATTGCTTCTAGCGGAAGGTGATCTAATCTTTTAGTTTCTTGATATTGTATTTAGTGAAAATTAACTAACCCTAGTGATAAGATTTTGTAAGTACTAACAAACTATGGATCAATTGTGTTGTCCGAAATAAAAGATTTATATTTTTTTAATTATTATAAAATACATTTCACTTAAATGAGAAAAACAAAACTTGTACTTATATTCATATATCTTTTTAAATAATCTAATTCGAGTTGAGGAACAACATTGTCCCTGGACATTGAAAATCCACTAACCATCATCAGATCAGCAGTGATCGAGTTCCCCAATCTGCAATCAACCGTTTTATTCGTCAACCACACCATCAATTTCCATCAGTTCTCAACTGATGGAAATTGATGGTGTGGAGTCCTTGTGGACGTACGGTCTTACGATTATAAAGTAATAATCTGCTGAAAAACAAATGATTAAGGTTATTGCTGAGTTGCAGACATTTTATTTTACTCACGAACGCGCTAACTTTTACAGGTCTCCGACAAACAGCTTGAAAACAGTCGTAAGATATTGTCAAGGTTTAGTACCGAGCACCTGAAAATGTTATTTTGATGATCAGGAACATTATTTCAAACAAAACATAATGTGCTGTAAACTTTTAATTGTCAGTAAATCTCATAATACAAAGTTATAGCAACAAACATTTTACATTGTATGCTTTTAGAATGGACCTTTTTTCCGTGAACTATTCTTTTTTTAATAAACTTCTGTAATGTAATAATTCTATTTGAGAAGGTAGTATCTATTAGCAAAACTATATTAGAAAATCGAGTGAAAGGCATCAAATTTATATGAGTTTATAATATAAATTCTGGAAAACAAAATTTATGAAAACCAGCTAAATTTATTTATTTATGGATAATGTAAAGGTAATGTAAAAAACTTTTTTTTTTCATAATCGATTTATACTAAATAAATAAAGGATAGCGTTCTTTTAAACTAATGTTACATTTGACCAAAATCTCACCTGACACCAATTCACTCTAGTCTTGAAGAGACGGAAATTGCTGCATTATTTAGTTAATTTCAGCAAAACCCATTTAACTTCCTAAATGTTGCTCGCTTTGATTGCCAGTTCTACATCATAATGTTACAGTGTAGCCAACTAAAAGTATATAAAATTATACTACCCAATGTTCCTGGTTTTATTTGATGCGCTCAAAGGGAATAATTGTTTGCTGAAGTGAAATAGACTTTGAATTGGTACACATCTGCTCCCTATCAAAGGATAAAATAGTCTGCAAAAGCGTTTGGATTATTATGATTTTACGAATAATCGCTGCAAAACTTTTATCGTACGTTTTTGTATAATTATGACTTATGAGACATCCAACGGGTTAAATTCATGCAATTTTAACAATAAAACCGTTCTACTGAATCATAAAAAGTAGGGTGGGTGGTTCCCGTGGGTGCCATAAGAGGTGACTAAGAGACATACACCGGGGGCAGCAGCGCTTCTTGCATAATAGAGTTCCCATTGGAAAAAAAATTAAAATCAAAATTACCAAAAACAACGCATGCGAAACAGCGTGCAGAAACTAGTTCGAAATAAATCGTCAAACCAGGATATTTTTTTTCCCAATGATTATTCCTTTGTAGATAATTAACAAATTGTAAAAATACAATAAACAACAATAAAAATATTTCTTGTAAGGCAATTTGGATTTTATCCAGATGTTGTCATCAAACCGCAAGGAAAATTTTGCCCATGCCGAAGGTTTCCATACCCAACTCTTTTATAAACACTATCAGGTTAACTGTGTCTGAGCCTTGGGCTATTTCC
The DNA here is from genome assembly GCA_946478455.1 of Eupithecia vulgata. Classification (NCBI taxonomy): domain Eukaryota; kingdom Metazoa; phylum Arthropoda; class Insecta; order Lepidoptera; family Geometridae; genus Eupithecia; species Eupithecia vulgata. Next base: position 4,514,937 of record OX297869.1, on the reverse strand, counting down.
AGTCCCTTTGATCATCACTAAAATGTAAATGAATAATACTTTAATGGATTTTCATTCAAAAGAGTTTTACGGGACTCTCCAATTATTATTTTTTTAAAGCTTTTTTTTCTGTTGCTTTTGATTAGATTTAATTGAGATCTTCATTGTATTGTAATTTCACGGAATTTGTCTTGATCAAAATATAAATGTAAATGTTTTTCCGTACCCAAAGGATTAAAAAGGGACAGACAGACAGACCGTCTGTCACCAGGCTGTATCTCATGAACCGTTATACATAGTTAGACATTTGAAATTTTCACAGATGATGTATGAAGGTACCTATATCGGTTGCTGCTATCACAATAAAATCTAAAAAACAGAATAAAATAAACATCAGCTCCCATACAACAGACGTGGTTTTTTTGATCGATGTTGTTAATATATTCAGTTTAGTAATAAATAATTAAGTTAGAATAAAACAAATGTTTAAGGTGGGCCAGCCGGCAAAAAAATCTGGTCTGTCTGTTGTACATGTTAATTTTATTTTTTGCCGTTTTTATGTAATGCGTAAATCGAATTATAGATTTCTTTTTGTACAATGAGCGCATTCGGTTCGCATAAAGATGAATTTATTGGTATTTTCTATGTATTACATAAAATATATATCTAAGTAATGTATTGTATTATGTAAGTTCAGCTTAGCTCGGGGCTTGATGATGCTGTGTGAATTGTCCAGCATTATTGATTTACAATTATTATTTCTATCCAGGATCGAAGTACTTACATTCACATATTCCCAGATGTTCCGTACATTATCAATGGTAGACAAATCATTCCCTAGCGAGTTTTTACATTGCCATTGAGTAAAAGTCGATTTTACGATACCTCCCCGTACATACATTTGATACGATACTTGATAACATTTCTATAAAATATTCTATTAAAATAGGCCGACATGAAATATCGTAAATCGTACACAAAGAAAGGAAATAGGTTCAGGGGCACGTCGAGATAAATCACGTTTCCGAAGGGTTCAAACGAAAGTACCTTTTATGGGAAACTATGAATACCTGTACTGTATTTTACTCGTACCAGGGAATCACAGTAATAATATATATGCGAAAGCTTAGATGGATGGATGTTAATTCGTAACGCCAAAGCTACTGAACCGATCAGGTTTAAAATTAGCATAGATGTAGTTATATGATTGGAATCAAATATAGGATATTTTTTATCCCATAAAACAGTTCCCATGGGGTAGAAATAACGTTTCATGAACAGAAACTAGTTTTATTATAAGGAGGCTTGTTAATAGTTATAAACACCAAACTAGTCTAATTTAATAGCGTTAAAACTATACCATGCTTTTTATTGGGGTTCCGTAGGTATACGATGGATGAAAACGGTACCCTACTAAACCTACTACTAAAAAGAATACTTTTCTTTCTATTACTTTTTTGGAACTAAGTTCCTTATCGCGCGTTGTGAAAGGGGGCTGGACGAAAAAAATTCTCACGAAAAGTTGTAACGACACTTTTTGCTATAGTAAGCTATTGTAAGCCGTGCGGCGTGCGCATGTTTCTCTGTCTATCTCTCTCTCTCTCTCTTATTTTATTTTTATTTTATTTTACGAATTTTTGGAAAACTTACAGCTATGATTTGACATTAAGGTTTTTACTTAAAATAACATGCATGATACATGCATGATATGTTACTGAGGGCTAATTACAAGTTTCCACTTATAGTACTTAATATAAACATAAATAAAAATCAAAAGACGACGACAGGACATGATAATATGTTCGTTAGGTACCTACACACAAAAAATGAAGATAAATTTAGAGAAAAAGAAATATAAAAAGTTAGAAATATATAGTTACAACAATCAGCTAGTTAGAATAAACGATCTTGATTTAGTCGCTGTCCAAAAAGAATTTATTATTAAGAATTCGCTTTACTTTGTCCACTGATGTGTTAAAGATATCAATATCGACATTTGCTTTTGTCAACGAGTTAAAATAATTACTTGCTCTTATAATAAATGCGTTCTGCCTGTAGTTTGTATTAACGCGCGGTACGTACAACGTATCCGGGTTTCTCAAAACTCTACTCGTGCGTAATCCCACTAGCTCTAGTAACTCAGGACAGTCCACTTTGCCATTCGCTATGTTGAAAAGGAATCCGAGGTCAGATATATTCCTTCTTTCGTAGAGGGGCAGAAAGTGAAACTTACGACATCGCGCTATGTAGCCGGGAAGATAGATTTTGGCACGATATTGTAGATACCGTAAAAATCTCTTTTGAATGCCTTCAATACGTGAGCTATAGACAATAAAGAAAGGAACTTCGTTCCATCCGGGTGTCCCTTGACACCTCTCAACTTTTTTTTCTTTTTTTGGTCCAAAAAATTCCAATTTAAAAACAATTCGAGCTCATCCCGCCGTTTACACCTGGGACCTAGGCGTAAATATCCAAAAGAAATATAATTTCTCATCAAATCAAAACAATAACCCTTCAGCGATTCATCCATTAAACATTTCCGAGATAAATTGGAGCAATAAATTGAACGGCGATTGTTTGCGTTGACAAAGCGTCCGCTGCGAAGGACATCAAAAACACCACAAGGCCACGATCAACCATGTCTGTGACAGTGGGAGATGACAGGGCTGGAAACAGGGGTGCGGTCCCCCAGACCAATACAAATATTCAAAAAAAGGATACTTTTTCACTACTGACTTAACCACAGATACACAAAACCCAAGCAAATAAGTAGATTTGCTAGGGTCTACAGTTTGTTTTCAAGGTGGTTTCTTATAGGTTCCTACATCTCTTACAAAAGACTTGAGAATCTGTTATTACTTACAAGGTACTACTATCGCTATGCATATCTATACAATACAATACAATACAAAACAAAACTCGTTATTGTACACCACAAAATAAAGTAAAAGAAGCATGGACAGAAACATTAAACATGACAACAATGGGCGACCATATCGTTAAGAATCGATTTCTTCTAGGCTACCTTTCGATGCATAGAAATTTGAAAATCTAAGAAAGGCGGGGTTTTATACAATCTACCAACATGTATACCAACCAAGAATCGTTATAAATGTATAGTTGAATACCGAGTCGTTTTAAAATTAGTCACTAATTTCCGATTCAAAAATCTGGATATTTTGTTGTTAACAAAGAGGCTAACAAAAATAAGGAATATTGGTGGAAAATATTTAGTCGCCTCCTACGACACCCACGGAATTTTTCCACACTAATTTGTAATTCATAAAATGTCTTTTTAGCTAGATGCTGGATTAAAGTGTTCAGCGGTTCAGCGTTAATTTTACGTACCCAGGTTTTATTTGTCAGAAACTACCTAGTATTTGAAATCCGTCGCAAAAGACGAAACAAACTAAATCCACTGCAAAACAAAGCAACGCATCACGTCGTTAGCTTTCTAACAAATAAGTTTGCACAGCTCGCTAATCCTAACTACACCTCTGTGCGTATATGTTTTTAATTACTTGGTACATACCAGTCGTGTGTAAATGTAGGTAGGTAGGTACCTACTGTATGATTAATGGTAGGTATAGGCCCATTGATTCGTAACACGACACCGAACGGTGATGGATTACGTTCATCCATTCCTTGGCTTTGACTCTGGAGACAAAATATGAAACAAATGAACTACGATAGCCTAGTTTAAAAAATCGAATTAATCCATCAGTTAGTTGTTAAAAGGGACGTATTTCTTCTTTTTATAATAAAACAAAACATTATAGCATGAGAACATTAGCCAGATTAAGTTCCGAGTGACAAATATACAAATACAATAATAGACATTTCTTTACTGTTTTAGTGACGTCACGCCGGGCGACATTTTTAGCGACTTTGTGACGTCACGAGTCACTCTCAAACTTTAACGCGCCTTATCTTTGTCATTTTTTGTTTGATTGACAAAAAATATATTTTCAATCTCTTCTGATGGTTTAACTGACGGATGTTAAGATTTTCTTAGGAAAGTAGCCTATACAAATCACTATACCTATCGTTATTGAAATTTATGTATTGAGTTGTACACAGGATGATCTCTGACGCAGCGTAGTCATAAATCTCCTGAGGATAGCAGAAAAATGAGTACGACGGATTTCCGAAAGTTCTTATTTACATTCGACCATACCATTCGTGGCGGGCGAAGGTCCACTTGCGACGCAAGAGGTTGCGGGTTCGATTCCCGCCTGTTTTTTATTGTGTCTTTATTTGTATTGTGAAATGTTTGTACAATCTGCAAATATTTGTTCCGGGTGTTCTGGGTATTTTTATGCATGATAAAAAATAAATCTATGAAGTATGTCCGTCATCTAGTACCCATAACACAAGCTCTGCTTAGCTTATGGCTAGATCATGCTGTGTAAATTGCGAAATATGTGATTGAAATGAAGTTTGTCGAAGATAGAGAACAGAATCGAGGCCCCGATTCCATTGTTAGGCGTGTAATATTACGCATCGTTTTGGGAGCGATCGGCAAAGGGTTACCTTGAAGTTAATCTGAAATATTGTGACATTCAAGCTTGACACACAAGGTGGAATCACTGAACCGAGATCTAAGAAAAACGTTGTCAGATGTTATATCGAGCTTTCAGCTAGGCTTTTTACTGCTTTTTGTAAAAAGTTTTGGGTTGAAAGTATTTTAATAACAATGTTACTGGTGTGTTTTAGTTATATCTTAACAACATTAAGTTTTTGTTTAAATAAAAAACGTATTGAATTATGATGAAATAAATAAATAATGCTGGTCACACCACACACTATCATCTAGCCTCAAGCTAAGTAGAGTTTGTGTTATAAGTACTAGATAACTGATAAAATTTTGACATGAAAATGTATTCAATTGAAATAGAAAATTACAATAAAATAATAGAATTAGATTAAAATTAGTGCAATTGAGCTAACTGCAGACTGTTGCAAACAATCTACAAGTATCTCAACTGATCCATATTAACCAGTCGGAAGCGTGAAAATTTTAATTTTCAATTCAATAACAAACATATTATTTAAATAAGTTTTATAAGTAGCACAAATAAACATTTATTTTTTATTATTTTTGTGTAATTTTTCCAAAGATTTTTTACAAACCTAAAAATACATTTCTATAGTGTTGATAGTGTAAAAGCTTGGAGAGCAGATCCCAGGTTGATGCGGGTGACTGATGTAGGCCAGTAAATCCTCTCTGCAAGGTTAACTTGCTTATTTTTATACACAGATTTTTCATCACAATACCTTTATATACCCACAGGTACTCTTTGTTTACAGGGAACAGACTAAAAATTTGGGATTTCTTGGGAGAAATAATTCGTGCTGTTTTGACGAAATATTATAATTTTTAAATAGGTTTACGAACGAATAAATAAAATAAAATAGTTTATTTCTTTAACTTAATCTGTACAAATCTGTAAATTGCTTTGGAAATCCCCTTTAAGTATAGAAATACTTGTGTTAGGGGGTTTACGCTCTTGCCTTGTATTATTGTAATCCTTCTTATAATAATTAAGTATTACATCCTTCATGTACTTTTGTTTTTATTTTCTATATCTTAAATATTTTCGTATTATTTCTTACACAACTTTCATTGTAGTTAACTACCTACATTACGTAAATTAACATTGTCATTATCAGAACCTTACAACAAGAATAATTTAACATTTCTTTTACAATTACATCACATTTTGTAGATACTGTACAAACTTCAAATACTAACAAAACTGTATATTCACAGGTCTCACAGCGCAGTCAGAAAGTAAGCTAACTTACCACTAAGCATGTGTAGCCTTCACAAAACTCATGTAGAGTAAATTTTTGCACTAGAGATAGGGTCACCTATGCGTAAAAAGGATGGCGAGAAGGGAAAAGAAAATTGAACACTGGCACTTTCGTAGCGTTGGAGTGAAATGCGTGATGACGACGTTGTGCGCACTTTAATACAAAACATTACTTTATTTAGTACGTAAAAAGGTATAAATTTTATTGTCATTATTCGAAAACTCCCCACGACGCCCGGCTGCGACGCTTGCGCTAATTCGTACCTTTTTGCTTAGACAATAAAGCTAAATTTTAAATCAAAGTGCACACAGCGTCCCGTCGCGTCTCGGTGATCTGACCTTTAGGCTGTTTCTCTACCGCTGCCGTCACCGGGACATTGTCACCAAGAATGAGATTATTCCAATACCTAACCGATCCCGAACCTATATGTATCGCTACTTCCTCGACGTCATCTCGTCCTCAGGGAGTTCCACGTAACGACGGCGGTGGACGAACGGCCTTACGAAGATCAAAATCCCTCGCAAAGAGGAAAGTCTCTGCCAGTATTCTTTCTCTCTATCTCTCTCGCCTACAGCATAAGGTAACTAACCCTCGAACAATCACTAGGTATACCACCTTACTCATTTAATCAGACATCTATTTTATCTACTCTAGTGTACGAAACATAAGCCCATAACAATAGTGGCATGTAGCACTGACTTGACTTCCAATATTCAACTCATTTAGGTAGACAAAACTATTCACACTAAAACACCATTATAGCTTTTCCCAATATACCATGCCTGTGGGTGGGGCACGCACGTCATTTTTCTCAAATAAACCATAGACAAAAATCCCCGTGCTTGCCTTACGGGCCAAATTCGTCTAACCAATCGCTGTATACATAGAATCGTCACAACATCGTCCATAGATGAAATAATCTCTAGATAGTGCGTGCGGTGCTTTTTGAACGGAGAGATTGATACATAGAATCTTGACAATAACTACAGAAGCAGAAAACCGTGTCAAAAGCCAAGGTTTTATACATCTTTAGTTATTTTCATCAAAGATAAAATTCAAAAATGTCTCTTATTGAGATGATCCCATTTTTTCTGGTGAAGCGGTTAATTTAATGGTGCCTTGTTTTTTGTATACGTAGTTAAATTATGACATTTCTTGAAATTCTACCTACTAAAGACATCCAATAAAAAAGGGCCGGATTGGGAAATTGTCTCAAAAAAGCGCCATTTATATATAAACATTTTAAATCTCTAAGTACTAAGTCTGGGTAGAATGAGTCTTAGTAGCCTAGCTAGAAATAACTGTAGAAAATATGTCACTGATAAATGAAAGTACTGAAAAAACGTAGGTATTATACAGTTGTGATAGTGTTTGTTTTAATAAAGATTATTATTATAGTTTTCATATCATCATCACATAAAATACATACACCATAAGTAAGTGGTTTAGTAAATCATGGTAAATACATACTTACCATTTACGAAACAAGTGCTTATCATCTGTAATATTATTTGCATGAAAGGGTTTATCTAAAAATAATCACCTAGTATACGTATAATCGATATCGATATAATCGATATATCACTGTCTCATTTCCGTAGAAGCAACTCTAGTTACCTATCCCACAGTCAACTCAATTCTAATACACTCTCATAAATCGATATTGTTGTTGACCTTGCAAATAACCCATCATAGAATTAGGACTGGTAGAATTGAAACTCGTTACATAATTCCATTTCTATCTCTTCACACACTTGTAATTCTTAGTATTTTTAGATAGGTACCTACGGCATGGCAACTCTTCGTTATGTAAGTGTGAAGAACTTCTGTGAAATTCAATGTAAGTGCAACTACATTCAATGATAGGTTCAATATGCTTAAAACTTAATTCATTTTATATTCTTTGTTTTATTTATTCAGAGACATTTGAATTGAGAATAATGTTCTCAATACATTAGGCCTATAACTAAAAGTTGATTTGAACGATTGCTGGCGCAAGGACTATGACAATTGTCTTTGTGTAATCTTCTATAGTTGAAAAACTGTGAAATGTAATATAATAAGGAGCTGTATTCGTAGAACAGGAGGTGTTTTGTATCCGTCGGGGGCCCAAAGGTGAATGTGGCGTTGGTGCGAGTGGACCCCGGGCTCGATCGGCGCCGGTCGGCTGGTGTCGGCGGCTGGCTCCGCCTGGTAGAAGGGATTTGAACCGGTTGCCTCCGAAACAATTGTAATTATTGTCAACCTGTCAATAAATCTTTTAATATGATTCATTTACATGCTAACTTTTATATCTAAAATCACGCTACATAAAAAGCATTATTTTTAAAAGAATATTTATTAATATTCCATCGATACCAATATGGTAATATGCCCATCACTGGCAATATATCCATGGACAGTTAAGGGTTAATGATGACATTATGTAATATTCTAATGAGATTCGCATCTACGATCGCTTTTACAGACTTCTGTACTTCCTATTTCAACAAAGAGGGTACTTTCGTTTGCGTTCCTCCATCCGTCCGAAAATGGGTTACGAAACACGTGTTTCCGATGAAGGGTCCTGAACTTGAGGGCCAAGGACGAGTAACGACGGTGGCATTAGGGGAAACGATAGCAAGTGGCGTTTGACAGGAATATATCGGAGCTTTGGGTTCTATCTTCGCGATCTTGACTGAACCGAGCTAAAAGAGCTTTTTTAGTTTTATTGCCGAAATAAAATAGTAAGTAAGTTTACGTTTTACAATATTTAATTCGTCAAATTTAAAAAAAAAATTTAAAAAAATTAATTAGGTACCTCTAACATACTATTATCATCATCCGCAGCCGGATTTTACCCACTGCTGAGTATGTGTAGTAGTGAAGTTTATGCCTTTCACCACGGTCCTTTTTTTTTTTTTTTTTGTGGTGGGAAAATGCCTTCGCACTATCCCTTCGCCACGGGGTTGCCGAAGGGGGTGTGTGGGGCTTGAACCCACTAAAAACCAAACAGTCCTCCGCCGTGGTGGAGCAAGATCGGGTCGCGCTAGCATTCACAATCTTGCCCCGGCGGTATGCCCGTCAGTTCATGGGCCTCGGCCTTTGGAGAGATAACCCCGTTCACTAGAGTCATCCCTCAGACATATAGAGCCGTGCGACCGTAAAAAATATAAAATAAAATAAATAATAAATAGATAAACCGTGTTATTTTTTTTAACGAGAGTTTTTACGAAAAACTTAAAATAAAGTGATAATATTTCTGTAGTATATACTAATTTTAATTTAATTCTATTAAATAAATAGAGTTAACTTAAACAATCAAAATTTAACTCTGAAATTAAATTCCCATATTGTGATATTGTTCATCAAATTTTGTTTACAACTCAGCGAGCAAATGAAAATTTAATATTAATGAAATGGTAAATACCTCCTATAATATTAATTGTAAACTTATAATAATGGTTAATGGGTTGGAAGTAATCAGCACTACCATTGAAACAATTACTTACTGAGGAGAGAAACCGACGACCTCTATGGCGCGGTGGGCGAAGGTCCGCCTGCGACGCAGAAGGTAGCGGGTTCGATTCCCGCTTTGGGACATATATTTGTACGATCTGGTGTTTGTTCCGGGTGTTCTGGTCGTTTTCTATGTATAATAAAAAATATCTATCTATGTAATGCATTTTATTATGTATATCAGTTATCTAGTACCCATAACACAAGCTGTTCTTAACTTGGGGCTAGGTAATGTGTGAATTGTCTAGCGTTATTTATCTTATTGAATGGTAAACTTAGCTCTTCTCCGTTAAAAATACACGCCATCTAATATTTCTGAGGTCTGAGGCCTGATATGGAAGATTTTATATCATTACTAGATTCTGTCCACAGGCCTATACTACCACAAGTCACATCTCCATATCTTCCAAACTACTAAATATTTAGCTTAGAAATTTACATATGGTAAAGTTCAAGAATTATTCTATCGATCATATGTTTCAAAAGTACGAGTACATAAAATTTTATTAATAGAAAAAAATCGCAAAGTTACCTCAATTTTTTTACTAAAACCCTAATTTCTCAATAAATACAGAAGTTAGGATCTTGAGAATAAGCGTGGTATTAGATCTAAGTATAAAGAACATTTTACATGTTTCTGATTTTTTCAAGTAAAGTCCTAATTAATAGATAATAAGCCAAAACTTTATTTTTGGGCTTGCGTTGCAATGCCCTGTCTCGCTCGTAGTAGTAAATAGAAAATAATCGCAAAATTAGCTCTAAAATCTTAAAGTCATTTAAAAAGGAAATATCCCTTTTTAAATGACTTTAAGATTTTACCACCATGATTCGATTTTTGAGTTTTCCAATATTTCGGCACAGTTTCATGCGCCATGATCACGGAAGAACTCAAAATATTAATTAGAAATATTGGAAAACTCAAAAATCGAATCATGGTAAATATCCCGTCTAAAATGACTTTAATGTTAATAACCATTATAGTTTTAAAATTTCTAAAATCTTAATTTCTAATTTAAAAAAAGTTAAGATCTTGAGAATAAGCATGGTAATAGAACTAAGCGCATATTCTCTAAGCGCCCTTCAATAAAAAACGCCTAATGTATACACTGTGTAAGGCATATAATGAACTGAGCACACCTGGAACTTCTAAACGACTGCCGAATCACACATAATGATGGCCTGTTTGAAATTCATACCTAAACTTTCTGAATTTCCAACTCTTATAAGTTTACGAGTATCTCTGCCAAGTTTCTTTGTTACATTTTTGTAAACTCATCGGAATAATTTCTCCTGGGGCCTATTTGGGACGGCTTAGGATCTTAGCGTTGTGGTGTGCATTTCTAAATGGGTACAGTTGGGAACAATTTTAATTCCTCATTATTATTTAAGCTCGTTGAGTTTCAGTAATCTTATTATCAAAATAATTTTTCGATATTAAGAGAGTTTTTTTTTTTTAAAAGTGCTTACTGGATACATCATTTTGCACTTTTGTTTAAAACTTTTACATTCAGGACGTAAATATGGTACCTTAAATGACTTCCTGGATTCAACGTCATATGTAGAACTGTATAGTTAGTCTGTGGTAATATCCAATTGTAAAGGTACCTCTCGAGCTTAATTTCGAGGAGATTTGTTATTGCAAAAAACTCTACAAGGTCGAGGCATTTGAAATCTCGGGAGTTAGGGATGCTAGTTCTAATATATATATCTTCTGTTGTTATCGTAATCCTGTTAGCAGAAATTTTAATGTTTTCATGGAACAACTCGAAAAGTTTTTAGAGCACTTTTTTGACAAGAAATGTATTCTGGTAGGGGATTTTAACGTTAATATGTTGGCGGACGACGCGCAGAGCCATGAGTTCATCAAGCTCCTGAAATGCTACAATTTTGACTACTTAATTAATGAAATTACTTTTATTAGGAAGAACATAGGATCTTGCCTGGATAACATAATAACCAATATAAAAGATGACACAATTAGCGACATCATTGTTGACCACAATGGATTAGGCGATGGTCATGCTGGGTTGTTGTGCTCGTGTACGGTAGATTGCGTTGGCAAACATAATTCTATGCAGAGAGTCGAAGTTGAACGCAGAGATAATCGGCCAGAAAATTTAAAAAAATTCAGGGAGAGTGTTTTGGAGATAAATTGGTTTGTGATGGGAGTTAATAGTTTCATAACTAAATTAATTTATTTGTATAATAATAATTTCTCAAAAAAGAAGAAAATGATCAGAAAGAACAATAGGAATAAACTTAATTGGATTACAAAAGGAGTAAAAATCTCAAGTAAAATGAAAAGATTCCTGGTCATCAATATTAAAAATAATCAAAATTCATTCGTATCAAATTACAAACAGACTTACATTCAAGTATACAAAAGAGTTATCAGAATAGCAAAACAGTTATCGGTGCAAGAAGAAGTTATGAATGCAAAAGATTCGATTAAAGCTATTTGGAAAGTTGTTAATAAGCATAGAAATGTGAACAATAAAACTAGTACTAATGACTTAATTACACTAAAAATAGATGACAATGTTGTTCATAAGCCACAGGAAGTTGCTAACACTTTCATGAAAAAATTTGAGCAAGACAACATTATGGATGGTAACTTTAACGATAGAGAGTCCGCCATAAGAGCTCTTACTCATAACACTTCTTATGTAGAGACGGACATGCAATTCGAAAGAGTTACCAGTAAAGAAATTTGCAAAATAGTCAAAGCTATGCCAAGAAAGAATTCATATGGTCTTGATGAAATCCCCATTACATTAATAAAAGATAACATTGACATTTTATCAGATCCTCTATCATATTTTTATAATTTGTGTATTAAGGAAGATGTATTTCCAGAACAGCTTAAGATAGCTAGAATAATTCCAATCTATAAGGGAAAGGGTTCGAAAACTGATCCCAAGAATTGCCGACCGATATCGCTTCTGCCAATATTATCCAAAATTTATGAAAAAATTATTAAAATAAGACTTAATAGACATTTACTCACAAATAATATAATCAATGCAAGACAATTTGGCTATCAACACGGAGTTGGTACCAACGATGCGATAAATAGACTACTGGATGATGCTATAAAAAAATTAAATGAAAAACAGAAAGTAGGCGGTCTGTTTTTGGATTTAAGCTCCGCTTTCGATACAATTGACCATGACATTTTACTAAACAAACTACAGCACTATGGGATAAGGGGGAAACCGCTAAACTTAATTAATTCCTACCTTAGAAATCGACGGCAATATGTAGAGTTAAGGGCAACTGATAGTAATAGAGAGGTTGTCTATAAATCAGCATTGACTGACAGTACAAGGGGTGTCCCACAGGGGTCGATATTGGGACCAATTTTATTTATAATATTTACTAATGATCTTGTAAACTACATGAAAATTTATTTAGCCGATCTCCGTTTAGTTGTTTTTGCGGATGACACTAATGCGATTGTTTCAGCAGGCTCAGTTGCGGATCTTACGGTGAAGCTGAACATTGCACTAGCTGGTTTTGACACGTGGTTTAAAATGAATAATTTGATAATGAACATGAAAAAGACGAATCTAATGTTATTTAAGTCTACTTCTAAAAATAATGAAAAGCTTATTGTGAATTTTAATGACATTGTAATTGAATCAGTTGACATAGTTAAATTTTTAGGTATTAATATTGACATGTTACTTAAGTGGAAATCTGAATTGAAATCTATAAATAATTACTTAAGCTCTGCATGCTACGCGTTAAGAAGTCTTAGAGATGAAGTGACGCTGAAACAGTTAAAGATAGTTTATTTTGCACTAGTGGAATCCAGGCTTCGCTACAGCATACTATTTTGGGGAAACAGCTATAACTACAATGTTAATTCAGCATTTGTGATGCAAAAGAGAGCGATTAGGACGATGTTGCGCATATCCCAAACTGAATCATGTAGGGATCATTTTATTAACTTGCGCATACTTACTGTGCCTTGTTTATATATGTTAATTCTGTTGACATACCAAGTAAAACATTTGAACTCATTTGAAACTCCTGAGGCACGGGCAATAAGAGAAAAAACTAGAAGACGGGACATAGTACAGGACTTTACACCTCTGCTAAACATAGCAGAGCACAGCGTACGGCACCAGTCTGTAAAACTCTACAATAAATTGCCTATCCGCTTTAAAAGCATTTATAATGTAGACAAATTCAAAAATAATCTTAAAGAATTCTTGTTGAAGAAGTGCTACTATTCTTTGGAAGAGTTCTATGCAGACAAATCTAAGTCTGAGAATCTGTGATAATAATAATAGACTTTTGACATTGTAATTGTAATGAATATTTTTATGACATTTGTGATTTTATTAATAATTATCTATACTACGTTTTTGTAATTTTTTTTTTTAATGACTCATGTTTAAATTATTGTTGTTTATTATTATTTTATTCTTTTGACATTTGCGTATTTATACTATTATATAATTTAGATTTAATATTAAGTTAAATTCTGTAACATTGACATTTTCATCTTGAATATTTATACATAATTGTATTGTTTCATTTGCCTTTGTATAAAACTAATTAAATGTTTATCTTACCGTTAATTTTTGTAATTAGGTATGTTCGCTATGGATGTATTTTATTTTTGTTAATTTTATTAATTCGTTATTATCGTGTAAAAATCCGACACAATGAAAATTGTTTGAGAATAAAATAAATGAAATGAAATGAAACCTTTATCTTCTATGCATTTCTACTTCCCTGGTAGATAGTTTGCGTGAGATAGTTAAAAAATCCTTCGGAAACAATGGTAAATCACGATTGTGCACCAGAAGTGTGCGGATTACAAAACTTTTGTCACGTTAGAAATCTCAATATGGGACGAACCCGGAACGATTTCAGCTTTAAATTTGAATATCTGTGTTCGGACTACTTTGGGCCGAGGCGAGTGGGACGAACCCGGAATATCTCAATACTACAAAAATGGTTACAACTTACCGAGATGTGCCCATTTTCATAAACTGTTGGATCATCTTCAGTGCCGGGAGGTTCCGTAGTGTAGCTTCCCTTACTAAATAGCCTTACATTATTAAACACGGCAGGTAATTTGATGTTTGAGATAATTTTGTGCAAAATGCTGCTTACTTTTTATTTTTCCCTAACGTAAAAATGAGTTTGCATTTCAAGTTCAAATGAAACGAATTTAGAAATGTTACTTGTTTAAACTTGGAAATAAACAAAGATTATAATGTTCCACGACTATAACCGCTCAGGAAACGAAATATAAATTCGACCAATAATTTGAACAATAAGGCTAAAGTAATGATTCTGTCGAACTCTCTTGGTATCCTTATTGGCGGGCGGACATGAATAATAATTATTCTGCGACGCAATTAAATGCTTTTATCAAAGTTTGTAAGAGTCGATTTTTTTGTAAGCTTTCGACAACAGGAGGCATTGTTTCACTGACCTCCAAATGGTATCATTTATATATGCTGCCAGTGTGTCGTCCGTGCTTTTTAAGTATCAAAATAATCCGTCCCGAGGAACTATTTACCTTCCTGTCAAATTTCATCAAGATCCGTTCAGCCGTTTATTCAACAGACAGACAGACAGATAGATAAACAGACAAAGTTACTTTAGAATTTATAATATTAGTATGGATTAGTTTTATGCATGTATCTGTGGCAGGCATCAAAGCTCCTAAACGGGTGAACTGGTTTTGATTCGTTTTTTATTTGAAAGTTTCTTAGCTATATCTTTATGTTTCTTTAAATAAAGAAAAGAAAATCTCAAGAGGCCTATGAATTTGCTCCCCTTGGAGTCGAGACCCTAGGTCTGTGGGGTAACGAGGCTCTCCGGGTTTTCAAAAAATTACATGAGCTTCAGGTCGAAGCGACGCGTGACCCGAGAGCTGGTGAGCATCTCTCACATTGATATACAGCGGGGCAATGCAGCCAGTGTCTTGGGCACGCTTTTGACTGGTTGGTTGGATGATATGGTTCACTTGAGCTACCTGTAGATTATTTGCAACAAGCTGCAGTTAGCTGAATTGTTTCAATTTTAAATTTAGTAGTTTATTATTTACTTGTAATTTTTTGCTTCATTAACCAACTTTTAAATAATATGCTTTTTAAATGTTGTGGTGGATCAATATTGAAAGTTACATTTTCGTCGAGGGTTTTAAATGACCTAGAAAATAACGTACTATTAAAGCCACACGTTTAAATCAGAAAGCTATAATCATTTATCCTTTCGTCAAATAAAAGGGCACATAAAGCGTAGGAAAGTTAGAGGCAATTCCTTCCAGTCATTACATCCAGTGAATTGTATTCATCGCGAAACGGAATAGCCTATAATTTCGCCGATGTTCGAATCAAAGTTAGGTCTGTCTGCCTCGATGAGTTTGTACAACCATCAAAGTTTTCAGTAAAGGAAAAGTTTATGGATACATTTCGTTCAATCGACAAGGTTTTTACTGGACTGTTCAGTAATTACGTTCAGCTTATTTAATACAATACTGTACAATAAAATACAAAAATATTTTATTGTACACCAGAAAAACAACATTAGAAAAAGACATTACATTAGGGTGGCCTTATCGCTTAGAAGCGACCTCATCCAGGTTACCTTTGGATGGAATTTTTTTAGGAATTAAAGAGAGGAAAGTTTATTGTTTTCTCACAAAGGATTACGTTCGCTTAATTCTAACTTGTATGTATGTATGTTGTGTGTTCGTTTATAAATGTGCCAAATATGTGGCACTGCGCTGTGACCGCGGACGTAAAGTCAAAACTTATCTAGTTTTAAGTGTCTCATAAAATGAGAAAAGTGAAGGTTATCGCAAAATATACAATCTACAGGTACTATTATAAAGAGGCATAAAGTTTGTGAATCGTTTGTGACGTAGTAGGGGGTAATCTCTGGATCTACTGAACCGATTTCAAAAATTATTTCACCATTAGAAAGCTTACTTTTCAGTTAGTGACATGGGCTATGTTTTATCCCGGAATACACAGTGAGAACGGGAACTACGCGGGTGAAACCGCATGAAGCCCGCTAGTGTTGAATAAAGTATAATAAAGAATAAATAAATAGCACTACCTTCGTTCTACAGATAAATTTATCATCGGCAAAATCAATAACTTTTATTTAACAAGGCTAACTTAAATAACCAAGTCAAACCTAAACTAAATTATTATCATACTAGCGGTCCGCCCCGACTTCGCACAGGTATATTCTATAGCTTATCTTCATCAGGGATAATTTAGGATTCTAATGGTGAAAGAATTTTTCAAATCGGTCCAGTAGTTTCAGGGCCTGTTCAATTCTCACAAACAAACATATCTTTCCTCTTTACAATATTACTATAGATAAGGTATTATTATTATTGGGGTAAACGTGTTCTTGAGTGGAGACCGCGACTCAGCAAACGTAGTGTACGACGCCCTCCGACCTCCGACCAGGTGGGATGACGATTTGCGAAGACTGCTGGCAGATGCTGGATGCGACAAGCTGAAGACAGGGCGCTATGGCGCTCATTAGGGGAGGCCTATGTCCAGCAGTGGGCAAATAAAGGCTGATGATGATGAAGGTGTTATTATCCGTATTTATATTTTTGGTTCCGAGTCTCCTCTAATGTGTGCCAATTAAATCTGTAGGGGTGATCTGGTAACCTCCCTAAATTTACCTTTTAAAAAAATTTAAGTTAACAAAAAATCAAAGTGATCACTTTATTTCCTAGTTTTACCTATGTAATTTAATTTTTTTGTGACGTGTTCAAGAGTCCTGTAAGGTCTAAAGGAAATAAAGCACTGTGATGTTTGATGTTTATATGGATTTTTACTCGATATGGAGTAAAGTTAAAATGTTTTTTTATCAAATAAAATAAAATAATGCTGGACAATTCACACAGCATTATCTAGCCACAAGCTAAGCAGAGCTTGTGTTATGGATACTAGATAACTGATTTAATATAATACAATTCATTTTAGAAAATAGATGTAAGTGTAAATATTAATTGTAAATATTTTCAGTAATAAAGCGAAAATTATACAATACATAGATAGATATTTTTTATTATTATAGAAAACGACCAGAACACCCTGAACAAATGTCTGCAGACCTCACACACATTTGTCCCGAGGCGGAAATCGAACCCGCAACCTTCTGCGTCGCAGGCAGACCTTCGCCTACCGCGCCACATCGTCATTTCTAAGATAATAAAACATTGCTCAGCCGATCAAAAGCAGAGACTACAAACTTTCCATAGAGAACCCCACACTATTATCTTATACGAGCAAGTTTTAGTATGGAACTGGGTTTATAACAGACAAAGGGTAAAATATCCACTTGACTGAATAAAATAGATTCAATAGGCCCATTTAGACAAAGGATCAGGCGTGCCAGTTACCACCGAGTATATGGAACTCGATGGTTCAGCCGCACAATTATAGCAGAGGATTATAGTCCGTTCATAAAAACCGGCTTATTTTTTTCATTATTCACGTTGAAAGAGTTCACTGGTTGTCGTTCCCTTGTTAAAGTATTTCCAGCTCTTTCAAAGGCCCTATTCTGTCATACTTACATCTTTACTAAGACGATGGTGTCGTTACATTTAATTTAAGTTTTATCAGTTGAGCTGAGATTGATTGCAACAGTCTGCAGATAGCTCAATTGTTCCAATTAAAAATACTATTTTTATTTAATT
Organism: Eupithecia vulgata; assembly: GCA_946478455.1. Taxonomy (NCBI): domain Eukaryota; kingdom Metazoa; phylum Arthropoda; class Insecta; order Lepidoptera; family Geometridae; genus Eupithecia; species Eupithecia vulgata. The sequence continues at coordinate 4,496,948 of OX297869.1, read as the reverse complement.
CTATTATTTGATTGTAATTTTTTTGTTAATAAAGAACAAGGTCAATATCAATAATCAACATCAGTAACATATTTAAGTTATTAAAGAATTAATAAGATTTTGGAACTAAGTTCCTTATCGCGCGTTGTGAAAGGGGGCTGGACGGAAAAAATTCTCACGAAAAGTTGTAACGACACTTTTTGCTATAGCAAGCTATTGTAAGCCGTGCGGCGTGCGCATGTTTCTCTGTCTGTCTCTCTCTCTCTCTCTCTTATAGAAAGGAACTTCGTTCCATCCGGGTGTCCCTTGACACCTCTCAACTTTTTTTTTGTTGTTGTAACATTTTCGGTTTGCTTTGGACGATGAATCTCTGCTTTAGATAAACATTGGTAGCGATTCTGTTGGCATAAAACCTAAACTAAACTAGCCTAAAATTGTTGACGTCTCTTTTTTTTTCGATCGAACAAAAGGGGACAGCTACATTTTTACACTAGATTAGTTTAGGTATTGTGCGAACAAAATCACTACCATTGTATTGTATAACTTATTCACTGCTTAGCTTTTTTTTTCAGTTTGGGATTATACCTTAGATGAAACTAACAACAGATGGTGGGACGTACGTCAATAGAGTCATGGTTGAAATCATTATATCAATCCTGTACAAAAGCACCGCACTTATTATAATCGATAGGCACTATCTAGAGTTTATTACATCTACGTGGTGATTTTGCACTGTCATAGTGAAGCTATTAATTTAGTAGAATAGGACCCCAGATATCTCGTTATAATTTTAATTACAGTTATGAGAAAATTAATAAGGTTTTCTTTGTTGTTTTAACCTTTTCGGTTTGCGTTGGAGGACGAATTGGGCGTTGGCTTTCGGTTAGATAAACGTTATTCAGTTTAACACTTTGAACGTGGGCAGATGAGAGTAGGTAGGTGTTTACAATTTTACACATCACCATCATCATCATCATCATCAGCCTATACCAGTCCACAGCTGGATATAGGCCTCTCCTAATGAGCGCCATAGCGCCCTGTCTTCAGCTTGCCGCATCCAACATCTGACAGCAGTTTTTCGCAAATCGTCATCCCACCTGGTCGGAGGGCGTCTTACACTACGTTTGCCGAGTCGCGGTCTCCACTCAAGAACACGTTTACCCCAGCGGTTGTCGGTTCTTCTCGAAATATTAGTTTTTTTTTTTCAATTTTACTGAACTTTCTTAATAAAATAAGTATATGCCGTGATCCATTTTTAGCAATATTAAGCTTAATGTTTGTCCAATTTTAGGACATCGTTAAGGTCTTTAGGATTAAAATCCTAAAGTCCTTAAGTCCTAATCCTTATAGTTTGTCCGATTTTTATTATATGTTATTCTGATATATAAGCTATACTATTAGTAAAGTTTCACCAAAATCAACAACAAACATACTTACATACATCCTCACAAACTTTCACGTTTATAATATTAGTAGGATTCTAGTACATTAGGATGTTATCACAAAACACACCTATTTACTCCAAGGCTCGTATTATATGATTATCTAGATAGAAAATAGAACTGGCTTTAAAAAGAGCTGGTCTAGTTTCTAGAATAAGGTTGCCTTGCGATGTCTGACGCGATAGTACCTAATAAGTACAATGTGCAGTCAAAGGGAGCTTATATTTTCTTTATTAAACATTGTCTGAGGAAATAATTGGCTAGAGTGAAGCTAGCCATAAGACTTTAACAAAAACTACTTTGATGCAAGGAAAATAAGTCTTACTTTACAAACGGAAGGTGATAGCTAAGACCTAAATGTTACTTTTACATTATCCTCTGGTTCGTTCAACTCACTATCTAGTATTTATTTATTTATTCATTCACAAAGATAACAATCAAAAATAGATAAACACAAAGTAGTATTACAATAATTTAGATCTAGATTGAAATCAATTATGTGAATACAGAAAAGTAATGTTACATGCATTAGATTTAAAATACCTTAGGACGTGAAGAAGAAAGATATTCAAACATTGTTACTTAATTGACATAACAGACAGTATATCCATCTACAGCCTAGATTATGATTTATACTTAGACGCAGGCACCCTAGTGGATCCACAAAACCAGAAACGTGTTTTTGTAGGAGTTATGGTAAATAAAAGTCGAAAAAATAGGTAAATACTAAAATCCAAGCCGCCTATACCTAACTTTTTCTTAAAACAGCTTTGCTCGTGGTCTCTTAGCTTCTCCAGCCGAAAATTTCACAGTTCCCACCATCTTTGGTTTTCGTAGAGGAACTACGCCGATATTAGAAAGGGGCCTGAAGTTTTGTGAAAAAGTCATTGTTTATGGTTCTGGTTAAGCCTGTTTTTGTGTTATGTATGGCATTTACTGTTAAATAAAATTAAAAACGCTACCAAAATTAACAAAAATCACTTATAAAAATATCTAATCTTTTTTTATATACAAGTTTATCTTCCCACAACTTTTATTTTATCCTACGGTTGCGCATTTGACTCTTCTGTTTGCCAAGGCATGTCGGTTTAGTATACTTTACACTGGCTTGAAAATAAATTGGTCTCTCGGTACTGTAAGCATGTTTCTGAGTTCACTTCGACTCGAGGGACCGAAGACATTGTTGCTTATGTAAGCAGCTTATCGCGTTCCCGTAGTTTTATATACCTACAATACAAACAATTTACAGTTAAAGTTAATTTTCCGTTCAAAATTCATTCTCTTATTTTATTCACAGAATTTGTTAAGTAGCTAAACATTTCACGCGGCATTTTGAAACCTTAAAGTAAACAGAATTGAATACGAATGTAAGCGGGTTAACTACGAACCTTATTTCTGTTGGAAGAACACCAACGTTTCACCAAGAGTGAATAGGTATCTTCAAGACCTTCGTGATACATCGTCGGCCACATCTTCACTTTCCATCACGTGAGATTGTGGTAAAACTAAGGTCTATAAAAAAAAACCTTAACGAGGGACTTCTTCATGTGTATAAATGATCCCGCGATAATATGTATACGCGCCGTAAAGAATGTTAAATAAATAAATAAATAATACTGGACAATTTACACACTATTATCTAGCCCCAAGGTAGCATAGCTTGTGTTATGGGTACTAGATAACTGATATAGGTACATAATACAATACAATACATAGATAGATATTTTTGATTATACATAAAAAACGACCAGAACACCCTGAACAAATGTCTGCAGATCGTACACACATTTGTCCCGAGGCGGGAATCGAACCCGCAACCTACTGCGTCGCAGGCGGACCTTCGCCCACCGCGCCACAGAGGTCGTCGTAATGTTCCTAAGTTAAACAAATAGTTACCTACATGTTTTATTTTTTTACATTAATTTAGTATTGATTTAATTTATGTAATTTTGTTCTGTAATTATAAAAATAGGTAACGGTCCATTTTGTGAGATTTTATCAACATAAGGTTAATTATTAATATTTATTTGGATATATATTTAATTAAAACATATTGTTTATCATCTGACTGTCTGTGTTCATAAAAATATTGTATAAAAAGAAAATCCGTTTTTTGGCCGTAAGTTTTGTTATGTATCATAGTTGTATTAATTAAGGGCTGTGGATTTTGTTTAATAAATAAATAAATGTTGACACCAGCCTGGAAGTGGTGTCTACATGGAAAGTAGAGTAGCAGTATAAAGACGTATGTAGATACTCCTAGTTCAGTATGCACCCAGATCATAATAACTCCCGACACAATGATGTCTCCGCGAGATAAAGATGTCTCTCAAGCTCCTCGGCATCATCAACAAGCAGCGCACCCCCCACCATCCCCGCCTCCGGCAGTCGCTGCTCGTGCGCAGCGAGCGGTGTTGCGCAGTGCTCGAAGGGATGCGGTACGCGCGCTTCTAGAACCCTAAAAAAGTATCTCCTAATAGGATGAAGTTGGTGTTCTTCCAACAGAAATGATGTTCGTAGTTAACCCACTTACATCAGTAATGAATCAGCTAATTCTGTAAAAGTTCGTCATTCACCTTTAAAATGGTTAAAGTTAAACTCAAACTCAAATCGGTTATAGCTGGTTCGGAATCAGTGGAATCGGTAAATTCTGGTAAGTTGTATTTGAATGTACGCGGGTTAACAACTAACCTAGTTTGTATTAGTTAGAAGAATACCAACGTTTCATCCTATAACGAAGAACCTCTTCAGGGACAGTGCGGTTCGAGTTGCGCTCGTTTCGCAGCGTGCACTCTGGTAAATTATGGTAAAGATCCGTAAGACTAACCTACCTTCAAACCTAGTAAGGTAAGTGTACCAGTAGAAAAAAAAACTTTTCTTTAAACATGACTTTACACTAAAAGATTTCAACTCCCAGGATAAGTTTCCAATAGTCAAGTAATTTCCGCTGCATCCGACAAGAATGCTCAAAGAAAACTGAACTTCCTAAGAGTTAGAAAAACTTAGAGAGCTTCTAAAAGTGTTCAGCGGCTTCTTTTATTGCGTTAAATGGGGCGAGATTGTTGGAACGTGATAGTATGTACAGTTGGCTACACTAAGGAACAATCCACACATACCACAACCACATCATAACCACACGACAACGGCAACACGTGGTCGGGTCCTAATTTGTATGAAAATGATAGTTTAATTATAATAATAATAATAATGCTGGACAATTCACATAGCATTATCTAGCCCCTTGGGGCTAGTACCCACAACACAAGCTCTACTTAGCTTGCTAAGCAGAGCTTGTGTTATGGGTTCTAGATAATTGATATACATAATATAATACAATACATAAATAGACATTTTTTATTATAAGTATATAGAAAACGACCAGAACACCCTGAACAGAACTGCAGATCGTACACACATTAGTCCTGAGGCGGGAATCGAACCCGTAACCTTCTGCGTCGCAGGCAGACCTTTGCACACCGCGCCACATAGGTCGTCAAACTCAATTCACATAGCTTTTTTCGCTTCTTCTGCTTCTTAGCTTCATTGTGTTTCTCGCACTGGGTGGGGCGCGGGTTCGATCTTGCTGAAATCGTTATTTTTTGGGATATTATTTAGTACAATTCACACTTCTAATTCAACCGTGTGGTTGGTACCGGTTACATCGAAACTACCAGCCACACTGCTCACGAGCTGCCAGCTATCAACGCAGCCACGTTGACATTTTGTAATTCCCACAAGGGAAGTGCAAAAAGCGGCACTATTCACACGTATAACGTAACCACTACTTAACCACTTTTTGTCGCTGCGATGTGGTGTGGTTGTGGTGTCAATTGACCCTAAGGTGCATTGTGATGATGATTGTATACTTTAGAAAGTACCTTGTCATATTAAAGTCTCACACAACTGTTGCCAATATTTGTGTATGGCACAAATATTTTGACGCGACAAGAGATTTATAGAAAGGATTTTTCTCCTTTTCCTGTTTCTTCCTGAAAACTTAAAAACAGTGTGTCGACCTCTGTGGCGCGAGGAGTAAAGGTCTGACTGCGACGCAGCAGGTTGCGGGTTCGCTTCCCGCCTCGGGACAAATATATGTAGCTATTTGTTCAGGGTATTCTGGATGTTTTCTATGTTTAAGTAATGAAAAAAAAAACCATCTATGTAGTAGATTGTATTGTATTATGTATATCAGCTACCTAGTACCCATAACACAAGCTCTGCTTAGCTTGGGACTAGATAATGCTGTGTGGATTGTCCAGCATAAATATTATTATTGTACACTACGTTTATTACCAGTTAAAATTACAATTTAAAAACATAAATATTTTTAAACTAATAAACAACAATGCGCTAAAAACGTATCGAACGGTTCATTTGCATTTTTACGGTTGGAAAATAATGACAGCACAATATTTTCACACTCGTCTGGCACGCGCTCACGGGGCGTTATTTAGTTGACGGCTCCCAATATAAAATGAATATTAAATTACGAGGTTTAACACATTTTGATATTATTTTAGTGTGTGTTTTGGCTAAGGTAGGCATTTGCCGTGTGATGCCGGCTTATAATTTTCACCACCCCAACTCTTCCCGTGGGTTTCGTAAGAGGCGGCTAAGGGACATACACCGGGGGGCCGGGCACCAGCGCCAATGCAGAATAGATCTACCATCGAACTGCGATCCCCAACCCACATGCCCAGCTTAAAGATTATGGGCATTATTGAGATAACAGCCAATAAAGCGATTATCGTGGGCTGCCTGCGTTCAGCAGTGGATCATTATAGCCTGTTGAGGTTGAGGGCTTTACCCCATTCACTGCCCAGACTACGCTGCGCTATTGCAAGCTGCTGTGTGTGCAGTGGTAAGTTTTTTGACAGGTAAAATCTATACTTCTCTATGTACTAATATTGTAAATTCGAAAGTGTGTTTGTATGTTTGTCCTTCACAACACTGATTAACTAAGCAACCAATCGACCTCTAGCATAGAGTTAGTTTAAAGGATGGAGAGTTTTTTAAGCTACTTTTTATCGCATACATCAGTTCCCATGGGATAGAAATAACCATAAACAACGCGTGCGAAGCCGCGAGCAGCAGCGGGGCGTTGCTAGTTCTATGATAATAATGAAACGCATTCAAGATATCCATCTGGTGCCGGCTTAGGCATCACCTTAACTCTTTCCGTGAGTGTCCTCGGAGGCGACTAAGACATACACCGAGGGGCGGGCAGCAGCGCCTCTTGCAGAATAGATTTACCACCGTACTGCGATCCCCAACCCTATATGGGCATTACCCCGAATGATATAAAAAATCAGGGTGATGCCTGCGTCCAGCAGTGGACTATTATATGTAGGCTGTTGAGGTGAGTTTGAGCTGATTCAAGATATGGCTTCCATATCACCTTGTTAATTATTCCTATGAAAGTAGTAAGTATTCATTAAATCAAAGAGTCTACGAAAGTTCTGCTACCTATTCATCAAATCAGGCCTATCTCCAGCTGTGGACGTGTTTGTGACACGTCTACTGCTGGAGATAGGCCTAACCTTTTATGCTATAATGGGTGTCAAAAGTTTATAACAAAATAGGAATAACCTGTACAAATAGGAAAGTCTGTAATATTCTGCGAAGTCTTTTGGTCCGTGTGAAGCGAATACCCGATGTAAACCCCTACACGAGCTGTTTTCTGATCCTCTTGCACTGTCACGTTCGAGGAGGCTTTTCTGGAACTTTGTTTTATCTGATCTGGATAATATTCAGAAGTTCGAAGAATTTACAATTTGTACAAGGAAGCAAATTGCTATCTTATTGGCACAAGTTGCGATGCTTTTGCAAACAATTCTCTGAAACAATATTGGTAGTGTCACCTTATTTTCTAGATTACTTTGGTGTTACGATTTTGGAAATAATGAGTACTTAATGATAGAAACAAATTCTAATGTTAATAGCAAATTTTGCATGTAATACAAGGCGAACAAAATTATCTGTAAATATCGTAAGGCTCTAGATTGTGGAGTGTAAAATATTGTAATTATGAAAGCATAATATATTTACAAAGATTTACAAAAGTTTCAACTAACCAACAGCCACTGTAGCTATAGCTACTAACCATGGGTTCCCTTTTGATTACCTGAAATAAATTATTTTATTACATATTTATTTATAATGTTTTTGAATATCCTTATATTTAAAGTGTTCTTTGACATAAAATATCTTGTACTAGCAGCGCTTCGTAGATTCACCAGCGTAGTTCCCGTTGCTATTCCATACTATAATCTATATCTGTGCCATATTTCACCCACATTCGTTCAGCCGTTCTGGCGTGATTGAGCAACAAACATCCATCTATCCACCCATTTATCTATCCAACCATCTATCTAAACTTGCACATTATAAATGTGCAAGTTTAGATAGATGGTTGGATGTTAGTGTGATTCTAGAACCATGTTTATTTTAATTATAGTGCCACAATACGGCCACAATGAAAACAAAAACATTGCTTCTCATTTCAAATCACCTGGTCTATTCTCGTTGGTACTAAAACAATGCTTTTCATAATTCAGCCAGCAGGTTGGCGGTAAATCTCCATCGTGGTTCGACGCCGATAAGAAAGTTGGCGCGAAATCGTTCGATAAATCAACTCGCATGCGACATAGTGATATCGCTTTATGGAGTGGGTTGTCGATGGCTTTGTGTTCATCAGTCAGTTGCGTTTTGTTAACTTGACACGTACCTATTCGGCAGGATAAATTACGAGTTCGTATTCCGCGTACGTCCCACTCGTCTAGGCTCAAAGTAGTCCGAACACGGAAAATCAAATGTAAGAGTGCGCCTAATGCAAAAATCAAGCAAAATGTGTATTTTTAAATACGATTTATCACAACTACACTAGCTAGCAACTAACTAAACAAACGTAAATGTTCAGATTAAAAAATACGATAGGTAGGGAAAAACCTGTAGAAGTCGAGTAATCAAATAGATTTTTTCAAATAAACTGGTTTCTTTACTGAAAATATACAAAATTCGCATAAAAACAGTTTAAATTTAAATGCTTCAAAGGCACAAAGGCACTATGCATTAAGTTTATGTTTAATGGTTTTCTTTACATACCCTATACTGCAATAAAGTTATATTTAATATATCTATCTTTAGACTTATAATTAATTCTTGACCCAGATAATTTTCAGTAATTATTAGTTAAGAGCCCTCCCTATTCATTTAAAATAAATGATTTCCCACAACTGCCCAACTAAATCCGGAGATTAACGAGAAAAACTTCAAGATGTAGTATTTTATGACGTAAATGCAGATTGAAGATCATTAGTCGACAATTACTTCGGAGTTCGAGATGAATAGACGAAGTTTGTCCGTCAACTATCCGGTGAAGTAAGTGAGAAAAAGTTCGCTCATTTACGTTCTCGAATCTCGGAAAATAAAATAAATTTGGAATTCGATTTGAAAAGAGTTCGTTGTTTGCTCTCGACTTTTTTGTCGAGTCGAACGTGGGTACCTCGAAAAGGACAGAATTGGGAGATTCAAACCGCGTGTCGATTTTCCCGGAATACAAAAGTACAAAATAGTTTATTCAAAAAATGTTAGTAACAAATAAAGTTAGAACTCTGTCTCCCGTGGTAGCTTCAATGTAGTTGTTACAAGAGAACAGCTTCTTCCCATATTTTAAACTAGAAATAGGTACATATGTATGTAATTAATATCTGATTTAACTACTAAAATAATAAGAAAGTGGTACTACAAATATAAATATCGAAGCAATATATTATCCTGAATATCTATGTGTAATGTTTTCGTAAATACGATTTGCTTGCAATCTGAAGGGCTCATTCACACAGCGGATCTGTTTTTACAGGACCATTGACCGGGGATACTGTCGGTTATGTAAACTTACTCCTACAACTAACTACACAAAACAAAAGCTAGCTACAATCATCTTCCACAAAACAGACATTTTCTATGTTTGAAAATGGAACAACTACCACAAGCCAATTAAAATGTACTTAGATTTCCAGTCCGCGTTTTATCACTTTGCATGCCATTAACTTGAACCTTATTCTCTGTTCATAAAGTCCATTTGACCTCCGTATCCGCTTTTCCACGTATTCGAGTATTGGACAATATCGGTCCATCTGGATTGATAAAGTCCTAGCATATTTGGATTGCAGTGATATTCCCAGTGAATGTAAGTCGGTAAGCCCTTATGTTGGCTTCAAGCTTACCGCATTGGATTTTCGTTTTTATTTCCGGCTCTCAAGTGCACCAAAATAACGACATAACTACATAATTTAAATACTAGAAATAAGAATAAACTCGCTGTGCCCACAACTAGACTCCACAAGGTGAATGTATCTTGTACATGGCAATGTATACGCTTCTACAACAAAATTTCAAGTGAGTTGTGATAAAATAAATAAAACGTCAAGTGCGAGTTAGACTCGCGCATCAAGGGTTCCGTACAAACTCCTACTCTTTAGCAAAGAAATCAGTCAAATCCAGACGAATAAGGCACAATAATTAAAGACTTGTGTCTAAACACAAGTTTAATCTAAACTTAGTTAGAGCAAGGTGTCATTATCTTTGACCCTGATAGGTTTAATACAAGTATACCGACTTTGTAACCCTATCTTTTTGTGAATAAATAAATTTTATTATTATTATTATAATAATTTTCTGATTTGATAACGATTATGACGTAACTTATTTAGTCCCTCGAACTATTGGCGTCTCGAGACTAAATAAGTTACGTCCAACCCTAGTGTAACAATTTTGTATGAATAAACCACAAATTTACGGTTTTCTGATTTTTCCCTTTACTTGTGCTATAAGTCATTGCTTCTTGCCAAATTTCATGGTTCTAGGTCAACGGAAAGTACCCTACAGGTTTTTGGTCCATGGCGAGATTCGAAAATTATTTTTTCTGTGAATATACTAAAAATTTACGGTTTTAGAATTTTTCCCTTTACTTGTGTTATAAGACCTTGCTTCTCACCAATTTTCATGGTTCTAGGTCAACGGGAAGTACCCTAAAGGTTTTTGGTCCATGGCAAGATTAAAAAATTATTTTTTCTGTGAATAAACTACAAATTTACGGTTTTCAGATTTTTCCCTTTAATTGTGTTATAATACCTTGCTTCTCACCAAATTTCATGGTTCTAGGTCAACGGGAAGTACCCTATAGGTTTTTGGTCCATGGCAAGATTAAAAAAATATTTTTTCTGTGAATAAATTACAAATTTACGGTTTTCGGATTTTTTCCATTACTTGTACTATAAGACCTTGCTTCTCACCAAATTTCATGGTTCTAGGTCAACGGGAAGTACCCTATAGGTTTTGTGTGCATGTGATTCCCTAGGAAAATTGAAAAAAAATTGACATAAACAGCTGTAACTTTTGATTGCGTTGACTTAGAAGTTTGATTTATATCGAGGCTTCAAGAGGTTACGAGCCTGCGTATATGATGTGAATATCAACTCGATAAGTCTACGCGTTTCTGAGAAAAGTGGGTTGACAGACGGACAGACGGACAGACGGACAGACGGACAGACGGACAGACGGACAACAAAGTGATCCTATAAGGGTTCCTTTTTTCCTTTTGAGGTACGGAACCCTAAAAACAAACATATCTGTTGTAAAAAGGCTGTTATAAAATATTAGATTATATACAGTTTTTATTCAACTAGAAAACTAACATACTAACAAGGTAAAGGTTTCTTGTTTGCTTCTTTACTTTACCTTAAAAAGATTGAAGTGGACAAAAAATCAAAGTGATCATTTTATTTCTTAGTTTTACTTTAGTAATCTGAGTTTTGTGACGTGTCCAAGAGTCTTGTAAGGTCTAAATGAAATAAAGCACTTTGATTTTTGAGTTTTTATACAGTCTCTGTGGTCTCACTGATTTGGAATCCTGTTTTAAAAAGTTGAAATAATGAGAAAATATTTATTTGCCTAAAGATTGAAGCTACTAAGTACGTACAATTTACTATCATCATCAGCCTATACCAGTCCACTGCTGTATAGGCCTCCCCTAATGAGCGCCATAGCGCCCTGTCTTCAGCTTGCCGCATCCAGCATCTGCCAGCAGTCTTTCGCAAATCGTCATCCCACCTGGTCGGAGGGCGTCCTACACTACGTTACCCGAGTCACGGTCTCCACTCAAGAACACGTTTACCCCAGCGGTTGTCGGTTCTTCTTGAAATATTGCCAGCCCACTGCCATTTCAGCTTGCTAATCCTTTGAGCTATGTCGATAACCTTGGCTCCTTGCCTTTACTATCAGTCTCCATAAAAAGCGGATCCCGTAAAACGAATACTATGTGAATGCGCCCTTGCTTCTTAGTGAGATCCTTGTTCATCTTTCTGCAGGTAAGATTTTCGCTGGATGTTTCATAAAGTTAATTTTACTTTATAAATTTTATAAACCTTACCTCATCACATTTTTAGAACGGAAAACCGTGTCTCAGGTAGATACCAATTTCATTCGCCCCGGTCACCGGTTTTGCTTTTTATTTTATTTGAACTCATTTCAGCGAGACAAAAATAAAGTTGAAATGGAGCAACGAGTCGAATAAAGCTGGAATTAGCAGGTCTCTTTGTTTCATGGCATTAATCCATTTTGGATTGTTTTAGCACGAAATTGTGTTATTGTGCATCTAGTTACTATTTATTTACTAACTAGTTTTTGGATGCAGCTTTTCACGTTACCATGATAGAAAGTAGCATATATATATGTAGGTACATTTTCAAAGTAGGTAGGTAAACCAAGATATTTATTTATTTAGATATTTATTTATTCAAGCTTAATAATTAACTTACAGACTACTTAGTCCAAAACGTTAACTATCTATAATACAAAGGATTTAAAACTAGTGAAAACTTAGATAAGATCTTAACTGATTATAAATTGAACTTAGGCTTTTAAAACTATCATGGTTATTAACATTAAAGTCATTTAAAACGTGATATTTACCATGATTGATTTTGATTTCGAAATATTGGAAAACTCAAAAATCGAATCATGGTAAATATCCCGTTTTAAATGACTTTAATGAACTTAGGCTGTCATCAAATATGTTGGAACTCCAGAAGAAACTTGTTAAGGAGAGTGAGTGCCCGTAGAGTAGGTGCGTTATTAGCGTGCTGAGTTCAAGATCGGTACCTACCTAATTATTGTTATATTTAAGGTCATTTATATCATATCACCTTTCACATGTCATATCCCATGGAAACTGTAGCATGAAATAAAAAAATACCCTACTTTTATGATGTTCCAGGTGCAGGCTATATCTGTGCAACATTTCAGCCCGACCCGTTCAGTAGTTTTAGCGTGAATAATTAACAAACGTCCATCCATCCAAACTTTCGCATTCATAATATTTATTTGTTACAACATTATATTCATAATCATCAGCCTATGTTAGTCCACTGTTGGACATAGGCCTCCTCTAATGAGTGACAAAGCATCCTGTCTGTAATATTAGTGTGATTTAGTCAATTTAGTATCTGAGTAACAAAATAGTAAAAATAAACAAAAAATTGAGCTTCCAATTAGAGAGGGTTCCTAATTTAAAATCCCTTGTGAATTAGGTAATCGTATTTTCAATTCGAATATCAAAAACCGCCAGCGCTAAATATTCAAACCGCATTCCAGCCGAACCGAATTACGTTCTAAATTCAAATCCAAATACCGCACAAGCTAGCAGACAACCACAAACTTGTATTGTGTCATGTCCGGGACGTCTCGAGTCCGTCGTCGCTTCCGTTTCCGTTACAACTAGATTTTGAAAGTTGGTTGAATATGGAACGTCAGAGTACGTATCTGGTGAGATTATTTTCTATGCAGTTGGCTTAAAATTGATAGACGCTTGGCCGTGGGGCGGTTGCCTGAACCACAGCCTGAACGGCGAATAAATCGACCGCTCCAACTTTAACAGTAGATGTCGTAAGTCTCTAATAATAATTATAATATTAACGCTGGACAATTCACACAGCATTATCTAGCCCAAAGCCAAGTTTGTGTTATGGGTACTAGATAACTGATATACATAATATAATACAATACATAGATAGATATTTTTCCTATACATAGAAAACGACCAACAACCTGAACAAATATCTGCAGATCGTACAAACTGATCATACAAATTTGGCCCGAGGCTGGAATCGAACCCACAACGTCGTAGAAAGGTCGTAAAGAGGTCGTACAACCACTTTTTACAACCATTATGACAATACTCCCTCGTTGTTTGATGAAGGTATTTTTAGTAGTGGATGTGTATTTGCTAATGAGGTAACACACTGAAAACGAACGCTTGTAGGATTTAGAACTTTATAACAGAATTAATAAAGTAGAAACAGAAAGCGCACTGTATGAAACACATTGCCAACTTCAATAACATGAACCACAATCACAATAGAGACTCCTTTGATGCCTAATACAACACGTAGTAAACATTTCCGATATTGTGTCGGAGCTAAGGAAAGGACTCGTGTACACTAGGGTAACTAAATGCTAGCGAGTTCTAAGTTGGATATACATAAAACTTCAAACATCAAAGTGCTTTAATTCCTTCAGACCTTACAGGACTCTTGGACACATCAGAAAAAACCAAATTACATAAGCAAAAAGAACATTCGAAGACTTTTCACAATGAACTTCTTTTTTCAAAAATGTTCCTTTTTCAAATTTTTCATCTAAATATTGACTGATAAAAACAAATCACATCCGATGTTCTATTTTGAAATTTAACCTTGTATCAATCTGATCTATACAGGCTACTGTAAAAAGTTTGAAAGCATAGTTGTCATAGACACGTGTAGAGAACCCTCTACGTGTACACTTGCTACATGTTTAATTCAACAGCCAGCGAGGTATACAGTCGGAAAAGTGTTGTCGATTTGCAATGATAAGTGTCTGTAGAAACTACGTTTTAGCACGAGTGCAGTCGCGCTGTCAGCACGATTTACACAAGTTTCGCGATTAGTAAGTATCTGAGAATTCGTTATAAACTATCGGATAGTTTTCGAGCCACGAGACCATTTGAAGATGGTATCGAGACCTGATCGTGACGTCTTATTTTTCCATAGGTATGGTACAGCGCCTCTATAGTGCGGATACGCAAATCCTATACAAATACCAGGACCGATGTGGCGTAGTGGGCGAAGGTCTGCCTGCGGCGCAGAATGTCGCGGGTTCGAATCCCGCCTCGGGACAAATGTATGTACGATCTGCAAACATTTGATTAGGGTGTTCTGGTCATTTTCTATATATAATAAAAAATATCTATCTATTGTATTATATTATGTATATCAGTTATCTAGTACCCATAACACAAGCTCTGCTTAGCTTGGGGCTAGATAATGCAGTGTGGATTGTCCAGCATTATTTATTTATTTGTATTTTTGTATGTTACATACATGTCGTTACATACAAATCTTTTCTCTTCATAATATTAGTGTAGATAATTTTTTTTTAAATACAGAAACATGAAAAAATACCGTTTTTATCACGTCAACATAGGGTTCACATTCAGCAGTTTATTTTCCAACTTTCACTAGCATTTTGGAAGACCATTCATTTGACCCAGAATAATACGTGTTCTGATTTCAAATACTGATAGAGCAAAGAGGCTCGATTGGCAAAGATAGTGGTCAGTCGTGCGAAGTGATTATGGTACATTTTTTTTCGTCCACGTTCCTGAATTTGGGAATTTACTGACTATTGAAACAATGAGGTTCATATTTTCTTATATCCCTCTACTAACGTATGCAAATACTTACATAAAATGTATTTTGCGATACATCGTCGGCCACATCTTCAATTTCCATCAGGTGAGATTGTGGTCAAACTAAGGTGTATAGACGATAAAAAAGTCGGTAAAAGGCAGATATATTGCCGCAAAACCATTCTTCCAAATCAATTTTTAGTTAAAAGAGAAATTAGTCTTAGACACAGTTATTAAGAAAATTACAATAACAGAATAAATTAATTTGAACTAGTATTTATACATTTTATAAATCTAAGGTGTCACAAGAAGGCAGAGTGTCCAGAATGCTGACAGCAAATATAAGTTGTGACTAAAATAAATTGAGGTCACAGTTCGGCAATTTTTGACAATGCCTACGTACCTTGAAATGAAGATAATTTTGAGAGAACTCGTATTAAACCTTTTCTGATGTTATCAAAAAAGCAAAGCTATATTACAAAAATCTGGAATTTGAATTTTTATCGAGTTTGCCGACCGTTTCTCGAACAATAACCGTCCTATTATGCGCGACGCCCAAACTTTTCCCAGCGCGAAAAATATTTTTCTTTCAAGCACAATATCGTGCAAAAACTATGTAGCGAAGATAACTTTATTTAAGGCGCATACCCCACCCAAACTAGCGCCGCCACCTACTTTATGCCTAAACTAAATAGAATAAAACTATAACAGAGGCATTAAAAAAAGCTTATTATAGGTATCACAAAAAGTGGAGACCCATTTTTAGATGGGAATGTTTATAAGCAAGCCGCGGTAGTTTCTAAGAAATCCTACTACTGAGGGACGTATGTGGGTTCAAGTCCCGTCAAAGTCATTTTTTTAATAAGTACTTTTTTATTTCTTAATAAAAGTTTAAACTTACACCTTACTGCTGATTACAAATATTTGCAATTGAAACAGTTGAGCTATCTGCAGGCTGTTGCAAACAGTCTAGAGGTAGCCCAAACGATCCAATTCAATTGGATAAACTACCAATCGGAAACGTCCCCGAAACGCTGCTGGCTACAAACTTTGAGCAATTATAATGTTAAGATAATGAAACCACATACGTTCTATCACAATATCGCACTAATTATAAACCCGAAATTCGGATGGATAGATGAATGGATTTTAAAATTTTGACTTTTTGACGCTAAAACTTCTTCACGAATCGAGTTGAAATTTTGCATAGACGTAAGTCTTGATCTGGTATAAAACATAGACTACAATTTTCCCATAAATCAGTTTCAATGGGATAGTATAGAAATAATCAAAAAGCGCCTGGGAAGCCGCGGCATAAACTTGTCTCCAAAACTAACAAACCCAATTAGCGCAAAAAAATAAACAGAAAAATGCTCATCATGGTCTTCGTTTCTCTTTAACTAAGAAATAACTTTGGCAAACAGTAATTTAAGTAAAAACTATCGTTACTTTTTGTTAAGCTCTGGAGCTTTTTGCATCAATTTATTTTGTTTTTATGTGAAAAGTCTCTATACCACAATAACTTAGAAATGACTTCTTATAATAAATACACTAGTCTTTATTCGGATATAGTACGAGTTTATTACTTTGTCAGTGAAGAAGAATTATTTTTTTGAGATGTAGTTATATTTGTGGGATAAGATTACGTAGGTAAGTACGTAAATTCCTTTGCCATTCATCAGTTAAGCTAATTTTAGATTGTTAGTAACAGTCTGAAGTTATATATCTCTATTCATTCTATAGTAAATACTAGTTCTGTTTAGTTTCTTTTAATTGACTGTAACTTTCCTCGGCCTGCATCCAGCGTGGACCATTATAGGCTGCTGAGGATTGTAAGTTTCTTTGATACTATAACCATAATTACTTTGATAAGTTTTGTTTATTCCAAGTCTACTGGGTAACCGACAGATTGTAAATTATTAGTTACTAGCTGACCCGCCTGCGATTTCATTCACATGGACTTTAGAAATAAGTACAGTATGTATACCACGTAAACTATGCTGCCAAAGTTGTATAACCAATCCTTTGCGATTTTAAAGATATTATGAAAAATCCTATAAATTCTCTTTATTCGATTACGACCCCATTTAAACTAATTTTTAAATACGAATTTCCAAAAAACCGTTCTTAACTACTTCTTTCAAGACGAACGAAACCTCCATGCAAATTTCAGCTTCGTAGTTCTTCAAGTTCCTGAGATTTCGTGATATGTCAGTGAGTCCCCTAACTTTGACCTTTAGGGTGTGAATTTCAAAAAACCCTGAAACACGAGTCTGTTTATTTAGAGTCGTCCTTCTACGCTACAAACTTTGACGGGCCAACAGATACGGGTCTGAAATTATCATAAGAATGACCTTTGACCCCATTTTAACTACCTTAGAATATGAATTTCCAAAAATCCATTCTTAGCAGGTGCCTACGTCCTAAAAGGAAAAGCCATGCAAAATTTCAGGTTCTTTTGTAGTTTTAGAGATCTCTTGATATATCACCCAGTTTTCTCTTCTCTTTTATAAATATAGATTTATAATTTAGACCACCTAAGGTATTTATTATTATAGTGCGTGCTTACGCACTCCACTGCTTACTCCACTCAAGCATATAATATGATGTTCTTATAGCCGAATTTTGGCGAGGATAGCCACGGAGACTATCCATGTATGCAGGACATGCACAACTGTGAGTGCAAACACAGGCGTCGTCTTTATTCTCTCACTATATATACTACTAATCCAATGGAACGGCAGACCGACATGACCATGGCTTCTGATATATCTAACAAATCAACCACGATATATATTTTATTTGACGTTAAGACAATGTTTTTAATATTAAAGTCATTTATAACGCGATATTTACGATGATTCGATTTTTGAGTTATCCAATATTTCGGCACAGTTCTTCCGCGATCATGGCGCATGAAACTGTGCCGAAATATTGGATAACTCAAAAATCGAATAATGGTAAATATCCCGTTATAAATGATTTTTATGTTAATAACCAGGATAATTTTAAAAATGTCTTAATCTTAATCTTCTTTGTCTTTCTCTGTCTTAATCTTAAGTCTTAATGCCAAAATGAAGGCAGGGAGTTAACATTCCCGGAATTCTGAGGTTTCCCTATCTTTTGGATAAAACGACTGGTCTGTAAGGGGACAATCACCAATCTGCTTCGGCCATAAATGTTATAGGTGTTCTGCTTTTGCGTTGAAAAGTTAATAAAGGTACCTACTCCATCCACCAGCCTCACATTAGCAGCTGGAACTGTGAATATTTTATTCAAACGAGATCGCCGGACAGGGCTGGGCCCCGACCCTGAGCCAAATCTCCCGTATCCGGGGATAGGTACATTTATGTACTCGTAAAAATTAAAATCGAAGTTTCTGGTTTGTATTCGTGCAAATGCTATCTTATGTAGACATAAGACACTACGTGCTAGTAAATAGGATTATTTATGTATGTTAGATTAAGGTACATATTTTATACGAGCCGTAGTTTTTAAGTATTTTACATCTTGTAATATGTTGCCTGAAATAAATGATTTTATTTTATATATAAGGAAGTAGGTTTTGCCCGAAAACCAATCAGAAACTGATCATTTTGCTTTCCGAGTAACCCCTTAAGATACAACTTCGACTGTACCAGTAATAAAACTAAAGTGCGAGTCGGACTCGCACAGGAAGGGTTCCTTCAACTATAAAAACAGCAAAAAAATCGTTTCTGTTATATGGGAGCACCATGTTTATGTTTGGTTAAGAGATTTGCCTTAAGTCTACTTTTCATCAAGCAAAAGCTTCGTACTAAACAAATTTTGTTTCCAGAATCAGGGCAATGGCAGTCAGAATCTCTGTTAGGTAAGCAGAGATTGTCTGAGACGTTGCAGCAAAACGATTTATCAAATATCCACCTAGGTTAGCGAATAAATCTGTGAAATATTGAACAAAGAATGATATTGACTTATGATGATCGCCATATTAGTCAGTGTTCTTTGAGGTGCTAGGTTTAAAACCAAATGGAGCAAATTTCATTGAACTTTTATATAAAAACAATCGTTGTTTTGCGTATTCTTAAAGGATGTAAGCGAAAATAGGCTAACTACGAACCTTTTTACTACTAACATATCTTATGTTCATGTGTGTTTATTATATTTTTGTAGCTTATGTAGATGTAATAAGTAGTGTAAGTATTATCTTATTTAAGATTATTTATCGGGTATTTATCGCGTACCAAAAAATGGGTGCAAAAAGTACGCGATAAATACCCGATAAATAATCTTAAATATGTTATCAAATCGCGAA
This sequence comes from Eupithecia vulgata, assembly GCA_946478455.1. NCBI lineage: Eukaryota > Metazoa > Arthropoda > Insecta > Lepidoptera > Geometridae > Eupithecia > Eupithecia vulgata. The sequence continues at coordinate 4,477,504 of OX297869.1, read as the reverse complement.
ATTTTAAAAAGTTTTAAGTATTATCTATTTATTTATTTTCCAAGTGCCACCGTCTTTGTTGTTCTTACATGTCCAGTCCATCCCAAGGTTGCTTAGAAAGAGATCGTTCATAGCAATAAGGCCGCCTTTGTACTTCGTATTCTCGTAGCATTTATTTCTGTACTGTTTTCTGTGTTTGTGTGGTACAATAAAGTATTATCTATTTATCTTATTTGAGGTAGAAGAACTCCAACTTTCACAAAGAAGACCTTCGCTAGACTAGCACAACTCACCCTGAAGTGGTCCCTCGTCAAGGAATGAAGCGTTGGTATTCTTTCAACACACATAAGGTTCGTATTTGCCCCGCTTACGTTTATAATGCATTCATTAAACTTTTTTTAAATCAATAAACCTTTGATTACAATCTCACCTGATAGAAAGTGTTGATGCGGCTCACGCTGTCTCGCGAAGGCCTAGAACTCAATTATTAATTTGTTCTAAAGAGACACAGGATTTAGTTTGCTCGTTGTATATAACAGTTTTTTTTTTAATTACTGGTAGGTGTTCTGGTAGCATGAAGTTGATCAAATTTATAAACGTGACGTCACCGTTCACCGTTTTGTCATGAAACTTTTAGCACGATTTATTTTTTGAAAAAATAAATTTATTGCTATATAAGATTAAGTCTCAAAATGTTTAGGTACTTACTTTTAATTTATAAATTTTGCTATAAAAATATACAAAATTAGATTTGCATATTTCTATATGAATAGAAAATACAAATAAAAATAACTAGCTTTCTTTAAGCCACAAGCCGCTGACGTCACAAATCCTGCCCTCCAAAAAACGATAAACAAAACGGGAACGCTTTTAAAAATTTACCTCATATGGAGTTCTAGAGTCTGTAGCAAAAACGGAACGTAATAATAAAACTTAAGGTAAGCGTTTCGTTCTTGCTCATGGAATGAATCTACAGCAGAATGAAATCCCGGCTGGTCTGAGATATTAAATTAAATCTCGGGGATAACAATGATTGCGGTACAACCCCGTTACTCCGCTCGACTCGCCTTGCCAGCTGTAATCGAGTTTAACAACTCGATACACCGTGGCGGCTTTGAAATTGTGTAATGTAAGGGTCCATCTCAAGGTGGTCTGGAAGACATCGCTCTTAGCTTGTCGCTAAGAGCGATCTCTTCCCCCGATTGTGCAAACCTGTTATCTCTCTTTTCTTGTAAGTTTGTATTTTAAAATACAAAGTACAAACCATTTATAATATTACATAGAATATAGAAGCAGTAGTATATAGAATAGTATTTATATAGAGTAGTATATAGAATAAATATACAATTCCTTTTTCCAAGCTAAAATCGATAACTAAACCGTATTGCAATCAATCTTGTGGCACAAATGCCCGGACAGGGGACTCTCCCCTGCTGTCTCCTTATTTTAGATAAATATATCAAAATCAATAAAAATCGAAAACTCTCGATGTTGAACCGAAAACAACTATGATTATGCCCTTCCAGCCGAGTTTCGGCCACCGTCAATGAAGACTAACCAGGTGTTAAGTATAAATACCATAAAAGTGAGTACTTAACTGACCTAGGTAAGAAGTTCCCGAAATAATTCAATTCAATTTCTGAACGGTAACTTCATTTTACGAGGCAATCTCGCAAAGACCGTTAATTTAAGGGCAAATGGAAATTTAAAAAAAAAAGAAAACTCATTTGATGATAACCCGCAATTTTATCGATATAATTTAATCTATCCTCTTTTCTTTACGATAAAAGTATGTCTTCGAATGTTCTGCGAATTTCCCTAAAAGAACCTACAATCATCTTCCATAAAACAGACATTTTCTATGTTTGAAAAGGGAACACCTACCACAAGCCAATTAAAATGTACTTAGATTTCCAGTCCGTGTTTTATCGTTTTGCATACCATTAACTTCAACCTTATTCTCTGTTCATAAAGTCCATTTGACCTCGTATCCGCTTTTCCACAGAGTATTGGACAATATCGTTCCATCTGGATTGATAAAGTCCTAGCATATTTGGATTGCAGCGATATTCCAGTGAATGTAATTCAGTAAGCCCTTTTGTTGGCTTTAAACTTACCGCATTGGATTTTCGTTTTTATTTCCAAGTCTGAACTGCAGTCTCTGTGATTTTACTCCTTTGGAACCCTGTTTCAAAAAGTTAAAATAATTATGAAATATTTATTTGTTTAAAAATTCAAGCTACTACGCATAATTTACTAACAGCCTCCTGTCCACAGCAATCAAAGCCTTTATCGTAGAGGCCAATAGAGAAATTGGGAATCCCACGGCATTTGAAAAATTGAATTGTTACTTACATCTTCGATGAAAGTCATCTAAGACTTTTTTTATTAGCCGGTTCTCTCCCACCGCAGAGCAAAGGCCTCCATTCCCTCCTTCTACCCCTTTTCTTTTCCATATTATTTATCTAAGCTACACGCGACGCTTCCTACTGGTTTTTGATATGGATCAGTTGAGCTACCTGTAGATTGTTTGCTACATTCTGTAGTTAGCTCAATTGTTTCAATTGTAAGTACTAATTCTAATATGTTTCTATTATTCGATTATAGATTTCTTTGCTTATATTTTTAAATATAAGACTTGGGTTAGTACGTATAGATAATTACAATTAGGTAATTCAACAAAATCATAATTTTTTATTTAAAATTAGACCTAACGCAAAGTATCTACCTACCAATCTGATTTGTAATTAAAATTTAATTTCATCGAAAATTCTAATGGAAATTTTAAATACTTACAAGGTTCAAAATCGGTTGTGAGTTTTCATTTATACACCGCATAGGTACTCTTCATTCCCAGATTTCCATAGAGAAATTAATATGCAAACCCTTTATTTTCATAGCTCATCGAAATATGACTTCAGTGGTTTTCATTCCTCCGCTCCAGCGAATTCCCGGCCGGAACGACGAGTGCAGTGGGCCGCACCACCGCTACGCCTTTTACTCCTTTTTCAATGCAGCGCCGCTTATGAAAGGTTTTACTTTTGTTATTGGATTTTCCAGCTATTTATTGGACATAGTTTTGACCTAGAATCGAAAGAACTCGGCTTACGTCATCTTCGTACCAGCAAAACCTTGTACCTAGTTTATTCTTTTTTGAACCGTAGTGCCTTTTTAGCTAAGGGCTGGTCTTTCGACAAAATCAACATTTTCATGATGTTTGAGTTCCTACTGCTGTTCAAATATGAAATCTAGGATTCATAGACTCCTACATCTAATATTACATTTCATTCTGTACAAAAGCGCCAAGATAGTTTTTTAATTAGTTGTATAAGTTTGATGAAAAAAAAAATTTAAAACATCTCAATTTTGATACAGATTTGTCTTCTTCTCCCAAACAATACGACTTGCTGACGATCCCGTCAGCAAGTCGTATTGTTTTGTATTTTTTGTATTGAAAAATAAAGCAAAAGCAGGGTAACAGATTCGCCAAAATAAATATTTTATTACTTCAACCGAACTCTTTTAATTAGAAAATCATCTTGGTTTTTGCACTTGATTTTTGCACACGCGGTCTGCTCTGTCCGCTCCTATGAACGTGAAATTCTATGCCTATCCTTTTCACAAAACGGCCTTGGAAGAGGCCCCTTAATCGACAAAGTTTTACAATTCATGTAGAATCTAATATCTCAACAGATAACTGATTGATCTACTTCATTACCTATAATTTTTTTAAATTGTTTTGTTAAGTAATACGACATGTAGTTAACATACAAATTTTCAATTCAATTCTTCAACTAAATTTTAACAATTTTATTAAGAAAGAAAATTACAATCAAATAATAAATTTAAACTAGTATTTACAATAGAAATAATTGAGCTCTCTGCAAACTGTTGCCAACAATCTACAGGTAGCTCAACTGATCCATATCAATACCAGTCGGAAGCGTGGTAGTCGAAGTCGAACTCTCTTTACTTTTCAAGATTGTCTCTGCAGCATAAGTGACACAAATGCTAGTTATCATGAGACGTTATTTTTATGAAGAAAAACTGCCTCAGTGGTCTAGCAGTCGAGTGTTTAGCTAATGATAAAGGCGCCGGGTTCAAATCCCATGTCAGACCATACAATTTCATTGATACGAATAAAGGCACGAATTTTTTTAAATTAAATGCAATTCATGCAAACACAGTTTTAGTTGTATCTGTTAAAAATGCAAACCACATTTTTTACAATAACGAATTGAACAATTTGAATAACAAACGTATACCAATTTACTAACTTTTTTTATTGTTGGTCTGTATTATTTCAACACAATACCGGAAACGATCGCACATTGTTTGGGAGTGCATTAATAATCAGATGATTGAAACAGCGCAGATTGCATTATTTATTTATTTGGTTGCACTGTGAGATAAGGATATATAAAAATACATATAGAGGAAACTCAACTCAACAGCCTATTATGGTCCACTGCTGAACGCATGCCTCGCCCTAATAATCGCCTTATATTGGTACAGACCAAACTAGCAAGAGCAAGCGAAGGCTAACGAACGAACACTGATTCTTTTATCAGTGTGGACGTCATTGCGATAGCATGACATGCATAAACATGGGCCTTCTTTCGCCTTCGGCCATGCTCCAGCGGCTGGCGAAAAAATGGAACGATCGTACCGATCGTCGAATCCCATTCGTTTGCATTCGCTCTCGCTCGCTTGTTCTGTGCTCACCATTAAGGGGGGTAGTGCCCATAATGCCCACGCCCACTCTGGGCATGCTGGAGTTGCGGGGATTGCAGTGCGGTGGTAAAGTGACCCTTAGTTGGCTCTTAGACAGCCACGGGAGTGAGGAAGAGTTGGGAGAGTGTAGAGAAAAGCGCTTCATGAATAGGTAGGACGCTCTCGCTAGAAATATGTTAGTATGTCCTGTTGGACAATTCACACAGCATCATCTAAACCCAAGATAAGCAGAGCTTGTGTTATGGAAAACTACCGTGTTTGGTGCAGCAACCAAAGCGGCAAAGGCCTGCCTGGAATCGTTCCATTAAAGGTAGGCCTTTGCCCAGCATTGTACGAAACAGGTTACCTAGTCTTACAAGTTTTTGTGCGCTATTTCCACCTTTACGTAAAGAGGAAATTGATTAAAGAAACCAACGTGAATCATTTGACAAATATTGGTCCTAAAGAAATATAATAAAGAAGGGAAGCTTATGTCTAAGAGAACAAAGATTTTTAGATTTTTATGTTAGTGACCAATAATCAAAAAGGCTACAAAAACCAAAAATTGAAGTTATCCCATTGGAGCACCGATTTTTAGGAGCACTGATCTAGGAGCATCGATTTTATTCCCAATTGGAGCACCTGCCAGGAAGATGTTTCTAGTGATGTAGTTTTGATAATAACTAGCTGTAACGTTGCAATACAAAGTTTTAGAACTAGGTGCTAGGTAAAAACAGTTTCTCTATTCCATTAAGGTCATTTGTAATGACAGCTGTCAAAATGAATCAATGGCATTTATCATTGACGACTTTACGAAATCACAAAAGCATAAAACAATTACGCGTCCTTCGTTTTTTTTTTCAGATCATTTAACTACAGATTGCTCTTTTCCATACAAGTAAGATCAACTAAGATTCCTCAACTATTCAAGTGACGAAGCAAGAATCACTTAAACCATTTACTTAATTGCCGGGCTGAAGTTATACGAGTCAAGTTGGCAGGGTTCACAACTGCCCAGTGTTCAGTCATTTCAAGTTTTAGGTGAAGATGATCTATTAATGGAGCCCTAGGCTTTGAAAGATTCAAGTGTACAACTTTTTGATGGGCTCTTCGAACAACTGTTTTATTGGCTTATAAAATTTTATCTCATGGGGGGCACCCCTAATCCCCACGCTGAGCATGCGGGTTCAGGATTGCAGTTCGGTGGTGGATCTATTCTGCTGTCCCTTAGTCGCCTCATATGACACCCACGGGAAGAGTTGGGGTGGTGCAAATTCTAAGCCGGCACAACACAGCTTCTTCAGAAAGAGACAGAGTTCATGTCAGCCTTTTAAAACTGGTATCATTTAAGCTCTTGTTCTCTCTCATCTCATTTTAGGCCATCCTACTTGTCTATGACCCAGTTTAATAGGTAACGCTGCGTACTTGTCCATCTATTACACACCTAAAAAGTGTTCAATAAAATATTGAACGCGTGCAAAGTACTGACTCGCAAGCGTGACTTCGATAAAACAGTACAGATTACGAGAAGACGCGCCTTCAACTCTTAAAATATTTAAAAATTCTACATTTTTATAAGCAAGATTCAATAAAATTTCAATATTCCGCCGCACTCCAGGCCTGACGGAAATCCAATCAAGTTAGTGGCCGCAAATGTCTTTGAAGTGGTTCTAGAGTCGCTCGATAGCACTCTTGCTCACATAAGCACTTCGAGAGGAGCTGTGCCATTGCGTCGTGCGAGCAAGTCTTGTGAGCAATTGTAGGACTTTAAATTCTCAAGCTGAATACCTTCTGAACGCACGGTTGGAACCTTAGAGCTCCATGATCGGTATCACACGCGCTGATTGAGACAAGGAATTGAATTAAATGAATTCAGGTGATTTATCCGCTCCGGATAATTCAAGAGCCTTATTGCTTGTCATGGAAGGAAAAGGAGTAGGTATTAACTGTTCTATAAGGTCTTAATTGTAAACTGTCGAGTTTTCGTGACGTGTCCAAGAGTCCTGTAAGGTCTAAAGGAAATAAAGCACTTTGAATTTTGAGTTTTGGTCAGTTGAATTGTATACAAAACCATAAAGTGATAATGAACATGTGTATTTTCAAATGTTTTTGAGTAGAATCGAGATCATTCCGTACAGAAACTATAATTCTTAGCCGAACTGAAACTGGTTAAATATGCCAGTGTAAACTGGTGTTAATTAGTTAATAAATAAATTATGCTGGACAATCCACGCAGCAACTAGCCCCAAGCTTAGCAAAGCTTGTGTTATGGGTACTAGATGACTGATATAGATACATAATACAATAATGTTATACATAGATAGATATTTTTTATTATACATAGAAATACCCAGAACACCCGGAACTAATATTTGCAGACCGCACAAACATTTGTACCGAAGCGGAAAACGAACCTGCTACCCACGAAACATCGATCGTCAGAAAATATGGCATAGAGAATGTATCATGGGGAAGGACATAGGTAAATTAGGTAATGTGACCTTTTGTTTCATAATCGAATTATCTTGCAGGTAGGGCATGGACACCGGTATTCGGTATTACCGAAAAACCGGTAATACCGGACGATTTAAGGCAGTTCCGAATACCGGTATTGAAATTGTAAATACCGGTAATTCGGTATTTTGAAAAAATAAGTTATGAATAAATATGCGTGAAGAAAACCCTTATGGAGGCTCTAAATTACACAAATACCTACCAAACAACTTCTATATAAAATATATACATTTTATGATTGTAAAATTGATAGCCAGTCTACGTTTTTATTATAATGGTTTCAAAAATTGATAAACCAACGCGCATCCTCTTTCCACTCCAGGACAAGCAGACGCATATCGCATTACCACGGTATATTCATCAAGTACCCCTAGTACTTGATGAATATACCGTCCATTCGCACTAAACGGTTTTCCACCGCCTTCATCATTCGTACCGCTGGGATTTGGAACACGCTCCCTGCTGCTGTTTTTCCCGTCAATAACAACTTAGGTGTCTTAAAGAAAAAAAGTTTAAAGTAAATGGGTATCTTCTAAACCTTCGTGATACATCGTCGGCCACATCTTCACTTTTCATCAAGTGAGTTTGGGGTCAAACGAAGTTCTATAAAATAAAGTAAATTTACAAATAAATGCACGTAAAATAGTGTAAAACCGTGTTTCATCTTATATTGTGTAAAATCTTTACTTCTAATCAATGTCAATGTGTGCGTGGAAATTGCAGCGAGCGCATTACGAGTAGTACTGTTCCTGTAATTTCAACAATCAAACAATACAAACAAAAAGATGGAATTAGTATTTACAATTGAAAGTAGGCTAAGCAGCGTAGGATCTGTCGAGATCTGCATATTAGCAGCTCTTGAGATCGTCAAGCCAAATCTGCCGCCGCACTAACCCTCACGGATGTCCGGGAAGATTGAAAGGCGCAAGTATCTTGAAGTAGCGTCCCACACAATGGGTTTCTCAACTCAACTCCCATGGGACTACTGTCATACTGTCGTCGTCGGACCTCTTACCTACCATCGTCATGCAAAATACCATTCGGTTCGAAAGTAGATTTTACTTTAGCGGTGACAAAGGCCCGATGATGTGGCATGGCATGGCATGGCAAGATATCTGACTGGCGACCCTATAACACACGACAATCCGTAATGAGCTATTCGACAGCAGTATTGCACTGGCATCGATGAGACGCTTAACACCTTGTACACAACTGAAGATATGGAAAGTTACGGGGTCCATAAAGTGGCAGTGTTATATGTAGGAAGTGCTTGCAATTAATATTCGGATAATCCCATTTAGAAACGGCCGGGAGACAGGCACGATCTGCACAGCTGGAGCACGTTTGTATCAAACAATTCCGTGTCAACTCACACAAAAGCCCGTCCTATTGTCATGAAGACAAAAGATATTTTGGAGGAGCAGCATTGGGGCAAGCACTATGCCAAACCGTTCTAATTAGCCTAAAAACTTAATATTGAATGAAATTCCAGGTCCAAATAAGACGGCTCTAAGAAAAAATCAACTAGGTAGTGATTTAGACAAAAGTCAGGGCTACATTTTTGCGAATATCTAAGCTCCCAAATTTGACAGGCATGGATATAGGTAGCAGGCATTGCCATCCTAATAGATATTTAAACTCGATTTAATTGTTTAAGTAAAAGAAAGACTATAATGTAGAAAGGACCATTTTAAATTATCAATAAACGTTAGGCTGATTTCAAATAACATTTCTTGGTACATTTATTTAGTGTAATACAATATTAAATGGAGTGGAAAATATTTTTTCTGCTCTTTTAGTATTTATAGTGAAATACCGAAAAAATACCGAAAAACCGGGATCCCGGTTTTAAAAAATTTCATGCCGGTAAATTACCGGTATTGTCATTTTGCCCAATACCGCCATGCCCTACTTGCAGGGGATTGAATCGGGGATTGAAGTTTATTTAAGAACTATCTGCTGCTCGCGGCTTCGCCCGCACTTTTCAAGTATCATATGACAGTCCCCGGGATAATATTTACCTTTTAACTGCCAATTTCATTAAAATCCGTTAAGTAGCAGCATCCGTTAGGCCTGAAATAGGTAATAGACAGACAAGAGTTACTTTCGAATTTATAAGATTAGTATAGAAGTGTGTATATGGTGAGTAAAGAAGCGAACAGATGCTAGTTTTCGATGAATTGTGATGATTTTGTCATTGTAGACGCTTCCATTTTGTTATTTACCACACAATTAGATTGACAGCCGCTTTCAACAATTACATGATCGTAATTTAATTGAAATCGACCTCGGTGTTTGATGTTCGAATAATGAAAATTAACTATGCAAAGTTTATTTTAATGGTTTGTTCTACAAAACTGAATTTAAATACAAACAGTGGAAAATAATTCAATTACGAATAAAACAATAGCGAGACTGTGGTCATATTGGTTTCCATTTTCACCATTTTCTTTTTCTCTCTGAAGAATATTCTCCAGTTAGTCGATGATGTGGATTGAAAATCACGATCCCCGACTGGAGATGTTGGGAATGAATGGGTGCGTCTGTACTGAGACTTTAGGAATAGGCACAATTCACCTGAGACGTTGGGAACAACTCTAATTCGGGCTTACAAAAATACTGTGGTAATACGTAAATTGTGCTTTTTGAAACGCGTATGAAACCGGAAAGACACCAAACACCTACGATACCTTAAAAGGTAAAATATTCGAAGGCCACGTTCCGTTAATTGGGCGTAATCACTATTGAATGTGGTAATGTCTTAAAAAGAATAGGTAATCAACCTTTATAATAAATACGCCCTGCTGTCTGATTAATCCACGGAAGATCACAATGAACCTTGGTAAAGTATTAACTTGAATATTGAAAAGATCAAAAATTTAATTTGTATTTTCATATTATCTTAGGCAAAGTATACAAGTATATAACACTAAAACATGTTTCTTTTGTAACTCTAATGTCATAACTATAATTATTTATATAAAATGTAATGCTCAACGAAAGCTTACATGAACTCTTAATAAGTTGAAGAGACTTAAATGGTTCAATAACCGATGTATGATCCTGTTCGTTAATTCTCGTTATATAAGTTTGAAAAAGCGCATAGCGCTTATAAACGTGCCTACATTTATGTTTGATATTGTCTAGGATGAATGTACACTGGATAATTATGTATTACTGGTATTGGTTAATTTCATAAATAAAGATATTTTAAAATTGAATTGAATGTCTTACCGACTATACACATATGACTATCATCATCATCAGCCTATTATAGTCCAAACATACAGGCCTCCCCTAATGGTTTCCATAGCGGCCTATCTTCAGCTTGCCGCATCCAGCATCTGCCAGCAGTCTTTCGCAGATCGTCATCCCCACCTGGTTGGAGGGCGTCCTACACTACGTCTGCCGAGTCGCGATCTCCACTCAATGACTATACCTTAGCCGAACTCGTTGTAGAATGTTTGTAAACAAACCGCCAATACTCAACCTAAAATTTGCTATGTTGCCGCGTGTGTTTTTAAGTAATTTAGATTACTTGTCGATTTGAGATCCTTCATCTCCAAGCCAAGCTACTTAGATGTGGTTTGTTTACAAAAAATCAATTAAGAGTTTGGTTATGATCTAATTTTTCTTACATTCCGCGCGATGTTACAATTGGAGTTACCTACATCTTGTCAAAGTAAATGTTCACTCTGTTTGGGCTCACTTCAAAATGGTTCCATCCCATCGTAGTGAATTCAATTCTCAAAAACATTGAAAATATCTAACAATACAATATCATTATCATCGTAATCAGCCAATGTTTGTCCACAACTGGACATAGGCCTCCCCTAATGAGCGCTACAGCACCTGTCTTCAGCTTACCGCGTAATGTACACCCTTGCTCTCGGTTTAATAAGAAGATTTTACCACAAATTTCGCTCAATCTCAACACAGCACTAAGTAGAAGACGACCCGCATGCCTGTAATTGCTTTGTGGAACTTATCTCTTTGGATGATAATGCAGAATTGGAGACTTTAGTTTCTGTAAATCTAAGACACTCCCTGAAAAATATGGTTTGCTTCATTATAGTAATTGAAATAGAACTTAAATTACTTATTTGTAACTTAAATTTACTATTTTTAATAGTTATATTTAGGTAATGTATTTATTAATTTTACTTTAAAAAAAAAGACAATTGAATTGAAGTTAAATAAAACGTTGGATCAAAAATTGGTTTCCTATTCGCACAAACTAATTATCAGCTACCTGATTATTTATTGAAAACAAAAAAAAACGGATTAGTTTTATTTGTCAACTATACTTTTCCCTTTTGTAGTTGTTCAGTTTCGTTGATCTTCGATAGATTCTTAATACTACACGACTTTGTGTCGTCGTGGCAACAGACTGGTAGACTGGTTCTCGAACATATGCAAAACATCATGATTAAGAATTTGTATGATATAGATACCAGATGGGCTCTAGATACGAGTACAAACATATCTTACGCCACCCCATCCAAAGTTTCCCAGGTTGCGTGCCATAGGCTCAGTCTGTTTCTAGCTTAATGGAACCCAAGGAGGTTTCCATTAAGCTAAAAACAGACTCATACATACTCAACAGATCATAAGCAGGTTAAAACCACAATACAAAGCACAAGCGTTCCCAAATGTAATAAACGTAAGATGATGTCGAAATTCAAGTGTTAATTAAAAACTGGAAGAAGCCATGCTGTGATTATTGCTGAGTGAAATTGAATCGTATTCTCTTACGTATAGGGGAGTAGGGACTTGATATGTGTGTGTATTATTTCGTTATAGAATACTAGCTTCTGCCCACGGCTTCGCACGCGCTTTACCGGGAAAATAGTAGCCTATAAACGTCCTCTGGATACTATCTACCTCCCTGTCAAATATCATTGAGTTCCGTTTAGGCGTAAGGCGTAAAAGGTAATAGACAGACAGATAGACAAGCAAGTATAGCTACTTTCGATTTTATTTTATATAGTTTTTCAATATAGAGAGATACTTAAAATGTTGAATAGAAGTGGGTAAAGAAGAGTTGCTTTCGAATTCATAATATTTGTATTGATATACCAACCCAAATCTTCCCGTGGGTGTCGTAAGAGGCGACTAAGGGACATACACCGGGAGGCGGGCAGCAGCGCCTCTTGCAGTATATATGTACCACCAAACTGCGATCTCCAACCCGCATGCCCAGCGTGAGGATTATGGGTATTATCCCAATGAGATATAAAAATAGAAGGGGAGGCCTGCGTCCAGCAGTGGACCATTATAATTTATATACACCGTTTAGGTTAGGTTTGTTATTGATATATAGTTTATAGAGTGAATAAAAATGTGAGTTCGTCGAAAAAAAGAATATGTATTCTTTGATAAAGAATCTTTATGTAATAAGAGATTGTTTTGAGAGAGACTCAAAACCCACTTCTAATTCCTTCCAAAATTACACTATTTTTTGAGGATGTTGAAACAAATATTCATTATTTTTAATCATTCACCTTATTTATTCTTTATTGCACAAGAAAAAAACAAAATACATACATAAAACATTAAATTTGAAAAATATGGCAAAGGCGAGCATAACCCTAAAAAGAATTCTCTTCCAGCAAACCTTTTTCTTTACTTAACGAATAGATTCATCAGAATCGGTCTACAATTGACGCAGATTGTTGATAATTTAAGTAGAAACCGTCGAAATTGTATTTAAAAACGCTTTTCTTACTTACTACTCTTTTTAAATACTACTATTGTACTTAATTAATAAATAAAATAAATAAATAATGCTGAACAATTCACACAGCATTATCTAGCCCCAAGCTAAGCAGAGCTTGTGTTATGGATACTAGATAACTGATATACATAATACAATACATTACTCATAAAGATATTTTTTAATAACTTATTTAAGCGATCCTACAGATTCCGATCTTTAAAAATGACTAGTGATTGAATAAGTAAATAATTAACAACCCTAATATAATTATCCATGTTTATAATACGACGTCGCGTTAATAAACTTAGAAGCTTGTTTCATAAAAATCAAACCTTAATGAGTTGAAACATCCCTTAGATTAATCAGTGTCAAAATCCCTTCAGTATTTAATCCGGTAGCTTTTAATATAATATCCGAAGACTGCTGACATTAAATTAACGTTATTACGAAACGTGACGTTAACGTTATACGGTATCTACGTGCTCATTAGTCTTTGATTATGTTTTAATGGAAAAGAGTTAACGTAAATTAGATATTTGGAAACTGTTATTTCACTGCAACGTTTTATTAGTGTTGAACTATTTATAAGGATTTATTTTAAGTTTTGCGTCAGATAAAGCAACAGGATGCATGTGACTTCAAAAAAGCTGATTATTTTATTTGTATTCTCTATTGATATAGAAATATATCTGCATTTTTATTTTTGTATTTTATGATGTTTTTAATGTGAAATTGAAATAGCGATAAGTGGAAATTTTGTAATTATTATTCATTTATTTTAGATTTTATAAATCCATACAATACTAATTATACACAAAACAAAATCCATACAATATTATTATAAGAAAAAAAATATGACTCAAATGTTATGACTAAATCTCAAAATTTTGCAATGTGATGTCATCGTTCACCGTATTTTGATAAACCTTATCGGGATATTTTTTTTAAAGAAAGAAAGAATGAAAATTATTTATTAGACAACACAAACAACAAACATTATTGTTTTTATCATTTATGTGTTTCTAATTAATATCTTAATTATTTTGTTTGAAGGAACAGAAGCACTTTGAGTTGACTAACTGAACAGAGACGTCACAGAAAAAGGGCAGTGTTTTTTATCACCCGAAACTGAGTGCAGTTTTATTTTACGTTTTGTCACTAATAATTAAAAAATTGGAGATGTTATTTTGTTTCCTTCAAAAAAATGAATGAAAATTGGCGAAGATATCGATAATGGTCAACTACCACTCATGTTTTAATCTCTTTTTATGAAGTTGGTTGAGAAGCGCAGTATTCGAAATTCCATACATAACCATTCAGTAACTTATCAAGCCTTAACAAGATACTATCCGAAGATCTATACGATACGTCACGTAGCAACGTTACGTAGATTATTAATAACTGATATTGACACAAACATGCCCCAACCACATCAAGTTACTGATTGCTGCATACCGCATAACTTCATGATAATTGTAGCATTCTGACTTATATTAAATGTGCACGGCCATCGAATACGCTCATCTACTAAGGATGCATACCAGAAACGAGGACCGGGGTATGCATTCGTATAAGGTGCGGTTTATCGAGTGGGCGTGTGTCAATGAACAAACCTGTGTTTTATTGGAAGTAAATAATTACCTTTACCCAAAACTTTACCTGATATAGTACAATAATGGCTTTTGTAATCAAACATCAGACTGCTTTATTTCCTTTGGACAAGTCACAAAATTCAAATAACAAAGTAAAACTAGAAAATAAAGTTATTAATTTGATTTTCTGTTCACTTTTTTAAGGTAAAGTAAAAAAGCAAAATTCGAACCTTTATGTCCTCTAGATAATATGATATTTTGTAGTATGTTTGTTTGAATTTATGAGTCTTTCTTGGTCTGTCTAGAACACAATTTGCCTACATTTATTATTTGCCTTGCTAAAGCCTAAAGTGACTGCTACAAGCACTAAAATCACTTAAAACACAAATTGACTAGTGCATATTTATCCTTCATAGCGAAGACTCATTGATAATTTATGATACTTACTAGGAGTTTTAAATGAATAAATTTAATAAAAATAAAATAGTCTTTACTAGTTGTTCCGTAGAATAATACACCACGTAGCAACGTAACGCAAAATTTATGCTGATAGGATACGTGTAATATAAACATCTTTGAAGCAGTAACATGTCAAGTCACTGCATGATCGTAAAAATCGGTTTTACTTGTTCTTGTATCGTGGTTATTGTATAAAAGGTTACACCAATGTGAAACACACAAAATGTTCAGAAATGACACATAATGGTGTCTATTCAGAAGTCGCCAAAACGAAAGTAAAGAAATTAGCGGTTTCCGATTTGTATTTTTATAAAAAAAAACAAATATCAAGATATTTGGTAGGTGGCAAGTGCGTCAATTGGAAATAAGGGTATGTCAATGTCAAAGGAAAACAACCATATAAAACAACATTAAAATAATTAAGACTCAAAACTTTACTTATACGGTCTGAACGGTTTTTTAAATGGTTTGGTTATATAAAACAAATGGACTCAATCCGTACACGAGTAAATAAAAGCGGAAATAATAATCTCCACAGACCTCCGCTCGACTTAAAGTAACTACGGCGTAGACGAGCTCCGACGTAGAGAAGGGATACGACGTAGAGGAGCTACGCCGTAGAGATGAGCTACGGCTCACGTAGCACCGCTACGCAGGATTAATGGTGACAGATTCTACGAAAGCCCGTATTGTTGTGAAAAATCATCTGGATCCATGACAGAATCAGGCCACTGCGAGGTCACTACAGAACCGGAATAGCACCTTATTTCTGCTGTTTAACTATGCCAGCTAAATTCGACGAAGTTTCGAGTGTTTGAAATTAAAATTTAGATTGATAAATAAACTGATTCTGGATAACCGAGCAGGTGGTATTGGGTTGTCAAAATTAGTGGTCTATGTGTACTTAATAATAATACAAAGAGGGTAACAGCTAATAACATTGAGACGAGTAAGTGTCGGCATTCGTATCCCACTTTTTTCCATATAAATAAAACTATAGCCTAAATTGGTGCAAGTACAGGTTGACAGAGTCAGCACAAACAAGCTTTTTTTTCTGACAAGTTTGCAGGCTGTACAAAACTTCAGCTATGGAAGTGTTAAAAAAATATAATAATATAATGATAACAAACATCAGCTTGTCAAGACTTGCCTGTCAAACCTGTCATGGCTTAGCCTAATCAAATCATAAAGATTTAGATTTTACATAGAAAATTTATCCCTACAAAAGGGCACGATAATTCCACTAATTCTTTTTGAAGTGATAAAGTTTTTATTTTCATTCTCTTTATATTTTTTGGTTCATTTGTCCTTATGCTCGTGATTTTTATGGTCAGACTCAAGACACATAAGATCTTCGTAACAGCAACCGCATTCTCAATTTGTCCTCGATAATAGAGATTCAAGCTCCTTGTTTGGTATTCATAGGAATCTCGACTGACTGAACCGGTTTGCGAGATAATTTGTATTGTGAGGCATGTTCATGTAAATGGAAGCGTCTGAAGGTTTTCCTCTGTCTGGCAACGTAATGAAGTTATCTGGGTATCTATTTAGTAAGCACTTATTATATTATCTTCAATTTATGATTAAAGTCATCAGTATCAGATGAGTTCTTCTGTGATCATGGCGCATGAAACTGTGCCGAAATATTGGATAACGCAAAAATCTAGTCATGGTTAATATCCCGTTATCATTGTTATTAAAGTCATTTGACTTTAGTGTTAATAACCATGATAGTTTTAAAAGTTCAATTTATTAATTCGGTAGATAGATACTTATTTTCAAATCATGAACGTTTTCAAGTTGAGCTGTGTCAATTAATTTATTTACATGTTCCGTTTCCTTTTTTGTGCAAATTGGTACTCTAATTCTGGCGTATTTTGAGAACTAAAATAGGTCCCCAGGTCTAAATTGAAAAGTATAATCCTAAAAAAAACGATCTGCGAAAGACTGCTGACAGATGCTGGCTGCGACAAGCTGGAGACAGGGCGCTAGGGCACTCTTTAGGGTAGGTTTTTGTCCAGCAGTGGATACAGCTTGATGATGATGAAATATCTCACCTAAGCAAGTACTTAATAAAGATGGAATAAAGAAATCGCATCGTTACAGAAACCATTTTAATATCCGAATTATTTGTTTATTTTATCAGAAATTAACCACCGCAATAATATCCTACTGATTGTCTTACATGGTTTAACGAAACTTAACCATAAATATTGTTGTGAGTATACGTGATAAATACATCTTTTCACCACTGCCGTTCGAAAAGGGTGTCTTTGCTGCTCAAAAACAGTGATGAAATCGGGTTTTTCTCACATGTGGAATAAGGATTATTAAACTTGCTGAAAAAAGTTATTTAAATTCAGAATGTTAGCCTGATTTACGATGGTGTAAAAAGTTATTGAAACTCTTTGGCCGAAATAAAAAAAAACTAAACAATCTGCAACAGGAAAGGTCCACCTTCTTAATGGCGGCGCCATTTTTTGTGTACCTTGACAACTTAGCTAGTGAAGACCATTTTTCTAGGACAGCGCCAGTTTTAAATAATCTCCCAAACAATAGGTACATGAACTTTATATGGAAGTTCCAACTCTGTCATTTTAGCTTATCGAAGATAAATGCTCTAAGTATCGAAGAGAATGAGGTTAGACCTCATTCAATTTTCGTAGAAAAGAATAATTTTCTTCGTTAGCGATTTGAAAGAGGTTTGTAGCGTTTTAATCCTGCATGGTAATTGACATAAATGAATTTCTGACATTCAACCTCTTTTATAGAAAACAAAATACTTTCTCGCTATAGTCGAAGTGAAAAGTTTCATGTTTGACTCGAGGTGAAAAGTTGTATGTTTAACTCGAGAGCAAATGTATTTTATTTCGTGCCTTTAAAATCCCTCGCCAGCTCACCAGTCTACTTTAGAGCCACTCGCTACGCTCGTAACTATTACTACTCTAAACTACTTCGCTGGCTCAGGATTTAATATCGACACGGCAAAATGGTTATGGCCACTTGTTAAACAAATAACTATATAGATTAAAAACTGATTAAAAAAATAATTGATGATTAAAAATAGATTTAAGAACTGGTTGTAAAACTTATTTGCCAAAGCAGCGGAATAAACATAGATTGATATAATTTATTTATAAAAAAATCCTTACATAACTTGGTTAGGAGTAAGCTAGTTTTTCAATAAAAAGCTCATAAATAAACAACGCAACCCGTATCATGTAATAATGTTTTCCTCGAACATCGTCTGTTTGTTTTACGTGTAATTGGACGCGTTACTTACTGAATTTTAATGGACTCGAAACAATTTAATTAGGTATGTTTTTATCCGTACAACGAGTGAATATGCTTTGTTGGTTTTTCAGTAATTTTTGGCTTTGCATGCTTTTCGAATCTTCTTTTGCTTCTTAGCTTTTCATCATATCAGCTCATACACCTCCATCGCTGGACATAGGCAAATAGGGCTCCGGAGCCGGCTCCATCCCGACTCCCAGACGTAACAGTCTTATTTGTATAGAATCCTTTCAGAAGTTACAGGATCCACGTGGTTAATTCAGTGGTTGGGTTAGGTTTGGTGGTTCGTTTCCTTTCTTAGGCAATTTACTGAATTAATCCGGCGTCAGTATCATAATTTAAGAAACGATCAGTAGTTCTGTAGATAAATTATAATTTACAAAGTTCTCTTAAATACAAGGTCTTTCAAAGTCGAGTTTCTTCAAGTTTTGAACAAGTTAAAATAAGCTATTTTATCTACTAAAATTGCTATTTACACACCAAAAGTAATTTTCTTTAAGTAAATGCCAAGTAAAAAGTTGTGTGTGTTAATTACGAGAAAGTGATTGAATGGTGTGAGCGATGGTTGGACCCTCGTCCCTCATCAAGCTTTGAGGGCTGAAAACCAACTACTTAGCGCCTTCGTGTGATCGGCTTTATTTAGGGAAAAGAAGCTTTAGGGTTGTCGATTAATTTAACTATTTGTTTATATTAATCATTCAAACAAATAAGAACTACTAGTATTTACAATTGTATTAATTGAGCTAACAGCAGACTGTTGCAAGCAATTTACCTCTACAGGTAGCTTAACTAATCCATATCAATACGGGTCGGAAGCGTGCTGGTTGCATTGCCCCCTGTTAAAAAAATATAAATGGTTTATATAATTTCATGATAAATCTTTTTGATATTTTAATATAGTTATAGTATACAGGGTGTCCGGTAGTTAATGGATAACCCCGCAGGCACTTGTGGGGGGGCAGGGGGGCAACTCAAAAAAAAATTAAAAAAAAATCTATCTGCAACGGTCTAGGATTTTTTTTATTTTTTTAAGTGCTAAATTTTATACCTTTGTTCAAATTTTTGGGCACTACCCGCGGTACTAATCCGCGGTTATTTCCAGAGAAAATCAATTCGTTATTATTCAATTTGTAGCCGTAGTACCCAAAAAATTTGAACAAAGGTATAAAATTTAGCACTTAATAAAAAAAAAATTTGCAGTTAAAAAAAAATCCTAGACCGTTGCAGATAGTTTTTTTTTTTTTAAATTCTGAGTTGCCCCCCTGCCCCCCCACAAGTGCCTGCGGGGTTATCCATTAATTACTGGACACCCTGTATATAGTTATAAGAAATAATAATATCAGAACATTATTGTATTTTACTAAACTTTAATTTAAATCTCTAAAATATAAATTTAAAGTGCATTTTTATGGCACTTATCGATAGAATAAACATTTTGTGACGTTTTTATATGGTTATTAGAATTATAGAATCTAATTGAGACAATTTTCAAAAACGGGTAAGTAAATACTTACCCTATTGACATAGACAGAAATATTTGTAAGTAAATGTACGTACCAAGCAATCTTTGCACGTAAGGAAGAAAATATGTACCTACATAGGTACAGAAACTTACTAACTAATGAAAATAAAAATGTAATTCCTATCAACAGCTTTTAAACGAGAAATATCGCACGATAACCCTTCTCATTTTCATAAGCGATACCAATTTCCATGGAAATCGTACGAAATCACTATTCGATTGTTGTATACCTAAGCAATACGAAGACATCAAAAATGACAATGAATTTTTACAGCCCCCGATAGACCCCGGTGCTGAAATCGGAAGTACTATCCCGACCCATTCTTCACCCAGTGTCGATTATGTGTCCAATAAAATTTTAACCGCACTTTTATCATTGAAAACGCTCGTAAAAATCGTAAAAAATACACAAATGCTTGGTATCTTTCTGTTATCCGCATTTTATTGTGTAAAAAAGTTTATTTAATGTGATATCATAAATGTGATCCCACGGATCACGTAAGGTCGGACTCAATGTTGCCGCTGGGAAAATAAAATATGTTTTATTCGATTTACAGACAGTTGCCATGTGGGAAATGAAATGTATGTGTATGTTCAACCAATTTTACATAAAATATCGGTAATAAAATAACATTATTTTTGTAGTTTACTGTGTAGTTACTATAAATTATTTACCCTGTAGGGTACATATTATATACTATCTATGAATAGCTCCTATCTAACTTTGTTGCTAGATTTCGGATATGCACCACAGATAGGTATCTCAATTTCAATTCTGCAGATAAATAACAAGTTTCCCACTGATAGAATTCCCACAACAGTTTAACTTTGATGGAGGATGGACTTTAGATTATAAAGCGAATATTGTATGCGATAAAGTTTACTACTGTGTAGGAAATCCATTGCAAAAACATATATAATTTTAAAGGTAGATGCACGACTTTTCAAGCCAAAGCATAGGAATAGAATTTTATAATTCTTTCTGTTAAATCGTATGTAACCTATCGCCAGAATTAATTAATTTGAATCCAATTCCGTAGGCTCATTAATCTTTGAAACCCAAAAGAAATAAAATCAATAAATAAAAGAAACTCTCAAATAATACAATACAAGAAACTAGATACTTCAAGTTTATGTCCAGACCGAAGAAAGCCCTGAAGCAGAGTTAATAATATATACAAGTTCAGAAACATTTTGAATAACAACATTTTACGACTCGTATTTACTCGGCTTAGTACATCACCAGATAAACAGAAAGTCCTGCTATAAAATGAACGGACCATCTTGATCCTATCTTCCCTTTTGGGTCATGTTATTAGATAATCAAATTTTAATATCAATGCCTCTTCAAGCTTTCATGCGATCTTTGATTTGCATCTGAAAGCTGGACTGGTATTGAGAAAAACTGGAAACCAACAGTTCACTTAGATAGAAAATAAATAAATATCACTGGTTAATTCACACAAAATCTTCTAGCCTGAAGTCAAGCAGAGTTTGTGTTATAAACAAGATGATAATCTGTTAACTTTAACTTTATCATGTTGCCATAGTGTGCAAGAACGTTTACAAATTATGTTTTTATAAAGCAATAAATGAATGCCAGAAGTTTCAAGAAAAACTTACCAAATTTCACACAACAAAGTGACATAATGTAAGTAAATGACTAGGATATAATGTTATTCAATTTTATCCGTCTGGATATAAGTTCCATAAGTAAATCATAGCCGCAGTAATTAGATGATGCTTCTTTACAAAAAAAAATAATCAAGTAATTTTTTAAAAAAAAATTAGTTTTTTTTACAATTTACGGGACAAATAGATCACCTCAGGGTCATACAAAAGCAAAAGAATCATCAAAGTCGACCAACAGTTGATGGAGAAATCTAGTTTCAAGTGACCGAAGGGCAAGTTAGGGTGTTGATTGACAAAGTAAATCGCTAGACGAAGTCCATGCTATATTTTTCAAACCCTGCAAGGGTTTGATTTATTCACGAACCTGCCTGAACAAGTTCTTTGCATTTCAAATAAAGCTAAACCTTTCCCCGCCCCCTCATTAGGCACATAAAGACCCCATGACCCAACACACTACGAACGTGACTCGAAGACCCACAAATTCTGTTATTATTCATAATCGCCACGTGTCGGTTCAATTTCTTTCCCAAAGGCTTACGTTAACGTAACGTTAATCGCATTAAAGGGTTATTCGGCTCACGTGCCGTACATTTTGGTTATACGTGACTACGCGAGTGTGTCTCTATTGTAATTGGTATCGGGCCAATCTGCACAGGTGGGATTCTAATTTTACTGATACGGAGTAATCGCGATTTGGAGGGAATGTATTGTATTGTCTCGGGTAGATTTTCACAAAATAAGCCGATGCTGATGGAATTGCGATGAGCGAAATGAAATTCAAAGTTGTTTGGAATTGGTTTACAGTTTTATGTTACTGTATTTTAGATAGATTAGGTTATTTATTTAATGTTTTCAATGCTGTACCCACATGAGATTAAATATAAGTTAGTACTTAACTTAAAAGAGAAAATCCCATTTTCTTGATAACTTAAAAAGTTGCTCTTTTAAATCGTTCATTGCCCTCCGCTACTGCGCACACTGCATGAGGCGTGTCGTGCCCCTCCGGGTCGCACCGCCAAGCTAGGCAGTGACATGCGTTAACCTTACTTTATACAAAGCTAAGAGTCGATTCTTCTTTTCTAAA
Organism: Eupithecia vulgata; assembly: GCA_946478455.1. NCBI lineage: Eukaryota > Metazoa > Arthropoda > Insecta > Lepidoptera > Geometridae > Eupithecia > Eupithecia vulgata. The sequence continues at coordinate 4,454,996 of OX297869.1, read as the reverse complement.
GACAGCGTCATAGTAAGACACCGGTTTTAATAAGAAACTTTTTAAATGTAACTTACAGAGGTGTCAACTTAAAACTAAGTATATTCTGATTGAGAATGGTCTAAAATAATGAAAAACAAACATCGTTACTTAACTGTGTTCTTATTTAAAGTTCCCACTTAACAGTACTCCAAAGATTACCCAAAACAAGAGCAATAAAGCTCGCCATCGGGAACTTTCTACGACCGAATAAAGAAGTTTGGAAGATACTCATAGCTCATTGCCAGATGGGAGGTCCCTGGGGGGATAGTTAGCAGCCTCCTGGGCTCTGAATTTATGCTGGTTTTTAGGCAGGAGGTATAGAATGTTTTATGCTGAAAATGGATATATAGGTAAGTGGATTCGCCGTTTCATCTAAATCACGTGAAATTTATATTAAAATAAAAATAATTACAGTGCTTGTCCCGATGCTGATCCCCTGAAATCTCTTTTGTCCCAATGGCAATGGTACGGGCCTCTGTGTGAGTTGACATGGGTTTGTTAGAAACGTGCTCCAGCTCTTCAGATCGAAGCAGTTGGTTGCAAGCACTTCCTTCATATAACACTGGCACTTTATTGAATCCCGCCTCGGGACAAATGTTTGTACGATCTGCAGACATTTGCCCAGGGTGTTCTGGTCGTTTTATATGTATAATAAAAAAAATATCTATGTAACGTATTGTATTTTATTATATATTTCAGTTATCTAGTACCCATAACACAAGCTCTGCTTAGCTTGGGGCTAGATAATGCTGTGTGAATTGTCCAGCATTATTATTATTAAGGCCTAATCTTTTGCCTTTGCTACACCCGGACCGGGTACATACTTATAAGCTACCAACTGAATGTGTTAGAATAGTAAAATATTCATGTACAACCGACCTATGTATAATTTATGATTGCAATTAACGAAATATGAAATAATCAATGCCAGTGCGGTACTGCTGTCGAACAGCTTGGTCATCACGCATTATCGTGTTCTAGGACTGCCGGATGGATAACTCGCTATGCTAGCCTTAACGACATCATTCGGCGGTCCTTTGTCAGCGCTAACGCCAGCTATTCTCGAACCGAATGGTCTGTTGCGTGACGATGGTTACAAGGCCCGACGGCATGACTCTTGTCCCATGGGAGTTTGAGAAGCCTATTGTGTGGGACGCTACATGCGTCGACACACCCGCGCCTCATTTTCCTTGGACTTCCGTGAGAGCTGGTTCGGCGGCAGATTTGGCCGAAGATCTCAAGAGGCGCAAATAAGCAGGTCTCGACAGAGCCTACGCATTTGCTCCCGTTTTAATCGAAACCGTGGGGTAGGACAGAGGCTCAGGCTGGTCGAAGCGACGCGTGACCCGAGAGCTGGAGAGTATCTGGCGCATCAGCTTTGAAATACTGCGGGGCAATGCAGCCAGCGACTTGGGCACGCTTCCAATAAGTATTGATTGAATTATTAATAATTAATGTGTGAATTGTCCAGCATTATTTATTATTAATATAGATACGGATCAGTTGAGATTCCTATAGTAGTTTGCAATAGTCTGCAACTCAGTGATTTCATTTGTAAATACTAGTTTTAATTTAATATCCAAATAAAAGTAGTAAAATGCTTTTATTTCAGATGACTTCGATCCAAAATTTGTTAGAAACAGAGATTTATAATAATTGTTAACATTCTTAGCTACCATAACTTCTATGGCTATAATTTTTATATTTGTCGCTGAGTTTTAGATGTCACAATTGACTTGTTTCAATTCAATTATTTTGACTCCTTCGGCGCGTTTATTTTATGAATACAAGTATCCGAAAACAAAAAAGACGTTCTTCATTATTTATTATTCTAAGAATTAAGACTATATCCAGACTTTATGCAAGCTAACAGACGATAATAATTTAACCCAGAGTTAACAATTTGGCGGATAGCAAACAGCCTATCTGACTTTACATACAATGGAAATAGAGAACTAATCATCAGATAATCGAATCTATTTACCGGAATAATGGAATTAGGCCGTAGCTAATTTCTCTGTTGATGCTTTGAAACCTTTAATGTTAATTGCGAATTGATAACTGTTTCAGTAGGTTTGTATTGTGCTATATTATAAATGTTAGAAGCGAAGTGAACACCTTACCTTTATTCTGTACGATTTTCTTCTTGAATGTTTTTTTATAAGAGCGGAATATGTGATTTTATACTCTCTTTAATTTGACAGACTCGCTTAAAAGGCGCCCTCTGTTTCCTCAACAGCCAATAATGGTCCACTGCTGGATGCAAGTAAGTTTTCACTTGTATATAGATGCAAGGGCTCATTCCCATAATAAAAAATATCTATCTATGCATTGTGTTATATTATGTATATCAGTTATCTAGTACCCATAACACAAACTCTGCTTACCTTGGGGCTGATAATGATGTGTGAATTGTCCAGCATTATTTATTTATTTTATTTATAATATTTTTGTATGATAAGGCATCAGCATTTCAAGCTGAACAATTCAGAATAAAAGGCATTCGTTCTGGTAATTTCCCCAAAGTGCAAAGCCGAGTTTTCCCAAATTGCTGATGTAAGACGTGCGCCGGTTCCTGGCAGTTGTGCCTATTTGTGCATTCAACTTGAAACTACTTTCATCATTCCGCGCCCTGCAGTTTTATACCACTACTATGGAACATTCGAGAATTCAGACCCTGAATAAATAAATAATTAAAATAAAATGGTTTTATTTCAGACAACACGTCATATTCTATAGATTTACGACAAAAAAATACATTTAAAAATACAATTAAAAAATAGAAGACAATATCAAAAACATACAAGAGGCATACGGAACCGTGCCAGGAACAAACTGAGCCGAGGATATTCAATGCAGGAAATATGTTCCTTCATTGACCACCCGAATAAGCAAGCATGCAAAATAAGTCGAACCAGATGATTGGCGACAGTATCGCGACATCAAATTTTCTATGGAATTCTGTGCAGCGCCTCTAGCGTGCACAAATGGAACTACGCACACCGAAACTGTAATGACGTCGTCGATAAAAACGATGACGTCACGACACGTTCACCACTTTCCCTGCAATCTTATTGACTGGCAGCAAAATGTACAACGAGTCTCTTAAACCAGGCATAAACTTATTTGTGCCTGGTTTAAGAGACTCGTAGTAAAGCTAGAATCTCTGAAGATTCTAGCTTTTCTGATATTATGATCTGATGAAAAGATTATGTTACTAACGATGTAGAGATTCTTTCCTACTGTGATGTCCTACTAGCAGGGTTCTCCTGCACGTTCCCTTGGATTAATGAAACCACGTGAACTGTATACATTACTCTTCCAGGTTTTTGCGCCGTATTTGCTGGTTTTTAGGGTTTCAAAGATCGGTTTTGAAACCCTTATGGTCTCGCTCTGTCCGTCCCCGCTCTTTCTTGAATATCTCAGTAACTACTGCAGCTATTAACTTGAAATTTGAAATAATGATACATTTCGTGCGCCATTACTGATTTTAAGAAAAAAATATATAAATAAATGAAAAATGAAAATGAATATTTTCAGTACAAATTTTGATGTTGAAATTTCAAAAGAGACCTAGGAAGGCAAATGGATCCACGTACAATGTATTAGGCATTTGTAGATATCGATCTATATTTTACAGGAAAAATATAGAGAAGTCGGTAATAATAATAGTTTTTGAAAAATGGTCAAAAAGAGGGGGAATTTTTTTTCAAAATGGGGGGTACCTATCTATGTGGGGTATCAAATAAAAGGTATCGTTTTGACCATTTCAAAACACTTTTTGAAATTTCTGTAAGTTTCATACTTTTTGAAATATTTCAAAAAAAGACGAAAAATTGACCATTCCCCCCCCCCTAGCTCCGAAGATTGCAGACCGATCCATGTACAATGTATTAGGCGTTTGTAGATATCAATCTATATTTTACAGGAAAAATATAGAGAAGTCTGTAATAATAATAGTTTTTGAAAAATGGTCAAAAAGGGGGGGAATTTTTTTTCAAAAGGAGGGGTACCTGCCTATGTGGGGTATCAAATGAAAGGTATCGTTTTGACCATTTCAAAACACTTTTTGAAATTTCTGTAAGTTTCATACTTTATGAAATATTTCAAAAAGAGACGAAAAATTGACCATTCCCCCCCCCCCCCCTAGCTCCGAAGATTGCAGACCGATCCATGTACAATGTACTAGGCGTTTGTAGACATCGATCTATATTTTACAGGAAAAATATAGAGAAGTCGGTAATAATAATAGTTTTTGAAAAATGGTCAAAAAGGGGGGGATTTTTTTTTCAAAAGGGGGGGTACCTACCTATGTGGGGTATCAAATGAAAGGTATCGTTTTGACCATTTCAAAACACTTTTTGAAAATTCTGTAAGTTTCATACTTTTTGAAATATTTCAAAACTAGTCGAAAAATTGACCTTTCCCCCCCCCCCCCCCCTATCTCCGAAGATTGCAGACCGATCCACGTACAATGTATTAGGCGTTTGTAGATATCGATCTATATTTTACAGGAAAAATATAGAGAAGTCTGTAATAATAATAGTTTTTGAAAAATGGTCAAAAAGGGGGGAATTTTTTTTTAAAAGGAGTGGTACCTGCCTATGTGGTGTATCAAATGAAAGGTATCGTTTTGACCATTTCAAAACACTTTTTGAAATTTCTGTAAGTTTCATACATTTTGAAATATTTCAAAAATAGTCGAAAAATTTACCTTTCCCCCCCCCCCTATCTCCGAAGATTGCAGACCGATCCACGTACAATGTATTAGGCATTTGTAGATATCGATCTATATTTTACAGGAAAAATATAGAGAAGTCGGTAATAATAATAGTTTTTGAAAAAATGGTCAAAAAGAGGGGGAATTTTTTTTCAAAATGGGGGGTACCTATCTATGTGGGGTATCAAATAAAAGGTATCGTTTTGACCATTTCAAAACACTTTTTGAAATTTCTGTAAGTTTCATACTTTTTGAAATATTTCAAAAAAAGACGAAAAATTGACCATTCCCCCCCCCCTAGCTCCGAAGATTGCAGACCGATCCATGTACAATGTATTAGGCGTTTGTAGATATCAATCTATATTTTACAGGAAAAATATAGAGAAGTCTGTAATAATAATAGTTTTTGAAAAATGGTCAAAAAGGGGGGGAATTTTTTTTCAAAAGGGGGGGTACCTACCTATGTGGGGTATCAAATGAAAGGTATCGTTTTGACCATTTTAAAACACTTTTTGAAATTTCTGTAAGTTTCATACTTTTTGAAATATTTCAAAAAAAGACGGAAAATTGACCATTCCCCCCCCCCCCCCTAGCTCCGAAGATTGACGACCGATCCATGTACAATGTATTAGGCGTTTGTAGATATCAATCTATATTTTACAGGAAAAATATAGAGAAGTCTGTAATAATAATAGTTTTTGAAAAATGGTCAAAAAAGGGGATTTTTTTTCAAAAAGGGGTACCTACCCATGTGGGGTATCAAATGAAAGGTATCGTTTTGACCATTTCAAAACACTTTTTGAAATTTCTGTTACTTTCATACTTTTTAAAATATTTCAGAAAATTGATTGTCCAAATAATTGGCAAATGTTTGAAACCCTCGGCGCGCGAGTTACACTCGCACTTGGCGAATCTTGTTTATTTTATGACTGGATGATGTACTATATTTTATCACGCAATTAACATTACTTGTCGATTTGAGCTTCTTTCTTTAATAAATATTGCTTACATTTCCAAAATGCAACGCCAAGCAATAGTTACTCAAACCCACTTCTTTGACCTGTCTCTTGATTTCTTTGACTCCTCATCGTTTCCGTCAAAGGCACCACTTTCAAACGTCCTCTGACAATAATAATAAAGTAATAAATAATAAAAATTATTCAGAGAAACTCAACAAATATAGTACTAGCTTTAACAATTTAGCCTGAACTAGGTAATCCTGTGTTACAGACGACTAGAGTGCTAATTATTACATAAAATAATATATAATAAAATCATATTAGTTCCTTATCTCTAGACAACCTTGTAAAAAAACTAGAAACACTGTTGGACTATAACACAAACTCGTACTACAAAGTTCATCAAAACTTTGACTGGATTTCATCCTGCTCAGTGGTTATGTACCGGATACCGTACCAGAAAAAAATATAAATATAAATAATAATATAAATAAATAAAAAATAATGGTGGACAATTCACACAGCATTATTTTTTAAAGTGACAGCAGCTAAGCAGCTAAGCTAAGCAGAACTTTTGTTATGGGTACTAGATAACTAATATACATAATACGTACAATACATAGATAGATCAGGAAAAATATAGAGAAGTCTGTAATAATAATAGTTTTTGAAAAATTGACAAAAAGGTGGGGATTTTTTTTTCAAAAGGGGTTACCTACCCATGTGGCGTATCAAATGAAAGGTATCGTTTTGGCCTTTTCAAAACGCTTTTTGAAATTTCTGTAAGTTTCATACTTTTTAAAATATTTCAGAAAATTGATTGTCCAAATAATTGGCAAATGTTTGTAACCCTCGGCGCGCGAGTTACACTCGCACTTGGCGGATCTTGTTTATTATACATAGAAAATGACCAGAACACCCGGAACAAATACCTGCAGATCGTACAAATATTTGTCCCAACGCGGGAATCGAACCCGTAACCTCTTGCGTCGCAGGCGGACCTTCGCCCACCGCGCCACAGAGGTCGTCAAGGCATAAGCTTTAAGGACTTCAATTCAATCGCTCTCGAGTTGGTTCCCGATCGAGTTAGCAGAGTAGTGTTTGCGGTACATCCCTCAGCTCCCAGACTCTCCTTCAATATTCATTTGCATTCAACATTCGAGCTTTGTGACATAAGACAATAGAACGTACTTACGAGCGGGAGTGCACGCCCTCAATTCTATTGCGCAGATTCTAGAGGTTTCTTTTTTTTATTAATTGTTTCTCCTACTAAAGTTTATGACTCTTTTGACATGGACACTGGCAGAATTGTGGCAACAAATCACAGCGAGCCATAAAAATAAGAAGAAGAAGAAGAAACAATGGTGAAAACTTATCAGCAGTAAAACGCTGTTCGCAGTAGATGCCATACTGATCTGTAGTCATGACGACGTCAGCTGGCTAAGTAGCACGAACAAAATGTACTGGATGTTATGATCACAGTTAATACTTTTTAGTTTGTCTACATAGCCATTGCGCCTACTATTTCATGATGTTTAAATACAGATTAAAAAAAAAAACTAAAAACTTTGAATTGCGTTTTAGAATATTATATTTTCTTATTTTATGAACTCAAGTTAACATTTTTCAACTGCTTTTTGCCTAAGCTAACTAATATACATATTTTTAAGATTTATTCTCTTACATAGTAAAATACCCTATTGAATTTTTGATTTATTATTTAATTAGAACGGTCCCACAAAACCACTTACACTAACTAATAAATATAATATTAAAATTCTAACCCATGATATTAGAGAGGTCAAGCGGTGGACTTGGTCACCTGCAAGTTCTGTCCACAATCAACTGGACCAGCTGAATTGTATCACAGACAAGAAACCTTGAAACGCTGTAACCAAGCTTTATACAAAGATCTTAAAAAACTTCTAATAGAGGTGTAATCCACAGGTGATCGGAATGCTGGCTTTTATTTCGGTCAACGAATTAGCATTGCCATTCATCGTGGCAATGCTGCCATCATTCTGGGCACTCTGCCTTTTGTTGACGGCTTAGATTTTTAGAAAATAGATTTAGGTATAAATATTAGTTGCAATTATATAAAATAAATAATGCTGGACAATTCACCCATCTTCACCTAGCCCCAAGCTAAGCAGAGCTTATGTTATGGGTACTAGATAACTGATATACATAATATAACACAATACATAAATAGATATTTTTTATTGGAACTAAGTTCCTTATCGCGCGTTGTGAAAGGGGGCTGGACGGAAAAAAAACTCACGAAAAGTTGTAACGACACTTTTTACTATTAGTAAGCTATTGTAAGCCGTGCGGTGTGCGCATGTTTCTCTGTCTGTCTCTCTCTCTCTCTCTCTCTCTCTTATAGAAAGGAACTTCGTTCCATCCGGGTGTCCCTTGACACCTCACAACTTTTTATACATAGGAACCGACCAGAACACCCTGAAAAAATGTCTGCAGGTCGTACACAAATTTGTAAGCAGCAGAGTGAGAGAGAGCAGAGTTCAAATGGAAATCATACGTTATATATAGGTACGTAGTGGCAGAAGACTTTCAACTTTAAACGGGTTATACCAAAACTTAGATTAGCAAAACTTTAGTTTTATCTTAAATTTGAACGAAGCCATTTTGGTACGTGAATAAAGTTTTTTTGGCACTGTCTATTATTGCCCGACATCGAAAAGGAGGAGGTTGTTAGTTCGTTTTTATACGATTATCTTTTCGAATAAATAGCCAATATTCCATAAGACAAAAATCTCTTGATATAATGAAAACTCACAAAATATCGCTTGATATTTGTTTTGTATTTAACTAGGAGGTATTTAAAGACCAATAAATTTTTAAGATATTAAATAAGTTCCAAAAATAAAAACGATTTCGGCAGGACTCAAACCTGCGCCCCGCCCTCAGTACGGGTGTGCTCTAACCAACTAAGCCACGAAATCTTAGTCTGTTTCGTCGAAAATCTTTGGAACCTCTTAGGGCTCTAGCGCCGTCAGCGCTACATACAGCAGTAAGATGTCCCAAAGATGGTTAGAGAACATTTATACTACGGGTGGGGTCCTGCCGAAAAAGTTTGAGAACTTATTTTATTTCTTAGAGCAGTGTAGTGTATTTTTGTAAGTACCTACTTATGTACTTGTCTATCATAACTGGCTGGTGAGTTTCTGGCGCAGCGCATCAGCATTGCCATACCACGTCGCAATGCAGCCAGCGTCTTAGAGACGCTTCCGACTGTCATTGAAGATTGTTTGCATTAGTCTGCTTTTAGCTCAATCGTTTCAATTTTAAATACTAATTTTATTTTTCAATTATTTCACTGTAATTTTCTTTGTTAATAAAGATTCTTAACTACCTCAAAACAATAAATTACTTCCTCAAAAATCATTTAAAACGCATTATTGAAAACCCCTAAAAGATGTAAGCCGTTTATAACCAACGCGTGAATATGAAAATTAGCTAGCATTATGAATAATCTGAACCTAACTGGGTCAACTTACCGCAGAACCTAACCTCGAATATCTGTTCGTTATATATTCTGGTTAGCAACATTAGTTCCACAGCTAACTGTTACTGCAGGTAGATCGTCATCTACAGCTTGTTAGTATTGATGGTTATATCTTCTCATACGATAGAAGAGCAGTCCTGCCGTTCCAAATATCATTGAGCAAATAAACGCTCAACCACTGTGAAATATAACTAGCGTCCATCAAAAACCGCAAAATAATCAATCACCCATTTACTTCAGACTATAGAAAAGTTACAGATCTTATTTAAGTTATGCTACGGTCCATTAGTACCTTAAAACAAACATACATAGAATATTTTAAACTAAATAAGTTATTATATTCGCGAGTTTCCTTTTGTGAAACTTCGGTTGCTCTGTTTAATAAAACTTATATTTCAACCGTCTGACCTCTATCGCGAAAGGTTGCTGAAACTGAAACTCAATATTTATAAAATAAACACGTAAAAAGAATTCCAAAGCTATAAAACCCGGTTTAAATCAAATTCTAATCTAAGCGTGCGCGTGCCGGTGAATATTCCCGTTTCTGTGATTGCGGCAACGAATTTATTGTTATTAGAATTCGACTCTGCCATAACCAAGTTCTGAACAAATTCCCCGAAATGTCATTAAAACTGCAGCGAAACAGATTCATAAATATTGAAGGATATACTTTTTAATGGCTCGTAGGTATAATTGGTATTTGCCAGAAGGTGTTTCCACGAGAAACGTCAAAAATATGGTAATAATGTTGAAAATCACTTATAAATTATGCTTGGTTTCTTTTATAACTAATGCTTGGTTGCTTTTATAACGAATGCTTGGTTGTTTTATAACTAATGCTTGGTTGTTTTTATAACTAATGCTTGGTTGCTTTTATAACTAATGCTTGGTTGCTTTTATAACTAATGCAGGGTTTCTTTTATGCTTGGTTAGGAAATCAATAAAGATTTAATTCGTAGATTTAGACATATAACTAACAATAACATTTTTTTTTTTATAATGTACGCAGCCATTTTAAAATTATTGAAATAATATTGATTCAAATTATACAATAGAAAATTATAAACAATTAAGAATATCTCCGGGATATATTATCCGACATTTTTAACCCGCTTCTGCTGCTGTGTCGGCGCGCGGCGGTTATTCACCAATATAATTATTGTTGCCCTCTACCCAAAACATTCACTTCTGATACTTTCCACTTCTGACCATGTCCACATCTAGCAATACCCACTTATAGCAAAACCCGCTTCTCTATAACGCACCTTCTGTCCCTTAACTTTCACTTTCCCTCAAAACCTGTCTCAAAACTCCCCTTCGATCATTCTAGAAGCTGATTTCCGATGCACATATATTTTGTTATGTAAATACACTAGGTTTCGGTATATCGGTCACGTAAACACATCGGTCAAACAGGGACGAGCCGTAAAACTGTTTATGGCTTACTACGTAGCTAACCTAGTGTTGCCATGATGTAAATCACTATCTCATTGTTCATACGAGAAAATCGGTAGAAGCTTCATGTTTTTTGGTTAGTAATTTTTTCATTTGGACAATATATCCAATGGCATGATAGAACGTTGAAAATCATATTTTACCTTTTACATGTCAAGACCGTATTTTGTTGGCGTGTCGTGTTACTTGTCAAATAATATGTCACTTGGCTGAGGCTGGAGCACGTTAGAAAAGGAACAGAAGGGTCGGTTTAATATAATTGTATGTAATGTAATGTAATTCAGTAGGTAATTCATTTATTTTTAGTGAGTTATGTAAACAGTTTATTTTATTATGCGTGAATTATTTTAGGTTATAGGATATTTTTGCACTTTAACCATAAGTATTAACATTAAAGTCAGTCCTAGGTATTATCTAATATTAAATAGTTAAACTAAGAAAAGTAAACAATTTTTAATTGCTTTTAACCACAGTCAATGAAGACAACATCTACCAATCTATCGTTCCATACACATAGTGAAAAGGATGAAACATTTGTTACCACAATTTCGGCAATTTTGAGGCGCATGGCAACACTAGACCATCACTTCAGAGCCGGAACCGCCCGGAACGCCGTAAAATGAATGCCAGTAGCACCTCAGTCCAAGCTTTTGGATTGTGTGACGACAAGCTCGGATATTCAGGGCTGACTGAACGTCGGCATGGGATGTATCAAGTACAAGTATGTATACTAACGTTGAAAGTCAATCTAGAGGTGTCAAATTGATTAACATTAGTTCAGTTACATTTTAGCTGACGATTGCGTTTGTGAGATTTGTATGTCTGGCCTTCAACTTAAGCCTCTGGCGTAACTTGCATATACAATTACTATCCTGACCGGCATTTTCAGCAACCGAAAACATATACCTTCCATATCTAACATTATGATAACTAACTAAAAAGGACACTATCCTAAAGAACACATAATTTAAAATGGTAGAGTTAAAAGTTGATAGTCAAAGTAGAAACCACAGTAGGTTCAACCTATTCAAATAAAATCTCTTGACTTGTCTAGTTTATTACATATCACTTCTTCCTCCGAAGAGGATTTTCAGTGGGGATTTTTGGAAATACCCTTTAAAAATAAGTGAGTGGTATGGTAGGTGTGATGATTGTGCGGGGGGTACTCCTGAGAAAACCAGCATTTTTATAGTCTAGGCAACAGGAGACCCCAGTGTGGATGATGTGAGTGTTATGGTAGGTGTGATGATTGTGTGGGGGGTACTCCTATAATAACATTCGATGATAGATAATGATTAATGATAGCCTTATAAATCATTCAATACGTACTTAATAAAATGATCTTATAGAAAAGCACTGAAATTAGCGGCCTTACCGCTTATAACGATTTTTTCAGGAAAACTAAACATTACATAACCACAAAATATGTAAGTACCTAAATGCCGACTGTATAGATACCTCATAAAAACAGTTCCTTTGTAAAGCGTCCACATCAACCTCAAATAGAATTTAAATACATACTCCCGTTCATCCAGGATTAAGCCAAAGGTACGGAGAACGGAACCCATCCAATAAATTAGAGGGACCGCACTTTAATTCTGCACATTAGGGTATGTCACGGTGGTTTTAATTTCCCGCCCGGCTGACGTGTAGACGGCAACAGGCTTTTGGAAATGGCTTACGAATTATTACATCACGTATTAACGCCAGTAAGTGAATATTTTATTATGTAAACTATTGTAGGTAGTTTGATGACTTCATTATTAATTTAAGCGGGTTAACTACGAACCTTTTTTGTGTTAGAAGAACACCAACGTTTCATCCCTTAACAGGGGACTTCTTCGGGGTGTATGCATGCGGTTCGGCTCGCGTACCGACAGACGACCCGCACTCACCCTCACTTATAAAATTAAGTACGTTATGAAAAAGAACACCAATTTGGTTATTTATTTATTTATTTATTAATACGCCAACAGCGTATACATAAAGCATTCTTAAAGATATACTATACTTATTATGACAGGTTCTAATATATGCGCTAATAACAGGCGGACACAACATTGTTCATAAAATATTATAAAAAACTAATTAAACTATTTATTAACAATCGCTTGCCTTTTTTAATGAACGGGTATAGTGGAATTATTCCCAATGTTCCCCCAAATAGATAGATTTCCCCCTTTGATTATGGAAAACTTTGGAATCTTTTCAAATTCGCTAAGTTGTGATGAACGAATCGTCAGCATTCATTGACTCCAATCTTTACCGCGGTATGTAACTTTGTGGGAAGTTTATGAAAAAGCGTGTTTTTCTTTGTATTTATAATCCTTAGGGAAATTTCCTACACTCTTCTTGTGAATTTGGTAGTTGGATTAGAACGGAACATACTAGTTACCAGTTGCTTGCAGGATTTTTGTTATAGTGCTTACCCGCACTCGCTAAGAAAATTAATGGTATCCTCTGTAGGTGGAGCTACCGGCGCTAACGTCCGTAAGGGGTCTCAAAAATGTTTTTTGGTGGAACCGACTAAGGTTTCGTGGCTTAGTTGGTTAGAGCACACCCGTACTGAGGGTGGCGAGTCCCGCCGAAATCAAAAAAATTATTGGGAGTTCATTTCTCAGTTGTTTGCAGTTTTGAAACTAGATGGCGTTGCTGCAAATGTACGGCATTGAATATATTTATAAACTATGTCCCAGCTTTTTAATTGTAGCCTGTGGGATGACATTGGGTACAGGGACAGGTGCCGACATGTTGACATCTCGACAGGAGACGCAAGGGGTTACCCACTTCGCCTCTGGCCGGACTGTGAATTGAATTGGATCTTTATATTCGGCAAAATAAAGCTGGTTTTTCGATAAAAGGGAATCGACTAATGACGTAGGTATCTTTTGTTTTACTCAGGGCTTTGGTTTCGGTTTTGTTTCAGTATTTTTTATAGTCAAAAGGTTGACAATATATAATTATATAACTCGACATTTTTTAAGAAAATCACAATAACAGAATAAAAAATAACAACTGAATAACAACTCAAATCTATTTTCTATAAATCTAAGCCGTCACCAGAAGGCAGAGTGCCCAGAATACTGGCAGCATTGCACAGCATTGCCATGTTGAAAGACAATGCTAATTCGTTAGCCGAAATAAAAGCCAGCATTCAGCTCACCTGTGGACTCTATTACGTAGATTTTTATATATAGCGTGTGCCCCAGGACCGGACTTTGGGTATCCAAAACGGATCGAATAGGTAACCTCGGTCAAGATTAGTGTATTTTCGCCGTTTGAGGGAAATCAAATATAGAAACTTGTACCCAAATCTTCAATGGCACGGTGGCGAACGCTCGCCCTGGTCATAGGAAAGGAACATAACCTACCTATTCTAACTACATGTCGAACATCAAATTCTCGTGAAGTTTTTAACTATTTGAATGATCTACCACGGTGGTTGACTTTTCTAAAATAAACAGTCAAGGGCCATACAGACCGCGATTTTTATAAACAATCAATAGCATATATATAACCTTCGTTTGACCCATAGAAGTAGGTACTCATACTTCTATGGTTTGACCTCAATCTTATGATGGAAAGTGACGATGTGGCCAACGATGTGTTACAAAGGTCAAAGATACCTATTAAAAATAATCTTGACAAACCGAAATTACAGCACCTAAATAAAAACCCCGTTCATACTTACCCAACACACACTTGCCACTAGACTTCTAATAAAAATGAATACATTTTCTAATTAGTACAAAGATGATGAGCGTCTGATGTATTTTCCCTCAAAGGTGAAAGCATTTCGCTGGTGAATTTGCGGGATTTTCATCAACGTCGCAGTGCCATTGATGACTCCCCCGAGACCACTTACTTTAGGGTCAGCGTATGACCTCCATGGGCTCATTACCAAAAATAACAAAGTTACCTACTGACCCACATACTGTGTTTACCTATTTATGTGGTTTTGTTCGTTTATTCTCAAAAATACTAATTTTATAATGTCGCTTACATGAGAACAGTGTTCTTAGGTTAAGTAAGTATAGATAGATACATACATAGGTTGTTATGGTTCAATAGCGGACTCATTTAATGTGTTCACTTAATAAGAAGTGAATCATCACATCATTTATGATTTGAGCTAATTTGAGTCTAAACGCATTACACTTTTAATTTGTTAGGGTAAATTATTGTAAAGCTGCATATTTCAAGAAGAACCGACAACCGCTGGGGTAAACGTGTTCTTGAGTGGAGACCGCGACTCGTAAAACGTAGTGTAGGACGCCCTCCGACCAGGTGGGATGACGATTTGCGAAAGACTGCTGGCAGATGCTGGATGCGGCAAGCTGAAGACAGGGCGCTATGGCGCTCATTAGGGGAGGCCTATGTCCAGCAGTGGACTGGTATAGGCTGATGATGATGATGATTGTAAAGCTGTGTGCATATGCAGTAATAGCCTAGAATATTATAAGACAGTTATAGTTATAGATTTTTTAGGTAGTTACTGAGACAGTTTTGTTCAGTCAAAAAACTAGAGAAATAGCGCGAATTTCCTTTTGTGCAACTTAGGTTGCTCAACTGCAAATAGTTGCGCAACGGGGCTTCCTTTTTGTGCATCTCATTTTGATACCTTGACAACATGATAATTTTAGCTACTCATATTAAGTACCTATTTACTGCAGTTTTCATGAATTAAAATTATGGAAAAATAGATTTTCAGCAAATAATGGAACACATAAATGTTACAAATAATCTTATATATAATATATAAAACATTTGAAACTAACATGGTTGGTTGGCATTAACATAAAAGTCAACGCAACTCGATCACTGGTTCCAGGTTCCGGATAGTAGGGAACTTTCATCTCGGTTGATGTTTCTGTGTTTGATAATCTGAATGGCCACTTGTACCATTCTTGACGCTCTATTATTTTATCTATGTACCAATGATCAAACTAACTTCGAATACAAGTTTGTAATGAAATGGTTCCACGAACCAAGTAATTGTAATAATTGTTTGTATACTTAAAAGTGTTTCAAAATATTGGAATGGGACGATGCCCGTTAGTATTTCTGTTATCCGTGTGGAAGTTAAAAAAATATGAAATGTTCAGTTCGAACAAAACATCTGTTGAAGACATTTCGATTACTCCATTAATCTGAAAACGGCTTCGGAAAACAATAAAAATAGGATAAAATAAGATTTACTACCGTTAAAAAACGGCAGTTAACAACCGACTTTGTCCTTAAAAAATTGTGAATGGGTAAAGTTATGGTAAAAATATAATTTTCAAAATACGTCTTTTACTAGGGGCAAAGGTTCTTAATACCTTTAATAAGTTCGTATCTAGGAAATTATGACAATGTCATTAAAATAGGGCTCTACTTGCAATGATTTCATACGACAAACCTACAAAATCATCATTATCTATCTTTACACATACACTATAATTTTTATCCTGCGCATATGTCTTTTCTAGGACTAGAGTCATGCCGTCAGGCCTTCTACCATCGTCACGCAACGAACCATTCGGTTTGAGAATAGCTGGCGTTAGCGGTGTGAAAGGCCCGCTGGATGATGGCGAGATATCTGACCGGCAGCCCTAGTACACGTTAATCCGTGATGATCAAGTTCGACATCAGTACCGTACTGGTAATGATGAGGCGCGCAACACCTTGCAAACAACATTAAATACTATATAGGCAGGCATATGAAACCAGAAAGACGAAACAGTATAATTAATTACAAACATTCAGAACCCAGCATATTAATTACATTTAGTAATTATACAATAGGAACATATGCCATTACAAGTTTTACAGCCGCCATGAAGTTGGAAAGTTTCTCGTAAATCAACAGTTTACGATCTCGCTGAATAGATGAATTACACGATACCCTCAATAAACATGAATGTGTGTCAAGACTAGACGAAGGGAGGCTGGAACCGTACATTCACGATCGATTCCTATCGAACTATCGAAGTCCTTGTCGCGATTTATACGACGACCTTTGTGGCGCGGTGGGTGAAGGTCCGCCTGCGACGCAGGAGGTTGCATGTTCGATTCTCACCTTGGGACAAATATTTGTATAGGATCTGCAGGTATTTGTTCCGGGTGTTCTGGTCGTTTTCTATGTAACGTATTATATTACGTATAACAGTTATCTAGTACCCATAACACAAGCTCTGCTTAGCTTCGGGCTAGATAATGCTGTGTTGTCCAGCATTATTTATTTATTTATTTTATTATATTATTAGTTCTATCAAAACTATGTTCTATGAAAATTCACAACACTTTATTGTAATAAGAACTTACAGGACTTTTGGATAAGTCAGATTTCACAATCAGTGATAACAAATCTTTTCTTTAAATTAGAGGTAACTTTTAACTAGGTGCCGCCACTTCAAAGATTAGACCACGCTCTCATTCACTTCATTTTCATTTCACGCTATCGAAGTGGTTCGGGTTCAAAACTATTTCCAAACCCTGTTTCACTATTCAGGATTTTGAAGTCGGTATTAAACAGTGTTTAAAAATGCGCCTAAATATTTTGTTCGCATTAAAAACAAAAGAAAATAATTTTCATTTATTTGTAACCATACTTTTATAGTATAACATTATTTTTATGTGAAGGTGTTTATTTTTTTGCCATTAAAGAATGATCGAAGAAAATAGTATCAGTGATATATTCATAAATACATGTCCATAGACCAAGAAGCTAATATCCTGTGGTATTACAGGATATAAGCTTCTTGCCATAGACCAATTACTGGTCTGGACGTGTCTATCAAACTCAGTATTTTACTAAATAATTCTCTAGCTATGTAAACAGACAATGTGGACAGACTAAAACGTTATTTTCTTAGCCACAAACGCTTCACGCTCGTCCCCAATTTCAATGTAGGGCAATTTCCTTTGTAAACTAACATGGCCGGCTATTTGCATACCTATCAAATTAAAAATATAAATGTGAAGATACATAGCAGTTCCTCTTTCATTAGTTAATTGTTAATTTTGGTGTCAATTGTCCACCATTATTTATTAATTTCATTAGTATCTTGGCAATTTTATTACTTAGTGTTGGTTCTTTTATGTGTATGATATTTTAAAACAATAGGTGAATAGTCCATTTACATATCCACAAAATATATTCTCAAGAAAATCACGATCGGCAACTCGTCCTTTGTACCTCAAAATTATTATTTTTTGGTTTTCGGTTCTTTTCTCCGATAAAATTGATGCCTAATTTCAACTTCTTAAGTCATCTAAAAGTGGTTTAGGTTTTTGATGAGTGAATTGTTTAAAATTTAAATAACCTCAAAATGTTTCACTTGAAATTTAAGATCCTAATCTACCACACTCGCACCAGACCTGCAAAATTGCAAGTGCAAGAGAGATATAAAACCGACCAAAAACCGCAGTTTTGGTCTTTACTCGAATCAATGAGCACCCATTGGTTCGTGGAAAGACTCACTGCTATTGCATCACCAATCTCTTTCCAAACATGGCTAGATGCTCTACATGTACGATACACGTCAATGAACGCGTGGGTATTGGAAGTAGTATTTTTATTGTCATGGAAAAATGATTTTAATTTACATGAGAACTAGGAATAAAATATTTACATTAGACAAATTTTGACAGTTTCAGATTTGAGTTTCTCTTTAAAATAGGAGCAGGCCATAAAATCCAGGAAGCTACCCTTCCGCATGTAGGATTCCTTAATCGACTCTTACATCATCAACGAGCTCAGTCAAACGGGTTGGTGATGCTTACAAAGCCACGGCAAGCTTAGCTTGTAAATCTATCATCAGAAACTCCTTTCATTATTAAAAATCTGTTAAATCTGCCATCTTGTACTACGTTGTAACTCTATATTACAAGCTTTATTTAACTTGTGCCACCGTCTTTGTTGTGCTTACATGTCCAGTCCATCCCAAGGTTGCCTGGAAGAGATCGCTCATAGCGATTAAGCCGCCTTCGTACTTCATCCACTCTTAGCATTTAATTTTGTACTGTTTTCTGTGTTTGTGTGGATACACAATATACAATAAAGTATTATTTACTTATCTACCTTTACTTGTTACCTTAATATGTATCGAAGAAATCTGGTAACTGAATTTAAGACCAGTTATTAAGCTGAAATTTGGCATACTTATGTCAGTTCGCTGACAATGCAATGTCATGCTACCATCGAGCTGGTCTGATGATGGAGACGGAAGGTGGCCATAGCAACTCAAACGAAACGACGTGACCCAGTCGAGTTTGGTTTCGTTGGATTTGTCTTCCCAAGCACTTTGGTCTTAGATAATACAAAAGCTTATTAAAAAAAGTTGAGAGGTGTCAAGGGACATCCGGATGGAACGAAGTTTCTTTCTGTAAGAGAGAGAGAGAGACAGACAGAGAAACATGCGCACGCCGCACGGCTTACAATAGCTTACTATAGCAAAAAGTGCCGTTACATCTTTTCGTGAGAATTTTTTCCGTCCAGCCCCCTTTCACAACGCGCGATAAGGAACTTAGTTCCAAAAAACGTTGTTTTTTTATATTGAGGCAACGACCTTGTGTAAATAGACTCGTCAACTTTAAATTCAAAGATAACAATGTTAAGGCACTGAATGGCTGTCACGTCATGCGATCGCGTGACGGTCGTGCCAACCTTATCACTGACACTTGACTACCACCATACTTCAACAGCCAAATGTTTATCTATGAACTTACAGAGAAACTAGCTTCTGCCCAAAGCTTTGCACGCGGTTTTTGGAAAAAAGTAGAACTTTTATTATGCTTTACTTCATAATATCGTGCCAGGAGGCGGGCGATGAGGCTACGCCGCAGTTTTTAACTTTTGTGGTCTCTTCGTTCAATTTGTTGTACTTGTACAAATAAACGATTTTGTGTTTTTTTTGTATTTTAGTTATTCCAGGTTTAGATCTTTATAGGTCCCAAATTTCAGCTCGATCGATTCAGAAGTTTTAGCGTGATGTTCGGCCACATATTGTCACAACAGCACAAAAACGATTCAAAAAATATATATACTTGTACATTTTTTAGGCATGTATATCCACAATGAGGCCATGATACAGCAAATTTTAGGGTAACTTACTTACTATAAAACAGCTGATCGGGTTAATAAATTAAGGGTTCTTTTTCCGTTGAAAATATTGAAATCTGGAAAATTGGACCACAAAAGTTACTCGCCTCGGGTGCGGTCTCCTTCTCCATCTCATCCAAAACTACCCCTGACATCTAAGTATACATAAAATTAAAACGTATCAACCCATTCAACATTTAAATCGGGCAGCTGTGTATGAAACGTCATTTCACATGGATGATCGAATTTATCCTAACTAGACGGGTCACTTTTGTGACTGCGAGCAAATAGGAAGGGTAAGATCCAGCACCTGAGCCATCTTTTCAGTCTCGTCCTTTAACTAAGATCCTTATAGAATGTCTTGGTGTATTAAATTTCAATCCCACCTGTCCGAGTTGTCAGACGCCAAATGATTTGAAAAGATAACGAATTTTATAATTTGGGAACATGTCTGAATTATTAAAATTAAAGTTATTGGCTAACTATACCTATACGAACTATGTCAAAAAAGTATTTTGTTTTTTTTTATTGAAATTGACGTAAACTTAGTACCTACTAAAATCATAATTTGATGTTTTTTGACAAAAACTAAAATAGATTTACTTTGTTTTTAGTGTTTCGAGATCAGTGTCAAAACCCTTATTTATGATCTCGCTCTGTCCATCCTACGTCTTTCTTGAAAATATCAGTAAGTACCGCAGCTATTAACTTGAAATTCGAAATTATTAGGTATTAGGTATACATTTCGTGCGCCATTTTTGATTAAATAAAAAAATCATAAAACAAATCTTCTCGAAACAAATGAATTCTCGTTCGTTTCTATTCAATGCCAACAGCTCCCTCCATTCGGAAACATCTGCGTGAACCCTTCACGCCAAATTAACCATCTCCAAAGACATTTCTTTGCCAAATCAGCCAAAAATAGAACTGTGAAAGTGAATTCTCTAGTAAATTGTACAAAGCCATTCATGATAGTTTTCACTGCCAAAGTATGGTAGACTTGGCTGTGCTTACAAGGCTGTGAATGTGTAAGCGTGAACTATTACAGTTTATTGAAATAACTTGGCAAGTTAAATTACTTTCATTTGAACTTTGCTTTCACGCAACATGCAACTTTTTAATCCTTCAGTGCATAGGTACCGTTCCACATAAAGCACATACCACAAAACGTGTAATTGGTATCTACACAGTTACACACCTTCTTATAACATCAAAAATACATCATACAGAAGCTGTTGTTTTTTCTTAAATCAATTTTTCTGGGCCATTCAACTCGATTCTATGCAGTATTACCTAAAAGGTGTAAAATTTTGAATAGGTAAGTACTTAATTAAAAATACTTTTACGTGTTCCAGTTTCCGCCCGCGTTGTTTCTATGTAAACGTTTATAGCTTATTTTTATCCCATACAAATGGATTTATTGGAAAGAGCCTGTTTTTCCAGGTCTAGACATAAATATATATCTGTGTAAAATTACAGATCGATGAGATTAGTAGTTTTTGGCGAAAAGAAGTAACAAACATCCAGCGATCAATCCAACATCCAAGTGCTTTATTTCGGAGGCCTATGTCCAGCAGTGGGCTGGTATAGGCTGATGATGATGATGATGAAAAATAGTAAATAAAGTAATCACTTCTAATTTTAGTTCACTTCAATTTGTTTAAGGTAGTAAAGAAGCATTTACCTTGTAAGTTGTTAGTTAAAACAAACAATCAATTTTTTTTATTCTCCTAGAATCTAGGAGGATAAAAAAATATCTAAAATGATCTAGGACCTAGATCATCTGCTATTTTGTAAATGGTAAGCCTTTTACAAAGGCTTACTCTCTATCCATCCATCCTAATATTCACATTAAAATTTGTAACATTAGTCATTAATTCTCTTAATGCCCCTAGGTTTGCTGTAAGAAAACTCTGTTAGGGTTAATCTCGCCTTTCTACATAGACTTTCGTTGTTAATTTTTATTTACTTATGTATTTTGTGTACAATAAAGAATTTAAGAATTAGTGTGTACACCCCTTTAATCATTATAATTCCCACCACCTTGACCACCATAGGCTATGTAGCTATAACTGAATTCATTGTAAGTATATATAATAATAATAATGTGTTTATATGCGTAAACACGTATTTGCATTTAGTTCAAGAATATCTCGATTGTTGAGTACGAAACAAATACAAACAACTTTGTAGCTGTGATAACGAGGGAAGCAACAAACGCTGAAGAGATTTAATGTTACAGATGAACAGGGGTGGATTTTGAACGAAATGAAAATCGAAAGACGAAAATACTGTTGCATTGCACTTTTACGTACCTACCTATTTGGATACCAAACTTGTAATAATTCTACGTAATAATTGGGGATATATTTATACATATTATATTATGAGATATGGGTGAGTTAAAAAAAGTGTTCGTCATTGTGGACGCCATTTACAAAAAATATGATTTCTTCCAAAGTAGTGTGTCGTAAAAACCATAATTATGTCCATTATGTAACGATATAATAATAAACAACTCACAAACGAGTGGATATCATAACTATCATGATTTCGGTTTCACCATAAGTACCCCACGTCATGATATCAATTTAAAATTAAAGTCATTTATAAATGCCGTTATAAATGACTTTAATGTTAATAACCATAAAAGTTTTATAGGGATTTAATTTGTGGTAATTGTATATTATATTAAAAATTGCATTTCAATTTTGTTTTGGAACCTGCGAGTACGTTTGACGTTGTTAAGTGCTATGTATGTTTTAATTTTACTCATAAAATAAAAAAGCTTTAGGTTTTTCTAGAACTGGCAAAGGAATATAATATAGACTTTCAAACACATAAGGTTTTACTAAAAGTTGGCGGCAGTAGTTTAGTTACCAGTTTAGAGTCACAGAGGACATCAAAGTAAGTAAGGTAAATTTTAAATATGATTGAAATAATATCAATTGCATGATTTTTTTAGATTTTTTGTGGTTTGTAGAATCTAATTGTGGCACTTTTTAAAAATAGGTGTGTTACCCTATTGATTCTAGCTCCGACTCTGTATAAAACATAGTAACAGAGCACTTTGAGCCGATTTGATGGTTCAGCGATTCAGTGAACTACCGTTAGAGGAGTTATGGAGGTGATAGGGAAACTTGGAGATCTCACTTTGTTTGAAACACTTGAGAGCGAAATGGCATTAAAGTGACTTTTTATTTCTTTTCCATGTTAATGGAATTGAAACGAACTTTCTAACTAAATAGTTAAGTCGTCTATGTTGTAAAGGTTATCCAAATATGGGTCTCAAGAAAGATAACACCGATAAAGAAAAGTATTAGGGAAAATTCCGTTCCGTTCCGTTTTCTTGGGTTTTCCTTGTAAACTGTAGAATGAAGGTTATTAGGAGCTTTATTACAATTTTAAAAAAAAGAACAAGTTGTAAACAACTTGCTCTTTTTTTTAAAATTCACAACAATTAGGTTTTTTTTTTCAAAACAATTGGGTCTCTTGCGTTTCGTTTTTAGAAAAATAGCGTAGCCTGTACGTAGATATTTTTACTACACAATTTTAAAGTCATTATCATCTTCAGTCTATGCTAGTCCACTGCTGGACATAGGCCTCCCCTAATGAGCGCCATAGCGCCCTGTCTTCAGCTTGACGCATCCAGCATCTGCCTGCAGTTTTTCGCAGGTAGTCGTCCCACATCCTACACTACGTTTACAGAGTTGTGGTCTCCACTCAAGAACACGTTTACTCCAACGGTTGTCGATTCTTCGCGAGATATAGCCGGCTCACTGCCACTTCAGCTTGCTTATATAACCTTGGTTCTCTGTCGGATGTATTCATTGCGAATCCTATCATTCAGAGAAACTCCGAGCATAGCTCTCTCAATAGCTCGCTGGGCGACTTTAAACTGGTGGCAGCAAACAGCTTTACCGTAAGTGTCCACATCTCAGCTCCGAAGGTCATGACGGGTAGGACGCACTGATTGAAAACTTTCGTTTTCAAGCATTGACTTATAATAGTCGAAGATAATAAAATGGCTACTTGCCTCTTCTCTTGATCATAATAACGTGTACTGTGGAAGAATTACGAGACGAGACTTGGCATAATATTATCATTAGTATTTTTGTTTGGAATTTCTTTTATTTTACGCATCTAACCTTTACCTTCAAAGCAAAACGCTACTCATACAGCACTTATTGGATACAAGAAACAATTTATCATGATTCCACGCCAGTTAATCCCCAAACACCGATTCTTCTTGTTATTTACTTTCGCTCTCGCCATTGTTTCGTTAGTTATTATTTATGTATTTTTTTCTTGGGGCCTACTAAGGGTTGAAATAATACCTACACTGCGTGCGTCCATTGAATCGGATCGGAGCGTACGCGGCATCGGTATTTACAATATGCCTGGCATCGGTATCAGCAGATATGACGATCCACAAAGTACCATAGAATAGAAATCAATAAAATAAAAAATTCATATGCTACGTACACTCTGATTCACACCCGGTGGACGAACTTCTTAAACAGGGCCTTCGTCTAATATGTCTTTGCAAAATACCAAATCGAATTAAAAATATCGTGAAAGTGACAGTTATATAACGCTTACGTGTCAAAGTTGACACTCGTAGTGTCAAAATTCGTGACAAATCACTCAAAATCTTTTAAAAACAGCGTCAGATCTGAATTTAGTAATTTAAAATATTATGTTAGACTAAACAGCCCTGTAGGTATAGGCCCTATATACTTTGTGTTACTTAACCCTTTCCTTGTCTTGTCGAATATTCGAGATGCCAAAAAGAAACTCTCTAGCTCCAAAACAAAAAACTAGGTAGTTTCTGGAGGATCAGAATGGTTCACCATGTATTCGCTATGTCAGACATGTGTCAAACAAATTGTACCTACTGCCCTGCTCACGCTTGACACTTTTTAACTTTGATCGACCTGCAGGGGTATTTTAATTCGTCGGAAAGGCTGACCTTGTTCGAGTCGACTTTGATTCTCGCACCTGTAGTAGAAGTCACTTCCGAAGCTCTCGTATGATTTGTGAGAGGTTTCTTCCTTCCTCGCCCAGCACCTTGGTTTTCTTCGCCACAGCAATAAGTAACAGCAACGTATTACGCCACTAACTTAGAAAAATGTTAAATTCTGAGTTATCAAAGAGTTATAAAACCTAAAATTGTGGTACTAACTAAGAAATATTCAAAGGCAGTCCGTTTCAGGGAGTCAATAGATCTATTCCTTTCTTATACCAAAAAACTAATACCAATGGTATTAGTTTATTGACATCATAAAATTCTATTCCTAACGAAAACCAAAATAGAAATCTTTAAATGAAATACAAAATCTATTCCCAACGAATACCAAAACAGAACTTTTGGTACAGTCACAGAAACAATTTAATTTACTTTCAAATAATTAATATTATGAGGTAGGTAGTGGGTACTTGGGTAGCTTGTACCTTTTTTATAAATTTACCTATAAAAATGCGCGCTACACAAAGTGCTCATAATGGTCATAACTAGTTTATGAATGTTCTGATAAAAAATTGATTATAATTTTGTAAATTTAATATAATAAGTATAACGATCTACTAAGTGTTAATTATCATAAATGATTATTTTATCAAAAAACTTTTAAAGGCGTCTGTAGCCTGTTGAGTTATTTATCAATTTGTCTAGTAATTAGTTAGGTTCTAAACAGTGTTTAGTTAATCTACGTATGTAAAACTTTTGTGTTAAATAAAGAACTCTGAAAAACAAACAAACAATTGTCACCAGCAACATCAGCGCATTTGTTTAGTTACCTACCTCCGCTTTTCTTTTTTTTAATCATCAATAGACCTTCATTTAACCACAATCTTATCTGATGACGAGTAACAATGTTGTCAACGCATCAGGCAGGAATGTCTAGAAGACACCTATCTGCTCTTGTCTTGAAGAGACCCAGGTTGCATTCGTAGTAAAAGAAAGCAAAAAAACGTAAAGAAGAAAGTAAAGAAGCAAAAGATCGAGTTATAAACATTAGCGCTTACTCTCATCGGAGTAGGTAATACTTAGCCACGATTACCTACTTTACTTTAAATTATTTAACTTCATTATTGAAAAGGGTTACAGGCTTTAAATACTCATTATTTAGAGGTTACACCAACATATTACAAAAACCTAATACCTTAACTTCACCTCAACAGCCTAGAATGATCCACTGCTGGACGCAGGCCTCCCCTGATTTTTGATATCATGGGGGGTAATGCCCATAATCCCCACGCTGGGGGGTTGGGGACCGCAGTTCGGTGGTAGATATATTCTGCAAGAGGCGCTGCTGCCCGCCCCTCGGTGTATGTCCTTTAGTCGCCTCTTACGACAACCAAGGGAAGAGTTGGGGTGGTGCAAGTTATAAGCCGGCACCACAGGGCTATCTAAGCCAAGAAAAAAACGTGTTACATCCTTCCCTTTTCCTTTCTAGCTTAGCTATGAGGTTCCCTATGCCCAGCATTGGGCAAGGCGACGCATGACTCTGATTTCTATAGCACATGATTTAGACATGGGCCCGATTATGATATTTGTGTTTTATGTTTTCTGTAATTTTTATCTCTAGTTTAAGTACGAGCACTTTTTAATGACTGTCCTACGGAATACCGGTACTCGAAATACCGGAGAACGGTATTTGCTCATAAAATACTTACTATTTCTTTTTTTGTTACAATCACACTAATATTATAAATGCGAAAGTTTAGATGGATGGATGTATAGATGGATATTTGTTGCTCAATCACGCCAGAACGGCTGAACGGATCTGAAAATTTGGCACAGAGATAGATTATAGTATGGAAAAGCACATTAAATTATATTTTATCCCGGTTTTTTTACGGGAACGGGAACTACGCGTGTGAAACCGCGTAAAAAGGCACAAAAAGGCGCTGCTAGTGATGTTATAAATATATTATTTAGTTTCTATCATTGAATACCTATTATTAGCTCTCTGTTGTTATTTTAAGCTCCCAGTTTTTGACGACCTCTGTGCCGCGGTGGGCGAAGGTCTGCCTGCGACGCAGGAGGTTGCGGGTTCGATTCCCGCCTCGGAACAATGTGGGTACGATCTGCAGACATTTGTTCAGGGTGTTCTGATCGTTATCTATGTATAATAAAAAATATCTATCTACTTATTGTGTTATATTATGTATACCAGTTATCTAGTACCCATAACACAAGCTCTGCTTAGCTTGGGGCTAGATAATGCTGTGTAATTGTCTAGCATTATTTATTTAATTAAGCTCTGTAGACATTATTCTAGCTGATAGCGTTCCGAAATAAATAAATGTGGTCATCAGTTTCTTAAGTTTGCATTTAAATGTCTCTGTTTATATAAAATATATTGTATTCTAGAACCGAATAGAAGTAAAATCAATACACAGTACATAAAGTGAGATAGTTCTGGTAGGTACGATAAAGAAAACATTTGTTCGGGGGAAATAATTGGAACATCATCACATGAGGCCCTTCGTTATTTGATAAGTTGCCTCGATTGTGTAGCTTATGACTCCTAAGAGCCATTTGCCCGCCGGCTCAGAATATTTATTGGCGTTATTTTATCGGAAGCTGTTGGCAACACAAAACAATATGAGGTTCTTAGATACATCAGATATCATCTTACTAATAAATATGTGAGTATAGACGAATCTCGGGACGAAGATGATGATGATTTTTTGTTAATGGCAATATGAGTCTGGTTGGACTCTTTTCTGGCAGTGTCAAGTAATGGAAAATAATTGTAAAATATGAGTTATCAAATTATGAAGAATGTTGATATTTTCACCAGAGCCTAGTTCGTTATCTAGCAGGGTACACCACGTACAGGTTAGGTTGGCTTGGGAGACAAGATCTTGGAGTCTCCCTCCCCTCTCGGGACGAATGAATCTTTGTTACTTAAGGCCAGAAATAAATAAATAAATAATGCTGGACATTTCACACAGCATTATCTAGCCCCAAGCTAAGCAGAGCTTGTGTTATGGGTACTAGATAACTGATATACATAATATAATACAATACATAGATAGATATTTTTTATTATACATAGAAAACGACCAGAACACCCTGAACAAATGTCTGCAGATCGTACACACATTTGTCCCGAGGCGGGAATCGAACCCGCAACCTCCTGCGTCGCAGGCAGACCTTCGCCCACCGCGCCACAGTGGTCGTTGAACAGAACATGTCAGCTTGTCTATTCAGATTTTTTAGATATACCTAATCGTGAGTGGCATGCTATTTTCGCCGCTTATGTGTTACTTTTAGAGCAGTTGTGTAGTTCACTATGCATTCACAGCTTGATTCAACTGTTATGATCGACTGCTTGAAACTGGCTACTGTATAGCGAAATACAGTTTTCTATTAACGCGATCACTGCTAGCGTGGGCGGTGCGACCCGGCAGGAGCGCGCCGTCGTCGCGACATGGACCCGCAGATCCCACTCTGTGTTTTCAGCCATGAAAGTGCTAGTATAGTTTAAGAGCCTGATAACTACCTCAAATAAACTCCATTAGATCTAAATGTCTTCCAAACTACTTAATATTTAACTTTGTAATTTTTATAATGGTAAAGTTCAGGACTTAGTCTATCGATCATAACACAAGCTCTGCTTAGCTTGGGGCTAGGTATGCTGTGTGAATTGTCTGGCATTATTTATTTATGCTGATGGTGTTCCGAAATAAATAAATGTTGTCATCAGTTTCTTAAGTTTGCATTTAAATGTCTTTGTTTATATAAAATATAAAATATATATACCTATATAATATAAAATATAAATGTCTTCCAAACTACTAAATATTTAACTTTGTAATTTATGTATGGTAAAGTTCAGGACTTAGTCTATCGATCATATGTTTCGAAAACACGATTTCATAACATTTTCTCGATAGAAAAAAATCACAAAGTTACCTCTAAATTTTTACTAAAACCCTAATTTCTCAATAAATACAGAAGTTAAGATCTTGAAAATAAGCATGGTAATAGAACTAAGTGTAAAGAACATTTCATATGTTTCGATTTTTTTTCAAATAAAATCCTAATTATTAGATAATAAGCTAAAACTTATTTTTTGGGCTTGCGTTGCAATGCCCTGTCTCGCTCCTATGAACGCGAAATCCTATGTTTGTCATTTTCACAAAAAGCTGAGGTTTTAGTAAAGGCCCTTAACATATGTACATACCGCTCAAGCAGTTGCGTAGTTTACTATTATTTCAAGAATCTCTAAATATTTATATGTAGTTATTTCTTTTTCTAATGTATGGAACATCATTGCACCTTCTGAGGCATAATGCTATTATCCTCACAACAGGATATGTGACGTACTTGGAGCCTGGCCAACACCTATTGAATTATAGTCTACATGGTTAAGTGACGGGGATTGCCACTGGATGGGCTCTAACGAGAAAGAGAAAAAGCATCCGCCAAAAGCTAACGAAATTTATGTAACAGTGTTTTTTTTTTCAAATTAATTGTAATCATCATCATCATCAGCCTATATTTGTCCACAGCTGGACATAGGCCTCCCCTAATGAGCGCCATAGCGCCCTGTCTTCATCCAGCATCTCCCAGCAGTCTTT
Organism: Eupithecia vulgata; assembly: GCA_946478455.1. Lineage (NCBI taxonomy): Eukaryota > Metazoa > Arthropoda > Insecta > Lepidoptera > Geometridae > Eupithecia > Eupithecia vulgata. Next base: position 4,425,633 of record OX297869.1, on the reverse strand, counting down.
CGCAAATCGTCATCCCACCTGGTCGGAGGGCGTCTACGTTTGCCGAGTCGCGATCTCCACTCAAGAACACGTTTACCCCAGCGGTTGTCGGTTCTTCTCGAGATGTGGCCAGCCCACTGCCTCTTCAGCTTGCTAATCCTTTGAGCTATGTCGATAACCTTAGTTCTCTGTCGGATGTATTCATTACGAAACTCCTAAATAAATTGTATGTTACTTCAATTATATATAATGTGTATAATTCTATTCTTCAACCGTGCATTAAGCACATCTGCTGTCTGACGCCCGCACCATATTTCTGCACCGCAGAGGCTGGGCAGTTGCTGATTAAGAAACCGGTGTTTTTTATATATGCTATCAGATACAAAACCTCTTCCTTTTTTGTAGTCGGTTACAAACAAAGACCCACGCCATGTTTGTCTGTTTGAATGAACATGAGATTTGAGATATAATATTTATTAGTCATCAGAAAAATCTAGAATAAGCCATGCGGATTAAGAAGAAGAAACCAATATATAAAAACAATGTATTTATTTCTCCGCAATACTCTGCTACCTATGCGAAGCTGGGACGGGTAGCAAGTAGCTTTATGATTTGACTATCTGTATTGAACCACGGACTTCCACAGTCTGCAGCCCATCAGGCTGAATCACACACAATATTTTATGTTTGGTGTTGTTGTGTAAGTGGCACTTAAGGTTTATTCGACTTGCGCTTGGCGGAAGATACTTTGTACTCTCGTGTTCGGGGCAAGCTTTAAATATGGTTTATTGAATCAGATGTTTCATTGAATTTTGAGACGCCTGGTAAACATTTTGAATGATAGGTAAGTATATTGTTCCCGTTACCCATCGATCCAATTCTTTTTCGCCTTTTATAAGTAGTAACATAATTAAGGCGTATACCCCACAATAACTAGCGCCGCCACCTACTTTATCTTATTATTCCGTTTAACAAAGGAAATAGGAAATTTCAAAAATCCATCTTATACATCGTTTGTAATACCTATTATAAGCTGCACCATATTTTAACAAAACAAATTATGACAGTAATAAGGTAAATACTTATCTTACTAAGTGTTCTTAGAAGTATCTACAAATGGGTTGCAAGTAGGTGTTCCAAAAGAAAGAAGAAAATATTCAAAATTGAATATTGGCTCACTATTGACACGACGTTTTGAGTGTATCCCATCTGGCCCGGTGACTTGGCCCGGCGCCTGCCCACAATTATAAAACCACTGGGTTTCGCAATCGTTTGCAAAAAGAGATTTATTCCATTTTAGTAATAGTTGTTTTTAAGTTAGGTGAGTTTTCGTATATTGCCTAGGATTTCAATGATAACTCTAGTCCCTATTAATTATAAATAGGACAAACCTGACACAAGCGCAATATTAAACTCTTACCCAGCAAAGAGTGAACGGAAATTCACTGAATATTTCAACCCTATGCAACAGCGTGTTCGTACTATCACGAACAAAAGCGTCTCTTAGTCGAAAATACGCTGGAACGCTGAGACGTAAAAGCATGCAGGTAGTGAGTTTTAAATGGCCCGTTTGCCAAAAGCTGTTGGTATTTATAGGTAAACCACTATGGTTTTCAAAGTTAAAGATTGGAACAGTGACTGCGCTTTTTCATACTTTGAAGCTTCTTTGCCATTTTTGTACATTTCCTACATTTTTAATCTTATAGCCAAAGAGTGGTCCTACCCCGGAAAAGGTACCACGCGAATTTTAATCTAGATTTTCTTTTCAATTGTGACAAGCCACAATTGAATACTCCTAACAAATACTAGAAAGTGCGTCTTTTAGAGAGTATTGTACCTTAGCCTAATAACAATTAACTTTAATTACCTACCTTAGGAAATTAGCTTTTGTTTTATTCGGCAGCTTTAGGTAATTTAACCTGAGAGGCGCAACATCGAAAAATTTTGGATTTTAAATGTTCACATTATTTTTAAGTTTTCCTTAGACATTTCCTCTCGGATATTTTCCCTCTAAAATGATTTTAACCGCCGTAAAATGGTAAATTCTTATAGCGTGTACTATAGCTTGTTAAGTGGATTTCCACTGAAGCAAGGCCTCGGAAATTACAGTACACAGTATACAAAACAGTAGATAGACCTGCCCCGCTGCAAGCACTGAATAAATAACGTCCTTAATTACTGCACTTGTATTTTTGTACGCAAGTGTACTCCTGAAGGGAGCTATTTTTTGTTCCTGGATTTGCGAAAACTTGAAAAGGTTTGAAGTAAAAATTGTTGAATTGGGACTAAAAAGTCTATTTCAGTTTAGTACGTTTTGCGTTCGTGATATAGGTCATTTTGCGATGAGGGCAAACGGTCGTAGCTACGGCGATTTTATCAATAAAACATATGGGAAATAAATTCATGTAGACAAGAAAAATATGGGATACTACGAGTAGCTTTTATATCTTATATCCTCGTGAGAGATGAAAGTATTAAAATTCAAAATTCACTTTAAGCCTTCTCCTCTCAAAAACTACTAAATCAGAGGGTAATTTAAACCGCAAAGTGAGTTCGACTACCTAACTTCATCAAGATAATACACAAAAGGGTGTGAGTGCTAATTAGGGTTCAACAATCTTCATATTTGGTGTAACGTAAGTAAGCCGAGAGGTTCAGACGGGCGTGAAATGGAACCATGGAATTAACATGTATACCTACATACGTAATACATATACATACTAGTAGCTTATAGGTACCTTCCATATCTTTTGTAACGGTTGTACAAGTACACGGCTCGTCGGTAGGCGAGGCCTAAATGTAAGCTATCTCACCTGACAAAGTTACACTACACTCGCGCTTGGATGTTTTTTCAATTTTTGAACAAATAACTACTTATTAACAATGGCAACACCTCTCGTCAAACGAACTAAATGTAACTTTAGTCTTTGAACATTGGAAACTTTAATGTTTTCTCTGTAGGTGGAGCCACCGGCGCTACAGTCCGTAAGAGGTTTCAAAGATTTTCGACGAAAACCGACTGAGACTTCGTGGCTTAGTTGGTTGGCACACCCGCACTAAGGGTGGGGCGCGGGTTCGAGTCCCGTCGACGTCGAAAATTTTTTGGGAACTTATTACATTTCTTAAATAACTACTTATCCCTCGGGAAAAATATTTTCTAGGACCACCTCGGGATTTTTTTCCATACAAAAACGAAAGAATTTTCCAAAAAAAATCCATAAAAAAACAAAACAACATAGAATGTCCTCCTCTTTTGGTTTTCGTCGGTTAAAAACGAATCGCGTCCGGTAGTCAAGAAAGAGCTCTTCATAAAGGCAGTCATAATATGCAACTGATTTTCTTGATACTCTCCCTTTCCCGAAATTTGGTGGTAAAGCACGAGCTCAGGTAATTTTACCTATGCTTATGAAGGTAAGTATAATTCCTTTGTGGTAGATACAATTTCTATATCTGTAGATATTATTTATATGTTAAAGATAAAGATACATTTATTTATACACACACAAGGTAGAATACAAAATTAAGGATATTTTACATACTTTGTAGATAGATGATTTTACTAATAATAAATACCTACCTGCGTAGATTTTATACATTTTGGTAAAAGTATTTCATAAACTAGCAGATAATCAACCCTAACCTTGTTCAAAATACATTTTACAAAATAGGTACGTACGTAACATTGAATTATACCCATAAGTATATCTATCTACTACAAGCAAACACAATAAGAGATGAGTGCAACCATCCAGATTCTACCCATTTTTCGTGATTATCCGTGCTGCCCAAGCATGGGCCAAAAAGGGTCAAACTCAGCTATGTGTTCAATGTTAGGTAGAAACGTCTATGTTTTCTGCTGATAAGAATATCTTCGCCTTTTCCAAGTAGAGGCGAATTCGGTTATTATCTCGTTAATGAATTTACGATTCTGAACCCTCTACCAAGAGAGACCAAGAGTTATATAAGTACGCGCGTTGTGAAAGGGGGCTGGACGGAAAAAATTCCCACGAAAAGTTGTAACGACACTTTTTGCTATAGTAAGCTATTGTAAGCCGTGCGGCGTGCGCATGTTTCTCTGTCTGTCTCTCTCTCTCTCTTATAGAAAGGAACTTCGTTCCATCCGGGTGTCCCTTGACAACTCTCAATTTTTTTTCTCAATTTGTCTCTAAGTTAACTTCATTATTTTATTTTAACACGATCACTGCTAGCGTCGGCGGTGCGACCCGCAGGGGCGCGCCGTCGCGAGACTGATCAGCATTTCTTTGTATACCAGACAAGGCACACCGCGCCGGTAGAAATACATTGTGTATTCATGAGACGACATGCTAACAACTGTGTACTAATGTATTTACATGTATTTCAAGCAATAAATGATTATGATACATTATTATAATATACCTAATATATATATACGGAACAGTCGTTGCGCGAATCCGACTCGCACTTGACGTTTTATTATTTTTAATCAAATTAAAATAAAACTATAAGTAAAACAACTTTGCAATGTATACTATCTCTCTCAAAGCGATAAGACCGCCCTTTGTACTTCCTTGATTCTCAGCATTTGCTTCTGTATTATTTCTCGTGTTTGTGTGGTACAATAAAAAGTTATTTATCTATATCTATACATCTATCTTAGTAGGATCAGTTGAGCTACCTGTAGATTGTTTGCAACAGTTTGCAGATAGCTTAATTGTTTCTGTTGTAAATACTAGTTTTAATTTAAATTTATTATTTAATTGTTATTTTCTTTCTGAATAAAGACTAACAAATCTTAGTAAAATGCATACTTTTACTATATAATTAACATAGACTAGTTTACGTCAGTTATTTTTGAATTTCGCAAATTGCTCCGGATCTAGATTTCAGGAGTGACAAATCTGCCTCGTTGCTCTAGTTTGTAGAGACAAGACGGAGCTAGCTCACTCGGGTTACAGATTCATGGGAGACTACTCTTAATTTTCAACCGACTTTAAAAACAGGATGTTCTATGTTTGTCTGTATAATTTTTATTTATGTTCGTCGATTTCCCCGTCAACTATGCACCGATCTTGAAAACTCTTTCGCTATTTTATAGACAAAACCTTTTACCTACCATGTCTGAAGTAAATGTGTTTATTTGAATACAGAAACTAATCCTAAGGTGAGCCCTGAATTTTTTTTACGCGAGTGATTACTATTTATCCCGCAAAACCTAAAAAACCGTGTATATTAAGGGATACGAAGTCGCTTTTGCGTGTCCGTGATGGTAGCGTACACATAACCGAATTCACGTTTGTTGTTATGCCTAATATATAGAGTGTATAGAGTATAACTAGTGCAAAAGTAAAATAAATAGCGCCTCCTTGGTTTAAGAAATAATGACCATTGTTTGTGGGTACGCCAGCATAACGTTATGCTAGCGTACACACGACCGTTCTCAAAAACGGCTTGTACTATAGCAACAAAATTTATACACAATTTTGAGTATAAATAGCGTTTCAGCTATGCAAAATTTCATAATGATTGCTCTCATAGGAACAGAGATATGGAACAAGACTATAAAATAACACCTGAGCTGGCGTTATGCTAGCGTACCCATTAAAAACCGAAATACCTAGTTCCTATAGAAAACGAGGTTCTCTTAATGTAAATGTTATATTTATAAATAATGTGTGAAATCCTCCTTCTCCCAGTAGTCATACTTTATGGAAATTCGTAATCAAACACTAACGCCAGCTCAGGTGTTATTTTATAGTCTTGTTCCATATCTCTGTTCCTATGAGAGCAATCATTATGAAATTTTGCATAGCTGAAACGCTATTTATACTCTAAATTGTGTATAAATTTTGTTGCTATAGTACAAGCCGTTTTTGAGAACGGTCGTGTGTACGCTAGCATAACGTTATGCTGGCGTACCCACAAACAATGGTCATTATTTCTTAAACCAAGGAGGCGCTATTTATTTTACTTTTGCACTAGTTATACTCTATATACACTCTATATATTAGGCATAACAACAAACGTGAATTCGGTTATGTGTACGCTACCATCACGGACACCCTCCAAACTAGTATTTCCGTTAAAAATTACAGCAACAAAAAATACTTTAGAGAGTGTGAAAAGTGATTTGAAAGTGTCCGTGATGGTAGCGTACACATAACCGAATTCACGTTTGTTGTTATGCCTAATATATAGAGTGTATATAGAGTATAACTAGTGCAAAAGTAAAATAAATAGCGCCTCCTTGGTTTAAGAAATAATGACCATTGTTTGTGGGTACGCCAGCATAACGTTATGCTAGCGTACACACGACCGTTCTCAAAAACGGCTTGTACTATAGCAACAAAATTTATACACAATTTAGAGTATAAATAGCGTTTCAGCTATGCAAAATTTCATAATGATTGCTCTCATAGGAACAGAGATATGGAACAAGACTATAAAATAACACCTGAGCTGGCGTTAGTGTTTGATTACGAATTTCCATAAAGTATGACTACTGGGAGAAGGAGGATTTCACACATTATTTATAAATATAACATTTACATTCAGAGAACCTCGTTTTCTATAGGAACTAGGTATTTCGGTTTTTAATGGGTACGCTAGCATAACGCCAGCTCAGGTGTTATTTTATAGTCTTGTTCCATATCTCTGTTCCTATGAGAGCAATCATTATGAAATTTTGCATAGCTGAAACGCTATTTATACTCTAAATTGTGTATAAATTTTGTTGCTATAGTATAAGCCGTTTTTGAGAACGGTCGTGTGTACGCTAGCATAACGTTATGCTGGCGTACCCACAAACAATGGTCATTATTTCTTAAACCAAGGAGGCGCTATTTATTTTACTTTTGCACTAGTTATACTCTATATACACTCTATATATTAGGCATAACAACAAACGTGAATTCGGTTATGTGTACGCTACCATCACGGACACGCTTTTGCTCCTAACCGAATTACGGCTACCACGGGGCGGCCTGTCTGCCACAGACGTGCGCGCACAGGCGCACTATAAAATTCTCTCATTCTCATAATCTGGGTCTTTACTAAATTTAAAAATATATTTCATAATTATCATAATCTAACAGAAATATGGTGCCCATAACACAAGCCCTACACACTTTGGGGCCAGATGGATTTTTGTACCCCGAGCCAATGAAAAGGCTCGGGGTACAAAAATCCATTGCACAGTTTGTGATACCAATTATAAGTTTTTTTTAATGCCTTCGCAATAGTTTTATTCTATTTAGTTTAGGCAATAAATCGAAGTTAACCTTGGTGCCCACCAAAATCTATTTTTGATTTACTGCTAAACTAAATAGAATAAAACAGAGACATTAAAAAAGAGTTTTTATAGATACGGAGTGTACGGAACCCTTCGTACGCGAGCAGGGTTGCCAGATACGGGCTTATCATTTCCTGGACATTTCTGGGGTTACACATGGAGTTGGAGTTTTAGAGTTCAAATCCAATTACAAATGTTTGCTGCTGGACGGGCAATAGAAAAAATATTACAAAATTACTAGTTAAAAGAAAAAAAAATCAAATTATTTTAAAAAACATTTATTTTTTGGAAAATCTATAGATATTAACTTACACACTGTATACACACCAGACAATCACATTTAGTCTTTTTATTTAAAAAAAAATTAGGCACCTCTTAAATAAAAATCAACTTCAGGTATTCTCAAACATAAAACAAAACTTAACTTAAAACAAAGTTAATATTTTTTTAAGGCAAAATCAACATTAAATATTATCTAACAATAAGAAACAACTAAACTTAAAACAAAAATTGAGTATCTCTTAAATATTAAGTACCTACTAGCGGAAACGCGTTTTAGCATTAGTCATTTGACATGACATAATGCTAAAACGCGTTTTTGCTCTAAACGAGTTTTCATGTCAACGGTGAAAACCTCTCTTAATCTAACTTTGGTACCAGATTATCAACATTAATATGATCTACCCTAAAAACTAAACTTTATTGAAACAAAAACTTAACACCTCTGTTTGGCTACTTTAAAATCATCTTCAATCAAAGAAAATCCTATCCGACTATTTTTTTAAATATTTATCACTAGATTTTGCCATTTTTAAAAGTTTTTCTCCGGCACTGCTTTGCAAGACTGATAAAATTTCTGAGCAAGACTCTTCATAATTGACACGAGTTTGCAGTTCAGATTTGATCAAATCCATGGACATTCTGTTTCGCTCTTTAGTCCATAAATTATTTAACAGACTAAAAATTCTTTCGCAGAAGGCGTTGCTTGTTGGAATTGACGACCTTCATACTGAATTGCAATATCTGAATTACATGTTTTACAAATTGCAGTAAACTCATTTTTTTTCACTATCCAGTCTTTAAAATCAGGATCATTTATCCACTTGTCATTAAATCCCGTGAATCTCTTTTTGCTCGTTGATGGTAACGTTTCGTCCATATCGATGAATATTGTACGTACGTCAATTCCAAATCAAAACAAAACACGAATGAAAGACGAAGCGCGAGCGAGCGGCGCGCGCGGGTTGGCGCGGGCGGCGGGACGTGCCGAGCCGGGCGCTCACCTCCCCTCTCCTCACCCCGCGCACCCACGCACGCAGCTAGCGCGAGCGCGGCATGTAGGTAGTTATGCGTGCCGCCACGCAATGGCGTAACTTCGTGGAAAAAAACTAGTGTTCATGAATTTCGGGACAGTAAAGGGTAATTACTGGACACGGGACCACACGTGAAATTCCGGGACTTTCCCGGAATTCCCGGCCATCTGGCAACCTTACGCGAGCCGGACTCGCACTGGGCCGGTTTTATTTAAATATCTTATTTAAGCATCATCTAGCCCCAAGCTAAGCAGAGCTTGTTTATGCGTGTTTATGGTTACTAGATGACTGATACACATACATAATACTATACTTAACTTAGATAGGTATTTAGCTTTTTGCTTTATAGTGCATTACTCACAATGGGCAAATTTTCCATGAAAATTTAGATTGATATTGTTTTAATATAAATAAAAATACCCAGAACACCTGGCAAAAATATTTGCAGATCGTACAAACATTTGTCCCAAGGCGGAATTCAAAACCGCAATCACATGCGTCACACACACCTTCGCCCGCCGTGCCACATCGATCGTCCTAAACTAGTGAGCTAACGCCCGAATACTCAAACGCAACTCAGATTTAAGCACATACACAAGTCGTGATTTTTTGACAGTTTTCAATAAAAATGTGTCATAAATTCGTCACTTGAGACGCGCTTAAATCTGAGATGCGTTTGAGTATTCGGAGGTAAGTGACCTAGCTGTCATCGTCCGCGTAATCTCGGCCTAGAAGTGCCTTCGAAACTTCGGATTGCATTCACGACGTGAGCCGATTATCCGATATGAAAGTCGGAATTGAATTTCCAAGTCTTTCGGATATCCGAATTCGAACTTCGAACGCCATAGTTTGTCGCGTTGTGGCAACTTATCGGATTTGCAGTTAGGCAGGAATTGCTGTAGACGTTTCAGTTATTAAGGCTAAACCGAACATTGACCTACTCTTTAAGTTAGTTAAATATAAGGTTATTATTATTAGGTATTATATTTAAAAACTATGTTAATATTATAATTGAATTATGTCATGATTTATTGCTAAGGGAGCGTTCACAAAGCATCCGTTATACATGATCGGTTTTTTCCGTGATGGCGCGCGTATGGAGTTATAGGAATGAGTTCACACACCCGACAGTTTACCAGATCCAGTAAACTAAGGTTTCCAGTAGCGAAGGATCCGTTAAAAACTTTTCTGTCAAAACGGATCCGATCTGTGAATGCGCCCTAAGGCTTCTGAAGAAGGACATCCTCAGAAATCATAGAGAATTTTTGTTTTTTTTTATTGTAGGTATAGCTAGAAGTAGACGTAGAACAAAAAAAACTTGTTTTATTTCATTAGATGAATTGTAATTTTTTTGTTAATTTCATAGCCATTTCTCCGTCAATTATGGACCGATTTGAAAAACTCTTTCGCTTTTGTATGGAGAATGATCCCGAGCCGGTCCCAAAAAATGGTATTCCCGAGGATAAGTACTGTAAATAAATAATGCTGGACAATTCACACAGCATTATCTAGCCCCAAGCTAAGCAGAGCTTGTGTTATGGGTACCTACTAGATAACTGATATACATAATAAACCAAATACATAGATAGATAATTTTTATTATACATAGAAAACGACCAGAACACCGTGAACAAATGTCTGCAGATCGTACACACATTTGTCCCGAGGCGGGAATCGAACCCGCAACCTCATGCGTCGCAGGCAGACCTTCGCCCACCGCGCCACAGAGGTCGTTATGATTGGGTAATGTTCGGAACCCTCGGCGCACTCGCACTTGACGGATCTTGTTTAATTGATCTAAGGTAAATAGGTACCTACTTACAATGATTTTTTTAATAAGCTTTTTACAAAGAAAATTACAATCAAATGATAGAAGCTGCAGACTGTTGCAAAAAATCTACAGGTAGTTCAACTGAACCATATCAATACCAGTCGGAAGCGTTCCCAAGAAATTATTATATCCAATAAGATACCCTTAAAAATAAACTTTACTGTTCTTATACTGTTTACAAACAGTAAAATTTTATTCCTCCATATTACCGTTATACCACACAATGAAACAACATTGTATGGAAATGGAAAACCTCTCGAGCAGATTTACGGAGCATCTTACAACCGCTATCAAAGCAACCGCGGTAACTCTTACAATGTTACGTTTACGAAGATGCATTAGGAAAGGGAATACAAGTTTGTTTCATTTAGTTTTTAAGTTATGGGCTTATTTATAGTACCACCTTCACCTGAAGATGAAAATATAAGCCCACATAACTTAAAACTCTTACTTACCTACTATGTATTAAGTTTATTTTTATCAAGTACCTACCTAGGTACCAGCTTCTTTATTCTACAATCACTTTAAATACAGTTTCGCTGCAAAGTCTTACCCCCGAATACTCAAAAGCAACTCACATTTAAGCTCGTCTCAAGTTTTTGACATATTTGAATGAAAATGTGTCAAAAAACCGTCACTTGAGATTTGGGGGTCAGTCTATTACGATGTCAGGGTAATTATACCTACCTATCCCTATAAAGGTTACGGGTTACGATTGTAACCTTCCACTGCTTGCGTTGATAAAATTTGGCTGAGTAATCACTCAGCCGACGGCATTGATGTACCCTTCATAACTACTTTAAAGTTCGGTTTGAGTAGGCAGTCTTTTAAAAAATGTTCTTAAGTGAACATCGGCCCTTATATTGGACTTTATTTTTTCTCGGCCGAGATAATGCTGACGATCTTGTTCTCAGAAAATTCTTTAGATTATAGACAAGAGGTATTTTCCAATAAGATTCTAAATTCAAATTTTCGCAGGCCCATCGCAAGCTTTGCAAATTCCCGCCGATACCGAATTCCTCGAAGCATCACGTTCGTTCGTACCGATAACAACTTCGCAATTGTGAGCACCTGGGGCTTAGATAAATTAGTAAAATTTTAAAAATCTTATTTTATAATTTGTGGTGTTCTTAATTTAAATTTTGCAGTACCTTTTTTAGTAAGAAGGTTTGTTATACAAAGAGGTTGTTGGATAATCCCGTACTTGAAACGAGTACGGGGTATCTACAATAGTGTTCGTTCACTTTCTGAGCAACATAAAACAAAACCTGTACTACGGTATGTATACATTTAAGAAGGTACCCAGTTGGAAATAACCGTCTAGGTATCTATATCTAATAAAGTACCTAAAGCTATAGTAAGGCACCCCAGGCCAACCGCGCCTCAAAGATGGCTTGATTCCCACTTGATGGACCGACCCATTAAAGTGAAGAATAGAACTGGAAATGGGGTAGAACGAAGATGACCTTTGGATGCAGGACAATAGAGGCTAAAATTAACGACGCGACGTTCGTTACTTGTCTTTTATCATCAGGAAAGAGCCATTTTGTGACATTTCGATGAAAGACGATGTGTCAAGTCAATGAGTGTTTTTGCCAGAATTGCTTCTTCCGGATACAATATTTTCCCTGAATAAAGTTAAATGATAAGGCTAAGAAGAAATTACAATTCATAATACCCAAAATCATGATTTAATCATAAATAGATACATAGATAAAATTAATTGACAAAAAGATTACATGTTTTTGGTGGTTGATTTTTGGACACTAGGGTTCTCTAAAAATAGCAATAAAAATATTTTGGAAACACGGTAGGCTAGGCAGTTACGCACACAAATAATATATATGTAACTCATATAATAAATAATATACATTTTGGAATAAAATTAAAATGAATAATAATAATACTTAATAAAAACCTAAAACTGACTTCCAACTCAGTTCTCTGTTTTAAGTTTTGTAGGAAAATTCGGCATCCCATTATTTTTATTAAGGAATTAAGAATTATCCTACATAACCCTGGGATAATACTCCAAACAAAGAATTATCAAAATTGGGCACCAATTGACAGATAAATCGATGAATTAAAGTTAAAAATACATACCGTCGTCGGTTAATAAAACCATCTCATTCGATCTGAATGAATGATCCATCTGACTGCTTTGTACAAAGTTTCGCGCCATTTCTCAGCACTTTCCCAAGATTTCCCGCGGTCCTGTCCAACGAATGAGTTAATACCTCTTTGAGGTTGATTTATGGGAGGTTTATCTACCTATTCGTATTTTTGAGAACCCTTTTTGCTGAAGGAATCTTGTCCTTATCTCCTGGCCGGTTTGCCAAATTGCATGTGTGCGAGCATGAGACGTAAACTTATTGCGGATGCTGTTGTCCTTTTTGTTTTCGTCTCGGTTATGTTGGCAACGTGTTCCGAATTCTTATTTAAAAATAGAGCTTGCTATTTTACCTGCAGCCAAGCCATAAGTGCTTAGGAAGGTATGACAGAGCATGGGATAGTGGCGGGACAACTTGACTTGGCTACGACGTTCTATACCTACAGAATACTTTAGAACGGAACTAAAACGTTAATAAATAATAGTGAGTACCTACTTACATCTCCAGTTACGAGAAAACAAAGTCAAAACTAATGTATAATCATCATCATCATCAGCCTATATTTGTCCACTGCTGGACATAGGCCTCCCCTAATGAGCGCCAACCCTGTCTTCAGCTTGCCGCATCCAGCACCTGCCAGCAGTCTTTAGCAAATCGTCATCCCACCTGGTCGGAGGGCGTCCTACACTACGTTTGCCGTAATGTATAATAGGTATTAAGAATACAGTGGAATTCAGAACGCATGACCTCTTGCCTGTCAAATCTCATTACAAGGCAAAGGAACGTTCAAACGCCAAGCCAAAACATGTTTTTCCATCAAGTTTATAATATAAATATTAATCCACCCGTCAGGTTTCTTACAAATTTATTCAGTAGTTAGCAAAAATAACTGATACCTTATCAATTCAGTCATATACGGAACCCTAAAATACTCCAAGTAGAGAAAGATGATATCTGCGATCATTTGGACACTTTTTTGTGGTGTTGAAAAGATAATTACTTTACCTACTTACATGCTCTGAGAGTATCTCAAAAACAAAGTCTAAACGTCTAAAGAAAACAGTGGAACGGAACGCATGACCTCTTTCCGCTTGTAAAATCCTTTTACATGGCAAAGGAACGTTCAAAGGCCAAGCCAAAACATGTTTTTCCATCAAGTTCGTAACATCAATATAAATATATAATAATCCACCCGTCAGATTTCTTCCAAAATTATTCAGTAGCTAAGTACTTCGCCCTAGCGTAGGGTTGGCGCTACGTGCGTCGCGTCCCAACCTCACTCATGAATTACAATGTGCTTCAGCCCTATATGGTGTGAGAATGTTCATAACAGAATCTTAGCGTGTTGACGTAAATTTGTAGGTTATTTAGGTCTTTTCCAAATTAGGTGAAGCGCGGCTTGTCATATCAGAAGCGATGTTCGAGAGCAATCCAATAAATATCAACTGTGTTTGAATTTATTCAACCCACTTGTTCCAAATTTTAAGAAGCTTGCGTTGAGGATTATTTTCTCTATGCTATTAACCACCATACCTACTCATCATTGGATGAGGTGATGAGATGAGATTGGATGATCTTTGTCCAAATTCTTTGATATTTGATCAAATTTTTGAGTGTGTTGAATGAGTCTCTACGTCATCAACGTTTGACTATGCAAAACAAATCAACTTGGTGCCAAAAGTAGGTAAGTAGCAATTTCTCTCGAATATCGAAAAAAATATTTACTTTACCAGATGCCATATAGTCCAGTAAGTAGCTTAAGGAAGGATAGATTATTCAAAGCCTTTGTTCGTAATTCGAAAAAATCTTAGGTCCCCGTCGCCAACTTTTGTAACTCAATAAGTATGATTGTTTATACCTAGATCATATTAAGGCGATAGTTTGTTTGTATGTATGTGTGTGTGTGTGTAGTATGTTACTCCTTCACACTCACGGCTAAACGGATTTGTATGAAATTCGCTAGGTTAGGTTTGTTGTTTAAATCCTGGATTAACATCAGCAAATTTTTATCCACTACAACTTCACTACACTAAATTCACAATATGAATCGACCAACCGACAAATTTAATTACCTACCCATTTAAATAACCATTCGATACCCAATAAAATTAACACCAATATTGGCACCAGTTTTACCCATAAAGGGAGAGCATTCTGAGTAACTAGTTTCATTTATTGAATAACTTTCACAATCCGGGATCATAATTTGCATCATGAGTGCCCGATGTTTCGTCCCTTTGGCTGCATTTACACTTTACTCAGTTTTTTACTCTACGTGGCTCCAGAGCTGCTTACTGCCGGTGACTGTAGAGTTGCAGAGTTGGATCTTACTACAGGGCAATCACATCAGCCCAACAACCTATAATGGTCCACTGCTGGACGCAGGCCTCCCTCTGATAATCGCCTTACTGGCTTTTATCTCATGGGAGGTAATGCCCATAATCCCCACACATGCGGGTTGAAGATCGCGGTACGGTGTTAGATATATTCTGCAAGCTGCTGCCCGCCCCGTACCCCAGGTGTATGTCCCTTAGTCGGCTCTTACGAGACCTACTACTACTACTACCTAGTTTTGGAGTTGTGAAAATTCTAAACAGTCTTCTAACCGGCACCACACGGCTACCATCACAGGACCTAAATTCCACTATATTAATCGCTTCACCATAACAATGGTTTCATCACAAAGTGACACATTTTGGCGATAGATACCTTTGAGTAGAGAAACTGCAGATGGAGGGACGCTTGTCAAAATATCAGAGTCGAAGCCATTTAATCATTCTATCCGTGGAAATAGCACCGCACGCACTATGTATAGCTTATTCCATCTACGCACTATTCTGCGACGATACCATTGTCATAGTAAAATGATAGGCTAGCAGAATTTCACCACTGGTTAGTTTGATAAGTATTTGTTATCTAGCGCAAGTGTGCGAATCTATTTCACAAGTGGCATGACGTCATTGTAGGGTCCCCTTTCGAGCAATACGACTTCGTTTTCGAAGTCGTATTGCTCGTACATACAGTTTTCAGGACAGGCAAAAGCCTGTCCTTTATCTTGATCGGAAAACTGTATTTGTAACACTAAGCACGTCTGTGAAACTGCGGAAGTTAGTCGGTAAAATATGCTGACTTAGCAGCTTTTTCCCGCTTTCCGTGTGAACTTAGCCTATAATCCGATACAGGGATTTCTCACCTTTATAGAAATGAGGGTAAAATTAAATTTCGCGTTAGGATTTGAGCCGGGTGCGTGGTCCTGCTACAAAACAGCCTAATTTCGGATTCTGTCCTTCTGTTAAAATTATATTCTAATCACGGAGAGTGGCCCTTTTACATTTTATTGCGATCTAGTGATTATTGTGACTTTAATTAATCTTTTTTTTTATTTAATTTTCATCATTATCCACTAGTGCGACATAATACCACGTAAGCTGCTGAACTGAACGCTCCTGCCCCGAAGAATTGGAGTTTTGCCATGATCGCCACGCTTAGCAGGCGGTTTGTGATAGCAGTAAAGGTGTTAAAATACTCAGAAGCTGAAGCCCTACTTTAGGTAGGTTCGGACGTCCACGGGTTGAGTTTGGAGGGTCGACTCCCGAAGTCTGTTTGTTTGTTTGTTTGTTTTTTATTTAGAAACTAACACAGCGTCTTACTTTTTTCTATTTTCTTACTTGTTACAAAAACGAAGGGGGTCACTATAATCCTCGACAATTTATTGTACGGCTGAATAATGTACACCTTGATAATCCGTGTCATGGCTTCCAATTATAATGTGTTTTAACACGGATTATCAAGGTGTACATTATTCACCTATAATTATTAATATTTATAGAAATTCTGGCTCTGACTTTTTTGGTAGGCTTTAACTTGCTTTTAATCGTGTGGTAATCCAACAAAAAAACCTCGGACCAAAATGTTTCCATCAAAAGGTACATTTCATTTACCGATTTTCGTGAAAGTGGAAAGACGTTCGACGTAGTAGCATAGTACGTAGTGAGCTGTAGCAACAGAGTACGTTTAACGAGCCATAGCATGCTACGTCGTACACGGAGCACGAGCTACGTCGTAGGTGTAGCACTAGCTACGTCGTAGGTGTAGCACTAGCTACGAGATCGCAACGCAAAAACGATCTATTCCTTTCTAATACCAAAAATCTAATACCAAATGGTATTTGTTTATTGTCCTCATTAAATTCTATTCCTAACGAATACCACTCATAAACGAATCCCAAAACAAGATAAATGGTATGAGGTACAGTCAGTAATAAAAATGCTCAAGTGATGTAAAGTTGTGTTTATTTAGATAAAATCAGTCTTATCAAAACAAATTAAAGTGATTTTACTATTGGAACTATTATAATAAAACGGATAATCAGAAATTTGTGAAAAATTATGAATAATATAAATTATCTAAGTTTTGGCATGACAATCAGATATTTTTATTTAAAAAACTATTATTTTTTTAATTTCTCCAAGCAGTGACCTACGGTAATTTTTTGGTCAACCAGTTGGCCAGTTACATATCTATTATATATATTATATTATATATTATATTATATTTCCGCTGCACATCGTTTTACGAGTGGTGATTTTTTCTCAATTTGAGTAGCCACCACTGTTTGTTAGAAACTTCTTTCAGTACTACCAGAAGCTGGTACAAATTAGCGTTTTTTGGCACAGTCGTGATTAATTTAAAATGCCAAGATTCTGTGGCATTATGGTTCGATGACGTTCACCATGAACACACTAAATGTCTACAAAACTCTCGTCTTCTAGCCAATGTAGTTATGAAATTAAATGTTAAAAATTAAATCTGGAATGTAGCACCAGCCTTCAGAGATATATTGTCGTGGAAGTAAAGGCAGTAAAGATGAAAGTCTTACATGTCTCCGGTCTTCGTTTGCACGGCGCTAGAGTTGATTGGTTGTTTCGGATTTTGAAACAGTAGGAGCAAGCTCACCCTTTTTTGCACGTATTTTTTTTTTGGCAAGTGATTTACTTATGGTACTCGTTGATAAAAATGCCGGAATGAAATGAATTTTGTAAAGGTTATAAATTATGATCATAATATTAAATTATTTGAAAGCAAATTAAATTGTTTCTGTGACTGTACCAAAAGTTATGTTTTGGTATTCGTTGGGAATAGATTTTGTATTTCATTTAAAGATTTCAATTTTGGTATTCGTTAGGAATAGAATTTCGTGATGTCAATAAACTAATACCATTGGTATTAGTTTTTTGGTATTAGAAAGGAATAGATCGCAAAAACTATAGAGATAATTATGTAAGTTACATAGTGACGTGACAGTGATAGAGACGACCGATGTAGCGCGGTGGGCGAAGATAACGGGTTCAATTCCCGCCTTGGGAAAAATGTTTGTACGACCAACAAGTAATATTTATTCTGTGTGTTCTGGGTATTTATATGTATAATAAAAGTTATATATCTATGCCTAAAGTATTGTATTATGTATATCAGTCATCTCGAACCCATAAGGCTGTGCTTATTTATCTAAGATAGGTTAGGAACACACATAGGTAATCCTAATTTTTGGTCCTCAAAAATAAAGTAAATTTCAAAAATAAGTTTCAAGCCGAGGTTCGATATTTTTTTGTGTGGTTTGCATTTTTTTTTTCTTGTCTTTCTACTTCTGTCGTCAGCTAATTTTTTTCATCTGTATAAAATCATGGATTAAAAAGAAAAGATTGTAACAGCAAAAAAACACATACATCTAAACAAAATTTGCTCTCCTTCGGTTCAGTATTTAATTTAATATTACCATGATGTGACGTAAATCAGAAGATAACGCACATTTTAAGACTAATAAAAGCTAACGATGACCGTACTCGATCGGAGATACGCAAATACGACCTTCCAGATCATTTGTTTCAGCTCATTTGCTCTGTTTACGCAATGAAAATGCTTTTATACGCGCGATTTTTTTAGCAACAGCTGGCAACTCCTAAGAATTTGATCGTTATGGAAAATCCGGGAAGGGACGTGGCTGCAGTGAAATTCCATGCACTTAGGAAATTCACTAGACACTTAGGAATTAGAAAGCCTATGAAATATCTCGTGCGTGGTAGACAGTGTAATAAATAAAAACATAAACTACATTTACACAGCATTAAGGCCGGTATAAGACGATACCAACCAATTTATTTAGAAAATAAAGAGGATACTTACTTATCAACCTATGTACCTAAGTAATTTTCAGTACAAATCTTTGTTTAATCTCTATTTACGCACAACATTCGACCGCCTGTTTCAGGGGCGCAAAGTGATTTAAGGCGAACATAAATTAGCCCCAAAATATGCCAGGAAGCTACTTCAACTCCAACAAGCTAATCATTTAAGGGTCTTATATCAACTGTTCCTTCCGCCGATTTCCACCGAAGTAGAGAGCAGAGCTCTGAAAAAAATTCTGATTTAATATTAGGTTTGACACCGGCGGCGCCCACGTCGTTTCTGGCAGCCGTGGAAGCAAAAATGAGCCTTTAAAACTCTATGCTTAGACTTGTTTTTCCACTTACCGGCTGCGCCGCCGGCTTCACGCGTTTTCTTGCATTTTTGCCAGCCGGCGCGCAGCCATTGGAATGGTATCAAAACAACCATCATGACCTGATCATGACTGTATTTCATGAAAAAAATATTTAGATACGGCCTACCCGTATATAGGTACATAATATTAGAGTGATTAGAGTTTTTATTGCTAAAATCGCGGTCCGTTCTTTGCTCTTCGCAGCTTTGGTGGAATGGAAACCTGTCCAAGCTTCTATTTTCAAATATAGAGCGAGCTTCAACGATGTTTGATCAATCCTACGGTTCAAGTTAAAAATAAAAGGAATTGGTCTTTGTAATTTTTTTTATATATCTACTTATTTGGTTTTGTAATCTTATTAGAATTACGACGACCCTCTGAAAAAACCTATCCACCGTTACGTACAAGAAGGTCCTACGCAAACATCAAACGAACATGAGTAAATATGGAAATGTAAAAACTCTTTTTTATTTCCCTTGTCTGATTGTTAGGTAAATGATAATGAAGGAACTTAAATGTTGGATAAATTCGATGGATAAATGTTGGTAAACCTAACTTAAGGTGACGTGGGTAGGTCCCAAAACCCAGGTTTTGTCTATACGGAAAATCAATTTTAAGGCAAGAAAACACAAATTTTACAGCAATATCAAATTTATAAATAAAAAACAGTGAAATTGCGCGCGGTCCGGTTCTTGCCTCCCTTTCTCGCCTTCACCGCGCGGTGCTCGCTCGTCCTTGTCTCGAAAAAGCGAATCTACTACGCCTTGTATAGCTGCTTTCTACGGGTTTCACGCGTTGGAAAGCCGTACAAGATCCTGTAGCAGGTTTAAAGTAGAAACGGAAACTTCGGAGTCGAAGTTACAAGCGTTAGTGAAAACGGTCTCGCTCGGCACAGAATAAACAATAGAACTCTCGTGGGAAAGCCATAAATTACCGTTATCAGGCCTAATTGAACAACGTGAAATGGAACGTAAATCGCCTGGCAAAGTCGGCAATTAGTTCGGGAGGCGCCAATTGTAGAGACAATCTGCGTGCAGTGGAACGTGCCATTAGATTGTAAGATAGAGAAATCACAGATGGTTCTATTAATTTGCTTTATCTATGAATAAGCTTAGAGCCCTTATGTTTGAGTGCCTTGCAAGTATAGATTATAATTTCGCTAGAGTATGTACTTACCAGTCTCTAACCTGTTTTTGAACGACTGGATTAAAAATTTGGAAAGATTTGCAACAAGGCATTTTCAAAATTCGAATCAACAACCATTCCAACGACCACGGTACGTCTTCATTATTCCAAAGATGATGTGGGGATGGTTCGTAGGCTTGAACGTAGTGAAAAAATTGTATGTCTATAGTCTAAATCGATGCTATAGTAATAGTATTCGGTTCATTCGGAATTTGAAAGTTCCTCGGTACAGTAGGTACACTAATATTGTAAAGAGAAAAGATTTGTATTTTTGTAGGTATGTAACGAATAAACTAAAAAACTACTGAACTGATTCCAAAAATTACTAAATATTATTTTTAACCTATGAAAACCCCAAGACCCATTGTTAACCAAGAGTTGACTCATTGTTCAACAATCGGTGTAAACAGTGGGTCATTTCTGCCCTTTAAAAAACCTTTTTTCCTCTTCTCTTCATTATCAATGATTATCAATTTATTAATTCTCGTAGAGTAGAAAAAATGCGATACATAAAACCAACAATTTTAAGCTAATCTGACAGACAGACTCTGAGATATGACCTATGAAAAAAAATTACTCACTGTTTACCCGTTGACATCAGAACCGCTTGAAGAACGTACATATGCAAGACTAGAGAAACCTAACTATCGACATCTACTTTACAACTGAGTTAAATCGATGAGACCGTCATAGTCTTGTAAAGACAGGCCCGGCTATTGATGCCGAAACCGCCCATAACTGGTAACAGGGGCCATTGTTCTCCTGCTTTGTGGCGTGGGATAATGTCTTCTGATAACGGTTACAGGACACCTAACTAGGTCTAGATATTTCTACAAGGTAGAGTGCCTACTCTACCTGAAACCTGAAACCTAGAAACTAGTACAGGCACAAGGTAGGTACAGATAAACCTACTTAATATACTACTAATCACCTGCCATAGATAATGTGAGCGGGGAATGGGTAAGGATACTGACGACCATGCCTACGCATGAATATTTAAGGACCTACGAGTATACCTCAAACCAACTGCGCCGTATATCTTTTAAACTACAGATATTTAGATAAATATATACTTTGAAATGTATGTATGGTAAAGTTCAGGACTTATTTTATCATTCATATGTTTCGATAGAAGATAGGTAGATAGAATAAAAAATTCTCTATTAAAAAAAACGCAAAGTTCATAACCTCAAATTTTTTATGTTATGTCTTTAGGTAATGTAATTTTATGGTGTAGAATAAAAAATATGTAATGTATTGTAGGTCATCTTTACTTTTAACATTAAAAAATAAATGACATGAAATGAAACATCTGAAATTAATAAATATTGGTTTCAAAGATTCCTACATAAAATATATTCAAAAACTGTGTCCAACTTGAGGAGTATTCAATAAATAACTGCTAGTTTTCCTAAAATTGTAAAATAAATAAATAAATAAAAACCTATAACTAAATTGTCATATAAAAAACTAAACCTTTTATATGGCCATGGCCATAACTGTTTGAAATCTTGAGGATAAAACACGTGCTGAAGTTTTTATAGATCTGCTTCGTACGTGCTTTCTACGTGTACCTATTCACTAGACTTTTCTCGATTTTAGCCTAGGACGTCTAACTACAAGACAAATACTCAAAACATGCCCTCTGTATTTTACCAAGATACCTTAGAATTCTGTAGCTCCCACAGAGTTTGTAATTTTTTGGGCATATTACTTTTTTTAGATGTGTAGTTTATACATATAACTCAGTTAAAACTTTAAAACTATCATGGTAACATTAAAGCCGAAATATTGGAAAGTTCAAAAAACCAATTTTGGTAAATTATGATAAATATCCGTTATAAATGACTTTAATAACTCAGTTAGTCTGCAAATATATAAAAAAAGAGAAGTGAAAGATAGGCTGGAAAATGTAATGTCAACAGGTCAACACATTCAGCCTTCGATCAGGTTTTTTTCTCAGCATTCAAAAGTCTAAAACCTCTTTCTCCATCTTTACAGATTCGGAGCTCGAGGAGTTGGGTGAACAGCTTCCGCGGTACCGACCAGACTCCATAGCGGCGCTGCGGCGGCAGACACGCTTCACGGAACCAGAGCTTAAACGCCTGTATAGAGGGTTCAAAGCTGAGTGCCCGACTGGCGTGGTCAAGGAAGAAACTTTTAAACTAATTTACAGCCAGTTCTTCCCACAAGGAGGTAAGCTATAGTTTATTTTGTGCGGGATTCAAAGAGGTTAGGATAAAACCCTCGCCTCGGGGAAACGACACCTCTTTACAAACACCACTACTCCAGGTCTAAGCCAGTGTCTCCAACAACCCCGTAATTACGGTAGACATACTGTAATTCCTATCAATATACCACCTAATGTACTACCTATGTCATTATACGGTCAAAGAACTACGGTGCCATATTCTACCGTAATTCTTATTCTTATTATTTTTATTGCATGGCAACACAAAATACACAAATTTCGAAAAGTTTACTGCAGCACAGTCAAGTCAAAAGCATTGTGCCTTGTCGGGCTAGATCTGGCCTTTTTTACTAATCGATTTCTCTTGATTTCACTATTTAGCCCTAAAAGGACAATCAAGTCGTTTTCATAGACACAAAATACTAATGTACCTACGTACAAAAAATCTTTTACCATACCTATTGATTTGATTGAAAGATATTGCTAGTCTTGCTTTTGGTAGAGTGGTCAGTTCTATTTACATCATTAAAATTTGTAATAAAACCAGAAATAAACCGAAAACTATAACGCCATTATTACACTCAGTATCGGGATTAAAACGTTTAAATACAACTTGCTGTTCACACAAAGTAGCTTTCCAGATAATAAAGACGGAAAGTAAAAGAAAGTTCTTTTATCTACTAACCAGGAATAGAGAATTCAATCAGCCATCAACTTTTGCTTCGGTAGATCTTGGAAGATTCTAATGAAAATTTGAATATTTGTTTGTTAGATTATTAAATTACCCGTTATTGAATTTCATATCTAGGATTAAAATTTAACGTCGAACAAAACTAACTTTTTTCTTTTTTAGTCCTTTGTAGCCCTACTTTTTAAGACTAACTCTGGTTGAAATAGTAGAGTCTGTCAATTCAAAGTAGACAATTGAAAATCGCATAAACTTTCACAATGATTGATCTCACAAATAAAAATATAAAAGATTCAAAAGGATTTTTTCATTTCTTGTTTAATTTTATCAATAAAAGAGAGAGAAAGAGAGAGAGAGAGAGAAATATTTATTTTTTTCCCAAAGATACATAAGACTTACATACTAGGTACTAATAACTACAGTTAAAACTAGGTATACAAAGAAAAAATATATACAACATAACAAAAAAAAAACATGTAAATGGGAAAAAAAGGGTCCCCACCTCAGCATGTGTAGCATTCGGCTAAGCCCAATGCTACGCTGGTTTTCAGGTGGAGCCCGAGTGAGTGAGTTAATAAAATAAGATCCCTACCTACGTACCTACATGGACTAACAAATTATGTGTTGGACGAACGAAACCGCAACAAATCGTGAAAGTTGGTTGACACTGACATAAATGGCATTTGTGAAGCGTGTGACATTTGTGCCCTGGTACCACCCTATAAAAACGAACTAACGCGACGCTTGGCTGGCTGGCGCGCTAGCTATATTGCTATGCTTGCAGGTTGCAACTTGCAGTCAAAGAAAATGTTGCGGATCGAATTTCATTGTAAGAAATGGAGAAAGTGCTGTTTGTTTTGTGAAGTTTAGTTTACCGCGTGCACACACAAAGTAAACCCCGTGGAGCATGGAGAGGTATGCTAACACTTTTCCAAGTGTCCAACCAAAGTCCTGTGCAGTCAAATTAAAAACGAAACCACACTGGACGAAACTGGCGCATAGTTATTAAGCAGATTTTATGGTAAGCGAAAATAGCTATTGTGTTCAGTCAATTGTGATATTATGTACCTACCTATTGGTTAGAATAAATGTTACATGTGAGCTGTTACTGATTCTAGGCACACATTTACCTCTAATGGTTTGAGGGAAGTTGCGTCTACCGACCCGGCAAGTCACAAGAGCAACACAACACAGGAAAGACATGGCCATAGCATCTTTTTGCAAAGAGATCTTTGCAAAAAGTAGGTCTTACAAGGCACCAGTAGGTACCTTATTTCAAAATACGAGTCGTATTTTAAGGATTTATATAATAAAATGTTACCGTGTTTTTGCCGTATTTTGTATATATATAGTCTGTCGTAATTTTCTAAGAAATACAGTATTTTTAGACAATCAACACCGTCATTTATTACACTCAGGTTGTTGGAGACACTCTTAGCGACGACGACGACGGCCTCATCAATGAAGACCATTTCAAGGCGATTCTGCAGTCAATCTTATTTTTCTGTCTAATAAAATAATAAAAAATACCATAGGTGTTATTTTATTTACCTTCCCTATAAATTGACAATCTCCAGAACTGCAGAGACTAGACGTAAAGGAACAGAAAAAAAAGCTACAACCAGAGTCCTGCACGGAAAAAAATAACCGACCTACCTTGGTAGATGCCTAATTCAGTAGATTTTATGGGCCCCATTCCACTCATCCAATATCTTTGTCCAATATTTGTTCAAATTTCTTGGATGGATGCCCATTCCACTTATCCAATATCTTTGTCCAAGATTCATAAGTAATTTGCGTAACTACTTAATTGATTTCAAATGAAATTACGACACTTCACATTAATATAAAAAATGCGAAAGTTTCAATGGATAGATGGAAACAAGTAATCTTCTTTACGCCAAAACTTCTCAACGGGTCGGGCTAAAAATTTGAATAGTTGTAGCTCTCGACCTGAAAGAAATAGCCTAAAATTTAACCAATAAAATTTCTGTTTCCATGGGAAAGAATATATTCTATATTCAAAATTGGATGAAGTCATCCAAGTTCTTTGATCAAATGTACATCGGACAAAGATGTTGGATGAGTGGAATGGACACCTAAGGTAGGGTATACATATAAACCCTAACGTGGTTGCGTCTGCACGGCTAAAGCTAGATAGCGCTTTAGCTCTCCATGAATGGGCTAGACTACTCAGGGCACTCACTAATATATCTGTACGAAAAGGCTCATAATATATGAGGCCTTTTATATAGGATAATAATTGTAGTGTAGGTATATAGTATAGGTACTTACCTACTTGTACCTTGTGTTACAGTAGGTACAAGTATAATTTCAACATCAGAAATCGTAGATGGAGTCTACGTCTCACTCGACCTCAGAAACATTGTGTTTCAAGTGGGACAGTTATGGGGCACAGGGAAACAGGCTCCTTTTGGCAGAAAATCATTTTTACCTAAAACAAGGTTGATCGTTTCGTATCTAGTATCTGACCTAGATACTAGATCTAGATTGATTTTTAATACAAAACCAGTCATACTCCCAAATCCTCCAAAACTATCAGTGAATCGAAGAATCGAAGTTAGTTTTATTACTTTCCCACTATTTTCATTCCTTGTCGACCACAGAAAAATATTAATACTTACCACAAAAAAGTTTCAGTCTCGCGCCAACATGAAACGAGTGTGATCGTTTCATGTTTTCAAAAAAAATCGACAGAAGTTGTTCTTCCGCTTCTCGTCTTTTTTTTCATCATATAATAAAATATTTTTGATACGAAACCGAGTAGATCAGCAACAAAAAACATATCGATTCGACTCATTTCTATGGGCTACTCACGCTTGGCCAAAAAAAACTACATAAATAATGTTTAAAAAAACTAGAAGGTTTAAATGAAAGTTTTTGTTTTTGTGCACTCCTTTGCCCATATTATACAATAAATTTCGGTTTTCCCCATATTGTCAATTTATTAAATTTGGCTAACCTTTCGCATTTTGTTGAATTAAATTACCTAATGAAATTATTATCCTATATTATATTATATACTATATTATATAATATTATACTATTATCCATCATATATATGAAAATATTATACTACACACAAAGAACTAAGATAAGGCGAAGTACCTAGGTTCGCTTTTTCGAGACAAGGACGAGCAAACACCGTGCGGTGAAGGCGAGAAAGGGAGGCAAGAGCCGGCCCGCAAGCAACTTCACAAAATAAAACGCGTATAAAGTGTATTTTTTAGACGACATTTCATTAAGTAAATTAACTAGCAAATGAAACTGGTTTTTCGTAGTAAAAATGAAAATTTAGAGGAAACAGAGATTTTTTTTATCGAGCTTATTGCCTATATATAGATATTTCGTATCGGCGTAAAAACAAAACAAATACCAGTTAGCCTAATTTTTAGGTGATACTCATGTATGACATTTTTTTTATAATAGTATATGGTTTTCACCAAAAGAGCTAAGAAAGTGTTGTGTGATTGATTAGTAAGAAGGTACTTAGTAAAAATTTGTACAAGTAGGTAGGTACAATGTCTTTAAGGATATGGGTGCCCATAAACTGTCCCAGATAAAATAACAACATAGAACCAAAACCCACCCAAACTCAACGTTCGGAATCGACAGCTACGACACAAAATACGATAGATACGTCAGTTTTCCGGCCAGATAAAAAAGCCGGATAAAATCATCGATACAAAGGCGGGTCCCCCTTCCCTAGCCTAGCAAGAAAGTTGTAAAACTATACTCTGGTGGAAGCAAGCATTATGAAGAAATCCAAGTTCAAAATACATTATGACTAAAAGATGTAAGTAAATAAAGCCTTTCGATCTTTGGTCCATTAAGATTATTATTAGCTTTTTTATGTTACAACAGATGCGTTCAATGGAACGTTACAATGACTCAGCTATTTCGATACTTTCACGTCACTATTCATTTTCGATCGATTAAATGTATCGACACTTTTCACATCACTAGTAATCGGAAGTTGAAATACCATCATGTTGGTGTTCGTGATGACAACGGAAGTCAGGTAAAGACCCTATTCCATGAAACCTAGTTTTTCTTGTTACTTATAAACCTTACCAAAAACAAAAGGAATATTAAAAATACAAAACAGTTTTATCAATAAACGAATTTATTATTTCTTTATTATAATATATATTAAAATCATCATAAACCTTAGCTTTAAATTCAATGATTCATTTTAAAACTATTACAAGAACACCAACAAAATTTTCTCGTCATCCAAAACCAAATAATTTTTCCTTTATATTTGCAAATCAAATGCGCAGATGCGCGCCTTTTTCCGTTATTTGCCGCGCATTGGAGTGCGCATGTTCTTATGTTGGCAGCACTGTTTCCTCCAAGCCTCGGTCATTCGGCCCGGACGCCATTACCACGCCACCGGAATACTATCTGTCAATAGTGCGCGTTTTGTGAATAGTATTTCTAATTTGCAGAGATTTTTGCTCTTTTGTTGCTAATTTTCTACAAAACTTAGATATCAAAATGTCTGATGAAAAGAAGGTACGTATCCCAGTGTATTATCAGTGAAAAACAAAAGTGCTATACCGACATGGCGTTGTTGCTTCGAAAATGTGGTTACAGCTTGTGACGAGTGCAAACTTACCAATATCAGTGAATTTATCATGATAATTCAGTAGCAATCTGTTTGGTTTCCAGGGAGAAAGCGAGCACATCAACTTGAAAGTGCTAGGACAGGACAATGCCATCGTCCAGTTCAAAATCAAAAAACACACCCCCCTCAGGAAGCTCATGAACGCGTATTGTGATCGGGCAGTAAGTACACAATTAATTCAGTGAATACTCGAATATTTTAATACCTAAATGATCTCTGACCAAGTAGTAACAGTTCTTGATCGAATTTCATTCTTTCTGAGAGTTAGATTCTTCACTACATCTGCGACCAATTTGGCGGCGTCGGTCTTGCTGTGTGCTAGATGTTTTGTAAATTTCTACATAAAATTCTTTCTCACTTATTCACCTAGTGGTACAAGCATTATCTACTTCTAACTAACAAAGGCTGTGTAAAATCAATTCAAGAAGTATCTTAACTTGCTCAATATATGCATGTCCTACTCCTACAATTGAAAATGAAATTCATGGCCCTACATTTAGAAGTGGCATTTATAGGTACCAAACTAGTTTCTGTCTGCAGTTTCACACCCATTGTTTCGGAGACAGGTTATTTCTATCCCATGAGAACTGATTTATGTAGTCGGGTGTATTCCAGGACTATACCACACAGTTTTAGTCTGATCAAATATCTATTGCTGATGGCAGTCTGTTTAGTGTGAAGTAGTAACAACATAATCTATCCATCATATAATTTATATTACTAATGTGATATTATGCAATTGATTTCATAGCCTGGCAGAATGTTGAAGGAACCCAAATTGACCTAACGCTTGCTATGTCATGAATATTATAAGCGTACAGTCCCACACAAAATTAGACATACAGGATACTAAGGATTTTTGTTACAGTGCTTACCCGCACTCTGGCCATCTCTAAGAAATGAAATAAGTTCCCAAAAAATTTGGGAACTTATTTCATTTTTTATATAGGATACTTTTGGATGTTTTCTTGTCACCAGCTGGCCTAACTTACCCACCTTTAACATTAACTACAACGACTTCTGCTCTGTTTCAGGGTCTGTCAATGCAAGTGGTGCGATTCAGATTTGACGGTCAACCTATCAATGAAAATGACACTCCCACTTCACTGGAGATGGAAGAAGGAGACACAATAGAAGTTTACCAGCAACAGACCGGAGGCGCTCTAGTTTAAAGACTCTTTTTACTCATAAGGATTGTCCATCTGTGTGGGATTGCTATGGCATGCCTGTACCCACTCTTAATTTTAAGTTAATATTAAAAACAATTGTAAAAGGGGAAATTTTTGAGATGCACAATCACCTGGCATAGCTGTGTGTACCTTAGTATTGGACATCTCAAAACTTTCGTGTAAATTAAGAAATTTTGAGGGAAACCAAATGTCTTAGGTAACTTTCAACAATTATTCCATTGTGATAATTTTTTTAGTGACACACAGAATCATAAGTATTTACAGCTGTGCTTAGTGGCATTAGCTTTTTCTGTTTCATGGTAACTAATTTATTGGACTTGTGTCCATTCATACTGGATATCATTGTCTTGATGAACCTATCTGAATAAACTAAATGTAATAAAAATGTGATTGTTTCATTTAAAGGCTCTGGACCCTCTTTACCTTTAAAATTTATTCATTAATGCTAAATGTCTGTTGTTACAACATGGTAGGTCAATACCCTTGTCTAAAGATTAATGTCAAATTAGACCAGCTAGATTTGGCCCAATTTGCACACAAGATTTTTACTTGTGATTTTGTTGACTAGATATAATAATCAATCTGTAGAGTTCTTATAATCTTAATTTTTTGGTACATTGTATCTGGCTGGACAATTATTTATAATGCCCTGACTAGGGCTTTAAATGCACACTGTCTGTGTATATTGTAGAAATAATAATATAAAGAGTTTGCAAGGAACCTGTTGGTCTTTCTTGCTACCAGTAGGCAGATAATAACTTTTTAAGCCGTCTTCCACATAACTAAGGAGAAATTTATATTATTATTATTATCTGCTAAGTCAAATCCTCCCAAGCAGACCAGATGGCGGGCTGTGTTAGTAAAAATAAGTACCTAGTTTTGCAAGTACCTACGCGAATGCTGTGACGTCACAAAGCGGAGAGTGCTGACGTAATTTCTATAAATATAAGTACCTATGTAGGTAAAACATGATTCATTTGAAAATTTAATGACGTCATGATTATTTTATTAAATATAGGAAGATAAATAATATGCCACTTGTAAATTTATTACATAACATTGTGAAACAATGTTAGGTAGGTACCTACCTATCTGTGTTTCTAAAGGCACATGTACCTAATATCAGTTTGTTAGTTCGGTAGGTATGTATGTATACCAAAAGATACCTAGCACTAGTACAACCCATTGGACCATTCAATCCACCTTATTTACTTATACCTAGTGAAGGTGACCTTCAGAAGGTCGCAGGAAACCGGACCATTCAATCCACCTTATTTATACCTAGTGAAGGTGACCTTCAAGAAGGTCGCAGGAAACCGCTGGATGTGGCAATCTGTGAGAAGACCCCATGTCGTCCAGTAGACTACATTTGGCTTAGATGATGATGATAATGACATACCTTCACTACAGTAGTTACTAGGAAAGTATATCATAGGTTTTTTTTTTCAGCTAACACTGCTCAGTACGCCCACCTCGTTTTCAACACATTGGACCAAGACAGGAGTGGCTTGATTAGTTTTGAGGTAAGGGTTTTCCAAATAAGAGTAAGTACCTATATATACTAGGTATTCTATGTAAAATAGTTGGTAGCTGAAATAGCTTTTCAGTTTTTTTTTTTTTTGCTTAAGACGCATACCCTACCCCACGGAGCAAATATTTGCTCCGTACCCCACCCAAACTAGCGCCGCCTCTAATATACGAGTAGTTTTATTCTATTTAGTTTAGGCAGTTAATCAAAGTTGCCCTTGGTGGCCACCAAAATCTATTTTCGTATCTCTGCCTAAACTAAATAGAATAAAACTATTACAGAGGCATAAAAAAAGCTTATAAGAGGCATCACAAACTGTGCGATGGATTTTTGAAACTTCCTTTGTAAACGGAATAATAAGATAAATTAGGCGGCGCCACTTTGGGTGGGGTATGCGCCTTAAAATTATGCCATTTTTTTTTTGTTTGTCCGTTGTAACACAAAAACCGCAAGATGTGTCTTTGAAGGAAAGTTGCGGCACAGTCCCCAGAACATGCTATAGACCCCAGGACGAAACACGCATTCTATTTGTTCAAGACGCTCCAACGACGCGACAACAACGTGGCGTCGACAGTGAATGCGTTAATGATGCATGAAAACTTTCAAAACCAAAAATTGTTCCGTGCGTCCGTGCTTTGCTTCAATAAAATCAATGTCGGTCAATATTTTTCCACCAATATTCCATAGGTTTTGTAACCCCATTGCTTACAAAAAATATCCAGTTTGTATATGTTTGATTGCGTTCAGTGGTACAGTAAATAAATAAATAATGCTGGACAATTCACACAGCATTACCTAGCCCCAAGCTAAGCAGAGCTTGTGTTATGGGTAGGTACTAGATAACAGATAAATATCATATAAAACAATAAATAGATAGATATTTTTTATTATACTTACATAGAAAACGACCAGAACACCCTGAACAAATGTCTGCAGATCGTACACACATTTGTTTCGAGGCGGGAATCGAACCCGCAACAGTAGGTACATTAATCTTAAAATTACGTAGATCTTTTTTCAGTTAACAAAACTAATGCGATCGACGTATAGGGACGTATGTAATCCTCTTATCACACTTAGCCAATCAACTCTGTCCTGCGCCAGAGTCTCATCCAATTTCGCTCCCCGATGTCAGTGAACGCGTATTGGCCTACTTAAGGTTTTGATTGGTATCCAGGAGATTTCAAAAGCGTTTTATTTCTTTAACCGTTTCATTCATTCTAGCTATTAGTTTCTTAGAGACGAACTTTCTGCAATTCGGCCCTGAAACCAACTTTACCATTTACAGGAATTCGTAACGGGCCTCTCGATCCTCTCGCGAGGATCGCTTGAAGAGAAACTCCGCTGGACGTTCTCTCTCTACGACATCAATGGCGATGGCTACATAACCAGGGAAGAGATGACGGAAATCGTTAACGCCATCTACGATCTGATGGGGCGGATCGTGGACCCTAATGCTGATGATGAGGTGGTCCAGGATAAGGTGGAGAGGCTGTTTCAGGTGCGTATCATTATCCTTGGCGCATATGTTCCACCGTGGTTCCACCACACCTACTTAGCTGCGGCCTGCCTCTTCGCGTCGTCTAAGTACCTACGCACCGCAGACGCTAGGCAATGAATGCGTTAACGATGAACTCAGTGGTAAAGGCGAAGGAACCAACCTCTGCGTCGTAGGAACGACGTAGAGGTTGCGGGTTCGATTCCCACCGCGGGACAAATGTTTACACTGGCTGCAGATTGGTCCTGGTGTGAGTGTTGTAATTATTCATATTATTAGCTGATATGCTTAGCATAGTCAGTGTTATGGTTACTAGATAGAAGGAAGTCCGGGAGAGTTGAACCCGGTTTGTAAAAGGTACAAACCGCTTAGAATTGTAACTGAATTATCAACGTAGTATTCGTCTGGGTAAGCACCTGCCTTTAAAAATGCTACATTTCACGCGAAAACAAAACTAAACTAATTTGACAGTAGGCATGTAACTGTCAAATTAGTTAGTTTAGTTTTTTTTTTTCGACTTCTCAAATGACAACTATTAACCTATCCCCTAAAAGCGTTGAAAATGCATCTGCACGCAAGTTTTGATTTAGATGCATCGGTATATTGAATCCTAAATTGAGAATTTTAAAGTTAGGCCACAGAAATGATGACTTCAGACTGGCCTTTACTTTATCTGCTTGTTTTCCTATTGGTACCACGGGTCAAGTCTGTCTGAAGTCACCGGCTAGAAGAAATGTAACGCCATCCATAAAACAATTAGGATTGTCTCGTAGGTCCTGTAAACTCCTATTTAGTGCCTCTATTCCTCCTTTGTGAGCCATAGTGAACTCATACCAAATAATTATTTTAGCATCACGAATCACCTTTGCCACATCGCTTTGTTTTGATGTTGCAAATTGCCGACTCACAATGATTCTGATTATAGGGTAATTTGAAAGCATAGTGAGAAAAATATTATTTTTCTCACTCTGCTTTCAAATTACCCCTGATGGTGTATTATATATATACACAAAAGCGTTGAAAATGCATCTGCACGCAAGTTTTGATATAGATGCATCGGTATATTGAATCCTAAATTGAGAATTTTAAAGTTAGGCCACAGAAATGACGACTTCAGACTGGCCTTTACTTTATCTGCTCGTTTTCCTATTGGTACCACGGGTCAAGTCTGTCTGAAGTCACCGGCTAGAAGAAATGTAACGCCATCCATAAAACAATTAGGATTGTCTCGTAGGTCCTGTAAACTCCTATTTAGTGCCTCTATTCCTCCTTTGTGAGCCATAGTAAACTCATACATATCATACCAAATAATTATTTTAGCATCACGAATCACCTTTGCCACATCGCTTTGTTTTGATGTTGCAAATTGCCGACTCACAATGATTCAGATTATAGGGTAATTTGAAAGCATATTGAGAAAAATATTATTTTTCTCACTATGCTTTCAAATTTCCAAAAATCCGTTCTTAGCGGATGCCTACGTCATAAAAGAAACCTCCATGCAAAATTTCAGACTCATAGCTCTTCTAGTTCCTGAGATTACTTGATAAGTTAGTAATTGGCCTGACTTTGAGTCCACCCACACCCCTGACCTTTAGGGTGTGAATTTCAAAAAACACTGAAACACGTATCTGTTTCTATACGCTCCAAATTTTGACGGTCCAAAAGTTACGGTTCTGCAGTTATTATAAAAATGATTATTGACCCCATTTTAACCACCTTAGAATAAGAATTATCAAAAATCCGTTCTTAGCGTGCCTACGTCCTAAAAGGAATCTCCATGCAAAATTTCAGCTTCGTAGCTCTTGTAGTTTCAGAGATTTCTTGATATGTCACCCTGTTTTCTCTTCTCCTTAATATAATTATATAGATTATACCAGTATAAATTCCTTTTAACATCACTCGATGTAACTATTTCATTGAGTTTCACTGTCCACGTTAACAGGTAAACCGTCAATGGGGACAACAGGCATACATTTTAGTTATTTTATCGAGTTCCGATGTCCCCATTAACAGGTAAACCGTCAATGGGGACAACGGGCATAAATTTTAATTAACTTTCGTTGTCCCCATTATTGGGGACGGAGTCAGTGGGGACAACGGGAATACATCCGAAATGTATCTTTTTTGATTTGATGGGTGAGTTCTTTTAGAGATTGATTCATTATGGAAGAATTAATGTTCTGCATGTAGCAACATCATTTCGGGTTATGATTATGACCTAAGCCTATAATCAAGTGTTGATGTATGTTGTATGTGTTATGCCTGGTGTTGTGCATCGAATCTGAAGTCGACAGATTTGGTAACGAAACCAAAAAAGTAAGGTTGGTAATGTTCTGCTCGGTTGTTTACCGTTAGAATGGGGGGCCCGGAGAAGGAAGGTCGTCGGCGGAGTGACGTAGTCCGACTCTGCGGTCATCGACCTTAGCGCGTACACTGTACTTACTGTCTGTAGGTACTGCCCACTAGTAGGTACCCAGACATATTATACACTAGCCAATATTGATGTAGAATGTTTGTAGGTACACAAACGGCCCCTAAAATTCACTTTGTTGCCGCGTCTTTTTACACGAAATTTACAACATTCGACTTTCTAAAATTTGCTAGTAAGTAGGAAGGTAGGTAGGTAGAATATAGGTACTTATTCGATTTATTTTTTATTTTTATACATAGGTACTTCTATGAACGAAAGATGATATGAGAGACTTACGGGGCGATAAAACTCCTAAAATACGACTAAATAATAAATATAGACAAGAAACATTTATAATAATCATTTAGAATTAGATGTAAGTAAGTGTAGATATTAGTTTTATACGTGTACCTATATAGGTACTAGTTGTAATTGTTCTACGTAATAAATATTTCACAATTTACGGCAAGCTCACGCAAATATCACCCTTTTATTCGTGGCATGGCATGGTCATCTTTTTTCAAATCTATAAACGCTATATTTTTATGTCACGTTACTAGAAAATAATTATAATATTTTAGTAAGATCACGAGCAGCATAGGTCCGTCGTCCAGGAAAGCCTGAGCGGCACTGAAGGCTCGTCCCTCGCACCGCGCAAGGGCCCCGCAGATACTCGGAACTTAAAGTCGTAAGCGCCAAATACATTTCTTCTAATTAAAAGAAAACTGTTCTAGTAATCAAAAAATTATTTTGGCGAATCTGTTACCCTTCTTTTGCTTTATTTTTCAATATAAAAATCAAGTCAGTAATTTATATTGATTCGGAGAAGAAGGAAAATATGTGTCAAAATTGAGATATTTTAGATGTTTTTTTTCTTCAAACACATGCAAATAATCAAAAATCTATCTTGGCGCTTTTGTACAGAATGAAATGTAATATTAGGTGTAGGAGTCTAAGAATCCTAGGTTTCATATTTGAAGAGGAGTAGGATCTCAAATATCATGAAAATGTTGATTTTTTCGAAAGACCGGCCTTAATTCCTAGCAGCTGCAAGGATAAATGGCGAATTACGAACGCCGCAGCATTAGGGGTGAACACAAAAAGTGGCGATCACAATAGACCTCTTATGGCCGCAGTGATACGAAAGACCATGAGCAAATAATAAAAAACTAAACCCTCTAAATAATCTATAGAGTAAAACGTAAACATAGCATTGGTCATCAAGTACAATTTTTTAAATATAAATATTTCCGCTAATCAAGTAAATTCAGTATTGCATTCTTTCCGGGTTTTCAAAAAATTATCTGAGCTCGAAGCGACGCGTGACCCGAGAGCTGGTGAGTATCTGGCGCAACGCACTGATTATTCATACCTACGGTATATCGCAGAACGCGTAAATGCACAACCCAATCAATTAAGTTTTTGAGCAGGCTCTCATCAGAGTTCGTGGTTATAGGAGAGCCCCGGGTCAAATATTTTGATAGAAATGTCCCCGTCAAAATAAGGCCCTTGCGCGATTTGTATTTTTCAATACGCTCTTAGCTGTGGTACATTGGTAACCAACGTAAATATTCCTTTCAGAAAATGGACCTAAACAGAGACGGTGTGCTGACCATAGACGAATTCCTGGACTGTTGCCTCCGTGATGAAGCCCTCATCAGTTCCATGGGCGTTTTCGACAGCAGCTTCTGACGTACCGCCGACGGCCACCGGCGCAGGCGTCGGGTTCCAGCCGTTAACCCTTGAAATGTAGACTATACTCAGGTGCCCCTTGAGTTTGAAGGGCGAAAGAACTTGTGACATTGGATTGTTGTCCTTGTGACTTCGTGAGCGACAAATGAAACGCAACTGTTAACAACTGAAATTTCAGTCAGTTATTTAATGGCACGCATCTCTTGTCGCTTAGGTACGTACGTAGGATAATGTCAGGTCTTTTTAATTCAGAAAGAAGAAAACTTTGGCCCCTTAAAACTGATCTTTTCTTGTAGGTTTAGGATTAGGTAATAACAAATCTATCGCCAATATGCAAGAATCGAGCTGAATTTAAGTATTTATAAAGTGTAAACGAACTTTTTCGGTGTTAATCTGTCTTCTTATTCTCATACACTATACTATTCTAAGTCCTAACGAGCTACATATACTCCTGAAAAGAAAAATTGAAATAAAATCACACTTAGCTATAGCTAAATCCAAGCAAATTGAATGCTATTTGGATGTTATTAGCTACTAATAGAATTCTGTGCTGAAAGTTTCTGTAGATATGCATATTAATGTCTTTATTTGTACTTAGTAAGATTCTGTAATGTTTATAGTAATCTCTTCCTTTAGATTAAGCCTCTCAAGCGGGACTATCTATTTACTTGGAAAAGAAATACCTGTACCTACTTACATTCCCATTTCGTTGTCAAGGAGAAAGATTCTGTTAAATTCTAGAAATGTGTGGATGTGGCCTAACGGGCCTTATCAATAGATAGGATTTAAATCTAGCTTGTATCAAGGTAAAACTGTGTGATTAGAAAACCTATTAGAATAATAAAATGTCATAAAAATGTGGTCTTTAAAACTAATTTAAGTATTTTAACTTTTAAAGTTGTAGAATCTTCTAAAATTATCGTTGTAAGAAAGGCCCTCTTCAGTGGGAACGAAGTAGTTAGAGAATAACCATTATTCTAACTCAGATGAGTACTTAGTACCTACCTAATAATATAAATATAACAGAATCGCTGTGCTAAAAAATCCTATAATACATTTTTCCCTTTTCGATATTTGAATGCTTAGAGCGTGTTAAAGTTAGGTAGCTTATAATCGTGTTTTACCTTTTCTGCAACTTCTTAACCTAATCACTTGAGCCTTTACCTTTCATTTCTTGATTTTAAATTGTTCCGGCCATTTTTTATAGTATTTAGAATAATATTTATGTGGTTCAGTGTACTCAGGCAGTGTGTCCAAATACTTGAGTAGGTATGTATTGTTAAAATTGTAAAATAATGATTCCCTTCTGGCTTTCTACTGTTTTACTGAGCGTTACAATAGCGTTGATTGATTTCAAGCTATACGAAAGGCCTAATATTAGAAAAACAGTGTTGGTGTTACAAAAATAATGTGGTTTTTGTGCCATTGAAAGTCCTCCAAATTAAATTACAACATAGCTGCCCGTGCTTTTTACATTATAGTTTTTGTCATCTTTTATTATGTAAATAGTATGTAAATAATTTAGATCCTACGTACGAAAATGTGTATATTTTCATAGTCTGTGTATAATGGAACCAAGTAAAATAGAACCAACCTAAGAAGTTGTTTCAATCAGATTTGAAATTGAGAGTTTTAATCAAATAAGTTGTGTAATAATATGGATTCTATTCCTTCTGTACTAGCTTAGGTTTTAACTCAACAAATGGTCTAGAGTTCTGTTTCCTACCAACAATGGGATCATACAAAATCTTTGAAAGAATATGAACCGAGCCCCGAGTTCATTTAACGTTAATAGGTATCCATCCAGCCGTTATCGTGGGATTTGCGTAGTTCCTTCCGCGCGCGGTAGAGGCGCTGTACCAAAACTTATGGAAAAATTAGTTAAACGTTACGAATTTACGATATTATCGTCAGAATATGGACTCGCGGCTCCGGAAGACCAATTGTTTTTAAACCCCAAGCTAGGTACAAGACATTTTAAAGTTCTGAGTGTTAGGATAAGACTACCCTGCAAAACCAATGTAATTGAGCGACCTTATTCGTAAAGGTAATTTTAAATGATATTTTTTACATACAAACTATTACCTATTTTCTTTGCTTCAGCCTTACTTTTATTTATCGAATTTTGTACTCTTGAATTGAAGAGACATAATATTTTCACTAATTTATTCGTCGAGCTTAAATAGATAAGATTTTGTGTCTTCCCTAAATTTTATCCAACCCCAAAAATTTGTTGTAACTTAGGTGTGAGTAGCAAAATACATAAAGTTATGAATGAAAATATTTTACCTAGATTTTAAGGAATGAATTGAAACGTTCTTATGATGAAAAATAGGCATTAGCAAAAAGGAAAACTTATAGATAAATTGCTTATTTTTAGGAACTATTAATCAGTATAAGCAACTAAATCTTTGTCAATACATACTTGCAAACTCATGTATTTACTATTTATTCAACAATGGTTGTTTTTATTTATTTGTCTAATCTGACCATCAGAGAATGTCAGAGATTTCTAAAATACAAACGTTTCTGTAAAATAGTGCCAAAGGAGTGTTATAACGATAAAGCAACAAGCTGGTTTCTAGTTTTATAGGCCTATTATGTAATTTCGTAAGTCCATGTTTTAGCTATTACAGGTATTCGGTGTTTAGCTATTTAGAGTAGTCGCTGAAGTCCTAAGGACTTGATATAAGTGCATGCGATGTCATTATAAACGCTTATGTATGTTCACAATCTATAAAATCTTAAGTTTGCTTACACTACACAAAAAGGGAAAAAAACTTTCTCTTTGTACTATTTGTATCAAGCCGTCCACCTTCAGATGGGCTGCTTGTTTATGGTGTATTCTATTTGTATCATGTACCTTTTGTGTATTGTAAAACAGACGTCAGTTCATGGAAATATTGGTGTTTAAAATTTAGCGATTTATGTTAATCATCAAGCATTGAATAACATATCAGTCACTAGTCAGTCCATAGCTTTCAGGAATTGATGTAACTTCTTTTATGTAACATTGTTGTACCCGTGTATTGAAAAATATGGTTAGCGTGGGCGTAAAGTTAGGTACGAATTCTGTAAAATAGATAATTGAATATTAAATTGTTTATTTACAAATTGTATGTGTATTTTATAGAAAAATAAATAAATTGAATCGAGAAATCTGGTTTCATTCACACCTATCAGAAATAATAGAAACATTTTATTACAAAGTTATTTTATTGAGAACTTTCACAATTTCTGTACATACAAAATAAGTATGTGCCACATCTAACAAAAATGTTTCAGATTGTATAATATTAATTAGGTATAATACTTATTAAAACATATAATATTTTGGTTTAAAATATAATTCATAACTGAATCTATGGTTATAATAATTTCTAAGTATTGCTCTGTTTACCTACATAATTATTGTAATTATGCTAATTATTGTATCTGGCGCAGTGCAACAGCATTGCCATACAGCGGGGCAATGCAGCCACCATCTTGGGGACACTTCCAAACGGTATTGATTATCAATCAGCTGAGCAACCTCTAGATTGTTATCATCAGTCTGCAGCAACTTTAACTGTTTTAATTGTAAATACTAGTTCTAACTTGTTTCTACTTTTTGATTGTAATTTTCTTTGTATTATAGACCTATTTAGACATTTATATTCATTTATTCTAACTTTGAAAATGAGCAAATTTAAAATTAATTGTGCTTTATATTCTTCCACAAGACAACCTTAAAAACCTAATCATTACATCTTTAAAATTGTGCCTTTTGAGCTTAATGCTCTAGATAAGATGGCACAGTGGCGGAGATCGGACACAATTTTTTTTTTATCTGCTTTTAAAGCTCAGTAATAGAGGCACACACATTAATTTTATACTATTTATAATAATATTCCTAGAAGTTAAACGGCAAACACAAACATACTTAAGTCAAAAGGAAAGAAAAGTCACAAGGAAAGAAAGAGATTGAAGCGAGATTTAAGAAATGATTCTGAGCAGTCAAATAGGAGCAAAATTCTTACCTATCATTAATTTGTAATTATTTTGAGCAAACTAGTCTAAATTATCTGCTAAATTAATATCCAGAAACTTCTTAATTTACTTATTATAACAAAAGAAAACTAGAGAGCGGAAATATTAATTTACACGGTGGTTTAAAACGGCAAAATGTCACAAAATAAAATAATTAAACAATTAAATTACACTACATACCTATCTTAGGTCTCAAAAATTACATAATCCTCGAAATAAAACTATGCATCTATAAATATCTCTCATTAAAAATTGACAAATTTAAAATACATTTTGTTTAAGTACAAAATATATGTACCTAGGTATACCTATGTAAAAAAAATTGCGACAACTTACAAAAACAATACATGGATGTAAACATGGACGTTACTCTAATTTTAATCAAAATTATGTTTAAATCATTTTTATAAAGGGTTTGATCAGTCAAGTTACATTTAGATACCTATGTACCTTACCTATTATTGCCAAAAAAGATATACCGTCAGTTTTCTCAAAATGTATTAAGTTACAATACCTTAGGTATTATAACCGATGGAACCCTTTTGCAGTACCTCGTCCAGGCGGATCCGTAGCGTCTCTGGCATCTAGCGTCATCCCTCCAAGCCCTGAAGATAAAAATAATTTATTTGTTTGAAAAAGAGTAATTAAAAAAGCCTTCTTCTCTTGATCACCATGCAGTACGCTGCGCTATGCGGTGCCGGGTAAACACCGGGCACCCTATAGCGTAGAATAAGAACTGGTGCAGACATCAACGAAACAAAACTGTTTCGTTGATGTCTGCACCAGCGGTTAGGGGCAAGCGCGGTGTGGTGGGGGTTGGGCAGAGCGCGTCGACGTCGTCGTCTCGTCATCGAAATTCAAATAACCGCTTCTCCGCACGCAGTCGACGACATAGGTCAACGTTGCTTCGAGACGTGACAGTACGCAGCGTTTATTGCGTCTCGATCAAGAGACCAAAGCTTTTGGCGTGTAGATAAAGAATGTAAAAGATTTTTTTGGTAGGTATAAGTTTCTTAAAAGGGGTGGAAGGGGGTACTCCAGCATCTCGTCTCCCAAACCAACCTAACCTGCACGTGGTAGACCCTGCTAGATAACGAACTAGGCTCTGGTGAAAATATCAAATAATCTTTATAATTTGATATCAGATATTAAAAAATATTTTCCATTACTTCACACTGGCATTGCCATTTACAAAGAATCGTCATCATCATAGTTATCAAGTTTTTAAAATGTGTGATAAAATATAGATACATTTTTACACAAAAAATTGTACTGAGCTCTAACACAGATTAGGTAATGTAACTATCTGTCTAAGTTATGTGACTAAGCTGCAGATTGTCTTTCAGAGAACACCACCCTTAGTTCTTCTTGATCAAGAAATTATTATCTTTACCTTATGAATGTATTTACACTATTGGAAATCAATTTACCTGTGCAATAAAACCAAGATTGTGATGAGGGCCGGACTGGCAGCAATGACTTGTCCACTCAGCAATCCCGGCAAAGCCAACACAATGTGGATGATAATGTCGCCAGTGTAGTTCGGATGACGAAGGGCGCCCCATAAGTGGGATGTGATTAGTCGCTTGCCGTTGAAGGTCATCATGGATTCAAGCTCT
This sequence comes from Eupithecia vulgata, assembly GCA_946478455.1. Classification (NCBI taxonomy): domain Eukaryota; kingdom Metazoa; phylum Arthropoda; class Insecta; order Lepidoptera; family Geometridae; genus Eupithecia; species Eupithecia vulgata. The sequence continues at coordinate 4,383,907 of OX297869.1, read as the reverse complement.
GGAAAAATTAAGGGACTCAGTGATTTGAATTGTTTAACTTTGTATTTGTATTTATTGACCATTATAACATAGGAAGTTATACAAGGCAAGACCTGTTGTACAAATCATATTTAAGAAATTTAAATTTAACAGTACCTATATAATACACAATATTTATTCCATTCATAATAATTCAAGTCGTTAAAAGAGGTTTTCAATAAATTAAATCAGTAAATTGCTACACATGAATTCATTAATACTATAAAATGCATGGCTTTCCAAGAAATTTTTAATTTTAAGTTTAAAATGTTCAAAATTGTCAACGTCTGTGATTTTCTTCTTTTCTTTTACACTTAATTTTACATAAGCATGTTTTTATGTAGATGTAGGTAAGTCAGTATAATTTTACTTAGATTATACAAAAATATTATTATTTCTGTGTTTTAGCTGGAAGTTTCTTGTAATAAAAGTGAATTTGGATTTGAAATTTCTGACGTAAATGAAAGCTTGCTCAGTCATCTATGCTTGAGTAACGCTTTTCTTTCAAAGTACAGGCCTAAGAGTCCTGCAAGGTCCTAAACGAAATAAAGCACTGAGTTTTGAAAATTTGCTTAGAATGGGAAGAAAGATGGATGGATAAAATTTCGTTTTCAGGATGTTGACAGAAATTTAGGAAAGTCATTAAACATCTCACAAACTGAATCAAGGGTAAATATTAATCTCATCAATATCTAAAGTTAGTAGGTAGGTTTCAGGAAAATTAGATAGATAGATAATACTTTATTCATCACCAATTAAGAAAAAAAAAGAGATTATTTTAAATTTAACTTAAAAAATAGAATAGCAATGGATTTGGCGGAATTATCGCTTAAAGCGATTTATTCCAGGCAACCAGATTTTGAAAAAATTACGAGATGACAAAAGATTTAACTGCATTTTAGTGACGTATGATTATGAATTAGAGTTTTAGTGCGAGATAAAGGAGTTCGCGCTTCACTTATATTTATCGTAAAATACTTAACATAAAGCAAGTTATCGTAAAAGTTAATACTCAATACTCAATCATTTATTGCATTCTATAGGTGTACAATGGTGCTTAAAATCTACGTAGGTATTTAGTTTCACTATAGACCCTGCTGGGCTGGGCACACAATATATTACGGAGAGAGAGGAGGATGTCATTGTTACTAAGTTAGTTATATTAGTAGTTTGTATTTTTCTTAGTTTAAATATTCGTCAACTGTGTTGTATGCTTTTGTGATTAATAAAAGCTTTAATTGTTTTATAAAGATTTTGTCGTTATTCTAATTTTTCAACACATCAGGTAGTTTATTAAATAATTTAATTGACATTACATAGGGGCTCGATGAGTGAAGTTTAAGTTTTGAATCTGGTCCTATAAGTTTGTGTTTATATCGTAAAGAGCGAGAGGGGTATGTTAAATAGCTGGAATGTCCGCGATAATAAAATTAAATGCCAATAGCGGTCGCTTTCAACATAACTTGGCTATTGTTGCCAACATCTGCCAATTGGTAGAGAATGGAGAGATATTATAGCTCGAAACTACTTGAATATGAATCGTAATAAAATGCGTACTTACGTGCTAAGCTCGGCTGGAGTGGGTCCCGTCTAAACTCATATTTAATATCGTTGCTAATAAGCATTAGTCCAAATCCCAGCAGAAACAGCAGCGAAGCAATTACTAGCACGTTAGTGGACAATATTAGACCAGTATCAGAGATGTGCTTAGAAATGCTTGTAAAGTAAAAAGGGTACAGTGAGCTTGAAACTAATTGCAGGTACCCCACCCCTTCAGACTGCCAGTAGAATGTTGAGGTAACTCTGTATTCCTTTATGATGAAGTTCAGAGAGTAAAGTATTTGTATCATGGAGAATACAAGAACTGTGTAGTTTGAAATCTGGAACTGCACATTGCTGAGGTGTTCGAGTGGACTGGATACAGTGGTTTCTTCTGGGATGGTCCATTCGATTTTTATGGCGCGGCTGAATATAAGTAGGGATAGAATGAGCTGAAACAGAAACGTGAAATTAAAATCCTTTTAGTATTATAAGTCGATCTCTTTGGCGCCACGGCCGATTTTTCGCCTGCGACGCAGATTGCGGCTTCGATCCCGCCTCGGGACAAATGTTACTTGTTTTGTACTGCTACTTTTTATTTCGTTAAGCCACAAGAATGGATTGTAAGTAACTCATTCAACTCAGAATCATTGTACTATAAACGAAAATTTTAATTCTTGTACGTCTGTCTGTACTCGGGCGACCTCTGTGCCGAGGTGGGCGAAGGTCCGCCTGCGACGCAGAAATTTGCGGGTTCGATTCCCGCCTCGGTAAAATGTTTGTACGATTCGCAGATATTTGCTATGGGTGTTCTGGTCGTTTTCTACGTATAGTAAAAAAAAATACCCATGTAATGTATTGTATTTTATTTATCAGTAATCTTATCTAGCACCCATAACACAAGCTCGGCTTACCTCGGGGCTAGATAATGTTGTGTGAATTGTCCAGCATTATTTATTTTATACTCTGCAATCCGTTAATTATTGTAGGCACGTCATTAAAATATAACGGAAAAAACATCGCAAGTTACCTCATTGTTTCCTGTCCTCTGCTTTGTGTTACCCGATAAAACATTAAATGTAGTAACTATACACTAGCTAAATTAGATGTAATATGTTTGTTAACAAACCTGTAAAACCTGTAAATGATTAAGTATGGGCACTTAATCATTAACCCTAAGTTCACTCTGTTGCCGCGTCTTATACGTAATTTAGATTAGGTAGGTACCTACTTGTTGACTTGAGATCCTTCCTTCAATAAATTGACGTTTACAAAAATTATAATCTGAAGTCGACGCCAAGCATGAGTTATAGTTATTCGCTTATTATTTGTGTCAATTGTGTCGTGGTTTGTTTACAAGCATTCTACATCGAGTTTGGCAAGTGTACAGGTAGAACAGTTATATTTATCGACATTATAATTAACGAGGCCATTGCATGCAGTGTCTTGTCTACTAAGGTCCAACTTCACCAGTGCAGTTGATCGCGTTCTCGTGGCAATTGAACGCGTTCAATTCAAACTCAATTTAGCGGTTAAAACGAGTTCAACGCAGTTTATCCGATTCAAGCGCTCTGCCGAGTTGAAGACCAGTTGTGTTACACTGTATGCTTTAAGGAATTTTTAACTTATTCAAGCTGAACTCAGTTTTGGCCGCAAATGGTAAAATTGGACCTTAGTCACAACTTCACAAGGTAATTGTTAACGCTTCACTACATAGTATAAAAGTCGCTACCCCCTGTCTGTCTGTCCTTATGTATGCTTAGATCTTTAAAACTACGCAACGGATTTTGATGTGGTTTTTTAAATAGTGGTTCAATAAGAATTTTTATAATATAGTACCCGTGCGAAGCCGGGGCGGGTCGCTAGATACACATAAAACATAAGTTTATCTTGTCTGCACAACATACGTAGCTATTCCTAGTATTTAGAATTGCTAATTAATTAGATGCATTGCATTGCAAGCAATTGTTCAAGGTTGAAGATGAAGTGAGCAATTTTTTTTTCTAAAATCGTCACAGATTGACTGCTGGGGTGGCATTTTATTTTGAAACCAATCAGAAAGTAGGTTGACACATGGAGACTATCTGTCCAAGTCGGATGGTGGACTTTGCACATGTGGTTGTTTCATATCCAGAAAGTAGGTATGTATTTTCAACTTTACAAAATTATGTTAAGGCTGTTCCCCGAGTCAAACTAGCGCCACCACCTATTTTATCACAATACTCTGTCTAATAAAGGTATTTTCGAAAATCGATTGCACAGTTTGTGATACCTATTATAAGCTTTTTTTAATGCATCTAAGTTTAATTGTATTTCTTTTATATTTTATATTCGCCATTTTGACGCTGAGCATTTGCATGACTGGCTGTGTGACCTTTCTATGGAATGTTTCATTAGGGATGTCATGTTGTTGGTATGCCTCAACAAATGACAATTCGGGTAGGTCCCATTTGTTCTATGGAACATGACGTCATAGTACAAAATGACACATTTTCGTCCCTATTTTTTCCATGGAACTACATACAACTTTTTCACCCGAGTTTCAAAAATGAGAAAAAAATTAAAATGATAATCAGTTTTTCCCAAAACCTTCCATGATGAGATATACAGGGTGTTTGGTGGACCTATTTGTGAAAAACAAATTGAAGGAAAAGACCCTAACTGTTTACAATTTTTTTTAATCCTGTTTTTTGTATTTTTTTAAGATTTTACCTCTATTCCTAGAACTTTTTTTGGAACGTGTTTTCTAGTAAATTTTTTACTCGCTTTTGGTCTCAGATGTATCCTTCGTCTTTTGAGGGCATTATTTATTTGAATGAACGTGTAAATAATTAGTTATAAGCTCTCAAAGTTAGAAAAAGTAATAAAAATAATCAAGGACAACTTTGCAATGTTTAAAAAAAAATTACAGCGATCGAGGATTTCAAATGCTTTTAAAAATTTCTCTAAACATAGCTTATTACAACGGTATACCACATGTAGCCGAAAAGTCTACAAACTTGTCAAAAATTAGCACTTAAAGGGAGAACTATCAAACTATCAAAATTTACGTTTATTTCCATTATGATAAACAAAGATCCAATCCAATCATTGCAAACAAACAACAATAAATAAGTGAGGACCCTGCGACTGCAGCTCTCTCAAAATCCGTTATGGTGCGTTACGGCATTATAATTTTTGTTAGTGAGTAACCATCTAATCAAAAATGTCACTAAGACAAGTGGTAGCAAATCATTCTCGAGTGGCCAGTTGTAAACTGGCCACTATCAACTTCAAGAAGTTTATATACCTATGTACTTAGTTTGTTCTATGGAACAATTTGAGACAAAAATTACAAACTGTTCTATAGTACAAATAGGGACAATATTTTCTTAAATTGTTCTATTACGTCATGTTCCATAGAACAAATGGGACCTACCCGACCATTCATCAAAGATCGGGCTTTTGAATCAGCACAATAGATAACTGTCATTGCTTAAAGAATTATACTTACTTGTTTGATGAAGCTGGTGAGATGTTAGCAAACTAAGCAAACAAATTTGATAACCTTATCTTAAAACTGTAGTCTTAAAGTTGGTTGAGTAATACTTACAGTGTTGATATTGCAGATCCTAGAAATCCAGATTTTGATATTTATATTCATGATGCTGGGGTGTATTTCTCTTCCAAGGAAAAAGTCATACAAAAAGTATCCAGTATTCGCATATTGATTGATATCTTCTTTCTCGAGTTTTCTAGTCTTTACATACAATGCAATGCTCAGTAACACAGCAAAAATGTATGAAGCTGTCGCCAGTCTTAAGTACTCCAGGAGAATCAGGTCATTGTTAATAATTTTCAAATTATCGAGTAGATAAATGAGACTCACAACTATGATGCTAGAGAAAAGAGCATTGAAACAGCGTTTTTTGCCCATATTGTCTACAGTTTTTGGTCCCAAATATGGGAAAACTGCTATTATGGCTTGTATTAAAATTTGGGCAAAAATCAAAGAGCTGGAAGGCACACTAAACCATGGTGCTAAAGTCTTGAATGGAGTGAAGGTGAGAAGAGTTTGGAATGAGCATGATTTCATACATGATGTAAGGATAGATATTACTGTCAAGGGTATGAGGATTAACAGACCAGCTGTTCCAATGCGTCCACCAAACTCCCATTGTCTTGCAACTGTAGTCAGGTTGCTGACACTAGTTCTCAAAGGTGTGGATAGTTTCCTAGCTGACTGTGTTGATTGTTTTCCTTTCTGGATCTCATCTACTGAGTGCTCCTCATCTGAATATTCCTCTAGTGACTTACTGACAGACTTGCTGGGAGTACTACTATGTTTGCTGATGGACTTGCTGACACTGCGTCTGATGTCTGGTAAGGAAGGCACCACTTCTATGAAATCCCTCAATCTACTCGATCTACGAGGAGTGTACGGCGCCTCATCATAGGCTGTACTTAGATTTCTCAAGCCTAATTCAGTTATTCCGTTCTTCTCAGGAGTGCCCTCTTTTTCCGCAAACATATCCTTGTAATCGAGGCGCTTGGAGCGCGTGGCGCGATAAATAGAGGAGATGCTCTCCAGGCGCACTGTTGCATTTGTTTGTATGGATGGACGCTTGGCAGGGGATCTAGGGACAGAGATCTGAAGCTCTTCAGCAATAGGGTCGACCTCCTTCACCGCTGTTCTCGCGGGAGACTTACGAGCAGGGTACTTCGATGTCACCTTACGGCTCGGGGATTTTCTCGAAGGTGATTTAGGTTTAGGTGCGATTTCGCGCGCTGGCGGACTCTTGCGAGCCGGTGATACTTTGCGGCTTCTGGCGGGAGAACGAGCGGGCCTACTCCTGGGTGGACTTGGCTCGGGTTCTATGATTCGAGTTCTTCTTCTTGTGGACATGGTGAAGGCTTTCTAATAAAGATATCAGACACTTTCTAAAATTAGGTATCACTCCACCTCACGCATTGGTTACTGATCACATTCCTATCCTTCCACTTTTATTTTGCTTGTTATGAACTCTCTTGAAACTTATCTGATCAACAGTTTATTTACGATAGCAAGTTGTAGAAATATTTACGCACCTAACGCAAATCAAAAATATTATAACGTCGTGTACGTTCTTGAATGAAAGCTTGCAAGCAAACAAACAAGCAAACGAAACGAATGAAAAAATCAAACGCCAGCGAGGACGCCAGAATAAATTCAAAATACCTCCTGCGATTGGCTAAAAATAAAATTAATGTAGTTTTCTCTTTCTTGCTTACCACTTAAACTGAGACAAAATAAAAAAGGTTTCTTTAAGTTGGCCAGCCTGATTTTTGACACCACAAACGTGACAGTAGCGTGACAGCCAGAACTAGGGTGGAGACATTCGGCTATTTTATCGTTGTTGCAGGTTTTTTAACTTAGCCGGAAGCGTGCTGCGAAACCCATTCGATACTACTTTTAAGGAGGCAGTCTCATAAACTAGTAAGTATACTGGGCAGTCGTCTTTCTTGTTTGATAAGATAAGTAATGCCTGTAGGTTTGGAGAGAGTATAATAAATACTCTTCCATCCATCCATGGTAACTGGCCTAAAACAGAGCTTATAATAAAAGAGGTAAGTAGGTAAAGTTCTATCCTTAGACTTGGAATATAACAGTCGTATGGGGAAGGCCTATGTCCAGCCGTGGACGTGTGGGCTGGTTGGTTATTTTTCGCTCTGGTGAAAATCTAAGTAGGTAAAGCTTTGGTCTCTTGATCACTAGGTACGTGATCACACTGATCACTACGCAGTACCTACGCTGCGTACTGTCACGTCGTCGGCGTCGGAGAAGCGGTCATTTTATTTTTATAATGCTGGGTGATGCACAGATTACAAAAAATAACCACTTCGCCGCACAGACAATCGACGTGACAGGTAGCTGGTATCTTACCAACCCAACTAACCATTTGGTTGATTGAAACACAAGTTGTACCACGAAGTGCTTTATTTTTAACGAAAACATTATGCACTTAAGAAATATTTATTATCACTCACACTTATGTGCATGAGTTGACACATACACCTTTTTTATTTTAAAAATATTAATAGTTATTTGCTGTGATTATTAAGACACTATTTGTGATGTGATGTGATGAGTCATCATCATCACTGATGACTAAGTTGATTTTAAAAAGCCTCGATTTTAGCCAATGTTTCAACTACTACTGGAGAGCTCCAGGAATGTTCACTTAAACAATAACATAAAAACAAATGCAAATAAATTCCATCTTCACCAATATTTCTCAAGGGACTTGACAAGGTCGAGGGGGTCGACATTCGGACCATGACGCTCCACTGGTACTCCATCTTTGTTGACAATAAATTTTGTGAAGTTCCATTTGATGAAGTTGCCCAAAGTACCACCTTTTTTGTTCTGGAAAAGAAGAAAAATCGGCATCTAATTTATGCATTCAATAGGGTAGTCGATAGATGCGGGTTGAGACTAGACGGCGCCTGTGGCCGAAATTCGGCCAGCAGTAGGTAAGAGGCCAGTACTAACTGGCCTCTTACCTACTGCTGGCTACTACTAAGTAGCTACATTTTAAAAAACCTATCAAGAGCATTTTATTCACATTTTACGAACTAGGGTTATCTGCTACTCAAGTGTTTACCTGACCTATAGAACAGCTTGAGTAAGTAGGTATAGAAAGAATGAGTACTTAATCAATAACTTTAAAGTTTAAACCAGTAAAACGTAGGTAAGTACAATGTCCTTTGTTCTAGAAATGAAATCATTTATTGTGTAGGTAGTACCTACACAATATGTACAAAGATTACTAATGACCTACTAGGTACCTTATTGATTTTCTCACACAAGGAAACATAACTGCCTCATTAAGTATTTAGCCTCAAGGTTGATAAAAATCAATGCAAGTTGTTGGTTCCCATGACTTGCTATATTCCATCAGAAACTAAAGTGCCTATGAATGTTTTGAATGATGATAAAATTATTCATAGAGGCCTTTTTGGGGGAAAGATAAATTATGTGAGAACCACCCCTCATTCATTATTTGACCGTTGACTTATTCTGGCTTTTTCTTAGTATTTTTGTGCTGAAGAAAGTAGAACATGTAAAGCTGGTACAAGATTCCATTCAAATAAATTATGATATTATTGTTAAATAGCAAGCACTAAGTTTTGATCGACCTTAGATAGCAGGTTCAATTCCCGCCTTGGGACAAATATTTGAAGGATCTGCAAGTTTGGTCTGGGTATTTCCTATGTATATTATTAAATATATCTGTCTATGTGATGTAACCTATTGTAATCTGTATAGTACAGTCATCCCATCTGCTTAGTGGGGCTAGATGATGCTGTGTGTATTGTCCAGCATTATTTATTTGTGTTCCGTTTTTTTTTTATTTTTATTAGATACTAGGACCAATCGCAGTAGTTTCTCAGGACCCAAAAAAACCTAGGTAGATACACTTTACACATATCAATTGATTAGATTATATAATTTATCAAATAATCAATTTGGCTAATAGGTTCCTATCTGATAAAATGTGTAAGTTAATAGTACACACCACATAATAACACATGGTCTTTTAATTAGTCTAAAGTCTAGAAAAAATATGAACATGACCAATCATTTTTTTTATGATTGTGTGCTATAGTTTTTTAACATTATTTGTTAGAATCATACCTTTAAAAACTTCCACAAAGGACTGGCAGAGTCCCCATTGACATCAATTTTTTCAAACAAATCGAATTTGACTTTCCGATCAGAAGCGAAGCAAACTAACTCCTCAGCGTTACCGGGCTCTTGCCCTGCAAACTGGTTGCAAGGGAAGGCCAAGATTCGTAGACCTGTAAACTCAGTTAGAATGTTTTAAACTGCAGGTACTGTAAATCAAAATTGATTGTCCGACCTGCATTATCAGAAGCAAGTTGGTAAGTATTGTTAAGCTGTTAGGGGTCTATAGATCTAGATAGATATATATCTAGATTATTTATTACCAGATCATGGCATAGATAAACATCGCACAGAAAATAAAAATCTGAAAGTAAGAGTAATTGTTAAGATGGATAAATAAATGGATGTTTGTTACTTCATTGAGCCAAAACTACCAAATAGGTTAGGATAAAATTTTGCATAGATGTAGCTCTAAGCCTGGAATCAAACTTATGCAAATTTTTATCACATACAACAGTTCCCAAGGAATAGAATGACCATTAAACGTTTCCATAGAAACAACGCGTGCGAAGTCGTTGGTAGAAACTAGTTGGTAATAATGCTAGAAATATCATAGAGCCATAGGAAGCCGTGGTTGAGTTTATTTCTGTAACAACAACAGGATTACTTTGTCGCCTTAATGTAGTGCTTATTACCTTTAGTTTCTGCATATTGCTCATAAAGTTCGTTAAGTTGCTTGTAGTTGTTCGCAGTGAGTCCACACTGAGAAGCAACATTCACAATGATGCAGACATGACCTTTGTACGCATCAAGTTTTACATCTTCTCCTTTGATGTTTTTCACGGTGAATTCATGAATAGAAGAGGCACTTTTGTAGTCGGGATTGCTGTCAACCATATTGCTGTAAAGTAAATATTTTTGATACCTACAGTAACTCCGTTATCCAAATCCAGTACAAACAAAAAGAAAACTGGGCCTGATGAGTCGGTAGGGTAGGGTTATGATCACAGACTAGGTAGATAGATGATTTGACCGTGAAATGAATACACACACAGACTATTAGATGATACTAACGTAAAAAACAAATCTGAATGGTAGTATTGTTTTCTTTTCGTTACAATGAATGACCTTGATCGTGATAAATAGGGTTGGGCCGGCCGGCACCACACTAGACATTTCGGTCACCTGAGAGAAAGCCGAAAAAGCCACTGCACGTATTGCGCAACATACCATACCTACAAACAAAAGGGAATATTGATTCTATTTCTTGAATTTGATACTTACAGTGTACTAATTTGAGCCCTTGCTACACAAATTCCGTTAATTAGAATAGGCGCGACAAGCCTTGATAACACTCGCAAACCGATAGTCATTGTACGACAAATGAGGTTTTATTTATTTATTTTTGTTCACAGTGCGTTCAAAAACATAGTTTTTGACGTTAATGAGTGTTTTCAAAATAAAGTGTTCCATGTCCTGTCAATCATTTTAATGTGAGATATTCGATGGTTTTATTTGATAAGGATATTCTTATGATGTATATTTTAATTTATATATATTTCACTTTAGAAAAATAGATTATATTTTACGAGAAATCATAAAATTAATAAATAAATAATGCTGGACAATTCACACAGCATTATCTAGCCCCAAGTTAAGCAGAGCTTGTGTTATGGGTACTAGATAACTGATATACATAATATATTACAAATTACAATACATAGATAGATATTTTTTTATTATACATAAAAAACGACCAGAACACCCTGAACAAATGTCTGCAGATCGTACACACATTTGTCCCGAGGCGGGAATCGAACCCGCAACCTTCTGCGTCGCAGGCAGACCTTTAAACTGGGTCCGTGGAAAAAAAAGACAATTTTGCGACTCTAAGGTGCCCATTTCACTCATACAATTTCTTTGCCCAATGTTCATTTGATCAAAGAACTTGGATGTCTTCATCCAATTTACTGGCAACATCGTTATTTGATCAAAGATTTGGACACTAGTTTCTGTCCGCGGCTTCGCACGCGTTGTTTCTATGAAACCGTGTACACTTCAATTCTTTCCCATGGAAACTGAAATTTTATTTGTAAAATTTTAGTCTATGGTTTATTTCAGGGCAAGAGCTACACTATGCAAATTTTCAGCCCGATCTGTTGAGGAGTTTTGGCGTAAAAAAGTAACAATCATTCATCCATCCATCCGAACTTTCGCATTTTTAATATTAATGTGATGTGATGTAATTTCATTTGAAATCAACTACGCAAATTACTTAGGAATCTTGTACAAAGATATTGGATGAGTGGAATGGGCTACCATCCATCCAAGTAATTTGACAAAGATAGGTATTGGATTGGATGAGTGGAGTGGACCCATAAAAGCTTAATGTCATACAACTTTGCAGCAACACACAAGCGAAATTACATTTTGAGGTAGAATATTTTTTAAATTACGACACAATAGTGAAAGATTGAATAAAATGTGAATTGTGCTAGTTTTAAGTTTGGTTTTGTCACAACTGGTGTTAGTTAGTAACCGTTACTTTTTCAATACTTATAACTCTTATAAGTATTGGTTAAGTAATATTACAGGGAAACTAAATTGCCTCAAAATCTTTCTATTACCAACATCTTGAATAAATGAATGAAATTATTTTAATTCTTGAAATGAAATAATTTGTACTTAACTACTGTCTACACTATAATATCAAAAATGAAAAAATCTAAGAATTTTCTCGTCGTAAACCGACGGCGACGACGACGGTCCGTTTTTTGTAAGGGTCGTTAATTCGCGATTTGGTCACTTCAGAGGTGAATTTAATAAAATTATTCCAGGCACGGTCAATCAGTCAAAATATGATTGACGAAGCTTGTTTCTGAACACATTTAACGACATTCATTTGACTTGACTTTGACATACTTGACATTCGTAACCAAACAATCGCCGAATAATTTTATGCTTGCTTGCTTCTATGAATTAGGCTTGCTAGTTGCTTGACTGACTTGTGCGATTTGGTTTTGGTGTCGGAAAATTTTCAGACTGTATATTGTGAAATTTACGAAGACAATGGCTTTTGTGGTTTCCAATATACGTAGATGCCTTTGCCTAAGGAGTTTCAGTACCCCCAATATCATTCAGTCCGCAGGCTATCATGCGAATGTAAGTTTTCAATCCATCAACGGAGGCAAGAGCTACCTATCGATTTCTCCACCAACGACGTAATTTCTCAAAACAACCTTGAACTTCAATGTGTTTTTGATATGAACCAATAAAGAATAAATAGATACGTTTTTTCGAAACATCCGATTTACACCATTTTATTAACCTAACCTCTTTGAAAACCTACTTTATCATTACTTATCACATTCACTAGTCGCAAATATTCTTTTTCCTAAATTGGTTCTTATATACTATTTATTTGCAGGTGATTGACCATTATGAGAACCCGCGCAATGTTGGTTCCCTTGACAAAAAAGACAAAAGCGTTGGCACTGGTTTAGTAGGAGCTCCAGCCTGCGGTGATGTCATGAAGCTACAGATCAAAGTGGATGAGAATGGAAAGATCATTGATGCTAAGTTCAAAACATTTGGATGTGGCTCTGCGATTGCTTCAAGCTCTCTGGCCACTGAATGGGTGAAAGGCAAGACGGTTGATGAAGCTTTGACCCTAAAGAATACAGATATTGCTAAAGAGCTGTCTCTTCCGCCAGTCAAGTTGCATTGTTCTAGTAAGTATTTATTTTTAGCTCTTGGATTGTACAGAAATTTGTATGAACAAGATTACCAAGTTAAAAATAAACAAGCAGTGGTCAAGTATAAAGAATCCATTGATTCATTTAAGTAGTGATTAAAATTTGTTGTTAGATGCCTTGAAATCTACAAGGATCGCATCACAATAACAAGTTATTACAATAAATGAGGTCAAGTGATACAGCTAACTGCTTACATTGTTACCAGGCTATGATAATGAATTTGTTAAAAATACTTTTATTATTATATTATTTATACACTTTATCTTTGCAGTGCTTGCAGAAGATGCTATCAAAGCTGCTCTATCAGACTACAAGATCAAGCAGCAGCCTCCGAAGAATGAATAAAGCGATTGGGATGAATAATTTTGGAACAGATCTGTGATTATGAATAGAATAGAGAATATCCATAAATTTGATTCACAAAATCATACAAGATTTGAGAAAACCTATCAAATGGTTTAGTAGCTTTTGTAAGATTTCAAAAGATAAGCTATACTTTGACGAGGTTTTTGTAAATTAACCTGTAAGCTTAAAAGCTCAATACTATTTATGGATGATCTCCTGGATTGGTCGTTGTTTGGCTATGACGTGATTCCCTTTAGTAGTAGTGACATGTAGTTTTTGAGTTGTAAAAAAACCAATCAAATTAAAAGATGTAAGAATTTTAGATGATTCATGGAATTGATTGGTTTTAGTTGTAGGAAATGTTATGTATTATTTGAATAAATTATTAACCAGAAAGTTACTTTCTGTTTTCTTCTCACCCTATCAACAAGTACACAAAAGATTAGAAGTCAGAGATCTTAAATTATTACGTAATCCTAGATAACCTTAAGTAATTACAATAGAAACAATTGAGCTAACTGCAGACTATTGCAAACAATCTACAAGTAGCTCAACTGATCCATATCAATACCAGTCTGTAGCATGCCCAAGACACTGGCTGCATTGCCCTGCTGTATTCTATTATTTGATTGTAATTTTCTTTCTACTACCTACTGCATCTATTTAATTTAGCTAGGTATAAAATATGAGTAGTAGGTGCCTACCTACCTATGTAGCACCTACTACTCATATTTTATACCTAGCTAAATTGAGTTAAAATATCCAAGAGTGGCAAGTCAGCTGGTAAACACCATTAAGCCTATTCTTTTTATAATGCCACTCCTGGCATCCTTTCTTACACCTTCGAATCCACACAGTTCAAATTCCATTACTTATTTATCAGACCTAGGTATGTACATATTTAACGACTCAATGAATACAAACAACTATTATGTACCTACCTACCTACCTTTATTCTTGCTTATTGATTTCCTACCTACTGATATGAGGTGCCGAAATATCATGCCAGCCAGCGTCACAACACAAACAAACCATTTAAAGCTGGTGGTAGGTACTACTACTAGTAAACCTCCCTCCTTTTCTTGCAAAGCGAAGCTAGACACACGTGCGTATGCTCTCCGTGCGTGGCGGTGGGATAGCGGTACGGAACGTAGGATCCTAGGATCTTTGGATAGAAATTTGAATTCGTTTACGGAACGTAGGATCCTAGGATCTTTGGATAGAAATTTGAATTCGTTTACGGAACGTAGGATCCTAGGATCTTTGGTTTATTCAAAATAGGTACCGTCTAAAATAAACCGTTGATTAAAAATTGATTCACAATACAAGTCATAATTTCTATTCTATACTACCTACACGTCAAGTATCTATTAAAAAAACTAAATAACACCCGGAAATTATGTGCTATTGTGTCATTACATTAGCATAGCAGCATAACTTCTTTGAGATGGTGAAGTTTCTGGATCGGTTGGATTTGTTGCTTTAGTTGTTCCTCCGATAACCTACTATTGAATGGTTCAGGTTCCCTTCACGCGTCGATTCCCGCAACGTCGACTCTCGTAAAGTCGACAGCCCGCCGCACCTCAACTCCCTTCACGTCGACTCTGTTGTTTTTCGATGTACAGACATCGGGAACGTATATGAAAAACTTTGTAAGACTGATAAAATTCCATTACCTATGTTGGTTTAGCATGCAGTGTCCACATATATGATAATTATATAGGAGTAGACCATTATATTATGCTGTTGAGGTGGAGCTGACATGTGGTCCACCTATAACTGATTGTGCAATTAACTATAATATCTATTATTTTCTAACATGAATTATTGTAAGACCCACTGGTAGACCAATAAAAAATATTTAAAACGAATTATTTAGGTAATATTCCAAAATAAAACTCCCAACTTCAAACAATATTTTATTTTATTATCTAAGCCCTATTATAATATTATACACTAAAAACAGGCACTTCTGCCATTATGTGAGCACAAATTAGTCATCATTGTCATCTCCTATTACCGCTATTCACACCTGTTCACCGCTGGACATAGGATTCCCCTAACTGAAATAACGGGGGGGTAATGTCATAAGCTCCATACTGGTTCGAGAACAATATAATATTTTCTGACAGTAATCTTTGATGAAGATTGGTTAATGTTAAGTCTTCAATGTTTGCCCTGTAGGTAGAGCAGACGGCGCTTAATCCGATACATCCCGAAGATCTTCGATTGGTCACGTGGTAGGCTCAGTAGCGAAATTGGAGGTTGGTAAACAAAATAGTATGTCTTTGCTTTAAATTTGATAGGTACTTTAATGATTCCCCTGTTGGTTGACAAATGGCGCTTAAGATGCCACGTCCAAAAGACTATTACCGACTGGTCAGCTAGCATAAGACACGCGCTGCGACAAAATTTGTCGACTGTTTTGTCTCGCTCTTTTTTGTGTCAATACACAACCAATGCACGGCAAAATGGACGACAAATAGTCGCGGTGCGTGTCGTTGCCCGGCAGATGGTCGTTCATAAGCAAAATTGATAACGCAATCCCGTAATGAATTCTTACAAACTAGTATTGCCAAAAAATGTTTTAGCTTTTAGAAACTAGTATTGCCAACTAATGCTCTAGGTTTTTTCACTACTCGGGAATAATGCCCAACTTCTGCAAGGCTAGCTGGGCAGCATCTAATTTGGCTTGCTTCTTGTTTTGACTCGCTACCGCGGGCTGGTACTCTGTGCCGCCCACTTTCACCTGGAAATAAAGATTTTATTTAGATACATTATGTGACAACCGACTTCGGAAAAAGGAGGAGGTTCTATGTTCAAATTCATATTATGCGATTTCACCTGGAAATAAAGATTTTATTCAGATACAATATATGACAACCGACTTCGGAAAAAGGAGGAGGTTCTATGTTCACATGCATATTCTGCGATTTCTCCGTCAAAAGGAGTATATGCACACTTGCATATACCTACCCTATCTATATAATACGTAATTTTACATACTTTAGCTTCAGATTTTTTTCAAAACAACAAAATAATTTCTTCACACATCAACCAGCCTTTAAAAACAAATTTTAACTTTAGTCACTGCATGATGTGACGAAAAACTCTATCAGGCAAAAATATACATGTCCTACTCCACGTCATGCACATTTTATCTGTGTGCATTGTTTGATCGAGGTCGTAACGACCAAACAAGCAAAGTGACTTTCACCTTTTTAGTATCAAGATTACGCTTTCGTTCCAAAAACAGCAATTTGTCATAATATGGCGATATTATATACTAGTTTTTGCCCGTGGCGTCGTACGCGCTTTTCCGGGTTAGAAGGTAGCATATATTCTTCTATATAATATATGCATAATACAGATTGTTATGTCCCTGCTGAATTTCATTAAGATCCAGACTGACAGATTTACTTTCGAATTTATAGTATACCAAAGTATGGATCATCTGTCTCGAAAATAGAGTTTTATTCTACGAAATTCATATGGTAGCGATGACAGACGTAATGATCATTAGCACTGGCCTCTGTTAACCCACTGCTTGGTAAAAAAGCACTTGCTATATATGTATATATACATTTTATAGTCAATAGACCTTCGTTTGACCACAACCTCACCTGGAAAGTGAAGATGTGGTAGACGGTGTACCACGAAGGTCTAGTCTAGAAGAT
Source organism: Eupithecia vulgata (assembly GCA_946478455.1). NCBI lineage: Eukaryota > Metazoa > Arthropoda > Insecta > Lepidoptera > Geometridae > Eupithecia > Eupithecia vulgata. Next base: position 4,366,925 of record OX297869.1, on the reverse strand, counting down.
ACCTATTAATTTTTTACTTACGCTATACGCCTCGATCAGACTTAAACTTTATAAGGAACCCTAAAAAAACTGATGATAAAAAAAAATCGCGAACAGTCATCATGACGCGGACACCCACCCAAGTGACTGACAAATGATTTAATCATGCCAACCCTGGTTGCCATGACTCATCATCATCTATCTATCTTATTGATAGACTTCTTTACAGTATTATTTAATGGACATATTTATTATTTAACAGCAAAAAATAATTACAACTAATATTTACACTTACATCTATTTACTAAAAATCTAAGCCGTCACCAGAAGGCAGAGTGCCCAGAATGCTGGCAGCATTGCCACGTTGAATGGCAATGCTAATTCGTTGACCGAAATAAAAACCAGCATTCCGATCACCTGTGGACTCTATTAGTAGTTTTGTAAGATCTTTATAGATAACGTGTGCCCCAGGACCCCAAGGACCTAGGGTTTCCACCCCAAACGGCTCAAATAGGTAACCTCTGTCAAGACTAGCGTATTTTCGCCGTTTGAGGAACTCCGCTGATGTTGATGCGGAGCCTGCCCTTACTGATGTCCCTGCAAGATGAGAAGGTGCTAGGGTATCTACACACGTAGCATCCCAAACTAAAGGCTGACCCATCTTCCAAGGAATCAGAGTCATACCGTCAGGCCTTTTACCATCATCTCGCATTAGGCCACGTGGTTCGAGAGTAGCTGGCACACTGACGCTGGTAAAAGCCCGACGAATGATGTCATTAATTGAACCATGGCGGGACCCACGTCCTGCACTAGAGACACATGCCAGTGCATGGTGACCGAACTTATCAACGGTTTCACCGCACTGGCAACGGTGTGGCACTAGGCAAGGAGAACCTAAACGCAAAGAGGTAGCCACCCGAAATGAGTTATTGTCTAAAAGGGTACCTAAATTTTTGGAAGGCAAAACATATAACCAAAGTCCTGATTCCCACTCGGAAACAGCAAGTAGACGAGCGCGTTCTGATGAGCTGGTAGACGTATTAATAAGATTTTTCCGTACCAACTCACATAGCGGCTCATCCCACAGTCTCTGAGAAGAGAGGACTTTGGGCAGATTAGTTTCAGGACAGGCTATTTTCCAAGACTTTTAATGGACATAACATATTCACCTTGAACAGGAAGTTTTTCTTATGATCTGGGCCGCACTCGAAGCAGAGAGTGTACTCAGGCGGGCCCACCTTCTGCTTGGAACAGTACTCTCCCAGTAGAGAAACGGGGTGCTTTCCCCCAGCGACTACGGGCGCGGCGGCCGCGCGAGGAGCTCCGCCGCGGCTGCGTATGCCTTTACCCTGGGGGAAGATGATAATTTATACTCTTTCTTACTTAGTTTCAGAAAATAAGGAAAAAAAATGTTATAATTTTAGATATCTGCAATTAATAATTTGTTTGACTGTACAATAGATGTTATTATTCTTAGCTACAATTTAACCATAAAGTAGATTCATTTATGTTTAAATTCAATTAAATCAAGATGAATTATTAAATCAAAAAAATTGCAAAAAATCGAGGTGACTGAGAATCTTCGTTCACTAACTTTTTTAAAATAAGAAATCAATTGCAATCCATACCTAGATTCGTTAATTCTATACAAATAAGGTTGTATTTGGTTTGAGTTTAATGAATCTGACAGAAATAGTGGTGGATGGCACAAACTGATGTTTGTGCCATCTGAGGCATATCTCATCGGAGGCATATCTGCCCAGCGCAGTCAGTTCTGATTTAAAGAGCCAACCACTCTGGCTTTCTCCAAGATTCCTCTTATTTTTATGAAAGTTAAGTAAAACTCCAGAGTACTAATAGAAAAGACTTATGTATACCTGTCAAGTCATACTCACCCCCTTATTGTTATATCTCTGCGGGGCCTCCTCCTTAGCCTGCAATCCCTTGGTATCCAACTTCACTTCCAGGAGTAAAGGCTGTAGGGCTCCCGTGCCTTCCTTGCCAAGCCCTCGGCCGGGAGTCCAACCCATCTTTTGAAGAAGGTGCATACCCATTCCTCCAGCTACCGGCGCTGCGCGTTGCAACTGGTCCTAGATAGATTTTCATATATTAGTTGTAGTTTTTGGTTCTTTTGCTAGACGTCGAAAAACTCTAATAATTAATTGAGATTATCAGAGTTTTTTGCTAAAGCTCCTCATGAATTTAAATAAGAAAGTGTGAGTTAGAACTATGGGGTACCTATCAAGTTTTTATTAAGGATGAACCATTATGGTGAGATGTGAAAAGGAACGATGAAGAGGGTCCAATTTAAAAAAAAACAGTGTTCTCCTATACTGAAAAAATGTACATTCATAATTCTCAGTGCAGTAAGAGTTTTGTACATGCTCGTTCGAAGATGTTCAGGGGTTTGAATGAGAAAGGTTCAGTTAACTAAAACGGTTATGGGGTAACAAGTTTTTATTGATGAGATATTATGGTGAAATGTGAGATAACTTCTTGTTCCAAGCTCCATCAAACCAAAGTGGCGTCTTATAAGCAGAAGAGGGAATGCACTTTTCAGAGAGAGAATGTCTGCACTTCAACAAAACTGTCCTTGTCTTATACAGTAAAACATAAATATTCATAATTTCATACAATATACCATACACAACACACATCAAAATGAATGCTGAAAGAATAGAAATGTAACTGAAGATTTTCTAATTCTGTAAGAATCAAGTTCCTTATTAAATCTGCAAATAAATTCACACATAAGTCCAGTCATATGGTATTTATCACATTCATACACACACACTCCTAACATAGTTACCTCTTTCAACGGTAAGCCCCTATCGATGAGTTTATCGCAGTACCGATGTCGCCGTTTCACTTAAAAACTGTAACAAATATTCATGAATTCCCCAATTTAAGCCATGCTTTTCTTTGAGGAGACAGATTTTGCATGAACCTGTACGACTGCCCAAAGAATCACTAGGCTTTTGCAGACTGACATTTATACATACATAAATAAAGCTGTCTCAAAAATGCGTATAAATAAATGCATATAGACAGGGATTTTAAATAAAAACACTATGTAATAGTTGTGTGGTATAATACTCATTTTATTTAACTGAGTAGATAACTGTAGTTAAGCAATTTGTGTCAGTATTTCACTTAGTTACTTTTAAGATTATTATTTAACGAAAAAATGTGTTTTATTTAAGAACGAACTTATCAGTGTAGTAAAAATATTTAATTCGAATAATGTAGGATTATAAAGCAAGCAAAATATAATATGTAATCAGCCAGTCAAATGAAAAGGGGAAAACTGAATATTTGTCTGCTAGAGTGATAATCGGCATGCCATCGGGAATGGCATTAGAATTATCACGTGTTACAACAGTAAATCATGTAAAGTGCGAACTAAAAGAGTTCGCATCTCACACGAGGCTGATTCAGCGTTTTGTACGATGGTTTCAGTAACATGTGTTTTGTGCAACTTTCTTACGAATTATTTAACAAAATATTAGGCTTTGATATTGTATGAAGTGAGATTGGTGTCAGTTCAGGGGCCGAATTCCACTAAATTAATCGCTTCGCCATAAAAATGGTATCGTTACAGAGTGACACATTTTGGCATTTAATGCCCACAACAGACGGAGCTATAATATGTAGGTATTAATATAAATCATAGCAAGGAAAAAAACAGACGCAGCTATAACGTATTACGTGACCAAAATATTTTTACAGATATAGCACATATATTTTGGTATAGAATGACATGCATGACGGCCGCAGAGCTAATGAGTGCAAAAATATATTATAGCATAGTAACCGTCTGTGGCAGTTTGCTATACCGTAATATAGACCTTAAAAATATAATAAAATACATTATAGCTGTTGTGAGCTTTACTTTTGATGAGAGAAACTAAAGATCGAGGATCGCGTGTCTAAAGTATCAAAGTAAAAACCATTCTATCAATATCTAGAGTTTCTTTCATCTATGGACATAAACGGTGAACCTTTGTACTATAAAGCGATTGGTTAGCAGAATTCGGCCCCTGATGTAGCCAAACTAAACTAGATTAACAGCAATAAAAATGATGCTGTCCCTTTCATAACGATCGAAATAATAAGAATGGCATCATTTTGTCTTTTCAAATAAGTTTAGTTTTTGCGACATCAGAATTGACGACAATTTTGTTACATAAACGGTGAAATAATAATATAAATTTCTGTACACAACATGAGTTACAGAAAACTATAATTTAGGACTAGCAATCTGGCTTTGAGTATTATCTCCCATCGATTTGTTTTTTAGGCGTATTTGCCGATAGTTGATTAGAATTAACTATCGGCAAATACGCCTAAAAAACATATACTTCATAGACTAAAGGTTCTAAATTAATCAGGATTGTAATTCATTTATAAATAGGAATCAAGGGATAGCCTTTAAGGTCATAGCTCATTAGAGCCACCCAGCACCCGAAACCTACAGCCTCTTCCGTTCGCGCCGCCGCAACGACCGGTGGACGCCACGTGGTCAACCAGTGAACCTTGCAAGGTCCGCCGGTGGACTTCGTGTGATCAACCATTGAACCTCGTTTTTGTGAACGTAGGAAATACGCTGTTAACGCAAGGCAAGCATGCGAGCAACGATTTATCATCGAGTGGTCTACGCAACGCGCCGTCACGCGTGGGACGCTTGCGAGCGAGTCGATCCGGAGTTGATGTGGTGAGTGGATATCCATAGATATCATTTAATAATATTTTCGTCGTGGACGTCCATCATTTTGGATATACGCATCTGTGGTGTGGTGTCACTAGTGTTCGCGCTACAGACAAGCCTCAGACCAAAAGGCCGAGGCATGTGACCAAATTTAAAAGAGATCCAATAATTGCTGTACCAACTACCATAAATTCGAAATGAATGTCATCGGACTGAAATGGCGCCGTCACATAGTGACACCCACAGACGCGCTGTCAAAAATGCAGCTGGAGCAATAATCACATACAAGAAGATACTAAACGCACGAGGCGAGGCGGTGCGGGTTGGGTGGCTCTAGCGAGCTATAACCTTTAATCGGGGGAGACCTTAGAACCGGGGGAGGTCTTTGCTCAGTAGTGAATTGTTAGATCGATGTTAGCACGAAAACGAAATGTCATTGCAACCATCCGAACAAGATATGGTCAGAAAGCGTAATACAGTTGTATTATGAGTTCTGACCGCGCGCCGCCGACCGCCATTGAAGACCGCTGGAAAAAACATTGCGAAGGCATTTTAAACTATTGAACGGAACCTGCTGTCTGTATCTGTACTTTGTTTTTTTATGGTTAGAGTTTGTTTTTAATTGTGCATTAGTGTAGTGTATAACGGTGTCACTGTGTTTTTCAATTTGAGATATAATGTGCTTGAGTAAATTATTGCTAATGTCCGGATAACGGCAGACATCAGACGCCGTAAGAAAAATAAGGCAAAATCTTATTTTCTAAACATTGCAATCAAGTATTGATTGGTTTAAAAAGAAGCATATATTCTAAGATACATAGTTAGTATTAGCCTTTTCTAGTAGTATTAAACTGCATTATGGTTTTCGGAAGCTGTTTGGCAGCTGGGAACAAATCCCTCTTGGGGCATCAAGCCGGACTTTACCCTAGGTCAATCGTCTAAGAGAAGAAATAAAGAAGATTGAATATAAGATAATCTTTTTTTAAACTGACGATTCAATTGTGTGATGTGTAAAAAAGTAAATTTAATTTAGTTTTTGAAAGTACAAATAACGACAGCTTTCTTAGATTTCGTTCAATACTTCAATGCATATTGATTTCCCGTTTGGTTCTTCAATAATCACTTTCAAAGCAAAACACGTAGGAATAACAAATTAGTGCCTTATAAAAGTTATAAAAAAGTGGTTCAGCGTTAAATTCCGACATTCTCACCACCCATATTCATGATATGTAGCACAATATTGCACAGCCTAGCGAAAAAGCTGTATGTAGGTAATATTCGCTATTTAATTTATGAAAAAAAAAAAAACAATTCAATAAGCATGTGGGTACCAACAATTAAATAAAAAGTATAAGTGATTATCAAAGAACGAAAACGTGTGTGGCACTCCAAATAGCGTGTGACAAGGCATACTCAGCCTTGCTGTCTGAGGCAGAAGGTGCAGAATACCTTCTTAGCCCAGGCTTGGGTACCACTGGCAAGTTCTCTTGGCGTTAGTATTTGTGCACCGGTCGATCCTGTGAATTGTCCTAGATGTCTATCCTTAGACCAGCCAAACTGAAAAAATATAATAATAACTGCAATAAAAGCAAAATATAACAGGGTCCTCTAACTATTTATATAATTGTTTTTTTTTAGTTTTAAGTGTGCAATAAAGTATTTTCTATCTATCTATCTATCTATACTTTCTAATACGATTTGTAATAGTTCCGAGTTCTAAATTCGAGTAGTAATTCGAGTTTTAAATTAGTATTGGATATTTAAGATTTACTTAACGAATCACTAACGAATGTTTACCAGCCTTTGTTGTGTCTATAAAGAGCCGAGTATGTATATGTCGTTTGTAATGGTTTGGGGGAAGAATGTGCAATACCCCTCAACCGTTAAAAACGTCCTTCCCTGTACTGGACCGGCCCATCTAGCCCACGTGCCCAGGGTCTTTCGATAGACTGTTGGAAAGTTCTATAGAGGCATATTTTGTGAAATCGAGCGTTTTGCTCGATATTGTAATTTTTGTCTCTTCTTAGCGCTATCTAGCATATATTTTTTTTTCGTAAGTACTAATATGCTGTTGACCGCAGATGGCCATGACAGCGTTACCGGACTTTATCTAGCATAATAATATGTAGTTGAAAGCACTTTGTGTATATGTATATCTTATCTAGCCTCAGTTCGGATGATCCATAATCACATCATCTTTTTCTTTCTTTCATAAGGTGCTTCTATCGACAATGTTATATGTAGTTCTACTGACGAAGATAGATGTCGCTTGAACGGTATCGCCAAATATAACAAAGCATAAGGTTTTTGTATTATAGCGAATAAGCCCCGCACCCTGGGTAATCTCTAAGAAATTAAATAAGTTACCAAAAAGAGTGGGGTTCGAGTCCTGCCGGAATCAGAAATTTTTGGGAACTTATTTAATTTCATAACGAAGCATCACCTCTCATTCATTTCAGGTAGTGACATCATCATCATCGGCCTATATTAGGCCACTGCTGGACATAGGCCTCCCCTTATGAAAATAAGATAGTAGTAGTACATTTAGGTAGTGTATTGTTGTGTTATTTTTTCGGAACTTACGCCTTTTGAAGGTGTATCTTTCAGCTCTTGCTCTCTTCGAATCATCAATAATTTCTGGCTCACGATCGACGCAATATCCTGCGAAGAAACATAAGTACATACTGTTAAGAGCCTATACAACCTTTTTGGGTCTAGATGATGGTGTAGCATACTGTGTAACATTTTTTAGCATTTTTTATTAAGAGATGATTTTTAAAATCAGTAACGGCAATCATTCATACAAAATTGAGTCTTGCGCCCAAGGGCAAAGACACGAAGTGCTAACTATTTTACCCGCCCCCGACCGAAGCAAGAGGTTGGGGGTTTCGATTCCCACCTTGGGACAATTGTTTGTACCATAGAAGTTAATAATATTTTATTTTTTATTGCTCTACCAATACAAAAAACAATTAACAAGAACTTAATACGATAAGATACGCTTTATACGATCTGCAAATATTTGTTCCGGGTGTTCTGTCATATGGTGGCCATAACACAAGTTCTGCTTAGCTTGGAGCTAGATAATGCTGATTAAATTGTCCAGTATTATTTATTATCATTATTTAATATTAGTTGTTTTAGTAATATTTAAGTAATAAATCTCATAATGTCGAAGACTCCATAACGAAAACTGATTCGTTTCTCAAAAATCTTTGCTAAACAAAGATTTTTGCGCGTGATGATACTAAGAACCGCTTGCACGACGATAATTAACTAGCCTAATTTTGATTAGTGAGTTGTCAAACCATACAAATACGTCAAAGTTAATCAAAATTAGACTTTTAAATATTGTTGTGCAAGTGGGGCTTAGTATCTTAAATATAGAACTTACAATTTTATGTGGGATAATCCCAGGCGGGTAGGCTTGGGGACCGGGAACAGGTAAAGCTGGTACCGCGGAAACCGTAGACAAATCTGTAGACAAATTTAGAGTAAACTTTCTTCATACGTTCGTACAGTGTATAGTGCACAAACTGGGTCTAAAGTCTCGCTCAGTTTGCTGTAACTCGATCTAGTGGTTTGAACCAGTCCTGAGGTGCTTCGCTATGGCAGACTTCTTAGTTGCCAGATTGTTATACCCCTAGGAAATCTGCGGTGAGAACGTGCAAAACGCCAAGTGATGGACCATCCAGATCGCGTTCAGATACGGTCAGTTTTGTGTGTCGTGATCGAGTTGGGTTCGATATGAAACCGTGGTAACATTTCGTAGTAATAGACAAAGAATGAGGGTAGATTGGTATTTCTGTTAATAAAAAACAATTATCAGTGAATTATCATTAAAACGTTTATTTTCATTCTATTGCATGAAAATAAACGTTTTAATGTTTTTTTTGCATATGGTAAATATTACGAGTATAGTTATTTAATTCAAATTTCAGTTCCACTAGTGGACAAAAAATTGAAGTGGACAAAATCAATAACACCTTGTTTCTTATTTGATAATAATTACTATTTATAAACGTGTCGATAGTATGAAATTTGACTTGTCTAAGTGCTTATTTTGTAAGCTTAAAGAAATAAACGTTATTGATATTTGATCAGCCCCATCCATTCAGTAGTTTTGGCGTGAAGGAGTAACTAACATCCATCCTTTCGAATTTATAATATAAGTGTAATTAAATTACCTACTCCAACTCTTCCCGTGGGTTTATTAAGAGGCGACTAAGGGACATACAGCGACATGCATCTAACACAATAGATCTACCACCGAACTGCGATCCCCAACCCGCATGCCCAGTGTGGAGATTATGGGCATTACTCCCCCCCCCCCCCCCATGAAATAAAAGCCAATAAGACGATTATCAGGGGGAGGCCTGCATCCAGCAGTGGACCATTATAAGCTGTTGAGGTTCAGGTGATTACTTACGAGTACCGCTGGAGAATCCTTTCATGTATGTGGGTTCAGCGACTGGCTCTGATGGTGGTGGTGGGGGTAATGCCAAGGGCGCAGGCCTGTAAATTAAATAATATTGTATCAACTCCTAAGGATAGAATTTGTAACGAATACATCCGACAGATATCTAAAGTTATCGATATGGCTCAAAAAATTAGCAAGCTGAAGTGGTAGTGGGCCGGTCACATCTCGCGAAGAACCGACAACCGTTGGGGTAAACGCGTTTTTGGGTGGAGACCACGACTCGGTAGGTAAACGTAGTATAGGGCGCCTTCCAGCCAGTTTGGATGACGACCTACGAAAGACTGCTGGCAGATGCTGGATGCGTCAAGCTGAAGACAGGGCGTTATGGCGCTCATTATGTGAGGCCTGTGCCCAGCAGTGGACTAACATAGTATGATGATGATGTATGAACTACTTATAAGAATATGAAAGACGTTTCAGGGTAAACCATCGAAGCGTAGACCAGTCGTCTGTCGTGAGCGCGCTTGTGTTCCTAATTAATGATAGCACTCAACTGTCAATACCGTCATTTCTTTCGACGACATCTGTGGCGCGGTTGGCGAAGGTCCGCCTGCGTCGCAAGAGGTTGCGGGTTCGATTCCCGCCTTGGGACAAATATTTGTACGATCTGCAGGTATTTGTTCCGGGTGTTCTGGTCTTTTTCTATGTAGGTATAATAAAAAATATCTATCTATGTAATGTATTGTATTATGTATATCAGTTATCTAGTACCCATAACACAAGCTCTGCTTAGCTTGGGGCTAGATAATGCTGTGTGAATTGTCCAGCATTATTTATTTATTTTATTATTTATTTCTAATATGGAAGGCAAAATGTCGCTATCAGCGCTGTAATCGTACTTCGGAATGAATTTCCATCCGTTTGTTTTCTCTTGGCGTATCACTACCATTGTGAAACTTACCTACCATCCAAGATATCGTAGGCGCAAATCTTTATGAATTCTCGGAAGTTTGTGCGAGTGACTGCGCAGTAGCGTATTTGAAGATGTCCAATACTCCCCCCCAATCTCTTATAATAATGATTATACACTCAACTGTATCATTCGCAGGTTCGCATCCGAGGCTATGTTCACAGAATTCATAAAAATTGCGTGAGCTTTACCACCTTTCATTGCGGCCATGGCTTCTAATAATAGATTAACAGATAAGCCGTGTGGCCGGCTTAGAAACTGCACCACCCTAACTCTTCCCGTGGGTGTCGTAAGAGGCGATTAAGGGACATACACCGGTAGGCGGGCAGCAGCGTCTCTTGCAGAATAGATCTACCACCGAACTGCGATCCCCAACTCGCATGCCCAGTGCATTACCCCCATGAGATAAAAAAACAAGGGGAGGCCTGCGTCTAGCAGCGGACCATTATAGGCTGTTGAGGTGAGGATATGATAGCTTACCGTCCCGTGATCTCCGAAACAGCCGGGAGCGCGGGCGGCGGTTCAAGTGCAGGCGCCGCCGGCTCGATGGCTTTAGGTGCCGGTACTGGTAGAGGGGCTGGTTTAGAGTTGAGTTTTGCAACAGGCTGTAAAGAAGAAAAATATCATTAAAATGGTCACCTATAGGATTCCACTTTAAGAGTACCAGGAGTAACAGGTTGGTTGCTCTTAACTGATCCATCATTTCTGTACGATTTATGTATAAACCGCACATTCGCACTTTTGCAAGCGGTGCATTTTACGGACTTTTTTGTTTTATTTGTTTCGTGTAGGTACGTTACGCGTTGGTTGTGACGGAAGACCAGCGTTTTGCGCAATGGCTGCAATAGCCACATAATGCTGAGTCGGACGCCATTTCGTAGCATTAAGTTCTTGTACCTTAGTTGTATTTATGTACTTTTCATTGTGTAACTTTTTTTTACTTTTTTATTATGAATAATGATTTCTATTTCTATTTAATTTTTACTTACCTAAGCTAAAGCAATTCAGTACGCGTTCGACCGCGCTGTCCCGTGTATTCACAGCATTATCAATAAATTAAGTTGTCAGTTTAAATTTTTATCAATTAACATCATCTATCAATAATAAAGATGTAGGGGGTTCCTTTTCTGTCATTCTGTAGAATTGGTCTAACGTCAAACAGCAGAAGTCGGCGAGGCGCATTGCAAAATCAATAAGAAGGTTCACATTCACTGAGAGTTGTAATGAATTCAACAAGTTAACTCAGAAATCTTTATATTATTTGACTCACATGATAGAGAGCATCTCAAAATTGTTTCCGAGCACACTTACTTATGCGGTAAGCTGAAAACAGGGCGCTATGGCGCTCATTAGGGTAGGCATAATTATGTCCAGCAGTGGACTAATATAGGCTGATGATGATGGTGATAGAAAGTGACGATGTGGTCTACGATTTATCGCGAAAGTCTAGAAGACACCTATTCATTGTTTTGAAGAGTCGACTTGATCAAATCATTCGCAACGCCTTTGTTTTTGAAATCAACCCAAAGGCGGCCTTAGCTGACTCGGCTCCTAATTAGGCCCGTGTTATGAAATCTTGTTCAGACATCAATCTATGCTTGAGTAACACTTTTCTATGGCAAACCAAGCATAGATCGGTGACTGAGCAAGCTGTCATAATACAGAACTTAGTCTCGTCCTTCTACGCTATTCTCTTGAAAGGCAAGATTGCTCCTCTTTTTTCTACTAATATTATAAAGGCGATAGTTTGCGCCGGACAACGCTAAAACTAGAGTGCGCGCAAGATAATTCTGCGCGCGAATGGTGGCTTCTTTAAATGTTGCGTCTTCAATGGCCGCGCGCAGACTTATTTTGCGCGTACTCTACTGATTGGATCGGGCTAAAGTTTTGCACGCGTACGGATCTGGACTTCGCTTAACATATTATAGGGTTTTCTGGTGGAACCCTGCTGGTGTTTGCTTAGAGCTCTCAATGTCAAGGTCGAGTATTGTGGTGTCCTGATGATGTCTCGTGGAGAGACGAAACTAGTTGACGTCTTGCTTTGATAGATTTATTTTCATTTTGTAGTTGGTGTGGTTTTTTCTTCTACAACGCTGATTACATTTTGTGAGAGCTTATCGGAGAAGGTTTTGCGCGGAATTGTTACTAAATATTTTCATCTTTATATATTATAGGGTACTTTTTATTCCAAAAACAACGCCAGACTCTAGTAAACTAAAACGTTAGATTACCAAATCTTTCTTAGCCTCGACCGGCACCCATTCAGAAGCTTTCTCTCTGTGCTGACAGCCCGATGACACGGGGAACTGAAGTCTTAGCTCATCCTTGTTTGCTACTAAAGCTGTGCTCTTCACGGGCAATGGTGCTCCTCCCTGTAAATATTTGTTTGGGCTTGTAAATTATTTAGGTTATAATATGTTATATTAAAAAAAATAACAGAATGATAGCTTTCAGTCGCCATATTGAATATTTAGAATTGACCTCAGTAGGGAAAGTATGGGGATTGTTGACTAGTGTAGAAAAAAAATTACGTAACTTTGTCATCGAATGCGTAATTTGAAATTAATTCCTCAAATTCAATAATGTATGCAATGTATGACGATGCGATGTCATTGTACACCACAAAAAAAAACAAGAAACAGACATAGACCTTATAAAGTACAATGGGCGGCCTTATCGCTTAAAAGCGATTTCTTATATATAATCATAATTAATTGCACCAAAGGGTAGATAGTCAACCAACGCCCTGTAAATAGTCGGAGTTAAAATGCCTGCCCAGTAATGCAGTCACCGTAGCCGAAATCGGCTGGGAGACATCATCATCATCATAATTAACAATCATTCTTTAGGAAGTCGTTTTTTTATAAAACATGGAATATATTGGTATAAGGAATAAATAAATACCAAAAACCAATAAAAGTAGGACCTACCAATGTTCACTTTTTCGATAGATAAATATCTTTGACGCGAGCTTTTAAGACAGGTAATTATAAAGCTTTCCTAATGGACTCAGGCAGTAAATACAATTGTTTTAATACTAGGTTATTCTACAGGAATATTCTCTAATACATATTTCTTGAGTCTTTTCTTGAAAACAGGTAAGCTATTGGATTCTTTAATATTGTTTGGCAATTGATTGTGTGGTTTTGCTCCTCCAAATGTTGTTTTGAATTCCATAGTTAGTTCTAGAGTGGGGTAGCGAAAAGATTTTTGAAGATCTCAGGTTATATGTGTTTTTCTTTTTCTTTTGAATTCCTTTGTCTTTTAACCGACTGGTCAAGACTACCACTACGATCTGCGATCTCTTTAACAAAATCCATGAGCCGTTTATGGCGGTAGCAGTAAAAAAAATATTAATAAATAATAAATTTGACGAATTCATTACGGATGTAAGTATGTTAAGTACTAGACAACCTTATACATATTTGTTGAAAGAACACTAAATTGTCTATCTGTCTCTAATATAGTTGAATGTGTCTTAAGAGTCATCCCAATCCCTTAGAAGGGAATTAATCAGGGTGAGTGTGGTTCTAGTTGGTGTTCTTCCTACGCAAATAAGGTTCTTAGTTAACCCACTTACATCCATAATGAAAGCATGAAATCCTTGTCAAATTTTAATCGTTTAGGCAGACCAGTGGGGGTCGACGTAGGCTTAGGTAGTTGATGATGTCCGAGTGAAGAAAATTATTCGCGAGCACGATTGATTAAACGACACGAATTGAAATAACAATAAACTTAAATCATTTTTTTCTGAAGCAAGACTTAACCAATCAAGGAATATCAAAAATACAGTTAGCAAAAACCGAAATGCTAACACTAAATAACATCAGGAAATAAACTTACTCTTATGTTCATAATTATAGGTGCCTTTTCTTTGACAAGGAATGGGTGGTGGAATGCCATGGTGTCTTCATTCTCACTCATATCTTCATCTTCAGAACACACTGAGGAAAGTTCTCCGAGTGCTTCTTTCTTTGATAAATGCTTGCAGAAATCTGTTAGCTCGTCCACGGACTTACCTGGGAAAGAATGAGTGATGATATTTTAAGTGGAACATTTAGTTGTGATTTATATAGGATAATCTATTTAAGGTTTTGTAAAACTATTATAATACCTACAGTTAAATACGCATGTAGCAAATAATCTATTTTTTTAAGGCTGAGTTTCCCAACTCCCTTTATACAAATAGGAGACTTTCTCAGCAGCCAGAGAAGATGATTATTAACAATACAATACACTTTATTGCACACCAAGAAAAACATAGAAAATAATACAAAAAAAGATATAAAAACAGTGTTGCACAATGGGCGTTAACAATCATGTTCTCTAAGTTTTTGCAACAAAACAGTGATGAATTATGAAAAGGAAGAAATTCCGACGGAGTACACATTCAATTAAGTTTCGAAAACAATGTCCACATTCGTTTTATGGGACGAAAATTCGAAAACTTAAATTCCAATTTGGAACTGTGGTACATAATTTTGTAGGCTAAACTGCCTTCTATTAATTGGTGTATTTTTTTAGTGATATCAATCCTATTTTTTATTTAAATGCCGCCGCCTGAATAGTACTTGCTTGCAGTATACTGTTTCGATTTTTTTGATGAGAAGTGTATAATAAATCACAAAAGTGCATGCACCCTACAAAGTTCAACATATAATTAAACAATAGCAAATGTAAGCCCACCTCCAGACTGTATAGCCGCCATAACTTGGTTCCTAGTATGCGGAGGTAGCGCCGCCGCGCCGCCTGGAACCTCTCCGTTCTTGAGCATGTTGATGGCATTCCTTCTAGCTACTTCTAGAAGACGCTTCTTCTCGCTGTCTGCTAGTTTAACGCCGGATGGTGACCGGCTGTGAAGAGACAGGTTAGTTAGAATTTGCTAAAAATGCTACATTCTAAGGTTGCGTTTCAACTGACGCAGATCGGAACTGTTACGCGTAGGGATCTTTCTATCCAAAGAAATTGGTTGAACACAATATTTTCTGATTAATAATTGTTCGATTCCTACATGTTTTTATTTATTTTGTTTGATTTCTAATATTAGAAATAAATTTCATTCATCTGAGTTTAATTATCTCGTCGATCTGCATTATATCTCACATGTAGGCAGTATATTGTGCGTTATTTTCTTGCTATAGCTTGCTAACCAGCTTAACTTCCTTAGATGTTATTTTATTTTTTTATTATATTTTATTTTACTTCCTTATGTCTGATTTTAGCTTTAA
Source organism: Eupithecia vulgata (assembly GCA_946478455.1). Classification (NCBI taxonomy): domain Eukaryota; kingdom Metazoa; phylum Arthropoda; class Insecta; order Lepidoptera; family Geometridae; genus Eupithecia; species Eupithecia vulgata. The sequence continues at coordinate 4,351,620 of OX297869.1, read as the reverse complement.
CTTGTCCTGACATTTTTCTCATACTCCTTCTTGATAGCCCAATTATTCTCCTCCAATCTCTCGAAGTGAGGATGAGTCATCCAGAACTCCTGATTATATCTGTCCGTCAGTTTGACTGTTTGTTCCCAACTACCTGTGGTTCATTGAACTAACCTGGGCCTCCGAGCACCACCTCTGTACCGAGGCAGCGGCGAGTGATGCCTCGGCGGGTAGACCCTGGACCTTGACCGCGAGCGGGACCGCCGCCGGGTCCTGGAGGACGCTCGGTGCGGGGGGCGAGACGTGGAGCGGTGCCTGCCGCGGCGGCGGGAGGCGGACCGCGATCTGGAGCGCCGGGGTCGACTGCTTGATCTGTAAGTTAGGTGTCAACAATGACTTATTAATTTATTTATATTAGCTAATAGACGAGCAGCCTGTGGCTTATGTAACTACGTTAAATACTAACGTTTTAACTTACTTTGTATCATGCTATTTCAAATATACCTATTTGCGGAAACTTGTAATTAGCCTTCATGAACATGCATTGGTCTATCCAGGCATGTTCTATATTTTAATTCTATTTATCAACCTAGCTGTAAGTTTTCCTAAAATCTTGTAAATAAATATGTGTAAATGACACAGAGTTGAGTTAATGGTCATTGCCTCACGTTTTAGTTATTTTGACATTAGTATATAATAATATAATGTATGCATAATATTTGTAAAGTTTTTTCTTGAAAATATTCACCAATAAGGTTGATTATAAATTATAATAACATAACAGGCTCCAATAAAATATTTTATTTATTTAGGCTTACAGAAAGCAATTAGACAAATCAAATTTTATACTAACAGCTTTATAAATTGTAGTAATTTTTAAGTTATTATGAACCTCTTTGTTACTAAAAATATCAATGTAAGTTGAGTGACGGTTTCCAGGCATTTGGACACAAAAAACCACATTTAGTTAAAATAAAATTAGAAAGATGCAGAAGAAGGCGCGGCGAGGTCAGAAATGAAAAAGGTATAATTTTCTGCACTGTCCTCATCAGCACACATCCATCTGGTGCTGAACAACTAACACATGTGTGCCATCCCAAACAATTGCAATAATAACCACGCATGGCGGATTGGTGATCCCAGTGCTGGTTTTAAAAATACAGAGACGGAAGCTGCTTCACTTCTCTCATATAACTGAAAATCTTCTGCTTTTTATATACGTAATTTTCTAGATTTACTTTCTGTATCTGTCAAAAAATAGTATAGAGTGGAATAAGCTTAAAGTTTTCCCACCAGAGTACAATCTTGGAGTCTTCAAATGCAGGGTGAATTAGTTTCCTTCTAGGAAAGCGTAATCCATCTCAGCTCATCATCACTTATTCAAGTAAGATGGTGGCAAAAGGCATGACCATCTAATTCTAAGTGGGGGAACTGGGATCTGCACTGACATCTCGCATAGGAGTGTATGGAGAGAGCAGAGGCATGACCATCACCAATTAATAAAAATAATTTGCACATGCAGCCACTCATCAGGTCCCGATAGGAACCATGACCACTCTCCCAAGAGTGACCAACTAGGAGAAGAATTACTCAATAAAAAAAAAAGATAGGTTCAAACCAGATAAAATGAATCTAGGTACCTTTTAGGTGTTCGTTCCTTCTCCTTTCTAGAAGATTTGTGTGATGAGCTCTCTTTTTTGCTGCTACTGCTTTTTTTATGAGATTTTTCCTCAGATCTGAAAGATATGTAAGTGGATAATTCAGAAAAGAAAAATGAGTAAACTCATAAGTAGGTATAAAACTTGAAACCTATAAAACAACTCAAGAGGGTAGTAAATTTTTTTACTCAATGCTTTTAAAATTTGCATAAACTTACACTTTAGTGTCCTCGGCTGCTTTTTTCAATATACCACCAGGATCTGCAGACTTTGGAAATTGTGAGTTTGACACCACCTCTTTTATAGACTCATTTGAAGAGTCAGTGTACTCTCCCTCTTCATATTTCTCAGCCTTTTTCCTGGCCTGTTCTTCAGCCTGCTTGACTGTTTCCACAAACACAGTGCTAAACTTCAAATTCTTTATTTGGATCCTACCTTTATTTCTATCATCATCTGCTTTTTTACCATCTAATTTTAATCTTAGATCGCTTGAGTCAAGGTCTCTGGGAGAGTCCGGCATAGGGATGAGACTGGCGTCCATATCAGGCATATTATCTTCAGTTTTTATTGATACTCGATGCTTGGGCTCCTCTTTAGGCTCTGATTTTACCCAGTCCACATTGACTCTATGGTCATCTGATTTCTCTGATTTTACATCTGGCTTATAATTGAGAAGCAGGGCAGGGTCAATCTTTATTTTGGGCGATTTTGAGTGGTGACTGGATGGGGAACGGCTTTCCCAGCTATGCTTCTTAGACTTACTTTTTTTCCTCTTCTTTCGTTTATGCGAGTGGTCTGAATCGTCAGAGTCATCACTACTGCTACTGCGGCTACGTTTCTTCTTATCCTTTTTATGCTTCTTTGACTTTTTATCTTTCTTAGATTTTTTCTGAGACATTTCTTCAATTGTAGGAGGAGCCGCATTGAATGCTCCAAATAGCTCGGACAGGATTTCATTAGATGACTTGACAGGCTCGCTCTTTTTACGCTCTGGAGAAGTCTTTTCCTTTTTTATTAGTAATTCAATTTTATCCATTAGACTCGCCATAGTAACGCTATAAGGTGGAATGGAATAAGTGGAATTTCTTTAGTTATATTATATAGTTTAACATTTGCAAAAATACTAAGAAAAACACACTGCTGAGCGCCATGTTTGTTTTGTTTAACTCTAAAGAAAGACAGACAAGACAATTGACATTGACATAGAAAATTACCAGATATTGGTAAATACCACAGAGTATACTCAACAGTATTGCGGACAAAAAGAGAAATCGCATCATCGGTAAATACCTCAGGTAAATACATAGACAGAATTTTTTCACTGGTAAATAGGTACCGGTAATACGTCCGATCAATATGGCTTTGGTGCCCATTTCACGCCTGCTTTGTACTCCATAATATTGCAATCAATGGAAATGAAAGAAACTTTGAGGAAAATAATTATGAATCATTTACGGATTCACAGACTCATGAAGAAATTGCAGCACAGATTCCTGGACTGAATGACGCTAGGAATAGACTGGTGCAAGAATATTTTTTACCACTACTTAATAATAGTAGATAATAAATAAAACAAACAATATTCATTTAAAACTCTTTTTTTAATTTTAATTTATATTCCTCTTCCTTCCATTTGCGCTCCTTTTCTTTAAACTCTGACTCCTTCTTCCGTTCATTTTCTTCGAACTCCCACACCTTTTTCTTTTCAATGATTTCTGCTTCCAAGAATTCTTTTTGCAGTTGAACTAATTCCAACTTAGCCTGAGTCAACTCATCAAAAAATGTTTTTTTTCGGTATGTTTGCTGCAAAGAAAATAAATAGAGAAATTAATTTAAGAAATTAATTGTACATTTTTATATCTTCCTAATGCTATTACAATATCTTACCAATCAGTGCAGGATGTTTCTTTGATTTGATTTGAAGTTCCTTCTACTAGTGACATCCCACTTTTTGTTTGAACTAGTTGGAGTTATGCCACATTTCCCACTTGGAGTATCATGCAAATATTTGTCTGTAACAAAAAAGAATTATAATAAATTGATGTTGGGTACTTTTATGGGTATTACCATATCTGGTAAATATCAGACTGGGCCAGTACAATCAGTGAGAAGCAGAACTTAAGTTTAAATGACTGATATATTTTTTCAAGTAATGGTTGTATTCATGAAATAGCAAAAGCAAAGTTAACAAAATATAATATGAATACATACAATTCACTATTATCTATATCTGTTTCGGTACTAGTAGTGGGCGGCAATAGTTCACACTCATTTGTAACTATTTGAAGAATTTCTGAAACAAAATACAGTAGCTATTATTTCATTTACTTAACCAAACTAAATTTAACTCTGTGCAAAACAGCAGGCACATGTTCCTTCCGATACAATGTATATAAAGATAGCTACATGACAGGTAATATTATAGATACTAACCGTTTTGAGTAGCCTCAATTCTTACAACCTTGGCTGCATTTTCTACCAATGGAATCTCTATGAATTCTTCCATTGCAACATCAATACAGTCTGTAACAAAGCATAATACTTATTAAAAACTTTTGAAACAGTTTTATATAATCGATAATAATATTGTTATATGTTAAGTGCTCACTTGATTGATCTAATAAACATGAATTGTATTAATGTTTTGGCGATAAAGGCAAGTCCTTTGGCCCTAGAAAGTCTCTTCTACGAACTAATAATCATTAAACTTACCTTGACTTTGTGATAGTATATCGGAGTCGTAAATACTCTCTAAACCATCAGTGCTTAGATTGATTATCGTTTTTATTTGCTCTTCCAGCTTTCACATTATCTAGCGGAGGTGCTGTGCTGTGTTTTTACCACCACCCACCACCGGTACGGTCATAGAAAACTATACTCCTCAAATACTCAATTAAAGTTCCGAGCGTTATCTACTGCAGGCAGTACGAAAATGTGGTTGGTTGGCTTGGCTTGGCGTGGCTTGGCTCTACCTCAGACGAAGGAATTTCGTCTGAGGGCTCTACGGTCAAGCATGGGAGTTGATTTCTTCCGTTCACGGCTGGGCTTCTTGATTTCAACTTGTTTTTGTCAATGTCTAAAATGATGTCTCACACAACAACAAAAAAAAACAAGAAATAAAAGCGAAATAAAATCAAGCAAAATAATTTAATTATGTAATGTAGGTACCTTGCCTAGTTCGTTTCATAAACTAAGAAGTATATAGCATCCCTAGTACATCTGTGGAAGTATACTACCCTAGTTTATTATTATTATTTATTTTCAGGGACGAGAGAAATTCCAGTCCCTGTTTATCCTATAGTTTTCTATGCTGTTTATTTTATTCCCTTTTCTTTTCAGCAATATGTTGTTGCTATTTTAAGTTACCTATGAAATTTTTTTAAGTTCATATTTAACAGCGGTGAAGGATAAATTATCAAATAGGATTAAATGGCTCCGGTGTGCAGAGTGTGTCTAGCAGGCTATGTGAAACTTTATTCAATTGAAAATGAAGAACTCCTTGCAATGTATGAAAAACTCACTTATGCCAAGGTACGTTTTTGAGTAATTTTATGAATCTTGAGTTGTGTTACTTTCTCTGTCATATTAAAGCAATTGGTTGAGCCTGTTACAAATTACTTTTATTTGTACCTACCTAAAACCTACCCGGAGAGGTATGTATCTCTTATGAGTTTTATTGAACCACATTTAAATTGAATTGAATACAATGTACATGTTTTTTGTATTTTCCTAGAACATTTCCATAAGTACTATTTAAATCAAAATTCCCTTCCCTAAACAAAACAATTAGTACCTAAGCATAACATCAGGTATTAAGTTATTCTGTTTGTTTTAGTTTAATTCTGATGATGGGAAGCCAAGATCGATCTGCTGCAACTGTCACAGGAAACTGCAGAAATGCCAGAGCTTTAGTGCCATGGCTTGCAAATCTGAGAAAATACTTCAAGATTTGTTTTATGGAGGCCTTCAGGTAATAAACTTTAATAATATTAACTTTCTTCTGCATACCTGGATGAAACATGGCCAAGGTATGTCACCCTGAATGACATATCTTGGCTATGTTTCATAATGTAGCTTTCTTTTTATTAGTGAAAATGATCATCAAATCTGCAACAGTATTTTCAGAGATTATCCTCTGTAAACAAATAATATTCAAGTGAATTTACCAAATACAATTAGCCTCTGTTTGATAGTACAAGTTTATAAAAAGACTTGTTACAAATGAGCATTGGGTAATATTGTACTTATAATAAGTAATTTTGTATTAAGACAGGGCTCATTAGCTGAGGCCTATGCCCAGCTGTGGACTAATATAGGCTAGGTTAATGATGAATTTTGTATTAATGAGCATTGAGTAGTTGTGTACTAATAAGAGCATTGAGAAAAGTTTTAACTAGACATGTTAATGTAACAAAGTAACATATTGACCAATTTTTATTTCAGGCATCAAATGAAATCATCAAGGAACTAGACTTAGCGATGGACGAACCAGAGTTATCTATGAGCTCTTTGAAGTACATGTTTGTGAATGATGATGTAAAACCAGTATTATCTACATGTGGAAGCTCTCAGAGAGAAGATATAAAAGAGGAACCACTTGAATGCCATAAAGAAGAGGTATTCTTCAAAGATGAGGAAGACTCTTTAGAAGATGTTGAGCAAAATGACTTCGAGCCAAATGACTTCAGTTGTAATTCCTGCAGCTTGATTTTTAAAAACAAAAGTGACCTTGCCTCTCATATAATGGAGTCTCATTCAGGAGATAAGCCATTCACCTGCAAAACATGTGATAAAAAATTTGCTCAAAAAGCTAACATGTTAACACACATGAGAATTCACAGTGGAGAAAGGCCATATACCTGTGACACATGCCATAAACAATTCAGTCAAAGACCTCATATGCTTTCCCATATGAGAGTTCACACTGGAGAAAAACCATTTACCTGTGACCAGTGTCACAAACAATTCAGTGAGAAATGTAATTTATTGCGACACATGAGTGTACACAGTGGAAAAAGGCCATATGCCTGCAACAAATGTGATAAACAGTTTAGTCATAAATCTTATTTAGTAGCACACTTGAAAGCCCATAATGGGGAAAAGCAGGAAAAGCCATTTGTCTGCCATATGTGTGCTAAGCAATTTAGCCTTAGACATGTTTTAGTAGAGCACCTGAGAATTCACACTGGAGAAAAGCCATTTGCATGCACATTATGTGAGAAACGATTCAGTCAGAAAGCTCATATGGTGGCCCATAGAAGAATTCACACTGGAGAAAAGCCGTATGCTTGCAGTATATGTCAAAAACAGTTCAGCCATAAACAGAATAGAGAAGAGCACATGAGAATTCACACTGGAGAAAAGCCCTTTCTATGCACTAGTTGTGATAAACAATTCAGTAAAAAACCTAATCTAGTAAGGCATATGAGAATTCACACTGGAGAAAAACCATTTCCGTGTGATAGATGTGAGAAGAAGTTCAGAAATAAAGATCACTTGGTACAACATACGAGAATTCACACTGGGGAAAAACCATATGCGTGTAATAGATGTAACAAATTGTTTAGTAAAAAAAATAATTTGTCCACCCACATGAAAGTCCATACTGAAGAAAGGCCATTATATATGCTGTGATTTCGATAATCCTTGTACCTATGGACCTCGTAACCACGGCAGCGTGAAACAGCTGTAATGTCGGGAAAATCAAAGGTAAGTTACCCAGTGACAAAATTCTACAAATAGTGTTTATTCAATGAAGTGTGTGTTAGTCGTGATATCTAATTTTCGACATATTCAGATCTGTAAAGAATATATTCGTTTATTTAAAAACTATTGTTTCTATAAATGTACCTAATATACAGACAAGGTGGTTTCTGAATACCAAAGGGTGGGTAGGTAAAAAAATAACATTTAGTATTTGTTCATTTATTTTATTGTTTTCTCAGTACCTTTGCAAGGTAGTAGTGATAACTGATTAGATAACGGTACAGAATGGACACTATATTCACATTCCTGTTGTTTGTACTGCCATTTCACTTTTACTATTTTCTCGAAAGTTTTCGAGGACGGAGTCCTTCTAACTTTAGGAATGTTTACAGAAATATCGTCCTTACAATTAGGAATTCGAAGAAATTTTGAACTACTTGACAATGTACCATTTTTAGGAAAGCTTTAGCATGATTTTATGAGTGGTAACTTTCAAATCAATCAGTCTTTTAAGTTTCTTTTTGGTTCACCCAAAAGTTCTACCATATTCGAGAACGACACTTAACTAAACGTTTTTGTCCAATTTTGCTGCTTCATAACGTTTTCTGGTTAGAAAAGTGGCGTTAGCGAATATAGTCATTAATTTCCTGATTAATTTCAAAATATAGAAATGAGCAAAATTATGTTGTAAAACTACATCACTTTTACTTCTATCAATAATCATATCATCAATCATAAATAGACAGCACAATAATAAGTACATATAATAACAAAAGCATTTCAATTTAAACAATAATTTGGCATTTCAAATTAACTTCATGGAAGCATCAAATTGAGCAAAATTTTGTATAGGTGTTAAAATCAATTGTTATTTTAAAGGTTTTTTGACCCAAAATTAATAACTTCTGCTGTGATAAGCGCCCTCATATGCTAACAGGCTTGCTAAAAAGTAAAGCATTGTTTCTTATGAAACAATATTTTAAATAATACTGACGTATATCATTACAACTTGATAAACACTTGTCTAAAAGGGAGACAATGTTTAACCGAATTTGAAGCTTATAGTAAAGCAATAAAATATCATATCACACATTAATTCTCAATAAGACATTATACCAAGTCAATTATAATAAAACTAAATAAGTACATAAATTCTACGAATTAAGCAATGTCCCGTTACATATAAAATAGATCCAGGTCGTTATCTGATGCTTAATACACCTCCCGTATTAAAAATACCTACCTATCTACGATTTCGTATCAAATTCATAATCATTTTTATTTTCCAACAATCTATCAGTTACAAAATTGGGTACGAGGAAAATCTACCAACTAAGTACTTAGCTGAAATCTAGGAACCTACCTTCTTTCAACCTTAAAGGTTTGGTCACATAGCAGAGTAGGTACCAGTATATCTGCTCCCACTTTGGGAAAATGGCGAGTTGAAATAAACATTTTTACACAATGCTTCCTTTCGATTCGTAGCTGACTTGTGTATAATTCGGTTGAAAATAGAATGGCTTGCCCTGTCTGACCAAACCTTTATATTCTTTGGTATAAACAACAGAGAACGCTGTAAGAAAATCTATGGCTAGTTTTCTTTAGCAAATTACAGTAAAATAATTAAGAAAATACTCAATAGAAGTTGATACAAATTTTCAATCCTGTGCTTTTCAAGATGTTGAAATTACTTCCAGTTCAGTGCATGAAATTGAATTGTGCAATGCGGTGTAGTGTGGGAATGAGTTTTATGGGGACCTTTCTTTCGCACTATAGATGCCTTAAAGGTAAATTAGGTTCTCTTTAGGTCTCATAACAATGTCTTTACAGTTACATAAGGTCCCAAACATCCATCATGAGACTATGTATCAAGTGGCACAAAGCTTTCGCCTAAATGACACGCTCAAAAAAATGGAACCCTCTCACAATTACGTTAGATTCATAAGAAGACCGACGCGTTTATCTACGCCGGTTTAACATGACAGGGTTCCTCATGAATCGCTAGGATCGTTGACATCCAGTAACTAATGTCTGGGCACGGAGAGATTTTGGAATTGGCCTGACACTTTTTATCTGTTGCTTGTGGATACCTGTTTTTAGGTATTGAGATGAGACAAGGTATTTGAGATCAATCGATAGTAGCATGTAACAGATAAATAATACTGCAGGATGTCTTTTAACTCCGCACCCAGACCATAATATGGCGCCAAACACCGCGACGGCGACCGCTCTCGAATCTGACGCGAAGCAGTGATCCAGCTAACAATTAACAAGTATCAAAATCGAGAATTTCAACAAGAAAGCCCCCGGGAATAGACTCTAAAGAGATTTAAAAACGCTAACTGCAATAGCGGTGTCACCCTCAGACCGAGAGCGCTGGCCGCCCGTCTTAAAGCTACTACAATTCACTAAGCGATCAAATGACCGCAAGCTAATTTCAAAAGGTTTAAAAAAATAAAATCTGCTATTAGTTTTGGATTAGCGGGGGCGGAGGACGGCTCTGACCGTTCGGAATTTCCGCTCGAAGCCGAGTTTGCAGTAGAGAGAGCGGGAGGCGTCGTTTTCTGGACGAATGACGACGAAGGGCTTGTAGCCCCGCGCGGCAACCTCCTTGGTAAGTCTCCTTGCGAGGTAGATGCCATACCCCTTTCTGCGGAACTCGGGGCGAGTCTGCATGGAGAACATGGCTCCGTAGTAGGACTGTACCATCCAGGCGGCGAGCTGGCCTTCGACGAAGATGCCGTAAGCTGGCAGTTCAGCCACCAGCTTCTCGAAGACCTCGCGACATTCGATGTCGCTCGCCGGGTACAAGTCGTATACGGCCTTCATGTGCTCCGGTCGGAGGCGAACTAGCTCCACGTCCGATGGCAATCTAGAACAAACAAATTTTAGTTACTTCAATAGTAAGAGATGTCATTGCAATGGTCCTCGCAAATGACGCAATGGATTTTTTCTCGTCATAGATACCGCAGAGCCTCAAGACGAAAGTTAGTCAGTCAAGTCATGAACCAATGGGTTTCCAATCATGACTTACTACAAATCGGAGACGTGGTCGCTGACTATTAGGCCTCGTGCAAAAGCTCAATCGCTGAGCGTCCTATGGAGAGAGCTATGCCTCCGAGCATAGCTCTCTCTATAGCACGAGCTTCCTAGAATATATAGAATAGATTATTATATAGAATAGAAATACATAGAATCTGGAACAAGGAAATTTGTTGTAGAAGAACCAAAGTAACTGACAGCACTCAGAAGTTTAGTTGGGGGTTATTAGGAGTGGCAACCGCGATGCGACGCGAAACGCAGTGTGGGAAGACCTCCCACCCGATTGACCAACGACATTGAAGCGGTCCCAGCGAGTCGATGGTTGTAGGCGGCTCAGGACCGCTATTCGTGGAGTCTCGCGTCGTTTGGGGAAGGCCTATGTTTTGCTGTGGACGTATACGGGCCGATGATGATAATAATGATTGCAATGTCTTATTTATTGAGATGAAAATTAAAACTAAAGGACGGGGAAATTAATGATTACGCTAGCTGCTACGGCGTCGTATACAGCTGAGCTCTACGCCTGTGTGTAGCAACTTCTACGAAAATCGGTTTGCTACGGTTTTCGTAGAGGTTTCGTAGGCGTGCATTATCGTAGCTCTTACTACGTAGCTATTTGATATTGTTCTGCGTATAATCTACACGTGAAGATTGAATTCAGTTACGTTTGACTCATCATTATATTGAGTGACATTGAGTCAGTTAGAGCTTCTATGTACCTAATGGAAGGTCTTAGGCAGCTTAGGACCGTGAGCTGTCAAATAGCTGCCGAAATTATTGTATATTTTACCATCACCACTTTTACATCCTACAAGTTTAAACCCATGTGGGCAGTTCAATAATCTGCAGAGATCGTACAAAAATTTTCGCGCGGGAATTTAGTTCGGGGCTTGGGTTTAGGTATTTTTGCAAGAGGTTGTGGGTTTTTTTCCGGCCGTGGGACAAACCTTTGCACGATCTGCAGATACCTATATGTTCTAGGTCTTGGTTTTCTATGTATAATATAATAATATACCACACGCTCTGCATACTTTGAGGCTATATTATTTCAATCGATATGATTATCAATTTAAAAATAATGCACAGCCTTATCTAATCTTTAATGATATCTAGGTATCTACTATCTACACGAGTAAATTTACTGTTACCAAGGTATGTTGTTCTCCATCGCTTCAGAAATGTCCTATGCATTTTTTTCTTTCAGAACACCGAGTCCATTAGACGATAGATCCGAAACGTAATCGTGACGTCTCATTTTCCACAGGTTTGAGTATAACCGCCTCTATCGTGCGAACAGAGATCAACGCAAATCCCATACATATACCAAACGTCACGATCACGTTTCGATATCATTGTTAGATGGACTCTGGGCTCTTTTGATACATCCTTACCCGTCAGTATCCGCTTCAGTAGGCGGGTTCTCGCAAGCGTACACATCTCCGGTGATTTTATCGTGCGCCTCGTACTGTTTCTCGAAACGGTTGACGATCAACTCGTGGGTAAAGTTCAGGTACAATGGTTGTGTCAGGTCGAGAAGAGTGTCTTCTGACGTCAGTAAGTCGACTAGCTCAGCGCGCTCGGAGGGGCAGAAGACGGTCACGCTTTCGTAGATACCGCTGTTGGGCTGGAAATTAAAGTTAGTTGGAAAATCCTCATCATGCAAGTCACAGTCTCAAGGTGCGATTTTTAGACAGTTTGCCTGGAAAATCTGATGAAATTTTTTTTCATTTGATACTCGCCTAAATCTGTATTGCGTTGCTATGATTTGCGCTGTTTTGGGTTATATAAGTATATGTTTTGACTTATAGTCAAAACATATACTTATATACTTATTCACGACAATTTATTGCACGGCTGAATAATGTACACCTTGATAATCCGTGTCAAAATCTATTACAATTGGATGCCATGACACAAATTATCAAGATGTATACATTATTCGGCCATACAATAAATTGTCGTGCATTATCCCCATCAAATATATTAAAAACGAAATCACTAGAGACGTCAGATAATGCACATGGCGCATGCAACTGCGCTGAAATATTGGATACCTAACTCAAAACAACACAAGTCATAGTAAATCCATACTAAAATTTTATTTTGAAGCGAAAGTAACTATCTGTCTGTTACCACTTCACTCCCCAACGGCTGATCGGATTTTGATGAAATTTGGCAGGAAGGTAAACGGTATTCCGGGACATAGGCTACTTGAAAAGCGCGTGCGAATTCGCGGGCAAAAGCTAGTATGTAATAAATCCCGTTGTGAGTTATTTCTGTGGAATTTGGTAAGTACCTACACATTTTGGTAGATACGTCACAAAACTATGGCACGATTAACTATCTGTGAGTGATGCCTGGTGTACTAAAAGCCTGCAAAACGCGTGGTAAGCATGTTACACCCGTAATGTAGTTTGTCGTTGAGATGAGCACTGAGCTGATAAAAAATCTACAGAAACTATCCTCTTTCGTATGCGAATTCGGTTTATTCATACTATACTTAGGATTAGGGCTATTTCATATGTACCTGAATATTTTTATTAATAGTGGCGTTCGAATTATAATATCGGTTGATCATTCTTTTAAAGAGCCTGTTGGACATACGCACCATACTTGACTTAACTTCTTGTGTTTGGTATGACAATTTTCTGCTAGAAACGAAACTATCAACAGTAACAAACCGAAACGATCAAAATTATTAAATAATTCATTTATTGTTTGTGAAACAGGTAATTTTAAAGTCAGTATCTACATAGACTTATTTTAGATCACTGGATTCTGCCGCTTAGGCGTACAAACATTTCATCATACATAAGTACATTGTTAGAATATTGTAATAAACAATCAAAATAATTTTATTTAGAAGCATGAATATTATAGTTTAAAATATATAAATAAACTTTATCATTATTAGTTTATGTATTTACTTTATTTTTAATACATACTTTTCAATCATTTAAATACCTTATGAAAATCTGTCAAAAAATAGTGCTTAGATCCGAGTGTCGTTTTTCGGGCGATATAAATATACTAACTGACTTTTTGCCGCCACATACCTACACATTTAAGATAACAAATTTAAATTAAAAATAATAAAATACACTGATCCGTCCCACTGCTGAACGTCTCTCTCCATAATTTTCATGATCACTGCGTAAGTACTTACTAGGAAGGGACTGAGATTTTAAGACCACACTTCAGTTTACACAAAAAAGTTACAATATTAACATGCATACATACCTACACACACAAACACACAGAGTAGAACAAAAGCTCCTATTGTATTAATTACCTACTTAGAGTAAAGTAAAAAAAAACGATACAAGAACACTCATTTTAATAACGTTTTAGTAGGTTTTTTAATACCTAGGCATTCGCTCTTGACAATATTTTTAATTTTATAGAAATAGTTCGTTTTAGATACTCAGTTAAGGTTAAGGAGATACAATCTACTTTAGGAGGAGGTCCAGTAGATATAACATTACGTTATAAATAAATAATTTTAAATAGTGTTTATAAACCGAAAACTGGAAGAAAGTAAAAAAACAATGAACATAAATAAAGAGGTGTCAATCGACCCAGCCAATAGAATAATGACTCTATGAACCAGCCCAAAGTGCAACAACTACAATAATGACGACATGAATTTGCAGAACTATACCACAGGTTTTGAAGCGTCTCCAAATCCTCAAGGTCTTACCGGATTTGACGTGGAGCTTTCCACCGGATCTCGTAGAAACTTTGGAAGTCGGAAAAACAATTAATACTCATCGTCGGAGATGATCATTTTAAAGTGAGTTCGAGAACGTGATTTAAAGACTAACTCCCTTATTCATAATAGTCTGCTAAATAAGCATATTGCTATTTCTCACTCTGCCTTCTTCTATGTTCTTGGATGTTTTAAACGGTACTAGATTGTATTATACTTTCATGGCTGAAAACACAGAGAGCGATCTGCGGGTACAGGTCGCGACGGCGGCGGCGTGCCCCTGCGGGTCGCATCGCCGACGCTAGCAGTGATCGCGTTAAGTTAGCAGAGCATTATGAATATTATGATAATTGTGATAGTGCCAACAGTTAACCTACGTAGAAAAAAAGGAAGTGTTTAAATTCAATACAACAAACTGAATATGTAGGTAAGTAATGTAAAAATTTAAGGTATGTAAAAGTGTCAATGGGGTATACCATACCTGCCTATGCCTCAGCGAGATTCATATAGACATAGACATTTATTTATTTGCTAAGTATGTTGTATGTGTATATATAATGTTGTATATATAAACTTTAAGTATGTCGTATTTTCCGATATGTGTTTTTAAAGTTAATGCAACAAGAAAGAGTTTTTTAAGTAAGGGGCTAAAGTAAAATAGGGTACCCACCAACTTAGGTTCAGTTCTAGCAAATCACACTATTGTTATAAATGTGGAATTTCGGATGGATGTCTGTTACTTCTTTACGCCAAAACTACGGAATGGATCGTACTGGAATACACACACATAAATATGCGTATAGGTGGAACTAGGCCTGGAATAAAGCATGCTACTTTTTATCCCTTAAATCAGTTTTCATGGGAGAGAAATAACATTAAAACGTTTCCATAGAAACATAGCATGCCAAGACGGGGACAGAAACGAGTAGTATATAATATACTTATTTACATTACTTAATTTTCAGTTGAGCGACCTGTAGATTGTGTGCAACAGTTCAGTTGAGATACCTGTAGATTGTTTGCAACAGTTTGCAGATAGCTCAATTGTTTCTATTGTAAATACTATAGTTTTAATTTAAATTTATTATTTGATTGTAATTTTCTTTCTTAATAAATGCTTACTTAATTACACTAATCTATAGATTTTTCTGAGTATCAAAGATACCTAAAACTTAAGTTAAATAGGGCACTTAAGTAAACTTAAGTAGACTTAAGTTTTAGGTTTACTGTTGCTTGTTAAAAATTAAGTAAAATAAGTTAAGTTAAAGGTAAAGGCTTAAGTTTTAGGTTATTCTTAGCAAATAGGTACAAAATTTATACCAATTTTGCATTAACTAAACTAATATTACATGGAGGAAAGATTTTTTGTTTGAATTGAAACTACTGGACCGATTCAAAAAATTCTCACTCAAATTCTACATTATCTCTGACGAACATGGAATCTACCAATGAATCTACCCATGCGAAGCCGGGGCAGGCCGATAGTATTTTGTAAAGGGTCATTCATCACATCACGTCACAATTGTTCGTGAAGAAAATACCGAACATTGTCGACACGCATTGCAAATAAACCTGTAGGTATCTTATACGATATATCTTTAGTCCTACGACATTTTCTTAGTAGGTACAGCTCTCATGTGCTCTTAGCCAATGACGTCACGATTCACGGACACAAGCAGGAAACAGCTTAACGGAGAAGTCGTTGAGGATGTTCCCTTGAGTTGAGAACTTGAGTGCACAGGGCTGGAGCTAGGATTGACGTCGGGGGCATACTTTCATACTATAGCTGCATATTTTGCATTAAAGTTAAGTGCTGCACTAGCTTTTTTATGTTGTTACACAGACCATTTTGTTTTAGGGTTCCATACCTAAAGAGTGCCAACGGGACCTCCGCTGCCTGTCTGTTTGTCTGTCAGAGGGCTGTATTACATGAACCGTCAAAAATAATCAGTTAACATTTTCACAGAATGAATTTCTATTGCCACTTTAACAACAAATAAAAATCAACCCGGTAAATAAAAAATCATATAATAAGAAATCGGCAAAAAAGCGGGTTTTTTATATCGTAAAACTAGTTTCTGCCCTCGGCTTAAAAAGTATGTTTTATTCCAGGCTTAGAACTACCTGTTCCTTTCAGTAGTTTAAGTAACAAACATACATCCAAACATCCAAATTTTCGGATTCATAATATTAATAAATAATATTAAAGTGAAGTGTAATGTAATGTAAGAAAATGTATTATACGCTAATTTTTTTCGTAATTTTTTCAACTATTAACATTAACATTAAAAACATTTAGAGCACGAGTTAAATTGTGCACCTTTTTTATGTAGAGAAATACAAGGCTCGTCTGGTGGGATTAAAAACCTACATTCTTCTGCATTATAAGCCAGAGTCCCACCAACTAAGTCAACATACTTAACTATGCAGTGCTAGAAATGTTCTAACTTGTCGAGCTGTGGCCTTTAGCGGGACGTGCAACCCTTTGTGCGGCAAATAGCTTGAATGTGCCTTGACATATTCAATGAGACAAAGCACACAAGCTGTGTTAACACGTCTCTGACGTCGTCGGGTGAAGTTTCAAACCAGAGAGGAAAAGATCTTATCCTATTTTTTGAATACTAGAAGACCAACCATACCTGTAACGTTTTTTGTAGAGTTAAACAAGTTATTAAAATTAAAACTCGATTTCCGATTAAATAAATAGTTTTATGACCGAAAGTTAAAACAATAATAATTGTCAGTAGAAAGAAACCTATAAATAAGTAGGTACATGTCACCTACATGTCATTACTATTGCAATGTGCTTTGCAAACCATTATTAACTGTTTCCTTTTACTAATAGGATGTGAGTAAAAAATGCACGCTGTTTTTCAGACTTTAGAGTACAGAAATGTTATAAGGACGGGGGCAAAGGTTCATGTTTAAACTTACCGTACTAGTACATCCAGGGAAATGTAGACAGATCGGGTCCTCGGGCCAATTCTTTGCTACATAAAAATGGAAGTCCCACACCTTGTTATTTAGATATGTTTGAATCGTCTGGTGAAACTGTGGAAAATAAAAAATAAATAAATACAAGGCTTAACAAGGAATATTATTGAACACATAATAATAATAAAACACACAAAACATAGCTATTGGCGTTTATGCCCCATGCTTGGCACAACCGTAGTTGCCGTGGTAGTCCCATAATACTTATAAAAAAAAAATAAGAGTGCGCTATATGACGCCATTTTGTGAAAAGGAGAGGCATAGGATTTCGCGTTCATAGAAGCTGGACAGAGCAGAGCAACGTCGTCGGTTCAAAAATCAAGATTTTGCTTATTATCGGTTAATTAATCATTAGGGGAAGCCTATGTCCAGCTGTGGGCTAATATAGGCTAACGATGATGATGATCTATTAATTCAAAATGTATACATTACCTAAATAGAAAAAGTAAACGATTACTCAAGTAAAACATTAGTCTGGCTATGTACTTAATTCGTAAAAAAATATGTGGCGTTGTCGCTGATAATTTAGAGCATTTTAACTAAAACCGTTTTTTATGCGAAATTTAAATTTTTATCTGAAAAGAAACCAGTCTGTTTTCATAAATTCTGTTCTATTACTCAACTTCTACAGGTTTTTTTTCCTTACCTATCGTATTTTTTTAATCTGAACATTTACGTTCGGTACCATAGATTATGTGATTTTGCTTGATTTTTGCATTAGGATGCTGGACAATCCACACATCACCATCTAGCCAGCCCCAAGCTTAGCAGAGCTTGTGTTATTGGTACTATAGTTATTCTACTCTCTTATTTGCTATTTGGTAGTTTGTCTGACTATCTCTAATTTTTCTTTCTAATTAGTCTTGTCTATCAATATCTTCGATGCAAATGGAACCTAGAGGGTCTGAAAATTATTTCAGGTACACTACCTAACTAAACCTAATACTAGTTACTGACTCCTAAAACTTCTAGGTAGTTTGTATTCAATGCGCAAGGTTATCCAAGGTTATCGACATAGCTCAAAGGATTAGCAAGCTGAAGTAAGCTGAGTAAGCAAACGTAGTGTAGGACGCCATCCGACCAGGTGGGATGACGATTTGCGAAAGACTGCTGGCAGATTTTGGATGCGGCAAGCTGAAGACAGGGCGCTATGGCGCTCATTAGGGGAGGCCTATGTCTATAGGCTGATGATGATGATGATATCCACGAGTTGGCCACGCGCCACGGCAAAAAGCAGACAAAATTTTCAAAGTTTTTATAAGATAGATAGGTAAGTAAGTACCTACTTAAGTAGTAAGTGTTCGTAAAATGCACAAACCTTGAGAGATTCAGGCATATACTGCACTAAAACATCCGCCACCGCTTGGAGCTCGTCTTCCGTTACCAATCGAAAGTTTTTCCCCTCTGGCACGATTTCCATTTCTGTAACAAATATTTTTAATTTATTTATCGCAATTTCTATTTATTTAATTAGCAGAATAAAAAGTTAAGTTTTTTTAACAACATTGTAAATTCGAATGCAGTCCTGTCTATTGTTATTTGTTTTGATTTTGACTGCCACCGCACTTATTCGCTTACTGAAGTTTGGCAGTAAATGTGCTAAAGTAGAGCGGCTCTACCCTGAACTTGCTTGGGGCTTCATTACACTTACTTCGTCAAAATAAAAAAAAAGTTTTAAGCTCAATTTAATACTTAGATTAGAAGGCCTTCGACGTAGACGTAGTACTTACTTAAAAAAGACCCGTCAAGTGCGAGTGTAAGTCGCGCCGAGGATTTCGATTATTTGTCAATTATACAAAAATACTATTATGTACAATTTGTACCGGTTAGCGCAAACTTCGGCGATGGGGGGCATATTTTTGCCTATTATCAAAATATAACAGAAAATTTTAAACCTACTACCTACACAAATTTGAAAAACTGTTTTGAACCAATACCTTTAATTTAATACCTCATTTGAACACATCATAGGTCTCTTTTAAAATTCCATATCATAATTTGAACTTAGAATTTTCATTTTTAAATTATTTATTAATGTTTTTGTTTAAATCAGTAATGCCGTACGAAATGTCATATTTCAAATTCAAAGAATATAGGTACCTATTCAAGAAAGAAGGAGGACCTACTATTTATTCGTAGAGGAGGACGGACAGAGCGAGATTATAAGGGTTTCAAAACCGATCTCGAAACCCTAAAAAGCGGCAAAGCTCTTAAGTTGAAGTTTAACGTTGATCCACTCTATCAAGCTATTAAGGCTGGCTTTAAGAATCCATTCATTTGTGTTAGAGACGTTTAAAAAAGCTCGCAGCTAGAGGAACTGTAAAAAAGGTAGGTAGATACTCTATTTGCTAGCACGGTGAGCGAAATGGAGTGATGCTTGCACGACAACTTTTAGAGAAAATTTTCTTGAGTAGGCTGTAAAACCACTTCACCACGTTTTAAAGATAGCTTATAGAAAAATCAAGGGTTAAAAAATTGCAAAAAGCTCGTGCCCTAACATCACCGATTTGGTGGTTGGTCATTCGTAATCCCACGCTAAAACAAATTTTAAATCAATTGTATGATTAAAAGTTGATTGATATCAAGCTAAACTTCTTATTTGCTATCTAAATTACTTGTAGAACCTAAAAAACTCCCACTTTTTTCACGCGGGACCTTAAATTCTCCCATGCGTAGAAGGTAGGTACGATTATATACGAGCCGCGGGAGGGAGAAATGAAACCGACTGGAAAAAGTTTTTTGCGATTTCTTTTTGGCACTCCAATCTAACTTAGTCCTTAGTCTTTGATAGGGCATGGCGGTAATGGGCTAAATTACAATACCGGTAATTTACCGGTATCCAAATTCTTAAAACCGGTATCCCGGTTTTTCGGTATTTTTTCGGTATTACACTATAAATACTAAAATATCAGAAAAAAATCCACTAGGTACATTTAATATTGTATAAGACTAAATAAATGTACCAAGAAATGTTATTTGAAACCAGCTTAACTTTTATTGACTATTTAAAATGGTCCTTACTAGTATAATTATGGTTTTTCTTTTACTTAAACAATCAAATCCAGATTAGGATGGCAAGGCCTGCTACCTGTATCTCTGCCTGTCAAATTTGGGAGCTTAGTATTCTCAAAAATGTAGCCCTGACGTCCTTCCTGTCTTCCATCTAAATCACTTTAGTTTATTTTTTCTTAGAGCCTAAGTCGTCTTATTTGGACCTGGAATTTCATCAATATTTAGTTTTTAAGCTAATTAGAACGGTTTGGCATAGTGCTTGCCCCAATGTGGCTCCCCAAAATCTCTTTTGTCCTAATGGCAATAGGACGGGATTTTGTGCGAGTTGACACAGAATTGTTTGATAAAAACGTGCTCCAGCTGTGCAGATCGTGCTCGTTTCCTGGCCGTTTCTAAATGGTATTCAGAACATTAATTGCAAGCACTTTCTATATGATTATAACACTGGCACTTTATCGGATCTCGTAACTTTCCGATCTTCAGATGGGTGCAAGTTGTTGCGCGTCTCATCAATGCCAGTGAGGTACTGCTGTCTAATAGCTCATTACGTCTTGTCGTGTACTATAGGGTCGCCCGCCAGTCAGATATCTTGCCATACCATGCTACATCATCGGGCCTTTGTCACCGCTAAAGTAAAAATTAATCTTAAACCGAATGGTATTTTGCATGACGATGGTAAAAAGCTACGACGACGGTATGACAGTAGTCCCATGGGAGTTGAGTTAGGGAAACCAATTTGTGGGAAGCTACTTATCAACACACTTGCGCCTTTCCATCTTCTCGGACATCCGTAAGGGTTAGTGCGGCGGCAGATTTGGCTTGAGGATCTCAAGAGTTGCTAATATGCAGATCTAGACAGATCCTACGCTGCCTAGCCTACTTTCAATTGTAAATACTAATTCCATCTTTTTGTTTGTAATATTTGATTGTGATTTGCTTTGTTAATGTAAAAACAAATAAATATTTAGAATGAACAATCAAATATTTGCCACAATAATAAAAACATATAAAAAATCATGAAAATGTGCGTAGCAAAGAAAGATAGGGTATTTTCAAAAAAAAATACAGGAACAGTACTACTTACTTGTAGTTATTCTACGCGCATTTATTCGTTAAAATACTTTTTTATAGTCTATAGACTACAAACTCACAAGATGGAAAGTGAAGATGTGGCCGACGATGTATCACGAAGGTTTAGAAGTTATCTATTTACTCTTGTCTTTATGAGACGCAGGTTGTTATTGACGGGAAAAACAGCAGCAGGGAGCGTGTTCCAAACCCCAGCGGTACGAATGATAAAGGCGGTGGAAAACAGCTTAATACGAGTGGACGTTCACCAAGTTCCCCTACTTGCTGAATATACCGTGGTAATGCGATGTGAATCTGCTTGTCCTGTTTGTGTTGCTTGGAGTGGAAGGGGAAAGCGCGTTGGTTTATCAATTTTTGAAACCATTATGACCAAAAACATAGACTGACTATCCATTTTACAATCATAAAATTTATATATTTTATATAGAAGTTGTTTGGTAGTAGATATTTGCGTATTTTAGAGCCGCCATAAGGGTTTTCTTCACGCATATTTATTAATCAAACTTTTATTTTCTAAATACCGAATTACCGGTTTTTGCAATTTCAATACCGGTATTCGGATCTGCCTTAAATCATCCGGTATTACCGGTTTTTCGGTAATACCGAATACCGGTGTCCATGCCCTAGTCTTTGATCAGTTTATATTATATTTAAAACAGATTCATAATTAATGTCCATTTTCTTGCTAACAGTATTTTTTTAATCTTGAATGAGGGATGAAAATTTCTCTGTAAATTTTGTAGTCTCCTAAGACCGTTTTCCCGTAGCTACACTGGTTAAGGTACCTCCCCTTACTGCCCCGTCTAAAAAACCATCCTGTATAGAGGACACTGTGGAATGACAAAGTACCTAGTACTATAACATTATTTCATCTGTGGTAGTACTATATTTGCCAGCGAGGTGAACGGAATGAGCCGTGTCTGCAGAGTGCTGGCACGACAAACGTTCTGTGACAATTTCATTGAGTAGGCTGTTACACGAATAGGCAAATAACTTTCCTTTCGTGATTGGCAAATATCACAGCTTTTATTGTGTTAATAAAAGAAGTTGTGACAGTCAGTATTTCAATATTTATCAGCCATCCTAATTCTTACAATAACATAAAAAAAATAATGCTGGACTAGTATTCACACAGCATCATTTAGTCCCAAGCCAAGCAAAGCTTTTTTATAACAAAAAGCTACCCATAAGGGTACTAGATGACTGATATACATATATAAAACAACTAGCAGCGTCTTGCAGTTTCACTCGCGAAGTTTCCGTTCCCGTGGGAATTCCGGAATAAATATAGTATATGTATTATGCTATTCAAGCAATAATCTATCTCTGTGTCCAGATCCGTTCAGCCGTTCTGGCGTGATTGAGCAACAAACATCCATCCATCCATCTAAACTTTTGTATTTATAATATTAGTGTGATTACTGTAATTAGTATGGAAATAATTATATAGGGGCTTACATACACCTATCTACTCGCTGTTGGATGATGAGAATTCTTGCATAGAGGAACTTGAAACCAAAATTATCAAAGGACGCATTCACACAGCGGATCCGTTTCTACAGGACCTTCTTCCGGTCCTGCCGAGGAACCGGCTCAGCTTAGGTTTCCTCCCTGATTCGCTCCGTTGCTTCCTTCTGAATTGGAGTAGGTCCCTTTCCACTTAGGTACTTACCTACCTAGAACCAAACCTACTAGGATAAACGAAGATTGAATTCTTGGGTAGGTACTAACCGTGAAATAGGTAGGTATATTTTGTCACCCACCTGCCTAAATATTTCCCTCATACACATCGAGTCACAATCTAGGATTCTATCTAATTCGATGCTCATACGCCTTAACACATTCACTACCCAAGTGCGACCCGGCAGGGGCAGGCGGGGGGGCGCCACCGCCGTCGCCGCCGCCATAGGCAACGAGGGGTTTAGGGGATCAGTGTGCGTCATGGGCCATGAAAGTGTTTGAATCATATTCGACGACCTCTGTTGCGCGATACATCAATCATCAAAGTACCTACTTTATTTCCGTTAGACCTCACAGGACTCTTGGACGCGTCACAAAAAATCAAATCACATAAGTAAAACTAGGAAATAAAGTGATCTCTTTGATTTCTTGTTCACTTCAGTAAAGAAGTGGACAAGAAACTTTTACCTTATTAGAAAGTTAGTTTTAGAGTTGGGTGGGGCAAGTCGGTGGGCGAGAAGGTCCAGCGACGCTGGAAGTTGCGTCAAGACAAATATTTGTACGATCTGCAGAGGCATTTGTTTCGGCTGTTCTGCTCGTTTTCTATTTATAATAAAAAAATATGTATCTATGTAATGTACAACAGTTATCTAATACCCATAACACAAGCTTTTCTTAACTTGGGGCTACCTAGATAATGCTGTGTGAATTGTCCACTTATTCAAAATCTTTAGCCAAATAAGATTATCTAAGTATTGTTGGGTACTCCAATGAACCCGTTGAACTCAGTTTCGCGTTTTGTCACGAAACCCCGAATCTAAATATAGATTCGATCAATACGAGAATAAGTCATTTTCTAAGGAGTCCTGGTAACGGTTGTGAAAGGGAATGGGAAGGTAAATAATTAACCCATTAAAGATAAAGTAGCTGTCTATCTATAGTATATTTGCTGAGAGTAATGGGCGAAGGTCTGACTGCAACGCAGGAGGTTGCGGGTGCGATTCCGGCCTCGAGGCAAATGTATGTGTATTAGTATTTCAGAATTTTTTTGGGGTATTCTGGGTGTTTTCTTGTTTACATATTACATATGTATAGTTATTTCGATTATTGAAAAAACAAAAAACCATCTTTGAACCACTTGTTTAAAACTGTTTAATTTAAGTTTGGCGAGATATGAATACTCTTTTTCGATAGATTCGTTTTAAAGGGCTTCGGGATCGTCCATACAACTGCAAAAGAATCAACAAATCGTTCCATAAATGACTGAGAAATCGACGAAATTACATTTAAAAAAATCATAGAACCGAACATAGAATCTACTCCTTTTTCAAAATCGGTTAAAAATATCTAAGCATCTATTATGTAGTTAAAATATTTCTATAAACGGATATAAATAATGCTGGCAATTCACACATCACCAATTAGCTAGAATAGCTAGCCCCAATTATAAGTACTACCTAGCTAGCTTGTGTTAGGATAGGACTAGCATCCTAACACAAGCTGTAGTACTTATAACAGTTATAATAAACAAGTACCTACCTATTTATGTTTATTGTTTTGGAAGAAACACTTTATTTTGTTTTTGGGTAAACGTGTTTCGTGGAGACCACGACTCGGTAATCGTAGTGTAGGACGGCCTCCGGCCAGGTGGGATGACGACCTGCGAAAGACTGCAGGCAGCTGCTGGATGCGTCAAGTTGAAGATATAGCTGTGGCCATTCACTACAACTACGTCGGTGGCATTTTGACTTGCCCAAAATGCGCCCGTAAATTTAGCCATAAACTTGGATATGCAAGCCATCAAAGAGCGCACCAAAGGGCAGATAGTCAACCAACGCCCTGTAATAGTCGAAGTTAAAATGCCTGCCCATGAACGCAGTCACCGAAGTCGAAATCGGCTGGGAGACATCATCATCAAGTTGAAGACAGGGCGTCATGGCGCTCATTAGGGGACGCCTATGTCTGTGGACTGGCATAGGCAGACGATGGTGATTATTTGGTGAAAACCAAGGAATCGCTAGATATAAGTACTTTGTCCGGCTATAACGCCTAAAATATTAGGTTCAAGTAGAATCACCACCGGTAAAATAGCAGCTTCAGTCGATATTGAAGATTGGCAACTGACTCACCTTGGGAATTTTCCGAGAGAAATGCTACAGGGACGGACGTTATAAGTGACAAATTTGAGGGCGTATATTACCGCTGTCTATGTAGAATACGGATTCAAAGCGAAGTGGGGCGCGGTAAGGAGGGCGCATTGCGCGCCATTTTGCGAAAAGGATATAGGCGTAGGATTTCGTGATCATAGGAGCGGGACAGAGTATGAGTTTTTGGAACCGCAAGCCTCGCCGCAAGTGAAAAAATGGAGCTTTTGCTTATTTAGAAGAAAACTACACAACTTATGAAATAACTATTTGAAGGAATCAAGTAATAACCTAAGAATCTAAACAAAAATGTTTTTTTACTTTATCGTGTTTTAACCTACGAATCTAAACAAAAGTATTTTTTTACTTATTCGTGTTTTCACGTTGGAGGAACCGAAGAAAAAATGTAGAAGATTCTAGAGGGAGTAATTGAGATCTAGTCCTAGTTTGACAAGCAAACACGCTAGGTTCACCTAAGCTACAATATAGAGGGTCGGTATTGAATCTAGTTGTACAGCTTCGTATTGGGCGAGAATAAATAGAGAGCTCGGAGCGATCAAATAACTGATAGGCAATATTGTGGGAAGTTAGTTTTCCATATAGCTGGCACAATAAAAAATTGTTTAAAAGCCAATTTATACAATTTTATATCTTGCTGTGCATTAAAATTAAAGGAACGAAACTAAACTGAGGTAATTCTGCAGTAATTCTAATAATTATTTTAACAATAGAAAAATATGTAAGCGATTACCTTAGGGATGGTATTTTAGTAATTAATTTAAGCGTTTAATCTCATAATAATTATAATATGTACTTTCCAATAGTACCTAAGAGAAAGCAATGGAAACCTCTACGACTCATTAACCTAAGCTTTCGCACCTCATTTATTTAACCGTTTTGCAAGGCTGGTCGCTATACGACATACCAAATACATAATCCAAGTATATACCTATATCACTTCTCAGGGGCGTACTCAGGGTTAAACTGCGGGGCAAGTATACTAATAATCGCTTGAACATTATTATATGAGAAAATTTGGATGTTAAGATAGATGTTTTTTACCAAAGTTATACCTTCCAGCTTACTGGAAAAGGCGCCAGCAATTCCCGTTACTGTCGTTAAGTTTTGTTAATGTTGAGTTTGAATTCAGATGAAAATACTTACCTTATTTTTTGAACTAAACTGGGTTTATTTATTTTTGTGTTTATTTTATTCGACTAATCTTTTACTCTCGGACTAATCGATCTGAAATACTCGGTTATTTTGTAATGTGTTCAATTTTTTAAACTACTGGCATTGTTTGAGTCACAACATTGGTCTGCAATGACTGCCCTGCTGGACACGCGATGATGGCCTCAAGCTAAGCTTAATAAGGTCTAGGCCTTCTTGGTCATCATCATTGCAGCCCTTGCTGTCCGCGCTATAAAAGACTCGACCTTCGGTCTCGGCCTTCTTATCAGCTTCTACATCAAGGGCTGCAATGCTGATCGCGCTGTGTTGGCTTGGATCTGTGCTACGCTGCCCTTTCAGCCCTTACATCTTTTTCATTACGGCCAGCAACCCACGCATTGCTGACCTCGTACTATTTACGAAACTCGGAACACTTACCATGTTTTACTATATTTAACTAAAGCCAAAACTGCACCAACACTATTAACGAAACTCGGAACACTTACCGTGTTTTACAATATTTGTATTTTGTAGTATGCCAGAACTGCAACAACACTACCATTATTTAGTTCAAAAAATATTTAAATCACCCCTCGTTAACAGGAGTGTTGCAAAGGGTTCAAGGGCGGGTATGACGTCATAATGGCGTTGTTATCCGCATGCAATCCTGGCACACGTGTAAACTCATTACCAGTGTGCATTGTTTTAAAAAGGTAGTTAAACCATTTATATTAAAATAATTTGCTGCCATTAATTATTGTAGCCATTACGTGTTTGATTTTTAGGGTTTCAAAGATCGGTTTTGATTTTTGAAACCCTTATGGTCTCGCTTTGTCCGTCCCCGCTCTTTCTTGAATATCTCAGTAACTACTGCAGCTATTAACTTGAAATTTAAAATAATGATACATTTCGTGCGCCATTATTGATTTCAAGAAAAAAATATATAAATAAATGAAAAATGAAAATGAATAATTTCAGTACAAATTTTGATGTTGAAATTTCAAAAGAGACCTAGGAAGGCAAATGGGGTATCAAATGAAAGGTATCGTTTTGTACATTTCAAAACACTTTTTGAAATTTCTGTAAATTTCATACTTTTTGAAATATTTCAAAAAAAATCGAAAAATTGACCATTCCCTCCCCCCTAGCTCCGAAGATTGATGACCGATCCATGTACAATGTATTAGGCGTTTGTAGATATCGATCTATATTTTACAGGAAAAATATAGAGAAGTCTGTAATAATAATAGTTTTTGAAAAATGGTCAAAAAGGGGGGGGGGGATTTTTTTTCAAAAGGGGGGGTACCTACCTATATAGGATATCAAATGAAAGGTATCGTTTTGAACATTTCAAAACACTTTTTGAAATTTCTGTAAGTTTCATACTTTTTGAAATATATCAGAAAATTGATTGTCCAAATAATTGGCACATGTTTGAAACCCTCGGCGCGCGAGTTACACTCGCACTTGGCGGATCTTGTTTTTAACATGGTTTGTTTGTTATACTTTTGTTTTATACATAAACGGTACCAAGGGTAAAAGTAAAACGAATCTGGTTTAATTACAGCTAGTAGAAATAATTGAAACGTGCCTTGCCCATTGGAACTATAACGTAAACTAGCACTAAAAAGTAAAAACGTTTTTTTTTAAATATTATTTTATATCCTTGAATTACATTTACTGCAGAAGTGTATCGATCTCAACTCAAGTAAACACATTTAATAGGGTGTCATATAAGTAGGTAGGGTGACACTTGAAACGCCTCAGCATCACAGGGTATTAGCACGTCGCGTCGTGCCTATTGAATCAGCTGCCCCATAGAACTTTTAGGGGATTAGGAATTATTATTATTAAAAAATCAACTTCAGGTAATGTTATACTTCCGTTATATCAGTCAACAGACGGTAGCAGGACCTCTTTTAAAAAAGATTGGGCGGCCCTTCTCTATTGAAATTCTTTTGAAAATATGGGATCGAATAGGATGATTCGGGTTTTATAAAAATAAACTAAGGGGTTGCGAAAAAAAATTGCAAAGAAGATTTTCCATAGCTTAAAAAGACTGGCTATTCTTGTTATTCCATCAACCCTCTAGTGAGCATTTAGGTCAAAAAATAAAGCAAAATACTATATTCTTAACTTGTAGGTAACCTCGTTAGCTGGATACATTAATATTACGTAGAATATTAATAAATCTGCCAACTCTACCAAGGCTTTACTCGAAACACGGGACCTAAGAGAACCGTACAATATCTAATCTATGTAAATTAGAGTTTTAGTTATATTAGATAAACTGCTTTAATATTTTACGCGACCTAATTTATCTACAGAACAAGGCATAAAGATGCAAGGAAATACCTTTATTACAATTTAGTGTTCGTTATTATTTATTTAGAACTACCAACTCAGAGGATAGGTACACTTAAAAACACAGTAAAAATCACATAATGCATGGACAGTTGTGATCCCCCAATTACAGGTAGTTACAGCTTACACAAAAATACATTTAAGTTGACAAAACATCTTCAAACATGAAATAGCAACACATACGAAGTTACAGTAAGAAAGGACCGTAAGTAGAAATATAAAGAAGTTAAACAGTGAATAATAAATATAGTTAGGTAGACAATTGAACTTTTAATAAGATTTTAAATTTATACTATAGTATTTATTCATTCTTGTAGAGCAATGCTGACCTTTTTCTTAAACTTATGTAAAGGTTCACCTTAATCCAAATCACATCTTTTAGAAATAATATTAATAATTTTCTTGGAGCACTCAAAATGTTCTTTAGCTGCATTCACAATATTCAGAACAACTAGCCGGACGGCAAGTTGGCAGTGGCGTGTGAACATTCGGTCGCTAGCCAGTCGGCGTCCTTGAGTCTGGAGCAATGCAGTATTCCACGACCACGTCACCGATCGATGTACCTACTATTTGATCTGAATCTCTTTATCCTGTACGTGCCAGCTAAGGTACTTAGGAAGTTACCGTGAATTCACAGACCATTTACAGGAAACTAAATTTTCCAAAAAGATTAGCTCGAATTGATCGAGTTAACAATTACAATTTGAAAGCGTTCAAGTTCAAAATCTTAATTATTTATACACTTTTGTATACTTTTCAATTAAAAAGAAATTACTATTGCACCTTTAGTGCTTAGCACTGTGTGTACTGCACACTCTTTGCACGTCACAAATTGATGGACTTTTTATCTCCAACAAACACATCACACTTGGCACTTATCGGCCCAAAAATGTGCAAGTCAGATTTTAGGGTGTTTGTGGCAGATTATTCAACCGAAAATATAAAATGTGTACCATTCGTAAACTAGTGGATTGGTATGCGTATTCATGAGATGGCTTAATCCGAGAGAGAATAGCATAAAGTTTAAGAGATGTTCCCAATGGATTAGGTATGTTGATTTCGTACCTATTCGAGCAGTCTTTGAGAGATACTAAAAACCACACTGAGGATTTGGTAAGTAGACCTCAAAATTTCTATTGCTTTGATATTTAGAGCTATTTATATATGTGGTTACAAACGTATACTTTCAAAATCCAGGGTAACTTTTGTCTTTGAGTACTTCCGCTGTTCCCCACTCTTAGGTACCCTACAAAGCTAAGCTAATTAATCATTCCATAACAAGAATTTGATGGCAATTTTTCAAAAATAATATTAACGTTGACATTTCTATTTCAATATTAATTGCACAAAGAGCATACCACTGTCGCAAACATTAATTATAGAGAAGTTATTTCAGTATGATCCATATCTCTAATTTTGGAGTGATGTCAAAATACAGTACCGGGACAAGGTCCAAATTATTATAATAAGAGAGCTTGCGTGTTGTTTCCACATGAATACAGTAGGTACCTCCCCCAACCCAAGGTTTGGCCTGAGTTTACGATAAGGAAATGCGATGCAACATATCACATTATGTATAATTATACCAACAAACTAGCTACTGCCAGCGACATTTCATTTTATTTCATTTATTTCCAAAAAAAAACAAAATACATTGTGTGTGGAAAACTTAAATCTAACTCCTACACAATAGGTACACTAATTTGAATAATCAAGTCAAACATATAGAAACATTTCGATAAAGTAGACACAAACAACCACAAACTAGCTACTACCAACAAACTAGCTACTGCCAGCGGCTTCACATACTTTAGCCCCGTATAAAGTAGAAAAAGAAGCTTTCATTGCCTTTCATTAAGATCCATTTAACTGTTTTGTCGCGTAAAAAGGTATCAGACAGACTGAATCACTTTCACTTTAATTATTAAAAAAAATATTTTTCTTACCGTACCTTACGGAAATTCCATTCGGTTCTATTCCAATTTATTCTCAATTCCCTCGCAAAATGTTTTCGAGGGTAATTTGGTATGGTACCTGCGTTCCTATAAGCTCAAGTTTTTCCAGACGCGGAGGCCTTATCAAACTTGAATTAAATTGAGTTTGTTTAATCCTGTAATCCTACGTAGATTGTTATAGAAATAGCAGATATTTTGTCTCAATAATTAATTTTTTTGGTTCTGGCGCTGTGAGGCCTGTGTCTATGACTAATATAGGCTGATGATGTTGATGAGTTAAATAGACCAAATAAGATAAAGGTATGATGAATTTCTAATCAGATGGATTGGCATCATTCATTAAACATTCGTTAAAAATCAGATATAAGAACACAAACGCTTACATCCATAATGAGATTTCTGATTTTATTAATTCATTATCTTATAGCAATGAGTGTGATACTAGGTAGGTCTGAATACATGACATTGATTATCAATAGATACCTTAAATTAATTCCATCCATATTGAAAAATTTGCTTAGCTACATTAAGTTTTATACAATATGAAACTAGGCACCGTTCGAATCCGTCAAACTACGATAGTTTTATTAACAAAACAGATATAAGTCGTTTTAGAGTAGACTACCTAGAGGTAAATAGAATACAAATGCAGGTACGGTACCTACCTAAGCAAATTCATTATGATTAGATACACAAACTTTTATAGCAGGAACCTTATCTCATGCT
Source organism: Eupithecia vulgata (assembly GCA_946478455.1). NCBI lineage: Eukaryota > Metazoa > Arthropoda > Insecta > Lepidoptera > Geometridae > Eupithecia > Eupithecia vulgata. The sequence continues at coordinate 4,320,392 of OX297869.1, read as the reverse complement.
CAAACAACCTGACTGTTTCGTGAATAAATACAAATTTCTTTAGTAAGAGGACACTGTCAAATAAATACATAAACGACACTGGCGCTTCGCCAAATCAAATTGTGCGTAGGAATCTCCCCGTCTCTTCCTTGATTACGCCCCTGTATGTCGATTTGATACTAGAAAAATTCGTTACGAACTTATTGCTCAGTTTCTTGTGAATCAGCAAAATTACAAAATATGTTTGTTTATGTGAGCTGAAGTAAAGATAAATAAATTGATGTTAACTTCCAAAAGTCAAACATGAACGACACAAATTGCAGGCTATAGGTATTATAATATCCCCCAGTAGGTCCAATCATCTCTTGTCTTCGTTATGTGGTCCGAGATCAATATCTGAAAGCGGATAGCCTAGTTTTTTGCGGGGTTTTGTGACATCGTACGTTATCTATCATCCCCTCATTCAAGGCCAAGTATTTATCTAGATCGCCAATCTAACACTATTTAAAGCTAAGCACTATTAGCTGGAGTTATTTTTTGACGACCTCTGTGGCGCGGTGGGCGAAGGTCTGCGACGCAGGAGGTTGCGGGTTCGATTCCCGCCTCGGGATAAATGTGTGTACGATCTGCAGACATTTGTTCAGGGTGTTCTGGTCGTTTTCTATGTAAGTATAATAAAAAAATATCTTATCTATGTATTGTATTGTATTATGTATATCAGTTATCTAGTACCCATAACACAAGCTCTGCTTAGCTTGGGGCTTGATGATGCTGTGTGAATTGTCCAGCATTTTTATTTTTTTATTTTTTTACTATTTAGCAGTGCAAGTTAGCGCTTCAATAGCTAAGTTACGTACTAAGTATATTGTTTTTAAAACTAATTTCAGTATCTTATTAAATAATAATAAGTTACTAAAATGTAAATATGTTTGTGAAAAGTAAATCTCGACCAGAAACAGAGACGTAACAAGGATGATAGCCCAGGGGTCATGAGTATTACTTTTGTTATTAGCCCACTCAACATAAAATGTTCAGGTTGAGATGGGTATAGTGAGCTTGAAGAACACAATCTTACTGTTGTGGTTTGTTGTTGCGTCGAATTGCGACGCATGGCATGCGACTATAAAAGCCTTCGCTCAGAAGTCGGATGCTCATGTTTTTTAGGAAATTATGTCTACTTTATGTACCGACATTTAGTTAATCAGAAAGATAGGGCTAAGTAAAGAAGTTCACTCTAAATTAAGTTAATTCTTATAAAACAGATAAAGTAATCAGAAATACCAATCACTATGCCAGAAAAAAAACATGAATAAGAAGAGTGAGATACTACTTACTACTAAGACAAAGGATCACCGACTGACGAAGTAACATTATGTGTTCCGACTCCAGACGAATCGAGCATCGTCGGTTCAGTATTCTGATCGTGACGTCACATCAGCTGTCTCGTGTAACACTGACCTTGCTGAGATCAGCAGTAGTGCTTCAGCCATAAGCTGGGATTTTGTATCACGGCACGGTAGAGATCGATTTCATTGACATTCTTTATCACTAAGCCCTAAAAGGAAAAGTCTTTAGGTACAGTGTTTGAGTATTTTTCCTTTTTATTTCATTTATCTTTTAATAGATTTTAGTACGTAAACCGGATAAGTTGCTCATTTGTTTAAATAACCGGGTATAATGTTGTTTTTTCTCTTCATAGATAACACGAGTTCTACACCATGTGAATAGGATTCAGCCGAAAATATAGGGTTAAAAAGCTTATGGCCTGATTTATACTAGATATGAGCACCAGTCAGATTGCCATCCATCATGCGATCCTACCCTTTGTCTCCATTTTCTCTCTTTGAATTTATTTTCCTGAGTACTTGAATAAAACTCTTTGTGTCCGGAACATAAAAATATTTTCCATGAAGGGCCAAACACTGATGCCTTATCCATTTATACGCCATACAAAAAGTAAATTTATACATTAATGAGTGCGAAAATACACATGTAAGTAGGTACCTATATCAGACACGGATAGGCTGAGTGCAATAGAAGCCGTAATGAAGTAAGGTCAAACAGAAAGAGATTAACGGATGGTATACATGGAGTGTGTATAAAAAATAGGCATCGTAAAATTTTTCACCCTTAAACCGAGAATATAATACTGACCCTGAAAAGCTGCATCAATCCTGCAAACTGACTTGGAAATAACGATGGGATAATTGAAACATGGCATTGTGTGTATAGGTATCGAGGGCGGATGTAGTGTGATGGATGAAGTACCTTTGATCCGGCTGGCCCCGTGTGCAAACGCCGGCTTCCGTGGCGCGTGGTGGCGGGTGGTTGCGTGGGGGTGTCGGAAGCGCCTAGGAGGGCTCCTGGCCGCTAGGGGCCGGCGTTGCTGCGCTGGGCGAGCGATGGGCGCGCGTGTGGCTCACAGTTGGTTTGCCGGCGGAGTGGCCGCATCGCTGACAGCCGGCGGCAGGGTGCGCGCGCCGCAGCAACGCCGCGCCTGCGCCCTGCCGCGCCGCAAACTATCCTGAATACGACATGCTAGCTCCACAGCTAGTCTACAGTGCATTTGCTTACAGTACAAAGGTGAGCATTACTTATTTATTAAGTTCAGTTGTTTCTACTGTCACTTGTTTAAGTTCAGTATGATGAATGAAAACTTTAGAGTACAAAGGTTCCATTGAAGATGTCTTTAATGGTATTCGTTGAATATTTTATAAGCTCCAATTACTTTTACTAGGAAATGTTACAACGTTAGAACTTAGTTGAAATAATTAGAAACTTAAACGTAAGCCGTTTGTTATAGCAGTGTGGGGAAGGGAATTTAGGGGATCAAATATCTAATTTATTTGGTGTTTTTGAAGTCCTATATAATATTAACAGATCATATCAGTGTAAAAAAGAGCAACTAGGAAATTATAGAACATCCGATATTCTAGGAGAACTTACATTATTTTTATTAGCCTTTACTGTCCAATCGCTGGACAAAGGCCTTCTTCACTCACCTCGTCCATTTTGGGCCACTATTTATTATTCAGTAAGTTAACTATGACTTTTATTATGTTTTGAATCGTATAGCATTATTAACAATGTGAAACATACTAACAAAGACAAATAACTTTATGCCATGAATAAAGTACTTATACCCAAAGATTTAAAGCTTTGCTTATACCGAAACAGACTTAAAATCAATTCATTCTTAAAAAACGTCATTTAAAATTAAAAAGCTCTAGCCAAGTTTATGAACATTTATTAACCACAAAAGCATACTACACAGTTGACGAATATTTAAACGAAAAATAAGAAAAATACAAACTACTAATATATCTAACTTAGTTACAATGACGTCCTCCTCTCTCTCCATAACATATTGTGTGCCCAGCAGGGTCTATAGTGAAACTAAATAAATACGTAGATTTTAAGCACCTCTGTACACCTATAGAATGCAATAAATGATTGAGTATTGAATTAAAGTTTGCGTGAGTCACCTCGTGGTTCGTGCGGTAGGTACGCATTGCTGAATCAGCTGTTTGCGAGTTTATCGCTGTAGGGGTATTGATTTGACGCCACTTTCTCCCCTCGCTCGCTGCCAGAACGTGAAACTACTGCGGTATCTGTGGCAGGGATGGCTACCAGCTCAAACACGCTTGCGTTAGATTTGGATACAATTTTCAGAAAAAAGATTTCTTGGGAAAAAGTCAAGGTAATTTTATTGTTTAGCGATAAGGATTTACCGTTTGCATTTGTTTTGCGGCTTGCGGGAATTTATTGTGGCAAACTTGCAATGAAATAAGTATAATACCTATGCTAAATTGTAATATTTTGGTAAAGTAATAAAATTATTTTTTTATATTGAACTAAAAATAAAGTGCTTACATATTTTTTTTTTATTTAAACCAATAGGTAAGTACGTAATAATTAATAATTTGTAATTGTACCTATAGGTACAAGAAAACAAAATGTTGTAGTAGGTATAATATACCTAAGGTAGTAGGCAGTAAGTAATACATACTGAAAAAACTGGTTGTCATAGTTTTGAAAATGTACACGGTTACCTAACCGTGGTCGGTAAACCTACCTAATTCATGATCGGTTCGTAATCTATGCCGCATTTGTCGCACATCAAGCCTTCAACGCTCGACGGAGTTGGCAACAAGGCGCGAAGCTGCCGACTTTTTGCCGCTTTGGCGCAATTCCAAAACGGGCGTCCTTACACCCTCCCTGTTACTAAGCACGGGACGTAATTACTGTTTTACGGTTGACGTGCTAAGTTTTAAAATGTACCCGACTAATTTTATTTGATACGTTATTTGAAATTCCTCTTATATGGACTAACTTTGCCTAATAAACTAAATTTGTCAACAAAATCCAATTGCCCAAATAGCTATAATAGGTACCTGCTAGATAGATGGTGCTGTATTTTTATTTCCACATTCTTATAATAATTAAGGTACCTACCTACCTATAATAATAATGCTGGACAAGCCACACAGCAAAATTCAGAGTACTAAGCATAACTTGTGTTATGAATTAAATAGATATACTATGTATGACATACATGCTGTTTGGTGCGCCTGTAGGTATACATACCTACTGTATGGATATAAGAGCACCAAACAGCGACGTCATAAAAAAATTGAACGCTCGGAAACAAAAATCTACAGATGGTACAAACTTTGTCCCGAGGCTGGAATCGAAACCGCAACATCCTATTGTCGCAGCGCAGATGGACCATCGTCCGCTGTGCCGCCACTGAGGACGACCACGGTTTTTTAAAGATTTGTTAGATAATTGACGAGAATTACTTAACACGGTACCCCGAGCAAAACTAGCCCCGCCACCTATTTTATTTTATAATTTCGTTGAACAAAAGTAGGTACCTAATTACAAAATGTTTAATGGGCAATTTGTGATAGGTACTACCTAACCTATTATAAGTTTTTTCATAGTTTTATTTTGTATAGTTTAGGAGGAGATACGATGTTGCACTTTGTGGCCACCAAACTCAATTATTGCATCTCCTGATAAATTATACAAAATACAACTATGATAGAGGCATTAAAAAAAGCTTATAATAGGTATCACATTGAAAATTTTGAAATAACGTTTGTTCAACGAAATAATGAGATAAAATAGGTGGCGGCGCTAGTTTGGCTCGGGGCATTGCCTTAACAAATTTTAATCTTTAAAAATATGGTAATTAACATGGTTGTAGGTTCAAACTTACCTACGTACCTAGGTCTAGGTAGGTATACATATAATATCATTTCCAAGATACAAGACAAACCCCCGAATACTCAAACGCATCTCAGATTTAAGCGCGTCTCAAGTGACGAATTTTTGACAGATTTTCATTAAAAACTGTCAAAAAATCACGAGACGTGCTGCGTTTGAGTATTCGGCCGAAAGTGTTACATAGGAAGGAACATTTCACATGTTTTTTTTGTCAGCGATGTGATAGATTTATCACGTGTAGAAATGAACTGGTAACTTAATATGGGTAATGAATGATTCATTTAAATCTAATGCATTCTTGCTGCTTCATCCAACTCATTTAGATTAGCTTTTGCACTGCAGGATACTGCAGTATCCTACCTAATTATTACGGCCCTGGTTGATTTTAGTTCAACACAGAATAATTAGAGGTAAATAAGAGCAAAAGAAATATTAAAATAATTAAAAATCATTAAAATAATTCGTTGTCCGAAACTAAGTCACCACACCACCTCCTAGTGCCTACCTAATATTGTAGTTATAAATATTGTTTTATCCAAAAATGGATTGATCTATAATCAACTTAACCCTAAGAATGCTACAGAAGCTTTGTTGAAATCAACACAATGGATTCTAGATAGGTATGAAAATACAATATTAAAATCAATCAACAAATTCAACAGGTTGCCTAGACATTTAAAATTAGACTTCTTCTCTTTTTCTACTTTCCTAGGTAGGTACCTACCTACCTTAGTGTAAACAAAAGCTCAACAAAACTTACCATGCGTTGTTGGAGGTCCGACATCGTGCATGAGGAGTTCACAACGACACAAATGATTCTCAATCAACTCTGTATGAGCAAAACTACATTCTACATACACCGCCATTGCAAATAATAGATAAAAATATTGTAATTGTTAAATAATAGGAATTATTAAAATGACGTTCCCCACGACGACGTGCAACTTGTGCAAGGGAAAACCGAAGAATGCCGGCCGGCGCGGCCGGTCGGTATGCGCGTGAGCAGATGTCAATCGAGGGCCAGTCAGCTGCAAAAGTCAACATTTTTTCATGTTTTAAATTCGCTTCATTCGCAGTGGAATTATGAGAACAGGGCAGGGGGTAGGTGTAGTGTGTGTAGGGAGGTCTCTCAGAGCAATGGAGGTCTGTAGCGAATACGTATTGAACCTAGCGACTACAGAATTCTGTTATCTGTGGTAGCGACAGTTTGGGTTTAATTGTCTAAGGTTTTAGTAGGATACAATACAATACCTATAATACCTACCCTAATGGAAAATTACCCTAATGGAAAATTATTGAATTGATTGTAAATGATTATGATTTTTTTTATTCGTTCAATTTATTTCGATTTTTTCCCACCTTAAATTTTTTAAATCGAATGAAAATTTATTATTATTTGTATTTGCAATGAATTTGTAATATTAGGTATGGATTTCGATTTGTACCTACCTATTTATATTGTTACCTATACTACTACAATTGTAGTGGCACTTAGATGTGTTATTTTTAAGAAACAGCCCACAATTCATGTTTTGGTGTACGTACACTGTGTTGGTGCAATGTTAAATAAATATTTTTCGACAGTTAAGTCTCTGTCTGCTGTAGGTATTATGATTAATTATGGTTAAGTATCGATACTTTTATGTAGAAAGTAAGATGTAGGTTTAACATTAAACCTATGTAAAAAAATATATATTGTATGTCCGAATAGGATAAAGTTGTTGATACTTATTTACTATAATTTCGTTATAAGACCTTCATGTAATATGATTCACACAATTTTACAATAAACTATTCTTATTCTTATTAACAGGAAAGCATTTTATAACACTATCGTGCGGATAGGTAGGTAAATTAAGTTTACTAACAAGTTTATGGCCTGAGACCAATGATGTTAGGTAGTATATACTTGTAAAAACCTCATTGCATAAGACGCACAATAGCAGCGCCTCGTCGTCTTGTGATGACGGACGAGGCGCTGCTTGATGAGTCGACGACGACGACGGCGGCGACGGTGGCGTGGTGCGGGCGTTGCGAGACAAGGCTGCTCACCACGGCTGGCTGCAGGCTCGGCAGTGAATAATAAAATAAATAAAATAAAAAGAGCTTTATTGTTCCTTACCAGCTACATGAAAAATAATACTTAATTTTACATCTTAATATATGTAGGTACTTACATAATAACCAAAAAAACCTAGGAGCAGTTTTTGTCCGGTTAGGAAAAAAGAGAAAGTGAAAGCCTCCTCCAAGCTTTTCCATTTGATCCTGTCCCTTGCTGTTCTGGTCCAGGTGCTCCCCGCTACTCCCCTGATGTCATCACACTACCTACTTTGTTGGTCGGCCTCGTCTGCGTTCGGCAGTTAATGCGTAAATAAAATGTTATACATACTTACCTACCTACTAGGTCGGTGATTATATTTTTTTGCTGAGACCATGACATTCTAGAATGCCTACAGAGATCCGAGGAGAAAAATTTATCTCGGCATATTCAAAAACGCAAGCCAGCAAAAAAGTGTGTCTGCACCTGCACATGCAATGCTGATAATGATAAATCAACTAAAGGTGTAATGTAAGATGTTTATCTCATCATCATACGCAGCCAGATATTAGTCTGTTGCTGGGTAGGGTAGGTAGGTACCTACCTACGCAGTGAAAATTTTTATTGGCTCGCCTAATTATTACCATTGTTTTTCCGCGTGTTTTTTAAAGGGAGAAATCCTTTGTTTAACAATAGGATGAATGAAACCGAGGATACAGTATTATTACTGTATACCTATTCTGTATCATCCTAAAACTAAAATATTTCTTTCACATTATTGTGTAGGAAATATTTTATCTTTGGTCATCTTTTTCGAGCGAAAGTGACCACAAGTACCTACCTAGTACCTGCTTATTTTCAACTCAAACAGGCAAATGACCTTGGACCTTTCCGCGCGCCTTTATGCAGCAAAGAGTGCTTGTTTTCGGTTCAGCACACTATGTAGTGCCATAATCAACCAAATAATAGGATCCTCTGCGGTTGGGCGACGTGTAAATGGTCAGGTTTGAATCACAGATTTTGTAGGTGCAAATACGTTTTTACGTTTGATTTCATTAATTTGACTGCTTTTCGAAGCTAATGGACCTCCAAGCGGTAGGTATGAACTATGTGAATCACTATACTGAATTTGGTACCTACTAATCGAATTTGAGACGCCGATAAAACGTGGGTTCGAAGCCGCTACACATACACTATAACTAACAGTATAACAACTACACTATGATTAACAGCAAATATTTGGAACCTCCAAGGGACCTTTCAGGATGTGTGTTACAGGATATATAAATTTCAGAGCTCCATAATCAACATTTTCGTCGGAAAACGGGTTCGAAAACACCTAATTTTCTTGTTTTTGCCTTAGTATTCGCCTTAAGCCGTACCACAGATAATATAATACTATACTAGGCCGTACCTAAGGCTTGAAGCCTTGACAGTTTGCTGGTCTTACAATTTTAAAAATTCTACGTGTCTTTTTATAACAAAGAAAGGCTGTACCTTTCTTATGTCATGAACCGTGATAGTTAGACAGTTGTAAACTTCACAGACGATGTATTTCTGTTGCTGCTGTAACAACAAATAAAAAACTAAAAAACAGAATAAAACAAATATTTAGGGGGCTGACAAACAACAAATGTGATATTTATCTGTTTCTATAGATAATGGGTACGGAACCCTTCGTGCGCGAGTCCGACTCGCACTTGGCAGGTTTTTTATAAATAGTGGTTCGAATCTACTTCGAAAAATATCGGAAGTAACATCGAGAGCTTCGATATTTATAGAGTCAGCTCGATATCGATAAGAGATTGATTACATGTATAAAAAAATGAATAAGTAGGTAAGTATGTACTTTTTATTAGAACCTATGTCAAAGAAAATATATGCGTGGACGGAGTATAGTGGGTCTTTAAAAAAATAATGCTGGACAATCCATAGGCATCATCTAGCTAGCACCAAATTAGAGCTTGTTTTATGAATATTATACGAGCTACACCAGCCTTGGATGGTACCTAAAAGGTAGGTAATCGGACCATTACCTTTATCAGCTTTATAAACTTATGTCAAAAACATCAATTCTTTTAGGCACAATGCGTAGTTAGACATATTAGATTCAGAGAAACAAGCAAATTCTAGTGTATTTTTGTTTTATTTGAGGAAGAAAAATGTGAATAATATACCTAACGATTAGGTAGGTAGGTACTCAATTAAATATCGAATTTATAACCAATATCAGTAGTTTTTTACTACGGTTACTAAGGTTATCGACATAGCTCAAAGGATAAGCAAGCTGCAGTGGCAGTGGGCTGGCCATATGTCGAGAAGAATCGACACCCGCTGGGGTAAACGTGTTCTTGAGTGGAGACCGCGACTCGGCAAACGTAGTGTAGGACGCCCTCGGACCAGGTGGGATGACTATTAGCGAAAGCCTGCTGGCAGATGCTGGATGCGGCAAGCTGAAAACAGGGCGCTATGGCGCTCATTAGGGGAGGCCTATGTCCAGCAGTGGACTAATTTAGGCTGATGATGTTTTTTTTTTATATTTCAAAACAAGCATCCTACCTACGTGAAAATCACATTAAAGCTAAATAGTACACTACAAAATCATATCATCTATGTGTTTTACACTCATGGGAGGCCGCCGCAGCATGCATGATGATGATGATCAGTAGTTTTTTAGGGTTCAGTAGGTACCCAAAAAGTGCCAATAGAACACTGCTGTCTGTCTTTTCGTATGTCATAGGGCTGCACTTATTATCTCATGAACCATACAAGGCTATAGATAATTTTTTCACGGTGTGCATTTTTCTTGACATTTAAATCAAATAAATTTAATAATTAGGGGGGGCCTACGTGTATAGTAAACCTACCACCGATCACCGAAGTTAAACAACGTCGGGCGTGGACAGTAGGTACTTGAGATGGGTGACCGCGTATCCGCGTTCTTGGATATTTGCTTTATTTCGGATCCGTTATTTTCGGGGTACTAACTATTGCGATATTTTTTACCATGGTATGAGACGTGTGCGCGTCCGCGTAATCGCTAGTTTTTAATCACTACTTTCGCGTTGGTACTACTCCGATTTACCATTATCTTCCGAGCCTTCAAATCTATTGGTAGAAATAGGTTTTTCGGTCCTGGCAACACCATACACGTGCGTGATCATTCTACCAAAACAAGCGGCCATATTGTTTGTTGTGCCAATCACTCGAAAAACAAGCAAGTGCGAGGATTTCATCAACGTTTTTAGTTGTTTTGGAAGGTGAGGACTACCTATTTTATTTACTCATATGATTTTATTCACAAAGCAATGTGTTTCATCGCGTAGGTACCTATGCTCATATTTCACGCTTTCTGTTTGGTAGGTAGATAGATTCGACGGACCGGACAATCAATCAAATAGTCATTTTCATAGTCATGTCCTAATGCTTTACGGATTCGATTATTTCATGACAATCGATTTTGTTTCTGAAGAAGTTGTAATCGATTTTAGTATTTTTGCTCAACTATTTTATATTACTAAAGACAGGACCTTTAACGGAAAAAAACTTTGTCTTTAATCAAAATTAGACTTCAAATATTGTTGTGCAAGTGGGGCTTACTCTAAGCCTCTAAGGTGGTTTGTCGCGAACTTAAATTTTTTTGTGGTTTAATTTTTTTTCTTTCCACAAGCAACACAACTAGCGAATAGTAATTTGCCGCAAATCGTAAATAATTTTCTATGGATTTATTTATTAAAATCAACTTTTATTAATTTGTATTTTGGAAGTACTTAGGTACTTACATATTTAGGAAAATGTAGATTTTTAGCAAAAAAATCGTATTTTTCCAAATGCTCCAAAAATACCAGTGAACCGAAGTTGGTTCTAACTTGAGATCATAGAAAATGGTTTACGATCTGCGGCAAATTACTTTTTTACTAGTTTTATTACTTGTAAAACGAAAAACAAAAAAATACCCCGAAATAAAAAACTCGCGCCAGCTCGCTAGCGCCGCCACTGGAGATACCTACGAAGTTGCCTTTGCTGGTGGTTTCCATTGTTTGGTGGCCACCAAAATCTACTTTCGTATCTCTGCCTAAACTAAATAGCAGGGACGAAGGAAATTTCACGGACGGAGTCCTACCGAATCAAATGTGAAGCACAGCAATGGCGGACGAGTCATTGTGTGCGTGTGATTATAGAGTTGCCAACTGATGACAAAAACTCCCGAATATTTTCATAAGTTTCTAAAATCATTGAACTGAAAATTATTTGTAAGTCTCAAGTGTATTACCTAAAACTTTGAAATGTAATGCGAATGGAACATTTCACGAAAAGTAAAGTAGGAAGCCTATCTTACCTACCTAACCAATTTGGCAGAACAATGATTTTTTCGCGTTGATGGAATGGGAAAACAGGTTTTTCTGAAAGTAGGTAGGTACCTACTAGGTAAATTTATTTGAATAAAGTAAGTAGGTACCATCAAGTAATAGAACTAAAACTAGTATTTACACTTGAAACAATTGAGCTAACTGCAGACTATTGCAAACAATCTACAGGTAGCTCAACTAATCCATATTAATACCTGTCGGAAGCGTACTGGTAAGGTATGTTATGGAAAGAGGTACCTATTACCTACCCACTTACATTTTTTTCTGTGAAAGTTTGTCTTAGTCGCTAAGTAGGTAAGGTTAGTACCTACTTCCTAAATAGGTAAGTACCTGTTTTTGAGATACCTACCAAAAAAACACATTTGTGTAGACACTTCTTATTAGTTTTAATCTACACACGCAATAGGTAGGTATCTGCACGCACATGCATTACTTAGGTACCTACCTAGGTAAATATACCTGCGTAGGTACCTGTTCTTATCCTGTCTACATTCTTTCTACCTAGGTCAGAGTGGAAGGTGCGATGATTATACGCGAGCACGAACCGACCAGTAATAAAATAAATAAATAATGCATGATACATTCAAGTTCTTTGAGTATGTTCGTACGCGGCATTAGCTGTGCCCCGCGCGCGCGGCTTCGCCCATGCAAAATTTACATTTAATCAATTATTTTATTGCGCGGATCCCAAATTCTCGCTGTAACATCAGCTACATGCGTAGCATCAGCATCAGTAAAAGTTTTATCAAAATAGGTCCAGCCGTTTCATAGATTAGCTCAAACAAACACATAGAAAAACAAAAATTTAAAATTCGTATTTTGTATTAAAAAAACTGTTGAATTAACACTATAAACAATCATTCCTATTTATTTATATTGTACGAGCCAATATCGCTCAAACAGCAAATTCACTTTTATTCATTAGTCGTAATAAAAACCTTTGCGATGCGGACGTGTGTCTTTTAACTTAACTATAACCGGAGTGCCCTCAACGAGGAGATAACCCCAACATCTTTTTTGGTCCTTCGAGAAGAAATTATTTTGGAAAGTGTTTAGTGTGGTGTTTTTCGGTTACGTTAGCAAATCGGTGCTGTTGGCCTCCCACCAGCGGGTCTCACCAGCAGTATTGAGAAGGTGCAAATAGCGTAAGTCGGGAGAGCTACACTGAATGCCAGAAAATTTTACTACGAACTAGCGCGGCGGGGATAACGTCTACTGCTGTCATAACTGAACTATTAACTTACGAGCGGAGATAACGTCTACTGCTACTAAAACAACTTACCGAACTGTGAACCTACTGTGAGTACACAAAAAACCAACCACTAATTTTTAACAATGGAGGAAAATTACTTCCTTGAACTTATTAACAAGCAACAGAATTCTTACGAGAATATCAAATCACTAAGAGCAAATTACAAAAGGGATTCTATGAGTAGAAAATCCTTAGATTACCTTAAAAAGCGTATTGAAGCTTTACAATCCCACTGGGACGAGTTTTTTTCTAATCACGAGATCCTGAAGAAGTATGAGTTAGCTAAGAGCGACCATGACTACTTTAAGGGAAACATTTATGAAATAACTAAGACCATGTTCGACGAAACAATGGAATCTATGACTCAACTACAACAAGAAGTCTCCAAGACTGCACCTGGACCTTCAGCAGTATCCAAGCTGCAAATGCCTAACATTCACGGAACACCAATGTTTGGCACCCCTAAGGTTCATCAGCCTACGGACGAAGAGACGGACAAGCAAATCTCAATGCTTTTTCGCAACCAAATGTTCAACTTTAATGCTTTCGAACGAGCAGTATCAAAAATAAATCCATTGGATACAAAAGAAAGGTGGCAACTACAAGACCACTTAAACACTATTCAAACCAAATGGGCATCTATTGACAAGATACATTGGGAGCTCAGCTACTTATTGCAGGGAAGAGATAAGGAGTATGACGATAAGTACGACTACTGGGAGCACATTTACGATGACCTCAAGGAAGATATTAACAGAAAAATGTTTGAAACCTCTCACTACGAAAAAACGACCCCAAGGATGGAACTACCAGAGTTTAATGGTACCTACAAAAACTGGATACCCTTTAGAGATCTATTCTTTGAAATGATCCATAATAATCCAACACTAAACAAAACTCAGAAGATGAAATTTCTTAAATCGAAATTGAAGGGTGAAGCGGAGCGGCTAATAAAACACCTTCCAGTCAGTGCTGAGAACTATGACACATGCCTGGATATCATACAGCATCGCTTTGACAATAAGCGACTTTTATTCACTTCATACATCGACACGCTTCTCAATCAATCAGTTATCGACAAACCGAATTCATCTAATTTAATGAAATTTCATGACACCACGAAAGAGTGTTTAAACGCATTGGAAAATATGGGAATAGAAATCCCTATATGGGGACCACTTATCGTCCACCTATTAACATCAAAACTAGATGATAAAACCCACGGTGACTATATTCAGAGTATGAAGCACTCGAGAGAGCTACCAGACTTAGACGAATTTATGGAGTTCCTGGAGTTAAAGTTCATGACATTGGAAACAGCTCGAACAAAAAAGGGTGAACAAAGAGAAAATACAAACAACAATTATAAAAATAATAACGATCAGAAGTCAACGAACTCTAATAAGATGTATAAATGGGGCAAAACCTTCCATTCTACGTTGCGAAACTGTCCACTCTGCAAAAGTGATCAGCACGTGCTGAGGCAATGTCCTACGTTTGTAGGTATGACTGCCGCTAAGCGAGGCGAAACAACAAACAATTTGAAATTATGCAAAAATTGCTTATTTAGCCATGGCGAAAATAAATGCACTAATACGAAACGATGCCGAGTATGTAATTATAAACATCATTCACTGCTACATGATGATAACTTCAAGGCTCAAAAACAACGGCCATCCACCTCAACGGCGGCTGAGCATACTTCTAACCACATCAACGGTGAACAAGAAGTTCTTTTGACAACACTTCAACTGAATGTCAAAAACAAAGAAGGAGATTATGTCATCCTACGGGCGTTACTTGATCAGGGCTCCCAAGTATCCTTGATTACAGAAAATGCTGCACAACGACTTAATCTACCTCGGAACAAAATGAACGCCTCTGTCACGGGGGTGGGCTCAATAATGGGCACTTGCAAAGGAATGATTAAATTAGAATGTAAATCTATTCATTCCGATTATAAATTCCAAACTGAAGCTCTAGTTATGCGGAAACTAATAAGTAATCTGCCCAACTCAACTATTGACACAGCGAAGTGGACACATCTCAATAACATCAAGCTGGCGGACCCGGACTTCAATATCTCTGGGCCCATAGATCTTCTGCTAGGAGCAGATATATACTCCGATGTCATTATGGAAGGAGTACTGAAACAAAACATCAACTCGACAGTTGCTCAGCAAACAAAGTTGGGCTGGATATTGTGCGGTGCTACAAAGCGTTTCAACTGCTTTGTAACTCTTACAGACCTCGACAACCTGTCTAGGTTTTGGGAGGTGGAAGAGGTACCTACGGAACCCGAACCTACTTCAAGTGACGCATATTGTGAGAGTTATTACACACAAACAACACAGAGAGAAAGCAGCGGGCGATACGTAGTGAAGATGCCAATGAAAGAAAACTATGAACAAAGCCTCGGTAATTCAAAGCCTCAAGCTGTCGCTCAATTTCTACACTTAGAAAAGAAAATGGCGAAACAAGAACACTTTGCTAAACTATATAAGGAGTTCATTAATGAGTACATCGAGTTAGGTCACATGAAACCTGTGACGAGGCCTGAAAGCCAAGCACGAGTTTACCTACCTCACCACGGCGTATTACGAGAGAGCTCCACTTCAACTAAACTCCGAGCTGTTTTTAATGCATCTATGAAAACAGACTCGGGACTCAGCTTAAACGACTTGATGGAAAAGGGACCTAATCTTCAAAAAGATATTTTATCTCTTATCATCAAATGGAGAACCTATAAATACGTGCTAACAGCTGACATTGAAAAAATGTACAGACAAATAATTATCCATCAGGATCAACAATGTCTCCAAAGAATCATCTGGAGGGAGGCTGCTGTAGAACCACTCAAGGAGATGCAGCTCTGTACGCTAACCTATGGCACCAAAGCTGCACCATTCATTGCGATGCGCACACTCCAGCAACTGGCTCAAGATGAAGGCAACGCTTTCCCTATCGCACAAAAAACGCTACAAAATGAATTCTACATGGATGACGTCATTTCGGGTCACCATAGTTTGAAAACAACTAAACAACTACAAAAGGAGCTCTACGAGCTGCTAAAGAAGGGTGGCTTCATTTTACGAAAATGGGCGTCTAACGATCCATCTATTCTCAAAGAACTACAAGAGAAAGATAAAAGCTACACAAACTTCAACTTTAAACAACAAGAATTCAGTAAAACACTAGGACTCGCATGGAGCGGCGAAAAAGACGCGTTTTATTTTAACTACCAAGCGCCAAGTGTCAGTACAGAGGAAACGTATACAAAACGCCGATTACTATCAGAGATAAGCAAGATTTACGATCCACTCGGGTGGCTGGCACCGATGACACTTCAAACGAAACTTATCTTTCAAAAACTATGGGCAGAACCTCATCAAAACATTAAATGGGATCACCCAGTACCCCAAGATATAGCTAACGCTTGGACAAAAATCAAAAACGACTTATCAAAAATAAACAACATCAATTTACCAAGATGGATAAACAATTATGGCAATGGAACGATCGAATTGCAAGCATTCTGTGACGCGAGCGAGCAAGCATACGCATGCGTCATATACAGCCGAACTACCTCACCAACCAGCGCGTACGTCATCACTCTACTCGCTGCGAAAACTAAGGTGGCATCGATAAAAAATAAAACAACGATTCCAAAGATGGAACTGAACGCCGCAGTTTTACTAGTAAAGCTCCTAGATAAAATAACGAAAGTCCTGGCAGATTACGTCATAAAAGTATCCTGTTGGACAGACTCAAACGTAGTCTTAGCATGGCTTCAAGGAACACCGAACAAATATGAAAAATACGTAACGTATCGAGTGAAGGAAATAATAAACATCGTTCCTGCTACAAATTGGGGTTACGTGAAGAGTAACGAAAACCCTGCCGACTGTGCAACAAGGGGCCTTTCGCCATCGAAGCTGACCAACTTTACATTGTGGTGGGAAGGACCTCAGTGGCTCAAAATACAAAACAAACAAGTCATGTCACCATTATCATCACCATCTGAAACATACTCTACAAATGAGGGCTTAGTTAAAAGCTGCTATACGACGGAACCCGCGCCATACAAAAACGAATTAATTTATTCGTTGCTTGAGCGACACAGTGACATAGATCGCATTACAAGAATACTCGCTTGGGTCATACGAGTACGTTTTGCAAACACAACGCAAAATAAAATGAACTCGAGTAAGTGCAATGAACTGAACTTGAATGAAATAAAACACGCGAAGTGCAAGATTATTACATCAGTACAAGAATATTATTTCAAAAAAGAGATAAAATCTTTAAAAGAAAGCGGAAAACTTTCCAACACAAGTAATATTTTAAAATTGAATCCCTTTCTTGATTCGGATGGAGTTCTACGCGTCGGAGGACGTCTACAACAATCTAATCTCCCTAAAGAAACCAAGCACCCTATTCTGATACCAGCGGAGGGGCGGTTGACTGAGTTAATAATTGACAAGGCGCATCAGCGAACTTTACATGGTGGGGCTAGGCTTACGTTAGCCTACACCAGAAATACATACTGGATCATCAGTGGAAATCGTGTAGTCAAGAAAAAACTTCGTCAATGCATCCGATGCCGTCGTTATACTACAGCTCGAACTGAACAGTTGATGGGCAATCTTCCAAAGGAAAGAATAACTCCTTCAAGGCCGTTTTCCCATACCGGGGTCGACTTTACGGGACACGTGGACGTCAAGATAAACAAAGGCCGCGGGATTAAGACTTGCAAAGGCTATATAGCTATCTTCATATGTATGTGTACCAAAGCAGTGCACATTGAACTTGTTTCTGACTTATCTACGCAAACATTTATCGCAGCGCTGAAACGAATGTGCGCCAGAAGAGGTACACCAAAGCAACTTACATGGACCAACAGCATCCTGCGAAGCCAAAATACTGAGTCAACATGTTTATGAAAACATTACTTGCGATTGGATACAGCGCCAATGCTCTGACCAGTGGATTAAATTACAAAGACCTAACATATGGCTATATAACTGCCTAACAGAATGTCCTACACGTATAGTATGTGAGAATCAAATAACACCCACAGTCATTACAAAGAAAGGGCTACTTGCCCTAGGTCAGGATTGCGTAATACAACACAAGGACTCTACAATTTATTCACACAATGTTTTCACCAGCAAGACCGATGATGGTATATCATTAGAGGTTCCTAAAATCGATTCACCAAATGATATGAAGGGCGCGTCCAAGATGACAAACATCATACTGCCCCAACTGAATTTATCTAATGAGCATAGCTTATTAGACAAGCAGATAATTGACCAAATAGGGCGAGAGAGCCTACCAAGCGACTTATCTATCCACGATATCGGGAACTACACGATAAGCACTATGCTGGTGGGAGGAATCGCAGTCACAATCATAGTATGGCGTTTCAGAAAACACCTCACTGCGTGTACAAGGAAAAATACCAGTATTACTAAAACCTCTGCAAAGACTCGAGAGACAACAGAAGAGATAGAACTAGAGGAAATCGCACCCTACGCGACAGCAAGAGGCAGACATCTGGAGGACATCCATCAGCCGATAGCAACGGCTACAACAGGATTTAGATTGTGAAATAACTAAATTACTACATTATGATCTTAACTATGAACTTAACTTTTATAACTTAACTTTTATAATTTAACTTTTATAACTTAACTTTTATAACTTAACTTTTATAACTTAACTTTTATAACTTAACTTTATATAACTTTACTTTTAACTTTGTTGTCATTGTGATTTGTATTGCATTAACTTTTGGTGATCTGAGTAGCTACAAAAAGATGTTGGGGTTATCTCCTCGTTGAGGGCACTCCGGTTATAGTTAAGTTAAAAGACACACACGTCCGATTCGCAAAGGTTTTTATTACGACTAATGAATAAAAGTGAATTTGCTGTTTGAGCGATATTGGCTCGTACATGCTCCCGAGGGAAAGATATAGCTACGCAAGTAGGTACCTATATCTTTCCCTCGGGAGCATGTACGAGCCAATATCGCTCAAACAGCAAATTCACTTTTATTCATTAGTCGTAATAAAAACCTTTGCGAATCGGACGTGTGTGTCTTTTAACTTAACTATAACCGGAGTGCCCTCAACGAGGAGATAACCCCAACATATATGTACCCATGTAAAAATCATCAAAATGATGACTACATATTTAAAGTAGGTAGGTACAGATACCTACCAACCTTATTAATAATTGAACAAATACAAGTAGGTATTGAAACATTTTTAATATCCCACACTTACTAGGAAAATTGCTTGTTTACATGTTGGCAACACCGGTGAGATTTGGGTTTTTATTCTAACTTTTATGTTGATAATTATATTGCGTTAAATGGAAGAAATAAGTTGATAAAATAAGAAAAATAACTGAGAAATGTGATTTCGTGTTCTTTTTTGACAAAACGGCTGTGATTTCGGCAAGACTTAGCCGCACAAACAGGCATATTTCACTTTTAAAATTTGTTTGAAGCAGTGCACTACAGTAGGCGTCTAAAGTGGTAATGGCGGACGATGGACAGACTATGATGTCAATGTGTGAGTGCGTACGCGTACGTACAGAGCATGGACAGACTATTGAGTGCTTCACTTTATTTCTTACCGAGACTCCGTCCGTGAAATTTCCCTCGTCCCTGCTAAATAGAATAAAACTATTACAGAGGCATTAAAAAAAGCTAATAATAGGTAACACAAAAAGTGTGATGGATTTTTGAAATTTCCTTTGTTAAACGGAATAATAAGATAAATTAGGTGGCGGCGGCGGGGCGGCGGCGCGGCGACGGCGGGGCCACATTGGGTGGAGTGCTTTGCGTTGATACAAAACAATCACGTTCGTACAAAGTACAAACACAAACATAGGTACCATGTACAACCTACTACACAGGTAAAATAACCTGTACTATGCTGTACCTTACCTCATGAACGGTGCTAGGCATTTTGTATATCACGCACTATGCTATTATCAATAAATCCTGTGGCATACCTACATAAACGTACTTTGTTTATTGAATGTGGCATCCTGTTTTAATAGAATCACTAGGTAACAAGGTGACACCGACTCGTGGGAGCCTAGATACGACAGCTGGCTGCATATCCGATCTATTATTTATGGACAATGTTTATAAATAAGCAAATACCTACTTAACTGTACATAAATCCAAAATTTTCTTTTTGGCATCGACTATCAACTCTTTCTTTAAAAAATTGCTTCATCAGTATTATTTATCATTATAAAAATTAGACAATCTTATTTTTATGTTTATTTAAGTTTATTAAAATGTTTGTAGGTTATGTAGGGTAGGTATTATAAAGTAGTGTAACTTTTATATATTTTTTTATAAAAACTATTTTTTTTTTCGAGTGCTACCGTATTTTTTGTTCTTACATGTCCAGTCTATCTCAAGGTTGCCTGGAAGAGATCGCTCATAGCGATAAGGCCGCCTTTGTACTTATACTACGCGTAGCATTTATTTCTCAACTGTTTTCTGTGTTTGTGTGGTACAATAAAGAATTATCTATCTATCTATGAAAATTTATTGTCAGCATTATGCATTGTACGAAAACGTGTAGGTAGTGGTTTTACACCGCAAGCGCACTTTCTGTCTTTTAGGGTCTGAAGTTTCGTTCATTGTACAGGTAGGGTAGGACAGAGTAGAGGTACCTCTAGCAAAGAAAGGCGGTTCGGGCACAGAATAGGCTTCTCCATGAAATGAAATAAGTTCCCAAAAATTTTCGACCTCGGCGGGACTCGAACCCGCGCCCCACCCTTAGTACAGGTGTGCTCTAACCAACTAAGCCATTATTTCATTTCTTAGAGATGCCCAGAGTGCGGGTAAGCACTATAACAAAAATCCTTAGAATTTAGCAACGGCAACACCTCTCGTCAAACGAACTAAATGTAACTTTAGTCTTTGAACATTGGAAACTTTAGTGTTTTCTCTGTAGGTAGAGCCACCGGCGCTACAGTCCGTAAGAGGTCCTAAAGATTTTCGATGAAAACTGACTGACACTTCGTGGCTTAGTTGGTTAGAGCACACCCGTACTTAAGGGTGGGGCGCGGGTTCGAGTCCCGCCGAAGTCGAAAATTTTTGGGAACATATTATATTTCTTAGAGATGCTCAGAGTGCGGGTGAACACTATAACAAAAATCCTTAGGCTTCTCCATTTCTGGCCTTGGCGATCTCGGGATAAGAATCGGCCTGCAACCATCGCCTTGTCCTTCCGCGCCTACAATCGACCCGTGGATGTCGTAAGAGAGAGACCCTCTAGAGGAGACTCTTACGACATCCATAAGGAGCCTACCGAGTACAGGGTATCAGTTTTGTATTGTCCATTTCACACCTTCATTGGAATCACGCTCTTTCCTTACGGAAGGTACGTTTTAACAGTTCAGTGGATGTATGTATATATAATATTCAAAGTTTGATATTGAATAAGTTATTGGTCTTAAACAATAAAACACATAACACTCACAAAACACAACATCAAAATAACAATAGGCTTAATAAGAACAATTATTGTTTTTCGTAAATTAATTAAGTACCTATGTAGTTAAGTAAACTAACAGAAACATTTGATGAAAGATTGTAAAAGAAACAGTGTTTGATGTCCCTCATAAAGTGGGGCAAGCCAAACACATTTTGTTTTAATAGCTAAGGTTTTTTTTTACAAAATATTTGTAAAATAATTTGATTATTTTCTATTATATAGTCGTAAAAATTATGACCATTCGTGTACAATTTAAGTGATGCAGTAAATTATTTTGTTCCTACACAGTTCACACAATGTCATCCAGGCAGGTATACAGTGAAAGCGAAAAAAATTGCCTCAAAGAGCTTGTGGTGAAATATAAACTGCACAAATCGTCTAGCTTGACTGCAGCTAGTCAAAGTGTGAAGAAAGATTCATGGCGGCGGCTTACCGAGGATTATAATTCAATCGAAACAAATACAAAGGTCTGAGATTATTATTATGTAAGTGTATACCTATTATTGAACTTCAGTTATAAAATAATGTTGTTATTACTTTTAGGTAGACACTACACTTTAGTATGTTAAGTTTCCTTCTTGAGTAGCTGTGCCAACAACATTTTAACTAACTAAATAAATGAATGAATTCATTGTATTCTGACTATTTCTGACCGTGGTAGTTCTGGCAATGCGCAGTCGTCTCAATTTTTCTTGGATGTTGTAAGAAGCCTTTGTGGAAAGTATATGTCAAGTCTAAGTATTCTTCAACAAGCTGTTGATTTAGACATTTCTATATTATTATTTCCTCAACAGCCTTTAACGGTCCACTGCTGGACGCAGCCCCCCCCCCCCGATAATCGCTATATTGGCTTTCATCTCATGGGGTTGGAGGTTGTTGGGGATCGCAGTTCGGTGGTAGACCTATTCTGCAAGAGGCGCTCCTGCCTACCCACGGGAAGAGTCGGGGTGGTGCAAATTCTAAGCCACACAACTTCTAAGCCGGCGGCACCACAGGACTATTATATTATTATATTTACACACCGATACAATACAAACCTCAACTTTTTTTTAAAGTTTTATTCATTTATTATTTAATAACACTGATGGATGATTCATGTTTGACATTACATTATTTCTAGAGAACCGAGGCCCAGCTCAAGAAATGCTATGACAATATAAAAACTCGACAAAAAATGAGTTTTAACAACAAAGCGAGGTGTCGTCGGCTAATAAGGACCGATCGGGAAACATATGATGAGCCACAGCTAGGTGCCAGCACCGACCCACTGGAAACCGAGTTAACTGATGATAGAATCAGTAGTGTCATTGACTGTGACAGTAATTCTTCTGCAGGTAAAAGTTCAAGCAAGTCTCACTAAGTAAACATTTCTATTTAACTTTCTAACTCGATTTTAATTGAAGAAGAAAATTGCAATAAAATGACAGAAACAAATTTGAACTAGTATTTGCAATTGAAACAATTGAACTAACTGCAGATTTTGTTGCAAACAATCTACATGTAGCTCAACTGATCCATATTGTCAAATATCAAATCAAATATCAATAACGTTTAATTCTTTAAGCTTACAAAATAAACATTGCGGTCGAAAGCTACTACTAGGCACTTTAAATTCTTATTTTACATTATAACTTTATGATTTTTTTTTGTATGTTAATATCTTTATTCAGAAAGAAAATAACAATCAAATAACAAATTTAAATTAGGTAACTTTATTGCACCATCAAAATTTGGAAAACAATTAAGTACAAGAAGAACACAATACCTACCTAACCTACTAATAAAATTAAATATAATTAATCTCTTTAGATATGATTAAAGAGGAAGTTGTGGAAACTTTAAATGAGATCCTGAAACCCCAGGACACCCCACTACACCATGACAAAACAACTCAACGTGTCAGCCCTCTACGTCAGGCCACCCTATCCCGTGCGTCAAGGTTCCAATTACAAGGTAAGTGAATAAAAATACGGATGGACCTTAAATAGAGAAATATAAGAGTAATAAGATTGTGTTTTAGTAACCTATTGAACTATTAATATCATAATTAAAGAGCACTGTCTATTCTATATTTTTAGCAATGTCAAGCTAATTTATTTAAAAGAAACACAATTTTCACAACTTTAAAGGATTTCACTCAAATAATGGAAAATTAATAACAACACAATGAGAATTTCTCATATTCAACTACACTTAGGTACTTATCGCAACGATACAACAATACGCAAGAGAGTGAACGTCCGTTCAGCACAACGATTTGTAGCAGAATGGGCCTCAGTCCCTTGTTCTGTTGGCTAGCGTAACGAGGTGTTGACACCACGGCGGCGCGCAGGAAAATGAGAGCGAGCGTTGGTTTGCGCCGGCTTTTATAGAAAAAGCTATTCTACCCTCGAGTCACAGAAAAAGCTATTTCTACCCTCGAGTCACATCCATCAATATAATCACTTCTCTCTTTCTAATGCGATCTCTTTTACCTACTTCTCTATACGAAGATCTGATCATATAGTTAGCTCTTGATCTTCACTTTTCCTTTCGTGATAATTATTAAGAGTCTGTCATGTCGAATAAATTGTCCAATTATTATAACTATAATTAAACTAGTCATCCAAAATAATGTAGGTTTATTATTTTGTTGTTAATTTCAGAATCAATAAATGTGTGTTCCAAAATGAACGAGGAAGAAGAGATTCGTTTGAAGCAGATAGCTCAGGAGAAGAAAGAAAGAAGAGAAGACGAGCTCCATAAAATTATAATGAAAGAAAGAGAGTGGATGGTTATGGCGGCGAAAGAAACATATTTTAAAGCTAAGGCTCAGAAGGATGCCGCTGAGGAACTGCTCCGTTGCCGTAGGGCTGAACGAAAACTGGCTGAATATGAGTTAAGAAATAAGAGTAAAAGTGATGAAATTTAATACATGTGTCTTATTCTACTTTCGTTAATCTTGTAGATAATTAACCTAGTTGTTAAACAAAAAACTGGATTCGAATGCCTTAATTTAAAACTGTTTTAAGTTTTGTCCCACAAAACTTCAGTTTTAGATTAAGGCATTCGATTAATTAACTACTAATCCACTACCCCGAGATCGTCCTCTATAACTTTAAAAGAATCATCCAAATTGGCCCAGAAATCGACAGGCACAATTAATATAACCAGTCAAGTCGACGTACACACGGAGGGGTCCGTACCACCGTAGATAACTATTTCGCAAAAGGAACCCTATAACAGATAAAAAATATATCAATATTATATATGTATATAAAACAAAGTCGTGTTAGTTACACCATTTATAACCCAAGAACGACGGGACCTTCTCTTAGTCCGGAATAGGATAAGAAGAATTATAAACATTGGAAACTTGACGAAAAAATAGCTACCCGTGCGAAGCCGGGGTGGACCGCTAGTATATTATAAAGGAGTAACAAGTATAAAAAAATTAATTAAACCCCACACGGACGAAGTCCCAGCACAGAGCTAGTAGAGCAGAAAGACAAAGGACGCGGTCATGCATCCAAGTACTCACTGCGTGCACCCAACGTTTGACGAGTTGAGTACCTACCGACTTCAGTTATCGGCACTTGGTGCTAAAGTGGCAATAGTGATCTACACTCTGACAAAATGTCAACCATCTACCTATTACAGTTCATGAAATACAGCCTCGACAAAAGAAAAGTAAAAATAGCAAATAGTTTCCCACGGAACAGAAAAAAAGCTTCCTTTAATTTAAATATTTAAAGGTAAAGTAAAAAGGTTTTATTATTGTTACAATAACACAAATTAAAAAGAAAAGACAAACAAAGAAAAAGAAAAATAAGTGACAAAAAAGGGGCCATATTTGTTTTACTTTTACTATTTGTATATAAGTTACGCGGCAACAGCCCACAGACAGAGAGCGGAGGCTTCTTAATTAGGGTCCCGTTTTCACCCTTTAGGTAGGTACGGAACCCTAGATCACATACAAACCGCTGAACATAAAAACCTCTACATTTTTACGAAGGCGGTTAAGAACAATCCATGACGTAGATATTTTCATTAAAATATGAAACTAGAATCCAGAAACAAGTTGAACTTTTTTTATAGCGGTTATAACGTATTATGGATGGATCATGGTCACCCTTATAACAGTCATACATAACTTTCAATACTTTATAATAATAATAATGCTGGACAATTCACACAGCATTATCTAGCCCCAAGCTAAGCAGAGCTTGTGTTATGGGTACTAGATAACTGATATACATAATATAACACAATACATAGATAGATATTTTTTATTATATATAGAAAACGGCCAGAACACCCTGAACAAATGTCTGCAGATCGTACACACATTTGTCCCGAGGCGGGAATCGCACCCGCAATCTTCTGCGTCGCAGGCAGACCTTCGCCCACCGCGCCACAGATTTCGTCTCGGTGTGTACTTTGATTTACATCCACCTTTTCAAATACCTATCATAAATTCGAAAGTAACTCTGTCTGTCTGTCTGTTACCATTTCACGACTAAACGGCTGAACGGATCTAAATGAAATTTGGCCGCCTCTGAGAGAGGATAGGCCAAAAAGCTATCACATTTTCCAAACTCATGCAAATCTATTCCTGTTTAAAGCAAGTTTATTCTTTCGGCTTCGCACGACACATGAAAAGAAACTAGAATACAGAAACAAAAACGGAGTTTTTGGTAGTGTATGTTAGACGGCCGACGTCTTTTACTTCCCACTCGGAAAAAAATAACACTTAGCCTAGTTTTAAGTTTAGTAGAAAATTACACTCAATTAGAATTAGTATTATTTATTACTCTACAATCAGTATACAACTATACTAATAATATAATATAACAATAAAAAATAACTACCAAATACTATTTAATATTATGTATTAGATAGAGATAGAGAGTATTTTATTCATTACCAATTAAGAAAAAAAAATAGATTATTTTACATTTAACATATAAAATAGAACAGCAATGGATTGGAATGCTTGATGGTATTTGGTAGTTATTTAAATTATATTTTTTTCTTTGCGTGGAGACTGCGACTCAGCAAACGTAGTGTAGGACGCCATCCGACCAGATGGGATGACGATTTGCGAAAGACTACTGGCAGATGCTGGATGCGGCAAGCTGAAGACAGTGCGCTATGGCGCTCGTTAGGGGAGGCCTATGTCCAGCAGTGGACTAATATAGGCTGATGATGAGTAATTTTAATTTAACGAGGAACGCACATCACGTTATAAATCGAGTGGAGTAGGTACGGGTATGTATCTAAGTGCTTATTTTGTAAGCCTAAAGAAATAAAGTTATTGAGTTTGAGAGTTTGAGTTTATCCAGTAATTCGATTTTGCTAGGTTTCTCATTATAAATCTCAGTTATATTTTGCCCCGATCGGTGTTTGACTTAGTACTCCAATAGTTTTATTTTACCTCAGTCAATAAGTAAGGTTAATCTCACGTTTAAATAACCTTTTGACAATGAATGAGCTTTTGTAGGTTTTGTTCAATGAAATTCTTTGAGTCTAATGCAATTTAATCTTCGGGACCAGCATTCCCCGTCGTTTGCTCACAAAGGGCGCCCAAGGTTCGCTCATAAAAGCGCTTTTGAATAGCATTTCATAGCTTTATTCCATGAAATTAAATAGGTAAAAATTTATTGATTTTATCACGTTAGTTCTTATTGTGATCATGAAATTATAATATTTGTTTATGGTGTCGTTTTACAACCGTTTAACGCATGTACTGTACGATCTGTCAAGCTTTGTACGTTCTGGCATAGATTTAAATCTATGCGTTCTGGTAGTTATGTCTGTATGTATCTGGGTAAAATGTCGATGGTATTAGGAGTCTGCTGGGTAAAATGTCGATGGTATGTATTAACGCATTCACTGGTCACCCAGTGCGACAGTATTGGGCGCGGGGTGGGCGGGGTGCCGCCAACCGACATTATAATATTGGCAATATATTGACATCTCTCTTACGGGAAGAGTGGGACATAAGTAGGTACGCATACCCAAGAGTGGAAATTATGTGATGTATCTACATAAAATTTTAGATCTTAAATCTCATAACAGGGACGAGAGGAATTTACTCGTCCCTGTCTCATAACTTCATAAGTTAATTTTAGGGCATAGGACATATATTGACGCGTCAAAATCAGGGACAATAAAATATTGGCCAGGTCAGGACGTTCTTGGTTTATTAATCGTGTTGGTATGGTTGGTATGGCCAGCGACCATACCTATTTCTAAAAGCTAGTAGCTTTCCGTTCCGAACAGAATAGATAACGAGCTAATTGCTTCCCCCTGGCCTGGCCACAGATAGTGTTAGCCTGACTCCATGTATATTGTATGTACCTAGGTCCGCATTAAATCGTCGCATCAAGCCAAGGACGTTGCAATCCGCAGTCTACATGAGCTTCACTGGCTACGGCTAGTAACACACGTATGTTGGCTGGGTTGAATAAGTAGGTACCTTCTATACCTACCTACTGCATAGCTTCCCATTCGTTCCTCTAGCTAGGTTAGGTAAGTACCAACGTAGTATTTATACGAGTTTTGGTTTGATATTATCTAGGTTATGGATGACGAGAAGACCGACCACACCGCAATGCTGAAAACGAAAGTTTTCAATCAGTGCGTCCTACCCGTCATCATGACCTACGGATCTGAGACGTGACACTCACGGTAGGGCTGGTCCACTAGTTTAAAATGTCCCAGCGAGCAATGGAGAGTGTCGCAACGCTACCCTACTTGACGCTATTTACTCATATGTATTCTATGTATGTCTATTAGTTATCTACTAAAGACATGTTTGCACACAGAATTAAACCTTGGGACGTAAAGGTACTCAGATATACTATAGCTTCTTGTAGCGGCCGTTAACGATTTGTTTGGTGTAGAAGTAATATCATAACTTTCTTACCTTTATCAATTATAAGTTAGAATTAATTGATCCTTGTTCCAACGACTTCTGTTCATATTTATTTATACTGCTTCGCATTATTAAGAGCTCTTCGGCTTATCATGAACTCTTCTGGAGCCATGATTGGTTGTTCCATCTGTAAATTGTTATAGCATCATGGTTTCCTCTGCGGAAACCACCCCACGACATATTACTGGTTACTAAGCTAATGGTCTACATAAATGGTATATATATTCATATACTCTTATAGGTTACATACTCCAATGTGGGGGACCATCGGAAGTATTTCGCTAACAGAGCTCTGGCGATCATTACAATCAGTGAGATCTCCTCTCTCTAGGAACCTCTCACTATCAATGCGTACTTAAGAACCAATCAACCTGGTCTAAGTCACGTACTTTAGCATAACGCTTTAGGTTCAAGCATCCCAGACTATCTCTGAGATCTTGAACCTATCAAGTGGATAGAACACGACGGTTACTATCCTAGTTCGTAGCTCCCACTTAAAACCAATAATATGTGTCGTCTACTAGGGCCTATGATACATAGCTTTCGTTATATCTTGCTCCCTGCTAACGTCGACGGCGGCGGTGCGACTAGCAAGGGCGCGCCATCGCGACACGGATCCGCACTTCGCTCTCTGTGTCTTCAGCCATGAAAGTGCTAGGCAATCTAGTACAGTTTAACAGGCTTTAATCCGATATTGGTAAATAATTCACTCAACATAATTTTCTCAGTGAAAAAATATTATTATGTGACGTGTGTCTAAAGACAACACCAGATCAAGTCACCATAAATTTTGTTAATCAAAAAGTTCGTTTGAATCTAGTAAAAAGATTTTATTTACATTTCGCGACTCTGCGCGACACTCCCGCCAACTAGAGCAAGGTTATCAACAAGCTGCTCGTCCATTCCTTAATCTTTTCTAAGGCACGAACAGCGGCTTGTCTCTTTTGTCTCCCTTCTCTATATTGACTATCTATGTGGTGGTTATTATCTCTTTCAACTTGTTTCTCCTCCATATCCTTATATGTCTCCTCAGGTTCATGAGATTCCACATGTGTGTCAGTATTAGCTAAGTCTGTGTTTCTATTGTCTTCATTTGTGTTACTGTTTAACATTTCGATATGATCTTGTTCTTCATTAGCTTGTTCTGCTAACACACGATCATCTGTAGAGTTCAATGATGCTTCACCATGTAAATTGATCATTTCTTCCAAAGCTACCTTGGGCAGGTTTAACTTTATTTCGTCTATTTGTGATTCATTATCTTCTTTGAATTTGTCTTTATTTTCTGTTATATCCTCATGAAGATCATCATTATATTCATATTCTATTTCTTCCATTTCCAGAGGATACAGATGAGCAATTGATCTTGTAAATACCGAGTCTCCTACTTTGACTTTGGCTACTCTGCATAGACCATCGCTTCCTTGAACAAGAGAGATTAACCTTCCCACTTTCCATCCTTCTCGGTTCTTATCACTTTTTATCTGAACGATTTGTCCAATCTTTGGCGTACTTTTTGAAGTTATACGTGGCTCTTTCTTTGAATGTCTATATCTTTCTCGAAGACTTGGAAGATAGCGATTGCAAAACATTTCCTTGAATTCCTCAAGAATTATACGAGCCCTTTTCCAGCCCTTCACCAAGTCCACCTTAATTGTGGTACCTTGTATTAAAGATTCTTCATTCGTTGTTTCTAAATTGATGCATCTTCCTGCATTGAGAAAATCTGCAGGTATTAGTATTTGTTCTACTTCGGCATCTACACATGTAAGTGGTCGTGTATTCAACACAGCTTCGATTTCTTTTATTACTGTTGCTAGTTGACTATCACCCAGCAAATGCTTATGTAGTGTTCTCTTCATACAATGTTTCACTAACCCAACTAGACGTTCATAAAAACCACCGAACCATGGTGCTAGTTCTGGTATGAATCGCCATTTTATTTTGTTCTCTACACAGTAATTATTTGTTATTATGTCTGCAATCAGTTTGAAATGTAATGCGTTGTCTGAAGTGACTAGTGTTGGTATACCTCTATTAGAAATCATTCTCCTCAAAGCGAGTAATCCTTCTTCAGCTGTTAAGTCTTTTACAACTTCTAAGTGTATTGCTCTCACAGCTAGACAAGTGAAAAGACAGATCCATCTTTTACTTGTTTTGTCTCCATTGTTGACTAAGACAGGTCCTAGATAATCTACTCCAGTGAATGTAAATGGCATACTGAAATTAACTCTTTCATGAGGTAATGCCGGTGCTAAAGGCAGCTTATATGGACCACCTCCATGTTTCACGCATCTTAAGCATCTGTGAAGAATTTTCTGCACTTGACTCTTCCCTTGAGGTATCCAATATAGTTGTCGTATTAGACTCAAGGTATGATTGACTCCAACATGATAGTTTTTCTCATGTGTCTTAATAATTACTTTCTTAGTAAATTCACATTCTTTTGGTAAAAGTATTGGATATCTTTTGTCGAATGACCATTCAGCATAACTTAGTCTTCCTTTACATCGTAATATACCATCAATATCTTTGAATAATCTCAAATTTCGACTTAGGTTGGTTTCTTTTCCATTTACTTCATCTTTAAAATATTGTAATTGTAATCCCTTTATTTCTTTTAATGTATTATCTTGTGGTTCCATTTCCTGTTCTTGCTTTTCCTTTGGCTCAAGCACCTGATCAGTTTCCATAGGTTCTTTAATTATCTCTTGATTAATTATTATATTTTGATCATTCGTCAGACCCTCCCCAACCAAGAGAGAAGTTGTTCTTGGTGCACTGATAGGCCATTTGCTAGAGTCTTTTAATAAGAACTCTGGTCCGGATAGCCATTTGAGTTTATCTTCCTTTAAGCTTGTCGGTCTGGTAGCCACATCAGCCGGATTTAAATTAGACGGAACATAACGTATTGTTAAATTCTTATTCCTTCTAATTTCCTCCATTCTCCTTGATACAAAGGGTGTTAGTAATTTATCAGAATTATACCAATCAATTACAATTTGACTATCTGTCCATAATGTCTGTTCAACATTTAACTGAAGAAATTTGAGAACATATTGTATCAAGCGATTTCCTATTAGAACTCCCAGTAATTCTAGACGTGGAATTTTTAAGTTTTCTTGGTCTTTTATTGGTACTAAACGTGATTTACCAATCACGAATCCTTTAGTCCCTTTACCAATTATGTAAACTACAGCAGCGTAAGCTTTTGTAGAAGAGTCCGTAAAACAATGTAGTTGACATTTTGTGTCTTGGTTTTTATCTATATAACATCTGGGTAGACTTATTGTCTTGATCTCGCTTAAATCTTTCTTTATTTGTTCCCATCTCTCTACTATGTCTGTGGAGAGTGGCGTATCCCACTTAATTTTCATTTTCCACAGATCTTGTAGTAGCAGTTTAGCTGGTAGTAGAGATGGTACTGTGTATCCACATGGATCATAGATAGAGGCAACACTTTTCAATATACCTCGTTTAGTATTAGCATTATTTCTATCTTTTATTATCAAATGAATTGTATCATCTTTTAGATGCCAATTCAATCCTAATATTTTTACAATTTCATCAGGACATTATGTCTGGAACTTTTTGCATAAATTCTTTTGAATTAGAACTCCATTGTCTCAGATTCATTGAGATTTCTTGGAATGCATCTTTTGTTTTTGTATATAAGTCTAATGCTTCTTCAGTTGAGTTTGTTCCAGTGATAACATTGTCTACATATATGTCAGATGCTATTTGTTTTACTATTTTTTCATTTGAATTTTGTAAATGATGTTTAATGTAGAAATGGGCTTGATAGTGTGATATCGAAAAGCACACGTGCAATCAAAAAATACTGTAAATTGTCATTATTTACTGGTTTTGTGATATTATTTAACCATAGGAAGATTCCCAGAATGTCACGAGATCGTGACATCCCTATCTTTTTATTGTAATGTCATTTGTAGAAAAACCTTTTCTACATCTGCAGATATACCTATCTGATGACATCTATATTTTATAAGCAGACCTGTTAAATCTTTTAACAGTAATGGTCCACAATAGAGACACTGATTGAGACTTTTGTTGTCTCCAGTTTTTGACGATACGTCATAGACAATTCTGACTGATTTACCCGGTGTTATGACCCCGTGATAAGGTAAATAATGGACAGGATGATCCATATTATTTTTAACCGATATTATATTTGATTCCTAACTTTTGATGTTCTTTTAACGTCGCATCATATGATGTTAAAGTTGTAGAATCTAATCGTTTAAGTAGTAATAATCATTTCCGTTTAAGTTATCTACACGATCATTAAGTGAATCATCATCCGCAAGTATATATTTATTTGAATTTATTATTATTTCTAACTTTCCTTTCGGACATGGAATTCCATCCGAAATTATTGGAACTACGTTAGCAAATAAAGTTTTAGTTTTGTTGGTTTGTTTTTGTTATTGTGGGTTTAGTATCCCATAACATTGGACAAAATGCCCTATTGTGTCCTGTTTTCTTGCAACGTTGGCAATTAAATTCAGACACACAAACATTAGAAAAAGTCCTTGTTTTAAGCAAATAAAACATCGATCTTTTAGTTTTTCTCTTCTTTCTTTAAGTGTTTTAAATCTCTTACATTGGTCACTGTAATGATCGTCATTACAGAATATGCATTGTATTTTTCGTTTTTTATTATAAGGAAAACTTTCCTTTTCTTTCTTTATTTCATAATTTCTTTTCTGTGATCGATTTCGAACGGTATTTTGAAATGCATTAGATTTTATCTTATTATATTTCTTTGAGTTCTCTTTAAACTCTTTCGGTTCATTTTTTATATGTAATGTTTCTACCGTATAATTTTTCGTATTTTCTAATCTTGATGTAAATTCGACTCTCCTTCGATTTGTATCTTCTCTAGCAGATATTATTACTTCTAGTTGTTTCCTCATGTCTCCTACGGATTCAGTTTTAATTTTTAATCTCATCTCGTAGATAATATCTTCTGGAAACTTTTCCATGATAAGAAAGCGTAAATGATTTTGATTCGTGTCTTCACCTAACGAACTTAACACTCTAAGATGTCTTTCTATTTCATTTAGAGTTTTTCTGCAATCAATTACTTTATCTGCTGCTTTTATTTTGTATAGCGCAGAATAATGAGCGTCTACAATTTGTGTTTCTTTCCCAAATCTTTCTTTGAGAGTTGAGACAGCAATTTGGTAGTTTTTATTAGTAATGTCTAATCCTTCGACAGTTCTTTTTGCTTCTCCTGTCAGTGACGCTGTCAAATATAACAGTTTATCTACATCATGCATATTTCTGGTATCAATATTTGAACTGAACTGGTCCCAAAATTGGTGCCAGTCTAAAAGATCTCCCGAAAATTGAGGTAAATCTAGCTTAGGTAGTCGACTAGACATTCTATCATCATGGTATGTTGAATTTGTAGCTGTTGTTTTTATAGAGTCAGTTTTTATTTTAATTTTCGTGTTTAGTTCGGCCAATGCCTCCTCACCTCGTAATTGTATGGAAGTGAGTTTAGATATCTCATCTGCATTAGGTTCCTTAGATACGTTGAAGTAATTGTATAATTCAGTACTAAAACGTCGTAGCATGGATTCTAGTTTAGCTAACAATATTCTTGCCGTTTCTATTGTATTGTCATCGTTTATGTTGCAGAATGCTTCATCAGACTGAATAGATAAGCGTTCGATTTCAACAGAGAACATGGACAATCGTTTTATCAAGATATCCTCCATTTTATTGTTTGGAAAAGAGAGCACCCTCTTCCTTTTACTTTTAGTCGTAGTTTAGTATCCAATGCAATGTTTCATAGCGGTTCCTTTAATTTAATAAAATAACGTGTCATATTACTTCACGATGGATTCCATCATGACGTGTACTTGCGTGACTCATCAGGCAGATACTCCATGAAAATGTACTAATATCTATTAAAATTATCGTACGACCGTTTTTATTAAATAGACTGTAAGGATTGTTTCAAATTTGTTTTATTCTGTGCGTAAACATGATAATTCATTCAATTTATAACTCGAAGTTTCCGTTTGGTAATAAATTATTCAATTTATCCAGTACAAACGATGATAAATGATGAATCTTTATTCAAATGTATATTGGTGCCATTTAGCTCACCTGAACATCAGCAAACCTTATCAATGTATCACAATAATCTCACCACTTTTCTTTCACCGCACTGCGTCTTGCTGATCAAATTGAACACTATTTTGTTTGACACAATTTGACACAATTTTTCACTTTTTCAATTGTTTATTCCAAGAAAATAAATTTATTTTCAAATCTGACGTTTTATTTTTTATTTCACTGACGTACCATTATATTTCCGTATAATGAGTTTGTATAAAAATAAAATCGAAGTTTTTATACGCAGGTTTACCCTTATTTATTTGCATAGGTAGGTACGTAAATATTATACCTATATTTACGTTCAGTTCTAAAAGCTTTTGTTTTAGTTTTTAATAAGAAAAATAGAAAAAGTCGCTGCACCACAGGATTTCTTAGAAATTAGGCAGAAAGCAAATGATAAACTTCTCACCAAACATATTCTAACTAATGCCATAGCATTCTCTAATCTGTACATCCTTGGACTTTCAGCATCCCTGGACTTTCAGCAGAACCTTAGACTTTCAGCATCCCTGCATCTCCACCATGTCGCAACGCTACCCTACTTGACGCTATTTACTCATATGTATTCTATGTATGTCTATTAGTTATCTACTAAAGACATGTTTGCACACAGAATTAAACCTTGGGACGTAAAGGTACTCAGATATACTATAGCTTCTTGTAGCGGCCGTTAACGATTTGTTTGGTGTAGAAGTAATATCATAACTTTCTTACCTTTATCAATTATAAGTTAGAATTAATTGATCCTTGTTCCAACGACTTCTGTTCATATTTATTTATACTGCTTCGCATTATTAAGAGCTCTTCGGCTTATCATGAACTCTTCTGGAGCCATGATTGGTTGTTCCATCTGTAAATTGTTATAGCATCATGGTTTCCTCTGCGGAAACCACCCCACGACATATTACTGGTTACTAAGCTAATGGTCTACATAAATGGTATATATATTCATATACTCTTATAGGTTACATACTCCAATGTGGGGGACCATCGGAAGTATTTCGCTAACAGAGCTCTGGCGATCATTACAATCAGTGAGATCTCCTCTCTCTAGGAACCTCTCACTATCAATGCGTACTTAAGAACCAATCAACCTGGTCTAAGTCACGTACTTTAGCATAACGCTTTAGGTTCAAGCATCCCAGACTATCTCTGAGATCTTGAACCTATCAAGTGGATAGAACACGACGGTTACTATCCTAGTTCGTAGCTCCCACTTAAAACCAATAATATGTGTCGTCTACTAGGGCCTATGATACATAGCTTTCGTTATATCTTGCTCCCTGCTAACGTCGACGGCGGCGGTGCGACTAGCAAGGGCGCGCCATCGCGACACGGATCCGCACTTCGCTCTCTGTGTCTTCAGCCATGAAAGTGCTAGGCAATCTAGTACAGTTTAACAGGCTTTAATCCGATATTGGTAAATAATTCACTCAACATAATTTTCTCAGTGAAAAAATATTATTATGTGACGTGTGTCTAAAGACAACACCAGATCAAGTCACCATAAATTTTGTTAATCAAAAAGTTCGTTTGAATCTAGTAAAAAGATTTTATTTACATTTCGCGACTCTGCGCGACACTCCCGCCAACTAGAGCAAGGTTATCAACAAGCTGCTCGTCCATTCCTTAATCTTTTCTAAGGCACGAACAGCGGCTTGTCTCTTTTGTCTCCCTTCTCTATATTGACTATCTATGTGGTGGTTATTATCTCTTTCAACTTGTTTCTCCTCCATATCCTTATATGTCTCCTCAGGTTCATGAGATTCCACATGTGTGTCAGTATTAGCTAAGTCTGTGTTTCTATTGTCTTCATTTGTGTTACTGTTTAACATTTCGATATGATCTTGTTCTTCATTAGCTTGTTCTGCTAACACACGATCATCTGTAGAGTTCAATGATGCTTCACCATGTAAATTGATCATTTCTTCCAAAGCTACCTTGGGCAGGTTTAACTTTATTTCGTCTATTTGTGATTCATTATCTTCTTTGAATTTGTCTTTATTTTCTGTTATATCCTCATGAAGATCATCATTATATTCATATTCTATTTCTTCCATTTCCAGAGGATACAGATGAGCAATTGATCTTGTAAATACCGAGTCTCCTACTTTGACTTTGGCTACTCTGCATAGACCATCGCTTCCTTGAACAAGAGAGATTAACCTTCCCACTTTCCATCCTTCTCGGTTCTTATCACTTTTTATCTGAACGATTTGTCCAATCTTTGGCGTACTTTTTGAAGTTATACGTGGCTCTTTCTTTGAATGTCTATATCTTTCTCGAAGACTTGGAAGATAGCGATTGCAAAACATTTCCTTGAATTCCTCAAGAATTATACGAGCCCTTTTCCAGCCCTTCACCAAGTCCACCTTAATTGTGGTACCTTGTATTAAAGATTCTTCATTCGTTGTTTCTAAATTGATGCATCTTCCTGCATTGAGAAAATCTGCAGGTATTAGTATTTGTTCTACTTCGGCATCTACACATGTAAGTGGTCGTGTATTCAACACAGCTTCGATTTCTTTTATTACTGTTGCTAGTTGACTATCACCCAGCAAATGCTTATGTAGTGTTCTCTTCATACAATGTTTCACTAACCCAACTAGACGTTCATAAAAACCACCGAACCATGGTGCTAGTTCTGGTATGAATCGCCATTTTATTTTGTTCTCTACACAGTAATTATTTGTTATTATGTCTGCAATCAGTTTGAAATGTAATGCGTTGTCTGAAGTGACTAGTGTTGGTATACCTCTATTAGAAATCATTCTCCTCAAAGCGAGTAATCCTTCTTCAGCTGTTAAGTCTTTTACAACTTCTAAGTGTATTGCTCTCACAGCTAGACAAGTGAAAAGACAGATCCATCTTTTACTTGTTTTGTCTCCATTGTTGACTAAGACAGGTCCTAGATAATCTACTCCAGTGAATGTAAATGGCATACTGAAATTAACTCTTTCATGAGGTAATGCCGGTGCTAAAGGCAGCTTATATGGACCACCTCCATGTTTCACGCATCTTAAGCATCTGTGAAGAATTTTCTGCACTTGACTCTTCCCTTGAGGTATCCAATATAGTTGTCGTATTAGACTCAAGGTATGATTGACTCCAACATGATAGTTTTTCTCATGTGTCTTAATAATTACTTTCTTAGTAAATTCACATTCTTTTGGTAAAAGTATTGGATATCTTTTGTCGAATGACCATTCAGCATAACTTAGTCTTCCTTTACATCGTAATATACCATCAATATCTTTGAATAATCTCAAATTTCGACTTAGGTTGGTTTCTTTTCCATTTACTTCATCTTTAAAATATTGTAATTGTAATCCCTTTATTTCTTTTAATGTATTATCTTGTGGTTCCATTTCCTGTTCTTGCTTTTCCTTTGGCTCAAGCACCTGATCAGTTTCCATAGGTTCTTTAATTATCTCTTGATTAATTATTATATTTTGATCATTCGTCAGACCCTCCCCAACCAAGAGAGAAGTTGTTCTTGGTGCACTGATAGGCCATTTG
The DNA here is from genome assembly GCA_946478455.1 of Eupithecia vulgata. Taxonomy (NCBI): domain Eukaryota; kingdom Metazoa; phylum Arthropoda; class Insecta; order Lepidoptera; family Geometridae; genus Eupithecia; species Eupithecia vulgata. The sequence goes on along the minus strand of OX297869.1, from coordinate 4,282,399 downwards.
CTAGAGTCTTTTAATAAGAACTCTGGTCCGGATAGCCATTTGAGTTTATCTTCCTTTAAGCTTGTCGGTCTGGTAGCCACATCAGCCGGATTTAAATTAGACGGAACATAACGTATTGTTAAATTCTTATTCCTTCTAATTTCCTCCATTCTCCTTGATACAAAGGGTGTTAGTAATTTATCAGAATTATACCAATCAATTACAATTTGACTATCTGTCCATAATGTCTGTTCAACATTTAACTGAAGAAATTTGAGAACATATTGTATCAAGCGATTTCCTATTAGAACTCCCAGTAATTCTAGACGTGGAATTTTTAAGTTTTCTTGGTCTTTTATTGGTACTAAACGTGATTTACCAATCACGAATCCTTTAGTCCCTTTACCAATTATGTAAACTACAGCAGCGTAAGCTTTTGTAGAAGAGTCCGTAAAACAATGTAGTTGACATTTTGTGTCTTGGTTTTTATCTATATAACATCTGGGTAGACTTATTGTCTTGATCTCGCTTAAATCTTTCTTTATTTGTTCCCATCTCTCTACTATGTCTGTGGAGAGTGGCGTATCCCACTTAATTTTCATTTTCCACAGATCTTGTAGTAGCAGTTTAGCTGGTAGTAGAGATGGTACTGTGTATCCACATGGATCATAGATAGAGGCAACACTTTTCAATATACCTCGTTTAGTATTAGCATTATTTCTATCTTTTATTATCAAATGAATTGTATCATCTTTTAGATGCCAATTCAATCCTAATATTTTTACAATTTCATCAGGACATTATGTCTGGAACTTTTTGCATAAATTCTTTTGAATTAGAACTCCATTGTCTCAGATTCATTGAGATTTCTTGGAATGCATCTTTTGTTTTTGTATATAAGTCTAATGCTTCTTCAGTTGAGTTTGTTCCAGTGATAACATTGTCTACATATATGTCAGATGCTATTTGTTTTACTATTTTTTCATTTGAATTTTGTAAATGATGTTTAATGTAGAAATGGGCTTGATAGTGTGATATCGAAAAGCACACGTGCAATCAAAAAATACTGTAAATTGTCATTATTTACTGGTTTTGTGATATTATTTAACCATAGGAAGATTCCCAGAATGTCACGAGATCGTGACATCCCTATCTTTTTATTGTAATGTCATTTGTAGAAAAACCTTTTCTACATCTGCAGATATACCTATCTGATGACATCTATATTTTATAAGCAGACCTGTTAAATCTTTTAACAGTAATGGTCCACAATAGAGACACTGATTGAGACTTTTGTTGTCTCCAGTTTTTGACGATACGTCATAGACAATTCTGACTGATTTACCCGGTGTTATGACCCCGTGATAAGGTAAATAATGGACAGGATGATCCATATTATTTTTAACCGATATTATATTTGATTCCTAACTTTTGATGTTCTTTTAACGTCGCATCATATGATGTTAAAGTTGTAGAATCTAATCGTTTAAGTAGTAATAATCATTTCCGTTTAAGTTATCTACACGATCATTAAGTGAATCATCATCCGCAAGTATATATTTATTTGAATTTATTATTATTTCTAACTTTCCTTTCGGACATGGAATTCCATCCGAAATTATTGGAACTACGTTAGCAAATAAAGTTTTAGTTTTGTTGGTTTGTTTTTGTTATTGTGGGTTTAGTATCCCATAACATTGGACAAAATGCCCTATTGTGTCCTGTTTTCTTGCAACGTTGGCAATTAAATTCAGACACACAAACATTAGAAAAAGTCCTTGTTTTAAGCAAATAAAACATCGATCTTTTAGTTTTTCTCTTCTTTCTTTAAGTGTTTTAAATCTCTTACATTGGTCACTGTAATGATCGTCATTACAGAATATGCATTGTATTTTTCGTTTTTTATTATAAGGAAAACTTTCCTTTTCTTTCTTTATTTCATAATTTCTTTTCTGTGATCGATTTCGAACGGTATTTTGAAATGCATTAGATTTTATCTTATTATATTTCTTTGAGTTCTCTTTAAACTCTTTCGGTTCATTTTTTATATGTAATGTTTCTACCGTATAATTTTTCGTATTTTCTAATCTTGATGTAAATTCGACTCTCCTTCGATTTGTATCTTCTCTAGCAGATATTATTACTTCTAGTTGTTTCCTCATGTCTCCTACGGATTCAGTTTTAATTTTTAATCTCATCTCGTAGATAATATCTTCTGGAAACTTTTCCATGATAAGAAAGCGTAAATGATTTTGATTCGTGTCTTCACCTAACGAACTTAACACTCTAAGATGTCTTTCTATTTCATTTAGAGTTTTTCTGCAATCAATTACTTTATCTGCTGCTTTTATTTTGTATAGCGCAGAATAATGAGCGTCTACAATTTGTGTTTCTTTCCCAAATCTTTCTTTGAGAGTTGAGACAGCAATTTGGTAGTTTTTATTAGTAATGTCTAATCCTTCGACAGTTCTTTTTGCTTCTCCTGTCAGTGACGCTGTCAAATATAACAGTTTATCTACATCATGCATATTTCTGGTATCAATATTTGAACTGAACTGGTCCCAAAATTGGTGCCAGTCTAAAAGATCTCCCGAAAATTGAGGTAAATCTAGCTTAGGTAGTCGACTAGACATTCTATCATCATGGTATGTTGAATTTGTAGCTGTTGTTTTTATAGAGTCAGTTTTTATTTTAATTTTCGTGTTTAGTTCGGCCAATGCCTCCTCACCTCGTAATTGTATGGAAGTGAGTTTAGATATCTCATCTGCATTAGGTTCCTTAGATACGTTGAAGTAATTGTATAATTCAGTACTAAAACGTCGTAGCATGGATTCTAGTTTAGCTAACAATATTCTTGCCGTTTCTATTGTATTGTCATCGTTTATGTTGCAGAATGCTTCATCAGACTGAATAGATAAGCGTTCGATTTCAACAGAGAACATGGACAATCGTTTTATCAAGATATCCTCCATTTTATTGTTTGGAAAAGAGAGCACCCTCTTCCTTTTACTTTTAGTCGTAGTTTAGTATCCAATGCAATGTTTCATAGCGGTTCCTTTAATTTAATAAAATAACGTGTCATATTACTTCACGATGGATTCCATCATGACGTGTACTTGCGTGACTCATCAGGCAGATACTCCATGAAAATGTACTAATATCTATTAAAATTATCGTACGACCGTTTTTATTAAATAGACTGTAAGGATTGTTTCAAATTTGTTTTATTCTGTGCGTAAACATGATAATTCATTCAATTTATAACTCGAAGTTTCCGTTTGGTAATAAATTATTCAATTTATCCAGTACAAACGATGATAAATGATGAATCTTTATTCAAATGTATATTGGTGCCATTTAGCTCACCTGAACATCAGCAAACCTTATCAATGTATCACAATAATCTCACCACTTTTCTTTCACCGCACTGCGTCTTGCTGATCAAATTGAACACTATTTTGTTTGACACAATTTGACACAATTTTTCACTTTTTCAATTGTTTATTCCAAGAAAATAAATTTATTTTCAAATCTGACGTTTTATTTTTTATTTCACTGACGTACCATTATATTTCCGTATAATGAGTTTGTATAAAAATAAAATCGAAGTTTTTATACGCAGGTTTACCCTTATTTATTTGCATAGGTAGGTACGTAAATATTATACCTATATTTACGTTCAGTTCTAAAAGCTTTTGTTTTAGTTTTTAATAAGAAAAATAGAAAAAGTCGCTGCACCACAGGATTTCTTAGAAATTAGGCAGAAAGCAAATGATAAACTTCTCACCAAACATATTCTAACTAATGCCATAGCATTCTCTAATCTGTACATCCTTGGACTTTCAGCATCCCTGGACTTTCAGCAGAACCTTAGACTTTCAGCATCCCTGCATCTCCACCATGTCGCAACGCTACCCTACTTGACGCTATTTACTCATATGTATTCTATGTATGTCTATTAGTTATCTACTAAAGACATGTTTGCACACAGAATTAAACCTTGGGACGTAAAGGTACTCAGATATACTATAGCTTCTTGTAGCGGCCGTTAACGATTTGTTTGGTGTAGAAGTAATATCATAACTTTCTTACCTTTATCAATTATAAGTTAGAATTAATTGATCCTTGTTCCAACGACTTCTGTTCATATTTATTTATACTGCTTCGCATTATTAAGAGCTCTTCGGCTTATCATGAACTCTTCTGGAGCCATGATTGGTTGTTCCATCTGTAAATTGTTATAGCATCATGGTTTCCTCTGCGGAAACCACCCCACGACATATTACTGGTTACTAAGCTAATGGTCTACATAAATGGTATATATATTCATATACTCTTATAGGTTACATACTCCAATGTGGGGGACCATCGGAAGTATTTCGCTAACAGAGCTCTGGCGATCATTACAATCAGTGAGATCTCCTCTCTCTAGGAACCTCTCACTATCAATGCGTACTTAAGAACCAATCAACCTGGTCTAAGTCACGTACTTTAGCATAACGCTTTAGGTTCAAGCATCCCAGACTATCTCTGAGATCTTGAACCTATCAAGTGGATAGAACACGACGGTTACTATCCTAGTTCGTAGCTCCCACTTAAAACCAATAATATGTGTCGTCTACTAGGGCCTATGATACATAGCTTTCGTTATATCTTGCTCCCTGCTAACGTCGACGGCGGCGGTGCGACTAGCAAGGGCGCGCCATCGCGACACGGATCCGCACTTCGCTCTCTGTGTCTTCAGCCATGAAAGTGCTAGGCAATCTAGTACAGTTTAACAGGCTTTAATCCGATATTGGTAAATAATTCACTCAACATAATTTTCTCAGTGAAAAAATATTATTATGTGACGTGTGTCTAAAGACAACACCAGATCAAGTCACCATAAATTTTGTTAATCAAAAAGTTCGTTTGAATCTAGTAAAAAGATTTTATTTACATTTCGCGACTCTGCGCGACACTCCCGCCAACTAGAGCAAGGTTATCAACAAGCTGCTCGTCCATTCCTTAATCTTTTCTAAGGCACGAACAGCGGCTTGTCTCTTTTGTCTCCCTTCTCTATATTGACTATCTATGTGGTGGTTATTATCTCTTTCAACTTGTTTCTCCTCCATATCCTTATATGTCTCCTCAGGTTCATGAGATTCCACATGTGTGTCAGTATTAGCTAAGTCTGTGTTTCTATTGTCTTCATTTGTGTTACTGTTTAACATTTCGATATGATCTTGTTCTTCATTAGCTTGTTCTGCTAACACACGATCATCTGTAGAGTTCAATGATGCTTCACCATGTAAATTGATCATTTCTTCCAAAGCTACCTTGGGCAGGTTTAACTTTATTTCGTCTATTTGTGATTCATTATCTTCTTTGAATTTGTCTTTATTTTCTGTTATATCCTCATGAAGATCATCATTATATTCATATTCTATTTCTTCCATTTCCAGAGGATACAGATGAGCAATTGATCTTGTAAATACCGAGTCTCCTACTTTGACTTTGGCTACTCTGCATAGACCATCGCTTCCTTGAACAAGAGAGATTAACCTTCCCACTTTCCATCCTTCTCGGTTCTTATCACTTTTTATCTGAACGATTTGTCCAATCTTTGGCGTACTTTTTGAAGTTATACGTGGCTCTTTCTTTGAATGTCTATATCTTTCTCGAAGACTTGGAAGATAGCGATTGCAAAACATTTCCTTGAATTCCTCAAGAATTATACGAGCCCTTTTCCAGCCCTTCACCAAGTCCACCTTAATTGTGGTACCTTGTATTAAAGATTCTTCATTCGTTGTTTCTAAATTGATGCATCTTCCTGCATTGAGAAAATCTGCAGGTATTAGTATTTGTTCTACTTCGGCATCTACACATGTAAGTGGTCGTGTATTCAACACAGCTTCGATTTCTTTTATTACTGTTGCTAGTTGACTATCACCCAGCAAATGCTTATGTAGTGTTCTCTTCATACAATGTTTCACTAACCCAACTAGACGTTCATAAAAACCACCGAACCATGGTGCTAGTTCTGGTATGAATCGCCATTTTATTTTGTTCTCTACACAGTAATTATTTGTTATTATGTCTGCAATCAGTTTGAAATGTAATGCGTTGTCTGAAGTGACTAGTGTTGGTATACCTCTATTAGAAATCATTCTCCTCAAAGCGAGTAATCCTTCTTCAGCTGTTAAGTCTTTTACAACTTCTAAGTGTATTGCTCTCACAGCTAGACAAGTGAAAAGACAGATCCATCTTTTACTTGTTTTGTCTCCATTGTTGACTAAGACAGGTCCTAGATAATCTACTCCAGTGAATGTAAATGGCATACTGAAATTAACTCTTTCATGAGGTAATGCCGGTGCTAAAGGCAGCTTATATGGACCACCTCCATGTTTCACGCATCTTAAGCATCTGTGAAGAATTTTCTGCACTTGACTCTTCCCTTGAGGTATCCAATATAGTTGTCGTATTAGACTCAAGGTATGATTGACTCCAACATGATAGTTTTTCTCATGTGTCTTAATAATTACTTTCTTAGTAAATTCACATTCTTTTGGTAAAAGTATTGGATATCTTTTGTCGAATGACCATTCAGCATAACTTAGTCTTCCTTTACATCGTAATATACCATCAATATCTTTGAATAATCTCAAATTTCGACTTAGGTTGGTTTCTTTTCCATTTACTTCATCTTTAAAATATTGTAATTGTAATCCCTTTATTTCTTTTAATGTATTATCTTGTGGTTCCATTTCCTGTTCTTGCTTTTCCTTTGGCTCAAGCACCTGATCAGTTTCCATAGGTTCTTTAATTATCTCTTGATTAATTATTATATTTTGATCATTCGTCAGACCCTCCCCAACCAAGAGAGAAGTTGTTCTTGGTGCACTGATAGGCCATTTGCTAGAGTCTTTTAATAAGAACTCTGGTCCGGATAGCCATTTGAGTTTATCTTCCTTTAAGCTTGTCGGTCTGGTAGCCACATCAGCCGGATTTAAATTAGACGGAACATAACGTATTGTTAAATTCTTATTCCTTCTAATTTCCTCCATTCTCCTTGATACAAAGGGTGTTAGTAATTTATCAGAATTATACCAATCAATTACAATTTGACTATCTGTCCATAATGTCTGTTCAACATTTAACTGAAGAAATTTGAGAACATATTGTATCAAGCGATTTCCTATTAGAACTCCCAGTAATTCTAGACGTGGAATTTTTAAGTTTTCTTGGTCTTTTATTGGTACTAAACGTGATTTACCAATCACGAATCCTTTAGTCCCTTTACCAATTATGTAAACTACAGCAGCGTAAGCTTTTGTAGAAGAGTCCGTAAAACAATGTAGTTGACATTTTGTGTCTTGGTTTTTATCTATATAACATCTGGGTAGACTTATTGTCTTGATCTCGCTTAAATCTTTCTTTATTTGTTCCCATCTCTCTACTATGTCTGTGGAGAGTGGCGTATCCCACTTAATTTTCATTTTCCACAGATCTTGTAGTAGCAGTTTAGCTGGTAGTAGAGATGGTACTGTGTATCCACATGGATCATAGATAGAGGCAACACTTTTCAATATACCTCGTTTAGTATTAGCATTATTTCTATCTTTTATTATCAAATGAATTGTATCATCTTTTAGATGCCAATTCAATCCTAATATTTTTACAATTTCATCAGGACATTATGTCTGGAACTTTTTGCATAAATTCTTTTGAATTAGAACTCCATTGTCTCAGATTCATTGAGATTTCTTGGAATGCATCTTTTGTTTTTGTATATAAGTCTAATGCTTCTTCAGTTGAGTTTGTTCCAGTGATAACATTGTCTACATATATGTCAGATGCTATTTGTTTTACTATTTTTTCATTTGAATTTTGTAAATGATGTTTAATGTAGAAATGGGCTTGATAGTGTGATATCGAAAAGCACACGTGCAATCAAAAAATACTGTAAATTGTCATTATTTACTGGTTTTGTGATATTATTTAACCATAGGAAGATTCCCAGAATGTCACGAGATCGTGACATCCCTATCTTTTTATTGTAATGTCATTTGTAGAAAAACCTTTTCTACATCTGCAGATATACCTATCTGATGACATCTATATTTTATAAGCAGACCTGTTAAATCTTTTAACAGTAATGGTCCACAATAGAGACACTGATTGAGACTTTTGTTGTCTCCAGTTTTTGACGATACGTCATAGACAATTCTGACTGATTTACCCGGTGTTATGACCCCGTGATAAGGTAAATAATGGACAGGATGATCCATATTATTTTTAACCGATATTATATTTGATTCCTAACTTTTGATGTTCTTTTAACGTCGCATCATATGATGTTAAAGTTGTAGAATCTAATCGTTTAAGTAGTAATAATCATTTCCGTTTAAGTTATCTACACGATCATTAAGTGAATCATCATCCGCAAGTATATATTTATTTGAATTTATTATTATTTCTAACTTTCCTTTCGGACATGGAATTCCATCCGAAATTATTGGAACTACGTTAGCAAATAAAGTTTTAGTTTTGTTGGTTTGTTTTTGTTATTGTGGGTTTAGTATCCCATAACATTGGACAAAATGCCCTATTGTGTCCTGTTTTCTTGCAACGTTGGCAATTAAATTCAGACACACAAACATTAGAAAAATGTCCTTGTTTTAAGCAAATAAAACATCGATCTTTTAGTTTTTCTCTTCTTTCTTTAAGTGTTTTAAATCTCTTACATTGGTCACTGTAATGATCGTCATTACAGAATATGCATTGTATTTTTCGTTTTTTATTATAAGGAAAACTTTCCTTTTCTTTCTTTATTTCATAATTTCTTTTCTGTGATCGATTTCGAACGGTATTTTGAAATGCATTAGATTTTATCTTATTATATTTCTTTGAGTTCTCTTTAAACTCTTTCGGTTCATTTTTTATATGTAATGTTTCTACCGTATAATTTTTCGTATTTTCTAATCTTGATGTAAATTCGACTCTCCTTCGATTTGTATCTTCTCTAGCAGATATTATTACTTCTAGTTGTTTCCTCATGTCTCCTACGGATTCAGTTTTAATTTTTAATCTCATCTCGTAGATAATATCTTCTGGAAACTTTTCCATGATAAGAAAGCGTAAATGATTTTGATTCGTGTCTTCACCTAACGAACTTAACACTCTAAGATGTCTTTCTATTTCATTTAGAGTTTTTCTGCAATCAATTACTTTATCTGCTGCTTTTATTTTGTATAGCGCAGAATAATGAGCGTCTACAATTTGTGTTTCTTTCCCAAATCTTTCTTTGAGAGTTGAGACAGCAATTTGGTAGTTTTTATTAGTAATGTCTAATCCTTCGACAGTTCTTTTTGCTTCTCCTGTCAGTGACGCTGTCAAATATAACAGTTTATCTACATCATGCATATTTCTGGTATCAATATTTGAACTGAACTGGTCCCAAAATTGGTGCCAGTCTAAAAGATCTCCCGAAAATTGAGGTAAATCTAGCTTAGGTAGTCGACTAGACATTCTATCATCATGGTATGTTGAATTTGTAGCTGTTGTTTTTATAGAGTCAGTTTTTATTTTAATTTTCGTGTTTAGTTCGGCCAATGCCTCCTCACCTCGTAATTGTATGGAAGTGAGTTTAGATATCTCATCTGCATTAGGTTCCTTAGATACGTTGAAGTAATTGTATAATTCAGTACTAAAACGTCGTAGCATGGATTCTAGTTTAGCTAACAATATTCTTGCCGTTTCTATTGTATTGTCATCGTTTATGTTGCAGAATGCTTCATCAGACTGAATAGATAAGCGTTCGATTTCAACAGAGAACATGGACAATCGTTTTATCAAGATATCCTCCATTTTATTGTTTGGAAAAGAGAGCACCCTCTTCCTTTTACTTTTAGTCGTAGTTTAGTATCCAATGCAATGTTTCATAGCGGTTCCTTTAATTTAATAAAATAACGTGTCATATTACTTCACGATGGATTCCATCATGACGTGTACTTGCGTGACTCATCAGGCAGATACTCCATGAAAATGTACTAATATCTATTAAAATTATCGTACGACCGTTTTTATTAAATAGACTGTAAGGATTGTTTCAAATTTGTTTTATTCTGTGCGTAAACATGATAATTCATTCAATTTATAACTCGAAGTTTCCGTTTGGTAATAAATTATTCAATTTATCCAGTACAAACGATGATAAATGATGAATCTTTATTCAAATGTATATTGGTGCCATTTAGCTCACCTGAACATCAGCAAACCTTATCAATGTATCACAATAATCTCACCACTTTTCTTTCACCGCACTGCGTCTTGCTGATCAAATTGAACACTATTTTGTTTGACACAATTTGACACAATTTTTCACTTTTTCAATTGTTTATTCCAAGAAAATAAATTTATTTTCAAATCTGACGTTTTATTTTTTATTTCACTGACGTACCATTATATTTCCGTATAATGAGTTTGTATAAAAATAAAATCGAAGTTTTTATACGCAGGTTTACCCTTATTTATTTGCATAGGTAGGTACGTAAATATTATACCTATATTTACGTTCAGTTCTAAAAGCTTTTGTTTTAGTTTTTAATAAGAAAAATAGAAAAAGTCGCTGCACCACAGGATTTCTTAGAAATTAGGCAGAAAGCAAATGATAAACTTCTCACCAAACATATTCTAACTAATGCCATAGCATTCTCTAATCTGTACATCCTTGGACTTTCAGCATCCCTGGACTTTCAGCAGAACCTTAGACTTTCAGCATCCCTGCATCTCCACCATGTCGCAACGCTACCCTACTTGACGCTATTTACTCATATGTATTCTATGTATGTCTATTAGTTATCTACTAAAGACATGTTTGCACACAGAATTAAACCTTGGGACGTAAAGGTACTCAGATATACTATAGCTTCTTGTAGCGGCCGTTAACGATTTGTTTGGTGTAGAAGTAATATCATAACTTTCTTACCTTTATCAATTATAAGTTAGAATTAATTGATCCTTGTTCCAACGACTTCTGTTCATATTTATTTATACTGCTTCGCATTATTAAGAGCTCTTCGGCTTATCATGAACTCTTCTGGAGCCATGATTGGTTGTTCCATCTGTAAATTGTTATAGCATCATGGTTTCCTCTGCGGAAACCACCCCACGACATATTACTGGTTACTAAGCTAATGGTCTACATAAATGGTATATATATTCATATACTCTTATAGGTTACATACTCCAATGTGGGGGACCATCGGAAGTATTTCGCTAACAGAGCTCTGGCGATCATTACAATCAGTGAGATCTCCTCTCTCTAGGAACCTCTCACTATCAATGCGTACTTAAGAACCAATCAACCTGGTCTAAGTCACGTACTTTAGCATAACGCTTTAGGTTCAAGCATCCCAGACTATCTCTGAGATCTTGAACCTATCAAGTGGATAGAACACGACGGTTACTATCCTAGTTCGTAGCTCCCACTTAAAACCAATAATATGTGTCGTCTACTAGGGCCTATGATACATAGCTTTCGTTATATCTTGCTCCCTGCTAACGTCGACGGCGGCGGTGCGACTAGCAAGGGCGCGCCATCGCGACACGGATCCGCACTTCGCTCTCTGTGTCTTCAGCCATGAAAGTGCTAGGCAATCTAGTACAGTTTAACAGGCTTTAATCCGATATTGGTAAATAATTCACTCAACATAATTTTCTCAGTGAAAAAATATTATTATGTGACGTGTGTCTAAAGACAACACCAGATCAAGTCACCATAAATTTTGTTAATCAAAAAGTTCGTTTGAATCTAGTAAAAAGATTTTATTTACATTTCGCGACTCTGCGCGACAGAGAGAGCTATTCTCGGAGTTTCTCTGAAGGATAGGGTTAGCAACGAATACATCCGACAGCGAACCAAGGTTATCGACATAGCTCGAAGGAGCAATATGAAGTGGCAGTGGGCTGGCCATATCTGGAAAAGAACCGACAACCGCTGCTGGGGTAAACGTGTTCTTGACTGGAGACCGCGGCCTGGCAAACGTAGTGTAAGACGCCCTCCGACCAGGTGGGATGACGATGGCAGATGCTGGATGCGGCAAGCTGAATATGCGCTATGGCGCTCATTACGGGAGGCCTATATCCAACAATGGACTACTATAGGCTGAGAATAATGGTGATGATGATTATCTAGGTATCTACTCATTTTCTGACCTAGGTAGGCAAAGATGTACCTACCTCCTCATCCGCACACATTTTAAGTAAATGTACCGTAGTAAGGTACCTACGTTCACGCCACTGCTATTTACCTATGCTACTAGGGCAAGGTATTAGGTAATCATAACTACGCTTGGCTCACAGATTGGTGATCGCAGCGCAGGTGTCAGAAATCTACAAAAGGAAGATGCTCTGCCCTCGTAAGCCAGAAGGCGGTATCTAAAAAATACCGGCTAAGTGCGAGTCGGACTCGCGCACGAAGGGTTCCGTTCCCTTAACTATAAAAAACAACTTTTCTGTAAAAAAAATACTTAAATATTTATTTTATTCTGTTTTTTATTGCTAATTGTTGTTATAGCGGCAACCGTGATAACTACATCCGGGGGTATCAAATAAAAGGCATTGTTTTGTAAATTTAAAAACAGTTTTCGAAATTTCTGTAGTTTTCATACTTTTCAAAATATTGCCATTCGAAAAAGGTCGAAAAATTGATTGTCCAAATAATTAGCAATTGTTCGAAACCCTCGGCGCGCGAGTTACATTCGCACTTGACGGATCTTGTTTATTTTATCTATGGTTGTACTAACCTACCTATACCGGATATAAACCTAAACGAAAGTCATATCTTAATTTTTAATTTTATTTTCAGGTTCGGTCTTCGTCTCAATATTTTATGACAATGTTTTCTCAGCACATCAAAGGTAAGTACTCAATACTCAAAGATTTATTGCTTACATGTGTACATAGGTCTTAAGTCCAGCAGCATGCACCCTGCAAGGGCACGGCAATATAAAAATGTGAGTGCTAGGTGGCTATGTACAGCAGATAATCATAGGCTTATCTAAACTAAACTTTTACATACCTATGAAGTAAATTATATGGAACATTGGAAACTTATTCTATTTACTTATTTACTTCTAAAAAGGTATAACTATGTAGATGTAGAGAAACCTATAAAACAAAATTGAATTAGGTAAGTAGATTAAATAAAAATTAAATTAGAGGGAGAGATCAAGGAACATCAATTTGTTGGATCTGTTTTTCAAAATATTCTTCAAGGGGCTATAAAAGCATTTTTCTAGTAGAAATTTAATATATAATAATAAAAAAAAGAATTTTTCTAGTATGTACGTAAGTACTTTACTTAGGTAGGTACTTTATTAAGTTCTTTTGTAAACTTACGCGATCTGAACAATTAATTATTTTATTAGTACTAGTACCTACTTACTACCTATAGTACCTATTGAAAACCAAGTAGGTAAGGGTAATTAGTTACAAATAATGCTGCCTCCGCTTCGCAGAGGGGCGGTAGCTCCAGTTTGCCAGTCATCCCGTGACCACGACAGTGTGTAAACCTGTCGAAACGTCGGTAAATAAACGCGATAAATACCCGTCTAATAATAAGTACAATGTACTTATAAATAAATAAATGACTATGTTATGTAGGCATTGAACTTAATTAATTATTAGTAGTAAGTATGTCATACTATGCCTACATAACATAGTCATTTATTTATCCACTCGACGTTCCTTAATTTCCTGCAGATCGTACAAACATTTGTTCCGGGGCGGGAATCGAACCCACCGCAACCATTTGCGTCGCAAACAGACCTTCGCCCACCGCGCCACAGAGGTCAAAAACTAATTACCTACTCACAAATAATTTTAGTTTTCTCTCAAACGATTAGCATTATCGAAATTTTAAAAAGACAAAGAAAGTAAATCGCTACTCCAGAAATGAGCAAAAACGTGAATATCGATGCTACCCACCTGCTACAACTCAAGAAAGGATTACAAAAGTAGCGGCCAACTTCACAGAGGTCGAAGCCTTAAGGTGAAGTAGGTCCCAAAACTCAGGTTTTGCCTAGACGGAAAAACAGTTTTAAGGCAAGAAAACATAATTTTTTAAAATCTTTTTTGATGAGCATCAATAGTTTAGGATTTTCGTTAGTAAGTTATGGGAGCCGAAACACGATTGACTCAACTTGACTCGATAGAAAGAAATCGCAAAGTTTCTTCTAAATTTTGCATTTTTACTACGGAAAACCAGTTTCATTTGCTCGTTACTTAACATATTTGAATGAAATATTGTCTAAAAAATACTTAAGACGAATAGTAAGGCAAATGACCTTGGACCTTTCCGTACGCCTTTATGCAGCAAAGAATGCTTGTTTTCGGTTCAGCATACTATGTAGTGCCATAATCAACCAAATAATAGGATCCTCTGCGGTTGGGCGACGTATATCTGGTCAAGTTTGAATCACAGATTTTGTAGGTGCAAATACGTTTTTACGTTTGATTTCATTAATTTGACTGCTTTTCGAAGCTAATGGACCTCCAAGCGGTAGGTATGAACTATGTGAATCACTATACTGAATTTGGTACTAATCGAATTTGAGTTTTGGGTTTGAAGCCGCTACACATACACTATAACTAACAGTATAACAACTACACTATGATTAACAGCAATTATTTGGAACCTCCAAGGGACCTTTCAGGATGTGTGTTACAGGATATATAAATTTCAGAGCTCCACAATCAATATTTTCGTCGGAAACCGGGTTCGAAAACACCTAATTTTCTTGTTTTTGCCTCACTATGCGCCTTAACTAAACACTTTAGAGGATTATGGTTTTAGTTTTTTGCGAAAGAGTATTATTTTAGAGCAACAACAAAGGGGTTTGAAGATTTTGGCCCTAAAATCAGCCGCCATTTTGTTTTTTCTTCAAAGTCGCCGCGCACAATAAAAGTTATATATTTGGACAGAGGACACTAAAATAAATAGAAAATGTTCTCTAACATAATGCCCTAAAGCGTCAGGTTTCCGAGATATTCACATGTAAAGAAAAAAAAAATATTTTCATCTGTTAATTTCTCAGGAACCTGACACTTTAGGACGTTATACTATGGAACATTTTTTATTTGTTTTGATGTCTTCTATCCAAATATGTAACTTTCATCGTGCGCGGCGATTTTGAAAAATGAACAAATTTTAGGGCCACCCTCCATACAAAAATCTTCAAACCCCTTTATAAATAAAAAGCAGTGAAATTGCGCGCGGGCCGGCTCTTGCGTCCCTTTCTCGCTTTCACTGCGCGGTGTTCGATCGTCCTTGTCTCGAAAATACGAACGTACTTCGCCTTAATCTATTTTCGAAGTTTATGACCGTAGATCTTAGAGCAAAGCCGTAGATGGATAGCCTTCTTACTCTAAATTTATGATGACACTCTGACACCGTAGTCTACACTACACTGACACTAGCAGAGTCGCGACGAACAGCATGCGGTGCCATAAAGAAGAAGTTTAAACCATATTATGACACTCTGACTGTGTTGCCACATCTTCCTGATTTTTGAACAGTCGACTGATCTAATGATATTTTTTTACCATTCGTGAAATCTACCTGCTGTCTCTAAAATAGACATAAAAGGCCTTATAACAAAAAAAAAAAACAAATTAAAAATTCCAATTCACTTGTTTATTGTTTTGTTTGTGTTATTTCCATTTCGAGTATATTCTCGCTGAATGAATCCTCTCTTTTTCTGATAACTCCGTTTATCAGAGAGGTTAGATTCAGCGTGTTCCGTGGTACATTCTTTTTGTAGAAAGTACCACGGAACGGAACACCATCGTAGGTATTAAATGTACCAACATATAATAATATAATGCTGCGTAGTATGCTGCTATTTAAACATGCTGTGTAGG
The DNA here is from genome assembly GCA_946478455.1 of Eupithecia vulgata. Taxonomy (NCBI): domain Eukaryota; kingdom Metazoa; phylum Arthropoda; class Insecta; order Lepidoptera; family Geometridae; genus Eupithecia; species Eupithecia vulgata. The sequence goes on along the minus strand of OX297869.1, from coordinate 4,266,514 downwards.
TACACATATTTAGGGATACAGTCTAGTTTTTATTATTGTCTCCTCCTATTTGTATTATATTTGATTGTATTCTATTTTGTGTGCCAAATCAATAAATAAAGTATAGGTACACTACCTACCTGAAACAGCCTGACCCATTGAATATTAAAAAATCTCGGTGAAATCCGAACTGATGATTAGCTTTGATCAATGTTTTCATGCACGAAGTTTCTCAACAACCTAGGGTACCTAGGTACACCACCTAATTTCACAAACTTGAGAGCAATGTATTCGCATTTCGCTTTGCAACTTGGCTACTCTGACAAACCCCACATTGAAGCTTAAAAGATACCTACTCATACATACACTCATCACATCAAAAAAAAATATAATCAGTTCATCCGTTCTGGAACTATGGAGAATGAGACAAAAATACGTAGGTACAGATCAGTACTCAGTACTTTCGCAAGCATTTTTCGCGTCTAGGGCTGAAAAAAGATATTTTTCTTAATCTACTGATTTTTACTCGCTTTCTTAGGTATTTTATTTTGTTAAAGATCATCAGAGCATCAGTCAGAGTCAGTGATGCCAGATCAAATTTAACAAAAAGCTCTGATGGATGTCACAGACGCGTAGACGCTACCGGCAGAGTCGCGGCGAAAAACAATCGTCGCCATAAAGAAGAAGTTGAAGTATTTTCTTTGATTCCAAAGAAAGATAATTTAACGCTACGCTAAAATTTGATTCAATCACTTCATCCCACAAAAAACTATTACTCCTAGCGCTTCATCCATATTAAGAAGATGCGTTAGCATCCCCTAGTACATCTGTGATAAGAAGTATACTTCATCTCTCTCACTTCGTTTCGTTTCGTATTTTTGAATTTTCTATCTTGCCGGTCGATAGAAAGCAGAATCTTTTTGATTCCGAGAATCTATGTTATTCTAAGCAGCGGAAAAACAATACAATACCATCAACTATAAGTGGTATGTAACTTCTTCCAAAGTGTTTCCCGCATCCATAAACTTATCCTTAAACTTAAAGTGGACCATTGTTTTCAGAAAAGCTAAAATCTCTGAGCATGTCGAGATTCCGATTTGGACGACAGCACGACGGCTACCGCCTGGTTTCGAATGACGACAGTGGATTCTCCGACGCACAGTTTGAAGAGCCTCCTGTAAAGATACCATGGAAAGCTATTACACTGGCTGCATTCTTATTCGTTGTCGGAACTATTTTACTGATAGTTGGTAGCCTTATAGTGACCGGACATATAGATACTAAGTACTCTGACCGTTTGTGGCCTATGATTGTATTAGGTGGCATCATGTTTCTTCCAGGGGCATATCATATTAGAATAGCTTATTATGCCTACAAAGAGTGTCCCGGATTTAGTTTTAATGATATACCAGAATTAGATTAATTTTAGTTACTTGTGATAAAGTCATTACATACTTGACCCCCAGTTTTGTAAGGCCAATGTACAGTGGTTTAGCCACAGCAGAATGTGAGATTAATTCACGAATCTCTCATTTAGGCCAATAGATCTGAATAATAATTATGAAATGACATTTTGTTTTGTCTTAGCAATTTATACATTGTTTTAGGAATGTTATTGTAGATTTTTAACTTTATGGCAAGTTTTAGATGTACCTAGACCTACTTGTAAGATAAACTATCATTCTTTACTATAAAAACTATCTAGCTTATTTAAAGCTATTCACTCTATCATTGGTATTTATTTATTTATGTTGATTATTGTGTTTCTTTAGAAGAAATTAAATTTCGGCACTAATCTTCCAATATTTCTATGAGATTATTCCACCGTAGCTAATTAAATGTGTTCAATGACATTATAAACATTTACAATTTGTGTTTTATTTGCTTCTATTCTATTAGCTTCTGCCATGCGTTTTGCCCTGATTTTTTTTTAAATCTATTCAGTCCTTTATGGATTTAAAGAATTATGCTAGACTGCAAAACCAAATCCTTATCAATTGGTAGTCAGGATTAGGTCTGCTGGTTCTAGCCCCGAGTTTCATAGCCACACAGGTTCCACAGTGCATGTTTTTTTTCTCATCCACCTTGCTCATCTCTTCATCTTTCTCATCCATTTTGCTACTCATATTACCATCTGGTGAAAGATTCAAACTAAAGCATCGCTAACTCGATGAACTAAAGTGATATTTTTTATTTTGGTCGCTTCTGTATGTAGACTAAAGTAAAGAAGCGACGAAGAAACCTTTAGCTTGTTAGTTGTTATTTTTCAAGATGGAGCAAAACCCGTCCCAAGCTTTTTTATCTTTTAGTCTGATAATTTTGTAGTAAGCATTTTTGCACAGAAAGGTTTTTACAATTTGTTTGAATTTATTTACTTACTGATATATTTTGCAACTCACTAGGAATTTTGTTATTATATTTATTATTTATATTTTAATTAATTTTGTTGTAGAAGCGTATACTATTGCCCTTTAAAAGATACATAAATTTTGTGAAGCCTAGTTGTGGGCACAGCAAGTTTATGTTTATTTCTAGTACCTTTAGTACTATACTTATTAATCTGTGCTAGTACCTATTTATATTAAGTACCTAAATCGCTATTTTTAGGGAAGCTTTGATATTTTTATAAGTGTAGGTAGTACAAAAAGTTTTCATAAATATTGACAGGGAACTGATGACGTTATTGATTAGAACGTAGATGGATTGATTAGAACAACTACACCCTAGTTGTTGAGCACCCCGTTCTACTTAATATCTTAATTTTAGGAAAATAATAATAGTTAGAATTACGCGCACAAGTCAAAATATATTACCTATATTAAATGCCTGAGTAGGTGTACTTACCTACATATATAACAAACAAACAGCTTCTATTAGTGCTTTGTACATATAGTTGTAATTCAATAACACCTTGTTTCTTATTTGATAATAATTACTAGGTATTATAACGTGCTTATTTTGTAAGCTTAAAGAAATAAACGTTATTGATATTTGAGTTAAGGTGGATGAAGGGTCAATGCCATAATAGTTATTGAACACATAAAACCTAGATAGTTTAGAAATAGGCTTGGTAGCATTTTTTATTTATTGAGTTGATGAAGAACCAAATCTAATAGTACTTACCTACATTTTAAGAATGGTTAACAATCAAAGATTAAATTTTTGTTAACAATATCTCTAACTAAATAACATCTCGCCCCCAAGGGGGCAGGGCAGGTACAAGAAGAGTCCCATGTCTATGATAGATTAAAAACAAAAATCTCAGGTGCAAAATGGTATATTAATAGTGCTAAATAACTTTGCACGAGGTGTTGTTGTCACACCCTGGTAACAAAAGGTTACCATGCTAATAATTACCTCGTTTTTCATACTCAAGTGAAACCTGTTTAACAAAAGAAAATTACTTACAATCATGGGACGTGCTGATTTCTTGACTCAGCATAAGATGCTGGCATGCAGAAACATCCTTCCTATAAGGATTTGAGAAAAACAAAAATTCATTAGGTATAGTTTAATGACATCAATTGATAATTCAATAAATAGATTGATAAGTCACTTTACAACTTGTGAGATTTAAAGTAAATCACATTGATTCACAATGATTTATTCATAAACATTCCAACCTATCTAAATTGCACTTTACCTATTCGCCCGCTTTCCTTTCTTAGTATGAGTGAAACTAGTCTGGGGTAATGGTATTGAGTGTCCTGTTTTCTTGAGATGGTCAAACAATTTGTTCTTAGATGGAAAGTCTGTTTGACAGATTGCGCACCTAAGATTAGGAGCTGTGCTAGAGTCTTCAGTTTCACTGGTTTTGGTTCTTACCGGTGGTTTTCTATCAACAGTCTTTTTTGGTTTGTGTTGAATGTTGGGTTTGATATTTCTTTGCGCTTTGGGTAAAGCTAGTTTTTCTCTGGGCAGAGCCGCTTCCCCATCTGTAGGCGTTGTGCTGGAGACTTCGTACAGGTTTTCTGTGGAAGTCTGTGATTGTGAGCCTTTCTTGAGATTCAGTTCTTTCTTTGCCTGTATCTGGCTTTTGAGCATGTTGAATTTCTTTGCTTTCCTGCTGCGCGCTGGTCCTTCTATTTCGTTGAAGCTCATTTCGTCGTGACTGTCGTTGCCTTCGCTCTCGGGCATTGGAATGAAAGACTTCTTCTTGTTTTTCTTTTTTTTCTGACTCTTCGGCAAAGCCTGAAAACGAAATGAGTAATAAATTACTTTGTTTATAGATAGTTTCTTTGCAATATCACTACTTATTATAAAACAAGGCTTTTCACGCCTGTCTGTCTGTCTGAACGTAACATTTTCCATTGCAATTGTCTCTTCACCAGGCGGATATCATCTGCGGGTGTATCATATTGTGAAACCGAGGATGATACCCGCTATGTGTAGCCCTCGCCTTACGATCATCTCTCATAAATGGCCTCTCGAAAACAACATCGCCACGAATAGCTGCCTTGATCCGCCTCCAGCCATCAATGGATAAAGTATAGCATATATAAGTCCAGCATTATTTATTTATTATTTTGACTATGGTGTATTATGCATGATTTATGATGAATGGAGATTGATATTTTTTGAATGTCGTACAAAATAAATAAAAAAAAAATAATGCTGGACAATTCACGCAGCATTATCTAGCCCCAAGTTAAGCAGAGCTTGTGTTATGGGTACTAGATAACTGATATACTTAATAAAATACATTACATAGATAGATATTTTTTATTATACATAGAAAACGACCAGAGCGCCCGGAACAAATACCTGCAGATCGTACAAATATTGGTCCCAAGGCGGGAATCGAACCCGCAACCTCTTGCGTCGTAGGCGACCTTCGCCCACCGCGTCACAGAGGTCGCCGAAATATTTGTGTATTTCTGCTGACAAAGTTCATAAGACACATGACATAGCCATTGTTTTGAGTTCCATGTATTTGCAACCAATAGCATGTGTTACACCATTAAATCTCATACAGACCTGTATCTTATCCGAATCGTCACTCTGCGTTTCCCGAAGATCGTTATCTTCGATATCAGAAGTGGAATTATCTCGTTCCTCCTCCGTAGTCCCGTTAACCTTTACCTCCTCAGGAGCTGAAGGTGCAATTGGTTCTACTTCTTCTATTTCTTCAGCTTCTGCTTCCTCATCACTTATATCTTCCTCCTCATCACCAGATATGGCTATATCGTCATCCATCGTCATGTTAGCTACGTTTTCCTTATGTTTCTTACTGTTCTCGTGGTTTTCGAATGATTTCACATTCTTGAATAGCTTGCTGCAAGCTGAGCAGTAGAGGTTACGCATTCGACTTTTTGAAGATTTGGCTGTAGCTTTTGAAGCTTCGCTTGCCTGAAAGAAGCAACCAAAAGTTTGATAGGAAGTTGTTTATTTATAAAGAAAAGTTTATCATCATCATCGTCAGCCTACATTACCTAGTCCACTGCTGGACATAGGCCTCCCCTAATGAGCGTCATAGCGCCTTTAGCTTTCCGCATCCAGCATCTGCCAGCAGTCTTTCGCAAATCGTCATCCCACCAAGAGTTTAATGCTGGCATTAATCTTTCGGCTTATCTCGTCTCGAAAAGAAGACAGAGCTCTACAAAAGGACGAGATTAAAAATGCAATTTACTATTTACAATTAAATTATATACAATCATGCCTTCGTGATCAGATCACCATCTGCAGTTAAACTGACGACAACACGTACATGATGCCTTTTGTTGAGCGAACAAGCGCCCGAGTCATAAATCATCAAGAGGTCTCGGCGAGACTGCCGTAACTATTTATCGAAACTACTACTCTGAAATAGGTTTTTCCCAAACTATAATAAGAATCAGTACTGATATGTTTGTAGTTGGTGGTGGTAATAACCAAAAGAACCCTTACCTCCTCTGTCTTAGAGCTCTCTTCATTACTGCTCTCCATCCCCCCCTCACTAATAGTGTCATCATCAGATGACAACCCAAACTCTTCAGCCAGCAATGATTCAATCTCGCTCAGCTTCTTTTGATAATCCTCGCTTTGCAGGAATGACGATTCTCCTTCCTTCTTTTTAGCTTCCTCTATTTCCTTCTGACGCTGCAGTATCCTTTCTCTGCGTACTTGTTCTGCCTGTAAGAATATGATTTATGTTATTAATTTATTACTACAGGGTGTAAAGCTAACTTCACCTGGAAAGCAATTACCCGAAATATTCATTATAGCAAATTTTACTGAAAGGAAACATTCCTATGATGTTTAAAAATAAGCAGCAAAAATAAGCAGATTTCGCAGAATTTTGAAATATCCCTAAAAAAATCGATTTCCGTCTTCTGTCAAACTAACTGTTATGTCCCGTCGAAATTGTAAGTTGTTTTTTTTTTTTTCTTAATTTACTCTACCTCTTTAAAATATGTATTGTAGGATTTATTTACCTTTATCTTATTAGCCTCAGCTTTCTCCTGAAGCAGCCTGGCATGTTCCTGAACACGTTTATCCTTCCGTCGCACGAAACTCACGAGTCGTCTGATCTCCTCATTGCGTTCCTTACGCGCTTTCTGTCGAATCTTATTGTTTTCTTTTTCCATCAGTTTTATAACGCGACGGTTGTCATTCTGCTGGATTTCGTACTGGTCAAGCCATACATAACCTGGAATAGGTTTTTAATACAGTGAATAAGGATGCAATATCTATCTTTCTTCTGTATTTACTTAACAGTAAACAAACGGTTTTTCATAGACAAGGGAAACATTTTGTTTGTTGTCTCTTAATGCACGGAAATTGGTATTACTTCATCATGATAAATAATGCTGGACAATTCACACAGCATTATCTAGCCCCAAGTTAAGCAGAGCTTGTGTTATGGGTACTAGATAACTGATATACATAATATAATACAATACATCGATAGATATTTTTTATTATACATAGACAACCCCCCTAGTCCCAAGGCGATAATTTACCTAGTGCAGTACCAGTATTCATTTTCTTTATTGTGTTAAAAAATGATGAAATTCTTTGTAGTAATTTATAACAATTATTCTCTAAAGTTATGGTTAAGTTATGGCTGGAATTTCGTCTATCTGTTATCTGGCTGGATTTTAAATTAAGTCCAGATATCCATTCATTTCTAGTTTTTAGTACCTATATTATATTTGTTTAAGTACTCTGCTTAGTTTGGGGTTAGATTATGAGTGAAGTGTCCAGCCTTTCAATTTAATTATATTAGTTATTCATACAATTGCTATAAACATTTGACAGCTAATTCAGATTTATATTTTTTTTAAGTACCACAGAAGTAGCCCAGACCATTACCCAGCAATGGTAGATAGCTGAGGATGATAAGAGAAAAATGTTCTTGCACATTTGTGACGATGCAGTGACCACCTATGCATTTTTATTATTAACATTTTCTCTGCAGATGAGGCACAACTACATGTTAAAGCTATTAGAGTTGCAGCGGGCTTGCACCAGAGGCCAGTTAATGGGTTAAGGTGTCACTTACTTTTATTAGTAGCAAAAGACATCCAATAAGCATAGAACTCGTGTACATCTTCATAAACTGTTGCAGAGTTTCCAAACTTGGGAATCTTCTCCACATCTTCAGGGTCGTCCAGAAAGTCTGTCTCTTCTGCTGATAACTTGGAAAATACCTGGGAAAGGCGAGGTTTACTTATAAAGCACCTATAAATGGGAAATTGTACTGTGAGATTTCAGATTCGCAACTGCATGTGCCATAATCACAGAATATGAAATGTAATAACTAACTGTGACTTTCAGTCATATTTTGATTAAGAGTTAAAGTAGGTTGTTATTGGCTTTTAAATACAATCTAATTTTTGTTTTAACTGCGAGTAGTGTTAAAATATGAATTGCACCATGTTACATGTCTATGCGTATGCTAAGAGAAATAAATTGTTGAAAATAGTACAATACAAAACATACTTCTGCATAAACAGTGTAGAAGCTCTGTGGGTCATCTCCAAAGCCTTTGTAGCATGAAGGACTAAAGTATTGATACACATCAAGACTGTCATCATTGTATGAGCTGCCAGCCCCTCTTAGCAATTGTTCTCTGTGATTATCATACCTGGAATAACAAACATTTAAGTTGTTTACACAACATTTTCTCTTATATTTTTTTTTATGCATAACCAATGTAGAAAGTTGTGCAATAGGTACAATTTACTAATTTCTTTATGTAAGGAAATATTGAATAAATGTATCAGTCAGTACATACAGTTTCTAATGTATTAGTTTGAAATTATCAGCTGAAATTTGTACATCATTTTGGTATTCTGAATGATGCAGTGCAGATGTGTTATAATTATAAATAACGCGTATTTCGTCTCATAAAGTTTTTATGACTTGGAACATACCAGGCTCTTTCTTGAGGGTCAGAGAGTACTTCGTATGCATTCTGCACCAGCTGGAACTGTTCCTTCGCTTCCACAAGATTTTCTAGGTTTTTATCTGGGTGCCATTGCAACGCAAGTCGTCGATACGCTTTTTTGATATCGGAAGCACTCGCTTCCTTCTCAATACACAAAACTTCGTAGTGGCACTTCATTTTATATTCATTCTAGTTAAAAAAAACTTAGATTTCACAGTCTTTCGTAAATAAAATGGACAGGTAACCTGAATTACCTACTGAAAGCGGAATGAAATGAAATTTGGTGAATGAATTAGTCACCTAAGCAATTTCTTTTCACTTCTTTTTTTAGTAAAGAAGCATTTATTGGAAATCAAGAAGCTAAACATAAAAGATTTGGCGAAAATATCGATCTATTTTCACTTCAGCAAACAGAATTTAATTTTCAGTCTGAGTTTTCAGCAGAGACAGCTTAATTATTTTGTTTTGACAGGTGTTTGACAGATCTGCCGGCCATGCTTTTTTCGCTAGTGATGTACCACCGGTGTTGCCGTGTGGGTGGCGAAGTGCTTTTTGAGTTTTCGATTCTAATCGATTCGTGTGGTTGGGAGTGATGGATCCAGTCGACAGTTAGTATTTTGGAAACTCTTAGAAGAATGACACCCTTGTCATTCTTCCTGTTTTTCATTAGAAAAATGTGAAGAATGTTTTCCTTTCGAGAAATTACTGTTTGTAAAATCAGAAAGTTCACTAACTGTTTACTTTTGTAACTCTATGATATAATGGTTAGAAAAAGACGTGGACGGAAGAAAAATCACCTCCCTCCTTGATCGTTGGAAAAAGTGTTGAAAAAGGGTTGATTTAGTGTTTCTGTATAAGAGCGGGCCTAGTGCAATTTTTTTTTGAAAAGGATAGGCATAGGATTTCGCGTTCATAGGAGCGGGACAGAGTAAAAAATGTCAGTGCAAAAATCAAGTTTTTGCTTATTTTCTATTAATGATTCAATAAGCATTAAATAAAAAAACTACACGATTACTTAAATAAAACATTAGTCTGGCTATGTAATTCGTAAAAAATAATATGGTGTTGTCGCTGATACTTTAGAGCATTTCAATTAAAACAGTTTTTTTAAAGCGATTTTTGTATAATTTTTGTAAAGAAACCTGTTTATTTTTCAAAATTTTATTCGATTACTAGGCTTTTATGGGGTTTTCCCCTACCTATCGTATTTTTTTGATTAGAATATTTAAGTTTGTTACCATAGATGTAAGGGTTTAAAAATACACAATTTGCTTGATTTTTGCATTAGGCGCACTCTTAAGTGTGGGTAAAACTTGGACGGAGGAAATAACCCCCTCTCCGTATGTAAAATGTGTAGTTTTTTTTAAAGTTTTATTCGAAAACCAACTATTTTTTTTGCCAAAAGCTTGAAGAGAAAAAAGGAGGTGCCTCCCTCCACAGAACGAGCAGCTGCGGCCGTCCTCGTCGGGTTCTGTTTCGCTCGACTGTCACCGAGCTGCTGCCTAAGGGATCTGAGAGGTACTTAAAATGTTTTAAGATTACCTGGGTATTCGCGTCGATACTCCAAGGACTTAAAATGGTGAGTTCCTTGTTTTTCTTTCGAACAACGAAGACCACCGTGAATCGCATGACTCTCTCAAAGACTCTGATCTGATTTATATTAATAATAATTATGTAAGTTTGTAATGACGTAGGTACCTACCTAAAATTACCAAAGTCTATGGTCTATCTTTCTTTTTATTGTCAACTTGTTGTCAACCCATGTCAACTAACGTTAAGATAATTTGAATGTTTATGATATTTCTAATATTTCCAAAGTTGGGAAATTACGATAAAGTTGATTTGTAGTTACACTTAAGTAATAACTACCCACGTAAGTATTTACCTTAAGTTTAATAGGTAAGTACACCAGTTTAGTTAGTAAGTGAGAAGGACCCTGCTTTCCCCCGTAAGATTATTCGTGTCTACTTGCACCCAATCTACCATCCTTTCCGGTTTCGAAACCCTTAAGGTCTCGCTCTGTCCGTCCCCGCTCTTTCTTGAATACTGCAGCTATTAAATTCAAATTTGAAATAATGATACATTTCGTGCGCCATTAGGTACTGATTTCAAGAAAAAAATATATAAATAAATAAACAAGATCCGCCAAGTGCGAGTGTAACTCGCGCGCCGAGGGTTTCAAACATTTGCCAATTATTTGGACAATCAATTTTCCGTCTTTTTTCGAATGGCAATATTTTGAAAAGTACGAAACCTACAGCAATTTCGAAAACTGTTAAAATTTACAAAACATTGCCTTTCATTTGATAAACCAATAGGTAGATAGCCCCCTTTCGATAAAAAATATCCCCCTTTTCGACCATTCTCAATGTTTCTTTTTTTTTAAATGGTCATTTTTACAGACTTCTCTATATTTTCCTGTAAAATATAGATCCCTATATACAAACACCTAATACATTGTACATGGATCGGTCATCAATCTTCGGAGATAGGAGGGGGGGAGAATGGTAAATTTTTCAACTTTTATTGAAATATTTTAAAAAGTATGAAACTTACATAAATTTCAAAAAGTGTTTTAAAAAGGCCAAAACGATACCTTTCATTTGATATGCCACTTGGGTAAAAAAAAATCCCCCTTTTTGACCATTTTTCAAAAACTATTATTATTACAGACTTCTCTATATTTTTCCTGTAAAATATAGATCGATGTCTACAAACGCCTAGTACATTGTACATGGATCGGTCTGCAATCTTCGGAGCTAGGGGGGGGGGGGGGGGGGGGGGGAATGGTAAATTTTTCGTCTTTTTTTGAAATATTTCAAACAGTATGAAACTTACAGAAATTTAAAAAGTTTTTTGAAATGGTCAAAACGATACCTTTCATTTGATACCCCACTTGGGTAGGTACCCCTACTTTTGAAAAAAATTTCCCCTCCTTTTTGACCATTTTTCAAAAACTATTATTATTACATAGTTCTCTATATTTTTCCTGTAAAATATAGATCGATGTCTACAAACGCCTAATACATTGTATATGGATCCGTCTGCAATCTTCGGAGATAGGGGGGGGGGGGGGAAAGGTAAATTTTTCGACTTTTTTTGAAATATTTGAAAAAGTATGAAACTTACAGAAATTTCAAAAAGTGTTTTGAAATGTACAAAACGATACCTTTCATTTGATACCCCATTTGCCTTCCTAGGTCTCTTTTGAAATTTCAACATCAAAATTTGTACCTACTGAAAATATTCATTTTCATTTTTCATTTATTTATATATTTTTTTCTTGAAATCAGCAATGGCGCACGAAATGTATCATTATTTCAAATTTCAAGTTAATAGCTGCAGTAGTAACTGAGATATTCAAGAAAGAGCGGGGACGGACAGAGCGAGACCATAAGGGTTTCAAAACCGATCTTTGAAACCCTAAAAATTAAAATGAATATTTTCAGTAAGTAGGTACTTAATCAAAATGTGATGTTGAAATTTCAAAAGAGACCTAGGGGGCAAATGGGGTATCAAATGAAAGGTATCGTTTTGACCATTTCAAAACACTTTGAAATTTCTGTAGATTTTATACTTTTTGAAAACACGATTTAAAAAAAAATATAGAATAAATATTTGAAAACAAATCCAATGTTCGCTCTAAACTGTAGGTACCTACTCGTCGTTACTAAATAAAAAATATTAAAATAAGCCTTAATATTTTGTACAAAAAACAAACCGAGTATAAAGCAGACGGTGTGTTAGATTTTCGAAATTACCTACTTCAAAAACTTGATTTTTGTACTTACGCCGCTCTGCTACAGCTATGCCCTGTTCCTATGAACGCGAAATCCAATGCCTATCCTTTTCATAAAATGGCGTCATAGTAGGTCCGCCCTTAACTATGTACCGTTTTGAGACTTGTGACACAGATAAAATAATGTTACTTCGTGCTTAGGGTTGGTATACCCGTAAGACCTTTTCGCAAGTGGTCAAAGTAAGGTCTTACGTATTCTAGAGAATCTAGGTCATCAATTCATCATCATCAATAAAGAGCAGTGGAGTAGGAATGTGATAAACTCTCTGGTGCAGCGGGGGAAAGTCCACCCGCGATGCTGGAAGGTTGCGGTTTCGATTCCCACCTCAGGACCAATGTTTGTACGATCTCGAAATATTTGTTTTGGGTCTTCTCTTAGAGCATTAAGAACGCTCCAAGGGTTTTCTGGTTATGATTTTTAATTATATTTATTAAAAGTAGTACCTAGGTACTATACAATTCGTACCAGATGTACCTACCTATGTAGTAATGTTAAAATATATCATCTAGTGATAACTGATATATTTAAACATTACAATACATAATCTATGTACCCATAACAACACCAACTCTGCTCTGTTTGGTACTAGATGATGATCTGTGACTGACTAAGGGATTTGAAGTCTGTACTATTTTTCCAGCATTTTTTTTTCAATTAAGTTCTGTGCTAATATTGCGTCTCTTTTCAGTAACTGCAGGAACAATGAAGAAGACTAAACGCGCACACACAAAATCGACATTTGAAGAGTAAGTACCTACTCAACCCACCTAAGTAAAATAAATGATTAGGTATGTACTTTAAGAGTTGGGGGTCTCAACTCAACTCTTCCCGTGGTTGTCGTAAGAGGCGACTAAGGGACATAACATAAACCGGGGGGTTGCAGAAGCGCCTCTTGCAATATTCTGCAAGGGGCGCTACTGCCCTATGATCTATTGGTCTACCACTGAACTGCGATCCCCAACCCGCATGCTTAGCGTGGGGATTATAGGCATTACCTACCCTTCATGAGATGAAAGCCAATAAGGCGATTATCAGGGGAAGGTCTGCGTCCAGCAGTGGACCATTATATGCTGTTGAGGTATACATAACAGTGGTATACCTATGGAAGTAAGGTCCTACGCAAGCCAATTGATTTACATAAGGAAAGGATCGCATCAGTGAGGATTCTAAGATTCAGAAATTGATTGACACTTCGTCAAGATACTGATGATGGTTAGATGGTAGTTACACTTAAAACTCGGATGTAAGAAGCTTTATTTCTGATATCTGTGCTAGTCGGCATTTGAAACACTGCGCGATCCCATCGAAAGGCATGGAGAGGGGTAGGATAAAATTAGAACAAAAAGTGTTTTTGAAGAAAATCTTAGAACTGACTTCCCGAATGTCCTCTAAATAACTGCGAAAGAATCATCCAAATCGGTCCAAAAATGACGGAAAAAACGGCGAATATTCATAAAAAAAACATACATGCGGCTGCGTGTATGTTTTTTTATGCATACTAGTCATAGAACGTGAATCATAGAACATTTTTCGAAGTCGTTAAAAAATTAAAGTTCTTACCTAAAGTTAGGTAGTAGCTAAAATAGTTGATTTTTTATCGGAAAAAATCGTAAGTCATATAAACTAAGTAAACAATAAAAAAAATATGAGAATAAAATGTAATGATATAATTTAAACATATTGTTATTATGAATTTTACGACTAGCTTTATTTAATCAGGCCCTCTAGCTAGAGAATGCCGTATATTGTGAAGCAGTTTACTTTTAAAAATTGTAAAGGAAAGTGAGATGACTACATGAAAAAGGAAAGAAGGCAAACTCGAAAAAAATAGGTACATAACATAATACATATCGGTAAAATTTTAAACTCTTTCCTTTTTTTGTTGTATTTTGTGCAAGTGTCGACTCGTGCTAATAACCACTTGCGCACATTTCTTTCGCGCAAAGGTTTTCGTGATAACGTTTTTCGCGCAAATGTCCTGATAGGTACCAGAAAATGTCCTGATACCAGTTGCAATACTAACATTTGAATGTCCGTGTCTTCGTACAGTGACGTCTTACCTGTGAAACTAGGGTTTCAAGGATGGTTACCCCTGATGAAGCAGTTCTGCGATGATAATAAAGTAAAGTGCAAGTAAGTTCTTTTTCAGCTGGTCCTCTTTAAAATTGCCTTAACTTATAACGAAAGAGAGCCATTCGTTTTTCAGGTCAGTCTTTCTTTATCCGTTGAATTGTAATACTTAGTTTACGTACATAAATAATTATGCTGCAAATTAACTAAAAATTTGCACACTCAGCTAACGAAATAATTTGTCGAACTCTGTGGCGCGGTGGGCGAAGATCTGCCTGCGACGTAGGAGGTTGCGGGTTCTATTCCCGCCTCGGGACTAATGTGTGTACAATCTGCAGACATGTTCTGGGTGTTCTGGTAGTTTTCTATGTATAATAAACAAGATTCGCCAAGTGCGAGTGAACTCGCGCGCCGAGGGTTTCAAACATTTGCCAATTATTTGGACAATCAATTTTCTGAAATATTTTAAAAAGTATGAAACTTACAGAAATTTCAAAAAGTGTTTTAAAAAGGCCAAAACGATACCTTTCATTATTATTATTACTGACTTCTCTATATTTTTCCTGTAAAATATAGATCCATATCTACAAACGCCTAATACATTGTACATGAATCTGTCTGCAATCTTCGGAGATAGGGGGGGGGGTCAATTTTTCGACTTTTTTTGAAATATTTCAAAAAGTATGACACTTACAGAAATTTCAAAAAGTGTTTTAAAATGGTCAAAACGATACCTTTCATTTGATACCCCACATGGGTAGGTACCCCCCCTTTTGAAAAATAAATCCCCCCCTTTTTGACCATTTTTCAAAAACTATTATTATTACAGACTTCTCTATATTTTTCCTGTAAAATATAGATCCATATCTACAAACGCCTAATACATTGTACATGAATCGGTCTGCAATCTTCGGAGATAGGGGGGGGGGGGGGGGAAAGGGCAATTTTTCGACTTTTTTTGAAATATATCAAAAAGTATGAATTGTACAGAAATTTCAAAAAGTATTTTGATATGGTCAAAACGATACCTTTCATTTGATACCCCACATGGGTAGGTACCCCCCCTTTTGAAAAATAAATCCTCCCCTTTTTGACCATTTTTCAAAAACTATTATTATTACAGACTTCTCTATATTTTTCCTGTAAAATATAGATCCATATCTACAAACGCCTAATACATTGTACATGAATCGGTCTGCAATCTTCGGAGATAGGGGGGGGGGGGGGGGAAAGGGCAATTTTTCGACTTTTTTTGAAATATATCAAAAAGTATGAATTGTACAGAAATTTCAAAAAGTATTTTGATATGGTCAAAACGATACCTTTCATTTGATACCCCACATGGGTAGGTACCCCCCCTTTTGAAAAATAAATCCCCCCCTTTTTGACCATTTTTCAAAAAGTATTATTATTACAGACTTTTCTATATTTTTCCTGTAAAATATAGATCCATATCTACAAACGCCTAATACATTGTACATGAATCGGTCTGCAATCTTCGGAGATAGGGGGGGGAAAGGGCAATTTTTCGACTTTTTTTGAAATATTTCAAAAAGTATGAAACTTACAGAAATTGCAAAAAGTGTTTTGAAATGGTCAAAACAATACCTTTCATTTGATACCCCACATGGGGAGGTACCCCCCTTTTGAAAAAAAATTCCCCCCTTTTTAGACCATTTTTCAAAAACTATTATTATTACAGACTTCTCTATATTTTTCCTGTAAAATATAGATCGATATCTACAAACGCCTAATACATTGTACATGGATCGGTCTGCAATCTTCGGAGATAGGGGGGGGGGGGAATGGTCAATTTTTCGACTTTTTTTGAAATATTTCAAAAAGTATAAAACTTACAGAAATTTCAAAAAGTGTTTTGAAATGTACAAAACGATACCTTTCATTTGATACCCCATTTGCCTTCCTATGTCTCTTTTGAAATTTCAACATCAAAATTTGTATTGAAATTATTCATTTTCATTTTTCATTTATTTATATATTTTTTTCTTGAAATCAGTAATGGCGCACGAAATGTATCATTATTTTAAATTTCAAGTTAATAGCTGCAGTAGTTACTGAGATATTCAAGAAAGAGCGGGGACGGACAGAGCGAGACCATAAGGGTTTCAAAACCGATGTTTGAAACCCTAAAAATGATCTATGTATTGTATTATATTACCATTATATTATATTATGTTTACCTATCCGCTATCTAGTACCCATGCATAACACAAGCTCTGCTTAGTTTGGGGCTAGATAATGCTGTGTGAATTGTCCAGCATTATTTATTTATTTATAATTTGCTTCCGCGCCGCACCATTGCACGGCGCGGCAACGCGGTTGCGGTTTTGCTGATGTTATTAGGTATCTACAGGATGTAAGTGACCCGTGAAGAGTCAATTGAAGAAAAGACGATATTGAAAAAAAAACTATTTTAATTTAGTGCGTTAGACGCACATGCCTTTTACCAGCGAGTATTGCTTCGCATTACCTAGATATCAGTAGTTACTTATGTTGTACGTTAGGTAGGTAGGTAGTAGGTATTTAATACCCACGTCTCGTAGTTAAATACTAGGAGTAGGTACAATATCTTTATTATTGTCAAAGAAAATTATAATGAAATAATTATAAAGTATAAACATAATAATATAAAGGTTTTATAATTGAGGTAACATACTGATATAAATAATTTACAAGTAGCTCAACTGATCCATATCAATACCAGTCGCGCGCGTGCCCAAGACGCTGGCTGTATTGCCCCGCTGTATGGCAATGCTGATGCGCCGTGCCAGATACTCACAAGCTGTCGGGTCACGCATCGCTTAGATAATGAGGACCTAGGGTCTCGACTCCAAGGGGACCAAAAACCATGGATATTATTAACTTTCTTAGAAATTACCCGAGTGCTATTAATAAAACCTTACTAGGTCCAGAGCTGTTATAGAGCTGATAGGTTTGCGCACGAATGCTCACTTCGCAAGCCTAATCTCTTGTAAGAGCCAGTGGTGAGGACGAACTACAGGCAGAACTCGTTCATAATAAGGGCACAAGTCTTTCAATGAGTTATCATCACACACTGTGTTTAATGATAGGAGCAATGAGTTAGTTAATGAAATATATTAGTTGATGTTGGTTTATTTAATACCTCAACCAAGTGTCTCAAACGCTTGTTGAGTAGCATTTATTTTAATTAGATATTTAATGAAACTTAGTTTATTTTTGTGTTAACAAAACGCCGTCTTTCGTATTAGGTATTACTTTTTTGCGACTGTTGTTAATAGTCTAATTTAGTTATTTCTTTTTATAAAAATAAGTTAAAACAAAATTACCCATTAGCCAATTCTGTGGCTAGATTGTAATTATACTCTAGTCTATGTGTATATACACTAGATAATAATAATAATTAAAAAAAAATCTTTTTCTGTGGAAACTTCATCATGTCAGCCCATATACGTCCACTGCTGGACATAGGCCTCCCCCATACGACGCGACGCCACAAAAAGCGGTCCTGAGCCGCCTCCATCCATCGACTCCCTGCGACCGCTACGATGTCGTCGGTCCATCGAGTTGATGGTCTCCCAACACTCCGTTTTGCGTTGTATCGTGGCCGCCACTCGAGAACCTTTACTCAGTTCTGCGAGCTATATGACCTGCCCACTGCCACTTCAGCTTGCTAATTCTGAGAGCTATATCGGTAACTTTAGTTCTTCTACGGATTTCCATATTCCGGATTCTATCACGTAGAGAAACCCCGAGCATAGCTCTCTCCATAGCCCGCTGAGCGACTCCAAGCTTATGAACGAGGCCTATAGTTAGCGTCCACGTCTCGGATCCGTAGGTCATCACTGGTAACACACACTGATTCCAGACTTTCGTCTTGAGGCTTGGTTGGAAACTTATAATTAGCCTATTATCACTTACACAACATTTCCTAGCTGTTAGTTTTCCTAAAATTGTAAAATAAATAAATAGGTATGCCTTTTGTTGATTTTCAGATCATTTTCAGTGGATAAGTCAGTACACCCAACTGAAAAACGGTTACACACTGGCGCAAAGTATGAAGGCACTGAGGACTTACTGGATCTGGCTGGATTTGGCACATACTACTTAACAAACGGCAAGTACTTTCATATAGCAATCAACATCGGACGACCTCTGTGGCGCGGTGGGCGAAGGTCTGCCTGCGACGCAGGAGGTTGCGGGTTCGATACCCGCCTTAGGACAAATCTTTGTTTGATCTGCAGGTATTTGTTCCGGGTGTTCTGGTCGTTTTCTATGGACAATAAAAAAAATATCTATCTATGTAATGTATTGATTACGTATATCATTTATCTAGTAGGTACCTAGTACCTACCCATAACACAAGCTCTGCTTAGCTTGGGGCTAGATAATGCTGTGTGAATTGTCCAGCATTGTTTATTTATTTATTATTTTATTATCATCATTATCCAGCCTATTTTAGTTCTGTGGACATACATATACTTGCTAAGTGACTGATACTGCTGTTAACGTATTCACAGTTTACCCTAGTTTCCTCTAATCTCTATTACACAATAATAAGAATATTATGTTTTAAAAATTGTGTACATCACATCATACTAACGTAAAGCCTTGAATCGATTTAAAGTAAATATCAAAATTTTTATCTCTTTCGGATTTATTATAATGTTTTACATCCCAGGGTGGCGATGGTTTTCTCGCCAGGGTCCTCCAACGTCCAAGTGTCTCGATCAGGGTAGCGTACCGGATCCTTTGGCTATCCAACTATAGCATGAAGATCATTCAGGTTTACGCACCGACTTCGGCACACGCGGATGATGAAGTGAAGGATTTTTACGAAGACATATCCAAAGCTGTTTGCATAACATCACTGAGGCTCACTTCAACGTTGTTATGGGGGACTTTAACGGCAAGGTGGGAACCCAGACTGGCAACAAATTCCGAATAAGCCCGCATGATTGTGGAGTTAGGAATCACAGGGGGTAAATGCGTGTCAACTTTCTTGAGAAGCCTCTTTCTTTTTGTCTCAATGGAAGAGGACAAGGGTTATTTACTATTATGCGAGGACACATTAACGGTTAATAGTTATGGTGTTAGTTTAAAAGTGTGTACAACTGTTTGTTCTCCGAATCATCATCATCATCATCAGCATATACCAGTCCACTGCTGGACATAGGCCTCCCCTAATGAGCGCCCTGTCCTCAGCTTGCCGCATCCAGCATCTGTCAGCAGTCTTTCGCAAATCGTCATCCCACCTGGTCGGAGGGCGTCCTACACTACGTTTTCCGAGTCGCGGTCTCCACTCAAGAACACGTTTACCCCAGCGGTTGTCGGTTCTTCTTGAAATATGGCCAGCCCACTGCCACTTCAGCTTGCTAATCCTTTGAGCTATGTCGATAACCTTGGTTCTCTGTCGGATGTATTCGTTGCGAATCCTATCCTTCAGAGAAACTCCGAGCATAGCTCTCTCCATAGCTCGCCGGGCGATTTTAAACTGGTGGACCAGCCCTACCGTGAGTGTCCACGTCTCAGCTCCGTAGGTCATGACGGGTAGGACGCACTGATTGAAATCTTTCGTTTTCAAGCATTGCGGTATGGATGACGAGAAGACTCGACGTTCTCCGAATACCTAATAAAATAAATATAAAACAAAGCCCCGATAATGTGACTGTGACGTGCGCAACTGGGCGACATCTGACTAAGCATTATAACATCATTAATGTAATCATCTATGAAGTAAAAGGCTTTCTTGATAAGATTTCGTATTATGCACCTACTGTTTTAATTTACTAATATCCCTATTAGTAGCTAAGCTGTTTCAAATGGAAGCTTTATATAGAAGCGTACGCAATTGCCCATGATGATTTCCCTACCTTTCTTAATCTATACTATATGATGGGATGTGTAGTTTTTTCTTGTGGCTTGTATTTAAGTTGAGAACATCACATTTTTTTATAAAAGCTATCTCTATTTTTGTGCGTATACATTAGTTTTTCATAGATGTATTGCGATATTACTGTCAAAATATTTATATCTTTAAATAATTCCCTCAGAGAGTGGCATGGGCTTAATTTATAAATTGTGCCTATGCCCATCCCTGAAATAACATAGGTTGATAACGATGCATAATGTTTTAACAATTCAATGGTATGAAATCGACGATCAAAACTTAATATCCCGACTCTTTCAGGGGCGATATACGAAGGTGACTTTGAGGATGGCATGTTCCAAGGTGATGGGACACTCACCTTTCCTTTAGGCTATGTCATAAAAGGCATATGGAATAAAGGCACCATGAGCGATCGAGTACTGTACTTTGCCGACGGTTTGAAATACAGTGAAGATGATTGGGACTACTGCAAGATGCCTGATAGAAGGTAACTTGAGCTTTATAGGCGATAGGGTAGTATTACGTTCATTTTTAAAAGTGTCATAATTAGGTTCTTGCTGAGACACCATTAAAAAGGCAAAATTTTATTAATCCGATTTGTCCCTAAAATGCATTTATAATTTACATTTTCAAGTTGCGCGCGTAACTTGGAGAAAACGCTGGACGCAGTGGACACCATTAGATGTGAGACCTGAACAAAAGCGCTGATGTTGCTGATAATAGTTGATAATTTTTAGTTTGCCTACACACACAACCGTATGACATAACAGAATTGCCTCTACTATTTCATGTTGTTTAAAAATAGATAACATGGACATTGGCAGAATTGTGTCGACAATACGCAGAGCTATTTTTGCCTAAGCTATCTCAAAAACATTTGTGATTTTATCATAAATAGAGTAAAATAACATATTGTAATTAAATTATGTTCTTACCACTCCCAATCGAAAACAGTGACTGTTGCTCAAAATCGAGTTTTGCTCAAATGTTTCATTCAACTTGTTGAAAGGAGTAGTAATGTATTTCTTTTCTATTCTATTCTAAGTATCGCTAAACCTTCTTTAGGATACCTAGCTTCATGGCTTGGGTACCTACTTTTCTATATTTTCTTCTTCTTGTTCTTTGGGTCATTGTTTCGTCATCGTCTTTGCTGTATTGTACAGCTGTTTCTAGGCCTTCTAAAATATGCTGGTCAAATGTACTCTCTTCCTCCGGAGTCGCCTTATAATTAGCAGCATTGATGGAAGTTTGCCATTACCCTGCCCAGGGCTAAGGTGTATTTAAATACTGATTATCTGCAGCATATTAATATATACAACAAAGAAAAAGGTCGTATTGTACACCACCTTCCCTGTAATAAAATGAATAGAAAAATAAGTATATAGGAGCTAACACATTTACAAATTTTCAAGAAAAAGATGATAGTTTTAGAAGTATACTAGTTGTAGCTGTTTTTTTGTTATTTTTATAGCTTAGACAAAGTACTTCAATATTACCTACCTAAAACTTTATGGTGTCTACGAGCTTCCCGCTGGTTTATTAAAATGGTTAGGTAAAAGCAATGTTTTGGCTAAAACGACTGGCTTAACAAAAAAAAAAATGGTTTATCAAATCCCGAAAAGGAAATAAGTGGATTAATTCAATCTTTTCAGATTCTCAGCGGAGTATGAGCTAGGTCTGCAACCAGCGCTCCACTCCTTGCTGACCGCTGAGCAACCCACTCGAGATATACCTCCAGGTCACTACGATACTTCAGACGGGTTCTTTGACTTCAGGACTCAGGCTGTATACAAAGCTGATGACCCTACTGCTTTGATCAGGTAATAGATGACCAATGGAATGTCATTTTATCCTACTAATATTTAATTTAGAATGCAAAGGTTTATGCCCTTGTGTAGATGTTTGGACGAAAAAAACGCCAAAAGTAGTAAATGGAATGGGTTAAAATTTTGAACACAGATCTGAACCGGAAATAACATTTATTCTCCTTTTTATTCATATAAGAATAAGAATTAAAATATAAGAATTATTCCAAAAACGCGGCAGAAGCTTCTGACAGCACGTTTTGTTTATCTTTACTTCTAATATTCTATCCTACAAGCTAGCTACATATATACTAATAATATTATAGAGAGGTAAAATTTGTGAGTTTGTGAGGTCGTGGAGAGTAATCTCTGGATTTACTGAACCGATTTTGAATATTCTTTTAATAGAGAGCCACGTTTTTTGCAAAATAGGATACATAGGGATATATAGGGCGAAGCCTCGGGCAGCTGCTAGTTCCAAAGGAAACAAAGATTGGACTGTTTAATAAAAACGTTTTGAGGTTATTTCTATCGCAAAGGAATTCATTAAAGGATAAAAAGTTGCCAATCAAGAAACGTGCGAGTTCCTTGATAGGCTATTTTATTACGATCACTTAACTTTTTTCGAATGTTTTTTCGATAAATACTACGGAGATAAAAGCTTTTTAAACGTAACCTGATGTCAATAACATAAATATCTTATGGAGGCAATCGAAAGTTTCAATTCCCATCTTTCATAGATATGTATTGGTATCTTGGTGGGCCTCTGTCGACGACCGATAGGGCGAACTAAAGTCCGCCTGCGATGCAGGAGACTGCGGGTTTGAATCCCGCTTCAGGACAAATGTTTGACTAAGTATCTGCAGATATGAAATTATATAAAAATATGTATTTACTAGATACGATAGATATTATTTACTAGATACTATCTAGTAAATAATAGTAATAAATAATGCTGGACAATTCACACGACATTATCTAGCCCCAAGCTAAGCAAAACTTGTGTTATGGGTACTAGATAACTGATATACATAATACAATACATTTTATAGATAGATATTTTTTTATTATATATAGAAAAGGACCAGAGCACCCGGAGCAAATACCTGCAGATCATACAAATATTTGACCCAAGGCGGGAATCGAACCCGCAACCTGCGTCTTTGCAGGCGGACCTTCACCCATTGCGCCACAGAGGTCGTCGGTATCTATCTCTTTATTGTAATTGTATTAAGTACCTACATACATCAGCTATCATAATTAAACCTCGTATTTTGGGGCTAGATGAAGTGTGTGTGATGGATTGTCCATCATTATTTATGATAAAATATGTTTTTTAAAATTCTATCCATTTATTTGCACAAGACCACAACATTACAGATATCTCCAAATAGTTATGCCTAGCATATTGAATGTGGTCCTACGTTTGCCGAGTCAGTCTCCACTCAAGAACATGTTTACCCCAAAGGTTATCGGTTCTTCGCTAGATTTTGCCTTTGCCGGGCCGGCCACTTCAGCTTGCCAATGTTATACAATATTATAATAATAAATAATGCTGGACAATCACAACATCGTCTAACCTTATGATACTACTACCTAATATGCGTTTTGACCAATTATTTTCACACAAATACAATCTCAAAACTACAAAATAATGTTGGAAAGACTAATGGCTTTGGTTTCCTTTAAGTTATACCTAGTACTTATATAAAATTATTTGGTCTCTACAGGTGCCCAAAACAAATAGAACAGCAATGGATTAAGGACAACTGTCGCGTCCATTCAGAGGTTCATATAGGTCCAAGAGGTCTCCTCTATGAAGAGTGGCCGGACCCACAGCTGAGTTATAGCGAAATAAAGAAGAAGCAGGATGAAGTGGCATCTGGCGTGTCGATGATGTGGGGCTTCGAAGGCGAAAATGAGGTAGAGATAATGGTGTAGGGATCTGATAGATCGATCCGAAACATTCGATAAATAATTTTATTCTTTCAAAAAATGTCTCGCTAGAGCTTGTCATATTCATTATTAAGGGTCTTTAAAACCAACCGTCTTTTTTATTGCTTTCCTCAGGACGATGGATGGCGACTCAAGTTTTCGCAGTCGAAGGCCCGGCTGTCTATAGTGGCTACAAGGTGAGCAATCGACGACGTAAAAAAAGTTCTTCGAGGTAAAGGTATTCTACGTATTCATTGTGAATGTAAGCGGGTTAACTACAAAACCCTGTTTGTGTTGGAAGAATACCAACACCCACTTTTCATCCCTTAACGAGGACTCCACATCATGTGCCATGTATTCGACTTACCTAATTCGAATAGGTACCTACGAAATAGTGAATTGTTTCCTCTGCGTCGACCTGGCTCTGCGTCGACGCTCGGCTCGCTCGACTCAAGGTCATTGGTACAGTCGTCTCGGTAGTAGGAATAGTACTAGCCATAGAGCAAGCCTATCGCCTTAGCCGTCCAATGCGCTACTATTCGAAAAATTTGACGATAAAAATAAAGATTATGATAAAACATATCTCTTTTCAATTTAGTTTTGAATTTGATCTATCCAGCCCGTACCTACATAAAAATAGCGACTACATCAATCCCTAAGTACATTTTAAATAAATTTTCATTTGTCACATGTTAGATGTTCTCACCTAACAATGTTCAAACCATAGACATAGAATTTTTTCACTACGTTCAATCTAAGCCTATGGTTCAAACTAGTATATTACATAATTATTATAATATATAAATTCGCCGAGCTAGCGAATTTATAATTATTATTTAGCGACACCTTTTAGCCCTTAAATTCCTAGATCACGAAGTGCTCTATACATCAACGAAATGTACACATTGTATGTACATACCTGGCTGGTTATCGTGTTGTTTTCTCGAATTCGTTTTTATTTACTTTTCATACATTATGTTTGTTTACAAAAAATATATTGGATTCTGGATTCTGAAACGAGTGTAGTTTCAAAATTTATTGCATTAGTGCCGGGCCTCACGATTTGTATGTATGTACCTAAGAAGCCAAAGGATATTTGGCTTTATTAATTTTATATTAAGTAATTAATTTCAAAGAAAATTGCTATTAAAGTACAAAAGGAGATCAGAACTTGTATTTGAAATCGAAACAATTGTACTAGTAGCTGCAGACTGTTGCAAACAATCTAACGGTAGCTCATCTGATCCACATCAATACCATTAAGAAACAATTAATTCTATATTACAGGAGTGTATCAGAGTTTGGAGCACGCCAACAAAAAACACGCTTCAGATGGGGAGACGCCGTTATTGCAGACTAACGTTAACCGGCCAAGTGTAAGACAGACGCATGTGGGTTCCGTACCACAACGTTACCTACATTTTAGATTTTTAGGGCTTTTTTACCGGGATTTCTTTCGATGTTATATTTATTTTATGGCTGCAATGAAACTTTATACCTGTCATCTAGGTAAAAATCTCACGCTAGGCCCTATTATCTCATTAGACACCATGGTGTCTTGAGCTATCAGACCAGAAAGACCATGACAAACACCACCACCAATTGGTGTCGGAGTGAGTGAGACGCCAAATAACTCTGTACTGTACATATCAATGGTTGATCACCAGCGGTTGATTTGGTTACCAGCAACAAATTTGGTTGCGCAACCAAGCTGATGCTAAGTGAAGTACCCTCCATCCAACTGTTTCCAACTGGTTCCAACAACATTTTGCTGGCGGCTTGACTGGTGCTGGCACCATGGTTTCATAAAGGGCTCTTGGAGTGCATACATGAAGCTCGAACCAGCCGAATGATTACGGTAAAATATCCTATGCTTATTGAATGGGCCATCCGGGGAGAATCGTCATAAACGATTTCGGTTGCCAATATGGTACTAAAAATTCTGGCGGGATGGGGTCGATTGACGATGGAATATTTAACGTTAACGTCAAGTTGAACCTAAGTAAAAGTCGTTTGTTAGATAACATGTTTAACGTAATTTAAAAGTAAAAATTTTTTTTATTACATTAATGAGTTTCACATTTGTGATGTTTTAGTTTAGTTTAGTTTAAAGCGTTTATTTGTAACTAAAACTTATAATAAATCTACAATTACAAAGACTTAAAAAATATACACAAAATATAAATGAAGAAACAATGAAGATACATATTAACGTCTTAGCTACAAAATGGTCCCAACTCAGCTTATGCAGGTATTTCATTATTTTGCTTGGTTTTCATGTTGACAGCTTCGTCGAAAAATGTATTTATTTTTGTAACTTATGTGATAGAAACCGAAATAGCTTACACCCAGTCTCCCCGGATGGCGATCCATTGAATGAGATATTTTACCACTTTAGTTATTTATTAACGTTTTCATGAAAAAGAAACGATCTAGTTTTTTTTAAGAAGATACCTAATGATGATAGATGTTTTGTTTTGATTTACGTAAAGTACCGACGCAACGCGAAACGGAGTGTTAGGAGACCAGCTCGATGGACCAACGACATGTTCGCAGGGAGTCGATGGATGAAGGCGACTCACAACCGCTCTTTGTGACTTCGTATGAGGGAGGCCTATGTCCAGCAGTGGACGTGTATGGGCTGATATGATGATGTTGACGACCTATGAGAATTGGCCTAGGCGGTCGCGGCGTTAGAATGGACCCATCCAACTCGGTCTGAGTTGGATGGGTCCATTCTGGATGTGCCTGCTTAGGCAGCTCACACCGATACACCGCTACCAGCGACTTCAGGATGCACCCAATCCCTGACCCCTGGCCTAGCGCGAAACTACTGGCAATTATTCTCCAAGCATCATCGCGTCTCGTTGTGGGCTGACCCTAAGGAAACTTTCCACAAGGAGGTCAGCAGCTTCTGTGTATTTTGAACACCACTGGTGACTATGGCATAAACAAACCTCATCATTCAGCCGTGGATGGATGGATGGATGTATTTGTTGATGAACTGAATTATCGCTAGGGCTTCGTGTACCTGTAGGTACTTTTTATATCTTGGCATGTATTTTTATTTGTTTTGATTAATCCGTGGATGTATGTATATATTGATGAGCAGAGTTATCGCTAGGGCTTAGTGTATCTGTACTTTTTGCTTCTTGACATGTATTTTTATTTGGTTAGAAACAGCATCTAAAAGGTGAGGATGGTGTAGTTTGAGTTAATTATAAGAGTTAATATTTATGTTTATTTTTTGTTTAAGTATAAACTTACTCACCTTAAATTGTCTTTATTATTTTTGTTGTTTTTTTCTACGACTCAACGTTACCACCTTTTTATGCGAGTGTATCGCTGACAATACTCGTGCCTACTCGAACAAACTTTTCTACATCCAATATTTATCTGTCGTATTATCCAATAAGCCCAAAACAGACACGTCAATTCTATAGTCTTCAAGGTAGTGTGCATAAAAGTTCAACAGGAAGATTCTAAACGAATGACCATAGATAAAAATTATATGAATGGGTAGGTAGGTACCCTAAGCTACCTATTAGATTAGTGCATAGAAGTGCGGAGCTGAGACGTGGACACTCACGGTAGGGCTGGTCCACCAGTTTAAAGTCGTCCAGCGAGCTATGGAGAGAGCTATGCTCGGAGTTTCTCTGAAGGATAGGATTCGCAACGAATACATTCGACAGAGAACCAAGGTTATCGACATAGCTCAAAGGATTAGCAAGCTGAAGTGGCAGTGGGCTGGCTATATCTCGAGAAGAACCGACAACCGCTGGGGTAAACGTATTCTTGAGTGGAGACCGCGACTCCTGGATGCGGCAAGCTGAAGACAGGGCGCTATGGCGCTCATTAGGGGAGGCCTATGTCCAGCAGTGGACTGATGATGATGATGATGATAGAAGTGCGCTAAAAATAGAATTTGTGGGTGTTAAGGTTTTTGTGATACATATCCCGTTTCCTGCTGGGCTTTTTGCAAAAGCTTGATTCTCGGAAACCATTGAATGTGCACCTATAAAATATGCATACTTGAGTAGCTTTTAATTAGTGACTGTTTGTGAAAAAGTAAGATTAACAAATAATATTGCTGTTTTAAAAACACAAAATTCAAGCTCTTTAATACGGTTATAGTTGTAATTCTTTCTATAAAGCCTAAAAAGGTTTTTTAATAATATCCATTAAATCAATACTGATAATGTCAAAATGCAAGAAACCTTTCAACCCAAGATTATTGATATAAATAAAAAAATAATAGTGCGGTTACAAAAAAACTGTATATAAGTCGGTAGGTATTAAGAATACGGAGCGGTTAGTTCTCAATGCCCAAGGTCCTTGGAGGATTTAGTCCTATAACTACGTTATATTCCGTTGCAATCGACCACAGGAAAGATATCCCAAGAAGAAAATCGTCCGCAATTGAAAAAGTCCTTCAATATAGTCGCCATTAAAGAAAAATGACATGAAAGAAGCTTACGAACAAACTAACAATACAGGATTGTTTTTTGAAATTGTACAAAATTAAACGTTGACAAAATTTGAAAGTAAAACTTTCGAAATATGAATCTTTTTCGTTTTCTTTTGTTTTTGTTACCGTATAGACTCATTCTTCGGCGTCATTATTAGCATTATAACGTGGAACCATAATTTCATTGCGTAAGCGTAAACAAAGGCTTTATGAGAATGCAAACTTTCCCGAACGACGAAAGACTGTTAGAACTTGTAGGAACCAACACAAACAAAGATTAGTCCGTAATCCTTGGACCAAGGTGAGGAAAATGGCGCGAGACTTTGGGATTAGTCGCTTCAGCATACAGCGTAAAACATGATCTACAATTGGTACTATATAAACTCAGAAAAGCACAATTGCTTACTGACAAAGACAAGTTCGGCTGATGTATGTAGCGTCAAATTAGGAAATTAACACATTCTCTGACGGAAAATTTATTTCGATAGAAAGATCCGCCCATAATCACCAAAACGACAGCATCTGGTCTTCCACTCGTCCTGGAGCTGCTACAATTGTTGCATAAGAAACACCTAGAATACCCGGAACAAATAGGTACCTACTTGTAGATCGATACAAATATATGTCGCTAGGCGGGAATCGCGTCGCAAGCAGACCATCGCGCTCTTTACCACAAAGGTTGAGGCACGAAACGTGACCGTCCACCGTGACAGTCTAAATCACGGACAGCTTTACGAAAGATAATTATTACGAAAAGCAGCTCACGGCGACCCTCGACGCTCCTTCAGGGGAAAATGATAATTTGCATTCCAGTCCGGCAATTTGTAAGTAATTGCAGAAGGTTGCTGGCTGGCAATATTATTTTTTCACTTCTTTTGCTCAAAAAGTCGGTATCATTATACTTACAGCGAATCGTAAAATTCGAGTATACTCTTCATATACCAGCAACGCCTCGCGGTTTCACCCGCGTAGTTTCCGTTCCCGTGGGAATTCCGTGATAAAATAGCCTATGTGCTATCCCAGACTATAAATCTATCTCTATGCCAAATTTCATCCAGATCCGTTCAGCCGTTCTGGCGTGATTGCGCAACAAACATCCATCTATCCATCCTAATATTATAAATGCGAAAGTTTAGATACTTTCGCATTTATAATATTAGTGTGATATAGTATAAACTAAACACCATCGGGCTAAAAAGTACATTTAGGGATCCGTTCATCAAATGGAAAACAAGAAATCCTTATTGTTTCATTTTTGTTGGTCGTCTGTTGACCATCTTGTCTAGGAACAGAGGTATTGAGTTAAAATTAAAATCGAATACTCAGGTCCAAAACCTCTTGGGAGCCGTGATATAAATCGAACTTCTAAGTCAACGCAATCAAACATTACAGTCGTTTATGCCTATTTGTTTTGAAATTCCCAAGGTAAAGTCACACAATTTTGGATTATTAGATGTTTGGATGTTTGTTGGTCTCTTTCATTAAAGTCATTTAAAACGGGATATTTACCATGATTCGATTTTTGAGTTTTCCAATATTTCGGCACAGTTTCATGCGCCATGATCACGGAAGAGTTCTTCCGTGATCAGCTTTAAGCGTTGACCTAGAATCATGAAATTTGGCTAGAAGCAGGGACTTAGAGAACTGCTCTTCTACGGAGGTCTGTGAATAATCCTGTTCCTCGATGTTTTATAAGATTGTGATAATTGTGAAAAAGCACAAGGAAAGGAAAAAAATCCGGTAAGCCGTGAATTTTTCTATAATAAATAAATAATGCTGGACAATTCACACAGCATTATTACCTAGCCCCAAGCTAAGCAGAGCTTGTGTTATGGGTATTAGATAACTGATATACATAATATAACACAATACATAGATAGATATTTCTATTATACATAGAAAACATCCAGAACACCCTGAACTATAACGAAATGTCTGCAGATCGTACACACATTTGTTCCAAGGCGGGAATCGAACCCGCAACCTCCTGCGTCGCAGGCAGACCTTCGCCCACCGCGCCACAGAGGTCGTCCTGATTCACTAAAAAAACAAATCTAAAAGAAACCTATTAAAGATCGTAACATGCCTCCTGATTCGTATGTCATTTTATTACAGGGGAGATCTTACGGTGAAAGGTCTGTACTTCCCGCTGACCTAGAACCATGAAAAATATATTTCTTCAAAGCTTTTTCGGTGAATATAAGGGAGAAAAAGTTGTTAACGTAACCCAATTCACGTCATTTCACATATATCCACGCCATAAAGGTTCTCTCTTATCTTCTCTCTCTCGGTTCTCTTAAGCTTCTCCAAACTGTTAGGTACCTACCGGTCATGCTTGAAGACAGGGCATTTGCAAATTAAAATAATGCTTGGTAATTCAAAAGTTTTATTCTTGAACAGCAATATTTCCCCACCGGAATCGAGATTTTTGTTGGCGTGCTCCAAACATTTCAATGCTTCTGTAAAGTAAAAAATAATGTTAGCCGAGTCCATATTCCATGGAAAAATAAATAGATAGTTTTTGAGTGATTGATGGTTCTATTTACATAGCGTTGACACGTCAAATGAGGCGAAGGCAAGAAGCACTACAATCTAAATTGATAGAGAATCTACGGGAGTCAATAATGGGTATTTTACCCATTTTTTTTTCTAAGCTGCACAATATTGATGATGAATGACAGATCTAGGTGTTAAAAAATAATGTACAGCTGCGTTCGATAACTAGCGTTATGGGGAGCAAATGATCTTTACACGTCAAATCTGAATGAGTCTAGCGCTGGACCATGGAAGGGCTACGACGAATAATTTTTCCTTGAACTCATCATCATCAGCCTATACCAGTCCACTGCTGGACATAGGCCTCCCCTAATGAGCGCCATAGCGCCCTGTCTTCAGCTTGCCGCATCCAGCATCTGCCAGCAGTCTCGCGGCTCGGCAAACGTTGTGTAGGACGCCCTCCGACCAGGTGGGATGACGATTTGCGAAAGACGCTAAACTAATTGTCAACAATTACCATTATCTTTTATACATTTCCCTACAAATGTACCTAAACAATGATTGCAATAAATAAAATATGAAATACTAGCTGCCCGCGGCTTCGCTCGCGTTGTTTAAGGTGTGCCCAGCAGGGTCTATAGTGAAACTAAATACCTACGTAGATTTTAAGCACCATTG
This sequence comes from Eupithecia vulgata, assembly GCA_946478455.1. Classification (NCBI taxonomy): domain Eukaryota; kingdom Metazoa; phylum Arthropoda; class Insecta; order Lepidoptera; family Geometridae; genus Eupithecia; species Eupithecia vulgata. Next base: position 4,235,022 of record OX297869.1, on the reverse strand, counting down.
TACACCTATAGAATGCAATAAATGATTGAGTATTGAGTATTAAGGTTATTTCTATCCCATCGGAACTAATTTATGGGATAAAAAGTATGTCTATGTTACTCTCCATTCTTCAACTTTATGCCAAAAATCAAGTCGATTGGTTGCTTACTTGCTTAGCTAATGCATGAAGGAAGGACAAACAAACTAACAACACACTTTCGCATTTATAATATTTTATAGATTGACTAAAGTATGAACTATCACCGGCTAAGAACAGTGATACCTACGCAAAAATACATGATAACACGTGAACCAGATAGTTGAATCTAATTTTGTGGCAGCAGTGCTGTTGACGATAGACATAGCTGGGGCCGAATTCCACTTTAGGGACGCGTGTCAAAATGTCAAGTTTGAAACCAATTTCTCCCTGGAAATAGAACCGCATGCATGCTTCTAACGGAGCGTACTGCGTGAGCGATCTGGACGCGAACGCGACGCGGGGCGCGGCGCGGCGTGAAAACAACAAACAGTATAGAACTATAGACCTATTGAAGTGGTCTACGTGACCAAACGCACGTAAGGTGCGGCGCGACGCGGCGTGAAACAAAGCGAACGCGATCAGTTGGCTTAATTTGTTCGCGCGAACTGGACGCAACTGAACTGGAGGGCGCGTCCAGCCCGCTCACGCAAGACACCGCGTAACGGGGCGTCCTACGTGAGCGATCTGGATGCGAACGCGAAACGGCGCGGTGCGGCGCGGAAAAAAAAAACAGTCGAAAACTATTGAAGTGGCCTGCGTGAACAAACGCTCGAAGCGAAGCAGCACGAATTGAATCGAACGCGATCAGTTGGTTTGATAGTATCGCGCGAACTGGACGCGACGAACTCAACCTCCATAATGTCAAACCATAACTCAAAGCTAAAGGAGAAGAATACTTCTACTTAGCAATTAGCATCCTATTAGTTAGTTTAGTTATTTCTATTAGCTTCCATTTCTATTAGCTATTTCTTGTTAGCTTCCATCCGTCCATGACAAATATTCAATGTCTACTGAACGACGGGCGGCGCGATGGCGGCGCGGCGGCGGTGTTTCGCGCACACGCAGGACATAGTTGCCGCGTCGCACCGCAACGCATTAAATTGGCGTGTCACCGCGTCGGATCGCTTCGCAATCGCGTTCGCTTTGAATCGCCCACGCAGGACACCGCCTAAGAGCTCTATGGACGATTCTACGACGCTATCTATTTCGTTATAAAGCAATTGGTTAGAAGAATTCGGCCCGTTATGATACCTGAACAGTGGATAATATTGGGTTAGGCAGTGATGGCAATGATGATAAAATTCATAAATAAAAGATTGTTCCACCTGGTGCTGGTAGCTGAGAGCTGTCGCAGCGGCAGCCGCACGGATTGTCCGGAGGTGCTGAAGCGTCGCCATCCTCCCTGAAGAGAAGCCATTTTTGAACGAGTATTGGAATAGGTACTATTGCACATAATTGTTAGATACACTAGGTATTACACTACATATATTGAATAATAATAGATTTTTTTTCTTTGAATCAGTAATGGCGCACGAAATGTACAATATAATATTTCAAATTTCAAGTTAATAGCTGCAGTAGTTACTGAGATATTCAAGAAAGAGCGGGGACGGACAGAGCGAGACCATAAGGGTTTCAAAACCGATAGAATTTTTTTGATAGAAATTTTAACGTTCCCTCCCCTCCCTGGTACTAAATGAAAGGTATCACAGTTTAAACATTTTAAAACAGTTTTTCAAATTTTTATAGGTTTCATAGTTTTTGATGTTTTGAAAAAAGTCGAAAATGTACCTTTTATTTCCTCACTTTGCAGAGCGATCCATTTGAAGTACCTACTATTTTTCGGTGTTACTGAAATAGCAAAGTCTCTATTCGCACAAGCTGTAGGGAACTATAGGCCTATTTCTATACTATCAACCGTTGATTAAATATTATAGAGAGCAATAAACAATAGACTAGTAGAGTATTTAGAAAAAAATAATCTACTGTCCCCAAACCAATTCAGTTTTAGAAAGAGGTGTTCAACGTATGATGCTCATCGAAACTTGACGAATATATGGTGAAAAAATTGTATATAGGTGAAAAATTAATAGGAATATTTATCGACCTCGCCAAAGCGTTCAAAGTTTCAATCTGCGTGCTACTAGCAAAATTAGAGAGCTTAGGAATAAGAGTAGACCCACTAAAACTGATGAAAAGCTCTTTGAGTGACCGACGTTAGCGTGTTAAAATAGGAGAACTTTTCAGCGATGAGCAGCCAGTAAACTATGGTATATCACAGGGCTCTATTATAGGCCCTACTCTCTTCCTAGTCTATTTGAATATGCGACCTCGACTTAATGGTAATCAATCAATTTAAACCAGCACTTATGATACGCTATAACGACAAATGGATAAAAAATAGATTCGGGCGTTACTTTGCGGAAATCCATTACAAAATATAAAGATGAAAATATTTAGTAACAATTCCGCGCAAAACCTCCTCCGATAAGCTCTAACAAATGACAAATGGAGTTGAAAAATTAATAGCGGTTTTTAAAAGTATCAGACATGCGGCAGCGACACTCAATTAAGAAAAACTTACTGTTCGCTCTTTCTCAGAATCTAGTACTGCATCAGGACCTGGAGTGGCATCTAAAACTCACCTACTCTGATTGGAACGCGCACAGAGAGCTGCTTTCAAGGTGAATTTTTGTAAGCCTTATAGGTACCCACCTACTCAGCTGTTTAAAGACTATAGATCTGTCCGTCAGAAAGCTTTTCATACAGGAAACATTTCTTAAACAGCGCAAAGCAGCTCCACAAATAGAGGTTGCCAACAAGAGACGGAAAAATAAAATCTTAAAACCAAAATCCTCTAAAACTTCATTTATACATCGCCACACATAGTTCCTTACACCGTTTCTATACAAAAAATAATAAAATTGTAACTTTGCATAAAACGACAATCCAAGCACGTAAAAAACCATTGAGATCTTATTCGCATATTTTAGATTATTGAATAGACAGAGCGATTGCTATTGGTTAGTTGCTAATTTAATTGTCAATTAGTTTGTAATTCAGTTAGGAGTTAAGACTAGTTATAACTAACTAGTTAGTTATAAATAATAATTTAGGAGAGCTTATTGCTTCATACAAGTACATATATCTTAGTTAAGAGTTCGTCTGATGATCAGACGAACTCTTAACTGAGATCAGACTCTGATCTCAAAGGTTAATCTGAAGCACGTACAATCATAAACTGTAAGTACCTATTTTATAATAAAATTGTTAGTTAAAATAAAATAATTCTTTAAGCATGTACCTACTTTGTAACCTTTTTCTGAAATAAAACTTACTATTTTTATTAGCTTTATGAACTTTTCTTGGTCGAGTTGCTCGGGAGAGCAACTCGACCAAGAATAAAAATGTTTTCAGGAGTTTTCAGTAGAAATTTTAGTTCTACTTGATTCCAAGTCAATTTTAAATTTCTCCCAGACTTATTTTTGTTTACTAGCGTTGGATTTCTTTCGGCGTATAAAATCTTCTCGATCAAGGTCCCGTTTCTGTTTTCATTATGTGTCTCGGAGGGCAATATATTGCTGCTACCGAGTATAGTTTGGTGTCTATATAATTGCCACAGCTTGGATTATCTTCTTCTTCTTATTATGTATATAGCTCATGATGTGTGATATTTTTCAAAATGATGACCTTTTATTAGATGGGTGTAGTGCGTAGTAGGCATTGTAGCCTTGTAGTTGAATATGGGAATGATTTGTTAAATGCGTTTCAGATAAGAGACACACGTCTACGTTGTTTAAATCTACTTGCAATTCTTGTTCATGTTACGATAGTCCAAAACAGTTTCATGCCCTTTTTGATAGATTTCCAATAATTTTGAATGATCCTTTATATCTATTTTGGTGCTATTTTAGCAATTATTAAATTAATAATTGCTAAAATAATCATGCTAATCATGTCAGTTAAATACTTGTATTTAAGGGGGCTCCTATACAATAGACATGATTTTTATAGATAATTGTACGGAACCCTTCGTGTGCGAGTCCGATTTACACTTGGAAGGTTTTATTTATGTCTTCGTCGCTACTGAAAGACAGTGTGAACATGTTAAGTGGCTCTTTAGTTTTCCAACTCAATTTATTCAGTACTGCTTCTATCTTGAGTCCTTTATTTTTTGATCTTCAATTATTCTCTCTATTTTGCAGGTAGAAGGCAGTTTCTTGACCGTTACCCTTATGGGTCTGTCCTGTTTTTTTATGTGTGCCAAATGTACTTGTTTTTGTTCAATGTCTTGGTTATGGTACGATATATAGGTTTATCATTACAAGCATTCATTTTCACGGCTCTACCATTTAAAATTTTTAGGTTATATGTTCCAGCAGCATGTTCCATGCACACGAAGCAGTAGGAGCTCTGAAAGTTCTCCACATCATCTACTATGATCGGAGGTGGAGGAGGATTTTTCTTTTAATTTTCTTTTGCTGTTTTAGTTTCAGGTGAGAAATCCGGCGGCTCCAAACTAGTATAGGAATTAATTGATAACATCATCAAACAAAAATTAAGTTATTAGGTTAGTAAGGGCAAAAAATAATTAAAATGATGCTCTCTGTTCCGTTTGAAATTATGTGAAATATATTTTTGAATATATACGAAAAATTCGTGAAGTAGCGAATTGAAAAGTGTGCCATATGAGGGTAAGTTATTATTGCTACAGCTACAGTCCGTAAGAGGTCCCAAAGATTTTCGACGAGAACCGACAGAGACTTCGTGGCTTAGTTGGTTAGAGCACACCCGTACTAAGGGTGGGACGCGGGTTCGAGTCCCGCCGAAATCGAAAATTTTTGGGAATTTATTTCATTTCTTAGAGATGCCCAGAATGCGGGTAAGCACTGTAACAAAAATCCTTAAGTTATTATTGTTTTATTTTCTCACAATCAATGAAAAGTAGTTTTTCACTCGGGCCAAAACCACCCATTAAAACTCAAGCCTTGTCATCCTCACTTAACAAAATCCACAGCCCTTATGATCTAAAATTAACATATGTACTTATTGACTAAACATAAGGCCAATACAGGATTTACTTTTTGTACAAATATAATTAAGTATTTTCTTGATAGCTACAGAATATATAGGAATATGTAGGGTAGCGGTTAGCTTTGAAGGAAGCTAATAGGAAGCAATTATTGGTTTATAAACATCGGCGATTCCACACTGCTCGTAATCTACGGCCCATCTGGCCGTTGAAACGTTTAATTTCTTATGGAAATCATTTTTAGAAAAGCATTTCTACGTTTAAATACTGACTAATCGTGATAGATAAAATATACTAAATGTTCTTTCACTAGTGGACAAAAAATTGAAGTGGACAAAATCAATAACACCTTTTTTTATTTGATAATAATTACTATTTATAAACGTGTTTATAGTATAAAAATTGACTTGTCTAAGTGCTTATTTTGTAAGCTTAAAGAAAAAAACGTTATTGATATTTGATATTTGATGTTAGCTTATGGTTGAGAAGGGCGGTCTAGTTGCTAACAGAACTTACCCAAGTCTTACAAAATATAGTCATCATTTTGAGCTCCTACACGCTTGCTTTGGTTCTGGAGCTTACCTAAGCTCTCCTTTCTATTTTATTCATCTATTTAGCTGGTCTCTCCTATGGCTAACAAAATGCATAGATGATCGAATTTCTAAAGTTGGTAAATATTCAACATAAGTAAGATATATAAATATGAACGGTTCACAACAACTAGCAAAGAAATAAGGCAGATTAACCAAATCTCCATATTTATTAGTTATAGAGAATAACATAATATAACCAGTCTCAACTTAGCAGTACAATGTAATAAAATCTAAATAAAATAATCTAGATAAAAGTATATTTTACAAATTTGCCTTTTAAATGCATACGTACTTACTATTCCACGCGGTTTAAAAAAATTACTCAAGTAAAACTACCTATATAAAAATAATTACTCAAGTAAAACTACCTTTATAAAAATCGGTAACAATACTATATAAACGAGATTGTTTTAAATTATTGTAATAGACAAGTATTCTAAATATATAATACCTTTCACCAAAGCACTTTTTACCATGGAATTAGATTATTAATTAAAAATAAATACCTAAGTATTCAAGCGGCAAGCAGTCTGTTAATCTTCTATTGTAAAAATTTGGATGCATGCAGCCTGCTTGCATCCAAAAATACCTGACTTAATCAAATTAAAAGACACCAGACTAAGAATCTCTTCGCAAAAGATTTGTAAAGTATTCCATCGGATTTTCCAGTACATCATTATGTAAATCGTGTCTTCCTACCTCGTCATAGTCAACTGAGTCTTTCCAACTAGATGCGAAAGACGAAGCGATAGATGCCGTCCTGGCCATAGCAGCAGGGTTCAGAGCTGGTTCCGGCCACTCCTCGTAGAGGTCAGTTCTTGGACCCAAGGGTTCGTCGATGTTAGAGCGGCAGTTTTCTATTATCCATTTCTGCTCGAGCTTTGCTGGTGCCCTGCGGAGGAGAAGGTGTTAACAACTCTAGTGGAGAGCCACATGCAGGGCTCACAACAAAAGTATTGTTGCAAGACTTGCTCAAGAGTCGCGGCTTTATGTATACGTGTTTTAATTCAAATAACTTATGTTTGAGCATTCATGGGTTTTAGTTTTCAATGAAATTTGTCCAATAATTATTGTGAGTTTAGCGCTGATCTTGGTAAATGTTTAAAGTTTAATCCGTTGGTAAGGTGCATAACCTAGTTAGGTTATAAATAAATACTAAATAAAATAAATAATGCTCGACAATTCACACAGCATTACCTAACCCCAAGCGAAGCAGAGCTTGTGTTATGGGTACTAGATAACTGATATTCATAATATAATACAATACATAGATAGATATTTTTGTTATACATAGAAAACGACCAAAACACCCTGAACAAATGCCTGCAGATCGTACAAACATTTGTCGAGGCGGGAATCGAACCCGCAACTTCCTGCATCGCAGGGCAGACCTTCGCCCATCGCGCCACAGAGGTCGTCATGCACCTTACGAACGGATTAATCTTGGGTATCTCATTCTATAGGGAAAGCAAGGTCGCTTTCCCAATAGGTATGTAACTAATGCAATAGAAAATAAGTAGGTAGAGCAGTTTTCTTAGCACTTGTATGACGTTAAGGATAGCTATTTCCAGTAGTTGACGATGATAATTATAACATCCTTGAGAGCCTGAGTTATTATACTAACATTAGAAGGGCCAAATATTGTATTGATGTGGGTTACCTCTTCACGCCGAATCTAATGAACCGATTGCGCTGAAATTGTCATAATTTTCATTTTAATATACATATAATATGTATATAAATTTCCATTATTGCAAGCCTGTAATAATATTTTATAGGCTACTTTCATCCCCAAAAAATGCGTGCGTAGTCGTGGCTAGAAACTAGGGTATACTGAATTTAGTCCAATTAAGAAGACGAGAATTACCTACTCTACAGTTTGCTCTACCTACTCATTGGAATTATCTATTGTTTGGTCTAAGAAATGTTTGCTCTTATTAACTTTAGCTCCACTTAACCCTTAATTTAGGTTTTATTTAATTTTTATTAAGGTAGCAACCACTCTTTCTTGAGACCACTTAGTTAGGTTATCGATCGATTGTATATTGTTTCGTAAAACAATATTTGAAAATGTTTTTCGAGAACGTATCTAACACAAGTAATGAAATAAATCAAAAGTATCATATTCTAGAATTAAAAACCAAACAAAACACGCTTTTGTAAAAAAACCTTGCGAGATAAAATTGAAGCAAGTTTAGATTTGTTCAAAACAATTACTTTTTTTAATTACCACTAAATTTTGAAAAAATTTAGATTTGTTCAAAACAATTACTTTCTTTAGTGGTAAATAAAGAAAGAAATTAAATAACAAATCTAAATTTCCTTAAATTTTATCTCGCAAAGTTTTTTTACAAAATCGTGTTTTGTTTGGTTTTTAATTCTAGAATATATTTCTAATCTAAGCATGTCTTACTTAAAGATTTTTTTTAATAGCTCGCCCGCGAAAAAAGTTTTTAAATTTGCAAAACCCGACAATATTCCGGATCCAGTACAATATTGTTTTCAGTAGCGTTTCATAATTTCCGCGAGAGGTTAACTGAGCGCTTTATACGAGGGTAGTCCAACATTTAGTCGAGCTAGGGACATATTAAGCCGAGGCATGCCTTTGTTAATGTCGTACACCTGCATATTACTTTTTGCGCCGTCACATTATTGGCCCCTGGATGATACCAGTTTCGGCACAGGACCACGGGACCTAAATGGGACTGTATTTTTGTGTCGCTATAACTTTATTTTTTGTTTATCCTACAAGGGACGTTATTTACGTTGGTATATTTATATTTTATTTTACGTTAGTACCGTGTTGTATTTCAGCCACATATAACCATTATATTGCTTCCGATAAAATCCAACTTTAAGTTAAGACTTGTTTTCAGGGTTGTCTTTAAATTAAAATAAATGGGGGCTCCAATATAAAAACCGTGATATTTTTGGCTATTTTGCTGTATTTTAGTATAGTGTAGTGTAGCAAAATCTTTCAATTCTGCCATCAAATTCACTGCCTAAACTAAATAGAAAAAACTATTACAAAAAAAAACTATTAAAAAGGTTAGGTTCAAACTGTGCGATGGATTTTTGAAATTTCCACGCTAGTTTGGGTGGATTGTTGACTGGTTTATCTTCCATAAATCAGTTTTTTAGGGTTCCTTTGCCGAAATAGTTTTGTACAATGGTATGGTGCCCTACATGTGCGAGTCTCACTTGGCTGGTTTTATTTTGAACTTAGAACAATATTGAGGGTGACTTTTTGAGAAGGACTCTCAAACTCCCATCTCAAAAAGTCTCAGGGTGGCATAATCCAAAACCAAAAGTGTTATTTTAATGGTTATCCATGATAAAATATGTATTTCTAATTAATGTAGTAAAATTCATGAAAGTTTCTGTAAAAAGAATTTCTTTGAATTTCTTAGCGCGCCGCGGCTTGGCATCGACACAGTCATGCGATTCGCTTCAAACCATTCAGAAGCAAAACATAACCAACGCGCACGGCGCAAGTCAATTTCAGTTTTATACATTTTAATAAGCATTGTAAAACTCAATATAAAGCTCCAAAAGACCGACTCGACTACTTCTTTCCACCCCTTTCAGGGCTTTTCTCTAACTCAGTTTCAGATTTAGCCATCCACTTCCATCTGAAAAAGCCACCCTGTAGATTACATAATTAGACTTATTAATATACTATTAATGATATTAGGTGGACTTCTTTGTACCTTCTTGAAATAAACAAATTTATACACACAAGTGATTTGCTAAATCAATTAAGCTCTGAAATAATTAGTTCGTGAAAATTGACAGGATGACGGTTAGTTCTAATTGGGGTGAGGGGATGCTAGTGCAACCCAGCCAGGCGTGGGGGTGCAATCAAAATGAGTCAATTTCCCGCGCCAATTACCAGGAACTCTGATTAAATGCTCGAACCAATGCGTGCGATGTTTTACGACAAAAATTAATTATGTAGGGCCACTTTTGTCACAATAGACTTGTATGTTTGAAAAAACAATTTTTCTTGAACAATCCATTCCAAAATTAAGGGGCCTCAGTGATGCCTTACTTGGACGAACAGCTTTTACCTTTTTTTGTTTTGCTCTAAAGTGCATACGATATAAGTGATGAAAAATACCACATTATATAAACAAATAACTAATAACTATCCTTACTACCGCTTTTTTTTATTATTTTGTGTAGTTTTATAATGAATCACTGGAGAAAAACGCTTAAAAATAGCAGGGCGTTTGAGCCTTTACATAAAATATATAACTCAAGATGAAAAAGAAAATACAGGTACCGCTACTTCTACATCATATCTTTCTAATAAACATTCGTAATTTTTGTAGAATTCAATACAATAATAATAAATCCCAAAAAACTCATTTTTGTAAGGCGTTTTGCGAAGTAATTGGAACCTAGGTAATATTTTGCCACGATAAATTCAACCCTATTGATCAAATATCCCTTTGTATATAACTGAAAATCGTTTCCACTAACGTCAGTCGGGGGCTAGCCGCCTCCATGGACGGACGCGAGGTCATGTTACTTTTTTCGCGATGACAGCTGGACACGCCTTACGAATTACGATTTTCGACAACTTTTGTTTTGCGGGTTCAATAGTTCATTTGTCATTGTAATAGAATATATAATGGATTGCACCTACGTTACAAGGATTTTGCAGTATTTTTATTCATTGACAGAGTTATCAATTTGGTAGAATGGAATGGTAGTAGTCAAATGAACATAAATAAATATTACTGAATAATTAAACACGGTCCAGATGTAGACTAGTATTATAATATCTGTATTACTCAGGATGTTGGGTACTTACTTACGTGACTGAGTTAGTTATTACAATACATCATCATCAGCCTATGTTAGACCACTACTAGTCATAGGCCAGTAATGAGCACCATTAGCGCTATGTCTTCAGCATGACGCATCCAGCATCCGCCTGCAGTCTCATGGGTCGTCATACCACCTGATCGGAAGACGTCCTACACTACGTTTACCGAGACATGATCTCCATCCAAGAACACGTTTATCCTAGCGGTTGTTAGTTCTTCGCGAGATATGGCCGGCCCACTGCCACTTCAGCTTGCTAATTCTTAGAGCTATGTCAATAACTTTGGATTTCTGTCGGATGTAAGTATTCGTTACAAATCCTATCCTTCAGAGGAACTCCGAGCATAGCTCTTTCCATAGCTCGTGGCCAAGCCCTGTCGTGAGTGTCTAAGTCTCAATCAGCTCCGTATAGGTCATGACAGGTAGGACGCGCTGATAAAAAACTATATATTTTTTTTACTATACATACGAGCGTTCCGTACATAACTATTTCGCAAAAGGATTCCATTTTTTTTATTCTAAAATGTAAAAAGCCATATACAGTATGTGTCATTGTGTGTAATATTATATGTCATCCATCCAATTCTAATTAAGATAATACTTAAATGTAAATACTTTCTTTTTATCATTTTGATTAAGGTAGTACCCGAGCGCCACCACCTATTTAATTATTTTTTTTTATTATATAGGTATTTAATAAAAAATCGTTGGTCCGTTGGTGATACCTACCATAAGGTTTTTTAAATACATCTGTTATACTTTTATTTTGTATAGTAGCTATAGACAATTAGACAATAGGCACTTAGGCACTTAGGCACCAAGACAACTTCGCATCTCTGCCAGAACTATGAAAAATCAATCTATTACAGACGAAGCTTACGTTAGGTACCACAAATTAGCCAATGGTTTTTTTGTAAATTCTCGTAGTAATAAAATAGGTTTCAATAGGAGTACAGCCTTAAGAGTCCGCCTAATGCCGGAAAAAATAAGTAGAAGCTCATAAGTAGATCTTTGCGCTGGTCTATAATTTTTGGTGGGATTTATTGAATTGTTCAAAATTTAAGCAAGAAATAGAAAATCTAAACGATTTCTCAAATAACATATTAGTCTGGCTCTGTAATTCGTAAAAAACTTATGTGTGTTTTTTATTTTTACAAATCAGTTAATTTTCATACTAGGCGTCCGCCCCGGCTTCGCACTATACAAATCAGTCGATAAAAAATGTTGTGATTGAGATAGGAACAAGCAATTTTTACCATAAAATAGATAATACAATGTAGATTGTAGAATAAAATAACGTCATAAAAAAATGTGAAAAAGTACTGATTTTATTGAGATATTTTAAAATTATTTCAAAAATCTATGAAAAAAAGGCTGATTCTACTTAAAAAAAACATCATAGCTTTTAACACGTTCATGGCTGAAAACACAGAGAGCGATCGGCAAGTCTGTGAAACGACGGCGCGCCCCTGCGGGTCGCACCACCGACGCTAGCAGTGATCGTGTTAATTGAGGATTGTGTTTTTGACAATGTTTATTCAGTAAGGAGCACCTGTTATTTGCAATAACTGCTGAGTTTGTTTCATAGTAATTGATCGTTTAGTTTATAAGTTACACCGTTTTGTTTACATGGGGGTCCGAGTGCGAAAAAAAAGTTTTAAAACGCTAAAAAAAATTTTTTTTTTTTAATAACACATTTTCCGTCGATAAAATAGGGCGTAGTTTCCTTCATTTCAGTTTGTGCACCTTATGCAGACTCACACTGTATAGGGAAGGTATATTCATTTGCCTATGTTCGTCAGGGATAATGTACCTAGCATTTTAATAGTGAAAGATTTTTTAAATCGGCCCAGTAATTTTGGAGGATCCTGTTCAAACACACAAACAAATCTTTCCTCTTTATATATTACTAGCTGACCATTGACCAGCCAGCAATTTCATTCGCGTGATCTTGTGTTGGTTTCCATATGAACTATCAACTCCAAAGTTTTACAACCAATCCTTTACGATTTTAAAACTTTTGAGAAAACATTCCTTCAAATAAATTTCCGAAAATCCGTTCTTAGCCTACGTCCTAAAAGAAAACTCCGTGTAAAATTCAGCATCATAGCTCTTGCAGTTTCAGAGATCTCTTGATATTTCAGTTTTCTGTTCTATTTCATTTGTATAGATTATATTATATATATATATATAGATAAATTCTATTCCATTACTCGGCTCCTACAGGCTTTTTCCCTACTTATCGTATTTTTTTATTCTGATCATTTACGTTCGTTACAGTTAAACTAAGTGTTTAAAAATACACCTTTTTCTAGATTTTGGCATTATTTTGACACTCGCCACTCAAACTAATATATATTATCACGTTTTTAAACAAAATTATTATAATTTAAGCTAAAGCTATTTAATTTAAGCTGAAGTGGCAGTGGGTTGGCCATAATTCAAGAAGAACCGACAACCGCTGGGGTAAACGTGGGTAAACGTGTTCCTGAGTGGAGACCGCGACTCGGAAAACGTAGTGTAGGACGCCCCCCTACCAGGTGGGATGACGATTTGCGAAAGACTGCTGGCAGATGCTGGATGCGGCAAGCTGAAGACAGGGCGCTATGGCGCTCATTAGGGGAGGCCTATGTCCAGCAGTGGACTGGTATAGGCTGATGATGATGATGATTGTGCCAGCAACCAAAACAAAAGAAGTTTATCTGTTCTATAAACGATAAACTTTGCATAAGTCTACGTAAAAAATAAGTGCCCTCTGTCGACTACTTTTGGTAAAATTGACGTGCAATTTGACAGTCATAGTTCTTCACGGTCAAGGCTTAAGCCTAATAAATAACAAAAAAACATTTGGACTCTTGGATAAAGTAGCTCCGATCTAGTAAAAGTTGTGTAAATAAAGGATGGAATTGAAAATGTCATATTACTTTTTGCGCCCCTGTGTTGATCAAATTTAATGTTATATTTGATCAAATGTGACCTAAGAGGAACAGCATGCTGTTCCACTGTCATTTTAAAACCAATTCCTTATCTACTTAACTTACATCTTTTATTATTAGGTAGAGTAGCCCTCGCGTCTTATCACAAGTTTTTAGTTAGTTAGAGCGAGGAGACGATATTTTGTCTGTTTCAGGTTTTCGGTTAGAGTAATTATGTACTTACTGGTAACTTTATTTTAAACATTAAAGAACCTTATTAGACATTTAAGTACCTACCAACTCTGTAAACCATCAACCTTTTTTTGGAAATAAATATTTTTATTATTTATTTATTTATGTTTTTGGCTTATTTTCTCCACCAAAATCCGTATACTTTACCTATATATACCCGTAGAGCTTCGTTTACTTTAATTAAAGGCCTATAACAACCTCAATTTTTTGTAAAAAGGATATGGACCTAGGATTTTGCGTTCATAGGAGGGGACAAGGCATAGCAACCCAAACCCAAATAACAATTTTTTGCTTATTATCTATTAAATACTTAGGACTTTATTCTAAAAAACCGAAACACATGAAATTTTCTTCTTACTTAGTTCTATTACCATACGTATTCTCAAGATCTTAACTTCTGTATTTATTGAGAAATTAAGGTTATAGTAAAAAATTTGAGGTACCATTGCGCATTTTTTCTATTGACATTTTTTTTATGAAATCGTGTTTTCGAAACAATGATCAATATAGTAAATCATGAACTTTATCAAATATACATTTAAAAGTTAAATAATTACTAGTTTTGAAAATATGGAGACCTGACGGAGTTGATTTGATGTAGTATACTGGTGACGTAATAAAATTTGGCGATCTTATGATCGGAGGCAAAAATCTCTTGATACGCCAAGAGAGTTAGTGTGTGAAATCTTTAGGACACAAGCTTTTTCCAGGATAAGCAGCTATGTAGGCTTTATCATCAACATGCTAAACAGGCTTCGCCCACTGCTAGGTATAAACCTCCTGTTGCTTCTGCCAGCGTCTTCCGAGCTGCTCGCATCCGAGTATGCGGCCTCGAAGCCCTACAACTTCCACAATGCCGTCAACCAACATACAAATAATCATATCGTGTAGTGCACTCAGGGATGCGCGACTCGTAACGCACTTCACCCCCTAATTGAGGGACGAAACGTTGGTGTTCTTCCAATCCAAGAAATGTTTATAGTTAACCCGCTTATATTCACAATGAATTCATCATATCACGGTGGCACATCCGTGTACCGCGTTTAATTTCATTAGTTAACCACCCTTATAAACCATCCTTACCTGATGATGGCACTAAGATCCAAGGCACTGTAGATGACCTTGGTCTTCAAGTCGTAGAAGCCGTCGCCGGTGTCATAGTGACCTGGTGGTATGTCTCTGGTCGGCTGTTCAGCTGTTAGGAAGGCATTGCCAGCTGCTTGTAGATCATAGTCGAACTCAACTGAGAATCTGCGAATAATGAGTGGTTTTCAGAATTAAAAATGGTTCGAACAGATTGAAAGGTCTAGTTTTTTTACCTAAACCCATTGTATCTAAGGAAATAAAGAATATTTAGTTTTGCCAGGATAAGTATTTTACGAATCGTTTTATTTTTGGACTTAAATTTATTAATAATAATACATAAGTTACGCTGCCAAAGTAGCATAGACCGTGAGTACTTGGACATAAAATAATAATAAATAATGTTAGATTATTCCCACAGCATCATCTAGCCCCAATCTAAGCAGAGCTTGTGACATGACATCCTATTATTGACAACCATGCTCCGCTCCGTTGAAAATCCACACCATAGTAGTTCTAAGGTAAATAGGGTTTCTTTCGATAATGCCTGGTTGAAAAAATATTAAATCCTTATAACCCAAAAAAATAATAAAATAAATAGTTAGTATTTTAGATTTCTGCGATCCATAACTTGTCAGTGAAAATTAAAGCTATCCCCTCAAGATCGGTAATGCCACAACCTGCAACTGGTGTTAGCTGATGAATGGACTTTTAGATGCTATTTTCACACAAATTTTCATCCAAAAAGTAAATGATATTATTCAACGCATTCAGGCTAATTCAGATGTAGATTAAGCAGTTGGAAAGGCCAATATGTGATCCGTTAACAAAAATACATTTTAAACAGCAAGGATTATTATTTAAATTAAATTAAATTCATTTATTGATTCACATAACACGATCCATAGAATAGAGTTTCACTTTCATGACTGAAAACTCAGAGTGCGATATGCAAGTCCCTGTCCCGGCGGCGCGCCCCTGCGGGTCGCACCGCCGACGCTAGCAGTGATCGTGTTATCAGGTGCATATACACAGAATTAATTAAACAATATGTACGTAATAGCAGAATTAATTTCTATAACAAATTTGTATGGCAAAAGGGTTGATTAGGCTTGATATGCAATGCCTTTGCAGGTTACTGCAATACCTATCTGCCAGAACCCTTGATGATATAGTTAAGATAGAGTTGCCCAGCATCCTGCGTTTTGTAGATATTATCTTATTGTGAAAAACAGCATAAAAGTCCTTAACATTTGCGTGCGTCCGCAAACATGCCGGACGCACTACAGTAGTACAGTATCTATTTGACCCAAGTCTGTAATAATTTAAGCTTATACCATCGCTCAACTCCCACGTATTTTCTTTGATGAACCCAAAAAACTACACGCAAGGGAATAGAGGGATAATGAGTCATTCCACTGGCATTTTCTGGTGTGTGGGATAAAAAGGGAAGCAAGAATTACCAGTGCGTGTGATCCATAAGCTTAACGAAGTTGGAATCATGAGAAAAAATGGTCACAATGTAAGGTATAGGGTAAAAGTATCCCTAATTAACCCTATAGGTAACTTTTACAGCCGCCCCAGTTGGGATACGTACTATTTTGTAAAAAAACATCTTAAAAAAAATAGCTTTCATGGTTACCATAAAAGTAGTAAGCAGTTTATGGCAACAGCCATAAACTACACAGGAGCACGGTGGAACGCAAACCAGCATTCTTCCCTCACATAAAAGGATTGACGGGTAAAGTTGCGAACATCATCCATCAAAACCATTTTCACGCCGCTGAAAAAGATCATACACTACGACCTGCGTTAGCCTAAATACACGTTCCCACTTGAAAAACTAGGGGTCTAAAAGATCGACTGCAACTGTGAAAGCTGCTATATAGGTCAAACGAAGCGCAATATTGCATGTACAGCCAAGAAGCACCATAGGAGCACACACGAGCGGTTAAGATTCTGGCAACTGAGAACTCTGGCATAGCGGAGCATTTTCTCGAGTTTGGTAAAAAACCACTGGATATAGATACACAATCCACAATATATTACAACAGAGTGACATTACATACCAAGAATGGTATAGAAGCCATTGAGATTACTAAGTAAGTAAACACAATCTTTAACTTCTTCGAGAAGAATATTCCAACTATCCGGAACCTTGTGAGAATGTGCAAATACCGAAGAAGTGATGTTCTAATCCACCTGCGTTCAGTTCAGATACCGTCAGTTAATGTGTCGTGAATAAACTTTGATTTGTCTCTTAATGCTTATTTTGTAAGCCAAAAAAAATAAAGTTATTGTGTTTTAGATTGTACCAAAATATTGGAAATATAAAAAATACGGCTTAAATTTTTAGGAAATAGATGTGCAAATACTAGTTCTGATTATTGATTCTGTTCTCTTTATTTTTCACACTTAAATTTTAAAGGAGATGTCGGTAGGTAGGTATTTAGTTTTTCCATAACAATAAAACTATGTAACTTTAAAGTCGAAATCTACAACTAAATAGATAACTTTCTACATTAAAAGCGCTTCGATTTCCAGAACGACTAAAACACAATAGCAATATCAGGTAAAGTTTGCTAGTAAGAGAAGCAAAGACAATAGACTGGTTCTGGTAACTTCTAAATCATAATCAGATTTCACATCCAATTTGGGAATATTCCTTCGATACGATAGCATTGGCAAACTTTTGGGAGCTTTCAACTTCGCTAGGAGAGACTGCTGCATAGATTATTAATAAGCAATTGATTTCGTGAGCTGTATCAGCCGAGTGGGAGGTACTTATCCGATCATATCCGATGTTAGCGGCGGACTGTGTTTGCACCGTGAATTTTTATTTTCAAAAACTCCCGCTGTTTTCCCGCTCAATTTAAACATGGGTGTCCTTAAAACAAGAGTGAAAGATGTCTTCAGACCTTTGTGATACATCGTCCGCCACTAGCGACCCGCCCCGTACAGGTACTATATTATGCTTGTATTATACTTATAAAGCTTCCTCTTAAAACACTATCTATAAAAAAAACCGCATCAAAATCCGTTGCGTAGTTTTAAAGATCTAAGCATACAAAGGGTCAGAGAGACAGCGGGAAGCGACTTTGTTTTATACTTAACTATAGTAGGTATTGTAGCTAAGAATATTAACATTTATTAAAAGTCTGTTACTAACAAATCATGGATTATCTGAAATATAAGCATTTTATTTATTTATTATTTAAACCACTTGTATTTTCATTAAATATTCCTTGACTCCAAATCTGTGTGAATATAAGTTTTTTTGTTCGTATTTATACAAATACGAACAAATAGAATAGTTCTAGTATACCTACATAATTTGTAACTCGACCTTATTGAAGCCTCGCCAAAATTTTGTTCATATTTTGTTTAGAACACCTGTTCTAATGAAACGTATGACAAGAAATCCCTTCATAAAGCAGAAATAAACCACACTCCATCATTTGTGATGTTCGCAAAGCAATTCAAGCAAACACATTTTCCGCGGGAAATCAATTTCCCTCCGCCTGTCAGCAATCGAATCTGTGATTGCATTTGTCCCGTAGATTGGTTATTCTGAAGACTGCCGGATAGAAATCATAGAAACGAAGAAAGATCATAGAACT
This sequence comes from Eupithecia vulgata, assembly GCA_946478455.1. Classification (NCBI taxonomy): domain Eukaryota; kingdom Metazoa; phylum Arthropoda; class Insecta; order Lepidoptera; family Geometridae; genus Eupithecia; species Eupithecia vulgata. The sequence goes on along the minus strand of OX297869.1, from coordinate 4,216,675 downwards.
TTTATTGCGCGAATAGTTCTTCTATTCAATAAAAGTTCTATGACCGTAAAAGTCTTGTGGACTAGGTAAACTATTATATACCTGAATGGAATAGGGGTGGATAATTTAATGATACAGGCACTGTATAAGACTTATTTTTGACAAGTGGTGCGCCCCGGCTTCGCAATGGTATATTCTACAGCATATGTTCATCAAGGATAACTTAGGATTCGAATGATGAAAGAATTTTTAAAATCGGTCCAGTAGTTATGGAGCCTTTTCAATTCAAACAAACAAATCTTTTCTTTTTATAATGTTATTATAGACTAATTATTTTTTTATATTAAGTTTACCTTTTCTTATTATATAGGCTTAAGAGCTAGGGCTTGACATCATACTTTAAGGGCCAGATTCCACAAAAGCTAAGCGGACATGAACTGAGAAAAGTTGTGCAATTTAAACAACATACAGAACGCATCAACATACAGAGCGCGTCTTTACACATATCTCATCTTCGCACAGCTTCACTGGAAACCGCCGAGAATGGTATAAGTAATATAATGTTTAATATTTGTATGCAAAAAAAAGATCGAAGCGGAGATGTGAGCTGTGTGTCGCAAGCCAGCGACGTCACGCAGCGGAGACGACACGAGATGAGATGAGCGGTGTTGTGAGCTGTGTGTCGCAAGCCAGCGACGTCATGCAGCGGAGACGACACGAGATGAGATGAGCGGTGTTGTGAGCTATGTGTCGCAAGCCAGCGAAGTCATGCAGCGGAGACGACACGAGTAAAGATGAGCAGGGTTGTGAGCTGTGTGTCGCAAGCCAGCGACGTCACGCAGCGGAGACGAAACGAGAAGAGGTGAGCGGGGTTGTGAACTGTGTGTCGCAAGCCAGCGACGTCATGCAGCGGAGACGACACGAGATGAGATGAGCGGTGTTGTGAGCTATGTGTCGCAAGCCAGCGACGTCATGCAGCGGAGACGACACGAGTAGAGATGAGCGGGGTTGTGAGCTGTGTGTCGCAAGCTAGCGACGTCACGCAGCGGAGACGAAACGAGAAGAGGTGAGCGGGGTTGTGAACTGTGTGTCGCAAGCCAGCGATTTCACGCAGCGGAGACGAGAAGAGATGAGCGGGGTTCTGAGCTGTGTCGCAAGCTAGCGACGTCACGCAGCGAAGATGAGATGAGATGAGCAGGGTTGTGAACTGTGTGTCGCAAGCCAGCGACGTCACGCAGCGGAGACGAAACGAGAAGAGATGAGCGGGGTTGAGTTGTGTGTCGCAAGCCAGCGACGTCACGCAGCGGAGACGAGACGAGAAGAGATGAGCTGGGTTGTGAGCTGTGTCTTGCTAGTGCATTCATCTCAACAAACATCCAACGCTCGCATAAAAGTTTCCCAACGAACGGTTTTACTCCAACATACCTTCTATCAGGCATCTTGCAGTAGTCCCAATCCTTATCAGTGTATCGAACACCATCAGCAAATATCATAGAGCGATCGTCCAGGGTGCCTTTGTTCCATAGACCCCTGACTATGATGCCTGATGGGTAGCGAAGCTCTCCGTCACCGTTGAACATTCCGTCTTCGAAGTCACCTTCGTATATCACTCCTGAAAAATGAAGAGATAGATAGACAGCAGTTTTACTAATGTTTTTGTACTTAATCGAGGGCCAGTGAAACAAAATGACAGATTAGTAGAATGCATCATATTTAATTTTCACTTCACCTCCGTCTAAAAACTGCTTTTCAGAGCATAAAAAAATATTAGCAGCAAAATACAAAGCTTAACTACTAATTAAACATCTAAACTAAAAATAGTTACTTAAAATTAACCCAAAATACCTTTGTACATTTTGTTGTATGCCGAGTTAATTTCACAGGTGATTTTCGTCGGCTTGCTCATTAGAGAGCCTGTATCGAGGAAGTAGAAACTTATTCCAGGTAACGCCTATATTTTTCAATTAAGTGTGAAACACTCACCATTTGGAAAGTTATAGACGCCATACCCGCTCATACCCAGTACGTCCCAAGAGCCCTGGTACATAGAACCAGTGGGAAAGTCTTTCATGTCGCGATCCGCCCGAGGGATATCAACTGACACGGCTCTGAAAGTTCAACAATTCGCCTTTGTTTATACGACCTCGTTTGAAAACTTCAGTCAGGCATGTTTTGATGACACAGTTGCACGTGTGTAGTATATGCAACTCTATGTCGCTATTATTTTTATTTAGGTATGTTAAAAGACCTTTATAAAATTTATCACTTGTGACAATTACTTTTTCACAAGATACGTGCAAAATTGTCTAAAATTCCTATTTTTTTAAAATAATATATCAAGTAGTTAGATTTATAGCGGCTATACGTGCTTCGTCATACCCTCTAAGTAATGCATAGAAGAAAAACTAACTGGAAAAGGAAAAGACAACAGACGCAAATTCGAACAGAAGACGAAAATTCGAATCCTTAAAGTCCACAGAACTAATTATAGTCTGCATACCGCTAAGCTTGAACAAAAATGAACGCTATGACCTCAGTGGCGCAGCGGGCGAGAGTCTGCCTGCGACGCAAGAGGTTGCGGGTTCGATCCCCGCCTCGGAATAAATTTGTGTACGATCTGCAGAAATTTGGTCCGTTGGTCTGGGTGTTTTCTATGTATAATAAAAAATATCTATCTATGTAATGCATAATATTACGTATATCAGTTATCTAGTACCCATAACACAAGCTCTGCTTACCTTGGGGCTAGATAATGCTGTGTGAATTGTCCAGCATTATTTATTTATTATTTATTTTACTTTGTGATTTATTTGTAACGAGAAAATTTTATGGAATTGTGTTTTCGAAACACGTGATCGATAGTAAGAGTCCGGAGCTGTACCATGTATAAACTTCAAAGTGAAATGTTTAGTAGTTTTGAAGATATTTAGATTTGACCGAGTTGATTTAAGGTAGTAGGTATATAGGCCCTTAAATTACATCACATCTCACTATCACATCACGATCGTCATCACATCACACAATCATACTAATATTATAAATACGAAGGTTAGGATGTTTGAATGTTTGTTACCTTCACGCAAAAACTATATTGAGCGGATCGGAAAATTTCATATATTTGTATACAGGGAGTTCTAGGCCTAGAATGAAACATAGGCTACTTTTTATCCAATAAATTAGTTCCTATGGGATAGAAATAACCCTAAAACTTTTCCATAGAAACAACACCGCGGGCAAAGTACTGAAATAATTTCAAAAGTTTGTTACCTGCACACTTCTTTATGATCCTCGGAGAACTTCCTCATCAGAGCCTCCCATTGTGACCCTCGCTTTTCAGCTACAGGTGCTTGCCTGAAGGAAGAAGTGGAATTTAAAAGGTCGAGGCGTTCCGACTCCATTAGCTGTTGGCTTATTTTGTGGATGTAGTTGAAACGGTTTTGTTTCTTTAGGGCATCCATTTTTGTTTTATACTTTACAGTTATATTTCAGAAATGTTTTATTTTATATATATTTTTTATTATCTTAGCTGAGAAATTTTTCTTCACTTTGGCAAAGCAGTTTTAGCAAAAAGAATCAAGTTGGTCATGATATTAATTGTGACGTAGGTAATACTTAACACTACAAATATGTAGGTGCTTACTACATAACCAAGTTAGTTACGTTTTCTCCCATATTGTACTGTACAGTGTACCGTGTGGTGCCGGCTTAGAATTTGCAACACCCCAACTCTTCCTATGGGTGTCGCAAGAGGCGACTAAGGGACATACACCGGGAGGCGGGCAGCAGCGCCTCTTGCAGAATATATCTACCATAAAACTGCGATCCTCAACCTGCATGCCCAGTGTGTGGGAGTATGGGCATTACCCCCCATGAGATAAAAATATCAGGGGGAGGCCTGCGTCCGTCCAGTAGTGAACTATTATAGGCTGTTGAGGTGAGGTGAGGTACAGTGAAATTGTCCGCCCAAGCGCAGGTAACCATAAATAAAAAAAAAGGGAGATACGGTACCATCTCCCAGCGTTAACCCAACTATTGGCATGATTATGTTGCGTTACACCAAATGCAAAGACACACGCTATGTCCAATCTTGTGCAATATACCTACCTAATGAACAACAAACATTAAAAGACGTTCATATACCGAAGAGCGACCGAGACAACAATACGCTCCACATGCCTGTAAGCATGCGAAATACGAACTCCGGCGACGGCCGCGGCGCCCGGTCCGACAATGACTGAGATGGTTGAACCTTATTGGACCTGATTTGAGCCTTCCGCTTTCAAGATGGTAGTACCTAATCTCCCTTTTTTACTTACATCTAAGTGGGTAACTCACAAACTAAATAGGTTAAGTGCTTTATAAAAAGCATTAAACCTGAGTAATTAATAAAAAGGTACTTACTTTGGAGCGTCTCTTGTCTTTACTACGCGTTTCGTTCTCCTCATTTTAAGCAGCTACTGAAAGAAAAGAAAGCGCATAGATTTTACCCATGTTCGGTGCTATGATATGAAGCGTTGTAAACTAAATTCCCGGCATGTCCCGAATCAGAGTGCTTATTTGCCCATGCGTAGGTATTTACGTATGTAAATTTTCTTTAGTGAATGCGTTACACTGATGCGGTGTAACTAGGGCTGCCACCTCGAAAGTCTGTCACCCAGGACAAGAAACGTGAAAACCCCGGATTTTGGATCTTACTACCCGGACGTTTCAAGAGATTTTATTTTTTCTAAGTTTCTAAGTGGAAAAAATATAGTTTTAATGGTTTTAAATATTTATTTATTATTTTTAATCAATTTAAACTAAATTACGTCTAAAAAGAAAAAAAACAAAATATTCTTAAAGTTTTAAGGAACTTACATTTCTCGTTTCTTTAAATAAAAAAAAAATTAGACTCTTGTAAAAAATAATTACAACTAATATTTACACTTACATCTATTTACTAAAAATCTAAGCCGTCACCAGAAGGCAGAGACTCTTGTAACAAAAACAAATATCTCTGCTCTTTTGATAAAACAAAATTTTCTTAAAAAGCTTTAAAAGGAACTATTATCAGTCAAAAAAATACTGTGCAATTTTTAATAATTCTAAATATAAATGAGCATTCGGTGTTCGAAAAATTGTAACCAAAGTTGATTTGCATTTAGAAGTTTATCTTGCTGGCTTAGATTTTGACTGAAATATTTTAAATTCACCCACTCATCTATTAATTTTACGTCGTCAATTTCTATGTTCTTGTCTTTTAAAAAAACAATAGTGTCTTCAATAGCAGTCCATTGAGTATTCTCGTTTATATTTGGTAAAAACATCCACGCGCCGCGCGTTTCGAGTCGCGCGCGAACGTTGCTTATTTGAAAAGTGTAAAACCCGGACTACAAATAAAACCTCGCCCGGACGCTCCCCGGACGCCTTCTAAACTAGGACAAATCCGGGGAAACCCGGACGGATGGCAGCCCTAGGTGTAACTAATACTAAAATTCACAAAAATATATAGATGCCTGCACCTCGTACCTACGTGACGAATCCACAGGTTATCGACCCGTACGTAATGCATGCATTGAGGCTAACCTATCCTCATAACAAAGGATCGGGGGAAATCTAAGGAGAAATGCACCGATTGTCCGATTTTGTATGCGAGTTGTGTTCCGGTCATGGTCAAGTCATCTCCTGCATTATTTATATCGAAAAAGTGAAACTGTCTGGCGATATGCACATGAATGAAGCGATATCCGGTACGGAGACGACCAACTTAAATTTCTAGAATAGTCTCTTATTCATGACTTGTCGGTTTTCCACAGCACGAGCGAAGCTCCGTAGAAGATGCTATGCGTGCAATGAGGTTTCGTTATTTTATGGGTTCCACATGAAGTTTACTCATAATTTTGCATTGACATACCTACAAATGAAAGAGATTGAATTAATGGATAGGTACTTGACTTCATCGACTACTACGAAGACTACTACGACTAACAAGATACAGTATCAATGTCGTACTAAAATGACGAACTTGGCGGTGTCAGATCCCTAGTTTAGTTTAACACATTCACAGCCTCGGCGGAAAGTGTTTGTATATTTTAAACCGGTGGTCCTGCCTGCACCTGCAGGGCTATTCTCGATGGCTCGGAATTCAAAACAAGATACCCGCGACATTCAAATATTTTAGCGGTTTTTAATATTTTCTGCTTTCTGTAAGGAATTAAACTAGCAAAAAAGAAGTTTTCCATAAAAAGCTACACATTTTCTGTAAAACTATGTTTGACAAATTTCGATTTATAGCTACTTTTCAAGCAACTAGGTATTATCTCGCAGAATAGATCTACCACCAATCTGCGATCCCCAACCCGCATGCTCAGCGTGGGGATTATAGGCACTACCCCACGAGATAAAAAAACAGGGGAGGCCTGCGTACAGCAGTGGACCATTAAAGGCAGGTGAGGTGAGGTATTATTTAGAAATTTAATACCAAAAATAATCTTTAATTACCTATAGCTCCATTATCTAATACTTTATTGTGACATGGGGTCATAGAAATGTCTACGATTTGCGGAAAACTTCTTTTCTGGTAGTTTAATTCCTTACAGAACCCAGAAAATATTAATAAGCGTTAAAATATTTGAATTTCGTGCGAATCTGTTTTCAGTTCCGAGCCTCGCTTCATTCCGAGCCATCGGCATCGTGGATAATGAAAAATATAATATAAAATATAATATAAAATATAATAATGAAAAATAAATGCTGATCTCTACCGGGTCGTGTCGTGTCGGTCTGCCGCCGTCCGGCGTCCCATCCGATTACGAGAGTGAAAGAAGAGTGCACCTGTGTTTACACATACACTTGAGCACTATAATTGCGATGTCCTTTCACCTGGCTAGTGTCCACTGAGATTGACCGCCGTGGCCGAAGATGCGGCTAGACATCATCATTAATGATGTATTGGAACCTAAAACCTTTTTCTTTCTCGTCAGTATAACAGGATAACCTCTTTCTCAATTTTCAGAAGCACTTACAATTTTTATAGCTTTTTATATTTTCGCAATAAGTAAAAAGGCACCAGCAGTCAATATCAATAGCAAAGTTCGAGGAGAGAAATGGGGAAAGTTTCAAAGACTCTTATTTGATATAAAGCCCAAGGTGCACCTTGAATCTCTTAGCATGTAATATACATTACCTATTTTGTTTTATGTATAAATTGTTTTTTTAGTTTTAAGTGTGCAATAAGGTATTTTCTATCTATCTTGTATCGTGTATGTAAGTTTATCATTAGTATAGTATAATGCATCTTAGGTATTATGGTAAGTAGTGTAGGTATTTTTAATGTAGGTAATTATTTTATTTTCACATTACTCAAATGCTACCGTCTATATTGTTCTTTTATGTCAAGTCCACCCCAAGGTTGCCTGGAAGAGGCTCTGTAGCTCAAATCGATATGGCCGCCCTTTGTACTTCCTTTATTCTATGTATTTTCTTTTGTTTTGTGTTTGTGTGGTACAAAAAAGAGTTATTAGTTATAGTATTTAAAAAGTAGTAAGTTCTTTGATTGAAAGTTCTTCATGATCAACTAAAATCAGACTTCTCCAATGCTGATTTAAGGCGTTATTTCGGCTCTTTTGCCACATGACACGAGTTCTTTTGTTTATGATTAACCGCAGGAGTCCTTACAGACGTCATCAAAACAACTTCGACCACTCCCCTATAAAGTCCGTAATTCCAAAAAAGATGACTGAAAACTTTTTGTACTTTCCTCACAGTGTTGTTATTCTGTAACTAGATAATATATGCTATGTTCCCAAACAAAACATAAGATATTGTTGTTTTTAATACCAAACAAATTGTCGAAAATGTCATTTACGACGTAAAAATATGCAAAATGTGATTTGCTTAAGTTCCATTAGAGGTGAATTTTGAAAAAACTTCAAGTTCGATTTGGACTCGCGCAACAAGGGTCCCGTATAAACTTGTACTCGTAAGCAAAGAAATCGACCCAGTCGCACAGTTCACATATGTACATTTTCTGACTTGGTCACAATTAAATAAAGAATATAAAAAAACTGTTATTAGATTTTTAATTCTTGTCAAATTTTATGATTCTAGGTCAACGGGTTCAACGGGAAGTACCCTGTAGGTTTTGTGTACATGTGATTCCCTTGCAAAAAAATGGGCATAAACGCCTGTAACTTTTGATGGCGATGACTTAGAAGTTTAATTTATATCGCGGCTCCAAGAGGTTAAAAATTTAGTATTTAATGTGAATTTCAACTTTATACGTTTACGCGTTTCTGAGTAAAGAGGGTTGACACATGGACAGACGGACGACAAAGTGATCATCATATAAGGGTTCCTTTTTCCTTTTGAGGTACGGAACCCCAAAAATCGAACTAGGGACCTAGCTAAAAATAACAATATGGTAGAAATATGCTCGAATTACAAACAATTCAAGTACTAGTATGTTTGTATGGGCAGTACATCTGACACTGGTCGTAAAGTGAAGACAATAGAACCGTGGAGTGGAATCCGATAAAATGTAACTTACCCTATTATCCTTCTAATTTTATTTTAAAAACTTAGTATACGTGTCGAAAAATTGAGCCTTTTATTCTCCTGTGAAATAATTAGAAAACCTTCGTAAACATATCAATAACGCTAAAATAAATTATAATATGAAAAAATGCACAGAGTAATAGTATTTTATGACAAAAAAATGTCAGAACCATGATAGCTAACGGGTATTGTTTTTTTTGTATCAAAAAAGATTTTAACATTTTTATGAATAAGGCCAGTGTTTATGAAGTTCACGACGAGGTCGTCAAATTGTCTAATAATTTCTGCAAGTGATGACAAGGTAGATTGTATCCTGGAGAAAGATAAAGTACGGGGTACAAGGGAGACTCCAAGATCTTGTCTCCCAAGCCAACCCAACCTGCACGTGATGTACCCTGCTAGATAACGAACTAGGCTCTGGTGAAAATATCAACATTCTTCATAACTTGATAACTCATATTTTACTATTATTTTCCATTACTTGACACTGACAGAAAAGAGTCCAACCAGACTCATATTGCCATTAACAAAGAATCATCATCAAGATAAAGTACCTACTAGCTAGTTATACGCATGAAAAATGCATGCGAAGCTGAAGGCAAAAGATAGTTTTTAACAGACTTCTAAAAAAGGAGGAAATTCTATGTTCGGCTGTTATGTACCATTGATAAGTATACGATTTAAAAATTGTTCTTGAAGAAATATATAAGCCTGGAAGAAATCGCTTCTAAGCGATAAGGCCGCCCATTGTACTTTTATGTTTAATCGATGTCTATGTCTTCTTTTTTTATGTATGTGTTCTTTTTTTGTGGTGTACAATGAAGAGTTTTGTATTACATAAAAAAAGAAAAAAATATAAAGTTTCTGAAACTGATGTAAGTACATAATGTGTATTATGTATATATTTTTTTACTCTTTTAATGTGTCTGTTTCTCCGTCAAATAAGGATCGATTTTGAAAAATAACATATAGGTTATATTAATTGATTTTCTAAGCCGTCACCAAAAGGCAGAGTGCCCAGAATGCTGGCAGCATTGCCAAGTCATTGTCAATAAACAAAGATCTTACAAAACTAATAATGGAATCCACAGGTGAATCGGGATGCTGGCTTTTATTTCGGTCAACGAATTAGCATTGCCATTCAACGTGGCTACCAGAATTTTGGACACTGCCTTCTAATGACGACTTAGATTTTCAGTAAATACATATAAATATAAATAATAAATACCCGATAAATAATCTTAAATATGTTATCAAATCGCGAAAGTTTAAAAAGTTTTAAATACATTAAGTCTGAATACTAGTTGTAATTATTTTATTCTGCTATTGTAATTTTCATTAATTTTCAATGTAGGGAAAATATTATGTGATAGTTCTAAGACTTTCCACAATGACAGTAACGTAATCCAAGAGCAATAACCGTGTAACTGTGAATATGAACCGCTGCGCCCGCGCATTGTGTGTGAACTTCACAATGTCGTCGTGAGAAACGCTTTTTGTGTAACGCCGTAAGCTTATGCAGATTCTCTATTTCTCAAACATCTGATTGCTAATGTAATAGCTGAGCTAATGTTAAGATAACTGTATCTAGCTACTTGTCTTTATATAAAAAGAGGGCGCAATGCGCGCCATTTTGTTAAAAAGATAGGCATAGGATTTCGTGTTCGAAGGAACTACACAACTTATGAAAAAACTGTCTGAAGGAACCAAGTAATTAGTAATAACCTACGAATCAAAACATAAGTCATTTCATAGACCGCAGGGTTCCCATAAATCAGTTCCCATTTATGGGATAGAAATGGATAGAAACTACCTAGTGATAATATAATTAACTATTTTTTTGCCAATTTTAATATAGAGATGATTTGAAAATGTGTATCTGTGTGCTCGTGTATATTTTAACACAGAAAATCGTGTTGGATGGTATCACCGCGGCGCAGATGCTTAAATTTCGTAGCAGTTTATCACGTTCCGTTCCGACCACCGTTCTTTACTGCATAGAACTAAAATGTTACCTAAATCTTACTGCAGGCGATTACGTACTTCTTTTAAATAAATACCTGTATGGCTACTGCCACACTTCAAAAAGCCTCAGTTACTGATAAGAGCCAAGCGACATCAAATCCGTCGCCTAGTGACTGATTTTCCTACAGGCACCTAGCAAGGCGCGTCGCTCGCAGTGTTGCAATTATATTTAAATTTAGACTGAGATAATGTATCAATTTTAAGTTTTATAAAACTTACAAGTGGTTTATTTTTCGCTTCTTACTTTTTTAGTGGACTAAAAATTTAAGCGAATAAAATCAATAACATCTTATTTGATAATAATGACTATTTATAAACCTGTTTAAAGTTTTAAATTTGACTTGTCTAAGTGCTTATTTTGTAAGCCTAAGGAAATAAAGTTATTGAGTTTGAGTTTTTGAGTTTGCTAGAATAGTATACAATACGTCGCTAGGATCAGTCACTAAGTAATTCGCTTGGCTCTAAGCACTGAGCGAGGCTCTATGTAGTGTAAAAAGTGTAAAGCCTCGCCAACTGTTCATTATGAAGCTCTTATGATATTAAATAAGTTCAACAAAAGTTTTCGATTTCCGCGGGACTCGAACCCGCGCCCCATCCTCAGTCCGGGTGAGCTCTAACCAACTAAGCCACGAAATCATTACTCGCCAAAGATCCTAGGATCCTACGTTGGAATCTTTGTTACTCGCTAAGTCGAAAATTTTTGGTAACTTATTTTGGTTCTTAGAGATTCCCCAGAGTGCTTACGCACTATAAGTTAATAACAGAACGCTCTCTGTTGTTCCACAATAAATAATAGCTTTACAATCTGACTAGTCATTCACTAATGGACATAATGCTACAAGTGTATCTCCACTAGCCGTGTGGTGAATTAGAATTTGCACCACCCCAACTCTTCCCGTGGGTGTCGTAAGAGGCGACTAAGGGACATACACTGGGAGTCGGGCAGCAGCGCCTCTTGCAGAATAGATCTACCACCTATCTGCGTGGAGCGTGGAGATAATGTTCATTACACCTCATGAGATAAAAAAAATCAGGTGGAGGCCTGCGTCCAAGTGGACCATTATAGGCTGTTGAGGTATATCTCCACTTCGACAGCATACACGTCCACAGCTGAACATGCCTACCCAAAACTAGGAGGGTTTTGCCATGATCACTGCACCAAGCTCACAGGCGGGTTGGGTTGGTGAAAGTTTTATTTAAAGATATAGAAGGGATCTTATGATATCCACGGGCTGAGTGGTCGATGATTACGCTGGTTTTTCTAATCTACTTTGTTGTTATATTAATTCGAGTAGGTAAACGTTATGGCTGGGCTTCGTTTACTAAAAAAGTAGAGATTGAACACGCACTATTCTTTGTCCTACCAGTAGAAATCTAAACCAGTAGAAATCTAAACGTAAGTTCTTCTGAAGAAATTCAGTTTTACGCAGCTAAAAACGGAATTTGTCTTAATTTAAAAGCCATTAGAGTAAGTTAAGACAAGTAACTTAAGCTCTACTTTAAGTAAACGAAAGCGGCTAGATACTTTAAATAAAACCTATCCACTTTATTCTAAAACTTGGTTTCTGAAAACTGAGAGGTTTATTTTACCGTGCCGTAATACCTTAAAGTTTTAATTGAAATGATCTTGTAAGTATCTCTTATTTTTAAGATCTAGGTAAATCTCAAATGTCTTCAAACAATTTAATCCAAGTCTCTTCAAACAATTCCGCTCAAAACTACAACAATTTTAAAGCTATTCAAAAATGCCTCGGTAACTTTACCCATAAAACTGCTATCCCATGCTAACAGCATCCAAGCTAAAATAGCCTTATTTGCAACAATGCAGGCAACAGAGCCAGACTCATTTCCATTGTCAAAGGCCGTAAAAACATGCGGCACTCGGCGTAAAACGAAACTATAAAACACTGTAGAACTACCGAATAATATATAAAGCTCTGTGCCCCATTCAATTCAGTCCACACTCTGCAGGTAAAATAAAAAGGATTATGTAGACAGGTTTTTTAAGAGTTATCTCGAAATCTCGAATACAAAATCATTTTCTTAAACAACACTTATATTTTAAAGGTAATATTTACCTTAAAAAATATGAGTTTTGTTAACTAAATACCTGATATTGACTGACATACAGTTAAAACTTACAAAACTTATCAGCATTGGCAAACAGCGGGGTAATGCAGCCAGTGTCTTGGGCACGCTTCCGACTGGTATTGATAAGGATGCTACCTGTAGAGTAGACTGTTTGGAACAGTCTGCAGTTAGCTCAATTGTAAATACTAGTTTTAATTTAATTCTATTATTTGATTGTCATTTTCTTTCTTAATAAAGATAGTTAATTTATAAAACACACTTAAAATTTACAATTTTAATATTTTGTTTTTTACAACAGTAAACTTTTTTATTTCAATACTTCCTGCTGCTTCTACCCACGGAGTTGGCAGTTGACGGAGTGGAGTTGCTTAAAAGTAGGTTCAGAAGGTATGCAACTAACCCAAAAATTAAAAATTAACTCAAATATTAAGATTTAATATTAGTAGGATCTCGCGATGCGTTGGTGTTTGGCATGAATTTTTATAAAGCGTCAAAGTCATGATCAATAGCCACATTGATCCTAGGATCAATGTGGCTATTGATCATGACTTTGATAAGTAAGTGGCCAAGTACTACGACCGGTCTAGACCGATCGTAGTACTTATTAGGTTAGGTTAGGGGAGGCATGGGGGAGGCCTATGTTCAGAAGTGAACTAGAATAGCCTGCTGATGACGTTGATTTTGACGATGAGATGTTCTATTAGGTACTCCTTTTAAAGTTAGAGACGGTTTGGAAATCAATTAGAGAACTCTCTGACCTGCAACTGTCTGTCTCTTATCCCGTTAGTACAATATTGGAATCTTTAATTCCAGGATGATACATTTTTATTTTGAAAGTGTGTGAGTCGGACTCTTGCACCGAGGTTTCCGTTTAAGACCCTATTTTTTGCCATCTATCATGATTCTAGTCGTAGGAATACAGAGTCAACGGAAAGTACCCTAGGCTTTGTGTGCATGTGATCTCCTCTCATGATCTCCTTGGAAATCAAAAATGGCACAAATGGCTGCTACTTTTGATTGCGTTGACTTAGAAGTTTGATTTATATCACAACTCGCGGTTACGGGCCTGAGTATTTGAGGTTAATTTTGAGGTGAATTGAGTACAATTCAAAATTCAAAGTGCTTTATTTCCTTTAGACCTTACAGGACCCTTGGGCACGTCACAAAAACTCAGATAAACTAGGAAATAGATAAAGTATATTAGCTACCTGTACCCGTTCCTGAGAAAAGAAGTTGACATACGGACAGACAGACTGACCAACAATAATGATCCTATAAGGATTCTGTTTTTAGTTTTTTGGTACGGAACCATAAAAACTGACTATCATCTCTTATCCATAAAAGTCCGCCGTGTCGCCTAGCAACAAGAGAGTCATTGTCACGTTATTGTCTTCATAGAAATATAAAGGTATTTCTCTATGATTGTCTCCATATTATCACACACTCTTCAGTAATTAGTTCCGAGGTTTCTGTGATTCGTTCCAGAGAAAGTGTGACACAGAATTAGGCAGGTACTTTTCTATTGTGTTCCCATTACTTAATTCTTTTGCGCAATACATGTTTCTTTGAAGAGATGGGGAACTTCTTGTTATGTACTTCAAATACATAGTTTTATTAATTACTAGGTACATGGTTATTAACGTAGGACCCGTATTGATTACAGAGAAGCTAAAAAATTAAATTTTGTAACTTAATAACAACTTAAGGCGGCGCCCAATCTTTTTTGATAATTCTTTTGTTTAACGTATAATAATAAAATAATCTAGGTAAGTGTGAGTCGGGGTAATGCCTTAAATAGGTCATAAACAGTTCTCAAATACCAAAACTAATAACAAATAAATAAAGAAAATAAAGCTTTCTTGAATTTCACTTTATTGGGATCGTCGATGCGTGGATTTGTCTTACCTAAACTCTATACCCTTTTACAGCCAACTCCCATAATTTTTTATTTCATTGTAGATACATAATAGAAATCACTGTTCTGTTTTTCTTGCTTTGTAAATTCTCTTAAGATGTTTTCTTTTATAATAATGAATAACTTGTGTACCTATTATTTAATATTAGACCTATTCAAAGAGCTTAGAATTATCTAACGACATCAAGTGTATTTGTAATACCTACGGTGGAAATAAATGAAATGAACAAAATTCCATAAGCGTGCTTATAATAACAAGCATAACACTCGAGGACCTATTCCGAGCGTATCTTCTCTGAAAGTTTTCATATGAACTGTGATGTAAATTTTAATGAGTGCGAGAAGATATTGCATCCTATGAATGTTAATTCGCCATTGTTTTACATTACAAATTTATTTTATACAAATTTTACGTCGTGAAATAAGTACTTAAATATTTTTAATAGTTTCATAATGTTCTAGTTAAATAATCGTGTCATAATTTTTGCATTGCTGTATCACGTTTGGCTCTGTTAGATTCTAATCACAATCAGATGTTGGCATCACTATTCGTCTTGTGTCGTGAGTTGATTTTAGATTTGGCACAGCTATGCCAACTTTTGTAGTTAGTACTTACACTGACATAAATGGCGATAATTTTGTGTATTATGATTTATTTATTGAAGTACACACACATAACACAACACTATTAACACACATAAAAAAAGTTGATCCGACTTTGAATTCCGGTTTTAATTTAAATCGTTTTATTTTTATATTCTGTGATACCAAATGTTATCCCCTTTTCTATAGATACCAAAACAAAAGAGTTATCACAATGGGTCCACAATTGACTTAAAAGTCGCCGAACATACAAAAAAAAAACATACATTACATGTGTGAACACAACCTCCTTTCATCGAAGTCGGTGTAAAATAAAAGTGTTCCCTGATTTACAGAAATGATTACCTATCGCAAATTCATAACGGGTAAAGTGAAAAAGTTTAAAATGTATATTAGTCTATGTTTCGTAAGTATGTGTAAGTCTTATAACAAATAAATTTATATTCTATTCTATTCTACTCGGTCCCAGCTAGATGTTAGCACAATATGTGTCGCATCCCATGTCCGGAAACTTGGAGCTCTGCAGTACCTACTTTGCAGTACCAAAGCTGCTTGAGCACCGAACTTGCACGACCTCGAGCTAAATTGACTCTAAAGCGGAGTACTGACTGATGTTACGGGGCGTAATATACTATTTACAGCGAGAATAAAACGTTACACCGTGTGTTATAAAATTATAAATCAGTCTCGTTGCTCGTTGCAACTTTGCGAGCGCCTTATTTCCTCGAACTGACTGCACGAACGCTCGCTTTGTACTTAGTCCAAGCTAAAAAACGGGACTTTCTTTGTGCGTCCTCTAAGGCTAGTCTCACACTGGTGGGAACTTTGGCTCTTAACTAGTCTAAATAAAGTTTTGAAGTCAAACTTTCTGCTTTCGACCTTTCCATCCACCTTCCTCTTTTAAGCACTCTGCATTAACACGTTACAATACGCTCCGCTACGCCTGTCAGTACCCACCTACGAAACGAAAAGTTGCATTATTGAGGTGGTTTTCTGGAAGATGGCCAGGTTCTGGACGCACAAACATGTTGGCTTTAGTAGGTATACTACAAACTCATATTTAGGTACTGCTAACACATAATGTACCTATCTACATATTTTATCAACTAGCTTTTACCCACGGCTTCGAACACCCTGCGGTTTAAAAAGAAGCCGTATCAAGGCTTAGAACTATATCTGAGAAGATAAATAATGTACCAGCCCGTTTCTTCCAGTTGTTTTTTCGTGAAGAGTTAACAAACATCTATCCAAACTTTCGCATTTTATTGTTAGTGTGTGTTATAAATAATTTTACAATCACAATATAATTCTTTATGGGCAAGTGAAACTTTTCGATATAGGTACACAGGATATCAAAAGTTTTCTTATAATACAAATAGGTGTAACATGCATACTAAGCCGAAAAAATCCAAATGAAAATCAATAACTTTATTTATTTAGGCTTACAAAATAAGCACTTAGACATATATTATGTCAAATTTTTATACTATAAAAAGCTTTATAGAATAGTAATTATTATGAAATAAAATGTTATTGACTTTATTCACTTAATTTTTTGTCCACTAGGTAAAGAAGTGAATAAAAACCACTAGTAAGTTTATATTTCACATAAAAAGTAATACATAATAATTTACCTCAACAGCCTGTATTGGTCTACAGCTGGACGCTGGCCTCCCCCTATTTTTTTTTTATCAAATGAGGGGTATTATTTGCTATTTTTATCTGAAGGAAAGTACACGGGGTATCAATTTTTGACTATTTTCGTGACAACCTGTATAAACAAATAATTATATAATACTGGGGTCACTGAATTATTATGCCAGCTAGCTTTAAGACTGCGAGATGAAGGTGTCTGTCGAATATTCACGACAGTTTCCCTCGACAATCTAATTCAACTAGTTTCGCACCCAAATCCCTTAAGAACTAATATCGGAACCTTTCCCTTATAAATACGGCTCCCGAAATTGTGGGAAAATCCCTGCCATTTCTGCTTAATTGGGGAAAGGTAGCGTAGTTAAGATCTGATGATATCGCTCAACATAAATTACCACTTTTAGGGCTATGTATATTTTGAGGATTTTATCAACCCAAATAACCGCACTATATTTGAGTTGTCTTTTATTGAAGGACTATAATTAAAGTTAGATAAGTGTGGTAGGAACTGTTGTAAATAACAAAATCGCATCGACGTTTACGTACTTTTTACTTTGAGGTAAAAGAAGTAGGTACTCACTAAACAATTACTATCAAAATCCTAATAGTAGTAGTAGTAGTATAATTTATTCATAAAAAATTCGTTAGGTACATTATCTGGTTAGAAGTACCTTAAGGCGAGGATTCCCGAGCGGCCGATGCTATAGCGCGGCGAGTACTACTGAGCAAGACGATGCGCAGGCAGCCGAGCACGATTTTGTAGGTATTTAGGTGTTTTGAAAAATATTTGTATGGCATATTAAAATATTTTCTAGTGATGCACTGCGTAATAACGTTTGCAATGTTTTGGTATACATTTTGTGTCATTTTATTAATTTTTCTATTCACACTGATCATTCAAAGTTTGATTTAGAGGTAACTTTGTAATTTTTTTCTATCGGGTGAAATATCACCAATCGTGTTTTTGTCTAGTGATGCACTAGAAAATATCCTCAACTATAATATGTATGAATTTCAAAACTATAAGCCTTATAGTTATTGAGGTACGGACAGTTAAAAATTCCGAAATCCGGAAATCCTCGCCTAGGCACTGAGTTCTCCTCTTATATATCTAATAATTAATGTGGTTACTATACTAGCCTTAAACTTCTAAAAGTTCTAATAAATATAAAAATACCAAAAATTGAAACAAACTTATAAACTAAATTAACATTTTTGAGCATGATATACACATTCTTACAAAAAATGATGATGATATACAAATTCTTAATAGTAAGTATTATGGGCACCTTTGCACCGGGAATGGTTAGGGGGTTATTTAATGACTAATTTTTAAATTAATCCTTCGAGGTAGTATATAAATCCTAATATTATATATTCGAAAGTAACTCTGTCTGTCTCTCTGTGACCTTTTCACGCCTAAATGGCTAAACGGATCTCAATAAAATTTGACAGGGAGGTAGATGGTATCCCCGGGACAAGTATACGCTACATTTTATCCCGGAAAAGTGTGAGCGAAGCCGTGAGCTGACGCTAGTTCTTCATATTTATCTCTGTAACATTAAAATGGTTACCACAGAAATACTTATATCGAGATTTATTTCCTTGTTTGTAACCGTTACCTTATCATCGATATATATTTTGCTAACTTCAGTAAGGTACCCGTATCTTCATCATCAGCCTATATTAGTCCAGTGCTGGACATAGGCCTCCCCTAGTGACCGCCATACCGCCCTGTCTTTAGCTTGCCTCATCCAGCATCAACCTGTAGTCTTTTGCAAATCGTCATCCCACCTGGTCCGAGTTAAACGTCTAGGTTCCTCTTAATACTTTACTTACTTTATCCTTGGGAATAACGAACTTAAAGAGTACAATTTCAACAAATGGTAAAATGGGTCTAACTAAAGCATAAATTCGCAAATCAATTCGACGGAATTGGAACCTGCATCAAGAATACTTCGTGCAGTATCAATGGATCGCTCGACACCTGATTGAAATCTCCATTAATAATTCATTGTTTCAATTTGGCTCCCGTATTATATACCACAGTGCATACGTAAGGCGAAAGCTTTATATTTTGAGAGCTAAGGATCAGAATGGAAGGCTATTGTCAGACTTAGGTACTTCACGGTCGACGTGCGAAGGTTGTTCTGGCATCCCCAGATCGGGAATCGAATTTATAAAAACATGGTTATCCAAATAGCACACGAAACCTTTTAAAGATTCAAATCTTTTTTGCCTTGACTGTCATGGTATTTGCATCACATCATACTAATATTCAAATTGGATTATTTTGCGGCAAGCTGAAGGGCTCTATGGCGCTCGTTAGAAGAGGCTATGTCCAGTGGAGTAATATAGGCTGATGATGATGATGATGATGACTTACAGAGAATCGAATTCATAAAACCAACTCAATACCCCTCTGAATCGTGCTGTGAATCAATTATTCAGTAGACATAATTAGGAATGAAAATGAACTCAGCAACATGATTACATAAATCAACATACTGAAACAAACTACATAATATGTAGGTAGATTAGATATAATGTTGACGACCTCTGTGGCACGGTGGGCGAAGTTCTGCCTGCGACGCAGGAGATTGCGGGTTCGATTCCCACCTGGGGACAAATGTTTGTACGATATGCTGACATTTGTTCAGGGTGTTCTAGTCGTTTTCTATGTATAGTAAAATATCTATCTATGTAATGTGTTTTGTATTATGTACATCAGTTATCTGGTACCCATAACACAAGCTCTGCTTAGCTTGGGGCTAGATAATGCTGTGTGAATTGTCCAGCATTATTTATTATTATTATTTATTAGATACACATCTTCTATAATATAAAAATGAATCGCAAAATGTGTTGGTAAGCGCATAACTCAACAACGCCTGGACCAATTTCGCTAATTCTTTCTTTGTTGTGTTTGTTATTGTCAGGAGAAGGTTCTTATGAAAGAAAAAATTAAGAAAGTTGGAAACATAAATTTCCACGGGGGCGAAGCCGCGGTTCGCAGCTAGTTTTTTATATATTATTTCATATCTGCAGATAGTTCAAACATTTGTCCCGAAGCGGGAATCAAACCTAACGGGGAATTAAGCCTAATATCGTCATCAAAAAGCCTCTAACATCTAGGAATTCATTTCCTTTATTTCCATTGAAGGCATAGACCCTTCTATTCCGACGACCCGTCTATTTCCAGAATCAAATAAAAAAGTTTTCCTCAGTAAGGTGGAATCATTAAGTGGTTTTCCCGTGTAACTACCTCCATTACCTAAGTACATAAGCACTGGAGTTGCCCACCCAGGATCACGTTTGGGTTACTGGACATTGGTCGTGTGTGCAAGTACTATTAAGGAAGGTTCCAATATCATTTATAGCTAGCCCCAAGCTCTGTTTAACTTGGGGCTAGATAATGCTGTGTGAATTGTCCAGCATTACTTATTTACCATCGTCTCAGAGCATTCTTTGTGCCCTTTTTCTGAGGTTTATTTCATAAATTATTCATACTTTAAAACTTTTACATTATTAGGTATTAATATACTGGTAATACAATCTTTATTCAGAAAGAAAATAGCAGTCAAATAACAAATTTAAATTAAAACTTGTATTTACAATAGAAACAGTTAAGCTATCTGCAAACTGTTGCAAACAATCTACAGGTAGCTCAACTGATCCATATCAATACCAGTTGGAAGCGTGCCTAAGACACTGGCTGCATTGCCCCGCTGTATAGCAATGCTGATGCGCTGTGCCAGATACTCACCCAGCTCTCGGGTCACGCGTCGCTTCGACCAGACGCTCAGATAATTTTTTGAAAACCCGAAATAAAAAATATACTGGTTGATTATTAGTACTATTTAACGGGTACTTATCGCGTTTGTTTACCTATTTTTCCCGGCATCGGAAAATAAACGGTTTATTGCCATTTGTCACCCTGATCTGTCCCCTTAGGGGAACAAATGGGAAAAAAGTTCTATCTGTCTCCCTATTTTCAACGGTGGGACAGATAGAACTTTGGCGATAAATACCCGTTAAATAGTACTAATAGTAATGTATTCAGATCGCGTAAGTTTAAAAATATTATTTATATTTGATATTTATTTGATATATTCCTGAACATCGTAAATTCTCTGCCTGGCGCCAAACTTTTCTATGATGTGACTACAGATGTTATATTTTGTGATTTTTATTTTTGCACTAACGGTTCCTCGCGGTTTCACCCGCGTTAAATTCGTATTTCACTTTTCTAGGGGGATTGAAAGGTCTTTATTCCTATTCAGTAGATTTTCGTCAAATTTGAAGGAAAGACGTATTTTCATATATAAATACGCATAATCCCTTAAATCTCCCATGGCAATTTGATGTTTTACCAGGAAGTAAAGTAGCCTATGTTACTCTCCATCCTTTCAACTAACTCTTTGCTAAAATCAAGTCTATTGGTTGATTAGTATACTTTCGCACTTCGCATTTATAATATTAAGTTAGCATTAAAAACTCATATAATTAATTCATTTAGTAGTTTCGGGTCACCCTGTAAATAGGAATCTATTTCTGTACTATCTTTATGTAATTTAAAATATGTAGTCCGATTATGAAAATTGTTTATCGCTAATTATTATCTCGCTGCGTAATCCCCCCTCTAACGCATCGCGATGTGCCAAATGATATTGTGCCAATTATATCATTTTTTATGTTTATGTTTGTGCTTAAATTTAATTTTAAATGAATTTCTTGTGACATGTGTTTATGGTTTGATTTGATTGTGTAATTATGTATGTGTTTTTATGTGTATTGATGTGACATTAATAATTGAAATTGATCTTATGGTTACTAACATAGTATCTAAGTAGGTAGTTTACTAACAATTATGATGAAAACTGAAATAAAATAAATTGAATTGAATTGTAATCGCGTCGCTTCGGAATAGCTCGCACTCCATTGTGATAGATAAAGCTCTAAATAAGCGGTAAGCTACAATTTGTAATACAGGAAGGTACTTACTAACTTACGTACGTTGGCAAAAGCTACATTTCCCCCATGAATTTCTTGTTCCCGGTACACGGATATGTTCTCGGGGAATAAACTTCCCCGGATAACTAAAAAGGAAATAGGAAAACAAACAATACCTTAGTAATAGCAGAGAACAGATAGTTTGAAAAAGTTCTAGGAAAAAGTAAGTTGCAGTATACATAACTTTTGAACAGTTGGCGTTTCAAGTCGAGAATTTATTTTCGAACTATCTTTGATAGAAAATACCTTTGGGTTTTTCTGCTCACATAGATACTAGAAATAAAACGAATTTGTTAATTTCTTTGGAGTCCAAGCACCATGAAGTCTTAATTTGAAGGAGTGACACAACTCTGTGAGTTTTGAGAAATTCAATACTATTTTTGTAATCGAATAGCGGTCGGGTTCTATAGCCTATGTTCGTTGGACACTATCTAGGTTTAACTTACTTATATTACATCATCATCATTATCAGCCTATATTTGTCCACTGCTGGACATAGGCCTCCCCTAATGAGCGATACATAACTATGTACTATAATAATTATATTACATATTACTCTTTAAAAGCAGTGAAGTTAATATTTTGAACATACCTACTATAGATCAGATTGTGCTTTTTTAATGACCTCTGTGGCGCGGTGGGCAGGAGGTTGCGGGTTCGATTCCCGCCTCGGGACAAATGTGTGTACGATTTGCAGACATTTGTTCAGGGTGTTCTGGTCGTTTTCTATGTATAATAAAAAATAATTATATATCTATGTATTGTATTATGTATGTATATCAGTTATCTAGTACCCATAACACAAGCTCTGCTTAGCTTGGGGCTAGATAATGCTGTGTGAATTGTCTAGCATTAATTATTTATTTATTATTATTTGTTTATTTATCAACAAAGTCAATTACAATCGGGTAAGCTACAAAAAATAATATAATCAAATAATAGAAACAAATGAGAACTTGGTAGTATTTTACAATTGAAACAATTGAGCGAATTTCAGCCCAAGACGCTGGCTGCATTGCCCCGCTGTATGGCAATGCTGATGCGCTGCGCCAGATACTCACCAGCTCTCGGGTCACGCGTCGCTACGACCTTCGACGTCCAGGTAATTAAAAATATTAATTAATAGCTAACCTAATAGTAAGTTTCGTTTATTTTGACTATGCATGTGATGTATTATAATTAAGTAAGTTAGTTATCTAGTACACCTAACACTAACTCTGCTTAGCTTGGGGTTAATGATAAATTGTCCATCATTATTTATTTATTTCCTCCAACACTAGTCCAGCGTTGTGTCGCTACGCTCATGAAAACACAAACCCCTAGCGTTTATGACCACGTCCAGAGCAGATTTCCCCTGGGCAGTTATAGGTGCAATATCTTGGTTTAGTCTAACTCTGCCAGCGAGAATCTACCGAGAAACACAGCCGAGGAGAATCACAAATTATACACTTTATCGATCGAGTGTACCTAGGTCTCGCAGTTTAAATAATTAATTCGGCAAGCGATGCAAAGTTTCAAGGCTTAGTTTTTGTCTTGGTATTGCGTTTTGGATTTGATCTAGGATGGAATATGATATAATACTTTGTACAAAGCTGTGCATCTACCGCTTCGGAAGCGGTAGATGCACAGCTTTAGTGCGATCATAGCGGTTTGTAGCGTACGCGGAAGGGTTTGACCCCGGGAAAAATAAATCAACAATAAACTAAATCAACGAATTTTTTTGGGATTTTCCAAAAAAATATTTGACCCCTTTGAAAACCTTAATTATTAGTTTGTAAGTACATTTCTCGCAAATATCGCATAAGACGTGAAGGAAAACCTTTATGAATTCATTCATCAAACCAGTTCGTATTAGAAGTTGTAATGTATGTTGGAAATGGTTGATTTCCCGGTCCGCTAATCAGTTAAAAATGCGGGAATATTCCAGAGATTCCTGTAACTACTCGTTGTTTTGAGAACCGAAAAGCATAATTGCGTGAAATGTACTGACAAATTATTTATTATTATTCTCATCGGTAAAAAAAACTGAATTTTTAAGAACCAGAAATTCCCGGTATCAAACCCTATCGCGTACGCTGCGTACGAGTCGGATTCCATCCAATACGGCGGAGGCACAAAACAACAAATAAAATTGTTTTTGCGTTAGACAGGCTTTAAGAGGATTAGTCGTGGTCGATACCTAGTCATTGTTTGTTTTTCATTAATGCAACGAATACACAGTTTTAAGGATTGTTGGAAGCAAAGGCTAAACTTTTCTGGGACGGTACTTATGTGAAAAAGACTATATAAAGCCACGATCCCTTTTAAAAATGTCGGATTGGCGAAAAAATAGCAATGTCTTAGTTTGGACCGAATCACTACTTATCATAGCGTTGTCGGATCTTAAGTTCTGCGTTACGCTTTCTCATAAGGTTCTCAAATTATTACTTAGGAAGCACAATCTTGTTTAAGGTATTTGGTCGGTAAATTCTTGCATATTCTTGCAGCGTATTATTAATTTTAGTCCGTTTTTTGCGGTCACGTACTGGGAAGTGGCTCTCCTTGTCAATTTAATTAAGTCAGCTTATCATATTTATTTGCAAGAAACATTATTAACAAAGATAATTACAATAATATAATAGAATTCAATTGAAACTAGTATTTACAATAGAAACGATTGAGCTAACTACAGACTGTTGCGAACAATCTCAGGTAAGCTGTAGCTCAACTGATCTATTTATCTATATCAATACCAGTACCCAAACGAAGACAAGTTGCGACACTAAAAGTTACGGAATCCAATAAAATGCCAGTGTTATATGAAGGAACCCCCCCGAGGGGTTCCCGCGTTGCCGGGGCGGGGGGGCTTAGTAATCGCGGACTGGTCACCCGCGGTGAAGCTAAGAGGAACCCATGGGGCCGTGCCAACGCAGAGGGCGACATGGCCGGCCCCGAGACGGACCGCTCCTCTGGGTTTTGCGCTCTAAGCCCAGTTGGAGTGGTAGTAGGTTGCGGTGTCGTATGGGCGGTACCGTGACTGAGGCAGGCGGCTGTGCTGTATGGGCAGCATAGCCGCAGGGAGATGGAGACCGCGGCGGGAGAGGAGTGCCGGTATTGCGGTGCGCCGCTCTCCCTGCCTTGGCGGGGTCGCCACCGTTCGATGGCGGACGCGGTGGGATCGCAGGGGAGGAAGAGTGTCGGTATTGAGAGGGCCGCTCTCCCTATCCTCTGCGACCGTGTGGTAGGCGGCGGGGCCACTTGACTGACCCGTCGCAGGGGGACCTAGGGCGTCTGGACACGGGGTCGTTCGGCGCACATTTGGCGGGTAAGGTCCCCGAGGTGGTCGCGGCGCGTCACGTGTTTCTGGCGAGTCGCGAAGGGGGGTGCTTTACACCCCCCATTGATGGGCCCGATATCGGGCAGCCGTTGTGGGTTCGTGGAAGAGAAAACGTTCTCATGTTCCCACCACAAGCGGCAGAGACGGAAACACCCTGAGGGTTTTAGTGGGTTGGAGTCCCACGTAATCGTACTGTCTCCCCATGGCAGTGCGATATGCGTGCGCATTTCCCTCAGAATAATAAAGTGTTATATGAAGGAAGTGCTTGCAACCAATGTCCTGACTCCCATTTGGAAACGGCCAGGAACGGGCACGATCTGCAGAGTTGGAGCACGTTTGTAACAAACTATTCCGTGCAAGTAACATAATTTTATTCATATTATGTAAGATCTTAATCTAGATATTATCTAGATTATAAAAGAAGTTAAAAGGTGTTAGTTAAATGTAATTTCCCAACAGGTTCATAAATCGGGTCAGTTTTTTTACAGTGGTCATGATATTAACATGGTCAGTGGTCATGATATACTAAGCGATTCGCTAAGTTATGTTTATTCATTATTAAGTTATAATATTGTGGTAGCTTCCTTGAATCGGCTGTACCACTCACAACAAAGAATGCATCCAGATTAAATCCGCGGTAATAAAGCTTTATAAGACTTGTTTCATAATTGTCTTTCACAACGATCTAGATTTTTTAAAGATTTGATATCTTTATTAGTATTAAAATAAGTGGGCTGAGACTTGACAAATAAAATGGTTTGTTTGATGTAGAGGCAAGGACGTGGTATTATTTCAGCGTTTTAAACAGCTGTACGCAAGAATCCAACCTGCATGCTCTACATTTTTTTTTGAAATATGAAATCCCTATTGCATTCTGTTGAGTTGCTCCAAAGTAATAATACGTATTGTTAGTGTGTCTCCAACATAACCAAGATAAGCCTGAGAGCTTCATCTAAAGAAGATATATCTCTTAAACGCCGGAGAGCATATACAAATTTGTTTAGCTTTCTTGTCACTTTGTTTACAAGATCTGTCCAGCAAATATGGCTGTCTAGATTAACACCCACAAACTTAATGCTATCTATTATATTATTTTTTTATACTATTTAAATATTGTTGTCATTGCACTTTTAATCTAATATTATTGGTTTTGCTTCTATAGTTCGAAATTGAATCACCTTTGTATTTTCAATGTTTACTCATAAATTATTATCTCCAATACAAAATGTCAAACATTTTTTTGTCAGTGAATTAATATTTTACTAACTTAGGATCACTGTTTTAAAACTGCTTTACTGAGTTATTTCTTTGTCTTTGACTGACTTTTGAGTTATCCTAAGTCTGTTAAATAGGTCATTGACAAAAAAGCCGCCAGTATAATGTCTGTGATAGAAGGTAACCATACCCGGCATAAGGATTGATTAGGTAGATAAGTAAATACATAAATATATACCCATATCACCGACAGAGACATCTCCAATACTCTGGGTTCTCCAATCACGATCTAATCAAGTACAAGTAGGTTCTAGTTCCTACAGAGGAACAAATAAATCAGTGAATTACCGACGTTGCCGAGGCTTTGAACCAAGCTCTCATTTACATATATTTGAAAGAACGTGTCTTGCATAGTTTGGGTGAGCGTTTATCATGTTTTACGTTGACGGTTATATTTATGTATCATTAGATTTGAAATGAAAGCTGTTATGAAGCTCTATGATGGCGCTAATATTTCGTGCTTTTGAGCCTTATTTATTGTAGAGACGATAGAAATTTCTACAACAAATATATGTCTACAACAAATATATTATGTATATTTCCTATTTTTGTTAATTTAACAAATGACAGCCGTTGTCATGTTGTCGGATGTATTCGTTACGAATCCTTCAGAGAAACTCCAGCATAGCTCTTTCCATAGCTCGCTGAGCGACTTTAAACTGGTGGACCAGCCCCACCGTGAGTGTCCATGTCTCAGCTCCGTAGGTCATGGTGATTTTGTTTGTGACCCGATATATCGTTGTATAGGGTCAAGTTAAAAATGCAGAAGTACATAAAGCGGATTTGAAAATAAATAACCTGCTTGCTTCCCACTGTTGTTCCTACTAAAATTGCCAGCTGTAAAGACCTTGAGAGGGTTTAAAAGTAAGTGCGCGTAAAGCTACAGAATCATTATGAAATCAGAATTCATCTGAAATTTAAAACAGATTCGTTAATTGGTGCAAACCACTGCTTAAACTTGTAAATGCTGCCAGTTGAAATATTATTCTGTTGGTTGGGGCAAGGATTAAGCTAGTATGGTACTTATAGCATTAATAATTCTATACTAGTAGGTACTATGAACTATAAGGGTTTATTCCGGAAATCCCCCACGTCCATCCCCCACGTGGGGGATTTCCGGAAAAAAATTCCGGAAATCCCCCAAATCGAATCGATCAGTCTCATGGGGGATTTCAGGAAAAAAAATTCCGGAAATCCCCCATATAGCTCGACCATAGAAATATATTAGTTCTTAATAACCTTTAACTCGTCACCGCTGGCTGCTAGTGACCTAGACCGCTCACCACTACAATGAGAAGTCTTCCAAAGCAAAAAACATCAAATGCGATAGAATTTGCCAAAGACACTAACAGCTGTCGAATTGACACATACTGTCAAAATGACACATACTTTCAAAATGACACATACTGTCAAAATGACACATACTGTCAAAATGACACATACTGTCAAAATGACACATACTGTCAAAATGACACATACTGTCAAAATATCTACCGTAGGTACCTATTGATACACTTGATATCGTTAAGATTAAAAAAATTTGCTTAGATTAACATGTTTAATTACTTAAATATAATTATTTTAAAAATAAACATAAATAAACTAAAAATAGTAAATGACAGTAACGAGTATGACAGGGCACTATGGCGCTCATTAGGGAAGGCCTATGTCTAGTGTGGACTAATATAGGCCGGTGATAAATAATAATAATAAATCTTGCTGGAAAATACACACAGCATTATCTAGTCCCAAACTAAGCACAGCTTGTGTTATGATTATGAGTAACTAGATAATTGATGTACATAATATGATACAATACATAGATAGATATTTTTTATTATACATAGAAAACGACCAGAACACCCTGAAAAAAAATTCTGCAGATCGTACACACATTTGTTCCGAGGCGGGAATCGAACCAGCAACCTCCTGTGTCGCAGCCGTCGCAGGCAGACCTTCGCCCACCACGCCACAGAGGTCGATGATGATGATGAATATCGTATTGGCACCTTAGAGTAATAAGACATAGAGTGATAATTTCATACAAAATTCCGCTCAAAGTTGAAGCAAAAAACAACCAATGTGTGCGTAAGCGGCACGTTATTACATTAGCCGACAAGCACACAAGTGCACAAATAATGTTGCAAGTAATTAACATTTTTCCTTCATTTTTGGTTGTTTATGGTGATTATGTGAAGAGTTGTGACACCCTTTCACTGCACAATACGTCATTTTTATTAAAAATTCGTAGAGCTCTTCCCAGTAGGCCTTATCCTTGAGCACTGACGCGTCGAGCGATGTACGTAGCCTTTAAAGGCAAACTTGAAATTGCTTCACTTCGCGTGCGCCTACTAGGGTTCTATGCCTAGTTATTCTAAGATTGGCACAGTTGATAGAGAATAAGCAAATCATTCTGAAGCCAACTACGAAATTGACGACCAATATGATTCAGTTATGTAGTTTAATAGATCTATAAATGCTTATCGTATACTGCATCTAATGGACCCTCAAATCTGAAATATAAGCACAAAATAACAAAACAAAATTGTACCTACTCGGTTCTGATATCATAGATGTTTTTTGTAAACAAAGGATAAATAAATAAATAAATAATAAATAAATAAATAATGCTGGACGATTCACACAGCATTATCTAGCCCCAAGGTAAGCAGAGCTTGTGTTATGGGTACTAGATAACTGATATACGTAATATTATACATTACATAGATAGATATTTTTTATTATACATAGAAAACACCCAGACCAACGGAACAAATTTCTGCAGATCGTACACAAATTTGTTCCGAGGCGGGGATCGAACCCGCAACCTCTTGCGTCGCAGGCAGACTCTCGCCCGCTGCGCCACTGAGGTCGTCAAATAATAAAGAAGGATAAAGACAAAAAAAAAAAGGATAATAGACAAGGAAATATTCTATCATCGCATCGGAGAACATCGCAGGTCGCAATTATGTTAGTCTATTTTTCTGACCATAATGGAACGATTTGGACCGTCTTCTAGTCCTATTGAATGTTATTCATAATATCGCGCGTAATAGGTAACTACAACCACACAGTTAACGCTTACACTTTGTTCACAAATAAATTATTTTTTAGCGAATTACCATCAATATTATCATTTCTATTAATACTCGACTGAGCTGAGCCGTTGCTGATTGTATTTTATTTTATTAAAGTTTTAATATTATTTCTATGCATTGCTGTTTGGTAAACGTTATAGGATACCTGCGACACAGGCTTGTCCTAGTGCGGGATCCACTGGTTATGTATACTATTGCATGACTTACGTGGTTTTTTTTATTTTCATTTCATTGCATTTAAACGAATAAATGGTTTGATCATTTTGATGATTCCTTTCTAAGTGTATAGAGGATAATGCATAATAGAAGATACTTAATACATATAGGAGGATATAACATAATCCGTGGTAGTTCCATAAAAAATCTAAAAGTCGAAAACAAAAAATAACCAGTCAAACTGAAAGGTCAAAAAATGAAATTATTTGTTGTAGTTTTAGTGATAAACTTACCGTTACCTTGTCTTCTGTTAAGTGTACATAAATGTACCTATTTGTTTACAAAAATTATATTGGACTCTTATATCGAGAAGATATAGTTAAGCCAGCATTGTTTTATTTATTTTTGCCTTATGGGAATCCAGCATAGATATTTATGGTCCCGTGGGAGGGCAAAGCAGTATTAATTAGGTCGTGCCCTAATTTATGACAGAGACTGCTGTACTGAATTAAACAGATTTTCTGCTAAATAAGGCTGAAAATAGTAATTTCGTAAATGCCCCAACCATTCGGCCTACCTTTTTAGGCCACTAATTAAGAAGACTGTTTCTCGACCAACTTCTTCTATACAATATCTGTCATAATAAATTTGATTGTAACGACCTCCTTAATCAGATAAGCATTCGTATTCTCGCAAACAATATGTATTTGCACTCACTAATTGTAAAACAAATGCTGGTGAACGCGCACCACTACGTAGATTAGCTAAATCATTTAATGACAATTTCTCAGACATTGAAATTTTCGCATCCTCGCCTTTCTCCTTTAAGAAAACAATCAATCAGGCTATCATGTCTGATCTCTCTGTTCCGATAATGTAAGCAATGCACCTACATACTCTGTGAAGGTAGGTAACTAACCTACCTAGTTCTTACGTTAATAAAGTTAATAAATAAGAGGGTAACGGTGTTGATTGCACTTATAGAATAACACTTTAAATAATTATCTTTATAATTAGGCTAAGAGTGTAATTGTTTGTTACCCCGAATAAATAAAATAAAATAAAATAAAATTTTAAATTACGAAGTTTAAAAACTTTTCAGGTTATTTCAAAGATTTTTTTGTAAAAAGACTGGTTATTAGATGAGTAGATTAATTATTTATTGACAAGCAGTTAGGTCACGAGGAAACACCCATGTTTTTAAAAAAAAAAAAAAAAAAACCCATTCTACTCAATTGATAGGTCTGCCAATAAATAAAATCTTTGCAAATTCCATAAACGAAAACTGCAACTCAATATGGACTCTATTTCAATGATAAACGAACCATTGAACCTGCAAAACTAAATTTGTCGAATATCGTAATTCGTATGATTTTGTCAGCTGTCATCGTGAAAAAAGTAACGTGACCTCACGTCCATCCGAGGAGGCGTCCAGCCTCCGAATGACGTTGGTGGAAACGATTTTGGGTATTTGTCAAAGTAATATTCGATCTATAAGGTTCAAAATGGTTTTAGCAAAATACACACATGTTTTTAATTTGCGTTCGCACGAAGTAAATATGTGTTTTTACCTTATTACAAGATTATTAGACAACCAATCGAAAAATAAAAAAGCGTAACTAAAGAAGAACTTCTACCTTTTTTCTACAAAACAAAAACCCAACAAGAAAAGTGTGCTGTTCCTGAGATAAATAGCAAAACGTGTGTAAAACATCTGTTTTTCAAAAAAATAAACTATAGAGAAAACTTTCACCAATCGTGTTTTTAAAAATACGTACTCCAATATAAAAGTTCGAAGTAACATTTCCCTAAATATGAAGGTGGTAGCTTTCACATATTCTGAGATAAATAACGATTTTGAAACACAAAACTGCATATCATACATTCATGCCGTAACTGTGAGATGCTTGAACTCCGGGACATGATTAGTGCTATGTTGAAATGCTATGTTGAATGAGCAAGTTCATTACTAAGTTTGCAGAATGCTCGACCGTAATTTGAGTATCTCATAAACTATCAGAAAAGGGATCGGTTTTAACCCAAAAGTTTTTAAATCTTTTAAAACTTTTGGGTTAAAACCGACCCCTTCAACTCAGTCTCAGTCCATGGATGTCGTAGGAGCCAACCAATCTACCAGAATAAAGGTAGCAACTTAGTTCTGTGTATTTTTAACACCCCCACTGCGATCATCAATCTGCCTGCCAAGCTTGGTGATCATGGCAAAACCACCGTCGTTTGAGGCAGGCATCTTCTGTTCAGGTGGACGCAGATGGTAGAAAAACCATAGAAGTTAAAAAACAATGAGTCAGCTGCTTCGTCAGATTATGTATTCACCTCAATAATTATTCACTCGCATTAGAAATTTACTTTCGTCCGTCTGTTTGCAATAAAACAATAGGACTTGCTCGTGAAATTGGGTCAATGTACCGGCACGAATATTGAAGCTTTAGCGAATGAGTGGGACATTTTTGCGAAACCTAAGCAGGATTTTTGCGATTCTCGCACACCTAATTACTTATGTGTTATGCGCTTACGATCACTTCATCGTTTTCGTCCTTCCTATACATTTAGCGCTTTATAGCGCCCCAAACCCAGCGTATGACAACGATACAATCGTTTCTTACAAACTCGATATTAGTTTTGAAATGATTTTCAGTAATTTGTTGCACTTCGTAATGATAGCGGCAGTCACGTTTGCGGTTTTGATATCTTCTATAATATAAAAATGAATCGCAAAATGTGTTGGTAAGCGCATAACTCAACAACGCCTGGACCAATTTGGCCAAATCTTTTTTTAAAATGTTCGTTGAAGTTCAAGGATGGTTTTTACGGCGAGAAAAATTAGAATTATTGCTGGAAAAACCCTAAAAATAGCCCTTCTTTTTCCCATACAAATGATTTGTAACTAAAACGTAGTCCATTTGAGCTTTATTGCTAAAATAACTACCCGTGCGAAGCCGGGGCGGACCGCTAGTAGGTAATAAAAATAGATAGATCGCCACCAACAGCGCTTGGTCCGACTGAGTTAGTCCATGGCTTCAATTAGGTACTCTTAGTAGATACTGCACGGAACCTCGTATAAGAACACACGGGAAAATATTTTACTCTGTACCTACACCGAATCTAAACTTTTCCCTATAATATATAATATCTAGGGTAACCCAACACGTTAATCATTGAGGTAAAACACGCTGCTGTCACAGCAGAAGGATATTGTCACTCATTAATTCGCTTGATTTCGAAGGCAAAAATGGATCTATATATACAGGCATAATTATAACTTCAGTGCTTTAACGCATACGAATAGGAAAATGAGCCATGTGGCTTAGAATTTGCACCACTCCAACTCTTCCCGTGGGTGTCGTAAGAGGCGACTAAGGGACATACACCGAGGGCGAGCAGCAGCCTCTTGCAGAATAAATTTATCACCGAACTGCTATCCCCAACCCGCATGTCCAGCGTTGGGATTATGGACATTACCGCCCATGCGATAAAGACCAATAATCATCATCAGGGGGTGGCCTGCGTCCAAAAGTGGACCATTATAGGATGTTTACGTTAAGGAGGATAGGAAAATGAGACGATGTTAACGCATTTTTTTGGCTACACCTCGTTTATGTCTACTATCAGTCTAAGCATTTTTCGTCTAAGATTTCAATGGTTGTATTACTTTTCTCGTAATCTTATTTTATCTATTGGTAGGTACTAAGCCTCCTGCACCCAATGGTGCCAGGTGCCAAATTTCCAGGAGGCTTTTTTGTTTTTTTTTTGTTGCAGTCAACACAGGACCAAAATGTGCATTCAAATATGGGCTTTATCTCGTATCATTTTGATGCTATAATGTGCATCAGATCACAGAATATAAATTATAATATTAATATTAATTAAAATCTAAATAAAAATCAAAACAATTTTGTTTTGATTGTTAGTTCCAATATTTTATCAATGTATGTGACTTATTAATTATTCGTAGAGTATATTATAATGTTTGTACGCCTAAGCGGCAGAAACCAGCGTTCTTAAATAAGTCTTATGCACAAACAATAAATGAATTATGAAACAAACAGCTATCCGAACACTCGTTTGAAGCTTGTGGGAAACTATTTATCACTGTAAAATGTTTCTAAAGCTAACGAGTTCAAGTCCATATTTGAATGCACGTTTTTTTGCTATGTGGTAGCGATTTTGGATTTATGAGCGCAGATACTGTGTTTATATTGACTCGATAAAGCATCATGCCTGTTTCATTTTGTTCCATAAGTACCTACATTAATTTTAATGCTGCGTATGAAGTATGAAGATTTTGACGCTCACTTTGAACTTTTAACAATAGAAAATGTTACAAAGGAAATTAATTATTTCACAAACTTTGATTCTTAACAAAATTAACTGTCAGATTTTGATGGATTGCGATATGATGTAGCTACCTGATTTAGTAACATACGCCACCAACGATTTCGACATAAATATGTACATATTGTCTAGTGTTTCATCTGGTAAAACTAACATCACTAACCAAAATTAGGCATTTTGGTTAGTGATGTTAGTTTTACCAGATGATCGTTAGTGTTATTCAATGCTTCAAAAATATTATTATTTTTATTGTAAAACTAACATTCCGCCCCAGCTTTGCACGGCTATATTCTATAGCCTATGTTACTCAGTGAAAATGTAGCTTTCTAACGGCAAAATAATTTTTGTTATCAGTCCAGTACTTTTAAGTTTATTCTTTACATACAAAAATACAAATCTTTCCTCTTTATAATATTATTAGCAGCGCCTCGCGGTTTGACAAGCGTAGTAACGAACGGGATCATTCTATCTCTGTGCCAAATTTTATCCAGATCCGGTCAGCCGTTCTGGCTTGATTGAGCATCAAACATCCATCTATCCACCTATCCATCTAAACTTACGCATTTATATTAGTGTGATTGCTGTAGATAATCGTTTTTCTTGACAAATATTCAGTGCCATGTCAAGAAAAGCAAACTATATAGAAGAGCTAAAATAATTTGAGCAATTCCACCACTTTGACGCAAGCACTCAATTATTACAAGCCATAAAAAATTACAAATGTGACATTTCGTGGATTTCATATCTTCGTATTGTAAAGCAATAAAAGCACGGCTCCACCCCAAGACGAATTGGATGTGATAAACCAATAAAAAATATGAAAGATTCCACAACCTTAACCCATATAGTTTTAAAAATCCATTCGTTTTGGTTGCCTATACCATACAGGCAACCTGAACTGGTTTTTTTTAAACTTCTCTTTTAATGGGTTTTCTTGACTCATATGTGTATCAATTTTCTATTGGAAGCTAAAATGGATAACATTGATTTTAAACTTCAGTTTAACAGGACATTGCAAATACATAAATATAAAAAAACATAGGACAATTCACATAGCATCTAGCCTAGGATCTTAATAAGATTCTCTGTGAAATTAAATAAGATTCCAAAAATGTATAAGGTGAGGCGCGGTTCGATTCTCGTTAAATACAATTTTTTTTTGGGAATTATTTAATTTCTTAGATTTTACCCAGAGTGCGACAAGGCTTACGCACTATAATAACCAAAGATTATCTGATTCTCCCACTTAAGATTCTCTGTATAAAGAAAACAGAATTATACAGTTTTTTTTTAAATAAGTAAGTAGGTAAATAGTTTTTAAATGACAATATAGACAAACTGACCTAATAATAAAAATAATGTATAATAAATAAACATGTAAAAATTTATAATAAACAAAATCTTTGTTTATGACAAAATATACAAACTGATAAAAAATATAACGTATAATAAATGTATTGAGTAAAAAGCATGACAGTTTCAATTAGATATAAGCAAAGGCAGGCAGAGATCGCCGGAGTATACAAATAGCCCTAGCACCTGTCTACTCGCTAACTTTTTTACAAATAAACCCGGACCGTTGTAACTGGACCCTAGAGTTCATCGAACTCTCATTCAAGCTAAAAATCTGATAATATAACCGCAACGGTTGCATCAAATCACCTTTTTTGGAGAGAACAATTTTAAAATGCTCTTATTCGTCTAAAATTATTAGCTGCAACGTTTTGCGGTCAGTGGCAGTTCTGCGAAGGTGATCAGTTCTACATTCTTTAGTGGAATTGTTGTATAAGAATAATTGTGAGGTCTATGAGTTTAGGTGGGACGGAACCTCTCAGCTCCCATACAAACGTACTTTTGGATTTATTTGGAAACTACGTCCTCGAATTAAATGAAATTTTGCATACATAATCGGAAAAGAAATAGCTAATAGCTATCTTTACAGTTTTTCAAAATACGTAATCATAATTAAATGAGAGCGAAAGTTATGAAATCGCTTGAAAATGGATAAAATTAATCTTCGCTCTCACTTAATGATGATAATGTATTTTGAAAAAACTGAAAAGATTAAAACAGCTATTTCTTTTCCGATTATTTATGTAAAATTTCATTAAAATCGGGGAGGTTGTTTTCAAATTAATTGAAAAGTACGTTTGTGTGGGAGTTTAGAGGTTCCGTCTCACCTTAGTGAACACTGCGACAAAGCGCACCCCCCGTCTGTGTGACAAGGTAATGATGTCTTGTCTAAAGATGTGAGTAATGATAAGGATCCTTAGCATACACATATAACGAAGTAAGTCAGGATCCTGCACCAACACAGATCAAAGGTTAAGTTTAGTTGTGGTCGGATGGTCTAGCACCGCACAAGCGTGATAAATCGGGTAACTCTCGAGGGAG
This sequence comes from Eupithecia vulgata, assembly GCA_946478455.1. NCBI lineage: Eukaryota > Metazoa > Arthropoda > Insecta > Lepidoptera > Geometridae > Eupithecia > Eupithecia vulgata. Next base: position 4,180,269 of record OX297869.1, on the reverse strand, counting down.
GAGAGCTCCGAAAGTCATTGCCGGAGGGGGTTTACAGCGAGCGGGCTATCTCTCAGTGTATTGCTGGCTTTAGAGGCCGAAGCTCGTGCGCGCTGCTCCGCGGTAGAATCTCGTCTCTTGCCACATTCATCAATTAAAAAGAATACTTTTTTCGTCGATAAATATTGGCAACGTTTTCTCGTGTTCCATGTTTGAAGATTGAAGATGCTCTGATGAGTTTGCAGCTATAAAAGTTACCAGTTTTACTATTACCGGTGAGCTTTAGTTCATAAGTTTATGTTTACTGTGTTTGTTGGGATTTGTTAATTATTTTCAGCACTGAGGTTTTACTATCCACCTTTTTCATTAATATTTAAGATTTTGATTGATCTACGGTTGTATCAGGCAGTTGTATCAGGTTCGTGGACAGCGGGGCTGATTATGCTTAAAATAACACAACTTAAGTTTTAATTCTATTTAGCTAAGAATATTTAGCTTGGATTATTATCTATCATTAAGAACTTAGTGTAATTTTTTTCTGCCGTGAATAAATAAACAAACTAAGCATCTAAAATATGACCCAATTATATGACAGATATACGAAAAACTGACCTGAAAATCACAAATACACTGTGAGCATATGTAGCTTTTGACGAAGTTTAAGTAACAAAATATTATCAAAACCATTTCATTCCTAAAAGGAAAATTCAAACTGTTCCAATGTTTGACGTTACTGAATTTTATTCGTAGAGTTCGGGTATTATTGGGTTAGAATCGACGGACGAAATACCTTTCAGAGCTAGTTTCAAAGGTTAATGGAGCAGAAATGCACTCAGAGAGAATAAAAAGTCCTGAAACTACCTGGGTCGAGATGTGCTGAATTTATTTGTTTTATGTGCTTGTCGATAAGGGAAGTGACGATTGGGAAAACTACAAATTAAATATGGGTTTAATCAATAAATGATCCAAAGGGAATTAAATTAAAAAAAAATTGTTTCTTTATCTTAATAAATAGATTGCGTGGTCCCGTTCATCCCATATGCTTCGCCCCATGGATGATGTTTTATCTTACATCCCGTTCGTTCCATGGATATTATAAATCAAATAGGTATTAAATGAAGTCCAAGAAAATTATTATTATAATGAGGGTAAGTATCTCGGAATGAGATATAGTCAGCTATTAAAGTTGTTTATACCTTTATTTTGGCACCCTAAAACTTGTCTCAAAATTTACTTATCGTAGGATGTCCGCGATTACAGATATTCCAAGGTCAAATGTCAAAAAATGGATTTTTGTTTGTCAATGTAAAAAAAAATATTAAATCCTAGTTCATTACTTTTGAAGGCTGTTTTTGCCTAGATAGTAGAACTAGGATCGTAAAAATATCAAACAAACTTTATAATTTGATAACTCTGATAATTTGATAATTTACAATTATTTTCCATTACTTGACACTGGCAGAATTGTGTCTAATAAGACCATAAGTATTGCTATTAACAAAAAATAATCATCTATAACATTTCTTATGAAGTTGTCAAGTTATGTATTCTTTTGTAAATAACTCTTCAAAATAAAAATAACCGTCCCGCGCAATAAAAAGTATTTTTGTTAGTTTTTCTTTCTGATATAACAAGCTATGCTTTTATTTCCATGGAATGAAACATAAATAAAAATAGGGAAGACTCAGTTATTTTAGGAACAAAAGAAAAACACATTTTAACCTAATTAAACGGGCCGACAGGCCAGAAAAGACACATGACTGTAATTTATTAAAAATCAAAAGGCGCTATAGAAAAGAACTTAAAGTTGACGTTGAGTTGTCTTGTAGATGAAAATTGTGATAATAATAATAATAATAATATAAGCCTTTATTTCAAACTGGTTTACAATTTTTCAAACAGTAAGTATTTACATTTTAGCATATTAGTTTGTTTGCCGCTTGGCAGAGGCCTCTCCCGAAAATTGTGATAGTCAATTATAATTATGAAATGATTTTTTAGATGATACGATAATTTTAAAAATCCTATAATGCCTTTGTAACTGCCGCTTTGTAAACCATTTGTTTACAAAAAATATCAAGGATTTAGGTAAGAAGCGAGTAGAGGAAGATCGGTCTTTTCACAATTTCGAGAACTGAGAAGTCGTGAAGTTAAGTATTAAGTTAACTCTCACTCCTGGCATCCCACGACTTCAAGTCTCTACTTACCAACTTAACAAACTTTGAGGTCATCCGTAACTCAAAAGTTAGTTTTGTGTATTTTGAGATGGTTAAAGAAATGTTTTCCATGGGCTTGTGTTATAGAATGTTGAGTAGGTATTTTATAACAATAAAATATTAGCTCTTTGTCTTCTAAGTGCGAATCATCATAGCGAGCGACATCCACAGCTGGACATATGTAATCTTTCCTTAGCTTCAAAAAAGTGCAAATAAATAAATAATGCTGGACAATTCACACAGCATTATCTAGCCACAAGCTAAGCAGAGCTTGTGTTATGGATATTAAATAAGAACATAAAATGTACTTACTACCGTTTATAATTATGTATCTGTCTTTATTCAGAAAGAAAATAACAATCAAATAACAAATTTAAATTAAAACTAGTATTTACAATAGAAACAATTAAGCTATCTTAAATAAGTGATTTACATAATATAATATAATATAATACATAGATAAATATTTTTTTATTAAACATAGAAAACGACCAGATCACCCTGAACAAATAAATATCGTACAAACATTTGTCCCGAGGCGGGAGTCGAACCCGCAACCTTATGTGCCGCAGGCAGACCTTCGCCCACCACGCCACAGAGGTCGGCAAAGTGCAAGTTGTACTTACAAATTTGAAATTTGTATTCAACACTAGTTTCTTTCTACCCATGGCTTTACAATTTTTTTTGCTTAATTTGTTGTGTTATTCATAATTCAATAACGATTATTTCTATAAGCTTACAAAATAAGCACTTAGACAAGTCAAATTTAATACTATAAGTTCCTACCTATAGCCCCGTGAAGAACACACATTTTAAAATCCGTTACATCTTCACAAACTTTCGATTTTATGATATTAGTAGGATTGCCTACCTACACTTGATTCTAGAATCCTATTTTTGTAAAACAACAGATAAAAAAAAAAAAAATTTTTGGTAATATTTTATGACAATGGTGAAGTTTCCTTTCAGCAAATTGCAGAAGTACGAAATAGTTTTCCGATATAAAACCTTTCATTCATAACTCCATTCCTATTTCGTTCGTTGTATTATGTAATAATAAATACCTAGCAATTTTATATAATTTTTTTTTTATAAAAAGTATGTCCCTTTCTTTACCGCTTGTGTGCAAAATTTCACGATTGAGTAGTTAGGGCGTGAAAGCGTTACAAACATACTATATACAAACGAAGAAAAAAACAAAGTCACTGTTCTATGCAAATAATCACGCCAATCCTTTGCTCTATGAAAAATAAAAACAAATCTATTACACGGAAACCATACTTTTTACCGGTATAAATCTAAAAACCAGACTAGAGATAGATTACTATCTTTGTGCCAAATTACATCCAGATCCGTTCAGCCGTCCTGGCATACTGAGTAACAAACTTGGATGGATGTTTGTTACTCAGTATGCCAGGACGGACCCAGGAAGGACAGGATCCATCCAACCTTTCATATTTATAATATTAGTGGGATGCATAAAAATACATACTATTCTATTCTTTATTAAAAATGTAATGTTACATCCCTTAACGATGGACGTCGTCAGCTTTATGCAGCTCGATATTCAACCGATAGGTAGATCTTTTAAATAGCTATTATGACTTTACCACGCCAATATGCGTTTATGAATTTTTAAGGTGAATAAATTAGAAATTGGTGACGCCAATACAAAATACCGTTTTTGAAGCACGTTTGTGTAGTTTCGCGTACAATGCCAGTAAAAGTCACGAAATGGTGCCGAATGTTGAGTCGTTATTATTTGAAGGGACAATTACCCTAGTTGTTGCAGGCCGATGATCTTAACAGACAAAAGAAGCAAAAACCAAAAGCTCTGTCTGCATCAATTTATCAGATTTAAACGTTTCTGGCGGTATTTGCAGATTACCTACGATTCGAAAGCTTTTTCAGAGCTTTGTGCAATAAAATATAAGTAAAAGAAATCCAACTTTTACTGTTAATAAGATATAAATAAAAGAATATCTAATAAATAAAGTAAAACAAAAAGATTCTGGGAAAACGAAACAAAAATATAGAATTTCCACTTAAAAGTTTACTAACTAGGAAATTCTACGTGAGTTATCAGCGGAAAACATTTTAAGTACAATAAATATTTAGAAATTGTGACATGGTTTTTTTATAAAAGTTGTCAACTCTTTGCTAAAATTGAATAAGGTAAAATTCAATGTAACAGTTTAAGAGAAAATAAAGAAGACCAAATTATATTGTGAATTCAATGGACGGGCTTATTGCTAAGATGCAATCTATTCCGGACTACTTTTGTTCCATTTGTTATTTATTTCTGCCTAAGACATCATCTAAGGCAAGATGATGTCTAGATATCTAAAAGTCACGATTGGTGCCGACCCAGTTGCCACTTCTAGATGAAATTGGCTGTACTTTAAGAGCGGGCCTAATGCAAAAAATTGTGAAAAGGATAGGCATAGGATTTCGCGTTCATAGGAGCGGGACTATTAATGATTCAAAATTTAAGCATTAAATAGAAAAACTACACGATTACTTAAATAAAACATTAGTCTGGCTATGTAATTCATAAAAAATAATGTCGCCGATAATTTAGAGCTTTTCAATTAAAACAGTTTTTTTAGGCGAATTTTGTATTTTTTTTTTTTGAAATAAACAAGTCTCTTTTCAAAAATTCTATTCGATTACTCGACTTTCGAGTTCTGTGAATTGATCTGAAAATTCACGTCCGTTACCATAAATGTAAATGTTTAAAAATACACATTTTGCTTGATTTTTGCATTAGGCGCACTCTTAAGGCAACTGCAATGCAGGCTATAGAAAAATTGGGTCATGTCGTTACTTGAAGTTTAGATTTGACAGGTTTCCAATATCGTAAATTATCAGCTGGACATCGGCTAGGCGCAAAGTTTATTTAGTGCAGAAAAATATGGGTCTAGTATAACTTTAAACTTTGTGACATGAAGGGAAGCAATATCGATATGAGATTGGAACGACGACGATTCTAATTATTATTCTCATTCAAAAGTTTGCCTGTAAGAGATCGCTTTTACGCGATATAGGCCGCCCGTTATGCTAAGTGTTCTGTAATATTACTTTTGAATGTATTTTTCTTGGTGTCTAATAAAAATAATGATAGACTATTTCTGATAACTTACATAAAGTATGATTTATCGGGTAATTTTTTTTCTGTCTTGAATACAGCTACATAGTTAAGCATCATAGTTTCTTCATAGAAATCTTAAATGCTTTATATTTAACTTTATTAAGTAAAGTTTCAAGATTCTATGAATGTAACAACATCATTTGATGGCCACTACTAAGACATACTTATCGCTTTTTTAAGTCGTTAGTCAAATTTCATATCTTTTTGTTTTTAGTCCCTGCATGAGTGTCGGGTATCCATAATGTTATTCATAATAATAATATTATAAATTCAAAATAAATAGATAGATAGAGAATACTTTATTCATCTAAAATTAAGAAGAGATAATTTTAAATTAAACATATTAAATAGAACAGCAATAGATTTGGCCGCCGAGCAGATTTTAATGAAATGTGGCTATAAAATTCATTATATTCCGGGAAAGGACAACCTCTTCTACTCGGCTAGATTGATGTTTTCGCGTGTATTTTAAAATGGCGAGCTGAAGCTCTCTGTATGCCTCTTTCTCTTCTTCGCTAGAAAAGTTATCCTTTTTGGCGGAAGTTTGCTGTACACACATTCGCTGCCCAGGTTCGGCAGTGCGATCCAGAACCGAGCTGTTCTTTGGAATGTGTGTCGTCGTTGACACTGAAAGTGCTATCACTGATGCCAGAAATGAAACTAGTTTCACGATCAATCCATGCACTCCATTCACTAGCATATTCAAAACAGGCGCGAGCGAATAGGATGAAGTCATAAACATAATGCCGCGTTCAGACAGTCTGATGCTGCAAATATACTCACAGAATGTACCACGCAATGTAATGTGAAGCATTTCATCAACGAGCACGAACTGAAAATGTATGTACCTGCTTACTGCTATTTCCGGCGTGCTCGCGAGCGTAACGTCAACATCCCTTAAAGGGTGAAACGTAGCAGGTGTTCTTCCATCACAAATAAGGTTCATAGTTAACACGCTTACATCCGTAATGAATTGACGAATTCACTACGATAGTTTTAATAGTAAAATAGTACCTGTTTGTTTCGTATTCGCGCTCGACAACACAACCCGTCCGTTTTGGGAAACCGTGCACACTACAATCCGTGAAATGTCGTTTTCAAATGAACACAACAACCCTTTGTGGTCGTTCGACCACGAATCGCGAGCGCGTCTTTAAATGCTCGTAGCGTGCTTGTGAAATGCTCTGTTTGTGCTCGCAAGATGTCCACACTATAGAATTGGCTTAAATTTCTTGATGCCTCGCATGATAATAACTTGTTGGACAGCAAATTCTTTCATTTCATGGTACTTTTTATGTTACTTTGCGTAAGTCTATACTTGGCATTAACGCGCAGCAATGATCCGAACGTGATTATTATTGTTGTTTGCTGAGTTTCCCACTTCAAGTTGGATTGCGAACAGTAAAACTGCCGTAAAAGCGGTCGGGCAGGTTGCTACAATGACAGGGACACAATTAGGTACTCTGTTTTATTTACGATCCTAATCCTTAGGCCAAGCCACAAAGGGTTTGTTTGTAGCGACAGGGACTTAGAATCAAACATGGGAATAAAAAGTAAAAAAGTAAAAGTTCGTTTATTTGCTTGAATACAATGTTATAAAGATCTTATAGTATACATTTCGATCATTGTTATGCAATCATTTTAATACATTTGAATTACTTATCGTATAATAAAAACATAATAATTATAACGAAAAAATTAAAATGTCAACGAATTAAAGAACTAAAATTAAAATAATATCAGTTAAACTAAATAAATAATAAGCTGGGTCAAGTAATATCTAAAATGAAAAAAAAAAAAAAAAAAAACTATTTACTTTGTACCATCATATTTGACAAACATAGATAAAACACTCGATGAATTCGCTTAACTAAACAAACAAGCCCACCTGTCAATGAAATATATATAATTTAAATGATTATTTTGCTCTGGATTTGACAGAAAAAAAAAATTACAATCTGTTTTCGGTTTAGTGCCTCTGGGCTTACAAAAGTATTATAATCCAGCTTCCCCATTGAAAATCCTACTTTAAGGGGAAAATAGAAAAGACCCTATACAAGAAGTACTAAACATTGATTTAACATGAGTTTAAATCTTTAACGTAAGTACAACAATCGATAAACGTCAGATAATAAGGGGGCATAGGAATATTTATGTGTATTAAGCTTCAGAGAAAGCAGCTTATCGATTGATTAACACCCAGCTAATAGCGCCCTAGCAGTACTTATCGAATTTATTAACAAAATCCTTACACCATCAATCAGCTTTTACTGCCATTTGAAGAATAAATCGATTTGAGGTTCTTCATTTAATTTTCTTATACAAAGATTATCAGCACAGCTTTTGATTCCTCTGGCAAGTGACTACAGGTTTTCTTGTATTTATAATAGAAGAAGATTGAACTTGAAAGGAAGCCATTAAAAAACTGTTGGACAAACAAAAAGGTTTTGCTTGCAGAATAAAGTCCTCAAAAAGCAGGGTTCAAGTTAACTTCAGTAAAAAAACAGTAAAGTCAAAGGGACAGGTTGTGCCAAGGACAGACGCATTTACCCTATACGGTTCATAAAGGATGACGATCGCTGTAGGGTTGCCGTAAAACACTTTGCAAAGGTATTTTTTTTCAATATTGGCTTTTAATAAAGTAACTTTTCTACGAGTTTGACACGCTCTGCTGGTGTACGTACTGTGTATATAAAATTTACTACCTACATAATGTATTAGATGGCAACCGAAAACACGGATGATTTTAAAAATTACTTTATAAAGTTCATAATAACTAGAAAATTACACGCAGCCAGAAATATGTGCTACCAGATGGAGGCCTCCCCCTGATTTTTTTATCTCATGGAGGCAGTGACCGTAATCCTCATGCATGCGGGTGAGGATCAGATTTTGGTGTTAGATCTATTCTGCAAGCCCCTCCGGTGTATGTCCCTTAGTCGCCTCTTACGACACCCACGGGAAGAGTTGGAGTGGTGCAAATTCTAAGCCATACGGCTACCTCTACCGTTATCTGATTATACGTAGGCATTGCTTAATCTCGTGAAGCTTATATAGGTATACATTTGAGAACCCATTTACAGGGTTTTTGTCTTATTAGATTATCAATATCATACCTTATGAATACAACACTAGAAATCCCTGATATTTTTAGCCAGATTGTGGTCGCCAACTCTTTTTACTGGGAAATAATCTATGATTTCCTAGATACACTGGTTATCTAGAAAATTGCTATAATAAGAGTTGACAAAAAGTTCAGTCACCATAATTCGACAAGGTAGCCGAACCGAAACGATTTTCGTTCAGGCGTGCGTTTTTTCACATCGTGTTGTTTTATGTATTTAGTTTTCGTTGAAGTGAGAACCAGATTCTTTTCTGAACGTAATTTTTCTTTTTTTATCCGCTAGGCGTGGGTTTTGTTTCTCGAATGTTTCTATGTGGATAGCGGACACTCTTCCCTCCAAGCACCAAACCGGCTAAAGCTGTTTCGATAAATCAGTATCAAAATACGCGTTGAATCTTACTCGTACATAATATGGTGCTTAGCTATATTTTGCAGGCCTTTGCATTGAAGTTATCTTATTACGAGGGTTACGTTTCTGTAAATTACAACTTTGTAGCATTTACATTGCGAAAGACTACCCTGACTGGGCGACAGGGCGCATATAAGAGGAGGCCTATGACCAGCACTGGACATACAATATACGCTGATGATGATGACGACGATGATGATTTACAATTTCCTTAAAATCTAAGCCATCACCAGAAGGTAGAGTGCACAGAATATTCTCTGAAACTGATTTATGGGATAAAAAGCCTATGTTATTTTCCATCCTTTCAACTGACTCTATGCCAAAAATCAATTCGATTGGTTGCTTAGTTAGGGCGTGAAGGAAGGACAAACAAACAGAAACACACTTTCGCAATTATATGTAGATTAGTATAGATTCGATGGTAACTCTGTCGGTCTCTCTGACTACCTTTACGCCGCTGGACTATATTTAGTTTACGAAGATTTAGCACTTGTCTGTGATGGAAGTCTAAGTTTCGGGCGAAATAACATTACATGGTAGTTTAATAATATCCCAAAAAAAAAACGCTACATTCGAACCAGCATCTCACTTTCAGTCCAGGTGAGGCGTACTGAGGGCTCTACTCTATTGCCTCACCCGTACAGATGGTGAGGCGCGGGTTTGAATCCTGCCGAAATCGATTTTTTTGGGACATTATTAAATTTTCGTAGAAAATTTAATAGTGCGAGATGCGTACTGTAAAGCAAAGACCCTAACATCAGGTTACAGGCTTATGATAGCCTAGGGAACGGCGTCGCCTTTTGTAGGTAACATAACCATGGCCAAGATTTAAAAATAAATACATTAGGCGATTAACTGATTACCTACTCATAAAAAGTAAAAAAGTTAAGCAAGTTTAGTAAATGTACGTCTGACTTTTCCAACCTTAAAAAATGTATCACTTACAACGTTTCAGATAGAACTTTTTTATTTACCCGCATAGAAAAAAATGGTCGTCATACTGAAATACTACGTACTTTAAGCTGATATCATCCTAACACAGACCTTATTACCTCGCAATAAAGCTTAGTAGGTGGATTAGAGGTCGTGCCCGCAGGCTCTCTTTCCGACCTGTATTTGTCAGTGTCCGATGTACGGAAAGAAAATGCTGCCCCATTTCTCGTGACGAATAGAATCGCTGGAATAGGGTCGGTGAACGAGTCACATTGCCGCGCCGTTCCACCAGCATAGCTTAAGATGAAGTAGGTCCCAAAACCCAGGTTTTTCTGAACGGAAAATCAATTTTAAGGCAAGAAAACACATTTTTTAAAATCTTTTATTGATGATACTCGAAAGTTTAGGATTTTAGTGGGTTATAGAAGTCGAAACACGATTGACTCAACTTAACTCGATAGAAAAAAATCGCAAAGTTTCCTCTAAAATTTTCATTTTTATTACGGAAAACCAGTTTCATTTGCTAGTTATTTAACATATTTTAATGAAATGTCATCTAAAAAATACTTAACTAAACACTTAAGAGGATTATAGTTTTATTTTTTTGCGAAAGAGTATTATTTTAGAGCAATATCAAATTTATAAATAAAAAGCAGTGAAATTGTGCGCGGGTCGGTTCTTGCCTTCACCGCGCGGTGTTTGCTCTTCCTTGTCTCGAAAATAAGCGAACCTACTTCGACTTAAGGTAGCTAATGGTTTACATTTTTAGCTTACTACATCCACTCGCTATAACTCAGCTTCGCTTACGATTTGAGTGTTAATTCTACGATAACATATCTAAGCTGAATGTGTAAAATATAAATAAATCTAAGGACAAATGAAATATTACAGTTTTATAAGATATTTAATTGAAATTAACACATAAGCAAACCAATTAGGTTGATAGCCGAAGATCTCAAGAGGCGCAAATATGCAGGTCTCGTCAGATTCTACGCAATTGCTCCCCTTGGAGTGGTCCTTGGGGTAACGAGGACCTACGGGTTATCAAATATTATCTGAGTTATATTAAGCAGCTGGTCGAAGCAGCGCGTGGCTCGAGAGCAGATGAGTATCTGGCACAGTGCATCAGCATTGCCATACAGCGCGCGGGGCGATGTAGCCAGCGTCTTGTGGACGCTTCCGACTGGTATTGATATGATATTGTTTGAATTGTAAATACTAGTTTAAATTTAATATTTTTTTACTGACTGATATATTATTTATTTAACAGCTAAAAATAATTACAACTTTTTTAACTTTATTTTACTGTAATTTTGTTTGCTATTAAAAGATGTCATAAAAAAGATGTTTATCTAACTTTAAGAAGCACAATTTGGAGGTAATATTAGAAAACAGTAAAAAAGTACTGGCAGTAAAAATTAAACTTAATCCAATCAGAGAATTGGAGTAAGAAAACATTTACTCAAATGAAAATATCAAAGGTTTGAACCTCTCGAATAGAAAGGTAAAGAAAGGTAAATACGGGTAATTTGGGTAAAATAACCTACGTTAAGTTACAAAGGTACTAAATCGAAGTTGAATTGAATCTGTAACGTCGTCCGACCTCCCTTTGATCCTAGAATGGGAATGTGCCAGTTTGTCCCTTTGATCGCTGGACCGTCCCTCTTTGTGTACCTATTCACAGTGCCTTTACATTTGACTATATAATAAGTAGCTAATCGTTTATGTTACACACATCAACGCCAATCAATCTTCAAAGCAGAGCTTGTGTTACGGTAACCAGATTGAAAATAAGGACTTTCTATTTTAAACACTTACAAGTATATTAAAGAAATACATACATTGCATATATGCAACAAACACCCAAATTGATTAAGCGCAAAGGAGTATAAAAGTAGACTTTTCGTTTTACATTTCATTGATGAAAAGTCAGCTTTCATTTTAAGTGACTTTTTATTTATAAATTAGATACTGCTCTAAAATAATACTCTTTCGCAAAAAAATAAAACTATGTTGCTCTTAAGTGTTTGGTTAAGTATTTTTTAGACGACATTTCATTAAAATATGTTAAATAACTAGCAAATGAAACTGGTTTTCCGTAGTAATAATGAAAATTTAGAGGAAACTTTGCGATTTTTTTCTATCGAGTCAAGTTGAGTCAATCGGGTTTCGACTTATATAACGCACTAACTAAAATCCTAAAATTTTGAGAATCATCAAAAAAGATTTAAAAAAATAGTATTTTCTTGCCTTAAAATGGATTTTTCGTACAGACAAAACCTGGGTTTTGGGTCCTACTTCATCTTAATATGAATGCGTCCTTTTACAGAATTTCTTGACAATCTCCATACGAGTCACGAAACTTGAATTCAATTGCGCTATTCGATAGATTGAATAGCTTTTCCAAACTCAATTTAGATTGTTTGACCGTATGTACTAATAATGAGTATAGGTAACTCTATTATGAGTAAGTCGAATCGTATTTCCTTTGGAAATATTTACTTAAGCTATGAGAGGGTTTCCACGGGTTACTCTCGATCCCTCGGGTACCTACCCTTATTGTTCACGAATCGGAATATTATGTGAAGCCAAATGTTTGAATGTTATTCTGTATGACTTTTTCTATATAATTTTTATTAATTACGGATAAAAATAATCCTGCAGGACTAAACCTCAACTTATAAAATTACGTACCTATTTTGTGAGTTGTGATTGATGTGTAAAATGATTCGCTTTATACAAAAGTCCAGCTTACGTCACGGCGACGCCCAACTAGCTCGTAGCTAGCTACACTTTTTATATCATACTAGAGTATACAAAAAAAGGTTCAAAAGATAGTCTAGGTATTTAATTACCCACTTCGATTATGTTAAGGAAGAGAGAGTTTCTAACACAAGCATTATTATGCTTAGAATAGAACCTCATGCAACCCATGTTATTGTAACCCACTGTACACCACACACCTCTTTACATAGACAGAATAAACTATTTTTCTTTTTTCATTCATTTTCATTTCAATTAACATAGACAATTATAATCAAATAATAAAATAAAATTAAAACTAGTACTTACAATTGAAACGATTGAGCTAACTGCAGACTGTTGCAAATAATTTCAGGTAGCCCAACTGATCCATATCAATACCAGTCACTGGCTGCATTGCCCCGCTGTATGGCAATGATGATGCGCTGTGCCAGATACTCACCAGCTCTCGGGTCATGCGTCGCTTCGATCAAATGCTCAGATTTTTTTTAAACACTGAGAGCCTCGTTACCCCACCCACGGACTTAGGGTCTCGACTCCAAGGGAGCAACTGCGTAGGCAGGCGTCGAGACTTGCATATTTGTGCCTCTTGAGATTTAAATATGCAGCTTTTGATATATTGAAGAGGAAAAAAGACGGACTGAGTGAGACTATAAGGGTTTTCGTCCCTGACTGTTACCCTAAAAATATGTAAAATCAAATTTCGAATATTCTGTTCGATAATCTGCCTGAGAAGGTACTTGTGAGTCACAAGTAGCGACCTACAATTTGTTATAAGTGCGACTAAGGTGCGAAAGTATTTTGTAGGTTGGTACAGTCGTGCAGAATTCCGGCAACTTAATTAAACTTTGACATTTTGTATAAGTCACGAACGAGATGGGTCTTTTGATTGTGGTTTCATTGTGACTGTACAATCTGTGTTGCTATTCACTTCGAATTTTAATTTGGTGGAATGCCATTCCTTTTGCTTTTAGGTCTACAAACAAACCGTAAACGTTGCTTTGACTGCGCAAAACGAGGTAATGGATTCTGATTTGTATGTAGGTACGATTCAGGAATATTTGTTTTAATTTGAATGAAGGGAAGGTAACATATACAAAAAGTTCATTAAAAATCTATGAAAAATTTAATTTTTGAAATTTTCTGTGTTTAATTTTAATTAAATCTCAGTCAGAATTATATTTTGTAATCCTATAAGTATTTTCTTAGTATTACCTATGTATTTTGTCCTGTAATATTAATATTTTGATTGAAAGAACTAAAGCATTAAAATTGGTTAACGTCCAAACTCAATATATTTCATAGTTTATAGAGAGAAAACCGAATAAAACAATAAAAGAAATAAGATAAAAGAATAATAAAGTTTAGTTTCAATCCAGTGCAATCCGCTCACGTCAATGACATCGATAAAGTCCGCCTTAGCATCGATATCGATATAATGAAAACACGTACAGCCCTATAACGAGTTTCTGGAGCAAAAACTCCGCAAAGCCATAGATTAAAAGTAGGTGGCACAGTTTGAGAGACATACTCGGAAACAGAAGGTTAGCTCATAGCACCTACATATTGACCGAGTCAAGGGCGAGCAAGAAGCGTGAGAAGTAATGCAAGTCTGACTTTGTCGCTTTGGCCTGCTTGTGTCTCATCATCAGCCTATATTAGTCCACGGCTGGACATAGGTCTCCCCTTAGAGTGCCATAGCGCCCTGTAATCAGCTTGACGCATCCAGCATCTGTCTGTAGTTTTTCGCAAATCCTCATCCCACCTGGTCGGAGTGCATCCTACACTACGTTTGCCGAGTCGCAGTCTCCACTCAAGAATACGTTGACGTTGTCGGTGTTCCACCTCGTGCCTCGGAAAAGACGTTAAGCCGTTAGTTCACTTCTCCCTGGTAGTCTTCGTCTGCCCGTCGGAATATAAGAGTGAGGTAATAAAGACCTCCCGTCATATATATAAAGTCATCCCGTGACCACGGCAGTGTGTAAACCTGTCGAAACGTCGGGAAAAAATAGGTAAAGAAACGCGATAAATACCTACCCGTTAAGTAGTATTTATAATAAAAACCTGTGTTTGTGCACTCTGTGGACAATAATATGTCCTGCGCACTTGGCTAGTCTTCGTTGAAACTGGCCACTGTGGACGAAATCGGGCTAGGACATCCTCATCATCAGTATTGGCTGATGGCATCATCAAAGTGCTGGTGCAGTATTTTACCGTTACATTGATGCTGGTTCAGCAGCTCCGTTACTATTGTGTCAATGAATTTTTACATTAATTAAAAGAAAACAATGTTACACATAAAGTTACATACAATAATTGTTTTGTTAAATGTCAGTAAAATTTATAAAAATTACATTTTAAATTGACGACCTCTGTGGCGCGGTGGGCGAAGGTCCGCCTGCTACGCAGGAGGTTGCGGGTTCGGTTCCCGCCTTGGGACAAATATTTGTACGATCTGCAGGTATTTGTTCCGGGTGTTCTGGTCGTTTTCTATGTATAATAAAAAAATATCTATCTATGTATTGTATTATATTATGTATATCAGTTATCTAGTACCCATAACACAAGCTCTGCTTAGCTTGTGGCTAGATAATGCTGTGTGAATTGTCCAGCATTATTTATTTATTATTATTATTAAATTATTCGGACAGACAATACAATATACAAGTTTAGATAACAACAATAAAGGTAATTAAGCTAATTAGTAACGGGGCTAATACAATACAATACAAAACTCTTTATTGTATAATACAAAAAAACAAGAAACAGACATAGACCTTAAACGTACCTAAAAGTAAAATGGTCGGCCTTATCGCTTAGAAGATTCTTCCAGGCAACCTTTAGATGGAGATAAATTTGAAAAAATTTAAGAAAGGCAGTGACGTACCATACTTAAACATGATAATATAATTAACAATTAATCTTTAGAAAGTAGATTTTTTATAGAATATAGAAAATAAATACGGAATAAATAAATAACAAGAACAAAAAATAAATAAATAGTACCTACTAATGCTCACTTTTTCGCTAATGTACCTAATGTAGCTTTGCATTGATTAATTTAAGGATTTTTATCCGATATTAGCTTAGTTTTAACGGAATGTGTAATAAATATAAAACCTATATATTCCAAAAAAGGACAAGTAAATACGTAGAGCTTCCGTAACAAAGCAAGTTCCACAAAATAATTGACACTGGATTATCGTGAGAATTCTCTAACAAGACCATTATCTCGGTAACCGTGATATTCACACAATACACTCGCTGTGAATACGCAGTGCGGGTGTTAATAATGAATTGGGTTAAAGTCGTGAAGTCTAAGAGTTAAAGGTAGATTTAGGCATCATTCCTAAATCTACCTTTAACTCTTGGACCTTTAAGTGAACGCTTTCGGAAATTTAATTAACATCAGAAATAAAAAAACAAATATCTTACGACCAAATGATAACAAAGAAGTACATAATCTCATTCTAATGGAATTAAAACAATGCGTGTGCCTGAAGAAGATGATGACCTGTTTTTCAGCCAAAAAGAGTTGTAACATTAAATAAAATAATATAATAGACCTTGCTAATTATACAAGACGACTATGGTGTGTACTTAAAATAATTATATCAATTAAAATTAATTTATAATAGTGACATAAAACAAAATTGTAAAAAGAAATTATGTGACTATTGGCGGTCTTATTGCTTAAGATCTGTACCAGACAATCGTGGGGATACGACCATGATTCAAAAATCCATAAAATCAAATCACGGTGAATATTCGTGATTTTATTATATCTATCAATAATAAATGACTAAAAAATAAGGTAACCTACGTTATGTAATATTCAGGGATTGGTCTGGTACCTACGTTACATAAAATTCAGGTATTGCTCTTCTTTATCTGCAGCTTGTATGGGCTTGGATATCGTCCAATTTTTAATTAAGTTTTATTCACGAGTGCAGCAAAAAATGTTTTCCGCGTTGGAAACACAGAAAGGCTTATTTTATTTAACGTTGTCTGTCGGTCTTTGGTATAATTTGGTGTAGGACGTATCTAAATAAATATTTTTTTACCGACTTCGAAAAATGGAGAAGGTTCTATGTATGCGCGTTTGTTTTTTATATACGTTTGGATGATTCTTTTGTAATTCTATCTACCGGATAGAGGATAATCCCGAAGTGGTCCTATATAAATATAAATATATAAAGATAATGCTGGACAATTCACACAGCATTATCTTAGTCCCGAAACTTTTTAAAAACTGTGTAAACAGGTATAACTAAAAAGTTTTGTTATTTAGGTTTTTTTTAAATATCAATTTATCATTTGAATGAAGTTTAAAACAATCAATGATGAATTGATTCTGTAAAAAATATCAATTCATTAATCCATTGCATGCATTTCAGAGGCAATGGAGCACGATAAGCTGCTTAGTATTATATAAGTAAACACTAAAAATTCATAGTTAAATCAATTTTGAAACGCCACCGACTCTACAAAACACAACTACAAAAAGCTAAAGTGAGCAAACTAACGTAAATTGTAATATTTTAAACCCTCGCCCGTTACCAGCTAAAACCTATCCGTTTAAAACTTTTCAAAAACTATTCAACCTCATTTTGTGTTTGACTTTATATAAACCTATTTTTGTTCTGGTCCTGCCTGGATATTATTAATTAATATCATGAAGATTAATAATATTAATTAATATTATTTTAATATTTTTTTTTAATATTATTTTAATTAATATTGTAATTTATGGTTATACATACATTTTGTTGCGATTAGTCGCGTTGTTAAACATTGGGATTGAGAAAGACCAACACTAAGGCCCGTTTTAAAAAGCTTTCTCATTTATCGATACATGCTTGAGTTACGCTTTTCTGTGGGATAAACGCCACTCTAGCATATATCTGTGACAAAGCATGCTTTCATATACGGGCCTGAGACACGTCGATTGTTGAATAAGAACCGCTGGTAGCACTACAGTATACATATGGAAATTATGGAAACTAAGCCTAGTTGATGAAATAAATACCTACGCTCCATTATAGCATTAGTGTTGTAACTTTTCTTGTTTTTGATATATATATTTTATTATTTATATATTTTTGATGAAGCCGAGTTCAAAAAGCCGTATACAACGTAATACGATCGGGGCATTTTTCAAAAAATAATATTACACGACCACTCGTCTAGACGCGACAACCGCTACTGACAGCACCGCGAAAACCCCCTTACAGGTCTCGTCGATGCGCATGTTTGTGTGAGTGTGCATTTTCCATAATGTCCATATTATTATGTATACTGTGGTAGCACTGTATACAATTCTACATTAAAATATGGGTTTTAACTCGTTACATTTAGATTTATTTTATATTGACTGTATGAGATGACAGACAGCTCGCGGATCACCCGTTTGATGTTTGTGGGAAGCCATTTTGTCGCAGTAAAGGCACGACCGTAATGAGGGGAACTGCACTGCAGAGAAACTGCGCGGCACGAAGACACGGCATATTATTCTTTGTATGAAATCGTATGAAGTAGAATGGCAATTCGCAATGGAACTGCGCGGTTTTTTGGTGAGTTGGTTAAACTGAAAAAAATACCCTTACCCATTTTAACAGGAATATCCTTTACTTGGAAAGTTGGAAATACCAAAGCGCAGATGTGAAAACAGCGACAGAACCAGGAAAATTCAGAATTTATTTTTTATTTATTTATATAGGTATCCTACAACCTCACAAACTCAATATAAATAAACACTTCTCATCTGCTTGTCGGACTCCGATTGCGGGCCACCATGTAGAATCGAAGGCATGTCCATTGTCCAATGATACCATGTTTGTAAGTTTTTTTTAGTATAAATAAAGACTCAGGTAGTGGGAATTGCAAAATTTGAAAGACAGTTATCATTATGTACCTACCTTAAATGACTTATATGGTGTCAATTCTGTTCTATTAGCCACTGTTTCTATTGGCCAAACGGCTAAGTCAAGTGTTTTTTCAAAAAGACGAAGTATTATTAGCAATATCGCAAAACTTGAGAGATGAATTTCACAATATTTATTTTAACGTCAAAAGTACCAGGAGACCAGACTAAGAGATTTTTTTTTTGTTTGATAATCCTTCCATGTTTATTTTTGTTTTCATAGAGGTACAAAATACGTCAAAATTCACCGACGAAACTAGCTAATTGTCCAATTATCTTTTGGTAAACATAAGCCTCATAATATTATATAATTTTTAGGTTTTTATGCCAATAAAACACAAGTAAAACTATGTTGACTCACTTCTCTTAGGTTTTTTAAATCATCATTCACAAGTTCACAACCCTTAAGAAAATACGTACAGGAATGTAAAGGAATAACCGTGGTCGTATTTATTCAATTTTCTTCACGTCTATTCGAGAAAATTCACTCGCTTCTTGAAAATATTTGCGTCATATCGATAGCGACATTTGCTGTTGTAAGTAAAATATAATGCGAATAACTCAAGACTGAGGAGTTATTCGATTTTATCGGTTTCTTCAGTCCATTTTCCCTGCTTCCGTGTTGTGGGATGGACGATCGAAAGGGCTCTTGAAATATCTGTCGAAATAGGCAAGATCGGGTCAAGAGTCAACAAGGCACTCGTGACTGGGGTAGAACCTGCCTGATATTTCAGGTTACAACAGCAATTTTATTGTGATGTTGGTAAGAATAGGAAGAAATATCAAATTGGTGTTATCTTGTTGGGTTGGGCTTTTGTTAGTTCCTTTTTAAAAGTTCC
Organism: Eupithecia vulgata; assembly: GCA_946478455.1. Taxonomy (NCBI): domain Eukaryota; kingdom Metazoa; phylum Arthropoda; class Insecta; order Lepidoptera; family Geometridae; genus Eupithecia; species Eupithecia vulgata. The sequence goes on along the minus strand of OX297869.1, from coordinate 4,160,932 downwards.
TTTATAACACACAGAAAATAAATAAGTACCCAAAAAAAATTATTTCCGCGGTTCTCTAAACCGCAACCGGTAAGTTGCGCCGAAATCGAAAAAAAAGTTGGAAACTTATTTTATTTCTTAGAGATTACGCAGAGTGGGAGAGCTTAAGCACTATAATAACAAAACTTTAGAATTATATACATAGTTCTAAGTAAAACAGGATTACGTACAAACTTTCGGAATATTACAAAAAGGCTCCGGCCGTACTGCAAACTGTGCATTTCCTTTGTTAAACGGATTAATAAGATAAATTAGGTGGTGGCGCCACTTTGAGTAGGGTATGCGCCTTAAGCTAGTCGCCTGATGCAGTGAGAAAATCTATCACTGGTGATGGATGACTGATGATGATGGTGATGGCAGTCCAAGTGACGAGTTAAATTGTTTTGTGGCAATCAAAGAAATAATCTGAGTTCCCATCATACAGTGCTGCTGGGGTTTCACGCCATAACTAAAACCTTTTAAATCAAATAACCAATTTTTATAAAGTTTCAGTTTTTACTAAAGCGGAGAAGCAATTAATAACACTGTAAAATGACGCGAACCCGAGAGCTAGTGAGTATCTGGCACAGCCCATCAGCATTGCCATACAGCGGGGCAATGCAGCCAGCGCCTTGGGCACGCTTCCGACTGGTATTGATATGGACCAGTTGAGCTACTTGTAGATTGTTTATAAAACTTACAAGTGGTTTATTTTTGGCTTCTTCCACAAGTGGGCAAAAACTTGAAGCGAAAAAAACAATAACATCTTATATCTTATTTGATAATAATAAGAAATTAGATTTATAAACTTGTTTATAATATTAAATTTGACTTGTCGAAGTGCTTATTTTGTAAGCCTAAAGAAATAAAGTTTTTGACTTTGACGTTGCAACAGTCTGCAGTAAGCTCAATTGTTTCAATTGTAAATACTATTTTATTATATTATTTGATTATAATTTTCTTTCGTAATAAAGACTGTTTAATTCTGTAAAATTAATATTTGTTTTGTGGACCCAGCCTTTAATAGTAAGGGTGGAAAGTCCTACCAGCTTAGCTTCAAAGCTCAGGCTCAAAGAAGCCAGAGCTGGCATGTAATCGCCACCATCGCTGCCAATTAACTTGACCCATTTATTTCCCGTCAAGTTTGCCTCCAGTTTCCCGTTTTTCTGAGTCCTACGGCAATGATAACTTTCTGAAACTTTGTTGGTACTTATTACCAACTTCTGCAAGCATAAAGTTAAAGTTAGATCCCTTATTATCTGTTCTAGAGGTCAATTTAATGCTATAAAAGTATAAACGAACGTTATTAAGTCTCTATAAGTTTTGATTAAGCTATAATTGTTTCAGGCTGATAGATTGGCTCAATATCAATACACTTTCTTTTAAGTATTTTTTTGAAAATAATTAAAATCATTTAAGATTTCATGGTTTTCCTTTCATTTAATTTATCAAGAGGGATATTATCCTTATAATTGACCCCGACGATCGAAGCAATAAAAGTACAGGATGTAATTTTTACATGTTTTAGTCGGATCGATTCCCGGGAATGGCAAGCGAATTTTCTAAAATCTTTAAATGCACTTTTCTTTCTTTTCAAAAATAAAGGAATGTTTTCTTTGAGTAAATTTTACAGTCTACAGTTTTAAGAGTACTTTTCCTTCAGGTGGCATTACAAAATTTCACCCTCTATAAACAATTCACTGTGAAAACTTAAATTGAGTCGCTCATAGTCGATAGTCTACCTACCTAGTTAAATCGGGTGGGCTCGACCACCCCCATCACCCCGTTAGGTTAGACCTTTTTTTTTTACTCGTTCATTTCCTGCAGCACAGATATACAAGCTATGTAAATAATAGAGAGGAGACAAGTACGTATAACAGTCTTGGTCTAGCGGTCTTGGTCCTGCTATGAAACTTCCCTATTTGCACTTTGGGAATAAAAGTTTTGCGACTTTGTTCGGGGAGTTTTGGCTGGTCTTTTGCCCCGCACATTAAGTTGAGAAAGTAAAACTACCTAACACTTGAGAAATGATTTTTTATTTGCAAGCCAACTACAAAAATCACTGAACTAGGTAAATCTTTCAAAAGGTTTTTACTAAATACTTGTTTTAAGAATATTATGAATATACAAAAAGTTTGTCGCAAATTTATTAAAAAACCAAAACTAGCACAAAAACCTTGAAAATAGTCCTTTTTTCTAAAATAAACAATGCTGGACAATCCACACAGCATCATCTAGCCCCAAGCACAGCAGAGCTTGTGTTAAAACCTCACAAGACACTGCTAGTGATCCACATTGTTTCTTATACCCATCATCATCATGTCATCCTAAACACATCCATCTGCTAAACTTAGGCCTCTCCCATACGGCACCACAAATAGTGGTCCTGAGTTGCCTAAACCCATCGATTAACAGCGATACTTAACATCATCAGCCTATATGAGTCCACTGCTAGACATAGGCCACCCCTTATAAATATTTATTTCAGATCACAATCCATATCACATGCACACAAATTAATAAAATGTCACAAACCAATATATTTGTACAAATGACCAAGTAACTTTCACAACGAGACGATGACGCTAAGGCAGGAAAACAACCCAACACAACGGTCCCAAAAGGATCCAAAGCCAACACTAAGCATAAACCGTTTTGCTTCTTGAAATCTGATTTGCGACGCGAATAAGCGGGAATAACTTTGAGAAGAACGAAACGTTTGGGATACAGTACTTTTCCGTAATATGAGCCGCGGCTGTAGTTTACTGGTAGGAGTTTTCATAAAGAATTTTATATCAAGCATTTGTAAAGATGAATGGAAGATATTACTGCTTTTTTATTAGATATTTTACGTTTCTGGGATATTGATGAGTTCCTTTGTTTTTGTTAGAACGTTTGAGGCAGAACCTCGACATTCACAAGCATTGTCACCTAAAAATTTTTTTGCTAAAATCAATGGGCCGTTTGTGATGCCTATCTCAAGCTTTTTTAATAGCTCTGTAATAGTTGTTTTTTTTTTAGTTTAGGCAGAAATGCGAAGTTGCTCTTGTTGACTACAAATAATTTTTTTTACATCTCTGCCTATATTACACAAAAAACTATTACAGATGTATTACTTAAAGGTTTTAAAAGGTATCACAAACTACCAAACGGTTTTTGAAATAAAAATAAAATAAAATACGTAACGGCGCCAATATGGCGGCAGGCTACTCTTGCTCTTTCTGGATTTTTAGGACCACATACTTAAATTTGTTGCTTTTATTGGCTTTTATAGGCCAGTCCCGAAAGGCTTTCAAATTTGTTTAAAACAGCAACGGTCTAACTAAATCATTCACATCTTTATTTTTTTCGGCTCGTTGCTGCCCTAGAAAGCACCGCTCCGGGGGTAAGAAAACTGTAGGCAAATAACTCAAAGCTGAGCGCAAGTGACAGAGTACTGGCGGTACCATCAGTTTGCAAGTTCACAGTGTGCATACTTCGGAAATGTAGAGGCCTGGAGGCTTTGCGGTACTAATGAGCAAGACTCGGTCTAGCATACGCTGAACGTGTTACGAATACCGCGTACAAATTACAAGCGACTCTCAAACTGAAATGGCAGTCTGAAATGAAGTAGGAAGCGTTTAAGTACGTTAAAGTAAGTTTGACGACCTCAGTGGCGCAGCGGGCCAGAGTCTGCCTGCGACGCAAGAGGTTGCGGGTTCGATCCCCGCCTCGGAACAAATTTGTGTACGATCTGCAGAAATTTGTTCCGTTGGTCTGGGTGTTTTCTATGTACATATAATAAAAATATCTATCTATGTAATGTATAATATTACGTATATCAGTTATCTAGTACCCATAACACAAGCTCTGCTTACCTTGGGGCTAGATAATGCTGTGTGAATTTTCCAGCATTATTATTATTATTATAAGAAGAAGTTAATGTGAAACTTTCATTTAGTCAAAGGAAATAAAATGAAAGGAACACAGTCCTGTAGGACTGACAGGACTGTCTTCCATTCATTTTATTTCCTTTTAATTCATGTCTTATAAAATGTGGGTATATTCTATAGCCTATATTCATCAGGGATAATGTAGGATTCTAATGGTGAAAAAAAATCAAATCGGTTATGTAGTTTCGGAGCTTATTCAGTTCAAACAAACAAATCTTTCCTCTTTATAATATTGTATAGAAACACAGTCGAACATAAAACCTCGGCTCTTTTGTTTTTAAACTATTTCCCCTACTATCCTACGAACCCAACCACTAGGCACTTTATCTAGATACCTACTCATAAAAACTTTTGCGTTAAGCTTGTGGTCTGAAACGGTTTCAAACACAAACTGCGGTGTCAAACAACTTCTAGATGGTTTATGAGATCCTGGTACCGTTGAGTATAATGATTACTTAGTTTAAAAGCCTGCTCTTTGCATACGTTTAGATTATTCCTTGCTCATATTTTATTTAAACACGGCCATAAAACCCGGCGTATGACGAGAAAAATAAATATTTATACATTTCCATGTTGGTGTTCAGGTTTTATTTTATCCTGTTCACCTGGTGCGTGGGCTATTAAAAGACAGTCCCTAAATAAGTACTTAGACTACACAATTAAAAACCTTTATCTAAATGAGAATGTCTCGTCGTAAAAAGGTTCATCCAATTTTATTAAGTGTCCGAACAATGTATAAATCATCGCAAAAACAGCTTATTTCCAAATTAAAATCGTTTCATCCAACATCAGGACTCGCTTAAATAAACTCATTAAATGCCTTAAAAGGGAAACAAATTACCACTTAACTATAATTAAGTACCGAAAATTTGTGGAGCTCAAATCAAGGCAGTCGCGCTCTTTGAAATGCATGCCATTTTAAGTCTGGCTACATTATGATAGACGTCTTTTAGCGAACTTTGACTAGAATTCTGAAGGAACCAGGAAACCAACCTACGAGTCGGATTTGCTCAGCGAGGGTTCCACATAATAATAATTAGTCTTATTAGTAGGTAGATAAAATTATAAAGTTAAATAACCCTGTTTCTTGCCAAATATCATGATTCTAAGTCAACGGGAAGTAGGTACCTTACAGGGTTTGGTCCATGACGAGAACCAAATTGTTTTTTTTTGTGATAAGACTAAAAATTTCCCCTTTTCATTGTCCTTGATTTTTGCTAAGTTATATTATGATTTTAGGGCAACGGAAAGAAAAAAAAATTGTACGTGAGACAGCTACAAATTTAGGGTTATTTTTGGCTTTTACTTTTATTTGTGCTTTAAGGTTTTGCTTTTCACAAAATGACTTATTGAATTATTATTATTATACGGCTTTAACTTTTGAGTGCGTTGACATAGATAGAAGTTCATTTATATCACGGCTATAAGAGGTCACGGACATGAGTATTTGATGTCAATTTCAATTCGATATTACTATTATTATTTATACGCATTCCTTAAAAAAGAGGGTTGACAGACGGACAGACGGATAGCCGGACAACTAAGTAATCCTATAAGGGTTCCTCTTGAGGTACTAACTTATTCGTTAACTCAATATAAAACACCGGATAGACCCATGCATGCAAATACTCAAAGCACCTGAATCGTCTAAATTTGACGTAGACCTTCGTAGAAAGAAGAAGCTTTGGCGACCTTTGCGATGGGAGGCTATCTTAAGATACTGCATTTAATTTGCCAGAAACATAACCTCCTTCATTTATCATCCTTCCTGCTTTCGTATGGAGATTGCCCTAGTTACATCGCCCTGTCTTTTGCCTCGAGTTATAGCTCCTAAGATTGCTTAAGTCTAGCCGCACTAAGGGTTAAATATGGGTTAAGGTAAAATTCTGTGTCGCTTGAGTAGGTTGAGGGTGGTTCATATATATTAAAAAAAGCTTGCTTTACTGAGAGTAAAAGAAATAGTTCACTAATTTAAGACCTTTCCATTCAATAGAAACTGTTAAAGGTATCGGAAAAATATAATAAATTATTCTATTTAGGTATAGGTTTTGTGTCACACATCCTAAAAATAGAATCAAATTACGTTATTTAACTAGTTCATACCCGTAGTTTCGTTTACAGAAACTTATAAAGGTTATTTTTATCACATGGAAATTTTAAGTGATAAAAAGTAGCCTAAAACGACGAACAAGCGAAGGTATAAAATCACTTGAAAATGAATTAAAATGAATGTTAGCTGTCCCTAAATGATGATTATGTATTTTGAAAAACTAAAACGGTGCAAACATAGCTATTTCTTATCCGATTATGTATACAAAATTTCATTGCAATAAAGGGTGTAGTTTCCAAAATGAATCAAAAAGTTCGTTTGTATGGCAGCTTAGAGGCTTGCACCAACCTTAACTGCTATCTTCTGCTGCTAACTTCATGCCTAACATGAACGTACCATATTATAGCTTTTTAAGTTCTTAACCATTGCATTGCGCGCAAGCGCGTGCGATTTGTAATCACCTTTTTTTGCCTCCAGGCGCCAGGACTACATAAACTTGTATTAAAAACTTAAGTACAGAATCGATTTGTATTCAGTAAATGTAGTTCTGATGAGAAATATATAGGTAGGTGAAGAATATTTATTTTTATGAGTTTTAAATATCGATTTTCAAAGACTGAGTCAAAAATGTATGGGGTCTTTGTCAAGGTGAATTCTACTATTCTCGGTTCAATTTTGAGGCTAAAATATCTACTCTGGCACTAAGAATATAAATAAATAAATAATGCTGCATATTAATACATTTAGATAGATATTTTTTATTATACATAGAAAACGACCAGAGCACCCGGAACAAATACCTGCAGATCGTACAAATATTTGTCCCAAGGCGGGAATCGAACCCGCAACCTCTTGCGTCACAGGTGGACCTTCGCCCACCGCGCCACAGAGGTCGTCGAATAGAATAGAATAGTTGAAAGAAAGAACCATATTTTCCACCAAACCATCTTTTCATACTAGTTTCAAATAAACTAGCTTTTTGTTGGGTCGGATTGGAATCATTATCCGACAAAATGTTTTCGTGAAGTTTGTGCATGTTTAACCAGTCATAGCCTGTAATAGCGCTCTTTCCGATCTCGGGGTCGATTTCAACGCTCGTCGACAAAGACAGGTGTTGCGGTTCCAATGACGGCGGGTAGCGGTACCTAAGCAGTGTTGCCAACTTATCTGTTACTATTGTAAATTTAGGTGTTTTAGACGGAGAAAATGCCGTCTCGCCTGCTAGTGAACATCGCATTGGCAGGTCACGCCTGCAAGAATGTGAAGTAAAACGTAGTGCACTGCAGTCGGTACGCAACATGTCATAATTTCACAGACAGCCATGCCTTTCCTAAAACCTAGGAGAGTAGTAAAAATTACCAACTACATATTTAAAAAATAAACAACCTGCAACAATGTTAAATAAATTCATATAATGTATTCAAATAAAAGTTAGTTCCAAAAGGTTTGGCTCAAAAAAAAATCATTTATTTTCTATTTATTTACATAAATTATTCATGAAATAATTCATCATTAAATAAAATCTATGCATTGAAAAGTACATAATTCTCAATACGATTCATCATCATCATCATCAGCCTACAATAGTCCACTTCTGGACATAGCCCTCCCCTAATGAGCGCCATAGCGCCCTGTCTTCAGCTTGCCGCATCCAGCATCTACCAGCAGTCTTTCGCAGATCGTCATCCCACCTGGTCGGAGGGCGTCCTACACTACGTTTGCCGAGTCGCGGTCTCCGATACGATTACAAGACCTCTACTAATTTTACAAAAATATTGAAAGGCTCTTTGAAAAATGAAATAAGTTCCCAAAAATTTTCGACTTCGGCGGGACTCGAACCCGCGCCCCACCCTTAGTACGGGTGTGCTCTAACCAACTAAGCCACGAAGTCTCTGTCGGTTTTCGTCGAATATCTTTGGGACCTCTTACGGACTGTAGCGCCGGTGACTCCACCTACAGAGAAAACATTTAAGTTTCCAATGTTCAAAGACTATAGTTACATTTAGTTCGTTTGACGAGAGGTGTTGCCGTTGCTAAATTCTAAATTTTTGGGAACTTATTTCATTTCTCAGAGATGCCCAGAGTGCGGGTAAGCACTGTAACAAAAATCCTTAGGCTCTTTGAAATTTTAGAAACTCGACGTTTTTTACAGATAACTCTGTAACTCTGCATTATAACAACGTGCACCGTACAGTGTGGCCACATACAGTTAGTCGTTACGCGATACCGTGTAACCCGGAGCTTTTTGTTGGTTCACTGATTTGCATCATCTCATGCATGAGTGCCATCATCTTGCATGACTAGGCGTCGGCCATTGTCAATTATAAATTAAAAATCTGTTTATTAAGAAAATTACAATCAAATAATAGAATTAAATTGAAACTAGTATTTACAATAATACTCCCCACCGTTTTGTCGTAGGATTTATTGCGGTCTCTCGTCGATAGAAACGATAAACTTCATAAAGAGGTTTTTAACTTGTATAGATATAGATACACTTCTTAATAAAGTAATGTACGTTCCCAAGAAAACTTTTTCGAAAATGTTAAAAACAACATTTGAAAGTGCAGGTTGAATAATCACCTGAAGTAAGAACCGATAAGTGGATCAATTCAGTTTACTTTACTCCATTTTACGTCAATTATTAACGTTAACCTACCTTTATTTCAATTATAGAAATCTGTAGGGCAAGCACGGGTATTGTAGTCTAGGGTAGAATAGAGAAAAATTACGTAACTTTGTCATCGAATGCGTAAATTGTTTGAAATATCAAACAATTTACGCATTCGATGACAAAGTTACAAGTTTGCGTACATTGTTGAAGTTGAAGGAATTAATAAATTCCTTCAACTTCAACAATGTACGCAATGTATGACGATGCGATGTCATTATTGTCTATTCTAACCTTAGAAAACATCCCTGTGCTTGACCTATAGTAAACTATAAAGTCATTCTTCGTTTTGTAATACCTCTTATGCTATAATAATCTATAGAAGGCACTCACTTATAGTTGTATGAAAGACATTTGTTCTAATTGTGATCATAATCTTTTGCAATCATAATAAAATGCTTTATCTGATGCAATTTTGCAACGTGTCCCTGAGCTCATCGAATTGCGGATTGCTAAACCTATTTCGATAATATATTGTTCGGTTGTATTCTATGTTTTTCTATTTAATTGAACGCATTATTTGTAAAGATAAGGAGATGGAACTTTACGAAACATCACTTATTTCTTTATAGCCTACGAATACGATTCTCTAATAATTTTAATTTAAAGTTACTTAGTAGGTAACTAGGTACCAAAAGTACTGAAGTTAAGTTGTTACGAGCCAAACGGTTGCAGGCGAATTCTTTTTATCGGATGCTTAAAAGCGAAATCCTGATTTAACACTAATTTGAGTAAGGACTCAAATTGGGGTTAGAGTGTATTCATCAGCTTTAATTCCTCACTATAAATCAAAACCAAATTAAAACATGAACAAAAATCATGTTATCTCACTGAGATTTTGAAGAGTACCTAGTAAAGGATCTTTACACCAAAGTTGCCGAAACTGCTCGGCGGGAAGGTTGTTGGCAGCTTGGTCGGCGGCTCTTATTCTAGGAGTCGACACACCAAAGCCTCTGGGTTGTGTTGCCGGGTCTTTATCTTCGGCACGAAATCGGCAACTTTTGACATTTTTCGCGGACATGCCGTCGACATATCGAGAAAAAGAAGTATACCTACTCTTTGATCAAAGCGACTAGATAATAATCACGGACATGTCGCAAGAAGTCAGCTGGCACTCTTATCGAAATGATTCTATAGAATAAGTTGCCGACATCAACGCGTCGTCGGGCTGTGTCGGCGACAGTGTTTTTCCGACTGTGATATGTAGACTCCATTAGGAAACATTTTAATAGCAGTGGGGAATAAAACTATAGATAAAACTCAAGCTTTTTATCCGCGAATCCCGGAATGTACTTCAAGGGGACCGTAACAAATTCACATGAACACAGACCGCCATAACCTATACTATAATCTCCCCTAGCTTGACTAGGTAGCTTGTACTAGCCGCGGCGTTATGGTTGACACTTGGCCTTTAATTATTTATTTTCTTCGAACCAAATTAAACTCCAATAAAAATACTGCTAAATATGAAATAACACATGTAATTATACAAGCTGAAGACAGGGCGCTATGGCGCTCATTAGGGGAGGTCTATGTCCGACAGTGGACTAATATATGCTGATGATGATGTTGAATTATACAGAGTTAAGGAGAAAAGGTATTTAGTGAATACCTTTCAAAACAAAAGAGGGACATTAATTGGACATGGTAACATCATAGAAGGAAAAGTAGAAGGAAGACGAGGAATAGGAAGACCAGGAATTAACTATATGAGTCATGAGTCAGATAAAGGAGGAAGCCGCTGCGCTGTCATGTCGTATAGAGAAGAAAAGAAAGAGAAAAGAGAACGCATTGAATAGAGAAAAGTGGACGAATCTGCATCACTGCAACGACAAGATATAGGCTTTTTAATTCATTAATGTTTGTACCTAACTTTAAAGTTTCTTTCATAGGCACGCTTCCTACTGGTATTGATAAGGATCAGTTGAGCTACCCGTACATTGTTTGCAACAGTCTGCAGTTAGCTCAATTGTTTCAATACTTATTAATTTTCTTACTATAAAGTTAACCAAACACCGAAATTTCAAAATTACAAAAAAAGGTTGCTATTCGATGAAAATTAAATGAAATGGCTCATAAATTCAGCAAACACATTTCAAGTCTCAGTGTAGTCGTTATAGACATTGTTAAAGTATACAAATGTATGCAAATGGCAACCCTAACCTTGTCTCGCTTTTTTAGGACCCGTCAAATATTTCACTTGGTTGTGATGCAAATACCTACCCGCGCGTTGTTTATTGGTTTTGGTTCTATTTTGAAAGTAGAGTTTCCGGTTGGCTTTCAGAAGGAAGTTCGGCAATTTTTAAATAGATATTGTTTGGTACGGTACGATGTAATATTCTTTATGTTCTCAAATTGCAAATGTGCTTTAATTGACCGTTTTATTTTGTGTTGTTGAAGCTATAAATTTCACCTATGCCGTATGAAAACTGAGTGCCGACATTATGCGTACATATTAACTTGGAACTTCTTATTTCCCGATACAAAACTAAAAACCGGCCAAGTGCGAGCCGGACTCGCGCTTGAAGGGTTCCGTACCATTATCTATAAAAACGGCAAAAAATCAATCGCCAATCATGGGGTGTAAGGGAGGGCCCCCTTAAATATTTGTTTTATTTTAATTTTATGATTTGTTTAAAGTGAATATATACCTAAATAAATATTCTGTGAATATTTCAAAGGTCTGCCTATTGCCGTTATCAATATCGAGCAAAAACGAGCAAAAAAATCACATTTGTTGCGAAGATCCCGCTTAAATATTTATTTTATTTTATTTTTTAGTATTCGTTGTTATAGCGGCAACAGAAATACATCATCTGTGAAAATTTCAACTATCTAACTATCACGGTTTATGAGATGCAGCCTGGTAACAGACGCACGAACAGCGGAGTCTTAGTAATAGGTTCCCGTTTTACCCTTTGGGTACGGAACCCTTAAAATACAGTTAGCCAAACTAACATATAACCATAAGTGAATTGCAGCAGTTAAATTCAAAGAGAACATAAAAGAAGTAAGTAGGTAAATGTTAGTGCAACAGAATTTTTACCTTAGCTCAAGCGATTTCACTTTGCTCCTTTGCGAGACTATTTAAGTGGATAGCTTTTTACTAAAACATGAAACATGGCATTAAAGCTGTAAAATATTTACGTCGCACTCAGCGAGCTTGTATTTGGATAACTGAAGTATGTTTAAGAGTTTTTCTGTTTTATTGCCGCTTGGGACTTGAAGTTGTTGGTTGGACAGGTATTTTCCTGATGTGATAAAGCTTGATGTTGAATTTTTAATGTAGAGACGGATGTGGTTGTCAATTATAAGGTAAAGATATGGCTTCACAACGTTGTCGTTTTAATTAGATCAAATCAGAATCAGAATCAGAAATAATTTTATTGTTAACTGTTGTACAAAAAAGATCTTATGTATAATGAATGTGTACAGTTTCAACAGCTTATCTTTATTAGACATACAATAACAGTTGTAGGTAGGTACCTAAGTCTACCTTTATGGGGTATGTTTTTAAGGTATCATGATGTTATTAATTTATTAATTTTATGGACTTAAAAAATAGGACATATTTACAACAACAGTTTCTAGGGTACCATCAGTTGTCAAAGAATTCTTTGAGCGAATAGAAAGCATTTGATTCTAACCATCTTTTTAATTTATTTTTAAATATGTTTCCATCTAAGGTTTTAAGTTCTATGGGAAGATTATTGAAAATTTTTATGGCTGTGACGAAAGTGCTCTTATGATACATGTTATTGTTTACTTGAGTGATACAAATATTGTATTTATGCTTGGACCTTTCTTGGACCTAATCTTTATAATTTATCTAAGACTGTGAGTAAAAAATACGAGTATAATTTGCTATACGGTGAGTTTTTTTTTCAGGGCAGCTGAGGGGAGTCTGAAATCGTGAGAGTTATCGAAAAGTCATGCTAGGAGTTATGTGCTCAATTTTGAAAATAATAAGTTCGTCATTAAAAAACGACGATTTTTTTTATTTATTATCGACTAAAGAACCAAAAACACGTTTTTTTTTTCAAAAACTCACTTTTCCAGAGATACTAGAAAACTTCTTTGTCTTTTTAAATCCACAACTTATATATTTTCAAAATCGAGCATGTAACTCAACTCTAACATGACTTTTCGATAACTCTCACGATTTCAGACTTCCCCTTATTGGCCCTGAAAACAAACTCGCCCTGTAGCTTTGGTAATAGTGGTCATAGGTAGAAAGTCAGTGGATTTCTTCCATTTATACGCAAACCATTAGTGATAAAGACTACGAAATATCTAGACACCAAGAAAACAAAGTCAACGTCGCCTCTACTACAAGAAAAGCGCTACGCACAAACGCAGAAATATTCAAACGAAACGTTGGCTTTCTTCCAACACAAATAAGGTTCGTAGTTAATGAATTCGTCAAACTAAGATAGTTTTTATAGTAAAATAAAAGCAGAAATAGGTATTAGGTCAGAAGTGGGTATTACAATAGTAAGAAATGGTCATTCTCAGAACTAGATATTTATCGTTTCAGTCATTATTAATAGTGGTCATTTCTTATTGTGGTCCGGAGTTCATCTACCCGGAAAAATACTATTATTTATACTATATTTATGGATCATGCTGTGTAAAAAATTCAGTATTTATGAAATATATTATTTTCAATCGCGTGCGCCGTTCATATCAGTTCGTATCACGCACGACCCAACTTCCCCAGAAAAGTTCAAAACGGTTTCTTCCCTGATTCATAACCTATTACATCACGCCATAATTCACCCCATTCGCAAAATTGTCGGTATTAAAGTGAATGTACCCGCAAAGTAGTCATATTTTATCGGCGCGAATCAATGAGAGGTTACGTGATTGAACTGACCAAAACTAGTTTGCGGTGGCGTGATCCAATTTGCTTTCCACTAGGGACAGTGGACACCAAGTGACCACTGCGGTTTATAGTATACGACACGATTTTTAGAGTATTGTAGATAAGCATTTTTATACTCTAGCGAAGGGATCTTAGATACATACGAGTGATTCTCAACGTCTTGCGTGTGACAAGAAACTAGGGGTTAGTTTCAAGTTCCAACAGAGATTCACACTAATGAAAATATCATCCATATTATGAATGCGACAGTTTAGATGGAAAATTCTTACTTCTCACGTCAAAACTACTGAATGGAACGGATTGAAATTTTGCACTGAAATTGAACACGGCTGAAGCAGCGCACAGAAACTGGTGTCTAATACTCGTAGTTTAAAGGTAAACGCTTTTTTTGACCTATTGCATTCTATCTTCTCACGTAATTTTGGAGGCTATCGAATAGAGGTGTCGCATGTCGCAAGTAAAATGAAACAAAATTATGAGGGAAATTTTAAAACTTTGAGAATGAAAATGAGTCTTCACAGTCATTATGAAAATTAACTAAATCTGAATTCCTTTCAGTTACAATCAACGTAATTTTTCGCAATAACCCTTATTTCAAAATGGATCCACCATTTTTTTTGCATTGTGAGCAAAGTCTCTTTCCGTTGCCTATAATAGTATATCATAGTATATCGGACGTGTTGGTCGGCACTAGGCTTCTTGATTGAATGTGATCCCGTGTTGAACAGTATTAGTGTTGGTAGAAGTAATTCAAGTACCAACTGCTTGAATTATTTCTACATATTATTATATTTATACATATTTTAATAGTATTTATTATTGTTGGTATCCAATAAGTTGTACGTATATTTTTCTGTTTTCTTTTTTTTTATTGTTCTCTTTTTTTTGGCCGTGTAGACACGCGTGCACCAAGGTTCTGCCAGAAAACCAGCGTTGCTCAACTTTCTGGAGCAACATTAAGCTGAGGCAGGATCTTATTGGTTCACTTCACTATTTAAGTAGTATTAATTATTTTTATGTTTTTTTTGTATCTTTCTGTGTACTGTGTATGTGTGTGTGAGCCAATAAAATGTATTCTATTCTATTCTATCATACTTATTTGTTTAATTGGCAAATGTTCGAAACCCTCGGGGCGCGAGTGACACTCGCACCTGACAGATCTTTTTTTTGGTAAAATGGTGTGGTTGGTTGTGTTATTGTGTTATAATTTAGGTATTACAAGGAGATGAGGTTTGTATAGTCTGAGGCAATAATATCTATACACTTTTGTACCTTGTCACTTTAACGCTGACTTAAGGAGAACCTCACGCTAGACCGTCAGCGTTAAATAGACAAGGTACAATACTGTATAGATATAATTGCTTCTGACTGTACCTACTGTACGGTATGACATCGTGTCGTGAACTCTTTCGAGTACTTTCGACACGATGAGGCTAATGTTAATATGCAGTTGCGGGCGTGGGTACTGAAAATTTTGTAATTCATTTAGCTCGTGCTGGCAGGACATGGTTTTCCAGGTGGTATACGGTACACGGGAAATGGCTGTATACATACAGTAAACAGTGGTAAACGAGTTGGACTGTTACCTAAATCCATTGAACTGGTTATTGGAAATTTGGTCTCAAATTGTTTGTTTAGATAGATAGATTGTCTTAGTTTGAGGTTGTTTGTTTGCTAAAATATTTGGGATTTAGAAGCCATTTAACGTAGAATAAGGCTCATTCTTACAACTCAGTTTTTTATTATTTCATATCGAAAATTAGACTAGCGAATAGTTGTACAATCTGCAGTTAGCTCAATTGTTTTAGTATGTTTATTTATTTGATGGTTTATTTAAAGTTTTTTTATTTATTAGTTTTTCATTCAAGTTATAAAAAACTTCGTGTGGATTATCCTCGATAAAACATCTGATCGATTCCATACCTTTTGTAGGATGTAAAGTACCTGCGTATATTCCCATGACATGTCATGACATACACGGCTTTTCTCTAATGATTTTTTTTTTATTTTTTTTGTGTCACACACTGGGGAGTCTATAGGTGATCTGCTTAGCTTGGGGCTAGATAATGCTGTGTGAATTGCCCAGCATTATTTATGATGCCACTCTCTAAAAACCAGCCTGTATATAACTTTAAGAAAATTATAAAATATATACCAGATGTTGTCCGCCCAGAAGACCCGGTTAACTGGTTGTCAAGGCGTTATATTATAACGTTATCTTCCCATCGAGCACCCAAGCAGTTATTTAATAACAAAAGTTATTTATCACCGCGATATTGGATGACAATTTATATCGGTTACGTCGCTTTTATCGTGATCTCGTTATTTATGTGTGTTGCCAACAATATTTCATAATACTGCTGGAGACAGTGCTGGTTTTTTCACGTCACAAAAACCCACTTTAATCTATCTAGAGATAAAGTTATTTTCACTCGGAATACTCACTTATTGAACGAAGTCTTTATTTTATACAGTAGAACTCCAACCGTTGTGCCTACACTGACTTCCCCCCGCGTGTGTAGGCACAACGGATGCGTGACCTGGCTGCCCGAAAACGGTTGAAGACCGCAAAACAGCTTACATTGACGGAGAAGTTTAAAAAACAATGATTTTTATTTCTAAACTTGTACATAAGTACATTTTATTTATATTTAAAACATGTGAAAATTTCATGTTTCTTTCATTTAATTCAATAAAAAAATAGTGCAATATCAAAACGTAGCTTTTATTCTCTCCAATGGCAATTTTTTTTAAAAAAATCCGATTATCCGAATATTTGATTATCCGAATGGGTCCCGGTCCCCATTAATTCGGATAATTGGAGTTCTACTGTACTAGATTCTGCCTAAGGTTTTGCACGTGTTGTATTCTACGGAAACGTTTTAAGGTATGATTGATTCCATGCTTAGAACTATATCTATGCAAAACTTCAGCCTGGTATGTTCAGTAGTTTTGGCACGAAGATCCAAAGAACAAACATCCATCCAGTTTCTCGCATCACACTAAAAGTATAAATGCGAATGTTTGAATTAAAATAAATAATTAATGCTGGACAATTCACACAGCATTATACAGCCTCAAACTAAGCAGAGCTTGTGTTATGGGTACTAGATAATTGATATACTTAATACAATACATGGTTAGATATTTTTTATAATACATAGAAAACGATCAGAACACCCTGAACAAATACCTGCAGATCGTACAAATGTTTGTTCCTCAGTTTGGGAATTGAACCCGCAACCTCTTGCGTCTTGCGAATGTTTGTTACTTCACTCCTAAACTAAAAACTCCTAATCAGATCGGACTCAAATTTTATTATATCTGAATACAGGTAGTTCTAAGGCTGAAATAAAACATGGCTACTTTTTGATCCCATAAATCATTCTCATGGGATAGAAATAACCATAATACAAGGCGTGCAGAGCCGCTAGTTAAATAAATAAATAATGCTGGACAATTCACACAGCATTAACTAGCCCCAAGCTAAGCAGAGCTTGTGTTATGGGTACTAGATAACTGATATACATAATATAATACAATACATAGATAGATATTTTTTATCATCTATAGAAAAAGACCAGAAAACCCTAAACAAATGTCTGCAGATCGTACACACATTTGTCCCGAGGCGGGAATCGAACCCGCAACCTGCGCCGCAGGCAGACCAGCTTGCTTTGGCAAACTAAATGCCATGCAAACATACACTATGTTTGCATGGCATTTAGTTTCTGCAAACACTACAGCTCTCTTAAAAATTTCTTGCCTTGAAACAGTTACCTTCTCTTTTACTCCTACAGCTCTTTGCATAGAACTTCCATCCATTTATAAAACCACTTAATCTTTGCAATCTAATATTGTATTGTTGCACAGCCTCCATAATAAGTTATCACCGGCTCTTATTCTAAAACGACTTTAATCTCCAACTAAATCTCGAATTTGCGAGAATTCTCGAGATGAGATTACAGATGTTCGAGATTACTCTCGGAATTATGGCGTCATTTAATTTCATTTGAGCATTATTCAGTGTTATGTTAGTAGTACACTCCTTCACTGCAATTCTGTGGAAATTGTAATGAACTTGACAAAGAAAGAATTATTAACACCACCACC
Source organism: Eupithecia vulgata (assembly GCA_946478455.1). Classification (NCBI taxonomy): domain Eukaryota; kingdom Metazoa; phylum Arthropoda; class Insecta; order Lepidoptera; family Geometridae; genus Eupithecia; species Eupithecia vulgata. The sequence goes on along the minus strand of OX297869.1, from coordinate 4,143,263 downwards.
ACCCATAACACAAGCTCTGCTTACCTTGGGGCTAGATAATGCTGTGTGAATTGTCCAGCATTATTTATTTATTTATTTATTAATATTGTGTGAATTTATCATCATCATCAACCTATATTAGTCTACTGCTGAACATAGGCCTTCTATATACAGCGCCATAGCGCACTGTCTTCAGCTTGCCGCATCCAGCATCTGCCAGCAGTCTTTCGCAAATCGTTATAACACCTGGTCGGAAGGCGTCCTACATTAAGTTTGCCGAGTCGCGGTCTACTCTTAAGAACACGTTTACCCCAGCGGTTGTCGGTTCTTCTTGAGATATGGCCAGCCCACTGCCACTTCAGCTTGCTAATCCTTTGAGCTATGTCGATAACCTTAATGTGTGTTTGTCTGAATTGCATCGTCTAATATTATGAAAGCAAAAGATGGTGAAATGTTTAGATGTGGCTTGGAAAACTTCAAAACTACTGAACGAATAGAATTAATATTTTACAGGCCATAAGATAGTTGATATTTTTCTAACTGTTGTTTTTAAAACTGGATAAAAGTTTTTGCGTAAGACAGTTATAGGCGTATAGGTTTGCCAACTAGGAATTCCATAAAAACAGCATGAATGTAGCTTTTTGCTTCAGGTATAATGCGTTACTCGCTCTGGGCTAATTTTCCACGAAAATTTAATAATGGCATGAAAAATTTTCGATTTCGGCAGGATTCGAACCCCCGCCCCTTCGTACCTTCAGTACGGGTGTGCTCTAACCAACCAAGCCACGGAACCATAGTCGGCATGAATGTTTAATTTTGACAATTCTCGCGAAGAACTGACAACCGCATGGGGTAAACGTGTTCTTGATTGGAACCGCGACTTTGCAATCGTTTGTAGCACCATCTGGCCAGGTATCCCACCAGGCCAGATGGCGATAACGGTATGGGAAAGAATGCAGGCAGATGCTGGATGCGGCAAAGCCGAAGACCTAGTGCTAAGGCACTCATTATGGAGGGACTATTTCCAGAAGTTGACTAGGATATAGATTGTAGATGATGATTATGATGATTTTTTTTATCCCTATAAAATGAAAACAAATAATAATACTAAATCATGCTGGACAATTCACACAGCATTATCTAGCCCCAAGCTAAGCAGAGCTTGTGTTATGGGTACTAGATAACTGATATACACATACATAATACAATACATTACATGGATAGTTTTCTTTTATTATACATAGAAAACGACCAGAACACAATGAACAAATACCTGCAGATCGTACACATATTTGTCCCAAGACGGGAATCGAACCCGCAACCTCTTGCATCGCAGGCGGACCTTCGTGCACCGCGCCACAGAGGTCGTCAACTCTCAAGGCTACGTAATTGAACTAAATTGAACTGCATTCAAGCACCATTACTGTCAAGCTCTTTCGTGCCTTTTACAGTTACATTGAATCCAAGGCCACTTCAAAAGCTATTAAAAGTACAAGCTTTCGACTCAGAATCACTATGAAAATGTGAGAACTAAATTGGTCCCGGGTTCATCACAACCTCGGTTCATAGCTCAAGCAAAAACAGCTAGACAACTGTGTCCAGCTGTTTTCGAACACAAAATATAGACGAAATGAGAACCTGCTCCTTTTTTTCAAGTCGTTTTAAAACAGTGTCAACTGGTGTCAAGGGACACCCGGATGGAACGAAGTTCCTTTCTATAAGAGAGAGAGAGACAGACAGAGAAACATGCGAACGCCGCACGGCTTACAATAGCTTACTATAGCAAAAAGTGTCGTTACAACTTTACGTGAGAATTTTTACCGTCCAGCCCCCTTTCACAACGCGCGATAAGGAACTTAGTTCCAATAAGAATAAGTACAAGAAGGAAGAATCTAGACACTCCTTTTCAGCCTAGGATAAATCTTGTGAAGCATGGCTCTAGTTACAAATCTGTTAAATTATTTAATTCCCTATCTATTGATTTAAAAAGCATTAATAGTCCTGATATTTTAAAATCCAAATTGAAAAAGCTTTGTTGGAAAAGTGCTTGTACTCATTAGATGACTTAAAATTTTGACTATATAAGCAATGTAATATAATTTTGACTATGTAGGTAAGCAACTCTCATTTTGATAGTATTCTTTAGATTTTATGAGAAAATGTATTTAATTTTATTTATATTCATATTTTTAGTTCATTCATTTTTAGTTTTAATGGAAGTCAATTTAAAGATACCTACTTTTAATTCAAATACCATTGTTAACTTTGTTCATAAATAAATCATCTATCTCTACGACCTCTGTGGTGCGGTGGGCGAAGGCCCGCCTGCGACGCAGGAGGTTGCGGGTTCGATTCCCGCCTTGGGATAGTGAGGAAAAATATTTGTACGATCTGCAGGTATTTGCTCTGGTCGTTTTCTATGTATTATAAAAGAAATATCTATGTAATGTATTGTATTATGCATATCAGTTATATCTAGTACCCATAACACAAGCCTTGCTTAGCTTGAGGCTAGATAATGCTGTGTGAATTGTCAATCATTATTTATCTATCTATCCAACTATTTATCCCAGGACTGTGTCCAATGAGGCTTTTGTCACGAATGTGGGGCAGCTGCGCCGTGACAGGTTGAGCGCTTCAGAGTACCTAAGTACATAATGTTGTTTATACGTGCTCTGTTGTGCAGCTTTTTATGGTACACTTTGAGGTTCATTCCATTATGTGCGGCGCTTCTTGCTGCGCTTTTGTGTGATTGAACTAGATTGTTGACATTCTAATAGTGATTCTTATTGAAAGGGGTGAAAGTAGAATCTGTAGTGACGTCCCAAGCTCTACCAGGCAAGTGATTTTGGTAGAATGTCCCATTCAATTGATCACCATCCGGGGAGACTGGGTATGAGCTTTTTCAGTTTCTATCATAGGTACAAAAATAAATATGTACATGATGATTCTTTGTTAATGGCAATATGAGTCTGGTTGGACTCTTTTCTGCCAGTGTCAAGTAATGGAAAATAATAGTAAAATATGAGTTATCAAGTTATGAAGAATGTTGATATTTTCACCAGAGCCTAGTTCGTTATCTAGCAGGGTACACCACGTGCAGGTTAGGTTGGCTTGGGAGACAAGATCTTGGAGTCTCCCTTGTACCCCAAATATGTACATGGAATTTTCGACGAATTTTCGACGACGCTGTCAACGTTAAAATATCACAAATGTCAAATCAATTATCATGTTTTTATTTTTACTTCTAACTTACTGAACGTGATACTTCGTAGTTACTAATGTTACTCACGCTCGACTTTGTTGCGCATTACTGCAAAGTATACCGTTTGTAAATTTGAATTAGAATTGCTGAAATTGATCAAAAAAGGGCAAGTTTGAGTAATGTAACAATTTTCTTTTAATTAGGTTAAATCTTGACGTTGACGTTGAAAATTTCGTCGTCGATCGACCCATCCCGCCGATAATTGTATGCATTTTCAGTACCTTATTGGCAACCGAAATCGTTTATGGCATTTCTCCCCGGATGGCCCATTTTATGAGAATGGGATATTTTACCGTAATCACTCGGCAGTGCTAGCCTCATTCCTAAATAAGACCTAAGATGGTTTCATCATTATCATCGGCCTATACTGGTCCACTGCTGGACATAGGCCTCCCCTAATGAGCGCTATAGCACCCTGTCTTCAGCTTGCCGCATCCAGCATCTGCCAGCAGTCTTTCGCAAATCGTCATCCCACCTGGTCGGAGGGCGTCCTACACTACGTTTGCCGAGTCGCGGTCTCCACTCAAGAACACTTTTACGCCAACGGTTGTCGGTTCTTCTCGAGATATGGCCAGCCCACTGCCACTTCAGCTTGCTAATCCTTTGCCAGCATCCGGTTGAGCTCCTCCAGCGACTCCGCCATCAAGACTATGTCATCCGCGAATCGCAGGTGTGAGATGTAATCGCTGTTTATGTTGATTCCCTTACCTTTCCAGTCCAGCGTCTTAAACACATCTTCCAACGCGCTTGTGTTTACCGTTAACAGTTTAGGGGATATAACATCCCCCTGTCTCACTCCTCTGCGCAGTTGGTTCTGCAAGATGGTTTACCTAGTTCTTATAAAACGGGAGGACGGGGATTCAGAATGATCGATGACAGGATGCCGGCTGAATCAGCATTCCTACTAATTACAATGTCGTTTTCCAGGTTGGAAATCTTGAATATTTTGAAATTGTATTTCGCTTCACAGAACAATGTAAATTCAGTGTATTCTTATGAATAAAACAATATTTCGGTAGGATCGTTTGTTATCCATACAAATTAACAAGCAAATAAACATTTCGCTCCAAAAATTTGCCATCGCTCAATTTCGCGTTGTCAGCTCTGATTGTATTCTTATTTAGGGTGAACATGGGAACGGTTTTAGGTATAATGAACAGTGATGCTGTGCTGTGTTTGTGTTGTGAGAAATGTGCTGTTAGCGAGGTCATGTGGTGAGAATAGCGGACTGCGACGACAGAGCAAACTTGGGTTTCCTGAAATAGCGGTATTGTGGTTTCTGAAATTATGTTGGTTAGTCTGCATCTTTGGAGGAGGCCTTCACCCAATATGGGGTTCCTACTACAGATATCGCTAACGAAATCATGTTACGCTAATTATTATGTTATCAAGTCAAACAATCAAAGGAAAACTAGTTTTTGTAAAGTAAGTTAATCCATTTAGGTAGTTAAGTAACTCAAAAACAATGTAAAATAGGTATTTAGTAGGAAATAAAAAGGCTTTTTATTTTATTATTATTATAGTCTGCTGGAAATAATTTCATAGTGAATTTTCTAAGGATTTTTGTTATAGTGCTTACCCGCACTCTGGGTATCTCTAAGAACTAAATGTAACTTTATTCTTTGAACAGGTTTGGAAACTTTTATGTTTCTTCTGTAGGTGGAGCCACCGGCGCTACAGTCCGTTAGAGGTCACAAAAATTTCGATGAAACCGACTGAGACTTCGTGGCTTAGTTAGTTAGAGCAGACCCGTACCTACTGAGGGTGGGGCGCGGGTTCGAGTCCCGCCAAAGACGAAAATTTTTGGGAACTTATTTAATTTCTCAGTGAATTGTCTACTCTATACCGATCAAAGTAGTGTTAGTTACACCATTTATAACTCAAGAACAACGGGACCGATTTTCATGGTTTTTGATTGGTTGGATTCCTCTTAGTCCAGAATAGGATATGAAGTATTAAAAACATTGGAAAATTGACGAAAAAATAACTACCCTTGCGAAGCCGGGGCCGACTAATAGTTTTTAATAATCATAGAAATACTCAGAAGACCCGGATCAAATATTTGCAGATTTTACAAACATTTGTCAAAAAGCGGGAATCGAACCCATTGAGTATTTATTCCGTGCCACATGCAGTAGATAACAAGTCAGTACCTATTACAATACAATACAAAACACTTTATTGTACACCAGAAAAAGAACATTACAAAAAGACATATTACATGAGACAAGTACAATGGGCGGCCTTATCGCTTTGAAGCGATCTCTTCCAGGCAACCTTTGGATGGAAAGAACTATATACTATATAACTAACTACTACTACTATGTAACTATAGTTTCGAATATGCCTCAAGATAAACAGACAATTTCGTTGTTTGTATGTTTTCTGTGCCCAAAACCAAAGTTAATGAAAAGTTTCCTATAAGTCCCTAGTGGGCGTTACGAGAACATAACAACGGGTCCAAAATTTCGCCAAGAAGTTCCTAAACATTATACGATTTACAAAGCCTGGTTTAGAGTTTCTAGACTTGTTGATAACTGAGGCCGAACTTTAAACTAAAGTTTAAAGTTCAAAGTACTAAGCGGTTTTCGCCAACCAGCCTAAGATTATTTGTTCGGTGGATTTAACTTTTGCCCATTGCAATGTCAAACCAAAATCTCATAATAGGTACGTAAAAAAATGAGTTATTCCTGACTCGTCCTACTTTGGTCAATCCAGTGGAAAGAAATGCAAAGAAACTCAAATTTTATGCTGAAAACGTTCCTGATTTGTCCCACCTTTTAAAGGAAAAAAGTACTGTCGACCCCACAATTTTCTTTCCTAAAATCTAAATATAGTCGACTCATTTTTCATGTTGCTGTCATGTTCTCTGGTTATTAAAAAGAGATAGGATAACGACGCTTTTCAATTCGGAAATGCCTTTTTGGCTTATCGCTTATTCCCAGTAGTTATGTGCACAAAACCAATTTTATACCTCTCTCTCTCTCTGTAAAATCAAAAAAATCAAAAATTCTTTATTTCCATAAATACAAACATGTACACTTAGAAAAAGTTTAATTCTTAAAATAAAACACTGAAACGGATATAAAGTTAGGTATATATTTTTAATTTCTGTCGTTTCGGTGTGTAGACAAATCACCGACAGTAAAGAAGCGACAAAGAAACCTTTAGCCTCTTAGTTGTTATTTTTTGAGTTGGAGCAAAACCCGTCCCAAGCTTTTTTGTCTTCTAGATAATCTAATATTTTTTAGAAAGGCTTTTTGCACAGAAAGTCTGTGACAATTTTGTTTGAATTTATTTACTGATAGATTTTGCAACTCACTAGGAGTTTTGTTGTAGAAGCGTATACATTGCATGATTTAAAATATACATTAATTTTGTGAATCCTGGTTGTGGGCACAGCAAGTTTATGTTTATTTCTAGTATTTATGTTATGTACACGAAGCATATAAAAATACCTCTCTCTCTCTCTGTAGGCATAAGTACACAAAGCATATTAAAATACCTACTCTCTCTAATGAGAATGCCACAGGATTGCCAGTCATCATCATCATCATCAACCTATATTTGTCTACTGCTGGACATAGGCCTCCCCTAATGAGCGCCATAGCGCCCTGTCCTCAGCTTGCCGCATCCAGCATCTGCCAGCAGTCTTTCGCAAATCGTCATCCCACCTGGTCGGAGGGCGTCCTACACTACGTTTACCGAGTCGCGGTCTCCACTCAAGAACACGTTTACCCCAGCGGTTGTCGGTTCTTCTCGAGACATGGCCAGCCCACTGCCACTTCAGCTTGCTAATCCTTGGAGCTATGTCGATAACCTTAGTTCTCTGTTGGATGTATTCGTTGCGAATCCTATCCTGCAGATAAACTCCGAGCATAGCTCTCTCCATAGCTCGCTGGGCGACTTTAAACTGGTGGACCAGCCCTACCGCCAGGATTGCCAGTGCCATTCCATAATCGATAGAATATCCCTCGCGGGTATGATGCGGTTTCCGCTTCGACGGAGTGTTCGCCGAACCATAAACAATTACCATCCGACACAGCTACTCGGGCATTGGGTTTAAAAAAAAACTGACTTTTGTGACTTCTGTAGGTCAAGCACAACGATTTTGAAAATATTGTCCCAATGTCGTCCGTCATTGAATGCAATAAAATAATATTATAATATCTATGTATTTGAAATTCGTAGATTCAACTTCAATCATTCACGCAATTTATGTTCACATAATGAATGCATCGCAATGTATGCGATGCATATTATAAGTGTAGATAAAATGTACTAAACAAAATTTATTTTTTTGCTAACTATACTAAAAATTTCTTGGAGTGCGGTGGAATTCATTTATTCAATAATTATTTGTAATTAAAAATTCTTGGAGCGCAATGGAATCGCGAATACGAACGTTAAAATTTTGAGAACAATAGGTTTTGGAGCGCAGTGGAACTAGGTACCCCAATTTTTGTCCATTTGATGTGTGTGTGTGTGTTTTGGTCTGCTAAGGGTTATAGAAAGCCGAACAAAAGATACTCTAAAAGGTACTCTTCAGATCTTTCAATCCTTCGTGAACTCGACCCTGTTACGCTGTGCTGTTGTTCTGCCAATAAAACATTTGCCTAAACTTCGTAAGATAAACCTGTATCTCAGGCAGAATGTGCTTAAAACGAAAAAATAATAATCACATTAATTAGTAGTCATAATAAAACAAAGCTCACAATAATCTGAAGCTGTTTTGACAGTTCTATCGGCTATTTTTGTAAATCTCAGCTTGGCTCTAGCAAACCAAGCCCGGGTTTCATTATTTGCAAGCCACCGCCGATTTTAGATATATGTCAGTTCGACGCTAGAAATAGAGGGAATCAATCCACAAATTCAATTTTGTCTGGAACCACAGCCTGGATTCAATTAATTTTAATCGTATTATCTGGCGCAGGCAGCTGAATTATATAGGTATATTGTAATATAAACATGGGGGGTAATCGGTTATATAAATTTATACAAATACATTCATATACTTACATAAACTAGTTTCTGTCTACGGTCTCGCTCACATACTATCCTGTCCACGACATCATCATAAATCACTTGGGAGGTTAGTTAAGGTTTGTTAAGGTTTCTTGTTCGCTTATTTACATTACTTTAAAAATATTGAAGTTAACAAAAAATCAGAGTGACTATTTTATTTTATACACTTTGAATTTTTGTGACGTGTCCAGGAGTTCGTGTAAGGTCTAAAGAAAACAAAGCACTTTGATGTGTGATGTCATTGTTTCTTACCTGTTTGACTAGTGGCGGCCAGCCGGCTTATGTCTGCATAAAGGTAGATGATTTACAACAAACACTCGCTAAAATGAGGCTAATAATAATGAAAATAACATAAGGTAAGGTACTTAAAATTCATTCCTTACCTTCATCATGATGATGATGAAGGTAAGGTAGCAATGATCAGAATTATTTTAGTGATTTGAATTTTTTAAATCTTTAAGTCTTGGCCAATTCTGTTTTGTTTATATATATCTATGGTATTACTTGTTCATACATACTCGAGGCACGAAATAGGACAAAAGCTTTGGGTATTTTTTTTCGGCGCGTAGCAGTACGCACGAAATGCGACTAACTTGGTTGCTTACTCCAAAATGTCAACGCACGAAGTGCAACTAATCTATATTAAAGTCGTTTTGGTAGGTAATTATCCTTTACCATAAAAACTATAGAAATTTCTAATTCTACAAACTTTGTATCCTGTTAGGTATATATATATATATATATGCAAAAAAATAATCATACTTGTACTTGGAGCCGATTATCGTGAATATATCTACTTAGACTAGGTATATATACTTAAACCTTTTACAGACATGGTCCAACAAAAACACAATGTCAATAAATAACTATAATTCAGCCGATCTAAGCAATATAAAAGAGTTGATAAATACGCCTAATAAGACTAACGAAAATGGACTCTCCCGATCGGAGAATCCATTTACCCAGTACGAGTCACACGTAAAAAAAACAATGCATCTCTTTCACAATTACACTGAATGAGCTTTATTTTGTGTTTATTTTTGTACCAATTGTAGGAGCAATTTAGTAATGGAACGTAGTAATTGAATCATTAGGGTAAAATACCGAGGCGCGTTTTTACTCTATGGTAAAACAGGTTTGTATAGCTTCTTTTGTGTCCTTACTAAAGTAAGTACCTTACTTAGGAACCGACTCATACTCTTTTAGAAAGATAGCTTTATTGTACCAACCACACAAACACAGAAAACAAGAATGCTTAAGAATAATAATATATTCTTAATATTTTAAGAATCTTTAAGAATGCATAATTATAAATACTATTTAACGGGTATTTATCGCGTTTATTTACCTATTTTTCCCGACGTTTCGACAGGTTTACACACTGCCGTGGTCACGGGGTGACTAAGAATGATTCTTAAACAATATATTCTTAGATTCTTTAAGAATGCTTTATGTATACGCTGTTGGCGTTCCTTTCTAATAAATAAATAAATAAAACAATACAGAAATAAATGCTACCAGTAGACGGAATATAAAGGCGGCCTTATCGCTATGAGCGATCTCAACAGTATAGTATTGATAAACCCAGCACAGTAAATAATGTCATAAAATGGTTCAACACTTTTTCCGTTGATAGTTATGTTGATGGCTTTTTTGCAAGATTGACTTTTAATCGATAGAGTCAAGGTACTTTATTAGAAATCGGGTACCTCAGGGAATGGGGCCTTCGGGGACTAACCCATAAAAACGCCTAGACGAGCCTGCTTAAAATTTTATTTATCATATCACGGCACCATTTCCGGGCCTGCTTCTGAGCATCACATCGGTGAAGTTGTGCGACATCCAGCCAGCGTGAAACTATTCTCCTCACACGAATGTACCTGTAGAATCTCGTCACAGCTTCCTGATCCAACCTGCAGTTAGTATGTGTTGCATCTCCTGTTACGTAATTCGCCTATTGTCTACTGCTGGCACGTTTTCTTCATCCACAAAGTTAGACGATCGCGCTTGAATTCGGTGTAACAGATTCAAGCGCGGTCGCCTATACCTACATACGTCTATCATAAATCATAATATATTATGTACGATTCGATTTGTGTAGTGTAGACGAATCGTACTAAGTACGATTCTAAGTCAACGTCGCAAATTAGTCCAGAAAAACTAATTTACACAGGGTGTTTTAATTTTTATTGCAGCTCGCTCGATCTCTCCTTTACTTATTTATGCCACGGTTACAACTTGCTAATTAAGCCTTATTATTCAAGAAGACATCTTGTAGCTTCTCCATTAGACTCCCTGTCAAAGGAAAACTAATTTAGACCTTATGTTCAGGACATTCAGAGTTCTAAATCGTGGACCTAAGAGCTTCCGACCCAATTTCCTACTTCTCAGCTCTAACTATGGCAACTATGGCTGCAACAATTAGGGTTGGAACTATTTCAATAGATGTATTCTCAAATAGTTAAAGCTCAAATAGTTTATTGACATCATCATATTCATAAATGGCCATATACATGCACGAATTTATATTAAAAAAAAATCGATTTTCGGCACTTACGTAGATGAATTGTACAACAAAACAACGGTCTCTTTTGTCGTTCCCTTACAGGCCACGACAAAAGAGACCGTTGTTTTGACATCTTTGCCAGATTTGACAAATTTAAAGACAAAAATACAGCATCTTGCTTGTGTCAACCCTACGCCGCGCCACGCCGGACTCGACGGAAAATAGCGCCAGTCATTTCTTGAGACACGCTGTATAGTAGTTATTAAGTATAACAGACGGTACAGTCAGCGTTATAATTATTGACCATACGTGTGAAATTTCTTACATTTAAAACTTATACACTTAGACAAGATGCTCGTTACGTGTAAATAAAAGAACAGGGAAAAATGTGTACGATATCTTCTTTTACGGGCTCCACCTGAAAACAGCGTAGTATTGGGCGTAGACGAATGCTACACATGCTGAGATGGGGACCCTTTTTTCCCATTTTTATGTTTTTTTTTGTTTTTTTTTCTTTGTATAGTTTTATCTGTAGTAATAGTTCCTAGTATGTAAGTCATTTTTATTACCTATGTATTATGGGATAAAATAAATATTTTCTTCTTCTTCTTTTATTATCCAAATAAATGCCTACAGACGAAACTCTGTGAAGACGTGCGTTTTACACATGATAACGTACAGGCTTCTGGACCAATTGGGCTGAAGTTTGGTACACATGAGTTCCTAGACTAACAGGATTTTTAGACCCAAAAATGCGTAGTAGCTTGTTACTATAGAAAGTAGAAACCCATTCTACGCCAATAGATGATTCCCGTTAGATCCATTGACAAGACCCATGGTGGACCAATGGTCAAAAGTTAAAATAAAATACTTGAAGACTTTTTTTGATACTAGGGCACCATCGTATTATGAGAGTAAGGGAGGGAGTGCACCTATGTTTACGCACACACTCGGGCACTATCATAATATATTTAACGATCTCTGTGGCGCGGTGGGCGAAAGTCTGCATGCGACGCAGGAGGTTGAGTTCGATTCCCGCCTTGGGACAAATATTTGTTTGATCTGCAGGTATTTGTTCCGGGTGTTCTGGTCGTTTTCTATGTATAATAAAAAATATCTATGTAATGTAATGTATTATGTGTATCAGTTATCTAATACCCATAACACAAGTTCTGCTTAGCTTGGGGCTAGATAATGCTGTGTAAATTGTCCAGCATTATTTATTTATTTATAAATCTTGCGCACTTGGCTAGTCGAAACTTTGTCTGGCCCACATGACTGAAGATTCGGCTAGCAGGACATCAATAGACCTCCTTTACACGTCAGCTCAATCGGTCATGTGCCAGCCACATTTAAAAGACTATCAGTCTCTCCAGTCTCTTTGGTCTCAATTTACAAGCAACTAATAACTCATTCCACGGCTGGCTGCTTAAAGTTTGATCAGTCGAAATTGCTTACAAAGCTACAAGCTGAAATGAATCTTGGGGTGGGCGTTGAAGCTCTAAAATGTTGGTAGGTGTCTAATATATTCCTTCATATATCGGAGCAGCAAATTGATCGGAACCTTTATTATTTACCAGCATGAAAATCTTTAATACGTAGTTTCTAAGATAAGTCCGTTTTAATGTTTGTCATTTTGTGTCATTTTGACATAGTAAACTATGCTGTCAATTCTTGAATGAAATCCAGAATGAAATGGAATATTAGATATAACGGTTATAAGATTCTAGATTTCATATTTCAACAGCAGTAGGAGCTCAATGATGATCATGGAAATGTTAATTTCTAGAAATTATTTATCTTTAACATGGATGAAGCGTTCACGTTTCATACAAATAACTCATCAGAGGTAAGAACGGCTCATCATGACGCGAGCATTTCGCTCTCCTGAGTGCACTGCGGAGGTCATTAACAACAAAGGAAGACCCGTTGTTACATTAATATATTATGTGCGTTGAATGTTCTAAACTACCTACCTATTACTAATGTTGTTGGAAGAAGTTCCTGCATACAAAAAAACTTGTATAATTATTATTTACTTCATTTATTTTATATCTTGTTTAAAAAAATACATTTTTTACTATACAAAGTACAATAAAATATTATAAAACTATGATAAAAAAATATATCAAAACGGTAGATCTCCGCGAAGCTAGGCTTAGCTTAAGCAGCCGGTGACTAGGGCTGCAAAGAGAAGAACTTCCTGATGATACGCGCCGAGTCCAGGAGTACCGCCTATTATTATTTATTTATTTATTTACAAGATTTAAAAAAAAAAAAATAATTAAATAAAAAAAAAAGATGGAAATTATTATTGTTAGAAGCTTATAGGATCCCACTGCAGAGTAAAGGCCTCCCTTTCCTTCTTTTTTGTTGCTTTAATTAAGTTAGGAAAAAAAATTGACACTTAAAATTGACGCCCATGGACGTCTGCAACACGGCGGCGTGGTAGCTGAGGTAGGTACTCTAGTATTCCCCGTTAACATTTTTATTCCACTAGCTTTACCTGGCTGGGCCGTGAATGCTTTCACTAATAAATTAACAAATAATGGAATGTAGTGAAATAGAAAAAACAATTGTACCTATATTCAAATTATAACTTGCATGTACAGTTGAAACTGTCGAACTTAATGCAGACTGTTGCAAACAATCTAGAGATAGCTCGACCGATCCAATTAAGTAGGTAAACAATAACACATTTTTTTGTAGGCAAATAGGAAAGCATAATAAAGATCGCACTTTGGATCCCAACTTTCTTTAAATTGATGCATTTTATTATTAAGCTAAGACATTTGCGAGGACACCATTACCATAACAATAATAACCTATACGTTGGTCATTAAAATATTCACTCATTGATTTCGAAGCCAACCGTACTCGACTCCACTTACCTAGAGTGCTCCGTAACGAAGAATATCCGTAATTATGAGTTTTTTACACAAACGCTCGAGAATCTACGGTTCACTGACCCGTCTTTATTTTATTGTAGACTCAGGCAGAGTTTTCAAGAGCCTTGTACAGACTTAGCTCAGTCTTGAAGTAAATCTTGGCTAAGGACAACTTTAAAGTATTCTAAGAAAAGAAATAAGTTCCCAAAAATGTTTGATTTCGGCGGGAATTGAAAGCGCGAATGTTTTTGGAACTTATTTCATTTTTTAGAGATACCTCGAGTGCGAGGTATCTCTAAAAAATATTGTGCTATAATAACAACCTTTTAGATAATTATAATATAAGTAAAATATAATATTAAACCTTTGAGAGTAGGTACCTACTCATTACTGCTGATGCCAAAATAAATAAATTTTGATATTTGTAAAAGTAAAGTCACAGATTATAAAGGTGTCAAAATATGCCAACCAGAGTGACTTCTAACCAGACCTTCTTGACACATCGTCCGCCAAATAGTCACATAAAAAGTGAAAGATATTGTGGCCACACGAAGGTCCCTTGTAGGGACTTGTCTCCCTCTCTCATTAAGGTTTGCTGGAAGAGAACTCTTTGGAGGGTTAAGCTGGCCTTTGCGATACCTCTCTAGTGATAAGGTTTAAAATAATGTTTTAATAGTGCAATAAAGAATTAAGAAGGTCTCCTCCCTCAATCTCAACAGCTTATAATGGTCCACTGCTGGACGCAAGCCTCCTGATTTTTTTAGCTAATGAAGGTCACGAAGGCCTAATCACGATAAAAAAAACAGTTACATCTTAAATGATGATTCAAAACGCCCTAACATTTATGTATCAGTCATTCATGTTGGTTTTTGGCCTATTTAGACTGAGTTCAGTAAAAGCATTTGGAAACCATGTCCAGCCAGACTTGTATAGGCTGATGATGATGATGATGATGATTAGGAAACCATTGTGGCGCGGTGGGTTAATGTCTGCCTGCGACGCAGGAGATTGCGGGTGCAGGTCGATTCCTGTGTCACACAAATGTTTGTAGAATCTGCAAATGATTGTTACGGGTGGTCGAGCTATTTTCTTTGTCTAGTAAAATATCAATCTTTATAATGTATGGTATAAGAGTCATCTAGTACCCATAACACAAACTCTGCTTAACTTGGGGCTAGATAATGCTGCGTTGGTTAATCCAGCATTATTACTACATATATTCTAGTATTCTTGCTTTACGAATAATTATTTATTCCAGAAACAATGTTCTAACGGATTGTACTAAAAACTCTGGGTGAACTTTATTAAGCACGAAAGGCTTATACTTTACTAAGCAGGCTTTCAGAAAACAACAATTTCTGTTATAACCTAAACAAAGTCCACCCTATAGATTTAGGCCTAGGTCCCGTTGCAGTTTAAATTTACATTCAGCTGGCCTTTTTATTTGTGTTTTTGTTCAAACAGTTAATAAATTGTGTCAACGTTACTTCACGTTTCCGAGACGCTTCACGTTGCAGTTATTGGAGCTGACACTGTTGTTGGAACCCGTTTTTATGTTTATACTTTTTGTTAGATCACGGACGTTCGACCTTTCATTTTTCATTTCAGTCCTTAATAACAGACTTTCAAACAAGAAAAGAGGAGTAGTCAGACTTGAGTAGGTATGTGCTTATAAATCCTCATAATCTTTAATCAATAAATGTAAATCTAGAATTGTAGTAAGGGGAGGTTCTATGTTAGGCTGTATATTTTATATTTTTGTCAACATACTTGCTCGTAAAGTGAGCCTTATTACATGCAGGCCATAAGCAGAACACATATTACGCACTAGTGCGTAATATGGCTGATATAATTAAAATTATAATCAGCCAGTACAAGACATTCGTCTTGCATAAACACTCGACTTTTTGGTGTTCCATTTACAAAGCGCTTACCATTTGAATTTATTTTTGAAAACGGAACTGCAAGCGCCTTCTTGGTCATTGTTGGATGTTTTGTTTGATTCTTCCTCCATGGTAGAAAGGAGTGGGTAGGCGTTAATTATTATTTATTAAAATTATTATTATTTACATATATAAGTATAGGTGGTAAGGAGAATGATCCCGATGTGGTTCTATAATTTATCCCGAAAAACTTAAAAACACAGTGTAAGTGTAATATTAAACGGCAAATTTTTTAAAACATTCAAATTATTTCGAAGTCGGTTTTTGTTTGTAAAAAAAACAGGAGAATTTTCACACAGAAAAGGTTTTCTTCAATTTACTGGATTTTATATGTTCGTTAGATTTACGGTACATTTTAAACGTTTTCTTGTTGCTTAGCAAATGCATATTTTACGACGCACTCTCGACTCGATGTAACGTTTGTCGAGATTCCGTAGTTCACTCCCATTAAGTGTAGTTAATATTCCCGTGCTTGAAACTCATCAGACTACCATTAAACTACCTGAAGCCATCTAAGTTCAGGGGCCCGATTCCGAGGCATCAACTACCTAAATTTTGATATAGGTAGTTGTATAAAAGATTAATTATCGGGTATTTATTGCGTACCTTTTGCCCCAACGTTTCAAACGCGTTACAGCGATTGTGGTCACGGGGCGATAGGTAGTTGTTTTAGGTAATCTAACACAGAATATTACAATATGGAAAATGTATCGATTGATGGTATTTCTGCTGTTTACATATAAATTTATATATTGAAAATTTACGCTATTTATAATTACAAGCCAAAACATAAAACGTTGGTTTTGCTAAAAAACTAAGCAAACATTTGAAAAATATTTTTTTATGTTAAATAATGTATGTATGAGTCGTGTACAAGAACAAGAACATCAATAGGAAGAAAAAGGAGCCAAAGTTTAAAAAAATATTAGAGATATATAATAGAATTAAAAATTATACAAATCGATCTCTTCGGGGTACAGAATCGCCCCCTTTCGGCTTAGTAGTTTAAGTATTACTTTACATTTATCGTCGGGTTATTAGAGCTAACCTCAGACTGAGGTTTTCTCCTCATTATTCAGGAAAATAATCTTCTTAATGTTCTAGGCGTTTCTTTGTAAAAGCCACCAGCAGACAGAATCCCATTTGATAGTGCGGTTCTCGATTTACATTATAAAGAAAAAAAACCCTGTGTCTCAATAGGTGGCAGGGTGTCAACTGGAAATAAGGTATGTCAATGTAAAATGAAAAAAAAAAAACTTTGAATATTCCAAATCGGTCCATTTTGACGAAAAGTTGTTTTTCTTTCATTTGACATTGACATACCCTAATTTTCAGTTGACCTATCTAGATTTGGAACTATTTTTTTCTTTTTAAAAATGCAAATCGAAATCCGCTGATTATTATAGTACCTAATATTAGTAAAGATTGCAGAGTTGGGGTGTGGATTCGCATTCGACGCTCTCGAAATTGCAATATGTCTTCTCACGTCGGGTATTGCAATGAAATATAAGCACGAGTGTCCTATACAACAATCTGTTACGAGATTGCCATTTTTGAAGACTGCCATTCTGCCATTGCAGTTTTATGTTACAATATAAATTCCAAGATAGTTTCGTAAATCAATTGTGACATCTGTCTTGTCAAAATAGGTTCACAGTGTAGCCTAGATTGTCAACCAAATAATGATGTTTCATATTGCCAAAGTTATGGTAATTTTATTCGCTTAGGTGCCCATTCCACTCATCCAATTTTTTTGTCCAATGTACATTTGATCAAAGATCTTGGATGACTTCATCAAATTTATTAGCAACACCGATGTTTGATCAAAGATTTGGATACTAGTTTCTGCCCACGCGTTGTTTTTATAAAAACTTATATAGGTTAATTATTTTCCACGGAAACTGCAATTAGGGCTATATAATCTAGGGCTTAAACTGTAGCCTATGGTTTATTACAGGTCAATAGCTACACTATGCAAACTATTTTATAAAATATTTCAGCCCGTACTGGTGAGAAGTTTTAGCATGAAAAAGTAACAAACTTCCTTCTATCCATCCAAACTTTCGCAGTTTTATAATAGTGTGATGTGATGTAATTTCCTTTGAAATCAACTACGCAAATTACTTAGGAATCTTGAAGTCAAAAAAAAAAACTCAATAACTTTATTTCTTTAGGCTTACAAAATAAGCACTTAGACAAGTTATTGGAAAAAGAACAAAGATATTGGATGAGTGGAATGGGCATCCGTTCAAGAAATTCGATCAAATATTGGACAAAGATATTGGATGAGTGGAATGGGACCCTAAGTCATATTATTTTCCTGTTCTGAGGCTATAACCAAATGTTACAGCATCGAAGAATACAACTTATGTCAGAATTTTTATAGATGCTGACATTCTTGGTGATGATAGCATAAAGTTTGCAAGTCTTTATCGTGTTTCAGTTCTATATCCCCCAGAAAACAATTTCACCTGCGAATTCAGAAAAATAAGTAAAACTTTCGCTATTTACACGTAAAGTATGATCCAACTTGTAGAAGAATTATTTGAAAAAGTTTCAATATCCAATGCTATTTCTCAGTAGGTAACATTAACTTGAATCGTTTCATATGTACGAACTTTTTCTAGTCTAGAATCGTAAATTGTAATGTGAATGCATACAAATAAGTATGATTAGGTACGTTATTTGACCGTGAGTTTCGTTCAGAAATTTTATAATGTCAGTAGTTGGTCTGGACCGGACGTGTTGGTCGGCACTAGGCTTCTTGATTGTATGTGATCCCGTGTTGAACAGTATTAGTGTTGGTAGAAGTAATTCAAGTACCAACTGCTTGAATTATTTCTACTAAATACACATTGTAATAGTATTTATTATTGTAATATCTAATCCAATAAGTTGTATGTATATTTTTCTGTTTTTTTTTGTTCTCTTTTTTTTATGGCCATGTAGACACGCGTGCACCAAGGTTCTGCCAGAAAACCAGCGTTGCTCAACTTTCTGTGGAGCAACATTAAGCTGAGGCAGGACCTTATTGGTTCACTATTTAAGTAGTATTAATTATTTTTTATGTTTTTTTCTGTATCTTTCTGTGTACTATGTATGTGTGTGTGAGCCAATAAAAAGTATTCTATTCTATTCTATTATTTTATTTATTTATTAATAAAAATAAAACTTTTATTTTGGTAGTTCAACTGACAAACAAACTGTCGTGTCCATTAGGTCTGTTTTACTTCACATTTTACTACATTCTCATTAGGATTTTAATTCATTAGGATTGTTTTATCATCAAGTAACAGCCGGAGTACTACTTTCTATACCGTAATATATTATAGTAAGCTATATATTACGGTATAGCAAGCTACCACAGACGGTGGCTATGCTATAATATATATTTTTGCACTCATTAGCTCTGCAGCCGTAATGTCTAACGATAACAAAATATATCGCACTATATCTGTCAACATATTTTGATGACATAATATAAATATACGTTATAGCATAGCGGTATAGTTATTAAGTGCTACGCAAGAAAAAGGTGGGGCACCTGGGTGGACTAAGCACAGCTTTCAATAAAGCGCCAGGCAGACTTAAATCACCTGGGTTAATCACAAACAAATGGGTATGTTTTTAAAAAGATTAGATTCTCAAAAGGATAGATTCTCAAAAAGACAGATATACAGGTCCTCTCATGCAGCCTAAAATATAAAGAATCGTAGAGTACCTACAAATCTTACCTAGCATGCAATTCACAATAACCGTACTTCACAAAGATAATGCATAACTTTAAACTTAGCGCAAGCTCCATAATAGGCTTGGGTGGGCAGATGAATAAAACACCGGCTTGTAAAGTTTCATAAACTTTTCAGATGAGAAATGAAACTATCTTTACTTGGCAAGTCTTTTAAAGCTATATTACTGTGTTGTATTTAGCACGTATTCTTATTTATTAAGCAGTTACGCCCTTTTAAGTTTCACATCAAATGAGTAAAACACACAAACGGAGCTAAAATATGTATTAATATAAATTATAGCAAAGAATATTACGGTATATTTTCTATAGTAATCGGTAAGTGACCACATACGCAGCTATCTATGTCAACTTATTTTATAATGAGGAAAGATTTGTATTTTTTTATGAAACGAATAAACTTAAAAACTACTGGACCGATTTTAGAAATTCTTTTGTCGTTAGAATGCTACATTATCACTGAGTAACATAGGCTATAGAATATACCTGTGTTATATTTTTATTACGTCACCAAAATATATGTCGACAGATATAGCACGATATATTTTGATTTAGCAAGACATGAGGACGCAGACTTAATACATTCAAAAATATATATTATAGCATAGCCACCGTCTGTGGTAGTTTGCTATACCCTATATAGCTTACTATATTATTATACGTTATGGCTTAACGATCTAACAGTAAAATTTATGTGACGTAGAAAACTGTAAAAGTTGATTGTTCTGAAAGTAACATGCCCATAATGTATGTAGATTATGATGTACTTATTGTTTAACATGTTTTACTTTGATTTATTGACATTGACGATACTTTCTTTGCTTTCCTTTATACGGAGGCTTTCATCACTTTCCTACTTTTAATATCCGGACATTTTGCAGGAAATTAAACATAAAATAATCATGTAAGCGCGCAGCTGCCAATACTCGTGTTGGAAACTCATGTTGGAGTTCACCGAGAACTCGGAGCTAGTGTAGCGGGTATATGCCGAAATTAATTTTGCAGTGGATTTTGTATTCAATATTCACCGATCATATTTATCCTTGACTCCGGCGTCAGTAGGCTTACCTTGGAATCAGCTCAAACAATCATAATGTTTTTCAATTTAATGTGTGTGTATTTTTTTAGCAAATAAAAGCTTTTTAAGGGTGAAACGAAAGCAATCGTCGTTTTAACATTCATTTACATTGCTTTTCAATTATAAAATGTATTCTTTATTATAAGGGGTTTTCTACGTTTATTACATTATTCTTTTGCTATTATTATATATATTTAAAGGATTTAGTTACGTAAGGTTTTTGTGATAAGCACATGATAAAACACGTGTTTTATCGTATATAGATTTTTCTGGAAAAACAAACAGAAAGCAGTTCAATTAAATATTTGTTTTATTTTAATTGTATAATTTTTTTTAAGTCCATAACTTAATATTCTGTGAATATTTCAAGCGTCCGCCTGTTGCCGTTATAAATATCGAGCAAAAAAACTATTTTGTAGATGTATTGTATATCAGATAATTAGAACCTATAACACAAGCTCTGCTTACTTTGAAGCAAGATGACGTGTGGATTGCTTGATGTGAAGCAACATTTTTAATATTAATTAAAAGTTAAGGCGACTTCCTATCTCTAAATCCAAGCTACACGTCGACTCGCTGACCCCTAGTTATTATATAATTCTCTGCCCATTATAAGTATTTGATTACAAACTTCTTACGTTAACCCGACACAATGAAGACATCTACATAAAGCTGTAATCCAATAACATGATATCGAAACAGAACCCCCATTGTTTGCGACCCACATAACCGTTACGTCACCGCATGTCAATGTCATCGCGCTGTCTCACCGGCGCGAGCGCATCTCTAACGGTGTGATTGTAGATGCGCAGCCGTCCGTGAAATTACTGGTACTGCTACTTGGAGGCTTTTTTATCTTATTTTACTCCATCAGCTTTTAAGAGGTAGTTTAGGGAACTGGGTCAGTTTCTGACTGTGAAAATTATTTATTTCAGATCATAGGTGCGTAGGAGTTTAGTGCTCTACATTTTTATGATTGGTAATTTTGGACATAAGAAAGCATACTTTCAATTATTTGTTGAGAAGTTTTCAGAATCGGATTCAGGAATTTAGTTAAAAATATTGATTTTTATGAATATAATTAATATTCGTACAATAAATTTATAATAGCGCATGTATTTTGCAGTATTTTTGCAAACGTATACGCTCTACTTTCGTTTTTATCACTAGTAAAGAGTGGAACGAACTTTCCACATTGTTTTTCTGGACTACAATTTCGGCGTCTGCAAATCCTGAGTAAATGGGTCCCTTTTGGGAAAGCGAGCTCTATATAAGACCACATCTTCGATCACGCAGTTTTTTAATTGTTTAGAAAAAGCAAAGCGTTTTACAACACTTGGAAAAATGAAGATGTGGTCTTATATGGAGCTCGCTTTCCCAAAAAAACACTCCTTACAAAAATAGACTCCTATTTGACGAGTTTAACTTTAAGAGTTGTGTGTAAAAGTGATCGTTACGTCAAATTTTTGGTACAGCTATTTCGTAAGGACTCGAAACTACGTAAATCACATACGACTGATGTGGCGTGGCAGGCGAAGATCCGCCGCAGGAGGTTGCGGGTTCGATTCCCGATCCAAATGATACAAATGTTTATACGATCTGCAGATTCACTTATTCAGGGTGTTCTAATAGTTTAAAAAAAAAATATAATGTATTTATAAATATCAGTTATCTAGTACCCATAACACAAGCTTTGCTTAGCTTGGGGCTAGATAAGATACTGTGTAGATTGTATAGCATTATTATATTATTATTTTACAAATAAGAGGGGAGGTAATGATCAGGTCTCGTCGCGTATCGTCAAATAAATTAACCCCCCTATATAGAATCAGCTATCTAGCTAGCTATGGAGAGAGCTATGCTCGGAGCTTCTCTGAAGGATAGGATTGTGTCTATATAATTTTTTTATCGTCATAGACCCCCTTTTGACTACAAATTTACCTGATGGAAAGTGAAGTGGTGGCCACCGATGTATTACAAAGGCATAGATTAGAAGAAAAAAAATACCTACTTATTCTTCTTCTATCAATAGTTTTTCAACATTATGTCCGGCATTATTGTCAGTGTTGATAAACAAATGCATCTCTGCACTAAGCTCCATCTTACATAACCCGACTCATCAATCATCAGCGATCATTGACCTCTCCAAAAATAACAGGTGTCCCACATTTTTGTGGGCAAACAACTTGTCAAAACACAACGGAACCATTTTATGGCACGAGGTCAAAGAAATTACTCTCCAAAACATACAGCCTCCATCGTTTGTAACACTTTACATTGCGGTGACCACTCGTGTGTTGGAAACGTTGTCAATGGTTAGGCAGCAATGGTAGCGGAACAAAACGGAGCTTCCGATAGTGATAGAAAAATCGAGTTCTCATGACAATGACCGTGGCTTTACCTGTTTAGCCGGTTTATTCACAATTTTACAGTTCATTTTTGAACGATATTGTGTTCTTGTATAATTTTATGGGTTAGTTAGGATATAGTAATTATCTTTCTTCACTGTAATTATCTATGTGCCAACATGAGACGATACAACCTCCAGTTTCAGTAAAAAGGATAGATTGTTTTCTAAAATAGTGTCAATTTTATGCAGTCGTGTTTTCGAAACATATGATTGAAAGAATAAGTCCTGAACTTTATCACATATAAATTTCAAAGTTATATATTAATAAATTTAGTTGTTAGAAAGATATGGAGGTTCTCACGGAGTTGTTTTGAGGTAGTAATGTTCTTGAAATAAACGTTATTTTACTTACTTATTTCACGTTACACTTTGTATTTTAATCTAAGTTTAATATGTAATTTTATCTAAGTTAAGTACATATGTGCAAGTCTTTTAACAATTAAATTTATATTTTATTCTATATATGTATACATATAAATATAGAACGAACGAACATAATAATATAGAACCTCCTCTTAAGTCGTTTAACAATAATACTTACTTCATTGCATCTCTAGGGTCAAGCTAAAAAACCTAGCCTTCGCTTATAAGTTAAAATTATTTGTTGGTTTTAGTTTATAGCTGACGACCTCTGTGGCGTGGTGGGCGAAGGTCTGCCTGCGACGCAGGAGATTGCGGGTTCGATGCCCGCCTCCGGACAAATGTGTGTACGATCTGCAGACATTTGTTCAGGTCGTTTTCTATGTATAATAAAAAAAAACTATCTATATAATGTATTCTATTATGTATATCAGTTATCTAGTAGGTACCCATAACACAAGCTCTGCTTAGCTTGGGGCTAGATAATGCTGTGTGAATTGTCATATTATTATTATTACTGTCTTTTTTAAATCTATGAATTGATTTGTTTGTTCAAGCAACAATGCCATTAGGGCTTTGTCGCAGATCATTTGGAATTCGAACGGGCGTTGTAATTAAGATGTAAAACAAGCTTATCAGCCGGAATTATAATACGATCCTATTGTTTTAAAATTCCTTTTAAATTGTCTCCTGAAGTCCTGATACTGGTACCCTACCGACGTTTTAATTCGTTCATTCAGTAATCAAGCTTTGTTTTATATTTCAGGTGATCGTTGTATGGGAGCTCAAGATGCGGGTGATTTCATGCATGCTGCTCATTACCATCTGCGTTCTTGCAGAGAAGAAAGATAACAGGTAACTACTTTACTTTTTTACTATTAAAGCTTTCGTAGTTTGACGTATTCATTACGGATGTAAGTGGGTTAACTACGAACCACCTCCGTCCCCGGGGCGCTCGCGGCTCGAGCAAAGCGAGCGGAGGCTCGCAGTGCTCGGAGGGATGCGGAACGCGCGCGTTTAGAACCGCACTCAACCTGAAGAAAGTCTCTCGTTAAGTCGAAGTCATAGGTTCGCTTTCTCGAGACAAGGACGAGCAAACACCGCGCGGTGAAGGCGAGAAAGGGAGGCAAGAACCGATTCACGATTTCACTGCTTTTTATTTATAAATTTGATCATCAAAAAAGATTTTAAAAAATTGTGTTTTCTTGCCTTAAAATTGATTTTTCGTACAGACAAAACCTGGGTTTTGGGGGTCCTACTTCATCTTAAGGGATGAAACGTTGGTGTTCTTCCAACACAAATAAGGTTCGTAGTTAACTCGCTTACATCCGTAATTAACTACTTCACTGTTACAATAATTGCACGAATTATCGTGCTAATTAGTTGCAAGAAAAATCCAACACATGTTAGATTTTTCCTGCAACTAAAGTTCACAGAAAAAGCTCAGTGTCTAGAAATTTCCGGTGTTACACCCCCGTGCCTTGTTAGCACGTTTATCGTTGGTACTATGCCTGAACTCTCCCTAGTTATGTCAGGCTGCCTTCCCATCGGATTATGTTAGGAAATTGAGAGTGCACCGGTGTTTCTGCACTTACCTGGGCGTTATAATATATCCTTTGCACCTGATTAGTCTTTGTTGAGACTGGCCGCCGCCATGACCAAAAAGTTCGGCTCGGAGGTATCATCATTGTAAATGTCTTTTGTAATGCCTTTTTGTTTGTGTAACGTAAGGTATTTTTTATTGTATTTATCTATAGCAAATGAAAACACCAACACGAGGCTTTAATTAGTTCAAGTGAAATGTGTTCTTTTTTACTCAATTAAATTCTAACATCAAATATTTATGCCTAGAGAACTATAGTCTTAAGACGGTATGGCATTCCAACTCCAAACTTTTTAAAAGAAAATTCTCTGTGTTTCAGGAACACCAAACCCTTCATTGCTGATGCAGTTGGAAACACTCTACCTCCACCCACGAACGGTGCGGTCAGTGTTGGAAGTCCAGTGAATCTCCTCTCTCCTGACCGATATGAATTCTACACGTTCGATGAATCCGGCGAACTCGTGAAAAGATTGATGACCCTTGAAGAGATACAAGCAATCGTCGCCGCTGGTGAAGACTCCGATGGCCTTGTGACCTTTGCAAATGATGATCAGCCAACCATTGCGTTTAACTTCAGTCAACCTCCTTACACGAAAGTTCACAATGTAGTTACAAATGTACAGAATGTTCTGAAAGCACAAATGGAAGCGCATAAGAATAAACCGTTAGTTCAGCCCACATTGGACACCCCTGATGTCTCTGATTCCTGGAGCCTTATTTTGCCATCTATCTTTGGAAATACTGGAGTAGATATTGTCCCAGATAAGCCCACTAGTGCTTATTTGCCTGAAACGGAAACATTGGTTGAACAAAATTCTGACAATGAAGATAATACATTGAGTAAAGAAGGGGATTCCCATGTGCCTAACACTACAGCTGCTGCAGAAAGAGGAGACACCTTTCAAAATGAAATCCAGTTCAACCAAGTTAATAAAGATATTCCTCTATTCGATACTACTACAGTAACACCAATTACTAAAGTAACAACAACAAAAACTACCATAACTTCAAGACCATCAACTACAATTACCACAAGAAAATCAGTAGCTACAAGGAGACCTACCGCAACTACTAAAAAAGTAACCACAACTTCTACCAGTAGACCAACGACAACTTCAACTGTAAAACCCACAAAAGCAGTCGTAAGAATCACTCCTAAAACCACAACAACAAGACTTACCACCACCACATCGAAACCATCAACAACTACAAAAAAACTTACAACCACAAAAATACCAACAACATCAATAAAAAAAGTGACAACAAGCACAACCCCTGTTGAATATACTGCCACAACAGAAAAATCTTCAGATCTTGAAAAAATTACATTTGTACCAGTGTCCACGGTTCAATATGTTACGAAACGGACTACTGAAGAACCAAGTACTAAAGCACCTTCGGTGTACGCTAGTACAACTAAACGATCGCCGTCAACAACTACTAAAGCACCACAGAGATTATCGACAACTCATCTACCCAAAATTTCCTCAACCATAACTATTACAACGATCAAACCAACTGAAGAGTTTAGTGTTGGTTCTACGCCTAAAACCATTGAAAAGGTTAACGTAACCACCATCACAACTCAATCTGTATCACCATCAACAGTTTCTTCATCAACAGAATTTATATCACCGGAAAGAATTGATGTCGGAGAAAACTTTGTAAAAGATAATGAATCGAAATTACCTCTTTTCGATGTTGCCCTGAGCATAAGCCAAATAGCATCCGATTTGGGAAACAACTACCAGCCTGTGCCAACTTCCAGTGATTTACTTGATGTGACCCAGATGAGTGGAAATGATATGGAGAGCAAAGAAAACAGTGATTTAGATATATCTCCAGAAAAAGTAAATTATAATGTCACAGAAAATAACGTCGATAACTTTGTTAAAATATCCACAATAGATCCTCACCCTGAAAATAAAAGCACCCAACAAGGACAGCAATCTGAGCTAGAAGTAACAACACAAGCAATAACAACTAAAAACATTGACATTACAATGATTTCATTCGAGACCACCATCGATCCGATCCTTTCCGAATCAATGGGTGATTTACTATCGCAAGTCGTAAATGAAGCACCACAATCAATAACAGACAGTGGAAATGATGAAATCAATGACGTAACGACGGAGCAGTATTTGGATACCACAACTGATATCCCTGTAGAGATAACTACTGAAGTTAGTACGTATAGTAGTATATTACATGAGGTTTCATCCACGACACGAAAATCCTTACTTGCAAGTAAGTTAGAAAACGTAGCTACCTCAGAAAAGGCATTCACAACAGAAAAAATGCCCACGACAGGAATGATAGAAACTGTAGAAAAAATATCATCGACAGAAAGTGTTCCGACGACAACTAAAGTATCTACTACACCGCAAGTAAGAGAATCATCTACAGAAAAAGTAACAACTACCACTAATGCATCTACTATTGGAATAATTTCAACCCTTCAAAAAAATTCAACTACAGCAAAACTACCTACTATAGAAAAAGAAAATAAAATCGATGTTTCTAATAAAAACAAAGTTAATTACTTGGAGCAAAAAACTGAAAACAATAAAGAATTTGTCAAAATTTCCGAATCAAATCATAAAGGAACTTCAAAAGTAGAATCTGTACACAAAAAAATAGACAGTGCCAATCAAACTGACGGCAAAACTGAAGTGGATAAACAAATTACAAAAGAAGCAGTCGAACCAGCAGCTGAAGAGAAACTTACTGTAAATAATAATAATATTTCCGTTAAAGAACAGGGTGCAATTGCCGTCAAATTGGAAGTAGTTACTGAGTCACCAGGTTTCATTGCCACCTATAATAAAACGAACGCCCAGTCACTGTTAAACAAGATCAACTCGGTAAATAAATTAACAAATAAAAATGAGAAAGACGGTACTAAGGTGGATGACTTTAAAAAGAAAATCCAAAAAGTTAATATTGCCGATGAAGAATTGTCTAACCAAAGAAATAACTCATGGAAACTTGTACCAACACTTTCACCTCCAAAAGTCAATGAAATACCAAAAGATAAAATAAAAACCGAAAACCCATACAACCCTGAAAACGTTGACAAGGATGTTATTCTGGACTATTCGACAGAAAATCAAGGGCTAGAAGTGACTACCAAAGATTTGGGAGAAGATATTGCTCAATTTATTGAGCTGTGCAATGAGTTAGCATTTAGATACTGGCACGCTATGGCTGAAACCATTGATAAGAAACGAAGCTTCGTGTTATCTCCGTATTCAGTGACGTCAATGTTGACTATGATGTTCATGGGTGCCAGAGGCTCCACATCAGGAGAGATGAATGAAATTTTAAAGCTAGACGACATGGTCACCTTTAATCCTCACTTTACATTGAAAAATATTTCTGACTCTATTGAATTAACCCCAGAGTCTGGAATAGTTGCCTCTGCTTTTGTTAGGGAACTTTTCAGTGATAGAAACAAAGCTAAAATTCTAACATTCTATAAAGAGAGAGCCCAACATTTCTATAACGGACACGTGGAAGAAGTAAATTTCAAACTGATTGGTGATATCATCAGAAGAAGAACTAATTTACTGGTCAAACGATACACATGGGGCAAAATAACCGAGTACTTGAAATCAAATAGCATAGTGATGAATGCTCCACTAGCAGCATTTTCGGCAAATATTTTTCAGGTAAGCTGTACAGTGTACACTTCGTTTTTCATGTGTTGAAAAAACGCCTATTGCGTCTAAATGTCCCATAACTAGTAACTCATTGGAACCTACATATAACCTAAAACCAACTTATAACTTATGCTATAAGATGAATAGTCTACAATACATAGTTGAACATCTTAAATTTACAGACTTTTAATAGTTTTATTATTTTACTAATTCCAGACCGACTGCACCGGAACATCGGTTGACGGTCGTGATGGAGAAATGTACTTCGTAGTGTCCCCCAACGTCCGCCAACGCCGCCTTGTTCCTGTCCCAGCTGTGGTCTACAAGACCGGTTTTCTGGCTGGCTACGACCCTTCGCTAGACGCCACCGCGGCCGCCCTCGGCAACACCAACTCCATCGTCAGCACCATATTCCTCATGCCCGGACAACAAGGCAACGTAGTTCACGCAGACGATTTGGAAAAACTTGAACAGAGGCTGCTAGAAGCTAGCCCTACAAAACCAGCCTGGAATCGCGTACTGAGAGCGCTTCTACCCAGACCTGGACTGGAACTACAGATTCCTAGATTCTCACACAAATCTGTATTCAACATTTCTTCAACTCTCAGACAAATGGGACTGAAAGATTTGTTCGATGAAGACAATGCTGACTTAGGTGGTCTTAACGGGCCGTCTAAAGAGCTGTATTTATCAGACATGGTTCAAATGACGTCATTTGTAACGTGCGGGGAAGGGATGATTGGGGAGCAGCATCATATCGAGGAGTATCCTGAAACAGTGCAGCTGGCACGTCGTAGGACGTCGAGGTGGATCAACAACGACTGGAACGAGCCTCGCGACTACCAGAGAGCCTTCCACGACCCCCACGATGTTGGCGAGGCTATGCACCTGCCACTCCACCTGCGGCCGAGGCAGGCCCGCGTGCCTACCCGAAGCGTTCAGCCAGCGAGGTTAAAATTCGACCGGCCATTCCTATTCTTCGTGAGGCACAACCCCACAGGCATGATACTATACGTCGGCAGGTACAACCCTCGACTACTGCCCTGAATTCAAAGACTGTTAATTTAGTTTAATTTCCTAAAAGGAAAGTGATAGTGGTTACTGGTGTGTGCGGGTGATAAAAGAGTTTCAATGAGCATTTACGTGACAGTATTAGTAAGCACAGGGGATTCTCCGATAATGCAAGCCAAGCCCTGTTTCCAATGTGTACAAAGAATGCAAATGATATCGGATGCTTGTATGATTTAGTTATGATAATTATTAAATTAAACGTAGGAAAATGTAGGTTATGTCATTCCATCGTTTTTAGAATAGTTTTAAAATAAATGTAAAAAATACAATTTGTTTTTGACAACTCTTTTAATTTAAGCTAGATTTTAATACCAACATAATATTCTATAATTACAATCTAGTTCTCACACCAAAAAATACTCTCGACAATCATTGTACACTTGTTTCTGGTCGTAGCACTCAGGCGTGGGAATCAATGCAGGGCAGTCCTGTAAAAAAAATACATCGAATATTTTTCTCTTTTTTCCTATAGATACAGAATTAATATCTGCGCACAGCATTCAAGTTTGGGTTTAAACTTTTTATTTTCAATACATTTTAAAATGATTAAAAGGCTTCCCTAAAGCTTCAAACGAAAGGCCAGTCATCTGATACTCATAACTTTGACCCTGTGTGATTGGCAAGCAGAAAATGCCATCGGCATTATGCCCACCAATTGTGTACTTTTTATAATTGTGTGCAATAAAGTGTAAAATTAAAAAAAAACTTTGAGATGCATTACGCATCTCAGTTATGAGATGCGTAATGCATATGGGCATACTCATATCATCATCATCATAATTTGCATTCAAATATTTTAATGCACATTTTTGTTCGTGTGGTGGCAGTGTGCCTCTAATGTGCGCCAACCTATAGACTGCCTGTCCTTTCTGATTTGACAGTGGAGATTTTAAGCAATTCCATTGGCGCCCACTAAAACAGAGCGAAGACTTTATGAAGACCTATGCAATTACATAGGTCAATATTGCGAAAGAGTGCTTTTCCAGCACAGTAGACAAAAATGACGCGATAGTAGAATGATCTGAAAAACAGCAACGTCGCACATCTCTGGTGGAAAAGCACCCTAAAACTCCGCGCCTTACATCCGGACAAGCAGCCTGAGGGCAAAAGTAAAATTACTTACCAAAGTCACAAAGAATCTTATGAAGTTATTTAAAACAACGAATCCGCAAACGTTCATAGGTAGTCTCCTTTCGAACATCTGTTTAGCTCGTCCTTGCGCTTGTGAAATAACTCCTTTAAATTTTGGATTCAGATCAGCCCATCTGTCCAGGTGTCGGTAGTACCTGTCTAGATCTAATGTTTGCCCGTCGGAGTCGAGTTGTTTGTACTTTTTTAAGACGCATCTCCAATGTTCACACTGAAAAGTTTTAGTATTTGAGACTTTTAACAGAAGTCCTTTTATAGGATTAAAATTAAATCATAGCATAGATTATTTTAACTTTGAAACTATCATTAAAGTTATTTCTATGTCAGTTCTTCCGTGATCATGGCGCATGAAACTGTGCCTAAATATCGGTAAACTCAAAAATCTAATCATGGTAAATATCCCGTTATAAATGACTCTAAAAGATTTCTTTCATTTATAAAATTAGTTGTACATGATAGATAACACATAACCGAAAACAAACATAATACCTACAATAATTGTTTAAATTATTAAGGAACAAACGAAAAATAATACTGCTCTTAGTTTCAGTTAAAACGTTGCCTTTTTTTGTGACGTCACCGTTCAGTTTGTCAACTCAGTGTTTCGGTTCTCTCGTTGAATTTTCAATCGATATAAAATAAGAAACAAAAAAATGATAAACACTATCAGATTTGTTGTCCAAAATAAAATTAGAAACAAAAAAATGATAAACACTATCAGATTTGTTGTCCAAAATAAAATTAGAAACAAAAAAATGATAAAATTATCAGATTTGTTGTTTGTGGTATTGCGTGTAATAAATAATTTCCTTTTTTTCTTTCTTTCGTAAGAAGTTTAAGTAAAAATTTAAATAATACCGTTTCTATGAAAAATATCTACACATTCTGACTCTTGTACTAGATGGAAACTATCGGGAAATAAAAAGTAGCGGTCGTCAACACTGTGAACGAGTGGGATTTTTTTGGGTGTTACCGAGCGGGAATGACCCTTTTCCATTACTTGACACTGGCAGTATTGTGTCAAACCAGACCAAATTGCCATAACAAAGAATCATCATCAGCATTGCCATTAATGTGACTAGGTTGAAACTTATCTATCAATCTCTGCATGCAAATAGCAAATCACCGCACTATCTAGAGTTTCATTCATCTATGGACGATACTTGACTATAACCATTATAATATTAAAGCGATTGGTTAGCAGAATTAGACCCAAAGCAGGCGGATTATTGAACGCAGTATGTATTGGGGGTCTAATACTGTGATGAAGTGTCAAAGATCCAGCTTTTTTTAAATTATGGTTTTAGTGGGTAAATTTCTATTACGTACATCATCTTCTGTCATTATTCTAGTAGCAGCGGTGATATTTTCCTTCTTGTCGGAAAAATTTATAATGGTTTTTGCGCCACACTCAACAGCGACCACTCTCGAGTAAAAAGGTGGGAATATACAGCACTGCCGGTACTGAAAACGTAAAAGATTTTTATTTTTATTTAAGAATGATAAAATGATAGTCGGTGATAAGGGTGGTGATAAAAATTATATTTACAGCAAGAACACAATGGATGAACAAAACTGTTTGGGAGATAGAACTCAGGTACAATACGTATTTTCTTATCATTTAGGTGTTTAGGTGAAACGAGTGATGTTTAAAAAATAATATTTTGCCGTAGGAAATTCAACAGGAAGGTTTGAGAACTTAACTGTGAAAGCATTTCTTATGTAGTAGTAGCTATGGCAAATACGAAATTAGCTAATAAGATGGTCTATGCTATTTCAGGCGATACATTATTATATTAGTTTAGAAAAGGCTCAGAATCTGATCTGTACGTTACCTATACCTTCCTAAATGTATCTATTGTAAATAAAAGATTCTGGTTTCTTTGCGGAAGTCCATTGCAAAATTTAATGATGAAGCCCACAATAGACGAAGCTATAACATTATACTAATATGAATCATAGCAAGGTATATTAGGGTATATTTTCTAAAGTAATCGGCTAGTGACCGCAGACGCAGCTATAATCTATATTTTTATTACGTTTTCAAAATAGGTCGACAGATATAGCACGATATATTTTGGTATAGTAAGACATGACGGCCGCAGAGCTAAAAGTGCAAATATAATAGGTATATATTATAGCATAGCCACCATCTATGGCAGCTTGATATACCGTAGTATATAGCTATATTAATATTATAGCTCCGTCTGTTGGCTTGAAGGTTTCCGCGCAAAACAAAAAAAAAACTTGTCTCACTTTTTACACTTCGAGGGACACGCATTCCTCGGCTTTCATATTATTATGTGTATGATAGAAGTTTATCATACGAAACAAAAGATTGTAAGGATGTATCTGATATATCTTTGCCAAAAATACTGAATGGATATACTAAGTTGATATTATGTAAGTTCTAGATTATTAATTAGATAACTTTGAATCCCGGAAAACATGTGCGAAGCTGCAAGCAGAAGCTTGTCAAGCAAAGTATAATAACCAGCAAAACACACAGATAAATAAATAAATAAATAATGCTGGACAATTCACACAGCATTATCTAGCCCCAAGCTAAGCAGAGCTTGTGTTATGGGTACTAGATAACTGATATACATAATATAATACAATACATAGATACATATTTTTTATTATATATAGAAAACGAGCAGAACACCCTGAACAAATGTCTTCAGATCGTCCACACATTTGTCCCGAGGCAGGAATCGAACCCGCAACCTTCTGCGTCCCAGGCAGACCTTCGCCCACCGCGCCACACCGGTCGTCAAATACAACTAACTTGACATTTTCTATTATATTAGTATATAGAAATATATTCTATCTATCTTACGTAAAATTCTGCAGGTCTATAGCATTTTCCCTTTTTGAAATCATCCATAGTTTCTGCGAAGGCTGGCGGCCCACCTAGTTCTTGATCCATCTGGCTTTCGACCTGGTACATAGTAAGATACGATGTATCATACAGGTACCATGAAAAAACACTAGTGGGCGCGTTTGTCATAGTTACCACGCTTGGCAGACCGATTTTTTCATTATTTTACATTAATTATAAAAATATAGTCAGTAAGGTCTTATTGTTTGGGAGATGAAGGCAAATGTATAAAAAATCGAGATATTCTATTTTTTTTTATCAAACATTTATTTAAATAAATAAATAATGTTGGACAATTCACACACCATTATCTAGCCCCAAGATAAGCAGAGATTGTGTTATGAGTACTAGATAACTGATATACATAATACAAATACATAACATAGATAGATATTTTTTACTATTAAGAAAGTACTTACATTTACAATAGTTATCAGTAGAAATAATAAGAACTCTTTTAGGCACATTTCGATTGTGAAATATCTGATAGGTGAAGTCAGTTCTAATGCAAACCATTTAATGAAATAGATTCTACATAATTGGCAATTAGCTAATTTGGCTTAACTTCGAATGTTTATAAAATATTCGGCATATTATCAGATTTCTAAAAACATATCTATCATAAACCATTTGTACTGAAAGGAAAACTTCCGCTTTACACGGAAAACTAAACCAAACTGTGTCTGTAAAATTAAAATTACCTGACATTTGAAAATTTATTTTAGTTACAAATTACAGAATATTTTTTATGTTATTATATTACTAAGTTTAATAACAGGCGTCGCCGCCATCAAAATCCTTTTTGTTTCACAATGGAGGGCTGCATCGCTGCATAAAATTTCTCACAGTCTCGCACTTTTCAGTTTTCGTAAATTTCTCATCAGGGCAGCTCTGAAAGTTAAACAGTTTAGTTTTTTTAGTTACTCATTTTTATAGTGTCCCACGACAACTGGATTTTCAGTTAAAACCAGATACAGATTTTATACACAAGAACAAATCAGTTCTTTACCCTAGATCACTAACCATTCGTAAAAATTACGGCGCGTAGGTACCTGAGGCATTTAGTGTTTCGGTACCTATGTTCCCGGCCACCTGCCACCTTCCTAAATAGTATTGTTAGCGACCTTCAGTCATATTGAATCGAGAGATATAGTGTTATAAAGATCAGGCTTTAACTTTGCAACCAAATATAAAGCCTGAAATCGTTCAAATGTATGGTTTTTAGGAAAGGTGCGTTCCCAGAACTTTTAAAATTTGCGGCTTTACTACAAAAAAGTAATAAGATCTTTAACTTCTGCAAGGGCTAACAAGCGATTTGCAGGGAACATATTGTTTCCGGGTCTAATTACTATTTTTATAGGATATATCGGAAATAGATCAAGGAATTTGATCAAGCGAAGGCTAAATATTCTAAATAAGGTGTTAAAATCCATCGTAAAATTTACGAATCGTTACTGATAACTATACTCAAAATTAAAGTTGGAAGTTAAGAGCTAGGGTTAAAACATCTAATTTAATATTAAACTTAAATAAATATGGGACCACCTCATTATTTACATAGCGAATTAATTTTCGAAACCGGTGTACATGAATATAAAGTAATAATTAGACTTGGAATCTGTCTAGGTGGGGCCGATAAATGCAGCTCTTTTTTTAACACTTCACCTAAAAATTTCTGTTTTTTTTAATATAGTCCTAAGACCACAATCTCACCTGAGGAAAGTGAAAGTATATTTAAATAATTGGTATTATGTCTAGGTATACATAACTTCAAGTACAGTCGGCCACTCTCAATAAGAGATGTACAGATGTTAAATAATATGTTGTTATGGATCAGTTGAGCTACCTGTAGATTATTTGCAATAGTCTGCAGTTAGCTCGATTGTTTCCACTATAAATACTAGTATTAATTCAATTCTATTATTAGATTGCAATTTTATTTGATAATAAAGTTGTTATCAATTAAGTTTTAAGGTCGATTCAGTGAACATTTTCGTAGTAAAACGAGTGGTTAGGACAATTCTGCCCCTGAACCTGAGGAAAGAAACTCTACTTACATGAGTCCAAAGAGATCCCATGCACTGAAAGAGCCGCGCTTGTTTACAAGAAAAGTCCGGTCCAACGTTTTTAAGACTATTCATGCAGTACTCCTTGATTTTGGGCAGCTTCTGTTCGAAAGGCGTGCCTGAGGCCCACTTGTCCAATCCTTCACTCACTTTATCTAGTAATAGCTCGTCATTTCCATCTAAGTAGCCTCTAAGCCGCAAAAGACATAGTAGAACGCCACACTGGAAAAAACAAACAACGAGATGAATACTCCTCCTCTCTTCTACAGCCTTTATTGGTCAACAACAACGTTGGTTGAAACAGGCTTCCCCCTAATAAACGCTTTCGCATTTTTAAATGACGGGGGTAACCCCCATGATGGGCATGCGGGTTAGAGACAGCAGTCGATGGACAAATTGTTTTGCCAGGAGTGCTGCTGGCTGCCCGCCCCTCGGTGGACGCCAATGATGATAAGGACGACGACGTAATAATGGAGATGATTAGCTCCCTATTATTTTCAACTGTATTCTCGAGCTACGCCGTATTTGCCACGCAGAGTGGTAGCGGTAATTATCGCTCGGTTTCTCGCGGTCTGCGGTATTCCATTGGCGGTAGTAGCTACATAAATATCTATCCAATAGCATAGGTAGATGAAATAATGTCACGTCGTAAAGTAAATTCGAAAGTAATTCTATCTGTCTGTCCGTCTACCTTTTCACTCCTAAACGGCCTTGTGCCCACTAGTTAGTAAACTGTAAAATGACTAGCTTGCGCCGGAGGATACGCACGCATTTTTCTGGGATAAAAAGTATGGTACCTATTTTAAGTCTGTGGCTTGCCCCGATATCTATAATAAATAAAACAAATATGACACAGATTTATCTATGGTAACAGACAGACAGATAGACCTACATAACATACCTTGACCTTAATAATTGTATTGTAGGTACCTGTATTGAACCTTGTATTGTAGGTAGTTTACGTTTAATGGTTGCTACAAAAATATTCTAACCGGGAAGCAAATGGTCAAGGTAAACTTTGTGGTTACAATCCATGTATAATGCAACAATTAACAACAATCAAAGAATTATGTATTGACAGCAATCATGGTTGCATTTTACAAAAAGCAACGCCATCTAGATGCGTCGCAGTGAACTGTTCACGTCAGAGGGTACAAGAGTGATGTGTGTGTGGGTTCTCTGATGCAAAACGAAAACCATAGCCGTTTACTTAATTCCGATATGACACAATAGGTGGCGCAGTATGTTAGTACTTGGAGTTTCACCTATAAATCTAGTTTCCCTGTAACCTATTTCATCACAGCCTCTCATAAGACTCAAACTGCTTGGTTCGGATTCCTGAAATTTTGATAGATTTTTCATTAACTCATCATCATCATCAGCCTAAACAGCCGTCGCAGCGCGGGTTTTCCAAATCACTTTCTTCCCAAATTCTAATTATGTAGCTATTTTTACAAATTGGTACTTTCCCAAGATCTGAATTTTCTGCATTCCTAAACAGTAGGTACTTACACTCGGCTGAAACAAATATTAAAACAACAATTTTTACAAAAAAAAATACGTAGAAATTTATTGATATTATATCCACGGAACAGAAAAAGTTCCGTGATTATATCAATAAG
The DNA here is from genome assembly GCA_946478455.1 of Eupithecia vulgata. Lineage (NCBI taxonomy): Eukaryota > Metazoa > Arthropoda > Insecta > Lepidoptera > Geometridae > Eupithecia > Eupithecia vulgata. Next base: position 4,106,001 of record OX297869.1, on the reverse strand, counting down.
CACTAATAAGTGGAGAAAATTAAACAGACTCAGCCTTGAGTTCAGTCACTCGATGACTTCTCAACAACGCGGCAACGATACTAAATTTATTTTTGTATGGGATATGGCACGGCGTCTCTCTCTACCGCCGCCGGCCAAGGATGGAGCCTCTACGCAAAACGTGCAATAACGTTATCATTTTTAATCTGTGGTCTCTTCGACGAGACGATTATTTACTAATGGGGGCTCGGCATAAAAAGTCTCACAAATCATCAAATCCAAAATTGAGAGTTATTTCCATAAATACAAAAATGGGCCTAAATTTAGAAAACGTCAAAATCTTTAAATAAAACACTGACACGGAAATAAAGTGATGTTTTTGATATCTGTCGCTTCGGTACGTAGACTAAAGTAATGAAGCGACGAAGAAACCTTTAGCCTAGTTGTTATTTTTCGAGTTGGAGCAAAACCCGTCCCAAGCTTTTTTTCTTTCTAGATAATCTGATTTTTTGTAGCCTTTATGCCCAGAAAAGTTTTGACAATTTCAATTTCCTTCGCCCACCGTGCCACAGAAGTCGTCATAATAAATTCAAACAAAATGTTAAAACCTTTCTGTGCAAAAAGGCTTACTACAAAAAATCTGATTATCTAAAAGATAAAAAGGGTTTTGACACTTGAAATATTCACAGAATAAGTTTTAATAGTTAAATTTAAATAAAACAAAAGGTTAAGGGAGGCTCCCATCACAAACGTGATTTACGTTTGTTGTATCCCTTAACTTTAATTATTTATTTTTAAAGTGTTGTTTTGGGTTTTTATAAATAATGGTAAAGAATTCTTCGTGCGAGAGTCCAACCTGCCGGCCGGTTTTTATAAACTCTGCAAAACTCAGGTTGGGTCTACTGATAAAGCAGCAAGTTCAGTCCTATACTCACATCGTCAGCATCCTTCACGGCTGTGGCTGCGCAAGAGTCTAACTCTGCTATAGTGTAGAATGGGTCCAATTGGCAGCATTCTCCAGGTTCGTCCTGAATAAACAATGTAATCTGATTAAGTCATTCAACTTCCTGAGTTCATTTGAGGATGCAGCTAGGTTGGGCTAGGGTTACCATATGGAAAAATGAAAATTCCGGAGATAAAGCCTGATTTGTATTGGAAATTTCTGAGATTTAGTCGTAATTTAAATTAAAACGTAATGGAACTCTACAACCTATATTTACAATAAAAAGTCACAATTTTATAATTTGTTTAATCACCTCACAACATCCACGCAAGCGCAACGCACGCACACGACGATACCTACTCCCCCCGCGCACCGCGACGCGCCCCACCTCCCGCCGCCCCTCAGTCAGAAATCTAGAAGCTCACGTACACACAGTAAACAAAATAGTAACAATATTCGCAATTTCAGCGCAAAACGCTAACGTCGAAAGAGTGTTTTCGCTTATGGGATCGCAGTGGTCTCATGAGCGAAACCGACTCGCAGTTTCCTCTGTACGTGCATTACTGATGACACAGTACAATCTTAAAAATACCTGCGAAACATTCTTCAAGATGATAACCAAAGAAAGAGAGCTTTTAAAAAAAGTCGCCTCCCAAGATAAATATAAAATAATAATTTTTGATATACTTATAAGAGTAAGGTATAAATACCTACCTAAGAAAGGCTGGCTATGTCTTGTTTGTTCGAGTAAACTCAGCGGTAAACGTTTACCTTTGATTGAAGTCACACAATTGGTCAGAGAGACTAATGCGTATGCGGTGCCTTCGGTCAAACTTTTACTGGAGAGTTTACACGAACGAACTAGACATAGCCTGCTTTGGTGTTGATTTTATTTGTAATTTAGACTGTTTGATCTCTTAGCTTTTAATAAAAATGTATTGATAATTTGCTCGGTTTTATTGAAAATTCCTGAATTCCGGAGATCTTACGATAATTCCGGAGTTCCGGAGATTGGTCTAAAAGTCCGGAGATCTCAGGACAATTCCGGAGATATGGTAACCCTAGGTTGGGCAGCGTTTGGGAAACTACGTCGAGTCTTCTCGTCATCCATACCGCAATGCTTAAAAACGAAAGTTTTCAATCAGTGCGTCCTACCCGTCATGACCTACGGAGCTGAGACGTGGACACTCACGGTAGGGCTGGTCTACCAGTTTAAAGTCGCACAGCGAGCTATGGAGAGAGCTATGCTCGGAGTTTCTCTGAAGGATAGGATTCGCAACGAATTCATCCGACAGACAACCAAGGTTATCGACATAGCTCAAAGGATTAGCAAGCTGAAGTGGCAGTGGGCTGCCATATTTCAAGAAGAACCGACAACCGCTGGAGTAAACAAACGTGTTCTAGGGTGGAGACCGCGACTCGGCAAACGTGGTGTAGGACGCCCTCCGACCAGGTGGGATGAATTTGCGAAAGACTGCTGACAGATGCTGGATGCGTTTTTTGATTGACGATAAAGTAAAAACCGATCACTTACTAATGGCGGAGGGTGTGAGCATTCAGGACGTTCGGTATATTGAAAACCATGGGGCATCTAAAACAAAAAAAACGTACACAATTATCGTTTTTCTTTCTAATACTAATAATACCATTTAGTCATTTATTGTCCATAAATTCCTTAACCTAAACTAGAATAATAACTAATAGGCAAAGGGAGTAGGTAGTTCCAGCATGTGCTGCATGTAATGAAAGGAACATACGGCGCTGATTTTAAATCTACTCCCGTCGCGTCGGGTAGGTGGTCACCGAGGGGTTGGGATTTTTGCACATTTTTCAAGGTAGACCAATGGTGTTTATGATCAATTGTTGTAACTACTTCCTTAAGTTAAATTGATGATGCTATAGTGTAGAAGACTTTTAGAAATGATGATGAGATAACCCGAATTCGGCTTCGGTGCACAAGTACACATGCGTAGTTCCGATGAAACTGGCCCTCAAGGGAAACTAGCCATGTGCGCAGGACATATTGTACAAGTGTGTGCGCGCACACCGGTGCACTCCCCCTCACTCTCATAATTCGATGGGAATGCAGCCCGACACGACTGAGGAGAGGTCAGCAGGACCAACAACTATGATGACATAAAGAAGAGATTGTTAGGTGATTTAGCCATCACACATCTACTAATATGATTCCGCCGACACGACGACGACGGCGCCAAAAATAGCAATCCTGTGGGAATATTTTAATTCTACTCTTTAGGTGGTACTCTAATATCTCCAAGTTAGAGTGCCTATCATATTATTACCATTCATAATGGTCTGCTCACTACAGCTGCTGATCAGTGTTATTTGTCGACCTTAGTTTAGCTGCTCTGGCTTATGTTAATAGAAAAAGACAGAGCGTGAATTAGCAATGTGCTTAGCTAGCAGGCTGGCTGAAACAAAATACGAAGTGTTGAAGAATTAAAATTGACCTCCTGAGCCGCCTCTATCCGTCTTCGCTCAACCGTAAACGGTGGTACTGATCGACCCCGTTACGGCGCATAGTAAATGTAATGTAACGTGTTACACAGCGAGCGTTCGTGCTGTCAGTGCGGGGAAAGAAGATACAACGAGCATGAGCAACGACATCAAGAGACGGTGGAATATGTTGTGGTACACTGCACGGCCACAGAGGAGGCAGACTGAAAACAGGATTGAGAAGTCTCATAGAGACATCATATAGAAAAGCTGAAAAGAAGCTGTCAATCTCCAAAAGTCCTACTCCGGTACTTCAAGGAGCTGGGCTGGTTAGGGCTTGGTTAGGCAGGGGGATAATGCACAATACACTCCTATGCGAGATGTCAGTGCAGATCCCAGTTTCCCCACTTAGAATTAGAACGACACCTTTACGTCCAGTGACACCATTTTTTATTGATGATGGTCAAGCGTTTGGCCACCATCTTATTTGAATAAGTGATGATGTGGCCTAAGATGGAGAACGCTTTCCCAGAAGGAACTTATTCACCCTTGATTTGAAGACTCCAAGATTGTACTCTGGTGGGAAAGCAGACTCTGGAAGCTCATTCCACTATTTGGCCGTGCTAATTATGAAGGTAGAGGAGAATTTTTTCGACACTGTGGTATATCGACCAGGTACGGGTGGTATTTTTCTGTGCGTCTGCTGGTCCTATGGTGGAAGGTAGAATATGGGATAAGGTCGTGCAAAGCCTGCGCACAATCTCCAAAGTGATTCTTGTAGAACACTGACAGTCTGGACAACATGCTGTCTATGTTCGAGGCCTTCGTGATCGTGTCATCGCCTATAAGCCGGTGAAAGCCCACATTCATATCGTTTATCTATCGAGTGAGAAAGAGAAAAAGATACTTATGCCAGAGATGCTAGAACTAGACAGATTATAACAACAGTCTTAAAATCTGTAGCATCTTCTACTAACCTGTCGAATTCTTGACCAGACATGTGATAGTAGCAGGTATGCAATGATAATCTGTAAGTAGAACTCTGGAATAAAATGTATTAAGAAGGCTTTCCCATTTTGCAACGCGTTTTAAATATCAAACCAAATTACATTGAATCTACATTGAATCTACATTGAATCTACATTGAATGTCCATTTAATCTACATTGAATGGCCATTGAATCTACACTTACATTGATTTCTAACTTTATCGACACGAAAGAATTATATACGTAGAGATTTCAAACAGCAGCAACGTAGGAAAATCGACTTGGGCACTTAAAAACTCAAACTCAAAGTGCTTTATTTCCTCTAGACCTTTTGTGCTTTACATACCTACGTAGATAAATCTAAGAAATAAAGCCGTCACTTTGATTTTTTGTTTAGTTTATAATTTTTACTATGCACTTAACTTAGAAAGTAATAAACCTTTACCAAAATATATATTATTTTCAAATCCTTACCTGAGAGCATCCAGCGAGAACAAATAAAAAATTTAACCTTTGCAGCATGGTGGTTTAGGCAAGACTATCCGAAGGCACCCACCACTTGCAATTATATTTGCGGTGGTGACCGTGACCACCAGCTATTTTATTGTTAGCACGGAAGTCAATCAAAACTGCAAACGAGCCATAGACTATCAATCAGAAGCCCCACTCGTTAAAATACCTACTACGAAAAACTATTTTATTTAGGATCCGCACATAAAAGAAAGCGCAAAATCAAGTATGTATTTGAGATGGGTTTGTATACCCTAATCCGAATATGAATATGACAAAATATAGAAAATTTGTGTGAAGCAGTCTCATCTATGACAGAAAAGCATTTCAAAAAACCACCCAGAATGTTTATATCTAGGAAATGTTGAAATATTTACCTAGTAAGTATTTAGTTTATTGCATATTTGAATATTCAAATTATTTTGAGTATCTTTGGATGGAGTGTTATATTTGATAAATTACTCAGTATCTGCTGTTGCTAGTTTGCACTGGTATATGGATATTATTCTGTGCTTACGGTCTACTGTAGTAGCTTCTATGTGCATTCTGTTGTTTTCAGACTGTTCAGATATAAAGATTTACTGCTTGCAATCACAATTATTTTTCAGTATAATGTTTTATTGATATCATAGGTATATTTATTATACAAGCTTTCTCGACCCCTACCACGTTATGATGTTAAAAACTGCCGTGTGTGACATTACCATTCATTAGTCATTATTTGCATTCACAGTCATTTGGCTGGTGGTACTAAGTTGTACTAATTGGTTCTGTATAACATCAAGGAGAATTGTAACTTGCCCTATAACGATTGTATTATTTCTAATAATACTAAATTTTTGATGAGTAAAATCTTAACCTGTTTTGGTGGTTAAAGTGAATAAAATAAAACTAATGGTTGCACAGGGATTTAACTCAGACCCATTAAGACGCTAGAGCATGCCTAATAAGGCGTGCTATGAAGTTACAAATTAATGCTCAATTAGAAACTCATTAGCTTATCTGTATAAGATGGGTGGATAGAAAGACCGGACTTTGTGAGCCAGAACGTAGGCTTTGACAAATAGATACATTTACTTAAAAAAAAATTAAACACCTACGTAACGTACTCTAGGTAGGGATAAGGGCATCAAGTGAAAAAAATTCCAGTAACTCGGTGGTTGCCACTGGTGGCAAGAGAGATTTTTTTCTCGGTTAACATCAGTGGTTTCTGAGTTAGTGATGGCAATAGGGAATAGGTTTTGATTTGTATTAGCCGAATTAAGTATTTTTAAGTATCATCATCATCAGCCTATATCACTATGGCACGGTTGCCATAGGCCTCCCCTAATGAGCGCCATAAACAAAATTGAATTTCAGTCAGATCTATAAACTTTTTAGTGGGTAGGTTCTTAAATTAATTTCAGTTGGATAATGTAGTTTTTGCTTAATCATTTTGCTGCTTCGTTTCACGGCAATTTCACTAGAAAATGTATATGTTATAGACCTGGGATCTAGCTGCAATTGAATGTAACTGGCTAGGTTTAATTTTATATTTCTGTAGATTCGTATTTCTTTTGCTGCAGAAAGGTAAAAACAATGTTTTTATTTATTTAGGACAAGAAACTCATCCAATCTTTAAAAACTAAAATGTTTAAGATACATTTATCTAGGAAAACAAAATCACCAGTCAAATAAACTAATTTGTAAAGTTAATCGATAACACAAATACGTAATTACGGTACGACATTGTGTAAGACAGGGCGTAATATGGTACTACCACTAACTAGGACTAGGACTAACTTTGGCCGATGATCATGAAACTGTGTGTGGATAAGCTTAATCGATCAAAAAAGGCAAGGCCTCATCAAAATGTCAAAATTCGAATGCAATCGAGCTATCGAGGAGGCTTCATTGAAATTCAGGGATGCGGTTTTAATTTTTTAGATAGAATGCATCTGTAATGTCTAGTAAAGTAGTTTATTATGTTATAGTAGGTATTAAGTTAGAGTTAGTAGCTTGTTTGTGTAATTGTTTTAGTAGTAAATGTGTAATGAGTGTGTATATGTATAGTTTTTTTTTTATATTTCTTTGTCGCTTTGGTGCTGCACTGTAATGGCAATGTAAATATGTGTACTGTAAAATAAATAAATAATAAATAAATAAATAAAATTCTTAATTATGAATTCTAGATAATCTTAGTAGTACCTATCTAAACATACACAGACAGATCTAAACAGCGTACTATTAATAATAATAATAATAATATGCATAATAGCATATAATAATCACGCTAATTAGAATGACCGACGCCATATTATCTATTCATCATCAATTACCAAACATAATGACTGTCATGGAAGTGTGTCGGATGTCCTCAAGGAGACGTGATCAGTGTCAAGAATTTTACTGCTTCTGCCTATTGTACCTAAACACAATAGAGACATGCAATCATGCTAATATTATACACTAGCACTCCGCCCCGGCTTCGCACGAGTGTTCCAAAGCCTATGTTCATCAGGGATAATCATCATCAGCCTATATTAGTCCATTGCTGGATGCCTTCCCTAATGAGCACCATAGCGCCCTGGATTCAGCTTGCCGCATCTAGCAGCTAATCCTTTGAGCTTGCTAATCCTTTGAGCTCGTCGATAACCTTGGTTCTCTGTCGAATGTATTCGTTGCGAATCCGTTCCTTCAGAGAAACTCCGTGCATAGCTCTCTACATAGCTCGCTGGGCGACTTTAAACTGGTTGACTAGCCCTACCGTGAGTGTCCACGTCTCAGCTCCGTAGGTCATGACGGGTAGAACGCAGTAATTGAAAACTTTCGTTTTCAAGCATTGCGGTATAGATGACGAAAAGACTCGACGTAGTTTCCCAAACGATGCCCAGCCTATAAGGGATAATGTAGGATACTAATGGTAAAATAGTTTTTCAAATCGGTCCAGTATTTTCGTAGCCTATTCAATTCAAACAAACAGATCTTTTCTCTTTATAATATTAGTAGACTAAACTCCAGCCATTCCAATGTACGATGTCTAACAACTCCATACACAAAAATCCAAAATTCTGTTTATGACGTGGTGTTTTTTAAAATATTGTCATGTTAATATTGGTAATATTGTCACGTTATGCATTGTAGAAAAGAGCTCAAATTTAATGCTAATGCAAATTCTTACTCAAAACCACAGCATGAATGTTATTTTTAGGTTAGATAAGGGGGCAATTTTACAAACATTGTATGCCGTGCGTGATTGAAGATACGTCGAACATCATCATCATTATCAATGTGTCCTTATTTTACCTATTTAGTTTTGCCAGACCATAGCTTCTGCCCGTGGCTTCGGTTTGATTTTCCCTTGATCAAAAGTAGTCTACGTCCCACTCTGGGATAACGTCCTCGCTGTCCTCGCTGCATCCGCAGGATCCTTGATCCGCTGGTCTGACCAAATCCGCACCACACTCCACATCAAAATGTCAGAAGCGCTACATGTCGCTGAAAGCCGGAGCAGATGGCGCGATATCGTCAAGAAGCAACTGCTTCCGTGATGGGTCACGACCCCCAGTAATGGGGAAACGACGCAAGAAGAAGTCCTCGCTGCCAAATTTCATCAATATCCAGTGAGCCGTTTAGGCGGGAAAAATTAACAGACAGACAGAATTACTTTCACTTTTTTAATATTAGTATAAATACGAAAGTTTAGATAGCTGGATAAATGTTTGTTACTTTTCCATCACAAAGAAAATTCAAAAGCTTTGTAGTTTAGCCAATATCTCTATAGAGGTCCCTACAATGCAAACATAGCTATTTCTGACCTGATTTTGTATGAAAATCGGGAATGTAGTTTCCAAATGAATCGGAAAGTACATTTGTACCTATTGCTTATTGTTGGCAGACACATTGTTTACGTGACTGTACATAAGGTACATGGAAACAAATTTGGTAAATAGTTAGATTACGATAATTCGATGATATCTCTCACAGTACCTCAGTAGGTATATACTGTCTGTTATATTCATGTTTATTTTATCTTTTGTACACCCCCTGCCTTTCTTATATTCATATAGTTCTTTCCATCCAAAGGTTGCCTGGAAGAGATCGCTTCTAAGCGATTAGGCCGCCCATTGTACTTGTCTCATGTAATATGTCTTTTTTGTAATGTTCTATTTCTGGTGTACAATAAAGTGTTTTGTATTGTATTGTATTGTATTGTACTACTCTTAAAGAACCACTGATTTTATTTCTGTCTCAGTGTAGGTCTCATTAGACTAGACTTAGTACTCGTTTGTCTTTCTGTCGAAGGAGCGTTTCAACTGGGGCGTTCACACAGTGTATCCGTCTCAACTGGAACATACGTCATCACGAAAAAAACAGACCCTGGAAAACGGATTCTGAGTGAATGCGCTGTAATAAAACTGTTTTTTTTACAAACAGTAGATTTATTGTATTGTGGGACTAGAGGTACCTACAGACTTACAGAAAATTCCATTCCACAGACCTACAAAAATATAAAAAGCTTTAATTGTTAATTTGAATATATTAACTTATTAATGTTCCTCGTTTCTTCGATCTTGATTAAAGTTTTCAGCATTTCCAAGCAGCAACGGGACATTTCTGAAAAAATTACATGTGCTATGAAAACTTGCAAAGGGGCCTGAGAATTTCTGTATGGCCTAACATCGCCTTCCTAATAATTTTATTTCAGTCGTGGCGCCCTATGAAAATAAAAATACATTATTTTTTATACATATTCAAATAAAAAGTGTTCTATAACATGTTTAGGACATGTTTCTGAGATATTCTTAGACGGAAATAACTATTTATCTAATTAATTTTCTTTATGAATATCTCAGAAATCTGGCGCTAACGCTTTAGGGCGTTAATTTTATAAGATATTTTATATGTTTGAGAGTCCTCTTTCCGGATACATAAATTTCATTCGTCGCGATTGTGAAAAAAACAGTGTGGTAACCGATGTTAGGAACAAAATCTTTAAATACAATAAAATAAATAAATTTAAATAAATAATGCTGGAAAATCCACATACTATATCATCCTAACATTGGATATTACCGTAGACTACTCTTCACTTTTAAAAAAAATATTCATACGTTTCAAAGTTACATTGCCACAGAGACGAGTGTCTCTGTGGCAATGTAACTCTTTCCTTAAAAAGTTTAAAGAAATTAAGAATTATTTGTATATTATCTTCGAGTTCGACATGTACATGGATTATTGAATAGTTGAAGTCTCTCTTTTCTTGGAAGTACACAAATCGAAAATCAATAAAAGACTAAACAAGATCAACAATAAAATATAGGGACTGCAATAAACAAATACCTACGCTACGTGAGCCGTTTGTGATCGGAATTGATGACAATAGATCTCGCTGAGTGTTTTTCGTGTGAGGAGTATAAATATAGGTCCTTTTATTTACGAAGCGATCAAAGGACCAACGTAAATGCCAATTCTATTAGTGACGTTAGATAGACCATGGCACATTTTGGTAATAATTAGACCACTCTTTTATCTTCCATCATCATCATCATCGTCTACAGTGTTAGGTTTTATTTTGACTTGCGTCGTTACGTGTGTCTCAAGATTACTCCAATAACTGTGATGAGATAGAAAAAATTATTTATTCAGGTAAAAATAATTATAGCATAACTACTGCCCGCAGCTTCGCATGCGTTTTTCCGGGATAAAAAGTAGCCTATGTCCGTCCCCGGTATATCATCTACCTATGTGCCAAATGTCATTGAAATCCGTTCAGCCGTTGAGGCGTGGACAGACAGAAAGACAGAGTTACTTTCGAATTTATAATATTAGTATGGTTCTGGTTGTTGATGATGATGATTCTTTGTTACATGGTTATCTGATCTGGTTATACACAATTCTGTCATTGTCAAGTAATGGGAAATAATTGTTAAAGGTATGTGAATTCATGAGGTATCAAATTGAAGATTGTATGATATTTTCACCAGAGCCTAGTTCGTTATCTAGCAGGGTGTGGACACCCTGCTAGACACACTGTGGACACACTGTGCTGTACTGTGGTTAGGTTGGATTGGGAGACGAGATGCTAGAGTCCTCTCTTCACACCCCTACGGTTCAGGTTAGAAGTGATCCTAAGTTATGTTTGACTACACACAATACAATGAGTAAAGATAATAGCAAAAAAATTGCTGAGTAAGGTAAATTTATCAAAAGGTTTCGAAACCTACGAGGGATTTAGATTAACAATGTGCAACTCTTTGTCGTGGGCTATAATTATTCCAAACATAAAAGAAAAAAAATATCCTCAAAACTAAAATAAACTAATTAAATTGGGGAGTTTCAGATAATTAGGGAGATATTCACTAGCTTATCTTATGAAAAAAAAGCACTTTAAAATACGTTGCCTACTTTAGAACTCTGCACGGTAAAACCAAAGTCAATGTTATCTAAATCAAAACAAAAGAAGGAAAAAAGTGCTAAGGCTATTACTATCAAACCGATCGCAGTTGCAGTTTCTTTTCTACTGAGTGCTACCGATTTGTCCGGTTTTGTTTTTTATCCATTCGTGTAACCCATAGCCATATGTTAGCATTTGTTTTTTTTTTCTTTCGAGTAACCCATAGCCTCTCTACTTTAACTTTACAAACAGTTTTGCTGCATTCTTGATAGATCCACAAACTAAAAAATTACATAAAAAACCAGCTAGTATCTTTATGTATTCGTTTCCGCATTCATCATAATTGGTTTCATTTATATGTGATTTAATTGTTTCATCTATGTAGTTGGTACCAACGCGTGCAAATTTAAACGGGAAGGAGTGTAGAGTTTTTCAGTTAGAGTGTACTAACCTTCAACATAGCAATGCCTGTGCAAGTGAAGACGTCATACGCCCTGCATGGATAGCTCAGGTACTGTCTCAGATCTTTGTCAACGCAGTCTTTGATGGCCTTGTCCACAGCTTCAGACCAGCCCTTGTGGTTTTCGGACCACTGGCGAAGGTGGTTCCTGTACACTTCTTTGTTCAGGGTGTTCTTGTCCGATAGGAATCCTGACTTCTCGAAGATGCATTGGACGTCATTGCACTGAAAAAATTGATTTGATTTGATCTAGAAATGTCTATAGCAAGTTCCTAGCCTTTCTATGTTTATGAAACAAAATCGTAAGAAATTTTGTAATAATTGATTTCCAGAAGTTTTGGAAGGATTCGATAAATTCAAATAGTAACAGAAGGCTACACTATTCATGATAATTTGACGACCTCTGTGGCGCGATAGGCGAAGGTCTGCCTGCGACGCTGGAGGTTGCGGATTCAGTTCCCGCCTCGGGACAAATGTGTGTACGATCTGCAGACCATTGTTCAGGGTGTTCTGGTCGTTTTCTTGTATAATAAAAAATATCTATCTATGTATTGTATTATATTATGTATCAAGTATCTAGTACCCATAACACAAACTCTGCTTAGCTTGAATAGATAATGCTGTGTGAATTGTCTAGTATTTTTTTTTATTTTACTTATTTAATAATTTATTAATAAGGCTACGTTCTGTTCAGTTAAGTAAGGGAAACCGCGAGCAAAAACTAGACATACTTTACTCATCAGAAAAGCCTTGGCAAGATGCATAATGGCTTGTGCGAAATGAGTTCATATTGTTCACCCAAGCCAAATTTAATATCACCCATAACCAGTAATTTGGGGCGCGTTTAATATTTTTCGGATCATAATTTGACTGTTAACCATAAACCATGGAAAAAAATAAAAACCTGTTCTGAAATAGGGAGAGCATTTAGCTTGTATATTAATAGGTACTTGGATAATATCTACTAACATCCTCCTGTTTTATTCACTCAGACCATAAAAAATGTAGTACCTATCGAATAATAATGAAGATACTCAAATCAAAAAAGTGAGGTCGCACACTGTCACACATTTACTTCGACGCTACCTTTACCTCGTTACATATACCCCGTCCCCGTCACATGTGGCGACCAAAAAATGTACAAACTGCACTCACTACAAATGTGTCTTGGTGAACGTGCTTGCGCGCTGTTATACGAAGGTATAAAATGTATCACGTTTCAAATGTGGGGTGCTACTTGTCGTTATACACGTGTATCTAATTCTATAATTCATTTCACACATTTAAAAGATTACTCAAAAAACTAATTTTAGACTTTTCAATGATTAAAAACACCAAAACTTCTAAAATTACGACTCTTCTTCTCACTATGGCGTAGGCTTTAAACAACACCCAACACCAACAAAACAATGCATGCGTTTGATCGCCAAAACTACCCCAACTAGATTTTGGCTTGTTTTGTGTATTTAAGAAAATTACCGCTGTGAATGTATAATAAATTGTAACACTACATTTGTGTAACTCAGGTAAAATCCTATTATAATACGCACCTACTACTGTTATAAATGATATAATTATAAGGCACTTACCTTAATTTTAAGCATTTCTCTGTAAGTGAATAGTGATTCTTTTGAGAAAATAAATATCTTTAACCACATCTGTCTGGTGTGGGGCGTTACTAAGATGATTTTGAGGAAATCAAATAATTTGTAGAGCACCCTGATGTTATCATCATCATCATCATCAGCCTATATTTGTCCACTGCTGTACATAGGCCTCCCCTAATAAGCGCCATAGCGCCCTGTCTTCAGCTTGCCGCATCCAGCATCTGCCAGCAGTCTTTCGCAAATCGTCATCCCACCTGGTCGGAGGGCGTCCTACACTACGTTTGCCGAGTCGCGGTCTCTACTCAAGAACACGTTTACCCCAGCGGTTGTCGGTTCTTCTCGAGATATGGCCAGCTCACTGCCACATCAGCTTGCTAATCCTTTGAGCTATGTCGATAACCTTAGTTCACTGTCGGATGTACTCGTTACGAATCCTATCCTTCAGAGAAACTCCGAGCATAGTTCTGATGTTATGAATCATCTCAATTTTGCTCGCATAAATATTTCAGGGATACTAAAACTCACAGGTCCAGCTAATTTCGGCGTGGAGCATTCTAGTAGAGGCTTCGAGTTACCCAACTCTGGAATGTCACAGCATGCTGAAATGGGTTTCTGAAAATAAAACCATAATAGCTCTTTACTAGGTTCCTTATTCAGTTGACAAGTAATTACCATAAAGGTACCTCGTCTTAATTCATGCAAATGCCCTCAGGCAGTATTTTACATAAATTTCAGTACTTGAACTCAATTTTATTACTGCGTTTCACTGCTGAGGTAAATTTCTAAGTAAATAATTTATTTTTTGAACCAATAACGAAAGATACACAATAAATTAAGAACTAAACTTTAAAAATAATTTGTACTGTAATGTTAATTCATAAAATTCAAGAAACAATTATTTACATACCAATGTTGCTCCCTTGCTTCTCCCTTGACCAAGAAGATCAGATTGACAGAGCCCCACCTGGAAATGATTTTAAATTCTGATAATAAACATTCCTCAATTTTTAAAAACAAGATACTAGAAGACACAAAACAATAAGAAATTAAATAAGTTCCCAAAAAAATTCGATATCGGCAAGATTCGAACTTGCGCCCCACCGGTTACGGTACGGTTGTGCTTTAACCATCTTAGCCACGAAATCTTAGTCGTCCTGCCGAAATAATTTTTTTGGTACCTACTTATTTAATTTCTTAGAGTTTTGTGTTTTAATCTTGTAACAATTAAAATGTAAACTTACCACTGACACAAAAACAACGAAAATCATTGAAAAATGCATTGTTAGACTTCTCACTGTAAAATAATAAATGCAAATAAAAGTACCTACTTAATTGTATGTCTCTGGACAAGAATGCAAGCAAAATGTACAAGAGACACTTTCTCTTGTTTACTGACTGGACCTTATCTATGATAGGTATAGCAATACCTATTCATTATAATTTACTGACATGCGTTTGTCCACAGCTTTGCCTACGTGGTAACTGTATAAAACGGCCTGTAATAAGTTACTTATTCTAGGAATTATGATGAAAAATTAATAATTATAACAAAGAATGCTGGACGATTCACACAGCATTATCTAGTCCCAAGCTAAGCACAGCTTGTGTTATGGGTACTAGATAACTGATATATCTAAATTTTTTTTTTATTGTACTTATGTACATAGAAAACGACCAGAACACCCTGAACAAATATTTTCAGATCGTACAAACATTTGTCTTTAGGCAGGAATCGAACCCGCAACCTCCTGTATCGCAGGCAGACCTACGCCTACCGAAACAGAGGTCGTCAAGATTTGAGAAAATAAATAAAAACATCTTAACAAGGAATAGAATCATTTAGGACTAGTCTCATAAATTTAGAAATCCATTATAAATGCAAAAAAGTGTTTGTTTATCTGTCCTTCCTTCACGCCTTAACTAAGCAACCAACTGACTTGATTTTTACCGTAGAGTTAGTTGAAAGGATGGAGAGTAACATAGGCTACTTTTTTTTCCCAAAAATTTGTTCCCATGCGACAGAAATAACCTTAAAGTACACGCAAAGCCACGGGCAGCAGTAAGTAGTGTTATAAATCTGTATTTAATCATAATAGTTCGAGAAAATAACAAATTAAGAACATAATTACACAGTCTCAAACTTATAAATTTTACCTCTTTATTATAATATTGTAAATAAAGATGTCAACTCGGTTATCTCCAATGTTTCTCGGTAGTTACATGTTTCTTGACATTGTTATTGAGAAGACCGTTGACCTATTTATGGTCAGTAATCTTAATATATAAAATGTTAGGATACTGCCGGACGGACAAAAAATGGAAATGAAGAGAAAATCAATAACCCTTAGCTACTAATCCAAAGAGGCTCGAGGCTTAGAAAATAAGCACTTAGCATTTTAAACTATAAATTGTTATTAAATATATATAACAACTGTTGTTATATATATTTAATAACAATTTATAGTTTAATTTTTTTATTTTTTATTTGACTTGTCTAAGTGCTTATTTGTCTCATGTAATGTCTTTTTGTAATGTTCTTAGTATGGTGTACAATAAAGTGTTATTGTATTGTATGTTCTAAGCCTAAAGAAGTAAAGTTATAATATTGACTTCTGACTTCTGAATGAACTGACCACAGATATCAGACTGACCGTACCTACTCAAAGGAAGTCGTAGTATGTTTGCTACAGGATCATTGCCTTCGTGGTCTGTATATCTTGTACCTAATAATAGAGGCAAAATTTGAAATTTGTTTGTTTGACAAAAACTGTAACAGATAGTTGTATACGCAATACATAGGTAGTTACAAATACAATGCATAAACAATATAGAAAAATACTCAAACCAGGAACAAAATATTGATAGTGCTTATAAACAAAAAATCGGTAAATAATTCTCAGAATTGTAATCGCACAATTTTGCATGAGAACTATGAGAAGCGATAAGATTTTTATTTATTATCTGTATTTCCTTGGATTTGTTTAAAACTATATAAAGTAACGCCTTTAGACAAACGAAGCTCACATAAATTAGATACCTGATCAGGATCACCCCCGAATTTCTCAAGGTCGCTTATAATTTTTCTTTACATCTACAAAGAGCGATTACTTCTGATGATGGCAGTGGTCATACTCATGCTTGTTGCTAGATGATGTCAAAGTGATCTAATAAATTTTGAGTTGACGAATAACAATGCCAGGAACAATACCATGTTTTGTCGGTCAAACTCTATATAACTTACAGATTTATCTACGGATTAGTTAGTACATTATGAGATCGCTCCTTCGCAGCACAAGGCAAAATCAGGACAGTCAATGTTGGAACAAGGAATCGTGCTTTTTGTTTTATTTTTGCGCGTGAGTTTTTTAATTACTTATTCACAATAAATAATGGCTTTATATATTTTTGGTGTCTAAACCTATCCAACTGCGCAGAGTAGTGAGACAGGGGGATGTTATATCCCTGAAACTGTTCACAAGCGCGTTGGAAGATGTGTTTAAGACGCTGGACTGGAAAGGTAAGGGCATAATAACAAAAGATTTGACTCTTTGACTTTGAGATCAATATTTTGTGCAATGACTTTGATGTGTATTTTTTAACGGTTAATAATTTTTAAGGTATGTTCTCAACTCCCGGAACAATGCGAGAGGACCCAAGAACTCAAGGTGAGCTTGTTACACCATATCATGTTCGGTAACCTCTTTCAATAATTATAAACAAGGAACTAATTATATAACCGCTGTTCCAGCATAAAAAGTGGCCTAATAATCAAGTCAAAATACTGTTCCTACGCCAAATGTTATCTTGAATAACTGTATAGTAGTTTATTTGAAAATTTAGTTAACAAAAAATATCATCGCCTATATAAATAAAACATAACAAGAAGAAGTATATTAGTACTACTAATTAAATAAAAAAACAAAAATTAAATGGAAAACTACGTCGAGTCTTCTCGTCATCCATACCGCAATGCTTGAAAACGAAAGTTTTCAATCAGTGCGTCCTACCCGTCATGACCTACGGAGCTGAGACGTGGACACTCACGGTAGGGCTGGTCACCAGTTTAAAGTCGCCCAGCGAGCTATGGAGAGAGCTATGCTCGGAGTTTCTCTGAAGGATAGGATTCGCAACGAATACATCCGACAGAGAACCAAGGTTATCGACATAGCTCAAAGGATTAGCAAGCTGAAGTGGCAGTGGGCTGGCCATATCTCGAGAAGAACCGACATCCGCTGGGGTAGACGTGTTCTTGAGTGGAGACCGCGACTCGGCAAACGTAGTGTAGGACGCCCTCCGACCAGGTGGGATGACGATTTGCGAAAGACTGCTGGCAGATGCTGGATGCGGCAAGCTGAAGACAGGGCGCTATGGCGCTCATTAGGGGAGGCCTATGTAGGCTGATGATGATGAATTAAATAAATAATTTAGCCGTGACCACTTCTTCTTATAAAAAAAAATTATTTTAGAGCGTCACTTTCATCAGCATCAACCACCACTTTTGAGCATAGGTCTCCCGTAATGTGTACCATGTCTTTAGCTTGTCGCATCCAGCATCTGCCTGCAGGCTTTTGAAGGTCGTCATCGCACCTGGCCGTACACTAAGTTTACCGAGCCGCGGTCTCCGTTAATGAAAACGTCTACCCCAGCGGTTGTCTGTATATGTAGGTATCTCCGTATATATCTCCGAGCATAAGTCTTTCCATGGCTCGTTAAGCCATTTTGAACTTTTGGACCAGCTTTACCGTGCGTGTCCACGTCTTAGCTCCGTTGATCATGACGGGACGGACGCACTGATTGAAAACTTCCAGAAGGTGGCCGTGTACGACGACAGGTCACGAATCAATGTTGCCATTGATCATGACTTTGGTTTCATCCAAGTTCATGCCAAGACAGATGATGCATCGCGAGGCTGAGGCTAGGCCGTCCAGCATCTTCTTCAGCTCCTCCAGAGTATAGACGTTGATCAAGAGTGTGATGACAGTAAATTGGGTTTTATCTCCCCTTTTAAAAAATGCACCACCAAACTCCCGCTCCACGCCTATGAAGTTCTCATACTGTGAAGGACGTTGTTGAAGAAGTTCTGTAGCTCTTGTATCTCATGGCTTTCGAGGCTTTGAAGTTACTTGCTCCCATACCACACCGGAGGCTTTTCTATTTTCAAGCTGCCTCAGTGCCACACAGAAGATCAACACACTTTGTTGTTTGTTCAGGTCTGACATCTTTGACAAAGCCGCTTGGGTTGTTTGCCGTCTTTTTGTCATCAGCGCAAGAGTCAATTCCGAGAGTTTGGACTTCTTACCAGTAGGGCTTTTGGCAGAACCTTATCCCTCAACGTTTTGATTTGACCAGATTGTGTAGGTCTCGTCAACGTCGTCAGTGGGTTCCAAGGCAACAATTATAGAAGCTACTGAAACTTCTCATTGAACGTCATGATATGGATTGGGTTAGGTCGGTGCGTGGACTTTATCAGACGGTTCCTTTCAAGCTGCAGCAGATATTCAGAGAGCCTCAAAGCAGTCGGTGATATCACTATGTCACTGAGACATATCTTAATATTGTGCTTGTTGGTCATGGCCGCTACCATGACCAGGAATAACGAGGCGGCTGGGGGGCATCTTTTTTGGCGTGTATTATCCATGCGATGGCATGATTACATTACACAATAAATACATTGCATTTCCCTAGGTGATCGCAGACCGGAATCAACAATAAATGGTCTATAAAGTGAAGTTCTGGGCCGATCCCCAAACGTCACTTTCATCTCATCTCAACAGCCTGTAATAGTCCAATGCTGGACGCAGGCGTCCCCCTGATTTTTTATTTATAGGGGGTAATGCCCATAATCTCCACGCTGGTCATGCGGGTTGGGGATTGCTATTTTACTGAACTAAGGGACATACACCGGGGGGTGGGCAGCAGCGCCTCTTGCAAAATAGAACTTCACTTTAAAGCAGATTTATTATTGATTTTGATTTTATTCTGTTTTCAGAGTCGGCAATGCTGTGTGTTTCGCCCATTTTTCGACGAAAGCACACTGAGACATTGTGGTGCTGATTTTTCCATGAACATCACCCTCGATGAAAACAAAATAACTTTGATAAAGAAAATTGTATGGTCAGAAGTAAGTTCACTATACTTTGGTTCCATTTGTTTTTTTATTGAAGGGAGGCGTTAATTGTATTTTGTTTTTTTCGGGATATTTAATATATCCCGAAAAAAACAAAATACAATTAACGACATATTTAACATTATAAATAATAAAAAATAGTAATGAATATTGCTGGACAATTCACACAGAATTATCTAGCCCCAAGTAAGCAGAGCTTGTGTTATGGATACTAGATAACTGATATACATAATATAAAACAATGCATTGACAGATATTTTTTTATTATACATAGACAACGACCAGAACACCCTGAACAAATGTCTGCAGATCGTACACACATTTGTCCCGAGGCGGGAATCGAACCCGCAACCTTCTGCGTCGCAGGCAGACCTTCGCCCACCGTGCCACATCGGTCGTCAATTTATGGGTAGCAACATCAAAAGTCGCACTCACAAAGCATCAGTTTTTATTTCCAAATGACGTATATGTAGTTGCATAAGGGATTTCGCACTCTCGACAGTATTCCGGATCCAGTAAACGTTTTTTTTTCAGTAGAGAAGAATCCATAAAAAACAGTCCTTCAAAAAAGGATCTTCTTTTTGAATGCGCCCAAATACAAAATACAGAATAATAACGTATCAAACAAAAGTAAAAAAATTTAGAGTTGAAGTTAAAGGAATCTAAATAAAGCATCCTTTAACTTCAACTCTATATTTTTTTACTTTAAAACCTAAAATATATGGAACTTGGTACAAGAGCCTCCACTGGTGGGACTTGCAGGAAATGAAAGGACATTACATGGTAGTAGTATGATTCTGGCAAAAGCCTATGAAATTCTGTCTCGGGGTTTTTTTATGGCCGCTCTACGTTGCAATTTGGCACAAACAATTTGGCTTGTGTGTTACACAGAACACAGAACGGTTACACATTAAACAATGAACTTCCGCTGAAGGGCGAAACACAATGACCTCAGTAAAAATCTCAAATCACAAGGGAAAAGAGGTATTAATTTACAAGCATGCAAGTTCAGTTTTAGCGGCAAAAATGAAGTCCTTTCACTGGCTCAGGTAGGTATTTTCAAAATAGGTCAAACGGGAAAAAGTTTTTATTCCGAATCCGTCATAATAGGTATGATATCGGCCTCTTTCGTCGTATTCGAAACAATAATTTAAAAAAAGAACCAAGTGAAAATCGCGAGCGCGTATTTATTGCCATTTAAGTTTACAATTTTGGTTTACTCTATTCATTTTGAAGATTCTAAAACGTAAATTTTTCCTCGTAGGTGTAGTATACGTAAGTACATCCTACAGTACAATAAGAACAATCATGGCCATAACAAAAAAACCCAGGGACAGATTTTGCTAGAATCATACTAGAACTATGGCCCTTTAATTTCCCACAAGTCTCATCAGTCGAGACTCTTGGACCAATTTCGCCTTTTCCTTTACATTTATTTTCAGCGTATGTTCAATATTCTAGGCGTTTTTTCAGTGCGAGCACTGGATATGCGTTCTGCAGAAATATGGTATCATCGAAAATGACTCGTATTTCAAGGTGGATAAGTACTACAGTCACCTGAACACTTGGCTGAACACAAATCAGCTGTTCAAGCAAGTCATCAACGAAGGGAAGGTCCACTGCGGGACCTACTATGACCAGCAGATGTACCATGCATGCGATTACTTCCCTCATCTGAACAAATGCATCAGGAACTTTGTCAACTATGTGAGTCATTTATAAGTTACTAGATGTTGGCTGCAGCTTTGCACGCGCTTCTCTAGAAGCCTTTACAGGGTTATTGGTAAATTAGTAATACTAGATGAACTGGCAGGTTCTGCCCATCGTCACGAATACGTTCGTGAAGACGCCAGATCTTCATTATTAAAAAAGATTAGAAATCACCTCTGATACTGTATGAAAAAACACCTTGGTCTGGGACCCCACGAGTTACTAAAGACCGATCTTCCGATCTCATACCTACTGTTGATTCAGGGCAGAGCCGATAGTTAAATTTCAAATAAAACCTCTTTAACAAACGATTATTGAATCGAGAGGAGTACTTATTACCAATACTTAGATTGAGAATTAAGATTTGGCGTCTTCACAAACCTGTTTGTGATGATGGGTAGAAACTGCAGTTCACTAATTTACCAATAACCCTGTATGTCCTTGGGATATCGTTTACATTCCAGCCAAATTTATTTTATTAAGCTCCGGTCGGGTAACTGCAGACAGGTGGACTAAGTTACATTTTTTGTGAAGCCCAGTTGTGGGCAACGTTTCCTGTCTGATCTCGTCTCCTCGTTGATCTTACGGTCAGCTTGTTCAACCTGATATTGAGGTACCGGGTTCAAATCCCGGGTCGGGCCAAAGGGATGTAAATACTAGTAAAAGGCGGACACAACACTGCTCATAAAATGTTAAAATCTAAATAAAAAAGCGTTAATCGTTTAATCTTATTATAAATTTTATTTGTTACAGAATTGCCCGGTGATTATATCCTCAAAACTTTGCGAAGAACAGAAACAATTCTACAAAGAATGCGGAAAATACTATTTATGATGATCAAGAAATAAGACCTAATAGGAAAATTGAAGTCAATAACACCGTAGAATATCAAGTTGCCATAATCTGCCCTCTTTCCGCCGGAAAAAGTGAAATTCAAAATGTACCAAAACCCGCGACAAAGAAACCAAAAAGTTTTTCATGTATGAAAAAAAAACCTCTCCGAAATAACGTCGGTTACAATGAGTTGAAATCTAGGTATGGCTTCCAGATGCATGTAACTCGTAGTAAAATAATTATCTGCGAGACGCGAACATTGTTAAAAATTCGACGGCAGCGGCAGTGTTATTAATTAGATGCAAAATTCAGAGAGTAAGTATTTATTTTCGAATAGGTTTATTTAAATGCAAATAAAATACGTATGTTAAGTTATTTGAGTTTTATTGATTTTTATTGATGTTTTATTGTTTCTGCTTAGCTTGGGGCTAGATAATGCTGTGTGAATGCTGGACATTCACACAGCATTATCTAGCCCCAAGCTATTTATTAAGCATTATTTATTTATTTTATTGAGCACTAGCACGTGCCCGCCACTTAACACGCGCTTTTCAAGTAGTGTAGGAGAGTGTAGGTATATCCGTCCCCGAGATACCATTTACATTCCTGCCAAATTTCCTTCAGATCTGTTCAGCCGTTTTAGGCGGTGGTATGCGAGAAAGTGGCGTCGTCACCTACTTTATTTTATTACAAGACTAGCTAGACAAGCGACACACCCCGGCTTCGCACAAGTACTATATTATGCATGTATTATACATTATAAACTTTCCTCTTGAATCACTCTATCTGTTAAAAAAACCGCACCAAAATCCGTTGCGTAGTTTTAAAGATTTAAGCATACATCCCTATGTATGCTTAAATCTTTATAATGTTTAAGAGATGCCTCACCAATTAATAAAAGAACAAGTAGATACGATTTAACATAAAAAGATGATTTTAGATGATTAAGAGGATTTATCGCAGGCAAGAAGAAAACTGAGTTACATACCACCCATACACAACACACCCATCGATAAGTCTAATTAGAATTCAGGCAGTGATCACAGTAGAGCTGATAGCGACGAGCGGAGACAAATATCCAGCCAAGATAGACAGATAACCGCTGGGGAGTGAGGTTATCGACTGACAACCACTATTTATTTTTATTCTTTATGGGCTTTGTCGCATATGCAGTTAAGACACCCTGGTGAGTTTAACATACAAAAAGAAAATCAAATCTTAAAAACTAAAACTAAATGAACCTAATTAACTAACAGTACAAGTTTGTATAGCCTTCTAGCGTGTCCGAAACAGGCTCAGCTAAAACGCTGCTGGACACACTATCAAAATGTGGTAAACATCATCCATAGCATTACACAGTAGGCAATTCGGTGTGGTTAATTTTTTCAGACAACCACTATGCAACGCGAAACGGAGTGTTGGGAGCACAGATATCAGAAACAAAGATCTCTGTGGTAGGGAGACAACAATATGACACTCGATAGACCGATTACTGTAGTGGTCGCAGGGGTCGATGGATGGAAGGCTCAGAACTGCTATTTGTGACGACGTATGGGAGAGGTTTCTGTCCTGACAAAACAAGGCCTACCCTAATGAGCGCCATAGCTTAGCGCCCTGTCTTCAGCTTGCTTCATCCAGCATCTGCCAGCAGTCTTTCGCAAATCGTCATCCCACCTGGTCGGAGGGCGTCCTACACTACGTTTGGCGAGTCGCGGTCTCCACTCAAGAACACGTTCAATTCTTCTCGAGATATATATGGCCAGCCCACTGGCACTTCAGCTTGCTAATCCTTTCAGCTATATCGATAACCTTAGGAAACGCGGATTTGCGAAGTGCGAATCAAATGACCTTATTTCTTCTTCGTTAAGATAGAAAAAGCTTTCTTGATCCGCTAATAAAAAGTTATCTCATTTCTTATAAGAATGTGTAATACGACACAAAGTTTCATGAGGACAATAAATGATCACTTAGTATAAATTTTGGGTGGTGCGTTTGTAGAAATATTAGCGTTATCGGTATTTCTCGTATTTGAATTTCCAAACTTTGTGATACTGCAAAAAAATGTGAACATCAAACGCGAAAAATACCCAAACGCTGATATTTCTACAAAACTCGCTACCCAACATTTACAAAGAGTTTTACGTCGACGCGTAAGGGTGTCTAGTGATCACTCGAGCGCCTTTATGCCTCGTAAACGAGACCTTACAGCCCTCACATTATGAGATTAGTGACGCATGTCTTCGCAAATATACGAAGATCGGGTCAAGTTAAAGCTAGATTATCTCCAGAATTGAAATGCTCAACACGTGTTATTTTATCTGCTGGTATATTTGTAAATGAAGATTATTCATATCATGTATTTTCGAAGTTCACTCATTGATTGAATTTTGAACACGTATAAAAAATAAATAAAATGAACTAATGTGTCAAATTTTGCTTTATCTACTTCACAGCCAAATCTTAATTTAAGACTACCTCATTACCTCACACATTTCTTTTAATAGGTTGACCTTCTCTTTGTGTACTTATACGTAGTCCGTAAGATATCTTTCGAAAGCTTTAACCTACGAAATGTTTTAGCATTCTTATTATCCGTAACCGAAATAACTAATAGGGAGGTATATCTTTAAAAGTGCTTTGTAGAGCTGTGGGACCTATTGAAGGAGGTTTTGTAGAGGCGTCCTTTAGTAGACTATTTATTAAAGACAGTCGCCACGTAGGCTGTTCCCAAAGAGGCTGTAGCATTTTATGGGCTGTAAAATGAGCTGCAGTTGAGGACATTGTCTACTGAACCACGTCTCATGGTTTTGCAACTATTTATCCAATCGACGACCTATTAATGGTGTGTCAATTTGATTGGAGATTCGTAATAGGTTAGATTGGTTCGTCTAGTCACTAGACCGTTTATTACTATCATCATCATCGGCATATATTAGTCCACCGCTGGACATAGGCCTCCTAATGAGCGCCATAGTACTATATTATAGATAGATCTCTTTATTGTATCACAAAAAAAACACAAAATACAATACAGAAAGAAATACATAGAATAAAGGAAGTACAAAGGGCGGCCTTATCGCTTTGAGCGATCTCTTCCATGCAACCTTGGGATGGACTGGATATATAAGAACAATATAGACGGTGGTATTTGATTAATATGAAAAAATATATTGAAATTATATTATTACTATACCAATGTTTTATTCAGTACCAAGTCATTAAAGTGCCCATAACACAAACTTTCCTTACTTTGGGGCTAGATGATGCTAAACTTATTACAAATCTTCGGCCACGATATATCGTAATATGGTTCACCAAGACAAGCCTAAAATATTATTGAATAGCTTAGCACCGCTTTGCTTTTACACCACTAAAAGTGAGTTGGTCATAGGGTTAGGAGATAATAATAATTGATAAATGCTAGCTTTCGGCGTTAGTGCTAACTTTCTTAACTGTCAAAAGCAATTTTTAATCTTCCTCATCAAACGCTAACAAGTTGATCTTAATTTAGAGCTACCGAAGAAGAAGTCGATTTCGGCCCGCATGATTAAAGTTCCACCCGAATCTGCCCAATCAGGCTTTCATACCACTAAAGTGCCAATTTCTAGGTATTCATTAGAGTTAATGCAACAATGGTTAGGTACTAAGCTATATTATTCATACATAACAAACATAAAGCTTTTAATACTGTGACCTTAACTCACACCTTCGGAGCTATTTGATATCATTCGTTGGGTGACAATGGTTTAACAAAGTTGCAAAAATGTTAAATAGTACTTTGTTGCTACTGAAAAACAATTATTTTAGAAACTTGTGTTTGTGGAGTCGAAAAAATACAAGATATCTTTCTCATAAGGAAAAACATCATCATATAATTACGAAATCTCTAATAGCATTATCTACTCATGTGGTAATGGCATTTTTGGAGAGTTGCAGTTTTATTTACCCCATAGTAAGGACGACGCCTTAATCTAGCAGACGAAAAATGCGGTAAATTAATAGTGATGATTCCTTTGACCAAAATACATTGTGAGCGGTAATATCAAAATGACTCTACTAAAAGTAGGCACAAACTTTCATCAAAAAAATATATAAGGTATAATATCAGTCAATACTATTGCTCAAAAAATCTCTTATCGAAGTACACCACACAACTCATGGTGACACTAGCGCGCCCTGAAAACGGGCCTTCCCAGGGTACACTTCCCAGGTACAAAACGAAACAAACAAAACGTAGGTACTCGTAGTTACATTTTATAGCGTTTTTTACGAGGGATGGTGTAGGTATCTTGCATTATTTATAATAAAAAAAAACAATCTGTCTTTACTTTTGCATGTAAAAATCTGGAATACAGAGATTCGTGGTGACACTAGCGCGCCCTGAAAGCGGTAACAGACCGCGACGTGGGCGCCTTATCGCCCCGTCCTGGTCCAATCATATCTCCTTTGTTTGCCCATCGTCTCCTGCAAGACTACGCCATTGTCCAGCTAACTATAGTTAGGATTTTGATCAAAGGCTGTGTTTATACCTACATTTTGTAAACACGAAAGTTATTAAAGAAAGAAAGTTGGTAATTATGCCACTGAAAATTAATTTTCTAGGACACATTTCATATATTTAAAACATGTGTGATGGTATAGAATCGAACCGCCTGTTCACTCTGACTCAGTTTATCAGAATATTTAAACCATAATAATAAAAATATCTACGGTAGAAAGTTATTTTATTTAAAAATCTAACTAAAATGTTAGCTAGTGAACGATATTACGATAAGACTACAAAGACTTAAAGATACTAACAAATTTGCAGAGCACCGGGTAGGATACAAAATTACAAAGGACCAGGTGGCGTAACCCAGCTGATTGATTGATCCTAAACAACCCCTGTGCATGATCCTCAGCCGTTTGTCAAGAAGCGGCCGTAACTCTACCTGCTCCGGCCTTAACAAATCAAATAATTTAAAGGATACTTATTTGAAAATTTATCTACCTATCTCAAAAGTATTTTGTCAGCATTGTAAAATTATTAAAGCAAAATTCGAGGCCAGAGCAGTGTAAACGGCACTAGTTCAAAAATCGAGTTTTTGAACCAAGTAATTAGTAATATAATATAACCTATATTTTAGTAATATTCAAATAATACTATTTTTTTTTCATAATCATGTTTTCACGGTGAAGGAACCGAAGAAAAATGTAGAATTCATCAGTCTACACTAGATTACTCACGGGATTCCCGGGAGTACTGAGATCTAGCCCTAGTTTCACAAGCAAACACGCTAGGTTTGTCTCAACTCTTTCCCGAATAAAGTTTGCTAACTAAATAGACAGACATATTTATCATTTATCAGCTTCTGACCGCAGCTTCGCACCCGCTTTTCCGGGATAAAAAATAACCTTGTCCGTCCCCGGGATGGCATCTAACTCCCTGCCAAAATATTAAAATATTATCTTTAACACAATAAAGAACATAAACCAGGTAATGACAGAGGGTTTTCTTTTTAACACAAAAAACCCTAATTATATAGCGCACAAGCCCTAGACGAAACACAAAAACAACTATTATTTTGGTCGCTCTTGTAGAAGGGTCCAAAGCTCGTTTAGCTAACGATAAGCAATTTATTGTAGGAATGGCTGCGATTACGGAAATAACTGATTTGTTGTGCTGCATCGAGGCGGCACATCACAAAACTGACTCGTGATTTCAAGCAGAATGAACACATGAAAGTCCAAACTTTAATGCAAGCTAGGGAGGTAAAATTCGAAAATAAAAGCGTACGATGTGACTGTGAAAAAAAAACGGTTATTTTTTTAAGCTGAAATGAACAGATAAGTACTACACTTGATCATAGCCAAAAGGCCGAGAAGCTTAAATAAAAATATATTCTACAGATTTATATTCTAAAAGATAACATTTGAAATAGGTTCTTAGTGTACTTATTAAGTTAACGTACTTTCGTTATTACTTATGCTTCGCACTCTAATTATAAATTTCTTTATTCATTCGTCAAAGGTTTAAGTGTTTTTTGCTATCAACTAACCATTACTGTGGTCTTTTAAACTCCTTTTTTAGCTTTTTTTCTACGTTTAACAACAGTTCAATATAATCAACTAATGACATCGATTCTTTATTAGAATATTCTGAAAATTAATCACTATGATATCAATAATTAATACAATCAATCAATCTCACAAAATAATAAATCACATGTTCCAAAATAAATATGAAATTGCTCGTATCCTTTAAAAGGCTGAAAATCCTGAGCACTGTTTAGAATTATCCCAAAAATTAATTCTAACCTACTTTCCAACTCAATTATTTTTAACATTTAAAGCATCGTGATGATCCATCACACAGTGACGTTTTATGTTAATCGATCAACAAATTTACGTTTTTAGAACAGATACCTCAATGATTGATAATCGTTTACGATATAAAACCTTTTAAATAACGTTGCCTGAATTTTACTAAGTTTTACGTCATGTTACATGCTACGAAACATTTTCTACGCAAAAGTCATAGAGAAAAATCTCGCTGCAGTAAAATGTGGTTTTATTTTAGCTAGCTGGAATCACCAGAGTCGCCAGGGGATTGTAGAGTGGTGATAGCTTTGTACGATTTAAACGTATTGAAACGAAACTTTTTGTAAAATAAAATCGGATTTCTGCGGTACACTATGTCTGATGTAGACCGGGCTACGAAACTTCTTGTAGTTATAGTTAGTTATTAATTTAGTTAGTTTTTATTATTTTAATTTCGTTATTTAAATAATTATTCATGCAAGATTTATTTTATACACATTATTCAAAATTATTTTATAAAGATCTTTATAACATGAAAAGGTAAAGTGTTAAGGTAATTTGTTTTGAAAACTGCTAGAAAATTAAACACTTACACCACGTACAACGCGTAACTTTGAAATGCCCTTTCCTTTCAGCCGGAATGTAAACAAACACGGACTTCAAAAAGCAAGGTTCCTTGAAGGTTCTATGGGTAAAAATGTGACGTCACGAAATTTTGACTCGCGAAATTGAAATGCAAACTATGTTAGTAGCATTCAGGATTCTGACGATTACGACGATTACAGTCGACCTACACGAACACTCCGATCCACTTTACTTCTCAACAGTCACTGAAACCAGAGACTGATAAAATGATGGAGTGGTGATCTTAGAACGCTTCATCACGACTCAGACGACTAATGTGCACAGGGCGAATGTCCGCCTGCGACACAGGAGGGTTCGATTCCCGCTTCGTGACAAAATATTTGTACGATACGATCTGAAGATATTTATTCCGGGTGTTCTGGATGTTTTCTATTTAGTATTATAAAAATATATATGTATGTATGTAATCTATTAAGTTATTATCACAAAATACCTATAACCATAACATAAAGCTCTGCTTACTTTGGGGCTACATGATGCTGGTCCAGCATAAAGCTTGCATACACATGCCTGCAGCAGGCACACTTGCATGACAGCTCCTTACACGAGCCACCTATTGTCATCTGTAGACACTGACTGGCATGTCTGTTTCTGGCAAGCAATAAAAATTTACAGGCTTGCAATATGAAGGAGGCCATGTGGTGCCGGCTTACAGTTTGCACCATGCCAACTCATCCCGTGGGTGTCGTAAGAGGCGTAAGAAGCGACTTAGGGACATACACCGAGGGGCGGGCAGCAGCGCCTCTTGCATATTCTGCGATCTACCACCGACCTGCGATTCCTAACCCGCATGCCCATGGGGATTATTTGCATTATTCCTCAGAAGATAAAAAAATCAGGGGGAGGCCTGCCAGCAGTGGACCATTATAGGCTGTCGAGGCAATATGAAGGACATCGACGGGGCTACAATATGCCTGTATTGTATTATATATACATGCCTACGTGTGAACGCACGCATCAGCTACAATCATGCCTGTAGCTGATGAGTTGTCGTCATTGGATCACTTTTTTTTCTGACCCACGTCGACTTCACATGTGGACTAGAATAAAAAGCTAGCTACACAGTCATGTGTCTTGGAAATAATAGATACTTAGATAAATACATACATATTTATACAGACTTTTTTTATACAGGCATGCTAGAACGTAAATTGCATGCCAGATTTATGTCAATACCGTTAACTGGCATGCTACAGCCAGCTACTGTTTCGTTGTACTTGCATGTGAACATCGGACTATATTATTTCTTATTTACATTCTTGGGCAGACATCATTGATAATGTAGGCTTTGTCAAGTTACTGTGATTTCCTAGCCTTGCTTGTTTCTCTTTACCTTTGTTTTCACCAGCCCCCCCACCACGGGGATTGTTCTCTAGGGTAGAATAGACAATGTATTTCGATACGATGTCATTAACATCGTATCGAAATACATTGCGGAAATTTTTGAAGTTAGCTCTGTGTGGTGTAATTGTTCTCTATTCTACCCTAGACAACAATGCCCTTGCTAGGGGGGCTGGTCTAGAATTAAAACTCAAGTTGCATCTCAATAGTTCCGTCGTTATCTTGATCCAAAAATCTTTAAAAACTCGCCTTTTTAACTTTATTTGGATACTAAAATACATATTAATCCGTTTTTGGTTGACAACGTTGTTTGACGTAGATTGAAGTTCGGAGTTATCGTGTTTGGCCACTCTTAGGGCGGTAGGCGGTGTTGGGCGGCTCCGTGCTTGGTATAAAAGCGACGGCAAGGGCGGGCGGCGACACAACACTTGTGGCGGTCAAGGGTGGCTGACTGTTGGTCATCGGAAACTTCACACGAGACAGGTAAGTGGTTATTATAAATATAACTTAGAAATGTGAGTGAGGTCGATACATTTTACTGTTTTTTTTTCTTTGGTATTTTTTGAAAATTGTGAAAAATAAAAAATATGATTATTAATGACCATTTAAAACCATGAAGGCAAACTGAAATTTAATCTATAACATAAAATATTACAAACACTATTGAAATCGATATAAAAACCGTGTGTGAAAATTATCTGTTAGATATATCCAATATCAAACCTGTATGTTATTTCTAAATGTAAAATTCACTCCCAACTTTAGTAAGGTTTTATGAATACAAATTATCCCACCCGAAACTGTTATTACGAGCCCGGAAGTTAAATGCAAATTACCCGAATACCACTACGCTACTTATAACTCAAAACGACAATTTTCTTTTAAATGTTATGGGATGACCCAATTATTATTCTGAATTCTAATTTCTGTTGTTTTTTTTTTGTCAAAAAGGTATGAAAACATAACTTGACGAAAATTATATTATTTTTAACCGATAAAAAACAAAATACGAGGAGGGTCTATAGGCAGTGTATTTTTTATGAATGTGTGTTCGTCAATTTCTCCGATTTGGAAAAATCTTTTTATTGTATCTCAAGTTATTTCATTAAAAAATCCTGAAGGATAAGTATTTGTCCCGAAAAACTTAAAAAAAAACAGTGTAATTACTAAGAAATTTGAAGTCAGTGTTTTTTTTTTAAACAGCAAATTAATAATTGTTATATGTATTTACTAGGATCTAGTAAGTACGTGTTTTAATTTAAGCTGGAACAAAATAAACTTAATAAAGTGGAATTAAACAAATTACCTAATTACCAAAAATATTAAGTCACGCGTATAATCGCGGACAAAGGTAAATGTTATGCTAGCAAAGAATTTCGTGAATTTAGTAAGACTAAAAACATCTCCCTCCATCTTATAACAACCGGATGGACAGGTTGAGTGCGTTGAGTATCCTCAATGCTAACAACATAAATTTGGGAATGTTACATACAATACCTGAAAAATAACCGCTAACGTTCAACCGCAAAATGGCCGTATTAAAAACAATAAACAGTTTCAAAATAACAACTGAACTAACTATCCCCAAAGCTTGTAATTAATTTCAAGAATTCTAATAATTGTTAAACCGCCCAGTAATATTTACCTTAAGTCTGGAAGAATAATGAGTTCACACGTGAGATGAGCCGACATTATCCTAATGGTAAAGGTACTACAAAAGTATTTAAGGGTAATCTACCCGACAATGCGGCACGAATCGTATCAGGTAAGAGTTTCCCTTGCCTGAAAGGGTTTAAAGAAACTGTGTAAGGAATACTGAAAAGCGTTTTAGAATACAAAGTGCCGAGAGGAATGGGTTTTTGTTGTCTAGAAGTCAGCAAGTTAGTGGCGAGGGACAGCTTCGAGTGTTCACGCCATTTTATTGTTATATTATTCATGACAAATTGGGGTTTTCAAAATATTTCTGTGGGTTTATTGTAATACTATCAGCGCCTCGTGGTTTCAACGCGTAGTTTCCGTTCTCGTGAGAATTACGGGATAAAACATAACCTAATCATCAACATCAACATAAAAAATAAAATAAAATAAATAACCCAATCATCAACTACTATGTCACTCCCTGAAAAGAAAGCTTTCATAATATATCAGTTATCTAGTACCCATAACACAAGCTCTGCTTAGCTTGGGGCTAGATAATGCTGTTTGAATTGTCCAGCATTATTTATTTATTTATAATGATAAAAGAATTTTTTAAATCGTTCCAGCAGTTGTTAAGTTCATTCGTTACATACAATAACACAAATTTCAAGGAACAAGAGCTTACTTAACAACTAAAATGCAATCTTACTTTGAGATTCGAGAACTTTTTGCTTAAAGACGGCGGGTTTTATACGGTGGTTTTATTGCAGATACAATTTAATAACAGACGTTTTACTAGAACAAATTAAATATATCTCTTGAGACATGAACGCGGTTAGGACGAACAAGTTTCTATTGCAGACTTTTCGGACACCTTACTGAGACGAAGTAATTGTTTTGATTTATTATAGACTAGCGGTCCGCCCCAGCTTCGCACAGGTATATTCTAAAGTCTATGTTACTCAGTGATAATGTAGCTATCTAACGGCAAAAGAATTTTTGAAAACGGTAAAGTAGTTTTTAAGTTTATTCGTTACATACAAAAATACAAATATTTCCTCTTTATAATATTAGTGTAGAGTAGACGAAGCATAGCCAGCGCACATTCTAAGTATAAGCATAGTGTGAGCTTCTGTTTTCTGTTTCTACAATAGTCCAGTGTAAACTGACTGCTCGTTGGTCCAGAGAAGTGGTCTAGTTAGTGTTCTTGATAATAAGGTCCCGTCTTCAAGTCCCGGTTACGGGCCAGCGTTGTTACAAGATTTTTTTCCAAAGAAAATGTACTGTAGCAGCCCGGAGTCAGAAAGTCGGCGGTGTTACACCTCCGTGCCTCGGGTTGTTCCTTAGCCTAACCTCTCCCTGGTCAGTTTGGTCTATGGTCCCATTAGATTATGCACACCATGGTAGCGATTCTGTTGACATAAAACCTAAACTAAACTAGCCTAAAATTGTTGACGTCTCTTTTTTTCCAATCGAACAAAAGGGGACAGCAACATTTTTACGCTATTTTAGTTTAGGTTTTGTGCCAACAGAATCACTACCATTGTTAACATACATAAATATGACACAAGGAACGCCATCATATTTAGGTAGAACATCCTGTAAGAATAGAACTTTATGTTTATCAATATACAAAAATATACATATAAATACAATGACGCACATGGCTAGGCTAGTCTTCATTTATTTACTACTATTTACTACTTTTATTTATTAACTCAATGTCCACATGTGAAACTCTACCTACTTACCTACCACCTATTCAATTTGCTTTTAGATATTTTACCTTTTTTTTCTGAAGATATGAATGATATTTTGTATTTACCTGTTAAGCCAAATTATATGTATCTTCTTATAAATAGCAGAAACGAAAAGTTTACACAAAAAATGTATTTAATAATACTTAATAAAACTCATTTTTTATCGCCGTAGGAGCTAAATGTGCACTTATTTACGTCAATTTATACTTTTCTTAAAAAAAATAATGTATATTAGGAACCGCAGTTTTAAATTCCGGTCGTCTATTTTTCTATAAACCAATTTCACTTGAAATCATTTTGTGTTAACCATTCACAAGACATATAAGATACTAGATAAAACACTTTACCCTTTGCTGTTGGGATGAATTCCGAAAAGATAACAGGAATATGATCACATCATATCAATTTTCACGTACGCAAACAAAAGTCGAGGTGTTCATAGAAAGGTTGTTTTCCTTCTCAAATATGGCGAGACACAAGACATTTATTTTAGTTTTTCATTTTCTGGTCATCTTTATTTGTAGCTGAATATTTTTATTTATTATCTATCTTAAAATATGACATCAGAAAAACGAATCATAATACCCCAGACTAGAGAGGCTTGTAAAAGAGACGATTGACGAGTCACCAATAACTAAACAAAAAAAATTACAAATTTGTCAAATACTTTCTTGTGCAAAACTACTTACTATAAAATATCAGATTATCTAGCTAGACTAGAGGAAAAAAAGCTTGGGACGGGTTTTGCTCCAACTCGAAGAATAACAAATCACTGGCTTCTTCGTCGCTCCTTTACTTTCTACATACCGAAGCGACAGAAATCAAAAATATATTCCTTTATTTAATATGTATTTGATTTATATGTGTAATAAAGAGTAGGTACTTTTGATTCTTGATTTTATGAGTCAGCCGAGTACATAAACATCAGAAATGTGACAATAATTATAACTTAGGTAGGTACCCATACTATCATAAGTGCTAATGTGATTACTGCAATATTTAAAAAAATGTGGTTCCAATTATTACAATTAGCAAAGTTTTCAAACCTTAAAACCTTTTTGAAATATCTATTAAGAAGAGTAAATTATCATATTCAAATAGAAGCTGCTAAATAATATTTTTAGCTAAGCTCTGTAAGTATACGTGCAGGATAAGTTGAAAGCCACAATTAATTTCCTCAAAACAGCCCAAGTGTTTAGCGTCTAATGGTGCTTTAAGCCTTTACCCCTAAAACAATTCAAACTTTTGACCTAAAACATTACCCGAAGAATTAGTATAATACTGAGTATTATCGGTTTAATTTCTAGAAATTAAGTTAATGATTTCATGGGACAAAATTTCTGAAGGAAATGAAAACAAGCCGGCTTAGGCATATTCGTTAATAGACTAACATTAAACCTAGTAAAAATTTACAGCATTTAAAATTAACTTATTGTCATTTCCTTTTTTATAATATCTAAAATAACTTGTTTTACTTTAAACTAAACATCATAGCATTTTTAGGGACTGTGTTGTATAAAAAAAATATAATCATTAATTCTTAATGCATCTTAAGGAAAATCCGGATTTATGCGCCAGGAAGGATTCGTGGCCCGTTGCCAATAACCCTTTTACCAAAAATCGCAACCATATACATATATTTATATGTAGCCTAGAAAATTTGCATAAGTTTGATATAATCAAGACTTGATTGTGATTTTCAAATGCTTCTTAGCAGTGGTGCACTCTCACTGAGGCGACTTCCCGGATGTTACCCTTGGTAGTACATTACATAGCATTTTGGCGGTGGGTACGTAGCTAAGTGAAGCAGGAAATTATTCCACACCTTCACATCAAAACTATCATAAATCGTAACTTTCCGGAGTATTAAACGACAATCCTACTTGCTTTCCACTCATTAGCGAGGTTTAATAGGAGCTCACAGCGGCTTATGCTGAAGTTAGCGACGATAAACTGCTAAGTCAGCATGAAACTTTCGATTACCATGAATCTAAGTTAAATGATTAGAAAAGTTTCCGGATTTTGACGTGGTGATCTCGGACTATGAAATATTTTTAATGTAATTATTCTATGGACATCGGTAATTACTTCTTACACTAGAATTACACAACACAATGATGGCGTCGTTAGTAAGAAGTTTCGAAGATAAAATCTAGAGCGTGATTTTTTTTAATGGGAGTATAGTTTGACAGCACATCTTTCGTTCCAGAAATAAAGAGCTCGAACACAGATTGTGACGCAGAACCTTTAGATAATTGGTCTTATTTCTTAAAGCTTACTGAGGTTGGAAAACATTGTATAAAATATAGCAATTTGCACCACCCTCAACTCTTCCCGTGGGTGTCGGAAGATGCAACTAAGGGACATACACCGGCGGGTGGGCAGCAACGCCTCTTGCGATCTATCACCAAACTGCGATCCCCAACCCGCATGCTGGGCATGCGGGTTATGGGCTTTACCCTCATGAGATAAAAACCAATAAGGCGATTATCAGGGGGAGGCCTGCGTCTAGCAGTGGACCATTATATGTAAGCTGTTGAGTTGAGTTGAATACAAAACATGACTAGACTGAATAGTTGAACACCAGGTTCTTTTAATTTTATAGTGTTAGTGTTACACTTAGCTAAAAATTGTATGAATTTATGTCTCCAAAAATTTGTGACTGACGGGACTTGAACCTCTATAACTTCTTCTTCCACTCTGTGTGGGAATTCGTTGCGATTTACACCACTACGTCAATTATTTGAGAAAGTACGTAGCTTCTACAGGGCGGAAAGGGACTTGACTTGGGGGAGAATTAATAGAGATTACTCATGTATTCCAGAGTAGAAATATCAAACTGAACATCAAAAGTCTTTGTCATTTGAAGGCTATTTTTTGCGTGTGAAATCTTCCATAATAATGGAACAAAAAAGGTAAAATAATATATTCACGACAATAATGTCCAAAAGCCACAAAATGACGTTTCGTCTCCCCTGTAGTTGATATTGTGACACAAACGTATCGTTATTTTCATGCCGTAAATCATCTAAATCTGTAACGTCATTTTCGTTTTCATTTTCATTCGTCTTCCTTTATGATGTACGTTCTGAGACTCTATCACGAATAATTTGACGTATACGTGGTGAGCATCACTGAAGCAGCCCACATTCGAAAATCAAGTTAAGGGTACTACTTATTTCATTGTGTAACAGTGACGGCAAGTAGGTAAGGAAATAACTTCATGTTAACTCTAAAAACAATATTTTCTATTATCAATAGCCACAGTAGAAAATTGGCCCATTCGCTCAAACATTAGCTCAAAGGATTAGCAAGCTGAAGTGGCAGTGTTCTGGCCATATCTTGAGAATAACCGACAACCGCTGGGGTCAACGTGTTCTTGAGTGGAGACCGCGACTCGGCAAAATGTAGTAGTTAGACATTATGTCAGCAGGTTTTTAGTTGACATTTGTAGACTATAAAATTCCGACCACAAAGAACACAAACATACGTGTCGTGTTTTAAAATATTCGAGTACTTTTATGATTTAAACCGCAGTGTCCGCAGTTTCTGATTTACACAATATTTTGTGACAAAACTGAATAGCAGTGTCCTGTACCTAGTGTTTACATTTCTAAGTTCGGTGCATTCTGATATTAGGTATATCACAAGCCCTTGTTACAAGGCAATGGACTACAAGGAAAAAAATATTCTTCGCTCAGAACCAGGTAATTTATTAAGAAATATTTGTTCTCTGCATATTATCGTTTACAATTCCAGTTTTGTATGGGGATGTATTCTTCCAACATTAAACTTCATTAAACTATGTGAACCAAAAAATCTGATTTTTCGGTTCGCAATCTCAATTCGAACTTCGATATATAGAGTAAAAAATAACGTAAAGTACCTAAGAGAAAAAAAAACAAACACAATACAAAAACTTGCTTTTTGACTTCATGATTTAAGAATACTTACTTAAATATTTGTGATCACAGATGTTGCTAATCAGTTATCAATCAATCACAAACATCACTTTTAATTTGCCTCTTTTTATCTCAAAGATCTGTTATTCTTCACAGTTCATTTGCAAATTAACGCATAGCTACGACATTGCTGAAAATCATAACTTTAAATCTTAAAAGTCCCGTAAGAGCATCGTAAGTAGCTTACCAACAGAACTCTGATTTAAGTGCAGTGACCGACATCTGGTGCAGCTATAGGATTAGCAATACCCATTCCAAGATGAGTAGATGTGCGTCGTGTTCGAACTGAAAGAGATAACTGTATTAAGGATACTACAAATAGGGATTTTATTCTGCAATTTGGATGTTTATTAATACATTGTACACCTAGGCGAGAAAGTGCCTGATTCCTATAGTGTGTCATTGTGTGCTTATTCTGTTTTTGTTTTGAAAAAACTAAATCTTACTTCAATTGCTTAGTATGTACAATGTTTTTAAGTTTTTTGGGACAAATACTTATTTTTACTTATCCCTCGGGAATATAAATTTTGTGAGACCATCTCGGAATCATTTTCCATACAATACTGAAAGAATTTTCCAAATCGGTTCATTAGTGACGGAGAAATACATACATACAGCTGAAGATAAAACATCCGCCTCTTTTGTGTTTATTTGCTTAATAGTATATTTTTTACTAGGGACTAAACCACCCATTATAAACGAGGTTGTATATACCTCGTATGGTATAATATGGTTTTGGCCCGAGTGAGAAACTTTTCACTTCGAGTGTGAGAAAACAGAACAATCAAAACTTACCTTCTGTAAATATTGCACACTGATTTCACTTCTGTACTTCACGAATTTTTCGTCAGTCTTTAAACATCATATTTCTAGTGATTTTGACCGCTACAGATAGAATCATATTGATTATTTATTTGCCATTCTGTCCCATTTGCATATGTTAATTTTCGCTTGTTTTCGCAATTAAATAAGTCAAGTTCATCTACAGTTAATTTGAAGTAAAAAATATTCCAGAGATTTCGCGCTGATTGATACCAACTTTTTGTGTCTTCGTTACGCTCTTACACTCAACACAAAATTCTTCGCATTCTACAATGGAGGAACAATAACCATACAAAACATCCAACAATGACCAAAAAGGCGCATTCACTTCTATTTTCAGAAATAAATTCAAATGGAATCAATTTTCTTTGTGAATTTCCATTCACCACCAAAAAGTCGAGTCTTTATGCAAGAGATTTTATAGAGAAAAATTAAAAAGAAAAAATATATTTACTTCAAGGGGCGTATTCTCGAGTTTTGCGTCACGTATTAGCCACGCTATAATGACACACTTTTGGGCAAGAGAATTAAAAAAATCTATTGAGTAAGTCGAGACCGTTCAATTAAGAAATCAGAAATCAATTAGTGCCGAACGTTTCTTTCGGCTTACAAAAATAACTTCATAAACAAGTCAAATTAATTATAAATTATTATTAAAAGAACACAACGCGAGAAAACACGACCAAGTTATGTACAAGTCAGTTGTAACACCTACCCATTTCATAACCTGTGAAATTGCTAATCTTAGAAAACTGTTTCAAAGGTATTTCGCAGGCGGGTAAGGCTATGATGATGATGAAATAGAAAACAGCTCACGTCAATAAAAACCAATTTCAATAAAATCTCTGAAAGCAATTCATGAAAGTCAAAATCAATGAGTTTATTAATTGTTTCGCTCGCAATAATGAGATTGGCGGGTGCGGTTATCAACTCGCAAATTGGTTAACGTTATAAACATGTGAGAGTGACGCGCTTCTGTTGCAGGTGTTGAGGGGACTGTCAGAACTACGTAGGTAGATCGATTGTTTATTTAACATACCCGAACATCTTTTCGCGTCGACAGGGGTTTATCAACAATTCAATATTCTGTGTCCTAGGATAAAAATGTCTTTGTCTTCCAATCCGACTGATTCTCTGTTTCCCTTTGAAGTAGGTACACCGGTAAAAATGCAAACTAAAATAAAAGGTCAAACGTATCACTCGTCAAGTCTCGCTGGTGTACCGGCACCACAAACTGTACAAATGAGCTCGGTCACTTGGGACCATTATTATGACAACAGATATACAGTTTTCCTTTCCTACAAGAAAGATATACTTTAGCGCAAGGTTTTGCAAGGGGTTCGGTTTTGTGGCTTTTTCGATGTGTTCGAAATGACGTTTGTACACTTTTTACCTACAGCTACACTTATTTAATTCAATTCATTTAAAATAAAAAAATAATACAAATACTTGCTGTATATTCCTTCTTACATCCATTTTAATATTGAATACTGATCCAATACAAAATAAAGGGATAATGTTCCAATTTGTAGGTATTCCAAAAACATAAAACAGCGCTTCCGAGCCAACCAACAATTTATATTCATCACCAGTGAACCAAGACTCGAGAAAAATCTTGATTGTGCCCTTAGGAAACTTATTGTTTACCTTCATTAAAATTTCATGTTGATCCTGCACAACAACAGTGCGGAATGGGCTTGTTGTAAGAAGATAAGAAATTAAAAAGCATTAGAAGCGAGATGTAGCAGATTTAAAAATTAAATGAAAATTTTAATAATTTTTGTCGAAATAAAGGCGCTGACCTCCTATTTAGCGTAATATACCATTCAGCGAGCATGATACGTTACACCATGTGTTGCGATTGTGAATGGGGCTTCGATATATTCGTAAGCTTGAAGAATTGTAAAATAAACGCCTAAAATAATTGTTAATCTTTGCTTACATTGAGTACTGTGATTGTTTTCTATTAAGGCGTAGTGGGATCATGTAATAGTAATATTTATTTAATTAGATAGGGAAATTTGAAATAGGTTATATGGAATAATTCCCTTAGACCCCTGCTTTTTGCCAGCGCCTTCTATCTCCATACTGACTGCACGAACGCCCGCTGTGTAACACATGACGCACCGTAACGCGTCATAGCGGTCAGCGGAAGTGACATAAAAAGTTTTCGAAAGAAAACTCATGGGCGGCGAAGAAAAGAAAACTACGGGTACATACATTGAATATGTCCCAATCCCACTCATGCTCCTATAGAACACCCAAAATGCACTCTAATAAAGATTGTCTCAATAAGCGTAACTGTCTCCATTTTTGTAACGAGTTTTCACAATGATAAATTGATAATGCATTTTTCTTTTGTAACGCATCATTTTCATATCGGATTCATAACGGTAAAATTTTTAGAGTTGCCTTATGCACAAAAAAGACAAAACATAGTGCACTCTTGAGTTAATGAGACACCATTTGACTGATAAAATAATTAATAACCTACTTTTCTGCCGTTCCTCTGGCACACTCTGATGCAGGTTGAACAGATCAATTCAGCGATTCGACCAATTACTAATTCACGAGGCCTATTGTTAGCAATTCATAGATTGATCTCGCATCTAACGTAACAAGCAATAACCTTGTAAATTAATATCGTTTTACTTTCAATGAATAACATATACCGAAACATATTGGTTTTATACCCAAGAGTATCGGAACCAGCGATTAATCTTTTTGCTCTATTTCTCATTTTAATAAAAGGTAGTGTGTTACCGAAAGTGAAAAATAATCTTTTTGGCAGCCCACCGATTGTATTCATTTTATCGAAAGTATGTTTTGTATAGGTACAAATCGGAATACGGCTTCTAGCTTTATATGCTATGATAGGAACTGATGACAGTCTATGCCTCTTGGTAGATTCAAAGATATAGACAATAACTTTTTTGTTTATTACCGAAATGGGTAAAATCAAAGATGATATAAAGTAGCCTACGTTCCAGGTAAAATATTGTTCTCTCTTAGTGGGACATTAAGACAGATGCAGTAGGTAAGTATTTCTTCCGTTATTTTTACGAACTTCTGATAGGTAGTGATTATTTTTGTCGCATTATAAGGCATTGTGTCACTCAATAATATATAATAAATGCGGACGTTACATTGGATTTTAATAGAAATCCATGGGAAAATATAAGGATGAAAATATTTAGTAACAATTCTGTGCAAAACCTTTTCCGATAAGTCAGGCCAAGAATATCGCCAAGACTATACGCGTGGAGCTCGTAGTGGCAACATCTCTGGTGGGACTCAGACGTTATTGCTTGGCGCTCAGTGTCAGGGTCGAGTATTGTGGTGTTCTGATGATGTCTCGTGGAGAAACGAAACTTGTTAACGTTTTGCTTTAATAGATTTTTTCGTTTTGTAGTTGGTGTGGTTTTTTCTTCTACAACGCGGACTACATTTACCTATCTAGATAGTTATATCCGATAAGTCCTAACATTTAGTTAAAACTTATCGGAGAAGGATTTGCGCGGATTGTTACTAAATATTATCATCCTTATATTTTACTCAATAATAGAACCAAGAAATGTTTTCGGTGCAATATACATGTATAAAATATATATATACAAAGGAGAGCTTATCTCAAACAATGGCGTTTCTTTCATTATAATCCGGTCACGCGGCCGAATAGTTTCAGACAGAAGCATTCCTAGCTCTCTACAACTACTTTCTAATCTGCGGCACTGAACTGGGTCGCTTCTAAACGAGGCCTATTACGAATAATGTACGTACAACAGAGGTAACATCAACCTACGCTCTTAAAACCACTTTACACGGCGTACGACCCTTCTAACACCTTCAGGGAAGTTTCAAGTGGCTCTAGTCGCCAGAAAGTCCGAGTATCAGAGGATTAGGGCTACAATGGGCTACAAACTTAGTTTTATTGGAAATCTATATAAAGAATGCACAATGATTGTATGATAGTGACTGTGGCTGGTGTTGACTCACCAGCCAGTTGATTAGCGATTTAAAAAAGCGTTTTGGCAAAATGTAAAACGGCGACAATACTCCATCTTGAAGTAAAAAAATTGCAGTGTTTTAGTCATGTAAAACGATTTATCTACTTAGATGGAACAATATTGCTTCACGCTTCTACCATTAGAGTAGATGTGTCGCAAATGAACATTTTATACAATTAAGTGCAAAGTACAAGACTCAAATTACCTGTAAAAGCTTGGGGTGAAAAGTATCTACTTACCTTGTAGCTTCTTCGTAATGAATGACGTAGTAAGATTTTATATGAGTTATTGATTGAAAAAGCTGATGTTCCACTAGCTACGGCTGACTGGTACCTAAAATATCTCGTTATAAAAAATTACTTTGACCATTTGAAGCTGAAGCTGTCCTTTTAGATCCATCTCAAATATCAACCCTGTATGTTGAGACAACTTGGTTCAAGACAAACATTAAGTTAAGTACTTTGATCGATCTAAGGCAACCATTTTGGTTACGAGCAAAACACTTAAGCTTCTAGATCTCAATCAAGTTCAATAAAACATTTAGGATGTGAGATGAGAGTAAATTAAATTGATGAGGTAGGTATTATAAGATGAAATGAATAAGTAGGTACTT
The DNA here is from genome assembly GCA_946478455.1 of Eupithecia vulgata. NCBI lineage: Eukaryota > Metazoa > Arthropoda > Insecta > Lepidoptera > Geometridae > Eupithecia > Eupithecia vulgata. Next base: position 4,062,922 of record OX297869.1, on the reverse strand, counting down.
TATTCTACTGAGAATAATGTAAAAAACATAAAATAATATTTTATCTAAATCTAAAAAATCTCTATTTGACAAGTCTTAGCCTGTACACCGAAATTTTGTACAACTAAAATTTTTCATGTGTTTCACCTTTGACAATAAAGATTATTCTATTCTATTAAAATATTAACAATACAATAGGCGGGCTTATCGCTGAAAGCCATTTTTACTAGGCAACGTTGGTTTAAGGTTATTGGTTTTTATAGTGTTAACTGACATTTAAAATCTACGAATTTAAATTATATGTAGGTATCCGAAAAACGTCGAGTTCGTATTTTATTTTATATAATTTAACTTGCACTTTCGTTTAAATAACGTCCAAAATTTTCCAAATATTTGTGTTTCAACTTACATTGTAAATGTTCCATTTACTTGTAAATCTCCTGTTCGGGTATTTTAATTATTTTTCAAAGTTTGCACGCTGGTGTCGTCGCAGACTAATCCCGTTATTAGATCAGCCACCCTGATGAGAAGGCGGACCTCGCCTACAGCAGGTAAATTGGGTTTTATAATCATTACTTATAGAGTCGATCTACTTCACAAGGTTTTGCCATATTCGCTACCAAGGTTAGAAAGACATCGAAAGGGGTGTTCTTTCCGTTATTTATAGCTTCTGAAACTATCAAACGTATCATCTATTTATGTGTAATGGATGGTGGACACCCTTAAAGGGCTACTAAAGACGCCATTTTGTAAAAAACATAGGCATAGGATTTCGCATTCATAGAATCGGTACAGAACAGACCGCGTGTCTTGGCGCTTTTGTACAGAATGAAATGGAATATTAGGTCTATACCTACTCTCCTACTCTATACTCCTATGAGTATAAGAATCCTAGATTTCATGATTTGAACAGCAGTAGAATCTCAAAGATCATGAAAATGTTGATTTTTTCGAAAGACCAGCCATTAATCGTAAGGTAACTTGCCCAGGATTTTTGCTATAGTGCATACACTCTGGATATCTCCAAAAAAAAAAACAATACTGGACAATCCATCCAGCATCATCTAGCCCCAATCTAAGCAGCTGAGCTTGTGTTATGGGTACTTGATGACTGATATACATTACATAATGTGTTATAGATCGTTTATTATACATGGAACCACACCCGAAACAAATATTGTTAAGGCGGGATTCGAACCCGAAACCTCCTGTCCATCGCAGACGGATCTTCACCCACCACGCCACATCGGTCATCATTTCCGCTGATATAGTGGCATATGTGCTGCAGTAGACTGTTTCGAAAGTACGAAGCACATAGTCTTCGTTTTATTCGCGAATTTTCGTGTAAAGCCGCGTTCTAAAGCTACCATTTAATATTATACTCAGTGAATTACAACCCATTTCCCGGTTGTTCTATTCAACCCCAGTGTTCAAACAATCTGTTCTCAGAGCGTTAGGAAAGCTGGGGCTTAGTCTACTTCACACGTTCTGAGAATCTTTCTAATATTTTCGTAGGTTTTTGCTTTTTGGACACGCAAAACGAAAAAGGCGTGTTTGTAGAGCTTAGATTTTTTTCATCAATATCATATGGCCTACCATTTATAAATGTAATATCTATATCAACATATTATGGCCTAAATCCTCTCGGTTAGAAGAAACTTCGAACAAATAAAATATAGGGTGAGCAAATATTTTGATAATCCTAGAAAGCCGTGACATTTTTGCTTTAACACAATTTTTTCTTGCTTTAATACAAAGGATTTACAATTTGTTTAGACTAAGGGGTATAAAAGATTCATGAGGAACTTCGAAAGATTTGATTTGTATAAAAAAACCAAACGTGCTCTAAGAAAATAGACAAGGTAAGTTTGAAAAAACACTCGAACTATTTTTTCAGCGAAATAAGCTTCAAATAGACGACCGATGTGGCGCGGTGGGCGAAGGTCTGCCTGCAACGCAGAAGGTTGCGGGTTCGATTCCCGCCTCGGAACAAATATGTGTACGATCTGCAGACATTTGTTCAGGGTGTTCTGGTCGTTTTCTATATATAATTAAAAAAAAATCTATCTATGTATTGTATAATATTATGTATATCAGTTATCTAGTACCCATAACACAAGCTCTGCTTAGCTTGGGACTAGATAATGCTGTGTGAATTGTCCAGCATTATTTATTTATTTATTTTATTAATGGGAGGTTTAGTCTAGAATAAACAATGTACGTCTATTTAATGAAACTAAGCAGAAAAAATTGTTTTTTTATTTTTTTGTTTTTTTATCACTTACTCTGTCCCAATCCCAATGCTGGGCAAAGGTATCTCCCAAACTTTTCAATATTTCACGCTCGCCTGCTAATTTAGCCTGATTTAAACAACTTTTAACCGTCAAAACGAAAAACAAAACAGGAGGTATTTTCGGTTTATGTTTTTTTTTTCTTGTTTAAGTTCATCAATTTCTCCGTCAATCATGCACCGTATTTTTTATTCTTCCCGTTCTAAGTATATATCTTAAGTATATCACGAAGTGGAAAATTTTTAGTCAGGAGGTATTTGGTCCCAAAAAACATAAAAAAGTAATAATAAGAAATTTTAAGAAGATTTTAGTTATTTTAAAACAAATACCTACATTAGTGTTTTAATGCAATCATTTGTATTACCATATCACACATCTACATAATACATTTTTTTATAATAAAATATTTTATTCAGAAAGAAAATAACAATCAAATAACAAATTTAAATTTAAACTAGTATTTACAATAGAAACAATTAAGCTATCTGCAAACTGTTGCAAACAATCTACAGGTAGCTCAACTGATCCATATCTAATAAATTAAAACATTCTCACGGGTCACATTAATTTCGTAAACAAATTTATTCATTAATCTTCACGCAATAATTCTGGGCACTTATCCCGCTTCAGGTCCAGATTAAAGGTCTTTGTGGACCTTTGGACCTCTCCGAAAACCTTTCTTTGAGAGACCGAGACAGAACGAACAACGCGGGTTTTTGTAGAGTTTAATCTTTTTCAGATCTAAGTATTTATTTTACCGTAGATACTTGTGTTAGAGTGATTAATATGTCGATAAAGTGCTAATATCATAATTGACAGTATAGACTCTTACAACCCGAGTTGTATGAGTCTATACTGTATTATAAAATAGATTTTGGTGGCCACCAAGGGCAACTTCGTATCTCTGCCTAAACTAAATAGAGTAAAACTATTACAGAGGCATTAAAATAAAGCTTATGATAGGTATCACAAACTGGAAGAACGATTTTTGACAATTCCTTTGTTAAACGGAATAATAACATAAAGTAGGTGGCGGCGCTAGTTTGGGTGGGGTATGCACCTTAAAAAAAATTAAATTAATCCTAAAATCAAAAGCTCTAATTATTGTACCGAACTATCTTGTGGAATCCGGAATACTGTTTGCCAATGGAAGTGGAGTTCTATGTAACGTATCCATTACGTCACGAGGCGTCCTCTTCTCGAATCACATTCAGTGTCTACTTGACAGTACAGGCTTGAACTTCGTCTATTTTGTTCCTTGTCCCTAGATCTGACCAAACGGATAAAAAAAATTGTTTATTCCCATTTGTCTCCCTGATCTGTCCCCTTAGGGGGACAAATAGGAAAAAAGATTCTATCTGTCCCCCTGTCAGCCACCAGGGGACAGATAGAACTTTTTAAACAAAAAAAGTTCTATTGGTCCCCGTGTTAGTCACGAGGGGACAGATAGAACTTTTTAATTTAAAAAAAAAGTTCTATCTGTCCCCCTCTTTGCAACGGTGGGATACATAAAACTTTTTCAATAAATAAAAGTTCGATATGTCACCATTTTTCCTACCGTGGCAGAGATTAAAATGTTATTATTATTATGTATAATGTAAATAAGAAAGTTTGGATGGATGCCTCTTTACGCCAAAACTACTAAACGGATCGCGCTGAAATTGCATACAGGCCATTCTAAGACTGGAATAGAACATAGGCTATTTTATCGAGCAAATCAGTTCCCATGGGATGGAAATAACCATAAACAACGCGTGTGAAGTCGCGGGCAGAAACTCGTTGGTTATATTCGTTGCAAGTCTGATGAACTAGAAAAGCCTTTCGAAGCCGACAAGCGAATTTTTGACGAAAGGTAATTAATAATATAGAAACAGAAAAGTTAAGGCAACAATATCAGTAAGCCCGATCTAGCTGTTTTTACAAACAAATGTTTAAGGCGCATACAGCACCTAAACTAGCGCCACCACCTACTTTATGTTATTATTCTGTTTAACAAAGGAATTTTCAAAAATCCTTCTTCCAGTTTGTGATACCTATCATAAGCTTTATTTTAATGCCTCTGTAATAGTTTTATTCTATTTAGTTTAGGAAGAGATACGAAAATAGATTTTGGTGGCCACCAAGTGCAACTTCGTATCTCTTCCTAAACTAAATAGAATAAAACTATTACAGAGGCATTAAAAAAAAGCTTATGATAGGTATCACAAACTGGAAGAAGGATTTTTGAAAATTCCTTTGTTAAACGGAATAATAACATAAATTAGGTGGCGGCGCCACTTTGGGTCCGGTATGGGCCTTAAAGGAAAGAATCAAATATATATACGATAGGAAAACTATTGCTATTTCCCATTAAAGATTATAAATATTTTATATGATTGGTATTTTACTCGTAATAATGATTTAAGAGGACACTGTGACCCATGTTTAGTAAAATATCATAACACCGTTATTTTGTTTTCTTATAATAGATAGATAGAGAATACTCTCTTAATCACCATTAAAAAAACAAATCGTTTTAAATTTAACATATTTAAGTGAACAGCAATGGATTTGGCGGCCTAAAGCGATTTCTTCCAGACCACCAAAACAGTGTGTGAATTGTCCAGCATTATTTATTTATTTATCTTTATTTTGTTTTCTTATAATTGCGTAGCTTTCAGCTCATAATCGAAGTAGTCATTCTTAGACGAACTTGCTATTTATTATACCTATATATAAAACACAACAAAAACAGATATACCTATAGAATGAATAGCAGATGGGTATCATCTAATAAGGCGAGTAAACATAATTCGTACCATACCCCCTTATCTCTCATTTGGTCATTCAGTGACGCCATTTTGCTCGTGATTTACGACGTCATGTCCGAATCGCTAACACGATTTGGTGATACGTGACTTACCCCTTTATGTGGTGATGCTTTTTACGACGTTATTTTATTACTTGCATGGAAATGTGCGACTTAAGGTGGTACGACGCCACAGACAGGTATTTGACCCTAAAAGTTGGCCAAAAATATTTGGTACTTCTTATGATTCCCTAACAATGTTTTATTGAATTTTAAGCTTGGATAAGGTAAAACAAAGACAAGCATAATAGTTATAAGCATTTATTCATCATTTTCGTCGTCATCTTCGAAATTTGCATTTAAAATATCACTTTCTTGTAATAAGTTAAGCACATCAGCCGAAAGTGCCAGTTTTTTTTTATACTTCTTCTTTCTCATGCCCGCCAGGACAGGGTCGGAGGTTAATAAGAGTCTTTTTAAGACATCTTCGTTGCAAGCTACTCGGGAAAACTTTCGAGCGTAGTTGAGCCGGAACGTTCTAATATGTTTATTGCGGGCCTCTGCTGCTTCTTCGGACAATTGCCCAATAGGAAGAATTGCTTCCGCTACCACTTCAGCCCCATGTCGCAATACTTTATGTAATGTCGGAGACATTGGGTAAAAGTTATATAGGGAAACGTATAACTTAGCCGTTTCGTGACAATATCTTTCAAACGCCTCCACGTTTATTTTAAGACCACAGCATAGAGTGTCCAAAATAACTTTCAATTGATATATCAAATTTGGATCTATCCCAGTAATATTCGCCGATATTTCGAAGTTCTCAAAAAAGCGTCTACTTGTGTTTCCGTCATTGGTATTTCCAAAGTTTGATTTAGGTATATCTACCAAGAGGCCAAGTTGCTCCCGGAACTTATCTTGGATTTCTTTTTTTTTGTTCTCCACTGCTTGCTTTTCCTCTGCAGTAAGGCGAACATTCCATTTTTTTACGGGCAATCTATAGGCCACATGTAAAATGCTCTCGAAAAACCTTATGCGAGCATGTAACAAAGATAAGCCGAATTTCATGTTTTCTTTTTTGCATGGCATCGCTTTCTCCAAATCATTAAACTGTGATGACGTGGCGCCACATAAATAGCATCTCATGGTGGATTTAGTATGCGTAGCAGCATTGCATACTTTTCCATCGACCATAGTGAAAAGCATTTTATGCTTGATGGAAAACCCGTTGACTTCGCTTTTAGTGAGCTTTGTTATTTGAGATTGAATGTAATCAATTTCTTGGTTTGTTACGTCTGTGGTTTCTTTGACGAATCGCATTTTTATTGGCCGACAATACCGAGGTGAAGAAGGAGTAGGGTTTTGCCACAGAATTTTTTTTTCCGATCCGTAAACCAACTGTAGCGGAACCATAGAACTCTGGAATATGTTAGCGTCAGAATCGGCTTCATTTACAAATTTCATTTTGTACTGCATCTGTTGAGATCCATCGCAGCCCCATTTGCTTATTAAAACTAAAGTTTTTTTTTCTGATTCCGTCAGTTTTTCTTGCACTGCTTCACCGAGATGTAAAATCAATCGTTGTGCCGTGTGATCCATGAGTTGCTGAACCCTTACTTCAGCGCATGTTTCGGTTACTAGGTGGATTTCAGGATAGCACTCTTTCTTTAAGTTTTGCAATATTGAATAGCACGGATAAAAGCCTGGATTAGTATCTCGCACTATCTCATATTGGTCTCGTGTTAGGCCCGCTTCAGTGAACATAAACAAGGCACGTAAATGTCTTGATTTCCCCTGTTCTTCTTCAGCGGTACTTTTCTTGATGGCTGCTACATATTTCCTTGCTCTTCTGGGGCTTTTTGTCAAATCTTTGACAATTTTTGACGCATCTACTTTGCCCGTCTCCCGCAATTTCATCTGTGTTGCATACGTTAATTCATCTGTGTCAGACGATCTGAGTTCTTCCGTTTTTCGTCTTTTGCTTCTATCACTCAAGTCTAAGAACGACTTTTGAGGTCGGCCGGGACTTACTCCTGTAACTATAAGAAAAATATATGTACGCAAACACATAATATTTACATTCTATCCATTACCATCTCCAAAAAGTAATAACACTACATAATTATTTTGCATTTAAGCAAAATGGTTCAAAGCATAACACATAATAGAAGTAATATAATTTGGGTCTTTACCTGCTTTCGGTAACGATATGCATCCTTTGAGCCACTCGGTATTGTTTTCTAGGAATCTGGCCTTTGTGTTGCGAGCAGCTGACCACCTTTGTTTAAACTGATGCCGAATAATTGACAGTTTTTGCTTGACATCAGCAATATTTTGGTCATTTTTGGCGTATTGATTCAGCAGTTCCCGCTCCATAAATTGTAACTTTTCATTAAAAGTTGAGGCATTTGAGCTTTCCATTAAAATGAACAAATCATTTCGCGTTAAAACCCTCATTCCAGAAGAGCCTATAACAAAAAAATCACAATTTTTAAACAAAACTTCGTTTTCGGAGTATAGTATGTGCCAACGGAAAAAAATCACCAAAAAAAGCGGGGTACTTTGGGGTGGCTGTTTTGTACTTAATTACATCCTCTAAAGTCTACTCTATAACGAACAATTACAATTTAAGCTTAGAAATGGTGAGAAATATTACTTAACTCTCTTTGTTCTTCCAAAATGTGGGTTTTAATAGCAATTTTTCGGGTGTTTACATCTCAGGGATAAAAATGAAGAGAGACTATAGATTTGTTGTTAAAATTCAGTGACAAAGAAAGAACATACCTGGTTGAGCACAATCCATAGTGAAATCCAAGACACAATCGTTCATTCACTAAACGGCAAATTTTTCAAAACAATGAAATTTGAGCACAACGAACAATCACACGTACACTGTAGGCGAACGGTAACTTTCGACTGAGGCTCGAAACGTGTTGGGTGGCGCTAGCGCTGTGTGTTTTTTGCTATTGGTTGGAGAGGCTATACTAGTTTTTAGAAACAATGGTTTAGAGGGAGTAGAACTAATATAAAAAAAAGTGATTTTGGCCAACTTTTAGGGTCAAATACCTGTCTGGCCGGTTGGCGGGAATTTCAAATATTTTGTGGTTTTTATTTTTTTCTTCGTTACACAAGCAATAATAGCGTTTGAGCAAGAATTTGTGCTAAAGCTCAACATTTTCCCAAATGCTCCCAAAATAGAAATGAATAAAAAATAGTTTTGTTATGAGTTCATGGGAAATGGTTTACGATTTGCGGCAAATTAGTTTTTCGCTTGTTTTATTGCTGGTGGAACGCAGTTTTCGCTTGTTTTATTGCTGGTGGAACGCAGAAAAATTTTAAAGCACAAAAAAACTCGCTCCAACTCGCATCGAACCACCTTAATGGAGCTCAGATAAAATATTTGTTGTTGAATTGATTGACGAACGTATTAAACACAGGATTCTGCATTAGTGGGAAATTGAGGATCGTTTACTTTTAGACTTGAGTTCATAAAGGTGACAACCGATACACGGGGAAGGACTTTTGACAAAATAACCAAGGTTAAATTGTCTAAGGGAAGGACGCACTATAATTTTAGGACCATATTGGTCGAAACTTTTTATACAGCTGTTCCCCGGTGTTTTACTGGCGGTAAATTCGATTTCACATTTTTATGGGGGATTATTGCCGTAAACTTCCCTAGGAATTTGATAGGAGTTTTACCGGACAAAAAAAAGTAAAAGTAGCCTATGTTACTCTACATCATTTCAACGAAGTCTATGCCAAAAATCTAGTCGTTTGATTGCTTAGTAAGGGAGTGAAGGATAAACAAACAAAAAAAATCACTTTTGCATTTATAATAGCTAGGATTTCATGATTTATCTTTTTGGGGATTACCTAATGCTAAGCAGTTATCAACGTATAAAACGTATCTTCAAGGATTTTAAAACCTTTTACTTATAGTATTTATTCTTTCATCATCATCATCAGCCTACATTAGTCCACTGCTGGACATAGGCCTCCCCTAATGAGCACCATAGCGCCCTGTCTTCAGCTTCGCATCCAGCATCTGCCAGCAGTCTTTCGCAGATCGTCATCCCACCTGGTCGGAGGGCGTCCCGTCTACGTTTGCCGAATCGCTGTCTCCACTCAAGAACACGTTTACCCCAGCGGTTGTCGGTTCTTCTCGAGATGTGGCCAGCCCGCTGCCACTTCAGCTTGCTAATCCTTTGAGCTATGTCGATAACCTTGGTTCTCTGTCGGATGTATTCGTTGCGAATCCTATCCTTCAGAGAAACTCCGAGCATAGCGACTTTAAACTGGTGGACCAGCCCTACCGTGAGTGTCCACGTCTCTTTATAGTATTTTTTCTGTGCTTTCATTTAATCGTCCACTAACTCGATGAGATGTGAAGGTAAATGTCCAATTGCCCAAATACATTTTCTAAGCTATAAACAATAAAAGCACTTCGTCGGTCCAATCAGACCGCACTTCTGTTTAATTTATATTTTAATCAGAACAAACCGACGGTGCGTGAATGAGGTATGATTATGAATTAGGAAAATTTACATATTAAATTCAGATCTCTATCGCTTTTCGCCATTTTGTACCATGGACTGTAATGGGTAAACGTTTGTGGTACTCATGTACCACAGGACGTTTGAGTGGCTAGGCGGTGTGCAAAACTTTGACAGATTTCATGGATATCTCGATTAGATCTTTGTCATTATTTTTAGGTAGTTTTTTGTGCACGGTCAGCGAAGGTTCGCGGACGCAGGAGGTCGCAGGTTCAATTCCCGCCTTAGGACAAATGATTGTACGATTTGCAAATATTCTATGTTCCGGATGTTCTGTCTGTTTGATTGAAGAAATAAATAAAACTGGCCAAGTGCGAGTCGGACTCGCGCACGAAGGGTTCCGTACCTTTAAAACGGCAAAACTATCACGTTTGTTGTATGGAAGCCCCTTAAATATTTATTTTGTTCTGTTTTCTAGTGTTTGTTGACATAGCGGCACAGAAATAAATTATCGGTGAAAATTTCAACGGACAGGCGGACAGGAGTCTTAGTAATACAGTCCCGTTTTACCCCTTGGGTACGGAACCCTAAAAATACGTGTTTAATGTCTTGTTATAATATAACCAACGGACTAAATAGAATAACATTTTTTTACCCAGAAAACTAAACTAATATAAATACCTACTCCGTAGCGAAACAGAGAGAAACATCCTCCTCGTAGCGACGTCGGTTAAAAGGCTCAAAGAGAAAATCAGAAACGCCAGGCATATTTGTACACGGTCCGCAAATAGAGCCCTACCTGTACGTCCACCGAAATTACGGGCGGGGAGCGAAGTTGTAGTGTTTGCTTTGTATCACTTTTCATCTTAGCTATTTGTTCTTATGGTGAAAGGAACGGCCACGGGAGAGAAAAATGTCACCCATCCGGGTCGTACAACCGAGGCTGGGCAGTGAATGCGCTATAAATAAATAAAATCAATAATGCTGGACAATTCACACAGCATTACCTAGCCCCAAGCTAAGCAGAGCTTGTGTTATGGGTATTGGATAACTGATAAACATAATATAACACAAAACATAGATAGATATTTTTTATTGTACATAGAAAATGACCAGAACACCCTGATCAAATATCTGCAGATCGTACACACATTTGTTCCGAGGCGGGAATCGAGGCAGACCTTCGCCCACCGCGCCACAGAGGTCGTCTACTAATACTTTCATGACCAAGACTGTGGTTAGCACTGGTCATTCTACAGGTCGTTCATTAAGGGTGCTAGCACTGCTAATGCTGGGCAAGTTATGAAATAAGTACCCAAAAAAATTCTATTTCGGCGGGACTCGAACGCGCCCCACAGTAGGTACGGGTCTGCTCTAACCAACTAAGCCACGAAGTCTCAATCGGTTTCATCGAAATTTTTGGGACCTCTAACGGACTGTAGCGCCGGTGGCTCCACCTACAGAAGAAACATAAAAGTTTCCAAACCTGTTCAAAGAATAAAGTTACTTTTAGTTCGTTTGACGAGAGGTATTACCGTTGCTCAGTTCTAAGGATTTTTGTTACAGTGCTTGCCCACTCTGGGTACACTGGTTCATTTCTTAAAGATACCCAGTTCTTAAAGATACCCAGAGTGCGGGTAAGCATTATTACAAAAATCCTGGACATGCTACTTTACAACTAATAGCTGGTCTTTCAAAAAAATCAACATTTCCATGATCTTTGAGATCATACTGCTGTTCATATATGAAATCTAGGATTCTTTTACTCCTAAACCTAATATTCCATTAGATTCTGTACAAAAGTGCTAAGATAGTTTTTTGATTAGTTGCATACTTGCATAGAAAAAATATCTGAAATATCTCAATTATAGTTTTTTGTTTTAAAGTGCGTTACTCGCACTGGGAAAATTTTACTCTGAGGTTGGGGTGCGGGTTCGAAACCTGCCGAAATCGAAAATTTTTGGGAAGTTTTATATCTCAATTTTGATACATATTTGCGTTATTCTCTGAACCAATATGACTGACTGACTTGATTTTTTTATCTATAGGTACTAATATTATAAATGTGAAAGTGTGTTTGTTTGTTTGTCCTTCCTTCACGTCCTAACTAAGCAACCAATCGACATGATTTTTGGCATAGAGTTAGTTGAAGTTGAAAGGATGAAGGCTTTTATCCCATAAATCAGTTCCCATGGGATAGAAAAAACCTTCCTAAAGAACCTATCCGAGCGAAGCCACGTTCAGCAGCAAGTTAAAAAATAAAGCAATGGTAGGGTAACAGATTTGCTAAAATAATTCTTTGATTACTTGAACAGTACTCGTTTAATTAGAAGAAACTTTGATATTTGCACACCGGCCTTCTCTGTTTCGCTCCTATAAACGCGAAATCCTATGCCTATCTTTTTCACAAGTTACTTTAGAGGTTTGTATATCTAAAGTACTAACCTCTGTATATTATCTGGGCCTATGATTTGATCCATGAGTAATGCATCACCATGTATTCCAGGCGTTACACGGCCAATCCATCAGGCGTCATATTTGATTGATTGCGTTTGTTTCGCTCACCTTTGGGAACACACGCGGAACAGTAATGCTTGATTTGGTGCCGATTAACGTAGTATTACAGCTTTTGGGTAAGTTTTTTTGGGACATGCCTAGTTCTTAGCAAAATACGAATCTACGAACTATGGGCCATTTATTCCCCATGTACTGTGTCGTTGATTGTTAGCTTAACCCCCTCGTATGTTCTAGGTCTCGTAATTATATCAGCATTGGTTTATTTCTTTAAAAAAATTGCTATGAATCTTACTGTTTATTGAAGATAGTTTTAAAATAGATGGATTCATAGAAGTTGTCTTCAAACGTAACACTAAGCTAGCAATGAACGACACTGTACATAAAAATTTATTTCATGCTTTTTAGATTTATAAATGGTTAAAAAACTCATTCCCCATGCTAAGAGTCCGCGCCGCACCTTAACAATGACGTAGGCAAGCTAGAGCAGTGATGAGCGATTTTTTTTTTTATTTTAAATTATAAGCCGAAGCTAAAGATACTACTACAAAAAAGCCTTTTACTCCATTAGATGATTACATCAATGATGTAAATGCTTGGCCAGATGTCGCACAATGTTAAGGTTAGTTAGTCTTTTAAAAAATTACACCTACATAATTGGGTACTGACGACAGGGATATTGTTTATACTTCTTTCTGGTAATTATAGATAATTTATACCGAAATAAAGCACGCTAATTATTCATTTACCATTATTGAGTATTAAGTTTAGATTTATTATTTGCGTAATATTAGCGGAAACTTTTCTAGCTCTATTTGTTCTAGTTTAGAAATTAAATGCGATGCAGGAGGTTGCGTGTTCGATTCCCGACTCGGAACAAATGTGTGTACGATCTGCAGACATTTGTTCAGGGTGTTTTGGTCGTTTTCTATGTATTATAAAAAATATTCATCTATGTATTGTGTTATATTTGGTACCTACCATAAAACAAGCTCTGCTTAGCTTGGGGCTAGGTAATACTGTGTGAATTGTGCAGCATTATTTATTTATTTTAATTAAAAAATTTAAATTGCCGCTTCCTATCAGGCGCGCACTCTTCTGTCAGCTTCGTGGTATGAAAAATCTTTTTTTGCTCATCGCATTTCCAAATACAACTACGCTGAAAAGCTCTGCAACTTTTACTAAGTCCAGGAATTCAAAGTCACGTACATGACTTTTATTGAAACACAACACATTGTAGACTGTAGAGGTATTGACCAGCGCCAAATCGATGCGAAGTGCGAAAATGTGTTCTGGGGTCAGTAGAATACGGAACATTTTTGAGATGGAATAAAAGATTTGAAATCACTATTTCGTAGCTTAAAGAGCTTTTGTAGCATGTTTGCCTTTTTGGTGAAATGCAAGCTGCATAAGAATGGTCTCACGGTAAATGTTCTTGAAATATTCAGTGGGCTAGTTAAAGTCGGTCCCATAATAACTTACACCCTTGATAAGCTTACTAAAATAGCTATTCTATACACGGTTATAGAATCATAAATGTTCTTTATGAGTTACAAAACCAAAAGGCCCTGCCTTAAAAAACAAAAGGTAAGTGAATTAGACAGGTACATACATATGTATTTTACTCATCTGGTATTAATCGCGTAGTTGAAAATAATACAAAAAATACGTAATAAATAATAAATCTTTTGTATACTTATTTAATTTATTTAGTATATATTAATTTTTAAATAAAATACTCGATTCCTCTTCACAGAGAGTGAAGAGGAATCGCGTTTAAATAGTATGTTTTTGTAAATGAAATCGTTCTCCCAAATTCACTTCTAGAAGTTTCCTAGAGAACTGAATAGACCGCGTCATCTCGACACTTCAACAAAACGAGTCCAGATTTGAACCCGACACGGAGTCCTCATTAACGTTGCCGTTAGCACCCCATTGTCCGATGTCTGAGGGGTGCAGTGGGGTGGGCTAGGGGGTAAAAGAGTCTTGCATATCTATTGCTCGTGGTACACCTAAAAGAAAAAGAAATAAAGAAAACACATTTATTTGTAAAGTGATCGCAAAACAACTTGAGCTCTGTGATGTTAGCAAAAACAGCAACAAGAGTGTTCAGGTACAATCAAATAGAAAAGTGATATTTACCAAGTAGCATACTAGAAAACACTGTTACTAGATAGATTACAAAAATAGATTAAAAAAACAGATATTATGAGAAGTAACCTGGATGTTTGTCTATTATTTAATTCTATTTATTTTTTCCTTGCTTGTTCTCCAACTTCGTAGTAACGCGAAGAAAACGCAAAATTACTATTTGCTGTAGTTACAAGAGTTTGAACAATGCGATGCAGATGGTAGACTACCAAATGTAAAAGGTACTTTGAAAGACCAATGGAATATGTAAAATCTTGTAAATAAATAAATAAAAAAAAATGTCAGGTAGGTAAATGTTTGTCAATTTTAGGCAGACTTAAATATACTCCGCCAGCACGTTCTGAGTCTGAAAATTTGGAAGGAATAATCCAATCTTTTTTCAAAATATAAATAACCAACCTCGCCGATACCAAACTCGATACAAACACAACCTTGTCATGCCGGCATCAAAATTAAAAATTCACCAATCAGCGTGCGATGGCAGTCAAAATTTATAATAAAATACCAGAAAACATCAAATTTATAGAAAAAAATAGGTAACGTTTTCGAATACAAACTAAAGGCGATACTCATAAAAAATGGTTTTACGAACTTGACGAATTCTTCATTGATAATTTTAGCGACTCGTAATATTTCATAATAGGTATATAATACATAGTTCATCATAATTAGAAAGGCATGATACCTGGCCAGTCTTCCATTGCAACACCCTAAATGGGTACATACTGTGAACATTTTATTAACACTCACATAATCACTAAGACCTGATGACTGTATGAATGCAATAAATAAAACTCTGAATACTGAAAAGCGTATAAACTGAAGTTATACACAATACATACTATATAAAATAATATTATTTTGTCTGTCATGTCACGTGTCTGGCACGCTCAAAGTCTGCAGATATAAACGAACCTTTAGACTTCATTTATCGATTCCCACAGCAAAAGGGGTTGGCGGCGGTGCGTGAAAAATATCACGAGAATATATATAGTGAAAAATATCACGAGGACATCTGGCAAGTCGTTATCGAGATGCGAAGCGTACCTGTCTCTGACAGACCAGACAGCATAAATTACCCATGACAGATCTGTCAAAATCGGTGCGTGAGCCAACATCTAAGTGTGAGGTTTTATGTGTAAATTATTTCGTTGACTAGTTTCTCCTTTGTGGGTGAGTAGATGTTATTATATACTCGCACTTGACAGTTCTTGTTTTAATTTATATTTCTTCTTTTCCACTGCATTGATGATAATCGTCCTTTTACTTTAAATCTATTATTTGCTGTTTTTTTTACCTAACAATAAAACATGATCTGTGTTTTAAAATGCACTTCTAATGTAGTATTCTAAACGTTAACTCAAAACAAAGTTTTCCCGTAAAATGAAACTTATTAAAATCTGATCTCGCACCGTTCGTATTGTAGAAATAAAAACTTTACTTGAATTATATTTCTTATTTTCTGCTTGCATCTCTTGGAAAATGCTATATTTTTATAAAATTAAAAGGTTTTTAATAACGTTGACAATTAATCTGTCTTAGGTCTTAGACGATCTCTGTGGCGCGGCGGGCGAAGTCCGCCTGCGACGCAAGAGGTTGCGTGTTCGATTCCCACTTGGTACAAATTTTTAGGGCTGTATAATAATAAAATTCCTTGTCTTTTTCATGAATTAGCGTCTTCTGATCCTAAACATTTTACTTCATAGATGATCATTATCATTTCCATGCATTTGGTACTTAACTTAGTGATTGTGAATTTAACTTGAACTTGATATTGTAAGTCATAAGCTATGGTATGAATGACTATGACACACTTGACGAATAATTACGTAAAACCTTTGTCCCACTGCCACGCACGGAGACTCTACGTCCGTGTGGCTAGCCACGCGTGTGTAGCCTCTCCATGCGTGCGAAGCAAAGTAAAGCTAACTTCGTTTTACAAGAAAATGTACCTATATGATAACGTCCACTAAAACCCACGATGCACGGTCGCACGAAATTCATAACGTCATTGCTACACGCGTGGCTGACTCGAATATGGCACCAATGAAGCTCAACGCTGTCAACGCTATACACGTAAACCGATAATAATCCACGTTGTCAAAAAACGAACCCACGCAGCTATTGCACTGCGTGGCCGTGTACAAGGTGCGTGTAGTCATAGTGTGTGTAGCAGTGAAAACGTAGACCCACGTTCAGTTCACAGTCAGCATTTCGAAATCTTCAACAATCACCGTCATATTTCAGACAATTTAATCAAGAATTTAATGAATTATACTATTCATGTAAAACTTTCTCCTGATTCACGGCATCTGTTGGAGAAAATCGTATAAAAATCAGTTTGATGGTTTTTTGGTTTTAGTTTATCGTGTTCAGACGGAAGTGTTAGGAAAATTTATTTTGGCTTAAGAAATTAGCTAAGAGGTAGCAATAAGTAATATAGTGTGGGTATATTAATATATTGGATGTGATAACTGATAACACGTTGTTTTTTTCTTTGTTAGAATAAGGAGAGCGTCGTTCGCAGTTAGTACTTTTCTTAAAGGGGGAGGACAGTCTATGACATTTTAAGCTGAGCTGTTGCTCATTTCGCGATGGTCATAAAGCTTAGTGCTGCTTCATCGTAAAACTTTAATAAAACCTGATTCAATTTTCAGATAAGTACCTAGATTAAAACTATTTTGATTTAAATGATAAGAAAATTGTATCAAAGCTTACAATAAAGTTGATTAAATTAAAATTGTTAACGCTGTGCGACATTTTGAATGTTTGTATATTGATTACGTTTTTCTTTTTTTAACCGTCTTCAGTAGGTGTTTCTATAATTCGGCTATGTAATTTTTTGTGAAAGTATGTATATCGATTTCTACATCAATAAATTTTAAATTCGTTGAACTGCTTTGATGCCATATAATTTGTGTTATAATTTTGCCAGAACGCGGCCATAATGCAGTTGCATTGTTTTATCGTTTTCGTGACAGTAATTTTGTGCAAATGACTATTCAAATCAATAGTTAGTTAGCTTATTGACCATCATCGGAGCAATTAATTATGCTCGACATTGCATGTCCTTTCAATAATGGAATTTCATTCCCAAATGAAACTTTACAGACTCAATATTTAGGTTACAAACATAGTGGAGTATCCGATTAAAGCAGAGATGGGGAAAATAGGGACTTGCTCTTTAAATAACAAAGTGAGCAATTAAATAATTATTTATTTAAAGCAGGAAAATAGGTCTGACAATAAATAAGATATTATGAAATCAGCTAAGTGCTTCACTAACAAATATACAACATCTTTTTGCATCTATTAAATTCTTAATAAAGCAGAAGTAGAGAGATTGAAAATACAGTCGTCGTCATTATTATGTTTCTTTATTTGTAAATAAAAAACTAAAGCAAATATACATTATTATTATTTAAGTGTTATAACTTGAGTAATTTCGCAAATACACTATAATGCAACTTTGCCGAAAAATTGCAAACTCAGATAAAGAGATAAAGATACATTTATTTGGCAAACAGGTACAGGTATATACAGGTTTACAGCAATATTAATAATATAATAGTTATAATTAGGTACATTTACATACTACACAAAAAAGTTGCAAGCAGAGAGTAGGTAGGCACGAAAAAACAAGTGAACACAGATGAGACGAAGAAACTAACTTAATCATATCTGCACTACTATCTACACAATCTAAAAGATTTTGTAAATAGAGGTGCCCGTGCTGTGTAATCTACCTAGCTCCATTTACTGGTCCCCTAGCACGGGGATTGTTGTCTAGGGTAGAATAGAGAAAAATTACGTCACTTCGTTATAGAATGCGTAAGTTGTTAGAAACGCACTCCTTCCACTTCAATAATGTACGCAATGTACGGCGATGCGATGTCATTATTGTCTATTCTACCCTAGACAACAATCCCCGTGGTAGGGGGGCTGCAGTGTGTACCTACGTGGCATTCTGTGATACAGGTATCTTTATACAATATTGTCGACTGTGTTGACCCTGTTGGTCAAAAAGGGTCAAAAAGTCACTCAGAAGAACAAAAATTATAGTAAATATCCCATAAGTAATTTAAAGCAGGCATTTTCCTACATTCCAGTCCTCAGACTACACTCGGCATTTTAAGAAGATAAACTTCTCAAATAAGAATAAACCAGTGCAATAAAAAAATATGTAGACTGTACCGACAGAAGTTTTACGATGCCTCGTTTAGAATGTGCTTGTGGGCGAGAAGGTATCAATATTCCATTTTGAATAATTCTGCTCGGGAATCCGTATCCTAACTTTTCTTGTTAACAATTTTGCATGCCATTGTGCTACATATTCAAATTCAAAAGACGTGGTAAATTTAATACACTTTTTGTAAATGAGGACCGAAAAGTATTCGTTAATTATGCCACTTGCTAATATTTTTTATATTTTATCACTAGCAACATTTGTTCTTAGGTTTAGATTAAGGGCTATTTTTCAATCGAAGAAAAAAACGGTGGAGGAACTCAAGTAGTACCTATATATATTATTTTTATATCAGACGACGCATAATTTACAAAGTCCGATTTTGATGATTCTTTTACTATTGTATAGAGAGTGATCCCGAGGTGATCCCATATAATGTTTTTCCCGAGGGTATTTATCCCGTAAAACTTAAAAAATCACCCTAGCAAACACCTAATGTGTCAGTTCGAAACCTTTATATGAATACTATTTACCGAAATTAGATGCCGGTTTATAGTTTTTTTAAACAGGCCAAACGATATGTCTTGTAAAGCTTTATCTTACAATATATGACATGCGGATTTCTGTCTCTTGCGGGCCACCCGAAAATGGCCGGCCCAGGAATCGAATACATAGTCTATTTGCCAGGATATCGTAAAAAGGCCACTATACTAAAACTGACCACTATTATTTATTTATCTGACGACCTCTGGTAGCGGGGTGGGCGAAGGTCCACCTGCGATGTAGGCGGTTATGGGTTCGATTTCCGCATCGGGACAAATGTTTGTACGATCTGCAGATATTTTTTCTGTTGTGTTCTGGTGTTCTGATCGTTTTCTGTGTATAAAAAAATATATCTGTATATTTTATTGTATTAAGTATATCAGTTATCTAGTACCCATAACATAAGCACTGCTTGGTTTGGGGTTAGATAATGTTGAGTGAATTATCCAGCATTATTTATTATTTATTTCTACAGTTGACCACAGCAGGATTATGTTATCAGAATCATTCAGTTAAAGGGCATTAAGCAAAAAGGATTTAACACACGAAGAATCCAATTTATTGGTTAATAATGGTATATATTTCATTGGACTAAGATGGCCGAACGTAAAATTGAACTTTCGCTGGCTTTTACGGCCATTGGAGCCGAGTTGATGAAGGAGACTCTATTGAGAACACTTCGCAGTTTAGTGGCTCTTTTATATAAGTTAAATTGCATTTGAGTGGGTTCGATTCTTGTGGATAAACACATAAATTTTCAGATCTGTAAACAACGAATAAACCAATAATTATTTATATTACAACAGATTGTTGTAAAATAATTAAATTATTATACACAACAATCATTAAAAATAAATTATATAATAGATCCCATTTGAGTACCTCTTGTTAGTATTAGCTTAGCATAAGCACCGCAATCCTATGATATTCTCCGCACACCTTGGTTGCCTGAAAGAAATCGGTATAAGCGATAAGGCTGCCAATTCCATGCCTTTCTATAGGGTAAGTTAAAAATAAATTTTAATTTAACCTGAATGTTTTATAAGACTATGAAACTATGAATTAAAGCATTACCTGTATATCTATCTAAAATTTGTTATAAAAACTACGAAAAAAAGATTAACAACAAATAAAGACCATTTTCCTTAACGAGGTAATACTTTGTTGAAAATGCGTTTATTGTCACATTTTTTTAAAATAAGATCTTGATGACTGTAACGCGGCGGGCGAAAGCCTGCCTGCGACGCAGGAGGTTGCGGGTTTGATTTCCGCCTTGGGACAAATGCATTACGATCTCCAATTATCTGATCCGGGTGTTCTGGGTCAATTCATAATAAAAAATATATGGCTATGTAATTTAATCTACCTATTATTTTCATCAGTCATCAAGTACCCATAACACAAGCTCTGCTTAGCTTGGTGCTAGATGATGATCTGTGGATTCTTTATTATTTATTCATTTATATATTTATCATTGTTCTGACGACATCTTCTAAACATCGGGTTGTAGTTAGAGGTGTTATTGTTATGAAACTGTAGGACAATGCTGTTGACTTGTAATTTTTAGACCCCTCAAATAATGTGGTTTGTTTTAGGAATTAATAAGTAACTCCAAGCTTCAGGATTCAAACTCTCCCTCCAATTTTCATGTTAAATCGCATCAAAACGAGCTAAATTATTTCCTTACATAATGGACTGCTGGACGCAGGCCTCCCCCTGATTTTTTTCTGATTTTTTCCAGATTTTTTTGTTGGGAATCGCAGTTCGGTGGTAGATCTATTCTGTAAGAGGCGCTGCTGCCCGCCCCCCGGTGTATATCCCTAAGTCGCCTTATACGACAACCACGGGAAGATTTGGGGTGTTGCAAATTCTAAGCCAGCACCACACGGCTGTTTAGTAAGGTAGTCTTAATCAATTGTATGCATGTTGTATCTGGATTCTAACTGCAACAAATACAACATGGTTTAACTTACAGGTATATAGAGGACAGTGAAAGTTAAGCCTTTAAGTTGGATGTGTGAGTTTTAAGTTAGTTTCAGGCGTCACTCGGCCTAACTTGATCACTAACTTTGACAACACCCACAGGCAATCAGTCTTTCGGGACTACTACATATTTAAAAGCTAACACAGCTACAGTCAGCGTCAAAATGATATGAGCGTCTAGAGTGGTCAAAATGATCGGAAAAACATAAAAGCAATTTGATTTACGCAGTTCGAATCATCATGTTTTATGTAATTTAAAGTTACATAAATATTATTTGTAAGTTCCAAACATTGCTTTCAAGCAAATGCCTAAATTCATGTTGGAATTTAGGCACTTTTGCCGATTCTAATGGAACAGAATTATGACTCCATATTTCACGTTCAACAAAGGCATTGCCCATTATTTACTGCCTTGTAAATTGTATTTCTCCCTCATGATGTACTTGTAATATAATGAGGTAACTTTTTGTTCAATATACAACCTCGTTTTTTTATTCATCATAAATATGGCTACCAAATCTGTTCAAATAAGAAAAATGTTTTAAGTGAGGGGAATATTTTGTAGAGAAGTCTCATCATCATTGTCAGCCTATATTAGTCCACTGCTGGACATAGGCCTCTCTTAATGAGTACCATAGCGCCCTGTCATCAGCTTGCTGCATCCAGCATCTGCCAGCAGTCTTTCGCAAATCGTCATCCCACCTGGTCAGAGGGCGTTCTACACTACGTTAGCCGAGTTGCGATCTCCACTCAAGAACACGTTTATTCTAGCGGTTATCGGTTCTTCTCGAGATAAAGCCAGCCCACTGCCACCTCAGCTTGCTAATCCTTTGAGCTATTTCGATAACCTTGGTTCTCTGTCGTATGTATTCGTTGCGAATCCTATCATTCAGAGAATTCCGAGCATAGCTCTCTCCGTAGCTCGCTGGTCGACTATAAAGTAAAATATGTCTAGATTAAAAAAAAAAAATTATGGACGTAATTTCAAATTAATGGGAAAGTATGTTTGTATGGGGCTTGGAGGTTCGCAACCACCAAAAGATATTTGCTGACATTGAATTAAGTATCGACTCGCTTCTTTTTATTCTATAAACAACGCGTGCCAATCCACGGGCAAAACCTAGTACCTAAATACTAAGCAAAAATAAGTGGCGACGATAATTTAACCCATATTATCTAAGCATAAGACATAATTCAATAATAAGTACCTGCCAACAGCAAAGAATTACCCATTTTATTAAATTTTCAGAACCCAAAGCACTGTTCGAAAGAGATAAAGGTCGTGGGCGAGTTGTCAGGCTGTCTTGTATAGCACAAAGGAAATGTCCGGCCGTTTTAATGAAATTTAATTGTACTGCGAAATCGCTGTGGTTAAACGTTCTCGAATTATAATGTCCTAGTAGAAGTTTTCTGCACGTTTACAAAAAAAAATTGTTTGAAATTAAGACCGAATGTATAACAACTAATAATGCAAGACTCGAAAAAGAATTGGCTCTGTCCTTAGACAATTTAACCCGCTGTCAGATCTTTCGGAAGAACAGCGTTGGTTGCAAGCAAATACAACCGACTCATTTGGAGAGATCCCTCTCCAAATGAGTCGGTTGTATTTGCGTTTTGTGACTCATGCAAATTGCAACACGAAAATATATTCATTTAGTTTTTTTAGTTTTAAGGAGACTAAAGAACAGAAATATTATTTCTATATACAAATAAGAATAATATACTTCCCCGAATTAGATTTAAAATTGAAATAATACTTAAGTAAAAATGAAAATTTCAATACAAATTATAACTACATAGTATGTTTTTACTTACACTGAAACAATTGAGCGAACAGTAGATTGTTGTAAATAATCTACAGATATCTCAACTGATTAAGATAATAGCACAGGATTCATAACAACATAATATCCTAAAATATACGAGAGCATTATAATTTGGAGGAAACTCTGTACAACGTCAAGTATTTTAAGCACCAATAAATTTTCCGTGCACTGCTGGTTTCGTTTGGATGGTTTTCTTTAAGAAAACCATTGCGACTTTTACATTAAGAACATTTGTGGCAACAATATGCAGGGCACAAATATAAATCAATTTCGAACAAGAGATACGCAAGATTTCTTTTTGAAAAACTAGTTGATACCCGCGGCTTCGCACGCGGTTTTCAAGTAGCTTAAGTTCGTCCCCGGGATACCATTTACCTCACTACCAAATTTCATAAAGATCCGTTCAGCCGTTTAGGTGAAAAGGTAACAAACGGACAAACAGACACACAGTCAGACGGACAGAACTCTGTCCATCTCTCTGTTTGTCTGTATGTCAATGAAACTTTATTCGAATTTATAATATAACTAGCGAACCGCCCTGGCTCCGCACAGGCATATCCCGGCCTATGTTATCTTTGAAGTAAGGTTAAGTTAGATTTTGATAATTGAATTTTTAACATTATCAAAAAAAAATATTTTCTTATAATTCCTTTAAGAGTGTCTTGATTTTTTTCTAGATTAGCAGAAACTAATCGTACTCCTTTTGATTTTGCAGAGGGTGAAAGAGAGTTAGTTTCAGGATAATTTTTTTTGGCGGAATATTCTAGAATTTTATTTATAAGTAACTATTTACTTTAATGTAGGAGTAATAGTAAAAGAATTTTTATATCGGTCCAGTAGTTTCAAAACCATTCAAACAAACAAACAAATCTTTCCTGTTTACAATATTACTGTAGATTGTCAATTTTATGGATATGAAGAATGAAGAAATTATATGGACATTTTGCCTAGGATTCAATTCCACAAGGTAAATGCATTAGCTTATGATAAAACTTTTACAGCTCTTAAATGAAGCCCTAGTCATAAAACACCTCCAGAATAATCCATTTAGCTTTGCTTCGACTACTTTTAAACAATATCTCGAGTTCCATTCAAATTTCAAAATAACGTCCAATAACCCTTAAAACCTCTTGATTACAAGGGGGTGTACCACTGGGGAGTGGTGTGAACAGGAACGCTATGCCCCACGGCACGTTCTAGAGTGGTGGATGTTTTCTTTCGATAGAAGATACCTAGAGTTCTTGTGTTCACTAGACCACCGTACTTCTATTAAGAATTTTTATTTGATAGAACTGGGATTTAACTTTGTTTCATTGACTGCGTTCTTAAATCGACTCACCTAACAAGAACTCTATAATTCAATACTCAATACCGCTACTAAAAAAGGAAATCTTTCAAACTACATTTTAAATCTAACTTAACTCAGATTTTTACCCACTGTCATCGTTTTCCACGAACAATAATCGACATGTCAGTAAGGCAGTGTGCACACTGTCTATCCGTCCCGTGTTGTATTGTATGCGACGTACCTAAGGGTCGCCGCACACAGGCCACGTACGAGAGCCACAAACGCCGCCACGAGAAGCTAGAAACGGCTACAAAGGTAGCACAAGCGCGCAACAGCCACGTGTGGTCGGTGGTCAACACTTGCGGTCGCTGGCTGCTACTTGTGTTACTATATATTTTTTGTGTCGGCGTCATATTCAATAATCCTACATATATGTAGTAACGTGTCAAGTACATTTAAGTAACAAACATTTATATATTACGCCTCTTAAGTGCCGAAAATCCTGAATTACTTAATAATTTATAATGTTTTAATGCCCGTAACCTGGTTGGTATTCTTTGAGTGGCCGGTGCGGGCTACAAGAAGCCACCAACGACGATTTGTAGCGTGTGGCGGCCGCCGGCGTCAACCGTATGCGGCAAGTCTATATAAATAAATGTATGAAAACTACAGGAAATATGTCGGTGGCTCTATTTTGTGGGTGTGGCCTATGGCCCGTTTGCGGCGACTCTAAGAGGCAGTGCGCACGCTGTCTATCCGTCCCTTATTGTTTACGACATGCCTTATCTATGCTGGCATCGCCTTGGCTTTGTCGCATTAGTTCCAAGCTTCTTTTGTTACTCACTTTATTATTCTACACTTGAGGTATTTTGTGAAAACCGTGCGTTTCGCAAAGAAACAGCTGTAGAGGATTAAAAATGTAAGCCGAAGAAATATAAAACCTTTTTGATATTTTTAGACGCAGAAGTTGTGCACTTTTCTTTAGTTTTTATCCTCCAACGCAAAAAGAGGTGTTAGCAGTTACCAGTCGATATCTAATTTTTCTTAGTATTTTCTTACGCTTCTATTGAATATTTTTTACCAGCTTTTCAATCAGTATTAACCTAAACCATAACCAAGTCCATATTTGCCCCCTGAGTGCAATTCACCTGAGCTTAAACCATAATTTAATTTTGCTCTTGAGTCCCAAAAAAGTTGATAAATATTAATTGTCCACAACTCGAGGGTACTACAAACTGAAAACGAGCGAAAAGGTTAGCGAATGTGGGTGTAAGTTACAGTGATATAGAGTTAGCGAAAATTTGGCCGAAAATAAAGCTTTTTTCGTTTCGTCGGATGAAAATTGCTTTTTAACCGAATTCTGGGCGAATTATTGCTCGGTTCTGAGTATCAGATTAGCTACGGTGAAGTCATGAATTCTGCTTCTTGTGCAATATTCTGCAAAATCACTGGGCAGTGGTTGTTCGCTTTTCAAAAAGATACTAAATTAAACGAAATAACGCTTAATTTTTTTTTAATGAGCTCGATAAAGTAGCTTTCACGCATGTCGTTTAAAAAGGTATATTTAGAGCATATTTTAATTAAAATGTTCAACTTAGCACACACAGCTGCACACTAGCTATCGCTTTACCATAGGCATCACACATCATCACCATCATCAGCCTATATTAGTCCACTGTTGGACATAGGCTTCACACGCTGCTATAAAAAAATCTATTTTCATCACTTGCATCATAAAATACAGATAAATGGTTTTAGAAATATTTTTTTACATTTTTTTGTCGCATGGTCCCGTTTACGGTCGGTTTCATGATATTTTCAGGCTCGTAGTTGTGGGACATTTTATGAGAGGCATTCAAAGCGGCGGTGAGAGCATTTGTGTAATTTGGGTTTCATAGTTTTAGGACGAACCGCAAAATAAATAATGATGGAGCGTAGGGTGAACCTTCTAACTCTTGAAATAAATAGCTCTTAAAATAAAATATTACTAAGCTCCAGCTGATGTACGAGTATTATTTGGGGACGGCTAACGACTTTTGCTTAGTTTAAGATTCGTTCAAATTGGATGCAATTGCAGAATCATTTGAATTTACAGCACTTTTCGATTACCGTTAAATTATGTTCTACCTGTGAAACGTATACTGTATTATTTATTTCATAAAATTATTTTAAGTGCCAATTTTATCCCTAATTTATGTGCATTCCTACAAAGATTTTTTGTTCCATAACAGAACCCTAATCCGTCTTACAAGTTCAATCTGTCAAGAACGAAAGGAACGAATGAATTACAGCCTATCAAAAACAAAACAATAACCTCAAAATCGGCGAGAATCGTAAATTGTGGGAGCTACGAAATTACAGATTCATCACCGGTAAACCGTTTAGGGTAGGAATAAAACAAGTAATTTATATCTCACGTTGAAATCTGATCGTTAATATTTTTATGAATAATGTAGCTGTTTATGTAACGGTTTGTTGCAATAATATCATGACTAAAGCGGCTGCGTCGCGGCACGTTTTAGCTGCTTGGGTTCGTTTGTTTAACTACGCGGGCTAGGTTTGCACTGCAGCACACACTGTTTACATCTAAACTAACCCACGACTATGAGATTTGACGTCTTACTTCCCGCAGTGAAGCTACGTACCTGTGTGTGTACTGCTTGTATGGCGTTGACAGCGTTAAGCTGCGTGGATGCCATATTCAGGCAAGCCCCACGTGTAGCAATGACGTCATTGATCTCGTATTCGTGCGTGCGTGTTCGTGGGTTGCAGTGGACGTTATCACAAATATTTTCTTGCAAAGTAAATGTAGAGACACATACGTAGCCTCTCCCTGCACAGCGGTGGAGTTTCTTAGTACATTTAGTGCTCATGAAGAATTTGTGCATTTTCAGTTTAACAGCTTGTAGAGCAGCAAGGCGGCTCGTAGATGTTGTAAGAGTTGAGAAAGGGAACTTACTTCGCAGCTTCTTTCTGTGTTTTTAACACCTATACTGTGATAAAAAAATCCGCCTGCTAAGTTTTTTATGACTATGGCAAAAACCCCTTGTTTACGGGAAGCAAATTCAGCTGTAAGTGTGCAGTTATTACTAGTAGATAAGAAACCCACCTATGTAGATCGCATCGCTGAAACTGATTTGTAAATGTGTTAATTTTTTTAGTTTAGCAGTACAATTTTAGTGCTTATTTTTTAAAAACAAGAATTATAATAATTTGTAGGCGATCTGTCAATCAAAACCTACCTATTCATGTTTTCATAATTTAGAAATCGGGAAATAACCGATATTTAAACCAGTTTAATTTTGAAAGTCTATTTCAAACAAACTTTCAACTCTTTCAAATTCCCCAAAGGCTCGTAAACTCAGCGAAGGGTGTTAATCTCTAACCTTCACCCCCCAGAGAAGAGAAACAGTAATTAAGCCATTCATTCTCCTATAGAACCGCTAAACTACCTTAAATCCAATTTATTAGTACAATATTATAATTACTCTGGGATTCGCCAATGGAATCACTTGTTCTGAATTGTTTTATTGAAGGAGAATATCAACGGGGAAATTCCTTCTAATAAGAGCCAATTTTCCTAAAACATTCTGAGTTATTAGTATTTACATAGGTATTTATAGGTATTTATTTAGGTATTTATTTATTTATAGGTATTTATTTACATAGGTATTTATAGGTATTTAGGTTCTACAAAATATGATCTATTTATTTTATTTGCTGCAAAAATAAGATAGATAAAGGGAATAATTTGCGTTGTCTCCCAGATGGCTCTAACTCTACCGTAAATATGATCGTAAAATGTCCTTTAGGTATGTGACAAAACTAAGGTTTTGTTACACTATCATTCTCGATAAAACCAAATAACAGAACTAATTAGTTACTTATATGTGAATCGATTATGTAATACGCGAATATATTACTGGACTAGCCAAATAACATTAGGTATCAAACTTCCATCGGATTTCAATCAAAATTTAGTTTAATTTCAAGCTTTGACACCTCTTCACAAATTTGCAGCAGGCATTACGGGGCCTATTACGTTTTTAAAAATCTAATTATAATATGCATCATACAGTCATGCCGTCACTCCGTATTCATCACAGTATTACAAAAGTTGGATAGTGTATGGTTCCACAAATAGTTTTCCTTCCATAGTTTCACTGTCAATGTCTGGAGCGCCTGCTTCCTCTGGGAAAATATTTGAAAAACTCTTCAACACAAGATAGAGCTTTTGAACAAAGACGGATGTCGCTAACTTTCTAATGTATTTTATGGAAACACGATGATAAAATATGATAAATCACTTTTTAAAATGTTTCTAATTTTTCTGCATAAATTCATGAAATTTTTTGGGGTTTGTAACACATAAATAATTTGAAAGCTATTTAATTAATATTCGTTTTATCCTCAATCATTTAAAATACTTTGTTTCAACACATTTTTAAGATTTATTCCACCTTTTTTTATGTAGTAACGCCAACCAATAAACCACTCTATTTCAATATTTCTTCTTAACTTTGTTAAAATATATAAAAGGGATTTAAAATTAAATTTAACGTTGCCCATTTCTGTTCTAGATAAAAGTTTTACGGTTATAATTCGTGATAGCTGAAATCCTAAAGCTAAATTCGGTAACGTGGAGGTTTCAGTAGTTATAGCTGAAATAAAACCACATCAGAGTAACTGTCAAGGATTAGTCGATCACGCAAGATCAAGAAGAAGAAGCTTCAAATCTTAGTATTATTTAAGTTATCTTAAATCTACTTAAGCTTTGATATTAGTCTTGTTACATTGTAAAATATGTGTTTGATCTAGATGTTTTTAAAAATGGGCAGCAGTGGGAATATTTTTTAAAACGTTTATTGCCCGAGACGTACGTGTCCTTAAGCTCACTGGAGTTGGGCAGTGAATGCTTAAAACTGCCCATTTAGTGGAAGGTATTTATTTAAGCGTACCTAGCGTGTTTGCTTATCAAACTAGGACTAGATTTCAGTACTCAAGACCCCGAAGTACCCGTGGTTAAAAACTCGCATTACATAAAATTGTACATTTTTTCTTTGGTTCCTTCAGCGTAAAAACAAATACGATAACTAAAAAAAAATGCGATAGTAGTTAAACATCATGAAATTGCACTGTTTTGCACATAATTTTGTTGAGATCTCAGGAACCCTGCGTCTATTGAAATGACCCATTTTGTGACTCGTAACTTTTTACTCATTACTAGGTACCTTCAGACAGTTTTTTATAAGTTGTGTAGTTATATAATAAAATAAAATAAAAAAGCCTTTATTTGACCATGCTACATTTTTTCTTAGTTACCTACTATTTTAACCCTTACTTGTTGTTATATATACATTTAACTTTTACTATTGCGAAATAAGGTACTTGGTTTATTACGCAAGGTCCCCAGGTTGGGTAAAGGCCTCCTCCAATAAGTTTTTATGCTCTTCTATGTTGGTGCCTAGCCGTCTTGTCCTAGATATTCCTATAACGTCGTAGTTTGTTTCTTGTATTGCTTCCTCTAATTCTAATAAGCGTTCGTATGACGATAAGGTTATGTCGTTAGTTAGTAGTAAGTTTTGCTTATTTACAAGAAAATATGCAAAAATGCGCTTTCGCCACGTGACGTTCCAAAAAGGTACATTTGCTCTGTTCCGCTCCTAGGAACGCGAAATCCTACGCCTATCCATTTCACAAAAATGACGCGCATTGCGCCCTTTTTACCATAAAATATTTGCAAAGAAAACTAGGTACCTACTTATTTTTTATATTGTAGGTACAGCCAGATAATGTACACCCTGATAATCCGTTACATGGCTTTTAATTTTAATAGGGTTTGACACGGATTATCAAGGTGTACATCACTCGGCCGTACAATAAATAGTCGTGCATTATAGTGACCCCCTACTTATCATCGTTTAGATAAAATTCCTTTACAATGAGTGCGTCGAAATGTCGAGAAATAAAAACTAATTGGAATAAATTAAAATAGCTAATATAAACTAACACGAGAAGTGGAAATGGCATTCGGATACAAGTTAGTTATGAATTCAGCTGCAGTTTGCGGACTGACAAATTGCATCTGTAAACTTCAGGGCAGATTACGCAGGCGAGATCAACTGGCTGGTGTAGTCACAACCGTCCGTGTCGTGCTCGGCGTTAGAATCGACCCCCCAACTCAGCTCGTGGATTTCGTAAGAGGCAACTAAGGGAATCTACCAAAGGAAAAGCTACAGCTTGATTCCGTGTATTTTTAGCACATTTCTACGATCACAAATCCGTCAGCTAAGCATCGTGATTATTTATGATATGGAAAAACCACCCTTGATAACATAATTTGGCAGACAGTAAAAGCACGGCCGCCGTACTAACTCTGCGTTCTCACAATATCATCAAAGAAACTGTTATAGTTTGAGCCAGCTCTCCTCTTCACACAGTGACATAATACTATAGTTAGTTACCAACACCTACAATTTCAATGTGCGGAGCAACTTTTGTTCTCTTGCAAATTATTTCGATGAAGCTTAAACTTTACACCGTTTGATTGCAAAGTTGACACCGCTGTGTTTTATTGCAAGATGGCAGTGGTATGTTCTAAATAGTTTCAATGTTGGTATTACAACCTTTGTTTAAAATTATTTTTTAATTAATTATCAAAACCATACACAGACAAAACCAACACTACCGCGAGTTCCCTTTTGAGCAAGGAGGAGAGGTTTCTCATCTGCGAATAGTTGCGCAACGGGGCTTCCCTTTTGTGCAACTCATTTTATTCCCTTTTGCTCAACTGTGGGTAGTTGTGCAACGGAGCTTCGGGCGCGTTCCCTAAGTGTGCCCTAAGAGGAATTAATTTGGCGCACAAGTGTTTCAAATCATGTGCTTAATCACTTGCATTGTCATACTCTTCAAACTGGAACATAGCAATGCTATTAGCGGGTTAAAAATGCATATATATAATAAAATCCATAGATTCCGTAAATCTAATACCAAAATCCGCACATCAAAAGTTTCCGACGTTACCGATAAAATTATTAATCTTGATAAATTACAAATTAGGCATGTCTTCCTGATAGCAAACTGATGTTCATTGATAAAACAGATAGCAGTTTTTGGAACCTAGTACATGCACCTAAGCACTGATTATAAGCTGAATGAACTGGCTTGCTTGCGTATCCAATGACATGGCGATTCTCGGCTGATATTGCGGTAAAACTCTATTGACAGCACGACATTTTTTCAAAAAAAGTATCGATGATTTAAGTATGACATTTAATTTATGTGAAACTAGGTATGTTAAGTCAGTAACTTTGTAATCTACAAATTGAAAGACTTTGTTAGGTACCTACATCAGGCAGATTTTTTCCGACCAGCAAAAAAAAATGCCAGACGAATAATTGAACGAGACCTGAGCTCCTCGTTTTTATCGAGACGTCCGGTTAGTCCATCTATTGCTCCTAAAATATTTCTCCCGAGAGATTATGTCCATGTATTTCTACTACATTATCCAAAACCCTTAGTAGTTTTCTAGAGTCGCGTCGACAATACCAAGGAGATATTATACATATATTATATGTATGTTTATGAGTAGGTACTTGATAGGCTTATACATATCCCACCCCTGCGAAGCTAACGATATGGAGCAGTGTTAACACATTACTCTGGGTGCAATTATACATATAAACACCCTTTCAGTAACAGAGTCGCACCCATAAACAAAAATAACTTGGTTCAAAGAACTTCTAGGGTACCGTACGTACTTCCCATGTCAATGGTTAGGGTTCTCTTTAGTTTCGAAATTTTAACGAGACGTTCCATTTTTGTATGAGACATTAGAGGTTCTTCCGTGTGGGCATTCAAAAACGCAAATCCCAAAAAAACTAAAATGACATCTACACCTGTAAAAAACCAAGCTCAGGTCTCTTATAACAAGAATAGATTTATTCAATAGACTTATTCTCTTGGTCTTTTTAGTTCATACTCAAAAAGAATTTGGACAAATAATAGGTACACGCGTAAATGACAACGTTTTTATTGTGTATCAGGTTTCTGCAAATAGAGTCCTACCTAAAAATCAATGCCATTATCAAACGTAGCACAGTAATTAGAGCAGAGAAGGGCTTTGTCAACAGCACGCTTGATCGGACAGATAGAGAGATAGTAAGATAGTAAGCCTACCAAATTATCCGTTGAATGAGGCTGAACCAAAATAAGGAAAACATTAGCAACTATTATTGTAAAAAATCCCGAAGTAAAAAATAATTTTTGATTTCCAAAAGTTAATTTTTGACTATCCATCTTTTTAGTTGTTTAGCTAGTGCAGATCAAACAGTACAATAGAAAATACAAAATATAAGGTACGATGCATAAAAACCCACACAAAAAAGTTAACCAACCTCCCTTCCCATTTCCCACACTTGTTTGTTTGTCAAATCTATATATTGTGTTTGTTGTTTTTTGTAGGTCTTTTTGTGCTGACGAAAATTAAACAAGGATCTCTTTGCTTGCGTTATATTTGTCTACTAGCGCCTAAAAAGGTAATTCAGAAATCTGATTTGTTAAAATTTCCCCAGAACTTCGAGCGTGCAAATTTCAGGTTGATATGTTTAGTAATTTACGCGTCGTTTTCGCCCGTTTGTGGGATCTTTCACAATTTCAATCTTCACAAATTTTTCGCTTGTACCTTAACATAATTATATAAGTAGGATAGATAAGGTAGAAAAGATATGGGATTCTTCGCCATCGACTCGAATTCTGACTTGACCTCATCATAAATAAAGTGTGCTGCGTCCGTGACGTAACAAAAGTTACGGTGAATCCATGGCTCATCATATCGGGAAAGAAAATCCATTTCCCATCTTATCGGGAAAGAAAATTCATAGCCTATCATATCGGGAAAGATAATCCTACGTACGTGGATGGATTGCGTTCTCTGTGTTGCAACAATTTCCTGCGATATTTCAGTTTGATAACAAATCTAAATTATTCTCTAGTACTATAATTTGGTTTCGTTTTACGTTTCATGAAAACAAATAAACGAGCTTTCTAAGTAATTGGAATATTTCGTATGTTATTTTATTATACAGTTGTTTTTTGGGACGGGGCAAGGGTTTTTAACTGTAGTACTCCAATCTTAGTTTATCCGATCGAAGCATTTTATTTTCATAAATAGGGATAAGAATTTCTCAAAAACTCAATCAATTAATCAAATCATTTATTTACGCAAAATTATAGAAAAAATTATAGTCTCAGAAGACCATTTCCAAAATCTAATTCGCCTAACTTTCCTGTCCAAAAGTCGACCCTGTCAAAGAAATCTATAGGTATTTTGTTATATCCAGCTATTTTGTTATACGATGAAAGTAGTTGGAATCTAGTTACAGACTCAGGTACTTAGTTTCTGGAATCTACTTATTATCTCCAACCCGGCAGAAATGGACCAACGGGGTTCAAACTGACAAACCCCTGTAAGCTCAGATACCAGGTACAATGCTCTAGAGTCTCAATGCTGCGGCACTAAAACCATGCCTTAAGGTTTAAGCGCAAGTTTGAATGTTGCCTTAATGCAAAACCCATTCCGAGTGCAACAAGTAGGCTTAAGTTCACCGTCGGCGGGGAGCATTAAACAGTTTTCCTTGACATTGTTGATACTGATGAAAGTAAATACTTGATTCTTTATAGAAAAATCATAATAGTTTTCATCCCAGAATTCAGAAAGATTACCTTGGGAGAGGGGATGAACGTCAAAATGCGTACTTAGTTGTAATTCAACAACGCGTTGTCCTCCAAAAACTGTGGTGTGGGATAAGCCGGCTGGGTAGCCTAGCCCGCTGGTGCCTGCTTTCCTGCCATGTCCTCGGGGGTTCTTCAGAGAGTTCACATCTTTGGAAGTTTATTGTTCACCGATATTTTGTCTGCACGTTACAACTACCTGTATGACACCACCCTTTGACCCTTGTCCCTTTGACTATCTGTCTTAGAATGCACCTTATATGTTTCATTGGTTCGTATTTGGTTCCTATGGCATACTAAAGCTGAATGAGCTTTTATCTACGAATGGAAACAATAGGTTTCTATAAGATAGGCACAAAAATTATAGCTGTCACAAAAAGCCATCGATATTTTCTTTGACACGGGTTCCCGCATACTTATCGTTTTGAAATTGAGTTGTCTCCCGGTTTCAATGTTATCAACAAATGAAAAGTGATTTTTTGTATCCAAAATGCTGGTTTTCGCCTCAATTGAATGAACTGTGGGTGAAATGTATCCTGTTCAATGCTTATGTTCACTCGCGAATCAGATATCTGATTCTTTTTATTCCATTGCGTATCTAATGAAATCCTACAGTTACTGAATTAATAATTTAAAATTGTTTGTATAAACAATGTCATTTTTTTTGCCAATTTAAGCTATAATTATTGAAACGCTTCTGTCAGTGCCATCCATTTATTTTTAACTACTTCAGGAGGAGGTTCTAAAATTCGGCTTCAGGTATGTCATAATATTGTTTTAAGTACCTACCTATGTTCGTCGATTTTCCATCAGTTATTGACCTATTTTTAAAATTATTTCCCTATTGTATACAAAATGCTCATTTTTTATGGACCAATCCGGTTTATAGACTTTTGAAAGAGGTAAAATTCTAATCTTAGCGTTTTCTTCACACAAACACTTTCTTCGCTAAGTTTTACCTTAATACGTTAATTATAAGTTAACTAGGATTGCATGTTCATAGAAATTCAGCTCTGAAAAATTCTGCACCAAAATACAGACTGATTTTCCTAGCTCAAAGGCAATTGCCATACATCATAATTTGCAACGAGCGGTTTTCGTTGCTCCATGCATATTGTGATAAATGTCATTTTAAAAGCGCCACAGAATCTGTGATATATCGGTCCCTATTATATTTGAACTCTAATTCTGCCTTCCTGTTTTCAAGTAAAAGCAGGGCGATGTTACGAAAATGACGGTATGGTAGATATTTTTAATATACCTACATCGGCTATAATGAAAACGGGTCAATCTGTCAAGTTATGACTCGAAATTGGACAGTTACAAACAAGCATAAAATATAAAAATTACGTGTTTTTTTAAACAAAATATACTGTTATTTGACTGGTGTCCGTGTCCACACTCACTGAAGGTCCTGCCAGAAAACCAGCGTTGCTCAACGTTTTGGTAGAGTAACATTAAGCTGAGGTCGGGCCTATTGTTTCACTAGGCGTTGTTTATTGTTGTATAAATGGTAGAATTTAGGGTAATTCTGAAATACTTGTAAAAAAGTATTCCTTTGTGCGCCATTTAACTTCTTTTCATTTTCTTTCGTTTTTACCAACGCCAAAACACCAAATCTAATCACTTCAAAAGTAGTCGTCAAAAAGCATTGTTGGGACATTTTCAGTGCAGAATATTTTGTATAGGCGTATTCATATATTTTCTGATTGCTAAATATAACCATAAGTCTCCTTAGAAAAGACAAATAAGTTATAGGTAGACACTAACATTCCCACTACCTTCCGAAAGGTTAAAATTTGATAAAATTTCTCGAACTTATACCGAACATATATTTATAACACTTACGTTTAGGAAATTGAACTTAGTACGCATTTTATCGGAAACTTCTCTAATGCCCCTAGACTCAAAAAAAGAAGGGGTAGGGTTTACGACTATGATATACCCTAATTAGGGCTTATGCTAGTCTACTGTACTCGAAAAACCAAGCCCTGGTCAGGCTCCAAATGAGTGTAGAGTTAATGCACCTCTTAGGTCCTCTTTCTTTTCATTTCATATTTTTTTCAACTATAGGAACACAAAGGGTCACTTACCCCCGAATACTCAAACGAATGTTAGATTTAATCTAGTCTCGTCTAAATTTTTTACACATTTTCAATGAAAACTGTCAGAAAATCTAGGCTTGAGACGAGCTTACATGCGAGATGCGTTTGAGTATTCGGGGGTTAGTCATGTAGGATTAGCAAGCTGAAGTAGCAGTGCACTGGCCATATCTCGAGAAGAACCGACCACCGCTGGGGTAAACGTGTTCTTGAGTGGAGACCGCGACTCGGCAAACATAGTGTAGGCCGCCCTCCGACCAGGTGGGATGACGATTTGCGAAAGACTGCTGGCAGATGCTGCATGCGGCAAGCTGAAGACAGGGCGCTATGGCGCTCATTAGGGGAGGCCTATGTTCAGCAGGGGACAATTAATATAGGCTGATGATGAGTGATGTATGTGGCCTCTTAGGGTAATGATGAGATAGGAACAATTTCCACTTGAAAATTCCTGATTGTTCCCGACAATTGTTTCAGAATGATCCGGGCTTGCTTGTTCGTGAGCTGCGTGCTCGTGGTGCTGATCGCTGCGCCATCTTCCGCCTACCCGAGGTAGTGGTACATTATCCATAATTCCCGGGACACTGTCTTCCTTCCTTCCAACGTATTGGGTTTGCTGAACCTCTCTTGTATGTATAATATGTAATGTTTTTTGCGGGTTGTTGTTTCTCAAAGATGATTTTATATTTCGTAAATAGTAACGAATTCAATAAAGAACATATAGAGCCTTAGGATCAGTACAAAATATATAAAGATATCATTTACTAACACAATAATAACTTAAACCTGGTTATAAAAATATTACATAGTATTTTTAACATCAACCTCAACAACCTATAATGGTCCACGTGATTTTTATATCTCATGGGGGGTAATTCCCATAACACCCACGCTGGGCATGCGGGATGGGGTTTGTAGTTCGGTGGTACATCTATTCTGCAAGAGTCGCTGCTGCCCGCTCCCCGGTGTATATCCCTTAGACTTTAACTTTGAATAACAATTCATAATTCTGCGCATACAGCTAAACCTTGATAACAAAAAATGATGATAATGTTATGATTATCCGGAACTCAAAAAATTATTCGTTGGCCGGCACTTTTGTTTTTTGGTCTAAAATGAATGATGTCCTTTCAGTAAGATCCGTTCAGTCTTTTATAAAACAACAAAATATAATACTAAAGTACTTTATTGTTCTATTAAACAATCTTTTTCTATTCAAAATAATACTACAAAAAGACATTACACGAGACAAGTAGGCGGACTTAGACATGAAAAGGTAACAGACAGACGGACAGAATTACTTTCGATTTATTATATTATTAGTTTGGATGACGTGGCCGTGGCGGACATAGGGTGTAAGAAATCCCTCCAACTCCGAAGATTTTGTATTGTAGTCGCCTGGGGGAAGCTATCAGGGCAAGTAATCCTCCTGTGTATTGTTAATAAATGGAGTGATAATGGCCAGATTCCTTGTTTGTGTTGGGGGCCATGTCCAGCAGTGAACGTTTTTGTGCTGATGATGATTTAGCAATGCTAAGATTTCTATTGGTCAGGTGCATAGTTAGATAAGACTTTTATCTACTTCTTCTTCTTCTACTATCAACTTTATCTTAGCCAAATGCTAGTTGGATGGTAGTTTGTGTAATTGAGGGGTTCGCTTAGAAAGCTTATACTTAGGTCGTTTTTATTTCAAAAAGAAGAGTTGTAAATTGTCTGAAAATTGTTTGAAATATTGTAATTACTTTATATGTAGCACTAAATTTTTTATATAAAACATTTATTTTAAAACATTACAGACATTACATAAGACTTATACAATCGGTGGCCTTAACGCAACTAAAGCGAAGCAACTCTATAAAAATACTACGATAGTTTTTAGTGAAAAAAAAGTTTTAAAGTGAAACATTTATACTATTCCAGCCCTAGCAACTACATCCGCGACGAGGGGCCGTATGATTCCGAGGAGATCGTGGAAATGCTGAACCGCCTCGGAAACCTCATCCAGATGGAACGCAAGATGGAAAGGTAACCATCGCTTCTTACCTTATCAACCCGCTGGATCCCACAGCCTGAGCAAACAGTCTCTTCAAGACCAAAGTAAATAGTATCTTCTTCTAGAGTCTAGACCTTCGGGATACATCCGTCATTTACCATCAAGTGAGATTGAGGTCAAATGAAGGTCTATTTACGAAAAAACAACCCTCTTCTTCAGTCCTCCTTTACATCTCGGTCAAAAGTTTCTGGGCACAGCAGAGAGCCACAAGAAGAAGCTTAAATAGGATAAGTTAGTCTAACTTTTCCTTTGTTACAGTTTTCTAGTATACTTCCGAAATTTAATGGACCAAGTTTATTATAGATCAGACTATTCTTTTCAATTATATTATAAAATGGTTCGAACATTTTTTTCTACTTCTCACACATCTGTTTAAATTGTACACAAATGAATGTGTCAGGAGTAGAAAAAAAATAACGTTTTGTTGTGATACTGTGGATGGACCACAATGTCTCTTGACAGACAAAGCCTATCCGAATTCTTTTTTTTTTACAGAGATCCTTTTACACCCTGTAGAGTTACGTATTTAATTACCTATTTAACACATTTTTTTCTTTACAGCTATAAAGATGACATTACTAGGTATGTCCGAAGCACCGGTGTTAACAGATAAATATTTTCATTTCTTTTTAAAATACATTCTCTTTTTAGGGTTTCAAAGATCGGTTTTGAAACCCTTATGGTCTCGCTCTGTCCGTCCCCGCTCTTTCTTGAATATCTCAGTAACTACTGCAGCTATTAACTTGAAATTTGAAATAATGATACATTTCGTGCGCCATTACTGATTTTAAGAAAAAAATATATAAATAAATGAAAATGAATATTTTCAGTACAAATTTTGATGTTGAAATTTCAAAAGAGACCTAGGAAGGCAAATGGGGTATCAAATGAAAGGTATCGTTTTGTACATTTCAAAATACTTTTTGAAATTTCTGTAAATTTCATACTTTTTGAAATATTTCAAAAAAAGTCGAAAAATTGACCATACCCCCCCCCCCCTATCTCCGAAGATTGCAGACCGATCCACGTACAATGTATTAGGCGTTTGTAGATATAGATCTATATTTTACAGGAAAAATATAGAGAAGTCAGTAATAATAATAGTTTTTGAAAAATGGTAAAAAAGGGGGGCAATTTTTTTTCAAAAGGGGAGGTACCTACCTATGTGGGGTATCAAATTAAAGGTATCATTTTGACCATACCAAAACTCTTTTTGAAATTTCTGTAAGTTTCATACTTTTTGAAATATTTCAAAAAAAGACAAAAAATTGACCATTCCCCCCCCCCCTATCTCCGAAGATTGCCGACCGATCCACGTACAATGTATTAGGCGTTTGTAGATATCAATCTATATTTTACAGGAAAAATATAGAGAAGTCCGTAATAATAATAGTTTTTGAAAAATGGTCAAAAAGGGGGGGATTTTTTTTTCAAAAGGTGGAGTACCTACCTATGTTGGGTATCAAATAAAAGGTATTGTTTTGACCATTTCAAAACACTTTTTGAAATTTCTGTAAGTTTCATACTTTTTGAAATATTTCAAAAAAAGACGAAAAATTGACCATTCCCCCCCCCCCCCCCCTAGCTCCGAAGATTGCAGACCGATCCATGTACAATGTATTAGGCGTTTGTAGACATCAATCTTTATTTTACAGGAAAAATATAGAGTCTGTAATAATAATAGTTTTTGAAAAATGGTCAAAAAAGGGGATTTTTTTTCAAAAGGGGGTACCTACCCATGTGGGGTATCAAATGAAAGGTATCGTTTCGGCCTTTTTAAAACACTTTTTGAAATTTCTGTAAGTTTCATACTTTTTAAAATATTTCAGAAAATTGATTGTCCAAATAATTGGCAAATGTTTGGAACCCTCGGCGCGCGAGTTACTCGCACTTGGCGGATCTTGTTTTAAACACAAATCATACAAAAGTTAATTACTTTCTTTACGCTGTCTTCATTACCATATGTTTATGAGAAACATAATGTTTATGCATGAAGTATATATTTTAGCTGGTGATTATGTAAAATGGTATCGGCGACTAAACCTCGGCTTAGGCTGTAATACTTACCTAACTCATTGGAGCGAGTATTTCTATTAATTGTGAATGTGTTTTATTCGTTTTAAAAAGTAAAAAACAATGTTATAACATTCTAGCGCTAGTGTATTTTAGTTCCTACATAATTGGTAGATTGTTCAATGTCACATGTCACCATCTGGGCGCGATAAAACCAATACTAGAGCTTCTACTTTGGGATTAACAAAAGAAACACAAAAACGCCCAATGTTACGCAAAAGTTGGACCTCGAAATGGAAATAAACTTTCCAGCCAATTGATTGATTGTTATATAATTTTGGAAGTTGACTACTGTGTGAAAGTGTGGTGGTACATTGGA
The DNA here is from genome assembly GCA_946478455.1 of Eupithecia vulgata. NCBI lineage: Eukaryota > Metazoa > Arthropoda > Insecta > Lepidoptera > Geometridae > Eupithecia > Eupithecia vulgata. Next base: position 4,022,601 of record OX297869.1, on the reverse strand, counting down.
AAAACAAAAAAGTCATATTTTTTTTAAAATGAAAATGACAAATTATATCGCAACATTGAAGTTCTCAACGATATCGCAAGCCCACAATATGTAGTTAGGCTCTGAGAGTACACACGTTAATTTAACACCTACCTGTGTCAACTGAATAAATTAATTCATTAGGCAAAGTTAGAGAGTACAAGAGACTTGTTAGTCAGAAAATGTTAGCACGGATTTTCACCAAAGTCGGTCTGGGATGTGTTTAATCCATCCCTAAAGTCATCTAAGTACAACGAAAACAAGAAAACAGAATATTATTATTTTTTCTACCTTACTTGCCTATTTATTTACCTTATAATGAATTGTTATCGTGTTAGTTTTCTATTGCGATATTGTGTTCTATGAAATCAGTCGAAAGTTTTTGCGCTCTTTTGCTTGTTTTTCGTGAAAGCGAGCCATTAGCTTAAGGTATTCCAAAAAATTACCTACAGGCCAGAAACTCAAATTTTATTAAGGTTGGCAGGTAACTTTTGGAATATCACAGGCTTGTTCCCAAGGTATGTAAATACATGCCTTTGGTCCATTTGTTAGCTTTGTCGTTTGCTGCATGCCGAATTTGAATACCTACCTGAATGCCTCGCAAATATTTTAGAGATAAAGTTTGTTGTTTGAAATTTGTATTTGAACTGCTTTCATTTTATTTTTGTAGGCTTTTGATATACCTTACATGCTTTTCTTTTTTCTTGGTTATTATTTTTGGTTTTGATTTTAGGTAGTGGTTAGATAAAGAAGATAAAAGTTCTCAGACAATTCCATTTATTTTAAAGTTTATGTGTATTTTAGAGGTCGTACGTAAATATTAGTGTACTAGCTCTACTAACTATTATAATTATAAAGATTTTTTTTTTACAAAATAAATGTAAGAGTAAAGTTGTAGTCGAAATTTAAAAAAAACTAGATTTTGCTAATAGTTGTTAAAAAGAAAATTACAATCAAGTTATAGAATTAAATTGAAACTAGTATTCACAATTGAAACAATAGAGCTGAATGCAGACTGTTGCAAACAATCAACAGGTAGCTCAACTGATCTATATCAATACCAGTCGAAAGCGTGCCCAAGATGCTGGCTGCGTTGGTTGTGTAATTCGATGTTTAAATCCCAGTAGTTTTTATTGTTGAATTATCTAAGTAAATCTTTGTTTTCAGTGAAAAACGCGCCCTGGACCTTGGCCTAAGCCGCGGCTACTCCGGAGCTCTTCAAGCCAAGCACCTGATAGGTCTCGCCGCCGCCAACTACGCCGGCGGGCCTGGCAGAAAGCGACGCGACGCCCACTAAACAATACACGCTATATCCAGCTGCTTAGAGATGAATATCCACTGACACAAACCCATTTTAAATCACTAAGAACAATGTATACAACAGTGCAACATTCTTTATGCAAAAAAGGTTGGTTTTTGCATAGCACTGCTTCAAACTTTATCTACCTGAAGAAGCTACAGTCATGTCCAACTTGCTACGTAAGTCCATAGCAAATTCGTAGATGTGCTACGAGCGTAGCATTTTCGTAGCACTTCCGTACAATCAATATAAAAAACTACACTTTAGTGTAGAAGAAAAATGATTTAAAAACATATAAATGGAAGTTGAGTGGATTTCATCTTTAGGAAACGCAAAAATATCTAGTCAATAAAATTCCAGATCTCTCAGTGCGGCTTTAAAAGCTAATTCTAGTCAAACGCTTATCTAGACGAAATTATCTTAAGCCTTCTAATAAACTAGAAAGTTATCTTGAAAATATATTTATGAGTAGGTCTCCTTGCTGTTAACTCGCAAACTCAAAAAGAAAATGAAAATCTTTACCTAAACTGTAGTCGAAGTAAATTCTTCCTCTCGTTGTCATTAATGTAGTCACTTAAGTATGATTTTTTCATAGATACTAGAACCTACTTCAATTTTGTTTTATTAGTGCACTTTTGTAGTTATAAAACTTACCCTATTCTGATCTAAATATACCAAACTAAGATTTTTTGAGTTTTGTAAGTACGACGTACATAGTAATTTTCTGTTAAATCTGACAGTCTGTAATACGGTTAGGACGCATTCACACAACATCCATTTTATAGGATCTCTTGTTTCCGTGGTGGCTTATGTAGTTGTAGGAGCGAGTTCACACTCTCGACAGTATTCCGGAGCCAGTAAACGATTGTTTCCAATAGCGAAGGATCCGTATAAACGGTCCTGTAAAACGGATCCCATGTGTGAATACGCCCTTAGACTTAATATCCACATTTCATTGTTGACATAAAAATCAAACTATTTATAAGTACGATTTTCTTAGAGTTTATGTATCAAAATTATGTACTTAACATTATTAAGTGATAAATATCTTCCTGTCTAGAGTTTTATTGTTATAATAAAGAGATATTCATATTTATATTTATTGTGTCTAAGCAAAACCCTCTTTCCTTAATCCCGTAGGTTACTAATGCTTGGTCAATACAACAACCGCAAAACAAGAGTTTTATATCTCATATCGCCAAACGAAAAGGGTAAATATACTTATTACCTACTGGTAATGAACTCAGATAAGCTTTCCGTGTCCCTACTATTACCAAAATAATAATTGACTTTAAGAAGTTTTATAGAAAATGGCTTATGGTTATGGTTATGGTGTATGTACCTACTCCCTTTTCCGCACTGAGACTCTATTGGTCCATTGTGCGTGGTTGTTTTGCTAGCTTAGCCAGCCCTGCTCCGTCCAGAAGCGCAGAATCTTCCTGGGGTCTTCGCAGGCTTCGCGGAGTGACCTCGGGTGGTCGAGGATTTCGCTTCTTTGCGCCGTTACTCAATCGCATTCCAGGACTACGTGGGTAGCTGATTCTTCGTTGCTGAGACACCCCCTGCAGAGGGGGCTGTCTGTTGCTCCGATGGTGAAGAGGTGCTTGTTCAGTGGACAGTGTCCTGTAAGTGTTCCCACTAGGACGCGTAAATCCATTCTGGTCAGGTTCAGTAGGCGTTTGGTTAGCCTTGGTGATGCACTCGGAAGTGCCGCTCTTGCCTGGCGGCACTCTTGTAGGTGTGTCCATCGTTCGATATGCGTTTCTCTGGTTTTGAGCATTATCCAAGATCTGAATTGGGAGAATGGTATGGGAAGGAACGGAGGTGGCTATTGCCGGCGTCTCCGAGCCCTTCCGTGCCAATTCATCGGCAGCGTCATTACCCAGAGATCCGCTATGTCCCTTGATCCATTGCAGGGTTATCCTGTTTGTAGAGGAAATCCTTTCAAGTGCCAAGTGACATTCGCATACGAGCTTGGAGTTACAGCTGTTCCCTGCCAAGGCCCTGAGTGTAGCAGCACTGTCAGACAGGATACGCGAGAGAGATAGAAAATAGCTTACTACGATGTTGCAAAACTAATTGCCCGCTATTGTTATTACTACTCACGCCGAAAATAGGAAAATCCAGAAAATATAATTTTCTCTTTCCTAGCAAAACGAACTATCGCGAAACTAGCGACATCTACGAAGAACCCTGCAATTATTTAGCAGGCAGGCATGTCGGCGTAAATAGTTCAGAAAACATACAACGAGAGCGCTCTGATATTATAGACACCATTTTGCTAGCTGGCCGGGCAAACTTCGTTCCACCGTAGAATCAGAGATGGCGCTACTTTTGAAAAATGTATGAGAAAACCATTTTCTTAAATGTTTTTCCCTCGTGAATTTTTCATTTTATTACGTTATTCTGCTATTCAGGACGGACAAAAATCCAACAAATTAAAGATCATTAAAAACGGTCCAGCCATTCTTGCGTTATAAATTGTGTTACTATCTAACTAACACGACTTTCTTTTCTTTAGCCTTGATGTGATTTTTAATGTCCATTCCATACCATACCTACATTACAAATCATACCTAAACGAATGATTTTAAACCTCGAGTAAATCCCAAAGAGTAGGTATTTTGTTTAGTAATTAATTGAGAAATAAATAACGGCTTGCCCGGCTTCACCAGGGACAATGTAGGAATCTAATAAGTAGTGAAATAATTTTTCAAATCGGTCAGTAATTTCGGAGCCTATTCAATTTAAAAAAATAAACAGATCTTCTCTGGCTTAAAGTTCAGATTAGCGAGACCAGCGACATCTGGTAAAGGCTATAAGAAGCTTAAACAGTGTTATCACGTTGCTAACGAACGCAGTAAATGGTTCAGAAAACATTCACTGACGGCGGCGGCGTTACGATAGTGGAAATATGTAGCAAAGATAGATTTGCATTGTGGTAAGTTATTTTAATGAGTCGATTATCCCAGACCTAATTTTAAATAAAGATAATTCCAAAAAAAAATTCAATGCTAACGTCCTGTTGAAAATTGAAAATAAGAACCACTATTTTGGTCACCTTTCAACATCCCGTATGGTCTAGTGGCTAGGATACCTGGCTTTCACCCAGGAGGCTCGGGTTCGATTCCCGGTACGGGAAGACCATTTTTGCATTGATAATCTAGTCTTGGCTGGTTTATTTTGTAAAACCATATTTTTTTTTCAATCCAGCACCACAATGAAAACAATATGAACATTTTTTGTAAAGAAGTCGATACTTTTTGGTTTTTGTTTATTGATTGGCATTTGGCACCCACAAAACAGTTGGTTAAGATAAGACCAATGGGTATGTAGGTCTTACCTAATCTAAAAACATTAATAATATAATCTATTAGAATTATTCATTATTAACATAATGCTTATTATTACCTAATAACTAACATAGACTAACAAAAAGTCTATGCTTATAACAGTTATAAGCATAGACTTTTTGTGTGTTACTACCTAATGCTAATTAGTGGCAGGAAAAGAAACCCAATTTTGTTTATTATTTTCATTTCATATTTATAGGTAGGTAACTTTAATAATTATTTTAATTACCTTATCAACAAAAACTTAAATGAAGGAAATAGATACTTAATATAATATTTCCTTCCTACAAATACTCTAATTATAAAGAAGGAAAGATTTTAAGTTTCTTTGAAAAGAATAGGAACCAAAAGTACTTGACAGATTTTAAAAATTATTTCACCATTACAATCATAAATTATTCCTGTTGAACATAGGCGATAGAATCTATCCGTGCGAAGCCGGGGCGGGTCGCTTGTCCATTGTAATATTCTGGCAATCAGATGCTATAGAGCCTCGCAGTTTCACCCGAGGGAATCCCGGGATAAAATGTGCTATGTTAAAATGCCTATGTGCTATTCCAGACTATAATCTATCTCTGTGCCAAATTTCATGCAGATCTGTTCAGCCGTTCTGACGTGATTTTATTTATTTATTTTATTTTCTTAGGGATAACAAACAGTAACACTTAATCAGCCCCGTTTTCCGCAAGTTACTGGAGAAAGGGGTGGTGCTAGTAACATTAGCAGATCTTGTAATTTGCACTTATGAAACATTAAGTTATTATATAATTAATAATAACAATATTAATAATGTGATTGAGCAACAACAATCCATCTATCCATCCATCCATCTAAACTTTCGGATTTATATTAGTAAGTGCTTCTAAACGGATACTAGAAAGGAGCGGTTTCCAGACGTAAAACCTTTATGTTCGCCCTCCAGCTAAACCGCTGTGTCAATAAAGGTGCTTCTTACAAATAAAGTAACAATGTCCAGACTACAGAGACCCCTGGCTCTCGAGCTGCGTACTCCAACCCGTCTATTTCTGCTTTCAAGCCGCTACGCGATGAAGGTTACGGTATTCTGGTCAGCATGAGAGGGTGGGCTGTGTATTCACATGGGTGCTTTCGTTTTTTCAACATGGCTGAACTGTGTTGGTCGTCTTGTTTTATTTTAGAATGTTCACTTTTCTATGCGACTTTTATGTTTGAAGTTAGGTTTTATGCTAGATTTACCTTTCGATTCACCTTCATTTCTAACAAGTGTTTGTAAGGCGGCTTTGTACGTCGTTTTCTCGGATAAATTGTACCTACGAGTTACTTAAATTGTTTTACAGATCGAGTTGATATCATTATAATCTGCAGGTGTAGTGTATACAAGGACTCTATTCTGCTAAACGAATTGCTTCACTATGACAATGGATCTTCAGAGATAAAATTTGGGCATTTCACCATAGATTTCAATTTCATTTATTTATTTACCAAATTTACACAAGGATTTCTAGTGAGACCAAAACTAAACACTAGGCTTTTATCTTGGGTGTCCGGAGAGCACTGGACGTAAGTTGGTACATTATTGTAAGTGAAAATTAATATAAATTAAGTAATAATTCAAAAGCCTGGTTACGCAATGCATTCAAACGTAGTCCCTAAAAATACGGGTAAAACATACTTATTTAAACTCTTATTGAATTCGCTTATTTATTTTCGCGCTGCAACCGATCCTTTGTTGCCAGTCCGCAATTGCTCTTAAGGTTGTTTTGTGTATCCATCAATATTTCCGTGCGAATAGCACCGCAAGCTCGATCTAGAATTTCTTTTATCTTACATTCTACATGTTGTGACGAGTCTGCAACCAAACCATTTCCATAGTAAATCGTTTGGATAGCAGAATTGGGCTTCAGTAACTTCAGAATAGATACAGCAGTTATAGATAAGAAAAGTACCTACTTGCATTTGCCTGGTGGAGTTGTTTGTGGTTTGTGGATCGAATTATTGGTATAATGAAGTAAAGAGAAAAATCCGTTCTTTGTTACGACCGTTGCGTCTTTTTACCTTCCTTTATTATATTACATTAGCTTAAAATATATTTCAAGTTAGTAGGTTAACTCGCTGTAGGTATAACAATGTTTTTGGCAAGAAAATTTAATGTAACATATTTTCTAATTACGTTAGCAAATACGTGTTTTGAACTTTGTAAGACAAACTTTTGTCTCTAATTTCATAATAAGTAGGTAGGTACTTTTCTAGATACATGTACTTCGATCGAAGTCCGAATAAGTGAATTAAAAATTTAATTCATTAAATTCATTTATTCAGCCAATGTCCAGCAGTGGACTGGTATAGGCTGATGATGATGATGATTCAGATAATTACAATCCATTGTGTTAGTTGACTTATAACTAGGGTAAGTATTTAAAATTAATCAAAGATTTTGTCCTTTGGACATTTTGTAATAATTTACAAATATCCGCGATATTTGAAAAATTTGATTGTTCAGTATCACAATCAAAATTTTCAGATATCGTGGCTAGAATGATGTTGCTGCTCCCACGGGTTCTGGTAACGATGCTGATTATTTTTGCCAGATAGCATCGAATGTATCGCTGCGTGTCTTGGCTAACATGGCCGAGGTACTACAGAAACGCGGTAGTCTTAACAGCAACCTAAACGCGTTGCTATATTGGACCCGAAAAGCTTTGTAAGCCTGTTGGGTATAATAAGAGAGTCTAGTCTCCTTGGTCTATTGGACTGCAAAACATTGCAAGCCTTTTGGGTATATTATGAGAGTCTAGTCTCGCGAAAGAGTTTCTTCTTGTACATTTTATTTGGCACAAGTATCGACGGCAGCATTGAGCCCACAACAACAAGGTATATTTTTTATAGTAATCGGCTAGTGACCACAAACGCAGCTCTTACGTATATTTTTTATTAAGTCAACAAAATATGTCGACAGGTATAGCACGATATATTTTGGTATAGTAAGACATGACGGCCGCAGAGCTAATGAGTGCAAAAATATATATTTTAGCATAGCCACCGTCTGTGGCAGCATGCTATACCGTAGTTATAGCTTACTATATTAATATACATATATTATAGCTCCACGGAGCTATGATGATATTTAAAAAGTCCACAACAGACGTCTGTTGTGGACTTTTAAAATATCATTGGAAAATCTCGGTTACTTTAATGATATTGTGTTTTATTGGCTCTTATTTGCCATTGTTACTGATTAATTAAAATCGATTATTGTGTATTGTATGTAAGGTGGCAAAAACTATAAATAGTAAAGGTAGATTCAAGCTAGTCTCTTGGTAGAGTCGCATTTTCATATAAGTACGTACTACATGCCGCTTAATTTTATAATAAGTTCTAAAGAAGTTATAGTCTTTATTTATAGAGCAGATATAGCTTTTTCTTTAAAAAATATTTTACTTAATAATGTAGGTACGTATACCTACATTATTAAAATTATAAAATAAACTGTATACCGGATTTTAATAGGACGAGAATATGAACAGTACACATGCAGGAAGTGGAAAGTGGAAGTGGACAAAAAGATCAAAGTTATCACTCTGTTTCCCAGTTTTGTGACGTGTCCACTGTCCAAGAGTCATGTAAGGACTAAAGGAAATAAAGCACTTTGAATAGACTTTTTATAGTGACTTCACCATCTGGCAGCTGCTGCGCACGCGCATTTCAAGTGGCCTATATAAGTCCCCAGGATACCGTTTACCTTCCTGCCGAAGATCCATTCAGCCGTTTATATGTGAAAATTACCAAACAGAATGAAAATAGCTTTTAAAAATTAGTATGGATGAGGACGTCCGTAGGTCAAAATGACCAAAATGGAGAATTCTCTCAGCGAAAGACACACTTTGGGTTGCTGAGTTATAATAAGTGTAGTAGAATGTATGTAGTAAGTATTTGCACATTACACATGGTTTAATATTCCATAGTCTAGTGTTAAATATACCAGCATAGGTATAATGAAACATTAGAAAGAGTCGATGTTGCCTATAAATAGAATCTTACAGTAGAATGGGTGCGGTCGGCGGACTATGCGGGTTTCCGAAACAATAAGCACGGAACACCTCGTTAACTCTAGCTATATACAAGCTGACCAACTGGCTTTACACGTGTTTCAGTTCCGTATATATCACTTCGAATATTTATTTAGTCCGCTCCAATGACCAGACAAGATGTTGCTAGGTCCCTGTTTGTTGTGACACTATTTCCAAGTAATAAGTATCATTCACATAATAAATAGACGGAAGATCAGCGTTTTGATAGCTATGCGTAATGGATATTGCAACATAATAAAATAAATAAATAATGCTGGACAATTCACACAGCATTATCTAGCCCCAAGGTAAGCAGAGCTTGTGTTATGGGTACTAGATAACTGATATACGTAATATTATACATTACATAGATAGATATTTTTTATTATACATAGAAAACACCCAGACCAACGGAACAAATTTCTGCAGATCGAACACAAATTTGTTCCGAGGCGGGGATCGAACCCGCAACCTCTTGCGTCGCAGGCAGACTCTCGCCCGCTGCGCCACTGAGGTCGTCATAATGCTGAGTCGGACGCCATTTCATAGCATTAAGATTTCTTATTTTGTACCTTAGTTGTTTTTATGTACTTTTTATTGTGTAATTTGTTTAACTTAATTTTATAATGTTTATGCTATGAATAAAGATTTATATTTCTATATAAAATGTTTGATTTCTGAGTATAGGAGCGTGAGTTCTATGGCATTATGATCATTTTGTTTTTTGAATGATTTCAATCCATCAATGCTTATGTTATTAAAGTTTTCTTTTCGGCGATTCCGAGACGGAATTCCGAGGTTCGCTCGGTACGATGAAGTCACGCGGAAAAATTGCTAGTTTCTCTAAAACTTTCACATTTCGCTGCTAACAATTTTTGTGAAATTGATTTTATTGTTATTTCTTGTCTCGAACAGGCTGTGTCATTTGTTCCAACTCACGACTTGATATCTCTAACTGTAGCAGTAAACTTAATTTTAATTTTATAATTAAAATTATCTTATCTTTACTTTAAATTAAATTTTTTAATAAAAAAATAAATATAATAATAAAAATAATAATAATATATTTAATAAAATAAAATTAAATAAAATTTTAATTATCTTTACTGCGACAGTTAATGTTAGTGCATAAATGTTTACTATACTTTGAAACAACTGACAAAAATCGATCAAAACACTGGTTTGATATCGACAAAACTGCATAAAAAAAGTTGTTAACTTTTTATTCCACTCAATAATTGGGTGAGGTAAAAATATGTAGTATTTACAAATGAACAAATGCTTTTATATTTGTTACATAAGACCACATCAAAAGAAAAGTAGTCTCGTTTGTATCAAAGCATAATGATAAAAAAAAACAGGAGAACTGGTGACCTCTGAATCACGTAGACCTACAAAGCTAAAAAAAAACAATAAAGAAAATAAGAAACAAAAACCCCACACCGCAGATATCCTTAAGTATATTTTCCATAAGTAGAAACTAGAGATGTAACGAATATTCGCATCCGCATTCGCATTCGCGAATATTAGCAGGATTTTCAATATTCGCATTCGCATTCGCATTCGCCAAAATCTATGCGAATATTTTGCGAATGTTGATGGGGCACAAACTTACCTAATATATTTAAAAAACTGTTCTCTTCTACATGCGGAATTATAAAAAAAACTGCACATCTTGTAAATAGGGATGATGACAGTAACAAAAAGCATCATTATTATGTATTTACTAAATTAAATCAGAGCCGTACATGACAAAACGCGTATTATAATTTTTATTTTGAGCAAGATCAATTATTATTTTGATAAATAACATCTACAAAATACAATAATCCGCCATGACACGTTGAACAACAATTAGAGAACACAGACCCATGACGTCATGTCGTCACAAAGTAAAATGGAAGACACAGAATAACCACAGAAATAAGTAATGGTAAACGTATGACTTTCTTCAATCAATAGCTAGCTTCTTTGTTTCTTGACAATATTGTTAATACTTGTTTTATTATTTGATTGTATTTCTTATTTGTAAAGACATACTAATGAATATAAATATTGTGGTAATTCTGTATCATAAAAATTTGTGCATCGGTGACGTCATAGACAGTCGCCACGATTATTGTAGCGTTATAGAGCGAAATTTAAATTACATTTTTAAAAACTCAATTTTACCTTTAAAATCCACGTTTTTTGTAGAAATATGTTTTATTTTCTATTCAGTAGATGTTTAAAAATATCAAGGAGTAGTCTCAAAATCAATTATCATGCCTATTACTATATTTTATTATGGCACTCTTATTGCTAATTCTTTAATAGGAACTTTGTAAGAAACTTTGACAAAACTTAACTGAAAAAAAAATGTTGAACTGACTTTGATTGGGTGACTAGTGTTTGTCCGTGGCTTTGCACGCGTTTCTATGAAATTAAAGAAACTAAACGTTTAATGTTTATTTTTCCCCATGGGAACTAATTTGTGAGATCGAAAAATAGCCTAGCCTTTGCTTCAAATGACAATGTATTGAATATTCTAACCCAGGGGTTGAGGTAACCTTTTAATGGCGGGAACCACTTGACAAATTTATGGTTTGTTTTTGGCGTGCACAGACCTTGATCGGAGGACCTAGGACAAGGCCGTCTTTTATTTTTTATGATTATGTTATACTGGTTAATAAATAAATATGAATATTTTTATTTTTATTATTATTATGTATTTTTAATCTTTATTCAGAAAGAAAATAACAATCAAATAACAAATTTAAATTAAAACTAGTATTTACAATAGAAACAATCAAGCTATCTGCAAACTGTGGCAAACAATCTACAGGTAGCTCAACTGATCCATATCAATACCAGTTGGAAGCGTGCCTAAGACACTGGCTGCATTGCCCCGCTGTATAGCAATGCTGATGCGCTGTGCCAGATACTCACCAGCTCTCGGGTCACGCGTCGCTTCGACCAGACGCTCAGATAATTTTTTGAAAACCCGGAAAGCCTCGGTACCCCACGAACCTAGGGTCTCGACTCCAAGGGGAGCAAATGTGTAGGCTCTGTCGAGACCTGCATATTTGCGCCTCTTGAGATCTTCGGCTAAATCTGCCGCCGCACCAGCCCTCACGGAAGTCCTAGGAAGATGGGAAGGCGCGAGTGTGTCGACACATGTAGCGTCCCACACTATGAATATTTTAAATATTAAAAAAAAAGTTAATTTCTAGTTACACCCAACCCTAACCCCATAAGCTAGAAATCTTAAATTTTAAGCATAGGAGTTTTGGAAATTACACCCCCAAAAGAAAAGAGGATTGAAGTTTTTTCGTATTTTTTTTAACTCTACGAAGTGGCCAAATTTGCTTGAAATTTACCAAAAATACAAAGCCGTTGAACACGTATTTCAGGATTTTTCAAAATAATAATGAAATGGTTAGGTATATGAAAGTTTGAGATTTATAGTTGGGTTCCGACTTAAAAGGGCTGTAACTTTCTAACGCATAACGCTATTGTGCTGAAATTTTCTGAGTATTTATATACTCAGAAAATTTCAGCACTAGCGTTTTTTATAAAACAATAGATTGAAAAACGACTTTCAGAAATTTTCAAGGAAACTCTTAATATGATATGCGTTTTTCAATCCATAATAAACATTATTACTCGTACGTAATTGGTAGTTGAAGATAGCTAATAGCAAACGTTGGTAATTGGACAACGCGCGCGCCAATAAACAGTACGTGAAGTTGGCGGCAAGTTCAAAATACCAACATTCGCATTCGCATTCGCGAATGTGAGCATCAAATACTCGCATTCGCATTCGCGAATGTCGAAAATTTGACATTCGTTACATCCCTAGTAGAAACTATACAACCAATCCATCTACGAATTTAAGCCACCAGTGAATATCGCGCATTGCATGATTTGGAGCGAAATTAATGGCAAAAGGAGAAGCTCTGAAATTGCTTCGGCAATATATATATATGGTTAAGTGAAGATACTGATGCATTTTGTTGAGGCTAACCCGAAATTGAAGGACCAAAAATAGCTGGGGATAGGGCATACATTGTTTGTGTTAGACTGTCGGTATTTTGTATGTTTATTTTATAAAATGTAAATCTCTTATTGGCCGTAAGTTAGATTAGTAAGATCTAAACTGTTAAGACATACCTAAGGGCTGTTGATTTTGTTTGAACAATAAAAATAAATAAAAAATAAAATACATTCATGGAAGTAGACTCAATGCAGAGTGTCATTGTGCCATTGGATAGGAAAACGATTCACAGATATTTTCTCAGTCATTGACTGCAAAGGCGTAATGCATCGAGCCCGGTCGAACTGATAAAAATTAAAGAAACCTAGAACAATTAAAAAACAGCATTTATCTAGAGGGATTTTTACCTAAAGATTTCGTTTATCCTGTTGTTAACAACGGTCCATCCTGTTTTGGTGGCATGCACAAGAAACAAACATACATACATCCATCCATTCATCAGAATTTTCATAATAATATACATTTTTCCAGGTTAAATTATTTTATTAAATTAAGTACCTATTTCAGGTTATCTAGTAACTGTCCTATAATTAGCTTGGGGCTAGATGAAGCTGTATGAATTGTCTATTGACTTGATTTTTGGCATAGAGTTAGTTGAAAAGATGGAGAGTATAATAGGCTATTTCAGTATAGTATCTCAATCAGTTAACATGGGATAGAAATAACCTTAAATAACGCTTGCGAAGCCGCGGGCAGCAATTAGTGATGGTCTAAATTTATGTCCGTGTTTGTGTTACAATAGTCAAGTGTATATAACAAACTAAATTATAAACAAAACCAGTTCAGTAAATTCGGAGCGAATTGGCCGAGACAGACAAGGTTTCACATTAAATTTGATAATATTAATATTATAAATACGAAAGTTTAGAAGGATGGATGGATAGATGGATGTTTGTTGCTCAATCACACCAGAACGGCTGAACGGATCTAGATGAAATTTGGCACAGAAATATATTATAGTCTAGTCTAGCAAGGCTATATTTTATCCCGGAAATCCTACGGGAGCGGGAACTATGCGGGTGTAATCGCGAGGCGCTGCTAGTTTTAATATAAAACAATGCTGGACAGTCCAAACATGTTAACGGAACCCCAATATTTGATTATATTATTATTATTATTTGTGCGTGTGGAGTAAATCAAGTTGTCTAAATTATTTGCGTAATTTATCGCTAGTAATCATGTCTATTTGAAACACAAAACCTCACTTTAAATCATCATGAATACGATTTAGTTTGTTAATTACCTACGCGCAGGTTTGTCTCTGTACTGTACATAGGTAGGTTTATTTTTCTTTGTAGGTCATTTTCACATTTTCACACATTTTTTGTCACTTATTTCTCGTGATCCCATTATTTGAGATACCTAACTATAGTATTTCTCGTAGTCCTATTAGTATGTGCCGTTGTGGCAATTTTCACCCTGTAGTTTGCATAGACAAACTTTTTCCAGTACGTCATGAAGAGTCAGGTGATAATAATATATGACAATCTTTTTTTTATTTAAATTTTTATTAATGATTTAATAATTTGTTTAATTAATTATGTCATCTGCTATGTTCTGCAAGAAGAGCAAAACCCTCTAAATAACACAAAAAGTATTTTGGTCTGAACTAAACTAAGGGGTAACTTATTGTAAACAGGTTACAGATATAAACACTAATTTGGTTCAGTCGTTGAGGAGTTCAGTGACATACACTGGTAGGTACAGAAGATATAGGTAGGAGTATTATGAAATTAATTTGACTGCAAAAATAAAAAATTTGAAAGCTTGCCAAAACTTTACAAAATACCTACGAATCACAATTTGTTGATATTTTTTTTTACCTAAATTTCAATAAATCTTAATTACGATTTGCTGCTGCTTTACTAACATCATCATCAGCCTATATTGGTCCGGACTGCTGGACATAGGCCTCCCGTAATGAACACCGTAGCGCCCTGTCTTCAGCTTAAAGCATCCAGCCTCTGCCTTCAGTCTTTCGCAGGTCGTCATTCCACCTAGCCGGAGGACGTCCTACACTACGTTTAACGAGTCGTCAAATGAAAGTTTTCAATCAATTCAGTGTGTCCTACTATATCTCGCAAAGAACCGATAACTGCTGGGGTAAACGTGTTCTTGAGTGGAGATCGAATCGTGTCGGTAAATTTTTAGCTCGTAGGGAGCGTAGGGAAGCTTTCAAAATTTGAAAGCTTCCCTGCTATTTAATCTACAAGGCTTTCCTAGTTTAAGCATGTAACCAATTCTATTTCAAGGAGATTTGTTGATTCTACATCTTAAACATTCTCATGTTTTTTTTTTCATGTTGTATTAATGAAGCCAATTATTTATAGAATTAGGGTTTGATATTCATTTTGAATTGGATGGAAATGATCTTCTTATTGTGTGTTATTATTACTTACAGAGAAAAACAACGGTGATATCATCATCATCATCATTTTAAGCCGGAATAGATAACACAAATTAAACGCGAGCTTTAGGATTATAAACAAGCCTTTTCTGTAGCCCGATCCGTCTTTAATTATGCATGCAGAAAAAACTAACATACTTCCATCAAGTATCAAAACTTTCATAATAATATAAGTGTGATTATTAATATAATGCTGTGAAGAGGCTGAGAAAGGCATGGATCTCTCTAATTTAACATAGCAACAAGACTTTGTGAGGTTTTACGTCACAAAGTCTTGTCTTCACATCGAAATTAATAATAATGAATAGAAAAACGACGTTTTAATAAAGTACAATTCGTTTATTAAATGAAGTAAGTATATCAGTTAATTAGTACCTACCCATAACACAACACAAGCTGTACTCAGCTTGGGGCTCGATGAAGCTGTGTGAATTACATATATGTTCTTACAATGACCTATTAGTTAGCTTGTGCACTAAGCAGTGCAGCTTTTAGACCGAGATCTACTCTTTTCCCGAGTTCGTGGTCAATGAGGTACAACAGCGTTACGGCCCTTTTCCGAACTGGTGGGTTAACATTCACTAGGGATGAAACCACATTTCTCGCCAGACGCTGCCTCTGAGCATCGTTCGTCAAAACTTTCCTGTAGAAGTTTGCTGCTGGGGCCAAATCTACCGCGTTAGATTGCCGTACCAGTAGCTTTTCCGAAGGTATTCTGTCGTCGACATAAGGTGCAGGACCATTGTACGAGTTGGGATAGTAATTCGGAATATCTTTCATGTTGTCTCTCAAAGGAGGTCTCCCATCACGAGTGTACGTCCGCGCGTACAGCGGTCGATTGACCCTTATTTTGTTATGGTTTGTTCCTAATCGATAATTTTGAGTGTCTCTGTAGAATAATCTACGACCTTTGAACATATCGTCCGGTGGTCCAGGAATACCGGGCACCAAGTTCGCAGGATTGAAAGCACTTTGTTCTATTTGCCGGAAGTGATTTTGGAGTTGCTTGTTTACGACTAAGCGGCCGATAGGCACGGTGTGGTAAGTGCCATTTTCCCACATCCGAGTTACGTCGAACGGATCATAGTTTAATTTTTTAATGTCATCAGAACTCATTATATCCATTTCCAGTATCCATGAAGGATAATCTTTACGAGCTAGAGCATTATACAAATCTCTTGTGAAGTAATCTAGGTCAACACCCTGGATCCTTTGAATTTCCGAATTCGTTAAATTCTCTAATCCTTGTTCGGTCCTAAAATTAAATTTTACGTAATGCCTTCCTCCGGTTTTATTGGTCACTTCATAGGTGTGTATAGGGAACACGTCCATCTTTCTGTAGCCATTTGGAACTCCGTAATCGGATTGTAACCAAAGATCAGTGTGCAATAGTTCTGGCCTCAATGTGGCTAAATCCCAGTCTGCAGTATCGTCGCGTAAATTTGTTTTTGGGTTCCTCCTGATCGAATGTACCAGAGAAGGAAAAATAATGGTATCTTTGTAGAAATAAACAGGTGTGTGCAAACACAGGAAATCCAGATTTCCCTCTTTCGTGTAAAATTTGACTGAAAATCCTTTAAAATCTCTTAACAATTCAGATCCGCCCCGACCAGGATTAGAAACAGAGAATCTGACTAGTGTAGGGGTTTTCTTTCCGATCCCGTTAAACAAGTCCGCTGAAGTGTACTTGGAGACATCGTTCAACACTTCAAAATATCCTTCTCCTCCCGTTGCTTTGGCGTGGACCACGCGCTCCGGCAGCCTCTCTCTGTTTTGACTCACGTGAAGGTCCAAGTGGAACTGATTGGTGAACTGATCCGAATTGAGCGTGAATATCTTTCGTATGTCAACTGGTTCTCCGTTACTCGTTGTTATCAAGTCTATTTCCTGCAAAAAATGTGTTACTGATGAAATCGATGACCAGCTTCAGTGCAATCTGCATACAATAAATAAATAAACAAGATTCGCCAAGTGCGAGTGTAACTCGCGCGCCGAGGGTTTCAAACATTTGCCAAATATTTGGACAATCAATTTTCTGAAATATTTTAAAAAGTATGAAACTTACAGAAATTTCAAAAAGTGTTTTAAAAAGGCCAAAACGATACCTTTCATTTGATACCCCACATAGGTAGGTCAAAAGGGGGGGTCCCTTTTGAAAAAAAAATCCCCTTTTTTGACCATTTTTCAAAAACTATTATTATTACAGACTTCTCTATATTTTTCCTGTAAAATATAGATCGATATCTACAAACGCCTAGTACATTGTACGTGGATCGGTCTGCAATCTTCGGAGATAGGGGGGGGGGAAAGGTAAATTTTTCGACTATTTTTGAAATATTTCAAAAAGTATGAAACTTACAGAAATTTCAAAAAGTGTTTTGAAATGGTCAAAACGATACCTTTCATTTGATACCCCACATAGGCAGGTACCCCTCCTTTTGAAAAAAAATTCCCCCCCTTTTTGACCATTTTTCAAAAACTATTATTATTACAGACTTCTCTATATTTTTCCTGTAAAATATAGATTGATATCTACAAACGCCTAGTACATTGTACATGGATCGGTCTGCAATCTTCGGAGCTAGGGGGGGGGGAATGGTCAATTTTTCGTCTTTTTTTGAAATATTTCAAAAAGTATGAAACTCACAGAAATTTCAAAAAGTGTTTTGAAATGGTCAAAACGATACCTTTCATTTGATACCCCACATAGGTAGGTACCCCCCCTTTTGAAAAAAAAATCCCCCCCTTTTTGACCATTTTTCAAAAACTATTATTATTACAGACTTCTCTATATTTTTCCTGTAAAATATAGATCGATATCTACAAACGCCTCATACATTGTACGTGGATCGGTCTGCAATCTTCGGAGATAGGGGGGGGGGAAAGGTCAATTTTTCGACTATTTTTGAAATATTTCAAAAAGTATTAAACTTACAGAAATTTCAAAAAGTGTTTTGAAATAGTCAAAACGATACCTTTCATTTGATACCCCACATAGGCAGGTACCCCTCCTTTTGAAAAAAAATTCCCCCCCTTTTTGACCATTTTTCAAAAACTATTATTATTACAGACTTCTCTATATTTTTCCTGTAAAATATAGATCGATGTCTACAAACGCCTAATACATTGTACATGGATCGGTCTGCAATCTTCGGAGCTAGGGGGGGGGGAATGGTCAATTTTTCGTCTTTTTTTGAAATATTTCAAAAAGTATGAAACTTACAGAAATTTCAAAAAGTGTTTTGAAATGGTCAAAACAATACCTTTCATTTGATATCCCACTTGGGTAGGTACCCCTACTTTTGAAAAAAAAATCCCCTCCTTTTTGACCATTTTTCAAAAACTATTATTATTACCGACTTCTCTATATTTTTCCTGTAAAATATAGATCGATGTCTACAAACGCCTAGTACATTGTACATGGATCGGTGTGCAATCTTCGGAGCTAGGGGGGGGGGAATGGTCAATTTTTCGTCTTTTTTTGAAATATTTCAAAAAGTATGAAACTTACAGAAATTTCAAAAAGTGTTTTGAAATGGTCAAAACGATACCTTTCATTTGATACCCCACATAGGTAGGTACCCCCCCTTTTGAAAAAAAATTCTCCCCCTTTTTGACCATTTTTCAAAAACTATTATTATTACAGACTTCTCTATATTTTTCCTGTAAAATATAGATTGATATCTACAAACGCCTAATACATTGTACGTGGATCGGTGTGCAATCTTCGGAGATAGGGGGGGGGGGTATGGTCAATTTTTCGACTTTTTTTGAAATATTTCAAAAAGTATGAAATTTACAGAAATTTCAAAAAGTGTTTTGAAATATACAAAACGATACCTTTCATTTGATACCCCATTTGTCTTCCTAGGTCTCTTTTGAAATTTCAACATCAAAATTTGTACTGAAAATATTCATTTTCATTTTTCATTTATTTATATATTTTTTTCTTAAAATCAGTAATGGCGCACGAAATGTATCATTATTTCAAATTTCAAGTTAATAGCTGCAGTAGTTACTGAGATATTCAAGAAAGAGCGGGGACGGACAGAGCGAGACCATAAGGGTTTCAAAACCGATGTTTGAAACCCTAAAAATATCAGATATTTTGCGGTCGACTTTGCCTTGTGTATAATACTCTAGCTATTCGGAAATTCGTCAATCATTCTTGACTCTCAAAATTACCACTTCAGTAGAGTTAGATTGAAACTTAAAAAACTAGAATACTGACATAAAAAGTTATTAAAAATAAAACACTGAAATCTATACTAAATTGTAAATGCGAAAGTGTGCTATACTATTTGAAGGCGCACAGCTTTACAATAATTTGTCATCCCAAATTAAAAGTGTAAGCTCATTTAATGCGTTCAAACAGGTTCAAATTCAAATTAGCTCAACATATTATCATAAATGATGATTCGCTTCTTAAAAAGTGAACACATTAAATGAGTCAGCTATTAAACGACCACAACCTATGTATCTATACGTAACTTAAGAACCCTGTTCTCATGTAAGTGACATTATAAAATTTGTCTTTTTGAGAATAAACGATTATTAAACCTAAATCAGTTCCCATGTATTTCTATAAATACAATACAAATAAAATGGACAAAACAAGCATGTGAAGTCGCGGGCGGCAGTTAGTGTAATAGTTTCACAAATAAGTTATTATTTCAAGTGTGATATGAAGTGTACGATATCAAATTAGAGAACTACAATGTATTTGAAACGAATTTCAACGTACAGGATTCCTCAGCTTAAAATCGTAGAGTTGACGACGCGATGGGTCCGCAGTTGCATTGTTAAATTTGAGTTTAACACATGAACACCCAGCTACACAAAACACCACAAAAGCTAACAACCTCATTGTCGAGACTGACAGTCAACCACATTACCTTGTATCTAAATACTGGCTTTCATAATTTAAGGAAACGGATAATTAAGCATGTAATAACGTTGCAGTATTATCAGTAATTCAGTAATATTTATTCACATAAGACATGGTACAAAAAAACATTCGTAGAATAATACAGTAGAGCTGCATATCTTGCCCGAGTACAAGCACGTGAATATTTTAGGTGTCTAACTTACTTAACTAGATAAAGAAATTATAAACATTAAAATTAGATGTCATTTTAATAATTAATTTATAGATAAATGGAAATATTTATTAAATTGTCTGTTGAAATCAGTAGGAAAAAACTTAAAATTAAGATAATCTTCCACAGAATAAAAACAATGCTCAGAAAATAAATAAAATAACTTTCTGTGGAATAAGGGACCCTTCAGTTCTTTTACATTGTTTGGCAATTTGTTGTAAATTTTGATAGCCATGGTGTAACAGTTGCGACTAGGTATATAATTGTGTTTTTTTGCAGGTATTGCTAATCTGTCATTATGTCTAGAGCAAAATTCATTATACATGTTCAAAAGTTTTAAATAATTCCTTAAGCGATTTCCCAAATTTACACATTTCTAAAATATACAAGCACGGCAAAGTCAGGATCTTATGTGTTTTAAATATTGGGGTACCAGGTTCCCATGGGGGTCTGTGGAATATTGCCCGTAGGCATTTCTTTTGCGCTATAAATACCTTGTATCACGTACATCTATATCACACCTTGCTTGGTTACGAATGTAGAAATATTAAGTTTTAGAATACGCTTGTAAATGCAGATAGACCGATTTTTTTCGGGTATAAAATATATTTAGTAGTTAGCCCCTAACAATAATCGTTGCGACTGTTTTAGTTTCATTCTTTCTGTTAATTTCTTAGAGACAAAACTGAAAGCAATTAGTGTTTCCAGAGTTATGAAGGTTTGAAACTCCCTTGGAGCCAACTTGTAGAGCTCTTCCTGCTGATAACATGGATACCCCACCTGATCAGCCTGATCCTCCTGGATACGGAGATATGGCATGTAATACGATTATTGCTCCATGTGACCTCATTCTCCTGATTTCTTAAAGGCATAACAATGTCAACATTTCACTTTTTTAAATCAAATCAAACAACGTCTGTGTGCAAGTACTTATAATAAACTTAACGATCGATAAATTACTTATTATAATGTTCATAAATATTTGATAGATAAATTCTAGAATAAAAAATAGATTCAGGCGTTACTTTGCGGAAATCCATTGCAAAATATAAAGATGAAAAAATATTTAGTAACAATTCCGCGCAAGACCTTCTCCGATAAGTTCTAACAAAATGTAATCAGCGTCGTACAAGAAAAACACATCAACTACAAAATGAAAAGAAATCTATCAAAGCAAGACGTCAACTAGTTTCGTCTCTCCACGAGACATCATCAGGACACCACAATACTCGACCTTGACATTGAGAGCACTAAGCAAACTCCGGCAGGGTTCCACCAGAGATGTTACCACTCCGAGCTCCGCGCGCCAAGTGAAGCATTGCCCGCAAAACTCCCCTTTTTATACTGTCACTGGTGACACATCGTGCCTGTCACCACTGTCCGCGCTCGTGCCGGTACCGCGCGCGCCACCATTCGAAAAAATTCGTAATAACGGCGACCTAGGTAAACCCGTACTTAATTCATTCAACAATGTATTATTACTGTATTTTGTAATTTCTAAATTTTCTAAGACCGACAACCTAAATCCTTTATCACAAGTATGTAAAATAGAAAATGAGTGATTATCATTTAATGAATGACCGGATTCTAATAAATGTTTTGCAAAATTTGACTTTTCTGGATGGTTGTTTCTATAGGCAGCTAAATGTTCTTTATACCTAACCTGAAAACTACGACCCGTTTGACCTACATAAATACCATTACATTCATCACAAACCAACTTGTAGACCCCCGATTTTTTATTGTTATCTAATCTGTCTTTTCCGTTACAAATCTGTTTTAATGAATTGTTGGTTTTGAAAGCTACACTTACTTTATTTTTGGACAAAACCCTTGAAACTCCCTCACTTAATGGACCTAAATAAGTTAAACTTCCTACATATTTATCTATCCTATCTGGAATAACAGGATACAATAAGGAACGGACAATGCTACGTTGTTTACTCCTAACTAGACCATCAACCATATTCCTACTATAACCGTTTCTCTCTGCCATGTGATAGATAATAGATAACTCCTTATTAAAGTTCTCCCGTGATAAAGGTACTGAGATCATTCTGTGGACAAAACTACGGTAAGCTGCTAACTTATGTTGTAATGGATGACAAGAAGAATTCGGTATGGTGATGTCTGTATAAGTCGGTTTTCTGTAAATTTGGAAATCATGCCTATTGTTTAACCTAGTCATTGTCAAATCTAAAAAGTTTAACGATCCACTGCTTTCCAATTCAAGTTTGAATTTAATTTTTGGATGAATTGTATTAAGCCTATTAACGAATAGTTCTATTTGACGTAAACTTCCAGTCCAGCATATTATTATGTCATCCACATAACGATAATAATATAAAATTTTTGACTCCCCTATAATGTTTTTTCTCTCAAAACTGTCCATGAAAATATCTGCCATAATAGGACTTAGTGGTGAACCCATAGCTAACCCTTCTTTCTGTTTGTAATACTGATTACCAAATTGAAAATAATTTTGTTGCATACATGTTCTAGTCAAAGATATTAGCTCCTCCTTTTCTGCCGGAATTACTCGTTGTCGTTCAAGATGTCCTTCCAATATTCTCAAACTCTCCTCATATGGTACGTTTGTAAATAAACTTTCAACATCCAACGACAATAATTTCGCATTATGAGGCAAGATGACATCTTTTACTTTATCAATTAAATCCATACTATTCTTTAAACTATACTTGGGATTAAAACGAGATCTAGACTTTAATTCGTAATTTAAATATTTTGACAAACTATATGCTGGTGCACCTATGTAAGAGACAACAGGACGAATTGGAATATTAGGCTTATGTATTTTCGGTAAACCATATAACAAAGGTGCTCTGGGATTCATAGGAACTAAATATTTGAGAGAGTTAGGAGGTATAAAGATTGAATTTTTTGCCATTTCTTTCAACTCCTGTGTGAAAACTTTAGTAGGATTGGAACTCAGTAATTCAAAATCATTACCCTGTATGACCTCATTAACCTTTTGCTCATAACTACCCCTTTCTAAGATAACTACAGTATTGCCTTTGTCTGCCTTTGTAATAACCAAATTATTCTGATCTATTTTGTTCCTTAATGATTTATAAGTATTAAAATCTTTTGGTAAACTCCGAACTAAACTTGGACTACTAAGCGGCTTCTTAATCAAAGAGGCTACCTCATGTTTGACCCCTTCGTCCACTTTTCCCCTAACTATTGCCATTTCCGAATCCACGGCTAATGTCTCTAAAGTGTTCCTATTCAAAGCTGGTTGTAAATTGTATTTAAGACCCTTATCTAATAGTGATACTTCTGAATTTGTAAACTGGACACTACTATGGTTTTCTACACGTTGATAGAATGTATGAGGACATGGGAGACGTGAATTATTACTATTCCTCCTTTGTTGATCTACTCTCTGTTTGTCCCTAACTAATCGATCTAATTTTCTTGTTTGAACTAGATATTTCTTATGGGCTAACTCAGCAGCGTATTCCCTGGCTTTATTATCCAATAAATCAAATTCTATGTTGTGCAACGAATAAGTTAACTCCATGTGCAAAACTCTCAAGTGGGTTTTAAAGTTGTCTCTAATAGTGAACCAATGTTTAATTTCTTCGTTTAACCAAATATTCCTAGCCCTACTTAAAGCCAAATCAGCTGCCCTACTATTTGTGTGACTTCTAATTTTAATGTAAGATGGAATTACCCCCAAATGTTTACATTGTTGATTGAACCATACGTTTTGAGCTGCAATACGATGTGACTGAGTGAGTTTGATGTATAATTTTGCCAGTTCAGCTGTACCTGCTGATCTAAGATAAAAAATAGATTCAGGCGTTACTTTGCGGAAATCCATTGCAAAATATAAAGATGAAAAAATATTTAGTAACAATTCCGCGCAAGACCTTCTCCTCTTAATAATTCACGTCTCCCATGTCCTCATACATTCTATCAACGTGTAGAAAACCATAGTAGTGTCCAGTTTACAAATTCAGAAGTATCACTATTAGATAAGGGTCTTAAATACAATTTACAACCAGCTTTGAATAGGAACTTTAGAGACATTAGCCGTGGATTCGGAAATGGCAATAGTTAGGGGAAAAGTGGACGCAGGGGTCAAACATGAGGTAGCCTCTTTGATTAAGAAGCCGCTTAGTAGTCCAAGTTTAGTTCGGAGTTTACCAAAAGATTTTAATACTTATAAATCATTAAGGAACAAAATAGATCAGAATAATTTGGTTATTACAAAGGCAGACAAAGGCAATACTGTAGTTATCTTAGAAAGGGGTAGTTATGAGCAAAAGGTTAATGAGGTCATACAGGGTAATGATTTTGAATTACTGAGTTCCAATCCTACTAAAGTTTTCACACAGGAGTTGAAAGAAATGGCAAAAAATTCAATCTTTATACCTCCTAACTCTCTCAAATATTTAGTTCCTATGAATCCCAGAGCACCTTTGTTATATGGTTTACCGAAAATACATAAGCCTAATATTCCAATTCGTCCTGTTGTCTCTTACATAGGTGCACCAGCATATAGTTTGTCAAAATATTTAAATTACGAATTAAAGTCTAGATCTCGTTTTAATCCCAAGTATAGTTTAAAGAATAGTATGGATTTAATTGATAAAGTAAAAGATGTCATCTTGCCTCATAATGCGAAATTATTGTCGTTGGATGTTGAAAGTTTATTTACAAACGTACCATATGAGGAGAGTTTGAGAATATTGGAAGGACATCTTGAACGACAACGAGTAATTCCGGCAGAAAAGGAGGAGCTAATATCTTTGACTAGAACATGTATGCAACAAAATTATTTTCAATTTGGTAATCAGTATTACAAACAGAAAGAAGGGTTAGCTATGGGTTCACCACTAAGTCCTATTATGGCAGATATTTTCATGGACAGTTTTGAGAGAAAAAACATTATAGGGGAGTCAAAAATTTTATATTATTATCGTTATGTGGATGACATAATAATATGCTGGACTGGAAGTTTACGTCAAATAGAACTATTCGTTAATAGGCTTAATACAATTCATCCAAAAATTAAATTCAAACTTGAATTGGAAAGCAGTGGATCGTTAAACTTTTTAGATTTGACAATGACTAGGTTAAACAATAGGCATGATTTCCAAATTTACAGAAAACCGACTTATACAGACATCACCATACCGAATTCTTCTTGTCATCCATTACAACATAAGTTAGCAGCTTACCGTAGTTTTGTCCACAGAATGATCTCAGTACCTTTATCACGGGAGAACTTTAATAAGGAGTTATCTATTATCTATCACATGGCAGAGAGAAACGGTTATAGTAGGAATATGGTTGATGGTCTAGTTAGGAGTAAACAACGTAGCATTGTCCGTTCCTTATTGTATCCTGTTATTCCAGATAGGATAGATAAATATGTAGGAAGTTTAACTTATTTAGGTCCATTAAGTGAGGGAGTTTCAAGGGTTTTGTCCAAAAATAAAGTAAGTGTAGCTTTCAAAACCAACAATTCATTAAAACAGATTTGTAACGGAAAAGACAGATTAGATAACAATAAAAAATCGGGGGTCTACAAGTTGGTTTGTGATGAATGTAATGGTATTTATGTAGGTCAAACGGGTCGTAGTTTTCAGGTTAGGTATAAAGAACATTTAGCTGCCTATAGAAACAACCATCCAGAAAAGTCAAATTTTGCAAAACATTTATTAGAATCCGGTCATTCATTAAATGATTGTAACATTTCTACAATGATAATCCCATAACCTGGTAGTGGAAATAGTCGCTGGTTTGACTCTAGCTCCTATTGGTTGAGAAGTTGAGTGGGCGGAGTCAAAGTAGTACAGAATGTCGTTGGAAGCCATGTTATAAAAAGCCGGTCTCCGACCAAGCGGGCCAGTCGTGCTAGTAAACTCCTAGGGGTAACTCTGCCCAATAAGTAAAGTTGTGGAATTATAAGTTGCTAAAATACTAGCTAATTGTTTTATTTGCCAAACCCATGAATAATAGTGTATGTGTGTGTGTGTGTGTTACACTTCAGAAGCGGGATAGGAGTCACTACCCCACAAAAAGGTACGTAAAATACTGTTTTTTTCCTCCACTTTATAATTGAACTGATATTATCACATGCATGACCTGGTTCACCATAAACACCAATAAAGTAGGTAAAACGAATGTGTTTTGCGTTTTTGTTTTGCCAGGGCTACCCCCTGGAGGCAATAACGCAATAAAGTGATCACTTTTCGGACAATGTTCGGACAAGTGCTCAACGCACAACGTACACGGTTATGCACTTACTTGATAAGGTACACTACACTGCTAGACCCTCCATTTTGTCGGGAGAATATCTTAAGGACGTGGATGGCTACATGTTAAAATAACACGCTTGCATAGGCAATATACATGACGTTATTGTAGAGAAAGTAGAACAACAAAATATAGTATTGTAAGAACAACAAAAAATTAAAAATCCTTCATTGTTATCGGGAGAGTATCCCGTAACCCGTAATAGTGGATGGTTATTAAAACATCATACTTTTTACCACCAACAATGCAGTACCAATTGCACCCACTGAGGGCCGTTCAGTTCAAGCTGTGCCGTCTCCTGTTAAGGATTTAGGTCTAGACCATATTCAATATACCCGGAGGACTGTGATGTATTCAGATAAGTTGGGTAACGGGATGGGTCTTCTACTGAGTGAGTTGCGTCTACAAAATGTAGTAAATAATTGCTATCCAAATGCTAGTATAAATATGATTACTGACTGTATTCAACAAGATGACACTCGCAACACTGATTGTTCAGTTTGGTAAAAGTTCTGTGAAACGGTCACAGTTGATTAGACTTGTTGATTGAAGTACTTCTAGAAAAGGTACAGAATGGACTGGGGAAACTAATTATTTGCTCTTTCCCCTACTCAAAGTCATTGACATTAAAGCAAACTGAAAATTTGAGTCAAAATAACATGCTGATGTATAATATGACATGTCGTCATAGTAATGATGTATTATTTTTTGATGCTAATAAATTTATTAGTAAAACTTTTTTTGACTAGGGATACAAGGTACCTAACCAAACATAGCAAAATAATAATTGCTAAATTGTTAGCATATAATATTTTTGATCCCGTTATAAATAGTATAACGCAGTTAACCGACGAGCCTGTATGTGTAGTAGTACTAATGAGGGCATTAAAACGACAGTGTCAGTAAATGCAAATTTAAACTGACCACAACGACAATAGGGAAGCAAAAAAAAAAAAAAAAAAAAACATTTCATTTAGTCCATCAGAATATACAAGGCTTACCCAGCAAAATCTTAGAATTAGAACTATTTTCAAATTATTTAAATGTAGACATTATGTGCTAAACAGAACACTGGATTGTAGAAAATCAGTTACTATTGTTTTGCAAGTTCCTATTAAAAGAAAAGCTGCAATACGTGGTGGATTATAGTGTAAAATGTAAAGAACGGAAAGATATTATAAACCTTACTATTGAGAGGACTATTGAACTTTCATGTGTGGAAGTGAAGCGGCATATCATAGTGTGCGTGTACTGTGTACCGCCCCCCGACGCAAATCGGGTAGTTTTTGAATGTACTATGGAAGAATTTTTGTTGAAAGTATTTACATATAGGAAAGATCTCATTGTTTGTGGCGGGCGACTTTAATATAGATATTTGAGCGAATTCTCTTGCCGATCGATTGCTTAATTTATTCAAATGCTTTAGTTTACAACATCTTTTCAACGACCCTACTAGGGTAACCCCAACAACTGCCACTTGTTTAGATAATATTTACTGCAATCAATCCCTAACCAAAAAAGCAGTAATAAAGCATTTCAAATCGGACCATTATGGTCAGAGT
Organism: Eupithecia vulgata; assembly: GCA_946478455.1. NCBI lineage: Eukaryota > Metazoa > Arthropoda > Insecta > Lepidoptera > Geometridae > Eupithecia > Eupithecia vulgata. The sequence continues at coordinate 3,994,489 of OX297869.1, read as the reverse complement.
GTCAATTTTAATTATGATTATAACAGTAAAAACAAAGTTGAGAAATATACCTACAGGCCTATCACAGAGAACCGTATTAGGAATTTTCAAACTAAAGTACAACTAGCAGTAACTAATGTATTTTGTTCTGATGACCCAAAGGACTTATTGGCCGATCTTTTGAATATTATAAACAATGAACACGGTGAAGTCTTCAAACTTAAAACATGCATAGTTAGAGACAAGGTTGGGTTCACCGATTGGGCCACTCCCGGCATCTATAGAAGTCTGAATAGACTATATGACCTTTATTGTGCTAGAGAAGCTGTGTTACATGATCCTGCGTTTCTTTTGTATGTAACCAACTAACTACTCAAACTTTTAAGAAAGTCTGCAAAGCTGCGAAATGCCTGTTCTTGAGGAAAAAGCTAGTAAATTCATCCAAAAAAAAAGCAACATGGACACTAATAAATAACGAAACTGGTAAAGCCACGGAATAGAGAAATAAGGTTAAAAATTAATAATTCAATACTCATAAATGATAAAGATATAGCCGATGCTTTTGATGCATTTTTTTAAATATTCCTTACTTCGTTGCCCGGTCTCTAAACTCCTCGCCTCCAATGGCCGTTAAATTATTAGAATCATGTGTTAAAAAATGTAAGGAGGTCTTTGTCTTTAGCCATGTAAATGCTAATTATATAGTGAAAGCATATAAGTCAATTAACATCAAGGATACTGAGGATCTTTGGGGTATTTCATCCAAAGTACTGAGTTCAATTACTTATTAAGGAAGTTGCTCCTTGTTTGGCCTATATTTTCAATAGTTGTGTCGACGCAGGAGTTTTTCCTGATCTCATGAAATATAGTAAATTGGTACCTCTTTATAAATCTGGTAGTCACAGTGATCCAGCCAACTACAGGCTAATTTCAATACTTCCTACAATGAGTAAAGTTTTTGTAAAAATTATTCTTACTCAGTTGTCCTCACACTTTAACCTTAATAGACTACTTCATAAAAGACAATTTGGCTTCACTAAGGGTAGATCGACAACCGATGCTGGTACAGTTCTATTAAAGCACATATTGGATGCCTGGGATAGGGCGAGGAACGCTATTGGTATATTGTGTGACCTTCCTAAGGCTTTTGATTGTGTAGTGTAGATCATACACAAATTGGAAAATTGAAACATTACGGTGTTGACAACGGGGCACTGGACCTTATGCAATCTTATTTATCTGGTCGAGTCCAAAACGTAGATATTGGTAAAGAGGGATCTCGGGGCTCATAAATTGAATTGGGCGTCTCACAAGGATCAATATTAGGACCCTTTTTATTTTTAGTATATGTAAATGATCTCCTCTTTTAGCAAAAGATCTCTATGATATAGTGTTATTTGCTGATGATGCTTCATTGATTTTTGAAGTTGACAGAAATAAATGTAATTATGACGATGTAAATAACTCGCTTTCACAAAGTGTTGCCAGTTGGCTCTTGTCAAAAGCAACCTGAAAGAAATAAAAAAAGTAACCTTTTAGAGTGAAAAGTTACTTATTATAATTTTTCCCATTTAATTAGTAGTTTAGTTACCTACTAAAAGTTTATATATGTAGAAATAAGTTGTTAATAGTCGATAGACCTTCGTTTGACCACAATCTCACCTAGTGGAAAGTGAAGATGTGGCCGACAATGTATCATGACGGTCTGGAAGACACCTATTCACTCTTGTTTGAAGAAACCCAGTTTGTAATTGGCTGAAAAAACAGCAGTAGTTCCAAATCTCCGCGGTGCAGATGATGAAGGTCGAGGAAACCCGCTTAATGCGAGTTGACGGTAAGTAAAAACAAGTAGGGGTAATAATGAAAGACCAACAAAAACCTGATGATTTTAAATTTTAAAATTAGGAAACAAAGGCTAAATTTTTCATATCGCAAACTTTCTTCCTATTCACTTCAGCGAGTCATATTTTGTGACCTATCAAGGATCTTATTCATTAGTGCGAGAGACATATCGAGTTGGGCACATTATATAGGTACAAAAGTACAAACGATCGAAACATGAGAGCAGAGAGCGTGTTGCCATAATTATTTTAATGTACTCTGTAGAGTTGCCTTGCCAGCGCTGGAAATAAAAAACTGACAATTTCCAAAATATTACCTAAAAGTAACCTTTGAAGTCGTGTTACCTAGAAGTAACCGGACGTAGTGAAAAATCACCAAAATGGTAACAAAAGTTACCTTCTGGCAACGCTCTAGATTGGTTCACCTCCAACAACCTCTTACTAAATGCAAAACAAACCAAATGCATAAAATTCGTGTTACCAAATGTAAGAGAACTTCCAACTAAGATAATATTAAATGATGAGATCGTTGACCTTGTCGGCTCAACGGTTTTCCTAGGGTTCCATATTGATTCCTCTCTTCAATGGAGACCGCAAATTGATGCTCTCGCAGGCAGACTTAGTTCAGCAGCATATGCGGTTCGAACAATTAGATATATTACCGATGGAGATACAGCTGGGTTAGTTTATTTCAGTTACTTCCATAGTATCATGGTACGCTTTGGGGACGGGCAGCCGATATTCAGACTATCTTTGTTCTCCAAAAACGGGCTGTACGCGCAATTTATAGATTAAAGCCACGCCGCTTTTTGAGGGAATTATTTAAAGACATAAATATTTTGACGGTAATGTCGCAATATATATATATGAAAATCTAATGTATAAGCACAAAAATAGAGATAGCTTTTTAAAAAAAAAAAAATTTGATGTTCACTAAATAAATACAAGAAACAAGAACAAACTGCACATCCTATCATATAGATTACGAAAGGTAAGGAAATCATTTATTGGAAATCGCGTACGCTTTTATAACGAGCTTCCATCTGAAGCAACTCTGCTCCCTATTCGTAAATTTAAACAGTACATAAAACGACATCTTATAAAGAAAGCCTATTACTCTATAGACGATTGCATTAATGAGAGAAGTCATATATACACTTACTAGTGGTTTATTTTCCACTTCTTTCCCTAGTGGACAAAAAAACTTTGTTTCTTATTTGATAATAATTATACAATTTATAAACGTGTTTATAGTATAAAATATGACTTGTCTAAGTGCTTATGTTGTAAGCTTAAAGAAATAAACGTTATTGATTTTTAAACAGTACACCACTTTATGCGTTTGCCTTGCCAAAGCTTGGGGGCAAAACTATGTTAGTAGAAAATAACTTTGCAAACCTGACTTTGCAAACCTGACTTTGCAAACCTGACTTTGCAAACCTGACTTTGCAAACCTAACTTTGCAAACCTGACTTTGCAAACTTAACTTAATGTGACTAGTTTACATAAATAAAAATCAATTTGCTTGGGATTAACAATGTTTTATTTATCTATTTTAAAATTTCTATCTAGCCGTTACATTGCTAATTCACATTTAGTTGAAACAATTACAAAAAAATACTATCATACTTCTCACATACACTCTCTAAGTTTCAGATGGATATCGATGACGATGAGGAAGGGTCAAAGAAAGCCCTCATTCGGAAACGGAACCCCGACGGAGACGTTGAGGATGTTGTTGAGATTCAGGAACTCTGCAGTTGGAGTCGGAGCCCTGGAAGGGACGAGAGAACCGAGAGGTTCGAGGAGCTCCCTAATCGGAGACGGAGCCCTGGAAGGGACGAGAGAACCGAGAGGTTCGAGGAGCTCCCTAATCGGAGACGGAACCCTGGAAGGGACGAGAGAACCGAGAGGTTCGAGGAGCTCCCTAATCGGAGACGGAGCCCTGGAAGGGACTAGAGAACCGAGAGGTTCGAGGAGCTCCCTAATCGGAGACGGAGCCCTGGAAGGGACTAGAGAACCGAGAGGTTCGAGGAGCTCCCTAATCGGAGACGGAGCCCTGGAAGGGACTATGATGACTGGGATGTCATCAGGGGTTGATTCAACATCTAATTTTATCAAAGAGTTTTTACGTTTTCAAACTCTAAATAATAATAATAATAAATAATACTGAGATTTTGAATCAATGCCATTATAATATTTATAATAGATGCTGATTGTTAAAATATAATTAAGTTTACCAATACCTTGATTTGTACAAGACAATTTCATATCCTGAATTCATTTATGTGATTTAATAGACTTTCACTTTATGCACTGTGGTGATTGTAATTGTATGTTTCACTCACAGGTTTCACTTATAAATAAATATGGTTTAATTGCACGTTAGGAGTAAGTCGTTATAAAATGTACTAAATTTATTTTTGTCCAAAAATTTACTAAACGAGTGGACTCGTTTTGTATCGGATGGCCGACTGTAACATTTCTACAATGATAATCCCATAACCTGGTAGTGGAAATAGTCGCTGGTTTGACTCTAGCTCCTATTGGTTGAGAAGTTGAGTGGGCGGAGTCAAAGTAGTACAGAATGTCGTTGGAAGCCATGTTATAAAAAGCCGGTCTCCGACCAAGCGGGCCAGTCGTGCTAGTAAACTCCTAGGGGTAACTCTGCCCAATAAGTAAAGTTGTGGAATTATAAGTTGCTAAAATACTAGCTAATTGTTTTATTTGCCAAACCCATGAATAATAGTGTATGTGTGTGTGTGTGTGTGTTACATGATAATCACTCATTTTCTATTTTACATACTTGTGATAAAGGATTTAGGTTGTCGGTCTTAGAAAATTTAGAAATTACAAAATACAGTAATAATACATTGTTGAATGAATTAAGTACGGGTTTACCTAGGTCGCCGTTATTACGAATTTTTTCGAATGGTGGCGCGCGCGGTACCGGCACGAGCGCGGACAGTGGTGACAGGCACGATGTGTCACCAGTGACAGTATAAAAAGGGGAGTTTTGCGGGCAATGCTTCACTTGGCGCGCGGAGCTCGGAGTGGTAACATCTCTGGTGGAACCCTGCCGGAGTTTGCTTAGTGCTCTCAATGTCAAGGTCGAGTATTGTGGTGTCCTGATGATGTCTCGTGGAGAGACGAAACTAGTTGACGTCTTGCTTTGATAGATTTCTTTTCATTTTGTAGTTGATGTGTTTTTCTTGTACGACGCTGATTACATTTTGTTAGAACTTATCGGAGAAGGTCTTGCGCGGAATTGTTACTAAATATTTTTTCATCTTTATATTTTCTAGAATAAGACAATTCACTCAGAGCATCGGCATTGCCATGCAGCGGGGCAATGCAGCCAGTGTCTTGGGCACGCTTCCGACTGGTACTGATATGGATCAGTTGAGCTACCTGTAGATTGTTTGCAACAGTCTGCAGTTAGCTCATTTTTTTCTATTGTAAATACTAGTTTTAATTTAACTCTATTATTTGATTATTATTCACTAATTATTTATTAACTAACTTTGCATGCTGTTAAGTAGGTCGTAGTCATTATATTATATTATAATTTAACATCCCTGTAATCCCAGTTTCGCAAAGTAAATAAATTTTATTTGATAAAAAAATTCAATGCACGTTATAATAATTCGAGTTTTAATATGTTGCAAAGTCGAATATTTCAGTGCATACACGGTGCCTTCATTCACTGAAATATTCGACTTTGGATCATATTAAACTCGAATTATTAAAAACATATTTTCGGAGTCAAAACCTTTTTTAATATCCCGTAATGAACCTATTTGTCTATGCGGATCGCTAACGTCTATTGTTTGACGATGGACCAAAGAGGATGACAGAGAAGGAATGGAAGAAATCAGATAAGTGGGAATCCTAGTTCAGTCACCGTAGCTAAAGGTCATAGAATACATGTAGAAACGGGTCTCTCGATTCGTGTAGTCAGAGCCCCTAGCCTTGGGTAACTATTTTGAAATTTACTCCAGTATTGCCTTTCATAAGAGACCAAACTTGATTTATTTGATTGTTTTTAGCCCCTTATGGACCCCCATGTCTAAGAAACCTCTCGACAGATTTGATCTTACTAAGTTACCCGCATATTTGACATGTACACATCTACGAGTATACACCTATAAAGTTTCACGCACATCCGATCAACACGGTTGGACAGTTATGATCGAAGTCAACTCGAAGTGATTATATCAATATTAAAATTACCTATTAGGATTCTTCTAGACGTTCGTTCGTGATACATTGTCGGCCACATCTTCCTTACTTTCATCAGGTGAGATTGTGGTTAAATAAAGGCCTATAAACAATAAAAAAAACATACAGCCAAATCACCCTAGATGCCACTGACAACAGTGCTTCGCTCACTTTTTGATGTTATCCTCAATGGTGTTTCCCGAATCTCCACTCCAGTGAGAATTTGTATTTATTTATAAACATGTACATACCTTTTTCAGAGGTGTGCAAATTGGGCAATGGGCACAGGTGCCACATATTTTGATTTGGTATGCATTGGCCACCTTCTCCAAATTGTTTCCGAGTACACTAACCTTCGGCAGATTCTGCAGTTGGGTAAAAACAATTGCCAAGAGGAGGATTCAGCTAGGTTGTGCAGCGTTTGGGAAACTACATCTAGTCTTCTCGTCATGCATACCGCAACGCTTGAGCAAGTGGTAGTGGGCTGGCCATATTTCGAGAAGAACCGACAACCGCTGGGGTAAACGTGTTCTTGAGTAGAGACCGCGACTCGGCAAACGTAGTGTAGGACGCCCTCCGACCAGGTGGGATGATGCATTAGCGTTCCTTATCAAAATATGTATGACACCACCGGAACGCTTTTCTTGAACCATATCGAGGCACTTTTCAGGTCACATCTTTGTTACAAATTAAATCTAGGGCCGGAAAATTATTAAAGTTTAACTACAAAACGTAGGCTACCCCTAAAAGTACCACCTAATTTTAAATCAATTAAGTTCAGGAATGATCAACCCTCATATTAATTGGCCGAGCGACGGAAGCGTCTCTGCATCAACTACTACTAACAAAAGTATGGATTCTGATAGAATGTACGTACGTACAGGTCATATTACGTATTTTACGACCGATCTGGACGTAACTTGGTGTACAGAGTCTACGATATCATAGATTTTTTGTCGGGCTTATTTGATTAAAGGCTTAGTTCCTCCAAAAAAACGAACTTCTATCGAATATCTCCGCTTTACGATATCTAATTTCGATGATGATTTTTAATCTGCAACATCAAGGACTTTGCACGCGCGTTGCCGACCCTGTAACGTCTTAGAAAACCGTTTTTGAAGAACCGCATGTTGCTATGTGAGTGTAGATAGAGACTAGTTAGTATAAAATCGTATAAATAATAATAAATTACTCGCACTTGTCCACTTTTCTGTACCACGTTTATGGGACATGGATGGCAAGACATTATAGCACATTATCATTGACGATAATATTATGTTCGAGGTGCGACCCCTATGGGCACAGCGCTGCTACACGGACGGAGATCGGCTTCTGTGTGCTGGGCCATGAAAATGTTAAGCAAGCGTGTGTAGCAAAACAACGTTATTGTAGATTATTTGCGTAATGTAATGTAGGTACTTAATAATCATCCTAAGAAATCAAATAAGATCCCAAAAAAATCGACTTCTACGGGAGTTTAACCCACACCCTTCCCTCAGTAAGGAAATGCGCTAACCAATTGCACCACGAGGTCGAAAGCGGGTTCTAGTCCCGTCGAAGTCGAATTTTTTTGTGATATTATAGTAGGTATTCTTAAAAATTATCCCAAGTGGGCTTGCGCGACGTAAAGGCATAATTTGAAACACAAACCTAAATGAATCATCTTGTTTTCATTGATAAAATTCCACATTTGAGTCCGCTTTAAACTTTAAAAAACACAACAGTGCAAAAATCAAAAGTAACAGAAACCTTTGAGAAGGTTTTTCTCAATTTCTTTATAAAATTGTGTTGTGCATGCATAAGGTGAATTGAGTGGTAAATTTGAGCCAGTTTAGTAACTGATTTAAATTTATTATTGATCAAAGCAATAAAACAAAAAGTCTTGACATTAACAAAAACATAGTATATAGATATCATTATTTAGATCACCTTAATTAATGATGTCTTATGTCATGTAGCATATTTTTGGAAAGGATAATAGAAAATGTTTTAAATTATATATTAAGTAGCTAGTTCTTTTTATAGATTCGTACAAAAAACGACTGGTGCCTAACGGACCTATTAGACGACGAACGTAGGTAATAGTTCTTCTACACTTAGTTAGCAGCTGCGCCTGCCCAGCGTTGTTACCCGAAATTAATAAGGATAATCATCCTACGGAGACACTAGCACTTTTCCGGGAACGAAATAAGCGTTATGTATTATTCCAGGGCTAGACCAACATTTAGGCACATTTTAACAGCCTGATCCTCTCAGCTACTACTGAGAGGATCAGGCTGTTTTGCCTAAATGTGAGCCTTTGGCGTGAAGAAGTAACAAAAGATTACAGGATACATACAAGATACATACAACGATTCAAACTCTCGCATAACCTAAACACAATAGTTTGATTTTGTGACGGTGCAACAAGAGGTATTTATTTAATGGATAATTTAATCTAACCTCCTATGGTCTTCATGTAAAAATAAATTAAGAGGAACTGTAAAAAACGTGACGCTTATAATATTTTTTTTGAGTAAATGTACTATGAATATTTTTTAATATTTTACTGATCTATTATTTAACTTGTGCACTCAGCAGTGCAGCTTTTAGACCGAGGTCCACTCGTTTCCCGAGTTCGTGGTCAGTGAGGTACAACATCGTTACGACCCTTTTCCGAACTGGAGGGTTGACACTGACCAAGGATGAAACCACGTTCTCCGCCAGGCGCTGCCTCTGAGCATCGTTCGTCAACACGTTATTGTAAAAGTTTGCTGCTGGGGCCAAATCTACCGCGTTAGATTGCCGTACCAGGAGCTTTTCCGAAGGTGTTCTGTCGTCGACATAAGGTGCAGGACCATTGTACGAGTTGGGATAGTAATTCGGATAATCTTTCATGTTGTCTCTCAAAGGAGGTCTCCCATCACGAGTGTACGTCCGCGCATACAGCGGTCGATTGACCCTGATTTTGTTATGGTTTGGTCCTAATCGATAGTTTTGAGCATCTCTGTAGAACAATCTTCGACCTTTGAACATGTCGTCTACTGGACCCGGAATACCGGGCACCAAGTTCGCAGGGTTATAAGCACTTTGCTCCATTTGCCGGAAGTGATTCTGGAGTTGCTTGTTGACAACTAAGCGGCCTACAGTTACGGTGTGATACGTACCGTTTTCCCACATACGAGTTACATCGAATGGATCATAGTTCAATTTCTTAATGTCATTAGCATTCATGATATCCATTTCTAGTATCCATGAAGGATAATCTTTACGAGCTAAAGCATTATACACATCTCTTATGTAGTAATCTAGGTCAACACCCTGGATCCTTTCCACTTGAGAATTCGTTAGGTTCTCTAACCCTTGTTCTGTCCTAAAATTAAACTTCACATAGTGCCTTCCTCCGGTTTTATTAGTCACTTCATATGCGTGTATAGGGAAGGCGTCCATCTTTCTGTAGCCGTTTGGAATTCCGTAATCTGACATTAACCAAAGAGCAGTATGTAATGTTTCTGGCCTCAAAGTGAACATATCCCACGCTGCAGTTTGGTCGTGTAAATTTGTAACTGGATTCCGCTTGAATGCATGCACCAACGAAGTAAAAAGAATTGTGTCTTTGTAGAAATAAACGGGTGTGTGCAAACACAGAAAGTCAAGATTTCCTTCTTTTGTGTAAAATTTGATTGAGAGTCCTTTTAAATCCCTCATCATATCAGTTCCGCCCCGGCCCGGAATAGAAGTAGAGAACCTGATGGTGGCAGGGGTTTTCTTTCCCATCCCGTTAAACAAGTCCGCTGAAGTGTACTTGGAGACATCGTTCAACACTTCAAAATATCCTTCTCCTCCCGTTGCTTTGGCGTGGACCACGCGCTCCGGCAGCCTCTCTCTGTTTTGACTCACGTGGAGGTCCAAGTGGAACTGATTGGTGAACTGATCCGAATTGAGCGTGAATGTCTTCCGTATATCAACTGGTTCTCCATTAGACGTTGTTACTAAGTCTATTTCCTGCAAATATATTATATTGTTGAAAACGTGTAACAACCAAGATAAATGTCTGCGTATGAAACTGATGTTTAACTTTCTTTATAGGTTGACTCAATTGAGTCAAAAACTTGTTTTTTATTCATTTCTCTTTGATGCATGACTTGATAGCAGTGTTAAAGAAATGGAATACTAAAGCAACTATAAAAGGCAGATGAACCTAAATTCATATACCTATAAGTACAAATAGTTATTAAGTCCCGAGTTCACCAACAGATGGTTAAATTTTAAACAGTTGTTTTGACGATTTTGACATAAATTTTCATACATCAAACATCAAAGTTAACCAATGAAACTGCCTAATTGTCTGATTATCGTTTGGTGAACACAGACCTTAGTATTCCATAAGTAATCAGACGTTTAAGATATTATATATTAGAGAATTTCAATTCTGCATGGTACTTCAAACGAATATCAACGTACAGGATTCCTCAGCTTAAAATCGTAGAGTTGACGACGCGATGGGTCCGCAGTTGCATTGTTAAATTTGAGTTTAACACATGAACCACCAGCTACACAAAACAACACTAAAGCTAACAACCTCATTGTCGAGACTGACAGTCGACCACATTACCTTGTATCTAAATACTGCGTTTCTAAATTTAAGGAAACGGATAATCAACCTTTCAGAAATGATGCAGATCATTCGTAAACACACCTTCTTGCGTGTCTGTTAACATGATGATAGATTGATAGAATATTATCATCTATCATTATAAGTTGCCCTTCTGCCCCCCCACAAGTGCCTGCGGGGTTATCCATTAATTACCGGACACCTTGTATAACAGATGTCTAAAACAATGTGACACACGTTTGTTTATACTTATTTAATTTATTTCCACCGTAAGTATTAGTGTGTGATGTGATTAATAGACACTCTGCAAACCATACAAGTGTATAAGTTGTACTCGGTTTATTTTGAACCTATTCATCAATAAATGTAGATTAGATATAAGTATATAGGTACCTACTTCATCTTTATACTTACTCATTTGCCTTATTTTATCCTACGAACAAAGAGGAAGATTTTCTATGTTCAGTTGTATGTTTTTTTGATATGTGCATCGATTTTTCCGTCATAATGAACCAATTCTTAAAATTATTTTGATAACATTAATTCGATAATGAGGTAGTTGTATAAAAAAAAATGTAATTTAATTTAAGTAATCTCAACATATTAAGACTGGAATACGAACGAGATACCGCGATCCCGGATTGAGATTTCGAGATTCCTGATCTCCTCTGATCATCATGAAACAAATAGGTCGATTTCTACATTTTATTAAATTTTTATGTACATTTTCTACACCTTTTTGTCCAAGTATTATAATTTTATCAAACACTACTTAAATTGGCCTTCTTGGCCATATTAAATATTAATGAGGTTATAGCAGCTCTAAAGTTTCCCATATTTTCAGCTATTTCTCCATTCCAATTTACAGAACAATAACTCTTTCTCGATATGTATAACTATTATTTGACGACCTCTATAGCGCGGTGGGCGAAGGTCCGCCTGCGACGCAACAGGTTGCGTGTTCGATTCCTTGGGACAAATGTTTGTACGAACTGCAGGTATTAATTGTTCCGGGTGCTCTGATCGTTTTCTATGAATGATAAAAATATCAATCTATGTAATGTATTGTATTACCTATGTATATCAGTTATCTAGTACCCATAACACAAGCTCTGCTTAGCTTGGGTTTAGATCAAGGCCGGTCAAACGCAGGCCCGCGGGCCACTAAGTGACCCGCCAAGGCATTTGCTATTGGCTAACTTAACGTGAGTTAAATCGTTAAACAGTTTTTAAGTCTCAATTATCTGCATAATTTGCTGTTAGTAATTATGACTATTTTAAATTTGAAACACAAAACCTAATGTAAAATGAGCAGTCAGAAGTTTATTTCTTTAGGCTTCACAATTAGCACTAGTGGTAGTTAAATTCTATACCATATAATATAAGCGACGCGTGACCCGAGAGCGGGTGAGTATCTGGCACAGCGCATCAGCATTGCCATACAGCGCATGCAGCGTCTTGGGCACGCTTCCGACTGGTATTGATATGGATCAGTTGAGCTACTTCCAATTGTTTACAATTATGTAGTATTTATACTAGTTTTAATTAACAATATAATTTTCTTTCATAATGAAGACTTACCATAGTAGTTGAGTTCCGAGGTAAATTACCGACTTATTTCTGTTTTGAACAACTACTCAGATAGAACTCCTCCAAGCTATGTCGCATTCAAAGGTTCCAGTGTGTTTTATGTAAATCATGACAACCTTGACAAAGAACTGAGTTGATTCCGACATTATGCCTCTTTATAGACGAAGTAAACTCGGATTGATGGCCAGCCCGAAGAAATGGAAGCTTTCCGATGTTCTCATTTCTATTTCGAGAACGTCTTTTGATATAAGAGTTTATCGAACGGTTGCGTGACAGCAACCCGATATAGATGTAGACCTTTGAAATAGGGAAATTTAATATTCGTTGTAAGGGTGAAATATTATATAAATTAAAAATGACGGCTCAAGAAAAATCCTACCAATTTTTCTTGAGCCGTCATTTTTAATTTCACCTTTCAAACATTAATAAGTACCTACCTAACTAAATAATATAAATTTTAACCAGAATTGTAAAAATTATCATGTGATGATGTTTTTGAAACGTTTTACGGCGCTCATGTAAATTCCTCGAGGGTCAAACTTTTATGAGACCAACTCAAAATCAACCTTTATAGAACGAGGCATTATCAAAATCTATTAAGAGTAAAAGAAAATACCTGTCACCAAAATTTGTTGTAGGTAGTTGTAGCTGCTGCTGCTGTTTTTCCCGTCAATACCTGGGTCTCTTCAAGACAAGAGTGAATAGGTATCTTCTATACCTTCGTGATGCATCGTCGGCCACATCTTCACTTTCCATCAGGTGAGATTGTGGTCAAACAAAGGTCAATAGACTATAAAAAAAATGTTGCCTTAATGTTCACTTCTCACATCCAGTAGCAAAGAGAGCACTATGACAACAGTTTCATTTCCTAACACCTATTTTATATATGTTTCATTTTAGTTTATTTATTTACATAAAATAATTATTGTTCGACAACCTCTATGGCGCGGTGGGCGAAGGTCTGCCTGCGACGCTGCGAGGTTGCGGGTTCGATTCCCGCCTCGGGACAAATGTGTGTACGATCTGCAGACATTTGTTCAGGGTGTTTTGGTTGTATTCTATATATAATAAAAAAACTATGTGTTGTATTATATGTATATCAGTTATCTAGTACCCATAACACAAGCTCTGCTTAGTTTGGGGCTAGATAATACTGTGTGAATTGTCCAGTATTATTTATTTATTTTATCAGAATCACAACTTTAAAAATAGAAATTAAAAATAGGTAATAAATAACAATTAATATACAGTAGCTTAGATAAAAAAAGTAGGTAAAATGCTAATTCTTCATTTATGGAAACCTGACCTCTTATGAATGCAGCCAGTGTCTTGGGCGCGCTTCCGACTAGTATTGATATGGATCAGTTGACCTGTAGATTGTTTGCAACAGTCTGCAGTTAGCTCAATTGTTTCAATTGTAAATACTAGTTTTTATTTTATTTTATTTTTTGATTGTAATTTTCTTTCTTGGCTTCCCTTCTAACTATTTAGATATAGCCCTATTTATTCGTAGCTTTCTAATTCTCATATTGTTAAAAAAGCATAACTATAGGAAATAATTAATGTTGTGCGATTCTAGTGTGTGATTGAAGTTGTGAGTGATGATTAAGCAATACTGTCTTCTCGTTCTTCCCTTCCCTTCTTCACCATATAACACTTGCATGGCCCAAGACGCACATGGTCTATGTGCAGCGCTAATGGGCGGAACACGCGCCCCAGCAACGGGTCGCATCGCATCGCCTAGGCTGGGCAGTGACAGCATTAAAGCTGCGATAAGCTGAAATCTGACATTAGGTCAAGGTCTATTGAGCTAATGTCAGATTTTAGCTTATCCCACTGTCTCATTTAAGGCATGCCTCGTCGTCACTTTTCCTGTAAGGTTCACTATGTGGTTCTATTTATAGTCGTGAAGAGAAAATCCAATTTCTTATCATGTACCTACATCTACAGCCTGTGTGATCAACTGCTAGAGGCAGGCCTTCCCCTGATAATTTAAGGGCCCATAATCCCTACGCTGGGCATACGAGCTGGAAATTCACTGGTAGCGTTACTCTGCAGGAGGCGGCGCTGCTGTTCTCTGGTGAATATCATCCCTTAGTCAAAGCGTCTTACGACACCCCACGGGTACAGTTCGTGTGGTGCAAATTTTAAGCTGGCAATAAATGACAAATTTCATAAGCATAGATTAAATTAATGAAGAAAAATATTATTGCCACTAACCTCTGCCAACACGTCGTCGTTGGGACAAATAATGCAGTAAATAAATGTTTAAAGCATTATCCACTCTGTGAATTTGTTTACAATATTCTGAACCCCTAATAAACTCCAGTTCAATCGAAAGGTTACTTATTTCCCTTACCTTTTAATTTCCAACAAAGTTTCCTCTCCTCTCAAATTTTGCAGCCACTGTTAATTTTATTACCTAACCTGCAAGAACAATCAATACGAGCCGTAGCTAAATGTCTCGTGAACGAATCTATTTCAGGATACACCTCCCCCGTGGCAAAACACACTTTACTGTCATCTTACAGGGTTGAAATTCATTTGCAGGGGGGCTGTGACCTGGGTGGGTTTCAAGAGAAATGGGTCAGGCGCGTCTCACTCCACTACATTTTAATTATTTACGTAAACAGTTTGCGGTTAAAACGTTGATTGCACCTGTGGATTACTTGTTTGTATACTGATTTGCAATTCAGAGTTGATTGAAATTCGCGAAAGGTGATGTTTTTTTGTTTTTGTATATCTGGAAATGCGAGTTTAAAACATCATTAAATAATTGGTAATAGAAAAGCTTACCCACACTTCTTATTCTTGGGGGTAAAAATAGGTGCTTGTAAAAGCAAGCCATTGGGGCTGTTTTTCACCGAAGCGGAACAGAGTGTACGTAAAATAATTCAAAAGGCAATAAGAAGTTCAGTGTGCATGGTAGTGTTGTATACATTTCAGCGATTTCAGCCATAGGCATAGAATTTAAGTCCTGTTATTTAACGCATTCACTGCCTCTGCGGTGCGACCCGAAGAAGGAGCGCCGACAGAGCAATTGAAGACATCCATGTGGTCAATAAAAAAATAAGAAATAAATTTTAGGATTAACCTAGGAATTCCGAGATAGCCAGCTGAAACTTGGCAGAAGAATTAGGTAATTTAACAATAATTGCGGCGCTCAAGTTTATCTAACTGCTCCTCAACGAGATCTACCTAAATAACAGACGTCTGTTACTATTCTGGTCTGGACTATTCCAGAACGAGAAGAAGAAGGCAAAGAGAGAGTCCTATTTTGGTAGCGGACTGCAGAAAGTACCGCAATTTCTTAAGAGAACCTGCTGAAGTGAAGCATGTAGCTTCTTATAGGTTAGGTACTTCAAGCTAGGGACACCATGAAAGTTTGCAGTCGAGCGTAACCCCTAGATTCCTGACGGTAACTCTGTAAGGAATGGGTATTCCATCAAATTTAATCGGAGGTACAGTTTTTCGTCCAATTTATCAATTAGTCTCGAGCTACCAATGATTATAGTTTGTGTTTTTATAGGGTTCATTTTAAAACCATGAGCTGACTTCACTGGGTGATACAGCGTAAGTCCAAGTTCAGATACCAACTGCATTGCCGATACGGTAAATGTAGTCTGGTGTATATCATATATTCTTACTGTGCGATCGGGGGGGGGGGACTTTTGCTTTTCCACTTTTCACTGTCAAAAAATAAATAATTTTCAAAACTACTACACGAATTAATCGGTGATATCGACGATTTTTGAGCTAATTTCCTTATACAATATAGAAAAGTAGAAAATTGCGATAAACCTAAATTTTGTTACATTTGAACTTAAATAATTTCGGAAACAAATGTGATATTTTATTTGACTTTTGCGTCAAAGTTTATAACGCCAAAGGATTCCAAGCCTATTTCGCCTAGCACTGGGTAAACGTGTTATATTTTACATAAAACTTCTAACTAGATGTTAAGCTAAACTTTCCTGACGATGACATAAGAGTTTCTCCAGATATAGTCTCAAAGTCGAAAGTTATTCCTATTCAGATCCATAATTCATGACCTCTGCCTTTGCCCTAGTTAGGCATCTATTTGAGCAGTCGCCGCTTTGGGAGTTTATCTCGATTTTCAACATTTTCCTCTCGATTGTTAGTAACCTATTGGTATACCTACTTCTGTTAGCCCGGGACTTAGTAATTTTTTTTTCACTTAATATTATAACGAGAAATTGTCACCATCTTCAGAATCAGGGGCGACGGCAGTGGTCCTACTAAGTCGCGTAGGTAGATGGCCCCCACCGAATCCTTTTCTCGAAGCATCTTTAGGCACTTTTCAATTACCGATATCTTTGATACAAAAGAAACCTAGGGTCGCATAATTGTTTCTGTAACTCGAGCTAACGTAGTTAACCGACTTTTAAAATTACTAGTTTCTGATCCATTTACTTCATGAAATATCGACTAATGACCTAGGTACTTGAAAGTTATAATGAACTATTTATTCCTCGGTAATTTGCCAAATTCATAGTTTCGACTATAGATAATAAATCAAATCAAAACAATAAAATGGTTGATTTAGCTTTTCTCGTGATCTGCACACTTTTTAAAAGTGTTAGGTACGAAAATATACTGGTATAATTATAAATTCGTTTTTGTTCGAATCATACTGTCCATACCACACTGTAGGTAGGGTCGCAAAACTTATTGATTTAGTGTACATTCCTATAGTATGTAAATACCATATAAAACAAATTAATTGCTGGCGACATCTACATTCGTTAGCTAACGTTTGGGTAGTACTTCAGAATAGTTTCAATAGGTGGCGCACCTTAAATGTGGGATAACATTAGCTAATATTAAAACTAAAATTCTTCGATTCCATGCTCACATCAGCTTACGTTAGGAAATTATGATCAAAACCTCTGGTGATAGATATCATTTTATTGTATCACACAAAGAAGAAGAACAATACACAGAGAAATGTGCTGTTTAAGTTAATAGTTACCTGCCAAGGAAAAGTACACTTCGTCTCGTCTTACCGAACCATTAGGTAGGGTATACCAATGTGTATAGGGCTGCCAAAAATAGTTCGAAAGTTGGAATTGTTACGCTTTACCTCAATTCGTACTACTATTACGTTCGAGACTTATAACCTACAGCAATTTCATGACCATCCAATACGACGACCTCTGTGGCGCGGTGGGCAAAGGTCCGCCTGCGACGCAGGAGGTTGCGGGTTCGGTTCCCACCTTGGGACCAATTCTGCAGGTATTTGTTCCGGGTGTTCTAGTCGTTTTTACGTAAAACAAAAATATTTATATATTTAATGTATTGTATCATGTATATCAGTTATCTAGTACCCATGACAAAAGTTCTGCTTAGCTTGGGGCTAGATAATGCTGTGTGAATTTTCCAGCATTATTTATTTATTTATTAATCTATACTAATATTATAAATTCGAAAAGTAAGTCTGTTCATCTGCTGTTTACGGTTGCTATAAAAGCGAAACATTTCAGCCATATCGTAGCGTTTACCATCGTAGCAGACCCACTTTTTTGTAGTAAGCTTGAGTTGCTTTGAAAATAAAACTATCACCTACGTCGTAGCACTCTTTGTAGCAGAGCTACGCTTTACGTAGCAAGCTACGGTTGCTACGAAAGCGAAGCATGATTGTCAACCATTTCGTGGATTCTTCGTAGCAGAGCTAGACATTGTCAACCAAGTCATAGCATATTTCGTAGCAGAGCTACGCTTTCCGTAGCAAGCTACGTTTAATTGAGAGTCTGTCAAATATTTCAGTAGAGAAATTATCAGATTTTCTTTATTATGCTATACCGCCTAAGTAATTATTGAAAAATAAATTTATAAATAATGCATGTCAATTTACACAGTATTAAAGGGGACAGTGGAGTGAACCATTAAGGTCGTCACACACGGTGAACATTTTATCTCACGATACCTTACGATAAAATATTGTTGCATCTAAAGGTATCACGCACTGTTAAGATGCGAAAGTATACATAATGTACCTATATTTATGGTCTCATGCTTTTGAAAAACGTCGTAGGTGTCACACGTATTTGTTTACATATATTTCCATAGCAAATGAAGTCGCCCTATCGCTTGGTATCTTAAGATACCGTAATATGAAAATATATATATTAATTTTACCGTGCTCGTAGTGGGCAGCACCATATAATGTGAGCGATATTTTATCTTAAGATGAAACATTTTAGCATCTCCGTCGTCAGTACGCTTACGCAGTACAATACGCTTTATAGTGATGATAAATTAATGAAAGCACAAAGTAATGCCGTCCCTCGCCCGATGCGTCATACATGCCTTTTATACGTTTTCTAATGTTAAGATTACTCCCACTCCCACCTAAGAAACCTAATCCCAAATCCTTTTTGGAATACCGCTCTAATTGACGACCATCGGTCGTCAATTGGCGCAGTGGGCGAAGGTCTGCCTCAATGCAAGAGGCTGCGGGTTCGATTCCCGCCGGAACAAATGTGTGTACGATCTGCAAACATTTGTTCAGGGTGTTCTTGTCGTTTTCTATATATAATAAAAAATATCTATCTATGTATTGTAATATATTATGTATATCAGTTATTTTATTTAGTACCTAATAACACAAGCTTTGCTTAGCTTGGGGCTAGATAATGCTGTGTGAATTGTCCAGCATTATTTATTTAATTACGTACTCCTTTTTCTGTTAAAAGATTTCAAACAGCTTGTTCATAACCAGCTCAACTCTTTTCTTTTCGCATAAGACAAAAGCCGTGCTCCGGCGCCGGGTCATATAGCCGAAGCTGGGCAGTGAATGCGATATAATAAATTAATGCATAGGTAGGTATCTACTTAAAGTTAAGTCACTGTAAGCAAATAAAGATTTTCTTATTCCAGATGTTGTTGACATCATCCGATGGTCGTCAGCAAAGAACAGCCCGTAACGCGAACTGAAATCATTTCAGCCTATCAAAGGAGGCTACTTGTACTGAAAAATGTACAACCTTCTCATAAAATCTAGTTTCTACTGGCTTGAAGACGTTTTATACCTCAAGTTTGCATGCGTTACCTCCTTGGTTTATGTTTAAATTTAGATTCAGCATAGTGCATAGATTCAGCGAATTTTTTTTTAAATGGAACCGCAAGAGCCCTTCCTTTTTCAAAAAATGTTGGCCGCATAACACGACAATAGTGGAATATTCTTGCGTCTTTTCGAGACTTATAAAAAAAGGCCTACAGCTCAAAGGTTTCTCAAAACAATGAACAGATTACGTATGATGTTTGAGTAAAATATTTTGAACGGGCTCGTCCTAACGTTTACCTTCGGGAATGTTCGGGCATCGTCGTATGATCAGCCTTAGGCACAGGTGGCCGGCCCTACCCTTACCACAACAGGCACCCAGCAAGTATGCCCTTAGCGATGACGTCAACGGCCACGATTTCAAGATCAAGGCCAGATCGGCTCGAATTCGCGTTTGAGTGAAACAGATTTGGGTTCCGTATTTATATACCTATACAGGGTTACAGGTTTAGTCGACCTAGATCCTGGAGGGGGTTGTAGTTTCCATCATTCCTGACCGATTTGACTTCGAAACACACCCTTCCCAAAACTTAATCGTATTCAAGACTTTGAAGCTATTTTTTAAAATATTTTTATCCTATTGGCGTAGGTATCTATTTCGTTTGGATTTGTATCTAATTTAATTTTGTTTGGATTTGGATTTTTGTGTAGTATAGACGATTTGCTTTATTATTCTTAAGATTGAAATTGCAGTTATCGAAACCAAATGGTCGCAGTAGACGATTGATAGTTATAAATTGCAATAAATTCGCAAAAATATTTTTTTCTTATAGATTTATTTGAAAAAAATGCAATGTATAAAACATAGAAGCTAGAATATTATGAGAATAATTAGAAAAAAGGCTCCCAGGTAGAGTAAATAATTATGGTACCTAAGTCAAGAAACAAAATAAAACAATCCAGATAGGTAGTACCTATAAAATGAAGTTTTACATAAAAGTCTCCAATGACAATTCTGAAAAACTCTCCAACAGTCAAAACAATAATCACTACATAGTACAAAACAAAGTAGCTTCCCGCTGTCTGTCTGTCCCTATGTATGCTAAGATCTTTTAAACTTCGCAACGGATTTTGAAACGGTTTTAATAGATATATACCTACATTCATAGTATAGAACTCGTGCAAAGTCGGGTCGGTCGCTAGTAGTAAATACAGTAAATTTTGTTAATTTCAAGCATAAAAAAACCAAATTATACGAAACTAACCTTCTTTATTATCTCAGTCTTTATTATTATGCTGAACTTCAAACAGGGTCTTCTGAAATTACTAGTTTAGCACTTATTTGCCAACCAAATTCCATTTTCACTATATGTATATTCCGAATTTCCGATAGAAATAGAATAGATTCACGGTTGAAGGTGATATTGATCAAAACTTTGTTACCCCAAGTGAGATAGCTACATCAAAAAGTAGTAAACTTACTCAATAACTTCTAAATTGATCGCAGGCTTACATTAGTTTTAATACTAGTCTATGAAGAACTATGTTATTACTAATTACACCCACGCGCCTGGTTTATTAGAAAAGCAATCATATAATAGTCGGAGTTCACAGAGCTGGCAGTTACTTACTAGAAATTATTGTCTAGGTAGTACAACTTATCAGGGGGTGATGAAATACCAAAACGAATAAAAGTAATTTTTGAAATATAAATTAGTATGTAGGTATTATGTGTATGGAATATTTTGACGACTGATGTGGCACGGCGGCCGAAGGTTCTCGTCATCCATACCGCAATGCTGAAAAACTAAAGTTTTCAATTAGTGCGTCCTACTCGTCATGACGTAGTACGGAGCTGAGACGTGGACAATCACGGTAGGGCTGGTCCAAATCCAACAGTTTAAAGTCGCCCAACGAGCTATGGAGAGCTATGCTCGGAGTTTCTATGAAGGATAAGATTCGCAACGAATACATCCGACAGAAAACCAAGGTTATCGACAAAGCTAAAAGGATTAGCATGCTGAAGTGGCAGTTAGCTGGCGATATCTCGAGAAGAACCGAAAACTGCTGGGGTAAACGTTTGAGTGGACTGCGACTCGGCAAACGTAGTGTAGGAAGCTCTTTGACCAGGTGGGATGACGATTTGCGAAAGACTGCTGGCAGATGTTGGATGCGGCAAGCTGAGACAGGGCGCTATGGCGCTCATGAGGCCTATGTACAGCAGTGGACTAATTAATATAGGCTGACGATGATGATGACGTAATTTTATAATAGATCATACATTTTATTGTAAATAATATGAATGAATGTATACTTCATCATGATCGTTTTTTCCGTTCGCCGTTCATGATTATTTAATAATATAATTATTGCATTCAATAAGTAGAACTCTCTTTAAAGCCAAAACACATAAATATGCATATCTTTACTCAAACATAGCATGTTATCTGGTGATTGAACAAAGTCGGACCTTTCGGGCTTACCCGAAAAGACAGTAATATTATTCCTGACCGCTCTATGTGGTCCGTAAAGTATCTCGAATCCTATTATGTTTTGATAATAGTTAGGTGCTTTAAGGTTTTATGCATACTAAGCAGTACAAGCTTCACTGGCTGATAAAAGAAGGCCGGGACCTTCAGTGTCGGCCTTCATTTTAGCTTGGCCATCAAGCGCTGAAATGCTGAGCTGATGGAATGGTCTTGCGCTACGCTTCGCTTTCATCCATCTTCAACCGCAGCAGCCCACCCATTACAGACCTCGGACGTACTCGTAATGTACTGTACTTATTTGCTCGAAAGTGGACTTTTCTGACCTCAAGATCTATTTTTTTCTCTATTTATTTCAATAGAGGCCTGCATCTAGCAATAGACTGTAGATGATAGATTGTCTATGTAATAAATTTTATTTCTAACTAGCGGTTTGCCCCTGCTTCGCACGGGTATATTCTATCGCCTATGTTCATCAGGGGTTATATAGGAATATAATGGTGAAAGAATTTTTCAAACCGGTCCTGTAGTTTCGGAGCCTATTAAATTCAAACAAACAAATCATTCCTAATGACAACCTCTGTGGCGCGGTGGACGAAGGTCCGCCTGCGACGCAAGAGGTTGCGGGTTCGATTCCCGCCTTGGGACAAATAATGGCACGATCTGCAGGTAGGTAATTGTTTCGGGTGTTCTGGTCGTTTTCTATGAATAATAAAAAATATATCTATCTATGTAATCTATTGCACCTATTATGTATATCAGTTATCTAGTACCCATAACACAAACTCTGCTTAGCTTGGGGCTAGATAATGCTGTGTGAATTGACCAGCATTATTATTATTATTATTTCCTCTTTATAATATAACTCTAGACACCAAACCTGTGGCACTTAGCTAGCAAAATACGATGAGAAAAGTTCGTAAACAAACCATAACACAAAAACTAAAGCTCACTTGATTAACGTCAAGTTTCAGATAAATAATTGTAAGCAGTATTCATTGAAGGATCAATCGATAAGAAATGTAAATCTATACTAATACCTATTATAAAGTGGTAAAGTTTGTAAATTGATTGTGAGGTTGTAATCTCTGGATCTACTGAACCGATTTCAAAAATTCTTTCACCATTAGAAAGCTATCTTTTCAGGGAGTGACAAAGGCCATGTCATTTATCTCCGAATTTCCACGGGAACAGGATCTACGCAGGTGAAACCACCATATTAGTAACTGATCCATATCAATACCAGTCGGAAGCGTGCCCAAGACGCTGGCTGCATTGCCCCGCTCTGTATGGCAATACTGATGCGCCGTGCCAGATACTCACCAGCTCTCGGCCAGAGGCTCAATGCTTATACACAAGCTATATCTCCATTTTTGCACTTGCACCCCCCTTTTACCCCAGTCCGCTCCTGCTCCTTGACCAAATGGCTGATAGAAAAATGTTTTTATAGTATATATATATGATTTATATGATAATAATAAATGAATTCTCTGAATATAAACTGTAATTATCTTTATTTATTAACTGTGCATGCATGTTTGACATGTTATTATTATTATTTTACTTCTAATTTTTTTTTAATTTGCATTTTAGATATTTTTAATTTTAATTATAAAACAATATGTATTCATACGCCTGTAAAGGCAGGTTTCGGTAGTAGTTACTATAAGAATAATTTTAAGATCTAAGTATAAACCTGAAATTTAATGAATAAATTAAATCTGAAATCCTATAAACGCAAAATCCTCCTTTTCAGAAAATGGCGCACATTACGCCCTTATAAAAAATGACGACTGTGTTTTCGACAGACAATCCATAAATCACAAAATCCCTATTGCCCTTGGCCGCGGTACTACACATTCTTATGCGGGTTGCAGACCAAGAGCTAAGCTAAGTTAGTTTAGCTTAGCTCGCATAGCTGACGCAGTTTTCCATACTTGTGTGCAGACCGCAAACTATGTGAACTAAGCTATGTGAGCTAACTAAAATATGCGAAGCTATGTTAGTTGTGTATGCCGATGCGCAGCTACGCGAGCTAAGCTATGTCCCTCCCGCCTTCCCCGCACGCCTTTCGAACATCCTTCGCCAGTGCTGTCCAGTGTCCTTTGTCATACGCACGGTCGTTTCGTAGCGAATATGGAGCAATTTATCGAAGTTGTTAAACAATTTCCTGTGTTATGGAACACACAGTTAAAGGACTATCACAATTTAATTAAAAAGGATGTTGTATGGAAACAAATAGTGGAGGAAATAAGTAATCCAGACATACCAGACGGTGAGTTTAATTATTTTTTATTTCAAGTTTAATCTAATTTACATTATTAAAATAATAAGTCAGTATTAATCTTCTTTTTCTATGTGTAACGTATTCATCATCGGAACTTTCTTCATCGATTATATTCATAGCAAGCGCCTGACGTCCGTCTAATTGAACTCCGCAACACTAACTGAGCTTTGGCTTAGCTCTTTGTGTGCACGCCATTTATTTCTATCTTAGCTTAGTTTGGCTTAGCCTAGCTTCCCTAGCTTAGCTTTGGAATAGCTTAGTTTTCGGTCTGCAACCGGCTTTAAGTAGATATCCCCCCCGCGTTACCCGGGGCATCTTCCCAGACGTGAGGAGACTGCCTGATGCCACTCACCTTTCTCGTTAGAAAGAGGTAGGCAAGTATCCGTTCGACTACTTAGCGTGGATTCGACCAAATACGAGGGTAAATTACCCAGCATATTTTTACTATTTCTAAAAAGTATAAAGGTTTTATTTTTGTCACAATAACACAAAAGGAAAAAGAAAAGATAAACATAGCTAAAGACAAATAAGTGACAAAAAAGGGGGCATCGCTCAGCATGTGCCCAGAAGCGATACATATCGCTAATGCGCGCTGGTTTTATGCACGTTTTATGCGACTCCCAGTTTGGACTTACTCGCAGATAATAATCATTTGTATAAGTAAGAAGGTTTGATTTTTGTCACAATAACACAAATTAAAAAAAAAAGACAAACCAAGAAGAAAAATAAGTAATAAAAAAGGGGGCATCGCTCAGCATGTGCCCAGAAGCGATACATATCGCTAATGCGCGCTGGTTTTATGCACGTTTTACGCGACTCCCAGTTTGGACTTACTCGCAGATAATAAAGATTTGTATAAGTAAAAAGGTCTATGTGCTTATTTTGTAAGCCTAAAGAAATAAACGTTATTGATATTTGACTAATATTATAAATGCGAAAGTTTGTATGTTTAGACAGATGGATGTTTGTTACATCAGGTTCATCAAGCAAAAACTACTGATCGGATCGGGCTGCAATTTTGCATACAGTAATAGGCCTAGGTGTAGTTTTAGGCCTGGAATAAAATGTAGAATATGTATAGAAGACAAGATACTTTTTATCCCATAAATCAGTTCCCATGAGATAGAAATAACTTTTAAACGTTCCATAGAAAAAACGCGTGCAAATCCGCGAACAGTAATACTTAGTAATATTATAAATGCGAAAGTTTAGATGATGTTTGTTACTTTTTCACACTTAGACTAATGAATGAATCGGCCTGAAATTATTCATAGATGTATTGAAGCCCTAAGTCATACATAACTAATAATAACATAATAATAATAACGCTGGACAATTCACACAGCATTATCTAGCCCCAAGTTAAGCAGAGCTTGTGTTATGGGTACTAGATAACTGATATACATAATACAATACAAAGATAGATATTTATTTATTATACATAGAAAACGATCAGAACACCCTGCACAAATGTCTGCAGATCGTACAAACATTTGTCCCGAGACGGGAATCGAACCCGCAACCTCCTGCGCCGCAGGCGGACCTTCGCCCACCGCGCCACAGAGGTCGTCAACTACTATTTATTAATATTGCTGTAAACCTGTATATACCTGTACCTGTTTGTCAAATAAATGTATCTCTTTATCTTTAAGTCTGTAATCAAACATAGGCTATAATATAACCATTGAAGTACCTACTACATACCTAGTACTTATAAATAAAATGCTAAAACAGTTCATTATTAAAAAATGTTTATCTATGTAGGCATTGTATTATATTTTGTACCTATATCAGTTATCTAGTATCCACAAAACAAGATATATATCCCATGGGATAGAAATAACCTATAAACAAAGACATTTAAATATTTCCCTTTAAACGTTCAAATAGCAGTAAAGCGTGCAAAACCGACGGCAGAAGCTTGTCATTGATAAATAAACTGCTGTTTAGGACCAAAATAGCACCAAGCCTGTGTGGGCATTTCAGAAACACTCGCAATTCGCATGGAAATGCGTAAATAAACGTGTTTACATGACAATTATTATTTATCGCTTGACGAGTATGACAGCCGCCGGGGCGGGTCACGTTCTTTTGCATTCCCGTGGAATAACCATTGTTTTAGGGTTCCGTACCAAAAGGCTAAAACGGGACCTTATTACCTACTAAGCCCCGAGTTCACCAACAGATGGTTAAATTTTAAACAGTTGTTTTGACTATTTTGACACCAATTTTCATACATCAAACATCAAAGTTAACCGATGAAGCTGCCTAATTGTCCGATTATCTTTTGGTGAACACAGATCTCAGACTCTGCTGTCCATCCGTCCGTTTGTCACCAGGCTGTATCTCATGAACCGTGATAGTTACAGTTGAAATTTTCACAGATGATGTATTTCTGTTGCCGCTATGACAACAAATACTAAAAAACCGAATAAGATGAATGTTTAAGGGGGCTACAGGTTAAGGGGGTATAACAAACGTGATATTTTAGCTGGTTTTATAGTCTGACTCGACTTTGGCCGGTTTTTAGGGTTCCGTACCTCAAAAGGAAAAAAGGAACCCTAGGTAAACGCGTGGAGTTATCGAGTTGATATTCACATCATATACGCAGACTCGTAACCTCTTGAAGCCTCGATATAAATCAAACTTCTAAGTCAACGCAATCAAAAGTTACAGCTGTTTATGTCTATTTTTTTTAAATTTTCCAAGGGAATCACATGCACACAAAACCTATAGAGTACTTCCCGTTGACCTAGAACCATGAAATTTGGCAAGAAGCAAGGTCTTATAGCACAAGTAAAGGGAAAAATGCGAAAACCGTAAATTTGTAGTTTATTCACAGAAAAAATAATTTTTTAATCGTGCCATAGACCAAAAACGAAATTTGGTGAGAAGCAAGGTCTTTTAACACAAGGAAAGGGAAAAATCCGAAAACATTAAATTTGTAATTAATTAAAAAAAAAACTAATCTCGCCATGGACCAAAAACCTGTACGGTACTTTCCGTTGACCTAGAACCATGAAATTTGGCAAGAAGCAATGTCTTATAGCACAAGTAAAGGAAAAAATCTGAAAACCGTAAATTTGTGGTTTATTCATAGAAAATAGTAAGGGGATTTGCCTTGTATCCCATACATTACAAGGTATTTTTTCCCAAAGCTTTATCGGTAAAGATGATGGAGAAAGTGTTGATGACGTCACGATACTATAGAAAACCAAACATATGCACGGGTTTCAGTTTTAGAATTCTTGTCTTGAAGGAGAATGAACATTTCCGGAAAATTCTTGGATAGATAGGTACATATCTAACGTGAAAATAAATGTAAAATATAATAATGGATGCTGTTACGTGGTCGCCTTTCATACCTCGGGCGATTGTGTGAGGCGGCGTGCCCCACTTAGCACAATATCGTTTGTTCTATTTTTCCGCACACAGCCTTAAAGACCACAAACTATCTTCATAACGCTATTGCCTGCCAGGTTGTACTTATTTATTGGACGTGTCAAGCGTCAAAGCCCTTTTTTATGTGTGCCAAAAAAAATCAAATTGAGATGTATTCTATATATTTTTTTGATCAAAAACATGCAACTAATCAAAAAACTATCTTTGCGCTTTTGTACCTACAGAATGAAATGTAATATTAGGTGTAGGTAGGAGTAGGTATAAAAATCCTGGATTACATATTTGAACAGCAGTAGGATCACAAAGATCATGAAATAATGATTTTTTTTTAGAAAGACCAGCCTTAAATAAAAAAATATGAAGTTATAGCATAATATGGTTATAGCCAGATAAAGTTCCACGTGACGTCACACCGGGCGCCAAATTTCAGCGACTTGTCACTAGTAGTGACGTCACAAGCCCCCCGCTCCCAAACTTTGACGTTGCAAAAGAAAAAATACGTAGGTATCTTATATGTTCTGATAATCTTACTGTAGGACTAATTCTTTTTTTTTTTTCGGAAAATAGCCTATTGGTCGAGGTACTTAGACAGCGGGTTAAATTGTCTAAGTACTTACATGACTTTCCGTGTGCATTACTGTGGCGACATGTCGATTCCGATTTAATTACAGTTTTTTTTTTTCATTCATTACTTTAGTTTGTAAATCGGATAGAGACTAGCAACAAGCAAGAATTGGGAGATTTAGGTACTTATCTGCGAAAATACTTACTACAAGTGTCTTCTCAAATCACGTAAACACTATACAGGGTGTCTTTTTGAGATGGGCGTGAATGACCAAATCCGAAACTAAAGAGTTACAGAAAAGTCATGAGTTACAAGCACCCAGTAGACCCTACCAAAATATAACCTTGAAGTCTTGCCTGCGCAAAACGATTTTACTCGGATCACGCGTGCTATTGCATTTTTATAAGGAGTAGGTACACTTAACAATACGCATAAGCTCATCGTTTCGTTCTTTTAGAATAACGTTGACAGGCCGGCAACGGACGTGTTATATTTATATCCAGTTCCTTTCCAAATCCCAAATCATTATGTTTTTGGGAATTGCTTGGGAAGAGGTCTGATAATGAAAGAGTGAATTGGAACCCAAACATAATTTTCTCATGAAACATAAAAGTGAAGTAGGTAGTTAAGTAACCTAGTAGGTATTTAAAAAGCTTTTAGTCAAATAGCAACTTACCTCATACACAAAAGCGAAGTGCAAGTGTGACCCAAATGTTCAATCTGATGTCGATCTGGGTCAACGCATTAGAATTGCAATTCTAAGAGGCAATGAAGACAGATCTCAGGAACGTTTTCGTTGTATATACCTACATACCTTTAGTATATTTTATAGAGGCTGTCTCAATAACAGCGCACTTTTTAAGTGTATGTAACTTTTTTTCGTGCAAGTGGCAACACTGAAATTTGACAGCTATCACCTATTTTTATTCCGATTATTAAAAAACCGCGCTCTTAATGAGAGACCCTTTAGATTCATAGGTACTTACTACCGCCTGCAATAAGGTACACAAATCATCATCATCATCATCATCATCATCAGCCTACATTAGTCCACAGCTGGACATAGGCCTCCCCTAATGAGCGCCATAGCGCCCTGTCTTCAGCTTGCCGCATCCAGCATCTGCCAGCAGTCTTTCGCAAATCGTCATCCCACCTGGTCGGAGGGCATCCTACACTACGTTTGCCGAGTCGTGGTCTCCACTCAAGAACACGTTTACCCCAGCGGTTGTCGGTTCTTCTCGAGATATGGCCAGCCCACTGCCACTTCAGCTTGCTAATTCTTTGAGCTATGTCGATAACCTTGGTTCTCAATTCGGAGGTACACAAATGACCGTCTACAAATTACCTAAACAACATAAGAGTGCAAAGTAGAGACTAATTCAATGATAACGTTGATACCCGTGGCCCCATGGGTATGTTTTATTGCCGTAAAAAATGCCATACGATGAATTGGTCTTACAATTGCAAAATTGGTCATCAAATAGGTAGCCGGACCCCACTCACTTTCCAGTGCAAGTGTGACCCATCTGTTATGTGCGGCGAGGAAGAAATAGTACTGAATTCTGACTGAGGTGTCATGTTAAGTTATACCTTACCTAACAGTGTCGGATCTAGGGGGATGTCTAGCGGGGTCACTTGCATCGGGCGCTGACTTTACTGAACAAGATGAGAAACGCCTCCGAATACGCATCTACAATTCTACATCTCTTTGTTCATCTTCTCACAAAACTTATATCTACCCCTTCCTAACCTAATATTGTGACTTGTTAGGCGCTCGCCGCCTATAAAGGCTGAGCATGCTTAATTTTCACAAAAATCGCGGCTCGCTTCGCTCGCCAATAATTTTTACGCGCCCTACGTTATTGTTGTACTTATTTAATGGACATGTCAGGAGCTCCTTTTTATGTGTACTTTACTTATAAATAAATTATCAAAAGCGGCGAAGATAAAGTAGGTATCTGACAAACACCTGAGTAGGTACCTCCTCCTTTTTTGAAGATATAAAAGACGGTAGAGAATTAAAATTCCGCCCAATGAATTTCCAGTAGGCAAATTGATCCGAGGTAATTACGAGAGTTTTCTCTAGTTATAACTGGTTCTAATAATCCAAGACTTTTAGTTTCGCAGATGGCCAGGCAAGATGCCGTCGCTATAATTTCTTATGAATAAGTAGGTATAGGTAGGTAGGTACTCGAGTTCATGACAAAGAATGCGTCGTCGTCGGGGGGCGTCAATGGAGGCACAGGACCGTGGTGGATGGCACTAACTTCGGGAGGCCTAAACCCAGCAGTCGGTAAAACCGACTGCTGATGCTGATGATGATAATGACGGAGATGGTTTCCAGTATGGAAAATAAGATTTTCACTAACTGAACCCCCCCCCTTCTCAACCGTGTTTTGTCGTTTAGAGAACTTTTATTTTGTCAACCAAATGGCATAAAACATTTAACTTTGTAAAATAGGTACAAAGTTGGTAGATAGGTATATACTACGATGTATGCATAGATACATAGATACAAATTTACGAAGGATATTTTATCGCCGCCATAAATCAGGGTGATATCAAGCATCATTTCCTTTAATCTTCAGACAACCAATAACAACGTTATGTTACATTTTGATGATTTCATTCGTTACCAGTGTCTAAAGGACATAGACTCAAACTTTGTAGTTTGTGGTGTACCTACCTAAGTGGCACTTAGGGCACTTAGTAAGTGCCCATAATTTAATCTATAGGTGTGTACTTTATTAAATGGTTGAAAGTTAAAATACGGCGAAAAGGAAGGTAGGAAAGATCCGCAATTTCAAACTGCGAAAGAAAATCAGGTCTTAGACAAAACAAACCCAATTTAGGAACAAAACAAATCCAATTTGGGAACAAAATAATTCTATTTGCGTTTTCAGCTATTTATACAGATCATGGCCTGATTATGCTAATGCTAACCAATACCAACCAATTTAGAAATAAGAAGTTAATGCTTAGAAGGAATACAATATGATAAGTAATCCGGCAAGAGGTTGAATAGAATAGAACAGAAAAACTTTATTTGTCACTCGTACAAGTAGGAATAAACATTGATAAAAGACACCAACTTGAACCAACAGAAATACCAACTTGCTCGAGTCAAAAAGGTCCTTGTCTCACCATAATGTTAGCAGTTTGCGATTGGGGTTGGTAAAACCGTAAAAGCCCGAGTTTCAAACTAAGTATTACCCAGTCACCAAATTCCATCAATCAGCTGAAACAGTAGCTGTTTACACAACAGCGAGCAGGCAATGTGTGTCGGATGACGTAGCGTCTGCAACCAACTGGTATCAGGTTCGAGGGTCGACCAGTATGCGCAATTATTGTGTGTTTCTTAGAAGCTAGAGTAATTACAGGCCTTCTCGGCGTCTGTTGCACGAAGACAATTCCTTTGGCGCACACCAGGCGTGGCATTCCTGATAGAAAACGGCTTTACCCACGCCACCTTTAACAACACCACAACAGACTTTTGCAAAAAAATCGTAATTGCAAGAAATATTACTAGATGGAGGGTGAAGACGCGAGGAGGCGTACTTATTAAAAATTTGAACGGACTCCAATCACTTCATCCAATATTAATAATGCAAAACTTTTATTTCACTAAGGTACCTATGTTTGGGTATGATCGGGCATGGGTGAAGACCGGTAGACATTAATTGTAGCCAAATTAAGCCAAATTTTCTAATGTTGACCACATAATTATACACGAACATCAATGGCGTTGTAGAAAAACGGTGGCAGCATTAGAAAATATGCCACAATTTGGCTACAATTTCCAAAATGTGTGGTCTGGCAAAAAGAAGAACAATGAAGACACATAATGCCACACATTTCCTATACAGACTCTATCCGATGCCTGTTTGTGTCTCAAATAATTTTCTATTGTATTGTATCCAATCCAAATCTTGCGGCCGACGTGCGTCACAAACACATCATGAATACTTAATGGACTTGGTAACAAACGTTCTTCCATTATTATTATTGGACAAATGAATGGACATTTGAAAGACTTTCCTTACACAAACCGGGCGGGCGATGTTCTTCGGGACCGAATTGCTATTGTTTTGACAACCAACCAAGATTAGTTATGTAATCATTCCCTTTTCTTCTATATTCTGGTATCTATTTTTAGACAAATATTAATTATTAATAGGTAAGCCAACTCCCTTCTCCGGACAAGGCTGGCAAAACCGCTTCATAAAACTTTACATCACCCATAACAAAATCCATTAGGAAAAGCATAAAATCTCGTGTTTGGCAAAGACGATCAATGAGAGGCCCATTTGTTGCAAAACGCTCGCGCTGGCGAATCGCTGTCATTAACATTATAAACCAAGTCAAGGTGAGCCGAGCAAGTTCACTTTGTCTTGTGGAATGCACAAGATTTCGGTTTTGGAATTACCTTTATGTACCTTGTTACTTAGCACGTTCAGTTTGTTTAGTAGCTACTGTACAAAAAGATACAACTTAACCTCACATATAAGTATTCGATGACAGATTTAGACCTACTTCAAATCGTTGGCATCGCGTACTACACACATTTGAAAAAAGTTCTTAGAAACCTAACAAAGCTTAGACTTTTCCGAAGGTCTAGGAACTCTTGTGTCGAAGAAAAGTCCCTTTGTGTCTATTCCGTGACGTAAAGCAATTTATCTGAAAGGATCATGTTGTTTAGTTCATTCAGAGTTTCAAAAGGAAAGGATGAAATGTTTAGAAATAATTCGTAACATTATGTTGTGAAGATGTTCAAAGGCTGTTCTAGTGTGGTCCTAAACGTAGGTAACCTGAACGACCTTGTGATCTTTAAGAGAATACAAAAGAGTTAGGAAACACATACCTGCCTGCCTCTAATTTATAATACACGTGATGTTGTTGTAGTAACAATAGCAAACAATTTTTATTACCTAGCGTTTGAATTGATTGCGAATTTTTATCGGGAAATATTTTCTCATGTACCTACGGCATTAAATGTTGTGCTCTTTTGAATAATCATAAATCAATAACTTTAATACCTACTCTTTCTTATTTTTTTTTTTTTTCTATGTCCAGCAGTGGACTAATATAGGCCGATGATGATGATTACTCTTAAGACTTCGTAAGCGTCGTAGTTTTAGAAAAGCAATTTCAGATATTTTCTGCTAAAACTGGTCAATTCTAAGAGCCGAGTAACTTCAAAAACATCATCCTCCGTGGATGTAGATGCCAATAATGATGATGTTGATGACTAAATGTTTTGTTTCCCACTTCATCGTTGCGAGGTGATGACGGCTAGATAAATAATTATCGTAGATTAGGTGATAAAACCAGATAAATAAAATCTGACCGCACGGCTTGGAGCAGGTAACTCATTACAATAACTAATAACAACACTTTGTAACACTTTAATAGTTAACTAGGTGCTTGGCTAACAGCACGCCTGCCTAGCAAGGACGCAAAAATGAATCTATTAATCATTTTTATCAATAAATGACTAGTCGAGTAGGTATTTTGAGGATATAAGTAGGCAAGCAAGCACAGTAGTCCATCGATTTTATTTTATTATGTGTATTTTAAATACCTTCACTGCAATCATTAATCGGCCTCTGTTTAGGTGGGGGCGAACGGATCTCTAAGCTCCCATACAAACGTACTTTTCGATTAATTTGAAAACTACGTCCCCAATCCGAGCGAAAATTCATTTTTTTATCAATATTCAAGCGATTTTATTGCTTTCGCTCTTGTTAATGTTGAATATGTATTTTGAAAAACTAAAACGCTATTAAATATGCAAAATTTCATTAAAATCAGGGACTTTCCAAGTTTCCATGGGTCCCAGAGAATCCCTACGTGATAAATTTAAAGAAATAAACATAATGACAGTCCCCTGTCAATATATTTATGAAAACTTGTTGTACACTCATAAAAATATCAAAAGCTTCCCTAAAAATAGCGATATACATAATATTAATACTAGAAATAAACATAAACTCGCTGTGCCCACAACCAGGCTTCACAAGATAAATGTATCTTTCAAAGGGCAATGTATAACGCTTCTACAACAAAACTCCTAGTGAGTTGCAAAATCTATCAATTAATAAATTCAAACAAATTGTCAAAACTTTTCTGTGCAAAAAGGCTTACCTACTACAAAATATCAGATTATTTAGAAGATAAAAAAGCTTGGGACGGGTTTTGCTCCAACTCGAAAAATAACAACTAACAGGCTAAAGGTTTCTTCGTCGCTTCTTTACTTTAGTCTACATACCGAAGCGACTGAAATCAAAAGATCCCTTTATTTCCGTGTCAGTGTTTTATTTTAAGAATTTGACTTTTTCTAAGTGTACATTTTTGTATTTATGGAAATAAAGAATTTTTGACTTTGACTTTGACTCCAAATGAATCGAAAAGTACGTTTGTATGGGAGCTTTGAGGTTCGCCCCCACCTTAAGCAGTGAAAACATGAAATGCCAATGATAAGAAGGCTGTACCTAGTAGCAAAGTTATAATTTACTAGGATAAATTAATGCTAAGATAATGTTAGCTACTGGACTTACCAGTAGCTAACGAATAACCTAGGTAGGTACCTAATATTAGGTAAAAACTGTACTGGTACAACATACGAATCTAAGTAGAAATAACGCTAGAAAGAAGCCAAAGAGTCTAAGGTCTAAGTCTAAGGGTAAGGAAATCAGAAAAAGCAGAATCCTGAAATATTTTCCTAATGTCCTTTATACCTACAACAAAATTTGCTGTTGTGAACCTACAATTAACACATTGATAAACATGTTAATCAAAGCTGACGTCAATCTCCATTCACCTACGATACTCTCATCATCAGCCTATACCAGTCCACTGCTGGACATAGGCCTCCCCTAATGAGCGCCAAAGCGCCCTGTCTTCAGCTTGCCGCATCCAGCATCTGCCAGCAGTCTTTCGCAAATCGTCATCCCACCTGGTAGGAGGGCGTCCTACACTACGTTTTCCGAGTCGCGGTCTCCACTCAAGAACACGTTTACCCCAGCGGTTGTCGGTTGTTCTCGAAATATGGCCAGCCCACTGCCATTTCAGCTTGCTAATCCTTTGAGCTATGTCGATACTCTATCTCATATTTACCTTTGTATGTACTATGTAGGTACCAGGTTCCTGTCCTAGTGGCATCCGTGTATCCCATAAAATATGGGCCTATCCAACCTCAAATGATTGTGAAAAAGATAGACATAGGATTTTGCGTTTATAAAAGCGGAACAGGGCAACGCAACGCAAGCCCAAAAATCAAGTTTTAGCTTATTATTATCTATTAATTAGTTAGGACTTAGGATTATTTGAAAAAAAAAAGCGAAGCAAAGTGTTTTTCATACATATAGGTAGTTCTATTATCATGCTTATTCTCAAGATCTTTATTTCTGTATTTATTTATTGAGAAATTAAGGTTTTAGTAAGAATTGGGGTAACTTTGCGATTTTTTTCTATAGAGAAAACTTTATGGAATCGTGTTTTTGAAACGTAAAATCGATAGAGTAAGTCCTGAACTTTACTAAATACAAATTTCATAGTTAAATATTTAGTAGATTAGTAGCTTGGAAGATATGGAGATCTGACGGAGTTGAATTGAGGTAGTATAGGCCCTTAAGTACCTCTTGCCTGACCTGCTAAAACTTCAAAAGAACCTTTGCCCTTCCCCTTAAGTTGAGATCAAACAATTTAGGCATGATATATCTACTTACTTGCAAACATATTCTGCTCAAAATGTTTACTAAGTCCTATTTTTGGGAAGTTACATTTAATATTCTGGTCACATAATTTGGGCAGTACCTACTGACCGTAAGTCAAGACTAAATAAGGCTAAAGAAATTACAGAAAATGATAGAAATGTTGTACAGGCGAAAGTTTGCGCGTAGACAACGCCAAAACTACTGTATGGATTGAGCTGAAATTTTACACACAAATTAATTTACTTTTACATATAACTACCTAAAACCGGATCAGTAAAAAATAATTATCATCATCAGCATCAGCCTATATTTGTATACTGCTGGACATGGGCCTCCCCTAATGAGCGCCATAGTGCCCTGTCTTCAGCTTGCTCATCCAGCATCTGCCAGCAGTCTTTCGCAAATCGTCATCCCACCTGGTCGGAAGGCGTCCTACACTACATTCGCCGAGTGGTGGTCTCCACTCAAGAACACGTTTACCCCAGCTTTTGTCGGTTCTTCTCGAGATATGGCCAGCCCACTGCCACTTCAGCTTGCTAATCCTTTGAGCTACGTCGATAACCTTAGTTCTATATCGGATAGATTACGAATAAAGTAAAGTATAAAGTAAAAATTCGCTTTGCCTAAAATCAATCAACCCCTATTTACACGTTCCAAAAGGCCTTCAAACACACAATTTACTGGAGCCGTTAAGCTAACAACCTTTTACAATTCGACCTTCCATTGCAACGCGGAAGCGTTGATCTCGGCATGATTCCAGCCTCAACGGGGAATTATTTACGGACGGACAGCTGTCCGGGATCTGGCTATAGCTATATCAGTGCTACCAACATCATCTCCACATCGCATCGTGCGAAATTATAACAACAAATTATCACATCGAGGTGACCTTGCGTCGTCGTACGAGGCACGGGCGTGGCGGGGATTATTTTTAAATTTTCCTGAATAATTAAACGGCATCGACCAAGCCCTGGGAAGTTCTCAGCCGTGCTCGAAGTGTTCATTCACTTCGCACGACGGCATGCGGAGACAATTACTATTTAGTAATATATTAAAAAACACAATACAAAATCAATCGATGATGGTGAAAATTTGGTGATAGGACAACACCAAATTTTCACCATCATCGAATTATTTTGTGTATGAGCACCTACAGAAAAATAAGAACTTAGAATTAGTAATTTAGTTATCATGATGAAAGTAAATACCTATTCTCTAATCTTAAATCTGGAATCTTTTTTTTAAATCTGGAGTAGTTAGACACCTACATCTAATGTGTATAAAAATTTCCTGAAAGTGAACAGAGACAGACCTCTGTGGCGCGGTGGACTAAGGTCCGCCTGCGACGCAGGAGGTTGCGAGTTCGATTCCCGCCTTGGAACAAATATTTGTACGATTTGTTCCAGGTGTTATGGGTCTTTTTCTATGTATAATAAAAAAATATCTATCTACCTATGTATTGTATTATGTATATCAGTTATCTACCTACCCATAACACAAGCTCTGCTTAGCTTGGGGCTAGATAATGCTGAGTGAATTGTCCAGCATTATTTATTATTATTATAGATAGATTCAGAACAAAAAAAGTGCAGCTACTTCACCTGCAAATTTAGACTTAGGTAGGCAGCATAATACGTTTCTTGTAAAAATTAAAGGCCAAGAATAACTTTTTTTAGTGGCGTTATTTAGACATACTACAATGTTTTTTCTCCTCATTAGGGGAGGCCTATGTCCAGCAGTGAACTGGTATAGGCTGATGATGCATGAATCCCAGAAGAAACCAAACCAAAAGACTCTGCTATTACTGAACGTTGAAATCGGTTTACGAAGAGGGCAAGTCAAAGAACTTGAGTTAGTCGAGTGCGATAAACTCCACACAATGAAGATGGACATTAGGGTGTCCTTGTAACAGGCAGAGCCACAGTCCAAGAGCAATGTCATCCAGAAATAGACAGCAAACGTCATTGAAAATCTGTTGAAAACTTGCCAAAAAAAACGCGACGTATAGAAATTTACATCTATAACTTTTATATGTTGTTCTATCCATAGGTATAGGTACTACGTTGCTGAACCTAGGTTCAAAACTTAGACTTTATATAAGTACTGTTTGTATTAAAAAGTTAAAAGTCATTCCATGTTCATGAGTTCATCGAAAAATAATTAAGCGATGAACAATCATCGGATTCTGAAAACGATGTTAAAAAGGTAGGTAGGTAATTTAGAGATGTAACGAATATTCGCATCCGCATTCGCATTCGCGAATATTCGCAGGATTTTCAATATTCGCATTCGCATTCGCATTCGCCAAAATCTATGCGAATATTTGGCGAATGTTGATGGGGCAAAAACTTACCTCATATATTTAAAAAACTGTTCTCTTACATGCGGACTTATAAAAAAAACTCTGCACATCTCGTAAATAGGGATGATGACAGTAACAAAAAGCATCATTATTATGTATTTCCTAAATTAAATCAGAGCCATACATGACAAAACGCGTATTATAATTTTTATTTTGATCAAGATCAATTATTATGTTGATAAATAACATCTACAAAATACAATAATCCGCCATGACACGTTGAACAACAATTAGAGAACACAGACCCATGACGTCATGTCGTCATAAAGTAAAATGGAAGACACAGAATAACCACAGAAATAAGTAATAGTAAACGTATGACTTTCTTCAATCAATAGCTAGCTTCTTTGTTTCTTGACAATATTGTTAATACTTGTTTTATTATTTGATTGTATTTCTTATTTGTAAAGACATACTAATGAATAATAAATATTATGGTAATTCTGTATCATAAAAATTTGTGCATCGGTGACGTCATAGACAGTCGCCACGAGTATTGTAGCGTTTTAGAGCGAAATTTAAATTACATTTTTTAAAACTCAATTTTACCTTAAAAATCCATGTTTTTTTGTAGAAATATGTTTTATTTTCTATTCAGTAGATGTTTAAAAATATCAAGGAGTAGTCTCAAAATCAATCATCATGCCTATGACTATATTTTATTATGGCATTCTTATTGCTAATTCTTTAATAGGAACTTTGTAAGAAACTTTGACAAAACTTAACTGAAAAAAAATTTTGAACTGACTTTGATTGGGTGACTAGTGTCTGTCCGTGGCTTTGCACGCGTTTCTACGAAATTAAAGAAACTAAACGTTTAATGTTTATTTTTTCCCCATGGGAACTAATTTGTGGGATCGAAAAATAGCCTAGCCTTTGCTTTAAACGATAATGAAAATGAAAATAAAAAATGGTTTATTCTGTACATAGGTGGGTTACAATAACATGGGTTGGGGATCTCTTTTAAGCATAATTATGCTTGTGTTAGAAAACCCCGCTCTTCCTTAACATTAGGTTCAGTACAACATACAGAAATTAATTTTTTTAAATACAAACTATAACTAAATTTAATTTTGTGCTTGGACGTGATGTATGTTAGATGTAGTATAGTAGTGTAGTCAGTTTGGTAGTCCCGAGGACACCGGTCTCTTAAGACAATGTATTGATTATTCTAACCCAGGGGTTAAGATAACCTTTTAATGGCGGGAACCACTTAAAAAATTTATGTTTTTTTTTTGGCGTGCACAGACCTTGATCGGAGGACCTAGGAAAAGGCCGTCTTTTATTTTTTATTTTTATGTTATACTGGTTAATAAATAAATATGAATATTTTAAAAATTAAAAAAACAAGTTAATTTCTAGTTACACCCAACCCAAACCTCATAAGCTAGAAATCTTAAATTTTAAGCATAGGAGTTTTGGAAATTATACCCCCAAAAGAAAAGAGGATTGAAGTTTTTTACGTGTTTCTTTTAACTCTACGAAGTGGCCAAATTTCCTTGAAATTTACCAAAAATACAAAGTCGTTGAACACGTATTTCAGGATTTTTCAAAATATTAATGAAATGGTTAGGTATATGAAAGATTGAGATTTATAGTTGGGCTCCGACTTAAAAGGGCTGTAACTTTTTAACGCATAACGCTATTGTATTATAATTTTCTGAGTATATAAAAAACAATAGATTGAAAAACGACTATCAGAAATTTTCAAGAAAACTCTTAATATGATATGCGTTTTTCAATCCATTCTTTTTTATATACTCAAAAATTTTCAGTACAATAGCGTATTGTATTATATCGATAGCGTTATGCTTATGTAACTTTTAAACCAGTACCCCTATTTATAATTTTACATTTTGCATGTTCCGCATCCACTAAGTAAAATAAGTCTAAACGTGGTCTAAATTTTACTCATTGTTTTCATGGAGGCACTCATTTTTCCCAAAATAACATAAAAAGATAAACAAATCCAACTCCAACCGAAAAATGTGTGGATAGCAATTATCAAGCGATTCATCTTCTTTAATTTTTGCTCTGCATCTGTTTTGATACAATTATGCCAATAACAGTTTCAAATTCTGTGGTTATCAAGGTTGTGAATTGTCGATGTCATGAATGAATGAAATAAACATTATTACTCGTACGTAATTGGTAGTTGAAGATAGCTTATAGCAAACGTTGGTAATTGGACAACGCGCGCGCCAATAAACAGTACGTGAAGTTGGCGGCAAGTTCAAAATACCAACATTCGCATTCGCATTCGCATTCGCGAATGTGAGCATCGAATACTCGCATTCGCATTCGCATTCGCGAATGTCGAAAATTTGACATTCGTTACATCCCTATAAGGTACATTAAGAAAACTTTCAGTCGTAACGTTCGTAAGCCGTTGATTAAAGTTACTATACCTACCTAATAGTAGCTAACTAATAAGCGAAGCCGACAAGGTGTAGGTAGATGAACTTGGTTCATATCATAATTGGACGTAGTTATGCAAAAAGGAACCAACCCACAACTCGGTCAAAATGGAGTTAAGTGCACAGGGAGGTTCCTAAGCATGTATTCTATATGTTCAAAAAAGATCCTGGCCATCTAACGGCTCTTAGCAAAGATATGAGTATGTCACAAGGGAACTAACCCACATTTCGACATTTCATATTTTACAATCTAGAACCATGCTGCGTGATTTACTATAATGAGCTGATTTAATATGTTAAATGGAACCATAGCATATGGTATATAACAATGTCACAATACAACCGGCGTTATATAATATAGTAAATAACAACGCCGGTCAGTATCCAAATTTATAAAGATATTAAAAAAAGCCTAAACTATTTAACTTAACTATATATTAACTTTGAATAACGTAAAAATAAGAAAACATGTTTAGCATGTACCTGAATGAGAAGATTGTTTGTGCCACTTTACTTAGCTGTGTTCAATATTTAGTTTGTTTAGTAGTTAAGCATTTTTTTAAATAAAACATGAATAAACCTAATAATTTGCTTTCATTTCTTTTTGTAACAGGGAACCAACCCACAAAAACTGCATTTTGCATTGGAACCAACTGCAATTTAATATAAAAACAACTACTTGTGCCTAAAAAAATCTTAACTTTTTAGGCTCTTTATAAAGCCCTCATTACCCTACACAAGACTGTAAAACAATAAAGGTAATAAAAGCTACCAAGACATTTCTACACAACTTTATTCTTTAAACTCAATTATCTCGAAAGTAACATCTTGAGGGTTAGTTCCTTTTTGCATAACTACGTCCAATTGTTCAGTTGTGTCAAAATTCTCCTCAGTAGGTATTTAGGTGCAAAACAAATTGTTGTTGGTTGGCTAGCTGGCACCAACTAAGCGAGTCTCGTTAGCGTAAAAATAGAAACACAAAACGAAACAATTGTTGTACCTATTACAATGCGCATAAATAAAGAGCAGATAAATGCTTGGAGAATAAGTTTCGAGAGTTAGGCAGATAAAATAGGTAAGTTAGGTACACAGAATAGCAAACTGGCATTTAATCAATTGTTTTTGACGGATTTTCCCAAAATTACTCGATACATATCGTTTCGTGTGCGAAGTCGCGGAACCAACTAGTTTTATAAAAATCAATGTAGGGTGGATCGACCGACGACTTGCGCAAAACGGTAGCTAGGCTGCTGCAACGCCTGCACTGCAACCAAAGGCTTTCTTTGGGGACCCAGCAAAATACGTCATTATTATAAGGTAGGTAGGTACTTATAATGCCTTCCAAAATAACATTTTATTTATATGTGATGGGTAGGAAGGTTATTTATAACATGCTACGCAACGCAAGGGCACGTAGCGAGGTAAGGGCAAGGGGGGCGCTGCCTCCTCCCCTAGAAGATGCTGCTGATAATATATTAAACGTACGTATGTATCGTATGTAGGTATAGGTACTTAGATAGCCTACCCTACTAATAAAGAAAATGTAATAATCTATCCATGTATAGTAAAAAAACTACTTATGTGAAAGGTAAAATGTAATAAGAATATCATAAAAAATAACCGGTTCGCTTCGCTCGCTGTTTATTTTGTTCACGATGGCTTTATATCATTGTTTTAAAATGGTAAAAAATAAACACGACGACAAAAAGTTTGACAATATGAAACTGTATTAGATTTAAGGTTTCACCTAAAGTATGAATCATTAGATGTTTATTATAGAATACCAAGGGAACCTTTGGTTGGCTTATTTTTACAAATAAAGGTCCTAATTAATAGATCATCAGCAAAAACTTGACTATTGCGCTTACGCCGCTCTGCTCTGTCCCGCTCGCTCCTATAAACGCGAAATCCTATGCCTATCCTTTTATTAAAATGGCGTTATGAGGTATATCGTACTCACATCGTACTCTTATTAACTAAAAATTAAGATGTTATTTTTTTGGCGAGCCCGATTATCGCACCCCGGCGCTCGATATGGTTAAGGGTCCTGAGGGTGAAGTGTTAAACCTGTACTTAAGGTATATTCGCCTCCCTTTACAGAATCCTACGCCCTTGATGCTACGCCTGCAGCAAACTTATCTGGGAAGGAAAATGTTTTAAATCTCGTAATTATACGTGTGAAGCAAATATTATTTATAACCTCCTGTTTATATTTATGTTTGTATTACAAAATATAACAATAATTATTATAATAACTGGATGCGATCAGCCCAAGACCGATACAAGTGGCAATACACAAAATGGAAAAGGCCGACCGCCATACCACACTCACCAGTGGCTGCAGGTCGTGCGATAATGATTAGGCTACCACTCGACTCCTATAAACCTAACTAGGTACCTAACGTAAACAAGAAAGTTTGGGAATATTAAAAAGGTCACGCCTACAAAGTGCGTACAAGTACCTACTACAACAATACAAATTTCGAAACCAAAAAATTGAGTACGATCGTGATTGACCAAGAGATGCGCAGCAATGTAATATTCTTCATCACCAACCTGCCAGCACCATACTCGTGACAAGAGATAACAACAAATCCACAACTATTCATCTAGAATCCAGATGTGAAGAAGGCTCATAACTGAAAAAACGTTCTGAAGATGACACAGAACAAACACAAAGTAAACTTAAACTTACTACCTTACATAATGTAGGAGCCAAATAGCAAAATGTTATGAAAACAGTGATGAATGACCTCGTCGAATGCCTTCCCAAAGCCGGTAGGTATTACCTACGCCTTATCACCTGATAAGATATCAGTCTTTAGACAAGGAGCAGAAAGATAATTTTCTTCGTCCTCAAATTCGTGCGTTCAACTTGTATCTTGAAAATAAACATAGCTACCTGAACCTACCTAACCTGCTTCATTAACACATTACTTCGAAATTAGAATCGTACGCACCTATCCAACGTTAGTCACAACTTCACAAGTTTTTTTTTTTAAGTTAATGATAAACATAAGTCTTGTTTGAGCCATAAGTAGAAGCAAACCAGTCTACAAGGCTTTTAAAGATTATTCATTCTTTTGCTCAAAATTCGATGCGTGACAAAGCAATTCTTCGCAGTGAAATAATTGAAACCCACCTACCTACTACTGACACAAAGAAACCTAATGATACCTAAGTGTTGTGAATTGTATTGTATTAGATGATGGTTCATTCATGGAGCAAACATCTAATTTAGTTCCCTTCTAGATTTTCCAGTGGCTTCTATTAAGAGCCTATAGTACCTTAAATCAACTCCATCAGATATAAATATCTTCCAACTTTGAAATTTATATATGGTAAAGTTCAGGGCTTACTCTATCGATCATGTTTCGTAAACGAGATTTCTTAACACTTTCATGGCTGAAAAACACTTTCATGGCTGAAAACACAGAGTGCGATCTGCAACTCCGTGTTCCGACGCGACGGCGCGCCCCTGCGGGTCGCACCGCCGACGCTAGCAGTGATCGTGTTATATTAGACTAGATAAAGTCTCAATTAATAGATAACAATAAGCTAAAACTTGATTTTCGGGTTTCGGTTGCTATGCCCAGTCCCGCTCCTATGAACGCAAAATCCTGTATGTACGTGTCTATCTTTTTCACAAAAATTTTAGGTTGTATAGGCTCTTAAGTTTCTTAAACTAGTAAAAGTAAAAATTTGCGTAAATAAGAAAAAATCGATTAGCCCATCCTCTAGTAATCTAGTTAACCTACGTCCTACATAACTTGTACCTAGGAAGAAACTAATAAACCATTTACCTCTTGTAAGCAAATCAATAATAAAACAACGGATGACATTTCGGAAGATGGATAGATGATTAGATTTGTTATGAAAGGAGCTCTACTAAATTCGAACCAGTTTCCGATAAGCCTTGAACGAGACGGTCGACCTTAGTAATAAAACGTTCGCTTTGATTGGACCACTCCGTTCAAGCTATTAAATATTGAAAACGCAACTAAAAGATTAAAAATGTGACGCTCTTTTGTCGATCAAACAACGATTATAACAACGAGCTCGTTGACATGACAAGACAATGTAGTTAGTATTTGCATTTCAGATATCCTTCATCAAGTATGTCGGCCAAAACTTGCCAAAATGTAACAGATGAAAGATGAGATGTCAGTGATAAATTGAAGAGGTATTTTTAAAATAACAGCTGTTACGCGCAAATCATGTCCAGTCCGCCCAGTATTTAGACTACGTGCAAACTTGTACTAATAACGTTTGCGTCACTTATT
Organism: Eupithecia vulgata; assembly: GCA_946478455.1. Classification (NCBI taxonomy): domain Eukaryota; kingdom Metazoa; phylum Arthropoda; class Insecta; order Lepidoptera; family Geometridae; genus Eupithecia; species Eupithecia vulgata. The sequence continues at coordinate 3,949,723 of OX297869.1, read as the reverse complement.
AATTACTTTCAAATGAAAAATATAAAAGACAAAGACAAGCTCTTACCTAGAGACCTTAAGAACTGTTCATCTATTTTAAAATACTAGAGTATGTGATTGAAATAAGTCGAATATAAACTCTTACAAAGGTCAGGCGTGCGTGTTGTAAAGACATAAGTTTACTTTAAACTCCCATTGAATAAAAGCCTTTGAGAAGCACAGGTGTTAATGCGACTGACGGAATTAGCGTGCCTTCCTCCGTGGTGCCTTCAGTCAGTAATATGTACACCTTGATGACGTAGTCTGTCGTTCAAATAAAACTACAATACATGATTAGATGGTCACAGCTGTACTTGTAGATTGGATAAGTTACCTAGTATGTATAAACAACTTGGTATATGTAGATTTTTCAATTAGGCCTTAGGCATCAGAAATGTTGTACAGACAGACAAAACAGATGACCTCTAAAAGCCGGATTTAAAGAATTGTTAAAGAATGTTCAAGAATCACCATAACAGGGCATAGTGAGAATGTTATTGTAATATATTCGTCAAACGTAGGCACACACCAAAATTTATATATTTAGTTGGTAGTGGTAGGTAACGAATGCTTTCTCATTGTTACCAAGGCCGTTCACACAGTTACGAGAACGAACGAACGTACCATTATTGGTCGCGACCAAAGGTAGGCCGCAAAGGTACAAGTTTCAAGTAGGTACCTACAAGCGACAGAAAACAGCAGATATTACCTTTCTGTTAAAATATATAAAAAAACGTTTCATATGGCATACATGTGCCAAAATATTAGATTGATGATTGCTATTCAATCCATTCAGGTCCCAATAACCGTGTCGTGACCCTTAATTACAAAACTATCACACTAAGCAAAGTACCTAAGACCTACTGTGGTTGTGTTAGGTACTTTGCTGTAGTATGTAACAATATTTTGTAATTAGCATTTAGCAATGCCAACACAACAGGGAAAAGGAGTTCATAAAGAAAACTGATGACTTCATCAACGAGGTTGCTACACAAAATCCACGGACACATTATAATCATACTTTCAAACACTAATATTAGCAGCTCGCTAGAAGACATCAAAGTGGAACAAATGTAAAGTAACTCTAGGGCGATTTGCGTCACTGTAACATAACAGTCGGTTAGGATTCGGACAATCGTAAAATGAGATTTTTAGCAGTTTGTTTAAGAGAACATGATGTATTACCTACTGGATAAACAGTTGAAGCCGTTACAGTAGACATCAATGTTACAGATAAAATTTAGCAAATGCTTGAGATGTTTTAGGATAGTTATTTACGATGAAACATCTCATCTATTTTTAACCGCCAAAAAAACCAGCTAAATTAAGACTCTTACCAGAAAACCACGCAATCTACGAGGAAGTCACTCGCGCTCAACATCAATATTTTCACCGTCTGAAACTGTACAGCCCACACATTTGATTAATTACCTTTAGGTAACGTTTACATCCAACTCATTAACGTAATACATGACGTACTTAATCTAGCAAGCAACCTATCCACAAGATTACTGACTAAAATGAGTAACGAGTAAGCAAAGTATGGTAAAATACTTGAATAAAACAATGTATTTATTCGTTCTGTCTGGCAATGGTGAGTGAGCACGGTCAAATCATTCCGCTTTATTAGGAAACCACGTATTAAGCGGCTCGGTGGGCCCACGTGCCGCCTTCGTGCACTGAACCAAATGTGCGGTGTGAAACTCAAACAGTATGTAACTACCTTCTACAAAATAATAAAGGTACATAACGAAAATCATCACCATAACCAAATAAGAATTTCGAACATCCGCTAACAAGATCTGAAATTGAAGCTACATGCGCCACTGGCATTATTACATTATATGTACATTGTATAGTACCAGACTTAGAAAATCCTTACGTAACCAAAGGTCAATCGATAAAAGTTTGGAAAAATAAATCAAAAGAACGTCGACAATATTTTTCATCAGACCTTTGCATAAACAAAAAATGTTTTCATGCATTTGGGCCAAATCGTTTGTTTAAATCAAGTTCATGTTGCCAAATGCTCGAACCAAATGTTTATACCGTCACACTACCTAATAATTTATCGAATTAATTTCTCAATATAAATAAATGAGGTACCTTACCTACCTATACCTAAGTAGAATAGACCACCTAAAATTAAAGACAAACCAGGTATCATATTTGTTACATCGATATTTTAATTTCATCGTAATTTTATGGAAGATCAATACATATGATGACAATTACTGAAATTAACTGACTTTATACAATTGAACTTTCAATGCTATAGGCACTCAATATAATAGATCTAGACGTGAACATTTTAATATTATGTAATACGCACAGATTATAAAAAGACGACTTAATACGCAAATACACATACTGGCACACTAATGTTTATAATATCCCAAAATGGATTTAAAATGTTCACATTAGAATGTTGGATATTGTTCTGATGAGCAAGATGTGAAGCTAGTGTGCTACAAGGCGTGGGCTTGCTTGCAAAACAAGACGCCTCTGGACCTATCCCAGGGACACTATCACTTCAGCTACACTATATACATCGACTGCGCAGAATGCATTCATAAAGTAATGATAAATCTTAATTTATATACCATTTTTCTAATAAATTTACTAGAAAACCGGTAACTTAGCAGTTACGCCATTTTTAAGGAACTAAGCAACGCAAATGTTTTCAATTTTATAATGTTGAATGGTTGAAACAATGTCCAAGTGGTAAACGAGTGAACGTGATTACTACAAACGAGTAACAAACTAAAGTTCACAATACATTATAATGACTTCTCACAGAAAAACACCAATAATTATCTAACAAAAGGCGATACTCTAAGAATATCACCAGCAAGCTAGTTTTTGTTAAAAATTTCTCATTTACTCTCCTCTTAGCTCTGCCTAGTTATTCGCCAACTATTCAGAATAATATTAATGCTCTCTAATATAAACCTTACGCATTTTACCTTGACAACACTTTGCAACTATTAATTTGTTTAAAATGTTATTGCATTTATTATATACAACAATATAATTTCTGAAGTATTGATTAGGAATTATTCTAGTGTATGAAATGACTAGTTGCTTTACTTTAGCAGACACAATAAGGTTGTTCTAAAGTACTTCTACATAATTTAAGCTACTGTACATTCATGGTATAAAGTGGTATTTTTTATTTTAAAATGATTTCAATGAAAGCTCAATTATCCTACACTATTAAAGTTGCATGTTTTTTACAAGGATTCATAAAATAGCACCTAAGGTTCTTTGAGATGAGTTTCTGTGTATCAGACAGTAAACATTTCGTAAAACAAAATAAAAAAGATTAGAATACATATAAAATTATGGCACCAATTATACTTAAAATAAAGAACAATCACTAGCACGAAAGACACGACATTTCACCAGTGGGACATTGTTTCATGGACATGACAAAAAGCTCGGTGTTTATTTTCATAAAGGTACTATTATGTATGTGGTATTAATAATTAGTTTAATCACGATATAACATGCATTTCGTTTTTATTTGACTTTAAATAGTAAGGATATAGATTCAAATGACATACAATGCACAAATTCACAAATGACGCTATTTTGTTATTATAAACAAGTTGATATGATTTTACATAATTATCAGTGTTGATTCTGTGTGATTTATTGTAGGATTCTAACATTTTGAATTTTGTACCTATAAGTACTTAAGACTAGCTATGTTTTAATAATGTGGATTAAGATAGTAAGCAACACTTTTGATAATATTTTTGTGAATATTTTTAGTTGTGTGCCACAGAATCAACACCACTATCACTTAAATTCTCAAAGTTAATAAGGATAGTTTCTAAAGGCAACTAGCCGCGAAAGGCTTTATGTAACTTTAGGTTGTTTATGATGAAAGTAAGGGACAACCCTATTATTTCCAACCTATCAGCTACAACCACAAATGCTCACAATGTCCACAATGTAAAATGCACTACGAATTTCTAGATAATAATATTTGTACAGCTTGGATTTAAAGATCTACAACTAATAGCTAACAAACTTTATGGCATAACATTGCCGAATTTTCATTGCTGTAGGTGATGTAATTACTTACTTTAAACTGTAATGGTACTGAAAGTTCCAAATGACAACATTTGATCCATTGCTTTAGCCTATTGATAACATCAGTCTCAATTACAAGATATAGCCACAAAATTGGCCTTATAATGATCCATATAAAACAATTACAAACATATTCCTATTACAATTGAAAATATGTTATAAATACTTTGTATAAAAATTCTCTCATGATTCTTTGTGCAGAATTTCAGAATTAAAATGCACTAACTTTAAAAGTTGATGTTAGATACACTTAGAACATTTTTCATGTGAATAGGAATTTGTTTAATAGAAAAACTGTAAATATTATTGCTTTGATAGTAGAGCTGATGCTAACAATAAGGTTGAGAGTGCCGGCACAAGGTGTGCTTGAGTTAAGGTAGAAAGTTTACTAGTAAATACAGTTTTTTTTTACTATCAAATTAAAATTACTTGGCTTACAACTAGAAAATAAGGAACTAATGCATATTACACTTAAATTAAATGAACCCTCACATCAGATCACAAACACATAAGGTCAAATTGCACAAGTGAACACAACTACCTACATGAATACAAATACAATAAATTAATCTCTTAATATTTGATGTAGATTATAATCCTTACATAAAAATATCAACTGATACAACAATAATAACTATAAATAAAACCAATAACAAAATGTCAATCATTTAAAATTATAACATTCCAAGACATGATTTAACATCTCCTTTACTATTTGTTCTCACATGATCCAGGTATCATAAAATAAGTTATTTCTATGATAACTCTTCATTTCTTGTATTTAATAGACATAGTACCAAAGTACCCATTGTATATGGCGGCTGATGATTTTCCATGATTTTATAATAAAAATGTGTAATCCAAAACCAAGAATAGATTCTAATTTAACTTGAAATTCTAATAATTATTATGAATAAAAAAAGAATCTACAAGTAGACATCTAGAAATTTGACAACATGACTTAAATATGATAGTTCAATTGTAAATCTGCAAAGCAGGAAATTAAAAGCATGTAATACAATAATTAACATTGTAGGATAATCAATCATACCCACTTTCAACTGACACAAATTTGCCATATGAACATCAGGTAACTAACTATTTATGAATAGTAAACACAGGAATATCACCAGTATAGGGGACTGCTCCACTTTGACTATTTCCTATGTCAATAATAAAGGGCACTAAGCAAATGAATGCCACAAAAAACACCAGAATTCTATGATCATCTTGCCTAATTAGATTGGCATGTTTAACCAGTCGATGGGCGCTTAGTGTCTATGGTCACTCGCAGCCGCTGACAAAGGGACGCACGCGTCAGCTTTCCACGACGCACTGTCACGGAAGATTCACTAATACAAAACACCTACTCACGGGAGCGTCCGCTCGCAGGCTTCCCCGCAGCCAGCTCAGAACTCAGCAAACTCCTTGGCGCACTTCTCAGTCGATGAGATGCGCAGGGCCTCTTCCTCATAGTCGTCAAAGTTGCTGGTGTCTCCCGGGCCGCGGCAGCGAGGTATGAAAGGTGCTTCAATTTTCTTCTGGAACACAGCAATCCAGTCGGTGCTGGCGAACCATCGGTGACCCTTTATATCGTTCACACCTGCTTTCAGATTGCCGTAACGCTTGGTAAGGTCAACCTGAAGTAAATTACGCAGCAGATCCTTCAAATCCGAGCCAAAGTGAGAGGGGAAACGTACCTTACCCGATACAATCTTTTCGTAGATCTGAATCGGTTGGTCTGCAAAGAAAGGCGGATAGCCGGCCGCCATCTCGTAGACTAGGACACCAAGGGCCCACCAGTCCACGGCCTTGTTGTAACCCTTGGAGAGGATGATCTCGGGCGCCAGATACTCGGGGGTGCCGCAGAGCGTCCAGGTGCGCCCCTTAACGCGTTTCGCGAAGCCGAAGTCTGTGACTTTGAGGTACCCTTGCGAGTCTATAAGCAGGTTCTCGGGTTTCAGGTCCCGGTAGATGAGGTCCAGGTAGTGCAGGTACTCGAAGGCCAGCACGATCTGCGCCGCGTAGAAGCGCGAGTGCGGCTCCGAGAAGCGGCCCACCTTGCGCAGGTGAGAGAACATCTCTCCACCCGGCACGTACTCAAGGACCATGTACAGATTAGAGTTGTCTTTGAAATGAAACTTGAGGCTCACCAGAAAGGGGAAGTTGATCGCCTGCAGGATTCGCTTCTCGTTCAGAGTGTGCTCGACTTGCTTCAATTTCACTACTTTTTGTTTGTCTAATATTTTCATAGCGTAGTACTCTTTCGTAGGCTTATGTTGGACGATCATAACCCGACCGAAAGATCCGGTGCCTAGGGTTTTTATCCGCTCGAAATCGTTCAGTCCGGCGGTGTTGGTAGGATTCTTCTTCCATTTCTCCTCAAAGTCCTCCTTGGCCTGGTCGAGAAACTCCTTGACGCTTTCGGCGGCGTCCACCTTCTTATTCGCGGTGGTAGCATTGTTGCCCATGACTCACACCACTACCTAACTCTAGTCCGCCACCCTGGATTCGCCGTTATTAGAGGCCGTCTTACTGCACTAATCGATGCCTGCTGTGCGACCGCGTAACAAACGGGGCAGGTCAGCACAGACCGATTTGAAACGCGTACATTCTCTATTTTTGATGCACGTACACACGTTACAAAACACACTCGTTACAGATACACATTGACGAGATAATCCCCAGTACGAATCCTCAAAAATAATTTGTCACATCCACAAGAAAGAAATAAAATGGCTTCCACAACCGGACTCGATCGACAGAGCGAGAATCCGTCCGCGAGCGAGATCGAACGAGCTGAGTGAGCTGCCTTGCCTTCCCAGCGAACAACTTCGCGTCGCAAACGAGACGACAGCAGCGCCAAAGGGTGTCTGGCTGGTGGCGAAACCAAGAACTTTCAATATAAAATGCTGCCACTTATCAACTAGAGAATCCTCCCAAAATCTACTATGCAATATAGTTTTTTAATCTAGGTACGATTATTAATTTCAATAGCAAATAATATACATTAAAGGTCGGTGAGATAATTTAGTTACAGACTTAGAGAAACAAATTAAGGTACATTAGAATATTAAATTACAAATTACATTATAGGTTAAGCTGGTTATAGAAATAATAATTAATTAATTTCACTGATTCATCAATATATTTTATTTTCTATCGAATAAAAAGTCGTTTATTCTTTATACTTAGCATTTTGATGTCAGTAGTTTATTATGTTTGTATGAAATAAAGTCAGTGGTAGGTAGCCACTTTATGTTTTTGGGCAGTCAATTATAATTTTTTGTTGCCATATTTTTTTAATTAAGGCGGTTTTACCTCTAGTAGGACACAGATGTTGTTTGTCGCCTAAACAGTGTTAAATGGCTTTTTAAAAATAATATTAATGATTTTTACAAAAACAGCCATTCCGTACCCACCTATTATGTACCTACATAATACAGTGCCGAAAATGTTAAATTATTTGAAGATAGAAAATAGGTTCTACGGTTATCGGTGGTCTTCAGGCCATACATTGCTCTTATGTACCGCAACATCCAGTTAAATAAAAGTCGTATCTAATTTAGTTTCATGTGGTGTCATGTAGGTCACTGATCACGATCAGTTTCAGTGATCAGTGATCGTGGTGGATGACAAGGGGATGAAACGGCGAATGAACCTTTTGTTTACGCCATCGTTACTATTTATTGAAAAATTATCATGTGATGGATGAGGTTTCAGACATGTTTTACGGCGCAAGAAATAAGAATCATCAAAATCTATAAAGAATTGACGAAGATAATGATCAAAATTGTTGTAGCTAGTCGTGATTTTCCCAAAGTATTGTTGTATTTTTTTTAAATTCTTAACGGGATAAATTTTATTTTTGGTTCGGGATTATTTAATATAAAAGAAAATAAAGAATTTTTAAAACTGGTTTATAATTGACGGAGAAATCTGCGAACACTACATTAAATTAAATCAACAGAAAATTTAGAACATAAATTTGGTAAATAAATTTACAACTCGTGCTGGAGCATTCTACCAATTTAGTACGAATAAATCTGATGGCAATTTATTCAGAGTTCAATGAATCATAATAGATGGAGACACTAGCTGTGTTGGGGGAAAAAGTAAGCTCGAGTAAATTAAAATTTATCCTACACGTAATTATGTACCAGAAATGAAATATGTAGTAGGTACTATAAAATACTACAATCCAAATTGTGTAAGCAGGCCTACTTATTTCTTGTGTATCTATTCTATAGTATGAAAACACTGAGTTTCGCGATAAAAAAGGTTTCTATAGGTAGTACCTAGTTAGGTATCAGGTTAATTTATGTTATTAATAGTAAATAAGACTTGTATATCGAAGGAATAAAATGGACATGTTGTAGTCCTGTTACATAAACATATTTAGCAAAGAAAACAAATTGTCAATTTAATACCTACCAAACAATTGGGTTCGGTTTACCTACCTATCATACCCATTGGTAGGTAGTTGAATTTATTTATTTATCTCGACTGTTAGTTTTAGGAAAATAACAACTAAAGCACAGATGATATAATGTTATGGCTAAAGTATGTACTTGCCTACCTACTATTATTTATTTATTAAACAAGACCATAACATTACAGATACTTATATCTAAATCATTATGACTAGTACAGTACATGAATCATAAAAACAACTACAAAAATAATGAAATTAAAAACAAGAAAAGACAATCACAAGAATAAAATAATAGAATTAGAACAAACAAAAAATCTTGAAAAACAAAACAATCTAAAACTTCAAAAACACGAACCAAAAATAGTTTTTACAGGATAACCATCATACAAGCTAAAAATAATAAAAGTAGATATAACTAAGACATTTACACGCGCTCACAAAACTCGAGGCACACTCTTTCAATCATCTCCCAGCCATCCCGTAAACACATCAAACTGAGGGTGGCTGACGATGCAGAGTGCGTGCACGATGGGGCTCGAAAAGACGTACACAGCCTGCACGGAACCGTGTGCGATTTTGTGGGACGCAGAGCCTGCTTCCTTCAGTCAATAGAGCAGGGCAATCTGTTGTACCACGCAAAATACGGCAGAGACTTAGAAGTTGGTCCTTTAGGCGCCTGGTTTCTAAGGAGTTAAAGCCTAGTGTTCCCTGTAGGTACTTAGTAGGGTACATGAAAGGATAATAACCATGACATTTTTTGTATAAAAATCTAAGAAATCTCTTTTGTACCTTTTCTACCATGAGCGAATAAGTTACTTCGTACGGATTCCATACGCACGCACTAGCTATCTTTGAACGGATCAGTGATGTGTATAAAGTTCTTATGGCATTTATATTAGTGAAGTCCTTACATGTGCGGGACACAAAACCTAGCCTTTTGAAACAAGTGACGGTGAGCAACCGAATATGGTTATGGAAATTAAGTTGTGGGTCAAATTCTACGCCGAGATCTTTTACTGTAGAACATCTAGGGATATTTTCACAGCAAAGAAGGTAGTCGCTGATAAGACTTTTAGAGGACCGGGTAAAAGACATCACTTGGCACTTAGAAATATTGAAACGTAGTTGGTTCGAGTCACTCCAAGCTTGAATAGTATTGAGGTCATTCTGCACATCATCACTATCTTGCTGAGACTTAATCGGAACGGTTTCAGGAACGATTGAGAGCATCCCGTGAATGTGGAAGCCACGACTTGTGTCGTGAATTCACGGCACTAATGTGGAGCCGCCATATAGTTCTCTGTCCGATACTCCGATTCGTTACGAATACTATCCTTCAGAAAAACTCCAAGCATAGCTCTTTACATAGCTCGCTGAGCGACTTTGAGCTGGTGTACCAGCTCCACCGTAAGTGTCCAATAGTGTCCATGTCTCAGCTCCGTAGGTCATGACGAGTAGAACGCACTGACTTAAAAGTTTCGTTTGCCCTCGCTGGGCATGCGGGTTGGGGATTGCAGTTCGTTGGTTGTGTTGTTCTCCAGAGGGTGCTGCTGCTCACCTCCTTGTGTATATCCCTGGGCGCCTCTTACACCACCAAGACCATACTACCCTCTGGATACCTACCTAGAATGATCAATATGATCATGGAGAAAGGTTTCATATTATTATGTAGGTATCTAATACTGGTAACATTTTAAAAACTGTGAACGCAGATTATTACTAGCTTTATACCTACCTAGCCTACCTACATTATTCAAAGTCACGAGAGTCAGACAACCTTGACGAAGAAGTAGCATAGTAACAGCGAAATGTAACATCGTCGCGGATTGGCGCGAAATTCAAATATTTTTGAAGTTTATAATTTTTCCTGCGTTCCACAAGCAATAAAACTACCACAAAATTAGGTAATTTGCCGCAAATTGTAAACCATATTCAATAAACTCATGATAAAACAAGATCCGTCAAGTGCGAGTGTAACTCGCGCGCCGAGGGTTTCGAACATTTGCCAATTATATTTGAACAATAAATTTTACGACTTTATTCGAATAGCAGTATTTTGAAAAGTATGAAACGTACAGAAATTTCAAAAACCGTTTTAAAATTTACAAAACAATGCCTTTCATTTGATAACCCAATCAAAATGGCGACCCCCCCTTTCGAGAAAAAATTACGCCATTTCGACCATTTTTAAAAATTTCTTTTTTTCAAAAATGGCCATTTTTACAGACTTCTCTATATTTTTCCTGTAAAATATAGATCTATATCTACTAACTCCCCATACATTGTACATGTACATGGATCGGTCAGCAATCTTTGGAGATAGGGGGGAATGGTCAATTTTTTGACTTTTTTAAAAAGTATAAAACCTACAAAAAATTCTAATACTGTTTCTACTAAGGTAGGTTAAAGAAATTTGCATCAATCATACTAACTAATACCTATTACCATCTTATTACAGAAATACATAGGTTACTACATTCGCATTAAAATTACCTAATTAAATTACCTATGTCTGTCCGCCTGTTAACTTATAATGCTTAAGGCGCATACCCCACCCCACCCAAACTAGCGCCGCCGCCGCCACCTATAATAATATCATCTTATTATTCCGTTTAACAAAGGAAATATCAAAAATCCATCGTTCAGTTTGTGATACCTAGTATAATCTGTTTTTAATGCCTCTGTAATAGTTTTATTCTATATAGTTTAGGTAGTGAATCGAAGTTGCCCTTGGTGGCCACCAAAATCTATTTTCGAATTACTGCCTAAAGTACTATTACAGAGGCATTAAAAAAAAGCTTATACTAGGTATCGCAAACTGTACGACGGATTTTTGAAATTTCCTTTGTTTAATAATAAGATTTATAATTTATAAAGTAGGTAGGCGACGACGGCGAAGACGACGTATCTATGCGTCCTATTTTGGGTGGGGTAGGTATGCACGAAAATGTATGAATAATTTTGACTTGAGTTGAATTAATGTTATCTCGGGGGAAGGACGTAGGCTACTTTTCATTCCTTAATAATACGCGTGAAGACGCGAACAGAAGCTAGATAAAACTCGTACTAGCTTCAGTCAAAGAATGTGTTCAACGCCAAAGGTGAGACTTAGTTTATCAAAGCAAATCTGATTCACGTGTGAAAAAATATATAGAATATTACAGAGATGATTACGGAGCAGTATCTTAAATTATACAAAAATAAAATATTTTGCCAACCAAAGTTTTGTTTTGAGCTGAGGTCAATATTGCCAACGCAATCATAATAATTTCACAGGCCTTTTAAAAGCTGTCAAAAAATTCAAAATTCAAAGTGCTTTATTTCCTTTAGACCTTACAGGACTCTTGGACACGTCACAAAAACTCAGATTACATAAGTAAAACTAGGAAATAAAGTGATCACTTTGATTTTTTGTCCACTTCAATCTTTTTAAGGAAAAGTAAAGAAGCGAACAAGAAACCTTTACCTTGTTAGAATGTTAGTTTTCGAGTTGGAGCAAAACTCGTCCCAAGCTTTTTTATCGTCTAGATAATCTAATATTTTATAGTACCTAAGCCTTTTTACAAAGGATATGTTTAGCAATTTGTTTGAATTTATTTATTGATAATTTTTGCAACTCACTTGGAGTTTTGTTGTAGAAGCGTATACATTGTCCTTTAAAAGATACATTAATCTTGTGTAGCCTAGTTGTGGGCACAGCGAGTTTATTCTTATTTCTAGTATTTAAATTATGTATATCGCTATTTTTGGGGAACCGATTGATATTCTTATGAGTGTACAACAAGTTTTTATAAATAATTTGACATGGTACTGTCATTATGTTTATAATTATATTGTTAATATCTGCAGCGTTCCCCCACAGAAGTATACCATAAGACATAATACTATGGAAGTAGCTGAAATATACTAGTCTAGAAGTATCAGCGTTTGTAAGATGACGGATTTTTTTAACTGCATTATGCTGCAGAACTTAGTCTCTTCGATAGCTTATCTATGTGCGGGTACCATTGAAGTTTACTATCTAAGGTAATTCCTAAGAATACGGTACTGTCCACAAATTCTACCGATTCTTCTTTTACGTATACATTAGCCTTAACTTGTTTTACATTCGGTAAAATAAATCTAATACAGTTTTGGTTTCGTTGAGCAAAAGATTATTGACACTAAACCAATTGACTACTTTTGATATTGCATTATTTACATCGAAGTCAGTCAGTCACAGCACAGACAACAGTCGAAGTTTATGTTTTGTCGTTTCATTTTAAAAATTAATGAAGTGTCATCAGCAAATAATACAATCTCGTGATTATTCTTAACAAGATGAGGCAGATCGTTAATGTAAACTAGAAATAGGAAGGGAACGACGAGGATAGAACCCTGCGGTACACCCATGGTAACTACAGACCCCGAGAACCGTTTCCCATTGATGTCCACTCTTTGTATCCTATCACTCAAGTAAGATGCCAAAAGATCCAAAGAGGTGTCTACTATTCCATAGTGATGTAGTTTCCTGATTAATGTTTTATGGTGTACGCAATCAAATGCTTTTGACAAGTCGCAAAAAACGCCTAAAGCATCTTGCGACTTCTCCAAAGCATCAAATATACATTACGACTGGCTTTGAAATAAAGTTGGTTATTTTATTATACTTTCTTATATTGGCTGTGTTCACGGCTGCTGTATTAACTGCTGGCGATGCAGTAAATACCTACTACACATTCTCATGGATTTTTTGTACGGAACCCTTATCCTTATCTAATGTAAAATAGAGCCTAAGATTACGCTGGGCCGCTATAACATCAGCTGATCTGTGAAATTCCCGTCAATATTCGTCCAACCGTTTCGGAGATTAGCTCAAACAAACAAACAGACACGCTTTTCTTTATTTCATGATCATCATCACCAGCCTGTATTAATTTACTGCTGGTCATAATCCTTCTATTTTACGTTACTTGTATTTTTCCGTGAATTGAATTACTGTGTTAAACCATAATTTCAAGTCATTCACACTCTTATTATTCATAATACCTACTTTAAATGTTTTTTTTATGGAAAAATCTTCTAGAATAGGTAATCATTGCTACATAACATACTATGGCTCGGTAAAAAATTAAAGTTTCGTAAGTTCCCATATTTTTCGAGTCTACCATAGCAAGCACGATAGGTATAATATACCTATCGTGCTTGCTATGGTAGACTATGTTGTAAGAGTAACATAGATCTTACATTTAGCCCCACTTGCACAACAATATTTAAATGTCTAATTTTGATTAACTTTGACGTATTTGTATGGTTTGACAACTCGTTAATCAAAATTAAGCTACTTAATTATCGTTGTGCAAGCGATCCTAAGTATCATAACTAGGTAAACAATTCACAAACTGCCTGATTAAAAGTAAAAGCTACTTCAATCTACTAAAAACTCCGGTATTTTCCTGTGCATGGCAACACTATCTCCCTACCTATATGGATTTTGCCAAGGTTATTTGCAATCAAAACATCGTTATATACGGTTGTCTCTTTCTAACATGCAGCTCCCTTATAGTCCTGTCCCTTTAATTGCGCCAACTTCAGACCAATCGTCGACCGGCGCACCGTAGCGCGCGTTTTCCATTCGTTCGTGTTCCTTTCCCCTTCCCCCTTCTTCCTTCCTTCCTCATTCATTTGGACAGCGGTGTTTGTGCGGTGAACTTGTGCTACATAGTGCGAAAACACGTGCATAATAAATTAAATAATTCCCTTACCTCTGTTACCTACAAATTCAATAATTACAATGGCAGACGCAGCCGTCGAAAACAAGTAAGTTTTTATTAGATGTCTCTGTGTTATGTGAAAACTTCAAATAAATTTTGGCGGCTTCTGTAAACGTGATCAAAATGGCTTCTCTTGTATTACCGCGATATAATCTACAATGATTTGATTCTCTTTCCGTATGTGTCGTGTAAGTTACCAAGACAGTGGGTAAAGCAATACCTAGTTTATCTAGTCACCTTACAAACAAGGTTAGCTTGACTGTGTGATGCTCAAAAAAGCGGCACGCGGGAAAACCATTATAAGTGAATACGAAGTGTTGTGGCATATTTGCGGTAAGTATTGTTGATCTAATTTCACGATCTTTTGATGAGAATTACTTGTACGAAGCTTAGCATAGTATTGAGCCGAGAAGCACGCCGCCGCCCGGCGCGTCGGGTGCCGCCGCTCCGTCGCCGCCGCTTGTTTTTACCAAGATGGCGCCACTCGCGTGGCTTGAACGCGACGCGCGGCCTTTGCGCGCGTTGATTCGAATTTACCTACTTAAAATCATTGAGTTGGTGCCGCCGCCGCCGCTCGATTTTTACAAACGGCGGAAAACCGCTTCTAGAAACTCGTGGAGTTAAGTGCGCCATGAATTCATCATTCGTTATTTTTATCGGCGCGTGGCCGCCGCACCGCGTCGCTTGACAGGTATTTTAAACTCATTTGCCCTCAAAGCAACAGCATTCATTGAGCGAAGTCAATTCGCGATTACGTCGCGCTGTGTGGAAACTTTCCCACCACATGCAGTCTTGCGCAACAAACACAGGGCATACGTTTTTGTGTCTGCAGATTTTCTATTTTGGTAGCAGGTGGTATAGTTTATTAGTAGTCGGTAGCGAATTTTCCAACTATCGCTGTCGAGTAGATAGAATGTTATTAAGCTGTAGGCATGCACCTTGCACCTAATAACAACCTAGTCTGGTTGATGTAAGTAGGTAGAAGCTACTTCTGCACCGGTTAACTCAGGCTGGCTACCCATCTGCCGGAAAGGAAAACTGTTGCATTGTTAGGTTCCGTTATATTTAAGTACCAACCGGCTCTGCTGCGAGCTTGGCACGCTACGACACGGGTTGAAGGCATTCAGATTAGAACTTGACGTTTCATAATCAGCTACGCAACGATCGCGCTAACCAGACCATCTACTGATAAAGCGGCGTACTCGTATGGTAGGTAACAAGAACGTAGCACACTTAGATAGGAACTTGCGATTTTCTCACGTTTACATTTTCTATTTTCAAAGTTCATTGACATTTTTCCCGAAAGTTCATTGACATTTCACTGACTGCTTTTTTATTTTTGTTTGGTATAGGATATATACCTACCTACCTACGAATCTATCAAGAAAGGCAGGAAAGGAGTTTTACTTAAGTCTTATTTTATTATGATTTTGATTTGTTGCAGGGAAGTCGCTCCTGAGGAAGTCACCTCCACTGAAGAGGCAGTAAAGGAATCTCCGGTCAAGAAAGCACCTGCCAAGGCTGAGGCTGAAAGCAATGGCAAAGAGGAGAACGGCAGTGGAGATGCCCCAGAAAAAGAAGCCCCTGCAGAAAATGGCGCAGCTGAAGAAAGCAATGACGCCACTGAAAATGGAGATGCCACAGGTTTGTAAAAGTTACTTCTTTATAAGTTTGTGCCATTCTTGGTGAAATACATAGTTTATTGTTATCTTCAATTTTTGTACTTACCACTGATGTGATGTGTTCAACTTATGAACTTATAAATGTGTAAACGAAAAACATCTTTGATGTATAATTTAACAACTTTTTCATCTCCACAGAAAAGAAAGATGCTGCCGTGAAGAGGAAATCTGTGCCTGCAGATAATGGTGAAGCTGAGAAGACCACCCCTGAGAAGAAAGCGAAAGTATCAGAGGAAGCGGCAGTAGAGGAAGCCGCTGCTTAAGCCCCCCTCCCTTTCTACCAAGCTTGGTTTACTGCAATGCATAATGTAGTTCATTAGAGCTCAACTCGCACATATCCCCAACCCAAACAAAGCCAAACTGATAGTTTTTATATACATGTACTTATTTACATTTGTACCAGATTTTTTTAAGCAGTTGAGCTCTTTTGCGATCGTAGTTTAGGTTAATACTTTATGTATTAAATCTTACCTGTGAAGTACCTGTAAATTGTAAATTTAATGTTACTGCCAGTCGCAACTAAGGCATGCATCGCAGTGAACTGAACAAGAACTGTTGGTTTGATGTTGTAATGTTTGCTGTTTTGCGTATTGGTGTCTACTTCGACAGACTCTACGATGGGTTATTGAATTGATAGAGTACATATTTGGATAACGATTCCAGTAGGTTTACTGCCAAAGGATTCACATTGTGTGTGTGAAATCAATTCACGATCCGTTCTGTGAACGACGCGTTTTATAACAGCTACTAATAAACATGGATTTATAGAAACTAAGATTAATTAAAATGTTTAGATAATAATTCAGTTGTAAATTTAAGTTAGAAGTTAACGTCGCACATAAATAATAGGCATTATTACTTAACCATTTAAACATTCCTTTGACATTTTGGTTACAGATTAACATGTGGATTTGTCACTCCCTTGTGTGTTGTTTGCCATTTGCGTTCAGTCAGCAATTCATTTGACACTACCTTGATGCTGGCAAATTCCAAACAACACTCCAAGGAGTGCTATAAATAAACGTTTACATTGTAACACTAATTTTAAGATTTGGAATTTATTAAAGTTCAAAGTTGACAAATAAGGTGATAGTTCATATTGACATTTCTAACTTTGTGTGCTATTTTTTTGTAATTCTATGGACGAATTTTTCTTATATCCTGTTTTGCTAATTTATTTTCTTTTTATGTGATAGATATCCAACCTCGAATATAAGCGGAATCGAATCTTCAACATTATCTCAACACTGATTGTGTTCTTCTAATTCTAATAAGATTTGATATCTCGTATCAATTTGATTTTTACTTGCAATTTAATAACATGTTTGTTTTCTAATAAAGTACATTAAGTATTAGTAGTAGAGTGAGTGTACAGTGTAACACTTATCCCAGTTGTGGAGTTCAGTGTTTGTAAAACATTTCTGGCAATAAAATAGTCCTATCCAATTAATGGTTTTCATTTTATATCTACTCATTAGGTACATACATTACATAGGTAAGTCAAAAAGTTATTTACTGCCTTGGTGCTGGCCAAAGAGAGGCCCTCTAAAAAGCCCTAGAATCAGTAAGATGGGTAGGGTTATCTAGTTTAGTTTTAGTGCGTAGGTACGTACCTACCTACTTATACTTACTACGGGTCACAAATGTCACAATCGGGCAATTAGCGGGTTCGTCGGTAACTAGCTTTGGCCTTGACCAAACGAATACTAAGTAGGTAGGTTAGGTATATCTTACTATTGGTTATTATTGAAAATTTCTCAAAAACAAAGATCTAGATAGATAATATAATTCTCCGATTATTGATACAAACGTGCGTGTTGTACTGTACCCACGGTTGTACCTGTCATTCTCATGATCACAAAATAAATAAGGCTTGATAAAGCTTCACCTTTTACCTCTCTATTAAACCTTCACGTGAAAAATTGAAAAGGGTAAGTTAGGTAGGCTAGTTCAGTACCTTTACTTACCTAGCAAAGATCTAGGATCCTACGTTCCTTACCTAGTATTAGATAAACAATGAAAGTAGATATACCTACAAATAGATAAAGCAGTAGTGTGCGTTACCCCAGTTAACCCCAGCGACATGTAGACTCTGATCAAGATGAATATATGTATATAGAAAAATCAGAGCGCTATGCCCTGTGAATGAGTCCCAAAAATTAAATTTGTGCTCATTAAGGTTTCAGAGTAATTCGAGAAAATAACATTTCGCTGCAGTAACGTCTGAAAACGTTACTGCAGACATGGTTTTTACCTATTAGCCCTAGAAAGTTTTGAAATAGCTTAAAGGTAGCGTATATTTGAGAATTTTATTGACCAAACAGCGCTTCTTCCCTCCGCATAATGTCCATACAATGCCAACCTGTTACTCCTCCCTCATCTTTTCCGTCACAGCCACAGGCGCCACTTTCAATCTTCCTCTGATGTACCTACTCGTTTCTTATCTTATCCATCCTTGTTACTCCACACTTCGCATTATCCGCTGCATGCACTGTTCGTTCATCCTTCCCTTTCGTTGCCCAAAATTCAGATCCATACAGTCCGACAGGTGTAATCGCAGTCACATAGGTAGGTAGGTACTTAAATTTTCCCCTTCAGCTTAAACAAACAAACATACAAGTACAGCCTTCTAATATTCATATACCTAGAATAGATAGACAAACAAAGGTAAATAGGTGAGGGCATCCTAAGGTCAACCATCGCCGTGGTTACATACACCACAAACAGACAAAACCACCTCAACCCTCAGTTGTCCATTGACAGCCAGTGAGCCCCGACATGATGTGACCAAGATGTCGAACTCATTGTCTATTGCATTCATAATACTATCTCTCATCCGCGGTATATTCTCTCAGACAACGCAAAACATTAATGTTTGTAAGTATTATGTACCTAGGAGTACATTATCAACGTAACTTTTGCTCTTTTATGTCCGTGTTACGAATACGAACTGTTTTCTTTCACGCATGGGGGCCTACGTTGCTCGAATCTTAGAATATTAATTAATTTCATTATCCGCGTTAATTAGTCGGCCATTTGAATTAAAAATGCGAATGACTTGCGCGCCGGAATTTCGGTTACCAACAGCAATACCTACCGACGTACCTTTTCGCAGTGCTTATCAACGAAGAGAACAATGCCTTAGCGGAGAAGGCATTCGACGTTGCGAAAGAGTATGTGAGACGTAACCCCAGTTTGGGACTGGCCGTGGAGCCTGCCATTGTGGTCGGCAACCGGTCTGAGGCAAAAACCTTTTTGGAGAATGGTAAGATGTACAATTGTCTGGCAAACCCCCAATGAACATTAATTTACTTAGGTAATTTAAGGTTGCAAACTTGCAAATACCAATCCGTCCGTTTTACCTACCTACGTAAGTACCTACTAAGTACCTAAGTAACCGACGCTTTCTCCTTATGTGAAAGAAAGTTACGATTTCAATTTCATTAGATGCACTGGTGCATAGCAAATGATCACATGAATGGACTCCATTAACACACTTTATCAGTTTGCAGAAAATACAACGACATGCTATCATCAAAGAAAACGCCGCACGTAGTCTTGGACTTCACTATGACCGGGGTCGGTTCGGAGACTATTAAGTCATTTTCAGCAGCGTTAGGTTTACCTACCATCTCCGGATCTTTCGGCCAGGCTGGAGATCTGAGGCAGTGGCGAAACCTGAACGTAAACCAGACCAAATTCCTGTTACAAGTCATGCCTCCCGCGGACATTCTTCCAGAGTCAATTAGAGCTATAGTTTCAAAACAGGAGATTACAAACGCTGCTATCATTTTCGATGAGTTTTTTGGTAAGCCTTTATTTCTTCGAAATAGAACTCCAAGAACAAGATAATACCCACATCGGCGTTGCTTTTGCTACCTACATGTTTCTCCCGTTATCACGTATCCGCTACATGTTCCATAGCAACAAAGTCATTGTAAAAGCCGTTTGTTTCACAGTTATGGATCACAAGTACAAGTCTTTACTCCAAAATATACCCACTCGGCACGTTATAACTCCCGTAAAAAGCTTCAACAAGGATGAGATAAAGACTCAGTTGCGGAGTTTGCGAGAGTTGGACATTGTCAACTTCTTCGTGGTGGGGAGTCTGAGGACGATCAAGAATGTATTGGACGCTGCTGATGAAAACCAGTACTTTGGGAGGAAGACTGCTTGGTTCGCGCTATCCCTGGACAAAGGAGACATCAGTTGCGGGTGCAAAGATGCCACCATAGTCTATATGAGGCCGACGCCAGATGCCAAGAGCAGAGATCGCCTAGGAAAAATAAAAACAACGTATAGCATGAACGGTGAACCCGAAATCACGTCCGCGTTTTACTTCGACCTGTCTCTCCGGACGTTTTTAGCAATAAAGTAATGACCTTTGCTATTCCGCTCTCATTTATTCGTTTCTAGTGCAGCGCGCACCTACATGTGCTCTGCTATTTATAGCTGGGCTTATTCCATGAGAGTTCACGTTTATGAATTTCCAGATCCCTGCTGGACTCTGGCAAGTGGCCAAATGACATGAAATATATTACATGTGACGACTACGACGGCAAGAATACACCAAACAGAACCTTGGACCTCAAAACCGCATTTCAAGAAGTACGTTCCGATTATGTTGCAAATGTCTGGGCCTGTCGATATATCATTGAACTCTGTGATGCGTACGAAAATAGATTGTTCTAGATCGAGATGCGAGAAAGTTCTGTGTTTTCAGGTGAAAGAAACTCCCACGTACGCTCCGTTATTTATTCCTCAAGATGATCCGATGAACGGCAGGAGCTACATGGAATTCAGCACCGATCTATCGTCAGTGACGGTAAAAGATGGCGCTTCCATCGGCAGCAAGGCTCTGGGCACGTGGAAGGCTGGCCTGTCCAATCCGCTGTCCCTGACGGACCCTGGCAACATGAGTGAATTTGCAGCGCAGCTCGTCTACAGAATCGTCACAGTCGAGGTAGGTAAACGATCCCATTGTTTAACATTTCTGTTGCCAATTTGATAAAATTTCGTCCGTTTGCACAGCTGCAATCTGATCAAACAATAGTCATTCCCATCCCAACTTTCGCTGTCTTTTTTTGTAGTCACAAAGTATAATTTCAATGTTACAGCAACAACCCTTTATCATACGAGACGACGACGCACCTAAAGGATTCAAAGGTTACTGCATAGATCTAATTGAGGAAATAAGGCAGATAGTAAAATTTGATTACGAAATAACTTTGTCTCCCGATGGGAACTTTGGCGTAATGGATGAGAACGGCAACTGGAACGGTATAATAAAGGAGTTAATTGAAAAGAGGGCGGATATAGGGTTGACTTCGTTGTCCGTTATGGCCGAAAGAGAGAATGTGGTGGATTTCACAGTGCCGTACTACGACTTGGTGGGCATTACAATAATGATGAAGCTGCCTCGAAACCCGACGTCCTTATTTAAATTCCTAACAGTACTGGAAAACGACGTGTGGCTATCTATACTGGGTGCATACTTCTTTACCAGGTGAGCCAGCGTAATCGTGACATCACGCGGCCGTTGCAGAAACTTGTTCCTTTCACCTTGGCGGTACGGTTCGCATTCCAGCGGTTTTAATTTCCGAATTCAAAAATCCCTCTCTTTCTACATCAAGCCCGAAAACTAGTCTCTTGTCTATGCCTACAAGCGGAATTGAATCAGAATTTTTATAGAGGCTCTCATAGGGTTAGGGGTTGAAAGTAAACTAGAAGTAAACCACCCTGACATTTTGACGTTATTCCAATAGTTTGGCGATCGATGGCCCATGCCCACCTGTTTCGATTTATTTCTTATCTGATTTGTGGAACGAGGTCGCCGACGAGCGGACAAACTGCCATATTTATGATTATCACCTATACACGTGTCAAGGGAAGTACTCCGGCATTTTTGAACGGGTGTGAGAACCGTTGACCGCTTAGCAACGTCACCGGGGCCGGCATCGATTAGTCACAGCCATAACATTACGTTTTAGTTCACAAATAACCTGCGATGTTTCAAGCTTTTGACAACTATATTGTAATCCATGTAAAATATACGCTTTATGTTGATATAGGTACTTCCATCCATATGTATATTTAAAACGGCTACCAAAGGGCTGAAAGTTGACTTTCCATCAGAGATGTGCAATGATGCGTAGCGTGAATCCACAAATAGAGTCGTTTGGTTTTCATAGGTCACATTCACAGCACTTGACATCACACCAGCCCCCCTAGCACGGGGATTGTTGTCTAGGGTAGAATAGAGAAAAATTACGTCACTTCGTCATAGAATGCGTAAATTGTTTGAAATTCATTCCTTCAACTTCTATAATGTACGCAATGTATGTCGATGCGATGTCATAATAGGGTATTCTACTGTTTATGTTATGAGATAAAATCTTAAAATATCATATTGAGATAGCTTATAAAGGCAAAAAGCAGTCAGAAAATGTTTCATTACTACATAAAATAACAAAATAAATTTTAAAATTCAATTCACAATTTTCATTTTTTTAAACTGTTTTTAAACACCATGAAATAGTAGGCGCAATGTTGCTATCTCATACGGCTGTGCAGGCAAAACAGCAACATCAGCGCATAATTTGTTCACGTCACATCCAACTGACGTCATGAACACAGAGCAATATGGCGTCCACTGCGTCCAGCATTTTCATCAAATTACGCGCGAAACTAGATAATGAAAATATTGAATAAAAATATATATTTTTTTAGTGGTTGACACTTTAAAATTTAGTCTCTTAAACAATATTAAAATTGCAAAACACCTAACGAAGAGACACGCAAATTACAACAATAATGTCCTGCGCTACCAGCTAATATACCTGGCTAGAAGTCTTCGTTGAACGGCCGGCGCCGCCACCGCCACCGTGACCGAATTTCGGCTAGAAGTGCATTCTCGACATCATTAGGTACCTACCTCTTCGGGTATCTTTGGGACACTACACTAAGCAACAACAACTTCATGGCTAGACCTGAGATTGATCGCCGTCGGCACCGCCGCGCCGCGCCGTCGCCGTCGCCGTGGTCGAATTTCGGCTATGGCATCATGATCATCATCACCTAAAATAATTTTCCCCGCCCTTCGGACATCTTTAGGACACACAACCAAGGTTTATCTGAACGATAAACTTGCTTACATTGCCGTATTTGGGGTGGACCAGGGTCAAATACCAGGGATATTACTCACAACGGAAGCATCCACATGTTTTATACCGACCTACCACCGTCTCCTAGTTCAACGCCTGCTTGACCGAGAGGCATTTGTGTCAAAGACGGTGTTTTTTTAGGGTTCCGTACCCGTAAAACGGGAACCTACTATCACTAAGACTCCGCTATACGTCCGTCTCTCCGTCTGTCACCAGGTCTGTATCTCATGAACCGCGATAGTTAAACATTTTCACAGATGATTTATTTCTGTTGCTGCTACAATAACAAATACTAAAAAAAACAATCAAATAAATATTTAAGGAGACTCCCATACATCAAACGTAATTTTTTTGCATGTTTTTGCTCGATATTGATAACGGCAACAGGTAGATGCTTGAAATATTCAGAGAATATTTAGTTTTTATATTAACTCTAAAAATACATTTGAATTAAAATAAATCGAATATTTAAGGGCAACAAACTATATGTATATGACCTATACAACAAACGTGATTTTTTTGCCGTTTTTATAGATAATGGTACGGAACCCTTCGTGCGCGAATTCGACTCACACTTGACCGGTTTTATTTAAATTTTGGCACTGTTCAAAAAGTTTTTAAATTCGTGGTTGTTCATGGATGCTTTTATAAGTATATTCTTAATATCCGTGTAGGGATGATCGTAAGGAAATACAGAACTTTAGATGTAAAGTGGTGGTGTGTGATCCATATGTGTTGTACATACGCCGTTCTACTAATCGATGATCAAATCTCTTGTAAAGAAAAGATCAGTAGGTGTAGTGAATCGTAGATGCGGCCCTGTCCGGCCGGGCCTTACTGAAACCATAACCGACGTGGGTTAGGTAGGGCGTTATTTTTTGTGATTTGAATTTTTCTGCGTTTCCAAGCTTCATTGCTTGAGGAACGCAGAAAAAATTAAAATTCTAAAAGAGCTCATAGATAATGGTTTACGATTTGCGGCAAATTACTTTACCGCCTGTTTTATTGCTTGTGAAACGCAGAAAAAAAATAAAACCACAAAAAGAAAAGTAATTTCCCGCCAACCCGTATCGAATCACCTTAGCTATACCTACATCGAAGGAAGATAGGGGTAGGTAGTGGATGATTGACACTGTAAAATGTTTTCTAGTTTCCTCATGTGGGTCTTCGACAAATGGAGTCCTTACAGTTACCAAAACAACCGCGAAAAGTACCGCGATGACGAGGAAAAGCGCGAGTTCACACTCAAAGAGTGCCTTTGGTTCTGCATGACGTCACTGACCCCTCAGGGCGGGGGGGAGGCGCCCAAGAATCTGTCTGGGAGGCTGCTTGCTGCTACCTGGTGGCTTTTCGGGTGAGTAATAAAATAACGTGCTTCTAGACTGTTCCATTTAAAACAGGGCCAGAGAGGTATTCAGAACTCCTGAATCTGTCTGTCGTAATGACGACCTCTGTGGCGCGGTGGGCGTCTTACTGCGACGCAGGAGGTTGCGGGTTCGATTCCCGCCTCGGAACAAATGCGTGTACGATCTGCAGACATTTGTTCAGGGTGTTCTGGTCCTTTTCTGTGTAAAATAAAAAATATCTTTCTATGTATTGTATTATATTATGTACCTATATCAGTTATCTAGGAGCTTGTGTTATGGGTATTGGGTAGGTACCCATAACACAAGCTCCTTGCTAACGCTGAGTTAATTGTCCAGCACTATTTATTTATTTATATTAGTGGTTCTTTTTCAAGATAGTAAATTTAAAGCAGATGTATTCAGCATACTATTTGACGATAGGTAGGTACTACTACTACCTTACCTACGTCCTTTTATGGATGTAGAAGCTCAACGAATCACGAATGGCTCACGTTTATTATACTGGTAGGTATTCGCTAGTAAGGTACATTACAGTATGGTAAAATCAAGTAAAATAAATACGCGTTACTTTGCATCATTGTTACTAAGTGTTTTCAATTTCATGCTTAGGTATATTTTACAGGAGTGATCCTGAAACGTTGTGTTCCTACAACAACGTCTAGGTATCTTTTTATGAAAAAAATATAGATTAAATCTGACAAGTAAATTAAACCAATGAAAATACGTCATGCTGAATCTCTCTCACGTCTGGAATAAATACCTATTGCATATTTATTCTTAATTTACGGGTTTATAATATTACTAGCAGCGCCTCGCAGTTTCACCCGCGTAATTCCCGTTACCGTGTTAATTCCGGGATAAAATAATAACATATGTGCTATTCCAGACTATAATCTATCTCTGTGCCAAATTTCATCCAGATCCGTTCAGCCATTCTGGCGTGATTGAGCAACAATCATCCATTCATCTAAATTTTCGCATTTATAATATTATACTGTGATGGGAGGGATGGCCACCATAATAGCGTCTAGTAAGCACTTAAATTCTAAGAACAGTGAGAACAACGCCATTGTTAACCGTGTGACTAGGATATAGGATTAATACAAAGTAATGAAAGAAATCCGTGTCCCTTGCCTATATATCTATCTACTACATAGTAACTAGATAAAAAAAAAAAAATAATAATAATAATGCTGGACAATTCACACAGCATTATCTAGCCCCAAGGTAAGCAGAGCTTGTGTTATGGGTACTAGATAACTGATATATGTACGTAATATTATACATTACATAGATAGATATTTTTTATTATACATAGAAAACACCCAGACAAACGGAACAAATTTCTGCAGATCGTACACAAATTTGTTCCGAGGCGGGGATCGAACCCGCAACCTCTTGCGTCGCAGGCAGACTCTCGCCCGCTGCGCCACTGAGGTCGTCAAAATAGAAGCAAAGATACAAAAGATACAAGCAAACGTTCACGTTTCTTTGAGCTGTCTGATTAACACCTACACACTACAGAGATTCTACAATACTGTGGTTCTGTGTAAATGGAATTGAATTTTTTTCGATTCCATTTTCCCCCCTGGGGCATTTTCAAAAGGGAAAACTTAGGGAGGGATTTAAAGGGATAAACTGAAACAACCCGTATTAATATGGGTCACTAGGCTATCCTAGTGACCATATTAGACCCCCCTCTGCCTTAAACAGAATCAATTACGTATGTAAGCGGGTTAACTACGAACCTTATTTGTGTTGGAAGAACACCAACGTTTCATCCCTAAACGAGGGACTCGTTTACTGACTACTCGGAGGGATGCGGAACGCGTGCGTCTAGAACCGCACTCATCCTGAAGAAATCTCTTGTTTAGGGATGAAACGTTGGTGTTCTTCCCAACACAAATAAGGTTTCTAGTTAACCCGCTTACATCCGTAATGAATTCGTCAAAACTACGATAGTTTAAAATAACCGGAATCATTTTGTAAATAGAAACTGGGAACTAGCTTCAAACTCAAATAGGCATGTTTTATTTTATTATCTAGGTTAGTTGAGAGATTGTGCGTTCAGATACCTAGACTAGGCCACACGTCTCCATTGTCAATTGTTCTATGGTATTTTACGTAGTAAAATCAAACAAATCACCTAGGTACGTATTTGTCGCGATCGAAACTATGAAGTCATTGACGTGAAATTATTGTTAATCGATGACTTCATTTGATTTTACGCCAGAAACATACGTATAGGTAAGTAAATTCTTGATAGCAAGACACTTCAATGTTTGACGTGTATTATAAACTAACCAAGGCTTTAACACATTGTCAAATCATCGATCGACCTGTGGTCTATCGCTTAGATAACAAGATCAAATCAAATATACTTTGCCTATATAAACTCCAAATCCAAACTCGTCTCGACCAAAGCTGGAAACAATACTGCAATCTACGGGGCGGCGCTGTTCTGTTCAGCCACTCAACGCACCACGGAGGTCGAAAGAGCCCTCATCTCGTCATAAAACCTTACAACCTTATTATATAAAATCCTTCAAGGTCGAATGTAATTAAAACCTTCCACAGTTTCATCATCATCGCGTCATACACTGCGAACCTGGCCGCTTTCCTCACCGTCTCGCGCCTCGATACGCCAATAGAGTCGCTGGACGATCTATCCAAGCAGTACAAGATACAGTACGCGCCATTAAATGGATCTGCCGCCATGACGTACTTCGAGAGAATGGCGCACATAGAAGTTAGGTTCTACGAGTAAGTATGTCTGTCACCTTAGTTGTACCTAGTTTCACTCGACAAGATGGCTGTGTAACGTTCAGCCATATTGTTAAACGTTGATCATTTAACAATCGACATAGGCAATTGAAGTCGCCGCGCCGTTTTGCGATCTGCCTAGCCTTTCTACAAACTGGCTGTTTCTACGATCCGGCGACGACATGTCTACTTTCTGGCGCATCGCATCAGCAATGCCATACAGCGAGGCAATGCAGCCAGCAGCGTCTTAGGGACGCTTCCGACCTGATGTTGTTGAGCTTAGTTTGCAACAGGCTGCAGCTAGCTTAATTGTTTTTATTGTAAATAACGTAAGTACTAATTCTGATGTGTTTCTATTATTTGTTTAAAATGTTCTGATATATATATCTGTGTCTGCGATAAGAATAAAAACACTGGAGACTTGCAAAAGGACCCAGCAGCATCAGGTGATTCTTGGTAAAGAAGGAGTATGATGCTGATTTCTACTGTGGTTAAGTATGGGTAATACCATCCAGCAGAAATCACTGGAGTAGGTCTTGTTATATTTTATGTCTACGGACTCCCCTTTTACAATTTGGATTCTATCTAAAGTTATTTACGTGTACGCAGGGTTTGTTAATATGGCAGACAGAGCCTCGTAATTTTGAATGTGATCTTTACGGCTATCTAGTTCCTTTAAATTAATAGCACCGGTATACCTACCTACCTTAAATTTCCAGTTTCCAAGGTCAAAGAGGAGAGACTTAACGTAAAGCTCATTTAATTAACAATTGCGTCTGTAGGACGTTATAATGTCTTTAGACTTTTGCTATTAACATTGGAATGTATGTTTAAACTCTTATCGCCTCTTATCGGTCAAGCCTCCGCGTTGATATCTCGCGATGTTGAGAAAATTATCGCCATTTTGGTAGCTCTAATAAATTCAGTCATTGAACTTATGACTTTGCCGTTCTAATCACTACGCTACATATTGAAACATCTATTTCAGGTTTGTAGTTATTCAAATGAAATAGATAATTTGCTTCTAATATGGTAAAATATGCTAGATCCAGTCACATTACACCAAACAGATTCTAAAGCAATATATCAAAAACCCGAAATCGGCCAAAACCAGCGGTGATTTACCTTGACCAGCGTTGACCTTCTACTATTTGCATGAACACCCTAGACAACGTTTTTTTTAGACTAGCATGGACAAAAATTACACACTCACTAATAAAATGTGATGGCTTTAGGTATTAATAAGGAAAATTACAATCAAATAATAGAATTAAATTAAAACTAATATTTACAATAGAAATATTGAGCTATCTGCAAACTGTTGCAAACAATCTACAGGTAGCTCAACTGATCCATATACATACATATACAGTGGGAAGCGTGGCCCAAGACACTGGCTGCATTGCCCCGCTGCTGTATGGCAATGCTGATGTGCTGTGCCAGATACTCCCCAGCTCTCGGGTCACACGTCGCTTCGACTAGACGCTCAGATAATTTTTAGAAAAACTCAGAGAGCGTCGGTACCCCACGGATCTAGGGTCTTGACTGCAAGGGGAGCAAATACGTAAGAAATAAATAAACTAATAACGCGTTGGTAAAATATTGAATTATAAAAAACGAACTTCCAAAACATAACAGATTGATCATGATCTTCTGAAAAATTGCTAAAAGTGGATATGTCCCTAAACCTATGGAATAACCCTAACCCTGGATTTTTATTTAGTACATTCTACCCAGGAAGTTTATCAAACCAATCATGCTAAGCAACAGTTTTCTTATTCCAGAATATGGAAGGAAATGAGTCTAAACGACAGTCTAAGCGACGTGGAAAGGGCCAAGCTCGCAGTATGGGACTACCCCGTCAGTGACAAATACAGCAAAATGTGGCAAGCCATGAGAGAGGCTGGTCTCCCCAACTCCATAGAGGAGGCCGTGCAGAGAGTCCGGGATTCTAGGACTTCTAGTGAAGGTAAGCTTACATTGCTCTGGAATGGAAAACATATACCTGTTCACTGAAATAATAAATAATGCTGGAAAATTCACTTGCATCATCTTGCCTAGCCTCAAGCTAAGCAGAGCTTGTATTATATACAATATACATGTATACCCAATTGCCCATACATAACACACTAGGATAACTGATACTTTCATCATCATCAGCCTATATGAGTCCACTGCTGGACATAGGCCTCCCCTAGTGACCGTCAGTCATAGCGCCCTGTCTTCAGCTTGCCGCATCCAGTATCTGCCAGCAGTCTTTCGCAAAACGTCATCCCATCTGGTCGGAGGGCGTCCTACACTGGGTTTGCCGAGTCGCGGTCTCAAGAACACGTTTACCCCAGCGGTTGTCGGTTCTTCTCGAGACATGGCCAGCCCACCGCCACTTCAGCTACTTTACTGATATATATTTTAACATTTATTTGAGATAGAAAACACCTAGAACACCCGAAACGAATAACTGCAGACCGTACCGACCGTCTTTGTAACGAGACGGGAATCGAACCTCAGTGGTTTTTTTAATCAGACACACTTTGTAAATCCAGTCTTTAGTATCTACTGCGCTGGGTAACAAAAGGATTCTGCGACAGCTGCTCGCATCATCAATTCATCAATAAATTATTAAGTATGTTCCGTAATACCAAAAATGATGACTGAAAACTTTTTATATTTTCAACACTGTGTTGTTATTCTGTAACTGGACAATGTAAGCTATTTTCCTTATCAAACAAAACGTAAGATATTGTTGTTTTTGATACAAAACAAATAAAATGAAAACATGTCATTTTCGACGTAAAGTTTATGCAAAATCACATTTCGCATACTTTTGCTTACATTATATAATAATAAATAAATATAAATAATAAATAATGCTGGACAATTCACACAGCATTATCTAGCCCCAAGGTAAGCAGAGCTTGTGTTATGGGTACTAGATAACTGCGTAATATTATACATTACATAGATAGATATTTTTTATTATACATAGAAAACACCCAGACCAACGGAACAAATTTCTGCAGATCGTACACAAATTTGTTCCGAGGCGGGGATCGAACCCGCAACCTCTTGCGTCGCAGGCAGACTCTCGCCCGCTGCGCCACTGAGGTCGTCGAATAATAATAATAAAATAGTTTTATTTTCAGAAACATTTAACACATCATATAAACTTACATTCTATCGTTGCATTTATATAAATTATATAGGTAGACTAATGTTCTTGTTATAAACGTAAGTTTGAATCCTCGCTCTAACTAAGAAAATCTTGTATGAAGATGCGAGGGAATATTATTAAGAAAAAACAACCAGGGACTTAGATTAATACTATTCGAATACAAAAAACAACATGATGTGGTGGAAATATGCTCGAATTACAAATCCTTTCGGTACCTAGTACGTTTGTATGCGCAAATCATTATCCCTTAGTATCCAATCATTATCCTCATTACGCAGTGTTTGAATCATTTAAAAATATGTCGCATGTTCAGTCTTTTTGTAACGAAATCAAGACATCTATTTATTTATTTTACAATTTTAGGAAAACTAACAGCTAGGTAAATAATTAACAAAAATGTTGTGTCAGTGACGGCTAATTATAAGTTTCCACAGAAAAAAACTAAATTAGATTAATAACAACAGTCGAAAAAAATAAGAATAAGAATGACGGCGTTTTGTTAACAATCTATTTACTATCGTAGGATAACAACATTCATGATCATGACTGAAACTGAAACTTTATCTTTCAGTCCTCCTCACCTCATCTTATCATGTCCAGTAGCAATTTGATAATGTCCTACGCACATGGCTATTCTCCGTTTCGTGGTTTAGACTGGCCGAGGTGGCCGAAATTCGGCAAGGAGGATATCATCATCAGTTGGGCTCAGTCAGGAGAGATTTCAGTTACTTCATTCTTCCCACGGTCTCTCTAAGGTCATCGGATACCTTGCTTCTTGCATCTCCAGTACAGAGTACATCTTTTTACAACGATTCCTTCACTGCTCAATCTGTCAGACTCTGGAACGATTTGCCAGAAGGCTACATCACATCAAGCTTTTAAAATGAAAGTATAACTACTATTTAGTTGTCACGTCACGCTAGATTATTGAGAATGTCCCTTAGAGTTACTAAATAGAATTAATTTGTTGTATGTATTATTGTAATAGATTATTAGGTATATTGTGTATTAGTATTTATAGTTTGAATTTATGTATGTTGTAAAGCACCGCCATCTTTTATATTTGCCAATTGTTCTGGTTGCCTAGAAGAAATCGCTTTAAGCGATAAGGCCGCCAAATCCATTGCTGTTGTATTTAATATGTTGAATTTAAAATAATCTGTTATTTTTTCTTTAATGGTGAATAAATAAAGTATTCTCTATCTATCATCATCATGCCTATTTGTTTTAAGGATTCGCATGGCTCGGCGATGCGACAGACGTGAGGTACCACGAGCTGATCTCCTGTGACCTTCAGATGGTGGGGGACGAGTTCTCTCGCAAGCCATATGCGATCGCCGTGCAGCAGGGTTCACCGCTCAAAGACCAGTTCAATAACGCGTGAGTTACAACTTGCAACTAAAGTAAAGATCAATCACCCTTAATTAACACATTCACTGTCCAGCTGTCGATTTTCAGCTCGCTTCAGCAAGCTCTGTCCTTCAACATTGCAGTTGAGGTGTCATGGTAATATCTATTTCAATTAATTTAGGCGAAATAATTTAAATTTATCCTACTAATCACACTAATTTTATGAATGTGAAAGTTTAGATGGATGGATTTATACATACAATTTTTGTTGCTCAATCACGCCAGAACGACTGGACGGATCTGATGAAATTTGGCACAGAGATAGATTATAGTCTGGAATAGCACAAGGTTTTATTTTAGCCCGAATTTCCCACGGAAACGGGAAAAACGCGGGTGAAACCGTGAGGCGTTGCTAGTAATATCATTAACGACATTTCATCGCCAGCAACGTGATAGGCGGATGTCAGAAGCGTCACTCAGCGAACTTGGGGGACGGGAGGGTCCAGTAGGGACTCCCTAGACTCATGTGACACTTCCTACTTATAGGGAGTGATAAAGAAATCTGCAGGCATACACTAAGCAGAAGCCAGTCTGCAATAGGCTATTTGACTACATCGAAAATCTAGTCAGTAATTCTAGTCAATCATAACGTAAAAAAGCGTATTTTGATGGCTTTCTTTAAAAATTATTTATATTTTGGGTAAAAAGAAGAATTTAAATTCCATTTTTTTTATGTGATTGAACTTGATCGTTATCGAAAACGACGTGATCGATAACGCTCTGTATTTGGTTGTAGGCCTTGTAGGTATCACTTGTGACGTCACCTGTAGAACAGATAACAGAGCGTCTTGTGTTGTTCTTTTTGTTAGTTTGTTGCTTAAGGTGTGACGTCATCCAGTAGCCATGACAGAGATTATCGTTTTAGTCTCTATAGTATAGTATAAATTTGCTAGTATGTGCCTTACCTTTTACTTGTCATTTAGTGCAGTGCATAAAATGTAGAAGTAGTAAAATGCAACAACATAAAAATATTTACAAACTAGTAACTACACATCGGTCAGAACAAATTTCTACCAATTCGTTCGAGGCAGGCGGCCGTAATATTTTATGTAAATCCACCTAAGGTGACCGAGTTGACATTATGAACGAAATTGTTTCTTGTTTGATCACCAATCTCCAAGACCACTTTACCTAATGCGCTTTATTCAAAGCAAAATACAGGACGCGACATAATCCTATATTCCAGAAAAATACGATGTGAAATGTATGTAAACAAACCATGTCTGCCAACAACCAGGGTCTGGATGGTGTTGACGTGACATAAAAGTGATGTTGTAGACGTAGGTACCTAGTTGTTTTATGTGAGATAAAATGAGTAGGATCACAATATACTGTTAGTTATGTTTATCCACGAAGATGTTCATGCAAAGGAAAGGTGGCATGGCAAATCTTCCTTTGACAGTCTCTTGTTCGAGAATAGGTCACGCACTTAAGTTATAAAAAAAAATATTCAAAGAAAAGTGCAGCGTGTGCATAATGCCGCGTGCGCAAGTTTGCTGATGTACCTACATATGTTGAAACCGTACCAACCAAATCAAAAGTAAAAACCAAAATTTACACTTTTAGCGTTGAGTTTCACCATATAACCAATATAGGAAAGGTCTCATATCGACTACATAGCATTGTAAACTGTGTTGTTAAGTGTGAGCTGTTAGTTTACAAATATTTTACATCGAGTTTCGCTAGAGTACTTATAGACTCAATCGTCCTAGAAATTTAAACTATTGGACTATATAAAACTTCTAGAAATAATATTAGTCTTAAATGAAATAAGTTTTCAAGACAAAGGGTCCCACCATATCAAAAATGCTTGTCTGAGATGATGCTTTAGGTAAGGACAAACAAGGTGAAGGGCGAAAAATAAAAATTCACAATTATTTATTGTACACCACAAAAAAAAAACAAACAAAAGTACAAAGGGCGGCCTTTTCGCCTTATATAAACTCTCTGTTACTCCATGAATACTTAATTCTGTTATTCCGTGGATCTAACTAACTCAACTTATTTTAAAAAATAAGTCCTTAGCTCAACGTCTTGCGTCATAAAGTCTCCTATAAAAGTCGTATCCGATAAAAATATTCCATCCAATGTTTGCAAACTTTATTGTGAAGTTTTTAAATTACTCCAACGAGCAAGTTCAATATAATATTCTCTTAGCCGATCTGATTATCAGGCAAATTGGAAAACAATGGGCCTCGTCAGTAGATATATAGAGTTACTAAGCTATAATAGACTAGGTAACTTGTCTTATTCTATGGTTTATGGGTCGATCGACATGCTTTGATGATACATTGACTTATTTGGTATAGCGACCTCAACTTCACCTCACCTTAACAGTCTATAATGGCCCACTCCCGCTTTCTAATTTGGGGGGGGGGGTCCATAATGTCTCGGGGTGTCTCACCCACCGTTTACAGGCGCTATGAGGACCGATGTGGTGCGGCGAGCGTTGGTAATCCTGCGACGCAGGCAGCAACCTCCTTTGTTCGAGTCCTGATTGGGACAGATTTTTGTACGATCTACAAATACCTTTTTGTATTTTATGTATAGGGCTCGTCCAGCGACAATCTCACTTGTGGGGAGATGGGTCTGGGTCTCAGCAAGACGTCATGTATTTTTTTACATTAATTTTAGCAGTTCCTACGTATTGTTGTTCGTTTCGTGTTGGCGCGAGACTCAAATTCGTAATAGCAAATAGTTTACGATTACTTTTCTGTTAATTTTATTCCTTGTTAAATGTAGAAAAAATTAAAACTACTAACCAATTTACCTACATAAAAATAGTAAACGTTTCGGAAAATCTCATGTGAGAATGGAGGTGGAGGAATCGAACAAAATCTCACCAAGGGGAGAGAAGGGTCGAAATTAACAAATACCCTTAATCAGTTCTCTTGTACTAGTATACCTTACACAAGCTCTGCTTAGCTTGGTGCTAGATGATGCCGTGTGATTCGACCAGCATTACCCATTTATAAATGTCTCAATGTGTCTCACCGTTTACTACCGCTATCAGAGATTACATTCAACAAAATTTCTAATAGTCACTTTCCCGTTCCAGAATACTCCAGCTCCTGAATAAGCGCAAGCTAGAGAAACTCAAGGAAACCTGGTGGAACAACAACCCGAACGCCGTGAAATGTGAGAAGCAAGACGATCAGTCGGACGGTATCTCCATACAGAACATCGGAGGCGTGTTCATAGTAATCTTCATGGGCATAGGACTCGCGTGTGTCACGCTAGGGGTCGAGTACTGGTGGTACAAGTGGAGGAAACGACCCATTGTCGGGACTGTTACGCAGGTTTGTTAATTAAACTTACTTACTTCTTTATTAAAATGTCCGACCACTCGACAAGGTCAGGTAGATGGGCCGATGACCTGGTGAAGGTCGAGGAAAACCGCTGTATGTGGTCGCAGGTCATTTTGTCGATTTTAGAGGAAGGCACCATATTGCTGAGGGAAGGCCTATGTCCACAGTTTAGATAATAAATAAATTAAATAAAATCATTTATTTCAGGCAACATTAGTCTAGTACAAGATGTAAATTGTATTGTATTCATTTATTTCAGATATTTCAGATCTTCTCCACCTTTTATTTATTTATAAGGCAATACCAACAATACACATAATGAAACATTAATTTACCATCAATCATATTTTTATTAGTATAGAATGTGTGCTTCTAACAGGTGTGCACAACATTTGCTAAAGGTGCACAAACAACAGCTAAAATTAATACCTGAAGGGGTTACATAGGTAGAAAGGAAATAAAATATAAAAAAAAAACGTGGTATAGTGAAACCTGGACACGGATAATGTAAAGTGGAAGAAGCAGAATGGTATCTCCATACCATACAGAGCATCAGAGGTGTGTAACTTGCAAAGTTGTGTCGATGCGTATTCGCTGTTTCCTATGCTGCAACCACTGACGATAAGCAATCTCGATAAAATCTACGATGCGAATAGCAAGTCTGTCTGGCATGTATTAAAGGATGCCTAGGAAAGTACCAAGGCCTCCTTTAATTCTTGTCAGATCATCAAGTGATGATGCTAAAAAAGCGCAAGTAGTTATATGAGGTAGAAGAAAAAACCTGCAAATAATTCTAGTGCACACATTACCATATTTACCAAAAAATAAAGTAAATGAAAAAGCCTACATTTCCATTTTCACCAGTTTCATTTCATTCATTTTCAACGATATATTGTCTTATGTCTAAATAATATAAAATTTAAATTAGAGTGTCAACTTATGTACTAGAAATAATGTAACTCACTTTATATTTTGTGGAAACGTGTCATATTATCAGATTGTACCTAGGTATCACAGAGAGCCGACACTGTTAAGAGTTTGTAACAAGAAACCAGTTCTATTGATCTATTGTGCAATTCCGTAAAAACCGGATTCGCATGGCATCTATTCCTGGGCTTCTCGGAAATTTAGCCGATAATTAGAACCATAAATAAATACTGTATTATTATGATAGTCAGCTACTCGGTCAATAGATGGCGCTTTAGTTAAGAGAAACGAATCATTTAGAGATTGCTAGCGCTCGTAGCATTACTATACCTTAGCCAAACTCGATGTAGATTTGTAAACAAACTACGACAAACAACTAAAACTAACCTGCTTGGCGTCGAGTGTCAGTATGTAATATTTAGTGCAGGAAAGATCTGAAATCAAAAACTTATATAAATTGTATATACAAGGACGCAGCAA
The DNA here is from genome assembly GCA_946478455.1 of Eupithecia vulgata. Lineage (NCBI taxonomy): Eukaryota > Metazoa > Arthropoda > Insecta > Lepidoptera > Geometridae > Eupithecia > Eupithecia vulgata. The sequence goes on along the minus strand of OX297869.1, from coordinate 3,913,144 downwards.
CATAATGCATTTACATAAATTCTAGAAGGAGTTTGGCTAAGGTATAGATGGTGTTGTAAAATCAAAGTAGAAGCATTATTCTTTACAATATTTGCCGTTATTATTTGCTTTACTTTCTTGAAATATTCCCCTGCTAAACTAAAACCTCCTTATGGTTTAAAATAAAAAAAGTCTCATATACTTTATACAAATTGACACGTACCTTTTCACATCAGCTCCAAGAAATCCTCATAAATATAGCAACAATATTTTCACCAGAATACGCAAACTTATCTTGAGCACTTTCACTGGAACTTTAAAAAGAAATATCTCTACTATTGTTGAAAATTTGGGTAATATACTGTACACCATGATACACCTTTTCACTATAAAAAAACTCCACAGAACTTACACCTAAGTTTTATTCACACGTAGCGCGTACGTACGGATCGCGGAAAAGATAATTCATAAAAATCGGAACTGAAATCATAAAATTCTGCGCTAATTTATTTACAAGATTTTGACATAATTGTCGCACGACACGCTTTTTTTGAATTGACGTTCTTTTCTTTTTTCAGGTCGAGCCATCAAAAATGACCAGAAACGAAACAGTGAAAGAAGGTTTTAACTTTAGGTCCAGGAATTTAGGCCTTAGTAACCTCAAGTCGAAGTTTTAGGCTTTTGAGATAATGTTAACGCTAACGTTTTATATTTGTGAAAGTTTGATGGCCACGTGCGTTTTCTTCAACGCCTGTTTTGGTAGAAGGTGTTTACAAATCTGTAAAGGTTGGTGTGATTTATTTCGTTTGTCCGAGCTTTGTTCGTGTGTATTGATAGTAGATTCTGCTCCAATATTCTCAGTTAATACACCTAGCACCTAAACGATGTTTCATTACGTTAAAAAATGCCTTCAATGACTTACCACACATATACCAGACAAGCCTCTAAAATATACATAATGTAATGTATCGTATTAGGTATATAGTCATAGTTGTGAAGATCACGACTCGGTAAACGTAGTTTAGTTCGCCTTCCGGCCAGGTGGGATGACAACCTGCGAAAGGCAGGCAGATCCTGGATGCGTCAAGCTGAAGACACTGTGGCTCTCTTTAGGGGAGACCTATTTCCAGCAGTGGAATAACAAGCTGATTATGATGATGACCCTAAACACAAGCTCTGCTTAGCTTAGAGCTGGACGATGCTGTGTGAATTGTCCAGCATTATTTATTTATTTATAATATAACTAGCTGAGCACCGCGGTGTTACCCGCTTTATTAAGTAACATACATTTTAATAATCTGATCGTCCCACAAGAACTCTGCTTTTTTCCGGAATCAAAAGTCCAGGATATAAGATATCCTGATACCAAATCCGTTAAGCAGTATGAGTGTAAAGGAGTAAACCAATATACATACAAACTTTCGCTTTAATAATATTAGTGTTGATAAAGCTCGTGAAATAATTTTTCATATCGGTCCAGTAGTGTGTAGTATAGTTTACTACACAGTGACGTAGGATAGTTATCTACGTGACTCATACTGCGGACTTTAGTACCCAACTATCCGCTAGAGGCGCTGTATAAGTTTTCATACATTTTTTTAACTACAGTCGCTTGCGAGTATAGATTGGTAAAACTCATGGTAGACGTACAGCTTCGGAGCCTATTCAATTGAAACAAATCTTTCCTCTTTATAAAATTTGTAGGATAGCTATAATAATTCTAATTAAGAGTAGTTATGTAATGAGAGAGTTGAATAAAATATGTGGTTACTTCAAAACATCTTTAATAGATAAATTTATCTACAGTAACTTAGATGTACGTACGATCCTAAACAGAATAACATCCTAAAAATGTACAATAAATTAACAAATGTCAAATGATGAGTATTATAAAACTAAGTCAATGAAATTATTTTACCACTCTTTATTTATAAACAACGCAAACTTGTTGTGCATATTCTCAAGTTAATGTTCGTTAGATTTGTTCTTTCTGTCGTCATTTCTTTTGGCATTGTTTACAAATAATACCCTAAGTACACCGACGCGTCGTCCGTCCGTAAACCGCAGCAAAATAATTAAAGAACTCTGTATGCTGTCTTGCTTTAACTATACGACATTTGGAATGGTGCTCCGGATCGTGCGAGTCCCGGATTTCGGAATTTTTAACTGTCCGTACCTCAATAACTATAAGGCTTATAGTTTTGAAATTCATACATATTATAGTTGAGGATATTTTCTAGTGCATCACTAGGCAAAAACACGATTGGAAACGCCGCGCGATGCTATAGTGGCTTCTCCACGTCGTCGAGCGCGGTAGAACAGTGCATTCTAACTTCACCATTCCCGAACGGTGCGTTAGTTTACGTCGAGCCTTGTAACGTCACGTCATTTCTAGGCAGAGGAACCTATTGTAATTACGGCGACTGCTTTTGATAACAAGATGCATATTCAGCGCAGGTTTGTTAGTTTACGTCGAGCCATGTACCGTCGCGTCATTTCTAAGGGAGTACTGTCGGCGCGGCGCGGCGGCAGTGAGCTAGCTTCTAGCGTCTCAAAGTACAATTTTGAAATGAGTTTCTGCCTATCCTTTTCATAAACCGGCCCGGGAAGAGGCCCCTACTTACTGCAAGCAATAAGGGCTTGTATGAGACTGAGCTGTGTTGTTTACCTTCCTTGCACGATCCGGAGCACCATTCGACATTCGTATAGTTGCGTCCTTGTTTTGTTTCGTTTTGTGTAGCTGCGAAATTGCTATTTCATCGACGCAGGCGCTAGTCTTCTATATAGGCTCACGAATTTTATATTTTTCTCTGCAGCATACGAACGCTTCTGTATAGGTACTAAGGGTGTAAAAGTTCCATCATCATCGTAGGCAAGATTCATCCTTATCCTAGTTATTTACAATAGCCTTTTAATAAATAATAACGCTATCTGTTTTGGTAGTTACAGCTCGATCGCTTTTCCGTGCTTGTTGATATTCTTCATGTTTTTGTTACACAACTCGAGTTCTAGTCTCAACCCGTCGAGTTCCGCTTCAAGGGTACGAGACCGCTTGAAAGCGTGGACATAATTCAGCTGTAGTTGCTTCTGGTATCTCAGTACTTTGTCCTTTTCCTCCGACCAATTTCTTCTTTCGTTGTTGAACTGCGTTTCTTTTGTCTCGAGCTCGCATTTGAGGCGTTCGACCATTGCGTTCGCGGGACAGGAGTCTCCACAGTTGTCTGGTAGTTCCCCGTTTAGTCTTTGGACTTCTGCATCTTCTAATGCACTGTCGCTGGAATTCCAGTGGTATTCATTCGTTTTGCAGACGTCGTAGATACCCCGCATCGTTCTCCCGCATTCGATTCCCTCGTACCCGCTGAGGGAAACATCAGATAGCTCCTGTCGCAGTTCTTTTATCTCTGTCTTTAGTCTTTCTATCTCTATTTTGCTGCTGTCTTTGCTTTTGTTTAGTTCTTTGACGGTTTCTTTAAGGTCGTTGGTGAGTCGGTCGACTTCGTTTTGCAGTCTGGTGTTGGCTTTGTCTTTTTCGGTGGATTCTGTTCGGAGTCTCATGATTTCCTTTTCCTTCTTGTCGAGGACCTCGCGGAGCTGGCGGCAGTCTGCTTTCAGGGTGAGGTACTCGTGGCCTTTTGCTGTCTGCTCGTTCTGGAAGGAGATGTAACATTTTACTATAAAAACTAGCTGATTGACGAATTTATTACGGATGTTAGCAGGAACTTCGGATCTTATTTGTGTTAAAAAAAACACCAACGTGTCAGATGTTTATGTTGACCTTTATGTGAAACGTTGGTGTTCTTCCAACGTTTCATGCACAAAAAGGATTCGTAGTTAAACCGCTTACATAACAGTGTTATGTAAGCGGTTGTACAAGCTCTGCTTAGCTTGGGGCTGGATAGTGCTGTGAGAATTGTCCAGCAATATTTATTTATTTACACCCTTGTTTTTCAGTTCCGAGTTTACACCCTTAGAGATGGAACATGTTGATTGTCTTTAGAAGCAAGTGTGATTGGATATTTTAGATCTTCCTGCCTGTACGGTAGTACGGTTCTTACTACGGTATCCTTACAATTACTAATCTGACCTTGACCCTAAACAGTGTACCTATTTCAATAAGAAAGACCTTGTCGTGAATTTTAATTTGCTTTTGCTTTATTTTTTCCTTGTTGTGTAGGTAGAGCAGGCTAAGAGGCAGTGGTAAAAAATTGAGCTACATGGTAGGTATCTCCAAGGCAAATCACTGTAACTTCACCAAGCAGGCCCTATCTGTTGGTGACCTAGTGCAGGGCTCTGCTTAGGTACCTACAGTGTCGTTCATTGTTAGCTTACCTCCCTGTTAAGTTTGAAGACAATTTCTATGAATCCATAACTATTTTAAACCTGGAATCTCACTGTTTATTGAAGGTGGTAAATCGTTCTAAATAAAAATAATACATTTTATAAAGTAAAACCAATGCTGATATAATTTCGGGAATTAGAACATATGAGGGGGTAAGCTAACAATGAACGACACTACATCTACTTACATAAACTAAAGCCGGAAATATCTTTCACGATAATATTACTTCGTAGGTACCTAGTATGTACATTAAACTTTTTGATAAGTAAAAAAAAAAGTAGAAGATAATTATTAGGTTATTTAACTAAAAAATCTAATTAATCCGTTAGTTAGATTATCAGAAGATATGAGATACTACCTTTATTTTCTTTTTATTTGTCGTTGAAACAAAAATGTTTGTGAATGTGCGTCATAGTTCAGGAGTGGCAAAGATCCTAGGATCCTACGTTCCGTGGGGATCTTTGAGGAGTGGGGGCTCGTGACGTCACAATCACAACTAGCCGCAAGTCGCTGAAATTTGTCACGCGGAACTTTATCTGGCTATAACTTCATAATTACTTGTTTATTGTCAAAAGAAAAAATACGTGTCCAATATCTTCTGTTAATCAAACTGACGGACTATTTAGACAGAGGTTCCACTCTGTATCTTCCCTTTCCCTCTGGAGTCGCCCAGATCTGAGTCCAGCTCTCGCGTCCATCCATCCTTACATACTACAGCATCATTAATACTAACCTGAGCATCTTTCAACTGTGTCTTAAGCAGCGCTATCTCCCCCGCCCTCTGACAGAGGTTCCACTCTGTATCTTCCAACCGCTGTCTCAGCAGAGCCCTATCCCTCCGGAGCCGTCCCAGCTCTGAGTCCAGGTCCCGCGTCCGTCCGTACGTCTGCAGCATCATTCGCGGCGCTCGGAGGCGAGCGTCGTGGCTTCGGAGACGTTCAGAGGTGCTGGAAATAGACATACGAACTGTAAAATTTGGTATAAGCTGATCGCCATGAATCTAAGGGTCGGTTCACATCTGACGGAAGATGCGTCGCATATCATCGGTTGCGTAACGCCAGAAGTCCACTGATTATAACTAGAACGTCAAGTGCGAGTCGGACATTTGCACCGAGGGTTCCGTTTATAATGTTAAGGCGATTAAAGCGCTCCAAGTCGACAATTGTTATTTTTCAAGTAGAAACAAATAATACTTCTCAACAAGCCACGTCTCAAATTTATATTACTTCAGGTTCCTACCTAGAATATAATAGCAGATACTTTTCTAAATAATTATAGATACTTCTACAAAATGACACATTTTTCAATTTTAAATATTTTGATTCATAATTTAAAAGTTAGGAGTACTTCCTTGATTGACCTTGGGAATGAGCAACCCCCGGTATAAACTATAAACTCACGTCAGGAATTCCCGGGGCATTGCGGTGAAAAGTGAAACTTGGAACTTGCACCACCCCAACTCTTCCCGCGGGTGCCGTAAGAGGCGACTAAGAGACATACACCGGGGGCGGGCAGCAGCGCCTCTTGCAGAATAGATCTACCAACGAACTGCGATCCCCAACCAGCAAGTCCAGCGTGGGGATTATGGGCGTTACCCCCTATGAGAAAAAAATCAGGGGAAGACCTGCGTCCAGCTGTGGACCATTATAGACTGTTGAGGTTGAGGAGGAGGATAAGTGAATGCTTACCCATAGTCATGGTGGTCTCTTTCGAGCTCTGAGACGCCGGAGTCTGCGGGCGAGGGCGCCGGCACCGGCTCCTTGTCCGCGCCGTGGAGCACCGACATCGACTTGGTCCTGGAATAGAGAGGAACTATGAGATACTATATATTTTATTATTGTTGGATGTAGACCACCAACAGTGAGAACACGGAAAATTAATAAACTAAAAAAAGGAGAGAAGGTTTTTTTGGCTGTGTATTTTTTATGTATGTTGGTCGATTTCGATCCCACAAAATTTTCGGTCCCACAAAAACCCGAGGGATGAGAACCTATTTGTCCCGAAAAAACTGAATACTAAATAATATGAATACGGTTTCTAGTTTTTGCAAAACAATCAAATTTAATTATTATAGGTGAGAATAGGTTCTCGTGAATGCTGAAGCGTGATGTGAAAACAGCATCATGAGTGTGGTCATGGTGGATTCAAATGATCATTGGTAGGTAACTACACTGTAATAAAGAGCGATTGCTTGATATAGGTATATAGGTACTGTCTTCCCGCTCTTAGCTGCCACACATTCGTTATCAATGAATAACTGAAATGGCAATAATTAATCATAGAAAATACAGATTCAGGAACCACAAACCCGAACCACCGACTAAGTATTTTACAAAAGCAGGCATGTTCCCTGCCGTTTTTGGTGCTGCAATTCATTGTAGTGGCACGGCGGCGTTTGCTCTGTAGGTATGTTAGGAGAGTACCTATCGTAGTGTTTCAGTATCAAGGTAGATAAGAATGCAGAACTCTTGATGTCTGTTAGAAGGTTTGAAACATGATACGCTCAACAAAGCATATGCACTTATATGGGTTAGTAGGTTTTTGAGTCCTAAGAGTTGCGGTATTGCAGAAGGGCCAAGCCCCATCGTCTACTAATGACCTCATTTGCATCACCTTAGAATCCTTAGATGCAAATTGCATCAGCTTGATGCAATTACTGCGTATTTGGAATGCAAATGAGAGCTAGAGACTCTTGTGAGTCGGTATAAATAGTAACTGACGACCTCAGTGGCGCAGTGGGCTAAGGTCGTCTGCGACGTAGGAGGTGGCGGGTTCAATCCCCGAGGCGGCGTTAGAAATGTTTGTACGATCTGCAGGCATTTGTTCCTAGTCAGGATGCTTTCTATGTAATCTGTACTCTAATTTCGAATCCAAGATATTTTATGCTAACATAACATAACTATATACATACTTAACAATAAAACTGATAACAATAACAGCAACTAAAACGCAAACTTTAACAATGCAACCTAACATGCGCGGCCAAAAAATGTAAAGTTAAATTTAAATTCGAAAACTAACGAGAGATCAATAAAATGATGAATGTAAACTTTCAAAATCAAAAATTGTTTCGAGCTTCTGTGCTTTGTTTCAATGATACCAATAGGTATCGGTAAATGTTTTAAATGGTTTTTGAATCGGAGTAAGTTTATAATTTTTTTGAATATTTAATTGAATACCAAGGTAGGTCTATCAGTTATCTTGCATCTACAAAATATTCTATCTCTCATAAAAATATTAGTTCTTAACCCAAAAGCGGATTTTCGTAGGAGCTATACCGCGCGCAAGATTTTCATTGAAATTAAAACTCAGATCCGCTACCCTACGGGCTACCCTTGCCCACTGAAGAAAGACCTTATAGCTATACCGACCGTTGTTATTCCATCGAGTTACAGTGCTACCCAAATCTATCTAATCCCGCCAGCTGGTGAGTATCTGGCACAGCGCATCAGCATTGCCATACAGCGAGGCAATGCAGCCAGCGTCTTGGGCACGCTTCCGACTGGTATTGATATGGATCAGTTGAGCTACCTGTAGATTGTTTGCAACTGTCTGCAGTTAGCTCAATTGTTTCAATTGTAAATACTAGTTTTAATTTTATTCTATTATTTGATTGTAATTTTCTTTCTTAATAATACTAATGTTCCAAAATCTAAGTACAACGTTGGACCACGCGTTGGACCGCCTTCAACTCGAAACTAAGACCTTACATACTTCGAAGTGCAAAAAACTAGAACAGGGAGGGTTCCCATACCCACATAGCAAGCACCGCATCTAATACCTCGCACATTGCCGATATGAACCGGTACCTCAACGAGGTAAGGCAGGTACGCCTCGCTAGTCCGTCTTGCTCCACGAAGCGTGCCGCTATGATGTAGGCACGAGTACCTAACCCACCTATGGCTCGGCTGGTGTAATCTGTCTTCAGAAACCGTGACGGTGAGCGAGGTGTTTGTGGATTGTGTCTTTGTGGATAGGTAGGTACTTTTATAAAATATTAAGATAAATCCGCGGAAAACCTGCTCTGTGATAAGATCCAGCCATATATATAGTCTGCGTGCCGGCCCTCCCTCAATAGTATTACCTATACCCATTTTTGAAAAGATAGGGACAGATTATATAGACACTATTATATTCTATAATGCCTAATTGCTAATGAACCCCTATATAAATGCTAAATTTTATGGGCGTTTATGGGCTGATATGATGATGAAGGAGTGTGTCGGTCTCCACCTAAGTAATAGCTCTGACCACCACGTAAACAGGCATATAAAAAGGATCCCTAAATTTCAGTCAGAATAATTAAAAAGGCCAAAAGATAAGTGAGAACATGTAGCAGTCAGAACTAAATTGCCTATTAAATACTTCACGCCCACGTCCAGACCTCTGCCTAGCTGTGGTATCCATCGGGCTTATGATGTTAGTGGCCCTCTGTAGCTGCTCTCTGCAGCTCTCTGCTCGCTGCTCTGATCTCTATCGCGCTGTTTTGTATCCCCAGTTCAAAACAGCATAAATCTGAGACCGATCCGTTTTGGCTCACCTCGGCAGCGCTGACATTACTTATACTATTTTAGCAGCCTGTTACTAACCCAAATCTATCTATCTACCTGTGTAGGTATCTACATTAACTTAGTTAAGTAACTAAAATTTGTAAATACCTACATTACTCCTAGATCAAAACTTAATTTTACCTTTTCGGAACTTGGGTAATATTTGTTACTTTTTCTTCTTGTTTTTTGTTATTAGCCAAGTTCCTATTTAATTTTTATCGTTTCATTCTGTAAGTACCTAAGTTTAAGATGCTATTGTATCCCTACCTACCTATTGTACCTAATGTCTATGTTTGATTTATTTTTTGTTATGTGTTGTCTGTGTTTGTGTATCAAATAAAATATTTATCTATCTAGTTATAATCTTTCTACCAACCCTGGTGAGACGGCAGGAAGGACATAAAGAGCCGAAACTATCAGGCCTTGAAAAAAATAACAAAACCTGCTCCAAATGGGCATAAGTATGACATTATGAATAATTCGCTTTATTAGGAAATCTCAAACTGGGGCGTTAGATGCGGTCAGTAAGCATTTGTTTTTTGTTGGCCACATGTGGCTTTCATAGGAATTTAGGATTCGAAACGTGGTGGCCACATTGGAAGTAGCAACCAAAAAAATTAGGAACCAAAAGCCGAAGTCCCTGAAGTTTTGTATAAAACGAGCTTATTTTGTAAAGACGTAGGGGAAAGCTGAGTCAACCAAGAAAATATTGTTTGCATCCAGCATCTCAAGACAGGATATTGTGTTAGGTACAAGGTTTATTCCAGCAGTTGAACCAAGCTGGTTACCAGTTTAGATAACCCTTATCTGTGATTTGAGGATGACACATCTAAAAACTCTATAAATTACATAGGTTATTTGATTGAATCTAAAAGTTTTATAAACCTACCCTTAGAGGCGGCAGGTAGGTAATACTAATAACCCTACAGGCTTAGAGTAATAAGACACCTACAGGTATAGCTTTTACGTGGAAAGGATACTAGTGTTCTGTCCGTAAAATGTGCCATATCTTTTATAGAGTTTTTTTTAAATTTATAGACGAGTCTGCGACGATATAGGTACTTTTGTAAAGCGTTTGGTTGGATAGCAGAATTTATACCTAGGTATTTTTTAGGACGTCCATTGTTGCGCGGTGGATTATATATTTATTTATTAATTCGGCCCCGATTGGCATATAACCGCCAGGAGTGGGAGATAACGAACGTATCTACCGATAGGCCTCCCGGGGAGGCCTATCGGTAGGTAGGTACTCAGCAGTGGGAATTACCGGCTGGTTAGATAAATAAAATATCCATAATTCATCCGATCCTATTTAAAATTGAAACCAAATTGTTTTCGGACAGGATATTCAGTAGATAGATAGCGAGTGACATGGAGGCAAACTTGATTCTACAGCTGGGCACCTCAAGCAATTGTATCAAGAGTCAAGGTATTTGACTAGAAACTTAATTAGAGCCCTGTAATCAGCAGCCTTCATATCATAACACAGTATTCTGTACTGATGACCGGAAACACGCCTCGACGCATACGCGATTCCATCTCATTTGCATACAGCACAATAATGACGCTTCTTTGTGATTTTTAAACAATTTGCCAGTTTCTCTTGTTTTTCGGTTTTCCTTTTCACTCAATGAACCAACCACCAATGAACCTTACTTTAATTCTACGTAAGCAGTATGAGATTAACTAGCCAGCAGCGTGTGAGAGCATTAGCTCTCACGTAATATTGTTGTATTACATATCATCATCATTCTATATTTGTCCACTGCTGGACATAGGCCTCCCCTAATGAGCGCCATAGCGCCCTGTCTTCAGCTTGCCGCATCCAGCATCTGCCAGCAGTCTTTCGCAAATCGTCATCCCACCTGGTCGGTGGTATTACACAAGCTCTGCTTAACTTGGGGTTAGATAATGCTGTGTGAATTGTCCAGCATTATTTATTATTGTTATATACCTATTCAATAATAGCGGAAGCCCGCATGCGAAGCCGCGGGCAAGATATTATATCTAATATATGAAAGGAGTCATCAAGGTTTTAATAATATTGATGTCGCAGCCGCCGGTACGTACAATCAGCCCATTTGCAGAATGGCTAGGCAGATTGCAGATTGCAAAACGGCGCAATACAATTAATTGTCATTTATATGCCGACTGTTGCAAGACCAATGTTCAACAAAATGGCTAAACTCCACTCTGGAAATGTCTGGTGTGCAGCTCAATGAAGGAAGATTTCCTTGATTTTACTTTGTTTTGTTCTACCATGTGTGTTTAACTTTAGCTGCTCTGAATGAATATGTACATATGGATGGACTATGTATTGGCTGCAATAAAAAAAAATTGATAAGAAAACGTCACCGAGCTCCGACGGCGACATTTACCTACACTGAAAAAGTTACTATCTTTATTAGAGTGACATAAACTTAGTTAGGGGACGAGCAAGGGGACCGACGAATCCTATTTTAGAACGACCCTCCGAAAATATTGCTAGGGTGTAGTTAAAATAACTTACATTGATATTTACTTACACAAATCGTGTAAGTGTGAGTCGCACTCAAGCACGAAAGGTTCCGTACCTACCATTATTTATTTGGAACCCCCTTAAATATTGATTTTTTCTGTTTTTAGTATTTGTTATTATAGCGGCAACAGAAATACTTCATCTGTGAATATTTCAACTGTTTAACTATCACGGTTCATGAGATACAGCCTGGTGACAGATGGACTGACGGACGGACAGCGGAGTCTTAGTTATAGGGTCCTTTGGGTACGCATACGGAACCTTAAGGCACATACACCACCTAAACTAGCGCCACCACCTACTTTATGTTATTATTCTGTGTAACAAAGGAATTTTTAAAAAATCCATCTTTCAGTTTGTGATACCTATCATAAGCTTTTTTTTAATGCCTCTGTATTAGTTTTGTTCTATTTAGTTTAGGCAGAGATACGAAGTTGCCCTTGGTGGCCACTAAAATCTATTTTTGTGATAGGTATCACAAACTGGAAGATGGATTTTTGAAAATTCCTTTGTTAAACGGAATAATAAGATAAATTAGGTGGTGGCGCCACTTGGGTGGGGTATGGGCCTTAAAAAAGTTATTGTGAACTAGTTTCGGTCGTTATTAATGTTGCAATATTCATTGACACGCAAAACGTACTTAATTGAAGAGGAAGGATACACGAATAGAGTCCGGAAAACTCATTTATACTGAAACTCGCGTGTTACTATTAACTAATGTTGGTCGAGTGTGAGTGAGCTAGTAAGGATATCCTCCTATCCTATTAATATTATAAAGGCAAAAGGTTTCAATTCTAATTTACTTAATTCAGATTTTTGTATGGGGGTCCATTTAGAAAAAATCAGAGGTTAGTTATGGAGGGTTCCATAACTAACCTCTGATTTTTTCCAAATCGCGGCGCACAGTGATAGTTATATTTTTTAGATAAATGACACATCAACTAATAAAAAAACCGGACGAGTGCAAGTCAGACTCGCGCACGAAGAGTTCCGAACCATTATCTATAAAAACGGCAAAATTTGTCGTCTGTAGTCTGTTTTTTAATATTTGTTGTTATAGCACGAACAGAAATACATCATCTTTGATAATTTCAACTGTCTTACTATCACGGTTCATGAGATACAGCCTGGTGATAGACGGACAGACAGGCAGACGGACGAACAGCGGAGTCTTAGTAATAGGGTCCTGTATATCCCTTTGGGTACGGAACCCTAAAATGTCATCTACCATTATGTCCTAAATAAAGCGTCACTTTTCAAAGATTATATCATTGTGTAAAATATCATTTTAACTAGTTATTTTGTCGTAGTAGAATAGTTATTTTCGTCTTATCAAAATCACACATAAAAAAACAGTGTATTAAGTGATTTTTTTTTATGTCTATGGTAGTAACCGATGTTAGGGCCTAAATCTTTTAACCCCTACTACTGAATCGATCGGGCTGAAATTTTCATGACGTCCTGTTTAGAAATTTTCTTTTCGATACTTTTTTTTCTTTGCGTGACCCGAGAGCTGGTGTGTATCTGGCACAGCGCATCAGGATTCCCATACAGCGGGGCAATGCAGTGTCTGGGCATTCTTCCGACTGGTATTGTTATGGATCAGTTGAGCTACCTGTAGATTGTTTGCAGTCTGCAGTTAGCTCAATTGTTTCTATTGTAAACACTAGTTTTAATTTAATTCTATTATTCTTTTCTATTATTTGATTGTAATTTTCTTACTTTTCAATAATTACATTTCACTATAAAAGATGAAAAGATACAAAAATAAATATGCCTATGATAATTATATTTCTATAACAATAGAGAAAACAAATAAGAATAATCAAGTCAAACTCAATAACTTTATTTCTTTAGGCTTACAAAATAAGCACTTATACAAAAAAAAAACAGTCACACGCATATCCGCAACCCATATACCTATTGGGGTTGTAAAAATGAAGTATGAATGGCTCCTCGTTTTTAATTACTGGGTAGGTATACTATGTACATACCTAAGAAGCTTAAGCCGTCATAAACTTAATCTTTTATTTGGTAAGTACCTGGTTTAATCAGAAGGTCTTGGGTTCCATTCCCAGTTGAAATTAGAGTCATATTAGACTCTAATTTCAACTGGTAAATGGAAGACCTTCAGATTGAACTACCAAAGAGAAGGCGGCTTAAATTTCTTAGGTACTAATTAGAATCAAGTAGCCAACATTTTGCTTAAGATAGAAATATGTATACAAGACAAGAATACTATTTATGTACCTACGTAGTTTATACAGGTATAGTTAAAAAACCTATTTGTGGGAGACGAATAAAAGCTTTATTTATTTTTATTTTACACTATTTTCGGTCGAAGGCTTGACACGCGTTGTTTATGTGGAAACTTTTATATTAAGTAAGTATATTAATTCTATCCCATGGCCTATGGGAACTCTTTTAAGCAATGGTGTTATATTAATTGGTTTATGGAATAGCCTATGATTTCAGGCTTATCTTATAGCTACATCTATGCAAAATTTAAGCCTGATCCGTTCAGTAGCTTTGACGTGAAGAATAAGTAACCGCTATCCATACATCTATACATCGTACTTACTAACGAAGACAGGTACACTTCTTTTTAATTTAAGAACCCGAGGAATGTAACATTCGGGTCAAACCCCTACGGGTGTAAAGAGTGTTATAAATTTAAGTCCTTTTTATATTCTTTTTAAAGAAATAAAATAAATAATAAAAATAATCTAAACACTCGCATTTACAATTATTTAGTATGATGTGATAGACCTCTCTATAGATGTTTAATTTTATTTCTCTTTCGGTGCCAATGCAGCCAGTGTCTTGGGCACGCTTCCGACTGGTATTGATATGGATCAGTTGAGCTACCTGTAGATTGTTTGCAACAGTCTGCAGTTATTTCACTCAATTGTTTCTATTGTAAACACTAGTTTTAATTTAATTCTATTATTTGATTGTAATTATCTTTTCTTATTATTCATTGTTTGTAGTAAAATCGCAGTCAGTTATATTTTGTAAAGGCTTGCGGAATTCATTGTTGTAAAATATTTACAATACCTAGGTATCGCAATTGATAGCAAAATCAGCGGAAATGATGACCTCAGAAAGTATTGTATCTCGGTACAATAGGTCTGTTTGCAAATACTATGAATAATGCGATAAAACGGCATACCGAGCTATTTGACGAACTCTGTGGCGCAGTGGGCGAAGGTCCGCCGCGACGCAGGAGGTTGCGGGTTCGATTCCCGCCTTGGGACAAATATTTGAACAATCTGCAGGTATTTGTTCCGGGTGTTCTGGTCGTTTTCTATGTAAAATAAAAAATATCTTTCTATGTAACGTATTGTATTATGTATAGCAATTATTTAGTACCCATAACACAAGCTCTGCTTACCTTAGGGCTAGATAATGCTGTGTGAATTGTCCAGCATTATATTATTTATTTATTTTATTTGTGCTGTTATTCTTATCTAAGAAATTGTTTAGCAAGCTTTATCAGCAACTGTTGTTTAAAATATTTTCATGCATAAATAGCTACATATGGAGCAATACTGAGTGTATCATCATCATCAGCCTATGTTAGTCCACCGCTGGACATGGGCCTCCGTTAATGAGCGCCATAGCGCCCTGTCTTCAGCTTGACGCATCCAACCTGCAGTCTTTCGCAGGTCGTTTTTCGCACCTGGCCGGAGGGCGTCCTTCACTACGATTATCGAGTCGTGGTCTACACTCAAGAACACGTTTCCCAACGGTTGTCGGTTATTGGCGAGATATGGCCGACTTACTGCCACTTCAGCTTGCTAATTCTTAAAACTATGTCGATAATTTTGGTTATCTGTCGGATGTATTAATACCTATAAGAAATTAGTGTTCATAAAAATAAAAGAATATTTTTCGACAATTCACACATCATTATCTAGCCCCAAGCTAAGCAGAGCTTGTAAATCTCTGGCAATTCCAAACACAAACTTTACAGGTTCCTAAAATACTGGTATAAATACCAGGCAATATCAGAAGACCTATTACCATTTTATTGTGATGCTAACAAAGGTTATTAGTAACCAACGGTACAGAATACCGATTCTGTGAGTCACTGGATGGGATGACCTGTGGGTCTGACGGGGCGATGGAATTTTATACGGGGCGTTGCGATGGTCTTGAACTGTCATGCATCGGAAATTGGGTTTGTTCCCAATTGTAAAGAAACTCAATACTACAGATTTTTAATATTACAGATTCCCTTGTGAACAGATTGTCTACAGATTCCCGTATCTACAGATTTCTATGGAAGTTGAGTTTGCTCCCAATTCTACAGAGTCTCAATACAACAGATTTTTTATATTTCAGATTCCCTTACGTAGGTACATATTGTCAATACTACAGATTCCCGTATCTACAGATTTCCATGTCTACAGTTAACTATTTCAATAGAGACAGGAATCTGTAAAGGAAATCTGTAGAATTGGGAAAAAATCGGAAGTTGTTCAGAATTTGTGTACCTAAGTGCAATTAAGTACTATAAAAAATATAAATCTTCTATCTATAATATAAAAATGAATCGCAAAATGTGTTGGTAAGCGCATAACTCAACAACGCCTGGACCAATTTGGCCAAATCTTTTTTTAAAATGTTCGTTGAAGTTCAAGGATGGTTTTTACGGCGAGAAAAATTAGAATTATTGCTGGAAAAACCCTAAAAATAGCCCTTCTTTTTCCCATACAAATGATTTGTAACTAAAACGTAGTCAATTTGAGCTTTATTGCTAAAATAACTACCCGTGCGAAGCCGGGGCGGACCGCTAGTAAATAAATAAATAATGCTGGACAATTCACACAGCATTATCTAGCCCCAAGGTAAGCAGAGCTTGTGTTATGGGTACTAGATAACTGATATACGTAATATTATACATTACATAGATAGATATTTTTTATTATAGTACATAGAAAACACCCAGACCACTAAAAAAGAACACTAGGGGAGACCAGGTATGAACGTAACAATTTTCAATGTTTTCGTAATATCTCACTCACCTTTACGAATATGAAAATTCTAATCAATACGCAAGATAGACAAGTCTTTTGGCTATTTGTAGACATCACATTAAATATAGTTGTTATTAGAGATTTGGAGAAAATCGAACAAATATAATATGTGGAAATTGTTACAACCATCCCTAGGGGTAGGGATAATTGTAACAGGCTATAGGGATAGTTGTAACATTGTAAATAAACATAAAGAAACTTTATTAATCAACATATTTATTACCTAAATCAGCCTTTGACGTCATGCAGTAATATCACAATTATCAAAATAAAATTAAGTTATAAGGAAACAAAAAAATCTTCTAAAATTACGAGCAAACATAAAAAAATCTTCTAATATATCAACATTTTTTCAAAATGATCTTAATCAGATAGGCAATTGTGGCAAACATATCTTAGTTCGTTGTCAGTACAGTCCACGTGGGCCCACAGCTGACACTCTAGGCATTGTAGCCATTTTTCACTGGACCTGCTGTTTGAATATAGCTCACGACCCTGGGCCATGGGGACCATGGGGATGGAAGTAACAACTTGTTACTTTCATCCCGACCTATAAATTTTCCCGAATATGGCAGACACATGCCCATAACATTAAAATACGTTATAATGTAAACATTCCACATTTATAAATAGAAAGATGAATAGTTATGCTATCTAAAACACTTACAACACACAAGTTTAAACGAACCATACGAGAAACAATCACAATTGAAAAAAACAGTCAAAACTTACTTTAGAGCATTTTTTTCGGCACAAACTCGTCACGTCACAACCTGACTGCACAGCGCCGCGAGCGCAACTGAGGCAGGGGGGGATTTAAAATGGCGCATATCCGTCGAACAAGCTGTCAGTGTAGGCGACAAGAGTAGTTCAAAAACTCATTCGTTACGTTCATCCCGTGTTACTTTCATACCTAGTCTCCCCTACACTTATCCTAACTAATATTATAAATGCGAAAGTGTGTTTTTTTGTTAGTTTCTTTGTAGAATTCTATCGAGTTAGAATTCTACAAAGAAACAAACAATAAAACACTGTGTGTGTGTTTGTTTGTTTGCCCTTCCTCCACGCCCTAAGTAACTAATCGGCGTGATTTTTGGCATAGAGTTAGTTGAAAGGATGACATGAGAGTAACATAGCCTAAAGTTACTTTTGTTACTGAGTACTAGTTACCTTTAGTAACTGTACTACTCCAGTAGTTTTTAAGTTTATTCTTTAGATATAAAAATACAATTTTTTCCTCATTATAATATTAGTGCAGATGAACATAGGCGATATAATATACCCGTGCGAAGCCGGGGCGGACCGCTAGTTAGAAAAAATAGATTTATATGTTCAATGAGATCTAATAGGTACCTACATATTAAAGTACCTAGTAGGTACATAAAGCTCTAAGAAACTTTAGAAACAGAACAAACCATTTGACAGGCACTAATTAATTTTTATTTAGCACTGAGATGATAAACGTGATGATTCATGTATTTGGTATCTTACGTAGAGTAGAATACTCTATTGACTCCTGATTGGTATTTTTGAGCTATACAATGACTACTTTCCAACGATAATAAAAACCGAATTCCGAATAATTTCAATTCACACAGCATTATCTAGCCCCAAGCTAAGCAAAGCTTGTGTTATGGGTAGGTACTAGATAACTGATATACATAATATAATACAATACGTAAGTACTAGATAACATACAAAATAAAATAAAATTAATTAATTTCATAGATAAAGATAGTTACTAATAAATGTATATATATTTACCATTCCATTTTTAAAATTCACTTCATCCTTCCACCATTTAAAAATATAAAGCACAGAATCACTTTCGCGGCAATTTCTAAGACACGGAACGCACGGCCGGTCCGCTTATTCACTACAGTGTGAATGGAGCGTAATGCGTGGTATATGAGGCGCTAAAATGTCGCTTAAAACATGCTACTCTATGAGTAGGTAGGTACTTATTATAGATTTTACAGTACGCGTACGCGTCAGCAGTTGTCTTAGTGCAGGGGTTGGTAGCATACGTAACGAATATAGTAGTTTTTGGTGTAATTTATCCAGCACCGCAAATGGAACGTACGCTAGCTTAATTAAAGCTATCAACAGTATCAAAAATAAACATATAGTGCGTAACTCCCACAGGGGCAATTTTCCACGACAATTTAATAATGTCCCACAACTTTTAGATTTTGTCAGAATTTTATTTTTTGGGACATTATTAAATTTTCGTGCAAAGAAACTTATTTGTTAAACAGCAAGTAATGGATAAATAAGTAGTATTATAAATTCGTGTACCAAACAAATTGACTCGGACTGGACTCCATCATTCGATGATGTCACAACAAAGCGAATCGTATGTTTTTTATTTGTTGAATTTCGTGTTGAGATAATTTAAATTGAAATTATACAGGAAACGGAAAATTGTGAAACAATTTAAACAAAACAATTTGGGGTTTATCGCAGTTGTAATTGTTTTTAATATGAATTTTATTTTGCTATCTGCTGTTTGGTATTTTGTAAACACACGTGTTGTTAATCATGGCCTTGGATTAAAATTTACTGTTGCACAATTTGACAATAATAACACTGCAACTGTATTTTAGTACTGTGGGTGTTTTACAGCAGCATAATAAATTTTAAATTTGGTTAAAGTTTTACATTCGGGATGTGCATTGATTCACATTATTCATATACATATATTCGATTCCTTACCCTTTATCTCGTAACCCCAGGTAGGTAATATTAGTAAGTATTTAATTAAAGAAATCCAGAATTCCGCCTTGAACATCCCCATGAAAACAGGTTAAATAATAAAAATATAACAATAATTTTTACTTCTTGCGTTTGATCGCCTCCCTTATAATAACATCTGTTAATACAGCAGCATTTTACCGCCCCAGACTGCAAGCTCATTCAAGCTTGACCAATGCGGGCACCACGCGACCATTAGCTACTCATCTGCGATTCCACATCAATTTTAATTGCTGCTAATGGACCCCTCATGTGTGGTCCATGTTCTATGTCTTGTCACGTTACTTATATTATTACTTCTTCCATTTCTAATGATTACTTACAACTCTTACAAGCTACTGCCGTTGCTACGCACCCGTGGTTTAGTATATCACATTCACCGCCCAGCCTCGACCCGCCGCTACACGGACCCGCAGATCGACTTCTGCGTCTCGGGCCATGAAAGTGGTGAAAGTGTGGTTATTTTTATTCCATGGGAACTGATATAAAAGTAGCTTAAGTTACTCTCCATTTCAACTAACTCTATGCCAAAAATCAAGTCAATTGGTTGCTTAGTTAAGGCGCATACAGCACCTAAACTAGCGCCACCACCTACTTTATGTTATTATTCTGTTTAACAAAGGAATTTTCAAAAATCCTTCTTCCAGTTTGTGATACCTATCATAAGCTTTTTTTTAATGCCTCTGTAATAGTTTTATTCTATTTAGTTTAGGAAGAGATACGAAAATAGATTTTGGTGGCCACCAAGTGCAACTTCGTATCTCTTCCTAAACTAAATAGAATAAAACTATTACAGAGGCATTAAAAAAAAGCTTATGATAGGTATCACAAACTGGAAGAAGGATTTTTGAAAATTCTTTTGTTAAACGGAATAATAACATAAAGTAGGTGGTGGCGCCACTTTGGGTCCGGTATGGGCCTTAAGACGATACCTACCCCGAGCCAAACTAGCGCCGCCACCTACATATTTTATCTTATTTAATTCGTTGAACAAAGGTAATTTCAAAATCTTCAATGGGCAGTTTGTGATACCTATTATAAGCTTTTTTTAATGCCTCTATAATAGTTTTATTTTTTAGAGATGGCGAATAAGGCCAATAACTCAATAATCGCATCTCGTAGGACATGGGACCAATCTGAGAATAACTAGGCATACTAATATAACTAGGCATACTAATATAACTAGGGTCTTATTACTCTAAGGGACCAATAGCGTGTCCAATGGTGGTCAAGTAATACATTTTGCCATAGCCAGGGTTCGAAAGAATATTAGTTATCAATGATAATTAGGTATCTTAATAATTATCGTGATAATAATGTGTAAATATCGATTGATAATAACTAAAAATGCACTCGTTAAAAAATACTGAGAGGAGTATTTCAACATTTGGGGTATTTAAGTCAAAGCTAAAAAACAGATTGAGCAATGAAAAGGCTGCAAAGCTGTTTTTTTTTATTCATGTTTAGGTACCTATTAGAACCAAGGAAACAAAACCAACAAACTCATACAGATCTTAGTTGATTTTTAGGGTTCCGTACCTCAAAAGGAAAAAAGGAACCCTTATAGGATCACTTTGTTGTCCGTCTGTCCGTCTGTCCGTCTGTCCGTCTGTCCGTCTGTCCGTCTGTCAACCCACTTTTCTCAGAAACGCGTAGAGTTATCGAGTTGATATTCACATCATATACGCAGGCTCGTAACCTCTTCAAGCCTCGATATAAATCAAACTTCTAAGTCAACGCAATCAAAAGTTACAGCTGTTTATGTCTATTTTTTTTCAATTTTCCTAGGGAATCACATGCACACAAGAAGAAAGAAATTTGGTGAGAAGCAAGGTCTTATAGTACAAGTAATGGAAAAAATCCGAAAACCGTAAATTTGTAATTTATTCACAGAAAAAATATTTTTTTAATCTTGCCATGGACCAAAAACCTATAGGGTACTTTCCGTTGACCTAGAACCATGAAATTTGGTGAGAAGCAAGGTCTTATAACACAATTAAAGGGAAAAATCTGAAAACCGTAAATTTGTAGTTTATTCACAGAAAAAATATTTTTTTTATCTTGCCATGGACCAAAAACCTTTAGGGTACTTCCCGTTGACCTAGAACCATGAAAATTGGTGAGAAGCAAGGTCTTATAACACAAGTAAAGGGAAAAATTCGAAAACCGTAAATTTTTAGTATATTCACAGAAAAAATAATTTTCGAATCTCGCCATGGACCAAAAACCTGTAGGGTACTTTCCGTTGACCTAGAACCATGAAATTTGGCAAGAAGCAATGACTTATAGCACAAGTAAAGGGAAAAATCAGAAAACCGTAAATTTGTGGTTTATTCATTCAAAATAGTACATTGTTACACTAGGGTTGGACGTAACTTATTTAGTCTCGAGACGCCAATTGTTCGAGGGACTAAATAAGTTACGTCATAATCGTTATCAAATCAGATAATTATTGTGCCTTATTCGTCTGGATTTGACTGATTTCTTTGCTAAAGAGTAGGAGTTTGTACGGAACCCTTGATGCGCGAGTCTAACTCGCACTTGACGTTTTATTTAAGACAACAAATAGGTTCTAAATTTCAAATCAATTTAATTCAGGTCATTGCAGGAAGGCTGGACACAGCCTCTCCCTTCATGCAGCACTGGACGAAGGCTGGACACAGCCTCTCCCTTCATGCAGCACTGGACGAAGGCTGGACACAGCCTCTCCCTTCATGCAGCACTGGACGAAGGCTGGACACAGCCTCTCCCTTCATGCAGCACTGGACGAAGGCTGGACACAGCCTCTCCCTTCATGCAGCACTGGACGAAGGTTCATGTTTTCTGTTAGTTTCTTGATAATTAATATAATGTGATGTCTATTTCATTTTAACTATATTGTATTTTTTTTTGTAATCTAATAGTAATTTATCCTTAATGTATTGTAATTATTAGTGTAATTGTTAGTTTAATATTTTCTGTGTATGTCTGATTTTTATTATTGTTTTATGGACTATGTATGTTACTGTCTGAAATAAATGTGATTTTATTTATTTATTAAATGCCGTTAGAGTAGCAACAAAGCCTAGGGAAATAGAATCATCATCGGATGAAGAAATTCCTTTGGCTGCTTTCGCGCGTCACTTGAAACTTAGCGGAAATACAATATTATAGGAAAATCATATCTAGTTTTGATGTGAAGAAAGCTGTCAGTCAACTCTTTATAAATATAATGAAGACGACGAGTATCTTCCACTCAGTGTGAAGACCGTGCCAAATGGAGAAAATATATCGCTAAATCCGGTACCAGGCTAGATTTCTATAAGTTAATAAGCACTTAGTAAAAGATTAATGTCTTTGTAGACGGATGCTTCGCTGGTAGAGCGAGAAAATATGGCGAAGTTGTAATTTTTACACAGTTTGAAGAAATGAATTAATAATTAAATTGACTTGAGGCAGTTTGTTCAGGGTGTTCTCTGGTCGTTTTCTATGTATAATAAAAAATATCTATCTATGTATTGTATTATATATTATATATGTCAATTATGTATGCCAGGTTATCGACATAGCTCAAAGGATTAGCAAGCTGAAGTGGCAGTGGGCTGGCCATATCTCGAGAAGAACCGACAACCGCTGGGGTAAACGTGTTCTTGAGTGGAGACCGCGACTCGGCAAACGTAGTGTAGGAAGCCCTCCGACGTGGGATGACGATTTGCGAAAGACTGCTGGCAGATGCTGGATGCGGCAAGCTGAAGACAGGGCGCTATGGTGCTCATTAGGAAAGGCCTATGTCCAGCAGTGGACCAGTATAGGCCGATGATGATGATGATGATGTATGTCAGTTATCTAGTACCCATAACACAAGCTCGGCTTAGCTTGGGGCTAGATGATGCTGTGCGAATTGTCCAGAATTGTTTATTATTGTTTATGATAAGTTAAAAAATAAATAGACAGAGAATAAACTTACACAGGAGCGGAGTGGTGTGAGTGTAGCGGTGTGGAGAGCGAAGTGGGGGGCAGGGCGGAGAGGGAAGCGGGCTGCGGGGAGCCGCACCATCGACTCTCGCGCACATCGCTTGAACCTGGAAAAAGTATTGGAAATTATAGCGTGGTTACTCAAACGGGGGTAGCACAGGGCCCTGGTGGAAAGCACCAAGCTTAAGGACCATACTTAGTAGAGGGTAAAACGACTGCGGATGATGATGATGAATGGTCAAGGGGTTGCCAACATCTTTTGTCTATCAGCGCAGTGTACACTGAGCAACAAAAAGCTACTGACATTCTTGCCAACTCTGGTTGCGCTACCATAGGAGAACTTTTGTAAACCTTCACCATTTATAGGTATGTCGGAGTAGTTGATCAATTGACTACACAGACACGCTATTGATATACGTCGTACTAGCTGATTGCAATGCAAGCGCCACCTCGCGGCGCTGTCTACATATTCGAGTCAGCGGGCCGGACTGGCAGTCTTCGTTCAGCCGTCGCACTAACAAGTCGTGGAAACAGTCTCGCGTTCAGTGTAATGCTGATACCAAGCGAAAACTAGTAGAACCTTAGTTGGGTACCTTCAGTAATAGGTACTCTAACTAATTTGGCAAATAAATGTTTGTGATTCTTAAAATAGCAGTCTACTTTCTTTAAACCGACACCCTTCCATGCTCTGACCCACTGGAGGATAAGCCATGGCCGACGTAGACACTATCGACGACCCTATTCCGTCAGGTATAGGAATTTCTTAGCGTGTGATGCATTGGGATTTACTGATCTCTCTGTTTGTGTTTAGGCTTGATATATCTAAAGCGATAATAGTGAGTTTTATTCATCATCATCATCCACAAACCCGACTTCGCCCACTGTACTAGGCCTCCACGGTCTTGCGCCAAGCTCACCGGTTCACCCCGCGACGTTAGAGTCGAGAGTCTGGGTCATTTTACTGTACAATAGGATGTCTCATGCACTCGCTTCCATACAGGCTCATGTGTGAAGGCGACCGACTCAGACCATGTGTGGAGCCATATGGCTCGCCCGCCCCGGCCGACAGCCGCCCGCCCCGCGGCTTGAAGGCTCTAGGGCAGATCTCTTGTAAAGTACAATAGAAATCTCATGCACTACTCACTTCCATACAGGGTCATGTGCGAGGGCGGCCGACTGAGCACGGGCGTGGATCCATACCGCTCGCCCGCCCCGGCCGACAGCCGCCCGCCCAGCGGCTTGAAGGCTATAGGGCGGATCACTGACTTGCCCTGAAACAAATGGAAATAGAATTTTAGATGTGTATTGAAATAAATTACTTTGGAGAAACTATGTGCATAGTTCTGGTGGCCGAAGTGGATGGGAACAGACTGCGAGGACGATCACCTAGCCGCTATTCGGACATGGTGAAGGAAATCACGGAGCTCCCAGTGACTACTGCTCACAGACAAACCACAGATAGGGTGGTGTAAAAGCAGCTGGTCAACTCCTCGACGAAGACTTTACAAACGGGCACGACCTTCAGTAATGAAGAATACGATGAAGAGGAAACAAGTCATGTTGTGTAGGAAGGTCGATATAGAATGGTGGAAGGCGGGTCAAGACTCGAATTTTAAGATAACCTGGGAGGATAGATCAATATCTATCATCCTAGATGTAGGTACATAAAGTAGGTAGGTTAGGCCTTCTTAATATTCCAGTCTTAAGACTGATATCTCTACTTTCAAAGATGTTAATTTAAAACTAGGTATGCAATTAAACGATTTATTCATTCACACCTGACTGAGACGAAAAATTCACTTTTAGAAGCAGTTTTGCTACCAAATTTTAAGTTACGTAGGTTTTGCTATAAGAATTGGGAACCAGATCAGGAATTGATTTCTGTGCTAAAATAGAGGTGTATAGGTATTATAGATTTCTTCAAAGCATCTGTATTGTATTATATTATGTACATCAGTTATCTAGTAGCCATAACACAAACTCAGCTTAGCTTGGGGCTAGATAATGCTGTGTGAATTGTCCAGCATTATTTATTTATGTATTTTATTTATTTAATAGGCTGTTCTATTTCATCAAAACGGACAACATTAATTATTCAGTACTAACAAGGATCTAGGAACCAAAATGTTGTATTATTTAAATAGCAAAGACATTGCGAACCTACGCACAATGTTCTTTATTAGTCCTAAAATACATTTTCAACCATATTAGTAAACGGATTAGATATAAATCGAGAGATTATCTCCAACGGCACGGAATCGACATTATAAAGCTACCTCTACGCAGTCGCATACGCAACCGAAATGTCAGGCAAATGCCAGAAATAAACAATCACCCATTAGCGATTGTGATAGCTTCGACAACCGAAATATATATAAAAACCACAGACTTTATACTGGCGGCTTCGCCTTATAAAAACCAGTTTCTGACCGCAGCTTCGCATTATATATATTTTCGGTATAAAGTAGCCTATTTATCTAAGATAAGTTAAGATCGCCAAATTTCATCATGATCTTTTCAGTGCGGGGATTCATGGTAACATAATAAAATGTACATTTCAGAAACTTTCTAATATAAGTAGCTGGATAGTAGGATGCTATTCACATAGACTATATAATATCTTTATTCAGAAAGAAAATAACAATCAAATAACAAATTTAAATTAAAACTAGTATTTACAATAGAAACAATTTAGCTATCTGCAAACTGTTGCAAACAATCTACAGGTAGCTCAACTGATCCATATCAATACCAGTTGGAAGCGTGCCTAAGACACTGGCTGCATTGCCCCGCTGTATAGCAATGCTGATGCGCTGTGCCAGATACTCACCAGCTCTCGGGTCACGCGTCGCTTCGACCAGACGCTCAGATAATTTTTTGAAAACCCGACTAATAGACTTAAAATATAAATACCTATAGAAATCAGAAATAACGATTAAGTATTTCTTTTGGATTACAAAGTAAGTTCATAGATATTTTAAACCTTTTTTAAACTAAGTTATTAGCTTATTAGGTTTAAATTCATTTATTTTACACATAAGTAACTTGACATTGGCAAGTAAATACAAAAAAATCTTGCTGGAAATAAAGTTCCAATACACCAAGTATTCTATTGTAAATACTAGTTTTGATTTAATTTTATTATTTGATTGAATTTAAAAAAAAATAACTTAACTGTTGTTAAGTTATTATTAAATTTTTTGGTTTTGGCATCACCTAAATCGTCACTATAGACGGAACAAAGCGAAGATAATGATGATAATGATGAATAGAACCTACATTCTCAAAGGAAACTTAAAACCAGCGACTGTAGTAGCAGAAAAATAGTTTTGTTTTACAAATGAATGAATAAAGGCAAATGCCAAGTTTCGGTAAACCACTATATACAGGGTTATTGGTAAATTAGTAACACTACGTGAACTGCAGGTTCTGCCTATCATCAGGAACACGTTCGTGAAGACTCCAGGTCTTCATTCTTAAAAAGGATTTAAAATCACATCTGATATTATATGAAAAAAAAACCTTTGTCTGGACCCCACGAGTTACTAAAGACCAATCTTCCAATCCCACACCCACTGTTGATTCATGGCAGAACCGATTTTCAAATAAAACCTCTTAAACAAACGGTTATTGAATAGAGAGGAGTACCTATTACCAATAATTAAATTGAGAATTAAGACCTGGCGTCTTTACAAACGTGTTTGTGATGATGGGCAGAAACTGCAGTTCACGTAGTGTTACTAATTTACCAATAACCCTGTATAGAGCAGCTGCCACTGTGTTATTCGCGGTGCTATCTCATGAGATAATGAACTTGACGTGACGAGGGATGTCAAAATATGGGGCGATCTGACAGCTTCCCAGGCTTTGTCTACTCATACTAATAATATAACGAGGAAAGATTTGTTTGTTTCAGTGGCAGTTTTATTCATTTATTTGTCATGGGCACGTTACATTACAATGAAAGTCTTAAACGTAAATTATCATAACAGATACATAGTACATTGAAATTGTAACATAATCTAGACGACAAGAAGCATAGCCAAAATAAAACATAGCCTTTGTCACTTACCTACTGAAAAGTAACGTTTCTAATGGTGAAAGATTTTTTTAAATTGGTTCAGTTTATCCTGAGATTACTCCTACAACGTCACAAACAATTCACAAACTTTACCTGTTTATAATAATTAATATAGATAAAACAGTCCCCATGGGATTATTAATAACCTTTACACGTTCCCATAGACTCGACGCGTGAGAAGCCGCAGACAGAAACTAGTCTTAAGCGTATCTTAGCGGATATTGTTGCAACGTGACAAGTACATTTTCCGTCTTTGCTTTTCCGGGAAAGTGCTTATTATAAGGACTTATGCAATTAATGTAAATCAATGAAAGGCGATTATGACACGCAAGGTGCTATAGTGCAATAGCTATTGAAAACTGTTTTTTTTATTGCTGATGTTGCTGATCATGAATTGCGTTAATGCAAAATAGACTGTCCAACTATCCAAATTTCTACAGTTCAGGTGTACCAATCAATGGTTAGTATAGTCCGCGCACGATTAGAATGACAGAACCTTGTCGAAGTGACGGTGATGTTCTCTTTGCAAAGGTAAATAAGTTCCAAAATGTTATGATTTTTCCAGCAAGTCGACCGGGATAGTTTACATCGAGCGCAGCAAAGACTGTTATCATTATCATATCACACACGTCCGCAGCTGAACATAGGGTTCCCCTATACTACGCCACAAATAAAAAAAAATGGTGGTCCTGAGTTGCCTCCATCCATCGACCGCTACAATTTCATCAGTATAACACCAATAAGGATAAATGACCAAATAGCATAGTGAAAAAAATAACGCCTCGCCCATGGGCTGCATCACACATGCCAAATATAAAGATGAAAATATTTAGTAACAATTCCGCGCAAAACCTCCTCCGATAAGCTCTAACAAAATTCTTCAAATTCTTCTACAACGTTAATTACATTTTGTTACTAAATATTTTTATCTTTATATTTTGCAATGGTTTTCGCAAAGTAACGCCTGAATCTATTATTAATCACACTTGCCATTCGAGATGAAGCGTTTTCCTATTAAGCAAAAATAGTAAGTACTAACAATATTAGTAGTGCGTGGGGATTATGGGCATTAACCCCATGAGATAAAAAAAATCAGGGGGAGGCCTGCGTCCAGCAGTGGACCATTATAGGCTGTTGAGGTTAAGGTTGAGTAAGTAGTAAAAATAGTTAGGTTAGCGAAGCCTGCGAGGACCCCAGGAAGGTTCTGCGCTTCTGGACGGAGCTGGGCTGGCTAAGCTAGCAAAACAACCATGCACAATGGACCAATCAGAGTCTCAGTGCGGAAAAAAGAGCACACACAGAATAACCATTACCATAGTTCGGCCAAACTGAAAAGATAGCCTTTTTTGTTTGAAATTTCATGGCATAAATAGGTCTCGACAGAGCCTACACATTTGCTCCCCTTGGAGTCGAGACCCTAGGTTCGTGGGGTACCGAGGCTCTCCGGGTTTTCAAAAAATTATCTGAGCGTCTGGTCGAAGCGACGCGTGACCCGAGAGCTGGTGAGTATCTGGCACAGCGCATCAGCATTGCTATACAGCGGGGCAATGCAGCCAGTGTCTTAGGCACGCTTCCAACTGGTATTGATATGGATCAGTTGAGCTACCTGTAGATTGTTTGCAACAGTTTGCAGATAGCTTAATTGTTTCTATTGTAAATACTAGTTTTAATTTAAATTTGTTATTCTATTGTTATTTTCTTTGGCATAAATTAACCCTGCAAAGGTTGATATGCTTGATATCTGTTGAGTTGTAAGGTAAGTAGGTTTTTTCCTTTTTTGGAAAACGCGTTTTCTGACACAGCTCTTTTTGAAACACTTCCTCTTGTTCTTTACCGGCGTCAGCATTGAACATTGAAGTTAAATTCAAATTATTAAAATCTTGAGTAAGGCTGTTTTAGATTTCTCGATATAGTTTGCGTCACATCCTGCGATTAGTTCCTAGTTTCGTATTGCGGAAGATGTCGACAGCCTGATTAACCCAATCCTATAGCAATTTTCCGAGCAATTATATTATCTTGGTAATACTACTTACTTGAGGAAGTTATTCTTAATGGACACTTAAACTAGGTAAGTAATCAGAAATTAAATTGGAGCATATTATATATAATTATAATATACAATAACATATACTATCCATATTATCTATAACTCCTTTATAAGGCATGTCCCGAAAGCTCTTTTACGCCATAACAAATGTTAACTGGCGGTGTTAATTTTGACTGGATGTACAGTAAATAGCTTCTTATAAGACTCTTATTCTTAGTTTTTCTGAAATTTAGTCTATAGTGTTGTAAAAAGACGACATTCATGATGCTCTACCATGGAATTAGATATAGCCGATTACGGCACAGCACTAACATAAAGACATTCATGTTTATGTTTACCTACATACCTAACAGTGGTTCACGTTCACACGGCGATAAAGCCACATATTACACTCTATTACAACTTGTAACGTGTCCTACATCCACCTCCTGGGTGGCTCTATGATTTATTAGACGGGAATGGATAGGTGCTTTGACTTCGTAGTTCGTATCCGTACCACTAGCAAGCATACTTACATACCAGCAGTAATAAATAAATAAAATAAATAATAAATAATGCTGGACAATTCACACAGCATTATCTAGCCCCAAGCTAAGCAGAGCTTGTGTTATGGGTACTAGATAACTGATATACATAATATAATACAATACACAATTAGATATTTAATTATAGATAGAAAACGACCAGAACACCCTGAACAAATGTCTGCAGATCGTACACACATTTTTCCCGAGGCGGGAATCGAACCCGCAACCTCCTGCGACATAGAGACATAAACATTTATTTATTTGCTGCTGCAGTACAAAACATTCATAAAAAATATAATTTGAGAAAAAAGTGATAAGAAAGACTAACTGCTGTGTTACAGCAGCAAAAAGGTATCGACTCAGTATGATTGCCTTACTACTCTGAAGTAGGTAGATAGGCGCTGATATTCTGCCGAAATCATTATGGTCACAAGACCCTGTACTGAGCTTTGCCTCGCAAGCTGTCGAAGTCATGCAGCGGAGACGAGAAGAGATGAGCAGAGATATGAGCTTTTGAATCACTAGTGCTTTCATCTCCACTAAGAAGAACCGACGCTCGCCGCAGGCAGGTCAGCCACTCTACCCAGCACCCATATCTGCTTCAGTCTAGCCAGTACAGATCTCCGCACGACACGAAAAACGTCTCTTGTCGTCTCCCTTTCGACCATCTCCGTACTTCTCCGCTTTGGTGGAGTCTGGGCCTTTGGATGAGTTTACATTATATTATTAGTCAAACTTACCATAATAATGAGATACAGAGAGAAACTGCTTTTAGGATGAGTTTGCCATAATTTTATACTAACTACCTATAAAGTAAATTTCTAAAAGTTTTCGTTACCTATGTATGCAAAACTCATCATAAGGGCTCACTCAGATTCCTTTCGAAGTTATTTTCTTTATTACCTATTGATTGTAGGTAGTGATGGGACTGTTATAAATCTTATTATCGATAAAGATAAAAATCGCTAGCTAATTTCTACGTTATTTATCTATAAACATATTAGTGTTAAGATCGCGATTGGTTTGATTTAAATGTCTGCATAAAAAGTGTTATCCATTGATAAATTAAAAACTATCGAATAAAAAAGTCATTGAACTTATTTTATGGATGCGGATGTTCATTGAGAGAACTAAATAAAAAAGTGTGTGACAAATCAATGCAGAATTTAGATAAATATTCATAAAATGACATCATTCGCATACCACTCAGGACACAGGCATTAAATCACGCCTACAAGTAGACTAGACCAGAATGGGATGTTGCAAAAATGTTCTATTTGCATAACAAAAAGTTGTCTTGAGTGAGTTATTGCAAAGACGACCTACATTTATTAGCTATGGAACGTTTTGGAGACAGTTTATAGACGGATTCTTTACCTATTATCCTTACTTAGACAAAACGATCAATATCGTATATTGAAATCAACCGTTAGAAAACAGTTATGCTTAAGAATGAAAATGGACGTTGTGTCGTGTCTAACTTACGAGAATTGGGAGCAGGATTCGCTTACGCACTGCGCATGCCTGCAGGCATTCTCCCACGGTCCGCCACGCGAGCACCACGTGTGTAGAACAGGGCGAATTATATCGATATTCTAACTGGGGCATATGCGAATATTATTCGATTACTGAATCGAATCAGAATGAAAATAGCGGTTTTAACTGCCTACCTAGATATTGCTACTGAATCGATTGGTTCATACCTTAGAATGGTAAACAGCTCTTAATGTTGGCTTTGTATCTAGGTAAAGGTACCTACGCTAAAATTAATTCACGTAGTTTTGACTATCTCTCACGAACTCAACTTTCCAAGAAAATTAAGTGTTAAATCTCAAATAGTAGTAAATAGTACCATAATAAAATCATTGATACTTTGACATGATTTATTAGATACACGACTCTATCGATCGTATCGATGAACCTAATTGGAGCAGGCTAGAGGCAATTACTGAATTAATGGCCGAATATTGAGCTCAATGTCGGCTTGACGTCTACCAGTGAGAAGTGGAATACAAGTTATTGTTTTTAACACGAACACTTTCAAATATTATTTATAAACATCATTCATACACATCATTTTGTTGTTTTGTATGAATTGATAAAGCAGCGTGAGTAATTCATTCATTCCTTTACAATAGCAGCTCGGCAACGTTCATAATAAAAACAAGCGGTTTAATAATGAATCTCCAGAAAAAAAACTAAGTAACTTAACAATCGATAGAACAGACCGAGAAATGCCCTGTTTCGAAACGGAATCCACGATACTGTGTCGTAGCCGTAACTATCGATAGGTAAGTAAAGTACCTATCGATAATTTCGCGAGTTTTCCCCATCCCTACGATTACGCATTGGACATTCTAACGTTCCGTTCTAATTACAAAGACATCCTGAAAATGCCTGCAGCTAAATCCCAGGCTGGCCAAAATTGCATATTCTGCGTCTTAATTTGGGAGATTGGCCCAAGGACTGGCTCTTTCACCCGAAGGCGTAACTCAGCTGTCAATGACCGTATCATTAGGACTTTAGTTAGATCTTTTCCGTTTGCTTATTTGCGTGTGAATTTTGTAATTTTTTGCAATTTGTGGTAGATGTAATAAATAATATAAGTAATGTATTGTAATGTAGGTATAAGTGATTAATGTAATAGGATGTATTTATTGTGATGAATTATACATCTTTATTAACAAAGAAAATCACAATCAAAGAATATAAACAAATAAGAACTAGTATTTAAAATTAAAATAATTGAGGTAACTGCAGACTGTTGCAAATAATCTACAGATAGTTCAACTGATCCATAATAAATACCAGATAATTATTTTTTGAACAGTAGACTAGGTTAGCTGGAGTAAGACACATTTTCCAAGAATTGCAAGAGACTAAATAATATCTCAAAAAATAATAAAAAAAAGCTTATAATAGGTAGGTATCTATCACAAACTGCCCATTGCAAATTTTGAAATTACCTTGCTCATCGCAATAATAAGATAAAATAGAGGCGGCGCTATTTCGGCTCGGGGTATCACCAAATCACCAATGATATTATAATATAAATCATTGGGTATCACAGATACTTAACATGATTGGATAAAATTAATGTTACTCTTGATTCTACCAGGACATGGTCTGGTCAAGTCTGCTCCAGAACCAACCAGATATAAATTAGACGATTGCAATCTCAACACGACACATTACAAGACCGAGATGCACACATGTAAATTCATTATCACTGTTGGTACAGTCGTCTACAGTAATAAGAAGGTTAGTTAGTTAGGTACATACACTTTAGAACCATGTCAGTTTAAAATTTATTAGTAGTACGTACATCGTACTTCTAATTAAATCAAAGTACGCTATGATTTAAACAATAGGCGTTTCAATCAATCAATCTGAAATGCTTTATTTCCATAAATAAAAAAATGTACACTTAAAAAACGTCAAATTCTTAAAATAAAACACTGACACGGATATAAAGTGATATTTTTGATAGCTGTCGCTTCGGTATGTAGACTAAAGTAAAGAAGCAACGAAGAAACCTTTAGCCTATTAGTTGTTATTTTTCGAGTTGGAGCAAAACCCTTCCCAAGCTTTTCTTATCTTCTAGATAATCTGATATTTTGATATTTCTTAGTGCGACCTAATATATTAATGAAGTTTAATGTAACTCAAAACCTATGTACTTAATCCTAACTAATATGCGAAAGTGTGTTTGTTTGTTTATTGGTTTGTGTGTTTGTCCTTCTTTCACGCCCTAAGTATACAACCAATCGACTTGAAATTCCGGAACGTTCAACGACCTTTGGCTGAATGAAATTTAACCACATTGGTTGTAAAGTAACATAGTAGGTGCCTGTATAATTTCCTATTATAGAAGACCCTTCGTATACCAAAAAAGTAGCAGCATCAACATTCAAGCAGACTGTAATATGACCCCAATATACCACTTCCGAATTCCAAACCGGTTTGGCATAGTGTGAAAAGATCCATGGCCCGTGATCCACACGTGCCCGGCAGATGTGGCAAATCTGTCACATCTATGGACACATCTGTCTAAAAAGGAAAAAAAAACACCCTCGAATCATCCATTCCGCGCGAGGGTTACACAATTTGACAAAGTAGGCTAATTTTGCACGGTTTTTGTCGCTTTGATACGAAAATAATGGTGAACTATGACCCCGTTCAATTGTTAAAAGGCACTATCTAATAATGCACGGTGTTTTATAAGTAGCTTTACAAATTAAAGTGCCAAAAACAGCTGAACATCAAACTGTTCCCGAAACTATCGCATGAAGAATTTCACAAAAAATATAGTTTAGAAATGAACAGATAAGGTTAGTTGGTATTGGTTTGAGATTTTCGGTAAAAAATAAGCAAATCGTTATATCAGAGATACCAAACTAACATCCGGTTTATCCTGCGTAAAAAGTCTGTGGCAAAAAGTGAAGCCCAATCAAAACTGTCAATTGTCAATGACACACACAGCTGAGCAAATTTTAACTCTATCACGTTCAACATAAGATTACAGATATCATGTTTATTGATTGCGGCTACCGTGCAAATAAAGTGGACAGCAAAAAATACCAAAAAGAACCGCCGAGAGTGCCTATTATAGATTTCTAAGACCGAATAATAACTTTCTACGCCGTTGTTAATACATGTTAGGCAAGTACTTAGAAAAATTGGATGCATTTAAGTACCTACCTAATTTCCTTGAATCTATTTAAAAATATCAAAATCAAAGACATTTTGCACCAGTTTGCACAAAATGATTTTGATTAAAATGTATTAGTTTGACGATCTCTGTGGCGCGTGGCGCAGTGGGCGAAAGTCCGCGTGCGACGCAGGAGGTTTGATGAGGAAGTTCGATTCCCGCCTTGGGACAAATATTTCCACGATCTACAGGTATTTGTTCCGGGTGTTCTTGTCTATCTATTATTCTTCTTATCTATCTATGTAATGTATTGTATTATGTATATCTGTTATCTAGTACCCATAACACATGCTCTGCTTAGCTTGGGGCTAGATATTGCTTTGCGAATTGTCTAGCATTATTTATTCATTTTATATATGTTTAACACTTTCATTGCCAACGCCGCACAAGCAGTTCAGCGAGTCCTGCTTACTACGCAGATGCTGGGCAATTATGCGTAAACGCATCTAAAAATGGCAAACATAGCAACAAATTTGCATTCCTTTCTGGGATAAAAAAAACTCTTACAATGAGCATGGGTTAGTTAACATTCAATGCTATCGATGTTCCACAGTAAAAGTTTCACTGTAATAGAGACTAGTGATGTTCATTGCGAGAAGTCCCACGATATCGATATCGTTATTTCTCGATAGGTAACACGAGTGAGATCTTTACAATGTCAGCCAATGGAAAAGGTCTTTGCATACTTTTTGTAGGCTGGAGAAAGCTGCTTGAACTACGAAATCTGAACTGCCCGTATATTATTCTTATTAGTTTTAACAAGCTGCCATAGCCTACGTTTTTAGCTAGTTAGTTTGGTGGTATTTTTGTAGGTTAAACATTTTTTTCCACTCCAAAAAAAAATTGTTAGTGGGAGCTCATCATCTTAGTCTTAGACTATATAGTATGTATATTATTTTTTGATCATATGAGACACTTGAGGGCATGGTAAAGTTTCAATAATATTATAACGAAGAAATATTTGTTTGTATGTTTGAATTGAATGGAAGAGGCTCCGAAACTACTGGACCGATTTGAAAAATTCTTTCACCATTAGAATATTACATGATCCCTGATGATCATAGGCGATAGAACACCCGTGCAAAGCCGGGGCGGGCTGCTAGTAACCACTATTTCTAATGGGAATTTCTTTTCAACTGACTGAAGAATAATGTTTAGCGCGAGTTTAAAACCTAGCTGTCGCGTCCGCCAGCACACGAAAGTTGACCAGTTTTTTATGGCTGCTTCACAGCGCAGCGTGACGCTACGCTCTGTGTATACCTATTTAAAATCAATAATTTGATTAGATCTCAGCACTATATTTTTTTTGTTCCAGTAGATAAGTAAGTAGCTATAGTTAATTTATTTTTGTATTTCTTATGTGTTTTGATATGTCATTTTGTCTACGGGAGTGATATAGTCATGTTAGTAAAACTCCACCTCCACACGCCACTTCACACGCCATTATCTCGCCCCAAGCTAAGCAGAGCATGTGTTATGGGTAGGGTACTAAGATGACTGATATACAGTGTGGAAATTAAACTCAGGCCCTGGAGGGAAACTACTTAAAATCCTTAAGCTAGCTCATTTTACTTAAAGGAGACATTCCTTTATTTTTAAAAAGAAACAAATCTGCATTAAAATATTTTTTTAAACTCGCTTGCTTCGCCCGGGACTCGAACCAACTAAAATTTAAAAAAATAAACACTCTTTATTTTATTATACTAATCGGTAGTATTAATATTCAGGATAAAGTTTCTGTAACAAACATTTGGTCTTAAAAATAAAAATAATCGTTAAATCTAACATCAACTTTATTTTACTATCAATTTTGTAACACTTAAATTATTTAACTGATAAATTGTTGAAATGAGCCCCGTCGTTCCGGCTACACAACATTAGTCGCCGTTGAAATTCATTTCTTGTAGCCTTCAGCAAAGTGTTGTGGTGTATGCCCCTGATAACATTTTCTACCGCAATCCTTAGCTCTTGAACGGTTTCATAGCAAGTTTCATAAACAACATTTTTTACATGACCCCATAAAAAGAAGTCCATGGGCGTCAGGTCTGGACTTCTTGCAGGCCATCTAATCGTGTTGTGTTGGAGAGATAACAGAACTGTTACGTGTCTTTTACTTGTTAAAAGTGAACAGTAACCAAATATTTTTTAGAGAAACTTTATCCTGAATATTAATACTACCGATTAGTATAATAAAATAAAGAGTGTTTATTTTTTTAAATTTTAGTTGGTTCGAGTCCCGGGCGAAGCAAGCGAGTTTAAAAAAATATTTTAATGCAGATTTGTTTCTTTTTAAAAATAAAGGAATGTCTCCTTTAAGTAAAATGAGCTAGCTTAAGGATTTTAAGTAGTTTCCCTCCAGGGCCTGAGTTTAATTTCCACACTGTATATAATACAATACATTACATAGAAATTCTTCTTCGTTGTTGGAATTTTGAAAGAAAACAACCATTATCATTATTTTCAGAGTAACACAATACAATACAATTTCATTTTCTGACGCTTACATCACTTTGTTATATTTATATCACGTCAAAGATATTAAGGGCACTATGGTTATGAATAGCGAGCATTAGTGAATAAGAAGCCTTGACACAAATGTGGTCCGTCGTGATGGACAAGGCATGATTGAAATAATTCGCGCTGTTTTGGTGAAGGTACCTATTTAGTTTCATCATTACCATCACCCACCCTTACCTACAGGGTTATTTGAGTGATAGGGCAGTGTTTGTGCGAAAATTGTGCCTTGAATATTCTCCGCAGATAGTTATATATGTAGATAGCTAGTCTCCATTGCTGGTCGCCGCCGATGTAGCCGAAATTCGGCTAGGAGGACATCATCATCATCCTCACCAGCTTGGGTCGAAATGATGCTGTGTGGATTGTCCAGCATTATTATTATTAATAGGTATCACCCTCTGAGATATTAACAATAATAATAATGCTTGACAATCCACACAGCATCATCTAGCCCCAAGCTATGCAGAGCTTGTGTTTTGGGTACTATATGATATGACTAATATAATTAATTATACATAATACATTACATAAGGTACATAGATTAGATACCACTTAACCGTACTCGTTTAAGCCCTGATTATTAAGGCTTTGTTGTACGCTACATATAATGTTAGTAAATTTCACAGTTACCTAGAAGGGGTAATCTGCCAAAGTGAGGTAATATAGCTAGTATTTCCATCAGTTATTACAACTTCTTAAGTGTTCAAGAGTCCTGTGAGGAAATTAACGAGTTTCAGTTTTTGAGTTCCATTAGTTCTTTTTATTTCCTGTTTAGTTATAATATTTGAAATACTTAACACGTTGGGTATATTCTA
This sequence comes from Eupithecia vulgata, assembly GCA_946478455.1. Taxonomy (NCBI): domain Eukaryota; kingdom Metazoa; phylum Arthropoda; class Insecta; order Lepidoptera; family Geometridae; genus Eupithecia; species Eupithecia vulgata. Next base: position 3,875,310 of record OX297869.1, on the reverse strand, counting down.
TAAACGATTTCTGATGAAAAAAAAACGCACATTTATCATAGAAATTAGCAGCGACTACCCTACCTTATGATTTTTTTGACTTAATTACTGAATAGCGTCACATATTTCGCTTGTTTGTGTTTATAATTAACTTTGCCTTAAATTAATAAAAGTCTAAGCAAAAGTTAGTTAATAACTTCATCATCATAAACGGATAAGCTAATAAAGGTGTGCGTACATAGTTGCAATAAAGCACACTCGCATCCTCGTACAAGCCATGTGGGTGGTTGCTGATTAGATAGTACGTTAAGAGGCAGGTATATGGCCATAATATAAGGCATAGGATATTGCGTGTAAAGGAGCGGGATAGAGCAGAGCGGCGTGAGCTCAAAAATCATGTTTTTGCTGATTAGGTACCTTTTATTTAAGAATTTTTTTCCAAAATAAGCCGAAGGTGGCCTGGGTATTCTTCTATTTAATATGGTGATGACCACAGATAACAGAAACAAGTGATGACAATAAAAAAAATCTTGTAATTAATAATAGTTGTGATTGGAGAAAAAAAATCAAAACTAAGAAAACAGATGGTACTTTGCACAATTATTTCTGATATTTAATTTTTTTTTAAATTATCGAGCCGAAGGGGATCTGCCTTGTGTCCCATATATTATTTAGTATTTTTTTCAAAGTTTTTGCTATAAAAGTGACGGAGAAAATTTGTTTTAATGTAACACAAATTAGCTCAATTCACTCTACCTGGGCCTTAACTGTAGGATATCTAAATAGTAACTCAAGATAAGTAGGTACATACTCCTAGGTGAGCTGTGACCCGGATGGTCGTGGGTGTAGGGATTTTCCGGTCTCGTGCACCTAACGCCCTTTAGGAGCCAAGTCAACTCTTATTCGGTGTGAAGAAGCCGTATAAAATGACAAACAGATTTTGTTATAATATAATAATGTCGGTACAATATTCAAAAATAAATTGAAAGGAAATGCAGATTCTAGACAGGTATCTATGGATCTTTTTCCTATCTGAATTAAACTAATAGATTTTTTATCTAGATATACAGGGTTATTGATAAATTAGTAACACTACGTGAACTGCAGGTTCTGCTCATCATCACACATTTTGTGAAAACACACACGTTTGTGAAAACGCCTGGTCTTAATTCTTAAACTTGATATTGGTAATAGGTATCCCCTTCGATATAATTGTTATATTTAGAGACGGACAATAATCATGATCTTACTCATATTTTTTTCTCAATCACGTTTGCTTTCACAAGCGCCTTACAAATTACGTACTAACAATACTATCGGTTGCGATCAGCGTGAGGAGATGCAAATTGTTGCAGTGATTATTTACATCACGTTTCGCAACATCTTATCATCTTTATTGTTTCCTTCTGATAACGTGGGCGGAAAAATAACAGCCACTTCCAAAAGTAGCTTAACAAAGAGTCATTAAAAGCTCAACAAAAAACTGTACTAGTATAATTAACTTTAACTATAAACTAAGTTTATTAATTAAAAAATAGAAAGACACAATAATAATGATATAGATTGTATCACTAAGTATAGCATCCATAAAATCATGGCTTCTACAAAGCATTTCAACACTTTTAAACAAAGCAGTGGGTACATTCAGGGTCATAAAGGGATTGTCAAAAAATACGAAGAATACATTAAGGAACATAACTTTAGTGGTTGCGAAAGATTTAGTATTATATTCAAGTTGTTTTAATCGTCATCGTCTGGAGAAGCCGGTGTTGTGTTGATTGACCATCAATAAAAAATTACGAGTTTCTAAATTAATAACGGTGTTTTGAATTCTTAAAAATTGGCAACCTCGTTCATTAGGTACTTGCCTCTCGCATAACGTAGGACCTCGACGATGGCTTAACCTGCCATTCAATAATGGAAATAGAAAATAATAGGGAAAGTGATTTGTCGATAACATCCAACGTAGGTATTTCAACCCTTAAAGTCTCCGACGCCGGTGGCCAGACATCCTACATAGAATAGATAATAAAGCATTAAAACACTCGATTAAAATTTTGTTCCATTTGCAATAGCAGCAGTTAGTTCCTCTAAGAATAACATAAAAAAATGGTGAAGATGTTATGGACTGAACTTCAATATTAATTATTATATAAGTTACAGCTATTACTGCTTTGAATAATGACATAAATCTAAGTTATTTGTATTATGTTCTGAAGGTATGTAATCATCGTGTTTTACGAATAAATAATTAGTCTACTCAACGATATATTGTGATATATAAATATCATTTACTTTTATCTCAGCTATCGAATTTGGATATTCCTGTAACAATGGTTCAAAGATGAAATATATTGTATAGTAAAGTCTAAAATACCAAGTAGGTATTTTCCTCTTAGCGTGAATACCAGAAACATCAACGTGACTTCTCAAGTCACGCAATCGATCAGCAACGCTTCAATAACTTTCAAATTGGAATAAATTGCAACTCTCCTCCCATCAAAACAAAGCGAAAAATTGCATAATCATTTGAAAAATAATGCATATATGTTTGAAGATACAGAGAAAATAAAAGAAATCGTGAACCATTCGATTCAAGTGCCTCGTAATCATATTACAAACAATACTTTGCATAGATACGTTAATCTATGGCATCGCAGACTATTGTCTATTGTTTCATTCGAGATGATTAAACAAGGCGCCTTTTCAAAGTGGACAATAAATTGCTTAGTCTGACTGGATCGTCACACTAATATTACAAATGCGAAAGTTTGTACGTTTGAATGGATGGATGATTTAAGGTTCTTGCTTTATAGTGCTTTACTCGCATTGGAGCAATTTTCTACGAAAATTTAATAATATCCCAAATAATGTCGTATTTTTATTGGGACATTATTAATTTTCGATGAAGGGATGATTGTTACTTCTTCGCGATAAAACTTCTGACCGGATCTACCTGAAATGTTGCATATAGGAAATAAGCATGGAATAAAATATAGTCTATTTTCCCCCTAAATCAGTTCTCTTGGGATAGAAATAACCACAGATATAAGAAACAAGGGAAATAACCTTAAAACGTTAACATAACGTCTAAGACATAACGCGTGCAAAGTCGCGGATAAAATTTAGTAAATATATAAAGGCTTATGAAATTGTTTACGTTTCCGAAAATAGAATCGGATTGAGTTTTGATATTTATCATATTATAAATGCAAAAATTTGCATGTAGTGAGTAAACGAGAATATATAATACATTTGAGCGTGATGAAATAACAAACATACATTATCGTATGTTTGTTATTTCATCACGCTCAAATGTCTGAACAGGTCTGAATGAAAATTGGTACTATATCTTAATATATCCTTATATCCTGGATTAATAAAATTACAATATGTGCTACTTTTGATTCCAGAAATATGCTGTATTCATGTGGGATAATCAAAATATAAAAATATGTTAACGCGTGTAACACAGGGGCGCAGCTAGATTTTATTAATTTATATTTTCTAATTTTTCTGGCCTTTTATGCCTTTAGATCAGCATCACAAATCAGGCATCGTCTGCCGTACCCCAACAAAAACGTGCACCAACGCCGATTACGTATTACATTTATCATTTCAATTTAAATTGCGTCGCATTGGATTCCCGAAACTGATTACCGAACCTGCCTTTATTCGGTTACAATATCAACGGTCTTAAACATTTAAATGCACGTTTTTTTACAATTCCTTGATTGTTTATGCGAGAGACGTTGAAAGACATTCTTGTACTGGTATTAATTTACGTTCCCTTAAATAGCAGGATTGAATTGTCAACACGGGTCTCGTATTGTTGATTGGACCTTCTTTGAATAACAATAAGAAGTGCTGACGGAATCTTAATATCAACCTACGCGAGTAAAAGTAAGAGTGGATTGAGCGTTATCGCACGTAATGGTATAAACAGAGGAAATGGAAACAAATCATTGTGCGTGGTAGAAACATTCTTCGTGGCTGCAATGGATGATTTTGATGACTTATTGTGTCCAATTTCACCGTTTGTAACTAAAACTAGGATCAAATCAATCAACAAAACTAATTTCAGCTTGATCGAGTTCAAATTCGTAATACCTGTGCGACATAACTGGTCTTTAAGAAATGAAATAAGTTCCCAAAAATATTTCGACTTCGGCGGGACAAAATTTTTAATATAATGTAAAAAAACAATTGGGAACTTATTTCATTAATTTCTTAGAGATGCCCAGAGTGCGGGCACTATAACAAAAATCCTTACAACTGGTCTTGAACTCGGATTACTTAAACTGAATCAACGTTTTATCGGTAAAATGAACTGAACTCGTTTAAAGCGATAATCTGAGTGTATCTTATATTGAACGCGTTCAAAAGCAGACTTCAAATGAAATTACATTTGCTTCGATGTGTTGAGATTCAAACTGTGCAATGCAATGTATCATTTAGACTAAATTCTTAATTACCACGCATAAATAGGGATTTACCCGGGGCGGCATGTTTCGATCTCACAAATAGAGTTGTCGAGAGTAACCTAACCGTAGGCGAAACAATCTAGGCACGGCCATCAGAAACCAGAGCCAGATCTGTAACTTAAGGAAAGCCAGCCTAGGGGCTTTCTGCTGCTGATTTCCATCTACATTCACAATAATATGATAGAATTTATCATTATCTTCATAAACAATACCAAGCGACTGGAGCATCTGAATATGAACCAAAATGTATCAAGTAGGTAAAATATGTAATTTTGACAATCACAAAATTCTTAAATTCTTTATTGTACACAAAAATACAAACATAAAAATAAAACAACGAAAATTTATGTACAAAGGCGAGCTTAACCCTAATTCTTCATCTCATAGTTTTAAGGAATCAATAACATAATTTCAAATATAAATCTTTCGATGATCGTTCCAAAGAGGTTTAAAACTAAAGCTGTATTTTTGGGTGATTTGATTGGGTACAATTCTACATAATTATATTACCTAACGGCAATAAGTAAGTAAGTAAGTAAGTAAGTAAATCATTTATTTGTCACTTATAACACACACATACAATTGGTTATTTACATATTAAAAGTAAACATAATTTAAATAGAAAATAGAAAAAACAATGATGTAGAGGCATTTTTCACTTAGGAAGTAGGTACATTTGTTAAGAGGAAGCATAGGGTAATATATTTATGAAAACTTGTTGTACACTCATAAAAATATCAAAAGCTTCCCTAAAAATAGCGATATACATAATATTAATACTAGAAATAAACATAAACTCGCTGTGCCCACAACCAGGCTTCACAAGATAAATGTATCTTTCAAAGGGCAATGTATACGCTTCTACAACAAAACTCCTAGTGAGTTGTAAAATCTATCAATTAATAAATTCAAACAAATTGTCAAAACTTTTCTGTGCAAAAAGGCTTACTACAAAATATCAGATTATTTAGAAGATAAAAAAGCTTGGGACGGGTTTTGCTCCAACTCGAAAAATAACAACTAACATGCTAAAGGTTTCTTCGTCGCTTCTTTACTTTAGTCTACATACCGAAGCGACTGAAATCAAAAGATCACTTTATTTCCGTGTCAGTGTTTTATTTTAAGAATTTGACTTTTTCTAAGTGTACATTTTTGTATTTATGGAAATAAAGAATTTTTGACTTTGACTTAACAAAACGGTTGACAACTTATGTAGAAAAACAGCATGACAGTAATGGCATAATAGTGACACTGCATGAACAAAATAAATGTTCACTTCCCCATATCTTACTGATGTTGGTCACATTAAGCCGACAGCTGCGAATCAGCAACGTTATCCCTATTAGCACCATCACCATCAGTCACCGACATGCGCCATTTCGAATCTAACCTTATACCGTTTGACGGCGGCGACGCAGGCGTCGCTGTTCACCTTTATTGTAGTTAGCGATCGGTACGGTAACCAATTATTTGTGAACATGTATTGTATTTACGTCGCTTTTGTTATAGGAATACGCATTTATAACTGTTTCTCGTGCGACTATTACAGAAACAAATAAAGAAAATAAACATAAAACGTTTATTTCAAAAAAAAATGTGTAACAAAACAGTCTGAGCACTGTCTTCTGTAGTAGCTACACTGTAGCTGTAAAATAATTTAAAGCTATATCATTCGATAAAATGAAAACGGTAGAAGTTACTTATACGATTGCCAATGTTCAGATTGTTAAAAAAAAACTATTAAGTAATGAAAAAATAATGTAATTAACAATTATGACATTTTTTTTCAATTGCTTGATGTAATTAAAATAATCTGCAAAAAAGAAAAGTAATTTAACACGCTACTGGGTGCTCACGATAATCGCTGTTGCTTACTGAATAAGAGTGTGCGGTGATTACGATCAACTGAGATGCTCAGCTACTTATGCCAGTGCCAAAAAAGGTTGACAATTGCGTGGTAAGACATTTGAGATAGTGCTCATGTGTAGTCTGGTTATTCAGTAGTGAGGGAAGGGTGGATATAGAAGGCTTTTTATACAAACGGCATATTATGTATTGTATATATATTAAGCGTGTTTACAGTTTAAATAATAGTTACCTTTTGTACCAAATAAGGTTTTGTTCCCATTAACAAGGTAATATCACAAAAAAATGATGTAAAATTGAACTTTATTAACTTGGAAATTACAGTTATATAATATAATTAAATTAAGACTAGTATTTGCAATTGTAACAATTGAGCTAACTGCAGAGTGTTGCGAACAATCTACAGGTAGCTCCACTGATCCATATCAATACCAGTCGGAAGCGTGACCAAGACACTGGCTGCATTGCCCCGCTGTAAGGCTATGCTGATGCGCTGTGCCAGATCTCCAGCTCTCGGGTCACGCGTCACTTCGACTCGACCAGAATCATTTTTGGAAAACCCTGATAGCCTCGGTACCCCACCGACCTAGGGTCTCGAGTCTCGACTCCAAGGGGAGCAAATGCGTAGAGATAGAGACATAAAAATGCATGAAATGTTTACATTTTCAAGTTGCGCGCGTAACTTGACGAAAACACAAACTCAAATGACTTTTTGACTTTTGACTTGTGTTTAAAACATTTTCAAAAAACTGTAAACATTGAATTTAGAAGTTTATTTTATTATTTTATGGACTAAAAATAAATGTACCGACTGCTTTTTGTCTAAGCTGTCTCAATAATAGATTTTATAGTTATTTTTTCACATAGAGTAAAATACCCTATTAACCAAAAAAAAATGGCTAAATAGACCTACCTACCTACTTCTTATCAAGGCTCTATGCGTGCGCAGCTGTGCAACCTTGAAGCAACAAGAATCATGAAATAATAGCACCTATGTATTTTTTAAACGCTAAGTATCAACTATGCCACAATAACTATGAAATTGGTAGGAATTATAAAAAATGTTATAATTGTAATAGCAGGAAATGATTTTTGAATGTATGTAAGTAAGTACCATAATTTGGAAGGATTTTACTAAAAAAATATAGTAACGACCATATATATAAATTTATTTTGTGTACCTACTCAGTACCCACTAGCTAGACGATTACCTAGGATTATGTAGTCAAAATTGTGGCAGAATTATGGGAATACGTATTCGTTTATGTAAGCTTTCATGAATTCAGTGACATGATATAGGTTTACAAAAAAAACTTAGGCACTTTATGATTGGTGCAAGAAATTTGAGTTTGAATACTGTTTTTTTTTTTAAAAACCTTCCGAAAACCGACGGAGCTAACTTGGTTTTTTAGACTAGATAGATAATTCTTATTCTTTATTTCAAAACTGTATAAAACAATAACGAAAACAATATTGTTCGTGTTAGTATTAAAAAGACTTAGAAAACCTGAATAAAGGTAAAAAAGGCAAAGAAACAGGAAACGAGCTGCTCAAGAAAAACAAAATGTATTCGAAAAGCGACGCAAACGGTCAATTAACATAGATAGCCTGGTCGCGGCTAGACCCCCGATATGCTAAGCACCATGCCGGTGGTCTCGATGCAGAAATAGATACCACGGACCTACCACAAAAATACCACGAACTAAATCTGCTAACACGTAGCTAAAAAGTCATTCATTGATAAACTAGGCATTACAAAAAAACAACAGTGAACCAAAGTTATCGACAAAGCTGAAAGAATTACCAAGCTGAAGTCGCAATGGGCCATATTTCACGAAGAACCGTCAACAGCTGGGTAAACGTGTTCTTTAGTGGACATCGCGACTCGGCAACCGTAGTGTAGGACGCCCTCCGGCCAGGTGGTGTGACGATCTGCAAAAGGCTGCAGACAGTTGCTGGATGCGGTAAGCTAAAGACGGGGCGCTGTGGCGCTTACTATCCAGCAGTGGACTAATATAGGCTGATGACGATGATGGGCCGTAAGTTTGCTTGGAGTGGATGAGAAGTGGTAGGATCAAGTCATGAAGTTTCTGTTTATTATCCTCCATACCTAGAGTTTAGAAGAGAGGTTTCTGGAATTTATTTAACCTTTAAAAGATAACGAAACAACTCCGAAACGTAGAACGAGGAAACGATTATAAAATAGAATGGAACCAAGGGAATATAGAACAAGATTCGATTTTATAACCTGATATTACAATACTGCGCTAAAGATGGAGACATATTTCTTATACATTTTCATAAAAAATGCTATGGCATTTTGCATTGAAACTGAGAACATATTTACAATGAGAAAAAAATAATGTTTAAAAATGGATTTCTCATAAACTTTCCGTTTGTAACGATTCCAATGCGGAGCGTTGCCGGGCCAGCTAGCTTGCTATATAACGAACTAAGCAAATCTTAACACATCGAGTGCCTATGTATATATATGTATGTATATATAGTACAAGCTACGAGTACTATAAGTACATCAGCGGGTGCCCGTGTAGGTTATGAATATGACCTACTCGGGCACGTGTTAATGCATTCACTGCCCAGTCTATTTATTATATTATTTTGCAACCTTCAGTTATACAACTAAAAAAGATAAAAAAGAAAGGCGACTGCTTGTTACGTTTTTGTGCTCTTATAAGGATTTACGCGTTCGCTCGGTACAACACAATGGGTCTGATTAATAAAACATTGTGTTCAATTGTACACAGCTTCTTATTGCAATGTCAAAAGTACCTGCACATCTCAGATTTTTTGTTCTAGTTAACAGGTTCGTTAGGTTCCCTTTTTGTACCTGACCAGACGAACCACGACCACGAAATACGAAGCTCCTAATGGTCTTGAAAAACAAAAGAAATCGAGCAAGCCGGGGTGGCAGTCGGTCACATCACAGAAAAATCATCCTTGTCTCTGTCTAGGCAGATTGTTTGACGATCGTACCTGAACATCTCAGATTTTTGAACATAACAACATTTATTAAAATAAGCAAAATATGCATACTCGTTGGTGTTCCTATATTAAATAAATAAATAAATACAGTTCACATAAAATGAGATAAATTTAAACAGTAAATATGTAAAAATTCACACTAACAATATATTGGTACGAAAACTACACAGTCAGTAAGTTTTTATTATTTTAAAGCTCAATGAATACGACTTTTGCATAATTTATTTTAAAAAATCGATAGTCTAGATGTGAACTATGGAACGAGTAGGTTATTTATACATATGTTGGTCAGGTACTTATGGCGTTGTCTGTGGCCCGTGCGGAGGCCTACCGGTCTCTCGGTTTATGGGTCACACGGCTGCCTTTCAGACATTTACATGTATTAAAAGTACGTATACATACATACACGCATATTAATCTGAAAGGTACGTCGACAGAGTGAAGGCTGGATGAAATGGAGAAAGGAATGATACAGGAAGGTAATGAGGTTAATTATCGACAGGTAAACATCCAGTTGGATTCTAACTCGATGTAGGTAACCAAAAAGTTCGCACTTAAAATTTGTCTACAGTTTGACATTTCTGAAGGTGAGCAGACTTGGTTGCGGAAAGAATGAGAGAAAAGAGGCTGGAACAAAGTAGTGGGTGATAATTATAGGGGCTGATATTATAAACGAGACATTCTTCTCGCATTGTAACCGACGAAACTAAAAACAAAAGAGGAGGTTCTATGTTCCCTCATTATCATCATCAGCCTACGTTAGTCCACTGCTGGACATAGGCCTCCCCTAATGAGCGCCATAGCGCCCTGTCTTCAGCATGCCGCATCCAGCATCTGCCAGCAGTCTTTCGCAAATCGTCACCCCACCAGGTCGGAGTATGTTTCCTAGGATGGATTTTTTTGTATGTTCGTTAATTTTTCTGTCAAGGCAAGGACAGTTTTTTTTTTTCGTTTTTTTATGAAAGATGGTTCCAAGTTGGTGCTATAAAAAAATACACTAAGGAATTTGAATCAGTTTTTAGTTTTTTCAAAGCTATCAAAATATTTGAAGTTACACAGAATATCCCGGTATCGTGCCACCTCAAATCAAATGTCACGAGAGTCAAAGAAGCTGTCATGTAGTTGCGAAGAGGAAATAACAGGGTGATTGCACACAAGCACCATATAATCAGAATTATCCTCGGTGAATGGCCGATCGTAACTCGTGACCGTGGCTGTGGCAAATACTTGCTCAGGTACTTTTGGCGAGATCATGATAGATCAAAAGTACCTAAAATAATTCCTTCTAGGCTATAAATAAATAAAATAAAATAAAATCTCTTTATTTCGGATATCTTGGATCCATTTTGGGTTAGTAAGCAAGCACACAAACATAAACAATGAAAACGAAAGAAAGAGTGTTAGTAGACATCCATAACTTAAATACTAAATATCTAAATTATTTACAAACGCATGCCTCGTTCCCAGATCATCATAATAAATAAAATAATAAATAATAATGCTGGACAATTCACACAGCAATATCTAGCCCCAAGCTAAGCAGAGCTTGTGTTATGGGTACTAGATAACTGATATACATAATATAATACAATTCATAGATAGATATTTTTTATTATATATAGAAAACGACCAGAACACCCTGAACAAATGTCTGCAGACCGTACACACATTTGTCCCGAGGCGGGAATTGCACCCGCAACCTTCTGCGCCGCAGAAGGTAATGTAGAGATGTTTGCCGGAATCACTGCGAACCAGGCATGCCCACAGCGGCGACGAGAACCTATCGACTATGGTTTTCAGGATGTTGTTGTGGCTATAGTGTTAGACTTTTCTCACAACAGTGCTTATTCTACTCAGGGTGTTTTCAAGATATGAGTTAAAACGTATCTTCTAGACCTTTGTGATACATCGTTGGCCACCGATTAGGTAAGATTGAGGTCAAACGAAGGTCTATAGACTATAAAAAAGAAACATGAATGGGTCACACGAATATTAGTTACGAGTACCTACTAGGATCCTGTTAAAATCTAAGGTAACAATAATAAGCTGTCTATGGCCCGTATTATAAAAGCTTGCTCAGTCATCTATCTACGTTTGAGTGACGCTTTTTTAAGGTATAAACGTCACTCAAGTCTAGACTGAGCAAGCTATGACTGAGCAAGCCTTACGGGCCTAAGTTTACCTGAACAAAACATGATTTAATTTCGATAAATAAATTCTCAGTTAGTCCCGACCATTCCTGTGTATATTATTCTTCATCAATGGACGATTTGGAAAACTCTTTCAATCTTTTAGGAGTTGGAGAACCCGAGGTTGTCCCATAAAAACGTTATTCCCGAAGAATTAGTATCTTCACCTCACCTCAACAGCCTTATATATAATAGTCCACTGCTGGACGAAGGCCTTCCCCTTATTTTATCTCATGGGGTAGTAATGGCATAATCCCCACGCTGGGCATGCGGGTTGGGGATCGCAGTTTGGTGGTAGATCTATTCTGCAAGAGGCGCTGCTGCCCGCCCCCCGGTGTATGTCCCTTAGTCACCTCTTACGACACCCACGGGAAGAGTTGGGGTGGTGCAAATTCTAAGTCGGCACCACACGGCTTTTTTCTGTGAAAGCCATTATTTAGGTTCCAATAATTGGACCTTCATTCAATTATTGTAACAATCCATAGTAGGACTGAGCACAACAAAAGGATTGCCAAAACCAGTCCAAGTCTGACTTTAACAATGCAAATTATCCAAATCCGTTCTCTTATCAGAATCCTTTTCTATTCGCTTGTCAGCCACAACTCACAGATAAGGGTGAAGTCGTGAGTCATAAATAAGAGATTAACAACTCCAGTGACCAAGTTATTATAAATTCAGAAAGAAAATAACAATCAAATAAGAACTATTATTTGCAATAGAAACAATTGAGCTAACTGCAGACTGTTGCAAACAATCTACAGGTAGCTCAACTGATCCATATCAATACCAGTCGGAAGTGTGCCCAAGACACTTGCTGCATTACCCCGCTGTGTGGCAATGTTAATGCGCTGCGCCAGATACTCACCAGCTCTCGGGTCACGCGTCGCTTCGACCAGACGCTCAGATATTTTTTTTAAACCCGGAGATCCTTCTCCGGTCACGCGTAAAGTCAAGTAATAATCATTAATTATCAAGGAAAAAACAATAAAATAATTACAACTAATATTTACACTTACATCTATTTTCTAAAAATCTAAGCCGTCACCAGAAGGCAGAGTGCCCAGAATGCTGGCAGCATTGCCACGTTGAATGGCAATGCTAATTCGTTGACCTAAACAAAAGCCAGCATTCCGATCACCTGTGGACTCTATTAGGAAGTAATTATATCCTTCTTTTTCTAGTAATGTTGATCTTCCATCTAACCAATGTGCACTTTTTAAATGAGGCGTCTCGGACATAACATAAGATAAGTACAATGGCCTTTAATATAGGCCATAGACATTTTAATAAGGACATAAATGGCCTTATCGCTTAAAAGATCTCTTTCAGGCAACCTTTAATCATCATCATCATCATCATCAGCCTTTTTCAGTCCACTGCTGGACATAGGCCTCCCCTAATGAGCGCCATAGCGCCCTGTCTTCAGCTTGCCGCATCCAGCATCTGCCAGCAGTCTTTCGCAAATCGTCATCCCACCTGGTCGGAGGGCGTCCTACACTACGTTTGCCGAGTCGCGGTCTCCACTCAAGAACACGTTTACCCCAGCGGTTGTCAGGCAACCTTTAATAATGAAGGAAAAATACAAAATAAAGAAATAACTAACTTGACAAATAACTGCGCCATATACGTTTAATAAGACATTATCATTTTTAGGGATCTGTATACCCAAAGGGTAAAACGGGATCCAATTACTATGATTCCGCTGTCCGTCAGTCCGCCTGATATTTAGGTATATTAGTTTGTTAGACTGTTTATATTATTTTATGTATTAGTTTATGCAATTAGTGTAGGATAGAAAACATCTATCTTTATATCTTTTGCAATCTTGCCCACTTATACACACATGTCTCCCTCTCTCATTAAGGTTTGCTGGAAGAGAACTCTTTTTAGGGTTAAGCTCGCCTTTGCGATATCTCTCTTGTTATAAGATTTAAATAAGGTTTTATTAGTGCAATAAAGAATTAAGAATTAGACTCTTTGTAGGGTGCTGAGTGCACTGCACCTTGAGTTACTAAGCTACTTTTGGCGCTATTAGTCGTTCTAGCCAGTTCACTTCGTGACTAGCAGATCTCAAATCCGCCACCGGCGTCTGCCCTTGGACTAATTCCACACCTTTGTGCCATAAAGGTCAATTGGAAAGTAACACTGACCATACATAAAGATATTATATTCCTATTTGTAGCGTTGTTTGGGTTGCTTCTGTTGAGCAGTGAACGTAGACGGGCTGATGATGACCATGATGATGTAGGATGTTGTCTTTAACGAAGCTTTTTCATATTAAAATATTTCTAAAAAAATTCAACCAGACGGAAAAAACTCAGAGGACCAGACTCCCCGAGGACCCAGATTCTTTAAGGTCCTGGCTGCAAAATGAAGGTAGCATGTAGCCGTGTGGTGACGGCTTAGAATTTGCCCCACCCCAACTTTTCCGTGGGTGTCATAAGAGGCGACTAAGAGACATACACCGGGGGGCACAGCGCCTCTTGTAGATTAGACCGAACTGCGATCCCCAACCCGCATGCCAAGTGTGGGGATTATGGGCATTACCCCTCATGAGATAAAAAATCAGGGGGAGGGCTGCGTCCAGCAGTGGACCATTGTAGGCTGTCGAGGTTGAGGAGACCCTTAAAGCATTCAACATGGCCAGACTGATCTCGCCGTGGAATAAGAAGTTAGAACTTTACGATAAGGCTCTTCCAACCTTTTAGTTATTACCCGCTTCGTCTACCTATTATTCTAGGCTCTCCTCGGCTAGGCCCTGCATAGACTTTGCATTATATTGACGACCTCTGTGGCGTATACCACCACATACCCATAACACAAGCTCTGTTTAGCTTGGGGCTAGATAAAGCTCTATGAATTTTCATACGACAATGACATCCTCTTCTCTCTGATCCAAATCATCGCCATCTATGTAGGTCTCTGAGTGCTGAAACCAGTACTCAGAGGTAGGATTTTTACTTTTTAAAAGGCTGGTTCTAATAAAATATCTACACAAAGCCTAATCGGTGATGCAACGCAAGGTCAAGAAGAACTCGAATTGATTCTGCATGCAATATAATAATAACCGATTACCGGAAAGAAATATCTGATTTCTTTAGCTTGTTAGTATCGCTGCTAGACTTATACTAATTCAATACGATACGATACAGTATTTACATAAGTGAAAAACAATTGGCAGCGTAATTTATTAACCAAATTCAAAAAGAAAGAAGATATATGTATTTATGAAGATATTTTTTTATGAATTTATGAAGACATTTTTACAAAAGGAAGAGGTTATAGGGCTGTAGTTTTTTTAAGTATGTTCGCCGATTTATTCGCCGTGGACCGATTTAGATTTTTTTTTGCTATTAGGATATCCTAATAGATAGGGGATGATTCCGCAATGGTCCCGAAGTTATACCTGATTAGGTATAACTTCGGCACCATCACAAATAGATTTTGGTGGCAACCAAGGGCAACTTCGATTCACTGCCTAAACTAAATAGAATAAGTTTATTACAGAGGCTTTAAAAAAAGCTTATAATAGGTATCACAAACTGAGCGACGGATTTTTTAAATTTTCTTTGTTAAACGGAATAATAAGATGAAGAAGAAGTAGGTGGCGGCGATAGTTTGGGTGGGGTATGCGCCTTAAGGTAATTTCCATCTCATGGGAATTCATGGGATATAAAGTAGTTTACGAGTACGTTACTCTCACGGGTTACTCTCCATCCTTTCAACTAACTCTATGCCCAAAGTCAAGTTGATTGGTTGCTTAGTTAGGGCGTGAAGGAAGTATGTATAAACAAGCTCACTTTCGCATTTATAGTATTAGTATAGAAACCCATTTAAATGCAATCGCTGTTCAACACTTGCTTTTATAAAAGCTACCGCCGCCACAGCAACAAAGCAAAGTCGGTAAGGTAATTTCTAGTTTTTTTTTATAATGTTTTAAGTCGATTCACACATATTTATCAGTGAAGTCAGAGTTCAGCTTATATCCAAATCAAGTGATGATTTATGGGCCCACCTTCCGGAAACTTAAGTCTTCGGCTTGACGAGGTCAATCGCTCCAGCAGCCCATAACTGGCCCATAAAAGATTTCGCCTGTGAGATACGCGGCGACGTGGGCGATAGGTGCGAAGAACCTCATTCTTATTCATCTTGCTGCTCTTATCTCAAGCGGATATTTCTTTTTAATGAATTCACGTGTTTCGATAAACCTTTCGGCCCTTCGACTGGTTCGTTTTAGCATAATAACCCACTGCCCTCTATACATTCACGGCCAGTTTCCTCCCAATTACCGAATTTTAAGATGGTCGTATGTTGACCGGACCGTAATACTGAGATACAAAATATTGATAAAAGGCCGTAAACGGTACAAAAATAATTCTTTTTTATCCGAGTATGTATGCAAAACTTCACTACAATATGGGGTGTACCGGGTGTACCTAATAAAAAATATAATAATGCTGGACAATTCACACCTAATTATCTAGCCCCAAGCTAAGCAGAGCTTGTGTTATGGGTACTAGATAATTGATATACATAATAGAATGCATTACATACATAGATAGATAAATGTTTATCTGTGTAATGTATTGTATTATGTATATCAATTATCTAGTACCCGTAACACAAGCTCTGCTTAGCTTGGGCTAGCCCCAAACTAATTAATGCTGATGATATTTTTTATTACACATAGAAAACGACCAAACCCCCCATAAACAAATGTCTGCAGATGGTACAAACATTTCTTCCGAGGCGGGAATCGAACCCGCAAACTCCTGCGTCGCAGGCAAACCTTCGCCCACCGCACCACAGAGGTCGTCTGTGGCGTGATATGAATCGGAAACTACGTTTGTATGGGAACTTAGAGGTACTCATCAATTTTAAGATTTGTTATCGGTTGACAGCATAACCTAGATCAGGCTAATTCAATCAATAATCAAATCAAACAGTAGATAAATGATGAGAATATTATCACATTGTTGATTGTAAATACTCAGGTATTTCAAATCACGGAGTCATTTGTTTGTACGGGTAACATCAGTCAACCGTCAAGAGATGACTCCCACGGCTAGCAAACAAGATCAAACAAGACTGTTTATTCTTAGAAAGGCATGACATTACGCATCCAATGGATAATTAAGAAGTCAGGGTCAAGTAACAATGGTTTCGATGGATTGCTAAACAATTTTGGTTCTATTGTAAAACTTCTGCATAAGGTAAGAGAGGTAATGAGCTTCGAAAAGTTAAGGTACTTGTACGGTGTAGAGTTAGCTACTCAATGGATTTTATCTCAGTAATCCATGCTTCCATACAATCTATATTTATAAAAGAGAAGAGAAAACGAGCTGACATATCAAGAGATCTCTGAAACTACAAGAGCTACGAAGATAAAATTTTGGATGAAGTTTCCATAAAGGACGTAGGCTAAGATCGGATTTTTGGAAATTCGTTTTTAATAGTAGTTTAAATGGGGTTGTAATAGAATAAAGAGGATTTATAGGATTTTTCATAACTTTAAAATCGTAAAGGATTGGTTATACAACTTTGGCGGCATAGCACGTGGAGACCAACATTACATAGGGTACTAATTTCTGAAGTCCACGTGAATGAAATCGCAGGCGGATCAGCTAGTAATATTATACATGCGAAAGTTTGGATGTATCCATAGATGGATGTTTGTTACTTCTTCACGCCAAAACTACTGAAAGGATCAGGTTGAATTTTGCGTTCAGGTAGTTCTAGTTCTAGATAAGGCCGCCCATTGTCCCATGTAATATTTCTTTTTGTAATGTTCTTTTTATGGTGTACAATAAAGTGTTTTTGTATTGTATTGTATGCTACTTTTTATCATATAAATCAGTTCCCATGGGATAGAAATAACCTTAGAACCTTACCATAGAACCAAGCATGTAAAGCGGCGGCTAGTGATACTTTACACGATTATTATAAATGCGAAAGTTTATATGGATGGATGGATGTTTGTTGCTCAATTACGCCAGAACTACTGAATGGATCTGGATGAAATTTGGCACAGAGATAGATTATAGTCTGGAATAGCACATAGGCTATATTTTATCCGGGAAGTCCCACGGGAACGGGAACTACGCGGGTAAAACCGCGAGGCGCTGCTAATATATTATATATTTGAAAGTAACTTCGTCTGTCTGTTACCGTTTCAGGCCTAAACGGCTGAACAGATGTCAATAAAATTTGGCAGAGAGGTAGGTAGTATCCCGGGGACTGACATAGGCTTTTTAATTTTTATCCCGGAAAAGCGCGAGCGAAGCCGCTGGTAGAAGCCTAATATCGAATTGTTGTGCATAGTTTTTGTTGTGATATTATATCGAATGCTGTAATAAAAAATAAATGACAGTAAAAAAGGCGATTGGTACCTTCTCAATTGAAGCATGTTATTGCGTGAGTCACATTCAAAGTGTATAATATTAAGTAACACTTCTAAAACATCGTTAGATCTAGGAAGGTTTTACTGTCAAGACCATGAAAGTCTCAAAATAATGCATAATAGTTTCATAGATACGAACTCAATTGTAACATAATTCTAATTATAAATTAGAATGTAGGTATCCGTTGGTATTAAGTCTTTATAGTGTTAAGTATGTATTTTAGATTATCTTTCGTACACCTCCTGCATTCACAATTCATTCCATCCAAAGGTTGATTGGAAGAGATCGCTTCTAAGCGGCGATAATGCCGCCCATTTTATTTATCTTATGTTATGTCTCTATGTAATGTTATTTTCTGGTGTACAATAAAGAATTTTTGTATTGTATTGTATTATTACAATAAATTTGTAAGCATTTTCTCTAGTCTTCCGTTGGGCCTGGAAACCTTTAGACAGGTCACTAGAAAAACACAAATTTACTGACATCGTTTATTTTAAGATACCTTCTTCTGCACGTTTACGAATAACGATCACCAGAGTTGTGAATCAACTTATGAATTCTAGGCAAAAAGCAACCACTGAAGCAAATCCTAGCATTTGCATGATCGATGTTATTGTAATACAGACTCCGAAGATAGCTTTAACTCGGGCCTCTTGACCTCGAAGATTCGAATGCCGTGACGAAAAGACAGACAATAGAACAAAATATAACAAGTATAGCTAAACTCCAGGCGAGCACACATCGGAAGAATTAGATGACGTATTAAATAAATAAATAATGGTTGGACAATTTACACAGCATTATCTAGCCCCAAGCTAAGCAGAGATTGTGTTATGGGTAGGTACTAATTAACTGATATACATAATACAATACATTACATAGATAGATATTTTTACTATACATAAAAAACGACCAGAACACCCTGAACCTGCAGATCGTACAAATATTTGTCCCAAGGCGGGAATCGAACCCGCAACCTTCTGCGTCGCAGTCGGATCTTCGCCCGCCGCGCCACAGAGGTCGCCGTATTTTTGGCAAGTGTCGCGATTGCTGGGCGTATGAGATCCGTAAATGCCTATTGACAGAGAAAACGGCGTTTCAAGACTCGTCAAACTTAGTGTAGGACGCCCTCCGACCAGATGGGATGACGACCTACGACCTGGACCTGACAGATGCTGGATGCGGCAAGCTGAAGACAATACAAAACCAAACAAACATAAAATCAGGTACCAGGCTATTTATTAACCTATTCCATACGCTAAGGCGCTAGGGTGTTCATTATGGGCCCTATGGGCTGATGATGAATTAATTCTTCAGGGCAGGGTGCAAAACTAAAATATTAACAACAATTTATTCACTTACGAGACAGCCTGTCAGGGCTGTGTTACTTTTAAATTAGTGAGTCATGCCTTAATAGAATAATGGTACCCCTATTATTTAATTAAGAACCAGAGAGAGGGTGTAGCGCTCACACTACCAATCTTTTTGTGTCCTTGTCGGTATCATAGTAGTGAAGTATCAAAAACTGCGTCGTATTTGTCGACCTCAGTGGCGCAGCGGGCGAGAGTCTGCCTGCGACGCAAGAGGTTGCGGGTTCGATCCCCGCCTCGGAACAAATTTGTGTACGATCTGCAGAAATTTGTTCCGTTGGTCTGGGTGTTTTCTATGTATAACAAAAAATATCTATCTATGTAATGTATAATATTACGTATATCAGTTATCTAGTACCCATAACACAAGCTCTGCTTACTTTGGGGCTAGATAATGCTGTGTGAATTGTCCAGCATTATTTATTTATTTATCATAGTGGTGAAGTATCAAAAACTGCGTCCTATTTGTGCTGTTCGTAAATAACTATCCCAAATCCTTCAAATTGCCACAGTCACGCTTGATCCTCCCCTCCACCCATCTCTTAATTGTTTTTTGTTAAAATATTATTTGTGGAGGACAAGCGAATGGCCACTTAAGAAAGTTAAGATGTGGTGTAAGATGGAGCACGCTTTCCCAGAATCTTCCTTACCTTGATAGGTATTGATTTAGATAGGCTCAACCTCAACAGCCTTTAACGGTCCACTGCTGGACGCAGGCCTCCCCCTGATAACCGCTATATTGGCTTTTATCTCATGGGGAGTAATGCCCATAATCCCCACGCTGGGCAGGCGGCCCAGCCCGCCTGCCCAGCGTGAGTAGTCGCAGTTCGATGGTAGATCTATTCTGCAAAAGGCGCTGCTGCCCGCCTCCCATATGTCTTAGTCGCCTCTTACGACACCCCGGAAAGAGTTGGGGTGTTGCAAATTCTAAGATCCAAACATCACAAACAAGCGCGGTCTTCCACAAAGCTCTTGATTAGTATTGATTTAAGATAAGCTCATAGAGACAATAATTTTCCGTTGAATGAAATCCCACTGACCTGGAATCGTAACGTATAGGTAGTTAGATTGTAAACCGGCCTGATGGAGGTTTCTGTTACAGGCTGCATTTCTATGCTGATCATTTTATTAAACGCGGTGAAATTTTATGTTCATACGATTAATTGGACAGCATTATTGAGATGCCGATATAGAAATAGACAATTATCTATCTATCCTACTTCTCTACCTTTTACTTTATTTTAATTCTAAAAGTCCGATCCGGCTTCGCCCTTCGTATATTCCATAGCCTATGGCATCAGGGATAATGTAGGATTCTAATGGTGAAAGAATTTTTCATATCGGTTCAGTAGTTTCGGAGCCAATTCAATTCAAACAAACAACCAAATCTTTCCTTTTTATAATTTTAGTATAGACTAGCTTACGCTCGTAGCTTTGCGTGTGCTTTTATTTAAGGCATATAAAGTAGCCTATATGTTATTCAAGGTCTGGACTAGAACTAATTAAATGCCAAATTGCAGGAATATGATCTGGCTTGAACATTTGAGCACCAAAACAACTAATAAATCATTTTTTTTCTTATTGTTTAGAAAATAGTCTGCCTTAAACCCGTAAAAACACGTTTTTCTCCCCCAGACAATATTGGTAATCAAAAAAGGATATTGGCATCGCTGTCGGATGAGTCACGCACCATGACGTCACACCACATGGTCACCATGCCCAGACGGTATCCTGACATGCATAACTTAGTATTGATGTGTAGCGCGATTTATAACTTGAGCTTAATTTACTTGAGCTTACTAAGCTTTAGACAAAAATGAATACAGGAATTGATTCATTGAACAAGGGACCTTAGATGATTATATATGATAAATTACCCACCGTATTGAGTAATTTAATTGTTTTAAAAACAAAAATCCTTAACCTTTAACCGGTTTTTAAGTTTCGTGGGAAAAATAACTTCGACAAAAAAGTAGGTACTTTAAAATATGTTTAAAAATCAACGACAAACTTCATTTAATGTTAGGTAATGCGAGAGTCCAAGTAGCTGGAGCCGCTTGGAGCAGACTGGCTTTAGACAGAGAAGCATGGAAAGAACGAAACCTGGAGGAGGCTTTCAAACTTAAAGTGGTACTTGCACATTATTATTAGAAAATAGTAATATGGATGAATTTTTATGTTGTGGAAGTAAATAAAGCTTGTTATTTTATTTATTTATAATACGAGAGTATTTATCATATTTAAAGATGTATACAAAATCTAATAATATATATCTGGGGAGGCATGCACCGGCGTCAGCGAGCTGCTGGCCTTCCTAGAGGACATCGGGTGGCTAGATTAGCAGCCCACCACCCGATACGCAAAAAGGGCCCACCTGTGGCCTAGTTGCAGAAACCAGTCCAGAAACAAGTAACAAGTAAGTAATATATATCTAATAAATATAGGATACAAGCTTCTACCCGCGGCTTTGCTCGCGCTTTTCCGGGATAAGAAGTAGTTTATGCCCGTCTACGGGATATCATCTATATTCCTGCCAAATTTCATTAAGATCCGTTCAGCTGTTTATGTATGAAAAAGGAATATAGATAGACCGACAGATATAGTAACTTTCGAATTTATAATATTACTAGCGACCCGCCTCGGCTTTGCACGATTACTATAATATGCATGTATTATACCTACATAAAAAACATTCCTCTTGAATCACTCTATCTATTAAAAAAACCGCCTCAAAATATGTTGCGTAGTTTTAAAGATCTAAGCATACATACGGATTACGGACAGACAGACAGCGGGAAACGACTTTGTTTTATACTATGTAGTGATTAGTATGAATTTCCTGTAGATAGCGATAAAAGTTTCAAAGTAAAAGAACATATTTACTTTCATGTTACCTTTCATACAAAGCGTAACCATTAGGATATTATTTCTAATACGAAAATAATAGACTAAACAAAAATAACGATAGTGAAAGCTTATCGAGCTTAGACCACAGAATAAACAACAGTTTAATTTAAACTACCATAATGACAGGTACAACACCTTATCAAAGTTTTGAAAGCGGAGAAAGCAAGGTATAGTTATTTTGTATTCATACTTACATTAAAATAGCCGATATTGTTTTCAAATGAATATACAACTTTCTTTTGGGTTCTAAACAATTAGCGAATTGCGCAACTACAAAGAATAGGTTTAAATTCAGAGCTTGTAGATATTATTATTCAAAAAGTAAACTTCAAATCATGTACAGGTAAAAATACAATACAGTACAAAAATGTACATTCTATCGTTACTTTTATATAATTTTTTTTTTTGCGTTTATAATATGATTATTTATTTAAAAATAATTACAACTAATATTTACACTTACATCTATTTACTAAAAATCTAAGCCGTCACCAGAAGGCAGAGTGCCCAGAATGCTGGCAGCATTGCCACAGACAGTACAAAACACTTTATTGTACACCAGAAAAAGAACATTACAAAAAGACATATTACATGAGACAAGTACAATAGACTAATGTATAATAATATGAAGTCCTATAATATAGATTCAAATTTACTCTAAAATATAACAAAAAACACTTATACTAATAATAATAACAGTAATAACTTTGTAGTAGGTAAAACTTCTAGTAATCTGTGGATAATGCTATTTGTTGTACATTTCGGATTACATAGAATAAGCACATTATATAATAAGTCTGTATTGTTTAATTATTTATTGTCCAAAATAAAGAAAAAATAAAAATTTAGCTGTAACATTAACGATTCGATTAAAGTTACTGTCAAACATTATCGTAAGATAACTAGTTTACATCGAAAACCTAATATTGTATACCTGCTTGCACGTATCGGCATAATCAAGAGTGTTATCGAATTTCAAATAAAATCGATAAGCTATATCAATGTTTACACAGAACAGCCAATATATTCAAATGTAACGGTCCTTTATGAACCAAATCAAATTAATTTAAATGCATATTAAACCAATGAACAAGAACCTGTTGCTATACAAAATACAATAACAATCACCCTAACACTTATGAATAAAAACGAAAAGAAAGGATCAATGGAACTCCTGTTACGTTGACAAAAGATATAGTTTTAATAGAGGCGCAGAATTCTCAGAAAAAAACTATATAACAATAAACAAAGGGACATAAAGGAAACAGCCGTAAACTTGTGATAAGTAGGCAAGAATTTTAAAAGTCTGTTTGTGTGAACTGAGCACAAACGTGTTCTATTTATGAAATAAGATTCTTAAAATGGAGTCTTGCAGGAAGCATAGAGTTCGAATGTAAACATTATAATGTAAACATGGTGAGCGATAGCAACTTAACTGGCAGGCCCCTGCAGTGTAAACATATGGGAATGGGAGGCATGGGAGCCCAAATAACAGAAACAAGATAAATATTACAAAAAAATTAAAGAATATTTTAGATGCTCTTAAGGAGTATTTAAATGTAAAACAAATTTCGATCAGATATTTGAATAGGTATGATAGAAGTATGATAGAAAGAGTAAAATATATAACTCATATAAAAGAAAGTGGTAGAGCAGCGATGGAGAACATTTAAAATATTCCGTTAAAACGCCTGACCTTTATACCAGCAGCGAAACAATTCAAACAAATTTTCGTAACGTAAAAACAACAAAACACGTTAACAACGGGTACTTAGGGTAAAATTATAGCAAAAAACCATAAAGCCTGTAAATGTCGAGCACTCACCTCTCGGTATATGGACGTCATTTCTGAGGTTTGCTAAAAGTTTTGTTTACAAAATCTAAAACAGAGCGATCACAATCTAAACGCACATTTCACCAAGCGCGTTTACTATTTATTGCTGGTAGTGTACAAAGACCCGTTAAAAAAATGTCAAAGTCAAACTTCCCGCGCAAAATGTTTTTTTAAAATAATGAAGCACTCGTGTTGGCGCGTGTGACGCGCTCCGTGTTTAGTATCGGCACTGAGCGACAGGCGAGACGCGCTGACAGTGTTGTTCCTAACAGATTAGGTGTTGCCGTATACAACGTCGAAAATTGCCGTATTTTTAGGGAAAATTGAAAAAAGTGCCGTATTGCTCGTATTATTTATTTTCTATTAAAAACAAGAACTAAAAAGAAACATTAAATATATACATAGATTTATTCTTCACCGTATAGGTTTTGAATACCTTCCAAGACCTCTGATTCACTCGTACTTAGGTCATGCTGTTTTTTGTCTTTCATTTTACGAATCATTTCGTTTGACACTTCCATCTTTGTACAATTTCCATTATTACGTATAGCTTGTTTGGCTAAAAGAGTTCCATTTATTGTTGCTGTTATTAGTTTGTTACGAAGTCTGGTTTTTATATTATTGACCTCGCTGAAGACCCGCTCGCAGTCTGCGTTAGAGTGTGGCAGGCATAATACATTTAAAGCAAAAGATGCTAATGCCTTCAGTTCAGTTACTTCACGGATGTTAATCCAGAACTCATCAGTTTTCTGAGAGCTAATTTAATATAATGATAGTTTATTTACCACAGGTAACATTCTCCATTCATCATCAATTTTTTGGAGATCGTCGGCATTATTGACGATTCGTGGCAACTTTTGCATAAGCGGCAAAATGGATAAGTGGCCCATTAAAATGGAAACATAAAGTACTACGTATTTAATTTAAATATTGTCTTTGATTTTTGAGGTGTGAATTTTAATGAATAATTAATACAATTCAATCAATATGTAATAATATCTGTGGAGATCAAAAGAAAAAACTGTCAAGGAACAAAAAGTAACTGAATTAGTATCGCGTGTTTCTTCCTCTGGCCTTTTTGACTTCCTGTAACCGGTCTCTCATGCTCTAATTTCATTTTATAATCCATATATCTCCACTCTATACATATAAATATAATTTTTAATTTTATTTTTACAATTTTTAACACCTACCATCATGAGAATACTCAAGTGTTATCATATCACCATATTTATGTTTGGGCCACATTCCGCGCCGCTGAGTGTACAAATAGATGATATTTGGGGAATCCCCGAGTATAACACCGTGTTCGCTCGATGGTGCGTTTCGTTACTCGATGAAGACATTTTTAGATTTTTAGCATGCTCCAGTCAATTGCCGTATATTTTAATACGGTACTGAACTTGCTGCCGTATACCGTATTTTTGATGCATCGACTCCCTGAAAGCCGTATTTTACGGCAATTGCCGTATTGAGAACAACGCTGCGCGCTGAATGGAGTAACGCTCAGCTGCTGTGCTCAATGAACCATTCCAGTTCGTAGGTCACCGAACATCCTGACCCCACGGTTCTTGCAAGTTTCTCCACCCTCCATTCCAATAATTACTTACAAATAAGACAAGTATTCTTCGGTAATTTGTCTTGAATGCCAACAAAACCGCATCTAGTGAAGCATTTAACTTTTTGCGGCAGACATCCGAGTTCGACGACTGATCATTGAAATTATTTGTCATGGAACTGGTGCAGATTATTCCGTGCGGTTTCTTGTGGTATCAAGTGCACAATAAAATTGATTTGCTAAATTATAGACCATGTGAGATTTTATTAGATCAATGAACGCGACTAGTTGATTGATTTAATTCATTAGTACTGTTTTGTCCGTCTGCAGTTTTTGCAAATGTTCTTTGCAAATTGACTTTTAATAACCCAACGAGCTTTGAATTTTGTATCAGTGTTGCCATGTTTAACAATCTTGCTGTCCGTCACTTTGATCAATAGTGGCGGAAAATTACTATCGATCAAAGCTAATTCTATAAATTCTAGCTGTAACAACAGTCTCACGACAATCGGGTCTTATCGATTGTATCTCTCGTGGGAACGAAGCACAAAGAGCGGCCGCTGGTTTATACCCAATGTCTCTGGATAAGCATATAAATTCTGAGGGAAAATGCAGTGCCCATCTGAATTTTGAGATAGTGATCTTGATGGATAGATATGGCGCCCACGAGCTATAGAGTTGCGAAACCGTGTCCTGAATCGATAGTCTATTAGTTAGTTGTGTTTATAGTTTGTGTATGATGATGATATTTAATTCAGACGCCTTTTAATTATTAAAACTTTGCTCTTGATTTTTTATTTGTTTACAAAATAACCAAGAACTTTATTTTTGAAGTTATATAGGCATTCAAAACAGGATGTACGAATTTGTGTCATAAAAATCGAATAAGAATCGAAATATGCTAAATCTATTCACAAAGGAGGACCTCGACTCAAGGAACAAAATTCCATATAATCTACAAAGACATTCCTCGTCGGCGAGCAGAAAGGCGGCGCATGCGCATAGAGTTATCGGTCGATCGTAGTGCCGTATGGCGCCAGACCGAGGCTTCTAAATCACTCGATTAGAAAAAAACATATCATTATCTGCAGCAATAGAACAGCAGTTCATTAATAGAAGGCGGTTCCCAAAAAAACTAAAAACAAGTCTGGTATTCAGATGTTTAAAAAATAACGTAAAAGTTCTAAAACTAGGAAAACAAGTTTGCAAAATAAATTGCCAAAGAACAGATAAAATTATAGCTTTTACTCATTTCGACAGCTGAACCATTTAGCTTGATGTTGTAATTCATCTTTTTAAATGGATTATTCGGAAAGCTTATGTCTTTTTAATTAAATAAAAGTAGAGTCAATCAATTTTTTATAACTACCCACTTTTCTTTCATCTTATTAAATCTTCAAGTTCGCAAACGTGACTTAACTCGTGACTGGGTAAGACGTACTCGTAAAAATCCTTTACTAAAATAAAACGAAAGATATTTTAACTATTTTTGTTATATATTTCAATCCAGCTTCAGCAATGTACCTATATCTAGTATTTCGCAAAATATTATGTGATTTTTATCTCTCTGTAAAAGTAAAACTAAAAAACAATATTACGAAAACCTTACACCTATAATGCCAGTCGAAAATATGCTTAGGTCAATGGAACGTGAAAAATATGATTAGCTGACTCAAAAAAATTAGGAGCACGCACTAAACGACCGATAATACCGACACGCGTCGCTATTGCGGGGTTTCTCTTCGCAAATTCGACACTGCTTTAATCCGGTTTTTATGACAACTTTCTAGAGATTCCCCGCAAAAGTATCCTTAAAAGTGCTAATGGATTTTATCGGTCATTGTTAAGACCTCTATTTATAACCAGTCAAGAAATAAACTCCTAATAAAACGGAAACGCTTTAAGCTAAACGATACAGATCAGTAAATTGTTATAAATACAAAATAATTTATGTGAAAGCAAGAAATGTTTTCAGTGTTTAGAAATTTCAACTTGTTTAAACATAGACAGTTTTGAGCCCACGCACTGCTCTGGATTGGATGTTAAAGAAACGCTATAATCTAAATAGAACCTATCGAACATATCGTTTATGAAGTGGTTTGATTGCCTAGATGTCTCAAAGATAATGTCATCGACACAATTAAAGTTTCCGTTAAAACCAGACAGGCTAATTCGACATCAGTGGGCTTTGTTATTTTAAAATTAACGACTCCATATATTATCATGATCTTGACAAATCTAGCGACACACCCATCTTTGTTAGCAAAATTTATGAATAATTAATTATTTTTCTAAGTTATCATCAATCAAACTATGTTTTATGATTTTGTGAATGGGATTTTGGGAACGGCGACTATAAAACGAAATCAGCGAGACATGTCATCGTTGTTAAGCTGTAACGTGACTGTATTGTCACGATAGATATTATCGTGAGCGATATAACGCCACGATTGTGCATCATGCAACCTAAACATTGCGCGTATCTATATTATGCTAATTTTATACTATGTAGAGCCTTTTTAGAGCACTAAAATGGGAGCATTCCCTCGTACCGTGCTCGTACCTAATATCTATCACTCAGGTACCTTCTATAAGCACTCAGATTGTTATTGTGTACCCTTAAATAACTACTTGATGGGCCTTTACACCTACGCTTACCTTAATTATTAAAAGATAGAGTTGTTTGTATGCTATATATATGCCAACAACGGCAAAAACTCTATCTTAAATATACATAAGTCATAGGTCCACACCCAACTCTATAAATTGTCAAAAAAATATCATCATCATGATCATCAGCCTACATCAGTCCACTGTTGGACATAGGCCTCCCCTAATGAGCGTCATAGCGCCCTGTCTTCAGCTTGCCGCATCCAGCATCTGCCAGCAGTCTTTTGCAAATCGTCAAAATATGTATTATATGATTTAGATATTTATTTGCCGAGACAACAAAACATATAAACAAGAATTGCGTAGATTAAAAGGAAGAATCAAGGAGCACTATCTCGCCAGCGTAAAACATTAATTTCTACTGATATAACAAATGAGAAATGGATGAAGATATCCTTGTTCCATCGTTTTGTTTTTAGAAGTTTGTAATCTTTTATATAAATTGCATTCAGGCGAAGGATCATCTATAACTAGCCGGTATCAATGCTCTGATATATTACTATCATTTACTGGTTTCTATCAAACGATACATAATTGGGTAATCGTGTACTATGACGTACGATGTTTGACTTTAGAGCAAAATATTATTTTAAGTCGATATGCAATATTGAGTTAAATTTATTCAGAAAGAAAATAACAATCAAATAACAAATTTAAATTAAAACTAGTATTTACAATAGAAACAATTAAGCTATCTGCAAACTGAGTTAAATGTTCGCTAGTCATATTATTGTACTGATATAAATTTAGATAGTTATAAGGTTTATTTTTGTTTTATTAAACCTAAGAAATGAAATAAGTTCCCAAAAATTTTCGACTTCGGCGGGACTCGAACCCGCACCCCACTCTTAGTACATATATTTAAACCTTCCTCAAGAATCACAGTACCTATTAAAAAAAACGTATCAAAATCCGCTGCGTATTTCGTAAGATCTAAGCATACCTACATAGGGACAGACAGACAGCGGAAAGCGACTATTTATACTATGTAGTGATGGTATAGATTAGTTTTATTTTCATGCGAAGAATACTTTATATAAATAAGTTTTTATGACCTAAATAGTTTTAAGACTATATAAATAATATATCGTTAGTAAATATGTAAGTAGGTACCTAATATAATTTATAGTACTGTAATTCGGTTAATTTCTAAGTACCTTCGTCACTAACACAAATTTAGCTTAAATAAAATAAAATACTTCTTCTTTTGCGTTATTTAAGGCTCGGATTATTCTAGACTATTTACATTATTTTACAATAGGTAATATTTTTGAACTCACGATCTTCAGCTTTTCAAAGAGACACCAACCAAATACACCAATACAGAGAGAAAAAAAGAAATTTCCGTCAAATACCTATTTAAATAACTTATCTATTTATGTGGATATTTCTTGTTTGCATTCCGGGTGATTCTCGAAATTTGTTGCATGACTCACACTGTGCGAAAGTTTAAATACAAATTGAAATAATTGCTCTGATATTTAACTACCCTACATTTATGGACAGTCGTGAACAAAAGTTAAAAAGAATACAATTACCTACAAAATTGTTTTTGCAATAGTTTTTTAGTAGTGCAAAAACAAACAAAAATAAAAGGCTTCATTGAGTGCTTTGTGTATTCGGTTGATAAGTGGCCATTACCGCATACCACAAGGTTAATAAATAATAAAGCATAACATTGTGGTAAATAAAGCCACCACAATAAACTTATTGTCAAGCAAGACGTAGAGAGTAGAGTAAGCCAAAAAAGTTTATTGACTTTTGCCCGAGATTGTACCGAGCTATCATAACTTTAATAACCCGTTCCATGCAAGTTATTCATAAATTAATTAAATTATATTATTTATACCCTATTATTATATGTAAATAAATTATAAATTACGAGTACATCCAGTAATATCTATAATAGTAGTATTAATTGAGCTTGAACTATGATTGATGTCACTTTCTCTGTTTTTTAAGTATTCTTTAAATTAATTAATTGATACTGCATGAAATATTTTTGGGCTATTTGTATAAGATATGGAATACATTTTAAATGGTACTTATTTATTAAATTGTTTTTTTAGTATTACATCATATCATCATCAGCCTATTTCGGGATACTACTTACCTCAATGTCAAATTTCAATGATCAGTTTAGCCATTTAGACGTGAAAAGGTAACAGACAGATATACAGACAGAGTTACTTTCTAATTTATTAGATTACGAGTAATTATGGATACCAAAAATGTACAACCTAGAAGTTCCCTAGGTGTGGATAAACACTATAAAAATAAAACACCATGTAGAATCATGAGAGAGTTGTTTTTTTATTCTGATTTCAAAACAAGTGATTTCCCTAGCATCTAATTTCCCAGATCGATTCCATTCCAACGAGCTGCGCGCGCGCAATCAGCCGTAGCCATAGGTCATGGGAAGCAAGGGAGCAATCTCAGGATGATAGGCTGAGTACCGTATTGACATACTTGATGTGGCTTTCACACTGTCCGAGCGATAAAAACAGGAAAGATTTGTTTGTTTGTTTGAATTGAATAACCTCCGAAAATCGTGGACCGATTAGAAAAAAAAAATTATTGCATTCATGTCCATTGCTACAAGATGTTACACTTTTATGGTAGAATCTACATGGACCCCAGTTAGGGTGTTGCAACGTTTTGAGTGCGAGTTCTTATTATATGAAAGTGATTTTTTTACATTGTTAATTTAATCATCTGCAAATATATAAATTCTTTTACTATTAAAATACTACATTATCCCTGATGAAAATAGGCGATAGAATATAACCGTGAGAAGCTGGACGGACCGCTAGTGCTATATAATATTCTGCAGAATCTAGAATATTAGGTAGATACACAAAAGTTTCAAGTCAACCACTAATAAGCTAAGTTCTTACGCTTTGTTGTGTTCGTAAGGTATGTTATATACCTATAATAATATGTATGTTATTCTATGCTATAAAAAATGGTTGGAATAGTGAAATTAATTGTCTACTATTACCTGAAATCGTCACCTGAATTTCTTTATTTTTGCATTGAAAAGAATTATCTTTTCGATAAGTTTTACCTTAAGCGGTACTTCGAAGATGTACAAAAAAAATTCTTTATTATTTTATTTATTCTTTCATTCTATATGAAAATAGTTTCTGTCCGCGGCTTCGCATGCGTTGTTTTATGTAAACGTTTAAAGGTTATTTCTATCCTCACTGGAACGGGAACTGTTTTATGGGATAAAAGTAGAGTAAATTTGATTCTAGGCTTATCATCTATGCAATTCAATTTCAGCCCGATCCGGTCATTAGTTTTATCGTGAAGAAGTAACAAACATCTATCCATCCATCTAAACTTTGGCAATTATAATATTACGATCTTGGACTATCGCTTTGTTGACATACCAAACGATATCGTGCCGTACAGTGTGAAATCTCTAGGAGGATGATAGGCTCAAGAACCGTACTGACACACTTAGCCGCAGCCATTTCTTCACGGGTATCTATCACTCCATTAGACAACATAACATCTGGCCCTTTGAGGTGCTTAAGGGACCACCACGACAGTTGATTGTATCATGCCACTTCTGATATTAAATAATTTCAATAATATTAATAAATAGCAATGGGCGAAACACAGAGATTATAGAGAGATCTAATATCTTTCTTGGGATTTGGGAGAGACTTTTGTCCAACAGAGGGACGAATCAGGATAATAAAAAACTGTCTGCCGATTCAACATGGCGTCGTTTAGGAGAGGCGTATACAGTACCACAAGTGACATTAAAGGCAATACAATACACGAGATCCCATTACGAAGCTCACGTCTTCGTCGCACTAACTTCGTTCGTTTCTACGTTCGTCACAAAGCTTTACCTCTGTAATTTTAGTAAAGTTGCCTAATTTTCGAATTGCAACTTTTAGTACGCGAATCTAATTTGAACAAGGCCGGTTTTTGTGATTTTCCACAATTACCTCTAGTTTAAATTACGCCAACTCACAGAATTAATTCACATTACGCTGCATATCTTCTACTTTCCAAACCATATCACTATGTTCAACCAATTCATATGTTAATAAGTATTACTCCAGCACTGTAACCGTATCTTGTATTTTTCTTCGACTAACTGTAGCTTGTGAATTGGTCCTCTTTGTTTCCCTTAGTTTATTGGTATGGGCTCGAACCGTTATGGAGCACTCTCAATGATTTACTAAAGAACATCTTGAATGGATAGTGACCAAATGGTCAGTTAACTGCTTAGTGCTGTGCGAACAGAACAAAATGCCTTGGATTTAATACATCTGTGGATGGGGATCATAAAAATAATAAACTACAAACAGAAAAATATATTTTATTTGACGTTGAAAATGTAAAAACATTAATAACCCGAAACTAAAGATTCATTAGATTGGACCCATCGGACTATACATGGATAAAATTGGATAGGAATGTACATATTTGGATTCCTTTCTTACGACCTCGCATAAGTAGAAAACAGCAAGAAAATGAGGATGATCGCCTATCTATAGGATAGTTCGTGATCATTGATTCCACATTAAAATGGATTTATGCGAAATTCAGTATCAAAATAGAGAAATTGGTTAGAAATCAATGAGGGTATTGACAGCTTATTGCACGATATTTAGTTATTTCTTAACTTATGTTTCCCAAGAGCGCAGGCCGCTGTCTATCTACAGTCTACACTAATATTATAAAGAGAACAGATTTGTATTTTTGTATGTAACTTAAAACCTACTGGACCGATTTAAAAAATTATTTTGCTTTTTAAACTTTCGCGATTTGATAACATATTAAGATTATTTATCGGGTATTTATCGCCTCGTGGAATCCTGTGTTAAATAAGTGTGTGCGTCGTGTCCCGTCTGTACAGCAATCGGACACGGTCAGTGTAGTGTGTCGCAATGTGAACGTGGACTTTCCTGATTCTGACGACGAATTGAGGGTAGTCGTGGAAACTGCCATCAATTCTCGGTTGTAACTCCGAGTACATCCAGTCGCCCCGTGACCACGATCGCTGAAACGCGGTTGAAACGTTGGGGAAAAGAAAGCAAAAGGTACGCGATAAATACCCGATAAATAATCTTAAATAAATTATTTTGCTGTTAGAAAGCTACATTATCATTTATCACTGAGTAAGATAGGCAATAGCATATACCCGTGCGAAGCTGGGGCGGACTAGTACCTACCTAATAAACTGGACGTTTATAACATTTCCATGCAGAACCCTTGACAAGTAACAACTGACTTCTCGCGATGTTGTTTTTAGGGTTTTTTGTTGATTCGAATGAGTTTTCCCCTATCAAAAAGTGAAGTAAACAACTTGTGTTTTTGCAGACGAGTACCCTAACCCGGGAAACAAATAATAGTGAGTTCCAACGATTAACAAGTTCGAAAAGATAACGATGCCATTTACTTACCAATTGTACTGTTCCCCAATTTATGGTTACAGCACTCAAACGAATAGTAGGTAACGTCTTGGGAAACCCAACCAGAACAATAGAACTAAATTGTGGCCCATTTTCAACATTGCTATAGGTTGGCATTATTGGGGCCTTTCTTTACCCATCAGTTAAAGTAACTACGATTTTTATCTATTTCGTTTCCCATCGCTCGATTGTTGTAATGTGAAAGATATTTATTTCGATCGGTCGAACGTTGCTCTGTTTACATTTTCTTTGACATTGTTCTTTGGATCTTCGTTTCCGTGTTCTCGGTTTTCTGTTGAATTAATTTATTTGTTCTAAATGATTATTTAGTGCTTTTTATGGCTGGGATTGTGTCGAGAGATCAGTTCTCTTCATTATCATTTTATTTTTATCTGCATAAGAAAGTCAATTTCTAATTTCTGAGAGTGATGTTTTATATAACCGATGCATCCTGCATTGAAAGATTTCTGTCGGCATATCCAAGCGAAACGAGACTTTAGAGCGGGAGGGGGCTTCTGGCACCAGGGCTATTATTTAGTAAGTAGTAGGTACTATGGAGTATTTTTAGAGTGCCGTACCTAACCTACCCAAAGGGTAAAACGGGACCCTATTACTAAGACTCCTCTGTCCGTCTGTCTGTCTGTCTGTCCGTATGTCACCAGGCTGTATCTCATGAACCGTGATAGTTAGACGGTTGAAATATTCACAGATGATTGTATGTTGTTTTCACAGATGATGATGACTAAAAACAGAATAAAATAAATATTTAAGGCGGCTCCCATACAACAAACATGTATTTTTTGCCGTTTTTATAGATAGGTACGGAACACTACGGCGCGAGTCCGACTCGCACTTGGCCTTTTTTAGGTATGATGTACTTCTACAACTTTCATATGGTAAGATGGAAACTGTCGTTCAAAGAGCATCATAGGAACGGTTCCAGCTATTCTGGATTGGATCATCTGTGATCTTGATCACAGATGATCCAATCCAGAATGAGAGGTCTTGACCTCGTACAACTTATTGTGGTCATGCAATAATTTCATAAGTTTTATTGTTGTTATTTTATATGGTATAAACAGGCCTTTTTACAAATATCTTCTCTAATGGGAATTTATGTTCTACCAGGACAAAAACTAAGTAACATAAATTTCTAAGAATCAAGTCGATTAGTTGCTTATGTAGGGCGTGAAATAACAAACAAACACACTTTCGCATTTATAATATAAGTTAGGATTAGGATTAATATATTTCAATGTAAGTTACAATAAAATTCCAAGCCGGGTGGGTGCACACGGAAGGCGGAAGAGTTCAAGTTTGCTTCCTAGACTAAGTTTGTATGTTAACTGGAAGAACCTTTGTTTTAGTAGCCAAGTTAGAATATAAGTACGAATTCCATAATAATAATGGATTGTTTATATGGAAGTAAAAATAAATAAATTAAAAAATGCTGGACAATCCACACAGCTACAACGATGATGCATCTTTGTTTGTAGCTAGCCAAACTAATATAGGTACCACAATTAATATTCCTACATTATACATTTTTTTTTGCTATAAAGGTTATCGTAGTTTGACGAATTCATTACGGATGTATTATTATTTATTTATTTGCTCTTGGTGGCTTTTGTGTCACTGCGGCCATGATGGGCCTATTGTGATCGCCACTTTATGTGTTCTCCCCTAAAGCTGCGGCGTTCAGAGTTCGCCACCTACCTTTGCAGCTGCTAGGAACTGAAGGATTTCCTTCGGGGAGAAATCTCGCAGCTCCTCTGTGCCGAGCAGGTGCTTGCCCAGATAAGTACTACGGATGTAAGTTCCTTAATTTTATTTATTTAATAGTTCACAAAACAGAGTAAGATCCTTATAAAGACAGTAGGTATCTACATTGTTGTTACGAGCTAGATTTTACCCAAATATGCAAACATAACAAGTACAGAAAAAATGTTGCAAGCTATAATTTAAAATTTTACCAAAAAACGTGAAATTTTACAAAACTTAGTACTAATACAAAACAAAATATGCTGACATCGAACAAAATATAAAAAAAAAACACAAATTAGTCAAAACAAAAATTACAAAAAAGAATGAAACAAATGAGATTAACCTTATTTAACATTTTTGTGAAACACCATATAGCAAACTGATTACGCATTGTTTAAAATTATACATATTTGAATTGAAAATATCCAGGTCAGTGTTTTTGGAAGCCAATTCGTTATAAAGTCGACACGCTCTAAATAATGGGGCGTTAAACGATGTGTTATTTTTTAACGTGCTAAGTGAAAATGTAGTGGGGTTTCGGGATCTATAGTATGTGTTGATGCAAATGGTAGATAAGAGCATGGGGCAATCTACAACGGAATGAAGGATTTTATGAAGGTACACCAGGTCGACCACTTTTCTACGATCGGACAGAGCAGTGACTTTGAATTTTTTTAATCTGTTCTCGTATCCAGACAGCGATCGACCAAATTTATGTCTATAAGCTACAATTTTGAGACATTTGTTTTGTATACTCTCAATCCTGGCTGTGTGGTTTTGATAGTGTGGAGACCAGATAATACTGCCATATTCCAGGATTGATCTAACAAGACTGTCAAATAAATAAATCAAACTGTTGGGTTTTTTAAAATCTTTAGTTATTCTGGTGATAAAACCGAGCAACCGACTACTCCTCGCTATAATTCTGTCATAGTGTGTTATAAAAGAGAGTTGTTCATCGAAATAGATTCCTAAATCTTTGGCAACTGAGGTTCGATTAAGGACTTTGTTAGAAATCGTATAGTCGTAAAGAATTTTGTGGTGTTTCTTTGTAAATGAGATGGCAAAACATTTATCAACATTTAAATACATATGATTATGAGTACACCATTCGTGTATAACATCTAGATCCCTTTGTAACTTAACACAGTCGTCAATATTGTTAATTTCAGTAAACACTTTTAGATCATCAGCGTAGAGTAGGCATGGACAATTTACACGCTCTGCTAGATCATTGATAAAAATAACGAAAAATAAAGGTCCGAGATGTGAGCCTTGTGGGACTCCTGAGGGTGTATGCATTGGGAGGGAGGTATAACCTTTTATAGCTACTATTTGACTTCTGTTACTCAGGTAAGACCGAACCCATCGCAAGAGGCTACCGTGAACACCGTAGTGAGCAAGTTTCGAACACAACATAGGGTGATTGACTTTGTCAAACGCTTTGCGAAAATCGGTGTAGATGGAATCGACCTGGCCCGACGAATCAAATATATTACAGAGAAAGGTTTTATACGACAGGAGATTACTGACTGTGGACCTATTACGTACGAACCCGTGCTGTTTATCTGAAATCAATGGTTGAAAATGTCTATAGATAGTATCGTAGACAACCGATTCAAAAAGCTTGGCGAAGCAGGACAGAATGCTGATGGGGCGATAATTCTCACAAGATGTCTTATCGCCAGACTTGTGGATAGGTATAATGAATGCCTTTTTCCATAAATCAGGGAAGACACCCGAATTAATTGATTTCGAAAATAATATCGATAGAGGTTCAGATAACTCTTCACCACACGATTTTGTAAATGCCGCAGGAATCCCATCAGGTCCAGCACTCTTATTATGATCTAATAGTTTAATTTTAGTGTGTACAATGGTCTTGGAGATCTCTACGGATGAGAGCGCGCCCAAACCAGAACAGTCATCCAGCGGGAAAAACCTACTGTTTGATCCATCGTCATCATAAGTCTCGTAAACAGAGCTAAAATATTGGCAGAATAGAGCGCAAACACCAGTGCTATCCATTGATGATTGACCTTTGTAAGAGACAACCTGTGGAATAGTGATGTAGCCTTTTTTATTTTTTACAAAATTCCAAAATCCCTTTGTATCTTCTGACAAGGCCTCCTCTATTGACGATTTGTATGCATTGTAACATTCGACGATAAGCCTTTTACTGCGCGCACGAAGAATAGAGTATGTATCATAGTCTCTAGGATTTCTGTACTTTTTAAAACGTTTGTGATACTTTGCTTGTTCAGCTAGACATTTTCTTAAGCTGACACTGTACCATGATGGCTGGTTATGAGACGCTTGTTTTGATAGTGGTGTATTGTCCTGTATGCTAGTGTTAAGAATAGAATAAAAATTTTCTACACAGGTGTTGACGTGATCTGAAGCTAAAGCCACAGGCCAATCAACGTGTTTTAGTTCAGATTTGATTTTTGTAAAATTACATTTCTTGTAATTATAAATATTCATTTTACGCGGCTTTAATTCTTTAGTTATTTGGATGGATATATCTATTAAAAGAGAAGGGTGATGTTGATCTAGGCGACTAAGCGGTTCTGCTCCATATACTCTTACGTTTGCCATGCTTGTAAAAATTAGATCGAGATATCGATTATTGTGATTTGGAATATTGTTCAACTGTGATAGATTACAAATAGATGCAGTGTCTATAAGTAGTTTAGCTTTATTGTCTAAAGGGTTACTGGGAATCATTATATTAAGGCTAATATCGTGCGTCCATCTAACCAGGGGTGTATTAAAGTCGCCTAGTATTAGAAACTTGTCATTGTTATTTGAGTTTAGGATAATATGTTGTAGTTTGTAATGAAACGCTATCAGGAGGCTATTTGGTATATCTGGGGGTAAGTAACATAAGCAAATATTCAGTCTAGTCTTACTAGGATCATTAGGCAACAGAGTCAACCATAGATCTTCCACATCACTCTCCCAATCTACTTGACGGATGACAGTTAGTATTTTCTTAGAAGCAATCAAGACTCCCCCACCTTCGGTTTTAGATATTTTACTACTATGACGATCCCTTCGGAAAATATTGTAACGAGAATCAACTATTTCGCCATTCAAAACTCCGTCATTAAAATTGGTTTCCGTTAAGCAGATGATATCATAATTTGATATTGATACATTTAAAAATACATCATTAGTCTTTGATCTTATTCTATTAACATTCTGATAGAAGGTACTTAACATTATGGAAACGCGGGAAAACAATATATCAAAATAATTAATTTCTACATTTTGCAATCAACGACTTTCAAGTGTTTTGAGGAAGTCTACACTCTTAACGCGTATAGCGCTGGAAGCGTCATCCTTCCTCAAAAATATTTGACCGAACTTAACCCACACATATTTAAAGTCATTGTCACGTGAAAATTTTCTTGCTGCCGCGTGTATCAGCTTAGTCTCCGGCGACAGGTGCTCGACGACATAAATACGCGTGGACTCTACAGACAAGCCTAAGTGCCGGGAGCTAAGCATGTCCTTCGCGTTTCCTTTATTGTAGCGGTGCACAGCAGACAGAACCTGATCACGAAGCCGCGGCGAAGATAGAGTCATGATGATATTCTGCGGTCTGGGGGATGAGGGGTCAATCTTCGCAACACGACGGAAGCCACGAATATCACTATCCAGGATCGGTGATGAAATTGTGTCGCAGAGAATTTTGAAAATTCCGAGCAAGTTTTCGCTTTTGCTTTCTGGGACGCCTTGAATTTCCACATTGTGGTCACGGGAGATCTTCTCCACAGCAGATAAACGCTTGTGTATGTTCATTAGCTCTCTTTGTACACGTGTATTTTCTTGTTCAAGCTCTTCTATCTTCCGATCCCGCTCTGCAATCTTATTTTTGATATCAGTCTGCTCCAATGTGAGAAAATCAGTAGTGGTGGTAAAATCAGCGATCAGTCCGGTTATAGACGACTTCATTTCAGCCGCCACCAGCTCCTTAATATCGTCCTTAAGAGCCTCGCGCATGCTCACTACAAAAGGAGATGAGAGTGATAATTTCTCGTCAAATAGTTTGCTGATGCTCGCCAATGAAAGTGGCTCGGGATATTTCGGCTCATCAAACGAGGATGACGGTGTCACGGATGTAGGGGCATGAGATCCAGGAGCACTGCGTTCCATTTTCCTATCTGGTGTCGATCCCACGGGCATGTTATCGTCGTTTAGCCTACGCCGGGTGACGTTCGTACAGGACGGGCATTTAAGAGCGGCTAGTTGTTTTCGGGATAGGCTCTCCACGCTCCCAACGTCAATATTAAGGCATTCATAGCAATAAATTGACTTGCATGTGTTGCATGTGAGACATTTATTGTTTAATTCTCGATTAGGACAGCCGCTGCAACTCATACTCGATTTTCCAATTTTTACCCGAAATTTAGGGAAAAAGTCCAACTCTGGCAACTCTAGAGTGACAACTGATTGGCGTTGCTTGATGTATTGTTGAATTGGCAGATCTACCTGCTGTCAGTTGTGGCTATGTGACAGCTCTGCGGTAATGTGACAGATCAGGTTACAATGTAAAATTTTTGCGAGTTTTAATACAATTTTTTCCTGTTCGAGGGTAA
Source organism: Eupithecia vulgata (assembly GCA_946478455.1). NCBI lineage: Eukaryota > Metazoa > Arthropoda > Insecta > Lepidoptera > Geometridae > Eupithecia > Eupithecia vulgata. The sequence continues at coordinate 3,835,243 of OX297869.1, read as the reverse complement.
CTCTAAAAGTCAATGTGTTTCTTACTTGGTATTTTAGCACTTTTCACGTCCGGAAATGTATTATTTCACAAAATTATTTATAGTCGGAGCTTCACTTTGTGTTAAGGCACTGTTATCAAACGAGATTATGTGGTAAAAGTCACATAAACTAATTTTAATTGCGTGAAAACTCGGGAGTGATTTAGCTTAGTTGCACTGTTGACAGCGAAAAGTGTTCTTCCAACACAAATAAGGTTTGCTGGTTTGTAGTTAACCCGCTTACATCTTTAATGACATATATCTTTATCATAGATCACTATCATGTAGGTTAGATTATTATTATGGGAACGGTTATTATTATTATGTAGTTTAGATTTGTAGATGTAGCTACTAGGTACATAGAAAATATCTAGATCACCAATGGTTTGTTTGGAATTTTGGCCGTAGTAGTATAACTGAATTGGTTTGTGTTACATTTGTGTTAGATATACATTATTATGTAAAATGTACAATTCAAACTCCTTTTTTTACACGCGTAGACGTGTAAAAAAGGAGCCGTTCCAAGGACTGATGAAGACGTATTTTACTAAAGTTAAGTTAAACTTATATTCTTATTTTGAGAGTTTTCATTTTGAAAGTATCACAACTTATCACTTAAATCAAATTATAGTTTGGAATAATCTTTCAGCGTCTGTTTATCGACCAGAGTACAATCTTGGAGTCTTCAAATTCAGGGTGGATAAGTTCCTTCTGGGAAAGCGTGATCCATCTTAGGATTCTTAGGCCGTCATCACTTATTCAAGTGAGATGGTGGTCAAACGCTTGACCATCATCCATATTAATAAACATATTTCTATAGTTCGAATAGTGCATACTTTGAATGCATTTTATGGTGTACAAGACTGTACATGTCGTTTTGATATTAGTGCTATTTGCTACTAGGTCATGTTGTTAATAGACCGTAATGCTAATTTGCCGTTTAGCTTTTAGGACGTTCTGTTAATAGAGCGTTCTGCTTTAATGTCCTTTCTATACGAAACGGAAAGAAATTGTTACTACCAGATTCCCAAGAAGAAATTAGTTTTTTAGACCATCCACATCTTATGTCACTTCCATTAAACGCAACTCCTAGACATCATAGACAATACGCATTGTGGACGTCCCCTGAAGTTTTTATGCACTCGCTCGCGACGTATTTACGTACACTTGACGTAATTTACGCCCGCTAAGGTCGTGAGAGCTTGGCTTTGTTTGTTTTATGCTATAACAGTTACAGATGATATGGAAGCGTAAGGTAGGAGTTCATCTATCCACCCGCAACAGCATTTTTTCCGTTTGCCATTTCTGAATCTGAGAGAAATTGTTCATGAGAAATAAGACCGCCAATCATCGCTTATTTGACGACCGATGTGGCGCGGTGGGCGACGGTCTGCTTGCGACGCAGAAGGTTACGGGTTCGATTCCTGCCTCGGGACAAATGTGTGTACGATCTGCAGACATTTATTCAGGGTCGTTTTCTATACCTATATGTATAATAAAAAATATCTATCAGTGTATTGTGTTCTATATTATGTATATCAGTTATCTAGTACCCATAACACAAGCTCTGCTTTGCTTGGGGATAGATAATGCTGTGTGAATTGTCCAGCATTATTTATTTATTAAGTATACATATATTTTTTATTTATTCCATAAATTATTCCTTTGTAGATTATTTCTAAGTTAAGTGTGCCAAACGTATTATCTACCTATCTATAAAGTCCTAGGAGGTAATAAAAACCGGCTAAGTTCAAGTCAGTTTTGCACAAGGAGGGTTCCGTTCGTGCATCGTACAAAATTTGACACTATTGAATATACTTCTATTAAATCGAACGCAACCGCCAAAAAAAAACACGTCTTTTGTATGAGGAGTGAGGACTCAAATAAGCACCATTTTTTTATTTGTCGTTATGAACACATAGTAGTAGTAATATTGATACCCACTAGGGGAAAATTTCAAGCGTAGGTATACTTATCGAACTATATCGGCTCTAGAGGTCGAGCAAAATCTTCGATTTTTTTAATTTCTAAAATTTTATTACAAATTTAATGCACCTCGTGCAAAATTTTGTAAAATTTTCCACAATTTGCTTTCTGGCACTAATTGAAACCAGGCCTTATCCAAAAGCAGTTGAGCATTTTCAAGTGTAACCGTAATAACACTAAAACACCTGCGATTTAACCGCGCAATTCCATTTAATCGACCAAGTAATTCAATTGCAGTGTATAATTCAATTCAATTGTGCTATTATTTTCATTTAACTGTGTTAATTAATTCAATTTGGGTCTTTGGATAACAGTAATGGGATGAACCCAGTTTTTATTTTCATATTATTTGATATTCATTTTTATGACTTAATTTCTGCGGTTTAATAACGCGTTAATTAATCATAAATTAGTTTGGTTTACATGAGGTTGAATCAAGAATTAATTAGCAGTTTCATTTTTCGTTTGAAGTTAAAGCTCAGTTTTTTTAGAAAAATTAGAACAAGATTTTTAAAAAAAATCAAATATTTAGAAAAAAATTAAAATCCTTAATTAAAATAAATATATTGATTAATTTTTTATCCTTAGGGAGATTGCCCCCTTTTTAGGATTTTTCCCCCAAGTGAATTGTAATTAACTTTTTAATAATAAATAAAAAAACAAGCAGAGAAGTTTCCCATCTTTGCAATATGTAAGTACCTATCAACTCTTATTGTGTTTTTCGACTTTAACCCATTATTTTATAATGAAGGTATTCCTTATAAAAATCCCATCCATTTCACCTCACCTCAACAGCCTATAATGGTCCACAGCTGGGCGCAGGCCTACTCTGTTTTTTTATCTCTAAGGCCAATAATCCCCTCGCTGGGCATGCGAATAAAAAAACATAATCTTGTAAAAACATACACGTCACATATAAATCATTTTTGAAAGACAGTAAAAGCTACTTATTGTAAAAAATAATCATCTCGTAAATCGCAAACAACATTACGAATTCACATTTTAAGGTCGATTACACACCTTTATTCATCCAACGACGTGTTACAAAGTTTACGACCACGAAACATGCGATATAGCTTTGTGCGGAGGTAAAAAGTCGGTAAAACTTGTAAGGAGGTGAAAAAGCTCTAAAATTTACGTCGTGCTTTCTTGCACTTGACCGCTGTAACAATTATGCTATAAACTTTCGCTGGGTGAGTGGAGTGTGGTATGCAACTCGCTTCATTGAGTTACAGATCGTACGACCAGACTAGGGTTGCCAAATGCCAATGTTTCGCGTGTAGGACATTTTTCATAAAACACGTTAACCAGTAAAATGGTCGCAGGTAGTTTGACTTTGGCTTTTTAATTAACTTACATATTTTTTGCTTGCCATTTCGGTACATATAGTGGGCACCTAAGCAATTGGTAAACTCTTCTTTGGGGCTGGATTATGTATATTTTTCAGCATGATTTTCAGTGCTTCCTACCTAGGTACATCTGGCACTCAGTGCATAACTGTCCCTGTCAGTAAAGTTTACATTGTATCAATGTACAATGTAACAAGTATCAATAAGTATAAGTAATTATTATTGTTTTAAAGTTGCTGTATCTGTGATTGTGTATGTGTGTGTATGGGCCACAAAGGTCTTAAAAAAAAGGTTTTAATAAATCTGTATTTATTTCAAAGTTTTGTAAAACTTAACATAAGTTTTGCAGGACATGACATATGAAGCTTTTACGTGACAGCCCTAACTCAGCCAACGGCTTTCACGATCAGTCGACCAACCGATCGGCAGAGCAAGCGCCCAACGAGTTTGTTTCTAAGCTAGTGTTTTGTCTACAGTTGTACACCATTGTATGCAATTTGCACCATTTATATTGCCGACCATGTTCCAATGGTAGTAAATTGGCTCTAATTTAGTTTTTATTGTGGCCTTTTATGTACCGTGGAGTAAGAAAAGCCTGGCAGGACACTAGTCCCGCCAGGGTTCTTTATTCCTTTATTGTTTACGTTCTTAAAGCTGCTAAGCTTTGAAAACATAAACAACCAAGGAATAAAGATCAACATTTCTCATTCTCACTGCATCATCTAGCCCCGTAGTAAGCAGGAGTAGTCCTCCAATTTCCGAGTTAATTACTTTTTAAAGAAAATCGAAGTTTTTGATTAGTTTTCGTGCAAAACCAACATATGTTGCTTGCAAAAGGTTAGCTTTTCCACGAAAACGAATCAGAAACTTCGATTTCGGTTTTACGTGTACAGCTTACGTATATTATAGAACGCATGACTGAAAATAGCTATGATTATAGTTACTCTGAACGGAGTCTGGAACTTTTGAACGAATAACTTTTTGATACGTAGGTTTCATCAATTTATAAGGGTGGCATTATAAATTGATGACCCTATTTTCGATTCCCCCGTCGGCCGACGACCCGTGGGACGCCTGCGGTACCGCTGGCTTTCCAGCGGTACCGTGGGCGTTCCACGGGTGAACGCAGGTCTGATACCTACCACCACATCTGGTAGCGGACCTGCGTGACCGGCAAGCAAAGGACTACTGGCGAGAACCTGCGCCAGATAGGGAAAATAAAATAAATAACGCTGGACAATTCACACAGCATTACCTAGCCCCAAGCTAAGCAGAGCTTGTGTTATGGGTACTAGATAACTGATATACATAATACAATACAAAGATAGATATTTTTTATTATATATAGAAAACGAACAGAACACCCTGAACAAATGTCTGCAGATCGTACACACATTTGTCCAGAGGCGGGAATCGAACCCGAAACCTCCTGCGTCGCAGGCAGACCTTCGCCCACCGCGCCACAGAGGTCGTCGAAAAATGGCGGTTGCTCGTATCGGTATACGGCTCAGCGATCCAAAGAGTTTCTTGGCTATAGCCAAGAAACTCTTTGGATCGCTGAGCCATACGACCTTCCTATGGCTTAGCGATCCAAAGAGTTTCTTGACTAACGATACATATTTTCTGTTTATTATTAAATAAAAATTTAAATAATGCTGGACAATTCACACAGCATTATTTATTTATTATTTCCAAGCTAAACAGATAAGTTGATATTATTGCCATTCAGCGTGGGAACGCTGTTAGCATTCAGGTTTCAGGGCAATGTGCCTTCCGGTAACTGCTTAGATTTTTAGGTACTTGATATACCTAATGTAAACTAATAGTTGTTTCTATTATGACACTTGACTTTTATGCCACGCCATCTAGTGTCAAAATAAAAAGCGTGATTGTTTTTTAAAGATTGCATTCAAAAGCCCTTATTGAATAGTCTATTTAGCAGGAGTCAAGCTAAATTTGAGTGGAGACCGTGACTCGGCAAACGTAGTGTAGGACGCCCTCCGACCAGGTGGGATGACGATTTGCGAAAGACTGCTTGGCAGATGCTGGATGCGGCAAGCTGAAGACAGGGCGCTATGGTGCTCATGCTCATTAGGGAAGGCCTATATCCAGCTGTGGACAAATATATTCTGATGATGATGAAGCTAAATTTAACTTCTAGCTGCATAGAATTAAAAGGGAAAAAATGCAAGAGACATACCCCACCAGATAGTTGATTCTGCTTTTCTCGTCTTCTCAGTAACAATAGCTTAGTGAGAGAGTTCAGTTAGTCCAAAACAAGCCAGACGGTAACCCGACCCTCGGATAGCATCACGGCATGCAGTCCCAATCCCGCCTATAGCATAAAACTTGAAAGGAGGTCATCAAGGTGCTCTGCTCATAAACAGCAGCAGTAAAACCACCGAATACACGGTGGCAAAGTCCTCCCAACGATGTCCCATCCACCTTTTCGCTGATTGAGCTTTCGAAGCTTTCAAGCTTTGCAAATATCTTTCGCTCGAAAATGGAACGCTTTAAGGCCTGGGGCTGCCCTACAAAAAAATACGCTTTCATTGCCAAGCTACTTCAGTGAACCCATTAGGGGCAGGCCACGCCTAAAAGCCGTGTTAGAAACATATGTGCATCGTGGCCAATGAAATTGTGTAAAAGTGACAAGAGTGAATGGTAATGTAATGGAGTAAAGATATCTTCTAGATTTTCGTATTACATCGATGGCCACATCGTCACCTACCATCAGGTGAGATTGAGGTCAAACGAAGGTCAATTCACTATAAAAAGAAACCAAAAATACATAACTACCTTTCCTACACGACTAGTCTGCTGTACCGAACGTAATTTTCCAACCATGTACCTACACCGCGAGCCCATAAAGCAATGAATCAACAAAACCAATCACATGAGACTGCGTGTGAAGAACATGTGTTCTACCACTTTCATCCGAACACAATGCCCACCGAAGTCATTCTTATTTGTTGTACGCTTTCACTGCCATCGATGGCCGAAGATACTGACCCTCAGATAAAGGCAGGTGGCCACTACAGCGTCGAAACGTGGCGTTTTTATGACGCTTTTTAGTGTTGTTTTATATGGCTCTACAATTTTTAATCATGAGTATTTAACGATAACGACTGGATCATTATTCTTCAAAAAATTAAGACCTCCCGTGAACATTAAGAAACATGGGTTTTTAAGGTGCACGACGACTCAAACTAGCGCCGCCACCGCCACCTATTTTATCTTATTATTAGAGATTTCAAAAACTTCATTGGACTGTTTGTGATACCCTATTATAATCTTTTTTAACGCTTCTGTAAAAGTTCTATTTTGTATAGTTTAGTGTAGGTTCGTTTGTTTGCCAACGTGGGTCTCACACACTATACACGCACGCTGTTCACGGCCACGCGGCGCATTTTATCTGCGTGCTATTATTTATTATAACTTTGCTATTGAGTTTTCAATAGCAATATCAAATAGCGTCAGACGACGACATGTATTTGAGACTCTATTGGTTTGTTTGTTTGCATCTTCTATTATCAATGTTCTGGTAGAAAGATAGCATATCTCACAAAACCAGCTGCAAAAACAAACTTAGACTAATAAAACCCGCTAACTCTCTCGCAACAACCTTTATCTATCTTTACGGTTATTCCAAGAGAGTTAGAAAAACGAACATTCTCGTTAAAATCAATACGTAGTGGACCGCGTACCGAACTTTAAAAACAATATTTCATGTTCCTAGAACAGCGAAAGTATTGTTTGAAAGCTCTTTTAAAAGGTCGAAAGCCTGAAAGGTTAGAAATCAATTTATCAAAGCTTCATTGTCGCATTGAATTTGTGTACGTACACTTCAACTTTTGTATAGTTCGTTGCGTAATTGTTTAGGTATACATCTGGTGTTATTATGTAAGTGCACTAGTTGGATAATGGTTATTATATTTTCTGGGCATTCATACTTTTACAGGTCGTAAAACGTGTCGTGTTCCAGTATAAAGCTGCTGTTCCACCGCCACGCACGGAGACGCTACACACGTGCTTCACTTTGCAAGAAAATGTATGTGATAATGTCCACGCAAGAATACGAGATTAAAGACGTTATTTCAACACGCGTGGCTTGCTCGAATATTACATCCACGCAGCTCAACGCTCTCAACGCTATGCAAGCGGCATACGTAAACCCACGTTTACAAATAAACAAACCTACGCAGCTAAAATGCGCCGCGTGGCCGTGCACAGCGTGCGTGTATAGTGTGTGCGGAATGAAAACGTAGACTCACGTTATCAAACAAACGAACCCACGCAGATAATATGCACCGCGTGACCACACATAGCGTGCACAGCGATGGGACAGCGGCTTAACGTATAACAGAAATAATATATTAGCTGTTTGCCCTCATTCAATTCTTGCAAGAAGTCTCTATTACATCTTAAAATCATTTTATTGTAACATTTGTAACTCATTTATTAAAACTAATAGTAGAAACTGGTTGGACTAAACTGACCCATATTGTAATGTCGTAGCTCGGTATTATGTATTACCGTGTGGTGCCGGCTTAGAATTTGCACCACCCCAACTCTTCCCGTGGGTGTCTTAAGAGGCAACTAAGGGACATACACCAGGGGGTGGGCAGCAGCGTCTTTTACAAACAGTCCCGAACCCGCATCCCTAGCGTGGGGATTGTGGGCATTACGCCATATAAGGAGATTTTTAAGGGGAGGCCTGGATCCATCAGTGGACTATTATAGGCTGTTGAGGTTCATGTCAGAGCCCTGATTTCAATTGACGATAGTATAGAGACATCATCGCGATGTCATATTTTCCCATAAGTTTTAGTACAGCGCCTCTAACGTGCGGACATGGAACTACGCAAATCCCTTAAGAGATAGATAGATAGATAATTCTTTATTGTACCACACAAACACAGAAAACAGTACAGAATTAAAAGCTATGAGTAGACGAAGTATGTAGAGACGTCACAATACGTCTTGAGAGTTTCGTCAAACGCACTATAGGAATTCAGGGCTAAGTTTGAGAAAAACCAAATGTTCAAAGTGTATGTGGGTACCTGCATCATTAACTGATTACCCAATCTGCAGAGTGATTACGCTATTCTCAATGGATCAATGGATGGGCGACTGGGTTCGATTCCATCGATGGGACAAATAGAATTGCACTAAATTTTATGGCTGGATGGCCAATGTGAGTGAACGAAGTGGATTCCCCATTTTACGTTTCGTTTTCGATTTTGCCTAAATATTGTCCTAAAACTGATGATTTAACAAATTTTAGAAAACGTCTCTTTTCTTCTCCAAGTACGTTCGGGGCTTCATAGTCTGTGTTGAAATAATGAATATTAAGGCTGAAACATTTAATAGGTGGGTTGCCTAAGAATATATAAGGGTACATGAAATAAAAATATCATGAAGGTTATGTTACTGTATTTGGAGTCAGAATTGCGGCAATGAAACGTTATCAAGAACATGCATCGGAACTGTCATTGTCATGGTAGAAGTTTTCAGTGAAATGTTGCCAGTTTAGCATATTGGGCCATTTTCTTTTTGTTGATTTATTAATCTATTTTTTACGACTACCTACCGAATGTGAGCAATATCAACTTTTATAACATCATAATGAGGGGTTTTCGATTAGCATTTTAAAAAGAAAAAAAATAGTTCCAAATAAATCGATAGGTGGCAGGGGGCGTCAACTGGAAATTAGGGTATGTCAATGTCAAATGAAAAGAAAACAACCTGACGTCAAAATCGTTCTATTTACTGTCAAAAGAATTCATCTCATTCATTCATGGGCTTCAATTTCGGCTGGGACTGGCAATCGTCTCAGTGACGGCTATTTTATTTACAATTGGATGGATGGAAGGCTCGAAGGCCATCCTACGGGCTTTCAAATGTCAAATTTGGATGGGGTATTTTACCGTAATCGATCTGCTGCAGAGTGATTACGCTATTCTCAATGGATCAATGGATGGGCGACTGGGTTCGATTCCATCGATGGGACAAATAGAATTGCACTAAATTTTATGGCTGGATGGCCAATGTGAGTGAACGAAGTGGATTCCCCATTTTACGTTTCGTTTTCGATTTTGCCTAAATATTGTCCTAAAACTGATGATTTAACAAATTTTAGAAAACGTCTCTTTTCTTCTCCAAGTACGTTCGGGGCTTCATAGTCTGTGTTGAAATAATGAATATTAAGGCTGAAACATTTAATAGGTGGGTTGCCTAAGAATATATAAGGGTACATGAAATAAAAATATCATGAAGGTTATGTTACTGTATTTGGAGTCAGAATTGCGGCAATGAAACGTTATCAAGAACATGCATCGGAACTGTCATTGTCATGGTAGAAGTTTTCAGTGAAATGTTGCCAGTTTAGCATATTGGGCCATTTTCTTTTTGTTGATTTATTAATCTATTTTTTACGACTACCTACCGAATGTGAGCAATATCAACTTTTATAACATCATAATGAGGGGTTTTCGATTAGCATTTTAAAAAGAAAAAAAATAGTTCCAAATAAATCGATAGGTGGCAGGGGGCGTCAACTGGAAATTAGGGTATGTCAATGTCAAATGAAAAGAAAACAACCTGACGTCAAAATCGTTCTATTTACTGTCAAAAGAATTCATCTCATTCATTCATGGGCTTCAATTTCGGCTGGGACTGGCAATCGTCTCAGTGACGGCTATTTTATTTACAATTGGATGGATGGAAGGCTCGAAGGCCATCCTACGGGCTTTCAAATGTCAAATTTGGATGGGGTATTTTACCGTAATCGATCTGCAGGGTGGTGGATGGAACATGGGCTATGTATTGTCTTAGTTCGGTACTTATTTATTATAAGTACTTAAGTACTCAAACCAGCTAAAGCTGTCGCGAAAAAGTTCTGAAAAACTTCATCAAGTTCGAACGTTGAATAACTCAATTCAAGACTCCCTTACTTTGCAGGTAATTCGAAATATTGTTTTATCCTGGGATTTAAATTTATTTTTACTGCCATCACGTAAAGCTATCTTAAATCTCCGGTTAACGGATTTTGTGTTAAACGGCTTACGTTTCGAAAAGCTCAATATAGCCAGAGCCAAGCAAACATCTTACTTATCATATAAACCTCTATTCCAAACCCAGTATTATCCGAATAAAGCCATGAATCACGAATCTCGCCTACAATATCTCATTTTCCGGTTACTCCGGTTATTAACCAATTTTACGATGCGATTTTCAATGCACCTCTGCCTACCTGCTACAATTTATTCTGTGGCCTGAAGTATGTCAACAGGTCCAATACTATGTGACCCACTTTGCCCGTGTTATGTTTAGATATATTGCCTCTCATTTCTGAGACACGATTCACTGAAAGCCGATACGGGCTTTTGAAAGGGATACACTTACCTATAATATATGATACGACTGGCATACTACAGCTGTTTCTTGGAGAAAAAGATGAAAGTTAAGATTTCTTTCTGGAAGCAATTAACTGGCTCCGGGTAATAGACCTGAGAGATTTAATCGCGAGAACCGCGAAGTGTCAAGTTTACTTCGCTTAAAAATATGAAACCTCTTTTGGTTATAATTATAATGTGGGGTATATAATATTGGATATCATATATTTTTATTCCATAAGCGTTGTCAATTTAGATGTCAAAAAAAGCATAACGAATTTGCCAGCAATAAAAACGTCTTTATTTTTAGTTCGATTATTGATGATGATGACTAATGAGGAAGACAGGAAATATCATTGTCGGTTTACCACGCTGGTTTTTTTCAAAATCTTTGTTCACAGTGTATGTTATACAGGGTGTAATCGTTAAGTGTGCACAGGCGATTATTCCGTAACTATTGCAGATATCAAAAAACTTTAAACTGATATCGAAAGTACTTTACCTAATGAGTAAAATGACATTAATAACTTTTTAAAAATAAAACGAGAAATATCCAAAAAAAATACATTAATCACTCCCATACATTTTATTTCTTAGTAAGTACAAAATTTTGTATTCAAAGCATATGTTCGAAGTGACGTCCTCCTTGTGCAATACAATGACGAGCTCTATTTACAGTTTGGAAATGAACTTTCCTTAACATTTGCGGAGTAATTAAAGCAATTGCACGACGTACACGATTCTGTAACTCTTCTAGGCTGTGTACTCTCTCAGCGTACACGTGGTCTTTGACAAATCCCCATAGGAAGAAATCACAAGGCGTGAGATCCGGGGATCTGGCAGGCCAAGGGGTTGCACTATTATTGGCTATTAAGCCATTATAATTGTTTCGTAAGAAATTCATTACAACATTTGTATTATGTGCAGGTGCTCCATCTTGTTGAAAAATTATCGACCTTCTTTCATCGTCTGGAATTGGTTCTAAGAGACTTAGCATATCGTTTTGTACAAAGGAGAAATATCTCTGTCCATTTAAGGTTCCACTGTAAAAATATGGCCCAATGATCCGATCTCCAAGAATACCACACCACACATTAATTGAAAATCGCACCTGAGCTCTAACTTCAGTAGTTAAGCGAGGATTGTCAATTGACCAATAATGCGAGTTTTTTCTATTGTAAATGCCGCAGTTTGAAACATTACTTTCATCGGTCCATAAAATTGACCTTACATTGACATAATTATTGACTAGCCAATTGCAATAGACCAGCCGACGAGCAGGATCATTATTGTGCAGCGTTTGAGTAGGTTTTATCTTAAATGCTTTGAAGTTGTGTTTTTTTAATAACTTGTGTACATAATTGTGGGACACTGGAAATGATCGGGCCACTGAACGCGTTGATTCTTGTGGATTATCTACTACGTAGTTAATAATATTGTTATCTAAGTCATTATCAAATTCCGGAGCTCTTGTTCTCGAACCTTTTTTTCTGTTAAAAGATCCATAATTTATCAAATTGTTATCCAACTTACGTAAATACGTACCAGAAGGAACTTCTCTATCTGGGTACTCTCTTCTGTAGGCGATAATGGCCGCCCTATTGTTACAATCATGTTTGTAGTACATTTTTAACATGTCCCTCTTTTCTGTATTGGAATATGCCATTTTTCAATCAATAAATGCAACAATCACGATTATTAACGCAAATTGAAAAATACAATAAATTGGCGGGAACGAGAACCCGCGATAAAGAATTTGAATTTAGAACGAACACCAAAGAGTATCTTTCTTTTTGTTTTTATTTAGTATGTTGCTTTTCAGCTAGTTCAAATCAATACAATATTGAAACAAGGTTTATTATAAATTTGAAGTGGTAAGATAATTAATCTACACGTGTATCTACTTGAAATTCATTAATACCTTCATATCGTACATAATTATAAAATGACAAGGGTAAAATGAGTAGGTACTATTCCACTTAAAATAAGGAAACTAAAACCTTTCTACTATCTCATACTAAATGTATGGGAGTGATTAATGTATTTTTTTTGGATATTTCTCGTTTTATTTTTAAAAAGTTATTAATGTCATTTTACTCATTAGGTAAAGTACTTTCGATATCAGTTTAAAGTTTTTTGATATCTGCAATAGTTACGGAATAATCGCCTGTGCACACTTAACGATTACACCCTGTATATTTCGATAGAGAAAACTTAAACAAAGAAAAAATGTTTATTTCCTAAAGCATCAGGTTTCTGATATCATGAATGCACAAGGGATTTTTTTTAACAATTAGCTACATACATATTTTCATCTTTGAATATTTCAGAAACCTGACCCTTCAAGGACATAATGTTTTGGAACATTATTTATTTGCACAAGTTTTTTTTATCCAAATACGCGATTTTGAAATACCTATAATCAGATGTTAAGACCACCCTCCATACAAAAATGATCAAAACTAAGGGGTAGTTTAGTTTTGGCGTTATCTAAATTGATTGACACCAGTAAGTAGTTATGTATTTATGTTAGAATCAGCTATATATCCTGCAAAGCGAGAACAACCCAGTTTTAACCGACGAAAAGAAAAACAAAAGGAGTCTCTATGTTCGGCTGAATATATTTTTCTTTGTTTATTGTTTCCTCCTTCAATTATTGGACCGATTCGGAAAATTATTTCGCTATTTTTATACAATTGTATGGAGAAATATCCAGAGGGATAAGTAGGTATTTGTAACGAAAATTAGAAAAAAAAAGTTTAAATACTAAGTTATTTGAAGTCAGGTTTTTAGTTTTTTTAAAAGAATCAAATGATATCTTCCGTAGCTTCATGGTGGTAAATGATCAATCATCAGTGCAGTTAAATGAGAATGGGATAAAATGCAATGAAAATGTAATTAAATACATCGGCGGCGGCGGTAGGCCTGTTATACCATAACATCATACACCTGGACCTACGTCGAAGAAACCTGTAGATTCCTATCCCTAGAAGAGGTACAAATGAGTGACTTTGATGAATGGTGGAGCTGGTCGATACTTTCTACTAATTGGCGTTTGTGCTGTTGCATAGTCAATTAAAGTCTGTACCTATCGAGAAACGGAAACCAGTGTGGCTTTAGCCTTTAGATTTCCTTCTTTTTAAATGGTACCTTACCTACCTATACTTGATATATAGGGTGTCACGAAACGTGTGTACTAAGCCGAAATGGCGTGATTGTGGACGCCGAGGGAATCAAGTTTTGTTCTACGATTTTTTTTAATTTCGAACATATTTTTATCATATTTTTTTCATATCTTTTTTGTTCTTTTACGCGTATTCTTACATTATTCTTGTTTTAATATTTCAAAGGATAAAAAAACATAAAAAAACTAAGCAAGATATTAGAGAATATTCATACTCAAAAAGTTGTAGGTACATCATACTAAGGTATCAATTACCTCGTACAACAAAAACCACCATTTACGTATTATTCTGTACACCCGCAATTTCCCATCAAACTGACAAAGAAAAATTGTGCGCACGATAGAACCCACACTAGACTCGAAGTATATTGTGTATATTAATACATCCGCTATTTATTGCACACAAAAAGTCCCGAGATGTCTCGACTTTCTTGTTGGTAGAACATCCTGCCCGCTCGCTCTATAAAATAAAACGCAAATAAGCTTCTTGGAGGTCAGCCTTGTAGTTCTACAGCCCTTCATTGTCTTCCGATATTACCGAGAAATAAGCTCTCGCTGTGGACAATGTCCGTAAACGGGTGCGCTCGAAAACTGACAATGCGAGGTAACGCCATTCTGACTACATGTGCCATTGTATGCAACCTTGTAAGGGGTTAGCGTCGGTTACTGTGTCGCGAAATAGCCGATAAAGCTTTGTGCCAGAGGGGGTAACTTAAAGAACCGAACTCAACGATTCAAACTCATTGAGTCGATTATAGGTAACGTTTATTCGATTTGCAATTGACCATTCTTTGGTAGAGATGAATGTGTAAAGTACACACTCAAAAATATACATCATCATCAGCCTATACCAGTCCACTGCTGGACATAGGCCTCCCCTAATGAGCGCCATAGCGCCCAAAAAAAATATACATACCATACAATAATTATTCTTTATTTTCTGCACGTAAACCTACCCATTGTTATTGTATTTTTAATAACTGTCAGTATTTTTTCGTTACTAACTTGTTTTTTCACCATTAATGTTTCTTCAACTCTTGGTTCTATCGTTACTAACACCCTATATAGGTACCTACATAATAATGTGGGTGTTTTGGGTTCGATAAGTTAGTAAGTATATATTATGTTTAATCTGTGGACTGTTACTCGTGACGTGACGTGACGTCACCCTATTAGATTCTGACTGAAAACGAGTGTCGTCCTCGGTCGATAATGACAACAAGCTGAGGCAGCATTGGCGGATACAGGGGGGGGGCCACGGGGGCCATGGCCCCCCCCCAAAAGACCCAAGAGTTCCATACTTTCGACTCAATTTTTCGATTTAATTAAGGTCCAGGTTTATCATACTCTTCTTAACTTGTTTGTGACCAACCGAAACAAAAATTTCGGCGGCTCGCTACGCTCGCCGTTGCATCCATGGCTTTGTTGTTTAACACCGAAAAAAGTCGTGAAAATGTTGCGGCTCCGTTCGCCGTCTTCTTAGAATACGTACGTACATTTTTGCTAACCTCACCAAACTCCAAAATTACCTAATGCGGCTCGCTCCGTTAGCTGATATTTATATTTTGTTAATTTCTTTACTTAGTTAGTTTTCAACAAACATCTGAAAAATTCCAAAAAGTGAAAAAAAATTCGCGGCTCGCTCCGCTCGCCGTTTCTTATATTTCCAGTCAGTAGTTGACGGTTGTGATTGTCAACCAACCCTCAAGACGGTTCTGTATTTTTGTTTCCGTTTTTTTGGGTGGGGTGCTTGGTAGTAAATCGCCCCGCATACCAGCCCACGCTACGCCGCTACTGGAAGCATACTAGGGATAAATTTACAAAAATACTGAAGCACCTCTCTATTATTTACTGACCGAAAAGCTAAATACTTACTTAAAATAGGTACCTTGGTACTAGGTATCAAATTTTATGGGTTTAACTTGAAATTGAATCAAAAGGTTAAGCCGAAAATTGCCGATTTCATTGTGAAACTAAAGAAATCATTATTTTATTTATACCCTTAGATTAGAGAATGAATTTCTATTCGGTGACGCGACGTACACGTACCGCGCCGTCCCGCGCCACTTGACTCGATGAACGGAATGAACATGTCGTATGTTCATTCCGTTTGAGTCGAGTCTGTTATGCGCAACGTATGCATACGTACAATTTAATAAAAAAAAGCGAAATAAATCTTTATTTTTTGTTTACTTGTGATTTTTAACCCTAAATCTGAACTTTGTCCAAATGGCCCCCCCCAAAATGAAATCCTGGATCCGCCCCTGTGAGGCAGGACCTGATTAGTCGCGCACATAGGCAAAGACCATTTTTTTTCCTCTTGGGACTTTACCACATGCATAGGCAAAGACCATTTTTTTTTCCTCTTGGGACTTTACCACATGCTTATATTATTTTATGTTTAAAATTTTGATCCCAAAGGTTTATGTTATTCATTATCCTTTATTTCCTTTTTTTGTACAACATATTGTGTGTGGCCATGAAAAAAATCTTTTATTCTAAGTATAAAGAAAGTTTTAAGGTTTAATGAGTCCAAAAATACTTTAAGTCGGGACCGGTTTCAGTCATGCTCTGATGTGCACCTCTGTGGGCCGCAGTAACGGTAGTCATTTGCCAATTAGTGCCTCGTAAACCTAACTTTGCATACTAGTTGAATAACACATGCTAACCATCCAGTTCCTATACCTACACCTCAAAGATACCATCTATTGCTGTCGATCGTAACGAAATTACGAGCTACGAACTGCATCAAGTTGTATAATAATTGTTTTCCCCCATTACTTCACAATTAATAGATACCGTGGCGTGACGGTCTCACGTATAACATACGATTACAGGTAACGAGTCAATAAAATAGTCGAGAGGCGAATCAGTCATATACGAAAATAACTACGATGTGTCGGCGCCAACGGTGCTAGAACCAGTCCCTGAAGTGAATCCCATCCTATCTGTCATTGTTTATGTTTATATGCCCCGCAGTCACAGTCACGGATCAGCGGCCGCTCCTAATAAGAGCTCAGCGTTCATTGAAGGAAGCAGCTCAGGGAATTTATGGACGTAAGAAGATTGCGCTTGGGCATTATCTGCCGCAGCCGCCGGCGAGCCTGCATCACATAAATTGCTAACTCGCGATACCGATGCTCCGCTTTGGCAGATTTGTAGAATCATATTAGGTATCACACGCTTCATAACTGAACTATTGCATAAGAATCTGGGGAGCTTTGTTGAGTTCGACGAAACTGCAGTAGATCATGTCGGCTTATCGACCCATTGAGGTTGGAGCCAAGGCCAGGTTTGATTTATGCGTCACTTTCGTTCCCGTTAAACTTTTAAACCGGCTGATAAGTCGAGGAAAGTCGGCGAGTCGGCAAGACGGATGGTTTGTCGACTTGGTTGCTTCACTTTATGCTAATGCAGAACCCGTGTGAAATGGAACGGTCAGCCCGTGCGGTATGCCCGGTTATTATAGCTAAAGTATTATTGCAACACAGCACCGGATTAGATGCAATTGGTACACGCCACACGCGTAGACATCTTTATCATTTACATTTTTATTACAAAATCCGTCTGGCAGTTATATGCCGTAAGTTATGATCTAGCTATAGCCATAATAATCAAGATGACAGATCTTCAACTTGGCGTGTAGCAATGACATGCCACCAGCAGTTACGGTTACGGGGAGATCTGACTGTTCGAAATATAAATTAGTAGTGGAAGTAAAACAAAGATGTACTCACGTTTCCCAAGAAGCCGCTGCAGGGCTGTATCGGAGGCGGCAGTGGAGGCAACTCTGGCGAGCACCGGTTGACAGCCTGGTCCGTCAGACCCATCTTACTGCATGCCTGAAAAATAATATGATTTTAATGATGGTTAGAGATATTATAATCCATTTCACGTATGAACCGTTCACTAAAGGGCGTTTATCGTTGTAAGTTTTTCTTTGTTTCACACGTAGAAAGGGAGGTGTAGGGTAGGGCTTAAGAAAGCAATTCAGACTTAAATTCTAATAGGAAGCCAGAGCAATCCATATTTTGAAATGAAGAATGTAGAACGTTCCCTTCCCCTCAATCTTCTAAATCTTACATTATCCATCAGGAAGATCATGAATTTATCAACTGTGTTAGGAAACTAGAAACTGGAAATAAGATAAATAGTAGGATAATAGAAAGATAATAATAACATATACTTACACTGGACAAAACAGTTGAAAAAATCCAATTAAATGTGTGAAATGTTTTCAACACCTTAAAGCTGTTGAAAGAGCTATTGTTTAGTTTTGTGTTGATAGGATAGATGGGTAGTCATTTTAGGTGATAATTAGTTTGAACTTAAGTAAACTGAACTGTTTTAAGGAAATGAGAGGTTTAATTTTAATAGGTATCTCTGTGAGAGCCTATTATTAGAAGAAGAATGTGAAAGAAGAAACTGCTGCGAGTTTAATTTTCAACAAACAGAGCACCTCTCTGTTTGTTGAAAATTGTTTTGTGTATCTGTCTTGTCTTGTGATTTTCGAACGGATAAACTAAATTTGATTTATATTTTACTTTGAAATGTGACGTGATCGCGTGTTATCATAGCTTTGTTTCATAGAAATCGGTACAAGCGGTATTTATGTCTTTCTCGACTTTGAAATTACATACATAAAAACCGCTGTAGGCTTAATATTTTTATGTAAAATCTTGTTATCAGTCTTAACAAAAAAATGTCAGGTGTCAAATCAAATCAAAATGTCTTTATTTCCATAAATACAAAAATGTACACTAAAAAAGGTCAAATTCTTAAAATAAAACAGTGACACGGAAATAAAGTGCTATTTTTGATTTCGGTCGCTTCGGTATGTAGACTAAAGTAAAGAAGTGACGAAGAAACCTTTATTTAGCCTGTTAGTTGTTATTTTTCGAGTTGGAGCAAAACCCGTCCCAAGCTTTATTATCTTCTAGCCCTTTTGCACAGAAAGTTTTTTTACAATTTGTTTGAATTTATTTACTCATAATCAAAAAAAAAATCAAAATGTTGTTGTAGAATTTGAATGTAGAATTTGTTGTAGAAGGTGTGATAGTGGTGTGCATTTTAAATGTAGATACGTGTTAGCGTAAAGTAGCGAGTAAGCATTTTCAATATATGTAATGTAATAAGTGCAACCAGAGAATAAACGAGTGCCACTCAAAGCGGGCGTTTGACTATCTATTCCCGCTCGCCCCTCGCGAGACACTACACAGGTCTTTGATAAAAAGTTGATATTTTAGTGAATATCGTAAATCCTACATTCATCTAAAACTAGTAAAACAAGCTTGTGTGAGACGAATCGCAGATGTCTGTGCTATATGGTTGTAAAAGCGGTTGGACTTGGAGGCCGTTCTTTCACCTCTTGTGTTCTCAAATAAATCGTGTTATTTTAATATTTTAAAACTAATTCTGCATAGTTTCACCACATTAAGCCAAGGTTGCACAATAGTCTCTTGATAGATTCTGAGATAAGCTCTTGAAAACAAGTTGGAACTAAAAATTATCAGCTTTGCCATAGGTACTACAGCAGCGGCAGCGCAATGCAGAATGCAGCCAGCGTCTTGGAGACGTTTCCGATTGGAATTAATATTGATCAGTTGAGCTACATCTAGCTAGATTATTTCCAACAGATAGCTCAAGTGTTTCAGTTGTAAATACTATGTTCTTATTTGTTATTATTTTCTTTGTTTTTAAAATAACAACAGGATATTTCATTTCTTGATCTCTAGTTTTAGAAGGAGCTTCGGTTCAGTAGTAAAAGCTCTTCAAGACGAACAAAATAAACCAAAAGCAATATATTAAATTTACAAAGTTACTAGTAAAGCCAAAAGCAGTTTGCAGAATCGATTGAATTAAAGATACCGTACAAATTACGCGTATCAAGATATCGGAGCCACAATGAGCCAGTAAAATTACGGACGGCAAAAAAATAACAGACTACATGATCAGCGCTTTCTTAGACTTATTTGAGTAAGTAAGTACTGTACATATATGCATAGGTATCTATAGTGTACGTACGTAGGTAAAGTAGTTGTAAAAACATCTACAAAGACTTGCAGGTTGCTCCACACTGAGATAGTAAGTAACGGACGCCAGATTTCTAGTTTTAGATAAACAAGTACGCAAATAAAGAAAAACTACTTACTGTTGCTTTGCTTACGAATTGAGTTTAGCTGCTGACAATTGGAGCTAAAAGAGATGCTAGTACTTCGAGATGGCTAGAGAGTTTGCCTTTTGCCTTACAGAAATTGAAAAAGACTGCAGGCAGATTTTGGTTACGGTAAGTTAAAAACAGAGCGCTCTGGCGCTGATTAGATTTTGAACTAAGTGGTGTGTCCTATCGTGTTAAAATATAAACAGTAATGCTTGTTATTAACATGCAATGGTCAAGAAATAAAATTAACCACAAGAAAATAAGAATGGTGCCCATCACGCCGATTCCCTTAACGTCGACCGTGCTTTTTCGATGTGTACCTACTGTCGGCAGCGGCATAGGGAAAATACCATCACGGCCCGAGTCGGCTTCGCACGGGTATATTCTATCGCCTATGTTCAACAGGGATAATGTAGGATTCTAATAGTGAAAGAATTTTTCAAATCGGTCCAGTAGTTTCGGAGCCTATTCAAGTCAAACAAACAAATATTTCCGCTTTTTAAATATTAGTGTAGATAATTGTTACTACATAATAATTACACATTGTTCAAAGCTGTGAAATAACGCTCGGTTATATGATCTATATTAAACACAGTCGAAACTTAATACTTTTTTATCTTTTCTACCCTCAGTTGAATGATATTTAACACTTTCATGGCCCAATACGAACTTGTTGAGACAAAAGCTCTATGGCTGAAGACTGGGCTCTGTCTGATTGGGCAGTGAATGCGTTAAGGTACCATTTAAGTGTAAGTGGTACCATTAAGTGTGGTCCAACCTCTGCACAAAGTAGCGCTAACCCATCTAGAGCAGCAACGTAAATTATAGGGTAGCCCGTTGTTTAGACAAGCACGATTCAAGGAGTTATTGCAATTTTATTTTTTGCTCCACCATTAAATTGACCATTTATTAGTTTCCGATAAAGTCGAAGTAAGCTTGAAATTGCGCAAAGGGGGTCTTATTCTAGGAGCACAAAGAATTACTGTGAGAAATTTTGCTCATGAATCTTATCGTACTAATATTAAAGGCGAATGTTTATAAAGATATGAAATTGTGCAAT
The DNA here is from genome assembly GCA_946478455.1 of Eupithecia vulgata. Taxonomy (NCBI): domain Eukaryota; kingdom Metazoa; phylum Arthropoda; class Insecta; order Lepidoptera; family Geometridae; genus Eupithecia; species Eupithecia vulgata. The sequence goes on along the minus strand of OX297869.1, from coordinate 3,814,089 downwards.
GTATGGCTGAAGACTACGTCAAAACTATCTGCCTGAAATTAGGATCCTATCTCGCAGGACAAAATGGTGGAGGCCACAAATAAAATGTGTACCTACAAAAGTCGGAATCTTTTTTTAGGACATTATTATAGAAAATGTGTACAGTTGTATGGAGAGTACCCAAACTGATAAATGACAAATTGCCAAACTAATTGTTGTAAACAATCTGCAGGTAGCTCAACAGATCCATATAAATACCAGTCGAACCTAATTAGTTAGTTATCAGATCTGTAAGACTTAACTGAAATGGCTTCACCAACCAGATATCAATCAAACAAAAACAGTTTCGAAGATTAGTAAAAGTATTAGTGGTTCTGATTTTAAACGAGAGTCGTTTTGTAAGAAACTTATCATAAATCGCAGCAAGAGCTTATAAATGCCGACTTAAAAGAGAATGTAAACCGCGCATTACGAAATTAATTATTTCTAAATTGTTTTTACAGCAACGATGCAAATAAATTCTAGACGTGATTTTTATTTGACTGCGCAAAGAGGAGGGTTATGTTTTAAGGTTCCGTACCCAAAGGGTAAAACGGACGGCGGAGTCTTAGTAATATTACTAAGACCCCTATTACTACGACTCCGCTGTCCGTCCGTCACCAGGCTGTATCTCATGAACCGTGATAGTTAGACAGTTGAAATATTTACAGATGTATTTCTGTTGCCGCTATAACAACAAACAAATATATATCCCATACAACAAACGTATTTTTTTGCAGTTTTTATAGACAATGGTACGGACCCTTCATGCGCGAGTCCGACTCGCACTTGGCCGATTTTATTATGTAACATACAGTTCATAAACAAGTTCATAGGAGCGGGACAGAGCTTGAGTTTTTGGCAGAAATGGAAATTTTGCTTATTTACAAAAAAACTACACAACTTATGAAAAAACTATATGAAGGAACCAAGTAGGCAATTATAATTAGTAATAAATAACCTATAAATCAAAACAAGTCATTTCCATAAACCGCAAGGTTCCTGAAATCTCAAACAAATTATACACAAATTTCATGTTTTTTTTTCAAACGTAATTAATTTTTCTTAATCTTGTTTTCAGTTTGAAGGAACCTAGGAAAAAAATGTAGAATTTTATGTAACTAGAGTTTTAAACCACGGGAATCTCGTGAGCCTGAGATCTAATCCAAGTTTGACAAGCAAACACGATAGCTTCCCCTCTGAAATACGTTATTGTAAGCACCTTAACCCAGAAGAACAGTCCTTCTAAGACCTCATACACCTTAAACATCATTTTAGTAGAAATAAATGATTACAAATTACTATGTATACTTTTCGAACCTACAGCGATGCCTTCACTAAAGCTCTACTTGGCAACGAGCATGGTGGTCGGCTTGCCGGCAGCGGTAGGTGATAAATATGTGGCTATCTTGACGGATCGAAAGCCGTGAGAACCGGGGATTGATTTCAAAATACCCTATAACCTATTAGAGTTTAGAAATACATAGCAATAAAGAAAACTATTTACAAAAAAAACTCATAATTATAATCTACGAAATAAAGAAAAACTAGTCAAACCAACGGCACGTCTTGCGAAGTTACAAAAGCAGGGAGAATTTATTAAAATACAATTATATAATAAACTAGGTAATAATTAAAATCACAGACATTGACAATTTTGGACATTTTAAACATATAATTAAAAATTTCTTTGAAAGCCATGCATGAAGTTATCTGTATAAATTTATTGATTTAATTTATTGAAAACCTCTTTTAACGACATAAAAAAGAAATGAAATTATTTGAATTATTATTTATTATGAATGGAATATATATTGTGTATTATACCAATCATCATGTCAGCCCATATACGTCCACAGCTGGACATAGGCCTCCCACATACGACGCCACAAAGAGCGGTCCTGAGCCGCCTCCATCCTTCGACTCCCTGCGACCGCTACGATGTGGTCGGTCCATCGAGTTGATTATAACAATACCTACGGTTAAATTAAATAAAAATTTCTTGAATGTGATTTGTACAACATGACTTGTCTTGTATAACGTTCAATGTTATAATGGTTAATAAATACAAATATACAATTAGATTTTATTTACCTACCCATAGGTAGGTAAGTATATTTTTAAAGCTAGCGAGATCTTTTGTTTTCGTACGACGCTTAGACATGTCACATGTATGACTATACTTAGAGGCAAAAATAATCGTGAAAGCTTCGAACCGAATTTGGCAGCAAGAGTGTTTTGGTAGTTTTTCAGCCTCTGTCTAATTCTCGCTAGATCGATAACGGCTCTGATAATTCCGTTATAATTTGAATGGGGATGTTAACAATTTTTCGGAATTGCTTTTATTTTGAAGATGGACTCTTGTTTAGCATAAAAAAAAATATTTTCTTTAAAAATATTACTATTTTCGATAAGAAAATGTACAAAAATAGAGTAATTTTAAACTTTTCCGCTAAAACACTAACAACTGTCACGTAACAGAAATGACGTCACGAACCGCAAAACGATGGTCGCGATTCATGACATGACTGTATGTTGTATGTCCATTGTTCGATTAGGACATGTGTTTTCTTAATTTTACTTGAATACAAACAATCAAAATGAACACAAAGTTTTACAAAACCTGTGCAGTGCCCCCTGTGTAAAAGTACAACAATTACTATACCGGAAAAACTGTTTATTCATGTGCCAAAAGATAAGCAAATGTTACGAATTTATTGTTTTAGCACATAACCTAACTTTGTAAACAGTGATTTAAACGATGTTCTAAACACGATAAATTATATATAAAAAGCAGAAAATCATCTATTACACATGTACTTGACTGTTATTTATGTATTCGTAGATAGATAAATGGTATTAAACGTAAAAGAGTACCTACAAAGATGTTTTCACGTTCCTGAATTCTGAACCACAAAAGTCTTCGTTTCTTGCAAAAAAGTTTGCCACCATCAACAAATCTACTTTTGGTAAGTTGGAACTATTCCCTTTAGTGAATCCGGATTCCATCATGTATTAATATTATGTAATTTACAGACTAATTCGTCGTTATGAGAAAATGCAGAAAGGTAAACAAACAGTGCGACAGCTAGTTTTGCAGCTAGTGACGTCATAAGCTTATAATGGCGTTTGCAGTCACTTGACAACAGATTATAAATATAGCATTTAAAATCATTTTTAATAAATTCAATAAGTTATATTATATTATAAAAATGTGATTTTCGATATTCTAATAATACAAATGATTATAAAATTAACACTAAACTTTAATTTGTGATTATGGTTAACATCCCTATTAAACGAGCCAAGGCCGTAGTAGCCTCTCATTTCCATACCCGCTATCAGATATAAATTGATTTGTACAAAGATATATCTTCAAAGAAATATTTTTGTATATACTTTTTAAGTGATTTATGTAATTTGATATTTTAACAGCTGGACGAGATAGAGAGATCAATTTAGTTCAGGACTCGGGACCTACTCGGAAAAGGAAAATCTGTAGAGATACCTACTAAGTTTCCGATTCGTTTTCGTGCAAAACCGACTCTTGTCATTTACCTATGATTTGCGTTTGCACGAAAACGAATCAGAAATTTCGTTTCTGCGAGTACGAGCCCTCTCTTCGGCCAAACTGGCTGTTCCAGCAAAACATGTAAAAGAAGCATTGTATTTATATTTTGTATTACGAGCGCTATAATTAATTATTAATATGTCTAGATAGAGCGTCGTCCGTCTGCAAAACAAACATAAAAGAACAGGCCAACTTTCTTGTAGGCGCGAAAGCTAGGTTTACAACTCGCGCGGCAGATAATTTTTGGATAGTTGTAAAGAAACTCTCATTAGAAGTAGTGAATACTTACCATAACATTTTTAAGCTTCTAAGACCATCTCAGTCTATTTTAGACAAATAAATAATCGAAGTATGAGCTTTAAAAAGCTCTGGCTGGTCTTCAGTGAGTTATATTTTGGTCCAAGGATTATCAAACCCAAACAGCAATGTAACGGCTCCCAGATTCAGCTTTTAAGTTTTCAACATTTAGTTAGTTTATATTATTAATACTCCTTATGATGTCCATGCACCTAATTTACTAAAGAAGTGACAGGAGCTGCTGAACAGAGGAGTTGGTATTGAATATATTTAATCAAAGCCTGCCGCACTTGATATTTGATTGCTGCAACACCTCGAACGTGATATTATACTTAGCATATCAGTCAATAAAAATTACATGCCTATGCCTACCTAGTTACATTGTGGTTACATTACTGATTCTGGGTCCTACCTGTTTGACTTGGACTCGATACTAATGCCCGCATGATATTGACACCTATCACATAGTACTAAGTATGTAAGTAGCAACAGAGAATATTATAATACATAAGTATAAGTAGTAGCTAAACCTAGCTGGAACCAGCCTACCTACCTATAAATTAATATTGAGGAATCTAGAGCTTCCATTTTGCAGGTCAAAATATCTAAAATCGGATAATTCGAATAAAAAATAAACTACATTTCAAACCCGAAACAGTTCCATGAATTCTATTTCAATTTTCGTCCCCAAGTCCGCAACCAAAGCAACGAATCAAATCGCTGTAAGAACAGTAGTCAGTTTAAAAATGGAGCTTAAGACTAGAGAAATACTGCCCAAAGCAAAATAAAGAAAAATAGTCTGTAATTATGTGGACTGTACAGCACGATGTGAAGGCGCCAGGCCATCGAGGACAAGCAACCATAACCAGCCGATCTAACCAAAATACAAAACCAACCTTAGCACCCCAGACATTAAGTCGAATGTCATCATAAATTAAGCACCAGGTAGGTACTCCACGAAGGTCAGGGTACGCTGGGCAGCGGGCTATGACAAAGGGAGATTTGAAGCTATCTGTCGATCGTGACTCATCCATCTCTAATAGATAATCTCGGATCGGGTATCGCACGGACTGAACATCTGTGTTAAATCGTTTTACAATTTGTATTTTAAGAATGGTACAGCTTGGCAGCTTCGCGAACTTGTTCAAAGTAAAGTTTCGGCTCAAAAGCTTTTGTAAAACCTTTAAAGAAGCCAAATGCTGTATGACACTGATGATGACTTTATAGTCATCATCAGTGTCATACAACGAGTAAGAAGACAATCCAAGCTTATGCTTGGATTGTCTTCTTACTCAGGGGATTTCAGTCAGAAATTTTACGAACAATAAATCAACGACAACAACTTTTGTAAAACCATAAAAAGAGCTAAAGAACGAAGCGAACTCTCTTCAACTCACATTAATTTATCAAGTGAAAGGATCCTTCGGAGGTCAACAAAACGAACAAATGCCCAAAACACGATGTCTATTAGCCAAGATCTGTGTTCTACAGAGGATGTCGCGATAACAATCAACACTATATCACCAGCGGTTAGATCTCGACTCGGATGTTGCAACAGGAAAACGTACGCGATTTCTACATTTGAAATTACAGTGGTTTGTTCTGTTTTGGTAAGGAATAGGATAATCGGATCATCGCCATACCTACAAGGTAAAACCAGGATCTGATAACTTATTCTGATTTAAGCTATAGGATTGTTGGGCTACGAATATTTTCCCGAATATGCTCTCAAAAAAGCTCAGGGGGGCTACTTGGAAAGGGAAAATCGAAGTTTCCGTGCAAAACCAGCTCTTTTGTTGCTTGCGTAACATTATCGTTGCACGAAAAGGAATCAAAAATTTGATTTCGTTTTTACGAGTACGGCTCAGATAAGCTTCGTAACGTAGATATCTGATACAGGTGTAAAGTAAAAAGAACTAATTAAAATTAAGTTTTCCAAAGCTCTAGCTTTAATTTAAATTATCGTGAACAATTTAATTTAATTGGCCGTCTATTCTTCCACATAAAAGTCTTCTATCTAGCTCGGATCTCTCAATACAGTCGAGTTTATGGCTCGGTGTAGACAATGGTGGTAATTACTGACCATGCTGTATGCAGAAATTGTTTGATACAGCTATTTTCATACAAAAGTAGTTTTTTGTCTATTATAGAAATTAAGATAGTACTTTGTTTACCTAAACTAAACGAGTCGTAATATGACTATTAACAAAACGCGAATCGATTTGAACAGATCTCAAAGGATTTTTTTGGAGTGATCGGGGATATTTGCAGAAGATTCGAGTTAGATACTGACTATTTAAAAGAAATCTAAAAATATTTTAAATAATAGACTGCTAAAGTTGGATGTTTCACCGTCGTGGTCAACCATAGAATTCTTAGTGGGACCATCTCAACAACTTCCAAAGACTTTGGAGAGAAGGAGTGTGCATTTATTGAATAGGTAGAATGTTTTGAGGGATATGGCCTTGAACGCACCACGTCGCAGTGCAGGCAGCTAATATTCTGCGAAATTTTACAACGTGATTTCATAAAGGTGTTGCAAAAACTGAAATAGCCTAATATCGAACGCTAAGCCTAATAGTGGTAATTTTTTGCGACTGCTACTGTGGTACGCATTGAACCTTATGTGTACAATGCGTTTGTATGAAAATACCTCTAAGAATAAGCTCAAAACACAGCATGCAAGGGCTTACATACACGACCATGGCCACAACTCAGCCTTTCTTATTAGCAAGATGGAAGACCCGAGATGGTCCGATAGACGTTATCCAGCTATCTTACCAGCTACGCGGCGCAAGGCTATCTACCATCTTATACGAAAGCCTGATTTGTTTGTCATTTTATAGGTCATTGCAACAGCGTTGTAGCACCTATTTTATTCCCATTTAGAGCACCCACAAAGAAGTAGTTATTAGTGATGGGATTTTGACAAGGTTTTAAAAAACTAAACACAATTGTTTTATTCTTTAACGAATGTGCTCTACGTTACTTCTTAAAACAACTTGACCAATCGAAGATACAAATCGTAAATTAAGGCAATATTTACGAAACTTAATTTGGTTTCAAAGCGCGAACTGATTTTGCAAGAACCTTATTAGTGAACTCTCCCGAAGACTTAACTTTCCAATTAATTTCTACCAATTACCCTTAGTTAAAATTGCGATGCTTTAAGTAAGGGAAAGTTAATAATGCATGCCTAATAAGACTCTACATACTCTACCATCTTGATTTTAACCTATACTTTTACCTAAGAAAGCTAGACTTAATTAAGTAAAAGCTAAATCAAGCCCATAACATTCGAGTCACATATCAATAAATCGTTATTTTTTAGCATAAACTAGTTCTTACTAATGCAGATTTAGAAACCCACCATAAAAGCTGGCCTTGTACACGGTTAGATTATGCCAATTTTATGGCGGTAAAAACCAAAAACGTGCACTTTTCTGTTCAGACCAGATAGACCCCTTTTAAGGAGAAATGAGGACGACTGTAAGGGCGCATTCACACAGTATCCGTTTTACAGGATCCGACTTTTTCCGTAATGGCGTAGGATCCTTAAACACGGATCTGCTGTGCGTATGCGCTCTAAGTGGGTTAAGCGTAATCTGCAGCGTTAAAAGTCAATAATATTGCTATAACGTGCTATAAATAGCACTTATACAGTAACGGTTTTAAGAGTTGCGATCGTTAAGTCTTTAATTATAGTCTAGACTAAACCTCCCATACCTTAAGAACCATGCTGCAGTCTTGATGACTTCACTAATAATCTGATTGAGTGAGGTTCTTTCTACTGTTCTTTAATATATAAATCTAGACAATTCACACAGCATTATTTAGCCCCGGTCTAAAATACCTAAGCGGAGCTTGTGATGCTGGTACTACATACCTAAATACCTACCTTCATATTTAATAAAATACATACATAGTTAGATATTTTGTGTTCAACAACGAAAACATCCTGAACAAATATTTGTTTAGGGTGTTCTGCAGATATCTGCCGAACGTATAAAGATTTGTCCCGAGGCGGGAATCGAACCCAAAATACATAAATAAAAGTTAGACAGACCATCTTTGATTGACGAGTGTTTCAGAATCAATTCAGTAGTAAGATCTACCTGGTTTTATTGATGCCCTTTCTATCTTTCAGTGGTAGCCTCACACATAATAATTGGGCAAAAAAATTACCAGTGGTACTACATAAGACAAATTGTGCAACCAGCATATACCAAGTAAGGTGATAATAAAGCTACATTATCGCAAAAATATACATGTCCTGTAACCTAACTATCCTTGTTTGGCTACGACCGCCCACGAAAATACAGATTTGAGACAAGTCCAATTTTATTTCAGGTTCTCGTTTGCTTCAAATCTATTTGAAAACCTAGATTCAGACACCGAAAACCTAACAAATGCTACCGCAAATAAGGTTATTTCTAGCTATTTGTCGCAAATAGGTAAATAAAAGCTCTCACCTTCTTTATCTTGAGGTGTGTAGAACTGGACCCAGCTCAGAAGTTGAAGCACTAACTCACTGGGATCGTCCGTATCACTTCAAATGTCCGTTTAGTTCAAGTTAATATTTTCGTTCGACGATAAGACCGGACGGTTCAGTTTGTGAACCGGCGACTCACTCCTATCGAGGCTTCGCGTGCATTTCAATAGATGAAAGTGTAAACGGTGGTTTTTGTATAGCGCCTACTCTTTCACACGAGTGAGGGTGACAGGGACGGAGTATGGCCAGTCAGGTTTGGGCTTTTTTGAGTGGAGTAGCGCCTTCGCCCACAACTTTATTGTTATTCTAATTTTTCAACTCTATCACTGAAGCACCCTTGGATGCTTCGATGTTTACTCTGGAAAAATAAACATCCTATGTAAATTAATGTAATTTGTGTGTAAATTATTTGATTCGAAATAAGATACCCACCTCTTCTGGATGGATAAACAGGTCTTGGGATAGGGATCACTAAACATAGAAATAAAAGCGTCTCGGATTGTTTATTTATGTTTATTTCCAACAGGTTGAAAGAACCAGAGTAGCAGCACATTACTAATTTATGAAAATGGTAACTATTTTCAGGGATAACTATACAAATAATTTTACGAGAAGGCAATTGACATATTTCATAATTGAATAGCGGTTCTAATACGGGTGTTTAGAAAATGGATTTATACAAAGATAATTAAGTAAACGTGCATGAATTTACAAGCAGTAAAATGTGTAAGAAATCCCTATACTTAAGTGCTCCTACCCCGGTGGAAAGATGTAACTCTATGAATTTACGAAAGGTCAAATTAAACTGAAAGAAAACTAGGTATTTATTTGTAACATCTACAAGATTTATATTGATACACGCAGCGTAAGTTCTGATTTGATTTTTTGTTGGTTTGGAAACAAAGTGTTTGCAATTTTCATTCGTCGTTCGATCTTGTAGACATTCAATTTAGTTCTACAGTATTTTATAATGTTTTTATAACTCCGGTACAAATTTGCATGTAACCAAGGCTGACAGAGCTATCGGTTACACGCCCACTTGTGCCTTATTAGATGAGAGCGAAAAATATCAAACAAAACAATTTTCTCTACGTTTTTTACTGTTAAGATTTTTATCTTTTTTATTTCAATACAAACTTGTGCTGATTTGCTACGTGTCAAAATTCAAAGTGATATCCGCTCTCCTCTTACAATTTGTGTATCAAAACGAAACTCGGCTATTCGTAAGATGAAATAAAAACGATAACAGAAGCTCTTATAACCACATACAGGTTATTACTGTGGCTTACGGGTAAATTGTTATTTTACGGGACTTCCTTCAAAATTACAGCGTCACTTGGCTAAGATAGGTTTGATTAGTCGCTGGTAATTCTGAAGGTAATGCTACAATAATAATACTACGCGACAAAGGAACTATCGGCGAGATAAAACAGAGTCGGTATAGTACCATTGATGTAGCATTGATCTTGAAGTTCTCACACGACGCTCTTTACAAGCGTTTCTAACGCGTACTATCCTAAGCAAAGACTTGAAAGACGAAAATATCTGGCAGCTCAGTTGCGTAGCTTGTAAATGTCGCCGTGTGAGAACTCTCTTAGAGCTTGCAACGGCTTATGTTATTGTGCCCTGTGATTTAACCGGTGCAAACTTTAGTTTTTACAACAATTCATGATTGCCAAAAAACTCACAAATCCTCAGATGTTTAGGATACATAATCATCAAGCGCATAAGCACAATCATTAGATTCGTCATCTAATCAAACATAACTTTATGCGAACTTGATTCTAGGCTTACATTTTTTTTTTTAGATTTTCTTAACTTTTTTCGAGGTCTTCTTTAGCGAATATCTTTATGGATAAGTACAATATGTTATGAACTTATGACAGAAAATGAAATATATTTTAGGTAACGCAAAATGAAGAGTTATTTGAATGAATTTAAAGATACCCAACCTCACTAATGATAATAACTTTAGATAGAAGTCACTTCAGTACCTACAATATGATTTATTCGTCAAGTTTACCGGTAGACACCAGTATTGACAGAAAATTGGCCATGCTCCAGATACTGAAATGTACAACTGATTAAGCGAACAAAACAATAAAAGAACTGATAAACGTCTACACAATAACAGGACAATAATATACTAAATATATACAGTAGCCTTTCCGATGCAAAAATTGCAAATACAATTTTTTTGTAGGTTTTTTGCTTTTAAGTTATAATATAAACAAACAGAAGTAAATCACTCTACATAAAAAATAATATATAAAACACGACACAAAGTAGCAAAATATGCAAGAAATTACTTTTTTTTTAGAAATGTAACTAGGCAAGGCTTTCAATACAATAGTAAATAAGGTATGAGCGGGGTCGCGGACCAAGCAGGCGGCACGGAGGCTCGGGCTTCAGGTGTCAGGCGCTGTACCGGCTACTTGGTCCGCCGCAATGTGCCCCCATACAAAAATGAAAATATACGTTAAATAAACATCTTATGTTTACAAGAACTAACAGTTATGCCTACGTGAACCGTTCGAGCGCACCATCGTCCGAACCCCGAACCATAAACAAGTTAACAGGCAACTGTCCGCTCCAGACACGGGGCTTCTCGGGTTCAAGGCACGACCGATGGTGCTCCTGAAGTTATTTTACATTATAATTAATTGTTGCCACCGTCAAGCCTTTATCGCAGCTGGATTTGCATCTTACTTCGCATAAAAATGATCAGTCGATCGAACGGTGGCAATGAATTATGAAGGAGAACGATTAACATTGTTCTCGATCACATCTCTAGTGGGCTGGGCCGACTAACATCTCGCGAGCCCCCTGGCAACCTTCCTACAGTCGGAAGCCTTCCCTCGCTACTCGGACCCACTGCGGGCGAGAACGCAAGCCGCGCAGGGTTCATCCGCTAACCTACATTAAATAATGCGGCTACTCAATAAAATCGCCGCGTGTAAATTTAACATTGGACGAACCATAAAAATGTCCAATGTTTTCAATATAACATATTACATTGTTTTACATAAGGCCCTTATCGATTCAGCTCGTCGGCCGTGGGTGCGCCTCTCGCGGATTCCATCGAAAGGCGCACTAACGGTCACAGATCGATGAAGTTCTATCCTCTTCGCAAATCAATCGCCTCTTCTATAAATAATGTATAGTAACAAATAAAATTTTACTTGTATAATATTTTGAATGAACATCTTGCCAGAAACGTAAACGAAAATGATTTTAACAAAACAATACCAGTTTTACCTATACCTTTATATTAACAAATTAATCATTAAACAACTGGGGACGATATTACTTTAAGAATTATATAAGAATCGTCCTATTATGCTTTACATGAAATGCTATCCATTGCTGCGCTGTAAGTTGCTACGTACGTGTAAGAAGCGACTTCATTGTAGCAAAATTTTGATATCTTGAATTCCAAGACTTGTAACGACAAACATAATAATAATAATGAATCAAATCACCACACACAAGGGGTAGCATTCCAAAAAACATACCTACATTCAATATAATGTAATCTCTACAAAGAAAACATTGAACTAAAGTTAATGTTACAGTTACAACTCCACCACAAACTATTCTACACTCATAAGATATGTTAGCACGCCTGCAACAAGACATGAGCACATGACGAGGCTTCGCTAATTAATCCTATTATTATTGCTAACAACCTCCTAATGCCACTTGAGAACAATCAAATGAAAACTTCCCTAAACATCGACAGCGATCGCTGCAACGGTGCCTGTTACATCGTTTCCCGTTATCCAAGTTACAAAATCGTTCGAAGGGCGATAAAAATATATACAGTGTTGCGGTACTTCAATAATGGAAATAATCGAGGTTACCTTGACACAGTATTTACGTAACCGTACGGATTCGCGCTAAAATATGTTTCCTTTTGATTTGCATTACAGTTGGAAGTGCAGCTACGCTTGTCGTAGAAATCAACATCGCTTGTACGGTTACGCAATTACGGAGTCGAAGTTCATATCTCTACGTCACACCGCCGCGTCACAACTGATAATAGAGTAGACCACGTGGCATACTGATACTCAGTGTGAAATGCACAGGTGACCTTTCTAAGGAAAACCCGGTTACCGTTCAAGCATACAGATAACTTAAGAGTTTACTATTAGAAATCGCTAATGTAACATCTCCGGTTAGTTCTGCTGTAGTTACTTCAATATTTGATGATTGGATAGGTACAGACTGATACAACATAAGGAAGCTGTGGTAACGAGAGCGGTAGCCGAAATCTTCCATATTCACCACCGACGCAGCTATCGATATTTACGTCAGCTCAAATACGCAAAGATCAGCTTGATCAGCTGAACGTACGGTTTATTTGCCAATGCCGAATCAAAGTTAATTGAATAAGATGATAATCAACATGGAACAAGTGTACCATCATCTACAAATAAGATGATAATTGTCATAATTGATAATAAACTGTTGGTATATTTACATAACTCATAAAAACAGACAGAGCCGGCGTAAATATTGATAGTGCAAAAACTATCCATGCGCCATCATCAAATTGCTGATAAGAAGTGGAGTACGTTATGTGAGCGTTTATACCTGGAAAGACTCACGCGGGAGTCGGTCTACTTATCAGCACTTGAATGAAGAATACAGGCCTACTTTAAAACGCGAAATACGAAGTAGACGGACGACCGATTCAAATTGATTTAGATATTTATTTCTTAGGGATTCGAAACGATAGGTCAGTTGATGAAGCGTTTGAAGTAGTTTGGTGTTAACGTTGTTTGTGCGATCCGTCACCCGAAACTTCGTATTTCATAGTAGGCCCCCAGGAGCGTTTCCGATGGTACGGGGGCGTGGATGCGTGCCTGATGGGCGTTAGCGCGTAAGCGGGCGCTCAAGCGCTTGGCAGGGCAGGAAGCGCGCGTGCGGGTGGGCGCATCGGCGCGCGCAACGCAGCGCCGCGCTGTGCCGCCGCTTGCGGTCCGCGCCCGCCTCACCCGCGGCGCCGCCGCACACCGCCGCGTAGTGCGCGTGCGCCGCGCTGATGTCCGCTAGCAACTCTTCCCAGTCGCGTGACGAGTCGCCGGGTGCCAGAGGCGCGGGCGAGCCTTCGCGCGGCGCGCAAGACGAGCACGCACCCGATCCCGCTACGCGCATTTTCTTGGCCTGCGAGGCGCAGTCGTCGCACGCGGGCTCCGTTTGCACGCCCATGTCGAGCTGCTTAACCGCGAAGCGCAGCGGGCCGAGCGCACCGCTATACTCCAGGTAACGCGCTGCACCGATGTACGTGTCGCCGGACGCACTGCGCCGGTACTCGACGAAGTCGGGCTCGGCGCGGATGTCAAACGTGTCTCCGTCCGCGTAGCGTGGCGCCTCCGCTTCAGGCTCGCGCTCTATAGGCCGGAAGTGCGTGCGCGCCGCCGTCAGCAGATCTTCGCGCTCCTCATCCTCGGGCTCCGGGCGGCGTGGCGGCGGGTCGCGGGGCGGTGGCGCGGCCGGGCGCTCGGCGCGGCGACGCGGCGGCACCTCGCGGAAACCACTCGAGTCGCGGCTATGATTGAGCCTGGTGAGCGAGCGCACGGTGCGCGCGACGCCTGCGAGCGCCTCATACAGTTCGTCATCCTCGAAGAGCGCGAAGGACTCAAGCTCAGGCCGCGACGGGGGCGGTGGGGCGCGGGGTGGGAGCGGCGGCGGGGGCGAGGCTAGGTGAAGCGGGCGCAGACGGTCGTGCAGCGGCGGGGAGCACGCCCACACAGAGTCCGCAAGCGAGGGTAGCGGTGAGCCGAAGGAGGCGAACCGGGGCGGGGGCGGAGGTGGCGCGCCGAACATGTTGTCGGAGGGCGAGGCAAGCAGCGAGGCGAAGTCGATCGGCAGCTCCTGGTAGTCGTCGTCAGGAGTGTTTTGGTCGCGCGCCCACAGCGCCTCGATACTGCGGTCGAACTTGGCCTCGAAGCGCGCGTACAGCTCCTCGTCCGAGGGCTCCAGCACGCGCGGCGGTGGCGCTGCTGACAACGCCCACGGCCCGGGCAGGCTAAGCTCATCGTCCCAGTCGGGCACGGCGCGGACAGGCTCCAGCGAGCGCACGTCCTGCATGTCCTCAGTGACGGTGTTCTCGCAGGTGCCGTATCCCTCGTCCAGCGCGATGGCGCGGATGAACTCGCGGACGGGGTCCTGCGCCTCCATATCCCAGATCCCCTCGTGCGTGACCCACTCTGGCAGGCTGTCCTTGCTCTCAAACGATCTACTGTACCCGTTGCAGCGTTTCTTGCTCTTGCGTTGTCCTTGATACGAGTTCCGTCGCTCTTTACCGGTGGGAATCTTCTTCTTCCAATCTTTCACATCCTGACTCTGCATTTTGGCAGGTTGTTTCTTGCACCAGGCGGGCGGTGGAAGGCAGTACTGTAGAGGTGTAGTTTCGCCTTTCGTCAGTGCCGGGAACGCTGCGTAGTATCGACGGACGGCTTCTGCTTGCTCGATGGAACACGTTGGCATACCTACTGTACCTTCTTGATCCTTTATGTCTTGCAGTCGAATGGCTAGCTGGTCAACTATGGTGTCGAGATTTGGTTCCTGAAATTAAATATATTCATCTTAGCTACCAGCAATGAAATTTTGTTTCAAGTTTTAAATAATCATTGACAAACAATTATTGACAAGGAAGTTGGTCTAACTATGCTACAAATAATAGGAGAAGTGAAAAATAACAACACAGGGTTATTTTTACAGACTGAAATAGTGGTGTGAACTTAGACTAGAATCATAATAACTGATAGCAGGAAGAAAGGAAAATGGTTTATCTAGCTAGAGTGTGATAATTTGGTTAATAAATCAAGTGGAACTTTTCGCTTGTACTTAATGAATATAAATAAAGGTGTCAAATAAAATAAATAATTTTTAGTTTTATTCTGTCTGCCTATTGATGTTAGTCCAGCTTGCAGCTCAGATTATTCATCTCTAACAACCCTGTGTGTCTACAGCAGTTTCCTGCCTTATATAAGGAAATAATCAACAAAAAACTAAAATGTGTTCAAATAGCTGCATACATAAAATGTTACAATCATGATTATCTACAAAAACAATAGTACATTCTAATAACTCATTAAAATACTTACTGCATTATTACAACTGTATAAATGACTATGCAAATAATTTAAATGTAGAATCTACGAACAATGGAACAAAGGTAAAATGCAATAATACTAAATACTGAACCAAGTGCAAGACAAACAGGGACAAATACTGTGCATTTATGATTTCATAGGTAACCACCGAGATGGTTTTCATTCTGCATTACTTTATAATTGCTGAGTTTTATATCACAGCCAGAAATGCATGCCTTTGTTACCGACAAAATTGCATGATGAATATTCAGTAATTCTCATAGTTACCTACGAAATTGCAAAGGACATAAGAATGTCACCGACCTTTTGGTAAGGATTCTTATAGTTGTTATTTGTCTTCATTTTAACACTAAGATCCCCACAGTTATGATCTCTGTCCAGTCTAATTGAGCACTGCATATCGTCTTGACAGAGAAAAAACAATCAATAGATTAGACTTTCCTTTTGAAAGTGTATATTTTATCTTATCTTAGTTGTAAACAAACTGGATAGTGTTAGCAATTCTTTAACAGTTGGTGTCCATGACATTGTTAAAAACTAATTGTGGTAGCTGGATATTGACAAAATATTGTTTTTTGTGTATCTTGTTTTCCTTCCCTAAACCTTCGGATGCAATAAGTAATGATAGAGCAATGGTCAATAAAATGACAAGACAAATCACCTTGGGTGTGCTATTATGAGGATGGTAATTTGGTGCTTTTAGAGTATATTGGTTGGTTTGTATAGCAACAGTTCAAAAATAATTAATATAGTAGGTATTGAAAGGATGATGCAATAGCTTACCTGCACTGTTGGCGTGTATCAGGTGGAGTGTGGAGACGGGTGCTGTCGGTTATTTGCTGCGGAGCAGGCAAAAGCCTGGCTCTCCCTCTTATGCTTACGCATCCTGCCCTTGATAGTATCTGCAGTTATCAAACACCATCACCATGCTTTCTAATCGTGAGTCCATTTTGCAATCGCCGTGGGCCGTGAGTTATAAATCGATCCTTTTTATTACGCTCGAACTAATACATTCTTATTTTCTTTGGCCTTTTCTTTGCTTTTGGGTCGATTGTTTATCTAATTTGGCGTTCGTCCTTCAGCAATATATTTGCAATCGCATTGTCACTTATCGACCAATGACGCACTATGTGCACCCCTAATTTCTGCAACAAACGAGTCACGTGATAATATTTATGAAGAGTTCAATGTTTCCTGGAAAGGTCATTGAGATTTGGCGAGGTAGGTACATAGATTTTGTTTAGAGCGGACACCCATGCCCGCCCCGCGCAGCCGATAGATGGGTCGATGGCGCCAAAACGTCACTACGAAAAGTCGAGGGTGCGTCGGTCGCCACGGACATGGAAAAAGACTTCCATTGGCAACGTCGGCTTATAACTACAGCAGACACTACACGTACTCATATAAACATGATAGAGTCCAAATGGAAGAACCACAATGATTGTAACGATGCAATTTCACAAGTTGACAGTGTTACATGATGCACTTTCACTGAGTGAGGGAGGACGAGCTGATGAGCACTCCACTTCCGCGTTGGCAATCACAAACAACACAAGCGTGGTGAAAGTACTCACCAGTAATATTATTTCAGGGGTTAGTTCATGTTAGATTGACTCACATCACACACACACACCCCTTGAGAAAAAAAAACATGGCAGCCCGCGAGTGAGAGTAAAATTATTTTGCGCAAACTCCGTCAGAGGATCAATGTGACGTTCGAAAAGGACCAATCAAGCTGCTTCGATTTTTCAAACTCATGCAACATGGCCGCTGTGAACCCGTCATGGCTTTTGATTACATTTTTTACGTCTTGTGATTCGTCAAATATAAATTCATTTAATTTGGGCCAGAATTCAACCAATCATCGCTTTGATAGAGTGAGCCAGTGCTGTCAAATCCCTTTCAGTTCATTCGCTTCAATTTTAACAAGGGCAACACCAAAACCGGAAGCAAATACCTACTACAACTTTTTGCTTCGCACGATGATGGCCAAACAAGTAGGCCAAACAGAATCATACCTCGCACTATGCACAGCTCTACCCGAAGGCTCTACCACAGCTACACTCATAGACTAGTAAGTATAATGGCTACATATACTATAGAGATTTGAAGGTGCAGCCGCCAATTTAAAGTCTGTGGTTTAAAGTTTTAGAATCCTATGTTCGCTTTTTCGAGACAAGGACGAGCGAACACCGCGCGGTGAAGGCGAGAAGGGGAGGCAAGAACCGACCCGCGCGCAATTTCAATGCTTTTTATTTATTATTTTAATGCTCTAAAATAATGCTCTTTCGCAAAAAAATAAAACTATGTTGCTCTTAAAGAAAAGCTTATGATAGGTATCACAAACTGGAAGATGGATTTTTGACAATTCCTTTGTTAAACGGAATAAGATAAACTAGGTGACCTACCCTTTTAGTTTATGGCTCAAAATTTATTGGTTAAGCAGAGCAAGTAAGGTATCTGTTCTGTTGAAGTAACACAGAGTAACACTAATAGTTCTATGAACAGTAGACCTCGCAAACACTTAACTTTTACTAGGTACAAAAAAACGAAATCTCATAAATCAGAGATGTTCAGTACCTACAATTAGCGCCATCTATAAAATTGATTTCTTACCAGCGCAAACTGCAAACATACGAAGACGAAACATGTAGCCGGGCTATTACATAGCACCTACAACTTAGCTTAGATTATAGCCTTCTTCTTCTAAGGTAGCCTATTTCTATTGTATGACGCATTGGCAGATACAGGGGGGGGGGGGGGCACGGGGGCCACGCCCCCCCCAAAAATACCCGAGTTCCATACTTTCGATTTAATTTTTAATTAAGGTCCAGGTTTAGCATACTCTTCTTAACTTGTTTACCACCCGAATCAGAAATTTCGGCGGCTCGCTACGCTCGCCGTTGCATCCATGGCTTTGTTGTTTATCGCCGAAAAAAGTCGCGAAAATGTTGCAGCTCCGTTCGCCGTCTTCTTGCTCTCATACTTATTATTGCATTTTCAGAGCTACTTTGCTCGTCATGGCGAAAATCCTCATCATCATCATCTTCCGGTCCTTATCCCACGCTAGTCGGGATAAGGTCGGCACAATCTGTACTTTTCTTCCACTTTCTTCTTTCAGCCGAAAATCAAAAAGTGACCTCATCAGATCTTTATTTTTTTATGAGAATAATTTATAATTATTACCTTTCAATTAAAAAACTAATCATACTCCTTTTGCCTTTTTGGAAGAACTAAGCATTTATCAAAATCCCCGAAGACTACAAAATTCTATAAAATCGTAGAATCTGTACACCAAGTTTCGTCCAGATCGGTCGTAAAATACGTACGACCTGTAGAGGAGTAAGTAGGTACATTCTGGCAGAATCCATATTTTTGCTAATAGTTGATTCAGAGTTGCTTCGCTCCGCTCGGTCAATTATTTCTTCCTGTACCTGACCGACACACGCAATAGGTAGGTATTATATACATATATTGTCCACAGTATTTGTACCTAGGTAGGTACTACCTACCTAGGTACAAATACTGTGTAGGTCCCTGTTCTATAGTAGATTAGTAATACACAGACATTCCAAACTAAAAAAAACAAGTTTTTTCATATCGATCTCTCTATTATCTTATTTTTTATTTAATGGCATTATCGAGTAGCAAAAAATAATGTGTCCATCCCGTTCCATAACAGTTGGTACACTGATTTTGTAAATAAACTACGATACCAACATTAACTTACCAAAGACAGCCCACACTCTATAGCATTTCAATTGAGTCCTTATTTACAAAAATGTATGTACTGTGTACTTAACGTACCAATGTTTAAATAAAATAAAATAAATAAATAACGCTGGACAATTTACACATCATTATCTAGCCCCAAGCTAAGCAGAGCTTGTGTTATGGGTACTAGATAACTGATATACATAATGTAATACAATAAATAGATAGATATTTTTTATTATACATAGGAAACGACCAGAACACCCTGAACAAATGTCTGCAGATCGTACACACATTTGTCCCGAGGCGGGAATCGAACCCGCAACCTCCTGCGTCGCAGGCAGACCTTCGCCCACCGCGCCACAGAGGTCGTCGTTTATTTGCATATTCTACATATTTTAAGTGTAAGCTGCCTTTGCACACTTATTCAAATACTTGAATTAAAATTTTAATTGAAGGAGATAGGTTTCTGTAGAGTAGAGTTACAGTATCCATAACCATACCTCTATCTTGGTGTCTGAATAAAAAACTAAACAGTTCTGATCTAAGGTTCAAAAATAGTTATTTTATGACAAAAATATAATTTCAAGTCTGCACACACTACTCTCAAACCAATTGTTAACAAAACATACAAACATACTGGTATTCATCTTTGTGCTAAAACTTTCCCCAAGTACTAGGTACATTTATAATACAAAATAAAACTTACAACTGAATAGCGATCACAGAAATGCAATAAAGAATACAATAAATATCTGAAACAATGATACAAGAAACCAAAAATAAATTACAACATACAACAGAGTACAACATTTTTGCACGGCAACATCTTGGGGGTTACACTTCGTAATATTAACAATAAAAGATGCAAATTATTTCGCAAAATACTTATTGTCATAAGGGTAACAGTTTCATCACATACGACATGCGTTTTTCGACAACGGGTTCGTTGTTACACATCTAAAACGTTGTTTTACCACTACATACATGCTTTTTAGTGCACGCGAATTTTGTTTTTATGGAATCAATATTACCATGTTGCGTCACATGCTGTATTCAAAACGTTTCATAAACCCGCACCCATACTCGTGATGTACATATTTATGATCTAAACTTAACATTTTTGGTGTAACCCAGAAATATTTGATTAAGCCTTAAGTACATTCAAAACGTGTAAATTTTAGTAGAATAGATTCTAGTAACTATAAGGTTATGTATATAAGCATGTAGAGAGGTTAAACAGATATTACATGTGGCTCTTGCAAGGTTAAATAATCATTAGCTAAAATAAATACATACCACAATACTAATGACATACTAAATTAACGCCAATTGCCAATTTACAGCTTAAACTCACAGGAAGGCCAGTCTAAAAGAAGAGCTTACGGAACGAATTGGGATTGACTTGGCTTTATGTAAATTAATGTTTATTAATTTCGATAATTATTAGTATGTTATCAAATACAAAGAATATCTTAAATAAAACCAACATCAAAGCATTGTGCCACATGATACGACTTCTGGTATTGAGGTATATTATGATAGCTCTTGACATGACGTAGTTATTATATGGAGGAACATATTTAGTAATTTTTTAGAGTTTAAGGATCTTGAGCATTTCGTATATATCGTATCAATCAGCGGAAACTGCGTCTAAATTCATCAAATTAAGTTTAAAATCAATCGCAACCGTACCGGAGCCATAACTGCCCGTACATGAGTCGTAACACAATGTAGTACCAATATTTATGATCATTGACTATCTGGCCGGTCTCTGGGCTCTTCTTTCGACTTGAGGATATCTCTGGGTTTAATGGGGGCTTCCGTCGTTTTCCTTAACACACGTCGCTTTTGTGCCTCCCGGATTAAGTCGAATAAACTCTGAAAAAGACGACATTAAAATAAATAAATAATGCTGGACAATTCACACAGCATTATCTAGCCCCAAACTAAGCAGAGCTTGTGTTATGGGTACTAGATACCTGATACACATAATACAATAAATTACATAGATAGATATTTTTTTATGATATATAGAAAACGACCAGAACACCCGGAACAAATACCCACCGCGCCACAGAAATCGATAATTAAAATGATTTTCAATTTTAATTTTTGATTTTCGATTTTCAAATTTGACAAATCGTATTTTCGAATCATACATAAGACGGATAGAGTTAGTCCTGAACTTTAACATAAAAATTTCAAAGTTTAATTCGGTATTTTGGACATCCGGCGAAGTTGAAATTAAGCAATTTAAGGTAGTATATACTCATAACTACAAACCTACGTTAACCTTTTTTGTGTTGGAAGAACACAACTGTTTCTTTTGTATAGATGATGTTTACCATATTTTGAAGGAGTGTGTCCGCAACGAATCGTTTAGAAATAGTATTTTGTCATTTAGTTATAGGGATATAGGTCACTGCAACCAGCGTTCTAGCTGAGCCTGTTTCGGACACAGCTAGAACGCTGTACAAACTTGAACTGTTAGTTAATTAGGTTCATTTAGTTTTAGTTTTTAAGATTTGATTTTGTTTGTCACGTTTAACTCACCAGGGCGTCATAATCGCGTGTGCGACAAAGCCCTTAATAAATAATTTTAAAAAAGAGGGAATTCTTCAGTGTGAGTGCGGTACTAGTCTCTTAGTAACAAGGTTTGTTGTTAACACTTTCCGTTTGCTGTTACATTCATGTCCCAAGACTAAGACGCACTACATGTCCATGTGCAGCGCATAGTGGCGGGGACAGTAGAGGCGCTACTGTGTCGCACCGTCGTGGCTGGACAGTGAATGCGTTAAACCACTTACATACTTAATGAATTCGTAGTAAATCATAAAAAAAAAACAATACCTTTCCTTCTGACTCGCTGCTTTTATCTTGCTCTTTCGCAGCCAACGCTGCTTTGTTCAATGCCTTCTGTATTTTACTTTCAACTTCTAATATTTCTTCCTTGTCTAGAAGCTCAATAAGTTCTGCCATTTGCTTCTCAGATAGGTTCACATTTTCGTTTCCGATGATTTCAAGCATCTGTAAAAAACAAGTGCTTAGTTGAAAACTTAAAAAAATGCCGACGCGTTTCTCGCTTTTTACGCCCAATGAGATGGCGAAGTCCTACATTATTTAGCTAAGAACCATATAGGAAACCATACGACTATTATTTTATTACTGATGAGACTTTAGTATCTCATTCATCAAAGTCGGTTTAGCCGTTTTGATGCGTGAAGGTAATGACGGGTGTCTGCCGACTAGGTATATTGGACAGAAACATTAGAAAAACATAACGCACGCCTTGGGCGGAAGATGTTCAGTGAATTTCGAAGCATCATTGATACTAGTTTTTGCCATCGCTCATAGGAGCAGGACAGAGCAGACCGGAGTAAGTGTAAAAATCAAGTTTTTACTTTTTATCTAAAAAAATAATAATAATTTTTAAAATCTATAAACACACACCAGCTGCTTTATATTTTTTTACCTACATGTAAGAGTGTGTTTATCATGCTCAAAAATGTTAAGTTAAATTATAAGTTTGTTTAAATTTTTGGTAATTTTATATTTATTAGAACTTTTAGAAGTTTACTGAACTGTAACATATATTAATCTCAAAGTAAATGCTTCAGTGTTATGGAAGATTTCATCGCTGACGCTAAGCGATTTCAGGTATTATCGATGTCTAAAGTTATTTCTTTATCATGGGTACTGATTTATGGCTAAAAAAGTAGCCTATCGTTTATTCCTAGCCTAGAACTACCTGTATGCAAAATTTCAGTCCGATCCTTTCATTAGTTTTGGCGTGAAGAGGTTACATCCATCCATGCGAACTTTCGCATTTCATTATTTCTAATCACATCATAGTGTGATTGCTAAACCACGTACGTACGTAATAAAAACATACCTTCAACACATCGTCGATTTTGAGTTGCCCGTCAAAGTCATCATCAAGCCTCCCCAGCACATCTTGAATAAGCTTCAGTTTGGCTTCGTCTGGTACTTTCTGCAGACTCTTTATGGAATGCATCAGCTCATCGATCTGGATCAGCTGTTCTTTAGCCAGCTGGGGTTCGGACTTGGTCTGCTCCAGGGTGTTGAGGAGAGTTTGCTCTTTGTTGCCCAACTCAACTAGAGCTGCGTCCAGTTTGCTGATCATGTTGTTGACTGCTCTATGTAGTCTGGTGGAGGAAAAGTAGATAATGTTAACGTGGAATTCGACGAGTCTGTCTTTTTGAGAAGGAAGTGGATGCCCAAATCCGAAACTATAAGAGTTAGAGAATAGTCTCCCTCAATTTATCTGCATACTTCTACTCTACACTCTCATTTGATAATTATTATGTTTATTGAAAAACTAAAACGATACAAACATAGCTATTTCTTATCCGATTATGTATGCAAAATTTCATTGCTATAAAGGGAATTTCTAAATGAATCGGGACGTTTGTATGGGAATTTAGAGTTTAGAGGTTTTGGCACCCATTTAAGTTTTCAAAATTTATTAGGAATAGATATTTTACTGAGGATCAATCCCATTTAAAAACAGGTTAGGATACCCGGCTAGCGGCAAACTCACTAGTTGTTCGAAAATATTAAAAAAAAATCACATGGATGCTTAGTAGGGAACACTTCATTTTCAACAATGAATTTCTTTGTACAAAAAAAAAAGAAAAATACAGGGTAGCATGTTGTCGCGCATCCGCATATTACGTAATGTATGATTAAGAAGTGTTTTAACGGCCAATCAGAGCCTGACGCAAATAACAGACCGCTGCTGTGGCGTCACGGTTTACCTACATTCGCAAATTCAATTAACACTAGCGGTCCGCCCCAGCTTCGCACGGGTATATTCTAAAGCCTATGTTACTCAGTGATAATATAGCTTTCTATTGTTATTTTTTTTTTCAAATCAGTCCAATAGTTTTGAAGTTTTTTCGTTACAAAAATACAAATCTTTTAATCTCCTCTTATTTTATTGTAGATAAGTAATCTTCATTTTTTTAAGCTCACCTCCTGGCTCCTTTCGTTAGTTTGATGTCAGCTTGCTTCGATGCGATGATCTCGTTCATTTCCTTCACGTCTTCGTTGTAGTCGGTCAGTTCTGTCTTCAACTCTTGAATGCTTTCCTTCTCGAGGAGCAGGGATTTCTTCTGTTCAGCTGTAAAGAAAAATGGTTGTCTTAATATCTCTACTGCGTGGTAGGGTAGCTTAGAATTTAGATGAACCCAAGTCTTCACGCGGGTGTCGTAAACAAGTAAGAGACGTTAGGAAAGTTGACTTCTTTTAGAAGCGAAAAGGCCTTATCGCTTCGAAGATATCTGCCTGAGCTTAATTAGCTTAAACGTGAGCTTCGCTTAGTTAATAATATTAGTGTGATGTCTTTAGCTTTTTTTTTAGTGTCCAATTAGTTTGTGGCTTACATGTCATATACTATCCAATTCTTTACGAATGTAAGCGGGTTAACTACGAACCTTATTTGTGTTGGAAGAACACCAACGTTTCATCCATTCCCACATCCACGAGGGACTTCTTCAGGGTGAGTGCGATTCTAGACGCGCCTACCGACACGACATCCCTCCGAGCACACGAGTTTTCTTGGATCAGAATTTGGATAATCCCCAAAAATATGCTTATACGCGAATCCTCTGTGCGATGATTTCACCCCATTTTCACTCTCACATTAGAAAGAAACAATATTTTGAGAAAATGTCTCGTAATTATTTTTCCTAGATTATCTAATGAAACCTTGACTTTAGAACTCTAAAAATGGATTAGCGCGGAACCGGATTTTGTACTATTATAAGAAATAATTGGATTGCTTGGTTACAATCAGTTTTTAAATAGTTTTAATCACCAATACTTTGTGATAAGAAAATAGTACATTAAAACTTTAAAGTATTGACGTTATTACGTTGTATTGTTCATTGGTGCAAGAATAAATTAAAGGTAGGTACTGAAACGGGTGTTATATTAAGACGGTACCCCGAGCCAAACTAGCGCCGCCACCTATTTTATCTTATTATTTCATTCAACAAAAATAATATAAAAATTTCAATGGGCAATTTGTGAGACCTATTATAAGCTTTTTTAATGCCTATATCATAGTTTTATTTTGTATAGTTTAGGGAAACACATAACTGGAATAGTTGCGAAACTACAAGAATAAATTAATGAAATTGCTGCTATGTGAATTGTCCAGCATTATTGTTATTATTAACTATTTATAATTTGCCGTGTTTTGAATTAGGTATACAGGCTTCACATTTCTAAATAATAATAAAATACAGCCTAGACGGAAGGACAAACAGACAGGCATGGCAGATAGACAGGTGGCTTAGTAATAGGATATGTAGGGACCACAGGCAGGGTTTGCTACGCAAAGGGACCCTTTGCGTAGCGATCCCTAACAAAATCGTCAGTCTAGGAAACCTGCCTCAAAATCAACATTAGTACAACAACGAAAGAAGCATCAATCAAATCTACCTATTATGAATTGGCGAAGATATCATCAAAATTGTTGTAGCTAGTCGTGATTCTTCAAAAGTATTGTTGTTTTTTATGAAGCACGGGATAAATACTTATGCTTCTCGGGATTAAAAATATTATGGGGCCAATTCGGGATAATTTTCAATACAATTTTCATATTCGTTCCATAATTGACGCAGATATCGAAGAACATCATCATCATCATCAAAAATTACAGCAGAACATAGAACTTTCTTCTAGAAGTCTGTAAAAATAGACCTGCCTAGAACGTAGCTACGTAGCTAGAGACAGTATTCTATGTTGAATATTTGTGTTACAATAATAGTTCGTAGAGAAACTTGGCATTGTTATGAAAATATCATCACTGGAAGGAAACAAGGTAGTTAATGGCATTCTGAGAAATGTAAGCTAGTAGACGAACGGTCATTTGTAGAATTGCGTCAAAGCAGACGCAGAGCCAATATCCAAAAACTCGAAGACGTAATCCGTAATCCATCCAAAGGTCAATGACAGCAACAAACAGACATGTTGTCTTGTTTTTTTATCTTAAATGTTAGTAAACATCCCTTTTGGGAAATTGGAGTTTTGCCAAGTGATTACGAATTTCTTAGAATTTATTCAAAACTTTGAGCATTTTATGAGCTGAAGTGCAGCGCACTAGCAGTATGTGTGAGGGTAAAATGGAAACACCTAGAATTGTTTTCTAGTTTAAAACCTGGAACTACTAGATGGCGCCTGGAGTAGGTTACAAAGAACTCACCTAACTTCTCTAAAGCATCCTCAATGACCTCAATATCCGTGCTCGACAGACCCTCCTCAGATTTTTGCTTAGGTGTATCAACTTCTATCACGGGCGCGGTATCCACCAAGACTTCGTCGAAAACAGATACAGCGACGGGTTTGTCTTTCTCTTGCTTCTTGGCTTCACGTATTTGCTTCTCTCTCTCAGCTTCCTCGATTTCTTTCTTTTCTTCTTGGATCTTTAGCTCTTCTAGTTTGATTGCTTCTGCTTTAGCCTGTAAAACACAGATCAGTTTCAGAATATTCAGAATACAAAAATCTTAGTTTAACTTAATTTTTTATAAAACAAGCTTGGAGATTGCTCCATAAAATCAAAGAAACACTACTTGGTTGTGTCAATATAGTATATGTATATTGAAAGAACAGATTGAGATAAGAACAGATATATCAAATTGCCCTAGATCATAAAGCCTAAGGCAGGTCTATTTACCTTGAAATCAAGTTTGCCTTCCATTTCTCCAATAGCAGCCTTTGTTTGTGTAGCAACTGTATCAGGTAATGCCGAAATAGTAGCCTTCAGCTTGTATGTTGTTGGTACATGTTCTGGAACCATCAGTGCTCTTGACAGCAGCAACAAAGATGGTGGAACCTTCTCATTTAAAGACAGATCTAACCAGTTCCTCAGTTCTTTACGTAACCTTTCTTCTGAAACACCATATGCCCTCATTCCTCGTGATTTACAAGCTTGTTGCAATTCATTATAGTTCAAACTCTCAACCCCCTCTTTCGCAATCATTTTATCATCAGCAGACAGCGCCCTGAGTTTCATTTTCAAATTGAACCTTAACATTGC
Organism: Eupithecia vulgata; assembly: GCA_946478455.1. Taxonomy (NCBI): domain Eukaryota; kingdom Metazoa; phylum Arthropoda; class Insecta; order Lepidoptera; family Geometridae; genus Eupithecia; species Eupithecia vulgata. Next base: position 3,786,805 of record OX297869.1, on the reverse strand, counting down.
ACTAAGTCCAATACTAGTCACATTTAATACTTTACACAGCGCAATTAAGTGCTGTCGTGGAAGAGAATCTAAAGTAATTTCATCTTCAAATAGCTTGGAGAACTTCATGATTTCCTCACTTGTGGCAACATCCCCTGAGGTTCTTATACGGTTAAAGAAGCTGGAGAAATCTTTGGCTAGCTGGGAATGCCTGTTACCAGCCTGGGGAGCCATCTGATCCAATGTCTGTTGAAAGAACTTAGCCATTTCAAGTTTCACTTTTAAATGTTGCTTGAGTTTAGCTTCCTTCTGGTCTTTACTTTCAAATGTAGATGGCAACATATTAGGAAACAATTTAATAAAAATTGGCAGTGTAAATTCAAGAAATGGAACCAAAACAAAAATTATAAATGGCACCATTCTGAATAGGTCACCTATAGTGGTCACTAGCAGTTTGTGCTCTCGCCGAGTCAAAGAATGGCCTCGTAGAATTTTGAAGACAAGTGAAGTTGAAATCCGAATTTCAATGAATAGGAGCCTGAAGCCATGGTAATAATGTCGCAGCTCATCCATAATCCTCGTTCTCAGACTTTTCTTGACAACTACAGTTTTCGGAACTTTTTCTTTTTCTTCTATTCCTTTCTTAATGTTTTCAACAGTTGCTTCTACTTTTGAAGAGGGTTTTAGAGGTTCTTTTTCATAGTAAACTGAAGTGGTTGTGAAATTTCTGGCATAATGTGGATAAGCTTTGTTATAAAGAGAATTCTGTAGCATAACGTGCTGACATCCAATAGGTTGTGTGGTGTAATATGCCAGTGACCTTGACAGGGTTATGTATGGAAAATTTTGGAAATGTTTGATCTCCATTGTTATGGCTACAATTGTAAAACAATATTATATTAGTAACTTAAGGTGTGGGTTATGTGTTCTTTTCAACCAATCTAACTTGACCATAGGAAAAATTCAAGGAACAACTTCAGATACTACTTTTAAGGCAAACAAATAATAATATGCTGTGCTTGTGGAAAATAATCATAATGTTTAGAATTAGTTCGTGGACCCCGGACTAGACACAAAGTTTTCACTATAACCCTCAAAAATTTCCACAGAACACAAAACATTTTATATCAATATTGCATCAACCATGTGAAGGAAATAAATCAAGGCAAGTCCTTTACGCAAGCAAATTCATAACGTTATTGCTTTATAATCCACCACCGTTCTCCAAAAAACATTTATTGATTTATTATATAAATTCTACGGAAAGGTTCTGATGAAGTCATAGTCTATCAATCAAAATCACCGATAGGTTATACTGATATAGACTGAATTTAAACTATTGCACTTACTTGCTTTTTTGAGGCATCGATACTGTTTTAAAACTATTCTGTTCATTGTGTTCAATGTTTCCAAAGGCCACCAATTCGCAAAATTTCATGAAAAGCAACAAAAACAAAATCAACCATTTCCCATTTCACACCGAAAATGACAACAAATGACATGACAGTTTCACCAACTACAGAACATTTATTTTCAAGTTTGACATTGACAAACAGTGTACAAATTCACTATTTGGACTTTCCGTTCCTTAGTGCGTGGCCCGTGAGGGCCCGTGGCCGTGAAGAGAGACAGAGTATACGGATTGGTGTTGCCATGCAATTTTTTTACCCTGACTAGGTTCGTAATTTCATGTTGGGGCGGGCAGCAGCGCCTCTTGCAGAATAGATCTACCACCGATCCGAACTGCGATTCACAAGTCACAACCTGCATGCCCAGCGTGAGGATTATAATTATAAGCATTACCCCTCATCATCATCATCAGCCTATACCATTCCACTGCTGACTACGGATTCCTAAAATTTATTTAAGTACCTAGTATAGTGTGCGGGAATAGGTAAACTGAGCATAGAAATAAAAGTACGTTAAAAACTTAAAATAATTAATAAAAAATTATCTGAGCGTCTGGTCGAAGCGACGCGTGACCCGAGAGCTGGTGAGTATCTGGCACAGCGCATCAGCATTGCTATACAGCGGGGCAATGCAGCCAGTGTCTTAGGCACGCTTCCAACTGGTATTGATATGGATCAGTTGAGCTACCTGTAGATTGTTTGCAACAGTTTGCAGATAGCTTAATTGTTTCTATTGTAAATAATAGTTTTAATTTAAATTTGTTATTTGATTGTTATTTTCTTTCTGAATTATTTCTAATATTATTTAACATTCCTTGGTTATTTTATTATGTTAACGTAGTTGATTATTAGTTAGATGAATACTAACAGTGCGAGCTATGCTTAGCGTTATATTCTCTTTGCGAGCTATGAAGTATGAAGTTGAAGCTAAAAACCAACAACATAACCTAAAAATAATAACCTTAAAATATAAAATCTAAATTACATTTATTCATGAATTTTATCAAGTCATATTTTGTAACCGGACTCGACATTATAAAAATTCCAATGTCCCGATATTCGCATATCAAAACTTGTAAGTTCATACGAAATGTTAAAAATAAAAAAATCTATTTCATCTTCCAGTCATCTTCTCTCTTAATGTCGTCGCCGCAAACTAGCTGAAAATCTATTTTGCTACTGTGTGGTACATGTGTGCTACTGGTGGTGTGTGGTACCGACGGACATGGTTTTTGTTTTTGAGGGAGTTGTGTTATGATATGGGGGTGTAGTGTAATTTATTTACCTATTTATTTAGTAATGCGCTGCACTACATTCATTTCCCTGGTGGACTCAGTAACGGTTGCTGAGGTATGATTTTTTAGGGTTTTTACACCTATTGCGATTACTAAGTGTCGTGATGAAGAACTTTATTATAAACACGGTGTATAAAAAATGCTGGTGAAATCAGCTGGTTGTGTTTGGAGATACTATGACATGTGTGGTGTGGTGTCTAACCTTTCAGTCTTACCTAAAAATGCTGGGGAAAACCTTTTCACCTTAAGGGCGTGCGGTATTGATTCCCACCTTGGGACAGACTCCTCAACAGATCTGCAGACATTTGTACAGGGTTTACTAGTTGTTTTCTATGTTTAATGAAAAATATCTGATAAAGTATTTGTTGGTATATCAGTTACCTTATCAAAAGCTCTGCTTAGCTTGTGGCATATATTACCGACTTGTACTTGCAACCTTCAAGGCTGTCACGCCTGCTTACTTACACGCAGCTAAGAAATATAACACATACTCTAACTTTGTTTTTACACTTACTATTAATGTAATACGGGTTCTTACTAAAACATTCTACACATGGCTTCTGGCTGTTCTCTAATAATTTAACATGTTCGGTACATTATTGTCAGAAATTCTTTTTAATATAAGGCTTTGTTTGGCCCTATTATGCTGTGTTACCAGTCCAGTATTATTTATTTATTTTTGTTTACAAAAGATTAGTAGATAGGTATCTCAGACATAGTTACTACTTACTGCCTACCTACTTTCTTACCTCCAACTTTACTACCCATACCCTTTCTCCTTTAGAGAACCTAAACAGGAACTTCTTACTGGCTTAATTATTATCTTATTCAACCTTTTTCAGCTACAAAACCATGTAGAGAAGTTCAGGAAGATGTCTCTAAACACATTGTGTGGGTAGATTTGGAAATGACTGGATTGGATATAGACAATGACCATATTCTAGAAATTGCCTGCTTAGTAACCGATGCTAAGTTGAATGTGGTTTCTACAGGCCCTAACCTTATTATACACCAGCCAGATAGTATTTTAAATGGTATGGGAGAATGGTGTGTGGCACAGCATGGAGAGGTAATTTGAGATTGATGATATAACTGTTGGTTGTTTGACGACCTCTGTGGCGTGGTGGGCGAAGGTCTGCATGCGACGCAGGAGGGTGTGGGTTCGAGTCCTGCCTCAGGACATGTGTGTACGATCTGCAGACATTTGTTCAGGATGTTCTGGTTGTTTTCTATGTATAGTAAAAAATAACTATTTATTGTAATATATGTATTATGTATACCAGTTATCTAGTTTAGGTATAAGTATCAAAACAATAGTACAATTATCCTCTTGTTCGGTGTAGGTCAGATTCTAGTAATGGCAGATAAGCTTCGAACAGTAAAAGGAAAATGTTTTAGGTACCTAATGCCTCTGAACTTAGTTGGCCTTGCTTAGATTCTGTTTAGGACAAAATGGTATAAGACGTACTGGGATAACATACATATTGCTTATAATTATTATAGAAGTAGTAGGCTTTGTATCTTCTATTTTTATTTTCAATACTTTCAGAACAAAGAACTTGGAATATGTGCAGGAGGAAGCCTATACCCAAAACTAATTAACTTAATATAATAAAATATAATATTGTTTGGTTTTGTGAGGATTGGAAATAAAAGAGGTTACATTTTGAAGATTTAAGATAAGATTCCTATTAACGTCAATACTTCGAGCAACATTGCCGTATGGTGCAAGCTTAGTATCTGCACCAACCCAACTTTTCTTCCTGTGATGGTTTTCCTTGTCTTAAGAGGACTTGGATAACCACCTGGGGTGGGCAGCAGCACCCCCTCCAAATCAGGTCCAAAGAACTGAAATCCCCAACCCCCATGCTTATCCTGTGGATTGTATTACCCCTTATATTAAGAGTGTGTGTGTAAAGACCTTATTCTTTAATTTCAGAGTGGATTAACAGAAGCAAGCAGAAAATCTGAAATCACTATCACAGATGCTGAAAATAAAGTTATTGAATATCTTAAAAGCCAAGTCCCTGAAAAGAAGTGTCCTTTGGGGGGCAACAGTGTCTACATGGATAGATTATTCCTACGAAAATATATGCCCAAAGTAAACAGCTATTTACACTATAGAATCATAGATGTCTCCACTATAAAAGAACTTGGTAGAAGATGGTACCAAAAGGAATACTCAAATATGCCTAGGAAGAAGTTTAGCCATAGAGCAGTTGATGATATCTTAGAAAGTATAGAGGAAATGAAGTATTTTAAACAAAATATATTTAAATCCTAATTTATCTGATATTAGTTTAAATCACAGTGTTAGGGCCAGACTCCACTAAAGCCGTGCTGAGATAAGAGGCGAAAACAACCAGCAGAGCGTCGTTATTATCATATCTCGTCTCCGTTGCTTCAGTGGAGACCACCAAGTAGAGATGTATCATATTTGTATGCGCAGAAACAAAGAAAGATCGAAGCGGGGATGTGAGCTGTGCCTCGCAAGCTGGCGACGTCACTCAGCGGAGACGAGAGATTAGAGCTGCGCCTCGCTAGTGCATTAATCTCAACAAACATGTTACATGTTAGTCATCGGAAGTCAGCACACATCTCCGCTCCAGTCAAGCCAGTAGCATCTCCAGCCAGTCAGAATCGGTGGATACACCGTAACTGAAAAATTCTAGTTTGTCTCTTCTTCGTTACGCTTATTACCGATATATTGTATACGCTTATATTCACTTTCACTCTGGGCTTTATGTCACACCATTACCTATTGATTTTTTTTGATAAATGACTTAGTCGCTCCGTGACCACGATCGCTGTAACGCGGTTGAAACGTTGGGGAAAAGAAAGCAAAAGGTACGCGATAAATACCCGATAAATAATCTTAAATAAATGACTTTGATTGTGTGTTGTAATCATAGTATCTCTTGTTAAAACTGTCTTAGCATAATATTATTGAATGAAGTATTTTTACTATTTCATATATAGTTTTATTTATCTGACTATTGGTAAATTACAATTGTTCATTGTTTTCGACTCTGAATGACTCCAAGACTGGCTCAGAGCTAATACCTATATGAATGAGCCACTTTTGGAACCATTAAGGCGCTGTATGAGCTAACCCTATGAATGGTTCCCTTTACGTCGCAACTGCTGGACGCAAGCCTGCTGAAAAGCGCCTTCTGGGGGAGGTGCTTATAATCCCCTGGGCATGCGGGCTGGGGATCACAGTTCAGTGGTATTTTTCTACAGGAGGGGCTGCCCGACCCCAGTGTATGTTCCTTAGTCGCCTCTTACGACACCCGCCGGAAGAATTTGGGTGGCGCAAATTCTAAGCCGGAACCACACGACGAAGTTAGTTAGTATCTAATCTAAAGCCGTAGATACTAAAAGCACGTAAAATACTATCAACATTGATAACTATGGTAGATTCAAAAGTTTTATAGCCGTTAGTTCCTACTTATACTCTGATTTAGAATTCAAGATATTTTAAAACTTAACTAAAACTGATAATAATGACAAAAACAAGGTAACAGCAAGTTTATCACTAAAAACTATAAGTTCAACAACGCATAACCACGTGCAGCGAGAAACACAATTCTCATCAATAAAATCGAAACACCTCTAAAGGTTTTCAATGAGTTTTGTGTAGGTACTTTTTATATTAAACAAAAATAATAATAATAATGCTAGTTAATTATGGATGTTATAAGGTACCGTTTATGAAAAGTAATGTTTCAAATTAAAATTACACATTACCTAGAGATTTGTCATGAGATGCCTGATTAACTACTTGGAGTGTGTAGATTGTTATCATACCTAAGTGGAACGTATGACTGCAGCCGTGGAACGTAGGACTGCAGTCCGTTGACCTTACACGCCCCGTGTGCGTAGCTCTAGATCGTAGCACCGCTTAGTTTAGCTACACAGACAGCGTAGCACTACAGCTACGGGTCGTAGCACCGCGTCCCTTCAGCTACAAAACGTAGCACTAGGGCTGCGGGTCGTAGCACGTAGCACCGCGTCGCTTCAGCTAGAAAAGTAGCACTAGGGCTACGGGTCGTAGCACGTAGCACCGCGTAGCTTCAGCTACAAAACGAAGCACTAGGGCTGCGGGTCGTAGCATGTAGCACCGCGCAGCTTCAGCTACACTGTGTAGCACTAGGACTACTGACCGTAGCACGCAGCTCCGCATAGCTTCAGCTACAAAACGTAGCACTAGGGCTGCGGGACGTAGCATGTAGCACCGCGTAGCTTCAGCTACACTGTGTAGCACTAGGACTACTGACCGTAGCACGCAGCTCCGCGTAGCTTTAGCTACAAAACGTAACACTAGGGCTACGTATCAGCAAGTAGCTTCGCGTATCTTCAGTAGCACAAAGAGCTATTTCGTACGAAGACGTCATCTGGGTTTCCACTCTGAATACCTAAATCTACATAGATAATATTCCATACGTACCGAACTACCTTGGCCCAACTGAACCAAATTACACTAAATAAAAAACAAACGTTTTAACTAAATTTATTCACAAAACTATACGTTTAAAAATTCTATAAGTCGAGACCAGATCCAACACTGTTTTATCTCTAAAGCAATAAATACGCTCTCACGTTTCGAAGATAAAAAACAATGTGTTTTTAAACAACTTTCGCTCTGGAATTTCATGTTGTGATATTTTTGAAACAAATTGTGCTTCAACTTTAACTCTCCCAAGTATCTTGTATTACCTATATTTTACAATTTGTTATTTTCGTGTTTCCTTCGCCATGTTTCAGCCCAAACAAAAACCTCACAACTTTTTGCGCTCCATTTTTGTTTAAAACTTCAGAATAACAAGGTTCAAGAAATGGTTATCCCTACGAAAGAATAAACAACTCCCACGTAGAAACTTAGTTTCTTAACACAGGCTAGAAACCGCTGAAAAGTTATTGCTTCCGCTTCTAATAGAACTTCTAATAATCTACCTAAAATATCCTTTTTTTCTTTCGTAGAGAATTTTCTAAACGAAACCAAGCACAAAACCTTTTGCTTAGTTATTTCAATGTCACGCTAATACTTTTTCCACTTAGCTCTTAAGTTCCATAGGATCATAGGCACTGAGCTCCATGAAGTGGTCACCTTTAAATAAATATTTTATGAAGAGAAAATTTCCTTCAGCGTAACTTTTTATAGGAGCAAAGCATTTCATAGGTTTCTAAACATATATAATTTTCCTTTCTCAAACCACCAAAATGATACAATTTCGCACTTACGCTAGCGTGACTCTGAAATACAAATATACTACAAATACAATAACAAGCACTGTGAACAGTGCTTGTTATACTGGTAAGATATCCATCTAATCCATCACGGCTTTAACTCGTCTGTAAGCGTAAAAACCTAGTCATAGAAACATTTGAGTTCCCAAAATTTCGCCTCAGTCAGTGTGGCTCATAAAACTGAACCAAAATTTTGAGAACAAACAAAAATAATCTGTAGAATTTACAAAGGTTCCTTCATTGATTCATAGCTTCTAAATATTTTAACGATTTTTACCGTAGATTTATACAGTTATTAGATTAGACAAGTTTTATCTCTATGGATTCATAATAAAATTTATGATTTCACGACCTAAACAACAAACCTACTCTATTTATTTAGAACAGGAGTTACATTAGAAATTCCTAAGTTATTGAAAAAATATTTTGAAGTAGGTATTCGATAGTTTTTGAACATTATTTCACAATAATCCCAAAGAAGTAGGTACTTATTATAGTTAATTAGATAAACCACAAATATGAGTGAAACAAGCATTTTCTATTTTACGGGAAGATCAGTTAGGAAGAAATTCTTAATGCTAAACTAGTGATATGGCTGCGATCGTTAAATTCGACTTAGCAACATCTCAGAAGAGAACCTAAAAGTAAACAACTAACGACAAGGATTTGTTTAGAAAAGCGTAAGTAGAGCATTCTCAGTTTGCTAACAATCAACCTTGCGAAGCGACAACATTTGTGCCAGGTTTATCAACAGCTCTACCTATTTGTTAAAGGTAGCAAAATAATATTAGTTATACAGGGTTATTGGTATGTAATGTACTAACACTGCGTAAAATACATATTCTGCATCATCACGAACACGTCCGTGAAGCTTTCAAGTCTCCATTGTCAAATTTGTTATTGGGAGTAGTAGCCCCTTCATTCGTAAGTAGTACCTACTTGTTATATTTTATGGCACTATTGAAGATATTTTAATTTTATTAAACTATTTTTATTGAACTAATTTTAGCTTTTAACTACGAGCGATTAACTTACAATATGAAAATGTGATCACAACATTATGGTAGGTACAGCTCGTACCAGGAAACTCGATAGACAAAATGACTATAAGAAAAGTTACACTAAAACTTAAAGCCAGTATCTTACACATAAATATTACAATAATAATTTGGCAATTTTATCAAAATCGATGGCCCGCAGATCTCAAAATACAATTTTATAAACAGGTCATAAAATAATTTGGAAGATATAAAATAGGTCAGACTAGAAATAGGTAACAGTAGAAATAATTCCTAACAGAGATTTTATCTAAGTCTATTTTAATTTATACATTTAACACTATCTATTTTAGATATTAAGTTTGATTACATTTAATGCCTCATTTATCTACCTATATATGAAAACATTTAACTTTAACTTCCGCCGCTAGATTATTTAAAAGTGTATTTACGTATTACTACGAGGATCATAAGATGTTTATTTATTGTAGTCCGATCTCGAATAGAACGGTTCGAAGAAACCAAAGCGATAGCTTCTACGCCGAACTATTAACTTTGAAAACCCTGAAACTCGAGCAGCGAGCCAGCTCCAGCCTCACTCATCCGCACTTGTCGCTCACGGCCGCCCGCGGCGGGAACTATTCGCGCACGAAAACAAACTCGTTGTAGTGGTTCCAGCGGTTCTCCTCGGAGTCGACGCCTGGCTTCAGCTCGGCCGCGCCGCCCGCCGTGCCGCTGCCCGCGCTCGCAGTCAGCTTGAAACCATTCTCCTGCAGCATATCGAAGGCCTGCTCTATGAAAGAGTGCTTCAGGAAGAACCGCGACGTGTACCGGTCCGCCAGCCCGTGGTCCGGGTCGCGCGACTCGTTCAGCGTCTCCCCGAAAACGTCGCGACACAGCGTCACCTTCCCGCAGACCAGGATGCGCGACAGCTTGCGGAACTTGACGTCGGCAAGCCCGTCGCGGCCGAAAGCGAAGGAGCCGCGGTAGCCTACGGTGATGCAGCCCTTCTCGCGGCTCGGAGGACGCGGGTCCGCAGACACCACGGCCGCCTCCAGCCCCGCCAGCCGGAAGTGCTGCGCCTCGCGCGCTAGCCGTTTGTGTTCCCGGAAGCACTCGGGCAAAGCTAACGCGCCGTCCCGGAGGTAGTCCAGCACGTAGCGGAAAAGTACGCCGTCGCGGTCGAAAAACAGGCGGCCGCGAGCGTCGCGCGGGTGGTCGGAGTCGCGCAGCGCGACAGCGATTAGCGAGTTGGGGTCGCGAGACAGAGTGTCGCGCGTGCTCGCGTAGTGCACGCCGCCCACGTTGAGCTCGAGGACTTCAGGCGGCGCGTCCGCCATGTCTGAAGGCTGGGGGCGCAGTGACGGCGCGGCGGCTGCGCGGCTCCCGCCTGACCCACTTTCCGCCCGCCCCTCGCGCCCGCCCGCGCCCATCGATAACGCACGCCCGGGTTACTGACTTGAACGTAATTATTTCCTACCCTTCTGGCGAAAACTCCGCGAAACCCTTCAAGGTCGACTATTGTTAGCTAACAGATGGCACATTATTATTTGATTCTTAGGAATGTAATATTTGCGTAGGATCTACGGCGGAGCCGGAGCGGATTTATGAAATTGCTGCTCAAAAGCGACCCGTCAAGCCTCGGGCGCTATTCTTGTTGATGTTTATGTTCTGGGGCGAGATAGCGAGAAAAAATATTGTGGCTTTTAAACGCAACAACTTTTTAATGAGCTGTCCTTTTGGACCCAAGGGGAGCGCCTTAAATTTAAGCCCTCAAATTATTTCACGAAAAAAAACCTACACTGCTACATACCGCTCAAGGGCGGTATGTATCAAGCACTTCAAAGATTATCAAAATAACAGTGTTCGAAAGTTCAAGGCGGGCGTTGTTGTAATAAAGTCAAATAAACCACCTGTAGGCCTTTGACTTAGTTTATTTTTATACTTATTCGTGCATCGGGTCCCACGTAGGTACTTACGAAGGCTAACTCGATAGATAAGAGCTCTTTATTTCAGTAGAGTCCCTTTGAATTTCTCTGGAGTTTGCATCTCGTCGATTGAATCTGATTTACCCGGGAGTTAGGTTGGTGGCAAATGCGGTCGGGGAATTCGCATCGCATCAAATTAGATTTGACCGCGCGCGGGAGAATGAAATTTCGCGAGTTTTTACTCATTACTCCCGTAATGACTAAGTGGGACGAGGCCTTTTATCACAGCCCTGGGAGATGAGCTTTTGTTCCCGCCACATTTGGAGAGATGAAGGTTGACGTGAGACCGTGAACGTAATTAAAAAATTCTGTATTTTGCTCCCCTTTGTCACGTTAATGAACTTTTCCATCAAGGATTACGAGAAAAACATTTCGTTTGTGGCCGTTATTTATTGAGTGAAACATAATTTATCTATAATAATAACACTGGGGACAAATTGCTTTGACGTAGTTAACTTAACTTTTAAAGTATTATTTACTGCTTTGTTGTTAGTGTGTTATTTTTCGTGTCATGTGGCCAAATTATAGGATGGTAGATACTCTGTGTCAAATAAAGAAATGATCGAAAGGTTCATTAATCAAGTCTTCAGTCCCTCTCACGATTAATTCCAAATTCGCTGAAAGAAAAATCGGGGATTTCCTTTTGATTCTTCAATACTACTTTCTCTATTTTGCATCTGGGACTACCCGTGGTCTTTAACCAGTTTATCCTGAAAGAAAATTATGTTCATGCACACAAATTGGTATAGGTGTAACTGACTTACTCGGTTATATTATAACAAGGATTAGTCCCAAGTACACGGCAGTGAAGTGATGAAGAAAAACTAAAATTTCAAAACAAAATGCGACCGCCTTATTCATATGAACTCTCAAACCCACACTATTTTAATGGTTTAAAACATTGTTTTAATGGTAAGGCTAGGCATTCAGAGGAGACTAATGAATATTAACACCTACACTCGTTTGGAGCCTATTCAGAGCTTGGTTTTTTTGTACAGTAGACTCATCCAAAGCGAATAGTTAGTACCTACATACGTTAGTTCCCAATTACGTTGAGAGCAGATTAACATTTTAACTGTAACCATAATGATACTGCAGTGACTAATTCACCTGCCAAGAGTGGTACCTAGATATACTAACACTTTCATGGTGTTTAATGTTAAAGTTAAGATACGAGGCTACCTACTTTAGTGTTTAAAAAATTAACTAGATGTCGCGATTTAAAGTGGCCGAAGGCTGAATCGCGCTGACGAGAACGCACGGGTTCGGATGACCTCAGTTTGTGAATTTAAATAAAAACATCTTCTACTGAGGCGGTCGTTTAATTACTTACGCACCTATCCTATAATTAGGAGAATCTGAGTTGGCACTGTGTTGTTCATGGTCCTTCGTAGCCGGATGTAGTCTTTTGATTTTGAAAGCAGCACTAGCGATCAGTGGCGATTCCGCTGGCAGTGCTACCGAAACCTAATCCACCTAGGTTCGGTAATCGGCCTGGCGCAGTGAGCCGGTCATTTGAGGAGAAGAGTGGGGAGCAGCAAGGCGTGCGAAACGTCGGCCGACGAGGACGGCGCTGCCGACATCACCACCTCCACCAGCAGCGGCGGCGCAAGCAACGGGCGCAGCGCAACTGGCAGTGGGTGTCGTCACAGGAGTGACGACGAGGCAGGCAGCGCGCATCAGTGACGTCACGACGACATCACAGCAGTGACGTATCGCAGTGGTTTGCCTTTGTGATCTGTGAGTACTATATTTTGTTTGTGCCGTGAATTAAGTGTTCGTTGTGAAGAAAGTTAAGATTGAAGATTAATTTGGACTTTAAAAATAATAAGATTTTTCTTAATGTTAACGTAACTTTTAGACTTTACAAAATTTAATGCATGGTAATTAAGACTTAGAATAATTTCGCTAAAACGTAACCGACGAGGAACCTATGCCCGATTTTCGTCCGAACTTCAAACACTTGTAAAATTTTTAGGAATTGCCTTGAACTTGTAAAATTTTTAGAAATTGTTTCCGAAAGGTTTAAAAAGTTTGTTTTTGTACTGTGGGGTTTTGAGTCAATATGTTATCCGTAATCAAAAGTCAATTAATTTTTAAGTTGTCTATAGAAAAGTCATTGGTAAATTTTAAAAAATCTCCAAAGGACAGATTAAATAAAGAGTCATACATATTAACACGAATTGAATCTTTAGATGAGAAGTGGCGAAAGTTTGCGGACAATCATGCAAAAATTTTAATGAGTAGTGAGGATGAGGACATTAGTCAGTCTAAGTACATGTTAGATAATGTTTTTGAGGAAGTTGAAGAGACATACATTGATTATAAGGCCGAGTTGCGGGAGGCGTTAAGCTTGCTTAAGTCGGTTGCTCCGGCAAGCTCGCGCTCTACTGCCTCGGGAGAATGGAATGTTAAATTGCCCAAAATCTCAATCCCTACGTTTTCGGGTTCTTATGCAGAATGGACAACTTTTAAAGATTTGTACACCTCGTTGGTGCATAACAACGCTTCAATCGACGATGTGCAGAAGATGCATTATTTGAAGGGACATTTGTCGGGAGAAGCCGAACAGCTGTTAAGGCATGTGCCCATCACAGCATCCAACTACCAAGAAGCTTGGTCGGCATTGAATAATCGTTTTAACAATAAAAAGTTCCTGGCCAACTGTTTCTTGAAGCGTTTTATGAACCAACCCAAGCTCACAGCTGAATCGTGCAGTGCAGTCAAAGATTTGTTGGACATCACAAACGATACTCTGAACGGTCTGAAGAATTTAGGTATCGACGTAAGCAATTGGGATGCTATCGTGATCTACATAGTTTGTTCAAAGCTGGATTCAGAGTCTCGTAAGGAATGGGAATATAAAATTAGTACTTCCGATGAAATGCCAGCTTTAAACCAACTACGCGAGTTTTTAGAGTCACGATTCCGATCCCTGGAGTTCATGGAACCTAAGCCAAAGACCAAACCAAATTCTTCAACCAAAGCAATGCACGCAACTTCAGCTGGTGGGTCCGATTCTGGAGCGAAGGTATGTTGTCCATGCTGCAAAGGTAGTGATCACAAGATATCTAACTGTAAGGAATTCTCAAAACTGAATTATGATCACAGACACTCGTTCGTTCAAACTAACAACTTATGCTTTAATTGTTTAGGTAAAAACCACTCTGCATTCACGTGTCGAACTCCCGCCAGGTGTAATATTTGTAAGCACAAACACCACTCACTGCTCCACCCAAGTCAAAAGGCTTCTCCAAAATTAGTAGATACTGCCAAATCTGATTTAGCAGTAGAAGTCAAGTCAGCTGTCAACGACGTTAAGGCGTCTTTGGACGAAGCAACGTCAAATGTCAAGGTACATTTCTCCCAGAATCAGGGAACGAATCAGGTTCTGTTAGCTACGGCGATTGTGAGAGTTCAGGCAGACCACGGAAACGTTCGTCTGCTCAGGGCACTGGTAGATCAGGGCTCTCAAGCGTCATTTGTAACAGAGTCAGCAGTACAATTGCTAGGTCTCCGTAAGGTGCTTAGTAGGAACAGCATTGCGGGTTTAGGCGGCGATGAACGATTAACGTCTAAATACGTTGTCGTGATGAACCTAGAATCGCGCCATGACCCAAGCTTCCAACTGCATGTACGTGCACATGTTTTACGTGCAATCACGGGTCTCCTTCCATCAGAGAAGGCAGACTATGTGGACTGGCCTGAGCTGGCCGAGGTCGCTCTTGCCGATCCACAATTTCACACGCCCAGCAAAATTGACATTTTGCTCGGTGCCGACGTGTACGGTAAGATTATCCGAGAGGGGTTGATCAAGGGACCCAATGGCACTCCAACAGCGCAGTGCACGGCATTGGGATGGATCTTATCAGGTCCTACACATCAGTTTGAGGCTGATGGTGATCAACATTGCTTTCACAATACAGTAAGTAAGAATTTATGTATAGACGAACTGCTAAAGCAGTTCTGGCAACTCGAATCTGACACCCTTAGTGTAAAGATTCTCAGCGAAGAAGAGCAGCGCTGCGAGCAGTTCTACAGTAGAACAACTCGTCGAGACTCTTCAGGTAGATATGTTGTGCAACTGCCGTTTCGGGATCTTGATCCGCAGTGTAAGTACGGCAACTCAAGAGAAATCGCCATCAAAAGATTTCACCTTCTTGAAAATCGTTTTAAGAAGAACCCCGAAATCAAGGCAAGATATTCCAATGTCATGCATGAATACTTAGACCTTGGTCACATGGTACGTATTACTGGCGAAGATCGTAAGAAACCAAACGCGGTTTATCTGCCGCATCATGCCGTAATACGTGAAGACAAGACCACGACTAAGGTCAGAGTAGTGTTCGATGCGTCATGCAAGGGAATGAATGGAGTTTCTCTGAACGATACTTTAATGATAGGTCCTGCGCTACAGCAGGACTTACGCCATATCATCATCCGATGGCGTATACATCCAATCTGCCTCAGCGCAGATATCGTCAAAATGTATCGCCAAGTTGTCGTTGCGGATGAAGATGCAGATTTTCAGAGACTAGTGTGGAGAGACAATCCGGAAGCTGAAACAGAAGAGTATAAATTAGTAAGGGTAACTTTTGGCACGGCACCGGCTCCATACTTGGCAGTAAAGAGCCTACAGCAAGTCGCAACAGATGAAGGCAAGGACTGCCCAGAAACAGCCGAGAAAATAAGAAAAGATTTTTATGTCGATGACTTACTGACTGGATGTCAGACAGTTGAAGAGGGAAAAAGGATTTTTAAGGAAATGAAGGAGTTGCTATCTAAAGGAGGGTTTGAACTACAGAAATGGGTTACAAATGATAAGGATCTAGCGGAAGAAGTGGACAGTCAAGGATCTCAGGAAGGAAGGGTGGACATTAAGATGGACGAGGTAGTAAAGGTACTTGGACTTTCCTGGGATAAAGGATCTGATGCATTTCACTACTCAGTGAAACTTCCGGAGCTGCAAGATCCCATAACCAAGCGCAAGGTTATTTCAAATATCTCCCGTCTATTTGATCCCTTAGGATGGGTCGCACCTTGTGTTGTCGTAGCGAAGGTGATGATCCAGAAGTTGTGGTTAGCAGGAATAGACTGGGACGATGAGCTTCCAGAAGAGCTGAGCAGGGAATGGCTTGCTTACCAGGCTAACCTTACCGATATTTGCAAAATAAATATTCCCAGGTGGCTTGAAACCAAGACTGAAGACAGTTGTATGGAGCTTCAAGGGTTCTGCGACGCATCCATCACCGCCTACGCTGCAGTAGTCTACTTGAGGACTATTGATGTTGGAGGTAACGTACATGTCAATCTTGTCGCGGCTAAAACTAAGGTAGCTCCCACCATGCAGATCTCGGTTCCTCGCCTGGAGTTAATGGGAGCGGTTCTGTTGTCTAAGTTGATTACTGAAGTTGGCAACTTGTTAGAGATCGAACGTCGTCACATCCATGGATGGACCGACTCGACGGTTGTGCTGGCGTGGCTCAGCAGTCACCCCAGTCGTTGGTCCACGTTCATTGGCAACAGAACGTCCGATATTTTGTCAAAATTAGATAGCACGCAGTGGTCGCACGTTCAATCAGCCCAGAATCCAGCAGACATCGCGTCCAGAGGATGCACTCCTTTAGAGCTAGTAGAGAGCCCTTTATGGCTACAAGGCCCGTTTTGGTTAAGAGAGACAGACATTAAGTATTTGAGGCCGAAGTCGTCAACTGAGTTAGAGCAAAGGAAAATTAAGGTCCATATTGCAGCCACTGAAGAAGCATCAGCTGGCGATGACCTGTGGACTAGATACTCTTCTTTGCGCAAATTAGTACGTGTTGTAGCTTACTGTAGAAGGTTCCTGAAGTATAAGAAGGACATTAAGTTTCAACCGTACTTGACAGCACGAGAGTTGAGTGACGCCTTATACTCTTGTATAAAACAGAGTCAGCTTGGATTGGCAAACAATCAACACAAGCTGAAGTCATTAAGCCCTTTCCTTGATGAACAGAAGATTATGAGAGTGGGTGGTAGGATCCAGAAATCCAATCTTCCCGAGGACACCAAGCATCCCATAATTCTTCCACACGATAGCCATTTTACGAAGTTGGTTATCGATGAAGCGCACAGAAGAACATTACACGGTGGCCCAACCCTAATGCTGAACCATTTGCGCACCAAATATTGGATTATGTCAGCTAAAAGCCTAGTTAAGATGCATGTCCGCAAATGTGTTGTTTGCGTTAGACACGCTGCTGTCACTAAACCTCCATTTATGGGCCAACTCCCACTATGTAGAGTCTCACCGACGAGAGCGTTCTTACACAGTGGTGTTGACTTCTGTGGCCCAATCAATGTTCGAGTATCAAAGGGGCGCGGCAATAAGTCGTACAAAGGCTATTTAAGTGTTTTTGTCTGTATGGCAACCAAGGCCATACACTTAGAGGTTATTAGCGACCTTACTGCTGAAGCTTTTATAGCTGGCTTTAAAAGATTCGTAGCTCGAAGAGGGCACGTAAGTGACGTGTGGAGCGACAATGGGACGAACTTTGTAGGAGCGTCCAAGGAACTGCTCAAACTCGTCACCGCTGAAAGGTCGTCAGTAGCGCTTGAAATAAGAGAATGGTTAAGCATCAACAGCGTGTCGTGGCATTTTATTCCCCCGCATGCTCCTAATTTCGGAGGACTTTGGGAAGCGGGCGTGAAATCGACAAAATTTCATCTGAAACGCGTTATTGGTGATTCAACGCTCACATATGAGGAGTTGTCCACCGTTCTCACGCAGGTAGAGGCATGCCTAAATTCAAGGCCGTTGTCGATGTTGCCTAACGATCATAGCGAAGCAACCCCGCTAACGCCAGGACATTTCCTGATTGGTGAACCTTTGGTGATTGTACCTGAACGTGACTACGAGCAGAGCAATGTCAGTTCGTTAAGACGCTGGCAGTTGACGCAGAAGATGGTGCAAGACTTTTGGCGAAGGTGGTCCAGCGAGTATTTAGTGCATTGTTTGCAGCGCTATAAATGGTCAAAACTCAATCCTGAACCCAAAATTGGTGATGTGGTTCTAGTTAAGGAAGACAATCTTCCTCCAGCTCGCTGGATGTTAGGCAGAGTGGTATTTACTCATCCTGGATCAGACCAGGTTGTACGAGTTGTAACCTTGAAGTGTGGCCAGTCTCTCTTAAAGAGACCTACTTCAAAATTGTGTTTGTTACCGGTCACTGACTGATGTATTGTATGTGATTGCTTATGTAAGATTTCTTAACCCTAGTTTATTTACTGTACCTACTATTGAGGACACTATTAAGTTTGTCGTTTTACCTTTGTTGTTGTTTGTTATAATCTTCAAATTTTTTAAATAAATTGTGTACAAGCCTCATGGCGGGTGGTAGAGTTAAGAACTTTCAATGTCGTTCTTGGCGGGTGGCATGTTTAATGTTAAAGTTAAGATACGAGGCTACCTACTTTAGTGTTTAAAAAATTAACTAGATGTCGCGATTTAAAGTGGCCGAAGGCTGAATCGCGCTGACGAGAACGCACGGGTTCGGATGACCTCAGTTTGTGAATTTAAATAAAAACATCTTCTACTGAGGCGGTCGTTTAATTACTTACGCACCTATCCTATAATTAGGAGAATCTGAGTTGGCACTGTGTTGTTCACATGGCCCAAGACGAAGAGAGCTATTTGCGGGTCCGTGTCGCGGTGGGGAATGGGAAGTGAATGAATAAGAATAAGAATATTTTATTTGCACAAACTTATAAAACATTGTTTAAGTACCTACCTACTGACTATATACAAATATGTTCATGTACCTACATAATTAAGTATTATAATCATCTAAGTAACATTGCTAAAGATAAAAAAAATGACGGTACTTAAATCAGACAAAGACTTTACTTTCCGTGCTAGTTAATATAACTGTGTTACGGCAAAGTAATGATTCTCGTCCTAAAAATACGGGTCATATATTAGCGGAATGAATACAATAATGCAAAAACTTCCGCAAGCTTATGTGCAACACTCGTCAGCTACGGATGTTTTTAAACGGGTTTTTAAGACTTTGATGTAACACGAAAATAATGAACTCACATTGATTCAACTTTCTCGGGGGGTCCCTCCACTTGCCCCAAGACGGTTCCCTGAGCTGTAGACCGACACCACCCTCGGATGCCTAGCTTATCAGCTTCATCCTTGGTGTACTGCAAACACAACTTTAAAGTAGGTACCTATGGTATGGTAGAAGTATTCCTTAGTCCGCATTTGGACTCTTTAAATTACCTAGGTACTTCGGAAATAAAGAATATCCACTTACTGGTTTTGAATGCAGTTACACAGACTGAGTAGGTAGGCGGGAATCTAACCCGCAACCTGCGTCGCAGGCCGAACTTCGCCCTCTGCGCCAAAGACGTCGTAAAATACGCAAGATTGGATTTAAATAATTTTCAGAATGGGGCGGCCTAAATTCAGCAGCGAGTAGGTAGGTAGAAGTTAGGTAGGTAGGTACCTACTTACTACGGCATAAGAATATTTAGTACCTCAGTGGCGCAGCGCGGGCGATTTTGCACCTGCCTCGCAGGTTGCTGGTTCGATTCCCGTATCCGGACCAATACTTGTAAGATTACGATCTGCAGATATTTGTTCAGGGTGATTTATATATCTATTAATAGGTAAATAATGTATTAAGTACCAAACATCAGTAAACCACATACACAAGCTTGGGGTTGTGTGACAAGATGCGTGAATTGTCCGGCATTATTTTTTTACTTACCGCTCCAAAATGGACATTGATAACTTCACCCGATACTTCAAAATCGGATGCGAGTAACGGTGGTTTCTTCACTGGCGGTCTTAACTTATTTATAAGAGGCGGCATGGTAAGTCCTTTTCGTTTCTGAGAGGCTAAAAGTTAATTGGCAGACGTAGGTATTTTATAGACCGTATTTCAAGGTACCTACACGTAGAGCTTACAAAGAGTAAAAACACTATTATATGTATAAAAAGTTATATAAAGAGCAAATAAATAAACAGTAATATATGTGTACGTTGCGCTAAAAATGTAATTTTTATCAATAAGTGATTTTATTTTTTTATTTTATTTTTGTGACATTAACAAGCATGGACGAAATAAATCTAAAGCCTACCAAGAAGCTCCGTAACCATCGAGAAAAAATCTATCGCAGTTAATAGTAGGTATGTGGGTTGTATTTTGTACTATTAGGTATTATGTCTGATAGGTAGTCACCTATATTGCCTACATTTTTGATGTCGTAAAGTAAGACGTTACGACAAAAAAATGTAGGCCCGTATTATAAAAGCTTGGTCAGTCATCGGTCTATGCTTGAGTAGGTACCTAAAGCTTTTTTATGGCAGAAACTTCTCTCAAATAAAGATCTAATGACTGAGCAAGCTTTCATAACACGGGCCGTAGACATGCCCCCGTGCTTAAAATATAGTCCCCTTAAAACTACCGTGATTTTGCCTGTATTGATTGAACCCATAGAGCAAAAAAAAATGTCCCTATCTACTTCTTGCTCGACCCTAACAATCGCCGTACTTAACTCTTCTAGCAGGCACTTAAAATTTTCAAGTGATCGATCAGTAAAGGTGATCTATTTTTTCATTGGATCAGTATTAGGTACTATCGTAGACGGAAGAAATCATTAGACACCACGGGACAGGAAATACTCTACGGGGTGTTCTTTATTAATCTCCTATGCGACCAATAATTTTACACAAATTTTGAAATTATTTTGAAGGCGCAAGTGTCAAGAACCAAAACAACATTTTTATAGATAGGTAGTTAATTATAAGGAACCTATCGTGCGCGAGTCACACTCGCACTTGGCGAGTTTTATTTGAAACTAGCGGTCCGCCCCGGCTTCGCACGGGTAGTTATTTTAGCAATAAAGCTCAAATTGACTACGTTTTAGTTACAAATCATTTGTATGGGAAAAAGAAGGGCTATTTTTAGGGTTTTTCCAGCAATAATTCTAATTTTTCTCGCCGTAAAAACCATCCTTGAACTTCAACGAACATTTTAAAAAAAGATTTGGCCAAATTGGTCCAGGCGTTGTTGAGTTATGCGCTTACCAACACATTTTGCGATTCATTTTTATATTATAGATATATTAGCAATGTTTTTAGTACTTATTGCATGTTTTACTTTCCTTTCGTGAACCTAAGTTTATTATGTTTTACATAAAATAAAAGCCCCTAAAATGCAATAATAACTAGCGATGAACAAATACTGTAACATTGACATTCTCATCTTGAATATTCATAATTGTATTGTGTTGTCATTTGCCTTTGTATAAAATTAATTAAATGTTGTATCTAACCTTTAAATGTTTTAATTAAGTAGGTATATTCGGTATTAATTTATTTTATTTTTGTATTGATTTGTTATTTTATTAGTGTGCACCGTGTAAAAAAATTCGACACAATGTTTGAGAATAAATAAAAGAAATGTTCTGAAATTTTATCGCTAGGTAGTAAACAAGATTCGCCAAGTTCGAGTGTAACTCGCGCGCCGAGGGTTTCAAACATTTGCCAATTATTTGGACAATCAATTTTCTGAAATATTTTAAAAAGTATGAAACTTACATTTTTCAAAAACCATTTTTATTACAGACTTCTCTATATTTTTCCTGTAAAATATAGATTGATATCTACAAACGCCTAATACATTGTACGTGGATCGGTCTGCAATTTTCGGAGATAGGGGGGGGGAAAGGTAAATTTTTCGACTATTTTTGAAATATTTCAAAAAGTATGAAACTTACAGAAATTTCAAAAAGTGTTTTGAAATGGTCAAAACGATACCTTTCATTTGATACCCCACATAGGCAGGTACCCCTCCTTTTGAAAAAAAATTCCCCCCCTTTTTGACCATTTTTCAAAAACTATTATTATTACAGACTTCTCTATATTTTTCCTGTAAAATATAGATTGATATCTACAAACGCCTAGTACATTGTACATGGATCGGTCTGCAATCTTCGGAGCTAGGGGGGGGGGGAATGGTCAATTTTTCGTCTTTTTTTAAAATATTTCAAAAAGTATGAAACTTACAGAAATTTCAAAAAGTGTTTTGAAATGGTCAAAACGATACCTTTCATTTGATACCCCACATAGGTAGATACCCCCCCTTTTGAAAAAAAATTCCCCCCCTTTTTGACCATTTTTCAAAAACTATTATTATTACAGACTTCTCTATATTTTTCCTGTAAAATATAGATCGATATCTACAAACGCCTAATACATTGTACATGGATCGGTCTGCAATCTTCGGAGATAGGGGGGGGGGGAAAGGTAAATTTTTCGACTATTTTTGAAATATTTCAAAAAGTATGAAACTCACAGAAATTTCAAAAAGTGTTTTGAAATGGTCAAAACAATACCTTTCATTTGATACCCCACATGGGCAGGTAGCCCTCCTTTTGAAAAAAAATTTCCCCCCTTTTTGACCATTTTTCAAAAACTATTATTATAACAGACTTCTCTATATTTTTCCTGTAAAATATAGATTGATATCTACAAACGCCTAATACATTGTACATGGATCGGTCTGCAATCTTCGGAGCTAGGGGGGGGGGAATGGTCAATTTTTCGTCTTTTTTTGAAATATTTCAAAAATAATGAAACTCACAGAAATTTCAAAAAGTGTTTTGAAATGGTCAAAACGATACCTTTCATTTGATACCCCACATAGGTAGGTACCCCCCCTTTTGAAAAAAAATTCCCCCTCTTTTTTACCATTTTTCAAAAACTATTATTATTACAGACTTCTCTATATTTTTCCTGTAAAATATAGATCAATATCTACAAACGCCTAATACATTGTACGTGGATCGGTCTGCAATCTTCGGAGATAGGGGGGGGGGGGAAAGGTCAATTTTTCGACTATTTTTGAAATATTTCAAAAAGTATGAAACTTACAGAAATTTCAAAAAGTGTTTTGAAATGGTCAAATCGATACCTTTCATTTGATATCCCACATGGGTAGGTACCCCTACTTTTGAAAAAAAAATCCCCTCCTTTTTGACCATTTTTCAAAAACTATTATTATTACCGACTTTTCTATATTTTTCCTGTAAAATATAGATTGATGTCTACAAACGCCTAATACATTGTACGTGGATCGGTGTGCAATCTTCGGAGATAGGGGGGGGGTATGGTCAATTTTTCGACTTTTTTTGAAATATTTCAAAAAGTATGAAATTTACAGAAATTTCAAAAAGTGTTTTGAAATGTACAAAACGATACCTTTCATTTGATACCCCATTTGCCTTCCTAGGTCTCTTTTGAAATTTCAACATCAAAATTTGTACTGAAAATATTCATTTTCATTTTTCATTTATTTATATATTTTTTTCTTAAAATCAGTAATGGCGCACGAAATGTATCATTATTTCAAATTTCAAGTTAATAGCTGCAGTTAGTTACTGAGATATTCAAGAAAGAGCGGGGACGGACAGAGCGAGACCATAAGGGTTTCAAAACCGATGTTTGAAACCCTAAAAACCACAATGTAAAACTGCAACTGCTTTTTACTTGTCGTTTTTCACTCGTAAAGCAAAGTATGTTGATAACCGCCAATCGTACCTAGACAGTTTTTATGAACCCATGTTTTACTTCAATTTATTTTGATTTTTTGTAACAGGAAAAAATAGAATTCAATCGAAGAATTAAAGAAGAATCAAACCAGCTGAATTAGAACATAATTTCTAATCATGGATATAGTTAAATACGATTTATTTTTAGGAAATTATATAATTGAATCGAAAATTTTTATCCGTGGTTTAGTGTACGAAACCCTAAAAAAACATCGACTAAGTTTCTTCCTTGATTTTAATTCTAGCGTACCTAGTTAGTTACCTACAGATTTGAAAAAAAAAACAGATTCTAATTAGGGAGAAAGTAAGGGAGAAAGTAATGGGTAAATTCTAAAATAATTTTAGGGTTCCGTCGTCGAAAAAGAAGTACCCTACCCTAAAGTTCCTTTCTCGTTTTTAATTCTAGCATTCCTATAGTCTTGAAATTTGAAATACTTGTTCTAATTGGGGATAAAAAATGGAGAAAACTAGAAAGTTATCCTTGCCACTTTATGCAAACTGTAAGTACTGGTTTAGGTAATTTGCAAACTTCATGGTCAAAGGTAATAAAATTAGCTCTTCTCTAGATCTCAATACTTTTCGGGGTACAAGGGAGACTCCAAGATCTTGTCTCCCAAGCCAACCTAACCTGCACGTGGTGTACCCTGCTAGATAACGAACTAGGCTCTGGTGAAAATATCAACATTCTCATAACTTGATAACTCATATTTTACTATTATTTTCCATTACTTGACACTGGCAGAAAAGAGTTCAACCAGACTCATATTGCTATTAACAAAGAATCATTATCATCATCAATACTTTTCACGACGTAAGTATTACGAGACGAGACGTCTTGGTATAATTTTAACATCATTATTTTGTTTGGATTATCGTTTCCTAGTAACGCTTGTAGATATGTGAGGTTTTGAACACAGATATCAGAAACAAAGATGATCTCTATGGTTTTGAATAACGGCAATGTCTTTGGTTTTGGACCAATGCTAGAATAAAAAGCTCAGCACCGTAATAAAAGATTCGAGTTTCACTTTAAAAGTTTATTGTTTTGAGATTACCAGGTAGGAAGAGTGCTTACTTATCTAACATTTATATCAGAGTACCTACCTATCAATTGCTTCCTTCCCTATTACCACAGTTAATACTATCTAGAACTAAAATATAAATACCTATACATACACAATACATTCCGGTTTTGGACATCAGTCATCCTCACTAGGACTCAAAAATGAAAACAAATTATATTTTTGGTATTTCCAACATTAAACAATAAGTTATTTTGGTATTTCCAACATTAAACAATAAGTTACTAATCTCTATCTCGAATAATTTCAAAGCTTTCGAAAGTGTACTCTGTGATATCCTTTTGATTCCTAAACTCCGCCTTTTCTATTTTGCTGCTTGGGCTACCCTCAGTTTTCAACCAATGCATCCTGTAAGAAATTTACACCTTGAAACTAATAAGACGAATTTAGACGACCTCTGTGGCGCGTTGGGCGAAGGACGCAGGAGGTTGCGGGTTCGATTCCCGCCTTGGGACAAATGTATGTATGATCTGCAAACTTGTTCAGGGAGGATGAGATTTGTTCAGGGTGTTCTGATCGTTTTCTATGTATAATAAAAAATATCTATATATGTACTAGTACCTATAACACAAGCTCTGATTAACTTGGGGCTAGATAATGCTGTGTGAATTGTCCAGCACTATCGACGACCGATGTGGCGCGGTGGACGAAGGTCTGCCTGCGACGCAGAAGGTTGCGGGTTCGATTCCCGCCTCGGGACAAATGTGTGTACGATCTGCAGACATTTGTTCAGGGTGTTCTGGTCGTTTTCTATATATAATAAAAATATCTATCTATGTATTGTATAATATTATGTATATCAGTTATCTAGTACCCATAACACAAGCTCTGCTTAGCTTAGGGCTAGATAATGCTGTGTGAATTGTCCATCATTATTTATTTATTTATATTTATTATTAGATATTTAGTGGAGATTAACCCAAGCAGTAGCTTAGGACACAACAACTTATTTATTGTGATAGACAGAGCCTTAAAACACACACAGCACTTAACCTAAACTTATCCTGTAAAGTAGAAGGATACAAATAGTGATGATGTCTAAATTTAAACCGATGTGGCACGGTGGGCGAAGGTCCGCCTGCGACACAGGAGGTTGTGGGATCGATTCCCGCCTTGGGACAAATAAATGTTTGTATGATCTGTACTTGTACCTTACTGTATTTGTACCGGGTGTTCTAGTCGCTTTCTATGTAGGTATAATAAAAAAAATCGATCTATGTAATGTATTGTATATAAGTTATCTAGTACCCAAAACACAAGCTCTGCTTAGCTTGGGGCTAGATAGTGTTGTGTGAATATTCCAGCATTATTTATTTATTTTATTTATTTATCACAGTCAATTCCAGACTGATAAAATCCAAGCAGCAGTGGTTACCGTAGAAGACAAGCATGGTTCCAAACTCATCTCTACATGAAGAAGACAATTAAAAAGAAGCATGAATGAGAGTAGCCTGACTCACCTTTCTCCAACTGAACACACACACTAATAATGACATTAGGGACTTTTCTACCAGAGTCACTATAAGACCCATCAGAGAGCTAATTTGTTTAGGGACAAATGTATGAAGCGTTTATTCCTCACTCACAAAAGACTTATTAACCATCAAAGGATAAGACAAAGAAAATTAAAACATGGTGTCCTTAGTGTCCAGCGTACTTTTGTAGGTTAAGATAGGTTTTAAAATGTCCCCTCACTCTGCTAGAAGAGGTAAATGGCAGAAATTGTAGTGATTTTTACCACACTTCTGAGTACTTACATAGATTCCACTTTATCGGAGGTTCCTTGCATGTAACCAAGGACTGTTCCCTCATCTGTGTTTTTGCACCACCCTCGGAGGCCTAGCTTGGTAGCATGCTCTTTGGTAAACTGAAACCAAATTGAAACATTTATAAATCAAGTACCTAGTAGTAAAAAAGAAAGTAGGTACCTAACTGCAAGTATGGATAATCCTAAGAAAGTACCTACAGCACTTTGTTACAATGATAAGACAAATTTCAAGTTTCACATCAAGTAGGTAAAACAAGATTCCATTTTTGTACCTACTGTTAATTTAAAATTATTAAAAGCATTTCACATACCTTTCGGAAAAATACTCCCTGCACCCGTCCAAACACCTCGAAATCCATAGCTTTTAGGGTCATAGCCATGGTAATTGTACTACTTCGGCCGAGTAATATACTATTAACGGTCGCGATAGCTAATATTCGAAACATAGATTTACTTGTTTTATGTCTGGATCAAATTCAAAGAGAATTACTTGCTACGATCATATTCAAATTCTCGTTTCGAGTTCGGTCGTCGGACTCGGATCGGAGGCAAAGAGATTAATAACCAAAGAGTATAATAACAAACCATAATAGGGCTCGGTACTAGTTAGTGGTTTGTGTCTCTTTGTGAGAGCTCGCGAGTCTCGATGTGTTGGCAAACTTGACGATATTATGTCATACTACGTTAAGGCCATAAGGCCCCATTCCACTCATCCATTTTTTGACCCAATTACTTGAATGAATGCAAATTCCACTCACTCATCCAATATCTTTGTAAAAGATTCCTAAGTAACTGGCGTAGTTGAGTTCAATCGAAATTACATCACATCACACTAATATTAAAAATGTGATGGTTTGGATGGATAGATGGATGATTCTTACTTTTTTACGCCAAAACTTCTTAACAATTCGGGGTGATCAATTTTCAGTTTCCATGGGGAAGAATTAACATGTATACGTTTTCATAGAAACAACGCGTGTGAAGAAGCGGGCAGAAACTAGTATCCAAATCTAATCAAAATCAAATTTAATTGTAAAATAAAATAAATAAATAAATCTTTGATCAAATCAATTATTGGTGTTGCTAGTAAAATAGGATGAAGTCATCCAAGTTCTTCGATCAAATGTACATTGGACAAAGATATTGGATGAGTGGAATAGGCACCTAATTAAAGTACACAGAACATTAATACTCGTACGATATCATCTACCTAGTCTGTGGATGTGTCCGGTCGGTTACCGTTCGTTTTCATTTACTTGGTCGTTTTAGTTCACTTCACTCATTCATGTACTCATTGGTTTACGTTCCGTTCGTCAAAAATAAGTGTGTGTTTATTTTAAAATAATCCGCTAAGATTAGCGTTGTTTTTCCTAAGAATAAAGTGCATTTGTTACACGTTACAGAAGCCTCCATTCGACGATTAGCAACCCAAATAATTTTAATAATGGCATTCATTTCTTGCAGCAGGTAAATACGTAGGTGCATCTGTGCATTCACATTACATAAGGTGATGACTAGGGTACCTAGTGTTAGCTGTAGATATCTTTAGGTACCTAGTAACATCCTACTAAAGTAAAGTAGGTACCTATTTACGTACATACTACTTCGTTTAGCAAACTTGGCCCGAGGCCATTCTTTTGCATTCTGTTGTTGCTTTATTATTATTTACGTTGTGGTTTCAGATTAAGTGGTAGGTCGGTACTAGCGAGTTTGAACAAATTTCCTGCTACGCTCGCCACCGCTAGATATGCATCAACACCGAAAATTACTTTTAAGAATTTCGAGGAACCTAGAGAAGAACATCCTGAAATTAGAAATGAGCGTCTTCACCGCCCACTGTCACCTCATCTGACTATTTACAAGTACCAGTTGACTGCTGTACTGTCTATAACCCACAGGGCTTCAGGTAGTTCTGGTTTATAACGATTACAAAAGTTCTGTCAGAGAAACCAAGTTCGTATTAAAACTTGTTTTAATCTTTTGCAGGGTTAATACTTGCAGGCTACACCAGTGCTCTGGGTCTAGGAGCGCTATGCCTACCACACGATATATCTCATTATATAGCCATCATTGAAGGTCTTAATTTATCTCCAGCTACACTTTTCTTAGTCAAAACATTGCTAGCTTCCCCTCTTGGCTACCACTTTGCGAACGGCATCAGACATCTTTATTGGGATACAGCCAGAGGCCTCTCTATCAAGGAAGTGTATTCCACTGGATATGCAATGTTAGCTACGTCTGCTGTAATAACCTTGATTTTAGCAGCATTATAAATTAATCTGAATGAATTTATGTAAACAACTTATTAAGTAGGTAAATACCGAAGTAGCGGTTAGGTATACTTATTTATTAGGCAGGTACCCAAATATTTTTAATATTTCAAAATAAAATATTCTCAATGAGTAATTTTTCACTATACCTACCTACGACCCAAGAATAAGTAGGTATGTTAAATTCACAATAAATAGGTTTGAACAAGACCTTTTCCTACCACCCTTCCCAGATGTGGCTGAAATCAGGTTGCGTTGCTTATGATGATGATGATGTTAACTTCGACCTTGCTTTATTTATTAGGTAGGTACTTCTTTGAAATCATCTTAGCATTAATCATCTTCAATCGTATCTTCTATTCAGAACTCCAGATGAAGATGTCCCTTGATCTAGTCGGAAAGAAATGCTTATGGAAGGTGTAGCTGTATAGATGACTTGTATAGAGGTACATAGAGAACTATTAATGGGAGGGAGAATAAGACAGCTTAACGCTGTTAGCCCCCAAAACACAGCCCTCCCTACGCCTCTGTGTGCCAGGATTGGCGCGTAGCCATCAGCCAATAGCAAACTTACACATTTCGCAAGCATAGGCAGAGCGGCTACGAAAAACATCGCCCAAGTATGTAAATCGAAGGTAAAAAATGGTTCATGATTGATGAATGATTCAATATTTGTGTTGTGAAACTATGAAGTTCTTTTGTAATTTCTAATTTCACCAAAGCCCAGTTCGATAACTATGTTTAAATTAGCAGCGACGATGACGTCCGAAAATGTTGGCTGGGGAGACGAGATGTTGGAGTGCCCCCGAGCACAGATCAAAATAAATGTACCGGTACCCCCGACTCCCGAGCCGAGGTACTCCAACATCTCCCCGAAGGAAAAGAAATAAAGCTTTCGTGACTGTCAATGTCAGCTGGTTTTGTTTTTGTCACTGTCAGTTTCATTTGCGTCACATGTGTGTTTCGTTGTTCGCGATTCTGTGTTCACAAGACCAAGTTCACAGCACGCACAGTAGAAAAAATCGGGTAAATTGTAATGCTGTTTGTGTGATAATTCTATTAGATTTCTCCGCCTCGAAAACATTACTTAAAATTATTTTTTACAGCGTTAGAGAAAATATAATAACACCAAAAACCATGGCATTGTTTACGTGTAGCAGGTACTACAAAATTATGTAACTAGGTAACGAGTTGGTGGTTTGGAGTATTTTCGACGTTCTAGTGAATTTTGTGTGTTTTCAGATTGGGCAGTAAGTCAGTGCTCGCAAGTTTAGGTAGATTTCCCGCTACAGTAAGCAAGGCTCAATACGCCCAAGCCGCTGCGCCCAGTGTATCGTTCAAGAAGTTCGAAACACCTAAATCTGAACACTATGAAATAAAGAATGCTCGTCTTAATCGTCCCTTATCTCCACATATGACGATCTATTCATTTCCGATGCCCGCTATGCTCTCTATCAGCCACAGAGCTTCAGGTAAGAATATTCGAGTGCACTTCACTTGTTAGCCATTACTAGTAATTCGGATATTGACCATCATAACACAAATCATGACTGTAGTGATAGAAACCATGATAGTTAACTTCACATTAGTTTGTTCTTCACTTAGGTATTAAAGCATTATAATTTTCCATTTATTTGCTAAGTATAAACACAGAACAATACATTTGCACTAAGTGTTTTGTTAGGAATACCAGAATATTGCTTTCATCTCATCTCAACAGCTTATAATGGTCCACTGCTGGACGCACATCTTGTGATTTTTTATCTCATCATGGGGTATCGCTAATATTGCTTTATCCTACCCAAATTATTATTTCGGTGGTGGTGTCATCTTCAGATCATCGGCTATCAAATTGCTTTTGAGTGTGGGAGCTTTTCAAGCCTGAAGCTAAGTATAGTTAATTTCATTACATTTAATTTAGTTTCACTCTTTGTAGCATGTTATGCAACAAAATAAACAATTCATAGCATTATGTATGCACTCCAAAGAGTTAAATATATTTTGTTTGCAGGTATCATCCTAACTGCCTATACAAGTGCACTTGGTATTGGAGCGCTCTGTTTACCTAATGATATTTCCCACTACGTGACAGTCATTGAGAATCTCAATCTATCTCCAGCATTATTGTTGGTAGCTAAAGCTCTGATTGCTTCTCCACTTGGTTATCACTTAGCTAATGGCATCAGGCATCTGTACTGGGACACAGCTAAAGGTCTTACCATGAGAGAAGTCTATGGAACTGGGTATGCAATGTTAGCCGCATCAGCTGTAATTACTCTTTTCTTAGCTTCATTGTAAAACGATTTCCAATAAGCTATTTTTGAGTAAGCATTTTAAAGTATTATGTATGTTAATATTTTTTTGGTAGAAATGATGTTTCATGAAATATTCTTGCATTTTGATTAAGTATTTATTTTCATTGTTAATTAATTGATGTTCCAAATAAACTTATGACATCCATTTTATGATCTTTCAGTCTTAACTTTTTATTACTTTTTACTTCGAAATACACATTTAGTGTGTCAACAATAAGATACTAAGTAAATATCCCTTATCTTATAGAATAGACATATCTTAAAACTCTTATGCAACTCCACAATTAGAAATAACATCATGAATGCTCTTGAATTTTTCAAAGTCTATTTTTTCTGTAGTAGCCAAGCCTCTTGCAGCATTCTGAAAAAAAGTAAACACCATTACAAAGTTATCTAGCTAACAGTACATGGATTGAGAGTAAATTCTATATACATGCAAATACTATATAAACGAATAAAGCGCTAAATATTTTCGAATAGCAGCTTAGGGTCAGTTTACACAGAGACGCGGTGCGACGCGGACGTAGTAAATGAAGCTATATTTTGAATCTAAGTACGCGCAGCGTCGCGTCGTCGCGTCTTAATTTAGCTGGGCTTTAGGCTAACTGCACAATAATTTAATTTTTAGGGTTCCGTACCTCAAAAGGAAAAAAGGAACCCTTATAGGATCACTTTGTTGTTCGTCTGTCCGTCTGTCAACCCACTTTTCTCAGAAACGCGTAGAGTTATCGAGTTGATATTCACATATACGCAGGCTCGTAACCTCTTGAAGCCTCGATATAAATCAAACCTCTAAGTCAACGCAATCAAAAGTTACAGCTGTTTATGTCAATTTTTTTTGTAATTTTCCAAGGGAATCACATGCACACAAATCCTATAGGGTACTTCCAGTTGACTTAGAACCATGAAATTTGGTGAGAAGCCATTACCAAACCATTGTGCACTATTCGTCTGGGTTGATTTCTTTGCTGAAGAGTAGAAGTTTGTACGGAACCCTTGATGCGCGAGTTTAACTCGCACTTGACGTTTTATTTATAAACAACAAGTCAAGCTACTTGGCGCCCATTTGCAACTTTATTTTTCTCACTTACATTGAAAATAACGTTGTTATTCTTCAAAAACTCTCCATAGATATTGAAGAGGTCTTTCCTAGAGTCCAAAAGCTCCGCCAGGCTGAGCGGCGTGTGGGCTATGGAGACATCGGAGAGGAAGTCTTTTGCTGAGACCCAGGTTCGGGAGGGCGCCATAGCGATGTTACAAGTGGCGTAGTTGGAGAGTGAATCGCGGCCGCCTGCGTCGCGGTTGAGGCAGAGAAGCTCGTACTCGGATTCGGTGAAGTCCGCTAGGTCAGCACCTGGAATTTACACTTTTACTAGCCTTTACCCGCGGCTTTTGACCCGTTTATCTGAGATGATCAGATGAGTAGAACTCGTGTCATAGGGTACGTTGAGGTCGGTCGATAATAGTAAGGGCTAGCATGCTAGATGAAGTTGGAATTTTTTTATTAAAAAAAAAGTAATACAAAAAATATAATAAATAATAATATAAAAAAGTAAATATTTCATACAAAAAAGTTACAGCAATATGAGTTCAAATTTCGAAAAAAATTGTAAGATCTTAAAAAAACTAAGAAATAGCCGTGCGGCTTTCAGGGTTAAAAAAGCCGCCAAGTTATTGAAATTGGTTCCACCGACTTCCACCTACACCCAGTTACCATAATGATATGACACACGATCTGCCGAACACCCTGTATAGTGGGTCTTAAAACAAGATATGGCACAATTTGAACATGAGCCCGGCTGGGGCACAACGTGGGCACAACAATAGGTAATGTTTTATCTCTAAGGTAAAACTTGGGTTTGCATACATTCCTTGGGTAAAACTTGGTGAAGTTTGACATCTTGTGCGAGTAACCGGAAGTGATTAGTAAAATCGAATTTTACTAATCACTGATGACTTGTCTCTTGAAGTTGCTACTTACGGTTGTTCGCGCGGGTAGGCGCGAGTTTTTTTGTGGTTTTTAATTTTTTCTGTTCCAAAAGCATTAAAATTAACGAAAAAGTAATTTGCCGCAAATTGTAAACCTTTTACAATTTACGGCAAAACCTTTAATTTTTGGAGCAATTAAAAAAAAAACGGAAAATTCATGAATTTTAAAATCAATATTTTCAAAAATACAAATGAATCATGATTTTATCATAAGTTCATAAAAAATGGTTTGCGATTTGTGGCAAAATACTTTTCGCTAGTTAGGTATATTGCTTGTGGAACGCAGAAAGAAAAACCACAAAATAAATTGAATCTCGCGCCAACCCGCTCCGAACCACCTTCATCATCACATCAACCTATACCAGTCCACTGCTGGACATAGGCATCCCCTAATGAGCGCCATAGCGCCCTGTCTTCAGCTTGCCGCATCCAGCATCTGCCAGCAGTCTTTCGCAAATCGTCATCCCACCTGGTCGGAGGGCGTCCTACACTACGTTTTCCGAGTCGCTGTCTCCACTCAAGAACACGTTTACCCCAGTCGTTGTCGGTTCTTCTTGAAATATGGCCAGCCCACTGCCACTTCAGCTTGCTAATCCTTTGAGCTATGTCGATAACTTTGGTCGATAACCCGAACCACCTTAGCAAAGTGTAATGACATCCACGCTCGCTGATTCAGAGGAGTCGGTTCTTTCTTACGTTTGCCAATATATTAATTACTCACTGGACACAAAAGCGACGTCTCCGTGCTCCTTTAAACATTTGGATGGGCTGTTGTCTTTGAGGCATTGTTTTTTCAGTTTTGAAACATCGTCACCTGAAACAAATCATACTAAACAACCTATCTTTTTACACGAACGAAGTAGGTAGGTATATTATATACCCATAGTTAAACAGGCAAGTCCAAAACTTAAAATACACTTTTAGATACTTAGGTAAGTATTTTCAACCGATTTCGAAAAAGGAGGAGGTACTATGTTAATATGTTAGATGCATATTCGTCGATTTCTCCGAGAGTTATGTACCGATTTTGAAAATTATTTTGTTGTTTTATTGGAAATGATCACCGGGTGGCCCCATAAAAATTGAACTCCCGCTTGATTCCCTATGTAGTTGTCCCACAAAACTTTATCTGTGTAAATATTAATGAATTTGAAGTAGGCTCATAGTTTAAGAAAACAATCAAATTATGCTTTGAGCTTTCCGCTGTTTCCATAGCCACCCAATTTTGATTATGATGCTCTTATCCCAGCCAGCCCACGCCTTCCAACGAAAATAAATAACTAGCGGTTTTGTGCTCATAAGTACATAAAACTGTATTGTGTGAGTAGGTTATCATTATTTCGTGCTTAGTGTGATACAATGTACATTACCTATATGTAATTTACCTTTAGGATTGTTTTCCGGTTTGTCGATTCCAGGCATGCACGAACCGTCAAAGAAATCTCCCAAGTTTTTCACGCACTGTAAAATATATTTATTTTAAGAACAATTATTTTAAAGTTAGTATAGTAATTTATGATTTTTTATAACAAAGATAATTACAATTAAGGAATGGAAACAAATAAGAACAGGTATTGATCTGAATCGGTTGAGCTACCTGTAGATTTTTCACGAAAATTTAATAATGTCCCAAAAAATTTCGGTTTCTGCAGGATTCGAACCAAAAATTTGCCCAGTGCGAGTAACGCACTATAAAGCAAAAAAACTTTCCTGTAGATTATTTGCAACAATCTGCGGTTAGCTCAATTGTTTCAATTGTAAATACTAATTCTAATCACATGTGATTGGAATGCTGGCTTTTATTTCGGTCAAAGAATTAGCATGACATGCTGCCAGCATTCTGGGCACTCTGCCCTGCCTTCTGGTGAGTGCTTAGATTTTTAGAAAATACATAATTGTAAATACTAGAGCTGTCAATTGTTTTATTATACCTATTGTATGTTATTGTAATTTTCTTCAAGTTATAAGAAGAACTTATTTATTACAATTAGTAAACAGTTAAGCTAACTGTTTGAATTAAGCTTTCGAATTTTATAAAATCTTGTTGCCCTTCAAATTCAACGGAATTTCTGAAACTCCGGGCCAACTTTACTAGTTTTAATCACTATTTTTCTTTTCTTCATAACTATTACAAGACCGATATTTGTAAGTAAGTATGGAATGTTAATTCTATTCAGGGTTTTTCTTTTTCTTCCCATGGGTCACCATTCGAAATAAGAAAAACTCTTTTATGACACTCATTGAAATGTGACCCTCGATAATAAATCTCAAACGAAAATCGAATGGTCACCATTCGATTCTCATTTTCATTCGAAGAAAATAGAGGTAGAAAAAACCCTTATAGAACTGTCATGATTTTTAGTCAGTTTTCAATAAAACCTTAAAAAAGTTCGCTACTGCAGTCCTGCTCAAGTTAAGTATTCGACCGTTAGCAGAAGTGATTAGACTTACCTGGTCATTATTAATGATTTTCTTGTTGATTAGATAGTAAAGCGGAGCATCGAGGCCACTGAATGTTCCGTAGGCATTGTGGCAAGACCTGTTGATTATAAAACAATTTAACTTTACTAAGGATTTTTGTTATAGTGCTTACCCGCACTCTGGGCATCCCTAAGAAATGAAATAGGTCCCAAAAATTTTTGACTTCAGCGGGACTCGAACCCGCGCCCCGCCCTTAGTACGGGTGTGTCGAGTCCCGCCGAAGTCGAAAATTTTTGGGAACTTATTTCATTAACTTTACTATCCTGTGAGCCACTCGCATGATGAAACGATGAAAGATTATGAATCAAGACTAACTTTGTTCTCACAAAAGCCGAAAGCTCTATCCTGCTTGATACCTGTGTAGCTAAAGAAATTTACATTTCAACAACAACAAAAAGTGCACCAGCTTTTAGCAGCAGAAAAAGTTGCACAATACCTAAATAGTGCCTCCTACAATAAAATACTACAGGATATCTACGACTCACCAGTAGATAAGCCTTAATCTTAAGGCCCGTATTATGAGAGCTTGCTCAGTCATCTATCTATGCTTGAGTAACGCTTTTCTATGGCATAAACTTTACTCAAGAATACATCTATGACTGGGCAAGCTTCCTTCAAGCGTCTCGTGAAACGAAGAAGAGATAATAAACCACGTTTTTCGGATAATAAAATGTACCTTTATTATTATTTATCAGTTTTACCTATAACAAGATTTAAATCACGTAAAAAATAATCTGATCTGGTTTCTTGTCCCGCAGTTTTATCACAAAAGTGGGAACGATATTGTTTGTTCGATCCCAACCTACCTCATTCATAATTCTTTTAATCTTTTTACTAGAAAAATCGAGTTAACAGTGTCCGTTGAGAAAACTACTTTTTATTATAAATTAGTTCCTGCCCATGCCTTCGTACTTTGTCGATTTGCGAAAGACTGCTGGCAGATGCTGGATGCGGCAAGCTGAAGACAGGGCGCTATGACGCTCATTAGGGGAGGAGGGGAGGCCTATGACCAGTATAGGCCGATGATGATGTTGCCTTCGTACGCGTTGATTCTATGAAAACGTAAGGATGTTTCTGTCGGATAGGAATTCATGACTTACCGACATTTCGGACACTAAATTATCGGACACTTTGTCCGAAATTTCATATTTTAATTTTAACAATTTCTTCACCGACATTTCGGACACCGATGATAAACCCTGTTTTGTACAGTCAGATAATAAAGTTAAATTGCCAAGATACCTTAAACATTAATGAGTTTAGCCGCTTGCATGATAAGAGTCATTATGGGATTGAAGTTTGTTTGTTTGTTTTATTATTATTTATTTATTGTTTTGAAAAAACATAAAATCGACTTTAAATTCCGTAGTATTTAGGAACACTATTTTTAAGAGTTATTCGGGACCTAATTATCTCTCGCTAATAAATTTCTTAGTGGACCTTCGAGGTGTTACATAATTACAGCCGATCATAGAAACTCCTCTTGCTTTTTGTGGCTTAAAAAGTATGTCTAAGTATGTATTACTGCAGGTACATTACATACCAAACAGTTCGATCCGTTCAGTAATTTCAGCGTGAAGAGTCGACACACAACCAAACTTTCGAATCGCATTTATTATATTATTGTAATGTGATAACAAGCTTTTGCACTCGTATTCACGTTAAATAATAATTCTGAATAAAACAGCTTAGTCACTTGGGGATAATTTAGCATTCTGTTCGTAAAAAAATTCGCTAACGGACCAGTTCCTGAACTTACTCATAAAATAAAATGATAAAAATATAGGCCTCATTAACTGAGTGTGTAGATCGTATCTTACCGCTTCCCTCTCAAGTCCTCAATCTTGTTGAAAGACGTTCCTTTCTTCACAACAGCGACTGCATAGTGAGGAGTCTTGGCGTCTCCATAGACCTCGTGGAACACTGGATGCAGATTGTATTTGTTGGCGGCTGATGCCACTCTCATGTCGTCTACGGCTGCTAGATCTGATCCGTTGTCTTGGACCTAAGTAATTTTTTGTTTTATTCGAGTTTGTTTCCAATTAGAAGATTCACAAGAATTTTGCACGAAAAGAGCTCTGTTTTAATTAGAAATCTACCTTTTTACCTCTAGACTAATTTCAGATATTTTCTCAATATCCAATCAATTCTTATTTTTGTACCAGTATAGTATTAGGTGTACTATGCAGTCGAATTTTTGCACATTTTTACACAAGTTTTTGGTCGAAATTCAACTAGGGGCTGATAAAGGAATCCAGAGACGGATTCAATATTGGGAACGATCTTTTAATGACCTTAGAAATAGGGTACCTACATGCAAGTGACTTCAAAAATGCTAATTATTATTGATTTTGATTTGCTAATTATTATTATCTTTATTCTCTATTGATATAGAAATATACATAGGTATTTATTTTAGTAGTTTTTGGTTTTCAATCGTTAAATTTCTAAACGTGACGTTACCGTTCACCGTGTTGTCATGAAGCTAAAGTGGGATATTTTTCGAAAGTAATAAAGCACCTATAAAAAATATTTATTAGACACAAAACAGAAACAACAAACATGATGGTTTTTATCATTTATTTGTTCCTAATTTTATTTTGAGTGAAGTAAAAGAAGCACTTTGAGTTGACAAACTGAACGGTGACATCATAGAAAAAGGGTAGCGTTTTTATCAGCCGAACCAAACTGAGTGCAATAATTCGTTTTTTTCTTTAATAATTAAAAAAATTGTGGGCGTTCTTTATTCAAAAAAAGAAATAAGTTAAATAAATCCATTAACTAAATACCAAAACTATGCATTAACCGTTTTCTTCCCATCATACTATATCTTCATGAGAGACATGTTGGCGCTAGATAATTTGTTTTTGCATTCTAAAATTTAAGGAAATGAAAACGCAAATTGAAAACCATTTTCTATGAACCCATGATATAACTAACTTCTGTTCAATTGTATTTTGTGAGCACATGGGAATATGTTGAGTATTAGCCCAAAATCCCTTTTTCCGAATAACTATCTATACTTACGTTCTTCAAACAATCATTCTCGGTAGCCTCCTGCACACAGTCGAGCCGTGGGCGGATATCTCTGCTGAATGCGAACACTGACATAGCTCTGCACTTCGCTAGAGCCACGCTTGATGTCACGCATAATCTGAGGGAAACATTATTTAGCAAGACTTGGTAGACGTTGTAGACTGAATACCTATGCAGTTGTTTGTTGCATAATCAGCTGCGCTAAGCTAAGACGTAGGTACCTATAAGTTTACTACCCAGCACTGGAGCACCGAATATGGTTGTAGGGTAAAAACGATATGGGTAGAATTGTAGGTATACCTACCTACTTTATTCACTTCTTGGTTTACTTCAATATAAAGTGTAGTATGTATACTAGGGTGGGTCGCTCTTGTATGGGATTTTTTTTTCTTCTGATTGTTTTGTAATAGTAATAAAAACGTGACCCACCTCCAATAATGAAATAAAAAGCAAAAAAGAACTTTCTGAGTAGTCTCCTTCTACCCGCGCATTGACTTCAAAAAACGGAAATTTTTACTTTTTTGTTAATTGTTTGGACTACTGTTTTTTGTGACTTAAAAGGAAAAACATTATATTATGTCTATTAAAAAAACACAGTTTTAAGACAAGAAATTATATTTCAAAAGGATAATTTGACATTTGTTCAGAAAAATAAAAGAAATATTAAAATCTACTTATACTTTGAAATTTTGGCATTTTCCTTCGGGAACGAATTTTATTCTATAAATAAAGCCTCTCTTGTATTTTTGTGGCATAGCTGTAAAGACGCCTCTGTAACTGTCCTTACAGCCCGCTCGACAGCTTGGATATGACATGGTAGTCGCAGAAAAAGGACTTCATCATTACCACCTGACTCCACTAGAGAATGAAGAGTTTCATCCGAAACATTGCTCGAAATAGGTGGCTGACAATAAGTTTGCTGCTAGTCAATGAAATCTATGTATGACGAAGCGTTTAAATTGGTTTTTGGCACTTCCAAGACCCGAAGCTGACTTGAATTAGATGCTGCTCTTGCCTTTAAAATGCACCTTAGCAGCGAGTTCTTTCGTGTGTTTCTGTTCATCTGATAGCATACAAAAGTAAGTTTTCCGGGTGTGTAAAAAAGGCATTTCGTCAGTTTTTATTAGATTTAGATATTTAAAATAAAATATCATTTTCCAGAAGTGTCTTGCCCCATCTTTGCATGTCGGATGTCCTTTAATTTCAAACCAAATGGGAGCATAAACTTTAACTACAAATGTAGCGAGTTGTTTCAGTTCAACCGTAGGTTCTTCAGTCAAAACATATAACCGCAAGATCCTATTGGCCTTCGTAAGCCACTTGGCATGTGACATTTTCCTGGGGAGCGATTGGACTAACCAGGAGGACACTCACCACTTATATAACAGCAGATGTGATACCATAAAGGTAGCGTTCACAACTGAGGTCCTTAACTTCGTAAATATTTGATAACATGCCTTCTATCTTTTCAAATATCACATTAGTGCGCTTTTCGCAGTCGTCCAGTAATTTTCCGATAGAACCTGAATAAGTAGAAGGTCCTGTTGTGACGCCATCAAGTTTTGCAAATAAGTGTCTTAAGGGCAGTTCATTCATATGCAAAAGGCATATTATAATCCATTGAATCTGTCTATTTAAACGCTTTTCGAATAGCCCTTTAACTCTTTCTTCTATCTTTTATTATTTAAGCAATTTAACATCATTTTATGACTTTTAGTTTTTAAGATAAACGCATATAGAAAAGGACCGATTTATGGTTATTATTTAAAACTTCAAGCGTAATGCGCGGGTAATTAAACGCGCCAAAAAAATATGAAAAAAATACTAGTTTACTAGTCTATAACCAGGTCACGTTTTCCGCACTATTACAAATCAAATTTTAAAAAAAAAGTTTTTCGACCCACCCTAATGTATACGTCAGT
Organism: Eupithecia vulgata; assembly: GCA_946478455.1. NCBI lineage: Eukaryota > Metazoa > Arthropoda > Insecta > Lepidoptera > Geometridae > Eupithecia > Eupithecia vulgata. Next base: position 3,746,423 of record OX297869.1, on the reverse strand, counting down.
CAGTGGGTGAAACTATAAGTATCTTATCAACAAAACAACATCATAAGTCTCTGAAAAAATCATCCAAAATCGTTTAGTTTCTTTACAAAAAAGAGATCATGGAAATCGAGTCCTGGTAGATTTAAGTGTAGGTGTATATTTCAGTCAGTGGGTGAGACTATAGGTATCTTATCAACAAACGACATCAAAAATCTCTTAAACAATATTCCAAAACGTTTAGCAGTCTTTATAAAAAAGTCGTAGATTAAAGTACTCATATATAGTACAATCAGTGGGTTAGATCAGTGGGGTATCTTATCAACAAACGACATCAAAAATCTCTGATAAAACATCCATAACCGTTTAGTCTTTACAAAAAGACAATGGTAAACGAGCCTACTGGTAGATTTAAACGTGAATTCGCTACTACTTTTTACTAAAAGTGACAAAGACAATTTTCAGTACAGGCAATTTAACAAAATTTTCCTGAAACTTATCATACGTGTTATAGACGACCGCACAAAAACTGCGTGAACATAATATCAGACAGTTTTACTATCCATAAAGATGATATAGCTGATCCTCTATAAAAGTAAAAAGAGCCTTAGGGGTTAACAAAAGCGTCACAGAATCATGTAAATATTTGGCCCTCGGTCAAAGGGCGGTCATTAAGTGTGAGGTCACGCACAGCCTGTGACAGTAGGTTACGGTGTCAGCTTGCTATGGTGGAAAATATGGAAATGCATTAAGTGTTCCTCTTACACAGATTTAAGTCATTTGAGATCCGGATGAAATTTCAGAAAGTGGAGCCTTATTGGATTTATAACAAGAGGGTTAATGGAATGGTTTTGTTCAGGTTATGCTCTTGGAGTTGGACGTGTTCCTCTTGTCTTGATAATTGCACTTGTTTGTGACTAAGGAGGCAGCGAATGAGTACCTATTTCAGTAGAGTATTGATAAAGTTAAAAGGTTGAGTAGGTATCAACGTTGGTGTTCTTCCAACACATATAGTTCGTAGTAAATCCGCTTACATACATAATGAAGTCGAGTATCAATTTGATTAACGCTATTAATGTTATCCAGTAAAATTGTCACGTCAATACATTGTCCAGATTGTTTTTCTTGAACTCAAAGGACAATATTTTGATCATTGCTCTTCATTTTCACAAAAATAATTAGTGTACCTACATATATTGCTAGTTGAAGCCCTGAACAAAAATCGGCTATTTGTTGAAGCCTACTCATAAAGTCTGACTGGGCCATTCCATTTAAGTTTTAAGGTCAGCCACTTTTGCAAGTTCCCTCGCTAACCGATCCCTAGTGTGTCATTCCCTGCATTATACATGAGTACTATTTACCTGACAACTAGTTCGGGCGGGCCGTGACCTCTTTCGATGACCTCCGTGTAGTTAGCCTTGTTCAGATAGTCCATCGGTTTTATGGGAATGTTGTCTGCTACGTGGTGGATCTTCTCTGAGAGACCTAGGACGTTGGTAAACCATTCCGGTTTGGAGGTTGCACCTGTGGAATTGGATGCAAAGGGATTGTTTAAATTATCATTGCATTGCAAAACATTTAAGTATCAAGATTCAATATTTAAGAAATAAAAATGTTCACTTTATTCTTTAATACAAAGGCAAGTTACCCAGGGTTTATCCACTCCTAAACGTGCGTGTGGCTTACAGCATATAGACACTAGTTTCAGTTTCCCAATAAAATTCCACTCAACTCGCTTTGTATAGGTACTAAAGAACCAATTATGTCTTACCGAAATCAGCCAGCTGCTTTATCTTTTCCCTCAACGGTGTTATCTTTGCAAGGATGTCGTTATGCCCCATCAGACCCTGCCAAGGTCTAGCGGCCCAGGAGCAAGCTTTCTCCCTGACTGGGACTTTAGACCCGTCTACGCATAGGTAGCGGAAGTCATCAGGGTTCTCTGATGATTTGCTGGCTGGGGTGGTTCCGACAGGTAGCTAGGGAACAACAATTTTGTGAAATGTTGATATGGATTGGAAACAGCAGGATTTGGTTTTGCAAAAGTGTTTTAAATGATGATTTGACTTTTGACTTTTGAATGCCTTAATATTAACATTCATTTCTTTTTCATTTTTGTTGGGACAAAGATTGATCCTTCGGGAATAAGACTTTGGGACCACATCGGGATCTTAAAAGAGAGACAAAAATAAAACAAATACCTAACTTAAACATATGCAAAACATAATTATTATTATTTATGAGTACAGGGCAAACACCTTAGATATACAATTTGGTCGTGTCAATTCGGACTAAAGTGGGTCGAATCAGGAATATCGTGTTAACTTACCCCAAAGAACTTCCTGACATAGATGACCTTAGTAAAGGCGACTTGACCACCATTATGCGCCAGACACCTTAAAGCACCTTCGTAACCGCTGTAGTTGTCGGGGTAGTCACATTTCTCAGGATGCTCACATAGAGCGCAAAGCTGGCTGTATTGCGACTCTAAAAATAGCAAAGTTCACAAATACAATTAGATACCTATTGTTTAGGTCCTATTTTATTATGATTGAACCAAATCTAAATGCTTTTGAAAAAAGTAACTAAAGGCACTTGTTTCAGCATTGTGGTGTAGGTATGTAGGTACCTACTCTAAAATATCTTCGATTTATTTTATGCTGGACCTGTCAGTGCAAATTTACCTTCAGAATTTTAAGCAAAGCCTTGATTTGAAATGATTAACCTTTGATGTCAGACTAAAATCTCATTTTGATTCTTCACACGAACCGCTATCTCATAAAGGAGATAACAAATAACACCGTTAATGTACTCTGTCTGACGTAGGTAATTTGCTTTTCAAATATTCTCCCCCCACGAGGTTTCCACAGAATTTTTGCACAATGAACTAACCACTACCTCATTGTGATGCATAGAACCAACAATAAAGTAGAAAAGCTCTGATTTGCAATCAAGAGCTGACCTATTTCCATTATTTGTTTCCACATGCTATAGCGGGACTTCTGGGCTGATTCTAAATTCCATTTAATATTCCAGCATTGCAAATTCGATTTGTAGTTTAGCCTAGACTTGCAAACTGGGTAAATTCCCTATATAAACGATGTGAAGGCAATATCCCCTTTTGAGCAGTTAGATTAAACGGGGTTTGAAAAATCCCTGCCAACCTTGCTCCATTTTCCAGTAAGCTGCTTTTGATAAGGGGTGGAAGCAGGTTGTTTAAATCTAGTTTCTTGGTCAATTGAGTTGTTTTGTTTCGCTTTTGCTTCGTGTATATTTAAAGCTACCGTAGTACAACAAGTACCTAAGCTTTCATTTATAACTTAGTGTGAGTTGTTATCGAGCATTTCAAATTGTGCACTCAGGGCAATTTCATTTACTCTTTACATCATTGGACGAGATTCGATCGAAGTCAAAATCTTTTCACTGAAAGGCAAAAGTCGGCTCTATCTCTATATCAAGCAAAAACACCTACGCCAAGTAAAATGCCTCAGGCATCTAAATTAATTCCAGCTTGAAAACTTGGAAATTAGGTTGATGACGAAACTTTGTAAAAGTTACGCCAAGCGTATTAAAGTACATAACAAGGTCTCAATTTTAACAACTTACTCCAGAAAGTCAAGGTTTTGGGGTCTGGTGACCATTTCCCGACAATACAGGATTGCTTGAAGAACGACGAAAGCGCTCGAAGCTCGTTTTCTTTCGGGGATATACTGTGGTCGTTCATTTTAGGGAAGATTTCGCGTTTCATCAGCATCGTAAGGGGTATCTAAGGAAAAATAGGCACCACATATTAATATATTATTCTAAGATAGGCGCCCAGCTGAGTATTATGTTAGTAAAAAAATTCCAGTAGCAGACCAGAGTCCAGAACTTAGTGGTGTTACACCGGAGGACCAACAGCTTTACAAGGCACGGGTAAACCACGTCAAGCTGTTGGTCCTCCGCCTAACCTCTCCTTGGTCGTGTCAGTCTGCCGTCCCGTATGAGACTGAGGGAATAACGAGTGCACCTGTGTTTGCGCGCACACTTGTGCACTTAACACATTCTGCGCATTTGGCTAGTTGAGACTGGCAGCCACCATGGCCGAAATTCGGCTAGGAGGGCATTATAATCATGTAGGTACATATAAGACAGGTTAACCACCTCTTTTAAGGTCAAAAAGATACGGGTATATAGTACAAGCTATAAAGCCTTAAGTTTAAGTAAATAATTTAAGTCTGATAAAAGCAAACATCAATAAAACTCCTCTTATTTATGTTTCTCAGGGCCTTTTACATTTAAAAGATTTCATCATCATCAGCCTATACCAGTCCACTGCTGGACATAGGCCTCCCCTAATGAGCTAAATATTTAAAAGATTTATGTGAACAAAAAACGAAGTCACAAAAGCGATCAGAGTATTTTAATTTTCATTATTTGTCCAAGAGTCCTGTAAGGTCTAAAGGAAATATAGAACTTTAAATATTATATGATGCTTGATAACTGGTTTCTGATTTCTGCTACTTAAATCGAGGTTGGATATTGGATATGGACTAGCCTTCAACTTGTAGCATTCATTGTACGGAATACCTACTTATTTTTATGTCGTCTGCCTGCATCTCATTTCCATTGTGTAGTGGTCATTTTACTGTCTTATCTTTATATCTACTATCGGACCACAAAGAGGCCATCTATCAGACAGTACCTGCCTACTACAGTAGATACTTAGGTCAAGGAGGAACAATTCATGTTTTTTTTTAATTTGAAAAATTACATGGATAACTTGTATTAGGTGTGCATTTTAGATAGACGTACACTTTAAACCAAAAAATAAATAATAATAATAATAATAAAAATATTTATTTACAAAAAAGGTTAATGGTTTACAGAGTCGGTACTTAAATGTCTAATAAGGTTCTTTAATGTTTAAAATAAAGTTACCAGTAAGTACACAATACTCTAACCGAAAACCTGAAAATGCTATTTACATTTATCAAAATAAATTAAGCGGGATAACTACAAACCTAGTTTGTGTTGGAAGAATTCGTTAAACTACTAGAGTTTTTTCTAGTAAAATACCTAGGGTTCTATGTAGTTACAGATTTATCTGAGTAGAGGCTTATCCCACAATCTTTTCCCATATTAAAAGATATGAAAATAAAGTTCGGTAACGCGAATATATTTTCACATTACTATTCATACAAGCTCGTGTTATGTTTATCATTACTAAAAGCTCCACCTCATTGCGAATTCCGCTGCCATTTCTGTATCAGCAAACCGATCACGTATCTGAAAAGTTTGTTACTGACTCGCTGACGTCAAGGATCGTCAAGGTCGTAGAGTCTTCGTGGTACATATCTACATATTTGACAGTTATTGTTTTTATGCATATCTTAGTCATTTGCATTCTATCTATGCAAACACATAATATGCACCTTGTCTTACGAAATACTTTATTGGCAGGCCGAACGCGATCATCGAGTGACTCTACATAATAACGCAGTAAACTCCACATATCTTTTTTATATTTTATGGTTATTTATAATATTGGTGATACAGTGATAGCACAACATTGGTAATATTAATACAATGTAGGCTTCTTTAACCCGGTTTAAATAGAAATATTAAGGTACAAACCGCCTAACCGCAAACTTTGTTTCAAGAACCAGTTCTCAAGACTTAATTTTATTGGAGTTTTATGTTTACTCAATAGCAAAAAAGTTAAATTGTATTGAAAACGGTGTATTTAACGCTGCTTTAGGATGCGAAAATTTACAAAGAGTCCGTCTGCAAACTTGTTGCCTGCCTTGAACTCGGTTGGTAGGTATGCTAAATACTTAGTCTGAACACGTTTATCGGTTCGTGCAAAATGTTTTCCGAGCACGTATGCAATGAGCCTATAATGTTCTTTATGTAAAACGAAATGATCGTTAAACTGACTTTTTTGTAGAACAGGATAATATTTGGTGTTACTTTGGACTCGTTTCCTCGCCTTTTGGTAATAGACACTGTAAGGAAATCGCAGTGATTATGCTAAAATCTTACTAATGGGGCGAAAAAAGGGGTACGTGGGTAAAACCCCCTAAAGTTTGCCGCACAAAAGAAGTTTAAGTAGGTAGAGGCTTACCTTATATCCAACATTTCTGTTGACGCCAGTGTGACACGATTTCAAGCCCTTCAGTTGATCCAAGTTGTTGATTGGCAGGTCTTTGTTCACTACGATCACGGCTTCGTACCGGAATGGCGCTGAAATTGGACACGTTTTCTATTTCCAGTTTCACAAGCGGAATTTTGCAGGAAAATTCTCACTGGAGTTAATTTACTGGTGGGAAAACAGACGATTAAACGACTACCAGCGTTTTCTCTGGTAAGACCTTCTTCTGTGTATTATTCAACATGTTCACTGCTATCACTAATCCGTTGAGTCGAGCCTAGCCTGGTGATTATGGCATGATAAGCAGTGAACGCATGACTGCTGATAAACAAAAAAAAAAAACAAGACAACCAAGAAGCAAATGTGCTTTAGACGGGAGTAAGTGTAATTTAGAGGTACAACTGAGCTTTCCAAACTATAACTTGATGTAAGGAAGGATTTAATAATGCTTGCATGAGTGAATTGCTGCAAATGTTCTTGCTGTGGTTTCTTGTTTATGATATTTGTGTTAAGTACTCCACCACTTCAAAGTTTGGGGCTCATATCTGGATAATTCAGTGCTCTGCCCGTCGCCTGTTGTCCTTAACTCGGGACCCTCAGTCTAACTGCGCTCTAACTCTTACTTAATTAAGTTACGTACTTACCTACCCGGAAACTGCGAGCTTCATTTACAGTCAGTATGTTTAAGAAACTGCTGTAATTTGAAGGCACTGCTTTGTTTCTCAAAATGCGTCGACCGAGTACCTACCTATATATTACAAACCTAGTTTGTGTAGAATTCATAACTAATTCGTTAAAGTACGAAAGTTTTTATAGTAAAATACTTAGGTAGGTACCTATATTTTTGGGAGACGTAGATGCTGATAAAATCCAAATAGCTGGTTGGTTTAAGCTTATGCACATTGCTATGGCAAGTATTTTATGTGATACTCGATGCACTAAAAAATTTCATTCCTGCTGATTCACCTAATAAAATCTGTGATGCCATCTAAAAATTGTAAGTGGAATGAAATTGCCTGACGTCAGCTACATCCGATAACAGCAAAATAAAGCGAAATTGAGCGCTGAACTGAACTTATAAAAGTCGCAATGCCAAGCTGCTGATTTCCCAGGAGGTTCTTCTCACGTCAATGTGAGTAGGTAGTAGGTAGGTATACCTTGCGATTATTTATTCTATTCCCCCCACGTAGTCGGTATTCTACGGAACTCGATAGCGATTAATATGAAAGGGCTTAAGACGAATAGTGAGGCAAATGACCTTGGACCTTTCCGCGCGCCTTTATGCAGCAAAGAGTGTTTGTTTTCGGTTCAGCATGCCATGTAGTTCCATAATCAACCAAATAATATGATCCTCTGCGGTTGGGCGAAGTGTAACTAGCCAGATTTGTATCACAGATTTTGTAGGCGAAAATACGTTTTTATGTTTGATTTTATTATTTTGACTACTTTTTGAATCTAATGGACCTCCAAGAGATAGGTATGAAGTATATGAATCACTATACTGAATTTGGTACTAATCGAATTTGAGACGCCGATAAAAAGTGGGTTCGAAGCCGCTACACATACACTATAACTAACACTATAACAACTACACTATAATTAACGGTAAGCATTTGGGACCGCCAAGGGACCCTTCAGGATGTGTGTTACAGGATATATAAATTTCAGAGCTCTACATTCAATATTTTCGTTGGAAAACGGGTTCGAAAACACCTAATTTTCTTGATTTTGGGTTACTATGCGCCTTAAAGCAAGACAGGCCGTAGTTGGCTTTCACAACATATAAAATCAAGTGCTCTATGTTCTTTACTTATTTGGATGTTTTTTAGGGTTTCGAGATCGGTTTCGAAACCCTTATGGTCTCGCTCTGTCCGTCCCCGCTCTTTCTTGAATATCTCAGTAACTACTGCAGCTATTAACTTGAAATTTGAAATAATGATACCTTACATTTCGTGCGCCATTACTGATTTAAAGCAAAATATATACATATAAATAAATGCTCGATGTTTGTTTGAGTTTTACATATCTTGGTGTGCTGTGCAGAGGGGTTTCACACTAAAATAAGGGCTGTGTGAACAGAAAACTTTGAAATGAAGTGCCCGCTCACTCATCTCATTTCCCGCTCATTCCATATCCTCGGGCGGGGTGGAAACCCGGCTTCAGAAATTGTTTTATATTTTATGGATTTTGCGTATCACATCATCATTATTAGTCCATACGCTGGACATAGGCCTCCCCTGATGAGGGCCATAGCGTATAGTGATATGTAAACGCACCGCGCGACGGCAAACTATACTAACCAGTAGGTACCTTTACCAATACTCAAACCTACCTAACCTTATCACATTTAGCAAATATCAAGTTTACGTATGTCTAGTCTCCTTTATTTAAAGCAGTGGTATCCTTAGGGATACCGTATCCCTAAGGGTACGTTCACACAGCATTCGTTTTATTGGATCCGTTTTACCGGACCCCTTTTAATTCGGCCTTTTGTATCGGTGGAGGATGTAGTTGTATAAGCGTGTTCACACAATCATTACTGGATACTGGATCCAGTAATGTGTGTGAACTCAGTGGTACCTGTAAAACGGATGCTATATGAATGCTTCCTTACGAGTAGGTAATTTTGAGAGATGTGGTCAAACAACACCTATTCGTAAACCTGTCTTCGAGAACTCTTGTTTGTATAATCAAAGATTACGCTATCAGTTTTCGTAAGTGTATGGTGTATGTAAAGTAATTTGACTCAACTTTCTCCATTATGTAACAATTTATCAGTGAAAGCAAGTTTGTTGGAGTGACTTGATAATGACAGCATAGGAGACGTTATTAGTAGACAAGTTGGTTATCTTAATCAGCTGACAGTGAGATTGGCAGCTCTTTAGCTAACCACGAACCTAATTAACTAACTTTTCACCGCCAGCGGAGCGGACCCATTCAGGACTCCGTTTAAATTGAAAAAGTAGGTAAACTGTATAGGTACTTGTATTTCAACCAACAAATAGTCGAGCGAAAAGTACTGAGCGTGCAGAAAGAGACAGTCTGCGATCGCGCGGCGTTCCTTGGTGACACACGCGCCTAAGACAATCGTTGCAATTTCCGTTACAGTTACAGTTAGCCTATTAAGTCCCACTGTTGAGCAAAGGCCTCTCCTTAATCCCTCCATGCATCTCGGTTCTGAGCCAGTTGGACCCACGTTCTATCGAAGGTGTCTATTTCGTCGCGCCATCGTTTCCTCGGTCTACCGCGACTTCTTACGCTGTTGGGACTACACTGAGTGGTGATCTTAGCCCACAGGTCTATGCGGCAGACACGACAGCAATTTTCATAGTTATGAAAAGTTTCTAATAAATACACTGAGTTCTATTACTACGTATAGTAATAATAGTTCAATGAGAAAACAGTGCGCAAGTTGTAAAGTCGTAATAAAGCTGTCTAGCTTTTATCCAAAATAAGCTCGAAGTTATGAATGAACCAGGTTAGTATGACACAGCTTTGCTCGAGTGCTCATTCGCAGAACGATATCTGGAAAGCCCAAAAATATTTTATTCGAATGTGTGAAGAAAGCTTTGAAATGAAGTACCTATCCGCTCACTCATGTCCAATTTCCCGCTCATTACCCTTTCGCGATGGAAACTCGGCTTTAGAAGTTGGTTTATATTTTACGGGGAAACAAGTTTTTTGCTCTCCTCCATATTGGTTTTGATGTAGGTAGGTACACTGTCAAAATCCTAACCCGTAAGATAAATAAATAATGCTGGACAATCCACACAGCATCATCTAGCCCCAAGCTAAGCCGAGCTTGTGTTATGGGTACCTACTAGATGACTGATAAACATAATAAGTGCAATACATTACATTACAGAGATATAGATTATTAAACATAGAAATACCCAGAACACCCGGAACAAATATTTGCAGATCGTACAAACATTTGTTCCTAGGCGGGAATCGAACCCGCAACCTACTATACTACGTCACAAGCGGACCTTCGAGCGGTAGAATTTGGATAGAATAAAGTTTCATCGCATCAAGAATAAAAAAGTTGTGGAAAGACCCAAACTCACTAACGAATAGGTAGGTAAGGTACCTGAAAGACGAGGCGATCCTAAGGGTGGGACGTAATTTGATTCCCTGATGTTTGTCGTGAGACTTTATTCCATTAGTCTACTGACATAAAAAGTTCGTTAGGATCCTTCCGAGAAATCGGCTTATAAATGAGAGGACCTACGTAGGTACGCATGATACCTACCTGCTCCATAAAATGTATTACACCAATTTCTAAAAAGCTTCTTAACGATGTTCTATTAGTGCTACTGAACCACTAAAAAAATACACAGTTTTTATTCAATAGATGCCCTAAATTTGCTTTTAAAATTTACATTTTGAAGTTGCGTTCGTAACTTGACGAAAACGATGAACGCAGTGGACTCTATATTGTAATGTGGTCATGACGTCAGTTGGATGTAAGACCTGAACAAATGCGCTGATGTTGCTTATGACAGTTGATACTTTTTAGTTTGCCTAGGTTTGCCTACACAACTGTATGACAACAATATGGCGTTCACTATTTCAGAGTGTTTAAAAACAGATTAAAAGACTAAAATTTTGAATAGAATTTTATAATTTATTTTCCGCCACTCCCGCTCGAAAACATTGACGTTGCTGCTCCAAATCTGGTTTTGCACAAAATTTGTATTGTATAATAACTTCGCCAAAAAAAAAACCAAAAGGCATTTTTGTAGGCGGACAGCGCCATCTATAAATAATCTCCCAAACAACAGGTCTTTCTAAGGAAGTTGCACCTCTCTCATTTTATTTTATCACAGGGAAGGAGGTTGGTCCGTATTCAACCTTCATAGAAAATAATAAATTTGTTCGTTCGCGGTTTGAAAGACGTCTAAAGCATTCTAATCTAACCCTCCATGGTTGACGACCAAAATGAGTTTCATTCTGACATTCGACCTCTTTTATAAATAACTAAATATTTTCTCGCTAGTCGAGGTGAAAATTGTATGTTTAACTCGAGAGCAAATGTTCTTTTTTTGTGCCTTTTAAATACCTCGCTAGCACAGCAGTCTACTTTACAGCCACTCGCTTCGCTCGTGACTCTACGCTAGACTGCTTCGCTAGCTCGAGATTCAATATCGGCACGTTCACCAAAAATAGTTTTTTCCACTTGTTGAACAAATAAATATTGTTATTTTATGAACTAAACGTACATTTTCGACAGCTTGTTGCCTAAGCTATCTCAATATTTTTTATTTTTTTCCCATAGACCTAAATATCCTATTATGTCTATGTACACTACCGTTAATTGAAAATGCCGAAAAAGAAATATAATGAAATGGATCGATATGAAACATCCTTGCGGTTTTATTGCAATTATAGGAGTGTTATTGTCTTTTTGTGTTGTAATTTTTTTCTATACTTACATAATTTAAAAATATTATGCCGTGTATTTTTTTTATTGTGATTTAACGTGTTTTTCTACTGTCTAGAGCATAATTGTTTACGCTAAGGTTATGTCATGTTATATCTCAAAGAGTTTGCTGTAAAATGCAAGGCAAAATGTAATCTCTAGGTGGATATGTAGGAAAATATGATATGAATCATTATCATAGCTATACTCAAGCCAAATCCGATGTGAAATGTTTGTCAACGAATCTAAAACTCACATGTTCTCGCTCGACTCACGACATCGTGTTTACGATTTCATTTGCTAGCAATCATTTATGTAAGTCAACTGCGTAAAATATACACGGCAACAGCTTGAATTTTAGATTAAGCTTTGGGCGGTTTGTTTATTTATAAACATTTGACGTCGAATTTGTCTGGAGTACAGCTTTGCAAATGATACCCCTATTTGAAATTGTTTTGCACGTTTGAGTTTATATTTTTCCATGATAATACTTACCATCAGGCTCTTCATCAGTTCTATACTCCTGGAAGACCACAAAGTCCTGGTTAGGCATCTTAGCAGCCACGTACATATCCTCAGGATCCACGGGAACCATATCAGCCTGTCTCTGCTGGACTTGGTAAAGACATTCCACTCTGCAAGCGGGAAAACTGGTTACAATGGGCTTAGATAATAATATTATTATGTAGTTTACCTATTTGGTACCGGTTTTATCAATTAAATTAGTTATGTTAGGTAAATGTATTAAATTTAGTTTTTAGATTTGCAGATATTGCAAATACCGACTTAATGAGGTATGTCGTAAATATCAAATTGTAAAATTTTGGAAGAATCGCACCGAACTTACCTACTACTTATGAAATTATCATATTAATTATCCCGAGGTTAACTTTTTAGTTTAAAAACAATGTATGTAGGTTAGGTACCACCGAGATAAAAGAACTTTGAGAAACGAACATCGCAGATTTGATTTCCATGGTTGGTTTACTATCTAACTGTCGTCGTACTGTTTGGTAGGTAGGTACTTAAATAAATAATAATAAAAAATTATATACTGGACAATTCACACATTATCTATCTAGCCCTATCTAGCCCCAAGCTAAGCAGATTGTATTAATTTTATGAGTAAGTACTAGCTAGATAACTGATATAAATACATACGTAAGTAATACACCTAAGTACTTATAATAATACACAGATAAATATTTATTATTATACATATAAAAAGAGAACATCCGGAACAAATAACTGCAAACCACAATGCAAACAGTGCAAAAAATTGTACCGACGCGGGAATCGAACCCACAACGTTCTGCGTCGCAGATGGACCTTCGCCCACCGCGCTACTCCATCCATATGTACCTATACTGTGGCGCTACAGAGGACGGCTTAGGCTACGAATGTGGCTACGAATAAATAATAGGGCTTAGATAAGAAGTCCGGAGTTTTCATGAGAGTAAGGGAATATAGGGTGCATCTGTGTTTGCGCATACACTTGTGCATTATATGTCCTGCACAGATGGCGAGACTCTGTTGAGGCTGGCGGGCGCGCCGTGGCTGAAATTCAGCGAGGACGACAGCTACGTAAGTAACAAACTGATGAATTACCTATGTATTTACATATCTATTAACATAACTATGGTACTATCGTGTGGCAAACTAATAACTTGTAATTTATGAATTTCTTACCGGTCTCTAGCAGAAACACATTCAAGTTGAGCCTTCGATTTTGTTGGGATTTCCAACATTTCCTCGCATGCTTTCAGATACTGTGCCGGCACACATATTTTGTCTAAATAGAAACAGAATCATTAAAACAAAATGAGTTAAATATAAAAACTTTTGTTCTAAGCACGAAAAATCAAAACAATCTGGAAAAATAAAATTATTTTGCCTGTCATTTGTTATTTCGTCTCATAGATGTAATTCGTGGCAATGCAAAGCCATTTCACATGTTCTTAATTTGAATTTTGTTTTGTTTTTCTTGGCTTCTTGTTCTTATTTCATTGGCAGAATCAAAAGGTAGAATGAAGGGTGTGCTAGAGCTTAGAATATTCTCATACGTACAAGTTGATATTTTGGCGTAAGTACAAACACAGGTCACTGCTATCAGAAATATTAATTTTAAAGCCATGGTCAAGGCGACCACGCGCGTCCGTCGATAAATAAAACTGATTCTAGTTGTAACCGCGTCTTGTTTAAACCTATTTATGCGAAACTTGTTGTTTATTTTTTATTCCAACAGATAAGCTCAGCAGAATGTGTAAGACAAGACGCTTAAACAGAATTAAAAAAAAAACAACGACTGACCTGTCAGTTTTCTTTTGAATAGAAAAATATTGTGTTTGTGATTTTTGAATAATTGTGTAATTTACGATTTTGCAGCAATGTTACGTAAAAAATAACTTGAAATGGATTGGATTCACTGCAACAATTGCTTTGTCCAGCTGGAGTCCGATATTACTCTACATCTAACTTCATGCGGGCATATGTTTTGTAACAACTGTCTGGGCAATGGTTTGTTTCGTATTTATATCACATTTTTCACATTCAGTGATGTTTTTGGTTTGTTTCAGTAATTGTTTTGTTTCAGGTACGAAAGAAAGTACATGTTTAGTATGTCGTGCGCCGTGCTCTACCATGAAACTGGTTCCTGATGTACGCTCAATCAACATTGAATGCCTACATTTTTGCTTATTCAAATACAAACCCCTAAATATTTTTTTAATTTCAGATGAATCAAGAAATTCAAGATTACTTCACTGAGCCAGAGGAGATCATTAAAAAGTCTTGTGAAGTTTTACAGTTTCAGAAGCAACACAGACGGCGATTGCTTTCATACTTATTGCAATCGGTAGGTTCCTATCTCTCTAATGAACAATTATATGTAAGATAATTAAAAAAAGATAAGTGAATATTATGAAAGCCCTAATTTTGACTTAGACGAATTATCCCAAATTTCGACTTCGACGGGACTTCCGACGTCGAGCATTTGCTCTACATAATATTATAAAAACAAAAGCAGCGAATTAAAATTGGCTCCTTTGGGAATAATAATTACAAAACAATCAAAAATCAAAATGTTTCTTACGTTAACTACATTGTTTCTTTTTCAGTCAAAAAAGTTCTTCAAAGCAAGAACAGAACTGAAACGTATGTCTGAAATATGCCAAAACCAGCACAAGCAATTGAAGGAGAATCAGAAAATCATTAAAAACTTGGAAGCGCAGCTGGCAGGTCAATCAAGTAAGTTTTCAAGCAATTTCACTGAACTTTGGCTCGAACCAAACTGTTGAAAACTAAACTTTGGCGTTAGTTTATCTTACATAAGTAGGTAGGTGTAGAAGATGAACTTCTAACTTTTGTAATGTATATCAGCTAGATAATCGACTTCGCTCACGTGTTACTGGTAAAAAGACATTGGATAAAACTTAGCTTGTAGCGTTTATTATGTGTAACTCATTCACTGCGCAGCCTTGGCGGTTCGATCCGTACGTAAGAGCGCCTCACCCTGCCGCCAACGCTGCCGCCGCGCTACACGGGGGTGGAGGGTGCTTTCTGCGTCATAGGCCATGAAAGAGTTAAATACTTTCTCTCATGTAAAAAAATCAAGCGTCAAAACATGAGTTAGGTTTCACTATTCAGAGATTGTCTAAAAGGTTCTTCGCTAATGTTCATTCTGAGCCGTGAGTCAATAATCTCAATATATGAACTCGACGTCTCCCTTTCTATGGGATTTAGTACAGCAGCGCTTCTATCGTGCTTAGGTACAGGGAACTACGCAACTTCCATACAAATATGAGACGTTACATTCACGTATCGAAAATGTCGTCAATCTGACTTAGGGCTCTAGTTTAGAACTATACTAAAATATCTATCTAGGTAATGTATTGTATTAAGTATATCATCATTAATCCAGTATGTACGTACCCAAAACACAAGCTCTTTTTAGCTTGGGGCTAGATAATGTTGCAGCATTATTCATATAATCGTATTCATTTATTTCGTTGCAATCTTTGTCTGATTGTGGGCTGGCCATATCTCGAGAAGAACCGACAACCGCTGGGGTAACCGTGTTCTTGAGTGGAGACCGCGACTCGGCAAACGTAGTGTAGGACACCCTCCGACCAGGTGGGATGACGATTTGCGAAAGACTGCTGGCAGGTGCTGGATGCGGTAAGCTGAAGACTGGGCGCCATGGCGCTAATTAGGGGGGAGGCCTATGTCCAGCTGTGGAATAAATGTAGGCTGATGATGATGATGAATCATTGTCTACATTGATAGGTCTTAGTATTAATGTGCAAGAGTCGTAAGAGACACATTGGTACCCGGTACCCAAGTAGGGCGTGACAAAAACTGATGAGAGTGGAAGTGGACCGAGTTTCTAGAAAAATCTTTAGTTTAATTTTATCAGAAAAATATAATTCAATAATTTAGTTTTTGAACATTTGACATTCGGCTCGGACCCGACACGGTCTAGCATGAGTCAACCTTTACCTCATAGTTGTTCTGAGACCTTTACTCGGTTGCATGATTCTTTCTTACTTTCCAGAACAAATGTCTCCGTTTAACATCCCCATATCTCCAGGCGCCAATCTTTCTGCCAGCTTTTTGCAGTCCACGCCTCCGTACAAACGGCCGGCCAAGAGTACGCCTTACTCGGTGAGTTTTATATTTTTTTCTATATCGCCGCCGGATCGTAGAATCAGCCTGTTTTGTGGAATGGCAATTGCAAGCGATTCACGGCGCAATTTTTATTAATTGCCTATGCCGATTGTTGAAAGATCAAAGTTCAACAATATGGCTAAATGTCATAGTCATCTCGCTGAGTGCAATTAATAAGGTTTTCCCAAAAAATAAGTATTCGTTTTGCAATCGGCCATGGCCATGTATACAAAGGGGCTGATTATCCGATTCAGTGGCGACATAATTTACCTATATACACTAGGCCCTCTAGGTATTGGTAAATTTTTAGGATTTTATGAAAAAACAAAAGACAAAGACGCTGATGATTTTAAAATTTTAATTCCTATACTAACAAAGGAAGGGTAGCAGATTATTTCTGTATATTTGTAATATTATAATATTACTAGCATGTGCAGATGGCTTTGTTCACACCGTAGCTGGGTAAAACGTAGCCTACGTACGAACAAAAACAAACTTATATACAAAGTTATCTCTATTAAAAGTAAATAATTTTGAATACCTATAATAGAAAAACTTATCGACACACAAACTTTCCCTTTATTTTGAGTCTAAGTATAGAATAGCATATTCCCGTAGCTTTGCTCACGTAGATTTTTTTTTAATACGTAGTTAATCACTTTTTTAGATACCTAACTAGCTTCTACCCACGGTTTCGCACGCGTTTTTTCAATAAAACGTACCGTATATGTGTTTTCTGGTCTTTATAATTATGTGTCGAACAACTCGATCATCATAGTAGTTTTGACTTTAGACTTAGAACTCATCTATAGAATAAAAAGTACTCTCTAAGAGCCATTTTTTCAGTCTATTTTTAAAAATCATGGTGGAAGTTGCATCCTTTTTAATAGTGTCCGGCAGTCTGTTGTAGACCGAAGGACCCATAATATACACGGACCTCTCCGACTTGCGCAGCTTGTGCGGGGGCGTGACGAGGACGTGAGCGAGCTTCTATTTAATTATTAGTGTAGACAACGTTAGCTAAGAGGTTTTAGTTTTGAGTGATGCGCTCTACTTAGTTTGTAAGCTCAGAGATTATTAGTCTACCTGAATTTATTGCTTGTAAAATCCCCGGGATGTAAAACTTGAGCTTCTGTAAGATGAGATAAAAGCGAGAAGCACTGAATAGTAAAAAGGGTTAAGGCGCATACCCCACCCAAACTAGCGCCGCCACCTACTTTATCTTATTATTCCGTTTAACAAAGGAAATTACAAAAATACATCGTCTGTACGATGTGTTTGTGATACTTATTATAAGCTTTTTTTAATGCCTCTGTAATAGTTTTATTCTATTTAGTGGGCTATTTAGTAGGCAGTGAATCGAAGTTGCCCTTGGTGGCCACCAAAATCTATTTTCGTATCTCTGCCTAAACTAAATAGAATAAAACTATTACAGAGGCATTAAAAAAAAGCTTATAAGAGGTATCACAAACTGTGCGATGGATTTTAAAAATTTCCTTTGTTAAACGGAATAATAAGATAAATTATGTGGCGGCGCCACTTTGGGTGGGGTATGCGCCTTAATAAAAATTCGTTCTTTATGTAACATTTAAAATTAAGCAGAGTACAGGACAGAGGATGTTCGCTAAAATAGGATCCCTGTTAGGTACCTATCCAGTGGAAAATTTTTGATTATATTGATCCATTATTGACGTTTTGAGTTTCTTTTCCCTCGTGATAGGCCATGTAGATCACCTCTGTCCCTTCTCCTTAAATTTCCTGCTCACTCTTCCAGCCGCTACGGTGGCTCCTTCACTATTGAATCGGTTAGGATGTGGAATTCTCTCCCACACGATATTCGTGCTAGCCCCTCACTCTTCATTTTCAAGCGCAAAGTCAAAGAACATTTTTTATCATCATAACTCTGCTATATTATGTATTTATTAGGTTTATATGCGTATGTATGTATTTATAATATTTGTTATTTTATTATCAACATAGATTATAGTATTTTATATATATATTTTAATGTATTATTATGTAGTAGTTTATTAAATATTGGTTAAAATATCCTCTACTTACCCACTTTTATAACTTGGTCTCTCTCTCTCCCAATAAGGTTTGCTGGAAGAGAACTCTTTTTAGGGTTAAGCTCGCCTTTGCCATATTTTTCAAATTTAATGTTTTATGTATGTATTTTGTTTTTTAATAATAAATAAATAAATAAATAAATCCATCTAGACAAGTATTTCTGAATTACTTACTCCTATACATAGATCAGCGACAATAGGATAGGAAGGTAATCATCATCACCTATTTTTGTCTTGGCCTCATCATCAGCCTATACCAGTCCACTGCTGGACATAGGCCTCCCCTAATGAGCGCCCTGTCTTCAGCTTGCCGCATCCAGCATCTGCCAGCAGTCTTTCGCAAATCGTCATCCCACCTGGTCGGAGGGCGTCCTACACTACGTTTTCCGAGTCGCGGTCTCCACTCAAGAACACGTTTAACCCAGCGGTTGTCGGTTCTTCTTGAAATATGGCCAGCCCACTGCCACTTCAGCTTGCTAATCCTATGAGCTATGTCGATAACCTTGGTTCTCAAATTTTCAAAATCTAAATTTTAACGAATTTTATTTAACCCTATCTATGAGTGTGAAAACATTTGTTTTGTTCTATTCTACTTATTGTTTGATTTTTCTGCTGTCTCTATGGAAAAATCTATGTGACCAACTTACAACAACCAAAAATAATAAAACAGAAGTGTGGCGAACTTACACATACTTTTTTTCGCGACGAATTTACTTTTTGGCAAATGTACAACAACCCATCAGTAGAGCTTCCTGTAGATTGTTTGTGAACTGTCTGCAGTTAACTCAATGATTACTTGTAAATACTAGTTCTAATTTGTTTCTATTCTTTGATTGTCTTGATCTTTGTTAATAAAGATTATATTATTCCAAATGTACTTTTATCTTTTATAATATCTTCTATAATTTTTGGTGTTTATTAAACTATTTTTATATTGTATTGCACGATGAAAATATCTACAAAACCAATTGTGTCATTTCCGTAACAATTTATCCATTATCAAGTGTACCCAATTTATCAATCATAGTAAAGTGATTCCCCTTTGCCGTTTTCCTTATATTTTGCCGTCGGGATGTTCCCTGTTGCGAAAAATATAACAATATTTATGTCTTGGATACAGCAGTATCAGTCGGCCCTGGTGACCCCTCAGCGGATAAGCAAACAACGCTCGGCCAATGTCAGTGGACATAGTCAGGTAATATTTTTATTTTTAGTCAAGCTGTAGGCATAACATAATCAGATATTTTATGGGCAAATAGATAAGATAAATATGATTTAGTGCAAAACTGTGTAGGTACTTTCTACACCAAATTATCTAACAGTGGTAAGTTCTATGAGAAGTTTTTTAATTTTCTTAAAGACAAAGGTAGAAGCGAGTGCTTTGTCATATTTGAAAGTTCAAAATCTTAGGTTTTATTATCCTGCCTGCAGGTTTCCTACCTGTCTAGACTTTATTAATTGTTATTACTTCATAGTGCCGTCCCCTAATGCACTAATTATAAACAATTACAATTATTTAATACACTCCTCCTGGATTTTGCTGTGAAATATTGCTGTGAAAATAAGTAGGTACCTACCTAATATTCATCATCTAGGTAGATCTATATCTGTCTGTAAGCAGGCAAACCACACCCCCCCCACCTCGGGGGTTTTATGTTGGAAAATAGTTGTAAACAAGTCATTTAAAAAAGCTGTGCACTTTGTAAAATCGACCCTTTGATATAAAAATAAAAAGCTGAAATTTTGGGAAATGCTCTTTGTTCACCCAAGGGCAATGAAAAAAGAGATCCCTTCGACACAGGGAAAGGCCTAACGTAGGGTTAGCAGAAAAATAATTTTCCGTGGCCAAGTCAGTCCAGCTATGTTTTGTGGTAAATTCTCTATTACTTTGATGCTGGTTTCTTCTGGTAAAGCTACTGTATTGTCCAGCAAACCTTTTTACGGTTTTGTTTTTTTCGGTATGCACGCAAATTTTATATTTAGTGCCTT
Organism: Eupithecia vulgata; assembly: GCA_946478455.1. Classification (NCBI taxonomy): domain Eukaryota; kingdom Metazoa; phylum Arthropoda; class Insecta; order Lepidoptera; family Geometridae; genus Eupithecia; species Eupithecia vulgata. The sequence continues at coordinate 3,726,172 of OX297869.1, read as the reverse complement.
TATACACTATAAATGACGACCTGTCTGTAGCGCGGTGGGCGAAAGTCTGCCTGCGATGCTGGAGGTTGCTGATTCGATTCCCGTCTTGGGACAAATGTTTGTACAATCTGTATACATTTGTTCAGTGTGTTCTGGTCGTATACTGTATACCTATAATAAAAAAATATCCATCTATAACTTTTATTCAGTTATCTAGTACCCATAACTAGAACTATCTACATAATGCTGTGTGAATTATCCAGCATTATTTATTTATTTTTAAATCAATGCCTAAAAGGGTCAGACGCCATCGTCAAAGTAGTAGGGGAAGAGTGGACGAGGGTGGCACACGACCAGACAGGCGTACTCGAGAGGAGATATACCCAGCAGTGGGCTTCTCATGCGCTGATTAGATAGATCTATAATCAAGAAATAACATTGTAAAGATGAGCAAAGGTCAGGAAGATAATTTGATAGAGTTGTTATTAGTAATACAAACTGAAACTTTTTCTTGCCCTGTTTTCCTCAACACATAGCCGTAAATTAGATTTCCAGCTTCGCTAGTCCCTTTTGGCTAGATTGCCCATTTATGAAATAACGAAGACAATTTCCAAAAGAACGAAATTACAGCTGTCATTATATTTTAGTGGCGTTTTGCAAGGTTCGCTAGATAGGCAATTTCCTGAAATAAAGATGTCGTATTACCTTTGTATTATCCTAAAATCTTGCAGTTTTGCTCATTTTTTAAAAAGATTATATCAAAAGGCTGATGAGAAAATGAGTGTTTACGTGTATTAAGGTATAAATAGAAACAATATCTTACGTTTAATGGTTTACAATTTCATAGATTTATCTTACAATTCTTCCGCTACTGTTTTTGAACACGCACGGCCTTTATTTTGTAAAACACAAACACACTAAAATAAACAAATAGGTAACTTCAGTAGTGTACCTAGTAATTAATATATTAATTGTACCTATAGGGTAGTCACGTGGATAAAATTAATATTAGAAAAAGACCGCCTTCCATGTTGACCTGCTAGATCAAATTTGATCAATCAATTTAATAAATAATAAATAAATAATGCTGGACAATTCACACAGCATTATCTAGCCCCAAGCTAAGCAGAGCTTGTGTTATGGATATTAGAGAACTGATATACATAATATAACACAGTACATAGAAAGATATTTTTTTTATTATACATAGAAAACGACCAGAACACCCTGAACAAATGTTTGCAGATCGTACACACATTTGTCCCTTCAGGCAGACCTTGGCCCACCGCGCCACATTGGTCGCAAAGTGGGACATTATGAGAGAGGCTCTCATTTTCTATCCCAATCTTTATCTAGACGACTGATAAGTACTTAGGTAAGCTTAGAAGAAGACGGTCTAAGATCTGTGTATGGGTAATTGCAATTCCTCTATTTCTTTCAGCGTTCGAACACGTCGAACAAGATTTCGTCGACAGTTTTCACGCCGCCAACTCCAGAGTCGGCCGGGTACAGCCACTTTTTAAAGAATCTTTAATGGTATCCGGAAAATACAAGCTTGCGATAATGCCTATGCGATTAAAAAATATCATTTGAGTTTCACTTTATTTGACGCCTAATCATTTCGTTTAATTTTGTTTTGCTTATTATATTTTGAAAGCCACGTTGTTGATATTTTATCTGATGTTTTTCACAAATCATTTTGGCGGAATCATTAAAATTGCTGTAGTCTTTAACAGTATTTAGGGCCTTCCTTAGCTACCTCTACCTACTGTTAAAAAAAAAACGTTTCCCGCAGAGGTTTAGCTGTATTGTAGCACCTTTAATATTTACCTTTAATAAATTTTATTATCTTTTGTTAGCTAAATAAAAAAAAAAACAATTGAATGCGTAGTGATGCAGACTGGATTAAAAATGGCTGTTTTTAGGGTTTCAAACATCGGTTTTGAAACCCTTATGGTCTCGCTCTGTCCGTCCCCGCTCTTTCTTGAATATCTCAGTAACTACTGCAGCTATTAACTTGAAATTTGAAATAATGATACATTTCGTGCGCCATTACTGATTTTAAGAAAAAAATATATAAATAAATGAAAAATGAAAATGAATATTTTCAGTACAAATTTTGATGTTGAAATTTCAAAAGAGACCTAGGAAGGCAAATGGGGTATCAAATGAAAGGTATTGTTTTGTACATTTCAAAACACTTTTTGAAATTTCTGTAAATTTCATACTTTTTGAAATATTTCAAAAAAAGTCGAAAAATTGACCATACCCCCCCCCTATCTCAGAAGATTGCACACCGATCCACGTACAATGTATTAGGCGTTTGTAGATATCGATCTATATTTTACAGGAAAAATATAGAGAAGTCTGTAATAATAATAGTTTCTGAAAAATGATCAAAAAGGGGGGGAATTTTTTTTCAAAAGGGGGGGTACCTACCTATGTGGGGTATCAAATGAAAGGTATCGTTTTGACCATTTCAAAACACTTCTTGAAATTTCTGTGAGTTTCATACTTTTTGAAATATTTCAAAAAAAGACGAAAAATTGACCATTCCCCCCCCCCTAGCTCCGAAGATTGCAGACCGATCCATGTACAATGTATTAGGCATTTGTAGATATCAATCTATATTTTACAGGAAAAATATAGAGAAGTCGGTAATAATAATAGTTTTTGAAAAATGGTCAAAAAGGGGGGGAATTTTTTTTCAAAAGGGGGGGTACCTACCTATGTGGGGTATCAAATGAAAGGTATCGTTTTGACCATTTCAAAACACTTTTTGAAATTTCTGTGAGTTTCATACTTTTTGAAATATTTTAAAAAAAGACGAAAAATTGACCATTCCCCCCCCCCTAGCTCCGAAGATTGCAGACCGATCCATGTACAATGTATTAGGCGTTTGTAGATATCAATCTATATTTTACAGGAAAAATATAGAGAAGTCTGTAATAATAATAGTTTTTGAAAAATGGTCAAAAAGGGGGGGAATTTTTTTTCAAAAGGAGGAGTACCTGCCTATGTGGGGTATCAAATGAAAGGTATCGTTTTGACCATTTCAAAACACTTTTTGAAATTTCTGTAAGTTTCATACTTTTTGAAATATTTCAAAAAAAGACGGAAAATTGACCATTCCCCCCCCCCTAGCTCCGAAGATTGATGACCGATCCATGTACAATGTAGTAGGCGTTTGTAGATATCAATCTATATTTTACAGGAAAAATATAGAGAAGTCTGTAATAATAATAGTTTTTGAAAAATGGTCAATAAAGGGGAAATTTTTTAAAAAGGGGTACCTACCCATGTGGGGTATCAAATGAAAGGTATCGTTTTGACCATTTCAAAACACTTTTTGAAATTTCTGTAAGTTTCATACTTTTTAAAATATTTCAGAAAATTGATTGTCCAAATAATTGGCAAATGTTTGAAACCCTCGGCGCGCGAGTTACACTCGCACTTGGCGAATCTTGTTTTATATCAGAACGAAATTTATGCGATGCTATTTTAATCCTGATGTCAGCGAATGTTCTAATAATAATGTTGCATTTTGAAGCTAAATAATTTGTTCTTCTAGGTATTTTAGTGCGGTCAGTGAGGAGAATTATTCGAAACCAAGCAGCCCTTACGTGTCACCAAGGGTTTTGTACTGCAACGGCCAAGGGAAAAAATGTTCATTCAGTAAAAAGAGCATGAAGATTATGAATTATTTCTCCTGACTTCTTTACATGGATATAGAACATGTAGTTTGATACTGTAAATTAATTGCATGAACCTAACCTAAGTTTTACCTATCCCTGGCCTTGTATTATTTATTTTAGTATGAAGTTGCAAATAAGACCTGTGCTTTTCTCCCAAATAAAATGTTTTTACAGTTACAAACTTTTTCTTTAGAATCCTTTCCTAGTTTCCTAAATGCTAAATTGAAGTCGGTACTTGCCTACTCACGCAATAACTTAGTACCAACTTAACAATTTGCCTATAACTATAACCCATTCAAAGAGTTCGAATTTTGATCATTGAAAAAATGATACGGTTGCTGAATTCATTTATTTCTCAAAAAGCAGGCAGTCATTATTTATCTCATTAGTGTATGGGCAATACCCCCTTGCTTTGTTGGTAACCCCCGCTGGCTTCATGGTGGCCGTGCACTGAGTGAGCCCCGAGGTTATTGAACTTCTCCAGCTGTTCTGCACCTCCTTTGTAGCCTTTTTGGAGGAATTCGCCCTGTAAGGAGGTAAAATATAATGAGGTTTGTTTGTGAGATAGGTTAACAAGCAAGCATGTTCATTACTTCCTGTGATCTTTCGAGTAGAAAATAAATGAATATTTCAAAATGTACATAAGAGAGCCTACATTTGAAGCGCTCATATAGAAAATTACTTTCTGCCCGCAGTTTCTGGAAACATTCAAAGGTTATTTCTATCCCATGCTAACTGTTTAATGGGATAAAAAACCTATGTTTGATTCCAGGCTTTGAGCTACGATATGCAAAATTTCAGGCTGATCCTTTCAGTAGTTTTGACATCCATCCATTCATCTAAAGATCGAAACTTTCTTAATAATAATATTAGTGTGATGAGACAACGGATGATTCTGAAAGGGACCTACAAAGTGCAGAACGTTTGTTGCACCTAGGTAAATGATTTCTATGAAGAACATTATCAACTAATACCTAGATGCATAGGAATACTTTCATTTGGTAGTGGTTGAAACTAGCGTGTGTAAGTTAACTTAATTGAAGTACCGGCTGTTACAATAAGCCGTTTTGTGGTTTCATAAAACTCCAGTTTTATGAGAGTCTTGTCTAAGTTCAATTTCAACATTGTGGCCGGTGAAATTAAATTTTATGATCCGTAAACTGCCCAGTCTGTTAAATGTTTTCGAAACTCATTCTAGGAAAGTGTCCTATTGCTTTTATGAAATAGTTTTTGGTGTAGATATTTTGTGGAACTATAACAAAGGTAGGAACTGGGAACTAGGTTATCTTGTTTATGTGATTTTACGTATTAATCTACCAATTCTGCTATATTAGACGCTTAATCTCATTTGTGCGTTAGCTAGAAAATTTACAGGAAGGACCTAGGTAGGGAACTATTATATCTAGCACTATGTAAGTATTAGGTAATTCTCGTTAATCAATTTCCTTAATGTTATCATCACATAATGAGCAACCTAGAATAAAATCTCACCTTATTCGCCTTTGAATCATCGATCTTCTGTTCCGAAACGTGATGTCCCTCCTTCCCTTGCGCATTAGCATCCAGGATCTTCTCCTCATGAGCTCCCTTGAATCCTTGCTGTGAGTTTTCTCCAAAGGATCCGGTGTTCTGTCCAGCCACCTTGTGGTCCGCTTCATCATGGGCCTCATCGTAGAAGCTTTCGGTCTTCTCTTCCTCATTCTTGCTGCTCGAGGTTTTAAAGCCTTTGCTTGTGTGGCCTTTTTTGTGGCTCTTGGCTTTCTTCAGCTGTTCTTCGTTGGCACCTGTTAAAAAAACATTGTGAATATCAGATCCAAAAAGAAGTCAACTAGGATTTCGAAAAATACTGGTGCTATACTATTACTAACTTTGGAATTTTCAATGGACAAGATATTCAACTCGTCTTAAAAACTTACCGTGTTTGTCAAACTTCTGACCGCCTTCGTAAAACTTCTCATCACCAGCAGCTTTCTTCTTCGCTTCTTCATCTTTGTAGAAACTGGACTCTCCCTTTTCAGCCTTAGCAGCGGCTGCAGCTTGTTGGAACCCTTCCTGCCCATGCTTCGTTTCTTCTTCAGCCTTCTTTTCGAATTTCTCAACGTTTTCACCAGCGTCTTTTTTCTGAGCTTCATCGTAAGCTTTCTTGTCTACGTATCCCCCACCAACTTGAGCGCCTAGCAATGGATGGTAGAGTAAACCACCACCTAGACCGCCGCCCAAACCGCCCCCTAGGCCGATGCCTCCAACTCCGATGCCACCAAGGCCAGGGTTGATGATACCCACACCGTTGCCGACAATGCCCTGTCCTCCAATGCCTGCCCCGCCAATACCTGCTCCTCCAATGCCCCCAACGCCCAACCCTCCGACACCACCTAGACCTCCCAACCCGATGCCCAATCCCTGACCAAGTCCAATGCCTCCATACCCAAGACCGCCTAGTCCTATTCCTTGTCCCAATCCCTGGCCTATGCCGTATCCGCCAACACCACCAACGCCAGCAACTGTATTCAAAACAGACGATGCAGCTCCTTCTACCTCCGGGTAATCTTCACTCTCTTCCACTTCGTAACTGTCTGATAGAGGCAGCCCAGTCCTCATATCAGTTCCAAGCGCGTCTAATCGTTCCTTCACATAATCGTAAGGTGTCTTCTCATTGGAAAGCTCCACGGTAGCCGCGCACACCGCGACAGCAGCCAAAGCTACGATTCCCGATAACATTGTCGACGTTACACTCTTTACACAACTGATGTCATTTTCAGATTGCAGCACTTATTTATACTGAGGGAAAATTCGGTGGAACGGTATTCTACTTAGTTGACGTCTGCGCCCGGATCCAGTCGTTTCCTTCCTGAGGTATTGTTAGACTGGCTTTAATGAGAACGACGAATGAAATAAAACAATAAGAGTGTTCAAAGACCTTGCTTTCCAGTTCATTGGTGGCGGCACCGGTGCATTTACGCAACCGCTATGCTGTGGGTGACAGTTTTTCTAACGATTGCCATATTTCGCGTAAACTCATTGAATTTTCTGGAATAGTTTCCTTTTTTACATGTAGGAATCTTGGAACTAGATAGTTTTATTCCAAAAAGTCTACTTTAGTGAGTTGTATTTGGACAATAGACTAGTTATAAGTAGGTACTGACTTAGATCAGTACCTAGCTACCTTTCAACCTTAAAGTTTGCATCGCTGGCTTGCTGAATAGCGTGAAATTTTAGGACAAGCCTATCAATAATAATTATGATAACAAGGTGATAAATTGATTCTGCATAATGGACATTATGGCCTCGGCTCAGTTCTGGCGATTTCACGTTTTTGTTTCCTCACTGAAAATATATGTCGAGGGCTCTAGCAAAGGTTATAGCTAAAGAAGTGCAGGGTTTTGGTGCGGCCATAGTAGGTGGTCACATTAATAAAATCTTAAATCTTGTTAGAAATAGTTTCTATGCTCAATTATAATCATCATCATCCGCAAACCGACTTCATCCACTGCTGGGTGTAAACCTACAAACCTTTGTGTATATTATCACTCCCAAAGAAATCTTACATTATCTTTTTCTACTTCATTCGTTCTCACGCATTTTAGGTGCAAATCATATAGAAAAAAAATCATAATATTTAATATACCTACTATGTCGAAAACGAATTTCAGTAAACACATCCACTCTTGCGAATCTGTTTCACCTATTTATAACACAACCCACTCACCCATGTTGTTTTTGAAACCAACCTTGATCAGCCATGTAGGTAGAGTCACAAAAAAGGCACCGCCGTAATTGGATCTGAGTTTAGGTAACCCTTTCATGTTTTCGTTTACCCTTTCAGCAAAATCATATGTAAATATTCCCGTTGTCGCTTTCCCGAACCCATTGATATTTGACGAATGCCCTTTGTTGTGCAAAGTCAGTCGAGTGGATTCGATTTCAGAACTAGCTTGAGAAGTAACTATATTACAGCATATGATTCATCCAGGTATCTACACATTTTAGGTAAATATCCAATATATTCTAATTCTGCAAGGATGGAAAGTTATAAACTTTATATTTCCACAAGCGCCCGACGACAGTAAAAAGCAACAACTTTCAAATTGCTCGCCGTTTATAAGCAGGCGCCGGGTTAATCTACTTTTACAACTTCTCTCAGTCGCAAATTAGTCGTTTGATGAAGGAATTTTATGCTACAGTTGTCAAAAATGGGATATCGCATCTAAATTTTCCTACGAGATAGGCAATTATTATCTATTATATTGGAACCTCTAAAATTTATATAAAATTCCTCTTTTTTTACTGTCTTAAAAAATTGTTTGTAGGATGTTTAGAACAACCGGTACCAGTTTCAGTCTAAAATCTACAGTGGTAATTACCAGGAACAACATAATTACGTTGTTTCTGATAATTAACCTACTTTAGTACCTATTTTCTTTAGCAAGAAGAATAATCAGAAGTAAAACTAATTAGAAAGTTTCTCTGTAAATGTGTACCTACTCCCAAGTTACAATATGCCCTCCTAACGGAAAATAAACACGATTCAATATCTCAGGCAATTTCTGTAACTAAAATTGTGTTTACAGGATCTGAGACAGCTGATTGATTATTGTTGATGGTATATTATGTTGTTTGACATACATATCTAAAGGTACTTAGACCTAGGCACCTAACGTAAACGTAACGCACGTAAAATGGGTGTGGTTTGCATTTTAGGTGTTAGGTAATGTTAGACCTTTATCACTCAGCCCGTATTCGTTTATTCTCAAAAAGACAAATCTTATTGTCACTTACATGAGAACAGGGTTCTTAGGTTAAGTATAGAATAGATACCTACATAGGTTGTGGTCGTTCAATAGCCGATTCTTTTAATGTGTGAATCATCCTTTATGATATGTGGAGCTAATTTGAGTTTGAAAGGATGTCAAAAGATCCATCTAAGGGCTCCTATGTACCGATGGAAGGGCACCAGCACTACACATCCACTGCGATCCGCCTGCCAAGTGTGGTGATTATGCTAAATCCTCCATGTTTGGGAGATGCATGAGGTCGCAGTAGACGTACTTAGGTATTTATGTGTTCTGATGAAGAACGTTCAACTTGTAGAACAATGACTGCCGTAACACATTCACTGCCCAGCTTCTGCCGGTCCGATTGGCAAGGGCTTACACTCACCATTATATTCTTACAGTTGCAAATTAATCACCCTTGATCACAAGAAGTGACAATTAAATCACCCTTGACCTTTTCTTGTTTTAAGTCTTGCTATGAGACAAGACATTTTAAATTGGTAAGTGGTATAAAAATGAAGAGAGCATTAGCGTCACATTAAGACTGTGTCCGTCCTCAACTAAAGCGATTGGAGAGGCGGTGGCGTCAGCGGTTTATCGAAACCGCTCCGCCAATAGGCCAATACCGCTACCTCCTCGCCAATCACTCTACTATAGTACCTATACCTCGTTAGAGATGAGAATATAGACTTATCAAATAATTATCTTGACTTGGCTAACGAGATTGTCAGCATGTGGGATGAAGATTCAGCGACCATCGTCCCGATAGTTGTTTCGGTTAACGGCGTAACAGCGAAGAGCCTCGATCAACATCTGAAGAGACACACCCTGAAGAAGTCCCTCGTTAAGGCATGAAACGTTGGAGTTCTTCCAACACAAATAAGGTTCGTAGGTAGTTAACTCGCTTACATCCGTAATAATCCCAAGAGACGTTGATCGAGACTCTGGATCAAAGGTCAGATCCGAAAGGCGGTACTCCTGGACTCAGCGCGTATCGTCAGGAAGTTCCTCTCTTTGCAACCCTAGTCACAATGATTTTGAATTTTGAATTATATAAAGGCTACCATTTTTATTACTATTAGTATTTACATTATTATTATTAGCCGCAACTAGGCGATTACCTATCAGGGAGAGGCCTGCGCGCTTGACATTGATAATAGCCAAATTGCCCACTAAAAAAAAGGTCCACTGGTTTTTCTTTCACCATTCTGTGCTGTTGAGAAGGAGGAAGAGCCCCAATTCCGGGAACTCATTACGAGCATGATCATAATCAAGTGGATTGAGATCTGAGCTCGTCATAACACGGACATCATTGAGATCGGTAAAGCCCTTTCATTTGGTTCGAGAGGCAGACTGAAGTGTCGAGTGCCATTAATCGATTGGCATGTGCCAATAACAGCTGTGTTTGTTATTGACGTGCGGTATATTAGTAGAATCACGTTACATGTAGATAGGTACCCACTTATGCGTCGGTATTAGAGACTTAGTCCTACTGGTTGTTATTTGTTACCTTCAGAGAGGTTTACAGGTTAACACTTTTATTGCCCACGACGTAGGTACATGTGGATCTTGCAGACTTGGTAACAGCCGTGAGCGGTACCCCGACGCACACTAGCGCCGCAGCCACCTATTTTATCTCACCTCACCTCAACAGCCTATAATAGTCCACTGCTGGACGCAGGCCTCCCCCTGATTTTTTTATCTCATGGGGGTAATGCCCATAATCCTCACGCTGGGCATGCGGGTCGGGGATCGCAGTTTGGTGTTAGATCTATTCTGCAAGAGGCGCTGCTGCCCGCCCCCGGTGTATGTTCCTTAGTCGCCTCTTACGACACTCAAGGGAAGAGTTGGGGTGGTGCAAATTCTAAACCGGCACCACACGGCTATTTTCTCTATACTAATATTAAAAAGAGGAACGATTTTATTTCAAAAATTTAGATTTGATTCACGAAATTATTTAAAAAAAAGCACCTTACAAATCTTACTTTTCAGGGAGTGATCATTTTTCATACAATTGATAAATAATTTTCCAAATCGGTCCATAACTGACGGAGAAATCGACGAATATACATAAAAAGATATATATATACAGCCGAACATAAAACCTCCTCCTCTTTTGTTTTTCATTCTCTAGACTAGATTAATAACATGAGGTAAATTCGATGCAAAATGGAACCCCCGAACCGACGATATTAACCCACTTCGATTGATCGTGCATCGTGTGAAGAATAATATTATATTGGTATTGATCGATATTGAACAAATAGAAGTATGTAGGTACTTAAGAGACCAATGCTTTGTCGATATTTCTATCATCCATCATTAACCATTGCGAAAGAAAAGTTTTAAGACAAGGTAAAAAAATCACTAGCGAAACAGCTCTATTCAAAATTTGCTTTTCTAATCTCAGACCGTTAAAATTACAATCCTAGCTAGGTATTTTAATAAGGCAATTTACGCATAAACTAATATATTTTACTCCTATCACAGTCACAGTTAGTTAATTTAGGATCACGCTTTCTTGAAGCGGGAGAAAGTGTTCGGTGTCATTTTAATTTTTTAGAGTGGCAGCTTCTGCCTTTTACTTTACTGGTAGGTATTAGAATAGCTAATAGTCTATTTTATTTATAATTTTACTTATATGATCAATTTTTTAACATGTTCATCGTTTAAATAAAATAAATAAATATAATGTAAAAAGAACACAATTAATATGTCTTAGCGACTTTATTGACAATCAAAGAACAGAATTAGATTAAAACTGGTATTTACAACTGAAACAATTGAGATAACTGCAGACTGTTGCAAACAATCTACAGGTAGCTAAACTGATCAATATCAATACCAGTCGGAAGCGTGCCCAAGACGCAGGCTGTATTGCCCCGCTGTATGGCAATGCTGATGCGCTGTGCTATTTGTCTGACATCACATCATACTCATATTTTAGATGTTTGGATATAGGTGGGTTTACCTTCGAGAATAATTTGACTTTATCTCTGTAGTACCTACTTTCTGATGTAGTACCTAGATGGACACAAAATGTGTTGGGATTTATTCAAGACGAGACGGTTATTCAGAGTTGCCACAAACTTGTAACTCCTTGGTAAACTTCTTAGCAAAGTTGTGGGAAGCTTGCTTTATTTTCTTGAGCAGGAAAACCTCTAAATACCTTCTTACCGACTTTAAGAAGCTTTTCGCGAATAAAGCTCAAGGAAAATGGCTTATAATTCTTAGGATCCTCAAAGTGTTAACGGTTATCATAAAGTATATTTGATATCTTGTATCCTTTGTAGAATCTACTATTACCTTTATTTTTATTTTAGGTAGATGATACTGATCATAATTAATGTATCAGACACAATTGATATTTTTAAAATTTTAGGTTTTGGCATTATAGGTTAGGCTATCTACTTTGACAAAGTAAGGTTAAATTGTCTAAGGCTATCTATTATCTAACCCAACGTACTGGCAAGGTATTAAACCCTTTATTGAAAAGTGTGTCAATTAGGTTTTATAGTGCTAATTTACCACATTTTTTTTTACAATTATTGCATATAAAATTTACATATTCAAGTTGCGCGTGTAACTTGACTAAAACGCTGGGCGCATTGGGCGCCATATTGATCTATGGTTATGACGTGAGTTAGATATGAACAAATGCGCTGATGTTGCTGATGACAGTTTACTTTTTGGTTTGCATACACAGTCGTAGGTTATGTCATACACTTCATAACACGGTATTTTCAAACAGACAAAATAACTTGTTTCTTTTTGTTATTTTATGAACTACAACGAACATTTTCCGACTGCTTTTTGCCTAACTTATATCAACTTAATTATATATTTTTCACATATAAAATAAAATATCCCGTTAAAAACTAAAGTAATAAAGTGCCTAAACATACCTACTGAATGTCTAGACTATCTTGACTCGATAAGTTACGTGCAGAATTTGGCCACATACCTCGCCATAATCGTTAGACGATTGTAAAATATTATCGGCCTGGATAACTTTACCTAGTTAAAGTTACCTAGTTAAGTTAGAAATAGTCTTCGCATTCTTAATTAAAGAGACAGATTCATAAGTTTTCGAGCTGTAAAAATTCGACATAACGAAGGCGGTTAATGGCAAAATAAAACAAAATGTGTACTTATTTCTAGAGACAGGTAAGAAACTTAAATATTCAGAAAAAATACGATAGGTAGGGAAAAAGTATTTTTTTTATGTTTATTTGAGTAATCGGTACACGGACAGGACAGACGCATTGAAACCGCGAATGTCGACCTCTGTGTCCTGATGGGCATTTCCGTCGCCCCATACTATCAGATGGATCTCGGATTTACATCTCAGGATAAACTATAGTAATACGTCATATAGGTACATACGTAAATAATTAGGCGTTGAAACTGCATTTCTCAAAACATTTTAGTCACTTTATAATCACGGAAGTAATAAAATCGCTTTGAATTGAAATGAATTTTCGCTTTCATCTAATGACGATTATTTAAATGTTTTTAAACTTACGCGATCTGAACATATAAAATTATAAATACTATTTAACGGGTATTTATCGCGTTTATTTACAGTCATCCCGTGACCACGGCAGTGTGTAAACCTGTCGAAACGTCGGGAAAAATAGGTAAATAAATGCGATAAATACCCGTTAAATAGTATTTATAATGATGATTACTTACTCGTGAAAACCTTTTAATAGCCTTCTGTTTCTATTTTCTTTATTATTATTTTTTGTATGTGCTGCTGGTTTTCCTTTAATAAATAAATAAATTATTTATTTTGAAAAACCTAAAATGCTTCAAACTTAGCAATTTCTAAAAAAAAAATCATTGCAATAAAGGCTGTAGATTCCAAATGAATCGAAAAGTAATACAAAGGTACTTTTCTGTGTAGTAGTCTGAGGCACTCACTTTCTTTTAGGAGCTTATGAGTATGTGTTCGCACCTAACTAAAAAGCTGCTTACGTTAATAATTTATCTAAAATCAGTTCATCCATCTGCCTCACGCAATTTCATAAAAAAGAAAGGCCTAGGCTTAAGTCCAGCAGAGAAACTTGCCTAACGATGATAATGGTGATGATAAACAGTACCATTATCTCTGTAAAGGCACTAATTGCTTCGTTAAACCACGCAAATAAATTGCCGTGAAAGAATTACATTTAAATTATTTAACGTTGCTAGGTTGCTAGGGATATTAAAGCTGCTGGTAAATTGCGGCACACGCATTAGAAACGTGCATACGAGGTAGGTATGTTACAGTTTCAGAAATCATGTCTGGGTCTGTTTGAAACTCCTTCAAAATTAGGATAAGTCATTTCGTATCTTTATCAGAGCTCGCGTAAACAATATTTTATATATTCAGCACAATATATTAAGACATACCTACAACAAATATACAAATGAGTATCGTAGAACAAAAATACAGATAGGGGTCCGTATTTTGTACCATGTTACCTACCTATCTAAGTTTTGTCAAAAATTTCTGAGCTATTGAAGAGATCATCATTCTGAGCTATTGAAGACAAGAAACATCAAGATCATCTTTTTCCTATATCTTATTTCTTAGATGTGCGCTACAATACTAACTCGTTAAAGCACGTTGCCTCTGGCTGGTGTAACAGTTGATTAGAAGCTTTATTTTGGTTTAGAAGAAATGAGCTAATTGGAATCGCCCTTGTTAACAAGGTGTAGGTTTTACGGTAAAAATAATGTACTTAATTAAATTTCCACCTAACTTCGTTACATTTGCAACATTAGCCTGTTTTTACGTTGCAGAGTTGAGAGAGAGAACTCTGAGGTATCGTTTAGAAATTCGACACTTTTTGCCTCGGAGTTGGAGCTTCTGAGCCGCAAATCTAAGAGCTTGGATCTAAGTTTCAGCAGAGAATCACACTATTATTAAAAATGCGAAAGTTAAGAGTTATGGATGGATAGATGGGTGTTTGTTGCTCAATCACGCCAGAACGGCTGAACGGATCTGCATGAAATTTGGCACAGAGATAGATTACCTATAGTCTGGAATAGCACATAGGTTATTTTATCCTAGAATTCCCACGGGAACGAGAACTACGCGGGTGAAACCGCGAGGCGCTGCTAGTGTATTATTATAACGTTTCAGGGTAGAGTACAAAATATATACTTGACAACTTTATCTTGAGTCAAAAATGTAGGTTTTGACTGAAGATAAAGTTCAAGTAAACCAAAACCTGATAATACCTCTTTAGATCCATATTCACTACGGTCGTGGTAGGTTTCGCTTGGAGTATTATAGTGACAGAATAGTAGGTAAACTAAAATGTATCAACTATCTATATCAGCGTATTCGTTTAGGTGCCTACACAGCTAACTGACGCCATGACCGCAGAGCAATAATGGCGTCCACTGCATCCAGCGTTTGCGTCAAATTACACGCAAAATGAAAATGTCAAAGATCCTAGGATCCTACGTTCCGTCTAGAATCTTTGGAAAATGTAAATTTTAAGCTCATTTTAATGACACTTATCGATTGAATAAAATGTTTGTATATTTGTAAAGGTACTAATAGTACTATAGAATGAAATAGATACACATTTATTCAAATTTGGGAATAGTATCTTATTGTCAATGTAGGATGGATTTTGCGTAATTCCACAGCTGGGTAGAGGATACCGCGTAGGTGGCTAGGCCAGCAGAGGAGATACTGGGCTATTCTAATTGGACCGAAATCACTCGGAATCTTTTATGGATTTCTGCGAATTTACAACTGACCGGTTTCTTAATTTTTTTTGAGGGGGGAAGCGGCCCCCTTGCTACGGCCATTACATAATAACAGTGCGCCTACAATTTTTATGCTGTTTAAAACTGGAAACTTGATTAAATTGAATTAAATTATATAATGCTTTTTGTTACTTAAGTACCTAACTAAACCAATTAAACATTTCTGACTACTTTTTGCCTCAGTTATCTTAATAATAATAATACTATGGACAAATAATTTATCTATGATAATATTGATAATAAATTAGATTTTTTGTCATATAGAGTAAAACACACTATTCATTCGAACCTATAGCGCCGCGTCTTTCTTTCGTGAAAAGCATCCTATCTTCCTATGTCAAAAACCTTTCCCAAACGCCACCCGCAAACAATAGAAACCTAACATTATTGTCCGCACAATTCGTCGGGAAATAGAATATGATATCACATCCCTCATTCCAGTATGTCCAATCACGTAGATTGGTAGCACTCCCTCATCGTCCCACGGATGGTTGTGTCGTGTAATTACAATGGGACGGTAAATTTTCAGCAAAGATATTTCAAAAAGTATGAACTCTACACAAATTTACTTAAAATTTCTAAGGATTAATATTAATTTTCCTAAGGATTTCGCGGCGCGGGATAGGGCAAAGCAACGCAAGCCTAAAAATCAAGTTTCTGCTTATTATATATTAATTAGGACATTATATAAAAAAACGCAATACCTATATAAAATGTTCTTTATAATTAGTTTAATTACCATGCTTATTCTCAAGATTTTAACTGTATTTATTAATAAATTAAGATTTTAGTAAAAATTAAGAGATATTTTGCGATTTTTTCCATTTCTTCTTCAACTTCTTTCTTTTTGCTACGGATTTGCCATTGGCGGTATTGAAGTGTCATTATCACACAAGAAGGATATAATAGCTTCTTGTTATCACATAATAAACTTAAAAAAAATCGTATCTATGAAAGCTGTACCTTCCACGTTTCGTTCCAAGTATTGTGTTTTAGCTCGAAGAAGACGGAACGTAAAATATTACAATCTCTGTCGAAGACAGAAATGCCATTTATTTTTTTAAATGGCAGAGGCATTCCCGTGGACGGAAGAAATCACCTATCCTGGGGGCGTTCCGCAATCTTTACATAATGTAGGTTACATTTGACACATCAAAACATTAATTTGAAGGAATGTGCGTTCTCAGACAAACAGAGGAGCAACGGGACAATCCTGCGGTCTGCGGCAGCCTCGCTAATTACACCTCGCATAATTAGGCCAGTACACTATGTTCAGGCATTATGCGTCCGCGGGAAGAAGCTAGCTGTAGGGATTTGTATGAACAGTGAGCATATCTATTTATGAGCTATCGTCATTCGAACTAGAGTACGAGACCTTATTATAACATGCAAAATTATAGAATGTGAATGTGATAAATTATGTGATATTTGTCGAGACCCCCTTCTCCCCCACGTGAGATTTGACTCGACCCCGCCCCCCCTAAACGCCTCACGTAATTAATGGATGCCCCCTATGAGCCCATTTTTGAATCCACATTGTTGTGCATTCCAGATTCCAGGTGTGCGACAAGCATTAGCCATCGCTGTCAACAACACTGCAAACGCCTGTTCATAGAAATTTTGCTACTAAATTAGTATGTTTATTACTCTGGTGTGGTCTTAATCAAATGGATGTGTTTGTCCATGAGTTGTGGTTTTATGTGTGTCGATGCTGGTAACGGAGTTATATCAACAAAAAGTCTATTTTACAAGTTTTTTTTGTTTTAGTTTAACAGTTCTTTGTTTGATTTAACCTCCGAACAGAACATAGCTTTGCAGGTTTTATGATACAAATTTATGCTTTTACTTGATTTGTCATCGTTGTGTCATCATTTTTAGATATTTGGTTGTTTATGTTTGTTATCTCTTCACACCAAAACTATTGAACGGATCGGGCTGAAATAAAACATACTATTTCTTTTAACACCTCAAATCAATTCCCATGGGATAAAAATAACAGAAACCAGTTTAATATAATTGCCTATTTGTTGTTTTAGATGGAATGCTGTTTGTTACTTTATCATGCATAAACTCCTGAACGAATCGGGCTGAATAAAATATAGGCATATTCTGGAGTAAAACATAAGTAAGGATCTCTTTTCATCCTATGAATCAGTTCCCATGGGATAAAAAACCATAAAAACCACGCGTGCGGAGCCGCGGGTAGAAACTAATTTCTACTTAAGTAACTATAACAATATTCACTACTCAAATGAAAGCAAATAGCTTTTTTACTGCCTTCAGCTAGTGGAACTCTCCCACTTGTGCCCTAAGCGTAGGTATGTGAAGTTTATTGATGAATTGTGATGTTCGACGCAGGGACGAGAGAAATTCTCTCGTCCTCTCGTCATTTGGTGATGTTACTTTATTAAAACAGACTTGGACTTATAATAGAATAGAATAAAATAGAAACGAAATGTGCGTCGGGGACAGTGAAAGTGTTAGTACTTATTATATCGCTTTTACTGCCATCATCATCAGCCTATATAAGTCCATTGCTGGACATAGACTTTCTATAATGAGTGCTATAGCGCCCTGTCTTCAGCTTGCCGCATCCAGCATCTGTCTGCAATCTTTTGCAGATCGCCATCCCACCTAGCCGAAGGGTGTCCTACACTACGTTTGCCGAGCCGTGGTCTCCATTCAAGAACACGTTTACCCCAGCTGTTGTCGTTTCTGCCACTTCAGCTTCCATGCCACGACTCGATGCAATTAATTTCCACTTCTTCCACTAGTGGACAAAAAATTGAAGTGGACAAAATCAATAACACGTTGTTTCTTATTTGATAATAATTACTATTATAAACGTGTTTAAAGTATAAAATTTGACTTGTCTAAGTGCTTATTTTGTAAGCTTAAAGAAATAAACGTTATTTATATTTGATATTTAATCTAGGTACCTCCCTATTCACGAATCAAATAAACAAAAATAAAACAAGGCTATAACTCCCCACAAATCAGAATCTATTAAAAACCTTTCACTTTCAAAGTTCGTGACCTAACCATGTTAAATTACACCTTATTATTTACAACGTTCTGACATGCAACATTTCAAGTTGTCTTATGTGCACCATAAAAGGCTTGTGAAAACATATCGGACAGGTAAAACTGTGGGTAAGACATTACGGATCACTTGTATCTTCGGAGCCCAATTACCTTTTTACAGCTTTCGAGTGATACGAACTTGGATGCAGTCACACCGGAACGAGCGGAGGTAACAAGGTACTTGTAGACTAAAGCTGAGCGCGTACCTGTTGGCGCTGCAGGCAGGCATTGCCTAAAATAATCGCATTTCCTCATGGCATTTTACAGAAAAGGTACGCGATGCTGCTTAATTTCGTAAAATTCGATGACTTCAGGGAATGGCGCGCCGTCAGGTGCACGTTCAGCGCTATGACGCCGCTTTGAGAAAAGGATAGGTATAGGATTTCGCGTTCATAGGATCGGGACAGAGCAAAGCGGGGCGTTAGTGAAAAAATCAAGTTTTTGCTTATTATCTCAAAATTAATAAGTAGTAGGTAATTTTGAAATATAAACACACACCGTCTGCTTTATTTTCTGTTTCGTTACTGTACAAAGTATAAGGGTTATTAAGTATTGGTTGAATAGCGAAGATTCAGTTTAAAGCGAACTTGTATGTTTTTGTGTCTGTTAAGTACCTCATTATTAAACAAATTTAAGGGTTTCCAGAAAAAGCAGGACCTGTATGCCAACCGAACGTCATAGAACCGTATGCCAATCGAACGTCATACGCGAGTTCAAGAGCGCTCGTCTCCGCTGGCTAAGACACGTTGAGAGAATGGAAGAGAGACGAGCTGTCGAGAAGACGTATGAGGGAAAACCTTCGGATCGTACACCAGTCGTCCGCCCTAGGTATCGCTGGATCGACGGAGCCGAAACTGATCTCTGCAAACTCGATGCCCAAGCTCGAAATGCCTCCCGCCAGCATAGCTTACAGTTCAGTATCGAGATGCCTGGAGAAGTATCGGAGTGTGTCGGAGACCGAAATCCAGTTTGGATCGCTACGGGAGTAAGTAAGCAAGCATGGGTATATTAGCCGAGGAAATCGAATTAAATGTGGTTGTGAGGTATCGATGTTTCAGCATTTTTTTACGTGTTCATGTATTTCATTATAGATTCCCCGGATAGTGTATATAAATCGAGGCTTACATCGGTGTAACCTCTCACCTCCAATGTTTCAGTTTAGTTTTAGTTTCTTTATTCATAACGTTTTGTGTTATCAATGTTACCTACAAGACACCTTCAAGCTAATTTGACAAGCCTCCTCAGTCTTGCAGTAACCGCCCACCTTTATCAGCTCAACCCGCCTGCTAAGACTTTCAGTCGTACAAAAAAACTTTACTGTACGTGTGTTTAAAATACTAATAACTTACAAATGAGCTAGAAAATAAAACTTTTTAAACTTTCGCGATTTGATAACATATTAAAAATTATTTATCGGGTATCGCTCCGTGACTACGATCGCTGTAACGCGGTTGAAACGTTGGGGAAAAGATAGCAAAAGGTACGCGATAAATACCCGATAAATAATCTTTAATATGAGCTAGAAAATAAAACGAAAACTAAATAAACAAAGCAGTTGAGTGCTACAATAATCAAAGGTTTGCCAAGTGTGTGTGTGTGTTAGTGGTTTTATTATTTTTGGTGTGTGTGTGTGTATGCGTGAAGTATCCCTATACCAGCATTCTTGGCGCGTTTATCTAACAGTTTCCCCGATAGTGTATAAAAGTATCAACGCTCACATCGGTGTAAATTGCACCTACAATGTTACGTACAAGTAAATTTGACAAGCCATTCCAGTGTTGCAGTAACCGTCTACCGATGCACCTTCATCAGCTCAACCCACCTGCTAATCACTTTCACTCACACGGAGATGTGTGCGACGAACGAAAGTTACTTGATGGATTTATGGTTTGTTTTTAGAATGATTCTTGGTTGTTGTCAGTTTTAGTGCTGGGTTTTATTTGCTGAATTTATGAGCGTAGGTACGGCTGAGCTTTTGGCATCTCAATCATAAGTTGGAATTGGTAGGTATAAGCTGCGAACTTAAAGAATGGGATTCGAGTATGATAGATGATGTCATTTTAATCATCGATTTGATTTGTTTAGTGCGCAGGCTATAACGTCGACTATTTTTTTACTTAAATAGATATAGGTAGAAAATGGTTCATCACACACTTTTATTGATAAAAACAATACCACAAAACAACTTAAATTAAGTGACAGTGGCGGTCTTATCACTCAAGAGCGATCTCACCAGACATGCATACTTGCACTTTGTCCCACTGCTGGGCAAAGGTATCCAGATTTTGTGGTGACCAGCTGCCTCCCACCAGTCTTCTTGAAAAGCATCTATGTAGTCGCGCACATTACGTACATTTGGATAAATGTTTGCACGATCTGCAAATATATGTTTCGGGTGTTCTAGATATATACGGATCTGGATGAAATTTGACAGGGAGGTAGATGGTAACTCGGACACGGACTTAGGTTTTTTTATTCCTGAAAATCGCGAACGAAAGCTGCAGGCAGAAGCTAGTTGTTTATAAAAGTTTTCTCACAAAGTGCGCGTGCGCGTTGATGTCTTTTGTATGCGCAAAGCGTGCGCCGGCGCATGTATCGCTTTAGGTACCTTCAAAGTATGTTTGGTTTGTACTGGGTACTATTTACTTAGAAAATTACAGTTACAGAATATAATAATTTAAATTTTTAGTGTTTTTGGTTTGTCACTGAATCTGTCTTAGCAGCTACTAAGACTGAATTTTTGATGAACAGCTGGAATGAATGCTGAAACTGGAGGGGAATTGACTGCTTTCGAAGGAAATGTCATAAGCGAACGATTTATTATAAGCATTCATTAAATCTGTCAATAACCCCTCTCTCCCTTCTACCACATGAATACACAAACATTTACAACAAATTTACACACAAATACATACAACGCAGTGAGTATATACATTTACCTACCAATCTACATAGTTAACCTTTGTTGAAATAATGTATCAGATAGTATAATTAAAGCACTTCATCAATCCCAAACCAAATAAATAAATAAATAATGCTGGACAATTCACACAGCATTATCTAGCCCCAAGCTAAGCAGAGATTGTGTTATGGGTACTAGATAACTGATATACATAATATAATACAATACATAGATATATATTTTTTATTATATATATATAGAAAACGACCAGAACACCCTGAACAAATGCCTGCAGATCGTACACACATTTGGCAAGAAGAAGGCGGGAATCGAACCCGCAACCTTCTGCGTCGCAGGCAGACCTTCGCCCATCGCGCCACAGAGGTCGTCGGTAAAATATTGACCTAATAATTAGGTGTAAATCTTCTATGGCTTAATTTTAAGTTTTAAAGACCAATAAATAAAACGATAGTAGTCTTTATTCGGAAAGAAAATAACAATCAAAAATTAATTAGTTTTAAATGTTAAATCTTAATTATGTAAAACTGTGATTTACCAATAAATAAAGAAAGAAATCGCTTCCGATTCCACTGTTTACTTAAAACGCACCCTAAAGCTTGTCGCACACCTGAAAAGCACCGCTACAGCACAGCTCAAAAAAGACTATTAAAAAGTGAGCTGTAACTCGTAACTTTAGATGTATTTTATATTGACAGCATCGGATGACAGATAGCTCGCGGACCACTCGTTTAAAGCTTGTGGGAAACCATTACGTCACTGTAAAATAGCTCTAAAGGTAAGATTTAAGGCGCATACCCCACCCAAACTAGCGCAGCCACCTACTTTATGTTATTATTCCGTTTAACAAAAAATTTCAAAAATCCATCTTCCATTTTGTGTTACCTATCATAAGCTTTTTTTTAATGCATCTGCAGTTTTATTCTATTTAGTTTAGTAGTTTAGGCGAGATACGAAGTTGCCCTTGGTGGCCAACAAAATCTATATTACAGAAGCATTAAAAAAAGCTTATGAAAGGTAACAAACTGGAAGATGATTTTTCGTAAATTCCTTTGTTAAACGGAATAATAAGATAAATTAGGTGGCGGCGCCACTTTGGGTGGGGTATGCGCCTTATTTCATTACACATTTTGTGCTGGGTGGTAGCGGTATTGGATGTGCGCAGAGCATTGAGTCCATGGTCTATATGCTCGGATCGTAACTTTACTTTCATTGCACTCACCTACTCTATTTCATTAACTAAACCATATAAGGCAATTATCTACCTGAAATAAATTTTCTAATTGGACTAAGCCGACGGAAAATGTAATCATCATTATCTTTTGAATCCAAAGCATTTACTGTCGGTGAAAACGCAAACATTATAAGAGAAATTGATCTCCATCTTAAGGTTGTTAATTAAGCTAACTAACTGGATGACACTGTTTTATAACTTATAACTTAACTGGTGGTAACTATGTAGCTGTAATCCAGGTAATACTTGAACCACTAAGAGAACCTGTAGTGAATATTTTTAGGGTTGGGATAATAGAGGGATTTTAAGCTCTAATTTTTTGTCTTATTCTAGCTGATGTATTGGCAAATGATGTGAGAAAGCTCGCAGCATCGATTAGTAGGATTAGTAAAAAAAAAAAGAAAAGACAAACAAAGAAAAAGAAAAATAGGTGGAGATTATTTCACACTCCTACTAATTAAAAAATCACGGTGACTTCTGGGCATCTACGGAACGTAGGGAATTTTAGGAGTGCTTCCACGAGCCCCTATATAGTGACACTCCACATATTGAAGAACCCTTAAAAAAAGTTTGGATCCCAAGGTTTTGAGGAGTCAAGGGACGTACGCGCATCGCCTATAACCAGGTCATAGACTGAAAAATGATGAAAATGATGCGATGATGTGACGTAGGCTGAAAAAAAGCATCAAGTAGATATTGATAGATAGAAAAATCTTATATCATACAAAACAATTAACAAACGAAATAAAATATTAAAAATATGTGACAATTGGCGGTCTCATATATTGCTCATGAGCGAAAAGGCCAAAACAAGTCCTTCTTCTCCCGTTTGGATTTCCAAATTGAGGAAGGAGGAAGAGGAAGCGGCTTCTTCACATAACTCAGCTATTGCCTTAATAATTCTCAGCCATACATTTAATTGAAAAACGTAGTGTAGGACGCCCTCCGACCAGGTGGGATGACGATTTGCGAAAGACTGCTGGCAGATGCTGGATGCGGCAAGATGAAGACAGGGCGCTATGACGCTCATTAGGAGAGCCTATGTCCAGCAGTGGACTAGTATAGGCTGATGATGATGATATTTAATTGTGATGTAATATGGTTAACAATGGAAAGGTCATTACCTACCGGAGCACGAGTGGTCTGGCTCCGATCTGACGCTGCTGTTCCCATGAACATCAAATTGTTCCGCGAATAATGGACCTATCCCATCCCTAGAAATTTTATTTATACTGCCATTAAAACTGCAACTTTTCTACTGATTCTCAAGGTGTTTAACTTGGCAGGTACTTACTACCAGCCGGCGTGTCGACCACTGACCACTCGAAAGTTATTGTCGACTTTCCTTCCGACTTCTCTGAAGATCAGGCTTTCATTTGCATTTGTTTGATGTGCTAACTGGTTGGTTTGTTTACTGTGTAAGTGGGTAAATGTCCCTTCTTAGGGTCAAGATTATCCTGATTGTCAGGTATTTTATTATCTGTTCTGGTCAGTTTAGTTCGAGTCTTATTTTATTAACGTGTTGATGTTCTGCTCTAAAGTGTAATTCGACCGGTATAGCACATTCTGATGTTACTTATACTTAGACTAAACTGGTTAGAGATAAGATGTTACAAAAAGTATTGGCGAGATTTCGTTTGGAGACTTCAGTGGGATGATTTTCACCGGCGCTCGCGCACTCAAGACTCGGCCGGCGTCAGTCGACCTCCAGCCTCGGACCAGACCGCACGCGTCCGGCACCGCGATAACAGCTGATCGCCGCGCAGTGTTCGTAAAATAAAAATATTGTGATAGTGACATGTTTTTGTGCTCTAATCGGATTCTGTGATCGTATGATAACCGATCGTAAGTATCAACAACAACCAAATAAAAATTAATGATGATATAAAAAATGTTTTAGAATAACCAAGTCACACAGAGACCCAGTTCTGAATAATTAAACGTAATGAGTTTCTTAAGTCGTGCACGTATTTAAATTATTTAGAAATCGGCGTGGTCATTTGCAAAAAAATGCACGAAATCGCCGGAGCGGCGCGCGGCGCCGCCGACGCACGGCACGAGACCAGATGCGCCTAGAAGAGACATGCAATCACATAAATATAGATCACTAAAGATCTAACATTGTATCGATAGGTCGAAATATAGGTAAAATACAATACAAAATGATCGAAAGAGGTAAAGAAGAAACAAATAGTGAATATAGGGAAATCAAAATCACTGGGAAATATATCAACGAAAAATGTTTCTTATGTCATGCTGTCTTTTTTAAAAGTTCAATATCTAAATAATGTACTTGTCTTGAAACTGCAACGAAAGATTGTGTGATCCCTTATTACGATAAATTATTTTTATCCTATTAGATGTACCAACGTAAATTACAGAAATTTACAGATAATTAAACGGAGAAACCATAATAATAAATAAACAACGAAACAGAAATTCATTGGATACCAATTCAGTAACGTAAAAGTCATACCTTAACTTTAGCTCCCGCGGCAATTTGATATTAAAATTTCACAATTTGCATTTACCACGGAGTTGGTAGGTATGTGAATTGCATGGAATTATCTAGCTGTCTATTAACATTTTTCTCATGCCTCCAATTATAACTAATGTACAATACTATTTAATTGACGTACTATTAAACATAACTCTGGCTTGTAATGCTTAATAATGCAGGCTCGTACTCATTTTGTCACAAATGAAATGAACCTTGCATTAATGAATCAGCCTGAAATATCATATCAACTGCCAGTTTTAAAAATAAATAATATTTATTTATTTTCAGTCAACACAAAAATCAATTTATTCCTATATTATGTTATTAAAAAAAAACAATTTTATGCTAGTGATATAGTCATGATAAGTGTTAAAAGTATTAAAATTTCAAACACTGCAATCGCAAAATAATGATGAAACTATGTATTTCACTATTCGATTACAGTTTTGGGGAACGGACTATCCCATTTATCTTAGAATAAATATTTTAGATAGGATAGTGTTGGTTACTCCCGTGCAGTTTTTCAGACAAATTTTTAAAATCGAAAGGCTTGACGTCATCATTCTCTTTTCAGTATCCCATAATGTTACTTACAAATATTTGTCCGTATTAAAATTTGGGGAGACGAGTGAATATAAAAATAATTAATACATATTACGTAAATAACGAATGTTGCCAAACTATTAAGTTTGTGAAAAACTTGTATTTTGGCAAGTAGTGCTTCCTTTGTTAGTTATGACTTTTGTATCGACAGTCAAATCGTCACTTACCACTATGTAAAACCGTGACAAAAAAAAATCATATCAATATCACATCCAGTAAACACGATATCAATGTTATAGTATGTTAGTAGCTCTCCATGTGCAGTGAGAGTTAGAATCTGTAGCATCCACTAGCTATTTTCTGTTAATAGAAAAAAACTTATTATCTCTGTAAGGGGGGGGGGGGGGGGCTCAGAAAAAAACATGAAATTTCACAAATGGGAGGGTTGAGTGATATCTATATATTATATAGCATATAGAATCATACATGTTTAGCAGGATGCTTAATTTTTTAGAATTTTATTAGATTATACCTGTATTTATAGACAATATTTCGATTTTCTGATATCTTTATGGATCTATATGGATGTTGTATGAAAAAACACACGTAATTTTGAGTAGGGTAGTCTATGTAAAACCTCGCCACGTATCACCATGGGAGACGGGAAAGGGTTTATAAAAGATGCTTTAACATTGCGTGATTATAGGCGACCCCTAACAGGTACATTCGAGCACTTAACAAGCCTTGAATGAATGAAGTAGTGTTTGAATTTAGAACACACCAATATATTCGACCTTCATTTCAATGCTTTACAACCTCCTTGCGCAAAAAATACTCTGCAGGAACTCCTTCTGCAAAGAATACTCGACATACAAACTCCTTGTTGTCAACGGATTTATATCGAGGGCCAAGGCTCGAATGAATGAATGAAAAAGTTTATTTAGCACGACACAAAACCTACTGGAATGGGAAAAAACATACCTAGGAATCTACGATTCTATTGACTATTTGATTATTAAAATAAATAATTAAAACCGGTTTCCAATTATTCAGTATTTATAATATCTTTTTAGTTTTGCGGGACAAAAACGACTCCCTCGGGATTTTTGACGACCTCTGTGGCGCGGTGGGCGAAGGTCAGCCTGCGACGCAGGAGGTTGCGGGTTCGATTCCCGATTCGGGACAAAAGTGTGTAAGATCTGCAGAAATCTGTTCAGGGTGTTCTGGTCATTTTCTATGTATAATAAAAAATATTTATCTATGTATTGTACTATATTATGTATATCAGCTATCTAGTACCCCTAACACAAGCTCTGCTTAGCTTGGGGCTAGATAATGCTGTGTGAATTATCTAGCATTATTTATTGATTTATGGACACTTAAAATACTTGTTAAATCTAAGGTTTTAGAGTTAAGCCACAGCAATAAATAACTGTAATTTTTTCCTCAATTTCCCCTTTGGGTACGGAACCTTAAAAATGTAACACGTTAAAAAAAGAACTTTGAAAAACAAAACAAAAACAATTCAAATATTGTTGAGGTACCTACCCTAGATAGTTTAGAGTTATTAGGTATAGACTTACGAGTAAAATTCTAAATAGATCAACAAAGGTGAAATTGACTCGACTTCAAATAAAATATGCAATAGATAAAATAAAAGCTAGAATTGTGAAATAGACCGTCGACCACTGGAATAATGTAGAAAGTTGATTAAAGTCCAGACAAAGAAACGTTTATTATCAAAGAAAATACAATTAAAGAATAGAAACTTATTAGAACTGTATTTACAGTTGGAACAGATGTAGCTCATCTGTTCCAACTGTAAATACAGTTCTAATAAGTTTATAAGTATATAGTATAAGTTTTTACTGCTGACTGTTGCAAATAATCTTGAGGTAGGCATGACAAAGTTATTTGGTTTATGGACAAAAATGCCCGACCCCTCCGACCAGGTGGGATGACGATTTGCGAAAGACTGCTGGCAGATGCTGGATGCGGCAAGCTGAAGACAGGGCGCTATGGCGCTCATTAGGGGAGGCATATGTCCAGCAGTGGATTGATATAGGCTGATGATGGTGGTGAAAATAAAATAACTTTGAGTTATTATTATGGGGAGGCCTGCGTCCAGCAGTGGACCATTATAGACTGTTGAGGAGGAGTTGGAGTCTCAGAAAGCGAGTGTTCATTATTCAAGCGGGTTAACGACAAACCTTAGTTATGTTGGAAGAATCCAAGAAGTCCCTCGTTAATTGATGAGGCGTTGGTGATCTTCCAACACAAATAAGGTTCGTAGTTAACCCGCTTACATTAGTAATCAATTCGTCAAACTACGATTGCTTTTAAAGTGAGTGTTTGTTGTTTACTTAATTAACAAGGTTATTAAATAGAAATGACTTTTTAATAATTAATGTTAAACAGGCACCCGTGAATTCTACCTAAAATTTAGCACATTGTGGCTATCTTCAAACCACGCTTAGCTGGTCGATTGGCGATCACAGTGAATCAATTTCTTCCCAATGCCAAGCCTAATCAAGACAATTTTATTTTGTCTTAGTCATCCAGCTATGACCGCAATATTTTTAATTAGAATTGTAACGCTACCTACTATTTCAGGAAATTACACATCAAAAAAACCGCTACCAAAACCATGTTCCGAATTACAACACCACTTGATGAAATCACCAGCTTCCTTTGTTTGTTAATAAAAACCAAAAGCGTTTCTCACATGGTATCTGCAAAATCTTGTGTCATGTCATTCAATTACGTTAGGTTACATTCATTCATTGTAAAAGGTCAGCGTAGACGAGCCACTTTGTATCTACCGGTTGAAGACATTGCCCGATCATGAAGGACCACCAGTCTTCCCAGCTCTGATATGTCCACTGCTGAAGATGCATTACACAAAGGGGTTTACCAAGAATTGCATACATTGATTTAACTAGACTGATGGTAGGAGCTGGGCAAGGCCAAATATCCATCGTAGCTTGCCTGAAAACTAAACGAAAGCTAAGTCCTTCTGACTATTAAAACATCTTTTTATATAAAAGCATGTCTATGCCATCTTATCTGCAAAATGATTTTTTACGTAAATAAGCTAAAAATAATAGCAGGTTTATTTGTTGTTGGGTTTCGACAAACTAAGCTTTTGTGGAACTGTGGTAGAAATTTGATATAAATCATGTAGACCTAGTAAAAACGTAGATAACCCTTTATTGTACCATAATAATACAAAATACAATACACAACGACATACAAAATAAAATACACTGAGAATAGCGGGAGCTACAAACGACGGCGGACTTTATTGCTATGAGGTAGGTGTGATAAAAAGTCGGTGGCGAATATCTCGTATGCTCTGACACAGGTTGTCGACCCGAAGACGAGGGTCAAGGGTCGTTCTTTCGTTCACTCATTCGTTTTTAATGGATTTTTTCTCGCTTCGCCAATTTGATTGCTTCGAATAATGAGTTTTTGTACTTTATTCATTAGTGCTATTAATTGAAAAATGGCGCGTTTTTTGCCGCTTGTCTTCGGTCTAATTACATTACATTATTTACTCATTTCTATTCATTGATAAATCAATTCGAAATCGCAGCTCAGTGAACTCTTGCAAATTAATCGGCACGTATTGAATGATATTAGGGCAATAATTTTTTTGGGACTCGCTCTGCTCGCACAAACTTTTTTTTCATGGCAGATATTATTTTTAACTAAATTGTGTTTTATTGTTCTTCGCATAAGTTGTCAACTTGCTTGACCATTGGTCGTTGTAAGCCGGCTCAACGCTAAGCTCATAAAAACTTGTGTTTATCTCTGTACGAGTTAGTTTAGAAATCTATGTTTCCTGCTTTCTAGAAAAGTAACAAAAGCAATAATTAAAGATGCTTTATTTATTGTCGAAAGAGAAATCAGTCGATGAACGTTGTTAGTGCACTTGACTCGATAGTTATTGCTTGAACACAGCCAAAACTTAATGAAAGTTCATGACGTAAGCGTAAATTAAAAAGAAGAAGCGAACTGGGTATAATAAGAACAGAATAGAACGAAAGTGCCGTGTGGTGCCGGCTTAGAATTTGCACCACCCCAACTTTTCCCGTGGGTGTCGTAACTCGTACGGATCAGCGAGGGGAAGAACTGCGATCCCCAACCCGCATGAACAGCGTAGGGATTACGGGCATTACCCCCATGACACAAAAAATCTGGGGGAGGCCTCCGTCCAGCAGTGGACTATTAAAGGCTGTTGAGGTGGGGTTCAGGACAGAAATTTGTCATAGTAAATACATGACGTCACATCTCATATTATTTAAGTCAAGTACCCTTCCGCGCATTATCTAAATAGGATAATACATCCCACTATCCCATTTCAAAGCAAATTTTCGAACGCTTTTATTTAAGTTCGAAATACTTCTATCATATTTTGATCGCCAGCGGTATTTACGTAGTTGATTTTGATCATCCAAACCACATTAGGTAGGTAGGTACTCTAGCAAAAACATCTCAAACTTCGCTCGTAATCTTGACGTTTGTCGTTACTTCTAAAGCTTACAAAATGAAGCGAGTTCTACAAAGTTTCGCAACTGGTATCATCGCCAATTATTGTTATCTTAATGCCATCAACCGCCGCGGTATTAATGCTCTTGGGTTTATCTTTAATCCGCCATTTTGCTCTTTTAGTGATAGGCTTCATTTGTATGCATACTGCAAACTTTATCACCACCTTGCTAGATTAAGCTTGCATGATACATAAAATGGCTCGTGAAAATTTACCTAACTTAAACCACAAAATATGAAGGCGGCTCAGGACCGATTAGATTGTGCCAAGATTTTTTCTCGCGTGGCGAATGTGATTATATAAATAAACCAATTGGACTGGAATAACCCATAATTTGAGGAAACCATTTCGTTTTGTCATCAATTCAGCTTCGGCGAAATTATCTCGGTTATTTATTTAGTAATTTACTTTCTATTGTGTCTTCGGTGAATGGCTAATAAATCGCTTTGGTGTTGGCTTTAGATAAATAAATTGAAGATATTCAAATAGAGATTTGGAAAATTTACAGAGAAATGTAATCGAGTATCCTGTAAAACTGTTAAGTTTGATGAGGCTAATTGACACAAATGTTTTGAAGACGCATTCAAAAACTTATAAAAGAACTAGCGGTCCGCCCCGGCTTCGCACGGGTAGTTATTTTTTCGTTAAGTTTCCTATGTTTTTAATACTTCTTATCCTATTCTGGACTAAGAGAAATCCAACAAATCAAAAACCATGAAAATCGGTCCCGTTGTTCTCAAGTCATAAATGGTGTAACGAACACGACTTTGTTTTATATAGGTACATAATAGACAAAAATTGCAATAACTTCAAGTCCCATTTTACCCTTCTTTAGGGGTTTTTGTAAAAATTCCTGAAACACGTATTTTTAACTTATTGTGTTTTATATATATATAAAGTAAATTTTAAGTCAGTAGCTCTAAAAATTAAAAAGTTACAGCCATTTCAATTCGGAGCCAAACTACGAACTTCAAACTTTAATAACCCGATTAAACCATTTTCAAGAAAATGTTGAAAAATCCTGAAACAGGGCTGGGCGTTCTCCCCAGAAAATCGCTTGTTCCTTTATATATTAAGATAAGGTAATTTACTCTGTGAGAAAAACATCTAGAAATATATTATTCAGATAGCTTAGGCAACAAGCAGTCGGAAAATGTTAGTTTTAGATACTAAAATAATTTTAAAATATCAGCGAATTTGCTTAGGTACGTAACGTAGACAGACAATTGATGTCATGACTTAGGAGCAATATGGCGTCCACTACGACCAGCGTTTTCGTCAAATAACGCGCGAAACCTGAAATCGATTTTATCGATAAGTGCCCAAAAATACATTTCTTACAAATGTATTTTTGGGCACTTATCGATTTAATGAAAATATTGTATTTTTGTTAGGGGTTTATTCACACTATAAAATCTAATTTTGAATCTACTCTTTCGACTCTCTCTTTCGACTAATCATCTAAGTTTTAGATGATTATTAAATTTTAATTTATTATTACGTTAAATAAATGATAAAAATATTCTATAAGTGAGACATAAGTAGGTACACAATTACTATATTTATCTTTATTTTTTAATTTTATTTGATTATCACTATAATTATGTTTATTCTAATGTAATGACCGTTTAATGTTAAACTCAAGGATTATAATTTTGCGTTATTTCGACTCTTTGCAAAAATGGTTGAAATGTTAGACCTATTCTGTTGGTTACAGTAGGTATATTTTTATGGTTTGTTTTCCATTATTTTCTCTCTGACGCTTAGTTCTTACAAGCTTCTATTCTGTAACAATAAAAACGATTGTTGAGAGACAGCATTCAGCGTAATGAGAGTCACGTAGGTAATTGTACCGAGCGCACGCGTCGCTCATTTGTCACGGAATTGTATGTCATTTGTTCGATTTTGTCTGTGGACAGAACGATAGGCCTTGAATGGAATTGAATGAATGAATGAACACTTTAATGCACTTAAAATAAAAAAATAACAAAAATTTACTTATATATAAATTTAAAAACTATCAGTACAATAGGCGGCCTTATCGCTGAGAGCGATTTCTCCCAGGCAATCCAGGGATGGAGAAAAGGATATAAGAAATATAAGAGTTGGTAGTGCACAGACAGTTGAAAAATTAATTAAACAATAACATAAAAAAAAATTAACATACTACATACATCACTATTCAAAACAATACTAAAAACTAGCCTAGACCTTATCTACAAATAGCTTTATACAATTGGTAGGTACCACAGAAATACAAATAATGGAATTTATAACTTTCAATCTAGAAATTGACACCCAGCTAACACCTAAGGGCCCTGTTCTATTATAACAACGTAGGTCGTGTGTGTGTGTGTGTGCGTAGATGACCCATTTTCGTCTTTAGACTCCTTCTAACTTGGTTTAACATGTTATTTTTCTAATACAGGATTTGCTACTGGTAGTATGTCATGGCTTTCAAACAGATATACCAGGAAATCATTAAATAAAATCGATAAATCGTTCGATCAATAGCTGTGGAAGCAAAGCGTCTTCCGTTCACATTCGTGCTTCTAAATCAATGATTATTGTAAGTCCAGCTGCATCAATGCGCACTTTTTGCGCACTGTCTGATTGATCTGGCACAGATACGGTCCCGTTCAACACTTAGGTATGTAGGTATTTGAGCAGAGTATACGTTAAAAGCGTGAGTAAAAGGCAAAAACGTACGAATGTGCTATGCTTTGTTACCTTTAAAATATCTTGCTTGAACGTAGTCATTGTAGGTCGTTTGTTAGTATTCATTCATCTATGGGGTAAACGTGTTCTTGAGTGGAGACCGCGACTCGGCAAACGTAGTGTAGGACGCCCTCCTACTAGGTGGGATGACGATTTGCGAAATACTGCTGGCAGATGCTGGATGCGGCAAGCTGAAGACAGGGCGCTATGGCGCTCATTAGGGGAGGCCTACTGGACAAATATAGGTTGATGATGATGATGATGATGATGATTCATCTATGATTGTAGGGTGTTCGATTGACATAAAACTATTCGTTCAAAATAGCTCGATAGAAGGCATGGCGTAGTATTTCCAAAGTCAAATTGTAGGAATACAAACTTTGAACTTTGAAGATGAAATTCGCGAGTTTTTTTTAACAGAAGAAACGAAAAGCAAAAGATGAGTTTCTATGCTCGACTGGATGATTTTTTTATGAACCTATGTTTTTAGTTTTAAAGTACAATATCTTGTCTTCGTTTGTCCATGCGAAATTCATTTGATTTGACGTTGGTAAAACAGTGCTATGGCCATCTATAGAGCTGTTTGTGTAAGTGGACAAAAAATTGAAGTGGACAAAATCAATAACACCTTGTTTCTTATTTGATAAAAAATAATATTTATAAACGTGTGTATAGTATAAAATTTGACTTGTCTAAGTGCTTATTTTGTAAGCTTAAAGAAATAAACGTTATTGATTTTTGATATTTGTTCGAAACTATTTTTATTTATTGCAAATCGCAGATATCTATGAAACGTTTGCACGTCACGATATTCCTTAAAGAAGTCATTTATCACATTAGGCATATTTACCTACCATGATAAGATTTTTGTTTTCTGTTCGTGCCGAAATATTGGAAAACTCAAAAATCAAATCATGGAAAATATGCCGTTATAAAAGACTTTAATGATAGTTTCAAAAACTTTTTCCTTGCAAAAGGTAATCAAAAGCTTTGTTTGTTACAGGGTGTGCAGGAGTATAGTGCGGTGATGCGCCGCGAGCGCAGGCGTTCGACACATGCATGCCGCCCGCGCACCCGGTAAGTAACAACCCTACCTACTCTTCTATTTCTTCGTGACGAATTTCTAATTGGAACTAAATTCCTTATCGCGCGTTGTAAAAGGGGGCTGGACGGAAAAAATTGTCACCAAAAGTTGTAACGACACATTTTGCTCTAGTAAGCTATTGTAAGCCGTGCGGCCTGCGCATGTTTCTCTGTCCGTCTCTCTCTCTCTCTTATAGAAAGGAACTTCATTCCATCCGGGTGTCCCTTGACACCTCTCAACTTTTTTTGGTTGTGTTGCGTACCTAATAAAAAAAACGATGACAGAAAACTTTCGCATTTTTCACATAATGTTGTTTTCTGTAACTAGCTAAGCTATGTTAATTAGCAAACAAAACGTAAGATATTGGTAGTGTATTATACCAGCTAGCATGGCGATTGTTGTCTAGGGTAGAATAGACAATAATGACATCGCGTCGCCATACATTGCGTACATTATTGAAGTTGAAGGAATGCATTTCAAACAATTTACGCAGTCGATGACGAGTGACGTAAATTTTCTCTATTCTACTCTAGACAAAAATCCCCGTGCTGAGGTATGCATTTGCACAAGGTGCGGCTTATCGAGTGGACGTGTGTCACTAAACAAATCTGTGTTGGCCTCTTAGCCGAACCCAGGGGGGTTCGGGTAAGAGGCCAACACAGATTTGTGATGAGCGATGCGAGCTTCTAGATGAGCGCATCCGATGGCCGTGCACATATAATGTAAGTCAGAATGCTTCAGGTAGTGATTCTGTTGACACAAAACCTTAACTACACTAGCGTAAAAATGTTTCTGTCTCAACAGATGGAGCTATACGCGAATCCCATGGTTCCTATTTCCTACGATCAAAATCGGTTCATAGGCCAGGGAACATTTACGACGAACAAAAAAGTGTCTAAGTTTCTGGAATATTGCTGAGGTGTTACGGGTTCGCACCACTTGTTTCGGCCTAAATTGGTCCGGACATGGAAAATGAAATGTTATGCTGAAATCGTTCCAGTTTCGTCCCACTTTTTAAAAGCAGGATATAGTACTGTCGACCCTTTTATTTAAGCTTATTTGTTTGAATCGTTATAAGCTACGCAATCTGATATTCAAGCACGATTCCCTAGACAGCAAAGGGTGAAAGGTTAAACGGAATATTGCAAAATAATATCTGAAAATCAATTTTCCATTTTATCGTCCATTTATATTCCCTTAGCAAACAGCTAACAGGGTGTAATCTATTACAAACAGATTCCAACCCCAAGGTTCGGCATATCGCAGCTTGCCATCGATTTTCAATTAAATAGAGTACCTATGTCATAGAGTCCAAAATGTATTTCACATGTTTGTGGGTTGTGAATTTGTTGTCTTAAATAGCCATCATTCATCATCATCAGCCTATATTAGTCCATATCTGTACAAAGGCCATTATAGACAAATACATTGAATACTGCTTTATTAACAAAGAAAATAACAATCAAATAAAATAAATAGATTAGAACTACTGTAAATAGTAGTTTGTCATATTCTGTTGAACCGATTGAGCTAACTGCAGACTGTTGCAAACAATTTTGATGCAGCTCAATTGATCCATATTAATACCAGTTGGTTGCGTCCCCAAGACGCTGACTGCATTATTAAAAGGCTGTGCTCGTCGATTGATAAATATTAGGCCTCCCCTAATAAGCGCCAGGGGAGGCCTATGTCCAGCTTTATAGGCTGATGATGATGAATAAGTGTCGGGCGTCGTAGTGCAGATATTGTTTTAGCTTGTCGTATGCAGCATCTATTAACAGTCTTTTGCAATATTTTTATAGGTTCTAGGTTATAATTCTGTATCAGAAAAAATCTCTAATCATATATGATTGAGTTAGCGCAAAACGCAAAATGTTAGATTTTGTTCATAAAACAACAAATACATTTAATAATCGATTCAAAGTTTTAAGTTTTTTAATCTGTATTTAACACCATGAAATAGTAGGCGCAATGTTATTACGTATACAGCTGAGTAGGTAAAAAGTATCTACTGTCATTAACAACATTTTTAGGTAGGTACCTACACAGCCAACTGACGTAATGACCACAGAGCAATATGGCATTATAACGATTGCATAAAAAATTTTTTTTTTGTTTACTATTAGCACACTATTAGTACTACAGAATCTTATTGGGACACTTTTCAAAAATGGGTGTAGGTGCATTAGAAGTCATCATCATCAGCCTACATCAGTCCACTACTGGACACAGGCCTCCCCTAATGAGCGCCATAGCGCCCTGTCTTCAGCTTGCCGCATCCAGCATCTGCCAGCAGTCTTTCGCAAATCGTCATCCCACCTGGTCGGAGGGCGTCCTACACTACGTTTGCCGTTTGCATTAGAAGTGTTTTTTTTATAATTCGTTCAGCGATTTCCTTGTGATGATTTGTAAAATTTCTAAATTGTTTATCAAAATGAATTCCCATGTCCCTATGCCGAAGCTTTGTGAACTTTCAAACAATTTAGGCGATTACCCTAATTGTGGAAGAAACACTTTCACTGCTTTAATTATGAATGAAAACGCGAGTGCTCTCGACCTGTTGGCCCGCTTGTTCTTTTATTACTCTTTTAATTGCCTGTTATGAAAAAAAATCACTTAGGCCTGGGCTCCTAAAAAAATAATAATGGATGTTTAACGTAAAATAAATTTTAGAGTTTAGTTTGTGGAAATAGATTTATAGCGGATTTTGTTAGTCTTCTTTAAAGATTTAAATCGTGAGATAGGCCAGTAACGTAGCGAGACCGCGCCTTGTTGTTGCCACGCGAAGTGAGATAGCTCGCTTAATTTAATTTTTTATCTGTGTCTTTTTTACAATCAAAATATATTAAACAAAGGTTATACGGTATACATTTTATCTATTTTGTGGCCACAACCGACTCCATTCGTAGTCATTGAGACCAAATTTTATCTGATACTATCTTTTAATGACCCAAACAAACCATTATTTTTGCATAAAATGTAGATTTCTAGTCCTAGAAGTTCATTAGTTTGATTGATTTACCTTTTTCGTTTAAGGTAATAAATAACTCATCAAGTTCTCCGGAATTGTGGCCAGTCAATCAGCAAAGTATTTCATGGAAAAGTACGGAAAAATACTTCGGAGCCTCAGAATATACCAAAATTTCATATAGTTACTATGCCAATTGTCATAATTTGGCTTTATTTTATTAATTTATTTATTTTATTTTACCAATATTCAGGAAATTAACAGCTAACTTAAATACTAGGTAAACAAATGGGTGCTAAAGGCTAATTACAAATTTCCACAAAAAGTTACTGAGATAATATAAACAAGGTTTTAGGATGACTATGAAAAAGATTGTAGTAGGTATTTAGGAAAATATAGGTCCTTGTCGTGGAGTGCGCCCATTAATCCAATGCCGCTAACACCGAACACAAAAATGTACCTACATTCAAATATGGACTTTAACTCGTTGTCTTTAGATACATTTTATAGTAACAAACAGGCACAAGCTTCAAACGACTGGTCCGCGAGCTGCTGAAAATCTGCCTCTTATAATATAAACCGAAAAAATAACCTAGAAGAAGAGAAAATGAAAACATTAAAGAAGCCCACCTCTGTAAAAAAAATTAGAACACCTTCAAGGTAAACATATTATGTAGATCAGTTATCTAGTACCTATAACACAAGCTCTGCTTAGCCTGGGGCCAGATAATGCTGTGTGAATTGTCCAGCATTAATTATTTATTTATTTAAAATATTATTGAATAATTCAAGTAATCTCATCTTATTAGCCCCTCGATTCCTCGACACTGATTCAAGTGATGGCAAATTAAAATAATAATCCCACAAGGTAAATTCCCTTGCCTTCAGAGAGCTAGAAATAACTACGCAGAACTCATTAACTTAATAAAATACTGCTAAATGGAATAACTCATTAACGTCATTACTTAACGGAGGCTTGGCAATGAGATCAGAGTTAGAATAAGCAGAGTATCACCTTCGTCTCCATTTCTTGATCTATCTTGGAAGTTGTACAGGGTTTCCCAATGATATGGAAATTGGAGAACAGGTATCAGAAATATGATAAATATTTATCTTTAGATATTGTACACCATTTTGTGAAAAGGATAGGCATAAAATGTGAAAGAATGTTTCTTTTCAGTAAAAGTTTCTAATTTCAATGTTTCTGGTACTTGCCCAACATGTTCCATGGCCGTGGGACATCCTGTATACACTCAGCTTTCAGTTATATTTTTATTGTTAGTTTCATGAAAGGGAACAGCTTAAGAAACAGGTTTTTAACTCAGCAGAGTGTTTTGCTTTTATACTTACTCTCCCCGCGACTTCGCATACACTGTCT
Organism: Eupithecia vulgata; assembly: GCA_946478455.1. Lineage (NCBI taxonomy): Eukaryota > Metazoa > Arthropoda > Insecta > Lepidoptera > Geometridae > Eupithecia > Eupithecia vulgata. Next base: position 3,687,974 of record OX297869.1, on the reverse strand, counting down.
GACACAACAGGCCTATATCGTATCTAAATCTTAGTACATATATTCGATTATGACGTGTAGTTTTGTCATAAGAAATAATGAACATCCCTAAAGTCCACACATTCCAACTTTCGTTTAACTAGTGGGATTTAAAAGATAAATCACTTAACTTACTTAGGTTTGTTTTTAGCATTCTACAGTTAGCTGTTTCTACTCTGCTATCGATATATCTCTGTCTAGTATCCAGGTCGTTCACAAGTAGGTCTTTAGGTTTTTCTCAGTTGTTCACGATGATGTGTTAATTGTGTGTAAATTTTTATGTTCGTGTTCCCGCTGACACTATGTTGACACATTGTCTATTCAACAAAATGTATAGCGTGTTATATTGCGTTATTCCTGACGCGTCCCAAGTGGGAATTTTTTGCTGAAAACGTTCCTGATTCGTTTAATACCATTAACTTATAAATTTAAATACAATAATACCATGGCATGTGGGTTGGGAATCGCAGTTCGGTGGTAGTTCTATTCTGCAAGAGGCTGCCCACCCCCCGGTTTATATCCTTTTGTCGCCTCTTACGACAATTACGGGAGCAGATAGGGTTTTTGTAATAGTGCTTACCGGCACTCTGGGCATCTCTAAGAAATGAAATAAGTTCCCAAAAATGTTTGACTTCGGCGGGACACGAACCCGCGCCCCACCCTTAGTACGGGTGTGCTCTAACCAACTAAGCCACGAAGTCTGTCGGTTTTCGTCGAAAATCTTTGTAGTCCGTAAGAGGTCCCAAAGATTTTCGACGAAAACCGACAGAGACTTCGGTTGCTGCCCGATATCTTTATGATATCGTCTTTCCATCTCATCCATCTCATGCGGCCGTCTCACCGGTCTTTGTTTTCCCCATCGTCTCCACTCCAAGAGTTTCTTGCACCATGATGACTCTTTGCGGGCTATGTGACCTGCCTACTTACACTAATACAAATAATTTAAATTACGAAATGTATTAATATTTAAATAATTCGGATGTAAGGGGGCTGCACGATCCGTGTTGAAAGAAGAAAAGAAAGTGTTGGTGTTGGAAGAACACCAACGTTTCATACCTATACAAGGACAGTACGCGTGTCAGGTCAGGGTCGCGGCGCTACGCACGCGGCTCTAACCGAAAACCCGGAAAACCTAAAGAAGTGACCCCGAGGAAGTCCCTCGTAAAGAGATGAAACGTTAGTGATCTTTCAACACAAATAAGGTTCGATGTTAACCCGCTTACAACCGTAATGGATTAATTCAATATTGTACAAAGTAATTAACGTGTTACTTTAGTTTTATTGCTTGAGGAATGCATTAAAATTATTAAACCGGACAAGTGTGAGTCAGACTCGCTCACGAAGGGTTCCGTAACAATATCTATAAAAACGATAAAAAAATCACGTTTGTTGCATGAGAGCCTAGTGGGTAAATATATAAGGATATTTTTTTTCTGTTTTTTAATGTTTGCTGTTAGGTATAGCGGCAACAGAAGTACATCATCTGTGACAGTCTAACTATCACGGTTCATGAGATACAGCCTGGTGACAGACGGACAGACATACAGACGGACGGACAAAGGAGTCTTAGTAATAGGGTCCCTTTTTACCCTTTTTTATGTTTTTGGGTGCGGAAACAAAAAAAAAACAAATAATCTCGTGCGGGACGAACCACCTTAAGGTGAAGTACATTCGTAATTTCTAGACAAGGACGAGCGAACACCGCGCAGTGAAAGCGAGAAAGGGACGCAAGAGCCGGCCCGCGCGCAATTTCACTGCTTTTTATTTATAAATTTGATATTGCTCTAAAATAATACTCTTTCGCAAAAAACTAAAACCATAATCCTCTAAAGTGTTTAGTTAAGTATTTTTTAGACAATATTTCATTCAAATATGTTAAGTAACTAGCAAATGAAACTGGTTTTCCGTAGTAAAAATGCAAAATTTAGAGGAAACTTTGGGATTTTTTTCTATCGAGTCAATTTGAGTCAATCGTGTTTCGGCTCCCATAACTTACTAACAAAAATCCTAAGCTTTCGATGCTCATTAAACAACAAAAAGATTTTAAAAAATTGTGTTTTCTTGCCTTAAAATTGATTTTCCGTCTAGGCAAAACCTGAGTTTTGAGACCTACTTCGCCTTAAACGAGCACTTTCATGGCTGAAAACACAGAGAGCGATCTGCAAGTCCGTGCAACGACAGCGCGCCTCTGCGGGTCGCACCGCTGACGCTAGCAGTGATCGTGTTAAGCACAGTGTTGTAGTCTACTTGATAATCACTAGCAATATATCATCCAACGGGTGTGGCCAGTCACTGGTCACTAGTAGATGTAAATGAGTTAACCGGTTCTAGATAAAATCTAGAATATCTGATTAATATCTAGAAAATTAATCGGCTATTATCAGCAATCAATAAAGAAAGAAAGCTAACTTTCGAAGTTGATCAGAAAATTTGCCAATTTGATATAATTAGAGGAGATTAAGAAATTAAAATAAAAGATTAACAAAATTCTAAAATTGTGGAATATTTTTTTAAGCAATTAGGCGGACTGGGTTTTATTAGGTATGTTTGTTGAGGATAAAATCTTGGCTAAACAAAATAAAGTAGGTAAATATTTTTTGAGAAGATTTATTAGTTCTGTTTACAGACCTAATTCATAAAATTAAATGATTCTACGTCATCATCATCATCAGCCTATACCAGTCCACTGCTGGACATAGGCCTCCCCTAATGAGCGCCATAGCGCCCTGTCTTCAGCTTGCCGCATCCAGCATCTGCCAGCAGTCTTTCGCAAATCGTCATCCCACCTGGTCGAAGGGCGTCCTACACTACGTTTTCCGAGTCGCAGTCTCCACTCAAGAACACGTTTACCCCAGCGGTTGTCGGTTCTTCTTGAAATATTATATTAATTTATTCTCTTCTTATTGATTCTACGTAAAGCTCTTAAACTAATTTTAGCCTTAAACTAAGTTTAAGTTTATATTTTTTTAAATGATAATATGTTGCATAGCTGTAACTTTAGTGATACAATTTGTAAGGAACGTGTAGTAGCGTTTCTGATAATTTGTGTTACTAAAATTAAGTTAATAATACACACTGAATGTCAGGCTGAAATTTCGCAAAGATCTAGACTAGCTACTATTTATCGCGGAAAAACGCATGCAAAGTTGCAAACAGAAGCAATAAGGCCTTGGAATACCGGTATTTTCAAATACCGGTTCTTCTTACATTGACGTGGTACCGGTACATCTTTGGTATCGACATAAATTATTTATTCCGGTATATTTACCGATATTATGCATGTAAAACATCGATATCAATAATTCAATTTTGTGCAAACGAGAAAAAACTTATTAGAATATTTTATGTTTGTTGTTAATAGCTTCCGTGTACATGCACGTCTTAAATCCACCGAAAACATTGCATTGCAACATTGCGAGAATCGCTTTCCATACCGGTATTTTAGATAAAAGTACCGATACTTAGACATAGACATAGACATTTATTTATTTGCTGCTGCAGTACAAAACATACATAAGAATATAATTTGAAAAAAAAAAGTAATAAAAAGACTGACTGCTGTGTTACAGCAGCAAAAAGGTCTCGACTCAGCATGATTGCCTTACTACTCTGAAGTAGATAGGCGCTGATATTCTGCCGAAACCATTATGATCACAAGACCCTGTGAGGCTTACAATTAGAGTAAGTAGTGTTATTTTTTGTGTTTATAAATAGTAAGTAATATACTTGAATACAAATTATAATAAATAATAGTATGTAACTGGTGCGTGTCTGACTGTGTGAAGCGGATATAAATATATACCTATTAATATAATTAAATAATCAAAGAAAGTCATAGGCCAATATGTAGGTAACTATGTTGCAAAGCCTAGCAAGAAAACAGTGCACCATGACGGGTCATGGCTCCAGGCAACCCTGTTTTTTGGTGCTCTATTAAATTTATTATTTCTTCTAAAGTATAGATACCTACTATATCGATACTAGAATTTATCGAAAAGAAAATACCGGTATTACTGCTATTGTACCGATACCAAACCCTGAAGCATATTTATACATTTATCTACATTGAAAACCACAAATCCCGTCAACCACAGCCATACCTAACCCAACCTGGTATCCACAACTTACAGATCTATCTATAGGTAATATATTGGACTCATTTGTCTGACAAACGGTCCTCTTGATTGGATATATTTATACGTCTTGCTGCCTTCGTAGCTAAATTTACTGCTATTAGCTTTACTCAGGTTGTAAATGGTCTCTGTCCAATCACAACTTTGACTCAATTATGATTAAGAATATATCTTTTATTTTAATTGGATTCTTGGTTACCAATTGTAATGAGTTACCTATGGTATAAGGCTTTCTATCTCCGCTATATATAATAAAAATATAAAAAATAAAAATAATGCTGGACAATTCACACAGCATTATCTAGCCCCAAGGTAAGCAGAGCTTGTGTTATGGGTACTAGATAACTGATATACGTAATATTATACATTACATAGATAGATATTTTTTTTTATTATACATAGAAAACACCCAGACCAACGGAACAAATTTCTGCAGATCGTACACAAATTTGTTCCGAGGCGGGGATCGAACCCGCAACCTCTTGCGTCGCAGGCAGACTCTCGCCCGCTGCGCCACTGAGGTCGTCAATAGCTATATAATAGGTAATACTTTATTTCAGGCAACAAAGAAAGTCATTTAAAACGGGATATTTACCATGATTCGATTTTTGCGTTTTCCAATATTTCGGCACAGTTTCATGCGCCATGATCTATAAATATTGGAAAACTCAAAAATCGAATCATGGTAAATATCCCGTTTTAAATGACTTTAATGTTAATAACCATGATAGTTTTAAAAGTTTTAACAAAGAAAGTGTACAAAAGTAACTTAATTAGGTCCCATATAATAAAAACCTTAGAGACTAACATAGATAAAAACATTAAAAATTAACAGAATCATCGACGCTCCGATGACGCACGCGCGGTGTCGTTTGACAGGCGTTCAAGTAACTTCCTAAAAACGACACCTTTCGGCCAAAACGACGACCTCTGTGGCGCGGTGGGCGAAGGGATGGGGTTGCGGGTTCGATTCCCGCCTTGAGACAAATGTTTGTACGATCTGCAAGTATTTGTTCCGGGTGTTCTGGTCGTTTTCTATGTATATAAAAAAACTATCTATGTAATGTATTGTATTATATATGTATATCAGTTATCTACTACCCATAACACAAGCTCTGCTTAGCTTGGGGCTAGATAATGTGAATTGTCCAGCATTATTTATTATTTATTTATTACTTTGACTTTGCCACTGTTAACTTTTTTGAAATCTTTAAAACATTATTTTTATCGAAAGTTTCACAGAAGAAAATTGTCCGCAGGTATAAATGTGTGACCAGGCTTTAAATAATTTAAAGTAACGATTTCAGTACATACCTCTCCTGAGTTTATAAAATAATTAAGGCATGAAAAGAGGCACCATTTTTTAATTTTTCAAACCACAATGTGACATTTTTTATGTTTCTGACTTCATTGAAAAACTTTCGCTTCCTGCTGTCTGTCACGCACGGATTTTGATGCGGTTTTTTGAAGATATAATGATTCAAGAGGAAGGTTTATAGTATAATACATGCATGATATAGTACGCCGCATGACGGGTCGCCAGTTTAGACTAAAATACCCTATAGCCACACGTTTTTTATTAATATTATTTAAGCTCGTACACACTATACGAAGTGCCTATTAAATAATTCCAATCTTCGCAACTTTGTTCCCAGCATTATCTTTATTACATTACACTTACACCGATTACCTAACCAAATTGGTACATTTTATAAGTGAAACTAAGAAAGTGCCCTATTAAACGAAACGTCTCATTAACGTTGAATGAACTTCATCAATGTTATCATTAAGGGCTACAAGATTCGCTTTCAAACAGCTATTATATTAAATGTTACAAATTACGGCTAGTCATGAATTTCTTGTGAAAGTTTGCATGTTTTTAAAGCCTTTATTCATTATCATCATAATAATTTACTTCCTGTTTTTATACCACGAAAGCTCTTTCGGTACCCTAGATCATGACCTCTTCCAATGTCTTCGACTTCTATCATCATCATCAGCCTATATTAGTCCACAGCAGGACATAGGCCTCACAGGCCTCCCCTAATGAGCGCCAATAGCGCCCTGTTTTCAGCTTGCCGCATCCAGCATCTGCCAGCAGTCTTTCGCAAATCGTCATCCCACCTGGTCTGAGGGCGTCCTACACTACGTAGGCTCCGAAACTAATGGACCGATTTGAGAAATCTTTCACCATTAGAATCCTACATTATCCCTGATGAACATAAGCTATAGAACGGGTATACCGTTCAAAGTCGGGGTGGACTGCTAGTTACGTACAAAAAGATGCGGCGATAAAATGAATTTAGGTTATGTATGGGCATTTTATAAGGCTGAGCGCAGAATTGAATCACGATAGTTTTAAGACAGGCTATTTCTTAAAACATGACTCTAGTCTGCGCTCTAGAATTTGGCTAGATTAAGGCATTTGCCCACCCTGACCCAACTGGCTCTCTTATGTGACGTTACTTCTTTCTGTCTGGTGCTATATCTTACCAGTACCTTAGTATGGCATATTTTATTCCCGAGCTATAAGTGTTTCTCCTGGAAAAGTAAAAAAACTAAGGACTATAATTCTTTCATCATCATCATCATCCGCTGCTGAGTATAGGCCTCCCGAAGTTTGTGCCTTCCACCACGGTCCTTTGCTAACCGCCTCCATAGACGCCTCCCGACGAGTACTATTTTGAGGATAATATACAAATATAAATAATAATAATAATATATCCTCAACATAATTCTTTAACTCCTAATAGAATTCACAGGTGATCGGAATACTGGCTTTTATTTCGGTCAACGAAATATTTCAAAATATTTCATTCATCAAAATAAAAGCCAGCAATGCCATTCAACGTGGCAATGCTGCCAGCATTCTAGGCACTCTGCTTTCTGGTGACGGCTTAGATTTTTAGAAAATAGATGTAAATGTGTAAATATTACTTTTATAAGTATACATATTCTAGTTGTAGTTGTTTTATTCTTTACAAAAAATAATTTATTCTGCTATTATAACAGTCAGTATTTGTACTTTATTTAGTACTGACTGACTGACTGGTCTTTGGAATGCCACTTGTCACGTCTTCCAGAATTGAAGGGGAATCAAAAGTTTCCACAGACACACAGAGCGACAGGCGCGAGCTAGTAAAGATTAGAGGCAATTATCAACATCTGTTATTACGGCTCTTTATCCGAACTCTAAAATAAAAGTGAAAACGAGCGTGATCAGGTTTTGTGCGTGCTCAAAGTTATCGGCTTGTAAATAGGTTCCCTGAAATTGATTCTCACGTTAAATTTAAAAGAGTTAAATTGACCTCTCTGGCCTGAAATGCACAAGTTTGCGGTTTTTTTTTCCGCTGGGACAAATATTTGCAAGATTTGTGTAAGGTGCCCATTCCAGTCATCCAATATCTTTGTCCAAGTTCTTTGTCCAATATTTGATCAAAGATCTTGGATGCAGGCCCATTCAACTTCCCCCCTAAGTCGAAAAGGATACCCATATTCGATTTTATGGTTGGGAAAGGGGGTTGGGGGCGTTAGGGGGGGGGGTTCAAGTACTGTGGGGTTAAATGTTGCTGAGTGAAAAGTCCAGCATTATTTCAAATTTCTTTTTATACATTGGCTTCTCAAGACTTTGTATTTAGGCTATTGCCCTTAACTCGGTAGGGCATCAAAAACCTGTCAAAAGTGTCACAAGAAACCCATAAAAGATGCAACACGATTTACACACGAATGGTAAATCGTTTAACCGATTATGGATAATCGATTACCAGTGGAATCGATTTCGAATCGAAACATCGATTTGACTCGTATTACATTGTCACTCCTGTTACTATTTTAATAAAATGTTAAACCTGTATGCTTAGTACGAGTCTGGAAAATACGAATACGATAAAAGTTTTCGAGTGCTCGATAGACTTAAATTTATCTTTCACACGTACAAAAAAAAAATTTAGACAATTAAGATATTCCGTGAATATAGCCTCTGTCAAATCTCTCAAAATCAATCCAAATAATTGAGTTTGTATGAAACTATTCAAACGATGTCAAACGAACAATATTTCCTCCTTCAAGGCGCCAAATGTACTGAAAGAGGCGAAATCTTTTTTTGTCATCGCAACTTAATGCGCAGCGCAACTCATACTAAGCTCTCCAGTCGTAAAAGTGCGTGTAAGCTAATTTTGATCGGTTGTCCATCCTTTCTTTTCTTTTACTTGGAAACTGTTTAACTGTTGCGTAAACGTTACGTTATTGGTAATTACATGTAAAAGTAACAAATTACGAAACTACAAGTATGTTCTCAGCAGTGGACCATTATAGGCTGTTGAGGTGGAGGAACTAATTTGTAGCGAAAAATTATTAAATTTAAAAGGTCTTATATAATTATAATTACTATGTATAAACCTGTTTATAGTCTAAAATTCGACTTGTCTAATTGCTTATTTTGTCAGCCTAATGAAATAAACGTTATTCATTTTTATTGTTAAACATCAGCCTACAAAAATAAAACTATAGATTAAAACCTACTAATTTTTTTTAGCATATGCTTCACCATCCTAAAGTAATCTCCATGTTCATTGGTTGCCTGGAAGAAATCGCTGTAAGCGATAAGGCCGCCAATTCCATGTCTTTGTTTAGTATAAGTATTTTTTTAATGTAATTTATGTTTTCTTTGTTAATGGGCTATGAAATAAAGCATTATCTATCTATCTATTTGGATATCCAACACTTAAATCCAATTGGTATTCATGCACCGTCAATATTATCATCGTATTCAAACAGCCCATTCGCTAAGCTGTCTGAGTATTCACTGATTACTAAATTAACACTTTTAATTTCACTTGCTGATAGCTGCTACAAAAACTCAAAACTTTAGTCACGTCTTGAGAACGTTCCGACGAATTAACGCCACAGTCTTAATGCAGCTGGTTCAGACTTAAGAATGCGCCTAATGCAAAAATCTAGCAAAATGTGTATTTGTTTAAGACTTTTGGTAACGAGCGTAAATGGAAAAAAACCCAGAACGGAATAAATCTGTAGCAGTCTAGTAATCGGATAGAATTTATGAAAATAAACTGGTTTCTTTTTTCTTTAATGATTAATAGGTAATAACCAAAATCTTAATTTTTGCTCTGACGTTGTTCTGCTCTGTCCCACTCTTGTGAACGCGAAGTCCTATGCCTATCTTTTTCGCAAAACGGGGTCATAGATCATCCTTAACATTTTTGTCAAGTCATTCCATATTGATATATTTTGGTGGTAAAAAATAAGACGGATTGAGTTTCTGTGGTACTATAACAAATAAGAGAGTGGACGGTGTATAGGGGATATCCGCTGGGGCGGGCAAAGCGCCTCCTGTAGATCAATCCACCACCGAACTGCAACCATTTATTGATACTTGCTTTTATCATTGTCATTTATTGAGTCCAGCAGTAGACTGATAGGCTTTTTATGTGATAAGATGTTGGTGTAACAAGTGTCTTATTCGACAATGTTAGTTTTTCTTTTGATTTCACAATTATTGTCAATTTTCTTAAACATTTATACGGGGTAAAAAATAGTTGGTTCTCAGGGTGCACAATAAAAAGAAAACAAATGAGGGTAGATAACTAGCTGTGTATAACTAAGCTGCGCTAGCTCATTCCAAATTCGAAAGACATTCGTGTTGTGTAACGGGCGACAGCGGTTACGTACTGATGCTTTTCCGAAAAAAATGGCGTCTTTTCACTTTCACTGGAGATAATTGCGATTTTGTAATTACAGTCAACGTCAGTCGGCGCTGATCTGGGTGGATAAGAGCGTGGATAATACCACGAAATTATGTACCTAGGTTATGTTATGTTATGTTGTGTATTTCTCTTTCCGCACTCAGACTCGGTTTGGTCCATTGTGCGTCGATTTGTTCTGCTAGCATAGCCAGCCCAACTCCGTCGAGAAGCACAGAATCTTCCTCGGGTCTTCACAGGCTTAATTGGGAATAACAGCACAATGAACAGAAATCCTCACGAGGTCACTCCGCGAAACCTGTGAAGACCCCAGGAAGATTCTTCTCTTCTGGATGGAGTTAGGCTGGCTATGCTAGCACAAATAACGCATAATGGACCAAAAGGAGTACAAATGCGCATAAGGGAGTACGCCTTCCTATACGAGTACCTATATTTACACATATTTGTCCCGAGGCGGGAATCGAACCCGCAACCTCCTGCGTCGCAGGTAGACCTTTGCCCACCGCGCCACAGAGGTCGTCAATACTAGTGTGATAGTTATAGACAGATAGAACACACCCCTTACAACCTGGAGATCAAACAAACATTTTTGCCGATGCAAGAATCGAACCCAGCACCTCCTTTTTAGGAAGTCTTTTACCCGCCACGCCACAGAGGTCGTCAAATGAATATAGTAACTGAATGCCATTTTCTTGCAAACTTTTTGCCACAGATGGTTTTTCAGGCAATAAGAGAACACTTATCATATTACGAAGTTGTATTAGAAAAGTTGAGATTATGAACTTTCTCGCAAATGTGACTTGTTTCTCGACAAGTGTCTCTCACTGATGTTATATTATAACTAAGTACCAATTAATATTTACACTTACATCTATTTTCTAAAAATCTAAGCCGTCACCAGAAGGCAGAGTGCCCAGAATGCTGGCAGCATTGCCACGTTGAATGGCAATGCTAATTCGTTGACCGAAATAAAAACCAGCATTCCGATCACCTGTGGACTCTATTAGTAGTTTTGTAAGATCTTTATAGATAACGTGTGCCCCAGGACCCCAAGGACCTATGGTTTCCCACCCTAAACGGCTCAAATAGGTAACTTCTGTTAAGACTAGCGTATTTTCGCCGTTTGAGGAACTCCGCTGATGTTGCTGCGGAGCCGGCCCTTACTGATGTCCCTGCAAGATGAGAAGGTGCTAGGCTTTTTTAGTTTGGGATGCTACACACGTAGCATCCCAAACTAAAGGCCGACCCATCTTCCAAGGAATCAGAGTCATACCGTCAGGCCTTTTACGATCATCTCGCATTAGGCCACGTGGTTCGAGAGTAGCTGGCACACTGACGCTGGTAAAAGCCCGACGAATGATGTCATTAATTGAACCATGGCGGGACACACGTCCTGCACTAGAGAAACATGCCAATGCAAAGTGACCGAACTTATCAACGGTTTCACCGCACTGGCAAGGAGAACCAAAACGCAAAGAGGTAGCCACCCGAAATGAGTTATTGTCTAATATATATTATCTAATAATTGACAAGTGTCGCTTTTGATTAACTTTGCAAATAGATTGATTGTTTTGAAAAACTTAAAACCGACTTCGTATCCTATACCTTTAAACTGATTTTAAAGTTTTGTGGGATATAAACGAATCACCCGGGGATTTCTTTTTTTTTGCCAAGCGAGTAACGCACTATAAAGCAAAAAGCTGAGTTAAGTACTATTATTCCGAAAAAAGCATGTAAAACTGTAGGCAGAATCTAGTAATGAAATATTTTAAATGCAAAAATGTGTTAGACTAAGTCTAGTGTAGTTTTAAGGCAAATAAAAATATTTTCATTCTTTTTTTCGTTTCTTTGTTTGTTTGTCCTTCTTTCATGCTCTATTTATGCAACCCATCGACTTGATTTGGCATAGAGTTGAATGGTTGGAGAGTAACATAGACAGTTTTTTATCCCGTAAATTAGTTCCCATGGGATAGAAAAACCTTAAACAACGCGTGAAAAATATCAGATTATCTAGAAGATAAAAAAGCTTGGGACGGGTTTTGCTATAACTAGAAAAATAACAACTAACAGGCTAAAAGTTTCTTCGTCGCTTCTTTACTTTAGTATACATGCGGAAGCGACCGAAATAAAAAATATCACTTTACTTCCGTGTCAATGTTTTATTTTTAGAATTTGACCTTTTTTATTGGAACAATTTCGTATTTATGGAAATAAAGACTTTTCGACTTGACTTTTGCAAAGCCGAGGGCATCAGCTAGTTATAAATAAAAACTTGCTAAAAAATGCAGTGAGATTAAGATTAGCTCAATAAATTCACATATTTGCCATTCCATCGAGAAACACTTAACCGTCGATTGCTCTACTAAAACTGAAGCACGTAATACTTTTTCGTGAAATATGGAACTCAGTTCGAATACTAAGCATGCTTCTATATGTTTATGTGGTATGGTTTTTAGGGTTCCGTACCCAAAGGGTAAAACGGGAACCCATTACTAAAACTCCGTCCGTGTTTGTACGTCTGTCACCAGGCTGTATCTCATGTACCGTGCTAGACAGTAAAAAAATTCACAGATGATGTATTTCTGTTGCCGCTATAACAACAAATACTAAAAAACAGAATAAAATAAATATTTAAGGGGGCTCCCATACAACAAACGTAATTTTTTTGCTCGTTTTCGCCCGATATTGATAACGGCAACAGATTGACGTTCGAAATATTCACAGAATATTTAGTTAATTAAGATAAAATAAAACATATATTTAACCCCTTGAATATATTTTTAATTTAAAAATTAATTAAACTCCTAACCCGCATAGTGCGCGAGTCCAACTCACACTTAGCCGGTTTTTCTTTATTGCTGTAGAATCAATCGAATATTTCTAACCATAACGTGATCTTTTTGTATATGCATGTACCTATGCTTAAAACTATGACGGACAGAACAAGGTGGCTAAATATTGTACTTGCCCTCTTCACGGGGGGACAAAGGACGCAAGAAGAAGACATTAGTGACGCGGCGAGCCAAGGACTACCTGCGACCCAGGAGGTTTTGGGTTCAATTCCTGCCTTAGAACAAATATTCGTAAGATCTGCAGATATTTGTGTGGTGTTCTGGGTATTTTCTATGTACAATAAAAATACGTAGGTAATGAATTCCACTAAGTCTATCAGTCATCTAGTATCCATAACACAAGCTCTGTTTACTTTGGATTTCCAGCATTATTTATTTGGACGCAGGTACAAAAAATATTAAATAAATAAAAAATCTTTAAATAGGATATGAGTGAACCCTCCTGGTCTCTATAGCAAGACAGCTGATGATGATGATGATAGCGATAGCTGTACCTATATAAATCTCTAAAAGTTTTTTTGGAATCAACTACAACAAAAGCTAAAGATTCACCATCACTGAACCATTTACATTATTCAGACGAGATACAAAATTTAAAACACCACGAATAAAAACGAATGAAGTAGATATAGCTTTTCCATTTATCTCGTCGTCACTTGCTTCCACAAAGAGCCATTCATTTCATTCAACCATTCTTTCTCGGACTCCATTATCTGTCAATTTTCCCGCCAGTAATGGGAATTATGGGAGAGAAAAGAAAAATGGCCGACCCAAGTTGGTATTCTATTGTTTTTGGAGTTCTGTTATCAGTGTGTGGGTAATTAGATTTTAACGGGTAATAATGTGTGGTAGAAAGTGCCTCGAGATGAATCGAGAAAAAGGTTCCAGTTGGCCTGATTTTGGCTAAGTATTCCAACGATTATGTTTACCATCTGAGACAAAGAATATAGTGTTTAAATAATCTCATCAAAATAAATATGTTGCAGGTTTTAGTCTAGTCAAAGTAACATTCAGTTAGGTACAAGATTTAATTAACTTAACTCTATGGAAAAAAATCCCAAAATTACCCCGTTTTCAATGTTTTTTCAATGTTACGACGGAATTAATTATATTTTAAAGAAATTATTTGTACTTAACTAAAGATATTACAAAAATCTAAACATTTTCGCAGAGTTTGACTTGATAAAATGATTATCTTAAGCACTATGTTCATTTAAATAAATACAAAATGCACAATGGTGGCTGGCGGTAGATAACATTACCGTGGTGGCGGCTGGGCAGGCGCGCCCTCCTAGCGCTTACGGACGACGCTGCAGGAATACTTAGCATTTTACTTATCTCATTATTATATATATATATAGGCCTTCTCATTGATTTCGATGACGGCAGTCCTAGAGTATTCAAGACCAAGTTCGATATAGCGAGCTATATTAGAGCTCATGATAGAAATAATAATCTTTAGCATTATTATTTTCTGTCAATATCATAAAAAATACTAACGTAATTAGCTTATTATTTCCTTTGATAGATCACCCATAAATACCTTCTTCAACTTTGAAAATCATTATCAAAAAGTGCTTAGGTATTTTATTTAAGTAGGTTTCTTAAAATGTAAAAAAAATCTTAATCCACAACACACTTTCTTTTGATAACTCATTATACTCTTCTCACCACCTGTACGTGCATCTAATATTTGTTTTTGTCGCCTGAAACCAGACACTATTTGTTCACGTTTTAAGGCCATTTTCACTTTCATCGACCATAGTTGGTACACTCAGGAACAAAAGGCACTTTGAATTTAAATAAGCAGTATTGTGACTAGTCTTTGACGAATGGATTGGTAAATATTTTTGTCGGTAATGTTTTGTAATAGGAGATGTGTGTTGAATTTAATAAGTCAATACATTCTAAATTCATATTGCATGTTGCTATACTACTTAGATAAACATACTCGTACAGTAGTAATTTATTATGGTGTTCTATATGTACCTATAACTATTGCCATTGAGCGATTAGACCGCCAATTATCACATAAAAAAAAATTGTTTGTTATAATTGAGTTAGGTACGTGTGCAATAAAAAAAATTCTATTTATCTAGTTCTGTTCAAAGTTTTTAAATGAAGTGAAAAAAATGAAATGAAAGTAATTTTATTTATCCTAAATCTACTTCACAAAATCAAATTTTATCTTAGGATACGACATTATACCTAGATTTTACTGCTTATTTATAGTGATAGGTATATAATACATAGTTGGTCATAATTAGAAAGGCATGATACCTGGCCAGTCTTCCATTGCAACACCCTAAATGGGTACATACTGTGAACTTTATATTAACACTCTCATAATCAGTAAGACCTAATGACTCGATGAATGCAATAAATAAAATACTGAATACTGAAACATTTCTGTGCGTAAATGTACAGCCTAAGATAAACGGGACTCGCAATTGAGAGTAACATTTTTTATATTTGTTTTTCCCTTAAATCTCTGACCGTAGCTAATAGCCTTTTTGTGTATAACAATATAAATTATGGAAATGAATAGACTCTCACTGGCGTCTGATTATTGTCACGTACTTCGTGAGTAAAGAGTTCGGTTTCTAAAAGAAAGGTAGATTCATCTATTATTCTAGTTGTTTGTTTTTGAAGTATTAAGCCTGAAACTAGATTTATAACAAATCAATAAAGCCATCAGCATACTAATTCATGACATTCAGTATTTTTTATTTTTTGAAGTGTATGGATAAACCTTCATACCTGTGTTTGACCACAATCTCACCTGTTGGTTTAGTTTATTATTCATTTATAAAACTTTTAAAGCTATCATGGTTATTAACATTAAAGTCATTAATAACAGAATATTTATCATGATTCCAAAATAAAAACCTAGGCGCAGTGACATTAGTTCTTCGGTGATCATGGCGCATGAAACTGCCGAAATATTGTAAAACTAAAAAATCTAATCATGGTAAATATCTCGTTATAAATTACTACATTTATTATTTTCATTATATAGCTAACTTTACACTTTCATACCAAACCAATCATCATCATCATCAGCCTATACCAGTCCACTGCTGGACATAGGCCTCCCCTAATGAGCGCCATAGCGCCCTGTCTTCAGCTTGCCGCATCCAGCATCTGCCAGCAGTCTTTCGCAAATCGTCATCCCACCTGGTAGGAGGGCGTCCTACACTACGTTTTCGTTTAGAACACGTTTACCCCAGCGGTTGTCGGTTCTTGTCGAAATATGGCCACACCAATATACCTAATATATTATTTATTTATTTTTCTCTTCACCATAGGTTTAACTTAAAACTAAGTTATCACATACAAGTCTCCAGGGCCTCTACTCCGCGGATTACTTGCGTTATAATAATAAATAAATAAATAATGCTGGACAATTCACACAGCATTATCTAGCCTCAAGCTAATCAGAGCTTGTGTTATGGGTACTAGATAACTGATATACAAAATACAATACATTACATAGATAGATATTTTTATTATACATAGAAAACGACCAGAACACCCTGAACAAATGTCTGCAAATCGTACACACATTTGTCCCGAGGCGGGAATCGAAGCCGCAACCTTCCAACCGGCCGTCTTGTATGAACATTGTTAAAGATCTTACCATCTTGTTATGGTGGTAGTAGATCAAGCTGCCTACTATTTGTAGCGAACCTACTTTATTCGCACAAAACCAATCATGGTATTCTGTAACTCAGGTAACGTGTCAAAACTCAAACCCCTTTGCAATCCATGTCAAAACAAGTTTCTAATTAAATTAGTCTAATAATTTTCAGAATTTAATTACTAAGTTCAAGCGAATCATGAATTCCAACTTGATATTAAATAGTTCCTGGGAAAATTATAAAGTTCAGCACAGCGCTGTGAGCATAGCGACTAGCGAGTTACAAGATAGATTTAAATGGAAAATATGGCAACTAACAGTTAAAAAAAACTCTTAGAAGCTTCTTTACTTAAGTCATATCAAAGGGACAGAAATCAATATCTGTACTTCCATGACTGATTTGAGTTTAAGAATTGAGCCTTTTCTTATTGTACATGTATTGTATCCAAGGAAAAAGTAAAATTTTGGATTGATTGATTGGAGTTAACAGAAAAAAGAAAATCGCAAGTCTCGATAGACCTCTCTCTAAATCTCATCTTTAGATCTCCTCGAAACTTCAACCTCGATATATATCAAGTAGTACATCTTTTTGACGAGAACTGAAATGGCGGGTTGGAAGTTAAACTTAAGCACTCTTTAGGTTTATCTTCTTGCCAATCTTTCTGAATCTGATCTTAAAAATTACTTTAACTCGTTCACGAGAAAAATATTTTGATTGACATACACACAGACATCGCATTTCATCTGGAGCTGACAAATACCCTGACTCCACCTCACTCGTCATAAATTTTAAACTTCTCAGTTGGAAATGGAATCTTTTAATTCAGGAAATTCCAGAAATTCAGTTTCCTAGGAACTTATTAAAGTGGAATATCATGTTAAATCTACACTTCTCACTGTCATACCGTCACAAACTCATCATGCGTTTACAGTCGAGATCGTTTCGATATGGTTCTCATTGACACTTATTAAATCGATACACGGTCGATATAACGAGAATTGATTGTCATCGTGGGATAATATAGAAGCATTTTTTTCAACCTACTAGCTTCTAGCTTTGTACAAATACTGAGACACGTTAAATAAATAAAATGACATAAAAAGACCCATTTCACATACATAAATAATATTATTTTTTTTTTATTACGTTTGTGCACTTAATAGAAAAATAAAAATATTAAAAACAGAAAAAAAACAAAAAAATGTATCGCTTTTTTGTTTTTTTCTGTTTATGTACCAGTGCCTGTATATCATCATCATCAACCAATGTTAGTCCATTGCTGTACGTAGTGCCTGTATATGAAATTGGTTAAATAGTCGAAAACAGCCTTTAGTATTGTGTGAGCGACTTAGTCGACTCCAGAAGGCCTCGCTCACTCATAATATCACTCATATATTCATATTAACAGAGATCTACAGGGAAAATAGACAAAGGTAGTTCATGGTAGAATTCATAATTTTTAAACAACAATGTCAAAAATAATTAATATTAAATATCATTACTTGTCTATCCGCTTATTTTGTAAGCCTAAAAAAATGATTGATTTATAACTTGGAAACTGTTATCGGGATGAACTCAATGTATTCGTTGAACAATAAGATGATTATAACTGTTTTATAATTGTTACAATAATTTTTTCTACACATAAATATTACTTATGTTATAAAGAAACATTTTTTTACAATATAACTGTATATAATCACTATACTTCCATCTCCACAGTTAAAGTACAGATCAATCTTCCACCTCTCAAAGGTAGCCGCATACTTTGAAATGCAAATCATTAATCGACGACATGACCTGCATATTTAAACTGCCAATAAATCGAATATTCGGCTGATAACGTCAATTAGTATGACCCTCGAAACCTGTGACATCTGTCATAACTTTAGGGAATTAGGGTCATCATGTGATTCGGTCGTTTATCGTGTTATATAAATCACGATGATGCATAAGTACTGCATAAGTTATTAGAAAGGTGATATTTCCGCTCTGTTGTGTCCATACGGTATTATAAAGGTATACTACAACTATGCTTTAAATGTATTTTATAAAAAAAAGTATTTTTTACTGAGTTTAAACACAAAAGTGGCAAAAACAGCACGGCGGTTTTGTATGACATTTCAGTGCATGAAAAGAATATTGTAGGCACCCGACGGTATTTTGCTGACTTGTCGCCTTTCTTCCGAATTTACTTTTTTTAATCAATTTCATTGGCCAGACTTACATTTTCAAAGCTTTAAAAATCATAAAAATTCTCAAATATTTCACAAGCAAGTGGCTTCAATTGAGCCTTAGTTTTTGGACAATTCATTCATTTTTGAGATTTATTGTTTCTATCATAAAAAAGTATAATATTTTTTGCTATTGCTCTTTTTATTACGCATCGCAAAGGTTTCTGTTTCGAAACTGCGTATTTATCAAATCTAAACTCGAACATCTTTCATCTAAATATGAAATAATCCCAACCCATATTTTAACCTCTCGGCTCTCCCTAAATTCTTCTCATAAATCAAATTCCTCAAGAAAGCGATCTAGCACAATGGCTCAGCTAAATTTCTATAAAATTACCTCGGAATATCTCGCAGAATAACGACGTGTCTACATTGTCTTGTTAATTAACTACAGAATGTCACTCCTGGTTTCCACTGGGCCAAAAATGTGTAGAATGTTACCTGAACCACGCCACAGTGCAACAATAAAAGCTGGTATAATACTGTCGAAAGTTGGTTCCTCTTTACCAAAAGACTTCAAAATCACACATCAAAAACATAAACACATCAAAATGCGTAAGAACACAAGTTCCGTATAAAACCTGAGTTCTAACTTCTAAGCAGTTGCGTTGACCTAACTTGAATTGAAAACCTAGTTACAACCTTAAAATATTTTCGGAAATAACTCAAAAGTCGTAACTGGATGTTGGGTTTTTTTTCACGTCAAAACTTCTCAACAATTGAAATCGATCGGAAATTTATTTTACTAGTTATATATCTGGAAAAACTAGAAAAGCCTAGGCTTGTATGGATGGATAGAAGCTTGTAGTATAATTTGATCACTAAGCCAGCTGATTCCCTGAATGGCTGTGACGCGTTTGAGGAATTGTGCTGCCCGTGCCATGATTTATGTTAGTACCAAATTCTCGAGATAGCTGAATTGTGTACGAATTAGGTCGCTGACTGTGGGGGCATTCTAGCGAACCATTCTGCTTCATTGTGATAAATTGTGCGATAAGCATTGAGAGGGAAAACAAGAGACTAAAGCTTATACGCAATTGCGTATCAAACGCGCGGTTAGCCGCCCGACGGTGTATGCGTTCGAAATGAGCGGTTGCATATGAAATGATTTTCATTCTTCATAATGTGGAGAGTAATGTAAAATAACCTTTATACGTGAACAAGTACATTATTATAAGCTAGTAGGTACACGGGTTTTTTTATGAAAATGTCGTAAAAAGAACACGAATTTATTCCATGCTGTTGGTTTCAGAATAAGTTTAATAATGTTCAACTTCGGAACGATTTTTGAAAGGATGCGGCATATTTTTATTTTCATTGTGACCTGATTGTGAACATCCAAAAGCGGATTTGATAAATTGACTCATGCAGTATTTGAATGGTTGCATACTTTTACAAAGGAAAACCCCACATTCATCTGTCATCGTTTTTTTGGTAAGTCAAATTATGCAACCATTCTTTGCAGTTATATGATTCACCCTGAACGTATATGATTCTTGCATTTGAGCAGGTCCGAATTCTGTTAACCAATCACTTTACTATGACTGTGGTTCCGATGTAGAATCGTCCATATATGAAAGAAACTATATAGAATGTATGGTAGGTACTTTGTACGTAGATATAATAAAGAATGACCACCCATGACACTTTTGACACACATCCCTCCATCAGTAATTTCTTTCATCAAAGGTAAAATGCCAAAATGTGTCATTTTGGACGACATCATTGTGATGGTGAAGCGAATTATTTAGTGGAATGAGGCCTCAGTTTTATAAAAGTGATGTTATAGAACTGTTATTTTTTTATGTAGATTTCATACCGTTATCACATCGTTTGGCTAGCACTTTCCGTATCAAACTGTTATCAAAATATTTCAAACTACTACACAAATTATATGCCTTGTCAGCGATCGGCGGTTTCTCTGATATAAATTTGGAAGTATTTCCAATTAGAGCACCAATTCTAGGAACACCACATTCTAAATGTGGTGCACCTATTTTAATCTCATTAAGAGCACCCACAGAGAAGTAGTTTCTAGTTATGGGTTTTGATATAACTAGCTGCAACTTCTGCAATTAGATCGAGATATAAGATAATCATACATAGTTATGGAACTAAGATACTAGGTAGAAGCACTTCCTCTACTCGAACGCAACTCTGTTAAATAAGCACGTCTCAAGAGACAAATTTTTGACAGATTTTCACTGAAGACTTGAGACGTGCTTAGTAAATCTGAGTTTGAGTATTTGGGGGGTTATCCACGTAGTTCAATTTTGATTGATTTTGCTTCTGTAACTTTGAATATGCGTGTTCTTTTTTGTTTCTAACTTAGAATAAACTTTTCTTTCTTTGTTGCTTGCCTACCACCTCCAAAAAGCCTTTACTCGGTGTTTTTTATGCGGTGTAGCTCGCACAAAGATGTCAATTCCAGGCCGTTCTTTGTTCTCGACACGATTAAATTGCAGCTGTATATGGAAATGTACGGCTTGTTTCAATCATGTTGTTTATTTAGAGAGGTTTTGTTATGAACGGTTTGTGGGATCAAATAATTCAAGAAGCTTATAATATGCTTTGTTGAAATACTGTCAATAGTCATTGATTAACTAAAACTCTAGGCTAGGGGGGGGGGGGGGGGGTTTGTTGCAGGGCCATTGCAGAAAAGATCTACCACTAAACTGCGATCCCCAAACCGCATGCCCAGCGTTGAGGATTATGGGCACTATCCCCCATAAGATAAAAACCAAGGCGGCGATTATAAAGGGTAGGCCTGCGTCCAGCAGTGGACCATTATAGGTTGTGGGGTTGAGGTGACTAATAGTCATAATCAACAACTTATTAACATTACATAGTCTACGTTCACAGCTGGACATAGACTTCCTTAATGAACGCTATAGCGTCCTTTCTTTAGCTTACCTCACCAAGCATCTGTCAGCAGGCTTACTCATTGCCATCATCATCATCATCAGCTCATGTATGTCCACAGCTGCACATAGGCCTTCCCTAACTAGTGGTAGCATCAAAATAGAAGAACGTTATTTAATCAAGGTAATCTTGGCTTAGATCTAGATCCTGTGTGACTTATCCAGCATTGTTTATTGAAACGCCAATGCCCGCTCTGAACTGGACTTATAAAATAAGTTCTGCTCTTGATCTAGAAGCTAGGTATATATTTTGGAAGCTATTGGCAAAGTAATTTTGCGTATTATTTTCCGGCATTTGCACGTCTGAATCAGTTTTCTGGTACCGCAATGTTGAAACAGTCCGACCAACATGCCTCTGTGGTTTGCTGAGTTTACAAATTTCTAATTATGCGTCACGAAGATCCTTTTTATGATTCAGCCACATGTGTTTCGTTATAATTATTTCCGAGACTCGACTTAACCCGAATTCGGGCACTTGAAGTGGAAGGCCGAATAATTTTGCTTGCACTTCCGTTTTTGGTACAAGTATAGCAAAAAAAAAAACTAGGGCAAGATCTTGGGTAAAACTTGGTAATGTTTTTAAAACAGCCCCAGGTTACTTATCAGCAAAAAAAATTACAATCATATAATAGAAACAAATTGGAACTAGTATTTACCAACAATCTACAGCTTCCCCAAGACGCTGGCTGCATTGCCCCGCTGTATGGCAATGCTGATGCGTCACATGATGAGTCACGCGTCTCTTCAACCAGACGCTCAGATGTTTTTTTATACACGGAGAGCCTCGGTACCCTACGGACCTTGGGTCCAGTCTAGGACCTCGACTCTAAGGGGAGCAACTGCGTATGCTCGGTGGAGACCTGCATATTTGCACCTAATGAGATCTTCGGCCGAATCCCTCACAAAAGGCCCCAGCTAACCCCCAAGGGACTTAGGAAGGTTATTTGTCGCAGGTTGTTTGTTTGATTACTTTCTGTGACCTGGTTTACCATAATAGGTCGCACCAAATAATTTAGCAGCTGATACTTTACAGAAGACTTAAGTTTAACCACAGATAATAATTATCTACTCAATACTCTCGTTTTCTGTTTCTGGCTCAGTATACCGAGCCTGAATTCTCAGCTTTCTGGCATCTCTAGTAATTTGTTTGCATAACGCGAAACTTCAGTGGTATGTACTAGGTACACGCCAGTCGTTATACCAATTAAAATATTCATGTGGAGACGTAGGCTTTTGTGCAGACTTTCAAAGTTGCTGGCAATAAAATGTTAATAAAATTGTGAGTCATTTCTGTTAATTAACTTTAAGAAGAAAACGATTGCAAAGAAATGAATTATATACAAATAATTTATTAACACGCGCTATATTTTAACAACGTGGTATTTGGCAGAGAAAAAATAAAATGTTGAAGTTCATGATGCGAACGTGGCGAAGGATTTAGGGGAGGCTTTTTACACAGTAGTGAGAGGGAATAACTTGGTAACAAAATTATCTATCAATATAGAATATAGAACAAATATAGAACAATTTCCACATAGAGACATATACATAGAGATAGATAAGACATATCACATTAGTGACAAATTTGCAGTGTGCCCTCTCCTATTTGCACGCCAGTAGTGGCAAAACATGTACCTAGGTTATAATCTTAATATATAAAAGATTAAGCGATTTTCTGGGGACAACGCCCAGCCCAAACCGCTGAAGCTAGAAAGCTGAAATTTGGAGGGTAGGTACCTCTTAATACACAAGCTCCCGATAAGAATTCAATTTCAGGGGTGAATTTTGGGATTTTGAAGTATTTTTTGGTGTTTTTTTAACTCTTTAACCGGTGGCCCGATTTTCGAGAATACCACAAATTCAAAAATATTTAACACGTGTTTCAAGATATTTCAAAATATTTATGAAAATTAGGTAAATGGCTTTATGAAAGTTTGAAAATCGAACCTTTGCTTCTTATTAGTGGGATTAGATTGAAGAGCAATACAAATCGTATCTTCTACGCGAGCGAAGCTGCGGGCGCTCCGCGCTACTTAATTGATATCTTAACATAATTGCATGCTCACACCATGTTAATACTTATGTTTTAAACAAATAAATGATTCTTCTTCTTCCTCACAATAATAATAATAATAATAATGCTGGACAATTCACACAGCATTATCTAGCCCCAAGCTAAGCAGAGCTTGTGTTATGGGTACTAGATAACTGATATACATAATATAACACAATACATAGATAGATATTTTTTATTATAAATAGAAAACGAGCAGAACACCCTGAACAAATGTCTGCAGATCGTACACACATTTGTCCCGAGGCGGGAATCGAACCCGCAACCTCCTGCGTAGGCAGACCTTCGCCCACTGCGCCACAGAGGTCGTCAATAGTTCAACAATAGTTACTCGTAAATGTGGGAGTAATTTTATAAGCTAGGTATTTCTATCAAAGTATACAAAACGCGCGGAACAAACAGAATTTGCATTCATAACATCAAAATTCATCACCTGCCTAACATTTGATAGGACGAATTCATCAGCATAATGATATGATAAGTACAGCTAGCATAAATTAACCCACCCGTTTATCTTACGTATTCGTGACTTCGCATAATGGCCCCCCTGGTTACTATTGACGGGGTATAAGTGTAAGAATTTGTCACAAGTTTGAGCATCAGAAAATATGGCCTCTAGGTACCTGTTCCCCAAACTATTTATAAAAAAAAAACAGTGCTCTATTTCCATTTAAACCACAGAAAACTCTTGGACACGTCAGATATTTCAAATGTACACACATTATACCATAATTATTTGAGCGTCTGGTCGAAGTGACGCGTGACCCGAGAGCTGATCTCTGGCACAGCGCATCAGCATTGCCATACAGCGGGGCAATGCAGCCAGCGTCTTGGGGACGCGCGCGACTGGTATTTATATGGATCAGTTGAGCTTCTTGTAGATAGTTTGCAACAGTATGCAGTTTACTAGTATACTATTTCTAATTTGTTTCTATTATGTTTGATTGTAAATGAAAATAAGGTCGTCACTTACAAACAAAAGAAGTAATTTGTCTACCTAATAAGAAAAGCTAAAAGCAAAGCGAACAAAGTTTATATGTTCAAATGAATTATTTTCAATTCATCCAGACAATAAATGTAATGATTGTGATAGGTTGAGATTACTATTTCTTGATTTATAGAATTTGTGGTCTGACTCAAAATCTCACCAACATAAAGCGTGCTGCTTTCTTGCAGAGAAACCCCAGTCGTGTGTGGTCCACAAACTCAGGCTGTCTCCAATCGGTCTCGTTTCATCACTCTATGCCGAGCTAGGAAGCTCGGAACTTGTACATTATGTATTTAGTACGACGGACTGAGGCATAACTTCATGTACAGAATTTCACCAGGCTTAATTATTACTTGTGAATGTTAATAGAAGTTTTAGTCTTAACTTTCCGTCAACCGACGCTTCAGAATATAACTTTGTGAACGATTTTAGGGCTCCGGTGCACACAAACACAGGTGCGTGCGAACTTCTAAGCTCCCTTACAAACTATTTTGCAAAGAAATTTTGTATACATAATCGGATAAACTAATTCTTTGATTCGATTGAAAAACTAAAACGTTACAATCATAGCTTAATTGTGAAAAAGTGTTAGATTTAGAATTGGCTATGTAATCATAATCATCATTATAAATGAGAGCGAAAATTCATTTTAATTTATTTTCAAGCGTATTACTTTCCACTAGTTTACCAAAAATTAAAGTGGACAAAATCAATAACACCTTATGTAATAATAATAATTATTTATAAGGCTGTTTATAGTATAAAAATTTGACTTGTCTAAGTGTTTATTTTGTAAGCCTTAAGAAATAAACGTTATTGGAATTGAATTTCCCTCTCATTAAATAATGATTTTGTTTTTGAAATCTAAAATGTTGTAGTTAAACATAGATATTTTCTTTCCGATTGTGTATGCAAAATTTCATCAAAATCTGGGACGTAGTTTCCAAATGAATCAAAAAATACGTTTGTATGGGGATTTAGTGGCTCAAATCCAACTTAAAACTTAATTCTGAACTTCTGTTTACTGCTTACGACTTATTGATGCCAGGTTATTATCGGAGACCAAATGACAATGGATGATTCCACAGTATTATTGGTATTGTTATCTAAAATTAATTTTCATTGGACTTATTATATGTACAAAACCTGGCCCATTATCCAGTTTGACATTTATAAACGCTTAATAGCTCATGAACAGCTCAATACGGTCCACTTTCGCACGATTATAATTAAATCGGCTCTTATTGGGGCTAATCCACTGGATCCGATGCTCGCGATAACTTTGTATTGACGTCGTTTCATTTAAATATTCATGACTTATATCTTAACAAAAAGCAATTTGGCCTTATTCAAATCGCGATTTAGTTTAGTGAAGTTTCAAGGTGGGACGTGGTGGAATTTAATCTGAAATTGCTTTTTTTGCGAGATTAAACTGGGCCTTGTATAAATTACACTTCCGACCAGCTATAAATATCAAAGGATGTGAGAGCGATAAATAATAAATTATCAAAATTAATTATGATGTACTTCTCGATAATTACAAGGCTATTTATTGAATCGGACAGCAGAAGTCATAAATAAACTAAAAACCGGTGATCTTACCAATATTATTAATGCGAGAGTTCGTGCCGTTGTAACGATGTTTGACCCAAGACAACTTCAAAAGTACTGAATTGATTTTGCTGACATTTTGCACACCTAAAAATCTGGACCTGGAGTAACGCTACTTTTTTTTTCTTAAAGCTGCTATACAAAATAAAAGACAGAGCCTTCGTATCTTAGAATGTGAATACAAACCATCAATTACAAGCGCCGACACCTGAACAAGTTTGTAGTGGCGTGACTAACGCGAGAAGCTGTCGTAGGACTATGTCCAAGTAACTACGCTATTCTATGAACAAGTTCGTATGAGCACGTTTACCTTAGCCAAACTCGTTGTAGAATCTGTAAACAAACAGTTTTTTCAAACTTCCAGTCGATCATAAAACCACCCGCTTTTCAAAGTCAGTTAGTCGCACACCGTCTCGCATAGATATAAAAAGTCTAGTAAAAAGATGCCTTCACTAATAAAACAGCTAGACTAAAATAGACTATTATTATGTGTTATTACTCATTCATAATGCTATTAGATCTTTAGATCTTATGACAATAGGCAATAATCACTCGTTAAAGTACCTTTAATAGCGACACCATTGTCAATCTTAGAAATACGTTTATGGGAACTAGAATAGATATGGATTAATCGGTCCCGTATATTTAACCATCAATAATAGGTATTCGACTGTGCCTCAGCAGAGTGCAGCGAATCGTTATGTAGGTATATGAAGTGAAGGTTCGAATCGTAGTGAAAAAATTCTATGTCTATGGTTCGAATTGTAATCAACAAAAAGGCCCAATCCTGCTCCAGCACCCCTAGCACGGGGATTGTTGTCTTGGGTAGAATAGACAACAATGACATCGCATTGCCATACATTGCGTAATTTTTTTAAGTATATGGAGTGCGTTTGAAACAACTTACGCATTCTATGACAAAGTGACGTTATTTGTCTCTATTCTACCCTAGACAACAATCCCCGTACTAGGGGGTCTGGTTAGTCTGATTTTAGTATTTTATAGTAAAACTAGATTTTGCCTGGGGTTTCGCACGCTTTTCTATTCAAACCTTTTTACTTTTTTTAGTTGAATTGAAACCTGATTTCAACTAAAAAAAGTAAGGTTGGTTTTACGATTGTGTAGGACGAGTGTAGGAGTTAAAGCTATTTCTATCCCATAGGAACTGATTTATGGTATAAAAAGTAATTAAACCTATTTTGGATACCAGGATTAGAACTTCATCTATGCAAAATTTCAGCCCGATCAGTTCAGTAGTTGAGGCGTAAAGAATTACCAAACATCCGTCTATCCATCCAAACTTTAGCATTTATATTATTTGTATGATAGTTTTCTCCTAACGTAAACATTTTTGCATATATCAAACGAAATCTTAAATCGGTCACCTCATATGACCACTTTGTAATGTACAAGATGTTTTTGGAGACCACAAGCAAGATTCGGGGAGCCTGGTCCCAGTGGATTCAATATAGTGATCTGATGATTTTGAGGTTTTCTTAAAAAAAAACCATTCATTATTTTGACTGCATTGTGCTAAAAAAGTTGCAATCGGAAGTCAGTGAAGTTTTTGATGTATTCTATGAGGCAGGCTAAGCTAAGCCTACGTTTAGCCTGCTGCTCGTGGTTAATCGTCCGATTTTAGAGTTTCAATTCAAAGATAAAGACAATAATTTTGATAATCTTACCAATACCTATCCAGCGAATGTATAAGGGTATGTCAGGGTACACTCTTTTAGCAGTTTTCAAAGGACGTAAACCGCTGACCGAAAAAACGTGGCCTAACTAAAATTTCAAATAACAAATATTTTATCAGACTCGACCATAAAAGCCAACAGCCTCATCATCAAACATGAATGACTCTACACCACCATTTCATACATACGTGAGTGATGACTGTAAATGTACAGTTAAGTTCAGTTTCATAGCAAATGCATGGAATATTTCCTAAGCTGCCATCAAATTTTGTCAAACGACCACCGGGCATTGAACTAAATGTTAATGTTATTGTGTAGGCAAAATCCATGAAAACACTTTAGGTTTAGGAAGTCTGGCTCAGGAAAGAGATGCGTGGAGCGACCAGGGGGACGCTTTTGTCCAGCAGTGGGATATACCAGATATACCTGATTGTAAATGTCAAGGAAGTATTTTTATTTTGCGGACTGACCTATTAATCAAAGTTAGCAGGGTTTCTTTCAAAAATTCAAACAACATTCAAATATATTATATCGGTCCATAATTGGTAGCTAGGTAAATAATTTTATTCCATAGGGATTAGTTATGTATCTCACCAAATTATGTTATCATTTAAGGTGCATACCCCACCCAAAGAGAGATACGAAAATAGATTTTGGTGGCCACCAAGGGCAACTTCGTATCTTCTGCCTAAACTAAATAGAATAAAACTATTACAGAGGCATTAAAAAAAAGCTTATTATAGGTATCACAAACTGGACGATAGATTTTTGAAAATTCCTTTGTTAAACGGAATAATAACAAAGTAGGTGGTGGCGCTAGTTTGGGTGGGGTATGCGCCTTAACTACAAAAACCTTTTATGGTGTTGTGACAGTTTATGCAGGCCGGAACAAGAATCGAATGCAATGCGATCTGTTAACCCTAATCACACGCATTAGAAAATATGACTAGCAAACAGAGAAATCATTCACCGCTCAATGTGTGACTATTAAAATCAAGTGAAAACATTGTTTCCGCAACCATTGATGGCGATCTATTTTTTTTACAACTATCTCTTTCTTGTCCATCGATCTCTTTCTGTCGAGCGTGACGATCCGCGCTCATTTGCTTATTTATCTTTTGTTTAGTAAAAACATTTCACGCGTTTTAACTTTGCCATTACGTCCATTGTTCAATTTGGGAGAACGGTTTTTTCCGACGCTCTCTCAGAGAGAAGAGAAAGAAAGTTGAGATATGTCACGAATGAGATTTTATCGGCAAATATTGATGGCAAAAATGTCGTGTTTCTTTAGTCTCGTCTTTTCGTGATAGTATCTAGAATTCGGTTCGTTTCTCGTGAATTCAATAAATTCTAGAACGGGCGCCTCGCCGTCTGCATTTTTGTGTTTGGAGTGGAGGGGAAATACTCGAATTTATCGTATAGAAACCAGCGCCGCTACTACCTTCCTTCGGCTTCTAGCGGTATATTACTGAGACAGGGACCTTTTTGGACTTCTATAACACTATGCTTGTTTGTTTCCGTTCTTTGTTTATAGTCATAATGTATCTTAGACCTCCTAATATAACATCTATTTTGTGTCATATATCTACTACTTTGCGTGAAGTTCTTTGGAATGACGACTTGGTTGAGCGTCTCGTGGTCCAAGGCAGAATGGAGGGCAAGAGGTCTCGCGGTCGCCTCTCCACCACCTCTCTGACACAGTCCACCATGACCGAGTGCTCCAACATCGCAACCAACAGGGAGCGATGGCGGCGCATCGCAAGAGCAGCCGTTCACCAGGACCCATCACAACCACGACCACTCTGCCAAGAGTGAATGACTAAGAAGAGGAAGTTCTACTACTTCTATTTCTGGGTTCAAACAAATATTATTTTCTTTCTTTCTTTATCTACTCTTAGCTAAGACTACGTAACAATTCATAACACTTAGTAGGCCAACGCAGCGGTAGGTATACCACAAACATTGTAAGTACTATTGTACAACCATGACATGAATAATTATAACAATTTTTCTATACATCTACAACCGAACTATCAAGTAAGCTGTATTAGTGAAAGTGATAGTATCTAACTAGCAACAATAAATTTGAATGAGACAAGACGATTCGTCTCGGCTATCGTGTTGTAGAAACGTTGGATGTAGAGTTTGTAGAGCTTAAGATATTGAGTCTAGTTTTAACTGCTTTTTTACCTTACTTATAAGGTTTTAGGTTATACTAGCGGTGGGCCCCAGCTCTGCCCGTGTATATTCTATAGATTATGATACGCAGTGATAATGTAGCTTTCTAACTGCAAAAGTATTTTTTGAAATCGGTCCATTAGTTTAAAGTTTATTAGTTACATACAAAAATGCAAATGTTTCCGCTTTAATATTAGTGTAGATTGAATGGTTTAAGTTTATGGGAAAAAAAATAAGGTGATGTGAAAACAAAAAGTAGGTATGGAATGTTATGGATTAGGCAGCAATAAAATCTGAGGGTCAGAGAAATCTAGAGTCATGTATGTGATAAAGGACTTTTTTCCACTAACTTTAAATGATATTTTTCAGATTTCATCAACATTCCTAACAAATTTTTTCTGGCTAGATAATAAAGTTTTATATATTTTTATAAGGCTTTATAGTATACTAAAGTACCTATTACCTGTCATACGTTGATGACCGTACTGGCTATTTAGTAAATATGATTGGTATCGCAGATATGTTTTATAGCTTCCTGTGAGCTTACAAAAACGATAGCAGCTGGACAAGCAATTAATTCATAGAAAACGTATTTCACCGCGCTCCGCTATTTATCTCAAAACCGCATCATATAAATCTTGGCTCTTGGAAATCTTGAAGTTGAATTTGTCGTTGTAAACTTGTAAATGTTGTTTTCTAAATGTATCATTTACGATAACAGCAAGTGAATTGCGAACTGCTGTAAACAACACAACAGTGATTTGAGTGGCCAGTGGGAACAGATATATATATGATCAGTTCCCTGCAATATTTTCCATAAAAGCTGTCAAAATTCTGCCACCATTTTGTACCTGCTGTTTACATGATCAGATCACCATAGAGGACTGTCTATATTTCTCTACCGAACTTCCTCCGCCTTCTTCATTCATGCCGCTGAGGTTTAGAACATGCTCCCTGCCGCTGTTCTTCCCGTCAATTACAACCTGGGTCTCTCCAAGACAAGTGGGAATAAGTATCTCCTAGACCTTCGTGATACATCGTCAGCCTCATCTTCACTTTCCATCAGGTGAAATTGTGGTCAAACAAAGGTCTATAGATTATAAAAATAACCCGCTTCTCGTCGCCAAACAACTCTTTCGGAAGGCCAGCAAATTAATTATACTATCTAAGCATTGGGTTATTATTGTACCTATTACTCTAACTATCAAACTTACTGTAAATTAACACAATGTTTTGTTTTTGTATTAGCTGCAAATAACATATTGTGATACACACTTTCATTCACATTATTTTTTTAATGTTTCGTAAACCTTTTTCAAAGAAAGAACCGAAACACAGTTATATTTTATGATTTCCCCGGTTGTTCCTTAATCAGTTACGTAGAGGGAATTTGTACGATTCCCTCAACGTAACTGGTTACGAAACTTCGTTATGCGGTAACGAAGAAGCACTCAAGGTAAATTTATGATCCATGTCCATAATTTGCGGCCCCAAAAGCGTAAACTGCAGCTGGATTCCCGCAAGTTGTAAAATATCAAGGATTTACGATAGAAAGTAGCGGTTTTTGGAAAGCTGAACCCCTCAGACACTCAAGATTAAAAGGCTGACAATTGTCCATAAAATTTCGGACGCCGCCATTTTCCGACCTCTATAAAATAAAGTAAGCAAATAGGTCAAACCGTCGGTCGGTCTTGTCAAAGGAGTGATGAATGAACAATAAACTTGAAAACACCCACACACTAATTATTTTTATGGTCTGGCCTTTTTGAGGTATCGTTAAATCATTTTATATGTTGTAATTATTTTTATTTTTGCCTAAAGTATTTTTACAAATTGTAAGTGCCACTGAGTCTCATCCATTTTTGATTTTGCCGGAGGAAAACGTTTGATTAATTTTTTCTACTAGATCCATGGTTTCCACGGTTCAGGCTTAGTCTTGTAAGGAAGCCGACGAAAATCACCTTCTTTTATTTTTAGTTAAGGTGTTCAATAAGTAATGTAGTTTAAGTTAAAGTTTATAAGTTATTAGATGCAAATAACATATTTATTTGCATCTAATAACTTATAAGCTTTACAATAACTAATAACTTACTGTTACTTTACTCATTCAAAATCTAGCCCCAAAGTATGCAGAGCTCGGATATCGGAACTTATAATAATATAGCATTATTATATTGGTCTGGGTGTTTACTATGTATAATAAAAAATATCTATCTATGTAATGTATAATATTATGTATATCAGTTATCTAGTACCCATAACACAAGCTCTGCTTAGCTTGGGGCTAGATAATGCTGTGTGAATTGTCCAGCATTATTTATTATTATTATTATATAGCATTATTGTATCTGTCATAATAGTAACTAGTGCAGATTTTTTTTTATTTTTACATATTTTAAAACATCCATTAAAACACCCAGACTCATAAATATAAAATATGTAAGTATATGTGTTGGAAGCGTGCCTAAGACACTGGCTGCATTGCCCCGCTGTATAGTAATGCTGATGCGCTGTGCCAGATACTCACCAGCTCTCGGGTCACGCGTCGCTTCGACCAGACGCTCAGATAATTTTTTGAAAACCCGGAGAGCCTCGGTACCCCACGAACCTAGGGTCTCGACTCCAAGGGAGTAAGTAAGTAAGTATATTAATAAATATAATTTAAGTATACCTATTTAGGTACGAGCTTTGGTAGCGGACACTTGAAGTGGGTATTTCATCTAAAGAATTTATGATTTTGAAGAACACTGTAAAAGATATAAAATGTAACGGATCAAAACATGATAACACCCTTCCTTGTTATATACCAATAAACTTCGATTATGAATTACCCAATGAAAGCTCCCAAGTAGGCATAAATCTAGATCAAATTGTGTTTCGCTCTCATAAAATCACCCGTCAGTTATAGTTACACAAAATTCGATTTATATGTAAATAATGTAGGAATTTCGATGAAATGTGCTCTACGCTTCTGTTCCAATATCCTATATTTCGTTCAGAGATCACAAATATTGGTCTCTCCACATGGTGTTTCATTTCCTCTGAGATATAAACGCGTCGAATGCAGCTGTAAAACTTTACAGCCATTTTCAGGCGAAATAAAACGAATACCGTGGAGTTTTGGTACAGCTGGAGAGTTTTCTCCTTTAATTTTCTCAACTTCAATTATAAAAGTACCGTCTCATCCAAGTTAATTTGGTTTTACTTCATTATAAATACACCTAACTCGAGATAATTAACACGTATTCTTTGTTCCTTCTCTTTATTGCCATTTCTACACAATGAATCCAATAAATAACGTAATAAAACCTAGTGCTTACAAGGCATGTAGGTATACGGCTACAAATAGGAAATTAAGGTAGCTCCGAGCCCGGCCTAGCTTCTCATTAATCACTCAAGAAAGGTGCGGTATCGTTACAAATTGCTACAGAAAAGATAACAGTGCTACTGTGCTAAAGTTTCACTCTTAGGGAACCTACGCACTATGCGATTAGCCGGCACGCGGTCAGCGGTTTCGGCAGTCCGAACATGCGGTTGCAATTACGGTAAACCAACTATGACGGTGAACCGGAGCGGGTAGGTATTTACAGACGAGAAACAAAAGAGGTTTGTATTTTTCATACTTTTAATTTCTCCGTCAATAGGTAATATGACTTCAAAAAAAGCTGATTATTTATATTTGTATTCTCCATTGATATAGAAATAAATCTTTATATTTATTTTTGTGTTTTATGATGTTTTTATTAGGAAATTTAATCATTGAAAAGAAAATATTTCAAAACTTCAAACATAATTTTTAAAATTGATGTCACCGTTTTGTTATGGTGCTATAGCGGTATATCTTTTTTGCAAGAAATAAAGAAAGAAAATCAATAATCCAACACAAAAACAACAAACAGGATGCTTTTATTCTTTATTTCATTCTTTTTTTATTTTGATTGATGGCACTTTTAGTAAAAAACTGAACGGTGTCACAGAAAAATGGCGTTGTTTCCCGAGAAAGGTAAAAAAAACTGTGTAAATACTAAGAAATTTGAAGTCAGTTTTGTTTTTTTTTCAAATCAATCAAATTATCTCGTACATATTTTTTTGGATGCGGCCAACTGGACGGCTGACCGTGTTCCAGCTAACCGCATAGTTTGTAAGGTACCTTAGCTAAAAGCCACCTGTCTTCGGGATGTATCAGTCAAGTTGGGTGTGATATCACAAAGTGCAGCAGGGATACCATAGCTACTGTGCTAAAGTTTCCTTGTAATCTAAAAAGTAATCACTTAATCTCGGTGCCACATAAATAAAAGGCTTTGACGCTGTACGGTAACGTTACAAATTGATACAGTAGTAAGATGCTGATTTCTTCTTACTGTATCTTTATGTATAGTGCTGTGATGCTAATTAAACAAACTGTTTTTTTAGGGTTTCGAACCTAAAGGGTAAAACGAGACCCTATTACTAAGACTCTGCTGTCCATCCGACCTTCTGTCTGTCTGTCTGTATCGATAATGATACGGAACCCTTCGTGCGCGATTTGAATCTTTTTTAAAGATAAAGGTAAAGTTAATTATTGTCTGATTAGAAGAAAAAAAAAAACTGGAACCATATTTTTTTGGGACCTAGTAAACCGCAAAACTTAATTTTAAAAGTGTATTTTCAAATTCTGTGCTATGACGTCATACGGGTCGAAAACAAACAATTAGTCATTTAGAAAAGATGTTTTACTCAAACATGAAGTATGCATCGTTTGAGTACTGTGACGTCACAAGGCAGTAAGCGTTTTCTTAGCTCGAAATAAAAAACAAAAAAACTTAGTCATCTTACACTTTTAACATCTGTATCAATGAATATTGGTTTCTAATCAAATACCGTGGAAAATAATTACTGATTTCCCTAAATTTGATATAAGTCAAGTATTATGTGAAAAAGCATTTCTTAAGAATAGATAACTAATAGTTATACTCAAATTCGTATATTTTTATCAAGCCACCAAAATTTTAATCTAAAAAACTTGCGTCAAAACTTGAATCTAAAGTCACAGTGCTCAAACTCATTTCTAAATGACGTTTAAGGCGAAGCGACAACGCCTCAGTAAGGCAGGTGCTGTAAACCACCGACCGTAAACAGTCGCCTTTAATTACACTTTAATGGCACTTAAATTAATTTGTCTCTGACTTTCCACCGCTCGACAATTAGGGACAATTTACAACTCTTTATTTTGATTGAGATAAATGTCGCTGCGCATTTTTATGCGTTTACGGGAGCTTTAAAATCTGTATTACCCGCCAAAATAAGCGTCACCTCCAAATCAGATTGATGTATCATTTAGTCTTATTTTGAGATGACGCAAATTTTGGCTATCAATTCAATACTTAAGATAAAATAAAAAAATCTTTATTAACAAAGTAAATTTAAATCAAATAATAGAATTAAATTGAAACTAATATTTACAATTGAAACAATTGAACTAACTGCACACTGTTGGAAACAAACTACAGGTAGCTCAACTGATCCATCAATACCAGTCGGATGCGTGCCCAAGAAATAAGTGAACAAATTGTACCTTTTTCAATATAGGATAATCAGCCATCTTTAACATCAGTTCAACGTACTTTTGGTTAGATAATGCACGTATCAAAAGTCAAGCATTGTTTATAAGTTTTGATGGCGCAGTAAAGTTATTAATAAATCTGTTTCCATTACCAGCTTTAATATTTTAGATTAGCCACACGGCTAGCCGTGTGGTGCCGGCTTAGAATTTGCACCACCCCAACCCTTCCCGTGGGTGTCGTAAGAGGTGACTAAGAGACATACACCGGCGGGCGGGCAGCAGTGCCTCTTGCAGAATAGATCTACCAACGAACTGCGATCCCCAACTCGCATGCCCAACGTGGGGATTTTGGGCATAACCCCTCTTTAGATTAAAAAAATAGGGGGAGGCCTGCGTCTAGCTGTGGACGATTATAGGTGGTTGAGGTTGAGGAATATTTTATATTAAGTTTTATAGTTCTAGTTTTTAGTGAAACAATGCAAGATAAGATCTTAATTATTTGGCAAGTGTAACGCTAGCCTAATGAACAGGTGTCGGAAAATCCCACGGGATGCATTACCTACGTCTTCCCAATGAAATATCGCCGAAGGAGGTCCAATACATTCTGGGTCCTTCTCGACTTACAACTCCCAAACGTAACTGTTCTGGAAGTGTAATTATAATGATAGAACTTTATCACACCATGATGTAAGTATTCATATAACTGAATTTTAATATGTAGAATTTATTATTAGTTGCGCTTTAATCACGTACCTCAGTGTGTGATTTTGCTCTGCAGTTCAAACATTTTGTTTGTTGTCATTTTAAGGGTCTTCTAGGTTTCTGTACCCAAACGGTAAAATGGGACCCTATTACTAAGACTCCACTGTCCGTCCTTCTGTCTGTCCGTCTGTCACTAGGCTGTATTTCATGAACCGTGATAGTTAGACAGTTTAAATTTTCACAGATGATGTATTTCTGTAGCCGCTATAACATAAAATACTAAAAACAATAAAATAAATGTTTAACCCCTTAAACATTCTAGCTCTGGAACAAACGTGTTTTTTTGCCATTTTTTATAGATACGGAATCCTTCGTGCGCGAGTCTGACTCGCGCTTGGCCAATTTTTTATTTTTACCAAAAGTAATTTTACTAAATGCCGCTAAGGATTTCTCGCCCACTTTGATTTTGCCGGAGGAAAATAGTTACGTTTGATTTTATTTACTTCTCATTCAACATTCCCCAAAGCATTAAAAGCTGATTTCCATTTCCATGTAAATATACTTATAATAGAAAGTTGTGTGAAAACATATTTATGTAGGTACTGTTACTTATAAAAAATTAAATTCTTTTTTTCAAGTCACAAAAAAATATTTGTTCATCATCATCAGCCCGTTGGCGTCCACTGCTGGGTATAGGCCCTCTTTTACACGCTGGTTAACACTATCGAATAGGCTTTCTGGTAAACGTTGACGTTGAAAAATGAGGGTGACCGCGTCTCTGCAAACGTTGTGTAGGACGCTCTCCGGCCAGGTGGGATAACTATCTGCGAAAGACTGCAGGCAAATACTGGATGCGGCAAACTGAAGACAGCGCGCTGTGACTCTTATTAGGGAAGTCCTATGTCCAGCAGTGGACTATACTGATGATGATACGTAGAGATGATGATAGAGGTAACCAAACAAGAAACTGATGCACCCGAAGTCCATGTGCGGTGTTGCTATAGTAAAACCCTTGAGTCCATTAATTCTAGAAAATGTCAAAGTACATGTTTTTACCCCATTAAGGCGGTTTATATTTATTCTGATGGACACTAGAGCCAGCCAATCATTCCTAGTTTGCTTCAATTGCTGTGAAAAGCAGTGTCGGTTTCCTGTCGTCGGCCAGTTAAAAGTTATTTACCGGCACTAAATTAATTTCAATTAGACGAGGCGAACTGTCCGCTAAAGCGTGCCTAGCTATAATGAAGTACACAGACTCGTGAACTTGTCAACCACACTCGGTGATTGATGGAGAGCGGTGCTTCTACCACGAGGAATGAAATGTATAACTACAACTAAAGTTTAGTGTTAAGATGGTAAGGGGCCCGACGGCATGACTCTAGTCCCATGGGTGTTAGAGAGCCCTAAAGTGTGGGAAGCTACATGCGTCGACACACTTGCGCTTGCGCCTTCCTATCTTTCGAGGGCATCCATGAGGGCTGGTGCGACGGCAGATTTGGTCGAAGATCTCAAGAGGTGCAAATACGCAGGTCTCGACTGAACCAACGAATTTGCTCCCATTGGAGTCGAGACGAGATTCCGCGGGGTACTGAGGATCTCGGGGTTTTTAAAAAAATATCTGAGCGGCTCATTGAAGCAACGCGTGACCTGAGAGCTGGTGAGTATCTGGCGCAGCGCATCAGCATACAGCGGGGCAATGCAGGCAGCGTCTTGGGGACGCTTCCGTCTGGTATTGATATGGATCAGTTGAGCTACCTGTGTATTGTTTGCAACAGTCCGTAGTTACCTTAATTTTTCAATTATAAATACTAGTTCTATTTTTTTAATTATTTGATAGTAATTCTTTGTCTTCGGTGTTAAACACTAAAACTCTGGAAACTCGGTTTAGTTTCCAATTTTTTTTTGTTTAACACCAAATGTTATACATATACCAGAGAATTACTACAACGTCTTTGTGGAAACGGTTTTTACTTAAGATAAGCTAAGGTAAAGTCGATAGCGTTACATAAAATTGAGAAGTCAAATAGAGGTAAAAAGACGATTTCACGACGCAGGACTTATGTATACGGAAAATATATAAACAGCAACCTCAACCTCAACAGCCTTTAACCGTCCACTGCTGGACGCAGGCCTCCCCCTGATAATCGCTATATTGGCTTTCATCTCATGGGGAGTAATGCCCATAATCCCCACGCTAGGCAGGCGGGTTGGGGATCGCAGTTCGGTGGTAGATCTATTCTGCAAGAGGCGCTACTTCCTACCTCCCGTATGTCCCTTAGTCGCCTCTTACGACACCCACGGAAAGAGTTGAGGTGGTGCAAATTCTAAGCCGGCACCACACGACTCAAAGACAAACAGCATGCGTTACATAAATTAGTTACGCTTCAGTCGAATGTTTACCTTAATTAATTTCAATCCCAGACTAGATCATTAAGCCCTATCTCTTTGGCTTATACGACGGTAGTACCAGACATTTCTGTAAACAGAGAGTGCTCTAATTAAAATGTTTGGTTTGTAGAAGTTTCATAAAAACTTACTTCTTAGGTGTCTTTATAAAATAACTTAGCGACAGGCTTAGTAAGTTTTTTGTTTGACAACACGAGAGTTGGGGCCGCGATTAACTTTGATGTTGGAGCTCAAGTTGAAAGGAAAGTTCCAGAAGTTAGGTGATCCCGCATTACCTAAACTTTTGGGCTGCCAGAATGTTCGAAATCCTATATATGTTTTCCTTTGACGTACATTAGAAAGTACGAAAACTAGTAGATTAGTGAAGTAGAGAGACTTCTTTGATTTGTACGTTGTTAGATATTACCGATACACCTCTATAATACCTACTCAAACGTTTATTGCATTTTATATATGAACAGAGGTGTTTATAACCTATCTAATTAAGTGTCACTATAGATAGACCCTGGTGGTCACACAATATTAAAAAATACTGTACAAATATTTGTACGATCTGCAGGTATTTGCTCTGGGTGCTCTGGTCGTTTCCTATGTATAGTAAAAAAACATCTATCTATGGAATGTATGTATTGTTGTATTTAAGTATATCAGTTATCTAGTACCCATAACACAAGATCTGCTTTGTTTGGGGCTAGATAATGCTGTGTGAATTGTCCAGGATTATTATTTATTATTATTAATATGTATGGAGAGAGACGTTATTGTTACTAGGTTCGGTATATTTTACTCGTGTGTATTTTTCCAATTTTCCTTTTATATATTCATCAATTGTGTATTAAGCTTTGTGGATATTTTGTTTTTTTTTAACTTTAGTTTTATGGTCATTATAATAGGAGCTCGATGAGTGAAGTTTAACTTTGGATTCTGGTCCTTTTAGCTTTTATATCGTAAGAAGCGAGAGGTTCCAAGATTTATAAAACTTTCTTTCTATCGAATTTGACCTACTTAAGTACCTTGTTTTATGCTGGTTTTCCGTCTATTCTGTTAAATACTACCAATACATTTTCCTTCTCGAATTATAAGTGTAATTACTTGCTCTACCAGTGAATGAAATGCAAAGGTATTTCGCGGAGAACGATACCAATTGCACTCTCCAAAGAACAACCATCCGTAAACACTTTTCCTCCAATTTTCCACATACTCAACACATTAACCCAATTTTAGTTGTCAAAACACGTGAAACTAGCCAGCGGTGCATTTTTACACGCAATGCCGCCTTTATTTGCTAGTTATCAGCGGTTTTAGCAGAAAATGATACCTACAAATGGTAGAAATCAAGTGAGCGCGCGGCGGTTTGCGTGTTTTGTATTGGACAATTTACTGGGGGACGAGTATTTTGTATTGAGTTGATGAACTATTCTTCCTGAATTTGTTAGTTCCATCTTTCATAGAAAAATAATCTTTTGGGAGCTTCGGTGTTACGCTATCTTGTGAGAGTCACTGTTACATTCAAGGCTATTATAACTTTAACGCTGCTAACATTCTGGGCATTCTGCCTTCTGGTGACGGCTTAGATTTTTTGAAAATGGAAATATATGTTGTATTAATACTAGATGTAGTTGTTTTACTTTGGTATTATAATTTGCTTAACAAAAATCTCCCAGATTTTGATGTTAAGCTGTTACTTTTACTGTTTTTTGCTAATACAAATCAAAGTTTCTAGTATGACCTTGCAAAATACTTCGAAAAGTAGTTCCTTTCTTTGTCCAAACAGGGCACTACAAAGCGCTTAATGCATGGAGGATAAGAAATCGTTTTCGTAGGCTTAGGAAAACCTACAGTACAAAGTTTTTAGTATGAGTTGCTTTCTACACCTAGGTACAGAGTAAATGAAACGTACCCAAGACACGATTGCCAAACAAAAGAAATAAAATGTTAGCTAATTGTAAAAATTAAAATCTTTAACCAGTTTCATTTTTATATTCTTTACTTCATTTCCCACTGATGTGACATACTGATGTAGCGACTAGGTTATTCAAACACTAGCTGGAAACTCTCCAACGATCAATATTTTCTTTGCTCGGTTTCCACGTACATTTTCACTTATGGCAACACTGCCTAGTACAGTCACCTGGGAATCGGCACATTGGAAAACTACAACTGACCCATATACAGGCTGGACCAGTTTTTGTACGTGTTAAGCAATCGCTACCTCTCTTGGCAACGTTGATTGAGAGCAACTAGGTACCTACTGGTGTTAAAAGAAGACATAAATTACGAGTGCTACAACGTATTCATTATGGTATACCTATTTATTTATCTAGATTGTGTTAGGTATTTCTAGGTAGGTAGAACTAAATAATAATGAGCTGTGACGCGAGGTAATTTACCAAAATACGCAATTGCGTGTGTCGTTTCGTTAGTACTCTAATTCGGTGTTCAAAAAGTACTACTAAGCTATATTTATAAATATGTACCTTCTTGTCATGTAAGAAATTTTTCTTATAAATAAAGAACTGACTAAAATGTTTTTGATTAGCTGGCACGATTTTCTTTTGTTATTTCCAACAATAATCCACGGTGTCGTCACAAATCCAGGGCTCCAGGTATGCGAAAAATAAAAGGCGATAGCTTAGGCGATTTATTATTTTTATGTACCCTGGTCGAAACGAAAAACGCAATTGTATATTGGAGAAGGTTAATGATGTCCTAGATTCGTTCAGCCGAATTTCGGCCACGGTGACCAGTCGGCAAACGGATTAGGCACATGTGCAGGGCATATTTAATTACAGTGCACAAGTGTGTGTGTAAACACAAATGCACCTCTATTCCCTCACTCTCATAATCCGGGTGCCAGACTGAAACGACGGGAAGATGTTTTTGAAAACAAAGGTAAATAGTCACTTACGTTTT
Source organism: Eupithecia vulgata (assembly GCA_946478455.1). Classification (NCBI taxonomy): domain Eukaryota; kingdom Metazoa; phylum Arthropoda; class Insecta; order Lepidoptera; family Geometridae; genus Eupithecia; species Eupithecia vulgata. The sequence continues at coordinate 3,646,347 of OX297869.1, read as the reverse complement.
GTTATAACGTTGCGTTTTCAGTAGGCAGCAGAAACGGCAACAAGATCAAACGCCTGTGATGTTTCATTTCAAATCTGACTGAAACAAAAATTCGATGTTTCTTTACTTTATCTAAAACCGGGTACAGACTGAGTGATGTTACTTGGCGTAATTTACTATTCGCAGCGAGCATGTTACACCGTGTGTTAAAATCTGTCTCGTTGCTTGTTGCAAGCGCCTTCTTTTCCCGTATTGACTGCACGAACGCTCGCTGTTCATATAATCATGTAACATAACGTAGCACCCGTCAGTACCCACCTTAACTGAAAAATGAATTCCCGGTAACACGTTTACGCCTTTCCTCCTATATCTCGTAATTCGCGACAAAATAACTATAAACGTCATAAATGTCATAATAATGTCACTTCACGAGAATTCCCGGCGCGCTCCTTGAGATAATACGTTTCTACGTTTTCGTTTAACGCTTGTTTCCCGCGACAATTTCCCGAATTACAATATCTTATCTTGAAAGGCTCTACGGGTTAAAGTTTGGAATACATTCCACTAAGTAGCAACTTAGACATTTGTTTTATTTGGAATGTCGTCATTTTTAGAAATTTGTTATCATTTATTTGTCTATTATTTTCTTTATTTCGGTAATTGAGTTTGTTAAAACTATACAAACTAAAGGGGCATTAAAAAAAAAGCTTATTATAGGTATCACAAACTGCCCATTGGAAATTTTGAAATTACCTTTGTTCAATGAACAATAAGATAAAATAGGTGGCGGCGCTAGTTTGGTTCAGGGTATCGTCTTAACAAAGTAAATTACAATCAAATAATATAAACGGGTTGTATTCTGCACTATTTCAATAAATAGATAGAACATTGGTATAAAACAGACACAAGACAGACAAAGCCAATAAAATATTTCATAGTTTGTGCCAATACTGTTCATTTAGTTGTGACAGGGACAAGGTGTCAATGTGTCAAACAGTTAGTAAAATATAAGGTTAGAACAGTACCTACAGGGGTGAGGCTCTGGCCGATTTTAGGTCAATTGAATGTCAAAGTAAAGAAAATCAAATGTCAATGTCAATTTGACGACCTCTGTGGTGGGCGAAGGTCCGCCTGCGCCGCAGGAGATTGCGGTATCGATTCCCGCCTTGGGACAAATATTTGTACGATCTGCAGGTATTTGTTCCGGGTGTTCTGGTCTTTTTCTATATAATAAGAATATCTATCTATGTAATGTATTGTTTTATGTATATCAGCTATCTAGTACCCATAACACAAGCTCTGCTTAGCTTGGGACTAGATAATGCTGTGTCAATTGTCCAGCATTATTTATTTATTAAAACTAAAAAAAACAACTGCAATGTAAAATTAGTTGCTGTGGTTTTAATTTCATGATTCTACTAGTAAATAAATAATAGGTACTAACAGCCTTTCTCTCCCCCTTTTAACTATGTACTTTATTACCCGCACGGACATGTAGATCTATCAGTACTAATAGCTGGTCTTGGACTGTGAATGCGCCATCACAACTTCTCATATGTGTGGTTATTTAATAAGGTTTTTCAACAAACAAAAATTATGCAAAATCATCTCTCCAAAGGTCAAAGACTTTGTAAACTGTGAAGGTACATCCCAACAAAAGCGATTGTCAACACATCATCGGCGAAAGTGACAGCTGACTGTCAATCACGAGCGAAAGCTTGTCGCGATCTGTCAAAACGTTATGACGTTTTTGAAAGCACACACACTCGTCTTTGATACCTTCAATACTGCTATAGAGCTGTGCTGCCTACAACTTAAGCATCGCACGAAGATGTAACAAAGCATAGCTGCTACTGTTAGTGCATTATTTGTATCTATGTAAGTGGGTAGGTAAGGGTCCACCTCTACAAGTGATGGTAACGCAGAGAGTCAGTGAAATGCGCAAATAAAAATCGTAGCTGACTGTCCAGAATCAATCATTTTAGAATCAGACACGGCTGTCTGTGTAGTTAGTCAGTAATTATATTTTTCGAGCTTTTATTTAGCTTCACCTGTACGAACTCTGAAGGGACTTAGCCGAATAAAACAATAATAATAATAGGTGTCAGTCTAGTCTACCAAAAGAATCTAGTTAAATTAGACCCACTTTCCAGTTTCTGTTGATATATTCCACAAGTGGACAAAATTAAATGAAGGGAAAATCAATAACACTTCAAACCTTATTTGATAACAAGTTTGATTTTCAAAATTTAGAAAAAATGTTTTAACTACTATTCATTTATTCTTGACTACCTACTTAATACAGCTTTGAGTTGAAATTCCCTCACTATTTTCTTCAGACAGTCCAACAATAAACTTGCTAAAATATTTCCCTCATAAACTCTCGCCCTACCCAACGCTCTGCAGCCGACAATGGTCTTGTAAAATGCAAAAGAACCATTATGAAGATGAGCCTAGGCACTTCTCTGATGAGAACTTTTGGACGATTCAAAACAAAACTTGCAGACATTAGCTTGTCTCATTCAAAAACCATGATTTTTTTTCTTGCTTTTGAGGTGATTACGGTTTCATTTTCTTAATTCCTAATTTAGGGCGTAACTTCGGTAGATATTAAATTGGTAAAATCATTTATTTCAAATAAATCATTTTATTTATTTAATATCATAACACAACGCTTCAACCCATATAATCCAATTTCTTTTTTCCAATTTGTAAAACATGATAGTATTATTTTGATAATTCCGTAATTTTATCTCAACTTCGGAACTGGGGTGAAATTCTTAGATTCCCTTTGAAGGCAAAGGGTTTTAACTCAAAGCCTTTGAGATGTCTTGGTTGAATAATGCACGAGCGCCCTCTGCCGAGGGCCAAAGTCTTAATGACCGCGCTTTGCTCGAGAAGTTTTGCAATGTAGTAGTTACGTTCAATTTGGTAAACCATAGAAAACTCAGTGCAGGTGCTTTGAAACAGTTGCTTTGATACCTCAAAACTACATTCGAGGATAAGCATGTAGAGTTTTTTGTGAACAGATACGTAAAAGATAGGAATAAGTGGCTTTGCTAACAAAAAAATTACAATAAAAAAAATGAATCAAGAAACTTTACTAAGTAGTATATCCAATTGAAATAATTGATAGAATAGATAGTAATCAAAACGAAGATGGTTTGATGTCGCTAAGAAGCGGCCCTGTCCATGTCAGAATGATGTCCATGATAATTATTTAAATCTCATACAAAATCTATAAAAATCCGAACATAATACTAGAATATATGATTAAAATTATGTTTTTAACACAAGCCTCGCGCGCGTGCCATATCGTGCCTATCGACTACCATCTAATCTAGAATCTAATTGCGATCAAGTGAAATTATACTTTCAACAGAAAATGAACTGAAAAATCAATCGGAGCCAATTCATCTTTTTATTAAGTTGCCTACGTAGAAGAACCTTAAAGCAGTGTTTAGTTTAAAAGCCTAGTTTTAGCTTGAACTGTATCTACTGGAATAAGATTTGCTAATAGCCAGTACTTATTATCAAACCTCTTTAGATCATATCTGAGCACCAAATAACACGTTCATTACTCTGGTTTTCTCCAAGTCAGGTTGTAATTGCAGTTGTATTATTTGAAATTATTTCAATTGGACCTGGGAACTCTACTAAGGTGCCGTGGTCCAACTGCAAAGATAGTTGAACCACGGCCCCTAGTAAAGACCACTGCCCCGAAACGATAATACACACCCCAGTTTCTATAACACAGTGATGATAACAAAACCTAATATCCACTTCGTATCAACCTCCAGCGAGAAACTACAAAAACAGATCCGAACCTGAAACTTCATACTGAGCTCGTCAGTGACAAGTTTAAAACTTTGTTACGTGAAAGAGGAATAGTTACCCCATTTTCAGGGAGTTTTTGTTTGTTGGAGGCATGAAGTTGGAAAGTAGACAAGGCCTTGATGTCATCAGGTCCGTGTAGGTTTTTGTTTACAAAATGAAAGGACCGAAGAGCATTTTGTAGGGTTTTGTGCGGTGTTGGAATTTTTATCGAATTAAATATAATAGGGTCATCATAAAAAACTCAACAACATGTGCCCAAAAAGAGCTTTCTGTCTCTTATCTTAACGAGTTTATGACCTGACCTCACTCAAGGCGTTTTGAAAACTTGTTTATCGCTTTTAATGTTGCGATAAAATTCCCCCCAGATAGGTACCCATTATTCATAGTCTGAGAATTTGAACGTAAATCGTATTTTACGCATTTTATCATTAAACATTTATTGAAGAAAGCTTGTTAGTAGGTACATTACGACACAATGTTATGTAGGTATCTATTTTACTTTAAAATTCTTCATATTTGCAGAAGTTTCACGCAATAAATAATGTCATAATGGAAGAAACTCACTTACGCTAGATTTTAAGTAACTTTTTTTAAATAGACCTTTGTTTAACAACACCAATTTCACCTGATGGAATGTGAAGATGTGGCCGACGATGTATCACGAAGGTCTAAAAGCTACCTATTCACCCTCGTTTTGAAGAGACAGTTTGTAATTGACGGGAAAAACAGCAGCAGGGAGCGTGTTCCAAACCCCAGCGGAACGAATGATGAAGGTGGAAGAAAACCGCTGAGTGGACGGTATATCCACCAAGTAGGGGTGGCAATGCGCTGTGCGTCTGCTTGTCCTGGAGTGGAAGAGGGATGGTGCCTTTTATATAAATAAACCACTCTGGTACACAAAATAGAAGATATTTCTTCCTAAAGCACCGCGCACATTAATCTAATACCGATACCATCCAGCACAAAAATTAACATTCAATATGGGCTTTTGAACTCTTTATCTTTAGATACATTTTACAGTGACAAAATAGCTTTTTGAATGCTTATCTTTGTACAGTGCTGCCAGTGGTGCTGTTCCGGTGTGACGACAACCTTTATGGTTGATATCAGCCCATATCTCCAAGTCCAGTGACTTGGAAAAGTTAATACAATACAGTTATTGTATTAACTTTTTCAGGTGAAGCTGTTCATTAATGCTAGCATATAATTACTGCAGTGCTGGAGGCTGGAGGAAAATGTCCGGCATAACTCAATTTTATCTCGATTTTCCAGTGAAAGTGTCTGATTGCAAAACATTTCCGGATGTTCGGTGCATCAAAGCATCACTTTACACTTCACAAGACTCCGTAGAGTCATAAAATAGTTATGTCGATAAGAGTATGTCCCGATAAGTATTGGATTAAAGTGAAAGTACGGATTTCGTCATAGTCAAAGTGGATGAAAGCAGTTTTATGACCTGAGAACTCATTACCGTTTCTCTGTTTTGTAAGAAGATTCATTGACACTAAATGTCGGGTCTTGAGAGAAGATTCAATTACGTTATAATGAAATCGAAATGATTCGTTTTATCAGAAAAGTATCCGATAGATTATGTGTAGAATAAATTAGACACGATAACTCCCAAAAAATCGATTTGAGCGGGATTTGAATCCGTGACCGTATCTCAGTTAGTTAGAGCGTACTAAGGGAACTTAGTACGCTCTAACTAACTGAGATACGAAATCAAGTAACCGATGAGTCCAAAACCTTTAGGGCCGCTAGCTACCACTACAGGGGAAACATTAAAGTTTATCCAATGCTGTTCAAAGACTAAAGAAAAACTTTTCGACGACCTCCGTGGCGCGGTGGGCGAAAGTCCGCCTGCGACGCAGGAGGTTGCGGGTTCGATTCCCGCCTCGGGACAAATGTGTGTACGATCTGCAGATATTTGTTCAGGGAGTTCTGGTCGTTTTCTATGTATAATAAAAAAAATATCTATCTATGTAATGTATTATATTTTGTATATCAGTTATCTAGTACCCATAACACAAGCTCTGCTTAACTTGGGGCTAGATAATGCTGTGTGAATTGTCCATCGTTATTTATTTATTTATTTTATTAACAAAAAGAACTACAATCATTATTGAACTAAATTATAACTAGTTTTTACAATTGACACAATTGAGCTAACTGCAGACTGTTGCAAATAATCTACAGGTAGCTCAACTGATCCATATCAATACCGGTTCGAAGCGTGCCCAAAGATACTGGCTGCATTGCCCCGCTGTATAGCAATGCTGATGCGCTGCGCCAGATACTCACCAGCTCTCGGGTCACGCGTCGCTTCGACCAGACGCTCGGCAAACCCGCATATCCTCGGTACCCCACGTACCTACGTGATACTATAGCAGACTATATGCTATAATGACATTGTTGAATGCGAGCAAAGTATGGAGGTTCCTATCTATTTCGATTTTTCCTTTGAGACGCATTCACGATAGCTCGGAATTTTTATTGAAAATCTTCCTTTGAAAGCGATCTCGGTTGATTTATTTCGGTCAAAGAGATCTCGTTGGAGATATATTTTCTAGGTTTTGAAAATAAATTGCCTAATATTGAAACCCGATATTTGATCGCTGGAAGACGAAGTTCGGTCTGGAGTGATGTGGGTTTTTATTAAATGGTTAAGGATTCTTTAGATTGTATTGTATTTTTATAAGAAAATCAGAACGATGAAATGCTCTCATTAAACAATCTTTTTAGCTTTTTGCTTTATAGTGCGTTACTCACACTGGGCAAATTGGCAAGTGGTTTCGTTTCTTAGTTGGTTAGAGCACACCCTAACTGAGGGTGGGGCGCAGGTTCGAATCCGACAAAATTGAAAATATTTGGGACATTACTAAATTTCCTAGGTATATTTTTTTATTAAATAATAAAAGTATTCTTAGTTTCCGTGCAGAAATATCTATTTAGGTTGTTCATTCAAATCAGACTAGAGTTAGCCCTCATGTCTAAACCGAGATAACTATGGGAATCAATTTCACATAATTTTAGCTGTAGGCTCGTAATGTTGATGATAATGCTGAGAAACGAGCAACCTACCGGCAATCCCACAATGCAATGTTTGAAAAGATATGACCGACATATTGAGGCCAAGCTTCTAAGTCATTATTGCCACCGTGAAGAAGAAAATATACTGGGTAAGATGTTATTTAGCTACTACGGCAACGGGTAAGTAGCTTGGCTTATACCAAAAGCTCAGAAACAGCTTGTACTTACACGAAAAAGACCAAATTCGGCAACTTCATTTTTTATACCTAGAAAACGACCAGAACGCCCGGAACAAATGCCTGCAGATCGTACACACATTTGTCCTGAGGCGGAAATCGAACCCGCAACCTCTTGCGTCACAGGCGGATCTTTCCCCCCCAATTTAGAAAATAATTTCATATTTATAATTTTATAGACACACGTCGAAACTGAAGAAGACAAAATAATTCCCATAATAATCGAATCGGTCAAGGCAATCGAGATTTTTTGATTGGTCAAAGTACCAAATAGAAATTAAATGGAATTTACGTATATGTAACGACTATTTGTACAACCTACGTACGTACTATTTCTTTTAACACATGTTCAATGACTAATATTTTATAGGGATAAAATAGTACTCATTGAACATGTGTTAAAACTAAATAGGTACCCACTTCTCGAACCCAATACCAACTGACCATAAAGACTTAAAATCCACCTCGTATCACTTTCATGGATGAAATTGGCAGAACGTACATAAGTACCGTTCACGGTTGACGGCTTGGACACATCTATTTACTGCAAGAAGGCTCATTTGAAACGCTTCCGATTTTCCAGTTAATTTTCCATTGAAAGTACAATTTCACTTAATCGTAATTGGAGTCTAGATTAGATGGTAGTGGTCATGTGAGATATGGCACGCGAGGCTTGCATTGAAAATGGATTTTATGTTTTCAGTACGGAAACCCGTAGAAGAGCTAATAAAGTCACCGACAACTTCCCTAAGCTCTGGTTTCTTGTTCGGGACGCAATACGCTGCGTATTACGTTGCGTCACGACGGAACGTTGACCATTTACGGTGGCCATTTTATTTTCACATTGCAGCTTGATAACGAAATGACACGCCGTGCTGTACGTAGTACCCACTCCCCACTCACCGCTACTCAGACTTCGGCAGGACAAAACACAACTCTAGATTTTTTATACAATTACTTGGCCGGCATCGTATACCGCATACCGCACCGTACTGCGTGGTAATCAAGAGACTTAGAACTGGTTTATTTTTTATAATTTTTAAATTAAAGTGGCAATTCTTAGGTCATAGCTTTATGTCGAGCTATTAAAGAATCGGTAGCTGCTGGGGAGTAAAAGTTCTGGAAAGGAGAAGGAATTTTGGTAGACCATCCACTCGACGGATCGCCGATATTGTGATGGATGGAGGCGCCTTAGGACCGCTAGTTGATGATTTTTATTATGACGTTCGAAATTCATAAGATGCTGTAGTGTACTATTTAGCTTTAATGTAAATTGATGTAGGATGCCCTTTTTAGGGTTTCAAACATCGGTTTTGAAACCCTTATGGTCTCGCTCTGTCCGTCCCCGCTCTTTCTTGAATATCTCAGTAACTACTGCAGCTATTAACTTGAAATTTGAAATAATGATACATTTCGTGCGCCATTACTGATTTCAAGAAAAAAATATATAAATAAATGAAAAATGAAAATGAATAATTTCAATACAAATTTTGATGTTGAAATTTCAAAAGAGACTTAGGAAGGCAAATGGGGTATCAAATGAAAGGTATCGTTTTGTACATTTCAAAACACTTTTTGAAATTTCTGTAAGTTTCATACTTTTTGAAATATTTCAAAAAAAGTCGAAAAATTGACCATTCCCCCCCCCCTATCTCCGAAGATTGCAGACCGATCCATGTACAATGTATTAGGCGTTTGTAGATATCGATCTAAATTTTACAGGAAAAATATAGAGAAGTCTGTAATAATAATAGTTTTTGAAAAATGGTCAAAAAGTGGGGGATTTTTTTTTCAAATGGGAGGGTACCTACCCTTGTGGGGTATAAAATGAAAGGTATCGTTTTGACCATTTCAAAACACTTTTTGAAATTTCTGTAAGTTTCATGCTTTTTGAAATATTTCAAAAAAAGTCGAAAAATTGCCCTTTCCCCCCCCCCCCTATCTCCGAAGATTGCACACCGATTCATGTACAATGTATAAGGCGTTTGTAGATATGAATCTATATTTTACAGGAAAAATATAGAGAAGTCTGTTATAATAATAGTTTTTGAAAAATGGTCAAAAAAGGGGGGAATTTTTTTTCAAAAGGGAGGGTACCTCCCCATGTGGGGTATCAAATGAAAGGTATCGTTTTGACTATTTCAAAACACTTTTTGAAGTTTCTGTAAGTTTCATACTTTTTGAAATATTTCAAAAAAAGTCGAAAAATTGACCATTCCCCCCCCCCTAGCTCCGAAGATTGCAGACCGATCTATGTACAATGTATTAGGCGTTTGTAGATATGAATCTATATTTTACAGGAAAAATATAGAGAAGTCTGTAATAATAATAGTTTTTGAAAAATGGTCAAAAAAGAGGGGATTTTTTTTTCAAAAGGGGGGGTACCTCCCCATGTGGGGTATCAAATGAAAGGTATCGTTTTGATTATTTCAAAACACTTTTTGAAATTTCTGTAAGTTTCATACTTTTTAAAATATTTCAAAAAAAGTCGAAAAATTGCCCTTTCCCCCCCCCTATCTCCGAAGATTGCAGACCGATTCATGTACAATGTATTAGGCGTTTGTAGATATGAATCTATATTTTACAGGAAAAATATAGAGAAGTCTGTAATAATAATAGTTTTTGAAAAATTGTCAAAAAGGAGGGGAATTTTTTTTCAAAAGGGGGGGTACCTACCCATGTTGGGTATCAAATGAAAGGTATCGTTTTGACCATTTCAAAACACTTTTTGAAATTTCTGTGAGTTTCATACTTTTTGAAATATTTCAAAAAAAGACGAAAAATTGACCATTCCCCCCCTAGCTCCGAAGATTGCAGACCGATCCATGTACAATGTATTAGGCGTTTGTAGACATCAATTTATATTTTACAGGAAAAATATAGAGAAGTCTGTAATAATAATAGTTTTTGAAAAATGGTCAAAAAAGGGGGGAATTTTTTTTCAAAAGGGGGGGTACCTCCCCATGTGGGGTATCAAATGAAAGGTATCGTTATGACTATTTCAAAACACTTTTTGAAATTTCTGTAAGTTTCATACTTTTTGAAATATTTCAAAAAAAGTCGAAAAATTGCCCTTTCCCCCCCCCTATCTCCGAAGATTGCAGACCGATCCATGTACAATGTATTAGGCGTTTGTAGATATGGATCTATATTTTACAGGAAAAATATAGAGAAGGCTGTAATAATAATAGTTTTTGAAAAATGGTCAAAAAGGGGGGGAATTTTTTTTCAAAAGGGGGGGTACCTACCCGTGTTGGGTATTAAATGAAAGGTATCGTTTTGACTATTTCAAAAAACTTTTTGAATTTTTTGTAAGTTTCATACTTTTTGAAATATTTCAAAAATAGTCGAAAAATTGACCATTCCCCCCCCCTAGCTCCGAAGATTGCAGACCGATCCATGTACAATGTATTAGACGTTTGTACACATCAATCTATATTTTACAGGAAAAATATAGAGAAGTCTGTAATAATAATAGTTTTTGAAAAATGGTCAAAAAAGGGGGGATTTTTTTTTCAAAAGGGGGGGTACCTCCCCATGTGGGGTATCAAATGAAAGGTATCGTTTTGATTATTTCAAAACATTTTTTGAAATTTCTGTAAGTTTCATACTTTTTGAAATATTTCAAAAAAAGTCGAAAAATTGCCCTTTCCCCCCCCCCTATCTCCGAACATTGCAGACCGATTCATGTACAATGTATTAGGCGTTTGTAGATATGGATCTATATTTTACAGGAAAAATATAGAGAAGTCAGTAATAATAATAGTTTTTGAAAAATGCTCAAAAAGGGGGATTTTTTTTTCAAAAGGGGGTACCTACCCATGTGGCATATCAAACGAAAGGTATCGTTTTGTCCTTTTTAAAACACTTTTTGAAATTTCTGTAAGTTTCATACTTTTTAAAATATTTCAGAATATTGATTGTCCAAATAATTGGCAAATGTTTGAAACCCTCGGCGCGCGAGTTACACTCGCACTTGGCGAATCTTGTTTAAGTTAATAAATGGCAACAATTTATAAAAACTGTACACGCCTTAGCGAGTAAAAACTCTCTTATGGCAAGAGAGCTGGTTCGGACTATCTGTAAATGAACTAAAATATTTTTGTACTGGGTATCAAAATTTGCCATGTCAATTTTGGAAAGGATGGTTCTCGTTAGATCCATAGACTAGGTCTGAGATGGATCTATAGCTAATTTTATGTCTGATTAGATCCATTTTGTAAGGTGGATTTATTATGAATGCGGCGGACGTAAATACACCTTTGCTATAATCATCATCAACGGCCTTTACACTTTACCAGTACACAGCTGGACATAGCCTTCCCCGATAAGTACCCGAGCCGTTGCTATAATAATTGCCTAGAAGTCTGGTCAGCTCCGAAATTGCCAGAAGCAGTTATAAATAAATTAAAAGAGCCATAAATCGTTTCCCATAAAATCTGTCATAACAGCAATTAATAAGTAGAGGCCATATCTTACTCCTTGGCCCTAAGGGTCACACCACATTTAAAATGCCATAATTTATTAGCTCTAATGAATTCATAAATCTAATTACTACCTGTTCACGGCTAGTTAACCTACACGGTTTATCACTAAGGGGTGTACAGACGTAACTTTACTTGGACGACTTGTTAAAAAAGGATCAAAGTGACAACCTTTAGAAACTACACCAGAATAACTTAAAAGATAGGAAGGGCCTTAGAATTTTTTTTCAGCCATCTGCAAGCTGTCTCTTCAACACAAGTTTACTCTTTGTGAGTATCTTTGGTCACATCGTCCTATCGTCAAACAAACATATGAGATTATTTTAGAACTATTTAAGGCTGTGTGGATACGCCTAGTTTCACATAGTTGTTGACGAGCTCATCCGTAGGCTTAACGGCCACGGACTGGTGACGGTGGGATACGCGGATGACCTCGCGATCCTAGCAACCGGATGTTTCGAGAACACACTATGTGACCGAATAAAACTAGCCTTTAAAACCATTGAAGCATGGTGTAATGACCATGAACTATCAGTCAACCCCACAAAAACTGAACTGATAATGTTCACCCACAAACGTAACCTGGGTAACATGAAACTACCAAGATTATTCAACACCGAAATAACTCTGAAAACCGAAGTCAAGTATCTAGGGGTCATACTAGATAGTAAACTGTTGTGGAACAAACATCTTGACTATAAACTGCAGCGAGTCACAGCTGCCTTCTACCAATGCAGCAGAATGCTTGGAAAAACATGGGGTCTTTCTCCGAAGATAACCATGTGGCTATACACTGCTGTCATTAGACCGATACTAACTTATGGAGCCATAGTATGGTGGACCAGAACCGAGTTGAACACGGTAGCAGCCAAACTACAACGCTTTCAAAGATTGGCGTGTTCGGCGATAACAGGCTGCATGAGGACAACACCGGGCGCTGCCCTAGAGGTGATATTAGACCTAGCGCCACTAGACCTAAACATACAACAAGAGGCTACCATGTCTGCGTTAAGACTACGAAACACGGGACTCTGGGGGGCCACAGATAGTCCACATGCCTAAATCCTGGACAGGGTCTTTACATACGAACCTCTCCTAGCGGCCCCCTGTGACAGAATACCCAGCAAACCAATAATTAACAAACATTATCAGATACAACTACATGAGGATCTAAGAGATGAATCAGGCACCCACGAAGTCAGAATATACACAGACGGCTCTAAGACTGATAAGGGCACGGGAGCAGGAATTCACTCATTGGATCTTAACATTAGTGTATCAATGACCTTTGGCAAACACAACTCCATATTTCAATGTGAATGTGTAGCTATAACCGAGGCAGCCACAGCTGTACAGAGGAGGGATATAAACAACCAATACGTGCGTATCCTGTCTGACAGTGCTGCTACACTCAGGGCCTTGGCAGGGAACAGCTGTAACTCCAAGCTCGTATACGAATGTCACTTGGCACTTGAAAGGATTTCCTCTACAAACAGGATAACCCTCCAATGGATCAAGGGACATAGCGGATCTCTGGGTAATGACGCTGCCGATGAATTGGCACGGAAAGGCTCGGAGACGCCGGCAATAGGCCCACCTCCGTTCCTTCCCATACCATTCTCCCAATTCAGATCTTGGATAAGGCTCAAAACCAGAGAAACGCATATCGAACGATGGACACACCTACAAGAGTGCCGCCAGGCAAGAGCGGCACTTCCGAATGCATCACCAAGGCTAACCAAACGCCTACTGAACCTGACCAGAATGGAGCTACGCGTCCTAGTGGGAACACTTACAGGACACTGCCCACTGAACAAGCACCTCTTCACCATCGGAGCTACAGACAGCCCCCTCTGCAGGGGGTGTCTCAGCAACGAAGAATCAGCTGCCCACGTAGTCCTGGAATGCGAGGGAGTAACGGCGCAAAGAAACGAAATCCTCGACCACCCGAGGTCACTCCGCGAAGCCTGCGAAGACCCCAGGAAGATTCTGCGCTTCTGGACGGAGCTGGGCTGGCTAAGCTAGCATAACTACCACGCACAATGGACCAATAGAGTCTCAGTGCGGAAAAGGGAGTACACACACCATAACCATAACCATAACGCCTAGTTTCAAAAACCAAGTGAGGGTAGTTACAAACTCGATAATTTTTTGTTAAATAGTATATAAAATTTACTAATATTCTACAAGCTGTTCCCCGCGGTTTCACCCGCGTTCTATTTTAATTTCTAGGGGGATAAAAATACGAACATTCTCGTAAATCTCCTATGGGAATTTGATGTTTTACCAAGACAAAAAGTAGCCTATGTTACTCTCAATCCTTTCAACTAATTCTATGCCAAAAATTAATTCGACTGGTTGCTAGTTTAGGCGTGAAGGAAGGACAAACAAACATACATAATTATTAGTACTATTTAAGGGGTATTTATCGCGTTTGTTTACCTATTTTACCCGACGTTTCGACAATTTTACACACTGCCGTGGTTACAGAATGACTGGCGTGCGGGAAACGTCGGGAAAAATAGGTAAATAAATCCGACAAATACCCGTTTTATAGTACTAATTATGTGTTCAGATCGCGAAGTTTAAAATATTTAAAGAAACACACTTTCGCATTTAGTACCTAAGCATTAGGATTAGGTTTGATGACGTTGATGATTAAAGAAACTCTCGCAGTCGATCAGAGTCGCGTCGTCGTGTGTTTGCACCATAACTATTTATCGTCAGCGGGTGCAGTAAATGTTTACGATTTGCTTTCTATGCGTTATCGGTTTAATGGCAGTTCCATCAAAAGTGGGTCAGCAAAAATATGCTAATGCTCATTGCCCACTGCGTGTTGTGCTCTTATTCCTAATCTTCATGCAGTTATAAAAGAGTTGCGTGATTGGTTGACGGACAATTTAGTGGCAAAAATTACGCGAAATTGTATAATACATAATTTCATTTCGACTATCGATGCTATTCGAGCTTAGCTTTGACTTTGAATCGACTTAAAAAAAAGATATATCTATGTTCACCATAGATTAAATCTTTGTGTTCACCTACTATCTGTTATTTTTTTTAATTCTTTGAATATTCCTTTAATAATTGATAATGATTCCATGATGGTTCATAAAAATATGTATGTAATGTATTCCCAAGATATTAGTATTTGACCCGCAAAACTTAAAAAAATATTATAATTATTAAAAAAGTTGAAGTTAGTTTAAGTTTTTTTAAACAATAAAATTATACTATTTGTTATTCATTATATAGCTATGCGATTCTTTGCAACTACTTCACGAAAGCTTTCGTCTTCGATATCGTCTTGCTTTAATGACCTCTGTGGCGCGGTGGGCGAAGGTCTGCCTGCGACGCGAGAGGTTGCAGATTCAATTCCCGCCTCGGGACAAATGTGTGTACGATCTGCAGACATTTGTTCTGGCCGTTTTCTATGTATAATAAAAATATCTATGTATGTTTTGTATAATATTATATATACATTATATCAGTTATCTAGTTCCCTTAACACAAGCTCTGCTTAGCTTTGGGCTAGATAATGCTGTGTGAATTGTCCAGCATTATTTATTTATTTAGCTGTACGATTCTCTGCAACAACTTAACGAAAGCTTCCGTCTTGGATAACGTCCTTCTAAATCAATCTTTCCACATGTTATTATAGCAAATCAGGAGCAACTTCTTTCCTAAACACTTCCACATATCTGGCTTTCCTAAGATCATCATTTGATCTCAATTTAGATGTACTAAAGATCACGCAACACAACCACGGTTTATAAATCCGTGAAAGCTTTCCGAATAGAGCACTGACTGGGAGAGATAGAGACGTTTACTTGATGATTTGCGACCGCGGTCAGCGCTGACTGGAACTTGTTGCTAGTTGATTTGTGATCGTCGGTCGTTCGTGTCGGTAATTATTGCAACTTAGTTTAATGAAAGAGCGTTGAGATTAGAAAATGTTTGGCTGTAATGGTCGGTCCATAAGTTTTCCGACTCATACCAAACGTGGTTAGTTTCATCATCATCAGTATATTATTAGTCCACAGCTGAACATCGGCCTCCCCGCGAAATAGCGCCCTATCTTCAGCTTGCGGCATCCAGCATCTGCCAGCAGTCTTTCGCAAATCGTCATCCCACCTGGTCGGAGGGCGTCGTCGCGGCCTCCACTCAAGAACACGTTTAACCCAGCGGTTGTCGGTTCTTCTCGAGATATGGCCAGCCCACTGTCACTTCAGCTTGCTAATCCTTTGAGCTATGTCGATAACCTTAGCTCTCTATCAGATGTATTGTTGCGAATCCTATCTTTCAGAGAAACTCCGAGCAAAGCTCTCTCCATAGCTCGCTAGACGACTTTAAACTGGTGGACCAGCCCTACCGTGAGTGTCCACGTCTCAGCTCCGTAGGTCATGACGGGTAGGACGCACTGATTAGTCTAGGCTATGCGCAAACGTAGACGCTGTGTCAAATACAAGCAACCGATGAAAATTTGGTTTCTATAGAACCAGTAAATCATCCACTCCCTGCGCATACGTAAACAATTTTTGTGTCCTTTTGCTTCCACTCAACACATAGGTACCTACTTAAAGTGTTCGGTGTCAGTAACTGGAAACTAAAAGTGTCTACGTTCACGCAGCGTCTTAGTCAGATTTGAAATCCTGTAAAAGCAAGTCAAGGGTCACCATGACTCTACCAATCTAACATGAAGATAATTTGTAACGTTTATTTTCGTTACTAGCTCCTTAGCTAAACCTTAGCTGGTTTCTCATTCCTTGATGAGAAACCAGCTAAGGTAAACCTTCATTTATCAAGGAATGACAAAACCTTCACACAAAGTCTGAGGATAAAGCGAAATCACCTTATGTTTTAGAGGCTTAGGTATACCGTATTCTAAAACGCCTAGATTTGAGTAGGACAGGCTACTTTGAGGTTCTTTCCTAAGTAGTGACCGAAACAAACCATTATCGGCCGTAGCGGAGCCGGATTAGGGTGAGAACTGAAGGCTGTGCTTGCCCTAATCCGGTCACGTAGCCATGGCCATCTGCGACCAAGAATATTACAGTCAAATCGAAAATAAAACCGCCCAATTGTGAGTCGGACTCGCGCACGAATGGTTACGTACCATTATCTATAAAAACTCCAAATAAATCACGTTTGTTGTATGGGAGGAGTTTGTTAAAGGAAATATTTATTTTATTCTGTTTTTTAGTATTTGTTGTTATAGATATATATAAATACATCATCTGTGAAAATTTCAACTGTCTAACTAACTATCACGGTTCATGAGATACAGCCTAGTAATAGACGGACAGACGGATAAACGGATGAAGAGTGGAGTCTTAGTAATAAGTAATAGGGTTCCATTTTACCCTTTGGGTACGGAACCTTAAAAATATGGACAGTTTTTCACATCATCATCTGGCTCCAAAATAACCAGAGCTTGGGTTCAGGGGTCAGATACTGATTATAAGTACATATTACCGGAAGAACAAGTCGCTCAGCGAGCTAAGAAAGGGGATTGGAGGATTCATAACGAGTAGACATTATGCGACAGAGAACCAAAGCTATCGATATAAATAAATAATTAAACTATATACCTTAAAGAATTAGCCCGCTGAAGTGGCAGTGGTCCTGCAAGGTATCTCGCGAAGAAGTATAACCGCTGGGGTAAACGTGTTCTTAAGTGGAGACGGCGACTTGGCACACGTAGAGTAAGACGCCCTTCGGCCAGGTGGGATGGCGATCTGACTGCTGTCAGATGTGGCAAACTGAAGACAGGGCGCTATGACGCTCAGGGGAGTCCTATGACCAGCTGTGGACTAAATAACTAAATTTGATAATGAAAGAAGATGAAAGAAACGATTTCCAGGTTCTAACTCCATATATGACTTGTTTCAGGTGTGGTTGTGATGACATGGTGGTGTGCGCTCGCGCTGCTGGCGCTGAGTGCGCCCGCCCGCCCCGCACCCCGCGCGGGGAACGGTGAGCTATTCTCCAGTAAGCATCACTCGCACTCTTTCGAACCTGAGGAAGGTGGGACGTAGCACTAAACTTCACATGACTAGTGTGAAAAACGGAACGGTGTTAGGCTGAGCGGATACTTGAATCACGATTGTTTTAACACAGACTATTGCTTTTGTTTAGGCCCAGATATATGTGAATTGAGCGAATTTGGTTTGCATTAAAACAAATTTTCTCCGTCATCTTTATCGAAAAACCTTGAATACACAATTATCTATGGGATACAACGAACATCCCCATCGGCTGGAAAATTATTATTTTTTTAAAAAAAAAATCTCCTAAACTATCAATCACAAGATTTTTTAATTTTTATCACCATATTAAATAGAAAAATACCAAGGGCACCTTTAGCTAACATTTGCAAACAAAAAATCTTAATTAAAAGATTATCAACTAAAACTTGATATTTGAGCTTACGCCGCGCCTCTCTGCTCTATCCCGCTCCTTTAAACCCGAAATCCTATGCCTATCCTATTCACAAAATGGCGTCATATACCTGCTTCTTAAGTTGTAATTTTTGTAAAGCAATAGTCTGTCTTAAAACTTTTGTGACTCAAGTCTGCGCTCTGCCTTAAGGTCCATTTCACATTGAAACAGTATCCCGAAGCATCACTTTTTCTCCTTTTTACGTGCTATGAATTGATTTTGAACTTAAATTATTTTGGAATAAGAAAATATAGCAAATAAAGATTTTATTAGTTGTAGGGAGCCATCCACATCTTATTCAACTTTTATTGCCTGAAATAAAGCACTTTTGGGTACTTTTCTTATTTGCCCATCCTAATATTTAGCAAAGGATTTCAGCTAAGAAACGCCTGAATTAATATAATTAACTGTTCTTCAGTGAAATGGACTTTAGGAACAAATTTTCCTATACATAACAAAAGTGTTACGTAAAGGATTTTGTCTTCCTAACCTTCACGCCAGTGTGACATAGCAGTGTGAAGATTAGTCGATCATCAGCAATGAAGGTTAAATCGCATCTCATCAAGCAACGAAATCGTATTTTTATATACAAAGAAGTCACGTTTTTGGATGACGGAACTCTGGGTGGAGAGGTGAACACAGTTTTTGATGATTTAAAAACCATCACTGATGAATTTCAAAAAATTGGTTTGGCACTAAATTTTTCAAAATGCGAGCTGTTTATTTCGGACTCTTGTGTAGATAAAAACAATATCATTGGTAAATTTAATAGTTTGGCCCCCAACATTTCAATTGTAGATAAATGTTCACTTCGACTCCTTGGGTCACCAATTCTTGATGAGTCTTTTCAGCCATTTGTAGATGAGAAAATTCAAAATTTTAACAGAACTTCAGACAGACTTCTCAAAATTAATAGCCATATGGCTTTTACAATTATTCGGTTTTGCCTGTTTGTACCTAAATTTACATATTCTTTGAGATGTTGTCAACTGTGGAAACACAGCGAGCTCTTGGAAGGCTTAGACAACATAATAAAGAATACTTTATCATCGGTTTTGAATATATATTTGGATGACAAGGCATGGTCGCAGGCCTCCCTGCCTGTAAAATTGGGAGGCTTAGGTATACGCAAAATTTCAAGTGTAGCCCTACCAGCGTTCTTGTCTTCTGTCTACAGCACTAGTTCCTTAGTTGAAAAAATTTTAAAGCCCTCTCATTTGGTTATACCTGGAATTTCATTCAAAATTTCATTTTTAGACGAAGCTCGATCTGCTTGGCATAGTGCTTGCCCCGATGCTGCTCCCCCAAAATCTCTTTTGTCCCAACGGCAATGGGACGGGCCTCTGTGTGAGTTGACACGGAATTGTTTGTTACAAACGTGCTCCAGCTCTGCAGATCGTGCCCGTCTTCTAGCCGTTTCTAAATGGGAGTCAGGACATTGGTTGCAAGCACTTCCTTCATATAACACTGGCACTTTATTGGATCCCGTAACTTTCCGTGTCGCAACTTGTCTTCGGTTGGGTGCAAGGTGTTGCGCGCCTCATCAATGCCAGTGCGGTACTGCTGTCGAACAGCTCGGTCATCACGGATTATCGTGTACTAGGGCTGCCGGTCGGATATCTCGTCATGCCAGCCTGAACGACATCATCCGGCGGGCCTTTACCACCGCTAACGTACCAGCTATTCTCGAACCGAATGGTCTGTTGCGTGACGATGGTAAGAGGCCTGACGGCATGACTCTAGTCCCATGGGAGTTGGGGAGGCCTATTGTGTGGGACGCTACATGTGTCGACACACTCGCGCCTTCCCATCTTCCTAGGACTTCCGTGAGGGCTGGTGCGGCGGCAGATTTAGCCGAAGATCTCAAGAGGCGCAAATATGCAGGTCTCGACAGAGCCTACACATTTGCTCCCCTTGGAGTCGAGACCCTAGGTTCGTGGGGTACCGAGGCTCTCCGGGTTTTCAAAAAATTATCTGAGCGTCTGGTCGAAGCGACGCGTGACCCGAGAGCTGGTGAGTATCTGGCACAGCGCATCAGCATTGCTATACAGCGGGGCAATGCAGCCAGTGTCTTAGGCACGCTTCCAACTGGTATTGATATGGATCAGTTGAGCTACCTGTAGATTGTTTGCCACAGTTTGCAGATAGCTTGATTGTTTCTATTGTAAATACTAGTTTTAATTTAAATTTGTTATTTGATTGTTATTTTCTTTCTGAATAAATGTAGTAGTTTATTAAAGAAGTCACAGCAATAGGTTTTTATAAATAAGAAAATAATTACATTACGAATTTATGATGTAAGCTGAACCGAAAAGCAAATTGCAAATCGCAATTCGTCGCAAATTAAACTTTTCGTTATCTGAACAAGAAAAATTACTCGACTAAGGAGAAAGAGCCAAATATAATGAGATAGCCTTTTAGGCTTTACCTCATTTAATGACCTCTTGTTATATACAGCCACAACTTGATTTATTTTGTGTGTTCACGTTCAACAGCCTCTCCTAGATAGACGAGACTGTAGTTTTGGCCGTAACAATTCGCAAGCGAATGCAACGCAATTATACCGGCCGCAATCAGGCCCAAGCTGTTTAGGATTGGCTTTAAAATTATCGTAAATAAGGACACCGCTACCGCACAGCACAAACCTGTGCATTCAAATATGAGCTTTTACTCGTAAAATTTTGATACATTTCTTAATGATGACAGACAGCTCGTAGGCCACTCGTTAAAGCTTGTAAGAAGCCATTTTATCAATGTCGTATTATGTATCTAAAGCCCAAAACAGACGGATCTATAATATAATTATACTAATATAGTAAGCTATATATAACCTGTATATCAAGCTGCCACAGACGGTGGCTATGCTATAATAATATAGGTCTGCGGCCGTCATGTCTTACTTACTAAAATATATCGTGCTATCTGTCAACATATTTTGGTGAAGTCATAAAAATATACGTTACAGGCGAAATATTATGTGTATTTAAAAGCTATGATTTATATTAATATAATTTATAGCTTTGTCTGTTGTAGGCTTAAAGATAACATTTATTTGAATGCACATTTTTTGCTGTGTGGTAGCGGCCCTGGATTAACATGGGCAGTGCTTTACAGTACTCAGTTTGTTTAATTGTGTTTGAGATGCGTTTTCCTCTGAGTTGCGTTGTAGAACTGCGTCCCACTCCGAACCGGGCTGTTACACGCTGGAAGAGGTGGCGTGAGTAAGTCTACCTTATTTCGTTCTTTTTTCCATTCTTTTACATTTTATTTTGTTTCTTTTTACATTTTATTTTCGTGAACGTGCATGTCCCTTTTAGCATAAATTTGAGTAAGTTACGTAACCAAGATGTTTTGTTCATAAAGTTGGTAATGTTATGGAATATCTTTCGCATTCCAGATCATTTCGGTTTCTAAATGTTTAAAATCTTGTGGAACGTTCTAAGTTGCCAGGATATTTAGCAAGGGATGAAATGTGTATGCTAAGAAGCTTTGCCAACTTCAGAGCTATTGCTTGGTATTCCAGTGATTTTTAAAGCTACTTTCCAGTGATTTTTAAAGCTATTCTTGTATTCCCTTCAAAGTGAAAAAAGCCTCTCAATACTTGGCAGCTAAAGGTGGAAATGCTTTGCATCGATCAGTTTTATACTCGTGTAACATAGTTTACGGTAGCTAAAGTCAATAATATGTTGATTTAGATACTTCAACAAACTAATTTGGCGCAGCGGGCGAAGGCCAGCGGTGGTTATGGGGTTTGATTCCTGCTTTGGGACAAATGTTTGTACGACCTGCAGTTATTTTTTCCGGATGTTCTCTATTAATATAGAATCCACGCAGCATCATCTAGCTTGGGGCTAGATGGTGCTGCGTATTTATTTAGATAGATTTATTTAGATATACGTGATTGAAAACGCAGCTTTTTTAGGCATAAATAATTAATAATAATGTAATGTATTTCTGCGCGTCCTTAATTGAGCACCGTTTTTAATAACGAAGGGTCATAAAGGAATATTTTAATAAGGGCCCGTAATTACTCGCAAATGAAGTGCTTAATTAACGTTTTATTTAATTAGGTAATATGAGATTACGTTTGTTAATTTTCAATTGTATAATGATTGAACTCATTATACCTCTTATTCGTATGTACTTCTAATTGAATCGAAATTATACTCTTCGCTTTTACGAGGTTTCTTGATTTTAATTGGTTATGAGTAAAAAGTTTTTAATCTGGAGGTATGATAATTTTATAAAAAAATATTTGAAATCTAAATCATACTTCGCGCTCACCGCTTAGGTAACCTCGGTTTAATTTTTTGGTGGGTAGGGCACGTTTTGGTTTGCAAAAGTATTTAGTATTGATATTTGGGTTTTTGCATTTAAAAACCGGCCGGGGAGCAGACGCACGCTCTGTGATCTATGTACCTGTGCGTGGTTATTTGTTTGTTTGAATTGAATATTTATTATAATACATAGGTACGTGTTTTATTATTAACGTAAAGGTTTATTTTTACCATGTGTTGAGTGAATGTGCGAAACAGGCAATAATTTTTGTTCATACAAATTTCAGAAATTTTTTGCACACCACAATCACTTACTACACTTTTTACTTTATATACTGTGTAGTTTTGTAAAATAAAAAAATATGTCATTAATTATTTTCTTTTTAGTTTTTTTATACCTACCATAGATAAATGAATTGTATTAGTTAGTCCATGTTTATACCGAGTTTTGAAAAAAATTAAGAAAGCAATAGCAGATAAAAACTACCCTTTTTAAACAAAAAACCTATAGCTTAAAGAAACAAGCTGAAGTGGTAGTTGGCCGGATATATCTCTCGGGGAATCGACAACCACTGGGGTTAACGTGTTCTTGAATCGAGACCATGACTCGGCAAATGTAGTGTACGCCGCCCTCCAGCCAGATGTGATGACGATCTGCAAAATAAATTGCCTAATTAGTAAATAATAAGCAAAAACTTGATTTTGCGATAACGCCCGTCCAGTCTGTCCCGCTACTACAAACGCGAAAAAAAAATCCTATGTCAATCTTTTTTACAAAATGGCGTCATAGGTCACCCCCTTAACTAAATTAATCTTCCCGTTAGCAAAGACAGAATAATAATTAAACTAGTGGTGTCCTTGAGGGGAGGTTGTAGAACCATGAGGACATACCTACCTACCCACAGAGGATTAATAAAGAGTGTTCATTCAGCAAGCCTTGTTTTATTACAGAGGTCTGTGTGCAGCAGTGGACGTATAAGTCTGGTGATGATGATGATAAGCAAGGAAACAATCTAGAACCAATCTACGGGATTTTCTCTACTTTCAACTCTCTTCAATGCTTATTGAAATAGGTTTTGTGAAAATGTTTACATTCACAGGAAAGCTATAAAACTAGAAATACGTGGAGAACCTGAAAACGAACGCTGTCGGCAGAAACCATCTTTTAAATTCCACTTTAAACTGCGTTAAACTCGCTATTTTACGAGATCTTCCGGAATGGACACTTTCGTGGTTTCTGTGTCTACTATTATTTATGTTCATCAGGGATAATGTAGAATTGAAATTGTGAAAGATTTTTTTCAAATCGGCCCAGTAGTTTCGGAGCCAATTTTCATTTGGATTTTCATTGTCAAGATTTATTTGTTTGAATTATACAATTCAAACAAACAAATCTTTCCTCCCTTTTCTCTTTATAATATTATTATCTATCTATATATATAAAAATCAATTGCTGTTCGTTAGTCTCGCTAAAACTCGAGAACGGCTAAACGGATTTATCTTATCTTGGTCTTGAATTATTCGTGGAGGTCTAGGGAAGGTTTAAAAGGTGAGAAAAATTCGAATAGGTACCCGTGCGAAGCCGGGGCGGACCGCTAGTCTATATATATAAAAATCAATTGCTGTTCGTTAGTCTCGCTAAAACTCGACAACGGCTGAACGGATTTATCTTATCTTGGTCTTGAATTATTCGTGGAGGTCTAGGGAAGGTTTAAAAGGTGAGAAAAATTCGAATAGGTACCCGTGCGAAGCCGGGGCGGACCGCTAGTAAGTATATAAAAGTGTTTTATTCGAGATCTACGCCTACATCTTTTATAAGTTTCAGTATTATTTTGTGTAATGTGAATTCTTACATCTCAAATGAATCCGCCAAATGAGCTTTTTATTATGGTATAACTTAAATAATAAGCTAGCTCTAAAGTGGCAGTGGGCCTGATATCTCGCGAAGAACCGACAACCGATGAGGTAAACCTG
Organism: Eupithecia vulgata; assembly: GCA_946478455.1. Classification (NCBI taxonomy): domain Eukaryota; kingdom Metazoa; phylum Arthropoda; class Insecta; order Lepidoptera; family Geometridae; genus Eupithecia; species Eupithecia vulgata. Next base: position 3,622,089 of record OX297869.1, on the reverse strand, counting down.
TACTTGAGCGGAGACTGCGACCTCGGCAAACGCAGCATAGGATGCCAGTTTCCCACCTGGCCAGCGGGCGTCCTACATGACAATTTGTGAAAGACTGCAGGTAGATATTGGATGCTGATAGCTGAAGACAGAGCGCTATAGCGGTCAGAAGTCTACTATCCAGCAGTGGACTTAATATTGGCTGATGATGATGACGACGAAGGAAAGGTAGTAAGTAGAAAACAAGGAAAAAACATAACAACGATCGTAAAAAAGAAAGTAAGTACATTTAAGTACCAATAAATATTACCGAGAAAAAGCTTTCAAAACTCGTAAAAACAAAAGCAAATGAGATTTCAAAAGTAAATCAATCTTGAGCATGGGCAAAGAAACAATCAAGAATCGGACCCCTTTGTAAAAACTTCTACTTACTTAGGTTCTGTGATGAAAAATAAATTAGATTTGCGGAGATCCAAGTGGGCTTTTAGGCTTGCTCGATCCTTTAACAACAGGACTTTTTCAAGACAGTAGTTAAACGATTTATTTTATAAAACTGGACATTTCACACAGCATTATCTAGCCCCGAGCTTAGCAGAGCTTGTGTTATGGGTACTAGATAACTGATATTATACATAATACAATACATAAGATAGATAGATAAATAAATAAATAATGCAGGACAAATTTTCACCTTCATAATTTAGAAGACAGATACAGGTGTAGTACAGTATATACAGGTGTCACTTAACATAATGTACTATATGTTAAGTGGCATCCTGTATACAAAACTTGGTGGGTTGGGTATGGCCGCATGTATACCGTGGCGGTCGCGGCGTTAGAATCGACCCCTCCAACTCAGCCCGTGGATGTCGTAAGAGTCACTGAGTGAACCTATTAGCATATCCGAGCTGCAGCTTCGGGGTTTTATACCAGAATATAAAACTGGTATAAAACCCCAAAAAGTGCTGAAAATGCCTCCCCTAACCCCTCGTTTGGAATCGGCCTTTTCAGTACACATACATATGTACATGTGCGTAGAACTTAAAATGTCTTGTTTTATCCGTACAGATTTGTTCACAATAATACCTGGAGATCTACTTAGAAAAACGCACTAAGTTGACGGATGACGTCGAATCAAATCACCTTACCAAGTTGCTTTGAGCGCGTCGCTAATAATAAATAAATAAATAATGCTGGACAATTCACACAGCATTATCTAGCCCATCTAATAAACACCTTTAGTTTTAGATGGCTAAGAAATAAATATCGGAATCATTTTCATAGCAAGCTCATCGAAAGAACGGATCGGTAGTCTTTCGTTTTGTGCGATCTGACGTCATCCGTCTATTTCGTTTGTTTTCAAAGTAGATTTCTCCTGACATACTCGTATGTTATGTGGTAACACAACAAAGCGTAATCTTAAACCAAAACGGGAGCCCTCCCTGCTTTATCCCCCATTTAATCTCGCAATGCTCGTTAAATATTATCTTTTATGGCCCATCGGAGTCATATCACTGTTTATTGGGCGACAGTGTAGGTACTATTCGCAAATGAGTTTACTTTGAATGCAAAATGGTTTCTGAAAATTTTGTAAAAAGTTTACCTACCTACCCCTGCTGACGAACTTGCGCGCTCCGGGGCAAAGGGGACTCAGTTTGGCCCCGAGCCGTTTTGTGGCATTCCCAAAAGTCTGGCTCTAAGAACCCTCTTAAATTCCTGCTACGAGGAATCAACCAAGCTCTGGAAAAACTCCTCTGGCATGGATCACTCAAAATCACTGATAAAAGCCTTCGATAAACGGTACACTAACCATATCTTAGCGCTAAACAGAGAGAACCTTCGCATCTTAACAAGAGCCCTAACTGGACACTGTCGCCTCAACAAGCACATGTTTAAATTGGGGCTATGCGACACAAAATCCTGTAGATTCTGTGAGGAGGCGGACGAAACGCCTCTCCATCTGCTAGGAGAGTGTGGAGCACTGATGCAAAAACGTAGTACTTATCTGGGAAAGCACCTGCTCGGCCCAGACGAGCTACGAGACCTCTCCCCGAAGGAAATCCTTCAGTTCCTAGCAGCTGCAAGGGTAAGTGGCGAACTCTGAACGCCACAGCTTTAGGGGAGAACACATAAAGTGGCGATCACAATAGGCCCATCATGGCCGCAGTGACACGAAAGCCACCAAGAGCAAATAAAAAAAAAAAAAAAATACCTACCCCATTTACTTTGGGAACATTATTTTAATATTCCATATTCTAAAAAAATTCATACATTTTTGAGCTTTGAATATATTTTGGAAAAGGCTTTGGCTGGAGGAGCATCTTCTGGAATATGAAGAAAAAGGTTTAGAAAATTTATTTTAAGATGGCTAATCAAGTTACTTAAGGCACCAAGATTTAATGAGTACTGTATACCTACCCGGACCCGCCAACAAGTCATTGCTGCATTTTTCGTCAAGTCTTGTGCTGTCATGTAAAAATGTAAGAGTTAAGTGTCAAAGTATAGATTATTGCTACCACATACATACATAAATAACATACATGATACCACTTAGCACTCTCCACATAATTCGAGAGAAAATTTGATAAGTTAGCACTACTTTGTCTTCGACGTAAGATCTCGTTAGGGATAGTGAAAACCTGCGTAGTTTCACTTTCCTGCGTTACTGCGCGTCAACAAAACGCCTTTATTTGTTTCACGTATGGCCCTTTGAGTGGTAGGGTGACCATACATAGCATGAAGACGTACACTTTGAAATAATTTCTTTCGAAGAAGGTATTAACAATCCACGCGACGTAACTATGTTCAAATAAAGTTCGTGAATCGAAAATGACAGGTTGTTTAAGCAATTTCTTTTTTATTGTGTATGGTATAATCCACGGGATGGATCCTTGTCAAAATATTATATAAGAACATTGAAAATAATAAGTGAAGTATCAAAGAATAATTCGCTAAAAATGTCATTTCACCCAATCATCTGGCGAGCATCGACCCGAATTTTGATTACATACTACCAAGCGCACGTGTCTTCGTTCGAAAAGGTCCATTCCAACCTGTTTGGAGTTTTGGACACGTTTTAATGCCCATAACTCCAATTATGACAAAAATATTGTAATTCATGGACTGGGAAACCGTAAAAAAATTAATAAAACAGTATTAACGTTGTCTTTGATGTTGTTGTATGCTCGGAATTTCTCTGAAGGATGGCATACTAACGAATACATCCGACAGAGAACCAAAGTTATTGACACAGCTTAAAGGATAACAAGCTGAAGTGGCAGTGGGCTGGCCATATTTCGAAAAGAACCGACAATGCCATGGTAAACATGTTCTTCAGTGGAGACCGCGACTCGGCAAACGTAGTGTACGACGTCGTCCGACCAGGTGGGTTGACGATTTGCGAAAGACTGCTGGCAAACGCTGGATGCGGCAAAATGAAGACGCTATGGCGCTTATTAGGGAGGCATATATCCAGTAGTGGACTAATAATAGGCTGATGATGATGATGATTCACGTTGCCAGTTAAATTTATATTCAATTACCTTTTATCTACTTCCAAGTACAAATTGCTAGAGAAAATTGCCTTCTCCGCTGCCAAAGAATGTACCCACGTAAACCCGCACGTACGTCCTTTACAGTAATTTCACACACTAAAAGTTTATGCTACGTTTCATTGTGCTATAACCTACGGTCTCCGATTTTTATTAGACCATATCCACCCTACTTGCTGGAATTATAGCGAATGTTATTTATATATTACTTTACAACCTTTAAGAATTACGTCGTTGACGTACGTATTATTTTAACTAAGCTATTCACATTATTATGTTCACAAATTAATTATTTTAAAATAATTGTTTATTTTATAAAAGACAAAAAAAGTGTGCTTAAAAACATAAACAATATAAATTGCACAATCATCATAACGAACCTTAACAGAAATAATTTACCAGTAAAATGACAACTTTGTTAACAAATTAAATTACAATCAAATAACAGAAACGAATTAGAACGAGTATTTACAATTGAAACAATTGAGCAAAGTCCAGACTGTTGTAAACAATGTACAGGTAGCTTAACTGATCCATATCATACCAGTAGGAAGCGTGCCCAAGACGCTGACTGCATTATTGCTTCGCTGTATGGGAATGCTGATGCGATGTGCCAGATACTCACCTGCTCTCGAGTCACGCATCGCTTTGACTTGCTTAAATATGTTTTAAAAAACCTTGTGGGTCTCGGTACTCACGGACCTAGGAACTCGACTCCAAGAGAGCAAATGCGTAAGCTCCTGTGAAGACCTGCATATTTGAGCCTCGGGGAGTCTCTATTTGAGATCTTCGGCCAAGTCTGCCCCCGCACCAGCCCTCACGGATGGCCGATGGCAAGGCGCAAGTGTGTCGAAGCATCGCGTCTCACACAATAGGCCTCCCCAACTCCCATAGGACTAGAGTCATACCGTCGTCTTACCATCGTACCGGACTTTTACCATCGTCACGTAAAATACCATTCACTAAAAATAAAATACAAAAACCAATATCTAATGTCTCAGATTTTATTAAATCGTCCTCACCCTACTCAAGTTACGTACGAGGTAATGCTTTCAAGTCGTTCGACCACTTTGCTCGTCACTTTCCTTCAAACCCATCCATCATCATCATCATCATCGTTATCACGACTGACGAAGCCTGCTGCCTGAGGATCCATTGAGGTGGATGCGTTTAAGGTGGACAGTGGAATCCGAAACGGCGGCAGTTCGTGTTCCATTTTAAATAGAACTATCCATTGGATACCGTAAAAATCAGATCAGATTATTGGTTCAGCAGTCTATTTGTGTCTGTTAGAGGTAACCCAGAGGATTGGACTGATACTACACCGCTGTTCTTTCGCAACTGTTTTATTGATTAGATTTAATTATTCCTGACTCGTCCCATTGGATTTGGCCCAAAGTGGGACGAGTCAAGAAGCTAAAATTTTATGCTGAAAACGTTCCTGATTCGTCCCCCTGGAGACGCTTGTATGGAAACAACAATATCTCCTCAGCTGAAACTTTGCTGGTAAAATCAGTGCAAGCTCAGAAACAACCAGCATTTCCGAATAAAGAAAATTACCATAAAAAATTTAAAAAATATATATTTAAGCAATTGAGCTAAGTCCAGACAGTTGCAAACAATGTAGTGGTCGCTCAACTGATCCATAACCAATACCAAACTGAAGCGACCCCAAGACGCTGACTGCGTTGTATGACAATGCGATAGAAGCATAAAGTAAAATCGCTAAGGTACCAATTTTAACACAGGAATGGTAGTCGGTTACTACCACCTGGCTTATAAAATTCTTTCTTGACTTGGCTAAGCCAAATAGTAAATTTCACTATTATATCTGAGGGTATTTTTTGGTCAAAAGTAATAAAAACTCCTCATCACCTCTAAAAGGGTCGCACCGCCAAGAAGAATAACCCCAATTTATATCTGTTACTTCAACTGTGAAGGTGAAAAAATTGCTGACGCGCCAAGAATTTAGATTGCGCCTCTTTGTGATATAAGGTCGAGAAGGTCAAATTGATAGCGTAATAGTGTAACATTTACGTGCCTCGCTTGTCTAGGCTTAGAAGGAATATTCCTATCGGAAAACCATTCGTCTGCTTCCGATTCAATGAGCCTGGTGGAAATATCCTACGGGCTCCTTTGAAACTATGTTTTGGTATAGCGTTCAAAATAATATAGCAGGCGGATAGGGTGTGTTCTCAGTGGAGATTTGGAGCGGAAACGAATTTTGTGTGCCGAACCTGAACTGCAACTCAAAGGTTGTCGCTCCTATGTTCATATTATGACTGGAACAGAGCATACCTTTTTGGAACGGCATAAACACAAAAATGAAGTTATTGGTTATTTACAAGAAAACTACACAACTTATGAAGAAACTGGTTCAAGGACCCAAATAATTAGGTAGTAATAATAATAACCTACGAATAGAATAGAAATACATTTATTTAGACACAGGTACACAAAAGTATAAAATAAAATAAACAGACAGAAAACAATAACAATTTAACATGGAGGTACGTTATACAAAAAAAGATCCCCTGCGCCGAAATAGGGGTTGGCTCAGTGTGTGCTGCACAAAAAAAAAATATTATTTATTTATTTGTTTTTTTATCGTATTTTTCATCATCGTGTTTACACATTCGGACCCAAAAAAAAGGTAATTCGAGTTATTTATTTTGGGGATCCCGTAACAATCTAGACCTAGTCTGACAATCTAACTACTAACCCGTTATACTAAGAAAATAATAATGTTCATATAGCCGTAGATTCTTCAACACTGCATCATCAGTTATTATGGTTTTTGATACTTTAATTTCATTTACATTTAGTTAGCCTTTCAACTCTAAAAATCTACATTATGAAAAGTCAAACAGCATCAAATAGTCAAACATACTTCAAAAATACAACACATAACCAAGCCAAAAGATCACGAATAGATTATCATAACTAGAAAATAACTGCCACTTAGTTTAACGATACGATCTTGCACAGTCCTAACAACTTCTATGAACAAGTGAACGAAGTGTTAATAGCTGAGTAGGGCGTAATTGTAGGATTTCCGCGATGCGCAAACAATTTCACTGCACGTGGAAAGTTAGAAAACAAAGACTCTATTTAGGTATACCTCATATAGGAGGTATTTAGCACATGACGACACGATTGTATAGGCTTTAGGTTAGAAGTTCTGGCAGGTCAAGTATTAAGCATACTTGACCTGCCAGAACTTCTAACCTAAAGCCTATACCTACTTGATGTTAAATTTTCTTGGGTTGTCTTAACTCGGAAAATCAGACCAATATTATAAATGCGAAGGTTTAGATGGATGGATGGATAGATGGATGTTTGTTGCTCAATTACGCCAGAACGGCAAAACGGATCTGGATGAAATTGGCAGACAGATAGATTATAGTCTGGAATAGTACATAGGCTATATTTTATCCCGGAATTCTCAAATACGCAAATACGGATCTCTTCAGAAATACGCGGATAAAACCGCAAGGCGCTGCAAGTGAATTTATATGATCTGGAAGAATCTGGACAATATTCTTTATATTGTAATATGACGACCGATGTGGTGCGGTGGGCGAAGGTTTGCCTGCGACGCAGAAGGTTGCGGGTTCGATTCCCACCTCGGGACAAATGTGTGTACGATCTGCAGACATTTGTTCAGGGTGTTCTGGCCGTTTTCTATTTATAATAAAAAATATCTATCTATGTATTGTATAGTATTATGTATATCAGTTATCTAGTACCCATAACACAAGCTCTGCTTAGCTTGGGGCTAGATAATACTGTGTGAATTGTCCAGCATTATAAAAAAAACATATCAATCACAAAAAAACAAGCTAAACGAAGTAGAGTAAACATTTGTATGATCGAATCTACAGTTTTTTTATTCACATTGAGACCGATGCCACAAAGCTATAAAGGTTGTCAGAAAAAAAAAAAGATCAGGTAAAAGGCAAAATTCATAAATCAAAGTGCTTTATCTCCTTTAGACCTCACTTTAAGTATTTAGTAATACTTAAAAGTATTACTTCTTATACCGAGGTACCTGAAAGTTACTTACATACTTTTTGTTACACTTTGTATTATCCACCTAGCAACATAATTGTCGTGCCCTTGCTGTTTGACACTTTTGATTTTTAAGATCTTGTTAGATTCTACAAATTGTACGTAATAAAATAAAACTAAACAAAGTGGGTCTGTACCAAACCAACGCAAAACTTCTTTTGTTTTCAGGTGATAGGGACCTCGTTTCCGAATTCGATACACAATCGTTTTGATGTCGTGTCGTTATTTGTAAAGTTCACATGGGATAGCCCAAGTAACCCAACCCTAAGAAGGTTTACTACTCGAAAGAGATTTACGTTCGTGCCTCTTCAACTATTACCAACGTACATTTTCTGCCTATTAGAATATATAGCGCCCTGTCTTCAGCTTCATCATCTCACCTGATTGGAGGACGCCCTACACTACATTTGCCGAGTCACGGTCTCCACTCAAGAACACGTATACCCCAGCGGTTGTCAGTTCTTCTAAAGATATGGCCAGACAACTGGCACTTCAGATTGATAATCCATTGAGCTATATCGAAAACCTTGGCAAATTACCTACTCAATTTTTTCCGAACTACTAATTACTAGGACTAAACGCCTTTCGACCATTTTGTGTCACTTTCTATAGATAGGTTTTCTTGCTAAGTCATAAGTAGTCATAACTGTAGGTACTTATGTACGGATAAAATTCTCTAGCTCGTATCAGTTTTCCTGCAAAACAAAATCGAATTAATTTTTTTATTGCTGCCATGTTGTTTGAAGGTCTTATATTTTTTTTTATTTGTATTGTGTAATTTGTGTAACTTAATTTTATAATGTTTATGCTATGAATAAAGATTTCTATTTCTATTTATAATAGAAAGCAGTCCCAAACATGGACCCGGCTAGGGCTCTACAATAACGATACTATTTGTCAAAAATAATATAATAAGTGTATATAAAAAATAACATATTGAATACCAAAACTTTTTAAACTTTCGCGATTTGTTAACATATTAAAGATTATTTATCGGGCATTTATAGCGTACCTTTTGCTTTCTTTTCCCCAACGTCTCAACCGCGTTACAGCAATCGTGGTCACGGGGTACGACCACCGTGACCACGATTGCAAATACCCGATAAATAATATTTAACCCTTTTACCTACTCCAAGAATTCTTGTAAGGTATAAAACAACTGCAATAGGAAAAGTCTATATCTACTCTAAGCTTTAGTAAATAGGTGTACACTAACAGCCCACGTTTGGATATCCCCAGGCCCATAACTCAGAGAATACACGCTACCAGATTACAGCGGGAAGCGTGTCACACGTCGCTTTCATTGACCTGCGCATGCGCACCTGCGATGCAAACCGTTGACATTGATTTACTTAGCTAGTTGATTGCGTCATGAGCTTGTATGATGATAACATTTTGACAGAAGACGGTGTATTAGACGTAATTAGGTGCAATTTAAGGACCATTATTAGCATGTTGGTATTTTGAAAAACTAGTTTTTGCCGGCGGCTTCGTATGCGTTGTTTAAGGTTATTTATATCCCATGAGAACTGATTTATGGGAAGTCGGATAGCTTCTTTATATACATATAATTTATATCACTATATTTTTCATGAATTTGATCCGTGCTTCTCAAAGCACCACAGGCAGGCAAAGCAATTAAAGCCGTTGCATTGGTCATGCGCCTGGCCTCTCCGCGGTTGGTTGGCCGTCTTACCGGATTATGAGAGTGAGGAAACATAGAGCGCATCTGTGTTTACGCACCCATTCTCGCACTATTTAATAATGTCTAAATTTTTTGTTTTATTAAGTGCTTTTGCTCCCGCACTAAATAATCTCTAAGAAATTAAGTTATATCCCTAAAAATAAAGTAGATTTCGGTGTAACTTGAACCGGCTACCTTCCCTCAGTACGGGAGAGTACGATTTTTTTTGGAAGGAAGTACTAATGAGATGTGGGATATTATTTAATGCACACTAATATTTTAATGAGGAAAGATTTGTATTTTTGAATGTAATGAATAAACTTATAAACTAAGGCCGATTTCAAAAATTCTTTTACCATTAGAAAGTTTAATTTTCAGGGAGTGACAGGTTATGTTTTATCCCGGATTTCCTACGGGAACAGGAATTACGTGAGTGAAACCGCAAGGCGATGCTAGATTAATTTGTAAGAATGACCTCCATGGCTAGTCTTTGTTAAATCTGGCCGCGGCTGTGGCCGAAATTCGGCCAGGAGGACATCAACGGTGTCGCTGGAGTCCGTAAGAAGACCCAGAGATCTTCGAATTACCGCGTACTTGATTTCGTGACTTAGTTGTTTCAAGCACACCCGTACTTGAAGGTGGGAATCAGGTTCAAATCCCGCCGAATTTTTTATTTTTTGGGAACTTATTTAATTTTTAGGAGGTCATCATTGCTATATAGAGTCTCGCCATCTTGAGTCATATTACCTGTTTTTATCCTGTATGTAACTGAATATTGTTACAATAAAAGACAAACACAACAAACAAAACGGTTGATCAAAATTAAATAAAAAAGCACGAGTGACTCAAATTGTACAAATCAATTAACAAAATGAATTATTCACTTAAATGAGCTGCAATTAAGCTCATTAATTCGGGTCGTTGTGAATTCAAATTATTAATTGATGTAATAATGGGTTTCGTTCAGGCTAATGAATCAGAGGAATCCATTTTGAATGCCCATTTGACTTTGGTTTATTGAGCGAAACAATTTTAAATACCTAGTTAATTTAGTAAACAAGTATATACTTCATTGCCTAGTGGTTATATTTTCATCAGGGGCTTTGTTTTTACTAGGTGATTATATTATCTATAACTACAATAGGGTGTTTAAACCATTTTGGAAAAGCATCTTACTTACATTCCATAGTGCTAATTAAATTTATTTATTTAAAATTACCAAAAAATAGGTACAATTTTAATATTCAATCGATAAGTACTATAAAAAGGATTAGTTGCATTTTAAATTTATATCTTCAAGTTGCGGGCGTAATTTATATCCATATTGCTATGTGGTTAAGACGTCAGTTGTCTGTGTACGTTCCTAAGCAATTACGCTGATGTTTCTGATGACAGTTGATACTTTTTTGTTTATCATACCACACAGCCGTATGACGCAATAACATTGTGCCTATTTCTATAAGGTGTTAAAAAATTACAAAGCAATAAAAAAAACTGAAAACTTCCAATTGAACTTTAAAGTTTATTACGTTAAATTTATGAACTTAAAACTAACATTTACGACTGGTTTATGCTCTATTTTCATATAGATATGGTTTATTCTCATAGAAAATAAAATACCTAGTTGTACTACATATGTATACCTAACCTACGTAAGTACCTTAATTAGCTACTTACATTTATTCCAATTGTAATCTGTGTGGTGCGGCTTAGAATTCGCACCACCCCAACTCTTCCCGTAGGTGTCGTAAGAGCACCAGAGCGCCAGCGCCTCTTGCAGAATAGATATACAACCAAACTGCGATCCCCAACCCGCATGCTTAGCGCGGGGATTATGGCTCTGTTACTTCCCATGAGAAAAAAATCTGAGATTATCAGGGGAGGCCTGCGTCCAGCAGTGGACTAATATAGGCTGTTGAGGAATCTTGTATGCTACCTTGAAATATGTGTAGGTATGCTAACTCTTCTATACATTTTGGTTCTCTGCTTCAAGGTTTCTGGTTATGATTTATTTTAGAATATATCCCACGAATTTAAACCCTTTTTACTAAGTCAGTTTTAAACAATACCATATTTATGCAAAATCTAGAAAGCGCGATAAACTTTACTCATTTTCATACCTCCAGCTTCAAACTGTTCTGTCTGCTTAGAGAAAACAAAGAGTTTAAAAAAGCGGAAAGCTTATTCAGCTCATTAGGCACTTTCAACTCGGTGCTTCTAGCGTGAGTTTGCAAAATATCAAATCGAAAAAAGATTCCGAGAACGTGACAGCTCCTACCTTTTACTTGTCAAAGTTGGCACTCGTACTATCAGAATAAAAGGAACAACTCAAATTTATTCGAAAAATGTAAACATGTTCGTATAAAACTATTCGGTCACTATAGTTTGGGTCACTCACTATATTGCACGACAATTTATTGTAGGGTCAAAGGGTACACCTTGATAATCCGTGTCAAAATCTATTAAAATTTGGAAGCCATGACACGGATTATCAAGGTGTACAGTATTCGGCCGTGTAGATACAATAAATTGTCGTGCATTATAGTGACCCAAACTATTGAAGCGCTGTCATACTACAAATATGTAGTAGTATTTCTCAGAATCCGGTATAAAAAAGGAAACTTATCATCATCAGCGTATTGCGCGTCCACGGCTGGACATAGGCCTCCCCTAATGAGCGCAATAGCGCCCTGTCTTCAGCCTGCCGCATCTAGCATCTGCCAGCAGTCTTTTACAAATATTCATCCCACCTGGTCGGAGGGCGTCCTATACTACGTTTGCCGAGTCGCGGTCTCCACTCAAGAACATGTTTATGTTTACCCCAGCGGTTGTTGGTTCTTCTCGAGATATGGCCAGCCCACTGCCACTTCAGCTTGCTAATCCTTTGAGCTATGAAAAAGAAAACTTTATTAATTTTCGAAAATCATGCAAATCTTATATAACTAAGGCCCATACTAAGGCCCCTGTTGTTTAGTTCATTAAGGTGAAAAGGAGAAAATACCTACAACGCTCGTGCGAGTTGCTTATGACCAGCATAACCGAAGAATGGTCTTCGAAATTGTTTGAAAGCTCATAATATTGTTCATGGTAAGTGACCGAATTTAATTACGTAGTTTTCTAAAGAGGTTCTGCGAAAAATAGGCCTATATTAGGTACAGTCATTGACAAATTGATAAATGGGGTCAATCTTTCAAAACACGCATCATGTCATTCTGTCGTGTAAATGAAAAAAGTAAATGTTCAGTTAATTAACGTTTACAATATTAAATGAAAAATAAAATAATAAATAATAATAAATAATGCTGGACAATTCACACAGCATTATCTAGCCCCAAGGTAAGCAGAGCTTTCGTTATGGGTACTAGATAACTGATATACGTAATATTATACATTACATAGATAGATATTTTTTATTATACATAGAAAACACCCAGACCAACGGAACAAATTTCTGCAGATCGTACACAAATTTGTTCCGAGGCGGGGATCGAACCCGCAACCTCTTGCGTCGCAGGCAGACTCTCGCCCGCTGCGCCACTGAGGTCGTCAACAAAAACAAGATAAGAAGACTTTTCTTCTATAAATAATTGGTTTTTCGTAGCAATTAAACTGATAGGACAATAATTTTCTCCTACCTCAACAGCCTATAATGGTCCACTGCTGGACGCAGGCCTCCCACTGTTTTTTTATCTTATGAGGGGTAATGCCTATCATCCCCACGCTTGGCATGCGGGTTGGGGATCGCAGTTTGGTGGTAGATCCATCTAAATAAGGCGCTTATCTCCCTTCTATCAATTAATCGTAACCATCTTAAAAGTAAAAATATTTTCATATTAAGAAGTTACAGTTCACACATTAAACATTTAAAGTCACAAAAGTAATTGTTAATTTTTATTTTAATGCGATTTCCCGAGCCGAACTAGCGGCGCCACCTGTTTTATCTTATTATTTAGTTGAAAAAGGTAATTTCAATATTTTCAATGGGCAGTCTGTAATACCTTTTATAAGCTTTTTTTAATGCCTTTGTAATATTTTATTTAAGTACTATAGTTTAGACAGAGATGCGAAATTAGGGTTTGGTGGCCACAAAGTGTAACTTCGATTCTCTGCCTTAACTGGCTCGGGGAATCGCCTTAATGAAGTTGTCTCTAGAATATGCTAGTAAACCTTTCAAACACTCACCTGCCCACAACCAAAGATAAACAAAACCTTCTAAACCAAAGCTAAATAGACAAAACTGTTTATCGTAACAAAAGCTGGTTTTATCTACCATCAGGACGGGTGTCATTAAAGCGTTAACTATAATAAATGGCAGTAACTAGAGTAAGTCCAGTTTACGTGTACGATGAGATCTCAGTGAATAGCGTCGTTTAATTTCACGCCTTTTGCAGTTGGGCGTGTCCATTGTTTTACGTTAGCATTTAGCAGATCGTTAATGAATAAGATAGAGTCTTGTTGGACTAAGTAATGTGTTGGTACGAAATCTCTGGCTCAAAACATTTAAATAGTGAAAATAAAGTATGCAAGTGTGCTGAAATATGTAATAAATCAAAATAAAACAAATTATGGTATTTATCCCATTATTAGTGAATTTAGATATTCGGTTTCGACAATGAAGTACCTACTGCTGAGGTTGAAACATAAAAATCATGAACCATCAGGGATTACTAGGCTTATAGCTCTACAAAAGCCTTGATAAGATCATTGTTGACATGACACAAGTAGTTTATTTACTGGTGACCCGAGAGCTGGTGAGTATCTGGCACAGCACATCAGCATTGCTATACAGCGGAGCAATGCAGCCAGTGTCTTGGGCACGCTTCCGACTGGTATTGATATGGATCAGTTGAGCTACCTGTAGATTGTTTGCTACAGTCTGCAGTTAGCTCAATTGTTTCTATTGTAAATACTAGTTTTAATTTAATTTATTTGATTGTTATTTTCTTTCTAAATAAACAAAAAAATTACGGTCAAACTGAGGTTGAGTCACTGATTCAATTCTAGACATTATTTAAAGTAAAGGAATATACAAAATCAACGGAGAATTCCAACAAAATGTAAAATAGAGCATGTGAACAAAAACTGGCACAAAACAGTTCAGTATCACAAAACTGAATACTTTTCAAGCATTTCCCAGCTCAGAATGTAAATCCAACGGTTCCGAAGTTATCGCACCAACATACGCCTCGCTTCGCTGAATAAAATCGTAAAAATTTATTTCCAGTAAAAGCTAAAGCCGTTAACTTATGACGTAGTACAACGGACATAGTCCACTAGAATTATACGGTACTGAGTATAGATAAGTGGAGCGAACGAGTTCGTTTTCGCTTTCGTTCGCGTACAGTTAGATGGGCCCGCCGGTCGTCGCTACTCGTCTTTACGTAATGAAACTGGCTATGACATAAAAAATAAACTCTAGCGCTGCTAGAAAATACACATCGTTGGATTATCTCGCTTATTCCGGTTGCCCCTGCAAATGTTGATCTTGGCCTTTGACGTAAGATTTTTCTAGAAATGTAGGTTAACCTGTTCACTGCCAAGTTGCAGAGTTGCATCCCGGAGGCTACAAGTATAAGGAGCTATCGTTTATGATCGTGTGCTTCGATGGCAGACAGAGTGGTAAGCCGAGTTAGTCGCCATTCCAAAAAATCATTCGATTATTAAAATGGAAGACAATCATCTATAATCCTATGATTTTTAGATGATTTTTGCCTCTACTTTAGCAGCCCATGGTTTTACAGAACTCAACATAAACTAAAACTACATTTCCCCCTTAAGATTTTCAAGGGGAAAAACTGGAATTCATATTTATTAAATCATGTTTCCTCCTTAAAGGGGATTTTCATGATAAGGGGACATCAGAGCCTTTTGACAAATTCACCCGGTTATGTATTTTTAAGCATGCCGTTATCTGTGAAAAATATCACAAAATACTGCAATGAAAATTCAGTTTTCCACGTCCACGATTTACGAGTGTTGTAGAGCAAGTGGAATATTTTATGCTGCTCTTTACGTCTGAAGAGGAAAATAAAATACGGGGCGTGTACTAAGTACCCATGCAAGTTGACTGCGATATGTTTGAAACAAAACGACAGATCATGCAACAATCAAGTTATTAAAAGATAACTTTTTAAGATTAATAGCTTTATTATATGAAGAGTTATTAAATTTATAAGATAACTTTTTAAATTCATTATCTGATTGTAATTTTCTTTCTTTATAAAACTAATATATTATTTATAACTTGATTGTTGCGAACTTTGTCGTTTTGTTTCTCCGTCACGTCGGATAGGTACGAATCCGTCGTACGACGACGTACCAATATTGTTAATAACAAAAAAGTCAAGTAGGTATTTAATGGTTTCAGTCAAGCTGATTGACGTGAAAAAAATCGTTACTTTGTTCACCATACAACTATGTTAAGAATTATGATAAACAGGATACCAAAGTGCAAACAAAATATTTAAATTATTTGACGACCTCAGTGGCGCAGCGGGCGAGAGTCTGCCTGCGACGCAAGAGGTTGCGGGTTCGATCCCCGCCTTTTTGTGTACCATCTGCAGAAATTTGTTCCGTTGGTCTGGGTGTTTTCTATGTATAATAAAAATTATCTATCTATGTAATGTATAATATTACGTATATCAGTTATCTAGTACCCATAACACAAGCTCTGCTTACCTTGGGGCTAGATAATGCTGTGTGAATTGTCCAGCATTATTTATTTATTTATTTAAATATAAGTTAACTTCTACAACAACTATAATTTAAGTAGTTATTCATAACTACTGAAATAATTGTTGTTGTGGAAGTTCGCAGAAGAAAAGATTAGAAGGCTCTTTGTAGTATGGGATACAGGCAGTAAAATGATGATGACTTCCCAACGGAACCAAGGTGATTGTATGAATAAGCATTACAATCGATATCAGGATTGTCCCACTTTGCCGACTTTCAATAATACAACGATAACTGGAAATTGTTTATTGAGGAATTATTTGTGTTGGCTGTGAAATGTAGGTTCTGTTAGCAGTTTCATAAATATTTCTTGGCTGTGCTGATGATAAAGCGAATTCAATAGGGAGCTAATGGTTTGAAATATCAGTAGATACAGAAGAGGCTTTAATAGATCTAGAGTTTGATGACCAAAAAGATAAGGAAACGAAATGACATTGAAAAATAAATTAACACGACTAAGTATTTCTTATTTTTCTCTCACTCACTCTCCTCTATTACTCGTAGCTAGAAACAAAGACACGCCTGATACAAGAAAATAATAGCCTTTACGTATCTATAAGAAAATATTATACCTATTACACTTATTACAAAAGAAAAAATGAAAACAAAAATGATATCATCTATTTTCAAGATTCCGTGATAAAAACACAGAACTGTAATCTTTAGCATATTAGCTAGCGGTAGGTACTTTGCATCGGCATTAGGGGAGGCCTATGTTCAGCAGTGGACTAATATAGGCTGATGATGATGATGACCTTGCATTGAAAAATTATTAAAATTTACTGAGCCTTGGTTTTACCCAAGCGCACTACATCCCCGAAACATGTTCAAATATCTTGTAGCACTTTAGGAACCTAAACGTCTCACCTTCACGTTAGTAATCCACTGGAAGTACTGACAGCTAATTGAAAGGTAGGTATTAGGTTATATTAGGTGGTAGGTGTAGTTGATAGCACTTGTCATTCTAAAGAGTGCCCAGTTGACCGACGAGGGGTAGCAGAATAAAGATAATATCGGTAAGAAAGTGTTAGTATGGAGTTGATGACTGAATAAGAGAAGAAAAAAGACATGTAGTGGACACATGTCTTTTTTCTTCTTGAGTATTTTAACAACATTAGATTAACATTAGTTTCTAGAGAAGTATAAAATGACGAGATTTATTAGAATTGCTACAAGATGATAAAGATATATTACGCGTTTTCCGGAAGGACTATTTCCAATCTTTAATTTTCCTGCTTGTAGTGCAGGGAGGGTCCCTGCCAATACGATTTTTCTCAAGCCAATTTTAAACACAAATGAAAATAAAAATAAAATTTAAATTTTAAATTTATTCATTATTGCACAAGAATAAAAAATACAAAAATAAAACATTAAACTAGAAAAAAAATGGCTAAGGCGAGCTTAACCCTAAAAAGTCTTCTCTAAAAAGTCCTCTTCCAGTAAACTTTAATGGGAGAGAGAGACCAAGTTATAAAAGTGGGTAAACATAGGTTTTTTATTTTAATAAACTTCTACATATAATACATTAACAAATATAAAATACCATAACCACATAGGTTATGGTATTTTATATATTTAATATAAAATAAGTACCGATGAGCAAAACCAAAGATAGATTGTAGGTATATTTGCAACTATTTAAAGTCTTAGAAACGTGACAAGGTACTAGGCACATCTTACTGCAGTTGACCTCGTGGTAGTTTTCTAACTGGACAAACCCATGTCAGACTCTCTTATGTTCTTGTACACCGTCATAACCAGCATAAGTGTGGTTTTCAGATGGACAGACAGATAGACACAACTAGGCGTGTATAGAAAGTCGCGATGAAAACTCCGATGTGCAGATAAGCGTTACATGTAGTTACGATTGTAGACCTGTTACTGTTTTTAAAACTTTCGCGATACAGTAAATTTGACGAACGAAAGACTTGACAAAAAGAGAATTTGACTTAGCTAAAATGTAAATTGGCTAAAAGAGAACTTGACGTAGCAATGTCTAGACGAATAGTGGATTTGCCAAATAGAATGTGATTCGTAATATCTTATGTGTACTGTAAACACTGACGTTTTTGAATCTAAAAGTCAATTGAAGGTAGTTTGTGAAAACCATCTATTTGCCGTGATCTCGTGCATCAGGCATCCTGTCACCACCATTGCTGAAAAGCTGTCAAAGCGTCAGGACATAAAACAAAGAGTACCTATGTAAGGCTAAACCCGCATTGCGAAATATCGAAGCACGGAAAAAAATCGTGTGGCGCCGGCGACAGTGTTGCCGCTTTAGCAGCTTTGTCGCTTGATCTAGGCGATTTGGAAACTTCTTCTTAGATTCAATAAATAAAGTAGAAACAGATTGGCGCCAGTTATTATTAGGAACCAATTGAACACTTCAAAAAAGACTTGCTACAGCTACGTTTTACCTGGAAGATGTACTATCAAAAATATCTAAAACCACAAAAATTTAATAATGTCCCAAGTATTTTCGATTTCGGAAGGATTTGAACTCAGGCCCCATCCTCAGTACGGGTGTGCTCTAACCAACTAAGCCACGAAACTACTAGTCGGTTCAACCGAAAATCTTTGGGACCTCTGACGACTATAGCGCCGTTAGCGAATCCTGCCGAAATCTAAAGTTATGGGACATTATTAAATTTTCGTGGAAAATTTGCCCAGTGTGAGTAACGCACTATAAAAGAAAAATCTAAAACCGTTAATAAAACAAACAGTATGTTCAGAACTGGTAGTCTCGGCTGGGAATTAGATAGAAACTTACTATCGGAAATTTATTCGCCGTCATGTAGGTAAGAATTCAGTAAGTACACAGATTATAATCAGCGAAAAAAAAATACCCGGCAAGATATCGCAATGCCTTAGCGACAAAATCATTTGGACAACCATGTTCATTACAGATAATTTGTATGATTGAAATCTATAACACTTTAAATCATAGAGTAAATGCGAAAAAAAGTAGAGTAAAGTCAATGCAATCACGTTACATTGGTAGGAAAAAATGTATGTTTTCGGTTTTTCGCTATTGTCAAAGAGACTACCGGTAGCAATTTTCCCACGCAATAAGCGTGGCTTCATATTAAAATAACTGGTACTCAATTAATCATTTAAATCTATATTGATCGGTCATTAGCATATTGCATAATGCGGTTCACAGTTAGTCTGATCGCACGGAGAAGCAGCTTCGTGAACATTATTGTGGCAGGGATTCAGATTATGTATTTTCGTGTAAGACATTTTGCGTTTTTATTCGATGCAAATCAACTTTTTTAGGAACCATTTCTGTCAAGTTATCAATACATACAGTTACAAATAAAAAAACCCTATAGTTACATGTTTGTACAGATTTTATTTAGAAATATAAATAATTTAAAATAATTTAATTTATCAGGTCGTTGTCTGTCACTTTTTTATTGATGTTTCTATTACCATCAGTTATATTCGTTTTTAGCATCAAAAACCGACGTTTGATACATTTCATACCGCTTAGAGAGTTCAGAAGCGGAGAAGAAAAAGATCCAAGAAACTGCGAGCACGACCTTATTCTTTTTTTTAACTTTTTGCTATATTGTTTCACTTTCATTTTCATCTTCACGGTGCGGTCGATCACGTGCAATTTGCATACCCTAATGGTTATCGTCATTAATCATGCTTTCGGTAGATTGATCGTGCAGGTCACAATGAGCGCTTGTTCTACCTGGGTGGTTATCATTATGTACCTACCTATGTACATAAGTGCAGTATGCTATGACATTGATATGATTCTCATGTATTTTATACAGGTTGTAGTCTCAGTAGTTCGAATAGGGTTAAGTCAACCGATCTTCTGAGTCGCTCGAAGACTCAGTAGAACGGTTGCTTAATTCAACCGGACTTTTGAGCCTTATCTTGCAAAAGTTTTATCGGTGCTGATGATACATTGCCGGCTTTGATCAAGTGACCGCCAATTTCAAATGTCAAATGTGACAGGAAATTTCTAAAGAGAGACCATGAGACCACTAAAATGGATATGGATCAGTTGAACTCCCTGTAGAGTGTTTGCAACAGTCTGCAGTTAGCTCAATTTATTGTTTCAATTGTTAATACTAGTTGTAATTTAATCCTTTATTTGATTTTAATTTTGTTTGTTATTAAAGGCAGGTGACACGTTGGGAGAAGAGAAGGTACAGGTACAAAATTATTTTCGTAAAACCTTTCGTAAATAATTTTGCAAAATTACCTGTACCAATATGATGTCAATAGATCCAAGGTGGTTTAATATGATTCCACAAAAACACCGTCATTAATTTCTCCTATAAAGCGGTTAACTCTTTATTTTAGGGTTTGAACTTTATAAGGCAATGCCTGAATGCCTCAACAATAGGCCGTTATCAAGACTGTTTAAAGTTATTGCTGTCTAAGGGCCGTCTTCCAGTAAAACACTGTGTGAGAGTGTATATCAAAGAGACGTTTTCCTAAAAATAGAGGTTGTCATTAGGATGTCATATGCATGGTCTCTGTTATTTTATTCTTTGTAAATTTGTAAAAATCAATGATGTTATGTTACTAGCTGTTCCTCGCGAGGTTTCACTCGTGTTAAATTCAATTTCACATTTAAGTAAATCTCCCATGGGAATTTCATGTTTTACCAGGACAAAAAATAGCATTATGTGTAATTTGAGAATAAAATTTATTTTGCTTTATTTATTGTGCTCTAAATGTGGTGTTGTCCTTTTGCTTAAGTTGTAACAGACCCAAAGCGCTTTAAAGCGCTTTTCAGCCTGATCAACATTATGTGTGACCAATTTTTAGTAAACGTCTATTTCAACCAATCTGGTTGGTAAAACTGTTCACGTGACCATGACCAGGTACGGACTTCATGGTCGGTTTCCATTGGGTCCCAAACGGATACGTATAAAGTGTCTATAAGGCAGCGATACTCTAGCGAGAGAGGGAGCGGGGTGGATTTTTGACAGTTTTAAAAATAAATCTGTGACACTTTAGAAACGATTTGTAAATTTTTTTATAAAAAAATCTCCGCTTTCAAGCGCTAGACAGTGGATTGTCCGCTTGATACGCATAAAGATAAATAACACCCAGCTGATGGGCTTTGCCTTGTTTATGCTAGTTAAAATATAAACCCTTTGTTTATGAGTAATTTAGAGAGGTTCTGAATTTTGTTAAAAGCCATATTTTGGAATAATATCTCCTCTCGGCCAGATTTGAAATCGAATCGTAAAGTATAAAAGTCTTTAGTCCCAGAATAATGTAATAGGTACTACTTTAGTGTGAGATTTTAACGGGGCACTGTTAGGAACAAGAGCGGAGTTTTGTTTTGACAGCTGTCAAAGGACTCGCGCGGCGCGAAAATGTTCGTTATAGGTACCTATTTGCTGATTAGAACTAACTTACTTTGCTTTTTTATAGAAACGTGTATTTCTGAAAATGGCAGGATTTATAAAAATATCTCTATAATATCCTGAGTGGTCTAACCCTTAAAAACTGCTCTGAAATTCAATAACAGCTCAATATGTCGACATCAAAGCACCAGAACCCGATACGAAACTATATTTTTTCATTAAAACAAAAAACATTCAAGCTGTTAACTAATAGTTTCAGCATCCAATCTAACCCTGGATCGGCAATAAAACCAATGTTGGGCTGAGCATCGCTCAGGGAGGCAATCAAACATGCTTCAACGGAACCAATACAGTACAACTTCGATTAGTTTTTATTCTGAATTGCTTTTAGGATCGTGCTGGCTCAGTTTTTTGAAACAATTTAGTTGGTGGAAATAAAATGCTTCACGAATTTCCATGTAGGTACTGCGGGACTATGCGCGTGCTAAAATTTTAAACGCATATATTAATTTTGCTTTGTTAGAAAATAAAAATTTATGTTTTTAAATTTGACTTGTCTAAGAGCTTATTTTAAACCAGACCTAAAGAAATAAGATATAAGTTATTGATTTCTGAAGAACCGAAAATTGTTTCGAGTTTCTGCGATTTGTTTCGATGATACCGTTAAATATTTTCCATTAATATTCCTTTGGTTCTGAAGTCCTTTCGTTTATATAATATTTATGAAAGATTCTTGAATGTTAGTAGCTGTTCTGTAAGTAAGTACGAACAACTCCGAAAACTGTTATCGTTAGAGCTTTATATACTATTAAAAAGCTATATAAACTTACTAGTGGTTTATTTTTCGCTTCTTCCACTAGTGGACAATAAATTGAAGCGAATAAAAATCAGTAACATCTTATTTGATAGTAATGACTACTTATACAGCTTTTTATGTATTAAATTCGACTTGTCTAAGTGCTTATTTTGAAAGCCTAAAAAACTAAGCTATTGAGTATGAGTTTGCTATTGAGGGATTGGTGTACCTACAATTTTGAAGCGAAAAGGCTTTTCAGGTTCTCGTACATAAATACAGTTACAAAATTCTCGTCGTCTATGTAAAAAAATCTATTGTAAGTCAGGATAAAATCCAGGAAGAGGTTCGTTTGTGTTTTTTTATAATAAAAACGTTGAAAGTAATTTTCTTTTGACTTAGAAAAACATTATAGTATTGTGGCAGCATCAGGCTGCCACAATACTATAATGTTTTTCTGCTAAGCCTGTTATTTTGAAATACCTTATGTACCTACGTATACATGTACCGTTATAAAGATAAGGATTATTGTTATAGTGCTTACCCGCACTCTGGGTATCTCTAAGAAATGAAATGTTCCCAAAAATTTTCGACCTCGGCGGGACTCGAACCCGCGCCCCACCCTCAGTACGGGTGTGAAGTCAGTCCGTCAGAGATCCCAAAGATTTTCGATGGAACCGACTAAGACTTCGTGGCTTAGTTGGTTAAAGGCACACCCGTACTGAGGGTGGGGCGCGGGTTCGAGTCCCGCCGAAGTCGAAAATTTTTGAGAACTTATTTCGTTGTAAAGATGTTGGGTTTCGACCCAACATCTTTACAACGCCAAAACTACTGAATTTATCAGGCTAAAATTGCACAACGAATGATATGGACCTTGAATAACATATTATGGGCTACTTTTGATTACAAAAAATGCGTGCGAAGACGCGGGGAGAATCTAGTATGTTATATTGAAAGTATCATCCAACGTAGGTCGTTTGAATTCGATTAACATCATAATTGTAGGTGACATAAAATACTTATTGTATTTTACAAAAATAAAATTGTTTATTCTGTTAACAGACCAACTTTTTCTTCAACATTTAAATTCAAACCAGGTAAAACAGAAATCAAACTAGGCACAGATAAACTCTGATTGAAGTTCAATCAGGCAGAATCTCATTATAAAACCGAAACCAAACCCTAAATGGGTACACTGTGGGTTACTAATGGCACAAAGTTAAAATGGGTTCAACTTTTGATAAGGGTGGTGTAGTGATGGGAACAATGCTGAATTCCAGGACTGAAGTCTGAGTCACGAATGAGTCTCGAGTCTTTTTCGGTCCGCCACTAATGGGTTACTGACATAACTACTGCGTGTCGTATTATAAATAACAGAATAACAAACGTACGAAAACGAGAAAACGTAACTTGGCAACTTAACCGAATTCTGGAGCCCGAGCTTTTGTTCTTTAGGTTTTTGAATTTCGAATATTCATTATATTTTTTTAATGTGTAATTAGTACCTACGATTGATAAAGGTAAGGTTGTCCTTGCGAGAGTTCAAATTACTTTTCTCTTACGGTAGGGAGAATTCGTAAGCTTGCGAAAATAACTAGTCTATTTGTCATTTCCTCTTCCTTACCACTCGCTTACCGTTTATTATTGAATGTCAAAATGAAAAAAAAAAGAACAGATTAAACAAGTTCAAGAAGTAATAAGTTTCACAAAATCGGAGCTTATTCATGAGATATGAAGTGTACATTTCACTCGATATTGAAGAAGTTTATTTTAGACAAACATTGGCATATTATGAGAGATCTCCAATTGTGAGGGTATTCAAGAATTTCAGTATCGAATAACGATTGATTTGACTGTTGATTGAGGAAAATGTTTGCTTGATATATTTCCGAAAAATCTTTGGAATGATTCGGTCGTTGAAGATGCCGATATTATTCTCTTTAGTATGATGTTTCCTTATCCCTCCTTTCTTAATGAAATTTGGTTAAGAGGATTAGGAATAACGATTTCTCATAACGTAAATCTTTATAACCAAAGCTTTATATTTTTATACTAACTAGAGCGTAATTCAAGTGCTCCAATTTTTTTACTTGTTCCTTTGTTTTTGTACCTTTCTGCTCTCTGCATACAAAATTAAAAGGTTTTTTGTAGGTATGCTAATACATTAGATGCAATGTTACTTTTGAATTTATATGTAAATTCATTATTTAAATGATAAAATAATTAACATAATTTAATATATATCAATAATATATTATAGGTGTGTACCGATGAGACACACCGTCAAAATCCAAAGGCATTGATCGCTTTTCTGTTTCGCACGTCGATACTACCGGGTATGGAGTAGTTTATTGTGTGTTATGTTATATAAATTGTGTTTGAATGACATGGTATGTTAAATGATAGGAAACTTTACACTTTTTATATAGAATTTATGTTCACGTCATGCCCACCCCTAACCCAACGTATTCTCAGGGGTAGCCTGGGCGTTGCACTTACGTTAAGTGTACTTTCGAGGCGTAGCGCGTAGTTTTGAGTTGCATGAATATTTCAGTTATAACGCAAATTACTATAATTATGAGGCTGTTTTTGGCTTTTATTATGCAGAGGTAAGCCGTTCTTAGGATAATGCGGCTGTGAATTTGAATTTTTGGGCAAATTTCCGGCGTTTTTGTAGGAAATGCTGAGAGCAGTTTATTTCCGGAAATGAAAGAGGGTCGGTGGACAAAGATACAGGATTAAACTTACCAAGCTACTATAATTATAAATTTTCAACGATTTTGCAGGCAGATATTGTAAAACTAGGAAATAATCTACGTACTCTATACTAATTTAAAAAAATATCTACTAAAGAAGCTCTTGAATTTTTATGTGTTGATCAAATCTTCATAAAATTTGGAAAGGAAATAAATTGTTTACGAAAACTTAACACCGTCCCAAAAAATTTCTATTTTGGCAGGAATTTTATAAGGGACATTATTTAATTTTCGTGGAATATTTTCCCAGTGCGTGTAACGCACTATAAAGCTATAAAAGCTAAGAAATAAATTGAATTCTGGGCTTTTTTTTATCCAGGGAAAACGCGTGCAAGCTGCGTGTACCATTTTTGACCATCGTCCTTTCAACCGAACCACGTCCACTGCTGGAAATACGCTGTATTTGAAAAACGCAAAGATATTTGGCACGAAACAGGCACGAGGACATTAACAAACGTTCTGACAAAGGTTGCGGAAGGTAGAGTGACATAGCGGCGCTCGCCACACTCATTATCTCCTGAGTAACTGTTCTAGTTAGGATCGCGTGGTGTGGAGTCCCATCTTTATTTTAAACTAGTTTCTACCAGCGTTTTTGTATGCGTTATTTTTCTGGAAACTTTCAATTGTCATTTCTTTCTCTTGGGAAATGATTTATGGGGTAAAAAGAAGCCTATTATTTATTCCAGATCTAGACTGTCTATACAATATTTCAGCCCGATCCATTTAGTAGTTGGGCGTGACTAACATCGAGCCATCCTTCCAAACTTGCTCGTTTGTAATATTAGTGTAATATGATGTAAAAGCCGTGTGGTGCCGGCTTAGAATTTGCACCACCCCAACTCTTCCCGTAAGAGGCAAAACCATTATAAATCACTGGATCGGTCGTTCTTCGTGTTAGGCAATCCGCCATTCTGTCAACTTTGTAAGACCTCTTGTTTATAGGTATCTGTTGCCACGGAAACCATAAAATCAGTAACTGAGAAAGTTACCTATAAGTATTGATAGCGTAAGAATTTATAAAATTGGCCCATAATTGACGCATTATTCGATAAACATACATTAAAAAAACATTTAGCCGATTACAGAACCTCCTCCTTGATGAAATTGGTAAAAACAACTCGATTTTGTATTTAAAATGAACGCCTTGAACCATAACATTCCTATTCTTCCGCGAAAGATCCGCGCCATTGAGTATATTATTAAATCACGATCCGCGCCCTCCAGGCGATATCTATAGAATTCTAAAATAAATAGGCATATTTTTTTGGAAAACTCCTTATTTACGAAATCCATCTCCATACAGCAACAATAAAACAAGCTAAATCCAGCAGTTACCTCGCTTGTAATGTAATAATGATGTCATCTCGGTGTAATAGGCTACGGTTACACGAAACTACTCGTTAGCTGATGGTAACGTAACAACCGACTTGTGAATCAATGGTTATCAGTTGTTATGGTATTTCTTCACAGAAAATGTAGTTTTGTAAATAAAATAAGAAGCAATTGTTTTGTTATTTCGGTTACCATATAAATGTATGTTTGTAACGCACTAAACATCAAAACAGTAAAATAGTAGTAAACATAAAACGTAGATTAACAATTCACACCGACTATTGCACGAGTATATTTATCGCTAACGAGCGAATTCTTTCAGGTTAGGCTGAAAGAATTCGCTACTATTTTCTTGTTTATGTGTGTTTTTACATTAAGATAACAATATTCTGAGGACATGAAGGTACCTTTTGTTATACTTACCTAAGCATTTTTACCAAAATTGTAAAAAGGAAGAACTTATGCAGTATTCTATAGAGTATGACCTCCAATTTCCCCATTATTTTGGACCGATTTTTTTACACGTAGTTAGAACTTTTGTTAAACTTGAGCTTTTTTAACGAATTCGTAAAAAGGAGTAGTTTCTTTAAGTGCAGTATTCTTAAGTGTGTTCTCCAATTTCTCCGTTTTTCTCCTGTATTTTGGACCGATTTTGATGATTTATTTAGTTTTGTATAGAAAATTTATTTATAAATAAATAAATTTCAAATAAATAAATGATCTCCGAGAGGTCCCATATAATTTAAATTACCAGATTATCATACCGTGGTCCGCCCCGTCTTTGCACGGGTATATTCTATAGCCTATGTTCATCGGGGATAATGTAGGCTTCATTATCAATATACTACAACATTATCTAATGTTGAAAGAATTTTTGAAATCGGTACAGTAGTTTTGGAGACAAACAAACAAATCTTTCCTCTTCCTAATATTAATATAGATTTTCTATTGGTTCTGTTAAACTTTTTTGATAAAGATAGTTTATTTGCTTGAAAACAATGTAGGTTACACAAATGTTAATATTTTTTGGTTTCAATTTTGTTTTACTAAGGTTAGCATTTAAAAGTTACAGTAATTTACAATTTATATTGTATTGTGACTGTAATTACAGTGTAACTTTTACCCCTCAAATTCATTTTAGACAATGTCAAAGAATATAAAAGTAATAATAGTAACAGGCCCAATAGTTAAGTAAGGTGATGTCAAAGTCTACTTGTCAGAAAATCTTTAATATTATAATCATCTTCAGCC
This sequence comes from Eupithecia vulgata, assembly GCA_946478455.1. Lineage (NCBI taxonomy): Eukaryota > Metazoa > Arthropoda > Insecta > Lepidoptera > Geometridae > Eupithecia > Eupithecia vulgata. The sequence goes on along the minus strand of OX297869.1, from coordinate 3,594,595 downwards.
TATATTAGTCCAATGGTGGACATTAGGCCTCCCATAATTGTATATTACTAGCACCGCCACGCGGTTTTACCCGCGTAGTTCCCGTTTCCGAGGAAATTTCGGTATAAAAATATAGCCTATGTACTATTCCAGACTATAATCTATCTCTGTGCCAAATTTCATCCAGATCCGTTCAGCCATTCTGGCGTGATTGAGCATCAAACATCCATCCATCCATCCAAACTTTCGCATTTATAATATTAGTGTGATAAAAGCATTTGTTAATTAATAAATCGTTTCTATTTTGTAATATAATGTCGTCAAGATCTTTTAATGAGTTAGGTGTTTTTATATATGTTTTACGTGACATAACTACTACATTTTTTTGTAGAGAAGCTGCTTGTCAGCTTTTGATAAACGAAACTATTTCATCTCCAACCTGGTACACTACCTATGATTCATCACAGTACTCCACTATTGCTGAAATCACCAATTACGCTGAGAGCTCTATCATGGCTTTATACAATACAAAAAGTACCGGTACACCAATTTCCTACTGACGTAATCTATCCTTTCATCTACCCCATCACACAACTATCGTCTTCACCATCATGAAAATAAAACCCATAATCCTCTGAATTTAACTCTAATTTGACCACCTTTGTTATCAGCATGATCGTATAATTGATAGAAGTTTTTTGCTTGTCCATTGTGAAAGAGTTGGCGAATTTAATTGGTGATCAAATAAGACCCGTTAACCATTATTGTCCGATTTGTGTAGCTGATATTGTCAGTGATTATTTGCTTAGGATTTAGAGATTGAATCTTAGTTTATTAGGATTAAGCTATGTTTATTCAGTGCAAATAATTTAACAGAGTACAATGGCTTTTTTGGAAGAATAGCATAGATATTAGAAAAGAATAAGAGAAAATTACCTCTACCTCAGTGGCATAGTGCATGACGACCGATGTGACACCGAAACTTTGACTGATACAAAGTTGTTCTATCAAAGATTTATAGTTAATTAGCTGTTGCCCGCGGCTTTGCTTGCGCTTTTCAAGCAGAACCCTTTTACCTTTCTGCCAAATTTCATAAAGATCCGTTTAGCCGTTTATGCGTGAAATAGTAAATACTGATAGTAATACGAATAGTAACATTCAGACAGACAGACATACATACAGACAGACAGAGAGACAGACATACGCATGGCTTACAGTGTTCGCAACACTTCGTATCCACTATCTAAATTACTTGTAGAACCTAGAAAATAGTAGAAACCCGTTTTCTTTCTCACGCGTGCCCAATCTTTTGTTGTTAGATCACGGAGTGAAATATCATCATTTAAAACTTCCTGAACAAGGATATTTAATTTAAAGTGCTTTTTCACATCCAATCCAGTTAAAGCCGGTGAATAAATTCCGATTGACGATAACGCATCCGGACGGGCGACATTCCAGATTTTTGCAATTCAAAACCTACTCAGGTATTCATTTATGCTTCGTTCACGCCCGCGGGAGAGTTGATAACTAGGCAAAGGTCGGACCCTAGCTATTCAATTGAAACTGTATTTTCTACAGTGGAGAGACAATGCTACTCTGCCGATCTACTGGGAGATTTCCCCATGTTAATGTTTGTGGTTCAAGTCTATTTTTCTCTTTCTAACTAGCTGGCTTGGCCCCCTACAACTAAACTGACCTGACTACCCAGAATTCCCGGAACAAATATCCGGAGATCTTACAAATATATTTCCTAAGGCGGGAATCGAACCTGCAAAAATCTGCGTCGCAGGCGGACTTACGCCCGCCGCGCCACATTGATCGTCAATCACGAGTGACCACTGCAAGCATATTCTATACACATTTCGAACCTTACTAAGCTGAATCCACAGTGAGTTATAAGTTTGATATTCTGTTAAACTCGATAATTCTCCTCGGTCACGAGGTTATGAAATTAACTTAAAAAAAATTCAAACATATACTTTGTCAAAGGCTTAGTATAAAATATCAGATTATCTAGACGATAAAAAAGCTTGGGACGAGTTTTGCTCCAACTCGAAAACTAACATTCTAACAAGGTTAAGGTTTCTTGTTCGATTCTTTACTATACTTTAAAAAGATTGAAGTCGACAAAAAATCAAAGTGATCACTTTTTTCCTACTTTTACTTATGTAATCTGAGTTTTGTGCCACGTTCAAGAGTCGTGTAAGGTCTAAAGGAAATAAAGCACATTGAATTTTGAACTAAGTTGAGCGAGATTTTGACATATACTTACGCTAAAGAAATAGAATCAATCTTTATTATCAAAGAAAATTTCAATCAAATAATAGAATTAAATTTAAACTGGTATTGACAATTGAGGCAATTGACGTAACTGCAGACTGTTGCAAACAATCTACATGTACTCAACTGATCCATATCTATACAAGTCGGAAGCGTGCCCAAGACGCTGGCTGCATTGCTTCGCTAAAGAATCACATACGATTCCATGGTCACTTTAGTGAATTCGAGTTTCGAATTCGGACTTTTACAGAATAAGTAATACTGGTCACCGTCAAATACAGTGCAACCCTAATTTTCACCTCAGGCCAGTCCAGTGGAAAATCATATTGATTAAGAATACAGATGCTGGCCTAGACCTAATATTATAGGGTTTATATTATGACCAGGATTCGCTGTCTAGGTTTATGATGATTATTAAACATTCACTGAAAACATCCTTCTTGTTTCCTTGTATAAAAAAAACGTTGCTTCTATGTTTTATAAACTAACTAGATTCTTGCGACGCGTTATTTTTTAATCGTGTTTACGCATACTAAGGAACCAAAGAACGTTCAAGGAGCCAAAGAAAAAACTATAATAATTAAGTATATATCATAAATATTAAGCTTATACTAGTTTGACAAACAAACCTGTTAGGTTTGCATTATGGAAAAAAAAGTAGCATTTGATTCCAGGCTAAGAGACATCTATGAAAATTCTAGAAATATCAATAATTTTAGACCGGTCACAAGCATCCATCCACCTATCCATTTCTAATGAAACTAGCAGTGCCTCTCGGTTTCACCGTTGTTCCCGTTGCCGTGGAAATCCCGGGATAAAATATAGCCAAAAAAATTATGTGCTATTTCAGATTATAATCTATCTTTGTGCCAAATTTCCCCCATATATTTTTAGCCGTTCTGGCGTGACTGAGTAACAAACATCCATCTATCCATCTAAACTTTCGCATTTACAATATTAGTGTGACTCTATAATGAATGAATACATTATGTACTAAAAATGAATAACAAAAAAAATGTTTTATATTAATAAAAAAATCATAGAACCTAATGCTTAAACTGCCTTAGCTTTTACTAGAGTCACCCTTATAGTATTATAAATGGAATGTTTGAATGGATGTTTTTCCACCCAGAAAATACTAACGAATCGGCGTGAAAATTTTGCATAGATAGAAGTTCTAGACTGTTATTTAAACCTCCAAACACGTGTGAAGTTGCGAACACAAGCTAGCATTGTGTCCAGCCAGAGTATCTATGCCTTCCATTATGTAAGCTGAAATTCAAATATTTGCAAAACATATTAAAATTCCGATCTTATTAAAAAGTTACTTTATGAAAATTGTTTCATGCACAGTAAAATATATCGTCCAGCAGTAGTAAAAGTCTAGAATATACAGCTCGTCCTAGGTATTTAACGGGAACTTGGATCTTAATAGCTACTGGTTTTGACGCATTAAAATTATGGCCACGAGCCGACCGAGAAATAGCATTGAAGATTACGCCCCGTATTCAAGAAATTACAGAGTGAAAATAAGTCACAGGGAAATTAATTAGTATGAACAGAAACAGTCTATGTCATGACTATTGACTATAGCCATTTCATTGACAAGTGTGATCAATGACTATGCTTGCAGCTTGTCCCTTCAATTTTATCTTATCGTCTTTTAGGTATAAGTAGGTATTTATGTACTTATTGTAACTATAACTACAGTTTTGACGACCTCAGTGGCGCAGCGGGCGAGAGTCTGCCTGCGACGCAAGAGGTTGCGGGTTCGATCCCCGCCTCGGAACAAATTTGTGTACGATCTGCAGAAATTTGTTCCGTTGGTCTGGGTGTTTTCTATGTATAATAAAAAATATCTATCTATGTAATGTATAATATTACGTATATCAGTTATCTAGTACCCATAACACAAGCTCTGCTTACCTTGGGGCTAGATAATGCTGTGTGAATTGTCCAGCATTATTTATTTATTTAGTTTTATTTTCTTTGAAATTTATGTGTATTTATTACCGCAAATCTATAACTAAGTCATTGACAAGAAATCGATCGCATTCTACCGACTAGGTAATACATAATGTGTGTAAACATGCCGTTCTTTTTTAATGAAATATTTTTTATTTTAAACTATTTAACTTATCTAAATACACTTGGAAGTGTCAAAGAAAATAATTTAAATTAATTACGTAGTTTTCAAAGGGCTGAGACTCGGTACGGGTACGATTTTCGTTGCGGGAAATTGTTAATAAAACGGGCCATCTCGCCTGCATTAGACGGGCGAGATGTCCATCATTCTGTAGATTATAACTTATTTTTTCATCTTGGTCGGATTAAACACCCTGTCAAACAAAATATTACAATTTTTTTCTTCCTATGCCTGTCAGAAACAACCTGCAACAATAACGCCACAGCGATATTTTTTTATAAAGGTACTTAATTTTCCGGAAACAATTCGATAAAGTATTTAGAGACTATGACTTTTGTTTCCAGCAGTTTCGTAAAATATTTTCCAACAATATTTCTTTAATCGCTTAGCCTACAAAAACATATCTTAAACCGGGTAGACAATATATAGAAAAACTAATGTGAATAATTTATGCCTTGCTCTACCCATAGCCAAGTTTTCATCTCTCTGTGCGAAACTTATCTTTAACTGTAGCACTAACTGTTGTTATAGCTATTACCTATTAGGAAGTTAATTGTTTATCTGCGCGGTATCTTAGTTGCTATACTGTTTCACTGCGTATACTGTGTGATAGGTTGGTTAATTTTGTTGTAGAAATTAAGTGAGGTAGTCTTTAAGGTCTGTTTTGAGGTGGCTGGAAAACATCAGTAAATTTAAAAGAAGAAAATACTTGTAGCCATAGCGTCGATGTGTACGTTTTTTATTAGCCTATTATAGTTACTGAACGGATGAATAGATTATAATTTAGTAGTTTTTTTATGTTAAACAATCGTGTTTGTATTTTTTTCAATGATGATGTTCGTCAAAGACCCAAGTTGCAAAGTAGGTAAAATATTTGTGGTAAAATTACAGAATTTTACAAAAAATGGTCGGGCAACACTGATTTTAGGAAAACCATCAGCACACTATACTTAATTAATTTAAGTTGTTCTTAGTACTAAGCTTACAATGGTGTAATTGTAGGTAGGTATACTTAAGCACTGAAGTTAGTTAGTAGTTTATTGGATTTAGGTAGGTATCCTTTTATTATATATTTTTTATTCTGTGATTATTTTATGTTTTGTGCGTCAAAATATATAAATGAAAAAATATTGGTGATACATTGAATGACAATTGACAGAAATCCACCGATTGATAATATATCCATAATTCTATGTATCCATCCATTTAAACTTTCGTATTTACAATATTAGGGTGATAAAAAAAACAGTTGCTGTCAATCCATCTCCTTAGGAATCAGATAAAGATGTGTTCCATTCAGTTTCCTTACATAATCTAACCACCATATCCATAATGTAAGTTCATTGTGCAGACAATAGCCCATTACGGTCATTACGAGCACTTCCCTTTGGAACAATGCGGGGAAATTCCTGCACTGGCGCTTCCGATGGTCATTTAATGTAATTACTAGGTCTTGCTGGATTACCTTCCCATGGATATGTACCTAATCTACCTAAAGTAGGTCCAAGGCCGTTTAGTCTAAAAACTGTTGGAGATATTAGATTGCTAGGAAAAACTTTTAAAATGTTACTTGCAATGATTTTGTAAGACTAATATTAGCACGCCAACCATATGGTAAAACATGTGTTATTGGTCGGCAGATAGAAAATGCCTCGGCATTAAGCCCACCCTTTTAAGACACCCTCATTAAGATACAAATATCTTAGTGCAATAAAGTTTGAAATAAATAAATGAAAAGCTTAGGAATTGTACAAACACAACCTTGTGCCCACAACGAATTAATACAAATATGTGATAAAACCATGATAAAACTTTTTAAACTATAATGGTTTCATGTGCCATAATTACGGAAGAACTTCTACTTAGTTCTTCCGTGATCATGGCACATGAAACAGTGCCGAAATATTGGAAAACTCAAAATCAAATAATCAGGTAAATATCGCATTATACCTAATACATTATTTTATAAATAATTTTGATTTTGGTTCCAGATAGCAGCTTCGTAAAATGTTGTGTCTCTTTTGTAGGAATTCTAAACGCATTAATTAACGGTTGGCATAAGAAATAAATTTTCCGTTTTTATGACTCTATTCCTAAAAGGTACAAAAAAGACGCAATTTTATTAAAAAAACATTTTCCTATTTCGAAGCAAATAAAGCCTAAAAGCCTCGCTGTGCAATAAAGCACGACTAAAGACAGCCACGTGTGGTTTTTATGATGGAACAGCACGGCACACGGTCGTTATGGTGATCTATTACATTTTACGCCATGTGGACACGTTATTTACTCACGTCATTGTCTTCAGGGCTTTCCTGGTTTCAGGGTTGAACATTCTAGAACGAAGATTATTATTATGTATGTATTTATATTTATAATTAACTTTGTTATCAGTAGGTATTTGTTCAATAATTATTATTCTGTTCTAGCCACTTCAAACTGATAGTTATTTCAAACGTGCTTAGCAAAGAGTATAATATAAAGCTGGTTCTAAGGTTATATCGAAAAAGGTTATAATAAAGACAGTCGTTAAGTTTTCTTAAATTTTCTAATGTTCCGCGCATTTTTCTTAATTTTTTCTTTGTTAAGAACCTTCTCCTGACAATAAAAAACACAGCAAAAAAAGAATTTGTGAAATCGGTCCAGCCGTTCACGCGTGATGGTGTGATCAAGGGAGATAAGGATTCATTTTTACATATATAAAGATAACACGCCACCGTCTACACTAGTTCTATAACTCCTTGTTAATCCAAAGGTTGCCTGGCAGAGAACGCTGAAAACGATAAGGCCGCCTATTGTACAACGTAATCTGTATTAGTTCTTTCTTGTCCTGTGTATCTGTCTTATTTGGTGTGCAATAAAGAGTAATTATATTGTATTGAAGATTCTAGAATAAATATCATCAATGTCAACCAAATTGCTTTATATACCGTATAATGTGTAGAAGCCCTTTCCGTGGGTTTGACACCCCTAAACTGGTTTAGTAGCAGGTACCAGCTGTACCACTGGTCTGCATTTCTTCATGGCATTCAAAAACTAGCTAGATACAAAGTGAGCCGATTTAGATGAACGGTTGTTCAAAAATCTATGTTGTTATTCTGGAAACCCGATCTCAAGGTTTGTCTGGAAAAACATTTTATTCCAGCTTCATTAAGCGATGTCTTTTTTGACGAGGATAAATTGAAAATCTGTCGATTTTATAAATCAGAAAAACACTGGTTCATTTTGTAAAGAGATAAGCTGACAGAAAATTGATACCAAATTTATTTTACGCAAAAATGTGAACAATGTTTGAGAAAGAATTGTGTTTAAATTTTTGTGCTCTGAGTTTATTTTATTCGCGAAAGGAAGACACAATTAATTATTTATTTCAACACTCGGTAACAAAACACAATTACAAAATAAATGATCATTAGGAGTTTTCTCACTCAAACCCTTATAAAGTGAAAACTTGGAAACTGATAAATTTTATTTCGAGTCCGCGAGTATTCTATTTATTCATTTACACAAAGAAATATGTCAGAGCAAATATATGCTGAGTTTATAACTAGCTTTCTGGCCGTGGCTTTGGATGAGTTTTTCTGATGATCTCTGGTAGCGCGGTGGACGAAGGTCCGCCTGCGATGCAGGAGGTTACGGGTTCTATTCCCGCCTTGGGACAACATGTTTTGAACGATCTACAGATATTTTATCCGGGTATTCTGGTCGTTTTCTATCTATACTAAAAAAATATCTATCTGTGTATTATGTATATCAGATATCTAGTACCCATAACACAAGCTCTGCTTCACTCGAGGCTAGATAATGCTGTGTGAATTGTCCAGCATTTTTAGGGTTTCAAAGATCGGTTTTGAAACCCTTATGGTCTCGCTCTGTCCGTCCCCGCTCTTTCTTGAATATCTCAGTAACTACTGCAGCTATTAACTTGAAATTTGAAATAATGATACATTTCGTGCGCCATTACTGATTTTAAGAAAAAAAAATATAAATAAATGAAAAATGAAAATGAATATTTTCAGTACAAATTTTGATGTTGAAATTTCAAAAGAGACCTAGGAAGGCAAATGGGGTATCAAATGAAAGGTATCGTTTTGTACATTTCAAAACACTTTTTGAAATTTCTGTAAATTTCATACTTTTTGAAATATTTCAAAAAAAGTCGAAAAATTGACCATACCCCCCCCCCTATCTCCGAAGATTGCAGACCGATCCACGTACAATGTATTAGGCGTTTGTAGATATCAATCTATATTTTACAGGAAAAATATAGAGAAGTCTGTAATAATAATAGTTTTTGAAAAATGGTAAAAAAGGGGGGGATTTTTTTTTCAAAAGGGGGGTACCTACCTATGTGGGGTATCAAATGAAAGGTATCGTTTTGACCATATCAAAACACTTTTTGAAATTTCTGTAAATTTCATACTTTTTGAAATATTTCAAAAAAAGACGAAAAATTGACCATTCCCCCCCCCCTATCTCCGAAGATTGCAGACCGATCCACGTACCTACAATGTATTAGGCGTTTGTAGATATCAATCTATATTTTACAGGAAAAATATAGAGAAGTCTGTAATAATAATAGTTTTTGAAAAATGGTCAAAAAGGGGGGGATTTTTTTTTCAAAAGGGGGGGTACCTCCCCATGTGGGGAATCAAATGAAAGGTATCGTTTTGACCATTTCAAAACACTTTTTGAAATTTCTGTGAGTTTCATACTTTTTGAAATATTTCAAAAAAAGACGAAAAATTGACCATTCCCCCCCCCCTAGCTCCGAAGATTGCAGACCGATCCATGTACAATGTATGAGGCGTTTGTAGATATCAATCTATATTTTACAGGAAAAATATAGAGAAGTCTGTAATAATAATAGTTTTTGAAAAATGGTCAGAAAGGGGGGGGATTTTTTTTCAAAAGGAGGGGTACCTACCTTTGTGGGGTATCAAACAAGAGGTATCGTTTTGACCATTTTAAAGCACTTTTTGAAATTTTTGTAAGTTTCATACTTTTTGAAATATTTCAAAAATAGTCGAAAAATTGACCTTTCCCCCCCCCCCCCTATCTCCGAAGATTGCAGACCGATCCACGTACAATGTATTAGGCGTTTGTAGATATCGATCTATATTTTACAGGAAAAATATAGAGAAGGCTGTAATAATAATAGTTTTTGGAAATGGTCAAAAAGGGGGAGATTTCTTTTTCAAAAGGGGGGGTACCTGCCTATGTTGGGTATCAAATGAAAGGTATCGTTTTGACCATTTCAAAACACTCTTTGAAATTTCTGTGAGTTTCATACTTTTTGAAATATTTCAAAAATAGTCGAAAAATTGACCTTTCCCCCCCCCCCCCCTATCTCCGAAGATTGCAGACCGATCCATGTACAATGTATTAGGCGTTTGTAGATATCAATCTATATTTTACAGGAAAAATATAGAGAAGTCTGTAATAATAATAGTTTTTGAAAAATGGTCAAAAAGGGGGGGATTTTTTTTTCAAAAGGGGGGGTACCTGCCTATGTTGGGTATCAAATGAAAGGTATCGTTTTGACCATATCAAAACACTTTTTGAAATTTCTGTGAGTTTCATACTTTTTGAAATATTTCAAAAAAAGATGAAAAATTGACCATTCCCCCCCCCTAGCTCCGAAGATTGCAGACCGATCCATGTACAATGTATGAGGCGTTTGTAGATATCAATCTATATTTTACAGGAAAAATATAGAGAAGTCTGTAATAATAATAGTTTTTGAAAAATGGTCAAAAAGGAGGGGAATTTTTTTTCAAAAGGGGGTACCTACCCATGTGGGGTATCAAATAAAAGGTATCGTTTCGGCCTTTTTAAAACACTTTTTGAAATTTCTGTAAGTTTCATACTTTTTAAAATATTTCAGAAAATTGATTGTCCAAATAATTGGCAAATATTTGAAACCCTCGGCGCGCGAGTTACACTCGCACTTGGCGAATCTTGTTTTATGGATAGTTCAGCCGTAAATACAAAACCAAACTAAAACTCCGATTCAAAGACCTGGATATTTTTCGCATACAAAGGTGTTACAAAACCCAAAGAATGTTGGTGGAAAATATTAAACGACATTGGTACCATCATAGCAAAGCACAGAAGCTAGAAACAAGTTTTGGTTTTGAAATCATTCATTCAACATCATTGATGGATCTCAAGATCGTTTTCGACTTCGAAATTTAAACTTTTGAAACTATATAAAAAAAAACAAATAATGCCGGATAATTCACACAGCATTATCTAGCCCCGAGTTATGTGAAATTTAAGTTTGTGTTTTAATTTTTAGTGATAACCTTGCTGTTAGTTACCTTGTTGTTTTTTTGTTTTTGTTATCAGTTTCATCAGTTTTATTTATAAATAACTTTGTTGTTATAAAATATTGTGGATTCTGAATTGTAGTATAGTGTCCTAATTTTTAGATATTCCGGGTTCATCCCACTGGCTTCGGCCCAAAGTGATCCGAACACGGAAAATCATTAAAGGTGAAGTGCCGAATAAAAAGACGAGAGCATGTAGATGAAGGTATTTTGTTTGTCATTCATTTACAGGAATCCATAGTAAGTAACTCTGTCTGTCTGTTAACTTTACACGCCTAAAAAGCTGCACGTATCTTAATGAAATTTGTCAGGGAGTTAAATGGCATCCCGGGGACGGATATAGGCTACTTGAAAAGCGCGTGCATAGCCGCAGGTTACAACTAGTTAATCTAATATAAGATACAATTATTTTCAAAACTAATCACTAATCAGGTATCAACTAAAAGTTAAAGACAAGGCAGCCACTCTGACGACAAAACTGTTGACAAAGTCTGTCTTAGCTAACTTTCAAAGATTCAACTTTTCCATTATCGCTAAAAGATAGCGCTGTCAAATCCTAATGCTTTTTGGGGCATTGCCATGCCTCACGGATAAAGCTATTGTAAGTGTAAAAGTATTGCCACCGAGAAATATGATAAGAACTTCTGAAATATGAAGGTTGTTTTCTTGGCTGAAGAACTTTTTAGCTTTTGCGTAATTGCTGGTTTACTGGGTAGCCTTGGTCCGAAGTAGGTACTTTAGAATATGCTAAGTATTTTTTGTTGGTCCTCTACTAATTTCTTAATAGCAATACCTTCGACAAAGAACCAAGGTTATCGACATAGCTCAAAGGATTAGCAAGCTGAAGTGGCAGTGGGCCGGTCATATCTCGAGATGAACCGACAACCGCTGGGGTAAACGTGTTCTTGAGTGGAGACCGCGACTCGGCAAACGTAGTGTAGGACGCTCTCCGACCAGGTGGGATGACGATTTGCGAAAGACTGCTGGCAGATGCTGGATGCGGCAAGCTGAAGACAGGGCGCTATGGCGCTCATTAGGGGAGGCCTATGTCCAGCAGTGGACTAATATAGGCTGATGAAGATAAAGATGATGAATACCTCGTGGTTCCACGCGTGTAGTTCGCGTGCCCGTAGGAATTCCAGTATGTAACGTAGCCTGTGTCACTTCCTGAAAAGTAATCTTTTTAGTGGTGAAAGAATTTTTGAAATCGTTTCAGTATATCCAGTAATTATCCCCTACAACGTCACAAACTTTACATCTTTATAATATTAGTATAGACGTATTCAAGGTAAGAGTATCTTTAAAGTTAGCTACTGCTTAATAATTTGATGATGTCAACAAATTGGACACAATTTTTGTTGCCAGAACTTTCAAAACAATGAAGTACCTATTACAAGGGTCTATTAACTCAGCCACTGACGATGTGGCGACACGTTGGTAACCAAAGGACATTTCAACATTCCCATTGTTGATAAAACAATAGAATGCAGAGGTGTCTTTTTGGAGCCTATTAGGGTCAAAGTATTTTGTGGGCAACGGTCCAAAAATTCGGGGACAATTTGCGGTTTTGAAAATGTGACTAACCCATTTTCGAATGATGTAAATGCTTTGTTGTGTTATGGAATTAATAGAATTTTGTAAGCACTTCGCTCAGCTAAAGCTCGGAATAAACAAAGAAGATTTTGATATGTCAAGGCCCCTTAGCAAAATTTAACTTCAAAGAAAAAATGTTGGTAACATTTGACCGTAAAAACTGTTGAGGTGTCACAATTGACATTTCGTCCCTACGATAGACGAGAGAGGTCAGGAGGAAAGGCTTATTATAGCCAGTACTTTGTCACGGACAAACGAAGGTAACTCTGTAACTGTGTGTTTGGTTAAGGTTGAATTGATCAAAAGAAAACCAAGAAAAGAGAGATTAGGTATGCAAGGACATGGGTAAAGTTTAAATTGTCGTATCAGTGTTTGATACATGCCTCTCTTCCAAATACTCTTAGCTCTTAACATCATCATTATCGTGTAACAAATTGATGGATTCAAATTTAGATTATTTTTTGGTTAGACAGATATCCGATTAACACTTGATTGCGATTTTTGGAAGATAGGTAATTTTTTTTAATGAAAATTATCAGTTCAAATTGTCATGTTGAAATTTGAAAAGACACCTAAGTGGGCAAATGGTATTTCAAATGAAAGGTATCGGTTTGTCAATTCCAAAACAGTTTTTCAAATATCTGTAGGTTTCATACTTTTTGAAATCTTTTGAAAAACGTCAAAAAATGACCGTTCCCCACCCCTTATCTCCGAAGTTTGCAGAACGATCCATGTACAATGTGTGTGGCGTTTGTAAATATAGATCTATATTTTACAGAAAAAATATGGAGAAGTCTGTAAAAATAACACTTTTTGAAAAATTGACAAAAAGGGGGGGGGGGAGAAATGTGGCTCCGCTGTCTGCCACACAGTTGCAGAGGATAGGGAGAGCGGCCCTCGCAATACCGACACTCCTCACCTGCAACCCCACCGCGTCTGCAATCAAACGGCGCGGCGACCCTGCCAAATCTGCGGAAGCACCAATACCGGAACTCCTCGGCCCATGTATGTACAGGCGGCTGTGCTGTAGCACAGCCGCCCGTCTCTGTTACGGTGCCTCTCATACGATACCGCAAGTGATGAATATTATGTGTATGAATATTATTAATATTCATATCACTTTGTCTCGTTCTGACTTGAAAGTTGCTATTGTGCACCAGTTCTTAAAGTCACGAGAGTGTGTTCAAGGAGGGATTTGAAAGTTTGATGAGGTTTTCCGAGGACATTACTCCAGTGTATTATGGTTTCAGATTACGTGCTTGTTGAATAAAGTATTTTCAGGCTTTCGGCTTGTTTCAAGTTTATGGAGTGTAAAATGAGTTTGGAAGTTCAAGGGACGGTTTATTTCGGGTTAGTGATGAGGGTAGGATGTGTAGGTGGTTAGGGTTGTATGGGACTTAATGAATTTGCCGAAGGTTCCTTTGACATCGATATAATTGATGTTCTGCTAGCCGAATCTTCAGCCACAGCGGTCATGCCAACGGAGGCTAGCCAGGTGTGCAGGACATATTATCTCAAGTGTGTGCGTAACACAGGTGCACCCTCACTATCATAAACCGACTTTACGGCAGATCAACACGACCGGGCTGAGGCCAGGTGCAGGACCAACCGGCTTAACATACTTTCAGAGGCACAGGGGTGTAATACCGCCCAACTTTCTAACACCAGGCTACATCAATATATGCAAGTATCAAATCAAATGAAGGGATATTTTTCTCTAACGATGCGGGCCCTCTTGTTGGAATAAGGCAATGAGACCATTGGAGGGATCTAGGAGAACCGTACCTCTGAGGTGAAGCTATGGAAGAAGACAGCAAAAAAGTGCTATACAAGTGGACGTTTGGCAGAAAAATATTATTATGGTATATTTATTTATCGTTAGATTAAAGGCTTTTTATACATGTATTTTATTATCAAATCAAGAAACGTGATGCTCTTGAATTGGAAAATGGCTCTCGCGTTATCCGCCACGATAAAAAAATGTTCTGTCCAGAAGTTGTCAAAGTCATGGCGATTCAAATCTTTTATAGTCTGCCAAATCTGTCTATCGAAAAAGACGTATGTGATGACTCGGCTAAAGTGTGGTACTCATAAGGTTAAAACTCCTGGTACTTCCCAGGCACTTATGTAGGTTCTTGGTAGAAATCATCAAGTCAGAAGCAACGAGAAAGTTTCCAAGAAGAACGCTATTCTCTGCCAATGAGGACATTATTCCCTTAATGGTAGCGGAAATCACCGACTACTACCTTCTGTGCCATTTTATTGCAAAAAGTAATCTATCCACTTACAATAAGACACAAAACCTGCCCAATTACACTTTAAAGTACTTTGGAATCTTGACCACTTAGAATACAGTTGTCCACGCTTTTGTGTAGTACTAATTTTCTGAGAAGTGGGAGTAGGAAATGTTTACCAATGTACCATGCTACCTTGGTTAAAGCATTCTTGACATATACGGCCATCATTATCAAGCATATAAGCAACCGACTGCCTGAACCGCTCACCCTTTTGATCTGAGACATAAGATAAAAATGAAAGAAAACTGTGTCAAAACTGCAAATATCTGCAGCCGTTTTTTTTACAAAGAATTCGTTTTTTATTAAAAAAATCGTCTCAACAGTTATGGTATGGCTACGGTATCTGGTATGGAAAGTATGTTGGTACATACGTTATTATATTAAATTACTAAGAATAATAAACTACCCATCTCAACTTCGGCCTCAACAGCCTATAATAGTCTACTGCTAAACGCTGGCCTCTCCCTAACAATAGGCTTATTGTCTTTTATCTCATGGGGATAATCCATAACCTCCACGCTGGGTATGCCGACTAAGGATCGCAGTTTGGTGGTAGATGTATTCTTCAAGAGACGCTGCTGCCCACCCCTGGTGTATGTCCTTTAGTCGCTACTTACGACACACATGCGAAGAATTGAGGTAGTGCAAATTCTTAGCCACACGGTTTAAAGTACTTACGGTTCATAATAATTAGCAGCGCCTCGCGGTTTCACCCGCATAGTACCCGTTCCCGTGGGAATTTAGTATAAAATATAGCCTATGTGCTATTCCAGACTATAATCGATCTCTGTGCCAAATTTCATCCAGATCCGTTCAGCCGTTCTGGCTTGATTGAGCAACAAACATCCATCCGTCTAAGCTTTCGCATCTATAATATTAGTGTAATTAGTGTGATTACCATAGGATTCAGAAAAAAACAAATGCGCAGAAAGCTCTGTGAATTTTGTTCGCAGAGCTTTTTACCTTACTCGTTAAAACAATAACAAAAGAGCGGTAACAACATTCAATAAGTTTGCGTTCCCTTCAGGTAAAACCTTTCATATTTTTTCCAAAGCTAGGCACTTAAGCTTATAAAACTACTTACCTACTTTATAAATAAAAGCTTTTAAAGAAGGTATACAAACGGCCTCTGAAGCTTCTTTCCCGTGACCTTTGCGAAGGAAAACACTTAGCTACGCTTTTCTATTTTGTACTGAAAGGTTCTTAGCATACACAGTGAAAACTTGTATTTTATAGAGAAGAAAACGCAAAAATTAAAGAATGCTTCACCGTTAATAGTGTTTTAGTAGTACTAGTAGTACTTAAATAAGCTTTATTATTAGTTATTCACAATATTTTTTATTATTTGCGTTATTATTAATTTTTCAATATCATTATTTTTTTCATAGTTCGCGCCCTGATCACAGAATAACCACTTTTACTTTGGTCCTACCATGACAATTTTAAAGTTTTTTTTTCGAAGAAAATGCTTCATCATAATTCTTCGGAGAGTATTCATCTAGGATGAATTTCTATTTCTATTTCACATGCAAAAGAAGCACACTCACCTCACCTCAACAGTCTATAATAGTCTACTGCTGGACGAAAGAAGCACACTGCTGAAATCTAATTCAAATGTAGTTTGTCTAGGAAAACGTGTCATAAAACAAAAAAAAATGCCGTGATTATAAGGATTTGAATTGTAAATTACCGCCACTAACATGCTGGACAGCATGAGATAGACGGACATTTTCTTTTCCAATCTTTGTCTACGCGACTTCTTCTTACCTACAAACCCTACAGTCTTTCGAAGTCTTCAATGCAGTGAATAAATCAATCTCCTAATCCGACTGTTCTGAATAGCCCTGCTGGTCATAGGAATTAAGTGTCCGTTCACACAGAAAGTCCTTTTACAAGATCCGTTTTATCGGATCTGTCGCAAATAGTGGTAATGTTCACACCGAGCTTACAGGAACGTTTTCAACGAATCCGTTGCTACTGGTGTCAGCCTTGCCACGCCCCGCGCCGTTTCAATCCGATAAAGCCGATCCCGTAGGTATCAGGGTGTTTCCAAATTACAGCACAATGAAGGAGGTTATTCACCTGTTACCATAAATTACTTAGATTCGTAAGTCACATAAATAATATTAATACTATTATTAACTATGATTGAGATTAAAATTCTGCAAAAGAAAAAATCGTTTGCTGTGTTAGCAGTCGAATTACCTCCTTCTGTACTCAAATAAAATAAGATCAAATCAAAAAGTCTTTATTTCCATAAATACAAAAATGTACACTTAGAAAAGGTCAAATTCTTAAAATAAAACATTGACACGGAAATAAAGTGATATTATTGATTTCGGTCGCTTCGGTATGTAGACTAAAGTAAAGAAGCGACGAAGAAACCTTTAGCCTGTTAGTTGTTATTTTTCGAGTTGGAGCAAAACCCGTCCCAAGCTTTAGATAAGGTATAAGGTTCCTATGCTACGGACTGTTGTGAGATTGTACCCCACAGTGCCTAACGAAATCGAATCTGTCTGACAAAATTCATTCACCTCATGAATATTCAAGGAAGGCCGTCTTTGTCTCATGACAATAGCTGATTTGCAATTCATTGCTGTGCCACTTTGAAAGTGCATCTGACATCTACAGCTGATGCATCAATGGACGTTACGTAAGTTGAAAGGCGAGTATGAAAGCGAAAGCATCCCGTAGGGTTTTGTTTCTCTTTCTCATTCACAAAAGCGCGTGTGATTTGTTTTGATTTGTATAGGCCTTGGATAAGGTTACATAAAAGGCAGGGACTTGTGCATTCTGATCTTAGTTCTACCGGTTATTCAGGGTTAATTTGAAGATTGTTTTTGTTGTGTTCCTGTGTTCAATCGCATTGCTGAAAAATTTAGCAATTTAAACATTGCTTGGTTTTTGTTTTGATTGCCCTCTTATGCAAGGTCTAACAAGAGGGATGGATCTTCATCGGTAGCTGAGGCCCGACCCTCATCAGCTACCGATGATCCACATAAATAAGACCTCAGTAAATAAGCCTCAGTAAAAATCAACTTAGATAGGTTGCTGAAAATAATAACATGAGAAATATTTTTGTATAATCATTAATCATACAAAACTACTAATAGTGTACATGTGATTGGAATGGTGGTTTTTATTTCGGTCAACGAATTAGCATTGCTATTCATTCTGGGCACTTTGCTCTCTGTTGACGGCTTAGATTTTTGGAAAATAGATGTAAGTAGAATCATACTATGTAAGTTTTTGTAATTTAGATTTAAAAAAATGGCAATAAATTTCTTAAAGGGTGTTTTATAAATCTAATAAGTTAATTGGTATAAGAATACGAAAGGGCCACTATCTTGTTTTTTCAAAAAAGGCCGGGTCTATTAAGGGAATATTTTGGCTGCTATTGCAAAATTCAGACTGAAATATGAATTTGACTTAAATTTTACCAAAGTCCAAATAACTTTTGAACTACTGAATTTCGCATAACATACTGGGGGTTAAATCGATAGGTACCCCTCTTGTTACACCGTGCATATGCCGACAAATACTAAGAAAATATTCTGTTCTATTCTATGAATGTTTTTTTTTCAAATTTGTCAGATTCCACATTTATCAGAGTCATTCACATTATGTTATTGACGAGCGTCTTCCACATATTTCATTTACCGATCTGTAAGTTACGGCATTTGCTTAGGGCTGTCATAAAAAATGTTTTATTTCATTTTGCGAAATCTGATTTCAGTGTAAATGCATCTATGATAGCAATAACTCAAGAAATAACAGTTATATTTCAGGCAAATGGGAATAGTCTTGGTTTATTGGCCTTGTCAGCGAAATGAGATCTTGAATTATTCATTTGGGATCACTACCAATAACCTAGGATTTATTAGGTCTTTCAGCATAGTATTTTGCCTCGCATTTCAGATGATG
The DNA here is from genome assembly GCA_946478455.1 of Eupithecia vulgata. Lineage (NCBI taxonomy): Eukaryota > Metazoa > Arthropoda > Insecta > Lepidoptera > Geometridae > Eupithecia > Eupithecia vulgata. The sequence continues at coordinate 3,576,047 of OX297869.1, read as the reverse complement.
AAAACGTAATGTTTTATAGGCAATCTTTTATAAGTATACATGTATTTCTGATTAACATGAGCACCAATTCACAAGATGTATTCAAACGACTGAACGACAAAGTAGGTACACCTACATAACAACAATTTCCTAATAATCTAAGCCCTCTCGAGAAGGTAGCGTGTCCAGAATGCCAAGCACCTATAAATGAAATTTTTCAGCACTAGTTGCCTATTTAGATTATAGTTTTGCTACTGTTTTTCCCGCCAATTTACAACCTGGGTCTCTTAAAGGCAAGAGTGAATAAGTTTCTTCTAGACCTTCGTGATACATCGTCGGCCACATCTTTACTCTCCATCAGGTGAGATTATGGTCAAACTAAGGTCTATAGACTATAAAAATAAACATTATTACAATAATAAAAATTATCATCATCCATTATTCTTTTATTTTACTCATTTTAAGAAATAAAATTCTTAAACCGAACTTTTTTATAAAACTGCCTATATAGATTTTTGGCTTCGTCATAACGAAAGTGAAACAAATTCAGAGCCTAGTAGGTACATAAACAGGAACCGAGATAAAAAAGAAACAACAAATGGTAAATCTGTGAAACTGTGTGCGGTGTTTCTATAAACTGAAAATTAGTCTGTACAGCTAAAGGTACGTAATATGTTTATTCTTATACGATGTTTCCCTAAAAAACTCCGACCATTCATTGTATTTTTATTATTTAGTAACAGTAAGTCCAACAAAAATTCAAGACTCTTAAGCTTCATACGTAGGCACCTCCAACTAAGTATGTACATAGGCATTATTTTTGTTTTATTGGATGCAGGCAATCCGTAGCGTGGGCACTGGAGACCTGCAGTTACAGGTTTTTTTCAAATACATATATCACTTGACTGCATGCAATGCTCCAACATATACAGCAGTTTTTATGACATTTCTTGACATATAACTAAATCATATTTATTCTCAGACATTATTTCTGCAATTTTTGTAATTAATTGTAATTTTAATAATCATTTGGCCCTTTTACAGCCAAATCTTATAATTTATTATTAGGTCATCAAGTTTAGCGTATACCTACTATAAGTAACAGAAATCACATTCGTTCTGTTTTTCTTGAAGTTTTGCTTTTGCTTAGTTTTGTTATTAAGTTAGTTTTTGAGTTATTAATGTTTCCTTTTTATAAATGAATAACTTATGTAAGTACGCAAGTTATTACTACTCAAGTTAGAATTAACGACAACAAGTGTATAATGTAGGTATTCTACGGTGGAAATAAAAATGAAAAGAAATAAATCTAGATAAGTACATAATATGTTTAAGTTAATTTAAACCTATTGTAAGAGGAAAATAAATATACTTTATTATTGTTATTAATACACATCTGTCGAAACTAGCAAAATGGAAAGTCTTTACAGAACTTAAGTCGTACTGGAGTCAGCTGCCCGGCCAGCACATAATTAATGCCCTCCTTATCTCTCCCTTCGAGAGTAAAAGGGCAAACACAGGTGTTTCTGTTCTTATCGTGTTACTAATTAAAGCGTAGAGTTGCCATTGCAAAGTAGTAAGAAAAAGCCGGAAAATTTCATAATATGCCGTTACAATCGTACGGCTAATTTTGACAATGAACTGTTAGTAGGTATATCAACTCGGTTGTTCTTGATATTTTTACAATTATTGGTAATAAAAATTATTACACTGGTGTCATCGAATTAATCACAGAAGTTCCAAACAGTTTTGAGTTTCAAAAGCATTAATTTGTGAAAACCTTGTTGTGTTGTGTCATAATTTTTTGTGAAGTTTTCTTTCAAGAATGCCTTTGTTGACACAAAATATTTTTGATTATAGAACCTATTTGATATAGCAATTATCACACTAATGTTATAAATGCGAAAGCTTAGATGAATGGACGTCAAAACTATACTGATCTAATCGGGCTGAAACTTTGCATACATGTTGGTTGGTAATTATTCGGAATAACACAAAGGCTACTTTTTAACCCATTAATCAGTTCCTATCGAAATAAAGAAAAACAACGCATGTCAAACCGCGAGCAGAAACTAATTAAGCATATACATATGTATACATAAAACTACGTCGTGCTCTTGAACACGTCACAAAATTCGATCACTTTGATTTTATGTCCACTTTAATCTTTATTAACCTTGTCCTTGTCCCTTGTCAGAATGTTAGTTTTCGAGTTGGAGCAAAACTCGTGCCAAGCTTTTTTATCATCTAGCTAGATAACCAGATATGTACCAGTAACTTCATAATCAAGCAATAAAGTTACCAAAATCCAGGCAATTTTGAGAAATGCTTTAGTAGCCGGTCAATCAGTAAAATCCCAAACTCTTAAACATAAAAGCAAAATCCCTCCAGATTTCCATCCGGCCACAGCCAAGATTAAGAAAGAGTAATCCAACTCTAATCCCAAAGGAAACTAGGGCGGCTTTACTTCACCTTAATTATTAATATCGAGATTATGTTGATAATTTATTACTTGCATAGGAATTGGTAACTGTGTTTGATTTACCTAATGTTATCAGAACTGGTTCGAACTCGCGTTATGCGTAGATATCTACGCTATCGTATTTGTACGTGATCAAAGCATTACCGAGCCTTTTCGGCCATGTTGATTATAGAGAGAAAACAGCTGGCTCAATCAGTATAGAAATTACAATATTCTTATTGTCTTCGGTCTTTCCAAGTTCATTGAGATGAGACTTGGGCCTCCCTTAAAGAGCGCATTAAGAGACGATGATACCTGAACCACAATACTGACGAATTTTCTTTGAGATTTATTATGCTATAGTTCAGGATTGATATTAGAACCCTACTTTTTCGAAAAAACTACATAAAATTTTCTCTTTAGAAAAAAACAAAGTTTGGTACTAACTGTAGGTACATTCATCGTATCCATCGTCGCTATTCAATAAATACTTTAAAATAAGCCTTGATACTTTGTACAGTCAAAATTACTATCACTTTTTAGATAATAAGCAAAAACATTTTTGCACTTACGCCGCTTTGCTCCGTCTCACTCCTATGGACGCGAAATCCTATGCCTATCCTTTTCACAAAATGGCGTCATAGTGGCACCCCCTTAAGGTCGTCGCATACATAGACCGCACTGCTCCAGCTCCACTCCCGCACGCCTCCGTGGTTAACGCACGCTGCCCACGCGGCGACCGCTAGCTGCAAGCTAAGGTAGCGTGAATAAGCACGCTCGGCAAATAGACGTATCTTGAGCCAGCACGGCATCGGAGGGCTAGGTCGCGGCAAGCTAGCAATACTGCCTGCTATTTTATACCGGCACTGTAAAATGTATCTACAGATAGCGAGTTGAAGTCATACATCCAAGATTTGCGAAGTTCCCTGTCCTACGATAGAGGCGCTGTACCAAAAACTATGTAAAAATAAGACGTTATGATTATGCCCCGATTCTATGCTTAAATGGACTGAAATGGAGCTGGAATGGAAACATTGGGGCTCTGCTACGTTACAGTTGCAAAAAATGTACCCATATAAGTAGGTATACCTACAGCTGAACTTAGCCTATCTATACACATTGAAAATAACAACTTAGTTAAACTCAAAAATTGCTTTGTCAGCAAGAAGTGATGATGTTGTTTTGATATTTTAGGACCGAGATTTAGCTCATTTCACCCCAACTTGTCCCTACAGATTAGAAACTAAATGAGCCAGCCATGCCCCACTAAGCTTCCGCCTGCGATGTTAGCTTCCCCGAAATAATCTGTGCACGCGGATGTTAATTTCCCGACAGATTGTGAGGATGTCCTCATTGCGCAGACAATCTGTGCTCAGAATGTACAGTAGATAGAGACTTAAAGTTTATACACCGCGCCATACGATACGACATAACTTAAACTGTTTTTGGAGTAAAAGCTTGAGATTTTGTAACAATATGGCCAAAAATAGTGAAAGATGCTCTAAAATACTAGGTTAGGGATCTGCCACGAATCTGAAATGGTTTTATTCTGCTGAAGAATGTCACAAATCGTGTCATAACTGATTCTGAAAACCGTGTTATCTAAATTGACACTCAGTACGAAGAAGAGCAAGAAATTTCAATTGTCATCTAAAATGTGGGGCCCATTTTAATTATTCTTTTGTGAAAATAATTGGTGTTGGTTTTTCATTACATTCTTTTAGAGACAGCCACTTCGTAAAGTTCCTAAAAATGGGTGTTTAATTATCGGAATTCCTTTTTCAATGTGCGTTATATGACTGTTAGGGACCAGCTTCAAAACAAAGTAAAGTCACTGGGTCAGAATTAATAGACTTCACTCTGGGACCCCTTTCTTCCTTGAACTCACCAATATATTACCAAATCGCAGCGGTGGAAGGAAACAAATGCATTAAGAATAAGAATTACTTTATTGTACCTTACTTTTTTTATTCGTCTCATGATGACGTCGCATCCAACTAAATGCGGACAAGTGTGTCAATTTCAACGAATTCTAATTTGCGGTTCCTTCGGAGAGATGAACCTTTAGCTAAGTTGACGGTTTAAAACTCATAAGACTTCAAAGTTCCTACGTCCGATTTAGGAATGAATCAGTTGCTCAAATCTTACGGCAATTCTTCGAAAACAAAACGTGATTGCGGGCATGGAGTACTTTCCCGAGTCGCGTCATGGTGGACTTAGAGAGTTCTCTTAGATGTGTCAAGATATAAGAAAAAGCGTTTAGATAAGTTATTTAACAGCAATAGCAGGATCAAATTATCATAACACCAGAACGGATATGAATTAATGATGTAAAAGAGAGGAAAAATTACCCATCAGTTTGTGCTCATGAACTTTTGTGAACTGTGCTTTTTACTGACTTTTATAATGCAGAACTTACTAAGGGTTTTTGTACTATAGTGCGTAAGCACTTGTACTCTGCGTAATCTTTAAGAAATTAAGTAACGCTCAGGCCTATTTTTTTCAAAATCGAGCACGGAAGTCTAAACATAACTTTTCGATTAGCCTCACTGTTTCACACTTCCCTTCGGTGACCCTGAAAAATAACTCACACCTATTAGTATACTCCACTGTAAAATATTCTTGGAGTGGAGGAAGAAAAAACTGCTAAGAATGTTAGCATGTTAGCGAGAAAGAACGTTAGCAATACGAACAAGGTTTGCTATTGTTGGATGAACACCAACGTTTTATCCCTTATCGAGGGACTTCTTTTTATAGCAAAAAACAGCAGTCTCATGAGGGAAGGAAGACTCATTGAAATCCATTCACTGGATGACTACATAAATGTGATGAAAGAACGAGACCTAGGGTAGCAACTGGGCGTGTATCTTTTTCTGAAGACAAAATTCTTCCAAGAAGAAAAGAGAAAGAAAGTGTTCAGTTGTTGTCCGTTCTAGTAGTTTGTCTACTAGAACGGACAACAACTGAACACTTTCTTACTTCTACACGACTGAAAAGAAGAAAAGAGACAGACAAAAGAAAGATTGATAGAAGCCGATAGTTTTGCACCATCTCTAAAGGTGCAAAGGTGCAAACCCATCGGCCTACTGAATCTGTCAACTAAAGAAGCCCTAGCTCACCATAAGCCATATTTTCATGCCATTGACATGGATATGAACCATGGAAGTACCAAAAAATAACAATAATTTGGTGTTCTCAGGTATTCTGAGTTTGTAACAAACCTTCAGCAGAAGACGTGAGTCATTAGTTCAGTTTCCTAAACCCGTCAAAAGAACAAAATCGTAGCAAATATTTATATTGAATCGTGCGCTTACAAACCGGTAGCCAAAGCGGCCGACAATATATTGTGAGCAATTTATCGCCCCCACAGTTGTGAGTTGAAAGATACGAAATACGGTCCTAGTTGTAGTACTTTTGTAACTTTACGATGCAGTAACTCATCTGCACACAGCGTGCTTACTGAACTGTTTTAACGATGTTTTTACATGAAAACGGAAGGAGAACTTCTATTTAAACAAAACTTTAAGGGAAGCATGCTGCAGATCCAGTAGGGACTCACGTGCAAAGTTGTCATGGGCAGTGAAAATATTAATTCATCGATACTAAAGATGAAGAACAAAATATTTAATAAATAATGCTGGACAATTCACACAGCATTACCTAGCCCCAAGCTACGCATAGCTTGTGTTATGGGTACTAGATAACTGATATACATATTATAACAGAATACATAGATAGATATTTTGTATTATACATAGAAAACGACCAGAACACCCTGAACAAATGTCTGCTAATCGTACACACATTTTTCTCGAGGCGGGAATCGAACCCGCAACCTCCTGCGTCGCAGGCAGAACTTCGCCCACCGCGCCATAGAGGTAGTCAAAAATATATTTTTTGACAACCTGTGGCGCTTTACGTCCTTCAAGTAAGTAAGTATTTTTGTATCAAGATAGCACAGCACAAATTCAGAGAATTGTAAAAGAGTAAAACATAGAAGATCTACAGCCTACAACGTTCGGCTTATCTCTTCACATTTGCGCCACTGTTTTCATACTTACAGTGTCTGTTTCTGTGGACGTGCAGGCTCAAAGTGTTTCAAGGCTTTAGTTGTCTATGTCTCTATACGATGTTCTTTATTTTGCACTTACGAGTTTGTTTTGAATTTATCGTTCTCTTGTGCACGTTAAAACTTTACGAGTGCATTTATTGGAGGAAATCTGTTGCAGCTGCTTTTGTTTATTAAAAATTTCTCATAAATCTGAAATTTTGTAATTTGAGTTTGTTAGGTTGCTTTTTGGGGCAACATCATCAGGGCATTGACATTCACTCTAACATTGTGTTATTTATAAGGTCGCGAGACAATCTTATAGGTAATTCTTTTCAATTAAGATTAAGATTTTAATCTTAATGATTCAAATACACGAGTTTCTATATAAATTTATTATTGATATCTTTGAAACAGCCTTGATATTTCAAATCAATCTTTCCAACATTGTTTCGAATGCCATTATAGGGCATTCGAATTACATTTTTTCTTGGCCTATGACCATGCGAAAATCTTCATAAAACATAAGATTTCAGTAAATACAGCTGTTTCTAGCTCTCACCACCAAACACCATAGAACATAGACACCTAAGTATAAAAAATTGAACCCATGACAGCAAATGCAAATAGCCTGTAAGTCGTAGCTTATGGTTTTAGTTCTGTAATTTACGCCTCTCGCCGCCGCTTATTAGTTATGAATATTAATGCCGTAACCTTGTATTGTTGGTTTTTGCTATAAGATACCCCATCGTATATTTTGCTGAGCTTGTTGTTTATTTTGCTTATTTCTGCCGTGGAATATAAAGCAGCTTTTGGAAAGTCTCCCGATTTCGCTCCCAATGAAGTAAATATAGGTATAACTATTTTATGTAGTAGGTAGTAACTTGTATAGGCTTACAGAGTTTAAGTTAACTTTTAAATAAAATAAGCAATTACCTACTGTGAAACATAAATAAAAGAATAATAAAATGTACATTTATAATCCCCACATTTGGTATACATAATGTTCAATTCTCTGGCAGGGTTTTCTGATCAGCTTTTACCCACTAATTGGTTTTATAATTATTAATGACGGCTGTACAAATATGAAGTTATCCATAAGAAAAAAAGATTTTTTTTAAACGCTAAATAAGAATCTAGTCCTGGTTGGCGTTGCAGTATGTGCTTATTTTAAGGACTCTGTTGATGATTTAAATGATTATTTTTCAACGACAAACATGGAACCTAGTTCTGGGTAGCCTCGCTTTAGGTGGTTGTTTTAAGGACTGTGTTGATCGAATTTCGACCGCGGCGGCCATTTTCAACAGATAATACCTATATAGCCAGGTGCGAAGGAAATATCATAATGCACTAGCTTTTGCGACATAGGATGGACTTTCTGTTCCCTCATTCTCATAATCCGATGGGACGTTTTAAGAACTCTGTTACACAGGTAAACAATTGACAATACATATGTTTAGCTATTGAGATAATCATTATACGCTGATTCCATTTCAGTTAAACTATTGATATGGTTAGTATTTGTTTGCGTGCTAGTTCTAAGATTTATTTTAGATGTATTATTAGTTTTATTTTTTCCATGTGTCCGGAACGCAACAATCAGATCCACATATATGGATAAAAAGCATGTGATGGATGTAGGATATGTAAATAGTCTGTTATCCGACCCTTGTAGTTTAGATAACGGGTTTTTGATTAGTTTGTTAGAGTTAGGTTTAGTTAAGCAATAATTTGTTTTATTAAATAATTTGTTTGCGTCTGTATTTTTTACTGTATGTTTCATGGGTGATGTTATCGCTAAGCGATAAAACCCTTAAATAAATAATTAAAAAAAAGAGTCACAGAGATTGTTCAGATTAATAAAAATTGAACCTGATTGCCTCTAATGTACAATTTGGCAGCGAAGCATGCGAATTATCTCTGAGACGTATCTAGTTACATTAAACTTAACCATTAAATTTGGGCAGTGCAGTTAGCAAATCGATTGGACTAAGTGCGAAAATATTCAAGATATTTCCCGAAATGAATAGTGAATATATACGTGAATAAAACACAGCACAAATTGTAAGGACACGCCTGTTGTCGATAAGTCTGGTTTATGTTGGTTTATCTTTCATTTTAAGTCATTCAGTGCCCCGACACCGAGAAAATGTTCGTTATGTTGTAAGATATACGACCAGACGAATCTATAGCTACCTGTTTAGAGTTGAGAATTGAGTTGCCTAAGGGTCGGGGCCCTGCACATTCTCTGGTTCTGTCAGATGGCTTTACTGCTGACGACTGATCATAAAGTGGTAAGGGACACTATTCTGCGCTGAAGTTTTGTTCTACTGTTCCATGGATCAGAAAATGGGGCTATAGTAAATCCATGAGTAACTGTATCCAGCAGTTACTACAAGTCAAGAGTCTCACTTATTAAACATGCTGAATTATGATTTGATCCATTGTCTACAATACATAGGAATTGCATATACATCCAATACCTATAATGTATTGTAGACACATTATAGGTATGTGGACTTAGATAAATAAAGGGTTTCTTGCAATTGCTGACATTTTTAGTAATCCAACCACAGTTCCGTTAGTAGTATTTGATTAGTATAAGAAGCAGGATTGATTGGCATCAAACAAGTTTTTGAGTAAAATGGCCATATTATTTTTATCGGATAATAAAATAAAATTAAAACTAGTATTTACAATTGAAACAATTGAGCTAACTGCCAACTGTTGCCAACAATCTACAGGTAGCTCAACTGATCCATATCAATACCAATCGGAAGCGTGCCCAAGACACTGGCTGCATTGCCCCGCTGTATGGCAATGCTGATGCGCTGTGCCAGATACTTACCAGCTCTCGGGTCACGCGTCGCTTATCGCTTTGTATTGGTAGTTTTTTTAATCTAAGTATGGGGATGATCTCTACAAAATACGGATAGTCCTAAGACCATTTTTCGGTAGCTACAACGTTTAAGGTTTTTTGGACGGGGCAGTAAGAGAAGGTCCCTTACTGCCACTACCATTTTCAACTGCATTGTTTGACCTAGCCCCGGTTGTTATAAAGTTGCCAAGCGCAAAATCCATTGTGCATTTAAAATAATAAGTAGCGAGTGAACGGTAAATCCCAATGAGCGATGGCAGATAGACTGAAATGCGTTACCTTGCATAATTCCCACGTGTTCCGGGAACAGCCATCAATATTACTAAAATGGTAGTACTTATTGAGCCAATTCATCGTGTGCCACAAGGCTGCGTGAAACAGCTGGTACAAGAAATAAAAAGATGACAAAATGATCACAAACCGTGTCGTGTGTAGTAAGCGTTCCTGCGGTCAGTTCAGAGAAAAAGGCGCTCGAAGGTACGTGATGTTTCATGCTTGCTGCGGTATTACGCCCTGTAACACCGGTCAGTACTTGGCTTTACATTTAAAACAAATGAAAACAATTATCTGCGTGCAGTCTGTTAATACCACGGAATACAAGTAGGAGTATACATTGTTTTGTTATATTTTTGATACTTCGGGATTTTCCTTTCTCTATCGTTGATACAAAATGTCATTCACGGTCTTCTGAACTCGATTCTTAAAATCTTTAATAATTCTTTTATAATTCTGCACAACAAGGTTTTATTCATTGCCCAGATTAACGAGTCTGTTTGATGATAGTATCGATATGTAATTTGTCATGCTACGATCAAGCTGGTATGATGATGAAGACAGAAGATTGACATAAGAATAATCGAAACAACCTCGCCCGAGTTTTGGATTGTTGAAATGTATGAACGAACACTTTATTGTACTAAAAATTAACATACCAAAATCTTATATTTAAATAAAAAATAAAACAACACAATAGGAGGCCTTATCGCTGTGAGCGATTTCTACCCGCCAATCTTGTTGGATTTCTCTTCCTAAGCACTTTAGTCCTATATTATGGAAAAGCTTGTTTTGATAGTACTTTTTTAAGTTCAGTTTTTATTTCTTCTTGTTTTTAAAGAAATGTTTGTTCTTTCTCATTTTTGTTTTTATAAGTTTAACATGACCAACTGTTTTGTCGAGGCTGTGTCCTTACGGTACCCAGATGCATCAGGCAGCTTGCGCCACCGCCGCCGGTAGACCACCACTCGTAAATTTATAATCTGTACCCCCTTCCATAAAGGCTCTTGTGCATTTGCAGGAATATTAAATCTTTTGCAAATTATCTTCCAAAAGGTGGTTTTGCATTAAAATAAACGTCCGCTGGGATTCTTTAGAGGAGCAGAATTTTATAATTGTTTCCTGAAACTTATAAAAGCTTTCTTTTAGTTAGAAGGTTGGAAGGTTTTTACTGATGATCGTTTAGATGTAAGATGCTGGGTTACTTAATAAATTTAATTTTATATTTCTTTAGTACAAGGGTTACGGTTACTATTATTGTATATTTTTTTATACTTTTTCCGTCGATAAAATTGGGCATGGTTTTGTCTCATTTTGGTTTGTGCAGAATTGCACTACAATGTATAGGTAGCTGTTTTTTGCTTATTTTGTAAGCCTCAAGAAATAAAGATATTAACTCAGACTCTGAGTTTTGTTTGCTTCTTCTTTTGTAAAAAAAAAACTAATTTGTAACACTGAAGAATACATATGTTATTTAATAAAATATTTGTCTTTTGAGCTGTACCTAATTATGATCACTTTGATATTAGGTACTCCATTCAGTTTTATCATAAAAATGGAAATTTATAGAGCTACCCTCAAACTCAACAGCCTATAAGTCCATTACTGGACGCAGGCCTCCCCTGATTTTTTTCTCGCCTATAATCCCCACGCTGGGCATGCTGGTTGGGGATCGCAGGTCGATGTTACATAGATCTATTCTGCAAAAGGCACTGCTGCCCACCCCCGGATTATGTCCCTTAGTCGTCCTACGACACTCACGGGAAGAGATGGGGTGGTGCAAGTTCTAAGCCAGCAGCACAAAGGCACAGCTATTTCAGTTATAAATATTTGTATGTTGTTTTAAACTTAAGAACATAATGTAAGTAGGTCTGTACGAACAAATAAATAAATAATGCTGAACAATTCAAACAGCATTATCTAGCCCCAAGCTAAGCAGTGCTTGTGTTATGGGTACTAGATAACTGATACTTAATACAATATAATATACTTAACCTAGTCTTTTGTTTTATAGTGTGTTACTTCACTGGGAAAATTTTCCACCAAAATTTAATAATGTCCCAAAAATTTTCATAATAGGGTGGGGCGCGGGTTCGAATCCTGCCGAAATCGAAATTTTTTGGGACATTATAAAATTTTCGTGGACCATATTTTACATAGATAGATTTTTTTATATATAGAAAATGACCAGAACATCCCGAACAAATACCTGCAGATCGTACAAATATTTGTCCCAAGGCGGGAATCGAACTCGCAACCTCCTGCGTTGCAGGCAGACCTTCGCCCACCGCGCCACATGTCACATAATAAAGTTATTTGATTCTTTATTCTTCCTCTTCTTATTCTATTTTTGGTAGGTCTATCTCAGTTCAGATGACTCAAATTTCACCCATTCTAATCACTTTTCTGGAAGCATCAGCTGCAACACGCCCTAATCGTGCGATACACACATAAACAATGAGGAGTCAGAGAGAAGATTAGAATGTCCGCAATACTTTAGGAGCCAATAAATAGAAACATCGCCTGTGTTTAGCAGACAATGCGTTGAGGAATTATTGTGATAGCCTGGCAACGGTATTGTGAGTGTTCAATAAGATTGTAAGCCATAGACAATGTTAATGCTACATTACAGGTTATGACTACAGGAATGCAACAACTTTAAATTACACGATCGTAGTAACAAAAACCGTCATGTTTTAAGCTCGCAACAGATAGAGCTACAATATATAAGCTATATATTATGATATAGCAGGGTGCCACAGACGGTGTCTATGCTATAACATACATTTTGTCACTCAATCCTTACTATTACGATGTTGGGGAGTCCGAGGCTATACGGTAAACCGGTGGTGACAGAGAGCAGGTCTAAATGTCTGACAATCTGTTTGATACCTATCAAAAGGTTTCATAAGAATGGATATTATAAAACTTGAAACTGAAACTGTCTTACTTTACCAAAATAAGTCGTGCTATATCGTTCGAAATAATGTTGGTGACGTAATAAAAATATACGGTATAGTTTGTGGCCACTTGCCGTTTTCTATTATAGAAAATAAATACACCGTAATATACCTTATTATGTTAATAATCTCTACCCCTTGATTTTTATTGATTTTCCTACAACAGACGGATCAATAATAATTATATATAATATTTATACGACAACCTTTGTGGCGCGGTGGGTGAAGGTCTGCCTGCCACGCAGGAGGTTGCGGGTTCAATTCCCGCCTCGGGACAAATGTGTGTATGATCTGCAGACATTTGTTTAGGGTACTCTGGTCGTTTTCTGTGTGTAATAGTATGTTTGTGCCTAAATTATATAAATAAACGTGTCCATGTTTTTATTAATTGGCAAATAAAATAATCAAGTAGCTAATGTAGGTATACCAAATTTTCACCCACATTCTCTCTTATCAAGGTAGTGTGAGACCTCACTCCACTCGATAACTGAGGTACTTTTGTAGGATTTTAAGCAATGCTAACGCCATCTCTAAGTTCAGAATGAAAATACAGCAATCATTTTTTCTTTTCATGCAGTAGAGCCTTGCCCACAAACTTACTGAAACTTTCACTTAGTCCACAGTATGAATCATAGAGGGTGCTTAACTAAAGAATTTTGGGTTCTGTTGAGACAGTATTTTCTTGTTTCTATTCCGTGATATTTTCCTTCAAAACTGACCTAATTAGTGATCAACATTAAAATTTTGGTCCTTGGTTCACATTTAGGCTGAAATTGGAGCAAAACGAAATCAAACCAATGGGTTTTGCTTTACCCCAACTTCAATCTTTTTGGCTGAAACAATATTTATTTCAATCTTGCTTCTCTTCGAATCTTCTATAGGTACTTTATATATTTTTACGTGATTTTCACCCTATTCATATTAGATAACAAACTGGTAACAAATAAATGAAAGAAAATTTTGATACTCAAACAAAGAACATAAACAATTAAAACTGAAACAATTGACCTAACTGCAAACTGTTACATACAATCTACTGGTAGCTCAACTGATCCATACCAATACCAGTCGGGAGCGTCCCCACGCTGGCTACATTGTCCCACTGTATGGCAATGATGAGGCTTCATTCATCTTTCTAACCAATTTCTCTCTATCTTTTTCAGGCTACAAAATGACGCGCAAGTCGTGCACGGCCGGCGGCGCGCGCGGCGCGTGCCTCTGGGTGCAAGAGTGCAATCGGCTGGGCGGCACACATGCCGGGGTCTGCGTTGACAACTTCTTCTTCGGAAGCTGCTGCTTGCTGCCGGAGAAGGCGGTGGAAGGTCAGTTACCGGATTCATAACCAAGGGCTAGGCAGTACATAAGCGCTTAAAACCTAAGTATTTCTCGCCAGGCAAAAAATTATAAGGGTGACCTCGTGTCGCGCATCACTTTTCTAATAAATTAAATATGCCAGGTGCCTACTTTACAAACAAGTATCTAGGTAAAACTGAAATCTAAATTAGAATATTTTATCGGCTTTGTAATTTTAACCTCCACAAGAATTCTTATTGAAATCTTATTTTATAGCCAATTTTGGTCATTTTATCTAGTGTTAATTAATAAACATTTTTGATCAGTCCTTACAGTTATACTTGTTCACATTTCAGCAACACCACCTCCAGTTACAGTAACGGAACGAGTGTACACAGCGCCATCTAGTACGGAGCGTACAACTACAACAAGAACGCCGGAACCATCAACACAAACCATCTCAAGGCCCAGCTTTCAAACGCAACGGCCCTCTTTCATGACGAAGCCAATAGATGGCGCACCTTCATACAGCTACCGACCGCCAGACATTAAGCTACCCTCGTTAGGCAATTTAGATACAAGTAGCGAACAAAATAGTGATATAGTTAATAAAATATCTTATAACAGTGTAAATAAGTACCAAAATGTAAATAGGCCTGACGTGGAAACTAGTCCCCACAATAAAATATCGTCTAGTCTTAGTTTAATGTCGGGAGCGAGGCCGATGGCTGTGTCTGATCAACATTCTGACAACAGTATTTCTTCTGGTAAGATCATTTTCCTATTGATTTTAACATGTGAACATAAGGACCACCTGAAAAACCTTTAAAAAATAGCAGTGTTTATACTTTTCTACTCTATCCTTTGAAGATAATGAAACCTACTACTAAATCTACTCCTTATAAAGTTAGGTGCTGCTATCTTGAAAAGGTTTATAAAACTTTGTAACAAAAACCTTTCTATATTTCCTAAGCAAGTAGGTGGTGCCGTCTAGTAAAACTCATGTGAATTTAATAGGCACTAGTACCTACGAACTTGGACGAATGTAGCATTGAGAACCATTCGTTTAAAAGTTTTAAGCATTTCTCATAGATGGCGTATTTCAAAGTTAATGTTGTATTTTGAATTTCAAAATTTTCTCAACAAAACTTCCTGATTTTTCAGCGCAATTTATGTCAAGACCAAGTAACTTAAACACCATCCACTGGCAAGCGACCACCGAGCCCTCCTTTATCACGAAACCACGCCCCAGTTGGGACAAGCCTTCAAAACCGAAGCCTACGAAGAAGTTCACAACAACAACTAGTAAACCACACAAAGTGTACCTAAAACCGAAAGATCCGATGATGAATATGATAAACAAGACAGAAGAGGCGACTAATTCGCCTATTCATACAACAGCTGCTACTAATAGCATTGGTAAGTCTTTCTATTCACACCATAATATTGAGGCTTGATCCCAGCTTAACATCCCCGAGTTATGAAAAGCCCAACCTAATGCTGCGTTTCTCGGTAGACATCAAAAAAATCTTGGCACGTTATAAAAAACTGTTTGAATTGAAATGCTCTGACTCCGGCAACGCCACATTATTTTTTACGGATTAAATAGCCACACTAATGTTTTATTTATGTAATCGTTTAGTTTTCTATAATGCTTATATCTTGAACAATAGATAATAATTATAAACTTGATTTTTGCACTGACGTTGTCCTGCTCTATCCAGCTCCTATGAACGCGAAGTCCTAAGCATTGTCCTTTTTACAAACCGCACTCTTATTGATACTTCATCCATTATGCTATAGGATGCGATTAAGGTCCAGCCGAATAATTCGCAAGTGCATCCGGACCCCGCAAACAGGTGCAGAAAGGGAGAAAAAAACAGTGGTGGGCTTAGCCGGAGTTCGGCGTAACAGTTCTTTCGCCCCTTACGAAAAAACGGTATCCCAGAGGATTCTCCCTCTATAAAACAAAGGATACGGTTACGGCCAGGCATCGTGTGTGCTAGAGCTTTAACAAATTGAATTTCATTCAAAGTGGAAAACAAATTTAGACTTGAATCGGTAGGATACTTCAAGCCAACTTACAAACAACTGAAACCTAGATTCTAATTAAACCACCACCCAACACCGAATTATCCCTGTTTCGCCACCAGAACAAAGCTAGAACAAAACACTCATTTACAAAATTACCGTCGCATAAAACAATGCGGTTTGTGACATTTTATGCATTTTCACTTGAATCCGGACTTAAATGTGCCTTGCGTATAATACAAACCGGAGCAGGTCTCGTAATCCAATGCACTTTATAAAGAGACAAATTATATTCGCGAGACCAGAAAAAGAACTCTTTTGTAGGCATGCTTTTAAATAAAATTATGCTGAGTACGCGTTGCAAGCAAGCGGATTTTAACAATGGTTCCTTTGTTTGACTTGATTACGAAAAAATGATTTTATATTCTGGTATATATGATTACTAGCGGTACGGGCTTCGCACGGGTAGTTATTTTTTCGACAATTTTTCAATGTTTTTAATACTTTTTATCCTATTCCGGACTAAGAGAAATCCAACAAATCAAAAACCATGAAAGTCGGTCCCGTCGTTCTTGAGTTATAAATGGTGTAACTAACATGAATTTGTTTAATATTTATACATACCTAAATAAAAAACTATTTTTTAAATCTTTTTCATTAACATTATGATTCATGATATTGAAAAAGATTTTATGGGATACTTAGGGATATTCCATAGTTTTCTATTGAATTTTTGAATGTATAAAACCTCGACCGTGATCTTTTTCATGTTTTTATTTCTGGTTATTTTTCAGAATGCGGTATAACAGCGATGTGGCCGCGCCCTGAGACGCGGATAATGGGCGGCAAAGACTCCAACTTCGGACGGTGGCCGTGGCAAGTGTCAGTGAGAAGAACCTCGTTCTTCGGCTTCTCATCGACGCATCGCTGTGGAGGCGCCATTATCAATGAAGGCTGGATTGCGACGGCGGGACATTGTGTTGACGAGTAAGTGTTCGAAAGCTGCTTGAACCTTGTAGAGTTGTGCTGGTTGGTCACACATCATAATCAAGCTTAGACATATAGTGAACCAGAGCTGCTATTATTTATATATTGATCACCAACATAGTGTATATCATAAATAGCGTAAGTTACCTTAAAAAATAGCGTGTGATGCTTCCGACGAATTAGGAACACAATTAATGACTGGCGTTAGATATGTAATATATTATGTTGTATGTATCAAGAAAGCCTTTTATTCCATAGATGATGTTAATGCTTGGCCAGATGTCGCCCAGTTCCGCACCGACAATAGTATTTAAGGACAATAATGTTAAGCTTAGTTAGTTTAATATAACAGCTTAATATATATATTAACTTGTATCTAAATCAGATTATATTTAGACTTTGCATATATATGCAAATATTGTATTAGTTTGTTTTAAGTCATATACACTTACTAGTGGTTCATTTTCCACTTGTTCCACTTGTGGTCAAAAATTGAAGTGGACAAAATCAAGAACACCTTGTTTCTTTTGATAATAATAAACGTGTTTATAGTATAAAATTTGACTTGTCTAAGTGCTTATTTTGTAAGCTTAAAGAAATAAACATTATTGATAATATATTTGATATTTGTTAAACTTCCTCGTTACCTTGGAGGTGGAGATACCTACATTCTACAATTCGCTGGCAGCTTACGTAGTGTTACTTTAGCAATTTGGTTTAATATTTTACTGTCATTTATATAGAGCGTTATCCAACACGACTCAAGTCCACCACATTCGCTGCACCAGTTTTAATATTTGCATGTCGACGCAACTGTTCTAAGAATTAAACACCTGATGATGATGATTTCATCGCCATAGCGAGAGAAATTATTTTACTGTAAGGGTTGGGTTTTTAACCTACGGTGTAATATGTAGCTTGTTTATGTAATGTATCTACTGAAGTTTGTTACTAGCACAGAGGTTTTGGTTTTGGTGTACACTATGTTGGTGATCAATAAATAAATAATAGCAGTCAATTGGTTTCTATTATATTATTCTATATATTATTTAATCTGAGTTTTTGTGACGTGTCCAAGAGTCCTGTAAGGTCTAAAGGAAATAAAGCACTTTGAATTTTGAATTTTATAATACCTACGTTGTTATTAAAACACATGTTAACTAGCTTTTCATTTGATAAGTTAAATATTTTTTCTTACGTTCTGATCTGTATGATTTTATGTAAGGTTTTGTACATTTCCTGTTTGAAATTACAAAAATATTTTTCCAACGGAATTATTTGAAGTATGAATTCCCAATTTCCGATAAAAAGTTGTTCAGGAACAAACAACCAATAGGCGCATCAAAGTGGACAGGTTATTTGCTGGTGAATGAAATATGAATGAGATTATAAATGTTTACACTCCCACTAAAAGCTAAATTAAAATAAAACCTGTTGATTGAATAAGTTTTGAGAATAATTCTTTGTTCATATTTTATCATAAAGTGCTATTTAAGCATAACAAATTTGAACGTTTCTTTATGTGATGCAATAAACACCTGTTCTCTGCACGTTTTGCGCCGCATAAATATAACAGAATTATTTTCTAAAGTGTTTTGTGGGAAAATGT
Organism: Eupithecia vulgata; assembly: GCA_946478455.1. Lineage (NCBI taxonomy): Eukaryota > Metazoa > Arthropoda > Insecta > Lepidoptera > Geometridae > Eupithecia > Eupithecia vulgata. The sequence goes on along the minus strand of OX297869.1, from coordinate 3,557,528 downwards.
TATGAGAAAAAGATGACTGACGATATCATCATCATCATCAACCTAGACTAGTCCACTGCTGACGATATACCACACTACATATTACTGTTATGACATCTATATATATAAAAATCAATTGCTGTTCGTTAGTCTCGCTAAAACTCGACAACGGCTGAACGGTTTTATCTTATCTTGGTCTTGAATTATTCGTGGAGGTCTAGGGAAGGTTTAAAAGGTGACAAAAATTCGAATAGGTACCCGTGCGAAGCCGGGGCGGACCGCTAGTGTAACATAAATATTATAACAGTTATATTGTACATAGTAAACTTTTGAAGTTTACTATGTACATTATACCTAACTGTTTCGAGTTTTGACCCGAGACAAATATTTGTACTCCATACACTATCCCCGCAGCGAGCATCTGACCTGCAAGTTAATCTTCAACTGTAATCTTCAACCACAGAGGTCGTCAAAATATACCTACATTTATAAATCTTAAAATGGTTTTCTATTAATTATTGGTTTTATTAACCGTTTTAAATAATAAATAAGCATGCTAAGCTTTTTTGTCTTAATAGTTAAACGTACCATCTCTTATAAGTACGAGTATGTGAGGATGTGGACTAAGATGTAGCACACTTTCTCAGAAGGAACTAGTTCACACTGGATTTGAAGACTCCGAGACTATACCCTATCTCTCTGTGTAGGTATCCTGCTAACATTATACGGGCAAAAATTTGTGTAGTTGTGAAGATGGTGGGCCGAAGACAACTACAGTTTGGGCCGAGCAGAAATTTGAAAGTAACCAAAGATCTGGATCTGGAATGACCAGACCATCTTTTTCTCGAATTATATACGAGTATATAATTCTTTTTTTTTTGTTCAGACAAAACGCGTGCGATATCGTGGTTAGAAGCTATAATAATGTTTTATAAATATATTATGAAGTTTTTAGTTTATTTATTTCAGGAACGCTAATGAGAAAATGAAGATTTTTTTTGATACCCTAGGTTTAGGACGCCCTCCGACCAGGTGGGATGACGATTTGCGAAAGACTGCTGGCAGATGCTGGATACGGCAAGCTATAGACAGGGCGATATGGCACTCATTAGGGGAGGCCTATGTCCAGCAGTGGACTGGTATAGCTGTTGATGATGACGATGATGAATGATCCGATTTATGTGATAGTCCGATTTATCGATGTCGTCTCTAATTCCAGCCTCCTGACCTCTCAAATCAGGATACGAGTCGGCGAATACGACTTCTCATCGGTCTCTGAAGAATTCCCTTTCGTTGAACGAGGAGTAGCATCGAAATTCGTCCATCCAAAGTACAACTACTACACATACGAGTATGATTTGGCGCTCGTGAAACTGGAGTCTGCTGTCCAGTTTGCTCCTCACATATCGCCGATCTGTCTTCCAGCGTCGGATGATCTCCTGGTGGGGGAAAATGCCACTGTGACTGGGTGGGGGAGGCTGTCGGAAGGGGGTGTTTTGCCGTCGGTGTTGCAGGAGGTGAGAATCATACTTATATATTCATTCACGTCGTTAGAATATCAACTCCTTTCAACTAAGCCAACTAAGAAACTAACTCGGAACAGCCGACCAAGGTAACCTATCACAGGAAGGTCAGCAACTTCCTTCTGAGTACTTTCAATACTGCTATCACCCATTCTGCCAGGCGTGGTGATAATGCCAAAACTACCCTTGTTAGGGAGAGGTTCATTCAGCTGTGGACTTGGTTGCTGATGAGTGATAAGGAAGGAAGGATTCATTTACAGAAAAATACAACTTCGAGCCGCGTGCTTTTAGTAATTTAAAGTATTCATAGGTGAATTGTAGTGTGTATGGATGTAGGGGTCCAAAAGATTTTATTCTTTTTTCCAAAAGCGTTTTTTGTTGTAAATAAACACAGAAAGGCCAGGACAAGGTTTTGTATTTTTAACTTTACCAACGTAAAATAAAAATATGTTTTTCTGAGTTTGTATACATTTTTTGCATTTTTTTTAATTAATTACTTAAATCTAAAATTAGTTTTTATTTTGCTGTGCTCGAATATCACAGGAAACAAGACAGAAGCCTAGTTACATAAATAATCTTTCTTTTGTTATTTCTATCTCTATATTGTAATTTGTTTATTCCTCTAGCTTAACGTTAATTATTCTGTCTGTTTTCCCCAGGTACAAGTACCAATCGTGTCCAACGATAGATGCAAGTCCATGTTCCTGAGGGCAGGGCGGCATGAGTTCATTCCTGACATATTCCTGTGTGCAGGCCACGAGCGGGGCGGCCATGACTCATGTCAAGGGGATTCAGGGGGACCATTACAAGTAAGTTCTAAAGATTTTTGTTTTTATTTCAAAGTCAAAGTCAATAACTTTATTGACTTTGACTTTGAAATATTTTTCTTTTTTTTCTTTATTTCTTTAGGCTTACTAAATAAGCACTTAGATAAGTTAAATTTAATACTATAAACAGGTTTATAAATAGTCATTATTATCAAATAAGAAATATGATGTTATTGATTTTATTCGTATCAATTTTTTGTCCTTTAGTGGAAGAAGCGAAAAATAAACCACTAGTAAGCTTTATAAAACTTAAAATTAATACATTATCTCAGTCTAAATATAATCTGATTTCTATATAAGTCAATATTTATATAAAACTAAGTAAGCTTAACATTATTTTTCTTAAATACTATTGTCGGTGCGGAACTGGGCGACATCTGGCCAAGCATTAACATCATTGATGTAATCGTATAATAATAAAATATTGTGCTTGTTTACCCACACTTAGGACAATAAAATACCAAAAATGTACCACCTCGATGCGAGCGCGTTACCTTTTACGTCACACACAATGTACGAGTACTGTAAGTAAACGACTAAACTAAACGACTAATTGGGACTTTCTACACTCTTCACACTTTCTACTTTCTTCGAATCAGATTGTCTATGAATGGTATAATTTCCGACTATCATTTTGTGACATATCTGTACATATTTTCAAATGCATGGAACGATTGCCTTGGGATAGTTAAACGTTTAGTTACGACTCTCAATAGAGAATCAAATCCCACAAACAGACAAAAAAATTGACGTGTAATGCCGCCCTAAGTTCTAATTCCTGTTGAAAGACTAAAGTTAAACCTTGGTCTACGATATTGCCGACTCGCTTGTCAAGCATAGCGGATATGACATTTTCCTAACTAGCCCAGAAATATTGACTTTTGAGGGAGGCGTATGTACAGCTGTGGACGTCTTTCGGCTGGAATGGTTATTTTATTACCAAAATGTCAGCCAAAAAAGACGTCTATCTTCCTGTGTGTGGGCAATGAATCTAAGTCAATCTAGTCTGGAGATTGCTCAACTAATATTGTCAACCTGACTGATGAAGTGCTTTCTATAGCGCAAGAAGATTTCGGGTATTTTTCTAATAAAAATCCACTTTCCGTACAGAAAAACCTGGTTACTTCAAGATTTGATAGCAATTATGTTGGGGGGTTTATTTCTAAAATAAATTACCATTTCACACTTTCATCAGTGAATTTTTTAAATTTAGTAATTCAAAGTCTTTATTTAACAAGGAGAATTGCAATCAAATAATAGAAACAAATAACAACTAGTATTATATATTGAAACAATTGAGACAATCTACAGTTCAACTGAACCATATCAATACCAGTCGGAAGCTTTTTCAATGTTAGCAGCATAAAACAAGTTAAGCTTTTCCCAGGTCTGAAAAGCACCGCAGCAGCGCAGAGTTCACAGGCCTGTAGGTCTAACAATAACTGCAAATCGATTATTACAATCCATCTGTCACCTTCACGAACATTTTCAAAACAACTTTCATATCACAAAAAAATTAAAACCTCCCTTGTTGACCGTCAAAAACTTTAAACCAGCAATCTATATGCATCTTCATAAAATATAAACTCAATCATGAAAACTTAAGTCTCCTGTCGGTATATTTGTTTTTATGACCCTCTGAAGTGATAAACCAAAAGTTCGTAAAATGGCTCCAAAGAGATCTAAGTTAGCAAAAGAGAATTTGCTTTCTTGATTACCTACTTACGAGTTTTGAACCTGACTTTATTAAGTTCCGAAAGTCTGCAGTCTTACACCTAGAAACCTTGATTGTAGGTGTTAGTGTTTTATTTTATTTGTTTGCCAATGGGGCCATTTCCAGAAGTTTTATTTATTCCACCAATCTCGAGTTGTTAATTTTTTTTTTTTGCAACTTTTTTTTACTTCAAGTTTTTTTAGCTGTCGTGAAAATTAATACCTAGTTTTGAGTTTCAACGACCGTCACAAAATAGGTCCACCAAAATTTAGAAGAATTATGATCTATTTATAACATAAGGTCCTTGTATTTTACAGGCGACACGAGGCGATGCTTTGCGTTGACACTTATCTACCTACATCCGTGTTGTCGCCAGATTTCATGCAATTCCTTTTTTCAGGTAAAAGGCAAAGACTCCCGGTACTTCCTAGCTGGAATAATCAGCTGGGGTATTGGCTGTGGAGAAGCCAACCTTCCTGGTGTCTGCACGAGGATCTCCAAGTTCGTGCCCTGGATCCTACAAACTGTTAACTCGAGTTAGATCTGACAATATTTGTAGGTCTGTTTGTTCTAAAGAAACCACTGGTTTTGGATGAAATACGATCCTAGTTTGAGGTAGCTGTGTCGTTAGTTACTGGATCAGTGAGATACAAGATTCAAAAATCCTATGTGAGCGAACGTTTTTGGAATTTGGAAAAGTTTCCAATGGTGGACAATACTGTGTGAGTGAACAAGTGATAGGGAAAGTGACGGATTTCAGACTTTTCTAGCTATGAAGAACCAAAACTTACTATAATAGGATAGGTTTTTGAACTTAGCGTAATTGTACAGGAACTTTTAATTTAATATAACTGTGGTTTTATATAAAACCAATAGTTTTTGGAAGCTTCGAGAGAATTGTTGTTAAAAGTTCAACTAGTAAGTAAAACCTTATCTATTTAGAGTAGTTTTCAATTTGTTCTAAATTTGAAAAATATTCAGAAAATCAGCAGACTTTAGCAATGTATAAAAGTTTCTGTCAAAAACGTTAATAATGATATAATGGTGACCACAGGTTTTTCATTAATCTATAATAAGCACCAGTCTCTCACAACTTAGGAAAATTAACGCTTTCACTGCCTAGTCTTCGTGGTATGATTAATAATTAGTATGCAGAAGCTTTGTGAGAGAAAATTAATATTAATAATGCAATTTCCCGATTATATTTTCAAAAAACACTTGCCTTATAAATGTGAGTGCTGAGTGGATTAGATTTTGGTTCTTCGTAGTAATTTTATCAATTATGACTTAATTTAATTAATTAATTATGACTTGAACTTTGATATATTTTATCGATTGACGAAACGATAGCAGTGCGAGTTACCTTCAAAAATGTTGATGAACGCAACGTTTTATGAGGCGTTTTATTTTATTGTTAGTCTACCAGAGACTGTACAGGGTTCATTATGTTGATATGATATTCTGTTGTACCTATACCTAAAGAATAGCGACCTGTTTGGCATTTTTTCGAATATGACTGTCTTGTTGGTAAACGCGGTAAAATTACGCCGATTCAAATATGCAGAAAACTCGATTTTGAGATTTTTCGACATAAAACGTCGTGTTCTAGGGGTGCGATGTGTATTCCTTCTGATTCGTGCAAATTTGAATTAGCTAAAATAACTTTAAAATAAACAGCAAGGAATATTTTAGCTAAGTACCTACTCAAGGAACTTTTTAATTATTCCACAAAAAAAAAATGTCTCAAAATGGAGTTTAGGGATAGGAACACCGCTTGCGCCACCGTTTTGTGACGCAAAGGAGCCACAAATTTATTTTTAAAATTGGAAATTTACCTGTGAAAGCTTACATTGGCGCCAAATTGCGCAAAATGTTGTAGTGTCCCTCTATTGACTTGATCAATAAAAACGCCTTGTTGACTGCTTGATCTACTTAAAGAATAAGGTTTAGGTTGACTATCTAAAAAATAATTTTTAAATTGGTTGTTCTTAACATTTTGAAATTTTATTCAATAAATTATAGAATGGCCTCCTAAATAATGCCAATAGCATAGGCACCTAGAATTTATGTTTTGTAAATATATTAAATATCTTGCCTCCTTTATATAAGTAAGTAATTGTTTATAATGCAGTATTATGTTAACCTTTTTGTAAATAAGATGCTCAAATATTTTTATATTTAAGACCTCAGCATAACAATCTGTTTATTAAGTTCAGTTTTGTATATTTTTACTTTTGTACCGCTTTTATCTTAATTTGTAGGTTAGTTTTCTAAACAAAGATGAATTTAGTATAAGAACATTTCGTATCCAAGATTATTTGAATCAGCATTTATTTGAGTTTTTGAGACAAGTTTATTTTTGATACCTACACTTTCTTTGCTCTTTATTAAAATACCTAATATATTTAGTAAAATAGTTAGTTGTAAAATGTTTTTGCCAAGCAGGATCTTAAAACAAACCAAAACCTTTTTAGCCTCTGCTTAGGTTTGTATAGATTTTATTGAAATTTGTTGTTCATAGTTTATTATGATGTTGAGTACATTTGTTAGTTTGCACATAATATTTTGTTAATAAATAAAAACATGAAACAGATGGATTTCATTAATACCAATTATCACCAACCTATTTACTGTTAGGTAAGACACTTGCTAGATTTTAAGCAATTCTATATCGTAGGTACCTACAAAATTACAAATTAAATTAACACTCCCAAGAGAAACTTATTTAAAAAAATATAATTGCCTAATTCAATAACTTGTTCTGGCTTGGGATAAGGGCTAAAGGCATTTAAAAGAATGTCGTAAATCTTCAAAATTACAGGACAAAAGCAATTCGACCGCCTAACTCGAGAACAACGTATAAAGGTCAAATATTCATCACATAAAGCCACATATCCACCCGACCCAAATTCCAAAGCCCTAATAGCGGTGCTCAAGAATTTAGTAATTGTCTGTAACCTGGACAATTCAGAATAATCAACCGTAATAAATTAGCTTATGGTCAAGATTCTAATGGCATAATGGTAGTTTGCCTAAAGTCTGAATTGTGTGCCGGATTGGTGATGGTCAGACCCGACCGCGTATATAGACCCGAGTCATTAGGGACTTTATAATCGGGTCAATATTGATTATGAGTATTATGGGCTTAAGTTTAGTCGTTGCTTGATTTGAATACAATTTTATTGTGTCTGATTCAATTATGTATTGTTACAGCTGATTTTTCATCCTCTTGTTATAATTTGAGAAACATTTTGTTAACCTAAGTTTAAACAATGGTCAAATTATAACAAGTGGATGAAGAACCGGCCGTAAGCCACCTACATCAAATATAGTTTATTTAACTAAGAATGTAAACATTTTAAAGGTTTGATAAAAGTAGAGATTCAGGCCGAGTAAAATAAAAAGTTAAAAGCATTCACTAAAATAAAATGTATTTACAATTGAATTAATTAATTGATATTCTTATTCATGCCTACTTACAACATGCACTAAGGCCAACACATTCCTAAAACTTGCATAGGTAGCAGCAGCCAAGTTTGGAAGTTCTCGACGCTTCCATCAGAGCTTATAGCCATGTAACCGCGGTACCAGTTGGAGATCACACAATCGTAGTAAAACATCAGAACCCGCTTCAAATTCTTGTCACAGCTCTCAAACCCTGGATGTATAGCTTCGGGGGTATTCTTACAGTTGATACTATTCAACTTTACGTTGTAAGTTGCTACGCGTCTTGTCACCGGCGTTTTGGGAACGCCGAACTCTAAATCAAGTATCCAGCTGTTATCTTCTAAATCTGACACTTTGCAAAACTCATCTATGATTAAATTTGGATCTATTGTCATCATGCTTGCAGTTGGAAAAAGATCTTTAGGCAATGATAAATAATATTCTAACTGATTCTGTAAGAAATGAAAGTAATCTGTGACTTTTTCGACAGGTTCGTCGACAATGGGCAGTTCAGAGTCGTAGTTCTCATAGGATTCGTAACTGCAGCTAGACAAAGGTGAAATCTCAGTGCCACAAATAGGTATAAATTCATGTTGTACCTGCATGTTTTGTATGGGTGAAAAAACATCTGACATGGGTGTCGCATTCAGTGAGAACTCATATCCAAGTGTAACTAAAGGACAGTATTCATTCGTTAAAGGAGTCAGTGGTCCGATGAAATCATTAGATAATTGAACCTGAGTTGGGTCTGGTGGAGGTGTCTCCAAGAACACATCATTGCATACTCCCATGTTGGAATAGGCGTATGGTAAATTGATTACTGGTTCACAATAGACAGACAATTCGTTCGATGTTCCTATAGGCGATGCATCGTTCGTTAGCAATGGAAATTCATTTGTCACTGGAACTAGAGGTGAAACTGGGAATTCATTGGTTACCGGGGACAGCACTATCGGTGAATATGGACATATTATTTGCGTGGACAGCGCTGGATTTACTATGACTGGTAACGGCAGGCTGTATATTGGACACTGTAAAGCTGGGTTCCATTCATTGGTCGGGGCAGGATAATATGGATATGAGGGATAAAACATTGTAGAAGCTGGAACACCTTGCGATAGCCCACTATCTTTTGGCCCTTTTGCGACGTTTCTCCTCCTGACTTGAAGCTCGGTTTTCTTTACTGAGAATATCCTTTTCGTTGCCTTAGATTTCTTAGTTTGTTCGCTACATCCAATAATACAATCAGGTTTGTTTAATTTATTGCCTTCTTTAGGAGCCATAGCGCAACATTATCTAAAAACAACAATAAACACAGTCATATACAAAAACAATTTTAAATCAAAAGGTCGTTTTTTTACAAAACTTCGATAAAATTCTTACTTCAATCACTTGTTTCCACACAATAATACAATAAATTACATCTCCACGCAGTAAAATATCAATACTTAGTAAATAATACTTAAATCCAATAAAATTTCCAGTCTTTATTACTTTCGTCAGGCAAATTCTACCACAGATAATAAGTGTTTGCTATTAAATTGTTTTTTTTTTACTTTTGAGGGTAGCTCTAAACATAAATACCGAACTTTTACAAAACTCATATCAGAATTTTGTAAGAAATATCTCTTATTACAAGTAGGTATTTAAAAAAAACTTACGGTTACAGTAGTTACATAATTATTTCATCATTACAAAAAATAGCAATACCATAAAAAAATAAAAAGTTCCCTAGTGTTGCCATACGAAAATTGAAAATAACTTTCAATCTTACGAGATTCAGATTCATGTTCCAAAGCTTACGTAGCACAGGTTTTACCCATTCACTAGGGGCTAAAGAATTCTCGACAAATTTGAAAAATATCACGAAACCTAAACATTGAGAGCACAGAAACAGCGAAACGAATAAAAAATCAGTAACAAGGCTCTCTTGAGACCTTCCACTTGAATCCGAGATTCTTGTACCGTTGTTTTGTTCGTCATATTTTTCGTTTATTTTTCCTTAAAAATACATTTGATTTAGGTTTATTCAATGAAAAGTTTTGCTAGGCTAGGAGCACTCAATTATCGTTATCCACGAATTGCAGGACCATTTTTTTAAAGATAACGTCTCATATCTGGTCATTACTTATTTTCATTGCAGTTGAAATCTGGACAGGGTTATGTTCCAAACCAAGGGAATTAAAATGCGGCCAGAGAAGAAAACTTTTGCTACAAAACTCTGCAACTGCAGCTCGCAATAATCTTCATTTCCTTCAAAATAAGACGGGGCACTCAACTGCGAGACTCCTTTGACCGGATAGGTGTACTTCACGTGCTATTGAATTTAGCTCTAAGGCAGCAGTGAAAGCGTTTTTAATTAAAGATTGATTTTGTAAATATTAAAAAAGCATACAAATACCTATCAACGCGTTTGACGTTGCCACTTCCACGGAACAGAAAAAACAAGGCACCTGTTTGACAAATTTGTTTTTTACTTATTTATTTATTTAAAACTTTGTTGCACTAAGGTACAAAGGGTGGGCTTAATGCTGAGGCATTTTCTACCTGCCGACCAATAACACATGTTTTATACAGATGGTTGGCGTGCTAATATTAGTTTTACAAATTGTAGATGCTGTTTTTTCTGTTCCGCGGACACTCGCGGTAGGGCTAGTCCAAGAGTTTAAAGTAACTCAGTGAGCTATGGAGAGAGTTATGCTCGGTGATTCGCTGAAAGACATAATTTGTAACGAATATCTCTCTGTCGAATGCAGATACCAAGGTTATCGACATAGCTATGGATTAGCAAGCTGAAGTGGCAGTGGGCTTGCCATATCTCGAGAAGACCCGACAACCGCTGGGCTAAACGTGTTCTTGAGTGGAGATGGCGACTCAGCAAACGTGGTGCGACTAGGTGGAATGACGGTTTGCGAAACATAACTGGCAGATGCTGGATGCGGCCAGCTGAAGACAGGGCGCTATGGCGCTCATTAGGGGAGGCGTTCAGCTGTGGACTTTTGATGAAACACTTCTTTACGCTGACGTCAAAATCCAGCCCTAAGTATACGATAGCAAACCAACTTTTAAAAATTGATCTTATAAGTCAAAAGCTTTAATCATGGACAGTTGACAAACGGAGAGCAATTGGTCGTCCTTCCTTTGTCTCCGAGCGTTTTACACGGCGCGTAGAAGCAATACGTGATCATCATTGAAACTGTTGTGTGGAACGTTTCCAATTTGTTCTATTATTTTCTTTTTCTTCAAGATTTTCTACAGGCTTTTTGAATTACCTAGGGCAAGCATAGTGTCCCTATAGGTAATTCAAAGTAATATAATTATTTTTCTGCTGTTGCAATATAATAAGTTTCTACTGTTTTAGCTATTTTAAATAAAATGAAATGAAACTACAGAAAACCATATTTACAGGTATAACCATATTACAACATTAACCATTGACAGTTTGTTTATAAAAACAATCAGGTACATTCAAGTACATGGATGCTGTAATGTTACGTTTATAATAAATAAATAATGCTGGACAATTCACACAGCATTATCTAGCCCCAAGCTAAGTAGAGCTTGTGTTATGGGTAGGTACTAGATAACTGATACACATAATATAATACAATAAATAAATAAATAAATAAATAATGCTGGACAATTCACACAGCATTATCTAGCCCCAAGTTAAGCAGAGCTTGTGTTATGGGTACTGGATAACTGATATACATAACATAATACAATACATAGATAGATATTTTTTATTATACATAGAAAACCTTTATTGTTTGATAAATATGTATTTTATTACTATTTCCAGGTTGTAAATTAATTTTGTGTGTAAATGTAGTGGCAAATCCATTATATTTCGATATCTATATCTAATAGGTACGTAGCCTTTTCATTTAACATATTTTATTTTATATCTGTTAATATGTATCTACTTTTTTCTATGTTAATTACTTAAGTGAATTGTACGTGACTTTTAGGTTAGATTATGACAATGGCCTTGATGATAATCATTCATTGGCGCATTCACACGCGGATCCGTTTTTACATGAGCGTTTTTACGCTACCTATCCTAATGGCAGCAATCGCTTACTGAATCCAGAATACTGTCGGGTGTTTGAACTCGCTCCTACAACTACATACGCCATACAGACCAAGAAAGCCATCGAATTATGGCTAATGAACGAATACAAAAGAACCAATGTGGACATCATTGCAAAAGCAAGCGAGCCCAAACAAGTTTGTTCGCCTTTGGCCGTGCTCCGGCGGCTGTCGCTACATCAAGGAAAAATGGAATGAACGTACTGATCGTCGAATCCCACTCGTTTGCATTCCCTAGCTTAGCCTGTACCCACCATAAACTGAATCCTGTAAAACTGTGTGAATAGACCGTAAGGGTCTACAATCGCTGCGGCGCGGTGGCACTTCTTTAAACTTACCTACCTACCTAATGAGCAAGAAAGCTAGCTTGTACGTATCCTATTTTTTGTAATATTAGTTGTAAACAAACCTATGTACCTAAATGGTTTCGCTACAGTTCAATGGAGTTTTGTAGATATTGTTCTTGATTAGTGCTGAGTATGGGTGTTATCGGAACAAACGACTTGCGTCACCGCTATTTGTACTATGTTTTGATACAGAACTAAGCAATTGTTTAAGTATTTTGTTCTATTGACAAAATCTTGTGCGCCAAGGTGTAAACAACTAATTTTGAATATTATCTCTGGTCAACTTTTACAAAGGTAAACAAAATTTTATCATAATCAATGAAGCACAAGGAAATACACGGATATATAAATATTATTTAATTTAGCTGTGTGAAAATATAATCGTTTACGAATCGATAACAAAATTAATGTTGATATTATTAAAACAAACAAATGAACTAAATTTCAACATTCATTTCTGTTTACCAATATTGCCTTCCTTTTCCATGCAGCTTTATTTTCCACAAGTTTCTACGCTCGTAGCAAAATAATGTTCATCCATTCTAGAACTATGCAACATTTCAGTTCGAACTGCTCAGTAGATTTAATAACAACATCAAATTTTCGTATTTTAATATTAGTGTGATGAATTGTATATCCTTATTTTGTTAAAAAATTAATAAATAAAATAATAAATAAATAATGCTGGACAATTCACACCGCATTATCTAGCCCCAAGCTAAGCAGAGCTTGTGTTATGAGTACTAGATAACTGATATACATAATACAATACATTACATAGATACATATTTTTACTATACATCGAAAAAGAACAAAACACCTGGAACAAACCTGCAGATCGTACAAATATTTGTCCCAAGGCGGGAATCGAACCCGCAACCTTCTGCGCATACTTTACGGTCAAGTTTATCTGACATGGATCATCACAACCCTACAACTAGTCCTACTAGTTTAAGTTCCCTAGGGATTCGCTTCCCAGCTGGTTTTTATCCACGTTCCGTCTATTTATGTCTCGTAGATTACGAAGGCATTTCATCTCATTGAGAGATATGCTGCTCATTTCCGATACGAAAAAAGACTCTGAGAATATAAATTGCTTTTGATAAATGGACCCATTAAAAGGTGCTTCTAATAATTACGTTGCTAAATGCGTAAATGCGTTTACAAACGGAAAATAGTTTTTCGTTTATTCTTGCTCCAAGAAGTTAAGATAATATAATAAAATAAATAAATAATAAATAATGCTGGACAATTCACACAGCATTATCTAGCCCCAAAGTAAGCAGAGCTTGTGTTATGGGTACTAGATAACTGATATACGTAATATTATACATTACATAGATATATATTTTTTATTAAACATAGAAAACACCCAGACCAACGGAACAAATTTCTGCAGATCGTACACAAATTTGTTCCGAGGCGGGGATCGAACCCGCAACCTCTTGCGTCGCAGGCAGACTCTCGCCCGCTGCGCCACTGAGGTCGTATATAAATAACGATGGATTTTTTCAGAGAGGCTCTCAATCGGAAAGGTTGTGTAAGTATTTTGTAAACAGCAGAAAATAAGAACAAAGCCCAAATTTGCCAACACCCGTCAAGCTATGAGTTAGGTACATAAAGATTTCGTTGTTGCGCTGGTCTTTCTTGAATCTAGGCTTTCAACGATCCCTAGAAATGAGTTCTTTCTTGTCCATGAATCGTTCAACGACTGTCATAACTTTTCCACTCTCTATTTGCGATTGGTAGTTGGGCTGACAATCAAATTAATAGTTAGATACATCATAATGCTTTACCTAGCGATTCGATTTTTATGACAATCGAATTTGTTTGCTTAGAAGACCTATTCGATTTTGTCATTGTTGCAAACATTTTGTATTATTTTACAGACATTATTCTCAGTTCTCTATTTTAAGATCAGAACATTTGAAAAAATTAATAATCTTACTTTGTTGTTTTCTTTACTAGGTACTTGTTTCTTCCGCGGCATTACACGGGTTTTTTCGTGATAAAAAGTAAGGTAGATTGAGTTACGGTGGTAAACTATAATTTTTAGGGTTTCGTACCCAATGGATAAAACAGTACCCTATCACAAAGATTCCGCTGTCCTTCCGTCTGTCTGTCCGTCTGTCACCAGGCTGTATCTCATGAACCGTGATAGTTAGACAGTTGAAATTTTTACAGATGTATTTATGTTGCCACCGTAACAACAATTACTCAAAACAGAATAAAATAAATATTTAAATGGGCTTCCATACAACAAACGTGAATTTTTTGCTGTTTTTATAGATAATGGTACGGAGCCCTTCGTACGCGAGTTTTTATACTATTTTCAATGCTTTTTCATGACAGCTATCCAGAATATGTAATCTTTGTTACAAAGTAGGTATGTTGGCTCGATAAAATTCTTAACTTTCTTAAGTCTTTATATTTTTTGACTTATCAGATTCTCATCTCTATCTGTTAAAAGTAACAGTAAAAGTAATAGTAAAAAATCTTTATTACAGCAAATGATACAAAATAGATTAGTAGATAAACTTAAACCTAAAACACACGAAAAAGTTAGTGTTTAAAGAATACTTTATGTGAAGGTATAATTTTGTCAGACAGTCTTCATTCACTCACATGTCAACAATTAGGATACTTCATAGACCTGCCTATATCAAACAAAAAATAAATACGTTGATGGAGTATTTATAGTGCTTTTCAATGAAACTTTTCCATCTGGGCATGGTAATCATGAGCAAGGTCTTTGGTGGTTATAAAAATACTTAGAGCTCAAAAACAACTTAGCAAAACATTATTTAGTTAAATATAACCGAGTATTAAAATGATATGCGGTAAAGCAGTATCCAGATGGACTTCATCATACTCTCAGATTTCAAACATTACTCAAGCGATAACAGACCGTATTTCATCAAATTAAGCTACCACATTTTGCATAGAAATTGGATGAAATGTAAATGCTGTCAGTCTTGTCTTCCTGGAGTTTACCTGGATTATATTGTTAGTTATTTGTGTTCGGTAGCCAAAACCAGTTATCTGACTAGTCTTTTAAGGATCATCATCATCATCAGGATATACTAGTCCACTGCTGGACATAGGCCTCCCTAATGAGCGCCATAGCGCCCTGTCTTCAGCTTGCCGCATCCAGCATCTGCCAGCAGTCTTTCGCAAATCGTCATCCCACCTAGTCGGACGGCGTCCTACACTACGTTTGCCGAGTCGCGGTCTCCAATTAAGAACCCGTTTACCCCAGCGGAAGCGGCTTTTAAGGATACGGCACTAGAATGGTGCTGGATCCATAATCCATATGTCGTGGTCCCTTTACCCTCACGAGTATTACAATAAATGACTATTTATAAAGCTGTGTAAAGTATAAAATTTTACTTGTCTAAGTGCTTATTTTGTAAGTCTATAGAAATAAAATTATTGACTTTGACTTTTATCAACGCGTCAAGCTGTCTCCCAGACTAGCAACTGACAAATAAATAAATGAAAAAGGTATGGAATTTTATCATTTCTACATCAAAAACTTTCACACATTCTTCATCTTTCAGGTTTACTAGACCATCTCTGTTATAAGGTCTATAAACTACACATTCCTTTTATCATCAAAACTTTTTAATAATATAAAACTTACATAAAGAAAGTCAGTAATGATTGTTCGATTTTTACCAACTTCAGGAGGAGGTTCTAATATGTTCATGTCATCAAGTTCAAGTATTTGACTCGTATTTTAACTAGATGTAGCACCTTAATAAATTAGATCACAATATCGATGTGTTTCGGGTTACAAACTCCTTCCTAACCCATTTTCACTATATAGGAATTTAAGTCAATTTATTTATAATTAAAGACACGCAAAATTATAAATCTATTTGTTCATACTTAAACGTGCTTTGATACTTAGGAATCTAGGTAATCCCTACTTAAGCAACATTTTTTTTTTCAGAAAGTTGGTAAAAAGTCTCAATGACTCGTGTTTTAATAATAAAACACGTGCTCCCGTAGGGGTGATTCAGGCTTTGTTCGTTAGCACCGAAGTATCCTGTCTTCGGAATGCCTCTCCTGTGGGTTTTACGTGTCTTTTGAATAGATATTGGGCGGTAAAGTAGGGTGGTTCAAGTTTTCTAGGAGCTACGAAAGTTGCCTCCAAGATTTTGAAATGGATATGTTATACTTACTAGATTAACATCCTCTCACATGACTCTATTCATAAACTCAGTGCCACCTTATACTCGATTTAGAAGATGAAAATAATAATAATGCTGGACAATTCACACAGCATCGTCTAACCCCAAGCTAATGACTGATAGATAGATAGGAGATAGAAAATACTTTTAAAGCACATATAAAAATAAAAAACAATTTACTTAATTTGTTTGAATTAAATTACAACATTATAAGCGACAATTTAATGATATACTAAAGGCGCAAACTCCACTCCAACTAGCGCTGCCAAATGAAATCGCTGTGAAATGAAATTTCAAATATCCATCGCACAGTTTGTGATACTTAATAAAAGCTTTTTTTAAAGCCTCTGTAATAGTTTTATTTTAAATAGATTTTGGTGGTCACCAAGGACTACCGCAGAGCCTTGATTATCATCTTAGGAGACTCTCGCTAAGTTTAATCAAGGGCTAGACCAAAAATAAATAATTTTTGGACTCTATTTCCGTATCGTCAGGAAGTTCCTCTCTTTGCAGTCGCCGGCTGCTTGAGCTGAGCGTAGCTTCGCGGCCGGTGATCTACCGTTTTGTTTGATATATTTTTACTGAAGTAAAAGTTTTATAATATTTTATTGTATTTCTAGTATTTTTTTACGAGATTTGACATAAATGTAGTGTATTAAAGTAATATTATGCCATATCCAAATATTAATCATCCTAACAGAGCCAAAAGCGTCTTCAATGGGCCGTGTAATGCAGGAGGCGACAAGACGGGAAACTTCTGGACTACGGAAGATAACAAACTTTTCACTCTGTGTATGCTGATTCTAGGTCGGCTTGATAGTTGGACTGGATGGTTGGTATTTTGCTTGCTTGTTCATGTGTTACATGGATAGACGCCAGGGATTTGAAGACATATTTTATTTGTGTTTTGATGTTTGGATTTATGGATATATAAGATAAATAATTTTTAGAGGATAAGTACCGTTCTTTGGTATGAAATTTCTTCCGACTAAGTTGTTAGGTTGATAAAAAACAACCTAATAACTGAGGCATTATGGTCATTGGTCATCAAAAACACAGACTTTATACTGGCGGCTGCGCTTTAGTGATCAAAAAAATTAACTAGTGATTACATTTCAATTGATATTTCAACTGTCATTTTTGATAAAGAAGTTCACATACATTAAACGGGGTACAAGGGAGACTCCAAGATCTTGTCTCCCAAGCCAACCTAACCTGCACGTGGTGTACCCTGCTAGATAACGAACTAGGCTCTGGTGAAAATATCAACATTCTTCATAACTTGCTAACTCATATTTTACTATTATTTTCCATTACTTGACACTGGCAGAAAAGAGTCCAACCAGACTTATATTGCCATTAACTAAGAATCATCATCATCATACATTAAACGTTCCCGCTAACCGACAAACCTGGTAATTTTCGTCTGTTGAATTTGATTGTGATGGCCTGACCCAATTATTGAATCAATTATTCTTTGCGGATATTTATCATATTTTCCCTGAGTGATGGATCCGGAAGGAAGAAATAGTAAGGTTCACTTTCTTACTGTGTTAATGCAATAGGAGCGTCACTGTCTAAATCCCTAGATCGTAAACCAATCAGCTCTATAAATGGTGTTACAGAAATACAGTAAGTACATGAAGTAGTTTCACGAATGTTACTTTAATAAAATAAAGGTAAAGTACCTAGCTCCAACAATGTTACCAACTCTAGCTGAACTAGAGTAAACCAACCAAACCCTCGATGATCCTAATCCAATTTCAGCTTGATTGTTAAAGCAACAACTCAATTTGTTCGACGCTGTATCACTTCGGACTTTTGGTTATAAAACAATTTAACTTTCAGACTAAATTTAGCGTAGCAACACTGAAAATAAGTAAGCGAGCGAGTGGTTATATTGTTTGGACAAGTATGGAAAGTCAGTTAGAGTAATATAATCACTTTAGGCACACGAATTAGAAAGGAAAGAAACGACCATTTGGCCCTTTGTCTTATCCATAGGGTCAAATGGATATTTGGTCCTATGGAATTAATCTATCAATCTGGAATCAGTCATCAAGAAACCAAAATAGAAGCTAGATGATGCTGTGTAAATCAAAAAGTCCAGTTTTTATTTTATCAAAAAAAATAGGGTTACCGATAAACTTTAATTGCACATTATTTTTTGTTTTACGCTTTCAATAAGATTTTGAGTTTATCTTCCTGTTCCTAGTAGCTAACTTAAAAATTCATTCGTGCTAACCTGGTTTTCTTAAAGTGAGCAGGTAAATGGCTACTTAAGCTCGTTATTTTTAACGATAAAACTAATGTTCTAGAATAATCCGGCAATTTCTTTGAAGTCAGTCGATAATTGTTTCGAGATTTTGTAATCCAGTCAATGAAACCTAAATCCTTTGTACTTTGACGAGATTACGATGAATTTACAGATTAAGATTTACATTGTTAATATTTTACTACTGAAATTAAACTCCCGTTATTTAAGAACAGTAATAAACGTGTTTCATTTTGATTGAAAATTGGACCAATGATTTATTTTACAGACATACTTAAGCTTTTCCATACCCATAATACGAATCTGAAAGTAGCTCCGTCCGTATGTAACATTTTTACGCCTAAAAATCTGAACTGTGGCACAGAGGTAAATGTGATCCCGGGGTTAATTAAATAGAATAAAACTATTACAGAAACATTAAAATAAACCTTATAATAGGTATCACAAACTGTACGATGGATTTTCGAAATTTCCTTTGTTAAACGGAATAATAACATAAGTAGGTAGCATGGCGGCGCTAGTTTGGGTGGGGTATGCGCCTTAATCATAGGTTATTTATAAACGCGTGCGAAGCCGCTTGCACTAGTTAGTATGGCTACAAAATAGCCACCTAGAGACAAGACAATTTATCCAGCAGAGGATGACAGTGGGCTTAGATGAAGATGATAGGAAATAATCGGACGCACGGAAATATAATACCCAAGCCAATAAAAGTCCGAAATGCAAATCAAGAGCTCAGATCTTTGGCATTTACCAAATCCCTTCCCAGAAACCAATATCCCACTGTTTCTTAAATATAATCTGTATGCAAGGACTTCCTTCGGCTCTGCGAGTTTAGGGTAAAGTAGGGATAGTTGCAGCAATGGGGCACATTTTAACACTGGTACGTCACTCCCTAGTAGGTACCTTCTGAAAAGGCTATTCATGTTTAGATTAGAGGTAGTTGTAGCATGAACATTGGGGTAATCCGCACCCATTAATTTAGGCTTATTATGTACCAATACTTTTCTTGATTTCGAATTTCAGAAGTCAGAGAGGTTTTTTTATTCATAAGACAGATCTAAATGGCGACTTCTCTTATCCGCAGCGCTTTGGGTAGCAAAGTTAATTAATACGAGTTAAAAAAGGCTTTGCTGAGATGATGGCTGATTGAGTAGAGGATAGATAAGTTGTGCAAACCTAGCATGGGATAATGACCGGAAGAAGTTATAAGGTTTTGTAAAAACTGAGATTAGTATATCAACACTGCAGCGACTATCCCTTCTTTACCCTAAGGCCTAGAAATAAATCGACAATAAAACCCAATCTCTCACCGTATCGAGGAATAGAACAAACACAGAGAATGGATCGCCCGCGAAATTCAATTCGTTATACCCAACCCCTACGATATTCCGCCGTAAGGCAGTCCACTATTATTTATTTCTCGTCTCGTTGGAAATGATTTATTTTACTGCCACCCGTTTGATCCTTTCTAGGGTTCGTTTGGCGCTGACTTGTCGGAATGCCGGATGTTTCTGTTGTCCGGAAACGAAATTCAAGTCGCTCGTAGTGAAATTAAGATTCACCTAGGTGTAGGTATAAGACATGGCAGGGCACTACTGTGTACGACACCTGACCAGCAGTTTCATTAGTTTACCAGCTGTTCCCGGCGGTTTTACTCGCGTTGAATTCGAATTTCACATATCTAGGGGGATAAAAAAGTCTTCAGTAGTTTTTTGTGAACCGAGAACCTTCCTTTTTGAAGTCGGATAAAGGTATAAGTTAAGTATAAATAAGAAAGGACATACAAACAAGCATACTTTCGCATTTATAATTCGATTGGTTGCTTTGTTTGGCTGTGAAGGAAGGATGAATTTTCGTATAAAAATGCGCATATTCCCGTATATCTCCGAAATTTGATAATTAACCAGGAAAAAAAGTACCTACTCTTTGTCACTCTCAACCCTTTCAACTAACTCTATGAAAAAAATCAAGTCGATTGGTTGCTTAGGTAGGGCGTGAAGGACAAACAAGCAAACACACCTTCGCATTAATAATGTTAGTTAGGATTATTTAGGTACTTGTATTTTTATTTTATTTATTTCTAATTTTCAAGTCACTGAATATATCTTTGACACACATTATTCCGGCTTTTATAAGAAAGCCGTATCCGGTATCTCTTCCCTTACCCTTAGCTATTATGTTTACTTTCCGTCTGGGGCGCGACCTTGCATACACATCCTGAATCAATGTCGCTACTTTAGTATTGAGCCCTTTATTTTATTCAGTATCTACTTAGAAGACTTCATTTTGTTCCTATGATACGCTATTGTGACAGGCTTACAAAGGAAACATTTTCAGACTTTGGAGTCCTGACCAAATTTAGAAATAAAATGTTTCTTCTCCTAGTCCTACAATATTTCACTTAGTTGGCCTAGATTTTGTTAAAGGAAAGGTAAAAATAAAAAAACTAAAATAACATAAAACAGATTTTAATTCCAGAGAATGATTGGGAATAGGCATACATAAATTAGACTTAAAACTTAAACATTCAATCAACAATATTAATCTTAACTTGGTCCAAAAGCTTTGATTTCGATCGATTTATTTTTTTATACTTAGGGTTTGCTTTGACAGATCGTCTTACGCTACTTCGGGTCATTACTCTGTCGAACATCTCTTCACTGGTATCCTCGCTGCCGTCATCCGAGAAATGATTGTTCATACTGTCGCTTAGCTTAGGTCTTATAAGAACTGGTTCTATCCCACTATCGGAATGTATTCCATCTTCAGGCGCAGCTCTGTCATCGTCGCTCATCTTTGCATTATCACTACTCAACTGACGGCACAGCATTCTACAACTTTGCGCCGGTACTTGCAGCAGATTTTTCTTTTCGTCTTTCTTCTTCGTATTACTTGGTTTGTATTTCATCGGTGAAAAGTCGACCCTACTGCGTAAAAAGCTTATCGTCTCTCCAAACTTTTTGCTACATTTTCTGGTCGTTTTTGCTTCCGGTTTCTCCTCTGTTTTTGTGCTGTCGTCGTGTTCTAAGGCCACACCTGAGTCTGAATTGGAATCGGCGAGTACGTGTATCTCCGGGACGCTGAATGTAAATTCGTTTTGTAGTAACTTTTTATTAAGCTCTTCGATAGCCTCCACTTGTTTCTGTATGATAATGTCCTTGTGCGCGAGTTGTTTGGCGACCGACTCGGTCCGCATTGCTAAGTTCGATTCGTATTTTTGCAGTTCGCTCGAGAGGAATTCCAATTCCTTCTTTCTGTTCGATTCCAATTTCTTTATAAGTTCGGTCTGTTTCGCGTATGCTTCCTTGAGCCTAGCGATCTCCTGTTTATGTGACGTTTTGAGGAATTTAATAATGTTTATTGCCTCGTGGAGCGAAGTGGGCTGGAGGATATTGTCTTTTATCGCAATCTCTGCCATTATTGTCTCGCACTTGGATCTGAAACAATAAAAAATGTGAATCAGCGCTTATATTTCTCAATATTGTTTTACAGTAAGTCACGCGGTAAGCTGCACGAAACATAAACAAACATTTTGGTGTTCTGATGTTGGAAGTGGGAGAAAAATACTGAATACTGTGTCTTTATATAGGTTATTTTAATTGCGTTTCATTATTTATACAATATAAAGCCTAAGTGCTTATTCTATTAAGTAGGTCGTTAGCGTTAATGGAGCACCTTTAAGTCAATTGGTAAAATTGACTCAAGTTGTGTAATCCTAATAAAATGAGGGTCATTAGAAAGACGATTGTGAAATAATAAATTTTACTAGAAATTATAAGTTGGGAATAGAAATGACGACGTGAATGTTTTGATACAAAGGTTCATGTTATCATACATTGCTGCAACGGGACGTGTGGGTAACAATAACATGAATTGTTCCTCGCGTGAACTTATTCATTAAGTAGGTACTTATCGATTGTTGTATAACTTTGAGACACAGTGGGTTCACTGCTAACATACATTACATACTAGCTGTGTTACCTACTGCCTGTGTTTGTTTCTAAAAAGATTTTTTCAGTAAGAAGTATGTATGTATTTATTAATCGAGTTATATATACCTATTTTATTGCACCAATTTTTGTTTCCTTAATTTTTATTAATTCGTTTTGTAATCTAATATCATTAACTTCTTTGATTATGCGATGCATCAGGCGTAGACGTTCTGGTCTAGATCTAGATATATCAGGTTTTATCTAGCAATATCAGCAGCGTAAAGAAGTTACAAAATAACATAAAAAACCACATCACGCATAATTTTTGCATCTAATAAATTCGTTTTTGTTAGTTTGTTTCATAAATACAGAACAAGCTGTAACAGGTTCAAAGCTAATAAAAGTTTAACAAGAATCGTCCTTGCACGTTATTTCTGCTTATTGAAAAGGCAGTAAAAGTACAAAAACTAACAACACTGCATTTATACACCAGCAAAGCAACTTTTGCCAGGAATTTATACTCGATTTACTATGATTTTTACATCTTACTAATAAAGATGTGTATTCTTTCGTATAGGTACCTATTCTTTCTATCTTCTATCTATCTATAGGTATAAGGTTGAAAGTATGGGTTTTAAGAGAAATATCACATTCAGAAGTACCTATATAGAAAAACTTATTGTATGTCCGCATGTTGGAGGTAGAAACCGGAAATATTATAAATAATATAATATAATATTATAAAAAATATAAAAGGTTCTACCAACCTTTATTGTTTTTTAAAATAATTATACCTGCCACTCTAGACCATTCGTCTAGAAGTAAAAGAGACCGCATTGGAAAGACAAAAGTAGGGGAAATACAGTACTGGGTAGGTAAATGTTATTTTTTTAAAATTGGTTTAAAACGGGGGACATGTTTTATTCTTTCTAAGTCTATTATTTACGTAAGCGAGGCCGCAGGCTGGGACAACTACTATATTATTATAATGATATAGATATAGCGAATCAGCCATGTTGATTTATGGCAATCCATATAGCTGAGCAATGCCAGCGTTTTGGGCACGCTTTCGATTCGTAGGTTGATTGTTGACTTGTCCATAGACCAGTTGAGCTCGACACAATAATGATAACTGTTAACTTTCTAAATGTTTAATTAGTAAATTATCTAAGTAAAGGTCCCAATGATTATAATTTTATAAAAATTTCATAAAAAAATACTATGGCAGCAGATTTATGTTTATTTTTTACTATTTCTCAAAACTGCAAATTGTATAAATACGGCGTTGCTCGAGCACACGCCTCAATTGATTTTAATAAAATTGTTTGCAATTATCTGCAGTTAGCGCAATAATTTCAATTGTTAGTACAAGTTTTAATTCAATTATATTTTTGATTATATTTTTTTTTGTTAAGGCCCATTTAAAATGTTATAGATATTAGGTATATTTTATGAAAGGTCGATACTGATGGTTGGAGATGAAACTTGAATAGGGGCAGGTAGATGCCTTTATTTGACCTTGACCGGTTCAGGCGCTGTTGAAGGTAGTTTGTTTAATGTCGCCATAAATTTCGTCCACACTTGATGTATATTAAAATATTCTAATCATTTAAATTTAAAGACGAAAACGTCATAATATATTTACCATTATCTAAGTGGTATTTAAAATACTATTTAGGTTATTTAAGTTAGTATAGAAAGCTAAGGTTTTAGGCTAAAACAAAAGTGTTTCATGTTAAAAAGTGAATTTTCCAGTATTATTTATATATTTGTTTTATGATGTAGGTAAAAATAATAACATATTGTAGGACTATCCAAACAGCATCATTAAACTGACAAATTGTTTTTTTGTTTTTATGTTTGTGTATAAAGCTCTGACTGACTGTTAGGATATTTATATATTTTTGTTAAGTAAGTAAAAGCCCTACTGTAGTAATAAGAAACAAATACTACTCTAGTTAAATATTAAAAAGGTACTAGTATTTAATTTTTCATGAAATTATACTCTTTTTACAAAATATTAACAAACATAACATTAATAGGTAGGACGAAAGAAAAGCGCAAAAAACCAGAATATAAAAATTACCTGGTAAATAATATCCAAAAACGAATGCACTTTCAAATCAATAATTAAAATCACTTATGTCCATTCGCTTCAACACTCAAACTCAAACTAAGTGATGGTACCTTCTCAGCTGTAGAATGACATCAGGTATTGCAGGTGCTCCCCATTATAACAATGAAGATAAAATCGACGGGCAAATTTCACTCTTAATCCCTAAGCCTTTATGGCTTGAACTACCCGTTTACCTGGAATGTGGTACAAAGATATTCTAGGTAGTTCTATTTACGTAGAAGACAGGTTTGTTTTAAACTTCACAGAAAGTTTATCAATGGAAGTAAAAATAATTGAATGGAATGAAGGTGGACTGGTTTTAAACATTTAATAACATTTTAGGTAGAATCGGTAGAATGTTCTTTGTTTCAATGTATTGAAAAAATCTTGTTCAGGTTACCTAGTGTCAACCTATTGGAGGAATGCGGGATTCCTGCTTCGTTATGCCGTCAAACCGCTAATTGGTTGTCTGTTGTCTAGTAATGCACAATTATTGCATCGTAGTTTTTAATTAACTAATTCAATTCTAAAGATTAGTATTGAGACTACTTATTTAAATTATAAGGCACGTAATTTGGCTAATGATAAAGTAAGTTCTAGGTATTTGGTAGATAAGCTTAGGGCGGTTCGTTTCACAAGTGGCGCGACCTTAAAGTTACCTTCATTCTATTACAGACGACTATAATAATTGCATAATGTGTAGTCATCATTTTGGGCGAGTCACCGATGTGTTTATCACAAGCGATGTTAAAGTGAACTGGCCGTGTTCATGGGGAGAATCATCGCCTCCAACTCAGGACGATATCGTAAGAGCCGACTTAGGGAACCTAAAAGAGAAAGGACAGTAGTTTTCTTCCGTATTTTTCTAAAAGTAATAGTCCGATCAAGACATCCAGGATTCTCATAAAGCTGAAAATTGTGGCATTCATAATATTAACACTCATGGCCCAGGAGGGACGCAGAAGCCCATCTCTGGGTCCGTAATACGGACCCAGAGATCGGCA
The DNA here is from genome assembly GCA_946478455.1 of Eupithecia vulgata. Lineage (NCBI taxonomy): Eukaryota > Metazoa > Arthropoda > Insecta > Lepidoptera > Geometridae > Eupithecia > Eupithecia vulgata. The sequence continues at coordinate 3,532,073 of OX297869.1, read as the reverse complement.
GGGGCGCGCCGCGCCCCTGCGGGTTACACCACCGACTCTGGGCAGTATTATATGTATAGGTAGGTACTTAAGCATATAATATGTTAAAAAAGTGTGAGGATATTTTTTTTAGACAATCGCATGATTTACTCGTACTTAATATTTTTTATGATAAAACTTACCACTTGGCTGAAAAATCATAAAAAAGTACGTAGGTATGTATGTTTGAGAACTTTGAACATGTTTTTTTTTGCACACGTGTGCTCGATGCGATCTTTACTTATTTTGTTTCTTTTGGTGTCCGTGTCCCTAACGTTCATACCAATTTTCAGCTTTATGCGAATTTATGTAAGCTCTATAGTTTTCTGGCTAAATTGTCCGGACATCGACGACTTCTGTGGCGGGCGAAGGTTCGCCTTCGCAGAAGTAAGAAGGTTCGACGCCTTAGGACAAATTTTTGTGCTATCTGAAAATATTTGTTCAGGTGCTCTGGTTCTTTTCTATGTTTGAGTATATCAGACATCTAGTACCCTTATCGCAAGCGCTGCTTAGCTTAGGGTTAGATGATGCTGTGTGGATTGTCTAGCATTATTTATTCTATTTACGTTAGTTATGCGATCACTAATGCGTCTGTAGACAGACGACAGACCAGGTAGACCTGGTGGTTATAGCAAATCGCACAGAAAACCCTTAGCTTTTTTCTGGCATGCTCAATACTACTATTGACGTCTACACGTTAGGTGCGCTAATGTAGGCTTACATATTTACAATGTTTCTTGTCGTCGATAGTCTTTCATAGTTCATTTTAATTTTTTTGTTATTGTTTGACTTTCATTACATTTACGACCTCAGTGGCGCAGCGGGCGAGAGTCTGCCTGCGACGCAAGAGGTTGCGGGTTCGATCCCCGCCTCGGAACAAATTTGTGTACGATCTGCAGAAATTTGTTCGGTTGGTCTGGGTGTTTTCTATGTATAATAAAAAATATCTATCTATGTAATGTATAATATTACGTATATCAGTTATCTAGTACCCATAACACAAGCTCTGCTTACCTTGGGGCTTTATTATATTTGTTTTCGTTATTAGGTATGTAACTAAGTATAATTTTATAGGTTTTTTGTGTGGGAATTGTGTGCCATAAGTAACGCATTGGATTGTATGTATATTCTGTAATGTTATTATTGTAATTAATAAACAAATAAATTACATGATTCGGCCTCGTACAACATTTGGACGAACTATACATAAAAAGAAACAAAACAAACAGTGGAATATTACCACAGTCGCTACGTTTACTCCGCTCCTAATAAAACTCGACTGGCAACATTCGCCCCATTGAATGCTACACTATCTTGAAGATGTAAGTGTTGCCATAAAAATAACATAGGGTCGCGTAGTTTAGGTTTTTTAAGAAAATGTAACAACAACAGAAAGGAAGTTATAGGTAGGTACTTAATTGTTTTACAAATAAGTAATATTTTGTTCACTTGGATTTTGATAGATAATTAGTGAAAAAGCAAGTAGTGAATTGTATCCTATAAAAGGACATTATTCAACCATTTCGTTCACAATAAGCACCTATAGGAGGCAATCTAGCAGGGGTGGTGAACTATACAAAAAATATTATTGAATAAAGCAAAGCGGCACACTGAAGCATTTAAGGCGGCGATTGATGTGAAATGGGCAAATTTGGGTTAAATTAAAACAATTTTTCTCCTGTATCTTTATCGCTTTGAAAAAAATACCTAATAAGCTTTGGGATACAAGATAGATCCCCTTCTTTTCTAAAATAAAAAAACTATTTTGAATACCAGAAATAATTCTGCAAAGAACCTACCTTCTGTTTTCAGGAAGGTAGTTTTACAATTTTCTCCTAAATTATCAAAAACAAGATTTTTTTATTTTCATCTCTATATTAAATAGAAGAATACCCAGGGCACCTTTGGCTTATTTTTGCAAACAAATGTCATATCAAAATAGATAATCAGCAAAAACTAGACTTTTGAGCTATTCCGCTCTGCTTCCTATGCCTATAATGGCGGCATATGTATCCACCTTAAATAAATATACTTGTGAGTAATTTGAGTTAGGGTTGAAGCAATGAACTATGTATTTCTTTTTTCCCGACGACGTTTCGACAGGTTTACACACTGCCTTTTTTTGCCTACATTTTTTATTTGTTTTTCCAACAATAATCTGCGGTGAAGAAAACCGAGCAGCTCTTCTTCATTTGGTAATGGTACCCTGGCGCGGATTTTACAATAAAACAACAATTTTGTTATTACCAACCTAATCCGCGTACAATTGTAAAGCCAATACCCGGGCATTACAGGCAATAAGCAATAACAACAGTCCTTTATCACAAACAAATCGCATTAAACCCAGTTTTAAAGGCATTTTCTAACTTTCCAGAATTAAATTCGGGAAAAATTACCCAATTTTACTATAAGGGTACGAGCGCCATCCATACATCATTTTTATGTGCGGTTTTTGTGTGTGTAACCAAATATTTGTATTGTCTGTGAACGAGGAACGCACATTTCCTGGATTTATACCCAACCTTTTCCTATTAGGGAGGTATAAATCCTAACAGGGTGAGCATTTTATTGTTCCTTATTTTGTGTTGTGTTGATTTTTACTAGAGGTTGTTAATGAAGAGGCCTTGTCTAAGCTTTTGAAGATGAAGGGTGACATTCTAGATTGTATTATGCGGATCAAGCTTAGCTTAGCTGTTTTTGCGAGTCTACGCTTGCTTGGAGACATAGGTAGGCTGTCGAATCTGCCATAACAAAAACGTTTGTGATGAGGCCAGCTCCCGAATTCTGCTAAGTAATCAATGTGCTAAAACATAGCATCGTTGCAGAATCATCCATAGATGAACGAAACTCTAGATAGTGGAAGCAATTTCTCGGGCATGAGTCAATCAAAATCTCTGACTTATTTCTATATATATTCACTGAAAAGCCTTCGATAGACCGTACACCAACCAAATCCTAGCGCTAAACAGAAGCAACCCTTCGCATCATGACAAGAAGAGAGAACTGGACACTGTCGCTTCAACAAGCACATGTTCAAGCTAGGGCTGAGCGATACACAATCCTGCAGATTCTGCGAGGAGTTGGAGGAAACGCCTCTCCATCTGCTAGGAGAGTGCGGAGTGCTAATGCAAAAACGTAGCATCGAGCGATTCGTAGAGTTTATTTTTTATTTTTATTTATTCGATTGATTGATATTTTAGCGTATTTGCAAGAATGACACATCATTTGCATACAAAAATGACCCCGTGGGCGCTCGAATGAAGTTAACATGAATTTTCAAAAATGTTGGTTGAATTATTTTGGATAGGTAATTGTAGTTATTTCGGCTTTAGAAACAATTTTCCAAATATCTACAACTTTCAATAACACAATACCAATACGAAAACACGCACTCTAAGCTTGTTAGTTTAGAAACTAATAAATTCATCGAAGTTATCTAGCAAAGAATTTTATTGCTTTTATACATTTTCTCTGAAAGTTTTTATATTGCCGCCAAAAACGTATCAGATGATTGATAGAAAAAACTTTTATAAGTTTATGATTCGATTATGTGTGGAAATATTGCAAATCTATCAAATTGCCATCGGAGTTCGTGACGAGGCATATTTTGACGCGTACAGCCCAACAAATATTTTGAATGTTAGTAAAACGTTTCAATGCGATTTTCCCTCAGGGTGACAACGACAACTTCCTAAAATGACAACTTCCGAAAACGACAATTTCAGAGAACGTCTATTCTAAACTCGTTAATTTCCGAAAATGACAAATTTCGAAAATGACAAATTCCGAAAATGACAACTTCCTAAAATGACAACTTCCAAAAATGATACCTTCCGAAAATACTAAGGGGCTGACTAATTTCGGTTGTGAAATGTCAAAAATTTCTAATTTATACGTTATAAACTTTGCTCTGTTACTCATCTTTTAATGAAGTAAAACAACTTAAAACAACTAAAACTTGGCTTTATTTATCTATTCTATAAAGTAACAAATCAAAAATACTGCAAATAAAACAAAACTTTGAACTTCTGTATCCATTTAACGGGCTTCAAATATATAATTTTCTTCAAAAATTGTATGCTATTAAGATCGTTATTTTATAGTTGCTGCAATAAAATTTTGTACTTTATATCAAAAACAATGTCAGAATTTCTTCGGTTCTTTTGGAACTTTTTAAAATAACTCCTTTGAATTTTTAAGTCAAGTTGTCGTTTTCGGAAGTTGTCGTTTTTGAAAGTTGACATTCTAAAAAGTTGTCGTTTTCGGAAGTTGTCGTTTTTGAAAGTTGACATTCTAAAAAGTTGTCGTCTTCGGAAGTTGTCGTTTTCGGAAGTTGTCATTTTAGGAAGTTGTCGTTGTCACCCTGAGGGGCGATTTTCACTAGATGACACACGGTTAAACAATTTTATTCAAACCAATGTCGGCAAAATGTTGCTTTGAAATTTGGTTTAGAAGCAAAATTCTTACATCATTAATCATTATCTTAGGATAGTAGATTGAACCAAAGATAGAAATATAGCTATGAAAATTAATTTAACTTTTAGGATCTTGTATTGTGCATACATAATCAATTGTACAAAATGTAGTAGGTATCTGCACACGTCACAGATGTAGTAAGTAGTTATAAATTAAATAACATTCATTATTCCTGGAAGTCTATTAATAAATAATTCAAGATTTTTCTCGACAGTGTGTTACTGCATGTTGGGTTTTAAAATAACCTTCTTCTATTCGTCTAGAGCTATCTATTTGGAGTGAAGCCAATCGTTGGAGAGTCTGGATAAGCAATTGGTTAGAGAAAACTGCTCTCGAGACAATCGCCCTCTCTATTTTAAAGACTTTAAAGTTCTCGCATACGATAACGTTGCAGGAGAGTTTGCAATGCGGCTGCAAACAAATTTTTAAACGTTTCGTACATAGAAATTTTGTATCTCTGAGGTTTCTTTTACCTACTGTTGTAGTTCTCAATTCTCGTTGCAAAACAGACAACTGCTATGTAATATTTAAGATATTTTGCTTTAGGTATTGGTTTGTTATTTTTTTGAAATATGCTGCTGTAGTGCAGTAATTTATAATGAATGTTGAAAAAGTTTTGAGTTTCAAAATCCTTTCTGTAACTCTCAATATCTCGGTGTAAAATAAGTTTTTCATGCACGTATCGAAGCGAAGCAATGACGCCATTGAACGGCTAGTCGTGCAGAGAAAGGTAGAGGGTAAAAGACCGAGGGGTAGATCGCCTATGAGGTGGACGAACCAAGTAAAATCTGCCGTTGGAGTCCCCCTGCATGACTGCTCTAGAGTGACCATCAATAGGGAGACATGGCGATATGTCTTGAGGCAAGCGACACAGCCCTTAGTTTTTTTAGTCTTTTTGAATCAACAAGACTCGTCTTGATGACCACGACCGTTCTGCCAAGAACGCTACGAATGAGAAGAAGTTTCAAAATAAGCTCTTTATAACTATTTTGAACTTTATATTGCTCGCAAACGTGGTGTGTGCAAATTCGTCATATATCCACATACATAGCTGGAAATGTTGGAATTAGATAAGCCCTCATCTAAATTAGTTCAAGTCCACGGAAGACTGCCCTTGCAACAATTAATGAGCCAATGAGGTGTGAGACTTCGATGGTTGATATGTGGCAGCAAGTCTACCTATTGATTCCATTTTGTTGTCACACAACGTCACTTGGGATTTTGTGAAAACAGGCTAGAAGTGACATTTATGTAATAAGCAATGCTTGGTGACACAGGTTCCAGTTATCACTTTTTTTTCCGAACAACGTTCTTTGTACTTCTAGTCTGAGTAATGAGTATGCTAAATACCAGAATGAAAGTAGTTTATGAGAACGCGAAAGGTTACTTCCGCTTTCTTGTCATAATTGTCACATAACAAAATTTGCTCTTGTAAATGCAACAAATCTCTCAAACTCGTTCGAAGATATGAAGCTAAAGGCATCAAATTGAAACCAATGAATTTTGATCATTTCTGGCGAATTGTCTACATTGGTTTGGACAGGGTAGGATGTAGTTATAGGTAAGGAACATGTGCGAAGTTTTATAGGTACTAGTAATTTATAAGATTTAATTACAAAAAATACAATCAAGTAGTAATAGAAACTAGTATTTGCAATTGCACTGCAGACTATTGCAAATAATGTACAAGTAGCTCAACTGGTCTATATCAATACCAGTCGAAGCGATCGCGCTGACGAGATTTTCCCCGCTGTAGGTATGTCAATGCTTCTTGTTTTATACAAGGTAGGTATTCTAAGTTTAGATGCCTTTGGTTCCCCCAGTGCTTTTGACGACCTCTGTGACACCGCGAAGCAGGAGGTTGCGAGTTCAATGCCCGCCTTAGGACAAACATGTTTCTACGATCTGCAAATATTTTTTCCTGGTGATCTCAGATCTTCAATGTTTAATAACAAAAATATTTCTATGTACGGTAATGTATGTCAGTTAGTTATCAGTACCCAAAACACAAGCTCTGCTCATCTCGGGGCTAGATGATGATGCGTGAATTGTCCGGCATTATTTATTTTTATGTCTTTGAAAAACGGTGTTGAAAAAAGATAATTTAAACAACAAAATAAAATACATATTTCCGTTTGTTGTTCCACAGGTTTCACCTAAAAGTTCTGAACAAATTGCGGGCGCGATACTATGATCCTTTAGGCACCAATAAAGGTTTATCACAATTTAGAAAATCCAGGTAGGAATGGTAGTATTGACTGCCTGTTACACCGAAGGGTAAAAACTACCTGCTGCTGCGTTGGCAGATTTATTATATTCTTAGAAAAATATGTCTTACCATCTATATGTAAAGGATTACAATATTAAAAGAAATGATCCTGTGGAATGCTTAACAGCGTCAACATGAACCGTTATTTTATTACAATTTTTAAGCCTATGCGTCGATTAATACTTCGTACTGGACTACAGACTGAAATACCTACGGAAACTCTTCATTCTTCCCTAACCTGATGGGTATCTACCATTTTAAAACATTTTCAGAAGAATTTAGCACCTCAAAAGTACAAACCATAATGATTTTCCTCAATCAGTTTCGATAAAAGGCCGCCATGCCAGTGTAATTGTCAGTCGCTGCTCGCTGCCCATATTGTTCTCGGGTACAATTTTCAAACGGAAGGCCGACAAAAAGGGCTCCAATTTGATGGAAAAACTCTCAGCAATAAGAAGATGAGACCACACTCTGGAGACTTCATTCCGCGGTTTGAGTTTCGGCGGATTTCTTAAACTATTGGTATATTATTATACCTAACATCTATACCATATCATCTAGTAAAATGAGGGAATGGACAAGAAGGGGACCAGAACGAACGAGGACAAAATAAAACAATAACAAAACTTACGTACCCAATAATTTATTATTTATTAATAAAAACCAGCTCAAGAAAAAGAGAATGAACCACCAGCCGAAAAACCGAAAGAGGTTCTATTGTTTGCTGCAGGGCTATTTAGCAACAACCTTACCGAGTATTTCATACGGTATCTAAAACTGTTTCAAAATTGATTTTATATTTGAGCTGTTTTTAATTTTTCTGTGTGCAGACTTAGTTTTCCCCAAATCGTAGTAATTTATTTATGAACCAAATATCAATAACGTTTATTTCTTTAAGCTTACAAAATAAGCACTTAGACAAGTCAAATTTTATACTATAAACAGGTTTATAAATAGTCATTATTATCAAATAAGAAATATGATGTTATTGATTTTATTCGCTTCAATTTTTTGTCCACTAGTGGAAGAAGCGAAAAAGAAACCACTAGTAAGTTTTATAAATCTTAAAATTAATACATTACTTATCTCAGTCTAAATATAATCTAATTTGTATATAACTCAATATTTATATGAAACTAACTAAGCTTAACATTATATCCCTTATATACCATTGTCGGTGTGGAACTGAGCGACATCTGGCCAAGCATTTACATCATTGATGTAATCATCTATGGAGTAATAGGCTTTCTTTATTAGATTTCGTTTTATGTACTGTTTAAATTTACGAATAGGGAGCTCAGTTGCTTCACCATGTTACAATAAAGTATGATATAGGTAAGTAATAGAGCTTTTAGTAATAATGTTGAATTTTTGTAACAAATCTTTTTATTTTAATTCTTTCTTCTACTAGCACTAAATAATAATTATTTACACTTCTTTACAACTTAGATAATGCTCACAGGAATTACATGACCTGATTCCACCATTCTCTTTCCACCCACACTATGACAAGCAGATGCACAGCGTATTACCACTCCTACTAGTGTCCCTATATTTTATACCGTCCTGTCCACTCACACTAATCGGTTTTCCTCACAACCTAGGTCTCTTCGAGACAAGAGTGAATAGGTATCTTCTAGTCTAGACCTTGGTGACACAGTATTGTATGTATGTTCGTTTTTAAAACTTTTTTTTTGTATATTGTTGGTTTGTGTCTTGTAATGCAAGAGCAGAAAACGTATAAGTTTTTTAAATTAAGTTATCCCTAGCTGACACCCGCTCGAACACTAGGCACACCCGAAACTCCTTACCTTGATATCTGTGGACCCTGGCGACCTTCACAGTTTTCGAATAGCAAAAAACGAAAACAGAAAAAAACGAGTTTCTAACATTGCTGCCTGTCTTTATTATGGTGTTTTATTTAACGTTTGGGATTATCTACTTACCTGTATTTCTCTTGTACACAGGTGTAAAGGTTTAATGTCGACCGTATTCTGACGAAATAAGGTTGGGAAGGAAGTTTTAAATGTTTCATTTATGAGGTCATGTCGCAGTGACAAAAATACGGACTTTTTATTTGGGTTAGAGCAGTTTACTCTCAAGCGTTTGTAATACGAACTCCGGTTTGTGTTATTTACACGGTACAGCCCTTTTGTGATGTAAGATTATTATTTTATGAGGTTTTTCTTTGGATTTTCTCATTTCATACAAAATATCACGCATAATGCCTAAGATTAACACAACAATGTGACTACATTCGGCGAACTTATCGGAAAAAGACTTTTTTACCTAACGATGTTTTGCACAAAAGGTGAAAGATTTAATTAGGAAATCAATAATTATCTATGTTAGTACATAGATAATTATTGATTTCCTAATTAAATCTTTATGTGTAACCAGTCTAGTCAGCAAAGGCGATTTTCCTTCAGCACTAGAAATAAAAACGAAGTATTAAAAGAGTTTCCAACTTTTCTTTGATTTCAGGAAAGAGATTGCTTTTGCAGTAAGATTAATATTTCGAAAGATTGAACTCAAACTGATTCATTTGTTGACTTGTCAGAGGAATTAAATTTTACGAGGGGGATTGGGGCGTTTTTTTTCACATGGATTAAAATTTAAAATCTATTGATTCTGATTTATGAACTATTACAATGAATTGACGAAATTATGAATGGTCACGAGTCACGAGAGGATTTACAAGACTTTATTTCATACCATTTTCCAAGGACTTTTTTATAAAATATAAACGCAAAATAAAACCGAAATACTTATATCATCTAAAACTAAAATATCATCAGCACATCCAGTCGCAATAGTCAATATTATGAATAAAAATGTAGAAAGTTTCAATTATTTTGGATGTATTCTAACAAGTTACTCAAGATGCACGCCTGACAGTGGTGGCCAGAATAGCTACGACAAAATGGGCATTTGACAACAAAAAAAATAATAATAATTAAGCATTATTATTGAGCATAACCCTGCACAGATGCCAAACATGGTCATGGAGACACAGCGAGAGAGGGTTGAGGCATTTGAAATTTGGTGCTGGAGGAGGATGGAAAGGATTAGCTGGACGGAGAAGGTCACTAATGAGTAGGTGCAAAAAAGAGTTGCGGAGAAAAGGTTTTTGATGAGACCGTTCAAAACAGAAAAGAAAAAATGATAGGAAATTTTTTACGATATGACAGCTTTAATAGAATTATCACAGAAGGAAAAGTAGAAGGAAGACGAAAAAAGGAATACCAAGAATATACTATACGAGTCAAATCAAATAGAAAGCCGCTGACATGACTTATAAAGATTTTTCTTATCTTTAAAGTGCAATAATGTAAGTACCTACATATATATATACATTCATTCATGTCGAATAAAGAAGTAAAAGAAACCGCATAGGAAAGAAAAAAGTGAAAAAAATTGCAATATTACAATACAATACAATACAATACAAAACTCTTTATTGTACACTACAAAAAAAAAAACAACAAACAGACATAGACCTTAAACATAAAAGTACAACGGGCGGCCTTATCGCTTAGAAGCGATTTCTTCCAGGCACTACTGCACTGACAAGAGACCCTTTAATAAATAACGTATATTTGAAATGAAATAAGAAAAATACGTGATTTATATTTTTAAATCATGCAAAACTGATTTCAGTTTTGCTCGGATCCATCGACATTAGGCTGTAATTTTTGATATAACTGACTTTTTTAACAATTCTAAGAAATAAAATAAGTTCCCAAAAAATTTCGACTTTTTTAACAATTGCTTTAATTTTCTACATTGTGTCTAACCAGACGTGACACACTATAACAGACTATTTTGCCATAACCAAAAAATTAACATCATGATCATAACTTTAAGTTCACACAAGATCCACACCATCAAAACTGGATCTAGTGTGAAATAAAAATCTCAATAGATCCATCATGAACCAACTAATATAAAATAAATTCAAGTCTCAAGATATTATGAATGGTTCTAGTCAATGGATTTATCGAAATTAATTCATTTGCGCAAGTGGCACGTAGATAAAACGTAAACTACCAATCGGGGAATATGTAGCCATATTTTTCAAATTCGAAAAATGTAGTTTCAGAAATTACTTATATAAATAATCAATACAAATAAACAAATTTACTTTACTATTTCAGCACGCTTCCGACTGGTGTTGATATGGATCAGTTGAGCTACCAGTAGATTGTTTGCAGTCTGCAGTTAGCTCAATTGTTTCTTTTGCAAATACTAGTTTTTTATTTCATTCTATTATTTGATTGTAATTTTCTTTCTTAATAAAGTTTTTGTACAAATTTACTAAAACTAATAATTTGATGTTAGTTACAAAACTGTTTTCTGAATCTGACCGTATATTTCCGGAGAATGCAAATTCAAAGACAATATTACAAGATAAAATTAATTATATTTTTATCGTTGAATAAAACCTGTATACTCCATGCGTTTGAGTATCAAAGAACGCATACCATCCTACAGAAATATAAATCACGCATCGACTCATGTTCATTTCACACACAACCCTATCTTTCAATGCTTTCAACACCTTAGTTCACTTTATAGCAGAACCCTCTAACTCGAGTTTATAGCTATGATTAAGACCTTGAATCCACTTGGATCTTTATTAAGCCATGCGATCTCCCATTCGTTAGAGTCCCATTCATTGGAGTCCCATTTGTATGGTCCAATTATTACTCCCCATTTATTGCTTAGTTAGTTTTGACACATTACTGCTCTTTGTAACTGTTTATGACTATTTGACTTTGTAGTTGGTGTTATATAAAGTTAGTAACCATAAAGTTAGTAACCTTTACCAGTGTAGGTTACAAGTTTTCAGTACATGTACTTTGTACATCGACGAATTCCTGACGTAGACCACCAGAAGTTTGTCTAACAGAAGCCATGTTGTGACGTCACAAAATGTAATCCTGGTTAGAAACGACTGACGTGAGGGTATTCGATTAAAACCTAACGCTTTTAGAACTAAACCTAGATAGGTATACTGACAAGTTTACTGGATTGGTAAAAACAAAATACCTATACCTTACATGACAAATCCATAACCAAATACGGCTAAACTTAACCTATGAAGAGCTGCGCTATGACAAATAAAGTTTCTCTATTTCTATTTCTATGTAAGCTAATCTACCACTTTAACGGCGCCGTATTTAGTGCGTGGGCAACGATTGCTTGGTGCTATTATTTTATGTCAGGCGCTAAAATGCCTTTGATTATGGTGATTTTGAAAGCTATTAATACAAGCTAGGGGCTAAGACTAGGAGGTATAAATGGTTTAAATTTGTATTTTGTTTAGGCTCACCTTTTTGAAGCTCCCAAAAACATTTGAAGTTCTTTCCTTACCACAAGGAAGTCACCTACCTAATTTTCGACTCGGTGAAACCGACAACTATTGACCTAAGACAATAATTGTCAAGCGTTTCCAACTCGTACTATCTTTATTATTCTAAGTTCTGAGGCTACAATTTGAATCAATATTCACAGATGTCCCAAAATCGTCTTGAAAACAAGTTTGCGATTCACGGATCAGGAACTCCAAAACAATAATTTGGATGATAGCCAGATTAAGTTGGTCTACGGATGAGGCCCAGATGTGAAGAGCTAAGATTACAATATGAGTTCCAAATTTGCTGGATATGCTTTTGCGATGCCGTGATGTATAAACAAAAAGTAGTTGTATGGTAGATTATAATAGTTAATCACAAATGCCCGTTGTCTTAGAAAAGAAATTTTTTTATAAAGTTACCTAGTATAACGTTCCTATCCTACGTTATAGGAACGCACTAGCGGGTACTTGCGCATGCAAATTTTGTAGCGGTTAAGTGCGTACAATCATACAAACATAAAGCGGTTGCAGGTTGGACTGACTTGTGTAGGACGGCGACGGCGGCGCGGCGGAGGCACGGCTCACGCGATTATCGAATAGGTACTTAAAAAATCTTAGGACATATATTTATATATAATTAGGAAAATAATTCACAAAAATAAGCCGAAGGTTCCTAGGATATTCTTCTATATAAGTGTGGTGATGGCAATTAAAAAAAATCTTGTAAAAACGAAGAAAACAGATGTTACTTTTCACAATTACTTTCGATGTATAAAACGATTTTTTTTTTCATTTTTTGAAAAGAAGAGGAATAATACAAATACAAGGCAGATGTCTTGTATTTGTATCCCATAGATTATTATGTGTTTTTTTCGAAGCAGTTAATTGGTATTTGGGTAATTTAACACAAATTCCAATTAACATAATATCGACGCCTTAACCGCTGTAAAAGCGGCTAACCGCGCGGTTAGCCCTAGCCGCCCCAGCGCGGCTCGACCGCTAGTGCTTGGAGCGCACTTAATAGTTTTTGTTTTTCCATAGTAATTCGGATTTCGCTGTCGCTGCTCTTATTTCGATTATTATGTACGAATTCAAAAAAGAAACAGTTCTTATTGTTTTGCAGATGAGTGTACAGTATGGCTTACCCGTAGCTACAGTTTTTTTCAAAGTGACCTACGAAAGGGTAAAGGGCAGCACTGCGAACCGCTTTAATTATTTTTAGCATAACTTATTCACATCTTAAATAAGAAGTCCCGAATTCAACATTTTAACGGCATTGTTGAAACTTTCGTAATATAAGTTGTTAGTTTGCGAAATTTTAATAAAACCATTTTAATCATGCAGATAGGCCTCGGTGGAGCAATTAGTTGTGTCTGAAAACATAGGTAAGTTGGGACTGAGCTGGTCCTATCATCAACTGGTCCAGCCAGCAGCCCAGCAATATATGTCTACTTCTGAACATTAACCTATGTCATGGCTTTCCCAGCTGATGCGATGCGACAAAAGTTGCCATCAAAAGATCAAAAAGAGAGGGTGGGAGATTATACCATCTTCTAACTTTTTGCTATTTTGCGATCGTAATGGAAGAAAAGCCAGTCAGTTGTTCTTTAATTTTGTGACTAGCTAATTTGCCTAATATGCAGTTACAAAATAAAATAATAAATTGTAAACGAAAACTAGTTATATATTGTTTAGTAGCGGAGCTACTACTACTCCTCCGATAACTTGGACAATTTATTAGTGTAATGTTAGTTATCTATAAATCTAAGAATGAATAGCTAACAAATAAACATACATTATTATGCTCTAGGATCCTAAAATAATTGTCAGTATGTAATGGTCCATCAAGTAACATTACATTACTTACCTATCTGTGATCCAGCTATTTCTATATATATCTATTTCTATCTTCGCAAAGTTTATTATTATTAAACTAGATAGGTATTGTCTAGCATGCAAATTAATACTACACGAGACGAGTTTCTACATTTATAAAGTTATTAGAAATAGAATCAATACGAACAGTTTCGAACGTAGGCAGATAAAGTTTATTTACGAGTATTACACCAAAACCTTTTACTTTTGGCTCGTTATTATTTTGTCAGACGAAGCCAATTTAAATTAAATATACCTTATTGATAGGTTTAGCTTGCGTAATTATTTGTTTCATCAATACGATAGGCGGCCTAATTTATTTATTTTAAATTAGTTTTCACCTACACTATTCATTATGCCTATAGAAATATATCACTAGTTTGTCTAATCTATACTAATATTATAAAGCTGATGGTTGTGTATGTAACGAATAAACTTAAAAACTACTGGGTCGATTTCCAAAACTCTTTCACCACAATTGAAAGCTCACTTTGCAGGGTCACTGCGACATAGGCTATGTTTTATCCCGGAATTTATCCCAGACAGGAATGGAAACTACGCAGATAAAACCGCTAGACGCCAGTAATATCAAAAGTACATACCTATTATCACTCACATATCAGATAAGATATCGCATAAAGTTAATTCAGACACGTGTTTTAGGTAGGTAGGTACTGCATTTCTGCCGTTGGGGTCTGGGACACGAAACGTCATAGGCATGTGGTTAAGGTGGTTAAGGACCACGATTCTATAAAACCATTTAAGTAAGTATGCCTTGTTTTGGCTGTACGATTTTGTCTATATAATCCGACCAAACTCCGGTATATATAAAGAGTCAGGTATTGATCCTAAGCTCTGTGCCAACACTTTTACATCAAGTGCGATAGATGGCTATAACATGCTATACAATAGCCGGTATATAGCCGCTATAGCTAGTATACCCTCATAGCCTGGCTATAGCAGGCCATCCGGCTCTGGTGCACCTGAGTTTTACGATAATGAGTATTACGGTTCTAGTCGCTTCGTGTACGATAATGTTTAAAATCTTAGCTTCATATGAACGGAAGTATTTTGTTTTGCGCCATTTTGAGCTAATGAGGAAATTTTACAGTCGCTATGCGTTGGCATTTTTCAGGGATTTTTTTATCTGAAGGCTAGAATTTGTTTTGAGGATGCTGTGTTTACTTTTTGTCTTTGAAAACTGAAAAATAAGAATTATTCTCAAGCTACATTTTTGTGGTTCGGGTTTGTGTTACATTTAGAGTGATACTTCAAAATAATTACTGATGATAAACTCACCTGTTGGGTTGGTAGATCGAATCTGTGCTAGTTTTTAGTATGGTACAATATATAATGTGTGTTGCTTTTGTCTTTAAAAAATTTCCTACGTTTTTTTCACATACGATAATATCGTATGTCGACATAGTGTGGGTTGTCCGTTGACAGATGAAGCAATGAAGGAGCGGATATTTGACAGATATAATATATGGAAAGTTAACCGCATGGTTTATTTCCCCCTTGAAAGCCGTATAAAATACGCTTCCGCTTAAACAAAAATGCACCACAACTCGTACGGTTTCATTTCAAACGACAAAAGCTCCTATGGTTCGTTTCATTGCAATGCGTCGCTCACGATTGCGTGAATTTAACGTGGGCTTTTGCGGCCATTTTCAGGTTGTGTTCAATTTTCTGTTTTTTGTAAGCCGGTGGCAGATTCTGATGTGTGATGTTGCATGGCATATCGTGATCTGTGGCAACGGTACGGGATAAGGTTGCTTGGTTTTGACATTAAACTTTGTGCTGGTTTTATGACAAAAGCTTACAGAATACAGATTTCCGACATCCAATGCTCAAACTGTATCCAATGAATGTAGATTTGATGTGTTTCCGTTTCGTCGCGTCACGTTACGTAGCTAATTTTTTTGACGGCCTGAATGTCAAAAGTACAATCGGCGCGATAAATAAAGAACAGAGGCGATTTTAAGCCATACCATCGACAAAGAGAAGAGATTGTATTAGTAGAATTGGGCCCCAGTTTAAAATGTGGTCATATCCGATCTGTGTCCCATCGGTACAATAAGAAATAGTCTCTATGAGTGTGCATTTATGGTAATTATTCAATTGTACGGACGATGGTTTATCGTCCTTTAGTATACAGAGCGCACTCTAGGGTAACACCTTGCTATTTTTGTGCCAGTTTCATGTATATACATTTGCACCTATTCGTACTCCTGTACAAATTTATTTGTCGCAGCCAAAAAAATATTGTGTTCCTAAAATAATTTGTAAATTGACGTATGGAGCCCAAGGCACACTTAGGCCCGTTTTCTGAAAGCTTTTTCGATCATCGATCGATGCTTGAGTAACGCAAATGCTATATAAAATCGTTACTCAAGCACAAATTGAAGACGGAGCAAGGTTTCATAATACGGGCCTCAGATACTATTACAACATAGTCAAATGTCGTCAAATATACAATAATATATTCCTGAAGCCTATGTCCAGCAGTGGACTAATATATCTAACACATAAATAACGCCTAATATAGGCTCATGATGATGATGATGATATTCCTGAGACCCCGGTCTGTCATCACTGTATTGTATATAAGGTAAGAAGTGTAAAATGTAAGTAATGCAAATAATTAATCATTATTTATTCGATAAAATAGATATTTTACCTAAGTTTCGGATCTACCAGTAACACTTCCAACCAGTAACACTTTGTCGCCACCATAATTACCCTAATCTAGCATTTAAACTGCCTAAAGAAGGCGCGTAGAAATCAGGCTTCAGTTTGTGGCTCATCATTTTGTCTTCGGGAATGTTAGTCAGGACCAGAAGCGTTTTGAAGCCTGTAGCTTTGCCAAGGCCTACGTCTTGGTCGATCCTGAAAAGAGAAAACGTTCCTAAGAAAATATTCCTTCTCAAGAGTTGAAATTAAATAAGGTCGCGTCAGGCCAGGATTATCTAATTCATCGACGCAGGCTTCTCCTTATGTGCGTTATTGGCTTTTATCATATGGGGGGGTAGTGCCCATAATCCCCCGCTGGGCATGCGAGTTGGGGGATTGGTGGTTAAAAAAATTCAGCAGGAGGCACTGCTGCCACATCCCCGGCGTATGTCCCTTAGTCGCCTCTTTCGACACCCGCGGTCATTGTTTTATATGTTTTTAATTGAATATTTGTTTCCCAACTTTCATGTCATGTGCATATAAGTGTCACTTGCGAAACTGGCATTTTGCGAGTGACACTTATATGCGTTACCTTGTTTTTTTGGATTATAATATTAATAATATATGAATAATAATCCCAACTTGTCACAAAAGTCACAGCATCGTGATTTAAAATGTACCTACATCATCTCTACGAAAAGTTGATTTTTGTAACAGGGTTGTGATACTTTTCGGGAGACGTTGGGACTAGGCGCGTCTCACTTAAAGCGCTGGGAAAAACTCCATAGCAGCTTATCCTTAAATTTTACCATACAAATTGTATTTAAAATAACTTACATATCACCAATGAACAGCACTCGACTGGGATCCTTCACTCCAGCCTTCTTCATGGCAAACTCTCCGAATACACGACCAGGCTTGCCAATTTGTATTGGACTCCGTTTCACTTGGTCTGCCACAAGCTCTGTGAATGCTCCAGACCCTGAAAAGTGTAACAACTACAAAATACCTTTGTACGAACTGTAACACGCAAGTAACAAATTTATCACGAATTTTTCTCCTTATAGGTATTCACTAGTTTACTGAATTTACAAACGCCCCAGGATAATTAAATCAAATAGTACCTAACTTACCAATAAGCAGTACCTTTATTATTACAAATTATTGAAAAAAATTTGATGGATATACATATTTTTGTATAGATGGATGTATCATTGTTAAATTTGGTGGAAATTATGTAGTTGTAGGTGCAACCCTGCACACCTTTTATCCCATAAATCCGTTCCCATGCATAAATACGTTTCCATGGAAACAACAGGGATATTTACCATATTTCGATTTTTAATAATAATATTAATCATCTTTTGATGATTTTTGAGCTTTCCAATATTTCGGCACAGTTTCATGCGCCATGATCACGGAAGCACTAAAGTCGCTGCGAGTTGCTTTTTTTTGACAGACATCTATCTATCTATCTAAATATCCCGTTATAAATGACTTTAATGTTAATAACCATGATAATTTTAAAAGTTTTAACACATGCGAAGCCGCGGGCAGATTAAATATATTATATTCAGCCGGGGTTTCCCACTGCAGCGCAAATACTCCCTGACTCCTTTTCCTAACTTCAAGGTCAAAAGCATTTTTAATTAGGATGTCCGAATGTGTGACAGGTATCCTACCTGTCACACACTCGGACATGTCAAGTGTAATTCCAATTTACCTATAGCTAAAACACCAGGGGTGATGGGCACGTTTTTATCAGTAGCACCACTTAGGAACAGCACATCCGGTCTGGTCAGATACGTCTGTGCTCTGTACAACTTGGCCAGGTTGATTCGAAAGTCACTGTCGAAGACTACAGCACCAATTTCCTCGTCGTCTATAAGATATTGAGTGAATGCTTCGTAGTCAGCGTCTGGGAGATCAGGCTGGAAAATGAAAGCTTATGATGTTATTCTTCTTTACTCTAAGTACTTCTTTTTCATTCCGCTTCCAAACAGTTAGTAGGTACCTTCAAATCAATCACAATAAAATAAAATGTTTATTCTTGTCCTTAAATTAAATTATGTAAATTAAATAAATATATCGTATCATTAAACAAATATATGACATTTTAGGGATTTAAAAGTTTTTAAAATTCCCAAAATGTCATCGTTAAAGAGCTGCTTCGATGATGATGATGATTCTTAGTTAATGGCAATATAAGTCTGGTTGGACTCTTTTCCGCCAGTGTCAAGTAATGGAAAATAATAGTAAAATATGAGTTATCAAGTTATGAGAATGTTGATATTTTCACCAGAGCCTAGTTCGTAATCTACCACGTGCAGGTTAGGTTGGCTTGGGAGACAAGATCTTGGAGTCTCCCTTGTACCCCTAAGAGCTGATTCTTTATTTTCGCGCGGAATTCAACGGTCACCGTGACGTATGACACTGTTTTACACACGCCGCATTATTAAATATTATTGTCTCCTTTCAAAACAACTGGCTTCTTCCCTTCTTCTTCATGACCTGCTTTCGTAGAACCTTTTGACATAAGTATTCTCTGATCCTTACCTACATGTGTAAGTTATCTATCAGCTGTTTGTTATTCAATGTATTTCAACATACAAATCTGATCACATGCAGTAATTTTATTTATTTGTTTGTATTACTCTGACAATTTCAGTAAAGAAATACTCACTCCTTCTTTACAAGAGAATCCATTTGACTCCAGCACAGTGCGGGTTTCTACACAAGACACACAGTATACCGACTTTTTGAAATTTACCTCCTTTAGATACTGTGCTATCGCTATGGAAGGGATGGTCAGGTTTTCCTGAAAAGAAGAGACAAGAAATAGTACAGTGCAGTTTAGTGAGTGTAATAGTACAGTTGGGTTGTTTCTATAATTTCAATTTCACAACAAATTTTTCATTCAACATCTTTTTGTCATTCGTTTACCAAGGCGTAGGTATCTCTTGAAAGGTAAAAGGTAGACCGGTGATTTTTACAGAGAGTGCATTAATATTGCCACTTTATTAACAACTAAAAAAAATGCTACTATTGTCGCCGCACTGTAAGCGGAAAAAACTTCTAGAAAAACGTCGAAAAGAAAGAAAAGAAAAGAACGACAAAGCGACGGGAGACGCCACGCGACGCGCGATGCTGCCCGTCTCCGTATATGAGGTATAAATGGTGGTACGAGTCAGCTGCTTCATAGTTTTCAATTAATAATGATAATCAATTGTATGGTTTAAGTATTTATATTTAATTAGTTGACTTGTAATAACAGAGAATGACTGAGAACTTATCTTTATTAAGTTATTAAAGTTATCATAAAAATTAAGGGTATTATCAAAACCAATTAAGATAAAACTAGACGAGACTTTTTCAAATTTGTCCTTGATTAACTTACCTACGACTCGATATTTTATGAAACTTTTGAGACAACTTTTCAAACGCCATGAAGGCGTATACGAGTTTTCAGCTGGTTGAGTTGGATTGATAGGTTGACCCAATTTTTTTTGGCAAAAATGACTGGACTATAACTACATACATTTTCTAGAATAAAAGTATTATTTAAGCTTTTAAACAGGTGGATACCTGATTTAACTTCTTAAAGCACAAAATTTAAACGTTTAAGGTAGAATTCATAAGAATTTTTTTAAAGATTCAGTTTGTAACAAGAGTTCGCATGTAAGGTTGGGTGCCTATGATGTTATCTCGGTACTTATTCATTTTATGTATGTATGTCACCAGCAGCTGTAATCGCAAGATTTATACCCGCAATTCATTCTCAAGAAATTAAATGTTTAGGTATAGGTATGACATTGATAAGGATATTTCAGTTCATAGCTTATTATTTACCAACTTTTAATGGGCAAATAATTATGCTATAAACTGAAATATCTTACATTTATAAAACACTGTTATAAACTTAAGATAGTTTTAAATTTTAGAGTCGAGTTTCAGATATAATTGTCGCAATTATTTATTGAAGGAAGCATCTGAAATTGACAAGTAGGTATGTAATTTGTGTTAAATTTAGGTTATGGGTAGTTTGTTTATAACGATTCTCCATTGAGTTTGGCTAGTGTTTAGGTAAGGTGTAATAACACATTTTCATAACCCTATCTAAGCTTATCGCGTGGTACGTTTGGCAAAATGAGAAATATTATCTAACTTTATCTTATTTAGTCAATATGTTTGGGTAAAAAACACCTTATTATCACATTAGTATAGGCAATTCGGCCGGGGGTAGATGTTTTGGGGGTTCAACCCCCCCCCCCGAAATGTTTAGCTAACTCACAGCTGATAATTATTTATTATTGTTAACTTCTATCAATTTGATTATGGTTACCCAATGCTGCGAAGGAAAAATCACACCTTACACATCATAATAATATACTCGTATAATACACGATTATAAAACATCTTATAAATGCCAGTATCTGACCTCGTTTGTGGGTCGTTGTGAGTTTGGTGAATACTGCAAAATACCTAAAAATCAATTTTTCGCGGCTCAATTCACTCGCCTAATAGGTGCTTTAAATGTAATAATAAGGTTTTAGGGTTATGTGGCTTAGTTGGTTAGAACACACCCGTACTGAGGGTGGAGCGCGGGTTCGAATCCTGCCGAAATCAATTTTTTTTGGGACATTATTAAATTTTCGTGGAATAACGTTTATAGCTGTGGTCCGGCCAACCCCACTGTAGGCCACTATGAGAAATTTGCAAAAAAAGCGGCTGATGCTCAACACTTGTTTGAGTATGCAAAAAACTATAAAAAAATCTTCCATTACATAATGTCCTAAACCGTCTGGACCCTAATTCTACTAAATCAATCGCCTCACCCTATTAATGCTATTGTCTCAGAGTCACATATTTTGGAATTTTACCTTTGATGAAAGAAACTACAGATGCAGCATATCAAATTGAAAAGTGTCAAGGTTGAAATTATACTATTAATCTCTCTTTGCAAATAGCACCGCGCGTATCTAGGGTTTCTTTCATCTATGGCAACGACATGACTATGACAATTCCAAAATACCATTGTCATAGAGAAGCGATTGGTTAGCAGCTATTCGGCCCCAGGTTTCTGAGATATTCACTTATGGAAATAACTATCGCTTTTATGATTTTTTTTATATATGAATATCTCGGATTCCTTAGCTTTAGGAAACAGTGTGGTAAACCGATGGCAGGACCAAATTGTATTTCCCCTTTTGTTGTTCAACATACATTGTTCTAGATTTGGAATAACCCATAGACTTCTTATCCCATATATTGGTTCTGATATGGTAGAAATAATTTTAAATAGTAATTTTGAACAACTTATCAAAAAAAAACTTTATCCCAGCGGCTTCGCAAGCGTTGTGCGTGTAAAGTCGAAAACAGAAACTAATATCATTTATACCTGATAACTTACAAACCCATTTTCAATCCCAGAAGCCTGGAATTTACTCTCGTATTCTTTCCTCGTCCGTATACTGTTGTTTGATACATAGTGGACAGTCTTCCCTAGTTTTTTCATCAGCTTGAAGAATTCGCCAGACCCAGGTAGTGCTGCTTTTGTCCATATTACACCTGGAATTTTTCAGATAAATCTATTAGGTGTTATAAATGTTACAGTTTGCATGGGAATATGGATGTTCAAATGGAGTGGGGTAATCTCCCAACTATATTGTAGTAGTCGCAGGGAGTCGATAAATTGCGGTGCCTCAGAATCGCTATTATTGGTATAGTTGGAGGTCTGCGTCCAGCAGTAAGGCAGCAGCCAGCAGTTGAGGTTCAGGTTGAGGCAGATCATGAAAATGAAGGGTTTTGCTTGCTTGTTACTATTGTTTAATGAATCGCTGGTACTGAATCCGTGTTAAAATTTTGCATAAGTATAGGTATGCAGTTCTAAACTCGGGTGTAATATTCCAATGCCATCGATAGAACACCTGCGAATTCACGGGCTGTATTAATTTAAAAAGAAAAGTTTTATTAAGCATACATTTCTTCAAGTTTCAATCAATCATTGAGATTTGAGAGTTTAAGCAGAATCAACAAAACATCAAACAGCCTTTGATTTCATGAGAAGGATTCGGAAAAAATGCCTCTGAGAAATAAACTTATTGTTGTGTGAAATTCAGAAAACCTGGATAAAGGCTTATAAAAACGGATAAAAAGGAACCACTTTCTCACCGACAATCAGCTTTTGTTGACATTATTTCCTTTCCTGTTATTTTATACTACCTACACCTTACTAACGCCATACAATAAGAAACCCATGCGTTTCGCAAAATCCACATTGTAAATCAATAGCTCCATTGTTACCCAATGAAGATTTGGTTAACATAAATGTAAACAACATAGATAATTGAAACCTGTGTTACACTTACACTTTGCCACACTGCTTACAAATGGGGTCATTTTCAATCTGTTTTAGAATTGTGGCCAAAATTTTTACAAGAAATGTCAAAATTCTGCAACCACCCCGATGCAAAAAGCTTGGATCGAGAACACTGAGACTGAGAACGGCCATGAAACGAAAACAGTTATTTCTAAAAATAAACTAATAGTATATTATTAGGCCACCTTTGTACTTCGTCTTCTCGTAGCATTTATTTCTGTACTGTTTTCTGTGTTTGTGCGGCACAATAAATAATATACCTAATCTATCTATCTACGCTGTTTATGAATTCTTAGAACCTACGCGCGAGTGGCTGCGAAGTAGCGTATTTTAAAGGAATCTGAAGCACGCTGAAAGGCGGTGGGAGTCCTACTAATGCCAAGATTTTGAAATATTTTAGCCATCTGTGAAAATACACCAATCAATACCCACCCCGCAACTTCCGAGAGTTACTGTGTGTGCTAGGTGTGAGCGTGACAGATGCGCGTTGCCGTTCGAAAGTAAATAAATAAATAATAATAAATAATGCTGGACAATTCACACAGCATTATCTAGCCCCAAGCTAAGCATAGCTTGTGTTATGGGTACTAGATAACTGATACACATAATACAATACAATACATGGACAGATATTTTTTATACACATAGAAAACGACTAGAACACCCGAAACAAATACCGGCAGATCGTACAAATATTTGTCCCAAGGCGGAAATCGAACCCGCAACCTCCTGCGTCGCAGGCGCACCTTCGCCCACCAGGTCGTCATATCTTAGTAATTTGTTGCATAAAATAAGTTTAATAGCATTTTAGAATCATCTTCAAATGGAATTTTACGTACTTGGCTCAGTTACCACCAAGTACGTAAAAATTCACCTTGTTTTAATACATTTTGAAACCAGATTAGCCCAAATTTTGCAGAAAAAATAACAAAGTTCATCTTGAAAGATGTCTAGCAAATTAATGGACGAAGTTAACGAAACATTTAAAAATTTTCACTATTATTTTGTTACACAATTAAAAAAACTGACATTGTGCAAAATTTTCCAAATGTACTAAAATTGGCACAAACCCCAAACGCTTCCACTTTTTTAATTTTGTATTTGTGTCTGATTGGGTTTGCTTGTTTCCGCGCACCTTAAAGGTTATCCTCTCATTATGGTACACCTATGGTATATATACCTATGGTAACATGACAATACACTGTCACAGAATTTACCATCGTATGCCAAATTTAAGGAGAATTGGTCTGAAATTCAGTTGTAAGTTTTGTCCCACACATAATGCATGTACATACTAAATACATTTACCATTAACAGGACAAGATGAATTAAAGCCTGTTAAATTTTGAATTCTCTAAAATGTTTTCACCGAGACTTATTTTACACCTTATCATTAATGATTGATCGAATGAACTTATGTACCTTATTAAAATGAGATCAATTACTGTAGGTATGGGTATAAAAGGCAATTAAAATGGTATTCTCTTTATAAACTGTTATTACCAAAGTATATTTTTATATTATTACTCCTTATCATTAGGTATTGTTGATCAAAATAACTAATTAAAATATACGATCCAAATTAACTTGACCTTGCCCGTAAAAACTTCAGTTGATTAGTATAAGAATACTTATAAGTAAACAAATGGCTTACCATCACAATCCGAGAAGACATGATCAAACGAATCCAAAAACTTTTTAAAATCACCCTCCTTTAACTCCAATAGGTTAACCGGCGTCGCCATATTGATTTCACCATGGGTTTTATTAACTTCACGCTCGGTTATATCGATTTTACACTCGATTATTGCACAACAATTTACTCGTATATCGTGAGCATGCGAGTGATTATAACCTGACCATATGGGTAACTGCCAGTGACTGCGCTCGCGTCACTCGATAGATAAATATAAAACACGCGCTTCGAGATTGTTTCCATTGATTACGTTGTTGTAGCGGAATTTAATTAGGTATTTATTATATTATACGTATCAAAATTTTAGTTAGTATTTTGATATCTTTGTAGCATTATCAGGCTTTGAAACCCCTTTCCGTTTGTTTTGGTATTTCTTTGACACTTTGCTACCATCAAAATTGCTGGTTGAGCTCCATGTTATAATAAGGAATACCTATAATTTACCAGGTTGCTATTCCGAGACACCAACGGTCACCTGGGTGACACGGGAATGTCATATCGAATTTATTTTTATATTGTATCGTAGATTTATAAGAAGTGATCCAAATGCAATGTAACTTTATTTAATTCAAGTATTATTATTTAAGTATATTTATCTAATTTAAGACGAGTGTGAGCACCAATACAAACCTACTTTGGTTTAATGGTGCAACATTGATAAGCACATGTATAACCTTTTAATAATAAAATATTCATTAAAAAAAAAAAAAAAACATGATGCGGCGGCTTACATACTTCTTAGTTTGGGGATATAAATAGATCTAGGTTTAATACATGATTTTATTATAACTTAATTTAATATTATTTATAGAGCCACGCCGTGTTTTAAGGTTCAAAACTTGCCAGTTACGGGTAAGCTTGATGCCTACCATCAGGCACATTTCTTGCTTGTCCTATTATTCAATATCATTAAAAATATGTAAACCTACTTACATACTTGTATCGAGCTACTAAATGCTACTAATATGATTGTTATTTAGTTATTCAAACTCACATTACTTAACCTACATGGTTCAAAACAAGTTGATTTTCGAAGTTTCTAGTGTAATAAATATAACAAAAAGTTCTTTGGAGATTTTTGTTTTTTAACGACTTCGAGAACAAGGAGGAGCATAGCAAAAATATCACAGTATTAGGTAAATATTAATGCCACTGATTTATTTGTGGGAAATGAAAAAAAAGTCACTGTACCGCTTTCACTCTTACAGTACCGAATAGAGTAACCGCGCATTTTTATTATCAAAGTTTATCAAATATCAAACAACTGGTTTGTACCTAACTAGTAGTTTGTTGAGACATATTATAAGACAGTAAAAGTTTTTTTTTTGAGTTTCAAAAACGTTTGGGAAAGAAGACGAATGACGACAATACATTCCGGATATTCTATGGGACCTAGTTCCTTACTTTACCGGAACGAATCTGATAAAACGATTTACCAATTATTTACCACGTTAAACTAGTCTTTTATTAATACTGTTTTGACCAACAATCATTTTTTTTCAGTTGTCAGCCTCAGCCTCAACAGCCTATAATGGTCCACTGCTGGACGCAGGCTTCCCCCTGATTTAATCTCATGGGGGATAGTGCCCATAATCAACACGCTGGGCATGCGGGTTGGTTGTTTTCAGTTGACCATTATCAAATTGTGTCCGAACTTTTATGTCTTATCGCAATAAATCTTGGACAGTGAAGTTGATTGTGTCACTCCCCGGAGTGTCAGATCTTGTTTTCGTGGACCTTTGGTAGCCCATTGACAAGAAGCTGTTGTTGCCATTTTATATGTGAATATACTACCATTTTTCCTGTGAATGGCGACACAATTTGCGACCCTGTTTTGGCGCTAGCTAGGAAGCTAGGAATACTGAAGCTGCCGCCTCTGAATCGAAGGCAGCATTATTCGTAACTACCATCACTTAATCTTCGGAAACCCGTGAATATTAGTTCTGATTGTTAAATGTGAAAATCTGATAGTGTAGTGTTTTGGTAGTATAATGTTCTCGTATGACGTGAAGCTGTTTAGAGTTAAAAAATAACATTGCGGTAGACAATGGACACATACCCAAATTATCGACCGTTCGGTAGTCGTGGTAACGGCCTTGCTGTTGCCACGGAGTTAGTAGGAAGTCCGAATTGATTACCTGCTTGATTATTTTCATCGATTGTTTAAGAGTAATTTTCTGGTGATTAGTTTTCGTTTACTTTTTATGGGCACGTAAAAACTATGGTAGATGAAGTTGGACGTCTAAAGGTTGTCGCATATATAATATGTGGTTCGCACTACTGCCGTCTTCCTCTCTTTTTCCTTGAGGTCCTCTCCATACGGTGGTATTGAAGGTCCATCTTAGAAAGATTTAGAAAGAGAGGAAGACCCTCTACCCGATAAGAGGATGAAATAAAAAAAGTCGCTGGCCCAAAGTGGTGGCAAATAGCACAGGACAGAGAGAAATGGGCATCATTGGAGGAGGCCTTTACCCAACCTGGGGACCTTGCGTAATAATAATAAACCAAATACCTAATTTAGCTATAGTAAACGTTAAATATATATATGTACATACCTATATAACAACAAGTAAGCGTTAAAATAGTCACTAAAAAGAAATGTAGCATGGTCAAATAAAGGCTTTTTTATTTTTATTAAAAAAAAAGTACTTTCGATCGGGTATAAAATATGTAAGATTTGAATAAATTTTTCAGTGACAGCATAGGAGATAGCGCGCGCGATGGACTACTTACAATTATGCTAGTAAATAAGTTTATTTTATGTATGTTAGATTAAGGTATATATTTTATATGGGCCGTATATTTTAGTATTTTACTTCATGTACTAGACTAATGTTGTCTGAAATAAACGATTTTATTTTCATTTTATTTATTATGAAAGAGTATTTGGAAGTCTACGTAATCATCTCGAATTAGAAAACCGGTACCTGACCACTACGGGGTTTCCTCGTTGCTATCGCTTGTAAAGTAAGCAAGCTTGTATAGCTTGTAAGCATTGGTGTTATTTTTTAGCATTTATTAATCAATTCTCTATCAAAATCCCTACTCGTTTAAATACTGCGCATTCAAATGTTTTTCAAAAAAAAAATAGATTACAACATCCATGCCATGATCTCATGTACCTACCCATGGTTCAGGAAAATGGCGAGAGAGGGTCCGGGTCACCGTAGAGGTTTTAGTGGATATTAACGTCCTTCTCAGGGCCCAGAAAAAATCTGTTCCCTCAGACCAGTAAATAGGTATTAGTAAATGAATTTCCTCGTCAATAAAAAAAGGACCTGAAGATCGCTCACGGCGACGACTAAATAGCTCTGCTGTTCACCAAATAAAGAAAAAACAATGTAGTGCCACACCCAGAAATTTATCATCATCATCATCAGCCTATACCAGTCCGCTGCTGGACATAGGCCTCCCCTAATGAGCGCCAGAAATTTATAATGTCCACAAAATCAAGACACTCTTAATATCCACGGAAAGATTTTTAAAACATAAACAAACTCTTTAAAACTAACCTAATGAAACAGTTTGAAACATTCCTTGCGAGACTCGGTGATTACTCAAGTTTTTACATGGAAAATTCTTACGGAACTCCGGCAATCAGGCTAGCTCCCTCACTAACTGCTACTTTTCTGTGCCATCGCTTTTTAAACTCAAAATAATAGACAAGTTTTCAACCGATTTAATTCAATTATTCCAGTATTTTATTTTGCAAAACTAATACAACGTGAGAGATTAAAAAAATCACTTATGCTAGATATTAGGAGCCCTGTTAGGGCGCTATGTAACTTGAGAGGTAGCTAAACTTATCACAATTACATATCACATAATGCCAAAATTATACCTAATTTCCATAATTTCACAGAATTCAGTATCTAGAATTTAGGTTGAGTCAAGTTAAGTTTATATTACCTTGTATATAGACGACCTCTGTGGCGCGGTGGGCGAAGGTCCGCTTGCGACGCAGGAGGTTGCGGGTTCGATTCCCGCCTCGGGACAAATGTGTGTTCGATCTGCAGACATTTGTTCAGAGTGTTCTGGTCGTTTTCTATGTATAATAAAAAATATATATCTATGTATTGTATTGTATTATGTATACCAGTTATCTAGTACCCATAACACAAGCTCTGCTTATCTTGGGGCTAGATAATGCTGTGTGAATTGTCCAGCATTATTTATTTATTTATTTTTAATGTTAAAAACCTACGAAGTCTTTTAAAGGCGATGTCTTACCAAAAAGTCTCAATGTCTTCAATTTTAATGATAATGAATCAAATAAGTGGCCTTTTTTTTTGAACTTTTTGTCCGAATGATAAAAGCGTTTCATAAATAAAACTTTCTTAAAAACGTGCGTGGGTTACCACAGATATTAATTACATTATCAAAATAAACTTCCTTGGTTAATGGTCAAAGGGTAAAACGGGACCCTATTACTTGCTGTCTGTCTGTCCGTTACCGGGCTGTATCTCATGAACCGTGATAATTAGACAGTTGAAATTTTCACAGATGATGTATTTCTGGTACCGCTTT
The DNA here is from genome assembly GCA_946478455.1 of Eupithecia vulgata. Classification (NCBI taxonomy): domain Eukaryota; kingdom Metazoa; phylum Arthropoda; class Insecta; order Lepidoptera; family Geometridae; genus Eupithecia; species Eupithecia vulgata. The sequence continues at coordinate 3,502,801 of OX297869.1, read as the reverse complement.
AACAACAATACTAAAAGACAGAATAAAATTAATATTTAAGGGGGCTCCCATACAATAAACGTTAGTTTTTTGCTCCTTATTGCTCGATATTCATAACGGCAACAGGTAGACGCTTGAAATATTCACAGAATATAAAGTTATGTCTTCAGTTTCAAAATATATACTTAAATGAAAATAAAATAAATATTTAAGGGGGGCTGAATAGAAATGAAAATAACTTATTCGATTAATATTTGTCTCTGAAGCAAATAATATAACCTGTGGAAAACGATTTTAATGCAGTTATATATCACCATATTTATTTATTTGACGATATATCACTAGATATCGTCAAATAAATAAATATGGTGATTTCATTTTGCTAACCAAAGTAAAAATGAAAAGATCCTCATCAGAACACAAATATCTAATTCCAATGCTAAACATTCGGCAGGGAGATTGGAGGTTTTCCATGTTTGTCCCACTGACTTCCGCCGATAGTGATCGGAACAAGGAAAATCATTCAAAAATTTTATGCTGAAATCGTTCCAGGTTCGCCCCACTTTTTAAAGGCAGGCAGTACTGTCGATCACACACTGTTCATGTAAGAAGCTTTGCAGTAAAGATGTTGAATAATTCACAAAAGGGAGTTGCTGTCTTTACTCTGGTAGATAGCTAGAATATCCACGGGCTGATTTGGAGGGGGGGGGGGGAGGGGGTCAAAATATTTAACACTTTTATAACCCACGACGCACGTGTCCTGCGGGACCACCGCGGCTGGCGGCGCGCCGCCCCTGCGAGCCACACCGCTGAGGATGGGCAGTTAATGTTAAGGCTTACTACGACGCCATTTTGTTTTTAAATGTTCTATAGACTTAGTTTTATTACCATGCTTGTTCTCAAGATCTTAACTTCAGTATTTATTGAGAAATTAAGGTTTTAGTAAAAATTTAGAGGTAAACTATGCGATTATTTTCTGTCGAGAAATTTTTATGGAATCTTGTTTTCGAAACATATGACGGATATAATAAGGCCTGAACTTTACATAAGTATACAATTTTCAAAGTTAATTATTCAGTAGTTTGGAAAATATGGACACCTGGTGGAGTTGAAAATAAGTAATTAGTTTTCTTCATTAAATTTATTGGATCTTTACGACACGGCCAAACACAAATTCGATATCCAATCAGCATCAGAAAAGAACAGAATTCCCAAAAGCCCAGGATTTTAACAATGCATGCAGGATTGAATTAAAACACGTACGCTATTGAATTTGCAGCGAGATTTGAATCAGATGACGAGGCGTGACTGGAGTCAGGACAAATGAAAGTCTTTTTTCTTTAGTTACAGCTGGGAATCCAAGGTATTATTAGGTATCCAATAAGAAATGTGCTGAGTATGTCTACCTAAGTAGAAGGTACTTGCATGACATGGACCTCTTACCACTTTTACCTACCGTTAGGGGTTTGATACTATAGACCAAGTTGTACCTACATTTTATATGCATAAGTTCCTATAAATATTCCGAAACAATTATGTTGAATTTCGTAGATCATTTTGGCGTGCTCTAAACAACTAAGGGCCTATACACACCAAATCCGCGCGCCTCGGGGCAGCGGATTTATCCGTTATGGGCTGGTGTCGAACATCGCAAAACAAGCCAATGCAATAGCGAGATCTAATTTTTGAAGTGGCGACATCTAGTTAAAATTCGAATTTAGCTTGTTTACGCCCTTTGCCATGGAAACTACTTAATATCACCAGCGATTGTACCGGGTGGTTTTTTGAAAAGGGCGGTGATGGCCAAGTCTGAAACCACGAGAGTTAGGGAAAAGTCGTGAAAGGAGTCATGCCTTCGATTTATTAGAAAACAATAACTGCATATTATTTTTTTTTAAGAATTTTTAACTTTTGATGTAAATGGACCCGAATGATTAAAAAAAAATATACACCCTGTACTACTGAACCAATGGAGTTTGTTGCTGATAAGGACCAATCTTTGCAAATAAATGTTTTACTAAAAATGAATGGAAATAGCAAATTTTTACTATTTAATTTTAACACGGAAGAAAACACACCAGCGATGTATGAGATATTTTAAACAACGTGTTTGAATCGGAAAAAAATCAGTATAAGATGATGGCTTTGAGCTCAATGCTACAATTTTACGTGAGATTTTATTTAATAAAACCTTTCTTTATTTTCAACAACCTTACTTATCATGTTCTTCTTATAATACTAAGTATATGACTTTGATTCTGTTATTGGAACCCCACACTGGGTATTTTCCTCCTCCAGCTAAATCCATGTTTTGTATTACTTGCTTTCCTAATCCATTCTTTTCCTATTGTCGTTATTATTTCGTCAATCCAAAATGTTCCTTGGATGTCCTATTCTTTTGCCTATTGGTCCTTTCCATGTTGTTGCTTCTAATGACGACCTCTGTGGCGCGGTGGGCGTATAATATAAAAATAACAAAATGGATTATAATTTCTTTATAAAATAAACGATTGTCATAAAAATCGCATCTGTAACATGACAATTTGATTGTCAGTCTAAGGACCAAACAGCAAATATGAGAGATATAATAATATGATATCAATAAAAATGTAATTACACTTACAATCATGTCTATTTATATATTCTCTACCACCGTAATACTCGATCCCATATTGCTTAGAGATTGATATAACGTGGCGATGTTTTTAAGAAAGTAAGTTCAGACCTTTCTAAAAAAGTGCTGCAATATAAAATGTTTGCGAACGTAAAATCGTATATCTATCGTTTTGAGAGGTCATCTGATTATTTATAGACGTGCTATATTTTGAAGGCGCGCCTTGAGCGAACATCAGTCTCGTTTTTCATCATAACGAAGCCAATAGGGTTTGCGCATGAATCATGCATATGACTCATAGGTAGTGTTAGGGTTGTCACAAGGTCCATAGTTTAGAGATATTGTTAGTTTTTACGAGAATTCAAAATCTTTAATATTTACACCGTTTTTTAAGCGACCATTTTGAGATTGTCATTCCTCTATACATAGCTCTATACGATAGCAAAAGAATCATCAAAATGGATATACAATAATAGAAGTATTCGGAGAACATATAAAAAAAACAAGTGGTAATGGGACGGCCATATCTTACAGGATGGAGGACACCATTATTATCTCAGACATTCAGGCCGTCAAAAAAAATAGCTACGTAACGTGACGCGACGAAACGGGAACACATCTCTTATTTTTTTTTTAATAAATAAATAATGCTGGACAATTCACACAGCATTATCTAGCCCCAAGCTAAGTAGAGCTTGTGTTATGGGTACTAGATAACTGATATACATAATACAATACAATACATAGATAGATATTTTTTTATTATACATAGAAAACGACCAGAACACCCGGAACAAATACCTGCAGATGTACAAATATTTGTTCCAGGGCGGGAATCGAACCCGCAACCTCCTGCGTCGCAGGCGGACTTTCGCCCACCGCGCCACAGAGGTCGTCAAATTGTTCTATGTATCATCATCATCATCTGCCTATATGTCCACGGCTGGACATAGGAGTGCCATAGCGTCCTGTCTTCAGCCTGTCAAAATATACACTCACAAAAGTTGACGTTGAATTAGAATTTTTCAGTTTGTTTTGTATTATGGTATAATTATAATATGGGAATTCTAAGGACAGGGATTAATTTAATAATAATAGGTATGTTTTTTTGGTGTGACCAAAGTGACCAAATAAAAGTTTTTCTTTGACGAACATTTGTCAAATACAAATGTTTATAGCATTCCAATAAGCCGTGGGATTAAAGTCTACAATCTGTCTTAGCTGGGTTTTCTCCCGCTACGCCACAAACGTCTTCAAGGTCAAACCAATGATGCTACAGTTTCTCCCAAGGCCTTGATACTAGCTTGATACCCTATGATTTATATCCGCCGTTAGCCCTTCCACCCTCGCCACCGTCGGCTAGCACGCTATCCACTATTATGATGCCAATATCTTAGCTATGTCCAAGGTGCTCCATAGATATTGGAAGAAGCTGTTTTATATAAGCTATTTATTAAGAGTTTTAAAAAAATATTTTAGTATCTGGTCGTAGCGACGCGTGTCCTGAGAGTTGGTGAGTATCTGGTGCAGCGCATCGGCATAGCCCTACAGCAGGGTAATGCAGCCACCGTCTTGGGGACGATGCCGACTGGTATTGATATAGATTAGTTAAGCTACCTGTTGCAACATTCTGCAGTTAGCTCAATTGTTTCAATTCTTCTTATTTTGTTCTATTATTTGATTGTAATGTTTTAGCTATTTATCAAACTTGAATTACAATGCATGTAGGTTTTGGTCATATCTTGGAAGCGAAATTCAACCACTGCCTTGCAACTTGCGACTTTGATATTTTGTATGCTGATTCAGTTCTGATGAAGATACATTAAAATGACAGAAATAACCTACAGCCAGGACTGTTTCCTCATGTATATTCAACATAGGGAAAGAAAAATTTGACTTTCTGATGTATACCATTGTAAGCTGCAAAGATAGCGAGGAGCTTGGTGACCTGTTTTTAAAAAAGATTTACGTGTCTATGTATAATATATACTTATAAATAAGCAAAGACAAAGTTAGATCATCAAATCAAGAAAAACACTAAATCTGTTAGAAAAAATAGACATCTTTTTAAAAAATTAAATTGAATTCACCATAAACTGTGATAATATTATACGTAACAAAGATAAACTTATTATACCATATATTTGTGATTAATCAGTAAAAGCCAAAATATAAGTAAAAAAAGTATGTATTAGGTAGTATAAGTTAAGACTAAGTTTGAGTAAGTTAATTTAACAATCACACATAGTAGTCTGGCAGCAAAAATGTCTTTAAGAGAACTATTTTCCCGTTTGTTGTATTTTTGTGAGAACTGTAAAAAGTCATGTCGGTTTTAATAATAGCCAATTAAGCGTTACAATTAAGCCTTTTAGAAAACGAAAAGAATATGGAATAGAAATTCAAATCATGTAGGCATTTTAATAGAATGGAGCCCATACCAAAGCCATTTTATTATCAACTGCCATTTCCAATTTTTACCAGCATTTGTTACGGTGATATTTTAAGGTCACCTACGTTTACACCGAACAAAGCCGGGATTGACCGTGGCGGTCTTGACGTAAGAATTGACCCCTCTAACTCAGCCCGTGGAAGAAGCTATAATCGACTTATTAGAACCTGAGGAAGGGATCAGCTTCTTTTTGTGTATTACTACCACCTTCAATTGGATTAGTGATCCCAATCAGCACGCTTGGTAGGTGGGCCAAGCGTGCTGATTAAGTATGACAAAACACCCCTTGTTTGAGGCATATTCGACAGTGGATGACGACGGACGAACGATGGACGGACGTGGTGGAAGTGTGGGAGATAAGTATCAAGACAGTACAGGATGTTAAAGGTGTGCTAAATGATGACTTTTCGTGAAAAGGATAAACATAGGATTTTGCGTTTATAGGAGCGGAACAGAGCAAGCAACGAAAGTGCAAAAATCAAGTTTTTGCTAATTATTAAATTATTCAAAATATACCTAAGCATTAAATAAAATAAGTAAACAATTAGGAATACTCAAATATAACATTAGTCTGGCTATGTAATTCGTAAAAAAATTATGTTGTTTTGTCCCTGATAATTTAGAATAAGTACATATTATTATTTATAACTAAAATCGTTTTTTGATGCACACACACACACTACACTTCACTATCCTGGCGCATCGACCCCGAAGTGGGTCTTGGCCTCCGACACAATAGATCGCCACCGGCTTCTGTCCAGCGCCGCCTCCATCCAGTCCGGTGCAAAGACTTGAAGTGAGCGAAGGTCCTTCTCCACTTCGTCCTTCCACCTGTATCTGGGCCGACCGACTGGTCGTCGGCCAATCGGCGCTCCAAGGAAAGCCCGTTTTACAGCCCGATCTTCCTCCATCCGTAGCACGTGACCGAGCCAGCGCAGCCTGTGTGATTTTATTTCGCCTATGATGTTGGGCTTGGCCACTAGTTCAGCGATCTCCCGGTTCTTTCGCACCCTCCAGGATCCGTCTTCTCGTCGGACTGGACCTAGGATCTTCCTAAGCACTTTTCTCTCCGTCACCAGAAGCTTGTGTTCTTCTTTCTGGGTGAGTGTCCAGGCCTCACATCCGTACATCAAGATCGGGCGGATGATCGTCCTGTAAATGCGGATCTTGGTTCTTCGGGAAAGCAGCTTGGACACCAAGACTTTGTGTAGTGCTGCACTGCATCGGAGTGTGTTCTGGGCTCGTATGTCTATTTCATCGCCTCTGGTGTTAGTGTCCGTTACAGTGCATCCCAGGTACCTGAATCTATCCACTCCCTTGAATCTTGAGTTGCCAACCTCTATGTCCTCGCGTCGTTGTCGAAGGTTCCTAGCACGCCGCATATGAATGTACTCCGTTTTATTTTTGTTAATCCTGAGGCCCACAGTCGCAGCTTCCTCTTCCAAACAACGGACTGCCTCGACGACTTCGCACTTGTTGGCTCCTAGCAGGGCAACATCGTCTGCATACCCTATCACCTTGTGATGTCCATTTAGCTCCACTCCGCCACTGAGAGATATAACTTTGCGGATAATGTGTTCTAGGGTTAAATTGAATAACACAGGCGACAAGGCATCCCCCTGTTTCAAGCCGCTTACGATTTCGAATTCCTCAGTTAGATCTGAGCCCACTCGTACCCTAGCCCGGCTCTCGTGTGTGGCTACTTTTATCATTTGCACTAACTTTACCGGAATTCGAAAGTTCCTTAGAATTTTGTACAGAGTTTCTTTGTCGACACTGTCATAGGCCTTAGAGAAGTCAACAAAGAGAGAGTGGATATTCTGTGCGTATTCCCACTTTTTCTCCATCAGTTGCTTAAGGAGGAATATCTGGTCCACTGTGCTGCGGTTCTGTCTAAAGCCACACTGGTAATCTCCTATGATTCTTTCCGCGTAGGGATCTAGTCTACTAAGTATCACGTAGGACAGTACTTTGTAAGCGCTTGCGAGGAGAGCGATGCCTCGGTAGTTTTCGCATTTTTTCCGGCTTCCCTTCTTGTGGATTGGGCATATTATTCCTAGGTTCCACTCCTTAGGTTGGTATTCTTCCTCCCATACCTTTAAAACCAGTTGATACAGAACGTAGTGCACCGTTTCACCGCCGTGTTTCCACTGTGTGTGTGTTGTTGTTTTTTGATGCGAAATTTTTATTTTTATAAATTTTTATTTTTATTATAACAGAAACCAGTTTATTTTCATAAATTCTATTCGATAACTCGAGTTCTACAGGGTTTTTCTTCAGATTAAAAAAAAAAACGATAAGTCGTTTATTTTTATCTGAACATTTACGTTTGTTACCATAAATCTAAGTGTTATGATGCCATTTTCAGTACGTTGTTAGAAGTAGGCCTCTCTGACAAGCGCTTTTTTGACTAATTCATTATTTCAGTAGGGGGTAATGTCATAATCTGGCGATTATGCCTATTTAGATATGCTATATGCTGGTCAAAGGAGATGGGGATTGCCGTCAAAGTTTTGCGACCTGTATTGCAGGAAGCCCCCGCTGTGGAACCCGCGTTTGTTGGAATTCTAAAAATTCTAAGCATGAAACCCAATGTTAGCCACACCACACTTTCAAAATATGTATCATATGAATTTTATTGTGTAGCAACCAAAAGGCAAAAAAAGGTGTCCGTGATGGTAGCGTACACATAACTGAATTCACGTTTGTTGTTATGCCTAATATATAGAGTGTATATAGAGTATAACTAGTGCAAAAGTAAAATAAATAGCGCCTCCTTGGTTTAAGAAATAATGACCATTGTTTGTGGGTACGCCAGCATAACGTTATGCTAGCGTACACACGACCGTTCTCAAAAACGGCTTATACTATAGCAACAAAATTTATACACAATTTAGAGTATAAATAGCGTTTCAGCTATGCAAAATTTCATAATGATTGCTCTCATAGGAACAGAGATATGGAACAAGACTATAAAATAACACCTGAGCTGGCGTTATGCTAGCGTACCCATTAAAAACCGAAATACCTAGTTCCTATAGAAAACGAGGTTCTCTTAATGTAAATGTTATATTTATAAATAATGTGTGAAATCCTCTTTCTCCCAGTAGTCATACTTTATGCAAATTCTTAATCAAACACTATAAAAAGTTGATGTAACAGGAAGAGCGAAAACTGTAGGTAAATAACTCTAAAATGAGCGCGAGTGACGGAGCACTGCTGCCCCGACCATGACGACGCATTATCTCTATCTCTTTCACTTCCATGGATAATTCACATGCATCTTTCTCTATCTTTCACGTTTCTTGTCACGTTTAGCGCCATCTAGCAGATCACGGCGGAACTACATTGCAACGGAGAGCAATATCCCATAATCTTCGATTTTTATTTTTAACTACATCTACTTACCTACATACCTATATTTTCGGATGAGATTCTTTGATTAGTTGTACGAATGGAATTGCATATCGTTATTCCTAGATCTTGTTTGGACTCTGAGCAGTAAGCAATGTAGGTATTGGTCACAATGAAAGATAGAGAAAGATGCATGTGAATTATCCATGGAAGTGAAAGAGATAGAGATAATGCGTCGTCATGGTCGGGGCAGCAGTGCTCCGTCACTCGCGCTCATTTTAGAGTTATTTACCTACAGTTTTCGCTCTTCCTGTTACATCAACTTTTTATAGTGTTTGATTAAGAATTTGCATAAAGTATGACTACTGGGAGAAAGAGGATTTCACACATTATTTATAAATAATAACATTTACATTAAGAGAACCTCGTTTTCTATAGGAACTAGGTATTTCGGTTTTTAATGGGTACGCTAGCATAACGCCAGCTCAGGTGTTATTTTATAGTCTTGTTCCATATCTCTGTTCCTATGAGAGCAATCATTATGAAATTTTGCATAGCTGAAACGCTATTTATACTCTAAATTGTGTATAAATTTTGTTGCTATAGTATAAGCCGTTTTTGAGAACGGTCGTGTGTACGCTAGCATAACGTTATGCTGGCGTACCCACAAACAATGGTCATTATTTCTTAAACCAAGGAGGCGCTATTTATTTTACTTTTGCACTAGTTATACTCTATATACACTCTATATATTAGGCATAACAACAAACGTGAATTCGGTTATGGGTACGCTACCATCACGGACACAAAAAAAGTATGCGATTTCTGGTAAAGAATTATCATTGCTTACTCATTTATTTGTATTTACTACGGAACGTAGGATCCTAGTATCTTTGGTATTTACCCATGGGCCCGGAACAGTATCCCCTATTAGCCAGGTACATTTAGAAAATCAATTCACTTTAGCGTTATTGGACTGGCAGGCAGTCCATACCGGAGATTGCATAACCCATCTTACACCTCGGTGTGACCGCGACGGCCCTTTTTACTCCAAACGGGAAATTGCCCTCTGCGAGTGGTTTCATTCGAATATTTCCCAGAAATGTCAAATGCCTTTTAGATCTTTTTATGAAAGGAATATTTTAGTGGAATCGGTTATTCTGATAGTGCGGATATACTTTGGAAAAGTGGTCCTAAAATATACTTAGGTGCGTTCTAGTTGATACTACCTGAGGGTCTTTAGAAAAATCATTGTCGATCATTTTTCAAAAAGCTTTTTACTATTGAATAAAGCCTTACTACTATTACCGTACTTAAGTAAAAGCACTTTCCTACTTTTGGGTCACTGTGAGCTGTTTATATTGTCATATAAATTTTACAAATGGATGTTTGATCGAACTTTACAGTAGGATTGTTGTTAGTAAAATAATAAAATTGAACTACAAACGAAATATTGGCACATTTTAAAATTTACAGTATTATTCTAAATGCTAAAGTTTGAATTTGTGAGACGCTGGTTACCTACATCTTCGCGATAAACTTTTCTGAATGAAACGTGTTGAAATTTTTCCTAAATATAGTTCTAGACCGGGATAAACATAAATGCGCTTTTACTATCCCTGGAAAAGTAAGTAGTTATGAATAACACAGTGTATGTTGTGCCGAAATATTTTTGTACAGAGCCTGGTGCGCTACGGTAGTAATAATTTAATTTGTAGAGGTTTTTACGACTCTTATGAGAGTAATTTAGATGACGGAATAAAATTAAGACATTTTATGGAGCGTGAGGGAAATTAACTCTGTCTTTTCTTGCTACGTTTTGTTTAACGGGTAACCTTGAAAGTTTATCATGAATTCAAGATCGGTGAAAAAATCGTTAGTTATATTCTTTTGAAATCGACCGACGACCTCTGTGGTGCGGTGGGCGAAGGTCTGCCTGCGACGCAAGAGGTTGCGAGTTCGATTCCCGACTTGAAACGAGTTTAAACCCTTATTTTAATGCACATTTCTGTACTGGGTAGTAGCGGTATAAGATTACGCAAAGCTTTAACCTAAAATCACTTTATTGTAACACAGAATTAAAGCTAAAAAATTAAGATTCGAGCTCATTTCTACAAAGCTATAAATATTTTTCATGCTCGACGTCAAAAAGAATTTTGGATTTATGTTCTGAGACAAAAATAGTATTTATCAAGTACCAACTGGCCTCTCAGGTTGCGTAAAGTGGAAGATCATTGATAATATTCTATCGGCAAAGCATTGTCGGAGGTCAAAGCTTGCTGTCATAGACCAGGTTGCTCAAAGGTTTGCTTATCAGGTTATCAGCTATAGATTAGATCTGCTGTGACATCGGCCGGGCTGAAGAAGGTACAAGTATCTCGAGTTTAGCGTACATAATACTAGTGAATTGTACAACCTTAATATTAATATTAATTTATACAATACAATACAAAACTCTTTATTGCACACCACAAAAAAAAAACAACAAACAGACATAGACATGACATAAACATAAAAGTACAATCATTGTACTTGGTAAAATCTACACAAACAGGACTTCTTAGTTGTGTATTTGTTTATGATGACGAAAAAAGTTTCTTTTCTTTCCGTACATTTGGAGCCTCGCAGCGCCTCTACTGGATAGAAAGTGACTACATTTATTTGTACTTTGACAGCGATTGAATGGTTTCTAGTATTGTATTTGTCTCATTTTTATTTTCTACGTGTAAGTGAGATAGAAAATAAAATCTACCGAGCTCACAAAAACTCTTTTCGTATCCGTATTTTACACAGTTATACTAAAAATACAGTAGGTATAATGCTATTCATGTCCTCTGATAAAAAAAATATGTACTAAAAGTTTTTATTTTCAAATCTTAAAATTCGGGACCGACTAAATTAAGATTTTTTAATTCCCTATTAATGTTATACGAGTAAGTGTATGGGTTTCCACTAAGCCCAAAAGAGACGGATCAGAGCCGATCAATCTTGCCTAAAAATCAGTTGAACGATTTTTCTGCCCTAAATATTTTTAAGTGATTGGCCTGGGATACTGAAATCAGAATTAGGATTAATACAGACCAAGGTTATCGGCATAGCTCAAGGTGTTAGCAAGCTGAAATACTACGCTCACTGCAAGAAGCCTGCTCTGCACTGCTGACATCAAATTCGAGATCCTCACCCCCAAGCTAGTCGAAATTGATACACTTAATATCAGATTTTTTGGATGGGGAGGGGGTTCAAGTTGTTCATCGGGGGGGTCACGGTGTGTGTGGGCTTCTTCTTCTTCCTCTGGTAGAATCTCGGCTCTTATGACATCCACGGGAAATCCATGAATAGGAGTCGACGATTCTTACGCACAAAAAATGTACCTAGTTATACCTACTCAAATTTGTACTTCTACCTATAGATGTATGATATATAGAATAGAACAGCATGTAGGTAATTCCACCAGCAGTCGATGATGGAAAATAAGCAAGTAACAAAATGGAAGTCTCGCAATGGAAGAAAAGAAAACACTCTATTACCTTCATTTTCCGTATCAGGCCGTACAAAAACGGGGCATTGATCAAGCCAATGTAATCCGATCAATCAGAGGCAAGATATTTGGATCACTGGAGATCGCCTGCTGAGGTATCTTGAACGGTATCGAGCTGGTTTTAGGGTTTTTTGTTGTATAAAGCTGTAGGCACCAAACAGTGAGAAGTCTTACTGCATTCGAAGATGTTGCTGTAGAAAAACGATCGGCAGCAATGAATTAATCATGATAAAGTTACTTTTCAAAAATTGTAAGTTGTGTAAATCCAAATCGGTTTAGCACCCTTTTGTTGTGCCACGATATCACAGACAAACAAAAATACACACAAAAGCAGAGTGATAAAATAATTAATGCAGCCATTTATCGTTACCGGTTAGTTGAAAGTGGTACTCATCACGCGACAACGACATTTTGTTAAGTACTCTACAAGATATAAAAAACTTAAGTATATATTTGTAGTACCTAAGTACTCATTTTCCTTCACTAGAAGTCAGTCTCCCTGATCAACGAATAAAAGAACTGTTATTCATTCTGTTCCCTCAGCAAAGAAGTAAAAAAGCCAATATTTGTACTAATCAACGACAAAGTTCAGTTGGGTACGTGATGTGCTAACAAAAATACACCATTTTGGCTTTCTGTTTTTAGTATAAAGTGAGTGAGGTTTTAAACAAAAAAAAAACATTATAGACAGACAAATCTAAGTCAATCTCAATTTACCGATTGTACCTTCATTATTATCATAATCAGCCTATATTAGTCCACAGCTGGACATAGGCGTCCTCTAATGAGCGCTTGTACCTTACTGTACGAAAACAATACTTACACCTGAATACTATTTAACTTCAGATTTAATACGATTACAAATAATTACAGGACAAGCCTTTTAGGTGGCAAGAGAGTAAGAGAGATAGCCATGCAATTGTTAGAGCAGTAAGCTAATATTTGACGTTTCAAATTGACGTTGCACACACATCAAATGGTGTAAATAATGTAATAAATATAAATAATGATGTAAAAAATTCGCTTTCACAAATACTAAATTGGTTCACCGCCAACAACCTCTTACTGAATACTAAAAAAACCAAATGCATAAAATTCACCTTTGACCTTGTCGACTCAACTGTTTTCGGGTTATATAATGTTGACGACCGATGTGGCGCGGTGGGCGAAGGTCTGGCAGAAGGTTGCGGGTTCGATTCCCGCCTCGGGACAAATGTGTGTACGATCTGCAGACTTTTGTTCAGGGTGTTCTGGTCGTTTTAATAAAAAATATCTATCTATGTATTGATTATTAATGTATATCAGTTATCTAGTACCCATAACACAAGCTCTGCTTAGCTTGGGGCTAGATAATGCTGTGTGAATTGTCCGGCATTATTTATTATATTCCTTTCTTCAATGGAGACCGCAAATTGATGCTCTCGCAAGTAGACTTAGTGATTTACTACTGTATAATAAATATAAATAATAGACTTAGATATGCAAATATTGTATTTTAAACTAATAATTAAAATACTCTTGACCTGTTCATTTATTTTTTGACTCAGATTAGGGCAAATACCTATTTCTGTGCTGACAACATCGACCTATGCTGACAGGTAGGAAACATACAAGTGGTATATATGTGTCAGTAACGTTTATTTTGCGTCGTAAAACTGTTAAAGCTTTCCATAAAACCTTGAACACAAATACTTTTTCAATCTCCCGAAAAACGTGCAGTAATTCTGAAAACTCAAGACGTTCCATCAAGATTTTAAACTTAGGTGAGTTTTACATCATGGTAACGAGAAAACTTCGATTGAGCTTCAGAAATTCATTAGCACACGCAGACGCGAAACGAAATTACCGGGAAAGGTGAAGCATATCCAGCGGAACTTTTAAAATCCGCTGAGTGGTACTGTGACTGAGGATATTTTATGTAACAATTAAAAGGCAGCCCAATGCAAAGGTTGATCTGCGTTTCACAATAAGCTTTCTTTTATCCGACTGTTGGCCACTGTTTTCGAGATTAACCCCCGAATACTCAAACGAATCTTAGATTTAATCTTGTCTCAAGTGACGAATTTTTGACACATTTTCATTGAAAACTGTCAAAAAACCGAGACTTGAGACAAGCTTATGCGAGTTGCGTTTGAGTGTTCGGGGGTTAGTAAGTTATTATCAATAATGTAGGTACTGAAAAATTAGAGCAGAGCTTGCTTGAAAAAAAAGTTGACTGGAAGAAAAGTTATTATTAAAACATGGATTTATCCGAAAGCTTAGGTCCGCTCTCTCTGCGTACCTTTTTAGACACACACCAGTAAAAAGTTGGTGTAGGTAACTTGGTGAGCAGCCAAGCAGAGCCAAGACCAAAGTCATAAGTACATGGTTTAATTAATTCCCGGGGCCTAATTCTAGTAATATTTCACTACTCCAACTTCACCAATATCTGATATGGAATATTATTTCCATCTAGTTTCTGCCCGCAGCTCCGCACACTATGGAAGTGTTCAGATGTAATTAAGATCCCATATTAATTAAAATAATGACATAAAAAGTAGCATAATTATTAATCCAGCTTTAGACTTACGACTATGCAATTTTCAGACCGATACATTCAAGTAGTTTTGGCGTGAAGAAGTAACAAACATCCATACATCCATCCGAACTTTCGCATTTATAATATTAGCGTGATTTAGCATTTCCGGAAAACATCGATTATTTGTGGTGAGCTCACAAGTTCAGCTCACAAGTTGACGGTGATATTGGAATTGAATTAATTCTTGGAAATGAATTAAATTGAAATTGAAAATGTTGGTGGTTTCAATGTGAGTAGATACATAGGTACATTAATGTAGTTATTTTGGCAAATGAAAATCCAACGTTTCTATTTCCACTGGGAATATTCTGTTCTATTAATAGGATTATATTTTATTTATGACTGGTTTCTGTCCGCAGTATCAGTTCTATGGTTTCTATGGAAACCAGATTACTTATTTCTATCCTTTGGGCTGTTTTCTATTATGGGATAAAAAGCCTATGTTTTATTTCAGGTGTAGATCAAAATTCATGTAGGTACGAATTAACAAACGAAGTAACCAACATACATTTATCTCAAAAGAAATTTATAACTCAATATTTACAATGATAAGATTTTTGAGCTATCTAATATTTATTCACAGTTTCATGCGTCATGATCACAGAATAACGTTAATCATGGTAAATATTAGGGATGCAACGATATTTCTATTACGATACCGATACAAATGACGAATGCATCGTTAAAGCGATTACGATAACGAATGCGATAACGAATGCATTACGATTCATTTATTAACATTTAATAAAACAATACAATTGAGTTTAATCAACATTTATTTCACATTTAATTGTAATTATGTACCATCTAAATGTTATATTTAATTTCTCCTATGTTTTTATTCAGAAAACATAATAGGTATTTATTAACGCGCGAAACGCGAAAACAAATGTCAAATCGTAGATTGAGAATACCTGTCAAATTGTCAATGTCAGTGACAAACGTCAAAAATATGCAATCTAGCTGTCATTTGTGTTACCAGCCCAAACATTGGTGCTGTCTGGCGTTCCTTTTTACGCAAAACTTATCATCAAACTACAGTTTCAAGAATCGTTATAAATCGTTATGCTTTTTACGATACGGATGATCGTTAAAAATAACGATGATCGGCGGTTTACGATTATCGGCATCGGTATCGTTGCATCCCTAGTAAATATACAATTTAAAAAAAATGTGTTAATAACTATGATAGTTTCAAAAGTTTTACATATCTATGTGAGCGGAGCGAGTCCATGAGAGCTGAGCTTAGTGATTTGTATAATATTAACCTTATGAATACTGGTGTTATCCAAATTATTTTAGCCGCACCACTGAGTGATGCGGCAGTAAAATTATTTAGGTTAGTTTTAGATTTAAGTTAGATAATAATTTGTTAAAATACGGGACTGACATAGTCATACCAATAATGACTCAAAGTTCCATTAAAAAAAAGAATAAAAAAAAAAAAAAATATCTATTCATCCAAACTTCCGTATCACTATTTCTTAAAATAAACTATTCTATGACTTTTTAAATTCTTTTATATCGTCCTTACTCACTTACCTGTCTACAAATATACGAGAAAAAACAAATAGGCGTATTATATCTGTCAAAAGGAAAATAAGCTAATTGATATTAGCTATCAAATAATTTTATTTGCGGTGGCAGGCAGTTATGGAACATTCCACAGCTGTCAAAACATTAATGAAAACAAAAACAGACATAACTCCGAGAATTCAACTGATAATATCCAAACAATATTCCCCGAAATTACTTACACGCAAAGTAGATTCGCAATGTCATTTCTCAACAGTATAAAATGCTTGAGAGTCTTGTTTTGACGTAAATTCCATGAAATATATGAAACAAGGGAAGACGGGTATAAGGGAAAAGGTGATATTATCTTGTATACCTTGTAGGTAAAGGATAAAACACGTCTATTGCCCGCACTTTTGCGGTATCTCGACTTGAAACACTGACAAAAATAAAATAAAATATTTATCTTCTTTACTAGTGGTCCGCCCCGGCTACAAACGGGTATATTTCTATAGCCTATGTTCTTCACGGATAATGTAAGATTCTAGTAGTTAAAGAATTTTTCAAATCGGTGTTGTAGCTTATTCAATTCAAACCATTAAACAAACAAAAAACAAACAAAATAATCTTTCCTCTTTATAATTTAGCATAGATATATTATGACAGTTAAGATAAGCCTTTATTGACAAAGAAATTTACAATAAATTATAAATAAATTAAAACTAGTATTTACAATTGAAACAATTGAACTAATATTTATAATACAAATTATTTATAATAAAATAAATAAATAATGCTGGACAATTCACACAGCATTATCTAGCCCCAAGCTAAGCAGAGCTTGTGTTATGGGTACTAGATAACTCGTCTGAAACGATATGCGAATCGTTCATTAACACAGAACCGACAAAAAACGTTTTCGGTTCTGTTCAGAAGGATAAGCATATTTTAGATGTTATTAGTCGAAATGTTTTATAAGACGAATTGTTTTAGTCAAATTGTTTTAGACGAATTGTTTTGCAATGTGTGTTTGGCATGTTCATGTGGACGCATTGTGGACGTATGTGGAATTATTAGGAAAAATCAGGAAACATTTGAGAAAAAGAAAACTCAGACCACCTGGGTCTCTAAAACATGAAACAAATCCACAAAGTAAGCTTAACTTACGATTATACTTATACTTAGAATTTAGTCCGAAGTAGATACAAAACAGCCCTGCTCTTTTATGAAAATTACAGAGAAGGCCTAATTACCTACATGACTACGAGAGTCTTATTTAACTCGGATTATTGTATTAACAACAGACACGACTTTGGTCAAATAAAATGTTGAATGCAGTATTACGTTTTCTTTGGCAGATGCGTTTAAATACAATTGTCCTGTCTGATAATCTTTACTGGAACTTTAAGAACACAAGCCAAGATGTGTAAATAAAAAAAAAAAAAAAAAAAAACTTATATTTCAGACTACAATGATTCATAATTTGTTAATAATATAATATGTTTAAGTGACCATAAACTAGTGTAAAGAAACATGACAAATCCAATACAAAATATTATGTATATTCATTTAATGAGAAAACCTACAAATCAACTATTTTTATTGAATGAAAGATCAAATTGATTAACAAGTAAGTTGTGTATGGAATCAACGACAGAAAAAGAATTCTAGGGAGGGGGGAGTGGTACGTAAGTTGTCAGCGACCAAAAGTCGCATCTCTAGCTTACAACTTTAACTTGCACTTAGCCTTAAGTCTACACCCAGAGGGAATACATTATTACAATACTCGTCAGCTTAGAATTTAATTAGTTCAAAGTTCTAGAATAGAAATAAAACCCTGTTTTACCTAGAAAAATCATAGTAAGAATTTGTAGCAACTTGTAATGCTTGACTTATTGAAACTAATTGCCCGGCTTCCAAAACTGCTAAACTTGGATTTAGTTTCTAGATAAAAAGTTGCAGTGAGGTGTTCTTGCATGCAATCATCATAAGTAGATACTTTATTTTTGTCTGCAATAACTAAATAATGTTACGTTCAAATTTTATCCTAAAGATGAAAAAGACGAATATTTTGTATAAGGTATTTTTGCAACGAAATATAAAGCTATTTTATTTCATAATCATCATCGTAAGCCTACATTGGTCCACTGCTGCCATAGGCCACATAGGTCTTCCCTAATGAGCGCCATAGCGACCTGTCTTCAGCTTGCCGCATCCAGCATCTGCCAGCAGTCTTTCGCAAATCGTCATCCCACCTGTTCGAAGGGCGTCATACACTATGTTTGCCGAGGCGCGGTCTCCACTCAAGAACACGTATACCCCACCGGTTGTCGGTTCTTCTCGGGATATAGCCAGCCCACTGCCACTTCAGCTTGCTTATCCTTTGAGCTATGTCAGTAACCTTAGTTCTCTGTCGGATATATTCTTTGCGAATCATATCCTTCAGAGAAACTCAGAGCATAACTCTCTCAATATAGTTTGCTGGTCGATTTTAAACTGGTGGACCTGCCCTACCATGAGAGTCCATGTCTCAGCTCCGTAGGTCATGACGGGTAGGACGCACTGATTCAAAATGAAAATTCAGTAAAGGATGACGAGAAGACTTGACGTAGTTTCCCAACCCAGCTGGATCTTCCTCTTGGCCTCGTTCTCGACATTGGTTTAAATTAGGTTCTATTTTATTTATATTTTATAAATTGCAGTGACGTGCCGTGCAAAAAAAATAGAAGCTAGTGTTTTTATTTCACTATTTTGTCCCATTTACAAAGTTTTAGGAAAATAACGTTCCAATCTTCCCGCTCGTAAAATAATCAACTAAACACTCTAACGTTCCGTTCGTCGATCCAAACTCCAATAACATTACTAGAACGACGTCATTATGCCGCGGAGTGCAGTCAAAAGGCCCGCTCGCAATTAAATTTAATGCGGGACCTGTGGGGACTATTGTGTAATTGGACCCTGCTTTGCAGAATCGACTAAGCATTGCAATTTGGGTTCTGTTGATTCATCAGTTTTGGCTAATTTTCGATCCTTTGTGTTACAATCGCAGGAGAGGGAGAAGTAAATTATTTAGAGTATTTATAGATTCATAGGCACCGAATTTTGACCCGATTTTGTATTTTCTCGAGAAATTGGACATATTTGTTGTTGGCCTTTCGACAACATACACATTTATCGTCGAGTAATTGTTGAATGAAAATGTAATCTTTCATGATTGATTTATCGGGACAACAAACTGAAAAATAAACGAGAAACGTGATGCGAAATCGCGACGAATAAGCACTCTCATGGTTCGCGGGTAGTTCGCAGCTTTGGGCGTGATCTGATCGCGTCTATGTAGAGAATTTCAAAAGTACCAAAGTTTCACTGAAAATAAAATACCTACCGTCTGCCGACCGAAAACACTTTCTATGGGTAGGAAGTCAACAAGAACGATGTTTTCATATCCAGACATTACAACCTCAAAGCAAAGCATTTGCTGCATTTAGAACGTGAGCGCTTTGCGTTAGTACTAAATGAAATTTAATTTTTATGTTTAATGTAAAGGTATCGTAGTGAACGGTTAGTGGAATAAGTGGGAATGGATCAGACCAAAAGGAATATTAGAACGTTCAGGAAACCAAAAATTATAATGATGAACTTCCAAATTGTACAGGATTATTAGTATGCCCTTTATAAAAAGTTATTCAATCTTTGATTTCCTTGGAGTATTAGACCCATTTTTGAAAAGTGTCTCAATAAGGTTCCTTGGTGAAAATGAACCACAAAAAAATATTCAACGAATTTTGATGCGGTTATTTTAATTCTTCTTCTTAGGGTGCTTCTCCAACTAGTGAAGGTTATAATATTAATAGATAGTGATTCAAGAAAAACGTTTATTGTATAATACATGTATAAATATAGTATCCGTGCGAAGTCGGGGCGGTCGCTAGTTTATAACAAATTATAGATAGGTATAACTTCTGTAAAATAATTCTTTGAATGAATGTATCATTTATTTTTAAGTTATTTTGTAGCGCTCAAACGGGGTACATCTTTAGTACTAAACTTTTACCTAAGATCATTGTAAGAACATAATAACAACTGAATAAATAATTCTGATTCCTTATATGAATTTTCAATAATAAGACTACGTACGAAAATTTATTAATGTCTCAAAAAAAATTCGATTTATAAAATTTTCGTAGAAAATTGCCCACGTGCGAGTTACGCCGTTTATTCCCAGTAGTTTTGACAGTTCCTTTAATTAAAGGGCCTATTGAATTGGGAGCACATGTAAAATAATTGTACTTTTTATGAATATACAATTCAAAATTATACCTACTTCAAGTAATTATTTGTACTTACGCCTATGCTTTACTTTTAGTTTATAATCATAAGTATACTTTTGTTTGTATTTGATTTTTATTTATTTATACTTTGTTTATTTGTGTGTTGTATCTACCTAAGAAATAAATGATTGTATTCTTACCGATAACTAGGTACCTACTTTAATGTCTATCTTTAATTTTGTTCTATGCTCACAGACATAGAACTGTGAACCAAATGTACCAAGTACATGTATTTAGCGGTATGAAATAGCCATAATTACTTTTAGGCTGTCTTGTAACATTTTAAAATAAATATTCTACATATCTACCAAATTTTGTACTATAATAATAAATTAATAAATAATTCTGAACAATCCACACAGCATCGTCTAGCCCCAAGCTAAGCAGAGCTTGTGTTTTGGGCACCTGTAGATACTAATAAATATTAATACAATACATGATATAGTTAGATATATTTTATTATACATAGAAAATACACAGACCACCCAGAACAAATCATTGCAGATCGTACAACATTTTGTCCAAAGGCCGAGAATTGAACTCACAACCCTTGTGTCGCTTACTGCAGTCGGAACTTTGCCCGCCGCGCCACAGAGGTTGTCAAACTATCAACTACCAACACCCATTATTCAGAAGATTGTTATCGCCACGCTCAGTCAACCTAAATAGTTTCCAATACTCATCACTTAACTCTAAACAATCACTGAATTATCTACTAACAATGTGGTTGGATTCCGTCTGACTGAATTTTACTTGACTTTCTTGGTTGTTGATCGAATTAGCCGAATAGATAATATTATACAATTAAATATATGTTGCCTTTATTAGAGAATATTATTAAAGAAAGTTACAAAATACAATTGCTGTCATTTTATAGAACATTTATTAAATATAAGGTGGCATGGCAATCTTCGTGCCGCTTTATTTTATTATTATTTATTTTATTTAACAATTTTAGGAAAACTAACAGCTAGGTAAGTTAATTACAAAAATGTTGAAATTTAGAATCACAATCAATGGAACCAAAGAATTAATGGTGAATTTTATGTTATTCGACCTTTTTAGGGTTTCGAGATCGGTTTCGAAACCCTCATGGTCTTGTTCTGTCCGTATCCCTTCTTTCTTAAATATCTCAGTAACTACTGCAGTTCATCATCATCATCATCAGCCTTTTTCAGTCCACTGCTGGACATAGGCCTCCCCTAATGAGCGCCATAGCGCCCTGTCTTCAGCTTGCCGCATCCAGCATCTGCCAGCAGTCTTTCGCAAATCGTCATCCCACCTGGTCGGAGGGCGTCCTACACTACGTTTGCCGAGTCGCGGTCTCCACTCAAGAACACTTTTACCCCAGCGGTTGTCGGTTCTTCTCGAGATATGGCCAGCCCACTGCCACTTCAGCTTGCTAATCCTTTGAGCTATGTCGATAACCTTGGTTCTCTGTCGGATGTATTCGTTGCGAATCCTATCCTTCAGAGAAACTCCGAGCATAGCTCTCTCCATAGCTCGCTGAGCGACTTTAAACTGGTGGACCAGCCCTACCGTGAGTGTCCACGTCTCAGCTCCGTAGGTCATGACGGGTAGGACGCACTGATTGAAAACTTTCGTTTTCAAGCATTGCGGTATGGATGACGAGAAGACTCGACTACTGCAGTTAGTAACTTGAAATTTGAAATAATAATACATTTCGTATGCCATTACTGTTTTAAAGAAAAATATATATAAATAATTTATAAATATCTCCCCTTGGACCCCCTTCCGTGGGGTACCGAGTCTCATCGGGAAATTATCTGAGCGTCTAGTCAAATTGACACATGACCCGAGAGCTGGTAGGTATCTGGCGAAATTATCTGAGCGTCTAGTCAAATTGACACATGACCCGAGAGCTGGTAGGTATCTGGCGAAATTATCTGAGCGTCTAGTCAAATTGACACATGACCCGAGAGCTGGTGGGTATCTGGCGCACCGCATCAGCATTGCATGCTCAATGAAATAGCAAAGTCTCTATGCTGTCGGTAACCTACCTATGATAGTGTATCCTAATTATTTGTATAATTGGCAAATTTCATTTCATTTATTTTCAACTATAGGAACACAAAAAGGAGCACTTCGTTATATAAACAAATACATAATTGCCTTATGTCTAAATAATATAAAATTTAAATTAGAACAACACAAAAAGTAGATACATAATTAATAAAATATTCAGCTGTAAAGAGGCTACGTCATACAAGAATAATTAGCATAATTCAAATGTTCAAATGTTCGAAACCCTCGGCGTGCGAGTTATACTCGCACTTGACGGATCTTGTTTACAGGGAGATAGCGTAAGTATTGAGATCTAGTACTATTTTAAGAACCTAACTCGTATGGTTCGCCCCATAAGTTTTTTTATGTTAGTGGGGCGAAGATATAATACCTATACATATTTTATACATTACTATGAATATTTATTTTTAAGTGCGTGTATCAGTATGCTGCCAGTTTCGTCCTTTTTTTGCTCTGAAATATTATTATGACTTTTTCACGAAGTCAGCTGTTTGATTTTTGTCTTCTAAAATTCTAAAGATCAATCAACCGTTTAATTTAGAACATAGACTGTTTCATTAACGGTGGTGCCCTGATCTGAGCCCTATGTCTTTAGATTAGAATACCTACATAATACCGCTATATTATTCAAAGGTACAACTTTGACCTCAAAATGCTCATGTAATTACTTAGACCTAAAAGCGAATGTCAAACAAGGTAAAGTTGAATGTCACTTACAAGAACTTTATCCGATTGAAATAATTAGTAAACTACATACTTACTAAATATAGAATGTCTATGAGATGGTATAAAAGTTATTAGTTTACTAGTTAGATGTACTCTGTTGCTTGAGTTTTAACTCAATATTAATAGTCATGTTAGTTGAAGGAAATAAACAGAAGTAACAAAATGAAGAACTAAGAACAAATAAATAATGCTGGACAATTCACACCACATTATCTAGCCCCAAGCTAAGCAGAGCTTGTGTTATGGGATAACTGATATACATAATGTGATACAATACATAGATAGATATTTATTATTATACATAGGAAACGACCAGAACAAATATCTGCAGATCGTACAAAAATTTGTCCCAGGCGGGAATTGAACTTACGAAACAGACTTTCGCCCACCGCGCCACATAAGCCGTCAAGAACGCATTTGTGTTTTGTGTTGCAAATTTTAACTTTTTAAGCCTGCACCTATGATATTGGATATGATATGATATTGCTAACTAAATTACACATATAAAAGGGTCAGCAATGCAAATGTAATTCTTCGTCTATAAGCTGGTGTCTCTTTTTTTGTTTGTCACCTTGGTAGTGTAAGAAAAAACACAATTAATTTATTACTTGCGTAGATTGTTTTGGTCGAATATGGCTTCCACTAAAGGCTTCCACTCAGGATTGTGCTGGATGCACACTGATGTGGCCACCCAGCGCAGGTTTTCAGTGAACACCAGAGGGATCGTGTCACGTCACGATATCGTACCATGTTATTGCGTATCGTTGTAGACACATAACTAAAAAGATACATTACCAGATAGCCTTTGATAAGCTATCGTGGTTCACGTAGGTTGTTTCGTAGTTGACGGATATTTATATTTTTTTGAGTAACTACTGAATTAAATAAAGTTATTTTTTCAATCAGAGTGAGCACAGCGTCGCGTCATTTCTCGGCCTGGCTGAGATATGATGACTCTAACGTTCGAGACGTCACACATTGTGTGTTAGACTGATTTATTTATGTTTTTTTATAAAAAAGTGGTATTGATATGGATCAGTTGAGCTACTTGTGAATTGTTTGCAACAGTTTGTAGTTAGCTTAATTGTAAATTTAACTCTATCATTTGATCGTTTTTTTTTTGTAAATAAATTGTGTGAAATTGGTTTTGTTTTTGACGTTTCGGCAAGAACCAACCGAAGACAGAGCATATCGTTAGTCTTAGAAAACAAGTTTATGCCAAACATATTCACATTCACACTGATTAGGGATCCGCAAATAGTTAACTACCATCGATCACGCTGTCAAAATGAACCCTTCTATTGTCTCGAGGGTTCGGAAACTTGTAGAACTTAACTCTGTCTGGACTTGATGTATTGAGAGCATACTTTGGTTTTGGGAGAACATACGTATTGTTATTTTACGTTCAATACCGATCGTTAGATAAACTATTTAGGTAGGTATTACTAGTTTCTACAAGCGTCTTCGCACGCGTCGTTTAAGGTTATTTCTAGTCCATGGGAACTGATTTATGGCATAAAAAGAAGACTATGTTTTATTCCAGGCCTGAAACTAACTGTATGCAAAATTTCAGCTCGTTCTTATTTCGTATTTTTGAGTATAACTCTAGTTTAGGTTAATAAATTTAAAGACAATAAATGGTTTTTATTAGTAAAAATTAAAAGACCGAGTTCATGACACCCAAACAAAAACAGCTCGATCAACATCGATAGGCAGTGCTCACTTTTTGTATCAATATGAGTATCTGGGTAGTATGATGCACAACTCAGGGAACGTGGAATGTACTATACAGCATCGCATAGCCGCAGCGTGGCTTACAGGGCTAGAAGTGACCGGTGTTACTTGCGACAAGAGAATGCCAGTTAAACTCAAAGGTCTTATTTATAAAAATCCATCATAAAAACCAGTCATAATGTACGACAGTGAAACTTGAGCCGTAACGCAGAAGAACGTGCATACCATCCTAGTCGCCGAAATGTAGATGCTGAGGTGGATGTGTGGCGCCACCAGGCTCGACGAAATGTAGGCTGCGATGGTATGGGCACGAGAAGAGAGTCTGACTATGTAGGGAATTTAGCACTACAGCTTTCCATCTCCAGGAGAAGGTCCAGAGGAAGACCCAGGACACGATGGAAAGATGTTATGCCAAAGGACATGAGAGAGTGACAAGCTTCCGAAGACGACGTCGAGGATAGAGCGAAGTGGAAGAAATCAATAAGAAAAGCTGATCCCACCGGGGGACAATTTTATTGGTAAAACTTGACTTACGTGATATTGAGGAATAGACAGCAGCTTCCACTTTAATGGTTTTTTTTGCACAAAACCCTTATTATTTTTCGAAAATAAAGTTGACCTTAGATTATTCGGCTTTAACATCAGTTATCTACCAGTAAAATTCTCGTTAAAATCAGTCTAGCCTTTTCAGATTTTTTAGCCGGAACAAACCTACCGATAACATTTTTAAATAAATAAATCTATAAAAATTACTAGCTCTAAATTGTTTCGTAGAGCTGGAAAATATAGATTTTTACGAATGACTAAATCCTCTTGTATACAAAAATAAAAAATAAAAGGCATTAGCTTCATTTTGCACTGAAATAAATGACAGCTAAATTTTCTATAACAGAAGTATAAAAAAGCTGCAAAATGCTTTTATTGCAGAGTGCATCACGTGGTCTAAAAGCTCTATTTAGAAATTTGTGTGATTCGATTAGTTTTATTGAGGCAACTATGTAATGTTTTTGGTTGTGTGGATGGGAACAAATTGAAATTAATAAAACATTCCATTGACGATCGATGTGGCGCGGTGGGCGCAGGTCTGCCTGCGACGCAGAAGGTTGCGGGTTCGATTCCCGCCTCGGGACAAATGTGTGTTCGATCTGCAGACATTTGTTCAGGGTGTTCTGGTCGTTTTCTATGTATGTATAATAAAAAATATCTATCTATGTATTGTATTACATTATGTATATCAGTTATCTAGTACCCATAACACAAGCTCTACTTATTTTGGGGCTAGATAATGATAATAGCTGTGTGAGTTGTCCAGCATTATTTATTTATTTACTCCTACCGAAACAACTGAATAGTTGTATCGTTGAGAAAGAAAAATTGTTGATCAGTTTAGTTGGTTGGAGTGGAAGTACAGGTAAACTATGTAAAATACTGAATTAATATCGTTTTAAGGTCTAACGGGAAAGACTATAATTGCCCTTGGTGGCCACCAAACTCAATTTCCGCATCTCTACCTAAACTATACAAAATAAGACTTTTATAGTTACAGACTACAGAGGCTTTAAAGAAAGCTTATAATAGGTATCACAAACTGCCCACTGACATTTCTGAAATTCGTAATATAAGAAAACAATTGGTGGCGGCGCTAGTGTGGATCAGGTACGTAGCTGCGGCTGCAGCAATAACATTAGAACGTTTACAACGTTTTCATAGAAATAACGCGCCAAAGCCGCAATCTGAAACTAGTTTTTAATATGTGTGATTTTACTATTGGCAAAGTAATTAATGAAATATTAGCGAATAGCCAGGCAGGCTTAACTCGCATTAGTTATCTGGTTTGTCCCTAATTCATCATTATATGGCCCTGATTATTGTTTGTTGTTATTCGCAATATTGAAACCGATGTGAACTAAGCTTATATTAGAAACTGGAGCTAGTTTCACAAACAAACTGGGTTGCCAGGTGAATATTATATGTCTGGGTTATAGTTGGTTGCTTGCAGTTCTTGTATTATATAGAAATCACACTAATATCATAAATGTGAAAGTTTAGATGGATGATAATATACATGTTTGTTGCTCAATCACGTCAGAACGGCTGATCGGATCTGGATGAAATTTTGCACAGAGATAGATTATAGTCTGGAATAGCACATATTTTATCCCGGAATTACTACGGGAACGGGAATTGGAAAACACGAGGCGCTGCTAATTTTATTATAGATAGAAAACGACCAGAACACTCGGAACAAATATTTGTCCGGATGCGGGAATCGAACCCGCCACCTCTTGCGTCGACCTTCGCCTACCGCGCCACAGAGGGTACCTATCAAAGTTTGTATGAATATGAAATAGTTCAAAGTTGAATATTAAAGTTCTCTTTCAATATCAGCAACAGGTAGCTGGAAACTATCATCTTGAGCTGTTTGAGCGGAAATCATATTTCAGTTGTGAAAAGGGTAACGACTTCGGTGTAGCCCGACATAACATAAGCTCTGCTTAGTTTGGGGCCAGATGTTGTTGTGTGAATTGTTTAGCATTATTGTAGATATTAGATTTTACAACGTTTTCATTGAAATAACGCGCCAAAGCCGCAAGCTGAAACTAGTTTTTAATATAAATAGATACAATAATAATGTATAATATATTATAGATTCATATAACCCACGACTATTAAGTAGCCTTTGTTTGTCCCCGATTTATGAATTTTTTGATATGTTGGTATTTGTTATGTATAATAAAAAATATCTATCTAAGTTATGTATTGTAGTATGTATATCAGTTATCCAGTACCCATAACACAAGCTTTTCTTAAGTTGGGGCTAGATAATGCTGTGTGAATTGTTTAGCATTTTTCTTATAGAGATCCGTTCGGGCGATTATATTGTGGTTTAGGCGTACAAAGATAACAGACAGACAGATAGACAGACATACAAACAGAGTAACTTTTGATTTTATAAGTTTAGTATGGATATGGATTACCTATTAAAACAAGATGGAAGGGAAAGGTGTTAGATTGTAAGAAGGTTTGTAGGAAGGTGGTTACAAGTTTTGATTTCTAAGTAT
Organism: Eupithecia vulgata; assembly: GCA_946478455.1. Classification (NCBI taxonomy): domain Eukaryota; kingdom Metazoa; phylum Arthropoda; class Insecta; order Lepidoptera; family Geometridae; genus Eupithecia; species Eupithecia vulgata. The sequence goes on along the minus strand of OX297869.1, from coordinate 3,474,875 downwards.
AAACACCAAATTTTCAGTGGGTATCAGGTACAAAAAGGAAGTGGAAGTGGGTGCTAAAATTATGGTATTCAAGTTTTTTTTATATGTGTTATGCAAATATAACTAACTAGTGGTCTGAGCTTTGCACGAGTATATTCTATAGCCTATGTTAGGAACTCAGTGAAAGTGTGGATTTTTAACGGCAAAAGAATTTTTGAAATTGGTCCAGTAGTTTTTAAGTTTATTAGTTACATACAAAAATACTTATCTTTCCTCTTTATAATATTAGTGTAGAAAATAAATAATGCTGGACAATCTATAAGTACATCATAATCAAACGGCAAAATAAGCAAAGCTTGTGTTATGGGTAGGTACTACTATTATGCATGTATTATAGATATAAAACTTCCTCTTGAATCACTCTATCTACATACTTAAAAAACCGCATTAAAATCCGTTGCGTAGTTTTAAAGATCTGAGCATACATAGGAACAAACAGATAGCGATAAGCGACTTTGTTTTATACTATGTAGTGATTACATTCATACATAATCTCTTCATTTTCCTAAGTAAAAAGTGTGGCATTTTCAATAAAATAACTAGATAATATATTTATATATTACAAGTAGAAAAATTTACTTCAAACTTAATACGCCTATCCACGGATCTCTCACCTTGGAGTTCTCAGTCTAAATAGAAAACTTCGGAAATACTTTAGAGTCCGTTTAATTTATTTGTTTTCCATCTTGTGACTTTATGTGACGATAAATCTTGAGACTTTAGTCATATAGAAACCCCTCCAAATAACAGCAAATTTTCTGCCCCATAAAAAAAACAGAACAAGCAGGAAACTGTTGAAATAAAACATTTACAACGAGCCATAAATACTGTGCGTCTTGTTCTTAACTGCTCAACTTGGGTAATTTGTCGAAACACAAATGTGTACGAATTGGCACTCATCGATAGATGGTTATTTCTTTTGGGAACTCTCAAAAGGTTGTATTGGATTCAATAAAGAAGTTCAGATTAGAACCTCGTTTTAATTAGACTCCTAAAGTGTATAGAGATTTATTGGTTCAATAGATTGTTTTAGATTCGTAGTTCGTAGATTGCAGAAAATTTATCGTTGTTTGTAGAAAAATATTGGCTCAATTTGATCTATATTTTTTTCTATTTTCACAAGCCCGTTAATTTCCATATTTTGCATACTGAATCCTGCCACACAAACATCTCCTCAACCTCAGCAGCCTTTAATGGTCCACTGTTGGACGCAGGCCACCCCCTGATAATCACCTTTTTGGCTTTTATCTCATGGGGATAATAGTTATAGATCTATTTTGCTAGAGGCGCTGCTGCCCGCCCCCCAGGTATCTCTTAGTCGCCAATTACGATACCCATGGGAAGAGTTGAGGTAGTGCAAATTCTAAGCCGGCACCACGCGGTTTTAAAAAATTATCTGAGCATCTGGTCGAAGCGTCGCGTGACACGAGAGCTGGCACAGCGCATCAGCATTGCCAAACAGCGGGGCAATGCAGTCAGCGCGTCTTGGGCACGCTTCCGACTGGTATTGATATGGATCAGTTGAGCTACCTGTAGATTGTTTGCAACAGTCTGCAGTTAGCTCAATTGTAAATACTGGTTTTAATTTAATTTTATTATTCGATTGTAATTTTCTTTGATAATGATTTCTTTGGTAAGCTCTAAGTGAACCCTGATTGTCATTTATTTAGACGAATCAAAATCCCATGTGAACAAAGAACGTTCATTCGGCTCGAAGCTACGTTCTTATCATTTTTTCAGCGAATACGAAACAAAAATACCAAGCTCGGGCACGTCAAACACCAATAATGTCTGGAAACGACCATTTTACGCCGACCTCTCCTTTGTGAGACCTCATATCTGATTTGATACAAAGTGCTGTTCCAAAAGCGAATGGTTTTTGTATCTGTATTGTATTCGAGACGAGGATTCGGATAAGGGCGGTGGAAATTGTTTTACGTGACACATTATGTAACGAGCTGAAACTCATAGTACGTGGGGGGAATCGCAAAGCGAAGTGCGATTTCATTGAGTCGGGATTAAATTTTATTATCTATGTCTGCTCTATGGAAATAAGCGGGTTGACAAGAACTTTCTGTTTTATCTTCGCATGGAAAAACACGTAGGTATTCTGTTTTATAAAAGTGGTCTCAAAACAATTGACAAAGTAAAGTCATCTTAGAATACATTCCTCGCTTGGTTCCTGCTAATTATTGTTCTGTTGCCCTTCCTACTCAATAACATCCCATAATGGTCCACTACTGAACGCAGGCCTTATCCTGATAATCGCCTTTTTGTTTTTATCTCATGGTTCCATAGCCATGAGATAAAAAACAAAAAGGCGATTAATTAAAAATAAAATTCTTCAAAAAGATTATTATCGGACAATTAATTTTAATTGATATTTCAACAATTTTAGATGAAATTTTACTTATCTCTATGATCAAAACTGAACCTATGCGATATATTATTATACAAAATTATAAATATGCAGGTTTGTTCGATTCATAGTGATCAAATACGAATTCAATCAGTCCCTGTTCACAATAAATGTGGTTTCCAGCAATCATTTTATAGTCCGTAACGATAGTCCAAATTGAATAAACCATAAATCGTAGAGATACCAGTTGACTTCTCTTGCAACATTGAATCTCTCAAACTCAAACTCAATAACTTTATTTCTTTAGGCTTACAAAATAAGCACTTAGACAAGTCGAATTTAATGCAAGTCATAAATATGACTATAAATATGGGTAAATACCCGATGACAAATTTACCCTAACCCTTTAATTTTTGAATTATTTAACGTGTCTAAAATGTCATGTCCGATCTAAACAACTTTGATTATTTATTGAAGTTTTAAGAATCTAGCATTGACTATTGGTAAACAGTATTATATTATTAGTATTTTATTCAGAAAGAAAATAACAATCAAATAACAAATTTAAATTAAAACTAGTATTTACAATAGAAACAATTAAGCTATCTGCAAACTGTTGCAAACAATCTACAGGTAGCTCAACTGATCCATATCAATACCAGTTGGAAGCGTGCCTAAGACACTGGCTGCATTGCCCCGCTGTATAGCAATGCTGATGCGCTGTGCCAGATACTCACCAGCTCTCGGGTCACGCGTCGCTTCGACCAGACGCTCAGATAATTTTTTGAAAACCCGGAGAGCCTCGGTACCCCACGAACCTAGGGTCTCGACTCCAAGGGGAGCAAATGTGTAGGCTCTGTCGAGACCTGCATATTTGCGCCTCTTGAGATCTTCGGCTAAATCTGCCGCCGCATATTATTTATTAGTATTGTTTAAGTATTATTTATTCCTGTATTATTTTATTTTTTATGGGTATTGTAAAAACAATTGAAAAAGAAAATGACTTGTTTTTGCTGCTTTTCTTTTTTACTGATTTTAGGAGGAGATTTTATGTATGTACTTTTTATGTGTGTTCGTCGATTTCTCCGACATTTTATGGATCGATTTTAATAATTATTTAGCGATATTTAGGAACAGATTTTAAACTGGTCCCATATAAATCCTAGGGATTAGTATTTATCAAAAACAATACTTTTGAAAAACCACGACTAGCTACAACAATTTTGATGATATCTTCACCAATTCTTATACGATTTTGATGATATAAACGTTAATTTAGGTGATGAAGTTTGATACTCGACGAATTGACTTTTGATGTGCCGTACAATGTATTCGAAACATTTTCACTTGATAATTTTACAATCGGTATTAAATTATTTCCACGGGAACGTAAAAACTTGGTTTATAGTTTTCAAACCTCGCCAAATTAATAAAACCCTTCACTCAATCTAGCTTACACTATTGACATAGTGGTTAATAAACCAGCCTCTTTCTAGTTTTATTTTGTTCTATGGAAACACATATTGTATTTATCCAATAATTAATTTTGGGTTTGCTGTCCACCGCACGCTATAGAGTTTAATTTGATCACCACCGGTTTGCGGAATTACCCGCTCTGTTGGGCATTCCGATGCGGTTTGTGATTTGTATTCTTTATTTGTACTAAAAGGATTACCATAATTTCCAATTGATTGACCTTGTTCCGCATCACCTAGTTATTGGATTTTATAGTGATAACTATTATATTGTTAGTGTACATACCAGAACGTTCTGTATTACAGAGACACACAGATTTGCCATCATAAAAGCTACCAGCGTTCAACTAGTATAATATCGGCCATTATTGTGATCTCTTGTTTGAATCTACGGTAAAGTCCGTATTAACCGTTAGCAAAGCCAGCAGAAATTTTTAATATAAAAATAATAAATAAATGACCACATTGAAAATAGCTCTTTTTACTTTAAAAATTGCATTTAACTTAAAGTGACATAGCATCCTCTACTCTCCGCAAAAGATCCCCGACATCTATGATGATCTTAGGTCATTAGGATTTCTTTTTAATTTTCTTTTTTAATAAGTACGCCTCATTGACTACCAAAACTACATTGATAATGAACGTAATTGATCATGTTCAATTATCGTTAAAATATCTGTGATCAATATCTCAATACGTGAGGTTTGGACAGTATACATTTATATACTTATCTTTTACTAAATCTGTTAGTTGTTTGCCGATTATATAAATAAATATTTCTAGACAATATAAACAGCATCATCTAGCATCAACTTTAACAAAGTTTGTGTTATGTTATGGGTACTAGATAACTGATATTAATAATACAATACACTACATAAATATTTCACATTTATTATTATACATAAAAAAATACCCAGGTTATATTTTTTTTACAGTTTCTTTCGTGCATTCAGTCACATTGTCCAGTTTCCACAGTAAGAAATCGACACATAAAGGGCGGGAAAAGGTTTCATTTCACATTTTGCAGTTAAAAAAAGGTTGCAAAAAGCGCATTATCAACTTTTATCATCTAGCTTTCATAAAAACATAAAAATTGTATTAAGGGGCCACTAATATTATATAACAATCTACGTCAAAGTCTACATTTAGGGGGTATGGAACCCCCGGTAAATTGCAGAATTGGACAATCCTCAAATCCTCACCGTTTTCAAGATTTATTTAAAACTAAATAATAGTAGTAAATAGTAATCTTATAATAACAAAATATTATTAATATCTGATCTATCATAATATAACAATATTTTCTGTATTTGTATATTAAACTATAGCGGTCCGTCCCAGCTACGCAAAGGTATAATTATTCTATAGCCTATGTTACTCAGTGATAATGAGCTTTCTATCACCAAAATAATTTTCGAAGTCGGTCAAGTAGTTTTGAATTTTATTCGTTACAAATAAAAATAAAAAATCTTTCTTCTTTATAATATTAGTGTAGATCAATGTTTAAAATACACAGAGCGGGATTTTAAATCTTACTGGCAACCGCACATCCTTAAGACTAAAAAAAATATTACAACTACTACTTCACAACCATGTAAATATAAAATATATGTATATAGATTTTATGTTATTAAAATTAGATTCAATACACTTATAATAAATCCCGAAAAAATACGTAAATTTATAAAACCTTGCGAATTAATTGCAGCATTTTGTTTATTTTTACAAAGAAATTTCAACCTTATCGGTCATATTTTAATACTATATCGATTACACTTTGTGATTTGTTTTATTACATTAATATTAGATTCGTTTTAGAATAATATTTTAAAATATTTCCCACAGAACGTTCTTAACCACCACAAAACCTAATCTACAAATTAAATCATCAGATAAAATCTGACTTGATAATTTTCCATTCTATTTCACTTTTTTAGACATAATCAAAATCTTATCAATTTGATAACGATTAATCATATTTGATTTCCGACCTGTTAAAATGGTATTTAAAATGTAGAGAATCAAAGCGAGCTTGAGTTGGATTTCGAAAGCCTCCAAGATGGTTTCCAAGTGCTTTTTACTCCTGTCTTTGATGGTGGCTGTAGCCTACGGTGAGTCCTAGATTAACACTATGAACGATATATGATATATTTAACCACTAGCCCCATCCAAATATACCCATATGCCAAGTAAGTCAAAGGACTCATTAAGAGCGCAATTGGTGGCGCCGCCGTATGGTCCCCCATAATGGTCTGGACATACCCAGCAGTGTATAATATTATGTTTGAACTGATATGAAGATGATGATAAGGGCTTCATTTGAACCAATGCCGTTACAGGGTCTGTGGAAAGCAAGATGAGGAGAAAGGCAAATTAAATGTATATCAGTACAATATCATCACTCGTTACTACAAGTGCCAGTACAGGGGAAGTTTTAAAGATTTAGCTGTATTTGTCAAAGATCTTACTTAGATAATGATAAGGTCCATGCTCTTGTCAAATATGAAGCAAACTAACCAACTTATACTAAGAAAAAAACTAAATTATGCTGACTGACTGACGCCAGTGCAATATGTTTTATTTGAGTATTTTGTGAAATCCTGACGCTTTTTCATGTGGTTTGTTGACCTTTCGATAGGTCTCTAAACTAAAACCAACACGTTTTCAGCATAAAATTTGAGTTTCTTGACTCGTTCCCTTGGATTCGGACCAACGCAACGTGGACGTGTCAGGAATAACTCATTTATTCCTGTAGGCTTCCAAAAAAACAATTAGATCCGCCAATCTTAAATGAAGTATTATCAAATAGAAAATTCAGTGGAAATTGACTACTACATACAATACCGTTTAATTTCAGGGCAAACTGTCAACGAACTGCGTCATCCTGACCAGACTTTTGAGTACCTCTCCAACCCACTGATCGGCAAGGGCATCGGCATCCCCATGCTGATCCTCGACAAACTTATCTCCTGCCACGTCATCTACCCCAACGGTGCTTCATACGAGATCTTCCCAAACTACAACGTCCCACAAAGTCAGTACATCGTGAGTCACTCTGGTGGTGCGTTTGATTCCTGTGGTCTGACCTTCCTGAATGCTCCCCCTGAGTATGGTGGCACTTATGAGCTCTTGGGTCTTGTGGAAAACACTTTCACTGCTCCTGGTACTAGGACGCTAAACATGCAGAGGTACCATGCGGAGTTCTACTATAGCGACTCTTGGCAGATTCCTTCTGACCAGTAGGTTGTTATAAGTATTAACTTAATAATACAACCATAGTGTGTATCTTAGTATTTTGTGTTGACCGAAAATTTTCGCAAATTGTTTTATAATTATTATTTTTTTAATTATTAAGTAAATTTTCTATTTGGTCCTGACATAAAAGTGTTTTTGTTAAAATATCACCAACATCACCACTAGCACCACCTCTCTTAACTATATTTTTTAATTGATTACGAATGTAAGTGGGTTAGCTACGGACCTTATTTGTGTTGGAAGAACACCCACGTTTCATCCCCTTCTTTTAGGATGATTGCGGTTCCAGACGCGCGCGTTAAGCATCCCTCCGAGCACTTAACGCTCCGCTTACATCCGTAATGAATTCGTCAAACTACGATAGTTTTTATAGTATTATATTTTTTTATATTTGCAGTGCCTATATGTAGCCGAATATAGACGTTAGGCATTCCAGTTATTGAAAACTTGTTTTTTACCAGCGGCTTCGCATGCGTTGTTCGACAAGTCTTAAGGTTATCCAATTTCTATGGGAACTGATCTATAAGATTAAAATTAGCCTATGTTTCATTATCTTTTATCTTATTTTTTTTTCTTTTATTATTACTGAAGAATACCTGTATGCAAAACTGTCAAGTAAGTAATTTGAAAAAGTTGGAACGTCCATCCATCTAAACCTCAAATTTTATTCGTTTATTATATTGATGAACGTCACTCAATCATTATAGTGTGATAGTTTGATGTTGTAGTGTTTTACACATGGAATGATTCATGTGTAAAATAAGTAATCTATTTCTATCATCAGTCAAAGATCAAAGCCCCAATTGACGACTGTTTTAGACTAAACGCTCTTCTCGATAGCCGCTGAGGTCCTGTAATTTTAAACAGGCTGTAGTGCCTCGCTAACAAAATACCTGTATTTGTATCGGTGTTTGTTGCGACCGCAGCTTTGGACGTTGGAATTTGTGGGTGGCGGACCGGATTCCGCACCTGCTCTGCGGCTTAGCTGATTTCTGGATAATGTATTACTGTATGTAAAGCTCGGATAGTTTATAATCATATTTTATTGAAAAGTACCTACAGTTTAGCTATATAACGGAATGCCAGTTTATATTCTGTCACTTACTACTTCATTATTTTACGGATAGATTTCGTAAATTCATAATTTTGCGTTTGATTGTAAGTGCTACGGCCCAATTGTTTTTTTTTTCGGAAAATTACAGTGTCTAGGATTTTTATAATTTTTCAGGTTTTAATATCCTACGGTGACATATAGGTACAAAGGGTTACACAACTAAAGGAATACGTAATGGTGGAAAATACTAAGTGACTATATCTATCAGCTTTATCATCGAAGCAAAGCACAGCAGCCGCAGAAGAGGGCTGTTCGTGCAATCTATAACATGAGTCCCAGAAAATCCCTGCGTGATAAATTCAAAGAAATTAGCATAGTGACTGTTCCCTGTCAATATATTTATTAAAATTTGTTTTACACTCATAAAAATATCAAAAGCTTTCCTAAAAATAGCGATAAACATAACATAATTACTAGAAATAAACATAAACTTACTGTGCCCACAACTAAGTTTCACAAAATCAATGTATCTTTTAAAGGGCAATGTATACGCTTCTACAACAAGACTTCTAGTGAGTTGCAAAATCTATCAGTAAATGAATTCAAACAAATTGTCAAAACCTTTCTGTGGAAAAAGGCCTACTACAAAATATCAGATAAACTAGAAGATAAAATAACTTGGCCATCCCAAACTATTTTTTGCTCCAACTCGAAAAATAACAACTAACAGGCTCAAGGTTTTTTTGTCGCTTCTTTACTATATCTACATACCGAAGCGACCGAAATCAAAAATATCACTTTATTTCCGTATCAATGTTTTATTTTAAGAATTTGATCTTTTCTAAGTGTACATTTTTGTATTTATGGAAATAAAGACATTTTGATTTGATTTGAAGCTAAAAACATATTTTCTAAATTAATGCCTCAGTTTTGGTAGGTAGCGGCAAAAACAGGAGCAATATTTTTTATTATTCTTGAGGGTAAGTATGCCAGCAGCGCGGGATATTTCCTTCTTAAAAAAACGAATATCTGCTTCTAGTGCCGCTCCCGCTTTTGCTCCCGTTTCCGCTCTAAGCAAGTTCCTTGCAATGCAAGTTCCTTGCAATGCAAGTTCCTGACTACTACTTTGACTAGTTCAAGGTAACTTGGACATCCAAGTCCGATAGTACCAGAGACCCTTAGTGAACTCGATAAACCTGTTAAATAGTTATGGCAGTTGCCAATTTCTGGCCACTTCGCTAACTATGATAGGCACTTGGGACTTTGGTTCTTATTAATTTGAGTATAGAAGTTATTTCAGTGTAACCTAAGGGCATTGACGGACTTGATTTTCCGCAACTTTGTACTTTTATTTTGCTATTGCATAGAGGTGGATTTACAAGCCTTAGCCTGAACTGGTGTAGGTACTGTTTTATTGCCGCCAATTTTGTACAATGTTCAAAACTACCTAGAAACTAACGCCGGATGCTTTAAACTCGCGTTCCCGTTTGGTGTAAGTCAAAAACTTATAAAAATGGTAGCCTAATAGAACTATCATTAACCTCAACAGCCTATAATGGTCCACTGCTGGACGCAGGCCTCCCCCTGATTTTTTATCTCGTGGGGAGTAGTGCCCATAATCCCCACGCTGGGCATGCGGGTTGGGCATCACAGTTCGGTTGTAGATCTATTCTGCGAGAGGCGCTGCTGCGCGCCCCCCCCTCCCAGTCCGACACCCCGGGAAGAGTTGGGGTGGTGTAAAGGCTTAGAATTGGCTTGAACTATCATTCAATTCAATATATTTGTTCAATTTCAATTGCAAATTTTCAATTAGAATACACTGAAAGTTAAGTGATTAAATGACATCAAGTGATAATATTTTTCTGTGAGACAGGGTCTTATCAGAGATAGTAACAATGTCGCATCAAGATAGAAAGGTATTAGTGATATGGCCGAAATTGAAACTATAATTGACTGTCAGTTGCTAGGTCCTACTAGGTTCGTATGCTCGGTCTGTATACATACCTATACATACTTTGCTTTTGGTTGGTTGTTAACAGCTAAATATGATGTAAAAAAAAAGTTGTATCATTTATTTCAGGCAACATTAGTCTAGTACAGGATGTGAAACCGTAATGTCGGTGACGTGTGACACTCAATATGTGCGACCGGATATAGCACATTCTTCGGCCAGAAATCTTACTTTGTGAAGGTCAAAATATTCTCAGTTGGAATACGCACCACAAAGGATTTAAAATCATTTTGATGCGACTCCAACCGCTCGACCCTGACCAAGGTGTTGTTCTTCCTCTTCACATACATACATATCCACGATCTCCTCCACTTTCGTCGTATAGTGAAGCTTAGACCATTAGTAGTTAGGCCCGGTCGGAGAACCGTCACGCTGTCGGCTGCTGGGTTTCTTTTTCCTCCGCAGTACCTCAGCATCACACGGTTTTCTCTCACAAGAAGCCGGAACGGGTGCGGTGGCGCGAACGAAGCGATTCGCAACGCTGCTTCTTTTTCCTATATAGCTATCGTTGCCGAATCAGCAGACAGGCAGCTTCCTTTTTTCAATATAGCTATCGATGCCGATATCGATGAGGCAGGCAGATTACGGTAGCAAAGGCATGTGTCGCACGTGTCGATCCCACGCTCAACTCCTCCTCGTCGCTCAGGGTTGTTTCCAAACGGGGGGGGGGGGGGGTGTTATTCCAAAAGAATTCCCCCACCCGGACTCAAGAGTCTTCTCTTGAGTCTTATCCAAAGTATTCCATGTATGGGCTCATATATAATGATACCTTATCATTAAAAAAAAATTATTATAGAAATTGAGGTCATCAAAATCTCTTATAACTTGAGACCATAACTTTTTCGGTATTGTATACAAAAGGCTTGCCGTTACTGACGAGCGCCCGTAGAGAAGTAACCTTTAGTTACGACGACGTACCGAGGGATTTCAGATTTTACAGTGAGCGATAAAACGTAGTGAATTAATGATCTAGGTACTTGACTAGATCGATCATTTCATTAAAAAAGTGGGGAAGTACTAGTTTTCTAAATACCTTTATAAAATCTTAAACTTTTTGATTTATTTCACCTCAACAGACTTTACAGGTTCGTCTAAAATTGTAACTATTTATTTATCGTGTTTTGACGAGTCATAGCCTCATCTATAAATTTAAGTGCCATTATCATGTTAACTGTTTCATTTTTATGATGTAGACGACTAACGATAAACGATCTGAATCTAACTTATGTAGGTGGACAACACTGATACCGCCCTGTTTCGCGGTAGCATCACGTTCTTGCAGGTACGGTTTTTTGCAGGATCCTGACAAGTATGCTTAAATACTAGCTAGCAGTCACACGAGTATGCTTTTTAAAGGATCATTCAATTATTAATACATTACAAACTGTATCCAGTTGTCCAATAAAAAACGGGGGTCCGTGGGAACGGGGTGTTAGACACCATTCCAAACCATAAAGGTAGGTACCGAAAATCCAATCAGCCGTCCGGTAACTCAAGCAAACAAATGTAACTCTAATTTGCATACAAAATAAACGAGATAGCAAGGGAGGGAACGGTAAATTCAAAGATAATGTGACCCGAGGAATCTTGACGCTGCGGTGGACCTTCTTCCGTGCAAATATACGAGGGACCCCTCTCACCTCTATTACTATGTATGAACGTCTAAATAACATTAGGTACCTACCTACTTAAGAGATGTATTTTGTATCTAGTACGGGGAGATATTCTATATAATTCATAACTATCATAAGTCACATACTCAATATTTATAAATTATGTAGTTCTTAAATGAAGCCATTAAAATGAATGATAAATTATTATCATCATCATCAGCCTATACCAGTCCACTGCTGGACATAGGCCTCTCTTAATGAGCGCCATAGCGCCCTGTCTTCAGCTTGCCGCATCCAGCATCTGCCAGCAGTCTTTCGCAAATCGTCATCCCACCTGGTCGGAGGGTACACTACGTTTTCCGAGTCATGGTTTCCTCACAAGAACACGTTTACCCCAGCGATTGTCGGTTCTTCTTGAAATATGGCCAGCCAACTGCCACTTCAGCTTGCTAATCCTTTGAGCTATGTCGATAACCTTGGTTCTCTGTCGGATGTATTCGTTGCGAATCCCCCTCTGAGCATAGCTCTCTCCATAGCGTATTATTATAAATTGTTTAAATTTACGCCTTATTAGGTATCATAAATTACATTTCAAAATCGTTAATTGATTGGGTATACCGGGCATATTCATGTTATTTTTATTGCGTTACGTTTATTGTCCATATTGTAGACTGAGCTGTTCTTTTCAAGGCTACTTATTGAATCTTCTCTTCAAACCACAATTCTTGAACTACCTGCCCGCCTGCAAGGGCAAGTGGCCTTTGCGGTTCGGACAATTAGATATAACCCATTAAGATACAGCTAGAATAGTTTGTTTCAGTTACTTACATAATATTATGACTTATGGTATTTTGCTTTGGGGACAGGCGGCCGATATCCTTGGATATCTTTAATCTCAAAAAAAGGCGCAACAGATAAATTTAAGCCACGTGAGAGGGAGCGGGAAATCATTTATGGGCAATGGCGTACGCTTCAATAAAAAGCTTTCATTTGAAGCAGTTTGGCTCCCTATTTGTAAATTATAAACATAGATGATTTATTTAACTTCTTTCACTAGTGGACAAAAAAATGAAGTAAATAGAATCTACATTAAAACACTTTTTTTCGCATTGATAGTTTTGATACTATTTGAAAAATTGTATATAGTTGATAAACAGTTGATAAATTTGACTTTTTTTCTATTATTTGTGTTTCACAGTAGGTATGTGCGTATTTTATCTAAAAGCTAACTTAAACCGTTCTCCGTAAGCCTCTATTGATTTTTTTAAGTTAGTACCTGGTATGTTAACGAGTATGTAGGTAAGTAAGTACAGTCGACTGGTCTAAGTGCTTATTTTGTAAGCCTAAATAAATAAAGTTATTGACTTTGGCATTGCTTTTCAGGCACTTTTTTAACGTAACATTTTAAATGACGGCGTGGATTGCGCGCTGGTCATAGAAGTTGCGATACAGTTGTAAACAGCCTTTCCTTCTGCTCTTCACGTGTTGCAACTTGGTCTCTCTAGCATTAAATAACTTGCCGGTCGTTTGGTGTCACCTTGGGCGTAAAGATACTATAGTTATTATGTGCATAATAGGGCGAACCACTACTATAGTTATCCGAAGCTTGCTCTAAACTATGCTTAAATAAAATAATCGCCTTTTTAGGTTTCGGTACCTAAAAAAGGAACTGTTACAGGATCACTTTGTTGTCCGTCTGTCCGCCAGTCAACCATTTTTTCTCAGAACCGCGTGGAGGTATCGAGTTGAAATTTACACCATATACTTACTTCTAGGAGCCGCAATATAAATCAAACTTCTATGTCAACCCAATCAAAAGTGACAGTCGTTTATGCCCAAATATATAGAAATTTCTTAAGGAATCACATGCACACAAAACCTATAGGGTACTTTCCATTGACCTAGAATCATGCTATTTGGCAAGAAACAAGAACACACACAACAAACTCTTAATTTTACTTTGACTCGCACTTGACGTTTTATTTTCAATTATACTGTAAGGCCTGGTTGACAAGGAAATAATCGTATACCTTCCACACCTTTTTAACCGTAGACATTACGGGGCTTTCACACGGTATATTTTTATAAGTCTACTGTAGTGTTTTTGTTCATACTGTACGCAGTATGTAAAGATATGTCTTTAGATAAAAAAGTACACCCTTATTAATGCTGGACATCGTCAAAAGTAGTAACTTAATATAAAGTTTTAATTCTCTCAATTACCTATCAATTGCACAGAAGTGCAAACATAATTTAGTCTCGAAGAAAGAAGAAAACCCTATCACCCTATGATCAGCTTACCTCAGCGTTTCATTACAATGAATTTAATTCATATTACTACCTATTTAAACTGTCTCTGCCCAGTTTCAACTAAACTAACCCCCCTATTACATCGTTACCAGTGGTGACCGCAAGCCTATTGTCCATGACCCCTCATTAGACCCCACTTAGCAGTCGACGTCCTTTATAATCCGGATGAAACAATTAACCTCTTGCACAATATCACCGAATCTCGGACTATCGCGACTAAAATAACGGCTTTCAGGGAATTTGTAATTGGAACTGTTTATAGAGGAAAGAGTCTTTTTTGAAATAAGGGATTCAAGTAAGTGGAATCAGATATTGCACTCTAAAAACTCTTTAAATGTTCAGTTTTTGCCCATTGCTAAATATAAGCCAGGTGTTATAGACGATTTGTTAACGTGTAGTCCAAAACTCGATTCGTTCAATTACAATTTTTACACATTTCGTATAACATGCATATCTGTCATTATTAACGAGCTCGTCACAAACGTTATTCTGTAAATCGACAATATTCAGCTATTTTTTCGTTGTTTTTTTTTTATCTTTGTTATTTAGAGTTACGTTTGCCCTGTAAATATACAAAAGAATTAGTTTGCGAAAGAATAAAGACCAATGTAAAAATAAACATCAGGTAAAGTTCCATATTAAATGTATTTAATTGCACATGAAAAAGTAGTCCTTGAGTATAGACTTTCTAACTACTCACAAGTGAACTTATAATGAACCATTCAAACGTTTTTAAGGTCTCGCTACACTAACCGATTTACATTGCTATTTTTACCACTCATTTGCACATTCTGTTTATTGCATTGCGCAATAAAAATTTTGCTGGGTGAGTAGTGAGAGTAGTATCTCTTAAATAAATAAAAAAATGCATAACATTGTGCTCGCTTTCTGTTACCAGAATGTACTAAGGTCACTCAGGAACTACTGTTTACGTGAATTACATCTTATATTATAGTATACAGTAGGGTTCGATTCTCGCCTTGGGCAATTGATTGTTAGATCTGTAAATATTTGTAACGTACGTTCTGGGCTTTTTTAATATTTCGCCATGCACGACTTGTTTTGACGCTGGCAGTACGCAGAGTCGTGACAAGTTCTGTGAATACTGAACAAGAGATTCAGTCGTTCTAATTTATTTCATATAAATTATAATTACGCACCTGAAAATAATAAACGCAGTTTCTTTTAAACAATCTGTAAATCAAACAGTTACCTAGTGCTAGTGGTAACGAGATGATTGTTTATCACATTTAATTTCTTTTAGTACCGTGTTAATAATATACTTAGTAAAAATCCTTTATTTCGAACAATATATCTGTCGACTATTACTATTAACTATTACTAGTAGGCCGTTGAGCCCGAAAAGCTGTTTTCGAGAAATCGGCAAAAAACACGCGAAACGCTATTTCCAAAGTATTGTGACATGAACGAGGGCTGGACGTGGACAGTACACATCAATTGCGATTTATTAGTGCTATTAACTTTATGTTCTTAGTAAAAATCCTTTTTTATTTATATTTGTATATTTTTTGTATATTTACTAACCAGATTATAATATTGGAACAAGGCAAGTCATGTTGTACAAATCAACAAATCACATTCAAGAAAATTTTATTATTAAAAGATTTATACGCTACCTATCTTTTTTACTCTTAGGAAAATTTTCTGCTGAATCAAAGATCCTCTCTATTCATGAGTTTAGAACAAAATCGAACGAAGAACGAAACCATTTAGTGTCAACGCTGATTTCTTGGGCTAACAGCAAACTAAAGTTAACGTTAAGTAAAAAAAAAAACAAATGTTGTTAAAAAATATTTGACACACCGTTATACACCTATTCAACTAAATGAACACAAACGAATAAATCTGACTGTGTAAAGTGGACAGTTTCGCAACTTTTTGTAAAGGTGATAAAAATGGGAAAGTCAGCGGTGCACAATGTGGCCTGATGATGGCTATTTAGCATATCAATTGCGTCGTTATTTTTTCAGTAGGTATACTTATAAAGTTTTACTGTAGGCGATTGGGGATTAAATATTTCTCTTCACATCAAAACTACTTATTTATTTATTATTTATTGATATGCAAAACAGAACACAACTATAACAAAAAAAATTGAAAATCGGTAGAAAATATTTCCTAGAGTTATAAAATAAGGTACCTTTTGTAACATTGAGACTAATGAAGATATTTTATGAGCAAAAATTAAAATTAAATATAATAATGTTAAATACAATATATATACCTATACCTTTATATTTATTGTATTAAACAATAAATACAATTAAAATTAAATACGAAACTGACTACTCGTAAAAAGCAAAATTTCAATCGCCATTTAGTGTGAAAGAGTTTCTTGCCACTTTTTCAAATATATTCGGCGATCATGGTCTACTTTCACCTGTTTTGGAGATTGCAGTTATTGGGGATAGCCTGTATTCAGGGTGTAACAAAAATTAACGTCCAAACTTAAAGGGGTGGTTCGATCACTGAAAGCGAGAAAATATTAAAACAATGCTGACTATACGAGAATACTTTTTTATAACCATTAAAAAACAGATTATTTTAAATTTAACATAATTAAAGAGAACAGCAATGGATTTGGCAGCCTTATCGATTAAGCGATTAAAGCTTCCAGGCAACCACTATTAATTTTTGAAAAAAAAAAAACACTAATCTTATGCATGTGTTTGTCATTGAAAACATATAACTGTTTAAATCCCTCTTAAAACACTAAGCATCTCCGTCGCGGATCGTTGACCTGCGACATCAACGGGGTGGACGACACGCGTTATGTGCGGTAGGTGGCATTTTTCCTCGGTTCAATAACAATAAAGCAAGTTCTTCAGTTACTGTCTAGTCTAGTAAACATTTCGTTTTTTCTAAATAATTCAATTTTATATCATCAAAGCTAAACCCTCTCTAAAAGATTGGTCCGTCATTTTGTTACACCCTGTAAAAAAACCTTACCGTACCGTATGAAGAACCGCCTAACAAAAATCTGCAACTCATGTAAGTTGCAGATTTTTGTTAGGCGGTTCTTCACGAGTTAGCTATAGCCAGCTCACTGCCACTTCAGTCTGCTAATTCTTTGAGCTATGCCGATAGCTTTGGTTCTCTGTCGTATGTATTTATTAAGAATCCTAGAGTTAGAAACATTGTAGTCTCATTGGTAACTAACACAAAAAACGTAGCTATATGTACTTGAAATTGACCTTTGACATAGACTTCGTTAGACTGCGGCCGAGCTGCACATAAGCGCCTGGGTAGTGCATAACAAGATTTTTATTGGTTCACAATTACACAAGAAAAAACAGAATCAAGAGAATTAATGAAAAAAACAATATAAAGCTTTTTGACCAAAAATGTTTCCACATACGGTGCGTACCGTAGTGGCTGGAAGCACACATTTTTTGTTTCCGCTGCCTAAACCTATCAAGCTGCGGCGGTAACGTTTTACCTCCCAATCATTCGTGACATCGGACCCTCGAATAAAATGCTGTGAACTTTACGAGGATTGAATTTATTGGTCACCACAGCCTTTAGATATAGCTAGGTCGAGTTTTTAACACATTAATTGCCAACGAAGCACAGCAGACATTTAAGCTAAAGTTGCAGGTTGCACCGCAGAGGCTGGGTAGTGAATGCGTTCACTAACCTAACCTAACCAAATAAAAAAACAAAAAAAAACCTAACCTAACCTAACATAATGCGATGAATGCGTATAGGTTCCATTATGATTGGTTTTCACTGAAGCTGTTATAGAGGTGGATTAAAATGCTTAATATTTCAAAAAATATGTTTTATAGGCCAATACAATTGCGATAATTATTATATAAAATAATTAAATATGCGAAAGTTAGGTATTCTGCCCATACCATACGGATGAACTGGTCATTATGTAATTTTGCCGGGATGTACATAGTATTCTAAAACCTTCCCCGGTCTATATCCTTACATATGCTTCTTTTTACTCTGGCAAACGCGTGGAAAGCCGAGTGAAGAAGTTTTTTATTTTCTTTACCTCGCTCTTGAATCTAGGGAAAAAATATTCAAGTCACAATGATAAGATAAAACCAGCTTCTTAAATATAAGCTACCAATACAATAAAATGACTACCAACAACGGTCTTAAAATCGTTGCAAAATATAACAGCCAAAACCTTTATTACACACGCTAGATTAATTTATAACACAGGCTGTGTTATAAATTTAGTGTGTGACGACCTGTAAGATTATTATGCGGACGTGAAGCTGTAGTGTTTTTTAAAACAAATTGTATGCCTAAATAATATTAAAGTCAAGGTTCAAATTGTGAATGATGATGTGTAAGACTACCTACTAATAGGTAAGGTGAAATCAAGAAATTCAAATGTTGTTTATTTTATTCAGACACTAGCTGATGCCTGCAACTTCGAGCAGACAGAACATACAAGAGAATTGTATAAGATAAGACTTAAAATACATTAGATATGAAAATGAGTGATGACAAAATTTGTCGCAATGAATAAATTCAACTAAATCGTCATAACATGCCTAACTTACACAAAAAGGCTTAGTACAGATCATCTTGAGAATAAAAAAGCTTGGGTCGAGTTTTGCTACAACTCGAGAACTAACAACCTAACAAGGTAAAGGTTGCTTTACTTTACCTTAAACAGATTGAAATTGATACTAATTTTATAAATGCGAAAGTGTGTTTGTTTGTCCTAGGTTCAAGCCCTAACTAATCAACTTGATTTTTTGCAAAGAGTTTGTTGGAGATAATGCTGCTTTTAATCCAATAAATCAGTTCCAATGGGATAGAAATAACAAAAACAAAAAAACCTAATAAAACATAATAAAAAATAAGATTAAATCAAAGAGATCGCTTTATTAGTTACTTTTATTTATGATTTTTATTATAATTTTTGTGATGTTCCAAAAAAACCTGTAAGGTCAAATGGAACTAAACCACTTTGATGTGACTTTACGTAGCAATTTCGCGTGTCGAAATTATTCAGACCGCGTTTGATGGATGCCAGAAACTCCCAAGTCCTCTGATGCCAGACACAGAGCATTCTCAAGTAAGCGTCGCTTACAATTTATTATCTCATTCTGTGAAAAATCCCAACCATTTCCTTCAGAACCAAGAAGATGTATGGACCAATAATGTTCTTATACTGCAGTGGCAATTTTACAGAGATTTTGCTTTGATCTAGTATCATTATTTTGTTATGATAGAAATTATAAAGATCGCACGTTCTATTTCAAAGTGTTTATTGTGTGTTAAAAGTATATTGCTGAAGATAGGTCACAGAACGCTTATTTCCTTTTGCATTGCTATAAAAACCACCTAATGGTATCTATCATATTATTTCATAAAATAAGTAAGTATATCTACTTACTGTATGTTTTACGTGTTTTCGTGTGGTGCCGGCTTAGAATTTGCACCATCCTAAATCTTTCCGTGGGTGTCGTAAGAGGCGACTAAGGGACACACACCGGGGGGCGGGCAGCAGCGCCTCTTGCATAATAGATATACCACCGAACTGCGATCCCCAACCCGCAGGCCCAATGTAGGGATTATGGGCATTACCCCCCAATATGTGAAAAATCAGGGGGAGGTCTGCGTCCATCTGTGGACAATTGTATTGAATTAAAGGTGCAGTACATTTTATCAGCTTCATTATAGATCTTGGCCTATTTCTGCCAAAGGTGCGCCTGCGGCGCAGAAGGTTGTGGGTTTGTTTCCCGCCTTGTGACAAATGTTTGTTCTATCTGCAAATATTAGTTCTGGGTGCTCTGGGTATTTACTATACATAAAAAATATATATACATGTTATGTATTCTATTAAGTATATCAGTCATCTAGTATCCATAACATAAGCTCTGTTTAGCTTGGGGCTAGATGATGCTGAAAATTAACCAGCATTATTATTATAGTACAACATAATTTCCAAAGACGTTTCGCATAGGAAATGTAAGCAAAAAAAAAACTTAACCTTTAATAATTTCCCGAAATTTTTTGTGACATTATTAAATTTTCATACAAAATTTGCCCAGTGCGAACGCACTACAAAGCAAAAAGCTAAACTGAACCTTTTTGTGACCCACTCCTAGGGACGATGAGTGGCGACTTTTATTCTGCTCGCCTCTTTATTAGTCAAAACGAAGTTTCGAAGACAAACTTTCTGTTTTCGACTATTCCAACCAACAGAGGGGGTTGGTTTGAGCACTCATTGACTGGACAATAGGTCAGAAATCCCAATTTATCAGCCACTTCCAAATTGCTGATGGAAAAAAATATAAAACCCCGCTCGGTCAACAAATTCTTCACAAAAACCTCGGACGGAACAATGTCAGAAAATAAGTATTTCCCGTCGACAAAATCTGGTTCCGAAATTTTAATCTCTGGAGTTAATCCGGGAAGTAGACAACCGACCCAAATCTGTCTTAGTAGGGTAGACCGAGCACCTTATTCAAAAAGTTACTAACACTGTAACTAGTAAAAAATAAATTTTTCGCTAATGCAGAGCAAATTAATCAAAGGTAAACTATTAAAAAATTACAATTGAGTTTACAAAAATTGGTAATATCATTTTACCTCAAAGTAACTTCCTCCTTACTTTGAAGAAGGAGCTTCAAGCCTCTTCAAAGTAAGGTATAAAATATTTTATAATATATTCATATATTCAAAGAAAGAATAAAATAGAAAGATATTTTTAATTTAAATAATTATAATTTAATATACGAAGTTGCCTTTGGTGGCCACCAAAATCTATTTTCGTATCTCTGCCTAAACTAAATGGAATAAAACTATTACAGAGGCATTAAAAAAAGCTTATGATTTGTATCACAAACTGGAAGATAGATTTTTGAAAATTCAAGATACTAAATTAGGCGGCGGCGCCACTTTGGGTGGGGTATGCGCCTTAATTGATTATAGCGATAAATACAAATACATCGAAATAGTTTTTTTTTCAGCGATGATTATGCATTTTTCTTCAAGTTCGTTTTCATTAGCTTCACTTTGTAATATTACTACTAAAAATAAATAATTAAAAGTATTTTTCAAATCGTTTCTAAGAAAAAAATATTTATAAAGTAAAACTTACAGCGCTGAATTAATTTATGTAATTTCTTTTCTAGTTTTTAATTCGTTCCTATTCTTTAACTGTAAATTTCTTTGTTAATTATTATTTTCTATCCGGGTTAACTTCTAACCCCGGTGCTCGGTTGATCTCCAAAGGTTTTTTGTAACTCAATTAGGTAGGTTTTAACAACTGTTGAGTCGTAGTCTGATGAGACTTCTTGCTATTCCACAAAACCCGTGGGATTACGTTCGTAAGACTTGATTAAGAAACGAATAATAGGTTGGTAGATCCTATGGAGAATGAAGAAGCGTATTGTATGTACCAAATACCTAAGCCTATTAAGATGAATCATTTGAAAACGCGTATTTATAAATACTATTTAATACATTTTTTATTCGTATGATAAGATAAATGCTCTCACACTCCCGTGAACAATCTTGGATGAATTAATTCTTTATTAATGGCATTGTGTCTAGTAAGACAATTCTGCTAGCGTCAATGTCAAGTAATGGAAATAATTATAAATGAACAATCTTTCTTGGTAAAAAATATTAATGTAAATGTCAGTGTACCTATATTATATAAAACCACGTTGTCACCGTGAAATGAACGGTTTCCCATCAAAAAGTTCCAATAAATGGTTTTTCATTAGTTGATTCTGTGACAGTCTGTTGGCTTTTAATGGGGAGCCAACAGACTGTCACAGAATCAACTAATTTCTCTATGACAACAGATCTTCGGTCCTTACTTATCTCAGCCTATTAACATCCCTGAGCAAATACCATTATGATTCCAATTATGGCGGTCTTTTGCGGGCTCCAACTTTTCCTGATCCTCTCGACACCTTTTGAAAGGTGAAAATAGCAAAGGAATCATGTCGCGTCACGACTGCCAGGTGCTTTGTACAAACTTTAAACCTATAACTAAATGTATGATGATGATGATTCTTTGTTAATGGCAATATGAGTCTGGTTGGACTTTTTTCTGCCAGTTTCAAGTAATGGAAAATAATAGTAAAATATGAGTTATCAAGTTATGAAGAATGTTGACATTTTCAACAGAGCCAAGTTCGTTATCTAGCAGGGTACACCACGTGCAGGTTAGGTTGGCTTGGGAGACAAGATCTTTTAGTCTCTCTCAACTAAAAGGATTACATTACTTTTCGTGGTTTAACGTCGCTCTCCATCTTCTTGCTGGCATGGAAAAAAAGTATAAGCTATGAAAACCATAAACAACTTTAATAAATAACAAAGCTCGATGATATTATCGTAAGCGGTCTGAAATGAAAGAAAAGAGCTGTAAATCGACTCAGTAAATACAATACAAAAGAGGAATGAAACCAATTATTGTGATTATAACAAAAGCCGTGATCTTGGTAAATATTGTGTAGGAAAAAATTTGATATAGAATGATCAAGATCCGTCAAGTGAGAGTGCGACTCGAACGCCGAGGGTTTTGAACTTGTCACCTGAAATTGAATTTGGTAAATACTAGGAAGGTATGCATTATGTTATCTTGCAAATATTTTTGGTATAAATATGTGTAATGGTTTAACATTACTTATATTTATAGAAAATACGTATGTGTAACATTATCGTTGGCAGCAATTTTTATAGGTCTCTTGAGCATCAGAAGCGAAATTAAGAAGCATGTGGGTTTTAAGCTTGTCGCACATCTAAAAAGCACCACTACAACCCAGCATAAAATTATGCATTCAAAATAAAACTCGTCTCCTTAACTCAAAAAATTAGATGTACTTTATATGTCATCAGATCACAGACAGCTCGCGGACCAATCGATTGAAGCTTGTGAGAAGCCATTTTGTCACTGTAAGGTGTATCTAAAGATAATATGTATGTAAATTGGGTGAATTTGGCTTACATCAGAACATTTTCTCTCCGTAATGTTTATAAAAGCTTTGACAAAATACATAATAATCTGTGACATACAAGGCATGTGCCTTTTATGTCATAGATTATTATGTATGAGAGGAATTCCTCTTCATTTCAAATATTATTTGCAAGAAATTTTATATGATAGGTGGTAGCAGTGTGCGCAGAGCTTTCCCCAACAACCACAAGGCCGAAATTGGTCTAGAGCCTAGTTTTCTTTTGTTAATTAGAATAAGCTATACCTACCTAAGCCTTGTTACCAAATAAACATATTTAATGCTTATTTATTTTGAAGTGCGGGTCATAATGTCAAGGAATACCTACCTACCGTATGGCATCATGGTCATTTTGCACTTAGTGTCTACAATCCAAAGACACCAAAAATAAAAGAAGCAATGCTATTACAACCAAAAATATTAAGACACAGGTAAAACAAAAACATGCGAACTAAAAACAGAACTAAGAAACAGATCGGGAACTCAATAATATGTAGATCAAGCGAATTTAAATACAGAGCTATGGTCTATTCCTATTGCAGAGTACGTAAACAAATTCAATATGCATTTATTCGGAGCTGCCGTGGTTGCTTCATTTGAATAACTTTCGAGGATTTCTACTGAACCTTTCGAAGTTTCAACCTGAAGAATAGCTGGGACGAGAAAGTTCACCAGAGTAAAAAGTTGAAATTATAAATATTGCGTGAGCTATTTTATCACCACAAAGACCATTCAATAACTTTATACTATGAAGGTAGGCTTACAAAAAACCACTTAGACTAGTCAAATTTTATACTATAGATTATTATCAAGTAATAAATTAGGAATTAGAAATAATGGTGTCCTTCTTGCCTACATACTACATACATACTACATATAATTCATGTTAAAAAAGAGCGTTACGACGAAAAACAGTTATTCTTATAGTTAAAAGGAGTTCTCAAACACTTAAAATTCAAATACCTAAACCATTCTGAGAATACTAATAAATATTTTGTATTTATTGCATTTGTATTTTGCCGAATTCCTACAGCGGCCAATCACATAAGCATTTTTATCAGAAAAAAGAATGCAAACGAGGGGCACAAATTTTATGACTGACTCACTCATACTATTTTTCGACCTGCAGCACACACATCACTTTTTTTTATTATACTAGCAGCACCTCGCGGTTTCACCCGCGTAGTTCCCGTTTCCATGGGAATTCCAAGCTAAAATATAGCTTATGTGCTATTCCAGACTTTATTCTACCTCTGTGCCACAATTCATCCAGATCCGTTTAGCCGTTCTGGCGTGATTGAGCAACAAACATTCATCTATCCATCCATCTAAACTTTTGCATTTATAATATTAGTGTGATTAAGAGGGCGCAATACGCATCATTTTGTAAAAAGGATTGGCATAGAATTTCGCGTTCATAGGAGAGGGAAAAAGCATTTTTGCTTTTTGAACGGTGTTAGCGCATAAATCAAGTTTATGCTGATTAAAGAAAAATACACAACTTATGAAGAAACTGGTTTAAGGAACCACATAATTTTATAATTTATACGGATCAAAATAAAAGTCATTTCAATAGACCGTAGGATTCCTGAGATTTCCGCTCTCATATCATGTTTTTTTTAAATATCTTCTTTTCACATTTAAGGAATTAAATAAAAATCGAATTTTAATCAATTCGTTTTTTATCATGGAGATCCCGTGAATATTGAGATCTATGCCTAGTTTGACCACAAAACTAATTAGGTACGCCTCTTAAGACGATACCCCGAGCTAAACTAGCGTCGCCAACTATTTTACAGTTTAGGCAGAAATGCGATAATTGAGTTAAGTGGCCACATAGTGCAACATCGTATCTCTGCCTAAACACACACATACATAATAAAAATATGATAAAGGTATCACAAACTGCCCATTGAAAATTTTGAAGATACCTTTGTTCAACGAAATAATAATATAAAATAGGTGGAAGCGCTAGTTCGCAGATACGAACGAACACAATACTGAAATGGTTCGTGATAGTGCTTCGCGGGGTTTATAGATGTCGTGAAGGTTTTACGTCGGGTTTACAATGATTTTACGTTTACGGCGATGTCAGAAACGAATAGGTTGGTAATTTTACGAACATAGTAGTTTGTTTTTATGTTATGAGCTTGGTTATTTATGAACCATACTATTAATAAGTTTTATTTGTTGCATACCAAGGAATTAAAGCATGAAGTTAATAACATAAATAATCGTCAACAAATATCCATCCATCTAAACTTTTGCATTTATAATATTAGTGTGATTAAGAGGGCGCAATACGCATCATTTTGTAAAAAGGATTGGCATAGAATTTCGCGTTCATAGGAGAGGGAAAAAGCATTTTTGCTTTTTGAACGGTGTTAGCGCATAAATCAAGTTTATGCTGATTAAAGAAAAATACACAACTTATGAAGAAACTGGTTTAAGGAACCACATAATTTTATAATTTATACGGATCAAAATAAAAGTCATTTCAATAGACCGTAGGATTCCTGAGATTTCCGCTCTCATATCATGTTTTTTTTAAATATCTTCTTTTCACATTTAAGGAATTAAATAAAAATCGAATTTTAATCAATTCGTTTTTTATCATGGAGATCCCGTGAATATTGAGATCTATGCCTAGTTTGACCACAAAACTAATTAGGTACGCCTCTTAAGACGATACCCCGAGCTAAACTAGCGTCGCCAACTATTTTACAGTTTAGGCAGAAATGCGATAATTGAGTTAAGTGGCCACATAGTGCAACATCGTATCTCTGCCTAAACACACACATACATAATAAAAATATGATAAAGGTATCACAAACTGCCCATTGAAAATTTTGAAGATACCTTTGTTCAACGAAATAATAATATAAAATAGGTGGAAGCGCTAGTTCGCAGATACGAACGAACACAATACTGAAATGGTTCGTGATAGTGCTTCGCGGGGTTTATAGATGTCGTGAAGGTTTTACGTCGGGTTTACAATGATTTTACGTTTACGGCGATGTCAGAAACGAATAGGTTGGTAATTTTACGAACATAGTAGTTTGTTTTTATGTTATGAGCTTGGTTATTTATGAACCATACTATTAATAAGTTTTATTTGTTGCATACCAAGGAATTAAAGCATGAAGTTAATAACATAAATAATCGTCAACAAATAAAGAGGGCGATTAATCAAAAAATTGAGCAAGATGTGTATTTTGAAACACTTAGTTTTATGGTGACGAAAATTCCCTTAAAAAAATACGATAGGTAGAGAAAAAAGCCTGTAAAAGCTGAATAATCAAATAGAATTTGGGTTAATAAACTGGTTTCTTTTATCATAAAATATAAATTTCACGTAAAAATACGGTTTTATATGAAATGCTCCAAATTATGTGCGACATAAACACATTATATTTTTACTATTAACAGAGCTAGAGTTTTAGTACAGTAATCGTTTAGTTTTTCTATTTGATCATTAAATTTAAAAAAATCATAGTTTTATAAATAGCGTCATAGAAGGCTTAAGGTGAGGCGCTTATCAGAGGAGGCCGAGTCCAGCAGTGGACTGGTAAAGGTTGTTGATGATGATGATGATGAATGAGAATTTTGATATCTGGCATGTTTCATATTTGTTTAATAATATCCTACGCATGAATAATAATAATTTGATGAAGAGTTTAATACTCGAATTTTAATAATATTATATTAATTACCTTTTCGTAGAAGCAACGAGCATACCTACTTAAAAATAGAACATTCACTAATTAATTTCGAAAGATTTTCTGGAATGAAACAATTTCCAGAAATTCGAGTCTTTGAAACACTGAAACCAGGAAATCAAATAAAGCAAGTGTTTATAAAGTTCTGGTGAAGATTCGTTTAATGATATCAAAGGCGGTTTTAATTTACTGGGTTTTCGTAGAAAACCTTAATTTCTTTCATAGTCAATATTTGAGAATATTTTATTACCTTTGATGAAGAGTTTAATTCTCGAATTTTAGGGGCTTTTTCGGTATTGTTAAAAAGAAAAACATGATTAAGATTTTTTACTTTTGAATTGCGTTGTATTTATTGTATTAGGTAATGAATTGAAAAGTGAAAAAAAATATTAAAAAAACTATTTAAAAATGAGTATAACCCATTACTATATGGTTTATCAATAAACTTATACCATTATCTAGTTTAAGCCCTTGCCTGGTTGGATAAATCCTTACTTTTTCGAAAACATATTAATGAGACACAAGAAAAAACAGTTAAAATGTTAAATATTTTGAAGGTTCTAGCGGGGGCTTCGTGGGGCTTACATCCTAAGCACCTACGTCGTTTGTATATTGCTTTGATACGGAGTAGAATAGACTTTGGATGCTTTTTATACGACACAGCGGCGAAGACACATTTAACAAAACTAGATAGGGTTCAAAACACAGCGATGCGCATAATAGGCGGCTTTATAAGAACTACGCCTATACACGCTATGGAGTCCGAACTTTGTTTATACCCATTGCAGTTGAGGCGTGAATATCTTGCCACTAAATATTGTCTTAAAGCTCAGTCTATAACGAAAAACCCCACCATCGAGTTTTTAGACGAATTAAAATGTCTTTGTTTATCTAATTATTGGACTAGGAAAAAGAAGCCTTTACTAAATTTAATTTTTGTACAAACTCATAAAGAGATTATGAAGCGTTGCAACCCTTTGGAAATGTTTTCCTTGAATATTTGGATGTCTGACTTTAAAATAGATTGTATCAAAGTAGATATTGACGGCATTGACAAATCAAAAAAACAATATGACGATAGAGAGCTTAAGTGTTATACCCTATTTATGTTAAATGTAATATACAAAGACTGGCACAAAGTCTACATAGATGGGTCCAAAATGGAAAACGGTATAGGTGCAGCTTTTTATGATCCCAGTCGCAATGCGAAGGAAACTTACCGTATTATTTCATCCGGTAACACAATTATGTCGGTGGAGCTATTTGCGATCTCAGAAGCACTGTCATATGTCACCACTGTAGGCTATAAGAAAGTTGTGATTCTATCAGATAGCCGGAGTGCTTTACAGCATAATATAGCTCGATGCGCCTCGGGGATCCGAGGTGCTTCGGTAGCTTATGCGATCCTAAAGAAAATTTTATTTCTTTTAGACAATGACGTCCAACTGAGATTGCAATGGGTTCCTTCCCATGTAGGAGTGAGGGGAAACGAGGAGGTTGACCTACTTGCAAAATAGGCTGTTGAGATCGGAGCTGAAGTATTTATCGTACCGGAGTACACAGAGGTTACGTTAAAATACAGATATAAGGTTTTCGAAAAATGGAAAGAATTATATAGCCAAATATCTTGTACGAAAGGTATATGGTACAAAATAGTTCAGAGTGAACCTCCTCGTGTCCCTTGGTGGGTAAACAGTAGGTTGAAGCGTCACCTGATTGTTATAGCTCACAGGCTGCGGTCCGGACATATTCCGCTAAATAAGTTCAACCACCTCATGAGGAAGATTGATTCCGCTAATTGCGCCTCGTGCGGTGTCACAGAAGATATCCACCATCTTTTGGTGGAATGTGTTCGGACTCAGTCATTAAGAGATCAATTGATCGCTGATTTTCATTTGAATCTTGCAGAATTAGGTTTAGTTCAAAGTCTACTCTCCACCCCACTGTGCGAGGCCGCTAAGGCCTTGTACATAATGTTATTTAATATTATAAGATAAAGTAAGGTTGAGTTTGTGTTTGCAAAACGGGACTGGCATATTCGCTAAGCGAATAAAGTCCTTAAAATAAAAAAAAAAGAATAAAAAAAAAAAAAAATCCCTTGCCTCATTGTTTGGGAGTAATGCCAACACTGAGCTGGGTGTTGGCAATCGCAGTACGGTGTTCTCCTCTGCAAGGCCCGGTGAATCAACTCTTTTTGCAATTAGTTCTATGTGTAATGTCTGTGTAATGTAACTATTAATATTTGACGACCTCTGTGGCGCGGTGGGCCTAGGTCTGCCTCCGACGCAGGAGGTTGTGGGTTCGATTCCCGCCTCGGGACAAATGTGTGTACGATCTGCAGACTTTTTTTTCAGTGTGTTCTGGTCGTTTTCTATGTATAGTAAAAATATATATCTATGTTTTGTATTATATTGTGTATATGAGTTATCTAGTACCCACAACACAAGCTCTGCTTAGCGGGTTAAATTGTCTAAGGCTTGGGGCTAGATGCTGTGTGAATTGTCCAGCATTATTTATTTCTTTATTATTGTTTGGTACACAGGCTGCAGTTAGCTCAATTGTTTTTATTGTAAATACTTGTTTTAATTTAATTCTTTTTGTAATTTTCTTTCTTAATAAAGATTATTATTGTATCTCTA
The DNA here is from genome assembly GCA_946478455.1 of Eupithecia vulgata. Classification (NCBI taxonomy): domain Eukaryota; kingdom Metazoa; phylum Arthropoda; class Insecta; order Lepidoptera; family Geometridae; genus Eupithecia; species Eupithecia vulgata. Next base: position 3,445,435 of record OX297869.1, on the reverse strand, counting down.
AAAAAACTATTAAAATCATATCAAATCAAAAAACCTTAAAAATGTACAAAATGTAGGTACACTTAGAAAAGGTCAAATTCTTAATTATTCTTATCTATTGTGTATATCAGTCATTTAGTGCGCATAACACAAGCTTTGCTTAGCTTGATGCTGTGTGAATTGCAAAAAGCATTATTTTGTTTTATTTATTCCCGATAACATACAATGACATAATCTTACCGTAAACAGAATGGAAACTCAAGGAGTCTTTTCATAAGTACTAGCTGTTACCTGTGACTTCGTCCGCATGGGGTATAATTTCATATTTTGATACTTTTAATAAATGTATCTTCGAAAAATATTTCCCAACGGGAAATTTTAATAGAATTCTTAAATAAGAATATTACACAATTACATTATAATTTATCATCATCATCAGTCTATATTTGTCCACAGCTGGACATAGGCCTCCCCTAATGAGCGCCACAGCGCCCTGTCTTCAGCTTGCCGCATCCAGCATCTGCCAGCAGTCTTTCGCAAATCGTCATCCCACCTGGCCGGAGAGCGTCCTACACCACGTTTGCCGCGGTCTCCACTCAAGAACATGTTTACCCCAGCGGTTGTCGGTTCTTCTCGAGATATGGCCAGCCCACTGCCACTGCAGCTTGCTAATCCTATGAGCTTTGTCGATAACCTTAGTTCTTTCTCGGATGTATTCGTTACGAATCCTATCCTTCAGAGAAACTCCGAGCATACTCTTCATAATCTCTTATAATTTATACATAACATATAGAATATGGTACACAATTACAACAAATTTAAAAGTTTTATCAATTACAACACTAATACAAATCATAGAAAAAACCAGACATGAAAAAGCAAATATTTATAGTCTTATAAACACAAACAAAAAATTGGGAATCGAACCCCCTGTACGGTAATGGATACAGTCAGCAATGAGCGTCACCAATCACAAAATAAGTCTAATGCTGTAGTTGGTAGGTTCAGGTAGCTACGTGGCCAGTATTATTTATATAACAATACCTTATTTACCTATTTGTTTCTAATTAGAAATTGATATTGTTTTTATATAAATGCGACACCATATCTACGTTCATTTAAAACTTAAGAGTTTTTTCAAAGAGAAATGGAAGTGGGTGGTGATCCCATAAAAATGTTAAAATCTTGGCATCTTGGCAACCTTGTATAACAAGAATTTAAGAACTCCATGTTATTCTGCAACTTGCCGACTTGTGTTTTATTATGAATTTATGAATTACGGAAAATATTATTATGAATTTGTTTTAAATATGACAGCAAGGAATATCGCTGATTTTCTTAAAGTACATTATAAAAGGAAATGAATTTATACTTAAAATAAGAATTTTATTAAAATACTCCTTCGAAACTCATATTATAACGGTAATTATCAATCATTTGAGTTTTGAGCATTCCTTTTTTTGCGAAATTCATTTTTTTTGAGCTTCCAATTTAAAAAAATCTGGGTAGATCGGTATTTCTGTCAATGAAAACTATATGCGAAAATATTGGCAAGCTCAAAACTCAATTTATGGTAAACATCCCGCTAACTTTTGCATTAATAACCATAATAGTTTCAAAAGTTTTAATACACATCACTTACATCCCATTTCGTAATTCTTCCCAATTCTTTCAGTAAATAAGCACAAAAAGTAATCTCTATTTAAACGAACACTTTGCAACAAGCTTTTCTGAATGTAAACACAACATTTTTGTTACAATAATATCGGTGTTGGTTACAGAATCTTACTGGAATCTTTCCATGAATAAAATAATTATTCTAATAATTGTTCGTTCTTCTAAAACACTTTGACAAGAGTGGCGCCACGGTATGGAATGGTTAATTATTTGATAAGCTATGTGTAGGTTTTGGTTTTGAGGTTTTCTTAGTACGTTTAAGATGTTCTTTACCGTAAATAGTAATAATAATAATCATCTTTATTATTAAAACAAACAAAATGAGTAACAATTATTAATTATCATTGTGCTCACTATTTATATATAGTAATTAGATTCTTCTCATTCCTATTTGTAATGTATGCACATTAGTTTAAACTTATGCGAGTTTTTTTGATAATTTGTTTATACTTTTTTCGGATTTCGCAACAAGGTATATGTGGCACGCTGAAAAGTAAGGTTTTTGACAAAGTTTTCAAAAATACAACATGATGTATAGTATCATTATTTCAATACCTCCTTTTTAGGGTTTCTTAAATGAAAAGGAAAAAAGAAACCCTTGTAGGATCACTTTGTTGTCCGTCTGTCCATCGTCTGTCAGTCTGTCTATCAACCGTCTTTTCTCAGGAATGTAGAAAGTAATAAATTTAAATCAACACCGAATATTTACATCTGTAACCCCTTGGAGCCGAGATAAACAAGAAATCTTTCTGGGTACTGCCTGTTGACCTTATATCATGATTTAGCAAGAAGCAAGGTTTTATAATATTACAGCACCCTCACATTGATAACTTTACTATTTTCTATTTATTACGGCAAACCTAAACCTCCATATTTGCCCCGAGTCGGAAATCAAACCCGCAAATGCCGGTCTTGTTAAGTAAATCTTGTGTTAGTAAAATGTTTGACCGTATCGAGGTCATTTTACAAAACATCAGCAAACTCCAGCAGCCAATTTCAAAGCTGATTGGAAATAACAAGCCGTAAGATTGGATTTCCAACTTTTTCCCTCCAAATAGCCAAGTATTTGCATTCCCACAGTCTAAAAGTTTGGTTGTCAACCGAGCTCGGTCCGTAAACGAAACTACAGCACTAGTTTCGGCTTGTGTAATCAGCGCAGTTACTATCTTTACCGGTTATCTATAAAATATCTATAGTCTCTAGTCTTACATTATGTGAATAAGCAGTCTCAAGTCAGTTGTCAGTTTTAGGCTGATGATGATGATGATGAAGCAGTATTTGCGTTATAGGCCATATAACTGATAATGCTAGGTGTGTAGTGCATACCATTTATCAAAACCATGAGTCCGGTTGATTCGATCGTGATGTCTAATATTTGTGAGAATTGCGTAGTTTTCTGTTCGTAAGAGAAAGGCGCCGTTAACCCGTTGGAGCGACGACCTGGTAAAAACTGCAGGAAAGATCTGGTCTAGGACGGCTAGAAATAGAAAAGAAAGGAAATGCTTGTAGAAGGCTTTCAACGCCACAGGCGTACACCGTACAGGCATACATTAACAACTAGAATAAGATAACTAATTCTAAAATACTAACCCTACACAACCATTTCTAAATTATATTTCTTATAATATTTTGTTATCACAGTGTTTTGGAAAATGAAGATCTTTTTATTTATATTTTTATTTTATTTATTTAAGAAAAAAGCGCAGTACCATATCCTATGAAAAAATGATATAATCATTATCACGTCTCCATATTATTTTCTATTATTATTTATTCGTTAATCGGACTCAGGTAGAATTTTTACTAACTATAACGATTATAAATGATCTGAATAAATAATATAGACAACTCATTTTCATTAAAACAAAATAAAAAACCTTTTATTTGACTATGATTTATTTGATGAATATAATAAATAGTATTAATTCCATAATAGTAGAAAAAGCTAATTGATAAGCTAAAGTCTGCGTTCAAATAATGCTACTATGTTTTTTATTAATAACATGCCTTGTTAAAGTAGTTCAGTACCAGTTTTTGACAGAGCTGTGTACAAAGCAGTACATTTATGAAGTGGACCACAAAGGAATCAGAGTGGGAAGGTAAGATGGACTAAACAAGATTATTCAACAAAGGAATAAGTAACAGATTTAAAACGTTCAAGTTAACTAAGATTTGGCTAAGAGGACTTCACCACCCTCTTGGTCAAATCTTCGGCCACGGCGTCGGCTAGTGTCAATAAAGACGAACCACGTACGTAGGACATATTATAGTACCCACTGTGCGTGTAAACACACAAAATTAGTAACGCTTATGCAAGTGCCTTTGTGGTGCTGGCTTCGAATTTGCACCACCCCAACTCGTCCCGTGGGTGTCGTAAGAAGCGACTAAAGGACCTCCATACAGCGCCTTTTGTAGAATAGATCTACCACCAAACTGCGATCCCTAACGCTGGGCATGGGGCCCAGCGTGGGGATTATGGGCCCCCTTGTGAGATAAAAGCCAATAAGGTGGTTATCAGGGGGAGGCCTGCGACCGTTACAAGCTGTTGAGGTTGTTAAAGTTAGAAGTGACTAATTACCAAGATTTGATGATTTTAAACTATCAAATATCCAATAAATAACAAAAGACAGAAGAACAGACAGACATACGGACGGACAGTCACTGGAGGCTGACTGATAGGGTCCCGTTTTTCCCTTTGGGTACGGAACCCTAAAAATATAAAATTAAATAGAAATAACTCAATATTTCATTACTTAAGCAACATTATTATATAATAGGTGTAACAACAATTAATTACATTATTGCGGCTTCCTAATCGAAATAAGCAATCAGCAAGCACGCACTAAAAGACTGTATTGGAAGGTTAGTGTAACCTTGCATTTAATACAAAATAAACAACCAATCTTTCTTTGTATCTAACCACACATTCGTAACGGCGTAGCTATTCGTAACATTACGTAGGTTTTCGCCGCAAATCGTATCACCTCGTATCACCTCGTATCACCTCGTAGCACCTCGTAGCACCTCGTAGCACTTCGTAGCAGCAATCACAGTACATTTCTCAGTTTAATCTGCGCAATATTTTCTGCTTCGACGCATTAGTGGTGCACCAATTAGTGGTCGCCGTTAGCGAGTAATTTACTGTCACTATCACACACAGACCGAGAGTGATTCTCTAGTAGAGTCGCTATTACGTGTCATGCCAATATCAATCGTTATTGCTGAATTTCGGAAACGGCAGCGAGTATCAACGAAGACTGGGTTTGTGTGGTGGTTAAAATTATAGTGCGCAAACACATAAAAAAATAAATAATGCTGGACAATTCACACAGCATTATCTAGCCCCAAGTTAAGCAGAGCTTGTGTTATGGTTACTAGATAACTGATACATAAATTACAATACATTACATAGATATATATTTTTTATTGCACATAGAAAACGAACAGAACACAACAACCATTTGTTCTGAGGCGGGAATCGAAGCCGCAACTTCCTGCGCCGCAGCCGAACCTTCTCCCACCACGCCACAGAGGTCGTCAACATCTTTACTCTCATTTCACTTATATAATCTGATGGAACAGAAGCAGACTGAAATTACATTAGCAGCGAGATTTCAGAGCTAACGCATTCATTGCCGTACTTCAGACCATGCTGCTGGTGAAAGTCGTACATGTGTGTCGTCGGTGGCAATTTTAAGTGTGCGTTCCGTGACAGTCAAACTCCTGGCCTATGTTGTCTATCGATATTTTATACTTTATTGTGACGAGATAAGTAAGAGCTAATGTAATTAAATTTCATGGTTCATCTATTACTATAGGGGCTCGTCGTAGGTATAAGACTTCAACTAGGGCTGGCTGGAAATGATGTCCAAGTAAAATCACTTTAGATCACTTTAAGCTAGTTTATTCTACCGCACACACACAATAACGTACGTAATATAAAGTCACTGCGTACACTTTTTATTTTCCACGTTTCCAATAACTACGTACCTACTAAATACAAAGTCACTGCGAACACTTTTTATTTTCCACGTTTCCAATAACTACGTACCTACTAAATACAAAGTCACTGCGTTCACTTTTTACTTACGCATTTTTCCATAAAAAAAATTTATAGGACCGCTTTCCACAAATCAAAACTGAAAAACACGGACGAGTTTGACTTTTATCTCTTTATCTTTTATATGACATTTATCTCTATTATACTAGAAAATGCTACGCTTTTTCGAGGCTCTATGCCTCTCTATTTTTTTACCATAGAACATGGTATACTGTCCTTATCTTGAATTTCGATTCGTTCTAGAACTTAGCCCCACTTTCACAACAATATCTATAAGTCTAATTTTGATTAACTTTGACGCATTTGTATGGTTTGATAACTCACTAATCAAAATCAAGCCAGTTAATTAACGTTCTGCAAAATGTTCTTACTCTCTGATTACATTATAAATTAAGGCGCATACCCCACCCAAACTAGCGCCGTCACCTACTTTATCTTATTATTCCGTTTAACAAAGGAAATTGAAAAAGTCCGTCGTACAGTTTGTGATACTTATTATAAGCTTTTTTTAATGCCTCTGTAATAGTTTTATTTATTTATTTAACACTTTATTGCACACATTTATAAAAAGTACACAATTGGTGGGCATAATGCCGATGGTATTTTCTGCCTGCCAACCACACGGGGTCAACATAAAAATAAAGGCGTGCAACACACAACGAAAATTTAGGTATAAATTACAGATTTTGAACTAATACTAACTAGCATTAGGTACTTATCTTATCTATCTATTATAGTTTTATTCTATTTAGTTTATGCAGTGAATAGAATTTGCCATTGGTGGCCACCAAAATCTATTTTCGTATCTCTGCCTAAACTGATTAGAATAAAACTATTACAGAGGCATTAAAAAAAAGCTTATAAGAGGTATCACAAACTGTGCGATGGATTTTTGAAATTTCGTTTGTTAAACGGAATAATAAGATAAACTAGGTGGCGGCGCGACTTGGGGTGGGGTGTGCGCCTTAAGTAGGTATTATACAAGCCAGTCGCTGACATATGACGAAATTTATGGCGTATTCGGAGACATGTACTCGTCTATTCAACAATTACCTATTTAAACCTTAAGTTATGTTTTTTTCAAACCTTAAATCCTATTCCAAATAACACAAGCTTCTTCTAACTAATCAACATAAAAAATACATACAATTTTGAGCCTTATCTTATCAAGGCTTCGTCGCTTTTAGTGCCTATTAATAATTCAGGCATAATCAAAAGCACTTTAACAGTTTTGATGCTTCCTTTTGTAAAAGTTGATAAAATTTTCGTGTATCATTTTCTGTAACGGTTACAAAAGATTCATATTTTTAGTAACTATAAAACGTTAATGATTAGTCACTTTACTAGAATTAGAATTATTGCTTCTAAAAGACAACCGATTATGAACTGATGTTTTATAAATAGATTTTCAATACGTCCAGCGAAGCGATCGATTTATTTATTTTTAAACCCTACCTTACCTTTGTACGCTCATAAGGTTATACAAAGCTCTAACTATAACACGTATTAAGGCACCTTGTAGTAAGACTCGTGATTAAGGATTGTGCAGAGCTGGCAGAGCTCTGTAGATATGTATGGTCCTTGAACTCGGCAGTTCAGGTGGCATTTTGTATTGTTAGAGAGATATACGTCTATATGGCTTTTTGCTTAGTTTCAGGTGAAACTAGGGTAGGTCACAGATTAATTATACAGTGCTAGTAAGGTACCTTGATAATGATTGAAATTTTCGGTACTGTAAATCTTTATTTATGTAGCCGTAGCTTTTAAACAAATGAGGCGTTTTTTAGCTATGTTTGATTTTTGCAAACGTTGATTATTAACGCCATAATCTATTTTAATAACATTTTCGCGAAAACAAGCAGACAAAGCAAAATAAATTAATAAACTGGAGTTATCAAGTTTATTAATTCATTTTTATTTGGAGAACAAACGCAGTTTTACAAACTTTATAAATAAACTTAGCATAGAATAACTATAATCTCTTAAGTCTTGGAACTTTGACTTTAATATTGATCTTTTAGAAGTTTACTCCCTCGGTAGCAGATTATGTATTGCAGATCGTTCAAATAATATTTGTATCACCATTGAAATCATCATCAGTCGCAGTCTAAGATCATTACCCAATGCACCACTCAAGATAAAAACCAATTTAGTCAAGAAAGTTTATTATAATATCACACAAAAAAAATTACAAACATCAAAAACACTACTTAAATATTTTTTTTTAAATCTACCTATACATATTGTCACTCGAGATGACGTATCTACATTCTAAATCTATTCAAAAAATTAAAAATGAATTACACTCCTTTTTTGGGTATTCGTGTAGAAACATTACAAACTTTTATTACTGTTAAAGGAAAAAAAACGTTACGGATATAAGCGGGTTAACTACGAACCTTATTTGGGTTTGAAAAACACAAAGGTTTCATCCCTTAACGAGGGACTTCTTAGGGTGAGTGCGGTTGAGTGCTTGGAGGGACGGAACGCGCGCGTCTATAACCGCACCCTGAAGAAGTCCCTCGTTAAGAGATGAAACGTTCGTGTTCTATCACAAATAAGGTTCGTAGTTAACCCGCTTATAAACATAATGAAAACAAGTCCAAATTTTACTGTTATTTCTTGTAAGTAAATTGTATTATAACGATGAGATAGGTGACAGCGAAGTTTAGCACCATACCGAGCAGGCTGGCGTCCAGAGGAATCACCCCGTACAGTTGAAATCGGAGCGGACGCGCCTCCACGTACCGGGTGAACTGTTCCAACTCACGCTGACGACTAGGGTCTGAAAAATTGAAATGGTTAAGGGCTGGTCTTCCGAAAAATCTACATTATCATGAGCTTTGAGATCCTACTGCTGTTCAAATATGAATTCTAGGATTCTAACCCCCGAATACTCAACGCCACTTAGATTTAAGCTCGTCTTAAGTCACGGTTTTTTGACATAATTTAATGAAAATGTGTCAAAAAATCGTCACTTGAGACGTGCTTAAACCTGAGATGCGTTTGAGTATTCGGGGGTAAGACTTCAATACCTAACATTTCATGTAATGTTTTCTATGTATAATAAAAAATATCTACCTATGCATTGTGTTATATTATGTATATCAGTTATCTAGTACCCATCACAAGCTCTGCTTAGCTTGAGGCTAGGTAATGCTGTGTGAATTGTCCAGTATTATTTATTTTATTTAGTTCTGTACATTAGCGCCTAGATAGTTTTTTGATTAGTTGAATTATGTTTGATGAAAAAAAAAACATATTTAAATTTCTCAATTTTGATATAATATATAATTTTGATATAGATACATATTTTGCCTTCTTCTTTCAAACAATATGACTCACTGACTTAATTTTTATATTGAAAAATAAAACAAAGGCTCTGCCTTTCAGACTAACCAAAATAAATATTTTATTTCTTGTACCGTACTCTTTTAATTACAAGAAATCTTGATTTTTACACTTGATTTTTGCACACGCGCTCTGCTATGTCCCGTTCCTATGAACACGAAATCCTATGTCTATTTTTTGACAATATGGTAGAAGAGAAGAGACCCCTTACAACGGAACGTCAATCAAGAATGAGCTTAGCTGGGCTAGCCTTTTCTCATCTAAGGTGTGAGAAACAATTTTGCACAATGAATTTAATAAAATGATTTTTATTTATGGTCGTACGTATGTTGAGTTTACAATTATGAATCATAGTCATCTTAATGCAGACACAGTTTTACATCATCATCATCAGCCTATATTTGTCCACTGCTGGACATAGGCCTCCCCTAATGAGCGCCATAGCGCCCTGTCTTCAGCTTGCCGCATCCAGCCAACAAATCTATTCCTGAGAAGCTGCTGAAACTTCTCAGTGCCCGCCTTGATTTGGATTGGGTTAGGTCGGAGCGTGAGAGAAATCGTCTGATGAAGTCATCAGACGATTTCTCTCAAGCTTCAGGTTGATATTCAGAGAGCCTCGGAGGAGTCGGTTATCAGATCCGGTATTGATCACTGAGACATCTCTGAATATGTGCTTGCTATCCGTCATGATGAAGTCAATCTCATTTTTTGTCACAGTGTCGGGGCTTCGCCATATCCAGTTTTACCTCGTTCATGCATAATCTTATCGTGTAGAATCAATGTAAGTTTGTCTTTCTGTCTGGCCAGCACCTCAGCAGAAAGAGCCGGAGCAAAAATAGTAGCTAAGTTCACTGCCACAATTAGTAAGTCTGTTTGTATTGTTACCTGCAATAGTTGTAAATGACATATATAATTTTACTTATTACAATAAGATAATTAAAGTCAGGCCATTTTAATAGGTAACATTTGACGTCTTTTTTCAGTTTTATCTTCATAGTGAGGTGACCTTTTTAAAAACATCGATTAAAGTGAATGAATCGATACGGACTTGAAACATTATGTGAATTTTAAAAATCATCAGGCGCATTTCTGTCCCATTATTATTTTTTCTTTCGTAAATCTTCGTTATTTTGTCTATCGACTGACAGGCACTGGTGTTGCCAGCAACATCCCACCTAAATTGTACCTAACATCAATGATTTTTCTATTTAGTTATTTTATGTATTTTTTTAGTTAGATAAAAGAATATTAAATATAATTTTGTTTTATTATAATCACAACGCGGTTATTAATTTATGATGTTATTTCTTCACAAGTAATCATTGCTTTCGATTTTTAGAGTAACATACCTAGTGTTTAAAAAGAAAAAGCGTAAACTGACGCAAAATTTTAACGACGTTCAGTTCTCTAGATCAGAAATTGTTTATTATCTTTATATGGAATGGTTTATTAGTGAAAGCAAATCGTAAAATTACTCGTATCGGTCGTAATTGAAAAAAGTTAAGCAATTGTGCAGTTCTAACAAAACGAAATAATATATTATTTTATGCCCGCCGTTACAAGGTTACGTTGTTGAATTTTGATGAATTGTCAAATGTCACCTATTAAAATGGCCTGACTTTAAATACTTACATTATTTTCTTCTTTTACTTCCTTCACTGCGCCAAGAATGTAAGTCATTACTTCAAAGGTTGTAAAAAATATTGATAACAATAGCTGAAAAATACAAAAGCCTCATGAAATGCAAATGTAGTTGATATTTTCTCATTAAATTCTACTTATTTTTTTTCCTCTGTTACGCGTTGGCGAAGGTCCGCCTGCGACGCAAGAGGTTGCCCTCTTGCGTCGCAGGCGGACCTTCGGGTTCGATTCACGCCTTGGGACAATTATTTGCACGATCTGCAGGTTTGTTCCGGGTGTTCTGGTATAATAAAAATGTATAGTAAAAAATGTTTATGTGTGTAATGTATTGTATTATGTAAATCAGTTATCTAGTACCCATAACATAAGCTTTGCTTAGCTTGGGGCTAGATAATGCTGTGAGAGTTGTCCAGTATTATTTTTATTATGACTACAAGCAGGAATGGTTCGTTTCACTTACCAATGGGCTAAAAGCAGATTTCTGCATTTCGGCCAAGTCCACAATAGATTTATAAATGAACTGCATAGACAAATAATCTCGTTTCTCCGTTTGCAAGATAGACGATAATTGCTTTAATCGACAAAATAATGAATAAAATGCGAAAGCGCAAGATGATTGCACAGTGGTTAATGTTGTTATTAACCATATGTAGACATATCTGGTTAAAAGAGGACGTACGCAGTCATTTTTTTCAACACAGAACATAGTGTAAACGACGTTCTTGAAAGCGATGTCAAGAATTGCACATGATACTATTTTTATCTCCAATTTATAAGAAGCGCTGCTCTTACGTAATTTTATATCAATATTCTTAAGGTCACGGTAGAGCTGACAAAATGTTTTATTTGAACTTACAGACATTAATACGAGGGCATTTATGAAATAGTTACCTAAATAAAATAAAAACCAATTTAGAGATTCACCATAATCCATTAGTATCAAATCTAGACCTATGATAAAAACTAAACGTAAGACCGTTATTAATTTCCAGAATAATCTTGACTTATAACTTTTATGCTTATTAAAACCATAGTCCAGGCAACTCAAAATGTGCAACATTCTGTAAAATGCTTGCATTACAAGATATGGTTTGTACTTTTCATTTTGTTTTGGGATAGCTTTTATTTGACGGTTCGTCATGATTGTTACAATTCGTTCAGTGAGAGTTTGTTCCTGTCTTACGGTCATATAAGCAAATTAAATTTTGGTATTACATTATTATAATTATTAAATTACTTAACTTTTACTTTCATCAACTGTAATGGATGTGAATAAGGTTGATTTCTACAAAACAAAACATTGTTGTTAACAAAGAGCTAAGATGAATTAGGTTTCAATGTACTCGGTTGAGTCGGTGTTCAAACTTTGGGTGCCAGTTTTAAAGTAGCTTTATTTCTTTATTTTTTTTAAATAATTTTTTGGTTTATAGCCTCGTGTTTACTTCATTCAATGTTTTTTTATTATGTACTATTTTCTTCCGTGTTATTTCTATGGAATTATTTAAAGGTTATTTCTATCCCATTTTAACTGATTTATGGGATAAAAATTAACAGTAGCCATGATAGAATTAGATCTTTAACTACGCAAAATTTCAGCCCAATTCGTTACGTAGTTTTGGCGTGAAGAGGTAACAAACATCCATTCAAACTTTTAAATTTATAATAACAAGTGTAATATGAATTATTGTTATTTATCCATGTGTTATAACATAATACATCTTCCTATAGTTCATACTAATAGGACAGAAGATACAAACAATTAATACAAAATGTTTAAGTGATTTAATTTAATTTTTTATTGTTTAATATACACTCACAGTTAAAGGTAAAGTTAGTACATACATCCAGCTCATTGCAATTTTGATCATTTTGCAACTAACTTGTCTTGTGTTACGACTGTTCACGATAAGGTCATTGCATTATGACGGTGAGTAATGTGGTGGCATAGTTGTGATGTTTAACTTTGCCGGGAAGTCCACATAATAGGCATTTTACAAATCACATATAAAATAAATAATGCTGGACAATTCAAACAGCATTATCTGGCCCTAAGCTAAGCAGAGCTTGTGTTATTGGTACTATATAACTTATATACATAATATAATACACTAAATAGATGGACGTTTTCATTATACATAGAAAATTACCAAAACACCCTGACTCTATACTCAATACTCAATCATTTATTGTATTCTATAGGTGTACAGAGGTGCATAAAATCTAGATATTAAGTCACTATAGACCCTGCCGGGCACACTGAACAAATGCAAACATTTGTCCCGTGGCGGGAATCGAACCCGCAACCTCCTGCATTGCCTTCGTCCTATATTATACATAAATCAAGATGTTATGTATTTATAAGAATAATTTTATAAATAATAAACCGATCAGCATCGACAGTAAATAACTACTTAAAGTATATTCTTTCTACTATTCCATTATGACGTAATTGCACTACAAATTACTGTCATACCAATAATATAACATAGTTAATGATATTCTTATTCAACCCCATTATACTTAGCCATATCGCCACTACGTGATGTTTGTTACACTAGTTAAATAACAATTATTAAAAAAAATAAACAAAAGATTTCACAAAAACCCAATCAAAAACGTAAAAAATAATTTAAAACTACCAATCAAACAAATTCTTGCCATTACGTGTAAGTAAATTGTATAATGACGATGAGATAGGTGATGGCGAAGTTAAGCACCATCCCGAGCAGGCTGGCGTCCAGAGGAATCACCCTGTACAGTCGGAACCGGAGCGGACGCGCCTCCACGTACCGTGTGAACAGTTCCAACTCACGCTGACGACTGGGCTCTGAAATAAACAGATAATGACAATAAAGCATGATTTAAGGCCCGAGCGAAACTAGCGCTGTAATTTCAAAACGTTCAATGAGCAGATTGTGATACCTCTTTATAAGCTTTTTTCAATGCCTTGGTATATTTTTTATTTACTATAGCTTAGGCAGAGATGTAAAAATAAAGTTTGGTGGTCACAAAGTGCAACGTCGTATCTCTACCTCAACTATACAAAATAATAAAAATATTATAAACATTAAAAAAGCTTATAATAGGTTTCCTTATTGGCTTGTGCATCTCGTCCAATCGCATGTCATTATCGGTGTTGCCAGACGCTACCAGTGTTACTAAGCAAACTGACAATTTGAAAACTTCAAAAAGATGACAAGTGATTACTGAATATTATGCCAGATACCAAAAATGACGTTATTCCTTTTGAGTGCAGTATTAAATGTAGAAACAATTTTTTAAGTGCGGAGAGAAGAACAAATGTATAAAAGCTCATACTGTACTTTAAGCGTGTAAGTTTGCACTGTGATCGTAATCATAAAAAACACTTTTACCCCGTTCTTGCATAATCATACTGTGCAGAGTTAATGCTATTTTGTCCTTTTGTGTAGCAAGCACTTCAGCGCAAAGGGCTGGGCCAAAAATAGTAGTTAAGTTCGAAGCCACAATTATGAAGTCTAATTGCAGTGTAAGCTGAAATAATTTTAATTAATTTATAATTTTTTTTAATATAACGTAAAAATAGATTAATATACAATTCAAGCAGCTGTAGTCTCAAGGATTTGGTACCTCTGTCAAATACGTACACTTTTTTCCAATTTTATCTCATTCACTGACACAAGAATATATGTCATTACTTGATAGATTGTGAATATTATTGACAACAAAAGCTGAAAAATACAATAACTATTTAATATAGGTTTTTAAAATTTTATTCATTTGTTTCAAAAATTGCTCGTTCCGCTTACCATAGGGCTAGAAGCTGAAATCTGCATTTCAGCCAAGTCTACAATCGATTTATATATAAACTGCATTGGCAAATTATCTCGATCCTCGGTTTGAAGGATGGACGAAAAACACTTCAATCGACTAGTTAAAGAATAAAATGCGAAAGCACAAGACAATTGCACAGTGTTTAATGTTACTAGTAACCAAAAATAGATACATCTCATTACGACTGGACGGACGCAATCATTTTTTTTCACACAGAACAAACTGTAAATTATTAATTGCGAAACGATACCAAAAACAGCACAAGATAATAATTTTATCTCCAATTTATAAGAAGCGCTGCTTATACGTAATTTTATATCAATAATCTGAAGGTCACGGTGAAGCTGGCAAAAGGTTTTATTTGAACTGATAGACATTAATAATAGGACATTTACAAAATAAAAACTGTAATTAATTACAAACCAAATTAAATATCCACCATCATCCATTATTATGAAACTTAAACCAACTATGAAAGCTGAATGTAAAACCGTAAATAATTTCCAAAATAATCTTGCCTTTGAAGACTTGTACTCAAAATAGCCAAAGTCCAAGCAGCTCAAGATGTGCAACATTTTATAAAATGCCTGCATAACTTGAGAAGGATTATATTTAAAATGTTTTTTTAAGAGAACTCCTTTCTGATGATTCGTCATGATTATTGCAATATGAAATATTTGATTGGTGGTCAGTTTTATAAGTCCGAAGTCTGTCCGGTCAAACACTATAATAAAATATTATACAAAGAAACACATTAACTTAAAAAATGATTGAGTAAGTACCCACTTACATTAATCAGCTGTAGTAGGTAAATATATCGTATGTAGTTTGAAATGTCTTAGGGCGCGTCACCACTGTGTCGTAATCGTTAATTATCGTTGTACGGCCATCGTTTTGTATTTGTTCTATTTATACATCGTTGAGTAGTTTCGATTCCTGCCTTGGGACAAATATTTGTACGATCTGCAGGTATTATGCTCGTTTTCAATGTATAATTAAAAATATCTACCTATGTAATTTGTTGTATTAATGTATATCAGTTATCTAGTACCCATAACACAAGCTTTTCTCAGCTTAGGGCTTTATTAGATAATGCTGTGTGAACTGTCCATCATTATTTTTTAATTTTTACTATGTATACAAGCAGACATCATTTATTCCACTTATTAATATTCACAATAGATTTATAAATGTACTGCATTGACAAATGATCTCGTTCCTTCGTTTGCAAGATAGACGATAAATGCTTTAATCGACAAAACGATGAAAAGAGGACGTACGCAGTAATTTTTTTCGACACAAAACATAGTGTAAGCAACGATTTTCAAAGCGATGTCAAGATTGCACAAGATACTATTTTTATCTCCAATTTATAAGAAGCGCTGCTTTTACGTAAATTTGTATCAATATTCTTAAGGTCACGGTGGAGCTTACATAATGTTTTATTTGAACTTATAGACATTAAAACAAGGGCATTTATAAAACAGTTGGTACCAAAATAAAATAAAAACCAATTAAGTGATTCACCATAAGCCATTAGTATCAAATCTAGACCTATGATAAAAACTAATCGTAAGACCGTTATTAATTTCCACAATAATCTTGACTTACAACTTTTATACTTAATAAAACCATAGTCCAAGCAACTCAAAATGTGCAACATTCTGAAAAATGCTTGCATTACAAGATATGGTTTGTACTTTTCATTTTGTTTCTACAAAAAAAAAACATTGTTGTTAACAAAGAGCTAAGATGATTATTAAGTTTTATTGTATTCGGTTGAGTCGGTGTTCAAGCTTTGGGTGCCAGTTTTAGAGTAAGTGCTTTATTTTTTCCTTTTTTATGTATAATATTATATTTATATATTATTTATATAGCTATAAAGCCGCGTATTTTACTTTATTCAGTATTTCTTTATTATGTATTTTTTTTTCGTGTTGTTTCTATGAAAACCTTTGAAGGTTATTTCAATCCCATTTTAATTGATTTATGGGATAAAAAGTAAGAATAGCCATATATAAGATAATAGAATTAGATCTTTAACTACGCAAAATTGTAGCCCAATTCGTTTTGTATTTTTGGCGTGAAGAGGTAACAAACATACATCCAAACTTTCAAATGTATAATATTTGTGTGATATAATAAAATAAATAAATAAATAATGCTGGACAATTCACACAGCATTATCTAGCCCCAAGCTAAGCAGATATGAAGTATTGTTTTTTGTCCACGTGTCAATATAATACATCTTCCTATAGTTCATGCTAATAGGACAGTAGATACAAACAATAAATATAAAATGTTTTAGTGATTTATTTTATTTATTTATTGTTCCAATATACATTCACAATTAAAGGTAAAGTTAGTATATACGTACATCTTGCTGGTCACCGCAATTTTGATCGTTTGTAAGAAAACTAACTGTTCACGTCTTGTCATTGCATAATGACGGTGAGTAATGTGGTGGCATAGTTGTGATGCTTAACTTTTCCGATAATTCCACATAATAAATAAGGCATTTTACAAATAATATAAAATATTTAATGCTTGACAATTCATACAGCATTATCTAGCCTAAGCTACGCAGAGCTTGTGTTATGGGTACTAGATAACTGATATACATAATATAATACAATAAATAGATGGACGTTTTTATTATACATAGAAAATGACCAAAACACCATGACTCAACAAATACAAACATTTGTCCCGAGGCAGGAATCGAACCCGCAACCTACTGCCTTTATTATATATAAATCAATATTTTATGTATTTATAACAATATGTTATAAATAATATACCGATCAGCATCGACAGTAAATACATACTCAAAGTATATTCTTTCTACTATTCCATTATGACGTAATTGCACTACAAAGTGATTAAAAAAGTGATGACTGCCATACCAATAATATAATATAGTTACTGATATTCTCATTAAACAGTTTATAAGTTTAGTTTAAAAAAAAATTAAAATAGGTCTACAAAAGATTTCACAAAAACACAAAGAATATACTACCAATCAAAACAGATTCTTGCCATTACTTGTAAGAAAATTGTATAATGACGATGAGATAGGTGATGGCGAAGTTAAGCACCATCCCGAGCAGGCTGGCGTCCAGAGGAATCACCCTGTACAGTCGGAACCGGAGCGGACGCGCCTCCACGTACCGGGTGAACAGTTCTAACTCACGCTGACGAATGGGCTCTGAAATATACAAATAATGAAAATTAAGAATGATTTCAGCTAAAGGCGGTTCCCCGAGCGAAACTAGCGCCGCCACCTATTTTATCTGACCTATTATTTTGTTTAACAAAGGTAATTTCAAAATATTCAATGGGCAGATTGTGATAAGTACCTCTTATAAGATTTTTTTCAATGCCTTTGTAATACTGCTATTTTCTATAGTTTAGGCAGAGATGCGAAAATAGAGTTTGGTGGGCACAAAGTGCAACTTCGTATCTGTACCTTAACTATACAAAATAAAATATTATAAAGGCATTTACAAAAAGCTGTTCAATATGCAGTTTGTGATACCTATTAAAGGTAAAAAAAAAACTTTTTTTTTTGTTTTGTGTTCACACATAATGTATTTTATATTATGTTTCTATTAGCGAGTGCATATTATTAGCTTTCTGTATATATTTTCAGTTCTATTGTTAATAGTTAAGCTGATGGCAATCCGAATAAAAAATAATTTTTTTTTTTTTAATAAATAGAAAACGATCAGAACACCCTGAACAAATGTCTGCAGATCGTACACACATTTGTCCCGAGTAATACATACATGTACATTATATGATATAGTAATACATGCTAGTGTTGAACCGCATGCGGTTCAACACTTGTAATTATTACTATTAAGAATTTGACCTTTTCTAAGTGTACATTTTTGTATTTATGGAAATAAAGACTTTTTGATTTGATTTGTTATAGATAACGACTTTACGTTATAGCTCAGCAGCGCCGACCGGACGTGCCTTGAACGCTTCCTGTTGGTTTGTGCATCTGGTCCAATCGTATGTCAATATCGGTGTTGCCAGACCCTCTTAGTGTTACCAAACTAAGGCTGCGTTCCATTTTTCGCTCAAAGCGCTCAAGCTCGCAACAAGTCGTTTCGTTACTACATTCAGCGCGCTGCAAGACCGCACGGGAACTTCTTGCCCCCACCCCACGTGCTTAAAGGAGCGCATGAACTGCCTCACCTTTCGAGATAAGGCAGCTCATGCGTTCGTGTAAGTGATGTCATTTGACGGTGAAAATTCTAAAGTGGACGTATTGTTGGTTCGAATTTTTCATATCTAGAACAATATTGTTCTCCCGCGAAAATTCACGGACAACGATTTATGCTTTTCATTGATAATAACGAATATGGAATTGTCCGTTCTTTTCGGGGAGGAGGTTATGACGTTTCCTGTCACCCTCAAGGAGAATACGGCGGTAAATAATGGTGAGCTAAAATTGTTCTTCATTTGTCCGGTGTGGACACACCATTCGATAAGCCTATCTCTCGAGCGAAACAAACAAGTGCCGCTAAACAACGAGCAGAGCGTTCCGTTTCAACAATCGCAAAGTTCGCAACAGTGCGCTCAGACGAAACGGAACGCACCCTCGTGCGGGTAGCTCGTGCACCGCTTTAGCGCTTTGTGCGAGAAACGGAACGCAACCTAACTGAAAACTTGTCAACTTCAAAAAAGGTGACAAGTAATTACTTAAAAATATTCTGCCAGATACCAAAAATGACGACGTTCCTTTTGAGTGCAGTAGAAAATGTAGACATTTTTTTCGTGCGGAGTGGAGAACAAAAGTTTAAACGTTTATAAGCTTGCATTGGAGTTTAAGCTTGTAAGATTGCACTTACCCCGTTCTTGCATAATCATACTGTGCAGAATTAATGCAATTTTGTCCTTTTGTGTAGCAAGTACCTCAGCGCAAAGGGCTGGGCCAAAAATAGTAGTTAAGTTCCAAGCCACAATTAAGAAGTCTAATTGCGGTGTAAGCTGAAATAATTTAAATTAATTTATAATAGTTTTTTATTTTAATATAAAGTTAAAAACATTTATATGCTTCATTTTTACATTGTTGAATCCTAACTTAGTATTTTTTCTCGAATCATTATCATCATGAGCATAGGCTCATGATGATGATGATGACTAGTATAGACTAGTCTACTGCTGGACATAGGTCTCCCCTTACGAGCGCCATTAGCGCCCTGTATACAGCTTGCCGCATCCAGCATCTGCCAGTAGTCATTCGCAAATCGTCATCCCACCTGGTTGGAGTGCGTCCTACACTACGTTTGCCGAGTCGTGGTCTCCACTCAAGAACACGTTCCGAATATACATAATTAGTTAAAAATTCGTCCAACAGTAGTCTCACGGATTTAATAACTATGTCATTATACGTACACTGTTTTCCAATTTTATTTCACTCACTGCCTTAAGAACAAATGTCATTACTTGAAAGATTGTGAAGATTATCGACAACAGTAGCTGAAAAATACAACGACTATTTAGTTAAGGTTTTCTAATATTTTATTCATTGGATACAAAAAATACTCGATCCACTTACCAGCGGGCTAAAAGCAGATTTCTGCATTTCAGCCAAGTCTACAATCGATTTATATATATACTGCATTGACAAATTATCTCGATCCTCGGTTTGCAGGATGGACGAAAAACGCTTCAATCGACTAGTTAAAGAATAAAAAGCGAAAGCACAAGACAATTGCACTGTGTTTAATGTTACTAGCAACCATAAATAGACACATCTCATTACGAACGGACGAATGCAATCATTTTTTTCCACACAGAACAAGTTGAAAATAATTAATTGCAAAACGATACCAAAAACAGCACAAGATAATAATTTTATCTCCAATTTATAAGAAGCGCTGCTCATACGTAATTTTATATCAATAATCTGAAGGTCACGGTGAAGCTGGCAAAAGGTTTTATTTGAACTGATAGATATTAAAAATATGACATTTACAAAATAAAAACTGTAATAAATCACATACCAAGGTAAATATCCATCATCATCCATTATTATCAAACTTAGACCGATGATGAAAGCTGAATGTAAGACCGTTATTAATTTCCAAAATAATCTTGCTTTAGAAGATTTGTACTCAAAATAGCCAAAATCCAAGCAGCTCAAAATGTGCAACATTTTATAAAATGCCTGCATAACTTGAGACGGATTATATTTAAAATATTTTTTTAAGAGAACTCCTTTCTGATGATTCGTCATGATTATTGGAATATGAAATAGTTGGTTGGTAGTCAGTTTTATAAGTCCGAAGTCCGTCCGGTCAAACACTCTAATAAAGTATTGTACCTACAAAGAAATACATTAACTTTAAAAATTGATTGATTACCCACTTACATTAATCAGCTGTAGTAAATAATATCGTATGTAGTTTGAAATGTCTTAGGGCGCGTCACCACTGTGTCGTAAACGTTAATTATCGTTGTACGACCATCGTTTCTATCTGTTTCATTTATATTTATATCGCGAAGTATGTTCGCTTTTTCGAGACAAGGACCAGCGATAACCAAAATAAAATTAATTTTCCGTACAGACAAAACCCTACTACAACTTAACTTTGAAACGACTCTATAGAAATATCGCAAAAAAGAACCGTGGACGATAATAATCGTGTGGTTATAATATCAGAACACCTCCATTTAAATGTACAAACCAACTGTAAACCAACAATGAACCGAGCTACTTTCTGTCGTCACGACACAGCGGGAACGCGCAGTTATCAACAAAACAAAACTGAGCATCGATCGTGAAGAAACTTGTAAATGTGATTAGTTATTAATTTTGGACTATCGAGGTATTCGTCTTGTATGCTATGATGTATGTATAGTTTCTGAGTATGTACTTTTCTTATAAATAAGGCAGTAGGTGCTAAAAGAAATATGTTAAATTTAATATAATATAAAATATGTATTAAGAGCCTATACAATCTCAAATTTTTGTGAAAAGGACAGACATAGGATTTCGCGTTCATAGGAGCGAGACAGGGCATAGCAACGCAAGCCCAAAAATCAATTTTTAGCTCAATATCTATTAATTAGGTAAAGTCCTAATTAATAGATAATGAGCTAAACTTATAAAAATCCGAAACATATCAAATGTTCTTTATACTTAGTTCTATTACCATGTTTATTCTCAAAATTGTAACTTCTGTATTGCTATATAGCGGGGCAATGCAGCCAGTGTCTTAGGCACGCTTCCAACTGGTATTGATATGGATCAGTTGAGCTACCTGTAGATTGTTTGCAACAGTTTGCAGATAGCTTAATTGTTTCTATTGTAAATACTAGTTTTAATTTAAATTTGTTATTTGATTGTTATTTTCTTTCTGAATTAATATAATACTTCTGTATTTATTGAGAAATTAAGGTTTTGGTAAAAATTTAGAAGTAACTTTGCGATTTTTTTATTTCAAGAAAATTGTATGGAATCGTTTTTTCGAAACATATGATCGATAGAATAAGGCCTAAACTGTACCAGGTATAAATTTAAAAAAATTAATATTTATCCCTTTGGAAGATATTTAGGTCACATGGACAAATTCTTTTATGATATAAAAAGTATAGTATGTTTTATATCAGGTCAAGACCATATTGTAAATTTTTAACTCGATCCTTCCAGTAGTTTTGGAGTTAAAAAGTTTACCGGAACAGTCTTTTATAATGGGATACCGTGGTCTGATTAATATCCCGTTATATTTTTTTTGTTAATAACCATGATTGTTTCAAAATTCTTAGAGGTACCTAACAAACTTTCCAATTTATAATGTAAGTGCTTTGTGACACGACATCAACCCACCGTATCGGTGGCGTTGGTCCGCCAACGATCCTAGGATTCTACGTTCCGGCGGAACTGATGTCAAATCTAACCCACAATAGGTACTTTACCAAACGTATGGATATTATCACTCTACAGAAAATAGTGAATTCAATAATGTGCTGTACAATTCACAATGACGACTTCATAATATGAATTCGTCATGCAATATAAAAAAGCATTATTTTGGTAGAAAAATATCATTGTTCTACCAACAATGCTTCTTAATTTTAATGCCATTATGTGACGTTTGACTGGCTACTCGTAGTCCTAAAACAACATGTGAAAAACAACGCAATCATAGATTTTATTGGTAGCCTAGAGAAAGCGATAATCAATAAGCATCACTATTGTTCAAAAATTCAATTATTTGTAAGAAAATTGTATTATGACGATGAGATAAGTGACGGCAAAGCTTAGCACCATCCCGAGCAGGCTGGCGTCCAGAGGAATTACCCTGTACAGTCGAAACCGGAGCGGACGCGCCTCCACGTACCGGGTGAACAGTTCCAACTCACGCTGACGACTTGGCTCTGAAATACGCAAATGCATTTTGAGTGAACTAGTTTCTTTCGGCGGCTTAGTATGCATTTCTATGGAAACGTTTAGGTACATGTTATTTCTATCTCATGGGATCGGAAATCCGCTAAAATTATGCCTTAGTGAAAAAAAAACTCGATTGGGGCTAAAGTGTTGTTCATGCATTGTTTTTGATATTATGAAGTAAAATAGCTTCATTCAATCAGATTACAAAAATGTAATAATCATGTTTTCTACGCCATAAACGTGAGAAATCATTTGTTAACTGAATCCGCGGTAATAGTACGTGTCGAGACATATAAGGATTAAATAAATTAACTAATAAACCTCTCTCTTGCATAATCTTTTCTTGCAGAATCAATGCAATTTTGTCCTTCTGAGTAGCGAGAATCTCAGCGGATAGAGCTGGAGTAAACATATTCGCTAAGTTGAGAGCCACTAACACGAATTCTGCTCGTGGTGTAATCTGTAATAATAAAATTAAAATTTTAGTGAGTTTTAACGTTTAAAAAGAGAATTTTCAAAAATTCAACTTCCAGTTTGTTGTACCTATCATAAGCTTTTTTTTAATGCCTCTGTGATTTATTCTTTTTAGTTTATGCACATACGAAGTTGCCCTTGGTGGCCACCAAAAACTATTTTCGTATGTCTGCTTAAACCAAATAGAATAAAACTATCACAGAGGCTTTAATAAAAAGGTTATGATAGGTATCAAAAACTGGAAGATGGATTTTTAAAAAAATCCTATGTTAAACGGAATAATAAGATAAATTAGGTGGCGGCGCCACTTTGGGTGGGATATGTGCCTTAAAAATTCGCCGACTACCGTTCAGTTCAATGCCTCGTCTACTTCCTTAATACTTGTTTTTCTTTTTTTTTATGCTGGACAATTCACAGAGCCCCAAGCTTAGCAGAGCTTGTGTTATGGGTACTAGATAACTGACTGATATACATAATATAATACATACATAGTTAGATATTTTTTATAATACATAGAAAACGACCTGAACACCTTGCACAAATGTCTGCAGATTGTACACACATTTGTCCCGAGGCGGAAATCGAACCCGCAACCTCCTGCGTCGATTCTCCGAAATAATATTTTTAGGATAAGTATTATTAAATTTCTAAAATATACGTTATAGCTGCGTCACTCGCCGATTACTATAGAAAATATACCTTTATATACCTTGCCATGATTTATACAGATATTATATTATAGATCAACTAAAAATTTTCAAAACGTTAGACTTTACGTTTTGAAAATTACAGTAAAACTACAACAGTAAAACTATGTTATTTATGTTGAGGTCCATCCATCCTTCTGAATCTTTTACTAATTCACCATAGGTACGTACCTTATTTTCTATTTTCATTTCCTGCACTGCGCTAAAAGTAAATCCCATTACTTCAAATGTTGTAAAAAATATTGTAAACAAAAGCTGAAAATATATAAAAAATTGTTGTGAATACTGAAATGCCATTCTTCGTTAGATTTAAAAAAAAGGTTATATAACGTACCATCGGGCTAAAAGCAGATTTTTGCGTTTCAGCTAAGTCTATTATAGATTTATAAATAAACTTCGACCATTGGTCCTCAGTTTGCAAGATCGATGCAAAACTCTTTAAACGACAAAAGATGGAATAGAAAGCAAATGCGCAAGATAATTGGACAATATTTAATGTTATAGTCAACCATAAAAATATATATCTGGATAAAACTGGATGCAAGCAGTTAGTTCTATTTACACAATATAAAAATAAAATAATGAATTTCAAAATAATGTAAGTAACTGCGCAAATTAAAATTTTTTGTTCCAGTTTGTAAGCAGCACCGTTTTTTCTTAATTTTATATCGATAATCTTAAGGTCATGGTGGAGCTGGCAAAAGGTTCTATTTGGACTTAAGGTCATTAAAAAAAGAACATTTGCAAAATAATAACAAAAATAAAATATAAACCAAGGCAGGTTTTCATTATAATCCATTAGTATCAAATCTAGACTTATGATGAAAACTGAACGGAAACCCGTGAATAATTTCCACAAAACTCTTTCCTTATAAGATTTTGGCTGAAAAAAGCCAAAGTCCAAGCAGCTTAAAATGTGCAGCATTTTGTAAAATGCCTGCATAACGAGAGAAAGTTTACATTTTTCAGTATTATTTGGAAGAACTCCTATATGATTTGACATGACTATTGCGATATGACTTATGCGGTAGACGGTTTGGGCCAGACTTATGACCACGACATGCTCAAATAAAACGACATACCTAGAAAATATATTCATTTGTAAAATATTATCATTTTTATTTCATTATCATTAATGGATGTAGAATTGTAGATACATTAGGTTAATAACTACGTACTAAAGATTGGACTAAAGACTAAAAAATGCTTTATTTACAAAGAAAATTACATCGTATATAATATTAACAAGTAACATGTAATTCGTTTAGAAGTGTTTTTCAAAATTAAAAAAATAAAACGTCAAGTGCGAGTAAGACTCGCGCATCCAGGGTTCCGTACAAACTCCTACTCTTCAGCAAAGAAATTAACCCAGACGAATAAGGCACAATAATTTTGATTCTATAACGATTATGACGTAACTATATAAGTATCTCGAACTATAGGCGCCAAACCCCGTCTCGAGACTAAATAAGTTACGTCCAACCCTAGGGTAACAATGTACTATTTTCTATGAATAAAACACAAATTTACCGTTTTCAGATTTTTTCCATTACTTGTGCTATAAGACATTGCTTCTTGCCAAATTTCATGGTTCTAGGTCAACGGAAAGTACCCTACAGGTTTTTGGTCCATGGCGAGATTCGTTTTTTTTTTGTAAATTAACTACAAATTTAAATACTGTTTTCGGATTTTTTCCTTTACTTGAAAATGAAATGAAAATGAAAATGAAAAAAAAAATGAAAAAAGTTTATTTACAACTTACACAATAAAATTAAAATTAGCACAGGGTTTCTTAGTAGGTAATACAAATGATTACTGAGTAAGTTGATAGAATTTACGGACTCAAATTACAACGATTCCCATACTAGGCAGGGCCTGTATCGTGGGAACCTACAAAATTAACAAATGAAGAACCTCAGTTGACTAGGAACACTATGTGTACTAAAAACTACAGAAAAATCAACATAAAGAAAACAAAATAAAAAATTAAGTGAAAAAGAATAATAAAAATAAGAAAACAAAAATAAATACCTACACTTCGATGAGCAAAAATTGTGTTATGTTATAAGACTTTGCTTCTCACCAAATTTTATGGTTCTAGGTCAACGGGAAGTACCCTTTAGGTTTATGGTCCATAGCAAGATTAAAAAAATATTTTTTCTGTGAATAAACTACAAATTTACGGTTTTCGGCTTTTTCCCTTTATTTGTGCTATAAGAACTTGCTTCTTGCCAAATTTCATGGTTTTAGGTCAACGGGAAGTACCCTATAGGTTTTTGGTCCACGGCAAGATTAATTTTTTTTCCGTGAGTAAACTACAAATTTACGGTTTTCGGATTTTTCCCTTTACTTGTGCTATAAGACCTTGCTTTTTGCCAAATTTCATGGCTCTAGGTCATCGGGAAGTACCCTATAGGTTTTGTGTGCATGTGATTCCCTTGGAAAATTAAAAAAAATATAGACATAGGTAAACAGCTGTAACTTTTGATTGCGTTGACTTAGAAGTTTGGTTTATATCGAGGCTTCAAGAAGTAACGAGCCTGCGTATACGATGTGAATATCAACTCGATAACTCCACGCGTTTATGAGAAAAGAGGGTTGACAGACGGACAGACGGACAGACGGACAGACGGACAGACGGACAGACGGACAGACGGACAGACGGACAGACGGACAGACGGACAGACGGACAGACGGACAGACGGACAGACGGACAGACGGACAGACGGACAGACGGACAGACGGACAGACGGACAGACGGACAGACGGACAGACGGACAGACGGACAGACGGACAGACGGACAGACGGACAGACGGACAGACGGACAGACGGACAGACGGACAGACGGACAGACGGACAGACGGACAGACGGACAGACGGACAGACGGACAGACGGACAGACGGACAGACGGACAGACGGACAGACGGACAGACGGACAGACGGACAGACGGACAGACGGACAGACGGACAGACGGACAGACGGACAGACGGACAGACGGACAGACGGACAGACGGACAGACGGACAGACGGACAGACGGACAGACGGACAGACGGACAGACGGACAGACGGACAGACGGACAGACGGACAGACGGACAGACGGACAGACGGACAGACGGACAGACGGACAGACGGACAGACGGACAGACGGACAGACGGACAGACGGACAGACGGACAGACGGACAGACGGACAGACGGACAGACGGACAGACGGACAGACGGACAGACGGACAGACGGACAGACGGACAGACGGACAGACGGACAGACGGACAGACGGACAACAAAGTGATCCTATAAGGGTTTCTTTTTTCCTTTTGAGGTACGGAACCCTAAAAATAAAAAGAATTGTCACTATTGGTTTATACCAATAATGATTAGTTTTTTAGAGATAACAGAACCACTAAAAGCAAATTTATTATCATACAAAAGTACCATATATTTCACACTTATGTATACGTAACTTTTGCACATAAACTTCATAAAAGCGATGCATTAAAATTGTTAACTCCGTTCTGCATCACCCACCGACAAATCTTCTGAGAGGCCTTAGTCTGATTTAATACATTTGTTAAACGTAATCGTATAACATTGGTGTCTTACACAAAAAATGGTTATAATGATAATAGACACAAACGAAGTGTAGCCAACAAAAGACGAAAAAAAAAGTCCCATTTTCCTATTCGTGTTCGTTTTATGCGTGAAAGCACTGAAGTTCTTATTATGTTTATCAACTCACATAAATACATAGTACATAGATTAATTTTTATCTTCGATATCAAGATAATTGTTCAGTTGACGGGTAAGAATTGGTACGCTCATAGGACGCAAAGGAAATACTTAGTTTTGGTGCAAGTACCCAGTAAAATGTTTTTTCATGTGTTCTTATTTTTTTTGTGACCAAGCTATGTTGGAGGTGCTCTATCTAATTACTTGTATAACATCACCAATTACTTATATAAATCTAATTACTTATATAAAGTAACTTATTTTCTTCGTTCTCATGAAATTCTACAGTTATTAAAATCCCCCGTAGTTTTAAACAGTGTTCAAAATACGAAAGCAGTCGATCTGTCTAAAAAAGGGATTTACAGATAACTCTGATATAATTTTGTATCGTTTAAGAGAATGAGTAGCCCTCTCTTGTCAAACTATTAAATATAGATAGCTCTGACTGATCCAAACTAGACCTTTGCTATGATAGGCCTGCAGTGGCAGAGGAGACGCGAATTCGTACTGATTATTGGCATATGCACCAATATTATGTATCAAGTGTTAACTAAGTATTATACGTTTCACACCGAGACAAAGTACCCGCATGTGTCTGTAAGAATCACCAGCTTGGATGTCACGATACAGGCTCCGCCTAGTGTGAGATCTATAAGTAAAAACATTGTCTCCAAACCCTCAGCAATAACCTCTATCAGTTTAACAGACCATTGTACCACAATATAATGAATCTCTACCTACCTACCCATTAAGTTAAATACCTACTGTACCTAATGTGTTTTTGCTGAAAATAAATATATTTTTATGTTTTATGTTTTTATTCTAGATCTACACAATAGTACAATACCTATTCCTTAAACTTGTCTTCAGAAAGAAAATTATTGATCTTAGTGTTGTTGTTTTTAATTCATCTGCATGTAGTGGTAGTTTTATCTCATCCTGTCGATTTATCTTACTTGTCTATAAACTCAACTAGCATTATAGCTATGTCATCAAAAATGTGATGTTCGCAAGGTAAAATGTGATGTTCCTATGGAATTAATAACGCAAAAAAAAATGTTTATCTAATTTATTGTAAACAAAACCATAACTATTGTTTTTTATGTGAGTTACGCTTAGACAATTTAACCCGCTTTCAATTACATGAAGCACAAGCATTTTGGCTCAAAAAAAACTGCATTTATGAAAAAAATTATAAAGTAAATTGTATTATAACAATAAGATATGTAACGGCAAAGTTAAGCACCATGCCGAGCAGGCTGGCGTCCAGAGGAATCACCCTGTACAGTCGGAACCGGAGCGAGTGCGCCTCCACGTACCGGGTGAACCGTTCCAACTCACGCTGACGACTTGGCTCTGAAATATGCAAATGAGTTAAGATTGATTGAACTTTTAAATTTTTTAATTTTAGGTAGGTTTCAGTATGTAGGCTATGATTCGAAAGAAGATTAAGAGGACGAATAACAAAAATAAATAATAAAAAAAAATCTTTTATTTCAGATAACGGGTTTTTTTATATTTTTTTTATTAATACAATGATGTAGTTTCGATGCAAACAAAGCAAAATCATATTAAAGCTAAGTATCGTTTTTACAGTATATAAAGAAAAAGTACTCAATTTAAAACACATAAATATTTATTGACTAAACTTAATGTTTAACAATTATAATAGTATTTGAAATTTCGAGAGAGAGAGAAGAAATAAATGTGTTTGGAAATCTCGCTCTTCCAAATGAAACAACGCTACATTACCTATCCAAAATTGTAACCTAGCTTTTCCTCAACACTCTTTATAAAACGTCCATTGCTGAAAACACGGAACAGAAGATTTTTTCTGTTCCGTGGAAGTAAATGCCTGCTCCAAAGAGGTTTTGTCATAATCACCACTCATACAAGCAGTTAAGACCAGGCAACGGGCCGAGAAACACGAAAACGAGTACTTTTCAATGCGCGATGTAAGAGGACCAATGATATTGATTCAAATTTTAAAAATATCATAGATAAGGGAAAATCTTGAAAAATTTTTTGACCAGGACAAAATTTTAAAAAGTAACCGGCTTTATTATAAAAAAATTTATAAATTTCTCACCAAAAAAAAAGTTAAATAATTCGTATGCTCACAATTATCAGCGACAACACCCCATTATTTTTTACGAATAAAATAGCCAGATCACTTTTCTATTTAATAGCCGGAGAAGTTATTTTTTTAATGTGTATATCATGAGTAATTAATTAAAATCAATCAAATCCATTTGCGCCTTCTCTAGTTTAGCTTTTACCCTACAGTGTTTGCTCAGAAAATTTGATCAGGCACTATCTGGGCCGCAGCACGCAGTGGGGGCCGCGCTGCCGCCGCACCGATGCGACGTTGCGACTCCGACGAGCGCACGATTGCCTGTTCGCACAGCAGCGCCGGGCTGGCAACGCCGCAACGTACGGACGTGTTTGTTTTGGTTATTGTCTTGTAACTCTGTGCGACGACAACCGAGACTATTATTTACTTCAGAATTATTTTCAAAATTATAAGTTAGACTTTAGTGTACTATATTATATTGAAGCTTCAGAACATTATTGTAGTAGGAAATAAGTTAGGTAATATTTTTATTTGGTATTGTGTGTAAATAGTAGGTAAACAAGTGTTCAATAGAAAATGGGGAGGAAAGATAAGCGGAAAGAATTATTTTTACGAAAACTCAAAAATGACGGAATAAACATTCCGTCACTGTGTACTTGACGGGACGCAAGGAAATATCAACTTTGTTTTCAAGGTCATTGACCTTGACCTTAAGGTCATTGACCTTGAGGTCAGTGACCTTGGAGTAAAGGTCAATGACCTTTTCGGTTTTTTGCTAGAAATGATCACCAAATGTAAAATTACTTATTTTTAGGGGTAAAATTAGTGACCTTAGACTAAAGGTCAATGACCTTTTTCGGGAAAAAGTTGGTTTTTGCTAGAAATGATAACCAAATGTAAAATTACTTATTTTTAAGGGCAAAATTAGTGACCTTGGACTAAAGGTCAATGACCTTTTTAGGGAAAAAGTTGGTTTTTGCTTGAAATGATCACCAAATGTTAAATTACTTAGTTTTGAGGGGTAAAATTAGTGACCTTAGACTAAAGGTCAATGACCTTTTTCGGGAAAAAGTTGGTTTTTGCTAGAAATGATAACCAAATGTAAAATTACTTATTTTTAAGGGCAAAATTAGTGACCTTGGACTAAAGGTCAATGACCTTTTTAGGGAAAAAGTTGGTTTTTGCTTGAAATGATCACCAAATGTTAAATAACTTAGTTTTGAGGGGTAAAATTAGTGACCTTAGACTAAAGGTCAATGACCTTTTTCGGGAAAAAGTTGGTTTTTGCTAGAAATGATAACCAAATGTAAAATTACTTATTTTTAAGGGCAAAATTAGTGACCTTGGACTAAAGGTCAATGACCTTTTTAGGGAAAAAGTTGGTTTTTGCTTGAAATGATCACCAAATGTTAAATTACTTAGTTTTGAGGGGTAAAATTAGTGACCTTAGACTAAAGGTCAATGACCTTTTTCGGGAAAAAGTTGGTTTTTGCTAGAAATGATAACCAAATGTAAAATTACTTATTTTTAAGGGCAAAATTAGTGACCTTGGACTAAAGGTCAATGACCTTTTTAGGGAAAAAGTTGGTTTTTGCTTGAAATGATCACCAAATGTTAAATTACTTAGTTTTGAGGGGTAAAATTAGTGACCTTAGACTAAAGGTCAATGACCTTTTTCGGGAAAAAGTTGGTTTTTGCTAGAAATGATAACCAAATGTAAAATTACTTATTTTTAAGGGCAAAATTAGTGACCTTGGACTAAAGGTCAATGACCTTTTTAGGGAAAAAGTTGGTTTTTGCTTGAAATGATCACCAAATATTAAATAACTTAGTTTTGAGGGGTAAAATTAGTGACCTTAGACTAAAGGTCAATGACCTTTTTCGGGAAAAAGTTGGTTTTTGCTAGAAATGATCACCAAATGTAAAATTACTTATTTTTAAGGGCAAAATTAGTGACCTTGGACTAAAGGTCAATGACCTTTTTAGGGAAAAAGTTGGTTTTTGCTATAGTCGATTACCGAAAGGTATATTATACGTTAGAAAGTTAAACGGGTGGTTAAAAAAAAATAACCACGAAGGCTAAGGCAAGGAGCTCCGAAAAAAAATGGTAAAAAAAATCTCATCTTTTTTGCCTTGAAATTGAACGACACACTTTGACCTCTAGCGCCGAGGTCATTGAACTTTAAGGTCAATGACCTGAACAAAAGTTGCACCCCTAGTGACCCCCTTCACGATACCGTAAGAAAAAACATATGTTAATTATGCATAAAAAAATCGTGAAAATTTTTCTGTCTTATTCGCCTTGCGTCCCGTCAACTACAGTCCAACCCTAAAGCACTAATAATAAAGTCTATATTTGGCAAATTCGTCTACAGATTATGGATTATCACATGCCTACTACCTATAATATATTATAGGTACCTACTTCAATTTTTCGGCCAATATTCTGCATTTACCTACCTATATTTACCTATTTATCTATGCTCTAGCTAGGCAAATCAAGTTGACGCGTGCCGCCGCCGCGCTGTTAGCAGCGCCACGTACGCTAGACCAGCGCTGCCGCCCGCCGCTCTGGCGTGATCCGCCGCATAAAATTTGTTTGAGTGAAGCGGCGCGGTACTCGATTTTGAAACAATAGTTTATCAATGCGCCACCTTAAGTGATGATAGTGAAGGTGTTAAAATTTCACAGAGAGAGGCTGCTAATAAACCTATCGTAGGTTCCCTCAGTAGGTTTATTCAACATTGCTGCTGAAATGGCTGGAGGAGTCGTTTTTTATACAGTGACCGTACGGTTAACACAGCTCCCGTAACTCCCGTCCTCGCATTTTTTTTGGACATTATTTAAATAAATAAATAAATAATGCTGGACAATTCACACAGCATTATCTAGTCCAAGCTAAGCAGAGCTTGTGTACTAGATAACTGATATACATATTACAATACATTACATAAATAGATATTTACTATACATAGACAACGACCAGAACACCCGGAACAAATACCTGCAGACCGTACAAATATTTGTCCCAAGGCGGGAATCGAACCTGCAACCTCCTGCGTCGCAGGCAGACCTTCGCCCACCGCGCCACTGAGGTCGTCATTTAATAAGACAGTATTACATACAGACGTTCTCTGTAAGCTCGTTTAATACCAGGCTCTTATAAGTACCGGATATATTTCGAGCTGATAGATTCGCATCACTATTTTAAAAAGAAGCAAAGTCTACAATTGCTTGCATTCTTTTATTGATTAAAATAAAATAAATTCGTGGATTGAGCATAGCTCTTATGCTGCTATTACCTTGTTCTTGTACAATCTTATTGTGTAGTATCAACAAAATGTTGTCCTTCTGTATAGCAAGGTTTTCTGCAGAAAGAGCCGGGGCAAAAATATTCGCTAAGCTCATAGCAACAATTGCGTATTCTTGTGTTCGTGATAGAATCTGTAATAGGTACACAGTCATTTTATCTGAACAGCAGGGATCGCCCATAACCTAAATAGAGGAGATACAGGTTTTTTTTTTTGGACACAAAAACCTTTTTTCAAATAAAACATTTTAGCAAGAACCTACATACCTCAGGACAAGCGAGGGTAACGCCTGAAAATTTTGTTGATGTCTATCGACTTTGTACCAATGAACTTTCATGAAATTCATAAAAAATACATGACGCCGAAATGAGAGTTTTTGATTGTGTCGTGAGTTGACAACTTTTTTTTAAGTTTTTCGATTATAGTAACTTTACTATTAATACGTACACTAGTTTCAATTTTCATTAGTTTCGCTCCGAAAAAAATATTCACCATAACTTCAAAGGTTGTGAAAATTATTGATAACAAAAGCTGAAATGTATAAAAAACACTTTTTACTATTTTCTACAAGCTTTTTACAAGTTTATTCATTACAAATACATAAAAAAGTTTAAATTTCACGTACCATCGGGCTAAAAGAAGATTTTTGCATTTCGGCCAAACCTACAATCGTTTTATAAATAAACTTTATCGAAGAAACATCTCGATCTTCAGTTTGCAAGATAGACGCAAAATTCTTTAATCGACAAGATATTGAATAAAAAGCGAATGCGCAAGATACACACACAATATTTACAGCCACAATCGCGAACCATACGAAAATACTTCTGGGTAAAACTGGATGCATGCAATTAGTTGTATGTACACAGTAAACTAAATAAATTGTAAACATTAAAACGGAGTCCAACATCGAACAAGCTAATATTTTCATCTCCAAATTGTAAAAGGCGCTGCTCTTTCGTAATTTCATGTCAATAAGTTTTAAGTCACGTTGGAGCTGGCGAAAAGTTTTATTTGGACTTATAGATATTAAAAAAAGGACATGTAAAAAGTAGTTAATTAAATATAAAATAATCCCTGGGAGGTGCTGCCGTGTGCGATCCATTAGTATTAAAACAAGGCTCATATAGAAAACTGATAATAAAATCGTTAATGTTTTCCATAAAAATCTTTTCCTATTAGTTTTTTGCTCAAAAAATCCAAAATCCAAGCCGCTCGATATGTATATTATTCTATAAAATATTTGCATTACGAGAAAATGTTTACACTTTTCTGGATTTCTCGGGAGAACTTCGATTAGACCGTTAGTCATTATGGTAGCAAGACTGTGTTTTTCAAATACATATACGAACACGATGAGATCCTGAAATGAATTTTATTTGAAAACAATTTCACTAGTAGGTATTCCTTTTCACTTAGCTAGTAATAATCAAATAATAATTTAATTCTATTATTTGATTGTAATTTTCTAATGTATTGTATTAATAGATAATAAACCCAACTTACCTTGATCAGATCACACTAAAATGTGGAAGTGGATGTTTAGTTGGATGGGTGGATGTTTGGTACCTATTCGCGCAAAAACGATAAAATATATGGAGCTAAAATGTTGGATACATTTTTTTATTAATGGTGGACAATTCACAACGTATTATCTAGCCCCAAGCTAAGCAGAGCTTGACTTGTGTTATGGGTACTAGTTAACTGATATACATAATATGATACAATACATAGATAGATATTTTTTAATTATAAAAAGAAAACAACCAGAACACCCTGAACAAATGGCTGCAGATCTTACACACATTTGTCCCGAGGCGGGAATCGAACCCGCAATCTCCTGCGTCGCAAGCAGACCTTCGCCCATCGCGCCACAGAAGTCGTCATACATATAGTTCTAGACCGAGATTAACATTATAATTATGCCAGTTTTATCTGAAGCCGAGGGCAGCAGCTAGTTCACAATTCAATTCACATTTTCATTTTATAATAAACAAATGAATTAAATTGAGTGTGGCTTTCATTATGATAAAACCAACAAAAATAATGCTGTATGTACATTAATCGACGAGTATTAATTTAGGTATTAGTTTTGAATTGAAATTAGTTTTTCTAGTAGTATTCAAAAATCCTATACTATCGCAATATTATACTTAATTTGTTTTGTCGATAGATTAGGATGACTGCCTCTGGAATGGAAACGATGCTCTTCTAGGACAATGCAACAGGGCCTTCTGGACTTCAAATAAAGTTAATTGTAAAAATTAAATATCTATCATCATCACCAGTCCATATACGTCCACAGCTAAACATAGCCCTATGTTCAGCTGTGGATGTGTTTAGGGCTCCCCAAAAATTTGGCCCAAAGTAACTTTTTATTGCGTCGTCGAAGTATGATTTTTAGCACGGCTTCATACTCAAACCCCCTCTGGGTTTGAGTATTTGATGTCATTTTCAACTCTATGCCTTGACGCGTTCTTAGAAAAGAGGACTTGGGGTACTACAAGGGAGACTCCAACATCTCGTCTCCCAAGCCAACCTAATCTGCTGGATAACGAACTAGGCTCTGGTGATATCTATCTATCTACACACAAAGCAAATAAAAAAAAGCGTACCATCACCTGACAGAACACACGAACTTTTGCAAACTTCGCTAGAAATGTTAATGCTATTCAAAGTTTTGCCAAGAATGTTAATGGCATTCAAAAACAGTGAGGAGCTATAAGTAGACTCAGCCGCAACACCGCTAATGAATGCAGTTAATAGTTGTTCAACGAAACTGCATTATAAGCACTGGGGCACACTGATTTTCGTCTAAGTTGTTTATAAAAATAATATAAACTAGGTAGTAGTTAGGTAAAGGTTTGTGTGCTATTAATAATAATAATACTTTTTTCAGGCAACAAAAAAGTGTACAAAAAGTAACTCAATTAGGGCCCATAAATACCTTAGAAGATATTTCAATTTCTTCATTCTTCCCATGGTCTCTCTCTAAGGTCATCGGATACCTTGCTTCTTGCATCTCCAGTACAGAGAACATCTTATTACAGCGACTCCTTCACTGCTCAAGCTGTCAGACTCTGGAACGATTTCCCAGTAGTTAAAATGACAGTATATAACTACTATTTAGTTGTCATGTCACGGTAGATTATTGAGCATGTCCCTTAGAGTTACTAAATAGAATTAGTTTGCTGTATGTATTATTGTAATAGATTATTAGGTATAGTGTGTATAAGTATTTATAGTTTATATTTATGTTTGTTGTAAAGCACAACCATCCTTTATTTTTTCCCAATTGTTCTGGTTGCCTGGAAGAAATCGCTTTAAGCGATAAGGCCGCCAAATCCATTACTGTTCTTTTTTATATGTTAAATTAAAAATAATCTAGGTATTTTTTTTTCTTTATTGGTGATGAATAAAGTATTATCTATCTACCTTAGAGACTAACATGGATAAAAACGTGTCATTGACGCTCCGGCGACGCACGCGCGGTGTCGTTTGACAAGCGTCCATTGAACTTTCACTAGAGTGCCTAACTCGCACTGGGGCAATATTCTACAAAATTTAATTATTTCTAAAAAACAATATTAAATTTTGCTATCGGCGCTTGAGTCTGACTGAAGTAAGTCCCGACTTTTCAACTCTACGTCACTTGACCTAGTGGCGCAATTAGCAGCGATCTCGTGATAGATGGGTTCAAGTCCTGTCGAAGTCGAATTTTTATTTGGACTTTATTAAATTTTCGTAAATCAGATAAACGTTTGGACAGTTATGCTCTAAGTATATTACTGCTATTTAACCAATACAGCCCAATCACCCAAGCTGCAACAAAAATCTTCGTTTGCTTCGTTCACTCCGATCATCAATACTGGTCAAATCACACAGCATCATCTAGCCCCGAGCTAAGCAGAGCTATGGGTACTTTATAACTGATTTACATAATACAATACATTGCATATAATAAGTACATAGAAAAGAGCTGAAACTCCCGAAACAAATACTTATATTATGTTTTTTTATAGTCTATAGACCTTAATTTGACCACAATCTCACCAGATGGAAAGTGAAGATGTGGCCGACGATGTATCACAAAGGTCTAGAAGATACCTATTCACTTTTGTCTTGAAGAGACCCAGGTTGTAATTTTATTGACGGGAAACCAGCAGCAGGGAGCGTGTTCCAAACCCCAGCGGTACGAATGATAAAGGTGGAGGAAAACCGCTTAGTGCGAATGGACGGTATATCCACCAAGTAGGTGGTAATGCACTATAGGTATGAGAACAAACATTAAAAAAAAATCAAAATATCTATCTTACAATTAAGCGATATAAATTTTATTAATGGTATAAAAATCTAGGTAATTAATGAAGTTTCCCTAAGCGGGCAATACTAAACCCAGCTAAAAGAACGCGCTAAGCCCGTGTTAACTACATCGTTAACCTTAATCCCGTACTCGTTATTTTAACTAAATCTCATAGCTACAAAAACTTTCATAAAACATACAAAGCCATTTAAAACCAACTCCTGAAACGCGAGCAAAAACTAAAATGACATTCAGACCACCGCTATTCGGACCCGATATTATGAACACGAATACACAGAAATGTGAAACAAAAACGGTTAAGTGCGATCGATTTGCAAACCAAGGGTTCCGGCCATAACTAAAGACCCAAAAACGATGTATGTGGGTTTTAACAAACTTCGAAACAAGGAGGTGTTTCTATGTTCGGCTGTATGTACGTTTATTTATATTGTACGTTCTGCGATTTTTCAGCCAATTTAGGAAAGATTTATAAAATTATTTCGCTGTTTTCTGTAGAATAATCCCGAGGTGTTTTGTAAAAAATACTCCTAAGAGATTCGTATTTACCCCGCAAAACTTAAAAAAATTTAAAAGTAGGGATTCGAAGACGTTTTTCGTTTTACCAAAGCAATCAAATTATTCTGAACTACATTATCATTTAGGATTTCTTTTACGACTAAATTTATTGAACTACTATTTTGTCTAATATATTAATTAATCCGTGAACAAACACCGGTATTATCCTGAAGGGAACTCTATGGTAAAGTAATTATAACATCAGCTCACGACGCCAATCACATGTTCCTCTCTAGCACCGCTGTAGGGCGGCGGGAATATTTAATATCTTTGTATTTCAAAACTTTAATTTTCAATGATGATAAACCATAAAATGTGGAAATCTATGCCACGTATAAACATAAAACAAACTCGTGTTAGAAACACCATTTATATCTTAAGAACGACTGAACCGATTTTCATGGTTTTTGATTTGTTGGATTTCTCTTAGTCCGTAATAGGATAAGAAGAAAGAATAAAAACATTGGAAAATTGACAATAAAATAACTACACATGCGAAGCCGGGGCGGACCGCTAGTATAAAATAAATGTAAACACAATCTATCTTACATGAGACATTCAAAAAACTTCCATGAAATCAGGATTCCAGTTGCAAAGCGGATTTCTAAAAAGCAATTCTATACTGACCAGCTCAACGACTATATTACCATAATCTGCTGTTTTGTTGGAATTATTCATCGCGAAGTGTAAAGCAAACATCTGCAGAGTACACTACTGGAAACTCTACCTTTGTTCTGTATCACACTGAGCTGAATTTATAATGATGTTGTTTTAGTGGAGAATGTTCTGTTACTTTTATTCAGACATCCCTAGAAGGTTCAATGTGAAAAAAAAATAGAAAATATTTTTTTCTATCGTGAATACCTTCGTTTGTCCACAACCTCGCCTGGTAGGAAATGACGATGTATCACAAATATAGACACTTATTCATTTTGTATTGAAGAGACCAGGTTGACACTTGGCGGAAAAGTTGTAATTTGTATCTATAGCTATACTAATGAGTTCTCTAAATTTTAATGTGTTTGTCTACGTTGAGCCTCAATGCTTTTACGTATTACTAAGCAGCAACAAACAAGTGAAAAGTTGTATAAAACAAATAATATTAAATACACATTTTAACTTCAAACTCTTTTCATTATGGATGTAAGCGGGTTAACTACGAATCTTATTTGTGTTGGAAGAACATCAACGTTTCATCCCTTAACGAGGGACTTCTTCAAGGGTGAGTGCGGTTCAAGACACACGCGTTCTGCATCCCTCCGAGCACTGCGCGCCTCCTCGCGGTTCGTAGTTAACCCGCTAACATACATAATGAATTCGTCAAACTACGATAGATTTTATAGTAAAATACAAACTCTTTGTTTAACAACAATTAATTTCATGATAGGTGAAGATTTACCGTGTGCTGTGTGTATTCTAAGCCGTGTGGTGCCGGCTTAGAATTTGCAACACCCCAACTCTTCCCTTGGGTGTCTTAAGAGGCGACTAAGGGACACCGAAGAGCGGGCATTAGCGCCTCTTGCAGAATAGATCTACCTCCGAACTGCGATCCCGCAGCACCCGCATGCCCAGCGTGGGGATAATGGGCTTTACCCCTCATGAGATAAAAATATCAAGGGGCGGCTAGCATCCAGGTGTGGACCATTATAAGCTATTGAGGTGAGGTTGAGGAAGATTTACCTGACTTCAGATGGAAATATGCGATGGCCTGTTGTTGTTAATCAAAATCTCTTTTCAACTGCTCAAATGAGAAATTGAGAGTGTATTAATAAACATCCAATGAACTCACTGGCAAAGCGGGCAAAAGAGCCTGAACGCGAGGTTGCGGGTTCGATACCCACCTCAGACAAATAGATAAGATAAATAAATAATGCTGGACATTCCTCACAATATCGTCTAGCCCAAAGCTAAACAGAACTTTTATTATGGGACTCATCATCAGCCTATATGCCCAGCAGTAGACTAAATTAGTCCATATTTTTGCATAGGCCTCGCTAATCCTTTGAGCTATGTCGATAACCTTAGTTCTCTGTCTGTATTCTCTATACAACAATGAAAAAAACATCAAACTGGGACTCTTCTGTAAAAAGTTATGCGTGGTCTTATAAAAAAATAATCATCGACTTGAGGACCTTCTCCGTTTTGTCTTCGGTTGAAAATAGTATTTATATAAAAAAAGTTTAAAACAAAAGGATTAAAGTTGGATTTAAGTTTTTTAAAACAGTCAAGGCACCAATAAGAAAGAAGTTGAAGTTGAATGGTGAAATATCCAATTGTAAAATCTCATTACGGTTTGTTGTGGTTGTTTCGTTTTTGTAAATTTGATTCTTATAGTATACCTATTATTTATATAATATCACCTAGTATTAGCATAAATTTTGCATGCCTTGACGAGGCAGAATGTATAGGATGAGCTGTATTCTTAAGACCCCATGTACCTACATTCCTGCAAAATAAACAATTATGAATCAAATTGTTACAGCTAAACGTTAGACATCAAGTAAATTTGTCTGATTGGTGACATCAAATAGTAAACAAAAGACAACACATTCGTGACAAATAACTACCTTTGTGACAGCGACAAGACAGCCGTAATGCAGGCACCGCACCGTAAGCCGCAACGCGTGCAGGCGGCGACGTATGCAGATTGGTACAATTGGCACTTGTTCGAGTTAGGACTTAGAAACAGCAATTTACGACAGGAAACAAATGAATGGCATTTTGTAGCAGGAAGTCATGTAAAACACTTTACCATAAGTGGAACTGGGATTATATAAAAGCATTATTATTGTTTAAGTTTTCTTGCATTATTAGAGGCTTAGAATTTGCACCACCCCAATGTGTGGGCAGCAGCGCCTCTTGTAGAATAGATCTACCAACGAACTGCTATCACTAACGCTAAACGCTTTCACCTACTTATGGCAACCTATCAGTTGAGTCATGAATACGTAATAATGTATTTGCAACTCGCGTAGAAGGTTGCCTTCATATTTTCTCATGTATTGAGGTGATCGTATTAAATCTTCCGTCCACTCGCTCCGTTTTCCTCCACCTTCATCATTCGTAACGCTGGGGTTTGAAGCACGCTCCTGATTGTCCCTGCTGCTGATTTTCCGATTAATTACAATCTGGGTCTCTTTAAGTCAAAAGTAAATAGGTATCTTCTAGACCTTCGTGATACATGGACCGCCTCTTCATTTTTCATCAGGTGAGATTGTAGTCAAACTAAGGTCAAACTAAAAAAAATCTTTGGCTGAACTCAAAAGCTTTTTTGTGAAATTCCTATGCTTTTGGAGAAAAATCTGAATAATTTCCTTAAAATTTCTCACTTTATCGCATGTCTCATAGTATCATAAAGTCTACATTACGAAAACATCATAAAAAGGAACTGTAAAACATCATCAAAGAATCTTAATCAAGGAAGAAGTAACTGAGACGAACTTTAAAAACATTTCACAGAACGGAATTAAATGCTGACGCGACCAAAAAAGGTACAAGAAGTGAATTTATACCTCCTACCTGGGCCACAGATAAAATACCGTCTTAAAGTACAGACAGTTGGAAATATCTGGATGGTTCCTTTGAGAAAGTTTTTGTTAAAGTATTAAATGTAAAGAATAGCAAACAGATTTTTTTCTGGTTTGAACTTTGTCATATTATGGACTGTATTACCAGTTACTACAAAAACGCATATTTTTTTAGTTCATCAGATTTTTCAGTATTCAGTAACTTTAATTC
Source organism: Eupithecia vulgata (assembly GCA_946478455.1). NCBI lineage: Eukaryota > Metazoa > Arthropoda > Insecta > Lepidoptera > Geometridae > Eupithecia > Eupithecia vulgata. The sequence goes on along the minus strand of OX297869.1, from coordinate 3,403,591 downwards.
TTTCTTTCTTTTTGCTTACAAAATAAGCTCAAAGATCTTTTTTTTCCCAGTCAATTAAATACTTTTTAAGCCTGGGATGTTTTCAATGAGAAAACTCTACAACGGATTGAATCCTAATTTAGAGGATTTTCGTATTGCCTTCCACTCGACAACAAGCTACAAAACATTACAGTATTTTCATGCATCTATGTTTTACTAATATAGTCAAAGCTTATTTGAAACCCTAAGGGCCTATTTTCGCATACGATTTTTTTCGACGTGGAAATGCACGGTCGTCGGTGTTCTAAGAATGCAAGTTTGTTTACACGACCCGTTTTTTTCACGGCACGAAGATGGCGCGCCGCGCCGTATGCGCCGTGTCTGACTGACCTTCGGTGCGACGCGCCTTCGCCGGACAGACGCCTCCAGAGCGTTTCCAGACGTTTTCCAGAGCGCTTAATAAGCATTGTCAAAATTAGAAAATCCGTGCCATGGCATGTACAAGCTGGAACGGTTTTTAACCGTTCGGCGGCTTGATAGCCGGGGGCCATAAAGTAGTCAAAATCCTTTCTAATCATACCGTGAAGAAAATTTGTTCTGAACAAGAGTTAGGTCATCCTTGTGGCGTCTAAAATCTTTTAGCCATTTTTGGTGTTGCCAGTACTCTAAGCTTGAGAAAACAGAACTTTCAGAGGTAGAATCATGAACAAAAGTTTATTACACTATCTCGATGCAAAGCCCTCCTTGCCATTTATCTTTGTCGGCAAAGTTGCTGTGAAAGTACTTAGTGGGGGAATTAAAGACAAATTCGGGAAGTGGTTTTTTTATTGGTAGGTTAATTGCGACGCGGGAACGAGACGAGCTTTATGGCAGCAAAATAATGAGGTTGGAATTGAAAGCGGGTTGCGTTTTTGAGGAAATAATTGAAGGCGGCTTTACACGATTAAAACTTTAATGACGAGACCTTTATTTTTGGTTCTCGATTTTATATTATTCACTGATTTCGGTTTTTTAACCACGTTAAACAACCAGATGTCTTAGTATTGGAGTAGAACTAAGTTCACGTCTACCAGTTTCTACATTTATGTGAAAAACATCTTACAGTCGAGTCGTCAAGTGCTCGTTTATCAAAGCAGTTTTATTGTGAGCAAAAACATGCAAAAATGTTGCCAGAAAAAGCGAGCAAGTCCCTAATGTGGTGTAGTTACCAGCTGGGGTCCAAACTTAGGTAATTACCGAACTAGGTACATGTTTTTTGTCCGGTCGCTCTTGTAATTTTGTTTGGAGCATGTGTCGACGGATATTTTTGATAAGTAGCCAAATTTTAATAAGTGGGATAGATTTTGCTCTTACGTCTAGTATTCTTGACAATGGATAAATAAATAGATAATTATTATTCTATGCATTATATTAATAATAAATTCATTACCTAATTAATATTTGCTGGACAATCTACACATCATCTAGCCCCAAAAGTAAGGAGAGCGTGTGGAACTATATATCCGATTTGTTTAAAACATTACATAGGTACTTGGATAGATGATTTAATAGTCACAGAAACACATAAAATCACTTAAAAATATCTGGAGATCGTATAAACATTTGTCACCCGGTAATCAAACCCGCAACCTCCTTCGCCGCAGGTGGACCTTAGCCTGCTGGGCCAATGATGTCGTCCAAGGTGGATAAGTAAATTTTAATGCACAAAATAATACTCCACAAAAATCATCATCACCATCAGCCTATATTAGTCCACAGCTGGACATAGGCCTCCCCTAATGAGCGCCATAGCGCCAAGTCTTCAACTTGCCGCATCCAGTATCTGCCAGCAGCAGTCTTTCGCAAATCGTCATCCCACCTGGTCGGAGGGCGTTCTACACTACACTTGCCGAGTCGCGGTCTCCACTTCAGAACACGTTTACCCAGCGGTTGTCGGTTCTTGTCAAAATATACAAAACAATAAAAAATAACCACAAAAATAATTTCGAATAATATTTGAAAAAAGATATAAATTGACGTTCGATGGCAAAACACAGTGGCAGAGAAAGGTTGACTTTGATAACTTGTCGGCTCTGTCATTTTGTTTATTTTGAATTAACTTTGGTGAATTAGAGTCCAGTACAAAATTAAAATCGCCTACCGGAGAGACAATGTTAGCAAAAGTTATAGCAAGCAGTCATTTATTTACTAGTAAATATCGCACCAAAAACTGTTTGTAACTATACTTTTTGCAGCGCTTATAGCAATTCCCTTGAGAATCAAACTTTTTAGAGACCACCTCAATATCAACCTTGAATCGTGGAAATGCACTGAGTCGAATTGCACTGCAGTTTAACGACGCGGCCAGTTATTCTTTACATGAAATCGTATGAGCTTTAGTGTACTACGCTTCAGTGACACTGCGCTACTTTTTTAGTGTTGTTTTGTTCTAATTTGACGCGTAGTGCGTTTACGCTCTTATAGAATAGCAAAAAATCATCAAAATCTTTTAACAAATTGACAAGATATTAAGGTACCTACTAAAAGTTGTAATTTCTACTAACTTTATATTAAGTAGCTTGACTATACTGTAATTATTTTGAACCTGTCTATACCTTTATCGTGCCTATCTTGGTCTATTATCTATATTTACTTCTAAAATGCCGATAAAATATCATAAAGTCAGTAAAAGAGTTATTTCACACGTGAATTCAATTATAGGGGTAAGTGGTCGCCTCGATGCGCTTCGCTTACGTTAATGGCGCGGTGAAGTGGACGGGTGGCTTACAGCTTATTAACGGGAAATAAAATGGATAATGCGCTTACCCCAGTTTACCCTCACATGGGTGACCTTTCGGGTGGTTAAGGGTTAATGGAGTTTTTGGTGGTATTACACTGAGGCGAAGGAAGTGCAATGATCCTTGTGAAAAGGCGTTTGATGGTACGCTTGACCAGGCTACTTGAGCTCATGACTCCGTGTGATTTTTTTTCTATTTCGCGTAGATCCGGATTCGGTTAAATAATACGACCTCAAAAAACCATTCGGAAGTAAAAATAATTTTTGCTAATGGATATTAAACAAGATCGCGATACCAACCCACAATTTCAAATTATGTTTTACGGCTTTGTAAAAGTTTCTTGCATGTGAATGCACAAAAATGGCACACTTGATATTTTCTTGAAACAACTGCTTTTTTTTACAATTAAGGTTTGTGGGAATCCCGTTGTTCCGAAATATAAATTAATAAATAAATAATGCTGGACAATAATTCATACAGCATTATCTAGCCCCAAGGTAAGCAGAGCTTGTGTTATTCGTACTAGATAACTAATATACGTAATATTATACATTACATAGATAGATATTTTTTATTATACATAGAAAACACCCAGACCAACGGAACAAATTTCTGCAGATCGTACACAAATTTGTTCCGAGGCGGGGATCGAACCCGCAACCTCTTGCGTCGCAGCCAGACTGTCGCCCGCTGCGCCACTGAGGTCGTCGTATATTCAATGAGTATAATTATTCAAATATATTTAATAATTCATCAAACCTCAAATTTTAATTATTGCAGTACATTGCACAGTTAAGATAATTCGTATGTTACTAACTATTTGACTACAGTCCACCCGCGACGCAGGAGGTTGCGTATTCGATTCCCGATTCGTAACAAATTTTTGTATGATCTGCAGATATTTGGGCTGGGTCTTCTGGGTGTGAGAAACTTTAATAAGAAAGAAAATTAAAATCAAATAATAGAATCAAATTAAAACTAGTATTTACAATAGAAACAATTGAGCTTACAGCAGACTGTTTCAAACAATCTACAAATATCTATATATCTATCTTGGTGCCTTAACTGATTCATATCTTCTGGATGTTTACTATGTTTAATAAAAATTCAGTCATCTAGTTCGCATATCACAAGCTCTGCTTACTTAAGGGCTAGATGCTATGAGGATTGTCCAGCAAAATTCATTTCGTTGATAAGTTGTACGTAAAATCACACAGCACACTCTAGAGATGGCAGACAACAATTGCCGCTAAGCACTTAAACAAGTTCTCTGCCTGTAAACTGACACAATAGCTAAAGATCCCATTAAACTTTAGCAATTCCTAACTTTTCCGATTAGGCTTACTACACACATTTTCGTCCGAGACTTACGAACTTATGAACTGTTCTGATGGCAATGGACGTATTGTTTCATCGGTATTGTGAACCAGACTGCTATAAACACTTTTGCTCAAAAGATTTTTAAAGTCCACAATTTAAAATGATTTTTTAATACGATACGATTTAAATTCGGGAGTTTGGTTTTATACGAGTTCTAATAAATAAATAAATCAATAAATGAATTTTGAATTTAATTTTACTATCTATTGATTCAATTCGGAACTGTGTTAAAAACGTTTTATAAGCCGACTTCAAATTCCTGAAGAATTGTAAATTATAGCTCGCTGACAGACAGGCAGACAGACAGACAGGCAGACAGACAGGAGGCTTGGTAAGGATATGTTGCAACCCTTTACGTACAACACCCTAGCAAAATCATTAGTCCAGGATCGGTCGTCCTTCGTTTTAGGCGATTCTGTTCAACTTTGTCAACTTTGTAAGACGTCTTGTTTAGGCCTGTTGCTATGGAAACCCTTAGACCATAAAACATGATTTGATTATGTTTTAAATACATGAGAGAGAGATATCACCAAAATTATTGAAGCTAGTCTTGATTTTCCAATAACACATCATGTTGGTTTTTAAGCTTCACGGTTTAAATGCTAATCCTTCTGAAATTGCATTTTTATGGAAACTTTAGAGTTCATTTTCTATACAATAGGGAAATAATTTTTACAATCGTTTTTTAACTGACGGAGAAATCGTTGAAAATGCATAAAAGAAAATCACTCAGCCGAATATAGGTCTCCTTTTCGAAGTCGGTAAAAAAGTAAACACCTACTTTTTCCTCCATTGAGGTGAACTGTGACGTCTGGGTTAATTGTTTTCTTCTAGATGTCATCCCTAAGAAATTAAATATTTTCGATTCCTGGCAACTTATTTAATTTCATAGAGATTACCCAGAGTGCGAGGTTTTACGCACTGTTATACAAAAACCTTAGAAACCAAAACCTTTTTATTCGTTTTGGTTTTACCAAGTACTTGAAGTAGGTACCTGGTGGTTCGGTGGAGGACCGTAATCTAGCTAATTCGACGTCTTTATGGCCATTGCTATTGCAGAGTTCTGTTAAAGAACACCGTACCGATCCCTTGTCTATTTATTTATTATTTATTTGTTTAGTATCAAATTTTTACACGTTTTTAGAGTGAACAATTTAAAAATAAAGTTTCGTAACTCGAATGCAAAGACGATTAATGTTCTCGCGAAGAACCGACAACCGTTGGGTTAAACGTGTTTTTGAGTGGACACCACGTCCCTGTAAACGTAGTGTAGGACGCCCTTCTACCAATTATTGGGGTGACGATCTACGAAAGACTGCAGGCAGAAGCTGGATGCGTGAACTAAAGACAGGGCACTATGCGATATTAGGGGAGGCCTATGTCCAGCTGTGGACTACCATAGGCTGATGATGATGATGACTCGAATGCAAGACTAGAGATAAAACATGATTGAGATCGTTCACTAAGTTTTGCTACACCCGCCATGGTTAACGTTATAAAAGGTTCCTAAATAAATACACACTAATTTGCAGTGTGGGACGTGGGTGCAGAGAAATATAATTCTTACTGTTGTGTGTAGGTGTTATCCTAATAGAAAACTATCACGCAAGACAAAATTAATGGATGAGATTATAGTCTTTGAGGATAAGTTTTTTGTTTGTGATATTATAAAAAAATCTCAAATAATACACAGACAACTATAAATAAAAGTAAGAAAAAGTGATTTCATCATCATCAGCCTATATTTGTCCACTGCTGGACATAGGCCTCCCCTAATGAGCACCATAGCGCCCTGTTTTCAGCTTGCGTATCCAGCATCTGCCAGCAGTCTTTCACAAATCGTCATCCCACCTGGTCGGAGGGCGTCCAACACTACAAACGAAACTGTGACCAGGTACTTAAACGTAAATGAGCAGGCTTGTAAATGTATCTACTTGTCATTATTTATTAATTTCATTCTCAGTAACTCCTTTGTTTCTAAGTTTAACTTTAATTTATTAATAACAATGTCCAAGTTCTTCTGAAGATTTCTTACATTTGCAGGTCAAACTTTCCTAATTATGTTTCTGCTTGATTAAAGAGTAGCAGGTAGAGTAGTTACTTAGGGGTTTCATACAATACTGTCATGCGGATTACCGTCCGCGTGCGGATCTGGTCCACGAGCATGATGTGCTGATCAACCAGGATTTTTTTTTATTCGATGTCGATGAAATAAAAATCATATCGAAGTGCCTTAAAAATGTATTAAAAATTCCCATTTCTAAGATGCGCGCATAACTTGATGAAAACGTCATGACGTCAAATGGATGCGAGACCTGAACAAATATTCTGATGTTGCTGATGACAGTTGATACTTTTAGCTTGCTTACATAGCCGTATGACATAACAACACTGTCTCTACTTTTTTATGGTGTTTAAAACCTATTTAAAAAACACTGAAATCGTTGAATTTAATTTTAAAATTTATTTTGTTATAATATGAACTTTAAACAAACATTTTCCAACTGTTGTTTGCCTAAATTAGGTATCTAGATTTTTTCTCATTATGTAAAATACTGTTCCAGCCAATTCGCGTTCCGCGCGATTGTGGCCCGCATGATATGAAAAAAAAGAGGTTTGGCCCGCACGCGTGCGGAAATCTTCATGACAGGAGACGAGGTCTAATTGAATTCACGCACATTAAAGTAAAGTTATAAAAAACATTCTTCACTCCAAAATCTTGGAGTGGCAATAAACCACATAATAATAAAAAATACGAGAAACGTTATTAAAACACAGGTTTTTTTGTAAACCAGAAAATATTTTAATATCATTTTATCGCGTAAAAGAAAGAACGTAATTTTTACGTAGATTCAATAATTCGTGAGTCAGTAAGCAAGAAATGTACGTTGGAAATGATTTGAATCAAGATATTACTTTTTTTGCTTTTAGCACATTCTTTACGTGGAAAATAAATATTGAAGCCACTGAAACAATTCCGGAAAAGAACTCTGTGAACGCTTACAATGATTCTGGGTATTTCATTTAAACTGAAAATGTTTTGAAAATTCTATAATAAGATCTAATAAGAATTTTGTTGCTTTGTGAATAGAATGTGTTCAATTGTATTTATTGCAAGCATCTCGTAATCTATAATCACCTTCCTACATGCATTAAAAAAGAAACCAAAACAACTAATAATTCATACACATCATCATCAGCCTATATTTGTCCACTGTTTTACATAGGCCGGGAGGCCAATGTTCAGCAGTGGATGAGCGCCATATTTCATACACATAAGTAAATATTATTACTGAGAGAGAAGGCTTACAGTAATGTAAATAACAAAGTCTAAGATGAAATCTTTAATTCAATAATATGTAATTAATTTTTTTACTTCTTTATTCGGTTTTTTAAATCTTAACTCCATTAGTTATTAGTAAAAATTAAAAGATTCAGCTGATGTCAGTGCAATGATGCAGTTACCATTACATCTCTCTTTCCAATGCGGTCTCTTTTACTTCTTTTTACGACATGGCAGCGGCTTTCTATGTATTTCTAAATAAAATGAGACGTATTTACCGCATTTTTGGCTACACTTCGTTTATGTCTACTACAATTTTTAGCCTTTTTCGAGGAACACATCAATGGTTCTCGATTACATTTATCGAATGTTTTTTGTATAAACTCAGACTAAGACCTCTGGACCACACTTAAATTTTACTCTAATTTTCTTTGTTTTAAAAGTTTATCAATTTGATATTTAGCCAAATCTTCTGTCATTTTCCAAAAATATCTTCTCTCTGAGCTTTTCAATACAGTTAAAATTACCGTTTGACGTATCAAAAAACCTGAAACACTTACACAAAAATCGTATAAAATTATAGGGTTGTCCCGCAATATTATATTTTAACTCGATGGAGCATTATTGAATTCCTGCGAAGCGGCTGTAAGCAATAAAGACATTCTTTGGCGCTGCGCCATTCCACTGGCACTTCTTAGCCTTAGCTTATTTCACTTGAAAGGAGTCAGTAGTGATCTAAAATATTACAGTTATTTTATAAATGCGAAAGTTTCGATGTTAACATGGTAGAGAAAGCGATATTGCCACCGACGACTTCCTTATTTACAAATGCGGGGCGCCCCATGGGTAAAATTTGCTAAAGATATACCTAGTTGTAAAATAGGAATCATAAGGGTTCGATTTTATTCTGAAATATTATAGTAAAAGCAAGATCATTATGAAAACCATTTAGTAGCATTTTAAGCTTTATCTTATTATTCCGTTTAACAAAGGAATTTTCAAAAATCCATCTTCCAGTTTGTGATACCTATCATAAGCTTTTTTTTAACGCCTGTGTTACAGTTTTATTCTATTTAGTTTAGGAAGAGATACGAAAATAGATTTTGGTGGCCACCAAGGGCAACTTCGTATCTCTGCCTAAACTAAATAGAATAAAACTATTACAGAGGCATTAAAAAAATCTTATGATAGGTATCACAAACTGGAAGATGGATTTTTGAAAATTCCTTTGTTAAACAGAATAATAACATAAAGTAGGTGGCGGCGCTAGTTTAGGTGGTGTATGCGCCTTAATTTAGGCTTCTGGTTTTTCAATAAATAAATAAATTAGTACCATCATATTTTACCTCCCTACTTTGACATCTATTCCTTCCGTATCTTTTGGTTTGCTATTCTATTAGAGTGATACGACGTCCCCTGATTTGCTTTAATCTGTGGTATTGCTTCAGGTTGTGCTTTTATTCTCCCGCCCGCATTCTCAAGAGTCACTCATTAATTTTGTTCAGATATTTTAATTGTTCCTTAACCCTAGCTTCATTCGCGTAGTGCCCGGTATCGCTTTTGTTTGCATTTGGTGAGTCACCGAAGAGGTTAACCTGGGTGGCCAGATACTGCAACCCAGGTTTACGTATTACCAAAGTAAACATTTCCATTTACTACTGCCGACTTGCTTGAGCGAAAAAACTGGGAAATGCAATTAGAGGACCGTGATTGGTATGCAAAATATTAGAGAAAGGAGTTGTTCCTTATGACGAAGCGTGAGTTCAGAATCTAATTGACAAGTAAGCCTAAAGGCTCCGGTGCACTGCAGCGACTGCGACAGACCCAGCACCATCCAACGGGGCGCACGGATGTAGGCATCCGGGCGTTGCCGTTATACTACTGCTAAAGCCGCATGTATCGTTCGCGTAGGCCTTACAAGATAAGTCATCTACGTAAGTGCCGAAAAACGAACACTAAATAAACCACACACAAGCATTTAGGGATGTAAAGGCTATTGATGTTGACGATGATGATGTTATAGGATATGTTCAATTAAGTACTGAATCTTCACAAGGCTATGAAATACAGTCATAAAAAAATGCCGAATAATTCACAAAGCATTATCTAGCCCCAAGCTAAGCAGAGCTTGTATTATGGGTACTACGTAACTGATATACATACATAATACAATGCAATATATAGATAGATATTTTTAATAAACATAGAAAACGACCAGACCACCCTGAACAAATGTCTGCAGATCGTACACATATTTGTCCCGAGGCGGGAATCGAACCCGCAACCTCAAGAGAATCTTAACCAAAACCTGAGGTCGTCTATAAAAAAATATAACATGACTATCTACTTGTCAAAATTGTACCAACGCCTAAAAGACAACCAGCCACTCTATGCACAATTACATTTTATTTATATTTATTTATATTATTATTCGTTATTCTGAATAAGTCCAGTCAATATTTCTAAGCGATTAGAATCCAATCTATTGTTTAAAATAACCATTTACCATGACGATGAATGCAAGTTTTGCGACTTAAGAACTGCGACGTTTAAGAAAGAATATTATTATAATAATTGTACAAGTTAAGTGGTAAAATATGCAAGCTAAAGAAGTGGTAGTGGGCTGGCCATATCTCGAGAAGAACAAACAACCGCTGGGGTAAACGTGTTCTTGACCACTACTCGGCAAACGTAGTGTAGGACGCCCTCCGGTCAGGTGGGATGATGAGTTACAAAAGACTGCTGGCAGAGCTGGCAGAGCTGGCAGATGCTGGATGCGGCAAGCTGAAGACAGGGCGCTATGGCGCTCATTAGGGGAGGCCTTTGTCCAACAGTGGACTACCTACTATGGGCTGATGATGATGTTAAGTTATATAAGAATAATTTGAGCTATGAAAAAGTATTTGCAACATTATTAATAAGGTATTCTATTATTATTTAACAGTACAATGTTTTTTATATAAATGTACTTGTTACAAAAGCCAAAAAAACCCTATCTAATATTCCACCCTTCCCAACTCGCAAACTAAACTTTACGCTCACAAATCAAAACAAGGTAATTCCAAAAACATTGCCGGGAGCAAAAACTCATGACAATGTGTCTAACAAGTCTGAACACAGGCGAAGTGGAAACGCCATCTGCATAATTTAATTGTATCTGCACGGGGTGACAAGCTTACGTGGTTCTATGAATTTAATCTGTGAAATGGAGTTAATAAATAATATATTTTAGCTAATTTTGCCCACGACTCAGTACCTGTAACTTTAGAGTTACATATGTCTTAGCCTTCGTCCCCAAGGTACGCTCAAAAAGTATATTTTCACGCTCACGGATCACGCGCGAAGTGCAAATCTTGAGTGTGGATCCCAATCGCATATAATCACATATTCGTCGTGGTTTTGCATCGCATTCCTGTATTTGGCGTTTATATTCCCGTGACAAAGGGTTTGCAAAGCGGAGAGTGGAGTGCTTGAATTGTTAACTGAAATCTTTATTCATAATTACAGAGAAAAGGCCACATTAGCTTTCATAAGCATTAAATAAATATCTATTAGCTGTCTTGTCATTTTCTTTATTTGCTTAAATTCTGGACACTAGGTACCTATCTATATTTTTGATATCCGCTGTCACTTTGGACATTCGCTGTCACTTTTGACATTCACTGTCACTTTTGACAATTGCCGTCCGTTTAACATTTTCTATATTTTTAGTAATGTCCTGTGAGTATTGACACTTTCTGTCACATTTGACATTTGCTGTTACTTGATCAAAAGAAATTATCCCGTTAAGAATAATAAGCCGGCAATGTATCATCAACACCAATAAAACTATTGCAAAAAAGGCTCAATAGTCCGGTTGAATTAAGCAACCGAACTACTGAGTCCATGAGCGACTCAGAAGTCCGGTTGACTTAACTCTAACCGAACTAATGAGACTACACCAACAAATTATTTTTCATTACGAATCTAAGCGGGTTTACTACGAACATTGTCAATGTCCTTGTCTAGCGTAGTGCAAGCAGGGACGCGTAACCCACGCGACTAGAACCATACCCAGCCTAAAGAAGGAATGAATCGTTGGAGTTATTTTAACACAAACAAAGTTCGTAGGTAGTAGTCAGGCGCTTGGTGGCACTTTGGGGTCCATCTCATGAAACCATGGTGACGCCAACGGTTGCGCTACCATAGTCTCCTAATGACATAGGGCCTTTACATCGCTTTTCGTGTTCGCGTATTAGTGTTACCTATTTGCGAAAATACGACGGTAAAAGTTACTCTATTTGCCAATTTTATTACAAAAAAGACGATGCAAATACACACTCGTATAAGCCGGGTTGTTGGTTTTTGGTCACATATCACTAACGAATAAAATTTCTTTTATGTATAAAAAATAAATAAAAAAAAAACAATTTTATATATTTTCAGTCAAAGTCTGGAACCCAACGAGTTTCTATATACCCATCTTCCGCTCCCATAACTACTTACTGTTAATTCAGGGAAGACCAGTTTTTTAAATGAAACCTCTCTAACGTAGATCGAGGGAGATACCTTTTAATAATACTAAGTTTAAGATGAGGACTTGGCGGCTTCACAAACGTGTTCGTGATGATGGACAGAACCTGCAGTTCACATAGTGTTAATATTTTACCAATTAACCCTGTATAGTCGAAATAAAAAATAGAAACTATTGCAAATATCAAATATCGATGTGAAGTACATATAAAATGAATTCGTCAAACTACGATTGTTTTTTAACTATTTGAACTTTCGCGATTTGTTTTCTTTATCGCGTACCTTTTGCTTTCTTTTCAAGCAAAGTTAGAGTATGCGATAAATAACCGATAAATAATCTTTAATATGTTTTTAAACTATTTTTTCGTTTTAAGTTCCTTTATACGAAAGCTTAGAAGCCCTTTAAGAATCTCTGGTCAATAAAATTGCATACTTCCTTTATAAATCTAGTTACCGTGGGCTTTATTTGACAAAGGATGGATTTATCGGGTGCCAGCGACCGCCGGAATAAATTACTGGAACTTTTGATGTCGGCATTGATGCTATCGTTAGGCACTAGCTTTTACGGATTATTCCCGTTGTCCTCCACCGAGATATTCCCCACTGGGTCACTGGCATTTTTTATAAAACTCACCATGGTCAAAATATCACATTCACAGTGTCTTTCAGGATACAACTTGGTAGAATATGGGAATAATCCGCTATTATAGGATAAGGCATATTTTTTAAGTGGTTAAAAAAGATTATAAAATGTAGATGGCGCTTTTGCTGGTTGCATCATTGTCCAAAATAAAAAAAAATCAAAATCAAAAGTCTTTATTTCCATAAATACAAAAATGTACACTTAGAAAAGGTCAAATTCTTAAAATAAAACATTGACACGGAAATAAAGTGATATTTTTGATTTCGGTCACTTCGGTATGTAGACTAAAGTAAAGAAGCGATGAAGAAACCTTTAGCCTGTTAGTTGTTATTTTTCGAGTTGGAGCAAAACCCGTCCCAAGCTTTTTTATCTTCTAGATAATCTGATATTTTGTAGTAAGCCCTTTTGCACAGAAAGGTTTTTACAATTTGTTTGAATTTATTTATTGATAGATTTTGCAACTCACTAGGAATTTTGTTGTAGAAGCGTATACATTGCCCTTTAAAAGATACATTAATTTTGTGAAGCCTAGTTGTGGGCACAGCAAGTTTATGTTTATTTCTAGTATTTATATTATGTAAATCGATATTTTTAGGAAAGGTTTTGATATTTTTATGAGTGTACAACAAGTTTTCATAAATATATTGACAGGGAACTGTCATTATGTTAATTTCTTTAAATTTATCACGCAGGGATTCTCTGGGACCCATATTATAGATTGCACGAACAGCCCTCTTCTGCAGCACAAATACGGTGTTAATATCTGCAGCATTCCCCCACAGCAGTATACCATAAGACATAATACTGTGGGAGTAGCTGAAATAAACAAGTCTGGATGTATCCACGTCTGTAAGATGACGAATTTTTTTGACTGCATACGCTGCAGAACTAAGTCTCTTCGATAGCTTATCTATGTGGGGCCCCATTGAAGTTTATTATCTAAGGTGATTCCTAAGAATACGGTACTTTGTACAATTTCTAACGTTTCTTCTTTTGTCAATGATAATACATTGAGTTCACATGACATAAAATAACAAATTGGAGACTCCTTATGTAGGAAGCACATCAGCGGCGCGTACCAGCAGGTAATACTGCTGAGGTCTGGCAGTGAATGAGCTAATACATTCAGTGCACATGACGTAAGTACTTAAATATATTGGATACCATGTAGTGTATCGGTGCGTCCCAGCTGGTTACGTTTCTGAAGTAGAACGCGTGTATGTTCATGACACATAATCTACATTTTGGAGACCATGTCTAGAGGCTCGGAGTTTCTCTGAAGGATTGAATTCGTAACGTATAAATTCGACAGAGAATCAAGGTTATCGACATAGCTCAAAGGATTAGCAAGCTGAAGTGGCAGTGAGCTGGCCATATCGTGAACTGACAACAGCTGGGGTAAACGTGTTCTTGACTGGAGACCGCGACTCGGCAAACGTAGTGTAGGACGCCCTTCGATCGGGTGGGACGACAATTTGCGAAAGACTGCTGGCAGATACTGGATGCGGCAAGCTGAAGACAGTTCGCTATGGCGCTCATTAGGGGAGGCCTATGTCCAGATGTGGACTAATATATGCTGATGATGGTGTAGTCTAGAACAGCGGTGGAAACTGCATCACTGATGGGAATCGAATTTACTGACATACCTCCAAAACATCACGTCATTTAGAACTTTCTTTCATATTTTTATCTGCCGTGTCCGAAGCACAAAATTTTCAAACCTTGCTTTACAGCCAATCAACATCAACTCTCACTACGAGTTCGTTTTAGTATTAAAGTAGTAGGTAAGTACGTCGTAAAATAGATTGTATTATGCAGTGTCTAGAGTACATTGTTGAAAACGAGCAGCTTAATTAAACTCAGTTTAATTCCGTTATAATGGTTTGAAATAAAAACATTAATCAGGTTTTGAATCGAATAGTTTGTTTGAACAAGCGCTTAAAAATAGTGCTATAGGCATCTGTGTCATAGGGTTGTTTTTTTTAAATTAATTCTATTCTCTGATTCTTTATTGTACACACAAAAATAATACATAAAAAGAACTTAACTAATAGGTTATGTACAAAGGCGAGCTTAACCCTTAATAAGAGTTTTCTTCCAGCAAACCTTAGAGTTATAGGAGAGGCGCTGGAACAGGTAAAGGAAGTGTACACAAATAACAAACATCGGATATTACAGATAATTAAACTAATAGTAGGAAGCTTTATACAATACTTGCTTACACATACATGATTATAATAAAATACAATTAAATTAAATTAAAATACATAATTAAATCTCAAAGATTTATTTATCCATTCGACCTTCATACTTGGGAAGAAACATTATTGAATAAATCGTAAAACTAATTATTACAATTTATTATAGCCGTGTGATACCGATTAAGAACTTGCACCACCCCAACTCATCCCGTGGGTGTCTTAAGAGGCGACTAATTGACATACACCGGGGGGTGGGCAGCAGCACCTCTTGCAGAATAGATTTGCAGACGAACTGCGATCCCCGGCTTGTCTAATCTTTGGGGATTATGCGCATTACGTCTCATGAAATAAAAAAATCAGGGTTTAAAACTGCTTGCGTTCAGCAGTGGACCATTATAATAGGCTAGGTTGAGGTTGGGGTTATTATAAACTAGTTTTTACCCGCGGTTTCACACGTCTTGTTTCTATGTAAGCATTTTAAGTTCATTTCTATCCCATGGGAACTGATTTACGGGATGAAAAGTAGTTTATGTTTGATTCATTTATTTAAAACTAATAACTAATAAATACTTCGTATCCTATTCCGGACTAAGAGAAATCCAACAAAACAATAACCTTGAAAATCGGTCCCGTCGTTCTTGAGTTATAAATGGTGTAACTTATAGGACTTTGTTTTATATAATATAATAGATTTCCGCCGAACCCGTTCAGTCGTTTAAGAAGTAACAGACATCCATTTCAATTTTCTCATTTATAAAACCTTAGTGTGATGCAAAAGTTTGGATGATTAGATGGATGTTTGTTATCTCTTCACGCCAAAAGTACTTAGGTAATGGATAGGGCTGAAATTGCAATTGTAAATCTTAATATTTTTGTAGGTAAAAGCTAGCAGAAAAAATATTTAGTGTGGTTACAAACAGATCAAAAGAAAACGGTAAAGCTCTGTCAGGGCAAAACACTGTAACTTGAAATATAGTGTATTGGCTTAACGCGGTAGAGGAGTTGTATGCCTGGAATAAAACATAGGCTACTTTTAATACAAATTTTTAACATAAACCAGGTCCCATGGGCTAGAAATAACTCTAAACAACGCGTCCGAAGTCGCGGGCAGATACTAGGAATTAATAAAAGAAAAAGTAAGCTTGAATCAGCCAACTGTTTAATTCTAACTGACATGTTTTACCTGAATAAACAAAACCCAGCCATTGGAATATAAAGCGAAGCAGACATTGAATACGAAATTCGGGTTCAAAATTCAGACCACCAAACAATACAAGTTTAAATTAAAATTATATGAGTATTCAGCTATACAGCTGTCGTAAAAACAAATAGACGTCGGAGCGATGACCGGTTAGGTCTATACACGCTAAGCGGACAAAGGCTTCTCCGTAAATCAGAGTGACGTCAAAGCGAGCGAAATCAAGTTAAAAATTCTACCTACTTACAAAATACAAGTAAAAAAATATCAAAGAAAAATATAGTTCACAACTCACAAACGAATGCGCGCGGTGTCGTGTGTCAGCCTTCCACAGAACTTCTTGAACACGACACCCTTCGGCCAAAATCCGCTATCCATAAAAGTAACCACCGGGGTTTCCAAACCCCACATAGCAGGCCTTTTAAAAGGCACGATGATTGTATACAAAACGCACAAGCGAACGCCCAGCAGTGAAAGATTATAGGATGCGCGGGCGCCAGTCTAGCATTTGCGCCAGTCGGGTGTTTCGAAAAACGTAACAAAACGATGCACGTGCCATAGTCAAACTTATAGGCGACCTCTATGGCGCGGTGGGCGAAGGTCCACCTGCGTCGCAAGAGGTTGCGGGTTCGATTCCCGCCTTGGGATAGATATTTGTACGATCTGCAGGTATTTGTAACGGGTGTTCTGGTCGTTTTCTATGTATAATATAAAATATCTATCTATGTAATGTATTGTATTATGTATATCAGTTATCTAGTATCTTGTAGTAGTTAGTAGTAGTATTGATATGGATCAGTTGAGCTACCTGTAGATTGTTTGCAACAGTTTGCAGATAGCTTAATTGTTTCTATTATAAATACTAGTTTTAATTTAAATTTGTTATTTGATTGTTATTTTCTTTTGAATAAAGTTATTTAATTTGTTATCTAGTACCCATAACACAAGCTCTGCTTAACTTGGGGCTAGATGATGCTGTGTGTATTGTCCGGCATTATTATTATAGGCGTCATACTAATTGCACCGATCTACACACTACGGCTACACGCTGCAGAATGTAAAGAGCCTGAGAACTTGAGAAGCGATATCTTCCAAGCAGCTGCGGCGGAGCCTAAGAATCGAAACATCATTATGACGGGTTTTGCAACAACTCGAAAAATAACAACTCACAGGCTAAAAAGGTTTCTTCGTAGCTTCTTTACTTTAGTCTACATACCGAAGTGATAGAAATCAAAAACATCACTTTATTTCCGTGTCAGTGTTTTATTTTAAGAATTTTACGTATTTATAGAAATAAAGCATTTTTGAGCCCTTCGATTTAGTACCTAAAAGCCAACTAAGGGAACCTACTATAGGAAAGTAGCTTCTGTGTATTACTAACACATCCACAGCGACTACCTATCCGTATACCCTAGCGTGGTGATTATGGAAAAACCGTCCTTTGTCCGTTTGGGGGAGTGCTGATAGGCTGAGTAGTGTTAATGTAACTTGGTAGACAAAAAATCTGTCGTCACATGATTTTGAACGCTGCTCTATAATATTATTTGTTGTTAGATCCAGAAACATGTTGACAAGGCACGCCAGCTAAATCTGTATCAAAACTTCCAAAGTCGAGAGAAATGAGTTTGTTATTCCGGACACAGTTTCCGGGATTTAGTACCAATTCCCTTTTTGATCTCTCCTGTGCAAACAACGAAACTCCGTCACGCTGGAGAATGCATAAAATATTAGAATTCAAAGCAGAATATTTTTCAGCTGATTTTCCGAAGGTCCAAGATTTATATAAAAATCGTTTATCTCTCAAATCTGAATAATGAGACTTAATTTTTTTGTCTATTATAATTATTAGTCTTATTAGTAGATCTATCCAATTTGAAGTGTCACGGAGTCGGCGTAATGAACATAATTCCCTATATTGGACGACAAGGGATGCACTTCTGCTTCATATTTTTAGGGTTCCGTAACCAAAGGGTACCGAAAAGGCTCTATTTCTAAATCTCATATTCTGACGATATGTCCGTCCGTCTGTTCCGCCAGTGAAACATAATTTTTGATTTTGTACGTGGCTCAAGAAACGCAACAGATTTTTTACAGAGTGTGCATAATATTATTTTACTGCTGTCAGTCACAACACAACTCTTACACTTTCTTAATTCGCATGGTGGCCACCAAAATCTAATTTCGTATCTCTGCCTAAACTAAATAGAGTAAAACTATTACAGAGGCATTAAAAAAAAGCTTATGATAGATATCACAAACTGAAAGATGGATTTTTCATTATTCCTTTGTTAAACGGAATAATAAGATAAATTAGGTAGCGGAGCCACTTTGGGTGGGGTATGCGCATTCATATTATTTTAATTTGTATTTTATTGAATACAATAAACATTTATTTTTTGCTATTTGTTTTGTTAGTTACCTTTATACCCGACTCTAACATATTTGTATCCTTCTAAAAATCTTTTTTAAACATTACTGAACTAATTAATTTCAATATTTAGTTAAATCATTTTAATTCCTTCCGCAAATATTATTAAAATACCTATGGGTTTGTGATTCGAGCTTTTGCATATGTTTAATATGCAAAAGCTTGAATTAATATGCATAATCGTACAAAATTCCTAGGTTTTTAGCTGATTAATTTTACGGTGACAAACATAGGTATAAAACCTATTTAAGGTTCAATAGATATGTTGGAATCTATATAGAAAGAAGTACTTGGTAGGCAAAAGGCGCCCCTTTGGAACATATTGCAGTGATTGGGCAGTGAATGTGATAATACTAACACTTTTATTGCGGGGACACCGAAAAGACTGCTGCAGTGAAAGCGTTAAGCTTGCGATTTCATTTTAGAGGTATATGGCCTTGTGATATATTTTAAAGCACCAAGATATTTTTCCCAGTTTTCATAAAAAATCATAAACAAACAGTTGTCATCGAAATAAACGCAGACAAAAGAAATTTAAAAGTGAAGTAAATTAAATGCGCTCCTCACAGCCAGTGGCAATTTTAATTTCCTATCTAGTTTTCTGTTCCCTTTGATGGCGGTTTGATTTTTTCCAGTCATTTTGTTTAAAATGTTTCATTCAAAGCGGGTTGAAAATTAAAAGTTGAACAGCTTTTCAATTTATTGCTCGTAAAAACTTTTGGTTTGCGACGAAAGACCCTTATACTTTAGTCTGAGTTAAAACAAAAGATCAAGAACTAATAATGTCTTCCACGAAAAAGGCTTAGAATGGTAGTAGACACAAACGAAGTAGATGTAGTAAAACAAAAGGGATTAAATCAGCCTCATTTTCTTATTCGTGAAAGCACTGAAGTCTTAATTATGTTTGTCATATATAGATTCGTTTTTATCTTCGAAGTCAAGAGAATTGTTAAGTGAGCGTTTTTTTCCTCTAAAATTTACGTGTTTTGTTTAACTTGGTACGCTCATAGGACGCAAAGGAAATACTAAGATTCGATACGGGTTCCCAGTGAAATGTTATACCGTGTGTTCTCTTTTATCTTGAAGCACCAATTTATGAAAGTCAAAAAGTCAAAAGTCACTTATGCTATGGCTTTTAATTGGTCACAACAATACAGTCTTTCTTCACAATAAGCTAAACCAATCATTGAGCAGAAAATCATAAACCAGAAAATGACTTAAACTTGAAAAAAAAAAATCTTTCTCATGAAGAGATGTAAGCTCTACCTGTCATTAAAAGCTGCTAATGCTGCTCAGATAACTTATAACGCATATAGATAACTCATAAAACAAAGCAGTTTTTAAAGTTATCTGAAGCATAGGTCAGGCAGGGTGATAAACATAGTATGTTTATCACGCAATGGATATAAATAATTGTTAAGTTTAAGTAATAAACTTTATTTGTCATCATACAAATAGGAACACGTCTGCTCAACATCAACATATCTGTTCAACATGTCCCCTAACCAAGGAGAGTTTTGCTATAATCACCGTGAAATCCCGTTTGTCACACTAGTGTGACGAACGGGATGTTTTTTTTACAAAATTATATCCATTTTGCGCCATTGTTCCCCAGTCGTGTCGGTCTGCCATCCCAAAGGATTATGAGAGTAAATCATCATGTCAGCCCATATACGTCCACTGCTGGACAAAGGCCTCCCCCATACGACGCCACAAAAAGTGGTCCAGAGCCGCCTCCATCCGGCGACGACGGGATGTCGTCGGTCCATCCAGTTGATGGTTTTCCAACACTCCGTTTCGCGTTGTATCGTGGCCGCCACTCGAAAACCTTTACTCCCCAGCGGTTATCAGTTCTGCGAGCTATATGACCTGCCCACTGCCACTTCAGCTTGCTAATTCTGAGAGCTATATTGGTGACTTAAGTTCTTCTACGGATTTCCATATTCCGGATTCTATCACGTAGAGAAACCCCGAACATAGCTCTCTCCATTAGCCCGCTGAGCGACTCTAAGCTTATGAACGAGGCCTATAGTTAGCGACCACGTCTCGGATCCATAGGTCATCACATCACTGGTAACACACACAGATTAAAGACTTTCGTCCTGAGGCTCTGCGGTATCTGTGATTTTGGATATAGCGCCGCTCCAACCGAATAAAATGGTAACCGACTATAACGATACAAGTGCTTTTATTTGAAATAATTGTTCCCGAGGTGTGATTACACCTTGTGAATTTTTTTCAGGCTAATCGTACGAGTAGTTCTCGAGTTAGGCTTTTTGCAATGGATTTTACTTGAATATTAATCGAAAAATAAAAACAACACTTAGATCCGAACAACATCGTAACAGGTCACTACTCACTCCTCGGTGTTTCGCTTTTTCTTGTAAGATGCAATTGCGATTTTATTCGGGTAAAAAAGATAAAACTTATTTTATGTAAGGTATAAAACCCTCATATTCCGGTTAAAATTCAAGCCTTTTATTTCAATAAAGTTTATTACAATATATTATTCAAAAAATCTGGAATGGTTACATCGATTATTGTATTTTACCAATAAATAAAACAATCGCAATCTATGTAGCGATAATAGGTTGCGATGATTTACTCACGTAATTACAGGTTACAAGATCCCAAGACGTTGCTTTGGCAAGCAAAAGTCGTCGCTCTCATTTCGTCCTCAGGTATAAGAAAGTGATAGCACATGTCCCCCACCCAGCACGTGCTAAATTTCAACGATGATAATATTTACTCTAATTAGTCGCCCATTTGTTTACAATGTGAAGTGACGTGCATTGATAGGTACCTGTCTATTGATTTTAAGTGCTTTTTTCTGGAGTTAGATGACAAGTTTTTCTGTGCCTATTGTGTTTAAGTCAGTGTTTAATTATTTTGAAGAATGAATAAACAAGTCTTACGGAACCCGCGTGCCAGAAAAATGCTGTAAATTCAGCATTTTAGCATACAACCAGGCCTCCGCGATCTAGGTAAGCTGGTACCTGCCTAGGTACTAATGCTAAAGGAAAATAACGTAGGTATTTTTGTGCCCGATGTGTGCCCGTCGACGTCGGGAGCACCATCGAAGCGAGCAGCGGCGCAGGAGGGACCAGCTGTGCCGTCATCACTGTCATCGTCAGAGTCCATGAAAGAATACAACTCTTGATCATCCAATAAACGGTTATGTTATGGCCTACTCTTTCATCCATCACACATCCAAGGCCTTCATTCAAACACGCTCACTAAGCTGTTTTCCCTAATTTTTACACAGACATTCATCAACTCTGCGTAACATACATCGCCAGACACAGATTCGCTCGTCGTTCCTGACTTGTGCCTAAACGATTTATTACACACGTTAGGAACGCGTCTAAGTGGACAGGGCCACTTCCTACGGAGCTAGGGCTCCGAGAGCTCTAACACGCTAAAAGCGTTCGAGAAGCCTCCACGCGTCAGAGACACGTCTGCGAGGCAGAGCCCCCACGCGTCAGAGACATGTCTGCTAGGGCAGAGCCCCTACGCGTCAGAGACACGTCTGCTAGGGCAGAGCCCCCACGCGTCAGAGATACGTCTGCGAGGCAGCGCCCCTACGCGTCAGAGACACGTCTGCTAGGGCAGAGCCCCTACGCGTCAGAGACACGTCTGCTAGGGTATAGTCCCTACGCCTGGCAGCCAAGCAGGCGACGCTGACACGTCCAGGCCGCACACGCGCGCCGATCGCGCCACAAAGCACGCAGATCGTGCCACGCCGCCACAGCGACAGCACACAGATCGCGCCACACAGCACGCGGATAGGGCCAGACAGCGCGCGGATCACGCCAGACAGCAAGCACATCTCGTTGGAGTGTGCATGGCCACGCCGACACGCGCAGGCCGCGAAGGAGCGCGCAAGCCGCTCTGGACAGCGAGCATCCCTCGCTGGAGTGCGCAGGCCACGCCGACACGCGTAGGCCGCGCTGGACAGCGAGCAGACCTTGCTGGGGCGCGCAGACCACGCTAGACAACGAGCAGATCTCGCAGGTGCGCGCAGGCCGCGTTGGACAGCGAGCACACCTCGCTGGTGCGCGCAGACCACGCTGGACAGCGAGCACCTCTCGCTGGTGCGGGCAGACCGCACAGAAGCGCGTAGGCCACGCCGAACAGCACCCAAGTCGCGCAGTCCACGCTCGAGGCGTATGCCGTAGTTGCTGATTGCAAATAAAAAATATTGAGGAGTTATTCTACTTCTAACCTTATTTGGAACATACATCAACAACTTGGCTCGGCCGCACCTGACCATGTTCAATCAGCAGTCGTGCCGAGGATGTAAACAACTCACAATACAAAAATCTTCAATTCGACAAGTAGTGTTAATTTGTCAAAAATCAACAACAAATTGATTACCTACTAGGCTAAACACGCCGTATCCGATATAACTGGCGTCAGTCTGCAGCTCTGTAGGCAGCTAAGGTCGATAGGCAAGTCAAATATAATATAATGGCTCACTCATGAAACACTTGATGAGGGAGGTACTTACGTGCACTCTCGTGCAAGTTACGCCATTGGAACTCCACATTGCTGCTCGTTAGCTTGCCTATAAGTGCAGTCCTAACTCGTAGCGTGTAATGTACCTCTACGTAAATATCCTGCAAAACATAACAATAGCCAGACCTGTTTGTAATTCTTTCATCATCATGAATCCTTTGCTGTGGATCGCGATGAATCGTAAGAATCATAACGCAGCTGTTTCCGCACTACTTAAGAGTTTGTTCTCGCCTAGATGCTCACGGTTGCGCTATCTTGTTGACCAAAAATACATCAACGCAAACACTGAATCTTCCTCACTATTTGCAACTTAGCACATACCCACTCACTACCTCGTTAGGTAGGTAAATCAGACAGAACTCGAAAGATATTAGCGGGCGGATCACAATTGGGCACTTTCCTAATAACTTTTCGGTTTCACCCTATTTATGGCAAAAAATGCAATTGTAAGAACACGCGTTGAGGTTTTTTTGGCTCAAATACCGGGTAGGAACGGTGTTTGTGGGACAGAGGATGGTAACAACGAGTTACGCCGTCCGTTCTCTTGTAAAACTACCCTCGATTAGGTACATTTAATCACTCCACAGTGCCTAACACTTCCTTGACAAAACCTTCGCGAGGGCGAGTCCCTGATTCGTGTCTAGTATACGACGGGATAAAGATTTAAAGATTTTAATAAAGATCTATTAAAATCTACAATTAAAGCGTTAATTTTG
Source organism: Eupithecia vulgata (assembly GCA_946478455.1). Taxonomy (NCBI): domain Eukaryota; kingdom Metazoa; phylum Arthropoda; class Insecta; order Lepidoptera; family Geometridae; genus Eupithecia; species Eupithecia vulgata. The sequence goes on along the minus strand of OX297869.1, from coordinate 3,379,956 downwards.
TATGTTTTCTTAGATTTTCATTCAATACCGATTCTCAAAATGCAAAGAGAGTTTGACAGTAACCTATTTTCACATTTACTAAACATATTCTACTCTCCGTAGAATATAAACGTAATTCAAACTTACCTTATTCATTAAAGCTTAATTTAGTACCGAACAAAATGGTAACATTGCATTACCGATACAACCTACATCACTATTTTGATTTCAATAAGACCGCGATTACCTATTACTGTATAGGACATTATCGGCAATTTCCGCGAATAAAATCGTAATGTTGCTTTACGGTGTAAAGTTATGTCTTTGATTCCGGTAAAACATATTTTAATTCACAACTCTACATTCGTAAACGTAGTAATATTTTAAATTATATCACATATATATAAAAAAAACAGCTATCTTTTGGTATAAAAATGAGGCCGATAAGTAAAATAGTTTAGAAGTTATTGGCAAAAAACGGTTTTTTATTTTTCCTGTAAAATTTTACTTTTTCGATTACGATATTATTCGCTGGGAACGGCGATAGGACCGCGTGCGCCGAACTCGCAGTGACCGCGCGACCTTGCGAAACCTACTGTGCCTATTGATGCGCTAACTTGTTTACGACCGCTCTATTGTTCTCGTTGCTAGTTATATTTTGTGAAATAGCTCACTTCTAGCCGCATTAGGTATTTGCTATGACGAATACTTTGGTTGGCTTGTTTGCCATGAATCTTTTACTATAATTTTATATACCTATAAAATGTAAAGCTCGACTAAAGCTTCCATGAACTTATAATAAGATACTTAACATGTTGTTAATGGTTAATTGATTAACCAACATATGATATTCGCTATTCCCTTTAGTTAATAAGTTTGAAAAAGCATTACGCTTATAAACGTGTTTAAAATTAAGTTTAATATTATCTAGGATAAAATGAACACTGGATTTGTATTACTTTTACTTGTTTTGGTTATAAATAAAGATCTTTGAAAACTGAACTGACCTGAACGGTATCTGTGATGAGAAGATATTGCGCAGCTTCCCGAACGCTGCCCATCCGAGATGGATTCGTTGCGCACATACTTGGACACTATGATATCTTGCACACTTGGCTTGTCTCCGTTGAGGCTGATCGCTGTGACTGAAAGTTTAGCTAGGAAGACATCACCAGTCCAATGCCTGTCATAGGACTCCCCTAATGAACGGCATAGCGCCTTTCCTAAGCCTGCTGTATCCATAATCTGCCATTAGCATTAACGAAAAAATCCTAATGAGATATTGTGTAACAGTTGTCTCACACCAGCTGTAAAACCTGAGCGGCAAGTACGAGTTTGTATAATACCAAAACAGGATTTTTTTTTGGAGAAAGTGATAGTTACGTTAGTTTAGTGGTGACTTGTTAAATATGCCAAAGCCGTAACGACTCCTAAAATGCATAAACTCATTCAAAAACTTTATCAAGTTTGCAATAAACTATTCTGCTGTAGTATAAACTACAATAAAATAAATCATTTCTAAAATGGTTTTTTTTAGTATTAAATGCGCTGCATCGCGCCTAATTTTATAGTTTTCGTGTGCCATGCAGAACTCATACCAAGGATTCAGAACACCTGTAATAGGATTAGAATCGAAATTAGTTCGTCTAATTGAATTTTGATCTCTTACTTATCTAGGTCTTATTGATTTTGTCTGGAGCCCTGGTTCAATGATTTGAATAGGTATTATGAGATACTTTTCCAACAATACTCAAACGCATCTCAGATTCAAGTAAATCATTGCTAACCGACTTCCGGAGGATATTGTTAAGCTCTATGTATTTTTTTAATCTCTTAGGTTTGGATTTTTTTTAGATTTTTTAGACACCTCCTTTATATACTATTGTATAGTTGAGTAACTATACAATAGTATATAAAGGAAGATAACGTTAAGCTTAATGAGTTTTATATAAATATTGACCTGTATCTAAATCACCTTACATTTTAGACTTAGATATGCAAATAATAATGTATTAGTTTATAAGTCATATATACACTTACTAGTGGTTTATTTTCCACTTCTTCCACTAGTGGATAAAAAATTTAAGTGGACAAAATCAATAACACCTTTATTTCTTATTTGATAATAATTGATTTTGATGATTCTTCACTTGTTGTATAAAAGTTGATTTTGAAGTGGTCCCATAAAAGTTTGAACCTCGAGGAATTGATATGTGCGCCATAAAAGGTATGTAAAACATCATTACATGTTAATTTTCACAATAACAGGTTACAAATGATTACCTAAAACGAACTAAACTAGACTCGAATTTTTACTAGATGTCGCCACTTGAAAAATTAGATCGCGCTAAATTGCTGTGTTCCGGGTATAAAACTACTTCCAAACCCATTTTTATTACTTAATAATTTGAAGTTGGTTTATAGTTTTCTAAAACACGCCAATTTATTTTGTATTAACGTCTACTCTCATGTCTCGGCGAACAAAATGGACCATTGAAATAGGATTGTTTTTAAATTTTACTTCCTCTTACATAATGGACCATTACGTTAGTCTCAATTTGGAGTCCCTAAATCTCCCTGCCAACGGAGTGTGAGATTAGAAAACTCCACAAAAACTTAAATACAGACCCCCAAGTGGTCACGAGTCCTTCAAACTTTACGATATCATAAACCCGCCAGTTCATTTTACGAGTTGAATTTTCATCATCGTTTTCTTAAGAAACAAATATTAAAATAAATGTTTTCTACTATATTTAGTTTCTTTATTTATTTCTTGAACGTAAGTTCGATGCAACTGAAGTTTAATTTTTTTTTAAATTTATCAAACAGCTTTATCACGGTAAGTGAAGTCGTAGCCAACGATATATCACGATGGTCTAAAAGATACCTAATCACTCTAGTCTTGAAGAGACCCAGGTTGTAATTGACTGAAAAATCAGCAGCAGGGAGCGAGTTCCAACCCAGCGGTACGAATGATGAAGGTGGAGGAAAACCAGGAAAAAGTAAGGCTAGTAATGCGCTGTGCGTCTGTTTATCCTGGATTGGAAGGGGAATGGTGGAATCAGGTCACATAGTTCCTGTGAGCATTTTCCAATATGTAAAGAACATACAAACATATGGTATTGATAATATTTTTTGACGATGTATTGAAAGAATCCACAGTCATTCTGATCTCTATCCGTGCTAATAAGAGCATAGTAATAATAATTATATCTTTGGTGGATATGGACGGTTCAGAGCTGCGATAGAATGCCGACAGAAACGCGCTGACAGGGCTTCACCAACAGCTACGCGTCCAGCGTAAAGAAACTTTTAAATCGTCGTAAAAAGCTATCAGACTAACAAAATATCACTAACTAAATTTCATTAGTATTTTTGACCGAGTATTCTACAGGAAGATAAACTAAATTCAAGTCTTATCCATCAACAACCTTTTACTAACTCCACGTTGTCTCGAATTCCTTTTAGTTATCTTTATTTTTGTTTTACGGCACGCACAGATGAGATTCAGAATATTAAATTGAATGGGGGTCCTAACCCCCTAAATAGAGGAACAAAACTATGATAGGATAAAGCCAGAAATTAAGGTTTATGGGTGGGAAATAATGAAAATTGTTTAGGCCGAAATAAATATGATGTTTAAAGGAAACATCATGCTGATTATGCCAGGACCGAGTTAAGTAACAACAAGTTCTGGTACTGCGTAGATCATATTAGATATTCTTAAAAAGGTTCATTTTCTAAATCAGGAATGGCGGAAACGTTCCATAAAAATCAAACAAAAATCTTTATCGTTTACTTTCTGGTACATTGTCTGGACAGGCTGTATTTTATCCAGAAACCACATCACGTTTTAAGCAACTGGGAGAAGCTAGTATAAATAGAAAAGTGTTCAGGACATACATAGATCCATCATCGCTACCACATACTTAAATCATTGCTATTTCTCACTCTGTCTTCTTCTAATGACATTTATCAGTGTGAGACATTATGCTTAGCAACTTATAATAATACTAATAAAAACATTTATTTTCTCTTTACAAAAGGTCTTCTTATCGTTAAGTATATAAAGGTCGTAAAGGTCTTCTTATCGTTAAGTATTGAAGCTTAATGTAGTGAAGCAAATATACATACCCGTTCGTAAGAGACGGTGATAGTGATAGGTTGAAAACCTGTGTTACTAGTCACCAGTGCCCTATCCACAGAGTTTGATTGATTACATACATAGTGCCTAATTATACAAATATTAAGAAAGAAAAATTCTTAGTAACTGAACTACTAGTTCATGAGAAAAAAACAGCAAAAAAATTAATACGTAGATGGTTTTTTCGCCGTGAAAATAACCAATTAGCTGTATGGCTGTTGACGGTACACGGTACCGGCAACAGCCTTCCATATAGGTAATTACAACCACACAACACTAATAAACGCGCCTTTAGGCGGTAAATTATTAACCGTAAATTTTCACGCGAAAAAAAACTTATGTGTTATTTAAGACCCTTGCTACAAATGACACTGAGAGAACTAATTTTTAATTGTAATATGTGTCATCAAGGAGGTAAATCGTGAAATAAATATCTTGTTTTTTCGCTCTGAAAAGGTGCAGCGAGCTACAAAATATTTCGGTATGGGTGCAGGCTTTGACTTTGTCTTTTTAATATTGTTTGGAAAAACGACGTGCTACGATATGACGTGATCTTGTATGGACACACATAAGGAAAGTTTCAAGAACATTTCGTAATTCTCCCCGGGTCAAGAGTGTCGGGATTAACAAACTTTCGTTGAACCTTCTGCTGACACTGGAATACAAACTATTTGCTGAAGTTATTTCTTTTGTTATAATTCAGTTTACCTTCTATACATACATAGAACCTCCTTTCAGCGTATGAGCTACTAGTTAATCCCCTATGTGGGAAAAAAGATCGAATTTTACGCCCGATCGGATCGGATGAAAAAATTGCCTAACGTGTTCACCTGTTTTATGTATTTTAGAGAATCTGTCTTGAAAATAATAAGGCCCTAGTTATGTGCTAGGTTATTTTTTATTTTGGAAAACGGCTACAAAGTTTATAGTTAGTTATATAACTAAATTAGGGATACATAATATAATCATCTTAAATAATTTTGAGCCCATGACGCAATTCACAGATAGCTGTTTGAGATAGTTATTAAAAGTTCCGATAAAAGTAATTTTAATAAATAAGACACACGCAGAAATATTTAGATTACAAGGTAAACCTACTGATAGTAAATAATTTAGTTTTGAATTATTGTTTTTTGGCTTTTATTATTTTAAATAAAAGCAGAACACATTGAAATAAGAGAAATTGAAACTGATTTAATATAGTTTGTTTAAGATAAGTTTTCAAAACTAACTAAGACGACATAAAAATATAATAAATCAATAAAAAATAGGATACCATTTTAGATGTTTTATTTGGCACGCGAAATAGTTGGCGGAAGCTGTTCTATACGTATATTAACGTTTTTAGGGTTTCAAAGATCGGTTTTGAAACCCTTATGGTCTCGCTTTGTCCGTCCCCGCTCTTTCTTGAATATCTCAGTAACTACTGCAGCTATTAACTTGAAATTTGAAATAATGATACATTTCGTGCGCCATTACTGATTTTAAGAAAAAAATATATAAATAAATGAAAAATGAAAATGAATATTTTCAGTACAAATTTTGATGTTGAAATTTCAAAAGATACCTAGGAAGGCAAATGGGGTATCAAATGAAAGGTATCGTTTTGTACATTTCAAAACACTTTTTGAAATTTCTGTAAATTTCATACTTTTTGAAATATTTCAAAAAAAGTCGAAAAATTGACCATACCCCCCCCCCCCCATCTCCGAAGATTGCACACCGATCCACGTACAATGTATTAGATATCGATCTATATTTTACAGGAAAAATATAGAGAAGTCTGTAATAATAATAGTTTTTGAAAAATGGTCAAAAAGGGGGAGAATTTTTTTTCAAAAGGGGGGGTACCTACCTATGTGGGGTATCAAATGAAAGGTATCATTTTGACCATTTCAAAACACTTTTTGAAATTTCTGTGAGTTTCATACTTTTTGAAATATTTCAAAAAAAGGCGAAAAATTGACCATTCCCCCCCCCTAGCTCCGAAGATTGCAGACCGATCCGTGTACAATGTACTAGGCGTTTGTAGACATCAATCTATATTTTATAGGAAAAATATAGAGAAGTCGGTAATAATAATAGTTTTTGAAAAATGGTCAAACAGGAGGGGATTTTTTTTTCAAAAGTAGGGGTACCTACCCAAGTGGGATATCAAATGAAAGGTATCATTTTGACCATTTCAAAACACTTTTTGAAATTTCTGTAAGTTTCATACTTTTTGAAATATTTCAAAAAAAGACGAAAAATTGACCATTCCCCCCCCCCTAGCTCCGAAGATTGCAGACCGATCCATGTACAATGTATTAGGCGTTTGTAGACATCAATCTATATTTTACAGGAAAAATATAGAGAAGTCTGTAATAATAATAGTTTTTGAAAAATGGTCAAAAAGGGGAGGAAATTTTTTTCAAAAGGAGGGGTACCTGCCTATGTGGGGTATTAAATGAAAGGTATCGTTTTGACCATTTCAAAACACTTTTTGAAATTTCTGTAAGTTTCATACTTTTTGAAATATTTCAAAAATAGTCGAAAAATTGACCTTTCCCCCCCCCCTATCTCCGAAGATTGCAGACCGATCCACGTACAATGTATTAGGCGTTTGTAGATATTGATCTATATTTTACAGGAAAAATATAGAGAAGTCTGTAATAATAATAGTTTTTGAAAAATGGTCAAAAAGGCAGGGAATTTTTTTTCAAAAGGGGGGTACCTACCAATGTGGGGTATCAAATGACAGGTATCGTTTTGACCATTTCAAAACACTTTTTGAAATTTCTGTGAGTATCATACTTTTTGAAATATTTCAAAAAAAGACGAAAAATTGACCATACCCCCCCCCCTATCTCCGAAGATTGCAGACCGATCCTCGTACAATGTATTAGGCGTTTGTAGATATCAATCTATATTTTACAGGAAAAATATAGAGAAGTCTGTAATAATAATAGTTTTTGAAAAATGGTCAAAAAAGCGGATTTTTTTTTCAAAAAGGGTTACCTACCCATGTGGGGTATCAAATGAAAGGTATCGTTTTGACCATTTCAAAACACTTTTTGAATTTTCTGTAAGTTTCATACTTTTTAAAATATTTCAGAAAATTGATTGACCAAATAATTGGCAAATGTTTGAAACCCTCGGCGCGCGAGTTACACTCGCACTTGGCGAATCTTGTTTTTTAAACAAAGACTTGCAAGTTATGGCTCACCCATAATTTAAATCCTCCCTAGAAGTCAGCGAAAGATAAGTTTAACTGGCTCATAATAAAGTACTTGGCCTTAATCTGGAATTATCCAGTCAGGTATTTCAGTCATGATTTCGTTAAGGTTGTAAATCACACTCCACCCCAGTCAAAACTTGTAAACTTTGTTCCTTTTTGTCCCGAAGAGCCTTGGTAAGAACCGCTGTAGAGGCGAAAGTATGTTAAGCTTCAATATATTTACTGGAAAAATTAAGGTTACTGTAGTAACTGTAAGGCGGGGTCGTTATGGGGTTGAGATTTTTTTTACTATTTTTTGTAACTTATGTGTCAGCAAACCTTACAAACCCAGGGTGCAGAATTCAAAAAATACACCACTGCTTAAACTCAAACTCAATAACTTTATTTCTTTAGGCTTACAAAATAAGCACTTAGACAAGGCAAATTTAATACTATAAACAGGTTTATAAATATTCATTATTATAAAATAAGAAATATGATGTTATTGATTTTATTCGCTTTAATTTTTTGTCCACTTATGGAATGGGATTCGAAATGCCGACATCTATTTAATGGAATGTTAGCGTCACCAATCGCGCTGACCGAAACTGGTTTCTGTAGTATCCGAATACCCAAATAATTCCTAGCTCTACGGTAAAGTCATACCGAACTTTGAATGCGTAGACTTCCGAGGATTAATTTGAGAGATTCATAACAACAATTAAGAACTCCATCAGTCAGTCGAGGCTGTATTAGAGTGAGAACGTGATACCCTCATTTATATCCGTTGATTTCGCCATGCCAACCTCGGTTATCTACGAGGCCCATTTGTGGAGAGGCATCTATCCTCATGGGTTACCTACCCACGAGTATAGATGCCAATCCACGTTCATGAATTGAATGTAAGATAAAAAATATTATTGATAACCAATTAAGCTATATTGTGCCCGTTTGGTATTCGCACCACCCTAACTCTTCCCCTGGGTGTCGTAGGACGCATCTAAGGGAAATACACTGGGCAGCAGCAGCCAGCAGCACTTTTTGCAGAATTGATCTACCTCTAAACTGTGATCCTCGCTCGCATCCCCAGTGTGGGGATTATGGGCATACCCTCCGTGAGATAAAAGGATCTGGTCTGCGACCAGCTGTGGACCATTTAGGCTGTTGAGATTATGGTGGTAATCATCAGTTTCCCTGATTTTTATGCGTAAATAAAAATGCCTGAATGAAAATTAATATCTTCTGATACAAAGTACCAAGGTTAGTAGTTGTACATAAAGCCCACGTCGGAAAGGGTAGCTAATATTATTATAAGTTTAATATAATACAACCCTTCCGGTCAAGCGAAAATCTCATTTCGGTGTTTCCGCCGTCGTTTTCGTAACACTTCATTGAATTTTCTGGTCATTGAATAAATTTTGTACATTATTTGAATATACCATAAATTTAACTCAACCGAATATACTAACTTAAAATATACCAAAGCCTTAAATAATAATTAGCGCACTTGGTTAGTTTCTATATCCATGACTTTAGACATGTGCGCGGGACATTAATTTAGTTTGAAGTGTTCTCTATATAATTCACTGTACCTATGTCTCTCAATGTTAAATTAATTTATCATGTTGTTTTATATTAGTCTATTATTTTATTTGGTATTTGTGTATTGGTATACTAATTGGTTTGTATAATTTTTAGCTTAGCATAAGCTCCGCCATCCTAAAGTAATCTCCATGTTCATTGATTGCCTGGAAGAAATCGCTTTAAGCGATAAGGCTGCCAATTCCATGTCTTTGTTTAGGATAAGTTTTTAATGTAATTTATGTTTCCTTTGTTAGTGGGCTATGAAATAAAGCATTATGTATCTATCTATCTAATTCACTCTCTATATAATCGATGGGACGGCGACCAATCGACAAGAATGGGGAGAGGTTGAGCGTAAGACCAACGGCTAACGCATGGGGTAACATTGCCAAGTTGCTGAAAAATCCCAAAATAAATTTTCATTGTATTCACTTCAATATTGGTAATCGGATTTTTTTCTGAAAGAGATCCTAAAACAAAAAACAAAAGACAACCTTGCAAAATTTTAATCACACCGCCAGCAACTTGCACCAGATTTCTACAAAAGAAGGTCTCTGGAAGATGAAAGTCTACACTGATGCTCTGAACAAAGCGACATAACCCCTTGCTTTTTAATCAATCCTAGTTCCTCGCTTTGAAAATGAACTAAGTTTACGACGAGCAAATTACAAACACCCATTTTTATTCAAGCGAATGTTTTCACACGAAAAATTAAAACACAGCACACATTAAGCGTTAATTGAAAGCCATTAACTCACTCCACCCGAATTTACTGCGTTCAATATTAAAACCTGCGCTTAATTACGATGAAAAATCTTTTGAATAATAAAATCCCTTTTGGGATAAAGTAAAAAATATAAGCACAACCGCTGTAGGATTACATAGAGTAGCACTTAGACCTGGCCATCTTCTTAAGTTTCTACATACAGAGTGACTATAATCCACGCCTAGCAAGTCAAGACTCAAAACATCATCACCATCAAAGTTTTGATCTGAACGCATTATTATTACCTACTCCTTTCGTCTGTGGATGTCCGCCATCTTGGATATACGCATCTGAAGTGTCACATAGTGACAGCGCGGTAGTCGCGTCTCAGACAACCTGTCAGACCAAACGATAGTAAATAGGTTTATTTTATGTATGTTAGATATATGTAATGTATGGTATATGTTTTATATGGGCCGTAGTTTTTAAGTATGTTACATCTTTTACTAGACTAATGTTGCCTGAATTAAATGATTTTATTATTTAAAGGCATAGATAGATCTTTTACTTCAACTTCTTATAAGGATAGATCTGAATCAACAAACCAACTACCTACCATACATTTCAAACGAATGACATTGGACTGATATGGCGTCGTCATAGTGATAGTGACAACCAACAGACGCGCCATTTTTGACAGCAGGAGCTATGTGACGACCCACAGACAAGAGATCAAGAGTATTTATCGCTTCTATTTACCTATTTAATCCAAAGTTTCATTAAGTTTACTTTCTGAACAGCTGCTACGACATTGTTTGTGTAGTGAGTTGTAGTGTGATTTACATTCCTATTTTCTAAATACCAAGTGAGTTACAAAAAATGCTACCCGCTCTTCGCATAAGCGAAAGCTCCAGTAGGTACTCTAGTTATAGCGAGACCACGAGTGTAAACCGTAGAAACATTAGCCAAAAATGGTATATAATCGCTATAATAAATACAGCTCACGCTAGTATTTATCTATTAATTTATCGAAGTCTCTGGATTTAGGATTTATAGTGGCCTCACTATATAACCAAAAACCAAATGTGACTCAAAGTCGCCATGTATGTTGTAGTTATTCTTTGCGTAAGAAGAGGGTAGGCTTTTTTACGCTGTACACATGTTAGTTATGTGAGTTGTGTGTGTGATAGTATAAGCTAGAAACGCCCCTGGCTCTTGAAATACAGTTTTTAATTAGTTCAGGACCATAAGGACTCAGAGTCCTTATGGTCCATGGATTATAGTTGTACGGACTGAGTGTAATGACTGTCCGTACAACTATAATAGATATGTCAATAAAGTACAATTAACTTTTTTTACTATAATGTATATACCTACTATTAAAATGCAAAGTTCACTTTAAGCTTATGGAGACAGATTTTATTCATATCAGCGCCATTTTCGTTGGCTATTTTAAGAATTATTCAAACGATTTGTCCATAATTTATCGAGGTTTTTAGGTATTCATAGTTATCTCTTCTTAAACCGCAGTAGCTTTCTGTCTATATTTTGAATGTTTACTGAGTTTCAAAATAAAACGTCGATTCGAGTTTTATTTCTCCGATAAGGCCCTAATGATGGAGTGAAAACATTTTCAGAAGATTTAATTTATGGCCGACCGTAATAAAACAAGATTTTACGATCGTTCGTAGCTAGTGGAAAATATCAGAATCAATATAAGCACTTACCTACCCATTCGGAGGAATTACTTGGAGTGAAGAATTTTATTTTCCACATAAACTTGAGATGGAAGTTCGATTGTCGATTTGGACAAAATAATGTTTTTACCAACATAGTTATGCACATTATGCAGACAATTCTTTTATTTTAGAGTAGGTTAGTAGTTAGTAAGAAAATAGTCTTCGAGTCTTGTCGTCATCCATACCCCAATGCTTGAAAACGAAAGTTTTCAATCAGTGCGTTCTACCCGTCATGACCTACGGAGCTGAGACGTGGACACTCAGGGTAGGGCTGGTCCATCAGCTTAAAGTCGCCCAGCGAGCTATGGAGAGAGCTATGCTCGGAGTTTCTCTGAAGGATAGGATTCGTAACGAGTACATCCGACAGAGAACTAAGGTTATCGACATAGCTCAAAGGATTAGCAAGCTGAAGTGGCAGTGGGCTGGCCATATCTCGAGAAGAACCGACAACCGCTGGGGTAAACGTGTTCTTGAGTGGAGACCGCGACTCGGCAAACGTAGTGTAGGACGCCCTCCGACCAGGTGGGATGACGATTTGCGAAAGACTGCTGGCAGATGCTGGATGCGGCAAGCTGAAGACAGGGCGCTATGGCGCTCATTAGGGGAGGCCTATGTCCAGCAGTGGACAAATATAGGCTGATGATGATGATGAAGAAAATAGTTAGTAAGTTAGTAGATACTCGAAATCTAAGGTCCACTTGTGTAAGGATATTGTAATCTATTATAAATACAAAATAATATGATTATATTGTCATCTAAACATACAACTCAATACTTAAAATATAGGTAACTTAAAACGTAAAGTTTGTTTATGATTCAATATAGGAACAATTTTCTGAATGTGACATATGTAAGAGAGTTTTTAATCTTAGAGAGTAAAAACTCTCTAAGATAAATTTTAAAAGTTTTTCTCTTTGGTTAATTTTTTTTTTCGACAACCGCTGTGGTAAACGTGTTTATTTTTAATTTTTAATAATATGCATAGAAAACGACCAGAACACTCTGAACAAAATACCTGCAGATCGTACAAATATTTGTCCCAAGGCGGAAATCGAACCCGCAACCTCCTGCGTAGCAGGCGGACCTTCATCATCATCATCATCATCAGCCTTTACCAATCCACTGCTGGACATAGACCTCCCCTAATGAGCGCCATAGTGCCCTGTCTTCAGCTTGGCACATCCAGCATCTGCCAGCAGTCTTTCACAAATCGTCATCCCACCTGATCGGAGGGCGTTCTACACTACGTTTGCCGAGTCGCGGTCTCTACTCAAGAACACGTTTACCCCAGCGGTTGTCAGTTCTTCTCGAAATATGCAAACCCACTACCACTTCAGCTTGCTAATCCTTTGAGCTATGTCGATAACCTTGGTTCTCTGTCGGATGTATTCGTTGCGAATCCTATCCTTCAGATAAACTAAAACGAAAACGTATGTAAAGATGTGAAAACTTTTAGAGTTTTAATCAACTATGCAATACCTACTCATCACAAAGGCTTCAGAACATTTGGATTATCACCAGTACTAAGGGGTTTTTTTTCAATTCGAGTGTTTAAAATGCTATGTTAGGTTGGAAAACAATGTTTCCTAGTTTACAGCGAAGTTTCATAGGAAGTACCAAAAGTCCGTTAACATTTGAATCGGTTGCCGCGTCTAGCAGCGGCAGCGGAGGGGGGTGGAGGGGTTACGCATTGCAAGAGCGGCCAATGGGAATTTAGTACGATGGCGTCGTTCAGCGGTAGTCAACGTGCGTTTTGTGTACGCGAGTACTATCAAAACAACGATTCTTCGACCTTAGCTCAACGAAAGTTTTGCAGTCATTACAAGATACGACACAAAAATCAAGCTCCATCAGGTGTGTTAATTAAAAAATGGGTGCTCAAGTTTGAGAAGACGGGTTCAACAATGGATTTACCTCGATCTGGCCGGCCTAGAACGTCGAGGGACCCCGAAAACGTGGAGCGAGTAAAATCGTCTGTTCGTGACCAACCTGGACTTTCAACTCGAAAACGGGCTGCTGTCCTTAACGTGCCAAGAACATCATTAAACCGCATTCTCAAGAAAGATTTACGCCTATAAAATCCAAATGGTGCAGGAATTAAGACCTCAGGACCATGCCACTAGGTTGCAGTTTGCAAACGAAATGGTAGAGCGGTTCACCAGCTTTACAAACATTTTTTTCAGCGACGAGGCACACTTCCACCTAAATGGGCATGTTAATAGACAAAAATGTCGTTATTGGAGTGAAATTAATCCGAAATTAAAGCATCAAAGACCCCTGCATTCACCCAAAGTCACGGTATGGGCTGCTTTATCAGCAAGAGGCATTATTGGTCCTTATTTTTTTGAAGACTCAAGAGGACGTGCGGTTACGGTGAATTCCGAGCGGTATATCACCATGTTACAAAACTTTTTCGCTCCAGCACTGCAGGATTTTGTTGGTTTTAATCAACGCTCATGGTTTCAGCAAGATGGAGCCGCTTGTCATACATGTAATGAGTCGTTAAGGGCAGCTCGAGACATTTTTGGCCCAAAAGTGATATCGAAAAGAGGGGACATTAACTGGCCGCCTCGTAGCCCGGATCTATCCCCAATGGATTTTTTCTTTGGGGATATCTTAAGGCTAAAGTTTACGACACCAACCCAATAACTCTTGACGAATTAAAGGATCGTATTCGCACAGAAATCCAAAACATCTCAACAGAAACATGTAAAGCTGTTATCGAAAATTTCCGCTCTAGATTGCAGCAGTGCCAGAATAATGAAGGATTGCATATGGATGATGTGATTTTTAAGAAATAAATTCCCCTTTTGTTTACTATTGAAAAGAATAAACAATTTTAATCTACTGTAATTAGTTTTTTTTTATCATCATTTCAAATATAAACGGACTTTTGGTCCACCCTGTATATTACTTACAAATTTATATTGATCTGAGTGCATTGACTAGATTACGATTTATTCTGGTCTCACTTGAATAAAACTTGGCACAGACGCGTAAAATTATTTAAAAAGACACGGAAATTGTAGAAATTTAACAGTTTCAGAACCCAATACTACATTTACATCATATTTAGGCAAGTACGTGAAATAAAAATCACAATGCTGAATTATAGACAGCGGTAATAAAAGCGGGTTTTCGTGGTGCTCGATAGGAGATTCCTCTTCGCGCGCGAGGTTTTTTAAACCCAACTCAATAGCCCAGGCACTATAAAGCGGTAGCTTCTAAGTTCATAGAAAACCCAGCTTACCAGGCCGATCACACTTACTAGCTTTCTGGACATATTTACGTAAAAAATATACCAATTAAACCTTTTTATTTTCGTCATCTTTTCCAACAGAGGGGTTTTACCATAGTCACCACGCTAAGCAGGCGGATTGATACTGGAAATCATCATCATCCTGACTCTACAGCCGCGGGTGGGCTTTGGTCTGGTCGAGTAAATTTCTCCATTCGATCTTATTCTTGGTTTTTTCCTGCCAGCCGGTCACTCCAATTGCCTTTAGATCTTGTTGGATCCCATCGAGCCATCTGAGTTTTGGTCTTCCAGGGGGTCTTCGGCCATCAGGTTTGCCACGAAGAAGACGTTTTGATGCTTTGTCGTCTTGCATTCGTTCTACGTGACCAGCCCATCGGTGACGACCTACTTTAATAAACTTTTCGACATTTGGCTCGTGGTACATGTTGTAAAGGTCATGGTTGTCAGTTGTGTTGGTTGCCAGCGGTCACCATCCTTCATGAAGATTCATGAAATATATGGTAATGAAAATGGGGTAATAAAATATACAGAAAAAAGCTTCTGCCTTCCTCTGGTCCCTTAATCGGCTTTGACGACATCCACCGGCTGAGTTCAAGGGATCATGATTCTTAAGTCGCAACTGCCACGCCATTTTCTTATCTACTTTCATTCTATTCCACTCACATTTATAATCAAGCTATCCACATTGACTACACTACGACAACAAAAGGAGGCCATACAATGCCTTCTACCGGATTACAGAGTCCGTTACCAAATCCCACTGGAAATTAGTTTTTATGGATTGAGGTTACGAATTAAAATGGCATGTCAACACAATCATAAGTCATCAATTTATTCACGTACAGTCATGGTTTGAAGTTTCATTGTTGCTTTCACTGAATTCATTTGCATAGCTGATTTATTTGACAAATCTATATTGTGTCTAGATATTAAATATTTTCTTTATCATCATCATCAGCTTATATTTGTAGACTGCTGGACATATGCCTCCCCTAATGAGCGACATAGCGCCCTGTCTTCAGCTTGCCGCATCCAGCATCTGCCAGCAGTCTTTCGTTAATCTTCATCCCACCTGGTCGGAGGGCGTCCTACACTACGTTTGCCGAGTCGCGGTCTCCATTCAAGAATACGTTTACCCCAGCGGTTGTCGGTTCTTCTCGAGATAGGTATAACCGGCCCACTGCCACTTCAACTTGCTAATCATTTGAGCTATGTCGATAACCTTAGTTCTCTGTCGGATGTATTCGTTAGGAATCCTATACTTCAGAGAAACTCCGAGCTACGCCGAGAAACTCTCTCCATAGCTCGCTGGGCGACTTTAAACTGGTGGACCAGCTCTACCGTGAGTGACCACGTCTCAGCTCCGTAGGTCATGACGGGTAGGACGCACTGATTGAAAACTTTCGTTTTCAAGCATTGGGGTATGGATGACGAGAAGACTCGACGTAGTTTGCCAAACGCGGCCCAACCTAGCTGGATCCTCCTCTTGGCCTCCAATTTTTAGTCAATATTTTCTTACTAAAAGTGAAATATTGAGACATTTTTTTGTTAATGTTTGTCAAGCTGTCTCAAATTAGCTTTTTGTATAAATAAAACTAGAGTGAAACGGTTAGGTATTGTCAAAAAAATGTCAAGTGCGAGTCGGACTCGCACAACGAGGGTTCTTTGAAAACCAACAAAATTAAGACCTTGTTTCTTTCATGGTTCTTGGTCAACACGAAGTAGGTAAGTACACTATAATAGTGAGCCATGGTGAGGATACATAATTTTTTTTTTTTTAGGATTTGACTTTTCCCTTTACTTGTGCTGTAGGTATGACCTTGCTTCTTGCAAAATTTCAAAATTCTGAGTTATCGGGAAGTATCCTGTAAGTTTTGGGTTCTTGGCAAGATACGTTATATTTTTTTTAGGGATTCTTTATGATTTTTCTCTTTATTTGTGCTGTAAGACTTTACTTCTTACCAAATTACATAATTCTATGTCAACGGGAAGTATCTTAAAGGTTTTTTGTGCATTTGATTCCCTTAGAAATTTCAAAACAGTTGGTCAATTACGGCTGTAACTTTTCACTGCGATGACTTAGAAGTTTGATTAATACGAGTATCACGGTTCCAAAATGTTTCGGTTGTATTTTATGTTAAATGCAACTCGATACCTTCACGCGTTCCTGATAAAAAGAATTGACATACAGATAGACAGATGGCCAACAAAGTGATCTAATAAGGGTTATTTTTTTCCTTTTTATGTACGGAGCCCTGAAAATCACCAAATAGATAAGCTTCAAACTTTAAAAAAATTAACCTACTAACCATTAAAAGATTTTTTTTTTATAAAGATTAAATAATTAAATTTTAAACAATTAAACCTACTAACCTACCTAGTAACATCTGCAATCTTATTGGATCAACGCTGTGTACCTTACTGGATATGCAACCAAACTCACGCATAAAAGATAAATGTGTCATAGACAATTAATAATAATAAAAGTTTATTTTTCAGAATAAAGCTTAAAACTACAAGATGTACATAAGTTATTCTATGTTAAAGAGTATATTTTAACATAGTAGGTACATTTGTAGAGTCAAATCTTTTAGGGGTCGAATAGGTTGACTCCTTGCTCTAACTAAGTTTTCACTTGTATATAGATGCAAGGGCTCATTCCCTTGGCTCTATCAGTCTATCAGGAAATATTGGTAGTGATTCCGTTGGCATAAAATCTAAACTAAAATAGACTAAAATTGTTGCCGTCACTTTTCTTTCGATCGATAAAAATGGGACAGTAACTTTTTACGCTGGTTTAGTTTAGGTTTTGTGCTAACAGAATCACTACCATTTACTTAGTAACACCACGACTTTGAAATGCGAATACGACAGTACCGGGACATAAACTATAACTATTTACCAACCGCTGCCATGCGCCTAATTAGAACTTAACCCTAATCCCTCGGCTTCCGTATCCATATTACTATGATTAATTATTTATAAAGCAGTTACCGAGTAACCTAGATATTAAAAATAATTATACACTGCAGTAAAGCTGCAAATAGGAACGCGCTGGTACGTTCATTTATCTATGGCAAATTGATATCGACGAAGAATGGTTTATGTAGCGTTTTTCGGCACTCACGTAGGAGTCTTGTAAGGCATCAATAAATACGGCAGTAGGTACTTCAATTACTATCTGACAAATTTGGTTAAATTTAGGCCTTTTGAAAAACGCAGGGCAGGCCCCCCACATGGTGGAACGAAGACTTAGGTGAATTATCCGAAAAACGCTGTATCAGAAAGCCCTAGATCTGTCATTGTGGCGATCTTTGCGGGAGGTCTACTAAGTTCTGATGCCATTTTTCGGTTGAAACAAAGTTGATGAAGTTAATCATTCTGGTATTGACTCGGGCGCATTTTCACGAGGATCTGCAAAGTCTTTTTCTATTCTTCTTTTTTCCTTCTTCTTTTTTGTGTTTTTTTTAAACAGTATTGTAAATTGTTGTGTGTAAATGTAATGGTAAATATATGAAATATCTATGTCTGTCTTTGTCTATACCTTTTCCCGCTTTTGCGGAACCTCACCTCTATACTACAACCTTTTCAGATTTAGTTCTAAGCTCTTAGGTAATTTTCAGACACACTAAATAATAATGGCCAACACGTTTGTTTAGGCTCATCAAGTATTCACCGGCTAATTATCCGGGATCCCAGATGATCCCCTGCTTCTGCTGTTATGCACGCTGGGTTATTCATAAGGCTGGAATAGCTTTTGTATCATATGATAATTGGTTTAGAATAGAATAGGTTTGACCACACTTGAGTATCAAAAAGATAAGGAACTCCTGAAATTTCGTTAAAATCTTGATAATCAACTAGTGGCTAGTATGAGCTTGCATAATACCAAAACGGGAAAAGTTCTCGTCTTCTTCAGCTGTATTTTGAAAGTTGTCGAAGTTGTTCCTACTGTTAAAGTTCAACGTATCACTCGAAAATTATAATTCGCAAGAAACTACATAAAATGAATCGATGTGAAACTATGAAAGGTACCTTGTGTCTTTTAAATAAACGGTAGGGGCACTGAAAGGCGGTTTTCATGAACTCTTTTGTAGTTTTCGTACACTATGCATATGACCCCTTATTCATAATAGTTTGGTAACTTGGCACATTGCTATTCTCACATTCTCACTCTATCTCCTTCTAGTGACTTTTAGTCAGAGCGAGAAATGAGTTTTAAGTTAGCAGACCAATATGAATAAGAAAGTAATCCTAAGACATCTGACAGTCTTTGGTGACTTACTATGTTAAGGAAGATATTATGACCTAATATGAAGACAAGAGTGAAGAGGAATCTTCTAGACATTTGTAATACATCGTCGGCCACATCTTCACTTTCCATAAGGTGAGATCGTGGTCAAACGAGGATATTAACTATAAACAAGATCCGCCAAGTGCGAGTATAACTCGCGCGCCGAGGGTTTCAAACATTTGCCAATTATTTGGACAATCAATTTTCTGAAATATTTTAAAAAGTATGAAACTTACAGAAATTTCAAAAAGTGTTTTAAAAAGGCCGAAACGATACCTTTCATTTAATACCCCAAATGGGTAGGTACCCCCTTTTAAAAAAAACTCCCCTTTTTTGACCATTTTTCAAAAACTATTATTATTACAGACTTCTCTATATTTTTCCTGTAAAATATAGATCAATATCTACAAACGCCTAATACATTGTACGTAGATCGGTCTGCAATCTTCGGAGATAGGGGGGGGGGGGGGGGGGAATTGGTAAATTTTTCGTCTTTTTTTGAAATATTTCAAAAAGTATGAAACTTACAGAAATTTCAAAAAGTGTTTTGATATGGTCAAAACGATACCTTTCATTTGATACCCCACATAGGTAGGTACCCCCCCTTTTGAAAAAAAATTCCCCCCCTTTTTGACCATTTTTCAAAAACTATTATTATTACAGACTTCTCTATATTTTTCCTGTAAACTATAGATCGATATCTACAAACGCCTAATACATTGTACGTGGATCGGTCTGCAATCTTCAGAGATAGGGGGGGGGGGGGGAAAGGTCAATTTTTCGACTATTTTTGAAATATTTCAAAAAGTATGAAACTTACAGAAATTTCAAAAAGTGTTTTAAAAAGGCCAAAACGATACCTTTTATTTGATACCCCAGTAGGGTAGGTACCCCCTTTTGAAAAAAAATCCTCTTTTTTGACCATTTTTCAAAAACTATTATTATTACAGACTTCTCTATATTTTTCCTGTAAAATATAGATTGATATCTACAAACGCCTAATACATTGTACGTGGATCGGTCTGCAATCTTCGGAGCTAGGGGGGGGGGAAAGGTCAATTTTTCGACTATTTTTGAAATATTTCAAAAAGTATGAAACTTACAGAAATTTCAAAAAGTGTTTTGAAATGGTCAAAACGATACCTTTTGTTTGATACCCCACAAAGGTAGGTACCCCTCCTTTTGAAAAAAAATTCCCCCCCTTTTTGACCATTTTTCAAAAACTATTATTATTACAGACTTCTCTATATTTTTCCTTTAAAATATAGATCGATATCTACAAACGCCTAATACATTGTACTGTACGTGGATCGGTCTGCAATCTTCGGAGATAGGGGGGGGGAATGGTCAATTTTTCGTCTTTTTTTGAAATATTTCAAAAAGTATGAAACTTACAGAAATTTCAAAAAGTGTTTTGATATGGTCAAAACAATACCTTTCATTTGATACCCCACGTAGGTAGGTACCCCCCCTTTTGAAAAAAAATTCCCCCCCTTTTTTACCATTTTTCAAAAACTATTATTATTACAGACTTCTCTATATTTTTCCTGTAAAATATAGATCTATATCTACAAACGCCTAATACATTGTACGTGGATCGGTCTGCAATCTTCGGAGATAGGGGGGGGGAATGGTCAATTTTTCGTCTTTTTTTGAAATATTTCAAAAAGTATGAAACTTACAGAAATTTCAAAAAGTGTTTTGAAATGGTCATAACGATACCTTTCATTTGATACCCCACATAGGTAGGTACCCCTACTTTTGAAAAAAAAATCCCCCCCTTTTTTACCATTTTTCAAAAACTATTATTATTACAGACTTCTCTATATTTTTCCTGTAAAATATAGATCTATATCTACAAACGCCTAATACATTGTACGTGGATCGGTCTGCAATCTTCGGAGATAGGGGGGGGGGGGTATGGTCAATTTTTCGATTTTTTTTGAAATATTTCAAAAAGTATGAAATTTACAGAAATTTCAAAAAGTGTTTTGAAATGTACAAAACGATACCTTTCATTTGATACCCCATTTGCCTTCCTAGGTCTCTTTTGAAATTTCAACATCAAAATTTGTACTGAAAATATTCATTTTCATTTTTCATTTATTTATATATTTTTTTCTTAAAATCAGTAATGGCGCACGAAATGTATCATTATTTCAAATTTCAAGTTAATAGCTACAGTAGTTACTGAGATATTCAAGAAAGAGCGGGGACGGACAGAGCGAGACCATAAGGGTTTCAAAACCGATCTTTGAAACCCTAAAAAAGATGACGTTTGCTTTCTTAAAAGGAAAGTACTCACTTTATGGTATGTACTTAATGCCTACAAGGTTTTCTAGAAGCCTTATTTTCTAAATTTAGAGAAGATTATCTTTTATTTAAATCAAAAAGATATGATTAAAACAAAAACTTTTGATGTAATCAGTAATCACATATCAAAGAAACCTTTCATCATAACTAAACTCTGTAGCTAACGAAAAGGACTATTAGACTAAGCTTACCGTCTAGTAAAAAGCTCATTGATCCTACATTTCAGCCTCTATTTAGTGACAAAAACTATGCGAAGACAGCTCGGTCACATTTGGGCTCCGCATACCGTCATTATTTCGTAATCAGAGTTCCGTCTTCATCCGAACTTGTGATTGATCGAACCCGTTGTGTTGTGGGGTTTGTTACACTTGGAACTGTTGAAAGAAAGTTAGTTACCCTCTCAATTTAGTTTCTTTGTTACTTACTTATGTTATTTGGGTTGCTGTAGCTGTTGATCGGCTGGCCAAGAAAACGCCTGGGCAATGACTTGGACTCATACCTTTCTCCTAGAAGGAAATATAAGTAAATAGGAAAAAGTGGTTAAAAATTGAAAGGTCACGGCCTAAAATTGTCCCGTGCA
Source organism: Eupithecia vulgata (assembly GCA_946478455.1). Lineage (NCBI taxonomy): Eukaryota > Metazoa > Arthropoda > Insecta > Lepidoptera > Geometridae > Eupithecia > Eupithecia vulgata. Next base: position 3,358,162 of record OX297869.1, on the reverse strand, counting down.
CCTACCTACTTCTGTTAATTGTGACCATGGTGTTTGTACAGTTTTGTAGTATTTATGTGATTCAAAAATTGAGCCCAGACTATAACCATAACCGCTATTTGGTGCTGCCTTCAAACCCAAATCTTCGAAGCTTACCCAACTCTACCAGTTGTTGAAAGAGGCGACAAGGTGATATCCACCGGGTGGCGGCTAGCAGTGCCTCCTGCAGAGCAGATCCATCACCAATTGCGATCCCAAACTAGCATCCCCAGCACGGGGATATAGTATTACATCTTAAATTATCATCCTCGATTCATTATCCATTTATTTATTTAAATTTAATTATTACTAAAGATCTCAGGCTCTATATAGCCTTCGCCAGGCTACTGCAGATGTGATATAACTGACATAAAATGATCATTATTATTATTTATATAACCATCAGTTAACTATAGATCTGACGGGTAGGTGCCGCTCCTAACCACACTTTCATTTTCTCACCATTTCAACAGGTAGGTATAATTCTGCAATCACAGAAACGTCAACGGGAAACAAACCCACTCCATCAGTGCCATGGTTCAGAAACGCCAAAAGGACTCCATTAGGAACCCGCCTAACCGACGGCGACCGTAGCAATCTATCTTATCTCTGTGATTGGCGCTCACTGAGCCTCTTACGAATTTATACTAGCTGACAGTTTGGAGAGTCAGCTTGATCCTTGGTTGGTTAGTTTGGATGGAGATTTTGTGGATCTATGCGCGCTAGTTTAGGTAGCGGTAAGCCTAAGATCGTATAGATCTCGATACTTCATCTGTGGTAATCAGCATTTTCACTCGTTTTTTTATGTTGTTTCGAAATTAAGTAAGTTCCTAAAAAAATCGATTTTAGCAGGACTTGAACCTGTGTCCCACCCTCAGTACAGGTGTGCTCTAACCAACTAAGCCAAGAAATCTTATTCGGTTTCGTCGAAAATTTGGCACCTCTCACGGCTCTAGCGCTGTTTGTGCCACCTACAGGGGAAACACTCGCACACGAAAAAAAACAAAAAGATTTTGTGGAGGGGCTTAGTTTTCGGAGTCTTAGTAATAGGGTCATGTGTTACCCTTTGGGTACAGAACCCTAAAAAAATAAAATTCACACGGTAATATCTGGCCCCAAGCTAAGCAGAGCTTGTGTTATGTGTTACTATATATATAACTAAAATAAACATAACATAATAACTACTTAGATTAATAATTTAAATTACATAGAAAACATTAGTAAGACCCTGAACCATATGAAAACCTTAAATCTGCAGATCGAGCTAACTAGTCCCGGGGCGGGAATCGAACCCGTAACCCTACGTCGTAGGCGAGTTCGAGTCGGATTCGCGCACTGAGGTTTCCGTATAAATTATATGGCCTGTTTTCTTGCTAAATATCATGATTTTCACGTTCCTATAGCTTTTGGTGACTTGCGAGCATCAACATACCTATTATCTTTGTTGGAGATCGTCCTTTAAGTCCATGCTTCTTTCCAAATATTCTACGTCAACGAAAAACCTTATAATATTGGTCCATGGCATAATACTTTTTTTTTTCTTTTTTTCAATTTACAGACAGACAGCGATCATAATGTTTTTCTACCTTGGTCTTTTTGAGGTACGGTGCTGCCAATTCGCGAAACTTTCTGTTTTAAAGTAAAACATGTGTTTTTATCACCAATTAAATTCAATTTATATTTATTTCTTTAAGGTTACAAAAATCACTTAGGCAAGTAAATTTTAATGCTAGAAACAAGTTTATAAATAGTAATTATTATCAAATAAGAAATTAATATGTGTGGTGTAAGGTGTTATTGATTTTGTCTACTTAAAATGTCTATTATAAAGTTTTTGTCCAATAGTGGAAGAAGTGGAAAATAAACCACTAGTCAGTGTATTATATGACATATAAACTAATACATCATTATTTGCCTATCTAAGTGTAAATATAATGTGATTTAGATACTGGTCAACAATTATATACGAATTCTTTACACTATTTTCCTTTTATGCTATTGTCGGCGTGGAACTGGGCGACATCTCGCCAAGCATTTATATCATTGATGGTAATCTACATGGAGATAAATACTTTTCTTATATGATTTCATTTTATGTACTGTTTAAATTTTCGAATAAGGAGCTCAGTTGCTTCAGATGAAAGCAAGTTACAAAAGCGTACGCAATTTCCCATAAATGATTTCCATACCTTTCGTAATCTATAAGAATCTATATAATGAGCTGAAAAATGTGTTGATAAGGTTGAAACACTCAGTTATTGTACCGAAAAACTCAGTATTTGGGCAATAATCAACCCTCGGTCTAGGGGGAGGGCTCACTCAACGGTCCGGACGCCAGTCTGCTTCCAATCTCTGACGTGAGCACACGTCTGTCACCTTTCGAACATTATCGTAGTGAATGTACTAGTGCAATCGATAGTGATTTATTTACAGTGAGTGGGAATTTCAAAAGGACTTTTCTGGTAAGTTTTTTGAATAAAAAATATTTTTCTTTTTTATGTGAATATTTTGGGACTTATAAAAATAATTTTGTGGTTTTTACCGGCATTGTTTGGCAGTGATGAAAGTTTTGGGTACATTTTCATTATTGACCAGGGTTAATCAATTTCAAAGGGCTAACAGTTTCTGTAGAACCTTACATTATAAGTTAGAATTGAAATCAAATTTCTGTAATTCTTAAAGAAAAATATTTTACTGACCTTTTTTCATCCATGGTATTCGAAAAAAGAGATATTGTTTTAAAACTGAGGTCCTCTCACTAGTTTAATGCTACTCTTGATAGTTAATGTCTTTTTTATTGTTTACAAGATAATGTTCAAATTTAACAAAAAATATTGATCAGGGATTTAATAAAAACGAGTACGATAGAGAACACAAATGTGAGCGAAGCCGCCGGCTGGAGTAGTTAGCTGATATTAATTTAATTAATATAATTGTAGGCATCAATTACTTTTATATTATTAATAATTAAGGTAGTGTTATTGTCAAATTTAATGAGGTTATTACAGTGTATGTTACTGTGTTATTGCATACAGATAATGATAATAGCAATTTAATTATTACTATAGCTACATATACAATTTATTTTCTTTATAACTAGGTAACTACACTAGTTGATGGGATTGGATAACAAGAGTGAGTAATAAAAAAAACTACATTAACATTAAAATAAAAATTATGTTTTTTATAGATTAGGTACTACAATAGAACTGGAACAAAAAGATTTTTTTTATCGCTTGATATTTCCCATAAGAACATCTAACACCAATTATTATTTACGCAGCGATTTTATGCGTACCAGGTGAGTAATGAACTCCCTGCTTATTTTGAAATAATACTTACCTATGAGAGAGCTTTGCATAGAAAACATTCAGAGGCGTAAGAAATAACTTCAACAAGTTTTTACAAGCATTTTAGCTTGTCCTGTGAAGTATGTTTGTACGTAGGCCTGTGAAAAATCATGCTACTAAATTTAAGAGTGTTGGAGCTGAAATTCGACATGCTTAAGTATGTAGGTTCAAACTGGTCTGATGGAGACAGAGAACAGATGCCATAGAAACTTCTAAACAAAACGACTAAGCCCTATCGAGTTTTTTTTCGTCGTATTTGTCTCCTCCAACATTTTCGTCCTAGATTATAATAAAAGTTAGATAATTAATAGTTTTCAATAATATTTCTGATAAAAGAAAATCAAAACTCTTTGCTAGTATACGTATACGTAAAAGGTCTAATGCATTGCCATCAGTGTCATTGTCTCCTCAACCTCAACGAACAGCCTATAATGGTTCACTGCTGGACACAGACTTCCCCTGATTTTTATCACATGGATGTAATGCCCAAAATCCCCACGATGGGCATGCGGGTTGGGGATTGCAGTTCGGTAGTTGATCTATTCTACAAGAGACGCTGCTGCCGGCTCGCCGCCGGTGTATGTATACGACGACCGATGTGGCGCGGTGGGTGAAGGTCTGCCTGCGACGCAGAAGGTTGCGGGTTCGATTCCCGCCTCGGGACAAATGTGTGTACGATCTGCAGACATTTTGTTCAGGGTGATCTGGTCGTTTTCTATGTATAATAAAAAATATATATCTGTGTATTGTGTTATATTATGTATATCAGTTATCTAGTACCCATAACACAAGCTCTGCTTAACTTGGGGCTAGATAATGCTGTGTGAATTGTCCAGCATTATTTATTTATTTATGTCCCTAAGTCGCTTCCTACGACACCCACGGGAAGAGTTGGGGTGGTGCAAATTCTAAGCCAGCACCACACGTATTGTGTGATCTTCAAAGGTTTTAATAATAAATAGTAAATCAAAACTGTTTGCCGGCATACCTAAGAATCGAATGTATTGCCATTTGTGTGATTTCCTAATTTGTGCTAACTTAGACTGTTTCTAGTTCAATTATCTCAAGGGGGCTGACAAGTCGATATAGTGGACAATGACCATTATTTCCTGTCATGCGAACTAACAATTAATGGTTTATTGATTGTACGGGAGTTCCGATATTGTGTGTTATTTAGGTGATCGAGGAACCGCATAGGATATTATATAGCTCTACTTCGCTTGGGGTTAGATAATGCTGTGTGAATTATTTATTTATTTTACTCTATAAGAGAAAACCAAAATAAATATTGTTGAGGTAGCTTAGGTAAAAAACAGGCAGATAATTTAAGTTATAGATATTACAATAACAATAAAAAATAATATTCAGTTTTTTTATCTTTTTTTAACACCATGAAATAATAGCAATGATTACGTCATACGGCTGTATTTATAGATAAACTAAAACATATCAACGGTCATCATCATCAGCAACGTCAGGTAGTTGGTACCTACACAGTCAACCGACGTCATGGGTCATGATCATGAGTCATGATCACATGTCAATACGTGGCTGTGTAATGGCGTCCACTGCACCCTTTGACAGCGCGCAGCGGTTTAAATTGTCTAAGACTGCACCTAACGTTTTTGTCAAATTACGCGCGAAACTTAATGTACATTTTAAATGCATTTTTATGGCAGTTATTGACTGAATAAAAAAATGTTTTTTTTATTGTGGTTTAATTGTTTAATGGTATCTTATTGAGACTCTTTAAAAACAGGTGTAATATTATTACCAACAAAGATAGTTTCAACCGGAACTAGACCGTCGTCACCGTCTTATGTATAATGAACCTTTTCTATTGTCGTTTTTGAATCGGAATTATTTTGAATTTCTTGTTGACAACAGATGTAAGTACTGAACTATGGGTAGTTATAATAATTATAGATACTTATATAATAACTCATACCAACCAGCGTCGCTTGTTTTTTAAATAAAAGAGTCTGAAAATTTTATAAATGTTTGGAAACGATCATTATGAACAGTAGGTACTTTTAGCGAACAAAACTGCATTTGAAATACTGGTAACTAGGAGTGAATCGCGATTTCCCTCCAGGAGATGAAAGCCTATGAGGCGCTTTTCAGGAGGAGGCCTGCGTCCAGCAGTGGACCAATATAGGCTGGTGAGGTGAAGTTTTATTTCAAGTCTAAAACTATGAATGCAAAATTTCTAAATTCGTTCACTAGTTCACGCCATAACGTTCGAATAATAATTACCTAGTGTGAAATTGATAAATTATTATAATGAAGAAAATATTATAATCTAAACAGACACAAAAAGTCTTCTTTTAAATCTGCCTCATACCATTTTACCTATAAGTAGACTGTTTTTCCAAAAACACCGCGCTTTGATTTATAAAGTTGGCACGACTGCGTTACCCACAAGGTGTTATGCGTTGGTCCAAAGTGCGTAAAGCTCGATTTCCACGAATTCTGTCTACTAAAACAGCGGGTTTTATGCAACACTGGCAAGTTTATTGTCCAATAATGTGTCGGTGCCAACATCGCGTGCAAACGGTACAGTCAGCGTTTTAGCTATGTAATTCAAGCAGTCAAACAAAAAAATGAATAAAATAAATAAATAATGCTGGACGATTCACACAGCATTATCTAGCCCAAGCTAAGCAGAGCTTGTGTCATGAGTACTAGATAACTGATTTACATAATATAATACAATAGACAGATTTTTTTTAATTGTAGGTAGAAAACGATAAAAACACCGTGAACTTATGTCTGCAGAGCAAACAAACATTTGTCCCGAAGCTGGATCGAACCCGCAACCTCCTGCGTCTCAGGCAGACCTTCGCATACCGCGCCACATACACCGCGTCAAAAGTATTGTTAAAATTACGGTTATCCTTGATAAAAGTTAAAGAATCTGTAAAGAAATAATATAAAGAATAGTGAAGATCATAAAATTGTGCCTAGTTACTTTTTTTATGGAGTTGAAGCAGATTGCATTCAAGATAATTTGTTATATTTTCAAAAAACAATCTCTAGGATAGCGTTTGAGTAACATTAATACATAATAATATATGGTTTGAGTCTTATTAAATACTTAACTATTCTTACAGTTTAAACAGACTTCATTATGAGGCATTTTCTTTTTATAACAACAAGGTCAAAAATAGTTCACCAGCTTGAAAGAGCGCTATAATTGTTTAAATTAAAATCATCGTCATCATCAGCCTATATGAAGACAGGGTGCTATGGCACTCATTAGGGGAGGCCTATGTCGAGCAGTGGACTAACTGCTGGACATAGGCCTCCCCTAATGAGTGCCATAGCACCCTGTCTTCAGCTTGCCGCATCCAGCATCTGCCAGCATTCTTTCGCAAATCGTCAACCCACTTGGTCTGAGGGCGTCCTACACTACGTTTGCCGAGTCGCAGTCTCCACTCAAGAATACGTTTAACCCAGCGCGCTTGTCGGTGCCCAATGCCATATCTCGAGAAGAACCGACTTAAGCAAGCTGACAGTGGGCTGGCCAAATTAAAATATATATATAAAATAATATACATTCTTATAAATTTCAGAATCATTATATGGTACAAAAAGCACATTATTAAGTAGTAGGCTGCAATTGGAAAGTTCTGACAAAGACCAAATAACTTTTAAACCTTTGAATATCGCAGAACAAACATGTGGCTTAAATCAAAAGGTGCTGAAGTCCCCCCAAAATTACTAATTTACCAATAACCTTGTATATAGCCTTTGTTACCTTCGTAAACTGCAGGTTCTGCCCATCATCGCAAACACGTTTGTGATGACGCCGGGTCTTAATTCATATATACTTGGTATTGGTAATAGGTACCTCCCTCGATTCAATAATCTTTTGTTAGACAGGTTTTATTTGAAACTTAGCGGCAAAACAGCTCTGCTCTAAATTAACAGTGGGTAATGGGGGCGGAATATTGATCTTTAGTAACTCGTAGGGTTCCAGACAAAGGTATTTTTTCATTTTGTATGTAGGTGTTTTTTTTTTTAAATTAAGACCTGGCTTCTTTACGGACGTTTTCGTGATGATGGGCTGAAGCTGCCTGAAGTTCCCGTAGTGTCACTAATTTACCAATAACCCAGTATATATAGACCTTGGTTAACTCTATGACGACCTCTTGAAGGCCTGTCTACTGTCTACAAACTTTTAGGAAAATGCCCTATTGTAGAAGCCCTATAGAGTTTGCAAGAATGGTCCTGCATTTAACACTGACTGTACAACTGTTAGGTTTACTATCTGGTGTTTTGGCAGTCACCGGTATAATGCGGTCGGGTAACGAACGCAAACAATGTATAAGGTACAACGGATCTTGCTTACTGATTATCTAACTAATTAACTTAAAACTAAGAATAGAAGAATAAGAATAAAATAACTTTATTTGTTCAATTAGACATACATATTTCTTAAATTTAAGTGCCTAAGTTTTCGCACTCTGGGTAATCTTTTAGGAAATTATTATAAAATTGGCGGAACTCGAACGCGCCCACGCGCAGTACAAAAATTCAAAGTGCTTTATATCCTTTAGACCTTACAGAATTCTTGGACACGTCACAAAACTCAGATTACATAATTAAAACTAGGAAATAAAGTGATCACTTAGATTTTTTGTCCACTTCTATCTTTTTAAGGTAAAGTACCTAAAGAAGCGAACAAGAAACCTTTACCTTGTTAGAATGTTAGTTTTCGAGTTGGAGCACAACTCGTTCCAAGCTTTTTTATCGTCTAGATAATCTGATATATTTTTATAGTAAGCCTTTTTACAAAGGATTGTTTGATAGTCTGTTTGAATTTATTTATTGATAATTTTTACGTGCTCTAATCAGCCACCCACGAAATCAAGCACTCGCCAAGTCAAAAATCTCTGGAACCTTTTATGAACTCTATTGCGATTAGGTGAATTACGACAAGTATCTAGACTTGGATAATATTTTTTTCAAAAAACATCATCCTACGCTACTGCTTTTTTAAATGTACTTACAAACCATAAATTTTTGCTGTTGTGTCAAAAAATATAAATCCGTTCCTGCGAACTCCGTTGATGTCTCCAGAGTGACTTAAAATATTCTTAAAAAAAATTATGGAAGTTCAAAACCTCTAGTTTCTCAAGCGGACTTCCACCCACTGCCACAAGAGTCATCAAATTGTGTTATCTACCATAATAGATGTCCTTCGACTGGTTTTATCAACACACGTCGTTTGATCGCGTGATGGAATCGATTATACACTAGAGTTCATTTCACTGGAAGGTACACATCGCTGATCCACGGCACGGGGCTTCCCGCTTGACCTAGAGTCTACCGTTCCGGGATATAATAACGGTTAACTTGTGCTGCAACGGGTTGCGATATTGTAGCAATAAACCATAAATAATGCTATTGTTTTACAAAAAATAATTATAATGCCCGGTTACTATAAAAATAATTATTGGGTAATGTTATGTAAATATACCAGTTATTGTAGATCCTTAGTATTATTTTGTTTTAAAAGTTAGTTTCTCGGTTTTTAGTACTTTTAGTTTGCTTTTAAGTTTTTAGGCACTCTTTAACGTAATTTTTTACCTATAAGAGCAAAATGCTAGGCTTAGTTACCTATAAGTTTCAAGCTATATAATATTATAAGATTCTTGTTTTCCAGATAAATTAAAATTAAAAGAAAGAAATTATTTAATTGAAAAATAAATTAACTCTTTAAAATTAAAGTAAATAAAGTTTGTAAATTATCTTTGTACGTGTTTTATTGTTAAGTAAGGCAAACAGGGAAAATTGTAACTATGGAACAACAGTTTTACTTCTGAGTAAAAGAAAAATATTATGGATGCCTAATATGGGATGGAACCAGGCTATATTTTTTATAATACCTATCTAGTAGGTAAATCAGGTATGTTTATTTATCAAACCATGTTCAAGCAAAATTATGTGTTCTACTTAACATGAAAGGAACCGTCGGCAAAATATAATGCAATAAAACTTGGCTTTTTATGAAACATGCCATATGTAACACTGACCTTTTTAGGTTCGTGGAAGTTTCGATCAAAGCATTTTCGGTTATAGCTCAATAACTTTTATAACCTAGCTCTATTATTTTCTACGTGACCTGTTTTATTTTCAACGTTCCAGATTATAATCAGAAATAGAAATAGCAGCTGAAAATTTAATATTTTTTATATGTTGAGGCCAGATGTCACAATTATCGCAGTACCCAAAAAATCGTTCGTAAATAAAAATAAAACCGGCCAAGTGCGAGTTGGACTCCCGCAAGAAAGGTTCCGTACCATTATCTATAAAAATAACAAAAAAAATCACGTCTGTTGTATGGGATCCCCCTTAAATATTTGTTTTGTTTTAATTTTGTTATCATCTACCTGTTGTCGTAAACATAATCGAGCGAAAAAATCACATTTGTTGTATGGGATTGGGAGCCCCTTAAATATTTATTTTATTCTGTTTTTAGTATTGTTTGGTATAATTATCAGCAACAGAAATACATCATCTGTGAATATTTCAACTGTCTAACTATCACGGTTCATGAGATACAGCCTGGTGACAGACGGACAGACTGTCAGCGGAGTCTTAGTAATAGGGTTCCGTTTTACCCTTTGGCTACGGAACCCTAAAAATATATAAATTTTATACTTACGTACACGATTATTGCAACATAAACGATTACGTGGTTAAGACATGCACATAAATAATATAATAATTTATAAATAGTTCTGGACAATTCACTCAGGCCCCTAAGATGAACTTGTATTATGTTAAACATAACAAGACAAAAACTATCGATGTATGTATGTACATACAACAATAGTTTTTTATTATACATAGACATCGACTAAAACCCCGGAACAAATATTTGCAGAATAAACAACAAACAAACATTTGTCCCGAGGGGGGAATCGAATGAATCAAACCCGAAACCTCCTGCGTCGCAGGTGGATTTTCGCCTACTGCGCTACAGAGTCGTCACGTTTCTTACGTAAACCTGTTTATGCTACAAACGTGAAAATACATACGACTACCAACCAACGAGAGATATTATGAAAATTAACCTGCATGAATCAGCTATGTACTGCTTATTTTTCACTTGGCGTTTCCCAAAAATATACTGGTAATATAATTTAATCAATAAATGAATAATGTTGGACAATTCACACAGCATTATCTAGCCTCAAGCTTAGCACAGCTTGTGTTATGGGTACTAGATAACTGATATACCTACATAATACAATACAGTACATAGATAGATAGTTTTTATTTTACTCGTACGTAATCGTATAGAAAACGACCAGAACACTCGTACAAAACAAATATCTACAGATCATACAAATATATCCTGAGGCGGAAATCGAACTCACAACCTCCTGTGTCGCAGGCAGACCTTAGCCCACTGCGCCACAAAGGTCGTCCACTAGTACAAAGTTATGTCCAACCTGACTTCACTATTTTAATTAAAGGTTATTTCTTGTCAATACGTGGAGACTGTTTTGATAGTAATCAAATCAAAGTCAATGAGTTTGCCAAAACAAATTAGTCTTTGATCTCTTGATCCGATTAATTTAAAGGTACTTGAATAGCGTTGATTTTTCCCTTGTTATTTTGTTGACTTGATAAATCAGATAATTAAAGGTACAGTAGACAATAATAAAAAGACAAGACATCGCTTGAAATGTTTGTATAATCATTTTCATTTTACGTATAACGTTTGATATAGAAGTTTTTAGCGCACTTTTTGAAAAAAGAACGAAACTGAACCCTCTCCTTATCGATCTTTATCATCATCAGCCAACATTAGTCACCATCCCGCCCTTTCTTCATCTTGCCGCATCCATCATCTGCCTGCAGTCATTCGCAGATCGTCATTCCAGATAGCTGGAGGGCGTCCTACACTACGTTTGTCAAGCCACGGTCTCCGCTCAAGTTTCCCCTTGCGGTTGTTGGTTCTACATAATACACACCTATAATGAAATGTTAGCAAAAATATACAAAATGCGATTTTGCATAACTTGACGTCGAAAATGACATGTTTTCGTCCTATTTGTTTTAGATTGAAAACAACAATATCTTGCTTTTTGTTCGATAAGGAACATAGCTTACATTGTCTAGTTACAGACAGAATAACAACACAATGTCGAGAATACAAAATGTAGTATTCAGTTATCATTTTATGGTATAATTATATACATATAATTATATAAATTTTATGGAATTTAATAATAATAATAATTTAATTTCTTTTTTTTTGTATAACGGAACACAATAATTTACGAATTGAAGTGGCGTTTATTCTTTTGTCATCCTCTTGTATAGTCATTGTCTTAAAAGGAGGGTACCTAATCGTTTACATTTTTTGTCAGAATTAGTGGAGCGATTCGTAACTTTCCTGATACGAAACGTTACCATAGTTTGCGTAAAATAAAAACAAAAACAAAACAAGTACAAGAACAAGAAAAAGTAAATAATTCAAAACGAAGTTAATTAAACCGTCATTTTACACAAAACCTTGCCCTTTTTTTCTTTAAAATGCAAAATCAAACGGAGAGAAAGCTAAGCAAATACTATTTCAACTCACGAAGTCCAATAATTTCTAAGCAGCTTACAATCTGTAAAACTACGGAGCCCACAAAAAGTGAAAGAAACCAATCGCAAAAAAGATTATTCAATTCGTATTTTACTGAAGACTGTAATCCGTTGAGTTAGTAAAAGGGTTTTTATACCGTTTTTATTGTGCACCTTTCTATCAAGCTTTTATTACTCTAATAATACAATCTAGACTTTGAAAGTATTGAAAGGTAAGGAATAGTTTTATTGTTCACGCTGTTGCTACTGTAAAGATGGATTAAACATTAGAGCACGAAATTAAGAGAATTAGTGTAAACTAAATCCAGCACCGAAAAAAAAACGTACAACTATATCTATATATATATAATATATACCAATCATAAGCTCGTAACATACTTCGAATGTTTCATTCTATCAAAGAAAACACCCTTTAGAAGAGCTATTTATGAAAAATTCGTCTCATTTCCATTTCAAAAACGAAAACAAATGGCATTTAGAATCGGCCCATTGTAAAACTTGGCGGGGCTTCGTGATGATAATTGAAAAAGTTATTGAATGCCGCGAAGCCTTTATGCGAAATATTTATTCACGAGTTCATAACGCAAATAACTCTTTTAAATGAAGATATTACAGATGTTTTTCAATTAATCTGAAAAAGTTTTCATTGTATACTCTTTTAGCACTTAATATTTTGTAGATTCATATCCGCAGTTTCGTTAAATATTTTTTTTTGTATGTACTCGTTTTATATATTTCTTTATTAAGAAAGAAAATTACAATGAAATAATATAATTAAATTAAAACTACTATTTACAATTGAAACAATTGAAATAACGGCAGACTGTTGCAAACAATCTACAGGTAGCTCAACTAATCCATATCAAATACCAGTCGGAAGCGTGCTTAAGACACTGGCTGCATTGCCCCTCTGCATGGCAATGCTGATGAACTGTGCCAGATACTCACCAGCTCTCGGGTCACGCGTCGTTACGACCAGACGCTCAGATAATTTTTTTTATTTTTTTAAAGTACCTAGTCTTTTATTAGAATCACATAATTATATAGGTTTCAGGTTATTTCATTGCTTGAACACGATTGATCACGGTTCTCGTAAGCTTAGTCGACCAGCTAATTTGTGGTCACGGAATATGAATAGTGAAACTGGAAACGAAAGTAATCACTGACGCGACTTTTATACGCAACTTATTTTATAAGTGAGTAAAAAATATTTTGACTAGGTCTTACCGAGTCAAAGTATTTTTTGTAAGACCTAAGACTAGAAATTGTATGTACTTATAAAATTAGAAAACGTGTTAAAAGTAAAAGTCCTACCATAAGTTAACACAAAAAATACGATAGGAAATAGTTTCGAACAAAAACATTTTGTAATGATATCAGAATAAGTACCACTAGGAAGCCAATTGGTTTCCTTGGTCATATTATTGATATATTACCTTAACCTCAACATTCTATAATGGTTCACTGCTGGACTCAGGCCTTACTCTGATAATCGCCTTATCGCTTTTATCTCATGGGAGGCGATGCCCATACTGGGCATGCAGTTTGGGGATCGCTGTTTGGTGGTAGATCTATTCTGCAAGAGGCGCTGTGTATGTCCCTAAGTTGCCTCTTGCGACACCCACGGGAAGAGCTGGGGTGGTGCTAGTTCTAGCAGTGTGACGCCGGCTTAGAATGATCTTATAATGAAGGAAACCAATCCCCGAGGTTTTTAAATGAATAGCTAAAATGCATGAATGATGAAAGGGGGAAATTTTGTCCTACCTTTGAAAACTAGCGTACCTATACCTAAAACAATGTTATTTGTTAATTTGTTTAAAAGTCAATTTTAGTTGTGTCGCTGTTTTAAAGCGCATACCTCACCCAAACTAGTGTTATCACCTACTTTATCTTATTATTCCGTTGAACAAAGGAAACTTCAAAAATCCATCGTACAGTTTGTGATACCTATTATAAGGTTTTTTTTAATGCCTCTGTAATAGTTTTATTCTGTTTAGTGTAGGCAGTGAATCGAAAATAGATTTTGGTGGCTACCAGGCAACTTCGAGAACTTCGACCTAAAAAAAAGTCGCAGACTTTAGTCGCGGCTGAACATACAAACTTTACCTACGACCGCGGCTCGATCATTACATTCTCATAGTTCGTTAGGTCGGTATTCAATGCGTAGGTCGAGACATTGCAGTTTTTGGGCTCAATACGTCGCCTAACGAACTGAAAGGTCCAATTTAGTATTATTTCGGACTTTTATAGGCCACGCCGGAACTGGTTTCTTTCCTATTCTCAACGAGCAGGCATAGTACTTACATTATCATCATCAGCATCATTATCATTAGCTTAAGTTGAGCGCCATAGCCCCCTGTTTTCAGTTTGCCGCATCCAGCATCAGCCTGAAGTCTTTTGCAAGTCGTCATCCCACCTGGTCGGAGGGCATCCTACATTACGTTTACCGAGTCGTTGTCTCCACTCAAGTACACGGTATACCCAGACGATTGTCGGTTCTTCGCGAGGTATGGCACTGTAACGTTTTTTGAGCTATGTCGATAACTTTGGTTCTCTTCGGCTGGTGTATATAATTATTGTTCTACCTTTACCTAAGATTCCCAATCCAACTATTTTTAATGAGCTTAGACCTATAAGCATCCCTGTCTATCAAAGGTGTTAGAAAAGGTTATAAGCTACCAGTTAACGGATTACGTAGAAAAAAATAGGATTCTCCCTGAAGTACAATCAGGATTTAGAAAGGGACGTAGTACCACAACTGCCTTGCTTGATGTCACTGATCAATTACTCTGCGCACAAGACAAGGGGCTATGCTCTCTGCTCGTACTACTCGATTTTTTAAAGGCATTTGATTCTTTAAATATAAATTTACTTTTGTCAAAACTAAATTATTACGGCTTTGACCAGGGGGCTCTACATTGGTTTAACAGTTATCTTGGAGATCGTTATCAGTGCACTAAAATAGCTCGTAGTGACGGTACTGGCTTGTTTTCCGACTTTTTACCTGTCAAGCAAGGGGTTCCGCAGGGTTCAATTTTGGGACCTCTACTTTTCGCTATTTTCTCTGCCGATGTGCAAACTGTCATCAAGCACTGCAATTATCATATTTACGCAGATGATATTCAGGTTTTCATCTCCTGCAAACCATCTGAAATCGACAGTGCAATAGCGAAACTCAATAAAGACTTATCTAATATTATAGCTCTATGGTCAAGTGAAAGCAGTCTCTTATTGAACCCGAACAAAACTAAATACCTTATTTTTGGTTTTAAACATCAGATACAGCGGCTTAGTCCTACGCAGAGCGTGGTACTAATGGGTGAGTCAGTGGAGCGTGTCTACGAGGCACGGAACCTCGGCCTTTTGCTAGATAGTCACCTCTACTATGAGAAGCATGTTGCTGATTCTGTTAGGAACTGCTTCTACAGACTGAAGATCCTCTACAAACTGAGACCGTACCTCAGCACTGATTTACGGATTCAACTTGTAGAGTCTATTGTGCTGTCGAAATTGAACTATGCAGATATAGTTATAGGACCCCGATTACTCAAAAGAACGCAAAGATTAGTTCAGCGGGTTCAAAATGCCTGCGCCCGCTTCTGCTTTGATGTCCCATTTAGAAGTCACGTCACCCCGTTTCTAAATGAACACTTCATCTTGAAAATGAAGCACCGTCGCAAACTGCACCTTGCATGCCTTATGTTTGGGGTTATAAGGTATAAGTCGCCATCTTATCTCTACGAGAAGTTGTCATGGTTGTCTAGCTCTCGATCTTGCGGCTCTCGCCAGTGCTCAAAGCAGCTTAAGACACAGCGGCATAGCTCCGCCTGCTTCAGAGGCAGCTTCCGCTATGCAGCTTCTAAGTGCTGGAACAATATCCCGCCACCGATAAGAAACCTGCAAAATTTATATGGTTTTAGAAAAAAGTTAAAAAAAAATTTGTTTGATCATCAAAGAGAGCAGGAAGGTCAGAGACATGACACGAGTGTTCTCTAACTAGATTTGAATGAGTTATATAACCGTTGAACCATAATTACTTTTTTATATACATATAATAAAATATAATGGAAATATAATAGTTTATAGAATTTAATTAATTGGTAGAGTACGTGTTTTATTTGTCTTTATTTATATAATTATATTTATAATACATCATTGTGTAGTTTGTTCAACAGTCACTTATGAATATCACTATAATTATGATAGTCTATTTTTTATTATAAGTAACTGTTCTTTGTTAAAAATAAATTACTTGCATTTGGTACTCTTTGAAATTCATCCTTAGTTTTCATAACTTAATTAAATTTGTATTAACTTAACTTACCTATTAAATTATTCGGACTTTAGTTTTATAAATGTTATCCAACTTTGTATTTTGTTTTGTTTTCATCTATTTTACCTGTTTTTGTTTTCTTTTAATATTAAAATTATATCATGTTCAAAATATTGTGTTACAATTGTATATTTTGTGAACAGATTGTCCGTAATGCCAACAAAAAAGGCTCTGACGGAAGACCAGCGTTGGCTGCTAGCTTGCTAGCAACCAACCTATGCTGAGGCAGACGCCATTTTGTTTCTTTTAGGCTTACAGTAAATAATATTTTTATGTTCTTTTAAATTTAAGAAATATGTATATGTCTAATTGAACAAATAAAGTTATTTTATTCTTCTTATTCTTATTCTTATAATACATTATTTACAATTACGTCATGCATTTTAAAAGTATGTTTGAATCTTTGGTTACTTACGGAGTACTCATCATTCATAACGGGCTAACTACGAACCTTGTGTATTGGAAGAACACCAACGTTACATTCCTTTACGAGGGACTTCTTGTTGATGATGATTGAGGAGGAGTATGAACGTAAGAGCACCAAAGTTTCGTCCTTTCAGTGAATAAGTCCCTAGTAAGAGGGTTAAACTTTGGTCTTCTTCCAATACGCAATGAACTGTCAAAGTAAGTGTTTTTTTTTAAATAGTACTCATCATTGGCCTAATATAATTAACAGCTCGACGACCTCTGTGGTGCGGTGGGCGAAGGTCCGCCTGCGACGCAATAGGTTGCGCTTTCGATTCCCGCCTTGGGACAAATATTTGTACGAACTGCAGGAATTTGTTCCGGGTGTTCTGGTTGTTTTCAATGTATAATAAAAATATAGATTATGCAATGTATTGTATTAGTTATGTTTATCAGTTACTTAGTACCCATAACACAAGATCTGCTTAGCTTGGGGCTAGATATTGCTGTGGCTACCTAGTATTGAAGTAAAGGCTTTCACAATATGAAACTAGAAATAAAATAACCTATCTTTTATAACCCTACAACAACCTTTCACTCTCTTACATGGCGCCTTTGTTTGTTATTCATTTATAGAGAGCAATTGGTTTCTCAGAAAATGGAACAGGATATCCAAAAATTGAATAGAATATTTGAGTTTCCGACATTGAAATTCTATATTTTGTGGCGTATTTTCATAAGTAACTTGAGTGTGCCTCCACGTTTTGTTAAGTTGAGAGCAAGGTAAAGCCTTTGATGGGTTTCCACGTCTTGGAAATATTGAAAATCGTCGACGTTGTTTATTTAAATACTAGTTTCTGCTTGCGGCTTTGTCTACATCCTCACACAACGCTTTGTTCACATGGTTTGGATAAAACTTATAAATTTGACTTTTTCTATAATGATAAAGACTTAGCACATTAGGATAACATTATAAACTAACATAACTTTCCGCAATCGATAAGGGATACTTACTTACTTACTTTTGGATTGTGCTCAAAATAAACTTGATATATAAAGTTTTCCCAATGCAACGAAACGTTAAAAATATATTAACATTTTTACAGCTGTTTTATATGGGTTTCGATCTCGAAATTTTCATCTGAAAATGTTTACAAATGGGAAGTCAGTTACATGAGGTGAGGATGTGGATAAAAATTGATGCACCGATATCTTTGACAACAGCTTCACCCTGAAAACGGTAGTATCCGTTTTCAGGGTGAAGCTGTTGGAAATGTAGACCAAACATAAAAAATGTACATGACCAACTGTCGTCGGTGACGCTGCTCATCATAGACTTATAAAAATCTGCTCATAGTTCTAAACCCAAAGAGACTGATTGCAGATAAAATTAAGAAAAAAAAACCTACGATAGCGACATCTTTGTAATATGGTTTTACTGAATAAAGTTCGTTCCTTTGTCAACCTTGGTTTTGCATAGAACTTATCAGAATCGAGGTATCTGTCCGATAACTGGCTGGATTTGCTACGGGTGCGCAACCCTGAATTGCTCAAGCTGCTATTACCACATTCCTGTTTTCATTCAAGTCTCTGCCCGCTTTATTGTCCCACTTTTCCTTTTCCTTCTCCTCACTCGACCATCGTCAGCGACACAGTATTCTTGTATTCAGGTAAGCTGACGATAGGCTTGCGTCTAGAGAGGGAACTACGACATTATTCGCTTATTATAATTTTATACGGTATAGGCTGGTGTTTTGATGTAAACTCATAAAATGACCTCGTTAATCTTAAACCTGACTTATACTCAACGCAAACATGTCAAAGGAAAACAGGCGTAAAGCAAACACCCAATCATCCAATCAGATAACCCAAACCTTCGCAAGTAAACCCTGCAAGGGTCGCTTGAGCCCGATAAATCACTCCCCATAATGGTGAAAAACGTCGGTTTAATTCCACCGCCATATGCCACGCCATTTATTAAGCCGTTATTCGAAGAACCGTGTTTGTAGAAAGGTGGGACATGTTTTTGATCACCTTGTGGTTTTGAAGGTAGGTTTGGGTTTTAGGTTTCGTAGAAAAATATTTGACTAAGGTATCTCTTTGTGGTTTTGCATAAAATAATTCCTAAAAAAGAAAATTACAGCCAAAACAAATGGTATATAGTATTATATAGAGTCACATACTGTTGTTTTACTTAGATTTTCATCTGTTTAATATAACATAGCTAGGTAAGTTTGAAATTGAAACAGAGTGATTTTACCGCTTCACTAATAATAGAATGAAATAAATAAATAATGCTGGACAATTCACATAGCATTATCTAGCCTCAAGCTAAGCAGAGCTTGTGTTATGGGTACTAGATAACTGATATACATAAGATAACACAATACTTAGATAAATATTTTTTATTATACATAGAAAACGACCAGAACACCGTGAAAAAATGTCTGCAGATCGTACACACATTTGTTCCGAGGCGGGAATCGAACCCGCAACCTCCTGCGCCGCAGGCAGACCTTCGCCCACCGCGCCACGCGCGGTCGTCTAAGAAGAAGAAGCGTCTAGAAGCTATCGATAAAACCCAGTGACTAAGTCTTATAGTAAATAGTGTATCATATCAGACGCCATTTCTCAAAACGACCACATCACCAGCTATCAAAAATAATACTCGTCGCAACCCAACCAAGTCCTCTTTCGACATTTTCGTAGAAATGTCAAAAAAGTTACAAATGTCATCCGTCACGTTGTAACTTATGTAGGAAGTGGGTTACGGCAGCCGTCTCCCGCAGTTAGGGGAGCTTGAGTTATGAAGGAATTTATGATTTTGATCGTTGAACAATACAATAAGTTTAATTACCTTGTAGACTGATTAAAAAGAGACTGCTAAATTACTGTGGCCGATTCTATCATCATCGGAAAGTCGTTTCACTTTTTGAAGAGAATCAATTAACACTTTTTGAACGTGTGTTTTGTACAAAATTAGACTAGTGCGCTTTTAATTTAGATTACCTTAGTTAGAAATTAAAATAATTCAATTTAATAATATTTACTTTTTAGGCTTACAAAATAAGCAAATAGAAAAGTCAAATTTTATACTATAAACTGGTTTTTTAAATGCACACTAAACTATATAACTTACATTTTCTTATTATTAAATAAGAAAATGTAAGTTATAATTAATTAAATCAATTATGTTTACTAGAAAAAAAAAAATAAGAAATAAGTTGTTTTTGATTTTTCTTTTCAATTTTTTGTCCACTTGTGGAAGACTAGTGGAAGAAGTGAAAAATAAACTACTAGTAACTGTATGTATATGTGACTTATAAACTAATACTAATACATCATTACTTGCATATAATATAAGTCTTAATATAATGTGATTTAGATACAGTTCAATATTTATATAAGACTAACTAAGCCTAACATTATTTTCCTTATAATTATTAGGTAATAATGTCGGTGCGGAACTGGGCGACATCTGACCAAGCATTAACATCATTGATGTAATCAGTTATGGAGTAAAAGGCTTTCTTGATAAGATTTTTGTTGTTTTAATTTACGAATTGGGAGCTCAGTTGTTGATTACTAGAATAGAAAAAAAAACTATTATTGAATCCTAAAAAAAAACGTTTGATTCAGTTAGCAACGAATATCAAATACGGTTCAAAAGATTTTCTTAATTTTAAAAGTTTTACAATTTCACGTCGATAACTTGTCTTTTTTATGAATTGTACATAATACAACTTTACAAACACAGCGGGTCTATTTATAATAATCGTTGAAGCATAAAGAATACTTAATATTAACGCTTACTCATCACTTAACAAAAGAGTTGGTATTTATTATCTGGCTGAGTGAGGTGAGACAATACTAATTTTTATTTATTACGTATCCTTTCATCAACAGATACTTCTTTTGAGTATCTGTAAATGAAAAGTAATAAATTTTACCTATTTTTTTATGTAGGTATATAGTTAACATACATGAAAAAAGTAATTACCTATGTAAAATCGCAGTTCGATGGTAGATCTATTCTGCTGTCCGCTGCTGCCCGCCCCCCGGTGTATGACACCCACCGGGGTATAAAATTTAGCTCACCTTTAAATTCAGTACGATTATTAATATAACTATTTAAGGGGTTTTATCGCGTTTATTTAATATTTTTTTCTATACTATATACCTTGCACAATCAACACTGTTTCTTCTCCTATATCAGGAAATTCCATTATGACCTTTTATTCATCAACGCTTTCTTAAATAATGCTTGAACCTGTATGTTAATAACACAAAAAAAATTATAAACTAATTTCGTTTAGTGAAACGATCTGATAAATATTACTAAATTCATTTAAGTAGGTAATTAAAAAAAATCTAACCCTGGAATAAACTTTTCAATTTTTTATTCTAATTTCTTGCATGCCAACAAAAACAATCTCCTAATAGGGTACTCTCGTATTATGTTGGTGTGCTAACAAAATATGGTAAACTAATCTATCATTATTCACCCACAAGCCGTGAACTTACCGGTACAGTACGACAACACATTAACAATTAAGGCGATGTATGATGTACACGCCTTAAGCCTGCCCTAAATTATTAGTTATAATACCCGAACTAAATCCACAGGTACTAGTTGCACAGGAAGAAGGTTTTGGAAAGGCAAAGTTGGTAAAAAATTGTTACTTGCTAGTTAGCTACAATATCGACACAACTAGCATTCGCTTTAGTTTGTAAGCGCTATTCCTAAAATAAAAATAAGGTTTTGAACATACACATTACAGTTTATACCATAGACATAGAATTTGTTCACATTTCCATGTGTTTCCAAATTGCAAAGTTCTATATAGACCGTTCAGCCGCTTAGTTGTTAAAAGGTTACAGCTCA
The DNA here is from genome assembly GCA_946478455.1 of Eupithecia vulgata. Classification (NCBI taxonomy): domain Eukaryota; kingdom Metazoa; phylum Arthropoda; class Insecta; order Lepidoptera; family Geometridae; genus Eupithecia; species Eupithecia vulgata. The sequence continues at coordinate 3,336,558 of OX297869.1, read as the reverse complement.
CCCCTAGCACGGGGATTTTTGTCTTTTGTATTGAGAAAAATTACCTCACTTTCTCATGTAATGCGTAAGTTATTTGAAACACACCCCTTCGACTCCATAAATGTACGCAATGTAGCGATGCGATGTAATTATTGTCTATTCTACCCTAGACAACAATCAGGGGGCAGGGCTAGTCTTGTTATATTAATATATTTTTTTTAGGATTTTAGTATGGGTATGCATTTATGCTAACATCCTTGCCATTTCCTAGCTAGTTATCGTAAGAATCCGCTTTGATTCACATAGAATAATTACCATCCAAATAATAACATTTATTGAGAAACCATTGTTTCTGTTATAAATAGTATTTTTTTATAAAACAAATGAGCTAGTTAGCTGATAGTTCAACTGTTTCATTGACCACCCGTACTGAAGGTGAGGCGTAGGTTCGAATCCTGACGAAATCGGTTTTTTTTTGGGACATTTTAAAATTTTCATTCATTTTCAAATTTCTCCAGTGCGACTTACGCACTATAAAGCAAAAACTTTAACTTATAAAGCGCAGACAACCTGTTTTCTTCCAAAATCAATCCGTAAGTAAGTCTGATCCTACAAAGGGATTTAATCTTTATATCCTGTTACGTAAGCTCCTAAATCCGTTGAGTGTCGCTAGCGCTGATTAGCGGAAAGCCTACCGTTGCTAATGATGAGACAGAGCTCGTTTTAGAGATCGAAATATGCGAAATTATCGTGTGTTGACATTTCCGTCGCGAAGTGTTAGTGGTTATTACTAACATAAGGTAAATTTCCTGTATGTTTCTAAGTGAATACAACCCTTGATTTTTTTCTCGTCACTGCTTCTACGCCAAAATCTGACTCCCTAGTAAGTTTACGCTATAGAAATTCTACGCCGTAGGACGCCTACCAACTAGGTACGTCTACGCCGTAGCAGGCTTACATCGTAGCAAGTCTACGCTGGAATAGGTCTACGACGTAGCAAGTCTAAGCTGTCGTAGGTCTACGTCGTAGTAGTACTACGCCATAGCAGGCCTACGTCATAGAAAGTCTACTTCTTAGTAGTTGTACTTATAAGTTTTAACATATAATTCAGATAATTTAAATTATACTGTAGCCAAATTCGATGTGAAATTAATGTTTGTAAACAATCCTTGTCCAATGCTTCAAATTCACTTTAGTATTTTATTTTTGCGCAACTTACATTTCATGTCGATTTCAGATCTGTGCAAATTAAGTCTCTTACTCAACACCGTGCATATTTTTGAAAATTTAGCTGAGTTATGATAACAAAATTTCACATCGAATTTAGCTGGTGTACAGACAAGACGGCTTTTCAATATTTACTTTCAACTCACTTGTTTCAATCAAAATGGGAAAATCAGCGTCAAGATCATGATTTAGTCTGACTTATCAAATCACCCTAATCTATTGATTAGATCAATAAAGCTACCGGAAATTAGAACAAAGATCCAGTGAAACAAGCCAGCTAATTGAAAATCAATTCTGTTTGAGTGAAATGGAATAATAAACACGTAATTTCGAGGAAAGCTTGTATTTCCGGGTATCGCTGGTTTTATTATTTATTATTCTGATGGAAATTTCATTTCAACACGGATTATCTTTGCTTTATTTTGTTTTGTAACTAATTATTTTGTTAATTCAGAGTTTGTTTACGTAAACAGGAAAATAATTAATTTAATCTCTCTATCAAAAATATACCAGTACTAAATTTTAATGAGCCGTGAGATTATTTTCGGTCTAAATCGAGAAGTCGCAGTGATGTTTCTTTTATGTATGGGATTTGCGTAGTTCCGTTTTTGCACGCTAGAGGCGCTAGTACCAATAGAAATAAACTCAAATTCCCATAGAAACGTCTTGACACTTTCGTCTTTTACGTACTTTCGTTTTTTTTAGGGTTTCAAAGATCGGTTTTGAAACCCTTATGGTCTCGCTCTGTCCGTCCCCGCTCTTTCTTGAATATCTCAGTAACTACTGCAGCTATTAACTTGAAATTTGAAATAATGATACATTTCGTGCGCCATTACTGATTTTAAGAAAAAAATATATAAATAAATGAAAAATTAAAATGAATATTTTCAGTACAAATTTTGATGTTGAAATTTCAAAAGATACCTAGGAAGGCAAATGGGGTATCAAATGAAAGGTATCGTTTTGTACATTTCAAAACACTTTTTGAAATTTCTGTAAATTTCATACTTTTTGAAATATTTCAAAAAAAGTCGAAAAATTGACCATACCCCCCCCCCCCTATCTCCGAAGATTGCACACCGATCCACGTACAATGTATTAGGTGTTTGTAGATATTGATCTATATTTTACAGGAAAAATATAGAGAAGTCTGTAATAATAATAGTTTTTGAAAAATGGTCAAAAAGGGGGAGAATTTTTTTTCAAAAGGGGGGGTACCTACCTATGTGGGGTATCAAATGAAAGGTATCATTTTGACCATTTCAAAACACTTTTTGAAATTTCTGTGAGTTTCATACTTTTTGAAATATTTCAAAAAAAGGCGAAAAATTGACCATTCCCCCCCCCTAGCTCCGAAGATTGCAGACCGATCCGTGTACAATGTACTAGGCGTTTGTAGACATCAATCTATATTTTATAGGAAAAATATAGAGAAGTCGGTAATAATAATAGTTTTTGAAAAATGGTCAAACAGGAGGGGATTTTTTTTTCAAAAGTAGGGGTACCTACCCAAGTGGGATATCAAATGAAAGGTATCATTTTGACCATTTCAAAACACTTTTTGAAATTTCTGTAAGTTTCATACTTTTTGAAATATTTCAAAAAAAGACGAAAAATTGACCATTCCCCCCCCCCTAGCTCCGAAGATTGCAGACCGATCCATGTACAATGTATTAGGCGTTTGTAGATATCAATCTATATTTTACAGGAAAAATATAGAGAAGTCTGTAATAATAATAGTTTTTGAAAAATGGTCAAAAAGGGGGGGATTTTTTTTTCAAAAGGAGGGGTACCTGCCTATGTGGGATATCAAATGAAAGGTATTGTTTTGACCATTTCAAAACACTTTTTGAAATTTCTGTAAGTTTCATACTTTTTGAAATATTTCAAAAATAGTCGAAAAATTTACCTTTCCCCCCCCCCTATCTCCGAAGATTGCAGACCGATCCACGTACAATGTATTAGGCGTTTGTAGATATCAATCTATATTTTACAGGAAAAATATAGAGAAGTCTGTAATAATAATAGTTTTTGAAAAATGGTCAAAAAGGGGGGGAATTTTTTTTCAAAAGGAAGGGTACCTGCCTATGTGGGGTTTCAAATGAAAGGTATCGTTTTGGCCATTTCAAAACGCTTTTTGAAATTTCTGTAAGTTTCATACTTTTTGAAATATTTCAAAAATAGTCGAAAAATTTACCTTTCCCCCCCCCCCCCCTAGCTCCGAAGATTGCAGACCGATCCATGTATAATGTATTAGGCGTTTGTAGATATCGATCTATATTTTACAGGAAAAATATAGAGAAGTCTGTAATAATAATAGTTTCTGAAAAATGGTCAAAAAGGGGGGGAATTTTTTTTCAAAAGGGGGGGTACCTACCTATGTGGGGTATCAAATGAAAGGTATCGTTTTGACCATTTCAAAACACTTTTTCAAATTTCTGTGAGTGTCATACTTTTTGAAATATTTCAAAAAAAGACGAAAAATTGACCATTCCCCCCCCCCCTAGCTCCGAAGATTGCAGACCGATCCATGTACAATGTATTAGGCGTTTGTAGATATCAATCTATATTTTACAGGAAAATTATAGAGAAGTCTGTTATAATAATAGTTTTTGAAAAATGGTCAAAAAGGGGGGGAATTTTTTTTCAAAAGGAAGGGTACCTGCCTATGTGGGGTATCAAATGAAAGGTATCGTTTTGACCATTTCAAAACACTTTTTGCAATTTCTGTAAGTTTCATACTTTTTGAAATATTTCAAAAAAAGACGGAAAATTGACCATTCCCCCCCCCTAGCTCCGAAGATTGATGACCGATCCATGTACAATGTATTAGGCGTTTGTAGATATCAATCTATATTTTACAGGAAAAATATAGAGAAGTCTGTAATAATAATAGTTTTTGAAAAATGGTCAAAAAAGGGGATTTTTTTTTCAAAAAGGGGTACCTACCTATGTGGGGTATCAAATGAAAGGTATCGTTTTGACCATTTCAAAACACTTTTTGAATTTTCTGTAAGTTTCATACTTTTTAAAATATTTCAGAAAATTTATTGACCAAATAATTGGCAAATGTTTGAAACCTTCGGCGCGCGAGTTACACTCGCACTTGGCGAATCTTGTTTGTAATTAGTATCTACACGTAAACCTTGACAAATAAAATAACTAATTCCACACTTCTCATTTCATATAATAAAAGGGATAAAATCTAATCTGTTGAGTCAGAAAAGGTTCCATCATATTTTTCCTAGTTTGAGGTTCTACTGTTTCGTTTAAACGATTCGTATTTATCTTTTCATTTTCTGTGCGATGAAATTTGAACCCTGGTTTAACAATTAACTGACCCAGTTTATACCAGGCCTTCTTAGAAATTTTACACTATATATAAAACAATATGTTCCCCGCCACTTTGCAAAAGTATTTCAAAAGTATTTTAACGCTGAGCTAAAATCCTATATGAACTGCTATAGTACCAAGTGGTTGGCTGTTGAAGTGAGTCTGGGCGGATTTTTATTGTTTGATGTTTAACCTTTGATTCTTCTGACATCTGAGCAGGTATTTATTTTAATCGTTAGCTACAAGCAAACATCCTCCCATTTTTATGGGTATATGTGACAATTCAGTGCCTGAACTACTCATAGTCACACAACTCTTAATAAATAATAATAATAAATAAATAATGCTGGACAATTCACACAGCATTATCTAGCCCCAAGCTAAGCAGAGCTTGTGTTATGGGTACTAGATAACTGATATACCTACATAATATAATACAATACATAGATAGATAGATATTTTTTATTATATATAGAAAACGACCAGAACACCCTGAACAAATGTCTGCAGATCGTACACACATTTGTCCCGAAGCGGGAATCGAACCCGCAACCTTCTGCGTCGCAGGCAGACTTTCGCCCACCGCGCCAAATCGGTCGTCAAATCAAATCTTAATGGTATTAGTCAAATAACAGTTCTGCTTTTTAGAAGATACTCGAATTCGAACAATAAGAACAGTGCACTTGTAACCCTGATATATTTAATAATAGTAATAAAGTTTATTTATGTCCTCTTACAATAGGTTAACATTAACTGAAGCATAGTATCTAGTGTTATATTTTGAGAAAAACCTGTATTGTGAGAGGCTGGAGCCTGCTATAGGTTTTTAAAAAACCTGTAACTGCAGGTCTCCAGTGCCCCCACTGCACGGATTGCCTGCATACAATAAAACAAAGATAACATAAGGTTATTTGAGTTTCTGTAAGACATAGTGTTACTATATAGTAACACTAGTGAATATTTATCTGTTCTGAGTACACAGATTTTTGAGATCACGGTATGATTGAAATAGTTAAGGCTTATGAGAGCTAGTTAAGACATTAACAGACCATAAAATCTCACAAGCGCGAAATAAAAATTCAAAAAATCCTGGCATCAAACGCGAACATAAATATCCAGACAAAAACCAAAACAATTGCGACAGAATTCCCAGCATTTTATTCTCATAAATAACAAGTCAGGCTTCCCAAACAGCAGAAACCCATGCCGTCTATAACTTCACCCTGAATAATGAATCTTTCCCTTGTTACAGATAAAAAATGCAAAGCCGAAAGCGCCAGAAGCGAAGACAGAAACTCAAGTGTTTCAGTGTTAGATGAATTTAAAATGTAAAGTGTTTGTAGTAGAGTCCAAAATGGGTTTGCCATCAGGTCAGATCTCGAACAGAGATTTTCTATTGGTGATTCTACTGCTGTGTAGGACAATAGTTTGTGACAGTCGCTGTCCGAAGTTCGCGGAGAAACCTCTGGAGACCAGGGTCGAAGACGCTTCTATAGTTTTTAGGGCGGTTGTTGTACAGACACATTTTCAGGTAAGTTCTTTTAAGTTACCGGTCGAACTACATTATCATTATTTGGTCTGAAATCAGTCCAAATAATGATTATGTAGTTAGTCCGGTTTAGTCTTATAATACGTTTGGATATACCTATCAGTAGTTATTTACTTAGCCTAAGGTATCTAATCTAGTTAAGCCTAAATTCTTTAGTAATATTTTATTAATCTTTACCTACACATAACTTAACACAATTTAAGTGATAAGAATCACGGGACTACAGAATGCGACCTCATCGTTACAGAGAATAACTTAAATTTGTTTTGCGTTTGTACTTACTTGCCTTAGTGATGCAAGATGATGTGATTTGAGTAATTCGTTTTTTAAACCCGGTTTTAGAGAGAGCGAAATAATTTCATTTGTTAAAAGCGCGTGCAAAGCTACGGCTAGCAGGCCGCAACTTTTCATGTGCTTTTTAAGTAGTCCGTCCCCGGGATATCATTTACAAATTTCATTGAGATTGGTTGAGCCGTTTAAGCGTGGAACAGTAGTAGGTAACATACAGACAAACCCCAAATACTCAAACGCATCTCTGGTTAAAGCAAGTTTCAAGTGACCATTTTTTTGACAAATTTTCATTAAATTATGTCAAAAAAACCTTAAATGTATGTTGTATGTTGAGTACTCGGGGGAAAGTTACTCTCAAATTTATAATATTAGTAGGTATGCATTTTATCTATGTATATAATTTTATCTAGTTGTCACATTTCAATTGATCCTTCAGCAATATGCTAAAACGCTCGCATATCATAATAGCATTTGAGATAGATTTTTGTAGGGATCCTTCGTTGGCCACAACCTCACCTAATGGTAAGTGATGATCTGACCGTACGATGTATCACAAAAGTCTTGAAGTGACCCAGGTTGTTGACCAAACTAAATAAAACAGGCAGCAGAGTTCCAAATAATAGTTATAATAAAAGTAGTACATAACAATAATAGTAAACATAATGATATGAACTTCCAATAACTTCAAATCATGATTTTGTTTGAACAATAAAAAAAAAATATAAAAAAATCATTATGAAATACTAAATAAATAGGTACAGAATAAATTAAAAAACACAGTAAAAAATATTTATTCTTAGCAAAATATAACGTTTAACCCTTACTATTTTACAAATTAAACTAAAAATAAACGTAACTTAACCTAAAATACATTTTGTAGTTAGCAGAGTTAATTTCACAGGTGATTTTCGTCGGTTTCCTCACTACGAAGATCACCTGACAAATGCATAATGTATTCTTTTAGGTATATCAGTCATCTAGTACCCAAAACACAAGCTTTTCTTAGATTGGGGCTTCATGATGCTGTATGGATTGTCCAGCATTATTATTTTTTTACTAGTCGAAACGAATCGTTATATCAGTATAACAAATTAAATGCGAGCGCAATCAATATTTATAGATAATTTGTGACAATGATTCACACGAAATAGCGTAAAGTATGATTGTAGTTCCGGCAGCATTGATAAGCTTTATTCAGATATGGACAATATTGTCGTTAATGTCGCTTTGTGTCAGATGTTTAAAATTTCATGCAATTATTCGTTTTAACAATGTTTGTGTTAAAGGATTTTAAGGTTTTTAGCTATCGGTTAAATCCTTATAAGGTTTAATCTTTTTTGTCGTCTGCTGTCCGTGTCCACACGCACTGAAGGTCCTGCCACAACCATGCTCAACTTTTTGAAGAGCAACATTAAGCTGAGGTAGGGCCTAAAAAAATTGGGTACCTTGGCGGCGCCACACCGGTTGCGCCACTAACAAAATGTATTGAGGCTACCTCACCTGGTATCAGCTTGGTTGCGCTACCAAATTTGTTGTCGGCAACCTAATCACTAGCTGACTGATGTCACAACCGCAGTTGTACGTATAACAAAAGACCGCCTGGCTACGTCAATTTTGAAATTGACAATCCTGGTTCTCATTTGGCTGCTCAAGACACAGACGTTAGGGCCCTTAAGTACATTGTAAAATTGTAAATAATACTTTATTCATCACCTTTAAAAACAGATTCTAGTTAATTAAACATGTTAAAGAGAACAGCAATTATTTGGAGCCTTATCGCTTATAACGATTCCTTCCAGGCAACCATAACAACTGTGACAAAAATAAAGAATGGCAGCGATTTGCAACATACATAAATTCAAACTATTAACACTCATACACAAATACTAATACACATAATACTTACCTAATAATCTATTACACTAATACATACAACAAATAAATTATACTTAGGACATGATAAATAATCTGGCGTGACGTGACATCTAAGTGGTAGTTAAATACTTTCATTTTAAAAGCTTGATGTGTTGTGGCTTTCTTAATATCTACTAGCAAATCGTTCCAGAGTCTGACAGCTTGAGCAGTGAAAGAGTCGCTGTAAACAGATGTTATCTGTACTGGAGATGCAAGAAGCAAGGTATCAGACGTACTTTAGAGAGAGACCGTGGGAAGAATGAAGAAACTGAAATCTCTCCTTAAGATAAGACGGTGAAAGAGAATTGAAAAGTATAGAGAAAAGAAAAAATGGCATAGAATCAGGAAATTATTGAATACATTATAATTTTATTCAAACACAGCAACATAAAACTTTGTTATAAGAGAGTTATTTTTAACTTTTTGTAAATATTATTTTTGATCTTCCCACGCTGCTAGTCTCAAGCTTTGTTTCAAAGTAAAGTTTAATCAAGCAACTAAAACACTACCAGGCTATCCTGGTAGTATTTAACTTATTTGATTTTCGGGTATCTAAGTACCTACCTGAAAATAAAATAAACCAGTTTCTGTCTGCTACGAAAGATGTTTTTGCTACTGTGTACCAACACTATTCCTTTTTTCCATTTGAAACATGAGTACAATAATTTTGTAGTATCTGATTGAATGATAATCCCAGAAAATATTTTCGTCAGAAGAAATTGTATAATAATATCATTTTATTACAATATTGGATAACAAGATCTCTAACGAAGGCTTTGACTGCCAGCAATTGTTATCTGGTATTTTCGTTGATTTTATTGTCAACGTTTTGGGTTTTTGATATATTGAGATTGTTATTATCCGATTTGGATTCAATATTATGATTGTGTTGTGAGATAAAAACCAATCGCCTTATTGGCTTTATCTCATAATATTAAGGGAAGGCCTGAAACCAGCAGTGGACCATTAAGGCTGTTGAGTTAAGGTGAGGTGTTATCAAAGAAAAGATCCCTTTCACAAATAAAATTCCTTGAATTGGTACTTGAAAAACCTAAAACTATCGGAACATTCAAGGACAGTCTACAATCACGTTTAAGCCTACGAGGCACTTTTGCTTAGCTTTCAAGGAGTCACCTACATTTTCTTTTAAATCCAACTTTGTCCTTTGTCTACAAACCGGCCCCTAATTACGTTGTGGCCCAGTCTAGTAGACAAACGCCCTCATTAGTCTACATTAGCTTGCGTGTGGATACTTTTATCTTTTTGGCACACACAGTTTTGCTAGTTCGGTTCACTACAAGTGCTATTCGGAGACTAATTGGCGGGTAAACAAAAAGAGGAGTGTAGTATCAGAGAGGCTCAAAGTTGGAAGAGTCTCAAGTGGAGTGGATATTTTCTGTGTGTGTTCACCAATTTATCTGAATACACATTCAACTTGTGCTGATGCCGCCGTGTGGATTGTCCAGCATTATTTATTTCTTTATTTCCAAGTGTTAAAAATGTTTAGTTTTAACGCTTTTGTTTATTTAATATCTCATGTAAACTTTGTTTTCTCTAAAATGCTCTGAACATTATTGAAACAGTGTTTTTAAAATAAAGTTGTTTGAATTTATCTTCGGTTTCTACACAATAAATAACATTGAGGCAAAATTCAAATAAAATGGTATAGGTACCCTATCAACACTAGAAAAGTTTCTAAAACGTTAGCGGAAGCTGTCTTGAAATAACTCTCAATAATTAGTAGGTAAAGTGGAAAAGCCATGAGCAATTTTACAGTGGAAAATCTCCACGGTGTAGATCCCCATTGTGTCATCATTATCAAACAAGGTAAATTAGCATCTACTTATTTATTATTGAAAACTTTAGTAAAGTAAAAAAGTAAAAAAAAGTATTTATTACAGCAAAAGACTTTATTGCACTAAGGTACAAAGGGGGCCGAGACATTTTCTACCTCCCGACCAATTATACATATTTTATACAGATGGTTGACGTGCTTAATTAGTTTTACAAAATATAGATGCTAAACTTTATTATAATTATATATTATACATATACCTAAAAATGTACTAATGAAAAAAAGGTTTGAATAGCTAACCGGAAAAAATAAATAAATAGCTATGAATCGTCACATTGGAACCTTATTTCATTGCTATTCAGTCTTCATCCGTTCAAGAAAAAACCTTTAATAAAGGTAATTAACCAATCCTCATCACCATTCTACTGATTCCATTATCTTCACCCAAAAGATGATTCCGAAAATCTTGCATTACATTTACGATCTCCTTTTATAGGTTGTAAGGCTCATTTTACCTTATCATCGAAGAAGAGCGGCCTTGCCATATAATTTTATGTTCCCCTATATTCCTATATGCCCGTATATTCGTATTATTGTAACGGTTATGGCTCGTTATTAGTTGGTAGGTGATGATTGCTGGTTTGATATCCCGTATGTAGTCATCGCGCTTTTATGCTAATAAGATTTTTTTGATTTCATAAATGTAAGCTAAGGCTCGGAACCGACTGGTCACAGTGACCACTTTTAGTGATTACTGGTTGACAGCCACAGTGAGCGATTTATTGCTGATTGTTGTCTGATTGTGTTTATAGTATTAAATTTGACTTGTCTAAGTGCTTATTTTGTAAGCCTAAAGAAATAAAGTTATTGAGTTTGAGTTTGAATTATTCTCTCTCAGTGAAACTGCGAGGCGCTGCTAATTAGCGAACAAATGTTTTATCTTTCAATAGCCTTCTGCTTTGATTTCTTTTATTTAATTTGCATGTAGTGCTGGTTTTCTTTGTAATAAATAAATAAACATCAAAAAACAATGTTCCTGTATATACGGATATCCACAAAACTGATAGTCGATATTCAATCTTACCCGTTCAAAATATTCCATCGAGAAAGTAGTAAGCGATTATTCTCAGAATCTATGTAGAACCTATGTCGTAGTATTGTGCAGAAATCGGCATTTTGAGGATAAATCTATTTTTATAGCTCTTTTGTTCGGTTGGAAGTGTTCTATGTTTAAATCTGTCGTTCATATTGGTTTTATCTGCTGCGAACTGTAAGGACTCGTGATAAAAGTTTTACTTCAGAATTGTTTGTCTAATAAAATATTATGTACATAAAGGCCACGTTATTGTTTTCTTTATCCCTGAAAAGTTCGATATTTCTGGTGGAGTACTATATTTATATTATTCAATATCAACGATTTTTTGCTTATTGTTTATAACCTATTTCATCATCAGCCTATACCAGTCCACTGCTGGACATATTCTTTCCCTAATGAGCGCCATAGCGTTCTATCTTCAGCTTGCCGCATCCAGCATCTGCCAGCAGTCTTTCGCAAATCGTCATCCCACCTGGTCGGAGGGCGTCTTACACTACGTTTGACGAGTCGCGATCTCCACTCAATAATACGTTTACCTATGCGGTTGTCGGTTCTTCTGGAAAATAACCTATTTATAATATTTTAATTTAAATATGTAGTACACCACAAAGGCAATTGTAAAAAATCTTATTCTGATAATACATTTTACACAATATCACAAAATGATTTCAAAATGCTTCGAATACAACTAGCCTTCGACTTAATAATATTGTAATTTCATTATTCATTTTCTGTTCATAAAACATGAGCTATATTTAACATTATGCATATAACAATACCCTTGATTCAAATTATACGTCCGACAAGAACAAACCCAAAACAGAGAACCTTTGTTACATTATATTATTAACAGTGTTTTGGGTAATTTATCATTTGTCTAATTTGGCGGTCTGTCTGGAACATAATATCCTATTATTTTCCCAAACTGCTGATATTAGTGGCTGATGAAAGGGACGTAATATCCTTTCTTATTTGGTCTCGTATTCATTGTGGAAATTGGCCCTTATTCGGTATGAGTCATAACAAAATATCCTTTATTACCAGACCAGACCTTAAATAATGAACGTTGAACTATTTTACCTACAGCCAATGTGAATATAATGCGAAGCTATGAGAGTGCTTACAGTTTTTAACTAAAGTTTTTCAATAAAAAAATCTTGTTGTGTCGCTATGTTAAAATTTCTTCAAGGTATTTAATATTTTTTTGAGTCTAACATATACTCTGATAGCCCCAGTAAAAAAAATTCCGGTTGATTATTCGTATTATATGATAATTATGATGTATATGAATATCCGTTTGTACACCGCCACGTCAACGAAACGTCACATTATGCGTATTTTTATTTAATAATAATAAATCTTAATTTTAGGCAACAAAGAAACTGCACAAAAACTAACTTAATTAGGGCCCATATAATAAATACCTTAGAGACTAACATAGATAAAAACATTAAAAATTAACAGAATCATCGACGCTCCGATGACGCACGCGCGGTTTCGTTTGACAGGCGTCCAATGAACTTCCTGAAAACGACACCTTTCGGCCAAAACCCGGGATAAAACATAGCCTAACGATAACAAACGGATTTTTGTATAAATATCAGCTTTATCATTGACCTTTTCATTGAATTCATTAGTGAAACACACGACAGTGCTACTCATTTATCAGCAAGAAAAATTAGACAGTCGATATTGCGCATTCAAAGAATACTGGCTCTTTACGTATTTTTACGATATTCTTTATTCACTCGAGTTGACAACTCAATAGGCTCAAAAACTTTATTACAATTACAAGCAGATTTTCGTAGAAATACACTCGAGAGCAATGAATCCGGGTCACTCAAATTGGAGTATTGAAGATTGGTCGAAAGTTATGTTCTCTGACGAATCAAAATTTATGCTCTACAAGCACGATGGAAGACACAGAGTGTAAGAAGACCAGGGGAAAGATTCAAGCAAGCATGCATCGAAGAAAAAGTAGCCTACGGTGGTGGGTCTGTACTTGTGTGGGCCGGAATTTCCTCTGAAAGTCGCACAGAGCTGGTGATCATAGAAAACGGCTCTTTAACTAGCGTAAGATATGTGGAAGAAATCCTCAACAAACACGTTGGTCCATTTATGGTCAATTTGGGTGAGGATGCTATATTTATGCATGACAATGCCCGACCTCATACAGGTAGGATTGTGAATGACTACCTTCAAGAGATGAACATTACTTGTATGGAGTGGCCAGCGCGCAGCCCGGATATCAACCCGATCGAGCATGCTTGGGACGAGCTAGGGAGATGCGTAAAACAACGAAACCCTCCCCCAATCACGCTTCCTGAGCTCAAAATTGCTCTCACAGAGGAATGGGAGAATATTCCCCAAAATCGTATAAGGAACTTGGTGTACAGCATGCCAAACCGCGTAAACGCAGTAATGGAAGCACGAGGAGGTAATACGAAGTATTGAAATTCAAGAAAATCGTCATAAAGTTCAAAAATTTCATGTTTCCTATTTTTGTTTTAAGGAGAGATCAGCAGTTTTTTTTCTTTATGTAATTTTGTGTAAATAAAATGTATGATGACTCATATTTTTTTAACTTTCATTTAAGGAGTATTAAATTGTCTATTAAATACAATTTATTGCATTAACCTAGCATTCTTACTTTCCGAGATTTTTTGGATTCTTTGAGTGACCCGGATTCATTGCTCTCGAGTGTATTTACATCAGCTTTCCTTGAATTTATTAGTGAAATACACGACTATGCTACTGATAGATAGATAGATAGATAGATAGAAAACTCTTTATTGTACCACACAAACACAAAATACAATACAAAAGAAAAAAAAAAAACATGAAATAAAAGAAGTACAAAGGGCGGCCTTATCGCTTTGAGCGATCTCTTCCAGGCAACCTTGGGATGGACTGGATATAAAAGAACAATAATAGACGGTGGCATTGAAAATAAAATAATTACATTATACATACACTAACTACCATAATAACTAACATGCAATAAACTATACTAATGATAAAAATAAAATAAAATTTATATACATATACATTGATATTTTTTATGCGGATAAATAATACTGGTGAAGCCGTTTTTTGAATATAGCAAGTGATTTTGCACGTCTGATGTCCAGGGGAAGAGCATTCCATAGACGGATAGCTTGTACAGTGAAGGATTTTTCATAAAAAGTAGTAGAGTGGGCAGGAACTTTTAAGACGAGAGTTGCTGATGAACGCAATGAGAGAGAATGAGAGTCAGACAGGAATTCAAAGCTCTCCTTGAGATAAGATGGACTGTGAGGATAGAACAAGATACTGTACAAGAGGGATAGTATGTGAGTATTCCTGCGAAGTCGGATGGGCAACCACTTGAGTTTAGCGCGATACTCGGATACGTGGTCATATTTGCGAAGGCCAAATATGAACCTGATGCTGAAATTCTGGAGGCGCTGAAGCTTATTTAGTTGATCTTCAGTAAGGTCCGGATAGCAGGCGTCGGCGTAGTCAAGAATAGGGAGCAAAAGGGACTGGGCGAGTGTAATTTTAGTGGAAGTTGGAAGGAAATTGCGAAGTCGTCGCAGTGAGCCGGCCGATGCAAACATCCTTCGGCTGAGTTCAGCCAATTGCGGACCCCAGGACAACTCACTGTCTACGATCAGACCCAGGTTTTTGACAGTTTTACTTACAGGAATTATAACACCATCAAAGGAGATAGGTGATAGGGATTTCACATCAATTTTAGTAATCATCCTTGAACTACCCACAACGATGACTTGAGTCTTCTTAGGGTTTACCAAAAGACCGTGCGCTTTGCTCCATGCAAGGATACGTGAGAGGTCATCATTTATTGAGGTTATAGCAGACGTAAGGTCATTGGTTGGAGCTTGTTGGTAAATTTGGAGATCGTCAGCGTAAAGGTGGTAGGAACTAGACAGAGATTCTGATATGGAGTTTATGAAAATTGCAAATAGAAGAGGAGAAAGTACGCCGCCCTGTGGAACACCAGCAGTGACATCACACCAAGACGAAAACTTATCGTCAAGACGGATGCGTTGCCGGCGACCGCACAGATAACTATGAAACCAGTCAGTTACAATTGGAGATATGTTAAGAGAACGAAGTACGGCAAGAAGAATATCATAGTCGACATTGTTGAAGGCATTGCTAAAATCAAGCAATGACAACACAGTCACAAGTCCATTGTCCATGCCCCGGCGAATGTCATCCGTTATTTTAGAAAGGGCCGTCACGGTGCTGTGTCCATGACGAAAACCAGATTGGAGAGGATTCAAGAGCGAGTGGTCAGATAGGAATCGGCTGAGTTGATTGTGTACCAGACGCTCTAGCACCTTTGAGAGAAAAGGAAGGATGGAGATGGGTCGGAAATCGGAAACGGCGGTGGGTCTAGATTTTTTAGGTAGAGGGATAATTTGGGCGTTTTTCCAGGTGCTTGGGAAAGTGCTACTGGAAATGGAGTGGTTAAGGATGTGGACAAGGACGTGGATAACATCGTCGAGAATGGGTAGGAGCATATTACGACTTATGTTGTCATCACCGACTGCATTTGAAGTGATCGACAAGACGCTTCTCTTAACATCACAATCGGAAAACTGACTTAGAAAGAAGGGTGAAGTGATAGGGGTTGGTGACTGAGAGAGAGACTTAATGGTGTTCGATTTAACTATCCCATCGAATTGGGAAGACGAGGAGAAGTGTCGATTTAAAGAGTCAACATCTATATCTTTGGGAAGTGTGTCGTTACGCGATTTACCAACCCCTAGTGTTCGAAGAAATTTCCAGACTTTAGAAGGGTCTTTGTTTTGGACAGAATTGTGGATATAACGGCGTTGGGCGTCCCTACACACCTTGTTACACTGATTACGTCGTTCAATGTATTTAGAAACATTCGCTTCCGAGGGACAACACTTAGCCTTAAACTTGGCCACATTCTTACGATGAATTATCTCTTTAATGTGATTAGTGAGCCAAGGCGCTGGAAGATGCTTCAGTTTAATTTTCCTTAGCGGCGCATGTTTATCATATAAGCTTATAATGGCAGAGTTGAACGAACTGATCTTGTCATCAGTAGTAGCAGCGCTCTCTACCTCCGACCAATCTATATGCCGTGCATCCTCGCGAAGATTTTCCACGTCTATACCGCTAAAATTACGTTGTGTTATGATTTTGGGCTTTGCTTTTGGTGGGCGAATTTTGTAAGACATGAAAATTAGGTCGTGATAAGAGAAAGCGTCTGCGGGACATTGCCCGTGCTTATGAACGTTATTAACGGAAGAGACCAGGATAAGGTCAAGAAGAGAAGGGGTACAGTTTGGAAAGTGGTGCGTAGCCCTTAAAGGAAGAATGTTCAGATTATTGGAGGAAACAAGAGATTCTAAACTACGAGTACGAGAGTCACGTTTGAGTAAACATGTGTTAAAATCACCCATGATGATGGTGTGATTGTATAAAGGGGCAACGTCTTCGAGGAGCTTATCAAATGATGAAAAGAAGTTGACTCGGAGGGAAGGGCTGTAATAGACTCCTAGAAGGACTTTGGTGTGCAAGAGGCTAACCTCAACAAACAGATGTTCTCCCGAACCCGACAGGGGTGGCGAAGGGGACGTGCTGACTACAGAGTAAGGGATATGTGCACGGAGATATATAGCCACGCCACCGCCACCACAATGGACGCGATCGTTCCTTATAAGAACGAACCCAGGGAGCGAGTATGATGTAGTTGGGAGGGCAGGTTTTAAAAAAGACTCTGACACTAAAACTGCGTGAATGGTTTTTAGATCAAACGACGCCAACATATCCGGATGATGAGCAGGAATACTCTGTGCGTTAATGTGCACAACGTTGAAATTCTTTGGACAGTCAGAAAAATGAGATTCTAGGGACTCTGAAAGAGTAGGAATGCTGCAAAAGCTGTCATCAGAGGTGCAAAGTGTGGAAGGCGATAACGAATTGAAGAATTCATCTTCGCTGTCGCTGCTATTCATCAGTAGATAAAAAAATAAACGTTAAATGTATACAAAAAAAAACCTTTGCTTTACTTAGTCCACCTGCCGGTTGTGCCATGTGAAAGAGATTTACAGTTTCACGAATATAAGAAAATTGCTAAAACACAAAACAACAATAGACAAATGAAACCGAACCATTGAAATTATCAAGAAGCTATATACATAATTATTACAGGTTTTAGAAAAAAAGAAAACAATTTATAACCATTCCTCCCGCCCAGCCTTTGAATAAACAAATTCGACCACAAAATTGGCCAAAAGCTATGAAGCTAAGTCAGGTGTCAGAGTGACATAAATGTTTGGCTGTGACTTTGGTCGCATACCGGCGCCATTAAGAAAGAAGTTGAAGTTTGTTTACAATTATTAAAAGAAATAGTAATTAATTGACGGTGACACGAAATAATTCAGCTTACAAAACTTCCAGCGATCCATCAAGACCGATTTCGTAGCAAATTGAAGGTTGCTACAGGCGGAGGGAGGGTGGAAACTTACAATAGGGAGACTTTTCTACATCCAATGAACTACCTACTTCTTGGACTTAGCCGCGGCTGCACGCTGAACTTTCTGCGCTGGCGCCGCTTCTACCGTCGTCATCTTGGAGAGGACTGGCCGAGAAGACGACCCCGACGACGACGCCGTCGCCGCAGCCATCTGCGGCTGCCCAATCAGCTTCTCGAGATCGCCCATCCAGTTCACTCGGTGTCGAGCTGTACCGTCGCCAGCCACGTACACGTTGCCCTCTCTAGTCCAGCATTTGTTGACTCCAAAGCACTGCCTCGCCTTCATAAAAACTTCATGGCGGGCCTTAGTGAGGAACTCTGAGAGTGTGATGCCAGTGTCCTTTAGATGGGCTTTGGAGAACCATATCTTGTCGCGCAGAGTGACATCACGCAGTTTTACAAGAATGGGCCTGGGCCGACTTGAGACAGCACGGCCCATACGATGGCACCTGCTGATATCATTGCTTGAGAAGGTGGTCAACTTAAGTTTGCTGCTTACCACCTTAATCAAAACTGCTGCGGTGTCCTCCTTCTGCTGCTCTGGGATACCATGGATGAGCAGGATTTTACGCCTAGTCCGCATCTCCAGCCTGTCTATGGACTGTGTAGCGAGCTCCATTTGTTCCTGCAGTGTGCGGAACACAGTCATTGTGAACGCCTTGTAACTGGCGAACTCGGCTGCAAGTGAAGCCACTGTTGGTGAAGGGCTGATGTTCTTCTGCAATTCAGCCTCGAAGTAGTCCATACGCTGCTTCAAATCCATCATTAGTTGCTGGGCAGACTGCTGCATTGTGGAATCCATCTTGTGTCACGGTGATAAAGTGCGGTTATCCCAAACAAAGAGTGATAGTGAAGTTAGTGCTTGGTAAATAAAGGAGATAACACTTTTGGGCAGGTGAAAACTATCAGTTATTCATATGGTACTATAATAAATAATGTAAGTAAATCCAAACTATTTGTTTCAATTAAATGAATTCAGAGATATTTTAGAAGTTGTTGATATCAGGACTACCCTCGTCCAAAAAAAACGATTGCTACTGATTTTCTAACAAGAAAAATAAGACAATTAAAATGATAATCGATATTGCGCGGCATTCGAAGAATCCTGGCTCTTTACGTAGGTATTATTACGTTATTCTTTATTCAATCAAGTTGACAACTCAATGGGCTCAAAATTTTTATTACGGTAACAAGCAGATTTTTGTGGAAATATTTACATCAGCTTTCCTCGAATTCATTAATGAAAAACTCTACTGTTCTACTGATTTCCTAACAAGAAAAGTTCAAAAATAAAATTATATTTTATACTTAGGTGGTTTTATTTACGACTTTTGTGGCTCAGTGGGCGAAAGTCCGCCTGCGACGCAGGAAGTTGCGGGTTTTATTTCCGCCTAGGGATAAATATTTGTAGGATCTGCAGGTATTTGTTCCGGGTGTTCTGGTCGTTTTCTATGTTTAATAAAAAATATCTATGTATGTAATGTATTGTGTTATGTGTATCAGTACCCATAACACTAGCTCTGCTTAGCTTGGGGCTCAATAACGCGGGGTGAATTGTACAGCATTTTTTTTAAATTTATTTAGGAGGTACCTCGTACAAGGGCTGTAGGTTGGCGCTCACACAAAGTCAAAGCCAATAACTTTATTTCTTTAGGCTTACAAACTAAGCACTTAGACACGTCCATCATAGCCACATAACATTACACAGATGAGCATTCATTGAACGGCTTTCAGCTTGTTTATTAAAATGCATTTTATATTGATGGTATCAGATAGCTAGCGGACCACTGGGAGCATGTGGGAAGCCATTTCGTCACTGTAAAATGTATCTTAAGACAAAAAGTAAAAGCCTTTAGTTGAATGCTTAATTTGTGCTGTGCGGTAGCGTTGTTATATATTATGTGCTTAGGTTTAAGCATATTCTTAGATTGGGACTAGATCATGCAGTGTGATTGTCCACATGTTATTTATTATTCTTATTTATACTACGTTAATTATTATAATATGATTGTCTTATTATTATTAGTTCTTTAGCGTGGTTACTAATAAGGGTTTTGTTGTTTCAGAGTAAAACACTAGACTTAGCTCTAGTGTCGATATATCGAGGTGGTGTAGACCTGGCATCAGTCAGTCAATATGCCGGTTCACCGTACAACACTACAGACAGGTAAGTTGGCAATCATTTGTGAAAGCTTCCCATACATGTTGGCCGAGCTAAGGCCAAGGCCAAATCGGTGCTAGGCAAGTGCTACCGTCTAGCTAGACGTTCAACAAGTTTACGCAAGCTATTGCGCGTGTCAGTGTTTTTTTTATCCATCCATCCATCCAAACTTTCACATTTATTAGTGGGATTCAAGTATAAAAAAGGCATGTCAATACAGTTAGTAGCAAGTGATATGCTTACGAACGAGCACACACCACACCTCCCTCAACAGCCCCAATGATTTTTTTTCTTATGGGGATAACGCCCATAATCCCCACGCTGGACATGCGGGTTGGAGATCGCAGTTCAGTGATTCGGTTCTGCGAGAGAAAAAATTTAAACTTTAATTTTGGGCTTGCCATTAAAGTTTTAATTTTTTGAGATTTTCTTTCTTTAAATTCTCTACTCGGGGGGCTCCCAGGCTTGTTTATTGTCAACAAATTTATATAGGCCTACCCTTTGCCCTGAATCTCTTTATTCGACGTTAGTTATTTACAACTTAGAAATAGAATAAGCAGCAAAAAGGCAATTATAACGCTTTAGAAAAAAAACCAGGCACTAATTAACTTCCCTGTTATTAAACAAATTTTCTCCAAACAATTAAAGCCATTTCTATTTCGGTTAATTATCTTTATATAGGCAAAACCAAACCAAACACCTGAAGAGTTCGGATTGCTTTGGGACCCTGTATCTGGTTTCCACCCACCCAATTAATTTAAGTAAACCTTCAAAACATAGGCCTCGTTTTGTGAGAAAGTAAAGACCTCTAAGCCACGTGCACATTATTAAAATAAACGGCCTTACACCTCGGGTTTCCTACATGTGGCTGAATAGAAGGGGTTACCTGGTTTTGGTATGTTACTGGCCGCGTTTTGATAGAAAGCAGGTACAACACATGATTATAAATTACGAGAATATCATGTTTTAAACCTTTTGTTCTGAAATAGAGTTTTTACTTATTTTTTTCATATTTATTGTGTAATATGAGTTTTAATTTCAAGTAATATTATTTTAAATAAACGTCAAATATACTAAAGCCCGATTTCGCCGAACAAAAATGTTTTAAGCATTTACGAATTAATAAATTAAAAACTATGCTTTCTGTTAGGTGAAATCAACGTTAACCTTATTCTGAGGTTAGCCTCGGTACCCCACCAACCTAAGGGTCTCGACTCAAAGGGGAGTAAATGCGTGAGCTCTGTCGAGACCGTCATAATTGCGCCTCTTGGGATCTTTGGCCAAATCTGCCATCGCACCAGCCATCACGGAAGTCCTAGGAAGATGGGAAGGTGCAAGTGTGTCGACACAATGTAGCGTCCCACACAATAGGCCTCTCCAACTTCCATGGGACTAGAGTCATAACGTCGGGCCTCTTACCATCGTCATGCAACAGACCATTCGGTACGAGAATATAGAAGTGAAGGTATGTAAATCAACTTTGCCTGTTTACATTACCTGCTTTCAATCTAAACGCAATATTCCCTTCATTACTTCCATATGACACCAGGTTTTATCTCACCTTATATCTTAGTTAATTAACTGAACAATTAGACGAGGGACAATTATTTCCCTTGGATTTAATCAAATTTAAACAGCCTGTTTATTTTCGGAAATCTTGTGTGTCATTAAATAAGCCGTGTTTTGAAATTAATTTTTGTCACACGAATTCTTCATTTATGTTTTATGCTTCTGTTTTTTGACATGGTGAACAAGTAAACGCATTTTTATTATGTTTCTTTAAATAGAAGTATTGATTTGATAGTGCGGATTAGATTTTTGGGAATGTGATTTAAAACTTTATTAATAAAGAAAAATTACAACCAAATAATAGAATTATATTAAATGCAAATATGCAGTTCTCGACAGAACATTTGTTCCCCTTGGAGTCGAGACCCTAGGTCCATGTGTGTTCTTGTTTCTTGCCAAATAGCATGATTTTAGTTCAACGGAGAGTAGGTGCCTTACAAATTTTGCTCACAAGCAAGATGAAAAAAAATCTTTAATTTTATCTACAAATTTCCAGTTTTCGGATTTTTTCCTTTACTTGTGCTATAAGACCTTGCCTCTTGCCAAATTTCATGATTCTAGGTTAATAGAAAGTAACCTATAGGTTTATGTGCATGTGATTCCCTCGGAAATTTCAAAATATTTGTGGACTATTAAAGGCCGATGATGTTGATGATGAGGATAGTCTTGACACTGGCCGCCGTTGTCGAAATTCTGAGGCTAGGAGGACATCCTCCTAGAATTTCTATGATGCTGTCGTCATCATCACCTGTAATTAGTAGTTCAGTTACGATCGTAGTTTAGAATTATACATAATCTAAAACATCTTTGACACTTCAAAAAAAAAATAACGATCTTCAGTGGTTTTTTTTTTCTATCACAGCACCTTATTACTCGCACAAATAACTTTAGTTTTAATTCTAATGGAATTAATTACAAAACATTCGCATTACCTTTCAACCTTTGTGTAAATTACTTGAGTTGAATAAAAGCTTCAAAGTCAAACAAATTAAATACCAAGTGTTTAACTGAATAAAACAAATGAATTCGGGATGACATTGTAACATGACCTAGATAAACTTGAGGTTCATTTATCGACCAAACTCGACATCTAATGTTTGTAGACATGGCGCGATTATTTAACTTTAAAACACACTCCTGTCGTTTTGCGTGTGTGTTATATAATTATTATTGTGTGCTTAAAACATGTTTCAAAAACATGTTTATTTTTTTATTTATTTTTTAATAAATAAATAATAAATCGTTTATTTCTTTATCTTAATCTATACAAATCAGTAAATTGCTTTGGAAATCCCCTTTTAAGTATAGAAATACTTGTGTTAGGGGGTTTCGCTCTTGCCTTATATTATTACAATCCTTCTTATAGACTAAGTAGATTTAATAGGTAACACATACATTATCTTATCCTTTATAAATGACTAAAATTAATCAGTGTTGCTATATTAACATACGTGTTGTGTTTTGTGTATATGTAGGTTTTTATGTGCACTATCACGATATTATCTCCAGTAGGTTTTCTGTGTCCTGGTATGTAAGGGTCAGTAGCCAGTCTGTTAGAAGTTTTTTAGAAGCATGCTTTGTAAGTGGGTAAATATTAATAATTTTATTAATTTTATTATACAAATGGTTCGATTGTTTGACGTATTGACGAGTTGCAAATTTTGAGCGTGCCAACTCTGTAGGCACTATCTTATCTTTTCTTCTTTTAACAAGTTTTGCCGGGTCATATTTTATTGTTTTATGTAATTTTAGTACAGCGTGTAAAATGTAGAGCTTTCTCACCGTCAAAATACTACAATTTGAATATAATTTCTCCGTAGGATATCGATAAGGCTTAAAGGACATTACTTTCAATAGGGACCTCTGAGCTCTTTCTAATTGCAGAAATTTTGTTTTTGTAGCTCCGCCCCAAACTGGTATGCAATAATTTAAAATTGATTGTGTCAGACTATTGTATATTTGATGTAGTAAATCTTTGTTTGCTACATGGCGCAGCGTTTTAACAGCTTAAAGTTAGTTAAACTCGACATCAAAAACATTATTTAGGATTTTTGTGATGTGAGTTGTGAACAAAAATATCTTCCGAATGGTCAAGCCATCGGTATAGTTTATTTGTTTTTACCCCAGAATTTCAATCTCCTAGTTTGGCAAGAAGCCATAATGAAACTTTGAGCTGTTTTTGCTGAATATGTCTACAAAATAAAATCTGCTTAGATACGATTTTACTTCACTTAGTAACAAACCACTCTTTACAGATATATCTGAATATTCAATATTTTGTTTTTGCTTGTTTTTTCAAATTAATATCTACCGTTTAATTTTCTTTAAGCTTACAAAATAAGCACATACTCTATTCAAATTTTATACTATAAACAGGTTTATAAATGGTTATTAATATATATAAGATAATAATCTCTACAGAACCTCAACCTCAACAGCCTTTAATGGTCCACTGCTGGACGCAAGCCTCCCCCTGAGAATCGCCTTGTTGGCTTTTATCTCAAGAGGGTAATGCCCATAATCCCCACGCTTGCACGCGGTTTGGGAATCGCAATTCATTGGTAGATCTATTCTGCAAGAGACGCTGCTGCCCAACTCCCGGTGTATGGCCCTTAGTTGCCTCTAATATACGACAACCACGTGAAGGGAAGAGTCATAAGTAGGATCTCTACAGAACGTTTTATACGAATTCAGTGGTTCTTTGAAAATGTTCATAAAACCATCAAAAGAGTCAAGATAATGAAGAACCTCTGTCGCGGACCGGGTGAAGGTCTGCTTGCGACGCAACAGCGGGTTTGATTCCGTCTCAGGACTGCAGATAATATATTTTTAATGTATTCTGGGTATTTTTGATGTATAATTGATATAATCTATTTAAATAATGAAATGCCCATTAGTAAAATATAAGTATATAGGTCCTATTTTAGGTACTGTTTTAGGTCCTACGTCTTGACCTTGATTCTTTAAGTGGTTTTTGATTCTTGATTCTTTTAGTGTGGATTCGCAATTTACCGGTGTTTTAAATTCACCCTCTGCTAGTGGCCCTAAAATTTTGTCACTGCCTTAGGACGGAAAGTAATAAATGATCTAAAAGTTTACTGAGTTTATCTTATCGCAAAACTCAATCACCAAACGATAGCATTCCAATCACGCAACAATTTTGTTGAGAAAATTTAATTATCGGCTCTCGGCCCCGAAACTTGGTCTTAATCGAGTTTTGCTAATCTTAGGGAGTGGTTACCTATAGTTCAAGCACTTGGAATCCAGTCGTGCGTGGTCGCACGTAAATTTTATTTGTACTTTGTTTTTACATCTACTTCAGTCAAATTCGATGTGAAATGTTTGTACAATAAATAAACAAAACGACGATGCTTGAATAAATTTTTTATTGTATGCAACTTACAATCCTTGTAGATTTTATATCTTTATTTCCATATTATAAGGCTCAAACTTCCTCTCTGATCTTGTTTTGCTGTTGTATGTTTACATACAATTCACATTTATTAAAAAAAACTTAGTATACCTACAGTTGTTTTATTTAATAAAATTTAATAAATAATGCTGTACAATTCACACAGCATCATATTATATACAGAAAAAAATACGAACAGTTTAATTAGCTGTACTAAATTGGTGAAGCGCTTACTATCGTTGGCTTACTATTGTATTACCCCACCCAAACTAGCGCCGCTATGCCACCTACTTTACCTTATATATTTTTTTACTTTATCTTTAACATAGGAAAATTTACAAAAATCCATCGCACAGTTTGTGATACTTATTATTAAGCTTTTTTATGCCTCTGTAATAGTTTTATTCTATTTAGTTTAGGCAGTGTTTCGAAGTTGCCCTTGGTGGATACCAACTTCGATTCACTAACTAACTAAATAGAATAAAACTATTACCAGGTATATACTTTATTTAAATAACAAAAAAAAAACAATTTTCCTTCTCTTAGAGCTTAGTGCCTACCTACAGTCACCATGCCAAGTTAATAAACTGCCTACTACCGACGTGTAAACTTCGAACTAAATGAACTTCATTGAACCGAACTAAACTAAAAGCTAGTTACATACCTGCGAGCGGAAACAAAACACGAAATATATCAGGCTTATAAACTTTAGGAATTTCACTTTAGACTTGAACAAAGCTTTATATTGCTCTAAATCGTCCTTTGATTATAGAAGTTCGATCGAAACGTTCCGACTCCAGTTTTTGGGCGTTTACCGACTTGTGGGTAATTGTGGGGAATTCTTAGAAGCGCTGTTGGCAAGTTTGGGAAATAAAAAGACATTTCTGAATTGTAGAGTAGTAAGGTCCGAAATATTTACATATGAAGAGGGTAGGTGAAATTTAAATAATGTATTGTATGTCCAAAATCTTTGGGAAGAGATTTGCATAGCTTACGAAACATATAAAATTCTACGTTACCTGCTATGTAGATTTAGCCCCTTTTAGCGCCCCTAGCTGATGTGACGGCGATTCATTAGTGTCTTACGATCATGATGATAATACATAAATGTAGTTTGCGATAATATTGGGAGATTTGTTTGACTACTAGGTATGCGGTAGTTAACTGTCACGGTCTTGTACTTATCAAACTCGAACAAAATCCTATCCTACTTCCTACTAATATTATAAACGCGAAAGTTTGTGAGTATGGATGGATGGATGTTTGTTACTCTTTCACGTTAAAACTACCGAACGGATCTGGATAAAATTTGGTACTCGATAGATTGTAGTCTGGAATAGCACATAGACGACCTCTGTGGCGCGGTGGGCAAAGGTCCGCCTGCGACGCAGAAGGTTGCGGGTTTATTATGTTGCGGTCGATTCCCGCCTCGGGACAAATGTTTGTACGATCTGCAGACATTTGTTCAGGGTGTTCTGGTCGTTTTCTATGTATAATAAAAAATATCTATCTATGTACTGTATTGTATTATGTATATCAGTTATCTAGTACCCATAACACAAGCTATGCTTACCTTGGGGCTAGATAATGCTGTGTAAATTGTCCAGTATTATTTATTTATTTATTTATAGGCTATAATGTTTCCCGGAATTCAAACGGGAACTAGAATTACGCGGGCGAAACCGCGAGGCACTGCTAGTACTACATAAACTGAGCAGAGCATATTTATTATATTATATTTATTCCTCAATCACAACCGCTTTGTTGAGTGGAGACGTTTTTTGCTCTCGACATGAACCGTGTTAAGTAGTCAAGACGATCTATCAACAAACTGTGAACTTCACTGCTGCCCCCCTAGCACGGGGATTGTTGTCTAGGGTAGAATAGATAAAAATTACGTCACTTCGTCATCGAATGCGTAAATTGTTTGAAATGCATTCCTTTAGCTTAAATAATGTACGCAATGTATGGCTGTGCGATGTCATTATTGTCTATTCTACCCAAGAGAACAATCGCCATGATGCTAGAGGGGCTGGTGTCCTTGAGTCTTGTGTGTTACTCCAAAATAACCAACTATCGAGCTGGCTCTAGCTGCTGGCAATAGCCAGTACTTTCCTACAGGTAGGTTGTGTTGTTATAACTTTCTTAACATCAGCATAATAGTTTTATTTCAAATAACATAAACAAGAACTAAATACCGCTAGAAATTATCTAAAGATATATGACGCAAAAAAGTAAAACAAATTGTTGCGCGTCTGTAAGCTCTGGATAGTTAATATCACCAAACAAACTTCGATATTCTGAAACGTATAGTATTTTTCTGACTGACAAAACATTTTAATTTCAAACCCAAAACCAATGTTCAAAATAAAATGATAGCGGAAAGCATTGTTTTCGTAGATTTTACAGTCGCTAACAAAGAAAATAACAAACGAAATGATGTTATGAAAAAAAGAATTATACCAGAATTTTTATTGTTTAAAAAAGTATCAAATTACATTTCTGGATTGGGGGAAAATCCTCAACGGAATATTGTACTAAATTCCCGTCCTGCTCTGCTAACAGATTGAAAAGGGTTCAGTTGGGTTCATTCAGTGTGAAAAAACAACCATTCAAATTTTCAAAACATCCTATGAAAAAGATAGAATCTTCTTTAAATATCTCCTTTATTCTTTCATGTTATGTGGTTGTTGTTTATTTTGTATTTTTTTCACGAACCAAAAGGCCTAATTTTACCTGTACCAAGGTAACATGTACTTTTCCAGGAATATTTTCGTTTCAAGTGAACCTTTAAAAGCGTGCACTTTACCAAATGCCACGTTGGGGATGCACTAAACCAAAAGGGCCATGGACCAAAAAAACCAAGGCCACATCATTGTGTGACAGACCTTGTAGAAATCTCTATCTACAAGGTGCCAAATCATACAATCACCCCTTTCTGGCTTTTTCGCAGAAACGGGTTCTTCCTTTTCTATTTCTTCGAAATATCCCTAGAAATAAGCCATTATATGAGTTGGATAATGTTCTTTTTAATCAAATGGAAAGATTCCGAGAATGTTTATAGAATTATTAAATAAAATTTCAACTGGAGTGCTCTTAGAACTTAAAATGAAGAGCATAAAGCAATTGTAACTGATTTTGTTCCCATTACGAATTTTTAAATAAACAAAAGCTTGCTGCTAGCTGGAAAACTTTTAGTAACTAACATCAATTTTAGCACGTTGGATCCCTATGAAAAATACTAGAACATCATCACTACATAGTATAAAATAAAGTCGCTTTCCGCTTTCTGTCTGTCCCTATGTATGCTTAGATTTTTAAAACTACGCAACGGATTTTTCATAGATAGAGTGGTTCATGCAAAGCAGAACAGATTGTGAGAAATCCTTCCCTCGTTGGACCTGAGACATTGGTGGAGCCGGTTGGTGGAGGTGGCTCAGGACCGCTATTTGTGACGTCATCGTCGTTTTAGGGAGTTCTATGTTCAGCAGTGGTGATGGATGATGATAACTTTTACAGTCTTTGACGCATTGTGACCAATTAAAAATAGTATTTTTTCATGAAATCTCTCTGATTTCTTATATACATCCTAATATATAGGTGAAAGTGTACCTAGATCTGTATCCTTTTTCTGTCTTCAGACAGGTGAACCTAACAACGGGAGCACTCCATGACTGCTTCAACTGGACGATGTCCTCGCAGAGCGAGTTTGTGGTCTTCGCCAGGGTCAGTGAACCCGCGGTAGACTATGAGACTACTCCTCCTGATGGACCCTGGCTGGAGGCCACATCAGCGGCCGTGCCGTGGAGTCTTGGCGTGGATATTGCTATTTGGAATGCTGTTGGTAAGTTTTATTTGTTACTTAGATTCAATAGACGACCTCTGTGGCGCATTTGTGTATATAGGTATTTTAAAAAAAATAGGTAACAATTTAATATAAAAAGGAAATCGTAAGTCCTCTATTAAGTCAAAGCTTAGAATCAGCTCACCGAGACGCTATGCGACGCGACGCTGCTCGCACTTTAATTCAAAATATAACTTTAATTACTACGCCAAAAGGTACAAATTTTAATGATATAATATGAAAACTCCCCTCAGCGCCGAGCTTGCGCCAGTTCGTATCTTTCTACGTAATAAATAGAGTTATATTTTAAATCAAAAGGCGCACAGCGTCTTGGTCGTGTAGCGTCTAAAAGTAAACCCTTAGATCCAAGCTTTAAGCAAAGTGTGGTTTTCTAGACTCTACCGAGTCAGGAACTTAAATTACGTCTTGTATGATATAGGAACCTCAACACAAGGATGCATTAGTGAGGCCAAAAGATGCGCAGGTATTTATTGAAACGCTCGTTTAAGTACTTTTGTATCAGAAAATAATTGTATGGTTTTAAATCGCGTGTTACTTAGCTTTAAGTGTATGTAGGTAGTACTTGTTAGAATAACAATTTCTTTGTGCAGCCAACACTATTCAACGTTGACAGTATTTCAGCAGATCACTACACGCCAGAAATGATTCGCATAAAAATTGTATGGATCAAAATTCGCTTCAAAATGAGACGCTACGTGTAGGGAACCATTTGTATTTGTATATTATGCCTTGCTTAGATTTTTAAATGTTTAATCTTTAAATTCATCATATTTAAGCCGTTACAAAAAGAGGCTTAGAAAAAAAAAACTCAATAACTTTATTTCTTTAGGCTTACAAAATAAGCACTTAGACAAGTCAAATTTGAAAAGGAACGACACCTGCACAAGTGTCAGTCCTGTCCACATCACCGTGTATCCGAGTACATTTGATAAAATGTTGGTACAAAATTAGAAGTTACTGTGAGTAATCATTTCATCAAGTTCAATTTTTTATAAACGTTACGGTGTATGTACTGTTTTCACTGTGACTTAGATTTTTGGATTGGGTAGAACGGAGCATATGTTTTGGGTTGAACGGGGAAAAATAATATTGGGTAGAAAAATTGTGGGTTGAACGGGGAAGCACTCAAATTTGATACTATAAACACGTTTATAAATAGTCATTATTATCAAATAAGAAATATGATGTTATTGATATTATTCGCTTCAATTTTTTGTAAGTTTGTAAGTATCTATTATTATTATATCTAGACGCTTTAGCTATCCATACGTACATATTACCATTTTAGTTATGCAACTAACTGTATTGAACATTAAAAGTAACGAGAGTCATCAATTTTTTGCTTAATAATAACTACCGGTATTACCAATTCCAAACAACAGCAACAAAACAAAATCACTATTAACTGCACCAGTTTTCGATGAATGAAAAACCTGTTTTTATGTTACTATAGTGTTGCGTTCGCAGTGGAATGAAAACATATTTAACGATAACTGATATTCATTTATTCAGTGAACGGTTTCGATTTACTAGGCGGTTTTAAAATAGTAGTTAATGACCTATTGTTTTACGTTACGACTACTATCATTATTAGTTCTATCGCGTGTACGTACAATTTGAATGTAAAACATATTTGTCAATCGCTGTTGTTCGTTAGAATAAAATGGAAAAGTTTCAAATTTGCCTGGATGTTTTTAAAATTTGTATAACCTCTTTTAACTCGTACACAGCCAAATCAGAGTTCATTTTTACGACTACGGTAGACTCGTATAAGTCCTGATCAGGGTCTACCATAGTCATAAAACTGACCCCTGATTTGAGTCCAAAGGAGTATACATGTGGACAAATGGAATCAATAAAAAAAATTCAATAAATAACTAAGAAGTTTTGGAAAACACCAGTTCAATTGACCAGGTCTTGTTCCGTTATTTTGTTTTTTAATCCGTAGAACATAGAGTAAAAACGCGTTGATGCGACAATAGACCTTCAACATAATCTCACCTGGTAAGCGACGATGAGATGTATCACAAGGGTCTAGGAAATACCCAATTTATACCACCATGTTTACCACCCAGTTAATTTTTATTGGTCCATTACGTACATGCCCTTGTGGGATGCACCGACGAGGTTGGAAGTGAATTCGTTAAAAGCATCAACGCCATGGCCGTGGCGGCCAGATCGCAGCGACCAGTAAATTCAGAGGTTTGAACCAGTACCACCAGTAATCCTTTCTCACTAGCCACTAAATGCGGTGAGAACTATTAAGGCACGTACCGACCAGTGTTAAGGCCGTAAGGTTCCATTCGCAGAACAAAAGTTACGCCGAGCGGTCAACAATACGGTTGAGAAGCCGTCTCGTTGCGAGCGCCTTCTACACTTATGCTGACTAAACAAACGCTCGCTGTGTAACACGTTACATGATGTCTCGTAACGCCGGTTAGTAGTACCCCGGCTATAAATTATTCTTGACAATTCCAATAATTACGTGCCACAAAATATATAAGTCACTCAAAAGTCCGTTATATTTTTAGAAACTGATTTTTATGACCTGTGTTTTAAAGCTGAGTTGAAAGCTTTTTAAATATTGATGGATAAGTCACCCGGGTATTGCGATAGTTCGAAGCTCAAAACAGCAACTTCACTAAACTTCGGCAGTAAATGTTTATGTTTTCAATGAAATTGTATTTTACAAAGTTGGCTTTCATTGTTGTTCTGTGGGAGCTCTTTTTATAAACCTTGTTACAAAATAATATAAACATTATAAAGTCGAGTTTGGAAAAAATATCTACGTTAATCTAAATATTTACTTATCTCTAAAATTGGTTTTATCAACGGTCTATAATCTCTTTTTTCATAGAATGGAGATAAAAACATAAAGTAGATTATTTTTGAAAGGAAAAAGATTTTCTTTTATGAGTTGTAAATTTCATTCTGGATAATGTTTGCTTCTTTAATTCACTTCAAAAGTCAATGAATCAATTTCTATATCAAAATGAATTTATTTATTTATCAACATTCCAATAAAAAATAAAATAATTACAACTAGTATATAGACTTATATCTAGTTCTTAAAAATCTAAGCCGTCACCAGAAGGCAGAGTGCCCAGAATGCTGGCAGCAGCCACGTTGAATGTCAATGCTAATTCGTTGACTGAAATAAAAGCCAGCATTCTAATCACCTGTGGACTCTAGGACAAGTTTTGTTAAGTCTTTGTATATCGAATCATTTTAAATTATTTTGAATAGATCTACGAACAATGCCCATAAATGCACGTTATAGACCGTGCTATATGCCTGCGCCCTGCGTAGTCCAATTTGTGCAGTCATGACACCACAAAAAGACTGAGCACTAACAGTTGGACACACATGTAAAAAAAGCTCTTGCAAACTAGACTGCAAACATACATAGTATTATAAAGAATGACCAATCAGTCCAATCTATCACGTCAACAATAACACAAGCCGGCTTCCGCGAGCTACCGTCTCGCCGTCCACACGAACGCTCTTAACTGCGCAAACTGGTTTGTGCAGGTATGCTCGCGGGTAAGATGAAGCCTTTTGCCGGGTCATTAGACAGATCTTCCCTTCAACCGCTACAAAGTCACCGGTCCATTGAGTGGGACGCCTTTACCAAATTCTTCTGTTACAGGTTGGGCAGGGTGGGGTGAGTGGGGCGCCTGCAGTAGGACCTGCGGAGGTGGCAAGCAGACTAGGAGAAGATACTGCTCGCGGCATAGCTGCGAAGGATATGGAGAGCAGGCGAGGGTCTGCAACTCTTTTGCCTGTGAAGGTAAGGATTCTTTACACTTCTTAGGCACACTTTTTAAACGTATACTTATTTTCCCTATTGGTGTGGATAAGCGACTTAATACTGCTTTTTTTGTAGTCTTTAGTTTGACCACAATCTCACCTGATGGAAAGTACACAAACCAATTAAAAAAACACAAATAGAGAAAATGTAAATTTTAAATGCATTTTAGGGCATTTATCGATTGAATAAAAAATTAGTATTTTTTTAGTGGTTCATAAAACACCATAGAATCTAATTGAGACACTTTTCAAATATGGGTGTTATACCCTATTGTTCAGGAACACGACCAATTTTTACCCCCAAACTGTGTATTAAGAAAGAATAAATCTGGCTCTGATAAATACCCTGTGACCCAAACCCATACACAAAGCACCCTTCCTCAAACAAAACCACTATGGAATTTCCCTTTACGAACTAAACCCGCTTCTCGTTCACACAACTTAAACCAAGACCGTCGTACAAACAAGGACACTTGAAACTTCACTGGTATCGAACTCGGGAACTTAAGTGGTATTGGGAATGTTTATTTTGCCCATGAGCTGGCAGCACCGTAAAACAAACTTAAGTTTGGACTGAACGAACAAGCTACGAGTTCGGGCTTGTGAGTGAACTAAAGTTCTTTGACGAGTGGTTCTATTCTAAAGTAGTCTTCACAGCATTTAAGCACGTTTACTCCTTTATGACGAAAAGAAAATTGATATTAAATTCATATTATATGTACATTATAAGGGGAAATTTACCATGATTCGGTTTTTGAGTTTGGTAGTGGTAACATTCGTAGCAAAAGACGAAGAATGAGGGTAGATCGGTATGTCTGCCAATAAAAATCAACTTGCAGTGACTTTGGTTCTTCCGTGATCATGGCGTATTAAAATATCACTGTGCATAACTGTACAAATTGCACTGAATACGTAGTAAAACATCTGGTATTATTCTTCGGGCCGAGTCTAAGCGGGCCGAGTGGGCACGGACCCTATGAAACTATGCCGAAATATTGGAAAACGCCAAAATCGTAATAACCATCATAGTTTTAAAAGTAAATTTTGGTAGCTAGATACTCAAATTTAGCACTAGCAAGTCGTTTACGATAGAATAAGTTAGTATTTTATTGTTATTTTATTGCTGAAGTGGCAGTGGGCCGGCCATATCTCGATAAGAATCGACAACCGCTGGGGTAAATGACTTGTTGTGTGGAGTCCGCGACTAGGCAAACTTAGTGTAGGACGCTCTCCGACCAGATGGGATGGATGACGATCTTCGAACGACTGCTGGCAGATGCTGGATGCGTCAGGCTGAAGACAGGGCGCCATGGCGCTCATTAGGGGAGGCCAATGTCCATCTGTGGACTAATATTGGCTAATGATGATGATGAGTTACTATTTTAGGTGAAAATAATGAGTGGATTCATAATAAGAATTAATTAGAGACGACCTCTGTGACGCTATGGGCGAAGGTCTGCTTGCAACGCAGAAAATTGCGGGTTCGATTCCCGCCTTAGGACAAATATTTGTACGATCTTCAGGTATATGTTCCGGGTGTTCTGGTCGTTTTCTATGTATAGTAAAAAGTATCTATATAAAATATGTAATGTATTGTATTTTGTATATCAGTTATCTACAACCCATAACCAGAAGCTGTGCTTAACTTAGCTCTAGATAATACTGTGTGAATAGTCCAGCAAACTCTGCTAAGAGGATTACAATCACTGTTCCAAGGAGACACACTATTAAATTATTATTATTTATATCACGAAAAACCAGCAAATACATGAAAAATGTGAAGTTTGAAAATATGGACGGCAATCATTAACATTTCCATACTGTGAACGTTGTTTATTTTCACGAAGATTGTAATTTGCCCGTACATAATATGTTTTAGTTGCTAAATCAACTTTCGTTCTCAGGTACAATAAACCCCCTAGCCCCGGGGGCCAGGCGCAACTTCCACCCCGCCCAAGCCAGATGGGGGTCAGTTCCCGACCGCCCGCACGCTTTCAGCCTACGGCCGAATTCGTACATCTGGATAGCGTCGTCGGAACTCTTCGGGGCGGGGAAGACGTTTCCACGAGAGTTCACTCTTTTTATATCGTTGAGGTTGCGACCTGAGGTATGTCATTATTTGTTTAAATTACTTCTGAGATAAGGTTTTCGTGGACCGCACCGCTGCCACACAGTACAAAATTACGCATCCAAATACAGGCTGTAAATAGTAATAATGAACTTTTATGCATTTTATATTTTCGGCAGCAGAAAACAGAATGCTCCCGGACCACTCATACACAAATGCTTATTTCTCTGCTGTTGTACCGTCGCTGCAATGGATGTGTGTGTGTGTTTTTTAACTTAAAATAATTTCTAATTAATTTACTATGAAGTAGTTGAAAAAGTCGTAGAACAAACGTTGTTGCTGATGATGCCAGGAACCAGGTCAACGAAGGTTTCTGGTCTTTTAAAAATATTGCATATTAGTATAATAAATTATATGAATACCCACATCCCAGTTAAGCTTCTCTAACATACAAACTATCTCCCACAGAGTGGGGGCTACGGCCAAGGAACGCTGTTCTCGCTCCGCTCAAGAAGACGCACCGGTTCCTTCCTCTCGCTCGAGCTGGCTGGCCGAGGAGCCGCAAGACTGGTGCACGCTGGAGCTGGCTCTTCCAGATCCATATACTTGGCTGTGCCGCTGTACGACTTCCGCTGGCACCATATTGCTGTCAGGTCAGTTATCAAACTAAACTGGGGTTTGGAACACGCCGGCTGCTGTTTTCCCGGCAATTACAACCTGGGTCTCTTCAAGATAAGAGTGAATAGGTATCTTCTAGACCTTTGTGATACATTGTCGGCCATTTTTACATTCGATCAGGTGTGGTTGTGGTAAAAATAAGGTTTATAGACTTCTCGCCTCGACAAAGTTCAGGGTGTTCTGGTCGTTTTCTATGTAAAATAAAAAATCTATCTGTGTATTGTATTATTATTATCTATATCAGTTATCTAGTACCCATAACACAAGCTCTGCTTAGCTTGGGGCTAGATAATGCTGTGTGAATTGTCCAGCATATTGTTATTTTTATATATACACCCCCAAAAAATATAACCCGCCTCCCGCGGGTCTAAATATGGAGGGCATTAAGCTGAAGGAATTTTGAACCCTGTTGTGTCTTCCCAAACTCAACTAAATAAGTTTTTTCAGATATTAACAGAAAATGAGTTGCGATTTGCGGCAAATTACTTCACCGCTAGATTTATTCCTCATAGACCTCAGAAAATATATAAATTAAGAGAAACAAAAATAAAACAATTGAATCATGCTCCAAAACGAAACGATCTACTTATAATATATAAAGGTATTATATATAATATTGTCTTATAAATGAGGGTGGTATTATGCTGCCTAACTAAAGTTCATCCATCCAAAGGTTGCCTGGAAGAGATCGCTTGTAAGCGATAAGGCCGTCCATTGTACTTGTCTTATGTTATGTATCTATGTAATGTTATTTTCTGGTGTACAATAAACAGTTTTTGTATTGTATTTTTATTATATTATAAGTTCAAGGTCTACGCTCATAACGCAATATTTTAGGCTCTAAATAAAGTGCCTCTGACATCTCGTTTCCACTTTATGAAAACGCGTACCCTAGAGACCAATTCTACTTTTATCAACA
Organism: Eupithecia vulgata; assembly: GCA_946478455.1. Taxonomy (NCBI): domain Eukaryota; kingdom Metazoa; phylum Arthropoda; class Insecta; order Lepidoptera; family Geometridae; genus Eupithecia; species Eupithecia vulgata. The sequence continues at coordinate 3,300,372 of OX297869.1, read as the reverse complement.
AAAAAAAACAAATAGCTCTCCAAACATTTAATTAAAGATTCAACTTTATTTTTCATTTGTCCACAAACATGTTTACGAATTCGGAAAGGTCGAAATTTTGGGAAAATGTCGAGTTTCGGGGGAAAAGTCGCAATGAATTAGAAGAGGAGGTGGGCAACGAATACGAGGTTAAAAATTAATGTTGTACCGTTTACGTAATAAAGGTTTGATCACACAAGACAAAGGCACGGCGAAGTCACGTCGCGTCATAACGATGTCGGTGTTGCCATATTGTGGGAACAACCAAATTATTATTATGTATAGTTATGCGGTAATTAACCGCATAACTATACAAGTAAGTCTGTAGTTAGCTCAATTGTTGAAAATTGTTGTAAATACTAGTTTTAATTTAGTTCTATTACTTTTAAATAAAATAAAACAAATCGTCTCATAAAATTACAATCAAATAACAGAAACAAATAAAAACAAAGAACAACTGGTATTTACAATTGACACAATTGAGCTCAATGTTTGAATAATAATTGTAAATACTAGTTCTACTGTAAATACTAGTCGCAGACTATTGCAAACAATCTATAGGTAGCTCATCATATTAATGTGGTGGCAATTGTAAATTATGCCTATATACGTTTATGTCTTGGAGGACAGCAAGTTGAGTTGTTAGTATGGGCTTTGCATAGTTTACAAATACTTAAAAGGTATTCGTTTTCTAACTAACTGAAAGGATATACAAGCAAAGCTGCTGAGTTACTCTGAAATAAAACAAACGTATGGAATTTAATTGAACTACGAATCGTTTTAACCCTCAAAATCTATACCTCTATACTAATATTATAAATGCGAAAGTGTTCTTGCTTATTTATTCTATCTCTCTCTTAAATTCTTTATTGTACACAAAATACAAAAATAAAACAACGAAAATCTAAGTACAAAGGCGAGCTTAACCCTAACAGAGTTTTTTTACAGCAAACCTAGGGGTATTAAAAGTTTGTGCAATGTATATATTTGTTTGTTTGTCCTTCATGCCCTAACTAAGCAACGAATCTACTTGATTTTTGGCATAGAGTTAGTTGAAAGGATGGAGAGTAACATAGGCTATATTTTATTAAATTAATTAGTTTCCATGGGATAGAAATAACCATAAACAACGCGTGCGAAGCCTCGGGCAATAGCTATTTATTTATTTAAAGATAGAAGTTTACAGTAAAAACCAAAACACTTACTATTCTATGCTATCATCTATATTACATCCATGTTAAAACTAAAGTATATTGGAAGACATTTAACTATACACAAGCTATGTGTAGCTTGTCGTGAAATATGTCGACATGCTGGAACTCCAGCTAGTTTTATATAACCTACAAATAAACTCAAAGGTCACCTGCTTAAATTCACGACACAGCTAATGCACGAATCGTTGGAACCCATTCGATCGTTGAGCCTTTATAAACTTCTAGGTCGCATCAAATTGCTAGAAATAACATTTTGCGAAGAATAACCTGACGGATACTCACCAGTGCAACCAAGTCGATATTGTAACTAAGCCCTTATACAAACAGAAACAAATTAAATTCAGAGAGGATGGGAAATTAAAATTGTCACCCTAATTGAACATGGAAACCCAGTTATTTGAAATTCAGAACACGGTTAGGCTAAACAAATAACCTTTTTATCAGACGGTACATTTTATTTTGTGTCTCTTTGAGTCTACGCAGTTTTATTCAGAATTTTGTTTTCAAATTACAAGAAGTTACGTATACTATGACTAGCAGCGCCTAGCGGTTTTACATTCCCATTCCCGTGGGAATTCCGGGATAAAATATTGCTTATGTGCTATGCCAGACTATAATCTATCTCTGTGCCAGATTTCATCCAGATCCGTTAAGCCTTTCTGGCGTGATTGAGCAACAAACATCAATATATCCATCCATCCATCGATTCATCCATCTATCTAAACTTTCGCATTTATAATATTAGTTTGATGTTCTCCTAATCGAATCTTCGGCCACAGTAACCAGTCTCAATGGAGACTAGTCACTAGCACACGACCTAAAGTGCACAAGTGTGTTCGCAAACACCGGTGCACTCACTATTCTCTCAATCTCATGATCCAATGGGAAGGCAGACCGACACAACCAGGTGTCACCACCAACTTCCTGACTCAGTGCTGCGAATAACAACTTTGTCCCCACCCTGGATTTGAACTCGGGACTCAACAGGGGTTGAACAGGCGACAGCTATACCAACGAGAAAGTTGTTGGTCTAGTGAAAATCTGGTATGACCTTCATAAGACTAAATTGAGTATGCTTTCTCAAGAATATCAATCGGTTCCCCAATATAGCGATATACATAATTTAAATACTAGGAATAAGAATAAATAAAAATCGCTGCGCCCACAAATAAGCTACACTAGATTATTTCGCTTTTACAATAAAAAGCCAAGTGAGTTGCTTCAAGAAATGACAGAAACCACAATATAATTTGGATTTATTCACATTTAAAATACCTGGAACAATTATCTGACGATCGTACATTAGGTAAATACAAACAATTATCTCGAGGTGAGAATCAAACCTTCTCCGTCGCAGGCGGACCTTCACCCGCAGCGCCATAGAGGTCGTCATTTCTTTTGATACGTATGTGTTTGTGTTCTCAAGCTCTATTCCTCCTGCAGTGTCCACGACGACAACACAGTACGAGCGTATGTCGATTGCCGCTGGCTCAGGACCGACGTGTTAGAGAAAGATGCCCTCGACACGCCGAGGGACGCAGACCTGATCATCGGATACTTGTTCTCGGTAAGTCTTTCGCAAAAAGACTCAAATATAAATAACTCAACAAAGTCAAAGTCAAGTCTTTATTTCCATAAATACAAAAATGTACACTTAGAAAAGGTCAAATTCATCACATCATCAACATCCTATAATGGTCTATTGTAAAGTAAAGTAAAAAGGTTTTATTTTTGTCACAATAACACAAATTAAAAAGACAAACAAAGAAAAAGAAATTAAGTGACATTACTGGACAGACAGCTCGCACCACTCGTTTGAAGCTTGTGGGAAGCTATTTCGTCGTTGTAAAATGTAGACAATGATAACGAGTTAAAGCCTATAATTTTATTGCACATTTTGTGCTGCGTGGTAGCGGTATTGGATTAATATGTGCAAAGCTTTAGAGGTAAAAGGTCTCATACGATGACATACCAACGAAATGGGAAAACGTTTCAAAACAGTTGTAGTGCGTGATGTACCTTCCTAAGTCCGAAGCACACTACTAAAACGCCACACAACCCGTCTATTATACGCGATGCTTGTTGAATTGAATCTAAGCGTATGAATTTTCTATGACCAGAATCACATTAATTACTCCCGACGCCACGACCCATCAGATGTTTACACTGTGGATCTGGTCATAGAAAATTGATACGTTTAGATTAGGGTATTACACCCAGGTTTGGTGTATCTCAATTAAGATATATAGGTCGTGCTAATAAATAACTGTATTTTTTATGGTTTATTAGCACTATACAACTAAAAAGTTACCTATGACTTTTTTTACTAAATCAATAAGTGCCCTTAAAAACATTTAAAATTTTCATTTTCATGTTGCGCGCGAAAAGGCTGTATGCGGGGACGCCATATAGCTCTATGGTTATGACGTCAGTTGGATATGAGACCTTAAATAATGCGCTGATGTTGCTGATGACAGTTTGCCTACACAGCCGTATGACACATCAACATTGCGCATACTATTTCATGGTGTTTAAAAAAATTGCGCCTACTATCTCATGTTTTCTTTCTCTTATTTTACGAACGTGATAACAAAAAGTCTGTAATTAATAATTACAGACTTTTTGTATAATTACTAATTTTACATCAAAATCTTACGCAGTATAATACAAAATCTGTATTATACTGCGTAAGCCTCACACTCTGGGAAATCCATTGAGGAGTTTTTTTTTTGCGTATCAAGGATTCAGATAAACATAGCCTGCATACTGGTGTATCACAGTGCTGGTTTTCAGTGAAATGAGACAAATATTCAGAAAAATACGAAAAAGACTTATACAGTAGGTAGGTATATATGAAAAAGAGAATATCTTAACTTTATACGTTCCAAACTGTGATCTCGTTTTCTCAAGAGGCCATATTAAATAAATCTGGCCTACAGAGGTAAATGTTTGCACAGGACTCGGGATAAAGTTGGGTTTCGCTTAATTTTTGATGGATTTCCGTAATTAATTCATGTGTACTTTTTTTGTTAAATATTTTGAAATAGTGTGGATATTAAAGTATGTAATTTAAAACGGTTTTTTGGCTATTTATTGATCAAGATTACCTATTCGTCGGCAAAGCGCGGTGATTATTGCAAACCAGCCTATGTCCAGCTGTGGGCATAACCAGGCTATTATGGTGATAAAACAAATTCAACTTCATTCGTCTTTTGTACCCCACAAAAAGCAAGCACTTTTTAATTTTATGTGCCTAAAATTTTATGTAATTTTATAGCTATAGACGCTGACCCATTCAACCCGTTGAAATTAAGCAATAACATTACCTTTCTTTCTACAGGGTGACCTAGAACAGCTGGTACTAGTGCCAAAAGCAGGACAAGCGCAACGGCAATGTTCGAGCCAAGTCACAGGTGTGTCGAACCCTCTAGTTGCTATGACCGGCACGTAACCTATTTACTTGGATTTGGTTTAGAAACTACTTGGTAAATGTTTAAGACTTTTCTTTCACAAAAACTACTTCCTTAACTTCACTTCTGAACAAAAAATCGACTTTCCATCCACGTTTCAAGTTAACGATGATGTTTATAACCTTTACAGAATGGGATTGAAAATGACGTCATCTCTCATGCTGTCCCGCTCAGATTGGATTTGAACTATGCAGTTAAACATGAGAGATGACGTCATTGTCAATTCTAATGTACAAGTTAGATCACTAAGGTTTGTACCCAATACATTTGTTATAGTTACGTATACGTGAATGATAAACATTTATAAATAAATAAAAAATTATAACATAATTTACTAGATAAAAATGCATACCTAAAATATATTGCTATCATGACAACTCCCGCTTTTTGTAAATAAATTGTGTTATCTTGGCTGAAACTTAGACCCTGAGCTATCATATTGTGCAAGGAAATCTAAATCATCGATAGAAAAATGTATGTTTCTATTTTTTAGTACTCTATATAATATAAGTTAAAACTTAGTAGAAGTTAGTAAGATTAAATTCAGTACAATAATGTTTTTTAAAGTGTATAATTTAGATATAACGCTGTAAATAAAGCAGTGTAATCGTAGTATATATAAATATTTGTAAGTGAATCATCTTGTTCTTACATTAACATCAATAGAGGAAAGTACTTTAATATTGAGTAGATATTCGCTCTCCATTTTATCTTAATTTAGTAATACTAACACTTGGTAACATCTTGATTACGAGAATTAACCTTTACTCGTATCCAAAGCTTAAATTTAATTTTAATTTGGATCATACAGTGTGAAATCACTTTGTTTTCATTATGTTCATTTTATTGTATTTATTTATTCAAAATTTTACATCGATTTTACAAACCGAGAGCTACCTGTTGATTGTTTGCAACAGTCTGCAGTTAGCTCTATTATTTCTATTGTAAATACTAGTTTTAATTGTATTATATTATTTGATTGTGATTTTCTTTCTTAATAAAGTTGTAGTACATTTAACAAATATTACCTAATATTATTATCTTGAGATATGTTTGCTGGTCATGATGATATGTATATGTACTTACTTTCCTCTACCGTTTTTAGTCATCACCTACAAACTGATTTTGTTAAAATGTAGCCATAAATTTTGTAAAAAATAGCTCTAGATTTCACTTGAATAATAAATTTAATGTACTAAGGAGAATATCATTATTAATATATTCAGATTCATAAAGTAACCTAATTTTCTATTACGCTAATGGAGTGTAAAATTTCTGAATAGTTTACTACTTTGAAAACGAATGACGCCAAGCATACTTTGAGGATTGAAAGGTATAATTTAGAAACGAGTCATAATAAGTCTCTTCTGGAATTTCGTGACACATTGTCGGGATCGGAACAGCATGAGATAGAGGAATTTATTTTCAATCCCATTTTTATATCCGTGACATATAAACCACGAAATAATGTTTTTAGTACAGTTTAAAGGTCCTCAACTGTACTAATTATTTAGGCATATTTTAATCAACCCTATGTAAATTACTCAAACAAGATAATGGTAGTGATTCTGTTGGCACAAAACCTAAACTAAACTAGCGTAAAAATGTAGCTGTCCCCTTTAGTTCGATCGAAAAAAAAGAGACGTCAACAATTTTAGGCTAGTTTAGTTTAGGTTTTATGCCAACAGAATAGCTACATACCAATTTAGACTTAGTTTCGTCGTTAATTATGATTTTTAATTAAGAGTTAATTATGAAAGCTGAGAACTTCAAATTATTAAACCATTGTTTGTAAATTTGCTTTAATCATTTGGCCTAGACATATAAATAATTTTGTTTGTCTTCATTACAGGGCTTCTGAAAGTCCTAATTGAGGCCGCGAGGAATAGTTTTTAAACTAAAATTTGTGTTTTTAGAAAAAAAAACAAAGTTACTTATAAGACTATATTTATTTTATGTTTATTTGTTTATTTTAATTATCAAGATTAAATACCATTATCTACCTACTAGCTTCTATTATAAAAAGAAGATGCAATTTTCAAGTAGGTAGTTATATTTCTATGCAAGATTGAATTTAGTTAAACATAATAACTTAAAATTTATATGTTTATTCATTTCAAGTACTAGCTGTAGTTATACCTATAAATAAAATCGTGTAAAGTTTTCAGCATTAACCCTGAAACACCCTGTAATTCCACTGAAATTAAAATGAACCGATGTTTGTATTTTCCTTGAAATTTCAATAAAAGCGATTAAAATATGTACGTTATTTGTATTTGCTTTTATTTTGACCGCACATCCAATCCCTAGAATTTCTGAAATGTTTTTCGTAAATATTAAATAATGTTTTATGCAAATAAAATAGGTCAAACTCAAAAATATGTTCAAACAGTATTGGAACACTGTCTCTTGTAGTAAACGTGGTAAAAATTTCGATATAATCACACTAATATTATAAATGCGAATGTTTAGATGTTCGTATGTGCTCAAATTACTGAACTGATCGAGCTGAAATTTTGCATATAGGCAGTTCTAGGTCTGGAATAAAATAAATCCATAAATTAGATCTCATAGAAACAACTTTTAAACCTTTGTATAGACAACCATAGCGAGCGAAGCCGATGGCAGAAACTAGTTAATAATAGTAGGCCAATTTTGCCAATTACAAAAAATATAAAATTTATCTAACTTTTCACGTCTCAAGAATAAAAAGTATAAATCCAATAAGAAATCCAACTTTGCCAAAGTTTGGATATAGATTGATACAGACGTCCATTTTCATTAGCACTTTGTTCGGGAAACTTTGAAGTTACGAAATTTCTACAAGTACCTAAGAAAAATGAAACTCAAGAAATAGACCTAATGAATCTGCTTTTATTTCGACGTAGTGTTCGACGAGTAACGTAACATGTTTTTACGTTACTCGTCGAACACTATATAAGGGTCACTATAATGCACGACAATTTATTGTACGGCTGAATAATGTACACCCTGATAATTCGTGTCATGGCTTTCAATTCGACCTCTGTGGCACGGTGGGCGAAGGCCCGCCTGCGACGCTGGAGGTTGCGGGTTCGATTCCCGCCTCGGGACAAATGTTTGTACGATCTGCAAACATTTGTTCAGGGTGTTCTGGTCGTTTTCTATGTATAATAAAAAATATCTATCTATGTATTGTATTGTATTATGTATATCAGTTATCTAGTACCCATAACACAAGATATGCTTACCTTGCGACTAGATAATACTGTGTGAATTGTCCAGCATTATTTATTTATTTAATTTTTATAAGTTTTGACACGGATTATCAAGGTGTACATTGTTCGACCGTACAATAAATTGTCGTACATTATAGTGACCACACTAATTATGTGAGACATATTACACAGTTTATTTTATGTGTCATTAGAATAGAATAGAAGAACATTTATTTGAAACCAAAACATAACACACACATTACATCAATAACATTATAATTACATTAATAACATTTCTGATTTGACGTAATATCTTTACAAGCAAACTCTAACTAAAGCGTGCTATTCAGATGTTACCAGCAGGTCAATTCAATGTATTTGTGAGTATAGGTACTCATACTATTGGCATACATTGGCTTTATTTTGATAACGCATACAAAATAAAAGCAAAGAACAATATGAGTGCTGGATAATTGACACAGCATTATCTAGCCTCAAGCTAAGTAGAGTTTGTGTCAACCTGTCTTGTCTATCTTTGGTTTTGTATCAGGTAAGTATATTAGCTATCTAGTACTATGGGTACTTACATAATGTAATATAAAACCTATATTACTGATATTTTATTTACATAGAAAACGATGGCGACAGGGCGACAGATACACGCAACTTCAATTCGTGAATTATTGTGTTCCGTAATACCAAGAATGATCACTGAAATCTTTTTGTATTTTCGACATTGTGTTGTTAATCTGTTACTAGACAATGTAAGCTATGTTCTTTCTCAAACGAAACGTAAGATATTTTTGATTTTAATACAAAACAAATAGGCCGAAAACATGTCGTTTTCGATGTAAAGCTATGCAAAATCTTATATTTCATTATAGGTGTTTATTATGACGAAAAAAAACATCCAGGGACCTAGATAAATACTATTCTTATACGAAAAACAACATGATATGGTGGAAATATGCTTCAATTACAAATTATTTTGGTAGTACGTTTGTATGGGCAAATCATCATCCGCAGGCCTCTTAACAAATATTTGCAGATCGTACAAACTTTTCAGATGCTGGATGCGGCAAGCTGAAGATAAGGCGCTATGGCGCTCATTATAGGAGGCTTATGTCCAGCAGTGGACTAATATAGGCTGATAATGATGATGATGACACACATTTGTCCGGAGGCGGGATCGTATCAGCAACCTCCTGCGTCGCAGGCGGAGCTTCGCCCACCGCGCCAGAGAAGTCGTCTTGCCACATTGGTTCAAATAAACCCATGAGCATCGAAAAAAGGCTGAATTGAACCGAACATCAATCATAATAAACAAAGCTTAACTTTGCCAATAACCAACGTCAGCCGGTATCTTTGCCCATTGCTTGATGTAAGCAACGGGCAAATATGTACCTTTCAATCTAAGCCCAACATACATTCTTTATGAGCGTCATCCGTCTTTGTTTCAGTAATCCCTGATTCAAGAGTAAAGCCTTTGATCCCCGGTAAGTAGGGGTATGAAGTTTTATACTCTAGATTTTGTATTCATATTTCACTAGGTAGCGGATTTTCGTGGAGGCTGTTCGGTTATTTTGTAGATAGGACAGGATTTAAAGTTTAACAAGCTACTTGTTTGTAGAAAACTTTAGGCATAGCAGAAGACAAATATCAAGGGACCTGGTCAATCTTCCGCATAAGGTTTTATGGTGTATCTCTAATATGTATAAATGTATATTAAAAATAAGATAAATTCAATAATTTTATTGTTTTGAAATAAAGACGATGATTTTGGTGGCTTTGAAAAAGAAACTTATTCTGAAATGCAAATATAAAAAATTGGATAATACGATTCTTCAATAATCACTACTATGGGATCGGAAATAATTACGGTGGGATAGAAATACCAGAAACTGTACTGGCAATGTACAAAATAATATCTTTCATTAAAATTTCATATCCCATTTGCCCCATAGACCTATTTTTAAATTTCAACATTTTTCTTTGCTCAATTTGTACTGAAAATTTTCGTTTCGTATTCATTTTTTTTCTTTTAATCAGTAATGGCTCACTGAATGTATTATTATTTAAGTTCAAGTTAATACCTGCAGTAGTTACTAAGATATTCAAGAAAGAACGGGAACGGACAGAGCGAGACCATAAGGGTTTCGAAACCGATCTCGAAACCCTAAAAACATAAATACATCATATTGAAAAAATTCTATGTCTATGGGTACATCAGCCGAACATAAACCAACTCCCATTTTAGAAGTCGGTTAAAAACACGTGATATGTGACTCGAATATGTTGATATTCTCGTTGATATTGTGCGAAACATCAAAAATGCAAATGCGACAAGACGAGCGGATCAAGTGCAAATTGAATACAACCAAATTCATCCCCCCATTTATCATGTAGCATTCGAGGGGGTTTTCGATTTCTGTTCAAAACGACCCCATCTTTCAAACGCTAACAAGCTGCGTCTGTTGGATTGTTTTAGCATTGGGCTTATGATTTACAGGTTGTATCTTTGCCTATTTCTAATAACGTGTATTGAAACCTGAGATTCGGTTGGCACAGTATCATTTAGGCCCGTGTTATGCCTTGTCATTGATAAATAGATCAATGACAAGGCTTTCATAATAGTTTTAGAAAAGTTATAAAAAACATAAACAACGATGGGTTTTGATTCCACTGCATCGTAATCGGAGCAAGCTGTACAGTAGAATTCAATAAAAAGCAACAAATTGCTTTTCATTGAATTCATATTATTTAATTTTACAGTACAGCTTACACTGTATCGGAATATCTGGCTGGTAACTAGCGATGCCAGAAACAATGTATTATTATTTAATTGTGACGGACGGACCGACGGACAGACAAACACAGATAGTGGAGGCATTTATAAATAAGTTCCCGTATTCGCTCATTTAGATACGGTACCCTAATGAGTACGTCTCTCCAAGCTTTAACGACGAGTTTGCCAATTCCGGGATCTGAACAGGAAAGAATTGTAGCATATTTCAAAATTGAATTCGTTCTGAATTCCAGACCAAAAAGCTATTACTTAGATCTAAGCTGTATTTATTCCACGGACGTGACTCAAGCTTGGGTGAAAAGTCTCGCATTAAAGTTACACTTCTACTGGTTGGAAATCGTGTAAGTCTTTTTATTGTGTATTTATGTCTTTGTTTTAAAATGTTCTCTCAGAACAAAATGAATATTGACCTGATTGCCACAAAGAAAATTACAATCAAATATAGAAACAAATTAGAACCAGTAGTTAGAGTTGAAACAATTGAACTAACTGCATATTTTCTTCGTTTGCTAACAATCTACAGGAAGCTCAAAAAATGTTTCATATCTATACCAGTCGGAAGCGTTCCCAAGACAATAGCTTCATTGCTCCGCTGTATGTCAATGTTAATGCGCTGCGCCTGATACTCACCAGCTCTCAGGTCACGCGTCGCTTCGACCAGAGGCGCTGATAATTTTCAAAAAACCAGGAGTGTTTCGTTAAAGGTATTATTTTTAGAGGATTCCATCGGGATAGTACAAAAAATTTGAAAAATATTTGATCAGTTGCATAATTTCTATACTGTTTGTTGGATTTTAAATATTTTAGTCCAAGTCAAGAAGAAATGATTTCAACATTAATGACATCAGACTAATACGAAAGTTTAGATGTTTGAATGGATAGATGGATGTTTGTTGCTCAATCACGTCAGAACGGCTGAACGGATCTAGATGAAATTTGGCACAGTGATAGATTATAAATGTAGAATAGCCAAAAGCTCTTTTATCCCCGAATTCCCACGAGAACGGGAACTACGCCGGTGAAATCACAAGGCGCTGCTAGTAAGGCAATAAAATTTCAATCACACTAATGGTTATTAAGGGCGATAGTTTGAATATATGGATTCTTGTTTTATTTCACGTCAAACACCTAGAATAAAACATAGGCTACTTTTAATCCTATCAATTGATAGGATTCAAAGTAGCCTATGTTTATGTGTCAATAATTCACACCATCATACGGGTGTGCTCGAACCAACTAATCCACGAAATCTTAGTCGGTTCCATCGAAAACCTTTAGGACCTCTTACGGCTTAGTTTTGTTAGCTTGTCAGCGGGCCTTCGACTTTGGTGTGTAATTAATCCTTGAGAACCCATTGCTGAGCAAAAGACTTACTTTTATCTTCCATCCTCTTAACTGAGCATTACTAGATAACACACCTTTTAAAAATAACAATGCAAAAAGGTAAGTTTCAACTTAAGTTTTAACGAAGGAAGTTAAGCAACTTGTAGGATTCTCATTAAAAATGTAGTTCAGTACTGAGTCTAGTGTTTAAGCTAGAATTGCTTTACTAATCACGGAAGTTTGCATTGTTCTTATCTTTCTTCGTTTTTTATTTATCAGACTGTTTTAATTAAATGTTTTTACAGTGGATTAATATGCAGAGTAGAATTATTTTTATTTAACTGTTATCTAAGCGGGAATCCGAGGACAGCGCGATGGCGGGCATAAAGCGTATCACAGACGACGAAGATGCCTTAATATTTCATCCTAAGGTAAAATATTGCTCTCTATGAGCCACCACAGACGGTTAATAAAAATTTATATTTTTATATTATGGTATCTTAAGATACTGAGCGATAGGGCGACTTCTTTTTAATATGCCTTGAAAAATACGTGTGATACCTTCGCCGTTTTTCAAGAGATGTCGCCGCCGTCGCGCCGCGCATCGAGCATTTTGTTGATTTAGTAGCCGTTGACCATACCGAGTGCGGACGTATGTTTTGCCTCCACCCCATTCATCAGTCTTTTGCATTGTGTTCGTGATTATATCAGTCTATGTCCCCTACAGTAACAAAAAAAATATTACATTGCTGATTCCTCGCGAAATTATTGAATTTTCCGCAACAACCTGTATAAATTCCCATTTGGAAAAGTAAACCGACGCAACAAATCATACTTCCAGAAAGCGAATCAAATAAAGAAGTCAAATAAATTCAGCTGCTTTAAGACTGTGAAATTTATAACTTCATACAACCTGAACTTGAACTATGAGCCAATAAGCTGTGCCAATTTTGGGGTAAGGCCAGAACACAACCACTTATTTATGAGTTGGGTTCAGATTTATTAGTTTTGTTTTGTAATAAGACCGGCTACAGCCTGCAACTTTACTGGAACTGGGAACCAGGGTACCAGCAGCTTCATTCTGTGTATTTTAACCCTTGGTTTACCTGGTGACCCCAAATCATTTAATTTACCCCATGGAGTCCATGAGACTCCTTGCATAAAAATCATTGATTTTGGTCAAAATAAAAGCAATGAGTGTACTCAAAAATGGTTTATTCTTCTTAGCAACATTTTACACATAAGTTTTCATATAAAATAAACCCTTTTTTGACTCCATGCTCTACTCCAACCTCTACTACTGCTGGGGCAAAATTTTGTCGTAGATCAGCGGCACACCGCTAACGCGTATCATATAATAAAGAAAATATACTTTTAATTTTTTATTTTAATAAAATTAGTAATATGGTTATAAAATTATATGAGTCTTCGAGTAAGTTGGGATTTGAAAAAGTTTACATAATTAAACTGGGTTCAACGTGTTCGTGTTCTTGATTGGAGACCGCGACTCGGCAAACGTAGTGGACGCCCTCCGACCAGGTGGGATGACGATTTGCGAAAGATGCTGGATGAGGCAAGCTGAAGACAGGGCGCTATGGCGCTCATAACGAACGTGTTTAAGCCATTATTTTGAGTATAATTTTTTGCGCTGCTTTCATTCAAACAAACATCCGACGACGCCAACCGCACGCAGCTCATCCGCTGTAACCAGCACACATCTCCGCTCCAGTCCAGCTGGTAACCATCTCTACACAGCTTTGCTGGAGAGACCCTAGCTGAAAAAACGTGTCTTCTTGTCCCAGCTACGGACACCTCTACACATCTCCACTTTGGTAGAGTCTGGGCCTTATCCGCCCAGTCTTCTCGTTTGGGAAGGCATGTTTAGCAGTAGCATGGATTATGAAATTGTGAAGATTAGAAAATTAAAAAGATTTGAGTGACCTGTTGCACTTTGTCATGACAGCGACGATAGAGCACTATCAACAGAGCTGTGCCATAGGAATGCTTTCAATTGGTGCTTTAAGAAAAACAAGAACACACGGTAAACCATTTCACTCGTTACTTGCACCAAATCTAAGTTTTTCCATTGCTATCTAATGAGCGTACCAGGCCTAACCCAAACACATAGAAGTAAAATACACTCAGTCAACAATTGTCTTGATATCTCTGTGTATCGAGCAAAAACGAATCTAATGTGTGAAAATGTTGAATGTTGATATACATTACGATGCCTGTATATAGTATTACATTACCTGTATATAGTATTAAATTTGACGTGTCTAAGTGCTTAGTTTGTAAGCCTTAAGAAATAAAGTTATTGACTTTGACTATTATTATAACTTCAGTGATTTCACGCATACGAGCGCATGAATACAGATAGGTAAAATGAGACGTACATATTTGTCGCATTTTTTTGGCTGCACCTCGTTTGTGTCTACTACCACTCTAAGCCATTTTAGTGTAAGTAATCATCAACCTTTGACAATAAAGATTATTCTATTCTACCTACTCTAATGGTATTTTTACACTTCTTCCACTAGTGGACTGAAGTGGAAAAATCAATAACACCTTTATTTCTTATTTGATAATAATTACTATTTATTAACCTGTTTATAGTATTAAATTTGACTTGTCATAAGTGCTTATTTGGTAAGCTTAAAGAAATAAACGTTATTGAATTGAATTATGATTTATGTTCTTGATTATTTTCATCGAATGTTTTTTCTATTGACTCGGACTAAGGATACTGATTCGTAGTTTATTTTTCGTAGTTTGTATCATAGCCAATTGCTTGCAATACGCACAGACGTCTTATTTAGTGGTACATGGTTATTAGAGCCGATTTCCTCAACTGCCTTTGATTATGCCTTCCTACTGCATGCCTAATCGGAAATTAATACATCTGAGTAGGAAGAAACTTGCGAAGTGTAAAGTTGGCCTTATCCGCAGTTTGGACGACTGCCAGCGAATTTAAGCCAAGTGCAGAGAAAATTGACACATGCTCTTTGCTTTATTATTTGATTTATAGTGCAGTCATAACACTGTGTTGGCATAGTGAGAAAACCACTCAACTACGTCTACCACTTGGAGCGTTTATGTGCAAGTATCGAGATTTTATAAGTAATTTTGAAAAAAAAAATATACTTAATCTTTTTTGTACTAATATGTTTATGGGATGAATTTTTCGTAGATGTTATCTTCACGAGACCATTAATTATTTTCTTACATATACCATAAGGGTTAAAAAAAACCTGTTATGATGTTAAACTGTCTACTAAATAAATAAATAAAATTTCTAGTCTAAATTTGTAGATATCAATATGGCTATAATAATTATCGTGGAATAGGTAGTTACAGAAACATTCATGACATGTCATATACGTGTTTAGAAAAACAAATTCGTCAGAAAGTGTAGATCCTTCTTGTGTTTTTTCTGAGCCAAAAGTAGTTTTTGGCCATTGACAGCGAGTGTCAAATTTATTTTTATACCTTAGTACTATACTTATAAATCTGTGTTTATACCAAAATGCAATTTGAACTCAATTTTTGACTCCAATACGGTGAAAAATATAAACAATTTTCTAACATGATGCATTATATTAGCATAATATATTGTATAGCGACGGTGTAATTTTCAGCACGTTTAGTAGGTAACTGTGGGGTTAATCAAACAAGTGTGGCAAGCGGAAGTTGATGACTTTGTCCGCTGAATAGCTGAATTCAGACAAATTACAACGTTAACACAATGGAATAATATTCAATTTACAACGATAACACAAGGGAATAATGAACAAAATGCCTAATACATCGAAATACAGGGGAATTATGCTGATATTATTTTCCGGCTATTAGTTGATTCTCAAAGCAGTGAGTTTATTTTGAGAGCTCAAATTTCCGGCTTTGGTCCACGAGTTAAATAAGTTTTCGAAAGTTTTAATCACTGGAAGGTCGGTAAGCTGGGTATAAGTTTTCGGTCTTAGTTGAAGGCCGAAAAAGAAACAATTTAACGGCCTGTTAGATAACCGATGGACTACTCAGAAATTAAATAATAGAAAATCTTTAGTAACAAAGCCCGAGCATTTTTGCGAGGAATTTATACTTAATATTTTTATCCTTGTATTTCTCAGAAATTATCAATACTTATCAAAAAATTATGATGTGTGAGAAATGATGTTGGTGTTATGTTTGAAAGGCTGCTGGGTTAAAATTAAACATTTTTCACACAGCGATATATTAAATTGTGAAAGTTATTTATTTTTAAACGTCTCATCTAATAAATATAATATAAATCCTGTGTAAATTTTTCTTAGCTAAACAATATTAAACCCTTTAAATGCCTCGACAAAGTTTAATCGATAAAGTTTATTTTTAGAACTGCTTTAGGCCTCCTTCAAGTCTTTGCGGCCTCTGTTATGCCTATCTAGAGTGCTATGAGCTCTATGCCTTTCCGAGTGATCTATCATTTTTATGTTAGGTTGGTATAGTATTTTCTATCGAGCTTACTGACCTAACTAGGTATCTCCTCTTCAGTTTTGTCTTTTGAGAAAGTGCTTGTTTTATCGATATAAACTGTACCCAAGGGACAGCCCTATGCACTATCAACACTTCCTACCAATTTTGCTTACGATAGTTCAAGCACTCACTGGGTAAACAATATTTAGTATAAGTGCTTTACCTCGTAGAGGCAGTTACACTAAAATATTGCCTTTCTGTCTTAGCGTTCTCGTCAACAAGAACAAAAACACCAATAACTTGGTTCAAGCTTCGTTATATCTTATAGACGAAGACACGAGGCAAGTTATTTCATCTGTCGACCGCATAAGTTGGGATAAACAACTGGTACAGTTTTCGTCAAAAACATCATAAAGGAAGCTGCTGGTTATTCAGCGTGACACGTGTTTGTTGACTCGACTTTCCAAGTTAATGTGATTGTGTTCGGTGGTATTGGATTTGCGGATATAGAAGTTTTTATAATCCACTTTCCAGTTTATAATACGACGACCTCTGTGGCGCGGTGGGCGAAGGTCCGTCTGCGTTGGAGGAGGTTACGGGTTCGATTCCCGCCTTGGGACAAATATTTGTACGATCTGCAGGTATTTGTTCCGGGTGTTCGTGTCATTTTCAATGTTTAATATTAATATGTACCTATAATGTAATGTATTGTATTATGTATATCAGCTATTTAGTACCCATAACACAAGCTTTGCTTAGCTTCGGGCTAGATAATGCTGTGTGAAATGTCCAGCATTTTTTATCTATTTATTTATAATAACAATGATAAGAAATAATTTATTTCAGATAAAGATCTATATATCTGTTGGATCATTAGAGTCATGTTATGGTTGGTACCTAAACAGGTAGCGGTACGTTGGAGCCATAACCCCAAAGCCGTATCAGTAGCAGTAGCAGCACGTAGCATTCCGATGCACTGCTCATACACTTTTAAATATGAGCTTTAACTCGAAAACTTTAGATACATTTTACAGTGACAGAACAGCTTATCACAAGCTTCAATTGAGTGGTCCGATAGCTGTCTCTCGTCTGATGCCGTCAATATAAAATACATCTAAATGTTACGAGTTACAGCCCATAATTGAATGCATATTTTTATGATGGCGGTGCTTTCAGGTGTGCGAAAAGCTTTACACCCCGAAGCCTCGAAAATCACGTTAAGTCGTTGGCCCTGCGCCTGACCCCAAACCGGTTGTGTCAGTCTGCCGTCGCGTCGGAATATAACAACGAGTGCATCTGTGTTTCAACCCACACTTATGCACCATATTCTTTTCATTTATATTACCTATATGTCATGCGCACATGGTTTTTCTCCGTTTAGGCAGGCCACCTTGGCGAAGTTCAGCTAAGAGGACCTCACTATCCAAAACATTCTGTATTTCATTCATGATTGTACAACACAAAAAATAATACTTAGTAAGTACTTAACTAATAGGTTATGTACAAAAGCCAGCTTAACCTCTAATAAGAGTTTTCTTCCAGCAAACCGTTATAGAAGAGGCGCTGGAACAGGTAGAGGAAGTGTACAAATTACAAACATCGGATGTACAGACAATTAAACTAAGCTGTTTACAATTAATATACAATTATACAAATTGCTTACATTGTGATTATAATAAAAATACATAAATAAAAATAATAACGATTACATAAACTGAATAAATATCTAGAATAGAATACCTACATATAAATATATATTTATCATCATCATCATCATCAGCCTATACCAGTCCACTGCTGGACATAGGCTTCCCCTAATGAGCGCCATAGCGCCCTGTCCTCAGCTTGCCGCATCCAGCATCTGCCAGCAGTCTTTCGCAAATCGTCATCCCACCTGGTCGGAGGGCGTCCTACACTACGTTTTCCGAGTCGCGGTCTCCACTCAAGAACACGTTTACCCCAGCGGTTGTCGGTTCTTCTTGAAATATGGCCAGCCCACTGCCACTTCAGCTTGCTAATCCTATGAGCTATGTCGATAACCTTGGTTCTCTGTCGGATGTATTCGTTGTAATATATATTTATAATAAAGTAAAAAAGTAAAAGTACTTTTTACTTTTACTTTTAGCCCCAAGCTAAGCAAAGCTTGTGTTATGGGTACTAGATAACTGATATACATAACTATACAATACATTACATTATACATATTTATTATTAAACATAGAAAATGACCAGAACACCCGGAACAAATACCTGCAGATCGTACAAATATTTGTCCAAAGGCAGGAATCGAACCCGCAACCTCTTGTGTTGCAGGCGGACCTTCGCCCACCACGCCACAGAGGTCGTCTATACATATAGTTCCACAATCTAGCTGCATGCGCGGCGAAAGAAACATCACTAAGATCACATTTTAGTTTCGTAGTGGATAACAACCGAATAATATCGTCGACAAAGAAAAACAGAGTTGTAACTGTGTCTTATCTACCCACTAGCACAAGAGATTCAACCGAGTACGTCTGCGAAATACATCTGAATTTACGTCAACGATCTTTTATAACATAAAGAGACAATTCCATATTCTGGTATCATTTCACAAGGAGTCAACAGTCCCGTTGCTACACAGAGAAATAATGTTAGAAGGACAAGAATTAAGTCAAATTTGCTCTCCTCGTAGTATGTACATTATTATCATCATCACTAGTCCACTGCTGGACATAGGTCTCCCCTAATGAGCGCCATAGTGCCCTATCTTCAGCTTGCCGCATCCAGCATCTGCCAGCAGTTATTCACAAATCGTCATCCCACCTGGTCGGAGGGCGTCCTACACTACGTTTGCCGAGTCGCGGTCTCCACTCAAGAACACGTTTATGGCGAGAAATAACAAATAAACGTTTCAATTATTATTTGCCTTCGAAAGCCATAACTTGATATTGTCTCAAATATACAAAATTACAAACATAATATATTTTTGAGAGTCTATAATCACTACTTATGTAAATGCACGTCTAAAACCGCACTCATCCTGAAGAAGTCCTTCGTTAATGGATGAAAAGTTGGTGTTCTTCCAACAGAAATAAGGTTCGTAGTTAACCCGCTTACATCCGTAATGAATTTTTTAAACTACGATAGCATTTATAAAAAAAAAATAGAGCTACCATAGAAAGAAGCTGTTAATAAAAAACTTTTAGTTTTTTTATCAACAGCTTACATGTTGCTAGCTTACGTTGTTATAAAACTAAAAGATTTTTATTATCAACAGCTTCTTTCTGTAGTACCACTATTTCTCTACTATGTCATCACAAGACTGGCAGTATGCCAGTTTTGTTTATCCGCCCTCCGCGAGTGTATGTGGCATACACATTCAATTTACAATTATGTTAGTTTGTCATTACCTGCCACGCACGTTTTGCTCCAACTCGAAAAATAACAACTAACAGGCTAAAGGTTTCTTCGTAGCTTCTTTACTTTAATCTACATACCGAAGCGACCGAAATCAAAAATATCACTTTATTTACGTGTCAATGTTTTATTTTAAGAATTTCACCTTTTCTAAGTGTACATTTTTGTACTTATGGAAATAAAGACATTTTGAATTGATTTGATTTGATTTGTACGTAAGTACGTTGAGGCATAAACTGTGCACCTAAAACGTTTTACTATATTATGCATGTAACCATAGGGGCCTTTATTAAACACACGTTTTTCTCGCCGTGAATATGTACGATTCGCATAGCGATAATTCTGTAATCTGTTAATAAGTGATTTATACAAGACTAAGGTGCCCATTCCACTCATCCAATTTCTTTGTCCAATGTACATTTGATCAAAGAACTTGGATGACTTCATCCAATTTACTAGCAATACCGATATTTTATCAAAAATTTGGATACTAGTTTCTGTCTGCGGCTTTGCATGCGTTGTTTCTATGTAAACGTATGCAGATTAATTATTTCCAAAAGTAACTGAAATTTTATGTGTTAAATTGTACCTAACTTTTGGTTTACATCAGGTCAAGAGCTACACCTGTGCACATTTTCAGCCCGATCTGGTGAGAAGTTTTGACGTGAAGTACTTCTGCAAGTCAAAACTTCACAAACTTCCTTACATCCATTCAAATTTTCGCATTTTTTATATTAGCGTCATGTGATTTCATTTGAAATCAACTACGCAAATCACTTAGGAATCTGGGACAAAGATATTAGATGAGTGGAATGGGCCTTCGTCCAAAAACTTTGATCAAATATTGGACAAAGAACTTGGACAAAGGTATTGGATGAGTGGAATGGGCACCTGACAACCGTGCTCATAGATTACAGAATCATTACCGCACCTTATTCATGATAAACACCGCTGAATCCCAGCATAAAAATGTGCATTCAAATATGGGCTTTAACTCGTAATACTTAGAAAGTTTTTAAATTGACGGCATTAGATGACAGACCGCTCGCGGACCACTGGTCTGAAGGTAGTGGAAAGCCATTTTGTCCCCGTAAAGTGAATGTAATGATGAACGAGGTAACGCCTATATTTCAATGCACATTTTTGTGCAGAGTGGTAGCTGGCCTTTGATCCGTGATTACCTTATTCACTATAGAAACCGTAGATTTTCACGGCGAGAAAACGCGTCTTATCAAAGGCTCTCAAGCTTGTAGCGAATACTTAAAATATTATTCATACAAAAAATGGAAGAAAACACTTTTTATAGGGGACAGATAGAACTTTTTTTAAAAAAAGTTCTATCTGTCCCCTCGTGACTAAGTGGGACAGATAGAACCTTTTTCCTATTTGTCCCCCTAAGGGGACAGATCAGGGTGGCAAATGTGAAAAAACCATAACAGGTTACCCTCTAAGTCTGTTCAAATCTGTGAGGTTTCCACTACTCAAAGCGGTAGTGGAAAGTTTTGCTTGAATTTCTTGTTTTTGTAATGGTATTTTTGTGGGATGGTTGTGAATAAAAGAATTTGTTAATTTAACTGCGTCTATTCATTACAGAATACGAGTTCATTAAATTACATTCACCGATAGTCTATAATCCTCTTAATTAGGATATGTGTGTTCCTAGGAAAATTGCAGAATAGCAGTCCGTGTTTGGTAAAACTACTGTTTAATAATCTGTGTCACTACAGTATCAGTCTGAACCTATGAGAAAAAATCTTCTAAGCCATTGGTAAAGTTCATAAATTTTGTAAGCTGTCTAGATTGAAATCTGAGCTTTCTCTTAATTTAGACGTAGTTCTAACTAGTTTTAAGTTTTACCAGAAATACTCTAAGTTAAAAGCAAAGTCCTGAAGGCTCACCAGGTTCAGTTTCCAACTAGGTAGAAGAGCCATCTAAATTAGAGAATTATGTTGCCAGCCCACTGCCACTTCAGCTCGCTATGGCACGTTGGCTAAACTAGATTTATCTGAAGTGTTGCGCCTTCTTGCTATTTATTAAAGTTTTGTAGGTCTCATTGTAATTGTAGTATAAATATATTACAATCTCTCATATTATATAGAATAAATTCGATTTTAGTCGAAATTATATTGACGACAGCACTTTCCACCGGACAATTCACCTAGCCCCAAGCTAGGCAGAGCTTGTGTTATGGTTACTTATATAACTGATATACATAATATAACACAATACATAGAAAGATATTTTTTATTTTACATTGTAGAAAACGACCAGAAGACGTTGAACAAATGTCTGCAGATCGTACACACATTTGTTTCAAGGCGAGAATTGAATCCGCAACCTGCAGGCAGACCTTCGCTCACCGCGCCACAGAAGTTGTCTACTGCTTCGAAGTACCCGCAATAAAATTGTAATTGTAATAATATAAAAGTATTACAACCTCTCCTATATAGAATGAATTCTTAAGTGTACACCGTGAACACCTTAGTACTGCTTGGAAGTACCTCAAAGCGACATGTACCGTACCTATCAGAACACTTAGGCCTAGAGTTAAATATTTTCTAAATAGGTTTTTCACTTCAACCTGTTTTGACTACAAACAATCCAGACGTTTTGCTAATAGCGCATTTTACTTTTAAGACGACAAACAAACATTTTTGAAGCTTGTCTTTTTGATGATAATTTGCTACAACAGTATTCCGATAGGTTGGTACTTACTGTCACTTGACTTGACAAACCTTATAAGAACACTGTTTCATTTGCCAGAATGAAACTATGAAAATAAAATAGCTTAGATAAATATCTCTGAGCATTAGAGCAAAGTTACTTAAACGACTTACTTAAAAAGACAATCACGTTTCATGAAGTCATGCACTCGCTCACTTTGAGCGTGAAATATGACGTCATTTCCGGCGGGGTGCGCCGTTTCCGGTGGCAACTGGCAGGCACCTTGTATGGCTGATGGCATCAAATTGTTACGAGGTTTGTTTATTTGCAAGTTGATGATGTGTTTTGCATTACGTAAAGCTTTGACTTGTCTCATTGCTTTTTTATCGACTGAGACAATAAATAATTATTGCTTTTGAGATTCTAACCTTTTGTAATAATAATAAAGACAAAGACAAGTACAAAAAATATTTTTGTTTTGTAATTATAAACGTACAAAGATCTTTAGACTTAAAGTGTGCCAGCTTCCCAATAGTTAAACACAACTCTTTTCAAACAAACTTTCAAAGAAAACAACCTTTTATTCAAAACACGTCCTAACTTTTGAACCAAAGAATTTTCTCATTTTCGTCTGATTTCCATAAACTTATGTTTTGACTAAACTTTCTCTTCTACAAACAATCTAAATAAGAACATACATAATAAGGGATAGAATAAAATGGATACAATGGTTGTTGTGTAAGAAATACGGAGAATCTTGGAACAGAACCCCTTGAGGAAATCAAGAAGGAAATAGTGCCTCAAAAACATCACATTGACATAATCTTACTTTCAATGGGGGTGAGACACATTGTTGGCAAGTTTGACTAGCTCTATGGCATGTTTCTCTATTATTCTCATAAACAATGAGCTTACATTTAAAAGTAATAGAGTATAAACTAGAACTTACTCAATTTAGCAAAAGTCCTGACTGATAATTAATAAATATTACTAATAAGATACATAAGCTCCATAAAAGATCATACAAAAGAATTGGTCTTCCGTTGTAAACTTAAAGAATACATTATTTCAAGTTTTTTATTACTTTGCTGACGAATTTTTAAGTGATAAATCTAAACTGGAATAATTGACATATCTATCGAGTTATTAATGTAATTGATTTACTTCTTGTGCTTATCACGGTCTATATTATCCGCCTACTATGTTTCTAGCTATAAATAAACTAAGTACATAACTATTATTTTAATTTAAAAATAAATTGTGTTCCCTTACAGGCTACTATTATTATGTATACCCTCATCTATGCTTTTTACACCTAACTTAAAATAATATTATGTACCTAATATGTAGGCAATAAATTAACAAACTAAAAGCAAAATTGTGTGAGACTTTTAACTGGGTTAGGTTTTTGAAAAACCTGTGTTGTATTGGTAAGCACTTGCTTGAAATTGAAGTTATGAGAATTATACTTGAAATTGTTAGAACCTATTCTTGTTTGTTTAATAATTAATCGAAAAGATCGCATCACACAAACTCCACTTCGGAAGACTTGCGATGTTTGTTAGAATATATTCTGAGACAGAGGTCATTTTGTTGCTCAAGCAAGTTTATTACATTCTTATTTGTTTTGTTTCTTTTGTTGTGTTACCAATAAATCATATCCTATTCCTCACGCTTAGGATAAGGGTTTAAGAGGATAGTGGTGCTGGTGACAATTGGGCGGCTTAGACACAGGCCATTACGTTTTCATAAAGCCAAAAACTAGAACTAAATATGCGAGGACATCGATTTCTTCAAACTCGACGCTCCATGCCATGAGACTGTGGAACCGAAAAGCCTGAAGAGAAGTGTTGTGTCCGGCTAACATCGACTTGGACTCTTCTTGTTTTACTTAATTTTGTTTTGTTAATTCCAGAAGTGTTACTTGTGTTTACTTTTAAGATTTTTTATTGTTACTTAGTCAACCGACATAAACATTGGTTAAAAGGTTGTAAATCTGAATAAAATAAAAAAGACGGACTCGTTGAGCCACATGATTATATTTTTGGGATATGTTGTAAATTCTTAGAATCGCATTTGTAGATGCCTGGAGACGTCTTCTGCTTCTGCTGGTTAAGATCAACTTCTTGGGTCTGAAAGCACAAGTATATTATGTAAGTAAAGCTCAGTATGTTCCATAACCGTGTTCCCTCAATCTGTCATCGGATC
Organism: Eupithecia vulgata; assembly: GCA_946478455.1. Taxonomy (NCBI): domain Eukaryota; kingdom Metazoa; phylum Arthropoda; class Insecta; order Lepidoptera; family Geometridae; genus Eupithecia; species Eupithecia vulgata. Next base: position 3,275,621 of record OX297869.1, on the reverse strand, counting down.
GGCTGACGTCGCCGTTCGTGTAATCCGTGATAATGCCGCTCTGAGTGCGTCTTCTATGTACCTTCCTATAAGATTTCCTTATCCGATAACTGACGCTTATTTACCTTTCTGTTTTTCCTGTAAAACAAAAGAATGTAAAGGTTTCAAAGAGGTAGATAAGGTAAATGTGCGGCTGGTAGGGAGACACAGAAATACAGTTCTTGCTCAAAAATTTAATAAACATAAATGAAATTACAAATTATCTTATGTACTATTTGACTCCATCGATGTTAGATTGAAAGTGAGTCGCTGAAAGAGAAAGAACAGAGGCAACAAAAGATACCGCGATAATTATTTAAACTAAATCTTTCGTCAGCACAAACTGTCCCTTTAGTGCTAACGCGTTCGGGTGGTCAATACTTTACGAAACTGCATGGATTCTTGGTAAACGGTAACAGCGGTAACCAAGTGCCTGTCTTGATTTTGCAATGGTATAACAAGACTGTAATTTTTATGATTAGCGCTAATATTTCAATCGGAATTTTGTTTTTAGAATTATTTTCTATTTATTTATATTTTCCATTGCCTTACAGCCGGTTTTTCAACCGATTGTCACATCGTGTGTTTTGTCAACCATTTGTCATTTTTTTACAAGTTTTCTACCTGACTCTCGTAAACGATTGTTTATAACTATTGGTGAAAATAATAAGCGGTTAACAAACGTCTTTTAGCGGGCTAAAAAGATAAAGAACATTCTACAGGTGACAGGTGACTTCCATAACACAGCATAATTATTCTTGCTTATTTTAATTATTATGACACATCCTTTCAGAAACCGACTTCCTAAGCCATCTAATTGGCTTGCGCAAGAATATCGGATAGCAATGACCATAACTCACTGCTGTCCTCAGAGAGCGCATGATTTATCCGCGGTCAAGATTGTCCCGGGAATAAATGAAAGCCGTTTTCAACTGAATTGAAGGTTTTACTCACTTGTCTCTGGTTTGTAAGCAAATAGTCAAATGTAATATATAATTATTTTTATTGTAGTAGTAGAATAATTGCTAAATGTATATATTGCTCATATCAACAAGACCAATGCTCCTAGTTATAATTAATAAGAATAAGAATATTTTATTAGTACAAACCTATATAATAAAAATAAATAATGCTGGACAATTCACACAGCATTATCTAGCCCCAAGCAAAAATTGTATAACACTCAAGGTAAGGTGACAAAGTTATGAGACCACATCTTTAGTGAAGACACAACATCGAAAGCCAAATAACAGATTATTTATTACTTATTGTATACTAAAATAAGAATCATTGTCTTAATTATTTAGCCTTTTGACATCTACTACAAAATCTGACACTACTAATCAACCCCGTAGGAGTCACTTCGACGATATCGTCCGACTTGTGTGAACAAGTAAAAAAAAATATGTGAACAGTTTTTCGTAGCAATCCGTAGAGCTTCGTAGCATCCGTAGAGCTTCGTAGCATCCGTAGAGCTTCGTAGCATCTCGTAACAATTCGTAGCTTTAAAAATAATCGAATATTGTTTGGAAAACTTGATAATTATGATTCAGATCAGAATAGGGCGGAATGTTGTCAATGTGATTAATTGACGTCCTATTTCTCATACATTTTCTTGCTCAAGGTAAAAATCTCCCTGGTGTTGTTCAAAATTTACTGCTCGTATTATTATTTATTACTGACTCCATGTTCTAGAATTCTCGATATACCAGCAAAAAATAATTACAACTAATATTTACACTTACATCTATTTACTAAAAATCTAAGCCGTCACCAGAAGGCAGAGTGCCCGGAATGCTGGCAGCATTGCCACGTTGAATGGCAATGCTAATTCGTTGACCGAAATAAAAACCAGCATTCCGATCACCTGTGGACTCCATTAGTAGTTTTGTAAGATCTTCATAGATAACGTGTGCCCCAGGATCCCAAGGACCTAGGGTTTCCACCCCAAACGGCTCAAATAGGTAACCTCTGTCAAGACTAGCGTATTTTCGCCGTTTAAGGAACTCCGCTGATGTTGCTGCGGAGCCAAATCATCAAATAAATTAAATATATTTCTTCTGACTCCATGACTATGATGTTCTCATGAACTGGACACTGACAGAAAAGTAACCAGAGTGGCATAAATAAATTATTCTTTGGCTGCTTGATCCTAGATTATTGCCAAAGTGAAGACAAGTCAAGTCCACGCGTTGTTTAAATGAGATCGAACCTTATCAAAATAAATGTGCGAAAAAAAGTTTTTGTTTCAGTTGGAAATAGTTCTATCCAATTTTAATCGCGGTCGTATAGTACAAAAATTATAAGGTGACTTATTTTTATTTCGTCAACTGTGAAATAAAATATCCTCTTCTAATTTTATTCAAAAAAGGACAGGCTCTTGTCTAGGCCTCATCTCATTACGGAATCTTTGTAAACTAAACACATTGTCCTTGGCAGCAAAGTCAGTCTTTATGCCAATGGAAAAAGGTTCAAATTTATTTGTTTTGTCAGGGATCAATTTCCCTGCCGATAAGTTTACGGTAATCTAAAATTCATATACATTGCTGACTTGCTCACGACGGGGTTCGAAAGAAAGATGTTATTTATGTAAAGTGTTCCGTAGGTATCGATTTTTGTTAACTTGTAGGTAAAAAAAATCTAGTTCTACCTTACTGTGTCATCCATCATCATCATCAACAGACCTTGCCGTACAGCTGGACATTAGCTATCCCATGAGTAAAATATACCTATATGTGGTTATTCTAAAGTAGAGTGTGGTTTTTCGAATATAATATTTAAGACTCGGAGAAGTTTCACAAACGCTGCCCAACCTAGATAGACCCTCCTCTTGGCCTCCTTCTCGAAATTGTTTTTACCCAACTGCAGAATCTGCTGTCTGTCTGTAAGTGTACTCTGAAACAATTCCGAGAAGGTAGCCATGTACGAAGACGGGACCCGGATCAATGTGGCCATTGATCATGATCTTGGTTTTATCCAAGGCATGACGCCCTCCAACCAGGTGGGATGACGATTTGCGAAAGACTGCTGGCAGATGATGGATGCGGCAAGCTGAAGACAGGGCGCTATGGCGCTCGGGGAGACCTATCTCCAACAGTGGACTAATTTAGATTGATGATTTAATTACTCTTTAATACACAGATACTCATAACAGGAAAGGACTGATACAGATTTCGTTGTACAATGGGCGGCCTTATCGCTTTGAGCGATCTCAGCTAGGCAACTTTTCGATGTATTGAAATAATGGTTTCAACCGAGAGACATCAAAACGCGTCATATTTGGTATTGTAGATAGATAGATAAATTATTGCTTTATTGCACCATCAGTGAATTTACAATATTTAATTAAACATAAACTTAATACTAACTATATATAGTGGCACAATCGGCGGCCTTATCGCTACTTACTTATCGATACTTAGAAAAACTGTTTTACTATTTGTAATAGAAGAATCTTTGTTTAGACCATTTTCCCTTTGAAATACAATATCATAGAATACGTACCTTGTTATATTCCTTGAGAAGCAAGTTAAGATGTCCCCCACAGATACCGCGGATGTTCCAGCCACTTGACCCGCCGAGTCGCGATTCTCTTTTATCTTTGAAGCCCTGATATTATAGAACGCTGATTCCCTTTGTGATTATTTCATTGCCTTAGAGCTTGCTTTTGAAGCTTTTGAACCCACGTTCACACACCTTGATGTTTCTAAGTGTCCGGGAAAGTAAGTACACTTAAGGAGACGAAGATATTTTGATCTGACGGAGTATATTGGAGTTAGTATAGACCCTTAAAGTGTGAAGTGCGTGATTTTATTTAATGTAAGGATTCCAGATCCGAAGTGGAATCAAGGTGAAAGACGGTGATGATTGCATCATGGACCTGTAATGGAGCTGGGTTGGACACCTTGCACGGAGACAAAACGACAGGTGTAGTAATTTGTTAACTGAATGGTGTCCAAGAACAGGGTACAAAAACGTTGGAAGTCCAGTTGCGAGATGGGCGGACGATATTGCAAACTTCGTGGGACGAACCTGTGGCTCAAGAGCTTGGAGGCCTATATACCCAACAGTAAGTGACGTCAGGTTGTGGATGATGATGATGAAGGATTCTACGTGATTATTATACGACCATTATCATAGTAAGGCAATGATTAGCAGAATTGGGCCCTGGTTTGCATAGCTAGATATTTTAATGTGTGTTTGGGTCTGGACCAGATGGTTTTTGGAGCTTTTTTTGCGCGTTTTCGAAGCTTGATGTGTAAATAAATAGACCGAAGGTTTCAAACAGTACCGAAAAGAGACTGCTATTTTATTAATACCGAAAAAAAATAGATTTTTTAGATGAATCGCTTTGCTAACTATGGAAATAAGGGGTACTGGTAATTTTTTCGACTTTTTTCATAAGGGGTAATACTGGTAATTTTTTCGACTTTTTTCACAATATTTTAAAAAGTATGAAACCTGCAGAAATTTTCAAAACTATTTCGAAATGTACAAACTGATCATTTGATACCCCACTCTTATAGGTATCCTCGAGCAGTATTTTTTACTTGGAATTATGTACTTACCTTAACCCATTTGTCGGTTCCTAAAACGGAATTCGTATTCTATATGTTATACCTACTATTACAATAAGATACAATAAAACTGAAATACAAACCTTACCAGACGAGAAATTGATCAAGACTAAGATTACACAGGTGAAGCCACGGATAGGAGCTACACAAAAAACAATACAAGTTTGCTATAAAAAATTTCTAGTTGACTGTACCAACTAAAAATAACTTGAAGGTCCATAGAAAACGAGTATCGCTAACAGTATCCACAAATAAATTTGGTAGTCGTTTATAGCAGGTACAGATCTTCGGATTTACATAGGACATATATTACAATCTCCCATTCGTGAAACTCATATTTTGGGGTTGGTTTTTTAATATTCTTGTGTAATAATATTATTCGTTACCAAAATGCAACTAGTGGAAGACGAAAATGGGAATTTGAAGTTAGGGTGTTTTAATTTGAGTGCTTATACGTTCAGCCGTTAAATTTCCTTGTAAGTTGATTATCTCGACTCAATCAGAAAATGGTGTACTTTTATTTCCCGGCACTAGTGGTTATAACTCACTAGTAATAATAAAATAGACATTTTGCGAACCCGACATTTATTTTCTTTATCATGGTCTAGCTCCCAAGAGAGGTGTAAATATATTTTATACAAAACTCATAGCGGAATATGCTGTTTCTATGCGTGATAAGATTAGAGTTACCACAAAATAAAAGCCTAGGTACTGATATTCAAAAAGAAAGGTTTCCTTCTAAAAACCTGTACGTATAACGAAGGTTTTCTTCCAATACATATATGGTTCGTAGATAACCCGCTTACGTAAAGAATTTGTCAAACTCGTACGTATTGTGTGCCCAGCAGGGTCTACTCTATAGTGAAACTAAATACCTACGTAGATTTAAGCACCTCTGTACACCTATAGAATGCAATAAATGACTATCAACTAAGATGGTTTTTATATTCAAACGTACATACATTCATGAACCTAAAAATTAAAGTAAGTTCCTACATGTAAAGTTAACGTTAAGTTTTTTATTTATTTATTTAACAGCAAAAAATAATTACAACTAATATTTACACTTACATCTATTTACTAAAAATCTAAGCCGTTTCTGGTGACGTTAAGTTAAGTTATTTTGGTCATAACTATTGAACACCTGGTTATTTTGTATTAAGTTTGTTACTATCTGTTTTTTCCGAATTCTGGTTTGTGTGCTTATTTTATGTACCTATCTTTTGAGTTCATAAACACATTCATGAGAGAGATGACAGCTGCAGGCTGTTCCATACCATTGAGGACAGAGAAACACGAAATTCTTATTTCGATTCTTATTTCGTGATAAATATTATTGAATTTTTTGCTACAAAAGAATGCCCTGCAGTGGAAAAAAAGTGGTCAAATTATTTATTAAAAACGTTGCTCAAAGACTATTAATTTATTAATATTTTTTTATTTATTTGAAAACCAGAAGCTTAATTACACAGAATAATATGAATAAATATATCGTAGAAAGTTTAAATTAAGGTTTTCACGACTAAAAACAGTGTAGCAACAATTAAAAGAACTATGAACATACTAGGTAATCAACATAAATCTAATAGAAGGTAACAAGTTAACAAAAAAAGTGTTGTGTTGTTAATTTTTTTTTTTATATAGCTCAATAAATTTAACACGTCATGGCCTTCACCAAAAAATTACCACTCAGCCGCGTATACAACTATTCAAAATGTATTACCATATTAGCCTTGCTACTGACCTCCCAATATAAAACTTCTACGGTATATTTTCACCTGAAAATCAACGCAAACAATGTTTCAGAAAGCCTTTTGTTATATTAATTTGCAGGTGAAAGATTGACAAACAATTTAATATAACTTCGAAGTTTCTCCAAAATCCAAAACTTCGTCGTGACTGACGATAACATTTCGGAATCACAACTCATCTCTCTAGAAAGTTCTTAAACAGTCCAAAATTAAGTTGAAATCCGTCTGGCGACCAACAAACTTGAGGCGCTGTCACAAATGTCCGTCGTCAATCTAGAATTGAGCCTAGTAGAAGTTAGGGACGGCTGGTGCAGATTTTAAACAATATCTGTAGGCGGAAGAGCCATCATTTTTCGGCCGCCTAGCAGCAAACTGGTGTTCGGTGTGAAAAGTATGATGGCCGGTGAAATTCTTCATCATCAACATATAAAACAATAAGACAGTTTATGTGCCAGTCGTGTGGTGCTGGCGTAGAATTCGCACCACCCCAACCTTACCGCGAGTTTTGTATAAGCGACTAAGGAATATTCACAAAGGCGAGCAGCAACGCCTTCTGCTGACCAATTTTATCACAGAACTGTGATCCCGATTAGTGAATAGCGATAGTGGTGGACATATATTTAACAGCAAAAAATAATAAATATTATATAATATAGCGATAGTGACTAATTACTCTATACGAAAATATTCTAAGGTGCTTAGGAGGGGATGGCTTGCGACCAACTGTAGACTAGTGTAGCTGTATCTGGCAGCAGTTGTAAGGTAGGTACTTTTTGAGTGATTTGTTACATATTAGCAGTACAACTATGCTTCAGCTTTGGCATCTTGATCACCACGCATTACGCTGTGTACTGTCATGTCTGGACGGAGAAACGGTTATTTATTCCGTGATCTTAGTTATCAATTTATCACGCTTCTGTGAGAAAATCAAATACACTATGTTTTACTGCGTGGTGATCAAGAGACCAAAACGAGCTAGTGGTCTAAAACTTTAGTCTCTTGATCACGCCTCCAGTTATGCCACAGTGGTGTCTTGAGCTACAGCGAGAAACACATAAACAAATATCAGAATTGTTAGTATAAAAATGAACGTCATAGAAACAGAACAGTTCTTTTGCTGACTGGCGGCGCAACTGATGGTGGAGATAGCTCTATGGGTATTAATGGTTGCGAAACCAGCGGGTGAATCAGCTGCCAGCAACAAATTTGATTACGCAATTAAGCTGATGCTAGGTGAGCTATTCTCCATACAACTGTGCACATTTTGTTGGTGGCGTGAACTGTAGCGCCGCCGCCGGCATGGTGTTGTTATGAGATAGGGGCCTAATACATTCACTGCCAGTCTCGGCAGTGCGACTCAGTGGCTATAGTTGTCTATAACTTTGGTCATAGCTATTTCATGTTAATCTCTGGTTGGGCTGCTTCGAAGTGCATCGTAAAGCACATTGCAGTTTCTCAAAGAAGACCCTGTTAAAGATTTTTACTACTGAGACATCTGTTTGTGCCATTATTTAGAAGCATAACACTATAGTCATAAACAAAAGGATTTAAGGTATGTTCTAAAATGAAATGAGTAAATCAATAAATTTTATTGCAGAAACATGTCTCCGATTTATAGCTTGCAGAAAGAACTTCTTTTTCTACACTATGGTGCATTGAACAGCCGGAAAAGTAGTATCACTATTTATTTGAACAGAATCTTGCCTTCAAGCTAGTAAATCTTAACTTATATTTAACTACTTTTAAAAGCAGAATATAAAAAAACAAGACACTACCTAAGTAAAAATTTAGCTACTCTAACAAATAAGCTGGCAAGATAACTGGCCAGTTTTATGGTAACTACCCATTTAGGGTGTTGCAATTGAAGACTGACTGGATAGGATCTTTCCTATCCAGTATTAAGTAGATTAGTATGTATATATATGTTATATACATAGGGCCATAATAATCTCACCTATTCACTGATTGCTTAATTTGCATTAAATCGGTACTACACAAAATAGTGTATTTGAGTCGCCCCTTGACCACGATCTCTGTAACGCGGTTGAAACGTTGGGGAAAAGAAAGCAAAAGGTACGCGATAAATATCCGATAAATAATCTTAAATAATACGTTATCAAATCGCGAAAATTTAAAAAATGTTCCAGTTACTAGAAGTTACCTAGCGCTACCCCAGTTAAACTGTGATTGAGCGTAGCTTTTGTGAAGCAATAAGTGCACAGTCGGATTAGGTGCGAGGTTTTACTGCTATGAAATTCAACAAAAGTTTCAAGAATTTCTCAGAATTCAAGGAATTCAAATAAATCAGTCGGGGCAAAGAACAATTTGGTTTGTAGATACTTTGAGCGTTTTAGTAAATGTACAGTGTTTTTAAGAATAAGAATTTGAAAGGAATGTTAAGATTTCTAGTAAACACATAAGTATAACATTTTAAGAATTACCCGTTTTATAAAAGTCATATGTTTAGTAACCCGTTTCTTATTCTGATAGTTACTTTCGTTGTTATAGGTATTCGATAAAAATATAACTGAATCGTAAAAGCGAAGGTAACCTAAAAAAACCTTAAATTTCCTGAAAAGCGTACCACTCTTAAAAACTTCCATGCTTACAACGAAAACACGTGTAAGCTTTTTGTGATCGATTTAATTCCGATAGCGATTGAGGAAATACAGTAACTTTTTTTTCCAGGATTTCGCCAAGAAATGTTTGAACTATGGTATCAGAAAAAAATAAAAACTTCCCACTGGATTTTATCAACACAGAAATAAGTTCGAAAAGATCCGCTATTTTTATATTATTATCAACATAAGCCTAAATTAGTCCACTGCTGGACATTAAAAATAATGTTCTAATCTTGGGCACGACAAAATCGGACATAAAAATATTAAAAAATAAGATTTTTTTCTGAAACCATAACGAACATTATATAATATTGATGTCGCCAAAAATTTCATTTATTTATCACGTTTATTTTTATCTTATTTCTGGCTGTCTCGAGATGCCTCGTCGTGTCTTGGTGTGAACTGACCCTAAGTTACACTCTAGTGAATGCAATGATAAAGTCACCAAGTTGACCCCATTAATAAAAATAAGGTTGTGACGAAATGTGAACTCGCAAAATATATTACATGATTTTTCGTTCAAAAATAGTGTATTTCCATTTGAGAGCACAATTATCGAGTCATTGAGACTTGTCGAGTGCTGGTTCTCGATTTGATATTTTCATGAAAAAGTTTTGGAGTTACTCAAATCACCAACAGAATTCTAGTTGTAAAATTGAATACTATTTGTTTGTTTTTTTTTTGTCTCTAGATATTAGTCTAGGTATAGAATTATATTTTGATTGTATCTAACAATCAAAATATAATTGTTAATTTGGCCTCCACTGTGTGAGATATTTTTTTTTAAATAACCTACCTATTAAATAATATAATTATTATATATAAAACAAACTATTACGCGTTAGTTGAAACAACTTTTAGTAACAAAGATAATTACAAAAAATTAATAGAATTAAATAAAACTAATAAATCATTTATTTCAGACAACACAAAAAAATTAATTTAGGTCCATATTATGTTAGTCAATCTACAAATTATTTATTTAACAGCAAAAAATAATTACAACTAATATTTACACTTACATCTATTTACTAAAAATCTAAGCCGTCACCAGAAGGCAGAGTGCCCAGAATGCTGGCAGCATTGCCACGTTGAATGGCAATGCTAATTCGTTGACCGAAATAAAAACCAGCATTCCGATCACCTGTGGACTCTATTAGTAGTTTTGTAAGATCTTTATAGATAACGTGTGCCCCAGGACCCCAAGGACCTAGGGTTTCCACCCCAAACGGCTCAAATAGGTAACCTCTGTCAAGACTAGCGTATTTTCGCCGTTTGAGGAACTCCGCTGATGTTGCTGCGGAGCCTGCCCTTACTGATGTCCCTGCAAGATGAGAAGGTGCTAGGGTATCTACACACGTAGCATCCCAAACTAAAGGCTGACCCATCTTCCAAGGAATCAGAGTCATACCGTCAGGCCTTTTACCATCATCTCGCATTAGGCCACGTGGTTCGAGAGTAGCTGGCACACTGACGCTGGTAAAAGCCCGACGAATGATGTCATTAATTGAACCATGGCGGGACACACGTCCTGCACTAGAGACACATGCCAGTGCATGGTGACCGAACTTATCAACGGTTTCACCGCACTGGCAACGGTGTGGCACTAGGCAAGGAGAACCTAAACGCAAAGAGGTAGCCACCCGAAATGAGTTATTGTCTAAAAGGGTACCTAAATTTTTGGAAGGCAAAACATATAACCAAAGTCCTGATTCCCACTCGGAAACAGCGAGTAGACGAGCGCGTTCTGATGAGCTGGTAGACGTATTAATAAGATTTTTCCGTACCAACTCACATAGCGGCTCATCCCACAGTCTCTGAGAAGAGAGGACTTTGGGCAGATTAGTTTCAGGACAGGCTATTTTCCAAGACGCTAATGCTTGCTCGAAACCTGTTATTTGACAATTTTGTGAACATTTGGCCAAAATTTTATATATAAGATCCTTTGTACCGTGAATTGAAGACATAAAAGCAGGGAGTGAAACACTAGAAATTTCGCGGACACCTAGACCCCCCAATCTAATAGGAAGAGTGGCCTGGTGCCACGCTCTATCATCTAAAGGTATATTAAAAATTTTGATTAATGTGTCGCGCATGATGCTGTCCAACTGCTGTGTAAGTTGAGGATATTTCCAGAGTTGGGAGCATCGTAAATAGTAAGTGAATTTGGGAACAAAAAGACAGAAACGTAAAATAACAAAAGCCACGTGAACATTGATGTTTTGCAATTTGTCTGAAAAAGAAAGAAAATTTTGAATTTTTTCATAATTAAACTAGTATTTAAAAATTGAATGAGTTAACCTAACTGCAGAGTGTTTAAAACAATCTACAGGTACCTCAACTGATCCATATCAATACCAGTCACAAGCGCGCCCAAAAGACTGGCTGCATGGATTGCTCCGCTGTATATATTAGGCATCAGCATGCTGATGCGCTTTGCCTTATATAAACAGCGGTTTATTATATTTTTCTCCGTGTAAAGTAAAACACCATGGCCGAATTTGCTCAAAAAAGGTTGTGAAAATAATGACCAAATTACGTATGATGTTTGAGTAAAGGTATAACATCATTACTTCTTTGATTGTACCTATTAAATAACATATAATATCTTTCGCAGGTTATTTTAGTCCATTTTTATCGTACATCCAGATAAGTTCGTTTCTACGTCTCCACTTATAGAAGACAATGAATAGAATAAGCTTTCGCTGTTATTGACAGGACATAACCTCAAATACGCAATGTAACGTAGGTCGCAGTGCGTTCGACGTTTTGATAGATGGCTTTGTTTTAGCGTTAATAGGATGAGGTTGCTTCTAAGCAATCATTGATAAATGAGAATACCTACTCAATAATGCCTGATTTACTATAAGTATAAATTCAAGTGCAAGTGACATTGTCACTTGCAAGTCTTACCTCCGAATACTCAAACGCAACTTAAGTCGCGGTTTTTTGACATTATTTTAATGAAAATGTGTCATGTGTGTGTGTGAGACGTTGCGTTTAAGTATTCGGGGGATAGTCTTGTCAAGTGTAAGTGAGTGATAAGTAAAATCACGTATGAAAAATCAGTGCTCGGAGGTATGCGGGACGCGCGTCTAGAACCGCACTCACCCTGAAGAAGTCTCTCGTTAAGGGATGAAACGTTGGTGCTCTACCAACACAAATAAGATTCGTAGTTAGCCCGCTTATATCTGTATTGAATTCGTCAAACAACGATAATTTTATAGTAAAATCACCTTGTAAATGAACGAAATCACTAATTACTTTCACTTTACCAGCACTTGATAGATAACAAAGTGTAAGTTCAAGTTTACGTTCCTATAGTGAGGACCAATATAGGCAGAATGCATTTGTTTATGGAGCTTCCCGCTGGTTTAATTAACATATTGAACTATATCTAATCAACACCAGTACTAGTAAGCTTAGACGACCTCTGTGGCTCGGTGAGAGAAGGTTTGCCTATACCTATCTGCGGAAACTTATAATTGGCCATCAACAATCATAAAAAAAAACTTTAGCCCCAAGCAAAGCAGAGTTTGTGTAATGGGTACTAGATAACTGATATACATAGATAACATACATTACAGAACACAATATATTACATAGATAAATATTTTTTAATGTACGAAATCTTAGTAATTTCAGTGTACCAAGCGGTGTTGAAATTCCGTTTTATTTATTACAAATATTACACTACTCTAGCGAGATTTTTCGAATGATGCCATCTAGTTGCAATTCGATTCTAATTTAGTTTGATGATGATGGATGACTTATGGATGAAACGCCTCCTGTTTATGCCCGTTGGAATTAAACTATTTGTTACCGATTGTGGAAATCATGTGATGATGTTTTAGATACTTTTATACAACAACAATTTATTTACTGAGTCATACGATTCAAACTAATAAATTACATAAAGTCACATAAGACAATGAAAGTATCATCAAAATCACGTAAGAATTTAGGGAAGATATCACCAAAATCTTATGTGATTTTTTGATATTATTAATCGGTCTTTTATCTTCAAAGAAATTGACGAACATGCAAGAAAAAATTACAAACAGGCCAAACATAGAACCTACATAATGAAGTCGATAAAAACCAAAAACTGGTACTGAGGTTAGGGTTACCTACGTGTTCAAGTCCCGTCGAAGTAGGTAGATCTTTTTTTGGGACATTATTAAATTTTCGTAGAAAATTGACACAGTGCGAGTTACGTACATATAGCAGAAAAGCTTAGAACCAGAAACCGATTTAACAATACGAATCAGGTCACGATTGCCTTGTGATGTCTTTACACCGTTCGTTACCCCTATCTCGCCTCCGCACTCCAAAGACGACCGAAGATATTTGGCTCGCACCCGTTATCTCTCTGACATTTCTCCATACAAAAAATTAAATGTAATATTTCTTTCACGCTACAAAACACATCCTTTGGCTCACGAAAGTCGTTTAGATGGCTTTGTTTCCTTTATAGAGCGTTTCTCTTAAAAATTTTCAACATTTTTGTAAGATAAAGCCATTTTACGAGCAGAGTTCAAGACAGTTCAGAAATATTCCCCTTTGTAAGCGCTATGGTATTCTAGGAATTGTATGCAAGTCTTTAAATTGTTTGATATTATCGTAAAGGCAACGGAGCTGGTAGAGGTATCTAAATTGAACAATTTCGTTTAAAATATCCCTGCTTTGATTTTAGCTTTCAGACGTTAGGTATCTAATGTGCCTTTTAACTTAAAAATAGTTTTTTATGATGTTTAGAATATTTATTGAGAACATTAGGTCGATGTACCAAGGTTATTGGCAAAGCTCAAAGATTAAAGAAGCTGAAATTGACGACCTCTGTGGCGCAGTGTGCGAAGGTCTGCCTACGAGGTTGTGGGTTCGATTCCCGCCTCGGACATCTGTGTACATTCACAAATAATGCACATAGTATTCAGGATGTTCCATAATGAGTGGATAACCTTGAAAGTGCTTGTGCGAGGCAAGGCTAATCAAACAAAAAAAAAACAATAATCAAAAAAGTGGATGTTCGATACATCGATCACGTAGGGATATCAGCATCATCAGCAGTTTGACCTAAGTAGGTTACTCGTGCCGCGAGCGCGGACCGAGCGCCTACGCAGGTCAGTGCATCAGCAGCAACCATTACAACCGCACTCATTAACACCATAATTAGTCGTAGTTTTATACAATATAGCTATTGTTCCTAAACACGACTTTTATATTAGCATCCCGGGAAGAGCTAGCCGCGATTCCTACATGGTCCTTCGAGCTTTCGTTCGAGGATTCATAGCGCGATCGTAACAGTCGTACCGTGAGTGCTTCGAACGTACCAGCAGCAATTGGATTGCAGTGATCATAGCTTTACCAGTGAGCTTATTGGAGAGCTAACATCGACACCTGACGTGGGGAGCTACTCAGTCAGGCTAGCAGCAGCAGTGAGCGAACCGCTCACGCCTTCATCAACAGAGCAGCGGAGTCGTGTGGAGCGAACCGCACCCACGACGTACCAGCAGCAGCAGCAGCAGCGAGCCGCCGCTCGCGCCCTCAACATCTTCAGCCAGCACTGCGGTGGGGAGCTACCCACGCAGAGTCCAGCAGCAGCAGCGAGCCGCCGCTCGCGCCCTCAGCATCTTCAGCCAAAACTGCGGTGGGGAGCTACCCACGCAGAGTCCAGCAGCAGCAGCGAGCCGCCGCTCGCGCCCTCAGCATCTTCAGCCAGCACTGCGGTGGGGAGCTACCCACGCAGAGTCCAGCAGCAGCAGCGAGCCGCCGCTCGCGCCCTCAGCATCTTCAGCCAGCACTGCGGTGGGGAGCTACCCACGCAGAGTCCAGCAGCAGCCGTAGGACAAACGGCTTACAAGTAAGAGCGTTCCTGTTACATTCGTTCAAACTTTCACCGACGCTATGGAGGCTCTTTATTTTCAACAAACAGAGTTAGCGGAGAATATTGGGAAAGTTCTTAGTAATTTTAAGAAGGATAGCAGCGAGCGTAAGTCTATAGAATACGGTAAACGCAGAATAGGCGTCCTAGAATCGTATTGGAGAGAGTATGAGCAAAATCACCAAAAGCTTTTGCTTTTCGAAAGAAAAGGTCATAAGTACTTTGCCGATTCTGAGTTTGAGCGAACTTACAATTCGTACCTAGCAGCGAAAACGACGATCGATAGGTTTTACTTAGACTTAGAGCAGCAATTAGGTGTCTCTGAGCCCGGAGAAAACCAGGCTGAAGCAGGTCCATCCAGCGGCAGACAGCAGCGGCCGCAGACCCTGGCACCAGCACCGCCTACCTCCCGTGTACAGCAAGACGAGGAGTTAGGTAACCACAGCAAGCTAGATCTCATGCTACGTAGACAGTTGATTAATTTTAAAGCTTTTATGAAAACTGTCGAAAGCATAGATATAGAGTCCTACCAAGAAAAGTGGGAATACGAAGACGCCCTGCGAGCCTTACAAACTCGCTGGACGGTGGCGGACAACTGTCATTGGGAGATCTTGTTGGAGTTGGGCGAGGACGAAGCGTACGAGTTCAACTACAACAAGCATGAGCGTACCTACAACGGCCTGAGAAAAGCTTTAAGCTCTAGGATGTGGTCAACATCGTATCGCGATAAAACCACACCTCAGATGGATATCCCCGTTTTCTCAGGCAATTTTCAGCAGTGGGTATCGTTCAAGGATCTCTTCGATGAAGCTATCCACAAGAATCCATCCTTGTCAAACGCTCAAAAGATGCAATTTCTTAAGAGCAAAATTAAGGGAGAAGCTGAGCGTTTGATACAACATCTTCCCATCAGCACGGATAACTACGCAACCTGTTGGGAAATCTTAAACCACAGGTTCAACAATAAAAGGCACATCTTCACGTCGTACATCAGCACATTTTACAATCTTGCCAATATACAGCAGCAGTCGTTCGCAGCCATCAAACGACTCCATGACGTCACATTAGAGAGTCTCCACGCCATCAAAAACCTTGGTATAGACACCAAGTCATGGGACCCTCTTCTTGTGTACATTTTGTCTCAGAAGCTAGATAGTGTGTCTTTTGCCGAGTACATAGAATCCTTGAAGAATTCGCGGGAGCTACCGGTACTTCAAGACTTTATGGACTTCTTAGAGAAAAAATTCACTACTCTAGAATCATCATCACATAGACGACAGGATGGAACGCCTAAAACATCATCTGAGCAGCAGCAATCATCTCATTTTCACAATCCTAAAAATAAACCTAATTATACCGATAGTGACAAAGCGCACGAAATTGCGAAATCGTTGCATATGTCAGCAAATAACTGTCCTCAATGCGATTCTGATCACAGGTTAATTAATTGCAAACGATTTCTAGAATTAGCCAAATTAAATTTTTGTACAAATTGCATTTATGACCACGGCGGGGCCAAATGCTACTCAGCGAAAAGATGCCACAAATGTAACGATAATCATCACACAATATTGCATGATTATTTCGCAAATCAATCACAATCAGCTAATTTTGTAGAGCACTCGGAACAGCAAGAGCAGCATAGTATCAGTAATGTTTATACATCTCAGCGAGATGAGCTTTCGGAGATTTTATTAGCAACTGCTTTGGTAAAAGTTACCGCAGCAGATAACAGTCAGCACGTGATGCGCGCACTGATCGATCAGGGCTCGCAGGTCTCGGTTATCAGCGAGAGAGCAGCGCAGCAGTTAGGGTTAAAGCGTGAGAAAAGCAAGGGAGTTATTTTCGGGGTAGGAGAGCGAGAAAATAACTGCAAGGGTAAGTTTAAAATTACTTGTCAATCAACTTACACTGATTTTAAGTTTACCACGGACGCTTTAATAATGAGCAACTTAATAAAAAATCTGCCAAATAAGACTTTCGCCAAACCATCATGGCAGCATATAGCACACATCAGCCTAGCAGACCCGGATTACAATGTGGGTCGACCGGTTGACCTCCTTCTTGGAGCTGATGTTTATTCCAACATCATCCTAGAGGGGTTAATCCGCGGAGAAGCTCAATCGGAACCTCTAGCACAGCATACACAACTAGGATGGCTGCTATGTGGTAGAGTAAAGACTGTCTTCCAATGCAATGTTATCCTGAGCAGCATGAATGATACACATCAGCATTGGAACATGGAAGACACGAAAATGTCGGCAGATGATCAAAAACCTACCACAACACGCCTAGACAGCGGGCCGGGTAACGAAGGAAGTTTACCAGTGAAACCGAAAATCAAGGAGAAACTGGTAGCTTCTAAGGTAAAATTAAGCATAGCACAAGTTAATAATTTAGAGCGTAGGTTAGTTAAACAACAATCCTTAGTTAAGCAATATAAGCAATCATCATCATTTATAAACGATTATCAGCAGCCTAATCAAATGAAGTTAGCAACTTTAAGCAGCAGCAATCAGAGAGCGGAGTTAGCAAGTCTCCTACCTCAACCTAAAACTTCCTCGAGTCACAGTCTTAACGAGCCAAAGTATAACCAAGGTCCAGGCGCACAGCTGGATCGAGCACAGCAAAAAGGTGACGTCATCGAACGATACAGGTTCCGTGACGCATCGACAAAGGTGATGTTTGGCTGGACTCAAGGTTCTCCGAAACGCTGGAAGCCTTTAGTAGTAAACAGGGTGAGGAAAATTGAAATCACTATGCCACCAGAGTGTTGGCAAAATATAAACAGCAAAGAAAAGCCAGTCGACGACGTAGCGAGCCGTGGTCTGACGTCATCACAGCTGACAGAGCGTCGGTTGCGGTGGCAAGTTCCTACCTTCTTAACGTTGAATAACTTCAAGCCAAAGCAGCAACTACGTGAAGTTTCAAAGCAACGAAGAAGTTAGGAAGCACGGAAACGTAGCTTGTAAAATCTCCGATAGCAGCAGCATCATCATCAAAGTTTTACTAAATCATCACAGCTCGTTTACTACAGCGGCTCGTATAGCAGCATGGATACTGCGGCAGTTGTTAACCTTTAATGTTGGTAAACAAAGCCGGCCGGAGTATCTCACATTACACAGCTTAGATCAGCAAATAACAGGTGACTAAAACATTTACAGCGCAATGAATTATATAATGACGTAGAATACCTACATAGCAGCAAGTCAAATCACTTAGTAAAGTAGTATAATCAAATCTATATAATTTATCTAAAGTACAAAAGAAAGCAGTAAAAGCGGAAGAGGAAATTAGTAAGCAAAATAAAGCACAATCATCAAACTCTAGCAAACAATTAGGTAGAAATAAGCAGCATCCTAAATTTATTAACGTTGCATTTGCATGGATCTTTTTATGAGCATCATTTGGTCCAGCGTACCAGCTAACTTAACATAATTTAGCAGCAACCAGTCGTTATACTACGACCCGGTAGGAAAAATGTAATTCAAGTCCGCCAAGTCAGCAAGGCCGGGCTCATTCACCTATCAAAACAAAGCACAGCAAAGGGGCGTGACGTCACTCTATATTCTTATCAACAACGTAGAACGTTCAATCTCAAATCGAACTTAGTACCTATACCTACAAACATAGCTCCGATACAGCATCACATCTTCAACGTTACGATACCGTTCATCGAACTCAGTCAAGATCATCACCTCAACTCGTCGCTACAGCAGCTCGGCGAGCAAATCAGCGCGATGAAGGAAGCAGCACAACAGGAGGTGACCTTAACAACGCACGATATTCACCAATACGCAATATCGTACAGCGTATTAGCAGCAGGCGTCGCAGCGTTCCTGGCATTCCTGTGGAGGCGAAGCAGACGAGCCGTCAGCGCGTCCTCCGCGCGCGCCGAGGAGCCTGTGCGCGACCCCGCGCCCGCTCCCATGCCGCCACCTGCGCCTCTTCCGCCGAGGGAGGCGTCCTCCAGCAGAGCCAGTGTTAGTGCGCGTAACCAACCCGTGTCTGAGCTAGGGCATAGTGCGAGTGGGACCGTGCGGTGGTCCAGTTTACGTGATATAGACACAATAACTTTGCCCATCAGCAAGCAGCGACCCAGCAGACAATCAATTTTTACTATAGAATAGGGATTAGTTTTGTAACCTAGCCATCAGCAATCATTTAGATAAAGAAACATTAAAGCATTGTCCTAACATTCACCTAGCCTAAGCAAAACATTGATCACCTATGTAATACTAACCCCCTCAATTGTAGCGCCTCATCTCATTCTCATCTCGTACCTCGCCCTCGGGAGTATGTTCGATACATCGATCACGTAGGGATATCAGCATCATCAGCAGTTTGACCTAAGTAGGTTACTCGTGCCGCGAGCGCGGACCGAGCGCCTACGCAGGTCAGTGCATCAGCAGCAACCATTACAACCGCACTCATTAACACCATAATTAGTCGTAGTTTTATACAATATAGCTATTGTTCCTAAACACGACTTTTATATTAGCATCCCGGGAAGAGCTAGCCGCGATTCCTACAGTGGAAAAATAAACAAAAATAAAGCAAAACAAGTTCATCGCACTTTCATGGTTAGTAATTGACTCATTGTGGCACACCCTGTATTATTTATGACTGAATTTCTATAAAACTTTTCAAACATCCAAGATAATGAATAACATTTCGCAAAGAAAACATTTTATGGGTATAAAATCAGAACCTCTCTGACATCACAAAGAATTTTATTTTGATTCCACTTTCCCAAACACTAACAGGCCACTAACGCTTGGTTCATTCAGCAAATATTCATACAACCGCGATGGGGTGAATTCTAATAGGGTGAAATGCATTGCAAATGCAACGGCGTAAAGAATGAGTTTTTGTTGTTTTCAATTCTGACGATAAATGTTTACATAGTAAGTACCTAAATGTTATCTGATTTTAAGACAAAAATCCATGAGCAATATTTTCGTTTTACTTTGAGTTATTTGCCACCTATAGTTTTATTTGCTAATTTAATAATGCTGGACAATTCACAAAGCTTTATCTAGCCCCAAGCTAAGCAGAGCTTGTGTTATGGGTACTAGACAACTGATATACATAATACATACACATACATAATACTTATACATAACATAGATAGATGTCTTTTATTATACATAGAAAACGACCAGAACACCCTGAACAAATATCTGCAGATCGTACACACATTTGCCCCGAGGCGGGAATCGAACACGCAACCTCCTGCGTCGCAGGCAGACCTTCGCCCACCGCGCCACAGAGGTTGTCTGTAATTATGAAGATTGTTTTATATTTTCACCAGACCCTATTGCCTAGTTCGTAGCAGGATACGCCACGAACAGGTTAGGTAAGGAAGACTTCAACATCTCGTCTCGACTGAAAAGATGGTACGTTTAGGTTGGGGCTGTCTAAATAAATAGGATAGAAAGTGTATAGTTGTGTCATTCCATTGCCATTTTCAACTCTTCCGCAAAAGACCACCATGCCATGCCATCTATTGAGTTCTAAGTTTAATATAGATTATTTCTTTATTGAAATTGCCTGCTTAAATATGTTATGTTTAGCGATAATTAATAGAATATGATGTACCTACCTGACTATATTTATAATTTGTGAAATAGGCTTAAGTTCGTTCAAATAATTAAATTAGAATTAAATTAAATTTAAGTTATCCGGGTTTATTCTATAGCTTGTTACCTACTCAGTGATAATATAGCTTTCAAACAGCAACAGAATTTTTTAAATCGGTCGAATAGTTTTAAAGTTTTCGTCGTTAAATACAAAAATACAAATCTTTCCTCTTTATAATATTAGTAGAGTAGATGAGTTCAACTTGCCTTTCTATTTTTTACAAAACATTCATTAGTATTTGGTTACAAACACTATCATATTTCTTTATTACCGGTCATATAGAGCATGTTGCTTATAGTCCATCGTATTTCCAGCGTAAAGCCTCGAAGGCTCAGTTATGATTTATACCAGTCTCAGGCGATACAGTGAAGGCTGTCTTGGGAGATTTATAAGGTAACCCTCTGACCCATGTCTCTGTAACGTGGATGTTAGTGTAAAACTTACCTTATGGCTTTGTGTGGAGATCTAAATTTAACTTGTTTGATGTCATGGGCTTATCAAACTTCAAAAAGATTGTGCATTCTATTTTTACCTTTTGATTTTGTATTGTAAGAGCATTTTGCAAGTAAATGGTAAGTACCTACGTTAGTACAAGTCACAGGTCGTATTTAAAAGAGAAATTGTTTAACCTCTCGAAGTATTTTCTATACCTTGACGGAAAAAATAGATCTGTAATGAAAATTAAAATGTTTATATTGGGAAGCAGTTGAATATTGTCAAATCTATTGCTGGTCCTAATTGATATTTTAACTCAGAATATACATATCTTGGGATTTAATTCAGCAATAAGTTAACAACACTAGCAATTTAATTATATCATGTTGCGTCAGCAGTTCGAGAAACTTTCCTAACACAGTGCCAAAGCATTTTCTGAGTGGGGAACTTCACAAAGAAAAAACTATTTATCCTCTGTGACAGACGGAGGGAACAGAAAATTGCTGACGTGCAAAAGTAATTTTATTTGGCGAATGAGGATCGCATGTTTTTTATTCACCCTTCAGGGTTTTCAATGGGTTTGTTTCGGCTACCATATGCGGCTCGACCAAGGTTGTATGGTAATCAGCTTTGGAAACTTCCATTACTTTTTCTTTCAACGCCCGAAAACTAAGCAATGAAAATAAACTTAGATCTTCGGATACTAAAATGCTGTTTGAGGAAAACGGGAAAGGAAATGTGTTTACACCATTTAGCTTGGGATTAAGACAAAATGGATTATGTTTTGGAATACCAAACACTTATCCTTTAATATAACAAACAAATATATTTGACATCATCATAGATAGATATAACTTTATTATACCATCAGTTAATATACAAAAATAATTAAACATAAACTTAATACTAAAACTATATATAGTGGCACAATCGGCGGCCTTATCGCTAACAGCGATTTCTTCCAGGCTTTCTTCCATCATCATCATCAGTCTATATCAGTCCACTGCTGGACATAGGCCTCCCCTAATGAGCGCCATAGCTCCCTGTATTCAGCTTGCCGCATCCAGTATCTGCCACCAGTCTTTCTGATGTATTCGTTGCGATGTAAATTTATTATAAATACTAAATTTACTACCGCATTGTTGAATTTTTTTCTTTCTTTCAGCTATTTCTCAGAAATGGAAAACTTAACATTGGTTATTTATTTCAGCACAACAAAGTCTGATTTTTTATTCGACAGATTTTTTAGATTCCTGACAAATATCTCAAAATCCAACATGTCACAAACATTTTAATCAAACGGTTTAGAAAAATAACAGTGAAAATTTTAAAGTCAAAGGCAATTTATCTGCCTATTTGGCTATCTAAAACCATTGCTGGCAACCCTGTCATTAATAAATCTGGTGTACAATGACGACGGGGTAATTATTCACGTCAGTTCGCGATTGTAACGGCGACAATCTGTCATTTTGCGAGTTCGCGAGAGGATACAGAGGTTAGAATCATTTGAGTGGTAATTTTTCGATAATTGACGCCAAATTAAATGTTACCAAATTTAACCAATTATTGAACAAATAAATCAATCAAGGACTTGATAAAATCCGACTATTTATTCATAAAACAATTTCAAAGGCTGCAACCTACTACATGGTGAGTATCTGGCGCAGAGGATCAGCATTGCCTTGCCATACAGCGGGGCAATGCAGCCAGTGTCTTGGGCACGCTTCCGAGTGGTATTGATATGCATCAGTTGAGCTACTTGGAGATTGTTTGCAACAGTCTGCAGTTAGCCTAATCTTATCAATTGTTAAGACGGTACCCGGAGCCAAAATAGCGCCACCACCTATCTTATCTTATTATTTCGTTGAACAAAGGTAATTTTACAATTGTGAATGGGAAATTTGTGATACCTAAGCTTTTTTTAAAGCCTCTATCATAATTTTGTTTTGTATAGTTTAAGAGGAGATGTGATAATTGAGTTTGGTGGCCACAAAGTGCAACATCGTATCTCCCCCTAAACTATACAAAATAAAACTATGATAGAGGCTTTAAAAAAAGCTTATAGTAGGTATCACAAACTGCCCATTGAAAATTTTGATATTACCTTTGTTCAACGAAATAATAAGATAGAATAGGTAGCGGCATGGTAGCGGCGCTAGTTGTCGTATCGTCGTTGTAGTATCGTCTCAATACAAGTTTTTACACTTTATAAAATTATGTTCAATTGGTTTTTGTTTAATTTGTTGATAATACCAATTTATACCTTAAAAAATCTTAACGGACTTTATGAAACTTCTAAACCACAACTCATACTAAAATGTTATCCTACAAGTTTATTGTTTGTGCGATAGTAAAGCGGTTAGAGCGGAGATAAAAGGACATTGGTCGTCATCAAGTCGTAGCGTCTTCAAGTATCGAATAACTGGGAATCTAGAGCGGACATAGACGAATCTTAGCAGAAGAACCACTTTTTTGCTGGACAATTCACATAGAATTATCTAGCCCCTAGTTAAACAGAGCTTGTGTTATGGGTACTAGACAACTGATATATAGAATACAATACATTACATAGAGAGATATTTTTTTTGATATATAGAAAACGACCAGAACACCTGCAGATCGTACAAATATTTATCCCAAGGCGGGAATCGAACCCGCAACCTCCTGCGCCGCACGTTAACTTTCGCCTACCGCGCCACAGAGGTCGTCAACTTCTGATTAAATGAAGATTTAAACACTTACTTTAAAAATCTGTCAACTATAACAAAGCGTCTTCACTATCTCTGAAGCTCGGGTTACGGATTATTGGGATTACGTGCGAGCACGTAAATGTGTAGGACAAACTTGCGTATAGTCGCCGAGCATTGTCTGTGATTGCCAGTCGAAGATTCTTGTCAACATAGGATCCTAGGATCTTGCCAGTGTAATCGCAGCGATAGTCAAGTTGTTGGTTTTTTGGGCTCGCATCAAAAGGAAGTAAAGTAAAGTGTCATTTATTGCATGAAATACATATAGGTACAGGTGTTGTTATAAATCTATTATATGTGAGTGAATGTATGTAATAATGTACCTTTACGCTGTCAGTATACAAATGATAAAAAATTAAAAACAATAATAAATTAAACATAATTATAGCTTGCAATAAATGTATAAAATTGAAATAGAAATGAATGTTTGATGAAAGTAACTTAAAAATAAAGAATCTCATGTAGCAGAAAACTCTTTGTCTTAAAAGCCTGCCTCTCTAATAGTTTTATTCTAATTAGTTTAGCCAGTAGCTATATCGAAAAAAGATATTGGTGGCCACCAAGGGCAACTTCAATATTCTGCCTAAACCTAATCGATCGAATCGATTGATGAAGAATCGAGTAAAACTATTTTCTATGACCTACTGTGTGTAATTCCTCTGTAGCCCTTAAGAATCGGATCACGCCCTCAGCTGGGATGCCCGCCATGAGTGTTGGTACGTGCCGCTCGGATGAATATTTTTCATCGCCGTTGTTTTTTGACACTCACGAACCTATTGGACTGATCGTAGCTTTTATACGATGTGAAGGATCTATTTAGGTCAGGGTAAAATATTGTTTACATTTTATATGATCTTTATAATAAGTGAATATTGCTATGATCCGACTCGCGGTAGGAATGGGACGGACAAAGCTATAGTAAAGTATATACCTAGTAAAGTTTAAATTACATTTCTCATGATGATCCGCGCGTTGATAATATGAGGTGGAATCTCGTCAATGTAAGTCAGCGACTGCTTTTGTTTCAGTTCAAAATGGTTACGCGTTACACTTAGACAAGTCAAATTTAATAAAAAAAACTCATGGCGGGTTTTTTTTTTATTAAATTTGACTTGTCTAAGTGCTTATTTTGTAAGCCTAAAGAAATAAAGTTATTTAGTTTGAGTTTTCCCATGTAAGCCGCCCGTGCAGAAGCATAGCCATACGGAAAACAGTTAGATTGTAGGTGTATATTTTTTAGGGTTATTAATATTATTACTAAGACTCCGCTGTCCGTCTGTCCGTGTGTCACCATGCTTGTATCTCATGAACCGTGATAGTAAGATAGTTGAAATTTTCACAGATGATGTATACTGCATGCCGCTACAAATACTAAAATTCTGAATAAATAAATATTTAAGCGGGCTCCCATACAAGAGACGTTAGTTTTTAACTAGTTTTTTGCTCGATTTTGCTCGACGCTGGAAATATTTACAGAATATTTAAATATTTAATCACTTTACAAATAAATAGGTAATTAAATTACCTCCCACCCTCAGTACGAGTGTGCTCTAACCAACTAAGCCACGAAACCACTACTTACTTACTTAGTTGGTTAGAGCCGTGGTTAGAACACACCGTACGGATGGGGCGCGGGTTCGAATAATGCCGAAATTGAAAATATTTAAGACATTATTAAATTTTCGTAAAAAATTTGCCCAGTGCGAGTAATGCACTATAAATCAAAAAGCTAAATATCTATTTCGTGTTTCTGGGTACAAATTATTGTATTTTCTCTTCTTTAATTGACAATTAGCCCTCAAAAACTGCTGAAAAACCACAACCAGAGCTGTTGTGGTCTACGAATAAATAGTAGGTAGTGGTTATTTGATAGCTTGACACCCGTTGAATAAAAGCGGTTAGCGGTTGGTCGTTAGTTAACTCTGCAGGACCTTTAAGTAAAATTAATCTAAAGGACTCTGTATACCAAACCTACCGTTACAAGCTGAAGAAGCCTGTGTTTTGTCAACTTATGGGGTTGCCACCGATAACTTTGCCTATACATTTTAAGCCATAACTAAGCTCTAAGAAAGTAATTGAACGTAGGCTGCTACGAACTTTGACTGAGCTAGTGTTATAGACCATTTACCGTAAGATGTCCCTTGCTATATTGTCATTAAATACTTTAAAACAATATTGTCATCATCATTAGATTTTGCCCTCTGTTGGCATCAAAACTCTTGTGCCACTCTTTACGGTCCTGCATGGTTACAGATTCTCCACCGTCAGACGTCCCTACCGTGCTGTTGGCAACTCCCAAGACAGGAGACAACTTACGGTGAAAGGTCTGTGTCTGTGGCTCAGACGAAAGAAATCACGTCCCCTTAGGGTAGTCAATGGTCAATCTTTTCACTTTGTCTCACGGTTAAAAGCTGTTACCTAAAGCGGCATATTCGGTGTAACCCTCGGCCAGGCTAAATGCAAGGAACAAACTTGAATCCATTTTAAAGTTACTTCCGGCGGGGCTTTTAGCGCAATAAATGCCTTCCTTCCTCCACTTTCTTAAAAGTTTCCTTTAAAACAAAAAGATTTGTTTCTTATCCTAGAACAGCGGCCATTTCTTAGGTTCATTGTTGCCTGAGCGGATCTCAACCGCAGTGGCTGTGACAATGGTTTTCCGCTTTCCAATTTACTTTCATGCCTTTTCACCGAGATTACCGGTACCCATTTGTATTTTACTCATATTTCAAATATAATATGCTTGCGTTTTGGTAAAGGTTTTTTTAAACTTAATGTTTCTATCTCGCAAACCTTTGGCATTGTAGTTTATATAATTATTATAAAAATAACTAATTGCACCTTGGTATAACACCAACAAACACATATTATATTTGAAATAATTAATAAATAAATCATTATCATCATCAGCCTATATTAGTCCACTGTAACTGTAACATAGTAATTAAAAAATGCTTGACAATTCACACAGCGTTATCTAGCCACAAACTAAGCAGAGCTTGTGTTATGGGTACTAGATATCTGATATTCGTATTATAAAACAAAACATAGATAGATATACTATTATACATACACTAGTTCCTGTTCCCGTGGGAATTCCGGGATAAAATATAGCCTAGTGCCAAATTTCATTTAGATCCGTTCAGCCGTTCTGGCGTGATTGAGCAACAAACATCCATCTATTCCTCTAAACTTTCGCATTAGTAATATTCGTGTGATTGAAAACGATCAGAACAAACACTTGTCCCGCGAGGCGACAATCGAACCCGCAACCTCCTGCGTTGCAGGCGGACCTTCGACTACCACGCCACAGAGGTTGTCGTATTTATAATGGTTATATCCTCTTTCTACTGTATAAACGGACACCTTAAAAAGCCGCTCTATGTGCATTTAACGACAGTTCTGTAGAGCCG
Organism: Eupithecia vulgata; assembly: GCA_946478455.1. Taxonomy (NCBI): domain Eukaryota; kingdom Metazoa; phylum Arthropoda; class Insecta; order Lepidoptera; family Geometridae; genus Eupithecia; species Eupithecia vulgata. Next base: position 3,248,535 of record OX297869.1, on the reverse strand, counting down.
ATTTTGCAGAACTATTCGAAATCCGTATAGAAACGGGGAAATTTTCCGATTTCTTTGTTAATCCCTGCTTCTACCCTTTGTTTTATCTTGCAATAAGTAGTTCTGTATTTGCCTTTGTATTGCAACTCGCTACGAGGACGGTTTGAGATAATCTGCTGCATTGTTGTTGGTTTTGGAACTTTGTTTTGCTATTGGGATTGCGATTCTATTACGAGAAGAATTAAGATTTGAACCCATAATCCAAATGCATGCTACACAACACAACTTTAAAAATTAAATCTTCCCTTTTGGTTCATAGTTCGAACGTAGTTAGTTTTGGTCGTCGTGCACTGCCGCCCGCATTCACTGTCCGGCCTCACACAGACCCGCAGGTCGACTTCTGCATCTTGGGCCATGAAAGTGTAAGTATATCGAATTCACTGCCCAGACTCACACGGACCCGCAGATTGACTTCTTGGGCTATGAAAGTGTTAGAATATATCCGCGACGAAATGAACCGACCGTGTAAAAACCGCTATTTATCATTTCAGAACCTTTTACTCTCAATACCTTTTGACACGCCCTATTTGAGTACCATTGTCTTTAAACATTACCATCAATGCTAAGACTTAAAAATTTACACAATTATTGCAATGAAATAAATGATTATGAATAATGAGATAAACCTTTATCCGGTGAACATCTACATAGGTGCATGAAACTTCCAAGCATGTCAATATTAACAATATTTTTTTGCGATGGTATGTAAATATATAGATTACCTACACGAGTGAGTAAACACTGTGAAAAAAAAACGGCCAAGTGCGATCGGACTCGCGCACGAACGGTTCCGTACCATTATCTCGGAAAAAAAGCAAGTTTGTTATATGGGAGAACTTTTTAAACTTTCGTGATTTGTTAACATATTAATCAATTTAGTTATCTTTAATTTGTTTTATTAGTTTAGTATTTGTTGAGCGGTAACAGAAATAATGTATTTCTGTTATCTGTGAAGATTTCAACTCTCTAACTATAACGGTTCATGAGAGCCTTTTGACAGACGGACAAACTGACGGACAGCGGAGTCTTAGTAACTGAGTTCCGTACCCAAAGGGTAACGGGAAAAAACATTATACATCAAATACTTTATACTTATTATATTTGACGACCTCAGTAGCGCAGCGGGCGAGAGTCTGCCTGCGACGCAAGAGGTTGCGGGTTCGATCCCCGCCTCGGAACAAATTTGTGTACGATCTGCAGAAATTTGTTCCGTTGGTCTGGGTGTTTTCTATGTATAATAAAAAATATCTATCTATGTAATGTATAATATTACGTATATCAGTTATCTAGTACCCATAACACAAGCTCTGCTTACCTTGGGGCTAGATAATGCTGTGTGAATTGTCCAGCATTATTTATTATTTATTTATTTATTTATTATTTATGGGGTATGTTTTTAAGGTAATCATGATGGTATTAATTTATTAATTTTATGGACTTAAAAATAGGACACATTTACAATAACAGTTTCTAGGGTACCATCAGTTGTCAAAGAATTCTTTGAGCGAATAGAAAGCATTTGATTCCCAGAATTTTTCCTTAAAAGTTCTTCTACATAACGCTAACTAACGTCTATCTCACATCTAGTTAAACTAAAAACGTTCAACTGAAACCTATTTCCGCGGAGAAGTATTAAATTAGATGGACTTTACATTCCATTTATAAACATCGGAAGAAATCTCAACGTTTAAGCTCCAATCAACTTCTGTGAGAGGTTTTTTACAGCGAAAAAGGAAACTCAATTAGCGTTCGTCTGTCCGTCCGTCCATCTGGAATGTATTTTAAATGACCTGACATTTCGATTAATAAAACTTTTTAACCTTTCGCGATTTGATAACATATTTGAGCCTTCAAAAGTAATATATAATTAAAAACGTGGAAGAGCGAAGCCAGTATTTCCATAATACTTAAAAGGTGTCTTCTACTATGATTATGACTATGTATACTTTATTGATGAATAAAACATTTTGTATTTGTATTTTGTATTTGAGTCGCCCGTGACCACGATCGCTGTAACGCGGTTGAAACGTTGGGGAAAAGAAAGCAAAAGGTACGCGATAAATACCCGATAAACAATCTTAAATATTTCGATTAGGTAAAGTTCAAAACTTTTTATAGTTAAAAAAATAGTTAAGACGGTCTGAATATCTAAGGTCGCCAAAAAGAGGCCTTATTTAGCCGTAAGAAAAGGATATTTCACCCTTTTTTGAAAATTGTCACTATTAAGTTCCTTTTATTAGTGCTAATGAACCATTACGGTAGGGAGTCGCCCAGCGACTATGCTCAGAGTTTCTCTGAAGGATAGGATTCGTAACGAATACATCCGACAGAGAACTAAGGTTATCGACATAGCTCAAAGGATTAGCAAGCTGAAGTGGCAGTGGGCTGGCCATATCTCAAGAAGAACTGACAACCGCTGGGGTAAACGTGTTCTTGAGTGGAAACCGCGACTCGGCAAACGTAGACGCCCTCCGACCAGGTGGGATGACCATTTGCGAAATACTTCTGGCAGATGCTGGATGCGGCAAGCTGAAGACAGGGCGCTATGGCGCTCATTAGGGGAGGCCTATGTCCAGCAGTGGACAAATATAGGCTGATGATGATAAATGAACCATTAAAAATACAAAATTTGTCATCAACCAATAAGAGCCCTAAATAAGCTTTTAAAATTTTCATTGTCGCCTAACTTGACGAAAATGCTGGACGCAATTGGACGCCTTAATGCTCTGTGATCATGACGTCGTCAGTTGGATGTTTGTCCTGAACAATTGCGCTGACGTTGCTGATGACAGTTGATACCTTGCCTACACAGCCGAATGACATAACTACAAAGCACCTACTACGTCACGGTGTTTACAACAGATTAATAAGACTGAAAACTGTGAATTGAATTTTTAAATATATTTTGATATTTTATGAACTAAATCGAACTGTAATATTCCGACTGCTTTTTGCCTAATCTATCTCAAAAATATATTTTTAGTTTTTTTTTCTCATATCGAGTAAAATACCCTATTCAGCCCTCATAGGCTTATACTTAACCCGTGGATATAGCGAGAGCCGATATACAGCTGATGTGTATTCTACCATTTTAAAAGAGAATTTCATATAGTGAACACAATTTTCATATTTTAGTTTCACCTCGTTTCCCAACACGGTAAAACGCAAATGGTAAAATAATTTTTCAGCGGTTATTCAAACAATTTATTTATTGTCCGCAATTTAAAGCATTTCCCATGGGACACAAAATAACTATCCTACATCTGGTAAGTCTGTATTTTCCCGTCGTATTTTTCCCGTGATTAAATTAGTCGGAAATACAAGACAGCGTAGTTTGCCCGCGGGACGAACAAGCGGAGGAATAACGTTTAAGGCTTGCATCTACTGAAGCAATACTCTCGAGCTTAGAGTTAGCTTCAAAATAAATCAACGAATCTGAACAAAATCTAAATTCTAAGAATTATAGTGCTCTGGGTATCTCTAAGAAATTAAATAAGTTCCCAAAAAAAATTAATATCAGAAAAAAAATTGGGAACTTTTTGAATTTTTAGAGATACCCAGATCACTATAACAATCTATATTAATCTCATGGGGGGTAATGCCCATATTCCCCTCGCTTGGCATGCGGGTTGGGGATCGCAGTTCGGTGTTAGGTCTATTCTGCAAGAGGCGCTGCTGCCTGCCCCCCGCGGAATGTCCCTTGGTCGCGTCCTACGACACCCACAGGATGAATCAGGGTGGTGCAAATTCTAAGCCGGCACCACACGGCGGATTTAATTCGCTTGAATTATTTTCTCTAGTGCTTATAACCTGATTCTACATAAAATTGACACTTCAGTGGACAGTGGATTTTAATAACCTCGACCACAGGTTACAAGGCAGTGGCTACAGCTCAGTGTCATCAATTGTGGAGCAGTGGTCTCATTTAGGAGTCTTGTAAATTGGCTCCTATCTTCATTTTCCTTGGCATTATTGGTTATTTATTTTTAATTGGACTGGAAGCTAACCACTCTGTTTTATTTTCTGAGATCGCAAACAAACCTCTTTTGTTACGAGATATTTATTTGTCAAATAAGGTAAGAACTTTGTTTGTCAAATAAAATTATGCTCTATTCGTACCAAGATAATTTCCATTACTAAGCGAGGTGATTTCATTGTTTTGGTTACCATACCGCTTAATTTGCTAACATAACATTGCTTGTTCTTATTTTGATATGGAACCGTATACTGTTTGTTCCATTAATAGGGTATATGAAAAGATTTTTTTATATCAATTATTTATTTTATTTCATTATCCAAAAATAGTCTTTAAAATTACTATGAAAAAAAAAACGATTCATAAAACTGCACTCAGTTGCGGATGATGAAAACACTGCCCTTTTTTAGTGACATCACCGTTCAGTTTGTCAACTCAAAGTGCTTCTGTTCCTTCAATCAAAATAAAATTAAAACAAATAAATTATAATAAATTTCTTTTTCTTAACCCGGCGATCATTGAGCGGGCAAATGCCAGTATTGAATAAAGTGCCCGAATAGGCCAAATATCGAATAATAGCCGAGCATTTGTGGCAATTCTAGTTTATTCTTGTTATGTGTATGCCTCCCCAAAGCCACAAGTCAACACGAAGGTAAATCAAGTAAACGGCTCAGCTACGCATTACCATATTTGATTGGACACCCCCAATATGTGCTGCATTTTCACATTTGAATTTATTGCCAGACTATGTTTGTATATGGTGTTGAGAGCAAAAGGTAAATACGTGCAGTTTGACATATGGATGATTAATTAAAATTCACCGGCATTTGTCACTGACGAGCTATGGTTGCGCAGAGAGTGAAGATTTTAGTGTCACATTTACACGCTTATTACTTTTTCGTATTACAATTTACTTTAAGACCTAGGGGCAGCGACGGCCAAATAATACCAAAAATACCACTGGAAATCATTGGATGCGACTTGCAAGGTAGCGAAAGAAGTAGGTTGTCAAACAGGATTTCAACAATACATACACCAAAAACCTTTCAATTTGATGATCAATGTGACTACGTTTAAACTCAACAGTTGGTGTAAGCCTCATTTAATTTATTAAAGGTTTTCTGAAGGTTGACACAATCTAAAGAAACCTTAGGCCCGATGTTTGAAGGCTTGCTCAGTCATAGATAGATAAATAAATAATGCTGGACGTTTAACACAGCATTACCTAGCCCCAAGCTAAGCAGAGCTTGTGTTATGGGTACTAAGTAACTGATATAATTAATATAATACAATATATAGATTATAGATAGATATTTAGATCTTTTTATTACACATAGAAAACGACCAAAACACCCTGAACAAATGTCTGCATATCGTACAAACATTAATCCCGAGGCGGGAATCGAACCCACAACCTGCGCCGTCGCAGGCAGACCTTTGCCGTCATCGATCTATAATTGAATAACGCTATTATGGCATAAAATGTAACTCTAGCATAGATCTGTGACTAAGACAAGCTTTCATAATTAATATCTATTCATTCATCTTTATCTATTATTTAATATAGTATAAAATAATATATAAGTACACTTCATTTACACTTACATCTATTTTCTAGAAATCGAAGCCGAAGAGTTAAGCAAGAGTAAGCCTAAGAGTTTTGTAAAATCTTTGTATATAGCGTGTGCCCCAGGACCCCAAGGACCTGGGATTTCCACTCCAAACGGTTCGAATAGATAACCTCTGTCAAGATTAGCGTATTTTTGCCGTTTGACTCCGCTGATGTTGCTGCAGAGCCGGCCATTACTGATGTCCCTGCAAGATGAGAAGGTGCTACGGTATCTACACACGTAGCATCCCATACTAAAGGCCAACCCATCTTCCAAGGAATCAGAGTCATACCGTCAGACCTTTTACCACCATCTCGCATTAGGCCACGTGGTTCGATAGTAGCGCTACACTGACGCTGGGTTCTATTCATTTGGGTAATGAAGATTATTGATTCTGATTCAAAATGCCCGAGACGCAGCAAGAACCTTGAGTTCTTTAGTAAACTGCACCTGTACACAACAGGTGCATAAACATTTCCATAGCCTGATCTACACTCGAGTTTCCCCTCTCATCTTTAACTAAAAAAAAATACTTCCTTTAATTTTTAGTCACGACGCGGAAAATAGAGTCATCCAGTAGAGGGGTTACAACATTAATTACTTTCACAAACTTATTAAGTTCAAGCTCATTGGCTTCACCTTTAATCCCTAACTTTGAGGGTTGACTTTCCGGGAGGTTTTTGTTAGGGGTGACCATCTTACCTATTTTAATTTAACAAGCTTTTGCGTGCGGTTTTGCACACTATTCTATTAAAATATAAGGATGAAAATATTTAGAAACGATTACGCGCAAATCCTTCTCAGGTAAAAAAATATCTAACAAATTGTAGTCCGGGTTGTAGAAGAAAAAATGAAAAAAATCAATCGAAACAATTATTCGTCGTTGCTTCGTTTCTCAGCGTGACATCATCAGGACACCACAATACTGGACTTCGATTTTAGAGATTCATAAGCTTTTATATAAAAAAAAAAAACAAAAAAACAGATAAAGCTACTTGCGCTAAAAAAAAGCTACTTAATACGATAGCTTTTGCCCAGATTCCTGAAAAATCGTCGCTTTTGTCCATCCCCAGGATACAATGTGAGAATATTTAAATAATGTTATTGAGTATTTTTAATGAATATCATTAAAATTTAAAAAATCGTTTAGTAGTGTAAAAAAAAATTACATTATAATAATGGCTTTCATTATTGTTACAAAAAGGCATTTTGTATAGAATTTACCATTGTTTAAACTTTTTTTAACATTAGTTTAAAAATGCAAGATGGTAATCCTATCATGTTGCATTTTTTTAACTAGCAACCCTATGTACCGAGTTTCATCTTAAAATTGAGTCCATTTTAGTAATTGCCGATTGATATCGCCAATATTGAATTAATGGAGAAAGAAATCGCCAAGTCCGATCGATCTGTCTTGCTCTGATAAAGTTAACGAAGTCAGGGTTCAATTGATTTTGAATGTCTGCTGATGTTAAATTGGATTTAAGCATGCAGATTTGATCGAGCATCGTTATCAGTAAATAATTAATTTAATGTTAAACCCAACACACTGTTCTTTATAATATTAATTAGCTACTGCCCATGGCTTCGCACGCGCTTTTTAAGTAGTCTATGTTAGTTTAAGTACTAACAAATGCACTACTAACATAGATTGAGGTAAGGTTGAGGTATGCCTCAACCTTATGCCTATAATAGTCCACTGCAGATAATCGCCTTTTTCGAATCGGCTATTATCTTGTGGAGGGTAATGTCAATAATCCCCACGCTGGGCATGCGGGTTTGGGATCACAGTTCGGTGGTAGATCTATTCTGCAAGAGGCGCTGCTGCCCGCCCTCCGGTGTATGTCCGTTAGTCGCCTCCTACGATAGCCACGGGAAGAATTGGGGTGGTGCAAATTCTAAGTCTTCACCACACGGCAGTTAGTACATAGGCTACTTAAAATATATTTTTAATGGTATGCTGGACTGTATGGTACATATTAGTTTATGTACCACAATAGTCCAGGATACCATTCAAAAACTGCTAAATTCATTATGATCTATTTAGCCATTTAGAAGTGAAAAGACAGACAGAATGAAGATAACTTTATTGTACAAAATATAAACATAAATAAAAAGTCTTATAACTGAAGAAAAATTTACTTACAGTACAAAACAGATGCTAGAGATAGAGATAGAGATTTCTTCCATTCAATCTTGAACAGACAGACAAAACCTAAACCTAAGATCCCATTTAAGAAAATGTTAAAAATGTAGAATATTTTATAAAATTACAAATTGTGAGGTATTTTTCAAAGCTTGAAGAAATTACATAATATCTCCAATCGGCCCAATCTGCGTTTCAATTTTATTTTCAATCTGTTTTGTCGATACAAATCCTCGGGGTTTTGAATGGTTGGGGACTTGGATAAATAAACATTTGTTATTTTCGTTAAAAATATTTAAATTGTAAATCGCGGTATCCATTAAATGATTGGTGTTTTTCAATAAGATAACCTCTCTATGGAATCTGGCGCCTGCGTTGGCGACCAGGTTATTTAGGCAAAATGAGTCTTAAAACTCACTCACGTTTTGACAGAACGGAAAATCCATTTTTCTTAGATAGCCTTCATTTTTACTTAGATACTCTGACGAAAAAAAGCAGTTTCATCTCCTAGTAATTTAACATATTTCAATGAAATTTCTTTTACGTGTTTCCTCATAAATACTTTAGATGATTATGGTTTTTTTTTTTGCTAAAGAGTATTATTTTAGAGTAATACCAATTTTTAAATAAAAACTAGTGTAATCGCGTGCGAGCAGGCCATTCCGCAGCTCTTGCCTTCCTTTCTCGCCGTCCACGCGCGGCCATCGCTCGTCTTTGTCTCAAAAAAGCGAGCCTATTTCGCCTTAAGAGTATTAAGCGATTAGTTGAGCAGGGTATTCTACTAAATTAGGTAATCGCTTCATGACAATGTTATCGTCACAGAATGACACATTTTGACATTTTATCTTAGATGAAAGAAACAACAGCCCCCCTAGCACGGGCTTTGTTGTCTAGGGTAGAATAGAGATAAATTAAGTCACTTCGTCATCGAATGCGTACATTGTTTGAAATGCATTCCTTCAACTTCAATAATTTACGCAATGTACGGCGATGCGATGTCTGAAAGAAACAACAGGTATTCATAGGTGTGTACGATTTCATGGGTGACGCGATTCCTTGCACTCGCGTCAACACCAATGAAATCTTATTTTCAGGGTATACATAATTCTATCAATCTCTCCGTGCAAATAGCACCGCACCCATTATCTACAATTTTTTTGATCTAAGAATGAATTACGATTCTAAAAAAATCAAAATATAACTTTTTAATTTATCTTTTGTTTCTCAGTGCCAAGGCTATTTACGCAAAATACATTGTATTACAATTGGGCAAGTTTGTAGGAATGCTATTTACTTCCTCACGCCTTCCGAACATAACGGGCTGATATTTTGCACCTTTCGGAGGTCATAACCATATTATTATTATATCAGCACATTCACGTCCACTGTTGGACATAGGTCATTAAATCAGCCCATTCACGTCCTCTGCTGGACCTCCGTAGGCTAGGCCCCCATACGACGTCACAAATAGCGATTTCAGGCCGCCTCCATCAATCGACTCCCGGCGACCACTACGATGTCTCCCAGTGGATGGTCTCCCAGCACTTCGTTTTGCGATGCATCGCGGCCACGTGAGAACCTTTTCTCCCCAGCGGTTATCAGTTCAGCGAGCTACAGAAATAGTCACTTAACTAATCAGTCATACAATAGTAAGATATTACAATAATAAGTACAAAATTTTGTTATTTTTGTTCTGAAAAAATCTTGTTAATCTACGGACACAATCAAGTTCAGCAATAAGCGGCTCAGATTTCCACTATACCTCAGTAGGCTTTAAAACTCATCAGAGAATTCAGTAACGAAACATTGATAGTGATCCTCAATTAAAAGGGCCGATCCCTTCAATCCCCGGCTCAGAAAGGTGCACGTCCTGGCATTAAAAATAAGCTGATGATATTTAGGTCGGACCCTGCTATCGGTGAGCCTACGTTTTCCATTATGGAGGGAAATTTCAAAGTAAATGAATTGAGAGAAATGCTCGTAAAAGATATTGGAGTTTTTTCGATTAGGTACCTCAGGTTTTGGTCTGATTATTTTACCGCAACGCTTTCGTTTTGGATTATGGTGATTGTTTAATTCTCTTTGAAAATGTAAATGATTAAACAGGTCAAATTTAGGAACTCTTCTTTTGTTTTACGGCAGTTGAAACGGTTCAATACTACAGATGCAGATCTTTGCAATGATCTGCCCGCACTTAGCTGTCGAGCAAATGGCCCTATCGCAACGATTTTAGTCGGAAATATGTATGTGAAAACAGCACATGGCTATTGGATGATGGCTATCGTCGTCCGACACCGATATCAGATCCGATAATGTGGAAACACTCTTAGGGTTAATTAACACCGGGACGCGATGCGACTTAAACTCGATTCAAATTTAAATTTATAACATACGCGAAAAGGTACAAATTTTGTTGACAGAATACAAAAACTCGATTTATCTTGGCCTAATTATTTCTTTTTGAGTAGTAAATAAAGTTCTATTTTGAATCAAAGTGCGCACAGCATCGCGTATTGGTGTGAGTTGACCCTTAGTTTCTGCCACAACAAAAACACCCACTGAGGTAGTAGGTCGTTATGAAAACCCCTCACCCCTCTGTTTTAGATCAAGTTGAAGCCCTAGTTAGTAAGCTGACTCGACAGCACAGCGTGTTCTTAGAATATAAGTGCTTATTCGGCGCCTCTCTGGTGGCCCATGGATTAACCTGTGTACAACGGAATAAAGACTAACTTCCAGATCACGAAGACGTATTTTCGTTTTTTTAATTTTAATTTAATTTCCTTACAGATTCATCAAAAGATAATCGTTCCCAAAACATGAGTATCTAATCGTATTTTAACAAGCGTAAGTTTCAATAATTACATACACTGAGTACAGCATTTATTTTGCCCAAATAAATACAACAATCCCAAATAAATTACGATTCTATTGCTATCCGTTAACCCGTCCTTTTACCCTTAATCCCGGGGCCTATTAGACCCAAGTGACAACGAGCCATATTTGTCCCGAAGATCCTTATCATCCATCTAGACTATCACAAGTCGGCGATATATCAAAAGCATCAACAGTCGGATCGCGTATAGGGGGGATGGGAGATGGGGGTATGAATGGCGTTACGTGACCAGCGTGAAGCTGATCTCTCATGAATAGAAGCGTCAAATAATACTGGGATAGGGTTAATGTCGACTAATCTAGCATGTTTTATGTATGGGAGGCGGCTTTTCAGGGACGTAAACGTTTTTCCTTAGAAGTTAACTACTGTTTGTTATCAGCTGGTGCTGAGGTTTTTTAGCCATAGTTTAGTAGCAAAGTTTCTTCCATCCTAAAACTACTACTGCAATAATTTTGATAAGGATGGATCAAATTACTCGCCTTGACTGTTTATATAGTTCTTAGATAAATAATAATAATAATAAAATCGTTTATTTCAGGCAACATTAGTCTAGTATAGGATGTAAAATACTAAAAACTACGGCCCATTTAAAATATAAACCTTAATCTAACATACAAAATAAACCTATTTAAAATATTTACCTTAAATGTATCTTGTATGCCTTTGAACCCTTATTTAGCGTAAAGACATGAGAAAGCGATGCTCTTTTTTTATTTTTATAGTTTATTTAATTAGTAGGTACTTGTGAATGATCTGTGATAAAATCTTGTCTGTTTTTCCTTGGATTTACGTCCATCCTTTTTGTTTTATAAATATTATTCCTTCTGTAGTCCACCACAAAGAACACACATGTGTGTTGACGAATATAAAATACAAAAGCTTGCTTTGTTTATTTTGTACCTAATAGGACCTCACGTCAAGACACAAAACTCACGATGACGGGATAAAATTATAAGTTTTTTTGGTTCACTTCAATCTTTATAAGGACAAAAACAATGAAGAGAATAGTTATAAAAATCCCTATAAAAAGAGGACGTTGGTAAAAGTCTTATAATTTTTCACTTTAGTTCATAACATCATCGTCTAGACCCAACATAAACCATGCTTACTTTTACTTTATGGAAGAAAATAAGGTGCATATTTAAGTATTTCTTTTAACTTTATTCCTGTACGCTCAAGTTATTGAGTGATAAGAGACCTGTCTGAAGAATTATGACAGTGAACAAGTGTAGATATTTAATCTTTCTACCACAATGATAGTGGTTAATTTATTTCAATATCACCAACATCATTCTGCACATTGGCATTTTACGATCAAAACTTTAGTGTTTTCATAAAATATTTTCAGACAGTTATATTTCACACACAAAAATGTTCTTTTGTCGTCATAACGTGCCCGTTACTTTTCGTATTGACATTCGAATATTCGCAGTGAGGCTTTCGCAGCCGTCACCGGGAGCGGAAGTGGCATGTTTATAGTCGTGACGTCACCGGAAGCGGATGTGACTGATGACTGCGGGTTTATTGTTTTTGTGACTGATTATGGTTTTGTGTCAAAATATTAAATGAAATATAATTATTATGTTATAGCAAGTTTAACAGTTCGGGCTACTTTGTAAAAAGGATAGCATAGGCATAGGATTTCACTTTGAAAGGAGCGGGTCAGAGAATATGTTTTTATCAAGGCAACGGCCAAAATCTAGTTACTGTTTATTTACAAGAACTATACACAACTCATGAAGAAACTGGTTCAAGGAACCAAATAATTATTAATAACCTACGAATCAAAACATAATTTTTTTTAATAAACCAAAGGAGAAGGGTTCTTAAGATCTCGACGAAATTATGTGAGTTACAGTGCTCTGTCATGATTTTTTTAATGCAATTTCCTCTCAACCTTATTCACTTTCAGGGGACCAAAAAGAAGTGGAATTTTGTGTAATTCCAGCTTTTTACCACGGTGTCCCCGTAAGTTACAATCTTCATTCAACATTCAAACATAGGCTTAAATCTCAGTAGCTCAGGCCAAGTTTCAAACCCTTTATGCCTCTTTATACAAAAGTTTAGGGCATGAACAGCCCAGCCTCAGCAATGCGACACGGAGTGAAGCACCGCAGCAACTCACTCGAAAACCTGCAAATATGCTTCGTGGGCATCCAAAGTGCCGATCCTGAATTGTGGTTTTGTTACACGTAACTCCCTAGCTCTCCAAAATCTCTACACGTTCTTCTAATAGAGAAAAACAGACTTAAATACAAAATTATAAGTTTAAAATGTTTGTTTGTTGAGACGACCTCTGTCTGTGGCGCGGTGGGCGAAGGTCTGCCTGCGACGCAGGTCGAGGTTGCGGGTTCGATTCCCGAGAGTAAAAATATCAATCTATGTATTTATTGTGTTCTATTATGTATATCAGTTATCTAGTACCCATAACATAAGCTCTGCTTAGCTTGGGGCTAGATAATGCTGTGTGAATTGTCCAGCATTATAAGTTTTGTTAAGTTTGAGTAGTCTTTTAATAATGACTCTACCTAAATGTTTATGTGTTCTCTATCAACTTCAATTGTCAAAGATGTTCATTCCATCCCATTCAATTTTGACTTTACTTAGTGTTCCCTATGTCTATAATTATGAATAAATAACCTTAATTGAAATGTAACCCATTATCCAGGCATTGGGGCCGACAATGTCCGAAGGTATTCAAGTTAACATCTTGAAAACTACTATTAAAAACATGCAACCTAGTCTATAATGTAGCCAACTCACTCTTCTCAAGTCACATTAATAAAGCTAAAGACGTCGTTACCGCCACTTGAATATCTTTGCATACATCACGTCGGTCGAGGGAGTTTTTCACAGCTCGCCACTTGCATTTTCATAAGCAGATTTTGATGGAAAATTTACATGCCACCCGAGTTAATTTGCATGTTTTTATGTAGTGCGGATGTATTATTAAAATCCATTTGGAGCTTTGAATGTGTAGCTGGAAATTAAATACCTAATTGAATTTAATGGATTAATATTAAATTATTTACCTGCTATAAATGATTAACTCGTTTATAATTCGGAGTTTCGCAGAAAACTCAAAAGGCTTCCTGTCCGTCTTCGCCATTGAAAATATTGAAACCATTTATTTCCTTGTGATTGTGGTAATATACAATTGCTCTTAAATTAAGTTTTTGGTCAGCACAATCTACTCTATCGAGCGTACAAAGATTATAAGTAAAGACGAAGATCAATCATGTTTTTTGAGAAGACAGAGAGCATGCAGCAATGAATTATTGTAAAATTAAATTGTCATGATGTATAAAATCATTCGTATTCATACCTTCATACATTACAAAATTAGAAATACCAACTTATTTAATATTATTCTACAGTAAATACCGATGAAGATCTTACAGCTATTCTTCATGACAGCTATTTAAAGGAGTGTTTTGAATTCCTCCATAATTCTGATCACCATCCTTCCCGTGTTTTTCGTTCGTCCAAAAATCTGGTTTTGAATATCATAACCACCCCACAAAATCAGTTTCTACGACAAATCCTTCTCTATCCAGGCCATAAGGACCCACCGAATAGTGAATATTGGTACATAATATTTATTTAACTATATAAGTGGTATATTATAAATATTTTTTGTGTATATCTAGTTTAAGGTGTGTATATAATTTAGTTAGGTAATTTGTAACATTTATTAATTACCTATAGTTTTTTTAGTAGATACATAGATAGAAAATGCTTTATTGTCACACATAAATTTAACATAACAAACAAAAATATCGGTATGTACAAAAATGACTTTATGTTTATATTTATTTTAGGTTATCTTTGGTACACCTTCTGCCTTTCTTAAATTCGTAAAATCATTTCCGTCCAAAGGTTGTCTAGAAGAGATCGATTCTTAGCGATAAGGCCGCCCATTGTACTTGTCTCATGTAATGTTTTTTTATGTTCTTTTTCTTGTGTACCATAAAGTGTTTTTGTATTGTATAAGTGCAAAAGTTTGGATGGGTGTTTGGATTTTTGTTACCTATTTACCCAAAAACTACTGAAAGGATTGTAGGTCTAGAATGAAAATAAAGCATAAGCTACTCTTTATGCGATATATCAGTAAAGTTAGAAATCACCTTTAAACATCCATAGAAACAATGTGTGCGAGGCCGCACCCAGAAACTACTTGTAAATACTCGTAATATCGTTTTTACCCAAGTAGTCATGACGCAGTTAACAGAGCCCAAAGCAAAATTCACATCTTCTGAGAACGTCTTACTAAGAAACGGGAGTTAAATTTAAACAAGACGATTTTTTCGATTTGTATGAGGTTTCTAATAAGCTTTTTGTGTGTACAATAAGTTCTTAATTTTATATATAATCTTCTTCTTTTCAATTCAAAGAAATTAAAGAATAACGACATGCTTAATGAAAAAAAAAATGCTTGTCCTCTACCTTATAAAGTTAACAGTAAGCAGTTTTATAATATTGTCTTTGATATTGAATTTTATAGTCGGACTGTCAAATCGTCCTTCTCAAGGATCTTGCCAGTTTTGGGTTTTATTTGACAGTCCCTCTCAGGGATCTTGCCAGCGGAGAAGTTTCAATGAATTCCAAAGTTCGTTTTCTCTGCACATTCGATGCCTTCGGCTTGAAAAGTCACGATCAATCAACTATATTCAGATGTTTGTAGATTGTTCTAGCCAATCTGAATCAATTATTTCACTAGCCAGTCCTGCAAATCATATTTATCTTTTAATTACCAACCAACAAATTATTATCATTAACAGCTAAGGATGAATAAAAGCGAAAATTTCTCAGATTATGACAAATAGATCTCGGCCAGGGGTCCCATGACAAATAGGTCTTGAAATATCGCAGATTCATTCCCTTTTGTTTCTGATGACATTTATTATTTGGGCCATCTAGAGCGAATATTAATCTGCCACTGTGCCGAAATGTTTTCAACTGGCGGGAAATTTATTATTCCGATCAAGAAAAATATACTTGATCGTAATAATAAATTTGTTTTTCAAATTAAGCTCGCATTGATCAGCGAGCATTCATAATGGGACGGAACCTTAACAAAGTAATTTTCTTCGTGGTTCTGATACAGTCCGCGCTTTGTCAAAATTAGATGGAACCTTGTGAAAGTAAAACTCCTATCACAAATGGAACTATTTCAAACTTACAGAAGTCAGACACAGACGGCGGCGTATCCCAGCCGGCTGCTACGGCTAACAATACTCTTGTTAGCCGTGGCAGCCGCGGCGTTTGAATTGACCCCGCAACCCGTCCGTGACGTAAGTGTACGGCCAGAGTACCCGCAACTCTACTCGAAGGTCGAGCTGAGCGATGCGTGCGAGTTCGACAGAGCGTTCATTGTTAGACCTTCCGCCTTAGTTTACTCTCGGTTTTTTGCCCCAAATGACACACTCTATAGAAATTCCTATAGAGAAAAACAGACCAAAAAACTGTGACGAACCTCCGGTTGCGAAAGTTACCACAGATTTCTATACTGGGCTGGATAGCCCGCCGATCCTCGAAGATGCCATGACCGGGGAGGGGTCCTAGTCAGGTCCTGCGCTTCCTTGGGGGTTTCCTTGGGGAGTTCTTTGTGGAAAAGACTTCTTCAAGTTCCAGTTTTTATTCTTAAGATGACTACTTCTTGTTTCCTGTTCAGCGTGTGTCGCAGCACACTTTCAATTTTCTTAGCTACGACGACGCCCCGCCCGATGCAAGCAAGCCCGCTACTGCGCACGCGCCGCTCGACCACCTCTCAGGGCTGTATGTTATAATTATTTATTTATTTATTTATTTAATATTTTATTGAAATTAGGTACAAAGGGTGGGCTTTATACCGTGGCATTTTCTACTTGCCGACCACATTTTTTTACAGAGGGTTGGTTTTACTATAGATTTTATAGGTTATTGTAGGTTCGTGACGCTTCTTCTCGTTTTGTTATGTGGAAAAGCGAGTTAAAAACTGAAGGATTTTTAAGTGACCAATAATTTTATTTTATTTTTTCTTTAACTTGATAAGCGCTGATAACGCGATACGGCGCTACAGTCCGTAACAGGTCCCAAAGATTTTTGATGGAACCGACTGAGACTTCGTGGCTTAGTTGGTTAGAATACACCCGTACTGAGGGTGGGGTGCGGCTTCCAGTCCCGCCATAGTCGAAATTTTTTGGAAACTTAATTCGTTACTTGATAAGCTGTTAGGCCATGCATACATTTAGTTCAGGAGAACTACGAAATCTTCTGACGTATCATGCACGAGTTCATGTACCTGTTCATTAAGGCCAATTTTGCACATATATCTCACTACTTTTGTATCTAGTTTTAGTTACACTTTTGAATTGTAAGAATACCTAACAATTTGTTATTAAATAACATACCGGCCCCGGAGGCATAATAACATAATAAGTATAGATAAGCATTATTTTAGTATTGTATCTCATTTTAAAAGAACTTGTTTTATTTTTAAACCGAATTTGATATTATTTTGATAATAATACATTCTGGATATTTCAAGAAGAACGGACAACCGCTGGGGTAAACGTGTTCTTGAGTGGAGACCGCGACTCGGAAAACGTAGTGTAGGACGCCCTCCTACCAGGTGGGACGACGATTTGCGAATGACTGCTGGCAGATGCTGGATGCGGCAAGCTGAAGACAGGGCGCTATGGCGCTCATTAGGAGAGGCCTATGTCCAGCAATGGACTGGTATAGGCTGATGATGATGATGAATACATTCTGGAAAACTTTGCATAAGGTTAACAACGTCGTTTATCCTTTTCTTTGTTCCTTTTATTATCCGTTACATTATAAGCGGAAATGACGTCATATTATAACAAAATATTATTCGCTGTTCTGTGGAAATTTGTTTGGGTAATAGCTCTGTCATTTTGTTAAATTATCCTTTGAAGAAAGTATCTCTGCGACCCTTTTAAGGTAAATGATCTTTTAGATTTCTAAGGCTTTATTTTGTACATTGAATGAATAATTTGTATACCAAAAAATTTTTAAAACGCACTCATAGAAAACTTACTTTATAAGAAAACTTTGCTAAGATAGTATTTATTATATAGCACGCGTATAGATAGATAGATTCTTAGATAATACGAGAATCGAAGTAAAAAGACAATTAAAAAAATTGCTGATAAGTGATAGTAATTATATATAGATAGTGATATTGATAGTGATATTGCTGATATTGATTAGTGCAGAATATTTTTGAACATTCAAGCCTCTGTTGAATGGTTGTTGTGTTTTGTTTCACCAAAGCCAAGCCAAAACCAATAATTTGGTACTAACGAATATCATAACTGAAAATAAAAACATCGAGACAATATACGAACAAAACGTCCATCAGATAACCACAGTGCAGGAGGCAAATGTTAGCACGATCTGCAGATATTTGTTCCAGGTGTTCAGGGTGTTTTGTATGCATAGTAAAGTATATCAAGTTAATGTAGCACCGATAACACAAGCTGACTTAGTCTTGAACTTGATAATGCTAAATGGATTGTCCAAGATTCTTTATTTTTTTATTTATTGATAAGCTGAAGACAGAAGAAGAATGAGAGGTTTATGTCCAGCGGTGGACTAACATAGGCTGATGGCGATGATGATTATGATTTTATTTATTTAGGGAAGAAAGGGTTAGGAGACCTAATTCTGTAATCTCTCTAATCAAATTCAGCTCTTCTTGCCACAGACAAGATTTGAAATCCGGCTCGAAGGACCACAAAAAGGGTTGTGGCTGGGGGTTGTGGTAGATGGTGCTGGTTGACCCCCAAACTGCCCTTTGAGGTTGGCATTTGGTATGGTATGTGGTCGAGGAAAAGTCACTGGTAATACTGTATTTACAGGACACACTTAACTGGTATTAATGGTGTGAAATGGTTTCTATGATAATGATTGCTTTGAACCCGCGACGATGGCGGTCGATCACGAACTGAGCTAGTTTTGGTAACCGCGAGCAAATACGCATTCAATTGCAAGCGCAGCTAAAATGCATATTTGCAGCTGGGTCAGTTTACCCGAACAATGATAGTTAGTGAAACATTTATGTATTTCACCCAAACTGCCCAGGAGTACATTGTGACCTCCAGTTCCTAATTTAAGAGCATTGCGATGTATGTAAATTGCAATGTTAACACGCGGCTGCCCACTGTAATTAGTCTTCGCCGCTGCTGGCTTGGATCTTATTCTACCTATGGTATAATCCGCGCTCGTTTAGAATGACGCGTTTTCTAAATGTATTTTTTTTTCAAACATACTGAATGGTGGTTGCTTTATACGTGGAACAGATATATTAAAGTGGCGTAGACCGTGCCATTTTGGACATGACATCCCATTAATAACAGAGCTCCTCACCGTTTAAAATACAGAACATATATTAGTTCTAAGATAACACGGGTTTGTCTCTTTATTTTAATGCCTCATTGAACGGCACCGTGGAAGTCTTTTTTTTTGACAAAATCTCGTTGTGTTTGAAAATATCAATCCTATTATGATTTTATGAATAAAACCTATTTTGTTATAGTTATTTTGTACTGTCAAATGCTGTCAAATCACGTTAACCAAAAACCATTTTGCGGTGGCTTGACAAACGGATAACGGATTGTAAGGACATTCATTCTGATAGTTCTGACGCGTTACTTTCTACATGGAATTAATGAATACGGATGGGTTTACAGTCCATAATGTACCCCGTTGGTGGTTAGCGGTTTAGTAAGTTTATAGTTATATCATGTTTTATGCAATTAAACTGGTTTATTTTTCTCATACTTATTGGAAAACAACGGCATATTATGTTTCTTCCTAAAAAGTTATTTTTATGGAGGAATTTATTATTCCTCCATAAAAATCACCAAGGGAAAATGTAACCATCCTTCTGGGGCAGTCGGGTAAAAACGAGTAATAATCATCGTTGGGCATAATACCTTTTATTATAGAATGAAATATCAATGTGTTTTAACTGCAATTAATATTATAAAAAAAACAGCATTTCTATTATTTAAAAAATAAATTAACTTAGCAAAAGCCAAGTTTTTAAAATTAAACACTGATACGGAAATATAGGAAATATACGTAGTGTAGGACGCCCTCCGACCAGGTGGGATGACGATTTGCGAAAGACTGCTGGCAGATGCTGGATGCGGCAAGCTGAAGACAGGGCGCTATGGCGCTCATTAGGGGAGGCCTATGTCCAGCAGTGGACTGGTATAGGCTGATGATGATGATGATGATGATGACGGAAATATAATTTTATTAGTATTTTTTATTTCTGTCGCTTCGGTACGTAAAGTAAAGAAGCGACGAAAAAACTTTTAGACGGTTAGTTGCTATTTTTCTAGTTACAGCAAACCCGTCCCAAGTTTTTCATCCTCCATTTAATAAGATCGGTCCGAGAATAGCTGGTACGTTAGCGGTGACAAAGGCCCGCAGGATAATGTCGTTGAGGGTGGCATGGCGAGATATCCGACCGGCAGCCCTAGTACACGATAATCCGTGATGAATGACCAAGCTGTTCGACAGCAGTACCGCACTGACATTGATGAGGCGCGCAACACCTTGCACCCAACCGGAGACAAGTTGCAACACGGAAAGTTACGGTATGCAATAAAGTGACATTGTTATATGAAGGAAGTGCTTGCAACCAATGTCCTCCCATTAAAAAACGGCCAGAAGACTGGAACACGTTTATAACAAACAATCTCACACAGAGGCCTGCCCCATTGGACAAAAGAGATTTCGGGGTAGCAGCACTAGGCCCAGCTGGTTGATGAGCTTTGTCATATAATGAAATTTTGAATGAAATTCCAGGTATGACTAAGAAGGCGTTTTTTTTTCAATTAAACAACTGCTGTAGACGGAAGACAAGAACGCTGGTAGGGCTATACTTGAAATTTTGCGTATACCTACCTAAGCCAACCATATATAAAGGCAAGCCTGTGACCATGCCTTGTCATTCAAATATATATTCAAAACCAATAAAGTATTATTTATTATGTTGTCTATGTCTTCCAAGAGCTCGCTGTGTTTCCACAGTTGACAACATCTCAAAGAATACGTAAATTTAGTTACAAACAGGCACTTACGTACATAATTTATCTTTTATTCTCTATGAAAATTATAAAAGCTATTGGTGTCAGTAAATTTTTGATGAAATAAATTTTAAGATTTTAAGGAAAAATATCTTAAAAACATGTTCCAAGCCAACTGCCTCATTTACTGAATTATTATGCGCTTGTTAGTGTCATCGCGAACGAAGTTATGCTAAACTTGCTCTCAACTTTTAATGGGATTTCCCGTCTGATGTAGAAAGAGATCTTAGTTGATGTCGGAATATTGCAAAGAAATAAGGAAACTAAAATAAAATATTCATTTATAAATAAACTAAGTACCTGTGTGCCTAATCGTAGCTTTGGAACACTAATGAGTGAAATTACAGCATATTGTGTTTTGTTTTGTGTGTACTAGCAAAAAGCTGATTTGAGAAATTCACATAAATAAAATGGTATTATGGTTGTAATAAAAAAATATCTTTAGCTTTCAGAACCATTGGGAGGACAATAAGAAAAAGGTACATGGAACATCGATAACAATATTTTATATTGCAATTATTGTTTCTATTTATGGAAAACACAAATACGTAGTTTTGTCGAAGTAAGATAACCTAATCTGTGTTTTTTTTTACTGTAATTACTTTTACTTACTACTATGATTATTCAATGGTAGCAAATGTAGAAATTCCTCTGCATTTTCAATGACATAATCAGGCAACACTAGGTATAAAAGACTGGAAAAAGTAATTAAATAAATAAATAATGCTGGACAATTCACACAGCATTATCTAGCCCTAAGCTAAGCAGATCTTGTGTTATGGGTACTAGATAATAATAGTGTAGGTATTATATTATATTATGTATATCATAATATAATAATAATACCTACATAGATAGATATTTTTTATTATATTATATAGAAAACGACCAGAACACCCTGAACAAATGTCTGCAGATCGTACAATCATTTGTCCCGAGGCGGGAATCGAACCCGCAACCTCCTGCGTCGCAGGCGGACCTTAGCCCACCGCGCCACAGAGGTCGTCAATTAATATACAATAATATCAATCTAACCCGATACGGGAAATTAAATTTAATGGACCACTCCTGTTCTATCAGCTAACATAATTTCTCCCTTTTACCTTTAGTTGAATTTTAACAATAAATATCATCAAGACAAACCTTTACAGAGTTTGAAGTCTCACTATTCTTTGAAAATCCAACTTAAAATTAACATAGCTTAAAAAGTTGTTCCCTAGGGGGACGTTGCGTAATGAATGCCATGTTTTTGTAAAAATATAAAAATACCCACATTTATAAAAACCACGTTTTTGTTTATTCAAACAAAATTAATTAAAACAAACATCACCCGAATGCACACTTCACAGTTTTTATGGTATGATGACATGGCAATGTTTTTTGCTGACTTGTTTTTCCGGATGATTCCAACAATCCCTATTTTTGTATATCACTGGGGAATATGTTACACAAGAAATATGTTGAATCGAGAATATGTAGAATTTGTCTTCTCTAGGATTAGTAAACTGTTGATTTTAGAAGCTTTTGAAAACATCAAAAACACTTGTCTGAATTTGGTTACTGAAATACCGGCATTAAGTAGCATACAACACAGCTTACACTATGTAATGTATTGTATTATGTAGGTATATCAGTTATCTAGTATCCATAACAAAAATAGAAATAAATAGAAATACATTTATTTAGACACAGGTACACAAAAGTATAAAATAAAATAAACAGACAGAAAACAATAACAATTTAACAGATTGTTTGCAACAGTTTGCAGATAGCTTAATTGTTTCTATTGTAAATACTAGTTTTAATTTAAATTTGTTATTTGATTGTTATTTTCTTTCTGAATAAAGTTAAGTTTTTTATTTAACACAAGCTCTGCTTAGCTTGGGGCTAGATAATGCTGTGTGAATTGTCCAGCGTTACTTATTATTATTATGTATTATGACACTTTATTTATTTTAAATCTCGTTAAAAAATACATTTTTTACTATAGAAAATATAATTATTATTATTATTATTATACAACGAGAGAAACAAATCTTTAAAAGTAAAAAAAAATCGACGATATTTCGGTACCAGCAAAATATTCCGAATTTGTATTGGCAAATTATTACGACGTGGAAACCCAAAAGTGTATATTGATATTTTGTTCAAAGGAGGCTCGGGAGAAAATTAGTTTTGTTAATGAATATTTTGGTGACGCTACTTTTACTTCTCCGAAACCGTTCTATCAATTATTTAATAATACACGGCGAGTTTGGAAGCAGCATGACACTGACGGCAACAATCCTTTTAATATATGTTCTGATGCCTGATAAAAAAAGAGGAAGAAGAAGAAATACATTTATTTACAACAACTATACAATACAATAAAACAATTAAATTATGAAGCACTTATAAAACAAATACATGTATAAAGTGTTTATAAAAAGGTCCTTACTCAGCATAATGCTGGCTAAGCTCCCGTAAGAGACCTAGCCAGCGCTGGTCTTCCGTTAGGACTTCCGCAGGACACATACGTATTAGTGCTGCAACTAATAAAATCCCAACTGACAACATTCTAACAGATGAAATATCATTGCGACTATCATCATCATCATATCAGCTCATATACGTCCACGGACATAGGCCTCCCCCATACGACGCCACAAAGAGCGGTCCTGAGCCGCCTCCATCCATGGACTCCCTGCGACCGCTACGATGTCGTCGGTCCATCGAGTTGATGGTCATTGCGATGGTCATTGCAACAATGAGATAGCTGAAATAAACGCTTTTAGGAAAGAATTTCCGTTGATAAGTTTGAAGGGATGCTTCTATCATTGATGTTGTGCCATCTGCAAAACATAATTCAATTTGTTAATATAATAAACGTAAAAACCAGAAGGGGTGTCGTGGTCGGATAACCTCCTTGTGAGCCCGTACTGTTACTTGTTCCTGGGGATTCGTTCCTAGGGAACAATAGCAAATGGCGGGCCTGGTGCACCCTGGTTCCCACCGCTAATAATTTCTTCCTTCGGAGGGATATTGTTAGCGATGGCCAATAATCCGACAACCAACGGGGATGATAACCTTTTTAATTCAACCTGCTTGCAACTTGCATCATAATCAGACTTCAACCCTTTGACAAAGTTGACAGCGGGTTAAATTGTCTAAGCTTCAACCGAATTACCAAAAATGGAGACGAAACTTTTTGTATCTTCCACATTGTGTTGTTATTCTGTAACTAGACAACATAGAAGTTTCGTCATTAAGATAGAAAAAAACACTAACCTTCTTTTCGACGTAAAAATATTAAAAATGCGATTTGCTTATATTTAATTATAGGTAGTGTTTTGGAAAAAAAGAACAACCAGGGACCTAGTAAAAGACTATTCAAATACAAAAATAGCAAAATTATAATGGTGAAATAATACTAAAATTACAAATAATTTTGGTATTACTTTTTTAAGGGCAATTCCTGTGAATTGCTTTTACTGACCAGTCAACGTACAAAGGATTATTTGTAGAGTCAATAAATTAGTGTTCACGAGCGTTTTAGCCGTATCTTATTGAGACCGTAATTGCATAATTTATGCGCTCAAAAGATGCCAACTTTGGCTTTTGATACTATCAAATTGGCTTTGGCTGTGTGATACGTTGGCTTAGCGAATGCGGCACCAGAAAGCAACTGAATAAATAAATAAATTCCAGGAAAATTGTATAGGGAAAATTTAAGAAGAAATTCGTAAAAACTAACCACCGTTTCCTGCAATTAGCGGTCTTATCCCTTTCATAGATTTCTTCCAGATGACCGTAATACTATAACGGATTTCTGGCATCATAATGTAGGAAGCAATGGACCAGCAGTGGACGTGTATGGGCTGAGATGATGATAATGACCATAACACACGCTTCCCACTGGTTTTGATATGGATCAGTTGAGCTACCTGTAGATTGTTTGCAACCGTCTGCAGATAGCTCAATTGTATCTATTGTAAATAATAGTGTTAATTTAATTCTATTATTTGATTGTAATTATCTTTCTTAATAAAATGAAAACCTGAATACATGGAAATAATGCCTGAAGCTTTGGCACGGAGAATAAGAGAAATTTCAAATGTCGTAAAAACATGATTAAATATCCGTTTGAATCTGAAAAATCCATCCCACTTCAAGAAATCTCGAAGCTAATCATCCGTCTCTAGCAGATGACCGGCAAGTGCACTTAATGTCTCGTTCCGATATTCAAATACGATAAAATATCGTATACGCCCTATCGTGATTCCAATCTCGACTCGATTTGCGATTCTTTACGTAGGGATGTATGGATCCGGCTTAACTATGGTTTTTCGTAGATACGTAGTCCGACTTTGGTCTTGTTAATACCTTATGTGTAGCTATTTAATTTAATTTTATATTTAGTTATGACCTATAGTTAAACTCTGTTATCGCCTAAATGCTTTTGAAAATTTAAGACAGATTAATGCAACTTTTTTTTTAATAGCCTTTGCTTGGATAGTATTATCTTTGACCTAATACAAAATGGGTTTTGGAAGGTAGGTGGAATATTATTTCATTACTTCACCGTTTGATATTCGTGATTTTTGTTACTTTGGCTACAGTATACAGAATGTGTTTTTTGTATTCAAGGCCACTGAAGGGAAGTCTGAAACCGAGAGTATTACCGAAAAGTCACAAATAGATAAATATATAATACTTACATTACTTATAAGATCTACATAACCTACAAAATTATAATAAATTTAGGCACATGAACATAACGATAAGTTATCATGTTATAAACAAAACAGTTTCTCTCTGTTACAGACTTATCTTCAGTGACCCTGAATAAAAAAGCACACCCTGCATACCTTTGGTGTAGAAAATTATATCAAGATTGTCCCATAAAACTTTTGTTACCAAAGGATTAACTACTACAATTTCCATTTATAAAATGTTAGAGGTATATTTTTTGAGTGATCTTTAGCTTTACTTCAGCAGCAGTTTAAAATTATCAATATTAGATGCAAATTAATAGAGAGACTTCATTGTGGAAACCAAAAATTCAAAAATTAAAAGTACCACCCAACGATGCCTACAAAGACAAATACGGCCCTTATTGATTAATAAATAAAATTTAATTTTAATTTAAATAATTTTAACTTTAAACCATAGTCCATTAGAAAAGCAATATCCTTACCTGTTTTGAAATCTCGCGTCAAGCAGTTTTTCCTGTCGGAATGGTGAATATGGGTAAGTACATAATTATTTATTTATATATGTATTTCAATAGTATATTTTTTATGTGTGTATCTAGTTTAAGACAGGTAATTTGTAATATTTATTTCATCATCATCATCCACAACCGGATTTTACCCACTGCTGGGTATAGGCCTCCCTCAGTTTGTGCCATCCACCACGGTCCTGTGCTAACCGCCTCCATTGCCGCCCCCCGAATATTTATTTATTTAGTTTTATTATGTTTTTCAATATTCTGTTATGTTCATGTTTATTTATCTTCTGTACACCCCCTTCCTTTCTCATATTCATATGATTCTTTGCATTCCATTGTACTTGTCTCATGTAATAATATGTCTTTTTGTAATGTTCTTTTTCTGGTGAACAATAAAGTGTTTTTGTATTGTATTGTATTAATTTTACTCAACAGATTAAGGTTCAAAGAATCTTACCCCCGTATGCTCAAACGCAACTCACATTAATTAAGCTCGTCTTAAGTCGTGGTTTTTTGTCATGTGTCAAAAAATCGTTACTTGAGACGTGCTTAAACCTGAGATGCGTTTGAGTATTCGGGGGTTACATAATTCCGGCTAGATAAGTTGTCACTACAACACTACTGTCGAAACGATAGGTACTCGATTAGATTGTGCAAGTATTGGAAAGAGGCGTCACTGCGCCGTGCCTAAACGTCGTCGAGTGATAGGATCCTAACAGATTCCAGAAGATTGCGGGCGCGACCTAATGTGTGTATCTGTTATGGGACACACGGTTGAGTATTTTATTCATTGCATTGAATCTTTTAGTTTTCTTATTAACTATAAGTAATATAGCCCTAGAGTTGGCTAATGGGTAATTTAGTTTAAAGGTCACTTGACGCGGGTTAAAGCGAGATAATGTTTTTGTGTTATAAATTTTTTTTCTCCTTAAAAAAACCTTTTTTCAAGAAAGACACCATATTCTCTTGTTGTAACTGGGTTACCAAGCTTTGTTAGTTTTTACTATGGAAACTCAAGCTGAAGGGTGCTAATTGCTTTCATTAGGGGAAGCCTATGTCTAGCTGTAGACTAATATAGGCTGATGATGATAACGATGAATAAGGAAACAAATAGTTAAAGGTTAAAAATTAAAAACATAAAACATACATAATACATAACGCAATGTCTGCTTAGGTTGGGGCGAGATGATGCTGTGTGGATTGTTTAACATTGTTTATTTATTTATTTAGTAAACCACTGTTGACACCGTGTGTTGTTTATGTATAAAAGATAAGGTGTTTCCACCGTTACAAATTTTACTTTCTAATAATGTCAAAAACCCGAAGTCTCCCGAAGTCTCCCCGAAGTCTACCAGATAACTTTGGTAACGTGTTATAAAATTCTTCAAAACTGTATGTCTGCCTAGGGTCTAACATAAATATTTGAATACCTACCACGGAAGACGAAGTATGTCTGGCGGCAGAAAATATACCGCATGAGGGAGAAATTTAAAGAATTCAAATCGAAACCTGATGCCTTGCCGGGAAAATCGCTCGTAATTTGCTATCATTTATTTCTTCGGCTTTTATTGAAAGTAGAATTGAAATTCTTGTTAAAAGAAATTTATATAGTTAATTATACGACGACCTGTGGCGCGGTGGGCGAAGGTCTGCCTGCGACGCAAGAGGTTGCGGTTTCGATTCCCGTCTTGGGAAAAATATTATTGGTATTTGTTCCGGGTGTTCTGGTCGTTTTCTATGTATAATAAAAAATATCTATCTATGAAATGTATTGTATTATGTATATCAATTATCTAGTACCATACCACAAGTTCTGCTTAGCTTGGGGCTAGATAATGCTGTGTGAATTGTCCAGCAATATTTATTTATTATTAATTTATTTATACAAGGATATACAGAAATTAGGATAAAGGCCCTTGTAGTCTTGTTTGCTTTATCTGGGTGTTGCGCAATCTACTGGAATAAAATAAAAGTGGTTAGGTTACAATGGGAGAATAAGGGGCTCTAAACATATTCAGTGAATAAAAACAAAACTTTATTAAGAAAGAAAATTACAATCAAATAATAGAATTAAATTAAAATTAGTATTTACGATATAAACAATTGAGCTAACTGCAGACTGATGCAAACAATCTACAGATAGCTCAATTGATCCAACCAGTGAATATTAACAATCTGTTCGTATTATTTGCAAGAATAAAAATAAATAAGGTTCATTTATTAGGTTTATTAAATAATCACAAATACGAGTCAAATCTAAACGAAATAAAAATATTCCAAGTCATTACAAGCATTCTCAGCTATCTGTTTATAGGCTGAGTAAATCCGCTAATCAGCTGTGTGGTGCCGGCTTATTATTTGCGCAGCTCCATTGCAGAATAAGTCTACCCGCATGTCCAACGTTAGGCTTATGGCCTTTACCCCCATAGTATAAAATCCAACAAGGCAATTATCAAGCTCTTATTAATATCTGCGTCCAGCAGTGGACCGTTATAGGCTGTTGAGTACATCCACTACCCGTGGTATACCTACGGTTTAACCTGGGTAAAACGTTCACGAGAGAAAATAATGAATCCTGGTCCACCAGAATCTCAAAGTGTTGACACCGTACAAATAAGCTTGTCAGGTTGGCCAAATGTTTGCATGTATGCGTCATAAAATCTCGCGCGCGAAGTGCCCAAAATCCACTACCCGCTATTCCTAAACTAAAGGTTCGAGCCACTTTAAATAAATACAAAATGCTGGTCACCCCAAACAATATTATCTAGCCCCAAGGAAAGCAGAGCTTGTGTTATGGGTATTTGATACACTTAAATACATAACATGGGTACTAGAATACCACCATAATCAGACTATATTAGACCACTGCTGGACATAGGCCTCCCCTAATGAGCGCCATAGCGTTCTGTCTTCAGCTTACCGCATCCAGAATCTGCCTGCAGTCTTTCGCAGATCATCATTGTGTCATTCCACCTGGTCAGAGGGCGTCCTACACTACGTTTGCCGAGTCGCGCTCTCCACTCAAAAACCCGTTTACCCCAGCGGTTGTTGATTTTTCGCAAGATATGGCCAGCTAACGCCACTTCAACTTGCTAATTCTTTGAGCTATGTCAATAACCTTAGTTCTCTGTCGGATGTATTCGTTACGAATCCTATCCTTCAGAGAAACTCCGAGCAGAGCTCTCTCCATAGCTGGCTGGGCAACCTTTAACTGATGGACCAGCTCTAGCGTGAGCGTCTACGTCTCAGCTTCAGTTAATAGAACAGATTTCCGTATATACCATCTATACTTATATTATGAATTCGAAAGTAACACTGTCGGTCTGCCTGTCTGTTTTTATGCCTAAACGGCTGAAGGGATTTCAATAAAATTTGGCAGTGAGGAAAATGAGACCCCGGGAACGGACAAAGGCTAGGTTAAAGATCGCGTACAAAGCCGCGGACATCAGGTAGTAATATAATAGTTTTGGAATCAAATCCATAACCACCCGTTGCAGGAACTTC
Source organism: Eupithecia vulgata (assembly GCA_946478455.1). Classification (NCBI taxonomy): domain Eukaryota; kingdom Metazoa; phylum Arthropoda; class Insecta; order Lepidoptera; family Geometridae; genus Eupithecia; species Eupithecia vulgata. Next base: position 3,219,049 of record OX297869.1, on the reverse strand, counting down.
GCCTGCTATACCACAGAGGTCGTCTATAATGTATCTCTCAATGTCTAGTCACTTGAAAATAAAACCCAAACAAAACGTCGCAGTGCTAACTCACAGGGCACTATCTCGAGCACATTTTTCAAGTGCTCCACTCCGTATGATATAGCAAGAACTGCAGTAAGAGTATAATGGAACATTGCTGAGAAAATTGCTTCTTTATGATGGACAACCATTTGTTTCGAGCGACGTGATGGGACAGTGTTTGTATTGTTGAATCTAATATGAGAAAATTACATAATTTTTACAATCAAATAACAAATTTAAATTAAAACTAGTATTTACAATAGAAACAATTAAGCTATCTGCAAACTGTTGCAAACAATCTACAGGTAGCTCAACTGACCCATATCAATACCAGTTGGAAGCGTGCCTAAGACAATGGCTGCATTGCCCCGCTGTATAGCAATGCTGATGCGCTGTGCCAGATACTCACCAGCTCTCGGGTCACGCGTCGCTTCGACCAGACGCTCAGATAATTTTTTGAAAACCCGGAGAGCCTCGGTACCCCACGGACCTAGGGTCTCGACTCCAAGGGGAGCAAATGTATTACGAAAATTACATTGAATATTATACGATTATAATTCGATGTAATCGAGGTCATTCTGGTTCGATAAACATTATTTATGCCATAAAAACTATCGTAGTTTGATAAATTAATTACGGATGTAAACGGGTTAAATACGAACCTTATTAACGTTGGTGTTCTTCCAACACAAATAAGGTTCATAGTTAACCCGTTTACATCCGTAATGAATTATTTATGCCGTATTGTGTTTATTTACTGAGCATATGGTCGAAACGACGCGTGACCAGCTGGTGAGTATATTGTAGAGCTAAAAACCGGTGCAGCGCATCAGCATTGCCATACAGCGGGGCAGTACAGCCAGCGTGTTGGGGACGTTTCCTAGTAATTAGAATTTTTTTAATAGTTGTAATTCAAACTAATGACTTGTTCTAAATTGTTTCTATTTTTTGATTGTAATTTTCTTTGTTAAATATGATATTTACTTTATTTCCAACTTCTGGGCATTTGGGCAACAAGGTCACTGTAATTTTGCACTGAAGCGTTATTAGGTACGACTTGTACGCATTTCCTTTCGAATACTTCCATCGAATTCGAATCCTTTCTATACATTTAGCGCCTTGTAGCGTATTATGATGATGATTCTTTGTTAATGGCAATATGAGTCTGGTTGGACTCTTTTCTGCCAGTGTCAAGTAATGGAAAATAATAGTAAAATATGAGTTTTCAAGTTATAAAGAATGTTGATATTTTCACCAGAGCCTAGTTCGTTATCTAGCAGGGTACACCACGTACAGGTTAGGTTGGTTTGGGAGACAAGATCTTGGAGTCTCCCTTGTACCCCTCGTATTATGATAACGATCGAATCATTTCGGAGTTTGATGACAGTTTTTGAAGGATTTTGAGTGCACTTTGACGTGACAGTAGTCGCGTTTGCGGCATCGATATTATAAAAGTAAGTAGTTATAGCACCTCCAATACATAGCTAGGTCACAGAAATGCCTTCAATTTGTACTTCCAGAAAAATAAGAAGAATAAGAAACCAAATCTAAGTATTTCCTTTGCGTCTATGAGCGTACCAACCAAGTCAAACCCAAACACGTTAATCATAGAGGTAAAACACGCTCCCTCAAGAATTCTCTTGAATTCGAATATGAAAACAAATCTATGTGTGTGTAAGTTGACAAACATAATTACAACATCATTGCTTTCACGCATAGCACGAAAACGAATAGGAAAATGAAACTTATTTATCGAATTTTTTGGCTACATTTCGTTTGTGTCTACTATCATTCTAAGCCATTTTCTTGAAAAACATCAATGGTTCTCGATTACGTTTATCGAATGGTTTTTTTGTATTAAGTCAGACTAAGCCCTTTGAAAATAAAGATTTTCATAGATTGTTCTGTTTTATAAAATCTAGTGGAACACGAAAAATTACATTTACCAAGTACGGTAAAATAATGAGAGGTGTGTTTGTTATTCAGTTAAAATTTGAACTGTAAATGCTTGACTATGATTTTCTATAACTGAAAAAAGCACATGAAAATGACATTTTTCCTTCCCCTTACCCTAAGAGAGCAATATAAAACACCATCATCTTAATAAGCATCTTGATCTTTACTATTACGACATCCAATAAACAGCTTTTAAAAATCGCATCAAAAATAAATTACCGAGCCAAGATTAAATTGAATCTGGAGGCTTATTCCTTCCTTCTTTCTTGCCAATGAATAAATTTGCATTTTATCTAAATGGGGTATCTGCTTAAAAAGTGCTTTTGGGAGGTGAAAGTGGCGTGACGAGTAATATCGCAGCGTTTGCAACTTATTTGAGCATAGAATGGTGTTAAGCAATGAGCATGCTTATAGTCGGTACAGTTAAAAACCGGGAGACCCGAAAGAGCATGCCCCGACTACATGGGGCTTTTCACCATTCTCCGACACGCAATTGCGCGTTTTACTTTGGCCAATTGGGTACCTACTCTAATACGCTGAATTAGAATACCAATTTGCACAAAGCAATAGGCCTCCTTCCAAAATACGCAATTGCGTGTTGCGTTAGTTTTTAGTACGTCTTGGTCAATGAAAGTGTTAAAACTGCCGCAGCTGATAATGTTTGCGCGCATATTCAACATTATAATAACACAATAACATTATATTGATATATATTTGACGACCTCAGTGGCGCAGCGGGCGAGAGTCTGCCTGCGACGCAAGAGGTTGCGGGTTCGATCCCCGCCTCGGAACAAATTTGTGTACGATCTGCAGAAATTTGTTCCGTTGGTCTGGGTGTTTTCTATGTTTAATAAAAAAATATCTATCTATGTAATGTATAATATTACGTATATCAGTTATCTAGTACCCATAACACAAGCTCTGCTTACTTTGGGGCTAGATAATGCTGTGTGAATTGTCCAGCATTATTATTATTATTTTTTTTTATATTAATCTTTGGCGTACTACGTTGCAACGTTTTTGTGACGTGAACATCCTATCGCATACATCCCTCTCAAGCAAATAGAATATGAGTGAGCAAGACGCACAACTCCTCATGGCAAACATGTCACATTCTTTACAGAGAGAAAATCATTCACGCTTCCTAGGGGAACTACCGCCGAACCTGCCTTTGAAAAAGTGTTAAAGATATTGCAGCTCCTAGAAATTAAGATAAGTTTTGCGTTCTGGACGGCTGAACCTCGGCTCCCAATAACCCATACAGACGGCCAATTCCTCACCCACGGTCTTCTTCTTCGTCACATTCTTCATTACCTTCAGTAATCTCAGTCTTCCCCGTTTTAGAAAGTCTGCGTCATGGAATCGAAACTCGATTTGACGCCTAACGTTTGTGTGATTAACCTCTACTAAAATGAATCATAGATTTAACTCGTCTCAAGTGACGAATTTTTGACACATTTTCATTATGAACTGTCAATAAACCGAAACTTGAGACGAGCTTATATGCGAGTTGCGTGTGAGTATTTGGGGGTTAGTCTTTGAACCTCCATGTTCTATGTTTAATTAGTGATTGATTTGTGTACAAAATGTGTGTGTCGAAATAAATGCTATTCTATTCTATAAAATCGTCCACCTAACCGTCCTATAACCGTCCTATATCCGTAATCTATTGTAAAATTAATGTGTTCTAAGAAACTGATTGTAAGTGAAAACTATCGTAGCATGTTAAAAATAAATCGTTCCACGCTTTTCGATTTTACTGTTTCATTGTTTACATATTATTCCAAATAAATGAAAGTTTGGGATTCTTTATCATAGAAGGTATAAAAATTCATTTCTAATCTAAAGTGCGGTGTACAACTTTGGCTACTAACTAGGTGCCTTAATATAATGGGCAAAGTTGTCCACACTAACAACACCTAAAATTGCCCATGATATAATGTAAAGGAAATTGCTTCTGCCAGGCGACGCTTTTCAATGAACGAATATTGTAAGCAATAAATCAGGTTTCTTAACAAAAAGACCCTAAGAAAATTCTATTCATGGATTTAATATTTGAAGATGAGTTAGAATGGTTTGTAATAGAAATAAGAATGGCCTTTATTTGTTTATATATTGAGGTATAATCAGTTCCTAAACGTTTCATATTCATAATTTTTTGTTAATATGTTTTATTAATTAAGAAAATTACTAAGTATAGCAGAATATAATATTTAGCTGTTCAAACATCCGCGGTATATAATAACCACTACACAGTTCGGTAATAGTAAGTTTCGATTGGATTTTGTTCTCCGCCCCGCGGTATTCCGTCGTATTTCAGTGACATTTGGATTACCGCACTCGGATTTCACTACTGCTCTGGGTACCAAATACCGCGTAGGATTGAACAGGCCTTTAGTTTTACTATAGTTAAGGTGGCGATAGATGTGAATTGGGATAATTTTTCTCCGTCATCTTTTTCTAAAAAGCTTTGAAAAAATACACAATTATCAATAGGATATAAGGTAGATCCCCTTCATTTTGAAAATGAAAACAAAACTTTTTTAACTATCAGAAATAATTTGTGCAAACTACCATCTGTTTTCATAGTTTGTACAATTTTTCTCCTAAACTATTAATAGCAAGATTTTTTATTTTCATCACCATATTAAATAGAAGAATACCGAGGGCACCTTTGGCTTATTTTTGCAAATAAGTGTTCTAATTTATTAATTAGAACACTATACAAGATTTTTTGCTGATTATCTATTGACAATCAGCAAAATCTTGATTTTTCCCCCTCTTATGAACGCGAAATCCTATGCCTATCCATAGTACCCTTAAGTGATATTAGTCAATCTTCTACAGATTATTCAAAACCTTTATTCAGAGAAAGTCTCGCTGTAGAACTGCACTATCAATATGCATAATAATTTAATGGATTCCGCGAGACGGGGCGACGCGCGACGGAATGGGGTGTAAATTGAATCGCAATGTGTTTTTCAATGAATTTGCGAGGGAAATTGAATTATTTGATTGGATATTCAATCACTTAAGGTGTAAAATGAAAATATTTACGTAGGTACAGAAATTACGAGAAAACTTTACCTGCTTGGGTATTTCTGGTAACGGTTGAGAACATACAATTAAAAAAATGAAATAAGTTTCCAAAAAATCTCGACTTCGGCGGGACTCAAACCCGCGCCCCACCCTTAGTACGGGTGTGCTCTAACCAACTAAGCCACGAAGTCTCTGTCGGTTTTCTTCGAAAATCTTTGCGACCTCTTACGGACTGTCAAAAGAAAAGTCCGAAAAGTCCGAAGTCGAAAATTTTTGAGAACTTATTTCATTTCCTTAGAGATGCCCAGAGTACGGGTAAGTACTATAGCAAAAATCCTTAACATACAATTAGTTGCTAATAGCACAATTTTTGTGGCGTCCCTACTTCACTTCGATGTCTTATTAAGAATAAATAAATAAATAAAAATAATTTAAGCTCGAGTCTATAAACAAGCTTTTATTATTTCCGTTGCAGGAAAGGTTCAATGAATGCAGTTTCGACGAACCAGCTAAGTTCCAATTTCAACCACATTCTTTGGGGAGAGCCTGGACGGAAGATTAGCATTGCATCAAATTCCGATGGATTGGTATGCAGCAAAGTTGGGAGAAATGAGGCATTCTAAGCTTTGTGGCACTTCGATTCGATGGATGAGTAACAATAAGCATTGAAACAAGTAAGAATTAGTATTTACAATTGAAACAGCTGAGCTAACTTTACCTGTTACACTTGCGAACAGTGTAGAGTAGCTCAACGGATTCATATCAGTACCGGACGAAAGCGTCCCCAAGACGCTGGCTGCATTGCCCCAATGTACAATGCTGATGTGCTTCTTGAAACCAAAACAAAACCAGTTTAAGAGGGCACATTGCGCGCCATTTTGTGAAAAAGGGGCTTACCCTTTTCACAAAATGGCGCGCAATATTCCTTAAACTGTGTCTTATACTAGTTTTGTTTTATATAAGATATTGCGTTCACAGGAGCGGGACAGATAATACGATTTTCAAAATGCCAAAGCGCACAAATGAAGTTATGTTTTCTTTACTTAGATAAAAACTTCGAAACTGGCTAAGAGGAACCAAATGGTTAGTAGAAACCAACTAATTAAAATATTAGTCATTCGTTACATCAGACTAAGGGTGAACATGCACCTGATCTTCATCTGTTAGAGCTTATCGGAGAAGGTTTTGCGCGGAATTGTTACTAAATATTTTCATTTTTATATTTTGCAATGGATTTCCGCAAAGTAACGCCTGAATCTATTTTTTAACCTGATCTTCATGTTCTTTTTAGCTTTTTTTCAACGGTGTTCTCGTTTTATAAATTTTATTCTAAAAAACCAAGCTTAGTATGACAACCCAACCCGTAATGTTCATCTAGTTATAAATATCAATTCGAGTAATAAACACGTTTGAAACATCAACCAATTTCATTATATTTATAAAATTTCATTTTTTAGGCCTTGTTAGGTTGGAAAGCGTCTTCAAAAAGTTTATTTTTACAGTTACTATGACTTCGATAAATCTTCACAAGATAAAGAGGGAGTAAATCTGGCAACAGTCAAATGAGTCTAAAATTCAAATTCCTCTTTTCTGTAATTCGCTCCATATTAACTAAAAGCCTCGCTATAACCAAAACATAAAATGGTTTGCTCTCGAGATTCTATTTTACCGGAAAGTTTCATCATTACAAACTCAACAATAAGGTAGAATCGTTTGAAAGTTACCCGTAACTTCAAAGACGCTTACAAACTAAGTTTGGAGGAGTTAGCACGCACTTTCAATAAAACTTTTCGGATTGAGGAACAAAAACCACGGTGTACGTGTTCCTTTTGAGCTTTATGTGTCTTAGAGACTACGTACATCCGCGTATACTTCATAGGTCACCCACTAATTTATAAGAACAAACATTTGGATTGATGAAATAAACTACTGAAAAGATCAGGTTGAAACTTTGCAAAGCTGAATCTTGCTGAGGTCTTTGGTCTGAAAAAAAACACACATACTTAATATCCCTTAAATCAGTTCCCATGATAAGAATGCGTAGCATTTTGACAGTAATTGTCAATAAAAATTTAAATTTTGTTTGGCACGCTTCCAACTGGTATTGATATGGATCAGTTGAGCTACCTGTAGATTGTTTGCCACAGTTTGCAGATAGCTTGATTGTTTCTATTGTATATACTAGTTTTAATTTAAATTTGTTATTTGATTGTTATTTTCTTTCTGAATAAAGTATTTGTTTAAAAAAAAAAAATTGTAATAATTTTTCATTTGAGCCATAAAATGAAACTCTAGCACGAGTAGTTTCGGAGATATGGCGGATTCAATTTTGACAACTGTTACCGAACATATTAGATGTTATCGTTACTTTTAGCAATCATTTTTAACCCTAAAAAGAAACTCTTGAATGCGTAGTTTCCAAGATATGGCCGTTTTAATTTTTGACATAATATCCTATCATTTCTTACTATATTTTATTAGCGTTTCTGACAATTAGTGTCCCTTATGATAGTTACTGTTATTTTGCTGAAATTGAAAATTATAATCGTATAATTTCATCCTTTGAGGGATGACTATTGAAAAAGATAAATAAAAGATTTGGATTTTCGTGAGACGTTGGGAAAACTTTGTTTGAGAAGTTGGAAATGAGCACATCTCACGTTAGACGTTGGGAATTAAGCATAGCGGCGGGCTGAAACTAGTAAATTATAAAATGAATATCAATGCCGTATTTTAGACACGTCTAAATATATTTTTTGATAGACATCGAAAATTGGAGGAGTTTCTATGTTCGGACGTTTGTATGTTTTTTTTATATGCACGTCGATTTCTTGGATGATTTTTTGCAGTTATAGTATAAATGAATATTCTCACTGGTGGTCCCATAAATTTAATTTTCCTACAAAAAAAAATTCCGAGTGTTAGTATTCTTCCCGCAAAACTTAAGACAAACACCCAACAAGAAGGGATTCTAAGTCGGTTTTAGATTTTTTACAAAACAATCAAAATTATGAATTGATTATAACAGGCAAATAACGTTATGGACTGGCTGCGGGTTAAATTTTTTAAGTGGACAGTCTTATAAAACTGTCATCAGAGTTAACACCCGCAAAATAAACGTTGTTGAAGGTGGTCCATTCTTTTTTGGAATAATAACCTTTTGGTGGGTTCGAACCCATAAAAACTTACTTTCCTATTTTTTTTTAAAACTACGTCCACGATTTTGATGGCATTTGGCATACAGAACTGGATAAGAAATAGCTACGTTTGCATCGTTTTAGTAAAAAAAACTTCATTGCAAAGGGTGTAGTTTCCAAATGAATTGAAAAGAAAGTTTTTTGGCACAGCATCACATCGGCTGACATGTTGACTGTTCTTGCTTTTTTCGCAACGGTATTAAGGGACGTAGTGTTTGTTTTCTTTAAATAATTTAAGGCCATCTATGTACCTATATAAAAAATAATAAATAAATTGTTTATTTTCCAAAAACACCTATGTACATAATCATAAGTATGGTGCCAGCGGAACTCAAACTAAGCAATGCTTGTATCTTGAGGTCCTTGAGTGCTTTGACATAATGGATTTAAGAAGGTTATTGATATTGTTCTTTCATGTCTGAGATACAGTTTTAACCTAGTTCAGGCACATGAATTATGTCTAGAATTTAAGTTATTTTTACTCTTTTGTTAACCGTTTGTCCTAAGATATTTTTGAATAAAATTATTTATTTATTTATGTCCAGTCCATCCTAAGGTTGCCTGGAAAATAAAGCCGCCCTTTAAACTTACATAATTTTAAGTATTTCTGTCTGGATTGTTTCCTTGCGGCGATTTTCTTAAACTTTACCTGATTTAAATATAAAGTTTATGACACTCATAAATAATAAGGCTTTCTATTGATAAAAGAATATTCAAAATCGGTTCAGTAGATCCAGATATTACCCCCTACAACGACACAAAATCACAAATTTTACGTCGTTATAATATTATTCGTATAGATTTATTTTCGAAGTACGGATTTTTTTACCAGGGCTGCACGTATACTGGGGCGACTATCCGGACTTTAGCCTAAATAATTTCTAATGCCGCCAGCAGTTGCGAGCTAAGTACAGGATTAATTCCAGATTAATTCCAAGATATCCTGTGTAGACCTAGCTGAAACCAGGCGGTTCTGTACTCCGTCGTGTATGGATAATCTTTGGCTGCATTGGGATCCGGTCTTTATAGAGTAGGAGCTGGTGATATAGAGGTAAGAATAATGTATAAATGAATAATGCTGGACAATCCAGCCAGAATCATCTAGCCCCAAGCTAATTAGAACTATTTTTTTATTGTCTACTATCCTTATTTTAAGATAGACTAGAGTATAATTACAATCTAGCCATATAATTGGCTAATAAGTAATTTCGTTTTAACTAAATTGTGTAACATATTACTAAGAACGTGTCCATTGGCACTTTTCTTATCGTCGACACTTGGTTGTGTTCTTTATAACCAGAACTATAATTGTTAATTTTTATTAAATATAGAGCTAGAAAGCTTGCAGAAAACCCTGAACAAATGTCTGCAGATCGTACTAACATTCGTCCCCAGGCCGAAATCGAAGCCATAATATCCTAGATCGCAGGCAGACCTTCACTCACCGCGCCACAGAGGATCGTTATTATAGTATATTATATTAATAATTAACAAACTGGCAGATCGGCAGATTTAGCCGAAGATCTCAAGAGGCGCAAATATGCAGGTCTCGACAGAGCCTACACATTTGCTCCCCTTGGAGTCGAGACCCTAGGTTCGTGGGGTACCGAGGCTCTCCGGGTTTTCAAAAAATTATCTGAGCGTCTGGTCGAAGCGACGCGTGACCCGAGAGCTGGTGAGTATCTGGCACAGCGCATCAGCATTGCTATACAGCGGGGCAATGCAGCCAGTGTCTTAGGCACGCTTCCAACTGGTATTGATATGGATCAGTTGAGCTACCTGTAGATTGTTTGCAACAGTTTGCAGATAGCTTAATTGTTTCTATTGTAAATACTAGTTTTAATTTAAATTTGTTATTTGATTGTTATTAACAAATAATGCTGGACAATTCACACAGTGTCTATCTAGTCCATAAATAAGCAGAGTTTATGGTTTCTTGAAAATTGATATGCATTAAACATTACTTATGTAAATATATATTTATATATTTTAAATATAGACAAAACACCTAGAACACCCTGAACAAATTTCTGTAGATTGTTACCTCTTGCCCGAGGCGGGAATCGAACCTGCAACTTCCTGTGTGGCGGAGGCAAGGTGACTGGGACCCAGTCCAAAATACATTAAAGTGTGTCTTGAAAGAGTGAAAGTTAGGTGGTAGTCCCAAGTAACTGGGAACATGGACCAGCAAAATAAATACCACCCAACTTTTACTCCAAGGCACACTTTGATGTCGTTTACTTATAACTGTGGACGTTTAAGTAAACGTTCTCGAAATCTGTTTTCTTAGTTTCTACAACTTTTCTCCTAAATTATCAATAACAAGATTTTTTATTTTCATCACGATACGAAATAGAAGAATACCCAGGGTACCTTTGGCTTGTTTTTGCAAACAAATGTCTAAGATAATCTGTAAAATCTTGATGTTTGATCTTACGCCACACTGCTTTGTCCTCCTTTAAACGCGAAATCCAATGCCTATCCTATTCACAAAATGGCATCATAATATCCCCCTTACTCGACGCTTGCTATTGAAAAACGCAGTCGATGCTAGTAAGTCCAAAGAGTAAAATAAATACTAGGTCATTTACTCCCGTATTTGTGCGAATCCATCTTCAGTTGACAGTTGGTCTTTTCCTTTTAGTCTGAAATGTATGAAACGTGAGCTCTTGTTCTCTTCCTATTGATTTGCGTCTGCCCGGTCAAACAGTGCATAACACTCGGTGATGCGTCTCCTAATTGCTATTGCCGGCCCCTTTGGAACGGAGATATAAGCACAGTCAGTGACGAATATGGCTGTATTTCATAAAGAGAAAGCTCTCAAATTTTAAACAATACCAAAATCACGCTATCATGTCAAAATGCAACAAATCACTCAAAATCATTCGAAAAGTATCATTAAATTGGACAATTCACACAGCATTATCTAGCCCCAAGCTAAGCAGAGCTTGTGTTATGGGAATAGATAACTGATATGCATAACACAAAACAATATACACAGGTAGATATTTTTACTATACATACAAAACTACCAAATCACCCGGAACAAATATCTGCAGATAGTACAATCATTTGTCCCAAGGCGGGAATCGAACCCACAACTTCCATCGTCGAAGGCGGACCTTCGCCCACCGCGCCGCGCCACAGAGGTCGTCAAAAGTCATTGAGTTATAAAAGGAACGAAATTAATTAAGTTTCCAAAAATTTACGATTTCAGCAGGACTCGAACCTGCTCTACACCCTCAGTACGAATTTTTTTGGAACATTAATTTCTAAGAGATTACCCAGAGTGCGCGGGCTTACGTACGTTTTTTTTATTTTTGTTTTTTTATATTACAAAAATATAAAAAAAAACAAAAATAAAAAAACCCGTCGTTCAAGAAACGACTGGATCGTTGTCATCATTGACATTTTACCCAGTAGACCTAATATATGGAGAACGGTTTCAGATAACACATCAGGAAAATAGATCTTATATGAAACCACGCCCTCTAACTTTCGGCCAGTAACGACCAGATTAATGACCCGTAAACATCTGTGCTGGCTTACGAAAAATATCTTATTATCCTAGCTGCAATGGCTCCTTGTAGCATAAAATGGTGTGGAAAAGAGAGCAAGACCTCAAATTTGAAAACCGATGGAATAACATTTCACAGGTAAGCTGATTTCTTTCATAAACAGAATAAAATTTGCTAATTCATTTAGTTTTGACGGAGATCAACTTAATTAGGTTGGCCGGTCGATGTCACCAACGGTGCATCCCTTTCTTTCATAACCAATTTTATATTTGCTTTCCTTTCTTCTCTGACAAGGCGCGTGCAAGTAGTGATGTGCCGTTCCGGGCCGGGTAGTGATCAGAATATCGATATGGGTTTATTACAATACAGGACTAATTATAATTAATTCTGTAAAAATCGATTTTAATAATATTTACCGTTACATTGCTACATGGTATCTATCTACATGTAAAGTACCTACTTAAATTTTAACCCTAATATTTATCACCCGATTATTATACTGACTCACTGATCGACATAATTGTTCTCCATGATGGTATGTTTTTTTGAGGCAATGTATGAATAAAGGGAGGTATCAATTAAATTATATTTAGACTTATTTTTTTCATCTATAAGTAATGCGGGCCAATCCGCGGATATAAGCTAGTTATTTATTTAGTTTCAGTGGGTGATTTACATAATTCATAGAATAGGTACATAGTCTGTTTGCTTGATTCAAGAGAATAAACAATACATAAACTTAGAAGCTTAACGTGACTACCTACTTACATCTTATTTCACTATGCTTAGGCTTTTATTTTGTATGTAATGTACCTACACCATAATATTAGTGTTAAAATCATTGCCATGGCGCAGTCGGGCAAAAGTGCCGTTAAATACTTACTAGTAAATATACCTACCTTGTGACAAGTATCGATAATTGTTTTCATAGAAACTAAGTACCCCATCCCTTATTATGTTTATGATTTATCGTAACCTTGAACGGACCAATAAGCACTCACTTCCCCGCGCCCGCACACCTCAGTTGGTTGACAGACTTGTTTGCATAGCGAATAAATAGGTATTAGGAGTCTACTGGGTAAAATGTCGATGGTTGTCATACTACGATAGAGTCCTCGAGTCCTCTCAATCCAGTAGGAGCACTACAAGGCGCTAAATGTGCAGGAAGAACTCGAAACCGATAGAAGTATTCGTAAGATAATGCACACAACCCATACTAAACACTGAGCTCACGTTTCGGAAAACCTATTGGACCTCCTAAAATAAATTCCAGTTTAAGTGTTCGAAAAGTCACGAATACAGTATCCATATAAAGAACGGGCACTTTAACACGTTTACACAACCTCTTGTTAGTTTCCAACTAGTACCAATATAGAGTGCTCGGGTACACGGAGTAAATTGGCTTGAAATTTGGAGCGCATGGGCTCGAAAAAATTGCATTTCACTGCTAGTTCGCTCGCATGTAAAACGTGCCGTGCACCGCTGCGCTTTACACTTCATTTGAGGAAGGTTTCGGATGCAATACAATTTTCAAATAATCTTTTGTTTATTTTTAGTACTATTATAACTTTTTAAAAATATCTATCTGTATAATGTATTTGTATTAAGGCGCATACCCCACCCAAACTAGCGCCGCCACCTTCTTTATGTTATTATTCCGTTTAACAAAGGAATTTTCAAAAATCCATCTTCCAGTTTGTGATACCTATCATTTTTATAATGCCCCTGTAATAGTTTTCTTCTATTTAGCTTAGGCAGAGATACGATGTAGCCTTTGGTGGCCACCAAAATCTATTTTCGTATCTCTGCCTAAACTAAATAGAATAAAACTATTACAGAGGCATTAAAAAAAGCTTATGATAGGTATCACAAACTGGAAGATGCATTTTTGAAAATTCCTTTTTTAAACTGAATAATAACAAAGTAGGTGGCGGCGCCACTTTGGGTGGGTTATGCGCCTTAAGTCTATCAGTCATCTAGTAGGTACCCATAATAACACAAGCTCTGCTTAGCTTGGGGCTAGACTTAGACAATACAACCAAGGGGCTAGATGATAATGTGTGGATTGTCCAGTATTTTTGATTTATTTATTCTTTATTTCTCTCAGTCACTCGTGTAAATAAAGAATTGGATTAAAAATGATAGTAAATAAATACTGTAAAATTAAATAATGTACCATCTTATATAATATATAGTATATTAATAATAGTACAGGATAGCATAGGTACTGCCGCTTGGATCAGATTTGATCAAATATGGAATTATTCGTGACTTGTCCCACTTTGGTCCGAATCCATTGGGACGAGTCAAGAAAATCAAATTATATGCTGAAAATGTTTCTGATTCGTCCCACTTTTCAAAGGTTGGCAAAAGTACTGTAGACCGCACACTTTTCATGTAAGAAGCATTTGCTAGAATCAAAGTGAAAGTATATGTCAAAAAATGACAAAACATTGTGTAATGTAACAATTTCAAACTAAGTTGATTTGAAAACCGCTGAGTCTTTTTACTCGATTTGCGCTGATACTAATTGAAAACAATCGAAGAAACTGCTTACAGAACCAAATGAGCTCATATGTTTAGTTAGTGTAGCTGATGATTCTGAAATTAAGCCTAGCAAAGGAAAACTATACATGATTAAAGAACCCTAAATATATTTAAAAAAACTTCAAAACAACTTTTGGTTTGGAAACGTTTCATGTATCTTTCGTCTTTCTCTGTTCAAGAACTGGAACTTGAATCTTTTCCACTGCATTTTGAACTTTCTCTTTTTGTTTTTAGTGATTAAGTTATTCTTATCTTGCTGATTTCATAATGTTCTTAGTTTTTGTTAAGTTTTTATTTACAAATCTCTTTAGTAACATTAAATATTTTGGATTTTATAACATAGAAAGGCTTCTCTTACAATTTCCTAAATTCATTTAACTCCATTGCTGTCCTATCCGATAAAGACCGAAATTACGGATTTTAAAGCAATTTCTTTCACATCATCGCTACGCTATAACCTCGATGGGTCGAATCGAAATCACCAAAGGCTTACTCACAATTCGTCACTTTCTCATTTCAGCCAATCAAATTAGGATCAAATACGATGCTGAACGCTTTAGGCCTTTTTGTATCCCTCGGCCTTTTTGATTGCTTTGATGCATCGAATTAAATTACAGCTGAGAACGGAATGTTTTTTCGCTGTTGTGTTTTGTTTTGTTCGGAGTTGCGGACGCGTTAAAAATAAAGGTTTGTTGTTTGGAATAATAAGGTGAAAGTGGTTTTATTGGAGACGGAACAATGTTTGTTTTGGTAAATGCGTAGGTATAACCCAAGTTGATTGTAAATTTAATTTAAGTAGTAAATAGGAAAAATATCTTATGGAGTATGGTGGTGAACTTGTTAGTGTCGAAGTCTTTAGCTTACTTGGGCTTATTCCTATTGTCTACCACCAAGATATACACTTATACAGGGTATAACAAAAATGAAAGACCAAACTTTCAAGGAGCAGTTTCGATCACAGAAGCCTGGAAAAATATTTGAAAAAATCTCAGCCTTTCGTTTTTTTTAATACATAAAAACGAAATGACCACTAAATTAGGCAATAGACTGCTACACGAGCCTATTTGACATTTAAAATAAAAACGCCTACGTACCTACCTTAAAACATCTTTTGCAAACCCAAAATATCTACACGGAACCTCATTGGGTGAGCGGTCTAAGCGGTCAACGACCTGCACCATAGGTATGATAGGTTCATAATTATGTATTACAATTATTGCATTCCAATTTTAATCCATTAATTACAGGCGTACCGATCAAATACAAACTCCTACAAGAAAATTTTATCCTTAAAAGGAATTAATTGTCCTAAGCACAACACAATTAATCAGGAAATAGGTTTTTTTTTTATGAAGAAAATATAATAAAATGAATGAATGACAACTTTATTAAACTTAAAAAAATAACAAAAATAAACCTTATATCTAAATTTAAAAATGAACAGTACAATAGGCGGCCTTAAAAGTACTAAAGTATGAGAATATGACCCTCATTGCCTATATCTATTTAAGGTTGTTTGATTAAGATCTTGAGCGATAATATCAACTGTCACTTAATATTTTAATTGTGGTTTTATTGTGAACAGTTTATAATAATAATAATAATGCTGGACAATTCACACAGCATTATCTAGCCCCAAGGTAAGCAGAGCTTGTGTTATGGGTACTAGATAACTGATATACGTAATATTATACATTACATAAATAGATATTTTTTATTATACATAGAAACAATTAAGCTATCTGCAAACTGTAGACCAACGGAACAAATTTCTGCAGATCGTACACAAATTTGTTCCGAGGCGGGGATCGAACCCGCAACCTCTTGCGTCGCAGGCAGACTCTCGCCCGCTGCGCCACTGAGGTCGTCAATAAATTCGTATAATAAATGATAAATAAATGATGCTTCACAATTCACACATCATTATCTAGCCCCAAGCTAAGCAGAGCTTGGATACTAGATGACTGATAATATACCTACATAATATATTATACACAGATAAGTAGATTTTTTTATTACACTTAGTTAAACGACCAGAACACCGGGAACATATATCTTTCAATTATGTTTTGTATTTTCTATTGTATTCCAAGACATATTTCTCTTTTCAGTAAAGTTATTATATGTAACGTAAATAATTAAATTCATGGATAAATGTTTATTCAAGGTAGTTAAAAGTAGTTGTGTAAGATTATGAACCATTTGGTCTTGCTTTCAGAATAGGACCTTATTCCATACATTCTAAGTTGACGTTCACTTTAACGTCCACAGTGATGTTAAAGGTCATCAAAATTGTTCCTTGCAAATTCAGTTGCCCATTTCTCCAATTTTCAGTTGAAAGACTACGCCGTGACTGTAAATAATTACTTAATCAGCATTTAGGTAATTAACGCTGGATATTTCATTGTCTGCGCCTAACTTTTAATTTTGACGGATCCCATTGGAATATGGTTTAAATCACACTTTACGGCCGAGATTGGTTTTACTGATTTCATAAAGCCAGTTGGCTATTTTTTTTTCATCAATAGTAATGGAACAAAATTATATTTGTAAAATGTATGTATAAATAATAAAATAATAGTAATGCTAGACGTGTTCTTAAGTGGAGATCGCGACTCGGCAAACGTAGTGTAGCACGCCCTCCGGCCAGGTGGGATGACGATTTGCGAAAGACTGCTGGCAGATGCTGGATGCGGCAAGCAGAAGACAGGGCGCTATAGCGCTCATTAGGGGAGGCCTATGTCCATCAGTGGACCAGTATAGGCCGATGATGATGAATGCTAGACTATCCAATCCACACACCACCGTCTAATAGTGCTTGTGTTATGTTATGATATGCGTTCTAGATAAATTAATACTACTGTGAGTGTCAGAGTTTTTGAAATATTTAGTGAAAGGTAAAAAAATGGTCGTGTGAAAAATGACCTTACATTTTACTATTGACACTTACCTACCTTCACCCACGGGCTATAATAACTACCTAAAATTTAATAGTTACTTTAAATGTAACCTGTTTATAATATATAATGTTAAGCGGTGGACGATAATAGGCTGTTGAAGAGGAGGAAATGTTAGCATACTGTAATATTTCCGAAAAGGGTAATCATCATCATCATTACTATCAGCCTATAGTAGTCCTCTGCTGGACACAGGCTTCAACACATAATGAGCTCCTAATAGTCCATAATGAGTCTTCAGCTGGTGGCTTCACTACAAGAAAAATTAAAAATATCTTTTTGAAATAGTTACAGGCATAAAACAATCGGAAAATTATATACGTTTAGTTTGATTCAAACTTTTCAGTTTGTTTAATCTATTCTCAACACCATGAAATATGTAGTAGGCACAATGTTATTACGTCATACGGCTGTGTACGTAAACTAAAATGTATCAACTGTGATCAGCAACATTAACAAAGTTTAGGTACCTAGACACAGCCAACTGATGTCATGACCACGGAGTAGTTAGACGTCCACTGAGTTTACATCAAATTACGCAGAAACTTAAAATGTAAATCAATTAAATTATATAATTTTTTATGGCATTTATCGATAGAATATTTTTTGCACTTTTAGTGATTTGTTAACACTAATTAATTTAATGAACTAATTGAAACTTTCAATGAACGTATATGGATGTAAAACCATAAGGTGTGTAATCGGTACCAATTTTATACATTATTTTTAATACCGCGAAGGAATTCTCAGGCTTAGCTTGTTAGCGACAACAACCAGTAAATTATTGAATATACAAAAATACTTGATTTTCTCTTTTTTTGCAATAATAGGGGCAAAGGCCTACAAAATATAGTACCTAGTAACCGTCTGTCTACACAAGTATTTTAGTGCCTCATATATTTAAATCATTTCCGCTGTAGATGTTAAGAGGTCATACATCGAAACACTCGAAAAACGAGATGCTTTGCTGATGGGAAGCGCGCGAGAGGTTTTATATCAAATTTATTTGACGGCCTCAAGAATAGTACAGTCGACGCGATGAGTGCAGAACGGTTACAGTGTGGCTGTATACGAAGTGTATCCCATCTTCGAAACATAACCCTCGCGGGTAACAAGCTCCAACTCATAACTTGAGCCAAACAATACCGGGAACGGGGTAAACTTGAGAACTCTAATAACAAAGAACTAATTACAAGGATTTACGCCTACTTCCCTGCGAGTACTTTTGTAATCTGAAGATTGAG
Organism: Eupithecia vulgata; assembly: GCA_946478455.1. Classification (NCBI taxonomy): domain Eukaryota; kingdom Metazoa; phylum Arthropoda; class Insecta; order Lepidoptera; family Geometridae; genus Eupithecia; species Eupithecia vulgata. The sequence goes on along the minus strand of OX297869.1, from coordinate 3,200,528 downwards.
GGCTTCCGTCTAAGGTACACTAAGGGTCTTACTAATTTGACCTAGAAACTTTTCACCCTAATTTTTTTTTAAAATAAAATGGCGCAGTGCTAGTCGGACTCGCGTTTCAATTCAAGGGTTAAGAGGCCCGATTCTCATCATCATCATCAGCCTTTATTATTCCATGCTGGACACAGGCCTCCCTTAATGCTTCTGATTTTGTTTATTATACATCTCTTCTGCAGAAGCTAGAGAAGCTAGTAGCTAGAGTAATGGGAAGCTCAAGACTGTATTGAGAGTTCTCTTAAAGATCGCAAACAGATTCTTAAAGATCGCAAACAGATACTTAAAGTTAGAAATCTAAAAAACTATCAAACTTGTAACATTATTTTATATATTTATTTTAGGCATATTCATATTCATATTCATTTATTTATTTCTCATAGGCACGTTACATTGCACTTAAGAAAGTCTTACGAGTAAATTAAAATAACAGGTAGGTACATAATATATTCATCAAACAAAAAAGTAGTGTTATCTAAGTGATGTCTTTCCAAAAATTGTGATCTGAGAGATAAACCTTTATGTCGTAGTAGGCTCTCTCAGTGAGGTGCTTTTTGATGATGGTCCTAAATGCCTTTTCGCCAAGATTGGTAATATTGGCGGGCAATACATTATAAAATCTAACACAGTTTACTAAAAAAGATTTGCTAACTTTCGCTAGTCTCGTCTGAGGTAATACCAACTTAAGCTTTCCTCGCGTCTCATAATTATGAATATCACAATTTTTGGAATAACGTTTCATATGTTTCCTTATGTACAATAGGTTAAGATAAATGAATAGCGATGGCATAGTCATAATGTTAACTTTATTAAAAACGTTCTGCAGGCTTTCCCTAGATCCGAGTCTATAAATAGCTCTTACTGCTCTTTTTTGCAGTATGAATATTCTTTTTGCATCTGCAGCATTCCCCCATAAAAGCATTCCATAAGACATACGTGAATGAAAATAGCTATAATAAACCATTCTAGCTGTTTTTGTGTCAGTCAACTCTCTAATTTTACGGACAGCAAATGCCGCAGAGCTTAGTTTGCCAGCTAATTCGTTTATATGATCACCCCATTGTAATTTCGAGTCTATTTTAATTCCTACAAATGTTGTGTTTTTAATTAAGTCAATTTTATATTCATTAATTTTTATGGGCATTGAAACATAAGTATTATTTGTCAGTGAAAATTTTATGCATTTAGTTTTAATAGAATTAAGAATAAGATTATTTGTGTTGAACCAATTTTGAATGGTTGATAAGGAGTCATTAATTATTGAGATGTCAGGATTGGATCGATTGATTTTAAATTGTAAGGAAGTGTCATCAGCGAATAGAATTATGTCAGCAAAATTATGAGCTAGGAAAGGAAGGTCATTAATATATACTAGAAATAGAAATGGTCCCAGGATCGAACCCTGTGGTACACCTACAGTTAGATCCAAAGCAGTCGACAAGACACCATCTATGTCTACGGTTTGTTGTCTTTTTGAAATGTAGGATCTTATTAGCTCGAGTGCTCCCCCTTTTACACCATAATGATTAAGTTTGTTTAGGAGTATTTCGTGATTAACGCAGTCGAAGGCCTTTGATAAATCACAAAACACTCCCAATACGTCAGAAGAATCTTCGAAGGAACTATAAATTGTTTCCACGAAGTCAACAATAGCATCAATAGTAGAACAACCCTTTGAAAAACCATATTGTTTTTTGAAAAAGAGCCCATTTCTATTAAAAAAAGATGTCAATTGAACAAGTATGAGCCTTTCAAAGATTTTACTGAGAGCTGGCAAGATTGATATTGGTCTAAAATTGCCTGGGCTATTGTGATTTCCACTTTTAAAGAGTGGTATCACTTTCGCGAATTTCATTAGATTCGGGAAAATATTTTCTTTTATGCAACTATTAAAGATGAACGACAAGTACGGTGCTAAAATATCTATGACATTACTAACAAATCTGACAGAGATACCCCATATATCTTCTGAACCTTTTAACTTTAAAGATTTGAAGGTTTTAAGTATGTCAGAGCTTGATACCACGTGGAATACAAAGACTTCGGGGCAAGAGTTCACATTTGCCTGTAATAGAGCCATTGCTTTATTTGTACAAATTTTAAGAGATTTTGTGATTTCATGCGGTACATTGTTGAAAAAATTTGCAAACGTATTCGCAACTTTACTCTTGTCTTTAATTATATTTCCATCCAGTGTTAGTTCAATACCACGATCCGTAGATCGAGTTTTACCAGTTTCTATGTTTATTATAGACCAGACCGATTTCACAATGTTACCTGAATTTTTGATTTTATTTGATAAGTAAATAGCCTTAGCCTGTTTGCACACCATTTTAAATACTTTACTGTATTGCCGTACATGTCCCCTAAAATTGTCATCAGTATACATTGTTTTAAGATTATACAATTCATACATCCTATTTCTGCTTACTATGATACCTTTAGTAGCCCAATCATTGAATGTTGATTTCATTTTTATTGTTTTAGATGTCATAGGAAATAATGAATTAAAATTATCTACAAAAATGTCAAAAAATATATTATATAAGAGATTAGAATCAATATTCTCATTAGGCAAACATCAGTACACTTTATTTTTAAGTTACCTTTGTTCAACGAAATAATAAGATAAAATAGGTGGCGGCGCTAGTTTGGCTCGGGGTATCGTCATAAGGTGAGTTTGTTTGACTTTCAATTTTACAATTCACGCTGATGAAGTCACGGGCTAGTTTGATTATACAAAGTGTAAAATCTTGTAAGAATCTAGTTGTTTCAAAATCAAATTAAAATGACTTTTTATGACCGCAGCCATAACATTTCTCGATGGATCGTAATTTTTTAAACAAATGTAACGAATGCTGGCCGCCGCAACAATTTTTTTTTTGGCAAGAAGCAAAGTCGAAAACCGGAAAATCGTAGATAAAACTGAAGATTTTTTTATTATGATAGTGACCAAGATTTGTAAGGCACTACTTTCCGTTGAACTAGAATCATGCTATTTGGCAAGAAACAAGAACACACACAACAAACTCTTGATTTTATGGAACCCTCGGTGCTCGAGTTCGACTCGCACTTGACGTTTTATTTATTAAACCATCAGATGTTAATCTTGTTTAGAACAGCTAAACATTTTTACGTAAGTTAACTATAGAGCGAAGTGGATTTACTAATTAAATTTCTCTAGATATCTAATTACGAAAACGTCAGTAAATTTTGTGATAAAACTATGATGATTAATTACTTCAGCGCCACAGTTTATATTTTATAAGTTTCAATATCAATTAATAAAGTGTCATGAAAATATGTTTATATTTATTTAATTAATGAGATTTTGTAGTTATAACCCAAGTACTTTACATTTTTATTTGACGAAATCAATGATTTGAGAAAATGTGTTTTTGTTCAAGTTGTAGCTTAACTTGGCCTCGTTCGAGGAAGTACCTACTGCTTTCAAATTAATTATTTATTTCCAATTATAAAACTGAAATTTTGTTGTAAAAGTATCTGATGTAATAATTGAAATATTAATTTCCTGCTTTGTTAACTCAGCGAGATCCAACGAAGTTTATTTATTAAAAAAATTTCAATATATTTTCAGGGTTCCTTTGGCAATTATTTATGGACTACAAAACAGTTCTATTTTCGCTAGCGATTTTTTTTTTATGTTTTTAGATTATCGACGAAACCGAAGAAGATTTCGTGACGTGGCGTAAGCAGCACACCCGTACTGAGGTCCCAGCAGCACACCCGTAACGGTGGGGCGCAGGTTCGAATCCTGCCGAAATCGAAAGTTCTGGGACTTATTTAAATTCTTAGAGTTTAATGTAGTCACGTATATAATATTATTATCATAGATATAATATATAATTTAAGTGATAATTAAATTATGTATTAAAAGTGAAAAAAACTTTAAGTCGAAATGAGTCCCAAAATCTACATTTTGACTGTACAGAAAATCAATTGCCGCTATACTCCAAACCAGACTGAACCTTCTACCAAAAAAACAGTTTTATTTGCTAGTAGGTAAATATATAGGTACCATTATTTAAATAAAATTTCGTCTCATCTCATCTCAACTGCCTATAATAATGGTCCACTGCTGGACGCAGGCCTACCCCTGATTTTTGATCTCAAGGGATAATTCCCATAATCCCCGCGCTGGTGTTGGGGATCGCAGAAATTTCGTCTGTGTGTTCTTTATTTATGTTTGAACTTTACTGTAAATGAGTATTATTTTAAAACATAACACATTTATAAATAATAAATAACCAGTGAAATTGCATGCGCCTTTCTTTCGCAGCCCATTTCTTCTTAATTTTTTTTTATTATTTTACCTCACACAACCAAAGTCTTAGTTGCTAAGCGCCTACATTGCGAATGTGAATTTGCTATAAGCAATTAGTACATTTCACGAACGGCTTTGGATAAGCAAACCAAGTAAAATAAAAGTTACAGTATTGAAAGCTATAAATAACATTGCTGTGTAGATTGTGTCCAGCATTTTTTCTAAGTTTCTACAAAGTTTCTTCTATAAAGATAAAGAATGACGGGCCACAGAAGAAAGCAATTACAGGACCCAACTCAAGTAAATATTTCATTGGTAAAGTCCGAATTATCCAATCACATGTCCACCTTTATCAATTTGGCTGACCAAACGCCTAAACTATTCATAAGGCAACCCTAGGCTCTTGCTATTACAGTTGTCAGGACAGCTAGATCATTTATTAATCGTTAGCAAACCATCAGGAAAAAGATCAACACAACATTTACCTTGCCACATATTGTACATATGTAACAAAAAAACTTCACAATCTGCACACGCTACAAAATTAAATGTGTCCATAAAATATTTTCGGGGGAGATAAACGTGTCGAGTTTTAAATAAGCCACTACAATTGGTCGTAACAGGTGTGCACCTTCAGTTGACTTTAAATACATGAAGACTTCATGAAGAAAAAAATGCTATTTCTCAAACAACGTTACATCGATCGTCGAGTGAGTTCTTGTTCAGATCTATGCGGTACCCGCAATAGGTAGCGTAGTTTTTCGCTACCGTGTTACCCCATACTCACCCGCTACCGATCTGGGTAGAGAGGACCGCTTGATTGAAGACCTCAAAAATATATATAGATATGGTTTTCATGCCAATGACTAACCTGGATTCGTACAAAGATTGCCCAAGTGTGAGTAACGCACTATAAAGCAAAAAGCTAAACCTGGATTTGTCTTCAGCAATCTGCAGATTGCGTCGTTAAAATCAACCCTCATGTAATATCATCTCTATCTGTATCATTTATACCAGTCCACTTGCCGGAACCTGGACGTGGTGATTATGGCAAAGACCACTTGCTCAGGGGAGATACAGACAGATTCGGGAATATCCATGTTCAAAGTATGTAGGTACGACAAATTTTAATACGAGAATTCTTTTTTCTTTCGTTAAAAAAATGCCCAACCTTCTAACAATAGACTATTAGAACATACAGATACAGACCATACAGCGTAAATCGTCCCCGAAAGCGGCGTCAAAGCTGCCAAATGCACAAACATTGTATGTAGGTCATGGTACGTAAAATTTGATGGTGAAATACCTTTCTTTTTATTCAGTCGAATGAACCAGCTATTTCCTTAACTATTTCATATGAATAATCGAACAGACGTCTATAGTTTGACAGTTCTAATTTATTTATGGGCCCTGTCATGTCACAGGGCCATGGGAATGGATAATGGATTTATGGGGATTTTAAATGTGCGCGAAATTTCACTTGGAGGCTTGCCAGCTGTTCAATTGGTAACGTGCTGATAATTTTTGGGGTTCTGTAGATTTATGTTCAAAAGCGGCATACAATTCTTGTGCCTTGTCGTTTTGGGTTAAGTGACCAAAAGTTACCCAAATCTGTTGATACTGCGACTTGGCAAACGTTGTTTAGGACGACATCTAGCGAAGTGGGAAGACAGTCTGCGAAATGCTATTAAACTATGGCACTCATTAGAACAGGCCTATGCCCGGAAGTGGTCTAGTATAGGCTGATGAAGATGATCTGACGATTGAAAATAATCCGTTGGTTTCAGAGGTTACCAGGCATGATAACCCCCTTTTCTAACTGAACTAGAAATTTTTGTAACAGTTCAAAACCGAGACCATAAATCTCGACAAGGATCATCATCGTCATCAGTCTATATTAGCCCACCGCTGGACATAGGCCTCCCCTAATGAGCGCCATAGCGCCCTGTTTTCATCTTGCCGCATCCAGCATCTGCCAGCAGTCTTTCGCAAATCGTCATCGTTTGCCGAGTCGCGGTCTCCACTCAAGAACACGTTTACGAACGCGGTTATGAACCGACAACCGCCGGGGTAAACGTGTTCTTGAAATATGGCCAGCACACTGTCACTTTAGCTTGCTAATCCTTTGAACTTACGTCGATAACATTAATTCTCTGTCGGATGTATTCGTTGCGAATCCTATCCTTCAGAGAAATTCCGAGCATAGCTCTCTCCATAGCTCGTTGGGCAACTTTAAACTGGGGGATCAGCCCTACCGTGAGTGTCCACGTCTCAGCTGGGTAGGTCATGACGGGTAGGACGCAATGATTGAAATTTTTCAATTACTTACATTGTGGTATTGATGACGAGAAGACCCGAGGTAGTTTCCCACCAGACAAAGATCAGGATACCGATTTTGTCATTGGTGGGTTATCGACACTGAAACCAATTCGGTGTTTATCTAGGTCCATGCTCGGCGCTCGCGTTCCAGACCCTAACATTTGTTCTAGTACCTCACCTCAGCTCAACTGCCTGTATTGGTCTACTGCTGGACGCAGGCCTCCCTCTGGAAATCTCCGTCTTGGCTTAATTTTATCTCATGGGGATAATGAACATAATCCTCTCGTAGGGCATACGGGTTGGGGATCGCAGTTCGGTTGTAGATCTATGCTGTAAGAACCACTGCACCGGAAGATGGGCGCTTCTGGTTTATGTCCCTTAGTTGCCTCTTACAGCACCCACGGGAAGAGGTGGTGAAAATTCTAAGCCATTTTTCATAAGCACCACGCGCATTTATTCATGTACCGTCTCTTAATCTATATTATTGAATTCTATTCTTTAGGTTTTGATCCAACAGAAGAAAAAATCCATCAAGAACATTGTCTATTATAATTTTCTCTTTTGTATAAAAAGAAATCCTGATTAAAATCCTATTGTCTCCGACTGTCACTCCTAAACTCTCGAATGATAAATGGCAACAAAAAGTAAACAAAGAAACTCTCCTTTTAATAATAAGTTTGCAGACAGAAGTAATTATTACTTTTCGCAATCCTATTGTTGTTATTTTTCAGTGTGCCTTTAAATCTATTGACATAAAAAAGTATTAACGTTATTAGAGTACTTTGGTTTGGCTGTATTTTTTTGTAAAGCGTGCTTCATGTAAGGTCAAAATTATGACAAAGCTTCACTTTCCTATACCATTCCATTATTTTAAGGAAGTTTAGGCGGCTTACCATCAAATAAATTATGAGTAAATAGTAGAAAGCTATTAGTAAATCTGTAAATAATGCTGGACTATTCACACGACGCTATGCCCACACTAGCCCCAAACTAAGCAGAGCTTGTGCAATTGGGGTAGATAACTGATATAAATAACACAATACATAGATAGAATTTTTTTTATCTTACAAATACAAAATACAAATACAAAATCATTTATTTATTATACATAGAAAACGACCAGAACACCCGGAACGAAAATCTGCAGATCGAACAAACGTTTGTCCCAAGGCAGGAATCGAACCCCGAACCTTCTGCGTTGCAGGCAGACCTTCGCCCACCTCGCCACACAGGTCGTACAAATTAGTAAATTATCGTTATTTTTGTGTAGGTATCAAAATGAAAAAAACATTATTTTATTTCAGCTGTGACTGTCCTGCCAAAAACCCAGCAGTGGGTGAAGTTATTTAAGATGATGTTGATGATGTAACTGTTCCACGGCTGGGCAAAAACTTTTGTTTTCTCTCTACACTTATCGCCATTCAACGCGGTTAACAAGTAAGTAACTCAAATTACAAACAGAAACTTAAAACTCTTTTTAGGAAACAAAAGAGTTAGAAATCCATTGCGGTTTAGTTTTTGACATGAGATTTACATTTTATTTCACACAATCCTCATAGCAACTTGTAATCTTGTTGACACGAACAGTTAGGCAATACCTACTGGAAAAGTGCTGTTTTCGCTGAAAACTTTACTTTCAAAGCAGGACAAGTTGAGAAGTTCAAAGTTTGCAAGTCTGGCACTTTTGCATACTAGAACGTCTTGAAACTCTATCGACGGAATATTGAACAATAGACTTGAAAATGGGTCACTTACGTGTGTCATTTTAAAATTCTGCCACATTCAGGACCCATCTAAAGTAACGAAGCAACGATGAAACCTCTGTTAGTTGTTATTTTAGAGGTGAAGTAAAACCCGTTCAAGCTTTTTCATCTTCTAGGTGATATTTTGTAGCTAAAGTAAACTCTTTTAAATTGAATGTACTGATAGTTTTCGCAACTCACTGACGGGTTTCTTTTTTGTATTCTCCTTTAAGGATACATTAATCTTGTGAAGCCTGGTTGTGGGCACGAGTTTATGTTTATTTCTAATATTTATTATTTTTTGTATGTTACTATTTTTAGGGAAACTTTTAATATTTTTATGAGTGTATAACAAATTTGAATAAATACATTGACTTGGTACTGTCATTATGTTTATTTGTTTGAATTCATAACGCAGTAAACCTTGAGAGATGAAACGTTTCTTTAAATGGTTCGAGAAAAGGTTTCCCGGTGCCAGCCTGTCTGACAGGGCCACTTCCGTGGCCCCTTTCAGATCATCTTTACCTTCTTACTAGATATTTCCTTAAAAACAATAAGTAGGTATACAATGTTGAGCTACCCGTAGATTGTTTTCAACAGTCTGCAGCTGGCTCAGTTGATTAAATTGTAAATAATAGTTTTTTTTATTGTAATTTTCTCTGTATACAAACTGCCTTTTTGAGTATACATCGTCGTCGTGAGGAAACCTGTGGCACGTGAGGGCACGTGGCGTTACTTTTACAATATGCAAATTATGCAACGCCTGAGCAAACCTTTTCTTTAGATCTCCTCGAGGCATTATCCGCATTTTATTGCGCTTTTTATGGTCTTTACAATGTCGTGCAGATCCAACTGCTTAGATCTAATCAAAGGCATTTAGGGTAAACATTTGGTAAATTCTTGGGAAAATGCTATCTTAAAGCCTTTTTAGTGGAAAGTAACAAGGTTATTGACTGATTGGTGTATTTTATAATCCCAATCAGTTCAAAAAAGGTTTAAGAGAGAAAGGATACATATAATAATAGAAAAGTATTTATTTTTAATATTGGTTGCAACAGGTTGACTGAATAATTAATTTAAACTAACAAACATTAGGTTATTTCTTAAGTATAAAATTAAATAACCTTTAAGAATAGTGATCTACTCTTAAACCTTATTGCTGAAAATGCATCGAATCCTCGCTCTTACTAAGTAAAATTTGTGCTTAGACTGTTCTTCTGATAAAAAATAAAACCGTTTTATTTTACTTTTTATAATTGCCATAAAAATCTACAAGCATAAAAGAATAAACAGAACAAAAACCTCCTCCTCATTCGTTTTTAGATTTGTCGGTTAGAAATGAAGATCCTACACTGTCTTTCATGAGTAATATATAGACCGTAACGTTTCCTTGAAGCTAGTAGACAATTCATTTCCTGAAATAATCTACATGACAATAGAAAGGCGAGATTTCGCAGGATATTCGGCTTTGTCGGGGATTGTCTTCAGAAGCCCAGCAAGAATTACTAAGACATTTTGTGGTTATAGGCAGTTAGATTAGGAATTAATTTGATAATACGGGTACCTTTGTTCTTGTTATTGTATGTTTCTTATACAAACCTCACGAATAATTATATTTCTGCAATAAATCTGGACTAGTATTTCCTCTTCTGATGATGATGATGATTTCCTCTTCTATTTGTGAGGCTTGGCTCCAACTAATTATATTTCTACTCTATTCTGTCAATTTGGAAAAGTATTTTAATTTATAAATAAATAATGCTGGACAATTCACACACCATTATCTAGCCCCAAGCTAAGCAGAACTTGTGGTATGGGTACTAGATAACTGATATACACAATATAATATATTACATAATAATAATAATCATTTATTTCAGGCAACACAAGACAAGTACTTACAAAATAACTTAACTAGGGATCATTTATGATAAACCTTAGAGACTAACATACAAAATAATAAAAACATAGATAGATATTTTTATTAGACATAGAAAACGACCACAACACCCTGAACGAATATCTGCAGATCTTACAAACATTTGTCCCGAGGCGGGAATCGAACCCGCAGCAGATTTTCTTGCGGTAATCCGTGTTGTAGTAACAGTTATAGGTATGTATGTATATACATTATGACTGTAGGTACTACTGAATACGGTCAATAATAAAACGCAATTATTATTCGACTTTATGCTGGAAATATCGCATGCGAAGCCGACCTAGTTCAATAATAGTTAACAAGCCCAATTTTGAAGCACTACCTACCTACTCAACCCACCTTACCCTCTTAATACACATAATCCGATGATTTTACATTCTACGCGAATTGTTAAACAAACATACGAGTTGACGTATGTACTTGAAGTTTCAGAATTGCAACCAGCTATGAAATTTTGAAGTGAAATTGTTCATTTTAGGAATGTGTGCACGTAAAGACCTTTTGGGTAAAATGGTAAAGTTAGGTAGGTAGTTAGGTACGCTCTGTGCTGAATGATGTATCGCTCTTACTTAGAACTTAACTACTGAAGTATCAACTACTAGCTGGCCCGGCAAATTTAGTTTAGCCTTAGAATCAGAGATGGCGTTACATACGAAAAATTAATGCACGTTTTTTTTATAGTTTTCCCCTCGTGAATTTTCATATTGTTAATTAATTATTCTGCTATTTGATAAGAAAACAAATCAAACAAAATCATAAAAATCCTTCCAGCCGTTCTGGAGTAATAATGGTGTACCACTACTTTGTTTTTGTATAGGTAGGTGGTATATCCGCAGATTTTAATATATTATCTTCATTGCATAGCATAGCAGTGCAATTTCTAAACTCTATAGGTATCCAGCAAAAATAGACAAACTTCAGATATTTCACGATTCTTGACTAGGACTTTGTTTAGGTATATGACGACCTTTATGGCTCAGCGGGCTCGGGACCATATTTGTAAGAGGTACAGATTTATGTTCCGGGTGTTATGGGTGTTTACTATGTTTATGTATAATGTAGAGTAAAGTAGTAAAGTATTTTAAGTTTACTGATGGCACTAAATTTAGAATTCAAAACGCAGGAAGCCGAATTACAAGACGGAACCAACCAGCAGGTAACTCAAGCAAAAAAATTGCTTACTTTCACCTCACAATCAGTTCCTCTGTTTAATTGTATTAAATAAAACATGAAAATAAATAAGCTGCGAAAAGGTTGCCTTTGATATCAATCTTATTTCAATCAGAAGGTATCAAAAGAATCCCGTGATTACAAAGGGTCCGTCTAAGTGCTCCGTTAAAGGACATTGATGGGGGTTTGGCAGAAAAAGGACGTACACACAAGTTATTGTCAATAATCATAATAATTGTCAACATTTGTGACATTTTTGAGAAGTAGATAGTTTAAGACTGTGGTATGCATGAAACTAGCTAGCTAAACTATTTTATTTTATTACTACGACTTACTTCTACTTACTTAAACAAAGGTACTTTTAAAAATCCATCGTACAGTTTGTGATACTAGTATAAGCTTTTTTTAAGGCCTGTGCAATAGTTTTATTCTATTTAGCTTAGCCAGTAAATCCAAAATAGATATTGGTGGACACCAAGGGCAACTTCGATATTCTGCCAAAGCCCAATAGAATAAAACTATAACAGAGGTGTTAAAAAAAGCTAATATTTTTTTCATTTATTGACTACATTTATTTAACAGCAATAAAAAATTACAAATAAGTAATATTTACACTAACAAAAGCTTATAATAGGTATCACAAACTATACGTTGAATTTATGAAATTTGCATATAAAATATAGTAAGATATTTTGTAATCATCATCTTCCGGTCCTTATCACAGTACTTTTCTTCCACTTTCCTCTTTCAGCCGTCATCTCTGTACTTACACCTTTCTTAACCATATCATCTTTCACACAATCCATCTACCTTTTTGTCGGTCTTCCTCAGCCCTTATAATCCTTCTACATTCATACCTAACACTATTTTGTAATGTGTGAACAACCTAAAAATTATAATAAGGTATCATTAAAATTAGATTTAATCTAGCTATAAAAGTTTTTATACGGGACCGGCATAGTAGAACAAATGGCTTTAAGTCTAAAATAACTAATTCAGAATTTAAAAAAAGTTTATACCACATAAATGACTTAGACACATTGATTTTTTTTTTAATAATACCATATAAAACCAACAACATTATCCGTAAAGCGAATCCTGCTAAAATAAAATTTTGTTGGGACATTATAATTTTTTGTCGAAAAATCATCCGTTTACTGTGCAGTACAAAGCTTTCCGTGAAAGTTTCATTGGTTAGGGCTCCCTGAAAACGGAGATCCACTATCAAATTCAGGTCCTTTCTAACGCAGGTTTGATTTATAGTTCACCTGATACTTTTATAGCTCAATTCGGGGTTCCAGACAAATTTTATAGCTACTTTTCTACAGGAATTATAAAAATATATTTGTGTTACAGTTGTCCGTAATCTTACAGAAATAGTAACTGCATTTTTTTGAGTCATAAATGTAGTTTATATATATATAATATATATTACAGACTATAATCTATCTCTGTGCCAAATTGCATCCAGATCCGTTCAGCCGCTCTGGCGTGATTGAACAACAAACATCCATCTATCCAGCCATCCATTTCGCATTTATTGACCGAGCGAGCGAAGCGTCTTTGCATCAACTAGGTACTGGAACAAGTAACGATTCTGTCAGAATGTACGTACTCCTCTACAGGTCGTATTTTACGACCGATCTGGACGAAACTTGGTGTACATATTTGACAATTTTATAGATTTTTAGTCATCGGGGTTTTTTGATTAAAGGCTTAGTTACTCCAAAAAAGGGCAAAAAGGGGGCCATCGAATATCACCGCTTTAAGACATCTGTTTTCGGTGATTATTTTTAGTAGTAGTAAAAGTTAAGTGCTCGCAAGGTGTACTGTTCGTAGAACTATTAGTAATATTTGTGTAATTATAAAAAGGGAAGATATGTTTGATAATAGGCTCCGAAACTACTGAACCGATTTGTAAAGCCAACATGTGGCTCTGACGGAAGACCAGCGTTGGTAGCTAGCTTGCTAGTCAACCAACACAGGCCATTTTGTTACTGGGCTTACACTTTGTATTTTTTAATCTAAGTTTATTATGTATTGTAGTCTAAGTATAGTATGTGTAAGTCTTTTAACGAATAAATTTATATTCTATTCTAAAAAAAAATCATCATTAGAATCCTACATTATCCCTGATGAACAAGGTTATAGAATATATCCGTGCGAAACCGGGGCGGACCGCTAGTGGGCAATATATTTGTAATGCAATAGGCGCATTGCGGTATGGTAGCTGATAAAGTTTTGAAAATGTATACAGGACCGGCCAAACTTCATCTTAGCTTGTATTAAATAATTGACAATTATTTATGATTAATATAACCTGTGTTCTTAAAGAATGCCATTAAGAATGATGTCTACTGCTGTCGCACTCAGATCGAATTCAAACTGGCTTGAGAAATTATGGAGGTACAGAACCCTATTCAAATAAGCACAACTCTCCTTAGCCATATTCGTCGAAAGAGGTCGGGTCAGGTAAATGTGGAATGATAAACGTCGGCCATTGTGTAAATAGATATCGGATTTCTTTTCAGTTGAAAAGGTAAAGTTGATAGGTACTGCTTCTATATTTAGTATAGTTGTACGATCTTGCTTCATTCTCTCGACTTCTTCATCATCTTCATCATCAGACCATATTGTCCATTTCTGGACATAGGCCAAACAACTATAATTTTAATCAGTGAAAGTGTGTTTGTTTGTTTCCCTTCGCGTTTTCAAACGCGTTTACTTCAATTTCTATTCGATACCAACGAGATTTTGATGTTTTACCAGGATAAAAAGTTACTTAAGTTACTCTCCATCCATTCAACTACATAACTCTGTGCCAAAAATCAAGTCATTTGGCTTCTTACCCCCGAATACTCAAACGCATATCAGGTTTAAGCACGTCTCAAGTGACGATTTTTTGACACATTTTCATTAAATTATGTCAAAAAACCGCGACATAAAGACGAGCTTAAATTTAATGTATGTTTCGTTTGAGTATTTCGGGGTTAGTTAGGGCTTGAAGGAAGGACAAACAATCGGACAAATGAGGTTTCAAGCTCGTGGTCTTCTAATGCTTCTTTTTCTAAGGCAGTTCTCATATTTCTTTTGAAATATTAACGAGTTGGGCTGTACTGTTAAATAATTTCCAAAACCAATAATAGGTATACCTAAACCTCTGAAAATCAGCTTATTTTAATAACGTATAAAACGAGTGAAATCCTTAAAAAATCTGCAAATTTGTATGTGTACTTTAGGTCAAGTTAGTTTAGGTATGCGTACCAATTTGGATTCGTACGCAATGGTACGAAAAATTAGGGGCCAGTTTAGTAACATGTACAGTCTAAATTGAAATCTGTCTTGGGTTCTTCAAGAACCGTACCCTGGCCCGAGGTATAAGGAAATAGCGGATTTTTTGTGATAATATAATTATGTTCTGAGTTATTGATTTCAGCAGAGATTTCAGTTTTTTTGCATATCAGAGGAATCGGAAGGAAGTTGATTCTTGAAAATTGATGTGAGAAGATCATCATCATCATCAACTTATACTAGTCCACTATTTGAGAAAAAAACGGCTTTCTATTCATAATATAACGTAGTTCTTAGTGATTATATCTGATCTAAATTATTAATTTCAGCAGAGATTTCAGATTTTTTGCAAAAAAAGCAAGAAAAAAAGTAAATGAAAATTGTTTGTTTTTTAATTGTTATTTTTCTCTCAGTACAATTACCACCTAAATTGTCATAAATTGAACGACGAAGAAATCGACGAACATGCAAAAAAATACACCCAGCAAAATACAACATAGAACCTCTCTTTTTTTAATGTCGGGTAATAAAACCATAATTTGTATTTTGTTTTTTCAACACACAACATACTTCTGTACTAGCTGCTGTGTTTTATGTTTGTTTTTCTGTAGGTATCAAAAGTAGACGAGAAGCATTTTTTTGTATGGGAAAATGCCATGGCTTTGTCCCTCCCTAAAGGGGAAATGGCCGAAGGGGACGTGTGGGGCTTGAACCCACTGAAAACCCACATTTAAAATCAAGGCTTTCTTCGAGAACCTGGTATAACTTGCTCCAACCAAAACATTATCCGTTATTCCGTGAAGTGAGTTGTTGCTGTGAATACGTAATGCGGAGGCTTTTGACTGGATTTTTGTGCTCCCTACGAGCCCTTGCAGTAAACTTCACTGAATAGCTCGACCTCATCGCGAATCTGCCGGGTCTGTCTGCTTTGAATAGAAAACTAGAAGTAATGTTGGTTGAATCTACTTAGCAATGAAGGCGGTATTTTAATAAAGGCCTATATAACCTCATTTTTTTTGTGAATAGGTTAGACATCGGATTTTGCGTTCATAGGAGTGGGAAAGGGCATAGCAACGCAAGCCCAAAAAACAAGTTTTAGCTTATTTATTAATTTAAAATGTTTTTTTGCTTAGTTCTATTACCATGCTTATACTCAAGATCTTAACTTTTGTACCTATATATTGAGAAATTAAGGTTTATTAAAAATGTAGAGGTAGGTTAACTTTTGCGATTTTTTCTATCTACAAAATTTTCTGTAATCGTGTTTTCAAAACATATCATGATATCATACATAGGGTAAGTCCTGACCTTTACTGTATGTAAATTTCGATGTTAAATATTTAGTTTAGTTAGTTTAGTTTATGTAGGTATGCTAAATTAAATGTTTCGTTATGCTAAATTAAATAAATTATGCTGGACAATTCACACAGCATTATCTAGCCCCCAGCTAAGCAGAGCTTGTGTTAGATAACTGATATACACAATATAATAAAATACATAGATAGATATTTTTTATTATACACAGAAAACGACCAGAACACCCTGAACTAATGTCTGCAGATCGTACACATATTTGCCCCGAGGCGTGAATCGAACCCGCAACCTTCTGCGTCGCAGGCAGACCTTCGCCCACCACGCCCCAGAGGGGGTCAAAAAAAATTAAAAAAAGTGGAATGTGAGGACCGGCTTATTTTTTTATAATTTTTAAGGTATTTGTTGTTGATTGTTAATTTAGGTACTACCTACTTGGTAGTAATGTTTACACATATTGCTAGAGATACGTATTTAATACTGAAAAAAAACCTTAAGTTCAAAAAGCTTGAGTTTTTTATAGTCGCATTGAAATTTAAAACCAGCTTTTCAATGAAGGCAAATTAATTATTTTTAGCCTTTTAATCATCTTTGTTCGGTTCAAAGTTAGATTAACTTAGTAATTTAATCAAATTAGATAATTAAATAGTACTTAAAGCGTCTCTACAAAATGTAGAGCTTCATAGGCTTGCGAATAGGTACTTTCACCTGTACCTAAGCTTATTTGCGTAATAGTTAAGGCCACGAAACACACTGTTTTGAAATTTCATTATATATAATTGCCGCCAATTGTCACTTATGATATAATTGATTTATGTGTAAATTGTTTTTCTTTGGTTTTAAGTGTGCAATAAGAGTATTTTCTATCTATCTATCTATATCCATAAAATAAAATCTAAATAAGTGATGCCGCCATTCTTTACATACTTTCTTTGGCTAAATTTTTCCTACAAAATAGCAGTAGGTATATGGGAAAAAGAAAAACACGATTTTAGAGCTTATTTTAGACTTTAAGTTTTATAATCTAGCTCAGTTTCAGAAACTGCATAGCCATAAGTAATCAAGACGTTGAAGTTTAAGAATATTTCAGGATGTTTTAGATATTTTCATTTTATTTGGTTTTAGTGTGACATTCAGTGTTTTATGATATTTAGTCTTTAAAAAAAATTATAATAAAAATAAACGCACAGTAATGTCTTTCTTACTAACCATAATAGGTTTTTTTTTTTATCTAAAAGCTGATTTTTTAACTGCTTGTTATTTTTGACAATAGTTTAAACTTTGTGTTAACCTTCGTGTATGGATTAACCAAGACTTGGTTCGAAAAAAATACAACTCCTATAAAGAGCACTGATTAAAGCTCTATGGTATTTGAATAGTTAGATACACACAGTTGAAAGCAGGCAATAAACAAAACTTACTCAGGATAAGCGCTATAGATGCTATATAAGTACTTTGTATAGGAGTTTATTTCCTCTGCGTAAAGCTCGATTTTGTATTTTTTTGGTTCCTTCATACACAAAGTTTAAACTATTGTCAAAAATAACAAGCGGTTGAAAAACCGCCTGAGTTAACGCAAGGTTAAATTGTCTAAGGTTCACGCTAGTTTCACCGCCACAACCCTATCGTGATAGCAATTACATGTTCTGTCATGGTTCACGACTAGCAAACATACCTTTGATGTCCTCAGAGTGAAGTATTCATAATTATACCCGGCTCCATTTGGGAATTTAACTAAACTCCGGCATTTTTTAATAGGGTGAAGGTGGAAATACGGTTTTCACGGGCTATTTTTAGAGAGGAATTTAGGCCCGTGTTTAATTTTAGAGAGTAAATGAACATGTTTGTAAACAAAAGTTAAGGAGCAGAAAAATTTCCATTTTATACTTAAGACTGTATTCAAGAGGATATCACGCACTATCGGGTTTTTGACTTTTAAAAACGTGATATGGTGTACCAATTTCCTTATCAACAGTTCTAATTTTAATCACGATCATTTGTACAATTGTACATAGATATTACACACTGCAAATATAGAAAAACATTGATTGACATAGACATAAAACACCTCTACTGCTTATCTGTCTGTCTCGGTGAGAGCTGCAGATCCACCCTATGACCCACTATCTCAAAAAGCGCTGTCATAAATTCGAAAGCGCTTTACAGCCATTTATCACGATGGTCAGGCGCAGGTGCTTTAAAAAAGGCGCCATAGATACGCTTATTTTTCACATTGAAGCTATCAATCAACGTCGAGGGTATAGACGAAAAAAAGTGTTAGTATCAATATTTTGTCAAAGCTCGTAAAATATACATAGGACGGGCAGGAATTGTGTATTTAAAGTGTTATTTATCTAGAACCCCTATAACGCTCTTTAAAACTAAATTGTTTTCTGTAACATATACCTATTACCTATTATTAATCTATACACATACCACATGTACCAATAGCGGAAATTGAAACAGTAGGTACATAAAACGAAACCTAATCAAGAAAGACTTTTACTCCATAGATGATTACATCAATGATGTAAATGCTTGGCCAGATGTCGTCCAGTTCCGCACCGACAATATTACTAGACTATATAAGGAAAATAATGTTAAGATTTATTAGTCTTACATAATATAGAAATTTACTTATTACGTATATCAGTTATCTAGTACCCATAACACAAGCTCTGCTTACCTCGGGGCTAGATAATGCTGTGTGAATTGTCCAGCATTATTTATTTATTTATTTACTTGTATCTAAATCACATTATATTCAAACTTAGATATGAAAATAATGATGTATTAGTTTATAAGTCATAATATACACTTACAAGTGGTTTATTTTCAACTTCTTCCAAAAAATTTAACTGGACAAAATCAATAACACCTGTTTCTTATTCGATAATAATAACTATTTGTAAACCTGTTTATAGTATTAAATTTGACTTGTCTAAATGCCCATTTTGTAAGCTTAAAGAAATAAACGTTATTAATATTTGACACTAAGTACTCTGAAAAGAGTTGTGGATGTGGTAGATGGTGCTGGTTGACCCCCAAACTGCCCTTTGCGTGGTCGGTTTACCCGAACACACTCTACTACACTAAAAGGTTGTTTGCAAGGTAATAAATATCTATCTATGTTACCTAGATGACTGATATACACAAGGTCTGCTTAGCTAGGGGCTAGATGATGATGTAATAATTGTCCAGCATTACTATTATTATTTTATATTAATATTTTTATCTTCTCGGCTTTTGGAAAAAACGGAATAACTGAAGCACAAGGGCCTAAGCCAAGTGGGGTTCAGGAAGGTAATCTTCAATAGGAAGTTCATTTTGAAGAAGCTTTTGTACTTTTATACATTTGTTTAAAATTGCCTTCTGTAAAATTATATAAATTTACCTTAAAAAATCTAAATAATCTATGGATTGTGATGTTTTGGAATTACGCCGATTGATGACAAAACTATTGGGATAATAGATACCTTGTGAAAACACCACATACGAGATATTTTATTTTTCAGGTCTACGTATTTCTCAGGTTGTTTTCTATGTGTCAGGTCTACAGATTGTGCGTGTTAGGAATTGCAATGTCCATAAGAAGTGCTGTGCTATCGGTTTTATATAGGAGTGGTATATTTTGAAGTGTGGGAAGGGTGTTTGTGAGGATGGCTCTATCAAAGAATAGTTTGTGGGTGGCGTTTTCCAGTACAGATTCCGGTGTGTATTTGTCGTAGAGAAGTGGTTTATCGGTTGTGTTCACGAGTAGGTATGTATTTATGTGCCAATCCAAATATCTATCTATCTATGTATTGTATTCTTATGCATATCAGTTATATAGTACTCATATTACAAGCCGAGCTTAGCTTTGGGTTGAATAATGCTGAGTTAATTAACCAGCATTATTTATTTCATCTGCGTTAATATTTGAATTTCACATTTTGAGGGCGATAATCCCGCAAATATCCTACGAGGAATCTGATGTTTTACCAGGACAAAAAGTAGCCAATGTTACTCTCCATCCAACCAACTAACTCTACGGCAAAAATCAAGTCTATTGGTTGCTTAGTTAGGGCGTGAAGAAAGGACAAACAAACAAACACATTTTCGCATTTATGTTATTTTAGGATGTTATTTAGACTTAGGATGGTAGCCGATAAATAAAGATACTTTATAAGAACTACTAGCTACATATTTATCTCTAAGAACTGCAAAAGCATGGAGAAGATCTGGTTCGAAAATACGAGCGAGATTTAAACACCTTTGAATTCTGCCAGGAACTCTACATTTTTAAAGAATTATCTGCACTTATTCGGTGACTAGCGGTCCGCCCCGGCTTTGCACGGGTATATTCTATGACCTATGTATAACAGAGATAATGTAGGATTCTAAAAGTGAATTTTTCAAATCTGCCCAGTAGTTTTAGAGCCCATTCAATTCAAACAAACAAACAAATCTTTCCTCTTTATAATATTAGTATAACTCTGTGTGCATTTAACACTTTATACAAACATAATGTGAATAATCCTGACATAAGTACTTGTCCGATGAAAACTACTAAGGGTGCTTGGAATGTACTAGAAATACATGGACATGTGTCCAGGAGTAGCCAGTTTTCACATAGGTAATAATATTAACCATAATAAGATTTAAAGAGTAAGTAATTTTAGTAAATCAAACTTAGCAGGGTAATTAAAAAAAAATTAAAACACATTTGTGTTTGTGTACGGTAGAGATTCTTTAAGAGCCTAAAAACCTTGAGTCGTATGTTGGTCAAAGGGCGAATAACTGTAAAACTGGGTTACTTTTAAGATATTTCTCAAAATCAAACTTCCGCCGGCGTTTGTAAAGCGGAAGTAACGGAGACTAATCTTCGCTTCGCTAACTATTATAAAATAGATACGCGCTCGAGCTTGTTAAATGTTTTGTGTTTGTAGGTTTGTGCGTTGTAGTATAAAATCAGGGGTCACGGTAGACGGCCCTGCCAAGTCAAGTAGACGAACCATCTCGAGCCACTTTTCAGATATCGATAAGGGTCTTTGTTACAAATAAAACAAAGGTTCAATTCAGACCCTGTGTTATTTTTACTAGAAACTGTAGGTAATTTTTTTTGATCTTATTTTTATAAAGGGTGTCCCGAAACTTAAGGTCAAGCCGAAAACGGCAGTCAGGTGGGTTCACAACGATCGAGAAAAACCAGAAAATGATTGGTCTATCTCCAATGGTTTCTGAGTTATAGGCATTTTCCTGACAGTCATAAATCCTCTGCCCAGCGGCGCCAAACTTTTCTATGCTGTGACTACAGATGTCAATGTTTTGTATTTTTTTTGTAACTCAAATAAATTATTTATATATTTCAATGCAAAACAAAAACCTAGTACCCATATTTTGCAAAAACAGTATTTGTTTAGTTTCGTTATTAATGTAATAATATCATACATTCTATCGCCTATGTTCAGCACGGATAATGTAGGGTTTCAAAATGTAAGAATTTTTCCAGGTCCAGTAGTTTCTCGGTAGTTCTTGAATTGAATAGGCTATTCAATTCATGCAAACAAATCTTTCCTCTTTATGAAAAGTACAATGGCCATACTTATCTCTTGGAAGCAATTTCTTCCAGGATAGATATTATAGTATAAAGAAAAAAGCTGTTGTGAAAATTATTATAAGCACTTTTTCTACGAATTTTCGTAAGCCAAAACCGATTGAACATTCCATCTTTTAACAGAATTGTCACCTTTTTTCCTCACTTCCTCAATCTCATCGAATTCGATCATCTCTCGACAAATGTCAGTCAATCCGCTCAGAAACGATCAATCTACTCAAACAAGGAGTGTATCAACAGTTTGGAAGGGCCATTTATCTTGCGCCATTCTAGGGAACAAATTAAACACATTAATACACGAGGCGTGACTAAAAAAGGAAGACGAAAAAAGCCCTATCGTGTGTTGAACAGAGATGTTAGAATAACTGAATGTGGTTCAAAATTGAATGGCATCATTGTATTTCTGGATGTTCGCCGACGTTGAGCGAGTTAACAGAGAGCTTGACTCAGATTTATCTGGGAAATACGATTTTGCCAAGAGACCAACGTGTTACTCAAAAAAAATACCTTGTTTACTACATTTATTATCTTTTTATTTTATATCTCTCGATAGTTATTAAATAATAGCATTAGTAGTAGTTAAAGTAGTAAGTAAGATTATTATTTGTAGTGTACCTAGATTTCGGCTGAATATTGTTTTTTAGAGTAATTAAACTCCTTAAGCTGAGCTTCTGCAGCTTTTTAGGTACGCGTTTTGTTTTTTGTGTTAATCCAGGATTAAAGCTACATCCATGAAAATTTCAGCCCGATTCTTTCAGTACTTTGGCGGATAGAAGTAAAAAACATACACGCATTTACTAATAAATTATGTGATTTAATTCACTCAGTCATGTCATGACACATTTTATTCTTCAAATTTGTTGTAAGTTTTTTTGGATAATAAAATAACATTAATTCGTTGAGTTTGACTTGAATTAAAAAAAAACCGACCTTCAAAAACTCACTACGCCACTTCAAAAACCCTTAGATCTTCGTTCACCAAACCATCAGTTGCAAGTCTCGTTGCGTCGGCGAAAAAAATCCCCCAATTCCATATCCGTTCTAAATCCGTCCCCCCTTGACTTCACAAACCTTTGATTAGTAATTTTGAATCCCTCTTTGGATCTGTTGTTCCTTTTGGAAGTTGTTTTGTAATTGAATGAGATATTGAGCTGAAATTCGAAGTAATTAAGTAAAAGTTTATCTCTTGATAAATGATCTTTTCGTTACAGAGTTGTTTGGTGAATTGTCTCTTGTATATTGAATTTAAATTGAAAAGAGCTTGTTATTTATTTTTAAATCTCTGTTCATGATGGTATGCTAGTATTGTAAGTATTTACTACCACTATTTACAATTAAACTTTAATAGTAATTGTTTAATTAAATAAAAAATAAATATATAGTGCCGGACGAAAGACGAAGATGTCTGTCTAGTACCCATAACACAAGCTTTGCATAGCATTAGAGCTTGTGTTACGGGTACTATTTATCTGATATAATAATATAATACAATACATATATTATACAAAGAAAACGAATAGAACACCTTAAAAACATGTCTGCAAACCGTACAAACATTTTGTACCGAGGCGGGAATCAAACCAGAAACCGCGTCGCAGGCAGACTTTTGCCCAGGTCGTTAATTTACTTTAATATCAATAAAATGACGAAATGTAATATTTATTGATACAGGCTGGCAGAAGCTGCAGGCAAATTAAGCTGGAAGGTACACATCCAATGAATCATTACAATATTGTGTATAAATATTTAATTTCGTTGAACATACATTATTTATTTGAACTGGATGCAATTCTGTGAACATGTTTTATAAAAGAATCCGGATATGCATAATATACGGCAAAAATTTGACTGCCGAATATAAATTTTATTTTTTATTTGACTAAGAGCGACGCATTAGGCGTATTGAAGCGCGCATTTTTCTACTTTAATATGTACAACATTTTGACTCTTCCTACGCTGCATATTTTAGAAACAGCTATGTTTGTAAGAAATGATCCAAGTTTGTTTTGTCAGCTATCTGACACCGTATCCCGTAATAGACGCGACTAGTTAAAGAATTGGCAAGTTATGTTTATATATTGGCATATAAATGGACTGTCCATTGACAACAAAATCCCACTCACTATTACAGAACTGTCTACTGCGATCTTTCAGAAAAAACTGAGATGCCTATTGTCCGAAAAATGGTTTGTAGGTACTACAAAGTAAACGATTTTATTAATGATAAATAACTTTGATTTAACGATTTTTTTATTCTTTTATTTTCTAAATTTATGTTAATTATATTGTATGTCAACTCTATTAGTTCTCTTTAATAACATCATTTTTTTTTTGTAGTGTCTCTTATATATTATTACATGTAAATAAGAAAGATAATTGCACGCCCCAAAAAGGGCAAATTACATTAAATAAATAATAAATAAATAATTAATGCTGGACAATTCACACAGCATTAACTAGCCCCAAGCTAAGCAGAGCTTGTGTTATGGGTACTAGATAACTGATATACATAATATAATACAATACATAGATAGATGTTTTTTATTATAAATAGAAAACGACCAGAACACCCTGAACAAATGTCTGCAGATCGTACACACATTTGTCCCGAGGCGGGAATCGAACCCGCAACCTCCTGCGTCGCAGGCAGACCTTCGCCCACCGCGCCACAGAGGTCGTCAAACATTGTTACGCATTTACTATCATTACCATCTTTTTACATGTAATTGCAATAAATATAATTTTACTCGCGCCACAAGCGTAAGCTTTACGTTAAACATTACCAAAAGGTGATGCTTTAGTTTGGATCTATGTATAGGGAGGATGTATCGCACCGGACTTTTTTAAAACGTGCGCTACTAGAGCGAGTTCTTAAAAACGCCTAATGTGTCGTACCTACATTGTCTAATTTCTGATCTCTTCTAGAACATCCAGTCACATCGACTTATTCCTGGAATGTCAAACGGTACGTCATCTGGATTTAGCTTCGTCTAGACATTTGGCATCAGCTGACTGGGCTGGTAAGGAGCTAAATGCTTTGATCGCCCATTTTAGCTTGGATTGGGTTACTCATGACTGTGAGACATGGTTAATTCTGAACCACGTGCATAATAGAGTGTGAGGTAAGATGGATTTTAAATTCTAACCGGCTAAGTTTATAGTTATGGTATGCATAAAATCCGTATCCGTTTGCCGTAGGTACAGTCAGCAACGAAAGTCTTTGAGCACTTCCAAAATCACAAAATATAATACACACTCAACAGTTCTGACTAACTACATAGACATATATAGCCCGAAAAAAGATCTTGCGGAAATTTCTGGGACCCAATATTTTCCGCTAGATCTTTTTTTCGGGCACCAGCAGTTTCTGTTCCTTTTTGTGTTAGCTTAGCTACCTAGCTAAAATTGGTTTATCACAGTTTTGTAAACGTGGAGCTTAGTTAGTCCTGCTGCTGGAGCTTGGACACTAACACCCGATGTAGAGCCGCTGAGCACCTAAGCGCGTTTTGGACTCGGATCTTTCTCTTCTGTTTCCTTTGACTGGTGTCAGTAACAGTACTACGCCTCTAGGATTTTTGAAGTTATCAACGCTATTGTACGAGATTTTTCCAACCGCAGGGTCTCTTCTGCGTCCTCGGTTATTTTGATAACGCTTCATGTGAAGGTACTCCGTTTTTTCGTTTTTGGTTTTCTGTTTACAGTTAGCCTATAATATCCCACTGTTGGGCAAAGGCCTTTACTATCTTTATCCCTCAATGCATCACGAAGGGATATATTGAGGTTTATTTATGAAGTTTCTGTCTTAAAATAAATAAATTATTTAGTGCATAAAGTAATGCTATTAGAAAAATCTATAGTAAATGAATGTTTATGTAAAAAACCTACATAAAGGAACCAATAAAGCCCGCTGTCTGTCTGTCCCTATATATGTTTATATCTTTAAAACTTCACAACGGATTTTGATGCGGTTTTTTAATAGGTAGAGTAATTCAACAGTAAGGTTTATATGTATAATACATGCCTAATATGGTACCCGTGCGAAGCCCTTGCGGGTCGCTAGTTTATATATATATATATTTGCTATAATTTCTATAGCACAAACTCTTATGTAAATGGTATCTAATAAGCGTCAAAACTCAGAACAAATTTCTGATAGTAATTTATCAGCAAACGTCTTTACTGCCCATTACTTTTATGACCCACCACTAAAGACTGACGGTCCTTTCAGTATAGTTTTTCTAAATTTCACTATTCCGTTCTACTCCATTGGCTACGTCACAAGGTAGCTAATGAGTAGGAACTGTCACTCAGCGGATACGGATACGGATGTCTATTTTAGTTTTTATTATTCCGTGGCTTTGACAAGATTTACTTTCATATTTCGACTTCAATAGGACATCAATGGTATTTAGTTTACTTGAGTAATAACGTTATCTACCTATATCTATGTTTGTATGGAACCGCTTTTTTTATTTTCATTCATATTTTGAACACACCGCGAAAGGGAATTTTATTTTCGTTATACTATAAGAGCGGTATCACACAAATTGAGTAACGTATTTTTATCAAGCAATTTGAAATCATGTAACATACACAGATACGAAAATACTGTTGAAAATCCAAATAAAGCCGAATCAAAAGCTCTGGTTTACTTATAACCGACCGTACAAAACATTATGGATTGAAAATATTTTAAAACTAAATAAATACATCAGCAATTTAAAAAAAATGCTCACCAGCGTCAATCTTCTGAATTATTGAACGCCTGGTTTATTTGAAGTCAAATATTTATAGAGTTTCAAACACAGTTCACTGCCCTAAAAGCCCTAGTAAATAAAACATCTAAGGGCACAAATGAAATAGACTACCTAAGGGCAACCATCGCCCAACTTTCAGTGTGAACGAACCCGAATCAGACGTGTCGTGGCTTGCGCCGTTCTATATTTGTATTCGGATGCCGACTGAGGGCATCCCGCTCCCCTCTTTTGTTCCTATTCTGTTCAAAAAATAGATCTCTGAAGGGTGCGCGTGCGCATGACTCAGTGGCGGGCGGCGCGTGCGGCGGTTATGCCGCGGGAATGTGGCGTTCTCAGTTTAAATTTTTGAGTTTCAAATTTAGTGTTGTGCGGTTCTTTCCTCTTGGTGATAGTGCTTTGTGAATTAGGATTGGAACTTATTGCTTTTGTAAGTATTTTTGAGTGTGTTTTTGTATTTTTGTTGTATAGATTCAAATTTTGATTCTTATTTGCTTAGGAAAAACACGTGTTAAGATTTTCCTAAAAAAAATCAAAATTAGTTTATGTTATTCTATTATTAAATCTTAATTAATAATAGAATCAATTTGATAGAATGGAAAAATTGCACCACCTCTTTGTTTAATTTCATAGGTTTTTGAACTATGCATCTACGTATTTTACTAAAACGTATGGAGAGATTATACAGATGGACTAAACAGTGCTAGATTTAACCCAATTTCTGTTATGAAACAGTAATTATAGCGACACTGCAAAATTAATCAGCCAACTAATGACCTGGTTTCGGACATCCGAAAATTTTCGGAGCTGTAACGGCAGAGTAAACTCTATGACAGCTTAATAAAGGCCAACAAAATAAGGCAATTTTGATCTTTATTCCAATAGGATTTAGATGTATGTAGGTGTACGACCGATAATGCTAACAATTTGGTAGTTTAGGGCGATGAAAGCGTGGTTTACAAATGTGGATTTACACCTGGGTGATTTAGTTCCCGCTTTTCATAGAAATTTCATTGCAGAACTAGGATTAAGTCTCAAAATAAAACAAATTGAATCAAGAATTCATAGGAATGATATAAATATCTTGTCTGAGGAAACAAAATCAATTCTCATCTCTTTAAAGAAAAAATGCAAAAGTCTTCAAAGAATTATGTATTATTTATAATTAAATAAATTCAAAAAAACTATTTTAATTTACTGTGTAAAGTGATCCACTATTTGTTAGTAGAAAGATCTCTTACATAAGATGTTAGTTTTTTATATTCTTAACGTACATAATACAGTTAAGTGATAATAATAAGAGAAGAATATATAAATAAATAAGACCAAATCAAATGTGGTAAAAGAAAATCGAATTTCACGAAATCAAAACAAATATATACATAGGTACATATTTTATTTTCAATTATTTACATTAAATCAAATTACATAAACAACTTTTCGCCCAGTGCTGCCATATCGACGAATTAATCCTGCCAGCTTAACAGTTTGTAGGATGCATTGGGCTGTTTCGAACTCAACGCATCCGGAGGATGGCGGCAAACCCATCCGGTCTCATACTAAGAAATTATCCCCGATGCACATTGTATGTATGTATGTAGGTAAATTATATCGAAGTGTAAAATTTCATGTCAAAACTTTACAATAAAATGTCAGTGTGAGGAAGTAACAAATATTGCCAGCGGGGCAATGCAGCCTACGCATTTGCTTCCCTTAGAGTCGAGACCCTAGATCCGTGGAGTAACGAAGCTCTTCGGGACGCGTGACCCGAGAGCTGATGCTGGCACACCGCATCAGCATTGCCATACAGCGGAGCAATGCAGTCAGCGTCTTGGGCACGCTTCCGACTGGTATTGATAGGTATCAGTTGAGATACCTGTAGATTGAATAGTTCAATAGTAGTAGTTCAATAGTTCTTTATTTATAACAAGGATGTTACATGTCAGGTGTAAGACTTAGACTTAGATTACACATTGTTTGCAACAGTCTGCAGTTAGCTCAATTATTTCAATTGACAACACTAGTTTTAATTTAATTCTACTATTTGATTGTAATTTTCTTTGATAGCAAACAATTAAATAACATTTCAGACTATGTTTTAAGTGACATTACATATCTATAATTATCATGTGCAATACATGCCAAGGCATAAACTTACGTATCCAAAGCCCTATGCAAATTAGTTGAATCAACCAAGTACGAATATGTAGTTTCATTGATATAAACGACTTTTATGTATGTACATAAGTTATTTGGGCTATACATCTGCGTTATGGTAAAACAGGATACTGAATCATGTCTTAGATAATTTCTATGATAGATTCTAAGATTATTCTATCGAGCATGTGATTGCTTGATACACTAGTGAGGTTACGCAACTCAAAAAACCCGTCGATTTTACATAACGTTTATATGCAACATAATTTCAGAATGGCTATATCGTTTTTAGATACTAAACAAGAAATTTAAGCAAGAATTTAAACTTTGTCATAAAATTAACTGGGAAATTCCACAAAATAATGCTGGACAATTCATACAGCATTACAAGCCCCAAACTAAGCAGAGCTTGTGTTATGAGTAATACATAACTGAGATACATAAAACATAGATAGATATTTTTATACTATATTTTATACTATACACTAAAAACATAGATAGATATTTTTATTATAAACACCCAGAGCAAATAGCTGCAGATTGTACAATAATCTGTAATACACGTACAAGTAGGTACAAATATTAATCAGTCGTTTCTATAACTTACTGAAAAATACCGAATCTGTCTATGATAGCGCGTCTGCGACGATATCATATCGTCATAGTATTTATTTAGTAAAATTACTAATTATAATTATAAATTTTACTAAATCAAAGGAAAGGATAGAATAGGAAATTGAAGAATAGGATTCGCAACGAATACATCCCACAGAGAACTAAGGTTATCGACATCAGAGGATTAGCAAACTGAAGTGGCAGTGGGCTGGCCATATCTCGAGACGAACCGACAACCGCTGGGGTAAACGTGTTCTTGAGTGGAGACCGCGGCTCTGCAAACGTAGTGTTCCTCCTTCCGACCAGGTGGGATGACGATTTTTGAAAGACTGCTGGCAGATGCTGGATGCGGCAAGCTGAAGACAGGGCGCTATGGCGCTCATTAGGGGAAGTCTATGTCCAGCAGTGGACTAATATAGGCTGATGATGATGATGATGACTAATTATAATTAAATCTAAGATTACCGCTATCAAATCTTTACACGTTAAAAATCCCTCATCAAAGGCGGACTTTTAATTAAGTAATCCACAAAATATTCGAAGATAATGAACGCCTCTTAATTTCAATTAGCAAAGGCCAAAATGATATTTTCATAATGAAGTTATTATACATCGATCACCCAATACTAATTAACTATTAAAATGGTAATACTTCATCTGTGCCCCCTATTAGGACAGGAGGCAGAAACAGTATTAATTCAGATAGGGCCAGAGAGTTATGAATATCTATGGAGAGTTAGAAGATCTTTTAAAAGAGAAGTTTTCAATTGGCCTTTAAAAGAAACGCAAATTTGTTTTAGCCTAGTCAGTATTATGTTCTAGTATTTAAATTCTGTACATCGCTACTTTTAGGAAACCGATTGTTTTTTTTTTTAAGTATCATCAACAAATAATACCATCTCGTGATTATTTTGAAATCTTCTTCTTTCAAGATGAGATAGTCCAAGCGCAGGTCATTAACACACATCACATCATGCTTTTAAAATGAAAGTATATAACTACTATTTAGTTGTCATGTCACGGTAGATTATTGAGCATGTCCCTTAGAGTTACCAAATATAATTAATTTGTTGTATGTATTATTGTAATAGATTATTAAGTATAGTGTATATTAGTATATAGAGTTTGAATTTATGTATGTTGTAAAGCAACGCCATCCTTTTTTTTTTCAATTGTCCTGGTTGCCTGGAAGAAATCGCTTCAAGCGCCGCCAAATCCATTGCTGTTCTATTTTTTTTAATTGGTGATGAATAAAGTATTCTCATCTATCTCTATCTATTAATACAACAATAGGAAATCTCAAGACCGTTTGACATTCATTTCAACCACTATCATTAGAACCACCTAGCATAATATTGCAGTGCCCTAACAGGGTGCATACTTGATACTTTAAGTTATTTTAAGATCTTTGTACTTACAGCATGTTCCGCAATAAAATATCTTGAATCTTGAATCTCAACTAAGTGTATCCGATCACTCAAATAAGACGCAAGAACATCCAAAGAGATGTCCCTTAGGTTTTGCTTTATATTGCGTAACTGGCACTGGGGCAATTTTCCCAATTTTTTAGGTGTCTTTTATGCTCAAGGTATAGTGATGTAGTTTCCTGATTCATGTGTCATGGTTTAGGTAGGTATACGCAATCCTCTATAAAGCCCGAATGCTCAAACGTAACTCAGATTTATGCACGTCTCAAGTGACGAATTTTTGACAGATTTTCATTAAAAACTGTTAAAAAACTGCAACTTGAGACGATGCGTTTGAGTATTCGGGGGTAGTCGATTCTTAAGCTGCGACTGGCAAGGTTCAGTTCAGAGGTTCTCATTGTTGCTTACTCGTCGCAGGCGATTATACTTTAACATCAAAAATGTGTTCTTGCCCGCGCGAAGAATAGATACCTGCTCTTGTAAGGTTTTGGCCAAAGCCTTACGCGCCTTGCGCCTTGCGCTTACCACGTTAATGCAATTACAATGCCAAGACACAGACACATCAGCTTCAAATATTTACTTTACTCTTACAGTGATATTTCATGGAATTCCTATCTCTTGAAACAACGCGACGTTA
Source organism: Eupithecia vulgata (assembly GCA_946478455.1). NCBI lineage: Eukaryota > Metazoa > Arthropoda > Insecta > Lepidoptera > Geometridae > Eupithecia > Eupithecia vulgata. The sequence goes on along the minus strand of OX297869.1, from coordinate 3,169,243 downwards.
CCACAGTAAATATGTCGGGTAACGGTAACATTGAACCAAAGTATAAAATTTGATAAAACTAGATAAAATCAATAAATAATGCTGGATAATTCAGACAACATTATCTAGACCCAAGTTAAGCAGAGCTCGTGTTATGGGTATTACTTATATCAGATAACTAGTAGATAGGTAGCTGATATATCAATTACAACCTGGGTCTCTTCAAAATAAAAGTGAATAAGTATCTTCTAGAGTCTAATAATTATAGACTCCGACGATATATCACTTTCTATCAGGTGAAAATGCGGTCAAACAAAAACAATCACACATCCATCCATTCATACATCCATCGAAACTTTCGCATTTAGGTATAATATAAGGTGAAGAGATGATAGGAATTTATATAAAAGCAAAACTAAGCAACGCCATACTCTTTTAAATGCGACGCAATGGTGTTATGTTTGTCGATATGTAAAAGGTTCAGAAAAATAAATTGAATAAACAAGAACATTGGCAGCATTTAAAACAGTCCTTTACAAAAATATCTACAGTAAACGAACGCTGAAAACGCTGTAACTGTAACTCCTGTACCGTAAAGACCCCGAAGGATTTATCTCTTTCAATAAATTTGGTGTAAAAATGTAAGGTGAATGTGTGCTTATAGCCAGGTAAAAACAATGTTACTAGACGCTTGGCGTTAAGGTATGTACCCAACCTTAGGTCTTAAAAACTTGGCTGCGGGTTCGACTTCCGCCTCAGGACAAATGTTTGCACGATCTGAAGTTTTATTCTGGGTGTTTTCTACGCATAATAAAAACAAATCTGTAAAATGTAATCGACCGTAGCATGTATATCACTCATCTAAGTAGTACCCTTAACTCAAGCTCTTCTTAGCTTGGGGCTAGATGATGCGATGTGAGTTGTCCAGCATTATTTTTTATTAATAAATTTCTAGTCGTACGCAAAGTAAAGTCTCAGGTGGTTTCAGGCCAATTCGACCAGGTTTGAGCATGAAGATGTAACAAACAAACCCCATCTATTAGGTAGGTCAAACTTTATGACAGGTACTGCAACAAAAAACTACAAGATATTCAAAGCAATGTCGAATGTAGCATCACCTTTTCCTTATCGAAGTTTCAACTCGATTAAAACAAAAGACGTTCCGTTTCCTTCCAAATCGCATCGATACGCGCTCATTTCCATACTATTAAACCTCATTCAGGAAAATGAGACCGCGGTTACGGAACGTAAATGAAATTTGCTTATCTGTGGGTTTCTTTTGTTTTGTTTATAGAAGCACGAGCGTAGAATTGCAGGGATTTTTACTTTACCTTGACTGCTTAGGTGCATGAGGGAAAACGGGGGTTTTATAGCCCTTGGAAGTTCATCGAAAATCTAATTCACAGATTTGTCGGTAGTCGGTTTACATTTTATTTTAACCCTTTCCATCCGGGATAGTTAGTTTGAAAAATTATGTATTATGTTGCTGCCAAGAACCGTCTACAGCTACAGTGACAAGTTCTTAGTATCTGATGGTTAACTTCACTCTGGTGGTCTTCATTAAAATAAAAGATTATTCTTGGAGATGATATCAAAAAATATGGTGGGATACCATAACCATTATGTAAAAAAAAAACTACTCACTAATAAATAATAAACTAAAATCCGCCTTGTGGTGCTGGCTTAGAACTTGCACCACCTTAACTCTTCCAGTGAATGTCGTAAGAGGTGACTAAGGGACATACACCGGGAGGCGGGCAGCGGCGCCTCTTGCAGAATAGACCTATCATCAAACTGCGATCCCCAACTCGCATGCCCAGAGTGGGGATTATGGACATTACCATAATCCCCACTCTGGGCATGCGAGAGATTCTCATCATGATAAAAAAAAAACACGGGGAGGCCTGCGTCCAGCAGTGGACCATTATAATGCTGTTGAGGTTGAGGAAACTACATACATACATATGTATATAATCCCGGTACTTATCGATAAAAATCCTACCAACACTCTTGATTTACAATTCAATTCATTCGTTCTCTTTTTGTTAGCAGTTGCTCGCATTTTACTAGTCGAATTGAAAAGAAAACAAAAAAAAAACATTCAAATAACTTTAAAATTAAAAACAACTGCAAAGTTTTTAACCGTTTTCAATAACTCCGGCGAAATTTCTCACCTCAAATTGCTTTCGTTCGGATTCGTAATTTTAAAAACCCAGCTCCATTGCACGGAAACTTGCAGTAAAAGCGGATTATTTTAGTTCCTAGTTGTGCATGAACTACGGTCGAAAAACCGAATAAAAATAGAGTTCCGGATATTCACTGCTTACTTTTCTCCCTAGGGGCAGATAGTGGTCAAGAGCTGATAACATATCCGAGAGGTTATATTTTTTCGTTGTAGGTAGTTTAAGATTTCCAACTCGTTTTATGGAAGAAATTATTTTTTTTAATAAATAATTTTAATAGGTAAAATTATAGGCGACGACTTTGTAAACTACCATAGCTTCTAAAAAAATATATAATTACAACGAACAACGTTTTAAAACAAATAGAAGAAAAATACGAATTCCGGAAAACTAACAGCTAAATATATAACAAATAATTGTACGTTTTCACAAGAAGTGACATACATAATTCATTCCTTTAAAAAAATCACAGCTACATTGTTTAGAAACAACACAAAAAAAATGTGCTGACTCTTTGCTTAAGTTAGAAATATTAAAATGGGGCAAACCCGGAACGATATACAAATTTGATTTAACGTGTTCCGACAACTTTGGGCCAAGGCAAGTGGGACGAACGTGGAATACCTCGTTAAAAGATTACAGAATGCATCCCTACCGCACAAAAAAAACTTGATCATTATTAAAACGTGAATGCAGTCGAACATAATACTTCCCCCTCTTTTGAAGTCGGCTTTAAAGAGCAATCGTCCCCGATACCTACTTCTCGCCATAACACACCTGACAGCTTCAAAATTAAATAACACATCATTAACTTTTTAAATTTTTCATCCAAAAGTTACGTTTTGACTTTTTAAAAAGTTCCTTCGTGCATTTTTTGACCAAAATTATGGGGAGGTGGACGTTAAAAATACCTTTATTTCCGTAGACAGGAGCACAGGCTGCAATTTTGTATCTTTTACTTGCTTAAATCAACTACTTGCTTATATCAAACACCAAATTCCAGAAACTTACCCTTTCCTCTAGCTGTCATACTCGTATAATGCAAAGAAAATAATTACGACTAACCTACAACAATTTTGGCTATATCTACGCCAATTATGAATAGATTTTGATGATTCTTTCGCTGCTGTCTAAAAATTTATTTAGAAAGATTAAATAGAGAGGAGAAATTATATTTGTACCTATCTAAAACATTGTCACATGAGTGTTTTCATAATCACTGGTATGATGGTTTCCCAGGCAAAGGGCGTAAACAAGACGTCTTACAAAGTTGACAGATGGCGGATCACCTAAAACGAAGGACGGCCGACCCTAAGGCTTACTTATATCCCCACATAGTGATTTTACTCCCGTAGGAATACTAGGTAGTAGTCATCATCAGCCTATATGAGTCCACTGTTGGACATAGGCCTCCCCTAATGAGCGCCATAGCGCCCCGTCTTCAGCTTGCCGCATCCAGCATCTGTCATCAGTCTTTCGCAAATCGTCATCCTACCTGGTCGGAGGGCGTCCTACGTTTGCTGAGTCGCGGTCTTCACTCAAGAACACGTTTACCCCAGCGGTTGTCGGTTCTTCTCGAGATATGGCCAGCCCACTGCCACTTCAGCTTGCTAATCCTTTGAACTATGTCGATAACCTTGGTTCTCTGTCTACTACTAGGTATAGTAGTAAAACATGTAAAATATACGCAAAGCCAGACGGAAAAATATTACGCGTTTCGCGTTCCATACTCAATGAGAGATATTGACCTACATTAGTGTTTGAGCGACTCGTTAATTTATATTTAGATCGGCGACCCCGTTTGCGGACTGTTTTTATTTAAAAATTTTTAGTTACTACATATTTTACCTAACTACTCAAATACTTTTTTTATTGTATGTAAAAAAAAGTAGTAATTAAAAACGAATTGTTCTTCTTACCTCCGTGAGCGGTTTGAATTTCTTTACCCCCGCGATAAATCCTGTAGAACATCATTGTCCCTGCTCCTAAAATTTCCTCGACACTCTTCCAGCCGCTATGGTGGCTCCTTCACTGTCGACTCGGTCAGGTTATGGAACTCTCTCCCACATCATATTCGTGCTAGCCGCTCACTCTTCATCTTCAAGCGTAAAGTCAAAGAGCATTACCTATTTTCATGACTTCGATGTAGGTATAAGTATTTTATGTATTTATTATAAATATAAAATCGTTATTATTTTAATTAGGTATTCATTCAGATTTATAGTATTTTACATATATAGTTATATTATTTTATGTATTAGTTTATGCAATTAGTGTAGGTACTTTCTATCTTTATATCTTTTGCACTCTTGCCCACTTGTACACACATGTCTCTCATTAAGGTTTGCTGGAAGAGAACTCTTTTTAGGGTTAAGCTCGCCTTTGCGATACCTCTCTTATAATAAGATTTAAATAAGGTTATTTTTTGTGCAATAAAGAATTAAGAATTGGTCGAAACTTGTTTATTTATTAATGGCCGGATTTGATTTGATTAGGCCGGATTTTATTTGATTCGGATTGCATGAGTGTGGAATGGTTCGCTCAGACAACACCTACCTTGTTTTTTCTGTTCCGTGATACTTACCGAGTTGTTTTATTGTATTTAGCAAAACGCCTTTACGAGGTATCTCGACAAGTTTGTGTTCCCGCCATAAGATATTACATAAATAAATAAGAGTTTCAATATTGAGAAATTTTTTATACGAGGCCCCATTTTTGTGGTTACTACCACCCATTGTAAATAATATTTGTAAAATATTTTCCCCATGTTTTTTTGTTTCTACCATGCTCCACTCTAAAACATTTTTCCAAATATTTCCGCACCTTTCAAATAGTATTAAAACACATCCCACTCACCTGAATTTCAGATCAAAATTCTACCTGTAAAACTAACATTTTTTCACCACAAAACTCACTTCGCAACTGCTCTGATAAATGAAATTTTCCAGCGAGCTGACGGTCAGGCAATAAATGAAATAACATTGTACTGGAACTTGGGAAATACAGCGCGAGAGTTTGGTGAACTTTGCAGTTTTTGTCATAACTTGGAAGGCTGGACTTATCCGCTATGACAACTGCAACTGAGACTGGATTTCTGTAATACAGTTTTAAACTAACTATTAAATACACAAACTGTTTGTAATATTAACCGCATTGTTAATATTAATACCGTTATCGTAATACGAAAGTGATTACTTTTTTTGTGATATTATTTAATAATTATCACTACCTGTCATCTCAAACACAAGATCACCTAGATTAAATGGCTATCTTAGCTATATTTATTTATTTAGTTCACTTTACTTTTTGTCTATTTACGAGACTATAAGTTTTTTATTAAAGTGAAATCGCTTGGCTAAGTACCACCTATCTGAATATAACGTAGCTTAATTAGAGTAATGGAAGTTGATCAGCGAGAACATAGGACATTATGTTTTGTAGTTGTACTTTCTCGGCATCGTCCCTTTTATTCAGTGCCTATGCTTGATATAATGAGGCATTTAACAAAACCTTATTTACGTTGGATCTGAATCGATGGTTTGAACCTCTTGCGGAAGAATAGAAATTGTCATTGGGCTTCCCTGCCTGATACCAGCAGGTATAGCTATAAATGGTCTGTGCTCTACAAATAACTTTAAGGCAGCATTATCTAGCCCCAAGCTAAGCAGAGCTTGTGTTATGGGTCATCCATGTTCCTGATGCCATACAATTTGACAGACCCAAAGTATTGTAGCTCTCTCTTTTCAGTCTGGTCGAACATTTTTTGACCAATTATTGGGTTATTCCAGTTCTCCATCCTGAAATGCCATCTAAGGGGAAAATTTGGAATATAAAACATTAATTCCAGTTTTCTCCCTTGAAGATCCTACATTATTTCATTCCTATTGTGATTTTTGTCAAAGTGTTTTAGTCTTCAAAGTTATGCAGATCGTTCATTTCTGATACAATAAGTTGGAAGCAGTTTTTACAGAACAGCGGTAGGCACCATTGCTTTTCTACCATGTGTTTCGCGAAGTAGCGAATAAGGATCCCCGAGTTTTTGATAAACGGAACTGCGGTTACAGTAACTTGTCGCAGGTGGTGCCGGTTATGGATTGGATGTCGCTTTTAGTGAAAAAGAGTTCAATGGAAATTCAATGTACACATCGAGTAGCAAAATGGCTTGGAAAGCGCATTTTTGCGGTGCACCGTGTTATTTACGTTGCATAACACAAGCAAGTTTTCGGCTATACCTAATATGATTGTTTACTTAAAATGTCACTGTCAAACTATCTCACGTATAACAAGTGAAATACCTAAACTGTTGCTCTGAAAAAATCCAACACTGCAGAAATGACACATTTGGTTTGGATTCTTGGATGTTATCTTAAAAGTTCAATTATGGTAAAGTATCTTGTCAGTTGGAAAAAGTACTGAACACCGGTTTTTAAAATTTCAAGTAGGTATAGGAAAATGGTAAATATTTATTAATTTTTAATTCATTAATTTTAATGGAAATTTTCAGAAAACTCTTCCTCTTATAATAAGTATGCCTTTGACTCCGATCGATATCTTTAGCGTTGTCTTGACATTTACAGAGTATTAAGCCTATGCTAACTTCAAAACTGTGCTTCAAGCTGTGTGTTTTGAAGTAAACCAAAGTGAAAGAAACCAAAGTTTTGAAGGGGGCATCATGCGGAAAAACTCACCGGCCTGAGTTGTACCTTTTTCAAAAAACATAAAGAACAACTCGACAGAAGCAAAAATCAAGAATGGACCAACTGTCCTCCACCCCACAGTGAAGTGCACAACCTGCCCACGAGTGAACCCCAGAGTTCCAGTTTTCCAAAAAGGTGCTTTTTGTTGTACTACGGCATAAAACATTCCTTCTTCAAATTGTCAATTTCTGTAAACATCAAAATAAACAATGTTTCAGATACAGTGTGTATGATATAAATAATTTATTCCCACTCCATCAGCATTAAGAGCAGGCTTATGGCCGTCATCAGCAACATTCTGTTTGTTTGCTGCTTTAATGAGCCTGGATCAGGCAATCAATTACTAGAGCCTATTTCGGGGCGAAAAGAGCTCTGAATATATATGTTTAATGAACTGAAACATTAAACATAATGTTGAAGCCGATCTCTGAACCGAGATGCTAGGTGAAGTCTTGTGTTGGAGGCCAAGGTCCAGTTTTGGTCACAAAGCCACGGGAGTATAAGTACCTAACAGTAACAATCATTATTACTAAATTTCCGAATATCGGATCCCTCGGCTCAGTTGACTCGAGGTGTTAGAGGCCTCCCGGTCAATTCACTGGTGTTTAAATGAAACTTCGATTCATTTTATTTATTTTATTTTTATTTATTCACGACACCAAACAATTACACTCGGGTCTTACTCTAAATACAATAGTCTTATTATAAGTGTAATCAGCCCCGCTGTCGACTAATTATGCAGTTACATAGTAGGGCAAGAAACGAAACCAATTTTGTTTCTTTGGGAATTTTGGCAGCATGGTATGCATTCAGCATTAAACTCGTTACTAGAATCCAATATATGTATATTATTTTATGTCAACAAAAACATATGGATGAAGACTGCACAAAAAATATAAAAATTACATAAAACAAACAGGTAACAAGGTTATCGCTTAAACAAAAACTAAACCTTTTTTTACCACAAATAGACTTTCGTTAGACCCCAATCTTACCTGATAGTAAAGTATGTGATAATGTGACCGTTGATGTATCGCGAAGGTCTAGAAGACAGAGTATTTTCTAGTCTAGAAGAGATCCGGTTTGTAGTCGGTCGGAAAAACAGAAGCTGCTTTTGCGACGACCGATGTGGCGCGGTGGGCGAAGGTCCGCCTGCGACGCAGGAGGTTGCGGGTTCGATTCCCGCCTCGGGACAAATGTGTGTACGATCTGCAGATATTTGTTCAGGGTGTTCTGGTCGTTTTCTATACATAATAAAAAATATCTATCCATGTAATGTATTGTATTATTTATATCAGTCATCTAGTACCCATAACACAAGCTCTGCTTAGCTTGGGGCTAGATGATGCTGTGTGGCTTGTCCAGCATTATTTATTTTTCCAAAACACAGCGGGCTTTCCATGAGAATTAAATCAGAAACGTTAGTTATAACCAAAATTGCTCCAAACCTTTGACCCTAAGTCACAAAGGCTTGCCACCACAAATATGATAGTCCTCTCTATTAAGAGATTAAAGCGCGTTACTCCGTCCTGAATAGTCAACGGAGTTATTTATTAATTAACGGGCGATGCAGTTATGGGGCCTTCCCCTGCCTTCCCTCTTAGGAGAGGTTTATTGCTCAAATAATTAAGTACTGGGTAAATATTTCTTACTGGGTTGCAGACTTGAAAGCTCTTTTATAACTTTAATCAATGTCAAAAGGTTTTTGTATAAGCCTTCGCACTCTGAGTAATCTCACAGAAATTAAATAAGTTCCCAAAAAAAGGGTACCTTTTATTTATTTATTTAACAGCAAAAAATAATTACAACTAATATTTACACTTACATCTATTTACTAAAAATCTAAGCCGTCACCAGAAGGCAGAGTGCCCAGAATGCTGGCAGCATTGCCACGTTGAATGGCAATGCTAATTCGTTGACCGAAATAAAAACCAGCATTCCGATCACCTGTGGACTCTATTAGTAGTTTTGTAAGATCTTTATAGATAACGTGTGCCCCAGGACCCCAAAGACCTAGGGTTTCCACCCCAAACGGCTCAAATAGGTAACCTCTGTCAAGACTAGCGTATTTAGCGTTCCCAAATAATTTCGATTTCGGCAGGAGTCGATCCTGTCCTCATTACGGGTGTGCTCTAACCAACCAAGCCAAGAAATCTTAGTCAGTTTAGTCGAAAATCTTTGGGACCTCTTACTCTTGCTATTATTTTTTAATCAGTCTCCACTCGAAATCTGGTCAATGCAGAACTGACCAGATTTCAAGTGGATTTCCTGATTTTGGATTACTAATACTCTCCGATTTAAAGGTCTTTCGAAAAGGCTTTTAAAATGTTGATTAGTATACAGTAGTCACTAAACGGCTCTGTCGGAAGACCAGCGTTGGTTGTAACGTGTTTACAACTAGCTCATGCTGAGACAGAGACCGTTTTGTGACTCTTATCGACAGAAGCTTTGTCCTTTAATTTTAAGTCATGTTTGTTTTAGTTGGTAAGGTTACAAATAAATAATTTCTATTTCTATTTCTTTTCTATTTCTAGTAAAGTATGTGGGAATGTTTTTGTGTTTATTAGAGTCTAAGGCTTAGTACAAACTTTAAACACCGCTACCGCACAGCATTAATAAACTTGCAAATATGGGTTTAAACTCATAATCTCTACGATCATTTTACAGAGACATACTTGCGCTTCGAGTTAGTGGACCGCGCGCTTTTTGCTGTTTTTTTGCTGATACTGTAAAATATTTCTTTAGTTTGTAATTTTGTTACTTAGAATAAATACCTACTTATTTCTATATAAATAAATAAATAATGCTGGACAATTCACACAGCATTATCTAGCCCCAAGGTAAGCAGAGCTTGTGTTATGGGTACTAGATAACTGATTTACGTAATATTATACATTACATAGATAGATATTTTTTATTATACATAGAAAACACCCAGACCAACGGAACAAATTTCTGCAGATCGTACACAAATTTGTTCCGAGGCGGGGATCGAACCCGCAACCTCTTGCGTCGCAGACAGACTCTCGCCCGCTGCGCCACTGAGGTCGTCAAATATAAGGTGATAGCGGTGCTGAATGTATGTGCCCATGTCTACAAACTTTTATCTAATATTATATATAATATCTAATAATATATAATAATTTAGTTCTAAATATTTATTAATTATGTTTTCAAAAAACTTGTCATTGACACCTGACATTCTCTTAAAGGAAAACTAAACCTTATTGTATACTGTATTGTATACTTTTTTATGAATACGATACCTATCAAACTGTACCATCATTTCAACATTGTTTTTATAAAATGTGTTCTATGGAAACCGACACACCGTTGGTTTTCATAGAACATATTTTATGTTTGCCGTTTGAATAACTGAAAACTCTCGACAACCACAGTCATGCAGTAACACATTCATTATTGAAGTAGGTATTAAAGTGGTTCAGCCAGAATAGTGCCACTTCATCAGACCTGGACACTCGTTTGTCCAAATAGGGTATTCAATGGCTTATGGCAGGGGATAGCTGCCAATTTGTGATCAATGATCTTTTCGCGAATAGAGCTGGTGTATTTTGCTATTGACGCGCTGGCAGCAGGGGTGGGTAGTATTATTTGTTTTTATGCTAACTATGTTACTGGTGTTATGGTATAAATTTTGATGAATGATATCGTGGTCTTTTACTGCTTTCAATAGCAATGAGTGTAAACAGGAGACATTATTTATTTATACTTCGATTGAGTACCTATAGCAGGATTTTTTTATTGAAAAGTTTTACTTATTGCCGACACCTACAATAGGGTTTTGGCTGATTTTTTTTAAAGTTTTTCTTACCCTGAAGTCGATTACGAGCGTTAAGTTAGTAATTATTCAAAAGCTTGAAATAATAATAGGTATAGTAAAAGACCATCGTAGAAACTTCATAAAATGGCTGAATGCCAGTACCTTTATCTATATAGCTCCTCATAACCCATTAACCGCTGCAGTTTCATTCCTGACTTTAAATTAGAAGCAGGAATTAACCTCCTAGACTGATGTCAACATTTTCAAGTCAAAATGTGATAGTTTAGTTTAAACTCTACTCCGTTGGTTTAAAGTGTATAAAGCTACATAGTTTCGAGCTATTTGGGACATATTTACGTTATGAGATTTACTTCGGGGTGGCACGCTAGCTTACCTAGTGGTTTCTGGTGTATCCAATCTAGTGCATCTAGGTTACCTTTTATGTATAAATCAATGTTAGATATTTTGAGGGTTGAGTTCGCCATTTGTTGAAGTTCTTTAAAGCCTATAATTTGGTGTATGAAAACCAACTTCAAGCATCAAACATCAAAGTGCCATTTTTGTTTAACCTTACAGGACTTTTCCTGGGTCTTCAGGAAAAAAGCACTTTGTTCAAAAGTGGACACGTCACAAAAATTTAAATTACTTATGTAAAACTAGCAAATAAAGATCACTTTGATTTTTTGTTCACTGTATCTGATATTTTGTAGCACGCCTATTACAAAGAGCATGTTTGACAGAATTTTGAAATTTATTTATTGATATTTTTTGCAACTTACTTGGAGTTTAGTTTTCGAAGCATTTACTTACCTAGAAAATGCTAAAGATAGTATTTGAATTATTTTCAATTATAAGCATTGTCATACAGTGGGGCAATGTAGCCAGCGTCTTGGGCACGCTTCCGACTGGTATTGATAAGTATCACTTGAGCTACCTGTACATTGTTTGCAACAGTCTGTAGTTAGCAAAATTTTTTGAATTGTTAATGCTAGTTTTAATTTAATTCTATTATTTGATTATAATTTTCTTTGTTAATAAAGGTTTGTAAAAAACTAAAAAAATATATATATTATAATTTAGTGAAGTAGAAAATAATACAGCCGAACTTATAAACTTACTTTTTAAAGTACGTTTGAAAGTAGAGCCATACTAATTCTGGTTTTATAAGCTGTAATGGTGACTTGTCAGCGAATTATCGGTTTCATACATTTAGAATGATAAGAAACACAATAATTTTTGTTGCAGGTTCGATTGACGCCTCAGGACAAATGTTTGTACGATCTGCAGACATTTGGTCCAGATATTCTGGTCGTTATCTATGTACAATAAAAAACATCTTTCTGTGTAGTATAGTGTTTATTATATCATTTATCTAGTACCCATAACACATGGTCTTCTTAGCTTGAGGCTAGATAATGCTGTGTGAATTGCCCAGCATTATTTATTATGAGTTAATTATTAACCAAAGCTCAAGACAGAAAAGTATGGAGTAAAATGTAGGAGGCCTTCACTCGATGAAAGGTCCTTAATAATACACATTATTATTTTCAATGTAAATCCAATCAATTATTATATAAATTAATTGTCGTAGGTACATTATTATTCTATTCATAATTATATTTTGTAAAAATTATTTTATTAAGGAAATTATAAGAGCTTTATTATTATTAATCATTAAAACGACATAAACCTACCTACGTTTTTTTTTAAATTCAAGAGAACAAAAGCTGCATTGTCGCAAAATCTTGCAATAAATCAAAGTTTGTTTTGTTTACAAGTTGTTTGATATTAACGCCAGAAGCTTCGGAACTAGGTAAATAATGCGACAACTTTCATTCCTTCGATACAACTCGGTAGTGCTGTTTGTCGTTTCACCTGCGCTCTGATTCTGTAATAATCAATCGTTTTATGGAGCAACACACCAAAGTCGTCTGTTTGGTATAGAATGGGGCACCTGGCAGAGAAAGAGAAGAAATAATACCCCCTGTGCTAACTGAGAGAGGATACATTTGAAACCATTTAACTAATTAGAGGTCCATGTTTGGACACCTTGAAGAGCAAGAGATACCTATTAAAAAGTAGCAAAAGTTCTATCCTAAGGCTCTTTATTTATTTATTTTTTCTTCTTTTGCTCTTTGGCTCTTTTTCAAACTTTTAAAATTTAAAACGTTCCACGCGTCAGTCACGGAACAGGAGTCAGAGAGCTAAGGTTATCGACATAGGTAGCTCAGAGGATTAGCAAGCTGACGTGGCAGTGGGCTGGCCATATTTCGAGAAGAACCGACAACCGCTGAGGTAAACGTGTTCTTGAGTGGAGACCGCGACTCGGCAAACGTAGTGTAGGACGCCCTCCGACCAGGTGGGATGACGATTTGCGAAAGACTGCTGGCAGATGCTGGATGCGGCAAGCTGAAGACAGGGCGCTATTGCGCTCATTAGCGGAGGCCTATGTCCAGCAGTGGACTAGTATAGGCTGATGATAATGATGATGACGCGCCAGTCAAAACTGCAGTCGAAATTCTTGAAAATCAATTTACACGCACAGTTCGGATCGTTTGTCAATATATGAAAGATTTACCGGCGTTCAAACCGTGGACACATTTTTAATCGTAATTAGCACGACAGTTGTTCCGCAGTTAAAACCGCCAGAACCATCCGCGGTTTGGAACGCAGTCCAGATGCGCAGTCCGAACCTTTACGTCACAGACTCAGAGGTCACAGATTTATAAGTAAATGCTTTACGTGTGCAGGACGCTAATCTCTACAGCCAAATAGCACCGCACACAGCCGCACACACTATCTAGTGAAAAAAATTCTATGTCTATGCTATCTACATTAATTTTCATTTATGGATTTTGAGAAAAAATTATCTATGGAGACGTGATGCCACTCAGTGATGCCATGCAAAATGTAGTAGATAAACTTTGTGTTACCATTCTAAGCCTATGGTGTTACCAATAGTTGATGTTGCTATAATAAGTAGTGATGTAAATGATGATGATGATGATTCTTTGTTAATGGCAATATGAGTCTGGTTGGACTCTTTTCTGCCAGTGTCAAGTAATGGAAAATAATAGTAAAATATGAGTTATCAAATTATGAAGAATGTTGATATTTTCACCAGAGCCTAGTTCGTTATCTAGCAGGGTACACCACGTGCAGGTTAGGTTGGCTTGGGAGACAAGATCTTGGAGTCTCTCTTGTACCCCAAGTGATGTAGTCAGGCACTCACACAAAATGACATCGGCATCGACTTGACTTGACTTCTTTGTTTTTTTTTTTGGTTTGTCACTTTTCTGCCAGTGTCTAATTCAAGTTAATTTCACAGCCATGGAATGAAAGCGGGGTTAAAATAATAATATGACCGGTAAAACATGAAATACACTAATGCGATTTTACCATTGAACAAAAATCTCTATTCTTAAAATAAGAGGAAAAAAACAGACTATAATAAGTAATAGCTTATAATAAGTAATAGCTTATAATAAGTAATAGCTTATAATAAGTAATAGCTTGGGGCTAGATAATGCTGTGTAAATTGTCCAGCATTATTTATTTATTTATTTAATAATAAGGCTCTACCTAAATAAATAAAGCAGATATTTACAATTTTATCTTTTTACATCAATAAATTTACGCGGAATATCAAGAGGGAGTAAGTCATATAGAGAAAATTGAAGAAAGGGACGGTTAAAAATATGTGATCCACGTTACCTTCATCTAATCCACATTCACAGACCGAGGACATCGGCATCGATAAAACTGTCATAGTCTGACGACCTATGTGGCGTGGTTGGCGAAGGATCGCGTGCGACGCAAGAGGTTGCGGGATACTACCAAAAAGAATTGGCATACTTTTTGTCTTGGTAAAACATTAAATTCCTTGAGAGATTTACGGGAATATTCGATTTTTTTTTGAAAATTTGTCCTTCCCCTAGAAATGTGAAATTTGAATTTAACGCAGGTAAACCGCGAGGAACAGCCAGGATGCGCATAATATTGGTAAATCACTGAAACCTGGCGTGATCCTGTTTTGTTTTTCGTATACTGGAGGCCTATTTTCTATACGAAATTAAGTTTGGTTTTGTTCGATCGTACTCTAATTGAACAAAATTTTGTACGTTGTTGAGCTGTTTTTACACACTGAATTAAAATTTCAGTGTTAAGTAGAATGAAAAATATCAGATTTTTATAATGGTTTATTTGTAAAAATGTATTACTTAGTCAGCCATAAAATAATTTGGCCGATAACGGCCCTTTCGTAAGTTAGGAATAGTAGCTTGATACTTTGAGCTTTAGGACCGTACTTTACTTCTGTGGAGTGTGGATGAAATGAACTAAAGTGGGTCTGATTATTGACAATATAAGTGACGTCAGATTGACAAGTTATATAAAAAAAACAAAAGACAATTGCGCCAGCTCTTAAAAAAATACCTGCATGTAGATAGCACACCTAGGGCATGTGCCCTAGATGTGCTGTTCAAAAACGGATTCGCTTTGTTCGCTTTGTGAATGTTCAGCGAATCCATTTGTGCAGGACTTTTTTAACGAAACCTTTGCTACTGGAAACAATCGTTTACTAGATCCGGAATATTATCGGGTATGTGAACTCGCTCCAATCACGAAAAAAACAGACCCTGTAAAGCGGATGCTGTGTGAATGAAAACTCATAGATCAAGTGCTTATGTTATACTCCAAGGTAAATATATAAAAACCTCCTTGCTACAAACAAAAAACAAATGCCCTAGCATATCAACCACTGACTGTCATTATTTATCACAAACAGTACTATACTTAAAAATCTGTGATCACAAAGTGAAAACAAGTCACTTTTCAACTCAGAAGAAAATTTTTAATTACCTACATGTAAAATTATTTGAATTCAAAATTTATTTTCCTGCCAACTCCTTGCACGATTTTGTGATGGTATAAAAGTACCTATTACACAAAATCGTGCATTTTGTACTTGCCTGACCATGTCCGCCCAAGATGATATCGACTGGCTGACCCTGCGAAGTCGATCCAAAAGTGTTGTGGGAAATATTTTCGATAAATGCTTTAAGTACTGGGTCCCTGCAGTAGCTGTAGGTAAGAACTACATAAAGCACAAAACACCCCAATTCCAATGAGTAGTCAAACCTGACGAATATTGAACCTCCATTTACACAGTCGAGCAAAACAACTTTTAAACCGACTCTCGCACACCGAAGTTTCGACGACAAGGATGAGAGCACCGCCTCCGCCCAGCATCAGTGATCCTCGTCAACCGGACTGGAAAGATCACCTCCGTCAAGCAAATCATTTTAGCTTGATCCTGCGCTTAACCTCTCCCCAGTCGTGTTGATTCTTCCGTCCCTTCAGTTTGAGAGTGGGGGTATAAAAAGCGCACCTGTATAACACTTCATCATCATCATCATCATGATGATGATGAAGTATAACAATTATTATTACTTAAATATTAAGTTGCACTTAAATATGATACTTTCAATTGAGACTGGCCGCTGTGCCTGAAATACTCATCGCCACAGCGGAAGCGACCACCTTAAGCTTCCGAAGAAGTCACTCGACTCGTCTCTGAGCTCACGTTGTCGAGATTCTTTACATCGGACTAACATTTGTCGAGGTTCCGTGCATCGATCTAACGTTTGTCGAGATTCCGTGCATCGACCTATCACTTGTCGAGATTCCGTGCTACGAGGTAACGTTTGTCGAGGTTCCGTGCATCGACCTAACATTTGTCGAGATTCTGTGCATCGACCTAACATTTGTCGAGATTCTGTGCATCGATGTAACAATTGTCGAGATTCCATAGTTTACTAGGCCAAGAAACTTGCACTTATTTTTATTATGCTAATTATTATCTTGTATCTATCGGCAGACCTAGCTATTTTTTGTCTTTTTCATTGGTCGAAGTTCTTGACACGTAGTTATAACTCGAGCGCGCTGTTAATTTTGTGGTTGGAATATATTTTTTATTTCTGTTTATATGCTACGAAAACCGAAACGAATTTATTGTGTTATGGGGTAAAGGGTTTCGTAGCCTGAACAGGACCAAGGCGATAAACCGAGCTTCAAACGAGCGTAGGAGTAACATTTTGCAAATTTTTCAGGTGCATTTACAACCACAGCGGCTTTAGTGGCAGGCATGTACAAATGTGTAGCTGGCAGAGAAAAAACGTCTCAAATGATGATGCGTACAAGGGTCCTAGCTCAGGGGTTCACGTTAGCAGCATTGGTCGTAGGGTGCATGAATAATACTTTAAAGCAAAGTCCAACTGAAGAAAGACCCCCGCTTCGTCAAAAAGCCGCGGCCATGTCGATGCCGATGCCGTCAAAGTGAACCGGATATGGATTTATTTAACAATGAAAGATTTTTTTTGACAGTTTTAATTTTTGAATCGTTATCTTCCTAAGTATTAAATTTATATATTTCTCATTTTCAAGTCCTAAATATTGTCAAAAGTGAGTTCTTTTTGTAGCTTATTTCTATACAGTTAATGTAATTTTTTTTATTTCTGTTGATTTGATTTGATTATTAAAATTTTATATCCGTTATTGTACTGCTTTGCTTTGTTTAAAGTCGCCCAGTGAGCTATGGAGAGAGCTATACTCAAAGTTTCTCTGAAGGATAGGATTTGTAACGAATATGTACATCCGACAGAGAACTAAGGTTATCGACATAGCTTAAAGGATTAGCAAGCTGAAGTGGCAGTGGGCTGGCCATATCTCGAGAAGAACCGTCAACCGCTGGGGTAAACATGTTCTTGAGTGGAGACCGCTACTCAGCAAACGTAGTGTAGGACGCCCTCCGACCAGGTGGGATGACGATTTGCGAAAGACTGCTGGCAGATGCTGGATGCGGCAAGCTGAAGACAGGGCGCTATGGCACTCATTAGGGGAGGCCTATGTCCAGCAGTGGACAAATAGAGGCTGATGATGATAATGATGATGATTGTACTGCTTTAGTTCCGTTGAATGTGCCAAATCATTTTGTATTTTAAATTAGTAAAATTTTTGATAAAAACGTTTTAAAATTAACTTTGAGTTGGTTTTCATTATACATGACAGGGTTCTGCCTGCGACTTTGCACGCGTTTTTCCTATAAAAATATCGAAGTCGTTATCAGCCGTATCTTATACATTGTTGGTAGGTACGCAATTTCATTTTCATCGGTGCGTTCATTCATTTTTATTGTCATTTACAAATACTGTGAATCTGTCGTAACCAGAATCTGACTTTAACCGATCGAAGGCATTTATTTTTATATAGTTAAGGTCCCGTAGTGTCATTTGCACCATTGGCCAGCACCATTAATTGGGCAAACGACACTGTCATGTACCGTTTACACCATTGATGGGGCAAATGGTGCAAATGACACTATTAAAAACCATTTCAAACAGGTTGCGGCTCACTTCACCCGTTTTTAGGGTTCCGTACCTCAAAAGGAAAAAAGGAACCCTTATAGGATCACTTTGTTGTCCGTCTGTCCGTCTGTCCGTCTGTCCGTCTGTCCGTCTGTCCGTCTGTCCGTCTGTCCGTCTGTCCGTCTGTCAACCCACTTTTCTCAGAAACGCGTAGGGTTATCGAGTTGATATTCACATCATATACGCAGGCTCGTAACCTCTTGAAGCCTCGACATAAATCAAACTTCTAAGTCAACGCAATCAAAAGTTACAGCTGTTTATGTCTATTTTTTTTCAATTTTCCAAGGGAATCACATGCACACAAAACCTATAGGGTACTTCCCGTTGACCTAGAACCATGAAATTTGGTGAGAAGCAAGGTCTTATAGTACAAGTAAAGGAAAAAATCCGAAAACCGTAAATTTGTAGTTTATTCACAGAAAAAATATTTTTTTAATCTTGCCATGGACCAAAAACCTATAGGGTACTTCCCGTTCACCTAGAACCATGAAATTTGGCACGAAGCAAGGTCATATAGCAAAAATAAAGGGAAAAATCTGAAAACCGTAAATTTGTAGTTTATTCACGGAAAAAATATTTTTTTAATCTTGCCATGGACCAAAAACCTTATGGGTACTTCCCGTTGACCTAGAACCATGAAAATTGGTGAGAAGCTAGGTCTTATAACACAAGTAAAGGGAAAAATCCGAAAACCGTAAATTTTTAGTATATTCACAAAAAAAAAATCGAATCTTGCCATGGACCAAAAACCTGTAGGGTACTTTCCGTTGACCTAGAACCATGAAATTTGGCAAGAAGCAATGACTTATAGCACGAATAAAGGGAAAAATCAGAAAACCGTAAATTTGTGGTTTATTCATACAAAATAGTACATTGTTACACTAGGGTTGGACGTAACTTATTTAGTCTCGAGACGCCAATAGTTAGAGGGACTAAATAAGTTACGTCATAATCGTTATCAAATCAGAAAATTATTGTGCCTTATTCGTCTGGATTTGACTGATTTCTTTGCTAAAGAGTTTGTACGGAACCCTTGATGCGCGAGTCTAACTCGCACTTGACGTTTTATTATTTATATAATATTCGTTTCATAACAATCTTCGCAGCCGCCGCAAATTCTCCAAACGTTTCAGGACTTACGCCACTCGCTGTTTTCAAACAAGATCACTCACAAACTTTCGCTTATATGATCATAATAATCATCATCAGCCTATATTAGTCTACCTACAGTTGGACTTAGGTCTCCACTAATGAGCGCCATAGCGCCCTGTCTTCAGCTTGCCGCATCCAGCATCTCTTTTAAAACATTTTGATCCAAAATTTTACTAAGTTAACATACAACATGATTTGGCACATTCAACGGAACTAAAGCAGTACAATCATCATCATCGGCATATATTAGTCTACAGCCTGCCGCATCCAGCATCTGCCAACATTGTGGGCAAAGACCACCACAGAGTAAAACCCACCAAGTGCTATGAGGTGACGTGGAATGCCCCGAATGAGATGGCGTGACGAGAACGTGACGAGCTCGAAGGACATATTATTCCATCATAGCCTGTTGCAGCGTTAGATCGCGAGGAGTGAAAAGAGAAAAGGGAAGCCTTAGTCCAGCTGTGGGGCAGAAATGGGTCAAAATTTATAAATAATTTTAATAAAACGGTCAATAATCCCTTTCAAATTTAAACCATAGTTAATTACCCTTCAAAAACATACAGACAAATAGAAGAACCTCCATTTTTAAGTCACTAGAAAATTACAAAAAAATCCCCGAGGTCTTTCAGCGCGCGTGCATACTGACAAAAGTGATATTGTATTTCGGTTTCGGCTTTTAAAAGCCGAAGTCTACCCTGACACGTGTCGCCGCAACGCATGTCACGGTTTGGACACAACAGGCGTGCGGTCTTTTGTATATTCCCGGAGCTTGGGGTGGAATTTACTAGGACGGACGAGATTTTTGGTAAGGTATTTGGATGTGTCAAGTAAGTAAATGCATTTTTGCTAGTATAATTTATTAGATACTAACGGACAGACCCTGCGGTTTCACCAACGTTAAAGTCGAATTTCACATTTCTAGAGGGATTATTCCCGTAAATATTATTATTTATATTATTCCCTTAGGAATTTCATGCTTTATAAAGACAAAAGCCTAGGTTACTCTCCATACTTTTTACTAACTTTACGCTAAAAGTCAAGTCGATTGGTTGCTTAGTTAGGGCGTGAAGGAAGGACAAGCAAATAAACAAACACACTTTCGCATATATAATATTGGTTATGGAGTACACGATCTTTTCCCTGCAACCCGTCCCACTAAGTTTAAGATGAAGTGCTACCCATAACCCAGGTTTTGTCTGTACGAAAAATCCATTTTAAGGCAAGAAAACACTATTTTTTTAAATCTTTTTTGATGATTCTCGAAAGTTTAGGATTTTAGTTAGTGCGTTATATAAGTCGAAACACGATTAACTCATTTTGACTCTATAGAAAAAAATCACAGAGTTTCCTCTAAATTTTCATTTTTACTACGGAAAACCCGTTTCATTTGCTAGTTATTTAACATATTTTAATGAAATGTCGTATAACACTTAAGAGCAACATAGTTTTATTTTTTTGCGAAAGAGTATTATTTTAGAGTAATATCAAATTTATAAATAAAAAGCAGTGAAATTTCGCGCGGGTCGGTTCTTGCCTCCCTTACTCGCTTTCACCGCGCGGTGTTCGCTCGTCCTTGTCTCGAAAAAGCGCCACCACTTCGACTTAAGTCTTTACAATATTTATAGATCCTATTTTCAATCTAAGCGCACCATGCATGTTTGTCGGTCGACAGGGCATCCTGTCGACCGACAAACATGCATGGTGCGCTTAGTACAGTGGCCACGAACAAAATTCAAATCGTGGACCTGAAAATCATCATTTTTTGTGTATACTTTTTATCATTTAGTATTTAACTCTCAGAAGTCATTGTGAAGTGCAGAAGAATCGAAGTGTTTCACGTTCGTCCCATTTGCCTCTGCCCAAAATTTACAGAGCACTTGAATGTTTATTCTTTTACCAGCAGCGATATCGTGGTTTCAAGTTATGAGAAAGTTACTACTGACAAGTGACGTCTAATTCGAACAAAATACGGATATAAGAACATATTACCATTTCGCATTTTGATACCAATAACAAAACTCATGTTCTGCCGGATAAACTGAAACGTCAAGGGAATTCTCATACCCCTTGTTATCCGAACTCGTACAAATATAATCAACAGCGTAGGCGGGAATAAATTATTATAAGCCGTAAGGTAAATTGAAAACAGCATATGAGTCATGTACATATGCAAATCATACAGGTGCTTTCAAAATGGGGAGTATGGCTAGATCACTACGAACAATGTACATAATATTTGGCCCTTTGTGTCTATAGTACCATTGATTTGTACGTTTCGTTCGTTAACACTTTCAAGGTCCAAGACGCTGAAGCCGTGCTCCGGTTCCGTTTTAGCGGCAAGCCCCTGCGGGTCACAATGCCGAGACTGGGCAGTGAATGCGATATACTACCAAACACACATAGAAAGCGAGATGAAGAAATAAAATCGCTTTGATTCTTAATTGTGGTTTTGCTTAGAAATCATTTGAAATCGTTATTTGTCGTACTATCGTAATTTGTCGTAAGATATATTATGACATAATTTCTAAGCAAAAACATTATAACCTGTTAGTAGGTGATTTCTTCTGACCACGAAATAAAACAAAACCGAACTAAATATTAATAAAATTGGTTTAAACACAAAAAGATCGTTAAATTGAGCCAAGTTATTTCCTTATCTTTATAGGGAGAATGATTTACACGATTGAAACTATTTAAGATTTCGCATCACTAACAAGCTTTGAAAATCAGTGGAAAAGGTAATTGGAATGTGACGTATCCTGGTAGAATCAAATGCAAAAGGATATCAGCAGAAGCTGGCAGACCAACTAAGACTTTGTCTTTAATAATTTATAAATGACCCAACTGATTCAAGTCTTGTCTGGTAAAACCAATAGGTACCTAACGTTTTTCCGACTCTTCCCCGTGGTTTTTGCGATTCAGCTGTAAATATGGAAATAGGATAAGATATCAATTTTGAAATCAGTAAGCACATTATTTTCCTTGTTAATATTTCCCTGCTTTGAAGTGAAAATGGTTATATCAACTCTTCGCTTTGGATAATATTTTATTTATCTTATTTACATAGAAGTAGATTTCTGATGTAAAAAAAATTATTAAAATGTGATCCTAATAATCAATGACCTCATTATAGTAGAAACTAACATAATAATCATACCTGACTTCGGCACCATCGAGTGTCACGGACAAGATTGTTTTTTATATAAATAGCGGCCCGCCCCGGCTTTACACGGGTAGATTCATTATATAATATAATAGCTTATGACAAATACCTTCATGACCTACGGAGCTGAAACGTGGACACTCACGGTAGGGCTGGTCCACCAGTTTAAAGTCGCCCAGCGAGATATGGAGAGAGCTATGCTCGGAGTTTCTCTAAAGGATAGAATTCGTAACGAATACAGCCGATACAGACCAAGGTTATCGACATAGCTCAAAGGATTAGCAAGCTGAAGTGGCAGTGGGCTGGCCATATCTCGAGAATAATCGACAACCGCTGGGGTAAACGTGTTCATGAGCGGAGACCGCAACTAAGCAAACGTAGCGTAGGACGCCCTCCGACCAGATGGGATGACGATTTTCGAAAGACTGCTGGCAGTTGCTGGATGCGGTAAGCTAATTAGGAGAGGCCTATGTCCAGCTATGGACTTATATATGCAGATCCTGATGATGACTCACAAATAATGTGGCTTTCTATAGGTAAAAGAATATTCAAAGTCGGTTCAGCAGATCCAGAAATTACCCACTACAACCTCGCAAACTTATAAGCTTTGTGTTTTCTTGGGTTCGGTGAGAAGATCGTTTTTATTCAGTTTTGAAATTAATTTTTAACCAAGTTCCATACAAAACAAAGTCAAAGTTCGGAGCTTGTCAGCAGTAAAACAAGCTAATGCTCAACAAGATCAAGAAATGCGTGAAGTTAACACGTTTAAGTACCATCAATTGAATAAACTATAAACTCTCTAAGACGAACCATTCTGAAAACCATAAAATTTTAGTACAAATTGAGACTCTTAGCTTAGTTTGATGTCTTCTAAATCCAAAAGCATCATTAGACACCTATTTGAATCGGTTTAATAGCTCTATTTAGGCCGTTTTATTACAAACGTGTCAGTTGACGCCCCGAATTTCAACTTGGGTATTATGGCCACACGCATTTTCCAATTTTCTACATGCTTAAGAACATGCGTTATAAATATAGCCACAAATCGTTTAGTTACATTCTGTAGCTTATATTTTTCCATCATCATCATTTATAGTCTATCTTTGACAACTGTTGGAGATAAGACTTCATACCCTTCGTTCTAGATTTTCTAATTTTCTTTTTATCCATAACATACCTCTATTCTATCGCAGATAAAACAGCGTCTTGGGGACGCTTCCGACTGGTATTGATTTGGATCAGCGGAGCTACCTGTAGAATGTTTGCAACAGTCTGCAGTTCGCTCAATTGTTTCAATTGTAAATACTAGTTTTAATTTATTTCCATTCTTAGATTGTAATTTTAAGTAAAAATGATATCTAGACTGATCTTGTTAATGCAAGAAGTAGATGTTAAAAGTTTGTATTAAAATGGAGCTATGCCTATTCTCTGGAGACCGCTGAAGATTGTGATGTTTATTAGAAGTTTTGATGTAATTAAAACTTCTTGTTAATGTTCGTATCCCTATACCAGGCCTGGTATTTCAGGCTTTTGCTACATTTAACTCCGCCACATGCTGGGTGTTAACAACGCGAAAAGCTGAAACTTTATACATATTATGGAAGATCAAAATAAAATTAAGAAAATATCTAATATCATAAACCCGCTATCATATTAAAGAATACTTTGACACAACCCCTCTAAATTTTTTATAATTTCGTCAAGTATTGTCTTTGACATCGAATTTTATAGTCGGACCGTCAAATCGTCCTTCTCTATGCTCTTGCCAGTCAAAGGTTCATCCCTCTCAGTGTTCTTGCCAGCCGAGGAGACATTGGATTCCTATTGTTATGCGATAGAAACCTTGCAAATGCTTTCATTTTAAGTATATTCTTATAATAATTATTGTATATTCGAAAGGACAAACTGTTGAAGATTGTATAATAGTTCATAAAACTAACTATATTACACAGTTTACTATAAATGATTCTAATTTCTTATACATGTCTGCTGTTCCTTATTACCTTGGCACAAATACGTCCAGTGCTGAATGTTGAATGAGGTGTTGGTATTATAGTGAGTAAGACTCAGAAATAAAGACAGTAGGTACTTAAAAAATATAATTTCGGCAGGACTCGAACCTGCGCCCCACTGTACGGGCGTACTCTAACTAAATAAGCCAAGAAGTCTTAGTCGGTTTCGTCGAAAATTTTTAGGACCTCTTACGGCTCTAGCGCCTTTGGCGCCATCTATGTGGGAAACATTGCAGTTATACAAATGTATTTCAATGAGGCGCTTATAGAGCCTCCGCGAAAAATTGCTCGATTTCTCTAAACGAATTTAATACTCGTATTACCTTGTCCTGGAAACGCTTCTAACTGGTTGTGTTGTCAGTTAAGTTACCCGTAGATTGATTGCAACAGTCCGCAGTCAGCTTAACTGTTTTATTTATAAATATCTACTAGATCTAATTTGTTTCTATTGTTTGATTGAAATTTTCTTTGTTAATAAATATATAAATAATGCTGGACAATTCACACAGCATTATCTAGCCCCAAGCTAAGCAGAGCTTGTGTTATGGGTACTAGACAATTGATTTATATGATATAACACAATATATAAATCGTTTTTTTATACATAGAAAACGACCAGTACACCCTGAACAAATGTCTGCAGATCGTACACACATTTGTCCTTAGGCGGGAATCGAACCCGCAACCTCCTGCGTGGCAGGCAGACCTTCGCCCACCGCGCCACAGGAGTCGTCAAATCGCTAATAAAACCTTTAATTTTCTTGCATGGTTTATTTATTACTTTTTTTTTTTTTTTCTAAGTTTAATATGTTGTTTGAATGCCATGGAAACTGATGTATACTAAAAAGTTATTTTAGTAACTGTTTGCAAAATTTCAGCCGATCCGTTTAGTTAGTTTTAGTGTGAAGGGGTAGCAAACATCTAATTCGTAAGTGTGAGAAATTGCTTAGTAGAGTACTTTTGAATTAGTTACTTAGAACAATCTACAAGAGCTTGAACATATGTTTCAATTAAGATAAGGAGAGTATTGCGTGTTTAACTCCCATTATAAGAATGATGCGAAGGGATGTACGTACAGTCAACCCTTCATTGATGTAAGCTAGTCGGTCAAAATTATCATGAGGCTTACTCCAAAGATCCCAGAAATAAGTTTTATGAATTATTTTTGTGATTGTATATTATATTAAACTATAAAGATTTTGCAATAAAAATAATAATTAACTGTCAAGAATTTTTTTCCTACCCGAGAGAAACATTGTCTAGATAATTTTGAGTTGTTCTGGATTCGGCCCAAAGTAGGACGAATCCGGAAACTCAAATTTTATGCTGAAAACTTTCCGGATTCGTCCCACGTTTAAGGACAGGCAAAAGTACTGTCGACCACACACTTTTTACGAAATAAGCTTATTTGCTTGAATCGTTAGTAAGATGAATCCATAATACATAGATTACTAATTTAAGTTCCTCTACAACATTGCTTGTTTTTGTTGTGGTGTAACATCCGTTTTATATCATCATCATAAATCAGCCCATACACGTCCACTGATGGACATAGGCTCCCCTAATCCGACGCCAAATAGCAGTCTTGAGCCGTCTCCATGCATCGCCTCCGTGCGACTGCTACGATGTCGTCGGTCCATCGAGATGTCTCCCAACATTCAAGTACGTTTCGCGTAGTAACGTTAACATTAAAACGTTCACCATTCACCCTTTTAAGGTAATTAACGCGATAGACAACCGTCGAAATTATTTTATCATTGGCATTTGGCAGCCCTTTAGCACGGGGATTGTTGTCTCAGGTAGAGTAGACAATAATTACATAGCATCGTAACACCTACATTGCGTACATTATTGTAGATGAAGGAATTAATATCATATAATTTACGAGTTCGATGTCGTAATTTTTCTCTATTTTACCCTAGACAATATAATAATCCCCGTCTCCCAAGTTTATTTATACTTTATCTTAAACTTGGAGCTTACTGTACCTACTAGATCCAGTTACGCATACATCATCCCATGGTTTTCTTACAAGACATTAATAACAAGAAGGAAAATAATGACCATATTGGGATATTTACTGATTGAATAATTTATTTGTTGAATATTTTCATGGCCAAAGACTTAGAAATCCATCTGCGGGTCCGTGTTGAGAAGGCGCGGCGCTCTTGCGGGTTGTACCACCGCCAAAACTGGGCAGTGAACGCCTTAACCTTTTTAAGACGTTTCTAATACATTGATTCTGTTAGCCAACTGTGAATAAACAAATAAATAAATAAGCGATGACCTTAATACATAAATCATATATCTAAAAACGCTGCTTCGAAACGTTCCAACTCAAAAGGGGCCTGCAAATAAAAAAAAAGTTAAAATTGAAATGCTTGGAGTCGATAAAAAGTATAATTGTGCATACATTAACATCAAGAAAAGATCTCTTATCAATTAAGTACTTGTATTGATTTTAACAGTACATCAACCGAGAACTACCGAAAATCATGCGTAGGTACTCATTCGTAAGATCAAGTCTCGCTTTCTTTCTTTATGCCTCATGGACTTGATGTATCTCAAAAATCAATAATCAAAAATTCTATATTTTTAATTAATTTCGATCACTGTACACTAAGAAAACGTCATATTTTGAAATTTAATATTATCATAAAAATGTGTGTTTTCAGCCATGAAAGTGCTAGTATAGTCTAGTACAGTTTAAGCTGACGCGATCTGAACATATTAATAAATAAATACTATTTAACAATAAAAAATATCACCTTATTTTTATAATAATAATTATTATTATTACTATTTAACGGGTACGAGTATTTATGGATCGGATGACTGTCATCCCGTGCCCACGGCAGTGTGTTAACCTGTTGAAATGTCGGGAAAAATAGGTAAATAAACGCGATAAATACCCGTTAAATAGTATTTATAATTATCATAAAAATAACGTGATATTTTTTATATCTGTCGCTTTGCATCCGATAAGCTAAGTTACCATTTTTTAAATCTTGTTTCCTTAAAAATTATTGACGAACACTTATTCCTGTTACAGTACTCAAGAGCACTTTACACCCATGAGAGCATAAAATAATATTATGTAACAGGATCTCGCAAAGCTGTGTTGACGGAAATGTAAGGGAATCTCATTTACGTTCACTTGAGTTTATACGGTTACAGTTATACAAGAGCGGGTAAAACAGTACAAGTGGGTACCTATCTACCTACCTTTATAAAGCTGAAGTCTTTAGAAGTGGGTACACGTGGATCCAGTTTTCTCTATAGGCTTTAAGAGTCCGCTCACACAATATTTTTTTTAGCAAAAAGCTATCATGACGCGGTCATCCATCCGAGTACTGAAAACGCCAAACGTTGCATAACTTTAGTGGTCAGGAATCTACTTGTATGGACATTGGTAGTGATTCTGTTGGCACAAGACTTAAACTAAACTAGTGTAAAAATGTTGCTGTCCCCTATTTTGTGATTGAAAAAAGTGAGACGGCAACAATTTTATTCTAGTTTAGTTTTTTCATTGAACCCCTTAATTTTCTTTAGTAATCTACACTCTCTCAAAATTTCAACGATCTATCTATTACGGTACAAGAGCCTCGACAAAAGTAAATCAAAAATAGATAAAAAATATTATTTTATATAAAAAAATATATTTAATTTTAATATTTACAAGCTGTCCCAGAAAACTTCGTTCCGCCTTAGAATCAGAGATGGCGTCACATCCGAAAAATTTATGAGAAAACGATTTCCTTCACATTTTTCTCCTCGTGAATTTTTTATTATTTCTATTTGCAAACAAATTCAACGAATCAAAGATCATTAAAGTTGCTCCAGCCGTTCTTGAGTTATTAGTAATATAAATAATACGACTTTGTTTTATTTAAATTGATTTTATAAATATTTTTTGTTACAGTGGCAAAAGAAGTACAGACTTGTTGCGAGAAAAATTCAACTATTTACCTATTACGGTTCACGGATATAGTCCGCCGACAGACAGACCGACAGAAAGTGGAGGTTTATTAATAGGGTACCGTTTACACCCTAAATAAGGTTACATGCCCAAACTGTGTAATTATGCTAATACTAAGCATTTTCTTGAACAACTGATCTAATTCTTAATAGAAATGAAATGATATTTATTCGGATATATACAGGTAAATATGTAAAAAGAAAAAACTTACACGACAGATAAAATAACAAACACGACACATTACATATAAATATAAAACATAAATAGGTGGATATTGATCCTTTTTGTATCGTCATACGAAGAGTTGAGTTGGTGGAAATTCTATGACCACCGACATGGCGTTCTTGTTCTCTACATTATAATTCTAACTGTAGCATGTTTTAATGTGGGAAATTCAAGATAGGTAGGTACCTAAATTTACTACAGGATATTTTTTATGTTTATAATTTTTCAATGCTTACGTCTACAAAAAACATAAATTTCAATAAAAGAGAGTCTATAGTTCCAAAACACCCTGTACTAAAAACTATGGCTCAGCAAAAGTAAAGTTTAATACCAAGCGCCCTGTACTTCAATAATTATGGAACAGTCGGGAAGTGGTCGTCATTGTGCGGTCGGGTGAAGAAGTTTCCTTTCCAATGTAAATTATATTAAATTGGATTTTAACACGGTGGCTGAGAGTTTAATTTTGTACTGTCTTGGAGTTAAGGAAGGAATTGGTTTAATCAACTTATGTTACTCAAATAGTAATTATAGCCAAGTAAAAAGTAAGTAAAAGTGGTCAAATTTCTTGTATTTGATCAGGTGATGGACCCGTTGAATGTACCTAGTATAGATAGATAATGCTTTATTTCATAGCCCGTAAACAAAAAAAAACATAAATTACATTATAAAACTTATCCCAAATAAAAGCATGGTATTATCGGCCTTATCGCTTGAAGCGATTTTTTCCAGGCAACCAATATATAGGATAGTAGGATAGCGATTGTTTTAAAATTTGTTCTTAGGAACCAGGTAACATGTGGTAATTTTTCAGTCAAATTCAGGAGGGGGTTCTATGTTCGTCGTTTCTCCGCCAATTATGGACCGATTTGAAAAAATACTTCGTATTTTATAAAAAACGATACCAAAATGGTCCCATAAAAAATAATCCCGAGCGATTAGTATGTATGTATGCTGTGTAGCTTAACTCACAACCATTTTGGTGATATTATTTTCACCAATTCTGAATAGATTGTGTTTATTCTTTCTTTTTTGTATAAAAGTTTATTTCATAGATGTAAGTGTACCTAAATAATAGTTATAATTATTTTGATCTGTTTTTTGCCGTATAATAAATGACTGTTTCCGGACTAAGTACATTTAATAAAATACTACTGGTTGACATATTCTGCATGTCTATTTATTTCATAGAAGTTTCTTCTTTGTAAAACGTATCTAAAACATTCCCGTATTATAATTTTCAACATCCCTGGTCCCAAATGGTTTTCATAGCATCGGGCGTAAACAAATTAAATTAGACTCGAAGATTAATTAAACGTCGCTTCTATAAAATTTAGATCGCTCTATATCAGTGTTTATTTTTCAGAAATTTCGATTCGGCTTATAGTTTTTTAAAACACGTCAAATTCATCATCATCATCAGCCTATATTAATCCACTGCTGGACATAGGCCTCCCCTAATGAGCGCCATAGCGCCCTGTCTTCAGCTTGCCGCATACAGCATCTGCCAGCAGTCTTTCGCAAATCGTTATCCTACCTAATCGGAGGACGTCCTACACTACGATTGCCTGCGTTACTAAAGATTACGTTTACCCCAGCGGTTGTCGGTTCTTCTCGAAATATGGCTAGTCCACTGCCACTTCAGCTTACTAAACCTTTAAACTATGTCGAAAACTATGATTAAATTATGATTAAAATATTAATCCAAAATGTTCATCTCGTTTCAGGTAGAAACTACACCTCGGTAAGTGTGAAACAGACAGAAAACACTACACAAAAACACTACAACACTAGAAATAATGACGTAAATTTTTTGAGTCGGTCTTGGCAACGTACACAGTTTTTTTGCAAGGCAATTGACACCATTTGTAAAAGTGGGCTACGCGGCCGCTGTGTGGGCGGCACAACATAAAATGTAAGGTGTGGTACACTAGCGTAGTCTAGCGTGGTTCTTACAGTGTGTTTGGACTTTAGAAGTCAAGGACCTGCAGATAGATAGACCATGTGTGTCTTTGGTCATTAATGTGCTAAAGGAGGTTCTTTAGGGATAGAGCGACAGAGAAAACTTGAAGAATCGTAGCATCTTATTTTGCCGTGCATTGGTACAACGCGCTAAAACTAAATCACACTTTTTTGTAAATGTGAAAGTTTATAATGGATGTAGAAATGGATGGATAGATGGATAGTATGTTACTTCTTCACGAAAAAACTACTGAACGGATTGGGCTAAAATAATGCATTAATGTTTGACCTACACTTATGCAATATTTCTAAAAAAAAAAAAAAAAATCTTAGGCCACTATTTTACAACGGTTGATGTCATAGGAACTTTTTTTTTTTAATGGATGGGGCAAAAATTTGCCTGTTTTATTCCTAGGGTAGCATTGGAATAAAAGCTTAAGTTATTCCAAGGCTACTCTAGGAATAAAACAAAGGCTAATTTTACCCTATCCATCATCATCATCAGCCTAATATTATTCCACTGCTGAACATAGGCCTCCCGTAATAAGCGCCATAGCGCCCAGCCTTCAGCTTGCTTCATCCATCAGTTTTCAAAGTACTATACTTATAAATCTGTGGTTTTCAAGAATGAGCGGTTTTCGATTTGCATTAAAAACAAAAAAAAAGTTCCAGCTATCTCAATAGGTGGCAAGGCGTCAACTGGAAATAAGGTATGTCAATGTAAAGTGAAAGAAAAACGTTGAATTTTCCGAATCGGTCCATTTTGACGTATAGTTGGTTTCTTTTCATTTGACATTGACACACCCTAATTTCCAGTTGACGCCCACTGCCACTTCGATAAGTTCCAAACTCGATAAGTTCCAAACTCGATAGTTTGGAACTATTTTTTGTTCTTTTTATAAAATTGCAAATCGAAAACCCCTCATTAACTTTTGACATTTTTCAGAGTGTGGACAGAAACAAGTCTAAAATAAAACGGGTTACATAAATCTCTTTCTTTAAATGCAAGTGCATTTTAACTAAATCTTTCCGTATTCTTAGCTTAAACTTTATTAGCACTTTGTTGAGACAACTGTTGCAATGTATCGAAGTGCTAACTAGTAAACGTTTAGCTTTGTTAAAGCTTCTTTAGTTTCTTTTAGTTTATCTTGCAGCTTTTTGAAAAGAAGCTTAACGAAAACTCGTTTTGACGTTTTTTACACTTCCCGTACCGATGTCTAACATCAAAAAAATGCGCGTAAACTTGTACTATTTGACGACCTCTGTGGCGCGGTGGGCAAAGGTGCGCCAGCAACGCTGGAGGTTGCGGGTTCGATTCCTGCCTCGGGACAAATAAATAACTAAAAATATTTTATTTCGGACACCAAAATCCATATTTTGTTATTAAAATTATTAGAGAATTAAGGTTAGTAACAACTACTCAAACAACAATAAATGTTTGTATGATCTGCATGTATTATAGTAATATATTTATAGTTTTAGTTTTCTGGTCGTTTTATGTGTAAAATAAAAATTGACTATTTGTATCGTACTATATATCAGTTATCTAATACCCATAACACAAGCTCTGCTTAGCTTGGGGCTATAGTGATTCTGTGTGAATTGTCCAGCATCAATTATTTTATTTATTTATTTAAATACAATTTAGAGTGACGGTATAAAATAGCAGCCAGCGCAGTAAGCTAGCATGCTGTGACCAAGCCACTCGTTTGTTGACGCTTTATTTATATTATATATATATATATACATAAATATAAAAAACTTCAACCAGTGGCACGCACGCTGCAGCAGTGTGAACAGATCGCTTTAAGGCTGATCTTTCGAAAAAAAACAACGAGATCCTAGATTTCATATTTGCTGTCCAAATATCAAATCTAGGTTTCTTATACTACTACATCTAATATTCCATTTCATTCTGTACAAAACCGCCAAGAACGTTTTTTGATTAGTTGTTTAAATTTGATTTAAAAAAATATCAAAAATATCTCAATTTTGATACATATTTCTTCTCCCAAACTATATACTAAAATCAACTTAACGCCAATACACTCCAAAACGATAATTGAATCGATGTTAAATTTAGTACGGGTTCATACCAAATGCTTTACAAATAGTCGCAAACTCGAGAGCATAGAAATCGCACATCCCATACATTTTCATTTTGACCCTTATTATTTTTAAAATTAAAGTTTGGTTGCAAATATAACTGCAATTAAATTAAAGTACACACTGTTAGCTTCCTAAAAACCCATAATGTCTAGCCTTGACCTTCGAAATCATAACAATGGCAACTTAACAATAGAATGGTATAAAATTAGCTCGTTTCAGGTAGCTCGGTTTGTGGGACTTTGAGCAGGTATAAAAAGATACGGGATGATTGAAATGACATTATTTGCATACCAACTCCCAGTCAGAAAGGTCCTTTAACGAATACGTCATCACTTTAAACAAGAAAATGGATACCATACCGGAAGCAGTGTCGTAAGTGGTTGAACTAATCGATGCTGGACAGAACCAAAGTCAAGTGGCTCGTCAATTAAATTTGAGCAGATATGCTGTTCGACGTGTATACCAGCGATATCAGCAAACTGGTGGCTATACCAGGCGACCAGGAACAGGCCGAAAACGTGCGACAACACAGCGCGATGACCGTTTTCTTGTGAATACATCACTACGAAATCGCCGGTTGAATGCAGTTCAACTCGAACAGCAGCTCCAGGAAGTTAGAGAAGTGGAAGTTAGTCGGTGGACGGTCAGAAGAAGACTAGCCGAAGGAGGCCTGACAGCGCACAGACCCACAACTGGCCCAAAATAGACCCCAGCGCACAGACAAGCACGCTTTCAGTTTGCACGAAATCATGTTAATTGGACTATGGGTCAATGGCAGGCAGTCCTCTTCTCTGACGAGTGCAGGATGTGTCTCCATGGTAACGACGGACGTGATAGAGTCTACCGAAGATCCGGTGAGCGTTTTGCTCATTGCTGCATCTCCGAACGGGTCGCATACGGCGGTGGTTACTGTATGTTCTGGGGAGGCATTTCACTGTAAGCGAAAACTGAACTTGTCTTCATCATAGGGCCCGATACCGACCGTCGATCGGGTGGATTGACTTCTCAACTTACGTCGAGGAGATCCTGGAAGAACACGTTGTGCCCTTTTCGGGATTTATCGGCGAAAATTTCGTTTTTATGCAGGATAACGCTAGACCACACACCGCAGCTATAGTCCGCCAGTACTTGGAGGAGGTTGAAGTACCCGTTATGACGTGGCCTGCTCGAAGCCCAGATCTCAATCCCATTGAGCACTTATGGGACGAACTAAAGAAACAAGTAAGAGCCAGAAACGCGGCGCCTACGAGTCTGAGAGAGCCCCAAACTGCGATTAAGGAAGAATGGGACAGCTTACCGCAGGATTTCGTTAAAAAATTGATTTCTTCAATGAAACATCGAATGGAAGCTGTTATTAAGGCTAGGGGAGGCAATACCTTGTATTAATAAATCATTACATTCACAAATTTATTGTTTTTTTATCCTTTTATACCTGCTCAAAATCTCACAAACCGAGTTACCTGAAACGGGCTAATTTAGGCCATTCTATTGTTGAGTTGCCATTGTTATGATTTCGAAGGTCAAGGCTAGACATTATGGGTTTTTAGGAAGCTAACAGTGTGTACTTTAATTTAATTTAAGTTTCAATTGCAACCGAAGTTTAATTTAAAAAAAAATAAGGGTCAAAATGAAAATGTATCGGGTGTGCGATTTCTATGCTCTCGAGGTATATGACTTACGGATTTGATTTTTATATTGAAAAATAAAGCAAAGGCAGGGTAACAGTATCGCTAAAATATATATTTGATTACCTACGTTAAAGAGTACTTTAATTAGAAGAAATCTTGATTTTTGCACACGCGTTCTACTCTGTCCTGCTCCTATGAACGCTTAATCCTAAGACTATCCTATTCACAAAACGGCCTGCAAGGAGGCCCCTTAGACAAGTTGTACGATGAGACTTTTTGCCAAGCGTACGGACAGCGAACTTGCTGGTAGCTGTCAACTGATCAATGATTTCATAGCAGGAGCTGTGCTGGAGCGGTGCAGCCTACGTATGCGATAACCTTAATGCAATGGCTATAAATACTTTTTCAAAAGTAATGGTAGAAAGCTATCTGGAACTACGTAGTACTTAGAAATACCGGCTTCTAATGGAATGAGTCATTAGGGAGCGTAATATCGTCTAATGAGAGATCCAAATTCGTGTTTGCGACAACGCCAACGTACCTATGCTCATTTGAAATGGCTTGTTTAGTTTCCATAATTATGTAGTAGCAATATTTATTGTTAATAATAAATAAATAATGCTGGACAACTCACACAGCATTATCTAGCCCCAAGCTAAGCAGAGCTTGTGTTATGGTTACTAGATAACTGATATACATAATACAATAATACATAAATAGATATTTTTATTATACATGGAAAACGACCAGAACACCCGGAACAAATATCTGCAGATTGTACATATATTAGTCCCGAGACGTTAATCGAACCCGCAACCTCCTGCGTCGCAAGCGGACCTTCGCCCAACGCGCCACAGAGGTCGTAGTCAATAATATTCCAGTTTTCCTCCTTGAGAAATTAAGGGTGTGTAAACTCGAATTCGTTTCGTTACACTTCGTTGACAAACAAAACAATAAAATTACATAGCTTGGCCAACAATTACAACGAAAATGGAAGAACAAATGCAGCTACTCCTCAAAAATATCAAGGAAGAGATGGAAAAACAAACAGTTACACTCACCACATCTATCACTGAGTCGGTCCTAAAAGAAATGGATAGTAGATTATTGCCGCTGATACAAGAAAATACGCAGTTGAAAAACGAGATTATCAACCTGAATAACAGAATAAAGCAGCTCGACGCGGAAAAAAGGGACAAGAATTTAATTATCTTTGGCTTAGAGGAGCAACCTGGCCGCGAAAACCTACTAGTAATCGTGGTAGAAACCTTCAAACAGACTGGTATACATTTGGAGAAACGTGACATCAATAAAACTTTTCGCATTGGAAGCGCAAAGGGTAGAGCACGCCCTGTTATACTATGCCTAGTAAGTGCGTGGAAAAAAAACGAAATTCTAAAAAACGGGAAAAACCTACCGAAGAACATAACCATAAAGGAAGATTTTAGTAAAGAAACCTTAGAAAAAAGAAAAGATTTAGTACCACAGTTGCTGAAAGAAAGACAAAAGGGTCGCATAGCATACCTAAGACAAGATAAACTTATAGTGAAGGAAGACATATCAGGCTCAAGCACCAACCAGGGAAAAAGAGGCGCATCCACCTCTCCCAACTCTCTGCAATCTGTGGACAGTGTCAACCAACAAAAAAAGAACAAAAGCGATACATTCCACCAAATGTTTAGAAAAAGAGCTAACTCCCTAACAAATAAAAATAAGGCATAGCAATACAATATTCACATCACAGCGGAAACTCGGAAAACAAAACAAAGAATTACAAAAACATTAATATCACAAAAACTACAACAACAAACACTTCCCCAAGCCGGCTGGTCCCCGTGGGGAAAAATGACCACAACCTTTCAGCCTTTACAAAAACAATCATAGAAAACAATCATAGACCACAATACAGATAAAGACCCAACTACAGACCCAAAAAAGGAAGCTTACAACAAACAAAATACTATCTTAAAAAACAAAGGAAAAATCTACATAGCAACACTAAACTGCCTTTCTCTGAGAACCAATGAAAAACTTCTAGAATTGCATCAAGCTTTGTCCAAAATAAAATGGGACATAGTAGGTCTAAGCGAAGAGACCAAAGAGAAACGGACAAGGATCATTACAGAGTGGTATCCACGAAAGGCAAAGGGAAATGAGGTAGACAACTCAAAAGATGGGAGGACGACACAAAGAAAGTAGGAGGTGCTACGTGGTCTCGATCCGCACGCAGCAGAGAACACTAGAAAGGGCTGGAAGAGGCTTATGTGTCACAAGGACACGCTAAAAATTTAAGTTGAAATAATAATATGTGTAATAATTATAGTAATGTAATTTTTAGCAATAAAAAGCTTAAAATAAAATAAAATAAAAACTGGAATTAAAATTACAATTCCCGTTTTCACCTGGAGATATAATAGTACCTATTATATATAAATAATAGTTTCAGTTTTACCCCTTGCAGATCTGGAAACTGGAATTATTTTCCCTGCTTAGGCATGAACTCCGAACGATCTATCAACCTGTTGTTTGTATAAATAAAATTGTTTTACGAAAAACCCGTGTATTTAAAATGATCTCGAAGTCGTTTATGCCCGAGGGAATAATCCACTTAAATTAAGATAATCGAAATCTTTTCTTAGTTTTTTCAAAACAATCAAATTATAACAGCTCGAACATGAAACAAATTGAATGACAAAATGTCCTAGCTATTTTACAAAAGACTGTGTCACCGTTCTCGTTTTACATTCGTTTTGGAAGTACTTAATGTTTTATGGTGAAAATTTTGTATTAATGAGTCTTGGGCGCGAACTGACGATTTTACCAATATTGACTTGTACTTTTAATATTAATTATGTTTAGCTTTTTGTTTTATAGTGCGTTACTCGCACTGGGCAAAATTTCCATGAAAATTTAATGACTATGTTCTAACAAAATTTAATTGTGTATGACCCACAAGCCTATAAAGAGATATGGGCTAAACCTATCTCTATATTTGTTAGATCATGGTCAAAATATGGTCGATATATGTATGTGTAATTATGGCTATATAAAATGTGACCTGCATATACAGGGTTATTGGTAAATTAGTAACACTACGTCAACTGCAGGTTCTGCCCATCATCACAAATACGTTTGTGAAGACGGCAGGTCTTAATTTTTAAGCTTGGTATTGGTAATAGGTACCCCCCTCGATTCAATAGAGTTCGTTAGAAAGGTTTTCTTTAAAACTGTAGTTACATACGTCTTTGCCCTATATTAACAGTGGCTATGGAAATGGAATATTTGTCTTTAGTAACTAGTTTAGTTCCAGACAAAGATATTTTTTCATTTAGTATCACATGTGATTCATGTCTTTTTTTAATAATTTAAACCATTCATCTTCACAAACGTGTTCGCGGTGATGAGCAAAACCTGGAGTTCACGTAGTGTTACTAATTTACCAATAACCCTGTATATTCTACGTATGTGTAATAAAAAAAGAACATTAATGTAATATACATCAGCAAGCTCTGCTAAGCTTGTACCATAGCGCCCTGTTTTCAGCTTGACACACCCAACATCTGCCTGGGGGCAGAGCAAGGGGATTATTATCTAGGGTAGAGTGGACAGTAATGACATTGCATTGACATACATTTCGTACATTATTGAAGTGGAAGGAATTAATAAACAACAATTCACGCATTCGATGACAAAGTGACGTAATTTGTTTCTACTCTACGCTGCAGTCCACTTGGGTGAAAATATATAATATGTCTTTCTTTATTTTCATTTTGGCGCATGTTAATATAAAACCTTACATCAAATTCCAGGATACTGATAAATTACAGCTCGTTGACAGACAGACGCTCATTCAGACAGACAGACGTATAGGATGCTTAGTAATAGGATTTATGTTGGGTACGAAACCCTAATAACATCATCAGTTCAGGTCATCTTTAGATTTCGGCGATCTGCCATCCGTCATCATTGTAAGACCTCTTGCTTACGCGCATTGCCATAGAAACCATAAGACCAGTTAGTAAAGTTTATCATGAGATGTGATGATGTTTAGAATACGTTTTATGCGCATATATAAATTGCGCGAAAATCACCCAGTCACCCTTAGACAACAACGAAAAAATCACCAATATCTATTGAAAATTGGCGAAGATGTCACCAAAGTTGTTGTAGGTCGTGATTTTTCGTAAGTAATGTGTGTTTTTTTAAGCTTTATGGGATAACATCGGAAATATAATTTTAATGAGACCAATTCAAGATTGTTCTGAATATAATAGCGAAAAAATTATCACAATCGGTTTATAATTCATGGAGAATACGATAAAGTTTTATTATATAAAATTCATTCAGCCCCATGTAGAACCTCCTCCTTGACGTCGGTAAAATTTAAAACAAAATAGCTTCAGTCCCAGCTCTTTTGTTTTATTCAGGTAACACGTGAAAAGCCATGGGCAGCCGTGTAGTGTAAAATATAACCTGCAATTGCAATAATCTATTTTATTTTCGAAAATAAATAAAGCATTGTTTTCATTTTCCACGCTGACGGGCACGACTCGAACATTTATTAAATCATGAATATATCAAAACTGTTTATTCAGAGTTATCGTTTGATCAAAATCTTGATAGCCAGCCATTCGTTAAAAATACAATTTCGCCGAAAAGATTTACTTACGTCTGGAATAAACCACATTGCATAAGTAGGAGAGTGGTACACACCAAACCTTAGATTAGACATGATGACTGATTTTAAGAAACACAAACATCCTCCTGATACAAAATTAATCTCATTTCTGAAAACAAAATGGATATTAAGATAAATTTGAACTTTTAATTTGGCCTGTTTAAAAAAACTATGAACAGACTTCAAACAGTGTCTCACATTGTCACATTAGGTGGTTGCTAACGTGGTTTTTTAAGTTTACGGGATAAACACTAATCCATCGGAAATATAACTATATGGGACCACTAGGAATAATTTTCTGTACAATAGTGAAAGAATAATCAAAATCGGACTACTCTGTTAAAAGTTTTGCGTGGTCAAACATAAAAAAATATACTCCTCGACTTCAAATCAAATCAAGTCGTTTATTTGCTGAATACAATATTACAGGTACATGTCAGATCTTATAACTAGAGTGTAGTCAATGTATTCAACCCGCAAGCAGGTATGCAAATATTAAAATAAATGTTGGTGAATATACATAGTAAGTGATAAAATAATCAATAATAAAAATAATCTAGAACAAAAAAAAATGTAGTTAACAAATAGATACTTAATTGAGTCAAATAAATTATTTTACTTAAAATTAATATACTCCATAACACTATAAAAACATCTGTCAAGGAGCCAGTTATTTAACTTTTGTTTGAATAAATTGCCATTGAGGTCTTTAATTACTTCTGGTAACTTGAGTACCTCCTCCGTTTTTTCGTCAGTTGAAAATACAATTTCTCTCATAAACGATACAATACTAGTGGTGTCTGTCTTTAACGTCATTTTAAAGTAATTTTGCCCACAATATTAATTTGTTACACCAGTATTAAATCATAGGCAATGTCCAGCCCATCCCAGGACCAAATATTGCGACAAGTATAACTTTAGTTTTTGTAACTTTAATAAAGATAAAGTATTTCATTCTAATTATTATTTTGTGAATAATATAGGATAGGGATATGCATATTGTTAAGATTTGACTTACTGTGTTTATTTAGTCAATTTTGTAAAGTGACTAACTCTTGGACGCTTTGGTTTTGTAACTGTAAGTCCACTTGTAAAATAAATGAAATAAATAAAAAAATACGATTTTGCGTTTAAAGGAGCGGGATAGAGCAGAGCGGCGTTAGCTCAAAAATCAAATCAGTTTTTGCTGATTATCTAATAATTAGGCTTTTGTTTTCAAAAATAAGCCTAGGTGCCCTGGGTATTCTTTTAATTGATATGGTGATGATAATAAAAAATCTTGTGATTGATAGTTAAGCAGAAAAAAATTAAAAACCAAGAAAATAGATGGTACTTTGCACAATAATTATTTGTGATATTTAAAAGAGTTTTTTTTTTTCATTTTCAAAAGAAAGGGATCTACCTTGTATCTCATAGATTATTAGGTATTTCTTCAAAGCTTCTTAGTCTGTAAAGATGACGGAGAAAAAATGTTTTAGTGTTACCCAAATTTCCCCATTTCACGTCTATCGCCGTCTTAAACCATAAAGTTAGAAAATTAGCATAGGCAAAGATCAGGCCAACCTAACATTACTCCACTGGACCAGAAAACTCGCTAACAAGTTAAAACGCCTAACTTTAGATTCCATTAGAAGTTGGGCACACGTCGGTTTTCACTTACAATGCAACTTTGGAATTTTAAAATTGTTAAATGCAAGGAACTTTTATTGTGAGGAAAGTTTCACGGAGGTTTGTGGAATTTATTTTATATTATTATGCATAAAATTGCAAGGATAAAAACTGCTCGACATCTGTGATTTTATGAACTAAAACTTTCAGAGTGCGTTTTGCCCAAGCATACTCTTTACTTATTTAGATATTTTCTCGTAGAGACGAAAATACCCATAGCAAATACAAATACCATAAGCGAACCCCTATACGGCAAAAATATAACAAAGGACTTTTACTGACTATTTACAATAGTGATTTATCAATATTAATTACATTGTTTTATTTCAACCGTCCAAAACTGTGAATAGGTTATATTGAATCAGTACTGTTATCAATTAAAATTTAGTCATGCGTCTAATTCACAGTCATTGTGATAATTATTGGATGCAAAATAAACGTTATAAATTAATATTTTAGCTGATCCAATAATGGTTTGTACTGATTGGCTTTCAATATTCGTGCTTTAATTATATAAGAAGGGAAAGATATTAAAAATTTCGGCATCTGTGGCGCAGCGGGAAAATGTCTGGAGGAGGTTGTGGGTTCAATTATTTGTATTTGAAGGTTTGTGAGATATCGGGTATTTATATAGTTTTTTTTGTGTTTTTGATCGTCCCGTGTACACTATCGCTGTAAGGCGATGGAAAAGTAGGAGAATAAAAAAAGGTACCAACGCGGTAAATACCCGATAAACAACGCGAAAATATTTTTAAGCATTTATTGGTTTCTTTCTTTAATTTGTGTAATTTTTTTGTTTAAACTGTTAAGATTTTTATTTATGAGTGCCCAAAGTACCAGGAGCGCAGAAGCTGGATGGAGATACAGAGAGTTGATCAGAGATTAACTGATACAATCTACCTAGTTCCTTCGTGTATAATGTTAACCTAAATTTTGTGCTGTAAAACCGTTCTATGACAACACTTTTTTTTGAAGATTTTGGTTCAGGACTACCACAATTTTTCTATTTTATATAGTTTCTAAGCTTGGTGGTAGACCGAGTCTGTAGCGAGTCTAATTTCACTCAAAGAATAATCTTTATCCGAGTTTGATCTATACATAACCTGCGTTGCCAAAAAAAAAAAACTACGCTTTCAATAAACAACATACCTAGTACTTTTCTCGTTCTGTATTCCATTTTCATAATACTACCTTCAGTTTTAACACGTTGTGTAACAAGGGTATCATAAGTCCATCCGAGGCGGCTTAGCTACAAGCAACAACTCATCGCGTCTCACAGTTTATGATTTATAGCCTTCTATCCCGAAACACGGGGACAGGTCAGACGCATTTCGAATATTAATACTTGCCGCTTTAGGTTCGTTTTCCATTGCAGCGATGGATTCTGGATGCCTTGTTTATCGTGTACGATGATTTAGAAACTTCTAGAAACTTTGACTTTTACTTGAACAATCTGTGTTCTCTGTTTTTAAACGCTTGTTTGCTATGTATTCGTAGCGACAGCGTAGCAGCGTAGCAATGAGAAAGTTGTATGAATGGGCACATCCAAGCTAAAAAATATAATATAATAAATATTAATTGTTTATATTAAGCACATAAAATTACATTTAAAATATACACAATAATAATGAAATACAATAAAAAAATAAGATACCTAAAACAATTCAAACCACACATAAAATTAAAATTAATAAAATATAAGATAAAACTTATGCAAAAGTGTTTTTTTTTATTGTCAATAGGGCCTCCGTTTGACTTCATCTCATATTATAGAAAATGACTACCTATCTTTTTTTGATAGATTTCTTAGAATTCATTATTACTAGATTACATTTCTTTTCATTTCTTTTGAAAATAAAAAAACTACAACGCAGTTGCCATTGATGTATTGTGGTTATGCCAACAAAATATGTATAGTGATGTCAAAGTCAGTAAATCGTATGTTGTTACGCTTTCATTACCCGCTACGAACATGTAGTTCTTGGAGCCCCAGTAGCAATAGGGCTGCAATAGGCTGTGGATGCTTTAAACGATTCATTGAAATTTGTTTCATTAATGTAGCCCCTAAAACTCAAAAATACTATAAAACTACAACATACAAGCCAGTTCTTTGCGTAGCCAACTGTAAAAGATTTTTTTTTAATCTATCTTACCCTTGACGACCACTGTGGCGCGGTGGGCGAAGGTCCGCTTGCGACGCAGGAGGTTGCTGGTTCGATTCCCGCCTCGGGACAAATGTTTGTACGATCTGCAAATTGTTCTGGTCGTTTTCTATGCATACTTAAAATATCTATCTATGTATTGTATTATTATGTATATCAGTTATCTAGTACCCATAATACAAGCTCTCGTTAACTTGGGCTGTAAATAATGCTGTGTGAATTGTCCAGCATTATTTATGACTTTTTTTTTACCAGAATTTGTACAATATATTAGACATTTCAACATTTTATTAGCTTGGCCTCTCTTCCATTCTAAACCGGTCTAATGCTATTGCACAGAATGGCGTGGAATTATTGTCATAGCGCCATCTGCCGGACGTGGAGCAAACAATCCCCCGTGATTTATGTACAGCCTATGCGTGCTAGTTTGGACAGCACTGTTGCGTTGGACATAACCTATTACAGCGTCTATCAAGGCCTAGCGATTACAGAACCATTATTAGGGTTCCGTATCTAAAGTGCATCAGGACAATATTAAATCCTACGCGGTATTTGCTACCCAGATGAACAGTGTTTATACATTTTGGGTGAATTTTATAGCGGTATACAGCGTAAATCCAAACAAAATCTGCAAATTTAGTTAGCGAATATTAACTTTAAAAAAGACATGTCTTAGAAAGTTGCAGATAACGGATCGCGCTTATTTCTACTGCCTTACTGAAAATTACGCTGCAATTTTTTTAGAGATCCCAAACGAAGTATGTCAATTTTGTACAAGCCAGCAACTAAGAGTATATGCCTTATTCATAATAGTTTGCTAACTAAGCACATATTCTAAAAGAAATAACGCACTTTGATAATTATGAGATTTGATATTCGGCCAACGTCAGCAAGTCAAACTCCTAGCATGTCTCACTTATCAGTTTATACCAACGGTTTCCAGGTTTTCACGCTACGTGTGCATCCATCGCCAGTAATATAATTTACGGAGTTCATACGTGTACGTGCTACGTAGATTTCATTACATGACTGAAAGCCCGTATCTTCACGCTTTTCATTGCTCCCTCATTGTGCGGCCAGCTTTTGTTCACGTTTAATTCAGCTATGCCGCTTATTAAGAGTCAACTAGGTGACTTTTGGTTGTTACTAAGATAACCTTTGACTTGACATAATTCGAGAAACGATTGTAGACCTCAAAATATGTGACGGGCTTACAAAATCTACCTATAACGGTTCACTGCTGCACGCAGGCCTCCCCTGTTTTTTTATCTCATATGCGGTAATGCCCATAATCCCCACGCTGGGCATGCGGGTTGGGGATCGCAGTTCGGTGGTAGATATATTCTGAAAGGGGCGCTGCTGCCCGCCCTCCGGTGTAT
Organism: Eupithecia vulgata; assembly: GCA_946478455.1. Classification (NCBI taxonomy): domain Eukaryota; kingdom Metazoa; phylum Arthropoda; class Insecta; order Lepidoptera; family Geometridae; genus Eupithecia; species Eupithecia vulgata. The sequence goes on along the minus strand of OX297869.1, from coordinate 3,125,062 downwards.
GTCCCTTAGTCGCCTCTTACGACACCCACGGGAAGAGTTTGGATGGTGCAAGTTCTAAGCCACCACACGGCTATATTACGTTAATAAGTATCTAAATTGTTTTTTAGTTTTAAGTGTGGAATAAAATTATTTTCTATCTATCTATCTAATTTAAACGATTTAAATGTTTAAACGCAAGAGATCGAGAACGAAAAAGAACGAAATAAGGATGAAAAAATTAGTTAAAGCTTTCAAAAACTAACATTGTATCTTGTTTCTGCCCCTTGTTTTGATGATACTAGAGTCATAAAAGATTTGTACCAACATTTATTAAATTTGTTTTCATTATCCCTTTTGTTTTAAAAAAAAACTAGGATTTAAGAGCCAAGTTCGTTGACATGGAGTAGATGAACGGTTTCATTTTGACTATACCAGTAGTAAGTTATAATTTTATTCAGGGAACGTTTATAAGGTAATTGTATAATTCCGGGTGAATAAAACGGAAAAGCTGATTTCGTGAGCCTCGAACGAAGGCTCTTCAAATAGTGGCACGAGTAAATAAGCATGTAAATAATGCTGGACAACCCACAGAGTATTGTATAGTTTTAAGCTAAGCAGAGCTTGTGTTATATTTAAAACCATCTCCCAATCTTCCCCAATCTTTCTTTCTTTGGAAATTATTTTTCTGTAGAGGCAGTGCGACTGTGGAATGACTTGCCTCTGGACATTAGAAAGGCAGATACACGAGATGCTTTTAAGCAATTGGTGCGCAGACATTTGCTTAAGAGGTTACACAAATAGTTTTTGTTCTTCTTTTCTTTTAATTTAAGTATTTAAATCTTATTTTTATTAGTATATTTTTAGGTATTTGTATAATATAAATTTAAGTTATAAAGTTTTAGTATCTATTTTTTGTAAAACTAATTAGCACGCCAACCATCTGCAAAAACATAATGTTATTGGTCGGCAGGTAGAAAATGCCTTGGCATTAAGCCCACCCTTTGTACCTTAGTGCAATAAAGTTTTAAATAAATAGAAAATCTGTAGTCTACTTTCGACCTCTGTGGCGACCTCTGTGGCGCGGTGGACGTGGATCTCCCTGCGACGCTGCAGACATTGGTTCAGGGTGTTCTGGTCGTTTTCTATGTATAAAAAAATATCTATCTATGTATTGTGTTATATTATGTATATCAGTTATCTATAACACAAGCTCTGCTTAGCTTGGGGCTAGGTAATGCAATAAACAATTCACACAGAATTGTCCAGCATTATTTATTTACTTTCTACTTTTAAGAATACAACTATTCTCTAACATGTCTACTAGGTTAAGAAATATGGGTTATTTTATATTAAAATTTACAGAATTTCAAGCAAGCTCAATATTTTAAAAACTTAAAAAAGATGCATCGTGAAAGTTAGGCACTTACCTGCCTTCATAATATACGTACGGGTATCAGGGCAGTGAGGTAATGCATGTTTTTTATCTAAAAGTATAAAAGTTACAAGCCTCAAGAATGCTTTTAAAAATGCACATGAAGTTTTTTATAGGCAGAAATAACTGTTTATAATTTTAAATTCATTGGTAGTCCGTTACTTGCATATTCGGACTGTAGATACGCATATAATAGATATGCAAATAATGATATATTAGATTATAAGTCATATATACACTTACAAGTGGTTTATTTTCTACTTCTTTAACTAGTAAACAAAAAAATTAAGTAGACTAAATCAAAAACACCTTATTTCCTATTTGATAATCAGTAAGTATTTATAAACCTGCTTATAGTATTAAATTAGACTTGTCTAAGTGCTTATTGACACAAGCGGTTAACAAGCGGTTGAAAAGCCGGCTGTGTGACGATTCGAGCCGAAGATAGAAATACTAAAAATATTACATAAAATTTACGTTATAAATCTTTTTTTCTGTTTTCATAACACCGTGACGTAAAAACCCTCCCAGTACACTAGAAAAGTATTCTAAAAGGGGTTCCGTACAAAGCAGTGCGGGATTCGCGAGAGCTCTTTACGTGACGCCTTTCTGCAGTCACTTCATTAGTACGTGCTTTGAGATGACGTCATAAAGACCGTCTGATGTGGAACGCAGTGGCGGCTTTTGTTAAACGAATGAAGTCATTACTTCTATCATATCTTCGCCTATAAGGATACGTTACGAAATTTTATAACAAAATACAGAGAATAGAAGCTGGTTTTATGTGATACTTACTCTTACTTACCTCTAGACAATGTCTAGGATAATTTGATGGTACATACAATATGTGCCACAAATTACTGTGACCGCCGTGGAATATAGGACTATAATTTGTTGCCCAATAAACCTATGTTTTCTCAAATAAAAAAAGCATTTATTTAGCCTTTCTATTTTTAAGGCATTTATTTCCTTAAAAATAGAAAGGCTAAATAAATGCTTTTGGAGTAACATTATAAGGGTTACATTGTAAATTCCAAAAATTTCGTCTCCACATAATGTAAGTATTCGAATTCTTAGAAATTTCCTTTAACAAAATTGCCCTTACCAAGAATTTTATTAAATCAATGTTTTGTGAAGGGATTTACTAAGGCTTTATAACTTGAGATTTTGATATGTGTATAGCAAAATTAATCTTATAAAGTTAAATAAACCTTAATGTTTAATTTTTATATTTATATTTAAAAAATAGCTTTTAATAGTATTTTCACCATTAAATCCCTTTTTTAAAGAGTAGATGTAATGATACTTTTCTATCAGAGATTAGCTACATATGTAGCTAAGCGGTGAAATGAAATAAACCTAACCAATATCATAATAATAATAATAATAATAATAAAAATCATTTATTGCCTGAATAATTTAAAAGCTTAATTTAATACATAAAACTAAATACATTAACCTGCGTGCATAGGTATACATTAAAATAAAATAAAGAACTTAGTAATTATAGTAAGTATCTAAACTAATACAGTACAGCTAAGTATAGCTTTTTTCAGGCAATAGGGGTAAGCTCAGCATAATGCCGACAAGCTTATCAAGCATGTACGGCGCTGGTTTTCAGTTTACCCCTACGCACGACTGGTGATCGTCGGCAAAGATTATTAAGTATTTTTTTTTTGCGGGTTATTTTTTTGCTTGCTCTATTATAAATATTTTATCAAGAATGGTGCGTCCAGCTAAAGCATTTGGGTGGTTGTGTTTATATTATATTTGTTTGTCTTTGGGTGTGCGTAGATGTGTAAGTGTGTCAGTATGTGTCTGTGTGTGCTCTCCTGAGGCACCAGTCTCTTAAGAGTCTGGGCAACCTGAGAACACACATGTTTAAGAGTGTATAAGTAAATGTGTGCGTGTAAGTACCTACTGGTTTGGTTTGCTTAGATAGGTAAGTACACAATGAACAAGAATAATGCAATAAGGTATTATTATGTAGTAACTAAAAATAATGTGTATGAATTTAGATATAATATAACAATATGGTAATACAATTAACATAATTAATGGCTTTAACATAATACATTGAGTTTTGTTTGTTTTATGGTACCGGCTAACTCTGCAATTCTTTTTTTAGGAGCTGCTTTAATTTTAAAGAAAGTTTCAAATGTATCATGGCTTAGCTATTCTTTAAAACTATATTTACCTACCTACATCTAGCGCTTCTATTGGTTATGTTTGACATATTCCTCGTTTAGTTACGTAGCTCATCATCTAGTGGAAAAGCACCCTTACACTCGGAAAATACGCCTAATTAGAAACAATGGTGCCTTATTTACTCTTTAATATTGTCACAAAGGAATTGTAAAGAACTTTAGGGTTCCACGTTAAATAAACAAAGCCACAGGTGCGGGTAAAATTAAATACAAGTCACAGGACCCGTGTAAATAACGTGACGTCTAATTTTGCCTTTTCTTATTGTAGGTATAAAGATATCCGGTCTTAACTAGAATCGTTATAAATAGGTAGGTTAAGGTGGCAAGGGATAAATGATGGCGCTTGCGCACAAAGGAGGTTGCGGGTTCAACCCCTGCCTTGGGACAAATGATTGTACGATCTGAGAATATTTGGTCCAAGTGTTTGATGTATGTTCTATGTATAGTTAAAAAAAAAGCTGTGTGAGTAATGTAATGTATTACGTATACCCGTCATTTAGTACATACAACACAAGCACTGCTTAGCTTGGGGCTGTGTGTCTTATGATGCTGTGTTGATTACCGAACATGAAAAAGAGATTTAAGATTAAAAGTTAAGGCTGTCGCATATCTGAAGCATACCACTGTCGCTCAACACATAAATGTTCATACAAATATGGACTTTTGCTCGTAATGTTTAAGTGCATTATATATTGACGGCATCAATTATGTTATAACAGAGAGCTTGCGGGTCACTCGCTTGAAGCTTGCGTTAAACCACTTTGTGACTTTTATGATAAATTCAAAGATTTTACTTAAACCCATTTTATTTAAATGCTTATTTTTTTGTTCAGTGGTGGCGGTGTTGGATACATTTATGTGTCCTATAAGCTGATTCTAGACAGTTCTATTAGGTAAGTGATGAGTTTTGTGTCGTTGAAAAGAAACATAAGCACGATTTTTATTTGATAAGCTATTTTATATACACTATTTTAATAGTATTTTCACAATATTTCTGATATAATTAGAGCTTCGAAATATCACCATGAATTATTATCGAAATCAAATAAATTTAATTATGAGCTACACTGCCACGCGATGTGCTATGCCGTAGTGCTACGGCGTAGACCCTCTACGCCGTAGCACTTCGACGCAACACCCAATAATGAAATAAGTCATTCTAGAAATTAAGTGACTTGCCCGAATTTTATGAACTTAATGAAATCACTACTGCTCGGGGCTCGTCACAGATGTATATTTTGGGAGAAAATTATTCATTACTAGTTTCAGTATTATTTCTATCCCATGGGAACTTATTTATGTTATATAAAAATTGTTCAGTTGTTTTGGCGTGAAGAGGTAACAAACACGCAAACCTTAACAACTATAAGTGTGGTGTGGTTAGCAGGAAATTCTTAACCGCATCCAGATAATCATTATCTTTGTATGGTACTAGAACTGAGGCAGTTTTATTCCATCTTGTGAGAGTTAGTGAAGATTTTAGCATGGCGCAAGGTCTCGCGCGGTCCTTTAACTGTTGTAGTGACTTTATTTAGGTTGATGTTTTAATATTTAATATTATGTAATTACCAGAGGTCTGTTTAATATTACTTAGTCTTAACAAAGTTGGGTGATATTATGTTTCAAAGTTACTATGAATTTTGTAAACTCGTAAAAATTACAGCTCATTTTAATTATTTTCTGTTAAAATAAAGACATTTATTTAACGGTAAACTGTTATTGTACAATTTTATTTATATTTTAAAAGATAAAAAACGTTGTAAGCTCTAAAAAAAAACACATTTATAATATGTATATTTATAGTTGTGCTAGGGTCTCTAGGCACTTAATCATCATCATCATCATCAACCTATATTAGTCCAATGCTGGACATAGGACTTCTAAATGAGCGGCATAGCACCCTGTCTTCGGCTTACCTCTTCCAGCATCTACCAGTAATATTCCTCAAATTATCATCCCACCTGGGCGGAGGGCGTTTATACTATGTTTGCCTAGTCGCGGTCTCAACTCAAGAACACGTTTACCCCAGTGGTTGTCAATTCTTCGCAAGATATGGCCGGCCTTGTTAATTCAAAACTAGGCTCTTACTACCTACGAATAGAAACCAAATTAAATTGATTTGACCTTATCAAGTTTTTGTATTGTATAATTATACTAAATTAGTTCTTATATTATTTTGTTCGCGGAAGAGGGCGCTGACTTCGCTAGACGGTTTGTAACTTTAGCTGTAGTCAGCCCACATTTGTACCTTAATCAATGTTCCTTCTTAAGGCGCATACCCCACCCAAAGTGGCGCCGCCACCTAATTTATCTTATTATTCCGTTTAACAAAGGAATTTTCAAAAATCCATCTTCCATTTTGTAATACCTTTCATAAGCTTTTTTTTAATGCCTCTGAAATAGTTTTATTCCATTTAGTTTAGGCAGAGATACGAAAATAGATTTTTATGACCACCAAGGGCAACTTTGTATCTCTGCCTAAACTAAATAGAAGATGGGTGTGATTTTTGTATTTGTATTTGATTCGTCTAAACCGCTAATACAATAAAGGTAAAATTTACCTTCGATAATGATTTACTGAAACAAAACGCCACCATTTCATGGCAATCGATTGTTTCACGTGACATAACACTAAACCTACTGTGATATCGTCGTTTCGAGCCATTGGGTGCTCACTTCAATCACTTCAGTTGTCGATATCGAAGGCTAGTAGGTACTTGCTTTACAGGATCTATTTCTAACAGAGGTATTGTTTATTATTCTCTTAGGTTTTTTTCATATATTGCGTGAGCCCTCAGACTCTGTGTAATCTCTGAGAAATGAAAAAGTCACAATTTTCGATTTCGGCAGGATTCGAACCTGCACCTCACCCTCAGTAGTATTCCTCCCTTTTTTAATACTAGATGCTGCGCACGGCTTTGCACGCTATATTCCGGAATAAAAGTAAACTATGTCCGTCCCGGGATACAAATCCTCCTCAAATTTCATTGAGAAAAGGTTCAGCCCCTTAGGCGTGAAAAAACAGACAAACAGACAAAAATACATTAATATACGAATAGAGTTACTCGCGAATTGTAATAATTACAATTATCATCCAATTCCATTTCTGAATGGATTTATGGATATTATATTATTATTACTATATTAGTATTGATATGGATCAGTTGAGCTACCTGTAGATTGTTTGCAACAGTTTGCAGTTAGCTCAATTGTTTCTATTGTAAATACTAATTCTTATTTGTTTTTATTATTATGGTTTTAATTTTCCTTAAGGTAAATAAGAAAAACTTAAAGATCTTTCTAAAGCAGTAAAGGTCCCGACCAAGTTAATTAAGAACCAAAGTAACCCCGTAATCAGAATATTTCATCACGCTCCTAACCTCAAGTTAAGTATGATTGGGGTTCCGATACGCTCGAGTTACATAAAGCGGTGCTAACTTAGTTCTAACAAAAGCTGGCTAAGCACCTATTCGTTGAGTATAGAGTTATCGATCGAGGAGTATGGACACAAAGATCGGAATCGCTGTATTCTTGATGAGATGGTCTATGGCCAACAATACCCAATAGTGTGGAGTAAAATTTTGTAACAGGCACATTTTGTCAAAGATCTCAATATTGGTGTAAAATAACTTCTAAATCTGATAGAAAATACAAAAGTAAGTTAGACGATTAACTTGTGCGCTTTTTTTAAAGAAATATAATAAATGTAGCAGACCTTACTTAATCTCAATTTATTGCGCACCAGCACCACTCTCTTAATTCAGGTTAGGATTGATGTTATTGCGTCCAACTTCGGTCCAGATTAAGTAGGATGAGTCAAAAAACTCAAATTTTATGCTAGAAACGTATCAACATGATTCGTCCCATTTTGAAATTTCTAACAGAAAAGTAGCAAAAGTACTGTCAACATACAGCCCATCATAAAGAACTTCTTCTGAAGTCGGTTAAATACTGACGACCTCAGTGGCGCAGCGGGCAAGAGTCTGCCTGCGACGCAAGAGGTTGCGGGTTCGATCCCCGCCTCGGAACAAATTTGTGTACGATCTGCAGAAATTTGTTCCGTTGGTCTGGGTGTTTTCTATGTATAATAAAAAATATCTATCTATGTAATGTATAATATTACGTATATCAGTTATCTAGTACCCATAACACAAGCTCTGCTTACCTTGGGGCTAGATAATGCTGTGTGAATTGTCCAGCATTATTTATTTATTATTTATTTATACTGTACACAAGCTTAGAGATAGGATCTGAATGTGAAACTTCTATTACTAAAATGACTTTACACTCCATTTAATGACCTATCAATAAAACAATACCGACAACGATGGAAAATATAAGACAAAAACGTACTCATAAAAAGCCTATTAGTTTAAACAAATTATATAGGTAATTAAACTAGTATTTACAATTAAAACTTTTCAGCTAACTGCAGTTGCAAACAATCTACAGGTAGCCCAACTGATCCATATCAATACCAGTCGGAAGCGTGCCCAAGACGCTAGCTGCATTGCCCTGCTGTATGGCAATGCTGATGCGCTGTACCAGATACTCACCAGCTCTTGGGTCACGCGAGTTTATACTAACACTTTCTGGCCCAAGACGCAGAAGACATGCTCCGGCTCCTTTGTAGCAGCGGCGCGCCCTGCGAGTCGCACCACTGAGGCAGTGAATGCGTTATATTAACACTTTCATGGCCCAATACTCAGAAGCCATGCTCCGGCACCGAGTCTGGGCAGTGAATGCGTTAAATAAAATAATATCCATAAATCCATTCAGAAATGGAATTGGATGATAATTTTCTTTACAACTCCAATCGAATCCGCGTCATAACTGGATGCGCGCTGGCCAATACAATAAACGGTGCTGAATCAAATTGCAAGAACTTACTGGGTCACAGGTAATGAAATGTGCAGCTGGGACAGTTTGTGTGTTTTGTTGATTATAAAAAAATACTTTTACTAAACAAAAAATTTACTAGACATCATACCATCTGCCATTATACCATGAAAATACAAGACGCTTTTGCATGTCGCCGCCGGATCGTAGAATCAGACTTTCTATATTTCATATTATTCGAACTTAATCACGGACTGTAGAGATGCCCGATTGCGTGTAAGCACTATAACAAAAATCCTTAGAATTTAGCAACGGCAACACCTCTCGTCAAACGAACTAATTGTAACTTTAGTTTTTGAACATTGGAAACTTTAATGTTTTCTCTGTAGGTGGAGTCACCGGCGCTACAGTCCGTAAGAGGTCCCAAAGATTTTCAACGAAAACCGACAGAGACTTCGTGGCTTAGTTGGTTAGAGCACACCCGTACTAAGGGTAGGGTGCGGGTTCGAGTCCCGCCGAGAGTCCCGCAGAGTGCGGGTAAGCACTATAACAAAAATCCTATCTGCAGGTATTTGTTCCGGGTGTTCTAGTCGTTTTCTATGTACCTATAATAAAAAATATCTATCTATGTATTGTATTATATTATGTATATCAGTTATCTAGTACTCATAACACAAGCTCTGCTTAGCTTGGGGCTAGATAATGCTGTGTGAATTGTCCAGCATTATTTATTTATTATTTTGACTTGTAAATATGATTTCACCAATAAAATGACTATCTGACTATTTATCTGACTATCATGTACATTAACTTAAACGAGGAAGTTTTAAATTAGGTAAGAACTGTACCGAGTCACCTAAAACACTTTCGAATAATATTAAATGTAGAGTAAATTTACAGAATTCTTTCTCAAATCTCAAGAAACTGAAAATCAAGCTGCCTGCAGACGCCTGTAACGTAGTAGTGTGTAATGACGCGAGAACCTTCGATAGGGGGATTTATTTGGTACAATTTTATGAGGAGCGGACCTTCGCGAGTTGTTATTAGACCGTTAACGTTCAGACCCGAGCTCTGATTGGTCGAAATCATTTTATCGGATGGCATGAAGACTGTGATTGGTTCATTTGATTTATTCTGTGCGAGTTTATTGTATTGCTGGAATCTGATTTACTGTTATTTGAATATGATTCTGTTTCCAGTCACAGATAATGTCATCTATATTGGAATGATAGACCTGGATCATTGTTAATTTTCGTTCTGTAGGTATTTATGCAAGAAGAAGATAGCTTGTTAGGTACTTATTATTTCAGCATAGAAAAGAAGAAAAACAACGCGTTTACTCGTTCGTTTGGTTTCGAAATTATCGAGGTATCGTTGAGAGGTCAGTTTATTCTAGAATGGGTTGTCAAATTTCTGTTTATTTCGTAAAAGAAATTAGCTAGAGACAGACGGTTACTAAAAAAAGACTGATTGAGACATGAGAAAGTAAGTTTTTTTTAAAAAAAAGGTGATTCGGCCTGAGTCTGTCTGATAATATATTAATATTCAAGTAATAACAATAATATTCAGTTCGATATGTAAACCTCTTCTTTCAGCGGAACATCTCTGCCATTATATTGAGTTTTTATTTTAGCTTTAGAACTCAATTTATGGCAGGGATGGGATTTTTTTTTTGGAACACGTTTCAATTTTATTTTATTTTAAAATGTAATTTGTCTATGTTTATCATCTTAACATATTCTGAAGATTTATTATGTAGCACATAATTATATAATAACATGCATTCTTTACTTCAGGTTCTCAGTAAATTTCCTTTCAGGGTTCGGGACAAAATTCCTTGTAAAGATTTTGTACACGTGCAGGTTTGCCCCTTATATTATAGAACGTTAGATAAACAAAGGGTTGTCTAATGCTTAAGGGAGAGGTGGACTAATGGAGTCAAGATGGTTATTGTAGGGATAATCATGAACCAGGATGGGTTTTTAAGGTTATGGTTGGTTAGGTGAATTGGTAGGTGTGATCATAATATGCTTGCGAGCTATGGAAAGAGCTCGGAGTTTCTCTAAAGGATAGAATTTTGTAAAGAATAGATCCGGACCGAAAATCAAAGTTATCGACATGTAAGAATTAGCAAGCTGAAGTGGCAGTGGGCCGGCGATATCTCGCGCAAAACTGACAACCGCTAGGGAAAACGTGAACGTCAAACGTAGTGTAGGACACTTTTCGGCGTCCTACCGAGATCATCATCAGCCTATTATTAGTCAACTGCCGGACATGGACATAAGCCTCCCCTAATGAGCGCTAGAGCTCCCGTCTTCAGCTAGCCATACACAGCATCTGCCAGCAGTCTTTCGCAATTCGTTATCCCACCTAGTCGAAGGGCGTCCTACACTACGTTTGCCTAGTCGCGGTCTCCACTCAAGCACACGTTTACCCCAGCGGTTGTCGGTTCTTCTCGAGATATGGCCAGCCCACTACCACTTCAGCTTGCTTTAATCCTTGGAGCTATGTCGATAACGTTGGTTCTCTGTCGGATGTATTCGTTGCAAATCCTATCCTTCAAAGACTTACGAAATAATGCTGGCGGTTAACTTAAAAAAGCTTCACATAACCTAACCTGTGTTGTACCAACTTATAACCATAATAATTAAGGTAAAACCACATTCTTAAACGTATACGACGCTCCGCACTACGGAATAACAAAAACAAGTTTAATTTAAGTAATTTTACTCTATATTCAGTGTTTCATACTATCCAGGAAACTAAGTTTAATATTCTTAGTTAGTCTGCGAAAATTAATTACAATAATACCCAAAGAGCATCACAAGTTGGAAATAATGAATACTATTACTATACCGCGGAATTATATTTTAAAGTATTTAATATTCGCAAGCATAATAAGAAAAGTTTTCATGCTTACCTACTCTCCTCTACTGGAAAGAGGTAATCAGAAATGTAATGTTTTGAGGCAAAATTCAGGTAGGTAAAACGTTTTCTTTGTTCCAAAAATATACCTTACGCGCTTCGCAAACGTGTTGCCGACATGGCACATCATCATAGGAAACCATAGGTTGCTGTGTCCGGTGGCAGTGATCGGACACAGTTACCGGTCGCAGCTCAGTAAAATTGTAAGAAAATTTGTCAATGTTGCTTGTATTTTCAACTGACGACTTTTAGTTTCCAGTTACCGACACCGAACACTTTTTGATCGTCAATGAGTGCGTGTTTAGTGAGAACACTGGACACACGTATGCGCAGGGAGTCGATGATTTCATACTGGTTCTATTGAAATCAAATATTCATCGGTAGCTTGTATCTGACACAAGACACAAAAGTGTTTACGTGTGCACAGCACCTTATATATGGTTTAAATGCTTTTTTCTTATTTTGGTTTATTCTGACTTTGGCAGCATTTTTGGTTGACAGCGGGGTCGGTTTTTTTCTCTTCTTTTATAAAAAAATAAAAAATCCGCTATTTGCGAAGACCCTTCGCGTAAACTCCTTTTCTTCCAAAAAATATTTTACCAACTCGTTCATAATCAATCTCAAGTAGTCATGTTTCTTGCCCTTAGTGTCACCATCATCATCCATGACTCGACTTCACCCACTGCTGGGCCTTACAACTCTTGTGCCACTCCACATGGTCCTACGCGAATCTCATCCAGATTCGCCCCGGGACGTTTGTAACGTCGCGCGTTAGTGTCATAACCCACTACAATCTGATGACCTCTGTGGCGCGGTGGGCGAAGGTCCGCCTGCGGCACGGAGTTTGTGAGTTCGGGAATCGAACGGGTCAAATATGTCAACAATCTGCAGATATATGTATGTTACGAGCATTCTAGGCGTTTTCGTGTATATGTAAAAATAATATATATACGTATATATCTATGTATTGTATTATGTATAACAGTTGCATGTATTATGTATAACACAGCATGCGGGTTGGGGATCGCAGTTTGGTGGCATTTATCGTTCTACATGACTCGCTGGTTTATGTCCCTTAGTCGCCTCTTACGACACCCGCTAGAAGAGTTGGGGTGATACAAATTCTATGCCGGCATGGCATCACTCGGCTCAGTATAGGCTGATCCTTAATTTAATAAATCTTTACATTTTACAAAAAAGACGTTCTTGTTTCTAATATATGTAAGTTAATTAATTTGGAATCAGAACTTTATTAATAAAGTGGTTACAAGTTGCTCTAAAATTTGATACAATTCGCGAACTTTGAAGCCAATATAGTGCAGACATTATCTCAAAGCTTATTCATTAGTTTCGATACAGGTTAATAATCTCGTGTGTGGTACAGGGTTAACAGTTTACGTTATAATAGGCTAGTGTAACTTTAATCTAACACAACTAATAATGTATATTAAAAAACTTTTCGACTGTTATAACCTTAGATTGACTTCAAATTTGATTTTGAGAAGTTAAAGCCCACAAAAGAATGAGCTATTCAAAAGGTTAATATAGTAAGTTATTGATGAAAACGTTTACAAAGCAATACATAAAAATAACTTGGTTCTGCCAAAAACTAATATTCAAAACAAAATCTAATAGACTTTAGACTCACTGTATCAAACTATTAACACATCAAACGTCCAGAATCAACGTCTCAAGGAAATTTTTGATTATTCGACCAAAACGAGACCTAACATTAAGATGAATAACTTTTTCATACAATACTCCTAATGGGCTTGATATCAAATACTAATATCAATAACAAACATTATTGAGTTTGGAAAGTCATAGCAATCTAATCCTCCGTGGTTGTTGACCAAAATGAGTTTCTGATATTCGACCTCTTATAAAATATGAAGATTTGCTCGTTAGTTCAGTTTACGAAGTAATATTATTTCTTCTGTGGTCGAGGTGAAAAGTTGTATGATTTTCTCGAGAGCAAACGCTTATTGTTTCGTACCTTTTATATACCTCGCTCGCTCAGCTCAACTTTAGAGCCTCTCGCTACGCTCGTCACTCTACGAGGCAGGTATGTGACACCATTTTGTAAATAGGATAGGCATAGGATTTCGCGTTTAAAGGAGCGGGAATGCGGGATAGAACAGAGCGGTGTGAGCTCAAAAATCAAGTTTTTGCTGATTATCTTTTAATTAAGAAATGAATTCAAAAAAATAAGCACGAGGTGCCCTCTGTATTATTTTGTTTAATATGGTGATGACAATAAAAAAATCTTGTGATTGATAGTATAGGAGAAAAATTGTAAAATCTAAAAAAACAGATGGTACTTTGCAAAATTATTTCTGATATTAATTTTTTTTTTAATTTCCGAATCGAAGATGCCCTGCCTTGTATCCCATAGATTATTATGTATTATTTTCAAAGCTTTTACAATAAAGATGACGGAGAAAAATTGTTTTAAAATAACTCAAATTCGCCCAATTCACATCTACCTGGGCCTTAAACTACTTCGCTGGCTCGAGATTTGTAATCACCACACGTTCGAAAAAAAATAGTTATGCCATTTGTTGAACAAATAAATAAATAATGCTGGATTATTTACATAGCATTATCGAGCCCCAAGCTAAGCAGAGCTTGTGTTATGGGTACTAGATAACTGATATACATAGTACAATACAACACATAAATAGTTTTTTTTTATTATACATACCTAGTTAACGACCAGAACACCCTGAACAAATGTCTGCAGATCGTACAAAAATTTGTCGCGAAGCGGGAATCGATCCCGCAACCTACTGCGTCGCAGGCAGACCTTCGCCCGCCGCGCCACAGAGGTCGTCATATAAAAAATACGTGTCCAATATCTTCAGATAATCTAACTGGCGGACTAATTAGATTATTTTAGAAAAACAGCCCATTGGCCCAGCAGCAGTTGTTATTTTTCTAATTACCACATCGTCTGAGCCCCAAAACTCTTATCAAAACCTCGAAACTAACTTTCCAGCGCTTTGTTGACACAGTTTGTAATATGACACCGCTGGCTCCCCCATACTAACAGATTAGAACTAAATTTAACCCGACTAGGCTTTTAGTCAAGCGATGAGTTGTTTATGTTACGGCTGAGTAACTTGGGGGCGGTTTGTAGGTACTTGGCTACACTTGGTTCAAGGATTCAATTTTTATATCAACAAAGTCATGAATGAAAATTTACGGATGCGCCTAATGGAAAAATCAAGCAAAATATTAATTTTTAAACATATAATGGTGACAGACGTAAATGTTCAGATTAAAAAATACAGTAGTTAGGGAAATAACCTTTAGAAGTCGAGTAGTCGAAAAGAGAATTGTTGAAAATGAACTGGTTTGTAAAAGTAAAATAATTCAAAATTCGCCTAAAAATGCTGTAAATTATAAGCGACAACACCACATTATTTTTTATGAATTACATAGCTAGACTTAATGTTTTATTTAAGTAATCGTGTAGTTTTTCTATTCAATGTTTATATTTTGAATAATTAGCTAATAGAAAAGAAGCAATAACTAGATTTTTGCACTGGATACACACAATTTTGCATGCTCTGTTACGCTCCTATGAACGCGAAATCCTATGCCTATCCTTATCACAAATTTTTGCATTAGACCCGCTCATAATAATACCTAAAGACGCTCACACGTACAACACCGGTACCGCACAACTCAAAAATAAGCATTCAAATATAGCTTTATCTCATTAGGACACTATAGTGGCGCCACTGGTCGCACCACCTAATACTTTTGAAACATCGTGATATTTCATAATTATTATGCTGTTTTTAAGCTTGACGGGATAAATACTAACTACCCTCGGGAATAAACTTTGTGCAACCATTTCGGGATCATTTCTTAAACAATAGTGAAAGATTTTTTTAAATCGGTACAATTAATCTGTAATCGGTATAATAATATTAAATAATCTATCTGTGTATCAGTATCATATTATAAATGCGAAAGTTTAGATGGATGGATGTTTGTTGCTCAATCACGCCAGAACGGCTGAACGGCTCTGGATGAAATTTGGCACAGAGATAGATTATAGTCTAGAATAGCACATAGGTTACATTTTATCCTGGAATTCCCACGGGAACGGGAACTACACGTGTTAAACCGCGAGACACTGCTAGTTGTACTATATACAGTTTTATATCACAGTTATAGTGTTTATATCACAGTTGTCGAGTACTCTTAACACAAGCTTTGCTTATTTTGGGTCTAGATAATGCTTTGTGAATGGTTCAGAATTATTATTTTTACTTTTTATACTACATAGAAAGCTTTCCGTTTTAATTTTCAGTATAACACAACAAACCTCTCAAAATGTATCCCATAAAAATCCATCCCAATTAATTTTCTTTGTCGTGTTAATGGAATGTTATTCAAAAAACGTTCTTATTTTAAAATGAGAACGAATGATTGTTTTCCATTCTTTACGGTCTCTCTGAAGATTAAAATATTTGGGTAGTCAGTGCCTTAAGAAGCCTTTGTGATAAGATTTTATTCGTACCTGTTATGTAATAAAGGCATACTAGGTAAAAAAGCGACCGAAAACAAAAATATCACTTTATTTCCGGACCTTTTCTAAGTGTAAATAAAGACTTTTTGGCTTTTGACTTTTGAGAAGTTCAACCATTTTAAGGCTATGCACCCCACCCAAAGTGACGCCGCCACCTAATTTATCTTATTATTCCGTTTAACAAAGGAATTTTCAAAAACCCATATTCCAGTTTGTGATACCTATCATAAGCTTTTTTTTAATGCCTCTGTAATAGTTTTAATCTATTTAGTTTAGGCAGAGATACGAAGTTGCCATTAGTGGCCACCAAAATCTATTTTCGTAACTCTGTCTAAATTAAATAGAACGACTTGCTTTTTATATGAGATACTTTTAAATATTTAAATGAAAATAGGTAGGACCTCACAGGATACGAAACACTGCTACGACCAGTTTTAACATATGGATCGGAATATTGGGTGCTAAGTAAGAAAACTGAAAACAGCCTACTCGTGTTTGTAAGAAAAATATTAACAAGAATCTTCGACGCTTAGCGAATTTTTGTGACAAGGAGAGACATAGAATTTCGCGTTCATATGAGCGAGACAGGGCATAGCAACGCAAGCCCATTATTAATTAGGACTTTATTTTAAAGAATCAAAACATAAGAAATTTTCTATAGACTTAGTTCTATTACCATGCTTGTTCTCAAGACCTCTAGTTCTGTATTTATTGAGAAAGGTGTTAGGAAAATTTTAGAGGTCACTTTGCGATTTTTTCCTATAGAGAAAATTTTATGTAATCGTATTTTCAAAACATATGATCGATAGAGTAAGTCCTAAACTGTACCATATATAAATTTCAAAGCCGTTTGTCGATCTGAGATTCCTCCAACAAATATTGCTTCCAATTATAATATGTGACAAGGCCAAAGAAGTGAGTTTTAGCACAGGTTATCTATATGTATAGTACTAACGTAGTTTCAGTTTTTGTGTCGTGTTTTGTTTACAAAAATATTACATCGATTTTGGCTAGTGTATGGAATTGGAAAAAAATCCAAGTTAACATCAGTACGTTCACTGCTAAATATGCTTTATTTTAGGGGGGGTTCCATAAACACTACGCTTGGCAAGAGGACTCGTGATCGCAGTAGAGGTGTTAAAACCATAGTGAAAAAATTCTATGTCTATGGTTAAAACACACAAAAGGAATCTGCTGCCCTTCCCCTGGTTGCTTGAGTTGAAGGGGGTCGATTCTTTCGCCACGACAGCCACGACAAACCTCAAAAATTCATATACTTTTTGCAAAAAGCAAAAAAAGCCAGCAAAGCTAAAAAAGGGAGGCACACTTAAGTATTTTACTTTTAAAAAGTAAAATTTATTACATTTCAAAGACTGCATCGAATAAATATTTGCACCTTACTTTTCAGAAAATAGCAAAGTTATTTTCGTCTTACTGCTGAATGCAGCAAAGTGCAGATTTGTTTGTAAGTAAATTTTACGATACTAACTAAAATATTTGTTTAGAGGTAGGATGCATTCACACTGTCATTACAGCTGTCGTGTTTTGATACTTTTTATTATTGTTATTTTTATGATCAGAAAATAGAGTGCACCTGTGTTTGCGTACACCAGAGCACTTTAGTAATGTCTACATTGAGACTGGCTGTCGAGTCCAAATTCGGTTAAGTAGGAGGACATTATCAATATTTTCTCGTCTAGCATAAATAACTTAAAACTTATAAGCATCGCATTAAGAGCACAGAAAAATTAAATTAAGGTTAGAAGAAGAAGATCATTAAATTATAAATAATACTGGACAATCAAGACAAACAAGACTTAGCTGAACTGTGATATCGGTAGTAGATGACTGATATACATAATCCAGCACCACACAGCTAGTATGTATATCAGTTATCTAGAATCCATAACAGAAGCTCTTCTTGGGGCTAGAAGATGCTGTGTGAATCTAGTATAATTTATTCTTGAGCAATAACAATATCCATAGAATTCCTTACAAAAATATACAATATACCTACCGATTTCCGCAATCACTTAGCACTTCGGTGTAACTGCATCCTTCAGCCAGACGGGCTGACGTCACGGGAAGCGCGCGGCGGAAGCGGGCTGCGTTTCCGGCGACGCGTTGCCCGCGCAAACTCGATCACTGATTCAAAATTGGAATTCCGTTCTGTTTACTGCATTCAGTCGGCACTTTTCTTCGAGTTAGGGATTGGCTAGTGAAAAAATGTCCATATAGCATATCGATGGTTTTCATAGTTATACTAAGAATATTTATGTGGAGTTATAAATATCAATATTCATCCCAATACATAAATTATATTATTTACGTATTGGAATACCATATTATACCTACTGTCAAAATATTAGAAATTTTAATTTAATTGGTTAAATCTGAAAATATAAATAACAGAACAATTGTATAGAAGACCATTGTTTGATTTTTAATCTACACTAACGACACTCCAACCCTAAAAGAAATATCGACTATCGAGTATTTCATATACTATTCATATAATTTACGTATTTTCATGTAAATCGAGATTAAAAATACCAATGATATAGTGTGTTTGTTTAACCAGTAGGTTAGAGGGACCCATTCCCAGGAAAACTCTTTTGATAACCAAGTATAATCTGCTTTATTTTGGTGAAAACCATTTGGACAAACATTATGCAAGTGTAGCGTGATGTCCCAGTAAAAACCTCCCAGTTTTCGATAATTACTTGAAAAAATATCGATATTTTAACACAACCCTACTCCGAGTAGCTGTTGATGCTGTGTCTATGGTTGCTTGCTTTGCGTTGGTGTTTTGTTTGGTTCATTCTTTGTTTGCTCGACCAGAGTAACCTAATCGTGGGTGTTGCCAGCTTGCTCAGAGTTAGCCTTTAATAAAATACTTACCTACTCTACGTACTCACGTTTGTATTAATCGATGTTCATTAGGTTATAATTTTAAAGACGGGTTTGATAATAATATAAATAATAAGTTATGTGTAGCCCTCTCCTTTAGATTAACTCTGATGAAGGGCATGCCTCCCAAAGGACCAGGTCACTATTTGGCCCGAGATCATGAAAATGAGAAACACGTAATAATAAACCATTTATTACAGACAACGATAGAACAATTTATAAATATCGTTTTACATGTTCTTGGAATAATCTGTGGCGCGGTGGGCGAAGGTCTGCCTGCGACGCAGGAGGTTGCGGGTTCGATTCCCGCCTCGGAACAAATGTGTGTACGATCTGCAGACATTTGTTCAGGGTGTTCTGGACGTTTTCTATGTATAATAAAATAATATATATCTATGTATTGTGTTATATTATGTATATCAGTTATCTTAACACAAGCTCTGCTTAAATTGGGGCTAGATAATGCTGTGTAAATTGTCCAGCATTATTTATAATAAATCAGACTGTCAAATCAATACCTACCTTAAGTCTAAAATGTTTGACTGAAGGTATTTGATATTAAGTATAACGATTTCGTATAACAACATAGACTAAAATATAGAATTAAAAAAATAGGGTTGCTCTCATTCAACAAACGTAATTTTTTGGTCGTTTTTGCTCGATACTGATAACAGCAACAGGTAGACGCTTGAAATATTTACTTATATTAAGTTATATTATTTACTTTAAGAATAAATAATTAAATAAAAATAATAGGATCCCATATGTATAGCAAACGTGTTTTTTTTTGTCGTTTTTATAAATAATGTTATGGAAAGCTTCTTGCGCGAATCCGACTAGCAACTTGGCGGGTTTTATGTACATACTCGACTTGGCAGGGTTACTACCGTGGCCCCTGAATTCATTTCCTAATAATGGGCCGACCTACCTAAATTAGCAAAGAGCGTGTCGGGCACGCTTATGATAGAGTTCCGTAGCTTAACGAATAAAATATAACCGGTTCTATAGAATAATATTAACACATGCAGCATTTCATGAATCAATCCGCCAATACTTAAGCCCTTCACTAGGGTAAAAGAGCCATTACGGCCCGTCTATTTATGTCCGCTTATTTTTGGAACGGAAACGCGCGTCCGTTCGCTGGGGGTCCGCGGACGTTGGCCTGTCACTGTCATAGTTCGTAATAGGGTGGTTTACCTTGACGAGTACGTGAACTGTTTTAGTGTTCTAGAGTTAGACTTTATGAATATTTTGCTGACTGAATTGTTTTTTTTTGCAGGCGTCTTGTTTAATATCATTACACTAATAAATTATAATACATGCGATTAGAATAAGTTTGCAGAAAAGATTTGAGGATCTTTGAAATACTGTTTTTTATTCTCAAAAGAAACATAACAAGAATTTATAAAACTAAACTTTTTCTAAGATTTGTAAAACAAATGTATCAGAACGAAATATATGTTCACTTATTGTGTTAAAAATAGATTGTATCTACTTTGAACAGCCGACAGAAATATGACAGATCTTTTACTAAAACAAAAAATGTTTTAAAAATAGAACATTAAACGCGTTTATTTTTAAACCGGACATAGCGCGTGCTCGCACGCCCGCCGTAGCTGTCACAGGCGGTAATTGGGCGGCTTACCCTAATGGTGGGTGCAGTAAACTTTTAATTACTGATGGGGACTATTCTCGTGTGTTTTACCTTATGTTGAGTCAAGCAAGAGTCGAGAGTACTTTTGGAAGAACAGAATCGGACGGAAATGTCACTTTGTGTGATGATAAAGTCACACGTTTCTTTTGATTATCTACCCAAATGCTTTTCTGTGGTGTTGTTCGGAAGATAATTGGGTAATTAGCAGTTTTGTGAGTTAACTTAAGACGTAGACACTCACGGTTAGGCTGGTCCACCAGTTTAAAGTCGCCCAGCGAGCTATGGAGAGAGCTATGCTCGGAGTTTCTCTGAAGGATAGGATTCGTAACGAATACATCCGACAGAGAACTAAGGTTATCGACATAGCTCAAAGGATTAGCAAGCTGAATTAGCAGTGGGCTGGCCATATTTCGAGAAGAACCGACAACCGCTGGGGTAAACGTGTTCTTGGGTGGAGACCGCGACTCGGCAAACGTAGTGTAGGACGCCCTTCGACCAGGTGGGATGACGATGTGCGAAAGACTGCTTGAAGCTAACATAAGATTCTCCAACTTGAAGCGTGGATGTATGTGAATTAAGGCTTTTCAATGCGACTATTTTTTTCATGTTTTAAACCGTTTTTCTCCTAAACTATCAATCACAATTGTCCTGGAACCTTTGGTTTGCTTTTGCAAATGGACGTTCTAATTAATAGAATAATAAGCAAAACCTTGGATTTTCCACTAAAGGCCGCTCTCTTCTGTCCCGCTCCTATGAACGCGAAAACCAATGCCTGTCCTTTTCACAGAACAACGTCATATGTCGCCACCTTTATTGCATAGAACTAAATCGTAAAACTTAAACCGATAACTTATTCTTTAAAGCCACAGCACTTACGTTAATAATTTATACATCCGTGAAAGCCTTAATAAATATTTTACGACAAAATCCATTCCTTTTAAACTTTGAACCACGCTTCGAAGTTTGTTCGACAATATTGCTGGTCGGAAAAAATATAAAGCATCTCAGAGTAAGAATTCTAGAGATAGGTCTTGTTTTAAATAGGTATGGCATGAACATTAGTTTGTTTATTTTACACGATGATATTTATTATATGTGACTCCATTAGTTATTTCATTTCTGAAATAATTGTTGATAAATTATAATCGCACTAAATTTTTATCCTTTGATGTTTAGATATTTTTAACCTCTTCACGCCAAACCTACTGAACGGATCTGGAATCGATTTGGACAATTATTTTGCTTTTTTATGTAATAGAGAATGATTCCGAGATAGTGCCATAATAATTTTAGGCCCTCCCGTAAAACTAAAAAAATAGTGTAAACGCTAAGGAATTTGAAGTTTGTCTTAGATTTTTAAAACAATCAAATGAAAATATCGAAGAACGCGTTCGAAACTGCAGACAGAAGCTAGTAAACCATATTTCAGTTCTTTAGTTAGAAGATATAAAACTGTTTACTATATATTTAAGCCTATCCTTACTTAACTGTTATCTATGGTGGTCGTGCATACCTCATAGGACCTCATACCTCATACCCTCAACCTCAAAAGCCCTGATAATCGCTATATTGGCTTTCATCTCATGGGGGTAAAGCCTGAGCAGGCGGGTTGGGGATCGCAGTTCGGTGGTAGATCTATTCTACAAGAGGTGCTGCTGCCCATCTCCCGTATGTCCCTTAGTCGCCTCTTACGACACCCACAGGAAGAGTTGGGGTGGTGCAAATTCTAAGCCGGCACCAAAACGTACAAATTACCTACACTTTCCAATTTTAACCTCGAAATGGTGATCAACTGTCAAAACGTTGGGGATTAAAATAAAAACTGATCCATACTGTTAAAACATTTACCTACTGAATTGGTTAATCCATAGCTTGCTCTATCAGTCTTGTAACAGCCAATCTTTAAAAGAAAATTTTACTTCTAAAAGAACGGAAAAATTCTCAGCGACGGATTTCCAAGTTGACAGTTCGCAAGCCAAGTGCCAACATGCCAACTATTGTATTACGTATTCTTAGATATCGGTTGGGAAGATGTGATTGCGGCAATGGCGAATGGTTTTTGAAATGAAGGAAAAGAGACATCTCTTGTCGGAAAAAGCAGTACAACTAAAAAGTTATAAAAAGCTAGAAAGACAATTTTCACGCCCGACTGGTCAGTATGACATTTTAGTGTATAGAACGGCGAATGATGATTATTACCTATTATGTAAAAATATGAAATAGGAAGAATGATCGAGTGAGTATAAAAATAATAAAATTGGAGCGAATGATGATATAGAAAGAATGATGAAACGGGAAGAATTTTGAAATGGTAAGAATGATGAAATGGGATGAATGGTGATGGTATGGGAGGAATTATGTAATTGGAAGCATGATGAAATGGAAAGAATTATGAAATGAAAAGAAATTTATGATGAAACGGGAAAAATGATGAAATGTCTATAAAAAATGCATGGAAATTTATTTAAATGTTCAAATGGGAAAATTAAGAAATGGGATGTAAGAATTTGTTGCTGACAGTGTTTTGTCAACTTGTTGGCGCCCCGCCGCCGCCTATATAGTGTAGACTCCATAAGATTGTTTTCTTCCATAGCTAAAAATAATGACGAAAATATAGGTGGACGATAAGCATATAATATTAGCTAGAGAAACATGGAAAAACGTAGGCTATTACAGGTTATACCCTAAGCATTGCCACACGAAACCGGATACGGAAACAAACTTTTACCAGCCTCAAATAACCCATTCTAATCGAAATCTACAGTAAAATCTATATCGTCGGATTTTTCCGGGACATTATTTGAATAATGCGTTATTTTCGTGAACAATATTAATCTACCGCTCAATAGGACTTGATAAAGAATTTTGATAAGATCTTAATGTGGATTTCGTGATATTTTACCATTAATTCAGAAATTTGGCGGATCATTGCACGACCAACGACGACGGGGGGAATTTCTCAAGAACTCAACTCGAAAGAATTTAGTTAGCTGTTGGTATAATTTTAAGGATAGGTACATTTTTTATTTGAATCTTTCACAGTTTCATGCGCCATGATCACGGAAGAACTAAAGTCACTGCGAGTTGGTTTTTATTGGTAGATATATCAAAACCAACTTGCAGTGACTTTAGTTCTTCCATGATCATGGCGCATGAAACTGTGCCAAAATATTGGAAAACTCAAAAATCTAATCATAGTAAATATCCCGTTATAAATGACTTTACCATGATAGTTTTAAAAGTTTTACAATAACCTATTCGATAGCTAACTCCCAGGGCCGTTATGTTTAACTAACGTGGTATGCGTATTATATCAGGTAAGGGTTCGGGTAAGACGCCAATAAAACACAGATTTGTTCAGTGACACACGTCCACTCGATAAGCCGCACCTTGTGCGAATGCATATCCCGCGCGCCCCGGGCTTGGTATGAACCCTTGTAGATGAGCGCATCCGGATGGCCGTGCACATGATATAACGTAAATCAGAATGCTACAGTATGCCTGCATCTCCTTCTTACTGCATGTTCTCGTTATCTGTAGTTATGCAAGAAGCACTATTAGACTGTGAAGAACGTAAAACTTTTAAAACTATCATGTATATTTACATTATAAAAGTGGCAATATACGTAGCAAAAGACAAAGAATGAGGGTAGATCGGTATGTCTGCCAATAAAAACCAATTCGCAGTGATTTTAGTTCTTCCATGATCGTGGTGCATGACCTGACGAAATATTGGAAAACTCAAAAATAGAATCATGGTAAATATCCCGATAAAAATGACTTTAACGTGAAGAAGGTAGAGTTCAAAGATCCTACGTTCTAAGGACGTTCCGACAACTATCTTTGGTAGGATCGTTAATGTTTACCAGTAAAGTTGTCAAATCAGTGATTTCCATAATCCGCCATTTTTGTAAACAAATCCTCGAGCGATGGAAAGCTTACTGTTAACTTACTCGATTTCAAGGAGTCAGAAAATCCAAGATTCAAGCAAGTTAATGTTTATTTTAGAAGATTGGAAAAGCAGCTTAGTGTGTGCTTGTAATAGGAAATTATTTGTGTTGATAACGCGGGAACTTGAGTGCCCCTACCAAAGATCAAGGAGCGATTTCGATTTCGAGTATATGTATATGTGTATAAAAATAATAAATGAAATAAAAAATCGTTTATTTCACACCTTGTAGCCCATTATACAAACACAGCTACAAAGTTACTAGTAATAGGTACATTTTATAAACACATTCTGAAAAAACTACTAAGTATCAACTAACGGACAGGGTAGGGGCAGATATTCACTCAGTGCCAGGTGTAAGTTTCCAGCACTGAATGCACCCCTACCCAATATAAATAAATGAATAAATAATGCTGGACAATTCACACAGCATTATCTAGCCCCAAGCTAAGCAGAGCTTGTGTTATGGGTACTAGATAACTGATATACGTAATATCGCACCCCTCCTGGAACAAAGACGCAAGTCCACTTGCGTGTTTTTTTTTTTATTGCATCAAAAAATCAAGAAAAACGCAATACGTATTGTCAATTTTTTTCATAATTTTTATCTTCAAAATGAAGGAATTAAATACAAATATGTTAAATATTGCAACATTAAAATATATAATATTTCCATCGTAAAAAGGAAGTTCATACATTTGCACTTCATTATTTACTAAAGTTCCATATGACTAATAGCATATTTTTACTTACGTACATTTTAAACGAGGACTTTAAAAAAATATCTCCGCATAACTATAGCTGCGCACTTGTTTTAGGGTATCATTTGGTGGGTATCGTGGTGTAAGTCTAGTTGCTTAATTTTTCCACGAAACTTTTGTCGATATTATATTTATATAACAATTGATACGTTATTTTTCCTTGTAGAGTTAAGTAGGTATCATTGTGCAAGTCAAGTTGCCTATTTCTTCCACGAAACTTTTGTCGATGTTGTATTTTATAACTATTGAAACGTATTTTTTCTAAACAGAGTTTGTAAATGAATAAGACGTAATTAGAGAAATAGCGTAGTTTAACGTTACAACTGACCCTGGCTACGTATAACGGACGCACTCTGAGGCTTGACCAACATCTAGCGCAGTTGGAAGTAGAGTTAGAGAACATTAGGTGGCATGTTCTGGGGTTATGTGAAGTCCGCAGAGAGGGCGAGGACACCGCAACCCTAGACTCGGGCCATCTTCTCTACTTTCGCGAGAGATAAAACATCCCAGGGTGGCGTAGGTTTCCTCGTCAATAAGGTCCTCTCTAGCAACGTCCAAGAAATCTCCAGTGTGTCGACCAGGGTAGCGCCTGATCCTTCGGCTATCCAAGAGGAAGCATGAAGGTTATTCTAGTTTTTATTATTATTATAAGGCCCACTTCAACGACTTTAACGGCAAGGTGGGAACCCAGAATGGCAACAAATCCCAAATAGGCCCGCATGGTTATGGATGGTGGGAATAGGCATGGTTAGGAATCACAGGGAGCAAATGCTTGTCAACTTCCTTGAGAAAGAGGGGCTGTTCTTAATGAACTCGTTCTTTAAGAAGCAGCCTCAAAGGAAGTGGACATGGCGAAGCCCCGACACTGTGACTAAAAATGAGATCGACTTCATCATGACGGATAGCAAGCACATATTATATATAATACCAGATCTGAACACCGACTCCTCCGAGGCTCTCTGAATATCAACTTGAAGCTTGAAAGAAACCGTCTGATGAAATCCATCCTAACCCAATCCAAATCGTGGCGGGCACGAAGGGGTTCATACCATTATCTATAAAAACGGTAAAAAAATCATAACTGTTATAATATGCGAGTCCACGTTCCATAATTTGTTTTATTTTATTATAATAATTTATTTTTAGTGAGTGAACAAGTGAAATATAACCTAAATATTCTGTGAATATTAATCGTCTACCAGTTGCCTTTCAATATCAAGCAAAAAAATCAAATTTGTTGTAAGGGAGCCCCTTAAATATTTATTTTATTATATTTTATAGTAAGTGCTTATTTAGTTTTTTGCTTTATAGTGCGTTACTCTCATTGGACCAATTTTTCAAAAAATTTCTAATTCTGATCCTGCCGAAATCGAAAATTTTTGGGTAATTATTAACTTTAAGTTGATGTTATAGCAGCATTTTACTTTATGTTATAGCAGCAACAGAAATACATAGTCTGTAAAAAATTCAACTGTCTAACTATTACGGTTCATGAGATACAGCCTGTTGACAGACGGACAGACAGATAGACGGACGGACAGCAGAATCTTACTAATAGGACCGTTTTACCCTTTGGGTACGGCACCCTAAAAAAGACGCGCCAACAGAGTGAATTTTAGGTTGAGTATGGGCGGTGTGTTTACAAAGATTCTAAGAATTTGGCTAAAGTATAAATCACACAAAGATACCTTACCAAACTAGTAGTAGAATGTATTGTGGTATCGAGATTTCTTAGTAGGGGGTTGAAATTGATTCACTACACTAATGCGCATGACAGTTTCCCCATCACGTTCTCGCTCCGCATAATTTCAGTCGACGAATAAATAACATTAAAAATCAACCTTCCTTCAGAAAAATAACCTTTCAGACGAGAAAAATTAACTTGATTTCGTTAGATATTATTTAGCATATTGTATCTGTTATGAAATTTTTGTTATTTTGGAAGACACGTTTGCTTACTTTATTTAAATATTAGCAGCGCCCCGCGGTGTTACCCACCATTAAAAAGTATGTCTGTTTTCTCTATGTCCTTTTCTATACCCCTTAAAACGTGCATCACACTTCACTACATAGTATAAAAAACAGTCGCTTTCTCTGTCCCTATATCCCTATGTATGCTTAAATCTTTAAAACTACGCAACGGATTTTAATGCGGTTTTTTTAATAGATAGAGTGATTCAAGAGGAAGGTTTATATGTATAATACATGAATAATATAGTACCCGTGCGAAGCCGGGGCGGGTCGCTAGCATAATTATGATATCTATGTTATGTATGTATTACGTATATCAGTTATCTAGTACCCATAACACAAGCTCTGCTTAGCTTGGGGCTAGATAATGCTGTGTGAATTGTCCAGCATTATTTATTTATTTTAATTATTAATGTGAAAGTTTAGATGAATAGATGAATGGATAGATGTTTGTTTCTCAATTACGCCAAAAGGGCTGAACGGGTCTGGATAAAATTTGGCACAGAGATAGATTACAGTCTGGAATAGCCTATAGGCATATTTTATCCCGGAATTCCTACGGGACGGGAATATAGCAATCTTTAACAATACATAATTCTTTGTTTATACATAATAAACTAAAGATTTTTTTACTAAACAAATACTTGTTACCGGTAATAAAACATTTTTGTGTGTTCTAATAGTTTGAGCTATTAATTCTTTATTTATATTTTTCTATGCGGGTCTTCCGTTTTTTCATAATTTTTTCATATTACCATGCCAAGCCCGGATTTACGGAAAATTGTTCTTGAAATTTTATTGAGTACCTAAGTAAATTTGTAGTAGTCCCAAGATAATTTCCTATTTCCCTAGGATCAGTCAAGATGTTTGACCCCATGCGGGATTATACAGAATTGAAACTAATCCAACGTGTTAATTAATAAATACACTTGAACCTAAACTAGTTAATTGGACGGGTCTCAAACCTCCGAAATAACATCGGATGTACTATGGCAGTGAAAACCAGGATATCTTGGTTATTTCCTTGGGGTATGTCCCTAGAATTATACTTATATTGTGATATTTTTATGTTTAGTTTATTTGAAAATGGGGCACGTATGACACTGCCGTGTCTGTCTGGACTTATACCCTAATCGCTCAACCGCGTCCCCCTATTTTTAACCGACTTCGTATGTAAGAGGAGGCTCTCTGCTCGGTTGTAGGTACTATTATTTTGGGTTCCGTACCTCAAAAGGAACCCTTATAGGATCACCTTGTTGTCCGTCTGTCAACCTTCTTTGCTCAGGAACGCGTGGAGGTATACAGTTGAAATTAACATCAATAGATCCTTACCCTCTCAGAGCAGTGACATAAATAAAACTTCTAGATCAACGCAATCAAAAGTTACCGCCGATTTATGCCCTTTTTTTTTTTAAGGCAATCACATACACACAAAACCTATAGGGTACTTCCCATTGACCTCGGATCTTGAAACTTGGCACGAAGCAAGGACTCATAAGTAACATAAAAAATCCGAAAACGGTAAATTTGTAGTATCAAAAAAATTAGGATGGATTGATCACTCATTTGTTTTGTTTTGAACTAGAATTTGTTCACCGCATTCTACAACAAACTTAGCTAACCTCTTTGACGGTGACAGCTTATGGAAAAAGCAAAAAACTATGAAAAGTCATTTGTTTTATTGATTTATCATTTATATTCTCGTCGTACAATAACGACTCCTAAATTTCTTTTCGATTACCGCTGTATCAAAATAATTTATTCTTGTGCTGATTTTTTTTCTATCATTAAGTTTTATACGTTGGTGGATCTCTTAGAAATCAGAAGAGTGAGGTCTATTACTTGGAGAAATAATTATCATCTCCTCCTCATACCATATTATGACCATATCCAGGGCGAGTAGATACATCTTTTTCATTAGTCCGTTTACACACAAAACCTATAGGGTACTTCCCATTGACCTCGGATCTTGAAACTTGGCACGAAGCAAGGACTCATAAGTAAAATAAAAAATCCGAAAACGGTAAATTTGTAGTATCAAAAAAATTAGGATGGATTGATCACTCATTTGTTTTGTTTTGAACTAGAATTTGTTCACCGCATTCTACAACAAACTTAGCTAACCTCTTTGACGGTGACAGCTTATGGAAAAAGCAAAAAACTATGAAAAGTCATTTGTTTTATTGATTTATCATTTATATTCTCGTCGTACAATAACGACTCCTAAATTTCTTTTCGATTACCGCTGTATCAAAATAATTTATTCTTGTGCTGATTTTTTTTCTATCATTAAGTTTTATACGTTGGTGGATCTCTTAGAAATCAGAAGAGTGAGGTCTATTACTTGGAGAAATAATTATCATCTCCTCCTCATACCATATTATGACCATATCCAGGGCGAGTAGATACATCTTTTTCATTAGTCCGTTTAGAACGATATTAAATATTTCGCTGTACACACATATTTTACGGTACAATGTAGATTATAAGAACTTTTTGTATAATTATTTTAGATGGCATTGTAATGTGTTTTGTGTGTTTAATAAATAAAATAAAATAAATGCAGGGTATCTCTAGCTCTTCAACTTGGAGAATTTGAAACGGTAGACCATTGAGAGGAACCATTTGTGACTGACCCCCGTTATTGGGTCTCTATGAAATCAGACAAAAAAATATAAACGGTCACGGACAAGTTGATAGCCCCTCACTTTAATAAGTATAAATAGCCCTATAAATCTAAGACACCACAAATATACAGGCTGTTCACAAAAAGCTACAACACCGGCATAATCTAAATCATGGAATCCGCAGCAAATGTTGAATTCGCTCGTTTACTGAAATGAACAATTTCCTTACCTTAATGCTATTTGGTCCCCTGGCTTTATTTATCTATGTTTACATCTTGAGTCACGTGAATTTACCGGATTTATTATCTTCATCACATCCCGTTGATATCTCCGTAGATAGGCACTGAAATTAGTTTTTCCACGATCTTGCGCCAAGCTAAAAATGTCTTCTTTGCTGGCGAAACGGGGTGCTGGGAGATCATCCACTTAATGGACCGATGACATTGTAGCGGTTGCAGGGAGTCGGTGGATGGAGGCGGCTCGGGACCGTAACTTGAGTCTTCGAATGAGGGAGGCCTATGTCCAGCAGTGGTCGTGTTTGGGCTATGCTGGCGTTCATCGTCCACTATCGAATGTTTCGCAACGATCTGTCATTTATCATTTCTGGTAACACGCATATATAACATCTAAACTACAGACATGATACTAGATAGCCCTAAAGATCTTAACGTACAGAAAAAATAACAGTGTTTGTGTACATTATTAATGTAGCGAAGGAATGCACCGGGGGGCGGGCAGCAGCGCCTCTTGCAGAATACATCTACCACCGAACTGCGATTCTCAACCCGCATGCCCAGCGTGGGGATTATTGGCGTTACCAACCATGATATAAAAGCCTATAAGGCGATTACAGGGGGAGGTTTGCGTCTAGCAGTGGACAGTCTATAATGGCTGTTAAGGTTGAGGTTAAGGATGAATGTTACCGGATAAACTACAAACCATATTAGTGTTGGAAGAATTTCAACGTTTTATCCCTTAGGGCCCTTTTCATTATGACACCATGGTGGCACTAATAAAATGTCTACAGTTAAATAGGGAGGGTAGGTTGGTGGGTACCCTACCTGATATCAGCTTCTCAGCTTTTCCAAATGTGTTACCGGCAACCAAATCAACCGCTAATGGCGCAACCATTAATAATGTATAGAGATATTTGGCGTCTCGTTGGTGGTGGTGTTTATTTCGGTGTTTCTCGCTTGGTATCAAGACACAACGGTTGCGCGACCGGGGTGGCGCTACCATGGTTTCATCATAATAAGCTATGGCCAGGAACTTCTCCAGGGTGAGTACGATTCTAGTAGCACGCGTTCCCGACCCTGCGTGCACGGCGCAGGTGTCGTTGAGGTTCTTCTATACATTATTATTAAAGTATCACTTTATAAAGCTTTTAGTTTGTAAATAAATAAATAATAAATAAAATCGTTTATTTCTTTTACTTAATCTATACAAATCTGTAAATTGCTTTGGAAATCCCCTTTTAAGTATAGAAATACTTGTGTTAGGGGGTTTCGCTAATAAAAAGAAAATAGATAGAAAAGATAGAGTAAAGGTATTTTATTTATCTTAAAAATACTATACACAATAACCTTAAGTATGTAGATATACTATAAATACTGATTTAGATAAAAGGTGGCAAGTATATCTTCAAAATAAAACAAATTTTAAAATTAAACAATGCAAATAAAACATTTAGACCGCAGCAAATTTAGAAATTCACAAATAAATTTCAACGAAAATTTAATTTGTAGCCGTGAAATGGGATTGGCAATTTGTGATACGATTCGCGGCCAATTGTGGCGGAAATTAAATGCAAATTTGTATGGGGCTATTCGGAATTTACTTATTTATACGTGTCTGTAAATATTTGGCTAGGTATTTGAAAGTGGTAAATTGAAATTTAGGGTCTTCGTCAAACTTAACTTCACTTTGAAGGTCGGGTAAAACGGAGTTCATGTTACACAATTTCGGAGATCCCCTATGATTTGACCCTATGTAGGTACTATACGGTCTTGCGTAAATAAACGTGACTGGTAGATTAAAAACGTTCGCTTACATCCATTTTGAATTCCTGTTTGTCCTGGACATAGACTGGACATGCGTCCCCTAATGAGCTCCATAGCGTCCCGTCTTGAGCTTGACGCATCCAGCATCTCCTTGCAGTCCTTTGCAAGTCGTCATATTACCTGACCGTGACGAGACGTGATCTCCACTCAAAAACACGTTTACACCAGACCTTATCGTTTCTTCGCGAGATATGGCCGGCCCACTACCACAGCTTGCTAATTCTTTGTGCTATGTCGGTAGGAAACTTTGGCTCTCTCTGTCGGATGTATTTGTCAAGAACCCTTTCCTTCAGAGAAACTCCGGGTACATGTGTAGCTCTTTCCATAGCTCGCTGAACGACCTTGAACTGATGGACCAACCCTACCGTGAGTGTCCTGTCCATGTCTCAGCACCGTAGGTCATGACGATGAGGACGCAATGACTACCTGTTGTGCCGGATGGTCTGTTTTACATTTACGGTTTAATCTTTCGTGCCGTGAACCAAATATATAAATAAACTAGCATCTTGCTGCGGCTGATCTTCGCCTCAGGGAGTTTCAAATTTTAACTAGTATACAGGGTTGTTGGTAATTTAGTAACACCACGTGAACGGCAGGTTCTGACCATCATCACAAACACGTTTGTGAAACCGCTAGTTCTTAATTCTTGGTATTGGGAATAATAGCACCCCCCCCCCCCCCCTATTCAATAATCGTTCGTTAGATCGGTTTTATTTGAAATTCAACCTTAGAATGGCTCTGCCCTTACTTAACAGTGGGTATGGAAGTGGAAGATCGGTCTTTAGTAAGTCGTTGGGCTCCAGACAAAGGTGTTTTTTCATTTTGTATCAGAGGTAGTTAATACTTTTTTTAAGAATTAAGACCTCGCCTTCACAAATGTGTTAATGATGATGGGCAAAACCTGCAGTTCACGTAGTTTTACTAATTTACCAATAACCCTATTTATAGTTCCGAAAAAACTTACATCAAAAATGAAAACCATATTAACAACGGTATATTTACCATGATTTATTTTTTGAGATTTTCTATTCAAAAAGAATTAAAAGAAAATAAACCTTCAAGCTATACCTGTCCTAACTTCAACTTTACCATGTTAGTGTGTGAAGCTTCAACCCAGCAAATTACTCTACATAAAATCACTTTTGTTTCCCACACTGTTTTATTATGAATAATGCGTGCACTTCACTCGCTACAGCACTTTACTGAAAGCCGGTGATTTATTCTCGTGTGCCTTTTATGAGTATAGTGTTCGTGATGTCATCGTTAACATACATCAGAGTTTGAACAAAATTGACCGGATTTAAAGTTAATTTTTCAAAACCCTGTTAGGGATCTAAGTAGATTTAGTTAGCACTTTTAAACTTTTTAGATTGATATAATTTAGTTAGATTGAACTGTAAAATCTTTTTAAGTTGAAAAACCCATAAAATTTCATCACCTTTTTTATTTTTAAGTTTATTTTTTTTAAGTTTAAGTTGAGTTAATAAACACTTACAGTACCTACAGTACATCAAAGTGACTAAAAAAGAAAGTGATTAAAAAATGACTAGAAATATCCAAAATTGGGTATGGTAACTATTTACAATAAAAAATATAACTGGCCAAGTGTTAGGAAACTCGTACACAAAGGGTTCCGTATCATCGTACATAACTATTTCGTACAACGAACACAAAAAATAAAGATAGTAAAATTCATTATCCATCCAAACTGACCGACGATTAGCCTCAAGATATTGGGGACGATTAGTCCCCAATATCTTGAGGCTGGGTTTGGTAGCAATAGAAGCATCAGCCTATGTTAGTCGACGACTGGAAAATGCCTCCTCTAATGAACGCCATAGCGCCATGTCTTCAGCTAACACAATATTATTTCCTGTAAAAACTAGCCTTTTTAGCGTTTCGAGAGCGGTTTCGAAATACCTTGATCTCGCTCTGTCCGTCCCCGCTCTTTGTTGAATATTTCAGTAACTACTGCAGCAATTAACTTGAAATTTGATGATCGATATATTTTTTGCGCCATTACTGATAAGAAAAATCTAAATAAATAAAAAAAGAAAAATATAAATAAAAAAAAAAAAATCCAGATCAAGAATCGTTTATCAATTACCTTCCAATTAGTATTAAGCACAACATTGGTCAATCAACAAACCACTCAGAACATGCCTAGTCAATATTCAAATCAAACCAATTGTGCCACATCAATTACTAGGTAAATTGTGCATATAATTTGATGGACTCTCAATTAATTACGTTTACGATAACTACCTATTTGCATAGCAGGAATCAAACAATCATGCGAATGGGTTCAGTTTTCTTTAAATAATCATAAAAAAAAATGCTGAACAATTCATACAGCATCATCTAGCCTCAAGCTAAGCAGAGCTTGTGTTATGGGTAATAGATAACTGATATACATAATACAATACATTACATAGATAGATATATTTTTATTATACATAGAAAACGACCAGAACACCCGGAAAAAATACCTGCAAATATTTGTCCCAAGACGGGAATCGAAGCCGCAACCTCCTGCGTTTTACGAGAGGTGTTGTGCTCGATTCTAAGGTTTTTTGGGAACTTATTTTATTTCTTTGAGATAACCAGACTGCGAGGTAAGCACTAATAACAAAAACCTGTGGATTCTATTAGCTGTGCTCTCATATCGACTCCTTTCCGCTTTAGTAGATACCGAAGGTGAGGTACCTACGCAATACCGTGTCATTTCAACGTGTAAAAGCCACTTTGAATAATAATGAGCACTTAGCGACATCTGCCGGCGATATTGTGATGAAATTACTGTATGAAGATGAGAAATCGATAATGCCTTGTTAAGTTGCTTCATAAAGACCGAGCATTTTATTTCATTCGTCTGAGCATAAGGAATTTCGTGTAGTATAAAAATTTAATACTAGCGGTCCGATCTGGCTTTGCACTCGTATATTCAATAGCCTATTTTCATCAGGGATAATGAATCGGTCCAGTAATTTCAGAGCCTATTTAATTCAAATAAAGAAACAAATATTTCCTCTATAAAATATTAGTATAAGTAGATAATAATGCTGGACTATTCAGACAGTATAATCCAGGCCCCAAGCTAAGCTGAGCTTGTATTAGGTACTAGATAACTGATATACATAATTTAAACAACACCTAGATAAAAAAAATAACATTATACATAAATAACGATCAAAACACCCTATACAAATATCTGCAGATCGTTCAAACATTTGTCACGAGGTGGGAATCAACCCGCAACCTACTGCGTCGCAGGCGGACCTACGCCCACCGCGCCACATCCCTCGTTAATTTGTTGGTTTGTGTTCCCTGTTCGCACGATAGAGGCGCTGTACCAGAACCTATGGAAAAATTAATTCGTGACGTTTCTAGAAATTCGAGTCAACATTCGATTATCCAATAGAACTCGAGTACTTGGCTTGAATCGCGGAATCGAGTCATAATTCGAATACCGTATAAACCGACTCGAGTCGACTCGTTCCACCAAAACAGCGACTCGGCACATCACTACCACGATGGCGTCTCTATAATATCGTCTAATTGACTTGGGGTAGTATAAAAAAATTCTACTGAAAACCAACAACAAACAACTATCAGAACAAAACATACAGAAACCCAAAGCATAAAACCTCCCCCAGAATGGCTGGTCACTTCGGGGGTTGCAGACTATAACCTTCCAATGAGAAATAACAACAAAATTATTTAAAGCGACAAGCGAAACAAGAATTACAGTAGGTATTGGAATATGCATTTTTCCTTAGACAATTTAACCCGCATTTTTTCAAATTAAATGTAATGAATCAAAACTTGGCATCTGCGAAATCCGAAGAATAGGGTTACACCATTGAAGATAGACAAAAATATCAACTATACACATACGGAGAAACCAAAGGAATTGGAGAAGGCTTTCACCGCCTTGGGCGGTCCTTATATTTAATTTACTCTTTAGTTTAAAACCAGTTTAGAAACTTTATCAAATATGCACAGTAATTCATATTTAAAAATGTTTAATAGGTATAAGGAATTAAAGCTATTCTATTTTTATTTTTATTAATGTATATTTGGGGCACTGAAACCTGTCAGGGCGCTACGTACTTAACCTATCGATCGCCAGTGTACCTTTTTTTTTCACTTCCCAGGTAGCACTTAAAGAAAACTACGACTAGGCATTTCTGTGGTAGGAAACACATTAAACTGTAATTACTTCCTGAAACTCCAATAACTAAACAGAGCCATACATTACCCGGGCAGCTACAGCGGGAATAAATCAGCTCTTCAGGTATGTAGGGGCGTTAAGGGCTCGTATTTGATGAGAGCTCGCACAAAATAGCCTTGTACAAACGAAGTTCTATTCGAGTCTGTATAGTTGAAACATGTCTGCGAACGAATTACCTGTAAGATACATTTTTAAAAGATAGCGCAATTTTCTATTCTTTTTTTTATCCACGCTGATGTCAAATTCTGTATAGGAAACCAGTTTAAGAAAAACAAAATTAGAATAGCGCTAGCTTTATAAACATATCTACTTATAAAACTTTTAAAACTATCATGGTTATTAACATTAAATCTACTTATGTTTTATGGTGACTTTATCTGACAGCGAAATCACTTTTTGACAGTTTTCAAAAGAGATGGGATCACGACGCTCGCCATAGACATAGAATTTTTTCACTACGTTCAAACGCTCGCTGATCAAATGTTTAAAAGAGAAACCCGGCTACCTCTAGGTAGCGGATTTTTTCCCTTTATTTCTTAATAAAACGTACCTACATACTGATTTTACTAAAGGTGCACTTTAGAAAATAACAAAATGTAATAATAACAAAATGTTACTTGTAATGTTACTTGACTAATACCAAGATACATTATAAATACGAAATACAAAAACCTTTTTTTAACATAATGTACTATCTGTAAGAGTATTTGAGATTCCCTTTTAAATTATAAAAATACCTGTGTTAGGGACTTTAAAACAATTAATTTATGCATAGTTCAAAAAATGGCCTAGCTATACTTAAAGTTATTTTGTTCCACTACTTTGTCTGTCAACTCCAACTGCATGAAAACAGCTCTTCCAAAATATCACTTAAATCGTAAACTTCTATATAATAAATTAAAAGCAAACCAAATAATGAAGTAGGTACGAATAGGTCCCAAAAGTTTGTGAGCCCCTAACTTATTGTCGAACATAAATTACGGAGAGTTTCGTCGATAAATCCTCAGGCTTCCGAGGTACGATGGAAGGTGATTGTGATATTGAATAATGGAAAAAGAAAATATTATAACCTAAAAGTTTTTATAACGGAATTAGGCGTTTTCGCAACGTCTAAACTAGTTCGACTAGATCTACGGTCAAGGAATATAATGGATGTGCTATCAGGGATAATTTTGCGTAACTAACTTTATAAACAGACGTTCTTATGTTACAGCTTCATTTCCATCGATGTCAATGTCATTTTGTAATTTTCTTTCTAGCTTAAAAAATTATTCTAACAAACATAACTGCATTGTTAGATATTAGTTTAAATCTAAAATAATGTTTTATTATTCAATTGAATCCAAACAAAAATACCTACCTATTCTATACAAGATAAAAAAAAATTACTTAGTATTTTTTGCCAAACATTTTTGCCAAGATGTAAGTACTTGAAGAATCATTATCAATGCAAAAATAAATAGGGATATGCACTGGTTTATGGAGTAAATTTATTTATTTGATCCACCACATTTCCCTGCGTGTTTTTAACTGGGAAAAATTACAGAAAATTTCCAGTTGTTTTGATTATTGATAATCGCAACTTCAAAATTTGCGTCAAGTTGTTGGTTGCATAGAGGCGGTGTTAGCGTAGAATGTTCTATAGAGGTATTTCCAGTCCACCCCTGGGATGACTTCCTTTGTCCGAGGACTAGACAGACATTACGGGCTTTGACTTAGATCACCTCCGATGATAAAAAAGTTCAGAACTAATTTAAAGCTGAGCCTTTGCACCAAAAGAAGAATTTAAGCTATTTTAATTTAATTCGTCTTCAATTTAATCTCGAAGACCGTATGCAAAGGATATACGAACGAATTTCTAACACAATTTTGCAAGCCAATGAAAGTACCAGGTTGCAGGTGAAATTACGCTGTGGAAAAGATTCGCTACGGTGGAAGCTAGAGGACAAACTTTTATGTTAAATCGACTGTAAGACAGTATAATAAGGGACGGTAGATTCCGGTCGTGACCTGAATGCGTAGGGTTCTAAGTAAGTATCATTTTTAACCGATTTCGAAAAAAGGATGAGGTTTCATGTTAATGTAGTAACCATAAACAAGCTCTGCTTAGCTTGGGGCTAGGTTCTTTTGTGTGAATTGTATAGCATTATTTATTTATTTATCTACGGAATGAGTTTGAGGGGTTGATTATTACGCCACGATTGCCAAGGCAGGTTTTGATCATAATTATTAAAATACTGACTAAACAGTTTGATCTCTCGTCTGTTCCCACATGTGAAGTAGCGGTAATAGAAACATGTGTTACAGCAGCTTTCTACGTATTTTTAGGGAAAATAGAAAGGATTTCCCTGCATTTCGGGGACTTTGATGCTAAATTGTGGTTGCGCTCGAAATCTACACTTTGACTCAATGCATTTTGTAATGTATTTTTTTCTATTAAACTTTGAAAGTTAATCGAAAAATCTTGAACTACGTTTCACTGAATGGAGGAAGTTAGCTACAGACCTAGTCAGTATACCTACAAGGTAAATGCTTAGGGGGTCTACCTACCTACCTATTTTACTGACTTCAGGGTTTCTATCTTCGGCTGTATGTTTTTTATGTATGTTCGTCGATTCCTCCATCAATTAGGTACTTACTTCAATTAGTACTTTGAACATTTATTTCTGGTATTTAAAATTATTTTTATTTATTTTCAAAAAGCAAGAGATTTGCCTTGTATCCCATAGAGTAATAGGTATTTTTTTCAAAGCTTTATCGATAAAGATGATGGAGAAAAATTGTTTTAATGTAACCCAAATTTGCCCATTTCACATCGTCACCTTAAAGGTATTTTTTTTATTATAAAGCTTTCAGGCATAGATTTACCTAGCTCTCTTTATAAGCTACAAATCTACATTCAAATAATGCCTTGTCTAAATAGGTAAGCTATTTCCAATTGCTGTATTGTTTGTCAGTCAGTAATTGAATGCTCTGACAGAGACGAATTGGAATGTGCTAGCAAATAGATCTAAGCCTTTGATACACGACCCGTATCAGGTGGTTTCTAAAGTTGTGTTCGAATATTGTAGTAACCTAGGTTAGGTACATCTTGTGTACCCAGCTTTACCAGAATGAAGCTTGGAATATCTGAACATACGTTTCTAGGTTACCTAGAATCTGGGTATTGTCGCAAGTAATTTCTTGACACAAAAACAAGTACAGCATGGTATAACGGTTGAAAAAGTAGGCACTATTGGTA
Organism: Eupithecia vulgata; assembly: GCA_946478455.1. Taxonomy (NCBI): domain Eukaryota; kingdom Metazoa; phylum Arthropoda; class Insecta; order Lepidoptera; family Geometridae; genus Eupithecia; species Eupithecia vulgata. The sequence continues at coordinate 3,085,730 of OX297869.1, read as the reverse complement.
GTCATGGCGGTTGCAGCGTGAAAAGAATCGACCTCCTTAACGCATTCACTGCCCAGCCTGCAATGCATTTATTTTACTAGTAACTATTAATGTTATTATTTACGGCCCTTTTACAGCAATTTATATTTTGTTTTATTTTATTTTTATTTTTATTATTAATATTTATTTCTTGTACTTAAAATCATGTAGCTTTGACATAATCAAGTGTTTGAATTGAATTACGGATGTAAGCGGGTTAACTACGAACCTTATTTGTGTTGGGTTCATAGTTAACCCGCTTACATCCGTAATTCAATTCAAACACTTGATTATGTCAAAGCTACATAATTTTAAGAAAAATTTCGATGTCGGTGAGAGTTGAACCCGCGACCTAGCCTCAGTATGAATATGCTCCATCTCACTGAGCCACGAAATCAAGTTCTCGATCAGTCAAAATATTTGGGACTTCTTACGGACCATTTTCGGACTCTAGCGCCCTACAGGGGAAATATTGTAGTGTAATAAGTTTGTCCAAAGACTAAAGTTACATGACGACCTCTGTGGCGCCTTGGGCGAAGGTCTGCCTGCGACGCAAGAGGTTGCGGTTCGATTCCCGCCTCGGGACAAATGTGTGTACGATCTGCAGACATTTGTTCAGGGTGTTCTGGTAGTTTTCTAAGTATGTATAATAAAAAAATATCTATCTACGTATTGTATTATATTATGTATATCAGTTATCTAGTACCCATAACACAAGCTCACAAGCTTAGCTTGGGGCTAGGTAATGCTGTGTGAATTGTCCAGCATTGTTTATCATATTTTTTTTTATTAAATATTCACGTTTCGTAGAAAAAATTGCCAGTGCGTAACACATTATAAAGAAATAAAGCTTATATTTCGTTCGTTTGACGAGCGGTGTTGCCATTGCTCCATTCTAATAGCTTCCAATTGCAGTACTTTTTCGGACCTACGGTTACCACGGGCAAAAAATATCCAGTGCTTTTCCAGGACTTGAAAATAAAAACAAAATGAAAGGACTGCCCCACAAAATTGTACTTCTAACATAGCAACAATCTCACTCAAATTACCTCAGTACTGTGTAAACGGCTATAAACTCCATAAATCAGCCAAAGCACTGCCCAATTTGACTTTAATTACAACGCAGAGTGATAGACTTACTATGTTTCTCTGAGTTTTAGGCACAAGTATAATGCAAACGGTAGAGTCACTTCGATTGTAGATGTTTTATAATATGGGTAAGGTAAATAACCAGCAATTAAAATATTCAATCATTGTCATAGCGTTGAGAGCCACCATAGCTAGTTTATTCTATATAATAATTCATTTATTTTTTACAAGTAGCCGTAATGTGATGCTGGCTTAGAATTTGCACCACCCCAACTCTTCCCGTGGGTGTCGTAAGAGACGAATAAGGGACATACACCGGGGGCGGGCAGCAGCTCATCTTGCAGAATAGATTTACCATTGAACTTCGATCCCCAACCCGCATGCCCAGTGTGGGGATTATGGGCATTATCCCTCATGAGATGAAAAAATCAGGGGGAGACCTGCGTCCAGCAGTGGACCATTATAGGCTGTTGAGGTTGATGTTATTTACAAGATGAGATGTCCCCAAACTCCAAAGTTCTCAACACCACAGTTCGGCTTTTAGACTTTTTTAATGCTTTACTTGCGATTAAAAAACGTAAGGATAAAAAAAATAGGCTAAGGACTCACGTTTTTTGCTAAGCTACTGACACAGTAACATTTTTCGACTAATAATCGGCTACAGGGTAAAGAGCTTTTATTTCATTGAGTTTTTTTTTTGCTTTGTGACATTATAAGCTTGTCAGTCGTGCATATTAGCGCGATAAAACTGTATCAGGTCTCCCGTACGTGAACAACAGTTATATTCATCCGACACCTTTGATATTCCGGTAAAACGTAAAACTATCAGTCCAACCTAATGTTATCCTGCTCTTACTCGTCTTGCCATCTCAATCGTGGGAGAGTACCTGTTGAAAATTATAATAAGTGTATCTTCTGAAACAACTGTTTCCGTGCTATACAAAGTGCTGTATCTGGAGTGAACTGCTCGTTAAAACTCCTCAGCTGCAACAAAGTGCAGCGAAATCTGATGAAGCTTGCTTGAATCAAAATTAAATGACGGGGTTGCATTACACTCTCTAGCAGCTGAATTCTTAAAGATTTAATAAAATAAGTCTACGCTAAGTATTTCAAGATGAAAATACCTCTAAGATGACTCTAAGAACTTAAATATTCCTCGCGCTTTGTGCTTTTAGGTTTAAAGCATTTTTAATATAAATTCCTTTCACAATAAACTTTTTATTTTATGTTTTTTTTTATTGGCTCTTGGTGATTTTTGTATCACAGCGGTCGTGGTAGTCTTTTGTGATCCCATTGTGCCACTGTGTTTAATTTATTTATGAAAAGTTAAAATATGTCAGAATTGAACCTAACCAATTACATTTTTCAAATTAATATTACAAAACACTTTCCAATGGTTTTGTAATATTTGAAAAATTCATATAATTATACGTAATTTTTTTTTTTTTTTTTTTAATCTCATTTATTTTTAAGGACTTTTGTTATAATATTAACATGTCAGTCCCATTGTATACACAACATACTTTTTTACAAATAATAACAAATTGAAAATGATAACAGAACAACAAATTATAAAATATGTACAACATTACAAACAGAACTAAAACCAAAACCAGATACAAACTTAAACCTACTTATTTATAATTCCATGAACTGATGTACAAAATATAATTTGATCTACTTGTGATGGCTCACGGCCTTAAACAGCTGTATAGCTGATTCAGTTGTGGGGTGCGCTAAAATATTGTGGAAAAATCCTGTGTCAAGTCTGTTCAGGCCGAAAGCCACCGCAAGCGATTGCCTTTCTTGCTGGAAGCGGACACACTCCTCTAATAAATGGTGAACATCTTCCACAACACCACATGTATCACAATTCGGTGTGTCAGCTTTACGCATTAAATATGCAAACTTTTTTAGGGGCATGTGACCCGTACGTAACCTGTGTGCTATAATAATAAGTTTCCGAGGAATCTTAGTCATACTGAACCAAGGGACATGAGGAGGCTCACACTGTATGGATTTGTACCAAATACCTTTTTCAACAGACCTTACATTAAAATGTTCTTTCCAAAAATTATAACAGCTATTCCGATATTTAGGTAAAATTTCAGAAAAATTAGGTAAAATATTGTAATCAAAGCCCTCAAGTATCGCTTTTTTTGCTAGTGTATCAGCCTCCTCATTTCCCCTAAGTCCAATGTGCTCTCAGTTCGACAATACAAACTGCTTATAACCTGTAATTCTGTATACAAAACCACTGGGATAAAGTTTTCTCAGTAGTTCTGTCCACGGAAGATATGCATACCAGAAATGACGGTAAATATAAAAAATTAAAGCAAATGTCAAACATCACAAATTCATTTACAATCAGAAGTCGCTCAGACACAAGGAGTAAGCAAACCCTAAAGGGAAAACAAAAGCCTACGCGCCATCAACTTTCCCCACGTCCCATCAACTTTGCCCACGTCCCAGCTATCGAACGAGATCAGATATTAAACCCTGTTATGAGCCCCTGAAGGAGTCACTGTAAGCCGGTATTATCTCATTTGACAGTTAGTGCCAGTTAATCAGCCGCGCCGTAACTTTGCCCGTCGTGAAGCGGGATTAGAAAAGGGTTGGGGGTTTGTGGGGTAAAAAAGCGATTTGTATTTCGCAAATATTTGATTCATCATAGATCAAAACCAAAATTTGATTCACCAAAGATAACCATAACCAACGCTAGAATAGGAAGCCACGAGAAAAGCACACGATCATTATGTAGGTATCTGGCACTTTGTTGAGTTGCGTGGAGTTGTAGAATAAGAAAACAAAAGCGTTTTTAAATATTATTTCAATTTTAATATTTAAAAACCTTTTTCACATAATTGTGTTAACCGAATTTACATAAATATGCCAAATTTCAACTAAATCGGTTGAGGATACACACATAAAACTTTTATGGTTACTTATTGACTTTTGTATATTTATTAATTTACATTCATAATTCACCAACATTACGCCATCAGCGCAAGTTAATAAAAGCTTGAAACGAAGAACCTGTTTAATCAACTTAGCCTTATCTGACTGTGTGACACTTTTTTTTTGTTTTCGAGGGGAAAAATCTGCGAACAGATACCATACTGCATGACATCCCACATAACCATACTGTATCCAGTATGGTTATGTGGGGATGTCGAAGAAAAGCTTCGACGACCCACTAAACAACCCCCCGGTGACCGGCCTCTATGCATGCAGCTCTATATATGCGACTGTGTGACCCTGACTCATCTTTTTGCAGGAATCACCCATTATGTATAAAAGATTGATCAGAGCGATCATCATATATAATGATGATCGCTCCGCTTAACAATGCTAAACAACCTTAACATTTAGGTCAGCGACAGCTTATTTTATAGGAAGAGGTTATATCCACGTATAACATCAGCCTTACATGTACTAAAAATACGACATTTTGTTATAACACATTTTGTTTTTTACTAGAAAACGACAATCAGACCTAACACAGGTCGTTTTTAACTAGCAGCTGCTTGCAGCTTGTCCCACGTTTTTCATGTAACTCATTTTTCGTTAGTGTATATCTTATGACACTTACAAATAATGTGGCTTTCTATTGGTAAAAGAATTTTCAAAATCGGTTCACTAGATCCAGAGATTACCCCCTCCTCACAAACCTTACCTCTTTATTATATTAGTATAGATAAGTCACAATACCGCCAAATAAACCAATTATACTAGTTTAGAAAAAATGCGCGAAACCTAGTTTTTATTTTACATTTATTAAATCATAAAAAAATTCAAAATATATATACACAATTGAAATTTCACTTAATAATTTTGTTATTTGTGCTTTTAGGTAATGCAATACATAATACCTGTATTAATATGGAATTTACAATCAAATAATAGAAACAAATGAGAATAAGTCTTTATAGACCTAACTGCCGACTATTGCTAATACATCTACAGGTATCTTAACTGATCCATATCAATGTCGTCCACAAGATGCTGGCAAAGTAACATAATACAAAATACATAATAGAAACATTAGGGGCATTTGAAAAAATTATGAAAACGTAATAGTTAACAAAAATGTTCTTCAATATTATAGTAGAGCAGAGAGTTAAGTACTTACATTTTATGAACCTAAAACGAGAGGTAAGTATCTGGCAAAGCGCTTCAGCATTGATATACAGCGGAGCAATGCAGTCAGCATCTTGGGGACGCTTCCTGTATTGATATGGATCACTTGAGCCAACTCTAAATATTTCGCATATACAGTCCGAAGAAAGATCAACTGTTTCATTTGTAAATACTAGTTCTGATTATTTAGTTTCGATTCTCTAACTGTAATAAAAATATTAGCATGGAGTATTTCCTCACCTCACCTCACCTCAACAGCCTATAATAGTCCACAGCTGGACGCAGGCCTCCCCCTGATTTTTTATTCTCATGGGGGTAATGCCCGTTTTCCTCACGCATGCGGGTTGGAGATCGCAGTTCGGTGGTAAATCTATTCTGCAAGAAGCGCTGCTGCCCGCCCCCCGGTGTATGTCCCTTAGTCGCCTCTTACGAGACCCACGGGAAGAGTTGGGGTGGTGCAAATTCCAAGCCGGCACCACACGGCTGGAGTAATTAGTATTTAGAATTTAATAAACAGCAGAAGTAGTTTCTTTGTTTATAAAGTACCTTTCGCTTCATCTGTGTATTCCTGCCTTAGCTCAATTACCATGAATACAGTTATATCCATAAACACCATGTCACACCAAAAAGATGAAAACAAAGCCTAAAAAACAAGATTGCATTGACACCGGAAATTAAACCTCAATACCACAAGAGCCTTATCGTGTGATCATTCTGAAAAAATCGACAATACTTTGGGCGGGACGCTTTGGGCGGAAATGGAACCGCCCCAGGGTCGTTGCCCAGCAAACAGACGTCAATGGGAATCAATTTCCATGACAATATGAAAAGAAACTGTACACTTAAATAAGAAAAGTAATATAGTAGTACCTTAGTACTATATTACTTTTCTCATTTAAGTATTCGTATCCTACTGAATGCAGGCTTTTGTATAGTATAGACCACTATTTGGTCTGTCGTTTTTGGGTCAAAAACAAATACCTATACCTAAGAACTAAACACTCAGATAAGAATGTAAGCGGTTTAATTATTAACCTAATTTGTGTTGGAGCTAACTAAACAGTCACCTTCGTTAGTTTCAAAGTTTTATAAATCTTGTGATGAAGTTTTTAAGGTGCTAACGCACTACGCGTCAGTGGAACTAAGCGGCGCGGGACACTGCACTGAAAATTTTACTCTTTATGAGAAAAAATAATAATACTGAAATAGCTTAGGCACAAAGAAGTCGGAAAATGTTAGATACGTACCCATAAAAAAAACAAATCAAAATTTAAAACACAACATTTTTCAACACCATGAAATAGTACGCACAATGTTATACCGTCATACGGCCGAGTACGTAAACTAAAATGTATCAACTGTCATCAGCAACATCGGCGCGTTTGCTTAGATGCGTACACAGATAACTGATGGCATGACCAGACTGCAATATGGCGTCCACTACGCCCAGCGTTTTCATCTAGTTACGCACAAAACCAGAAAATTTAAATTTTAAATGTATTTTTTGGCACATTACCATTGAATCAAAATTTATATTGTTCTTAGCACTATAGATTCAAATTAAGACACTTTTCAAAAATGGTGCTCTATTTTAACCAACTCTCCAAAAGACTGCGTAGTTCGACTGACGCGTAGTGTGTTATATATATATATCTCATACGATTTCATACCAAAAATCAGACGCGTCGTGCCGCGCATTTCAACTGCAGTGGGATTTATCTAAGGATAACGATTAGATTCATTCTAGAAAGCGGTCAAAGATCGTCATTTCTGAGATAGCTCTAAAAAAAAAAATCTCGATATCGCTCATCAAAAGTATCAGCTTTGCTTCACACCCTTGCTGCTATTATAATAACGAAATTACCAAAACCCCAACCCTATATTTGCATAAGGCTGTATTAACACCCAATTCGTGTTTAACAAGACAAAGGCGAAATCGATCTAACCTCACGAGGCTGACCCTGATCCAGGTTTCATTTACGGAGAGCTTCTGTATAATTTGGTAATTTGATCAACGTTAGTGCACCTTATGCTTGGGTTCGGTTGGATAGTGATTATTTTATCGATTTTCAATATCCTAATGGAATTGTGATTCCATTACATTTCATATTGGTCGCTAGTGGATTGCAATAGTGCATTGTAAACCTAGGCGAGAACGTGATTTCTTATCGAGTTTGTCCTTAAAACATAGGATAGGAAGGGAAGCAGATAGATAGGAATCGCACTTCGTCCCAAGTGACACATAATGCTTTATTACACCTACGAAGAAAAATCTTTAAAATCATTCGTGCAAATTGAAAATGTACCTAAACTGTAGATAACAAAAAAAAATAAAAAAAATAAAAAAAAACCTGTAGATTGTTTGCAACAGTTTGCAGATAGCTTAATTGTTTCTATTGTAAATACTAGTTTTAATTTAAATTTGTTATTTGATTGTTATTTTCTTTCTGAATAAAGATATTTATTCTTTAAAAAAAAAAACCTAAACTCGTATTTAGTGAAAATCGTACGCAATAAAATACGCGCGTACGATTTTCACATGGACCTTTTTTCATTAATTATTGTTCTGAATTGTACGGAAGAGGCCAAATCATACGGCGGATTTTGAGAAAACTTTTTGTCGTTTGACCTTTTATCAAAACAACCATACCGGCTGCTATTTCAGAAAAAAAAATAACTTGTTAGAAATGGATTTCCATGCTACATACTCTTTGCTTTACCGCTAAACGCGTGAGAAATGAAATACCATGAAGTTCTCCGTCCTGCTTTTTAATACGTTGTAAATGACGACCTTTCTAGGTATATAATTTGGAACAGGAATAATCAACTTTTTGGGTAGGTGTAGTCTATATATTTTTTAATATCCTATATTTACAAAGTGAACTCAGATAAGTTCTATGGGGTACCCCCAAGTGACATCTATTAGTGAATTTATTATTTATTTATACTATGATTGACTTGTCTAAGTGCTTATTTTGTAAGCTTAAAGAAATAAACGTTATTGATATTTGATATTTGATATGTATTTACTGTGAGCTGTGTGAACTGTCGAAAGTAGCATATCACTTAGGTACTAGTTTCTACCCGCGGCTTAGCACGCGTTTTTAATTTCTATCTTATGATACCTGATTTATGGGATAAAAAGCGATTTATTCCAGACTTAGGACTATCTGTGTGCAAAATTTCAGCCCGATCCGTTTAGTAGTTTTAGCGTGAATAGGTAACAAAGTACATAACATCCAAACTTTCGCATTTTTATTATTAGTGTGATGAGAGATAGCATATATAGACCCGAGTCTATTTTTTTTTTAAATATTTTTCTATATACATCTTTTTACATGAAAGTTTGTTCAAAATATTTCACACAACTACATCCAACAGCTACATTCAACACAATTTGATAAACTCTAAACTGCCATCTGTTGAAAGTAGCTTGAACCGATTGAAAGTCAAACTAGCTTTGTGTTCGGTACAGTCACGTACAGTCATGCAGGGAGCGTGCGCTGCTGTACGCGTAGTTCACTGACTCTCTATTTAGTTTGATTCATTTTGACAAGATGGCGCTGGAAGTCAAATCTTACCAAATTACTGTTTTCTGTCTACAAATTTGTGCGCTTTTTCTCCAAGCCGTGTTTGTGTTCTAACAATATTTTCTTTATTGTTTCAGATGGCCCTCAACACAAATAAAACGAATAATTCCATTTTTAGTCAATTCTAAAGTTCCTAAAGCTTAGTTTACCTAGGTACTTAGTTAGAATCATGCAGACTTACACGTCGAACGAATTCCTAAACAGCGCTGGGGTCAGTCGGCAAATGGAAGCCACTGGGGAAGCCCCTTCGCAGAAAACTAGTATGAAACGTCGCTCTTGCGAAGTTCCTTTGGGAGACATCTCTACCCAAAACTTCAAAGTTTCCGTAGGCGACCTTTCAAACGACCAAAACTACGACTGCAGATCCATACGATCTACAAGGTCCGAAGATTATAGAAGAGCTTACCGCGCTATAGATAGTCGAAGTGTTAAAAACTTTAGGTCATCGCTAATCGATGTTTCTCAATACGCGCTCCTCCCGACCAACATATCGAGACCTCCAAGTTATGATCAACTGTCGCGAAGGTCTATAGTGGAGGGACCTGAACAGGGGATCACGTCGAGTATTGAAGGGGTGCTGTGGTCTGATGAAGAGGAGACGGAGTATTTTTACCATGAGAATATACAGGCGGCTTGGAATCAAGGTAAGTTTATGCTATAAGTTTACTCTATCGGCATTCATTTTGTTTTTCTAAATTCATCATATGGGTATCAAATCAAGACGCAACACAAAATATGGGTTAGTAGACTGAGTCACACTCTTGACCAGCACAATAAACGCGTAGGTTTGCATTTAAGTTACCTTACCACTACAAAGGTAAATTTTCAGGAATAGTCTCTATATGAAGTCTTTTTACTTTATGTTCCGTAAAGATTTGTTCTAATCTGACGGTCCACCATCAAAACCACACATACAACAAGGCTCTCACCTAAACTCTTACATAGGTACTCTAAAGCGAAAAAAATATGTTTAACACATTTTTCTTCATGTTCATGCAGTCAGTGGGCATGTTATGGTTATTCATTAGTAAAGATAACCACAAAACTGTTTACAAAATGCACCAATTCCTTACTGTCCAATACACCGAGCTCAATACTTGCTCATAAGATTCATAATCGAATGATTTGTATGATCATTGATGTTCGAACAGCGGTCAATGCTCGAAGGTATCAATGGATATTTGGTTGAATGATGAGTGCTCTCAAATTCGGATTGATTGGAGTAATGTGTATGGTGAAACACTCTGATCAATCAGATTGGATTAATGTTAGAAAGCAGAGGAAAATTTATTAAAGGGAATGAACATGAAGGACTGTTTACGATCAAAATTTTCTTATTAACCGACTTCAAGAGGACGTTATTTTCGTTATTATTAATTATGTTTAATATTATATTTTTAACGTTATTTTTTTTTATTATGTAGTAACATTTTTGTCTGTGCTGTAACTGAGTTTGTCAATAAATGTTTCTCTATCTCTATCTATTTCTGGTTTATGTACCTATGTAAATCGATTTCTCCGTCAAATATGGACCGAAATTTGATTTATCATATCTCGAAATGGTTTCTTATATATAGAATAAAAATTATATTTCTGAGTCAATTCTGAGTCATCACGTCAAGCTTCAACAAGATCCGTCAAGTGCGAGTTTAACTCGCGCGCCGAGGATTTCTAACATTTGTCAAATAGTACATGTTTGTGTGTTTGATAAATGTTCGAAACCCGTCGGCGCACCAGCCCCAAGCTAAGTGTTGTGGCCGTTTTTACCCGGAATTAATATCTACAGTTTGTACAAATATATTTTGTCCCGAGGCGGGAATCAACCCCCAAGCTCCTGCGGACTATGTGGCGGACCTTCTGTGCCACAGAACAGAAGTCATATTAAGTTATTCAGTGGATGTTTGTCTGCTGAAATGTGATCTCGGCTTTCATTTCAGCTTGTCCATCAAGGTCTGCAATGCTCCGCGCTGTGATGGCCTGGACCTGCACTATTATACGCTTCGCTTTGGCTTCAGCCATCGTTAGCCGCCAACTTAGATGTGGCCCTGGTTCCTCTCCTGTGCTCAAAATAAGTCAAATTAAAAACTAGGTTCAACAACTTGGTGAAAAAATAGGCATACATTACCAACCTTTCATTACATCTTTCATTTCTACTTTTCTATTGAAATTGACGAATAGCAATACCATAGATTTAAATAAATCTTTATAATTATCCATCATGTACAATTAATTATCAGGTTTGATATATTTCTCAAAAGTCTTAAATTATATATAGGTAGCAGCAGAGAAAACCTTGAGGTAGAAAACTGCAAGTACCTCACAGCAAGTTTCCAGCATTCTTTATGGATCCGATAAGATCTTGATGGATATGATCCTAGTTACTGGAGGCACTAATTACTGCCTAGGCTAATGAGACACGGTGCCTCTGGTTAGGCCTAGATTTCTAAAGCAGTACCTAGGTGTGAGTCATAGGTGTCACGTACAATTTTTGCAGTAGGTATTTTCTCCGTTAATTCATATTTATAAGCAGACGAACTAGGTGTTAGGGGTCGTACACTAATAAATAAATAATGCTCGACAATTCACACAGCATTATCTAGCCCCAAGCTAAGCAGAGCTTGTGTAGATTATTGATACATATAATTATAATACAATACATAATCACGTGACGTTTTTCAGCAACTTTTTAAGCGCTTCCCCTGGTTTAAGTATCAGCATCTAATCAGAAAGAATCACGTTTATTTTTTGGAGAAAACAATGTTGTCTGTAAATACCTACCTGTAGGTATAAAAAATTAAGCACCGTGATAAAGAATCTGTCTGTTCAGCCCCCCCTAGCATGGCGATTGTTGTCTAGGGTAGAATAGACAATAATGATATCGCATCGCCATACATTGCGTACATTATAGAAGTTGAAGGAATGCATTTCAAACTGGACGACCCCTTGCGGGATTTAAATTCGAGTTAGAAAACGGGATAAAACTGTAATCATTTGGCATGGTTTAAAAACTATTTTAATTTCTATATAGGGAAAATGGGTTTGGAAGAAACACTTCGATAACGCGATTTTTTGCGACGTTCTTAGAGATGGTTAGATATGGTTTCAAAATTAAAAAAAAATGTTATTGAGTTATTACAGAAACTTCAGAGCTCTAAATATATTCACTATCTACTTTACCTTTCTTGGCCATTTATTATAAGCTCCTAGGCATAAAACCACTTTCACAAAGCGATGTGGGAAAATATGTCAATCTTTATCGCGTTTTCCCATGGCCAGTTTGTCACACTTTGATAATTATAGCATAGGTACAGTTGACTACATAAGTCACTGGGAAAAGTTAAATCTGATGGTCCATCTTCATGTTGATTGAGTTTTCGCTAGTTTGGTTTTCATAGGCTGTAAAATCTGTCATTTCAAGGACTTTTGCGATGTCTCCGGCAACGAAACTCATGGAAATTATATAATGTAAGTTCTTGTAGTAATAAAATATCCATGTTAGTCGAGCTTAGAGATGGCTGAACATTATTTCAACATATTCGAACAAAAAAACTAAAATAAATATGTATGTTTTGATAAAGGTACATAAAATGTTAACAATGTTTATGGACCAACGGTTCTCAAATCGACATCATCATCCAAAGCAGGTATAAATATTTAATACATCTACCTATTCTGCAAGAGGCGTTGCTACCAGCCCCCTGGTGTATGACCCTTAGTAGTCTCTTACGACTCCGACGAGAAGAGTTGGAGTGATGATAATTCTAAGTCAGTTACAGTTATCGACAGTTTTTATAAATAAACAGCAAGAAAGTTCACCTTGCCTCACCTCAACACTCTAATTTGGTACACTACTAGACTCAGGCCTGCCCCAGAAAAGAGTTTCAATGGCTTTCATCTCCTGGAGGAAAATGCCCATAATCCCCACTCTAGGCATGCAGGATGGGGATCGCAGTTCGGTGGTATTTATTGTTCTACAGGAGGCGCTGCTGCCCGCCCGCTTATTATGTCCCATAGTCGCCTCTTATGACACCCACGGAAAGGGTTGGGGTGGTGCAAATTCTAAGCTACACGGCTACCAAGAAAGTTCATAACAAGTTAGGTACTGTGCGGGATTAAACTTCTTTTTTGCAGATAGGTTATTAAAAAAGCGAGTAAAAGAACCTATCACATTATCTTCAAACCAATAGTTAAGGTAGCTGCGCACTCCATCAAGACCCTTAGATATTTCCTATTTACAAAGTTTACTTAGCAATGTGCGTAATTACTAACAACCCAAGTAGTATAATTATGTAATTTCGTAATTACATAAACACTTAACTAATAGCTAATTTCTATTCACCTCCCTATTTACGGTCTGCAACTAAACACCAACATGAAAGTTAGAACAACTTTAGCCCGTGACTTTGTAGCTGCAGACTATTTTATAACGGGAATGGTCGCATCAATAAGCTATGGTGAAACTCAAAGATATGAACTAACGCTGCATAAAGTTCTTTACAAGATACGACACTGTTCAGATGTTAAGCAAGACTTTTTGATGTGAGATCACGAGAGAAGGGAAAGGGTACCGAACCATGAAATCTACCTCGACGTTCGTGAATTGATACCGATCATTTGGGCTGGACTGGTCCGGTTGAGATGGAACATCGAGAAGACTTTTAACACTAGTCATTTTCGCAAATGACGGGATGGTTTATCAAAAGATATAACCGTGTGGTGCTGGCGACTAAGGGACATACAATACATACATAGAATAGATCTATCACCGAACTACGATCTCTAACCCGCATGCCCAGCATTGGGCTTACAGGCATTACCCTCCATGAGATAAAAAAATCAGGGTTCGCGTAGCAGTGGAGTGTTATCATTATAGGCTGTTGAGGTGAGATTAGGTTATCAAAATATTAGGATAGAACTTGGCTGTCGTAATTTTTCTAAAGGTAGTAGGTATAAAAAAATCTTACAATTTACTTATACACTGCTCTATTCGAGCCGTTCCGGATGGAAACTCTAGGTCCTTGGGGTCCTGGGGAACGCGCAATATACATAGATCTTACAGAACTTAAAATAGAGTCCACAGGTGGTCGGAATGCTGGCTTCTGTTTCGGTCAACAAACTACGTGGCAATGCTGACAGCATTCTGGGCACTCTGCATTGTGGTGACGTCTTAGATTTTTAGGTATATCCTAAAAATTAAAGTGTAAATAATAGTTGTATATTTTTTATTCTGTTTTTCGTAATTAAACGAGCCCCGATTGCATTCTGGACATAAATATCCTTTCGCATTCGTTTTTCTCATGTAAAACGTTACTTTGCATAATGCTGATTGATAACACACTTATTTTTTGTGGTGTTTGAAGATATTCAGCATAATATATTGTTAGAATATGTTCAGTACACCCAAAAGCACAAAGAAAGTGTTATACAAAAGTCGTATCGGATGCGTGTAAAAGTTCGTGTAGCGTGTATATTACGACCTGTATTCATGTACACAGGGTTGTACGTATGTATATACCTCCAATATGCATGCAAATGGAGAGAAAATGTGACCGCTAATTCGCCTCTTCACCGCCGTTGATTAAGTGCTCACTAGAAACCCAGGGTTGGTTCAGACTGGTTGGTTTTATGGGATTAGGTTTGGAAAAATCATTAACAGACACCCACGGAGATTCTACCATGAAAATCATAAACAGAGCATTAGCTCTGACAAAGTACTTCCGTAACATATGCTGGATTTTGTGTTTATTTTAATTTGTGTGTGTTAAGTAAAGTTTGAAAAACTCTTGATACTTACATGCACTTTCCTGAAATGTAAAACCAAATCCGTTTATCTACTCAAAGAGTAAACAAATTGGGTTAAAAACCTTCTCTCTAAAATATTATTCGCACCCAAAGTAGCGCATACCGCACCCAAAGCACCGTCGCCAACACAAATTTAAAAAATCCATCGTCAGTTTGTGAAATCTATTATAAGCTATTTTTAATGCCTCTTTAAAAGTTTTACTCTCTTTAGTTTAGGCAGTAAATCGAAAATAGATTATGGTGACCACCAAGGGCAACTTCGATTCACTGCCAAACTGTACGGGGGAATCGAACTGCGTCGCAGGCGGACCTACTCGCCCACTGCAGCACAGAAGTCGTCTATCAGTGTTCTGACCGGTCCTGACCCAAATGTTTTCAAAAAGTTTACTTTGATGTTTTCTTGTACATGTGGAATGACCCTTACTACCAATTGCATTCCGCCATCTTAGTTTATTTCGCCACTTACAAACTGCATCCATGATTTCTAGATCAAACGGCTCTACACAATCTATGTAGAGCTGATAGAGCCTAAACATAAGTTTAAATTTGAATTTAAATTATACTGCTATTTGAAGTATGAGCAAAATCATCATCATCATCATCCTCCACAACCACTACCCGACTTTACCGAGTGCTGGCTCAAAACTGCCAAACTTTGAATTCCTAATTCACGCATAATTTATTTATTAATTTACAAGTAGACTAACAGTTACAATTAGAACGCCCAGGAGTCCGAGGTACATAGGACCTGTAGCCTATTATGATAGTCCGAGGTACATAGGACCTGTAGCCTATTATGATAGTCCGAGGTACATAGGACCTGTAGCCTATTATGATAGTCCGAAGTACATAGGACCTGTAGCCTATTATGATAGTATACTGGCCCCATCCACCATCTATCTGCAGTCTTTCGAAGGACACCATCTCACCTGGCCAGAGGGCATGCTACGCTATGTTTACCACTGAAGAACACATTTACCCCCACGGTAGTCGGTTCTTCGCGAGATATGGTTGACACACTTCCACTTCAGTTATAAAGTCGTTAAAAATAACAATAATTAACTTACATGGTCTACACTAAACAAAAGCAACTCTATAAGTGCTATGAGTGCAAAAATCCCTATAAGCTAATATGCATCAACCCATATTTTCCAAATCTGGCACCATTTTTAAAGAAAATTCCCACCCAGCTTTGTAAAAAAATTCAGTTAAAAAACTAAAAAATACTTTCAACAATAACGGCCATCATTTTCAAATCAAAATCTCAGGAATCCTAGCTTAAAGTAATTGCCTAGCATAAAAGTAGTCAAAGGCAATCTAAGTGATGTTTCTCTGCAGCTATGTGCGTAAGTAGTTAATTATTATAATCTAGAATGCGATTGACAATCTTTAGACTGACATCGAAATGTGTACAGTCAGCGGTAAACTTTAAGTTTCCTTTACAAAATACCTTTTCCACACCTATTCCGCGAATATCAAATCTTGAGACATCAAAGTGGCAGCGAGCTAAGGGTGAGAAATACGCCGCATTACTACCCATATCTTGTTGGTATTCCTTCCTTCCTTCTTTGCGGTTGTCCCCTGCCTTTACCATTCGTACCGCTAATGTTTACAACTCTCTGCCTGATTATAAGGCCCCAGCCAACTACGACCTGGGCTTCTTCTAGACAAAATTGATTGTTTTCTAGACCTTCGTGATACATTATCAGATACATCGTCACTTACCATCGGGTGATGTGGTCAAACAAAGGTCTTCACGATAAAAGAAAAGGTCAACGTGTGAACACTGGTAGCTCGAAGCTTACAAACAGCGAAATGTACGGAATCTGTTAATTTTTATTTGATTTCTCGCCGCTGGCAGACCTTCATGGATAAAGCCCACAACAGACGTAGCTATAATATTAGGTTATATAGTAAGCTATATATTACGGTATAGCAAGTTGCCACATACGATGGCTAAATAAATTAATAAATTATAGATTTTTGCAATCATTAGCTCTGTGGCCATCATGTCTTAGTATACCAAAATATATCGTGCTATATCTGTCGACATATTTTGGTGACGTATAAAAATATACTTCATAGCTGGTGTCTGATGTCACTCGCCGATTACTATAGAAAATATACCGTAATATACCTTGCTGTGATTTATTTTATATTTTCTATTTGACTTGTCTTAGTGCCTATTTTGTAAGCTGAAAAATGTAACGTAAAAAACGTTATTAAATTGAATTATTAATATATGTTATATCCATCCATCTGTTTTGGGCTCAAGAAGTATCTAGTAATTTGAGAGGCTTAATCAGTAACAGCTAACAGTTATTTAGATTTATAACTAGGATTAATTGAACGGTATCCACAAGAATTTAGTCTACCAAAGAATCCATAGTCAATCAGGACTATAATTGGCATTAGCCAAAACATTATCTTTGATAATAACATCAGGTAAAATACATCAAAAGTCGAATCCTTTTGCAATTTAAGCTGACTGTATAATTAGTGTGGATAATTAGATAAAATTGGATTGCGTGAAAAGCAATGAGGGAAAGGGAGCTAATGAAATTACCTACTTCATCTATCTGATGAAGAAATACAAGGGATTTATATCTTGTCCAGATGATCGGCTGACTTATCAATCTAATATTCCTAATTATGCTTTAATTAGATATTGTAATTCTAAGGGCCATTATACCACAATCCCACAGGCCATATCCACATTATATTACAAGATGTATTTGTTTAATAAAAAGCCAAGAGCGTTAGTTACGTGATAACTTCCATTTTCAAAGAACGTAACGCTTTGATTTTCGTTAGGTGTAAAAACTGCCTATATTTATTTAATTTCTCTTCTCTCGAGACTCACATATTAAGCATCGAAGGTGGCTGGGCTTGCCACCTTCGATGCTGGTACCGTTATAAACGATATCACAAAACAGATATAGCAGTAAGACTATTTCAGTGCAGGTTTAGTTTCAGGAAGCATTACGTTTAAAAGTACAAATATTTACGTCCGGCTGCGCTTACGCATCTGGCAGTTTAATATCGTAATGTAGGTTCCATATTTGGAACTTTCTAGTTTATTATCACAGAAATTAATGATCTTTGTATACATAAAAAAGGCTAGAACAACATGCAGGGTGAAGTGACTATAAGCTAGTGATTTTCTTGGCCTTACTTTTGATTATGACGAAAAATATAAACTCATACTAACTCACGTAGAAATAATTTAACCACATTGTGAGAATTAAATACTCTTATATACAAAGCAAGTAGGTGCAGTAAAGTCACAGATCATTACCATCATAATGAATGTCAGTCATTGGGTAACGCTAATTTGGCGTGATTGAAATCGTAATAACGTCGGTCAATGCATTGTTTCCGCTAGGGCGAGGCAACAGAAGCAATGATGATGGGTGCATCTGACATTAAGGTCAAACTTCCATTATATTCTAGAAACGAATACCTACGAGTAAAACCAGTGAAGAAGAAAAAAATACATAAAACTAAACAAGCGCAAGACTAATGTAATGACTCAAGTCAGAATCCTGAGGCCGAATTCTGCTAAACAAATCACTTGACTTTAACAAGAGTATCGTCTCAGAATGATACTCAGACTGTAACATATTGTTATTTTACCTTTGAAGAAATAAACTACAGATGAAGGGGCGCATATCAAAAGTGACAAGGTTCAAACCATTCTATTAATCACTCCAAGCAATTAGCACCGCTGCTGACCGCACGCACTATCTAGAGTTTCTGTCATCTATGGACGAATCTGTGACGATACCACTGGCATGGTAAAGATATTGGCTAGTAGGATTCGGCCTTTGACATGACACATGGCATAATATTTTTGAAGTATGTAGGTAGGCGAAATGTTTTGCATATTGTGTTAAAAATCATCAAAGTATACGGACCTATTTATAAAGCCAAAATATAGAAAAAAAGTCGGTAAGGTAATTAGAAAGAACCAACAAAACGGTGCATGACATACAGACATACCATCTGTCAGTCCAACCACGAACTCATTTTAGATTAAGTAAAGCAATGTTATAATTGATTCACGCAGTGAAAGTATTGCGAAAGTTTTGCCAGATTGCGAGCATGGTTGCAATTTTTTGTGTTAATTGTCTTCTGATTGAAGCTTATTTGTCTTGCGTCACGAATTCTTTTTATTGCGGCTTTTAGTTTAATTTGTTGAATTGGTGAACTGATTAATTTATTCTCATTTCTACAGCAGGTTTTATTATAGTTGCTGTCAACAGTATTTGTAATTGTTTTGTCAACATTTTAAAGTCAAAAACGGAACAGGCCTCCGTCTGAGGCACTGAGGGCTTTAGTCTGAGTTTATGCAAAAAACATTCGGATAAACGTAATCGAGAACCATTGATGTCTTCCACAAAAAAGGCTTAGAATAATAGTAGACACAAACGAAGAGAAGCCCAAAAAAAGCGATAAATGGGTCTCATTTCCCAATTCGTATTAGTGCTATCGTTAAAGCACTGAAGTTGTAAATATGTCAACTCAATCAAGGGAATTGTTAAGGGAGCGTGTTTTACCTCTATAAATAAATAAATAATGCCGGACAATTCACACAGCATTATCTAGCCCCAAGCCAAACAGAGCTTGTGTTATGGGTACTATGATTGACATGTTTGGGTTATACTTGGTACGCTCATACGGCGCAAAGGAAATACTTAGATTCGATGCAAGTACACAGTAAAAAATTTCTCGTGTGTTCTTATTTTTTTTAAGCACCAATTGAAGGCATTTCTGTGGCCAGGCTCTGTTGGAGTCTATCTACTTACTTTTATAACAACAATGCCGCAAACGCGACTGCCGCTTTATTTATTTACTAACACCAATTACATTAATTTCATGTCAATGTGCAACAAATCACACAAAATCATTCGAAAACTACCATCGCATTAAAAAGAAACGGTTGGATTGTTGTCATACTACGATTAGTAGTTCCTCTCGATCCGATAGGGGTGCTACAAGCGCTATATCTAAAAGGAAGGACTAGAATTTGATGGAAGTATTCGAAAGATAATGCATAGGTACAAGTTAATTTAATAACCAAGGGCCTCAGAAGTCGGTCCAAAAAAAATTGTTCTTCGTAGGACAGGAAACCTGTTAAAATCAGGGCATAAAAAGCAACGCATAAATATTAATCAGACAAAACATAATGTAAAGCATTATTACCTTAATGTAAAAATAATGAAAATTATTTCAAAAACCATATGAAAATAAATTAACGTAAAAGTACCAACAGCCAACCACAAGTTGTTATGTACAAGTATGAGGCGTAAGAGGATTTAAATTTTAAACTTGGAAGAAAACAATGAAAATCGGCCCTAACAGCAAACAATTTATTTGTTAGACGAAATGAAAAGGAATTAAAATGCTGCTTGTTGCTGCAAGACGTTAGGAAAACACAATTGAAAACAATAAATTTGATGACATGGAAAGTCATTCTAGAGAACAACAGTTAACTTATTCAAAATAACACAAGTATCTGAACCTTTGTACGTATATCTAAGTAAAAATACGATATTTGTTTTCTGCTAACCATGACACCGGATTATCCTGTTGGGGAATAACATAAAAATGACAAACTGTATGTTAGACATACGATAGATTGGCCAATATTTTATTTGTTTGTGCTCAAAGCTCCAGCGTACATCTTAGCCTTAGTGAGTTTTTTGCATCGATGAGTCACAAGTCAACGCTCTTGAAGGCTTCGATGGACTTTTTTAAAGCTTTATAAGTTTTGCCGCGAATGTAGAAAATATTATTTAAATTAATCCACCAAAGATAACGATCTAATTTTTGTTGAAGTTATGGAGATTGAATTTTTATTTTCGGAGAGTTTATTTTTAGGTGGAATTTATTAATATTTAATCATAACTTTAATACTAACCAAAGGGAGGTCTACAAGTTCGCATATTATGATGTGATACTGTCCTAAGTTAATTTTTACGTGATCTTGATCGTGAACACGCATGGAAGCAACCATGCAGATGGAGTTGCTGAATGAAAGGTTCAAATTTTTTTTTATAAGTATAGGCTACGACCCGCTTTCCCAACCCCTCGGTGACCACCTACCCGACGGGAGTAGATTTAAAATCAGCGCCGCATGTTTCTTGCATGCAGCACAAAGCTGAATTTACTCCTTTTGCCTTATGTAATTTTTGTTTTTTTTGTTTTTAGTTTTTAGTTTAGAGAGACATAGGCAATAAATGATTTTTTATTTTTTATTTTTTTATTTTTTATCTTACCTGATTAATAAAAACCATATAGACACATAAATTTTAATATTATATATAATAAATTCAATGAAATAAGACATCCACATGTACAATACAATGAATCGATCAACGATCCACTCCGTTTTTTGTAAAAAAATATTTTATTCCTATTGTTAATTCGATGCATTACTATCATCTTAAAAGCCACCACTTACAACCTACTCTAGTTTTATCGTATATAAAATAAATTTATTGTTATCATGTTGACCCATCTATCTTCGCTGCCGGTATCATTCCTAAAACTTTGAATGAGATCGTATTTCACTTCAATATTATTCTGTATTCTACGGGCGTTGCGCCTAGTAAAACATGGAAAAAATCATCTGTGTCATATTAGTATTCCAAGCAAGTCAAGATGGTGTCATAATCACATCTATTAATCTCACAGGAGGTACCTTATAGGGTGACATCTTGAAAGTCGTAAACGATGAAACAAAAGATTTGATTGTATCAGATTTTATGACCATAGAAATTGTAGTGAATTAGAGTGAGAAAAATGCAGCCTTGACATGCAGCCTTGACTCTAGTCTAGTGTGAAATTAATAGGTAAAGAAGAAGCTACGAATGAAACATACATACTGACTGAACATGAAACACCAGTATGTTCAGTCCATCCTAAGGTTGCTTGAAAGAGATCGCGCATAGCAATAAGGCCATTTTCTACTATTCTTAGCATTTCCTTCTGTATTGTTTTTCTGTCTTTAAGACTACATAAAGTTATTGTACTAACAATAAAGTGTAATCTATATATAAATGTAAGCATAACGCTTATAACAACCTTGCTCTTCAAACACCACTTGCTAATTCTAAAGAAAGCCCCTAATAAAAGCACGACACAAAACACCATCAAAAATAATTGACTGACCGAGTAACCGAACAAAAACAACAAAAGGTTTTGGAAAAAAAGTATGGGAAACGAAAAGAGCGAACGCCTAAAAATGTTAGGAGCGCACCTTGGAACGTACGGGAGCGGAATTTAAAACAGGACTCCTTAGAAGGGACTGGGAATGCTGGGAGACATGAAAAACAGTTTTGGATGAATCAGTTCTTGCTACATAGCCCGATAGAATGACCTGGTAACAGCCGAATCAAACTGGACTAGACAGATGTTTGGATAAGATAAACCTCATCAACCTCGACCTCTCTATTTGATTCCTCAAGAATAATGTTTATTATGATCTGCAAATATTTGTTCCGGCTCTGGCTGTTTTCTATGTTGTCTTTGGTGCTATGAGTGGTTGTCAGATAATGTCCTGCTTAATCTCATTTTATTGTTACGTACTTTGTTTTGAAAAGCATAATTTTGCTTCGTTTTTCTGCTTGTAATCTTATCAAATATTGCGTGTAAATCATAACGTTTCAATTTGTAAGCAATCATGCAGTTAATCAAAAATGTTTCGTCAAAATTTATTTACCTTGGTCTGTATATAAACAAGTTATGGACGTATTTAATTCGCACCTACTTCCATATTTAATTCTGAGCACTTAAATAAATTGTATAAGTGCAACTACATGCATAAATTGTATTATGTGAAAAATACGCCCAATTTTTGCAAAAAAGAATGGTCCATTATGCAAATGGTGTATAATGACAACCTCTGAATGTGAACATTAATTTAAGACGAAGCCGCTGAATGACACATAGTTTTTGTGAATGACCAAAAATATCGACGGTTATTTGTTGCATAATAATCTTTTTCAACAAGCTTTCAACAAACCTTTTCGCTAAAAATAGATTTCAAACTTTCGAATAAGTGATCCATATAAATCCAGAGATTCTGTCCGTTAGGGTTTCAATAACTTATAACAATCTTTTATCTCAACCATCCACTCAACACAAAACAGATAAAATTATTCTATAGACCTTATTATCCTTATTGATACCACTATAAGGTCCAAAATGCTAACTTTATCAACAATTATTTACCTGTTATAACTTTCACTGTCTTGAGAGCGATTGTCATTCTCGAGTCGGATGATAAATGGCGTTCGAAATTATAAGGTGGTCGAGACGAAATTGCTCCAAGAATCATAGGAACTGACCATTTTGGGTTAGATAAAAAACTTGAAGATGATATGGGAACGTCCTGTGATGTTCTTGCTCTTTTTATCGGTGAAACGAGAAGAATAGTAAACGTAATCAAAGGTTTACAACCGATAAGTTTCTGATTTTAGATCAATACAATTTTGAGTTTTGAGTTTCGAAAGGAACTTGGTTCCACATTGTGAATTCACGTTACTTTTTCAAAAAATTTAATTATATAATCCTTTATCCCACATGTGAGCAAAACCAACCAAAACCAGATTTTTCTCACTGTTTTTGAGAAGCAAAGTTCACGTTTTCGAGCGGGAGTGGTGAAAAATAAATTATTCTCACAAAATCTTTAAGAGCAACAACAGGCATGTGATGTAGAACTCTAGGAATATCCGATGATACTGACTTCAGATACAAATTTAAGTACTTGAAACATGAATCGATTGTTTAATAGTAAAAGGGGCGCGAAATGCGCGTGAGTACAGTTTTGGCGCATGCGTGCTGCGAGAACAATGCTCGATCTTGCTGGGAGGGGCGCACGACCCTTTCGCAAGTAATAATTCGTGAGCTATTGTTACTGCTATTGTATTGAACTTGTGTTCAGCTCTTAAAATTAGCGGGTATTTGTTACACTTCTGGTTCTCATTTCTGGTATCACATTATTCAACGGTTCATTCAGAGTTTTACGACCACTTAAATTTTTTTCCTAACCGCTAAGAATTCCAATTTCAAAGTACCTACCTATCGATATCGCGAAAGAGTCCATTGTTATCGGCTTCTTTGAACAAATCATTGTGTACACATAGAACACAAAGCAAAATGCACTGTGTATTATAATCAGATTAGCAACTGCGGGTCAGTGCGTTGGAACTAGGCAGATGTTGGTGCCCACAAACTGGTGTGTATTCTGTGGCGTGTCCGGAACCCGGCCGAAGCGTCGTCGTCGTCTCGTCACACGGGCCGCGCGCTCGCTCACTCGCGTCAAACGACCGCTCTGTGAAAGACGTGTACGCACGCGAACGTTATATTCAAAATTGTGACATTCGAAAAACTTGATCCCGTGATTGTTCAGTGAATTTGTGACACCTTGATTGGATATGACATACTGTGTGGATCAGACAAGTGCGTTTGATTGGATGGCAAAATGAATTCGAAAAAGCTCGAGTGCCTCGATGATGATGATTCCGTGGAAGGGAAGACGAGTCTCAGCTTTTTAGGTGAGTTTCCGTGTTTACATTCATAGTTTGTAAATACTAAACGGTGATATCTTTGACATTTATTGAGTCTTTGGGACGCCTAGAATGCTGCTGATAAGGAATGGAGTCGGTCAAACTATTTATTAATGAGTGTCGGGTCTTGTTACGATACTGCATACTTCAAGGATACCTATGTATTTTGATTAGGAACCTAGTTTATGAATTGCAGAATTGTATCTTAATATTCTAGCGAGATGCCTTAGTCACCTATTAATTTTCTAAAACACACAAATCAACTGTGGTTTATTATGGTGCCTCTTTACGGCTTTAGATAACTGTCATATCTCCAAAGTTACTTTTAAATCGCTGCTTTTTAATCGTTTCTATCCATCTGTAGCTCACAATCGAAGCAAACAAAACAATATGTAAAGTAGATTAGTCTCATTCTCATGAATGAACAACCTTGTAGACCTGTCCAAACTTGATATTATTTTGCGTTACACAATACATTGTCATACTGTCTAATATTGTGGGGGAGGCATTACTCATACATAGATCCAATAGGTACTCTACATCCTCTGACTCAGAGGATTTCGTTTACAACCCTGGTCGTACACCCACAAGACCTGAAGGCAGCAGATGAATCAGATGACAAATTCATTCATATTGAGAGTAAACGAACAGATGTTATGTTTGCGCATTGTTGTGCAGTGCTACAAATAGTTAATTCAGTGCAGCCCATAAAATAAACTGACAAGAGCTTTTATCTTATCGTTTGGTCTCAAACCCAAGTTATTTTAGCTTCCAAAACCTCGTCATTGGCAAAGCTTTTTAAAATGCGAATCAAATCGGCTGAAGCGATCACACTCTCCATACTATTTTTTATTATCAACAAAATGTAATATTTCATTATTATGATGGTTTGATAAATTTATCTTATGCCAAATAGTAAGCTAACGATGTCTAAAAACGTCTCAAACCATTACAATATACAACAACAATTCACGATCATTACTTGTTACTGAATGTAAATTATCATAGATGTTAACAAAACCTTCACTTATCGACCTGTGTCATGCATGTCTCAATGCATGGGCATCATTTTCTCCGTGCACTTATAAGACTTTCAAAGTGACTAGCCACGGTCAAGGAAATATTCCCCGAGGTAAAAGTACACACTGAACTCTTTATGGGGCCATGTATGAAACTTAATATGGCATACGCAGCCAGCGTTCCCGTAAGTAAATCGAGCCTTAGATGAACGAGATAAGAGTAAATAGCATCAAGGTTTCAAAGCGCCGACTTTGTATGCAAAATAAAAGTTTTCTAGCAAATACTGGTTGTGTTATTTATATGATACGCAAGATAGTTGAAAGTATAGAGATGACTTTTGTGGAACACTGAGGTAAAATTGCTCTTTACACCAAACTTGAAATTAATTTTTATTATTGGAAGAAGTCGTTAGCTTTATATTTTTTAGTTTAGAGATATTCTGACTTGATCTAAATCAAAATAAATCTGTATATTTAGGTAAAGATCAAATCAAAGTACTTTAAACGAATTCACGAATAACATTTCAAATCAATGTAGAATATAGCACCAAACCACCAACAACCGACTGACCCACAAAAATACGAAAGAAGATAAAAGAATTAACAAAAATATTACTCACGCAAAAACATAATACAAGAAACTGAATCAAGTAAAGAGACTTTGCGAGACAAAAAATAACTAGAGACCAAAGGAACGTCAAGGTTCCAACGTTGCTCGTAGACGGGCTAAATAAGAAAACAAAAAATTAATTGACTTTGATTTTTGCCGTCCTAAGACGAAATTCAAGGCTTAGTTATAGCTACCGTGAATAAACGAAATAGTCTTGAGAATAAGGCGCCCTTAATTACTTAACTTGATGAGAAAACATCAATCTTTAATACCCAAATTGATGGACTAAGTTGAGGGTCGTATTTTGTAATATTTTGCTATGAATATCTAATATTCTCAGTAGATTTATATAGCTTGGTTTATTTGTGTTTAAATCTTTGATAAAAATTGGAATTTTGAAAGTGCAAAATAATGTAGAACGTCAAAGTTTTTATAAAGATACATAATAGACAAGGCAATTAATATTATTTCCAAGGAAAGCAGCTAAAAGCCAACCACAAGAAAGATTTCGCGATCCAAAGATTTGCCATATAATGGTTTCAATTCAAATCCAAGTAATTAAGTGTCAGTTACAGCGACCAATCGTCATTATTCCGATATTCAATTCAATAGGTTCTTCGAAAGTAGCCAAAGCTATAAAATCTAGTGCTTTCACAAAGAAAGTGGGCTTGTTTAAGTTTTCATAAAAAATACCAATTGGTTTGTAAATTACTTGAATGATTGTGCAAACAATTATAGTCGAAATTGATTTTATCATCTTCTATAATTATGTTATTTGTCTTGCTTGACGCGCATTTTGCAATAACATGCATCAACGGAAAACATTTTATTCAAAACTTTAGGTTGCATCGTGCGTGAACCCACACACATAAACCGTATTGTAACGATGCGGGTACTGACGCACTTTGTACAAAAAATACCTAGTAAAGTCTGTGTAAAACGACTGGTACACCGGAAGTTACCAATGTCAAGAGATACTGCGTTACTGGAAGATTATGGCAAAAAATATAACGAAGGCGCAGTTTGCGTGAAACTAAATAGCTCAGCTATAGCTAAGCACAGAACATAAAACTAAGGTATATACTTAGTCGTGTACGAAGGCAAGACTTAATAAACGTATGGATAGAATGAACAGCCGATGACGTAGAAGTTTATTGAAAATTATTTGTGATTGGATGAATGGATACCTATCTTCTATCATACGATAATAATGACGATGCGATAACAAATTTCTTGATACAGTCTATCATAGTTATAGCACGAGACTTGTACGACTCACTCACACTCTTTATGACGCTAATGGTCGCATTTTGAATTGCTTGCCTAGTTTAGATCAGAGCACTAGGCGTTTACTGATACATAACTAGCTAACTTATGAGTTTTCTGTTGCTGTTTTAAACAGTGTTTTCTTAATTTACAACAGTAATTTTATCCAAGTCAATAGTTCTTTTTCTTCTCGAATTGACGATGACAAGAGATTTCATCATAGATTTTGTTCATAGAAAGAAATGGCCACTGTAATAGCTGTAAATTAAACACCTGGTAAATTAGCGACGATGATCTCAGACATTTTGCGTACAATAGTATATATCATTGATAATCTGAGCAATTAATAATACATCGCAAAGGGGCTTGTATTCCCAATTACACACGAGTAATAATTTTCAATAATTAAAGCGATAAACTTATTATTTATGTATCGGTGTTGTGCCGGCGGTGGCCCAGCTTATGTCATGGTGGTGTGGACTTGAACATTATTTGCAAATTACTGAAGAAATAAATCAAATTACTCCTCCTTCTGGTACCAACATATCTATTAAAATTTTATATTCAACTGAATAACAACTTACAGGATGAACTAGAAGTTCTTCTTCTTGTTGATTTTTAAACTGTTTCTTATATGTAATAACTACTATAAAACTATAAAAAATTAAGTTCAAAAATGAAAGAAAGTTTAAATTGATGGATGGATTTTAAAATTAATTGTAAACAATATGATACAAGATAACAATGTTGACATCATAACGTATACAATAAATATCAATAAATGTATATTTTGTACAAAATATTGAGAAAATGACAGACATTTTCTATTGTCACCATAAAAAAATAATGTATACGAAGCTCAAATCTACGGCTTTTTATCGTATTCTCTTTACAAGATCATTACACGAATAATCGTTTAAGCCCGATTAAGCACTGATTTAATATTTTACCTGAGGCAATAAACGTATTTAAAGAAAAGACAATTTCTAGTAAATTATAGTTAAGTAAGTGGTCGTTTTGAGCATGAAATTAAGCTTTCACTACCTTCAAATACTAGGCAGACCATTACAAAAAGTTGTTCAGTATGATAAAGTTAATAGCTGCCTAGCTCCTAGCTAGATAAAACACAGGAGAAATCCACAAACCTGATGACTATTAGCATTAGCTGCAACTATTAATTTGACTTTCTTTATTAGATAAAACTTGACCTAACATTTTATACAGTAGAATAACCTATATATTTCATACAGGTACCGTTCTAGAAAAGTTCACATTTGCTTTATTTCACGTATTATAAATTGACTAAAATTTTATAAATTTACGGAAAGCATATCTAACAATCTATATCCAAAAATCGATTTTGTTATTTAAGTTCCAAAATATTTCATTACGCAAACAACAAATAAAATTCACCCTTCAGAAAGCGGCTCTTTTGTAAAATTAATTCTTAGACCATAGTTGAAATCTAACATAAAAATATTCTGCCTATAAACCGACAGGTCGTTACACTCGATTTAAATAGGATCAATTGATGGTATAATGTATGCGCCTCGTCGGTGCCGCAATAATATTAAAATTTGGTTGAGTGTGCTGTGATTGTCATAGAGACATGAAATTACAGAGAGACAACTTTTATTTCAATAAACTACACTAAAAAACCTAACCTATGTATGTAAAACTCAGGACCAGTATTCGTAGCGCAGTTTGGGGGAGGCCTAAATTCAGCTGCGGACGTATACGGGCTGATGATGATGATGCTGTAGGTAAAATGGAGAAATATCATGGGCTAAGGAAAGTACTTTATGTACTTACAAAAACTTTGGGATCGAATTAATTCAGCCGATTGTTCGCACACTTTTTAACTTATCAAGTTATCAATGATTTAATCTCTTGTCAAATAGTTTTTTTTCATGCCGAATTGTCGATGACAAGAGATTTGATCATTAAAAATGAAATTACAGAGATGATCATTATTAACAGCGTAGTTATTAGCATACAAGTAACTCGCCGTAAGTAACCGAAACGTTTTTAATCCTTAATAAAGTCTTTACAGCTTTGGTCTTCCGTGACACCCCAGAAAAATACTGTCAATGTTAAATGATACATTACCAAGTTTTGAGAAAGCCAGCTAAGTTTATCCACACCCAGTTGAACACACTATGGATCAATGGTCCCGCACAAAGGCTTAGCTGTGTGCATCTGCGTCAGATTTTTCACGACTACTAAGCTAATGAGATACTATGATGGGAATATGATGTTCATCTCTTGTGTTGGTATTTTACATTGTTGAGTCTATTTGTATTGATCTGGTTGAACAGTCTATACTTCTTACAAGTTATCCGCTTTATACGAGTTGTTTTATTGAGTTCAATAACAAGGCGCCTTCTATTTTATCATTATTATCATTACAATAGATCAAAAACGTCCACTGCTGGACATAATCCTTCCCCATAGTCCACAAATAGCGGTCCTGCGCCGCCTCCATCCAACAACTCTCTGTGACTGCTAAAATGGCGTTGATCCATCGAATGTGCACTTTATTTAGACCCTGAATCTCTGTTCATGGATCTTAAAAATGTTTTCTATGTCTTGAAAGGATTTTCAACATATTTATCATTATTAGTTTGTATATAGATCTAGTAACTGAAAGCTTCTAGTAATTATTTTACCAATATTTAAAGATTCAAGTCATATCTGCCAACTTTCACATCTTTTTGTTATTCATTGCAAACAAAAATCACTGTCCAGTTTCATGCACTCATATTCTTCGCATTTCATGTTTCGCATTATGCCTCCGAGTTTATTGCTGTCTTTATTACTTTTGATATTTCTTAATGTCTCAAATTCCCTCGCAAGATTTTTACCCTTATTTCGTCAGGTGTTGCGTTGAAATTCCATTGCGTGTAAACTAATTGTCACTTTAGGTCTACCAGGGTACCCAAGGTTGTCAGACGAGTCCTTAAAATGCATTCCAGTAAAACCAGTTCTTACTCTATGTTAACAAGAGATGGAAAACAAAGGGGCCTAAACAAACTGACAGAAAACAGACATAGAAGGCACACATACTAATTTGTTTCATATATATTTGTTCAGCTTTTACTTCCATATGAGGAGATTTTGAACAGATTTTTGATTCTCTAATATCTATCTATTTTTGTATGGTATCTTTATGATGTGGTAAATAATAGTGTCGTCAGATAAAGTGAACGTGTAACTTTTAGCCAAACAAAGTGCAAAGAGAATAGAACCTTGCCTTTGAATGCATTTAAGTGCAGGTGTTGCAAGTACAGGTATTATGTTTTGTCGTGTAATCAAATTCAAAACATGAAACTAATCGTTACCACATTTATACTGCCTCGTGTCTTACATATTGTGTATCATAATCTTTCAAACAATCGGAGAATTGTCAGAAAACGTAACATTATTTTTTTGTTTATATGTACAGCTTTGTATAAAGGCAAAATTGCAAAATTCACTCGCAAAACTAGTACTGCAACTTTGTATTTCATTCAAAGTTAGGCATGAATAAAGATGGTTTCCTTATTTGGACGCTCGCTTAAAATGATCAAGAGGCCAGTTTGCGTTTTGGACGCATTTGAAATTCTCATAAAAATTACGCAAGAGTTGGAAGCTTGTCAATAAAACTCTACGAAGACTGTTTTTGATTATCATTGTGTGGGCTTATAAATTTATTTTTCTACCTTCAAGCCATTATTTTCTTCTAATTTATTTTATTCTGTATTTCAGTATCTATTAAACCGTCGCAAAAGTATTGTACCTAATTAAATTAACCGTTTAGTTATCAATTTACCCACAGTTTAACGATACTCATCTGCACAGGTAGCTCGAAATTGAATACTCATTACTTGGTTTGGAAGAGAAAGTAGGTTCTTCTGAAATACTGCCTTGCGAAGCTTTCTCAGAGGGCCTAAGCCAAATCATATTATTTCTATGCGGTACGTACTATGTGGTTAGGTACGAATACAATATATTCCATTCATTTCATGAACTAGTCCTTTCGTAACATACATACCTATACAAGTTGTCTCTAAATTACGCACATTTGCTTTTATCTCAGCTCGGCATGACACAATCTCTATGTTTCTAATATCTTACGAAGCATTTACAGTATGAATATCAGTTGATAGCTTTCTATTTGCATTACCTGTACGGGTCAGGCCGAGACCTTATGACTACCTGTCATTCAGTACTAGTTCCATATAAACGGTCTAAGAGATCTCTTCATTTTGCATCTAAGCAAGTTTCACAAGATAATTCAAGTATTATGTTATCTTATCTACTTTTGCTCATTATTTATATTTAAATCTCTAAGTG
Source organism: Eupithecia vulgata (assembly GCA_946478455.1). NCBI lineage: Eukaryota > Metazoa > Arthropoda > Insecta > Lepidoptera > Geometridae > Eupithecia > Eupithecia vulgata. The sequence continues at coordinate 3,054,286 of OX297869.1, read as the reverse complement.
GCCTTCCTCTATCAGTTTCAATTACCTTTGCAATTTTCTTCATACATGGCATATTTCCCATGAAATAATAACATTAATTTATGTTTTAACAATTACTAGTATCTGCAGCTCCACGAATTGAAAAAAAAACTAAAACGTCACCTGGACGTTTTTCCAGGTATTAGACCAGAAAACTATGTTGGTAATGTATTTTGGTCTTGGCTAATTCCAAGTTATTTTATCTCTCAATCGTTAAAAATAAATATAAAATCAGAGTAACCAAAAAAAAAGAAAACAAAGGAATTCCAATCGTTTTAAATTGCGAAAATCTTGTGTACTTCTAAAAAGAATGTAGCAGCCAAGTCCAGGATAAATACTTATTGCTTTCATAATAAAAACTAAGATCGCTGCTTCCATAGCCGCAAAAAGTGCAATGTACTTTAGAGTTATAAAAATAGCCAGCTTATTGAATAGCGCAAGTTAGTCTTGCAATGCAATGCATCAAGAGTTCAATAGAATCACTTTAATTTCAAGTTTTGGAGATTCAGAAATTAAATATTATGTGAATAGATATACCTAATATATGTATATAATATTAATTAATATAAAATCAGAACTGAACAAAACTTAAAATTCAACACTTTTCATTGCCAGAGTGCTCAAAAGTGAAAGGCCCTGATTTTTTACCAAAGTTTTGCAAAACCGTGCTGTATGCTGTTGCGAAAATTAACACCCATGTTTACGCGTATATTGCCTGAATGCATGTTTGCCTTTTTCTTGTATAATCGCTGACGTGATTGTATTTTTTATTAGTAGCTCTTTAGAGGATTCACATAACTATTTATTTATTTATCTATTATCAAGTTTCATTACAAATACGAAACGTGTTTGGTCATTTTGTTGAAAATCTAGATAAAGATATAATACAGCAAAAATTATAAAGCTGTCTTTATCGTCGAAATAGTTAGGATCAAAGCGGCGGGAGGTGTAGGTTCCCGTAGATATGTGTCTTAATTTTACATCTCGGTCTAACACCAGCTGCCAACAAGTGCAAGGGGGATGGAAGAAGGCGCAAGGTAGCGGGGTGCCAGCAGGTTTCCAAGGAAGTCAAATGGAATCGTCAAGTCATCGGTCGAAGATAATGTGACGCAAATGTTACCAACTGTTGTTTCTTGGGAACTTTTAATAAAAAGCCCTAAGCTTTTTATCCCAAATTCTTAGTGTTGCAACCGGCCAATGATAATCACTTTCAACGTTTGAATAAATTCTAAGCGAAAAACAAGCGAATAGATATATTTATTTAATGGGAACCTACTTACTTAAAATCTTTAAATGACTTCAGTCCCAGAAGCTTGATAGACTAAAAATCTAAATAAAAAAATAACGGCGTATATTGCCGCTTACAATGAAACAAAGACTCTTGCTCTCTGTAAGGACAAAGGCTGACAAGAAGTTATGTTACAATTACAATCGTGCTGTTCAGTACAATGTATATTTTCTTGTAAAGATCTGTTTTTGGTAGGTATATTGAAATGAAAACCGATTAGAAATTAAAAGATTTGAAACAATTTTTAATTAACAAAAAAATTTGAAAAAAATTTTTTTTTATTATCAAAGACTAACACTCCCTTACAAACCTCTGTGGTTTACTCAGTGTCATGAATATTAGATTTTTTGTAATAGTATTTTAGTTGGTAAATTTATAAATAAATAAAAAACAACAATTTGAACACAGAGTGTTGTAATTTGGGACGTTACGAGCACGAAGCAAATGTTACGAGTACCTATCATGACGATGGATGATTACTAAAAAATATATCAAAATGTTATTAAAACTTTACACTCTATATAATTTTATATTAAAAGCACCGAAACAGATACGAGACCCTTTCAATTAGCATCGCTCGGAGCACAAGACTAAAAGTTTTTATTCGTTCCCTACCACCCACTTTTTATGAACTTTTTATGTTATCGACAGGTAATCAAATAAATAAAAGTCTGGGGTAGAATTTGATACTTTGAAACGTCAGTTCTGATACCATTTGAATGATATTAAAACTATATTTTCACATTTTCAAGCAATTAAGTTGTTATGTCAGTATAGTTTCTGTTGAGTTTTTTAAATTGTTCTGTAAAATCATATTGTGTTCTTAAGTTCCTGAGGCAGCCTGTTTCAATTTCTTTTTTGATGCCATAAATGTTCAAATTAATCGATTATAGGTAATTTTCTATCGAAATTAAATTTCAAATTATTCAAAGATGTTCTTGAAGGTTTCCATACCCTGGATGTAACTTTCGAATGCGTGTTAGCCTTTCATTAACAGAATCGAGATTATAATTTAGAAAGCATTAAAACCAACTGATTAAAGCCTATAATGTATTATCATCGACTTTGAATCAAAACCATCCTTGTAACTATGGCTTAAAGTTGGTTTTGATGTTTAAGGGGTTGGTCATTTGTCTTTGCTTATTGGAAGTACTGTATGTATGAGATTTATTGTCTAGACAATTAGCTATTGATTACCAAGATTGGTTTGCGTTTAATCTAACAATTAATAACGCGGTAGTTGATTTTGGTTCGATATGATTGCTTTATTAGGTTTGTCAACGGACAATAATGTTAATTTGAACGTTGTTCGATGTTGAATACTATTTATTTTGCTTATCACATTACATTACCCAATAGAACTATAGGGAACTTGTAAAGTTATTAACATTATCAAGGTCCGCCCTCTGACGCCCTTTTCTCTGACATACATTATAATATTCACCTTGCAACTCAAGCACATATGTATATAAACAGAATTTAAATTATAAACCTTGACTTCTGACAATAAAGCCTTTGTTATACTTGGAAGTTTTGAACTGGTTTGTCAAGCAAAAGAAAGTCATGCCCTGATTACGGTACTTGAAAAGGAATTGTGAATATGACGAAGCCACTTTGTAAAATGACCAAATTATGACATTACAGAGATTTAAGTTTTACTTCTGGTACTCTAAAGATGTTTGTTATTAAGTGTAATTTTTTTAAAGTGTATCGATCGTTCCATCTTTTATATTTTAAAAGAAAATTTGTGTACTCTTTCGGCGATGTCGTTTAAAAAATAGAAGGGGTATAAAAACTTATAACCGCGTACTTAAAGAACGAGATTGAGTAGCGGCATCTCACATGCTTATAAGACGTCTATCTCAATCTCATTCTATAGGTATGCATGTTATACTGGTAGATCTAATAGACATTGAATTTATACAATTTTATATCTTCTAAATAAGAAACAGTTAAGTAGGGAGTTACGGACGTGGTTTCTAAATAAAAAGTTTTTTTTTTTAATTTGTTGGCCTTTCACTATACTGTAACTGGGTTCTGAAACAAGCGTTCTTTTATATCACGAAGAAAAGTCTCATGAAAAATTCTCGTAAATCCCATTAATTCTTATTTAACATTTGTTTGACCTCGGAAATTATCATGATCTTTAACATTTGACCTTTGCCAGTCCATATAGTTATTTCAACAATAACATTATAATTTCAACCCGTTATTGATACTGACCTGATGGCCAGCGGCGCAAAAAGCTGCGTGCACGCAGTTCGTGCATTCTACTGCCATAGAATTTCTTATAGAACCTCATCATTATCAAATCTCTTTAGTAATAATTTTTTAACATTCTTGAATAAACTCGCTGTGATTCTAAACTTAAATAATATGATTTTACTGTTAGGAAACGTTAGTTTCATAAACTTATGTCACCAATGTTTTAGGATAATTATCATAAAGCCGCTTGTTGGATGCTGGCCTTATTTTGATGTTTACCATCATCTCAAAAAAAACAACTTACTATGCTTGAACATTCGATGTTTCACCAAGCTAAGTATAAAAGGTGTTATTTCCAACTTATAACAAAGCTTTCTGTACGGTACCAGTTCTGTGGTCGCGTCGTGCCTGCTTTAGCCGCGTTCATTTGAGTTATGCATTTGCGGCGTGCATTAGCAATAGAAAGTTCTGGATGTTCAATCTCTGAGTTATGATTACCTTTGTTATTGATTCATGATGGCGTCAAAATGAGGAAGGCGGGATAATGATTTCTGGTCTTATTTCTGCAGTTTTATCGTCTTCTGCTTCGTTTGCTTCGTAAATTGAAATAAGTGGGCATAAACTAACATAACATAACCGAATACAATTCACATTTTCATCAATAAACCTATAGTTTAAAAATTGACATTCTGCACTCAACTATTTTTAAGTAACGTCGTGCAATAAAATTATAATCATTACGGTTTACGGTTTAAGATATATTTATTCTCAAAAGAATTTACAAAATTCGCTTACTGAGAACTTAAAAAATAATTTAGTCTAGTTATTGTGCCCTAATGCGTAGTGTGCTTAAAACTAAAATTATAAGTAATATAAAACATTACATTTAAGTTCACAACAAAAGATATCTATGACTATTTTTTCTCTCTTTAAATGCCGGTAGTTAGTTAATAATTTACAAATACAATGGCTGCCAACGCTAGAAATGTTATGAGTCACAGTGCATAAAATGCTGTAGATCAATAAGAAATCTGTTAGTAAGTTATGAATCAGTTTTTTTATAAAGTATAAGCTAATTTTTACTAAAACATAATAGAAAAGTGGGTATAAAGTTAGCAATTGATAATACCTAAAATTACGTTAGTGTCTATAGAACTTTATAAATTTTATTGTTTATGTTAAATGCTTGTGGTTTCATTATGTTATAGTGTTTCTTGTTTTAGTAAGATTTCTTTTGTCTTCATTATCTAGTTTTTTGACTGTAGGTACTTTGATTATTTTAGGAATTCCTTTTATGTACTTTATAGTGATATCTTTCTCTCCATTTTCTAATCGTTCCTTTAGCTCCTTTTGAAGATTAAGCAAATGCTTTTGTTGGTTTGGTGTTTGGTCTGCATAAATTTTAATGCCATCGACATTAAGAGATAATTTGTTTCGTAGTACGGTTTTTGCTGTTTCTTGCGTATCAAAATAAATTTTTAAAGGGCGCATTTTCTGGTTATTGTATTTTCCAAGTCTAATTACTCTGACAGCTTTTGGACAGCCTGGAACTATTGTTTTAATTATTTTGTCAGTTTCACGTCTATCAATTTCGTGTCTTTCTTCTTTATTATCAGCATGAGGCTCTGGGAGTCCTGTGATTACCACGTTCTTGCTTCTTACCGACCGATCCTGGAGCTCAAGAATCAGTTCATCGTAATTGGTTGAAGTTAATAGCGATGATTGGTCGGCTGGGTTGCTTTTCTTGCATTTCAAGCTCTGGACTTCGTTTTGTAGAGAAGTAATTTTTTCTTCGTTTTCTTTGACTGTAGCAGTCAAGACCTCTAATTGTGTTTTAAATATTTGGTTTTCTGTTACAAGAATTTCTGTTTTAGTTTGAATATCGTGCAATTGATCCTTTATTGTTGTTATGTTGTTGCTTATTTTGTTAATTTCTTCATTATGATATTTGGTACATTCTTTTAGAATTCCGAGTATTTCTTGCTTGAACTCGCTAAATTGACGAGCAAAATCAGCTTCAGGGGATTTCCTTTTACGTAGATGAACTCCTCTCGGAGCTTTATCTGTGTGGTCTGTATCATTATCCGACCCGTCGAGCTGGGAGCTGCTGCTGCCAGTAGCTGGAGTAATCTTGATACTTTGTTCAGAAGAAGAGCGTACGGGGTTCATATTTACAAGTTTATATGTGTTGTATTACGTGCGTAATGGATTTGTTTGGTCTTACTGTATAGGAGTATGTTTTCTTACACTGTGGCAATGCTTTTTTGTCCAGCAAGGTTTGTGCGAGCACCGGATAGCCGATAGTTGCCGAAGAATCCGAAGATCGCCGAAGTGTAGGCCTTCCTTGTCTGTTTGTATATTTAGATAGCGAACACTGATTATTCAAAGTTATACTGTTTTTCTAACGCAGCAAGGTTTAAAATAGTTTAACTGCAATTTAATTTTTACGAGAGAAATTTGAAACACGTCTGCTCACTACGCCTGCGGGCTACGTATCTCTAATCATTCTCATATAATTTCGTATTTAAATTCTCATATAATTTCGTATTTACTTAAAAACGCCTTTCCTCATCTTGTTTGTCAACTACTTAAACTGCGTTTAATAGTGGGGCGTAGGTGGTTGCCAACTTATGAGTGGGTTGTGGTGAAATTGGTATGTCACTTCCCATAATGTTAAGCTTTCCCGTCCATTCATTGCCCCTTCCTTTTGCGTCAGGTGACACGTACTTTGAAACATTTTTTAACACTGATTAATATAAATAGGGCATCTGTACGTATGAGTATGACAACGACTTTGCATTTTTTATCATAAGTAGTAGGTAAGGTATTGTTAAACCAATTTACCTTTGAATTTTGTAAGGCCCATCTCCGTATTTTTTACATCGTCACTTTTTGTGATACCTCTTTTGCATACAATATTACAGAACCATTGTATATTTTCATTGTCCATAACACAAACCCACCTTACCCATAAAATCTCAATCTCTGCTTTCCCATCTCGTCCAAGCGATTACCTCTAGCCATTGCTCATTGTAGTACAATCCCCATTACTATAGGCTTCGTGGCCAAAGACCTTCACCATTTGTATCAATACAGCGATCGCAGAATATTCAATAGAAACTGCTATCAAATTCCACTCTAGCCAAACGAAAATTTCTGCATAAAAATGTTTTTACAAACTGAAGCTGATGAGATAATTAGTTGTGGTGAAAGTCTTTGATTAGCAGTATGCATATGTAAAAATGATAAAAGCATTGTAGTGTTTGCAAACAGCGATGAAATATAGAGCTATTAATTCATTGTAGACTTAGCAGAAATTAAGCTTTGCGGTTTAACTCAAATCCGAAAACCGCTCCGCTAAATTTTCTATAAATCCAGGATGATAAAAATGTTGATTTAATCTCAAATTTTTAACGTTACTCGTTTTAGGGGGTCATGGGCGAAACTGAAATAGGCTTAAACTTACTCTTTCCTGAATTGATAGAGTTTCTTGCAATCCCAATCTCTATTACATTGTTTGCCAAGTACTGTAATATTATAGTATTATTATATCTATGACTAAGGTAATAAAGATTATTTCCGTCCAAGTTCATTGTGAACTTATTTGAAGTGGTATTCACCAGCAATTCTCTTAGATGGACGAGCCGATACTGGCTGCGTAATAAATTGGCCGCCGACGTCGATTCTAAATGCGTAAATAGATAAAGGTACACAACTATTGCAAGGAGTTACATGGCATTAACTGTCTATGTGCATGAGTTACTTTTATTTGACACATACAGATTACTGGTTTCTTGAAGAATTTTGATTGTTATTGGTTGTTTGTCGGTTGATTATTTGAGGCGGGTACCTATTTTTAAGATCTTTCGTGAATTACGACACCCTTGTTATGACTTTGGTTTATGGTCTCATAACTGTAGTATCTAACCTTTTTCCATTAACTAGGTTTTACTATCGATTAAGTACGTACTTACTTGTTCACACCTGCAGATTATTTTGGTTTTACGATATTTCTTAGTTATTGAGCTTCTGTTTTACATAATTTCAATCTATAGTCATTCACACATGCTTCGCTAAAGAAACACTGACTTGTTTATCAAAGAATTTAACCTTATTTTCATTGGCTTTAAGATATCACTACTAAGTTTAGTTAAAGTTTTAATTTTAGCCATTTCTCATGTCCATTCTTGTTTTGAATTCTTTCAAGCAGGTTTTCTGAAATAAAAAATTCAAACATATGCTTCGAAGGTAGATCTAAAAGTTCTTTTATCAAAGTTATTGTAATTATGTCGATTGAAGTTTAAGCACGCCAACTATGTTTGTGCTTAATCGACTCTTAAATATGACTGTCAATTGCCTGTGTGATTGATGATGATAACGACCAGAGGTGAATAAAACAGTTCAATATAATGAAAGAAAGGGGAAAATTCATTGAGACTATAATCATAAATATGTATTTGATACCAATAACAATATTCATTTTAAAATGATCCTCACCAAAATCGTTTTGGTATTATCACTCTACGCGACGTAAACGATGCTTTTACTACTCAAAGATGTCTGTAATGAAGATTTCACACAAATCCTGACACATTTCCTGTCTTGGAGGAACCGAACATAACGGAAAATTTACAACCATCCGCAATAAATCGAGCGCATATGAAAGCCCTATAACAAGATATGAAAATAAATTATTTGCAAGACCTTTAGTAGAGAAATCCAGTAATATAAAGTATTAAACATCTGGAACCCCTCAATTTTGCTTGCTTTCACTGACTTATTGCATAAAGGTATATCTAAATAGGTATCTTAGCCTAGAGGTAGCTGAGCGTGGGTTCCGAGTTCCATGGCCAACACAAATGCATTTTATCTATTCCGGAATGGTTCATCTCATCTTTAAAACAATTGCCTTACTGTAGATGAACCACGCGAAATATCTCGCATTCTTCCTTCGAAAAATAATTATGTTTTCTGCTTTCAAATGTTAACATTACTTGCATTCATCCCTTACTTGTCTTAACTACTCCGTACAACCACAGGTACAACTATCTTCAATTTATGACGTTTAAATTGCAACAACAACAGTATTAATACATAAGGCTCATTGTTCAAATCGTTACTTTATTCGTAAATGTCTAATTCGTGTCGTACGTATATCAATATCATTGGTCATCATTAGTAAAAGCATCTAAGCTATCTTGTAAATGTATGTTGGTAAAAACTACCGGTCACTTACCTGTCCGTTTCGTAAGCTCTACAAATAGATTCCATTACAACATGTAGTGAGTTCTTATCTCAAAACTTTGAAGTTTTATTTCCTGTGCTTGTAGCTACAAACATTTGTTTTTGGGTCAGTCCCTGACTTGTTTTGACACGTTTTAGACTCGCATTATAACTTTTATCACTTATATTGCATGTATTTCGTTTCTATCCTTCCTTTATAATTTCCTTTGTTATACAGCTTTAATTTATTTTTATGACATACCTTCCGTTGTTGATATATCGATGGACCTAAGATTTCCTACAAGTTGTATTATAATTTACCCTAAAGTACTATCAAAAGTCAAAACTTAACCTACATCTTAAGATTTCACGGATATGCATACCAACTATGGTGAGACAGATTAAATTGCACAGACATTTCTGCTCATCGCGTGACTTTCTATTCCAATTAAATCTACCTTCAGGTATTGATCTCCAGCTTCAGATAGTGACGATACAGCTTTGCAATCAAAGTCACCGCCGTCTTTACGGAGATAACTGTTTGAGTGCCTATATTCGTTTATGATGTTGATAACTTGTTTATTAGTTCTTGGTAGTCTGAAGCAGTTATAAAGTTTTTTTTTACAAAATCTTTTATTACGTTATAATTTCAATCTATACTTCTGTAGGTACTAATATTTTAGAAGCAAAAATAAACACCGATATCTGTCTGACTGAAATATTTCACGTCTAAACGGCTGGGGGCATCTGAATTAAATTTGTCAGGAAGGTATCCGAAGGATATGGGGATACTTTTTATTTAAGAATAGCATGAGTTAGGTCGTGAGCTCAAGCTAGTTTTTTATATAGTTAGTTGTTTCCAAATATAGTTTAGGTAAGTACTTGTACCTATGCAACATTCAAGTCGAAATATAAATGTATTAATATCTGAGTTGAATCAATTAGTAAAAATATACAACGCTTAAAGCTAACGCGAACGGTAATTTTCATATAAAGTGTTTAGTCAGGTTTGTGTTCATAAAAAAAGGCAATATATCGATGAATTCTAATATTTATACTTTGAATGCCTGATTAGTGTTAATAAATAATTTATTAACGAGTAAGCTGATCTGTTAACATCAATAGGAATGAATATCTGACGCATTGATTACCGTATTCAAAATAGATGAATGGAAATGACGACGTTACATTCTGCTACAATCTTTAAAAGAAGACAACTACGACAAAACTTATACATTATATTTAAAGGAGGACAAAGGAACGAAAATAATAAGAACATTCAAAAAGAAATTAAAAATAATCCGAAGACATGCTTGATCACAAAATTCCCATAAAGGCATTATTCCCTTAAAAGTAAACTCATCCAGACGTGCCTTAAATAAAGAATCTGAGGCTTATTCCTCAAGGCAAAAAGACTAATGTCAAAATCAAACTACCGTATAATTCATGAGGCATTCATATCCTTTTACGGATACACTGGAAAGTGATCCCGAAACTGAGCTTGCAGCATCGTTCGCCGAAAATGGTGAACAATCCATTCTGATCCAGTTTCTAACTTGAATTTAAACGAACAACCTCCATTTTGTATTCCATGAATAATAAGGTTTTGATGTTATTGCAATACTTGGCTTCCTATCGATAGCGGCCTACTTTTACCCATACTCTGAAGAAAAGGTCAAGCCTTTAGAATTTAAAACACGAAATTAAGTTATGTTGTGAATATGCGAGTAGTTTTTCGAGGTTCCACACAAAACGACAAATTTTCTGCGCCTTATTTAATATTTCTTACTGTGTAAAATTGAAATATTAACTAAACTAGTACTAAACACAAACAAGTCGCTCTCGCTAACGCTTAAGCTTAAGCTCCTAAACAAAAAATCTCATGAGATCCTATAACATTTAAAGTATGGTTCAGATTCCATATAAATGTATGTATAATTAATGACATATATGTATGTGTGTTAATTTACTAACAAAGAATAAAAATCTCCAAATAGAGGTAGTTAGGTTTATGTGCAACAATATTTTAAAGACCTTAGTCATTGTAACATGAGACGTGCACTTTGAACAGAAGCCATGCTATGTCACTACTTCTCGCTAATATAGTGCAAGGTTATTTAAATTACATATTATGAACGTGAGCGTCTGCTCTTGAACACTGGGGCATTTGGTTTTTCTCTATTTATTTACATCTCTGCCACTTCAGTTTACTTCTTTTCATTTTAAGAGTTTTGTCGATTAGTTTCCTATGCAATGTTCTCGGAATCTGTTAAATCAACATAATCATCGTCAGCCCGTATTCATTCACTGATCGAGATAGGTCTCCCCCAAACGACGACGAACAGTGGTTCTGACACGCCTCCATCCATCGTCTTCCTGCAATCGTTACAATGGTTCATCGAGTTAAAAAGTTACCTTACCAGTAACCTTACCAAATCAATTGATGACCTCTGTGGCGCAGCTGCCTGCGACGCAGGAGGTTGCGGGTTCGATTCCCACCTCGGAACAAATGTGTGTAGAGATAGAGAGATAGAGATAGAGAAACATTTATTGTGTACGGTCTGCAGACATATGTTCAGGGTGTTCTGGTCGTTTTCTATGTATAAAAAAAAATATCTATCTATGTATTGTGTTATATTATGTATATCAGTTATCTAGTACCCATAAAAGGCTCTGCTTAGCTTGGGGCTAGGTAAAGTTGTGTGAATTGTCCAGCATTATTTATTTATTTAATTGTTAGCCTTACTTAAAAACTACAAAACATTTTATCATTATCACAATTAGTTTCAATTTCAACATAAGCATCATCGTTACTTTTATCTGTATTATCTTTCACTTTCATCTTCGCAACGTTTTCACTATCTATGCCTATCATCAATCTCTTGTCATCGATGTGCTTAAACGAGATCTAAGTTATCATTGAGATACTATTGCGAGGTCTACATCGAGTGTCGACTTTACACAGCATTTAAATCTGACATTGAAATATCTGATAACCAGTATCATCATCCTCTACCTCATCATCATCGCCAGCCCCTGCCTTATCTTCTACATCAGCCTATATTATCCCACTGCTGGACATAGCTTATACCTACCAATAGTACCTATACCATTTTTCCAATGTGAGCAATTAAATGTTATTATATGAGCCTGAGTGATAAGAGAGCTACTACTAAAAGCTGTACTCGAACTTTACTCCAAAATTCTTAATTTTATTTTTTACATCTTTTCGCCCACCGCACTGGTGTTTCCGGGATTTAAAAAAACCCAATAAATCCCCTGTTTTAAGGCAAGAAAGAAACAATTATCGTTCAATGAAACGTTATTATACAGTAATTTATATCCCGTAAAAACTAAATTATGGTATATTTAAAGGGTTAAATATTTAGCCCGATTGTTGAGTATCAGTACATTTGGCTTGAATAAGCAACAAACATACATCCATTCATCCAAATTTTAGCATTTATGTGACATGTGTCATCAGAAGTAAAATGGTAGAAGCAAAAAGTATAGCACAGTCTCGGAATCAAACCTTTAATGTAACAATTAGTTACTCTGGCCACCTGGTGTTCGCAGAGGTAATTGTTTTGATTGATATGGCCATTACGTACCGTGTTTGAATAATTTAAAAATATCTTGGGTGCGGTATTGACATAGAACATACAATTGTATTTATGTAATAGTTCTTGCTCACTGTAGGATCTAAGTACTTACATAATACTAGTGTTCTGGCACGGCTTCGCATGGGCATATTCTATAGCCTATGTTCATTAGGGATAATGTAAGATTCTAATGATGAAAGATTTTTTCAAATCGATCCAGTAGTTTCGGAGCCTATTCAATTCAAACAAACAAACCTTTCCTTTTTATAATATTATTAGTACATATGAAAATCTTTGTTGTGTTAAAAATTATATCAAAGAACTTAAAACAGAGGTTTTTTTCAGTTACCTAAAGAGTTTTTGATTATTTCTCGTTTTTCCTGCGGAGCAAATACATCGCTAAAGTAATTTGATCCAATAATTTGAATCGGTTTAAAAGAAACAGACGTCTGTCCTACTGAATTTACCACAACAGTAAAAGCTAAAGGTACACCACAATAAACCTAATTCATCCTACCTTCAATGATAGTGCTTATTTCATTATTACCTACAGTAAAACCTAGTTTATCCATTGCCACAAATAGAAATACAGTTATTAAATAACTATTAAAAGGTCCTATAGATAATTATTTAAATGTGATTCCTAAAGACAAGTAGCAGAGAATATAATTTAAGTAGACAGGCTATTTGTTTTGATACAGGTACTGAGTTTAAGGCTCGGTTTCAATCTGGTTTATTATTTATTAATAAGATTGATTGTTAAAATAAAGTGCAGTAAACCCACTGCACTTTATTTTAACAATCAATCTTATTGGGTACTGTGTTGTCTGACTTTTAAAACAGTTTTTCAATATAGGAGAAGAATAAGAAGATTTTTTTTTATTTTTACCTACATAATATTATATACATACTCACATACTTAACCTCAATCTCAACAGTCTTTAATAGTCCACTGCTGGACGCAGCCCCCCCCCTTATAATCGCCCTATTGCCTGTTATCTCATAGCATAGGGGGTAATGCCCATAATCCCCACGCCGGGCATGCCGGTTGGGGATCGCAGTTCGATGGTAGTCCCTTAGTCGCCTACGTAGGTCGCCTATTACGACACCCAAGGGAAAGTTTGGGGTAGTGCAACTTACATTATAAGCCCACCACACGGCTGACTTACATACTTGGTAGGTTCTATAACTTAAACTTTATAGTACCTATACAAAAATAATAGAATTATAAAAAGGAATATAAAAATGATGTAAAAAGGCCTCAGCATGTGTAGCATTCGGCTAAGCCCAATATTATACATACGTTGATATAGAAATAGTTAATAAGATAAGTTTTATTCCGCACAACTTAAAACAGTATATATGTAGCTGAAGGATTATCGAAACAATGAAATTATTGCACACCTAATACTAATTTAAATCAATTCATACAATTTCTACAGTTGATATTAGTTTTTAAAAAGTAGGTGCATTTCTAGTAAATAGAAACAAAATTTATAAAGAACAAATAGGACATGTCGAAGCAATATTGATTACAAACATTCTATTAAAGCGGCTATGTATCAATCAACGGTTGACAGCCTAAGGAAAACTGACTAAAGAGACACCGCGAGCTTTTAAGACACACCTTGCATACACAATTTTGAGTATAAGATTTCTACACTAGCTACATAATATCAAACCAATAGTTTAGGATGATAACGTATAACAAAGAAATATGTATCTAACCATGCTCATTCCCGTCACATCCCAAAAAGATTCCCAATCACATCCAGAGGCATTTATTACATTTAAAAGTGTGTTCCCACTCACATCCACGAAAGGTCAGTCAACATAAGCAGCTGCTTGTTTACGAATAAATGATACCCAGAGAAGCTTCTCTGGGTATCATTTATTCGTATGATGACGACGATGTTCAATCTTTAAGTTGCAAGTCTAAAATACCAACAAGCTATTTATTTAATAATAAAATTCCCACAGAAGAAGAAATTAATTGTTATGTAAAATGATTAATAAACGTTCATTTAGAAAAATATAAACAAAATATAGAATATGATTCATCAGAAGTTAATCTTAGTTACAAAGTCAGCATTATAATCAGCAATATAATCCTAAGTAATGTATGAAACGCAAAGACATGCAGCTTTAGACATTGCTACAGATAAACCCCAAGCAATCGTGACAAAAGAAAATGAAAACACAATTACAAATAACTCATTCAGTAGAAAGTAATGTCCACGATCTCTTTCGAATACTATTCCCACTTTCTCACATTTTAACGCAGATACCCCATTGTATGGTAATAGTATCCCTGTCTTGTTGATATTTCACTCTGCCTTTGTATCGGCTATAGGTGCAAATGAGCTGAGTGAAAGACGCAAAAACAAGAGATTTAGACCGAACATTCTTGCATAGATTTTCCATTGTGAGGTCAAATTATACCTATAGGTAAAAGTTTTCATAGTGGTTAGCGAAATTTTAATTATTATTTTAGAATTAGCCGGGGAAGGTGCTGGCTTAGAACTTACACCACTCCAACTTTTCCCGTGGGTGTCGTAAGAGGCGGCTAAGGGACATACACCGGGGGGCGGGCAGCAGAGCCTCTTGCAGAATATATCTACCACCGAACTGCGATCCCCAACCCGCATGCCCAGCGTGGGGATTATGGGCACAACCCCAATGAGATAAGAAAAATCAGGGGGAGGATTGTGTTTAGCTCTGGACCATTATAGGCTGTTAAGGTTGATTTTGAGGTAGCGAAATTTAACGATCGCAAATAAAAACGTACAAATCGGAATTTTCAAAGGTCTCATTTTGGCCCATCACAGTAACAAGTGAATTTTTCAGGAACATAGCAACATGATATCGTTAGCAACACAGTGTTTCTTTGTTTATTTGTTTCTATTCTTTGTATAAAGTCCTAATGTATTTTTGAAGCTTCTCGTATATTTTTTGTAACGAAGTATCTATTTTTGAAATGTACATATTTCTGGATTCAAATAAATGTATTTTCCTTCTTTTTTTTCTTTCTTTTCTTGAGCCGAGCGATAATCGCATATACGAAAAAATACTTGTTATGTTGATCTCGACCGTTCTGCCAAAAAGGGTACTAATGAGAAAGAAAAGAAAAACCTTGCATATTTTTACAGAACAGCATACAGCAGTTGTTTTACCTTACATCCAAATATAGTTTAGTATGAACGGAACTAAAATCGTTGCTCAAAACATAATGTAAAAAACAAAGAAGTTTTGTCAAAGAAGGAAAACCAAAGAAGTGAAATCCAAGAAAACAAAGAAGTTGTGTCAAAGAATAAAGGTGTTATAAACTCAGCTTGTCATATGGAACACAATATACCTAATTATATGGCTTCATAATTGATGACTATGAAATGAAGGATATCTTTACATAAGTTACATGCAGCGTTTAACCGCAAGTAGGCCAACTTGAAATCTTCTCAGGTTGTAAAGCTTATTATTACATATTACCACAAGATGATATTCTGTTGTTTAACGGTGGCATTGTTATGAATGGCTGTTTGTAAATAGTGGCTTCAAAAACTATACAACAAACAACAATAATTGTTGTATAGTTTTTACTACTAATACGACTTATCAGAAAACCTGGAATCGGTAACCCCCATATTTGTACTGGTCTGTCGACAAGTTACCCGATTACACCGCAATCGTCTTTTATGTGACATATATCATTTTCCTTAACATCCATCAAACATCTACTGGGCTTTATTTCCTTTAAACCTTACAAAAGTCTTGAACACGTCACAAACATTCAAATTACATAAGTAAAACTAAGAAATAAAGTGATCACTTTGTTTTTTTTTGTGAACTTCAATATTTTTAGGGTAAAATAAATAAGCGAACAAAAAGCCTTTGTAAATTACCTTGTTAGAATGTTAGTTTTTTAGTTGGAGCAAAAGTCATCCCTAGTTTTTTCACCTCTAGATAATCTGATTTTGTGTCCTTTTTACCAAGGACATGTTTGCCAATTTGTATGAATTTATTCACTCAATTTATTCACTCTGCACGAAGATGTCATCACTGACAGTGAATACAGACAATTGAATGGCTGACGATGACGCCAAATCGTCGCCAAGTGCGAAAACACAGAATGAAAAGTTAGGATATGTTGCCGTCACCGAGGCATCCTGGTGCGGTAGCTCCTCCCCGCTGGCTATATCTCGGTTAACATAAAGAAAGACTACAAATCTTTTCTCTACAGGATATATTTAAAGTGCTAAAATCAAATAGGATAGTACTAGTACCTTCAACAGGGAGTTGGACCTTTACCTGCAAATTTCATTAAATATTCTTGCATTTACAATCAGCACAATTTATTCCGCCATGATGTCAGTCGACAGTCGACATTCTTGATCACGTAATCCAAATGTATTATTTTGTTCGAATGTCATCAAGATTATTCTTATTAACAAAAACAAATACAATCGAATAAAAGAAACAGATTATAACTACTAAGTATTTACATTTGAAATAATTGAGATAACTGCAGACTGTTTTAAAAAATCTATAGTTGGCTCAACTGATCTATATATCGATACCTGTCGGAAGCGTCTCAAGACGCTGGCAGCATTGCCCTGCTGTATAGAGATGCGCTGCGCCTGATACTCACCAGCTTATGGGTCGCAACGACCAGACACTAAGCTATTTTTTTTTAAACCTGTAGACGGTACTAGGGTCTCGACTCCAAGCAAATGGGGAGCAAATGCATCGACTCTTATTATCATAGATTTTTTTAATGTGTTTTTATTTCTTTGTTACAGGTATGTACACCAACTTATGCTCAATACAGATAAAGTAAGGTATTTTAGGTCTTACTACTGAACGAAAACTTTTTGAACTGAACGCGCCAAGGGATCTATTCTCAAGTTTGCTGTCTAAAACTGTAAGAACCTCGTACACTTGTCGTATAACCTATCATCATCATCAGCTAATGCCCACTGCTGGACATAGGTCTCCCTTTACGTCTAACCTATGTCAACCGAAACTCAAATTAGTTTAGGTTTCGACAGAACAAAGATTATGTTATGGTGTAACATACCTAAGTAAATAGTACCTACATGACAGATCAATAAAACAACCATTTGCTTTGGTTGTGGCAAAGTCTGACATAAAAAAGCTGAGATAGCTTCAAAAGTCTTAAACGAAAAACACCATAAAGCCAACAAAGCCATACATTCCAATAGCCCAATACAAAAGCTCAACGTACCTTCATTACATACAAAAGCTCAAAGAACCACGAAACAATTGCATCACAATCACATTGGCCATCAGATCAACAATTCAATATCGGCACTTATCTCCGTAATCAGCTGACATGCTCTTAGAACCTCGTGGAATCTGTTTGAGAGCCTGTCAGTCTCGAGCTTTTGGCTATTGTTGACTACTCAATGTGAGAACCTTTCGATTGAACCGTTAGTTTTTGCTTTGGGTGCGCTTGATAAAAAGAACACTCGTAAACGGCATCTAGCTTATTAAGTAGAAGGTACGGAAAAATCTTATTAATACGTCTACCAGCTCATCAGAACGCGCTCGTCTACTCGCTGTTTCCGAGTGGGAATCAGGACTTTGGTTATATGTTTTGCCTTCCAAAAATTTAGGTACCCCTTTAGACAATAACTCATTTCGGGTGGCTACCTCTTTGCGTTTAGGTTCTCCTTGCCTAGTGCCACACCGTTGCCAGTGCGGTGAAACCGTTGATAAGTTCGGTCACCATGAACTGGCATGTGTCTCTAGTGCAGGACGTGTGTCCCGCCATGGTTCAATTAATGACATCATTCGTCGGGCTTTTACCAGCGTCAGTGTGCCAGCTACTCTAGAACCACGTGGCCTAATGCGAGATGATGGTAAAAGGCCTGACGGTATGACTCTGATTCCTTGGAAGATGGGTCAGCCTTTAGTTTGGGATGCTACGTGTGTAGATACCCTAGCACCTTCTCATCTTGCAGGGACATCAGTAAGGGCAGGCTCCGCAGCAACATCAGCGGAGTTCCTCAAACGGCGAAAATACGCTAGTCTTGACAGAGGTTACCTATTTGAGCCGTTTGGGGTGGAAACCCTAGGTCCTTGGGGTCCTGGGGCACACGTTATCTATAAAGATCTTACAAAACTACTAATAGAGTCCACAGGTGATCGGAATGCTGCTTTTTATTTCGGTCAACGAATTAGCATTGCCATTCAACGTGGCAATGCTGCCAGCATTCTGGGCACTCTGCCTTCTGGTGACGGCTTAGATTTTTAGTAAATAGATGTAAGTGTAAATATTAGTTGTAATTATTTTTTGCTGTTAAATAAGTAGAAGAGGGTCTTTAAAATTATTGGCTATACTATAAATGATGAACGTGTGGTGATGGCTTAGAGTTTGCATATACGCAACTTATTCCACGGGTGTCGTAAGAGGCAACCAGGGAAACCAACTGGTGGGCGGGCAGTAGTGCGTCCTGCAGAACAGACCATCACCGAATTGTGATCCTTAAGTTAAACCACCTGTCCAACGTGGGAATCAGGAATCATAAAGAATAAGAGAACGGTTTGGATAACTTTCAATTTTTCTCTGTAGATGGCTCTAGCGGCGCTTGAGCCGTAAGAGGTCCCGTAGATTTTCGACGAAACCGACTAAGATTTTGTGGCTCAGTTAGTTGAAGCACACCCGTACTGAGGGTAGGGCGCAGGTTCAGGTGTAAATTTTTGGGATATTATTAAATTTTCTTAGACAATTTAACTAGTGCGAGTACCTAAATAAAGCAAAAAAGCCAAGAAAGATGGCTGTTGAAGATTAGCAAGAATGAAGACTTGTGAATACGGTTGACCATATGCTCTGCTTGGTCTAACAAGTTTTCTTTTAAAATTTGAAGAAAGCCACCTTATTACCTACTTGGTAAAGATGTGGCTATAACAGGAATAATTTACGAAGTCTGGATTAAAAATCTTCGATATTGTATTGAACGGGGAAAACAATCGATTTGTTATTAGAATCAATAGTAACACATAATGTAATATCCTGTAACTCTTTTAACCAAGCCCTAGCGTAAATATTTCAATAGATGTTGGTACACTTAATTACATAATGAGATTCTGGCGGTTTGTATTTTGAAGTCAATCAACAATACAACGAGGAAATAAATAGTATCAATAATTATCTTAGTCGGAAGCTTAAAGAAACAACGTCGTTAAAAATAATAACAATAAAAATATATAATACTAGTAAAGTAGGTACCTACTAATCTCATTCATAAAATATTTAAGTATGTCATTGGCACATCGTTAGTGATATGATAACCTGTTGACTTCTAGTTTAAGATAAATTCATTCACAAACTAAAGTGAAATTGTATTAAAGTAGGGTTCGGACTTAGAATTATCGATTATAATTAGGGCTTGGCTAAAGCCTAGGTTTGGTCAATTAATATTAAATCTCTGGGTCTAAATTATTAATTGAAATATAAATCCATGTAGCGAGGTAATAATTTACTTGGAAATATCGATAGTTCTTGTTAAGTATCGATACCTTAGAATCGTAGAAAATATTATAAAGAAATTTCAATGCCTCAGTCAGTTGATGATATATTTTAGATATATTAGAGATTAACACATTCACTGCCCAGTTTCGGCGGTGCGCCGCAGCCACACAGAGCTCTGAATTAACAAGTGCGTCTTGGCCCATGAAAGTGTACGTACTTAACAAGTTAACTAACTATGCTTAAATCATGTTTTGTTACTTAATCTGATATTATAGGTCTCTGCGTGCATGTAAAAGTAACGTGCTTTTATCCATCCCGGTGTGAAATAAGCCATTCAAAGAGTTTTCAAATGTCAATACAGGATGGGTGATTTTTGCATTATTCAAACACAACAACAAAAAAGTACAGTAGTAATATGCAATGGGAGCGTGGAAGAGACGTTGCCTTTTTTGTAGGTATGTAAATTCGTTTTCCATCTAATACGAGTAATATCGCGTTACATTATGTAAAGACCTACAGTTAATGGTTTTTTCTTAATCTTTCTGTGATTTAGACTTACGTCCCTTTAAGTACGGTAAACTTTTTATTCAAGATTTCTTTAAATACTACAATTTTAATGTTATACAAAAGATTACTTACTCATATCGTTCATAAATAAAGTTCTCGACACATTTCAAACGCAATAAAATCTAAGGACATTTTTATATGACTCAAAATCGATTAAAAACACTTACCTCTCACAAGCCTTGTAAAAAACACTCATAACTTCTCGTTCACCTAATTGAAAGTATGAGTGTATTCTCTCCCAAATATGGTCACGGCCAAATCTTGGACGTAGGCGTATGTGACACAAAAAACAAAAGTACCTACAACTTAAAGATATAACAAAACGGAACGTCTGTAGTGAGAACGGAAAGCATACGGTGGCCAATTCGCACCCACACTCTCATTTAACGGACTTTTGGGTTAAATTATGTGAACTTTGTTTGATTAGAACACGTTTCAAAGTAGGTGGAATGAATTCTGGATGAAAGTATAATATTTTACAGTAAGTATTTGATTAAAAAAATATGCGTGAAACGAAATCGAATTTCGCCGGAAAATAACGTATTTTAGAAACTGCTTCTGTTTTCTGTATATAGTTCATGCATTGTTTAATTAGCCAAGCCGTTAAGATATCATTTCACGGTTCACGGGTCAATCAATTTCCCTAGATTTTATCCGTAAACCCAGTTATGTAGAGCACGATAAGATTCAAAGGTTAATTTTACTGTCGCTGAAGTGCAGTTTTAAAATTACTTACGAGACTTGTCTCAGTTTTGGCATAAGTAAGTACTTACGCAATATTTAATAATAAAGTTTTAAACATTTTTCTATGGAAATCATTTTTAGGTAGGTACATACATGATCACCAGCCTTTACAAATCCACTGCTGGACAGAGACCTGTTTGGCATTTTATTGGTTCTTAACATGAATGCCATAATTTTCACGTTAAGCATGGGTTGGGATGACAGTTCAGTGAATTGTCGATTAAATTTATCATTTTCGTAGGACATCTAGTAAAAACTGTAGTCAAAAAAAATATCTCTTTTGGTATTATTAATTGAGATTTGTTCTAGCAGTCGATGTATCCATAAACCTGAAATCTAGAGCAGGCAAATTCAATGGCGAATTTCGTCATCCTTTTGCACAGACACTCTGGCGTATTTCTACACAAGTTTCATTGATAGCGCAGGTGGGCGGACTTGCCCGCCATTCATGTGTTGGGCAACATTGCCCACGCGCTAACGGTGTGGACTAAACCACTAAATTACTTCGTAATTAATACTTTTACCGTAAATTTTACGGAACCCAGGAAGCCATCAATAATACGTATTTTTTGAACTTGTGTTTATTATTCGACCCTCGAGGAATATTAGAATTTTAATTGTTGGTCATATTATTTTAGTGATAGTAAAATTTTCATTTGAAATTATTTTAATAAAGTTACAATAGATATATTAATCAAATAAATACAGGCACTATATTCAAAAGCTTTTTTTAAGTTGTTATTTTACTGAAATATGAATTCCAATATTCATAAACACTAGGTACCAAAGAGTGTCAACTAGACTAATAAGCAAGATGATAAATTATTTATCATCTTCAACATTATCATATCAGCCCATACACGTCCACAGCTGGACATAGCCCTCCCTAAACAACGCCCCAAATAGCGATCCTATAGTCCTGTATGGTTGTGTTGCTACACACAGCTGCTGTTGTCCGAGTCAGTAAAAATCAGCCATCACTTGCCAGTGGCATCGTATTGAGTTTTATTTAATCGCCCACGCGACACTTGTTATAACGGGTACTATGGATAAATCAAAACGAGATCGTATCATGATTGGGAACTTGTTTATTTACATTTATGAGGATTTTAAATAAATTTTTTAAAACACTCAATGTGTCAGCATCTTTCAAGGAAAGCGGGCCCTCAATATGTGTTTAGACTTACCATGTTTCCCATCAGGCGAGGTGACATCGAGCGCAAAACCTATGTTATTTATTAAAAAGTGTAAATAATCATTCTCACTTATAAGTACATAAAAAAAAACTAAACAAATAACATGGAGGTTTTAAAGCTAAATTCATTTACAACCTTTGTTGGTGTTACGGACGTCTAATCGGTTACAAGCTTATTTTTTTTTATTGTAAGCCTTTGTTATTAAATATATTTAGTTCTATCAATACAAGATAGGTAGTTACTTAGTATTTTTAGATTTAATACCATGTAATATATCCGATGATCCTATCCTTACCATGTTGTCTGGCATAGATCGCTCTTGAGCGATAAGACCGCCAATTGTCATTTATTGTTTATGTGTTTCATTTGTAAATTGTTTTTAGCTTAAGTGTGCAATAAATGTATTTTCTATCTTTTCCATCAAGTTGTGTTAAAAGGTAATTTTTGCTACTAAATTTTTAGCCAACAAGAATTATAGGAAACTAATAATTTCTTGCAAGCACTACTAATTTTTGTTCAATGACGTACCTTTTTATTGTGTTTTATCTTTGTTTGATCTGGTCCAACATCCAGCAAAAAACAAAAAAAAATAAGTTATTGAATAAATATTTCATATTTCAATAAATGACTATTATATCTACGGATCAAGCAACAAGAAAGCTCATGTTAAACTCCAGCTTCCTAGAAAATGGAAAACTTGTCTCATCGAGTCCGCAGTTTTTATCCGACAGTGATGTATCTAATACACGAGATCGTGGAGCTAATAGGAATAATTAGAGGCAATTTACAAGAGTGAATATAGGAGGTGGAACTAGTCTCGATGTGGAAGGTGTGTTCTTGCATGGTGTTTATAGTATGGTATAAACTTAGATCAATGACCTGGATACCAAGCTACTTCTGATTTTGCCTACACTAGACGCTATAAGAATAATAAATCGTCGCTTTTGAAATACGTAGATACTGTTTTAAATTACACCTAATAATAAATGAATAATTGAAAAAACATATGGCAAAGAAAATAACAATCAAATAGTAGCAATAAATTTGAACTAGTATTTCCAATTGAAACAGTTGAGCTAACTGCGGTTGCTAACAATCTACAGATAGCTGAACTGATCAATATACCAGTCGGTCACTAAGACGATAGCTGCATTGCCTCGCTGTATGGCAATGCTGATGCGCTGCGCCAGATACTTACCAGCTCTCGGGTCGCACGTCGATTCGACCAGACACTCAATTATTTTTAACTCGGAGATTTCGACTATTATTAAATAACTTAGGTTATTCAATTCTTATTTGGTTTGACATGCATAATACAATACAATACAAAAACACTTTATTGTACACCAGAAAAAGAACATTACAAAAAGACATATTACATGAGACAAGTACAATTATGGGCGGCCTTATTTAATTTTTAATTTATTTATTTATTTAGAACTACCAACAGAGGATACACTTAAAATCACAATAAAAAACACATTATCGCTTAGAAGATCGCTTCCAGGCACCTGACCTTGAAATTACTACTTTATACTACCTATATATTATAATTTAAACTCTTTTTTGGTCATTATAGATTAATACAAGTTTTTTTTAAACCTATCCATTTCTTATCCCTATAACCTATATAAATTCTTAAGAAGCTCACTCGGAAGTTAGCAATATTTGCTGTTAACTTTCGACACTATTCTGAAAACCAAGTACCGGAGTGAAAATTAACCTCGTTGCCACATCGTGCCTTTTAAAATGTCAATTGTTATTTAACTGTCTCGTTCGTGATTATTAAAAAGCTCGCGCGACGCCGAATTAAGGACAGAGACGACAACAGGAATCAGCTGTCGTGCTTATTGTGACGACCATCCAATGTACAAGGTTTTCGAAGGTTAGTAAGTCGTTTGTAGTGAATTGTGTTAGATTTTACAATACGTTGCCGGAACATATCACCAAACTAAATGAACGATCATTTAAAATCTATTTAAAAAAGACCTTACAGGAGAAGGCTTATTATAGTACTAAAGATTTCCTCTCAGATCTCAGAAATGTTTGGAATATTAGTACTTCTTTGTTAGTTATTTTATTACCTAATTCTTTTTTTTTTAAATATTTTAATGTTGTTTTATTTTGACTTTTCTAAGTGCACTGTGGAATGCCTATTGAATGAATGAATTTGAAATTGAATGAGGAAAAATTATCTATGTGAGGTTATCAGGTAGAGATCTTGACCGACAAGGACGCTAATTGCCACTCAAAGAATCAGAACTCAATAACTCTCTATTTACTCCATCAATACAAAAAAATGTACACTACGAAAAGGTCAAATTCATATAATTAAACACTGACATAAAAAAAGTAATATTTTGGATTTCTGTCATTTACTTTTCACGACGTCTGTGGCGCGGTGGGCGAAAGTCCGCTTGCAACGCAAGAGGTTGCGGTTTCGATTACCGCCTTATGACAAATGTTTGTACAATCAGAATATTTTTGTTACGGGTATTCTGGTCGTTTTCTACGTATGTATAATAATAAATATCTATCTGTGTATTGTATTGTATTATGTGTATCAGTTATCTAGTACCCATAACACAAGATCTGCTTAGTTTGGGCTGCATAGCTGTGTGAAATGTCAAGCCCACGGTTTGGGGGAGGTAATATTTATTTTTGTATTTGTTTGATCGACCATAGGTAGAAAAAAATGAACAAAAAATTTAAAAAAAAATGAAATGAATGAATGAATGGTATGAAGATATAGAATTTCACGATAAGTATAAGCTAAGTATAACGTGTAGGTACACGTTATACTTATCTTATACTTGTCGTGAAATTCTATATCTTCATCATCAGCCTGTGTTAGCCCACTGCTAGATGTAGGCCTCTCAGTTAATATTATGCAGATTAAAAGTAAAAATTACTAATGAATAAATTTTACATTAATCACTTACACGCGTTATTGACATATTGATTCAACAGTGGACGTACAAATACAGGGTACCAAAATAATTGTATACTAAGCCGAAAAGGACCCCGAGGAGATCAACTGTAAAAGTTGAATTTATGAAAAAATAAAGAGATTTCTCTTTATGTTCGTGTTTTTCTTTCTTAAATGAAAACAACATTTTTTGAAATTTTAAAGGTTTTACATATTTTGTCCGAAATAAATGCTAATTTGTTGAAAGATCAAGCAAAAAACATTTATTATGGGAAATAATTTATATTTTGGAAAATAATACAAGATTTTTTAAACAAAAAGAATTTGAAAAAGAATTCAAAAAACCATTTTTCAAAAGTTGATCCCCTCGGGGTCCAGAATGACCTTTTCGGCTTAGTACACATGTAATGTGGCACCTTGTATACATATATGCCGATGAGGTATAACTGGACAACGCAAGCCGAAGTCAATATCGACTCGTGCGCATGACATATCGCGTTACTACAAGTGGGTCACTAAGAAAGTGAGTTTAATGGGTTATGTTACGTAAATCGTGGCTTTTGTATGGCAGGATTGACAGAATCGGTTAAAAGCAAAAACTGGTTATGATCGATACCAGACAGTTCAACTCGAACTGAGATCTTGCAATCTGCATTGCCTTTCTAATTATCTTGTCAGTTTTGTTGACAGTACCATTGAAATTCTTTTAATTTAGTATTAACTTCTTAAACGCAAATAAATATGTGGGTACATTATTATGTACCCATATATTTTATTACTGCGTTCAGTTTTTCAGTACACATGGGTACAAAATACCACTGTATATTCGTATCACACTAATATGAATAAATGTGGAAGTTTGGATGGCTGGAATAAAACAGTCTTACTTATTCCACAAATCAGTTCTTTAGGAATAGAATAGAATAGAATACTTTTTATTGGCTCACACACACATACACAGTACACAGAAAGATACAAAAAAACATAAAAATAATATAACATAAAACAAAAATATAAATATGGATATAAATAAACTTACCGCATACAAAGCCGCGGGCAGAAATTAGTCTGAAATATTTCTCAAAATATATTAATTCTAATCGACCATTTCTAATCCATAATAGAAATTATGCTTTTAAAAGGCATTGTTTTTTAGTTCTCATTGGATCGAAAGGGCGTCACCCCTTTTGATCTAGACCCCGGAATTTTTAACCTATATTTTTCTCAATTCTACGGTTTTTGTATTATAGTATGTAAGCCTTTGCACTCTGTATCTCTAAGAAATTATGTAAGTTCCCAAAAATTGTCTATTTCAGTAGGACTCGAACTTACGCCCAACTGCCGAAATCGAAAGTTTTTGGGAACTTATTAATTTCTCACAATCTCATTTACCCTCGATACTAAAATCTCGCTTCGCTCGTCCAGTAATAATATTAATTTTGACGTTTGACTTTGATTAGGTACCTGTTTATAAAACAATAACTCATTCGTATAACAAAACGGTTATAGTTAACGGTTAGCTGCAAAAACGGTAAAGGATTAACTTATCGGTCACTCGGAACAATGGTACCCATGAGACGAGACAATGGGGCACCACCGTTGATAATTTAGAAACGGTTAGACTGAGGAACTGGACATAGAAGATATAGCCAACAAATTACTACATATTTGTAAGTTTACGATAAGGGTTATTATTTACTTAAACAATTTATCATTTTTCAATTGACTATTGTTAAATTTTGAAGTATAACGAAACTTACCTACAAATCTATTCGGAACAAAACGTCAAAAATCGTAGGTAATCAAAAGTAAGTAACGACTTTCAACAAATTCATGATGAGCACTAGGTACTGTTTTGCTTAAGCCAATTATCACGTTGATGCTCCTCTCGTATAAAATGCTCAAAAATGGTAGGTAGGCAATAAAATTTACCAAAATTGTGGTATTTTTAATGTCACGACAAAATTCGGTAGCATTCGAAGAAACCATTAATTTACCAAACGACAGCAGTTTGGGTCTGCTTTATATTTTCATCATCATCCTTAAAAAGTAAGTGTCATAAAAAACGGTAGCCCATCTGTGCAAATACCGTCAGTTGGTAGGAACTTAGGTACTTGACTTCTATGACCATTTTTACCAGGCAAATAACAATTCTGACTCTTTTAAATAAAGTTCACTATACTATTTCGGAATGTAAAGCCTTGATACGACAGTCTTTAGTCAAAAATGGACTGTGCGACTAATGATAAAGAGCATAAAATAGCAATGGAGCAGGATGTCACACAGTAAAGTTTTATGCAAGCAATTTTTAGGACAATGAACTATAAGTTTGGGAAAAAATGTTAGTACATGTGTGAAAATATTTGCGTTGATCTACAGTGGGTATGACTCACTTGGTTTTTAATTAGACGTGAAAACGGTTAAGTTGGTAAGTCAAATATTTGATGGAACGATATAACAAACTTAGTTGTTCCCCATTTTACAAACTAGGTACCAAATATATTATCTTATAGCCATTTCACGTAGAAACTCATTTCACGTGAAATTTATTAAAAATCTCGCAATGCGTGCTTCATTTCACGCAATGTTTATTAAGATGGTAATCAAATCAAACTCGAACTCCTTTACTTTATTGTTTTAGGTTTACAAAATAAGCACTCAGAAAAGTCATTTTTTGCCATAAAAGGAACAAATAAGATCTAGTATATTTACAGTTGAAACATGAAAAAAAAAACTGTCATTGATTTTATCTACTTACATGTTTTGTCTCTTGTGGAAGAAATGAAAAAAAACCACAAGTAAGTTTAATATATAAATCATACCTAGTAACATATAACATCTAATGGGCCAATATTATTTTCAGATTATCACTTGTGAAACAAATAAATAGAAACGGTGAGGTCATCGGGAACAGTTTCTATAATAATATGATATGGACTACACCACTAAGCTCAGAGCGTTGATGGTAAACTAAGATACTTTTAGATAAAATCAAGATAAGATTTAATTTCCTAGATATCCTTATCAGCCGACATCTTAATGTATTCACGTATACCTTTTCCATTACCATCATATTTTAATATTTCCACCCAATAGGGAAATGAACCACTTTATGCCAGTTTTATGACTACAACTTTTCCCATTAAATTTCATAAATTCATCAAACACGCACGCTTCAAAAGCAGTAAACGGCCTCTTTGTTGAAGTTTTTATGAAAGTTTTTATAAAGTTGTAGTTGGAATCCCCATAAAAGAAGAAAGAGAGTTGCCCACACGTGGTAGACAGGAAAGAGGAAGGAAGTATTTAATGAGCGACAATGAATGGATGTCAAGAGGACCCTAATACCGGGTGTTGTGTCAGTGAATTTAAGAGTCATGGTTGTTGAGAGGATGAATTACGTAAGAAACATATTAAAATTTGTACTAAATTCACTGCCGCTTTAGATATAATAGACTAAATCTTCATATTTCTCCATTGAAAACTTATAATTATAAATAATTATAATTATAAATAAACTTTTTTGATTCAGTAGGTTTGTAGGTAAAGTGATACCAGGGGATACTCTGTTTTGTTTAGGTATGTGGCATTTTTTGACTACACTCGTTTGTCTCTACTATCATTCTAAGCCTTTTTCGTGTAAGACATCAATGGTTCTCTATTTCTTTAATCGATTTTTTTTTCCAATGTATTGACTCGGACTTAGGGTACAGAATTCGGAAAGAGCAGGTGTTGGTGACACATGCCAGCTCGCATAATGGCAATGTTTCTAATCTTATTTGCATTTATAATCTACCCCTACAGGTGCATGCTAAGTGAGTTCAAATGTTATGTGAATTTATGAATTTAATATTATCATCATCAGCCGTTTTACACAAGTGCATAGGCCTCTCTATATATTTGCCATTTGCGTCAGTCTATTCTATGCCTCGGGCAATCCACGGTCTAACAAATGTCGTCGACCCTTCGTACCGGTGGACGACCCCTATTTTTAAACCTCTGGCATGACCACCACTCGTTAGGTGCTTCAGTAAATAGCTTTATACTACGTATAAAACGAAACTTTTAAAAAATATATCGTGTCTCTGATTGACAGGTTTTCTGAGTAAAAAACGACTCAAGCATGACTTTACAGCTATTCCCAAAGTATCACAAAATGTATTCTCAACGTCTCACGAGAGTCAAAGCATCGTTACTGGACTCAGTCAGAATCCACACAATCACTTTATTGGATACCCAAACAATCATCACTAAATCTACCCACCTACTTCCAACTTTCCCTAGCCCACTCCTGTCAATATCAATGTATCTTATCATTCAAATATAGCCTTTACATCAATGTCAATAGACTTCACCCGGTATAAATCCGCCCAGTGCCCTGCTGTGACCCCGTAGATAATCTTATCTCGAGCGATAAAGAAAACGCACCTTAGTGCGTACAGCTCTAGGAGCGAATGTTTTGGATGTTATCTACCGCTGCTGTGGAGGTCTACTTTCGTTTTTGCTGCTATTCTCTCATAAAACTTCTAAGCTTAAAGTATGAAAGAGCTTGTCCAAGGGAATGAAATTAAGCGATACAAAAGGCTCAGGATTTATACCTAAAGAATAATTGCCGGAGCCAAGATCATGGTTACTACAAGGTTCAACACTGACGCCCCTCGTGACAGAGCCTTTATGTAAACCATAGAATCTATATAGTGGCAAAATAAAAACGTTTCTAATAATCGATATCACCATATCAATAAGCAAATTACCACTAAATTTATATCTTCTCCTAAAATGTTCAATTCAAAAGAAAAAACAAAGCAATTCGAAAACCCATCATTCCCATTGAAGCTCCATCAATTTTAAAACCGGCTGATAACGAACGGTTTTTGTACCTCATTATGCAAATTGCAGCCGTGGCCAATGAAAAATGATCCCAATTACGTCGTCATGAATTTCAATTTCGTCTGTTACGTGAGATATAGGCATTGAAAAAGTTATGCAACAAAGCAAAAGGAATTGTAGTCGAAGTAAGGTTTTTATTTCTTTCTGCTCGTGATTACATCACCAAATAATCTTAATTTTTAACTAGATTTAATAATTACATCCTATTAAAGGAGTTTAAGTATAGAAAATGTGACATAATTAAATAAAAACTATTATTTATAAACAATCTACAGGTAGCTCAACAGATCTATATCAATACCGCAGTCGGAAGCGTGCCCAAGACACTGGCTGCATTACCCCGCTGTATGGCTATGCTTATGCGCTGCGCCAGATACTCACCAACTCTCGGGTCACACGTCGCTTCGACCAGACGCTCAGATAATTTTTGAAAACCCGGAATGTAAAACAGATATTTATAAAACGTGATTTAGTGTACGTACTTACAGGTTATATAAATTAAAGGCAGACATCAGCATCCTGAATCAAAATATGAAACATAAAGCAGACAATACAGAAAATATAATAACAGACTAGATAATTGCAATGACATCAGATGGTCAGATAACCGTGAATTCGCGAGCATTGTACGAGCGGAATTCAGCAGAACTATTGTATTTGCCAGGGCCACTCTCTGCTAGAGCCATTAACCTACCTATACCCAAATTTACTTTTGTAGAATATTTATTTGAATTTGTGGCATATACTAAACAGGCCTGCATCACACAATTTCAAAGTAGAGGTTTCTTTAGACCTGTTGCAGCATATTGACAAGGATTTCGTTCGTGATGTTGATAACAACAAGAAAATAAAAGAAACGCGATTACTTACGAAAACATAG
Source organism: Eupithecia vulgata (assembly GCA_946478455.1). Classification (NCBI taxonomy): domain Eukaryota; kingdom Metazoa; phylum Arthropoda; class Insecta; order Lepidoptera; family Geometridae; genus Eupithecia; species Eupithecia vulgata. The sequence goes on along the minus strand of OX297869.1, from coordinate 3,023,255 downwards.
CCAGAAATAGATGATACAATCATTGTATCATCGTAGTATCAACTTTTAAAAACTTTTTAAAACAGCTAGTGAAATTGTAATACAATGTCACTAGCTGTTTTAAAAGTAACGGTGTGGTAGACAATAGACTTTACATTTGCAAATGAACGTTATTCGTAATTAACCTTGCCCGCAGGATGTCACACAATACGGACACATTGCGTGAATCATCAGGTGACTGTACTGATGATGGTGGAGACATGGAAATGTTGCATAGTGGCAACAAATTGCAATAATTTAAATATAACATGAAGAGAATATAATTATACAAGATTTAATAGGCAGGTTTAAACAGAAATTAAAATTAGGGAAAAATATACGCACAACTCCAAAAATCCGTTCTTAGCGTGCCTACGTCCTAAAAGGAAACTCAATGCAAAATTTCAGCTTCGTAGCTCATGTAGTTTCAATGATTTCTTGATATGTCACCGGTTTTCTGTTCTCCTTTATAAATATTGATAAAAGAATAAATTTTTTACACAAGAAACGATCGCCAACCTCTCTGCCACAGCAGTCGAAGATCCGCCTGCGTGCGCCGTAGGAGTTTGCGGTTCGGATTCCCATTCCCACCCCGGAGAAATGTTTGTTGTTTTAAGTACCTATATCAGTTACCTATATATTACAAGCTATATCTTCTTAGCTTGGCACTATAATAATTGTTAGGTTTTAAAATTGTCTATGAAAAAATTACCCTTCCGTTGCGTTTTATATATGCCATCACTCTTTAGAGGTGATATTCCTTTGTACTGTTTGTTTTAGTTTCCATCGTTCCCTGTCTAATTGTCGTCCACTTCTATTTTCTCTTCGTAAAGGTGTTACCTACTTAATGTTCTTGAAAAATTTAATGTATCTAACTACATTTGCGGCTTGAATCTAAAAACCAAGTACCTCTCCGTAAAATCAATATCCTGATAAAGGTACAAAAGCCTCACTCCAGTCAATTACTCACTCTTTTAAAAGTAAACATCTGATAAATTTAGTCATACTCAATCACAATGCAAACTAACACTTATGAAAAGGAATTTGAGACGAAAAGAAGTAACCAATGCAGTTACGACAATGAATTTAATACATAAAAAAAAACATTTCTGTTGAATCATCATCATCAGCCTATATTAGACCACTGCAGGACATAGGCCTCCCCCCTATTGAGCGACATAGCGCCCTGTCTTCAGCTTGTCGCATCCAGTATCTGCCAGCAGTCTTTCGTAAATCGTCATCCCACCTGGTCGGAGGGTGTCCTACACTAAGTTTGCCGAGTCGTGGTCTCCACTCAAGAACTCGTTTACCCCAGCGGTTGTTAGTTCTTCTCGAAATATGGCCAGCCCACTGCCACTTCAGCTTGCTAATTCTTTGAGCTATGTCGATAACCTTAGTTTTCTGTCGGATGTATTCGTTGCGAATCTATCCTTCAGAGAAACTCCGTGCATAATTCTCTCCATAGCTCGCTGGTCGACATTAAACTGATGGACCAGCCCTGTTTTACTTCTGTTTAAATGGAAACGAAAACCGTATCAAATTAATAAGAGCATAACGAAAAGGTTATTGAGCTGGGATTTATAAGAACTTTTTCATTAACAAACACCACATCTTGGATGGATCTCGTTAGATCCACGTTGAATCTTTTGACATTTGTAGTAATGATTCGGTCCAGTTTCGGTATGGATTTATTGAAATAATAGAAAGACTCAACTGACAACCAATAATAACAAACCCAAATCATCATAACTATTTATCACCAAATTAGATAAATATAATAGAAGTGGCGCATATAAGTACCTACAATCGTCTAAACTTAACATTCACATTCGTAATTTAGATACGATAAAACCCGCCAACACAAATCTCACAAACTTTCGCCAGCATACACATAAAATAATAAACGATATTCTGAAACACCATAAAACGTTTTCCAGCCAGATCCAGCTGTGGTAGATATCTCAAACATGTACTGATTAAAATCAGCACGCACTAAGGAAAGTTGTTCTAAAAAAGTGAAGCAAGCATTTGCTTAATGGTTTCACATTCACATGTTCCTAGTCAGTTGATATACTTAGTATCATAGTAAGATAAAATACAAAAAAATACTAACGTATTCATCATTATCATCATCAGCCTATATCAGTCCGCCTATCCTAGTGAGTTGCAAAATCTATTAGTAAATAAATTCAAACAATCTTCCGCAGATCGTAATCCCACCTGGTACGAGGCAACTCGACTCCTACGCTAAAAACTAAAAATGCGTTTTGAGCAGTTTGACGCTTTAAATCACTGTAAATATCTGAAGTTGAAATAATTGATAAATTTTATACATTAATTTTATAATAATAAAATCTAATTGCATTGAAGTTGTCAGTTGTTGTCTGTGATGCCAACTACTTTTTAAGCTGGTAGCTGGTATAAAAAAAGTGAAGCAATCGTTCGCCTTATCATAGCAATCGTGTGCTGACGGCTATGCAGCTGGTGATTTTATCGTCGATCGAGTTGCAGTTAACCAATCCTAGTTTGCATGTCAGTTCTGTTCCGGGATCCGATTAAGTCGGATTAGTTAAACCTATTTTCAGTATTGCGTTATCTAAAGATTTTCGTTTGGTTTTCTCTTTAATTTTCTCTTAGCTTTTTATGCATGATTTAAAGTCGATCTGAGCTACCCTAATTTTACTCGGATTGATCTTTGTTAGCATATTTTTCTTCCATTACTGTTTTGTTCTTTAGTTCAACATTGAACGTCAATCGAAACGATTAACAGATGCTCGTGTAAATGATAACCTTAATAGTAATTCGTAGATAAATTATTTACACTTGCCAGTTCACAACTTCCTTTATGTTTAATCTCCTGTTGATTCTTCAACTACTGGATTTATCACTTATTTATATTATGTCGTATAATATCATCGTTAAATAAATCACCGACAGTGTCAATTTCTTCATAATTGGGTCTCATATCAGCTCTATTAATATTATAAGCAGTCTTCCGGTTCGATGGCGATGCTATCTCAAAACTTGTTGACCATTATCGGGAATCTTTGAGTTGAGGCGCAGGTGGTGATGTAAACGCGGCAATGAATGTTGTAGAAGGCGATTTGATGCGATTAAGGAAGCCGTCGGCGCCACCTTATCAGACGGTTCGCTGACGCCTGGCGGCAAATGTCCTGAGTCTTGATTATTCAGACTTGATCACTCACAAATTTTGAATAAATTATTTTTATGCTTTAAGCAAGAACGTAAAAGATCTTCTTCCAATCGCACTTATGTCATAATCTTTTTCAGTTGAGATCAACATCCACGAGCACTTTCAACAAGATTTCAAAAAAGGGGCAAAGATCCACAGTTTCTATAGACGGCTAGATATAATAGACGAAATCATAAAGGGGGCAAGCGGCGAACAGACCACCTTAACCATAGCTGCTAAACAAACAACTAGATCACTAAATTGATTGTGCGTGACCAACATTGAGTCTAATATTTACAATTCATGTACTTACCCACCACATTGATCTTAGCGGAACCATGACATGGATCATGTACTTTGTAAGACAATATAAAAACATTGATATAACGTTGGTTTATGATGTATTGATTATTCAAAACTGGGTCATAAAATGGTAGGATTAATGTACCTTTTTTGTATATCCATTGCACTTGCAATAGATATACTAGCCCGATTTATCTTGACTTGTTGCATTATTTTCTGACTCTATTAAATTTCTTCATCATAAAAGTTGTAATTTATTTTTGCCTCTTCCATTAATCAAGAAAATCGATTTTTCAATATCTATAACGTACTATTCTTAAGTTTTGGAAAGGTAATTTGATATACCTCAGTATGGTTGAATTAGATATTAATCGGTATCCCTGGTTAGTCAATACTGCATTTATTTTCTAAACAATGTGATGTTAAAATATACAATTGCACAGGTGACAAAACTAACTGAAGCATTTGAATGAAATAGTTTAATAGATGGAAACCAAATCGAGAGGTTATATTTTTTATGGGTACGTAAAGTATAAATGTTATATAGCCAAATAATATCAGAATTACCTTTAGTTCCAAGAAAACAGTCGCTGAACAAAAGGAAAAGTATTTTATCTGTTACTAAAACTTATCTAATGGGGACACTTTATCTGTTCTATGAAGCAATAATATCAGTATCAATAACAGATAAACGAAATTACGTAAAAATATATCTAAAGTTTATGATCGATTCAATTTATCATGCTCGAGTACCTACATACATAATTCTGTTTATTTTTAATAATTTAAACAAACTTGATGTATTTCCGGTCAGTTTGATCTCTAATCAGATATTTATGAGACCATTCCAAAGAAACAAACCTAATTCATTAGGAATTCTACTAGACAAGTTTTTTTTTCAACATTTATTTATTTCTTTATTGATAGTAAGCTAGCTGATATGATAATGCAAAAAATCAAAGAGCACAAAAGGCAAAGCAAACTGAAATTACAAAATGTTTGACTTCATGTAAAAATAATGAATTGAATTTTTTTGTGAAACCATGCCACTAAATTTACACAACGGGGTAAGGTTTAGTTTATATATAATGTATGTATACAAAGCAAAACACGAATGATAAGCGAGGAGTCTTTTTGATTCTCAAAGCACTCGTAATGATAATCAGACAGAAATGAAATCTTTATCGTTACTTTGTCCGTATCAAGCAATTGGCGGTCATACGACGTATTGGCGCCAAACGAATAATCCGTATCTGATTATCGTTCGACAGTCTGAAGGATATTTTACAGACGTTTGCACTTGGTTCGTGGCTCAATCGATACCGATATAATTTCGGCATGATTGAAATGAAACGCATTCACATCTTTAAATCTTTGATTGTGGTTTTACATCTCTTTATTGTAATTAACATTCGAAAAGTTGCATTGTTTTTAAATTTAAATAGATAGTTGTCAATTACATTCCGTAAGGTTTTATAGTGCTTATATCTCGAAGTTTTATCTCCCTCCTCAATAATATAAAACGAAACTTAGCTTTATCGAATGTCAGCAAGTCATTTGTCTAATTGATTTTATAAGTAATTTGTTCGAAACCATAAAACACGTCAACGTTCACAAAAATAGTTCTCTCATTATTATCATTACTCGTAAACAGACATCCTGCAGCGGCTAATTAATTATATCAACCTTAATTACCTTTGCCTATACCAGAAACATCTTCTTCTACTTTATTCGTATCATCATTCGGTTCAATTTCTTTAAGCAAATCAAGCGTATCAGCTGCTTATGCAAGTTGGTCTACAGTCTTGACTGGGGAATGCATATACACGCGTCGTGATTTTTGCAGCGCTTATGTCTTTAGTATAAGGTTCTTTTTTGATTGAATATTTTAAGACGGCGTTGATAAGAATGGTGTGTTTTCTTAAGAAATTCCTGACCATAAATAGTACGAGTGTAACGTTTCAGGCGCCTGCTTTGTTTATTAAAAATAATGTTTATAAGTTTTTGGTGTTGGAAACTTGCTTATGGACAGCTGTTCATATTTTGACTCACACTTTCATATCATTGGTGATGCATATCTACATTCACAGTGTTTGATATTTATATCCTCAGAACACTTTATTATCGAAAATAGGCATATCAGAAAAATATTTTTGGTCATTGAGTAATTTTACATAGAATTCGACAACAATATTATTTGGTGGAATTTGCCGTTTATTCACTATGATTGAGTTTTGCTTGAATCTAGGCATATTGGTGAGTTCTTTCTCATACTTCTCATAGGAATCCAAATGTTTCGTACCTACTTGTGAAACCTGATAGGCAGTCGCAGTTTGATCCACGTAGTAGGTAAGGCTTAAAATTTTATTGTCAATCCTCTTTGTCCTTTATGCAAAGTGAGTTGTACTAGCACAATATTATTTGCATATAAATATTGTTTGTTTTACCATATTCAATACCAAACTACTTACCTGTTTCTTGGAGTTATAATGTACTTGATGTTTGTTTTACATGCCAGTATGGATGCTATAGAGAAGTTTCTAAATGTTTTGTTTATTACACTTAAAAAGTATCTCTCTCTTCTATTTCCAGGTACGTTCAGTTCTTCTCAAAGTCGTTAATAGGAGGGTAGTCTTGTGGTCTTCACTTCTTTGGTAATTATCTAAGCTTATAATCTTTTGGATGCATTTAGCTAAAACTTGTACATTGTTTCACCACCAGAACAAACTGCACCAAAACGTCTATATTCAAATTACCAAATGTCACAATCGTGATACCAAACGTTACTTAATTCGCAAAATCGCTTAGCGTGTTAATGTAATTTAACTGAGGAAGGATACAAACCTATAAATCTACGAAGACAAGGTACAAAGAGCAAAAGCATGGAGCAGCTTTTACATTATATTCATAGTATGAACTACGCTGTGAGCACTAAATCTTTATTTAAAGAATATTTATTGTCATGGTTATTTTAAATAATGCACATTTTAGGCCTTTTGTATGTTTTTTGACACAGAAACTAAACAATTATAAAAAATGCAATGTTCTGTTTGAAAAATAAGAGGTACCTTACCTTTAGTGAATAATTATAACAAAATCATCTGAATTTCGTGATTTTTATTGGTTTTAAAATCAATACCTATATCTGACTAGGTACACCTTTGTCAATGAAGCCGCTATTACTCTCTTTGTGATAAATAAATCTGAGCTGGTGCAGATTTAACACAATTCGTGACTAAAATGGCGTCTAAAGCGATGTATTACTTTATTTATAACATTAGTGCGAAACGATACATTTATTAAGCAAACTTTTCTGAGATTTATTCTAGTGTAAGCTAACTGTTTGTGAAATTTTACATAGTTCATGAGAAAAGGTATCTATTAAATAAATCAACTAAGCATCACCATAGATTCTTTGGATCGATTGCAAGATACAATAATAAACATTTAGAACTACATTAGCAAATAATAAAGAAAACTGCTTAATAACTCCCGTCAGAGAAAGCAGCCATTAATATAAATTTATACTTACCTACACCACGCCATATAAAATAAATTGAATGAAATTATATTATATAATGTGATGACACTATCAAAGATTAAGAAATTAAATAGTATTTGCTTCACGCTGGTGCTAAACAAAGCTATCAAAGATCAGACAGTTATTGAAATTGAAACGACAGTGATATTTGCGCAGAGAAAGTCTAATGGTCCGTTAACAATACATCACTCGTAACACGTGTCTTTCACTTTTTGCTTCATTATCTACTGTGAACATCAAAACATCTGGCTGGCCAAAGATGATACAATCATCGTAATATAGCAAAGTTTTACCGACTATATTTCTACGTGAGATTAAGAACTCAGTTATATTTATTATAAAGTTTTATTTATATACCGCTTCAGAGTGTCCATCATAATGAATAGCTGAGAACATTGAATTTAACAATGATTATTACCTATTCTTGTAGGATATTCTCGTCTTTCTTCTTTAATCTTTAAGTTATATCTTCGAAAAGTATCTTCATAGGTGGTAATCAATGGCATGTGAGCTTTTTCATGAAATCCTCATTGGTGTATAGACACACAGGCTTGCTGAATTTACTATGGAGCATAAATTAATATTTTATTCTCAGAATTCTGTTATTTTCATTGGATTTGTCTGATCCGACAAGTATGTATTTATACATACCAAAGATCCTAGGATCCTACGTACATATACATACCTACTAAGTCGACTGCCTTAAACACTTACATAGCTTTTCAATTTTATTGTACGGCTTTTTTTAACTACTTATATTATTTTCCTGAATGTAAGAGGATATTCCTGAATCTAACTAAGGTCAGTCTAAGATTAGGGCGCATCCAAATCCTTTTATCACTCCGATGTAGTACCAACAGCCACTATCAAGATCATATATGAGAGAAGAATGGAGAGAGCAACCAAAGGCTAGTTGGTCTAATGGCCTGGCTAGACAATCTAAACATAAATCAATTAAAGAAACTGAAAGTGACAACACTTACAAAGCGTTCTCATTAGCATTCGCGATTCGAATCTAAGTCGACCTCGTTTCGATAGACGATGTCACTTTGTCCCTTGAGTTCGCTTAATTAGCTTATCTTAAAAGTTCGTTAGTAGTGGCCTTTCAGGTTTAGTTTCATGTTTCGTGTAGTTATAGTATCAATAGACATTTAAAAAATCATTCGTTCCGCAAAAGCAAGAAAAGTAATTTCATCGAATATTAAATTATCTGTCCAAAGCTCAAGTCATAGCGACTCTGTTATGAGTATGACAGAGTCGCTATGACTCGAGCTTTCGACAGAAAATCAGGTAATGCTATGACATTACCTGTCGCCTAATAAAACGGAGCCATAATATATTATCCTAAGTTCAAATCAGCCCAATTTCTCACTCGGAAAGCGAAATGTTGTTTATCCGTCCATCGCCATAACGACTGCTATAAAACATAACCGGAATAAATTAAAATGATGTACTGGGCTTTCAGTTTTGAGAGCAAAATCTCACGACACGAGCACGAATGCAGAAACCACTTACACTGCTACCGAACATACTGTTACTAATGCTGTAGGAATCGTGGAAAAGGTCATACTGACTATCGATGTAGCTTGGGAAATCGTGGAAGATATAATAGATACTGTTGATGAAACTGCGGCGAAAGTGAAAGAATGTATTTATGGAGTGGACGCATTGTCGTGAGCGAGTGACATGCCTGTCATACTCAGGACAGCTGTATCAATATTCAAGAGTCACGAAAATGCATCAGAGGTGAGCGTAAATGATGTAAATGTAAAAATGGTTGCGGTTTTGAAGCTCGGCGGCACATTTGCAAGTGCAAGTATGCAAGCCACCGAAGGAGTTGTTTTAGCTATTTGTGTATTCAAAGGACGTTTTGAAGCAATATAAAACAATGCTGCACCACTTGAATGCAAAATGCATGCTTATAGGCTTATTAGCTTCAAAGCTTCGCTCTTTTAGTTCAGGGAAACGGATAACCAAGTTATTTTAGATACTCAAATATCATACAAAAGGCACAACTGATAAGTGCTAGTTCAACCTATGTAATATTACCTATGTATCAGTCGTTTGGCTTGATGATGTTAAGTGAAAAGGTCCAGAACTTAGTAACTAAACACGATTCTATTATCCAAGATATTTAGTATCAACAAAAGGAAGAGAAAACCAAAGAACTATTGTTGGAAACATTGTACGACTGGTATCGTATAAGTTCAAAACAATTTTCGGTTTTGAAAGATCTCAATTTTTTTTTATTAATTATCTACTTAAATATATGTTACAAAAATCTTATAATAATAACACATATTAAACCACAGAGGTTTGTAAGTGAGTGTTACTTACGAGTCAGCTGAGTAACTATCACATAGGTTTTACAATATTTATTTCGTCTTTTGTCCGGAAACCTTCCGAGCAGTCCGTCGGTCGTCTATCCTACTAAGTAGTACATAGGCTGCCCACAATCTAACACCAGAATTAGTTTTCACACAGGAGGAAGCAAAAAGCACGTGCTTGTTAAAAAGAATGGTCTTCTAGTTTCAATTTGTATCATTTTTTGCCGTCCATACTTCCTCAATAGAACGTACGGTCAGCAGCCGCATTAGGAGTGGTCTACATTCGGAACTTGTCTAGTAACTTACAGATATGGAGTTCACACTGTGTACGGTCAGTACATAACGCTACTTAATGATTCGTCTAAAGGTAGGACGTAGAGGCATAAAAAACAAGACCTCAGGGTCTGGTAGAATCGCAGTGGTAAAGCAGCTTTTCCAGTTGTTCATACCTGCATTAGTGCTTAAGAGCGAGGTCAACATCTTTTCTCTGTTGGCATAACAGTTCAAGATGAAATGTAGTCCAGTTTACTATTATGGTGATAAGCGATACTGATTGTCTTGTTATTCTTGGGTATTGATCTTGACGTGAACATTGTTTTTAACCGATGAAATGAACAACAAAAGAGTAGAAGGTTCTATGTTCTGTAGTAGTTAATAGCTATTCATATTTTATGTTCGTCGATTTCTCCCTTATTATGACTGATTTGGAAAATTCAGTCTCATGAAATTATCGTGTCATAAAAATATTCCAAAGGGAATGAGTATTTGTACTAAAACTTAAAAAATAACTATTTAAATACTACGGAATTTGAAGTCGGTTTTTAGTTTTTTCAAAGCTATAAAATTATTGTAACAAACAATTAATTGGTTGTACAATCAAGTAAAGGAAATGTTGAATAATTGGAGCACTTGTAACGTTGTTACGCTTCACAGATTTTTATGTAACAAAGTGTTCATATCTTTTTAACATTTTACAAAATATTTATAAAGGTACATTATTTTAAAATCTGTTATGATAGTCAACCACCACAATACATAATTTCTCAGACGATTACCATAATTTATGAATGCAGCTTATCCGAAGCTTATCTCTAACTTAACGGCTTGTACCGTGTTAAAATAATGCAAAAATATTTACATAATTACATCATCACGTCTAAACAGAAGCCAATTTACATAATAGACAACATCGGTGATGTTTTTTATAAATAGCTTCACATAAAAACTATGAAGAATTAACTATGATAAAGTGTGAGTATAGTGGTTGCACAGGTGTTTGAGTGAATTTGAAAGTCGACGTTCAAACTAATTTAGGGGGAAATGAAATATTTATGTCTATGAAATCAGATCATAAAACTAAAGACTGGCAGAGATAACAAAATGACCTAATTTCAGTTTTATTAAAAAACAAAATACTAACTGCAAAAGACGTCTAACAGCGTGTCAAGAAGCTGATGAGAAAAAACAAAATCAGTAAACAAATGAACCTTTATCAAAACAATTATACACAAAGTAGAAACCACAACAAACCAAAAAGTTTGGAACTCTAAAAAGGATGAGTCATACAACAGGTTGATACCGATCGTGAACTCAAGGATTTCCGTTTAATTAAGGTAGAGTCTTTACCGTTACATTCGAGATAGATGGCAGATTCTTGACTACAAGAAAGCCTATCGAGATTCAATCAATCGTTTGAGTCCCTTTAGTCGATGCCCATAAAAGTTGAGTCTTTTTTGTGCAATGGAGCGCCATTTAAAATGACTAATTACGGGTTATTGTATAGTATACAGTGATGATTAAAGTGTTCTTAACTTGAAGCTATTGACTTTGTTACTACAATTTACTACTCAACTAATTAGGAAGTAAGTAGCCTAGTCAGTCATGAGGATGTGACTAAATCTACGCGTTATCAGATAGGAATGGCTGGAACTTTGTAAAAGTCACTTTTACACTTATGGTGCAATCGCACGTGTTCACAATATTATAGAACTTCCCAACCACGCTTCACCTGAAAAAAAAACTGCCAGAAGGCCTTGAAGTTGCGCTTGGAATGTTCAACTGCTCTTGTTTCATGTTTCCATTTCATTTCGATCGAGCGCAAATATAACAACGCCTTTAATAATATAATCAATAAAAAATAATGCTGAACAATTCACACAACATCATTTAGGCCCAAGCAGACCTTTTGTTATTGGTTCTAGATCACTGATATACAAAATAGATAAGTATTTTTACTATAGATAGGCGATATACGCAAAGAATATCCAGAACACGTTTTTCGTACAAACAAATGTCCCAAGGCGAACATAAAGCGGTTGACGGTGATCAACCCATTAACCCCCTTCAATCGAGGAGGGACCATGACAAACTAGCAGATTTCTACCAAACAGAACTGACAAGGTTCCAATATGGTTGTCTCTTCAAATGTAGGACATCAGGGCGTTCCAACTGATTAATTAGGTTTTAATTGGCAGATACGATTGGAAAGCCTACTGCTTCCCAATATGGAAATTATAAGTGTGAAAGGAATAACGAAATGGGACGCGTTTTTGTGTAGAGTTTTATTGAAGTTGAGACAGTTGCAAACCTTTTTGGGATTTTATAAACAATTAAGGACGTATCAATGAGGATATTTATAGGTTTATGATTGGTAGTGCTTTTAACACACGAATTGTGAATTATAGTGTCATGCCTTGTTTGAGTGAAGGTTAAGGTTAATGGATTCTTGGTAACAAAATGCATTGGATTGATCATGCATGATCAACAGTCCCGTTTCTTGACCCATTAAAAAGAGTAAAAAACTAAACCCAAACACTGTGACTCAACAGACACATCTAATCTTCATCGAACAGTCAGGCATCCAAAAGCAAATTAGTAGTTCCAAGAAATGATTGAAAAGGGGATACATCCCAAACCGGTTACGACGATCGACCTAAAAATAGCAGACGGACAGACAGACAAAATAAAAAGATGTTGGAAAACATTCACGGTCTGCGAAAGGGTATTTACTTTGTCTGGGGTCGGTATTGGTTAGTTTTATGATCTTTTATGAATCTTTTTATGCTCCACCCAACGTTAGCCATAGTTGGTTGTGTTCGTAACGCAACATGTTTGATTCTTTTTTGTTTATATCGTTTTTACTCATAATTTCATCGAAAGCTAGGCGTTATTTCAATGAATCTCATACTGCCAATTCTCGATTCTTCGATTACAGAGGTAAAAGAACGCATAGAAGAAGATCCTGCTTTTTTACTTTCACTGCCACTATTTCTTTCATTTGCATGTAGGTCATTAAAATCTGCTAATGGAAAGTATATCAAACTTTTCTTCTAACACTTTCATTGCCTTCGATGCTTATGCGCATCTAGTAATCCTACTAGGAGCGGCCTGTGCGGGTTTTGCCGTAGAGGCTTTGTTAACAAGAAGCGGATTACTATTTACTACCCTTGACTCAGTCGGTCCTACTAAGGTCAGCTTACCATAACTATAAATGTTAACCTTTGTTCTTCCCACGTTGTCTCCTAACTAGATTATCGAAAGTGTACAAGTGAAATATTAGTTGCCAATTAAATAGCAATAGGACGGTAACAATTATTGCGGCAGAACAAAGGGTTATCAAGATCCATGAACCGACGCCTATAACTGTTGGTTTAGTGTTGCTATTAACTTACCTGTGAATGTTAGTCGGTGCTTTAGGATTGCTTATTAGGTCTTAACCTAGAATAACACTTAATGGGCTGATCTGAATAATGAGTCCATATTTTTATTTCAGTAAAAGTACTTTTCTTGATTTGCCTTGTTACTAACAATTTGATTTGTTATTTTGTTCTGCACGGCTTCATATTAAAATATTTTTTATTATCTATAGGTAGATTGGTCTAATATACTCTTGTTGTGCTTGTACAACAAAGTTGTCTGTTTCTAGACAACTGATGCTATGCTATGTATGTCACTTCTCTGGTGTCATTATGTAGATTCGACGGCATCTCCAAGTGGCATATCTTACAGTGGTGTCAAAAAAACAAACAGCGGTCACTTAAAACAACCACTCGCAAACCGCTAGTCACTACCAATGACAAACAAGTAAACATATTTTTAACTAAACAAACGTAACTTAAGACGTACAACTAATGGGGTCCGCTAGAAATTACTAATAGCTGATAAAGCTCCTCGTAAATCTGTCCGTCTAGCTATCGTAGGCAGGGTTTATCAGTTACCTACATGTGAAAGCGTGTACTTGGTTGAGCAACTACAGAATGGCTGTGGTACGATTCACGATCTTCTGAACGTAAGAGCTCCTGGTAGATAGATACAAGAGTTAACTGACGCATTGACATTAGTACCTGTATATATGTAAAGTCAACTCAAGTATGTATACGGTGGACCAAACAGTGACGGTTAAAACTGTTTTTTTTTTTTTGTAGAATTTTAGTATTTTTTAATACATTATTCAACTTTGTCGCGCGCTTACACGAATTAACAAAAAAAATTTAAAACAGTTTTAACCTTTCCGCCCAAAAAAATCTGATAACGTAAAAAAACCTACATCGAAAACTACGAAAAATTGGGCAACATACACGGGGTATTTTTAATCACCCCCGAGTGAGGCGTTTTTTTTTTCGTCACTGTTTGCTTCTCCCTGCATTTAATAAACAAAAAAATATGTTTTTAAATATCCTAATAAACCATTATTAAGTACGTATTTTATAATAAATTGCAATAATGAAAAAAAACACATTTCCCATGCTCAATAAAATCGGTACTATTGGAATTAATTTTGTTTATATACACTGTTTTCAAACTTGAGTGAAGTCATAGCCTAAGAATTTTCAAACTCTTGTCAAATAATGTTTACAGATATATAGATAGGGACGTTACTCAACATTGCCGTCACGAATTATGATATTAATAATAATAAAGTACTTTACATTAAGTTCATTTATATATTCTTGCATTCAATATAAGTCAAAACTAATATTAATATAGATTATGACGCCGTAAATATTATTGTTATTGCTGTCGCTATCACTTCTGTGTGGCCACTGGTAATCTTTGACAGAACATTATCTGAATACATTGCAACAATTTCTTCTGGAACTGGTATCATTGCTTTATATACTTTAGAGTTTAAATTTAAACTATTGCTATAGTTATATATTTTCAAACATACAAAAATTAATTAATTTTCAAATAAGTCCTTTTTCATTGAATTTGATGATAACGTATTATTGCATTTCAATAATATAATAATAACTCTTTTTTTCAAAGTATAGACAAGTTATATAGATCTTATACAACTTATTCTACGGTCCATAGTAATTATATACTCTAAAACTAGCATAAATATAAAATATAACGAGTTAACTAATATAAATCGAAATAGCCGAAAGCTACCAACCGTGGTTTCACTTCTACGCATAAAATGGTACCTATCATTGGATACTCCTACATCACACCTACAAACCAATAAATTAAACAACTAATACTACAGATGCAAAACATTCATAGATAAACTTGGACGGATGTCCTGAATAATATGACTAAATTTACATTTTAGTATATTATTGTAAGCTTGAACTGATAGAAGAATATTATGGTTAGATCTCACGATTTGAGAATTCATAATTCAATAATGTTTATTTCTTTAAGCTTACAAAATAAGCACTTAGACAAGTAAAATTTAATACTATACTAACAGGTTTATAAATAGTAATTATTTTCAAATAAGAAATACTGGTGTTTTTTATTTTGATACGTTTGTTACGTTAGGTTTCGACTTTGTTAAGTTTAAAAACAATTTCTACTATCCTTTTCACCATCATATTTGTTATCATCTCTGTTTAATATTGTTGGTCTGTCTCCGAACAGGGGAGATGACGAATTTGCGAAAGACTGCTTGCAGATGCTGGATGTGGCAAGCTGCAGACAGAGCGCTATGGCGCTTATTAGAAGAGGCTATGACCATCCATAGACTTATATATGCTGATGATGATGGTGTACGTCAGAAAAGAATTTTACTTATTACAATTTTTCTCCATCATGTTTTTTAAGTTCTCTATTTATTAGTTTCTGAATTTTTCTGTAACTTATTTACTTGTACTTAAAATTACCAAGTAATTATAAAGTAACTACATCTGGTTCGTCATACACAGCGAGGCCTAATTTGAGTTGTGTTTTAGTTTTTTAACTAAAGTAATAAAAACACCTATTCATCAAAACCTTTGAAAAGGTTACAAAGCTTTTGATTTATTTCATCTTTCGTTTCGTTATTAAGATGGCCACTTTCATAATCTCCGTATAATCACCGTCTAGTAATCGAGTTATGATTGCACCGAAAATCATAGAGCTTATTACTTATGATTATGACTCAATTTCCTATAAAAAAATAGTGAAATAATAATGCTCTTTGGAAGCGCACTGTCCAAAATATAGCCGTCGATCCGCCTACATATTAAAAATGTCATTGCTTTCGATTCTGGCATTTATTTTTACTAGCTTATGCCCGCGGCTTCGCATGCGTTGTTTCTATGGAATATTTCAAGGTTATCCCATTTCATCATAGTTTTTATCCCACGTGAATTTATGTTATAAAAAGTACCCTATGTTACTCTTCATCTTTTTAACTAACGCTACGCCAAAAATCAGGTCGATTGGTTGCTTAGTTACTGCGTGAAGGAAGAACAAACAAACACACTTTCGCATTTATAATAGCAATGTCATGTAAATTTATTTAGACTTACCTAGTATAACACTCATTGTTATAAGATGGTGAATTATTAAAATCTGAAATCTTATCTATCTATTAAAAAGGGGGTAAATAAATATATTGCTTGAGCTGACTGACACCTGCTTTAAAAGCGTCAAAAGAGAAAACAAGAGTGGTTCTCATCATTTGGGTTCACGCCCACTCGTGTCACTTATCCAATTGTTTCATATTAAGAACATTAGAAGTTGAGTCAGAGTAATGGCGTTTAGCGGTTCTGATAGCGAATATCTTATTTCTTTTTATGCATATTGTTTTTTTTTTTTTTGTTTACCTATTTTTTTGTTTTCTTTATAAATTAGTTAGTAGTATATTTCAACGTGACTAGTGTTTTCTATTAGTTCCCTTGCTTTGTATTAAAGTGCTTATAGTTCAAGTCTTACGCATGCTGTGTCGGCCTGTAGGTAAGAGGTTGGTGCACTTACAATCATTAATTTATAAATTATTAAATACCTTGTCAGTTTTGGTGTACTCGCTGTAGGAAAACTTAATGGTAAAAATAAATCATAAAAAAATATATTGAAATAGTTTTGGGCGAAAGGGGCGAGATAAGATACTTTGATTCTTTCCTCATTTCATCTTACAAAATGTTCGCTGCTTGCTTTGCACTATGCATGAAATCATTGAAGTGTACACATATTTCATTATATTTCATATTTCATATTTTATATTCATTTATGGTCAGAGTTCCAACTCAACATCTATCGACCTACTTAAGCGCAGAGTTTTGGCCGATGGGTGTCAAGTTCCGACGGTTCACTGGCCGCCTGCAAGGAGACACCGCCGTGCACCGTGTCGCCAGCTGACACTCTGATTGCGTCATTTACACGTCGTCGCCGTAATCACAGAAAAACGTGTCATCAATTAAGTTTTTATGTTATATGTATGTTAGTTTTAAGGTATATATTACTATGGACTGTAGCATAAGTTAAATAAGATCTGTAACTTTGCTATGGTCTGAAATAAATGATTATTATTATTATTATTATATTTGTCAATTTCATCAACCAACCCACGTTTAGATACATAATATGTATGAAATGAGGAAAGAATCAAAGTATCTTATCTCGTCCCTTAAAACTATTTCAAATCTTCTTTAGGCATGATTTAAGTAACACACAACAAAATAATGCAATTTATAATGGAAACTTTGTACGATAGAAGGATGAAAGAATCGAACGAAAAGGTTTCCTTGAAAGATTATCTCTTTTTGCCATGATTTTTTACAAATAAACAAAATATTACAATTTAAAATTCGCTATCACTCGGCCAACACCCAAAAGCGCAAGCGTCAACCGTTTAAGAATTAACATTTCCGCGCGTGATTGTTTGAATTTAGAACGGTGGGCATGCGTGTACGCATACACAAATGCTACTTGTCTTAAGCGTACTTATTTACCTATCTGTATTTATGAATGTACCCACTGTTTTCAAGTTATAACGGAACCGTCTGAGGAAAAAGCAGATACTGCAATTCTTGGCAAACTGAATTTGGCATGGTTGGTGTAGTATTTTTCCTAACAGGACCGAGATTCCTTGCATTTGGCAACAAGTGGCCTAGCAATATAAATTAATATTATTATAAATGCAAAAGTGTGTTTGTTTGTTTGTTTGTCCTTCTTTCACGCCCTAACTAGGGCTGGTACAACTTTACGCAAAAGAGATCTCTTCTCGGAAATCATTGTGAAGTATAAAAAAGCAACATACACATCAATCAGCCATAGATTGACAGATTCATAGATAAAACGTAAATTGACCAAATCATTGGACACTAGCCACTAGAGGGACCATGATCAATTTAGTTTTTTTTTTACTGGTTTACCATAGCGACCGCGATCAATTTATACTAGATTATACTAGACTGGACTAGATTATACTAGATTATACTAGACTGGACTAGATTATACTAGTTTATACTAGATTATACTAGACTAGACTAGATTAACGGTTATGATTAAAGTTGTCATTGTTGTCACGCGTCACATTGAAAAGTCTTCAATGTGACGCGAAGACAACCGTGTCCAGTCCAATATCATTGCCAATCTACACCTGTGTACGTACTACTTACATTACATTCGACGCATGAATCAGAGGCGCCGGCGCAGGCGTCGTCGTCCCTACACGGTCTTACGTCGCGTTACGAAATATCTGACCGATATTTTGGTGATAGCGCAGTACTACTTATAATCATTTATTGAGCTAATCTGTTAAATAGTTTAGGTACCCACCTTAAATATTAAGGCGCATACCCCACCCAAACTAGCGCCGCCACCTAATTTATCTTATTATTCCGTTTAACAAAGGAATTTTCAAAAATCCATCTTCCAGTTTGTGATATCTTTCATAAGCTTTTTTTTAATGCCTCTGTAATAGTTTTATTCTATTTAGTTTAGGCAGAGATCCGAAAGTTTTTTAGGTTTTTTAGTCAATTAATTTGTCAATGTGTATAGTTTTCAAATCTCTTACTATTTTGTACCTATCTGAATTTATTGCTGTTTACTAACGGTATATTAAAACCCCTTTTCAAGAGTTTTTACGATGCAGTAAACATTTATCACCAATTTACTCATCCGGAGCTAAGCATTTCATTTAATTTTGTTCGTGTCTTGTTATAATTTTATGAGTTTTAATAACAGTTTGACGAAAGCCTTGCCCTACCTTAAGGGACGATATATGACGCCATTTTGTGAATAGGATGTGCGTATGATTTCGCGTTTAAAGGAGCTGGACAGAGCAGAGCGGCGTAGGGTCAAAAATATTTTTTTTTTGTTGGCAAAACAAATGTCTTAATAGACATTTGTTTGAAAAAATTAGCCAAAGGTGCCCTGTGTATTCTTCTATTTAATATGATGATAAAAATAAAAAAATCTTGTGTCTTTAGGAGAAAAGTTATCAAAACCAAGAAAACAAATGGTACTTTGCACAATTATTTCTGGTATTTCAAATAGTTTTTTTTTTCAATCTCGAAAAGAGAAGGTCTGCCTTGTATCCCATAGATTATTAGGTATTTTTTCAATGGTTTATCGATAAAGATGGCGGAGAAAAATTGTTTTAATGTAACCCAAATTCACCCACTTCACATCTATCGCCGTCTTAAAACAGCTTTCTTTTTCAGTTTTATATGAGTCGTGGAATTTTTTTGATGTCAGCTTTGAGCCGATTCCCGTAGACATAGACTAATAAGATATTTATATATTCAAAAAAATTTGCAAGGAGAAATTGCTATCTGTATAGAATTATGTTTGCCAATGTATAATGTTGGGTTATTCCCAACGTCTCACGTGATGTGATCAGTTGCAACGTCTCACGAAAAGTCTTCCCAGCATTTCACGTGAGACGTTGCCTAATCTCAGCGTCTCACGAAAAGTCAGAGCTTTGCATTTGCAATAAAGTATACATATTTATAATAATATATTTATGGCATCGTCATGGGGAGACCTAATAGATGTTCGACAGGGAATTTATATCAGCCGATACGATATACTGATTTATTTTGATGAAATAGTTTGAAAGTTTAATATACTTATTAAAGTCATTTATAACAATTGACGACCGATGTGGTGCGGTGGACGAAGGTCTGCCTGCGACGCAGAAGGTTGCGGGTTCGATTCCCGCCTCGGGACAAATGTGTGTACGATCTACAGACATTTGTTCAGGGTGTTCTGGTCGTTTTCTATATATAATAAAAAATACCTATCTATGTATTGTATTATACTATTTATATCAGTTATCTATTACCCATAACACAAGGTCTGCTTAGCTTGGGGCTAGATAATGCTGTGTGAATTGTCCAGCATTATTTATTTATTTATAACGGGATATTTACCATGATTAGATTTTGAGTGCAGTCGCAGTGACATTAGCTCTTCCGTGATCATGGCGCATGCAAACTGTGTCGAAATATTGGAAAACTCAAAAATCTAATCATGGTAAATATCCCGTTATAAATGACTTTAATGTTAATAACCATGATAGTTTTAAAAGTTTTATACTTTCTTTATTCTCGGTGGACTCGTTGCACAACATTGATAGATAGCCAATAATTACACCAGCATTCCTACTGGGGTTTTGTATCTCAATTTTTTCCATGGACAATTATTGCTCTACATCGAAAATATCATCAATACCCTGTAATTATCGATACACATTAATTACCTACCATGTATTGTGTATGGCATGCTCTCTGTGCATCGAAAGTTTTGAAAGATCTTTCTCTGGTATCTTCTTTCGAAGATTAATAGCATTCTTATCTTATATCTTGGGTGCATTGACCTGATTTCATGTTTCATGGTTGATAAGATGATTTTGTTTATGAGATCGCTTGCGAGAAGATGATTACAATCTTAACTCTGTGAAGTTGTTGTTGTTAATGTTTTAGCAGAAGTGGGGCAATGGCTTAACTTGTTTGTTGTCTGGTTGCTTCTTCATCTCTTAATGCAATCACAGTATATACAGAAACAACAACAAAAATAAATATATACTCATTATCATCATCAGAATATATTGGTCCACTGCTGGTCATAGGCTGTCCCTAATGAGCGCCATAACGCCCTGTCTTCAGTTTGTCGCATCCAGCATCTACCAGCAGTCTTTCGCAAATCGTCATCCCACCTTGTCGGGAAATGTGGTAAATAATATAAATAATGGTGGACAATTCACACAACATTATCTAGCCCAAAGATAAGCAGAGCTTGTGTTATGGGTACTAGCTAACTGAGATACTTAATACACAATACATCGTTTTTTTTATTATACATAGAAAACGACCAGAACACCCTGACTGCAGATCGTATTAATATTTGTCCCAAAGCGGGAATCGAACCCGCAACCTCCTGCGCCGCAGGCAGACCTTTGCCCACCGCGTGACAGAGGTCGTCAGTAGACCTAACAGGAATTATCCAAATGGTTGGAGGGACATTCACAGGATATGACACAAGTGATGTGATAAAACCAACCTTGCTCCAGTTAGGTCTTATTAGTCTTATTACCTAGATACTAATAGACTTAGACTTATGGTCACATACTCGCACATATTTAATGCTATAATTATTATAATGACACTTGACCACAATCATGCATGTTTACGTATTTATGTTTTACATTACTTATGTCATGCACTCCTGCGCAGTTAAAGCTGTATTTTTGCATAGATAAATCTGTAATTACCGCGTTAATTTATATGCTTGTTTCAGTCGTTATATCTTTGAATTATGTTGAATGGAATCACAAGTTCGATCGTTATTGAAATTATATCCTAGAAAGTACTTAACCACATAAAGTATTACATTGTTGCTGTGTTATACATTTATAATACGACCCGTGCAAGCTTTTAATAAGTGATATACTGCTTACATCACTTTAGACTCTTCTAAATAACCGTATTTCTATGAACTCATTTAGTATTAATATTTCCACCTTAATGCACAAAGGATCTATTGTGTTTGTTCTCAATAGAACTATTGAAAAAATACTGAATGCAAGTTTGGCAATTTTGATCACGGTTAGTATGACCCTGTCTGTACTTATGTCCTGTATATTTGATGATCCAATGCTTCATCCGTTTCTATTGTAGTCTTATGAAGTTTTTGGTTACGCCTTCTTGATTTGTTTCTGGAGTCTTTGATACAACCTTGGTTTTCCAAGGTTTATTCATAAATTGGCATCGCATATATAGCACTTCCATCCAAAATTCATGTTTTTTGGGAAATGCAGAAAACGTGTTTCGTTCCTCGACTGTTTTTGATAAATTACACGATAACTTTATGAAATGTAAAGAGTTATTTACAAAATACTGTCTATAGTATATACTATATTTACAAAATAAAGTCTTATAGGTTATTTTGGTCTAAGGACTGCAAAATGATAAAAAAAATTGAATTTATAGGAGGAAATTGACGTTAATAAATGCAACATTGAGATTTTTCTATATGTTTATTTAAAAACTGACCTCAGCACCATAAGTCCTAAAAGTTTAAAAATCAATTAATCACATACAGACTTAAAATATAAAAAGCCCGTAGCCGATTAAATATTCAGTACCTACGAAAGCGACCCAATTTGGTTTAAGTCTCAAAAAATAGCACCTTTTACAGTTCAAAAGTGACTCAAAACAAAGTAGCTGGACGTTCAATGTGTAAGTGTCAAATACACTGATAAATTAAAGTGGTTTCAGTAGGGTCCTTAGCAGCAGTTTTTTAAAAAGAGAAGACTTTATGAGGTGATAAGCCATCTTTACATAAAGTTGATGAAACAGATTCTAGTGACTTATAATAATAATATTTTTTTTATTTCGGACACAAGTTCCATAGAGTACAGTTAGATTAATCGAATAAAATAAAATAGTCAGGTTCAAAGTCAAACAAACAAATAAAATTTAAAATACAGTTGTACCTACATATACATTCAGGATGCTAGCTCCATCCATCGTTTATACATGTCTGACTGGAGTAATATATCTGCCAGACTAAATATAAAGCTGTTTTTACACCTGTCAACCCTGGACAAGAATTTCGCGATACGAGTTCTTTGGATGGCATCAAAGGAGCTTACTCTTGCCTCAAAGAACATCCCGGAGGCGCTGCAGCACCTCCGGGATGTTATGTCCAATAAACAAAAACGATGTTCTGGGGAACACCGTTTTTGTCCACCAGTGTCATTCATCATAGTGTTCCTCACAGAGATATAGAGAGATGCCAATCCTATGCGCTAAGCACGGAAACCTGGTGTCGCATTGGAAGCTTGTTTCTGATATCTGTGGTGTTGCCACACCAGCCATTACTTCAAACATCAAGCGCCAAGTCACGTCGAAAGTACAGATTAAATGCTATTTCTTCGTAGACAAGTGTCTTGTTGGCGGTGACAGAATCACGTACGAGTACTCTATCGAACCGCTTGGCATCAATACTCAATGGGCTCAATTAGAACACATTGTGTGATCGTTTGTAACAATTACAGCTGCAATCTGTGCCCAGTGTTCAGGTTTAGTTGAAAATTTGTTGTGATTCTTATTGTTAAATAAAATTTAAGATCATATGTGCCAAGAAAATATTATGATACTTACGAAACCGACCTGATTGCTTAGTATTTGCTGTGCGCATTATGTTACGAATTACTTCCATCGTTTTCGAGTTTTTCCGAAGCATGTAGTATGGCACTTAGCGCCTTGTAGCGCCCCTACCGGATCCAGAGGAACTAATTTTCATAGTATGATAATAACGATCCTCAGAGCAATAACTACAGCATAGAGAGAGCGAAGAAATTACGATATATCTAAGCTCTTCTCTCTTATAGCGCAGATTGTGCTGGTTTATGAGACAAACGCATATCTATCATGTAGGCTTAAAGCTAAATGGGCATTCCGAAGATGTCAAATGGTCACACTTGGTCTCTTATTACACGACCAATTAAAAACAGCACAATAGTGCTTAGTACACGGTTAACCGTACAAAGTATTTGATTTAGTTGCTTATTACGTCGTGAATGTAAATACATGAGCTGGGTCATTATTTTACTAAAAAATAATAGATTTTGTGCATAAATCTGTTAAAAAAAAGGTGCAAAGGACAGATGCATAAGCTTATAACATGGCTTGTTTTGTGTTATCATGTAAATCACATTCATCAAGGAAAGAAAACTATGAATTTGTAAGCTTTCACCGGTAAGTGTTTTTTTACAGTTTTCATACAAAATCCCGCGATATATTTGGATGTGATCACTAAAACCATACATATTATAGATTGCTATTGATCCCTCAAACCAAATTTATTACAAATTATGTTGTAATCGCGAAATAATTTACAAATTAAAAATTGTTAATTTGTAAGGTAATTCTACACTAGTGATGTAGATAGGTACTTTTTATCGATACGATAAAGTTATGCCGATAAATTGGAGAAGGTATCGTTTTCTTTTTTAGTATGCCTCCAAATGAGAAAGAGAACTGGTGTAAAGTGATTCCGAGAGCCAGAATTAATTGGACTAAGCATAGCCGAATATGTTCTAAACAGTGTAGCATATCAGTGATTATTTTTATGCCTGCAGATTGAACTTTTATTAAGGTTAAAGCCAGGTAGTATTTTTTTACTAAGCTTTCATTGATTCAGGATAATGATGATGATGAGAATCTACACTCAAATCCAGGACGGGAGCCTTTGAAATATTTGCCCATAGAATATTTTAATGTGAGAGAATAGGGAAATATCCAACCGGGCGAAGCCGGGGCGGGTCAGCTCTTAATAAATTAAAAATATCGTTTTGATCCGATTGTTTTTATTTCATTTCGTATCATGAAAACTGCTGAACTGATTTTGATAAATTGTACTGTTCCCTAAGTTAAGAGATACCTAATCCAACAAAGAAAGAATGCTTACAATCCAATTACGTGTTTCAGAGAAATGTGTATAGTAACATACATACAAAAACTTATGAAATTTGTCACACGTGTTTAGAAACCCACATAGAGTAACATTATGTGAATATTGTGAAATTCCAACAATGTTACATACATACGTATCGAATCGATAACCTTCTAAAGACATGACAATAACGTATGAACATTCAATTCAATAGTTAAATTATCTTTTAAAAATAATTTAATATCGATACTTCTGCAAAATCGGCACATCACTACCGAGATGAAAAAAGTGGACAGCATTGCCATAAGCAACCCATATATCTATATACCTATCCTCTTTTTTCACACTGATTGTGTTATAAGTATGAAGAGTATAACTAGACTTAAATTTCGCTGTCCCTCTATGCTGTAGTTATTGCACTGAGTAACGATCCAATCGTTTCTTACAAACTCGAGTCAGTCAGTCAGTCACGTTTGCGGCATTGATATTATAAAAGTAAGTATATAAAGCACCAACATAGTCACAGAAATATACTTGGTCATAAAAATGCCTTTAATTAGTACTTTAAAAACAATAAGAACACACAAGGAAACATTTCACTCGATACTTGCACCGAATATAAGTTTTTCCCCCCTTGTCTAACCTAAATAATGTCAATCATATAGGTAAAGCACGCTCACTCAATAATTCGCTAAAACGAATCTATAGGTGAGAAGACGCACATACGTATAATTTCAGTGCTTTCGAACACGAATACGAATCAGAAAATGAGACGTATTTGTCGCATTTTTTTACTATAAGTACCTCGTTTGTGTCCACTACCATTCTAAGTTCTGTAGTGTTCTATGTGAGTAATTCTCTATTCTTCCTTTTTCGTGTTAGACATCAATCAAATGGTTCCCGTTGACTTAACTAATGTTTTTTTGCATTGACTTATACTAAGGATTCTGCTGTCTGTCTGAGTCAAGAAACTAAAATTTAATGCTGAAAACTGAAAACGTTCCTGATTCGTCCCACTTTGTTACATTTTTCTCTAGAAGACAACTTACTGTACTCCAATCACATGGTTAATAACATCTTTCATAGAATCTACCAATCCTACTTATTGTTAAAAGCTGTAAAGATGAAGGGGGATTCAGAGCTCTATAAATAAGCAGAGACAGCTCAATACCACACTAGCCACACGTGTGATGGTGCAAGGGCATTCATTACAGCCAAAACCACATAATCAAAGAAATCAGTATCAATCTGACCTGATTCCGCGCACGTTTTGTACTTGAAGTACGTGCTTCCCATACAACACTATTCCACACAAAGTTGTATTTCCAGTCCGCAACGACACTATTTCATAAGCACCAAAGACTATTTTTGCAGTAACGCCTTATATTTCTACTTTGTCCGGCTGTAAAGATAAAGTTTGTGGCGGTTTTAGTTTTTCCTTGCAACCAATGACTCTATCCCACTCCTAGTCTATCCCACTACTAGTTTTTCCTTGCAACCAATGACTCTATCCCACTCCTAGTCTATCCCACTACTAGTTTTTCCTTGCAGCCAATGACTCTATTTAACACCAAACATGATGGTTTCTACTGATAACCTAGCCACTAGTACCTTATTTGTTTCGCTGTGATTGAAATGGATTTCTACAATAGGGCAGTTGACAGGTTTTGAATAGGAATTAGTGCAGCGCGAGAAGATAATTCATTAAGTAAACAAGATTATTTAGCTTGCATGAATTAGTGTAAAAATCTCGTCGATGAGCCTATTCCTTCTACATAATAATCATCGCTTTAAAATGAATGTACTGTAATGTATTGCAATAAAACAAAAGAAAAATAAAACTTTAAATCTAAATTTAAAACATGGTCAGTACAAAAGCGGATTTATGGCTGAGAGTGATTTCTCCAAGGTAACCTTCGGATCGAGAAAAATAATAACAAAACTGCACTCAGTTTTGGGTGATAAAACCGCTGACCTTTTTTGTGACGTCACCATTCACTTTACAACTCAAAGTGCTTCTGTTCCTTCAATCAAAGTAAAGTAAGAAACAAATGAATGATAAAAACCATCATGTTTGAATGCAAGATTATATGTGGTAAGACAAAATAAGCCAAAATTAGGTATTTGTTTCTAGGTTTTCGAGTCACTTAGACTCATCCCACTTTGGGCCGAATCCAGTGGGACGAGTCAGGAATAACTCAACACAAACATACCTAAATCATTTTATTCTTACCGCTTTCTTCCACGTGTCGCTATATTCAGTATTTATTTGTATATTTATTTATCCACCGTAGGTACCTATTGATACACTTGATTTCATTAAGATTTACAAAATTTGATTAGGTTAACATGTTAGATAGGTACTTACTTAAATATAATTATTTTTAAAAAAAAAGATAGGTAAATAGCCTACACTGACTGTAGGCTATTTACCTATCTTTATTTTGTTGACCAATTTGTATCTGAATACAAATTGGTCTTTTTATGTCTGTAATAGTTCGACCCGACGGAATCATCCTGATTGCGGAATTTATACCAGACCAGACCCAGGATACCGTCATCCTGATTGTGTTATTATATTAATACTCAATCATTTTTTGCATTAATGTACAGAATCGGATAACTGCTGAAAACTGTTTTCTTGATGAGGAAGGAAACCGTGTTTCAAATAAAACAAGCAAAGCATGGTTTCTTAGAATGTATGTTAAGTAAACCATTGTTTAATGTGCAACGTTTCTCAATACAGGATAGACTTGTGCAAATGGAAACAAGCAAGATCACGAATTCACAGGTCTGGTGGAATATAAATAACTAAGTAGGTACTAGTAGCCAGGTTGTCTGGCAGAGATCTTGAGCGATAAGACCGCCAATTGTCACTTATGATATAATTGTTTCATGTGTAAATTGTTTTTTTAGTTTTAAGTGTGCAATTAAAACATGTGTTATTTGTCGGCAGGTAGAAAATGTCTCGGCATTAAGCCCACCCGTTGTACCTTAGTGCAATAAAGATTTAAATAAATAATAAATAACATTCAAAAATTCAAATCTTTCCTCTTTATAATATTAGTGTAAGCGGTTAGTAAAGTATTCTCATTTACATTCCAAAAGTTAACGTTAGTAACTGTTTTTGTTTAGGCTAGAATTAAACGCTGGTAGCGTCTGCATTTTTGCATGATTCATATTTTACAGCTTAGCTTGTAAAATGCAACCTAAGCGATGAATCACTTGGTGAAAATAAATAAAATAAATAAATAAATAATGCTGGACAATTCACACAGCATTATCTAGCCCCAAGGTAAGCAGAGCTTGTGTTATGGGTACTAGATAACTGATATACCTAATAATTATACATTACATAGATAGATATTTTTATTATACATAGAAAACACCCAGACCAACGGAACAAATTTCTGCAGATCGTACACAAATTTGTTCCGAGGCGGGGATCGAACCCGCAACCTCTTGCGTCGCAGGCAGACTCTCGCCCGCTGCGCCACTGAGGTCGTCAAAGGGTCGTGGAATGCGAAAATTTGTCTTAAGAAGGTCTTTAGGTGTATCCTATTACAAATGGGTCAACGTTTCAAAGATGTGAACTTCTCACTTTGCATTTTATTTAGGTTTCTTTTGAGGTAGTAAATTATTGGCAGAATGTGGCAGTTTCTTGCATAAGAGCAAAAATAGTGCTGGACAAGTAGACAATTCAAACAGCATTTTCTGGAGCTGCAGAGCAGAGCTCCTGTTATGGTTGATAATACAATACATATGTATATAAAAAATTTACTATTCATAGATCACACCCAAGATACACCCGGAACAAATATCTGCATCATTAAAAACGTTTGTCCCTGGCCGCGAATCGAACCGATAACCACCTGCATTGCATGTGGACCTTCGCCCGTCACGCCACAGAGGTCGTCGATATTTTAAAGAATAAGTAATGTAAGCCACCTTTAATACGTCGTAAAATCTCTTTAGGTACTTTGTATTTACCAAACATAAAGTTTCTCACATAAAATTGCCACTTTATATACAATAAACGATCAAAATATTTTTTGAATTGATGTTTATCCATTAAAAATTGCAAAACATCAATTGTAAGGTTTTTTATACATTTTCTGACACCTGGGTACAGTGGATGTAAAAATTATTAACAAGTATTTATAGATAATAAATAAATAATGCTGGACCAATGACACAGCATTATATAGCCCCAAGCTAAGCAGAGCTTGTGTTAGGGGTACTAGATAACTGATATACGTAATATAACATAATACATAGATAGATATTTTTTTATTATAAATAGAAAACGACCAAAAGACCCTGAACAAATGTCGACAGATCGTACACACATTTGTCCCGAGGCGGGACTCGAACTCGCAACCTCCTGCGTCACCTTCGCCCACCGCGTTACAGAGGTCGTCATCTATATAAATATAATTACTGACTTGTAAAGGCAGCGTCATAACTTAAGGTTTTAGTTAGTTTATTAATATCAGAACAGGTATTTGTAAACTTCGCTAAAATAGCAATAACAAAAGATTTTTTAATTTGATTAAATATAAAATTAATCATCTTATTTCCGATCTTTTGTCGTTGACTGTATTTTATGCTTATCACCTTCAATGCCCATAATTATTTACACATAAATGTCCAAAAGGTGTTGGGTGTACATGGTCACCTTTCGAGCAATTATTTCTGATTTCGTACATAATTATTGGTTTAAATAAATATTGAATTTCATATTAATTTTCCTTAATAACCATAATTTTTATTGTATATTTTATAGCCTTTTTATACTTTTAAATAGTTTGTATATTTAACTTAACGTCTGATAAATTTAAGGCTCTTGGTTATTATTTTACAAACAGGGATTATATCAGCTTTGTAAAAAAATGACAATCACAGCATAAAAAATAGACTGTTGCGAACAATCTAGGGTTTCTCAACTGATCCACATCAGTATAAGTTAGAAGCGTACAGGGATTATTAGTTTAAAACGGAATAAAATCACCGGTTTTTAATACGTTTAAAATGGTCATTATGCATTGACAAAATGGCCTGTGAAGAGGCCCCTTAACAGCTAATAATGAACCACTGCTGGACGTAGACCTCCCATATCGCCTTATTGGTTTTTATCTCATGGGGGTAGTGCCCATTATTCCCATGCTGAAGCATGTGTGTTAGGGATCGCAGTTTGGTGGTAGATTTATTCTGCAAGAGGCGCTGCTGCCCGCCCCCCGTGTATGTCACTTAGTCGCCTCTTACGACACACACGGGAAGAGTTGGAGAGGTGCATATTCTAAGCCACACATTTTGGACGTATTTGGGCAGCTTATTATAAAAATTATAGGAGTCAGGAGAGAAGAATCTCTATATTATATATAATTTTATTATTTTATTTGTTTCAGGTAAATAAACTCATAGTACCTAACGGCAAAACTTTTGGTAACAAGGATGAAACAAATAGGCGACCTCTACAGCGCAGTGGGCGAAGGTCCGCCGCAGGAGGTTGCGGGTTTAATTCACGCCTCAGGACAAATGTTTGTACAACCTGCAGATGCTCACGGTGTTCTGGTCGATTTCTATGTATAATAAAAAAATATCTAATCATTTAGTCTATCATATAAAGTATATCAGTTATCTAGTACCCATAACACAAGCTTTGCTTAGCTTGGGGCTAGATAATGCTGTGCGAATTGTCCAGCTTTATTATTATTAACATTAAATCAATTCTCATTCATTACCATCTCACGATACCGACTTTCAGTATCGTGATAAATTGTAAATAACATTGCATACTTTGATATTACTTTACTATCAGTAATCAAGAACTGGTCGCGAGCGATAAATACTGATTTTTACACGCAATAAACATGAACAACTTTCTCGTACAAATCAAAAGGTACTTGCCGTTAAGTTTTTAAAGTTATTGGAAATGTTTGAAAGTGTTAATTAAAAGTCTGAAGGATATTGCTGGTCATCTTCTAGTCAAATCATCATCATTGTCAGCGCATATTAGTCCACAGTTGGGCATTGGCCTCTCCTAATGAACGCCATAGCTCCCTGGACTTCAGAATGACGTATCCAGCATATGCCTGCAGTCTTTAATTCTTAATTATTTATTGCACTAATAAAACATTTTTTAAAACAACTAGAGAGATATCGCAAAGGCGAGCTTAACCCTACAAAGAATTCTCTTCCAGCAAACCTTAATGAGAGAGGGAGGCAAGTTTTTAGTAGTGGGTAAGTGTGCAAAAGATACTAGAGTGAAAATACCTATATTGATTACAAAAAGTAATTCATACAATAATTTAAAAATATATACATATATATTATAATAGTACTAGTGTTTCACAGGTTGTCATCCCCTACCTTGTCAAATCACGAAGTAGTTGTAAGAATTATTTAGTTAGTGGGCATATTCTGGCTGGACGGTACCGCTGAGTTGAGTATAGACATTTTCAAATTAGTTAGACGCCTTACGCCGAACACTTCCTTTTTTGCACATACCTGACTTCCGCTGTCGAAACTGGGGGTCTAGTTTCGACAGCGGAAGTCAGGTATACCTGAGGAGTTGGCTTGGCTATGATCATCATCATCATCATAATTGTCTCCCGGGATCATCCGCTGTTGTGTATAGGACCTACTTTCGCTATCACTTCTTTTTTATGATATATTAAAGATAATTTATCGGGTATTTATCGCGTACCTTTTGCTTTCTTTTCCCCAATGTTTTTTGTTTGTCTTTTTTGTGCTTCTCGCATCCAAGTATGAGGATAGATCTATGTTGCGCAAGCAGAGGGGACACAGATCCAACGGAATTTGGTCTGCGGTGAAATTTGGGCTTTCTTTTATGAACCCATGAGGGTTCATAAAAGAATTAAGGTATTTTCCCCAAGCGATAAACAATATTCTTATGACAGACACTGTTGATAAGTATTCTGTGTTGGCGCACACACTTGTGCACTAAAATATCCTGCAGGTATGGCTTGTCTCCGTAGACTTGCCGCCGTGGTCAAAGTTCTACTAGGAGGACATCAAATTTACTATAAAATTTTAGTTTGAAGTAAAAACATCAAACTTACTTTTCTGTATTTCTGTATTTCCGTCATTAGCTAAACAGTGCTAAAACACGGTTGTTAGCTAAAAGCTCAAATTATCTCCATAAAAGGAAAATGCGTTAAGTTGGGTAAAATGTTAGGTAAATGGTTGTAATGTGACATGTATTACGAAGAGTTATATGGCAGGTCAGGGTTTAGAATATTATTTTTACTAGTTGCCGGTGTCGGGTTTACCTGCACTTTTGCTTCATCTGCCAAACTTGATCCAAAGAACGTTCGCTCATGCCCTACAAACACAAATACCTAATGTTTTAAACCATATAATTATCAATTAATATATGTAGATGTATGGTTCCTTATATTATAAATGCGAAAGTGTGTTTGTTTATTTGTTTAGCCTTCCTTCATACCCTATGTAAGCAATCAATCGATTTGATTTTTGGCATAGAGTTAGTTGAAAGGATGGAGAATAACATAGGCTTTTTATCCCATAAATCAGTTCCCATGGGATAGAAATAACCTAGACAACGCGTGCGAAGCCGCGGGCGGGAGCTACACTACACTACATAATATAATAACTTATATTTAATAATAGCTACATATAAATAAATAATTTTATTCAAAAATGTCTTAGGACAAACGGTTAACAGAAAAGTAAAAATAACTTACATTCTAGAGGTAATTCATGTGCCTGAACTAGGTTAAACCTGTATCTCAGGCGAAAAGAGCTAACAACGTAACTAATAAACAATAATCAAAAAGGTACCTACTTATACTAAAACGACAACGCAGACAACACAGAACTTTTACTAATAAAAGTTATGCTTACTACACTTAACTAGTTTACATGGGTAAGTACTAAGTATGTAAATAAACACTGCTGAAAAACATTATGAATAAACATATTATATAATCGTCACACTTAGGCGCCTCCGAAATCTACCGTGTATACCTATTTTCTGCCATTGTTTTGGCCTGACAGTCAGCAGAGCCTGTATTATGCTTACTGGACTTCTTGAATTGTAGGCAAGTGGCACACTTCGGTTTTTCCACCTTGTTAAATACAAGATTACATTAAATAGTATTAAAAATTAAGAAAGGCTGGTGGCTGTACTCCCACGGACAG
The DNA here is from genome assembly GCA_946478455.1 of Eupithecia vulgata. Classification (NCBI taxonomy): domain Eukaryota; kingdom Metazoa; phylum Arthropoda; class Insecta; order Lepidoptera; family Geometridae; genus Eupithecia; species Eupithecia vulgata. The sequence continues at coordinate 2,990,569 of OX297869.1, read as the reverse complement.
TTAAGGCTACTTTTTTGGTGACTACTAGTCACCATGAACGGTCAAGTGGTGGATTACGTAGACAGGAAATCAGCTATAATTGCGAACAGACTGTGGCTGTTTCACACCTAGGCCTATTAGGTGCGATTATGTAAATCGAAGGCAACAACAGCTTAGATGAAGAATTATTTTGTACTTGAGACACCTGTCAACTGGTTTTACCATGAATAATCGGGTTAGGGTAAGTTTGTCACCGGGTAAAATTGACATCTTAAAAATCTGGGGTAACTTTGTCACTGCTCAAATTATTTTAATATTTTTATGGTAAAATGCTTTTTATTTAAAAAAATCTAAGAAAAACTCAAGAGTTCAATTCGAAGTGCTTTGTTTTACATAAGCTTCGTCTAAAACTGCGTGTCAAGCAGGCGTAACGTGAAGACATTGCTTGTCATTTTTGACATTTGCTGTCATTTTGGCATTATTTATTACTAATTTGTTTCTATTAATTGAGTAGTAATGACTGTCTTTTTTCGTCTAAAATTATTGACTTGAGCAAAGGCGAACAAAATGAGTGGCACAAAAGGGAAGCCCCGTTGCGCAACTATTCGCAGTTGAGCATCCTCAGTTTCGCAAAAGGGATCTCGCGGTAGTTTTGGCCGAAATTTTAAACTCCATCATCATCAACTGTGGTTGCTGACAAGCCTCTAACTAAGAAGTTATTCATTTATTTCATTAACTCCGAGATATTCGATAAAAACTTCTGGGAGCGTTTTTGTTGAAGCAGTTAAAAGTAAAAAAATGCAGGACAAACTTTCATAGAGCGCTTTCATAGTGTACCTACATGCTTTTAGAGGTTTTGTGTTATGATTCAAAGTCAAAGTCAAAAATTCTTTATTTCCATAAATACAAAAATGTACACTTAGAAAAAGTCAAATTCTTAAAATAAAACACTGACACGGAAATAAAGTGATCTTTTGATTTCAGTCGCTTCGGTATGTAGACTAAAGTAAAGAAGCGACGAAGAAACCTTTAGCCTGTTAGTTGTTATTTTTCGAGTTGGAGCAAAACCCGTCCCAAGCTTTTTTATCTTCTAAATAATCTGATATTTTGTAGTAAGCCTTTTTGCACAGAAAAGTTTTGACAATTTGTTTGAATTTATTAAATGTGTACAACAAGTTTTCATAAATATATTGACAGGGGACTGTCATTATGTTTATTTCTTTAAATTTATCACGTAGGGATTCTCTGGGACCCATATTATAGATAGCACGAACAGCACTCTTCTGCAGCACAAATACGGTGTTAATATCTGCAGCGTTCCCCCACAGCAGTATTGCATATAACATAATACTGTGGAAGTAGCTGAAATAAACAAGTCTAGATGTATCCACGTCTGTAAGAAAACGGATTTTTTTGACTGCATACGCTGCAGAACTAAGTCTCTTGGATAACTTATCTATGTGTGGGCCCCATTGAAGTTTATTATCTAAAGTGATTCCTAAGAATACGGTACTTTTAACAATTTCTAACGTTTCTCCCTTTACGTTTACATCAGCCTTAACTTGTTTAACATTAGGTAGAATAAATCTAATACATTTTGTTTTGGTTTCGTTGAGCAAAAGATTATTGACACTAAACCAATGGACTACTTTTGAGATTGCATTATTCACATCGTCAAAATTTGTACTCTGTCGTTTCATTTTAAAAATTAAAGAAGTATCATCAGCAAACAGTACAATCTCGTGATTATTCTTTACAATTTATTATGAGGTATATTATTAAATGTTTTCTTTGGGATTGCTCTGTGAGACGCGTCATAGACGAGGTTTCCTACCACCTAACTTTAGTTTGACTTAACGGGCATATTTCCGCCAATAAATAATATAAAAATAACCTTAAACTCATTATAACTCGTTGTCAACCTTATTTTATTTGACAATAGAGGCGCTACCGTTGTAAGGTCTCGTAATAGATATTTACCTCAATGACAGCCCATCAATTGCAGGGAAGGACTGGGTAATAGAATAATCTGAGGCTATCTAGACCGCCGCTACCGTCGCACCGGTTATGAGGTCGGTGAAATGTACAGTGGTTGAGGAAAGTGCTATGGAGGCTGGTCTGCGACTTGAAAAGACTAGTAGGCTGAGCGCAGACTTGACTCACGATAGCTTTAAGACAGATTATTGCTTTACAAAAATTGCAAGTTAACAAAAGCAAAAGTATAGCTTTTTGCTTTATAGTGCGTTACTGCACTGGGCAAATTTTCCACGAAAATTTAATAATGTCCCAAAAATTTTCAATTCGAACCGGCGCGGCGGCGCGGCGCCCCACCTTCAGTATGGGTGTGCTCTAACCAACTAAGCTACGAAACTCAAGTCGATTCAACCGAAAACTTTGGGACTTCTTACGACTATAGCGCCTTTAGCGCCACCTACAGGGAAACGTTGAAAGTTTTCCAAACCTGCTCAGTGACTAAAAATACGTTTAGTACAAGAGGTGTCGTATTGCTTTTTAAACGTAGCTTTTTGCTTTATAGATCGTTACTCGCACTGGGCAAATTGAATTATTATAATTATATAAATTTTCGTGGAAAAGCAAATGTCTGTCTTAAAACGTTAGTTTTATCTTGATTCAAGTCTGCGCTCAGCTGTAGATTGTGCAAAGTTTCCAGATTTTTTTAAAACCAACATGTTCTTTATGATGTCTATACACCCAAATTGGCGGACCCAGCGGGATGTTACGACATTCTAGTTTAAGTATGGATATTGAAGGCATCCGAGTTTTATCAACATGTTGGCGAGACGGCCTTCTGAGATCACTTTACTTACCTACTATCAAAGTACATTCGGACAATGTTGTAAGAAGGAACTCAATCGATAAAGCGAGCGTGGCCACCTGAATCCCTCAGCTGTCTCCCCTGGAGGATCCTGGTGAACTAAAGCTTTCACCAAGATCCTCAAGACAAAAAGAAGAAGGTAAAGATACCACACTGTAGGCGTATAATGTCAGCAGCCGGTTTTAGGAAAATTGGTACACGAAGAAACTGTAGGTATTTGAAATCGCAGTCTTGCTTACCAGATTGCAAGTTCATCACAGAACAGCCACTGTGTCGGTCAAGGACACAATGCCTCTTTGAACACTTTGTCCTCAAATGAGTTTGCACTGTTTTCGGTTCTATAACAGCAACATGCAGCCAGACCCAATTACCACGTCTTGGTCACATCCAACAAGGTACTCGTAAGTACCAACATTAAGGGCCAATAATACCTCAAATCAACTCCGTCAGACAGTGGCAGTGGGCTGGCCATATTTCAAGAAGAACCGACAACCGCTGGGGTAAACGTATTCTTGAGTGGAGACCGCGACTCGGAAAACGTAGTGTAGGACGCCCTCCTACCAGGTGGGACGACGATTTGCGAAAGACTGCTGGCAGATGCTGGATGCGGCAAGCTGAAGACAGGGCGCTATGGCGCTCATTAGGGGAGGCCTATGTCCAGCAGTGGACTGGTATAGGCTGATGATGATGATGATGATGAACTCCGTCAGATCGAAATATCTTCCAAACTACTAAATATTTTAATTTGATATTTATACATGGTTACAGTTCAAGATTTACTCTATCCATCCATTGGTTTGCAAACACGATTACACAAAATTTTCTCTATAGAAAAATATCGCAAAGTTACCTCTAAATTTTTCTAAAACCTTAATTTCTCAATAAATACAGAACTTGAGATCTTGAGTATAAGCATCGTAATGGAAGTAGGTATAAAAAACATTTTACATGTTTTGGTTTTTTCAAAGAAAGTCCTAGGTATGGATAATAAGCTAAAACTTGATTTTTGGGCTTGCGTTGCTATGCCCTGTGTCGCGCCTAGAAACAGGAAATCCTAGTCTGTCCTTTTCACAAAAATTTCAAGTTGAATAGGACCTTAAATAACACTGATCGTAAACTCGTAATGCATTTTCTCCGCGTCTGTAGTCTGTAGGTACAAGCTTTCTACAAAGTCGCGGCTCTTGTTCTTACAGAGCGGAACACTGCACTCAAGTTGCACTCCTGTCTAATATAAATACTTAAATGTAGGTAGTTTTATACTTAGTAGATTACCAGGTAGGTACCAATTGTATTTTTAAAGACCTGAGAGTGTTTGGAAGAGGTTTCTTGTAGACAGTGAGCCTAGATTTTAAATATTGACTTTTTGGTGAATTTATTTGACGTTATGTAGGTACCTATGTATGTATCTCTTTTAGTATATTTTTGTTTCGTGTGTTTCTTTGTTTTATTTATTTTAAGTAGAATTACATTGTAAATTCATGGATCTCGTGTCTGGAAATAAAGAATTAATTATAATATTATTATTTTGACGATTTCAAGCTTGTTCTTCCTTATTGACGACCTCGGTGGCGAAGTTCCGCCTGTGACGCAGGAGGTTGCGCGTTCGATTCCCGCCCTGGGACAAATGTTTGTACTATCTAATACCATAAATATCTATAAATATCTGCAAATATTATTTGCTTAACTTGGGGCTAGGTAATGATGTGTTAATTGTCCAGCATTATTTATTTATTTGTTTCGGGTGTTCTGGTCTTTTTCTATGTTTTTATAATAAGAAAATATCTATAAAGGTATTGTAAAATATTATGTATATCAATTATCTAGCTAGGTCTATCATAAATAACACAAGCTTTGTGCTTAGAACTATATCAATGCAAAATTTCAAACCAATTCGTTCAGTAGTTTTTTCGTGAAGAGGTACTCGTTTTTACTAACCTACTAGAAATCGCTTCGCTCCCCATTCAAAGAAACACAAAGTGCCGCGAGTAAGTTATTAGTATGCAAAAGTAAGTTATTAGTATGTAACAACTTATTATACGGACTTTTCTTTAGTAAATTAGTATAATCAGGTAACTGCAAAGAAAACTGAGCCAGTTTTAATGAGTCCTTGAAGAGAAAATGTGTCTTGGGGTCATTCATCATCACGAACAATTAAATCAATGAGCTGAAGTCAAAAGTTTTTAACGATAAGTTCGTATTTTAGAACATCATCATCATCAGCCTATACCAGTCCACTGCTGGACATAGGCCTCCCCTAATGAGCGCCATAGCGCCCTGTCTTCAGCTTGCCGCATCCAGCATCTGCCAGCAGTCTTTCGCAAATCGTCATCCCACCTGGTCGGAGGGCGTCCTACACTACGTTTTCCGAGTCGCGGTCTCCACTCAAGAACACGTTTACCCCAGCGGTTGTCGGTTCTTCTTGAAATATGGCCAGCCCACTGCCACTTCAGCTTGCTAATCCTATGAGCTATGTCGATAACCTTGGTTCTCTGTCGGATGTATTCGTTGCGAATCCTATCCTTCAGAGAAACTCCGAGCATAGTTCTCTCCATAGCTCGCTGGGCGACTTTAAACTGGTGGACCAGACCTACCGTGAGAATTAAAAAAAAAAAATTATTAAATTATTTTAGAACAAAGTCTACAAAACTTTTACATCGGTCGAGAGCTCAATCCCCGTTTGAGTTCACTGCATAAAATAACAATAAAACTGTACTATATATGACGACCTCTGTGGCGCGGTGGGCGAAGGTCTGCCTGCGACGCAGAAGGTTGCGGGTTCGATTCCCGCCTCGGGACAAATGTGTGTACGATCTGCAGACATTTGTTCAGGGTGTTCTGGTCGTTTTCTATATATAATAAAAAATATCTATCTAAGTATTGTATTATATTATGTATATCAGTTATCTAGTACCCATAACACAAGCTCTGCTTAGCTTGGGGCTAGATAATGCTGTGTGAATTGTCCGGCATTATTTATTATTTATTTTATTTTTAACAACGTTTTTGCAAAACTACATCATTAAATTTTCGATGCAGGTTATTTAAAAATCTCTTAGAATAATAAAATAATTTAGAACTTCTCACGCATCTTCACACACTTATTAGAAGCTCTAACAAAATACTATTAATATCACATTAACACAATCGAATTTGATTAATTTAATTAATTGCGCTCATTAATTTTATGCTATCCAATTTGACAGATTAGACACAGCGGTACTAAAAAGGCTGGTCTACTGTTATTTACTACTGCAACTCGTTAAAACGTGTTATTATTTTAAATTTATGATTAGTAATAAATTTATTTATTACTTTGATAGCTAGGCCAAAAACACATTTCTAATAATGCATATAGACTTCTTTTTGTGTTTTCATTAAGCTTGATAAAACGAATTCTTAAATTCATAGATAACTTGGAAATGTAATTATTTATTTATTAAACAAAAACATAACATTACAGATAAAAAAAATCGTTAATGCAACGTTCATGTTTTAAATTGAATAAGTTAACTTTTATAACAAACAACTATTTTATCAACATTTACACCTGATTCCTGAGTTCACGCTAATCTATATATATGTATATTTATAATATATATTATTATTTATTTATTGAAATTATATATTATTTATAAAACAAAGTCGTGTTAGTTACACCATTTATAACTCAAGAACGACGGGACCGATTTTCATTGTTTTTGATTTGTTGGATTTCTCTTAGTCCGGCGGAATAGGATAAGAAGTATTAAAAACATTGGAAAATTGACGATAAATTAACTACCCGTGCGAAGCCGGGGCGGGTCATCATCATCATCATCATTATCATCATCAGCCTACATCAGTCCACTGCTGGACATAGGCCTCCCCTAATGAGCGCCATACCGCCCTGTCTTCAGCTTGCCGCATCCAGCATCTGCCAGCAGTCTTTCGCAAATCGTCATCCCATCTGGTCGGAGGGCGTCCTACACTACGTTTGCCGAGTCGCGGTCTCCACTCAAGAACACGTTTACCCCAGCGGTTGTCGGTTCTTCTCGAGATATGGCCAGCCCACTGCCACTTCAGCTTGCTAATCCTTTGAGCTATGTCGAGCCGGGGCGGGTCGCTAGTAAACAATTATGCTGAGTTTTTTGCTGCTAATATATTATATATAATAATATTCCAGCTGTAACATCATTGAGCTGTGCTTTAAACAAAATTATCAAGCTGCCAAATTTATTAGTGTCACTGTCAATGTCAATAAATTATTACTTTTCTTTCGTTATTTATTGTATTCATCAGTCACACTATCTCGTGATGGATGTTTTCTTTTTAATTTGAGTCGTGAGTGGGAAATGGATTACTTAATTTAGTGAGATAAGTTCGTTGAAAGCTACTAAAAGGTCATAACTTAAAAAAATACCAAATTTACGATCTGCAGGTTTATAATTATATTATTTGTTCTGAGTATTCTGGTCGGTTTCTATGAATAATAAAAAATAACTATCTATGTAATGTATTGTATTATGTATATCAGTTATCTAGTACCCATAACACAAGTTCTGCTTAGCTTGGGGCTAGGTAATAATGTGAAAAATGTCCAGCATTATTTATTTATTTTATATGCGTCTTTGGCAATGAAAATGTAGAGGCCTACCACCCTGAAGTGTGGGTGTCGACGTGCTGATGACGCAGAAGGATTACTTAAATCTAGCACCGATTATCCATGGATTAGACCACTGGCCGAGACAAACAGGTCAAGGCGCGCATGACTGACAACGGGCTTCATAGGATTATCACGTTTTGTTTTTACATTACCCGACGTAAGCGCAAATAAGACTAAAAGAAAAAAACTAGAGATGTGCTGACTATTCGACTCGGTCGATCATGGTTTCGGAGGCTCCTGACAACATCCATGACGCTTCGTTTACAGCTGATTTGCGTGCAAGTCGCAACCGCCTTCTGTGTTTTGTTTACTTCGCATTGTTTCTTGACTTTTGATCTTGCATGGGTCAGAGCGGTGTTTTTGTATAAAAAATAAAGACAAGTACTGTTATTGTTCATTAAATGACGAGATGAGAGCTAATAAATTTTTTATCATGTCAAACAGAAAATTTCGTAATTGAACAATGATTCCAAACGATAATTTTTCGTAAGAGAAGACGCAGTCCGATTTTTTACGATCCGATATGGCACGTCATAGATACTATTGTGTGCACAACAAGTAAGTTTACCTTGCGACATTTTACTTTTCCCCATTCCGGGTCGTTTTATGCAATCCAACGTAATTAAATTACGCGTGCGTGGCGTGTAGTTTCAAAAAGAACTACCCACCATAAACCATTATAACTGCGTCGCCGCGCCTACCGAGTAAAGACGGGCAAGTGCACAAGTCAATGATCCGTTTTTTTCATGCCACATCGGACCGAATAAAATCGGACTGCCAGATAGTAAAATTCCTTGTAGTACCTACACGCCCAACATGTTCCTAAAAACGGGTTCTGGCCGACATGAGGCGTTACGGGGCATATTGTAACTATAACGCAGCGAGCATTCGTTCTGTCTAGAATTCTAGATACAGGGATTGAAGGCGCTCGTCACGTTACATGTAAGCTGCGAATGATACATCACCACCCAGTAACATCGGTCTGTAACCGGCTTTATTTCTTATCCAACTCAATTTACTTATCCTTTGGCAATAATATGTTGGTACCTAATGGAAGAAGTTCGTAAATAAGTTCATTTAATAAAAAACCTTTCTTAAAACCTCTCATAAAAATGTAATTTAAATTATTTTTAATTACCCGCAAAGTGGGCAATGTGCCAAAAACATCGTTCCATTCATTAAAGTAAACGACCATTTCATTTTACGACATTTCTTAATTGCTAATTGAGTTTTTACAAGAGTCTCTCGTGTGATAGGTTCGTTTGTGAAATTTAAGATTGAATGTGTAAAAAATGCATTATTTTAAACTAATGACATCAAGTTTTTGAGCATAAAAAAGTACCTACAATACGAAGATGACGTATTGTATTTCTGGTGCTGGCTTAGAATTTGTACCACCCAAACTCTTACCATGGTAAGAGCCATGAATGAGCCCATGGGTGGTTTACACCCATGGGTGTCGTAACAGGCGACTTAAGAGATATCCACCGGGGGAAATAAACCTGCGATCCCCAACACGCATGTACAATATGGGGATGAGGATTACAATAGTACCCTAAAGGCCAGGCTAATAAAACGCTTATTAGGGTTGGTCTCTGTCCAGCCGTGGACAAGCAGGATGATAATGACCTTGCTTGACCGTAGGTAATTCAGATTACATCTATGTCGCGAAGTGGTGGTTCTATTAGTGTAACATGTAAGATCCCAACCCAAGCAGTATTTAGCTTTTTATTATGTATCTTTATTTTTATCGCGCTGTCTGGTGCCGGCTTAGAAATTGCACCACCCCAACTCTTCCCGTGGGTGTCGTAAGAGGCGACTAACGGACATACACCGGGGGCGGTCAGCAGCGCCTCTTGCAGAATAGATCTACCACCGAACTGCGATCCCCAACCCGTATGCCCAGCGTGGGGATGATGGTTATTTACCTCAGGAGATAAAAGCCAATGAGGAGCGGGGGTGCCTGCGTCCAGCAGTGGACCAATAGGCTGTTGAGATTAAGTTACATTTTTGTAATTAATTCAAGTTTGTTAAATATTATTTATCGGTTATTTATCGCGTACCTTTTGTTTTATTTTCTCCTTTTATTCTATTATCTTCTACGACGGTACTTATATCTTACTTTTCTCTTATCTTTATATTTTATTCGTTATTAAATCTCCTGTTAGATTTTTGATCTCTATGTAATATAATAAAAACACGGAAAATAAAAACACCTTTGTCATATCGAAAAAAGACTAGAACAGGAAAGAGGTAATCATACCTATCAGTACAGTAGGGTTGTGCTGATGTCGATAGTAACTGCCATTTTCATCGATAGATTTTAAGATAAATTGATTTGAAACAGAATGTGGTGAAACTATGCTATAAAAATCAATAGCAACATTTTTTATCATTCTGGTTTCCTTTCAACACTTAGAAATCTTTCGCCTTCATAGTGACATTTTTATTTTAAATGTATACGCCTACGCCTCTTTCGATTTTTATTTATATTATACTTTATCGAAATTATATAAAAAAATCGTACTTCATTTTAAACAGGTAAACAATACTGCCACGGCCTTTCGATAAAATTAATGTCACTTTCAATAAAATCTTGTTTTATGTCATGGCGCTAGTGCTCTCAACTTATCTGTCAATGCAGCTTAAATCTAATAAATCAATTCCAATTTTGTTCCAAGCGTATTTACGAGGATATAAAACCGCGGTGGCGTAATCAATCTCTTTTATCGACGCGTAAGGATTTATCGCTGTTTATTATCGACGCTTTCGAGGAATGATGGACATTGGACATCCCTAGTGTGGAGTTACAACTGGTTGTTTGAAATCAAAGCCTTGTATAGACCGTTGATTCTGCGGTAATTTACTGTTTGCAGGAAAAATACACTATACCCTCAGCAAATTACTATGAAGCGTGTATGACAGGTTTGTTATAGAGTTATTGAATTATGTGAAAAGTTAGTAACGTTAAACCATAACAACTGCAAATCGTATAACGAAGCAGCATACTCTTCTACCAGAAGAGTATGCTACTTCCTTATACGTGGTGTATTTCCGTAACGAAGCTTTCGTAATTTCAGAAAAACGATACCTATCTAACACACTATCACATCCCATTACACTTCACACTATGAAAGTCTAAACCTGTAAAAAAACACATGCGCTACTTTTTATCATATAAATTAGTTCCCGTGGTATCGTAATAACCTTTAAATTTTCCACAAAAACAACGCGTGCGGAGCCGCGGGCAAAAACTAGTAATTCATAACCAGATGTGAAATCTGCAGAAAACATTTCAGTTACAAAATATAAAAAGAGATTATATTTTTTTAGCTTGTTTTAGGAAATTATCTTTTGTTCTGCGAAACATCTGCCACTCAGTTCGTTACCACCGTAATTCAAAACACAGAGAACAAGTTTCAAGTTTTTTTAAAGATAAAACTTGTTGGATCTGCTTTTTTCATCCGACACATCGTTATAATGATTATAATGATAGTTTAGGAGAAGCGATGATTCATACGGTTATGTCATCTAGAGCAAGCACCTGTACTCTGTAGCCTTGGAATATTTAGTACCACAATATGCGTTACTGGTGTAGGTACTTAATGAAAGGGAGCGTGGCGCAGTGATCCGAAGGATCTTTTGATCTTGGCCTCAGAGACTAGAGACAGCCAGTTGTCACGGTTCCTTGCCGTTTCAGTCCAGTCGACAGCACGCAGTTCTTGTAGGTCTTTCTTAACTTTGTCGCTCCAGCAGTGGCCTGTTTCGTATTTCGGGCGTTCCGTGTATCTACGCTCTGGCTATTGCTAAACTACAACGACGACTTGTGCGCCCTATCTTTCGAATATTTCCATCAAATTCGAGTCCTTCATTTAGCGCCTTGTAGCTCCCCACCGGATCGAGAGGAACATGTTATCGTAGTATGACAACGATCCAATTTCTCACAAACTCTATGATAGTTGTCAAATGACTTGGGTTCGCTTTGTCGAGACAAGGACGAGCGAACACCGCGCGGTGAAGGCAAAAAAGGGAGGCAAGAACCGACCCGCGCGCAATTTCACTGCTTTTTATTTATAAATTTGATATTGCTCTAAAATAATACTCTTTCGCAAAAAAAAAAACTATGTTGCTCTTAAGTGTTTAGTTAAGTATTTTTTAGACGACATTTCATTAAAATATGTTAAATAACTAGCAAATGAAACTGGTTTTCCGTAGTAAAAATGAAAATGTCAAGTTGAGTCAATCGTGTTTCGACTTATATAACGCACTACCTAACTAAAATCATAAACTTTCGAGAATCATCAAAAAAGATTTTAAAAAAATAGTGTTTTCTTGTCTTAATTTTTTTTTAATGGATTTTTCGTACAGACATAACCTGGGCTTTGGGTCCCACTTCATCTTAAGTGGTTTGTTGCACTTTGACATGACAGCGGCGCGTTTGCGGCATTGATGTTATAAAAGTAAGTTGATAGAGCACCTCCAACATAGCTTGGTCACTTGACCTTCAATTTGTACTTCAAGATAAATAAGAACACACGGGGTACAACCTACTTTGTACTTGCACCGAATCTAAGTATTTTCTTTGCGTTCTATGAGGGTACCAAATCTGACCTAAACACCAAACCTAAAGACCCAAACAACGTCAATCAAGTCATAATAAAACACGCTACCCAACGTCAATAATACACGCTACCCAACAATTTTCTTGATTTTGAAGATAAAAATAGTCTATGTATGTGAGTTGCCAAACATAATTTCACTTTAGTGTTTTCATGCAAAGCACTAATACGGTCCACTGCTGGACGCAGGTTTCCACCTAATAATCGCTTTATTGACTTTTATCTCATGGGAGGTAATGCCCAGAAATCCTCATTGGGGTTGGGATCGCAGTTAAGTGGTAGATTTATTCAGCAAGCGCAGCTGCCCGCCCCCATGTGTATGTCCCTTAGTCGCCTCTTACGACACCCACGGGAAGAGTTGGGGTGGTGCAAATTCTAAGCCACCACACGGCTCAATCACGGTCTTTATGAAAACACACATAAAGTTACAGTAACAGTCATTAATTTTTGGATGAAACAAACAATCTTTTGAATATGGTCTACACCAAGCTGTAGCAAATAAAGGGTTCAGATGCCCAGAATCAAGGATAACGTCTATCAGACCCAAAGATTGAACCGTAAATGCGTAATTACCACTAACTAAGATCAGAAAGACCCTATTACGGGAAGCAATAACAAGTATTTAACGATGCCCGGTAGCTAAATACAAGACTAGTATATTTCGATAGCGGAATAGATAAATCAGCAAAAAAATATTAATTGTTATGATATTTTTTTTACAAGTTTGGGATCAATAAACTTTGTAAGGAATCAAGACGTTATTATGCTAGAGAGCTTTTTAAATTTTATGTTAATCTATTCACTGCCCATCATCAGAGACACGCTGGTAGATTAGCGCGCTCTACCACCTGGGCTGGACATGTGCGTCGTCGTGTCGTGAGCGGTTAAAGTGTTAGATTATCACATTCACTGCCCAACCTTGTAGTAATCTAACTGGACATTTTCGTCTTGAGCAGTAAAAGTGTTAACAAATGTGTATTTTATTGATATTTGTAAATGAGTCTTATTGCAGAGCAAACTTTGAATTTTTAGGAGGCCTTCGAATATTCATACAATAGATCTTCTTTATTCACGACAAAGATCGTAGCGGCTTACGTTCCGTACAACTTTGATTCACCAGACAATTCCAAGTAGGTTTCATTCTCGACCTAACCCGTCAATAGTTTTATTTCGCTCGTTGCGAGTATGGCACAACTGGATTAGACTCATTCAGTTCCTAAATAATCAATCAAAAACAAAACAATAAATGAATATTTTCTACAAACCTTTTACTTTTCCCAACGTCCAAACATGAACAGCCTTCAGACATACCAACATACCAAACTAAGTCACCCAAAAGTCGTTCAAACCCCATTCTTTAACAATCATGGAACAAGTCATCTTCATGCATACCTCGTGCGTCCTACCCGGGAATGTCTATAAAAGAACCCCGACTATGGAATACTCTGTAAAGCCTTAGAATATATTGTTACAATCACAGACCTCTACAGCCTTTATCCTACAGTTGATATTCGAATGTAGCGATCGTTTGGCCAAATATCGAAATTGTTTCGGGTAGAGGCCCAGGAATTTCTCCAAGTATCGCTATTGTTCTGGAGTTATGAAAGGAGTTTAAAGCATGTTGTAGTTAACTTACTTATTGCGTTTTTTGTATGGTACTCCTGAAGAAAACCTAATAATTAAGATTTATTAAAGAGGTCTTCTTAACATCTTCTATGAAGACCCGTGAATAATACGAGTCCTCTCTAACAACACTAAGTCCTTCCCTAATTTTATAGGTTGTGATCAGGTTTTATGATAGAGTAGAATATTTTGGCTTTCAGGCTTCAGTAAAAATACTTTTTTTAAGAATTTTTATGCACACCTCATGAATGATTCATTCAATGTTAAGCTTAGTTTCTGCGAAAATTTATAACTTAAATAAGACATAATAACACATTTCGACTTCGATAAAAACCAGATTACCCATCCATATTAACGGGTTCAGTGGACTTCAAAAGTAATTAAATATTGTGTATAATAAAAAGCGCAATATTTCACACTTAGCTGTTACATGTGTCAGCAAACACCTTTTCTGCCTACCGTTGATATAGTGTTTATCTTTTACGTTTTGAATATTTATTGTCTTTTGAATAACTTCTCGGACAAGAAGTAAAATGCTCAGTTGATGGTTCCATGAAATCACGTCCATTTATACCTATGCTTTAAGCTAAACTTTATCATTAAAATTTATGTTAGATTTTATTTCAAACTTAAACATTATTTAGTCATACTCACGCGATTACTCCAAGTATATGTCCCAAGTAGATAATTATGTACATCGAGGTAAATTTTTAAAATTAACAACATCAACGAAAATTAGTCTTATCTTCTTTACATAAAACAAAACTTTTTTCTATCAAACCTTGTGTGCATAAAATTCCGACATGTGCACAAAATCGACCTTAAAATTGCTACTAATATGAATAACCTGCACTTAACGATTTTGGCAAATCGATTTCTATAAGGAATTTTACGCAATTGATTTTTCAGTAGACGCGGGACACAAAAACGACGCCAGCAATTAAATAAAATTTTCTAAAAATTGCATATAACGGTTTTGGCAAGCGCACCGACGATATTCAGAAATTCATGTGTAAATCCTTCCAGTACCATCTTTCTCTTGGCATAACTTTATTTTTAAGTACTTCTACATGAACAGTATAAAAAACGAATGATGTCTCATGCAGGCAAAGCCACAGGGGGTTGTCTGTTAGTTCCTCATTCATTTTATGGTCAGGGTGTGGATAGAATAAATAATTTCACGTTATGTTGCACTGATTGCGTATGTACTTATAACCTTGTATTGTTTTATGGTCAGGTAGAAAAAGCTAGTCAAGGTAAGGTTGAGTAGGTAATAAAAAGTAATTAGTAACATTCTTGATTTATCATCATCATTTACTAGCTACTCTATAAACTAACAAGACAGTAAAGCTGTTTTGACATCTCTGTAAGCTATCTAATTGTTTGTCATATTGTGTCAAGTCGGAGTATCTCTGCTAGAAAAACAAATTAAGAATTATGTCAAGTACTATTTATTATAACTAGATAATTTGACTATCTCTATGAATGAGAATTCTAGAAATAGATCCAATGAGAAATAAAGTTTCGAAAGATCCATGATGAAGACCTAGTCAGTCTAACGGAAATGATCTGATTTACTGATACAAAATCAACCAAATAGTACCAACAACAATATAGTAGTACTACTTGGTACAAATTTCATTTGTATCTGAATTATGCACGGACCAACTTACTGTACTGTTTTCTTAACTGAAGTGAATTACCCGAGTTCGATAACCAATTCGCATGGGCTTATTTCGCTGCATTGCCGTTTTAGCCGTGTGGTGTCAGCTTAGATCTTGCACCACCTCAACTCTTCGCGTGGGTGTCTTAAGAGGCGACTAAGGGGCATACACTGGGGCGGGCAGCAGCGCCTCTTGCAAAACAGATCTACCACCGAACTGCGATCCTGAACCCGCATGCCCAGAGTGGGGATTATGAGCACTACCCCCCATGATATAGAAGCCAATAAGGCGATTATTAGTGGAGGCTTACGTGCAGCCTTTGACCATTAAAGGATGTTGAAACCTTTTGCCAGAGCCAATCTGGGATATGTTTGCTTCAGTACAAGATACATCAAACTTTATGCTCATGGGAAAGGCAAGCCCTAAGCTTGTACCTACTAGTCCTAGATTAGGACTAGAACTAGAAACCGTGATTACGTGACTCATGATGTCGTCGTTCCAATTCCTAACCATCTAAGATTGCTTTAATTGCGTCGTCAACCTTTTCTACACGTTCTTACTTAAGGTGCGAACTTCTAAGCTCAAATACAAACGTACTTTCCGATTCATGAGGAAACTATACCGTTTATTGTGATGAGACGCACTCATAATCTGATAAGAAATAGCTAAGTTTGTATCATTTTACTTTTTCAAAATACATGATCATTAAATGGGAGCAAACATCCGTTTTTATCCTTTTTAAGTTTTTAAGCGATTTTATTACTTTCGATCTCATTGAATGATGATTATGTATTTTGAAAAACTAATACAATACAAACATAGCTATTTCTTATCCGAATGTATGCAAAATTTCATTGAAATCGGGGTCGTAGATTCTCACCTCTTATTCGCCCCACCTTAAATACTTCGAAAATAGGCGCCTCAGCCTGACCTCAGCCTGTATGTCGGTGGTGTAAGGTTGCTATTGCAAGTTGCTTTATATGAGTGTAGGTAGGTACCTACCTTTTGAAATGTGTCTCATGAAATGAGCTAAGTTGTTAGCAGAAAAGTATTTCTGACTACCAATTTACAACAAAATATACAAAATTCTATATAATAATCGGGCTTTTTTAGTTAAATTTCTAAAGTCACACCGAGTGCAGGCATTATACATGTAAATAGAAATGTTAAAATCCGATTTCTCATAACTCGATTATAATAACAATCGTAAGACCACGTTTTATAATCGATATGTACGTTTAAGTCGATTTCTAAACGTTATAATAATATGAATTTAAATGACTTAATTAACAACTCTATCATGAACCTTACAGTTTATTTGGGAAAATTCTTGCTATGAGTTTAACATGCTCAAAATTACCTTACCAGGTTAAGTAGCCATAAGTTTTAATTTTGTGATCCATATCATTTTGACATTAGTACAATTAAAACCACGTTTACAGAGTCCTGCTTTTCTGTCTCGTTTAGGTACGTGGAGTAGAGAACAATAAGGTGACCTAGATAGAGAAACAGAAGACTCTAGTAGAGTAGACTTTACTTAGATAATGTAGAGTATTCAGAGGTATTTTAACAGATTAAAAAGATTTAACATTGTTTTATGAGGTCTTTTAGGTCTTATGCACAGCCGTCTAATGTAGCCAAGCAGTAGACCAATGCTACTTTAATAATGGCAGTGACTGCGACAGTTTAACTCATTCACTGCCCAACCATGGCGCTACAACGACCTGTAGAGCGCGTTGCCGCCGCATCAAAGAATTAAGGATCTGCAGATGGACAATGCGTCTGCAGATCCTTAATTCTATCTTGGGCCATTGATGCGGAAAAACTGGCACAGAAATCTACAATATGGATACAAAGTGATTTTACAGTTCTCCAAATTAGCTCCAAAAGCCTCAAGTGTTGACAACGGGCGTGGTTCATTACGCCCCGTACATTGTTGCCACCATGTCGTCAGTGTTGCCACACTTGACACCACAGCTATTACCATTCGAATGTTATTGGAATGGACCACACGTGGAGGGACATTTTGTAGTTACCTATTTAAATCAATCGGTCAACAGGAATGTATTTTCAAGTGGTTTATCGATTCATCGATTCATTTAAATGACATCGGTTACGGCATCGATGTCTATTTAAGATTTATTCTATAAAGTTAATTTTGTTTATTTATTTAACAATATTCAGTGTAATTTTGTACCTACCTACAGAAATAAGCTCTCAAAATATTTGATCTAGTGTAAGAACTGGTTTAAGTTATTAGTTTAAAAAATGTTATTTCTGAAAAATTAGGTTTATACTATTTTTTAGGTTCTACAAGTAATTTAGATAGCAGATAAGAATTTTTGCGCTCATTGCCATTTCTTACGTAACGTGAATCTTTGCTAAATCAAACTTTGAATCATTTGTAGTTCTGGGGTCATTTGACATCTTCGCGGGTTGACACGAGATTCATTTTTTTGTGGTTTTTATATTATTAGTTTTCTGCGTTCCACAATCTAACGAAAAAGTAATTTGCCGCAAATCCTAAACCATTTTCTATTAACTCATGATAAAACCAACTACGATTCAGGGGTATTATTGCAGCATTCATAAAATTCATCTCGATTTATTTCAAAAATCAACCATCTTAATAAATTAAATAATAACCCCGTGTTAACTGTGAATAAACAATGCTAGCTCAGCTACTTAATTGCTACTGAATTCTAAGTACAGAAAATTGCAAATTCTGAATTGGTAATTAACGGTCCATTCATGGGGATGAAAGTAACTAGGGGATTATAAAATGTCAAGAGGGTTCAAATAAACAGGGGATCGAAATGTCCCTAATATGATTATCAACCGTTAGGTATGTTAGTGGGATGAACTTTCACACAAAGGTCGATACCATAAAAGTAAAACGACAGTTACAAATTGAGTTGGCAAAAAAATATGTGAAAAAAATTACAATCAATATTGTTTGAAATTTTACAATTTGTTTTCATATTAATTCACTTACTATTTACATGACTGCAAGAAGTTCATAGGTAGGTATGTAGTCGTTAAGTAAGAACTAACCAAACTTAGTAAGTAAATGATAAATGGATTTATTTGACAACACATCAATTTGAATGAAAGTGAGGGAAACTTGTGGGGATTATGGACATTACCCCATGAGATAAAAGCTAATAAGGCGATTATCAGAGGAAGGCCTGCATCCAGCAGTGGACATTTAAAGCTTGTTGAGGTGAGGTGAGCAAAACTTTCAAAACTTAACTTACTTGCACCTAGTTAGGTAGGCCTTGACATTAGAGTAAGCCGTAGGTTTTCCAATAAATTAAATATATTATAAATAAAAACTAGCAAAAACTTGATTTTCACGCTTACGCCACTCTGCTCTATCCCGCTCATATGATCGTGAAATCCTATACCTATCCTTTGCTTAGCACGCTCTTTTCCTTCATAAAAAGTAACCTTTACCTATCCCGGGGTACCGTCTACTACCTTGCCAGATTCTAGCCGGTTAGGCGTGAATTAGGTAACAGACAAATAAACTAAATTGCTTTCGCTTTGTATGGATCGTAGATTATGGCAATTAATTAAAGCAATCTACGAAATATTTAAGTTTTTCACGACTGAAGAATGCTATTCCATGTGAATTTCTCTAAGAATACAATATACAAGCAAGTTCCCAACCCAACCGTGGAACAATAACTAATTAGAACTATTATCACGCATATTGGCCACTGCGATCTCAGATGTTCCCATACTTAGTTGAAATGTTGACGTAACGGTACTTCAGTTTCAGTTCAGTTTTCAGTTTTTTTTACTTAGGGGGAAGTGGTTTCATAAATACCATTTTCACTGTCAAGCTATTTACGAGCAGTACCTTGCAGAGAATAAGCTCCAAAGTCTCGAACATCGCTTCGCTTTCTCTATGATTTGTAGAATTCATTTTGGAGAAGCTCACAGAAACTACATGACCTGATTCCACCATCTCCTGCCACTCCAGGACAAACAGACGCACAGCGCATTAGTGGACGGTATATCCAGCAAGTAGGGGCTACTTGCTGGATATACCGTCCACTCGCAGTAAGCGGTTTTCTTCCACCTTCTTCATTCGTACCGCTGGGTTTTGGAACACGTTTGCTGCTATTTTTCCGGTCAAATAAAACCTGGGTCTTTAAAAGACAAGAGTGAATAAGTATATTCTAGACCTTCGTGATACATCGTCGGCCACATCTTCACTTTCCATCAGGTGAGATTGTAGTCAAACAAAGGTCCTATCGACGATAAAAACCTAACACCACTTACATTAGATACTCTATTATATAAATAAAAATAAAATAAAAAGCCTTTTATTTCTTGCACACAATAATGCTTAGAGACTAACTAAAAACTTAAAAATATTAATTAGTAAAGCTTAACTAGATATCTATTAGCTATGATTATATTGATTATGGAGCCTAGCTATTGACTAGATTTCTTACATTAAAAACGATTTCATTCTTACAAGCTTCCTTGTGCGTTTATAATCCTGAGCTTAGTAATAATGTTAAAAACGCAATAAGTTTCTTTTTTTTCTAAAATAAATTTAAAAAAAAATGAAAATTGCAGTCTTCCATAATTTTCATTGCAAATTGATTTACCTACGGGATCAAGACATTACATCATTGGTTCGAATCTTTTGATAGTGAAGTCACTGCCAGGGTCAGACAGGCTTAGCTATTTCCTCGTTATCGGGGTGGGTTCAAGTCCGGTAAGCGAAACTATTGAAGTTACTCGTACCTATTCACTTTACAAATCTAATGTAAGAATTGATCGTCCATCTTGTTTCTATAACTACCCATCGTTACAATAGTTATTTATAACGGGCTATAATTTTTTTCAGTGTTGTGTGTCGTGAAGTGATGGAGTTACGTTTGAAAATGAAACCAATGGTAGTGTTAACGTTCGTAGCAAAAACAAAAAATGAGGGTAGATCGGTGCCCTTGTGTGTCTATTAAAACTAACTCACAGTGACTTCAGTTATTCCGTGATCATGATGCATGAAACTGTGCTGAAATACTGGAAAGCTCAAAACCCAAATCATTCTAAATTTCTTTTTGTCAAAAGTTTTACTCATCCTCAATTTGAAGCATACTTTACCATGGTTAATACTTCACTTTAAAAACAGAAACCACTTACAAAACTTAAAGTCGCTAATAGAGCTTTATTGTTTATTACAATGAACTAAACCAGTTACCTACTTAAAACTCTTAAAATCATTGCCCGAAGCTAGTACTTAAACTTACTTAAAGTTAATGCAAATTACCTGATAATTATTTAACATTGGGGCCAAGTAAGCCGGTTTTCGTATTTTTTTAACGAGAGGATTATATTGTATTTTATTAAAGTAAAATAAGTAGATAGGTACTTACTTGAAATCTGTTCTTAATGCAAGATTATCTGGTAAATTTGAAACTTAACGTTTCAAAATAATTGAGGCTAATTATTTTATCACAAGGATATATACCACACCACCTCAGCAACAAACGTATCTCATAAAATCGTAAAAGAACATTTGAGAAAATTCAAAACACCCGGTCTTAATTTACATTAACTCATACAAAAACCCAATTCTTCCCCAAAAGTATCCCGTCCTCATCCCTACCAAAATAATAATATATATATCATACAATATCCCAATTCATTCCAATCCTCAATTTACATCACTATACCGAACAATCAATTCCCAAAAGTTATTTACTTAATCCCTATCCAAAGCCCTATAAATCTTCATAAGGACCAAGTTCAATAATGCGTCCGGAAAACCGTTAATAAGACAGGTCAGTGACCTACACCGGTTCCCAAAAGGACCAGATTGGAGGGCAGGCTTTTAATAAATATTCGAAAAGTGCACAATTGGTACTGCAGTTACATAAACGCGTGTTGAATTCACAATGTTTGATTTGAATACGCAACCAACCGGCGTCCATAACATCTATACATATGTTACGTACCTTTGAGTTTCAAGAGATTTAAGGCTTAATGTCTGGTAAGAAACCTATCATATAGGAACAATCATCTTTCTAGACTCTATCCCCGACCGAGGCGATTCTAATCGTAATCGCTGGAGCGCCATTTTTAAAGTTACAGAACGAGGAGGTTCGAACATCGATATTCAAAAACAAAAATACATAAAAACTTCAAGCGAATATAATAAAAACTCTTTGTTTGAAGTTTTGAACATAGTAATCATAGAGTTATTTATAAACTCTATGATAAGGATGAAGGCATAGAGTTTATATAGGTACTACTAGCCAATACAAACTCTATGGATGAAGGTTTAGTTTATTATACTTCTTTGGGATCGAATGTCTCGGGCAGGCTAAGGTTGTTTGCCACCATAAAGGGTTGCCAGCTCGCTGACTCCTCATTACGCAACAGATGGAACTGCCAATCACTGGCAATTCAGTCAATTTGTTAAAACAGCCGTGTGTAACAATAACCATTTATCCGAAGCTGTGCTTATCGTTAACCGTTGTCTGTCACGACAATCACGATAATTGTTCAGCCAATTAACCTACCCAATTTACCTGTTGGTGGACTTTTGGTTCTACCAAATTTCTGTGTTTCTAGTCGCATCTTGCAAATGAAGTATGTTTGTCACAGTCTATATACTTGTTGAAAACACTAAAGTTTTCAGTTTTGCAATTAGGTATAATGGTCTCGAATTCCACAAGCTTATTTCTGTTTTATGTTTTTAAACTGAAGGTAGGTACATTTGACATTACCAATATGTGTTCCTATGGTTTAATAAATGAACGGAACTAAATTTTATAATCATCCTAAAACAAATAGATGGATTTACCTATGACTACTTTTGAGGTACCTACTTTCATAATAAAACCAAGGACAGCATCAGAATACTCAAACCTATAAATTAAACGGGTAGGTCATAGCAAAATATTATATATTATCAATTTATCATAGATAATTTTACTAATAAATTGTGTTTATGTATTTCTATCTAATAAATTAAAAATGTATTTGTAACGAATAATTTTGAGCTTTAGTGCGTAAATACCTTCCAGGTCACCAAAGTTAGTCTCCTGCAAGATAAAATTAAACAAGAACCTTATCGTATTAGAGTAAATAAAATTCGCGTAGCAAAAGCTCAATTTACCACGTCTGCCTTCAATAAATAAACTCATCTTACGAATTATGTGCATGTTACGCAACCGGGACTCGAACCCGCTTACACAAGTCTAGCCGCCATCCTTTTATAGATGACAGTGTTGCCAACAATTCAATTGAAATGCAGTGAAATATTAATTTATTGAGGGAGCCTTGTTTGGTTGCACAGCCCTTTTAACGTTGGGAGGTTTATCAAAACAACACTGAATAAAATAAATGAATAAATACTACATAGTTTATTTAGCAGTAGGTACCTACATAGTCGTAGACGAGAAGTATGGTGAGCAAAAATTATATTGCATATAAAAGAAATAACCTTAGGTAAAGCTTTCTTAACAACTAGAAGTGTCACGCGGTTTTACCTGCGTAGTTCCCGTTCCCGTGAGAATTCCGGGATAAAATATAACTTATGTGCTATTCTAGTGTATAATCTATCTCTGTGCCAAATTTCATCCAGATCCGTTCAGCCGTTATGGCGTGATTGGGTAACAAACATCTATCTAAACTTTCGCATTTATAATATTTGTGAGATGAAAATTACAATCAAATATTATAAACAAATTAGAATTAGTATTAACAATTGATACAATTGAGCTGCAACTGCAGACTGTTGCTAATAATGTACGGGTAGCTCAACTGATACAATCAATTTTAGCCAGGAGGGCCCCAAGACCTAAGGCATTAATTTCCCCTCTAGGTTCTCTATTTTCCAATATTGATTAGTCACAAAATAATTTTATTTAAGATTTTATTTCGTTTATTCTGTAATTGACTGGTTATTTTGTCATTATATATCAAACAACAAAGGGAACAATGGAAAAATACCAATATATCAAAAAAAGAAAGGAGGCAAACCGGAAACAAATCAAAAACTTTTAAGCACCTATCTCCTCTACATTGAAGGGCTTGCTACCGAATCTCCTTCGGACCTCCTACATCGAGCTCAAGTGTCACGACACGACTTCCTGACTATTGTATAACAGCAATAACGACCTATTAAAGGGCAGGATTAGATCATACGTTAACGTTGAATAAATTACAATAATTAATAATTATTTCTTTTGAATTGTATTGTAAATTACGTCATTTAACAGGCGAATTTATTATTTTTAATATACAGATAACTGTTTTTTTTATTGATTGGTTTGAATAAACTCATAACCGACTGAAAATTCTCAAGTATTTACATTGTATTTTTAAGATTTTCGGAATTATTTTTCAAGCAATAGCGAAAGAATTTTCCAAATCGGAAAATTTTGAATCGGGAAATTTAAAGAGAAATCGACGAACATATATGAAAAAAAAACATACAGCCGAACAGAGAAACTCGTCTCCTCTTGTTTTTCGTCGGTTAAAATCTATTTTCAGAGAATTACTTATTATGTAACATTTGTGCAATAGATACTATCACTTTGTATTATTTGTATTTTACGAGATAATTCTTATAAATATAGAATTTTTCTATATGTTTTCTACCTATATATTCTTTTGGATCATTGTTTTCATCGTTTCTTAAAATTCCTAGACTCACAGACTTAATAGTACATTTCCATCTGTGTATTAACTTTAACTCAGTAGACTAGTCCCTAGCTACTAATTGAAATGTCAAATTCTTCACTAGCAGTCTGTTTCGGAAACAGAATTTTGTTTCTTACAAATAACATAAATTTTCTAAAGCTAATGAATCCTTATCCATACCAATAGCCATTCATTATCTAGTCTCGTCCAGTTCTCATACATATGACTTTCAAAAGGATATTTCACAATTTCTCCATCATTAGTCGATGCTCTTTAGAAAATCAGAGAAATCCTGGACTCTATAATAAATCAAATACTTTCTCGTGCTTTGGCACGTGATGCATTCTGTCTAATCATGTTATGTTTAATAAACAGTTTCGTAATTCCGATCGAAATCTGATTCTGGTTACTATGTTACAGCGGCCATATATAGTCGGAATTTTGTTTCGGGATTTCGATTCGAAATATCGAGTCGGGATTTCGAGCGCAGTACGTCCATACAATGTATGGAAATGTATGGACCTATCACAAATATACAGTAGTTTTCCGCTCGTAGGTTTCTTAGTAGCCTGTGATATTTTGTTATCAGTAGAGAATATCCGCAGAAGCGCGTAGCTAGCTTCTGTTTTCTTCCTGGAGTTATTCTATTGAGGTTAGCTTTGTAGTTCCGGTAATATTTGCTAGAGGTCGCTACAAGTTGCGAACTGCATTGCAACTGCGAACCCCGCATGCCCACTGTGGGGATTAAGGGTATTACACCCCATGAGATAAAAGCCAATATGGCGATTGTCAAGGGGAGGCCTGCGTCCAGCAGTGGACCAAGACAGGCTGTAGAGGTAGAGGTTACTTTGTATCTATGTCATATATCATCATCATTTACGTATGCTCTAGTATTCATTCGAAACATGTTTTAAGTAATGTTTGGCTCGCGGTTTTGATTAAGATACAAATCACTACCTTCTGAATTCTTGTCTAGCTAACTAAGGTTCGTGAACTTAATTGTAATAATTTGTTTGTTTTCTTTACAGGTAAGCATTTGTCATCTAACAGCGAGTTATCTAAGGTCATTTCTTCCCAAGATCTTAAGGGTAAGTGAAAACAAAAAGTATAATAGCAACAATTTCTCTCACACGAGTCGATCTATAATAATCTATAATAATGCTGGACAATTCACACAGCATTATCTAGCCCCAAGGTAAGCAGAGCTTGTGTTATGGGTACTAGATAACTGATATACGTAATATTATACATTACATAGATAAATATTTTTTATTATACATAGAAAACACCCAGACCAACGGAACAAATTTCTGCAGATCGTACACAAATTTGTTCCGAGGCGGGGATCGAACCCGCAACCTCTTGCGTCGCAGGCAGACTCTCGCCCGCTGCGCCACTGAGGTCGTCAATGGTTATATGGATATGGATGGGATTCTTCCTGGTTGGAGTGATTATGTTTTTATAATCTATGGATTATGCATTATGTATTATGTATTAAGCTTTGTGTGTTTGTATAAAAAGGTGTAATTGTGAGCATACCTGTGCAACGAGTCCGTAGGATTCATGGCAAAAAATATCACACATGTCGTCGGTTGCAGGTAACTGACAAAACACGACTTTTCAGTGGAAGCATTAAAAGTTTTTGTTTAAATTTATTCGCATGTGACTTTTATGAATCTGTTTTGATAGAAAAGCTTATAATTCATTGAATTTTCGGGCAAAATATGAAGCTTTTCCGTAGTAGTCTTATTGTTTGTATTTAAATTTCAGTTACACCAATTTTTTACACAACCTGAAAATTTCACATCTAAAATTAAGCTTACCTGCCTTTTTTAAGCAATAGAAATATTTTTTGAATATATTTTTTAAAAAAAATCGAATAATCTTACCGACCCGAGAGCTGGTGAGTATCTGGCACAGCGCATCAGCATTACTATACAGCGGGGCAATGCAGCCAGTGTCTTGGGCACGCTTCCAACTGATATTGATATGGATCAGTTGAGCTACCTGTAGATTGTTTGCAACAGTTTGCAGATAGCTCAATTGTTTCTATTGTAAATGCTAGTTTTAATTTAATCATAATATTTGATTGTAATTTTCTTTCTTAATAAAATCTCATACAATTAATTATGTGCATATCGCGAAAAAGATTGTCATCAATCGTTGACACTTAAAAAGCGAGTTATTTGACGTAATTACTTTGCCTTTAATTGGTCTGATTGGACGGCCATTTAATTATATAATCTGTGGTAATCTGTGTGTATGGTATGATAGGATGATTGAGTGGAACTGACGTCCCATATTGGTTCGACGGATGTTGTTTTAATTATTTGTGAAAGTGCATTTTGATGGGAAAAGTAACCTAGAAGTTGTCTTTGCAAATTAAGAAAGTATCTACCTATCTCTAGTGGAAGGCAAGGTTTAATACAAAAATTCTTTATTATACACCAGAAAATAACATTACATGAAGACATAACAAAAGACAAGTACAATGGGTGGCCTTATCGCTTAGAAGTGATCTCTTTCAGGTAACGTTTGGATGGAATAAATTATGAATTTAAGAAATGGCAGGGGCTGTAAGAAAGATATTCTAAAAATATTTAACAATATAAAGACCTAACCAACGGATATTTTTCATTTTAAGGATTTCATTAATAAGCGAACTGAAAACTTAGTTAGACAAATTAATAAATAAAAATGATAAATAACAATATAATGTACTAACTACTTAAATAAATAAATAAATAGTCAAAGTGAAGTACCATTATTCACTGTTCTGTAAGGAAAAACTCCTTGACACTACGAATAAATAATAAATCTTGACATGAGCTTCAAAAACTGTTTACTCTGTTTCATAAAAGTATCTGTATCTATGACTAGGCTACTGCTCACGGCTTCGCTCGCGCTTTTAAGGTTGCCTATGTCGGTCCCCAGCAGTGCCCAGCATACCATTCACCTCCCTGTCAAATGTCATTAAGATTTGTTCAGCCGTTTAGGCGTGAAAAGGCAGAGAGAGAGAGAGAGAGAGATAGACAGACAGAGTTACTTTAGAATATATACTTTGAGTAAGAATGTCTGGGATACTTTAAATCCTACTTCCTACTATTTGCAGTATGGATGAATGGATGGATGTTTGTTACTCTTTCACGTAAAAACTACTGAACGGATCTAAATGAAATTTGGCACAGAGATAGATTATAGTCTGGAATAACCATAGGCTATATTTTATCCCACTATATTTTATACAAAATACAAAATCGTTTATCGAAAAATTATTAGTAGCAAATACTGTTAGAAGAAGTTAGAACTGACTCCCATGGTAGCTACAATGTAGCTGTGTTACAGGAGAACAGCTTCTTCCCTTCCTACTTAAATTCTTTATCTTAAGTCAATAACACCTAGAATGTTCTGCTTCATGTTTCTACCCACTCAACCTTGATATCGAACCAGCAGATATCGTAGTGTTCAATTTCACATCATTACGTCTCGAAACTACAGTGTAATAGATTTTTACGTGTTAATCAGATGCTGTATTCAATTTCCGAAACCTACAATGATCGGAGATAACCTCGGCGCTACCACGGCGCTCGATATAATCTCGATCTCGATTCGACATACCCATCTCGAATCTTCATGTCGCAAGCTTACAAACGTATGGAGTCCGTGGACGAAATTCGAACGTAAGCCGTTAGTTTAAAAGTTTGAAGTTTCTATATCATTCTAAATTTAAACTCTTTGCTAGAGTAGCATTCATCTGAAAAGATAAATTTGTGGCCATGGAGGTTTTATGTTTGTAGCAGTCTAATGTCACAAATTCGTGCAAACTTACGAATTTCGTGTCACGATCGTGCGATACGAATCGCCAGACTTGCTTGCCTCAGGTTCTAAGCACGTTTTAACCGTGTGCAAACAAAAAAACTAAACTTGTTCACACATCGCGCATCGCCAGGTGTATCATTTTCTTTTTTTAGCCTGTAACTTTGGTGGTCCAATAATTTAGGTAGGTGTAATGGTATTGGCACAAAGCTTATCAATATTTTATTTGGCATTTGCATTTGTAAGTGATAATAAATATCCCTTTGTGTAGATGTAAAAGATACATTGGTAAGCGAATTTCAAAGGGTATGTATTCTCTCGCATGTTAAACCGAGCTCTTATTCAACATGGCACGCAATTAACGCGGCGTGTTACGTTTTGAACTTGTAAAGAGGCAGACTTTGTTGAAAAGGAGAGTGTTTATTTAACTCAACGGGCGCGTTATTATAATGGGGTCGAGAATACGGGCGTCACGATCAAAAACTGTTTTCTCGTAGCGAGTTACGGTTATAGTTTCAGTGTTTGCTGAGAATTATTATTGACCATTATGCCGGACAGGTTCGCAATCCGACACTTTCACCAATCCTTTTACTAGGTCTCGAGAATACGCGCATTTTCGTCGAAACGTAATAAAAGCCAAAAATCGTTGAGAGTAAACCAAAGTGTAGGTTACTTAGGGAGAGAAAAAAGCCAAATAAATAATGCTGGGAAATTCACACAGCATCTAGCCCCAAGCTAAGCATAGCTTGTGTTATGGGTACTAGATAACTGATATACATTAATATAATACATTACATAGATAGATATTTTATAGTTTACATAGAAAACGACCAGAACACCCGGAACAAATACCTGCAGATCGTTTAAATATATATCCCAAGGTGGGAATCGAACCCGCAACCTCCTTCTTCACAGGCGGACCTTCGCCTACTGCGCCACAGTGGTCGTCACAAGGCGACCGCGACCACGCACCATAAGGTTCTAAAATCTCACCATCTCATGCTGAGCGATGACCGTTTTTGATGCCAGGGTTGCTAGGTACGTATATTTCTTGGTACCTAACCCACCAACCAACTTTGCTCGTAATTTTGAGACACAGGCTGAATATTTTTTACTTGACTTTATTACTAAAGCTTGCTCAGTCATAGATATATGCTTGAGTAACGCTTATGCCAAAGAAAAGTTACTCAAGCATAGACCAATAATTTCATAATAGGGGCTTAAATGTAGGATTGTTGGTGTACTTACATATTTTGTTAAAATTAAAAAGAAAACAACGAAAGCGGACTTTCTTCTTCTCTTGCATTTTTTATTTTACCCAAATTGTCATTGTATGAATTAAAGCTTTTGCCAAGTTTACTGTTCGTTGGTTGGTTGTCCCTTCCCAAAATAACAGAAACGCATCGTTAAATCTTTTTCCAACTTGGTCAAAATATTTTTATGGGAACCAAAATTATTTTCCAACTTGAAGTACCTTCCCACTTCTTACTTATTAATTAAAAAACTTCCATGTTTAGTTATGCAACTTTCCACTAGAAGACGTAAACGGGTCTTGACCGGAAACCTTAAATTCACAGCGAACAAGACCATATTTTTCTTTCAAACTAATTTGACACGACAAATTGATGCACATCTCCAATTAAAACCTTACGTATGAGCTTTCCCACGAAGTAAGAGTTTGTTTATACTGCGCGGTTAGTTATGTAGAAAAGTACTTAGGTAGATATTGGAAGTATAGGGTACTGTCGATTAAAAAAGGTTTTTCATATAGATAGGAAAATACATATGAGATTTACTGTACCTACGTCAGAAGATACCGATAGTTCTGTCTGGTGGCAACCACTTATATACAAAGACACGTGGTTGATTTTTCCTGGCTTTTACAATCGTTTAAAATTATTATGTACTAAAAGATAATTTATTGGAACTCATAACTTTATTGAAATTAAGTTAAAAAACATAAAGCTACCCTTGCCCTTAACCTGTAAAATTGACGTCCTATGACATTTGCTAAGTCGCAGGATTTAAAAACCACACGTACTTATTTTACATTCTGTTGTGCCACGCATTATAATTCATAAAGTGCGTGCATTTTAATTTGATGAAAACTAACCACAAGCCCCTATTTCGATAAGGACACACGTTTTAGTTGACCGAAGCAAACCAGGCTCAGGCCCCTTTTTCAATAAATGCACACGCGTTGAAGGCAAATTTCTGACCGATCTCAACAAGGCATAACCCTTATTTTTGGATAAGTGCAACATTTAAGTGAATCACTGACCGATGCAAACGAGGCACAAGCCCATATTTCGATAAGTGCACACGTCCTAGTTGCGTTACCCATTAGCCGATATAAATGAGGCATACGTTTTAGTTGAATCACTGCCTGATGCA
This sequence comes from Eupithecia vulgata, assembly GCA_946478455.1. Classification (NCBI taxonomy): domain Eukaryota; kingdom Metazoa; phylum Arthropoda; class Insecta; order Lepidoptera; family Geometridae; genus Eupithecia; species Eupithecia vulgata. The sequence continues at coordinate 2,960,323 of OX297869.1, read as the reverse complement.
AACAAAGCACAGCTCCATATTTATTGTGCATCAACTTTCGAAGTCGATAAGTGCACGTCAGTCTGCCCACGCGTGCGCTTGTCATATTTAAGTTTACGTCATTTTAAAGTGGATGCACAGTATGGGGTATATTAGGGAAGTTTGAAGATGTTTTGGTGATTCTGTCAAGGGTAATGTGGAAATTTGATGAGGATTTATGAAGGGAGTTAGGATATTGAAAGAATATCTTTTCACGGCGACCTTTATGATACGGTAGGCATAAAGCTGGAGGGAAAAAACGGTGAATTCGACTTGGTTTTAAAATTAATTAACGCATTATTTTCAATTCGTTTTTTTTTTTATAATATAAGCTTTACTATTATTATGATTACTTTTTGTTCTATTGCTAGAATGTGTATACCTAATTGCAGATCACATCACTCTTAATTATATTTGTGAACATCCCTGTAATACCTGTGTTTCTATTGTTGTTGTTATTTTTAAAATAACCTAGGAAAACCTATAGGAAAATCTAAGTGAAAACTATGAAAAATTCTGAGAAAGTCTTCGCTCTAGCGGTAAGAAGAGAGGAGCAAGAAAAAAAATCTGGCCGTTTTGGAGTTTCGCGCACGCGACTTGACCAAGTCTTGACGAACAAGTCGAAAAATAAAATAATGACACGCTCGACGTATATTTTTTTAAGCATCCAGTATTTTTCACACACGGGGCGGCATGTGTCTCCTTGGTAGGTATCTAGATTTCTTCAAGTAATTTAGTCCCACTTAACCTACAAACTCTTACGTAAGACCATAGGTAGGTAGGTATATATTGCCAACAAAATAAATGGCCCTTAAAAATGGCACTCATTACCAACACTTATCAAAACAGACAAGTGCATTCATCAAATCATTACCCTTATTTAATGCTATGTCGGTTCAGTAACAAATGTCGAGTAGCAATATTGCCTACAATTGACCCTTAAGGTCTTTGCTACTGGATTTCAAGTCTTATTGCGTTGGATTAAAAGATAAGCTATGGCTAGTTTATGCCTAACGGGTTGCTTAGAATAGTGTCACAATTTTTCTACATGTCACAGTGTACTGAGAAAATAGAACGATCACTTATCCAGGTATCATTAACAGTAAATCAAACACCTCAAAAATTTACGTGGTTACGGTAGCTTATAGTTACTAAATTGAACCATAGAGCTTATTTATATGATGTGGCTACTAAGACTTACCGAATCTGCTTTTTATGGCAGTGTAGTTCCTTTGAACGAAGTTTCGTTTGAAGTTTAGTTATATCACCCTTGTTTCCTACCGGGAAAGCACATTTTAGCCGATGTTGCCATACAAAAAAGCGTGCGAAGCGGTAGTACTGTATAGGGTGGTTTTAAAAAAACGAATGAGACGCTAAGACTATCGCAAAAAAAAACTCTTAATCATATATTAGTCTGCAAACTTAAAGCATTTACTATTCCTCACTCTGTCTTCTTCTATTGGCATAAGTCAGAGTGAGAAATAACACGATAAATAACACTTAAACCATTATGAATGAGGGTGTAAGCCTTCATCTACTCAAGATAATGCATAGAGATAGTGCTCGGAGGGATGAGTCTAGAACCTCACACACCTTGAAGAAGTCCCTCGATAAGGGATGAAACGATGGTGTTCTTCCAACAAAAATAAGGTTCGTAGTTAACCCGCTTACATCCGTAACGAATTGATCATAGATCTCTATTTCACAAGACCTGTTACGATATGACCGCCCCCTAGCACGGGTGTTGTCATCGAATTTGTAAATTATTTGAAATGCATTCCTTCAGCATCAATAATATACGCAATGTATGGCGATGCGATGTCATTATTGTCTATTCTATCCTAGACAACAATCCCCGTGCTAATGCGGGCAGGTTTGCCAAGTGACCCAGCTAATCTCCTCTATCCTGTGTCAGATAGAAACTACAAGATAACCGCAAGTGTTAACTAAACCAAGGATATGTTATGTAGTACTGATGTTATCGGTACGTACCGTTTATGGGCATTATGACATTGTAGGCATTTCTAGTGTTACTGGTTCTTTCTTTGTTATTTATATTTTGTAAGTGTTTGGAATGCAAATTCATCTGAGATAAGTTTTGGAACCCGCTGCCTGCATTTGTTTTTCCGACGAATCTCTCAACGAGAGGGAATAAATCTATTTTATTAAATAATAAATGTGCAGTTCGAGCAATTTTTTCAAATACCTAAGTTTAATTATTATCGTTTACCTTCAATTCAATTTGCAATAAATAAAATTCTAGAAATTTCGGGCTAATACCAACTTTTCCACAAAATGCGCAACGCAAAGTAGCATTCTACCGTTAATAGGTAGAATGAGTGATTCTATAAACATCTAACAATCACCAAGATGGCGCTTTAAATTCCATTTTCAAAAACAAAATAAAAAAATGTCGAGTATTCATGCAAGAGGGCGAATGTCTTGTACTGGCTGATGATTTCAAACTAAAATTAAAAAGAATAATTACTTTACAGCACTACACCACACCTACACCATAAGCTAAGCTATAACACGCTTTTTAAGCAAGTGAAAATACTATTTATAGTGTGTGATATTCATTAATAAAAAGTTGTAGACGCATGTACCAACCTACTTAGCATATTTGTAAAGATCTTAGTCATTCGGTCAGTAATCTATCAGCACCAGTTTTTGTTTGCTGTAAAATAGAGCGTGATATTTTTTTTGCCTTTGTAGGTTAGGTGGAGACCCCACGTGGATCAGTTTTTATATGGTGATGTCATTCTGTTATTAACTTAAGTAGGTTGTGTTTTTATTGTGCTAATGTAATTAATTTTAGCAAAAAGTGGACCACTCTTTTTTGTTCCCATTTTAACTGACTCGACATTTTAAAACCTGCAAAATATTTCATTCTATATAATATATAAACACAAAAATACCAAACAAAAATACGTAGCCATTTTGCAGCAATAGTAATTTCTAGACCAATGTCATCCAATATTGAAGCTTTATCGCGCTAAAAACGCATTCGAAACGTTGTAGAAGCTCAATAGTTCCATAGCCGATTATTTTGATAACGCTTAAAGCTAACCTAACAATCGAATAATGTTTTTGTAGCCTTTCAGCTTTCTAGATAGGTATACTTACTTTAAAACTAAGGATATAACAAAGGTAATTAACCCTTTGTTATACCCTTAGTTTTAAAGTAAGTATACCTATCTAGAAAGCTGAAAGGCTACTCACATTACTTTAGTCATAGTTTCTCTATAAATGACTTTATAAATTCTTAAAAGATATTTATCTTCAACCTTCGCTTGTTCACATGCATGTGGCAAAATATTCTGCAACGTAATTATAAACTTTATGCAATAATCCATTATTTAACTTTATTACGCTACGTCATAAACATGTTTCTCTGTCACAACCAAAAGGTCAGTTAAAGAAAGCTGAAACAAGGTGTTTTTGGGCGACAAGGCTTCGGTGAAGGTTTGTGTTTTATGAATGAGACCTGAATCGGTATTCTAGTACTAGACCCATCGTAAATCCTGATCCCCATCCGCCTATAATAGTCCACTGCTGGACGCAGGCCTCCCCCTGATTTTTATTTCATGGGGGGTAATGCCCGTAATCCCCATGAACATGCGGGTTAGGGATCGCAGATCGGTGGTAGGTCTATTCTGCAAGAGGCGCTGCTGCCCGCCCCCTAGGTGTATGTCCCTTAGTCGCCTTTTTTGACACCCACGGGAAGTTTTGAGGTAGTGCAAATTCTAAGCCACACCACACGGCTCTTAGCCAACACCAGAACACCACACGGCATCGTCAATATATCTTGCCGAATCTCCATGATCTCCTAGAGTTTATCATCATCATAATCATCATAGCAGCCCTTTATTTCACCCACTGCTGGCCTCCTTTAATCTTTGCAAGCCTCCTTTGTGCTGTACCTTTTGCATCCAGGTGTGACCTGCAACTTTTATAATGTCATGAACCCACGCGTTTTACCCTAAAGCTCATACTTTAAGTTAATTTATATATTCGCTTTTTACCCAGTTTTGATGATTGCATGACAAACTGCGATAGTCTCCTTTTCTCTAACTAGACAAAACAAAACACTATCTAACTGCATATTTCACGAAGCGACGCGTTACCCGAGAGCTGGTGAGTATCTGACGCGCATCAGCATTGTCATACAGCGGGGAACAACCAGCGTCTTGGGGAAGCTTCTGACTAGTATTGCTAAGGATCAGTTCAGCTACCTCTTGATTGTTTACAACAGTCTGCAGTTGGCTCAAATGTTACAATTGTGAATACTAGTTCTAATTTGTTTCTAATTTTCTTTTTTAACGATAACTTTGCTGTAAGCTGCATTGAAATTTAGTGCAACATTCTGAATTCAAATTACTTTTATCAACATGTTGAATAATATCCTTTATTCCACATGTGAGCAAAACCCGATTTTGCTTACTGTTGTTTGAGCAGCTAAGTCACCTTTTTTGAGCGGGAGTTTTGAAAATAACTATTTCAAACTTGGATACATACTCAAAAACAAAACACTATCGATCAACAATTTTTTTTCTCTAGTAAGTTCTGTTTCTTCTTTTCCTAAACGTTTTCGTGTCGTTCGTGATGAAATAAGTTTACGATGCACTTGAATAAAACTGAGAGACTTTGATAGCTCCGACAATTTCGTTAAAACTCGTCTACATTACAATTAATACCAGTAATTCCAGTCTTAAAGCTCACTCATCAAATAAAGCCACTGCAAGCAATTGGTGAACAAATAAGGGAATAACTCGTAAACATCTCGTAGAATGCGCGGGCGCCGGTCGATCTTCTCTTAATGTCATTTGTCGACGTCGAACCGATTAATGGTCATTGACGTATTTCGGATTTCGGATGTGATAAGTGTTTTGGTAAAAACTCGGTGGGTGACTTTTTGTAAAATCCAATTGACAGCTATATGACATATTAACGCAGAATTTATAATGATGGATATAGAATGATAGAGTGGCAACACATTTGTAATAATTTATATGTAATATTTCCGAATCTTGATTGTCGTCTTTCTAATAGTATTTCTATTTAAGAATTTACAAGAACTACAAGAATTTACGTAAGTTACTTATTGTATTTTGTATGAAGACCCGTATGTGGCTGTCGTGAGTTGAAACTTATGACTCGCTTTTAATTACTTACTTCTCGACCAGTAATTTACGAATCGCTCATTTTGAAAGTGATGAAAGCTGTTCGCTTTCAGAAGTCAATGATTCACCTTGTGTATTTGATTAAGTATAATGAAATAACATGACTAAGGGCCTTTACAACCTCATTTTTTTGTGAAAGTGATAGACATAGGATTTCGCTTTCATAGAAGCAGGACAAAGATCAAGTTTTACCTTATTAAATTGTCTAACTAAATTTAATAATGTCTTTGTAATAATGTCCTAACATTATTACAAAGGCAGAACTGATTACAACTATGGACCTGAATGCTTCTGACCTTGTTCTGAAAAATACCTAAATTATTATTACTGCGTTGTAAAAATTCTATTACACTTTATGCAGTTACTTTAAATACCATTTTACAATAAACCTCGATTCAAAACATGATACCCTACAGACTCCAGGATATCCATTTTATCTTATACCGTTACATTTTTAATTAAACTCTTCACTTCCTCCACATAATGGAGTAAATGTTACTACGCTTGGAATTATATCGCTTAATTAAAAAAACTATCTTGTGGCCGCCGCTTTGCGCGTATATTTACTGACACTAACAAGATTTTTCTTCAATAACACTCAGTTTTCTCTTTCCAGACTTAGCAGCAATCCGTCAGCTCCTGGACAGCGAAACTGGCGGAACCACCTGCCCAAGCTGTAACATGCCCTTCGATAAAGGCAAGAAGAGGAAGCTCATCGACACCTGCGGCCACGAGCGGTGCTACTCCTGCATGTTCAGGAATGAGGCATGTCCGCTGTGCGCGCGCAGCCAGCGGCGGACGATGGAGCGGTACACGCCGTCACCACAGCGGCCTGAGGATTGGCAGGCGCCGCAGCGGCTGCCTAAACCACCGAAACAGGTACTTTTAATCCACGAGAGCTACTGCCGACAAACTGTTTAACAGTTTGGCAGAAAATTTAAAAATTAATCTGTATTCCTGTATCTGTTTCTCTGTACTTTAATTTGGATAATAAATAAATTAATTAAAAATCTTCCACGAAAATTTAATAATGGCCCAAAAGTTTTCTATTTCGGCAGGGTTCGAACCCGCGCCTCACCCTTAGTACGGGTGTGCTCTAACCAACCAAGCCAAACATTATGGTCTTCCATGAATAATATGATTCAAATAACGCGTACGTGCTACCAAGGGCGTTGCAGGTAGAGCCCTAGCCACGAGGCCTACCTAGACGAAAAAGAGTAACTAATCAGTTTGATATTTTGTACTTCAATCAACATTAAATCAAAAAGAAAATAGCTAATGCTTTAAAAAAGTGAAATTAAAATCGTTTTTAATATAGGTAATACGTACAAATATATATTGGTTTTAAAACAAAAAGCTAAAGCATTTACGGTTTAAGATTTAAAATACTTATTATAGTAATTTTTGTAGTTAAAAATAATGTATTTTTTTGTCCACAGACTACCAACTTAGTCCAGAACTGTCCCACCCCACCGCACACAAGAAGAAGATTCTTCCTGAGCCCCAAATCGCTCCGCAGTCCGTTCGGACAGCGCGGCCGCCATTCACACGAGAACCACGTGCCTTTATCCGGTAACTCCTTATTTGCATATCTCCATTTAACTTTCGCAAGCCGCTCCATTGAGACTAACTTCCAACTTAGGTAAAGTGGATTCCATTCAAACCTCTCACTTTTCTTAGTCTTCTGAGGATTCTATTTATTCTATACTTCCATGAGTTGTAAATTTTGAGTGACATTTGTGCAGCACCCACGCTATACCGGATGTACGTAGGGGCTTAAACCAGTCTATCGCATTTGTTAGTCAACACAATCCTTTTGCAACCAGACTGCTAGTCGGCCAGTTATCGCAGAATCTGTTACATTTTCAATTAATTTATCTACTTCGTGAGTAATTGAAATATACCCTATACTGTGTTGGCAAATAAACACTAACCGTGTCGATTCCCGGCCCTTGCCCTCTCGATTAGTAGGCAACGTTTTCATTTGTCGAAATTATATTCCAATTTACGATTTGTGATGGTTTTTGGACACAGACTTAATCGATTGTGTCCGCTATTCGGCAATCATAAACGGGTATTGACAGAAAATAAACTTTTCTGTGACTGAATAGATACTGTAGGGTCTTATAGACGCAAATTGATGAGTATGATTGCATAAAAAAGTCCGACATACATTTGGGAGCCGGTTTTGGGATTTACTAATAACACTCCCACATTTCACAGTAGATTTCATCGAGTTTAACGAGTCTGCAAAGGAATATGGTCAGTATTTCATAGAGTTATGGTTCAACAGGGTTACCGGAAGAAGGCCCGAGGAGCGCGGCGTGGCACAGCCTAGTCTTCAATAAGATCAGGTCGCTCTGGTCAGCGCACTCTTCGGTTCCGCAGGGACTCAACCAGTTGACAGGCACGGACAAAAACGAACGTGGACTGGATTCTGATCAATCAATGCTCTTGATCTTTTCTTTACCTACTTTGTCTAGTTCTTTTTCATTCAATGGTTACGAAATTTAATGTTTTAATCCGCCTATAGTTGATTTTTAAGCTTAAATCAACATAAAAACTTTAAATCTGTAACCAAAAAGTTTAAAAGAAATTATCTTGTATGTCGTTTTCACTATAAAGATGATAATGATTTTAATATCAATTCTGCTGTCATTTGTCAAGTTGAACAATTTATCTAAATTTTCATATCATTGATCTATAAGATGACTTTAACAACTCTATCGATTTCTCGATTGGTAGATCGATCTTTGTTTAAATTGATTCATTGGAATCCAGTCCACATTCCTGCATCCGATTCAGCACGGTCGTTCGACTCTTGCGCATCTTTTTGCCTGTTTGCATCGACGTTGTTTTGTCGCACAGCTTGGTTATTTGATTTTGCGTTTGTGTGTTATGTTTTTTATTATATTCACTGTGTGAGATTTCAGGGCACTGGATGTTTTTAACTTTTTGCTAGTTGGAAACATTTACTTATTTATTTACATATTACATCATTCATCATGTATTTAATGTAGTAACATGGTATTCGTCGTTCGATATGGAAATAATTATCATATTATTAGCATGAAGTTTTAATCCAACTAAATATATATGCACATTAAACTAAAAACAAGTTTAATTCGTGGTCATTAACGATCATCGAGTACTGATTGATTCTGCAACTTCAATTACGTACATATGTTAATATGTAACTATAAAATAAACGTTAATACTCATGACGATAATATTTACATCACTGCAGTTACCGAAGTTGATTATACTAAGGAAAATATGATAACACTGGTTTAAGAACATATTTTTTATATAGGTACACACTGTTACTTTAAAAACATCTGGCAATTAAAGTCACGAAAACTTATCGTGTAAAAACCAGAAGATAAGATATAGATGAATATCATAAAGTAAAGATAACTTTGGAATTGTTAATGTAAATGAGTTTTAGAACTTTTAGATTACGACAGGCACATCAATATTGTTTTTAAAGACGTGCCACCCCCGCAACCTAGCATTCCGTTATTTATTTAAGGTATTAAGTACACCTTTTTTTAACATTTTAAGAATAAAATTTACCTTGGTATGAAAGTTACGATTAAAACACTTCTCTCTAGTTCGGTAGTAGAGCAATCAAGTTGCCACAGACGGTAGCTATGCCCATATATTAACGACCGTCGTGTCTTACTAATACCAAAATATATCGTGCTATACCTGCCGAAATATTTTGGTGCTTAAAAAAATATACGTTATAGTTATAGCTGCGTTTGTGGTCACTCGCCGATTACTATCGAAAATATACCTTAATATACCTTGAATTATTTTTTGCTGTTAAATAAATATATACCTTGCTATATAATGTATATTATAGCTCCGTCTGTGGGCTTATGGCGAAGCTACGTCATTGTCCTCTTCGCATAAACTACTAAAGTTTCGAAGGTCGGTGTTTCCAGCTCTAAGCCCGGAGTTATATCTTGAATTGATTTACGGATCAAGGGCAACACCGCCCGCGTTCAGTCTTGCCACTTCACGAGCTGTAGGAGTAGAAAGTAGATTAATCCTTATTGGTTTATTTACCTTGTTGATGATTTGTTGATTAATAATTATTGATGGTTTGTTATGATTTTATGGTAGTTATGTTTGTAAGACAAGCTTTGATTGGGGCTAGACATTAAATGAATCAAAGTTTGATTTTATAGTCCTTGCTCGAGAGCTCGTTATGTATGTAGTATGAGTATGCGATGTAGTACCTGTAAATACTACAAATCTGTCTCTTACCTACAAAATTATTTTTGCTTAAAATAAACAATTATACACACGGAGCTGAGACTTGGGCCCTCACGGTCATCCACCAGTTCAAAATCCCTCAGCAAGCTATGTAAAGAGCTATGCTCGGAATTTCTCTGAAGGATAGCGCATTCGTAACGAATACATCCGACAGAAAACCAAAGTCATCGACATAACTCTACGAAGTGGCAGTGGACAGGCCATATCTCGCAAAAAACCGATAACCATTGGGGTAAACGTGTTCTTGAGTAGAGACCACGACTTGGTAGTGTAGGATGCCCTTCGGCCAGGTCGGATGACGACCTGCGAAAGACTGAAAGAAGATGCTGGATGCGTCAAGCTAAAGACAGGGCGCTATGGCGAAAGGCCTATGTCCAGCAATGGACTAACATAGGCTGATGATGATGATACAATTGAAGAAGCGGTATACAGAAATGAATCGACGTTATTATTGTGTAAAAAGAGCCATCGTAATTTGATGATACCCAATAAAACAAAGATTAATTAAAACCAGGTGCAAATGATAGGTAGTTATTAGACACCGAACCTGTTGTGAAACCTTACCCCGTTTGACCTTAATCGGCTACATTAAAACATTTTATGACTTTAGCATCCATATTCTTACTTTTTAATAGGAACATATGTTTACGTTATGGGAATCTGTTAAAGTTGAAGTCAGGGATGCAAGTATAGAATTAGACCCACCCTTCCTGTAAAGGGATGAAATGCGAGTTGAATCTAAAGATAATCTGGAACAAGGTGTTAATTTAACAGAACAAAGCTGTTTTTTATATGTATATATTTTTTTACCTACATATGACTTGATCATCACCATCATCATCGGCCTATACTGGTCCACAGCTGGACATAGGCCTCCCCTAATGAGCGCCATAGCGCCCTGTCTTCAGCTTGCCGCATCCAGCATCTGCCAGCAGTCTTTCGCAAATCGTCATCCCACCTGGTCTGAGGGCATCCTACACTACGTTTGCCGAGTCGCGGTCTCCACTCAAGAACACATTTACCCCAGCGGTTGTCGGTTCTTCTCGAGATATGGCCAGCCCACTGCCACTTAGCTTGCTAATCCTTTGATCTATGTCGATAACCTTGGTATGACTTGATATGACCCTTAAATTAACGTCAAATGAACATCACTACTCCACCTGAACTGAATAATACTAAACTTAGCAGCTTTTACTCAACAGCAATACCTACGTATTAACCTAGTCTAGGACGATATAAATAAGAATAAGCTAAGTTGATGTAACTTTAAACAAACCTGAAATTTAACAACGAAAAGGCAAATGGGAAACTGTAAGCCTTAGTGACCTTACTCCAAACCTTAGTGCCATGGACTTTTTTTGACCTTACAGCGATATAAATAAGTATAAACAAGGTCAATGTAACCAGAGATCACACCTGCGGATTCGGATGCTCGTGAGAAAGAACCCGACACTCCTACACTCACCGCAATGACGTTGGGAGCTTCAATGGTATCTTCAGAGTCGAGGATATCCTTAAAAGCCACATGATTCTGTTACCTTGCCGTTCATTTCTTTTTAAAACTTAGGGAGTAATCGCGGCTTACCATTTTTAGAGACTTGTCGCTCTTGTAGCAGTTAGATACCTCGGCCGGGAATAATATTTACGGGTAGATTTGCTCCGGAAGTGCCTTCTAGGATGATCTTTAATTTCTACTTGATAGGTATGCCACGACACTTAAGGAAAACACCTGAAAGCCAAATTGACGGAAAAGACCAATGTTCTGTAGGTTTAGGTAAACTCGGATCAGAAAATTAGATTTATAGTATCATACTACCTGGCTAATATTTTTACTCAATCAATAGCTACAAATTTGCACGCCATTTCCCCACCCAACCTTTATTTCTAGACCTATCTTATTGGCATTTGTTTTTGCCATCAGAATCTATCCCGGCAAAAACATTCTAGAATAATCTTCCCACATAGGTAGTTGTAGGATAGACGGGAATGCAAAAATCTATCCCACGCTGACACAGACAAATACATAGTTAGTATCGATCAAACCAGCGTAGGTACAGCTAAACGCATAGTTAGTATAGATCGGAGGTGGTGCAGATTAGTGCATAGCTAGTAAGAATGAGACTTGTGAGCTACGTATCTACTAATGTAAGGTATAAATGAATGAATAGTTAGTATGCATCCGGTTGAGTACTAATAGTGGGAACAACAGGTTTTGTGTCAATGCCTGGGGGATTATGTACGTATCTTTTGTTCTTGAGCATGTTGTGAAAAGACAAAAAGTATGGAACATGCTCACGACTGAAAATGTATTCTTGATAAAGGTACTTACCTAGTTTGATACACAAATAAAATTCAAAAGGATGTTGTAAGTTCAAATTAGCCCATAACACAAAAAATATTATATCAGGTTCCCAGGTATAACGTTGCTTGGCCAAGTGAGAGTACCTAAGCATTTACATAATATCCAATCAGTAAAATTTTGTAAAAGACTATTTTTGAATCCTTTCTCATTTTAAAAGGCCCTAAATAAGATTCGAATTTGAAAAGTTGTACTCTAAAGAAAAAATAGAAAGGCAATTCAATTTTATGATCTAATAGTGACTTGTAAATGAATATAAACATCAGTAATGTTCAAAAAAAGCTCTTAAAATGCTACCAATAAAGCATTTAGACCCTACCCTAGCACCTGTACATTATTTGGTCCAATAAACTTGGTTAAATGTAACACGATATTATGGGTCTATAGCACCCCAACGGAAGTCGTAATGGACCCCACGGGTAATTGTTTATGACGTGGGAAATACCTGTTATTTAGGGTAAAAGTAGGATAGGTCAATATTTTTAGAAGTCAAGTCAAACGAATTGGTGGTCTGTACGAATGTGGTCATAGACATTTTAAATAAAATGTGACAGGTACAGCACCTCCATTGTTTGTTTATGGAACTAAGGAGGTCATCCTATTTTTATATCCTATTCAAAAATAGAACGATCACTCAAAATTGAGGTATGCAAACCTTCTTCATGGATATAGGTTTGTTTTTATGCTATTAGCCAAAAAAGGTATGGTAAGGTAGGGTTTATGGGATCGTTTATAATTTGAGCTCTATCTACCATGTTAAGAAGGTTTTGGACTTCATTATGAAAAACTACATAAATAGACTATACGATCCGCTATGATTTTTTCAACAGAGTTCTCCAGATGTTGCTACTACGTTTAAATCTCATTGTAATACCTAGCTAATTCATGAATAGGCTTAGTGGGAGTTCATAAACTGATACCCACTGCATGTCAATGGTTTCCTATTGACTCAAGAAATGACATCACTTTGACGCGACAGTATTTGAATGACTGACTGACACCCTCGGGTATTGCTATTGCTACAGTTTAATGGTCGTAAAATAAAGTTATGATGGTGGAGAGAATAGATCTTTGAGTGGCTTTGAATTCGGGCAAGATTTTTTATGAAAAGTCGATTAAAATCATTATTTTCGTAATTTTGTAAATTTTTCCCGTTGTCTTGTTGTGTTGACTTTAGTGTAAACTTAATTGTGAAAAAAATCCTAAAAATAACGTGACTAATCCTCAAAAGAAATTTGGTGGCCACCAAGGTCAACTTCGATTCACTGCCTAAACTAAATAGAATAAAACTTTTACAGAGCCATTAAATAATCTTATAATATTTATCACAAACTGTGCGATGGATTTTTAAATCTTAAGTAAAAGTAGGTGGCGGCGCTAGTTTTGGTGGGGTATGCGCCTTAAGTAACGAACCAAATTTTATAAATACGATGCTGTTATTATAATAATGTGGATAGGTAAAAGTAGTGTATCATCGTATGCTTTTTGTACAATTTTTTACGGCAGAGCCTTCCGGTACAGAAGGTACCTTTATATACATTTTGATGGGTTTTTTATGAATAGGATCCAAAAATACGTTTCTATAAGTCGTAGTCATTGGATATAAAACTACCAACATTCTCATACTTAGATTATACGGTTTGGTTTATCTATCAATAAAGCATGATGGTGAAGTAAATATAAACGAACTTATGTACCTTAAAAAAATTTAGTTTTTTCATTTTCAGGATTAAAGCTTAAAAATATTTTTTTGCTATGCAGTTTTTAGTGGTGTGTTTTACATTTATAATTTTTGTTGATTTCAATTAAAAAAAGTTGCTTGGCTATCAATTTTTGAAATCAGAACAAAGAGTTTCATTCTGTTTTCGCACCATTTGAATATAGACTGATTGTATGAAGCTTTTGTTTTATTTTGGATCTCCTTCCAAGCTTTTTGAATTTGGATCTCACTATTCTGTTTTTTTCAGATGACGAAGGAGGTCACATCAAGCAAGGCTATGAGTCCAGACGGCAGAATGACCTGTACATGCGACTCGGCCTGCTTCTTGGAGAGAGGAGAGGCTCCAGAAGTAAATCCAGAGAGAGTTGCACTTCACTCGCGTCCCTTGATGCACATACCCTGGCATCGCATAATACTAGTCCGGTAAGTTTGCTTAGATTTGTAAAATGGCCCATGTAAATTAGCAAGAAATGAAACCAGCCAGCTATAACAGAAAAACGTCGTTTATTACTTCATTTGGGTTTATGACAAACAGCAAGATGCAGAAATAGAGAACGCAGCCCCCGCCACAGCTTCTTATATAGTATTGCAAGGCGCCTCAATTGGCGGAAATGCGAACCACGTAAGAAGCATAGGTAATTGACGACCTCTGTGGCGCTGTGAGCGAAGGTCTGCCTGCGACGCAGAAGGTTGCGGGTTCGATTCCCGCCTCGGGGCAAATGTGTGTACGATCTGCAGACATTTGTTCAGGGTGTTCTGGTCGTTTTCTATATATAATAAAAAATATTGTATTGTATTATATTATGTATATCAGTTATCTAGTACCCATAACACAAGCTCTGCTTAGCTTGGGGCTAGATAATGCTGTGTGAATTGTCCAGCATTATTTATTTTTTATTTTAATGAAATGGGATGGAACCTGATGGGTATGTAGTACAGCCGTTGAGACACAGATGGCGTCATGTGCAACAGCCCATAAACTTCCAAGGCTATAAAAACTAACTAAGCAGGAGTTACTGCTATCATAGGTAAGGTAAGCAAAATGCAATAAATATATCATTCACGTTCGTGACGAAACTATCATGAATAATAACAATTAAAGATCGATACTAGGGATATGGTAAGTAGTAACGTGGCCATAGGCCATATGTACAAGTTCTTCGGAAGATACAGTTTTTCAGGCCCTTTACTTCAGTATGACTATGCCATAGTACTAACCTTTGATTTGACATAGTGAATGTTATTTCTAGGTGTCAACCCTGACCGGGTCATCGGAAGTGGACGCGGCGCCGCCCCTGGGTCGGGACTCGCTCGGCTCCCTCGCCTCCATGAGCCTGTCTGCCGCCAGCAACTGTTCCTCCTCCAGCCCCGGAAGCCGGCGGCATTCTGTTAATGGTAAGATAATGGTGATGACCCTGACTGGTACAACGGAAGTGCGGACTAATCAAATGCGCTGATGTTGCTGATGACAGTTAATACTTTTTAGTTGATTACAGCCGTATGACGTTATAACATGGTGCATACTATTTCATAGTGTTAAAAAAGAGATAAAAAAATACTAAAACATTGAATTGAATTTTAAAAGAGGGCATAGTCCCTAAAAGACCAAAGAAACGGAGGGTTGGTGGGATGGAGCCTCCCCATAAAGTCCCCATAAACGTTTACTAGGGCCCCGTTTACTAACATTTACAACAGGCAGTTTGTTATCAAAGTCAGTTGCATATTAGAGAGATCCACCAGCAATCAGGAGGCTAGAGAGGGCATAGTCCCTGTAAGACAAAAAAACGGGGCGTAGGGGGGATGAAGCCTCCCCAAAAAGTAAGAAAAACGTTCACTTACATTTACAATAGGCATTATATTAGCAAAATCAGTTGCACAATAGAAAGATCAATAACTTATATAATAGATCGATGGACTAGCAATCAGCAGACTTGTTAGATAATCTTGTTAGCTACTAGTAGGTAAGGTACCCTTGATATTCATAAATTACCATGCTGTTTCCAGCATTACAAGGTGGAAGGTCAGAGGAGCTGACGCGGATGTCCAGCGGTTTCTTCAAGACACGGAAGACAGCGGCGAGGAGATCAGCCCGGGTCAACAGTAAACAGTCTACCACCTCATCAGAACTTAAGAAAGGTATCTTAATTTCTTAAAATTTATCAACAATTCCGCGCAAACCCTTCTCCGATAAGTTCTAACAAAATGTAGTCCGGGTTGTACAAGGAAAAACGACACAAACTACAAAATGAAACAGTCTAACAAAGCAAGACGTCAACTAGTTTCGTCTCTCCACGAGACATCATCAGGACACCACAATACTCGACCCTGACACTAATTGAATATGGATGCAGCAAGTTGAAAACAGGGTGCCACGGAATATTTCCGAAGTGGACTACCTATATCAAGCAATTTTCATTAATTTAACTTCCTTTTTCCGCAGTTCACCACCCATCACCCCAACTAACGCTACGGCCATTGTTCTTCGAAGTACCATCATCAGACAGTCAAGCTTACTTCGCCGGTCGGCAGTGGCTCATGAGAGATATGGAGAAGGCATTGGAATCTAGTTCTGCAGGTTTGTTTTATTTTAAGAAATTAAATAAGTTCTCAAAAATTTACGACTTCGGAGGGACTCGAACCCGCGCCCCACTCTCAGTACAGGTGTGCTCAACCAACTAAGCCACGAAGTCTCAGTCGGTTCCATCGAAAATCTTTGGGACCTCTTACGGACTGTACTGTAGCGCCGGTAGCTACATCTATAGAGGAAACATTAAAGTTAATCCATTTTTAATTTTATGTATTTGTTTTATCTTATGTTATTCCTCACCTTAACAGCCTATAATGGTCCACTGCTGGACCTATATTGTATATTATGTAGCGTAATTTTATACACATAAGTCTATATGATAATCCTCGAGACTCTGACGGTTCGTGCATTTCTGAATGGGAGAGGATTGGGCAGTCAGCAGAGCGTAGGTACATGGGTCGCACAATTGGCTGAAAACCAAGCCGTCCGAGGCACCGCTGTAGCGAACAAGTTGAGAAGCACTGAATTCGACTGGACTGATACGGCAAGGGACCGTGAAAATCGATCTCTGGTGTCGGTGCCCATTTCGGGTCACTGTGCCACGCCAGTAACATACGTACATGCAGTATTAAGTGTCTTCTAACCGAGTGGCGGACTTAAAAGTAGTGGACTTCCAACGGGACGATGATGGTTGGACGTTCGTAAAACCTCTATGCAGTGGACTGTAACAGGACTGACGCCTAAAATCAAAAACTAAGTCGGAAATGCTTTTAAATATTTTCCCGTTTTTGAAAAGAAAATCAAAGCTTTTCATTCAGCCCAAGAATGTTTGGTCGTTCATTTTTAACACTAAAGTAAACGGTTAAAAACATAAATGCTTAAATTCTTTATTAACAAAGAAAATTACAATCAAAGAATAGAAACACTATAACTATTACAATTAAACTAACTGCAGATTGTTGCAATCAATCTTCAGGTAGCTCAGCTGATCTACATCAATACCAGTAGATGATGTTGCTGACCTATAAACAAATTCAAACGAGCATACCCTAACAATTGTCTATCATATGTATATGGATCTGTGTTATCTAAAAAAAACATTTATTTATTCATTAATTCCTTTACAGGTATCCTCATCTCAGGCTGCCCAGGCACAGGCAAGACAGCCCTCATCCTCCAACTAGTGGAATACTCCTGCTTCGGTCGCAAGCGTAACTACGAGTATGAAGAGTTGAGAGAACAGTCTGACATCAGGGAGCTGCTTCCTGAAGAAATGTCAGCTGGCTTGTTCACACGCCTGGCTAGTGAAGTTGTCGCTTATCATTTCTGTCAAGTGAGTATCTTTTTTTTAAATTTATGGACGCAAGTATCACACACACTCTAAAGAGTTCACTGAAAGATCGATCATGTTTTTGTGTAAAATCCTGCCAGTTGATGCATGACCTACGCAGCTAAAACGTGGACAGTGGAAACTTACGGTACGGGAAACTCGGGGCTGGTTCACCATATCCCGCGAAGAACCAAGGAAAAATCAAGCAGATTTCAAATTACTTCTTGCGTTTATTATGGCTTTAACTGACATCAATTTTCTCTTTCAGGCCGATAACAATAGCACATGCCTTGTGGGTGAATTCGTACATTCCCTGTCAGCCCAGCTCTGCCAAGCCCCAAGACTGCAAGCGTACCGGGAGTACCTACTCAGCGAACCACATTTACTCGCCTGCCTGTCCTTGAAGGAATGTGTAGCCGACGCTGATTTAGCATTCATGAGAGGGATCATCGAACCATTGGTGTTCTTGAGGAAAAATGGGAGCATAGATTCAAGCAACAGCATCATCCTTGTTGATGGTCTCTGCGAAGCTGAGTATCACAGGCCGGATCATGGCCACACCATCGCTTCGTTCCTAGCAAGACATGTAGCAGAGATGCCTTCTTGGCTCAAAGTTGTGGGGACAGTCAGATCACAGTTTCTAGAGCTGACGAAGCAGCTACCGTATGTAAGATTGAGCTTGGATGAATCGGATAATGTGAATAAGGATTTGCTAGAGTATTTTAATGTGAGAGTCCAAGCTGCTCCGATTATAGAGACGAATATAAAATGCTCGACCGGAAAGTTGGAAGGTGTTCATAATTCAGTGTTAAAATTCGCGCAATACGTGTTGCATTTGAGCCAAGGCTCGTTTTTGTTCCTAAAATTGATATTAGATTTATTAGAAAAGAGCCACATTGTTGTAAAATCGACAAACTACAAAGTGGTTCCGATATCTTTGGCACAGATATTTTTGCTGCAGTTCAACTTGAGGTTTCCAACAGTGCAATCTTTTGAGAAAGTCACGCATATCCTGAGCGTCTGCTTGGCAGCACTATACCCGTTAACCTTGGTGGAAATATACTACTCGGTGAATTCCCTACTCACGAATCACTTCTTACCTTGGGAAGAGTTTTGCCTCCGATTCGACAGCCTCGCAGATTTCCTCGTCAAGCGAATGGACAACACATACATGTTCTTCCATCCTTCCTTCAGGGAATGGTTGATCAGACGAGAAGACAATGAAAGCTCAAAATTTTTATGCGACTTGAGAGCAGGGCATTGTGGCATAGCCTTCAGATTTTCCAGAGTACAGGCGCCCTTGGATTCCGAAAAGTCCATGGAGCTAGGCCATCATATTCTGAAGGCTCATATGTACAGAAACCTAGGACCAGCACAACTCGGACTCTGTCCTAGAGATCTTCAAGCGACGATGGTAGCAACAAGCTCCGCGAATGTCGGTGAAGCGATCGCTAATTTGAGGAATATCTACACACCAAATGTGAAAGTTTCAAGACTGATGCTATTGGCTGGTGGATCGCCGAATCAGATAACAGAATGCTTAGGTCATGCACCGTTGCTTTGCATGTATGCGTACCAAGGGATTATTTCTATGGTGGCGCTGCTATTGGAGTTTGGTGCTGATTTGGAGATGGCCAACTCTCAAGGATGTACGGCTCTCTCCTTGGCGTGTCAGAGAGGACACACTGATGTAGCTAGGAGGCTCATTGCTGCTGGTATGCTTTTTTTATCAATTATTTATGCTATTTCATTACTGAAAAAAAACCCCGCTAAAGCTCCATTACAAAACGTAAATTTCACAAAAAAAATAAAAAATATACAAATATGTGTATGCGGATATCCGATATTTCTATATAAATAGAGAATACAAACAAAAATAGTCAGCTTTTTGATGTCACCCTATTGTTGACAGATTTTACTATAGTAATGAAAATAGTCCCAAGATGGTCCCATAAAAGTTTTACTCCCGAGGAGTTACTATTAGTCCCGCAAAACGTAATAGTGTCTGTGTTTTCATCCTTACGCCAACATAACCTCCCTTGAGAGCTCCTAAAACAGTGTAAATTTAATCTATTGAGAAAACCAAAAGCCTTCAAACCAGAAGGCCATTACTTTTCCCAAAAGTATTAAATTATTTGTATTAATTTTTAAAAAACATTCATCATCATCATCTACCTTTCCCGCAGGTTCATCACTAAGCCACACGGACACAGCAGAGCAAACCCCTCTGGTCCACGCCGCTAAGAACGGCCACCGAGACACAGTCATCTACCTCCTCGGCTGTCAGACCGGCAGAGATGAGCGAAACCCTCTGGACATGGACGATGGGAGCATAGAACAGCTCGTGCCAGGGTCCAGGCATGCCTTGATAGCGGCGGCGCAGAACGGACATCTTGATATCGTCGAGTATTTGTTGGATACTGCTGAGTTGATCGTAAGTATTTTGCTGACATATAGGCCAGTATTTTGAAATCTTGCTCAGCCGTCTATCTATACTTGAGTAATGCTTTTCTTTGGCAAAAACGTCATTCAACCATATACATATGTATGAGTGAGCGACAAGTAAAAAAAAATAGCTTTGACCATGACTATTTTTAAGATAAATAATATAATTGCATGCTACCAAGGTTATCGACATAGCTGTGTTCTTGAGTGGAGACCGCGACTCGGCAAACGTAGTATAGGACGCCCTCCGACAAGCTGAAGACAAGGAGCTATGGCGCTCATAGGGGAGGCTTATGTCCAGCAGTGGACTAATATAGGCTGATGATGATGAGCTAGCTGATCTAAAAAAAGTACCTACCTACTCTGTAAGTGATAACATGAGATCTGTTAGACAACTAGTGTTATTATATTACATAAATGTAAAAGTAACGGTCAAGTGTAATCCATACTAACATTATAAATTTGAAAGTTACTCTATCTGCCTGTCTGTCTATTACCTTGTCACTCCTAAACGGCTGAACGGATCTTGATAAAATTTGGCAGGGAAGTAAACGGTATCCCGAGGACAAAGGCTACTTGAAAAGCGCGTGCGCAGCCGCGCAGGCATAAAACACTTCTGTATAAAATAGCTATAGAATCATTTAAATCGGTCCACAATTGACGGAGAAAACAGAAAAACAGGACAGAAAAAAGCATACAAACAGACGAACACAGAAGATTCTTCTTTTTTTGAAGTCGGTTAAAATCACCTTTTCTTTCAGCCTGACGGGATCTGTCCAGTAACAGGGGAGACAGCACTAACAGCCGCTTGTTCGACCGGCAACGCTGCTATTGCAGACGCTCTTCTAATCCGCGGGGCTACGCCCTACTCGCTCAACGCACGGCAGATGTCCCCCTTAGCGCTGGCAGCCAAGAATGGGAGGACAGCGCTGGTGCTGAGGCTGCTAGAGTCGGGAGCGGATGTGATGGGGTCGGGGGGGAAGAGTCCGCTGATACTGGCCGCTGCGGAGGGGTGCGCGGAAGTGGCGGAGATGCTGTTAGATCATGGTGAGTTATTATTAGACTAGCTTAAATTGAATTATTATTAAATCTAATTCAGGACTCGCGGTTAAACAAGTAAAGACTGCGCTCGTGATGTGACTACTTGGATTATGGTAAAAAAACATCCATCTATGTATTATATTGTGTCAGTTATCTAGTACCAATAGTACCCATAACACAAGGTCTGCTTAGTTTGGGGCTAGATAATGCTACGTGCATTGACCAGCCTTATTATTATTATATTCCAAACAAGCTTTTGTAAGAATTTTTGTTTCCGAAATTTACCGTGGGCGCAGTATGAATAAGGAAACCAACACCTACACTGTAACGAACTGCCTGTTCTAATTGAAATGTCTTAAATTTATCGTCGCAATTACAATTCTGCTCGGAGAATCAAAATAACGTTTTAAATATGAATTAATAGAGTTAAGTGACTCTTATACCAATACTAAACTCAATTAACTAAAAACTAGAAACCCAGAAGATTTATTA
The DNA here is from genome assembly GCA_946478455.1 of Eupithecia vulgata. Lineage (NCBI taxonomy): Eukaryota > Metazoa > Arthropoda > Insecta > Lepidoptera > Geometridae > Eupithecia > Eupithecia vulgata. The sequence continues at coordinate 2,938,924 of OX297869.1, read as the reverse complement.
TAAACGGTCCCAATTAGGACGACAGTTAAAACTAAAAGAAGAAAGAACGAAAACAACTTTAATCTAGGTGAGGGCAAACCTCTTCGACCTCTCTCAACGTACTTTCCAATTCATTTGGCAACATTTACATTTATTGCAATGAAATAATGCACTCATAATAAGATAAGCTCCACATTAAATTAATCAAATAAAATACTAAAAGTCTACGTATCCTATTAAATACTATACAACATCATCAATAATCAAGTAAAGTTCGTGTGACAGTGTTTTTCAACAAATTTAACTCATTTCTGAAGAGGAAAGTGAACAAAAGAGCAGAAGTAATTGAACTCTTAAAAGAGTCAGATGCGGTGAAAAATACTCTCAAAAAGTTAACTACATAAGTGACACAGTGTTGTTCGTGCTTTTCCAAGACTTTCATGCAGTTTCCCAGTGAGTAAACAACAATTACTACTTTTGTTTACAATAACTCAAAAATGTCGGTGATCGGATAAAACGGTGACTCATAAAACTGCACAAAATAACGAACTTTTGCCAGAAATCAACACCTGTAAGCACAACCATAATTTTGACTTGAGAGCTGTAGTCAATTTGGTCTAGCGGTTGCATTACGCGGCCCACATGCGAATGACTCCGGGATCGAATCGCTCAGGAAAGATAAGAAATATTTTGCGCTATTATTTTTTCCCTCAAGCTCATACAACGCCATCTAACACAAAGAACATCGGTTCGAACCAAGTCGTACTTGCCACGGTTCGAAAACAACATTAAAACTACAGACGCAGCGCGCTTAGTACTTAGTACTTAGCACATCCACAAGAGGGCACTATGAGTGATGTCAAGATGAGTTGCGGGGCTAACTAACTCGATAATAACAGAATCAGAGGATAGATTGGCATGCACTATACAGAGTTGCAAAAAGTTGTACCACCAAGTCTGCGCCGGAGGTTACAAACCATCTCCTGGTTCGTGGGTTTGCCCGGAATGCCGCTGCGCGCAGAAGAGAGGTGGAGACAACAGTCTTACACCTGTCGGCGCTGGCAAGAAAACCAGTACAAATCGCGACCAGAATGTTACCCATAGAATTAAAAAGATAGTGTCGAGTTCTCCGATTTCTTCGGATGAAGAGTCCACAAGTAAGACTGAGGCCACGTCGCAGCTTTCAGTAGAAGTTCGTAGCTTGAGGCGGGAAGTATCTCTACTGAAAGATCAACTTGCTCTAGCTATTACAATACTGACCAACTACGATACGAAACTAGAAGCCTATTCTCAACAGGTGCAAGCACTTAATATGAAGTATGAGCAGGCGGGGAGTGTTCCAATAGCCAATCATTACGGTGGCCATTCTGTCGACGGCGTCCAAGGTTTTTGACTCAGCCATGCAGCGCAACATGCAGGAGCAGGTCTTGGCACGGCTGTCCGACGCGCAGCATGGTTTTCGGCCTGCTCATAGCACCTCAACGAACCTCCTTGACTCCATGGCCTACGTGCTACCGCAAGTCGACGCAGGGGTGCAAGTCGACGCAGCCTATTTCGACTTCAAAAAAGCGTTTGATCTAGTCGACAACGACATTCTGCTTCAGAAATTGGCGACGATCGGCTGCACCACCAAACTGCTGCAGTTCTTCGCGAGTTATATGAAGGACCGGCGGCAGTATGTCGACTACGCGGGATGCAGATCAGAGCCTTACTCTACCTTAACTGGCGTGAGTCAGGGAAGTTGCCTAGGACCGCTAGAGTTTAATATAATGATAAACGACCTGCCGACCGTCGTCAGAGACGCCAAATGCTTGTTGTTCGCGGACGACCTCAAGTTACTCTTGCCCATCAAGGACGAAAAAGACTGTGAGCGCCTTCAACGGGACGTAGACAGAGTGGTAGAATGGAGTAGGGTAAATGAACTCCAGTTCAATTTCAGCAAATGTTCTATAATAACCTTTAGTCGAGCAAAGAAGCCACTCTACCACGACTACAAGTTGAGGGGTACACAGCTAAAGAGAGTCGACTCGGTGAGGGATTTAGGGGTTCGGCTGGACGACAAGCTACATTTCAGAGAGCAGGTGGTGAACATCTGCAAGAGGGCCTTTAAAACTTTAGGATTTGTCCTCCGTCAGACAAACAGCTTCAAAAACCTGCAAGCAGTAAAATCGCTCTATAATGCGTTAGTAAGAAGCCATTTGGAGTTCAATGCAGCGATATGGGCTCCGCACGAAGCCAAGTACAGCCAAATGGTAGAGCGCATACAAAATAAGTTCGCGAGATTTTTATACCTGAAGGTCTACGGTATATACCCCTTCTACCCTTTGATGTATCCAACCTTGTTTATTATAGGCATGGTTGGATACAACAAGCTAGAAGTAAGGAGGGACGCAGCGCTCGCTCTACATTTGTTTAAGGTGTTGAGAGGGATGATCGCCCATCCATGCATTTTAGAGGAGATGCGGCTGAATGTACCCACGGACTTTGTGCGCAGACGAAGGCGTCCCGCCTTTTTGGCAGTGCCAAAAGGGCGAACCAACCTTATAGACAAAGCGCCTCTGACGCGCAGCATCCGCACGCTCAATCTGATTGCCGAGAAAATCGATATTTTTTACTGCTCCCCTAGCGAATTCCAAAAGGCTTTGCATTACTTTTTATGCTATAGCAAGTAGTTTTTAAAATTATTTAATTATTTTAGTATAAGTTATTAATATTGTGAATTTTATGTGTTTTTATTGCTGTTTTATTTTTATTTATTTTTTGACTAATTGAGAATTATACCTATTATTATTATTTAATGTTATTATAATGTCTATAGGTAATGAAATTTGACATAAACTGCATAATTTTATAATGTATAAAGATTTTCTAATGTAAGATTAATTATGATAAGATTAGGCTATTGCTAGAATATAAGGTACTCTATTGTATTGGGTGTGCCCGTAAGGATAGATGTACATGTTTTTAATAATAAATAAATAAATAAATAAGAAATAGAATAAGAATCTTTATTGTGAACTGTGTAACATAGTTATGAACTATTATACATACAATCTTCAACAGTTTGTCCTTTCGGACATACAATAATTATTATAAGAATATACTTAAAATTAAAGTAATTGCACTTTTTAATCACATAATAATAGGAAGATGTTTGTAAGTTTGTTTAGTTTTAGTTTTTCCCCGCGGTTCGAATCGCTTGTGGTGTGAAACGATTAACGACCCGAAAAATTATTTTTATCAACTATGAAGCGCGATTTTTTTTTTAGTCTATAGAGACCATAATTTGATCACAATCTCACCTGATGGAAAGTGATGATGTGGCCGACGATGTCTCAGGAAAGTCTAGAAGATACCTATTCACTCTTATCTTGAAGAGACCCAGGTAATTGACGGGAAAAACAGCAGTAGGGAGCGTGTTCCAAACCCCGCGATTTTATTATTTTCGCTCTCATTTAATGATGATGTCTTGGACACGACGAGCTTTAATAGTGTTAGAAGGATAGGTAAATAAAAAATAAATAAGTAAATAAATAATGCTGGACAATTCACACAGCATTATCTAGGCCCAAGCTAAGCAGAGCTTGTGTTATTTATGGGTACTAGATAACTGATATACATAATACAATACATAGATAGATATTTTTTATTATATATAGAAAACGACCAGAACACCCTGAACAAATGTCTGCAGATCGTACACACATTTGTCCCAAGGCGGGAATCGAATCCGCAACCTCCGCGCCACAGAGGTTGAATGGTCCTTCTTAGAATAGGTTTGGTTTTAAACGTCCAAAGAGATTGAAATACTTCACCATAGATGCTGGCCGCAAGCACATTTTAAATTCAAATCACTATGAACAAACGAACCATTGATCGTCTATTGTTTTCTCTCCTTCTAATTTTGGAAATATATAGGGGAGTTTTTGGTATAAATAGGCACACTTGCCAGAATAAGAGCAGTTTATACTCGGACGCGAACAAGAAAACCTGAAGAAGTAAATATAGGTGAAAATTAAGAGGTAGAGTGTTTTACTAGAAAACTCAAGAAGATACAGTCCACAACAATGATTATGTATTTTGAAAAATGAAAACAATGCAAACATTACGTATAAAGCGTGGTTCAAATTTGGTGTCACTTTACTTTAATTTTAAGTTTAAATGGTATTTAGGTGGATTATTTACTAACTTAATGGTCATAATGTCATATAACAAAATGAGTTGAATATCCAATGCAAAATTCATTAACTTGGGGACGTAGTATCCAAATGAGTCGAAAAGTACGTTTGTATGAGAGCTTAGATGTTCACAAGTTTTTTGGTGGGGACCTTATGTTACCAACTTAGTTGTCAATTGAATTTTCAGGTGCGGATCCAGACGCAGTGGACAGTGACGGCATGTCACCGCTAGGCTGGGCGTGTCTCAGGACCAGAATACCGACGATGACACTGCTACTGGATAGAGGAGCTAACATTGGTAATGCCTCCGGTAGAACAGATATTATCATAAAACTTCTTAAGGCGCATACCCCATCTAAAGTGGCGCCGCCACCAAATTTATCTTATTATTCCGTTTAACAAAGGAATTTTCAAAAATCCATCTTCCAGTTTGTGATACCTATCATAAGCTTTTTTTTAATGCCTCTGTAATAGTTTTATTCTATTTAGTTTAGGCAGAGATACGAAAATAGATTTTGGATAACTCCGTATCTCTGCCTAAACTAATTAGAATAAAACGATTACAGAGGCATTAAACAAAACATGCCACTACCTGAAAAACAAGCTTTCTAATAGTAAAAGAATTTTCGAAATCAATCCAGTAGTTTTTAAATTTATTCGTTACAGATTGGAATTCTAGCTTCAACGTCTACCTCATACCGGAAGACATTGAGTTTTCATCTCATTTCTTTTTTCCAGACCAACCTGATGGCAACGGCCGAACACCACTCGGCCTGGCCTGCGGAGGTCCTGCAGAACTGGTGGACATCCTACTGGAGCGAGGGGCTTCGCTGGAACGGGTCGACCATAGTGGACTGCGGCCTTTGGATCGAGCGATTGGCCAGAGGAATGTTCAGGTGTGAATAGATTCATTTTTATTTTTATTACAAAAATACAATTTATACTAGGTACTGAACTCGAAATTAAATTTCATTTACAATACAATACAATACAAAACTCTTTATTGTACCCAACAAAAAAAACAAGAAACAGACATAGACATTAAACATAAAAGTACAATGGGCGGCCTTATCGCTTAGAAGCGATTTCTTTCAGGCAACCTTTGAAGTAAAGTAAAGTAAAGTAAAGTATCGTTTATTGCATGAAATACATGTAGATACAGGTGTTGTTATAAATATATAATTATGTGAGTCAATGTATTCCTATCTTTACGGTGTGCAATGTCAGTATACAAATAATAAAAAATTAAAAATAATAATTAATGAAATATAAATGAAGTTTGCAATAAAAAATATGAAATTGAAATTGAAAAAGGAATGTTTGATGATAGTAACTTAAAAATAAAGAGTCTCATGTAGCAGAAAAATCTTTGTCATTTAAAAAGTCATTTATAGCATAATAACATTTACTCGATAGAATTGTTTTTAACTTTCTCTGAAACTCCATATTCGGCAGTAGTCTTAGAGATTTTGGTAATTTATTATATATGGTGGGTGCCATAGCAAAGATACTCTTGCTCATCATTGTAGTTTTTCTATTTATTTGACAAACTTTATTGTTGTCACGTCTATTGCGGACAACAAAATCCGAAGGTCGACCGAAAAGATTTTGATTATTCCTAACAAACATAGCCGTTTCTAAAATATACAGTGATGGTAGAGTCATAATTTTATACTTAAGGAAAAAGGGTTTACAAGAGTCCGTTACTTTAAGGTGAAACATGGTTCTGATGCAACGTTTCTGATATTTAAAAACTTTTAAAACATCTGTTGAATTTCCCCAGAATATTATTGCATATCTTATATTAGAGGCAATTATACCGTGATACGCTATTAGTAAGCTATCTATGTCCACTATTGGTTCTAATTTGTATAGGACATATGCAGAGGTATTAATTTTCTTACAAAGAGCTTCTATGTGTGACTTCCAATTTAGTTTCATATCAATATTTACCCCTAAAAATTTTGTGTTAGCGACCTCTTCAATTTTGTTATTATTAAAATAAATGACAATTGTTTTTGCAGCTAAATTATCGCGTTGTCTAAAATGTATGATCTTTGTTTTGTTTAAGTTAATTTTGAGATTATTATTATTTAACCAGTCAATAATTGATGTCAATGCTATATTAATGTCATTTTTATAAGTGTCAGTGTTCTTACAAGCTACAGTTACCGTGCTATCGTCGGCGAATAGTGATATTGGGTGGGTGGTTGCTTTTGGTAGATCATTAATATAAATAATAAAAAGTAAAGGTCCCAGCACGCTCCCTTGGGGGACACCGTATTTTATAGTTCGTTCGCGTGATAGGTGGCTTTCTTCAGTTTTTGTTTTATAATTAATATTGGTGATCTTATTAAACTGTTTTCTATTCTCTAGATACGATTTGATCAATTGTAGAATATTTCCTCGTACACCGTATACTTCAAGTTTGCTCAGTAAAATGTCATGTCTAACGTAATCAAATGCTTGTGTCATGTCACAAAAGATTGAACAGATCGGGTTTCTGTTGTCAACATTTCTTGTGACAAGTCGTAAAAAATCATAAATTGCCATGTTGATTGTTTTATTCTTTCTGAATCCCTTCTGTTCATTACATAGAATTTGATTAGATTCTAAGTAGTTATAAAGCGATTTATAAATATGCTTTTCAAATATCTTAGAAATAACTGGTATCAAAGATATGGGTCTGTAGTTACTCATGCATTCTTTGTTTTGTTTTTTATGTATGGGTTTAATAATCGTAATTTTTAATATGTCTGGAAAAACACCTGCGCTAATGCTTAAATTTATGATATGGCTAATTGGCTTACATATAGTTCCAGCTACTGATTTGAGAATCTTCGTCGATATGTCGTCATACCTAACACTGCTGGTATTATTAAGGGACAATATTATTTTAAGGACATCAGTAGGTATGCAAGGCTGTAGGTACATAGAGTCTCTTTGGCTCAATAATTTTGAAGTTACGTTGATGCCTGAAGATTGGATTGGTACTATTTTATCTATAAAGAAGTCATTGAATGCATTTGCTATGTCAGTAGGTTTATCTAATAGTATAGAATTATTTAAACATATTTTGCGTATTATATCTGAGGGAATTTTTCTTTTTGCATTATTTATTATTCTCCATGAAGTCTTTGATTGGTTTTTAGATGTTCTTATCTTATGGATATTCTGTGCTTTTTGCGTGAGTTTCACAATATTATTTAGAATTTTTGTGTATTTTTTATAGTTATCTCTACTTTGTTTTGATGGTTTTTTTCTATGTTCCCATAGTAGTTTCCGCTTTTTTTTACAGCATAACTTAATGCCTCGTGATATCCAGCGCACTGGCTTAGTTGTCTTAATAGTAATGATTTTAGAAGGAAAACATAAGTCATAGAGCAGTTTAAAAATGTCAAAAAATATATTATAAGCTAGGTTGGGGTCATTTTCACTGTATACCTCAGAAAAAGATATGCCTGCAAGAACATTTGAAAACTTATTTACATTTTCAATCGAGTAATCTCGCTTTTTTACCCGCCAATATTTAAGTAGTGCATAGTTTTTAATAGGTAATTGAATCAGTTGGGCCGTGTGGTCAGACAATGCTAATTCTATAACTTTAGTTGTACACGGTTTTTTAAAATTATGGGCAAAATTATCAATACAAGTTTGACTCTTCAGCCGTGTTGGTTGTTTCAGAGCAAGTTTGAGGTTGAAGTTTAAAAGTAGGCACTGAAAATCAAGAGATACGTTCGTGTGCTTTAGGATGTCAATATTGAAGTCCCCAGCTACAATAATATTATCATAAGATTTTTTTGAGATTTCATGTAGAGCCTGCTGAAATTTTGTCATAAAAATATCGAGATTAGTTGCTTTAGGTACTCTATAAACACATAGGATAACAATATTATGTTGGATTAATTCTACAGCACAACATTCAAACATTCCTTTTACAGATAGTGCCGTTACTTTCTTGAGATCAACCCATTTGTGCTCGTTGCGAATCAGAATGCAAGCTCCTCCTCTCTTGCTATCACTCCTACAGAAGCATGAAGCTAGTGTGTAGTTTGGGATAGCCAAATGTTGCTCATACCCTTGCATCATAAAGTGTTCCGTAATGCATATCACGTCAATTTCATTATTCGGCCATTTATACATATAGAGAGTAGATCCGATTTATTTAAGAGGCCGGCTATGTTTTGGTGTAGTATATTGAGCTGATTTTTAATCAAGAAAAAGCTGATTTTCTTCTGTGTTTTCCATACATTCTTCATTAATCAGATCCACTCTAAATGATTTTCTGTATGATGTTTGCTTCTTAACGGTTTCAATGAAGAACATAAGGTCCTGAAATATCGTACGTAGTCCATAATTATTTATTCTTCCCGACGCCTTGTTATACATACTATAATCATAATTAAGGTTGCTATTTGAGTCAACTAGGAAGGCGTATTTAAATTTATTTATGTCTTGCAGTAGCAGGTTGTTGAAGTTCTGTATGCTTTTGTTAATATAATTTTTGTTGAATCCGTATTGATAGGTTGGTGTACATAATATTACATTAGTGTTTGTTATTTCTTGAAGAATTTCTCTCATGTAGTTTATTATATCTAGATTGTTACTTGATTGTTGGAAGTCTTGGTCACCTATGAATATAATGCAGTAGTCCTTCATTGTGTAGTCCTGAATTTTAGTTTTCAACCCTTTCAGAAGTTGTTTAGTTGAAACATTTGGGGCCAGATAATGACAGGCTTCAAAACTGTTTCTTGCCGCATCTTGAGCAATTGATAGGACCTTATTAATTTTATTGTTACTAATTAAGCATAGTTTTGGTTTATATATAATGGCTTCGGTTTGTTTTGAGGTTTGTTGAGTTTTTACCCTGCTCGAAATCGAATTCTTATGTTGTATTTTCTTTTTAGTTTGGTAAGTATCCGTTTGTGTTTCTTTGTGAGTTTTTTGAGTACATGTTTCCATTGTTCCAGTAAATGTTTGTGTTTCTCTGTTTGTTTTTTCATGTATATCATTCGTTTGTGAATGTTTGTGTACTTGTAATTTAGGTTTATTAGATGTTACCTTTGTATTTTTTGTTACCTTTGTATTTTTTGGCGTAGACAATTTCGATGACAGAAACTTAGAGGGGCTGTTCCCAAGTTGTTTGTACAAAGCATTCTTTTTGGTCAACTCACGATTAACATTTGAAAATTGTCTATTTTCAATAGATAATCGCTCTATTTCAGCGTGGGCGCTGTTCAGCTGTATTTGTAAGTCTTCAATTTTTCCAAGAAGAGTATTTACTCGGTTGTTGTCGCAAGATAAATCTGGTAAGCTACCGACAGTGACATCTAGCGTGTCAATGCTCATATTTGTGTCATTGTTGGTCGAAATCGCTAAATGCGTTTTTGCACGTCTAAATGTAATATTGTCTTCCTGGTGTGTGTCCATGATTTTATTATGTCTATGCTTCTTCTCACTAGATGGCGTTGAGTATGTTTGAAGGGCAAAATTTATTCGTAAAAGATATTCTTCCCACAGGTTTCGATCCCAGTGCCGTCTGCTTGCGGTCTGTCTACTGTAACCTCCAGGCCAATTTGACTGTAGCGATTTAGTCGAAATTATGGATGGTCTCAGAGGTGTAAAGTCGTTAAAAGTTCGTTATTTTGAGCAGTTCAATGAGTCATTGTTTTATTAGAGCACCGTCATATTTTGTGTTGTTGTAAACAGATGTAGTATTTTGTTGTTTACTCACTGAATAGCGGCAAAATAGTCTTGGTAATGCAACAATACACTGTTTATCTTGTAAAATTCACGTATTTGAGTATTTTTCACAGGATTTGACTCTTTCAAAAGTTCAATCACTTCTGCACAATTGTTCACTTTGCTCTTTAGATCCGAGTCAAATTTGTTAGAAAACACTGTCACACGAACTTTATGTGATTACTAATGATGTCGTATAGTATGTATCACGATATGCAGACATTAAGTATTTTATTTCAATAAATTAGCGTAGAGCCGATGTAAACATGACGGCGGCAGCGCCGATCTATTCTCTCATATAATGGAGCTGAACAGAGAGAAATTTAAGAAAGGCAGGGTTGTACCTACTCATACTATATATTTAATATACATAATAATATATGTACCTATAATCATTATTAACAATTATTTTTCAGGCAGTAGAAAAACATTTTATAAAATAAAAAAATATATTTTTTATAAAAAATATAAAAATAAATAATTTTTTTTTTTTTTTTTTTTTAAATGTTTTTCAACTTAATTTTTTCTAGTTAATTATAAACATTTTGGGTACCTAGCGAAACAAAATTATTATATACCTTTGACAGCGAGTTAAATTGTTTTGAATTATATGACTGATACGACTACAAAGCCGCATGAATCCTCTTCATGCGGCTTTGTACGCACTTTAAGGGGATAAAGTAAAAAGTTTGCCCATGTTTGTCCGTCACAGGATTACCGTCTAACTCCCTGCTAAATTTCATTAAAATCTGTTCAGCCGTTTAGGCGACAAAAGGTAATAGACAGATTTACTTTCGCTTTTATAATTTGACGACCTCTATGGCGCGGTGGGCGAAGGTCTGCCTGCGACGCAGGAGGTTGCGGGTTCGATTCTCGCCTGCAAATCGTACACACAATAGCCCTGACAAATGTGTGTACGATCTGCAGACATTTGTTCAGGGTGTTCTGGTCGTTTTCTATGTATAGTAAAAATATTAGCTAGTACGCATAACACAAGCTCTGCTTACCTTGGGGCTAGATAGTGCTGTATGAATTGTCCAGCATTATTTATTTTTAGGGTTCCATACCTCAAATGGAAAAAAAACCCTTATAGGATCATTTTGTTGTCCGTCTATCAACCCTCTTTTCTTAGAAACGCGTGAAGGTACCTATCGAGTTCAACTCGATACCTTACACCATCATATAGATACTCAGGTTCGTAACTTCTTGGAGCCGCGATATAAATCAAACTTCTAAGTCAACGCAATCAAAAGTTACAGCCGTTTATGCCAATTTTTTTTATTTTCCAAGAGAATTACATGCACACAAAACCTATAAGGTAATTCCCGTTGACCTAGAATCCTGAAATTTGGCAAGAAGCAAGGTTGTATAGCACAAGTAAAGGGAAAAATACGAAAACTGTAATATTGTAGTCTAATCACAAAAAAATATTGTTTTTTTTTTCGCTATGGACCAAAACTTATAGGGTAGGTAACTACTTCCCGTTGAGCTAGAATCATGACATTTTGCAAGAGACAAGGTCTTATGACTATAATAATTAATGTAATGTTTAGTTACGCAACCCTCATTGCGCAAATCCGACTCGCACTTGACGTTTTTATTTTTTATAATACTCAATATTCAATCAATCATTTATTGCATTCTATAGGTGTACAGTGGTGCTTAAAATCTAGATATTTAGTGTCACTATAGGGTCTATATTATTACACTAATTGTTGAAACTACTTAGGTATATTAAGCCCAGCATATAGACTCTATATGCTGGGCTTAATATACCTAAGTAGTTTCAACAATTAGTGCCTATTTAAGTTTACTTACTGATTTTTGGACATATTTTTGTACAGCTTTAATATAAAACTAACAATCTTTTGGCTTACAGGTCGTAAATTGCTTCCTGAGGAAAGGCGCAAAACTTGGACCGACTACTTGGGTCATGGCTTCGGGAAAACCTGAATTCATGTAAGTTACCAACACACGTTTATGGTTCCTTAACTAGTTACGAATAGAGAAAATTGAAATAAGCCAGTAGGTAGGTATACATATTAAGTAAAAACTCAAAAATCAGATTTATTAAAATAATTCTGCCCACAGCTTAGGTGCGTTGTTTCTATTATGTTTAAAACTTAGTTGTACATAGTATTCTACTCGACGCACGAAATGCGGCCAGACTTAGGTACTTTTTTATCTTCTTAGCAGAACGCACGTACTGCGACTTATTGGGTTGTTTTGTTTACTTCTAAACGACGACGCACGAACTGCAACTCATCCTTAGAGTTATCTCTAGGCTACCCTAGGTTAATGTTGCCCGCTATTTTTTATACATAGGTACTCGGGAATATCTGTAATCTTTATACGTGTCCAAGAGTCATGTAAAGTCTAAAGAAAATAAAGCACTTTGATGTTTGTTGTTTATAATGTTCTTGTTATTAAATTGTGTAAGTAAGTTATGTAAACGTGTTAATAAATGTTCCCAGGCTGATCCTCCTGAACAAACTGCTAGAAGACGGCAACATGCTGTACCGCCGCAACCGGCCCTCGGAAGCCGCCCATCGCTACCAATACGCACTGAAGAAGATCAACCCATTGATCAGGTATGGTATTCACCTCTCGACCCCGGGTGATATTCCTTAAACAACGTCTCGCACCGTAGTTTTCTTCTTAAGACGAATAGTAAGGCAAGTGACCTTGGACCCACGCGCCTTTATGCAGCAAAGGGTTTTGTTTTCGATTCAGCATGCCATGTAGTGCCCTAATCAACCAAATAATAGGATCCTCTGCGGTTGGGTGACGTGTAACTGGTCAGGTTTGTATCACAGATTTTGTAGGCGCAATTATGTTTTTATGTTCGATATCGTTATTTTGTCTGTTTTTCGAAGCTAATGGACTTTCAAGAGGAACTATGTGAATCAGAATACTGAATTTGGTACTAATTGAATTTGAGACGCCGATAAAAAGTGGATTCGCAGCTACACACACACTTTATCTAACACTATAACAACTACACTATAATTAACGGCAAGCATTTGGGACCTCCAAGGGACCTTTCAGGCACATTCCTGTTTGGTGGATTTATAAATTTCAGAGCTTCACAATCAATGTTTTCGTCAGAAAACGGGTTCGAAAACGCCTAATTTTCTTGTTTTTGCCTTAGTATACACCATAAAAGATCAACCCATGATCAGGTCTTGTATGAACCTCTCGACCCGGGGTTTTCCAGATATGTAATTAACCTCACGAACCGGGTTGATGCTACTGAAGAAGCGGCCAGTAGACAAACTCATTGAGATCGTATGTTATTAACCTCATGACATTGTTTGGTCTTCCTAGATAAGTTGCTAGAAGATCAACCGATTGATCAGAGCTCTGTTACTTCTCGTACTATACCAAAAATATGGTTGCGAAGCCGCACCATTCTAAGCTAGCCTGGTGGTACCCACTGCTGAATAAAGGCCTCCTAAGCTTGTGACAGCCTCTTCTTCTATATCTTTACTTTTACTAGCTCAAATCATCATCATTCCAGCCCCTCATATCACTCATTGCTGGGGAAAGGCCTCCAGCCTCCTTTATCCTGTGCCTTTTACATCTAGGTGTGCCTAACTCAAATTTGTTTGTGTGGTTGTCAAAATAATGACATTATTACGAGCAATTTTGAATAATATTACAATCAAATAACAGAATTAAATTAAAACTACAATTTACAATAGAAACAATTGAGCTAACTGCAGACTGTTGCAAACAATCTACAGGTAGCTCAACTGATCCATCATACCAGTCGGAAGCGTGCCCAAGACGATGGCTGCATTGCACCCTGTATGGCAATGCTGACGCGCTGCGCCAGATAGTGTAATGTAATCTTACTAATATGCCTTTTCTTACATGTAATAAAGAGTTTTGGTATTCCTACAGCGACGAAGGAGTAACCAAGCCGTCGACTCAGCCGGTGCCTCAGGAACACGTGTCTGCATTCGTGCAGCTGAAAACGAACCTACTGCTCAACATGTCAAGATGCAAGCGGAAACTAAATGTGAGTCACTTAATCAACTACATAATGTACTTTTCACACCATTGCCCATTTAATTTGTCACTGAAATCTTTCTGGATTCTCAGTTCTGGCCTGATAAACAAGAAAAATCAAAAATTTTACGTATTGAAGTCTACTCAGAGACAATCTCATAATATTACTATTTGCAATTCCTTCAGGATCAAAGCTCGCAATACCAATCCAAATTGGCATAAAATTCAGAAATATTAATCCAGGCGTAAGTTATTGTTGATTAAGTCCATACCTATTATAGGATAAGTCGTTTTTCTTCCCTTCTTTCTAGGATATTCAAATCTAATATTTCCTTTCAGGAACCATCAGAAGCATTGGACCTAGCAGCCCGCGCGTCGATTCTGCGACCAAACGCCTTCGAATGCGCCTACGCCATGGCCCGGGCTATTCTAGCCCTAAACAAGCCTTCGGAAGCCCTCCCACACGCTAGAAGAGCTCTACTCTTAGCCCCAACAACAGACTTCGCCGCTGTAAGAACCCTAAAGGCGTTACAACAAGAGATTCTCACAAGGATCAACGCCGGGTCCCATTCTTTAAATGGTGATACACGCTCTTTGAGGAATTACGATAGTATAAGCTTGAATATGCCTTAAAGGAAAAGTATTACTGTATGATAGTGTGTTTGTTGAGCAAAAATTATCGTCGGTTCTTAAAACGAACGAATGTTTCAGCTTTATAACTTTTATGTGTATAATATGAATGCAATCACAATTATAATTTTCACTGCGATATTTGATTTGTTTAAGGTATTTTATTGCGTTTGAAGTAATGTAGATAGTTTTACTTTGCAGTTTTAGTATAATGTGATGAAATGACACTTATTTTTATGTAAATATGTTACTGGCAACTTTAGCTGTACAGTTTATATTAATATTTTTGAGTTTAAGTTCTCGAATATACATACATAGTTTTTTGTATCTACTTGCCGTTTTTAAAAAATCACGTCATGACAGTTAAATATATGTATCTATTTTAAGAGTGCCTTCTTTATTGTTTTTATTTCGCAATACATATTTCTTTGTTTTAAGAATTTTGAGTTAAACTCATTGCCAATTTTCTTGCTATTTTAACTTATTTGAAATTTCTACGAGTTATTTTTTTCTTTTGTGTTGGATGTATCCATAAAAAATATCGTATAGAGTGAGTATTTAGTTTTACGTTATTTATTATTGAATCCATTTAATCGTTTTTTAAGTACAAAATGTGTAGCAAAAAGAATGCAATCAAATTCGGAGTAAAAAAAACCAAATCTTTTTAAATGAAGACTGATGAATTGGTGACATAAATTGGACATTTTACTTACCTATATCTAATAGAAATAAAAAGTAATTTAAGTACAATTTATAGTTACTGTGACAGTACGTTTAATTATTATTTTAAATAAATACACTTTCATATTGCTTCGAATTAATCTGTTTTATTTACAAATCTCACTTTTAAATAGGAGGTAGAACTAAGGCTATCATAATGACAAGAAAGTTTTTAAAATAGAAGTGATTAGAACTAAGGAAAAATAGAAGAAGAAACAGGTTTTGGAGCTACTTTAACAGGCGTTGCCAAATAGGATTTATATATCTCTTTATGCATAGGACTTCTTAGCACGCCGTCTTTATTAATAGGCGTAAACATCAAATTGCTATGCGGCTGCATAAACACTGGTCGTATAACCGCTGGTTTCTTTTCGACGAATGGTTTGGTCAAAATCCCCGATTTCTCCGAATTAGGTTTCACATCAATTATTTTAACATTTGGTGCATAATCCGATGTTAGAATTCCGAGGTCGTACATTGGTTTTTTGATCAGCTTGGAAAAGTGTGGTCTATTCATGATGGGCTTTTGGCGGGGATAGAAGATTTCGTGAAAGTGTTTTAGGACTTGTTCGTTGCGTTGCTTGGTGGGAGTGGTCATGATTTCGTTCAGGAGCTCCGTGCATTGTGGAATGATGGACCGCTTTGATACCGGGCAGCTCTGGAAAATAATTAGACATTTGCCAGATGACCTTCGTGGTGTAATAGTCCATCTGAGTCGCAGATTGCAGGTTGAGGGTTCGATTCTTGTTGAGGTACAATTGTTCCGGTTCCGGTCTATACCGGAACCGGAACAATTGTTGCTCATTGCTATCAATGAGCTGAACATACATTTTGTAGAAGGTTTTTAATACATTTTTGTAATTGTTTACTGAAATTTTTAGAATTGCTTTCAAAAAAATTCCAACGAGTAATTTAGGAAACAAAACTTGAGAACTTCTGAGAAATTTGTTTGTGTACTTACAATCAGCATAGTATCCAAAACGTTCAAAATTTTCTTCGCCGAGTTGCAATGCTCTTTGTAAAAAGGTCCATTAGCAAATGAACCCAAATAAAGTTCATGTAGATTCGACCATTCACCGTGGCTAGTGAAGTTTCGAATCCTGTCCCTCATTTTGAAGTAATCTATGAAGTCATACTTGTTTAAAACTCCCATTTTGGCCATTAAGCAGGTAGTAGAAGCGGTTAGGTCTTTGCACTAGAAAAGAAAAAGAAAGAAATTATTAGCCTTCAGAAATAAGTTCCTAAATATAGTCTTCTTTCCTTTGTTGTACCTTCATCTCATAATGCCCAGAGACAATCGGGGCTTCGACTTCTTATAGCTAAGTGCAAGTCAGAGTGACACGCAAAGACGGACCGACAGACAGCAGGTAGGCTTTAGAATATAGATCATCATCATCAGCCTATACCAGTCCACTGCTGGACATAGGCCTCCCCTAATGAGCGCCATAGCACCCTGTCATCAGCTTGCCGCATCCAGCATCTGGATGCGGGTCCCGAGGCGGGAATAGAACCCGCAACCTTCTGCATCGCAGGCAGACCTTCGCCCACCGCGCCACAGAGGTCGTCAATAAAATTTTCTACTATTGAATATCTTATGTTGGATGCGGCAAGCTGAAGACAGGGCACTATGGCGCTCATTAGGGGAGGCATATGTCCAGCAGTGGACTGGTATAGGCTGATGATGATGATTTACTATTCTATACCCGTGAAAACCTTCGATAAGCTTACTGGTATATATCAATTTGTAACTCTGTGTTTAAAAGCTTCTGGTTTTCCATCAAATAAACAAATAAATATCTCATTGAAATTTTACCTTATGTTGCCAGGAGAACACCTTTTTGGGTTTGGTGACCGTAGTAACAACTTGCTTCACTGTATGCAGAGATGTTAGCCCACACTCTCGAAGTATTCTTCTATCAACAAGCTCAGGCACAACGCAGGCAGTGCGACGATTTTTCTGGAAATTTATAATAACACAACATTCACAATACCTACGCAGCTATTCTTGACGTACAGTGTCGTTCATTATTCGAACCGAAGACAATGGTAGCGATTCTGTTGGCATAAAACCTAAACTAGACTAGCCTAAAATTGTTGACGTCCCTTTTTTTTCGATCGAGTAAAAGGGGACATCAACATTTTTACGCTAGTTTAGTTTAGGTTTTGTGCTAACAGAATCACTGCCATCATCTATAAATCCTTGTCTATTTTAGAACTAGAATCTTACTGTATATTGAAGATAAAACAAACTAAGCCCAAAACAAACTAATTAAAATTTTATTTTGCTACGACTTTCTACACCTACTCAAAAAATATAATATAAAGAAACAAAACTAATGAATCTAGCACACATTTATAAATAGCACACATGCTTACTAATACGAAAAATATTATATAAAGACATACATACTCAAATCACCTTTAGTAAAAATCCGAATAGTATCAGAACCAGACGTGCAAATGACTTAAAACTACATTCCTCTAAATAGAACTAATTACGGAAAAAAAACGGTAACGCACGAAGGTGCTAAAATCTATAATAATTTACCTATAGATATAAAACAAGCAAAATCAATGTTAATATTTAAAAAATTACTAAAATTTTATTTGATCAATAATCCCAAGTTAAATTTATTATCATAAAGTTTCAATGCCACTTCCAGCGGTCGCTAGATCTTTGTTATTATGCGTGGAACAATAGGTTTCGTATTGTATTCTTTCTTTCTTTCCCGTCGTCATACTTACGTCTACCTACAACTTTTGTTATTTTTATTTATCTGTAATTCTAACTTACGCCTTTAGATAATATTTTAGAATTTAAGATTGGTTCTCATGTTAGTGAATGTAATATTCTTTATGAGAAATAAATGTCTTTAACCAGAAGATAACAAATTTAGTGAAATTAAAACAATGTTTAGCATACTTAGCTTTTTTGGGATCATGCAGTATCATAAAAAGCTAAGTTTAAAAAGCAATGCGACACCTATCGTCAATCTTACTAAACGTATCTTTAGTAATTGAACAGGTTTGGAAAGTTTCAACGTTTCCCTGTAGGTGGCGCTAACGGCGCTATAAGAGGTCCCAAAGTTTTTCGGTTGAACCGACTATTGGTTTCGTGGCTTAGTTGTTTAGAGCACACCCGTACCGAGGGTGGGGCGCGGGTTCGAGACCTGCCGAAATCGAAATTTTTTGAGACATTATTAAATTTTCGTGGAAAAATGCTGATATAATTACGAGACTTAGAACGAGCGAAAAAGCTAACAATGAACGACACTGTGCATTTATGTTTTTTAAGAGGTTGCTGATTTGATTCTCTTTGTGGGAAAAAATGTTTGTGCGATCTGCAGATAGCTAGCTGAAGGCGCTATGGTGCTCATAAGAGAGGCCTATGTCCAGCTGTGGACATCTAAAGGATGATGATAATGAATTGCAGAGATTTGTTCCGGGTCGTTTTTTATAAATATTAAAAAATAACTATCTGTGTATTGTATTATGTATATTAGTTACCTTGTAATCATAACACAAGATCTGCTTAAATTGGGGCTAGATAATGCTGTGTGAATAGTCCAGCATTATTAATATTATTTTATCTATTGAAATACCTATTCTTTTCTTTTGGGGGAGGTAGGAAGGTATTATCGAAAGGATTAAACTTTAAAATATATTTCTAATTTAAAATAATACATAATAACACTGCATTATAATTGGTATCAGAACCCCGAGACCAAATATATTAAAATAAAATAGGTGACGGTTCTTGAGTGAGTCAGGGTACCGCCTTAATTCGACGACCTCTGTGGGGCGGTGGGCGAAGGTCTGCCTGCGACGCAGACGGTTGCGGCTTCGATTCCCGCCTCGGGACAAATGTGTGTACGATCTGACATTTGTTCAGGGAGTCCTGATCGTTTTCTATGTATATATAATTAAAAATATCTATCTATGTATTGTACTATATTATATACATGTATCAGTTATCTAGTACCCATAACACAAGCTCTGCTTAGCTTGGGGCTAGATAATGCTGTGTGAATTGTCCAGCATTATGTATTTATTTATTTATATTTAAACAGGTTACGTACCGGCCTGAATTTAGATGAACTTATTTGGCAGACTCTGTAATCTTTTGAGTGTCTGTAAAAAAATAAAAGTTTCGAATAATAAACAAATAAAAGCGTTTTGATGCATAAGTATTATCGAGATGTGGTTTATTAGAAATGGATAAAAACCTCGACGACCGATGTGGCGCGGCAGGTCTCGGCGGACGAAGATCCGCCTACGACACAGGAGGTTGCGGGTTCGATTCCCGCCTGGGAATAATTTTTTGTACGATCTGCTGATATTTGTTCCAGGTGATCTGGGTATTTTAATATAGGTATTTAAATATAGATAGAGGTAGTTTATTTGCTTGAACACATTCTAGGTTTAATATTTTTTTAGTTTCAATTTTGTTCTACTAAGATAAGCATACAAATGTTACATTACCTTTATTGTACTTTAACTATAGCCTTTATTGTAATTTAATTAATATCAAAGAATTAAAAAGTAAAAATAGGCACTAACATGCGCAATAGTTCAATAAGGTGATGTCAAAGTTTATCTGTCATAAAATCGTTCGTATTTTAATTGCATTTGTTAATAATTAATAATCTTTTCAATTTAGTCCTAAATGTAATTGTCGTCAAGATCTTTTTATGATTTGGTTATTTTATTATAGATTTTACGTTAGAATATGAATAGAATAGAATAGAATATGAATTTATTTGTTAAAAGACTTACACATACTAAACATACGACTAAAATACATAATAAACTTAGATTAAAATACATACTCGTAGTGTAGGCCCAGTAACAAAATTACAGACTACAATTTTGTATAGGAAAGTTGTTTTACTTTTAGGTATATGGAGTTTACTGCTAACTATCACGTACAAAATCAAACTTGTGTCAAAAAATAAACCTTTTTACTTTTAGAAAAGATGGAGATGTTTTCTAACAAATAGTGCCATTTTAATAATATATAACGGAGAATTTAGAATTTTGTGCTTAATGAACAAAGGTCGGTAACGTGCAGGTTAAACATTTATCTAATACCATCCTTTTTGCTCCTAAATATGATGTCTTTATTGGTAGAGTTAGGCCAGAAAATTATACCAAATAGACTCTACTGTTAAAAAATAAGCTGTTAGTAGTGTTTCTGTATTGACAATGGAGGATAGTTTATAGACTGCGTAAAAATTTATTGAAATAAATAAACAAATAAATTTTTCATTACAAATTATTGTGATGATGAAATCTTAATGATAAATAAAATTTATTTTCGGTAAATGAATTGTTTGGGCCGAAAATAGTTTATGGCGAAATTTGAACAACATTAACGCATTAAGGCCCATTGTACTTCCTATATTTAATGTATTTCCTTTTGTATTGTATTTTATGTTTGTGTGGTACAATAAAGTGTTTTCTATCTATCTATCTATCTAAGGCATCATGCAGTATCGCTAAAACTTCACTTTATCTATCAAATTTTCTATGTGTAATCAAGGTATTCAATAATATTTTTTTCAATACTTCAGTATTGTATTAAGTATAAAAGTTGTCTTGTAGCTTGGGCCTAAATGATATTGTGTGTGTTTTGTAGCGTTATTTATTTATTTATATTTTATTTTAATGACCTCTCTGGGGCAGCAGGCGTATGTCAGCCAGCGACATTCGTTGCTGGTTCGATTCTCTTCTCGGAACGATTACTTGTAATTTATATTCTGTCGATATGTTTGAAGCGATCTAGGTGTTTTCTATTGTAATCAATAATCACTATGTAAAGTAAGTACTTATTGTATTAAGTATAGGGGTATTGTATTAAATACAGGGTGACTTTTTGAGATGGGAGTGGATGACCAAATCCGAAACCATGAGAGTTAGAGTTAGTCACGAAAGGATTCAGTCAGTCAGGAAAGGAGGTCGATTTATGAGACAGAAAAAAGTTTTGTAAATCTTGTGGTTAACGTTAAAATAAAATATGAGGTGGTGCTGGTGTGCGCCGGGATACCGCCTTAATGAATTTTGAAATCATCAATTCATCAAGTTTTTTTTTATTTACATAATTGACTTACTTGCAAGTATCATGTTTAGAAGAAGTCTCGCTCATGGGGCAGTTCTGAAATTTAAAAAAAATAACGGTATGCATTTATTTTAAATGTAATCAAAAAAGTTTAATTTTTAAGAAAGCTATGTGTTACTTATAAGTTAATCAAGTTAACAAGAACAAGTTTACATCATCTTGTCGTCGTCGAAGTCCTTAGTACTTAGAAGACAACTTCAGTTACTTACATCAGAAATATAATTTACACTATTTTAAATTTTTGCGAAAAAAACATACCTATAGCCAAGCATAGAGATATATTCCCAATCACTCCATTAACCCCCCCCCCCCCCCCCAACAATGGGTCGCATGGGAAAAAATCCCATCCGCCACACACACAAGTCAATGGAGAGTGGATGGGAATTTTCACCCCATTGACTTGAGTAAACCACCCCACTGACTTTTTAATAATAGAAACATTTATTCCCACTATTCATATTCATAGTTACTACACATAATTGAGTATTAGTAACAATCGGAACGAAAAAGCCAATTACTTAAAAGCTTATTTGAGCAAATTTAGAATTTGGAAAATCAAATTTTAATCTTAAGACAAACAGTGAGTCAAAGCAGCATACAGAACGGCTACAACCTTCAAACCAAAATTAAAGTCCCATTTCCTATCTTCAGATATCTAAATATTTCGTTCACTCTCCAAGGAGGGGAGAGTGAAGGAAATATTTCGTTCACTCTCCAAGGAGGGGAGAGTGAAGGAAATATTTCAGATTCTGTAACGTCAGATGTGATATTAATTTCATCAATGACGAGATGAGATTTCCTCAAAATGTATTTCTGTGGTACTTACCTATTGTATAAAGCTATTTGCAGATAAGGTCTAGGCAAGTTTTTAGTATTTTTTGAATAGTGATGTATGTATGTTAATAATTTTTTATGTTTTGTTTAATTAATTTTCAACTGTTTGCACTACCAACTCTTATTATGCTTACATCTTTTTCTCCATCCCTGGGTTGCCTTGGAGAAATCAGTCTCAGCGATAAGGCGGCCTATTGTACTGATCATATTAAAATTTAGATAAAGTGCAATAAAGTATTCATTCATTCATTCAAACGCAATTAGTTTTCTAACAAATAATATCTTAAATACAATATTGTAACCTCTTCCTTTTTGAAGCCGTTTAAAAAATAATTTCTTACCTCACTAAGAACATCGAAAGTGCAAGCCAGCACGTTATTTATCTCACATTCAGCGTCATAATTTATTAATGGTTTCGTGAAGCACGTGGTAATAACTCGCGCCTTGGCCTTGTTCCACATCGGAAGGCTGTATGTCAGGTTGTCCAGAACCCTCTTGAAGGCCTCGAGGTCGACTGAACCGTCCCAGGTTATGTTTAGTTTGTTGAACACGCAAATGTTTCTATCACACTGTAATTAATAAAATAAGGAAGTCACACCTGTTTCATATCAAAAAGTCCAAGAGTTTATAAAGATTTTTTCTCATTTTGCGTTGTATGAAAATTAGACTCATTAGCGGCCTGCACAAGTAAGGTTCGGAACGCGGGAAATCGCACCCGCCATTCCAACCCGCGTTCCGAAACGTGCTCGTACGTGTAGATGCGCGGGGCTGACAGTTTTACACGCACAGTTCGGATTAGTTGTCAATATATAAATAAATAAATAATGCTGGACAATTCACACACAGCATTATCTAGCCCCAAGCTAAGCAGAGCTTGTGTTATGGGTACTAGATAACTGATATACATAATAGGTATAGTACAATACATAAATAGATATTTTTTATTATATATAGAAAACGACCAGAACACCCTGAACAAATGTCTGCAGGTCGTACACACATTTGTCCCGAGGCGAGAATCGAACCCGCAACCCTCTGCGCCGCGGGCAGAACTTCGCCCACCGCGCTACAGAGGTCGTCAAATATGAAAGATTTACCGGCGGCGGCGTTCGGAACCGTGGACACATTTTTAAATCTGGCTCATTTGATCTTGCGGTTTTGTATATATAATGTATATGAAATTATAAAACATAACACGTTACAAATGGACTTCCATACACTTCTCTCCCGCCAAGCTACTGATACACAAGCTACTGATACACAAGCTACTGATACACAAGCTACTGATACACATGCTTGTAAGTAGCACGAAAGCATGCTATTTTTAAGCAAATGCTATCAAGTAGCACGTGTGTATTGGGCCTTGCTTGAAAATAGCATGCTAGCTCGTAGTTTGCTAGTAAATCGACCAACTGTTGATTTACTAGCAGACTACCTGAGGAGCGGGATAGTGGGGGCTGCGTTAAGTGTGACTGGTATGTTTGCTTCGAGCATGCTAATACAACAGTATATTCAAAACTAGCATGCATAGCGTAGCATATGTAAACATTACGATAGCATACTCAATATTAGCATGCTTCCAAGCATGCTTAGTAGTGCGCTACTTTCTAGCATGTGTATTGTACCTTTACATCCACCTAAAACTGTGTACTGACCGGTGTTACGGAGCGTAATGTATCATTTCCAGCCGAACATGATACGTTACGCCGCCGTGTTCTAAAGACGCATATAAAATCTTCAGAGGTGATCTCATTCAGGCAACCTTTGTTTTTTTCACTTACAGTTTGCGGGACTACCACTAGATCCCTATGAGTGACCGTAGTAACAGAGGTAACGGGCACGGTACTCTCGCCATCGCTGATTATCAATCGATCCTGGTCGCTCCAGCGGAGGCTAAACCCGCACTGGCGACGCCACTTCGGCCATATCAGACCCGATATGTCGATGCAGTCGAGTGGGTCTATGGGCTGGAAGAGATATTTAATGCACTTTATTCATGTATCAAAGTTACAAGTAAACCTTGACCAAGACCTAATAATTGAACGGCGAAAACCGTGTCGTCTACCCGCAAGATGGACCAAATTAGTTATGTGCCGATTTGATTATTTTACCGTTGTTTATAGGATAATCCTGTTAATATATTTATGAAAACTTGTTGTAAACTCATAAATAATCAACAGCTTTCCTAAAAATAGCGATATACATAATATAAATACTAGAAATATACATAGACTCGCTGTGTCCATAATCAGGCCTCAGTGTACGCACAATATATAGGTAGGTACTCCTTCCTAGTGAGTTACAAAATCTTAAAACAAATTTTGTCAAAAACTTTCCATGCAAAAAGGCTTACTACAAAATATCAGATAAAAAAAACTTGGGATGGGTGTTGCTCTAACTCGAAAAATAACAACGGCTAACGGTTTCTTCGTCTCTTATTTACTTTAATGTAGGTACATACCGAAGCGACAGATGTCAAAAATATACATTTATTTCCGTTTCAGTGTTTTGGAACTAAGTTCCTTATCGCGCGTTGTGAAAGGGGGCTGGACGGAAAAAAGTCTCACTAAAAGTTGTAACGACACATTTTGCACTTTTTTATAGTAAGCTATTGTAAGCCGTGCGGCGTGCGCATGTTTCTCCGTCTGTCTCTCTCTCTCTTATAGAAAGGAACTTCGTTCCATCCGGGTGTCCCTTGACACCTCTCAACTTTTAATTTTAAGAATTCGACCTTTTCTAAGTTTACATTTTTGTAAACTTAGAAATAATAGAATTTTGCACGCATATATTTTTGGGAAAAAGTGTGCGAAGCCGCAGCCCGCAGGACAGTACTTATTACTATAAAATAGTAATAGGTTAAAACTTACCTCTAATAATATACTATTTTTATGGATTTTTTTCGGCTTTAAACTTTCGGGATTGATGACTTGAAGTGATTTCTCTTCGTTATTCGCTGGAAAACCGAAGATGTTTGCCCACTTCTGAAAAACGATTTTGGCTTGAATAACAATGTATCAAGTCTACACTTCAGGAGTCTATGGGATGGTCTAACTCAGGATGGAGTTAAATTTATTTAAGCAGTGGCGTGATTTGATTTAAATTTACAGAGAATACTAAAAGTATAAAATTGTTAAATGTTTTTCTGAATTTTTCAAAATTTTCCTAAAAATGGGTTTATTCGTGTTATTATAGGGTCGTAGTTTGGCTCCGAATTGAAATAGCTCTAACTTTTTAATTTTTAATGCAATAGACCGTAAATTTTCTATGTAAGTATATAAAAAACACAATAAATTAAAAAAACGTATTTCAGGAATTTTCAAAAAAATCCCAAAAAAAAGGTAAAATGGGGCTTGAAATTATAGAGATTTTTATCTTTTTATATAAAACAAAGTCGTGTTAGTTACACCATTTATGACTCGAGAACAACGGGACCGATTTTCATGGTTTTTGATTTGTTGGATTTCTCTTAGTCCGGAATAGGATAAGAAGTATTAAAAACATTGGAAAATAGTCGAAAAATAACTACCCGTTTAATTTCGTGTATTATATACAATTATTCGACTTCTACAGGCTTTTCCCATCCGATCGTTTTAATCTGAACATTTACGTTCGTTACCATATTAGTTACCTATTAGTTATCTCAGTGTTTAGTTTTCGGAAATGTTCACACAGATCCCCGTTCAATCCAACAATCCTATCCATCCACGGTTGTCTGGTAGAGATCGCTCTTGAGCGATAAGACCGCCAATTGTTACATATTTGTTTTGTTATTTCTTTTATTTTTGTTTTTTATGTCTATTATGTGTGCAATAAAGCATTTTCTATCTATCTATCTATGTTTTTGGTTTATATAAAATTAGCTTGATAATTACTTACCTGTTGTGGTAAATATGTAGTACTCTTAGTATCAGACATTTCAATGCCATGTTTCATATACATCATCACTGAAGAGAAGCCACATTGGGACAAGGTAGTCAAGTTGAACAGAGGCGGCAGGTTGCAGCATTTTGTGTCGAAATACTGAAACAGAGTAGTGGTGTTGGAAATTTAACTTCACATCGGAATGGAAAATCTATGGCAAAGGCCTGAAATGGATGCGATGATGATCGCATTCATTTCAGGCCTAGCCAACCCCCCCCCCCCCCTCCCCCTGATGATTAGGTAACAGAGCGACATCTCCCACGCAACCGGGTTGTTATTTGAACCCCCCCCCCCCCCCCCCCCACCACCCTGGTTTGAAATCTCTCCGCTTTTGTACTATGTTTATCTTTTATTTAGATATGAGTTTTATTATTGTAAATTTTTGGAAACAATAAATTGTTCATTATTTTTTTCATTCATTAATCACACAACGCTTTGCAAGCAGATTGGCAATCGCATTGGAGGTGTTAAATATAAAAAAGCTGCTACTTTTTCCCCTACATGTCTTAGTCGCCCTTTACTTTTTTTTTATGGACTGAGTTAAAAGGGTAATTCTCAAAAAGAGACCATAGCTATAGGATAAAACATAGCCTATTACGTCACTCCCTGAAAAGTAAGCTTTTAATGGTGAAAGAATATTTGAAATCGGTCTAGTAGTTTACAAGTTGATTCGTTACATACAAAAATATAAAAATCTTTCTTCTTTATATTATCTGTATGTATGTAGGTAATTTTTTTTTTTTTATTAAATTACCATCTTTATTCAGAAAGAAAATAACAATCAAATAACAAATTTAAATTAAAACTAGTATTTACAATAGAAACAATTAAGCTATCTGCAAACTGTGGCAAACAATCTACAGGTACCTCAACTGATCCATATCAATACCAGTTGGAAGCGTGCCTAAGACACTGGCTGCATTGCCCCGCTGTATAGCAATGCTGATGCGCTGTGCCAGATACTCACCAGCAAATAGGAAAAAGGTAAATATTAACTTTTCTTATCAAAGTACAGGAAGAGCAGAAAATGAGATTTGATCAGAGATTTATTGGTATATCCTCAATAAATCTATGATCAAATCTCTGTATATACATCCACTCCATTTTCCTGGTAAATATAGCAAATAATTCCGTAATAGACCATTTGCTTACAAATAAATGTTGTGCTGTTAAATGGTTTACTGACTAGTAAATGTTGCGCTGTAAAATGGTTTACTGACTAGTAAATGTTGTGCTGTAAAATGGTTTACTGACTAGTAAATGTTGTGCTGTAAAATGGTTTACTGACTAGTAAATGTTGTGCTGTTAAATGGTTTACTGACTAGTAAATGTTGTGCTGTTAAATGGTTTACTGACTAGTAAATGTTGTGCTGTTAAATGGTTTACTAACTAGTAAATGTTGCGCTGTAAAATGGTTCTATGACGGCACTATTCTGGTTGTAGGGTTTCGTCCCGACCTGCCACCGGGGTAGGCAGGATCCGTAGAACCTATACTTAAGCACCGTGTACCTAGTTTTTTTACTGGATAAGTATATAATATAACTTACGTTTTTCAAAAACCAAGCTGGTCTCTTGTCAAATTTAAAGCTTTTCTCCATGTTCTCGTAACGGCTAAAACAAGAACAATCAAACTAAATCTTAAACCCTAGATAATAAGCATTTAAACTTTAAACTGTTAGCTTATAAAGTTCAAATAAATCAATATCTAAGGGACAATTCACACGTTCTAATGGACAAACCACACGAGAATGACACCACGTGGCCAGTTCAAAACTCAAAACTCATAGTGCTTTTTTTGCCTTTAGACCTTACATACGCCACGTCACAAAACTCAGATCACATAATGTAAAACTAGGACCTATGCCTAAAAATATGTTTGACAATTTGTATGAATTTCTTTATTTATATTTTTAGCAACTTACTTTAAGTTTTGCTTTAGAAGTATATACATACATTGACCTGTATAAGATACATTAATCTTGTTTATGTATCCTAGTTGTGGGCACAGCGAGTTTACTCTTATTTCTATTGATAATCGCTACTTTGGTGAACTGTTTGATATTTTTATGATTTTACATGTTTTCATAAATATATCGACATGGTACTGTCATTATGTTTGACATAGGTACCACGTTTTACCGTCAAACTAATTCAACGGTGTGGTCGGTACCACCCACATCTCGCACTACAATGCTGGACAATCCACACAGCATCATCAGCCCCAAAGTAAGCAGACCTTGATAACTGACATACTAATTATAACTACCAACATTACGTAGACCAAATTCCTCAACAGCCTGTAATGGTCCACTGCTGGACGCAGGCCTTCCCCTGATAATCGCCTTATTGGCTTATATCTCATGGATGGTAATGCCCATAATCTCCACGCTGGGCATGCGGATTAGGGAAGCCTCATTCATACATAGATATTTATACTATACATAGAAAACACGCAGATCCCGGAATATCTGCAGATCGACAAACATTTGTACCGAGCGGGAATCGAACCCGCAACCTCCTGGGTCGCAGGTAGATCTTCGCCCGCCACGCCACGAGGTTGTCAAAGCGTATGTTATCTATCAATCACAGAAATAAACATACCTTACAAACAACATACCTTTGTGAAAACATGTAGTGAAGACCTCCAGCGAGCGAGTTGACGGGCGTGCAATAGTCATTCTTTCTAATGCTGTGATCAGGACACTTCTAAAAATGTACAAAAAATGTTTTAGATTTAGTCTTCATGAGTGTCTAGGTCTACTGATGAACATGATTTAAAAATATATGTATATATAAAAAATTAAAATTTAAAAAAAAAATTACAATTTTAGTACAAATTAATAATGATGTTGAAATTTCAAAAGAGAACTAGGGGAGCAAGTGGGTTATCAAATGAAATGTATCGATTTGTACATTTCAAAACAGTTTTGAAATATTTTGAGAAAAAAGTCGAAAAATTTACCGTCGGGGGGTAGTTAACTATAGATGGTAGTAAACAGTGTAGGTCACTACCTACAATGTTCATCAACAGTACAATGCAAAATCGCCTGTCCAGGATAAGTGTATTAACACTGTCAACGCCTCTATCAATGTAGCAGGTACACAGAGTTGACGATGTTGGGGAGTAAACCACGGAGAGTAGTAAACTATTGATGGTAGTAAACAGTGTAGATAGTGGTGTATACTTACAGTAACTAACTGATCAACAGTACAATGCAAAATCGCCTGTCCAGGATAAGTGTATTAACACTGTCAACGCCTCTATCAGTGTAGCAGGTACACAGAGTTGACGATTTTGGGGAGTAAACCACGGAGAGTAGTAAACTATTGATGGTAGTAAACAGTGTAGATAGTGGTGTATACTTACAGTAACTAACTGATCAACAGCACAATGCAAAATCGCCTGTCCAGGACAAGTGTACTAACACTGTCACCGCCTCTATCATTGTAACAGTTAGGTACTAGAGAGTTGACGATGTAGGGGAGTAAACCTCGGAGGGTAGTAAACTATTGATGGTAGTAAACAGAGTAGGTAGTGGTGTATACTTACAGTAACTAACTGATCAACAGTACAATGCAAAATCGCCTGTCCAGGACAAGTGTTGGTATAACGCCGCGGTCTATTATTGTAGCAGGTTGTTACAGCAGAGTCTACAACACTCTGCCATTTGGCAGGGAGTAAACTGCGAAGGGTAGTGTTGAATTGGTCGATGCTGGGTAGTGAATCGGGGAGGTTAAGTTTATGGTTGATACAGCTCCATTGGTGGCACTAGAAAAAGAAGAAGTGTTGTTATACCAACTTTCAATCATCATCATCCAAAGCCGTAATTTACCCACAACAGGATTTTGCAGGATTTTCCAATTAATACCTACCAGATATTAAATTTGTGCTGCATTTGATTAAATTGTTCTGAATCTCTGGAACCAAACTAAATAATATATTAGAGGAACGTAGGAAATGCTTACCAATCTCGAATTCCTGAGATAGGATTTGCCAAACCCAGTTTGACCAAAAGTCTGCGAACAAAGTCAATACAGTACAGTAAGTTTATATCAGGCACATGCTTAAAAACTATTTGCCGACCCCCTGAAAAGTTCTTTCGGTTTTATATTATTTTTATTATTTTTTTATGTCTTGATGATCTTCATTTTGTAATAGGATTCTAGTTCTTAAATTCCTCTGTATTCGTAGAAATTTAATTCAAACGTATGTAGGTAGCAGCCAAGGGTCTAATTCTGCTAACCATTCACTTTACTATGTCAATCAATAGTAGGTACCGTCTCGTATAACAATAATCGTCCATAGATGAAAGGGCCTCTTAGTAGGTAGGTACGTGCGTGCTTTTTGCACGGAGAAATAAATAGAATGGTTTCAAACTTAACTCTTTCTTATGACACGCGTACCTTCATTTATAGTATCTATTTTTTAGGATCCCGTACCCAAAGGGTAAAACAGGACCCTATTATTAAGACTCCGCTGTCCGTCCGTCTGTCTGTCTATCTATTCGTATGTCACCAGGCTGTATCTCATGAACAGTGAAAGTTAGACAGTTGAAATTTTAACTGATAATGTATTTCTGTTGCCGCTATAACAACGAATACTAAAAAACTAAATAAAATAAATATTAAAGGGGGCTCCCATACACCAAACGTGGTTTTTTTGATAGTTCGATATTGGTAACGGCAAAAGGTAGACGGTTGAAATATTCACAGAATATTAAGTTATGTATTCACTTTAAAATAAATATTTGAATTAAGTATTTGTCAAAATGTCGCACGATAATATTTGGTAAAGCGAACAATTTAGTAGAAGGTCAGCCAACAACGGACGCGTAGGTACATACCTAATCAGCTAAAATCACTTATAAGTTGTGAATTATAAATTGCAACTCCTACCATTTGGAGGAGAGCAAGACTTCTTGCCGTAATCCAGAACTTAGCTATAGGTACCTACGGAAGACAGTCACTCGACCACGGGTAACAATACCTAGATTCACACCTAGATAGGGGAAGGTGGGGAGGCTTCGTACGCTTTTTGTTCTGAGCCTTCTAAAATAAAAACTAACAGCTAACTTAATATAAATCTAATGCTACTGCATCGTCCACTTATCTGACTATAATAACAGCGTATTTCTGATTTGATACAAAGATACTTGGCGAAATTATAACGATTTTCCCAAAAAGTGGGAATTGTACGAACGCACCCCGCGCACACGTGCAGTACATTCGAACACCATTTGTATCTTCTAGGAATTTATTATTTGCTCAGCTATTTCACCTGTTTTAGTCACCTTTTAGGCATATCTTACCGACCTAGTTTTATAATAATTATATTCTTGATTTTAATTCTTGTTAGTTCCATGGGGTGCATTCGTACAGTATAAAAATTACATACAATTTAAGTGTACGAAGGTCCCCCAATCAAACCTGTCACAAAAAAATCATAATAAAAAAATAACCGTTATGGTAATCATTAAACTATTGTTCATTATAACAATCTTATGCATGTATTTACAAACTAGACTTAAATATTTTTTTCTCATTCTATTAAAACTTATTGAAGACCGATGCTTCCAAGGAAAAGCAAAAATTACTTTTGAGTAGCCAAAACACATATTAACTCTTTTTGTCAAAGTCTGCTACCATCATTTTTGGAGGGTTGCCTATACATAATGAGCGGCAGTCCCGTATACAATTTTGAACGCTTCAGCATGTTGGATAGTCGAAATATGACCTCTGTACGAAGCCTCCCGGTGTACGAATCCTACCCATCTTCCCCTACACTTCTATAACTGCAATTATATAACCCACAATGTTATTAGTGCCATATTTATTAGATATATACAAATAAACTTTACCTTTAGGTACATAAACCTAATACTTACCTCTCATTTCAGTCATGGGCTAATGGCAGTCACGACTTAGG
Organism: Eupithecia vulgata; assembly: GCA_946478455.1. Taxonomy (NCBI): domain Eukaryota; kingdom Metazoa; phylum Arthropoda; class Insecta; order Lepidoptera; family Geometridae; genus Eupithecia; species Eupithecia vulgata. Next base: position 2,906,862 of record OX297869.1, on the reverse strand, counting down.
GTAGGTAATGCATACATAAAATGAGTAAATAAAACAAATATGACACTAATTTAAAAAGAACACAACAGTTACTAAAAACAACCAAAACAAACACCAAGTCATAGAGTTTACAAAAAAAAAATTAAAAACAAAACAAAGGCTAGCAGCCTCTCGAACCAAATGTTTGTAGGTTCAATCTGATCGGATTTTTTCCGGGTGTTTTTTAAGTAGGTAACTAGGTACGTATGATAAAAAATATCTATCTTATTAATATATTATGGAATTTTAATTCAACTCTGCAATTAAAATAAGAGTAAAAAGAATTTTATTTTGCAAGAACAAAGACAAATAATGTACCTACCTACATATAAAGCCAACTAAATTTAACAGAAAAACTGTGATCCCCTGGGGATTCTGGTGGCCTTATCCGTCAATATCGGTCTCCAATCAGCATGTGCTATGGTAGAACAGATCGTACCATAGCGCTAGTCTTCCGTGGAGAACGTGAGAGAATAAGGTACCCATCAGCCTATGAGGCTGTGTGAATTGTCCAGCATTATTTTATTATTATTGTTATATAAGAATTAAATTAACTCACCGTATGCACCACGAACAGAAACCACAGTATCTTCATGATCCACTTGAGAAGGTTCAAGAACAACTGCCGCCTATCATGTATCAACTCGAATGACCCACTCACTTCAACTTACTCTGTGACACAGGTCACCATACAAACTCTACGTTAATCTATGCCAGGGTTATCTTTTTGCTTGTTTAATACGCACTGTTGTCAATATTTCTTAAAAATGTTTATTTAGTTATGATAATTATTTGCTGATTAAAAAAGGTCCTTGCTCTACTTAAGATGAGCTCTTTGTGAAATAATACCTGTGATCGATTTCACTGAGCAAAACAATGTTTATTTGGCTGCTATTCAGACCAATTTGTTAAGCTGGGTACTCACTAGCGAGCTTTAAATGTAACCAATCGGTTACAGTAACGAGTGTCTTCTACAGCAGTCTATGCCGTGGCTGCTTCCAGGAAGAAGCGACTGGATCACGTTGTGCACGGCCACAGAGGAGGTCATCAATCCCGTTTTCCATCTGGCGATGGAAAACGGGATTGATGAGTCTCAAAGAGGCATCGTATCCCACAGATAAGCTGTAACAAAGCTGTCAAACACCAGGCTGGGCTGGTTAGGGCCTGATTGATTAGGCAGACAATGCACAATAGGTACCTACACCCCGAGATGTCAGTGCAGATATCAGTTCCCCAAGAGTTCCTCCACAAAGAATTAGAATTAGTGTATATAAACGTATGATACGGTTTTCACCCGCGCTGATGTCGCCAGTAAGAGTAGGTGTCACTATGATTTTAAGAAAAGAAAAGAAAAGACTTGGAAGTTCTATATTCGGCTGTAGGTATGTTTGTCGTTTTCTCTATCAATTATGGACAGATTTTATTCTGGATGGATAAGTGTTTGTCCCGAAAAATTTAAAAAACAATGTGTATTAAAATATGCAAATAAAGAAAGGAAAGCAAATTTACCTAAGTCAGTTTTTAGTTTTAATAAGACAGATAATTATGAGCCGAGCTGAGATGATGATAATATTATAAGCCGCAAGGTCGCTTGTCTCTCGGTCTTTTATATGATAATTTTCGGAGAATGCTCACAGGAACTACATGACCCGATTCCATCATCCCCCTTCCAATCCAGGGTAAGCAGAAGCACAGCGCACTACCGTCCACTGGTAGGTACTAAGCGGTTTTCCTTCATCTTCATCATTCGTACCGCTGGGGTTTGAACACGCTCCCTGCTGTTTTTCCGATTAATTACAACCTGGGTAACAACAGTACCTAAATAGGTCTAATCTTCTAGACCTTCGTGAAACATCGTCGGCCACATCTTCACTTTTCATTAGGTGAGAATGTGGTCAAATGAAGGTATATTGGATATAAAAAAAAGTTACAGTGACCAACGTTTACAGTCGCTAGTGAGTTTCCGGCTTTAGGTCATTACTTATTGGCCAAGTCAAAACATATAACATATTTGTATGGAACTTAGCCGTATACTTTATAAATATTTGACAAACACCAAAAGAACAATAGCGCATCCTGAGTTTATTTTATTGTTGTGGTCCCACCAATATTGGCCCAGAAGTAGGAAGCCGAAATCAGTCGATTATCGACTACTGAGTCCGAAGGTTTGCGTTATCGCTAAATCGAAATAAATAAAATATACACAGAAACAGATCTTATGAGAGCCCTAAACCCAGCCTCCACAGCCTTTCAAGCAGAAACACTGGCACTACAACTAGCAGCAAATCATATGCTTCAGGAAACATCTATCAAAGAGCCAACCTGCCAGATGCAACTGGTCTTAAAACAGACAGTGCTGCACTAATAGGTAAACGCACACAAAAGGATAGACACAAGATCAAAAGCAACTGCAGAATGTCATAAGGTTCTACAAAACCTGTAAAGTCAGCATGGAATGGACAGAGAGTCGATCTTGTCCAGGCAACATAAATGCAGACAAAATGGCAAAGGAAAGAGCGAGACAGGCCCCAACAAAGCAGGATATTTGTCTCTCAAACCCGCCCACTGCAGAAGTCGAAAATAGACTAAAACTTTACTCGGAAAAAGAACACCAAAAACTATGAGAGCGTCGAACAGACTGCAAACACACTAAATCAATATTCCCTTGCAAAGATGGAGAGACAACAAATACGATGCTCAAGATGAGCCATAATCGTAAGGACTTAAGAATAATGGTGGGCATCATCACAGGTCATTGTGAACTGAACCATCATCTATTCAAGACTGGAGCCACAGACAGCCGCTTATGCCGTGGCTGCTTCCAGGAAGAAGAAACTGTGGAACACGTTGTGGTACACTGTACGGCCACGGAGGAGGCCAGACGGAAAACAGGATTGAAGAATCTCATCGATACATCAAATCCAACCACACCCACAGAAAAGCTGAAACGAAGCTGTCAATCACCAAGAGTCCTTCTCCGGTACTTCAAGGAGCTGGGCTTGTTAGGGCCTGATTAGGCAGGGGGACAATGCACAATACACTCCCATGCGAGATGTCAGTGCAGATCCCAGTTCCCCCACTTAGAATTAAAATTAGACGCGTGCGAACCCGCGTGCAATAGCTAGTTACTTATACTAGGAAGTACTCTGATTCTGCTCAATTCAATTTTTCCAAGATACCTATAGTTAGGTTAGGAGTCCCCTAAGTGGGAAGCAATAATAGTACCTACGTAGTCTATTAAGCTCTTCAGTTGTTTTGGATAAATTCCACCTACCAGAAACTTGCATTCAAGGAGATAAATGTTCTGGAAGATTCCTCAACAGAAAACCGAAATAGGTTTTTAAATTACTCCGACCCAAACTAGCACCTAAAAGATGCACTTTGTAGCCACCAAACTACATGTACAAATTATAACATTACACAGGCATTAATAAAAGCTTATAATAGGCATCACAAAATGTTAAATGATTTTTTTTATTTCCTTTTAACGTAATAATAAGATAAATGGCGCTATTTAGGTCGGGGTAACTGGGGTAGCGCTTAAACGTTTATGGTAAATAATAACAAAACATTTTATTTAACATAATTTAATGGACAAAACCATAAATTAATACAATCCGCTTAAACGAAGCTAGAATTCATAGCAATAAAAAAACAGCTAATTTAATTATAATGTATAGCTCATACAGCTAAGTTTGATTTACAAAGCGGGAAGAGCCACCGAAGAAGAATCAAGAGAAGTGTCTTACCGCTTTATTGCTTCAGACTCGTTTCAACTTTACAGTTAAAGGTCAGATCCACAAAAGCGGAGCTAAGATGGTTAATTACTTTAATTATTATGAATATGTCTAGATAGAGTCAACGCCGCAAAAGCGTAGAAACATGCGTCCAACTGTTGACCACTTAATATCAAACGCACGCTTGCTAACTTTTTCTTTGAGCATATTTTTGTGGACGCTATGATAAATAATCTATTTCTCATGAGTTTCATTACAATTGATATCATCATGCCAAAGAAAAATGTGTAGCGCGAATTTAAAACCTAGCTGTCGCGTACGCCACCACACGAAAATCGGTCTGTTTTTTATGGTTGCTACGCATTGCGACGCTATATCTCTAGAATCTAGATAGTATCTAGACATAAATAATCAAAGGGTTTTAACAATTAGGTAATAGTGTAATAGGCGTGACGATCACGGCGAAAGAATTGACCCTCCAACTTAGCTCGTGAATGTTAGACGAGCCGATGAAGGGAACTTATTAGAGATGGGCAGCAGATTCCATTTGTGTTTTTATCAACTAGCTAACAAAATAAGCACATAGATAAGTTCATTAAAGTGTTAATAGATATAATTAAGCGTTAATAATATTATGACCTTATCAAGGTGTATTCGAAAACGGTTCTTGTGCCAAATACTGCTAATCAATTGCTTTACTATGGCTATGGTATCGTCGCGGAATTGTCCATAGATGAAAGAAGCAGTAGATAGTGCATTAGCAATGAGATGGATAGAATTAAATAATTCTATCCATCTCTCAGTGCTAATGCACTATCTATATCGCCACTATCTATAGACGCGTGTCAAAAGTAACTAGGCTGATTTCAGCCTAGTTACTTTTGACACGCGTCCCTCCATCTTTACGTACCCATTCCACTCATCCAATACCTTTGTCAAATGTACATTTGTCCAAGATATTAGATGACTTCATCATTGGAGGAAGACATCTTTGATCAAAGTGATCTTTAATAAATTGCTATTAGCAATCCCAATTTTTGATCAAATATTTGGACTCGTCTCTGCCCGCGGTTTTCACACGCGTTGTTTCTAAGAAAACATTTATTGGTAATTTCTTTCCCATGGAAACTGAAATTTTATAGTTTAAAAAGTAGCCTATATGTTTTATTCAATGTAGATATAGATAGGCCTGCAAAATTTCAGTTGGATCGTAAGTTCGATCTGTTAAGAAGTTTTGGCGTGAAGAAGTAATCATTATCCATCTATACATCTAAACTTTCGCATTAATAATATTATAGTGATTTAATTTTAACTAAACTAGACAAATTACTTAGGAATCTTTGACAAAGATTTTTGACAAGTTGAAAGGGCCAAGAAATTTGATCAAATCTATGACAAGATATTGGATTAGTGGAATGGGACCCCTAGATTCTGAAGAAAATATGTCATTCCGATACCATTGCTATGGTGAATCGATTACTTTAGTTGAATTAGAGCCCTGTTGCTTTTTTTCCATCGCACTGCTTTAACCGGCCTTTAAGCCTGATTGTGATCAAAGAAACTTAACAATCTTTATCATGAAATTAACTGGTGACCAATAAAATAGCTTTAAAGATTTAAATATAGGATATAAGTTTTTCTCTTTCACAATGAATATATACCTATACAAGTCATTGACAAAAGCACACTGTATAATCCAAATTCTATACATAATGTAAATGGCAGTGCTTTGTGATAACTAAGTTTGGTTTGTTACTTTGTTCTTGTTTCACTGTCGAGACTTCATGCCTTATTATAATCATATTACTGAGGTAACACAGTTTTAGAGCTAGTATTATTAAGAGTCCTTTGAATTAACAATGTCATCATTATGCCTACAAGATAAATTTGTCATATCACAATAATTATTAAGTTTATAGCGGAACAAAAGTAGATCACATTTTAATAATAATTCGGTTGCCAGTTCATAGGACTAATGATCTGCCACAGGTTAAAAATAAATAAAATAAATAATGCTGGACAATTTACACAGCATTATCTAGTCCCAAGTTAAGCAGAGCTTGTGTTATGGGTACTAGATAACTGATATACATAATATTATACAATACATAGATAGATATTTTTTATTATATATAGAAAACGACCAGAACACCCTGAACAAATGTCTGCAGATCGTACACACATTTGTCCCCAAGGCGGGAATCGAACCCGCAACCTTCTGCGTCGCAGGCAGAGCTTCCCCCACCGCGCCACATCGGTCGTCAAATATGTATTTATTACTTATTACATTTGAAAATAAGGACCAGTTGAGCTACCTGTAGGTTGTTTGCAGCAGTCTGCAGTTAGCTCAGTTGTTTCAACTGTAAATACTAGGTTTAATTTGTTTCTATTATTTGATTGTAAGAATCTTTGTTAATAAAGAACCTTATTACATTCTTGAACACCACAATGTTAAAAACGCTAGCTTATTCCAATCATTGGTAGTGTTAAAGTTGAGGAAACAAACATAAAGAGTAAGTATTTGCCTTGCTTTGTCAAACTGGGTTAATTTAACGCGATAGAGAGAAATAGAGCTATTAGAGACTTTATTTGCTTAGATAAGATACAATTTCAATTTTAAACCTTTCAACCTTCTCTGGTTTTGCCTTTATTCGTTCAACTTTGACATTAATTAAGGGAAATATCTCAAAACTGAACTGAAGGCCCCAACTCTTCCCATGGGTGTCGTAAGATGCGATTAAGGGACATACACCGGGGGTCGGGCAGCAGCGCCGCTTGCTGATTAGATCTACCATCGAACAGTAATCCCCAACCGGCATGCTTAGCGTGGGATAATGGGCATTGGGCCTTGAGATAAAAGCCAATAAGGCAATTATCATGGGGAGGCCTGATCCAGCCAGTGGACCATGATAGGCTGTTGAGGTTGAGGAGGGTAGGAACTGAAGACCAACAAAACCAGGAATATGGCAAAGTCCGGATCATCACCTCAGTGGTGATGTGTACATGCTACAATACACAGCAAAAAATCTTAACTTCTGAAAATAACAATCAAGTATTGATTGGTTCAAAAATTTGCTAATTTCTTAAACTAGTTTAGAATATTAAAAATTTATTGCAATTTAAATATAAAAACTTTTGCTATTATTTTTTAGCAGTGGATCCTTCCTGTCTTACATTGTTTTTAGCAGTGGATTCTTCCTGCCTTACATTGTTTTTAGCAGTGGATCCTTCCTGCCTTACATTGTTAGCAGTGGATCCTTCCTGCCTTACATTGTTGTTAGCAGTGGATCCTTCCTGCCTTACATTGTTGTTAGCAGTGGATCCTTCCTGCCTTACATTGAATATTAAAGGCAATGTAAACCTGTGGCAGATTTTGTACGCATTAAAACGGTAAGGCACTTTGCACTCGCCTGCTTAAACAAAACTAGTGATGCGGTGTGTTCTCCCGGAATTAGCCTATTTTACTCGTACAATTGAACCTGAAACCAAAAATATATTTTAGCATGATTAACTATTTTTTAACGATTTGTGTTAACTACTTTTTAACGATTTTCTATTATTAACCTTTAGGGTAAGCACGGAGTTTGTTGTCTAGGGTAGAATAGAGAAAAATTACGTCACTTTGTCATCTAATACGCAAATTATTTGTAATTTATTTCTTCAATTGCATGTAGAACTATCTATCTTCAACAGCCCGATTCGTTCGATTTTGCGTGAAGAAGCAACGAACACCCATTTAGATTTATAATCCATCCATCCATCTAAACTTTCGTATCTACAATATTAGTGTGATTTTACTCCAGATAACAATCCCGATGCTAAGATTACTGTAACACTAAAAAGTAAATATAAAAAATGTGCTATTAAAAACCAAAGTAATGACTTTGGATTTTCAATGTTTTTGATGAACATTATTCAAAACAGAAGAGGGAAAATGGTAGAACATCTTTACGACAAGACAGTTTATTAAGAAACGTCATAGAAGGGAAAGATGCATGAAGATGAGGAAGGGGAAGACCAAGAAGTATATGTCAGATCAAAGAGAAAGCTGTTGCCGTTGTCATGTCGTATAAAGAACACCGCAGTGAAATGAGAAAAGTGGAGGAAATTGCATCATTGCACCGTCAAGAGCTCTTCTATAATATGAACAGCACGACTAGCACACACAAAAGACGATATTAAATTGATGATAGACGATATTACAAGATACGATATTTAAAAAAATAAAAGGACGAAATCTCATCCAATGTTTGGCATATTATAAATAAAGTTTATATTTACAAAGAGTTCGAGTGACGACCTCGGTGGGCGAAGGTCCGCCTGCGACGCAGGAGGTTGCGGGTTCGATTCCCGATTCGGGACAAATGTTTGTACGATCTGCAGATATTTGTTCAGGGTTATCTGGTTGTTTTCTATGTATAATAAAAAATATCTATGTATTGTAATATATTACGTATATCAGTTATCTAGCACCCAAGCTTTGCTAAGCTTGAGGCTAGCTAATGCTGTGTCAATCGTCCAGCATTATTTATTATTATTATTTATAATTTGAGAAAAACTGAGATGAATGAAATAAATAAATAATAATGATGGACAATTCACACAGCATTAGCTAGCCCCAAGGTAAGCAGAGCTTGTGTTATGGGTACGAGATAACTGATATACGTAATATTATACATTACATAGATAGATATTTTTTATTATACATAGAAAACACCCAGACCAACGGAACAAATTTCTACAGATCGTACACAAATTTGTTCCGAGGCGGGGATCGAACCCGCAACCTCTTGCGTCGCAGGCAGACTCTCGCCCGCTGCGCCACTGAGGTCGTCATGATCATCAAATGGCAACTTATTATTATTCGGGTTGGGACATAGGAGACTTCAAATTAAAGTATTTACTCTAACAAAATGTATAGGTACTTATTTAGTCAAAACCGGGTTTAGGCTGTTCTGTTCATGCTCGGCTGGTTTTCATTTTAACAAAGGTTCCAAAAGAATCATGTAACTTTATCATTGAAAGACTGTTTCTAGGATGTGGTTTATATGTGGTCTGTGCTAGCCACAATGCAAAGGACCATAATGTCAAATCGAATGACATATAAACAAATAAGACTCACTGATTAAAATTACTATAGGCTTTATCTCACAGTTTTTTTTTTGTTTTATCGATTTATTTATTACATTTACCAAAAAGTAACACTTACATTTCTTTTAATTAATTTTGAGGTTTTTTTTTTTAAATAAAACCACTCAGTTGACTCAGTTTCGGGTAGTAAAAACGCTCCTTTTCTGTGACGTCACCAAGTGCTTTTGTTCTATCAAAATAAAATTTGAAACAAATAAAATAATAATTAAACACGACACATAAACAACAAACATGATCGTAAGTTTGTTGTATAAATGTTGTCTAATAAATAATTTTATTAAGCTAAGATGTTAATTAAATTATACCCCAAGGTCTAAATGATGCTGTGTGCAAGAAAATGTCTGGCAGTATAATGCAGGGCAGGGCAGGTGTTGAGAACTTAAGAGTACTAAATTATTGCAGTTTGAATTATTCCCATCGTTCAATTTAGCTCTGCTGTGGAATTACGCAAAAACCACTCATCCAATATTGACATTCTTAAGCTTTGAATGGCCTTCGTTATTTGAAATTGTGTGGTGAAGGCCATTAAAAGGGCTATCCAGGCCATTTAAATGGCTTTCAGATGTCAGTTATAGGATAGGTGGCATTAACGTAATTGCACAGCTATATCTTGCAGTGGATCTATTATTGGCTGGGGTTTGGGTTTAAATATATTTTTCCTACATATGCACTTTTGAACCAGGACTGGTGGACAGGTAAAAGTAGTGAAACTGACGCGCAGGTACGTAATTACCAGTCCTAGCATACTGGAACATTCCAACACTTTCATGACTGAAAACACAGAGTGCGATCTGCTACTCCGTGTCCCGACGTCGCACCCCTGCGGGTCGCACCGCCGACGCTAGCAGTGATCGTGTTATAGATATTTCTGAGTTTAGTACTAATATTATAAGGAGGAAAAATTTGTTTGAATTGGCTCCGATACCACTGGACTGTTTTGAAAAATTATTTCCTTATTAGAATACTACATTATCCCTGATGAACATATACTATAGAATATACCCGTGCGAAGTTGAGGTGGATAGTTAGTATTTTTTAAATAACTGCGGGTGTTCAGAGACTGAGCGACTAACATAAGCCATACACGCTACGGTCTACCGGAGAGGTTACCTGTCTGTGCAGGTTGCACGTGAGTCAGTAGCGTGTATGATTGGGTGTTCCGGCCGGTGTGGCCGGAGCGGTTTTCAGTTCTAGCGATACCATACGGTGTCACTCGAAAGAATAGATTATCGATCTTGCGCCGCGCTGGTCGACTGCGCTGGTTCAAACACAGGTCTATTCCCCTATACGCTCTGGACTCTCCTTTCCGGTGGATTGTGTGTGTGTGTGTGTGTGTGTGTGAGCAGGCAGCAGCGCTCTTTGCAGAACAGACCCATCACCGAATTAGAACAGTCAATCTACCACGCGTGCTGCTTATGGCAAATCCCCAAACATTAATCTTTGGGGGAGGCCCATGTCCAGCAGTGTACATCTTTCAGCTGAGATGTATGTTCTTGCCATTATAGGCAAACGTAGTGTAGGATGTTCTAAGGACATGTAGGATAACGACCTGCGAAACACTGTTGGCAGATGATGGATGCGGCAATTTGAACAAATAGCGCTCATTAGGGGAGGCCTATGACAAGCCTGATGATGAGCTTTAAAACCTCGCCTTATTATCGTGCTATCCATATAAGGCGAAGGCGAAAGACGCTTGATGCTCTCGAAGTAGCGGCACCAGTTCGAGAGACCATACGCTCAATAGACCGATGACATTGTAGCATTCACTGAGTCGATGGTTCGAGGTGGCTCAGACTCATGTTTATGTGGCGTTGTAGGAGGCCTATGTCCAGCATTGGACGTGTTTATGAGCTGCGATGATGATGATGTTATAGATCAACCTCACCTAATGTTCGTGCAATCACAGGAACGCTCCGAAGCCGAAAGCCCGCTTCATGCTCTCGAAGTAGTAGCGGCGCCAGTTCTCGCGCGTCTGTTCCACCTCGCCCGAAGGTACCAGCTCTTGGCGGAGGGTCACTAGGGTGTGGTCGTCCTGAAATTAAGAACGAAGGTTTAAAATACATTATGAAATACAACAACTAGACTGCATGGCAGCAGCCATCTAAGAAATTTGATTTAAATATTGGACAAAGGTATTGGATGAGTGGAATGGAATGGGACCTAAATACAGGGGCCCAATTCTGCTGCTAAATACTTCACTAAGACAGTGGTATTGTGGTTGAATCTTCATGTAGAAACCTTTTTAAAGAAACTCCAGATATTTATAGCAAGGTTCAGTGGTTTAAACTTGACACTTTATGGTGATTGATGTTGTTCAAACTAGACAGCATTTCTTTGTGAGGGTCCTTTGACCAGAGTCCAGCGTTTTTCTCAGTGCAGTGCCAGTTTTGACACTTTTGATGTGCCTCCATTCTCTAAATTCTTTCACTTAAGGTTGTCATAGCGTGCAAAAAGACATTTTTATTGGCTCCGTGAACTTGCTATGCTTCTCTGGCTCCAGCAAATCTAAAATAGTTGCTTGCTGCAGAATTTTACCTTCTCATCAATACTGAAGGTAACTTCAGAGAAGTGCTGATCGGGCCACTGCTTCAGCCTCCAGTACTGAACTATCTTCTTTCCTGGCACCAGCTCTCTAAACTCTCCAGTCACGTTGCCGCCAAACAGGGCGAACTTTCCACCTTTCTCTGGTTCCATTTTTACATGACCCTGTAAGGAGTGATATGATAAATTGATAGTATAGTCAGTCACCGTTCGTTAACGCACTCACTGCCCAGACTCGGCGTTGTGACCCGCAGAGGCACGCCGCAGCCGCCGCCCAACGGGGTGGCCCGAGGGACATGTGCATGCGGGGCCATGAAAGTGTTACTTTTAATCACAATGCTTAATTTTCCCCAATGAAATTAAATAATTACTAAACATTTTAGAGTTTTTTTACCTTTTTTGAATCTACAATATAAACATGCAATTGTGGGTGGGGGCTGGAGGGGGTAGTCTAAAACCTCGCTCACAAATCACCACATGATTAAAACAATGACCCCAAGCTAAACTGCCCTCAGGATCCAAAAGCTGAATTCAATGAAAAGCCTACTTTAAGATAATTTTGGTCAAGCTAGCATATGCTATAAATTCAAAAATTCATTTTGCCATTACCATCTGCATGTGAATTGGCCGTGTGATCATTTATTGGACCTAATAGGTAGTTTTCTTAACCTTCATAGGCACATCAACTACTATTATTACTACTTTTTATTACGGAAGAGCGGAACCCTCTAATACAGGTATCTCTTTACTTAAAAGAGGGTCCCAAACCCATGAAATATTTATAAATTTAAGTTTACTGAATAAAATATTTCTATTTGTATCAAGCACACTATTTCTCCCAGACGTTGGATATATAAAACAGTGACACTACTATGGAAAGAAAAACAACATTTAAAGGAGCAAAACTACACAGCTTACCTGTTTTCAAGAAATGACTGTAGAAGAAAGTAAGAAGTCTGAAGTCATGCAATTGTTTTAATGCTAGGTTATTCACCTAGCATTAAAACAATTGCATGACTTCAACCATAACAAATAAGTTTTAAAAGTACATTGGATACTAACCCCCGAATACTCAAATGAATCTTAGATTTAATCTCGTCTCAAGTGATGAATTTTTGACACATTTTCATTGAAAACTGACAAAAAACCTTGAGAGACTTGAGACAAGCTTATAAGCGAGTTGCTTTTCAGTATTTGGGGCTAAGAAAACCAGATTTCTCTGTAAGTGAATGTCATGTATTACATTCTTTGAGAAATAAATGTCTTTAACCACTACTGTAATGTAGAACCTCTAAATGCAGCTTACCTGCGTAAAAGCTGTGACCATGTCTATTCTAGTCATGGCATCGTAAAACTCCTGCCCACGACACTGGAACTTCTCCGATAGCTCAATGCATTTGGTATCTAGTTTAACACCAATCTGATTCGATGCTGGGCCGATAATGGGCTCCATACTGATCTTCTTGTTAAAACCGCTGGTGATGGTTGAGACATTGTCTGGCCTTACTTGGGTTTCCCCCTTTTTGGGTAAAATGAGACCTGGAAAATAAAGTTATTTCTTTATTCCTAATTTAGGTATCCACCTCAGTTTAGTTTTTCTTCTAACACAGTGATAAAAATGACTAGTGATGAAAATAAAAACACTTTTTATTTAAGTTTATTTATATGTCATTGTCTGATAGCAGGTTATTGTTTGACACCATTATAGAGTAAACATAAAACTTTTGCTTGCAGGTTTAATTCCCGCCTCGAGCCAAATGATTGAACAATCTGCAGATATTTGTTCTGGGTGTTTTCTATTATTTCCTCTATCATTACTTAAAAAAGCAATAGTAATAAATAATTGTTTATTTCATAGATTTCATGAATAACCACTGATATTAGTATTTAGATTAAAACAGAAGCATTTAGTACCTTTAGAGAATTCTTCTTTGAGGCTGCGGAGGTATTCTTGTAACTGTTTCCTGATCTCTCCTCGTCCGTGATTGTGCATAAAAGCCTTCAATCGCTGTGCTTCATCCCCACTTCCTTTGATTGTAACAGTCATCTGAAAAAGGTTAAGTTTGGCAATGTACCTATTGAAACTGTAAACTTGAGTTTTCTAAAGGGCCAACCTATAAATGACCTTTATCAGATTGTAATCTGTTTGAATCACATAGCAGCATTATTTGTTACCTACTATAAATGAATGACAAATACACAGATCAATTTACCTCGTATATCATGCATGGATAACATTACAATTACAAATACTCACATCAACTTCACTGACGTCGTTCTCCTCAGATAAATTAGGGATATGGATCTCTCCTTTCACCACCTCACTGCCACCAGGTAGAGAGCCCTCCCATTTCAATTTGATGTCCCATTCATAGAAAAATATTAGTTTTCCTTTCCTGTTGTTAGCTGTTGCTTCGCCATCGATCTTTTCCACTTCTGAAACCTTGCAGGCTATGCCGTTTTCTCCAATTTTCAAATTAGTCAGCAGTTCTTTGAGACGGTCTTTTGACCAGGGTCCAGCGTTTTTCTCAGTCCAGTGCCAGTTGTTGACGTTTGTGGCATCTGGTCTCTCCTCCACGATCCATCGAGGGTCGCCTTCGCCCCATTTGGCCATTATTCACGTTCACACAGAGCACAAGGTCTAGGAACGTACTATGATCTGATCACACAATATTTCACTATTTAGTAAAAATTTAATTTGAATAGCTACTGTTTTCGCAGGTTTTACAGATCAGCTGAAAATATGATTATGCCAACGCACTTACAATACTTTAGAGCGTGATATTCAATTCAATTTTACTCCGCTATTCGTGAAAGTATCCAAGTAAATTTCGAGAAACGTCTCGCTCGCTGACTGACAAACTGACAAGCAATAGCAATGCAAACCATGCTTTGAAAGAAGTGGGTGCCATCATTTTACAACCAGTCCAGTAACAACCAGGGACGTTACAGCCCAGGAATTTCTGTACATTATGGCCGCATGTTCCAAGGCTGTAATTTCTGAAGCTGTATTATACAGGCCGTACAATGATAGCACGTTATGTGTATTTACAGCCATGGAAAATTCTGCCAATGGCAGAATATTCCGGGGTTGTATAAACCTCGGTTGTATTTTTTGGGTTGAAAAATATTTGAACGTGCCGGTCTATTACAGCCACAGAAAATACAGCCTTGGAAAATAATGCCAAGATGGCTTCCTATTCTATGCTGCGTTTACAATCACTAGCTTGTGCAAGCTGTCTACTGGATGGCATCGCATGGAAATGTCACTGTCATTGTATACTCTGTAAAAACTTAAAAACATGTTTCTACAGAGTATAGAAAAAATAAATAACGGAGCATTGGAGTTAACCGAAATAATTTGAGAGTAGGTATTTAGTTTATAATACAGACTTACTTACTGCTTACCCCCTTGGCTCAGCAACCCGAAGTGTGTCTTGGCGTCCGACCGATACGAGAAATCTCAATATTTCTCTCTCCTGCGCAGTTTCCCGATGATGTTGGGTTCTTTCAATCTCTAGGTTCCGTCTTCTTTGCAGGTACTTAGGCCCTATTCTCTTATATTATCTCTTATTATTATTATGCGTAGAATCGTACTCAAGTTTTTGTGTAACAAACTACTTTTAATTTTTTTATGTGAAAAGTCTCTTTTTCTATCGCGACATCTATTGGTTTTGTAAAGAACTACACAGCCGATGTCTGAATTTAGGATTAGGACAACGCAGCGTTAGAATAGTAGGTATTGAAATGCTTCACAAAATAACTCAGGGATGGAGCTACTAGCGAGCGAATAACTTGTTTAACCTTGCAGTGAGGCAGACTTCGGGAGAGAAAATCATAGACATAGATATTTTTTTTATATTATAGTTTATAGACCTTCATTTCATCATAATCTCACCTGATGGAAAGCAGGTGTGAACAGAAATGAATAAATAGCAGCGGGTTTCGGGGCTCTGTCATAAAGTTTTTTGTTCTTACAAAAACTTAGTGAATCCAATAACACTAATTATGGAATATCTTTTATCTATATATATAAAAATCAATTGCTGTTCGTTAGTCTCGCTAAAACTCGAGAACGGCTGAACGGATTTATCTTATCTTGGTCTTGAATTATTCGTGGAGGTCTAGGGAAGGTTTAAAAGGTGAGAAAAATTCGAATAGGTACCCGTGCGAAGCCGGGGCGGACCGCTAGTATTATATATAATAGAATAATGGGCGATTGGGGAGCAGGGTACAAGTCACATTATAATCTGTACTAGGCAAGGAATACAAAATCCTCTCAAGATTAGTTAATACTATTTCGTGTTTTTAGGTTTTGTTACAATAGTGCGTAAGGCCTCTCGCACTCTGGGTATATTATTATCTATGAAATTAAATATGTTCCCAAAAAGTTCCGTTGGTTTAAGCACATATGTACTGAGAGTAGTGGGGTATATATTCGAGTCCTGTCGAAATCTAAAGTTTTTGGGAACTTATTTAATATCTTGTTTTTATAGCTTTTTAGAGAAATAAATATTTTTGTTTATATTTATACCAACTATACTTTTTTACACATGATTGGCAGGATTTTTAGGATTGAGGAAATAAATAGAGGAAAAAAATAAGTACGATAGTAAAATAAGACGCAAATAATACATTATAATATAATATGATGTAGAATTATGTAAGTACTAATTACATAATAAAAAACACACGTTTTACGAAAAACTTACATCCTAAGGTTAGCTACAATTAGGAAAAACACCGTTACAATAAAAACGCTTGAAGCGGTTGCGGACATCGATTAAAAAAAACAGTGTGGACTAACTAAATCTCTTTGATTTATAGACGCATTGGGGCAATTTTTGAATTTTGTTTAATTTTCAAAAATTGCCCCAATGCGTCTATATATCAAAGGGATTTGGTGCAGACTGATAACTGACTGACTGTAGGTTTCTGTTGCATATTGGAGATACATTTATTTTAATATTATTTGTAGCAAAAGTTATGATGATGATGAAGAACTAGGTAGGTACTCGGCGGGATGAGTTCTCAAAGATTTACATTTTCATAATAATGTCTGGAGACTCCGTGCGTGGAGTATACCCCACTCCTCCATTAACTTTAACAGGCTTGGCCACGTGGAGGACACTGATGAGGAGGGCTCTGATGAGGAGGACCCCGAAGATAGATAGATAGAAAATACTTTTATTGCAAACTTAAGCCAAAAACAATTTACAAATTAAATACATAAACAATAAGTGACAATTGGCGGTCCGAAGAGTAGTAGCAGGATCAGCCTTGTGGCTCCGGTTGCTCTAGCTGGATGGCAGCGCGCCCCATGCAGCTGTTTAAGCAATAAAAAATATTAACTGTCTTGTAAAAGTTCTAGAAAATGTGGAGCGGCAGGCGAAAGTCCACCTGCGACACAGGATGTTGCTGGTTCGATTCCCACCCGGAACAAATGTTAAGTACTGTCTGCCGTTATTTGTTCCGGAGGTCGTTAGTATGGACATAAAGTGTAGATTTTAGTTATTAAACAAAACTGAAAAATGTGCTAGTTGAATATTTATTATTAGGTACAACGCCCCCCTATAATGAACCGTTTCGATATTTCGTTTTGAAAAATACACTTCTCACTGGTAAAGTAGGTAAATAGCTAACTAATCTTTGTAAATTATTGCTGTCCTCATAGCAATAATCATAATCATTTTAATTTATTACCCACTTAACGGTGCTTCGCCCCCGTTAAGCACCGTTAGGTAATGTTTTTGGGCTTTTGTTTGTCAATTCGGTAGACAAAAAATGGATAAGTGCGAGAAGCCAAGCCATGTGTTCTGGTAGGATAGAATTCTTTACTTTTTTTCTCAATGAAATCAATGCGAACGACGTCGCCCGCCAGCAACAACTAGAAGGTATTCAATAAAATATAAGTCCTACATTATTTATAAGAATATTAAAATAAAAGTAGTTAGTAGAAGCAGTAGAGAGCTACAAAAAAAAACGAATCGAATCACCGATAGGTATCTAATTAATTACCTTATTGATTAACACATAGATTTGCTCTTTCACGCAAAAACTGCTGAACGGATCTGGATGAAATTCGGCACAGAGATAGATTATAGTCTGGAATAGCAATAAACGCTATGTTTTATCCCGGAATTCCCACGGGAACGGGAATTACGCGACTGAAACCGCGAGGCGCTGCTAGTATTTAAAAAAGTATTATTTCAGGATTTCATTTCAGGGGGTAACCTAGAAATAAGAAATTAAATTACTAACGGCAAAAGTTAAAACAATATTGTTATACTTAGATCACAGAATTAGATGAAATAGGTACTCAATTAGATTTCATTTCCAACTGGTATTGATTGATATGGATCAATTTATTTTATTTATTTAATAGTTCACAAAACAGAGTAAGATCCTTATAAAGACAGTAGGTATGTAATTGTTGTTACGAGCTAGATTTTATCAATTGATCTTATCACCGACCTATAGTGCTTGGAACAGTCGCAGTTAGCTCAATTATGTCAATTGTAAATAGATACCGATAAAGATAATAGATGCAGATAAAAAATTATCTGAATCGAAGCGACGCGTGACCCAAGAGCTGGTGAGTATCTGGCACAGCGCATCAGCATTGCTATACAGCGGGGCAATGCAGCCAGTGTCTTAGGCACGCTTCCAACTGGTATTGATATGGATCAGTTGAGCTACCTGTAGATTGTTTGCAACAGTTTGCAGATAGCTTAATTGTATTTATTGTAAATACTAGTTTTAATCTAAATTTGTTATTTGATTGTTATTTTCTTTCTGAATAAAGTATAATAGATACTAACTAGTTCTTATTTGTTTCTATTATTTGATTGTAATTTTCACATTTAACAAAATACCTATAGTTCGATTTCATTTCAGAGAGGGATGGGATCATCAACTTATCAATGCAGTTTTCTGTCTCTACGTAACTTTTACATGCTTATCCGAACTGCGACACACAGTAGTCGTTGAAGTCGCTGCTATAGGGGAGACCCTCGGCCTTGAGCCTGCTGCATGTAGTGAAAGAGGCAGCCTTGACAAAGAAACCGCTTCAAACAGTAGATGTGGCGCCACATCTGGATACCTGCAAACTACAATAAGCATTACGTAATAAGTAGGTAGTTTAATTATAAAAATGTGCTATTCACGACAAACTAGGTGCGTAGCCTGGGTAGGTACTTTAACTGCGATGGTATGTAAGTGGTCAGAATAGTTTTTGTTTCTCTTAATCCCCCTTCCTCGCTCTCGAGGATTTTTATTATAATATTATTAGGTGCTTAAATTAGGACGTATACTTAACCTACCTGGCTGCTTCTTCTTCATATTATATTGCATTCAATGTAGTGTTTTCGTTTTAAGCTCTTCTTTTGAGGGCTTGGAATATGGCATTTCTTTATAAATTAGAAACAGATCAGTTTAATCAGCTTTTAAATAAGAAAGAAAATAAAATCTACCTATTTTCCAAGATTAAACCTGGTATGCTGGCCAGTGGGGATAAAATCCAATCACCGATTTGGAATCCACGGTGTTGGGTCTTGAGTGTTCTTGAGTGGAGACCGCGACTCGGCAAACGTAGTGTAGGACACCCTCCGACCAGGTGGGATGACGATTTGCGAAAGACTGCTGGCAGATGCTGGATGCGGCAAGCTGAAGACAGGGGAGGCCTATGTCCAGCAGTGGACTGATGTAGGCTGATGATGGTGATGATGATGGGTCTTGGTGATCGGCCGGTACCTAACCTACTGAACTTTGGCCCGCCTTAATTATTGATATTAGTTCTTTTTTCTTATTTTGTTTTTATAGCTACAATAGTAATTCACACTCTGTCAAAAATAATTTCAATAACGGATCAAGAGAATGATAGTACAGCCTTGACAGACATAAGTACAGCAAAACTAGCCAAAAAATCACGATTTTTGTATGGGAGCCAATATATTATTTTATATACTAGTTCTAATTTGTTTCTTTTATATGATTGTAATTTTTTTATTATATAAGATAAATGGTAAGCCAAGTTTCAGCTAAATCTGTAGTAGCAAATGAATTATTTTCTTTTTTTTTTAAAAAAGGTAACGCAATTTTTTCGATGACAAATGCTCATTCTACATACATATTTATATAATCCAGAGCTTGACCCATTTAAGATGGTGATCTTTAATGGTCTCAATGGATCTTAATGGGTGGCTAGCTAGTATTAGATAAGGTGTTATCTACTTTTAAATTACAAAAAGAAGCAGCCCACTATCATTTTTTGCGGCTTCGTTTCATTCGTTATGCGAGCGAGCGCCCTCGCTCGCTCGCATAATTTCAGCGATTTAAGTGGGTCATCATCATTATTAACCATCCCCCAACGTACTAACCTACTGTGGAGGTACCACAGTAGGTTAGTACGTTGGGGGATATATACTTGAGGACAATATATACTTTTTCCATTCGCCAAACGAACATGCTTTATGTAGGTACCTAATTACAAAACTGTAACAGGTCAAATTAATTCCGTAAGCCCCGTTTAGTTAGGATCTAACATCTTCGTAAAACCGACCCCTGACTTGGGTCCAAACGAGTAGAGATTAAATAGTTATACCACAATACCCTGAACAAATCTGCAGTCGTGCAAAACAAAAATTTGTCCTGAGGCGGGAATCGAACCCCAACTTCGCCGGCGGACCTTTGCCCACCGCGCCACAGAGGTTGCCTTTATTATTGGGACAATCCTCTTATTTTATTCACTGATAGGCTCGGCAATTGTACCAGGCAGGTTAGGGTAACTGAGAAATTACAATAAAATCTAGCTATGGCACGTACTTCACTGCAGGGCCAGTTAGCGTATGTACACCCATGCAATGCTCGCGATAGGTAAGGTACATAAATGTAAATAGGTATAAACAGTGACAATCGCGAGCTTAACGTGTCAATCTGTACGTTCTTCGGCCTCTCCGTCTGACCTTACTCTTATATAGTTCTTTCCCTAAAGTATTAACCGATTCTGATATTATGTGCTTAGTTGATAATAATAATAATAATATATTCTTTATTGCAGACACAAGATCCATATAGATAAGCTAAGTATCTACCTAAAGAGGTTATTGTTTAGATTAGAGGTATTTGAACTCATGTGGGTTTCAATTTACAATGATGGCATTCATCTTACCGCTCGCTTTAGCGCGGTAACATAAACTAAACAGCTGTCCTATTTCATAATAAGTATATCAAAGTAGGTAAGGGCAGGTAACTAAAAACTAAAATTCATACGGTTTGTTTTCAAGCCCTTAGAATATAATAAGATTTCAATTACTAAGTTTTCGATGCCACTTTATTACAGGATTAAATGACCTCACCTGAGTGAGATTCTATACTGATTATTTGGGTTTAAACTCCATAATTACAATCAACTAGCGCGCTTTATTTTATTTTCTTAGCGATAACAAACAGTACCACTTAAATATTAATAGTATAAACTTAGATAAAAACTAAAAACAAAACTAAAGAAAAACAAAAACTAAGCTTCCGAGTGAGATATGAATATAAATACATATAGTTAAATAGGAGTGTAAAACACAAACAATTACTTATTTTTATATTTAAGTACAAAAAAAAAATTATTCAGGATTAATACAACGAATGCAAATGAACTGCCAAGCTATCCAAGATTTTCCAGAAATTTGAAAACGAATAAAACCACAACAGGGTGGCGTAGTGAATATTGGTACAAATTATTTATTTATGTATTTTAGTAGTATACTATATACCTACATTTTCTTTTCTTTTTCTTTTATGTGTTTATCTAGTTTATGTGTGTATATAATTGAGTTAGGTAATTAGTATTATTTATTTAATATAATTATATTTTTAAATTTTCTGTTATATTCATGTTTATTTTATCTTTTGTACACCCCTGCCCTTCTTATAATCATATAATTCTTTCCATCCAAAGGTTGCCTGTAAGAGATCGCTTCTAAGCGATAAGGCCGTCCATTGTGTCAAAAGTGCAGTGCGATGCGCGCTCGGAAACGGTCGTGCCTCGCTCTTGCACCGTCTCAAATATTATATTTGTGATACGCGCGGTCCCCACCGCTGCACGCGAACGCAATGAGTGCGAAACCGCTCATCGCCAACGAGCTCTTGGCATTTATTCAAAATGCCATCGATACCATGGACGTGGTCAGCATCATGCAGATCTGCAAATCCAATTTCAAGGAAGAGGAAATTTGCAGTGGCAAGATGCTGGTCTTCCAAACGCTGGGCAAGATGGACCTGATGCCCTCTCGTCGCAGGGATGGCGGAGAAAAAAGTGTGCAGGACATCATCACCCTGTTCAAGAGCACCGACCCGGACGACGTGCCTGACTTCGTCGCGAAGGAGCTGCATAAGCTGCCCCCCGTGACGTTCGACCACGTCGATGTGACCAGACTGCTGAAGGATGTCACTAATCTTAAAGCTAGTCTGGTTGAAGTTAAGGTGAAGTTGGAGGCGTCAGAAGTTACCATCTGTGACCTTCGCTCAGAGGTTGCATCACTGCGTGCAGCCACGGCAACTAGGTCACCTGAGGCTTCGTACGTCAACATGAAGCGAGGAGCGCAAATAATGTCGGCGTCATCATTAGGGTCAGCGATAGTGGACATGTCGCCGGCCGTAGCTGACAAAACCGCCGATATTTTGCTCTCCCCCCGCCCGCTCCCCGCGACACCGCGTGTGGAACCTACACGTGCGCGCGTGCCTTCCCCTCCGCGCGCTTATGCATCTGTCGTCGCCGCCACCGCCGTCGCCGCCGCCTCGAGCCGCGCCGCGCCCGCTGCGCGCCCGCAGCCTGCGGCGCGTTCTAAAAGGAAGGGGAAAAATAAGCCTTGTGAACCATCAGGTAGTGCTGCACCTGCGTCTGCGCCGGCTCCTGGGACGGGGCCCTGTGACGCGGATGGATTTACCGTGGTGGTTCGCAAGAGCCGTAAGCCCGCCAATCGGAATCAGTGCGGTACTGGGCCGAAAGACCTGGAATCTGGATTCCGAGCGGAAGTACCAACTACCCAGCTGTACGTCTCACGCGTTCACTACTGTGTGGAGACTAAAGCTGTGGAGGAGTACATAAAACGAAAAACGGGACTCTCGATGCGCGTCGAGAAGCTGGACTCTCGCCATAATGTGAGCTTCAATTCATTTATGGTCAGAGTTCCAACTCAACATCTCTCGACCTACTTAAGCGCAGAGTTTTGGCCGATGGGTGTCAAGTTCCGACGGTTCACTGGCCGCCTGCAAGGAGACTCCGTCGTGCATCGTCGCCAGCTGACACCCTGATTGCGTCATTTACACGTCGTCGCCGTTATCACAGAAAAACGTGTCATTAGTTAAGTTTTTAATGTTTTATGTATGTTAGTTTTAAGGTATATATTACTATGGACTGTAGCATAAGTAAAATAAGATCTGTAACTTTGCTATGGTCTGAAATAAATGATTATTATTATTATTATTGTACTTGTCCCATGTAATATGTTTCTTTGTAATATTCTTTTTCTGGTGTACTATAAAGTGTTTTGTATTGTATTGTACATAGATTTGGGTGCCTCCGCAACTCCGGCCCGGTCCCACAACCTTCCGTTGTTGTTGTAAACTAGAGTAGGTATAGGTACCAAATGCTATGCGTATTTAGTTGCCGACGTACTGGAAGTAATTGCTATTCAGGACCCTGAATTACATACTTATATTCTTTGATCCCATTGAAAGGGGCTCTAACGGGCAAACTTCGAGTATCTAGTGAACTTAAAGTTTGCCCTTACGCCTAGCCATTTGGTGTTTAAATCAGTTTCGCTAACGTACTGACTGTCATCTATAGCTGATGTGAATTCTATCTCATGTATTTTATAAATTGTTTGTTTTTTACGGTAGGTATATTTTGAAATGTAC
Source organism: Eupithecia vulgata (assembly GCA_946478455.1). Classification (NCBI taxonomy): domain Eukaryota; kingdom Metazoa; phylum Arthropoda; class Insecta; order Lepidoptera; family Geometridae; genus Eupithecia; species Eupithecia vulgata. The sequence continues at coordinate 2,883,502 of OX297869.1, read as the reverse complement.
TCTACGAATACCCCATTTATAGCTGTACCTATCACATATTTTCATCAATTAATTCATAATAATAATAGTCATTGAAATAAACTCAAAATGGATACTTAAATGACAAACTAGGCCATTCTTCGAACACTATACCTATAAATCCATATTAGAGAAAAAATTACTTACATACTTCCGCAAAACCCATGTCAATGTTATAATTAATTGAAAATTACTCATTTGGAGTAAAACCTATGGCTTGTCCTTAAATAAATACCTACCTAGGTAAGTACCAATTTGCATTTCTGGATGCCGCTTTCTTAGTCATTTATTTATTCATAACACAGCCATGTTCATCTTCGTAGTTTTCAGATGTTACAGCGGTTCTCCTTTTTACCATTTGAGAGTGTGCACTACATTAACATTTTACTTAGATCGCTGACTGTGTGCGTACATTATCATTGCTCTTATCTGAAATGATAAATAAGTACTAGATATTAATTTAGCCAAGATGCAGCCTCGCGACGCATCGGCTTTGGCATGAAAAAAAACCAAGGTCATGATCAATGGCCACATTGAACCGGGACCGTTCGTCGTACATGGCCACCTACTCGAAATTGTTTTCGAGTACCTACACTTGTTGGGTAGGAACAATTTTGGCCAAGAGGAGGATCCAGCTGGGCTGGGAAGCATTTGAGAAACTACGTCGAGTCTTCTCGTCATCCTTATCGCAATGCTTGAAAACAAAAATTTTCAATCAGTGCATGACGGGTAGGACCCGTCATGCATGACCTACGGATCTGAGACGTGGACACTCACGGTGGGGCAGGGCAGGGAGCTGTCCCAGTTTAAAGTTGCTCAGCGAGCTATGGAACGAGCTATGCTCAGAGATTCTCTGAAGGACAGGATTCGTAACGAATACTTCCGCCAGAGAACCAAAGTCATCGACATAGCTCTAAGCTCTAATTAGCAAGCTGAAGTGGCAGTGGGCCGGCCATATCTCGCGAAGAACCGATAACCGTTGGGTGTTCTTGAGTGGAGACCGCGACTCAGCAAACGTAGTGCAGGACGCCCTCCGACCAAGTGGGATGACGATTTGCGAAAGACTGCTGACTGATGCTGAATGCGTTAAGCTGAAGACAGGACGCTATGGCGCTCATTAGAGGAGGCCTATGTCCATCAGTGGACTAATATAGGCTGATGATGATGATGATGTTTCTTTGTTTGTCTTTTCTTCACACCCTAACCAAACAAACGATCGACTTGATTTGCGGCTTTGAGTTGAAAGAATGGAGAGTATTATAAGCTACTATGCATTTATCTCGATGTGAGTGTGAGTCAACTCGCACACGGAGGGTTCTGTACCATCGTATATTTATTTCGCAAAATGAACCCTAAAATAGCAAAAAGCCCATTTCATGACGCTGCTCTGTCACCTTTGCAACTACTCACCGCGCCCGAAGTCGACGTTGTGTTTGATTTAAGTACCTAGTTATATATTTTGGTAGATATCTCTATTTCTGTTAGTGACACAGAACACTGAAAACTGATACATCTATCGCCATCTGTTACATTTTCGCCGCAACAACTGTATTCATGCGTCGCTACTGAGTACTGACTGACTGAATTACAAGAGCCCGATTAATTGGTAAGCTCAGTACAACATAGATGGCGCTACTTGGTTACCAAGATAACAAAATTCTAAGAAAAATATATTTGAGTTAACAGGCAAAGTTTTATGGCATTGTACTTCACTTCCCTAACTTATTGTTGGAACGTTACATAAGTTTAAATAAAATGGATTCGTATTGCATACCTACCTGTATGAGACTTAATATAGATATAAGAACAATACGGTCTACGTAAATCTGCTACCTATCTATATGTATACTTAGGTAGCAGATTTACGTAGACCGTATTGTTCTTAATCTATATTAAGTCTCATACAGGTAGGTATGCAATACGAATCCATATGTATACTTCTAGTGTAGGTACGATTACCAACCTACCTTTGTAGACATTTGCTTAGAAAATGCCAACAGAGAATGGCAATGGCACACCCCAAAGGATTTTTTGTTTTTGAATAATGGGTAGGTAAAGAAAATATGAGCTATAATCATCAGCCAGACGTATTCATGACGTGTTAGTGTATTCGACCGGTGTGTTTCGGGTTTTATTTATTTCATCTGTGGTTTTTGTTAGATTACACGTTCGAGACAGTAACATTTTTAATCTGTCTATGCAAATAAACGAAGCTTATGCTTCCAACCAATCAGAAGTATTGATCAGACTTTCCTGGGTTGTAATTTGCCCGGCTGAACAATGCTGATACGTGACTGGAACTTACAACCGTGGAAAAACTGTACATGGAAAAAGTAGACTTTGTACATAGTTTCCAGGGCTGTACAAAATGCGGCCGAACAATACAGGTTGTAAATAACCGCTACGAGCCAGTAATATTCAGCCTTGGAATCTTTAACCAATGGAAACAAATTACCAGGCTGCGAAATACAGCCTGCAAAATCCGTGGTCGGATCTTCCAGGGCTGTTCATTGACTGGCTGTAAATTAACCGGAGCCGAAAGAAGTGACATGACATGACAGATGAAATTATTGGCACATGAATACAGAGTTGCCTTATCTAATCTCACATTTTCCTTAGAAACTCTATTTTCTATGGGATGCTGACTGACACGGAATAGAAAAAAGAAATTAAGGATGCTGAATTATCGTCTAGAGAGCACAGTAAATAAAAGAAAGCATAGATTTAAATCGTTAGATAGGCCCTTACCGCAGTGAGACCGCGCCGTGTTGTTCCACGGTCGAAGTGAGTGAGGCTCACTAACCTGGAATCAGTGCACCTCCAAACACAGTGTTAGCCGGACGTGTTATAAAGGACGTTTGCGAGCAGTTTAGTGTCACAAAATGCCATCGTGTGCCTTTCTAAAGTGCAACAACAATTCTAGAAACACAAATAAAGCCAGAGGTGTAACATTTCATTTGTAAGTATTGCGATTTGATTTAAAAACTTTTATTTTTCCTTCCGCACTGTCTAAAATAACAAATTTAAACGGCGAGTGCAAGAAAGAGAAAGTAGTGTTTGCAACTAATGTGGGAGAAAAAGAGATGACACTATTTTCTCAGTACACTTGTTGTGTGTAGATTGCACACGTTTTAGACAGACGCGTTTTCGATTTCAGGATATAAATAAGACCTTTATGTTTTCACAGAAGTCAGTGCAATACAATTGTAAACGAAATGGTAATAATAATAATTAGGTTTATTGACAAAAACACAATTTGTAACTACTTACCGGACCGTACCTTCTACACAAATTGCACAGTTTTTGGACGCCATGTTGACGCACACATTCAAACATTTTCGATTTTAGGGCATCTAAGTGCAAACTTTTTTCAGAAAAGTGTGTGCAATACAATCGCACACGAAATGGTAATAGCAACAGATAAGTACAATGGCAGAAACACGATTTTTTTGACTACTCATTAGTGTGCGTGCGTCGGCATTTTGTTAACGCACACATTCAAAAACAAAGCCACAGTTTTTGGTGTCGGGGCCTATCTAACGATTTAAATCTATGAAAGAAAGCCTTATTCTTTTTCCAATCTGCTGTTGAGAATTTTACGTTATTTTAATATGGACATCGTTCACACAGACATTATTCAATCTTTTATTTTGCTTGACCCAACTCTACGCTAAAAGGAGTAGTCTAATAGGTATCCATAATGATCCATGTGATCTCTTGTGTTAACTCTTGGTGGTTGCCCTTAGCTAAATAAATAAATAAATAATCCATCCACATTCATATCCACTAACTAGTGTTACCTCTCGTTTTCACCTTAAACATGTTTACAACTAGTTGAAAGACCTACTTGCCTCAAACATTCTTTCGTTCACACTGAGTAGCTAACAAGTATTTTGTTTTTATTTTCATTTTTTTATATGGACTTTTGTTTTATATTAACATGGTATTATTCAAAGTAAAACACACATCTGTGCTTACACCTATGTCTACAACATGTTTTAAACTACAACGACTGCCCTATCATTAGAAAAAAACAGGCGTGTTTAGTCAAGTAGGTACCTACTGCTTATTAGCGAAAACGAGTAGGTACCGTAAAATACAGTTAAAAGTAGTGTGAAAGACTGCCCAGAGAACTTCTTTACATTTTCTGAAAAATCTCTATTATACAGAAAAGGGACGAGCCAATACAACAAAAACCGCAAAATAAAAAATAACATAGATAATCCATAAAAGTCGTAACCATCTCAAAAGTTTTAGGTACCGGCTTTGTTCGCCATAGTTGTGGAAAATAGAAAAAAATAGCAACATTTCGTAGTTTCCACATGTTTCTAGAAATTCTTAGCCAACAAGACGGCTTTAACTTCCGGTTGTCAATGTCAAATGTCAACGCAACAATCATACCTACAAGTTTGGTGTTTTTGCAAAAGGGGGAATTTCCTCCGTCCACGTGTTTTTGCAATTTGCTCTTCAATTAACGATTCATAAGCGCGGGGCGCGGCCCATATTTTTCCCTCGGAGAATTTTCATAGCAATCAGATATGTATCTATCTACCTACCTAACTAAAGTACATAGCTGGTGTATGTTTCTATTTAAAAAATACCTAGGTTAGGTACCAAAATTGGTTTCATTTTATAGAAAAGGTTTATAGGAGAGGAAAATGTTTAGAACACAATAATTTTTGACTTCTTAACTTCGGACTCGGACTTCGAAACTTGTTACTCTTAGGAGGTGAAAATATCAAAATAATAAACATAATAATGCTGGACAATTATTATTCACACAGTATTATCTAGCCCCAAGCTAAGCAGAGCTTGTGTTATGGCATAGATAAATTAAATATGGGTACTTACTAGTAACTGATATAATGTAGGTAGGTACATAAATACATAACACAATACATTAGGTAGTTACATAGAATTTATATTTTTTATTAAAGATAGAAAACGACCAGAACACCCGGGCCGGTACAAATACCTACCTGCAGATAGTACAAATATTGGTCTCAAGGCGGGAATCGAACCCTGAACCTGCGTCGCAGGCGGACCGTTGAGTCGTCAAAAGTCCACGCCCTTGGTGGAAGGTGAGAAGTTTGAAGGTCCCATTTTTCGGTTTTTATCTGGGAAACCATGCGTGCTATTGACATGACTAAGTAACCTACTCTATAAAAAGGGCAAGCTTAAATTTGCTACAAGTTTTACTCGGTCGAGTTAATATCCGTTCTTGAAAGTTTGTAATTTTGGAAGAAACATTTTTGCCTAACATTTGGTTGCTCATTTTGACTTCAACGATGCACCCAAAATCTCGTATTATGCACAAACATGGTTAGAGTGTGGTTTGAGTCCTAAATGCTCTAAGTTAGAGCCACATATTTTTCCATTAAAATCGTCTAGATCTTTATTAAAGTCTGAGGAAATATGTATTCTAAAATGAGTATTGTGCTAATTAATCGTCTAGCTAGTAGGTACGCGCTGCGTGTAGGTATATTATTGGTGCATATTGCGGCCAATGGGTTGACCGAGAATGATGAAAAACTGAAAGATTCATAGTCGCCATTTGTCGCCCAACTTTAGATTTAGTTATTCCTGACTCGGCCCAAAGTGGGACGATTGACTCGGCCCAAAGTGGGACGATTGATTCGTCCCACTTTGGGAAACTAAAATTTTATGCTGAAAACGTTTCTGATTCGTCCCACTTTTTAAAGTAAGGCAAAAGTACGTACCTACCTATTGTCAACCGCACACGTCTTTTCATGTAAGAAGATTTCACGCACTGAACTTGCTATTATCATTTGAAGGAAAATAGATACCTAGTAAGTATAGTAAAGTATTATTGAAGGGAATTTTATGTTCTACAATTCTACAACCCTTTTTCCAGCATTTATTTTTGGGTGCCTAAGAGTTATCCGGCCTCAAAAAGAGCAAACAAATGTAAAGCAAAAATGTTTCTTCCAGATTCGAAAACTATGTGTCCGTGATGGTAGCGTACACATAACCGAATTCACGTTTGTTGTTATGCCTAATATATAGCGTGTATATAGAGTATAACTAGTGCAAAAGTAAAATAAATAGCGCCTCCTAATGACCATTGTTTGTGGGTACGCCAGCATGCCGTTATGCTGGGTTATTTATGCTGTATTATGTTATACTTATACAATACAAGATATCGAAAAGCATGAAGTAGGTAGGTAGTCGTAACAAAAACGAAGTCAATGTTATTTTTATTTTTTCCAAGAATTTTTTTGAGTAGGTAGGTATTTTATGCCTTGCCTGGCCTAGCAGGGAGACGTTGAAAAATGAACATTTTGTTTCCAGGGACGAGGGAAATTTTTCCCTCCTCCTCCGCACAAATAACTAATCTTTATCAAATAAATGTAGGTAGGTACTAGGTTATGGTTATGGTAAATGAATTTGTCCTTTGTAAATAAATAAATTAACATTATTTCTAAGTATACTATTTACGGTTTATTCCCATTTGTCACCCTGATCTGTCCCCTTAGGGGGACAAATAGGAAAAAAAGGTTCTATCTGTCCCCCTGTTAGTCACAAGGGGACAGATAGAACTTTTTAAATAAAAAATAGTTTTATCTGTCCCCCTGTTAGTCACAAGGGGACAGAAAGAACTTTTTTAATTTAAAAAAGTTCTATCTGTCCCCCTATTTGCAAAGATGGGACAGATAAAACTTTTACAATAAATAATAGTTCTATTGGTCACCATTTTTCCTACCGTGGAAGAAAAAGTGACACAAGAATTTAAAATATTAGTATCCCTTTCGTCCCACCATTACGTTAAAGCACTTCGGCACCATTAATTACATCCAAGTGATAGAAAATGTCAAAAATTAAAGGCGATGTCAAAAATGACAGGAAATGTCAAAAAAGACGAAATATTTAAACACAAAACCTATCCATTTCCAATGTAAGCTGTCAAAATAATTGTAAGTCGCATCAGAACGACAGTTAATGTAATTAATGACAGACCTAACCTGTTAGTCATGGTTCTAAAGTCTAAATAAAAACTAAATCTATATTTTGATGACAGCTGTCAAAATGACAGAAAATTTCACTCTTGACAATACCTACGGAATACAGAAAACTAAAAAAATAACAGAATAGACATGAATGGTCAATTGTGTAACTTAAGTAGTAGCAACATTTATTTCAATATATTATTTATTTATTTTATTAATGGCAAGTAATTTATCGAAGCAAATTGCGGTTTTATAATTAAATAATATTCCAAATTCAAAAGTCATTTCGTCACTATTAATCTAAACTAGTTAAAATAGATGATCGAAACCTAATATCTCTACAATATATATAATATAAGGACAAATAAACACACTTTCGTATTTTTATTATTACTAGCTGCTCCCCGCGGTTTCACCCGCGTTAAATTAGATTTTAACATTTCTAGGGGGATTATTCCCATAAATCTTCCTTGGGAATTAGATGTTTTACCAGGATAAAAGTGTGTTACTCACCACTCCATCCTTTCAACTAATTCTATGTCAAAAATCAAGTCGATTGGTTGCTTAGTTAGGGCGTGAAGGAAGGACAAATAAATAAACACACTTTCGCATTTATAATATTAGAAAGGATTACAATACTAGCTGTACCCGCGACTTCGTTGGCGATTGCCGTACCTGCAAACTAATTATACACATTTAACCAGTTTCTTTCATATTAAGAAACGATAAATAAACAAGAAACAAATCATTTTGCCAAAAAATAATCAGTCATTCTGAGTTCTGACGGTGAGTGTCTTACAATTATTTTGATAGCTGTCATTGAAAATGCATAGATTTTGCATGTATTGACATTTCCTGTCAATACATGCAAACACTAGCACTTTATTGGATCCCGTAACTTTCCGTGTCGCAACTTGTCTTCGGTTGGTTGCAAGGTGTTGCGCGCCTCATCAATGCCAGTGCGGTACTGCTGTCGAACAGCTCGGTCATCACGGATTATCGTGTACTAGGGCTGCCGGTCGGATATCTCGTCATGCCAGCCTGAACGACATCATCCGGCGGGCCTTTACCACCGCTAACGTACCAGCTATTCTCGAACTGAATGGTCTGTTGCGTGACGATGGTAAGAGGCCTGACGGCATGACTCTAGTCCCATGGGAGTTGGGGAGGCCTATTGTGTGGGACGCTACATGTGTCGACACACTCGCGCCTTCCCATCTTCCTAGGACTTCCGTGAGGGCTGGTGCGGCGGCAGATTTAGCCGAAGATCTCAAGAGGCGCAAATATGCAGGTCTCGACAGAGCCTACACATTTGCTCCCCTTGGAGTCGAGACCCTAGGTTCGTGGGGTACCGAGGCTCTCCGGGTTTTCAAAAATTTATCTGAGCGTCTGGTCGAAGCGACGCGTGACCCGAGAGCTGGTGAGTATCTGGCACAGCGCATCAGCATTGCTATACAGCGGGGCAATGCAGCCAGTGTCTTAGGCACGCTTCCAACTGGTATTGATATAGATAAGTTGAGCTACCTGTAGATTGTTTGCAACAGTTTGCCGATAGCTTAATTGTTTCTATTGTAAATACTAGTTTTAATTTAAATTTGTTATTTGATTGTTATTTTCTTTCTGAATAAAGAGTTATATACTTTCCTGTCATATTTGATATTTTCTATCATTTTTGACATTTTCTGTCATTATTGACATCTCCTTTCATTTTTGACATTTGCTGTCACTTTGACATATAAAACTGTAATGTATTGAAAGAGTTTTATCTGTCCCACCCACCGTTGCCAAAAGGGGGACAGATAGAACTTTTTAATTTAAAAAAAGTTCTATCTGTCCCCCTGTTAGTCACGAGGGGACAGATAGAACTTTTTAAATAAAAAAAAGTTCTATTTGTCCCCCTATTTGCAACGGTGGGACAGATAGAACTTTTTTTCCCATCTGTCCCCCTAAGGGGGACAGATCAGGGTGACAAATGGGAACAAACCCTATTCACGTAGGTATTTTATTTTGCAAAGCTAATATCGGACTCGATTAGGATAATTAGAAGCCCAGTTAGGGCGCAGTCAAATTTGAGAGGTGCAGTAACCTAGCTATTATCAATTCACTCTTACTGGTAGGTGTACCTATAGTACATACAGTAAATCATTTAAGTAAGTAGGTACCTATTCATTTAAATTTATCTATTATTAATTAGAACAGCGGCGATTGATAATAACACTAATTATTAGTAGGTACTTACTTAGGTACCTACCCTCTATATCGAACGAGAACTTTAACGACTTAACTAGGTACCTACCTATCTTACCTACCCTTAGGTAAAAGTAAATTATCTAAGTTATCTACATACTGTTTTGTGTATTTTGACAAAAAAGTGACAATGTATGTAATGTAAGGTACCTACATACGGAAAAAAAACGAGCGCTTGATTAGGATGATCGTATGATCATATTACATAAAACTTTTTAAACTTTCGCGATTTGATAACATGTCGCCCCGTGACCACGATCGCTGAAACGCGGTTGAAACGTTGGGGAAAAGAAAGCAAAAGGTACGCGGTAAATACCCGATAAATATTCATATTACATAAGTATACTTAAGTAAGTACTTTACTTCGGTCTTATACCTACTTACTTACCTACATACCTAAGTACTTACATTACAAGTATTACAACTAGTGTTTATGCAATGACAAATGAAAACGAATAAATTAATAATCGGTTACTAGGTATTCATCATCAATTGGTACGAACCCGAACTTGTTATCTCGACTCGAGTGCGAGTGAGATAACAGACCGGCCTCCACGAAAACAAAATGTAAAACCAATCAGACCAGTCAGTCAACGTTGTTGCTTCATGCGCAGACGCGGCTCGGTAGACTCCATACCAGTTTTACAAATAGAAATACCATGTTCCCGCTACGTCGTATAGTCTGCAATAAGGTGCGTGGTATTTAAAATAAGAACAACCCCATCAATACAAAATTTATATCTATAAAATATAAAATAATGCGATGGGTTGGCAGATCGCGGAGCAATGGCGGGCACCGGTGGCGGCACAGGCTCGAAAGAACTTCAGCTCTGAAGCTTCAGCTCCTCGACCTTTGACCCTCCTGACTGAAGATGAACTTGCCATGCAGGATACAAGTAAATATAACCTAGATAAAATTCTTTAAATATTACCTACACACATTAATGTTTAGCGAGGTGCTAGATCCTCATTTTTACTCAAATCATTTTTACGCAAAACTCGATGTATTGGAGTGAAGTAACAAATAAATTCTGAAAACCAGTAGCAAGGCACTCAAGGAACATAAAGTTCACTGACGTTGACGTGGCTAATGTAGGAAGGAAAATGGAGCTGCTTAAAAAAATCAAATCCTACGTAGTAACAAATGAAATAAGATAAATAAATAATGCTGTATAATTCACATCACACGGCTTCACACGGCATTATTTAGCACAAGCTAAACAGAGTATGTCCTATTGTAAAGAAATTCTAAAAAAGGCTTATTACTTAAAGTGCAACTGATTCCTGTTATGAACTTAAAAATTCTAGATTCTGTTGCTAAATTTAATCTGATAACTGATAACATAACAAATAGGTTACATTACGCCACATTATACCTACAGCTACGTTATGAACAAACTCACAATAACAAAATGGTATACCTACTTAATTAAACAACCGATAAGACATCTCTCAAAAAGATATTTTTGAAGTTATCTTCGAACGTGTATTACGCTTATCTCTGACCAAATTGCACATAGTTGTCGTAAATAATATTATTTCATATGTGGGTATAGGTCGACTGCACGATAACAGCATTGTTATGTAAAAAAATGTACCAAAGAGAATTAAACCACTACGAAAGGTATCTTTGACTTTGATACCTTTATTATTGGCATAACAAGGCAGAAGCGAAAAACTGAACTGTTACAAAATTAGGTAAAAACATTTTCGCTTTTGAATTGTCTTATAATAGAGTCTCGGATGTTCGATAATTGGTACGAATTTACGTAAACAAGATCTAGGAATTTGTTATGATCATAAAAGCCTCAGCTATCTATTTATTAATTTACTTATAACGCTTTCAAAACAGTAGTGATGCAAAACTATAAATTCCTTACATAATTAATTCAAATACTAATATTTTTCAATGAATAGAGTATTATTCTCTCGAAGTTTCTCTCGAAAAATGTAATGAAATCTATTTACAGCAAAACAACTGTTATTATCTAACTTACAAACAATTAAGTAAGTAATAGTTATTGTGATGTATTTTTAAAGCCCGTGAAAGAACCTAACCGAGCGATTAAAAAGGCATAACATATTATTAGACTTACATTATTTAGTACCTATTTATATGAAAGATGTCAATTATTATTACACTTAATCGTAGGTATACATAAATAATACAGTACTTTTACAACAAAAACATGTCCATATTAAACTTTTAACGTTTATTAAATTTTGTTATTAAATTAATTTTATATATAAAACTAATAATTAAAATTATAAATGTAGCATCATCATCATCATCAGCATATACCAGTCCACGGCTGGACATAGACCTCCCCTAAATAAATAAATGTATTTTATTAATGTATAGGTACCTACCCGGTATTTTACTTATTGTAATAACACAAAGCTCAAGTATCTAAAACAGCTAATACATTTTAAAATTACTAGTGTTTGTAAAGGCCTATCGTGCAAAATGGCCTTGGAGACAGACCGATTGGTAGAATTATCATTTTCATTGTAGCTACAGATATAGCTATATATTCGTATACAAACAAGTGAGCAGTTAATGGCTACACATTTAGGACAGCATAGACTAACCTAACAGCAGTGAACTAATATAATTATGTATGAAACTAGTTTTAGCCCGCGGCTTTGCGCTATTTACGTAGCTTATGTCCGTTCCCGGGATCCAATTTGCCTCTGTCGAATTTCGTCAGCCATTTAGGCGTAGCAAGTTAACAGCCAGGCAGACAGAGTTACTTTCGAATTTATAGTATTTTTAAGAGAGTATGGTAGTATTAGGCAGGTAGGTAAATAAAACATTATTACATAGGACATTGTAAAGATGAAACTGAAACTACGAGCTAAGTAAATGTAAAAAAATACGCAGATTATTAACTACCTAAATATTAATTCATTACCTATCTACTACAAGTCTCGGTATAATGATATGATAATTACTTTAGTAAAAAACAACACCCGCTGATTTTTTGGATAAATTTAAATTTACCTACGAATTGCGACAAACGCGATAAGAATTACAAAACAACTTGGCAACAGAATACCATGGCTTTGCATTCTGCTTCTAGAAATTGAATTCAAAATCTTTATTCGTTTGATTTGCCATGCATGATGGCAGGCTATTGCCTAAGCGGGTCACATCACATACCACCAGCTGAAAGTGTTGGTTGTAAGTATATTATATGCTGTATATTTCTATGTTTGTTTTTATTTACCATTATAATTGCAACATTGGAAGTTATATATGGCAAGTCATGTTGTATATGTTGTGGTATAATAGAAATATTCATATATAAGAAAGTTATACAACGTAGATTCCTCCCTATAAAAATTTATCGAACTTGGATGACATACGTCGTGTTGATGAGTTGAGTGAGAGTATGTGGAAGGGTGATAAGAATTGTAAAATAGGTAATGTATGCTGCAACAGATAATAGTTCAAAATTATGCCTGATTTATATTGATCTGGGAAGACTAGAAGAATTAAATAGCCCTACATTAAGCCATGAAATTAACAGAGTAATAGGTAGGTACTTAACTCATTACGGATGTAAGCGGGTTAACTACAAACCTTATTTGTGTTGGAAGAACACCAACGTTATTAAACTGAAATAACCAGTAGCAAGTAGTACCAATTACCACAAAGAGTAGATGTATAAAACGTGAATGGTATGCATATGCATCATCGACAGCTTGCTTTTAGCACGACCTAATAGGTATATTATATTTTGCAATTTCAATCAAAACTGCATGCTTTGCAAACAGCAAAATATAAAACAATACTTATTTTAAAACACAATGACACAACATTACAAAGCTCCAAATAATGATTTATGACGTAAAAAATATATTTTCTGTTCTGCTTATTTTCACTTGTTGATGGATGTATGATGTATGGATGTTGCTGCCCGTGTATCACCATCCATACATGCTGCACAAAGATTTGCTGAATTCTGAAAACATCTGGGCTGGGCCCACCACACAATGCGACGTCTCAAGTGCTGTTCGCTGTTTTTTGTTACAGTGTTGTCTTAGTCCTATTAAAATCATGAAATCATGAAATGAAAAACTAGTCTTAGATGCAAAATGATAGAAAATAAATATGTAATAAATAAACAATGTAGTATAATAAATGATAGGTATATTAGTAACGTAACTAAATATAATGTTTATATTACAGTCAGAAAACTAGCCACGGATCAGATTGCCCCCCTTGTAAAGAAGATGGAAGATGAACACAAAATAGACGATAAAATCCGACAGATGCTCTTTGACAACGGTGTAAGTTCACGATTAATCTTATTATTATAAGATTCTTAGTTCACAAGGAGACCAAACATACCCCAGCACGATGCACAACACAGCAAAAAGGATATTCTGTACTTATGAAAGTACGCTTCAAGAACCAAAACATTTTAGTCATTCAGACTAGAGGACACAAAAAACAACTTATCTATCTAACCTTAAATCTTTATCAAGGTTGTTACATTATAACCTTGATTTAACTTACTTACCAATTTATGACCATGACTTTTTATCGCGCATCGCGCCCAATATAATTTCTAAAGGTTCTTATTTATCCTTTATCGTTATCACTAATAGTACCTAGTACCTACCTAACCTACCTACCATAGAGATTAGGTACTTTTCTCATTGGTACATAAATGAGTAGTATAATAAATAACACTTCTATCTATAACTCACAGGGCGAAGCCAATTCAAGAGCATGCACTAAACGACCAAACCTAATGTTTGAACGCGTTTATCGACGTCCTTGAAAAGTACAATAACCCAGTTTTTCCACTTACAGCTCATGGGTATTGAAACTCCTGAGAAGTACAGCGGCTCCGGCTGTGGTTTCCTGACAATGATGCTGGTCGTAGAAGAGCTGTCCCGAGTGGACCCTGCTGTCGCCGCTTATGTTGACATCCACAACACTCTCGTCAACTCTCTGTTTATGAAGCTAGGAACTGAGGAACAGAAACAGAAGTATTTGACAAAACTTTGCACGGAATACGTAAGTTATACCTACGCTTTCATGCAAGCTGGAAAAGCAAGCAAGATCGTATTGAATTACTTTAGGTATTGGCATAATATGTTATTGAGGAATAACAAGAGAATATACACTTTAAAACACATACATTTCAGTATAACCAGATGTGATCCTAAAATAAAAACATATACCTAATAAGATTAAAGCCAATAAGGCGATTATCGGGGGAGGCCTGCGTCCAGCAGAGGACCATTAAAGGTTGAGGAAGAGTAATGATCCCCTAATTATAGGATATGCCTCCACATACGACGCCACAAATAACAAGCAGTCCTGACCAAGACTTGGAGTTGCCGGTTTGCCAAGTACAAGTACACCCAAGGATTCCTGAGCCGCCTCTATCCATCGACTCCTTCGTCAACTTTCTTCGTCGGTTCATCGACTGGATGGTCTCCCAAAACTCCGTTGTCCGTCCTGCTATTTTCTAAATTGATTAAAATTGGTTTTCAGGCTGGCAGTTTCTGTCTCACAGAGCCAACTGCAGGATCGGACGCTTTTTCCCTAAAGACAGTCGCTAAGAAAGAGGGAGAACACTTCATCATCAATGGCTCAAAAATGTGGATCTCAAACTCCGACGTTGCTGGAGTTTTCCTCGTCATGGCCAACGCTGATCCTTCTAAGGTAAGCTGAAGGATTCCGCTCACAAAACAATATTTATCATCATTGTTCGAGCATGATCATTGAGTTGATTGAGAAGGGGGCATGGCATTACAATGTTATCTGTTGAATTGTAAAAAATAACAAGCCATATTATCTCAATTTATCATCATCGATTAAATTATTACTGGGTGTTTATCTGAAAACAAGCAAATTATACTGCAAGGTGTTTGTTTTTGTCGTCTTACTCCAAAACGATATTTGGCCACTCATTGACTTAACGAATGAATTCACAATGTCTTCGTAAACTGTCAGTTTACGAAGACATTGTGAATTCTGGCAATCTCGATTAAATAATAATGGACTTGGCGAAATTGAGCCCGATTTTTAAGTGGGTAACTGAAGCACTTACCCTTCTATTCCATTAATAAGAGCCCCCCAACACATTGTTAGGCTTAGGTGTCGTCCCATTCTCGTCACTCATCCCGATTTTTGTCAGCAATTACCACAGGCCAAAACGTCTATTCGCAGGGCTACAAAGGTATAACCTGCTTCATCGTAGAACGCGAAACCCCTGGACTCAGCGTTGCCAAGCCTGAGAACAAGCTGGGCATCCGGGCGTCTGGAACCTGCATGGTCCACTTCGACAATGTCAAGGTGCATGAGAGCAGCATCCTTGGTGAATACGGAAAAGGGTAAGAAGCTGTATGTATAAGATAGGGCAAGGCAATGAGATCGACATCTGACAGCTGTTTTATTTTGAAACTCGGGTCGAAAAGACGAACAGAATACCATAAGCTACTAAGATCAGATCTTTGATCATAAAATAACATTAGAACAGCTGCACGTACCAAATTTCATCAAACTTAAATTGTACACTTGAGAGTTACTTTGTGGTTGGAAAAGGACAGATAAAACTATTCGATTTTTGTAGCAAATGCAACCTGCACTGTCTTGTTTTTAAAGATTGGATAAGATCTAGTTACCGTAAGGTACATGTGCCTGGCAAACACATAACAACATTTTATTTTGTAATCTTATCAAATAATAGATACATCTTGCCATACCACACAAAGACTTTTAACAATCTAAAGATAAAAACGAATACTTTGAGAAAACAAACAACGGCATCATGTTGTTTCAGCTACAAATACGCAGCTGGGTTCCTGAATGAGGGCCGCATCGGCATCGCTGCTCAGATGATCGGCCTCTGCCAGGGCTGCATGGACGCCACCATCCCGTACACGCTGGAGAGGAAACAGTTCGGCAGGAAGATCTACGCGAACCAGGTGAGGCTTACAACTTTTATACTCTTCTTCGTTAAGTTAGAACCTAGAAATGTAGGTAGGTACCTATAAAAATATCTACAAATGTTCACAAGGTGCTATAAAATGAATGTACCTGTACCTACCTACCTACTACTCGCAGAGTACCTACCTACTACGTATAAGTACTAGGTCGAAAGGGGTGATTCCAGACCCCGGAAAGGACCACTGTTGCTGTAAAATATAATGAACAAAATACTTAAATAGGTACTACCTACGTAAGTATGGTGTAAAACTGTAAAGAATACATTACCTGCCTACCTCTATTTATAACGAAACCTATTTATGTATGAATGAACCTGGAATGAACAAACCCAAAAACTAAGACAAGATCGTTAAAAACAAACCTTAGATACCTACCTACCTACACATACTTAAGTAGGTATATAAAAAACGGCTACTTATGCTTAGGTACCCATTATAATTAGTAAGTACACATAATAAAATTATACGGTGTCCCAACTCCCAACCCAACTGGCTTCAATCGTACGATCGCGCGATGATTATCTTATCGCTATGGCGGCGACGGCATCGCGCGATCGTTAGCCAACTAAGGCGCCGAATAACGGTTTTAGTTAAAGACGGTACGCTTTACCTATTTACTTAGCTTTTAATTATAAACAAGGATGCAACGAAACTATCCTCTACCTTCTCGAAGTTCTTGCTCGAGTACATTTACCTTGGGCAGACTCTGCAGTTGGGTAAAAACAATTTCGAGAAGGAGGCCAATCCAGCTAAGTTGGGCCGCGTTTGGCAAATTACATCAAGTCTTCTCGTCATCCATACCGCAATGCTTGAAAATGAAAGTTTTCAATCAGTGCGTCCTACCCGTCATGCATGACCTACGGAGCTGAGACGTGGACAGGACACTCACGGTCAACAATAGGTCGCCCAGCGAGCTATGGAGAGAGCTATGCTCGGAGTTTCACTGTTTAGGGTTTCTTTCTTTCTATAACTAAAATAAATGATTTTTATTTACTATTTTTTCAGGGTATAAGTTACCAAATCGCTCATCTCGAGACGCAACTCGAAGCCGCAAGACTGCTCACTTACAACGCGGCTCGCCTCAAGGAGAACGGACAAGACTTCGTCAAGGAAGCTGCTATGGCTAAATACTACGCTTCAGGTGAATTCATAACAACCCACTTAAATAAATAATGCTGGACTGGATCCACATAGTATTCAAGCCCCAAAGCAAGCAGCGGAAATAAAATTAAGGTTTTCTTCACAATAAACGCCTGAAAGAAATTGTGCAGCAAAATTAAATTTGGTAGCTATCTTGTATTTTGTGGCTTTGTGTTTGGAACAGACCAAAACCCATGATTTTTGTCAATGCAAAAAGCATGAGGAGCATGATAAAGTTGTAGCGATGTCTCATTTGATCCGAATCCCAACGTGGGTACCTACGAGATGTTAGGGGAACTCCAATATCTCGTCTTCCAAGCCAACCTAACCGGCACGTGCAGGGCAAGGTGTACTGTTAGTGCTAGATAACGAACTAGGCTCTGGTGAAAATATCAAGCAATCTTTATCTTCATAGCATTATTTGGCACTGGCAGAAGGCTCTGTGGTTATACCAGACACATCATCAACTTGAGTAGGTAGGTAGGTACCTACGTTGGGATTGGGTGGGACAGGACATGACATTAGGGATGCAAATAATAAAGTAGTACCTATGAAAATAACCCCTTCCTGATTAACACCAAAAATACCTCTGATGACGACCTCTGTGGCGCGGTGGGCGAAGGTCCGCCTGCAACGCAAGAGGTTGCGGGTTCGATTCCCGCCTTGGGACAAATATTTGTACGATCTGCAGGTATTTGTTCCGGGTGTTCTGGTCGTTTTCTATGTATAGTAAAAAATATCTATATATGTAATGTATTGTATTATGTATATCAGTTATCTAGTACCCATAACACAAGCTCTGCTTATCTAGGGGCTAGATAATGCTGTGTGAATTGTCCAGCATTATTTATTTTATTTATTTATTTATCTACTTACTTAATCATTTCTCCACGGAACAGAATTTCTTGGTTCAGTATTATGTGTGTTAGATGGACAAGTCTCATTCAAAAAACTGCCATGCCCCCTCGTCACCCAAAATTATTTCTAAATTTAACATTGTATTGTACTTTCAGAAATCGCGCAGACCCTCACGTCAAAGTGTATAGATTTCATGGGTGGAGTAGGCTTCACTCGCGACTTCCCGCAAGAGAAATTCTTCCGAGACGCCAAGATCGGAACTATCTACGAAGGTACAAGCAACATGCAGTTGCAAACCATCGCTAAATACATTGAGAAGGAATACACACACTAAATGGACATTAGACGCCCATATTATTGAAAAAAAAAAATAGTAGGACATTTGGGAAAATTTCCAATTTGCCCGAAATTCGTACAATTATAACAATTGAGATTCAAGCATAACCTTAACCATTGCTCTTGAATGTAAATAATACCTTATGATAATACCTTACCTAGCGTTGATATTCAGTTGCAAAATGCATTGTTAGACTAAAAAGATGATACTTAACCTACCTACGTAGAAAATGCATAAATGCGTAAAAGATATATAAAGTGACGTAGCTCACCCAAATTCATAGAATAAGTACCTATAATTTTTGTTCATTTATGTAAATATTTTGTGTTGGTATTAAGTACCTATTTTTTATTTAAATACCTACCTAACTAATTTAACCAACACTATTGTCATACGGTATTAATTATGTTATTCAAAGAAATCGAAATAATTTATTTAAATTTCTATGATGTTATTGTAAATATACAAAATCCATTCCTACCTTTTAGGTATCTATTTACATTTTTTTTTTAAGTTGAATAAAAATTTAATCATAATATTTGTGGGTTTATTTTCTTATGCTCCTTCTGAATACTAATCACTGGTTATTATTTTATATAAAAAAACAAAATGGGTTATATGTATAAGGATTTATTTTAACATTTCTAACAACTTAATTTCCTGTAAACTTATTGCTAATAATTGTACAATATTCCAATTAGCTAAACTAAACAGTTTTTTTATAAAGAATTGTAGGGGTTGATGCAAAAAAATTCATGATCATTTAGGATCATTAGGTAATTTAAATCCAACCATATTAGCAGTATCTTCTATCGATCGCTCTCCTTTTCCCTTAAACTCAACATTAATGGAGTTGTACAATCTTGAGTTTTCAAGATAATTACAGTAAGTTCTCGCTTTAAAGTGCATCTCGTCTACAGCTTTGCATAACTGCTGATCTGTAGTTTGGTGTTTCCGGTACTGGGATAGTATGTACTGAACCATTTGGTTGTCTGCTAGTTTTTTGGTTGTACTTTGTTTACGTAACTCCGATAGCAAGTGACGAAGGGTTATGAGCGCTGGTTTGGAGGTAATGGAGGCCATTGGTCACCTTTAACAAATCAGATGTTCAGCTTTTGAATCATGAGGGCAGTTATGAATTCTTCCGAGTTTTCGTAGTTTGGTTTATCACCCTTTTCCCAAAATTCTGGGTCGAGTTTTGTAAGATTGACTTTGGGGAAGTGATGGAGAGAAGTGTCATTGAAAATATCAGTGAACTTGAAGTTGTTTTTTAGTATTGTCTCATGAGTGTGAGGTTGTATTTTGTAAATATATGGTACTGATTCTGATATGATTCTACTAGGATGATTATCAATCAGTGTGCTGAAACTGTTACAAACAAGCAGGCAGTTATTCAACTTGACGCCCCAGTTACACCAAAGAAAATTGTTGGTTAATTGTTTAGGACAGTGTGGCAAGTATGCTAGGGTGATACCACTTTCGTCAGTTACATAACTGCCTTCATTGTTTTCTAGTATAACTACAAGTCCTAATTTACTAAGAATTTCACATTCACTTTTGTAAAATATCGGATCATGAACTGACACTTTAGGAACACTACAAAACTCTTTGATACACAGTAAGAGGGCCAATTGGTACCGAGAGATGTTACAATCCGATATGTGACCTAAACCAAAACAAATGACTTCTACAACGTTTTGGTCTTGTAAAACGGTACTCACAGCTTCGGAAAACTCTTTGAAATAGTCAGATATTCTCAATTCTTCCAAGGTAGTCAGTATTCGTCTGAAAATAAATATGATTATAACCTCTAAATTGTAAATATATTTTACAGAGTAAGCAAGGATATTTACCGGATAACTTTATCGACATCAATGTCAACTATTTCTTGCTGAATATTTACAGCTTTGTCCGGTATTTTGGTCTGTTTGTTTTTAGAATTTCGTTTATTTTTCACAAATTGAAAACCATCACGATCAGTTCCAGAATTTGACATCTTTGACATTGATAAATTGATTTGATTAAACATTTGACATTGGCAGTTGTTTGAGCACGAAAAACGGCGATGACGACGGCGGCGGCGGCGACGGCGGGGCGCGGGGCAGATTGATCGTTCGTGTTGGTGCGAGATTAAAGTTTTATTTGCTTTCTACGAGAAATAACATTTTTAGCGGAATAGTTATTTGATAGGCAAGGATGCAAAGTTGGTTTTTGGTTCGAGTACTTGTATTGAATCCTGAGCGTAGCGAGGGTTTCAAAGGTACGAGATGCAAAAGTAAATTTGCCGTTAATCATTTTCTCAAATCGAAACGTAGGTATGCTGTAATATTGGACAAAAATGAAGTTTTATTAAGTGTCTAAATCTCAATCACTAGATAGGTACAATGTTTGTATAAAATCATTGTATCTTGACTTGAGTTTGGGTGGAGTACCTACCTAATAGGTAGGTAATAAATTATTCAAGCTTCTTAGAAATATAAGTGAAAACAAGTTCGACGGCCTAGATCAAACCTCGTTTGGCCTCAATCCTCATTCCCACAGACGTCCTTCACTATTTAGGTTAGAAAAATTGCCTACCTAATAAACATTCAGACACTCCTCTGAATATCGAGTGACCATTGTCAATTGTGGTATTGTCCACCTCTGTATGGGACAATCAAATCTACGATTCATATCACGTAATAGTATTCGTTTCAACACACCGTAACAAGAATTCTACAATAATTTAATCTGTGGCCGTAGTTCCACCCGGTGACGTTATTATTCCATCGCACTTTGCCAAGGAACAACGTTTAAAACAAGGTTCGAAATTTAAAACTACCCGCGCGCGGCGGTCAAGTACTTTCTAGTTGAAGGGATTTCAATTCTAATTACGCGAAATGTAATTAAAATTCGTCTCAGCTCGTTGATTTTGTATGTAGGTAATGTGTTAATTTGTTTTGTTTGAATTTACATTAGAATTAGTTTAGTTTTGCCTTTGGTCGGAGTGTATCGTGTTTATGGGAAAGTGGTGACTATTGACGGGTTTGCTTGTGAGTAAAATGGAACGTTACTCAGTGAACCGGCGATCTAAAAGGACTAGTGGTGGACTGTTCTCTAGATTGAGGAGGAAATATGCAAGTGGGATCCTAAGAAGGCGCTCTTGGATCACTAATGGATACGATTTGAATGTAAGTAAACCTAAGACGAATATAACTTTTAAAACTATCATGGTTATTAACATTAAAGTCATTTAAATAATATTGGAAAACTCAAAAATCGAATCATGGTAAATATCCCGTTTTAAATGACTCTAAGACGAATATGACTACCTACCTACCACCCACAAAAAAAAACGCTTTTCTAACCCTATGTTTTCACCAAGTTAGAATACATGTATTTGACCAGTTGTGTGTAATGTTTTCGTTTTTTTTTTACATTGTTTAAAAGATGTTGTACAATACAAAACGTTTGATAAATGTATGTGTGAACCTTCTACATGTTTTGGACATGTTAATTGTAAAAAGTAAATAGTTTTAAACTTTGTCTGACAAGGATGAATAGATTGTAAAACTTGTTTTGTACTAGTTCAAAACAAGGCCCTTTTGAGGCCCTCGTTACCCATAAACTGTACCTACATTTATCTAAAACGCGCCTGTTTTTTGTAGTGAGAATGCAGTAAATGTATCAGACAAGTTTATAGTTCTGTCACTCCCTGTCCATCCAAAGGTTGCCTGGCAGAGATCGATCAAAGCGACAAGGCCGCCCATTGTACAATGCAATCTGTATAAGTAAGTTCTTTCCTGGCCTGTGTAGGTAGGTATCTGTCTTATTTGGTGTGCAACAATGAGTGGTTGTATTGTTTAAAACATGTCGTAGGGTTATGTGTAAACGCAGATGTGCTTGTTACTTGTATACTAATTGTTAGCTACTCAGTGTGACAGGAGTGTGAAAGGAGGATCCAGCTAGGTTGGGCAGCCTTCGGGAAACTACGTCGAGAGTCGAGTCTTCTCGTCATCCATACCGCAATGTTTGAAAACGAAAGTTTTCAATCAGTGCGTCCTACCCGTCATGACCTACGGAGCTGAGACGTGGACCTCACGGTAGAGCTGGTCCACCAGTTTAAAGTCCCCCAGCGAGCTATGGAGAGAATCATGCTCGGAGTTTCTCTGAAGGATAGGATTCGCAACGAATACTGCATCCGACAGAGAACCAAGGCTATCGACATAGCTCAAAGGATTATCAAGTTGAAGTGGCAGTGGGCTGGCCATATCTCGAACCGAAAACCGCTGGGGTAAACGTGTTCTTAAGTGGAGACCGCGACTCGGCAAACGTAGGACGCCCTCCGACCCAGGTGGGATGACGATTTGCGAAAGACTGCTGGCCGCAGATGCTGGATGCGGCAAGGTGAAACAGTGCGCTATGGCGCTCATTAGGGGAGACCTATGTCCAGCAGTGGACTAATTATAGGCTGATGATGATAATGACTTAGTGTGAACCAAACAACGTTTGAGGGAAGTAATTGACATTTTTTTATGCAACTAGTTGAAAACATGTTTCTTGGTGAAGTTCTATCTCCCCTCGTGACTAACAGGGGGACAGATAGAACTTTTTTGTCCCATTTGTCCCCTTAAAAGGACAGATCAGAGTGACAAATGGGAATAAACTAAAACCCCCCGTTTTATTCCAAATAAAACATAAGAGTCCCTTCAAACATAGATCTCTGACTGAGCAGAGTCACAGTAGGTAACTGGTAGTAAGTCATAAAGTCAGGTGGCAAGTAGTTCCATGCCTAATAATGTGTCATCTCGATATTTATATTCAGAGGACGTACTGACAGATGCAAATACGTACTACTGACACCATATTTGATGTAAATTACTTTCATTTCAATGTACCTAGTACCTACTTACATGAACAGGTGAGCTCCTTTCATTCATAAACTATAAAGCGGGTGTTGTTATTATTTTATAAGTAGCTTCATAGTACCTAGGCCCTCATGATTTTAAACAAAACATAACAAAGTTGGCAAAATTTCATACCTACATAAGCACATTCAAACTTAAGTACCTAGGTAGGTACATGTTTAAAAGCGGCATAAGTCTATGAACATTATTGGTCATTAGCATATACACACTTATACACATAATAAGCTGTCATCAAGCAAAATTTCCCACGTTTTTTATAATGAGTTGCGTAAGATGTCAATATCGGTAAGTATCTACTTATGAAAAATGACATGTACCTACAAAGGTACTTAGGTACTTATTCCTTATTTTCTTTCATATGTTTTGGTGTCTACTTTATACAATCCTTTTTCTTTTCGCCATTTTCCCACATTTGTTAATAAGTATCTTAAAATATTATGCGACTATGGCGCATGACGTTATAAGCATAGTGAAAAAATTCTATGTCTATGGTTATAAGTAATTTATTAAATACGAGCAGAGCCTATAAACTACGATGCCATTTAGTGAATAGGATATGTGTGGGGGTCCTAGCTCCTACTGTGATGTCCTACTCATAGGTCCTCCAAGTTCCAATTAAACAACTTGGACTGTATTACTGGTTCTTTATTTAATTTTAGGCTTTCTTTGAATTAGATACTGACTACTACATGATTTTCACGGAAATTGGCCCTATTAATAACATATATTTCCGTCCCGCCAGCGTAGGGGGGTAGGGCGAGCAAATTTTTATACATTTCAAAAATCTTAATAAAATTCTAACGCATAAATATTAATCGAAATATTTTTTTAACTAACTATTTGGACAACAAAATTTCCTAAAATTATTAGGAAATAACATATAGTGAAAGATAAAGTAGTTCACATTAACGGCTTTGAAAAGTACTGTTTTTGAGCCAATCTGCCCATGCTAGGAGTAAAGGCTCTTAACACTTTCATGGCTGAAAACACTGAGTACGATATGCAACTACAGTTAGAAATAGAATGCGAGGCGAAATAGCGATTAAACACACACTACCTATCTTCAGCTCCCGGCTCCGTCCGCCACAATAGGGATAAGATATCGCATTCAGAGCGGAACAGGGCAGACCAACGCAAGCCCAAAAATCAAAGAAAAAAATCAGTTTTTGTTATAATCCATTAATTAGGACATTATTTGAGAAAAACACCAAGTAGTTCAATTACCATGCTTATTCTCAAGATCTTAACTTCGGTATTTATAGAAAAAATAAAGTTTTACTAAAAATTTGAGTTAACTTTGCTATTTTTTATTGAGAAAATTTTATGGAATCGTATTTTAGAAACTTATGGCATAGAATAAGTCCTGCACTTTACCATACCTAATTATTATAAATTTTAAAATTAAATATTCAGTACTTTGGAAGATATTGACATCCGGAGTTGATTTGGGTGGTATAGGTCCATATCCTTTCATTATTTTGTACATCCTTTTCTAAGTCACGCACAGCAAAACAAAAATAATGGGTATAATTATTTGAAAAACTTATTAAACTGTGTTTTGTAGGTGTGCAAGTAAATATACTTTTATTAATGATGGTTACCGTCTTCTTCACGCTTTTATAATCTCACTTTCATTACTAATTTTCGAGGTCACTTCTAATTAATTCATCCGGTATTCTATCAAAAATGCAATCTCAGCTTGGAGTACCTACTTCCATTGCATCTACAAAACTGACTTGATAGGAACTTATTCTAACAGCCAAGCAAAAACCAATTTTACATCTAAGGTTATTCGGATAGATATTGCATGTTACTGATCCATTGCGATTGCGACAGTCGGCTACAGTCATTTCATACTTATAAACATTACGTTCCGCGGTTAGTTGAACACGATGTTAGAAGGGAAAGGTTCGTGTTTTACACCGGAAAGCGAATGAAATAAAAATCAGCGAGAAAAATAACGACCCCAATAAAAATATCACGTGTAAAAAAATGTGTTTCCGACATGAAATAAAACTTCAATCACAGAACTCGCAAAAATATAATTCGATATTTAAAATTTAAATTTGTGTGACGGATTGATTAGTGCTTTTCGGCATAGACCAGAAGAGGTCGGAAGTGATAATGCCCCAGATTTTCTTCAAAAAAGTGATGGTGCTGCAGGAACCTGGCGCCTTCGAGGTAAGCTACTTTCACTTTCCGGCGTGTGACTATGGCGGACAAAGTCCTAGTGGATTTACTTTATATTTCTTCTTATTTTCCTTGGAAAGGACTTTCAGTTTGTTTATAATAATAATCAAAATTTCAAATATCTGGAGAGACCATTTAATAGTGCGTTACAGTACCTTGTGAGCCTTCTACCGTAGAAGGCTCACAAGGTACTGTAACGCACTATTAAAGGGTCTGATCAACTTGTTTGTACTACATAATAAAATAAATAATGCTGGACAATTCACACAGCATTATCTAGCCCTAATCTAAGCAGAGCATGTGTTATGGGTACTAGACTGAAATACATAAATAATAAAAAACGTATATAGTTTTTTTTTATTATACATTGAAAACGACCAGAACCCACACAGATAAAGTATCATTTATTTAGTAATTTCAATATTAGATGGGCGATCTGCACTGACATAATTATACCTACCTACATTTAAATGACATAAATATTATGCATTATTTACCTTATCTCAATTATTAAAATTCACCAAGAAATTTGTCAAATACCTATATGATATGACTCATTCACAATAAAAACTTTATGCTCCTACCTAACTATAAACATTAAATGCATTTTATTATTGATTATTTATACCTAACTATATGATGCCAATATCATTGTCAATACAAAGGTTGATAGTGCTAAAAGTTAGTATTGTTTGGTTGGTTGCAATATATTACTCACACACCTACATAGAATACTTGATCAGCTATTATCTAAGTACTAGTTTTTTGTTTAATTTCATAGAAGTTGAAATACATTTATTTATAACATAAATACAATACAACAATTAAAATCAAGACACACTTATAGAATAGATACTTAAGTAAGTATATAAAGTAGTTTTAAAAAGGTCCTAACGCAGCATAATGCTGGCTAAGATCCCGTAAGAGACCTAGCCAGAGTTCGTTTCCGGAGCGGAAACGTCCGATTTGAATTCGATTCTGCGAACGCTATTTTGATTTCGTTGCGGATTGATGATCGAAAGTATGAAACTCTCATATCAAGGAGCCGAATTCGAATGTCAAAAGTTTTCGAATCCGCTGGTTTAAAATAGCGTTCTTCGACAAAGTTTTCGATATCGAATCCGAAGGCCTTTCCGAAGGATTAAAATACCCCTGCTGGTCTTCCGTTAGAACCTGTACAGGTGACGTCACGAACTTGCCTAAGCTATACAATACAATACAATACAAAACACTTTATTGTACACCAGAAAAAGAACATTACAAAAAGACATAACATGAGACAAGTACAATGGGCGGCCTTATCGCTTAAGCTGTGTACAATACAAGAAACATTTAAAAAGTAGAAAAATAATAAAATTACCTATTTATCATAGAAGTATTGCAATATCAGTACCAAAAAAAATACAAAGATGTATAATTATAGAATGTTGAATCAATTAAATCGTTATGCATATATTTGACTGGCAATCAAAACATTGAGGATGAACCCAGTGGGTTGTGTAATAAATTATCTTCCTACATAAGTATTTTGGTTTGGCGCAGGCATCGACAATGTCGATGGGCGCAGGCGCCTGTCAAAACAAGGTGTCAAGGTTCAAGATTTACAATTAATTCATTATTGAACAATGCAGTTACGTAATTAAAAGAAATTATTGAGAACCTAGCGTGTTTGCTTGTGAAAATAGGACTAGACTTAGTACTCACTGGATTCCCGTGGTTAAAAACTCGAATTACATAGAATTTTATTTTTTTCTTTGTTTCTTTCTAAGTGAAAATATGACTATGAAAAACAATAAGGTATCTAACCTACTATAGAAAAAAAATATGAGATTGCACTGTTTTGCACAAAATTTGTTCGATCTCAGGAACCCTGCTGCGGTCTATTGAATTGACTTATGTTTTGATTCGTAGGTTATTACTAATTACTTGGTTCTTTTTGACAGTTTTTTCATAAGTTGTGTAGTTTTCTTGTAATAGGTAAGTAATAAGCAAAAACATTTTTGCGTTTGTTCCAAAAACGCATGCTCGCTCATATGGACGCGAAATCCTATGCCTTTTCTTTTCACAAAATGGCGCACATTGCGCCCTCTTAATACCAAGTACATCACTCGATGTTTTGTTTTAAAGTGTGTTTGTTAAGTACATATATGCTATCAAACGTAACATTGGTTGATCAGCAGGTACCTACCATCTATGAATTACTTTCGTGAATATAATATTTCGAGTAAATTGTAATACATATTTGTATTACAATATATCGATTGTTATAGGTTTACACGGGCAACCTACGCAATAGTAAAAATCGTTAGTAATTATTAATCGTTAGTAGTTATTAATTTGTCAGAAATATACATCAATATTTCGCTTCCTATGGACTTCAACACGTATCCTTGCTTTACTAATAAAGCTTTGTGAGTATTGAAGTACTATTACTAGCACCTTTAATATAACCCAAGCTTGGGAGCATGTCACTTTCAATAAATAAATATTAGAGGTATTCCTCGTACGTAGCGCACCCAGATGAATCGCACCCAGATGAACCGCACCAAAGTACTTCCACATAGCGCACCCGTTAGGTGCGCTTCATTCAAAGTTTTTATTCCTCGTTGCGCACCCATAACAATGAAGGGTCTAGTGATAGGGTTGTTTTCATCTAATTAGTAACCTATAGGTGGAAATTTATAATTGGCTTTGAACTTACATGTACCCAGTATGTAAATAAATAAAATTAGGATTTTGGTAATTAAAAGTACCTAATAGAAATATTTGTAAAGCACCGGTGAGCGCCATCTACGTACAGTTCAAAATTAGAACTTTATTTTAAGTTCACCCTGGTCACAGATAAGGTAATGTTACCCCTGACGACCTCAGTGGCGCAGCGGGCGAGAGTCTGCCTGCGACGCAAGAGGTTGCGGGTTCGATCCCCGCCTCGGAACAAATTTGTGTACGATCTGCAGAAATTTGTTCCGTTGGTCTGGGTGTTTTCTATGTATAAAAAAACAAAAAAACTATCTATGTAGTGTATAATATTACGTATATCAGTTATCTAGTACCCATAACACAAGCTCTGCTTACCTTGGGGCTAGATAATGCTGTGTGAATTGTCCAGCATTATTATTATTATATTATTAAAAAAAAAAAATACCCCTGGTGTTGTCTCCATTCTCTAGTTCACTTCACTTCACTGCAGGATATTGGCCAATAAACCATTTGCATACTAAGTTCTTAGGTAAAGTTATACCTACCTGTGTATGAGTGGGAACCTTATTGCAACAGCTTCGACGTCGATTCATGATATATACAGGTTTGCTTGTTAATTAGCTTTTTAATGGTCTATTAGTACCTACTAGACGACAAGAACTATACTGCACTTTACTATGGACTAGCGTTTGTTCGCAGCTTCAATTATGTGGTACGTAAGTAAATAAACTTAGTCTAAAATAATATGGAAAATGTAAATGTACTATCTATAACTGTAGCCTATTTCTACCTGAGTATAGTAGTGCAAGAATGCCTATAGTTTTGGATTTACTATTAAAATGAAATATAAAAAAATCATAGTGGCATTACATTAGGTACATAAAGTGTTAAAGAATTTTTGAAAATTGTTAAAGCTAAGCAATATTTTGTCTGTCGGTCCGGTAAACTAAAACTCCATCTAAATCCGAAGTGAGTAGTGGGTGTAGTGGCTAGCTTGATATGTATGGTATGAAAAATGATAAAATAGAACGACAAAGATTCTACAAAAACAAAGAAATTGTTAGGCATATTTTTACACAAGAACATGTAGTCATAATGTACAGATCAACTAAAACTGATGTTGCTTTTGTTATTAAAATTCTTCCGTTTAGTTGGAACCCAGGTTCATAGAAGTTAACCAAACATATAGTTAAATACAAATGTTATAAAAACTTTTAAAAAAATAATATTGGATAATTCACACAGCATTATCTAGCCCTAAGAAAAAGAAGAAGAAGATAGATATAGTCTTACTATACATAGAAAACCAATTGTCCCGGGGCGGGAATCGAGCCTGCAACCTGCTGCGTCATTATCATCCTTGGCCATTATCGGCAAGGATGATGGGCAAGGTTATATTTATATGTATTTATGTGCCTATTACTTATTGTTAAGTAGGTACCACATTATGTACGAGTTTGTGCACTAAGTACACCTTTTGCGTGTGATAAAGTGAGGTCGCACAGTATCTACCTGCAATCAAACCATGTCAATCCATATTAGAGGGGAGTTATAGATGTATTAAAGGTTGCCATTCACGGTAAAGCGGTCGCTGTGGAGTTTATTTTTAAGGTCATGTGATTGACCTTTGACCTTGACTTCAATGACCGACTGAATGATGAATTTATGTGTGACCTTAATTAAGGTACTTAATAAATTTTATTTTGAACAAGTTGGGGTTTGTTGGGGTTGATGACAGAAACTTTAATTATTTAGTGCGAAGTCAAGGTCACTGACCTTTTTTGTGAAAACGTTGGTATTTGCTAGGGCATCTCGGCATCGGACTACATTCAGCATAACACTCAGCCAACAGTCATCACACATCAGTCATACACATCACATTCTGCAACAAAAAAAAGCATAAAAAACTAGTTAATAATAATCTATAATACAACACCGATGTTCTTTCGGTTCCATCTCATTATTTTCCCATTTGATCATTTTAGTATAGATAATCACTTTCTGTCATACCCATTTCATCAATTAAACACCGTTCTTTACTGTTCATTCTCACTAAACCTTCATTTTGGTTCCCATTTGATCATTCCACGACGCTGCTTGACAGTGAATAGCGATCTTTATTCGAAGGTAACTTACTCGTATGGTCACGTACCATTAGCGAACCAATCAGACCGCGGCGGCCCCGTTGCGTAACTTGATTGTACAGATTGGGAATGGAAACTTACTCGTTGACAACTAGGTACTTAGATGACTTTTGTCCGGCATCAGACACGAGAGCGGTTATTTTCGTTCGTGTGAACTGGTAGGTCTTTCTTTGACAGTTCTTATAGCATTCTCTACCCAGCTTCTGCGGTAAAACGACCGACGTGCGGTGCGACCCACAGGGGCGCGCCGTTTATGTCGCTGGCTAGGGTCAACTTTCTATAAGTAGGCATTTTCCGGTGTAAGTACCTAGTACCTACAGTACGCGTTTGTGAGTTTTTGAAAAAGATTATTGTTAAGCGACTATTGGCTTTGATCATAGACCGGTTAAGACTAACATGGTATTCGCTACCGAGAGCGCTACCGAAAGCCGATTTGGTAGGTATGCTTGCAACATTTCCGACGGGATGACGCGAAAACTAGCAAAATCTTTCGCTGCCTCACTGGGTACTCTGGGTAGCGAATACCGCGAAAGTCATACATAACGGTCAACGCCTAAAGTCGCTGAAGAATTTTCAAAAACTCGTAAACGTGTAGGCACTGTAGATAGGTAGGTATCTACTACAAGGTTCATAAAGGATGTTAACGGGTTAACTACGAACCTTATTTGTGATGGAAGAACACCAATTTTCATCCCTTAACGAGGGACTGCTTGGTGTTCTTCCAAAACAAATAAGGTTCGTAGTTAACCCGCTTACATCCGTAATGAAGGTTGTCTCAGTTGTATCTCAAAATCACTGAATCATCTAAAAATGCTCGGTGGTTATTAGATAGGAGCTTCCTTACTTAAATTAACTTACATTATCTTAGTTAAATAGACTTGCATGCGATGCACGATGCACAGCCATATGCAGAAAACAAAAAAGTCAAATAAAATTAAGCCACAGCACAAAGGACGTCGTTTGTAGTCTCTGTGACGTGCTAAGGACACACAATAAAAGAAAACTTGATACATTATCTGAGAAATTGAAATCCTGCAAGAAGAAATCGACTTTACAGGTTGAGATACAAGCTTGAGATTGAAGTGTGATCCTGTCACGATGCTATAAGATGTGACGTCACACGGTAATGTGAACAATTTCCAGTTCTATATTTAGTTAGAGAGGAAAGGAAAAAGTAGAGAAAACAAAGAAGAAATTGATGACGCGACGACGACGGTTCAGAGTAGTAACTGGCAGATGCTGATGGATTGAGTGCCATGGGAAAATGACATGTAGGTATAAGATACAGTAAGAGGTTTAGTTTTTCTCCTGAATTCTGTTTATAATTTTAAATAATTTAGGTACTTTACTTAGAAAACATATTGTTCGAAGTAACATTACTTAGTTTGTGGTTCATTCATCATCATCATCAGCATGTAGTCCACGCTGGACATAGGCCTACCCTAATGAGCGCCATAGCGCCCTGCCTTCAGCTTGCCGCATCCAGCTACTGCCAGCAGTCGTTCGCAAATCATCATCCCACCTGGTTGGAGGGCGTCCTACACTACGTTTGCCGAGTCGCGGTCTCCACTCAAGAACACGTTTGTATTCCCAGCAGGTTGTCGATCCCTTGGCCACAGATTAGGTATTGTTACTTCGCCTCGGCACTCAATCCATCAGTACCTACTGATAAGATCTCCTTTAGGTACAGATACGTAAAGGCCAAGGGCTTTCAACTTCTGCAAACTGAAGACTTGAGTCAGAACCTGAAAGATAGATAATATCCGCTACCAGTGTAAAACCACTATTAAATACTCAGAAAAAGGGGTTTCCTATATTGAGTATTTAAAACAGCTATAGGGTAATTAGATCTGTTTTAAAAGGAAACTTGTAGAAACCACATTTTTAGACAAATAGAATACAGGGCGTGTGTTTATTCGATGCAGGTTTCCCAGCCTTCCCTTTTCGTCTATGCAAGGAACATCCTGTTTATACTTCTTTTCATGGGTAAGTAGGTAAAGTTAGTTAGGTACTTAGGTAAGCAAGTTGAGAGGTTGTGTGAAAGGTGATTAGGTGATGCAATCGCTGGTTTTTGGTGCAAATCATTAAAGGAACATGAAAAACAATCATTAATACTTAGGTACCGTAGAAAATCAAAAAGTCGTAGGTACCTATCTACCGTTTTAAATAAACGAGATAAGTTATTAGCAAAATTACATGTAAGTTTTAAAGATTTTAAAAACATATGTAGATAACCTAACCTAACGACATTGTAGTACTATGTTTTTTATAGAAGTTTTTATTTTAATTTTAAAAGTTTATGTTAACATTGTCGCTGTCTCGCTGTACATCCGCTTTTCACTTACACCAAAGCTAAAAGGTCGGATGCTATCACGCTCTTTGTTATGACAACTTGAAATCATGTTTTCTCTTTTTAGATAGGTAGGTACGTGACGAAGCACAATCCAATAGTACGAAATTCATTGATGTATTGGTTGCATAATCGATAGATTTGTTGCATGGTATCTAACACCATTCATAAGTAAAAATCATCATTACTAAGCCGAGTAGGTACCTACTGACCGGTGTTACGGGGTAATGTGCCATTCGCAATCAAACTCCGTAATTTTACACTGTTTTTAAGAGCGGGCCTAATGCAAAAAATTGTGAAAAGGATAGGCATAGGATTTCGCGTTCATAGGAGCGGGACAGAGTAAAGCAATGTCAGTGCAAAAATCAAGTTTTTGCTTCTTTTCTAGTAATGATTCAAAATTTAAGCATTAAATAGAAAAACTACACGATTACTTAAATAAAACAGTAGTCTGGCTATGTAATTCGTAAAAAATTATATGTTTTCGTCGCTGATACTTTAGAGCATTTCAATTAAAACAGTTTTTTTAAAGCGATTTTTGTATAATTTTTTGTAAAGAAACCAGTTTATTTTTCAAAATTCTATTCGATTACTCGACTTCTATGGATTTTTCCCCTACCTATCGTATTTTTTTAATTAGAATATTTAAGTTCGTTACCATAGATGTAAGGATTTAAAAAATACACAATTTGCTTGATTTTTGCATTAGGCGCACTCTTAAGTTTTGCGGGAAAAATACCTACTAATCCTTCGGGAAAACTTATCCCTCGGGGCTTTGTTATGCGACCATCTCTATATAGGTATCATTCTCTATACAAAGCGCTGTATAGGCAATTTTAAAATAGATCCATAATTGACGGAGATTTTGACGAACATTAATACAGCAGAACATGGAATCCTTTATTTCGTAATCGTTTTAAATAAATTAAATAAAATAATGCTGGACAATTCACACATCAAGCCCCAAGCTACACAAAGCTTGTGTTATGGGTACTAGATAACTAACACATTTTATATAATATTGAATACAATACAATAACACTTTACTGTACACCAGAAAAAGAACATTACAAAAAGACATTACATGAGACAAGTACAACGGGCGGCGTTATCGCTTAGAAGCGATCTTTTCCAGGCAACCTTTGGATGCAAAGAATTATATGAATATAAGAAAGGCAGGGGGTGTACAAGAGATAAAATCAACATAAACATAACAGAATATTAAAAATCATAATTTTATTAAATAAATATTACAAATTACCTAACTCAATATAATATTCGTACAATACATAGATAGATGACCAGAACACCCTGAACCAATGTCTGCAGAACGTACACACATTTGTGCCGAGGCGGGAATCCAACCCTCAACCTCCTTTGTCGCAGGCAGACCTTCACCCACCGAGCCACAGAGGTCCTCGACAATCCACAGAAATTTTAATCCACCTCGGGGTTACAGAGTTGCGCAACAGAGGTCGTCAAATGGGTAAATAAAAATCGAGAAAAATTACGTCACTTTGACATTGAATCCGTAAAATAATTAAAATTAATTCCTTCAACATCAAAAAATTACGCAATGCATGGCGATGCGATGTCATTATGGTCTATTCTACCCTAGACAACAATCCCCATGCTGGGCCTACAGCCCCCCTAGCACGGGGATTGTTGTCTAGGGTAGAATGGAGAAAAATTACGTCACTTCGTCATCGAATGCGTAAATTGTTTGAAATGCATTCCTTCAACTTCAATAATGTACGCAATGAATGTCGATGCGATGTCATTATTGTCTATTCTACCCTAGAGAACTCTCTTGCTTGGCCTACTGTGAGTAAATTCTTTTTCTTGATGGTAATTGGTGAGATGTTCAACTGTCTTATCTAAACAGTGAGTTTATTTGACAACAAATAGAACGGATCCGTTACTGGCTGGCGAACTCTGAACAATGATGATAGAGGTTTCACTTTTTACGAATTTCACTTTACCTAAGTTGTAATAACTAAGTTTTGTCGTTTTGCGGTTGGGAACCACTTTACACATCAGTTTAAAAAAAAAAAAACATCCTTTCCTATCCCGGGCACTCTGTTGGTCACGGCTTAATATACCTAATACGCGTATAATATAATTTATAATACTTTTCTATCTTTATTAACAAAGAAAATATCAATCAAATTTTAGAATTAAGTTAAAACTAGTATTAACAATTGAAACAGTTGAGCTAACTGCAGACTGTTGCAAGCAATCTACGACAGTTGAAATTTAGACACAGATGATGTATTTCTGTTGCCACTATAACAACAATAAATACTAAAATACAGAATAACATAAACAAAAAAGTTTTTTTTTGTTTGTTGATCGATATAGGCAACAGGTAGACGCTTGAAATATTCACGGAATATTTAGTTATATATTTACTTTAAAAATTAATAATTAAATAAAAATAAAACAAATATTGAAGGATGTGCATAGGTACAACAAACGGGATATTTTTGCTTTTGCTTTTCTAGATAATGGTACGGAAATATTCGTGCGTGAGTCCGACTCTCACTTGGTCGGCTGTATTCTTATTTCATTTTGTATTTATATATATTAATCATGTAGCTTTAATACTTATTTTTTTTGCTATTGTAGGTATAGAGATTGATTCCGAAGTGGTCCCATAAATATTTTAGACCCGAAGGATTAGGTATTTATTCCGCAAGACTTAAAACAGTTTAAACTTAAGGGATTCGAGGTCAGTTTTAGTTTTTTGTTATTTATGACGATCCGAGCCTACAGCATTTCTATAGCAATCATGCACGTCAAAACATCAGCCCTCCAGAAGTCGTAGAACTAATAAGCATAAAGGCGTTAAAAGAAAGTTCTTTACATAAACGATGATTTAACACGTAAAATTGTTACGTAAAACTAACTAGGTAACCGACCGCTACAAAGCGTCGTGAACTTGCGCGTTTATTTCACACGAATTCATCGCAAGATCTTTGAATTAATCGCAAAGTGATTTTGATAAAAAGATAATTTTGGGAGAAAGAAACGTCGGACGCTCAGTTGCAAGGTGGGTGGACGACATAGTACGCGTCGGCAATGGAGGCCGTTAGCACAGGACCGTGGTGGATGGCACAAACTGAGGGAGGCCTATACCCAGCAATGGGTAAAATCCGGCTGCGGATGATGATGATGATGATTTTGATAATCATCAAACTGACTCGTGACTGTGATTGGAGTTCTAAAATGATTTTGTTCCAGGTCTGTGATTCTTTTAGGGTTAAGCTCGCCTTTGCGAAACCTCTCTAGCAGTAAAATAACGAATTAAGTCTGTCATGGAAATGGAATCTCTTTCCGCAAGTGAAAAAAAAAACGAAATTTTTAACTGTTCTGGAGATTACCTTTTATAAAATTTTGATTAACAAAAAAAAACTACAATCAAATAATAGAATTAAATTAAAACAGTGACAGGAGACTCCCGCCGGGTCCGGGTCGTTCTTGGAGGAAGGTTTGCCATCGCTATACAGCGAGGTAAAGTGATATTTTTGATTTCGGTCGCTTCGGTATGTGTAGACTAAAGTAAGATAGATAGATAGATAGATAGATAGAAAATACTTTTATTGCACACTTAAGCTAAAAACAATTTACAAATAAAACACATAAACAATAAGTGACAATTGGCGGTCTTATCGCTCAAGAGCGAAGAGTAAAGCGACGAAGAAACCTTTAGCCTGTTAGTTGTTATTTTTCGAGTTGGAGCAAAACCCGCCCAAGCTTTATTATCTTCTAGATAATCTGATATTTTGTAGTAAGCCCTTTTGCACAGAAAGGTTTTTACAATTTGTTTAAATTTACAATTGAAACTAATTGTCTAAGTACCTACAGTACCTATGCAGTAATAAATATATAATATTCTATTACTTATTAAAAAAAAAACTTGTATTTACAATTAAAATAATTTAGCTAGCTGCAGACTGTTGTAGTAGTATTATGACGACCTCTGTGGCGCGGTGGGCGAAGGTCCGCCTGCGACCCAGAAGGTTGCGGGTTCGATTCCCGCCTCGGGACAAATGTGTGTACGATCTGCAGACATTTGTTCAGGGTGTTCTGCTCGTTTTCTATGTATAATAAAAAATATCTATCTATGTATTGTATTGTTATGTATATGAGTTATCAGTTATCTAGTACCCATAACACAAGCTCTGCTTAGCTTGGGGCTAGATAATGCTGTGTGAATTGTCCGGCATTATTTATTATAATTTATTATTACCTATTAATAGGCTTTAGGATCCCACTTCAGAGTAAAGGCCTCCCTTTCCTTCTTCCAGTTTTCTTCAATAATAGGAAGTTAAACATATTTAAGTATGTAGGTACATTATTTTGTTTTAAAAGCTTGAATTAGCACATTAATCTTGTGAAAGTACGCTCGTAAAAGTTGTTTTATCTCGTTTAGTACTTCCTAAACGAGTATTTCCTCTGTCTTTCACATTGCAAGTTTATTTGTTTTTATAAAGTGTATTAATAGGTACTTCTTTTTCAAAAAGTCACTATCATGTCTTTGTAGATAAAAAATTTAGAGAGGATTTGTTTGTTCAATTGATTCTAGCAACAAATAAAAAATCCTTATACCAAGTTTAATTGTTTTGAAAACCTCAAATTCCTTAGTATATTGTTAGGGTTCCGTACCTACCCAAAGAGTAAAACGGGACCCTATTACTAAGACTCCGCTGTCCGTCGTCCGTCTGTAAAAAAACAACCTCAATTGACTTAGTAAGACTACAAACACAAGTAACCACAAGTACCTTGCGTATTTTAAGGTCAGTTAAGAAGTTACGACATTAAACTTATTAAAACAGTTTGCCTTCAAGTAAAAATACAAGCTTTACATTTCGAAATTAGATTAATTAATAGGTGCTACATTTAGTCATGTTATCTTTTATAGAACCTGTCCTTTCTGACATTACTGATTGGTCAACAGACACTGGTTAAAACCCCTAAAGCAAAATTGTATGTTACTTTTAACAGGTTTGTTTTAAGAGGCCTGCGGGTGACGATTTGACCATACAAACGTACTACCGATTTGTAATTCAAGCATATTTCCACCATTATCATGTTGTTTTTCGTATTCGAATAGTATTTATTTGACGACCTCAGTGGCGCAGCGGGCGAGAGTCTGCCTGCGACGCAAGAGGTTGCGGGTTCGATCCCCTCGGAACAAATTTGTGTACGATCTGCAGAAATTTGTTCCGTTGGTCTGGGTGTTTTCTATTTATAATAAAAAAATATCTATCTATGTAATGTATAATATTACGTATATCAGTTATCTAGTACCCATAACACAAGCTCTGCTTACCTTGGGGCTAGATAATGCTGTGTGAATTGTCCAGCATTATTTATTTTATTTATTTATTATTTATCTAGGTCCCTGGGTATTTTTTTTCTTAATAATTCACACCTATAATGAATTGTAAGCAACATACAACATGCAGTTTTGCATAACTTTACGTCGAAAATTACATGTTTTCGTCCTATTTGATTTGTATTAAAAACAAGAATACCTTACGTTTTGTTTGATAAAGAACATAGCTTACATTGTCTAGTTACAGAATAACAACACCATGTCGAAAATACAAAAAGTTTTCAGTCATCATTTTTGGTATTACGGAACACAATAATTTACGAATTGTAGTTGCGAGCAGCTGTCGCCGAAGCCTTAAGGTATATGATGCCAGTTTGTGAATAGGATAGGGATAGGATTTCAAATTTAAAGAAGCGGGACAGAGCAGAGCGGCGGGCGACATTTGTTTGCATAGGTAATTAACATGGTGACGAAATTAAAAAAACTTGCGATTGATAGATGTGTGTGCATTTTTTAATTTCACAAAACCGTACTAAGGAACGATTTTAAAATGAATTTTTAAATTCTTTTTACTCTGTCCCGCTCCTATGAACGCGAAATCCTACGCCTATCTTTTTCAAAATTTTTTGCATTAAAAGACTCTCTCTCTCTCTCAAAAGACGGATAATTCAACGAAAATATATGTAAAACTACATGCAACCGGACATAGAACCTCCTCATGAAGCCGTTAAAAATAAAATAAATGCCTGGACGAAATATCGGTTTGTTCCCATTTGTCACCCTGATCTGTCCCCCTTAGGGGGACAGATGGGAAAAAAAGTTCTATCTGTCCCACCGTTGCAAATAGGGGGACAAATAGAACTTTTTTTTATTTAAAAAGTTCTATCTGTCCCCTCGTGACTAACAGGGGGACAGATAGAACTTTTTTTAAATTAAAAAGTTCTATCTGTCCCCCTTTTGGCAACGGTGGGTGGGACAGATAAAACTCTTTCAATACATTACAGTTTTATATGTCAAAGTGACAGCAAATGTCAAAAATGAAAGGAGATGTCAATAATGACAGGAAATGTCAAAAATGATGGAAAATATCAAATATGACAGGAAAGTATATAACTCTTTATTCAGAAAGAAAATAACAATCAAATAACAAATTTAAATTAAAACTAGTATTTACAATAGAAACAATTAAGCTATCTGCAAACTGTTGCAAACAATCTACAGGTAGCTCAACTGATCCATGTCAATACCAGTTGGAAGCGTGCCTAAGACACTGGCTGCATTGCCCCGTTGTATAGCAATGCTGATGCGCTGTGCCAGATACTCACCAGCTCTCGGGTCACGCGTCGCTTCGACCAGACGCTCAGATAATTTTTTAAAAACCCGGAGAGCCTCGGTACCCCACGAACCTAGGGTCTCGACTCCAAGGGGAGCAAATGTGTAGGCTCTGTCGAGACCTGCATATTTGCGCCTCTTGAGATCTTCGGCTAAATCTGCCGCCGCACCAGCCCTCACGGAAGTCCTAGGAAGATGGGAAGGCGCGAGTGTGTCGACATATGTAGCGTCCCACACAATAGGCCTCCCCAACTCCCGTGGGACTAGAGTCATGCCGTCAGGCCTCTTACCATCGTCACGCAACACACCATTCGGTTCGAGAATAACTGGTACGTTAGCGGTGGTAAAGGCCCGCCGGATGATGTCGTTCAGGCTGGCATGACGAGATATCCGACCGGCAGCCCTAGTACACGATAATCTGTGATGACCGAGCTGTTCGACAGCAGTACCGCACTGGCATTGATGAGGCGCGCAACACCTTGCACCCAACCGAAGACAAGTTGCGACACGGAAAGTTACGGGATCCAATAAAGTGCTAGTGTTTGCATGTATTGACAGGAAATGTCAATACATGCAAAATCTATGCATTTTCAATGACAGCTATCAAAATAATTGTAAGACTCTCACCGTCAGAACTCAGAATGACTGATTATTTTTTTGGCAAAATGATTTGTTTCTTGTTTATTTATCGTTTCTTAATATGAAAGAAACTGGTTAAATGTGTATAATTAGTTTGCAGGTACGGCAATCGCCAACGAAGTCGCGGGTACAGCTAGTATTGTAATCCTTACTAATATTATAAATGCGAAAGTGTGTTTATTTATTTGTCCTTCCTTCACGCCCTAACTAAGCAACCAATCGACTTGATTTTTGACATAGAATTAGTTGAAAGGATGGAGTGGTGAGTAACACACTTTTATCCTGGTAAAACATCTAATTCCCAAGGAAGATTTATGGGAATAATCCCCCTAGAAATGTTAAAATCTAATTTAACGCGGGTGAAACCGCGGGGAGCAGCTAGTAATAATAAAAATACGAAAGTGTGTTTATTTGTCCTTATATTATATATATTGTAGAGATATTAGGTTTCGATCATCTATTTTGACTAGTTTAGATTAATAGTGACGAAATGACTTTTGAATTTGGAATATTATTTAATTATAAAACCGCAATTTGCTTCGATAAATTACTTGCCATTAATAAAATAAATAAATAATATATTGAAATAAATGTTGCTACTACTTAAGTTACACAATTGACCATTCATGTCTATTCTGTTATTTTTTTAGTTTTCTGTATTCCGTAGGTATTGTCAAGAGTGAAATTTTCTGTCATTTTGACAGCTGTCATCAAAATATAGATTTAGTTTTTATTTAGACTTTAGAATTATAACTAACAGGTTAGGTCTGTCATTAATTACATTAACTGTCGTTCTGATGCGACTTACAATTATTTTGACATTTCCTATCATTTTTGACATCGCCTTTAATTTTTGACATTTTCTATCACTTGGATGTAATTAATGGTGCCGAAGTTCCTTAACGTAATGGTGGGACGAAAGGGATACTAATATTTTAAATTCTTGTGTCAGTTTTTCTTCCACGGTAGGAAAAATGGTGACCAATAGAACTATTATTTATTGTAAAAGTTTTATCTGTCCCATCATTGCAAATAGGGGGACAGATAGAACTTTTTTAAATTAAAAAAGTTCTTTCTGTCCCCTTGTGACTAACAGGGGGACAGATAAAACTATTTTTTATTTAAAAAGTTCTATCTGTCCCCTTGTGACTAACAGGGGGACAGATAGAACCTTTTTTTCCTATTTGTCCCCCTAAGGGGACAGATCAGGGTGACAAATGGGAATAAACCGAAATATCTACCTTCATAAAATTAAGATTGACACAAAACTTAACTGGTTTCTTAATAATGTGGATATCCTGTTAATGGCCTTGATACAATTCAA
Source organism: Eupithecia vulgata (assembly GCA_946478455.1). NCBI lineage: Eukaryota > Metazoa > Arthropoda > Insecta > Lepidoptera > Geometridae > Eupithecia > Eupithecia vulgata. Next base: position 2,842,035 of record OX297869.1, on the reverse strand, counting down.
CAAGTCTTTTTACTACAAGGATGCAATTATGCAAGAATGAGAGTGAACGTTAAATTTAATAATTTTAAATGATACTGTTTGACAAAGATAAATTTATAGATACGGCACGTCGTACAAACTGGTAGGTATGAATTGTGATGTGAACACAAAGGCTTGGTAATGAGAAAATAAAATCAGATTGGATAAAGTCAGGCAATCTGTATTATCATGAGATGACAAGTAGATAACGAAAATAATATTCATCAGGTGTACGTACAGGTTCATAGTGAGTTTAAAAAAATATCTTCTTTATAGTATACTTACTAGATTATAAAAAAAACGTTATTTACACGTTTTATGCTCTTAGTATTTTTTAATTTTTAATAGTCACACTTATAAATAATAAATGGGTAAATAAATAAATAATGCTGGAAAATTCGCACAGCATTATCTAGCAGCCCCAAGCTAAGCAGAGCTTAGCTACTAGATAATACTGATATAAGTACATACCTAATAATAATAATATAAGCCTTTATTTCAAACTAGTTTACAATTTTTCAAACAGTAAGTATTTAAATTTTAAGTAAGTATATTAGTTTGTTTGCCGCTTGGCAGAGGCCTCCCCCAGCCTCTTCCAGTCTTCCCTGTCTAGAGCTCTCCTTGTCCATGTTTTGCCTGCTCCCTTGACAAGCTCATCTGCCCATCTAGTGTAAGGTCTGACCTGATTCCTTTTCCCTTCTCGGGGAAACCATGTTGTTACTTCTTTGCTCCATTTATCTGGACCTCTCATTATGTGACCTGCCCAGCTCCATGGAGCATCCAAATGGAGCTGGGCACATACCTAATACAATACATTAAATTACATAAATAGATATTTTTATCATACATAGAAAACGACCAGAACATCCGAAACAAATATCTGCAGATTGTACAAATATTTGTTACCTGTTTTTTATAACCTCATGCGTCGTACTTATTCTTTGTTTATTTCTTTTATTGTCTGTCTTTCCTTTATTTTTTTCGTGTTATTGTGTATGTAAGATTATTCTCTGGCCCAGGTCATTCGCCAGCATACAGACCTTGTATTATTTCCTTTGCTTTGTTTAATTAATTCCTAAACCATACCCATTTGTTACCATGAATACAGTATGGTATCTATGGATTTGATTCTCATCTCCATAATTCAAATGGCAAACGATTGCCTACATTAAATAAAAAAATAATTGCATTAATAATTAATAATTTAATAATAAATATATATATTTAGTATTTAATTTAATTAATAATAATTTAATAATTAATTGCCTATATTAAATCATAAATTTTATTAGTAGTATTGATATGGATCGGTTGAGCTAACTGTAGATTATTTGCAACAGTCTTCATTAGCTCAATTGTTTAAATTGTAAATACTCGTTTTCATTTAATTCTATTCTTTGAATGTTTTTTTCTTTGTTAATAAAGATTGTTTTCTGTCATATTAATTTTAAGGCAATTAATTGCCTTACAATTGATTTTACGTAGACTCAAAACATGGGTTTTGGGACTCATTTCGCTATACTACTCAAATCAACTCCGTCAAATAAATTTGAATTTTATGTACTTCTTCTATTTTCTGTTTCAAAAACACGATTCCATAAAATTTTCTCGATAAAAAGAATTCACAAAGTAGGTAACCTCAAAAATTCGTAATTTTTTTACTAAAACCTTAATTTCTCAATAAATACAGAAGATAAGATCTTGAGAATAAGCATAGAGAACTAAGTATAAGTAACACTTTATACGTTTCGTTTTTTATCAAATAAGGTCCTAATTATTACATAACATGTGCTAAACCTTGATTTTAGGCTTGCGTTGCCTATACCCTGTCTGTCCCACTCCTGTGAACGCGAAATCCTATGTCTATCCTGTTCACAAAAATTTGAGGTTGTATTGTATAGGCCCTTAAAAGAAGAACCTTTTCTTGGATGGATGGTTATTGCATCCATTTTAGCCAAGCTAATGGTTCACCAGAATGCGCTTTCCCTATTTATTCTAAGTGCTTATTTTGTAAGCCTAAAGAAATAAAGTTATAGAGTTTGAGTTTGTGGTTTTAAAAATCGAACATTATTTCGTTGCTAGCTTGTACATGAAGGTCACTATACGAATAGAACTAGCATTGTCACTGTATTTATTTATTTATGATTTGTCCTGGAACCCAGTTATATTCCTATCCATCCAATATCTGACCTAAAAGGTGCATGCGATGACCTTTTAATTTAACGATACACCAGTATTTCCCGTTGCGTTGCGAGAGTCAGTTGTTCTCCGCTCGCTGTAGCAGCGAGACGCGTTCCATTTTCAAATTCAACCATCGACAAACCGGTTTCTGACGAATTGTTTTTTTTGTGATGAGTGCATGAAGTTTTTGTGATTGGATTTTTTTAATATTAGGTGAGTTAAAGTTAGCCATATAAGTCAAAGGTTATTTTTTTTTAGATTTACGTTTTAAAAGTGGCTTGAGGTCAGATTTTTCAGTTATTTCCTACTTTAAACATTAGTTGGGTATTTAACCTTGTAAATAAAATCAATTATATAAATATGTATAGGTACCTAAGTATATGTTTAATTAAAATGGTATAAAATAACAAAATACCAGATAGATAATTCAGTTTCTTTCCTGCATTCTATTCTCATTATTAAGTGAATATTTACCGCATCAAGGACAATAACCTAATTATTTGAGTAAACTATTTTTTAGATTCGTTGTCCAATGTATTTCCAATCTATACAATGACATTTTTTTTCGTTTGTCGTAATAGGCCTGTATGTACCATGACCACAGCAGTTTAAAACAATGCTTTTTGTTCTATTATGGACATACTTATATAATATTTTCCTATGCTGACCCAAAGATGAAGTAGGTAGGTACTTAATATCATAAAAAAACTTGATAGATACTTATGAATCTGAATGCTTATGAATGCTTGACCAGCCGGCATCATACCTATATACCTATCCTATAACAAGTACCAACTAAACGTACGTAAAGTTTAAACATACCTAATATGTATTCCAAAATTCCATACATAAACTTGTCTCTCTCTATTCTAAAAAGGTTAGCTTGTAGACAACCTTTTTGGAGTTAAGCTCCCCATTGACAAACCTAACCTCTCAAGTTTTAAATTATACATTAATAAAAACCGGCCGGGTTCCGTACCATTATCTATAAAAACGGCAAAAAAAAACACGTTTGTTGTATGGGAAGATAAATATTTATTTTATTCTCTTCATTAGTACCTATTTGTCGATATAGCGACAACAGAAATACATCATAAATAAATAATAAATAAAACCATCTGTGAAAATTTCAACTGCCTAACTATCACACTTCATGAGATACAGCCTGGTGACAGACGGACAGATAGACAGACGGACAGCGGAGTCTTAGTAAAGGGGTCCCGTTTCACCCTTTGGGTACGGAACCCAAAGAATTACAATTAGCCTGCGAGCCCCTCTCGGGGAAAGACCTACCCTGATCTTTCCATGCCTGTCCTCCTGTATATTTTATTGTTACTAGCTACAAACTACTGTCCTCGACTTCGCACGCGCTCTTCAAGTAGCCTATGCCCATCGCTGGGATACTATTGACCTCCCTGCCAAATTTCATTCTGATCCTTTCAGCAGTTTAGGTGTGCAAAGGTTACAAATTGACAGAATTACTTTCAAATTTATTATTAGTAAAGATCTTGTGTAGTAAATAATCAAGAATTCTTTCTTACTTTCTCAAACATTTTGAATTTGAATTTTGAAGAGGCAAGAATAGGTATACCTACAATATAAGTCTTGCCTTGTATCAGAACCAAAGTTATTGATATTGCTCCAAGAATTAACAGCTGAAGTGGCAGTGTGCTGGTCTATAATATGTACATATCTCGCGAAGAACCGACAACCGCTGGGGTAGACAGACATGTTCTTGAGTAGACACAGCGACTCAAAAAACGTAGTGTAGGACACCCTTCAGCAAGGTAGGATGATGACCTGTTAAAGACTGCAGGCAGATGCTGGATGCGATAAGCCTGAATAACTGAAGACAGGGCGCATTTGCGTTCATTATGGGAGACCTAAGTCCAGCAGTGGACTAACATAGGTTGATGATAATGATGATCTATAATTTGTGACAACATCAGCTTGATCAAACAAATCAACATCAATTTATCCACTAGTTTTAACAGTATTATTCGATTATTTACAGTAATCTTGAAATTACAATCTCATCAAAGCTAAGCCAGAGAACCGTTACATTCTGAAGATATAAGCTTTTTTCAACGTCCCCAATACAATGACTGATCGCTCGCTGCGTGTGTAGATGCACGAAATGTACGTACGGTAGAAACAAAAAGTGCGTTAACTGCAGTTAGCGTATTTAACCTAATGGGGCCTATTCAAATTTTACCTTTACCTTAGCATATTGATTGTTGTGTCAAACCTTTATAGGCATAGTTGTTCCCCGTTGATTCATCCGGTTTAAATTCGAATTTCACATTTCTAGAAGGATAAAAGGGTATTTTTTCCCGTGTAGTAGTTTTAATCGACCGATGCGGCGCGGTGGGCGAAGGTCTGCTTGCGACGCAGAAGGTTGCGGGTTCGATTCCCGCCTCGGGACAAATGTGTGTACGATCTGCAAACAGTTCAGGGTGTTCTGGTCGTTTTCTATATATTAATATATATTATTAAAAATATCTATCTATGTATTGTATTATATTATGTATATCAGTTATCTAGTACCCATAACACAAGCTCTGCTTAGCTTGGGGCTAGATAATGCTGTGTGAATTGTCCAGCATTATTTATTTTATTTTATTTAGCTCACCGAAGCTGTCAAGCTTTTGCCGTCGGTATATCATCATCATCAGCCTATACCAGTCCACTGCTGGACATAGGCCTCCCCTAATGAGCGCCATAGCGCCCTGTCTTCAGCTTACCGCATCCATCATCTGCCAGCAGTCTTTCGCAAATCGTCATCCCACCTGGTCGGAGGGCGTCCTACACTACGTTTGCCGAGCCGCGGTCTCCACTCAAGAACACGTTTACCCCAGCAGCGGTTGTCGGTTCTTCTCGATATATGGCCAGCCCACTGCCACTTCAGCTTGCTAATCCTTTGAGCTATGTCGATAACCTTAGTTCATTATTCATCATTATCATCATCATTTATTCGTTACGAATCCTATCCTTCAGAGAAACTCCGAGCATAACTCTCTCCATAGCTCGCTGGGCAACTTTAAACTGGTGGACCAGCCCTACCGTTAGTGTCCACGTCTCAGCTCCGTAGGTCATGACGGGTAGGACGCACTGATTGAAAACTTTCGTTTTCAAGCATTGCGGTATGCAGTCGATATATGTTATCGGTTAACAACAATCTATTATTGAACCATAGACATGTTATTACTCATCCAATTCCTCTTTGCTCCGGCGCCGGACTTCTGCGTGATAAATAAATCAGTAGGTACCTACAGTAGCAGTAGGTACCTAACCTACCTACAATTCGGTATTGAGTCAACATCCTGGGCCTACAATGGTGCATTCAGAATGAAGGATCAATTACTTTCGTTATTGCGCTGGCAGACTGGTCTTGCCACATGCGCATGCGCAGAGCAATGGATTGGAATTATTTTGTAAAGAAGGGTCGAGTATTTAGCAGGGCTATTCACAATGACTCGGAATGAAACAGAGGCTGGGAATCGAAAACAGATACTCGCGAAATTCATATAATTATAAAAGGTTGCCTGGAAGACATCGCCTCTAAGCGATAACGCCGTCCATTGTACATTTATGTTTAACGTCTATGTCTGTTACTTGTTTTTTTTGTGGTGTACAAAAAAGAGTATTGTAGACACATTGAGTATTGTTATTTGCATTCATAATTATTCGTACGGTATATTTAAGGTTTTGTTTATAGCGTTGTTGGGGTAGGCAGATTGCTTGGCATACTGTCACGACGCAAACCAGGACCGAGTAGAAACTTTAGAGGAGCTACACGTTCACTTATTTGCTGATTAAGTTATTTGGGGTCATACCACACCCGAACTAGCGCCGCGCCGCCCGCCGACATGCCACCTACTTTCTGTTATTATTCTGTTTAACAAAGGAATTTTCAAAAATCCATACCTATCATAAGCTTTTTTAATGCCTCTGTAATAGTTTTATTCTATTTAGTTTAGGTAGAGATACGAAAATAGATTTTTGTTGCCACCAAGAGCAACTTCGTATCTCTGCCTAAAGTAAATAGAATAAAACTATTACAGAGGCATTAAAAAAAGCCTATGATAGGTATCACAAACTGGAAGATGGATTTTTGAATATTCCTTTGTTAAACAAAATTATAACATAAAGTAAGGTGGCGGCACTAGTTTGGGTGGGGTATGCACCTTAAGAGATCTGTCTGTCTGTACCTACCCTCAAAACGGCGCTTAGGATGTAGTATTTTCTGACTGATAGTTGACAGGCGCGTGACAATATTGACAATATTGCAAATTATCATCGCTGCATAAATACATATATAAAATAAAATTTTATTTCTTATCCAAGCATACTACGTGTAGTACTTCTTGCTGGCGGTGGTGGAATAACAATAGGTATGTTATTCTGAAGATCATCAAAGCAGGTCAAAAAACAATTTATAAACGTAATATTATAGGAGTTAGATCATTTATATTAGGTAATACACAGATAAACACGTGTATAGGATATCTAAGTGGGTAGGTCACGATGAATACAAAAGACTTTATATAATATACTTTCACGATACTCCTTGGTGAATATCTGAATACTAATCTAAATAAATACGCCGTTTCCTGACTCTGAACACATGGATAGGTACTTCTAGGCAGGCTTTGACCGACTTAGAAATCAGAAACTTTATTTCTCTAAGCTAACAAAATAAGCACGAGTTTTAATCTATACATTATTATAAAGGTCACCTCCTAGGGTGATGATGTTGATATCTACATATTTTGATTAATAACTTGCTTAATCTCCAAAAAACTAATTAATAAATCGATTGGAGTAAACTCAAACAATTGCGTAGCCCATTTCTTTCCAAGCTTGCAAACAACCAAAACTTCAACCTTCTATGATAATTTTATATTTCAAAACAAACCATACAAAAAATCACATGCGTATATAATATAATAAAATTAACGTCGAGTTTCAGAAATGATTATTAGCAATATTCATTGAAGGAAAGATCTCAAATCATCAAGGAAACTGCGTATAAAATACAAGGCAACAGAGTGAATTTCGGGTAAGTTCGGGCGGTTTGTTTATAAACGTTTCACATCGAATTTGGCTAGAGTATGGATACAATATTTACTCCTTGAAATTTCTGCAGAGCTGTCATGCATTTGATTGCATAGCTGGGGCATGTATCAATTTTAACCCGTTGTAGAAGTTGTGGTAAGTGTAACTACCGTTGATGGACCCAAATTATATTGAAATGTAACTTCTATGCTCGTTAAAGGTCACCTTGATGTGCCAAAAGATGTACCAAAACAGTAACATGCTGTACCCTTAGTTCGAGTCCATACAAAAAACGTTTTCGGTGGAAGTACCGAGTGAAATATTTTCCCGTGTGTTCTTATTTTTTTAAAGCAACAATTAAAAGCATTTCTATCCAAGCTATGTTGGTAGTGCACTATCTTCTTACTTTTGTAATATCAATGCCGCAAACGTGACTGCCTCTGTCATGTCTAAGTGCAACAAATCACTCAAAACCATTCGAAAGCCATCATCGAGTTTGTAAGAAATGATTAGATCGTTGTCATTCGACGAAAAGTAGTTCCTCTCGATCCAGGTAGGGGCGCTAGAGGCACTAACTAACTGTAGTAACTAGAAAGTACTCGAGAACTATGGTAAAGTAAAGTATTCGTAAGATAATGCGTACAACCCGTACTAAACACTCTGTTTGTTACCTACTCGGAAAAAGCGTAGGCCATTCAGACCATCAAAACGTTGGAGTGACGCTGACAGCTGAAGCCTCTAACTCCACAAACATAAATGATGCCAGATGTCGCCCAGTTCCGCACCGCAAATAGTATATGAATATGTTGTGCTTTATACAAATATTGACATTATATCTAAATTATATTATAATAAATTATATTATAATTATTATGACTAGTCAAAATAAACATGTATTAATGTATAAGTAAATATAACTTCATCATCAGCCATACCAGTCCACTGCTGGACATAGGCCTCCCCTAATGAGCGCCATAGCGCCCTGTCTTCAGCTTGCCGCATCCAGCATCTGCCAGCTGTCTTTCGCAAATCGTCATCCCACCTGGTCGGAAGGCGTCCTACACTACGTTTGCCGAGTCGTTGTCTCCACTAAAGAACACGTTTACCCCAGCGGTTGTCGGTTCTTCTCGAGATATGGCCAGCCCACTGCCACTTCAGCTTGCTAATCATTTGAGCTATGTCGATAACCTTAGTAAAACTTACTAACTTACTACTTTAACTTATATAAAAACTTAATAGTGGTTTAATTTTTACTTCTTCCACTTTTGGGCAAAAAATTGAAGTGTATGAAATCAATGACACCTTATTTATTATTTGATAATAATTAATATTTATAAACCACCCAGTGGTCACCCAAATAAACTAACAAAATTTCATTGAAACACGTCTAGCCAGCCGTTTAGAAGTTCCAATCACCCCAACTCTTCCCGTGGGTGTCGTAAGAGGCGACCAAGGGACATACACCGGGGGGCGGGCAGCAGCGCCTATTGCAGAATAGATCTACCACCGAACTGAGATCCCCAATTCTCATTCCCAGCGTGAGGTTTATGGGCATTACCATGAGATAAAAGCTAATAAGGCGATTATCAAGGGGAGTCCAGCTGTGGACCATTAAAGGCTGTTGAGGTAAGGTTTAGGAATTACAAACACACGTACAGAAGAATCACCTCATACTAATATTATAAATGCGAAGGTTTAGATTTGTTTAGGTGTTTGGATGTTTGTTACCTCTTCACACCAAAACTACTGAATGGATCGGGCTGAAATTCCCATACATGTAATTCTAGGCCTGGAATAAAAAATGGGCTACTTTTTATCCACAGGTAGTTCTAGAATAGAACTACTTTTTATCCCATAAATCAATTCCCATGGGATAACAAAAGCCAAAAGAAATTTATTATTAAAATAGCTATTCAGTTTTACAAAAATCAAGTAGCTTAATCCAGCTGCAATTATAAATAGTTTATATATACCGCTAAAGCAAACATGCCCTGAGGCAGATCAGCTAAGTATTTATCTACGCCTAAGATGTAATTACAGTAGAAAGCTGTGCTACTTGCCTCCTTCCTACTACGTACTGTGTTCGTGTACAACAAGTTTTAGATTAGACGGGTTTCCACCAAAGCTTGTGAAAAAAAATCTATCACATACGAAGATCTATTGGTTGATATAATCTTGACCGCTCGCTTAGGAATTCTTGTGTATTTAGAACTAGGTTCGTTAGAAGCCGCGTTTTTCATACAAACTTCAGAAATTTATTGCTCGTAGGGATTGATTTCTCCCTTGGGATAATTTTGTATAAATAAAAAAATACATAATTTATTGTTTGTTTTATAATTTATGTATACCGAGTTTAGAGTGAGTGAATTAGGCAAAGGAATAATAATTTTCAAAAACTTTACCTCCCTTTGTAACGCACTCAGAATATTTTTGAAAATTAGATTAACTTATGTTTTATTCTACAACCGAAACTATCTACATACCAAACTTCATCTAAATAGGTTAAGTAGTCATGGAGATACGTGGTATCTTTTACACAAATTCTTTAGTCTGAGCCCTCAGCAATTACTTTTTATTAGTTTTATAGGCCACAATAATTATAACTTATAGAATTGTATTTGTGTAATGTTAACTCTACCTATCTGTAAATCTGCTTTTGTTTATCTCCGTTTGGGAAAGCTAACATGAGTTGTGCTGTACTGGGCTGGGTAGCCCGCCAATATCGAAGATGCCTTGGCCGGGGAGGGGTCCTATTCAGGTCCTACGCTTCGACATGACAACGAGCGTTGTCAACACTCCTTTTCACCAGAGATTAAAATGAAAAATATTTATTTACAGTATAAACAATCATGCTATAGCAAATTAGGCACTCTGGGATTCTTTTTCCAGAGACTTTAAAGTATTAAATTTGAATTGTCTAAGAGCTTATTTTTTAAGCAATCTTATTGAATTATGAATTATTATAATTATGTAACCTCAGGCAAATATCATCATCTAATCCTTGCAGCTACCTTCATTGCAGGCTAATCACTCTTCAAAACTTCCCGTCCCATAAATCAAACCCACTAGTCACCTTACCACCTCTTTGACAATGTCTGCAGCATTAGCAGACAAAGCCAGGCACATTAACAAGTATAGATAATGTACCAAGTGTAAGGTTAGTATAATTCACTACCACGCAGGACGTTAGAAGTAATGCATCCGATGGCCTTAGCCCACGCGAGTATTTTACTAAATATAGCTGATGTAGCCATAGTTTTATGCGTAATTTCATTTTATAAAAAGGCATAGCTTTTTTGCTTTATAGTGCGTTACTCGCACTGTGGAAATTTTCTATGAAAATTTAATAACGTCCTAATAATTTCCTATTTAGGTGGGATGACAACTTACGAAAGACTGCTGGCAGATGCTGGATGCGGCAAGCATGCAGGGTGCTATGGCGCTCATTAGGGTATAGGCCTATGTCCAGAATGTAGGCTGATGAATTTTCTATTTTGGCAGGATTTGAACCTGGGCCTAATGTAATGACCAATTTGAATATTTTTTGCATGAGTTGTTCTAATACCGGTTTTTTTTAATGATAAATAATGGGAAGAAATTAAAGTTCACGAGGTAATCAGGTCATTACTAGTTCTCGTGAATGACCTGTGTAAGTCTCTTCTCGGTACCTAACGGCAGAGAGTCGACAATTATACAATACGTGTAGCCTTGCGAGTTGCGACAACGTACGTATGATTGTGTGATGGGTGCTAAGGTGCGTCTCTATTGGTTGTATTCGATGTTATTTGGGTCTATGTCAATTACAGGGGAGATTCATGAAAATAAATGGTTGTACTACAATTTATGACGTGACGACCTCTGTGGCGCGGTGGGCGAAGGTCTGCATGCGACACAGGAGTTTGCTTGATCTATACCCGCCTCGGGACAAATGTGTGTACGATCTGCAGAAATTCGTTCAGGGTGTTCTGGTCGTTTTCTATGTATAATAAAAAATATCTATTTGTGTTGTATTGTATTAAGTATATCAGTTAGGTATCTAGTACCCATAACACAAGCTCTGCTTAGCTTGCGCCTAGATAATGCTGTGTGAATTGTCCAGAGTTATTTATTTATTTATGTTTAGTTTTTTTCATACCATATTTTTTAACTATCTGTTCCCTGCGGTTTCCGCCGCTTTTAATTCGAATTTCACGTTTCTAGAGGGATAAAAATAAGAATATTCCCGAGGAATTTAATGTTTGACCAGAAAAAGTAACCTATGTTACTCTTCCTCCTCTCAACTAACTCTTTACCAAAAATCAAGTCGATTGGTAGCTTAGTCAGGGCGTTAAAGAAAGACAAACAAACACACTTTCACATTTATAATATTAGTATAGACTAGTATAGATTTCCTTTAAGAATATCTCATATTATTATAACCTTTTCTAGCTCCAGTAACTATGTAAATGTACAAAGTGCAGTGGCATCTTCAGTGAAGCGAAGCGTTAACATTGTAGACACACCTTTATGTTCATTGTAAATGTTGTATTAGGTGCATACATACATACTGTCTTGTTAGGTACTATATGTGGGAATGTGTAAATGCCGCTAAATGCCGATTTATTGCGAAGATTGCAGCTTCAGTGGCGTGGGAGTTGTGACGTAGATTTATTCATAGAGACGAGATAACAGACATACAGTATCAAATAATTTCTAAGGGTCGTATCTTCTAAACTTCTAAAGCTTACGACCTAAGGCGAAGGCTGCGACGACGCAGAAGGATGCGGGTTTGATTCTCACCTTGGGGCATTTGTTAGTTCCTGTCAATATATTTATGAAAACTTGTTGTACACTCATAAAAATATCAAAAGGTTCCCTAAAAATAGCGATACAATTAAGTATTTAATATAAATACTAAAAACATGTTAAAGGGCATTGTATACGCTTCTACAACAAAACTCCTAGTGAGTTGCAAAATCTATCAGTAAAATAAATTCAAACAAATTCTCAAAACCTTTCTATGCAAAAAGGCTAACTACAAATTATCAGATTATCTAGAAGATAAAATAGCTTGGGACGCTGCTTTACTTTAGTCTACATACCGAAGCGACCGAAATCAAAAATATCACTTTATTTCCGTATCAATGTTTCTTTAAGAATTTGACCTTTTCTAAGTGTACATTTTTGTATATATGGAAATAAAGACTTTTGACTTTGACTTTGTTCTCACTCCCTAACTGTCTATTCTATGTGCTTATTCTGTAAGCCTGAAGAAGTTGACTTCTGATGGAAGATGGCGCTGCCACTATTCGTAGCTAGAACTATCACCTGTTCCCAACAATACACCAGACAGACTGGGTCGTTGACACACTCCAGTTTTCCCAAGATCCAACGCAAGAAGTGCTATTATCACTTATCTTCTTATCAGACATCTGAATGGATTGCTTGTTGTGAGAAAGCTGTCTCACTATTGACGTTAGATAAAAACACACAAGACGCAAGATTTTGAGAGAATTTATATTTTTGTAATCTACGTGTAGATAGGAGTTAAAGGAGTAGATAAAATGAATAGAAATTACATTTAGATATGTACCTTAAAGTCATTTATAACGGGATATTTAACATGATTCGATTTTTGAGTTTTCCAACGTAAATATCCCGTTATAAATTACTTTAATTGGCGCTCATTAGGGGAGGCATGTCCAGCAGTGGACCAGTATAGGCCGATGATGAGATGATGAAATGACTTTAATAGGTATGTAGATGTACCTATCAACCAAAAAACTATGTATTAGTTTATGTAATTAATATAGGTATTTTCACTCTAGTATCTTTTGCACACTTACCCACTACTACAAACTTGTCTCTCTCTCTCTCATTAAGGTTTGCTGGAAGAGAACTCGCACGGCTATGTTCTATAGCCTATGTTCATCACGGATAATGTAGGATTCTAATGGTGAAAGAATTCAAATCGGTTCAGTAGTTTCGGGGCCTATATAATTCAAACAAACAAATCTTTCCATTTTGTAACATAAGTACCTATAGGGTTACGTTTTTCGATAGTACATTCTTTCTGGCGTTATCCTCCGTCAAAAGGTTACATAAACTACACACCATGAATCTTTCGAGTTTAAAATATTAGCACGAAAGTAAAATATTAAATTCACAACATACAGAAAACTAAAATATAAAGAAACAGACCCATCCAGTCTACCCCTCACTTATCACTCAAATAGATGCCTCTGATAAAAGTGATGACGTAATGACGTCCCCTAATTTAAAAGCTGTTAAGACCGACTCGAGTTTTATTATAACGTGAGCTTAAGGGGACGATATATGACGCAATTTTGTGAATAGGATGGGCATAGGATTTCGCGTTTAAAGGAGCGGAACAGAGCAGAGCGGCGTAAGCTCAAAAATCAAGGTTTGCTGATTATCTTTTAAATAAGACTTTTTTTGTAAAAATAAGCCAAACGTGCCCTGCGTATTCTTCTATTTAATATGGTGATGAAAATAAAAATCTTGTGAATGATAGTTTAGGAGAAAAATTTTAAAAACTAAGAAAACAGATGTGTCTTTGCACAATTATTTCTGGTACTATAATAGTTTTTTTTTCATTTTCAAATTGCTTTGTATCCAAAGCTTTTTTTTCATTTTCAAAGCTTTAGCTATAAAAAGATGACGAAAAAAAAAATGATTTAATGTAACTCAAATTTGCCTATTTCACATCTATCGCCGCGCCGCCTTAAATTGGACAAGCTTACAAAAAGTAAACTCCGATATTCGTGTCGAGAGCTTTGAAAATAAAAAACAAAATTAAAGCTTAGAATTGATTTGAAAGACGCTGTGTCGGAAATAGTTAGAGAATTTGAAACGTGTTTCAAAGGTTAACAGTCTTGTTTTACGCTTGTTTTGGGACATTTTATGACTACCGTTTTGTTGGAATTGAAAAATATTGCAGTGGTTAAAAGTTCTTGCTTCATTTCAAATTAATTTCATTCTGAAAACAAAATAGTGAGGAAATTCTGTAGATGATGGTGATCGATGCTTTACCAGCTCGTTAAAAGTTTCTAGCCGATGTGACACGTTTTCATACAAAATTTAATTGGTAAATGGTAAAAAAGATGATTTTAATAAATTGGACGTGTAAAGGTGTAAATATACTACACACATATACAATTCTAATTTACATTCACGTCAAATGAATTCTTGATTATCATCATCGTTTAAAACTTTTAAAACTATCATGGCTAATATGATTAGATTTTTGAGTTTTTTGTTGGTGCTTGATTATGTTGGAAGATCAATTGGTTAGATTTGATGATTTGAGATTGATCATTGCTATCAACATAATAGGGGTCACGACTGGTGATGCCTCGATTTTTTCTGTGTTTTAAAAAGTGCCCTCTATTGGTAGTGCTCAATAAAAATAATAAAATAAATGGGTCAGCGCCATAATGTGGGAAATGACCTTGAGCATTTTTGACAAAAGAGATCCACGTAAAATTCACGTAAAAATATTGCCGATTTTTCTTCATGTACAAAACATAAACAACTTAAAGTTTACTTTTGATGCCGACTCTATCTTTTTTATTTTGGAGCGCTGTGGAAGCATTTTAGTACTTATAATTTTTAAAATAATATGGGTAACAATACCTTGAAGCCCGGAGGAATGCATACTTGGAGCGCTCTGGAAGAAATGTATGAACTTTAAAATTTTGAGAACATGCATAGCACAATGCTGATGCTGTGTGAATTGTTCAGCGATATATATTTATTTATTGCTAAATATCTACTAAAAATGATCGGGTTGAAATAAAATTGTGTCGAAAGCTACATTTGATAAACATTTCCACGTAAAAACAGTTTTAAACAGAATAGCCAAACTGAGAACGGAGAATAAACAAAACCAAATGGGATCGTCTGAAAATAAACCACTCAGTATATCAGGTAAAGGCAAGTATTAAGTCAAGTACTTCCAAAGATAGCCACACACATTACACACCATGGGCCCGATTCTGATAGCCACACACATTACACACCAGGGGCCCGATTCTGATAGCCACACACATTACACACCAGGGTCCCGATTCTGATAGCCACACATATTACACACCAGGGTCCCGATTCTGATAGCCACACACATTACACACCAGGGGCCCGATTCTGATAGCCACACACATTACACACCAGGGGCCCGATTCTGATAGCCACACACATTACACACCAGGGGCCCGATTCTGATAGCCACACACATTACACACCAGGGGCCCGATTCTGATAGCCACACACATTACACACCAGGGGCCCGATTCTAATAGCCACACACAACACACCATGGGCCCGATTCTGCTATACCAATCGCTTTACCATGACAATGATAGTTAGTGTGAGTTATATTGGGCATATTCATGATAATTAGTATCTGGCGCAGCCTATTAGCATGCCTGCAGCGGGACAATGAAGCCAGGCGTCTCGGGCACGCTTCCGACTGGTATTGAATGGATCTGTTGAGCTACCCGTAATTTGTTTGCAACAGTCTGCATTTAGCTCAATTGTAAATATGATTTCTATATTGCTTCTATTATTTCGTTGCACACTAAGTGAATTTTATTTAATCCTACCCGATATAAATTCAAAACGAGATTGAAATGAAATAAGTAATTTTATTTATCCTAAATCTACTACACAAAAAAAATATCTTAGGACACAATATTCAACATTATACTTAGTTTTTGATAGGAAGTAGTATTTGTATTTAATTTTTGTATTTTATGATATATTTCTTCCACCGCAGGTACCTATGTTACACGTACTTAATTTACATTATAATAATCACAAACTATCTTTTAGCATATCTATATTACAATAATTGTACTTACAAAAAGTTATCAGTAAAAAGTTTTACGAAATGAACTGTATTTAATGGATAAGTCAAACAAACTAGTAAGTGTTCTCTCATACGTAAATAAACAGTGACCATGAACTGTGTGAAAGAA
Organism: Eupithecia vulgata; assembly: GCA_946478455.1. NCBI lineage: Eukaryota > Metazoa > Arthropoda > Insecta > Lepidoptera > Geometridae > Eupithecia > Eupithecia vulgata. The sequence continues at coordinate 2,825,800 of OX297869.1, read as the reverse complement.
AACACATGTCTGTTGAAACAAAGGGAAGAGCAGCTAATTAGGGAAGAGGGATCAATGAAGCCGTGTTTGGAAGGTATCTTGGGTTAAGAGTAGGGATGGGAACTAATTTTAAATCCACACGGTGTTATTGTTGACAGCCCTGTAGTTCTGTATAGAACAACTAAAGAAATAAATAGTAATAACTGGGACATATTAAACTGTAATTTGTTGCTTAGTAAGTATTTTTTTTGTGTATTGGCATCACTCAATTAAAATTTAAACGATAGTATACACGCTCCGTATTAGAGTATTACACTAATTTTTGAAAAGTTTCTCATCATTAGATTCTATAGTGCTAAACCACAAAAAAAGATTTTTTTGTAATCAATCTGTAAACGTCATGAAAATGCTTTACAAATTTTGTACATTTTTAAGTTGCGCGCGTAGTTTGACGAAAACGCTGGACGCAGTGGACGCCATCTGTGGTTATGACGTCAGTTTGGGAGACCTAACCAAATACTCTGATGTTGCTGATGACGGTTGTTATTTTTTGGTTTGTCTACACAGCCGTATGGCATAATATCATTGCGCCATCTATTTCATGGTGTTAAAACACAGATTAAAAAACTGAAAACCCTGGTCAATCATAAAAAAACTCTCACTACCCACCAAAATAATATCCTCCAAAAAAACCTAAAAGAGACCACAACAAAAATAAAATATCAAACACCGGAATCCCTTCAACGAAGGTGAGTTTTTATGCAACCTCTTTGGTAACATGCCAGTTCAGCCATGCGTGACGCGTTCCAGTTGACTGCCTCTCACGTCTCCCACGGGAGCTGCTTCCTGTCTCCTTCTTGGCTCATTGAGTGGCATCCACAGTACTTAAGTATTCCTTAGTTGCATCAATGAAACGCCTTAATAGACGGTTTCATTCTTGCAATCACATACGTGGGGTTATGTTCTCTGGTTGCAATCTATACAAGAAATGAGCTCGTCATTGAGTTGTTAATTGAAGCTAATTAGCTTGAGTGAGTTACGCGGGGTTGATAGTTGATACGGTGCCACACAATCTTGGTCAATTTAACTCGCTGAAAATTAACTATTCCTTAGATCCCTCATCGATAGGCCACATTTTTACTGTAAGGAAAATCAAAGACAATAAAACACTTATTCTTTATTTTAGATTATTTATCGGGTATTTATCGCGTACCTTTTACTTTCTTTTCCCCAACGTTTCAACCGCGTTTCAGCGATCGTGGTCACGGGGCGACATAACTAATTCTAAACTAATGACTAATTCTTTAACCATTTTTTGATGAGCATCATAATTTTAGGGTTCTTTTGAGTAAGTTATGGGCTACGTTATGGGATATATAACACGATTGACTCAACTTGACTCGATGGAAACAAATCGCAAAGTTTCCGTTTTAAATCTTAATTTTTACTTAGATACTCTTATGGAAAAAGTGTTTTTCATTTTCTAGTTATTTGACATTTTTCGTCTACGTTTTTCCTAATAAATACTTTTGACGATTATGGCTTTATTTTATTGCGAAAGAGTATTATTTTAGAGCAATAACAAATTTATAAATAAAAACCAGTGAAATTGCGCGCGGCCGACCCGCGCGCAATTCCTTCCGCGCCATTCCCCGGCTCTTGCCTTCCTTTCTCGCCTTCCCCGCGCGGCGTTCGCTCGTCCTCGTCTCGAAAAAGCGAGCCTATTTCGTAATTTCAAACTTAGAACCAACTTTAAGCAATTCGTAAGTAATAATAATAATTGCTTATGTTTAACTCTAAAGTTGAAATGTTTCCTCTTCATAGGTCATGAAAGATTCAAAGGGACATTTTGGAAAACATATTTAAAGGGGTTTGAAGATTTTGGCCCTAAAATCAGCCGCCATTTTGTTTTTTCCTCAAAGTCGCCGCGCACAATAAAAGTTTTATATTTGGATAGAAGACACTAAAATAAATAGAAAATGTTCTATAACATAATGTCCTAAAGCGTCAGGTTTCTGAGATATTCACAGATGTAAATCACTATGGCTCTAATGAATTTATCTACGTTTACTGTTTTCATCAGTTTTCATTTCACGTTGCCTAGCAACGTTCCGCTAGAATCTTTGCTGCCTACCTATTATATGTAGGTATATTGTGAAGCATATGCCGACAAGAAAAGAAAAAACAAATGTTACTGATTCAGAAAGTGTTTATTAAAATTAAAATGTGGTACTACAATTAATTACTAGGATTTTAACAACAATAAATTAAAATGTGACTGCCATAAAAAATACAATTTGAAAAAGAGAGTTATTTTATGATGTTTTTTCATGGCTTATGAGCTATGCCAAGTCAAACAAAAGTACCTACTTACCTGACGGTCGTCGAATAAGTGCCGTGAATAGTTTATAATGCTTGGATAACTGGCTATGAAGACTTCAGTCAGCAAATAAGACTATATAGGACGTAAAGATCTTCACCGTGGGCCAGGGATAGTGCTGATTCCACAAAAAAAACATGTTCTGGCACCAACATGGTTTGACATTTTGTCAAAAAATAATAACTAGTTTAACAATCAACAGTAACAACAAAAACTTAAATAAAACAGTACATAACAGTTTTATTTAATGTAAATAAAAAAAACGAGACCAATCTCTAGTTTATACCGAGAACGAAAAGCGCGCACATATTTTTTTAAGATGTGGTGAGAACCTCATTTTGCATAGAAACCAAGGAGGTAACGAACCTGAGTTTGAGGTATAAAACCTCTTTCATGCCATGGTTGGTTTTAGCACAAGAAGCCTCCTTCGATAGGTTTAAATGATTTCAGCCCTAGTTTTTTTCGATAGGCTACCTTGATGTCTGTAACTTATTATACCTACCATTAAATGCAGTGTCTACAGATGTAAAGGGGTCTTGGAGATTTTTTACCCTAACATCGGCAACCACTTTGTTTTATTATATGGTCGCGCACGATGAAAGTTACATATTTGGATAGAAGACACCAAAACAAATAAAAAATGTTCCATAGTATAACGTCCTAAAGTGTCAGGTTTCTGAGATATTCACAGATGAAAATAAATATTTTTTTTTCTTTACATGTGAATATCTCGGAAACCTGACGCTTTAGGGCATTATGTTAGAGAACATTTTTAATTTGTTTTGGTGTCTTCTATCCAAATATATAACTTTCATTGTGCGCGGCGATTTTGAAAAATAAACAAATTTTAGGGCCACCCTCCATACAAAAATCTTCAAACCCCTTTAATGACATGGTATCAACCCCGTGCAAAATGTGCTAGAAATTTGAAAGATTATCATAATCCATTTGTTTCAATTACATTCTTATTGGTAAATATGTGTTTCTTTTGGATATATTAGCGTTTAGCTTAATTTTTTGTTTGAACTTATCATCATAGAATAGGGAAATCACTAAGTATTTTGGGACAACAATAGATTAGCCAGACACGAATCAAAAACTACTATGTTGAAAAAGAGTGTAGTGTGCATGGCACCTGTAATCTATAATAAAATACCTAAGAGCTACTGTAATGTTACACTTTTGTGTAACACCAAGTTATTCGAGAAGCTTCCTACCTAATTTTCCTAGGCAGAAAGATCCTAACAAATTAAAGAATATTAGAAATTATGTACAATTTTAATTTTTATTTACAGACTTTTATAAAATTTTGATGCGAAGGTTTCGAGTTAAGCTGGAGACGTTACAGGTTTGAGGAGATGTTGAAGGTTTTGAGTGAAGCTGGAGACGTTGCAGGTTGAGGAGATGAGACGTTTTAAAGGTTTTGAGGTTAAATGGATGCTCTTCTGGGCGTAGAGGTCGACACCAGGTGGTGGAGCTCTACGCCAGGTCTGGAACTTTGCCGTTTAGGTTTTTGAAGGTTTGAAGGGCTTTCTTGAGTTTTACGCCAGGTCTGGAACTTTGCCGTTTAGGTTTTTGAAGGTTTGAAGGGCTTTCTTGAGTTTCCCGGGCCAGCTGGGCCCGGGAAATGGCCTTTTAGAAGATATTCGTCGCGAAGTCAGAGGTAAACTGATCCTTGGCCATTATATTCCGCCGTTCCAATGTAGTTCCAGAATTGAGAATTCAAAATAATGTACGTTTTTCAAAATTTGTACGATTTTCTTTATAATTTCGTACGAGGTTTCATCCAAAACCTATGTTACCTTTCCTCTTTGCTTCAGATCGGAGCAAATTTTGACATTTTCAAAATTGGCATTTATGTCACAACAATCTTTACCAAAACAAATATTTTCAAAGAATTTTAAGAAAAAAAGTAGAAAAAGAGACCAAAATGGATACAATAATTACAGATGTTATAAAAAACTGGATATAGAAGGTAATATTTACATTGTTATACAAAATTAGAGCTAGAACAGAAATAAAATATTACACTACAAAGACTTAAATGTAAACTTATTTAAGACCAAATTAAAAAAAAATATATGTGAAAAATGCTACTATAATATTGAAGAATTTCAAAATGATGTAATCTAATTTTATGGTAGGTATACTAAATTCAAATCGATAAATGAATACTCTTATAAATCTGCTGTTGCTATGTACAATTAAATTAAAACCTGCATGCCACACTCTTAATTATTTTGCACACCAATTATATTGGTCAAACATGTTGACTCAAAAATAACAATTTGTCACCATTTTACACGTGTTTTGCAAATAAATGACTTTTACTTTTTTACTTTTACTTTTTGATTATGGCTTGGCTCTTGGCCTAGCAGTAGGTAAGGCGAAATGGGGAAGATATGATATGATATGATTATGATGTCAATTGAAGCTCTTTGCTGATTCTGGATTAAATTCTCATCTATACCTACACCTTGAACTCCTTCTTTATTAAGAAAGAAAATTACAATCAAATAATAGAACTGAATTAAAACCAGCATTAACAATACGACCTCAGTGGCGCAGCGGGCGAGAGTCTGCCTGCGACGCAAGAGGTTGCGGGTTCGATCCCCGCCTCGGAACAAATTTGTGTACGATCTGCAGAAATTTGTTCCGTTGGTCTGGGTGTTTTCTATGTATAATAAAAAATATCTATCTATGTAATTTATAATATTACGTATATCAGTTATCTGGTACCCATAACACAAGCTCTGCTTGGGGCTAGATAATGCTGTGTGAATTGTCCAGCATTATTTATTTATTATATTATTTATTTAATAGAAACAATTAAGCTAACTGCAGACTGATGCAAACAATCTACGGGTAATATTAAATTAAATATTATTCTATATTTAATATTGTTACCTATCGACATAAATAAAATGGGTAAGTATCATCTCGAATTTATTCTCATAAAACTTTTCAAGATTGTAATCTAAATTAACTAATGTAAATCGTGAGGTTATATCACTTACGAAATCAAAGCATCCCGAGTTTTAGTTGAGCAACTTATAATGAGCCGTCTTCATGTGGTGGGTAATTTTAAAATTATCTAGAGAAGATTTGGGTAACTTGAAATTCTTGTTTTTATATCAAAACGCGAACGTGTGTGTAACTTGATACACGTTACATGTAAATTAAAATGTTCACGTTTAAGGTTCCTACACTATACAGTGTACTTGAATAACAGCAATCCTCAAAGTAGGTGAAATCAAAATTGATCGACGAATATATAAATAAATAAATAAATAATGCTGGACAATTCACACAGCATTATCTAGCCCCAAGCTAAGCAGAGCTTGTGTTATGTGTACTAGATAACTGATATACATTAATATAATACAATACATAGTTTTTTTTAATTATATATAGATAACGACCAGAACACCCTGAACAAATGTCTGCAGATCGTACATACATTTGTCCCGAAGCGGGAATCGAACCCACAACCTTCAGAGTCGCAGTCGTTGATATGTTTAAAAAAGTGGCGAGAAACTATTCCTCAAGTAACCTGCAATCATTTGAAATTTTAATCTTGTACAAAAATCCTTGAAGATGTAGATACAAAAGTAGCTCCTGCCTATAGCTTCACTCTCTCTTTTCCTGGACACAATTGTTTTCGCTTTTGTAACATAAGTTTGGACTACAAGTTAAAGACTTCATTACGGATGTAAGCGGGTTAACTACGAACCTTATTTGTGTTGGAAGAACACCAACGTTTCATCCCTTAACGAGGCACTTCTTCAGGGTGAGTGCGGTCCGCATCTCTCCGAGCACTGCGCGCCACCGCTCATCCGTAAAATATTAGGGTTCCGTACCCAAAGGGTAAAACGAGACCCTATTAGTAAGACTCCGCTGTCCATAGGTCTGTCTGTCCGTCTGTCACCAGGCTGTATCTCATGAACCGTGATAGTTAGACAGTTGAAATTTTTACAGATGATGTATTTCTGCTGACGCTATAAATACTACTAAAAAACAAAATAAAATAGTTATTTAAGGGAGCTCTCATACAACAAACGTGATTTTTAGATAATGGTACGGAACCCTTCGTGTGCGAGTCCGACTCTCACTTGACCGGTTTTTATAGTAAAATAGTTACAGACTTGTAGATAGATACTTACAGATAGGGGTTGTAAAGAAATTTAAATCAAAAAGTGAAAGTAGTTAGATCTTTTTGTTGAGAATATGTTAAGAGTCCTCTAAATGAGAAGGTCTAGCTCTTCATGTTCGAGCAAAGAGTAAGTAATGTTACTTCGTTAAGAAAGAATTAAAGAATTTCAGATCAATTGGTCACAGATATCAGATTCATTTATAAAGCTAGAGCGAGTAAACACTACAATAGAGCGAGAAGGTGGGTTCATTGCACTAGACCTGCTTGGACCAGCTTCGATTGGCCATAAAGCAAAGAAGCAGTTTCGTAATCATATGGACATAGATGGGAAAATATTGTGGTATTTGTGATAAGAGATGGCGTTAAGCGAACCAAAAATCCTAATAGCCTACGTTCCGTAGAGAAACGAACCAATTCAACTAGTCAATTATGATGTTGTCGATGGTTCAGTCGTCTTCCCATTTTTTCGCTCATTCCCATTTTTTGGCTGATTATTTACTTATATTTGTTGAGGTAAACCAGACTGTTAATATACAGGGCGTGCCAAGACTATGCGACATGAAGGTATATTGTAGATGGAATATTTTGTATATCCCATGTACAATATTTAAGGCACTTTCCCTTCATGTCGCAGTCTTGGGACGCCCTGTATAATATAAGGGCAAAAAGAACTACACAGATAATAAAGAAGCAAACAGTAAGTCAAGGAATGTTGAACATCTTCCAAATAAATGTAAATTTAACACCAAAAAGTCCAATCACGTCACATCACACAAAAGACGAATGTCTTGTACTGGCTATTTTTGCTACTTTTTTTGCTACTTCGATTTCAGACGAAAATTTAAAAGAAAAAATACTTTTAATCCCAAGGGCGTAAACTCGAGTTTTACTCCCGCTAAGCTATGCTTTTTAATGACACAGCGATTCTGTTGGCATAAAACCTAAACTAAACTAGCCTAAAATTGTTGACGTCTCTTTTTTTTTCGATCGAACAGAAGGGGACAGCAACATTTTTACGCTAGTTTAGTTTAGGTTTTGGGCCAACAGAATCACTACCATTTGAGCAAGATAAGAAAAAAAGAATATCGTTATATAAAGGGAAAGATTCTGGTTCCTGTAACATGCTAAACTTATTCGTAGGTAATCGTAACACTCTGTTATGTAAAATATCCATTATCTAATATTCGACCTTATCTTTACTTAATTAATATCGACTTTATATTTATTTGAAAAGGTAAAATCGTTCAATCGTTAAAAATTTATTGTTGTCATACAAAAGACTTGAACGCGCTTCGCTTGTTCGATCAAGGTGCGGGCGGCGGCAGCACGGCGACGGCGGCGGGGCGGCAGCGGCTCGGCGGCGGCGGCGTAGCCAAAGCTATATAATTAATCTGTGGCATAAATACAATATCAAAACCAACTTTCAAGTTTTAAGGACTGGTACGGTACCTACCCACCTCAACAGCCTATAATGGTCCACTGCTGGGCATGGCAAGGCATGCGGGTTAGGGATCGCAGTCCGGTGGTAGATCTATTCTGCGAGGCGCTGCTGCCTGCCCCCGGTGTATGTCCCATAGTCACCTCTTACGACACCCACGGGAAGAGTAGAGATGGTGCAAATTCTAAGCCGACACAATACGGATACTACGAAACTCGAAATACCGATGGAAAGTATATCCAGAAAGTACAGTAGGTAAACCGCATAACGAAATTCAGAAATCACGTAAGCCCAATCAATGATAACATTTAACTAATGTTGTTTGATGATGACACTCTACTACAGGTATACTATACTTAATATTATCAAAAAAAAAACTGGACCATTAACACAGCATTATCTAGCCCCAAGCTAAGCAGAGCTTGTGTTATGGGTACTATACACTACTAGTACTATATACTATACTAGTTATATAACTGATATACATAATATGTACAATACATAACATAGATATTTTTTTATTACACATAGAAAACGACCAGAATACCCGTAAAAAATACCTGCAGTTCGTACAAACATTTGTCCCAAGGCAGGAATCGAACCCGCAACCTTCTGCGTCGCAGGCGGACCTTCGCCTACCGTGCCACAGAGATCGTAAAAAAAAAAGATGAGCAAATCCGTAAATTGACTTTCTAATTGATGATTTTTAAGCACAAATGATTTCTGATCCTTTCTTCACAGAATATTATGAAACTAGTAATTAGAATGGTATTAATGAGAACCAGTTGAGCTACCCGTACACACTTTGTCTGCAACAGTCTGCAGTTAGCTCAATTGTTTCAATTGTAAATACTAGTTGAGTCCAGACCCTAGGTCCGTGGGGTACCGAGGCTCTCCGTTTCGAAAAATCTCTCAGTTCACTCGGTTTTAAAGTAAATATCTGAGCGTCTGGTCGGAGCGACGCGTGACCCGAGAGCTGGTGAGTATCTGGCACAGCGCATCAGCATTGACATACAGCGGGGCAATGCAGCCAGAGCCTTGGGCGCGCTTCCGACTGGTATTGATATGGATCAGTTAAGCTACCTGTAGATTGTTTGCAACATTCTGTATTTAGCTCAATTGTTTCAACTGTAAATACTAGCTTTAATTTTATTCTATTATTTGATTGTACTTTTCTTTCTTTAATTCTATTGTTCTTATTAGTGTCTATTATATGATTGTAATTTTCATTAAAAATCTTGTCCCTAGCTGAAAATTATGTCAACATAACCGAATAAAAAAACTATATTTTGTTGTTCGGTTATGTTGACATAATTTTCAGCTCCCGGATAACCATAAGTTTATGTATATCCCTATGGTGGTGTTTATAATTATAAACATCAAGGTAGATACATATTATATTTTAATTGCAAGATAATTCCGTAACATAATTGAAAGCAAGAGTCATACAAATTCAGACTCTCACATCGGATGAATGGGATGTTATAATTTCTTATTTAAATATTTGACATTTTTGTTTAACTTATGTTGTTATGAGATTATTATAACAATACAATAGGTGCAGCGTTTGACATTCCCAAAACTTTCTTTGAACATATTATTATGTGACTATATTTATGTCATCATCAGCCTATAGTCCAATGTTGGACATAGGCCTCCCCTAATGAGCGCCATAGCGCCCTGTCCTCAGCTTGATATATTATACATACATATTATCATTTATTATTACTATATATTGTCTCGTTATATTATTGTTATTGCTTTCGTCTCTAAAATGTTTTTATTTTATTTTCAGGTAAGTTGGTGCCGATATCCGAGTGTTCATTTTAGTAACTTACTTTACGTCACTTCAAATCAGGGGTACTCGTTAAAAACGAAATCGAAGTTTCTGTTTCCTTTTCGTGGAAATGAACTCGACTAACAGAAACTTTTATTTTCCTTTTTTGAGTAGGCCCTCAGGTTAGTGTTTTGTATTATAAATATTATCACTTAACAAATGTTCATAGTTTCGTATCATAATCTGGGCAGACCACAAATGTCCACATCTGGCCATTGTCCCACTTTCAACGCCACAAGTCCTGCCCGAACCGCTTCTATTCCATCCTTCATCTCCGTACGTAATGCTTAATAGCGTACGCTACAGTGTCGTCGGACAAGAATGGATGGATGGTCTTCCAAAACTCCGTAATAAGTAACGACTTTCGCGTTTATAAAATAAATATAAAAACATACTCTACGAGATTCTGCTCGCAGCTTCACACGCGTTGTTTCTATGGAAACGTTTAAATTAAAGTTATTTTTATCCCATGGGAACTTATTTATGAGTGAAAAGATTTGATTGATTTATATATTATTCCAGGCTTAAAATTGAAAACCTGTACGTAAAATTTCACCCCCCATTCAGTAGTTTTGGTGTGAAGAAGTAACAAACATCCATCCATCTATACATACATCCAAACTTTCGCATTTATAATATTAGTGTTGGTGGGTAAGTACTTAAAAAACCTTCATCAACACAAGTCGGAAAAGTTCTTAAATAATATTATGTTGTGCAATGAATGGGCTATAAAATATTCAATTTATAGCCAGCGATTGGCCATAATAAAGCGGAAATGGACAAATTTGGCTTTAGATAAAAAAAGATTAATTTTATTGAATTACCGAGATTCCAGAAGGTTTCTGAGAATTTTAGATATAATTGCTCTGAATTTGGTTTTATAAATCTGTACTACTGTTAAAAATGCGAAAGTGTTTCTGTTTATTTGTTTGTTTGTCCGTCTTTCACGCCTTAACTAAGCAACCAATCGACTTGACTTTTGGCATAACGTTAATTGAAAGAATGGAGAGTAACGGGTTTTTATCCCATGAATCAGTTCCCATGGGATATAATATGGGATATAAAAATAACCTTAAACAACGCGTTCGAAGCCGAGAGCAGCTGCTAGTGTAACATAATGATGACAAATATGTATAAAAAAATACATTTAATGTCAAGATTTTCGTTTACGATTTCTTCACTGGGTGCTAGCTAGTTAGAACTTTGGCACAAATTTGAAATAAGTTACTTTTAGTTAGTTTATTTTGTAAAATGTATTTACGATATCTTGGCGCCAAGAAAACTCATAGAAAATTCACAGAATTTTACAAATCACTAAAATCGAGGGCAAATCTAAACATTTAAACCATTGAATCATCTGGATCTCGGCCAATCTTACTCATTCATTGAGAGTGAGCAATCATGCGCAGACCCAGAAAGTAAGATTGTTTTTCTTAGTAAACAAACCTTGATTTATAAGTTTTTCATTTCCACTCAAGGGGAACTAGCTTCCTTATTGCGCTATTGGGTCATTTATTGTTCGCCTTGTCTTAAAAAAAACTAAACAAAATACCTATATGTTTTATGATCTGCTACTATGCTAGACAGTGCTTGCTTTATGCTATTCAAATTTTAAATAATTTAATATAATCTGATGACGTCAATATTCTTTTGCAAATGGTCGTTATATGATTTTAGTGACGTGTCCAAGAGTCTTGTAAGGTCTAAAGGATTATTTCCTTTTGAGCTCTTTGAATTTTGAGTTTTTTGAACCTATACGGTTCAAAAAACATATAAAATCATATTCAAGTAAAACTAGGAAATAAAGTGATCACTTTGAGTTTTTGTCCACTTCAATCTTTTTAAGGTAAAGTAAAGAAATGAACAAATAACCTTTACCTTGTTAGAATGTTAGCTATCGAGTTGGAGTCAAAATTTTCCCAAGATTTTATATTCTCCTTAGATAATCTGAAATGTTGTAATAAGCCTTTTTCAAAGGATTTTTGACTATTTGTTTGAATTTATTTATCAATATTTTTTGCAACGCACTTAGAGGTTTGTTGTAGAAGCATATACGCATCCCCCAGATTGATCCCCCATGACGAAATGACGGAAGTAAAGATGGTGGCATACATGGTGGTAACTTTAATGTTAAAGAAAATGCATGTTCTTTCCAAATAAAAATGGAATATGGACAGACATATAATACCTTGGTGTAAATGACAATAATATATTTACCTCCAATGAACTTCTGCGCTCCTAGTACTTTTATACTAATCTGACTACGGATTTATCTGTAGTTCGTCCAAATCGCGTTTCGTACAATAAGCGGGTCGTCAAGAACCCATTCGCAGTTCGCCCAAATAGCGATTCGGCCAATCGGTAAGCAGTTCGACATGTTTCTTGTATACATTTTTAAAAAATGTCATGCCGGCATGGCGCATCTAGGCATAAAAGTTTACTAACAATTTTGTGCATGGAAAGAAATGGAAACAGAAGACCGTCACGTCTTCTTTTGTTTTGGTAAATTGGGAGCATCGTAAAAGTTATGTAGGATATGTTGTTTATACGCTTTGCGACTATCTCGGCGCATTATTTTGCAAGTTATTCGCAGATGGGTTTGTATAGAAGAAGCTACAAGCCGCCTATACAGGTTTACGATATGATATCTCGCATTAATCTATTTCCTAATCGCCTGCGTCTGTACCGGCTTTCCCGTTAGTCACTGGTGACGCCCAGACGTACTAAAAATACTCAGGTGTTTGAACTCTTCGATAGGCACTTCTAACAATGTTATGATCGCCTGGTACTTAGCGCTTCTGGTTTATTTTGAAAAAAAAAAGCACATCCACGTGTCATGATGTCGGTCATGTTAAACCCTGATTCGCTTGTGTTGTGGGTGGAAATCGCAAAGCCAAAGGTACCTAATTCATACTCATTATTCGTAGATTTATGCCCATTACAATAAAAACTTATTTGGTGATTTAAGTACTTATTTAAGTAAACTATTAGGTACTTTCTTATACTATCTATCTTATAACTAATATTTATTAGTTAAAGTACCTAAACATAATTTGATGACCCTAACACACTGTAGGTATATGCGACAGAAAGAGGCATTTGCAGATTTTGCAAATATAAGACTATATACTCGTATTTAAGATTTTTTTTATCGGGTATTTATCGCGTACCTTTTGCTTTCTTTTCCCCAACGTTTCAACCGCGTTTCAGCGATCGTGGTCACGGGGCGACTGGATGTAACGCGCTCGCTGAAACGCGGTTGAAACGTTGGGGAAAAGAAAGCAAAAGGTACGCGATAAATACCCGATAAAAAATCTTAAATATGTTATCAAATCGCGAAAGTTTAAAAAGTTTTATAAACTCGTATATTTTGTATGTAGGGCTGGGGACAGCTTAAGGGTGGCGGGTCATAAATCCTAGAAGATTATGAATAACCTTATAAAGAATTTGTTTCATAGCATGATCTGTTCGTTTTGCAATGTACGTAAATAAATTAAATTAGACACGGTCTAGCCTTGCCGGAGGCTAGAGTCAGCGGCTGTTGTCTAAGACTAAAATATTGGAATAATTAAAATATATCTCGTAATATTTCAAATACTTACTTTCTTTTATATCTCTAATATCTATTTTAAATATTAAACTTATCTCTTTTAATATCATCTTGGTTCTTGGTTGATGTCGTCTTACTTCAATCAATTTTGCGTGGAACTAAAGATTCTGTCAGTTGAGCCAATTTGATTCAGTTTCTAAAACAATCCATAATCAAATCAGGTATTCCCAACGTCTCACGTGAGACGCCTATTCTCGACGTCTCACGAAAAGTCAGAGAGCTTCTTCATTTAATTTACAACATCTATTAATCTTGATTTTCAAGAATATCCATTAACAGTTGAGCTAAATCTAAATTGTTTGCAACAGTCTGCTCAACAAGACATTATCATCACTAAAATAATGAAAAAACAACATTAGAATGATAATTCTTAATTCTTTATTGCATTGATAAAACCTTATTTTAAACCTTATAACTAGAGGTATCGCAAAGGCGAACTTAGCCCTACAAAAAGTTCTCTTCCAGCAAACCGTAATGAGAGAGGTAGACAAGTTAGTAGTAGTGGGTAAGTGTGCAAAAAATATAAATAGATAGAAAATACTTACATTAATTACATAAAATATATATAAAATACTATAAATCTGAATAAATTCCTAATAAAATAAATATAATAACCGCACCCCGCTCGGGTCGTGGCTTTAACGATGGGAGAAGGGATTTATCCTTAAATTTTATGTGTCTCAATTCAATGTCTTGTGCCTCATTCACGTTAAAAAACAACAATATGCACAACTTCCGTGCACTTTTTATATTTGTCAGCCTTGCTGTCACGGTCGTTATTTCATTTCACAGAGTCGATCAACTGTATCGTATTATTTAAATAACTCTATTTGGATATCGTGATATAGTTTTGTTTGTTTCCTATTATGACATTTCAAAATGACTTTCAGTTTTATAATGCGTACAAACTTTATTGCGAATTTGCACAACGCAAATGCCCATCACTGAGGCCGTAAAGCGCGGCCGCGCAACTGGCGAGGCGGAGCGCGGCGGGCGGGTGGCGCGGCGGGAAGACGCTGGGCAGTGACTGTGTTAATAAAACATACATCCTTACACTTTCACAATTTGTGGTCATTCAATGCGTTAGCGCATAGGCCACTGAAAAATGACAAAAAAACAAATCACAGTACATTAAAATTTGAAATACCCATGTAAAAGAACTTTGGATTATTTGAGGTGTATAAAATAAAATATTATTTTATGGATACATACTTTCCAGCTAATCGTTTTAGTTTATCAACCTGTGGTTCGATACTCTTTGTACTTATAAACCCCAAACAAGTCTTTTGTTTCCTTCTGTTAACACGATCACTGCTAGCGTCGGCGGTGCGACCCGCAGGGACGCGCCGTCGGTTCACGTGCACTCGCAGATCCTACTCTGTGTTTTCAGCCATGAAAGTGCTAGTCTAGTTTAAGGCGATTCCCCGAGCTAAACAAGCACCGTCGCCGCCGCTACCTATTTTATCTTAATATTTCGTTGAATAAAGGTAATTTCAAAATCTTCAATGGTCAGTTTGTGATACCCATTATAAGCTTTTTTTAAATGCCTTTATAATGTTTTTATTTTGTACAGTTTAGGCAGAGATACGAAGTTGCACTTCGTGGCCACAAAGTCTATTTTCGCATTTCTGCCTAAACTGTAGTATATAAAAGTAGACTTTGGTGGCCACAAAGTGCACAAATAAAAACATTATAAAGGCATTAAAAAAAAGCTTATTATAGGTATCACAAACTGCCCATTGAACATTTTGAAATTACCAAATAGGTAAATAGTAAATTATAAAATAGGTGGCGGCGCTATTTTCGGTCGGGGAACCGCCTTAACATAAAGTAACGTCAGAATGAGAAAAAACCTGATTAGCAACTGTTTTTTCTTAGCATTTACAATGACAGATTAAAATAACATGCTTTCCAATTTTTCATGTTTTGCTTTCTTCACGACATTATTTTTTAATAATTCCCAAACTGCCTACAGATTCAACAATAATTTCGACAGTGAAACCACATAGATGAGTAATAAGCAACCGTGACTTTAATGTTTCGGTCGGTAAGCTTGACCTACATGAGAGGTAATTCTCCAAAATATTTATATAGTCGTGCAAAAACCATTATCATCACAAAAAAATTATAAGTATCATACTTTTTAGTTTATGTAAGTATCTATGAAGAGCAAAACGTACACAGACTATATTATTAGGTGACTGATAAAGTAGAGTCAACGAGCTGTCTGCAACATGATTGATGGACAATCTGTCCCACCGTTGCAAAGAGGGGACAGATAGAATCTTTTTTCCTGTTTGTCTCCCTAAGGGGACATATCAGGATGACAATTGGGAATAAACCGTATTTCTGAGTTATTCTTCCGTCCCACTTTGGTCCAAATCCAGTGGGACGAATCAAGAAAATCAAATTTATCTGAAAACGTTCCTGATTCGTCCCATTTTGAGATTTCAAACAGAAAAGTAGCAAATGTACTGTCGGCCGCATACTTCTCGTGCAAGTAATATTGATTACCATTCTCCTACACTGTCAATAAATAAATAAATAAATAATGCTGGACAATTCACACAGCATTATATAGCCCCAAGCTAAGCAGAGCTTGTGTCATGGGTACTAGATAACTGTACATAATAAAATTGACAATACACAGATAGATATTATTTTATTATACATAGAAAACGACCAGAACACCCTGAACAAAAGTCTGCAGATCATACACACATTTGTTCCGAGGCGGGAATCGAACTCGCAACCTCCTGCGTCGCAGGCAGACTTTCGCCCACCGCGCCATAGAGGTCGTCTTCAGCATTAAATAAAATGTGCTAAATAGGTTCACAAACTTTTAAAAACTATCATGGTTATTAACATTAAAGTCATTTAAAACGGGATATTTACCATGATTCGATTTTTGAGTTTTCCAATATTCCGTGATCATGGCGCATGAAACTGTGCCGAAATATTGGAAAACTCAAAAATCGAATCATGGTAAATATCCCGTTTTAAATGACTTTAAGGTTCACAAACGTCAAAGTATTTAAATTTTAAGCTAACTCAATAATATACTTTTAGATTTTTCTTAGATAGAGGAAAATGCCCTATTTTAAGAAGTGTGACTCGAACCATAATGATTTTACTTCATGATCATCAAAACATGTGCCCATCTTTATGTAGGCATTTTCTACACTTTCCTTTTGAACCGGATGTAAAGTGCTTTATGAATGACAAAAACACTTTTAAATGTTGCGTAAGATTACCTACCTACATAGCTAATGGGTGAACGGAAAATTATATTTAAATTCATGCTTGATATGGTCTGGGCAAATTGATTTTAATTGAGATATATATGGCTATTTTATAAACCACAAACTTATAATTTAAGATGATGAACATTGACTTCGATGCTGATTATTGTCATTGATGTTTATTGCCGTAAGAAAGCGGCCGTTTTGGCTCACTTAAGGTACGACGCAATACGACGCCATTATGTGAAAAGCATAGGCATAGGATTTCGCAAAAGTTTCGCGTTCTTAAGAACGGAATAGTGCAGAGTGAAACTGAACATGCAGCATCGTTCGTCAAAAATGGCGAACAATCAATTTACTAACTATTTAATATGAATGAAATAGTAAATATAATATTTATTCAGAAAGAAAATAACAATCAAATAACAAATTTAAATTAAAACTAGTATTTACAATAGAAACAATTAAGCTATCTGCAAACTGTTGCAAACAATCTACAGGTAGCTCAACTGATCCATATCAATACCAGTTGGAAGCGTGCCTAAGACACTGGCTGCATTGCCCCGCTGTATAGCAATGCTGATGCGCTGTGCCCGATACTCACCAGCTCTCGGGTCACGCTTCGCTTCGACCAGACGCTTAGATAATTTTTTGAAAACCCGGAGACCCTCGGTACCCCACGGACCTAGGGTCTCGACTCCAAGGGGAGCAAGTGTGTAGGCTCTGTCGAGACCTGCATATTTGCGCCTCTTGAGATCTTCGGCTAAATCTGCCGCCGCACCGGCCCTCACGGAAGTCCTAGGAAGATGAGAAGGCGCGAGTGTGTCTACACATGTAGCGTCCCACACAATAGGCCTCCCCAACTCCCATGGGACTAGAGCATGCCGTCGGGCCTCGTACCATCGTCACGAAATAGTAATTTTGAAAATCTAAAACACACACCGTCTTCTTTATACAATTCTATTTGTTTACTGTACAAAGTATCAAGGCTTATTTTAAAATATTCATTGAATAACGATGATTTATTGTAGGTACAGCTTAGAGCGAACCTTAGATTTTTAGGGTTTCAAAGATCGGTTTTGAAACCCTTATGGTCTCGCTCTGTCCGTCCCCGCTCTTTCTTGAATATCTGTAACTACTGCAGCTATTAACTTGAAATTTGAAATAATGATACATTTCGTGCGCCATTACTGATTTCAAAAAATATATATATAAATAAATGAAAAATGACAATGAATATTTTCAGTACAAATTTTGATGTTGAAATTTCAAAACAAACCTATGAAGGCAAATGGGGTATCAAATGAAAGGTATCGTTTTGTACATAACAAAACAGTTTTTGTAGGTTTTATACTTTTTAAAAGTAGGACCTCGTTAATCCGGAGAGGCAAAAACAAGACCCATTGCGGATTATCGAGGCGTCCGGATTGTAGTATGTCTTATTTAATGGTAATAAAACACATGTTTAACCTTAGTATATGCAATCGCCTTAGTTGCAAATCGTAAACAAAGTCTCTAAAACGGGAATTTCCGATTTCTTCAATGTTTTTCGTACACCGGGACCACGTTCTGTTAGACTAACAAACTTCAAGAGTTTGTCTTTGTTTTTCTTTAAGTCGCCTACAGTTGACCTGCCTATACCAAACTTCCGAGCAATGATAGATGCTACTCTATCATGCCGCCTGCAAGCAAATCTTATTGCCCGGCCGGATTACAGCGATCACCGGACAAGCGGGAGTCCGGATTAACGAGGCCCTACTGTATTTCAAAAAAAGTCGAAAAATTGACCATTCAAAATTGACCAAAATTGATTTCCAAAATTGACCCCCTATCTCCGAAGATTGCAGACCGATCCATGTACAATGTATCAGGGGTTTGTAGATATGGATCTATATTTTACGGGAAAAATGAAGTCTGTAATAATAATAGTTTTTGAAAAATGGTCAAAAAGGAGGGGATTTTTTTTCAAAATTTACCTACCCAAGTGGGGGTATAAAATGAAAGGTACCGTTTTGACCATTTTAAAACACTTCTCTCTTCTCTTCTGATCTTGTTTTCTTTTAGGTAAATTTTAAGTTATCGTCTTTTTGAAACGTTAGTGCGACGATATGCAAAAGACTGCAGGCAGATGCTGAATGCGGCAAGCTGAAGACAGGGTGCTATAGCGGTCATAAGGAAAGGCCTATGTCCAGCAGCGGACTAATATAGGCTGAAGATTGTGATGATGATAGCAAGATACATCAAAGCATTGCTGTGAAAAATCAATCAATTTATTACACAACAGTCAAGATGGCTGGAATGTTACCAATAAAAATAACTGACACGTCAATCCATTAATTCAAATTGAAGGGCCTAATGAAAACAGAGAGGGCATTCACTCCAATTGAAAGGACCCGTACGACAAATTGACCGGTTAGTTAACTGGTTAGTTAACCCGTCTGTTAATTGTCTAACGGAGACGGTTACTGTTGCTTTGACATGTCGGCTTTTGCTACAGACCATGCACCGTAAGATGTCCCCCCTGCCGTGATATTGGCAATAGGCATGATGACTGATTTTGAGAAGCCACTCCGAGATGTTTTTAAACATATACTGAATAGAAAATAAAACATATTTCTGTGAAAAATTGTTTAGTTTGAGAGTGAAATTAGGCTTTTAAAAATGCAATTTCAATTTCGCTATAAAACGCTACAATACTCGGGGCGACTGTCTATAATAAATAAATAATAAATAATGCTGGACAATTCACACAGCATTATCTAGCCTCAAGCTAAGCAGAGCTTGTCTATGAAGTCACCGATGCACAAATTCTTATGATGCAAGAACCATAATATTTATTATTCATTAGAATGTCTTTATTAATAAATAATACAATCAAATAATAGAAAAAGTATTAACAATATTGTCAAGAAACAAAGAATCAAGCTATTGATTGAAGAACCATCGTTTACCATAATTTATTCCTGTGGTTATTCTGTGCTTTCCATTTCATATTGTGACGGTATGACGTAACGGGTCTGTATTCTCTGACTGGTGTTCAACGTGTCATGGCGGATTGTTGTATTCTGTAGATATTTTATCAAAATAATAATTGATCCTGATCAAAATATAAATATGATACGCGTTTTGTCATAGGCTCGGATATAATTAGGTAAATACATAATAATGGTGCTTTTTTGTTACTGTAATCCTCCCAATGTATTCCATAACACTGTAACATCGCACATTTAACTAAGCAGAGCTTAGCTTGGGCCTAGATGACGCTGTGTGGATTGTCCAGCATTAATTACTTATTCAGACCTACGTACTGTATTCGCTACCTTGAGCAGTAGCGAAACTCGAGTGGGTACATCACGGCAGGAGACATCTTACGGTGACCAGTTTGTATGTGTATTGTTACAATCACTTGACGATTAATTAATTACCTACGCTCGAGGTTGCGGATTCGATTCCCGCTTTGGGAAAAATGTTCAACTTTGTTCTGGGTGTTTTGATAAAAATTATCAATTTTAGGTACTTAAGTGTTGTTTTATGTACCCAGCACTTTTGTAAAATCGCTAAACCAATTACTTAGCAATTCTATCTATATAATATATAAAACAAAGTCGTGTTAGTTACACTATTTATAACTCAAGCACGACGGGACCGATTTTCATGGTTTTTGATTTGTTGGATTTCTTTTAGTTCGAGATAAGAAGTAAAGTAAAAAGGTTTTATTTTTGTCACAATAACACAAATAAAAAGAAAAGACAAACAAAGAAAAAGAAACATAAGTGACAAAAAAGGGGGCATCGCTTAGCATGTGCCTAGAAACGATACATATCGCTAATGAGCGCTGGTTTTATTCGACTCCCAAGTAGTAGAAGAAGTATTCAAAACATTGGAAAGTTGACGAAAAAATAACAACAAATGTGAAGCCGGGGCGGACCGCTAGTTTATAAATACATATATTAAATAAATAAATAAATAATGCTGGACAATTCACACAGCATTATCTAGCCCCAAGGTAAGCAGAGCTTGTGTTATGGGTACTAGATAACTGATATACGTAATATTATATATTACATAGATAGATATTTTTTATTATACATAGAAAACACCCAGACCAACAGAACAAATTTCTGCAGATCGTACACAAATTTGTTCCGAGGCGGGGATCGAACCCGCAACCTCTTGCGTCGCAGGCAGACTCTCGCCCGCTGCGCCACTGAGGTCGTCAAAATATTATATCTATGAAATATATGATGTATCTGTGTATCTAAGCTGAAATAAACGTATTGAATATCAGTTATCTAGTACCCATATAACAAGATTTTCTTAGCTTTGTTCTAGATGATGAATTGTAAGTTGCTCCTATCCATCATATAACATAATTATTTTCATTTGGTAGATTAATTTATTAATTCGACACGAAATGCTATTGCTATTCAGGCTACCTAATACATTATGCATTACGAAACTCAGAATTTCGCAATGTATTTCGTAACTCTATCTAGGTAATATAAAAGCAAATAAGAATCTTCTATTTTGTTTTTAAAACGGTGTCAAGTTTCCAACAGAACAGAGTGGCAAAGCTGAACAAATACATTGAAATCAAATACTTATAGGTACATAGTTGATACAACACTGTTCATTTCCATTTGTTTTTTTTGTGTTGACCATTGTCCTCGATTTTGTGGTTAGTTCCGGTTGACCCTATTCCAATGTTTTTGCTCAGCCATTAAAAACATTGTTGAAATTCCACGGGGCAAAGATATATCTTTGGAGAATGTATTAGATAAAGACTTATATTAATATATACAACTTTTTAAACTTTTGTGATTTTTGTATTAAATATTATTTATAGGAGGAAATAATACAAAATGTACGCGATTAATAACTGTTCATGTCTTATCAGTAAATTACTTTTCTATAAAGGTTGCTACTTTTGTTTTACTTTATAAGTATCCCATGGCATGCTGTATCAAGGACTGAATTTCCCTAAAATCGTTAAAAGAAGAGAGATACTGAGTGAAGTCACAGTGAACTCCTTGATTAACAAAAACATCCTTAAATAAGAATAGATTTGGACAAAGGAAAGCATGAACAAACACTCAAAACTTTATTGTTATTTATATTGGTTATATTTTAAGTAAACCATGAGATCATAGCAACTTTTACAAAAACTAAAGGAAATAAAAAAGCAAGTCACCAATTCCCAGAAACAACAACATGACTAACATTCTAATCTAACAATCAGACAAAGTAGTCTGATGTCTGCCAGACCCTCAGACCGGCTCGCAGACCGCAAAGTGACAGGTGACATTTGAAGGTCACACAGACACTATCATGAGGGAACTGGATACGGCTTATGGTAATGATCATACCTATTGTTGGAAACTTGTGAGCGGAACCCATTTGCAGCGTTTGACCTAGCAAGTGTTGTAAAAAATCGAGCAAAACATTTTAGTGGGTGATGTACCTGATATAATCATCTACATAGAATTAAAGTAAACGAATAATAGTTATGCAAACAGAGGGTCAAATCAGCCTGTGTTTGTGTAAACTCCGGTATAAAATGATAAAAGAAATCGAGACATCTGCATCAAATATAACATATGTATGTCTCCTGGTTGTTCAGAAGACCAACTGATTTATCAGAGTAACATTTAGGAACGATTTTTCAATCCTCAGATAAACAACCAGGTCGCCTTTATTCGGCGAATAGCAATATGCTTGGTTTTTCAATGATCTGTTGACTAAGGCCCCTAGCACAGCAATATTCCTACTCAGCATAAAAGCTGTAGCAGTAATGACTTCAGAATAATTGAGCATTTGCTCTGGCGTATAATTTCTAATCGTTATAAGGGTTTCCACATGATAACCACATTGTTGGTTGCAGTGTACCCAAAAGACGTTTTTTGTAGTGACAAAGGATCGCGTCTTCCCCGAAAAAATCTCTAAAGCAGTCAAAAGCATAAGTCTAAAACGTGTGAAATTCTAAATTTTTTGTCTCCAAAATAACAGAGTATTCTAAGACGGGGACCACGTCTTGGAATTCCGTAATTCGTTCAACTCTAAATGACTCTACACGTGCAACTTCCTCTGTAGCTGCGTGTACGCACATGTTTCAGATTATGATCATTTAGCCGTCAGCATTTACGATCACCTTAGCACTAACTGTTTCTACTTCAAGTTTTACTATGAAAACATGAAACTGGGGGCCGAATTCTACTAAATTAATCGCTTTACCACAACAATGGTATTGTTTCGGAATGAGACATTTAGCGTTAAACCGTTAAGCCTACAAAAGACGGAGCTAATACATACACTAGCTCTGTATATTAATACATATTAATATATTAATAAAGTGAGCGATGTATTACGTTATAGCAAGCTGCCACAGACGGTGGACGAATATTATAAAAAAGATAAAAGATAAAAATATTTATTTCGTCTTGTGTAACACATCAACATTTCTAGATTAAGAACAGATAGTTAAACATAAAAAAAATATAAAGAGGAAAGATTTGTTTGTTTGAATTGAATAGGCTTCAAAACTAATGGACCGATTTGAAAAAGTCTTTCACTATTACAATCCTACATTATCCGTGATGAACATATGCTATTGAATATACCCGTGCAAAGCTACAGCGGACCTCTAGTAATATATATATTTTTGCACTCATTAGCTCTGCGGAAAAAAAATCGTGCTATATTCTGTCGACGTATTTTGGTAAAGTAATAAAAATATATCTACTTTATAGCTGCGTCTGTCGTCAATCCTCCAATTTTATAGAATATATACCATAATATACCTTGCTATGTTTTATATTAATATACATATATAGCTCCGTCTGTTGTGGGCTTTACCATTGATGAAAGAAACTACAGATGGAGGGACGCGAGTCAAAAGTGCCAAGGTTGAAATCAATCTTTCAATCACTCCGTGCAAATAGCACCGCACGTACTATCTAGAGTTTCTTTCATTCTATGGACGATTCAGCGACGATACCATTGTCATAGTTAAGCGATTGGTTTGCATGATTCGCCACCTGTGCGTCTGTTTTTAAGTTTACTATAACAAACTCTGTAAGCGCTTTATCGTTTGCTTTCATGAATATCCTGTTAATGTCTATATTTGTTGTGGTCAAGCTACTGTTGGTTTAAATTTAAACCATCCTGTAGTTTGCCCGGTAACCGCGTTCATTGTAAAATTATGGTGTTTCTGGAAATTTTGTCTACATTTGATGCGGTTACTGGCTACTTTTGGTTTAACTCACCATGTAGTACTTACCTCATCGGGTAAACAAGCCTATTCTAAACGTATGGTCTTACTGAAAATTAGATTTTTTACGATTATTCGAGACGAAGACATGTTTATATATTCTGTGGTTGAAAATCGAGTATTTCTTGCGCGATAGTTAAGGATATTTTTATTCGTAGTCATATAGGTTTTTTTATCTTTCGTTGGTTTGTTCTAGTCTAATTTAATTGCATTAAGTGTCAGTGCACAAACCACTTGACTGTAAAATACCTACTATTATGTTATGATATACTTATAATAGAACAAAATTTTAATATTTCTATTTTTCTTCAGATGTATAGGTAAATTAATAATCAAAAGACTTGTATTAATATTTGCGGCTCCTATAACCCTCTAACCGCAGCTCCGCTTTCGTTTTTATTCGTTTTGTAATTTATTTTAATATAATTAAGCCCTACTTTCATTACGTTGACGGTTTTAAGAAAGTATTTAACTATAATGAGCCAGTTAACTAACTTCTCGTCATTTTAACCGCAAGTTACTCTACTCTAAACATACAATAACGGTATTAAGTACGTGCCTTTCTGTTAAACAGGTTTATCTTTCCATCTTTGCTGATGTAAAGTTGCTGCGACAAATTATATAAATAATGAAATTTTGTATATTCTGTTCAAAATATTCTATGTGTAAAAAAGAGATTCTTTAGTTTTTTCGACGAGTGTATAACTATATAATAGAAACCTTAGAACTATTATTTACAATTGAAACAATTGAGCTGCAACTGCAGACTGTTGCAAACAATCTTCAGTTTGCTCAACTGATCAAAACCAGTCGGAAGCGTCTCCAAGACCCTCTGGCTGCATTGCTCCGCTGTATGGCAATGCTGATGCGCTGTGCCAGATACTCACCAGCTCTCGGGTCACGCGTCTTAAAAAAAAGTTGAAATAACGTTGGGCTGATTAAACATTAAGCTAGGATTGTTGTAACATCAATGTTTTGTTTAATAAAGACAATAAGATGCTTAATAGATACAGGGGTTAATTATCGAAATCAATTGCAAAATATTAGAAGGAAGTATATATTTTTTATAAAAAATTCAGCGAAAAACCTCTGAAATGATCTAAAAAGATGCTGCGGAGGCTGCGTGAATTGTCCAGTATTTTTTATTTATACTTTAACAAAATGCGATTCGCGTGCACCATTCAACAATTTCTGTAGGTACTTCCATCAATTTTCTTGAATAAATCGCTATCATATAAGGTAAAAACAACACTTTTGGAACGAAATTGTGCGCGAACTGCAAATTGTTGATTCTATATTTTAATATGATCTCAATCAAACATAAAGTCAGTATATAATTTCAATGTTTGAGCATATTTTAAATAAATGCTACAAGTTATGAACGATCTTATATTATATTGTAAAATAAAAAATCAGTTACTACTTCTGCTTAGTAACTAGTAACAAAAACATCGTCTAAAGTTAAGTCACGGAGGTCATTAAGGGTCCAGCGCAAAGGGAAAAAAACATAATAAACACAGGCACCATTCATGACAAAACAGGCGGGGTGTAGGAGAAAACGCGCGTTCGAGAGAGCGAGGGAGATTGCATTCCATGCTAGTGTGCGCCATATGCGCCTGGGCAACCGCTGCGCGCACTTATTCCGTTTATTTACCTCATTTGTGTCCCGACCGCGCTCGAGGGCGGACGTTTCACCTCTCTGAGCAAACGACAGTTTCATAAGTGATGACAGTGTTCAGTGAATCTGTGTAGTGCAAGGTTCGCCGAAGTGTAAAGAGCCGAGGATACTTTCACTGGACTGAAAGTTGTAAAACATTCCTACGGACAACCTCTTTATAAGGCCGGTTGGAATTTGGAACGTGAAAAGGTAAACAGTGATGTTAACGTATGGAACAAAATAAAATTGATTAATAACGAAACATATTGCATAAAAGGAAATGTATTTTACCTTTTGTTAATTGAAAATGATACAATACAATTAAAAAATTCTTTATTGGTATGATAATTGTTTAGTAACTAGAAATACCAAAGGTTTCTTAAAACTACAGTCATCGAAAAGGAATCAATTATGAAAATGTGTTACCGTCTACCTGTCTTTGTTAAAAGATGATTAACCGATGAAATCTTGAAGATGCAATGCATATTAATCAAGATGTTGAAGTAAGTGACATGGCGCAGAAAAAACTACTCAATTAATATTAGAAACTGGCTCAAGCCCACGCCTCTGCTTGCATGCAACGAACCCACTTTTCTATAGAATACTGTAGGTACACATACAAAAGTACAACCTTTCTACTTGCACTGAAGCTTCAAATAATGCAGTAAAACTGTTAAAAACTGCGGTAACAAATTTCTTGTTACTAGTCGACGCGCGACGGCTTGCTTACAGACCAATAAAGCAGTACCTAGGTAAATAATAACTCAGCATGTCAGTATAAAGACAATATTTACTATAGTATGAGGTATTTTCGAGAAAAATGATATGTATGATATCATAGCATATATATGTATACATAGGTATCAAATAAACAACTATACAAATCAAAATAACCATGGAAAGACTAATTCATAAGTTATAGAGGTTAGGTAAAACACTGAAAATCATTTCTGCGAGAAAGTAGATAACACAAAATTTCCTACTGAATATTGCTAACTGTAGATTGATTTCAGCAGTTAGCTCAATTGTTTCAATTGTAAATAACTAGTTTTAATTTAACCATAAAAAATAAAATAAAATTTCCTCGTATAATGATTTTATCAAGGCATTAAGCAAGACAGACTCTAATGTCTCTATATCGTCTCGTTTACTCTCAGATAAGAGATTACATTTTTGATAAACCACCTCTTCATATGCATCTCATCACAAATCCGAAAGTTTGGATGGATGGAGTAAAAGAGCCATTTTCCCTTTTTAATGTATACCTACGGATATGTTAACAGTGAACCTTGTTTATATTGGAAAACACCTTCATTTCATTCTTTATCGAGGGACTTCTTCAGGGTATGTGCGGTTCTCCAGTTACAGTGGTGACAACATTGGTGTTCTTTAGAAAAAAGGTTCATAGCCAAAATACGATAGACTTTTTATAGAGATAGTTGGTGTCTTCAGGTCTTAATACAGAAGGGAACAAGATGAATGTTTGATTAACGTAGTTGCTTGTATAAACAAAAACAACTTTGTATACAGTAAAACACGTAAGAAGCTGTGTGATGAAACTAGTATACTTTTATTATATTTTGTTTGCGTTTAATCTATTTCCCTGAAGGCCAAGGTGTCCTATTAGACCCGGCTGTTTAGTTTATTACAATGTTAATTCAAAGTCATCAGCAACTAATATTTTGAAAGTATTCAATTGTTTGTGATCGGAGAAGTCAAAACAAGATCACGTTATGAACACCTGCTACCTTACATAATATTTGAATAAAACTTTGAACTGATCTCTACTCGGTGTCACGTAATAGGTGAAGTAAGATAAAGGGTATATAATTCTGGACCATGAGGGGGTCAACTTTTGTCGTACGACTTTTCTAGTTTGGGAAATAGGAATTGCCTATTTTTGTTCATATTTGTGATATTATTAAACTTAGTTACACGTGGCGTGAATCTTGACCTTGGTTTCGGACCACCAGAGATTGTCAGTTGTTCCGGTTCCTTGCCGTTTCAGTCCAGTCGAGACGGCACGAAGTTCATGTAGGTCTTTCTCAACGTCGTCGCTCCCAGTGGTACCTCGCACGACCAATAGGCCTCCGGCCACATGGGCGACCCACGTACGCTCTGCTGTGTGATAATATTATACGAATTTAAAAAGCGTGGAACAAAAGATCAACCCCTTGATGTTTGAAATCAGGATCACCCTCTTCTAAGTTAACCCATTATATGTATAATAATGTACCTAGTCGTATTATATACTAGTACCCTAGTTACTGGTAATATGATAGGCATCCTATTGTCCTCCAGTTACCTCCAGAAGTCCATCTTGCAATACCGAATTCCAAACTTGTAGTTATAGGAACAAATTCTTTGGAAACTAGTCAGAAATATCACCTGACCGCAATATATTAGAATGCTATTCATTAGCTCACGACATGGTCCACATTAGCACCATTATGGACATTATGTGGTCCACCGCAGCCTCCTACTTAGGTATATTCATCAATGATTGCTTGTCATTTATCGTCTCTACTCTATTTAGGGAAGCGTCTCAGTGTTTCTCTTGCTCACAGTTATCTATGGTTCTATGGCATCTATGGCTTAGGAGTGTCGATACGTAGGTATATAAGTTGTGACTAGTGATTAAACTAAATTACCTGTAAGCCAAGCTCTGAGAAGCCAAGCATCCTGTTTTTTGTCTAACTAAAGTGTCATCGAGTGTGACATATTTGAATTTAATTTCTTAAACATCAATGGTTTACGCACTGTGAGCAATTTTCTTAAACAAAAACTTATAATGGCGCTGTTTCATTGGAAGTTATGATAGCGTATTTGACTGATCAGTCTGATCACTCTGTATCATTTATCTGATTTGATAATGTATATCTACCTACATGATTATGTCAGACAAGTCGGTGCGGTACATTTTGTCTTCTTTGATTTAGTTCCTGAAATAACTGATAAGATCCAGTTTGTCATAAATTCACTGAAGTTATAATCTAAAACAATCTTTGTCGTATTTTTGTTTTTAAATAGAATCACGTTCACATAGTGTCTATTAGCTTCAAAGACAGAAAAACAATTGTTACTTTTTGTAACAGAGCTAGATCGTGACTCTCTGGTAAACGTGGAATTTCGAGCAAAGGTACCAAATATCTTAGGTTACTGTTATATGAACTCGAATGCATTTGAGTCAGTGAAGAGAGTAAACAAATTAATGGTGCCAAGATCCGAATGTATGGCGAATTTAGGGCACCCTGTAACCTACTCTAATACAGATTACAGGGTGCCCGAAATTCAACGTACTACATCCTGTATATTTAATGATCAAGCAAACTTACCCTGGTACGTGAAGTTCGATGATAATTATGAAAACAGCTTCATTCGACGCGATTTAAAGATATATAGGTAGGTACTAGGTAGTATGTATAATCACCTACAGCCTTTACTGGTCCACTGCTGGACGCTAGCGTTCCCTTGATAAGCACATTATTGGCTTATGTTCTATTGGGGACATGTATGCCCATAATCCCCGCGCTGGACATGCGGTTTGGGGACAAGACATATCTGATGATTGTCTATGCATAGAAAAACTAATTGTTTTTCAAAATAGGTACATATTAAATATTGGAAAATATGGTTCAGGTTATTTTCCATGCAGAAATTATGTGGTCTGTGGTTTTTAAAAACTTAAAAATATGTTACATTGATTAATTTACAAGGCAAAATAAGAAAGCTAGCATGGCAATCATGTTAAATTTGCGAGTTATATATTAATTTATTATATTAATTGGACGCCTTTAATAATTAATCAAAATTACGTAACATAAAATTTGACACCGTGACATAATGATGCAAATTCTGACATAAGATCCGATGTAACATTCATAATCTATGGGTATATACCACGAATTAAAAATGAAGATGATCTGTTTTTTTAGAACACGTTGGAAATTTATTAACCAGCCGGTATTTTTATATCTTCAAAATATTCATATAAAAATAAGTAGATACTGAAAAATTAATAGTATTAGGTGAAGGTAATGACATAACTTTTTTATTTGCATAAAAAAAAATGGCTATGGCGCTTATTAGGGGAGGCCTATGTCTAGCTGTGAACTATTATAGGCTGATGATGATGAAGGTTTTTTATTTTTAATATGTTATTGCTAAAACTTATATATTTATTTTTTTACAATTTCCATTACATGTTTTAGTTTTTGTTTTCTGAGACTGTAAATTCTTTTATTCAGAGATATACGAATTTAACTTATTAAGAATATTGAATATCGAACTTTTCGCCCACAATTACTTAAATGGAATTTCTTATTTATAGAAAAGTGACAGCTCCTTATCTAACTGACGTAATAACGAAGAGGGCATATCCGTCACATTAATCATAGATAAGCAGAGCTGGAGCTATCAAATAGTAATTTATGTGGCAAATAGACTGATGCACTTCCGGTCGCTTTATCGGCGCACACGCAACTGAGGCGGGTCAAAGATATTGGGCAATTGGTAGATGGAGATTAGATGCGTTTGTCCAGCCATTATAAATTATTTATTATTCTAAGGTTATCGACATAGCTCAAAGAATTAGCAAGCTGAAGTGGCAATGGGTTGGCCATATCTCGAGATGAACCGACAACCGCTGGGGTAAACGTGTTCTTGAGTGGAGACCGCGATTCGGCAAATGTAATGTAGGACGCCCTCCGACCAGATTGGATGACGATTTGCGAAAGACTGCTGGCAGATGTTGGATGCAGCAAGCTGAAGACAGGGCGCTGTGGCGCTTTGTAGCAGTAGTATTTAATTTCATTCGTTAGAGACAAAAATACAAATCTTACCTTTTTATAATAATATTTGTGTAGATATCGAAATAAACTATCGAATCTATTACATTATTATTGTATTCTTCTAAAACAAAATATTTTAACGGAACTTCCAAAAATAAAATTGTTCCTACGGTTAATAAAATAAGTATTTTTGTATCTTCCTTCGGAAGTTTCGAAAGTGGGTTGTTATTTTTACAGCTAGATTGACGGATTCCGTTTCTCTTGAAGACAGACAACAGTCATGGCTTTTTAGTGAAGGTAGGTAGGTACTTTACGACAGCAGTTATAGTACTTTAGTACCTACTTATTTACATTTGAGGTTAAATATACCTTAACTAATGTACCTGCAGTTAATGTATAGCTTACCTATACCAGTATGGGCATTAAGTAACTTTCTAAGGCCGTAAAAATGATCTTTATTGATTGGAAACTGAAAATACATACCTAGTAAAAATCTATTGGCAGCTATGAAACTAAATAAATAGAAAACTTTAGAAATTTGCACTTCTTAGATACCCAGAGTGCGAGGTAAGCAATATAATAACAAAAATCTTAGAAGAATAATTGAGATTTCTGTGCTGTCTCATCCATCATTCAGTTTCTTGTCCACTGTTGGGCTGTTCTTTTGCACGCTAGCTGGTATTTTACACAAACGAGAGTAGGCTGTAGTACCTACATTATCAGACAGTCTAGGTAGGTACTTTAAGTACGACAGGAAACTTAAATTTTCTAGATAGGTATACCTATTATATTAATATAAATATTGATTTTGCTTGATTTTGCTAGTTCAGGTTCGCCCTACAAAAACTTTGTTCTGGTGTATAATAAATGTTCGGATGAATGATTTTCTTTATGTTTGTTCGTCGATTTCTCCGCCAAGTAGTAAGAAAAAAGGCTCATTTTCACAATAGCGGAAAGAACTTCCGCTATTGTTATATTTTCGATAACAAATGGTTTCCATGACAACGGGCGCAAGTAAGAGTTCTTTTCATTCGTCGTTTCATCCCTGTGTCATCCATCACTCATCACATCAAACTAAATTAGACTCAAATATTAACTAGATGTCGCCCTTGAAAAATTAGATCGCGCTATCGAAGTGTTCCTTCCAAACCGATTTTCACTATTTAGGAATTTGAAATCGTTTTCCAGTTCTTTTAATCACGCTAAATTATTATCTCCAAGAACAAGTTTCAACTTACACACTTGAGTACTTAAGTAGGTACTTAACTACTTGAGTATTAAGCTGCATAGCGACATTAGCCAGATATTCCAAGGAAGTACAGAAATACTCAGGGAAGTAAAGCCCTCCCTGGAAACATTCATCTCTCGTCACATTCCGGCGTGCGTGTACGCATGTGTCGTGTATTCTCGGCTTTAATTAGATTCCCATAAAGTGTATATGTAGCTAAGTAGTTGATGCTTGAGTTTCTGTTATGGGAATGGTGTTTAAATAGAACTATTTAACCGTCGAAAAACAAAAGAGTTCTATATTCTAGTAATCTAGGTCCTATGTTCGGACTTCGGCTGTAGTTAGAATTGTTTTCTGTGTTTTCGTTAATTTCTCCGTAAATTAAGGACCGAATTGGAAAACTCTTTCAATATTGTATTGAAAATGATTCAATGTCTTTATATGGGCCAACGGTGGTGGTCCAATATGTAAAAATATTCACGAGGGATTAAATATTTGTAGCATAAAAACAAGTAATTTGAATTGGAAGTCAGTTATAAGTTTTAAAAAAAAAACAAATTTTTTTCTACCCTACGTGCTTTTACAATAGCGACGCGTTTTTGAATTACGAATATTTCAATGTTAAACAAGGACCAGTGCATTGACGAGTACAACTTTTTTATTGACTGCAGTGAACATTTTTCATTCTTTTTTTGAGCTGGCTGGCAACATTTGTTAACAATGGTTGCTTTTACACATGTACTGTCCTCCCTGTTTCATTGTATTTGTGCGTGATGGTACACAATGTGGTACGTTATGGCCTGCTTGATTTATTAGTAGACTTTAGTAGTACCTAATGGACAAGCATGAACAAGTGTGACACACGTCACTTTGAAACAAACAGCTGTTACAAATAAAATATTTTTAAGGACTATCAACATTACTAAGTAGCGATTTCATTATCTTATCTCATCACAATGTGACCAAATATAGGTAATATATAGGTAAGTAGAGTACACTACATAAGCATAGGTTAAGTCGGCGTGGATGAAAAGTTTCAGAGAAATCTATCCCAATTTTATTAGTCCAATATTATAAAGACTTCACGGTACGGTACGGTAGGCTTTTAAAAATTTCTGCCACTATCGTGTATAGAAATTTTAACATATTTTAAAGCCTGTATGTCTTCAAAATTATTACCTATGATAATCGTAAATCAGAAAAAACAATCTCGTGCTCCGAAGGCTTCTGCTACGACTGCTAGCTACGTAAATCACATCAATAATAAAATATCTTGACGAAATTAATTGAGTTTTTTTATAGATTTTTTATTTTCTTATTCATAACAATCCTTTAGTCATAAAAATGGTTGTGGGACGCAGATAAAAAAAATCTCGTGCCAACTACTTTCATAATTGCAACACCTCTAATTAAGCTTCCGTGTGAACTATAAGGTTATATTTTGTGTTTTTTTTTCTGGGATCAGTTTGCGTCATTTGCCGTGTAAGTACTTAACAATTTTAGGCCCATATTTGAATGCAAAACGTCCGGCCTTAGATTGGTTTTCACGAAAGGAGTCCCAGGCAGTGCGACCGAATAAAGGGGTTTGAAGATTTTGGCCCTAAAATCAGCCGCCATTTTGTTTTTTCTTCAAAGTTGCCGCGCACAATAAAAGTTTTATATTTGGACAGAGGACACTAAAATAAATAGAAAATGTTCTATAACATAATGTCCTAAAGCGTCAGGTTTCTGAGATATTCACAGATGAAAATCACTATTGCTCTAATGAATTTATCTACGTTTACTGTTTTCATCAGTTTTCACGATGCCTAGCAACGTACCGATTGATGATTTTGAGTACCACCCATGTAGTAGATATTGTGAAGCATATGCCGACAAGAAAAGAAAAAACAAATGGTACTGATTCAGAAAGTGTTTATTAAAATTAAAATGTGGTAAATTAATTACTAGAATTTTAACAACAATAAATTAAAATATGACTGCCATAAAAACAATTTGAAAAAGAGAGTTATTTTAAAATGTTTTTTCATGGCTTATGAGCTATGCCAAGACAAACAAAAGTACCTACTTACCTGACGGTCGTCGAATAAGTGCCGTGAATAGTTTATAATGCTTGGATGACTGGCTATAAAGACTTCAGTCAGCAAATAAGACTGTATAGGACGTGAAGATCTTCGCCGTGGGCCAGGGAAAGTGCTGATTTTACAAAAAGACATGTTCTGGCACCAACATGGTTTGACATTTTGTCAAAAAAATAATAACTAGCTTAACAATCAACAGTTACAACAAAAACTTAAATAAAACAGTACATAACAGTTTTATTTACCTTAAATAAAAAACGAGACCAATCTCTAGTTTATACCGATAACGAAAAGCGAGCGCATATTTTTTTAAGATGTGGTGAGAACCTCATTTTGCATAGAAACCAAGGAGGGTAACGAACCTGAGTTTGAGGTATAAAACCTCTTTCATGCCATGGTTGGTTTTAGCACAAGAAGCCTCCTTCATAAGTTTAAATGATTTCAGCACTAGTTTTTTTTCGATAGGCTACCTTGATGTCTGTAACTTATTATACCTACCATTAAAACGCAGTGTCTACAGATGTAAAGGGGTCTTGGAGATTTTTACCCTATCATCGGCAACCACTTTGTTTTATTATATCGCCGCGAACGATGAAAGTTACATATTTGGATAGAAGACACCAAAAAAAATAAAAAATGTTCTATTGTATTGTGTTGCCCTAAAGTGTCAGGTTTCTGAGATATTCACAGATGAAAAAAAATATATTTTTTTCTTTTCATGTGAATATCTCGGAAACCTGACACTTTAGGGCATTATGTTAGAGAACATTTTTTATTTGTTTTGGTGTCTTCTATCCAAATATATAAGTTTCATTGTGCGCGGCGATTTTGAAAAATGAACAAATTTTAGGGCCACCCTCCATACAAAAATCTTCAAACCCCTTTAGTTAATTTTGGCATTTAACAAATTTGGTCCTTAATTGCTGCGAACTCTTTCGCAAAAAACTTTTTTAACTATAAAATATGTACTTAAAGTACAAACTTCAAACTTGGTAGGACCATTCAAAATGATTAGTATTCTTTCTCGGTATTTCTAGCCAAAGTTATGTATACTTATTATTGCTTTTTAATCTACGTCTTATGCGATAGGTCCATAGTTTGTATCAGAGGTCAGTGACCAGTTTAAATATAGCCCATCCTGTTATATTTAAACTCCGTTTGGGTGCATTAGCCGTTCTTTGATATCCGAGTGAGCTGATTAGAAGTCTGTTTTCGTGTAATGGAGTGCAGTGTTTATTTGTGTTCACTGTCTAAACATTGATAAAGTTAATTGAGTTATAAAAACAAACGTTTTGGTATGTTTGAGAATTTTCCTTGAGTTTCAAATTAACTTCAGTATTCAGTATTTCAGTATTTATTTATTCACCATTCCGTTACATAACATAACATAGGCAAGTCAAAATAACAATGTTTGATAAAAAATAAACAAAAAATATAAAAACAAAAGCTCACACAATTTCATCAAATTCTTAAAATATTATTAACTATTATTAAACTGTTGATTTAATACTACTACTATAACTACGTATTTTAAATTTCCTGCAGATCAGAAAATGAACATGACATAAATTCATCAATGTGGTAAAAAGGGTTATGTTCAAAGAAAGTTTTAAGTTTTTGTTTAAATTGATTCAGAGGGAGCTTAGTTACTTCTAATGGCAATTTGTTATACATTTTAAGTTTTATCCATATTCCCAGCTTTTTAGTTTTTACAAGTCTTATGTTTGGTATATTTAGTTTTTCTTTATTTCGTGTATTATAACTGTGCATTTGCATTCTTGTGGGTAAGTCGTCTTTCTTTCCATGTATCTCAATAAGAGAGTAATATATACAATGAGATTACTGTTAACACTTTTGTTTTTTTAAAGTATGCTCTAACTGAAGTTAGCCTATGCAGTCCGTATATTATTCGTATTGACCGTTTTTGACAAATCAAAACCCTTTCAACTTGAGAAGCATTACCCCAAATTGTAATAGCATAACTTATGATTGAATGGCAATACGCATAATAAACCGATAGAAGGGTTTTCCTATCTATTATGGGTCTAAGTTTAAGCAGAGCATAGTTGGCACTTCTCAATCTTTTACATAATTTGTCAATATGACTATCATAGCAAAGCGTAGAATCAATTGTACAGCCTAGAAATTTGACTTCTTTATTTATGTCATTTTTACATTTTCGTTTTGTCGAGTAGCTCATAATAGTAGTTTTGTCAGCGTTAAGGACTATACCATTGGCTTCAAACCATTTCTTAAGAAGTTCAATTATATGGTTTGTTTGTGTTTCGACTACTTTCACATCTTTATCTCGAATGCCTACGTGAGTGTCGTCTGCAAATAGTGTCACTAAAGCCCAGTCTGGTAAACAGTTTGTCAGATCGTTAACATATATTAAAAAAAGTAATGGTCCAAGGATCGAACCTTGTGGCACACCTATATTACAAGTTTGATGATCAGATCTCATTTTATTTACGGTAACTACTTGATTTCTATTATGTAAGTAAGACTGCAATATTTTTAGATTAGTGCCTTCGAATCCATAAAACCTAAGCTTGTGAATAAGAATATCATGACGTAAACAATCAAACGCTTTAGATAAGTCGCAGAATATGCTAGAAACTTTCTGTAACTGTAGGGTTTTGAGGATAATGCTTGCTAAGTCCTGCTGTTAAGTTATTGTTTTTTTATATTTTATTTATTCAAAACATTACTATTTATTCTTACAGGTGTCATACGTGTAAGAATAGATATGATGTTAAATGTGATGTGATGTTGTGAATACAAAATATTAGTAAAAATTATAAATCACAAGCAAAATAATTTATTAAACATGTCAGAGTTCCTTGCAGGGCTTTTGTATAAATACGGTTACGCCAGGTACCTGGCGTAAGTACGGTTGTGCCAGGGTACGGTCGTGACAGTCGTCTAATTGGTGAAACTATAAGGAATTCGGAAGCGTGTAAAGGGGATATCCTTTACGTTATCCATTGCATTAACCGATAAATTAATTGTTGTATTTAAACGAAGAGAATCTATTTCAGAAAACTATTCAAATCTATTCAAAACACACCTTGCTTTCAGCTAGCTTGAATTGAATAATAATAAAGTTTTGGTCAATCAAATAAAAATTGACACAATCTTACCCAGTCTACCCTAAGGTAGATAGTTATCTATTTTTTGTTGTTGGCCACGATAATAAAGATAACACTATAGCCCAGCGTGATTACAGCAATCAAAGATATCTTTATCAAGATAAGATGAAGAAATAGAGTCAAAACATCCGCCTTATTAAAGTTTCCGGAGTTTTTGAGGGTGCTTGGGAATGATCCTTTAATTTTTCAAATAAATAATTTTAAGTTAAATTAACAATATATATGCAAAAAAAAAACGATTTTGGTGATTGCTTATGCACTATAATAACAAAAACCTTATTTATTGAGTCTTAGTAATTTCTTAAAATTCTTAGTTCCGAGATTCTAAGCTAAATACTAAGTTTTAAGTACCAAATAATAAACCTTTCTGGATCTAACTGGATTTCCTGTAAACAACCCCCGTGTAATGATCACCTTCATCTTTCTTTTAGTCTGTTAATAAAATAAGATTACATAGTAAGAGACTGATACCGAATAGATAATTAATGAAAATACTTACAGGTAATGATTATTTCCTACGTGTTTTTTTCAAGAAATCACAATCACTAATCTGACTCATTTGGTTACATGCGACGTTCGTTTAGTTTGTGATCGGTGTTTGATTGATAGTGTGCAATTTACTAGTGAAATTATTATTGTGCGACATAAAATGATTTCTGTGGGACCATTTAAGCTTACTTTTGGATCCGTGAGTTATTGAAAATGGCATAAAATATAACTATGTACGGTATTCGACATCTTTACCATCCAGGACAGACATCAAACAAATCAGATCGACTGAGTGTCATCTTAAAACCCTAAGATTATGAATACGTGGTACCGTAATAATGTATACACTAGCCACACTCGATGTAAAATTTTTGTAAACGAACTACCCACACTTAATCTAAAATTCACTCTTTTTATACGCAATTTTCATTATTTGTCGATATGAGATCCTTCCTTCGATAAATATATCATACTGAACATCTGAAACTGAACGCCACACAAGTGAGTTTTAGCTATGTTATTTGTTTGGGTCGTGGTTTGTTTACACACATTTTACATCGTGTTTGGATAGTAGTATATAGACGACTTAATTTGGTAACATAGATTTGAAATTTTAGTTTCAAATTTCAGAGAGAAACCTAAAAACACTCAATTGAAACTTGTATCATTATTATCTTATATCTATGATAGGTTTAGCGTTAAACAATAAGTGTTTGGATTAGAAAAACAAGCATAACTGCGGTCTATATTTACTTAAGAGTTGATAAGCAAATTATGTAAATAGATACCTAAAATAAATAGTAAAAAGTAGAGTAATGTATATGAACAAATTAATTATTTCTGCCAACTTGACAGCCAACTGACAGATCATCAGTTGGCGTCATAGAATACACAATGTGTTACAGAGAAAGCGCGTGCAAAAAATTGCCTTACGTCAACGGTCGCACGAGCTAAGTGGAACTCTATGCCTATTATGAGAACTACTGTGTTTCTTGTATTCCTGTTGTGTGAATACGTATGTAACATTTGTATTGTCAATTGATTACAAGCGCATTAATTATCCTTACCTACATAGTTTTCCAATTGTAATAACTAGGTTATGGTATTATACCTACACGTATTGTCGTTAATAACCCTTTTTGAGTTTGATTATTGAATTCGACAAAATATGATAGATTTTATACCAAAAAATAGTATAAAACTATCGTATTTTGTTGAATTCAGTAATTCAAATTCAAAAAGGGTTATTATTAAACATAATTACAATCAAATAATATAAAAAAAATAGAACTAATGGTTACAATTGAAACAATTAACCTAACTGCAGACTGTTGCAAATAATCTACAGGTGGCTCAACTGATACCAATACCAGTCGGAATCGTCCCCAAGACGCTGCTGGCTGCATTGCCCCGCTGCGTTATATGGCAATGCTGATGCGCTGCGCCAGATACTGGCCAGCTCTTGGGTCACGCGTCGCTTCGACCAGACACTTCGTTATTAGTTAACCGCTCACATTCGTAATGGACTGGTAATTTGGTTATATGTTAATTCATAGGAACCTAGAGTGACTGCAGTAGGGGGTACCGTATCTTACATTAGGTATTGTTAATTTTATATGCATACATATATATATTTAAAGAATGTTAAAGATTTTAAATGTTTGCTGGTTTTTATTTACATCTACGCTTGAATCTTAGCTTGCTTGTGTGAAATTAAAACCATCTGTGAGAATGTCTTTAAATTCCTAATTTTATATGAGAATATAATAAAATAGACCAAAGTTTTTAAGATATTGAGGTTACCATGTTAAGGTATTTTCTTTGACTCTAACCTTTAAAATGAATTCGTATTGTCACATCAAGAAATTAACATCACATCTAACTAGATCAAGCTAATAGCAGACTACACTCACTCCATTCTACCATCTGTCAAAGTCACAGTAAGTAGACCCGGTAGCACCAAACCGACCAGTTTGCCCCGTTAGGGGTCCCACGATTGTATCAATTCTATGGCCTTAGGAAGCAAGCCTACCGTTAATACTGTTATAAAACTGATAGAAGTATCAATGGGAACTAAATGGTTAAAAATTAAATAATTTCTACCGTATTTCTATACAAAGTATAAAAAAGTTTGCAAATGTATTTTAAAACACGGAAACGGATTAGGTATGTATTATGTAAGGATTCAGTCCGGTTTTGTTTTTAGCAATAAACTAGGAAAGCTTGATTATAATTATTAGATAAGCATTAATAAAAATGAAATAGAGCTACATTTTTATATTTATGTTATTGTATAATTTAGTATGGTATTTTGATATTTATGTTGTCTTAAATTTTAAGCAACATAGATATAAAAATTAAAAATAATTTGGGTTCAACAAGAATAACCCTTTTTCACGTTTCACTCAATTTTTGAATTTAGAATATATACGAAGCGAGCCTTAAATACTCTTTTTATTATCTTTATTAAAAGGTGGTTAGTGTTGTAATAGTTTCTGAAGGTAGGTAGAGTCAGATCTTTTGAAAGAATTTTAAAATGCCTAGGTTCTAGGTAATTTTAAGTTTTCAACCTTTCGAATCCAAAATGTCAGTGAATGACAACCTTGAAGATCTGCAACTGGCTGATGTCACCGCAAACCGCTCGTGTCATTTCAGAAACAATTTAATTTCAAAGTTTTATGATGACTAAGTGAGGATTTTTACTGCACTTTTGAAACTAGTAAACCGTGTCAAATTTTCCAACCTATTCTATTATATTTGTCAGTAATAATTGCAATATTTTATGGGGACTCGTATATCTATAAAAATAAAAGAGTTTAATTATGCTATTTACACAAAACTGTACATGAAAATTACACCTGTTCAATTTATGAGTTAAACTGTTAAGAGAGCACCATACTTAGGTAAGTAAAGTGTGTTATTTACCCAGATAAGCTCTAGTTATGAAGTATTTAACAGTTTTTTACTTATAAAGCTCAAATTTGTGCCTCCTATATTAAGAAATTTAATTTTAGCGGTATTCTATTAATTTATGCAGTGAATTCGAATTTCAAATCTAATTCCAACTTTGAATCGGCTACGTAAAACTTCCATCAATAACAAGTTTACTTACGTAAGTAAAAAAAAGTTTCCAATTGAGTCGAGTCCACCAGTAATTCCTCAATCATTTCGAGCAATGAATCGAGACGGCTAATCGATTTACAATCGAATAATGTGATGACGTATTGCAATAGGAAACACACCCAGACAGTAACAAAGGTTCGAGGAAGGTACAAGTGGTATTTACAACAGAACTTCCGATTTAGTTCTGTCAGGCATCACACAGCGTGACGAGCGAAGCGAGCCGCACTTTCTCACACATTGTGTGGTACCTAATAGTCCCTTTATTTAATACAATCTTCTCTTCTGGGCGTTGATCTTGAATTTTATTTTTACCACTATTATTAATTTTATTTTTACCTCATAATTATTATTAATAAAATCATTTATTCAGATCATTTTTCACATAGGATCACTGATACTATTGAAACAATGACACTACCGAAGCTTAAAAAAAACTATATCTATATAAAAAACTAAAACTATGACAAAAAAACAGGGGAAGGCCTGCGTCCAGCAGTGGACTTTTACCTATAGGCTGGTTGAGGATGAGGTACTTCCTGAGTGGTTAATCCTATTGTTTTTCAATATTCTCTTTAGTAACCTATCGATATCTTTACACTACTACTTAGGAACAACGTGTTCTGGTCGTTTTCTATGTATAATAAAAAATATCTATCTATGTTATGTATTATATTATGTATATCAGTTATCTAGTACCCATAACACAAGCTCTGCTTAGCTTGGGGCTAGATAATGCTGTGTGAATTGTCCAGCATTATTTATTATTTATTTATACCTACCTTGAATCACCTTCAGTGGACCTCAATAAACACAAATTACACCTCAACCGTAGGAACTCGTTACAAAATTGTGTTGATATGAGTTTACTCTTGGCTTACTCAATGTCGTGAGAAGAACACAGCTCAAAATTCTTGAATGGACACATTTTGTCATTCATCCTTGAAAATATTAAAAACTCTTTCGATATTTTAGTCTCTAAAATTTAAAAAACACATTTGATATATATAATATGCACCAAACGCGTTGCAAAAATAGGTACATATTGTGTCATTTACACATGTTATATATTCTAGGCAAGAAATTACGATGCTAAAACGATTTTTTTAGTAAAAATGTTAGGCATATTAAGCATTTGGCATTTGCGTCCTTATAAGTTGCATTTAATAGCCTAAACGTGTTAAATTTTACATAGCTCCAGCTGTCTCCAGAAATAGAATTTGTTTGACAGGTCGCCCAAGTTAATAAATAAGTTGAAATGTCAAATAGCTTGAATTTCTCTGGAAACAGGTGCCTCCAACCAGCTGTGGTACCTTAAGTAATGGGTCACTCACTTTGATCTGTGGTAAATGTCAGTTGACCATTTCGGCCTAATAAGGTTAAAAAGCTTGTGGTTGTGCCCATAAATAACCTTTTATTGTCAACCTCATTCCATTAGCTTTTTTTTTTTTTTTTTTTTTTTAAATGTACATCCTTTATTCAGAAAGAAAATAACAATCAAATAACAAATTTAAATTAAAACTAGTATTTACAATAGAAACAATCAAGCTATCTGCAAACTGTGGCAAACAATCTACAGGTAGCTCAACTGATCCATATCAATACCAGTTGGAAGCGTGCCTAAGACACTGGCTGCATTGCCCCGCTGTATAGCAATGCTGATGCGCTTAGATTCCATTAGCTAAAAAAACGACAGAATTGTGTATTTTAATACATATGAGACAAAATGTAAAAATAGGTATATTATTATGAAAGCTTAGACAAAAATCAGTCGAAAAATGTTCGTTTTAGTACCTACATAAAATAAAAAAACTTTTTAAAATTAATTTAAAATAGATTTCTTTTTATTTTATTCAACGTTTTCAGTTATTTTATCTGTTTTTAAACGCCATGAAATAGTATGCGCAATGTTGTTATGCAAACTAAAAAGTATCAACTGTTATCAGCAACATCAGCGCATTTGTTCAGGTCTCACATCCAACTGACGTCATGACCACAGAGCAATATGGCGTCCACTGCGTCGTGTTTTCGTCAAAATGATGTCGTGAAAATGTATATTTTAAATGCAGGTTTGGCACTCAAAAATGTGTGTAATACCCTATTAAAATGGTCGAAAAAATTTGTGTGTATGCTCGAACATTGCACGCTTTTCTAAATTAAAACCTCAAAGAAAAAACTAGTTTCTTGAAAACCTCCTCAGCTCATTCAAATAAGGAAGCCTAAATGTCACGGGCGTTGGTATGCAAACATGTTCTCATCCTTGACTCTTGAAATTAAAGTTTAGATTTCCATGACACTGAATTAAAAACTTTTTGAGAGACCACTTTGCAGATTGTTAAATTAAAAATTTACGCGATATTATTATTTTGATTTTTCCAGAATAGTTCACTTCTCAGGTTCCTCAAAAAAATTCCGCTATTTATAATTTCGTTTATTTGCTTTTTATTTTTTATTATTTTTGTCTGTTTGTAATCTGCAATGGTCAAGTAAACAAAGGTCGCTCTAAGTGTTACGTAATCCTTAGTCATCAACCTGCCTGATTCATATTGTTCTATAGAACTCACGTTTTTATGTAGGAGGTTGTTAGATTTTTGTGATTGAGCTATATTACTCCTTAGGAGTGGACCAGTAACACAATCTACTAGCTTTATCTAAAATGTATATATTTTTTTAAATATAAATTCCTCTGGTATGAAACCACCTCAATAACAATTTTTATACAACAAGGAAAGAATTACCAAACTCTAATAGGACTTGGCAAAGATATCACCAAAACACTGTTGTGTCGGCTAATCGTGTTTTTTATAGAAAGCTTGCCGGGATATATATT
Organism: Eupithecia vulgata; assembly: GCA_946478455.1. Lineage (NCBI taxonomy): Eukaryota > Metazoa > Arthropoda > Insecta > Lepidoptera > Geometridae > Eupithecia > Eupithecia vulgata. The sequence continues at coordinate 2,782,547 of OX297869.1, read as the reverse complement.
AAACCCTCGTAAAACATTTTTATATGGGACTAATTCAGGATCTTTGTCTATATAATAGCGAGAAATCTAGATAATCGTTCCATAATTGACGAAGTGAAGACAATGAACAAACACAATAAATATTAAATTTATATTATACCATAGAGACTAAGAGGCTTAAGGATGAACCGAATTACTGTTTAAGTTAGCTTTTAGATAAAATAAATACTTAATGTGAAATACATATAAATGAGAAAAAAGCACGTAAAGCCGAACATAGTAATGACCTCCAGAAGTCGGTTATAAAATTCAAGGCATAACAGCAAATTCAAGAATATTTTGGTGGAGCGCGTTTATGTCTTTTATATAAGAAAACCTTTTTCCAAATGATTATCAGTAGACTAACAAATATTTTTAGAACCTACTTTGCTAAAAAAAGGGACCTTTATACAGCGAGTTTTAAAGTCGTGTCATCGTGTGGTGCTGACTTAGAATTCGCACCACCCCAACACTTCCCATAAGTGTCATAAGAGGGCAGCAGCGCCTTTTGCAGAATAGATCTATCACAAAGCTGCGATCTCAAACCCGCATGCTCAGCGTGGGGATTATGGGCATTACCCCCATGAGATAAAAGCCAATAAGGTTTTTATCAGGGGGAGGCCTGCGTCCAGCAGTGGACCATTTTAGGCTGTTCAGATGAGGATAGAGCGAGCTGGATATAGACTTTTGGAAAAGTGAAAAGTTGTAGAAAGAAGTAGAAAATATTAATGTCAGGTTATACATGTAGGGAGTGAAACGAAACATGTTTGCAAGTAGCATGTAGGTTTTCTACTCGACTTACGTAGAAAAGTGAAATAAGTAGGAATACCAAGTTGTTTCTTGAGAAAGTAGTCTGATGTTAATATTCATGAAATAAATAAATAATGCTGGACAATTCACACGGCATTATCTAGCCCCAAGCTAAGCAGAGCTTGTGTTATGGGTACTAGATAACTGATATACATAATACAATACATAGATCGATATTTTTATATTATACATAGAAAACGACCCAGAACACCCGGAGCAAAAGCCTGCAGATCGTACAAATATATTTCCCAAGGCGGGAAACGAACCCGCAAAGTCCTGCGTCGCAGGCAGGCCTTCGCCCACCGTGCCACAGAGGTCGTCAAACCTTTGATAAAAATGTAATACGAGGAAGAAATGTATTTTTTCTTCCTACTATTTAAACAACGTAGTGAAAAAATTCTACACTCGAGAGCAATGAATCCGGGTCACTCAAAGAATCCAAAAAATCTCGGAAAGTAAGAATGCTAGGTTAAGAAAGTTATGTTCTCCGACGAATCAAAATTTATGCTCTACAAGCACGATGGAAGACACAGAGTGTATAGAAGACCAGGGGAAAGATTCAAGCAAGCATGCATCGAAGAAAAAGTAGCCTACGGTGGTGGGTCTGTACTTGTGTGGGCCGGAATTTTCTCTGAAAGTCGCACAGAGCTGGTGATCATAGAAAACGGCTCTTTAACTAGCGTAAGATATGTGGAAGAAATCCTCAACGAACACGTTGGTCCATTTATGGTCAATTTGGGTGAGGATGCTATATTTATGCATGACAATGCCCGACCTCATACAGGTAGGATTGTGAATGACTACCTTCAAGAGATGAACATTACTTGTATGGAGTGGCCAGCGCGCAGCCCGGATATCAACCCGATCGAGCATGCTTGGGACGAGCTAGGGAGATGCGTAAAACAACGAAACCCTCCCCCAATCACGCTTCCTGAGCTCAAAATTGCTCTCACAGAGGAATGGGAGAATATTCCCCAAAATCGTATAAGGAACTTGGTGTACAGCATGCCAAACCGCGTAAACGCAGTAATGGAAGCACGAGGAGGTAATACGAAGTATTGAAATTCAAGAAAATCGTCATAAAGTTCAAAAATTTCATGTTTCCTATTTTTGTTTTAAGGAGAGATCAGCAGTTTTTTTTCTTTATGTAATTTTGTGTAAATAAAATGTATGGTGACTCATATTTTTTTAACTTTCATTTAAGGAGTATTAAATTGTCTATTAAATACAATTTATTGCATTAACCTAGCATTCTTACTTTCCGAGATTTTTTGGATTCTTTGAGTGGCCCGGATTCATTGCTCTCGAGTGTATGTCTATAATTTAAACACAATTCTATCAGAACCAAACACGTCAAATAAACCAAAAAATAAAAATATAACAATGAATTTTGGGTCACGCGTTGCTTCGACCAGACGCACTGATATTTTTTTGGAAACCTGGAGTCTCGCTACATCCCAGACCTAGAATTTAGCTGTTTTTTGGCTTTCGCGTTTTTCTTGAAAAGGTTGAACTTTAAATACTTAAACACAAAGTAACAATTATTCACTGCTATAATTGGAGCTGATTAATAACCCTTATTCGATACACAGGAAGTATTTAACCCTAGACTGATCGTGATGTCTATCTAGCAAGACTTATTAATAGCACCTTACAAGATGTAGAGAAAGCAATACGGAATGAAGCTGGTGTTTGGAATGGCAATGATTTCCGGGATTTATGTGCTAACTCGCTTTCTTGGGACTTAGGGTCTATTTTACGCCATAATAATAATATATTCTTTATTGCAGACACAAGATCCATATTTACTATACACAGTGGATTATTACAAAAACAAATAAATTAAAATATAAAAAATTAAGGTACTAGGTTAGAAGTACACAGTGCGTCAGGTGGCAATATACACCCACCGTCTATAGGTGTCTGATAACATCAGACGGTCAGACAGGCTTACAATAATTTCAATTTTACACATGTCAACTCTAGACATGAATGAGACCTAGCTTTGCTCGGCAATGAGAGTTTAGAAATGAGAACAAGATTCGCCAAGTGCGAGTGTAACTCGCGCGCCGAGGGTTTCAAACATTTGCCAATTATTTGGACAATCAATTTTCTGAAATATTTTAAAAAGTATGAAACTTACAGAAATTTCAAAAAGTGTTTTGAAATGGTCAACACGATACCTTTCATTTGATACCCCACATGGGTAGGTACCCCTTTTTGAAAAAAAAAATCCCCTTTTTTGACCATTTTTCAAAAACTATTATTATTACAGACTTCTCTATATTTTTCCTGTAAAATATAGATTGATATCTACAAACGCCTAATACATTGTACATGGATCGGTCATCAATCTTCGGAGCTAGGGGGGGGGGAATGGTCAATTTTCCGTCTTTTTTTGAAATATTTCAAAAAGTATGAAACTTACAGAAATTTCAAAAAATGTTTTGAAATGGTCAAAACGATACCTTTCATTTGATACCCCACATAGGCAGGTACCCCTCCTTTTAAAAAAAAATTCCCCCCCTTTTTGACCTTTTTTCAAAAACTATTATTATTACAGACTTCTCTATATTTTTCCTGTAAAATATAGATCGATATCTACAAACGCTTAATACATTGTACGTGGATCGGTCTGCAATCTTCGGAGATAGGGGGGGGGGAAAGGTAAATTTTTCGACTATTTTTGAAATATTTCAAAAAGTATGAAACTTACAGAAATTTCAAAAAGTGTTTTGAAATGGTCAAAACGATACCTTTCATTTGATACCCCACATAGGTAGGTACCCCCCCTTTTGAAAAAAAATTCCCCCCCTTTTTGACCATTTTTCAAAAACTATTATTATTACAGACTTCTCTATATTTTTCCTGTAAAATATAGATCGATATCTACAAACGCTTAATACATTGTACGTGGATCGGTCTGCAATCTTCGGAGATAGGGGGGGGGGAAAGGTAAATTTTTCGACTATTTTTGAAATATTTCAAAAAGTATGAAACTTACAGAAATTTCAAAAAATGTTTTGAAATGGTCAAAACGATACCTTTCATTTGATACCCCACATAGGCAGGTACTCCCCCTTTTGAAAAAAAATTCCCCCCCTTTTTGACCATTTTTCAGAAACAATTATTATTACAGACTTCTCTATATTTTTCCTGTAAAATATAGATTGATATCTACAAACGCCTAATACATTGTACATGGATCGGTCTGCAATCTTCGGAGATAGGGGGGGGGGAAAGGTCAATTTTTCGACTATTTTTGAAATATTTCAAAAAGTATGAAACTTACAGAAATTTCAAAAAGTGTTTTGAAATGGTCAAAACGATACCTTTCATTTGATACCCCACATAGGCAGGTACCCCCCCTTTTGAAAAAAAATTCCCCCCCTTTTTGTCAATTTTTCAAAAACTATTATTATTACAGACTTCTCTATATTTTTCCTGTAAAATATAGATCGATGTCTACAAACGCCTAATACATTGTACATGGATCGGTCTGCAATCTTCGGAGCTAGGGGGGGGGGAATGGTCAATTTTTCGTCTTTTTTTGAAATATTTCAAAAAGTATGAAACTTACAGAAATTTCAAAAAGTGTTTTGAAATGGTCAAAACGATAACTTTTATTTGATACCCCACATAGGTAGGTACCCCCCCTTTTGAAAAAAAATTCTCCCCCTTTTTGACAATTTTTCAAAAACTATTATTATTACAGACTTCTCTATATTTTTCCTGTAAAATATAGATCGATATCTACAAACGCCTAATACATTGTACGTGGATCGGTGTGCAATCTTCGGAGATAGGGGGGGGGGTATGGTCAATTTTTCGTCTTTTTTTGAAATATTTCAAAAAGTATGAAATTTACAGAAATTTCAAAAAATGTTTTGAAATGTACAAAACGATACCTTTCATTTGATACCCCATTTGTCTTCCTAGGTCTCTTTTGAAATTTCAACATCAAAATTTGTACTGAAAATATTCATTTTCATTTTTCATTTATTTATATATTTTTTTCTTAAAATCAGTAATGGCGCACGAAATGTATCATTATTTCAAATTTCAAGTTAATAGCTGCAGTAGTCACTGAGATATTCAAGAAAGAGCGGGGACGGACAGAGCGAGACCATAAGGGTTTCAAAACCGATGTTTGAAACCCTAAAAACATTAAGAAAATATTTAGTGTTACCTAGTCTAGTCTAGTATAAAAATTCAAAAACTTTTTTTATCCTTACTTCCTAATAACCATGTGAAAAATGATCTTTTTAATTATTAGGAAACGTCTTCTAAAGAAGTACTTACTTGTTTAACTAAACTGAGTCTACCTACTGTGTAGCTGGCACATATTCTCAAAATTCCCTATATATACCCAAACGGCATTTTAATCGACTTGGAAATATTTCGTGAGAGACCAAAGTCGTTCTCCCACACTTAAGTTCCTAAGCCTTAATTAAGTTACACTTGGTTAAATTTGTGTGAAAGGGCTTTTTCTTAGAAATTGGCACTTACGGTTCCCATAGAGGTAATTTTAATTGGTATTTAAGTAAATTATGAAATCAATGCCTAGCTTTTGTCTACGATATAACAGCGTTGTGTAATTGTGACCTACGCTACAAAAATATACAAAATAGGTTACCCACTCTGGAAATTAGTATTATCTTATTACAGTTATTACCATAGGAGCGTATACAGCAGCCTGTGTCGTGGCTGCCTCCTGGAAGAAGAAACTGTGGAACACGTTGTGGTACACTGCGCGGCCACAGAGGAGGCCAGACAGAAAACGGGATTGAAAAGTCTCATAGAGACATCAAACCTGTCCACACCCATAGGAAAGCTGAAACGAAGCTGTCAATCTCCAAAAGTCCTGCTCCGGTACTTCAAGGACTGGGCTGGTTAGGGCCTGGTTAGGCAGGGGGATAATGCACAATACACTCCTATGCGAGATGTCAGTGCAGATCCCAGTTCCCCCACTTAGAATTAGAATTAGATAGGAGCGTATATACATAGGTACCAAGTGGTCTATGTGTTTTTGTAAACACTTACAAATAGAAAATCTTACAAATTCTAGTAAGTAACATCTTATCATCATTCTACCAATATCTAGTTCTACAAATATACAGTCTACAAATAAAGTCTCAAAGTTAGATTAAGTACTCAGGGACTTTTCAACCGAAGAAAAACGAAAGGAGGTTCTGGCAGGAGGAATCATTATCCGATTTTGTTGATTCTTTCACTCTTGTATAGAATGAATCCAAAGTGGTGCCTTAGCAATTTCAAACCCGAGGAATCGTATTTACCTTGAAAACAATATAAATACTCAGAAATTTGAAGTTGGTTTTTATTTTTTGTAACTAAACATGATATTTTACGTAGATATTACATTGCATACTTACTCTACCTACACAGATCTAATACAGAATTTTACTTGTATCTACATTTATTCAAATCCTGATTTATGGAGCTCAACTGACAGAATGATGTCACATCCAATCCACTCTCAAAAAGGAATGTTGTTTTATATTATAATAATCGAAACGTGTGCAAACTAAGCTGCCTAACATCAAAACACAACTACTATCTGAACTGTTTTTCTATATCATGTATCCTTACGAAAGATTTTTAATTTTTTTAAAAAGATACCCCCTACCTTCTTTGTTTTTGAACGCTCTTATTTGCCGAAAGCAAAGTCGGCCTTATCACTAGTTTTGATTGATCTCTTCCAGGCAACCTTGGGACGGACTGGGCATAAGAGACCAATATGTATAGACGGTAGCGTTTGAGTAATAGGAAAAGAAAATTATTACCTCTTTAATACACAATAGCGACCCGCCCCGGCTTCGCACGGGTACTATATATTATGCATGTATTACACATATAAACATTCCGCTTGAATCACTATCAATTAAAAAAACCGCATCAAAATCCGTTGCGTAGTTTTAAAGATCTAAGCATACATAGTGACAGACAGACAGCGGGAAGCTACTTTGGTTTATACTTACTACTACTTTACTGCTTTTGTGTAGTGATACTTACTATAACTACCTCACCCTCTATTACTGGAAAGAAGCCTTAAAAAGCCTTAAAATCACGTAGCAATATTAAATCATGTTACACTGCTTAAAATGACTCATCGGCGTCAGTCATTATAAAAAGAGACGAAGACTTCTAGATTATACTGGAAACAAACTAGAACACTCTTATCTAACTTTGCAAAAACTTGCAATACCTTCGATAAATATATATATAATTTTATATTCATAAATGCAAGGAAATCTTTATTTGTAAAGGTGGTAGATTTCTCCTCGCGTTCCGGTTTTAGCATCTGTCGACCTGGATTTTAAACGGCCTTTGTTTAAGCATAAAACTTAGCTAATACGTAAACACCTACACAGCTCCGTATTATATTTTAACTACTGATCAAGGTGCACAAAATATTGCCCTATGCAATGCACTATGTCAACAGGAAGTTATTTCGAACTTCTTGGGTAGACTTTTGGTTTTTTACTACTACTTACTCTTTTTTACTACTATACCCTTTTCGGTTTTTTAACCGACGAAATACAAATGGGGACTGTGTTCTATGTTTAGTTGTATAAATATTTTTTAAATATACGAACAAACAAACATACTTTTGATGAGGTCGCTCCACAGTTCTTAACTTTTGCCACCTCATCCTTCATTGATGTACCCTGTTTAGTCTAGTTCTTTATTCAAATAAACTTATTTGATTTGATTTTTCCGTCAATTATGGACCGATTAAGAACGAAATTCCAACATCAAATTCTACAAATCTACAGTCCCTACAAATTAAGCCTCTTAATTTGGATTACTCAGAAACTTTTCAACTTTCTGACATTTGGCAATGAACTGTTCTTCAATTTTGATAATTATTTCGCAATTGTATGGAGAATTTGGTCCCAAAAAATCAGTAGAATTAGTAGTTTTCTGAAAAGCTTTTTTATATAATGAAATTTCACTTCGATCAATATTTTGTTTCATCTTGTATAGTAGGAATATAAATTATATTCTTGCAAAGCCGGTTTATCTTTAAAAGAGAAAATGATACATAAACGTGAAATTATTCATTAGAGCTTATCTAATTTGCTTATTACAGAGTTTCTAATATAACTAACGCATGAATATTCATCAAACCATTCAATCCTAGAGATTTTCTTCATTTTCATGGAAATTTTGACTTTTTGTCTAGAAATATAGGACTTTTTAGAACCCGCTCCAAACTCACATAGCAGTCTTAGAACCCTAACTCGCATAGCCGTCTTAGCCAAGCTCGATTTAAAAAGTAAAAAAGCCGATCAAAGAAAGCGCTAAGAAATTTTAAGTGGCTGTACAATTATCGACCCTAATTTACAGTAACAAGGGTCTAACTTACGACATGGAAGATGGTTAGATAGAAATGCAAATTGCTTGTACCACAAATATTTGGTAGAGTCAGAAAAGAGGATGCCGCTAATTTGTGCCTAATTCGTGAATCACGCATGACTTTCGGAATCGAGGCCTTTTCTATTCTGTGAATTTTATAAGTACACAAAAGTAGTTAAGTAGGTATTTAATTTACTAGAGAGGTCCATTCATGAGGGAGATACTACTAGAGAAGGGATAGGGGTTAATCTATTATCTTCTTAATTCGACATTAGTACTATAGTTCAACTCACATGACAATGCTTATGATTCTTTTTGTTTGTGATGGGGTTTGAACCCTCAACGCGTTGACTATATAAAATAATAAAATAAAAAAGTTTCTTTATTCAGACATGGTCCATTTTAGGTACACGATACAATACAATACAAAATAGAAACGAAATTAATTTATTTTAATTAAATTAAATAAAAAAAAATATGTAGTAGGTAGTAATGTTGCAAATAACCAATTTAGCCACTGGAGCATGCAAGATCGACTCGAATTTTTTGCTCAGATATGATATCCACCCCATATGAAAAGATAAAAACACTTTACAAAAGAAACCCTTCAATCCAGATATTGTCTTACATAGTCTCCATTAACTTCTTTGAATCCACATTAGGTATCTTCATTAACTTCATACCTTCATAAGCAATCATTAAGCAAGCAAAACCAGGCAATTTGCTGACCATACTACCAAGGATGGTGGTACCGACGGCCTCGATATACATTACGAAAGAGAATGCAAACCGTCTATGTAAGTAAACAAAGTAGGTAGGAATAGATACCTAGATATCTATAGGTATAGTTGAGCCCGAGGCGTTCTGCAGGTGTTTGTTGAATAAACTGATTCAAACGAGACCTACGTGGATAGAAAAGAGGTGGAAAAATCAGCCTCGTTGTAGATAGGTTCGATAATTTGATAGGGTTGTTGGAAAAAAATAGCACCGTGAAACAACTCTGAAAATTACGCACAAATTGTAACTGTACTACGATTCAGAATCCAAGATGTTTTATGTCAACAAAGACATTTATGATTGAAAACTCGATAAAAATAGATAGCAATAACACAAAAACACAGCAAGTTTATCACTTAAAAGTGCAACACAAACTTCAACAACGCATAATTTCAGAAGTGGAGCGAAAAATGTTTAAATTTGAATTCGAAAAGGAACAAGAGATCAATTCAATGATTAACGCATTTAAAATGAAAACTTGTTTCTAGCTTTGCGAAAGACTGCTGGCAGATGCTGGATGCGGCAAGCTGAAGACAGGGCGCTATGGCGCTCATTAGGGGAGGCCTATGTCTGACTATTATAGGCTGATGATAATAATGATTTAATTTACAATTGAAACAAATTATTTACCAGCAGGCAGTTACAATCTTGGAGTAGCCAATCTTACTTTTATATTTGTATTGAAGACCTCTGTGGCGCAGTGGGCGAAGGTCTGCATGCGACGCAGAAGGTTGCGTGTTCGATTCCCGCCTCGGGACAAATGTGTGTACGATGTGCAGACATTTGTTCATGGTGTTCTGGTCGTTTTCTATGTATAATAAAAAAATATATATCTGTTTATTGTATTATAATATGTATATAAGTTGTCTAGTACCCATAACACAAGCTCTGCTTAGCTTGGGGCTATATAATGCTGAGTATAAATAATAAATAAATAATGCTGGACATTTCCAGCATTATTTATTTATTTTATTGAAAGAGAAATGGTAGGAAAGGCTGGAAACTTTTGACCTTATTTTTTGCCATTTCCCTAGCCTATTTATTATTTATTACTTTAGCCTATTTTGAACTGTTTAAGAGACCTCCCAAAAGTCAGAACATCAAACTAACGATTCGAAAGTTACCATAAGATTAACATACAAACACATTGTTTGATAAAACAGAAAGCCTTTATCGGTTTATTTGATTGGTCATAGCTAGTCTGGTATTCGCAATAGAAATGTATGAATATTTGATCAGTATGTAAAGTGTATGGCGACATACGTTGTTTGCAGAGAAAGCACTTCAAGGCATGCATAATAACAGTAAGGCATGGGTGAAAGCGAGTATGAAAAATCTATTTCGTGTATTGTTTTTAATGCTTAAAATTCTAATTGTGGTTCTCACACTTTGGGTTTTGAATTCAAAGTTATTCGAATAATCAGTTCATGTGAAAAGTGGCAAGGAAACCCAACAAAAGGACCATAATACAATAATAGGTAGAATAAGATCTCTTGGACTTTTTAGTGAGGTCACAGATATAAAATACTATAAGTAACTACTAGGTTAGGCATAGGGCAGTCAAATATGATGTCGAAAGTTGATCAAAGTCATAATTTGGCATAAATATAACAAAAAAAACTGAAAAAAGGAGTGCTTCATTCCTGAATAATGATAAACGACAACTCGCTGACAGACAGACGGACAGACAGACACCACAAAATCAACTTTTAGATAGAACGAAAGGATCGTTTTTTATCAAAAATGTTGTTCTTTAGTTTCACGGGATAAATATCCTCTCAAGTTAAAAATGTAACCTCATTCAATGTGTTTAAATCCAAAATAACCGAGCATATCATTAGTAATGATTCACTTCTCAAAAAATAAACACATTGAACGAGTAAACTTTAAACGACCATAACCCATATGTAACCGTAATTCTTTGTAAAAACCCTGTTCTCAAGTAAGTGACATGTAATATTTGTCTTTTTGAGAATAAATGATTTAAAACATAAATATGTACTATTCTCCGAAATTAATTATGGGACCAATTTGGCACCATTCTCTACGTACAACAGAACAAAAGAATTTATAAATCGGTTCACAGTTAAATAAAAATAAATAATGATGGGCCATTCACACCGCATTATCTAGCCACAAGCTAAGCGGACCTTGTGTTATGGGTACTAGATAACTGATATAGGTAGGTACATGATACAATATTACATAGATAGATATTTTCTATTATACATAGAAAATGTCCAGAACACCCGGAACAAATACCTGCAGATCGTACAAATATTATTCCCAAGGCGGGAATCGAACTCGCAACTAAGCTTAACTAAGACATCGATGAACGAACATATACATATAAAAAATACATACAGCCTATTAAAGAACCTTTTCCTATTTCGGTAAAAAGTAAGGAATCATGGTAAGCCCAGTTCTGGACATGAAACAAAAGTTACGAAAAACACGAAAGACCTTCAATTAAATCGTCAACGTCAACTTTATTGACGGATAGTTAATAACCAACCTCAGTAACCAACGAAGTATCATTATTTCATCTGTGCCAACGCTAACTGCAGTCAAATGCTTGAATGAATTTGACGAAGGCGAAGTCAAGTCAGATGTTATCGAATAACCCAAATAATCATGTAAATACTAACAAGTTAGCTACATAACAAATAACAAGTGAAGGCAATCTATAGATGCAAAAAGTTTGTCATGCAACAAAAATGTCTACGAATAAAGAGTTGTTTATTTAGTTGTTTTTATGAATGATACTTATTAAAATGTAATAAAGGGTATGTGACGTGAAAGAATGAAAAACTAAGTAATTCCTGAATAAATGTAAACCATATTTGACAAAACGGTGGAAAAATCTCTTTTGCTTTCCTCATGTCGCCAAAACTCCTGGACATATTTAGTAAATATTATGAAACCAGCAAACTGGGCCACTGGTTAGAGTTACAAAAAACACCAAAAAATCTCAACACCCCTTTTAACCCGCTTAGGGTAGAAATTTCCTATAATCCCTTCTTATAGGGAGCTTTGAGGCCGATTGGGCTGGACGTTGTCCCCAAAAAATCGCTTGTTTCTTTACATATTAAGATTAGCTGGATAAGAACTATGAACTTTTTAAATCGGAACCGGTCTTTAGCTAAATATGTAGGTATGAGGTGATCTACCTATTAATTGACTTTGCATGTTAGCTATCTCAGAATAATGATAGCTAAATAGACGGATTTAGACTGGCTTACCTTGGATTCGGTGAACGATGTTTTTCAGAAAACAAATTTCGGGTCACATTCTAAAATTCAAACAGAGATCAAGACATAATTTCAGATGACAAACCAATTGAGGAATGCGGCCTTTAGGTGCATCTTCACCAATATTACTATTCATGAACAACGTTTTACCTTACAGCATGAAAAAAAAATTATATAAGAAATTCAATATCATCCCAAAAAACCATTTCTTAGAGATTACTGAGGGCAAGGGCTTACTTACTATGATATAATAACAAAAACCTTAGCATTGTTATACAATGTTACCATACTGCAATAAAAAGTATCTTCTACTGTATCCATGCTCAAATTAGTATTTTAGATATAGGCCTGTTGTTGTTATGATTATGATGAATAAACAAATAAACAAAACTGCTTCAATCACGAACATTTACATAACAATCAATAAACATGCAGCACAGTTTTGCGTAACAAACAAAACCAGAAAAGCACACGTAACACCTAATATCAATAGATTTAATTGAAATGCCATAGAGACGCAATGGTTTTCTTGTTCCACGCGTAACTGCTCTGCTCTACTTCCTCGTTACGTGAGACATCTTTACAGCTCTTTACTTTTTATGTTTGTCGTATCTGTAACCTCGATGACGACTGATACTTTCAATCGAAATCACATTTGCTGCGATGCGATATCGATCTTTCCCTTTATCTCCACTTTGCTTTTTTTTATCTCCCTATATGTACCGAGACGCTGTTTTTTTGATAAGATAAGAGACAAGTTTTTTATCTTTATTTTCTCTTTCCAGAATGCCAGTTACGTGATCAACCGTCGGTATTCAAAAGGCAAGATGTCTCCGGTGTGCCACAGCTTCGTTCAGAACGCGTGGAAGAAGGACTTCTGCTCAAACTGCTTCAAGGCTCGAGAGGAGCACACAAAAAACGACCGTCAGACCGAAGGCAGCAAGTATCTCGCCACAGCCTTCCAACACAGAGGAGCATTCTTCAAGAAATCACCACCGAGTATACTAAGAGTACACCCGAAGAAGAAAAACAAAAGGAATGTAAGATTCCCTGAAGAAGTATGCAGTGTGATTGGATTCGGGGGTGATGATTGGTCAGATGGAGAAGAATTCGAACTATCAGAGGAAACAGAAGAGGATGACACATTCCCGGATACAGAGGAGGAGCGAGAGCTGTATAAAATCACAAAATCTAACACAGATTTCAACACAGTAAAGGCCAATTTGTTAGGAGATTCAACAGCAAAATCATACACGTCATTAATGCTGGGGAGAATGCAAACAGATTCCGACGGTAAAAAGAAAACATTGCTCGTTTCGGTCACACCATTCGGTCAAGAAAATACTAAGGGTAATGTGAAGTCACACATCCGAAAACCCGCCGTTATAAATGTATCTGAATCTATGGAAGACACACAAAATTACAAAACGAATATAATTCTTTCCACATACGTGAAAGAAACCGAAACGATCATAAGTGCTGATAACATAACAACAGCTGCTAGTATTTGTACAGAAAAATCTCTGCTAGAAGAAATATCTGAGACCCTAGAAAATAATAGGAGATACAGTGCCACGGAACAAACTATGTCCTCAAAAGAAAATACGAAACCTACAGTCGTCGACGAAAAGATGAAGGAGAAAGAAAGCATGTCAGATGAACCTGAAAGAAAAGATATGACTGAAACTAAGAAAAACGGTATCGTCAGAAAATCACCACTGATAAAAACTCAAGAAAGGCCTAAAGTTAATCTAAGTAGGTCAGAATTTAAGTTCTGTAAGATAAATATTGAAAAAAATGAGAACAGTAGTGTTGACTCAGCTGTAAGCACGCTAAATTCCACCGCAAACAATTCACTTGCGTCAGATGACGACAGTTTTAGCGGCCGGACCGACTCCGACAACGATGATAGCGGTCATTTCTCAGAGACTAATAAATGCGAGGAAACCGTTAAAATAAAGGTATTTAATGACGATTTAAAAACTAAAATGTCACCAATTGAAAGGCTTAGGAAAGCAGACGGACAACAAAATGGTGGTTATTCTACATTCCAGAGTCCGATCAATGACATGCCATCTATTATGCCAAAGCAGCAAGATAATGTATTTTCTGCGGAGGCCAGTCGCGAACTGGCTGGCGAGCCCGACGGCAGGGCCGATCCAGAAGAGGTTACCGACGCCCCAGCACTTCCCAAGAGTCCGGTCCCTGCAATGGATCCGCGCCCTTCATTTTTACACGCCATGATATCTGATATAATGCCTGCGCATAAACCGGCTTTGCCAGAAAAGCCAAAACTACCAGTCAAACCAGTTATAAAACAGACGAACAAAAAAACCAACGCTACTCATCAGACGTCTATACATCCACAACAGGTGACAAATAACGATGGCGAGAGTATTACGAAATGCGAAGAAAAGAGTAACGAAGCCGCGGATAGGTTTGACGATAAGTCTGAAACATTGTATTACGCTCAACCAGTGCTTACCAAACAGGACAGCGACTCGTCAATTAGCAGTCTGAGTAAGCGCAAGGCACCCACACCACCATCAACCCCTACAATAGATGAATACCCTAATATTTACCAAAGAAATACGCAAGGTTTTATGAAGTCTGACTCCCCTGTGGTACGAGAAATGGAGAAGAGAGAAAGAGCTACAATGTCATCAACGCCTAAATCAAAAACTACTGAAGAGATTGAAACGAAGAAGGTAGAAATTGCTCCTGAACCTGCACCGCGAAGAAATATTTCACTTTCACATGATAACTTGCTACTAGATGAAAAACGCAAAGGAAAACTTAAATTCTCAATCAAAAAGCTATTGCGGATTGGATCATCTAAGGACTTGGATAGCAAAAAAGAGTTAACTGTTCCGCAAATCACAAAAGTTGCAAACAAATGTGAGGATATCTACGATCTGACCCCAAAACCGAAGCCTCGTCTTGTCATTATCCACCCGTTGGACATCAACGGATCGAGCGTTGAGGTTGTGAAATCGAATTGTGAAATTTCGGAATTGCGACGTCTGAGTCACGATGATGTGTCGATATACAGCGGGACTAGTTCCGTCACAGATCCTGAACCGCCCAAAGTGTTAAATAAACCACCTCCGCCACCAAGGCAGTTCAGTGATGAAAAGGCCGTAGCTACCATGCCTAAACCTGCTAGACCACCACCACCTAAATCAGTAGCACTGCAGAAAAAACAGAAGACACAAACTTGGTCCGGGACACCGACCAAATCAGACAACATTTACGCCAACCTTGGTAAGATTACAACATTTACAACTATTTACAATTCTATCTAAATTAATATGACCTGAACGTTCTACAACACGTAAAGCTTGCTTTAAGGTATTATTTTAATTAGTCACCAAGTTTTCACCAATTGTTTGAACGGTTTTTGATGTAATAATAACGTAAATTAATACAATTATTGATGTGTTTTCAGGAGAAATCCGATCAGCGCTCGCTCCAAGAAAACCCGAACGAACTGCCAGCATGCGTGAAAGAGAAGCACATTTAGAGCTCCCAAAACGCAGAAGTCCTATCGACGATGACAAAGACGAACTAGATGATGGACTAGAACTCGTCCAAGCTACAAACAACACCGTCATTCATAACTACGACGATGTTTACAACAACGCTAAATACGAAGAGGAGAACAGTGACTCGGCCAAGAACAGCGACAGTGATTATGAATATGTTCATGCTCGCTCAAGCTCCCCAGAATGCGATGCCAAGCCCAGAGAAACTGAAAGTCGAACGGCAAACAGAAAAGAAGTTGTCGAAGCTGTGAATTACAACAACAGCGTATTTAGCAGATCATCGCTACCTTACTGCGGGAGCGAGACAGAGTCAGAAATATACTCCCCCTACAGTTTCTACAGCTCAAACGACAATATGGACAGCCCTACAAACGAAGACTACTCCAATGATATGTCTCTGAAAACAACAACGAATAAACTGAGAATCAGGAAAGGAAGAAGCGTGGTTCATAGGAACTTGGAGGATAACTACGGGGCGGTTGTAATCGCAAATCACGAAGCGTTGGCTCAGGTCTTAGAACAGGTAATTTATGATCATTATACTGTCGGATAGGTTTAGCTGGATCTTGATATCGCTTGCGCAATCTACTAATGCAATATTGACAAACACCGCAAGTTAGAATATAAGTTACATCCAGGTCGCACTATGATTGTAAATTTGTAATGGTTAGAAATTGCACCCACTAACTACTTCGCACCTCTATTTACAAATTGTATTGCAAATTCAATTCAACTGAATTTCGAGTCTTTACACACTAAGAGACGCTGAAGATTCCATAGTTGAAAAATACAGGACAGCGTATAGAATAGAATAGAATATTCCTATTCAGGACAGCCTAATTTGATAGTTTACATAATCGAGTGAACAAATTGTCTCATAATTTTCTTTTAGTAGCTAGTTACTTTGTAATATTTAATTTCACTAGTTATTCAATGCAACTCACACCTCGGTCGTGGGCCGATCACATCCAGGTCTTTAAGGCAATCTATGCCATTTCATCAACCAATCTGTTTTCCTCTAATAACATAGAAACAAAATATTTCTCCAGGTACAACAAAGCGCAACCATGCAGCCCTCCCTCCGAGGTCTAAAAGCCTGCACCAATCTCCGCTGGAGCGATTTCTCCGTCCAACCATCCAGCCTAATCCGAGCTGGCAAGCGGATCTTCCATCCTGCAGTGTGGACCTCCAACCAGGGTCCAGTGCACGTGACACTGATGATGTATAAGGAACAGATGGCCTCGCAAATGGTGTGCCAGCAGTCAGCGCCGACGTTGAGCCTTCATGCGGTTACGGAGTTTTGTGATCTGGTGCCGAAAGCGACGTTTGGGGAGGATGGCGAGGATTTGGTTCAAGGTTGGTATTTTACTTGATCCATCATCTTGATATAATCTTCCCTAAGTGCATTATTATCCTATCACATTAATAAGCACGTGACGGACAAGTGTGCCTATTGCTAATTATTCGGGTCTCAGTGTTTGAGTATTGATTTTATAACTCAAACACTGAGACCCGAATCATTATTGAAACTACGTGATCAATGATTTATAAATCATACCTTTATTCATTGATTATTATCTGTCTAGCTCAATGGACCACGCTAGTAGACAGCATGTCAATATCCCAGCTAATCCCAATCATTTGACGACCTCAGTGGCGCAGCGGGTGAGAGTCTGCCTGCGACGCAAGAGGTTGCGGGTTCGATCCCCGCCTCGGAACAAATTTGTGTACGATCTGCAGAAATTTGTTCCGTTGGTCTGGGTGTTTTCTATGTATAATAAAAAATATCTATCTATGTAATGTATAATATTACGTATATCAGTTATCTAGTACCCATAACACAAGCTCTGCTTACCTTGGGGCTAGATAATGCTGTGTGAATTGTCCAGCATTATTTATTATTATTTATTAACTGTAACTCTATTTGAGCATCATAGTGAAGGAGTAACAAAACAAAGACTGACAAATAAAGTATTATTTTGCTTTGTCTTTGAGAACATTTTGCGTTTCTCACGCTCTATTTTGGAGGTGCTTTTTTAAGAAAAACAACATGAACCCTTTTAGTCGCAGCTGTTTCAATACCATTGTGCTGAATATTATTTTGTAAACACGCCAGCAACATAGCAACGTGACTATTGACATCATAATAGGTTGCATCATCTGCTGATAGGTATTTTGCCGGGGTCCTAGTCGTCATAACGTAACAGAAGAATCAGAACTGTCCAGAGGAACAGTCCCGCTGTGACATGATTGGCTGCCACGTTAGGGCAGCATCCTGTCTTCGATTTTATGATTCAACAAGGAATCGAGACACCAAATCCAACCCCGAAAAAGTTCTTGCAGACAAAACACTTTATAATTTGCGGTCAGCATTTTTTATTTTATTGTAAGACTAGTCTCCTATAGAGGCTTAGCACGTGTTGTTTCTATGGAGCGTTTTAATGTTATATATATCCCATGGGAACTGATTTAGGATTTAAAGTATGTAGGTATTTGTTTCATTTTAGGCTTTATCTACCTATGCAAAATTTCAGCCTGAACCGTTCAATAGTTTTGGAGTGGAGACGTAACAGACATCCATATACACACAAACTTTCTTTAGTGTCAATAATGGAGGCCAAATTAGTGGAAACCCAGACATGCAGACTGGGTGATTCTGTACTAGTTTGACCATAACTAAGCCTCCGTTCTGAGCTTATCACGTCTATTAACGCTCCAAAACGGGTACATTTTCGATCGTCCAGCCCTCAGACGCTATAATGTATACCTACCAGCTACATAAAAAACTGACTCACCAACTTTTAATCTTCCAGCCACAATCGTCGTGCTAGCCCACGCACAAGTCGACACCATCCAATCCTACGGCGAAAGTCTCCACTCCACGGAAGGAATGACGAAAGAGCACCAACTCTTCCAAACAGAACAAATCCATGAAGCAGTTTTCATGATGCTGCAAATCATAAACGGCTTGAAGTGTTTGCAGTCCAGAGGTGTTGAGGATATACCAGAGAGTTTGTCCAGTTTTGTGTCGCTGAAAGACGTGCATAGTCAGAGCGCGCCGCCGAGCGATGGACTGAGCTCGCTGTCAGCTCCGAAGACGAACTGCTATGGACGGTTGTGTATTTTGCAAGGGTGAGTTATTTACGCTTTTTAGGTATATTAAAAATGCTGGTAGAATGAAAAGTAAAATTGAATAAGTAAAGATAATACTGTCCAGAAACTCTAACTAAGAGTTACAGCTAGAGTGCCGCTTTTGATATTAGCGTTTCCAACTAGAGACTAAAAAAATATCCTAATTAGAGATTTTAGCACCTAATATATAAATGAACCAAAATAATATGGTATAGATTTAAAAAAAGATAGATAGACTTACCCTGCCAAAACGGATCCAATAATGCACTAAAAACTGGCTTAGTACGTCCATCATATTCGTGAGGTGTTACCTGTTCGTCGAAGAACAATTCTTCATACAAATAGGTCCCCTATTTATTAACATAACAATGCTATTTCAGGAGCAGGAAATGTCACTCCCGTTTCTTAAATCAAAGCGCCCTTTATGATAGACGAACCCATTATCCCTTTGTAACTAGAAACTAAAACTGAAACCGTGTTATTTTGGTCACCATACAACTTTTCCTCACTGTCACTTCGAGTCTACAATTTAAACAATTGATATGCACACCTATTATTATGTTGAATTTCTGTCTAATAAAACAAAATCTCCCTTACAGATTAAGCGACGAGTTAAACTGCAATAAATCCACCGACGAACCGCACAACTCCCTCTGCAAATCTGCCATCAAAGCCTCCGAAATCCTCTTACCTGGGGACAAACTTACCCCCCTACTGAAAGACATACTCAAAGAAGAACGGGCCATATCACTCAACCAAGCCAAATCGATCTTAGAGTTTATGCTTTGGGGACCTTTAGATGTGGTCCAAGGCGTACCTACAGAAGACAGGGAACTAAGTCTACAGCGGTGGCTGGACCTCGAAAGGGCTACAGTTCTACACGGTTTAGTCAGAACTAGAGTTCAATTGAATGTATTTGAGCAGCTGCATTTGATGTTTTTAGTCCGGTCGACGGCGAAAGCTATGTGCGATGCGTCGGTGTTGCTTGAAAAGGCGAATGTGTACTGAGCTTTACTCGAATTTTTGTTAAGTTAGTTTTGTTTTGTGTCACTGTATTTTGTGATTATGATTTTTGGAACTTGGTTCTTCTTATAGCCGTGTTTTTAGAACCAATTTATATTCGCAAGTTCCCAATCTTTGAACCTTAAAACTAAACATTGTTGGAAGATCTACAGTTTTTGTGTTTAAGTTAGTAATCACTACAATAATAACTACAAAACCTTGATTTATTTTTGGAGATTATTTATTATTCGATAATATTATAACATATTTGCGAGTTGATATACTCATTTAAAGTAAGTAAAGTTTAGCTAAATCGGTTCTACACAGTGACAAATAAATATCAGAATAATTTACACTGTAGGTATAGACAAATTGCCATAGTGGTAAACACAGCTACCTTCAGTAATTAAGTCTAAAGCCCGAATACTCAAACGCGACTCAGATTTGAGCACATGGCGCAATTTATTGACAGTTTTCAATGAAAGTCTGTCACAAATCTACTTGCGATGTGCATAACTAGGCTCTGGTGAAAATAGTAAACAATCTTCATAATATTGATAACTCATATATTTACAATTATTTTCCATTACATACTGGCAGAATTATCTAACCAGACATAGTTACTGTCATTAACAAATAATCTTCATCAAACCTGAATGACGTTTGAGCAATAGGTATCTTCACTGTATCCATAACCTAAAAGTAGGTTCTTAAATAGAAGATCAACACAGTAACTAAATTTCGTAGTTCTCTTTTGCATTTTCTAAGACTATCTTGCTGTATTAAGAGAAAATTAGAAACTCTTTTCTGAACAGTAGTTTAATTATAATTTAGCGATTAAAATTATACATTAGAAATTGCAACACAGAATTAAGTTTTAAGTAAGTTGGTGCCTTATGGTGTAATTACTTGTTTATTATAAGCAATTGTAAATTTATTATGTAATTTATAACTATTTACTTTACTAGCCTGTAAGGAGATTTATAATTATTCTTTTTTTAAGAACTTTATCGAATATAAATATAAATTAACATGACCGTTGTTTCAATTTATCAACGCAACACTAAAGCTGAAAAAGAAGTAAATTTTCCACGAAAATTTAATAATGTCCCAATAAGTTTCGATTTCGATAAAAAAATTGGGATATTATTCAATTTTCGTGGAAAATTTGCCCCGTGCGAGTAACGCACTATAAAGAAAAAAGCTAATAAGTAAATGATTGAATAAAAATAAGCAGGTAATTGTATAGTTAACATATTGATACTAAGAACTTATCGTCATAACACTATACATGAAAATATTTATAACATATTACATAGGTAGGTTTAAAATGGCACAGAAATAAAGTTTTTAACGACTTCGTAATTATTATTAATCACACATGATAATGTTTGAGCTTTATAACAAAAGAAACTAACCTAATTAAATCAATAAGTAACAATTTCTAACAGCGCAGATTGTAGTTATAAAAATAATGACAACACCAAATGAGTAAAGCAAAACCTAAGTAGGGCAGGGCAAGTGACTTCAAAAAAGCAGACTTTTTTATTTATTTTCTCTTTTGATATATAAATATCTGCCAATTAAAGAAAATATATATAAAATAAAATACAAGAATTAATTTTTGTATTAGCATTGAGCAAAAATTATATTTCGTATTTTATGGTGTTTTAGTTGTGAAATTTAATCATTCAAAAGTAGATATTTTTAGACTCAATTGCAAAATTTCTAAACGTGACGTCACCGTATTGTTATGAAGCTATAGCGGGACATCTTGAAAAAAAAAGAATATAATTTATTTGACTCAACAAGTGCATAAACAACAAACATGATGGTTTTTATCATTTATTTGTTTCAACATTCAGTTGACAAACTGAACGGTGACGTCACAGAAAAAGGGCAGCGTTTTTATCACCCGAAACGGAGTGCAGTAAGTATTATTTTTAGTCTTTTTCATAATTTTTTGTTTGAAATGTGTTTCGGTAAGACATAAATAATCTAATAACAAACTATGCTTACACCCTATACGATTAGGTACTAAGCACTAGGAAGCATATTAAGTTTAAGTGCATAAGACTAGTCTACAAGCTGTTATTTGTATTTATAAACTAAATAACCTTTTTTAGGTTTTAATGAATATAAATTTAATATTATTAACCCTTAACCACCTGACGTCGGTCACAGAGACACTGGCGATTTTATTTTTCAAATTATTCTGTTGCTATGCACGCGGTGAAAGCGTGCGTTCATGTACTTTGCCCCCTCTCTTGTCAGTACGCGCCACGCGCTCGGCGGGTCCAGATGAGCGCGTATTTGTAAATTACAGGTTATATGTAATTTACAAATGTAATACATATTACAGATGTTTCGCGTGCGGTCCGAGTGACCGACGTCAGGTGGTTACGTTATTTTTATTAGATGCTATTTAAATTTTTGTAGGCTTATAAAGTCGGAAAAAGCGTTCTCAAAACTTTGAAAAACGGAAGACATGTTCAACATGTGATCCTTAAAATTAAAAATCCGATTTACATTGAATGCAGCCAAAAAATGTACCTTGATTTTCTCCGTAATTTGTAAAACTTTGAAGGTTGTGATTTTATAATAATTGAGCCTTGATCATACCAAAAATTATTCAGTTTCAGATTATATACCAAACTAAGTAAATAAGTAAAAATATTATTTCGAACTTAGGGTAATTAACCAGATCAGTGATTTCCAAAGTTCCTGATTTTTTTCTAAAATTTTGTATTTTTTATTGTGTTGATTTTCGATAAATAAATGAAGACTTTTGCATAGTTTAAAAACTTATTTCAATAAGAATATAATGATAATACAGATGCGACTTTCACTTAAAATAATATTTAAATAATATATTAATAAACGTGGTAACTACGCAAGCGATCTCTATGACCGACGTCAGGTGGTAGTGTAACTGAAATACACGTCAGGTGGCTGAGGGTTAAGGAACTCTATCGAGTGATGGCCTAAATCAATGTAAAACTGTAAAAAGTCTACATACAAGCAATGATTAGTATTTCAATGAATTATTTTACAATAAAATAAGCATGCATAAATAAACATCGACAAAAAAACACGACCGCTTGTTTACAAATAATTAATAATTACATAGTATAAAATAAGTCAAATAAATACCAACAAAGTTAAATGATTTGACCAGAAAAGCCTGGGAATGCAAAAAATATTAATAAAAAGCTTTGCAAAAAACGGAATGTAAGTACAATTCATATAGAATAACAAATTATCATTAATAATTTTACATTAAACCCAACAGTTTTAACGGCTGCACCAATTTCCTTGAGTCAAAATAAGTTTAGATCAGCTCTACCGTTGGGTAATGCGATGGCACAAAGACACATAAATCTCGTGACAACGGGAAAAATATTCCAGAACGACCAAAACTGATTTAAATCATATAAAATAAAATAAATTTTAAATTGTATTCTTTGTTACAAAAAGAAACGTTTATCGATTTTAGATTCGACTAGACAGATCCAATAATCACGACTTACAGAGATTCGATTCTATCATCCTGCGAAATACATCAGGCACATCTGCCTGAGCGCTCTGTCTTCAGCTTGCCAGATCCAGCATCCAGGATCTGGCAAGCTGACGACGCTTGCCAGATCCTGGCTTATTATGAAAGCCGCTGTGAAACTACGGACTAACATAGGCAGGTGATAATAAAATATATTCGAGATTTACAAGTTAGTTAACATAGAGCTAAATGATTCGATGATAACTTTAGTTACCTAACCCCGAAGACTCAAACGTAGCTCGCATTTAACCTTTCGAGACCCGCTGGCTCCTAGAGAGCCACAGAAAAAACCTCTAGTAACCGCCGACTTCCCAGAGCGTAACCGCTATCACACTCGAATTTATTAATCTGTTAGTTTGTAAGTCATATATACACTTACTAGTGGTTTATTTCCCACATCTTCCACTAGTGGCCAAAAATTGTAGAGGACAAAATCAATAACACCTTCTTGTTTTATTTGAAAATAATTACTATTTATAAACCTGTTTATAGTAGAAAATTTTACTTTTTTAATTGCTTATTTTGTAAGCCTAATATAAACGTTATTGATATTTGATTTCTATCACAAATAAGCTTAAATTGCCTTGCATTGCTATCAACTGTCAAGTACCTGAAGATATCAAAGTAATAATATCAAAAAGTCTATGGTTTTCATTGAAATTCATAGACAAACTGTCGTTTATCCGAGTGAGAGGCGAGAGGTGCACGTCTCATGTGACGAACTTTTGAGAGATTTTCATAAAAACTGTCAAAAAATCGCGACTTGCACTTGTCAAGTGCTTAAATGCGAGCTTCGTTAGAGTATTCCGCCGTTAGATTCATATGCGAACAGAAATTGTAGTATTTTTGTTTCTTATTTTGTCACAATCTTAACTTAAAGTTTCTTTTAATATATAGTGCGTAACTCGCACTCGGGTAATCTCTTAGAAATGAAATTGATTGAAAAAACTTGGATTCATGGCACAGTTGGTTAAAACATTACCCATATATACATTGATAAGCCAGTGCAAGGCGAGAAAATTAAAAACTGCCAGTCTGTTTGTCATTGTTAACTGAATATCGCAAAAAAAAACTGACAATTATCTTTTTCTGTACCCTGCAATTATTTCTGATCATCTTGGTACACGTGCACGTGGTTCGCCAGGGAACAAGAATGGCGGACGAAAACCAGAACCTGAGGAACGAATATTTGCAGATCGTACAAGCATTTGCTCCTCCTGCGTCGCAAGCAACCTTCGCCCGTCGTCACTGGTCGTCAACTCAGATAATAATCATAATGATTGGGTGATTATACTCTAAGTAACAACTTACTTAGATAGATTTTAAGACCTCTAAGCTTACATATCTACTTTAACGTATTAAATGCATATAACCTAGCTATTTAAGCTTAGAGTCCTTTATTGAAGTAAACATATGCCGGTGGCTTTCCTCCCGTATTGTTGATAATTTCTTTGTAGTTTTCTTCTTCGAACCGCTTAATTGTGTCAATGGATATTTTGCTGAAACAGAAAAGATTTAACTTTATTTATATCGATATTAGGCTGATATCAGAAACGAAAAATGTAAAGGTAATGTTTAATTTGAGAATAAAGGGCAAATATACAAAATATATACGGTAAACGGATTTTTCCCTTTACCTGAGCTATAAGACAAACTTCTTGACAAATTTTATGAATCTAGGTCAACCAGAAGTACCTAGGTTAGGTTAGTAGAAGTACCACATAGGTTTTTAGTCTATGGCAAGAATAAAAAAAATGTGCGAATAAACTAGACATTTACAGTTTCGTAGTTGTTCCTTTTTGATTATGCCTATACCTACTATAAGACTGCTTCTCTGGGCATAAACTGCTGGTTCGTGAGCAGTGGCGGATTTGCCCTAAGGCCCAGTAGGCCCGGGCCTAGGGCGGCCAGATTTGGGGGCGGCAAATCGTGACAAAAAAATCACTAATGAATGATGTTAGCAAAAAATAAATCAAATGAAAAGTACCTAAATATTTAAAAGGGTGCGCATATTATGGCGGGCCACACTACACCGCAACGTAAAGCAATAATTTTCCTAAATCACTTTTTATTATGATAGATAAACTATGAATAGGAGTCATAATTTCGTACCTAGATATAAATAATTTCGTACTTGTAATAATAAGAATATTGTTCGACTACAGTGTGTCTTCTCTCACCCCGGCGAAGCCGGCGTGGGGGGAGTCAGTTTCGGGCCTTTACTGCGGAGCGCAACCGCACTCGCCTAATGACGAGGGGTCATTGGGTTGGTCCATTCTGGACCAACGGGTAGCCGTTCTCCTGTGGAGTCTGGCTGCCTGCGGCTATGTGGTTCTTGGTTTTCTGTGCGTGCCCTCTCGGTTCGCTTCCGCTGACCTCGGTTAGCCGGGGCTTGGCTGGTTGAGGTCTCTGTGCGGGCGGACTTGGCTTTAGCTACCTGCGCTTGTGTAAGGTTTAAGCGAAGCTGGAGTAGTACCAGCTTCGTTATCCCGTTAAATATGAGCGGGGTCGGGTTTGTTCCCGCTTTTAGGGCCTTTAGGATGTGCTGTAGCACCTTCAGTGCTATCTCCAGGACATCCAGCGACGACTGGTCCAATGGTTGTGGTGGTGCCTCTTGTGAGTGTGGTGGCGCTTTGATTGGTTGCGTTGGTAGGCTCTGGATGGCAAGGTGAGTCCCCCATGTTTGTGAAGTCGTCGCCGGTTGGCTCGCTGCAGAAGTACCCCGCAGGGGGATGATGCTGGAGCCGGTTTTGAAACGGCCCTCATGACTGTTTTTGGGGATGTTTACTGGATCGCATTAACGCCACAAATAAAAACTTCAGTCAGAGTGTGGAAATTGACATTATCATTGTCATAGAACTCTATGAGACACTGATACATTTTATTGGCGAAACAAGAGATAACTTCGATGAATTTACGCACAACAATGACGGAGCAAAGGTTAAACGATCTTGCTTTGCTTAACATAGATTTAACATAGTTTTTTTTTAAGAAAATTGGATTGCGAAGATTTAATCAATGATTTTGCTGCCCTTACTCGTAAGTAGGTACAGACGAGTTTTGTACCTCATGTCACACTTAACATTTATTATTAATAAATGTTATAATAAAACCTAAAACTGTTTTATTTAATTGTGCAATTAAACCAACTCCGGAATATATAATGTATAATATTTATAGTATATTATAAATTAGTATATATTATAGTTAATTAAATTTCTGACTTCAATTTAGATAAGAGTTGGCAATAAAGTAAATTCAGTTCATATAGTCCATGTGGTGGGTGCTGCAAGAGGCGGCACATGGCCTGGGGCCTAGAGCGGCCAAGACTGCAAATCCGCCACTGTTCGTGAGTATTTGATGTTAATTACAATTCAATATCTCCAAGCGTTCATGAGGAGATAGGATGAGAAGATATTAAGGTACGGGACCCTAAAATGATAACGACAAACAGTCTGCTGCCTATAAACCAGACACATATTGCCAATAACAAAGAAGTCAGTCATATTCACAACCTGAAAACTTAACTCGCAGTAGTCTTGTGCATAGAATTTGTGGGACAAAAGTTGTCCCAGTAGTTCTGTAGAGAAGAACACAGAACTACTGGGGGATATTTTTACTATACATAGAAAACGACCAGAACACCCGGAACAGATACCTGCAGATCGTACACACAGTTGTTCCGAGGCGGGAATCGAACCCGCAACCTCCTGCATCGCAGGCAGACCTTCGCCCACCGCGTCACAGAGGTCGTCAAAAATCTATTGAAACGTACCATCTTTGGGGGAAAATAGCGCAGGCGGTTGGCACCATGAACGTCAGGCTGGAAGAAAAAATTATAATGTCATCGTCATGATCATCAGATTGTTTACAATAATAAAATACACATTACAAACACTTTATTGTACACCAGAAAAAGAACATTACAAAAAAACATTACATAAGACAAGTACAACGGGCGGCCTTATTGCTTAGAAGCGATCTCTTCCAGGCAAGTAGACCTATGTTTAGTCCACAGCTGGACATAGGCCTCCCAACTTCAGCTTGTCGCATCTAGTATCTGCTTGCAGTCTTTCCCAGGTTTTTTTTTGCTAGACGTAATTTCTCAAAAATATTGTTTTTTATTTTTATTTTACGGAATAACTTTTAATCCACCTCGGGATTATTCTCTATTGAATATTGTATACAGGGTTATTGGTAAATTAGTAACACAACGTGAACTGCAGTTACTGCCAATCATCACAAACACGTTCGTGATAGTTCGCTTTCACACCTTTCGTCACCTCAATAACTTCTATTAGGTAGTTTTGTTTCTATGTGCGTGCTAGTTTTTGCACGAAGCTTCGCACGTGTTATTTTTATGGAAATGTTCAAAGGTTGTTTCTATCCCATTGGAACTGATTGAACGGATAAAAAGTGGCTTGTGTATTCCCGGCCTCGAAATGCAAATTTTCAGACCGATCCGTTTCTTTGTTTTGGCGTGATGCGGTCACAAACATCCATCCATCCATTTATCTGTCCATCCATCCAAACTTTCGCAATTGTAATATAATTGATATTAGTTTACGCGGTGCAGACAGTTAAGCTTCCAGTCGACATGATTTTTTCCGACATCTTCAACAATCATACAGTACAAACATTTGTCCCGAGGCGGGAACCGAACCCGCAACCGCCTTGGTCACAAGCGGACCTATGACCAAGCCGGCATGATATTTTATCTGTCAACGATGTAGAAACTGGCCGTTATACTTACAACATGCCCACAATGGTGGTCTGCACAAAAATCCCTGCGAACTTGAACCGCCTCATGAAAGGCATGGGGTCGATCCTCTCCATCATCAGAGGGAGAAGCAGCATGCCAGGCGCGCACATTATTATCCTGAAACAAAAAATAAAAACTTTTTGATGTTTGATGTTTTTTTTATCAATACACCCTTGTTGACCACACTCTCACCTGATGGAAAGTGAAGATGTGGCCGACAATGTATCACGAAGGTCTAGAAGATACCTATTCTCTCTTGTCTTAAAGAGAACCAAGTTGTAATTGACCGGAAAAACAGCAGTAGGGAGCCTGTTTCAAACCCCAGCGGTACAAATGATGAAGGTGGAGTAAAACCGCTTAGTGCGAGTGAAACCATCCACTCGCACTAAGCGCTTTTCCTCCACCATCAAGCACATTACCCTACTTGGTGGATATACCGATATCGACCAAGTAGGGGTGGTAATGCGCTGTGCGTCTGTCTTGGAGTGGAAGGGGGATGGTGGAATCAGGTCATGGAGTTCCTGTGAGCATTCTCCGAAATGTGTATCCTATAAAAGATCGACAGACAAGCGACCTTGCAGCGGTGTTCGAAATCGCGAAGGGCCTTAGCTTGAACTGGTGGACCAGCCCTTCCGTGAGTGTCCACGTCTCAGCTCCGTAGGTCATGACGGGTAGGACGCACTGATTGAAAACTTTCGTTTTCAAGCATTGGGGTATGGTTGACGACAAGACTCGACGTAGTTTGCCAAGCGCGGCCCAACCTAGCTGGATCCTCCTCTTGGTCTCCTTCTAGAAATGTTTTTACCCAAATGCAGAGTTTGCCCAAGGTAAGTGTATTCAGAAACAATTTCGAGAAGGTGGCCATGTAGGACGATCGGTCCCGGATCAATGTGGGCAGTGATCATGATCTTGGTTTTATCCAAGTTTACGCCAAGACCGATGCGTCGTGAGGCAGAAGCTAGGCCGTCCAGCATCCGGTTCAGCTCCTCCAGCGACTCCGCCATCAAGACTATGTCATCAGCGAATCGCAGGTGTGAGATGTAATCGCCGTTTATGTTGATGCCCTTACCTTTCCAGTCCAGCGTCTTAAACACATCTTCCAGCAGCTTGTGAACAGTTTCGGGAATAAAACATCCCCCTGTCTCACTCTTCTGCGCAGTTGCAGATTTTGCGCAGATTTTTTTACTTTGCATAAATAGATTATTATATTTTGTTCATTAATATATAAAATTTAATCAGCTGCATGATCTACGGGGGGGGGGGGGGGGCAGCGCCGCCCCACCCCTGCCCGTACCTCGCTACGCCCATGGAAATAAGGGTGTGCTGGTAAATTTTTAAACCTTAAAAAAATCCCCACCCACTTGTTCCGTACGGTACCGGTCTGGTGACTTGTTCCGTAGTAACAATTTCGAGAAGTTGATCATGTACGACGACCGGATATTATATGATTGCGTCATTTACACGTCGTCGCCGTAATCACAGAAAAACGTGTCATTAATTAAGTTTTTATGTTATATGTATGTATGTTAGTTTTAAGGTATATATTACTATGGACTGTAGAATAAGTTAAATAAGATCTGTAACTTTGCTATGGTCTGAAATAATTGATTTTTATTATTATTTTATCTATACGTACCTTGATGCAATAACCTGCGACATGCCCTTGACAGGCGCGAGCTGAGACTTGCCGAGGACTCGGCCGTTCTCGTCCGACACGTCCGTGCCTAGAATGATCTCGTTCTGCCGCATCAGAGGAATGTTCGCGCAGTTCGCTGTTGCTGTTGCTACGAACGGGACGAACCTCTGTAATAGAAAACGGTATATTAAAGTACTATTTTCTACCTGCTGACTCGCACACCTTGTTTCATAATAAATATAAATATATAAATAATAAATAACGCTGGACAATTCACACATCATTACCTAGCCCCAAGCTAAGCAGAGCTTGTGTTATGGGTACTAGATAACTGATATACATAATACAATATATTACATAGATAGATATTTTTTATTATACATAGAGAAAACGACAAGAACACCCTGAACAAATACCTGCAGATCGTACAAATATATGTCCCAAGGCGGGAATCGAACCCGCAACCTCTTGCGTCGCAGGCGGGCCTTCGTCCACCGCGCCACAGAGGTCGTCATCTCGACTGACGAGGAACACTCACAGCCACCACCGGGTTCGTAGTCCGTGCTTGCAGCCCGTACTTGAACCCCAGCGCCGCCGTCACCGCCGCTGTCGTCGCGGAAACATACGCCACTCCCATCTGTGTGACGGTCAGAGTGGAGTTCGCGTTACGGTTTGTGTAGTTGACTAACGCGTTAAAGGACTGGTTCACCCATTGCCAGAATATAACGGCTTTTGTGGTTCTGAAAGTTGATGTTAGGGTTAGAATCGAGTTGACGAAATCGCTAAATCTACAGGATCTCATAGGTACAGTTGCGTTCATGGATGGGTTAACTCCTTGTCTCCGTTTTACATTAGTTTTGTTTTTTAATGTTTAATTTTGTAGTTTTTTATTCAAATCATAAATGCTTAATTTCCATAAATACAAAAATATACACTTAAAAAACGTCAAATTCTTAAAATTAACAACACACGGAAATAAAGTGAATTTTTTTATTTCTGTCGCTTCGGTAGGTAGACTAAAGTGAAGAAATGACGAAGAAACCTTTAGCCTGTAAGTTATTTTTCGAGTTGGAGCATTTATTCAGGGTTATTGGAAATTAGACTGGATCCTGTTAGGAGGTGATGGGGCTATTTGCAACTATTTTGATATTGTATCACACCCATGCAAAAGTGAACCATTTTTGTGATGTTCGCACATTTGTAATTTTTTTCAGAAAACTCCGCTTCACATGTTCGATGAAAAAAAAAATTTTTAATTAAAATTTTATTGACAGGTAGTCGATAGATAGTCGGTACAGAACAGAGTATAGAGTCGGTTAGATATTCTTAAGTCTGATGCTGGTAAAAGTCTGACAGATGATGTCATTAATTGAACTATGAAGGGACACACATCCTGCACTAGAGAGTAGAGACCATGCCAGTGCATGGTGACCAAAAAATATGATTATTCTTCTATTATTATTCTATATTCTTCTATTATTTTTGCTTTTTTTTGTTATGAAATTTGTTCATAGAAAAGCAGACATTTTAAGATTCAATCACATAATTTCAAAATGTAAGATCACTGTTCTCGTTATTGTCATGAAGCTTTAGCGGGATGTCTTTTTTGAAAGAAAGAAAATTATTTATTAGACACAACACACATACAACAAACATGATGGATTTGAACATTTGTTTATAATTTTATTTTGATTGGAGGAACAGAAGCACTTTGCGTTTTTATCACCCCCAACGGAGTTAATTTTTAATATTTTCCAGAACAATTTGTGGGTTTTTTCTTTTTTTGGGATAACATAAACAACAACTAATTGATTAAAAAAATAAAAAATCTATGTATACCTATACCCTATTGAATTGACAGAGTTATCTACGAACATTCTTAAAAAAAAAAGAAGAGCCGAACACAGCTTCAGGCGAGAAAGGGAGGAAAGACCGCCCGCGCGCAATTTCACTGGTTCTTTTTTAAAATTTGTTATTGCTCTAAAATAATACTCTTTCGCAAAAAAACTAAAAGAAAGATCGTCTAAAGTGTTTAGTTTTAAATGTTTTGTTAAATAACTCCCAAATGAAACTCGTTTTCCGTAGTAAAAATGAAAATTTCGGATTTCATAGTCAAGTTGAGTTAATCACAACTTACTAACTAAAATCCTAGTTTTGATTTTCTTTAAAATAATATTTTAAAATGTAATGTTTTATTACCTTAAAATTGATTTTCCATACAGTCAAAACGTTCGTTTTGGGACTCATTTCACTTTAAAAGCTTCATGTGTATTAAAAAAAAAACCTTCGACATTTCTAAGTCAGTTAAAAATGCATATTTACAATTTTTTTGTACATACCTGTACCACTGCAACATAGCTCCAGTAACCAGACAGCCCCCTGGCATTTGAAATGACATGCGTCCGAACACATTCTGCAGCTCCCCGCTGTCAGGGTGGAATGCAGACTCGTACAGCTGTTTAGCTTTAATCACTTGCTCCATCTTTGTGTTTTTCGGTTCCCTGCCTGCTCTGGTAAAGATTTTATGTCATTTAAACAACAAAAGAGCGTCTAAATGTATAAAGGATTATTTAACCCTCATTTTTCAAACGCAACCGGCGACGACCTCTGTGGCGGTGTGGGCGAAGGTCCGCCTGCGACGCAAGAGGTTGCGGGTTCGATGCCCGCGTCGGGAAAAATGTTTGTACAGTCTGAAGATATTTGTTCAGGGTGTTCTGGTCATTTTCTATATGTAGTAAAAAAATTAAAAATATGTTTTGTATGTCTGAATGTATATCAGTTATCTAGTACCCCATAACACAAACTCTGCTTAGCTTGGGCTTGGGGTTATATAATACTGTGTGAATTGTCCAGCATTATTTATTTATTTATTTACAAAGGCCGTCGACAGGCCAGTATCAGATGGTCCGCTTTAATCACATCAGACGGAATTTTTGAGCGTAATACTTCAACTGTAACCGCTGCAACCGTATTGCCGACCATTTGCAAATAAATAATGACGTCGTTCACACTTAACGTAACGTCGGCAATGTGACAGTCCAATGCGCCCACTCCATGCCGTGTGCATCAATGGATACGTAGAGTAACTTTTGAGTGGCCGCACTGTTATGGGAAACCATACAAAAACTACTAAGATCCATTTGATACTGTCAGTGGGGAGCGTCCAAAATATGCCAGCCAGTCAATGCTAGCCTCTCTAAGCATTTCTTAATTATTAATTGTTTCATTTCTTATCTCAAGTCACGATTTTTTGGACACATTTTAAAGAAAATGTGCCAAAACACGACAGAAAAACATTATTATTATTTATGATTAACTAAAATATTATATTAATTTATAAATATTATATTAATATTATTTATAATTATGATTAACTAAAATATTTTATTTGCCTTTTTCAATGAAATTTGTTCAGCTTGAAAGTTTGGATGCTTTTTTCCATGGTAAAAAGTTTGAAGTGACTATGATTCCAAGTTGTAACAACATATTACACTTAGGTGTAGACAGACCTTAGTCTTTGTAAGCCGTACATACAACCATTCGTATTCTGTGACCTCAGTATTGTTATCAAATAAAAAACTTGAACTTGAATGTAGATAAAATCCATGAGACGTCATGCTTCTTAAGTTATTCAGTAGTTTTAAAGCACATTATTTTGATTTAAACTGCCACTTACTTGTAGTTTAAATATAGTTCTTTAGCTGCCAATAGCTCCTTTTCGGAATTGAAAGAGAGAAGAGGGTTCGATATAAAAGCAAAATGCTTCCAACGGCCATAGAATGTGCTCTGGTCCCAGAGTGGCTTGGTGATATCAATTCTTTCAGCCGCCATGTCCTGAAATTATTATGAAGTTCCAATACAAAAGGTAAAAAAGACCTAAATTAAATACAATAAAACTGTAAAACATAAATAGGTATGTACACTTGAGTTAGAATTGTTTTGAAACAAGTAATATGGTTCAAGGTTTGGAGCTGGATTTACTATCACGTATAAAAGAGCAACTTATAGGTAATACAGAAACTAGATAGGAGAGGAGAGGTAATTAGCATTTAGAAGACCTTGAAAATAAAAACAAACACGAAATTATTAGAAAACGAGTAAGATTATGTAAGTTTACGCTATTAAATGATGGCCAAGACAAATAGTATGGATTTTAATTACTGAAATGTATTGACTACATTTACGTTTTATTTATTGTCACAAAACTGCTGAGTTTTGTATTGTTTTCAATAAATCAAAAAGACGAAACTTGAGAACGAGCGAAAGGAAACCCCATCAAATCAAAACTAGCTGTTTTACTTTTACGGTATAAAAAGTACTCTGTGTAGTATACTTCTTAGTTTATGACTCTGTGCTAGCGGTTGACCTGCCTGACCATAAACTAGTAAGATGCTAGTATTAGTAAGTACCTATCACAGATATCAGAAATCATCATAATTAAGTATCACTCTGCCTTCTGGTGACGCGACGGCTTAGATTTTTAGTAAATAGATGTAAGTGTAAATATTAGTTGTAATTATTTTTTGCTGTTAAATAAATAAATTTTCTTTTAATGATATCAGAAATAAAGGAGATATGAAAAGGGGGCGTGACCGGTGTCGCCGCAATATGCCCAAAAACGGAACACATTGCTCGCGGCAGTAAAAGTATCATTTAGTTGAAGTTCGAACGTTGGCTTCAACGGATTAACGTATTCTGGTAAAATGCTGTGTTGTTACATAGTAATTTGTAAAAATAGAAGTGAAATTAGGAAGTTTAAGTCAAATGGAATCACATACCATCGGTAAGTTCTTAAAATAATATGTTTTTCATACTTAAAACTTAAAAACAAATTCATGCTGATTGATTTCTTGATCTCTCTACTTTTTTACTATGTGACTGAACGCCAGCCGCGATAATGTTGTAAACTGTTTACAATGCTTGCTCTGTACCTATGACTATTCGAACGTTGAGTTCCAATACCGCAATGTATAATTAACATAGTGAAAGTACAGAATACAATCAACGGCGTGGTACGGCCACTGCTCGTAGTCGTGATTTAGTGACGTGCCCAGAGTTGATATTTGTCGATAAAGATTGACATTTTTGATACCTATTATGTATTATATTGACGACTTAACCTTAAACATTTGGATTTAATGTGTACAAATGTATATTTTGTGTATAATAATAAGTAATATTACTACAAAACAGGTCTATAGATGTCAGGCATTCACGTGGTCTATTTTTGACTTTGACTCTAGTTTTTGACGTTTTTGATATTGTCCAAAGAGAATATAACCACTCTACATAAACTAAACATTACATTTTGTCTTTGACAAAAAAGTATGGCGGCTGGGCTGCAACAGCCGCTATGATGATTCAGAAGAATTCTCAAATTTTAGTACATGTGGATGAAGCTCTTGCTGATTTGATCGTTGTTTCATATTGTGCTGATGATAAAAAGTTCCAAGGTGTTCTTTTAGATTCCAATAAAGGGTAGGTCTGGTGGATTGTCATATTATCGATTTCTTCTGGGGATTCCCTGTTTTCCAGCTTTCCCTGTTTTCATTGTTTTTTTTTCAGTAATTTGCCATTCGGAGTATACAATCTTCACCCAGCGTTCTTACAACAAGCCGCGCCGGGTGATAACAATAAAGATAAATTACATTCCGCTAGTCAAAGGTACCTTTACGAAGAACCCGACTATGAAGGCAAAAACGCTGAAAAGAAGAAACCTGGACCGAAAGGTAAACCCCAGCCGCGTCAAAAGATGACGGTACGGCTGCGGCCGAGGAAAGTGCTGTGCTCTAACTGCAATGGAATCTGTAACGAAAACAATGAGAATGTAGACGTGTCCAAAAAACGGAAGCACGATTCCGACAACGAGGCGAAGGCGCCCGAATCAGCAAGGAATTTGAGTAATCAGAAAAAATATTTGATGGCTGGTGGGATGCTCATTCCCAAGCTGTCACGGTTACAACCCAGCGAGATCTCAAGCGCTCTGAAAGGCGTGACTAAGAATTCCAGTAAGGCTAGTGAAAAACCAATAAAAAGTGATAATGAAACTGAGACCCCAGATCTGGCTTTTGTCAGTGTCTGCGATGAGGATATTGATAAGACTAAGAGAGAAGATGCACCATTTAACTCAACTTATTCTAGTGCTCGCACTCTTAAAATTTGCTTTGGGGAGGGTGAAGGGACTGTTGTGAAAATCCCACCGCTTGCAGGTGATTACAATGAAGATTCTGGTGTCTCCTGTGATATGAAACCTGATTCAAAAGCAGCTAAAAAAGCTTTGAAGAGAGCTAAGAAGCAAGCAAAGAAAATTGTGCAAACTAAGAGCATTGGCCAGTCTCCAAAGCACTTAGGGGCCTTATCGCCCCGGAATGTGGCTGATAGTCCACCATCGCCTTTAGATCTACTTCATAAAAGACAGAAGCATAAAGCTAAGCACAAAAAAAAGTACCGAACTGTTAAAAAGCGAGATGAAAATTCTACTAAGGGTAAAGATACTATAAATTACTTCAGTGATATAAAAGAGCATTGTATGAATCAAAAGTTGTCAATCAACCTGCGAAGGTTGAGCAGCAACTCGTTTAAGCAGCCAAATGAAATAATTGAACAATCTGATGATGAAGATAATTTGGCATCCTACAAGACCATGGTATGTTTTTAATATATTGATAAAATTTGAGAAATCACAAACTCAATTCCATTTTATAGGAAAATGGTGTTTTGGATCTCTTGGGTTTGCCTACTACCATTAACAACTCAAAATATTCTGTCTATATTTTAAACAAGAAAATATGAGATTTTACACTAAAAATGAATTTTATAGACCTTGATCAGACCCCTTTGCACAGGGATTGTTGTCTAGGGTACAATAGAAAAAAATTACGTCACTTTATCATAGAATGCGTAAGTTGTTTGAAATGCATTCATTACACTTCAAAAATGTATGCAATGTATAGCATTGCGATGTCCTAATTGTCTATTCTACCCTAGACAGCAATCCCCGTGCTAGGGGTGCAGGTAGACCTAATTAATATCTATTTACCCAATAAATTATGACAAAAATTATATATATATGAAAAATAAAAATGTATGACTGTTTTTTATATGTTAATATTTATTTTAAATTTCAGACTGACAAATGGGGGCTGCAGACACAAGTGATAAAAGGAAACATAGAGGCTGATAATAATGAATCTCCATTGATTGATCCATTGGGCAGTCCGTCAATGCTGGACAATATGGGTAGTCCTTCCTTGGCCAGTCCGTCCACACTTGCCCAATCACCTCATCCTGTGGATGTGTACTCGTAATGTGATGACCCAAATGTGTAAAAAAACCCATGTGATATTATGTTTACTTTGCACATATTATTTGTAGTCTAATACTTTTACAGTAAGATTTCTGAACTTATGAGATATCAATGGATATCAAGTATAAAACTAGCTTCTGGTTAGAATTGTCATAAACAAACGAATATCCTAAAATATTGTCTTTAAACATTGCTTTGTCTTATTGTGACAAAGTTTTGTAAAATTTCATTGGGAGTCTACAGGTTATTAGTATATAATGAACAAAACTGGTGTTTTTAAATAATTTATGGCTGTCTGTATTTATATTTTTGATCAATTAAGCTCTGCGAACATTAATCCAATACCCCTGTCACCCAGCACATAATGTGCATTCAAATATGGGCTTAAACTCTACCCGTTGTCATTAGAGCTGTCTATCATTGATGCTGTTAATATAAAATGCATATTAAGTCAAAGCCCATATTTGAATGCATATGTTGTGCTGTTCTGCAGCAGGGCTTTCTAGAGTGTGCTTGTGGCACCCTTCGCACCTAGACTTCAAAAAATAATTCGCCAAATGTACCACTTATTTTTCAACAACTAACACAGAAGTTAGTAGAGTGAATGAATGGCTAGTTTCCAAAAAAATAATTTGTCCTGTCTGTTAGATTATCAGAAGATATTTTGGACCTGTATTTGTTTTATTTTGTCAATTAAACAAAAATTTATGAAGATATAGACAGTTAAAGTTCACTTAACTTTAATTTTTTTATTGTTAAACTGGCTCTCCCAAATTTAGATGCAATCTTTGATTTTTTTTATTTGATTGATAAAAGAAAAGATCGCGTCGTATATCTTCTGATGATCGAACTGACAGACTTATAGAATCATATTTTTATCCAGAAAACTACCCTATAAATTAAATACCTATGGCTAGTATAGTATTATATTATCTGTGCCTATGGTGATAGATATGATAATGATATATGTAACTAAACATTCGTTTCAGCTTTTATTAGAATAGGATATTTTAACTTAATTGGAATTAAGATTTGTGAGTGTATGATGTTTATTGCTCATAATTATATATTACTTGTTTTGTATATGTAATGAAAAGGCCATAAAATAAACCATGCTTATACAGATATGTACAGTGACAAAAGTCAGGAAAATAAAACATAAGTTTAAAATCTAACTAGGCATCTTTTCAATGCTTGCCTTTCATTTGCTGTTTTAGAATATGATGTTATGGTTTTTTTAAATACTAATTTATAATAAAATTTGAATACCATGTTATTTCGTGCAAAAAATTTACAGCCATAAATAATTTAAATTTCGGTTTAAAAAAGCCACCAAGCTATTGGACTTGTTTCTACCAACCCCCAGTTACTATACGGTCTACCAAACACCCTGTATGTATAGTATTTATGTGCGTAAAAAAACAAATATTTCGGAATATAGGTACTGTGTCAGATTTTTGCCACTGTTCATAGGTAAAGTCAATGTATCATTTCAAATATATTTGTAATATAATCTTGGGTGTTACATAATGTTCTGTTTGTGTACAGACAGAGTATTCAGGGAATATTTTCTAAAGAATACTCTCTTAATAAGGGCTATGAAGTTGCCCTTACCAGGATGATTAAAAGTTGGACCATTTACTAGGTATTAGGAAGGTGTCTGTACAATATTGTTTAATGGAAATAAAATTAAGGCCAATTATATTTTTGACATTCAAAATTTAGTATATTGTAGATTTGTGACTTCACAGAGCACAAAAGAGCTTACCACATGTATAATACATTCATAAATAATACTTACAATGTGAATTCCACTTCTTATTATGATACGAGTTATTGCCGCCATGCGCCATGTCGAGTCTCACCAGGCTTGACTGACTTTGTTGATAGATATTATCTTTGCCCATTTTAATTCAGGGCAAAAGATAAATATAGACATCTATCTTGGTGCATTATAAAACTGATTATAAATTATAGTTTTTTGGATTAAGGCATATTTTTTTTTTTTATTTAAGGGCTCTGAAGTTATGAAATATTTTAATCTTATCTTTCGCATTTTTTATCGAACTTTTTCATATGTACCTACTTTGAAATAGTTTTATTATTTTTGTTAAGTTTATGATGTTTTATTTTAAATAATAAGTAAAAAATATTAAGTACTTTGTTTATAAAACAATAATAATCTGTGTCCGATACTAATACAAATTTTAGCTTTTGCTTTATTTCAGTTTCCGTAATTGCTTTGAAACTTTTATGTAGTTCTACTTAATGATAAATAAATATAGTTTTCATGCAGATGTTATTAAATTGAAACTTGTTTATTAACTTAATGCTAACCTATAGTTGAAATTGAATTTGACCCGAAACAAGACTAGACCACAAATATTAATTTCTGTGAGTTTAGTATGCATTTTAATTAGTAAGCAAGACACTGAATTATTAGAGTAGGTAATTTTCTTAGAAGGTAATTGTAATCTGCCAAAGATGGATGATCTTTGCATAGGTGTTCAGTATGTCTTATTCATATAAATATCTAGTTTATAGTATGAAGATTACACAGATAAAATGTCTAAATGTGATTCATCAGCATACCGATGTTTTTAAATATATAACTAATAAAACTGAAACTTGCTTTAAATAGTTTTGTCAGAAAAGACACGCAACTGTACCCAGTCCCAGTAATAATGTGACTTCATCTGTGGCGCGGTGGGCGTAGGTCCGCCTGCGACGCAAGAGGTTGCGGGTTCGAGTCCCGCCGTAGTTATTTATTGTATA
This sequence comes from Eupithecia vulgata, assembly GCA_946478455.1. Taxonomy (NCBI): domain Eukaryota; kingdom Metazoa; phylum Arthropoda; class Insecta; order Lepidoptera; family Geometridae; genus Eupithecia; species Eupithecia vulgata. Next base: position 2,742,597 of record OX297869.1, on the reverse strand, counting down.
CCTACTCTTTGATTCCCGCCTCTGGACAAATATTTGTACGATCTGCAGATATTTGTTCAGGGTTTTCTGGTCATTTTATAAGTAGGTATGTACCTACTATGTAGGCATAATAAAAAATAACTCATTATGTTTATCGGTCATCTTAATTATCATCTAGTAGGTACCTACCCATAACACAAGATCTCTAAGCTTGGAGGCTAGCTAGATAGATAATGCTGTTTGAATTGCCCAGCAAAACAAAACGTCAAGTGCGAGTTAGACTCACGCATCAAAGGTTCCGTATAAACTTCTACTCTTCACTTCAGCAAAGAAATCAACCCAGACGAAAAGTGCACAATAATTTTCTGATTTGATAACGATTAACTATGACGTAGGTAACTTATTTAGTCCCTTGAACTAACCCCGTCTCGGGACTAAATAAGTTACTTCCAACCCTAGCTAAGGCTCCATGTACCTACTATTTTCTATGAATAAACCACAAATTTAAGGTTTTCACTTTTCAGATTTTTCCCTTTAGGTACTAGGTACTTGTGCTATAAGAAATTTCGTCTTATTTTATTAGCTTTTTCACTGAAATACAAGCAAACCACGAAGTTAGTTTGTAACTTACATAATACCACTAGGAAAAAGTGCTCGACGGTCTAGCTTCAACCTCACGACGCATCGGTCTTGGATGGTCTTGGCATGAACTTGGATAAAACCAAGGTCATGATCAATGGTCACATTGATCCGGGACCGGTCGTCGTACATGGCTGGCCACCTTCTCGAAATTGTTTCCGAGTAGGTACACTTACCTTGGGCAGATTCTACAGTTAGGTAAAAACAATTTCGAGAAGAGGGCCAAAAAGCTAGGTTGGGCAGCGTTCGGGAAACTACGTCGAGTCTTCCTTCTTGTCATCCATCATATCGCAATGCTAGAAAACGAAAGTTTTCAATCAGTGCGTCCTACCCATCATGACCTGGAGACATGACGGAGCTGAGACGTGGACGGACACTCACAGCAGGGATGGTCCACTCTAAACTAAAGTCGCCCAACGAGCTATGGAGAGAGCTATGCTCGGAGCTTCTCTGAAGGATAGGATTCGCAACGAACACATCCGACATATCTCGAGAAGAACCGACAACCGTTGGGGTAAACGTGTTCTTAAGTGGAGACCACGACTCGGCAAACGCAGTGTAGGACGCTCTCCGGTGTCCAGGTGGGATGACGATTTGCGAAAGACTGCTGGCAGATGCTGGATGTGGCAAGCTGAAGACATGGCGCTCATTAGGGGAGGCCTATGTCCAGCTGTGGACTGGTATAGGCTGATGATGATGACTCAATTGGAATGGATTTCAGTGAAAACACTGTGCTTGTTCATCTAGGTACTACCTATAGGCAATACTTATAGGCCAAAAAGGGCTCGTTTTCTTCGCCGTTATAACGGTTTGCTACTGTTTCGTGTCAATCCTATTTTGACTGGTTTAGGACGTAGGACTTTCGATAACCAAAACTTGTGAAAATATTCGCGGATGTGAAGATTATGTTGCCTTGTTGAAAGAAACGTTATTTTTTAATGAAAATCTTCAAAAAAATTCTATGAAAATAATGATCCTAAAGCTTCAAAAAGCCTAAAAAAAACCTATTTAAGGGAACAGTTAACACTTGCAACAGGTCGCAATTTGATCCGCTCGCCGATAACATATTTTGTATGCTTGTATGACTTGTATCTCGTTTGTTGATATTTTAGTGAACAGTGCATCAATTTCACGGCTCGATCCGCTTGCCTAATAGGCGCTGTAATTAGGTATAATAATAATAGCGTTTATAGCTTCTTCTTCTATCGTTATATCGAGGTGTTGAGATGTCTTTATGATGCCGCAACCATGAGTGTCCAAGTACAGGGCCAGCAGTCTAAACCTATCCAACTGCGCAGAGGAGTGAGACAGGGGGATGTTATATCCCCGAAACTGTTCACAAGCGCGTTGGAAGATGTGTTTAAGACGCTGGACTGGAAAGGTAAGGGCATCAACATAAACGGCGATTACATCTCACACCTGCGATTCGCTGATGACATAGTCTTGATGGCAGAGTCGCTGGAGGAGCTTAACCGGATGCTGGACGGCCTAGCTTCAGCCTCACGACGCATCGGTCTTGGCATGAACTTGGATAAAACCAAGGTCATGATCAATGGCCACATTGATCCGGGACCGGTCGTCGTACATGGCCATCTTTTCGAAATTGTTTCCGAATACACTTACCTTGGGCAGATTCTGCAGTTGGGTAAAAACAATTTCGAGAAGGAGGCCAAGAGGAGGATCCAGCTAGGTTGGGCCGCGTTTGGCAAACTACGTCAAGTCTTCTCGTCATTCATACCGCAATGCTTGAAAACGAAAGTTTTCAATCAGTGCGTCCTACCCGTCATGACCTACGGAGCTGAGACGTGGTCACTCACGGTAGGGCTGGTCCACCAGTTTAAAGTCGCCCAGCGAGCTATGGAGAGAGCTATGCTCGGAGTTTCTCTGAAGGATAGGATTCGCAACGAATACATCCGACAGAGAACCAAGGTTATCGACATAGCTCATAGGATTAGCAAGCTGAAGTGGCAGTGGGCTGGCCATATTTCAAGAAGAACCGACAACCGCTGGGGTAAACGTGTTATTGAGTGGAGACCGCGACTCGGAAAACGTAGTGTAGGACGCCCTCCGACCAGGTGGGATGACGATTTGCGAAAGACTGCTGGCAGATGCTGGATGCGGCAAGCTGAGGACAGGGCGCTATGGCGCTCATTAGGGGAGGCCTATGTCCAGCAGTGGACTGGTATAGGCTGATGATGATGCTTTGGTCCGGGCGGGACTCCAACCACACTGTAGGTATATCACTTCGACAAATTTGTAAAAAAAGCGGCTCGCTCCAATCGCTAACGTCATTAACCAACGTAACTCATTTGTACTCGACGCTCGTATGCAAAACACTGTAAAAAAATAAACGGAACCACAAAATTTTCGCTACTTGTTCCTTACGCCAAAAATGTCTTGTAGGTATGGTCCAGTGCTCGACTCCCACTAGAGCTCACAAAAAAGTGAATTTCGTGGCTCGCTCCGCTCGCCAAGGACAAACCCTTATTTTCCCATGGTCCCGAACTTGACCCATCTATGATTTTCATAATAATAAATACACTAAAACGAGAGCAAAACACTGTGTTTTCGAGGCTCGCTTCTCTCGCCGATAACTTGGTGTAATTTCGGTTGGGTGTTCTAAATCAAATGACTAGGACAGGGACGTGGGAAATCCCTCTCGGGGAGGTCATAACCAATTAAAACCATTTTTTTTGTAGTGAAATAGGTACCTACTACGTAAAGTCGTTAGTAAAGTAAACTTCTCAACAGTTCGGGCTGAAAATTTGCATAGGTGTAGCTCTTGACCCAATGTAAGTACCTATAGCGCGTGCGAAGCCGCTGGGAAAAACTAGTACTGTATCTAAATCTTTGATCAAATTAATATCGGTGTTGCTAGTAAATTGGATGAAGTCATCCAAGTTCTTTGATCAAAAATGTACATTGAACAAAGAAATTGGACGAGTGGAACCTTGAATCTTAGAGCCTTGAATGCGGTAATAATTCATCTAAGGTGAATGCTTATGTTGGAGTCTCTACGACCCTTACCAAAGCTTCCCCTAAGTATGAGAATCAATGACTATAAAATAACGTGAGAATAAAACCACCTATTCATCCAAGAAAACCACTCACCGCTAGGTAGGTACCTAAAATACACGCCTCGTCTCGTCTACAAGTACTGACAAGTACATTGGACAGGACACACTCATGATGATTGATGATGAATGATGATTCTTAGTTAATGGCAAAGATCTTGGATCCGAGGTATACTATAATCTTTGGTTAATGGTTTGGTATTTTGGGTTGTTGTACCAAATTTAATTATTTGCGAAGATAATATTATGAAATGAAATACGTTTTATGCAATGCTATTTGAAGTGTTGTTTAATTGAGGTCCGATGCGTTACTGGCGAGTAATGTTTACATCAGGGTTATGCTTAACAATAGTAACTATGAAATACCCTATGGATGGCGCGTAATAAGAGTGTGTACAGATTATGATGTAGGAGGTATTGCTACATCTACACCCCCCTAAAAATTAAGTTTTTTTTTTATGAAAGCAAAACTAAATTGTATGAGTTACATATACAAATCAAAAAGAAAGTTATGGTGATTTGAGTAAACAATAATAAAAATTAATGAGTTAATATCAATTAAAAATAATGAGTTGCTATACCTAAATGAGTTGAATAACTAATTCTAGTTGTTAATGCTAAGTTAAGAAGTACCTAGTAGTTAAGTATACAAATTTATGAAAAACAATTAAAACAACGAACACATGACTAAAAATGATTAAAATTTAAAACTAGAAATAATGCTAAATATAAGTTGATGTAGGCAAAATCGTAATACAAAATTGAAATTTTATGTTTACATTGAAGACGTAATTCGCGATAAGATGAGCGATGCACGTTCTATTTTTAGATTAAAGGTCCTTAAAAGTTACGACACTATATTTTAAATTTTTGCACACCAACTGTGTGTTTTTTCATTTTTATAACACTGCACTGCACTTATATACTTATTAACACTATGTTGTTGTGCTGCAATCTCTGCTGTTTGTTACCGATTACAATGGTGGGTGTCGGCGCAGGTAACGCCCCGCTGCTGCCGCCGTCGGTGTTGGAAAATTGTTAAAAGTGCGGAGTACGTACAAGGTGTTGTGTTGTGTATCCTAAATACACGTGTGTCAACAACACATGAATGAAGGTTTGTTGTCGTATGTGACTTCTTAGCCGTTGGTCTCTGGGTCATGCATGCGTGAGTGTCGGTGGTGTTAGATGTCAAATCTCACGGTTTTCTTAACAATGCGACCCGATCTGGTAACTGTAGGCCTTTGTTGTGTTGTTTCCGTTACGACTTGAGTGGCTGTTGTTTGATTAGAGGTGTCAAGAGTCACGTTATGGTTATCCTGTGTCGGTTTCGGCAAAACAATAAGGCTAGTTGGAACCTCAAGTGTTTCACTCGGTATAGGATTTGTTATAGCGAGATAAGCAGGTTTAAGTCTGTCGATTGATATAACCGCGTCCCTAGAACCTATTTGAATGGTGTAGTGTTTAGGATTTCGTTGAATGACTTTATAAGGTCCTTCGTAAGGCGGTATTAACGATTTCCTTGCTTCTCGCCTAATAAACACATGAGTAGAGTTCTTAAGATCTTTGTGAATAAAAATATTCCTGTGGTCAGCTTGATTTCTTGATGATGGGCGGAGATTTTCCATGATTTGTGTCAATCCGCTGGTGTAGTCGCTGTCATTGACGTTAGGCTTTGTACTTATAAAAAAATCTCCCGGTAAACAAATTGATTTGCCATATGTCATTTGCGCTGGGCTGAGTCCTATGTCTTCTTTGATTGCGGATCTCATTCCCAATAAAATTAACGGTAGCTCTTTAACCCATTGGTTTGGGCTGCTGCATCGTGCCATGATAGCGGCTTTTAGTGTACGATGTAACCTTTCAACTTGTCCGTTTGCTTTGGGATTATAAGCTGTAGTGTGAATTTTTTCAATTCCTAGTAATTTGGTTAATTGTGTAAATAACATGGATTCAAATTGTCGTCCTTGATCGGTGGTAATTCGTGTTGGGCAACCGAAACGTGCTATCCAGTGCTCTAGCAGAGCTTTCGCAACCGTTTCCGCGCTTATGTTCTTAACCGGAATAGCTTCCGGCCATTTAGTGTTCCGATCGATGATTGTTATACAGTAGCTGTTTTCTTCCGATAGAGGTAGCGGTCCTACAATATCGATATGAATATGTTCGAATCTTGATGAGCTCTCGAACTCTCCCAATGGTGAAATGGTATGTCTAGATACTTTTGCTTTTTGACACGGTATGCAATTTTTTACGTACTGAGTGATATCCGTGTTCATTCCTGGCCAAAAATACCGTTTAGTTACCAATCGTTTTGTACCGAGTATACCTGGATGGCTTACGTCATGAATGGATTTAATTGCCGTTTCTCGGTATTGTTGCGGTAGATAAGGACGTGCGCTTGGAGTTGATGTTTCGCACGTTATCAGTTGATCCGATCCTGGAATGTTAACGATCTTGAAGTTTAAGTTTTCTTGAGTTTGGATTTTTTTAAGCTCTTCGTCTGCCTCCTGGTCGTTAGCAAGTTGTTGGTAGTTAAAAAGACTAGGCATTTGTATTTCGCTGATTCTTGAAAATGCGTCTGCGACTGTATTGTGTTCGCCTTGGATATATTCTATTTTGTTGCAAAATTGTGAGATAAAATCCAGTTGTCGTAGTCGGCGTGGTGTGTCACAGTTTGATGCTTTTTTGGTAAGAGCAAAAGTGAGTGGTTTGTGATCTGTTACGACTGTGAGTTCGCGTCCTTCTACTATGTACCTGAAATGCATCAGTGCCATGTAAATTGCTAATAGCTCACGATCGTAAGTGCTGTAACGTTTTTGTGTGTCGCTTAAGCCCTTTGAGTAATAGGCTAGCGGTTCTAGTTTTTTATTGACGCATTGTTGAAGTGTGGCGCCTACGCACGTGCCAGATGCATCTGTCATCAATACAAGTGAGGCATCTTCAACGGGATGGACCAATAAGGTCGCTTTTTTTATCTCTTCTTTACAGTTTTTAAAAGCTAAGATTGCCTCGGCCGTCCAGTCGATTGGTGTCTTATCTTTTTTCTTTGAGTTGTGTAGGTATTTGTTGAGTATTGTTTGTGATTGTGCAGCGTTTGGAATGTTGCTGCGATAAAAATTTATGAAACCGAGGAAACGTCGCAATTCTTCGATCGTGGTTGGTTGTGGATAATCCGTGATGGCTTTTACCTTATCTTCGTCCGGTTTTACGCCTTGGCACGTGATATGATATCCTAAGAACTTGAGTTCTTTTTTGCCGAATTCGCATTTGTTTGTGTTTATTGTTACGCCGTATTCGTTGAGACGTTTGAACACTTCCTCTAGGTCTTCGTAGTGTGATTTTTCGTCGGTTGATGCTACTAAAATGTCGTCTAGGTAGCAAAATACGTTTTTAACGCCAGTCATTATTTGATTTATGAATCTTTGGAAGCTCTGTGCTCCGTTACGAAGACCGAAATTGACTCTACAGAATTCATATAGGCCAAAAGGGGTAATTACAGCGCTTTTAGGTATGTCTTCAGGTGCAATAGGTATATGGTGGTATGCCCGTCGAATGTCGATTTTTGATAGAACGACTTTGTTTCTGAGTATGTATGTAAAGTCGAGCAGTCGTGGAATTGGATAACGGTCTGGCTCTGTTATGGAGTTTAGCCGTCGGTAATCACCACATGGTCGTAATTCTCCATTTTTTTTGTTGACTACATGCAGAGCGTTGGCCCAAGGGCTAGTGGATGGTCGGCAAATACCAAGTTCGACCATTCGCTCAAATTCTTGCTTAGCTGCTTTATATTTGGCAGGACTTAGTGGTCGTGCTTTCTCGTACACTGGTGGTCCTTTGGTAATGATGTGATGTTGTACATTGTGCTTGGGTATATCTTTATAAGATTCAGGTTTAGTAATGTCTGGGTACCGTTTGAGAATATTGTGGTACGGATCCGTGTCATTGATTGATCGGATAGTGGGCAGATTACTTTCATTAGTGGTTGTGGCTGCCATTGTCATTTTGGTTATATTGTCTACTAATTTCCTACCGTGTAGATCAACCATCAATTGATTTTTGGCAAGGAAATCAGCTCCTATGATAGACCTATGGACGTTTGCAAGTATGAATGTCCATTTAAACGGGCGTCGTAAACCGAAATCAAGTGTTAGTACTTTTTCGCCATAAGTAGTTATGGTTGAGCCGTTTGCTGCGTACAGTGTGTAGTCAGTTGCTCGTTTGTTGCGCCCTTTGCATGCTAGTACTGAGACATCGGCACCTGTGTCTACCAAAAATTGTGTGCTGGTGTGTCGGTCTGTTACGCATAGGCGATATGATGAATCGGCACCCACGCTCGCCAACGTGGATGTCGACTTTAGTTTCCCGACCTCATAACGCATTTTTCATGACCACATTTCTTGGCGTCGTTGTTGTAAATGTAGTGATAAAAACATTTAAAATTGGTATCTCCAGGCTGTGCTTGTTGTTGTTTGTATTTCTCTTGGTTGGTGATTCGCGAGCGTGATTGTGAGCGGCTTCTTGAGCACTCATCGTTTCTCTGTTTCTGCCGGTTGCGGTCGTTGGACTTGTCGCGCGAATTAAGAGAATTTGCGACTTGGTCACGCAGCGCTGCTACTTCAAGCGAAAGTTTTTGCAATTGTTGTTCTATGCTGTTGGATGATGATGATGATGAGCTACTTGTCGTTGGTTTATTATGATGTATGGTTGCGAGCTCGTTTAGCCGTGCAGTTTCCATTATTTTGTCAACCATTGTTGCGGTCTCGTCGAGTGATAACGCTTCGCAGGTCGCTACTACAGCCCTTACGGTATTAGGCAGTCGATTGATCCACAGCATTCATAATGTGTCGTCAGGGAATTTATTTCTTGCTAAATCTCTCATTTTGCGGAGCAGAGTAGATGGTTTCATGTCGCCTAATTCTATGTCATTTAGTAATTTATGTATTTGTTTAGTTGCAGACTCTTCGTAGACAGATACGAGTCTTTCCTTGAGCTTTTCGTACATTTTGGTTGTAGGCGGGTTCATTATTATATCGGAGATTTGATCAATCTCCTCACTACCTAATCTCGCTATAACTAAATCGTATTTGCGGCGCTCGCTTGACCTTGTCGAAGCTATAATCGACTCAAATTGGTAGAACCAAAGTCTGGGTGCATGTTTCCAGAAATTTGATATAACAGTGTTTATGGTGATAGCACTTGCCGTTAGTTCTTGTTGTAGAGGCGGCTCCGGGTAGCTGTCGTCGTTGGCGGCACCACTCTCACTGAGATCCACTTTACAACAGTAGAATCAAAAACAATTACCATAAATAATTCAATTCCTCAAGGAAGTGTTTTAGGATGCATTCTGTTCCTAATCTATATAAATGATCTGCCTAAAATTGCTGATTCTTTCTGCGTCATTTTTGCAGACGATGTATCCCTTCTTTTTAAATGCCCCCCTCATAAAATTTCACTTAATAGAATAAAAGAAACTTTTCTCAATATAACCGCCTGGTTAGAAGCTCACAACCTGGAAACAAATACAAAAAAGACAAAAATCATACAATTTACCCCATACCAAAAAACACGTCTAGATTTATCTCCACTAACAAGAAGCCTAAATATTGAAGAAGTTCAAGGTCACACCCTCTTAGGCCTAAAAATTGATACTCACCTCAACTGGAAGGGACATATAGAAAAAACCAAAAGTAAACTATCACAATTTATTTACGCGTTAACTATCTTAAAAAGCAACACAAATATTGAATCAGCATTATCTGCCTACTATGCATATGCATATTCATGGCTACGTTATGGCATAGTAATCTGGGCCAATAGTGTAGATACAAACCAATTATTTATATTACAGAAAAAATGTCTGCGTATTATTGTTAATATCAAACAACGCACCAGCTGTAAACCACATTTTATCCAGCAAAAATTACTTACTTTGACTAGCCTTTATATATATGAAACTGCATTGTTTGTAAGAAAAAACCTAAACTTATATCAATTTGATAAAAATCCACGAAGAATAACAAACCTCATCCTTCCAATACCTAGACTTGAACTATACAGGCAGAGCCCTTACTACATGTCTATTAAAATATATAATAAACTACCAACATTCCTTAAATCTGAACCAAAAGACCATATATTCACATTAAAACTAAAAGAACTACTGATAAAAAAATGCTATTATAACACAAAAGATTTTCTTGAAGACAAATTATTAAGATAGATTACATTATTTAGCAAAGAAATAGCTTAGAAATGTCCTGATTAAAATAATTACCTACCTACATTTATTTATTCATGTTAAGCTCAGCCTAGTCAGACGAATTTATATAACTTAAACATAACCCCTTACTGCATGGATTTTTTGATTTGCATGAAAAAAAAAAATGTGATGCTGTACCCCTCAAAGAGCCCAGATTTTTTTTTTTAAAAATGTGTCTCATGTATTTTTCGAAATATTTTCTAAAAACTATCACTGCCATATATAGCATCGTATGCAGTTCTAGGTTTATCAACAGGCTTGCCAAATATGTCATAGTATGCAAAAATAGCAAAATATGGCAGAAATTTAAGATAATAATCAGAAAGTAGAGAAAAGAAGTAGAGAATAGATATGGAATTAAAAATTCATGCAGGTGATGTTCATATTTGTTTTATTATTTATTAGGGACCTTTACTTAAAAATCTCGACTTGACTCGCTTTGGTCTTCTACTTCAATATCTGACGGTAAATCTACATCACTATCTTCTTCGGACTCGGACAAACATAATGGATCTGGATCGGGATCCGGACCCCGATTGTGTCTCCATTCTTCATCTTCATCAGAAAGCTCTTCATCGTCACTCCCATCTGGAATGTTAACTGTATGGACTTGTTTGCGTCTCGGCATTGCTGTTTGTAACCTGTTGGAAAAAGAGACATGCAAGTTCAAAGCTTTATCTAGTAAGTGGGAAAAAAAACTATTGCAGTCAGTTCTTCAAAATGTTATGCAAATGTTTCATAAAATTTACACCCTTGCATACTATGCCATTTATGGATTTATGGTTTTTATTGTAATTCTGCATACAATGCCAGATCTGCCATAAAATTTTTCGCATGACTGCATACTATCCCATATCTGGCCACTCAATTCAACAACAGATATAATTGCACCCATTCATGCGAATCTGTTTTTTTTTACCTTACTGGCTTCTCAACAGATGATTTTCGTATGCAAAGCAATTATCTTAGCTATTTATCGCGAAAAACCACACAAAAACACTCCGAAAAACGGAACGACTTACCTCTTGTCAACCGTTGGGAAACAAACTGATTTTACTTTTTTTTTGTAATGCTGGACACAAAGTTTTCTTTACAAACGTCAAACAATATCACAGAGTATTAATTTTAGTGTTGCAAGAATGGAAAAAAGGAGCCAAATTTAAATGAGACGTCAATTACTGTTGATGCCCGATATGTCATGCCATGCAGTAAGGGGATAATAGTTATTATATCAACATAATTTTAAAGTACATCTAGAAAAATAGAACTTTGTTACTAGTTATTAAGTAGATAGAAGATCTCTGTAATTTTGTATAAAATACAAAATACCATAATATAGGTAGTACTTAATGTAAGTATAAGTCTACTTTTAAGAACTATTGCCATACCCTATTTGACAGGGTGCAGGAATACATACAAAACTCTGTATTATTTTTGTTAAGCAATAAAATACTGAATACTTTACATTCACCATTTTTTGCCATGATTTTTTTATATTGATTTGCGCGATATTATTATGTTATTTGTGAGAGTTTATATTGTTTTGTTCACTTAATCGCGGAGTACTCGCGGACACAGTTTGTAACACTTCCGTATTTATTTCGAAAGGTTAATGTTCAATTTAGGGGTCACCACTTTGGTATTTTGGGTTGTTGTACCAAATTTAATTATTTGCGAAGATAATATTATGAAATGAAATACGTTTTATGCAATGCTATTTGAAGTGTTGTTTAATTGAGGTCCGATGCGTTACTGGCGAGTAATGTTTACATTAGGGTTATGCTTAACAATAGTAACTATGAAATAACCTATGGATGGCGCGTAATAAGAGTGTGTACAGATTATGATGTAGGAGGTATTGCTACAATGGCAATATAAGTCTGGTTGGACTCTTTTCTGCCAGTGTCAAGTAATGGAAAATAGTAGTAAAATAATAATATGAGTTAGCAAGTTATGAAGAATGTTGATATTTTCACCAGAGCCTAGTTCGTTATCTAGCAGGGTACACCACGTGCAGGTTAGGTTGGCTTGGGAGACAAGATCTTGGAGTCTCCCTTGTACCCCGGACACACTCATTCATTGTCTCGTCTCAACTCTGAGTCTCAACTTCACTCTAAAAATGGCTGACTGACAGTGACATGACATTAAATTTTAAATTTTGTTGTTTGTTTTTAAAATCTGTCTTGTTTTGGTTTCTGAAAACACGAAAATACAGTTGAAATGTTTTAAAAACTTCACACACAAAACCCAAAAAGTGTTTAGTGTAGAAACATGAGACGTACTTATAGGTCTAAAAAAGACACGGGCGGAGCTATAAACCACCGAAATGTTCTCCAAAACTTGGACGAGAAGAGTTCAGCATTTGATGCATTTTATATTCAAAATATCAAGCAAACTCGTGAATTATCGTGTGTTGGGTCTTCCACCGCTCACTGCGTTGCCTATAATAGAGTACGAAAGAGAAAGTTCGTTAAGAGAATCGTAAAAGACATTGAAAACACACAACCCAGGGAGTCAACAAATACAACAACCTTCTTGACTCCGGACAAGTCCATCCGAGTAAATAAGATTTTAGACCCCTTTGATATGCTATTTAATTCTTCATCTAATGGCCAGGTTGTCTGCAAATCTCCAGCTTTGCAAACATTCTTGCCAAAAAAGTAAGTATTAAACTGTACTCAAGACAAACTTGATGTGAAATGTTTGTAAACAACACACAAGTAAAATTGCTTGGCGTCGAGTTTTTTTTATTATCTAATCAACAAGTTTAACCCTCAGTAGCACATTTTTTCTTTTTGTGGTAATTTGCATAGGGTCTCTGAAGACCCCAATAATAAACAGTTCAAAACTTTTTCGTTATTTTGTCTTAATTATCTAAGCAAATAACTGGTGATCAAATTAATAACGACAAAAATGCAATTAATAACATAAACATATCTATTTATTTCCATGTTTATAATCTAAAATAGGAACATAAATTTTAGACTTATGATAATAATCACAAAAAAAATGTTTTATCCTAACTAAATAAAGAAATTTTGCTTTCTCAGTCATCAATATGCTATAGCACTAAAAATAAAAAGAGTTAATAGCGTAAAAGAATGCACCAACCAAACAAAATAATTATATATACTTATTTATTTAGCCTGTTAAACTGGGTGAGATAAATCTTTATGACTGTATTGTTTGATTCGTTTGTCTATAGGAAGTCTCTCAACTCAGTGTGCCTTTTGGCAAAGGCTTCCTCCAAAAGTTTTCATTGCTTCCTGTCTTGGGCAACTTATCTCCATTTGGGTCCCGCAGTAAGTCTCAGCTCATCTTCCCAGCGCATTTGTTGTTGTCTTTGACATCTTTTGCCATCTCTTGGATACCAATTCGTTGTAATTTGGCTCCACTTTTTTTATATAGAAGAAAAAATATATAAACTTTTACGAAATGAAGTCTGTACATTTTATACTATGTTTCTGGGTGATCACAGCCCGTACAGACCGATTTAGTATGATAAGGCAATTTGTTACCTTTGCAAAAATGGCAGGCAGATTACAATTTTCGATCTGTTTGTACACTGAATACAATGAGTTATCATGGGAATTAAATTATTTTCATCGGGTTAAATTTCCAAAAGAGGAGGAATCAACTATCTCGTAGCCTGGTTTAATCCTTGAGGAAAAATTTTAACATTTTTCCGCAATATGTCGTAAACACATTAGGACATCAGTGGGAAAAATACTTAGCTTGAGTTTGTTATTTGGACTTCCAGTATCTCACATTACATATGCGTGCACTAACAGCCCTGTTCGTTCAACGAGAGAAACAGGTAGCAATAACTCGGTAATTTGACAATAAAATAATAATTGAATGTAATACCATTTAAGAAACTTCATGAAGTAGGCATGTTTTTTAAGCTGTTGGCCACCCAGGTCGCCGTACATTTTATTTATACCACAGGTGCTCAAACTTCATTATAAAAAAATCAAATAACCTAATTTTTATTTTCAAGTGTAGAAAAATATTGTAATGCGCGTTAGCAAGGCCAATAATTATTAAATTATTTCCTGAGAATATCAATTCGTTATTATTGAATTTGTAGCCATAGTACCCAAAACTTGAACAGAGGTATCAAATTTCGTACTTAAAAAGAAATTTAAAATATCGGTGCAGATAGATTTATTTTTTTCTGAGTTGCCTCCATGTCACAAGTACCTGCGGGGTTATCCATTAATTACCGGACACCCGCAACCTGAGTTTTTTTATTATTACTGTAAATATCAATTATTTCATTTTCTTATTCATTTAATATAGGGCATTGTTTCCATTTTGTTAGTCATTTTTATCAAAAATCATATAAATATTGGATAGTCACGTATTAAAAGAAATGAATGAATAAAATTAAATTCAATTTTACCCACGCCGCGCCGCCGCCGCCGCGCCGCCGCCCGGCGGGGTTGCGCGTTGGTCGCGTGAGGTCTTTCAAAGCCCTTACGCTCAAAACAATTCTATAACTCTCGACACTTGCATGCAAAATGAAATTAGTAGCACAAAAAACAGAATCGGTAGGACAGTTATAAATATTTGAATTTTACAGTCTTCAAACACCTGGGCTTTCAAAGAGGGGTCGACGCGACTAACCGAGGATAAAGTACCTTTTCAAATACGTAGAAACAGTGTACTTAATTACTTACTTAGTGTAGTTAAGTCTGGGTAGCTTGCTTACAAATATTTTACATCAAATTCTGTTGGAGTATAGTAATGTGAGCTGTTTATGTCTTGAATTTGAATTACAAAAACAATATATACATACACATTTTTCAGGCAAGGTAAAACATACATAAGGAAGAAACCAAAAGCTGTTAAGAAGTTTAATTATTCTAGTGATTCTTTTGGTGAGTTGACCATTAAATAATTTTTGAACTAAGCTGGACAAGGACTTTCAGATGATGAGCCATGTCTATTTTTGTTTGGTTGGCTGGAAACAAAATCTAGTAATTAAATTTTTCTCTTTTATTCCAGAGTCTGATAAAGAAAACACATCGAATGAACAATCAAACATGACTGATGTAAGAAGACATGAACTTATTGTTGAAAAGTTTAACAACAGTCCGAACAACTTTGATGAGTCTATCAACAAAATCGTAAATAACATGTCACTGTTAAATAGCCTGAAACAACAAAAACCAGCAAACAACTCTTTCAATACATCCTACAAACTTAAAAACAGGCTGTTGAAGAACTGCCAGTTGCCAATACTTCAAAGATCTCCACTGTGTAGCACACCATTTAAAGAAAAATATAGAGGGAAATCTATCTACTATTTCTCTCCTATCTCAATACAAAGTAAGGAAAGTCCAAATTCAGAGGAAAACAACGAAAGTAATAATAGTATTTTATTTCCCTGTCAAGAAAAAAATACCAAACTATATAAAAAAGATATATCTGGCGGCATAAACACAATTAAAGACAATACAATAGAAAAATGTGCTGAGCAATCAGTGATTTCCGACGATATAGGGGCTATAGATAAATCTGGACCAGAAGAATGTGATAATGACAACAATGAAATTTGTCCAGTAAAAGCAAATAAAAGTAGTTTATTATTCACCGAGCGAAGCTTATCCGAAATCACTCCAGCTGAACCATTCTTGGGATTCTCAAATATTAAAGTACATGAAACTGGAACAAATGCACACAAGTATCTCTTGCAATTGATGGAAGATAATATTAGCAAAAATCTCAATGAAAGTAAAAAAGATTTTGATAATGACATACATAACGAAAATTCTTTGGATGATGCTTCACTGGATGACGAACAAATAAATGAAAGCAATGAAGAAATAAATAACCTTTTAGATGAAACTGAAAGCCCTAATAAAAGTTTCAATAATGGAAGTACTGTGAGTATTCTATCCAATGATATTTGCTGTAGTAATTATGGTAATTCATCAGAAAATTCTAATAATACTGAAAATAAATCTATGTATGACACTTGCAACAGCGATGATAGTATTTTAGAAGATAAAATTATTAAACTTGAACCTAAAGTAACTATTGAAAAATTGAATGATTCCTTGTTCTTAAAATATTATATAAAAATGTTAAAAGACAACCAGGACTCATCATCCGGTGCATCTGATAGGTCTACTGAAGGTGAAGATAATTTTTTTGATCAAAATGATAAAAATAAGGTTGAGAAAACTTCAAATGAAAGTGAAAATGAAAATTCAGACAATGTTTCTGATTCAAACATTGACAAAAACCCCAGTTTTCACAATTTCTCTCAAGACACATCAGTTACTTCAAAAGCTGAATCTCACTCTGATAACCCTAAGGATGAGATCCTAATAACTGACTCATCAACTACTGAAGATTATATTGAATCAAATGAAGAGAGTGACAATGAGCAGATCCATGCAAGTTTCGTCACAACAAGAAGAAGAATTGAGTTAGTCAATGATTCCATGTATATTTATAACAATTCGTACGGAAGTAGCAGTACTGATTTTGATAAGACTGTACTTAGTAATAAAGCTAAGCTAACCTGCTTGGAAAATACTGATTCTGAATCAGATGTAGATAAAAAAGATGTCAATCAAACTGAAGTAGAAGAAATAAATATTCCAGTCTCTACAGATATAAAGCATAAGCGAAGCTTAAGAAAGAGTTACAAATTATTCAATGTCAGTATGCAAAGCACAGAAATGAATTCCGGAAATAATGTTACAATTGTAGAACCAGAACTGTTAGGAGATAGTTCTGATGATAATATGAATAAAAATATTAGTGAGCAAAAAGAAATTTCAGAATATGCAAGGTCTTCAGTGACTACAAGAAAAAGCTCTAGATTATACAAAAAAGATATCAATCAATTTGGTGTAACAGAAGAATATTCAGAAAAGAATATTCAACTGCCTACAGATAAAAAGCGTAGAAGAAGCTCTAGAATGAGTTCTAGATTATCTCAAGATAGTATTGCAAGCACAGATATGAATTCGGGCAATAATATTACAATTGTCAAACCAGAAGTGTTAGGCGACTGCTCTGATGATAATATCAAAAAAGATTTATGTGAGCAAAAAGAAGTTTTAGAATATGCAAGGTGTTCAGTTACTACAAGGAAAAGCTCAAGATTATTCAACGACAGCTTAATGCTGGACAGAACTTTGCATATAGATGGAGAAGTAAAACCAACCATAGTCCTTCAGCCTGGAAAGAAATGGGAGAGATCCTTGAGCATCTACAGAAGAATGACCACAATGACTGATCATTTCAATAGCTCTATTCTAGAAGATGAAGGCCAGAAGAAAGGCAGAAAATACAGGCAGAGTGTTATCAGTACCATGGAAATGCAAGGTAAAATCCTCTTTTGAAGTTATCAGTTTAACCTTCTTGATGTTCTCTAAAACAGGCAGCAAGTAGAAGCCAAGAATAAAAAAAAACATGGGGTGAAAAAATCAGTCTGACACTTCCATCCAAAGTTTTAGTGTAATGTCAGGTTTGTTTATAATTTTTTCTTACGATTTTATTGAAAAAAGATGTTGATTAATATGTGCACTAAAAATACTCTATTGCAGATTCGCCACACAATGAATCTATCAATAGCAGAAGGAGTACTTTTATTTCGAAACCTAGCAGGTCAACTATACGTTTTGTGAAGGTGAGTGAAATTCTATGCATTTTAGTAGAAAGTCAAAATGTTTAATTTATCCACATGTTTTTTTTATCCAGGATTCAAATAGCTCCAGGATAAGCCTAAACACCACCGAAGTATTTGACGATTTGAAAGGTGAGTTGTTTTGAGTTTAGCGCCTGGTAGAATTTTCTACTTGCTAGCAACACCGGAAATCGATGTAGATGATTTCTACCACGTCTCATTCATTCATTCGCTCACTTGGCTGGCTGCTTCCTTTTCTGTCAAAATTGCGCGTTTCGCGGAAGAAGACGCTGCGTGGTCTTTGTCCAAGAATTTTTATTTTATTTTTATTTAGTACTGCGAGTTACATTACTTGTTGTAGTGTAAAAGCGCTGCTGCTATTGCTAGAACTAGTGAAAAAAGAACTTTAAATAAGTGAAACATAGTGTTTGAAATCTTGCATTTTCTGTCTGCCATTATCCGTAACGGGATAATAGCTTGGTTCCGCGCCTTTGTTCTGTAAAAAAGTGTCTAAAGCCAAGTGCATGCATCTTCCCCTGCAATACACAGGTTAGTTTACCCTCAATATTCACTAAAAAAGTTACAATTCGATTTGGAGAGTAGATAATTGCGCCAATGCTTGTGCTGAAGGGAAAGTTAATCACTTCCTTGTATGTGTCATGCTCGTGCCATGTCGTGGTAATTTTGTGGGTGTTTTCGCAGGATTTTTGAACGAGGAGTGTGATGATACTGTTATTGAGTTATCGAAGCTCTCCCTCGCTGACTCGGAGTTCGAAGTCACTGTACTAGACAAGTTCAATGAAAGCTCTGATCGCATAGCCACTGCACGCGAGTACGTGCTACGTCGATGCAATCAGACGGACCCGATACTGTTTGATGAATGCTATCCAGAAACGTGAGTACCAACATTATTTTATTCAGAATGCGCTCCACTGACTCGCATATACATTTTCTACTATTAAATAGGTCATCCAAATATCAATATTGTAGGCGAATAATGTTTGGAATGTCCACACGAAATAACACATGTTTTTAAATTGGTGAATAAACACATGTTGGGTGTTGTGGCTAATTTCTGCAAGATGTTGATATTATATTGAGGAAGTAGCTACCGAGTGTACAAACACTAACTTATTCACACCCATGAAAATGATCAATGTTTAAAAAAACAACGATACATTTTGTAAACACAGATTTCATTGTATAACTCATAAATCATTACATGCAACATGCAAAATATTTGTAGCCTACCCCACACTTGAGCAACTAATATAATTATGTTAATGGACATCAAAACACCTACAGTCAAACATGAGATAGAGAACTTCAGCATAAAGTACCAACTAAGACTCAGTAGACATAGAAACCAACTCGCTGCCTCCTTCCAAGGAACTGGCAGCTTCAAATTCTCCAGACTGAAAAGTCGTAGTAGACCTGGCTACTAGATACTCGGACAAAGATCGAGAGTGGAATCACTGGACTACACTCTCTTTGAATGACAAAACAGATCAAATCAAACAGCAACCTGGATTATTGTAAAATCAGATAGCCAAGCAGCAGAACACAAATAAAAATAAACATGCAACAAATGATAAATATTTTGGTTAATAATACGATTTTTGAGTTTCTTGCCATCACTTGGGTAATCAATTAAATTTTTGAGTTTCTTGCCATCGCTTGGGTAATCAATTAAATTTGGTTAAATTTTTGAAAACTTTACCTTATTTTTCTTTACAGATCTTTGGTCTTATTTAATTTGTTGAGCAAAACAGTAACTTTAAATGTCAGTCAAACAACTGATGATGCCTATACTTTTCATTGCATCAGTAACTTGATTGTTTTATCAGCTAAAAGTCACCATTTGGCATGGCAATGCTAATTTATGACTCACTGTTACACAATAACTGGTCAGATCCATTGTTCAATATGCCAGTATTTACAAAATTACGATAAACATTTCTTGGAATCAAACTCTGACTGCAAATAATGTTGGTGGTTCTTTTAGGATACTTTGAAAATCAACTACAAATCCTTAATATTGTAAATACAAAAATAACTGCCCAGAGATCATAATGCAATTCGTTTGGAAGATGGACTGAATCATGTCCATTTTTTTGTCTGAAAAATTAGAGTGAAGCAGACTTAATATTTCGACTTCTTTATAAGTACTCGATTCTAGAATCTTGGGAGGCTAAAACCAAAGAAATATTGATAGGAAAATATTCAATAAACCTCAATGTCATCAAGTAAACTGCAGAAATTCGAAACCCTTTTAGGTTTAAAGCTATCATTCATTAATATAACATATCTCACTATATTTTTTTTTATATTATTAATAAAAAAATATTTGTTGACATTAACCATATCATGGATTCCAGAACTAAGAATTTAATTATTCTGTTTGTTGTAGCAACAAAGATGAATATTCTGAGTATTCAGACATAAGTGACAAGCCTTTGAGTCATTCATTACTTATATCAAAGTATCTTTGATAATCAGTCGAGTAAAGTTTGAAAATTTCCTTACTCTGATGAGTGAATTTCTTTTAAAGTTGTATCGGGACAAAATCAGTGTACAAAATGGTTCTTGTATCTTAGTATAAATGTGATCTACTCATATTGGCCTTTCATTAAAAAACACTGATTTATCGATATTCTAGGAATCTAAAGCTTACACGAAATTAACTGATTATTCAAATTTTGAGAATCATAAAGGTTATGGTAACACCTAGAGGTTATCAGTTCAAATTAGGTACTAGGTTTTACGTTAAGATATTTTGAGGTCATGACCCAGAAAAGGCGATGGGATCGCCCAAGGCCGAACGGAGGTTACGTATACATAGCCTGGTTCTGGCCTTCAAGCTCACAACTTGTGAAAGTACAATAAATCACCAAGGAAATAAATTTTGCTGAAATTTTGGCTGTATGCCCAAGAAATTTTAATACTAAGGTATCGAAGGCATTGGAATACTGCCCAAATGATACATTTCCATGGTCATTTGGGTATAAAGTGAGATTTCCGAAATTATAATTTATGCCAATTTCTAGAAATGATTTCTTAGGTGCGTTTCAGTATTTTAAATATGAGAAAAGGTGACTTATTCACCTTCGTAATTCGCCAAGTCATTCATCATCTCCCTACTCTTTCGCCACGCTGAGAAGGCTTGGCACAAGTTTTCTTTCTTCAATACCTCGCCCTCTCACCCTATTAAAAAACAAAACGCATATAGGTACCCCCACTCATTGTTTTGAAGAAATCAAATAGCTTGTTGTTATCAATACGCGTTTAATATCACAACAAAAAATAGGTATTGTTACACACAATATCAAAAACAGTAATCAAAAACGTCACTGAATATGTATTTCCAATTTAATAATGATATGTATAAAATACTTTATAATTTTAGGACCATCCGGCGGGCTTGTTACGTCCCACGACGACTATTTGTCGTCGGTTTTGTTGGGCATGTTTCTTATTCGCACCAAAAAGAGCGAGACAAAACATTCGACGAATTTTGTGGTGGCGCGCGTCATTAGCATGTTCTTAGATTGTCTTTATTGTCTGCCGTTTACGTCATTATATCTTCTGTGACCATATCTCACATAAGCTATGTATGTAATAAACATGTCAAGGTACGCATTCCCTATTGACGTCATGCTTCTCATCTTATTATATATTATCTATCATATGATTGGATTGTTATGAAAAAAACTAAAAACAGTCTTCGAATCCCTTAGTTTTAAACTGTTATTAAGTTGCGGGATAAATACTAATCCCTCGGGTTCGTCCTATAAACAACTGCAAAAAATCATCCTACTCGATCTATTATAAAATTTATAAATGACGGAGAAATCGACGTACATCACTGTAATATTTTAAATGCGAAACTTTCGATGGATGTTTGTTGCTCAATCACGCCAGAACGGCTGAACTGATCTGGATGAAATTTGGCACAGAGATAGATTATACTCTGGAATAGCACATATGCTATATTTTATCTCTGAATTCCAACGGGAACTACGTAGGTGAAACCGCGAGGCGCTGCTAGTATCTACACATAAATACCATACATCTGAACACAGCACCTTCCCTGTTTCGAAGTCGGTTATATTATAATGATAATATGGCATGTTCTGAGATTGTCTATATTTTCTACTATCTACGTCATTATGTTGTCTGTGATCATATCTCACAAGCTTGTATCTTATTGTACCATGTAAATAACATGTCAAGGTATGTTTCAAAGTGACGTCACACTTCTCATCTTATACATTACTATCATCGTCATAAAATGATCGTAAAGGGCAAGGTTTATAGAAATTTTCCAAGCAGGTCAAGTGCCATCGGTAAAACCGGTGAAACTAAACTCAGATCCTGTGACCAAAGGTCGTTTTATAGCTTTATTGGCTCTATTTTAGTCTATGATGTTTGCTAGTGGAATTGTCTGCGCCATATCAAGCACTTTCACTCCAAATAGTCTGTTTTGGCAAGCGCATCGTTCAACGACGTAAATGACGCTGTGACGTAACCTTTAGTAATCCGTGGTGAAGTAACGAACTAGGTACTTCATCGTTCGGCAAATAAGGTTAATAAGTTCCGCGTGTTGATTAATTAATTTGAAAAGCAAACTTCGATCGGCTTTTACGTGACACTACTCTTCCGGCGGTTTTGCACGCGTTTCTTTTCTGAGATAGTAATTTAAGTTTTTTGAAAAATTCTAAAAAACTAACTTCGAATCCCTTAATTTTACACTGTTTTTAATTTCTGCGGGACAAAGACTAAGTCCTCAGGAATCAAAATTTCATGGGACCACCTGTCACCTCTTTATCAATCTTTCCTCTTTATAATATTAGTGTAGTGCCTACACTACACTAATATTATAAAGAGGAAAGATTTAAAGATAAAGTGATAAAGATACATTTATTTGACACAACAAGAACAGCACAGACTGACACACACACACACAGGGTAGAATACAAAATTAACGATATTTTACATACTTTGTAGATAGATTTGTATTTTTGTTACGAATAAACTTAAAACTAGACCGATTTCAAAAATTATTTTTCCGTTAGAAAGCTACATTACCACTGAGTAACATAAGCTATAGAATATACCCTTGCGAAGCTGGGACGGACCGCTAGTTATCTCGATAGCAAAAAAAAAAATCGGCCTATTATAATTGAAAATGAAATCTAAGAACATACAGAAAAGAAGTAAAAAAAACATACCTACAGCCGAACAGAACCTCTTTTTCTCGAAGCCTGTTAAAAAGTAGCCAGAGAATAGAACTTTGTACATGTATAATTACTAATTAGCCAGATACGTTCATACGATTTTGAGCACCTCACTCACTCACATGACATGTATACACACAATAAGTTAGTTTTTGTATTTGTTTTGTATAATTATACTAAATTAGTTCTTATCTTTAAGACGAAACATCCTAATTACTTTGTTCGCGGAGGAGGGCAGAGTCAGCCTCTGCTACACAGTTTATAACTTTTGCGGTAGTCAGCCCACATTTGTAACCTAACCAATGTTTCTGTTCTTAATAAAGATTTTTGTATTTGTATTTGTATTTGATTGTCAAACAGACGAACCCACGCAGCTAAAATGGACGTGCACAGCGCGCGTGGCAGTGGGACAGTGGATCCAATTGCTTCTGTCCATTTTCTTAAGATTTGAGATCAGCTACTTACCTGAGCTCATATTTATGTTAATTATTTATCCCTAGGGTCCTAAAGAACTGCCACAAGATTGGCGAAGGCGTGTACGGCGAAGTGTTTCTGTGGCGTGGCTGTGATGGAAGGGCGCGGGTTATGAAGATAGTGCCCATCGCCGGCACCGTCAAGGTCAACGGAGAGACTCAGAAGGACTTCCACGAGGTCATCTCTGAGATTGTGATTGCTATGTAAGTACAACTACCTCAATATCAGAGATAAACTCCGCAGAAGGCGTCTTTGTTAGGTGAAACTGAACAGATCAGTTAGAGTGGCGATCGCAATAGGTACCTAGATATTTCATCCTGGCCGCAGTGCCTATCTAAAGCAAAAAAACCTAAATACACTGATTTATATCTAGGACTGTATTAATCAAAACTAAATCAAAGTTTTTGATTCGCTTTCGCGCAAATTATTCCTTTTGTAAGTGGCATAAGAATAAGTTTTTCATGAACACGAATCGGAACGTTTCGGAGTGCGTCAAAAATTGGGTCGAGGCTGGCCTCGGGTACAGATGACGGTATGAGTTCGGTCTTTTCACCGCATTCACAGCCCGGGACTCCGAACTGTTGAATATCAGCATGTGATTCATGTGCACTTATTGTGTTAAAAAGATAAAGTGACGAACGATCGAAAGTATAAAAAAAAAGTCCTACGCTGCTTTAAGGAGTTGGTCAAGGTTGAATTGAAACCAATTAATTTCAACCTCCGTGCAAATAGCACCGCTCGCACTTTATAGAATTTCTTTCATCTATGGACGATTCTGCGAAAATACCACTGGCATGGTAAAGTGATTGGTTAGCAGAATTCGTCCCCAGATCAATGTACCACTAATTCAAATGACACGTACACTACAAACGTAGTGTAGGACGCACTTAGGCGATGTGAAAGGTTACTGTACCATGTGATCAACTCTTTTTCATATCGCATCGTATAGCATCAACTGGCATTTTGCGTATCGCAAACAGCAACGATTCATAATAATTTACTCATCTCATTTACTTATCTTACTCGACGTGTACGCTACATAAATATTGCGCGCAATGATGATAACGTCTGATAAAAAGATGGTGAAATGCTGTTTCTATTATCTTAACGTCTGTCTTTGGAAATCATGTTTAACTAACAGAGTTTACACATGAAAATGGTTTTGATCAAGTTTTGAATACATAGTTTCAAGTTGAAGTTTAACATCACATGGTTAGTGTATGAACTTATTCAGGGCGCACAACACCAGTCTAATTTATAATATATGCACAGGAAAACCTGCAAAGGTTCTTAATGTTAAACTAATAAAGATTTGTTAGCTTTTAAAATTTTGTTAAATCGCAAATAACATCGCTAAAAAACGAAAAAACTTTCTTGATTTGACTTGTTCATTTACAGTTCAGTAGGGTGAGTCTATTAATCGTGTCTATTAGTCGTGAGTCGTTGCAGATAGGGAACTATACAAATCTCATACAAATATTAGACGTCATGATCATGTCTATCGTCAAATCGACTCGATGCCTCAGTTTAATAACATAAAGTGAGCTTTTAAGTCACTATTCTTGAAAGTAAGACGTCTCTTTATTCTCCCGGGATAGGCACGGCAACCTTTCGGGTCCGTGCGTTGCCCTTAGGCCATTGCTCCAACTCTTGAAACGTCTCGTCAATGACGCTCAGAGACCAATGACTTACGAATACACGGCCACATTCAAGGTGAAGATGCATAAATAGAATTAAAATAGACGTGAGCGCATCGTGATTTCTTAGAAGATTAGCAAAATAAAAGTTCTATTGGGATATTTTCAAGGAAATAAGAAATAACCATTTCGCACATAGGTTTTTACGTTAAACTCTAAAACAACTAATATTACGATATGCACAATAAATTCTACTCTTACATTGCGCATCAGCAATTTTACGTTGCTAACTCAATAAAATGTGATGCCATCTAAATACCTATTCTGTCAATTTCTACGACATCATCTCATTAGCACACGAACGTCCACTACTTAACGCATTCACTGCGCCGCCGCCGCCGTACAAAGAGCCGCAGGTGGAGCCGCCGTGTGAGTGTTAACATGCCTTCCCGAAACGAGCGGGTTTTGCCATAATAACGCTTGACAGGCGGATTGGTGATCGCAGTGAAGGTGTTAAAAACAAACAAAAGGTAGCTGCTGTCCTTCCTTTGGCAGGTTCCCCAACTCTTTCGACATCTAAGGGTCACGTCAGTCACCCAACGCTGCACAATTCATGGAACAACGCAATTTCGACGTCTACATATTTTAATGATTGTTGTTTTACAGGGAATTGAGCGCACTGCGCGCTCCCATAGCCGAAATCGACCGTTACTTTGATGAGGGCAAGGACGTTAAATCCATTGATCTTCACCCTGTTGAGAACGCCACTGATGTCTTCAATGAGGTATGTATTTCCGAGTTTGTAGTATAAAACAAATACAATTCGAAGTGGACGGACGACCTGGGCTCTATTTTCACTTTTTTTATAGTCTGTAAACCTTGTTTGACCACAATCTCACCTGATGGAAAATGGAGATTTGGCCGACGATGTATCACGAAGGTCTAGAAGATACCTACATATATACATTAGTAGTTACATTAGGTTTCTTTCAAACAATTTTTCTACGTCATCTTTATCGATAAAGCTTTGAAAAATACCTAATAATCTATGGCTATCTAATCTATATCTATACCAGAAATAATTGTGCCATCTGTTTTCTTAGTAATTAAAATTTTTCCTCTAAACTATATCACAAGATTTTTTCCTTACATATTATACTAGAAGAATACCCTTTGGCTTATTTTTTCAAACAAATGTCTTAATTAAAAGATAATCAGCAAACACTTGATTTTTGAGCTTACGCCGCCGATCTGCTTTGTTCCGCTTGGTCCCGCTCCATGAAACGTGAAATCCTATGCCTATCCTATTCACAATCACAAATGGCGTCATAAATCGCCCGTAATGAAATTTGCCAGGGAGGTAACTGGCATCCCGGGGCAGACATAGGTTATTTAACAGCAGCTAGTACTCAATACATACGAAAATGTGACGCACACAACAAATGACAGCATTCTAGGTGCAGTTGTCGTGTCACTGACTGATTATTGGTGTCAACCTTTTCAGTTCAGTGAGTACGGAAGCGTGCGCGC
This sequence comes from Eupithecia vulgata, assembly GCA_946478455.1. Taxonomy (NCBI): domain Eukaryota; kingdom Metazoa; phylum Arthropoda; class Insecta; order Lepidoptera; family Geometridae; genus Eupithecia; species Eupithecia vulgata. The sequence continues at coordinate 2,716,123 of OX297869.1, read as the reverse complement.
TATCCATAAACTTAGGGATACAGACTATAATTTGATTCAAAACAGACATTAAATTCAACGTAGAAACAAGCCCTGGTAGGAATAAGTAGGTAGGTACCTAGTTAATGAAATAATGTGACTTACAAGTAAAAAATTACACGAAAATTCAATAATTGGGTTTCGTGGCTTAGTTTGATTGATAGAGCACATCCGTGCTGGCTGAGGGTGGAGCGCGGGTTCGAATCCTGCCGAAATCGATTTTTTTTGGGATATTATTAAATTTTCGTGGAAAATTTGTCCAGTATGCAGTATGAGTAACGCACTGTAAAGCAAAAAGCTAAGTTTAACAAATTACAGTTTTTTGAGTACTGTAGTTTTGTCGTTGACTGATTAATTGTGTCAGATTTTTCAGTTCAATGAGCATAGATACTCGCTATCTATAAATTTAAGAATCTGAGGATTATAATTTTATTCAAAACAGATAAATTCAATGCTACAACGTAGAAATCGGCCCTGGATAAGCCACAAATTTCAGTCGTCGTTTTGCTTCCCGGTTCTATTTACAATCCACTTAAATAGCCTTTTGAAGAATCGCAGGAATTCCGTTAAGCGGAACACTACAATTAGCGTGTTCCTCTTTATATGGGTTAATTGGACGGAGACAATGTGTGGAATTGATAATGATAACTAATAGATACCTTGTGTGTATTTTACTTTAAGTCGAAGTAGGTTCGCTTTTTCGAGACAAGGACGAGCGAACACCGCGCTTAAGTGTTTAGTTAAGTATTTTTTAGACGACATTTCATTAAAATATGTTAAATAACTAGCAAATGAAACTGGTTTTCCGTAGTAAAAATGAAAAAGAGGAAACTGCGATTTTTTTTCTATCGAGTCAAGTTGAGTCAATCGTGTTTCGACGTCTATAACGCACTAACTAAAATCCTAAACTTTCGAGGATCATCAAAAAAGATTTTAAAAGTAGTGATTTCTTGCTTTAAAATTGATTTTTCGTACAGACAAAACCTGAGTTTTATAAATAAAATAAATAAATAATGCTGGACAGTTCACACAGCATTATCTAGCCCCAAGATAAGCAGAGCTTGTGTTATGGGTACTAGATAACAGATAACTGATATACATAATACAACACAATACATAGATAGATATTTTTTATTATACATAGAAAACGACCAGAACACCCTAAACAAATGTCTGCAGATCGTACACACATTTGTCCCGAGGCGGGAATCGAACCCGCAACCTCCTGCGTCGCAGGCGGACCTTCGCCCACCGCGCCACAGAGGTCGTACAGTGTGATGAGTTTACTTTCTGGGTAAAGGGGATGTTGATATGAAATTTTTACAATATGATGCGAGTTTACCTTCTTGGTAAACGAAAGGTTGTGTCTTAAATAGAACAATCATTTTTGAATAACACTAGGATTTCGCGTTCATAGAAGAGGGACGGGCATAGCACAGCGCAAGCCCAAAAATCAAGTTGTAGATTATTATCTCTTAATTAAGACATCATTTAAAAAAACAAATTAAAAAAATTCTTTATACTTTGTTCTATTACCATGCTTATTCTCAAGAGCTTAACATCTTTATACAATATATTGATGCTTTTAGTAAAAATTTAAAGGTAATTTTGTTTTTTTTTATCTAGAAAATTTTATGGAATCGTTTTTTCGAAACACGTGATCGATAGAGTAAATCCTGAACTTTACCATATTATATAAATTTCAAAGTTCAATATTTACTACTTTGGAAGATATGAAGATCACAGAGTTTATTTGAGATAGACCCTAATGAGTGGCTCCTCGGATGTCCTCCTGACCTCTCATAGTGCATAAGTGTGTGCGTAACACTGGTGCACTCTTTATTCCTCACATAAACCGATGCGATATCAGGCCGACTACATAGCGCAGCACCTCTCTTTAATACTCGACTATGTTTTTCCCCCATGGTCTTTCACTTTTGTTACCTATTATACCTACCATATTATTTCCTGAGGAATAATGTGTGGCTTGTATTAGTTAGTAGATAATGATAAATGAAAATAACTGCAAAAGTATGTGCGTCTAATAAACCAACACTTAGGGTTAATTACGGATGTAAACGGGTAAACTACGAACCTTATTTGTGTTGGAAGAACACCAACGTTAACCCGCTTACATTCGTAATGAATTCGTCAGTCTACTATAGTTTTATAGTAAAACACTAAGGGAATATAATCGCGGGCGGGTCATCTAGTGTTCATATATTTTCTTTGTCCTGTCACTAATGTTTCAATTCAGACAATACAAGTAACATTCACTGCCAATCAGTTCTCATTAGCTAGTGATTCACAACGACATACAAATTGCATGGACACAGAAATCTGAAATAATGAAATGACTCATGTTCCATAACGATGAATAATGTTTTGTTTTATTCAGGTTTAGTGAAATCACTCTAATGTGGTGACTAATTGTTTTAATGGTGACATAATTAGTTAGCTTATGTTCAGGGCTTTTTGTTCTTTTGTAGTGACTAAGAAATCTAATCAGTTAACTGTTAATCGAATATGGTACGAACAAATTTTGAGAACATAAATTGTCACGTTATACGTTGTTACGAATACGTAAGGTTGGTAATTTTTTTATCTGCGATTGGAGCAAAGTTCGTCCTCTAATATCGACGACGTCAGGAAATCTGCCAACACCCGAGCAGATGTCTTCAATAAATATCAAACAGTGAAATTCCGCCTCACTTTAAAACGACCTATATCAGTCTGAGAATCTGGAAAATTAGCACAAACCGATAGTGGTTTCTGATGAAACCGCCATCATCATCAGCTTATATCAGTCTACTGCTAGACATAGACCTCCGCTAATGAGCGCCATAGCGCCCTGTCTTCAGCTACGTAATTCAGCACTCGGTATTCAACGATTTTTTTTTGTACCTAAAACATAACTACGTAGATCGACTAGAAAGATTAGAAGGCCCTATCGAAGCTTTCCGTGTCTTCAACGGTTTTAGAACCCAAATAAAAATCTAAATAGTAATAAAAATCCAAATCTAAATCTAAAGCGGATCCAAATCACATCTAATCTTATCTTCAACGTAGTAAACTGTAAAGATGTACCTCTCATTCCACCCCTCTTGAAATAACGATTTGAAAGCGTTCGAATACTTTTGTAGTACTTATATAAGTTCTGTAACTCACTATAAAACTCCTAGCTTATCGCTAACATTCTTCCACTTACTCTTCCAATCTATCCGGAATACCAAGAATAGAAAACAGTCATTTTTAATCTAATCTATTCACCCGTACCATATAAAAGCAAATCTGGCATTTTGCCGCTTATAAACGCTTTGTCTTTTATCATTCCGGCCTGCCGCAAATGTTTTATCATTGGGACAACTAGACGCGCAATTTAAACGAAAGTTCTTTGCCCCCTGCATTGTAAGTTGAATGATTGGTAGGATAATTGCGCACCACAATCGTACTTTGCTCGCAGTTAGACAGTGCAGGCCTGCCAACTGCCTATTTGCTATACAATGCGCTTCTATAATTAATTATTTACCTACGTTTCACCATTTTATGAATTTCCTTATTTTTTTATCACACGCTATCTTGCTTTATTTAACATTAATAAATACTAGATGCTCTCCGCGGTGTCACCCGCGTTAAATTCGAATTTGACATTTCAACGGGCATAAAAAGGCCTTTTTACGAATTTTCCCCTAAATCTCCCATAGGAATTTTATGTTTTAACAAGACAATAATCAAATCGATTGGTTGCATAGTTAGGAAGTGAAGAAAGGACAAGCAAACAAACTTTCGCATTTATCATATTAGTTATTGGATTTAACATATTTTTTTGCTTGTTTTTTCAGTCTTGACTTTTGTGATAATATAATAACCTATCACAAAAGTGAAGACACTGGTTTTGCTGTTAAAAATGTTTATTCACCGAAATTTCAAAACAATTTTATTTAGAAATTTCAAGTTAAAATTCTAACATTACGTAAACGAACACAAAAATGACGATAAAGAGGTTTTTTTTCTTCAGAAAAAGTAAACAAATTTATGTACATAAAATTTAAAACTTCATCTCCTCGGGATCCAAAACACCCTTTCGACTTAGTTTAGACATGTTTTGTGGCACCCTTGTAAGGCGGGTATTTCCTTGCAAATGGTCAACCGGTTCCTATAACAGGTCTCGTGCCTATAATTTCAAATTCATATAATACTCATAAAGTACTTGTCATTGTGTAATCAGTTTTTGTCGAGGTAAACGATGTCAAAATAAGACTTGCTTCAGGAAGCGTTATCGGCCTTTGTAAGGTCTCTGCTTTATCTCATTGCAAATAAACGCATGCACGTTGAAGGGCGTGTGATACTGGCACAAATCCACAGTAAATATAAATAAAACTGTTAACTCTAGTGTAAATATTCTTAATGTATGTATGTATGTTCTTCTGACATTTTTATTTCATTGGTTTTGTCCAGTCTCAAGGAAAGAGAAACCTTGTCTCTTATAATGCTGTCCTAAAATCAAATTTTGATGAAAACACATTTTTAATAGACTTCGAAAAAAGGAGCTTATGATCGGCTGTATATGTTTTTTATGTAGGTGCATCGATTTTCTTCCGTCAATTATAGACCGATTTTGAAAATTTTATTGTACAATATAGAATAATTCCAAGATGGTCCCATAAAAAATACTCCAGAGGGATTAGTATTTATCCCGCAAAACTTAAAAACAATGGAAAATTGAGAATTAAAAGTCGGTATTTAGTTTTTCGTATAGTTAAGTTAAGCATAGCAATACAACCCCAAATATTAAGTTTTAGCTTATTATCTATTAAGTAGGACTTTATTTTAAAAATCTGAAACATAAAATGTTCTTTAATACTTAGTTCTGTTACTATATTTATTCTCAAGATTTATATTCTTAACTTCAGTATTTATTGAGAAATTAAGGTTTTTTTAAAATAAAAATTTATATGTATTTGATATTTTTTTCTTTCCAAAAAATTAGATGGAATCGTGTTTTCGAAACATGATCGATAGAATAAGTCCTGAACTTTACCATCTATAAATTTCAAAGTTAAATATTTAGTCATTTGGAAGATATTTAGGTATGACGGGGTTGATTTGAGGTGGCCCTTAAGAATCTATGCACCCCAGACATCATCTTGTTTTTCTTCTAATGCGATCTGTGCTCTGACACGATAAAAATAAGAGATCGTAGATAAGTCATGTTCAATTGTTCATCTCCTATAACAATGGACCGCTACTGGAGCCAATCTTCAGATGGCAACGAGAAATAAGACGCTAAGTGGGATCAAATAAAATCCGCTATGGCACGACGAGCTGGTGTAAGCTAAGGAAGGCAAAGGCCACACACGTATCTACTTGTATGTACCTCTTGTAGGTTTGCTCCAAGATACGTACATAAATAGCTTTGATTATAGTCGTGAGCAGTTTTCTTAAGAAATCCAGGTAACGACATACAAATCGCATTTCATTCTTGCTTTCAATCATTTTGGAATAAAAACAACCTTTAAAAAAAGATATAAAAGCATTCCTAAATTTCGGGTCGACTACCTGCGTTCTCTAGCAATCTCTGTGAATTCCTTCATCGACTTTTGAACTATTTATTGTTACTGAGTTTAGAATAGAAAGTGCATCATGTGCTTACACACAAAAGAAATATAATTCTTTTGTATTTCTTGTAGGGAATGTCTATGTGAAAATACGGAGCTCTTCCAAGAATGCAGATGGGTCCTTTTATATTAACAATACGCCGCTTACTTTACTCTGAAAATATATAACATTTTTATTGCCTTGGGACCAATATTTGTACCTCAAATCTTAACACCCTAAAATGTCCACTGCTGAACGTAGACTTCTCCCTGATAATCCTCTTATTGGCTTTTATCTCATGGGTTAGTGCTCATAGTCCCTGTGTGGTAGATTTATTCGGCAAGAGGCGCTGCTGCCCGCCACCTTGTGTATATCCCTTAGTCGCCTCTTACGACTCCCACGGGAAGAGTTGGGGTGGTGCAAAATCTAAGCCGGCACCAGACGGCTCGTGATAGTAAGAGCGCCGTTAATTAACACACATAGTATAAAAAATAACTTCATGTGAGAGTTGGGTTCGCGCATCAAGTGTTCCGTACAAACTTATACTCGTAATTAATCAATTCTTTTTTTGGGAAATAACAAATTTACCGTTATCAGATATTTTTCTTTACATGTGCTAAAAGTTTTGTGTGCAATGTGCATGTGATTACCTGGTAAAATTTAATAGAATTGGGCATAAACGGCTGTAAATTTTGATTGCGTTGACTTAGAAGTTCGATTTATATCGCGGCCCCAAGAGGTTACGAACCTCAGTATATGATATGAATTTCAACTCGATACCTCCACGCGTTTCTGTGAAAAGAAGGTTGACAGACGGACACACAGACGAATAACAGGGTTTCCTTTTGAGGTACGGAACAAGACGCGTATGACAAAGGTCATGGTATCATCCCAACGACACGCGAAAGTCTTACATACGGACATTTCCTACTTTGTTTATTACTGGAGATAAAAACGTCCCCCATTGTTTGTGGCACTTTGAACCCAGATACCGTGTAATCTTGTTGTTAAAGCTAGCTTGCCCTGATTTCAAACGTCTGGGCTTTGATTATTTTCTAGTCTACTAAATTAAATTTGAAAAGTTACTTTAAATTTCCAACGTCATTGTGTCAATTTGTGTGCCACGCACGGCAGAACTTGTCTCCCCAAGAAGAGAGGGCTGGTCATAATAGGCAAACTTGAAGGCACGGCAAAATGAACAAAATACTCCTGTTATTTTATCAGTGTGACTGTGAATAATATTTTAAGAATGTAGTCTCACAATCACATTATCAAATTATCTAAATGGACTTTAGTAAGTACCTAAAGGTCGTAGAAAATACCATTAGTCACATTACTAACGAGAAATTCGATCACGTTTCGAAATGCTGAATGAATCATAAGCGTGTAGACGTCGCCGCGTGTGGCTCAATTTTGTTGATAACCTAAATAGGCCAGACTACTAAGTACCTATTAATCTATGCCCGGGCCGTACTAACTGTCAGATCATCAATGACCCCCTTATCATCCACGACAGCAATATCTTTGTCCAGATGTTAGCGATTCGTACTTACACCAATTAAAGATACGTCAATAATGTTTCTTTTGTTCGAGAATCGTCTCTTTCATTCGAAGCCTTGGGCTGATAGCGTGCAAATGAATGCGGTGTTTGTATTTACGAGAACATGATAATCTGAAGGTTATTTTCATCGATTTGTTTGTGATGTTATCATAACAATAATTGTTGGTGAGTGGTTACGTAACAGAACTTAGATCATGATATGATAGACTATAATGTGTAAAGATTATGATATGATAGACTATAATGTGTAAAGATTATGATATGATAGACTATAATGTTTAAGGCGTTGTTGGTGGTATGCGTGAAACTAGCGCCGCCGCCTATTTTATTTGATTACTACGGTGAACAAAGGAACCTTCAAAAATCCATCGTACAGTTTGTGATACCTATTATAAGCTTTTTTTAAGACCTCTAATTATTCTATTTAGTTCAGCCAGTAAATCGGAAATAGATATTGGTGGCCACCAAGGGCAACTTCGACATTCTGCCTAAAAATAATGGAATAAAACATATTATAAAGGCGTTAAAAAAGCTTATAATAGGTATCACAAAATGAACGTAAAACATCTATTTTGAAATTTTCTTTGTTCAACGTAAAAATAAAATAAAATAGGTGGCGGCGCTAGTATGACGCACACCACCGCCTTAAAATTAAATCTAGTTAATGATAGATGAACATTCCTGAATCATTTAGAATCAAATGTGCCTTTGATGATGTGTGGGTAATGCCCATAATCCCCACGCTTGGCATGCGGGTTGGGGATCGCAGTTCGGTGGTAGATCTATTCTGCAAGAGGCGCTGCTGCCCGCCCCCTGGTGTATGTCTCTTAGTCGCCTCTTACGACATCCACGGAAGAGTTGGGGTGGTGCAAATTCTAAGCCGGCACCACACGGCTTGATGATGTACTCGTAATTGTCTGTAATGATATCGCGGCTTCCTGATAGATTACTATTTACTATCCACTTTTGCAAATCACATGTGGCTTTATGGTCTAATAAATCTCACAAGACTTTAAGCGTTCATCATTATTGTGCTCGAGACACGTGTAGTAAAACGCTGATTCTCATCCGGTCGAATCGAAGTACAAAGTTGCTCTAGTCGGGTGTGTTTGGTAATAAAATATTTTATTCGTAATCTAGAATGTAACTTCTGAAACTATCATGCTTATTAACATTAAATAACGGGATATTTACCATCACGCATGAAACTGTGCCGAAATATTGGAAAACTCAAAAATCGAATCCTGGTAAATATCCTCATCATAAAGTCATAAAACTTTAATCTAGAATCTAGTTTTACTGTAACTTTAAAGGTTGAATCATTTTGAAGCAAATGTGCCTTTGATGATGCAATTGTTAGTTCTCAACCGTGTCTTAAGCCCTATACTCGTTTGGACCCAAATCAGGGTCGTTTAAACTATGCACCAATTACCATAGTCGTAAAACCTGTCAAGGGCTTATGCAAGTCTTCCGTACTCCGAAGTCCTAATCCTAACGAGTGTAGGAGTTAAGATACCACCGCTTGCTGATAGCTGATAGATTATAAGATTTTTGCAAATCTTTTACTTTTTATACGACTTTATTTTTATAGTAAATCTCAAGACTTTATGGAGGCGTTGACTCGGGACACGTGGAGGTAGAAAAACTGTTATTTTTACGGTCGAATTAAAGTCCAAAGTTCCTCTAGTAGATGTTGATAGAAATAAAAACATTTTATTCATAATCTAGATTTACTGAATCTGATATCGCATCAGATTCAGTAAATCTAGATCTAGATGAGTTAGTGCAAGCTTTAAACGACGACGATATGCGCATAATTTACACAAACCATTCGCGTGTCTGACTGTTTGCCATCTACTTAACATATTATCCTCATCTCGTTACTCCACTACTAGATGTTTACCTTCTTAAATATTCTTCAATTTGCCATGCAATGTAATCATCACACTCGATAAAATAATTGCAAAAGTTCAGATGCATGAATGAATGGATGTTTGATACTTCTTCGTTCGCTCCAAAACTTCTGAACGGATTTTTGCTAAACTGTTAAATTGATGAAGGGGGGAGTATACCTGAAATAACAGAGGCTAATTTTTTATCCAAGTTTTCTATCAGTGCGTCCTACCCGTCATCATGACCTACGGAGCTGAGACGTGGACACTCACGGTAGGGCTGGTCCACCAGTTTAAAGTCGCCCAGCGAGCAATGGACAGAGCTATGCTCGGAGTTTCTCTGAAGGATAGGATTCGTAACGAATACCTCCGACAGAGAACTAAGGTTATCCACATAGCTCAAAGGATTAGCAGGCTGAAGTGGCAGTGGGCCGGTCATATCTCGAAAAGTACCGACAACCGCTGGGGTATACGTGTTCTTGAGTGGAGACCGCGACAGATGGCAGATGCTGGATGCGGTAAGCTGAAGACAGGGCGCTATGGCGCTCATTAGGGGTGGCCTATGTCCAGCAGTGGGCAAATATAGGCTGATGATGACGATGATGAATTTTTATCCTATAAATCAATTTAATAAAACTTTTACTAAGGACGGTGAAAACATCTTTGTCAAGTTGGACTATACTTTTTATTCTGGAAACAGTCTCAAATAAACAATTAGAGTAACCAAGTGGTTTAATTCCAGGTGCTAGCCGTCCGCTGCGTGCAAGGTCCGTACCCGTCTCGTCTCCTGGACCTGTGGGAGCTGTACGACGAGTGCCGCGGCTCCGAGAACGACAACCCCGCTAGCTTGCCGCGCGACCAGCAGTACATCGTGCTGGAGCTCGCCAATGCGGGCCAAGATCTCGAGAGCTACACGTTCACAGGCGCGCAGCAGGCGCATGCGCTGCTCCAGCAGGTACGCTACGCTGGACAAATACAATGCAATTACTGACTGCCCTGCAGGTTGACTTTATTACCCACGCTTGGCAGACGGATTAGTGATCTCGGAGCCGCGTTATATACATATATATTATATACAATACAGTAAGCCGCTTTCCTTCGTGGCGTTGATTCGTTCTTGTCTTTAAAGCGATATATGTAAATTGGGTGGATTTGTGTTACATAAAAACCTTTTTTATCAGAAATCTTAATTAAAAAAGCTTCAAAAAAACACAAAATAATCTATGACACTCAAAACAGGTAAGTAACAAAAATAATTGTGCAAAGTAGGTACCATTTGTTTTCTTAGTTATTACCATTTTTCTCGTAAACTATCAATCACAAGATTTTTTTATTGTCATCACTATATTAAATAATAAATAAATAATGCTTACAATTTACACAAGCATTATCTAGCCCCAAGCTAAGCAGAGCTTGTGTTATGGGTACTAATAAAAGAATACCAAGGGAACCTTCGCCTTATAATGTCCTAATTAAAGCTTATACTAAGCAACAATTGATTTTTTTTTGCTTACGCCACCGCTCCGGTCTTTCCCGCACATATGATCGCGAAATCCTATCCTATATAGCCTATCCATTTCACAAAATGGCTCCCTTAACGACATCACTGTATATGTAGAAGAGAGGTAGCAATAAGACTTAGATGCTATAAACTTTTTTTCGTAATACAAATTTTTGTTGTGCTTGTTTTTTTGTTTGTTATTCAAGTGTTTGTATTAACTATAGACTTTTGATTGTTACTATTGCAAAACGGGAAATGTGTAACATCTCTATATTGATGGCCGTTCCTAAAAAAACTTCTGGTATTACGTATTGAAACCGGTAATTAGATTTCCAGCCCAAATGAACGATGGAATTGGCCTTTAAACTCCTAATCGAATTTCCCGATTTGTAATAATTTTAACTTATTTTTTTGCATTTTATTTTATTGCTGTGTGCATTTTCAGCGACCATGCATGAGACCCGCTCGGACGGTAGGTGAATCTCTAGTGTCAAGTTATCCTTAGTCTTGACTAGATTTTCACTTACTCTCTGCGCGCGGCGAGCGCTACGCTTTCGATGTGTGACGTCTGAAGTTACTTATACTATTTTTGTTTTGCATGTGTTTTAATTTTTAACTAGTGAATGTAAATAATGGCAAGTTATTCACGTACTGAAGCCGAATTCTGCTCACCAATCGCTTTATGACAATGGCAATGGTGTCGTAGCAGAATCGTCTAGAGATGAAAGAAACTGATAGTGCGTGCAGCGCTTTTTGCACGGAGATATTTAATTTGATAGAACTCTTTCAAAGAAACTGACGTGCTATTCACACGGAGATATAATATTTATATTGATAGACCTCTTTCAATTCAACCTTGAACTTCTGAAAGGTGTACCTCGATCTGTAGTTTCTTTCATCAAAGGTAAAATGCAAAAATGTGAGACTGTTATGGTAAAACTGAATGTAACTCTAAATCATTCTGAGATGATAGATAGAAAATACTTTTATTGCATACTTAAGCTAAAAACAATTTCATTTGACAATTGGCGGATGATAATATTTGTTATCGGTAAAGTGACTAATTTACTGGAATAAGGGCCCTGATGATGTGATACAATTTTTTTTAAACCGCAATATTTACCACATTTTAATGGAGTGTGCGTGGGGCGAAGAAATTCGTCAAAGATTGTTTGATTTTCATCATATTGTTATCTTCTGGAAGGTAGGAGGCATCAACAGCATCCTTCCAGGACCGTTCAGTTCTTATAGAAAGATCAGAATCTGATTAGCAATGTAAATCTTAGTTCAAAAGGGTGACATAATTATATAAAATCTTGCAGGGTGTGCACTAATGTAAAATCGATTCAATATTTATATCATTCAATGATCCTATTCTCTCTCGAATCAATGGGAAGCTCAGTTGGAATTATGTACTCGGTCGATACATACCTTGAAGTCGATTTAATAAAAGACATGTGAAAGGCTATTTATTTTAAAATATTTATGAAAAATGTAGACTGGTGATATTTCACCAGAGCTAAGCTGTGTAGCTAACAGCCGGTTATTTGTAAGTACACTGTGATCATTGAAATCATCTCTATATTAACTAAACTAAAAACTCAAATGCTTTATTTCCTTTAGACCTTACAGGACTCTTGGACACGTCACAAAAAATCAAATTACCTAAATAAAACTAGGAAATAAAGTGATCGATCAGTGATTTTTTGTTCACTTCAATCTTTTTAAGGTAAAGTAAAGAAGCGAAAAGGAAACCTTTAACTGGTTAGGTGGTTAGTTTTCGAGTTGGAGTTAAACTTGATTTAAGCTTTTTTTTATCCTTTAGAAGTTAAGTAATCTTCTAATTTATAGTAAGCCTTTTTACAATGATATATATGTATGACAATTTGTTTGAATTTAATTATTGTTAAAACGTTTGTAACTCACTTTAAATAAAAACCAAATCTAATTGGTTTAATCAACATCAACAATTCAACATCTTGAACACCTCGCAGTTGAAAACACTAATGCGTGAATAATTTCCCATTTATTTTGTGTTTTTTACTAATTTAATTTTGTTAAATATTAGTTTTAATTCAAGATAAACATTCTATAGTCTAATTATTTGCATAAGTTTTTTTTATGTTCAGTCAATTAACTTAAATATTATTTCATGTACTCTGATGTTTACTATAAACAAAATCAATGTATGTAAAGTTAATAAATAAGATAAGTTTATAAATCCTACTAATACTACTATATAGGCGAAAGTTAATGCCGTTGTGAAGATGTTTGATAATGCCTAAACCACTAAATTGGGCTTTAATTTTGCTCACACCTGGACGTAAAGTAACATTATAGGCTACGTACTTTTAATCTAAAGATATTATTTTATTTCAATATTTTTTTATAAAAAAAAAACACCTTCGATGGCTGTTAAATTAGTATTTTTATAAATTTATGCTAGGTTATGTAAAGTACGCGCAAATCTTTATGAATGTTTTTGAGTGACTGCGCTGTTTCGCGTTCGAGGCTATGTTCACACAATTCATAAAGATTTGCGCGACCTCTAGCAAGCTCACATAACTATGTAAGCAAGGTATATTTGTAACACTAAAAAAAAGAATTTTTGACTCTTCCATTAATATTTTTTATTATTTTTCAGATTGCCTTCGGGCTTGCCGTGGGTGAAGAGTCCTTTCAATTCGAGCATCGCGATTTACACTGGGGGAACGTACTGATATCCCCAACTGAGCAGAAGGTAATTATATTTGAAATTTACTGTTTATGTAAGATAATGACGAACCCTGTGCGAACGAAATCTGATGCTATATATGAAACCTGGCAAGGTCCTAGGGTTGGTATGTTGGTACTCATGCAACATGTCTGAAAGTTTGTGCTTGTCACAATCAACAATATTCATTATACAGGTTGATTGGGAGATGGGTGCAAAACTTTTAAGGCGAAGTTAGAATAGACCTAACTATTTGGGCCATGGTAGTCTTAGATGAGATCTCACTATAAAATTCTCCCACTTTTTTTGGTTGATAGGGTCTAATGATACCTCAAAAGACATAGCAAAAAACAGAAACTCAAACTCTGGTTTACGTAAAATCTCATTCTCCCAAGGGAGGGGAGCGGAAGAATGTTCATTATTCCCACGGAAGTTAAGAGATTGAATTTGGAACCTCAAAAAAATTTACGAAGGAGACTCGCACTAAGAGATCTCATTCAATTTCTTTGAATTTGGTAATATTTTTTTTAAATCACTTGCTTTTGGTTTGGGCTATATTGTATAAAGTGCGTTTTACGAGCAAAGTGTGACAAAATTATTAAAACCGTTTTAATTTAATTTGTTTTCAGTGTCAGTAGAAATATTTCCTAAGACATAGGTTTCCTTCCAGGTAGCAACATTCGTACTGAACGGCCGCACATACCGCGTCCCGCGTGGCGGTGTTGCAGCCACCATTATCGACTACTCGCTCTCTCGCGTCACGCTACCGCTGGCCGCCGACCGCGCCGCGCTGTACAACGACCTGGCGACGGATGAACAGCTGTTCGAGGCAGTGGGCGACTACCAGTTCCAGGTGTACCGCCTCATGAGAGACAAGTTGGGGTGAGTTAACAGGCTACATAGTCGTCGCTGTGTATTTCAAACCATGCAACAAAAAAGCCGGTATCTTTGTGCCCCCACTCCTAGGGCTTTACTTAACGACGTATTTTTTTTTATTTACCTCAAATCAAATCCGTCGGATATATATATTTTTTAATTACCTCAAATCAAATCCCTCAGATCGAAATATCTTGGAAGTTACTAAATATTTAATTTTGGAATTTTTACATGGTTAAGTTCAGGATTTACTCTATCGATCATATGTTTCGAAAACACGATTCCATAAAATTTTCTCTATAGAAAAAAATCGCAAGTGACCTCTAAACCTGAACTTCTCAATAAATACAGAAGTTAAGATCTTGAGAATTAGCATGGTAATAATTACCATAGAACTAAGTATAAAGAACATTGCAAATGTTTCGGTTTTTTTTCAAATAAAGTCCTAATTAATTAGATAATAAGCTAAAACTTGATTTCTGGGCTTGCGTTGCGTTGTTTTGGCATGCCCTGTCCAGCTCCTATAAACGCAAAATCCTATGTCTATCCTTTTCACAAGAACTTGAGGTTGTATATGCTCTTTAGCAGTGCCGGGTACTAGTGTGTTTGTTTCCTAACTAGTCCAAACAACGTTCCGAAGTCTTAACTTCTATTATGTTTTGTTACAGAAATGATTGGAAGAATTTCGAGCCATACACGAACATACTGTGGCTTCACTACACTGTTGATAAAATGATAACGGCCCTCCGCTACAAGAGGACCACAACTAAGATTCACAAGCACTACATCGAGAAACTGAAGGGGATCAAAGACAGGATCCTCGCGTACAAGAGCGCCACTGACTACGTGTTATCAGACATCGAAATATAATACAACGAACAAATTATGATAATATATTTTTCTACATTACCCTCATATTAACGAGTTAGCATAATATTTTTGTAGTACAAGTCAATAATGGATCCAATTTTATGCTGTTGTTGCAAGTCTGATATGACAAATTGTATTGTAAATAGAAATTCAAGCTTTGACATTAAATTTATAGACGCTAAAAGAATTGTTTACAATACTGTTGCATTAGTAAAATATCTGTTTGAAGGTGCCTTTATAGATAGGGTTGTGCCTTTCACAAATAAATTCATATTACACATGCTAAACTTGTCGTTTTAGTTTTACCCACCTAGAATACTCTTAGGAAGCTGAAGCCTGAGAATAAATAACGTAATTAAACTAACCACTAACGCCATCGATCATAGAAAAATATTCCTATAGAAAAAACTATTGTTGAGAAAGAAAAATATCGTTTCAGTTGGTCAGTTTAGTTGGTTGTAAGGATATTAGTGATTGTGAAATTTGTATGCTTAGAGTGCGCGCTCACCTGCCTGCATAGATAGATACCCAGTTATGTAATTTTAGTTATGAACGAGGACGAAGGGTATCAGACGATCCGTACTGACCGCACCGAGGACAAAAGTGCGCTACAGTAAAAATAAGAATATAACGACTGCATAATAACAATAAAATCGAATGGTTCCCATCACGCCGATTTCCGCAACATCGACTCGTAAAGTCGACCGCGCCTCAATTCCCTTCACGTCGACTCTTTGTTTTTTTTCGATGGTACAGTCGGCAGCGACACCGGGAAAGTGTATAAAAAACTTTGTAAGACTGATAAAATTCCATTACCTATGTTGTTTTTATCAATGATTAACGCATTCACTGCCCAGCGTTGACACTATAATGTGTGAATAATTAATGTAATAGGTTTATTCCTTTTATTTTTAATCTTTTGCAATGATAAATAACTAAACAAATTTAAATCAATTAAGAAAATGTATGACTTTCCTGTGCTATTTAAATATATTTTTATGCTAGTAAAAATAAAAAAATATTCTAACACATCAAAATAATAAAAAAATATCTACACTGGTACTGGTAGGTGTGCAAAGTTAGAATTAGTTATAAATATCTAATTCTAATATAAACAGCGCCGCGCCGCTGCTAAAACGAGATGTAAACCTCAGTCATGGGTGTTTGAAAGTGAGTGCCGCACCATTATTCTCTTCATGCCTATATCATTCTGAACGGGGCCGCTGTGGCGTCTGCACGATGATGTAGCTTGCGTGGATCTTTCTTTATAGGTAAAAATACCTGGTTACCAGCTGCATCTGGTCGATTCAAATGTATTCGTACAATATCGAATATAATCTGAATCGACAAGGTTTAAGGGCGGCAGAACAAACAGGAGAGCTACTGAAGTACCCCGACGTTGATCGCCAATTGATTACACGAAACAGTCGTCAATGACGACACGAATTGAACAGCATAAACAACCTCAAGTTTTTGTGAAAAGGATAGACATAGGATTTTGCATTCATAGGAGCGGGACAGGGCATGCCAAAACAACGTAACGCAAATCCAAAAATCAAGTTTTAGCTTCCTCAACAGCCTATAGATACACTGCTGGACACAGGCCTCCACCTGATTTTTTTTTATCTCATTGGGGGTAATGCCCATAATCCAGATCGCAGTTCGGTGGTAGATCTATTATTCTGCAAAAGTTAAGCGTTTAGAGTTTTAGCTTATTATCTATTAATTAGGACTTTATTTGAAAAAAACCGAAACATATCATCATCAGCCTATGCTAGTCCACTGCTGGACATAGGCCTCCCCTAAGGAGCGCCCTGTCTTCAGCTTGCCGCATCCAGCATCTGCCAGCAGTCTTTCGCAAATCGTCATCCCACCTGGTTGGAGGGCGTCCTACACTACGTTTGCCGAGTCGCGGGCTCCACTCTAGAACACGTTTACCCCAGCTGTTGTCGGTTCTTCTCGAGATATGGCCAGCCTACTGCCACTTCAGCTGCTAATCCTTTGAGCTATGTCGATAACCTTGGTTCTCTGTCGGATGTATTCGTTGCGAATCCTATCCTTCAGAGAAACTCCGAGCATAGATCCCTCCATAGCTCGCTGGGTGACTTTAAACTGGTGGACCAGCCCTACCATGAATGTCCACGTCTCAGCTCCGTAGGTCATGACGGGTAGGACACACTGATTGAAAGATTTCGTTTTCAAGCATTGTGACATGGATGACGAGAAGACTCGACGAAGTTTCCCAAACGCTGCCCAACCCAGCTGGATCCTCATCTTACTTCTCGAAATTATTTTTCCCTACTGCAGAATCTGCCCAAGTTACAGATAAATAAGTGTATTCGGAAACAATTTCGAGAAGGTGGCATAATGTACGACGACCGGTCTCGGATCAATGTGGCCATTGATGATGACCTATGACCTTGGTTTTATCCAAGTTCATACCAAGACCGATGCGCCGAGAGGCTGAAGCTAGGGCGTCCAGCATCCGGCGTATAAATTTCAAAGTTAAATATTTAGTAAATATGGAGATCTGACGGAGTTAATTTGAGGTAGTTATAGGCCCTTTGGACCTTCTTATGAGACCCAAAAGTATATACAGGCAATATTTATTTTCATTAAGGCTGTCGCGCCAAACAGGTCGCGTCAAACAAAAAGGTCTAGTAAAGGCACCAGACTTGGTTTTTGACGTCTCAAACGTGAGACGTCAAGTCATACCGTAATGAATGGCTTCGCTGTGCTTGATATCGTCGGTCTAGATTTAAGGATGGAATTGGGTGATTGTAGACTTACAATTTTATAACGGATAAAGAACTTGAGGATTGACCGACGGACAACTAGAATAGGGAGGGGATAGGCGTACGAATTTAAGTAGGTTTAAATAGTCTTTTTAAAAAGTAGTTATATAGACAAGAATACAGTTATAGGTACTAATTCAAAATATTTATTTAAAACAACATACAATGTGTGCGTAAATGCGAAAACTTAAACCTAAAAACACCAATTTGATGCAATTTAAACTTATTGGGACAAAAACTCAACTGTCATCATCATCGATCAGCATAGAATACAATAAAATTAGGTTACAAAAAAAAATAATTGAAAAGGAAATACATAAAGCGCTCCAAAAAGCTTCTTCTCCTGAAAAAGCTCTAGACTGCTTCGCTAGCTCGGGATTTAATATAGGCACGTTCAACAAAAAACCGTTTTGCCCACTTTAGAAATAACTATTATTTTACTTGAAGAAATAACTATTATTCCACATGTGAGTAACTATTGTTCCATCAGTGAGCAAAACCGAGTTTTGCTCACTGATTTTCAAGCAATAAAGTCACCTTTTTTGAGCGGGAGTGGTGAAATTAGTAATTGTGTATGTGTAGTACCTTCATAATTAATTATGACGTTTATCCGTATCTCTATAAGTGAGGAGATGCAATAATTTATTTTTGATTGAGGCTACAAAGTGCAACATCGTATCTCCTCCTAAACTATACAAAATAAAACTATGATAGGGGCATTACAAAAAAGCTTAACTATAATAGGTATCACAAATTGTCCATTAAAAAAAAATTACCTTTGTTCAACCAAATAATAAGGTAAAATAGGTGGCGGCAGGTTGGCTCGGGGCACCGTCTTAACTAAACGACTTTTAAGTTTGATCATTTGTAGGTACATTGCTGGCAAATAGCCTCTCCAGTGTGATTTCTCGAGTTCAACTAACTAATCTTTTAATTTAAAACATTAATCAGCTTGCATCACAAATATCAATAACGTTTATTTCTAAGGTTTACAAAATAAGCACTTAGACACCCAGGTAGCTGGCAATAGTTTTAAGACAGACTATTGCTTTACAAAAAAACAAAAGCAATAGTCTGTCTTAAAACTATTGTGCCTCAAGTCTGCGCTCTACAGTTATACACTACACACTCGCGGAGTTCTTGCGATCGATGACGATCAACGCAGAACTAACTGTCGCGAAGCGTATTGCTATGCGCATTAGAATTACGCATATGTTTTATCTATAATAAATAAATATTGCTGGACAATTCACACATTACCTAGCCCCAAGCTAAGCAGAGCTTGTGTTATGGGTACTAGATAATGATATAATACAATACATTATATAGATAAGATATTTTTATTACACTTAGAAGGCTACCAAGGCGGGAATCGAACCCGCAACCTCATGCGTCGGAGGCGGACCTTCGCCCACGGCGCCACAGAGGTGGTCAATAAATACATACTTTTTATTGATGCTCACGAGTCACTATAATGCACGTCAATTTATTGTACGGCCGAATAATGTAGGTACACCTTGATAAACCGTGTCATGGCCTCCAATTTTAATTAGGTTGTGACACGGATTATCATGGCGTACATTATTCGGACGTAAAATAAATTGTTGTGCATTATAGTGACCCATGCTCACCAAATACCACGCACTTCTTTTTTAATCGGCGAGTCATGCGAGTGTGGAGTCAATACAAGTTCTCGCCTGTTCTCGGCTCCTTTGTATCGCACCAAAAAACCGGCAAAAATCGGAGAACAAGGCGAGAAACTGATAAGAATAGGTGAATTGGTTCCACATTCACGTTTCTCGTGGTTTTATTGCGATCTCACGAGATTCTCGAGAGAGTGTGGAGCGCCCAGATGGGCGCTCCACACTCTCGAGAATCGTATGAGATCATACGTGAGCTTTTACATGGTTAACTAAATAAGACTTTCGATTAAATTGTTTATCACAAACATCGCAGGCATATGGCTTCTTTTTTGAGTGAACTATCATATGTTCAACTAAACTACCATTGGTATAAAATTGTTTACCACATTTATCGCAGATAAATGACTTCACACCTGTGTGAATTCTCATATGTGTATTTAAATGAGCCTTTTGAACAAAATGTTTATCACATATGTTGCAGACAAATGCCTTCACTCCTGTGTGAATTGTTTTATGAATATTTAAACTATATTTAGTAGCAAATTGCTTATCACATACATCGCAGATAAATGGATTTTTTATTTCTCCTGTGTGAATTCTCATGTGTTGAACTAAATAAACTTTCCTAGTTAATTGTATGCCACATATATTGCAGCCAAATGGCTTCTCTCCTGTGTGAGTTCTTATATGACACATGAAATTACTTTTAGAAGTAAATGCTTTATCACATAAATTGCAGTAAAATGGCTTTTCTCCTGTGTGAGTTCTCAGATGTCTTACTAATTGAAACTTTCGAAAAAAATGTTTGTTACATTCATTGCAGCCGAATGGCTTCTCACTTGAGTGAACTCTCGAGTGTAAAACTAAATTACCATTCGTACTAAATTGTTTCCCACAAACATCGCACGTAAATGGCTTCTCTCCTGTGTGAATTCTCATATGTGTAACCAAATGAGGCTTTTGAGTAAATTGTTTTCCACATACATGGCAGCCAAATGGCTTCACTCCTGTGTGAATTCTTCTATGACAAACCAATGAACTTTGACAAGTAAATTTTCGTTCACAAAAATCGCAAGAAAACAATTCTTCCCCAGTATGCAATCTTGAATGACATTCTAAAGAACTTTTAAGAGAAAATTGTTTATCACATAAATTGCAGGCAAATGGCTTCCCTCCTGTGTGAATCCTCATGTGTTCAATTAAATTACTTCTTGTACTAAATTGTTTATCACATACATAGCAGACAAATGACTTCACACAGGTTTTCACTAATGTATGAGTTCTCATGTGTTTAACTAAATTATCTAGCGCGTTGAATTGTTCATCACATATATTGCAGGCAAATGGCTTCTTTACTGTGTTATTTGTCATGTGATTAGCTAAATTACCATTCGTATTCAATTCTTTACTACATACATCGCTAGAAGTCTTCTTTTTTGTATGAGTTGTCATATGGTTAGCTAAATCAGGCTTTTGACTATATTGTTTGTCACATATATTGCAGGAAAATGGTTGCTCTCTGGAGTGAATTGCCAAGTGTTCAATTAAATTAGTTTTCGTATTAAATAGTTTATCACATACATGGCAGATAAATGTTTTCACTCCTGTGTGAATTCTCATGTGTAGAACTAAATTACTTATCGTGTTAAATTTTTGATCACAAACGTTACAGGCAAATGGCTTTTCTTCTGTGTGGGTTGAATGATAATCGAAAGATTTTTTAGAAGTAAATTGTTCATCATCAGCATATACATGACATGTAGAAGGTTTATAGAAAGGCATTTTTGAGTTATCTTTGGTTTGTTCAACATAACTGCTGGAAGGCAGTTCTTCTCCTTCATTCCCTTGATCACTATCTTCTTCTAATTTTAGGCTTTTAGTACATTCTGTAGAGACAGACTCAACCTCTACTAAATTATCTTGTTCTGTGGTTACCTCTTCTTTTATATCATCAATGGTTTTCTGGAAATCCGCATCAGTTGTATTACCATCAATGGAAATAAACGGCAAAGTGGCCACAGACAAGTGTTGTTTCATCCCAGCGTTGATCTTAGTAAAATATTTATCAGTTATCTGAAATTAAAAATCACATTACTATAAAACTATATTTTTCATAAGATAATAAAAATAAATAAATAAATAATGCTGGACAATTCACCCAGCATTATCTAGCCCCAAGGTAAGCAGAGCTTGTGTTATGGGTACTAGATAACTGATATACGTAATATTATACGTTACATAGATAGATATTTTTATTATACATAGAAAACACCCAGACCAACGGAACAAATTTCTGCAATCGTACACAAATTTGTTCCGAGGCGGGGATCGAACCCGCAACCTCTTGCGTCGCAGGCAGACTCTCGCCCGCTGCGCCACTGAGGTGAAAATAAAAAGCATTAATACTACTTTTCAGTTATTGTCAATCAAACACCTGTTTGGTGAAATATTTATAGGAATAGGTAAGTAGGTGAATTGAAATCCAATAAATATATTGTGAAATTAGTAATTACAACACAAAAATAAAAGAATTTATATTATATTGTATTTATTTATAATTTTTTGTTACCTCAATTCCCCTATCATATAAATTAGTGAAGATCTTTTCAGATCTGTGAGCCATCTGTGAGAAGCTGTGGCACCTAAACAGCTTCTGGTAACAAAAACAGCAAAGAGCTCTCGGTCTTGCATCTTCAGAGTTGAACTGAAACAATGGATAAAAAAAATTAGTATTTTATTGTTATACAATAAGGTTAGATACCAAATTTTATACATAGGGTAGGCAACTAGGCAGGCTGGTAATTCTTTTTCACTTTTTCTGTTAGTGGACAAAAAAATTATGTGAAAAGAGTCAATTTATACTCCGGGTTAGGTCCGCACTAGTTTTGCACGGGTATATTATTATAGCCTTGTAACTGAACTAGTTATAATTTAGCTTTCGGTAACAGCAAAATAATTTCTTAAATTGATACAAAAATACAAATCTTTCCACTTTATAATATTAGTGTAAATTGGTATTGATATAGATCAGTTGAACTCTTAGACAATTTAACCCGCTGTCAAGTTGAACTACTTCTAGTAGTAGTCTATTGTATATCTTTGCGACAGTGAGCAGTTATCTCAGCCTATTGTAAATAGATCATCATCATCCATAGTTATACTAGTTCTTACTAAGTATATTCTAGTTCTTATTTTGTTTCTAAAACTTTACGATTCCATTAAGATTCCAACAAAATTTCCAGATAACAAAAAAATATTTTGTTATTTAATAGAATAATATTTTTACATGCATTACATAAAGAACAAACCTTTTTAGATTCCATACATTCGAAGATTCAAAATATTAAGTATCATACTTAACTTTTTTCTGTTTATAAAAAAAATCCTGTATTAAGATGAATTTAGGTTATGAAATTTTTTATTCAGGAAAGATTTTAAAATCTTTGGTAATCTCAAAATGTTTGATTCACATTTTATATCTTGAGGATTGTTTAATTACCTAAGTATTGTTGACGAAGAATTTATTTTCCACAATGAAAATTTTTAAGTTAACAAAAAATAGTATTTTAATGCACAACAACATTTTTCTCAACCTGGGCTCATGTGTGAAGCATGAAGCTCGTACCTAATTTTAAGACCTTTAATGGTCAACATGCTGGCAGATATAAATCTTGAATCTTAAAAATAGGTGAGCAGAAATTATTTGGTTACCGTTTACAGAAATTCTGTACCTATTGAGATGAGATTACAGAAAGAAGATGGGAAGTTATTATAGATTTTCAGTAATCGTGAGTCTTGCTATGATATAGCCTATAAATCATTGCAAATAACTTCGGTAGACCTGATTGATATCCACCATGATGTACTAATACCAACTGTTAACTCAGATATGACCACAATATTAGCGAAGATACATTATACCAGGGACGAGGGAAACATTATACCTTTGTATTTAACAGCTTCTGATAAACATCTTGCAATAATATGTTGTTTTTTATGGAATACAGTCTAGTGTTATTGGCGAGGCACACTCTGCATATGGAAAACATATCGTTTCTTCACTTCAAACCTTCAGCAATAGATGATTGATGATAAGATAACAAATCAGTTCAGTTATACAAACAACGCCCGGATAGTTGTAATCATAGATGAATACTAATAATAACAAACGAGGGTTGTAATCCATCTAAAACAATCCGCAAACAAAATGACTGGATAAATTAACGTAGCCAAGTTCCTTTCTTTCCTTGCCGCTAATAGTATACTCACAGATTTATATGTATAGTACTAAAGAGTATACATACTCTTCAAGAGTAACTCTTGCCGTCTAATCTAAGCTTGCCGCATTGGAGCAAGCCTTGAGCTTGACTTTATTGGCTTGATTGAATGAACGAGTTTGAGCCACATTGCAACTTCTTTGATATGGCGCCGCTGGCTTTTCGCCACGACCACACGACGAGACGACGACTGGAGTGTTGCCAAGCCCGTAGATGAAGAGTTATCCTATAGACCCTTAGAGCATTTATAACTGCAGATGTCATCGCATTTATATTATTTTTATTTTGGGGTAAAAAATACCGCACAGTTCACCATTTTCACTAAGCACTGCTTCGCGACACGAAACGGCAGCTAATAGCCGCGCGGTAACGAGTGAAGTAGTTTTGTAAAACGCGTATGGCCAAGAGCGTCTTATGGCCTGTTGCAGAGGGGTACGCCTTGCGATGACATCTCCGCTTATAAATGCTCTGAGCTCAGAGCCATCACGATATTGATTGATATGTATTGTCAAAAAAACATAAAACGTCACTTTTGACAAGATTAGCAAAAAAAAAAAACAAGATGTCAATGTCAGTAAAATTTACAGTTTTTGCTGAAGTACTTGCGACATATTTTTCTTTTCCAGTTTTCTTTCCTTGCTTGAAGCGTTGAATGGCAAAAGAGCTACATAATTGTTTGCTAGTTTTAAACCCTAATCACCCTACTTGCAACTTCTGGTCACATTGAACAAGATTCTACAACTATCTATAATGAGTGCCATTTCATTTCATTGATCAAATATTCATCGCATTGTTGTTTTTTTAGTTTTGCTTTTTGTTATTTACCTATGAGTTATTTATAATGGAATCAAGCAGCGAGTCTTTAGCAGGTAAGGGAGTTTTTCACGTTCGTTGTTTGCGAGAAATTGCAATTTTATAAAGTTTGGTGTAACACTGTTCTTTTAACGTCCCAAGTGATTGCTCCAACCATGGGGGCTTCTCCAGCTGTGCTGCTGACTCCTGGACGGACAAGGAACATTGCCCAGGACATGGAAGCCCTCAGGCTATCCAGACAGGACAATCCATATCTGCAGGTGAGAAAGTAGAAATTATGTAAGTCAACTTTGTAGGAAACATTCTGCACTTTCTAATTATATGTGCTTTATGTAATCTTCAAACTTGGATAATGAAAGTTTCTATTTCCTGTGTAACTAATATTGTAGTCCATTCCATGTATTCAACAGTTATTCTTCAAACGCTCCTTCAAAGTTGTTGTATGTATATATAAGAGACTACAATTGATTTGCGATGGTTTCAGCAAGTGATGGCGAGCCGTGAGAGCCTCATCGACAGCCATGTAGATGAATGTGAATCTGATGACACTATACTCATGTCTCAGGTACTGTATCTTTTTGTTATCAAAAGTAGTTCAGCCCGCGAATTCGCGCTCGCTTTCCGGGATAAAAATTAGCCTAATTGATAATCAAGGCTGAGAACTGAGAACATGCAAAATGTCAGCCTGATTCATGCAGTAGTTTTGTAGTGAACTGTTAAGGAACTTCCAACAAACAAATTTATAATATTAGTGTGGTAAAACGGGATCCTATTACTAAGACTGCTGTCCCTCCATCTATTACCAGGCTTCTCATGAACCGTGATAGTTAGACAGTTGAAATTTTCATACATGATGTATTTCTGTTGCCGCTATAACAAGAAATAGTAAAAAACAGGATAAAATAAATATTTAAGCCCCCTTAACCCTCCCATACAACAAACGAGATTTTTTGCCGTTTTTATAGATAATGGTACATAACATACCCTTCGTGCGCGAGTCCGACTCACACTTGACCGGTTTTTTCTTATTACTATAGAATATTATTATAGAATAGAATATTATATTTAGTTCCTGTTTGATTCTTATTTGATTCATATTTTTTAACTTTCATTGCTTAGTTAATGTCTGAGCTGAAATACAAACAATAGACATGATTTGCACCATAGGCTTAGAATGTACAAGACCAACAGTGACAGATTAAAGGTGTTACAAAAAATGAAATGTAAATGTGTGCGTTAGAGATGTAACGAATATTCGCATCCGCATTCGCATTCGCGAATATTCGCAGGATTTTCAATATTCGCATTCGCATTCGCATTCGCCAAAATCTATGCGAATATTTGGCGAATGTTGATGGGGCAAAAACTTACCTAATATATTTAAAAAACTGTTCTCTTTTACATGCGGAATTATAAAAAAAACTCTGCACATCTCGTAAATAGGGATGATGACAGTAACAAAAAGCATCATTATTATGTATTTACTAAATTAAATCAGAGCCATACATGACGAAACGCGTATTATAATTTTTATTTTTATTTTGATCAAGATCAATTATTATTTTGATAAATAACATCTACAAAATACAATAATCCGCCATGACACGTTGAACACCAATTAGAGAACACAGACCCATGACGTCATGTCGTCACAAAGTAAAATGGAAGACACAGAATAACCACAGAAATAAGTAATGGTAAACTTATGACTTTCTTCAATCAATAGCTAGCTTCTTTGTTTCTTGACAATATTGTTAATACTGGTTTTATTATTTGATTGTATTTCTTATTTGTAAAGACATACTAATGAATATAAATATTATGGTAATTCTGTATCATAAAAATTTGTGCATCGGTGACGTCATAGACAGTCGCCACGAGTATTGTAGCGTTTTAGAGCGAAATTTAAATTACATTTTTAAAAACTCAATTTTACCTTCAAAATCCATGTTTTTTGTAGAAATATGTTTTATTTTCTGTACAGTAAATGTTTAAAAATATCAAGGAGTAGTCTCAAAATCAATCATCATGCCTATTACTATATTTTATTATGGCACTCTTATTGCTAATTCTTTAATAAGAACTTTGTCAGAAACTTTGACAAAACTTAACTGAAAAAAAAAATGTTGAACTGACTTTGATTGGGTGACTAGTGTCTGTCCATGGCTTTGCACGCGTTTCTACGAAATTAAAGAAACTAAACGTTTAATGTTTATTTTTTCCCCATGGGAACTAATTTGTGAGATCGAAAAATAGCCTAGCCTTTGCTTTGAATGACAATGTATTGATTATTCTAACCCAGGGGTTAAGGTAACCTTTTAATGGCGGGAACCACTTGACAAATTTATGGTTTGTTTTTGGCGTGCACAGACCTTGATCGGAGGACCTAGGACAAAGCCGTCTTTTATTTTTTATTATTATGTTATACTGGTTAATAAATAAATATGAATATTTTAAATATTAAAAAAAAAACAAGTTAATTTCTAGTTACACCCAACCCAAACCTCATAAGCTAGAAATCTTAAATTTTAAGCATAGGAGTTTTGGAAATTACACCCCCAAAAGAAAAGAGGATTGAAGTTTTTTACGTGTTTCTGTTAACTCTACGAAGTGGCCAAATTTGCTTGAAATTTACCAAAAATACAAAGCCGTTGAACACGTATTTCAGGATTTTTCAAAATATTAATGAAATGGTTAGGTATATGAAAGTTTGAGATTTATAGTTGGGCTCCGACTTAAAAGGGCTGTAACTTTCTAACGCATAACGCTATTGTACTGAAATTTTCTGAGTATATAAAAAACAATAGATTGAAAAACGACTATCAGAAATTTTTAAGAAAGCTCTTGCTCTTGCATGCGTTTTTCAATCCATTCTTTTTTATATACTCAGAAATTTGCAGTACAATAGCGTATTGTATTATATCGATAGCGTTATGCTTATGTAACTTTTAAACCAGTACCCCTATTTATAATTTTACATTTTGTATGTTCCGCATCCACTAAGTAAAATAAGTCTAAACGTGGTCTTAATTTTACTCATTGTTTTCATGGAGGCACTCATTTTTCCCAAAATAACATATAAAAGACAAACAAATACAACTCCAACCGACAAATGTGTGGATAAAAATATTATCAAACAAACAACGCGATTGGTAGACGAAGATAGCAATTATCAAGCGATTCATCTTCTTTCATTTTTGCTCTGCATCTGTTTTGATACAATAATGCCAATATCAGTTTCTAATTCTGTGGTTATCAAGGTTGTGAATTGTCGATGTCATGAATGGATGAAATAAACATTATTACTCGTACGTAATTGGTAGTTGAAGATAGCTAATAGCAAACGTTGGTAATTGGACAACGCGCGCGCCAATAAACAGTACGTGAAGTTGGCGGCAAGTTCAAAATACCAACATTCGCATTCGCATTCGCATTCGCGAATGTGAGCATCGAATACTCGCATTCGCATTCGCATTCGCGAATGTCGAAAATTTGACATTCGTTACATCCCTAGTGTGCGTGAAATAGTGCTGCCTTGACTCTAACATAATATTATCGATAGTCTTACGGGCGAAGTCACAGGACATAATGAGTTAGTTTAACAAAGTGATATAAAAAGTGTTTTATAATATAAAAAATCAAATACTTTTCAAATAGGTAAACAAATAGCAACATAGCTAAAGCTAGGTAACCTATTATTTATAAATGAAATGACTTGGTTCAGTTAATATGAAATAATGTATGTTTATATACATATAAAATGGATATTTCTGTGTGTCTGTTTATTACCATGTTTGTAAAATAAAACGTATCCAAAGTTGTTGTGTGAAAGTCCAATGCATTTATTATAAGTAGGCAATGTAAAGCACTTAATAAAAGTCAAAAGTACGTCTCATCATCACAAAATTAAAATAAAACTTTATCAGTATTTGACTTCCGCTAACAAATTTAACTATATGCTCCCTTAATCACATTCACACATTGTGACTAAGAAGAATTTATATCCAAAAATAATGGCTACTAAAACAAAAAAAATACTATTGGCTAACTAATTCAATAAAAATTGTATTAAAATCTTAAATAAAGAGATAATCTCATGTTCTTCTTCTGTTTAGGCTTGTTTAAAATTTTGATGTCTTGTGTTAACTAGTTTTAAGGTGGTTTCAGTGTTTTGAGCTTCCATGATAACGTTGTGAACTCGAGTTTTCTATTATAACCCCTTATCAGATTTTTTTATATTTCGAACGAAAGCTTTTTAAGAGAGCGGACCCACTGAAACAAAGACGGGGGTTAAAAGAAAAGCAAAAATATTAAAACAGAGATGTTTTTAAAATAATCTGAAAAAAAAAATATTCTTAGTTTTGATTTTTTAAAAGGGTGCGAGTAGATTTAATTTGTGTAATTACAACAATACTCTGATATTATTTCTAAGTGACAAGATAATAAAATATAAATAGTTATAAAGAAAATAACACTATGTATTTTTAATGTAAATTTTTCGAAATAAATTTATTAACTTCAAAACCGTAAATTATCGTGGAACATTATAAGGCGCTCAATTCATAGCTTAGTACCTCCCCAATAAGCACTTAAATACAGTATTGTGCTGAATTGCTAGTAGTCCTGTATATTATGTTATAATAACCACCCTGTACATTACATTACGTTCTTTTTATTTTACAGGAATGGAAAGTAGTGTTTTATTGTACTTTACAAATCTAAGCCTGTAATGTAATGATAATCCTAGCCAATCACGTCGAACCTACCGGCCGACACGTATTATCGACTATCGATACAATGACATCATCACTTTGTCAATCCCTATCGTAAACAAACAATTTTAATTTTTACTCAAAATTTCCTAAAATTCTTCATTTAGCAATGTAATTTGATGATAAGTCTTAAGAGAAACCTATTATCTAAGCTTTCAATAGCTCTTTTGCCTCATTTTCATACAGCAAATGACGAAATAATGATTATGAAGATTTCAGTAAAAACAGTCATAAATTACCTGTAAAACGTGTTTATAAGCGAGTTATTACGTTTGTAATGTCACATTCACTCGCTGAACAAGACACCATTGTGGCAGAATAATGATTTTATGTTTTAATCGTAAGATTATTAATTAAAAGCACAAATTTCTTCTCGACTTGGATTAGCGTGGGCTCTTAAGGCCTCTTACTCAGCTAAAACAATGACATATCGACATCTTGTGTCGCTATCTCTTTTTCTCTCGTGGCAGTGTGTATTAACTAAATACCTCTCGTTCCCACGCTTTGTTAGTCTATTGAACGTAGTGAAAAAATTCTATGTCTATGATTTGCACACAGTTTTTTTTATACAAGGTGTCTCAAAAGGAAGTTCACATTTGTTTTGGTTATTGCGTGAACGCAACTATTCTGAGGGGCACGGGAGGTGTGTCAATCGGTAGCCTGGCTCTTGGGAATTTAGTTGCTATGGATGGAGCGTTTCTCGGGAGCGGACCATGCGTTGTGCGTACGCGAGTTTTATAAAAACGGTAGTTCGGCGACTATAGTGCGTAGAATTCTGCAGCATTCGATATATTCGTCACTTAAATGATGCGCCAAGCACACGACTCATTTCAAAATGAGTCGAGAAGTTTAAAGAGACCGGGTCAACACTGGAAAAAACCAAAATCCCGGCGTCCAAGATCTTCGAGAACGGTCGAAAACGTAAACAGTGTCACCCAGTCTATTCGGGTCGTCCGACCCGAACCTTTCACTTGGAAGCGTGCACGTGCACAGGTCGTCATTATGTCGCATTTTGCACATATATTAAAAACTGAACCCGTACAAAATTCAGTTGGTGCAAGAATTAAAGCCTCAGGATGCTGGTCAGAGGCTTGACTTTGTAAACCAGATGATTGAGCGCAAATTCCCAAGACCCAGGTTAACGATTGACACATCCTCCGCGCCCCTCAGAATAGTTGCGTTCACGCAATAACCAGAACAAATGTGAACTTTCTTTTGAGACACCTTGTAGTTTTATGGGATAAATTAACTTTACTGATTGCTTTGTCAAATTACTAATTTGGTTGAATCTTATTGACTGATCTGAGCACAAATGTCTACAATTGCTTCTCTACAGGTAAAAGCAATAATAATAAATTATACCTTATTATACAGGAGCTAAAACATGCTGCGATGGTATGCTGAAATATACTTTGCTAGAGCTTCAAAGTTAAGGTTGAATTTTGTGTCGTGATTGTACGATTTAAATTAATTATGTGGTTGACATTGTGCTATATGTACCTATCACTGTTAATCATATTCTTCTCTAGCATATATTTATTTTGATCATTTTGTTTGTTTGTAATTTTATTGTATTTAATTTTTTTTAACATGAAACAAAACCAGGTAAGTATTCTCTTTTGCTAATTTTTCCAAACATGCTTTAAAACCACTCCCTACACATTTAACAATCTAGGTGTAACCTCATCAAGTCCATTAAAATGAGTGATGTGAGGTTCATTGTCATAAACTTAGGTGCTAACAAAATGTAGCATGTGATTTAAGGCCGTAAGACTTGTAGGCATAGGTTTTAATTAGCTTTACTAATGTCTAAAAACCAAGCTAGTGTTGCTAGCTCGTCATAACCTCGATAAACCAATGTTCATGTATGTATGAAAAATATCATGTTTATCATGCTTTCATTGATAAGCTTTGCTTATCAATGAAAGCATGATTATCATCATCAGCCTATACTAGTCCACTGCTGGACATAGGCCTTCCCTAATGAAAGCATATTATATGTATATTCAAGTCAAGCGCGTCGCGAGTCCTTTTCGAGCATAAATCTATACTGGTTTTTTTATGCATGTAGAATCTACATGCATAAAAAAACCAGTATAGATTATATTTATTATTTTATTATAGTAGATAAAGTTTAAAATTATGTGACACCAGTTTGTGTCTGAAAGTGTTCGCCGCTTCGCTTCCATCCGCTCCCGATATGAATTGGTCCTAAGAGTCTTAAGTAATTAGAAATAAAACAACTCTATTTTCATAAATTTCAGGAGTTTGGCAGCACAGCACTAGATTTCGTTGAGGATGACCCCATGACTCTCAAGGAGGTCCATGAGCACATGATCAGATCTCCACCACCAATCAGCTGTTGGCCACATGGTAACCAATTCTCTACGTTAGACTCAATATTTCTCTTTATAACTTGGTAACGACCGGTGTTACGCCCAGTAATGTATCATTCACAGCCAACATGAAGCGTTACGCGTTACGCTCGCTGTGTAATACGTTATTTCGACTCGTAACGCCGGTCAATACCCACCTTATGGCTCTTTTCAACGTAATTCTAAGCTCAAGGTTAACTAATAGTTTAACTGCTTAACTGACAACTACTAAGGCTTTATTAATTACCGATGGTCATATTAAAAAAATCTATCTAACCCATGCCTATAGGTCAAATATGGCTTAGATTTAAATATGGTTTATATTAGTTAGAAAATTAAAAATTCTGCTTGCACTATTTCTTCTGACAAATCTTCCCTAAATGTAACAAGAACTTCTGGTCTGTTTTTCTTTTACTTACTAAAATCCAATTGAAAGATGAAGAATATCCTTTATATTTATTATTTTCTTATAGTCAGTAGGTATCTCTGAAGTCAGAACGTATAACATACTCCAAATATCATAAACTCCAATAGCTAAATATTATACCCACCAAAAGGTCGAAACATAATTTTGGCCACAGACAGCATTAAATTTTCGCGTCAATGCGCAAAATAATCCGAAACTAGGTCACGTATGATATGTTAACGACCGATTAGAATGATTAACACGCCCGCTGCCTCGCTGATAAGATGGGTTGAGTGTCCAATTTTGTTTATTTATTTTCATTACAACACGTGTTTGTGGAATAGATTACATTATTGAATTGGAATTGAATTAACAAGTTCACAATGTGTACATGACTTTATAAGAGTTAATTTAAGCTTAATTTCTGGATTTAATGATGAAATACAAGTTTCTGTGAGCGGATTCTTAAAAAGGTAGCCCATGTGGTTTGCCTTAAATAAAATGCTAAATTGCTAAATTTTATTTGCAATAATTAGTAAATTTAGTAAAATTCCAGCAATATTTGTATTATCGTCGAAGGTTGTAGTAATTAAGTTATGAAGGATTTATTAGGTAACTAGTTCAGAATTGCGTTCTGCTCATCTTTGTCACTTGGTTAGTCAGAAGACAAGAAGAATAACGGTTTATACGTTTGTTTATTGGGAATAGGTAAGTTAGGAAGGATTTATAAGGTAATTTAGGAAGGATTCACTAGGTAATTTAGGAAGGATTCATTAGGTAATTTAGGAAGGATTCATTAGGTAATTTAGGAGGGATTCATAAGGTAATTTAGGAAGGATTCACTAGGTAATTTAGGAAGGATTCAGTAGGTAATTTAGGAAAGACTCACTAGGTAATTTAGGAAGGTTTCAGTAGGTAATTTAAAAAGGATTCAGTAGGTAATTTAGGAAGGATTCAGTAGGTAATTTAGGAAGGACTCGCTAGGTAATTTAGGAAGGATTCAGTAGGTTATTTAGGAAGGATTCAGTAGGTAATTTAGGAAGGATTCATTAGGTAATTTAGGAAGGACTCACTAGGTAATTTAGGAAGGATTCAGTAGGTAATTTAGGAAGGATTCATTAGGTAATTTAGGAAGGACTCACTAGGTAATTTAGGAAGGATTCAGTAGGTAATTTAGGAAGGACTCACTAGGTAATTTAGGAAGGATTCATTAGGTAATTTAGGAGGGATTCATAAGGTAATTTAGGAAGGATTCACTAGGTAATTTAGGAAGGATTCAGTAGGTAATTTAGGAAGGACTCACTAGGTAATTTAGGAAGGATTCATTAGGTAATTTAGGAGGGATTCATAAGGTAATTTAGGAAGGACTCACTAGGTAATTTAGGAAGGATTCAGTAGGTAATTTAGGAAGGACTCACTAGGTAATTTAGGAAGGATTCATTAGGTAATTTAGGAGGGATTCATAAGGTAATTTAGGAAGGATTCACTAGGTAATTTAGGAAGGATTCACTAGGTAATTTAGGAAGGTTTCATAAGGTAATTTAGGAGGTTTTCATAAGGTAATTTAGGAAGGATTCACTAGGTAATTTAGGAAGGATTCAGTAGGTAATTTAGGGAGGACTCACTAGGTAATTTAGGAAGAACTCACTAGGTAATTTAGGAAGGATTCAGTAGGTAATTTAGGAAGGACTCACTAGGTAATTTAGGAAGGATTCATTAGGTAATTTAGGAATAGTTTATTTAACAAATTCTTGCCTTGACTAATCTAACTAACATGTTTGTTGCTTACCGCTCAGACACACTGTCGCACCGGACATCCAGCGCTTTCGACTTCGGCGACAGCCGGCTTGCCGTCAGCGCTTACTCGGTCGACCTCGACAAGGTTACTAACTGTGATAATATATTACTTCTGTGTGTTTGTATTTTGTGCTTGTGTGTAGTGTTGAACTAGTTTTATCTTAGTACACTGTTTTTTTTTATCTTTTTGTACAAATTTTACTGTTACTAATATTTTCTTACACGGAATTTATTTTATCTTTTTGTAAAATTTCTACTGCTTAGAAAATTTGTGTATTCGTTGAACTGATCACATCAAATTTTACTCTTTTGTGGCACAACTCTGAATTTCCTTTTTGTTTTTATTGCTATATGAGTCGTCAATAAAATTTACTTATCTTATTTACAAGTTATTTTCTTTAAATATTTTACTAGAGTAGAATGCTGAATTTCTCTTTTTACAAATTTGTCAGCTGAAGCAAACTGAAATCAGTGTCTTAGTTATTGCAACTGTAAAAGTTGGATTGGGAAATATGCATGCTAGTAGAACATAGCTGGGTAAGTGTTTTGTTATTTGTGGCTTATTCTGGTAACCGTACTTATACTGAAAAAATTATGCATAAAGAATTTTTGTTACAGTGCTTACCCGCACTCTGGGCATCTCTAAGAAATGAAATAACGTAAATATAGTATAAGTCGAAATTTTTTGGGAACTTATTTCATTTCTTATGATGCATGAACATAATTAACATATATAAATTAATTAACATATATAATTAACATATTAACATAATGAACATATATTAATAATTAAGTTAATGAATAATTATCACTGTGCTTTAACGTCAGTAACTGCCCCAAGGCCTATTTCCACTACATACTTTATAACTTTTCCGATAATCAGCCC
This sequence comes from Eupithecia vulgata, assembly GCA_946478455.1. NCBI lineage: Eukaryota > Metazoa > Arthropoda > Insecta > Lepidoptera > Geometridae > Eupithecia > Eupithecia vulgata. Next base: position 2,681,330 of record OX297869.1, on the reverse strand, counting down.
TCAACGTACCATACGCCTATGTTCTGTTCCCACTAAGATTATTGTATTATGTATTTCATCAATTCATCATTATTATGCATCTAAAATTATCGTTTGGTTTCGCGCGTCATCTGCTGGGCATTATGCAGTACTTACCGCATTAACCTTATTTGTGTTGGAAGAACATCAACGTTTCATCCCTTAACGAGGACACAAATAAGGTTCGTAGTTAACCCGATTACATCCGTAATGAATTCGTCAAACTACGATAGTTTTTATACTTACCGTATATTCACTCTGCTATTTTAGCCGCTTGGGTAGCGAATACCGCGTAGGAATCTTTTATTGTCCAATCGTAAAAGTATAATATAATTAACTATACACTAGCCAAACTGGATGTACAATGTTTGTAAGTAAACCAGGATATAAAAAACTAAAACACGCTTGGCGTCGTATTTTCAGATATAATTGTAAGAAATATTCATCGAAGGAAGGATCTCGAGTTGACATACTTAATGTAAATTGCGTACAAAAAGACGCCGCAACAAAATTTTAGGAAAAGTATGAGCGGTTTATTTACAAACATTGTACATCGAATTGGGCTAGTGTGTAGTGAAATAACTTCTACAAATATAAAACCAACAGATTCCAATATAATTTACGTTATTACCTTTGGGTTACTAATTTCAAGGCCAGTATGTTCAGTAAAATATTTTCATGGGTTTTGTTATTGCAATAATTTTGATTCGAGGCCTTGGCATTTATAACACAAAAACGTTATCAATAAAAAAAACTGAAACTAAACTGAACTGAAACTTATATTTCTCAAGGTTGCTCTAAAACTGAATTCTATCTTTTGTTTAAATTCGTAGTTTTCGCGTAGTATAAAATAAAATAATGCTGGACAATTCACACAGCATTATCTAGCCCCAAGCTAAGCAGAGCTTGTGTTATGGGTAATAGATACCTGATATCCTTGTACTCAAATGGTGGTCACTCAATGTTTGTTTTATGTAACATCTAAATAAGAGTTCGCTTTGCTTATTTCTTACTTGTCATACCATCTTGTAACACCTGCGGAGTGGGGCACTGGTGTCATGTAATATAGGCTTTTCCAGCCTATCTCAAGCTCTACCTCCTCACAAAACAGGTTAATTACTTATAGACCTTAATTTAATTTTACACAATTATTTTTAAGAAAACCTTTTTTAATTATACATAATACAATACATAGATAGATATTTTTTTATTATACATAGAAAACGACCAGAAATATCTGTATACTGGATAAATAGTGCCTGCGGGTAAGGTAGGTAGTATGGTTTTTGTATTATAGTCCGTAAAACCCCTTACACACTGGGTAATCTCTAAGAAATAAAATCAGTTCCCAAGAATTTTCGATTTCGGCAGGACTCGAACCGGTAGTCGGTTCATCGAAAATATTTGGGATCTCTTATGGCTCTAGCGCCGTTAGCTGCTTAGTTGGTTAGAGCACACCCGTACTAAGGGTGGGGCGCAGGTTTGAGTCTGCTGAAATCGAACATTTTTGTGAAATTTTATTTTTCGGTAGGTAGTAAGTTTTTATTTCTGTTTTTTACCCCATGGTCCTACCGCGAAGTCGCTTGGTCCACGAACATTTTGTATATTCCATCAAACCGACAGTAAACTGTATGTAGATAGAGCAACGACCAAAAGCTCTCTGGTCGTTGCACTATCTGTCTAACTGTCAAACATCCCAATGCCGACCAAAAGCTCTCTGGTCGTTGCACTATCTGTATAACTGTCAAACATCCCAATGCCGACCAAAAGCTCTCTGGTCGTTGCACTATCTGTATAACTGTCAAACATCCCAATGCCGACCAAAAGCTCTCTGGTCGTTGCACTATCTGTCTAACTGTCAAACATCCCAATGCCGACCAAAAGCTCTCTGGTCGTTGCACTATCTGTATAACTGTCAAACATCCCAATGCCGACCAAAAGCTCTCTGGTCGTTGCACTATCTGTATAACTGTCAAACATCCCAATGCCGACCAAAAGCTCTCTGGTCGTTGCACTATCTGTATAACTGTCAAACATCCCAATGCCGACCAAAAGCTCTCTGGTCGTTGCACTATCTGTATAACTGTCAAACATCCCAATGCCGACCAAAAGCTCTCTGGTCGTTGCACTATCTGTCTAACTGTCAAACATCCCAATGCCGACCAAAAGCTCTCTGGTCGTTGCACTATCTGTATAACTGTCAAACATCCCAATGCCGACCAAAAGCTCTCTGGTCGTTGCACTATCTGTATAACTGTCAAACATCCCAATGCCGACCAAAAGCTCTCTGGTCGTTGCACTATCTGTATAACTGTCAAACATCCCAATGCCGACCAAAAGCTCTCTGGTCGTTGCACTATCTGTCTAACTGTCAAACATCCCAATGCCGACCAAAAGCTCTCTGGTCGTTGCACTATCTGTATAACTGTCAAACATCCCAATGCCGACCAAAAGCTCTCTGGTCGTTGCACTATCTGTATAACTGTCAAACATCCCAATGCCGACCAAAAGCTCTCTGGTCGTTGCACTATCTGTATAACTGTCAAACATCCCAATGCCGACCAAAAGCTCTCTGGTCGTTGCACTATCTGTATAACTGTCAAACATCCCAATGCCGACCAAAAGCTCTCTGGTCGTTGCACTATCTGTATAACTGTCAAACATCCCAATGCCGACCAAAAGCTCTCTGGTCGTTGCACTATCTGTATAACTGTCAAACATCCCAATGCCGACCAAAAGCTCTCTGGTCGTTGCACTATCTGTATAACTGTCAAACATCCCAATGCCGACCAAAAGCTCTCTGGTCGTTGCACTATCTGTATAACTGTCAAACATCCCAATGCCGACCAAAAGCTCTCTGGTCGTTGCACTATCTGTATAACTGTCAAACATCCCAATGCCGACCAAAAGCTCTCTGGTCGTTGCACTATCTGTCTAACTGTCAAACATCCCAATGCTCAAATAGAGTTCATAACTTTTTTAAATACATTTTCGTTACTGAACAGTGTACGCACACTATCAATAGACTCATGAAAATTAAATTTTGAAAACTATAAAAAAAATAAAGTTGTTTCCTCGCTTTTTGTCATTTTTTCGCAAAATTTCCTGACGAGTATTCGAGGTATTTGATAGGTCATCTATCAAAATTGCTTCAGTCGTTTTGATGCTTCGAGGAAATAAAGAGTATCCGCCAACCACACAGAAACACTCGGAAACACACCCCTGGCCCCGGTTTTTTTTGCAATAAAAACTAGCCTTATATGTTATTCCAGGTTCCGTTGTGCGAATACGCTAAACTCTCTCATTCCCACTAAACGTTATTTTTAAAAGGCTTTCAAGGACTTTGGAATCTAAGCGGGACTCGAACCCGCGCCCCGCCCAGGGGCCTAGGGTGGGGTGCTTTTTCGAGTCCCGCCGAAGTCGAAAATTTTTTGGTAACTTATTTAATTTCTTAGAGATACCCAGAGTACGGGTAAGCACTATAACAAAAATCCTTACACTTTCAAAGGTCAATATAGGATGGGTGGTTTTATGGTGATTCCACAGCTGAACTTAATATGCAAAATTTCAGCCCAATCCATACTGTAGTTTGGCGTTTACTTTGCCAAACATCGAACATCTAATCCATACCAAACATCTTGACAATGGCACAACTCAAAAACTTTCGGCCTGTATAATGGTAGTGATTCTGTAAGCAGAAAACCTAAACTAAACTAAAATTGTTGCCGTCTCTTTTTTTCCGATTGAAAGAAAGTGACAGCAACATTTTTACGCTAATTTAGTTTAGGTTTTGTGCCAACAGAATCACTACCAATATCAGTTAGTACTAAATAAGGCTCGCTCTACACAGGACGGTGCGGTGCGATCGCCTAGACGCGCGCGGTGCGAAGAAACCCGGAACAACAACACGCCGAGCCGGCCGCGCTCGTCGCGCTCCGCGTCGCCGCGGTCTCAGGACTTATCCATTTGCGGACGACCCTTGTCTTTGCCAGGTAAACTTACACACTACTGTCCTCGAGCCATTCTCAAGAAATTGTTTGTGACTCACAATTTTCAAACCCAAATTCTCGTTTTCGGCGTAGAGACTAAGTGCTGAAATGTTATTTTCAGCACTCTTGTTCGCTTGGTCTGTACTCACCATGCGATAAAAACGCGTCGAACTTCATTTTTGAGGCTGGCACCCCGACGCATACTAATGCTGCCACCTATTATATTTTTTTATTACGTAAAAGAAAGGAACTTTCTAAAAACCATTGTGCAGTTTGTGATACGTATCATATGCATTTAAGATAAGACATACTGTCAGTCTGTCAACACAAACATGTCAACTTTAGACACAGTATTCTTAAACATTGCACGATAGTAAAATAATGACTTATTTAATTTTATTTACATTTCGCCTGAGGCCTCTGCATACAATAAAGTAATTCTTGAATCAAACTAAAAACAAAATTTAAACTAGTTTTCGCGGCAATTACATAATAAATAAATAATGCTGGACAATTCTGCTTAAAACTAATCTAAGCAGAATCTTAGGTTTTATGGTACCTACCTAGTACTAGGAGCTATCTTATGACTGTATATATTTATCATTTCAGGTGAAAGCCACCTCCGCACGGCTCTCAACAAAAAGTCCTGTCAATCCAGCGAGCGGTTCTCCCTTCTCCCTCACTCCCGCCAGCTGCGACGGCCGAGCTCGCGGCGCGACGAGGACAACCTGCGACTTGTGCGCCACTGCGACTAACAGCTACGTGTGGACAAGCCTTTAGCCAGGCTTGGAGGCCAGTATGTGATTTGTCACTGAGATTATGAGAAATACCCGATGGGGTAGGAGTTTGGAAGTCATGTTTGTATCGTAAGGGGTAAAGTCAGTGTACTTTTTTGAAATCGTGGTCATAATGTGTCCATTGCATCGTTGGACTGCTGAAACGGAAAAGTTTCATCAGTCCGGTGCCCGGGCTAAGTAACCGAACAACTGAGACAAGTTTATTTATTATTATCGCTGTTTGTTATCCTTGAATGACATTTAATTGATACCAAGTTTCTTGTCTAACATACTGGAGGTAATGTCTGTAAGGAGCCTAAAAAGGGAAATGAAGTTACAAAAAATTTAATGTTACCAAATTTCATGTAGGTATTAGATACTAGGAATTGTTTGCAGTTATTAGAAAACTAAAAAAATGTTACGGAATTGTTTAAATTATAGGTTTGGTTGAAAAGGCGTTGGCCAAAAAAAGAGTTAGGTAAATTTTAAGGGCTTTTACAAACTAAGCGTTTTTATCGCTCATAGTGTGCAACGCCCAGACCACGAATTAAGTAGATAGTATTTGTAAATTACGAAAACACCACACATATTCTAAAATGCTCACTGTTCTGATATTAAATAATTACGAATAGTTTTATCGTCATAGAAAATTTCTAATGTAGAAGGTTAAAAATATAAAATACCTAGCTTTAGTAAAATGACTAAGTTTATTTAAAATATCTTTTAAAATATATTTTAAAATATAACCCGCCTGGATAAAAATTGTAACGGTTGATTTACTTCGCCCAAGTAAAGTGGCCAAAATATATGTCCTTTAGAATTGCCTAAAAACATTAAATTTTTAGATTTAGAATGATAGTTACAAATTCGTATTTGAATAGTATTATTAGTAAGCTTTATTTAGATGTAAAAAGATGTTTTATTATTTTATTAGAAGTACATAATGAGTATGGAGGCCTGTGTCCAGCCATGGACTGGAATAGGCTTATGAAAATTACATAATGAGTGCAACTATATCAAATGTTAGCTCATTGTTTCTTTAATGTACATAATATATATAATTGGAAACATTATTATTTAACTATTGAATAATGCCTTTCATATAATATTAAGTATAGTAACTGTTGTTAAGTTTTCCCGGTTTATCTTATTATTTCTTCATCGAAAACATTATTTTATTGAAAGTTGTGCTTGCATTTTTTCAGAGTAAAATAATTCATGAATGTATATTTATCCAGGGTTTTACACTCGCAAAGTACTTTTATTTCGAATATTCTGTAAACTGATAATATTCCTGAAGCTGGAAAAATGTTGGTTAAATTTAGTTTTATTTTAACATAACTATTTATTTGGTGCTCATTATTATTCATTGTCGAGCTTAGATTATAAAATTGTAAAGAGTTTTATTCGCATAATAAATTTATCATTTTATTGATAGGTTTTCAATCCTAGAATGCCTTCTTAATATACGTTAAAAATCCCTTAAATATAATACTTATGTATAAAATATAGTTAGTTCTTCCGTTTTAATGTAGTAAAAGGTTTGCCCTTTCACAGTATAATATCTACAGTCTATATTATGTTTCAAAGAAATATGCTGTGTAAATTGTCCAGTTTTATCTATTAATTGTTTTTATTATGTTACATTCAAAATACTCATAGTTTTAGTCAATTCAGAATATATTAGGGATTTAGTAAGCTAAGAAGTTTAGATGTGCCACTAAACCAATGCATAAGATAATAAAATAATAGGTAATGAGAAAACTGTTTTGGATTGTTTCCTAATGTTTAATAATCCTAATCGGATGCAACTTTGCTATTGAAATAGATATGAAATAGTGCGTGCTAGATATTATTCTTACTAGTAAGTGATAACGAAGCTGCTTGATTCACATTAGTTCCGAATTTGTCCGCATTGATAACTGGCGCGCACTGGTTGGATTATTCCTGTAAAACTATGTTCTGGTCATTCGCGGGTCGATGTTACCAAGAAACTTTAGAATAATAAAGAAATATGCAGTTCATTTAATTTGTTTAATTAAGGTTATACCTATCCTATCTAATCACTCAAAAACGATACTATTTATGGAGCTGAAATGTTGTATAAATGTAGTTAGACCGAGATTTACATTATAATAATGGAATTGGACTGTAGTGTAGTGTTAGAGATGCCCAGAGTGCGGGTAAGCACTGTAACAAACTTCCTTAGAATTTAGCAACGGCAAAACCTCTAGTCAAACGAACTAAATGTAACTTTAGTCTTTGAACATTGGAAACTTTAATTGTTTTCTCTGTAGGTGGAGTCACCGGCGCTACAGTCCGTAAGAGGTCCCAAAAATTTTCGACGAGAACCGACAGAGACTTCGTGGCTTAGTTGGTTAGAGCACACCCGTACTAAGGGTGGGACGCGGGTTCGAGTCCCGCCGAAGTGGAAAATTTTTGGGAATTTGATTAATTAAAAAAAAATTTAATTTAAATTAAATTAAATTTGATTTAATAATGGTAATTTTATCTCGTAAAAAAGCAAGCGAAGTCGCGGGCAGAAGCTAGTTCATTATTCTATCCACATTATCATTTCACATTATCATACACAAATGAATTAAATTGAGTGAGGCTTTCGTGTGGCAGCCAACAAAAAATTGTTAGGTATTACTTTTTAGTTCAAATTTGTTTTTCTATTATTCAAAATATAAAAATACGAAAGTATGTAACAATTTATCTATTCTAGAGGTACCTATACATTTTTTAAATGTATTTATGAGCCATAACAAATTAGACTTTCGTTGAATTCAAAATTAAATACCTCTCACAAAGTTTGCTTAGTCGATAGATTAGGATGACTGCCCCTGGAATGGAAATGATACCGATAACGATGGCTTAGGGGTGGTAAAACTCCGAAGAAAAATAACCGAACCCGATGAGTGATTGATTATTGAACACTGGCTAATTAAGGTTAATGCAAGCTTTGCCAAATATAAACGAAATGCTAGATTTGGAAAATACCTACTTATAGAGCGATAGCTCGTATATCCTCCATAATCATCATCTATACGAATAAATGCGAAAGTGTGTTTGTCCTTCATGCCCTAACTAAGCAACCAATCGACTTGATTTTTGGCATAGAGTTAGTTGAAAGGATGAAGAGTAAGATAGGCTACTTTTCATCCATTTCAGTACTAAAAGACGAAGAAAAAGACAAAATATTTGAAAACAAATTAAAAAAATACCTCTTAAATAAATGTTACTACAATTTAAACGACTTTTTTAATGACAAATCTTAACAAAAAAGAAAACCACCTATTAATAATAACTATTACTATACCTAACTTCATACATTGATAACTAAAAACAAATATTTAATACCTACCATCGAGCAAGAATTCTAAAATATGATACCTGCTTATCCATAATATTACCTTATCAGTTGAATTACATTTTTCTGCTAAAAACTAACTAAAGATTTTTCTAGAAACCTGGTCCGCTTCCACCCTCGATACCTTTTGCTACGCCCTATTTGGGTACCATTGTGTCTCTTGAGCATTACCTTAATACCTAATAATAAGACCTGAATATGTACACAATGATTGCAATGAAATAAATGAATATGAATATGAATCCCATTAATCAGTTCTCATGGGATAGAAATAACCTTAAACAACGCGTGTGAAGTCGCTAGCAGCAACTAGTAACATTATAAAAATAATAATAAATAATAATAATAATGCTGGACAATTCACACAGCATTATCTAGCCCCAAGGTAAGCAGAGCTTGTGTTATGGGTACTAGATAACTGATATACGTAATATTATACATTACATAGATAGATATTTTTTATTATACATAGAAAACACCCAGACCAACGGAACAAATTTCTGCAGATCGTACACAAATTTGTTCCGAGGCGGGGATCGAACCCGCAACCTCTTGCGTCGCAGGCAGACTCTCGCCCGCTGCGCCACTGAGGTCGTCAAAGGAAAAGGGAAGTAATTTTGTTTTGTGTCTATTGTTTGACCTTTTCGCGCCCTAACGGATCTTAGACTCCGCTATAATTGCTCAATTCTTTCAGATTCTAAAAGAAATCTAATAAAAGTAATGATTATAAAATAATGACCAATATCTACACAGTAAAATATTTCATATTACAATATTTTTGTTTGTTTATATCACTGAAAAAAATACACAAAATGAGAGTAAAAGCCCTCTCTCATTTTGTGTATTTTCTTTAGTCTCGCCCTCATAAGAATCAGAAAACAATATAAAACATTAAATTTAATACTATTTTAATCTTTAAATTTTAGAGGCAAGGCCTTTCCTCTAAATATCATAATTATTATTGTTAAAAAAGTACATACCTTTTTGGTCATTATATTATTTGATCTTGATCATATCTTGTGACTTGTTTCATAACTTTATATTAAATTCGTTTTAGTAAAATATTTTGAAATATTTCTCACGGAGCGCCCTTAACGAAATTTGGCAGGGAGGTGACGGAATGGACATTGGACATAGGCTACAAATCCCGGAAATAAAGCGTGCGAAGCCGCAGGCAGAAGCTAGTATTAAATGATCTTTTATACTAAACTAACCTATGTGTATTCAATTATCTGTAAGAAATGAAATAAGTTCCCAAAAATTTTCGACTTCGGCGGGACTCGAACCCGTGCCCCACCCTTAGTACGGGCTAGTATAGTATTACATTATCTGTGGTACGGGTGTGCTCTAACAAACTAAGCCACGAAGTCTGTCAGTTTTCGTCGAAAATCTATGGGACCTCTTACGGACTGTAGCGCCGGTGACTCCACCTACAGAGAAAACATTAAAGTTTCCAATGTTCAAAGACTAAAGTTACATTTAGTTCGTTTGACGAGAGGTGTTGCCGTTGATAAATTCTAAGGATTATAGTGCTATAACAAAAAATCCTTTCAATTATCTGTGTCCTAACCTAACAAGAGTGAAAAATGCCTGAGATATCTAAGGTTCATCATGATCACCTCACTCGAACCACGAGAACTTTTTTAGGAGGGAGTAAATAACAACAACGTAATTTATTTATAATTTTATTAAATTAATTCTATAACCTTTTTACATTTATTATAGGTATGTGCGACGCATAATGCTGCCATGTTGCTACGGCCGCGTCACATTGAAAGTACCTAATGTTTGCTTCTACTTACCACAACAAACGCTGCTTCTCAACTTGGACGTATAATACAGAAAAAAGCGCTTCATTTTATCTTTAAGCGTACAATAGAAATGAAGCGCTGTCTTGCTGTTTTGTACGTGCGAAGTGAGATGGTGCGCTTTGGTTATTTTGGACTTTACGGTAAGTTACATATAGACTTTCTGGTTCGATAACATTCTCGTATAGTGACCAGTTTTTCAAAGTAACAAATAGATGTCATCCGTTGGTTAAATTTTGGTTCCAAATTCATCTGTTGGTTCCAAATTCATCTGTTGGTTCCAAATTCATCTGTTGGTTCCAAATTCATCTGTTGGTTACAACTTCATCTGTTGGCTACAATTTCATACCAGGCGTAAGAATGGTTACAAAATCGAATAAGGGCTGCTTTTAGCCGATTTGATTAGAAAAACGGGTCATTACCGATAACAGAGTAATAATTGGAATGTATAGCTTATCTATCATACATTATCTTTTCACAAATTGTCCGTAGTCCAAATAATAAAACCACCAGAAGCGCACCAGCAGCGGACACCGACAGACGCCTGGACTCCGCGTGCAACTTGGTCCAAGAATATATTTATGAATAATTTTGTATAAAAATTTTGGCTCAAATATTTACAACGATACTGATATTTTTACAATGCCGGACTAATTTTTTTATAGCGACTAAGTAGAGTCGAGCGGCGGAGTCTTTGCGGCGTCGGCGTTTTTGGACATTGAATTTACAAATTCATTTCTAATAACATTTCTTACCTAACGACGTGCGGCATACAGTGCGCGCATTGTCAATACCCTATCGTTACAGTGATACACTTGTCTTAACTTAAAGCGCAGCGCGCTTCAGCAAGCTAATCTTAAAAAAGAAAAATCAGTTATCAGAAGTCTTAAAATTTTATAAATAAAGTATCTACTACATTAGGTATGTACCGAAGATTTCAAGTTTTAGAAGGTGCAAGGATGGGTCGACATTTTTAAACATGGAATAGTTTTTTACTCGAGGAGTTTTTAAGTTTCAATTATTAACGGTTTTACGAACAACTTATACTGGCTGTTAACGGTTATAGCAGAATTTTACTATTCTAATGCAGATATTTAGAGATTGTTAAAAATTAACTTGCAAAAGCGGCTGAACGCGGACACAACTACCACAGAACGAAGTCAAGAGGAAATACGGCAAATCAAATTCACTGTAGCAATAGGATATAGAAAAGTATTAAAGAGACAACATCAATAGCAGATGATCCGCACGGCGGTCCGCACACAAAACTAACAGATTTCGGCTCACTCGATCCGTGTTTTAAAAGTAAACAAGAAACACGTTGGAGCTTATACAGAATTTGTACTCTTAAAGCGTCCGGTCGCCACTCTCACCCCACTCCAATCACAGAAATGAGCGTCCCTAGGTACACAAGGCTAACACGTGAACGAACATCATGTTACTGAACGAAGCAAAACACAGTGCATTCAACGAGGCACGGAATTAAATATATAAAAAAATAAATAAATTTTGTGATACATAAATAATTTCCAAATTAATAAGTAATATTTTTGTATTGGCATGTATATGAGGTACCGTTGACTGGCAGTTGGCCGGGCAACTTTACCGCAGAGAAACTAAAGCAACACGTCCACCTAGCTGATCTCCATGACCAGACGTTGTCATTTATCTCGCTCTGACACATGACTGGTCCATCGGTATAGTCAAGCGGATTCCGTTTGGTCTAAGAGATCATTCTGGGTGTCGTAAGCTGTAGCCATTTTGTATCTTTACCGTGCACTTATTCAAACATACAAAATAAAAATAGATTTACAATTCGGCCTCTTGTATAGAATTAAATAACCGATAGGCTTCCTCGCAGTAAACAACAAAGCAGCGAACAACCTAACCACCTATTCAAATAAGGCCGCATAAAGGTTAAGAAGTGTGATGTTTTGATATACCTACTTAACAATTACAATCAGTACACTTTAAACAATGCACGGTAGGTCATAAAATCGCGTGGCATGTCATAAAGGTCATAATTGCCCATTGCGATGACACGCCTTGCCCGTCAACACGCATCCATTACCATAAGAGATCATTTCTAAAACAAACATTACACTTACAAAATGATAATACATTACAACTATTTCTTATAACATCCTAAAACAATTTACAATCGTGTAATATATTAGAAAAAAATATTTTATAACAATCATAGAGACCAGTCACGGAGTGACTCGATGCCCGAAGATAGTTATTGAAATTATAAACAAGTATAATACAATAAATTCAGTCCAACATGTCAAAATTAACAATTTATTACAAATTACCATCAAATTACATTTATTTAAAACCAAATTACCGTGTACTACGCATCCTTGATAAATTTAAAATGTCCAATTTCACATTAATTAATTTTGTTTGTGAATTTCTCATAATGAATAAAAAGAACTTGGTAAACAGTGTCAGTCCGAATGCCCTTTGATATCAATACCGTCCGATGTAAGTTTCCTCATTTCTGTTTAAAATAAAAGATTGACACGTTTACAAAGCTGTGTGACAATGAAGTGAGATCATATTGCGACATAAACTCTACTGACAGTAAGTAAGTTTAATGTGATGTAGACGTTAGGCACGCGTATGTAGCTCAACGTGCCTTTTATTCATTGTATTTTAGACAATATTACCTAAAGTCTAATGCATAAAATTGACACTGTGACCAGTTGTAAAGGCAACTAAAGAGACGTAGAAATCTTGAGTATATTGAAATTGTCGAGAGCATAGGTATGCTTTAATCCGAATCCTTCTTGAACCGAATCATTGCTGTCTAAAACAACTGATCACTTAAAAAGCTACAACGTAAAACCTAAAATAACGTGAATGAATGACACGATCGACATGAGCGTAGCCAAAGTAAATTTGTAAGAATCTGGTTACTAAAAGATACTCACGAGATGATCCGAATTGAATTTGTAACCAAGGTTGGTTACAACGTCATATTTAACTTTAAAAGTCAAAGTTAAATCTGATGAAATGGAAAATTTGAAATTGAGATGTATTAAGATTTAGAGAAATTGTTTTCGTTAAGATAATTAATTTAAGATGTTTTTTTTATGAAAATGTATTTGAAAAGACGTGAACGAGAATGTTAAAGGTAGTTAAGATATAAATAATTGTATTTATATTTTTTGTATATTTAGGGCTACGTTCGTGTTGATCTCGATGGGTATATATAAAGTTTCATAGCCACAATCTTAGTTTAATCCATATAAGATGATAATATAGAGAAACATTTATTAAAACAATTTTTGGTGGGCGTCTTTGCTTTACTGAACCCAAATTTTATCCAAAACCGGAATATGACCGTACAAACATTCACAGATCTAATTCTATTTGATTAATTTATACAAAAAAAAGTAAAATAAAGTTATATACAAAATATAAAATTGATATTTTTTACAACGTTTGCTATAGTAGCAACTTTGTGGAAATCAGTAACAATAAGTACTTAAAGAGTTAATAATTTTTGTTTGCATTATTTGCAATATGTCAAAATGTTAATATAAATAAAAAGGTGAAATTTTAAAAACTTGATAATTTATATAGAGGGGCCACATTAATCTACATTGTCATATCTACGAATTGTTTATATCAAAAGCCAAAACTAGCCCCAAATTATAGTAAAAAATATAAAAAATCAAATAAAAGAATAATAATATAGTGAAGATAAAAAGATATTTGCACACATTAAAGTGTTTAGAACACAGTGGAATGAGCGACGTCGATGTTGAATGGAATACACACCGTCCCACAATTGCCACGGGCCTAGCCCGTAGAGAGAAATAGACAGAGATATACGATAAACAAATTTGAAAGAAAGAGAAATAAAATTTGAATAAATTTTTGGCAATTTTGTACTTGGTGATGGATCGTAGATGTGTTACAACACGCGTGTGTGCAGCTGACCGCTGGCGCCGGCGGCTCCCAGGGTGATGCGGCGCAGTAACGTAGTTCGTACTGAGTCAACTAAAGAGTTCTTATTACGTCGTTTACTATGGGAACTGCCGTCGGAGAGCGCGCCTCGGCCACCTAGAAAAAAACATGATGTTAGAGATCATCGCCTTGGATTGAGTTTGGCTTTGAATGTGGTGTGGTTATTTTTAGTTTACTCAAATTCGTCTCAGTTACTTCTTGAAAACTAATGTTGTCAATCAGTGCGTCCTACCCGTCATGACCTACGGAGCTGAGACGTGGAAACTCACGGTAGGGCTGGTCCACCAGTTTAATTAAAGTCGCCGAGCGAGCTATCGAGAGAGCTACGCTCGGAGTTTTTTTGAAGGATAGGGATTCGCAACGAACACATCCCACAGAGAACCAAGGTTATCGACATAGCTCAAAGGATTAGCAAGCTGAAGTAGCAGTGGGCTGGCCATATCTCGAGAAGAGCCGACAACCGCTGCTGGGGTAAAAGTGTTCTTGAGTGGAGATCGCGGTTCGGCAAACGTAGTGTAGGATGCCATCCGACAAGGTGGGATGACGATTTGCTAAATAGTGCTGACAGATGCTGGATGCGGCAAGCTGAAGACAGGGCGCTATGGCGCTCATTAGGGGATGCCTATGTCCAGCAGTGGACTAATAGGCTGATAACGATGATGATGAGTCTCAGTTGCATGCCTTGATTGTTTAAGAGTTATTTTAATCATCAACTTTGCCATCTGCTGAATATGCTTGATGTGGTGCGTAAACATCGACCCCTCAGTAAACTCAGCCCGTGGATATCGTAAGAGCCAACGAAGGGAACCTACCAGAGGAAATCAAAACCACTTGTTTGGAAAGTAAATTCAGCAGTACATAATGGTGATGAGCGATACTACTGACCTAGACTCTAAGCGCGCGGGCGGAGCGCCGTGGCCGCTGCGCGTGCGTTGCGCGCCGTATGGCCCCGCTGGGGGCGCGAGCCCGTCCCGCTTCCACTCGCACGACGTGTGTCGTCTCCTGCACCGCTCGCACCCGCCCTAGGACAGCTTCCATCGCGTCCACACCAACACCCGATTCTAGCCCCGCATCGTGCCCCGAGCTGGAAAACATACATAAAGATTATCTGGAGGATAAAGTAATCTTGGGACAGGTTTTGGTCCAACTCGTAAATAGCAACTAGAGGTTTCTTCGTCACTTCTTTACTTTAGTCTACATAACGAAGTACCAGAAATCAAAAGTGCCAAAGTGTAATTTTCATGTAATCTTTTTAAAGTGTACATTTAATTTAATAATAATTGAAATAACGTTTAAGTATTTAGAAACAAATGTTAATTATTCATGAGTAGATAACGCGAGGAAGTGAAGATACTTTCTCAATTCGGCTATATATGTTATGTATGTTATTTGATATAGTCATAGAGAATGTTCCCGAGGTGTTCCCATATTTTTTTATTCCGAAGTGATTAGTATTTATCGCGTATAACTTAAAAAAAAAAACAGATATTTGATCTCGGTTTTTTGCTTTTGTCAAAACGACATCTATTATTGGACAAATATCTGAATAAAGAAACTTCTTATTATAATTAATATTGGACAAAAGTGAGCCTGATCTAGACAAAGAAGTCTTCAGAGCCCCAAAACGCGTTGGACGGTCATATCCTGATCTTTACTATGACATTACCTAACCTGTGCTCAGGTATATGTCACTGTGTCCTACAATAAATAAAGGTCTCTAGCCACGAAATTACCCTGAGTGTCGAGGTAAATCATAACAAAAATATTATTGTTATTTATTATATACCTATACCCAAAAAAATTCTACTTTTACGTCACTTAACCAACCTCGTAGCGTAATTGGTAACGCATTCTCGTACTGAGAGAAGGTTGCGGGTTCAAATACCGTCGAATTTGAAAAGTTTTGGGATATGATACTATAATTTCTTCAATTAGTTTTCGCCGCCAATTTTTTGTTTCTTATTTTCATCTTAATAAGTGTGTTGTCCATATTGGACCTTGAGAGTGGCTTGGGTATAGGTTACCTGAACAGATGCGCGGGCGAACGCGTCCTGCCTTCCCCGATGGCCACTCCGCTGTCGAAGCTGTGCAGACTCGACACCAGAGACTCACTATCGCTCTGGTTCGACGTGTAGCCGATCACGTCCACCTCATCTGGAAATAATAGAACGGTTACCTATTTTATTATTTTGGTAAGGCTTTTGATCTGGTGACCAAAATCAAAGAGATATGTTGGATTGGAGAGATTCGCTTTAGTTCGGTGAGTTAGAAGACAGAATTAGGCAGGTTATTAATTTTTTTTTAGACACTATACCAGGACAGGATAGAACATAATATAATTATCTTATCTTAAACAAAAATCACAATAAAATAATACAGTAATATCACGAATATCACTATAAGTAGAAAACATTTTAACAAACAATATTATACAATACTCATAAAAAGACACAAAAAAACACACGTTGAATTACAATTAAATAAGTGAGAAGGGAATAGTACCTAACCTACCTCCTCATTGTAATTTATTGGTAAATACTTAAATAACAAGGAAGTAAATGAATTTCATAACGGATAAAAGGAAAAAAATGAGGACATGTAAATTATTGAGGACCATTCAGGTACTTCTTCAAAAGGAATAACAAAGAACCTACAACCTAACCTACATAGAATTAAAGGTAGGGTTAGGTATCTCCAACAAAACAAAAAAGTAATGTAACAAATGTTCACGTTTGATATTTAGAGTGCGATACCGTATGTGAATAATGTTGCATATGGCTCATTATAAATAACAATAAAAAGCAGAGAGAACAAAGACTCGAATATTTAAATAAGTAACAAATAAAGGAAGCCAGCTAATGTCATGAAAGAAAAACCCGTAAAAGTGTAAGCTCGGCACGACTACAAAGGAATCAAACCTTCAATACCCCCGGCTAAGCAGAATATATGGCTGGTGCACAAATTATCCGTCGTAATTGCGCTTTGTGTATCAAAATAAAGAGGAGGGTTTCCGTCGCTTTATGCGCACAATAATCCCCTTGCATTTCCCGATGATATTTATTTTTCCGTGTCTGCTCACGGCGCGACGGGCGGTGGATTAGAGTAGGTAGACTCTCCCAGTCCCAGATAAGCCGCTATGGAAATTTGATTCACGAGATTTTGGCTCTTTATTGAAAAAGAAAATGATATTCCTTTGATACCATCGTTAACTAAAGAAAACTCGCACATCTAACTATTCGAGCGCGCGTAAAAGCAATATCTGAACGGAAAATTCTGGGAAAACTTCTTATCAAGGAGGTATAAAAATGTTAATAAACTCATTCCTTATTTCGTTTATCTTGAGTTGAGAGCTGTAGCCTCGGAGACGGGAAATTATTTCTGGTCAAAGGCCGGCATCAATTTTATTCAGCGAAAGTTTTAAGCATAACTTCTTCAAACGCTTTGAAGCTAAATTCTATATTCGCAATTTATCTAATGTTTCTTGTTGTCGAGTGCTTTAATTATCCGAGTTGGGAGTCGGGCTTCGAATTCAAGGAACATTAGTGAGCGTCTCGAGTTTCCAAGCTCTTGATTCCGCTCGCTAACTAAGCACATTGAAGCGGTCTTAGCCGAAATTAACTAGGTTCACGTGCTAACAAATGCTGTATGTAGTGCTCGTTCAAAGTTTCGCCAGGTTGAGGAACACGTGTCGCTAATTCGCCATTCATACCGGTGTGTGTTCCAGCTCCATTCAAGTGTGGAGTTTGTCGTGACTAATTATAGCACAACGCAACGGGCGGATTGCAATGGCGGCGATGGTAGCTCGCGCCAATTTCCTGCAATACACGTTAAATGGCGGGCAATCGAACACCCCTCCACCCCCCTGCTCCCCCGCCGGCGCCGCCCCTTCCGGCGTGCGTCCTTCAAGCCCTGCCACTGATAAATGGGATGCAAAAAAAAGTTTCTCTTATTCCGTCGACCGCGAGTGACTTTTTTCGTCAATGTAACACGCCGCTCATCGATGGCTCCGAAGGCTTTTGTGATAAGACACGAAAACACATTAAAAAGTTATCTTGTGACTTCTCTCTGAGGCGGAGAACTTTCGCGATTCGTTACTTCGTCATTTTCCCTTTGGGACCGCTAGATAAAAATACTTCACAAAGCTTGTTTTTTCGGTTAAATAAGGAAGCAATTTTCACCTTCGGTAAATAAAGTCATTATGGATAGAATGTCATACATAATGGATGGATTCGGTAAACATTGTGAACAGACATTGCTGTGTAAGCAAAGTGACAATAATGGCGCCCAACGAGGTGCTGCCCGTGTTCATTAGTTGGCGCCCAAAGGCGGGGGCTTTCGGTTTTCATTACAACATTATTCACTATTCAATTTGCAATCCTCTCCCTTTGATAGGTTATTGCGACCGAACTTGTGTGAAGTATGAATAGCCGTGGCCGTAGATCGTAAAGCGCTTAGGTAAATAAGCACGAATTCAGCGTTTTGTTTGGGCCGTATATAGATCGTCGGTTTGGGGCAATATTTCGACGGATAATTTATTTCCGACAGAAATTGAATAGGAGATACACGCTCAAACGCTGTCGAAATATCACACATGTGCCGTGCACTGTTGTTTCTGTAGTTTGTAATACAATTTCAGGTGACTGAGTTTGCCAAGCAAGTTTGACTGTGCCTCGAAACATAAAAAATAGTGTGGTACATGATACCACCTTTATTCCACCAAACCAGGACTCATTTCCCGTGCCGATAGCTACCAGACGAGAGTAATTCGGTTATTGGAAAAATACTCTTTCAGGAAAAATAACAGGTCGTGTACGAAATAGGTTTATCACTAACGATGCGAATCGCTGCGTGTCAGCCATATTGGCGCATTTTTTTATAGAAACCGATTTCAAAATGTATATAGTCGTTGAGTTCCGGTTTAGTGAACGTGGTTTTAATTTCTCGTTTAATATAATTAACACTGCTTCATTAATCAATCATTACGAAGTGCGGGACAATATTTTTTTATTCATCATAATATCAGTCCGTTGAGAGCCACTTTTGATTTTTAGGTCTTCACCTTTTACCCATCAGCTTAATCGATCCGGTGCAAGACTCACGCACACGTCACTTCCGTAATAGCATTAATACGTTTGTTTATTTGATTAGGTATTGTCGTAGACCCCCAAGTTTGTTCTAGCCATGTTACTTAGATAATCTCAGACTAAAATGTTGTTCAAGCTCAGTAAACTAAATCCCCGATTTGGACTCCAAATGGGGCTGGTTATTAATGGCGAGCGCATGAAAACTTGCGCGCCACTTTACCATTCGAATGCCCTTGATTTATTCATGTTGCCTTTAACTTAGTCTCAAGATAGGGAGTAGTAACGTGAGCTGGGTGTAGCATGTATATGAACTGTTCGCCTTTTATGTATGAACTGTTCCTTTAAGGTTTTTAGGCTTGTGTTTTTCGAAAAGATAAATAATCGAAGAATTACTTTTTAATTTACGTTTATGATAGAAATTTTCATTCAAGCAATTTACCAGTCTTAGGGTTCTTGTTCACACACGTTTTTTCTCGCACGGTCGCAAGTGGTTGTGAATTATAACGGTGATAATAATTTGTGTAAAAGCTTCCATAGTACAACACTTACGAACGTGCAAACACACGGCGAATTAACCGTAGATTTTCACGGCGAAAAAAAAACGTGTGTGAAGAAAGGCCCTTACAATATGTAAAGTTATAATAATGAAAAGTATGGAAACGTATTAATCAGCATATCTTGGAAAAGAAATAAAACAATTACAACTAGTAACTATATACACATATTATCTATTGCGTAAAAATCTTTTTCGTCACCAGAAGGCTGTGTGCCCAGAATGCTGGTAGCATTGCCACGTTGAATAGCAATGCTAATTCGTTGACCGAAATAAAAGTGTCATTAGTTACGTTTTTAATGTTTTATGTATGTTAGTTTTAAGGTATATATTACTATGGACTGTAGAATAAGTTAAATAAGATCTGTAACTTTTCTATGGTCTGAAATAAATTATTATTATTATTAAAGTCAGCATTTCGATGGCCTGTGGACTGAACGAGTTAATTTTGTAGTAAATAGATATTCACAAGTGGTAGGCATGAGGGAATTTTTGAAATAAAGAAGAAAGACAATATTTAATCGGAAATAAACGTAAGAAAACCTACAGTAAACTACTGTATAAGTATTCGCAATGTTTGAAAAAAAGTAAAATTGGAGGGAAACGAGTCTATGATCCCCGAATCTAGGATTCTTAGACTCCTTGCTCCTAATAGTCCATTTCATTCTGTACAAAAGATTACTTGTATAATTAGTTGAAAAAAATATCTAAAATATCTCAATTTTGATAAATGCCTTCTCTTCCCAAACAAGAATTATAAAACTAAAACTAAGGCAGGGGGGTAACAGATTCGCCAAAATAAATATTTGATTACTGGAACCGTACTCTTTTAATTAGAAGAAATCTTGATTTTTGCACACGTTCTGCTCCATCCCGCTAATACATATGAACGCGAAATCCTATGCCTATCCTTTTCCAAAAATGATCTGGGAAGATGTTAATGAAAACTGCGTGCTCCTTATTCGAGCACAGCCAAACGTGTACTACTCTGCGCTCACGACTAGCAAACTATTAAATGCCTGATGTCTTTATGCATTTTGTATGTACGTATGAACTGAGGGGTAATGGGTTGGGGTGGAACGTGTCTTTGTACAGCGACGGTATTAATTTAAATGCCGGATTCCGTGGTATTAACATGACTGATTTTGCAAGCGTAGTGCCGTAACTTAACTCATCAGTTGTGCGTCTGAGATCCATTAGATTAGACAGTTTATCAATGGGGTACGAGTTAATCATGTAGTAAATAGATATGCTGAAGTGGGTAGACATGGGGATTTTGGGAATGGATAGGATCTTTCCTGGTTCTTGCTAACATGCTTAAGCCATTAAGGGAATCACAATTATGTACTTTAGATTCGTACCGTTAATCAATCTATGGATTCGATTTGTAGAATGAAACAGAGCCTACAATAGTCTATACTATAGAATATTGTAGGCTCTGTTTATATGAAGATATTCTATAGAATATCTTCAGAGTATTTATCTGAAGCTCTGTGAACTAATAAAGAAGGTAGATACTAGGTGCCTACGAACTCTTAATTTATAGTTTTTTCATTCAGCAGAATCGGACACCTGTCGAGTCCCGAGAGTCCGTAAATCTACGGCTGATAATTTGGAGATTGTCCCCTGAGCACATAAATCTAAGAAAGAACAGTGGCCATCACAAATGTTGGGGTAGGTTTTAGAAATTGGTATTTACCTACTTATAGAATATGCTTAATTTTTTTTTTGTAATATCAACAAGGGCTTTTTGAACTTCATTTTTAAGATTCCGTACACAAAGGGTGAAAACGGGAGTTCTAAGCCTTACAAAGCCTGTCTATCCGCCTACTGTCCGTCTGTCCGTCTGCGGGCTACATGTTATGAACTGCAGAAGGTAAATTTTCACAGAATATGTATTTATTACTCTTGTCGCTATAACAAAATATAATAAATATTAAAATTAAAGAAAGCTCACATAAAAAAAGATTTTTTGCTATTTGCTCCGCTGTCGAGGCTGTATCTCTTAAACTGTAAAAGATTCAGGGTTCAGCTAAAATTTTGACAGGGTACAGATCACTATTGGCACTAAAACAACAAAATTTTATAATTAAGGGGTCCAAAAATACCTAGATTTGGTAGCTGGCTTCGAAATGGGCATACCAAGTTGAGTACTGATCAGATCACTGAAGTTAAGCAACGTCAGGCGCGGTCTGCCTGCAGGTACTTGGATGGGTGACCGTATCATTTTTTTCCTGATTATGTTTTTAGGTTTTATTTGCGAAATGGCAATGTCCTCCATGTGCGAGTCGACTTGCACTTGACCTCTTTTATTTAATTTAGATTTATTTATATTATTTTTTATAATATTAGGCAATGACCTTTTTAGTGTGGGTTTTTGTCGTATTGCAATAAATAGCAATTTAAATAATTATATGTTTGGAAGCTTCGAACGGACTATGAAATTTACCAATTTTTTATGAGGCAGAGTTGATGCGATGACGCAACCATGTCCAACCCCACTTTTGTACCTTTAGATAAAACGTGCCAAGTAAAAGTTTGGTTATTTATTTGTTTTGCTTGTACAAATTATGTATCGGGGGTCGGGACTTCCTGTGAACTCTTTTATAACTAACGAATTGCTTAGTTAGGGAATGTTAGCAGTTGTTTAGTTTACGGTTTTGTTGGGCGTCAGCATTTTACTTTGTTTGTTTAGCTTTCCTTCGATTCTTTGTAGATTTAGGGAGTTTGGAAGCTAGTGACAAATACGTTTTTAATTTGTTTATGAATTATGCGAGTAACATATATTTTATGTCTAAACGCATTGTTACGAAGAATCAAATGATCGGGAAAATCACAGAAAATTACTTTATACTTTTTGAAACCTTGTTGCAAAGTTGCGAAACAGTGCTGACTCAAACTTCCACAATATCCATTTCCCTTCATAAAATTACATAATAATAGACACTATTTGACTGCGGAGGGAAAAAATGAGAGAAAAACAGAAAGCTATTTGCGTAAAATTAGGATCTCACAAGACATTTGATGGGGGAATTCAATTCTGATGAAATTGAAGGGCGATTAGATTGAGAGAGGACTGCTACAGATTATGTATATTTTATAGCTTGGGATTATATGATTTTCACAAAGTGCTTATATGCAAATAGAATAGGTATGTTTAAATGCCAGTGCCAATAAATAAATAAATAATATATCAAATGTATCATTATGATCTCATCAGTCTAATGGGCTTTTCTTTTAACATTACAACGACCGATGTGGCTCGGCGGGGTTCGCTTACCACCTTGGGACAAATGTTTTTGCGATTAGTAAACATTTGTTCCGGGTTTTCTGGGTATTTCTATCTAAAATAAAAAAACTTTTATCATATGTATTGTATTATGTATTTGTCATCTAGTACCCATGATACAAGCTCTACTTAGCTTGGGGCTAGACGATGCGATGTGGATTGTTCGGCATTATTTATTTATTTTATTATAAATTATATTCTTTTTTGGTAGACCAACAAAGTAAAATATTAACCTAACCTTATCATTCGCTCTCCAACCGCGACCCGAAGTGACCAGATGCCAAAAAAAGTTTGTCTCCACGAAAGAAAAAAAAAACAAAAAAAAAAATGCTTTGTGACTATCGTCACGTCACCATCACAAACGACCTACATCTTGCTTTATTTTTTAGTATGAATAATATCGTGATAATATCTATAAATATAATACTTACGAGTATACCTTATTATAATACATACATATGTTTGTTTTGAGGGTAGATCTGGTATACTTCATGTAGGACAAGTTATTTCACGCAAATTCCAGAACATGCACACAAACATGGATGTGAAGTCATGTTGATATAAAGGACCAAGTTTTTTAATCAATTCAGGTCCAACAGTTGTTTGTTTTAGAAATTAAACAGGGTATCCCCTCCCCTTTCAATTTGGTCGCCCCATTAGGCGACTCCGTTGCCGTAATCTTTTTATGTAGCGCGACTTTATTAGAGCCCGCACTTTCTAGGATGATAACTTTTTATCAGGCGATTAAAATATATTTTGGGTGGCTTTTTGATGATTTGTTTACTTTGATATATTTTAACTTGCTGATAAACTCTTGGGTACTTGCACATGGCGCTTATAGTGCAGTTTTAAGCCTGGTACTGGCTTATAGCGCAGTTTTATGCCTGGTACTGGCTTATAGTGCCGTTTTAAGCCTGGTGTTGTGGGGCGTAATGTACGAGAAAGATTTTTGACGTTTCATTCGATACGAACGGTATCGAATGAAACGTCAAAAATCTTTCTCGTTGCTCGCCAGCGCATTGTTTCTCCGAACTGACTGTACAAACGCGCGTATGTAACGTTATATTACGCCACGTAACACCCATACCCGAGTTTAAAGCGCATAGAGTAGCTGCGGCTCGTCTTGTAGCACCGCTGAGGCAGAGCCGTGAATGCGTTAAGTCGTACCTAAAACATTCATGGCCCACGACCCACATGACATGTAGGTATACCTATGATGGCGCACTTTCAGGAGGCAGCATGATCCTGCGGGTCGCAACGACAAGGGTGGGTATACAATTCGTTAATCTATGGTCCTAAAAACTCTACAAAGTGAGTTTAGGTAAATGACTTTGAGATCGTTCATTTCTCAAATTGTATTAAGTCGTTAGTTACCTTCAACCAAAAAGTATTTTTCACAAAAGTTGAAACAAACGCTGTGATCCTAACTGAATTCAGTACGAAATCGGATGAAATTTCGCTGTCAGAACTTTTCAGTTGTATCTGTTGGGAAATTTCCGAAAACTTCGTGAAAAACGTAAACAAAACTCTTCGTCCTATTAAATTAGTTTTCTACAGGAAGGGGTATTTTACCCTTCCAAGGGGACAGGGGGTGTATTATATAAGAAAGTCGTTGATATTAGTGAGCACGTGCCTAATTAGGCGACTTTTTAATTAACTTTTGGTACTTAATTTATTGGGAAGTACGATAAGTCTGGACCACGTGTATTCAGAAAATGGATTCTGAGGATACCTTTAGGAAAGCTTAGACCCTCTAGTGTATTGATTATGAACTAAAATCTGTATAAATAAAACATTATTCAAATTTTATCATTTAACCCAAGAATATTAACATCGGTTCACGATGTTATTGATCTTTGATTTGTTGGATTTGTCTACGTCCCGAATAGCAGAATAACTAATTATTTTATGAAAAATTCGCGGAGAAAATTCGGAAAAAAATATGTCGATGGTTTTACCGACTTCAGGAGGAGGTTCTATGTTCGGCTGTATTGTTTTTTCACTTTCATTTTTAGTATGTACCTAACGCCATCTCTGATTCTAAGGCAGAACGAAGTTTGACGGGCCAGCTAGTTAAAATAAAATAATATGGCAGTCTGAATGGTAGGGACAAAACTAAAATAACATGACGGTACTGAAATAGAGTTGAATATTATATTTATTTTTATTTGCAATAAATTCCTGTCCTTATTATTTCCATAGAGAAAAAAGGGATGTCCTTTTCTTTTATGGCTACATTTTTTGTGCTGTCAGTGATCACTACTGTCAGAGTTCAGCTTATAAGTCAAATTGCCAACTTATATTTTAATTAGAGAAATGTCATCGACGGATAAAATATTTCGTAAATACTACAACTTTTCAAAAACAAGTTTTTATCGTCTGTTCCGAAATCTTGAAAACTTGCGCGATTCTCATAGAGGTCATCCTATGAGAATCGCGCAAGTTTTCAATTGTGAACAAGTTTTCCCGCCAGAGATACCGTATTGTCTCAAAATTGCTTCAACGCAAATAAAACTGACAAAACATTTCTAATTTATTTAATGTTTGAACAGAACTCGACAAAACTAAGTTCTGAGACTGAATAGAGGTTTGTGGTTTGTTTTGATTTTGATTATAAATTAATTGTTTCAAACTCGAAGATAATTTATACCTGAAAGGAGTATTGTTCTTGACGTAACAAAACTTTGTAATTTGAAGAAACAATACGAAAGTATTAACTAAAGTAAAATTCAAAGTTCATTTATTGCTTGATAAAGATCTTATATTTAGGACAAATTTGAATCATTGTTTTCTGCCTTTAGACATGCAATCGTTTTATTACAATTTAATATACCTACCTACATAATAAAAACACAAAATACTAAGAAGATTTTAAAAATAATTATTAATAAAACAACGAATAAATTTATTTATAAATTATTATGACACTTTATTTATTTTAAATCTCGTTAAAAAATACATTTTTTACTATAGAAAATATAATTTTATAAAACTTTTTTCTACAGTAAAAAATATATATCAAAACGGTGGATCACCGGCTGCGAAGCTAGGCTCAAGCAACAAAAAAATTAAATTATCAGTTGAGCTACCTGTAGATTGTTTGCAACAGTTTGCAGATAGCTTAATTGTTTCTATTGTAAATACTAGTTTTAATTTAAATTTGTTATTTGATTGTTATTTTCTTTCTGAATAAAGATATGTTTTATTAAATTATTATTATATGTGTTCCGAAACACACAGCATTGTTGGAAGAATGGTTTGTATTATTTGCCTTTATTTATTAGGGTTTCGGTATATTTCGAGCTATCAAGAAGAAGCCAATTCAGTATGTCAAGCTCGGATGTCAATGTCATTTCATAGCGTTTGTGTAATTTGCCGCTAAAGCAACAAATTTTTTCTTATCAAGTTTTTTAGTGAAAAAACAGTGATATATACGTAATATAAGTGTTTTGAAGTGCATAATGAGTGCGCCTGAGCAGATGGAGCAGACCGCTGCTTCAGACGAACAGCAGTCTGATCACCAATCTGATTCTGAAATTCCTCATCTTCGAAGGGTGATGTAGACCTATCTTCGCCGCTACCCTCTGAGTTCTTACTAGAACTAGTTAGTTTGTTTCGGTACTCAGAGCCGCTACCTAATAATAAGAACCGAGTGGGTAAGTCTTATAAAGATAAAGAGCGCGATCATAAAATAGCGTCGAATACCCAATTTGGGTACATCACAGATTGTTTGTCGCAATAGAACACCGCGTTGGCCGGACCTAGTAGTTCTAGGAGTACGTATCCTCGCATTTGAGTTATAATCCCGATCACTGGAGGTAATCGTGGAGAACTCATAATAACGAGCGTCACTCAAAGTTACCATCGGATGGTTATTACTTTGTATGGACGTCGCCGGCATCAGCTCGGTCAAGTACGAGTGAGTACTCATCTAATACAGTTCTAATTATTCAAGTTATTGCAATACCAATACAAGTACCTAACCTAATTGACAATAGGTGTTGTGCAACCTTTTTCGGGGTTCTGTATTGCCTACTTCATGCTAAATCATTTTAGATGGAAGTACCTAATACCTAAAATGTTATACATTCAAACAAACTTAGCTGAGTGTTAAAAACATACTTTTGATGAAAAGATGGTGATTAATGTACCAAACATAATGGTAAAAACACAGTTATTTGTTTTTAAATAAAAAGTTGACATAATAATACTAAAAGTTATTGATGGGATACCGATAACTAAAAAACTAGTAGGATTGTTCTGAAATTTCCTGGAAGATGAACTACCTAGTTTAAACCCTGAAGTGTACTTGACTAAGGCCCATGCAGCTTATTTTTACCGGTCATTCACCAAGAAGTTTAAATCTTCACACAAAACAACATTATATTATTGAGACTCAAGGTTCGATATGTCCCGGTTGGGGCAGAGTTATACTTTATTTTACTGAATACAGAGAAAATATCAGAACAAAAACAGATTTTTGACTCACTAACAATTAATTATTAGCTTTCTTTTGCTAAGATTATTGATGAAGAAATATTCTTTGAAGAATAACTATACTACCTCATAACTATTAAGTTAAATAGGTTTGCAAATCAAACTTTCACGTTACAACTTGGAAGTACCAAGTAGGTATATCTTACACTTACTCGGAGTGAGTGCAAAATACCTTGGGAGTCTTTCTTAAGTTACTCACATTGAGATTGAAACTGAATATATGCAATACCATTAGTAATAGTGAGCTCTGACGTTTTTCATTTGAAGTAACATAAAACATAATTTTTATATTTTTTTTTATGACAATGCCAACATTATGGAAACTTATAGGTACATGATTACAAAGTTTCTTAATAGATAAAGGAGGTGAAGCTCTATTTTTCATTAATGACCTGTTGCTAACAGCTGGAATGCAGGTACACCACTTATGGTCAAGACCAATATACCTACTACTATTAACTGATTAAAACGACCAACTGCAGGACAATGGCCTGGCCTTATTAATTAAAAGACAAAATCCTACTGCTATTTTGTTTGAGTAAATGCATCTCACTACAGGTGAAAGTTAGTGCACACTAACACTGCATTAGAATCTGATAGATTTAACTTTTATTAAAAAGAGAAAAGTGTAAGCATAAGTCATAAGAGCTTAATTTTTTTTTCTTTTTCTAAGCTTTATTAATCAAGTAGCAGATCAGTACACTGTAACTTGGTTACATAAAATACATGATTTACAATAAATACTTTGACATCTTAGATAACCAAACCATCACGGTTTTACTGGGATATCGTCCACTTTTTGAAGAGTGATGCATCGGTTGCACTCACCTGAACAGAAGGTTCCAGTCAGATGGACGATGACCTAACCAAATATCTGACACTAATGCCAAAATGTCTGACCATATACCATTCTAACATAAGTGAAACTTATTATTTGATGTATAAGAGAAACTTTATCCTATTGGCAAAAGTAAACTCACTGGAGTTATAATGCTGATGTTCTTTTAAGAGAGTTCTAGAGTGGCTAAATGCCATTCAAATAATCAACAAGATACTGAAACGTTACTTATTGCCTTTGGCCTCGGAGGCTACATCCTGAATTCGGGGGCATCACATGCTTGCTTGGGCAAGGAACAATGTTGTAGGAGTTGTCTTGATGATAATTCAGACACTACAGCAGGTTAACTCTCGGACAGGTATAACAGCATAGCCCACAGCCAGATAATAATATAACATATGTAGTACCGAAACAGTACGTATTGCCCTTTGCCTCGGAGGCTAAATCCTGAATTTGGGGCCAACACATGCTTGTTCGGGCTAGCAATGATGTTGTAAGAGCTGTCTTGATAACCTTTCAGGCCTCTAAGGCAGTATACCTCTCGGGGAGGTATAACGGCATAGCCGACTGCCAGCCAAATAATGTAACAAGAGTATCAGAACGGTACTTATATACCCCTGGCTTCAGAAGCTGTACTTATCCTGAACATGGGGCGTGGTTTTACAGATATCAAATAAAGGCTGTTACAATATAAGATTATTTCTCATCCTCAGGCCGTGGTCAGGGCGATTCACGGCCTAGACACAGCCGTGTGACCCGCAGAGGTGCGGCGACACTGGTGTCCCTTTGCTAGACCTAACAGGTTAAAATAGGTCATGGACACTGGCAATGTTAATTCTAGTTTCTGAGGAGACCATTTTTATGCCTACTGTTATGTATTTGACAGTTGAGGGTGGATTTATAAAAAGTAACCTATTTGAAGGTAGATGATTAAAAGCCAGTTTTGGTAATGAACTCAATCACGGCGTTATCTTTTACCTACAATTAAAGTTCCGCTAAATACCTCTGGCCTGGGAGGCCGTATTTAGAAAATATTTCCTAGATGAGCTTCAATCAGTCTCTATTAGTCCACTGCTGGATATGGAGACTCTGGCCACAAGGGCCGTATTCATTAGATGGATCCTGATAAGTAAAACTTTGCCTTATCAAAGTTAATCTAAACATTATGTTTAGCTGAGAGAGTCAATCATTGCCGAAATAGCAGTTAATCGGCCTCGGAGGCCATAATCTAACCATTATGTTTAGCTGAGAGAGTCAATCATTGCCGAAATAGCAGTTAATCGGCCTCGGAGGCCATATTAAGATGATGAGGCTTGTTAAACTAAGCAGTACTCTGTACAAGATCAATCGACTCTTACATAATACTTAGATCGAAGTATGGTAACACCTGTTATCCTCGGTCTCGGAGACCGTATCCAGAATTCCAGATGATGGGACATACATACCAGGCGTTGCTACGCCTCAGCAAACTGACAGATTTGTTTTACCTTTATACCCAAGCCTGAGATCAGATAGCTCACGCATTTATAAAAATGCGTCTGGCTCTTACACTTAAATCTTGAATTGGGGTCCTGTCTGAGCTCTTTCGATGGTCTCTCCCCGGTGTAGTCCCTCCGCACATGAAGACACTACAGCTTTTGGTAAAAAGTGGGGGGAGGGGGGGGGGGGGGTAGTGAAGGAGCCTCTTTTAGATTTTTCCAAGAACAACCTAATTACTGATGAAATACATTGAAATACCACCTTGGCCAAGATTTGGTTCAAAGACAGATAGTACTGATAATAAACAGTCTTATTGGCTACTACAAATTACATCCAGCCAGAACAATAAATTAATATAAGCCACTGAGAACAGGCTAACTAAATAACCTTGGATAAAATTAATACTAAGGATGCTGGAATATATGGATCTATCTCCTGGTAGTGTTAGATCAGCAGTAAATTCTAGAAAAGACCTTTTGAGGAGATTTATGGGTAATTGGAGAAGCTCTCAAACCATTAAAAAATACTAATACCGTGCTGTTATAAAAAGAGCACTGCTCAGACAAAATCATAAAACTGGCCCTGACCAGTAAGTTAATATAATTTCCTAATACCTACCTTAGTTATTTGGACTAAATATTTTACTAAATTGAAGTGTTGTATTGAATAACACACATCTCATGTTCAATTCTAGGAGGGAACTTGACCATAAAGTCAAGTTCTGGTACTTAAGTACCATAATTGAATTGAGTACTTACCTATTTGTGATAATAATTTATTAAAAAGAATCTAAATTATTGTTACAAATTAATGTTCACAGATTGATGTGACTTAACATAATTGATGTTTCATTTTTTTTTGGTTATTAAGAGGTGATTAAATAGAGCATTAAAGCTTATTTAATTCATAGAATTTAATAATTTAGAAACTAGTTATTGTTTCTAAGGATTTACAAACACCTAGTTTTCTTGGGTCTTAGTATACCTACCTGTGTCTAATTTGAGATGTATGTTTATTTATAATTTAATAAAAACATACTTTTGTATATGAAAGACATCATAATTAGCTGTATAATAAATACATTTTAATTTGGAGATCACATAGCGTTTGTGCCTACTCTTTCACCAGCAGATAACAAACAGGTCTTCCAACAATGCTGTGTGTTTCGGAACACATATAATATTACCGTTTTGCATAAAAACAAAACGGATATTATGTATGTGGAGAAACACACAGCATGAGCAAGGTGCTTGCTGGTGTTGGGAGACACTATGAAATGACATTGACATCCGAGCTTGACATACTGAATTGGCTTCTTCTTGATAGCTCGAAATATACCGAAACCCTAATAAATAAAGGCAAATAATACAAACCATTCTTCCAACAATGCTGTGTGTTTCTCCACATACATAATATCCGTTTTGTTTTTATGCAAAACGGTAATATTATTACTGAGTATAACTTTATAGCTTAGTAAATAGTATATTTAATTATATTTATGTTTAATAAGTGCGAATTAATAGCGATGTTAGAAGTTAGAAGAATTTATATGTAAGTTTGTATAAGGTAATGTCCGGAGCTTCTGGTTCGATTAAAATGAGCTATAGGAAGGTTTTTATTATAAAACTATCGTAGTTTCGAGACATACAAAATGTTAGACGTGAATTACAGTGAGTATCTTCATCATACAGCGCAGCGGGGCAATGCTGTCAGCGACTTGGGGATGCGCGTGACTGGCATTGAAATGCGTCAGTTGAGCTACCTGTAGATTGGTAAAAACAGTCTGCAGTTTTATAATTTATTACTACTATTTGATTGTAATTCTCTTTGTCAATTAATTACAGGATTACTAAATATATAAAAATCCCGCTTACCATAAATCCCATTTCACAAATCCAGCTCTTATGACATTTGCTTTCAGTGAAAACTTGGCGCATTTTCTCTCGCCCGCAGGCTTCCTACACGGCACTTCCGCCGGTAGCGAGGGGTGCTACAACCCCGCTAATTACACTAACTATCCAACTTTAATTAGGCCGAATCCCTCTGCTTGGGCCTTCAGCGCTGCCATGCTAATATAGCCTCTATGCAGAGGAGTTATGTCGGTTTGTTTGTTGAAGTTATACGGGAATACTTGGAAGTTCGACGGAACTTTTCTGACAGGAATAAGTCTGGAGTTCACTACAAAGCTAAAAGACGGAATATTTTGTGCTTATTCTCCGAAGAAACGTGCATTTAGTGATGTCAGTCGTACATATGGGCGTTGGTTGTCTTCCCTTTGCTTTGCTCTTAGATCCTAGTTGGTGAAGCGACCTGAAGGTTACTCTACTCGTAATGACACGTTAATATTAATATATCTCCGACCTACGTGGACGACCTCTGTGGCGCGGTGGGCGAAGGTTCGCCTGCGACGCAAGAGGTTGCGGGTTTGATTCCCGCCTTGGGACAAATATTTGTACTATCTGCAGGTATTTGTTCCGGGTGCTCTGGTCGTTTTCTATGTATAATAAAAAATATCTATCCATTTAATGTATTGTATTATGTATATCAGTTATCAGTTACCCATAACACAAGCTCTGCTTAACTTGGGGCTAGATAATGCTGTGTGAATTGTCCAGCATTATTTATCTTATAAATGACGGTTTGCTATTATAGTGCAGTAAGCCATTCCAAGTCACGTACTAGGTACACTTGACATCGTGGCGCAATAGATAGCGCATCCGCTACTAAGAGAGGGTTGCGGGTTCAAGCCCCGTCGAAGTAAATTTTTTTCAGGACGTTATTAAATATCTGATAGATATCAATTGTTTCTTACTACCCTTAAACACGAGTGCACCCGCAGCCGTCCACAGGTTTGTAAAACACGCGCCGCGCAAAAGTCCCGGTTTATTTACGGCACGTGAATTTTGTAACGTATTCAAAGTTTAAATTGTGAAACGTGTCATCATTTTCACGTTTCCGGGGGAGGGGGGGTTGTCTTGAGGTAGTATTTTGTGACGTGTCCAAGAGTCCTTGTACAGGAAATAAAGCACTGCGTTTTGAGTTGTTTTTTTACTTTGGCTGACAAAAAGGAACGAAGTTGACGGAAGCACGAAACGAAGAACGGATGAAATTGATTCTGACAACGGAACTACCGGAGGTCTTCTTAGGAAGGTACGTGCAAGTAAACTACAAACAACCTACCTGCGTATTGATTGATCCCTGTTCGGAGATAAATTCCACATACTTCATTGAGTGATATGACATGACCTGTTCCACCACTCCCGTGATTCAGTAAATAATAGATCGTCAAAAAATAACAGTTCACACTATAGTCAGAAAGTAATGATGTTCCCGGATGCGAACAATGAAATGAAATAAAATGAGGAAATTCACAAAGGCCATTACATTTCATTCGCAGAAGTAGGTGAAACGAATCGTAATATTCATTTATTTCCAGCAACAAATGGAAACATTAATTATTATGATTGCATTATGCTTTACAGTTCATTAGACAGAAAGCTTGCATTAAATTGTGATGCACGAAGTTTTAAATCATTTCATTTTACGATTCAATCGTAATTTATAAATGACAATAATGCTTTTTGCAACACCATTAAAATATGTTTTATTTCATGCGTAACACGCGCTTATTATCATGTCTATTCCTAAAATGGATACATTATATTACATAAGTTTGCAGTTTTAGTTGGAGAACGCTTCAATAGAAAACTACTATCAATAGTTGGAAGTGTCAAGGGAAAGCGCGTAATATTTACCACCCAACTATCAAAAAATCTGCATCAAACTCGCGTCCCGCCTAACAATAACCGTAAATCCTCTTGGAGGATTTCCAACAATTAAACTCTTAAGCGGTAAACTTCGATATAAACGGTTTATTCGCTCAAATAACTCACATTAAGCAGATCGTTTTTAAAAGCTGCACTTTAAACAGTTCCAAGTGTTCAACTGAACTGCTGAAGTTTTAAGGTAACGCATTGCGCGCACAGAGGCAGATTACCGGAGGGCGGTAAATCAAGCCGGTGCTTCCTGGTGCAGGGTGGATCTAACTGAAGGGATGCAAGAGCCCTGAGAGGATAGAGTAGGAGACATGGTGTAATAAGATTTAACCATGGAGTGGATAAGGGAGTACCAAAACAGGTAAATTATGTTTTTTAAATGGACAAATGGCTGGAGGAATTAGGCCCTCTTTTGCCAAATCTAATGAGGGTTCCGATGTCGCCTCGCGCCTTGGACGTGAGTAGATAAATTCAGATTTTATTATATTAGAGAACCATAGGGTACCTATTTATTTGCGTAGGATAATGATACATAACAATAAGGAGAAAAAGGTGACAAAACAATAATTAATGTTTTGATTTCTTTGTGAGTAGTCATTGAAATCCTTTTCAGGGTTCAAAGTGTACAACAACCAAGGGTTGAAGACCAATTCTACTGGCTCCCACCATTACCGTGCCCGTTCGACTCGAAGTCATTAGCGCGGGTGATTTACGAGAGCTCGCCGGCTTATCGCCTTCTCTCGCCACCTCCTGCTTTATTAATTACACCTACAGCGATACGCAATACCCATATACATATACAAGCAGCCCGCCCCGGCTTCGCACAGGTAGCAGAGCACTTTCATAGATATCATTAAGAGGAAAAATTACGTATACATACAATGTTTTTATATAACTTTGTGCCGTGTGGTGGCTTAGAATATGCACCACCCCAACCGTGGGTGTCGTAGGAGGCGACTCAGGGACATACCTACACCGGGGGGCGGGCAGCAGCGCCTCTTGCAGAATAGATTTACCACCGATCGAACTCCGATGGCCACCCGCATGCCCTGCATGGGGGTAATGGACATTACCCCATGACCTAAAAAAATCGATAGAGGGGGAGGCCTGCGTCCAGCAGTGGACCATTAAAGGCTGTCGAGGTGAGGTGATATAACTTTGTTGGTTTGCGCACGGCAGAAAACTTCTAGTCGCCATGATTTTTTTTCCGACATCTACACAATAAATTCATAAATCCTCAACTTCTTCGTGAATCTATCCATCCATTGATGAATAGAATTGATGAAAATCTGTATCTGCATGAAAATTTGTTTAATTTTCGAGTTTTTCGCTTTCTGACATACAGACACGTCGTGGGTCTTTGTTTTATAATATGTAGGTGATACCTAGCTATACATATATTATAGGTTCCATTGTGCGGATAAACTCTCGGATTGAATGGAATCTGAAGAACGCTGTAGTGTGTGATTGTGAAGCGATGTCATGCGAGTGGTTTGTGGTGGGTTTGCGTTTTTAAGATTGGTATTTTAACGCAATCAGTCTACTATATCGTCTTTTGCAGCTAGATTCAAACTAAGGTTCTACTTGGTTACAGGTCGCCTGAAATGTGTGCTATACCACTATAAAACATTACAAAATATATACGTAAAATATACGCGATTTCAGCTTTAAGCTTTTTTTTTTAATCTAATTTATTGTTAAGGACTTTTACTTTACAAAAAACTAAGCTTTTTTTATAATACAACATACCCCAAATCATAAGGTATAAAAAATTCTACAGACTCTTTTGTTAAACAATTAACACAATCGTAAGAAATAATTCACAAATGAACTCTACTACCTATATTAACACGTTCATTGCGCGAGCTCGACAAATTGTTTTTAAGCTCGCGTGCCCCGCTGCCTGCTGATAAGAGTGATAAGCATTCGTGTAGCGTTATCAGGGGCGCCCCAATCCGCCCATGCCCGTTGGGGCAAGTTTGGTCAAGATAAAGGATATCCGGCTACCCACTCGCGCTGGGTGGAAGTGGCTGATGGGTAGATGCCCATTGTTGAGATTGTTTGAAATGATAGTGGGTAAACGAAAATTAGGTTAAAGTTCTTGAAGATTTTACACGAACTTTTTGAAATATTCTGCCCAGGGGATAAAATTTTAAAGAAAATATATTTGGATAATTTAATGTAAGCAACTGGAAGAAAATAGATTATCCATTTTTTTATAGTTGCTATCAATAATTTCATAAAGAACCGTGTAGTCGTTTGACACCAGTGCCTTTAGCTGAATTGTTAAAGTTGACAAGAAAAATCTAAGTGAGCACTTTATTATTATGTAAAATCATATTATAGCGATAGAAGCACTTTGTTTTTAAGGTAAATTGACCAGGATTGTTCCTAGCTAAGTTTGATTAAAATAGCCATACGATAAGCTCGTCTGCACGAGGTCTAATAGCACTCAGGCCGCCTCACCTCACACGACGATTAACGTAATGCGATTGCGTCGCTCTAGGGCGGTGTGCGCTTACCCTATAATTAATATCACAACATCAAAACAACTGTGTAGACTACATGGTACGGTATATTTTGCTTCCGCCCGTGGCTTCAGTGGTATATTCAGTATGAGGTCAGCAGTGGACTAATATAGGCCGATGATGATGAGGCTTCGTACATTTCGCGTTTTCCGGGATATAAACTAAGTAAATTAAGCTTAATTAATTTAAAACTTTAAATTAGTTTTCTTATTGCGCTGTATGAATTTACTATTAGGTATGTATGTATATAGGTGCTCAAAAAGTTATATTTATATATAAAAAATTTCAGCCCGATCCGTTCACTAATTTTAAAGCTACGAGTTATGGGATTTTTCTATGTCGGTCTCACCCACTTGTAATCTGTTAGGGGTTGTTATATAGATTATGAAAGCCATTTTTGAAATACACAGACAAAAGAGAAACCCCTTGGCCACTCCCCTCCACAAAAATAGGCCAACGATGTGAAAGTGCCCATTTAGCGCCAATAACCACAACCTAATGAGTCGTTTAATCACCGAACTACCGCCCTGTTTACCATATCAATTCTCCGCGAATAAAAACGCAATAAACGCAGAAAAGGGAAAGTTTCCTTTCCTACTGGATACCGACAATAGATTAGAAATTTATGGGCGCAATGGTTCTATTGCAAAAGTTAATGCATAAATAAACTGTAACAATAGGTGAGGGGTCGTAGCCTACGGCTTCTCAATTGATTGGGTTCCGGGAAATATTATTGAAAGAATTAGGTGTGGGGTGATGGGGGAGGGGGTGAAGGTTGAGACACGAATATATAAGTATAGCGATGTTGCGCACGTGTGCATAGAAATTTTACTATTATTTAGGGGCTACCATACGACGGCATTGTGTGAATAGGATAGGTATAGGATATCGCGTTCATAGGAACAGGACAGAGCGAAGCGGCGCGTGTGCAATAATCAAGTTTTTGCTTATCATCATTTAAAAATAATCGTAAGCCTGGCTGGCTACAAAATATTGCTTGGACACTTTTTCTTGTGTATGTAATTATAATTATCTAAATATAAAAGCTTTTTTTATTTTTGTATGTATGCTGTTGGTTGTCACGTCACACTAATATTATAAATGCGAAAGACCTCTTCACGCCAAAACAACAGAACGGATCGGGCTGAAATTTTGCTTACAGGTAGTTCTAGGCCTCGAATAAAACAAAGGTTACTTTTTATCCCATAAGTCCCATAGTTCCCATAGGATATAAATAGCTCTTAAATAAATAAGTGTAAGTGCCAGAACAGCAACGGTAGTGGCGGACAGTCAATGTATTGAAGCGTGTTTTCTGAATGCACCTATAGCTCAGACGGTCTACTGACATAGCAGTGGCAAAGTTCCACTCACCATTCTCAGAGAAGGAGGAGGGCGAACGCTCGGCCGTGGAGATGCCCGAGGAGGAGCAGCCCTCCAGCGAAGAGCAGGAGTCGGAGCGCGTGTTGTGCACTTGAAGGTGCGACTCCGTCAGTGCGCGCGCCGCCGGCACCGTGGACCGGAGCTGCAGCAGCCGCCGTCGCAGGAACCGCTGCTCGCGCTGGAGTTGCTCCTTGTGGCTCGCGTTCCGCTTGTCTTTTTCTTCCAAAGTCTGGAAAAGAGGAGAAGAATCCGTCAAATACTGCTTTAACACTTTCATTGCCTCCTATGCTCATGGACGCTTTATTTTTGAGGAATTTCTATTGAGGTAATGCCAGATAGAAATAGAGCTCCGAAACAATGAGCCAGGGCCCTAGATTTTAAGTACACGAATCGCGAGACCGTTTCTACATGGTTACTATGACTTTCTAGTACTTTCTGCTACAGTCATTGAACAAGAGTTCCACTTAGCTGATACTTCCATTTCTTCACTGTCATCTCGTAGAATTTATCTAACGTCAAACAAAAGACGCTGGCGTTCCATGCATAGACAATAGGCGCATTGCAGGATCAATAAGGACTGCTTAACACATTTACTGTTCGGGTAATGAGAGTGTTAAACCAATAAACTTAACTCCGAGCTCCGACATATACGTATACTTGTTTATGTCTTTGTAGGTTAGAAAGGACAGACATTGGACAGACTACAGTGACTGCACGTTACGCTGGGCGGCAGGGCAGGGCGAGCGCTGAGTCGTGGCAGATTTATGTGAGGATATTTCATCTGCGGCGGCCGGCGATAGCGAGGTGGGACTTCGCCCCTTACACGGCCTCCCTAGTGGGGCTTTGGAGGAAAGGCCGGATGATTTTTGAAATAATCTCGCTACAATTTAGCGTTATATGTAGAATGTATTTTTATTAACGTTATCTAGTTTGGAATTGACGAGTCATTTGGTTCTAAATGGTATCTGTTTAACTTTTTACATTTGGTTTTTTGGGAAGGATATTCACTTTTTTTTTACAATTATATTTACTTAATAAAAGGCTTTTTGCCACGACTCATACTCATTTATAATAAATTTTCTAACAACGTATTTGTTTTTAAAATGTAAACTTAATTAAACTATAACATGTCCAATTCTGTAAATTTAAGATATTTTGGAAACTTTTTTTGGAGGGCACTTCATTATCGATACTGAAGCTAAAACTGGTTTTTATTTTTTGTCTTTCCGTGTGTTCACGCTTCCGCCACGACGAAACTACTGAACTATGGTTCCCTTGGGAGAGGGGATGAAAGTCAAATTTCTTGGCCGCGCGTCATGCTTAAATTACTAAATGAACTCAAATGAAACTTTAAATGACTTGAGTTCATACTGCGCTGAAGGACATGATATACTTTTAATCCAGATATGAAATAAATTTATGCAAAAGGTCGGACAGAAAAGCCGGACTACAACTATTTTGTAAATCCCACAGCTCTACTCGCCGGTAAAAAATAAGCAGTGTAGCTGTGGTGTGAATACGCTTGCACCGCGTGTGTTTTAACGTAGTGTGTGCTCGGGTTGTAGCGGTCGGAGTTTTGAGTATAAGTTGAACTAACCACATTCCTAGAGCTGGTTAATCGATGAGTGGGCATGGTGAATTCATTGAAAAGTACTTCAGCCAAGCAGTGGGTAAAATCCGGTTACAAATGACAATGATGGCAGAACTTCGTTTATGATTACCAAAATATCCGGTCCCGACAATGGCCAGTCTCACAGCTAGTCTCTACGGAGACTAACCAGGTGCTTTGGAGATGTTACAGTGCACAAGTGTATGTGGAAACACAGGTATCTCTATTCCCTTGCTCTCATAATCTGATGGGACGGCAGACCTAAACGACCCGGGAGAGGTCAGGCGCAGGATAAACAGCTTTACGTGCTTTCCGAGGTACGAGGGTGTAGCACCGCCAACTTCGTGTAACCGACCGGCTATTGTGAATTTTTCTCGCCAGTAAAAACCCAATAAAACTATAGTAATATAAAGTATAAATAATATAAATTTATATTTATAATGTAACAGTTCAGTTTAAATATAGTTCGAAATATATAATATTCAGTTTCATAAGATTTATATTACACAGTTAACAGCGAGATGAAATTCCACTGGCATAGCCAAAGCTAATTAAAAGTATCCGATCTACTCTTCAAAAGCTTCCAGAGCTTTGGCAACGCAAAATACGAGAGAATTCCAGTCATTTAAATTACAATATGAATATTCACACAAAGTAATCCAAACCCAATTCAGGCGCACCGTATTTTAGATTACCTAAGCCCATATTTCTGAGCCTAAAGCCTAACATCTAAAATTCGGAACCTAATCTACGCAGGGCATTAATCACGAAATTGATTTAGCTTCGCCCCTCGCAATCTCTATGAATTATTGTAGCTTCAACGCTCGCTAAGCTGTATCTAAAGGTTTTTGTAGGTCTTTACAAAGATTGTCAAATTGACCGAGGGAAAATTTGATGATAACTTAAGTGCTCACTAAAACCTCGTCTTGGTCTGATCGGCTAGGTTTTAGAGGTCTATACAAACTCAAATATTTGTGAAAAGGACAGACATAGGATTTCGCATTCGTAGGAGCGGGACAGGACTCACAGGACATAGCAACGCAAGCTCAAATATCAAGTTTTAGCCTATTATCTATTAAGTAATTAGGACATTATTTGAAAAAAAAAAAAACAGAAACATAAAATTCTCTTTATCATCATCATCATCATCAGCAGCCTATACCAGTCCACTGCTGGACATAGGCCTCCCCTAATGAGCGCTCTGTCTTCAGCTTGACGCATCCAGCATCTGCCAGCAGTCTTTCGCAAATCGTCATCCCACCTGGTCGGACGGCGTCCTACACTACGTAAAATGTTCTTTATACTTAGTTCTATTACCATGCTTATTAACTTTTCTGCTGTTGAAAATAATTAATTAATAAAATAAGCTGCAAAACCCCACAACTGGGATAACTATAGCTACTCTCCCACTCGTTAAACTATAAATGTAACTCAGTAACAATTCCCTCTAAACACTAACTCTCAAAAGGTAGCACAACCAAATTGGAGGTCCGCTGTACCACAAAGAGAACTTTTCATCGAATTGAATGCCGCTCCGCATTGACGACGAAAGAGTAAAAAGTGAACAAAGACACTGTCAAGCAGCTTATGTACGACGTATTGTCCGAGACGTATGAAACGCTATTTATTTTGCGCTGATTCTTTGTTTTGTTGTTTTCTGTGAGTGGTAATGAAAGTATTGCAATGTTTAATCGCCGAAGCCGAAGAAATGGGGTGCAGTGCTAAAATCAAACTGGGATGCGCCCTGTAAATTAAATCATGTCATTGTCTTTATACTAGATTAAAAAATACTGCATTATATAGGTAAAATTTTGGAAAAACATTCTAAATTTTTTAAAAGTCTTTTAACTGCAGTAAATTGACCGGAGGAAGCCGGAGCCGAAGATTAGAGGAAGGTGATCAAAAAAGTCAGCTTCACCCGTCATGGAGACTTCTGCGATCCCTGCCTCGAAGTGTCGCAGTGTTTGAAAGGGACATTAAATAATCAGATATGAGATCATCATCATCATCAACCTATACTAGTCCACAGCTGGACATAGGCCTCCCCTAATGAGCGCCATAGCGCCCTGTCTTCAGCTTGCTGTATCCAGCATCTACCAGTAGTCTTTCGCAAATCGTCATCCCACCTGGTCGGAGGGCGTCCTACACTACGTTTGCCGGGTCGCGGTCTCCACTCAAAAACACGTTTACCCCAGCGGTTGTCGGTTCTTCTCGAAATATGGCCAGCCCACTGCCATTTCAGCTTACTTATCCTTTGAGCTATGTCGATAACCTTGGTTCCCTGTCGGATGTATTCGTTGCGAATCCTATCCTTCAGAGAGACTCCGAGCATAGCTCTCTTCATAGCTCGCTGGGCGACTTTAAACTGACTTTAAACTGAGATAAAAGATAACTTTGATAAAATATTTTACGCATTACTGTAAAGTAAGTATATGAATTAAATTTTAGTTATATGCCTGCTAAAGTTTTTTTTATGATGTTTGTTCAGGGCTTTCTTTCTGTATATCAGTTATCTAGTAGGTATCTGTAATACAAGCTCTTCTTAGCTTGGCTAGATAATGCTGTGTGAATTGTCTAGCATTATTTATATATTTATTATATGGACAAGTCCGTCCAAGGCTTTCGGGACATGCAACGCCACTTACATATCCAGGCTTTATCTGAAAGCCAGCATACGATCGTTCATAGCTAAAAAGAGGTTTATTAACATCGTAACCTCCTTGGTATTTGACAAAAATAAGTTACAATTCGACGATTTATTAGGTATTATCGTGCAGTCATTAGAAACTATAGTCTATAGACCTCCGTTTGACCACAATCTCAACTGATGGAAAGTTAAGATATGACCGACGATGCATCACGAAGGTCTAGAATTCACTCTTGTCTTACGGCCCAGCCGTGGGCAATCAGCAACAAAATCAACAAACCCGAACCACTCTGAGATAGTTGCGAAAAAACTTATTTTTGTGATCTTTGACCTTAAATAACTTACGGTGCAGACACAAGATTAACATATGACACTTTTAAAAATGAAGGGGTTTACGAGTTTTAAGCTTATTATCTCTCATTCCAAGGTTGATCCTTTTTTGTTTGAGTGACTGCACTATCAGCTAAACTAAATAATAGTAGGATATCTAACAACACCATAGAAAACATAAGTTCCTACGATAAATTCACGAAAGTACACCTACCCACCTAGAATCTTACAATATTCCCCTTTCACAAACAAACCTCATAATTTTTATTTGTTCGGAACATGATTCTGTTTTCCGGTACGATTCACAAAGCACGGCTTCCTGCATAAAGTTATTGCTCCACCTTCTACGGCCCAGCCGCGGGCAAATCAGCGAACAAAATCAACAAACCCCAACCAATCCTTAACTGGATATTGAAACAGCAAAAAGTCTTCATTCCCCATGCAGATTGGAAAACTTTTCGAATAACCAATTATATTTATAACCGATAGCGGGCTTGTCTCAAGTACATTGTTTAAAATTCATAAGAAGGTAATGGTAGCGATTCTGTTGGCATAAAACCTAAACTAAACTAGCCTCAAATTGTTGACATCTCTTTTTTTTTCGATTGAACAAAAGTGGACAGCAACATTTTTACGCTAGTAAACTAGCGTAAAAAGGTAAAGGTCAGGTAAGTAAAATGTCATGTATGGGGGAGGTCCACTTTTAGGTTTTGTGCCGACAGAATCACCAATCTACCAATAGCATGCTATATACTATATATAGTATATAGGATTGCTGGGAAAGATTTAGATTGTAGCTCGTGAATTTACGAGTGGTAATGCAGATTTCGTTGA
The DNA here is from genome assembly GCA_946478455.1 of Eupithecia vulgata. Taxonomy (NCBI): domain Eukaryota; kingdom Metazoa; phylum Arthropoda; class Insecta; order Lepidoptera; family Geometridae; genus Eupithecia; species Eupithecia vulgata. The sequence goes on along the minus strand of OX297869.1, from coordinate 2,638,544 downwards.
TATATGTTGAGGCTACTAAATGTAGACCTTGCATAAATAATAATTAAATTAATTTAATAATAAATAATGCTGGACAATTCACACAGCATTATCTAGCCCCAAGCTAAGCAGAGCTTGTGTTATGGGTAGGTACTAGATAACTGATATACATAATACAATACATTACATGTATAAATATTTTTTATTATACATATAAAACGACCAGAACACCCGGTACAAATATCTGCAGATCGTACAAACATTTGTCCCAAGGCGGGAATCGAATACGCAACCTATTGCGTCGCAGGCGGACCTTTGCCCACCGCGCCACAGAGGTCGTCATGTATGGGGGAGGTCTACCTTCAACTGTGGACGTGTGTGACATAATAATTATGATGATGATGACGTCGAATGCTCTCCATGTGTGAGCGTGAGCTTGCCAATAAACCTGATCAATAGAATATAGCTACATTGATGACGATACAAAAACATAATGTACAAAACATCAGATGGGCATTGGTTTGTGCCGATTATTAGCAGATCTCGTGAAAAACACGGAGACGTGAACTAGAAAACTAGGAAGGTAAATAATGTGACAGAAAAGCTTTTCCCCTAGAATGCCAAAATAGGACATCATGACATATGAAGGTACATCTCGCAGTTATATTTCATTAAGATTCGTTCAGCAGTTTAGTTAGGCGTGAAAAAGTAACGACAGACTTATATAGAGACAATTACTTTTGTAATATGAATATGGTTTTGATTGTTATTTATTTGGACCTGACTGCAATGCCCCGCTGTATGGCAATACTGATGCGCTGTGCCAGATACTCACCAGCTCTCGGGTCACGCGTTGCTTCGACCAGACGCTCAGAAGAAGACATGTTTTTAAGATTGACATGCATGATTTACCTGACCTTGAAATAAACTTTATCTTTGCCAATTTATATAAATTCTTTTGCAGTGTCTTACAGGGTGTATGTACTACTGACCTAAGCTAACATTAATATCTAAGCTGTATAGTACATGTAAGCAAAAATAAATATATATCATGGGATTCATGGGGGGTACTGCCCATAATCCCCACGCCGGGAATGCGGGTTGTGGATCGCAGTTTGGTGGTTCAGATCTATTCTGCAAGAGGTGCTGCTGCCTGCCAACCGGTGTATGCACCTTAGTCGCCTCTTACGAAACCCACGGGAAGACTTGGTGTGGTGCAAATTCTAAGCCAACTATCTATCTAAATATCGACGAAATCTTATGCATTTAGCAATTATTTATTCACCTATAGTTGTATCGTTCCTTATTGTGCCATTGCGGTAAGGCTGAACCCTAGCTAATGAGGTTTCATCTTTAACGGAACCGACAGCTGTTGCGAACTTCCGCGGTTCCATCAGCTTGATAGGCATTAATAATGTAGATTCCACCTTACACCAGAATTTTCGGTGAAATTTCAACATTTTTGGCGTGTTTTTAATTAAAATTCATACGTAGACAAGCTGATAACAGTAATAAAAAGTCTTGAAAGCAATGTCTGCTTCTTTCTTCCTTATCTGACAGATTTAATGACTAATTTTTAGGCCTTATTTGTAAAGGAAGTGTTGCTAGCCTAAATTTGCGCAAGTTCAAGGCGAAGGGCATAACAATAGTTAGCCTATGTCAGAGATATTATGCTTATAAGCGGGTCAACAAGGTTTTCAGAATTTAAAAACTAAATAAAACTCTTCGTGCTTTATAATCCTTTAGTCCTTATAGGACTCTAGGACTTCATAAACATTTTAAATTAATACGTAAAACTAGATAAGGTGGTCACTTTGAGGAGGGTTATTATTTGTTATCATAAGTTTGTAGTAAATAGGTTTATTTTATGTATGTTAGATTAAGGTATATATTTTATATGGGCCGTAGTTTTTAGTATTTTACATCCTGTACTAGAGAAATGTTGTCTGAAATAAACGATTTTATTATTATTTTTATAAGTTTCTTTCATTTGGTCCTATTTTAATGTTTCCGAATGTATCTTGTGGAAGGATGACTATTCCGGGTAAAACCTTTGTGAAGCCGCTCGCAGAAGCTATAGGCAGATTATTTTCGTGAGAGATTATCAATTTCATGTCAGTCAGTATCGACAGCCTGTCACGGAAATATTTGAGTGACAGTCGATGGTTTGTATCAGGCCATCTATATAGGGTGCCGAAAAGTTTGCTTGAAATTGAATATTTTCAAACAGAATTCACAATTTTATTTTTTTCATGTAGAATATTCAGGTTGGCAAGCTACATAAAAATAAACTTCAAAGCCGCAAAAGCGCATGCAAAGTAGCTGTATGCATATTTTAGTTTTTAAAAACACTATCGAAATATTTTATCGAAAAGTAGCTCATGTTTCTATCGGAGAATATACGGTCTAATTTCCTGGCAAAAACACATCGAAGTAATCTCTACCCTCAAACAGAGATTAGCTGCGAAAAAGATAACGTATGAAAGAATCTTGCGGATGGCGAATGAATGACTTTCAGGAAACTTTTTCAAGTTTGTCGTGAAAATGATAGATTGATGCCCTATCGTATTCCCGCAGTAGTTTTTCAGGAACTTCCTAAGTGCTACCCATATACAGGGTGTAGGTATGGTTGCGTGTCTGCTGTAATTTATCATCTTTGTTTTTAGTGCGACGGTTAATATTTTTAGCGGTGGTTTTTTTTCTATTTTATGATGTTTTTTCAACTACAGCATTGCATCAGAGTTTGTTTGATGTTTTTTTTTCGCAAAAGTTTTTCCACTGTTCAAAAGTTAGAAGTACCTAATACAAAACTTTATCTGTGTTCTTCTAGATACCACTAAAATCAGACGACAAAAATATTGCAGTACTTGGTTCAGTAACGTGCTATTTTAGCAACCCTTTCGCACAGTCGGCTAAAAGGGCAAGAAGCCAAAAGTTGCTGAGCAATAAAACGTTTTAAGTCAGAAATTAATGGGCAAAACATTTGTTATCAATCACCATTGAACGAATAGATTACGGGCCGAAGAAAATTGCTTTCCCCGAACCTACGTGCTAGGGTTCCCGGCGACCCTTATAATTAAGATAAGTTCGATCGTGAATACGCGTTCGCCTGAAGTAACACGCCTTTCGACATCACACAATAATGATAAAAACGTTGCTTTACGCAGTATTGATGCTGTATAGATGAGCATTGTACACGTTTTATTAACAACTATAGAAAAAGACAATTTATTTATAAATAATGTAAGAATAAAAGGATAAGAAAGAGTACCCTTACTTAATCTTATTTATTTTAGGGATAAGATAATGCATGTGCGTGAACTAGGTAAAAATCTGTTTTTCAGGCGAAGAAAGTGCTGACAATTAAGAAAATAAAATGATACTATGGTCCCCAAAACTCCTTGACTGTGTCGATTTTATCTTTTTATTTTAACGTAAGCTTAAGTTTTCACTTGATTTGCAATCAAGGCTCCAAATAAGGCTTCGCTTTGCGATTATTATTCACTAAAATTATATACTATGATTATGAACAGACTATAAAAATCTGTCGAATTCTGCATTATGAGGGTACTACGTGGGGCGTAAGAGGGACTCCAACATCTCGTCTCCCAAGTCAACCTTACCTGCGTGGTTTACCCTGCTGGATAACGAACTAGGCTCTGGTGAAAATATCATACAATCTTCATGATTTGATAACTCAGATATTTACAAATATTTTTCATTACTTAACTCTGGCAGATTTGTGTCAATGGAAATCATCAGCATCATCAGGGGACTTAGTACAAGCTTAAGTTTATAAAACGCTAACGTGGTCCGCCCAGCTTCGCAAGGCTATATTCTATAGCCTATGTTCATCACGGATAATGTAGGAAGAATTTTTACAATGGTGAAAGAATTTTTCAAATCGGTCCAGTAGTTTCGGAGCCCATTCAAACAAACAAACAAATCTTTCCTCTTTATAATATTATAGTATAGAAAACTATATTATATTGAGACAGTTCGTCAGCTTATTACTTTTTAAACTTAATTTCTGCTTAAACCTTTTGAGTTTTGTGTTTTAGGTCTTGAGCGTTTGTATGACTAAAAGATCAAGGAGGTTTAACCCCTAATTAGGATGCGGTTCGATCCGCGAGCATGTAAAGAGGATGCATAGGACTCGTAAATCCGCGATTAAGTGCTCCATGCGAACGTTTTAATGAGTGCCGGGCCGTGGCGCTTCGTGTTACCAACTAGGGTTGTCGGAAAGTGTCATTTTTATATATCCTCTCGACGGTCATACGTCATGATTCATGACACCAAAACTTTGTCCGTTGACGGTCGACTGTCATGATTCATGACACTTTTTAGAGTCCTACTTTTTACTCGATTACATAGACAATACCCTACCTACCCGAAGTGCGAATGGCTTGATCGTGTGCGGGCAGCCTAATCTTTCCATAGTGGCATCAATTCTAGACCTTCCGGAAGAAATTTTTAGCGAGAAATAGAAGTGAAGACATACTAGCCCTGCAGTAGTCTGGTAAAACTGTCATGTCTCTCTGAGGTCGCAACAGCATATTAATTCGTTCGAGAAAAAGTCCCGCACTAGGACAACTAATCAGTAGATACATATTCTACTTTATATAAGGTCTCAAAGTATTTTGTTAATGTTTGCCTTTCTCAGTCCTTGTTCAACTTGTGAAATTGCTACGTTCTGTCTATACGTGACGTGCGGCAACAGAATGCCAAAATAAATCATTTGCTGAAGTTAAACAAAGCATAGGATACCTACTACCTAACAGTCTCACAGATGGTTTGGCAACAGAAAAAATAGTAATTAATAAATAAAATAAATAATAATGAATGCTGGGCAATCCACACAGCATCATCTAGCCCCAAGGTAAGGAAAGCTTGTGTTATCCTACTAATATTATAAACACGAAAGTTTGTAAGTATGCATGGATGGATGTTTGTTACACTTTCACGTAAATAGTACTAAAGGGATCTGAATGAAATTTGGCACAGATATAGATTATAATCTGGAATAACACATTGGTTATATTTTATCCCAGAATTCCCACGGGAACGGGAATTACGCGAGTAAAACCTCGGGGCGCTGCTAGTATGTTATACATACAAGATGACAGATATGTAAATTTAATACATTGTATCACATAGATGTATATTTTTAGAATAATATATAATATTTGTAGATCATACACACATTTGTTCTAAGGCGGAAATCGAACCCGCAACCTCCAGCGTCGCAATCAGACTTTCGCCCGCCTCACCACAGAGGTCGTCTTATAAAATTACCTTCCCAATCGCTCAACGATATTAAAATTGGCATTCACCCCAAAAAAGATTAAGTAAAAGTTTTCCGAACATCACAACTCGGCGTCTTGCAATTATCAATACAGTTGGCAACCCTAAGCTGCTCCCGGTTGAGCCGATAAGCTCGCTGAATTGCCGGCAACTTGAGAGACGCGAATGACACGACTGTATCGATGTACAGACACTATCTATGGGCACATCGACCTGTAAAAGAATTTAGTCGACTTACCCATGGTTTGAGAGAAATCTGGATTTTGAGAGCTACTATCGGTTCTCTACATCTATCCAACTTACTTCTGATGAGTTCTCATTTTTGGGTTAAGGTTTTCCATCTATAGTGCTATTATTTTGACTTACTTTGCTGTTCTCTTTGTTTCTTTAATATCTGTGTAATTTTTGGCATTTTCATAGTTATTTATCATCTTTATAGATACTTGCTATTGGTGGTAACGTTATATTTAGAGTAAAGTCTACGAAGAGAAGGATTAGTTTGAATTGATGTGGTTCTCGAGACAAACATCACAAACAATATAAATTGTTTATATCTCGATCTCGAAACAACGCCATCAAATATCTTACGTAAGTAACATAAGAGTTGAACCATGTGACCTAGTAAAGGAAGCATGAGAACAAAAGATCCAAAACACATGTATTCCCGTTCGCAAACAGGGAATCGACGAACGGGGAATTTCGTAACGACTTTACGACGGGACGAGAGTTTAACAAATACCATCAATTAAAGGAACCCCATCACAGACGAAACTGCAGTTACTAAGAGACAAGATTCACTTCTTACCAGATATTTGCACAGGCAGCTTAGCCAAAATGGAGAGAAAAAAATATTTTCCTAAATTGTTCCAAGGTCAACAGTAGGACATTATAGAGTAACTGTAACTGTAAATTGTTTTAATACTTATTAGATAAATAGTTTACCTAAACCACGTATTACGTGCGTGATCAATTCGGCTTACAGGACATTATCAATCAACGATTATTGCATTTGTTATTAAGTATATCAGACAATTAGTATGTATCTTAAACACAAGCTCTGCTTAACTTGCGGCTGGATGGATTTTTTTTTATTAAAGAAGATCTCGTTCCGAGGAGCCATATAAACCAGTACAAAAACTCATTTCAGAGAGGAGTTTGAAGTGACATACTGTTGTTATCAGGTTAGCACAATTACCGGAGATGTTGTTTTGTTAGAGACCGAATGGAAAGTACCAGAACAATGCCTTTTAATTAGTAGCGCATATTAATCAGTCGAAGAGGGAATAAAGATCCGATGGGATAGGACGCGAATCCTTGTGCGACGCGACTTTTATTAATTTAACTTCTGAACGTTACCAAAGCACTAGACTATACATTTGTTCTATTAATCTTGATCCAGACTTTACCCTATATGACAAATCAAATGATAAGACCTACATAGCTGAATACACTTGACGTGTCACTTGATGGACTAGCTTCACGAGAAGTGCCACCAAATTCCCAAAGTCGCGTCCGTCACAATTTACTTGCTTAACAAAACCGCGCCATTAACATATTAGATCCGTTCGTTCGGGAGAACAGTAGTTCCATTCCCTTTGCGGCGCTGATTGTCTGTAATTTTGTCTTTAGTTAAATTGCCAGTTAACAGAAAGTTGCAAAAATGTGAAAGGAATTTTATTACTCCCGACAATTTCGATTCTGTAACGTCATGAACTTCAAATTGTATTACGTCTGCTTTTCTTCAATAGTGGCAATATTCAGCCTCAAACGATTGAATTTAATAAACGGGAGTCTTTCATCCCCACTGTAAATAGATTTGAGATCCAAAGTGAGCGAATTCGCCGAGAATCTTCAGGCGAAAATTTAAACATTATATTTCATATTTGATCTGTATCCATTTACGTGGTTCTGAAAAGGTAGAAATGGAATTAACTTAAATGAAAATCCATCGAGATTCAAATACCTTATTTCAATAAAATTGCCAACGTTTAAATGCAAAGTAAACATTAACTCCGGAACGTGCCCTAATGAAATATTACAACGCGATGGTTTAAAATACATTTTGATTGGAAAACTTACATTGTTTAATTTAAATCCAGCGACGGAGTGTTTGGTTAGCAGCTTTAGTTAGCTTAGCTTCAGGAACGCTCCTTAATCGAAATGAAGCTAGCTGAAATAGCACAAGCTCTATTTTACTCGAGCGAAGTCAGCAATAATGGAAACCGAAAACCAAAACGTAACTTCATTACGCTAATGAACGCGCAACGAAATACAAAAATAATTTATCCGACATCAAAGCACACGAGGGCGAAGTATTAATTGCGAACAATAATGAAATGCCGAAGCGCGTGTTCCGATATCCGACTCAATAATACGAAGGAGCAAGTTTGGTTTAATAACACCACCGCTCCGATGACAGCGGTTTACTTTACACTCAATTAGTGAAGCGTCATACGTAACCCCCTTCCCACCCACACCCCCCTCCTCCCTAACTCATCCAGTCGTCAGTTGTTCAGAGTTTCCCTGTATTAATGCTCTTGGGAACAAATCGCTTGCACTGAATTCGCTTAAATTATGATGAAATGTGTTACGTGTATGAAATATTAAATAGCGGTACAAGATCCGTACCTACCTTGCGGGGTGCCCTTCTGCGTAATGTTGGAATAACTTTGTTAAAGGATTAAGAGTTGATAATTAGTGTTAATATTTATTAAGAGTGGAATGAGGAGGGTCTGATTTGATTATAGACGTTATTGGATATAAATTTGAGAGGTGAAGCATCCTCGTCAAAAGCTTCCTGAAGTACTTTGTCGAATGCCTGCGTAAGGTTAAATTAAAGATGGGAACCAGTTGCCGTTTTCCGCAAACGTGACCAAGTGTCTGATGCGCTATCGACGGACAAATCTCTCCAATTACAATGGCTATTCTAATCTCGACGTAGCATTTATTTAAAGTACCAATAAGCAGTTGGTCACGTTTTTATTAGGGAGTTCTGTACACTTTTAGCGGTGGGACATCTACGGTGAGATCTGATACAGGAAGTGGCTAATGAAGTAACCGTTCATAATTTATTTGCTTAATTTTCATTGGAATATATTATGTATAAAGCCATTTTCAAATACGCTCTAATATAAAACGAAAGCAAGCTCAGCTTTAAAACCTAACCTATAATCATACCATTTAGATCCCCAACCTTGACTTTCGTGACTTCACGTGTCAAAGTAGCTTTTACCGGAAAATTCCTAAATGCGATGTCAAACTAACTTCCCCAACGATTACTATTCTAAGTAGGCAGTATATTTTTAAAATAAACACTACCCTTACGCGGTGGCGCGGCGCGAGTCATTATGGGTTTTATGGGCAATAACGCGGTCCCAACCTTATAATTCCGAGTTTTTCTACAACGTGAAAACAAAAATAAATCACGACATCGATGCTCGGGGAATGATCGGGGGAAGTGTAACGTGAACGCGGTTCTCGAGGGGCTAGCATGGCCTGAGGAAGCCATGCCAGCTACACAACGTTTTGTATCAATGTTTACTTTTTTGTATAGGCGGGTTTTGTAGGCACTGTACAAAACGGCATACATTGGCGTTCACTAGTTAGTTCGGATAACAAGTTCGTGCCCACCCCGGGGCACAATGACAAGCCCTCCTCTCGGTCGGTGGGTTGTCGCGTGAGGTGAAATGGTTTTTTGACAGAGCTATATCGGCATTGTATGAATCTGCGTCTTACAAATTGCAATGCATGGGGTAAATCTAGTGGGAATTAGAGTCTTCGACAGAGTTCGTTTAGTACTCCAAGCTTCGGTTCCAGCTACGGTTAAGGTACATCTCCTTACTGCCACCCCCAAAAAATCGAACCTGTATAAGTGGTCATTGTGACCACTTATGTATAAGTGGTCATTGTGACCACTTATACAGGTGTTGGACTTTTAGCTGACATATTATGACAGATACAGTTACTCAGTAATGTAGTTGTTAAAATACTTATTACCCATTACGCATGTTATTGCGTTGGGAAACCGTTCAGTGTGTGAAGACCATTTTGGAATCTCTTAAGCGGTATTAATAAACGGGGATCTACACAGGGCTGTCTTGTTTGAACTAGTCACGTTACGCCTTGAGCTAAGATGCGTTCGGCGCCCTGCGTAATTGTGTGAGATAGGTTAGGGCTGCCAAGGCACTATGATTGGAGGGCTAGCTTTTGTAGCGTAGATCCACAGTAAAAGTCTTAGAGAAAGAATACTCAAACTCAACTCAGATTTAAGCACGTCTCAAGTCGTGATGTTTTGACAGTTTTCAATGAAAATGTGTCATATATTCGTCACTTGAGACGTGCTTAAATTTGAGATACGTTTAAGTATTCGGGGGTAAGGCTTCTTTGGAAGATAATTGGACAATTTTGTCGTAGAATGTAAGAAAACTTATTGACCGATTATATTTTTGCCTAAGACTATCTCTAGGCAATCACGATTATTGCTTTATTAGTTAATTACCTATCTATGAACTTACTTCTTATTGTTAATGATAGACATCATTTTCGACGATAAGACTTAGTGTCTTTGGCGTAATAGCTTGCCAAGAAATGACGATAGCGTAGCGGTTCTTACAAAATTGATCAAACACAAATAATTACCTTATAATTTCTAATTCAAATAGCCACTCACAGGTACTACCTAAAAACCATGGTAACTGGCAACGTCCGTTTATAAAGTTAATCAAGAATTTCCTTTGAATAAAAAATACTTTGTTTTATTTCGTTCTTATTTCATATTTCCTTGTAAATCATCTAATTTGACCGGGCGGAACAATGAAGGTAGATTACATTGGTAAGATTACAAGCTTTCTCGCAATATTTTGTGTCATTTTAATGGCAACCCTGGCTCGGAATTAAGGCGAAGGCCTACGGGTAGACTTCAAATTGAGACGCTTATTAAATTTCCCGTGAAAAAGTGTCGCGGCTGACAGAAATCTAAATGGCGGTGTTATATGAGACCGCGGGCAAGTAATTATTATCTAGGGACGGGATTTATTTAACTAGGTTAAGATGGTACAAGGAAACGAAGAAATAATTGATGGAATCAACAATGGACGCTATTTAGGTTTAAAGAACTTTATTCTCATACAAACACACGTATTACTACACTTAGAACTTTATTCTCATAAATCACTATTTAGAGAAGGAATCCATTTGCACATACCTACTAAAAGACATTTTTTTATATGTAATTATTTAAATAATAAATACGCCAATTGCATATTAAGAATATAGATAGAAGAATGGTTATACATAATGATGACTGATATAAAAATCATATGCATAGGTATCTTGGTACCACGTAAGCAAATAGATGGGCTGTCACGCTACAAGCATTAGAACACTCGGAATTGACAGCTGGGTGATCACAGAATCATGAACTCTTAGCGATCCGACCACGAGACACGAATGTCACGTGGTCCATTACAGCAAAGACCCCGGGGTCTCCAGGATACCGGGATAGATGGAATGCCAATCACAACGGTCTGACGATCGCGTGTCACACTTGTGACAAGTTGTAATTTTCATGAAGACAGGTATTCCTCGATTTTTGTACGGAAAAGTTCCGGATATTCAGTTGGTGATACAAAATAAATGAGTAACAGTCATATGAAAAGCATTTGCTTAGGTTCTGTTTAAATATAGTTAAATTTCTTTTAAAAAGGACGAGTAGAACTCTTCATCATCAGCCCGAATACATCCACAGGTGAACATAGGCCTCCCACAAACGCCACGAATAGCGTTCCTGAGCCGCCTTCATCCATCAATTCCCTGCGACCTAGTGGTCGCAGGGACCTCCCACCCTGGACTGACAATATGGTAGTCCATATTGTCAGTCCAGGGTGGGAGGTCTTCACACACACTACCTTCGCATTGCATCGTGGTCGCCACTACCTTAAAAAGAAGTTTTAAGCGGATATTTATTTAACCTTGATTTAATAACTTGCGTTTTCTTATATTCAGCAGATTTGATAGTGCCAAGAAAACTAAATGACAAGTCACTTTGAATACCACCTTGATAATCACGGTTCAAAAGTTTCAGCATCCACCTTGGGCAAATATACTAGGATCTCGTATACTCGTATCGGTTTCAACGCAAAGTGAATACTAGGCTACCTCTTCTCTCCCTTAAAGCGCAATTTCTGGATCTATGAATCTATGAACGTAAAGTCCAAAATAACTCGTACACAATTCAATATCCGCGTCAACAACTACTTACAACAATATTAGTTCAAAATTGAGGCAGGTTAGACAAACACCCGAAGTAAGTTTCCGAACAGTACAAAGTCGAACCTCACCTTTATGTTATTCTAATCATCCTAGCTTTAGGTAGTGTTATTCTTAGCATAAGTTGTAGAGCAGTTCCTGGAACCACTTGGAGGCACAGTCCGTCCATTACCCTGTCATACTAAAGACAGCAGTTTTGGAGATCTTACTAAACGCGTTTTTCAAGCAAGACGTCGTTCACACGAAATTCACAAAAACTAAAGTCTCCGAAGATTAAGAAATTAAATAAGTTGCCAAAAATTTACGATTTAGGCAAATTTCAGAGCGAGGGCTTACGCATTTTAGTACAAAACCTTATAATTGAGCAACGGCAAAACCTCTGGTCAAACGAATTAAATGTAACTTTAGTCTTTGAACAGTTTTGGATAACTTTCAATTTTCTCCCTGTAGTTGGTGCTAATGGCGCTAGAACCGTAGGACATAACATAGATTTTTGACGAAGCGACTATGGATTTCGTGGCTTAGTTATTTAGAACACACCCGTACTGAGAATGGGGCGCGGGTTCGAGTCCTGCCGAAATCGTATTTTTTTTGGGAACTTATTTAATTTCTTAGAGGTTGCGATTGTGCGAGGGCTAACGCAACAACATCATAAAATCCTACCAACTTCATAGTATTATTATAACGGATGTACAAATTTTCATCAATCATAGCTAAGAACGCTTTTAATGAAATAACTTATAAAACAGAAAACTAAACTAACCCACCAACAACCACACAGATAAATAACAAACACGTCAAACTTTTAGCAACATAGCTCTTTTTCGGTCGAATTTAAAAGAACTGAATTAAAATTGGTCTATCCGTTTGGGAGCTAGATACTGAAAGATACACGCTTGCACTAAGGTATAATATTTTTGCATCAAGTATTAAACGACAAGGTTGTAAGCCACGTCGGCTGCACGTGCCCTACAAGGCTCGTACGAGTCGACCTTTGGATCGCATTAACATAACTCAGGAAAGCGAGAGCGGAGGCAGGGGCAAGCTAGTGATAATATAGGCGCGATACGAAGCTACCGGCGGCATGGCACGGGTGATGGACTCAGGGTGGGGTTTCCGGGACGGTTTTGGCATCACATTCAGCGACAGGCTAACTGAATGTTGAAATCTCGTTCTTTTTGTAAATGAGATTAGGTAGTCTTCTAATCGTGTCTCGTTCTATTTGTAAATGAATTTAAATAAAGTCCTCCGATCGTTTGTGGGACTATTGTTAATGCGTAGCCAATCACATCACCAAGTCAACCACCTGACCAATCGAAAATCTTTGAGACGTTCTACAGCTCTTGTGCCGTTAGCTTCACCTACAGAAGACCTAATAAATGAACAAGTAAAAATAAATAACCTATTAAATAACTAAAATAAACAAAACTAAAGATGTCGCGTAAAGATGTTGTTTTTCCTGGGAATAAATTGGTCTGAGGTGGTAAGTACATTTTTCTCTCACTGAGATAATCTACTCTTTATTAAACGAACTAGCTAAAGCTTTTAAATTATATAACAGGATGCCCTATCTTAGTTTATCAGTCACACGATTTTATATGCTAATTTCCAACTATTACTTCAAAAACCCACATACCTACTAATTAAATCTAGAATATTTATATAAATAGTAACATAGTTACTTTGATTTGTCCTTTTGCCCCCCAGGAGGCACCTGAGTCCGTACCCGTCCACATATTAATTTCGCCACAATACCAAAGTCCCGGTTAATGGCCTACCCTCCCCTAATGCCCCTATCTTCCCGTTTATTGCCCAAATTTTCTTTATTGCCCAACTTATGAATAGCGGCCCTGGAGCACTGCGTTTTGTTGTATCATAAAAAACGAGAATAATTAAATCTTTTAGAGCTCTTCCTGTTGCTCGGGGATTATTTAATTATATATTTTTCGCGGGGCGATCTCTTAAAAACTGTCGTTTAAGAAGTTTTCTCGTATTTTTAAGTGGCGGATCGTTTGGGCCGTTGTGAGGGAAATGGCACTCGGGGAAAAAATATAGGGGCGCTCGTAAAGAAACTAATGCGATTAAAAGAAAGTAAGCACTCGAGGAACTTCGAGACGGATCCGGCTAAGCGGTTCCATTTCCTATCAAACATCGGCTATTCGAATAAGACAAATCTAAGGATGTGGCAGTGTGATTGTTAGCAGACACTTGAATATAAAGATAACTTATTGGGTGGTGGTTTCTGAAAGAAAATCAGGTGATCAGAAGCTTTGCCTGTTAAATTTTTAATAAATAACTAGCTGTGCCCCGCGGTGTAGCCCGCGATTAAAAATTATATCTATGCATTTTCATATATCCGACTGAGTAGCATTTACCAATTCAAAAATGATGAAAAAATGCGTTAAAACCTATTTCACGAACTTTAACAAAACCCTTTAAAAAACACGGTTCCTGTATGCTATCCCATAGGAACAGTGCATTTTTCCGGGATAAAAATTAGCCTATGTCATTTTCTGAGCTAAACTCACTATAACTATGCACAAAATCATGTCGACCCTTTGCTCTATGCAAAATTAAAACAAATCTATCCCACGGGAACCATACATTCTACCGGGACAAAGAGTATGTGTATAGTATGTGCTATTCCAAACTATATTTGCCAAATTTCATCCAGATCCGTTCAGCCGTTCTGGGGTGATTGAGTAACAAATATCCATCCATCCAAACTTTCACCTTTATAATATTAGTGGGATGCTTGATTTTTAATACTGGACGATCTACATTCCATCATCTAGCCCCAAGGTAAGAACCAAAGCTTGAGCTATAGGTACTAGATGACTTATATACTTGACGGAAAACTTCTGTCAAAACGCACGTAGTGAAGCATCAAAAATCGTTCGACCTGACTGAAAAGATGACGTTTTAGTTCGGCATGAATATGATATAGATCCTGCCAGGGACACGGAAAGCTGTAGGCTGTACTTAAAAGTTCTTTGGAACCTGCAAATGTTGTTAAGATACTCACCACAAGCTTTGTTCTTTCGCGAAAAAACTCTGCCATCTATTGTGATATAATTTAAATCGTTTTTTTCTGTTTTGGAAAACGCCTAACTAATTATCTTTAAAACATACTACCACAAGCGTTACATTTAACAAATTATATTGTAGAAGTTCTTTTTGTCTGAAAAGCGGAAATATACGTAAACAAAAAATAAAATGTAAATTAAGCAAAGAATCGAACCAAATTCGGGCGTGTATTTACAATTGCAACCGTTGCGTTAACTGCAGACTGTTCCAAACAATCTAGAGGTAGCTCGACTTATAAATACCAATCAAACGCTATCAACATTAAATAAATTAAAAAAAATATATCGGAACACAAATAGAACCAGCTTTGCCAATAAGTTTAACTGAACAGTAAATAAACATCAAAAGGAAATTACTTTTTTATGGATTAAGAGACCATTAGCGTGGCAATCAATCTAAACTTCACAAGTCAATTCTCTATCGCCTAATACCCTCGTATCTGAGCCATTTGCTACGGCAATAAAAACAGGCTCTAGACAAGCATCGATCGGAATCGACGCGATAACAGGGGACTGTACCCCGTGAGGCAATAGTGATAGTCAACTGGGCTTGCATTTTACTAACCAATGGCTTTACTATGCCAATGGTATCGTCGTAATCGTATCAGAATTGTTCATAGATGAAAGAAATTTTAGATAGTGCGTACGGTACTATTCGCACATGGAACCTTAACACTTTTGACATGCATCCCTTTCTTTCATCAAAGATCAAAATGTGTCATTCAAACGCGACTAAAACTATGCTGATACAAGGACCTTTTTGTGACTCGAGCAAGTTGTTATTTCTGTGTGTGCTTTATTAATGTTTGTTCCTACTTGTACGAGTGACAATTAAAGTTTTTCTATTTCTTCTCATTCTGAGATGATACCATTGTCACAGTGAAGCGATTAATTTAGTGGAATGGCCCCTGCACTTGGAACAGTATGACAGACAGCTTTGAATTATCAGATGGTTACGTAAAACCGTGTTTAATTTTGCCATCTTATAGCGTGGTGGAGTGGAGCGTGACGCTGCAGCGCTATAACATGAACACTGATTGGTTGCTGGGGTCGAATCCTATTATTACTATGACATTGATACCACTGCCATAGTATTGCAGAACCGTCCATAGATGAAAAAAACTCTTGATAGTGCGTGAGGTGCTATTTGCACGAAGAGATTGATAGAATGGTTTCAACCATGACACTTTCGCCACGCGTCCCTCCATCTGTAGTTTCTTTAATCAAAGGTAAAATGCAAAAATAAACTGAGATGATACTATGATAATACTATTATTTATAATAGTTATTCTGAGGCGATACCATTTAATGGTGAAGCGGTTACTTTAGTGGAATAAGGGCACTAATCCGTTAAATTTTCTAGTAGCCCCATATATATGTATAGTAGCTCCTTGAATCTTCTGTCACATGACCTATAAATATTGAATACTAGCTGTCTGCCCCGGCTTTGCACGGGTATATTCTTTAGCCGATGTTCATCAGGGATAATGTGGAATTCTAATTGTAAAAGAATTTTACAAATCGGTCTAGTAGTTTCGGAGCTTATTCAATTCAAACAAATCTTTTCTCTTTTTAACATAAGTATAGATAACGCACTTAGGGAAACTTTAAAGTTAAACCTTGTTTGTTCAAAAAATTAATAAATTTATTTGCGTTTTCGTTGTTTATCGATTTACATAACATGTACATTCGAATCGAAAGCATTTTCGTAATTTAAGATATATCTACACGTAGGTGTAATAACTGAAAGTTTCAATTTGCAATAACCATTCCAGTGATAGAGCACCGCAGTTCGGAAATGAGTGTGGTTTGCGCGCCATGATTTAGACTGGCCGCATACAGACAAACTGTACTAAACTGCGATAACTGATATACATAAATCTCTGGAAGTTGCTGATGTATTATAGGACCATGTTTTGGGTTCAAGTTATAGATATATTTCAGACTAGTTTCTATCCGCGGCTTAGCACGCTTTGTTTCAGGTTTATTTATATCCCATGGAAACTGATTTATGGGATAAGAATTAAACTATGTTTTATTCCAGGCTAAGAACTACTTGTATGCAAAATTTCAGCCCGATCTGTTCAGTAGTTTTGGCGTGATGCATATATCCAAACAACAATATTGTAATAAGCCTACATGTGTGTCTATACATTTTTTTATAAAGACACCGAATTGTCTAGACAAAAAAAATATGATTATTCAGTGTGTTAACACGATCACTGCTAGCGTCGGTGGTGCGACCCGCAGGGGCGCGCCGTTGGTATACGCACTTGCAGATCACTCTCTGTGTTTTCAGCCATGAAAGTGCTAGGAAATGGATAGTTTATCAATCATTTTCATCCAACTAGGTAGTTGAATTATATACGTATAGGTACCCGCAGTTCGTAAAAGCTTTTCGAAGTAGAAAGCTAATCGTATAAGTCATCAACATCAGTCATGCGTAAAACCTTATTCCAGATAAGCAAGCTCTGGCTAGGCACTGAAGATACCGAAATATGTTAGACAAAGGTAAATAAACTACCCAAGCCCATTTCTGTATCGAAAAACTCGGATTACGTTCTCAAACCTCTAAGGCGTGAGAATTTGTATTATTTTTCACTACAAATAGAGAATTTCCCTTCCCTTGGGCTAGCAACTCGGGAAAATTGATTGAGCACTTAAAAACCGAGTATATTGGGTACAACTGTCCGGAAATCTTGCTCTTATTTCTTAGGACTTAGAATACGGTATCCGCTGCGGTTGCTCGTGTAATTAAAAGTTTTAAGTTAGTTCTCATTGTTATTGAAACGTTATTTTTTCTGTGCCTTCCTGTCAACAGACGAAGGTTTTGTTCAACTTTTTCTACTGAAGAGTTTGTTATACTCTGTCTTTGAAGATAAAGGACTTTGAGACTTTATAATTGGGGGTAAGATTCGGATTTAGCTAGAACCACTTTATCTCAGGATTAAAACTGCTTCGTACTTCTTTCTCGCGAACATCCGGGAGAATCTGAGTACCTTAGCTTCTATCTAACAAGGCAACTTCGGCAACTCCTTCGGTTGGCTCTTCATACCGCAAAATACTTTGTTTTAATTATCAACACTCGACAAGAGCGAGAAGAGGTAACAAACATCCAAACCTCGCATTTATAATATTAGTGTGAAGACTTCGTGTTACGCGATTTGTTGCAGTGAACGGGAAGTCAAAGAGAACCTTTCTCAAATCAAGCAGACTCCCGGAAACCGGGATGTATAAAAGGCATTACCTTTAAGTCCCGGTATCTGGGTAGCCGGTGCCAAGCTACGAAGTGTGTGGGCACTGGGCATGTACGATATCTTTCGTACGTCTGAAAGACGGCATAATTTGCATACAATTCGCCACCGGTACCCAAAACCGGGAAGTGTGAAAAGCTACTTACATGCTTATATTTCTTTTAATTTGTATTAAAAAAGCGATAAGCAAATACAAGTTATAGTGAGATGTTTTAGCTTTTAGATAGTATTTTATTATTATCAAAGTCATTCCAGTGCAGAAAGACAGACACTCTCCTAGACAAGCAGACGCACAGCGCATAACCACCCCTACTTGGTGGATAATACCGTCCACTGGCACTAAGCGGTTTTCCTCCACCTTCAACATTCGTACCGCTGGGGTTTGAAACACTCTCCCTGTTGCTGTTTTTCCCGTCAATTAGAGACCCAGGTTGGGTCTCTTCAAGACAAGATTGAATAGGTATCTTCTAGCTAGACCTTCGTAATACATTGTGGTCAAACGTAAGTCTTTTGACTATAAATAATAAATAAATAATGCTGGACAATTCACACAGCATTATCTAGCCCCAAGCTAAGCAGAGCTTGTGTTATAGGTACTAGATAACTGATATACATCATCATCATCATCAGCCTATATTTGTCCACTGCTGGACATAGGCCTCCCCTAATGAGCGCCATAGGGTCTGTCTTCAGCTTGCCGCATCCAGCATCTGCCAGCAGTCTTTCGCAAATCGTCATCCCACCTGGTCGGAGGGCTGATATACATAACAACTGATATATATAATATAACACAATACATAGATAGATATTTTTTATTATATTACCATTAAAATTACGATTAAATAAAATAATGCACAGCATATAGGTAACTCGATATACTCTGTCTGTGCCGTACCGTGGGCCAAATGTGGATTTCGGGTCTAAAGAAAACCGTAGATCTATGATGATGGCATTGGTTTGAGCTTTATATAAATAAGCATAAAATCCTGGTTCCTTTGACACATGCCAGTATCAATTTGCCTTTCGCCTTGAAATGTCTAAATGACGTCACGGACAATTTACCAAAGTGCCTTTAGATTATACTCGTCGAATTGTGTTTAGCATTAGGCTCAAATTTAACAGTGTATTTTTGTACGACAAATCTCCAAGCGTTCGAATCCTGTTAAAGATTTATAATAAACTAGTTGCTACCCGTGGCTTCGTATGCGCCTTTCAAGCAACCTATATCCTTGCTTTATATCATTAAGATTCGTTCAGCCGTCTAAGCGTGAAAGTGTAACAGACAGACAGACTGAATTACTTTTGAATTTATATTATTATTAAATATATAAATATATTATGACATGTGTAGATCAATAGCTGCCTTTATTTAAAAAAAATATGCTGGAAACTTTGTACGGCATAGGTACGGCATGTATGACAGTCTCACTCGAGAAACAAAATTTTGTGCCGCGCCGAGAATTGAACCCACATCCTGCGTTTCTTCGCCAACCAAGTAATGAGATGAAAAAAATACTTAGGTTTTTATTTTTTATATATTTGGAAAACAAACAGCTTAATATACCGGACCCAAAGTGGCGCCGCCACCTAATTTATGTTATTATTCCGTTTAACAAAAGAATTTCCAAAAATCCTTCTTCCAGTTTGTGATACCTATCATAAGCTTTTTTTTAATACCTCTGTAATAGTTTTATTCTATTTAGTTTAGGAAGAGATACGAAGTTGCACTTGGTGGCCACCAAAATCTATTTTCGTATCTCTTCCTAAACTAAATAGAATAAAACTATTACAGAGGCATTAAAAAAAAGCTTATGATAGGTATCACAAACTGGAAGAAGGATTTTTGAAAATTCCTTTGTTAAACAGAATAATAACATAAAGTAGGTGGTGGCGCTAGTTTAGGTGCTGTATGCGCCTTAATTAACAGTGAGTGGTTGGTAATTATAAGTTTCTTAAGCCTAGTAGTTTCCACTTTTAGGAAATTACTAGACTTAGGTGTTACTGGAAAGTGTTTGTAATTCCATTATTTTCTTATGAAATGTAATGCATTTAAGCCACCCTATCGTCTGCCATGTCCTCGCCGCGATACGTGTACGATCGGTTCGGCGCGATCGCTCACTGTCCGACCGAATCGACAAGAAATAAATAACTTATTCTTTAGACGTAAGTCAACAGTGATCTATTACCGGCAGAAACCTTTTGCGTGTACGAATTTCGGTGATACAAAAGGGTTATTGGCAGGTTGAGTAGTTTTTCCGCTAATGGTTGGTAGCCGAGTGCTTTTTCTAGTTAATATTATACAAACCTATGGTTTTTGAGATGTTTTCATAGGATAGAAATAGGATTATGAAATAGTAGTTTTTGCTTTTGGGTTCGCTGCGTTATTTGTGACTAAAAATATTTTTATAATGGTTAATCCGAATTGACGACTTATGTGGCGCGGCGGGCGAAGGTCCGCCTGCGACGAAGGCCAACGGGTTCGATTCCCGCCTTGGGACAAACGTTTTTACGATCTGCAAATATAGGTCTCGAGTGTTCTGGGTATTTTCTATGCATAAATAAAATTATCTACGTAAGTATGTCATCTAGTACCCATAACACATTAACAGATGCTGAGCAAAAACAAATAAAAAAAATCAAGTGTACAATTTATGATACAAATATTAGCAGAAAGCAGTTCTTTTAAATATGTATATGCCTGATTGAAACAAATAAAGTAATCTTATTCTTATTTTTCTTATTAATAGAATTTTAATCACACATGTTTTATTAAGAGTCCTATGGAGTCTTATGTAAAAACTGGATTGGTTAACTGGAGTTATGGTTAAATATTTTTAGACACAGACCGGCATTTTCGGAGGTTATGATGTAGAACTTGTCAACTATATGTATTAGTCTAGATTTATGTAAATGTTCTGCTAAAATTGGCACAAAATGGTGGCAGGTTAATTGCAAATAAGTCAGAACGCGTACCTAAAAGGCAGTGATTTCAAACGGCACGAAACGTAATAAAATATTAATCTATTCTAAAGGATTAATTTATTAACAGTTGGAAATTTCACGGAAATGTTAATAGTCTTGCGGTCGAAGTAAAATCGTTCCTGAAATAATTACATGTTTCATTTCAAAATGAATATGACAGCCAAAAACATGGAAGTAAATTACGAACAATGAGAGAGGTAAAAGTATTACTCAAAACTGTTTTATTTCCTATAGTAGGTCTAAATATAATAACAAATAGGACTCTTGGACACATCACAAAACTCATATTACTTATGTAAAACTAAGAAATAAATTGATCACTTTGATTTTTTTGTCCACTTCAATCTTTTAAGGTAAAGTAAAGAAGCGACCGATTTCGAGTTAGAGCAGAACTCGTCCCAAGCTTTTTTATCCGCTAGATAATCTGATATTTTGTAAATTTGCAGTAAGCCAAGGGATGTTTGACATTATGTTTGACATTTTGTTTGAATTTATTTAATGATATTTTTCGCAACTCGCGTAGTGATTGAAGCAAAACCAATCGTTCGTGTCATGCATGTTCAACAGCTGGGGTAAACATGTTCTTGAGTGAAGAGCACGACTTGGCAAGCGCAGCGTAGAACGCCCTCGAGCCAGGTGGGATGGCGATATGCGAAAGACTGCAGGCAGATGCTGGATACGGCAAGCTGATGGGCGCTATGGCACTCAGGGGAGGCCTATGTTCAGCAGTGGACTAACAAAGGCTGATGATGATGATGTTCATGTATGTGCTGTTGAAGATTTATTCAATATTCAGTGCCAAGTAAAAGCGTGCTGTATATTAACGATACCAAACTTTTGTACATTTATCAACGCGGCTTTTAATATATCTGACACATCGTATAGAACATGCGAGCGACTCACGCTATATCCGAGGCTTAATTACGGATGGTAATTATTATTGTTGACTGCATTGTTTAATTATAATAAAATGTCTGTACAACTTGTTTGATTAATACGGATATTAACTAGGGGTTAGTGGCCCTATTTCAGTTATAAACATTTCACATGGATTTCATATTTGCTTTGAAATAAAAAACGTCACGCATCTAGGTATATGTCAATTACGTTTTTATTTAGCCGTGTAGTGCCGGCTTAGATCTTGCACCACCCCAACTCTTCCCGTGGGTGTTGTAAGAGGCGACTAAGGGACATCACCGGGGGGCGGGCAGCAACGCCTCTTGCAAAATAGATCTACCACTGAACTGCGATCTCCAATCCGCATGCCCAGCGTGGGAATTATGGGAACTGCAGCCTTCTAATATTTTGAGTCTCGCGCAGATTTCAATTTCAACATCTTGGTTAATGGCTCTGTACCTATCTGGTTCCACACTTTTCTGAGAGCAGCTTTCTATTGTTTTTTTTTTCATACATTTATATTAGAAACAAAGAATCTACATATCGCTAGAATTCGAGGGCAAGATGTGCACTTTAGTGTCTTCGTATTTATTTTATGGCAAGGTTATAAAAAACCTTTTATCTTCTGATTGCAGGCTTCAGTATCCTTTATTTTAATACGGAATACATAGACGTCGGAATTTGCTATTAGAGCTTTTTGTAATTTGTTAAATTAAAAAAACCGTTCACAAGGCACCTAGTACATGCATGCTGCAGTTCCAGTAAAAAAAAAACAAACAGGATATGATAAAGACTAGACACAGGATAGAATTGAGAACTTGAAGGCGCAAAGTGTCTAGTCGGCGCCTTCCGAATAAGCGTAACCGACCCGAGCGTGACGGTTCAGTTTTGTTGCATATACTGTAAGAAGTTTGCACTTCAAAAACCTAAAACATAGTGTTTCCATTGGCATGGCAAGCCAATCGAAACAATGTGCCTAAGCCTCCATTTACTCGTACGACTGGCTAGCTCTCATATAATACCCCGGAAATACCTTGGACGTTTATCAAAAGAAACTCCAAATTTTAGTGTCCCTTGTGTGCTATAACGATTTTAGTATTTTAACAAGAGATTTTGTTGACAGTTTGAGTTACAATATCGCGCGTGGCAAGTGTCATCAAGCAAAGTAGAAGTACATTTAAAAAAACCCCGATGATTTTATTTTCATTCTGAGAGAGCTACTACAACTTTAAGGATACTGACGATGAATAACCACCTATTTTCACCAAATTTCTAGAAAAAAACATTTTAACAGGAAAAGATTAAAAATAAAAAATCTTTAAAATCCGTGCACGGATACGTACAGTTACGTACGTGGCCACGTACACAAACAATTTTATATTTAGCCTCACTTTTCAGATAGGGTTTAAAAATACCAATTAGGCTTCTGCTTCTCACCGATTACGCATGTTCATTTCACGGTCATGATTTTTAAGTAGCCTTTTAGTGCACTATCCACAGCACTATAACAATCCACTATCCTATTTACAACGAGGCTTCATTATTTAGGATAATGTTCGGAGATTAGTTAGCAAAGTATATTAGTTTAGTCACACCTGTGTTTTGTTAATGTGCTTTATGAATTGTATTGTTTTAGTGGTATTTAGTGGTATGGAGAACATGTTATTTGATACAGGTTGGGCATTTTGATTTTTAGGTAAGTGTTATATTTTACTTATATTTTACTACCTTTAAACGCTCAACAGCTGAGAGAGCGTCCGTTTTTGGCAAGTACTGGCTACAGCGGAATCGTCTTCATTTATTATACAATTCATTTGTTTTCATATTTAAAAAATATAAATATTATTTAAAGTTTGTCTAATAAATTATTATAAAGGCGAAAGTTTGCAAAGCTGTGAGATATTTGATGAAAACATCTCGCCAAACTACTGAACGGATCGCGCTGATTGTTTTCAGAAATACAGTTATAGATCTGGAATAAAATATAGGTTACTGTTTATACTACTAAAACTAGTAAAACGATTGTGAAACTGCGGGTTGACGCTCATATATTATTATAATCTAAAACTATAAAGTCTTGGATCCCACTCCTGACAAAATAGCTTTTTGCATACGAAATCAAAATAATCGGTATCAATCACCCTTTACTAAGACTAAGATTATGAAATATGTATTATGGAATAATTTATTTGCGTTTCGAAATTTCTGGATACGAAATATACCAAGTGCTAAGTACCTCGAGTTCCGAAATGTAGGATCGGCAAGTCTCCCTCTAACTTCCTACCGGAAGTAGTAGTACCTACCCCGCGGAAATTGTAAATCTTGATGCTGCCCGTGGATTTATTACGCCATTACATAGCTAAAGGGGAAAATTGATAATTATTTTTGTAGACGCGCAAATTCTCGTAAATAACAGGTGTTTACATTGGTGAGCAAACTTAAAGGGGATTGGAGGAAAAGCTTTTAAATCTTGTTTAAATACAGCTCTACGTATCTACAGTAAGGTCCGGAACAATCAGGAAAACAGAGCGGAAGTGTTCTATAAACATATTCAGAAAGTCAATGGAAATGTACCACTTTGCTGCGCCAATAAAACGGCTACCGAAAACAAAGAAAAATATTCACAACCGGACAGAATCCAATTGTCATCCGCACCTAAATTTAATTAAATAGATATTCCGGCTTTCCCTATAAACTGCCTTTGTCCCGGAATGTGCGCCCTTCAGGCCGCTTCAATTCCGCTGAAATTCAATATGTCAGGGCCTGTCCGGCTACCGGATCCGATTCTAATTGAATACTACATGTCCACGCTCCGCTCCGACCCGGTTTAAAACCGGATAAGCGTATTGTTCTGGAGGTAGAAGCGAATTGGCATTGACGGGAGAATGGGGAGCGACAATAACCGGGGACAATAGAGTTATTAATTAGTGAGAGGAAGCTGACACCGGAACGTGTAGTCGGCTCTTATTAGCTCTGCCGCGCTCTGCACTGACTTACATCAACTATTCACAAAGTTAAACCGCTCTCTGCAACTTCCATTGCTATCCATTCCTAATTAATCCATTTAAAGTCAATTTCAAACTTGAATATCGAGGAATATTTTATCACTCGACTAAGATATTACAAGAAGGCAATTTAGTCATAAAACAGGAAAACATGTTCTCCTAAAACCCTCGCTAGCTTACACCTATAAAGAAAAGCAATAGACAAAAGTAACTACACAAGTAAATTAGGGCATAAACTTGATAGTGGCAATTTCTTCCCTCGATCATGAACACCCGAAAAACTGCCATTTATTCAGGCCTGACAATAACATAGCGCTGCCCATTTGTACGGTCAGCAAAAACAGTTATATCGCGTCATAACTCTGGAGCGTCAGCATCATGCTTAATGTGACGTGTAAAACGAATAGTTTTGGCAGGACTAATGGCAAGAGGAAGGGAAACTACGTGTTCTCAGTGGGAGACAGTTATTACGAAAAATGCCTTTGTACTATTAACAATCCATTCCGTGCTTACCTATCCATTCTACATGAAAGCCTTGAACTAGTTATGTGGTACATTTTTTGTACTGCCAATTTCAGTCTGAAACTCAAGGAAAAAAATAAATGTAGCTTTATATTAGCTACAGTACCCAGGAAGGAACACAATTTCGCCTCCACCACGTCGCTTCATCAAAACATCAACACTGCAATATTCCCCGAAATTCTCCCTCAAAACGCCCGGTGCTTTCCTCGCATAACGGCCAATACGTGTTGTTACCTCAACCGCAGCGCTGCCTATCTTATGACAGCACAACAAACCGTCTATTATGTACCGGCAGCAGGCGTAAGGCACGGCGCACAATGGAGTGACGAATGCGCAGCGCGTCCGTCCGGCCATCGGTCAAGTCCGTCCGGGCGCACCGGCCGGACGCCCCCGCTCCACCCCGCACATCCCCGCTAGCTTACGCCGCCGGCTTTGCATACCAAATTAATGTTCAAAGTGTTGAATGCTAAAAAAGCTATTACCGGGCGCGGAGGACATGATTTGTGACGTTTCGTACAATAATTTAACGTTGTAAAGTAAGAAATACTGACAGCGTAAAGTACGCGATGGGCGGACACTGCGATTTAAAGCGTTCTTAGTAATAACTCGACGGAAGGCAGTAGGAAATGGAGCAGAAATCACGACAGCCTGTCACGGCACTTTGTGGGAACGGAAGCCCCGAGCCGCGTTATAACAAAAACACCTGATCAAAGTTCCATTTCTCTTCTATTTACGGCTGCCACGCAAACAGATAGCTACTTATCTGTCAGAGAGCAAAAGCGAGTCGAACAGCGATATTATTTTAAGAAAAATATCAGATGCTCGCAACGTGTTCCCGGAACCTACTCTAGCGGGCGTGTTTCAATGACAAAGCACTTACCATTACCAGCTGAAAGCGTACGCAAGAAAAAAAACATGGCGACTGTGAGTAACGTAAGGGAGTCTCCAGAGAGGACGAGGGGCCGGACGCGCCGGAAGCGGCGCCGGGCGGAAGAACCCTTTGCCACGAACCTTTGTTTATCGAAGCACGAGCCACAACTATACGAAGAACGGGAAACAGCGTGCCTCCGACACCACCGCCCAATCGAACTCGCAAGATAATGAAAAAACTTTTTAAAAGAAAACACCCTAGCATATTTCTCAGAACGTTTCGGGAGCTAGTTAATAATAATGATGTTTGAGACAGGAAACGGTGAAGCTTCTAAATATCAAATGTCACCGGCCATTTACGAAACCGCTCAACTTTCCTTTAGAGAAGAAATATCAAGTGCTTTGTGCCGCGAGATTTATTAAACAACTCAAAAATCCTTTTAGGTTTGTTGTCGTTGAAATTTCCTGTTATTTCGCGATGAAAATGAACCTCACATTTTCATATAGATTGCTGTAAAATGTTTTTGCACGCGATATTTTTGACACGTGCTTTGTCACAATTGTGTTAAAGTTTGCTGAATTTATAATATTTCAAGAACCAAGTAAGTGTATGTTGCTGAACAAATGGTGTTTGTTTATTCTTCGTAGAGCAAGTATATAAGTATTAGGGCTATTAAATCAAATTTGCTAAATATCTACAGCTAGGCATAGTTTCGCATATTTACTTATTCCCCATACATCAGTTTGCGTGCCTCGCTTCCGATACAGAAGCTATTGTTTATCCGGCGGTTGCAAACAGCGAGAAAACCGGATAATATCTTGGCTCCCGCCCAACGGACCCGTGTTTATTTTCAATTGTGTGATTATGCGAAATGTATGTATGATTTAGCGTTCGTGTGCGGCGCGCCTTAGCTGCTTACCATCATATTTTGTCAGTTGTACGAAGGACGGATAGCTGTATCTCGCAAACACGATTGTGTTATTATACAATGTGTAGTTTAAGAATTCCCAATGTCTGCGCCACGCCTCGCCTGCTTAGCATCTTATGAGTGTAAAATATGGCGCGGTTGTAAAATATCCAAGCGAAGCGAATATAAATTTGGCCCATGTAGCGGAGGGTTTCATAAAGACATTAATTAAAAACTAGAATGGCTTTTTGATTCTAAATTGTAATTTTCTCTCGCTAAGAAACGATTCCACATTAAAATACAATTTCAGCCGTCGCGTTGGTTGCCCAGTTAATAAATCAAATAGACAATGGTTGGAGTTATGACGGAGGGCGTAGTTTCAAGGTTTCGTAATTTTACGTAATTACGAACATTTTCGCACGTCCAAGCTAATTTATCAATTGTCGACTTTCCAACGTCTCGTAACTCAGTCGCGGACAAATTAATTGAATTATGGAAAAAGTTTGCAGTAAAAAAGGAGTATTGAATGATGAAATTCGGATTAAAAGTTTTACTGAACATTTCAGTTTTTCAGCAGCATTTTTATGGTATTCCCTTTCAGCTGTAGATTTAAAAAAATATTACGGAGTATTATAATATTTTTGGGTATTCGCCACCATCATTTCCATCATAAAAAACGCAGACAGCGCAGCGGTGGAAAATATCATCAAGATAAAAAGTGATTTTCCTTTTATCACAGTGCAGTTTTAATACTGTCTGCATCATGGTTTCCGTATTAAAATATAATCTTACCTTTATAAACCGTTTGGCTTTCGTTAATAATCCTAGAGTTGTGTGCCGTGCGTTCTCGTTGCCTAGAGGTACCATGTCTTTTAACTTTTCCATGCAAGTTCTGAGGTGTGCTCTTCTGTAACAAAGGAAAAATACATACATTTAAGATTATGATGGCTTACGGTTTGTTTTATAAACACAACAGAGGAAATGTGTAAAAAATCGTATCTCGTTACGTATCCAAATGCCCTCGATACAACGCTATTGCACAGTGCTATAGGGAGCGGCGCAGGTTTGAATCCTTTCGAAATCGAAAATTTGTGAGACTTGTTTAATTTCTTAGACAATGCTATTGTTTTACTTTAATACAGTTTTATGTCCCTTTTTGTAAAAGACTGTTCATACTCATTTAAACTTGCAGTGCGCACAATTATGTTACACAAGATTATTGTATCTTTTAAAGGGTGTAAGGGGTATACGCTTCTACAACAATATTCCAAGTGAGTAGCAAGAATTATCATTAAATAAATCAAAACAAATCACCATATCCTCCAAACATCAGATTATTTAGAGGATAAAAAGCTTTGGACGAGTTTTGCTCCAACTTGAAAACTAATATTCTAACACGGTAAAGACTTCTAGTTCGTTTCTTTACTTTACCTTAAAAAGATTGAAGTTGACTAAAAAGTAGTCTGTGTTTTGTGACGTGTCCAAGAGTCAGGTAATGTCTAAAGGAAAATAAAGAACTTTGAGTTTGAGTTTTGACTCATTTAACTTTTATTTTTAAACGTAGGCACTAAACAACGCGTGACATAGGCCATTCGCTCAATCAATCAATCATTTATTGCATTCTATAGGTGTACTGATGTGCTTAAAATCTAGGTATTCAGTGTCACTATAGACCCTGCTGGGCACAAAATATTATGGAGAGAGGAGGACGTCATTGTTGCTAAGTTAGATTATATTTTAGCTCCAAATATAATAAACCACTAAATGGGTAAACCATTGTTCCATTCCCCAAGAAAGCCGCGAAAATAATAGAAATTGCCCACACCCTTGTAACTAACACTATTACCGAATACCAGACAAAGCCTTAATGCCTTAATTATGTCGATACACACACATACATCTCTTACATCTCATACTAATAGGTGTGAGTAATAAAATACAAAGGGATCTGCTCTGCGTGTCTGACTGTAAAACACATCGATTTATATCTCCGTTTGTGTACAACTTTCCTTACGTTTGTGCCTTAAAAGATTTCACCATGATTTATGAATACATCCAGAAAACACCACAATTTGTAAAAAGCTATAAATACTACTACTATAAATACGGTCTAAAAGATTCCTATTCACCTTTTACTCTTCAAGATGAAGATTGAATAGGTCAATAGGAATTGTGATACATCGTCGGCCACACCGCCACCTACCATCACGTGAGATTGTGGTCAAAAAAAGGTAACATCGAGCTGGTCTGATGATGGATTTAAAGGTGGCTAAAGGAATTCCTAAACGAACCGACTTAACAACTTAAGAGGGCGCAATGAGCTTCATTTTGTGAAAAGGATAGGTATTATAGGATTTCGTCTTCATAGGAGCGGGACAGAGAATGCGTTTCTGGAACGGCGCGAACAAATCAAGTTTTTGCTTATTTACAAGAAAACTACACAACTAATGAAGAAACTGGTTAAGGAAACCAAATAACTTTCATGATATTTTTATAGTCATTATTTTTCTCTATCTTGTTTTCACATTCAAAGAACCAAATAAAAAAAATTGAATTTTATGTTATTCGAGTTTTTTACCGTGAGTACTGAGATAATATGATAGGTTTTAGTTGCATTTGTCGTTACATTATTGGTGTCTGAACTGTCTGTTTTTCTATTTCTATTTATGTTCTATTTAATGGTGGAAACTTTGCTGGTTTAAATGTTATTTGAGTAGTTTTAGTTTAGTTGATAAGTACTGTTTGTTTCCCAAATAAAATAAAATAAAAATAAAATAAAATCTAGGCCTGGTTTGATAACCATATACCCATGAGGTTCGCCTCTTAACCCCGTCGAGTTTGGGTTCGTTGGATTTCTCTTCCCAAGCACTTTAGTCCTAGCTGATATAAAACCTTGTCTTTTAAAGTTTTTTTATATTTATAATTTATTTAACATCTCTCCAAATGACAAGAATTGCGATGACAACACCCAACGTAGCAACTACCTCTAACAATATGCAAGGCGTTGGAAAATATTCAGAGAATATATTTTTCTCCCTATCCTTCCTCGTTACTATGAGTTCTTATGCAAATTTTCATTGCGCAAGTAAAGCCGAAAGAAATACTAGTTTAGGCAAATATATAGGTGTATTCATAATCGCGTGTTGTAGTAGATTTACAATCCCTTTTCGGTACAAACGAAACGTACGCTTTGCGGCGTTAGCCCGTACTACTGGCTACTATTAATGACGTAATTGATTTCGAGTTTAATCTTAAATCAATACTCGGTTTGCAGTTTGGGTTTTATGGGGCTTTGTGTAAATACTTCTGATCTGCGTAGAGCAAAAACAGTTAAATTAAATATAGCACCATTTTATTTAGGGTACTTTTAAACTTTTTATATAAATCATAGAACAATGAATAAACCACTAAAACTTATTACAGTAATGTACATTTCAAAGAGTACGTAATAAAAATATGTTGCGTAAAAAAGTTTGTTCCGTAAGTTCCAACAGGGCTAATCCATCCAGTAATAGAAAAACGCAAAACGAAAAAAAAAGTAACAAAATCATCTGATCCCCATAACGAACGTGAAATGAATCGCTAACGCCTCCGACTTGACAATTTGCGATTCGATTTATTGATTCACGTAGAATCCCGTTGATGCTAATTCGCGAGCGTTGCCAATAACTCGATTACAGTCGCGATTGAAGGTATCCCGGGGTACGCGGCACCCCGGAAAAGGGTGGGGCTTTTCCGGAATACCTTTCCTCCCGGGAGGTAAGGATTCGGGAAATTCGAAAGGTTTTCTTTTTGTGACAAGTGTAATCTAAAGTTGTACTATGACGAGATGACTATCTGCGGGAATCAACGTCGATTGTGCTCCCAGAGGAATTCGGAGCGTATTTCTCTGTTATTGTTGGTTGTTTCACGTATCATATTTGAAAATGCTTTACATGTATGTAATACATAATTCAGATTGTTTTAAAAACTATAAAACGACTTATTATTCCTGAAAATGGGTATGGAAGTAGGTTTTAAAACCGGAACATTTCGATAGCACGATGAAAAAGCAATTACAAGATACCTACAATATTTGCAAGTACATAATTATAAATTTTAACACATGAACAGAAAATAAAGAAAACTAAAGTGAACAACAAAATAATCATCCAAATCTATTAACAATTGTTAATAGATTATTATTATTATTATAATCTGTTGTAGTCGTGATTCCACATAAACATGTTTTTTTTTTAGTTTACGGTATTAATTGTCATCCCTTGGCAATATGTTTATGGAAATCGAAATCAATCTCTATACAATAGTGAAAGAATCAGCTAAATCCGTTTACCATTGACGGATATTTCAAGTAACATACACACATAAAAACTACAGCAGATTTGAGAAGCTCCTCCTTTTTTGAAGCCAATTAAAACTAGGAAGGTAGGTAATTAATAAGTGTATGTAAACATATCTCAAACTTATGGTACTCAAAAACAGAAAAATATTCTATAGTTTTGTGGAATGTTTTGACTACCACGAATTTCTATAGCTACCAATATGTTATTTACACGATTCCACGGATTAGTGGCCCGATCTTATACGATTTAGTAGCCCGATTGGGGCTTATTCCGCGGGACAGGTTCAATCTCTTAACAATAATCTTTCAAAAGCTATGCCTATAAGTAACTTCTTACAGAATAAATAAATACAATATAGCTGAAAGTGGTGATGTGTGTTTGATCACAAACAACGGCAAAAATACTGAACGGATCAAGACGGTAGTAAAATACAAGGAATAAGTTCGAGTTAACACCACAGTAGGGGCACAAATAAGCTTTGTTAGCTCGCGGCGCACTAAGCGCGCCTTTGCCGGCTTCGCCCAGCTTTCACTCCGCATCTCTACATCTACTAATTTCATTCCCCCGTATTTTTTCAACAAAAGAACTTGCATTGTTTTTAATGTAACAAGGATTTCCAGTACATTGCACGTTATTATCTTATTCAGCTTTGAATGCAGTCTAGGATTCAAATGTCTCGAGAGATAATGGGTTTCTTTATTTCTTTTATTTAGAGTCATTTGAGTGCAATAATGCTGCGATGAGCTCGCTTAGCGTTTCGTTTTACGTTTCGTTTTATACTTTCCTCTGTCGCTCATATTTTGAATTGTTTCCGTTCCTTTTATTTTTCAGAGCTCTTTAAATAAAAGACTTTTAAGACTTTATGGCACACTGTTTCAGATGCTGTACTTCTAATGTAACCTGGAGCCCAATTCTGCTAAGCAACTGCTTTACAATGGTATCGTAGCAGGATCGTCTCCTGGAATCCTTAGATAAAAAAAACTCTGCGCGCGGTGCTATTTGCACGGAGAAATTGAGAGAATGGTTTTCTTGAATTAACCTTGACACTTTTGACGTACGTCTCTTCATCAGTTTCTTTTATCTAAGGTAAAATACCAGAATGTGTCAGTATGTGACGAAACCACTGTTAATAGTGAAGCGATTGGTTTAGCAGAATAGGCCCTGGCCTTTTGTAATCTATACTTCTATACTAATATTATAAATGCGAAAGTGTGTTTGTTTGTTTGTTTGTCCATCCTTCACGCCCTAACAAAGCAACTAATCGACTTGATTTTTGGCATAAAGTTAGTTGAAAGCATGGATAGTAAAATGGCTACTTTTTATCCCATAAGTCAACTGATTTATGGAATAACAAGTACTCCCAACAATGATTTGTTGAAATAGCTAATACTTTTCTCAAATTAATAACTATTCTAATGCCTCGGGACAAATGTGTGTACGATCTGCAGACATTTGTTCAGGGTGTTCTGGTCGTTTTCTATATATAATAAAAAATATCTATCTGTGTATTGTGTTATATTATGTATATCAGTTATCTAGTACCCATAACACAAGCTCTGCTTAGCTTGGGGCTAGATAATGCTGTGTGAATTGTCCAGCATTTTTTTAATTTTTAATTTCTATCTTTTAAAGATCCGTGCGAAGCCGCAAGCAGTAATAGCTAGTTGGATATATTATAGTTGTTGGACGTACCAAAATGTAGACGTTATCATATAAGTGCTAACAATATTGTTTATTACAGTGCTAGTTTTAAAAGTAACATGCAGAGTATTTTAAATCTCTTTCATACACGGAACACGGAACGTGATTTATTCCAATAATCCCCGGTTTCAATGGCTCCCGTTGCACGCTTACCAACGGGATTCCTGAAATGAAATATGCCTGAACAGGGATAAATGGAATCTAGGTATTCCATATTGATTTTGTTGGCCATAGATATACATATGTATATGGTACCGAGAGAGAGAATTTAATGAATTGATTTGAAGAATGAAGATGATAATGTGTATAATGTTTTAAAAAGCGCATTTTGTTTTATTTATTATTTCACCAAGGGTTTTATAAAGATAGATACTGCTTTTATTTCATCTCCTTTAAAACGTTTTCAAGCATTTTCATTTGACTTAATTCTAGATAATGCAACGGAATTGGCGATTTTATCGCTTGAAGCGATTTCTTTCTAAGGTCAGATAACTCCCTTTATCCCAAGCTCTTTCAAATGTCTTAAGCGTGTTTAAAAAAACTCTATTCTTTAAATTTTAAGTTTATTAACTGGAAACCCAGTTGGTTCACTCTACAAAGTACGGTTACATTGTAAAGCCTCTATTTCAATAAAATAGAGCTCCGTAAAGTCCACTCAGCAAAATGACTCCATTCAAAACCTTCCACATTTACTGTTACTCGCACATCTCTATAAACCAGTCAATTTATAGCGTTGAATCAAGTGCAGTGACATTGTAAGAACGTAAGCCCATACGTAACGTTGTAATGCGACCGAAGGAGCTCTAGTGTTAAACGAATTTATGAGAAAACCATCGAACAAAAATGCAAAGTGCGAAGGTTACATACTCTCTAAAGTTATGAGTCTGGGTCTTATGTCTGAACAAGGTCTTATGCTCAGAATCAAGATATAAACTAAGAGCAAGTTTGCATCCAAGAGAGAGATTCCAATAGAAGCTCGAATAAATGTCCTGGAGCTCTCAGCGCGAAGATGATCAGGCTGATAAGTGACACCTGCTCATATATACTCATATACACTCATAACCAGCTAGCATGTGATCGCGTCTGCAGCGACAATAGTAAGCTTTGTCTTGGGTTTTTGTTAATTTGTTTAGATAGGTGGCGTTGCATGTACTCCTGTTCTGGTTATGAGTGTAAATTCAGTCAGCGTTACCATGACGAAAGAAAAATCAGTCACCAAACAACACCGAGTTTGAGAGTTTGTCCCTCGCCACAGCAAAATACTACAGGTATTTTGCTGGAACTGTGGCCAACAGCTTTGTTCCAACAATTATCCAGCACAATTATATCGGGCGGGCGGTAGGCCGACAAGGCGGGCGGTAGGCCGGCTGGGCGTGCGGGAGAAGGCAATTTCCGGCGGACGCGCGCTCGGTACAGTTACCAGGATTTGCATCGGCATCGCCGGATAAGTGCAAGCCACTGTATCCATAGAGCCGTATAGACGGGTATTGCCGAAATTGCCGAATGTTACAGGCACCTTAGGGTCGATTTACCGCTTTTGTTTTTAAAAGAAGGCAGAGAGGAGGCCTCAATTTCCTTACAAGAGTGGTTGGGAGTGGCTTACAAGGTGAAGAAACATTACATATTTTTGATGACCTCAGTGTCAAAGCGGGCGAACGTCCGCCTGCTATGTCTCGTACAAGTCTTTGTACGACCTGCATAATTATATTGGTATGTATTTGATATTGCATATTAAATATTTCTATCACTGTTATGCACTCTATGAATCAGTTATCATGTACCCACAAGACAAGCTCTGTTTAGCTTGGACCTAGATGATGCAGTGTATATTTTGAAGCTTTGTGTATTTATTAGTTTCCTAAGCTAGAAATTTCTAGGGCGGACAAGAACCATACGTCCTCAAGGCAAGCCCGGGAAAACATACGACCATCCAATTTGTGGTTTTTCCTCGCAATAACAACATTAGTTATTTCCCTGAAAATACACTTACAAACTAGCTTTTACGAGAGAGATAAAACCGAGGAAGAATTACAGGATATGGCTGAGTAATTACGAAGCCATGAGACGTATGGAGCTGTACAGGGTGGTTAACTTTTTGATTTTATGACCTCTCCTGACTTCTCCAATCGAGGGATAGTTTTATCCGTCATCGACAGTTCATTTTTGACACATTTTCTGTCAGCAATGTTGCTAACATTGCGTTTGATAGACATTTAGCTAGTGGCGAGCGACGAAATGAAGACCTAAATTGTATTAAAATAAAAAACAACCTTTTATTCCAAAACTCCAAAGTACGCACTTCTTTGAACTTAAGAACAAAAGGTACGAAAGCTGAAGAATAGTTAAGACCTTTAATATTTTATTTATTGAAAGGATATGAGGATAGGTATTCGATCATGATTAGTAAAACCGATATGTTCTTGGATCGTTTGACTTTAACTTCCATTGGCACAAAGACTAGAAAATTCAAGTCACACATAATAACTTTTAGTGAAATATCATATTTGACTATGATTCACCACAGAAACACCCTGTACAGCCAGCTACGTGAAGGTAGATGTGGGTATTATCTACCGAAGTGCACACTAAGCGACATTGTCTAAATTAATGGCATCCACCCAGTCGGGAGTGCCAATATGGTTTATGATGATACTTTGTGGAGAAAGAATCCACTGATAATACATTGTCATATTAATAACCTATGGAAATTGAACAAGAAGGGTGATGTGATAATATATATAATAACTATAGTTGTACTACCAGTTCTCTACAAATATGTTTACTGTGTAGTCAAATTTGGAAGACATCGAAAGCAGTTCTTATTGGTTTTTTTTTATAATTCAATCGAAGAATAACAATAATGGGACAATAATCACATTGTATAGGGGTAAGTTATGCCGTAGCAACGTAGATTGGTAAATTAGATTTTTATTTTGAGGTACCTATATTATTATGTGTCATATTAAGTGTATGTCCATTTTATTTTGAATTTTTACCTAAGTTATGTATGTATGTATGTGTTTTGGTTAGCTAACTTGTGTTTTATTTATTGATTCATTTATGTTTTAAATTCTTGTCTAATTTTTATTTTTTGTACCATTCCAAGACACAATTTTTTGGTTTGAGAATTAAATTTTTAAATGTTATGAAATATGATTTACTGAAAAGCAGGTCTAGTTGGAATGAGGGGAGGCCTATGTACTCTGTGTGTATGACTAACATAGGCTGATGGTGATGATAAAGTATAGTTGTTTGTACCTACATAATAAGGCTGATAATTGTTACATAGCATCATTTAGCTCCAAGTAAGCAGAGCTTGTTGTGTCTTAAGAATAACCTAGACCTGGGATCAGATGTCTCCAGACATACAAAAATAAGTCCCGCGGCGGTAATCGAACTTACAACTGCGTCTCAGACAGACCTTCGTTCACTCAAAGCTTACAAATGAAAATAGTTTAGTAAATACGTGCAAAGAGGATTCGCACCCCTTCAGAAGCCCACAAGTGGACCGCCTTAATTACAGCGACCGCCCACTCCACAACATTATCATAGTGAATTGAGCCCAATTTCAGTTTGATGACTTTTTTACGAGTTTTCGAGTCCCGTAATTTACGGGCCGTAAAACTCTCGAGTCTCGATAACAATGTTTTGGGGACGCCACGCAACTTCACTAAATGAAATACCTACCTTGTGTACTACCATGTTTGCCTAGTACAATGCGTGTTACCTTCCATGCTATGTTAGCCTAGCTCGTAAAATGCGTGTTGAAGCGCTGGGGCTGAATTCTGCTAACCATGGCTTTACTATGACAACCTTATCATCGCAGAATCGTTCGTAGATGAATGAAACTCTAGATAGAGGGTTCGGTGCTATTTGACGGAGAGACTGCTAGAAAGGTTTCAAACTTGAAACTTTTAACAAATATCCCTCCATCTATGTTTAGTTTCTTTCATCAAAGGTAAAATTACCAAATTTGTCATTTTGAGACGATACCGCTGTATCGTCATAAGATACATATATAAGCGTTAATTTAGTGGAACTGGAGCCTATGACACAGAAACGGATCCGCTGTGTGAATGCGCCCTTAGGTCACAGCGGAACCGTTTTTTATGGATACTTCCCTACTGCAAACAATCGTTTACTGGATCCGCGATTCTCTCGAGTGTGTGAACTCGCTCATACAATTACACGTTTCAATTATAAATACTAGTTCTAATGTGTTAATAGACTACATACGCGAACACGAAATAATACGGATTCAGCAAAACGGATTCTGTGTGCATGTGCCCTTAAATGAGTAGACTTGTTAGCGCTCGTGGTTCCGATCATATTTATCTAAAATTAAGCATATAACAAATATAAATAGAAACATGTAGGCAAATGCCTACTTAATTTAAAACAATCTGTTTTTTTAATGGTGAAAAATAACGTATTCTCTATCTATCTATCTAATGCCCAGTAATCACAATTTTAGTAGGTACTCATAATTTTCATAAATGTTGATGTTCTGTTTGAAATGAAACCAAGTCACAAACAAAATTCAATATTAATTTTATCGTAGTTAAAATAACTATTCGGTAGTGTGACCGAACCGTTTTCATAAAGCCAATTTCAAACAGATGAACCAAAAATGCGGGAGGCCAATGTCCAGCCGTGGACGTCGTCGACAATATGACAATGATGATGGACCAAAAAATAGTTCCAGAACACAAATATCAATTCTGATAAAATCTTATTTTCCCATCACAAAAACTTACTTACAAACGAAATAAAACAAAAAAGTAATTCTTAAAACAAAGTAAAACTAATACAGTGACCTTTCTCCGCCCCATAGCGCTTGGAAGAGAAATGCGCGAGTAAAAAGTTAGAAAACAAGAAACAAGCTGAGATATGGCGCATACAAGTTAGCAATCACAGTTACGACGGCATTTATAACGTAACAGGATGATGTCTGGACAAACATACAGACAAGGTAGGGATGGGGTATCGATATCTCGGTATTTGTCTTTCGTCATTTGATCTACGAAACCTATTTATGCCGATCAATAAGATCGTTCGTTTAAGATACATTTTACCTTCATATGAACAGTTTCATGTAAGACATTAGAAAAATATTAAAGAATTATTAAAGATGGTCATGATTCTTTGATAATTAATTTAATTTGACACAATCCTGTTAGTTTCAAGTAATGGAAAAAAAATTTAATCAAATAATTTATCAAACTATGGAGATGATTGATCTTTTCAAAAGAGTCTAGTTCGTTAACTAGGTTGCACCATGTGCAGGTTCGATTGACTTGGGAGACGAGATGTGGGAGTCCCCTTTACATCCCACTTCAAAAGATATGTATTGACAATGTCCTATCTTGGGTTCTGCATAATTTATGTAAACTATTTTCGTTTCCTATACGTTTATCACCTTGCAGCGCCCCTACCGGATAAAAAGGAACTATTTTTCTTCGTATGTCAGCGATCCAATAGTTTCATACGAGCTCTTCTTTCAGTTCGATTGTAATTTTAGAATGATTTGGGTATCTCGTTGCATTTTCCGCTCACATTCTTATTGAATTCGTCAAACAGTTTGTTCTAAACTTTATTTGTTGGATAAATAAATCTCTATTTCTATACCCCTAGAATTGTCAAAGGACATCCCTTCGAGGTCAAGTCGCAATAGCCTCCTGCTGTTCGCGCGATGAAACTTTCGCAGTAAAACATGAACGCTGTGACATGGAGCCACGCTTGTGACCACGTGAATAACTGGCTTTATTTGTTACTGGCCGTAGACCACTGACCTTATTACATTACTGAAATTAGACAAGACAAAGGAAATAAATAATAACATAAAGAAAGGAGGTACTGCCCGCGCCTTCGCACGCGCTCTTCTAGTAGCTTATGTCCGTCCCCTAGATATAATTTAACGTCCTACCGTATTTCATTAAGATCCATTAAGAGGTTTTTAGGTGTGAAAAAGTGATAGATAGACGAACAAACAGAGTTACTTTCGAATTTACTATATTTGAATAGATAAGTGTGTCTAGCCTAGTGCTCAGATTGATTGAAGTGATTTTTTTAGAAAGACAGAAGAAAATAAAGAGACAGAAAATAACTTTAGAACTTTGTTCTTTTACGTAGCATCACACTTATTTGGCGATCGTTTTTCGTCTGCCAAAGGCACTCTTTTTTGTATACTGTTCATCTTAGAGCAGCCAACTGGTCTCTGTACCCTCAGATAGTACGATTTGGTTATCATTGCTGTTTAGATAACACACTTTTTTAGCTTTTAGCTGTTTCGATTCGAATGCATATTGCAAAAAACTTTGCACGTTTCCACGTGATTAAATAGAAATTACTGTAATACCTAATCATCTTAGTCCACATCTTCATTTTCTCATGTGCGATATAAATAAAATCGTTTTTTTTTGTTCGTGCCTGTGCCGAGCACATCACTCTCCTAATAATTCCAGCGTGTCTGGCCTGACACAAGTCCCCGAATTCTTGTATATGATAAACTAGCCGCGGCTGGCGGTTTCACCTGCGTAGTTCCTGGGACTTCGTGGTTTAGTTGGTTAGAGCACACCCGTACTAAGGGTTGGGCGCGGGTTCGAGTCCCGCCGAAGTCGAAAATTTTTGGGAACTTATTTCATTTCTTAGATCCGTTCAGCCGTGATTGAGCAACAAACATCGATCCATCGATCTATCTAAACTTTCGCATTTATAATATTAGTGTACTAACAAACATAAACTATATGTCTATTTCATCCAGAAAAACTGTTAAATTACTTTCCGTCTATTCTCATCATAAGATGAAAATTCTTATTACGAAACTCAATCAACCGTTCCCCATTCCAGCCAGAAAGATATCGCAACAGAATTCTCGTAAAGCGGAAGCGAAGATTTTTGATCATTTCCAGAATTTTATGTTATAGATGTCATTTATGGCGCGAGAATTTGATGTCAGCCGGAAACGGGAGTTTGGTGCTGCTATCCATCACGCTGTATTACCACGATATGAATGTAGCTTATGGCGTCCAGAAATATCATTCGAATCTAACCATGTTGGTTTTTTAAGGAGTTGGTTCTGGAAATGTTATTTAAGCATCCAAGCAGCATTATTTAGTAGTAAACTAGTTAAATAATAAACATATAGGTAACATAAAACACTTTTATATATATATAATACGACCTCAGTGGCGCAGCGGGCGAGAGTCTGCCTGCGACGCAAGAGGTTGCGGGTTCGATCCCCGCCTCGGAACAAATTTGTGTACGATCTGCAGAAATTTGTTCCGTTGGTCTGGGTGTTTTCTATGTATAATAAAAAATATCTATCTATGTAATGTATAATATTACGTATATCAGTTATCTAGTACCCATAACACAAGCTCTGCTTACCTTGGGGCTAGATAATGCTGTGTGAATTGTCCAGCATTATTTATTATTTATTTATTTATTTATTTATATATATATAATGTTCTCTTACTACTCTAGTCTACTCTCTTTCTTACTACTCTACTAATACAAATACAAATCATTTATTGATAACACCAAGTTACAGGTCGGGAAGAGTAGGCAACATAAAAATTTACATTGACATAATTAATTGTAATAGTAAGTATATAATAATATTTCATATAATTCATATAATACTCTATAATATTGTTTTTCAATTCATTTTATTTTATTTCAACGTTTTTTGGTTAGGCAAAATACCTAATCAAAACCTACTTATTTTTGGTTTTCATTATTTACTATTCGTTTAAGTAAATAAACTAATTTTCAACTAACTGTATTGCCTGTGTTATAGTTATATACGCCGAGCGCTAAATTTCTGATTCTGAATAAATAACGAACATTGCAGTCTGGCTTCCTCGATACAGGCCTAGCCTAGTGAGGAAGCCGAAGGAAATCACTGTAGAAATAAGCTCAGCAAATTATGTACAAAATTAACTTTTTCGTGTGTTTTAGGTTTAAGTTTATCTACTAATCTATTTTGTATAATTTGCTGCAATAAACATTTTTTACTTATTTTTTTTACTTTACTTTTACTTAAGACAGACAAAGTTAAGACTGGTTTCGATCAAGCGCAGAAGAAAATTTGTGCCTTATACCTGTGTAACCCATTTGT
This sequence comes from Eupithecia vulgata, assembly GCA_946478455.1. Taxonomy (NCBI): domain Eukaryota; kingdom Metazoa; phylum Arthropoda; class Insecta; order Lepidoptera; family Geometridae; genus Eupithecia; species Eupithecia vulgata. The sequence continues at coordinate 2,597,304 of OX297869.1, read as the reverse complement.
AACTCAAATTAACGGACCAAACTTCCACCTCAAGGTAATGGATGAAGGGCCTGCGTGTCTTCGGAATACCTCACGTGGTACACGAGGATATAAACTACCTTTCTTTTGGGAAAAGACCTAGAATTGGAAAAGAACTAGCTCCGCTGACCAACCATAACAACCACAGAACTTCAATATAGTTGACGCATTTCATGACAGTAATTTAGCGCGTTTTTTTTTTGCGATTTTAATTAAGGCGCATACACCACCTAAACTAGCGCCGCCACCTACTTTGTTATTATTCTGTTTAACAAAGATATTTTCAAAAATCCATCTTCCAGTTTGTGATACTTATCATAAGCTTTTTTTAATGCCTCTGTAATAGTTTTATTCTATTAAGTTTAGGCAGAGATACGAAGTTGCCCTTGGTGGCCACCAAAATCTATTTTCGTATGGGCCTTAAACGTGAATTTTACCACTTGCTCTAAAGGTTTTTATTATCATTTGTTTATTGCGTGATATCATGGTACACACAAATTGACAGAATGTATCGACTATATAAGTACCTATAGACTACACAAAATATAATACCATTTCGAATGTTGCAATGGGAGACGGCCAGATATGTTATATAATACTAATTATTTTTATTGAACAAACACGGACGAGTTTAAACCAAATTTAAAGCACGTCTTCTGTGCGTCGTAAGTTAACAGTTATCCCGTGATCGCGGTATATTGCGGCGCATCGCCTTTACGACTCGCAAACGTAACGACAATAACGTTTTACGGTGGCGACAAACGCGAACGTTCACTTTAACACGCGAGTTAAGCGTTTCATTACTTAAATACGGATGTTGAAAGTGTTAAAGGATATCATACCTCTAAGGTTCTAGAAATTATTTAAAATCATCGTTTTATTGCAGAGGTCCCATGGCCACCTCCCGGATCCATCATCAAATCAGCTCCATCATAACATTGCATTATCATCAGATTTACATCGGCATAATATCAAATACAGCTTAACTGGAAAACTCTCACTTGTAAGATTTTATTACAGACAGGTGAAACCACAGAGCAAGGAAATATGTAAATATAAATAAAAGCTATTACTTTTTATTTATTTCTTATAAGGACTATAATTCCCGCGCGATTAGAATGGGACGAAAACTTGTCAAAGTCAATATTACGTCACATTTCTCATACAATCCGCGCGTTCTCAAAATGAGTTGAATCCTTGTCAGATTAAATTTTTAAATACGTTCTGAATACTTTCACCATCTCATTTTGAACGCGCGCAGATTTTACTGTAGAATCAGGGGATGTTTATCCCCTGATTCTACAGTAAAATCTGCGCGCGTTCACACAGCTAACGTAGAATTTAGGAAACGTCTTCGTCGTAGATCGTCTACGCCCCGTAGATATGCTACGCCGTAGCCGCGTAGCTCATCTACGCCGTAGCACGTGCTACGAGCTACGCCGTAGCAAGTGCTATGAGAAATAACAGACTGTTTTGTATAGCACTTACTAAAGAGCTAGTTAACTTACCCCCATGGGTAAAAAGGAGGGGAAGTTGAAACAAACTACTGATCGTTTTCTGGGACATCATCATCATCAGCCTATATCTACACGATGCATGTATGCTTGTATTAAAAGTAGTAAAAAACCAGTAGCCCGTTAATTCGCATACGAACCAACATCGCTCGCTGCGCCACAAAGGTCGCCAAATGCGCGGGTGAAAACATGTCTTTACTGACGTTTTTTTTATTATTCTATGCTAGCTAGTTTACTGAAAGAACCAGCTATAATTGAAGCGCTATAGCACTTTATAACCAAAGTTTCAGAATGTCAGTAACTATCTTACATTATGAAGGCAATGAACATAACTTGTACACTCAACTCACTGGCACTATAAAATTGTAAGCCGCTTCGCTGAAGTAAGTTTTACTGCTGCGAACTAGTTTTAGAAAATTAAAGCGAAATTGGTTTGTTTTTCAGATGTAATTGGAATTTACGAAGATAAAAATTTCTTACAATACGTAATAAAACGTGTAACATGATCGTCATATTTGAAAAATATTTTCCAGACAACCTTAAAATGGACAAGAGCATGACATGAGCTAAAATGGAATTATAAGAATTAACTACCGTGGCTTTCACGAATTATTTTGAAGTGACTTAATTATGGGACGAAATATGTAGATTATCAAACACAAATATTTGATCAAAAATCTTCCAGCCAATCTGACACTGACTGAGATGTTTCAAACAACACATGTCATGGAGTTGCAACAGTTTAGACCAACTGTCTGTAGCAATAGTTAGCAATCGGGTAATTAGCAGCAGCAACACGCGTCGGCAATGAAACGTTGCTGGCGTTGCCGCAGAGATACTACACGCACGTGGTTGCTGCCGAGCTGAATTATAATGTCAAGGAAATAGGTATTCTAGCTCAGATTAAAGACAGTAGCGATTAAGCTTTTGTAGACTTTTGCGTATAGATATAAAAGGGGATGTTGTTCTATGGAACGTGCGTTGTCTGTATTTTTATCTCGTTTGAAGGTTATTTATTACTCCTACGAACTGATTTATGGGCCTATGTGGTCTAGACTTAGTTCTATGCAAATTTTCCTATCCGTTTAGTAGTTTTTCTAGTATAACTTCTCAAGGTTTGCTGGAAGAAAATTCTTATACAGCGTTAAGCTCGCCTACGAGTATGTACATAACCTATTAGATAAGTTCATATTATGTATTATTGTGTACAATAAAGAATTACAGAATGTATAATTTTTGGACTAAGTGTTTCGGTGGTGAGCGAAGCCAGCTTGTCAACACTTCCATGGCCCTGGACGCACATGTGGGCACCATCACTGGGCGGCGCGGCGTAGGCGGCGTGCCCCGCGGGTCTCCCATGTGGGTCGCACCGCAGTGGCTTGGCAGTGAATGCGTTAAATAGTTGGTAAAAGTAATTTTGCACAGAAGCTACTCTTACTAAGAAGCAGGCATGGACGAAAAATATCTACTTGTTCATATAAATATACATGTTTCTACATACAACAATGTGGCAAAAATAAAAGTGAGTTTTTCTTAATTAAATAAACAATATTTAAGAGATATGGATGATATTTAAACTATTTCCTGAAATAGTTAAAATGACAGATGAGTAATTTAACTATTTAACTAATAATTACTTAAAATACAGCATAGAGTAACGACAAATGAAACAACCGAACCTTAGTGCGTTATTCCGCTACGCTCCGCGACCAATCTGTATGCAAAGCGATGCATATCTTTACAAATATCGCTGGCCGCAATTAGTGGTGGAATCTCAATATGCCATGTATGCCACTGTGTATTCCAGTGTATGCCATGGGGACCGTTATCTGTGCAATAAAGATGCCCGTTGCGTTTGGATAGCATTGTTTGCTGGGATGCTATTTGGGCCTATTGCTACTGGGAACGATCAGGAATTGCCAGGAACGACCGATCGTATCACCGTTCTCACAGAGCCTTTACACTAGACACAAATTAATATTAGAAGATATGCACACGTTACCTTCTCTATAAGGATCAAACGATTTGAGTCTCAATCTATTTCTAAGGCTATTCGACTATAATACCACAGAGGTCGAGGTTCCAGATGAAGGATAGAGACATGTAACAACAATGCGTTTTTTTGTGTGTTTAATCACACAAAAAACATAATTAAACCAATTTAAAAAAAAGGTTGCACATTTTTTGACATAACACAACACAATACAATACAATTCAAAACTCTCAACAATTTGTATGTAGATCACAAACTATAGCAAAAGAAACTCAAACATTAACAAACATAAAAGTACAATGGCGACCTTATCGCTTAGAAGCGATTCCATCTAGGAAACCTTTATTATCTATCAGTGATTTTTAATGATAAATCTAAACTAGACTAATTGACATTTATATAGAATTATTAATGTAAGTAATTGTTTTTGTTATTGTGCTTATTGTTCTGGCTTTAAGTAGACTAAGCACGTGGCTATTTAAATAATATATAAATACATTGCTGCGCCCTTACAGGGTACATGTACCTACCACTAGGCTAACATCATCTAGGCTAAAATTGTAATAATGTATGTGTATGCAATAAAATAAATGAAATGAAATGAAAGTGATACGCTCTCCGATTACAATATTTCTGCTATGCCACCCCACAGCTAGCTGAACATAGGAATCTCCAAAGGCACCTTCTCTTATCTTAAGGGAGTATATTTCTTTGTTTTATGGAAATGGATGTCAAAATGGTGGTCGCGTAATAATATCAACCGAGACTTGAAAATAGGAGGAAGTCTTGTTTTCACTCGATCTTATGCTAAACTAGTCCAATAAAGAACTAGAAGATCTAATGAATAGTAAAGCTGCACCTGTAAGTATTTAATGTAAGTTAACTGGGACGACAGCGCCGCTGTGCAGTTGTCGCGAACTAATGAAACAGCGATCGTGGACAAATAAAGGTGGTGTTAGACAGGTGTTAGTGAACAGCTGATTCAGTGAAAAAATTTTAAAACTGTACGAAGGTTGCAGGTACAAAATGGTCCAGGTTTATCTATTTATCTTTTATTACAAAATAGGACACGGAAAACCTACTGGAGATATTTACGTGATAGTTCACGCAAATAATCCCACACACACCACACATTTACACGTGGAAATTAATGGCAACATTTTGATAATTTATTAAGTTTTTATAAAATTATGTATGTTTTATTGAATCTACTTAGTCTATAGAAGTGATTTTCCACCAGGCAAGAACAAAACCCCCTAACACAGGTATCTCTATACAAGGGGATTTTCAAAGCAATTTAAAGATTTATATATAAACTATTTTATTTTATTATAAGTTATACTACGTCGTTATCTATCCCATGCATGGAGTTCTACGAACTGAGTGAGCTAAAATTGTGTCCACAAACAGCGGAGGTGGGTTGTAGAATGGAACTATCCAGTCGCGAAGAACACTCCAGATTAATTACTGGCTTTAATCCGGGTCCAGGACTAGGCGTTTAAAACGGTCAACAGTGAGCTTCATTACCAGCCTGAGCTCTTTATTGTGCACAAAAGTGTGTACAAGAGGAAAGTTGTTACTTTAATTTAGGTGTTAGGTATATATATTAAGGTTGATTTTATATGAAGAGGAATGTTGTTTAATTCAATTTGGTATATTATTATAATTAAATATATAAATTTATTTCCATAAATACAAAATTTGGTATGTAGATACATATTCACAACATTTGCGCTAAAAGCAAACACAACCGTTTACTTTTCAAAGCCTACACGACGTAGAGTTTGAATCTTGGACATCTAATGATTTTTTGAACGGGACATTAATAGAGTTGCCGACCGATAATGTACCTACAGAAAAATATTATTTATTTTATTTTAATTCATTGGCATCAAAGATAGTTTTGTGTAAAATGACCATTTTCGTGCCGACAGATTTTTTTCGCCAATCAGTGAATGAAAGTACAAAAAATCAAATAAATATGTAAATTCCCATTTTCGTGCAGCGACAACAATTTATGCTCATCCAAAAAAATTCCTGAATAATAATACTAATGCCGCTGTCTAAAACAATTGACAAATTCGTCTATTAATAACAAAATTTTATTCTTCTTAAGAAAGAAAATTACAATCAAACACTAGAATTAAATCAAAACTAGTATTTACAATATTAACAATTGAGCTAACTGCAGACTGTTGCAAACAGTCTGCAGTCAGTTTAGTCTATTAATTGTATAGCACAAATGTAACTGCATACTACAAGTAACAGAACATACAAATAATACATTTTCTACAACCAAAATGCATTAGTTAGTTGCAATCTTCAGCGATGCACGCCTAGAGTCGTAAAGCGTTGACGTGGGGACATTAAACGCGTTTTATACACCCTCCAGAGCAAGGAACACAATTTCATTCGTTAATTAAGTACAGAATACGTGTACTTTCTAAATATTAGCAAAGCACGTGTGCTTCTCAAGCCATCATTGTTGTATTTAGAAGGATTTGACTTGCTGATGATTACACAAAAAAAAACATCTACGACGACTTCGGCGTGCAACAACCTGTCTGTTTGTTTTATATTTTTTCTCTCACATTAACACAATGTGAAAGTTTGTGAAGATTGATGGATGTTTGTTACTCTTGTTTGATAATGATGAAACTTGGAATGTATATAGTTTGTGACCTGGATTAGCATATAGGCTATTTTTACTTACCACGAGAGCGTAGCCGGGGGCGGAAGCTAGTGTTTATATAAACATAGAGGCAGACCGCACTCTAACACCGTGCCCACCGCCACGTCACCGAAACGACACCGATAACAATATTTCTTTTACGACAAATTCAATATAACGTGACATGATGTGCCAGCAATTCAAAACATTTTTGAACTTATCTACACATTGCCGTCACACTACGCCGTTCGCCAGGTTTTTTGTCTTACATCTCGTTCTCGACGACATACCGGTGACGGTGGCGGTGGACAAAGGGAGTTAGCCACTAGTCTCTAAGTCTAAACCTACCATGTTAGCAATACCACGGACAAGAGTTAGTTTTAGTAAGTATTGCTTTAGCTGCAAATAAAAAATTCCACACTCAACAATGAAGGTCACAGTACATAGGCATCAATTTATATTTAGCTGGTACTGGGCGGATGGCTCTCCGGAGCCTCGTTCGTCGCCGCCCCGTTAAGCGGCCCGCCATTTATTAGGCGGGATTTATGGGCATCGTACCCGCGCTCGCTTGTCTTTGGATGAAAGAATTCTGTGTAATCAAGGAAGTTTCATGGTCATAGGGACCTTTGCCTACACAGACATTGTACAAATATTTTATCTGACGACTTCTCTAATGCGGCTGGCGAAGGTTTACCTGCGATGCAGGATGTTGCGGGTTCATGGTGGTCATTGATGAAAAGTTGCGAGGGTAGTCATTCAATTTTTGAATAGGAATTTTCTAGTTTCAAAGTGGAGATCGTAAAAACATTTGCCTCGAGGCGGGAATCGAACCGGCAAGCTCCTGCGTCGCAGGCAGACCTTCGCCCACCGCGCCACAGAGGTCGTCGTTGTGTGAATTGACTTTGTTTATTTGTCTGAGCTACTTGTACATTGTTTGCAACAGTCTGCAGTTAGCTCAATTGTTTCAATTGCAAATACTAGTATTAATTTAATTGTATTATTTGATTGTAAATTATCTTTCGTAATAAAGCTTTGTTTATTTTTTTTATATTTTTATAAGAGCCCGTAAAGTCTTGGCGAACAGTATTTTGGCGTGAAAAAAAACAAACATCATCCATCCATCTAAACAATCGCTTTTATTATATTAGTGTGATTATAAAAGTACAGGAACAGCTGAAATAACCCATAATCTACAACACAAGAAGTAAATCAAACAAGAGCTCGTAAGCCTAAACCGAAACATTAATTAGAATACCTACCCCTTTCCCATTACTTAAGCTTACGATACGACACTCAAGGCCTGGTGGAACGTCTCCCATACAAACAGTTCCCTCTTGGTCTTCAACAGTCAACTGTAACCTCCGAATTCTCAAACATTAATTAGATATGAGCACGGATAAAGTCGCGATTTTTTGGCAGTTTTTCATTCAAATACTATCAAAAGATGCGAGTTCAGACGTGTTTTTTTATTGGGGATGGCCAAGCGTTTTTTACCACCATTACACTTATGTAAGAGACGATGTTCCCTAAGATGGGGGGCAAGCTAAAATTTAATTCAGTATTCGATGGTCAATATATAAAATTCTAAATAATTTTCCTTGCATTCGCGGAACAAAGAACATGACTTTCAAGAATAAGAAATATATTTTTTATTGGTTAACAATACAAAAGAAAATACAGTGATAAAAGAGAATTAATGAGGAAAAATAACAATGTGAACCAAAAGGCTGCCACTCAGCCTGTGCTGCGGGAGCTTGGGGAGCTCTGCAGCGCTGATCTTCCGGAGCACCTTAGCGTAGAGCGCGTCACCTTTTTGATCACAATCTCACCTGAGGGAAAGTGAAGTTGTGGGCGACGATGTATCACGAAAGTATAGAAGATACCTATTCACTCTTGTCTTGAAGACTGGGTGTCTTCAAGACAAGAGAGATTATAATTCTCCGTTCGCAGTTATCATCAGATTTAAGTTTTAGTCGGAAATGATAAGCACTCTCGTTCCTTAACGCTTCTTAGAATTAAGAAACACAATTAATAATTGTTAGATAGATTTATCATAAACAATAGTAACAAAAGCTCTACAATTAGCTGGTGAATCTCTATTTATTGTTTGTATGGAAAGCGATCCACCTTATGCAAAGTTATTCACACGCAAACAAATCGTACTCATATCTTTAAGACGCAGCGAAATTGTTGAACGTCTTAGAAATTGTGAACGTCTTAGACATTATTAAAATCGTTCAGACGGCGTTATTACGATTGACATACACATAATACAACTTCCACCGATGAGATATGAGACCTAGATTTCCATAGAGTAACGCACAGAAGGGACACTGAAAATAACACGTGAATATTATTATATGTATTAAATTCACGTGTTATATTCATAACACTTGAATATTATTATATTCGCGTTTGTATTTTGTATTCGTATGTCTTTATTAATCAAAAACTTATACTATTCTTATTTATTGACTATAAACCATAGTTTTGTCTAGTGTCTCCAGTTACACCGTGTTGCTACTATACATTTGACAAAAAGTTTTCTATACTAAATATAAGTATTATCATAAACAAACTAAATCTAAGTAAGTACATACCTAACATTATTAGCAGCTGAAACAAATAGTAGGTAATATAACTAATAGTTAAATATATAGTTATTAACTATGTAAGTAGGTAATATAACTATATAACTACCACTAAAAGCTAAGACAACACGTGCAGCTGTCACGTGTTATAATTATATTCAATTCAATAACGTTTATTACTTTAGGCTTACAAAATAAGCACTTAGACAAGTCTACTAAAGTAAGGTTTATAGACAGGTTTATAAATAAAACCATGTATACCTTTTCACGCCCTAAACGACTGAATAGATCTTAATGAAATTTGACAGGAAGGTAAATAGTATTCCGGGGACGGACAAAGGATGCTTGAAAAGCGCGGGCGAAGTCGCGTGCAGCATCTAGTGTACTATGAAATGTACATATTATACAAAGACATAAAATTTACTATCAGTTGAGAGATTTTTTTTGTTATACATAAAAACACCCTGAACTGCAGATCGTACAGAACAGACACTTGTGCCGAGACGGGAATCGAACCCGCCTCTACGATGATCACTATTAAATTAAATTAAATTCATTTATTAAATCAGACAACATAATAAGTCCATTTTATTGTTAGTGGGCTGTCTCAAAAACTATGTTAAAACACAAGGAACGTACAAATACATAAATATTACGACATGACAAAGGTGTAAGGACCCCTACGCTTGTCCTCATCAAGCTGTCTACCCGATCCCCAATTGACCCTGTACTTGATCAGGACCCGAATAAAGGCCTTCAATTATTGGCAGATCGTAACCATCTGGAATGACCTGCAGGATGCTGTTGGAACTGCCTCGCACTCTGCTAAGCAATGAGGCAGTTTTCTTACGGATAATGGCGTGAAAAACATCGACTCTTGCCTCCGCAAACACTATGTCCACGACCTCTGATGTCCTGTGATTCATCTCCAGAGCCGCCTTGGCAGCGCGACGGCACTTACTAAGTATGCTTCAGTAATCACTATTTATTATCTTATTGGATTTGTTTATGGGATCTTTCTGGCAATGTGGAACCTATATTTCTGACTTACAATCGTCTATAAACTGTTTTGGACTAAATAAATAACAAAATTATGTACATTTACATATGTAGGTATGCAGATTATATCTTACTCAAGAGATTATCGCAAGAGGTTGCGGGTTCGATCCCCGCCTCGGAACAAATTTGTGTACGATCTGCAGAAATTTATTCCGTTGGTCTGGGTGTTTTCTATGTATAATAAAAAATATCTATCTATGTAATATATAATATTACGTATATCAGTTATCTAGTACCCATAACACAAGCTCTGCTTACCTTGGGGCTAGATAATGCTGTGTGAATTGTCCAGCATTATTTATTTATTTACTAGGTGCTGCTCGCGACCTCGCTCGCGCTTTTCAAGGAGCCTATGTATAGACATATGTAACTGTTTCCGAGTCTATTCACTTCTAACAAACAAATCTTTCCCCTTTACAATATTATAGTATGACTTGTGTGAAGACTTGTCTTAGCGAGACGAACAAAAGGGTAGAACAAGTGGGTTTTTAATAATTTAAGAATATTTTTTTTCTGTTACCTACATGCTATCTTTGATATTACGTTTTATTAAAAAAAAATTTTTAGCGCAAAAGGTTAACAAAAGAGTAAAAAACCAACCTTTTCTAGTGGTTATAGATAGATAGATAGATAGAAAATTCTTTATTGCACACTTAAAGCTAAAACAATTATATCATAAGTGACAATTAGCGGTCTTATCGCTCAAGAGCGATCTCTGCCAGACAACCTGGTATGGATAGGATCATCGGATATACATGGGGTAAAATCTGTGTGCATCGGATAGTACTACTTAGACATATTATACATATATTTACTCAACATTATATACCTAATGTATATATATAAATATAAATACATACATACTTATCTTATATAGTTATACTTGTGCCTGAACTAGTAAAACCTGTATCTCAGACGAAAAGTGAAGTTAAATGTAAGAGAATTTATTTATTTAACAGCAAAAAATAATTACAACTAATATTTACACTTACATCTATTTACTAAAAATCTAAGCCGTCACCAGAAGGCCGAGTGCCCAGAATGCTGGCAGCATTGCCACGTTGAATGGCAATGCTAATTCGTTGACCGAAATAAAAACCAGCATTCCGATCACCTGTGGACTCTATTAGTAGTTTTGTAAGATCTTTATAGATAACGTGTGCCCCAAGTTAAATGTTAATTTTTTGATTATAATTTACGTAAATCTGTACAAATTCGGAGTAAGTAAAACAAACACGTTCCATAAATAAATAAAGCTGGGCAATCCACACGGCATACATATTCTAGTCCCAAAGTAAGCTTAAACATCCATTTCTTGGTTTTAACAAAGTCTACTTGAAGCCAGCACCAATAGCTTCACATTTAAGTTAAGCTGGACCAGCTAATTCAATAAGTTTGTGTTAGATCCGCCGCAGCAAAGGCAAAGAAAACTTTCCTATCAGACGTAAAAGCGCCTTGAACTTTGAGCTGTTACTAGAATAAAAACAAGTCACCAAGTCTTGGATAAGTGCTCGCTTAACTCGCCGACTGGTTCCAGTGACTCGCTGAGGTAGTTAGATAAGGGCTAGTTTACATTAGATTAAACTTTATTAAGAACCATCACACCCATTTCTTATATAGAATTATCGTGTTTATGGGGATATCGGAGTACATGGGTCATCTAGTATCAATAACACAAGCTTGATGCATCTCGCTAGACGATTCTGTGTAAAAATCACTAATATAATCTTTTTCTGCGACGCAGTAAGTTGCGGGTTCGATTTCCGCCTCGGGACAAATGTTTGTACGATCTGTAGTATTTTTTTCAATTTATTTACATATGTTACACAGTAATTGCTTATTTTATTTAAAAGCTAACTTAAACCTAATATTATAATATTAACCTGATATTTGTTCCGGGTGTTCTCGGTGTTTTCTATCTACACTAATGTTATAAAGAGGGAATATTTATATTTTTGTATGTAACGAATAAACTTAAAAACTACTGGACCGATTTCAAAAATTCTTCAAAAACTTTTGAATTCAATCCAGACCGTGAGGAAATTCTCGAACAAACACGGTTAGCCGCACTTTGCGCTACTTTTTTAGGGTTCCGTGCCAACATGGCTTTTTATCTTAGCTACAAACGCGACGGAACACCCACATTTTGATACAGGACGACCTCTGTGGCGCAGCGGGTAAACGTCTGCCTGCGACTTTTGTTGCGGCTACAAATCCCGACTCGAGACTTATTTATATTATGTACATCTTATACTCTCTCTAAATACATCTAATACGTATAAAGCTAAGTAAGCAGCTTAAGTAGCTTAAGTTAAGCTCTGCTTAACTTAAGGCTAGATAATGCCGTAAGATTTATCCAGAATTATTTATTTATATTTATTTATTTTTGCTCTCGGCTCTGTATCTCTTCAACCATAGATAGCAAGATAATTTTTTCACTGAGTATTCGTGTCACTATAAAAATAAATAAATAAAAATAAATAATGCTGGACATTTCACACAGCATTATCTAGCCCCAAGCTAAGCAGAGCTTGTGTTATGGGTACTAGATAACTGATATACATAATATAATACAATACATAGATAGATTTTTTTTATTATAAATAGAAAACGACCAGAACACCCTGAACAAATGTCTGCAGATCGTACACACATTTGTCCCGAGGCGGGAAACGAACCCGTAACCTTCTGCGTCGCAGGCAGACCTTCGCCCACCGCGCCACAGAGGTCGTCAAATGGCCTATGGCCACTACCTTTTATCAGCTCGCTAAAATCGACTGTTGACCCAATAACAATAAAAGCAACAAGTTATGTGTAGCCCTCGTCTTCAGATTAGGTATTTCTCTTAAGGCCACTGTGTTGTTGGCTTTGGGCCCCACGCATGCCTGGAGGCCCCTATATGGACCGGGTCACTATATTGCCAGAGATCATGAAAATGAGACCAAGAAGTTGTATGATATACCTACGGAATCCTAACTACGATATCTATTTCTCGGGGTAGCAGGAACCCGTAGTGCGCTAGTCCTACTCTCACTTAGCCTTTTTTATTTCAAATGCACGGATATTTGGTTTCACCCGCATTTTGCGGGTAGTTGGTATTTGTTGACAATGGAATGTTTAGCTTTGCACCGCCGACCCGCGAATGTAAATAGTTATTGCGGTATTTCATTACGTTACTCATTTATAAACACTGCGCAATTAAAATTGTCAAAGTAAATATTTTACGTTGCATTTTTCACTTCTTGCGTTATAAAATAATGGAAGCGAGAATAATCAATAACCACATATTTTATTTGATAACTCTTCCAACTCTTCCCGTGGGTGTCGTAAGAGGCGACTAAGTGACATACACCGGGGGGCGGGCAGCAGCACCTCATGCAGAACAGATCTACCACCGAACTGTGATCCCGAACCTGCATGCCCAGCGTGGGGATTATGGACCATTATAGGCTGTTGAGGTTGAGGTTACATGATAATTCGGTAAAAAAATGGATTCTACGCGCTTATTTTGTTAGCCCAAATAAATAAACGCATATGATCGAGATTCTTTTGACTAAAGTTTTTGGCATAGTCAGCAAGCTGTCAAAATAAGATCGCACCTTGTCAATGTAAACGTCCGACCGCCGCGTTTTTTTACCGAACTGGCTATCGCACGCGGCTTCGCACGCATTTTCCGGGATAAAAAGAAGACTACATTTTACTAGGGGTCTAGAATTTACATCTATGCAAAAACTCAGCCCAATCTGATTTAATCACGTTCGGTTCGTATTCGTTATTTACGTTCCTCATTCGCCGTGATATGTATTTTGTTTCACGATATTCATTTACCGTGAATATGTATTCGGGATTGAATTAAACGGGAAGCGCTACGATGTATGTGTAATTAATGAATTGCCCTTTCTGAATTTTATCCTGGTGGAAGAGAAACAATACCATGGTTTAAAAGCTGTACTATAAAACTGGTATTTTATTAACATGGTAAAAAACGTTTGTAAAACAAATCAATCAAAAAAAGATCAAATCCATAATGATGCTTCTGTTAGATAGAATAGGACACTCATTCTGTAGTCTATGGAAGTCAAAAGAAGCTAATCTAACGCACTAAAGTCTAGAACTACCAAATCTAGCAAACTATCAGCGAATCTAGCAACAAAAGCCTTCGAGGGGGAACGTAAAGCGAAATTGATTCGGACAAAGTGGGCCTGGGCGGGCGGATATCGAAAGCTCATTTCCGGTGCGCGGCGCGCTTCCGCCCAGGCCTCGCTGGGCGGGAATTCACCTTGTTGCAGCCCTGTTTACCACTCGCCCGAGGCAGCCCTGTATAAATGTTAAGCCAATGTATTTCAGGTGCATTGTTTGTGTGAATAGAGAAGTGTATTGTATTTTGGGGATATTTAATATTTTATTTTGATTGTACGAGTAAATAAAATCAATAAATAGCCGACTATAGACTAAGTACTTATACAGAGCAAAACCATATAAAAAGGTGTTTGTACATGTACTCGTACAAGCTCTGCTGAGAAAAGATTGCAATGTAGGTAACAAAAAAATATTACCTACATTGTAACTACTTAACGCATTTACTGCCCAGCCTTGGCAGTTCAAAACGAAGGAGCGCGCCGCCAAAGACGGGCATGTGCGTCAATGAAAATGGAATGTATTTTGGTATCTTTGTAATAGATATTTTTTGTAACACTTTACAAAAAATATCTATAACAAAGATACCAAAATACATTCCATTTTCATTGAGTTTTGAATGTAATCATTTTAGCTACTACAATTTCAATGTGTGAGTCTTGTAATTGCCTTATGATCATTATATCAGCCCACACAAGTCCACACACACACGGGTCTATGGCCAGTCGCTGGACATAGGCCTCCCATATACGACGCGACAAAAGCGGTCCTGAGCCGATTCCACTCATCGACTCCCTGCGACCGCTACGATGTCATCTGTCCATCGAGTTGCTGGTCTCCCAACACTCCGTTTCACGTTGCATTGCGGCCTCCACTCGGGAACCTTTCCTCCCCAGCGTTAATCAGTTGTGTTGCCTACAATTTGTTATTCCACACCCAGTTCCTATGTTCCTACATAAGGGTAAGTTAAGTAGTTTGCGTGTAAACTTGATTGCTTCGGTTTGTTCGATTTTATCTTTTGTGAAAAAACTTTGTTCTAACTTGCTCGTGATTTGGGAAAAGATAAGACTTTGATTAACAACTATAATTACTTAGATTTTTTTGATGGTGAAGTTTTGTCAAATTTAATCGGAAATGTGTTGTTGAACCTGATGGAATTATGTTTCTTCTATAATAAAGTTTGTAACTCTTTTGACATGGACACTGGTAGAGTTGTGGCAAGTACAGGGAGCCATAAAATAAGAAGTTGAAGTTGAATCAAACAAAATTAACGTGATGATTATGAAGCAATATTTTCATTTGACGAGTTTTTGCCAAATACGCAAAACATTTTACATTTTGTTAAATAATTAAAAGAGTATCGGACCACTATGAGAATGCAATGAGATTGAAATTCGGAAAATTTGGAGATGCGAAAAACCCTACCGGATTCCGGACGAGATTCCATGTATTTTCAATGACAATTTTAATTCCGTGCATTCTGTATTCTCAAAGACAGTTATGTAGTTTTTATTTCAGTTAAGTCTGCGTTACTTTCAGTTAACTAATTTCACCTTTGCAATTGTGTTAAAATAAATGATTGTTAAAGTAATCTTATGTGACCACATAACAAGGTTTTTTTCTGAAAAGCAGAACAATTATTCATAAATTCAGTTCATCAGCGAAAACAAAATCTTCCCGGGCGAAGCTGTGGGCACAGCTAGTTAGTAACAGTATAGATCAAGGACTATATTTGGGGTAAGTAAATTATACTTACCCCAAATATAGTCCTTATTAAATCGATCAGCAAATATTTGTTCAGGGAATCTGGTCGTTTTCTATGTATACTAAAAATATCTATATAAATTAAATTAATTAATTAAATTAAATTAAATAATGCTGGACAATTCACACAGCATTATCTAGCCCCAAGGTAAGCAGAGCTTGTGTTATGGGTACTAGATAACTGATATACGTAATATTATACATTACATAGATAGATATTTTTTATTATACATAGAAAACACCCAGACCAACGGAACAAATTTCTGCAGATCGTACACAAATTTGTTCCGAGGCGGGGATCGAACCCGCAACCTCTTGCGTCGCAGACAGACTCTCGCCCGCTGCGCCACTGAGGTCGTCCCTATAACAAGTGCCTGCGGGGTTATCCATTAATTACCGGACACCCTGTATATAGTATATAAATGTATTGTATTATTTTAAGTAGGTATATCAGTTATCTAGTACTTTACAGCGTGGTGCAATGCAGCCAGCGTCTTGGGCACGCTTCCGACTGATATTGATATGTAATAGTTGAGCTACCTATAGATTGTTTGCAACTGTCTGTTTCAATTGTAAATACTAGTTTTAATTTAATTGTATTATTCGGATCGATAAAGCAAAATACATTCCATGCATTTCATCCACATTACATTTTATGAACTGATAACCGCTGGGGAGTAAAGGTTCTCGAGTGGCGGCCACGATACAACGCGAAACGGAGTGTTGGGAGACCATCAACTCGATGGACCGACGACATCGTAGCGGTCGCAGGGAGTCGATGGATGGAGGCGGCTCAGGACCGCTCTTTGTGGCGTCGTATGGGGGAGGCCTATGTCCAGCAGTGGACGTATATGGGCTGACATGATGATGATGATGATGATTCGGATCGATATTTCTTTGTTAATAAAGAGTTTATTAATTAATGATTATTGAACCAAATACGTTTGAATAGAGCCATGTCACCGCTATGCAGCTTGCGATTGGCACACAATGCAATATAATAAACAGTGGATAGCGAACAATAGAGAACAATAGAATGCAACGTGGCAATATAGTGGCCCTTTGTGCCGCTGCCGATTCAAGTCAGGCATCGGGTACACTCGGCCGAGTAAAGCGACGTTGAATAAAAAGGTGGAGGATCCAGCTAGGTTGGGCCGCGTTTGGCAAACTACGTCGAATCTTCTCGTCAGCCATACCCCAATGCTTGAAAACGAAAGTTTTCTATCAGTGCGTCCTACCCGTCATGCCTGGAGCTGAGACGAGACGTGGACACTCACGGTAGGGCTGGTCCACCAGTTTAAAGTCGCCCAGCGAGCTATGGAGAGAGCTATGCTCAGAGTTTCTCTGAAGGATAGGATTCGTAACGAATTCATCCGACAGAGAACCAAAGTCATCGACATAGCTCCAAGAATTAGCAAGCTGAAGTGGCGGTGGGCCGGCCTTATCTCGCGTAAAACCGATAACCGTTGGGGTAAACGTGTACTTGAGTGGAGACCGCGACTCGGCAAACGTAGTGTAAGTAGATATTTGCGAAAGACTGCTGGAAGATGCTGGATGTGGCAAGCTGAAGACAGAACCATCAATAGTTTCTTTCTCACCTCAAAAGCCTATAATGGTCCACTGCTGGATGCAGGCATCCCCCTGATAATCACCTTCTTGGCTTTTATCTCATATACAGTTTCTTTTATCAAAGGTAAATTGCCAAAATGTGTAATTCTAAGACGATACTATTGATAAAGTGGAGTGGTAAATTTAGTGGAATTAGTTTAGTTTAAAGCGTTTATTTGTAACTAAAACTTATAATAAACCTACAATTACAAAGACTTAAATCATTATACACAAAATTTAAATGTAGAAACGATGAAGATACTTATTAACGTCTTAGCTACAAAATGGTCCCAACTCAGCTTATGCAGGTATTTGACAGAAAATAACCTGCGCTGGTTTTCTGGTTATTTAGTAACCATAATATTTCGGATCCGTACGCTACCCGCAATCCAACAAGAACTTGACCGGTTTTAGATATCTATACTAATATTATAAGTAGGGAAAGATTTGTTTGTATGTTTGTTGGTTTGAATTGAATAGGCTCTGAAACTACTGGACCGATTTGAAAAATTCTTTCACCATTAGAATCCTTAATATATACATTATCGCTGATGAACATAAGCTATAGAACATACCCGTGCGACCGACCGCTGGTTGATATAATTGTTTAACAAAGTACGGGACACGTCTAGAGTTTACGACGAGACATTTTTACTATTATTATTTTTATAATTTCGTAAATTTTCGTAGTAGTTTTAGTGGCCGACTGTACCCTTTGTAACTGGTCCACCGAAGCACAATAGGTGTTGCACAGAAGGTAGGTATGTACATATATGTACAAAATTGAATTGCAATATTTATCGGCGCTCGACTGAGGTTCTACCATTCAGGAATACATTTATTACCATCTTTTGTTGGCTGACTGTATACGGCTTCAGTACAATTCACTCGCTGTCTTCCAAATTGAAATGGCTACAATTTTATTAAAATGGTTCTTGTTTCATTCGGATAAATTATGTGATCTATAAGTGTTTTTTGTGAGAAATTTATTCATATAGAACTAATAGAACTAATAGTACATAACTATTAGTTCTACAAACAGTAGACCTCGCGAGCATTTAACCTTTTTCCAACAATAGTTAGTAGTTTGATATATTAATCTTCGAAATAAATATCATAAATCAGACATGTTCGTTCAGTAGCATTAGCGAAATATATAAAATTGATATCTTACCTGCGCAACCTGCAAGCATACGAAGACGAAACATGTGGCCGGGCTATTACATTTTTAAATTTAGATATAAGGTTTATTTTTGTTATTTTTTTTAGTGCAATAAAGTATTCATTCATTCATTCATTCCATAGTACCTACCTACTCTCGAAGTGTTACATTACAAAGATGTTCTAATAGGCACTGTACGGTAAATGCTCTCATGCTCATTATTGCATTTTGCAGTGCGATTTTGCTCGTCATTGCGAAAATCCTCATCAATTCCTTACCAAATGACTATACAATACAATACAATACAAAACACTTTATTGTACACCAGAAAAAGAAAAACATTACAAAAAAGACAATACATGAGACGAGTACAATGGGCGGCCTTATCGCTTAGAAGCGATCTCTTCCAGGCAAGCTTTGGATGGAAAGAACTATATGAATATAAGAAAGGCAGGGGGTGTACAAAAGATAAAATAAACATGAATATAACAGAATATTGAAAAACATAATTATATTAAATAAATAAATATTACAAATTACTTAACTCAGTATATTTACACATAAACTAGATAAACACATAAAAGAAAAGAATATACATATATATATAATATACTACTTAAATACATAAATAAATAAATAATTTGTACCAATAGGTATATTCACTATTCCGACAGGAAAAACTCCTTGACACGAGATTTAAACTATCTATATATTTCGACTATCTTTCAATTAAAAAAATAATAATCGAAATCTTGGCAAGTTTTCATTGACACTGGCCGCCGTGGCCGAAATTCGGTTAGCCATCATCATCCTCATCACTGTACTGTTTACAGGGTCGTTGAATGATAGACACGTGAACCATGACATTATTCTTTAATATAGATTGATTGATCATTACTTATCCATAACTCCTTCAAAAGCTGCCAATTACCTGAAACAAAAAATAAATTACATCAGAATAATGTAGATTTGATTTTCTGAATGAGAAGACTTGAAGAGAATACTTACAATATCTTAAAAGGCTGACATTTTATGTTTTTAAACTTACGCGATCTGAAAACATAATTATAAACACTATTTAACGGGTACCTGAGTCATCAGTATGAGTATTTATAAACCTGTTTTTATAGTATAAAATTTGACTTGTCTAAGTGCTTATTTTGTAAGCTTAAAGAAATAAACGTTATTGATATTTGATATTTGACATCCTGTGACCACGGCAGTGTGTAAGTCTGTCGAAACGTGTCGGGAAAAATAAGTAAAGAAACGCGATAAATACCCGTTTATTTATAATTATCCTAACAAAGCAATTTCACACATTGAAAACTGAGTAGTATTTCGACTACAAATAAAAAAAAAGTCATAGTATTTCACAAATGTATAGTATAAAGTGCCACAAGCTTAATAGAAACAACGAAAATCCGATAAACATAGTACAACATGTGTACATATAGTGCCACAAACTTAGTAGTAACTGTAGTTTATGAACAGGACTTAACGTACAGTACAGTGCTACACGTCCGGCAGATAAGTGAAGTGCTCACATGCACGCCGTTACTGGCGCTGTAAAGATGTAGCACAACCGGGGGTAAAGGTGCCCGTCCACTGGTAATATTATGGACACGAATGTGGAATTTGTTTGGTGTAAAATTAAAATAACAAGTTATCACCTTTGAAAGCTGAACGTGTTTTGCGTTGATGGCACTTTTTGATTAGAATGTTTATTTTGTTTCCTAAATCTATACAAGTCCATCTATACTGATATTATAAATACAAAGGAGTGTTTATTTGTTTGTTGGTCCTTCACGCCCTAAATAAGCAACCAATCGACCTGATTTTTGGCATAGAGTTAGTTGAGTGATTGGAGTAATGGAGGGTTCCGTACCTCAAAAGGAAAAAAGGAACCCTTATAGGATCACTTTGTTGTCCGTCTGTCCGTCTGTCAACCCACTTTTCTCAGAAACGCGTGCAGTTATCGAGTTGATATTCATATCATATACGCAAGCTTGTAACCTCTTGGAGCCGCAATATAAATCAAACTTCTAAGTCAACGCAATCAAAAGTTACAGCTGTATATGTTTATTTATTGTTAATTTTCCAAGGGAATCACATGCACACATAACCTGTAGGGTACTTTCCGTTGACCTAGAACCATGAAATTTGGCAAGAAGCAATGTCTTATAGCACAAGTAAAGGGAAAAATCTGAAAACCGTAAATGGGTTGGAAGTAAATTATTTAGTCCCGACACGGGGTTTGGCGCCCGATCGTAGCGAGGGCGCCAATAGTTCGAGCGGCTAAATAACTTAGTCATAATCATTATCAAATCAGAAAATAAAAAAATGTGCTCTATTCGTCTGGGTTGATTTCTTTGCTGAAGAGTAGGAGTTTTGTACGGAACCCTTGATGCGCGAGTGTAACTCGCACTTGACGTTTTATTTTTATCCCATAAATCAGCTCTCGGGGGATAGAAATAACCTTAAACAACGCATGCGAAGCCGCAGGTACCAGCTAAATAAATAAAATTACATTGTTACGTGGATGCTGTCACGTTGTAACTTTTAAAAGCAGTTGTTTTGTTTTTTCAGGTTGTTTACATCTTGCTTTTCGGTAGAAGGCCATAACATACCACTTTTTATTGGAATTAACATTAGAAGATATTCAAAACATTTTAATGAGATATTTATAGATATTTGATGTAGTTTCATGCGTCATTATTACAGAATAACTCAACTGAAACTCGTGAGCTCCTAAAAACACATTTGAATGGTCAACTCTATACACCAACATTTGTCGTTCATTGTACCTGCACAAACCTAAGTGAAACTATCCAACAAGAACTCTACAAGCCGTTCATTTAATTTTAATTCAATTAATTATTCGAGCGGTGCGTCCGCACTCAGTGGACGGCGAGCTTAACGTCCGACTGTGACACCGAACCGTAATTGCGATGGGAATTGTCGTTTTCCACTTTAATTTGGCCGCGACGCCTTGCGATCAGGGTTGCCAAATAAAAATAACAACTTTAAAAGCTAATTTCCAGATAAAAGGAAACTCCGACAACTTAACTTAATTTGGGGACTGTGGTGATTAATCACACAATTTTTATAAATACCAATGAGAAGGAGAAGGTGTCAAAATCCACAACCATCACATAATTCTAATAATGTATTGTATTATGTATATCAGTTATCTAGTACCCATAACACAAGCTCTGCTTAGCTTGGGGCTAGATAATGCTGTGTGAATTTTCCAGCATTATATTACTATATATTAAATCGTAAACTACAGTAAGCAAGCAATAATGTGTCAAAATCATAAAATAAGTAATTAAAAAAAAAAACAACGTGCACTTATTTATTTTTCCAGTAACATTATGTACTTATATATATATATATATAAGTAAGTAAAATAAAAATAAATAAATAAATAATATATTTTGTACAAGTTTTTTTTAACCTATCTTACATTTTTATGTATTGTATTGTGTTAAGTGTGTGAGCAGCAAATCAATGATTGTCTATGTCTTATTCTGACCAATAGACGAAAATATAACCTGTAGCAACCCTATCAGATAGATAAATAAGTATTGCAAGCGTGCATTTTGTAGTTTTGCAAACAGCTCCCACATCTACGCGGAATTACAGCGGTTTGTTTTACAGCTAAACTTTAGCTTAGAGCTTGGAAACATCTTCAGATTTAGATTCAATATACTTAATCTTAAACAAACTAATGTGAGCTGGATGGACTGGCCACTTTTAGTGTTAAGAGCTCCTAGGTATTACGTTTTATAACATAATATATACCATAATTCATAAAAAGGAGGAGCGGTTCTATATTCGACTTTATGCGTCTTTTTTTAGGGTTCCGTACCCAAAGGGTAAAACGGGTCCCTATAACTAAGACTCCGCTGTCCGTCCATCTGTCTGTCTGTCCGTCTGTCTATCACAGTTCATGAGATACAGCCTGGTGACAGACGAACAGAGGAGTCTTAGTAATAGGGTCCCGTTTTACCCTTTGGTACGGAACCCTAACAACAGTGTACGTTCTTAGCAAAATGAAGTTAGTTTTACTTTTTCAAAACTAACAAAGTAAAGTTTTCTGTTTATAGCTTTTTTGTATATTAATTTGGTATACAGCGAGTTGTAACTTGTGTACTAAATCACCCTGTATACGGACTGTCGTCGCGGCGTATCCGAACGGCCATCGGAACAGTGCGATGTTTCCGAACGCATTCTAATTGTATAAATTCAATATGGCGACTATCCCAAGACAACTCGATTCGCCTCATTGTAACATTTTCATCAAATAAAAATTTCTAAACTCTCTCTCTTAACTCTTTAATTTGGCACCAACCGGAAAGTAGCCGGACACCACCTTACCTACTTTTACCTACAAAAATGACAAGTTCTATCTTATTTATAATTTTGGTTACAAAAATCAACCCCATTCCAATTTCCCCTAAGGAAACATGTCTTGTACGTTTTCTACAGGAAGTTTCGAAAATAACACATTTCACGTTTTATAAAGGGTGTAAGATTTTCTTTTTTTATAAAAAAACAATCATAATCATAACCTAAAATACGGAACGAGAATTTGTACAGAAATGATTTCTACCAGGAAAACAACTGCAACAATTCAATTTTCAAAATTCGAACTTTTCAACATTCGCAAATTGACGAGCCATAATTCTTAGGCCTCGGTCTCGAATTTTGCGGGCAGCGGGGCGGCGGCGGCGGCGGCGCGGGAGAGGGGCGGGCAACGCATACCTGTTCTCGAAACCAGCGGGCAGATCGCGCGGCACTGTAGCGGTGTAGTGTTGTGTTCGTGGTTGTGTTGTCGACATTCGCAAACGAAATGTCTGAAAATCGGCGACAACATCTTTTTGATTCAAATGTATTCCTAACGCTCGATTTATTGTGGGCAAAAGAAGAAGTGGATCCCTACTATAGGGCAAGGAAAATAAATGGCGAGTTTTATCGAAATTATGAAGAACAGAGACAAAATCCCGATAAATTCTACGACTACACCAGAATGAGTGTAGAAACTTTTGACTATATTCTAGAAACTATCAAGAGTGATTTAGAGTCTGGAATTAATCCAAAAAGTTTTAGAGGTATATCTCCAGCAGAAAAATTATACATAACGCTTGGGTAAGTAAAACAACGAAATTGTAATTTGTAATTGTATTTATTGATAGTTTCAAAAAGGAAGTGTTGTACCTACTAATTTAGTAAATAGTCAAGCACAATATATACGTGAAAAATTCAAAGAATATTTTGTAAATAATCCCATTAGCTACTAATTAATTTGTAAACCATAATAAGCATTGTATATAACATAATAAATAATTTTTATATTCACCTACCTTCAATATTCAGTTCGTTTTTTATTTCTTCCCATAATTGATTAATTATTCTTCTATTTTTATGGTTCACATCTTTGCTGTTCCATATGGGTCTCCTCTCAAAGATTGCCGAAATAATTTGCTCTTGCACGTCCGAGGACATTTTGATACGTCACAAAAAAAAAGTACAACACTATACTACAATGCAGACGCGCAACGCGGGACGGTCACCGCTCGACTGGAGTGCACCGCTCGTTGCCCGCCCCCGCGCCGCTCCCGCGCCGCTGTTTTCGAGACCCGGTCCATTTGACGATACGCATAAGATCCTGCCGCTCCCGCGCCGCCGCCGCCGCCGCCCCGCTGCCCGCAAAATTCGAGACCGAGGCCTTACAGAAAGTACATCAAGTCGTATGTCCCTTTATATGGCTTTGTCCGAAGCTCGCGTTACTCGCCCCGGGAAAATAATCCGATCTTCACTGAAAATCAGCAAAAACCCTAATTCCAAACCACCCCTGAAATTGGCGAGTATGAAATTCCACCCCATGGCTGGGTATAACACTTCTACTCAACTGGTAAAATAAAATAGACTTTATTGCGTTCCCTTTCGATGCATTTTATCGCTTTAATTTTTTTTCTAAAAATAAACTATGACCCAAGAGATCACGTGTCACGTAAATTTTTGAGAAAAAGAATGTAGTAAGTTTGATTTAAGACTCTATATATCAATATAGAGTATGTGAAGGTAAATTTCGTGAAAATTTGTGTTTTTAGAGAGTGACACGTCTGCGAGTTATCCTCTAATTTATTCTGTGGAGTTGTTATTCAAATATCGAATTTTCATTACTGGAATTTATTATTGGAATATTTTGTCACCATATTTTGAACGGTAGCATATTTCACGAGAATGATATTAGGTATTTTATTGAATTATTTAAGGGTCAGCTATTTTTAAAATTTGTTTTATCCCAAAATTGATCCGTTGGGCTCAATCTGTTATAGCTTTTCTGGTACAAAGTCTGGATATATTTTAGGGAATATTTTTATGGCCTATGAAGAATATGGACGTCTTCCGTCTCGTGGAGCTTCGGCGCACCCCTTCCTGTAGCGCCGCAGACGCTGGGCAGTGAACGAGTTAAACTTGTCAGTAAAAACAATTGCTAGATGGGTTACGATGTACAAAGATAGCCAACAATTACTTTGATTTAGAACTGCATGAGTGGCACTTAAGGGAGGGTCTATCTGGGAGAAATTTGTCTCAGTAATAAGGTCATCTATACTTATATTATAAAAAGGAAAGATTTGTTTGAATTGAATAGGCTTCGAAAATGGACCTATTTGAAAAATTATTTTACTATTAGAATCCTATATTATGCCTGATGAACATAGCCGAAAGAATATACCTGTACGAAGCCGGGGCGGACCGCTAGTATGTAATACTGTGTTATTGTTAGTAAATTATAAGTTTTTTTTACTAAGTATATTGGTTTTGGTACGAGGTGTATATTCATTCATGGTTACTCGTTTTGTGTTGGTGCGATTTCATGTGGCGTATTCTTCGTTTTTATAACGGAAAAATAATTTGCCGCAAATCGTAAAACATTGTCTATGAACCAATAAGTAGGTACCAATTTTATACGCCTGATCGACATAGATGTAGGAAAGAAATAGTGCTCGTAAAACTGTAATTTCAGAAAACACCCTACGGTCCGTATGCTAGAATCCATATCGGCAAAGTCATCATCCACCAGGTGCCGACGAGCTGAGCGGAAGTAAGCACCACTATATCAGCGGATCGCAAGTGCAGCGGACATTAATCAGGGGGTGTCATATTTAAGCCGCTGAATGACCACATTATGGTAATACGTCAGAAGACCATTCAGTATCTTTGCCACAACAAAACGGTTTAATGGGATTTATACACCGTGATGGATGAATGTTAATAGTTTTAAAGTGAGTTTTATTACATCCAGTTTATAATAATTTACCTGTACCCTGTACTATGGGTACGTTCAAACAGCGAATCGGTTTCACAGGTCTGTTTTTTACGGATCCTTCGCTACTGGAAACAATCGTTTACTGAATCCGTAAAACTGTTGTGTGTGTGAACCCGCTCCAATAACTACATACGTCAACAGAGAAAAAACAGATCCTGTAAAACGGATGCTGTGTGAATGCGACCTCTTCAAATAGATAATATAGGCCATTTACATTTTCATTGTCGTTTTTGACATATTTTTTTACGTCAAACGTCAATATTAACCGACGAAACTGCTAATCGTCCGATTATCTTTTGGTTAACACCAGGGGCTCTGATCAAGCACTTTTCTTACTTAGTAAGATTCTAATTTGTGGTTAAGTTTATTTTATGGCCATTGATAATTTTATAATATATTCCTCGGTTCCCGTAATTAAAAAAAGGGTGTATTTTGTGAATGGATAAAGTTATCTGCAAATCTGTATAATAAGTATAAATACCAAAAATATTTTAAGAGCATTTGTAATTTGACATTGCCCATGAGCAGTTTCATTAGTTCTTGTGGCTTTGAGACTAGAAGTAAGCTTTTCTAAAACCTCGGCGACTGGATAAAGCGCAAAAAAGCAAAACAGTACAAAATCTCGGGACCCCATAGCACGAGTGGCAGATTTATGCCACCATTAACCTTTTATCAGTTTGAAAATTTAATAAGCCCACGACACAACGCAGCCGTGAAATGGAAAAGGTCAGCTCTTGTTTCAGAAATAGGGAACTGCCCTTATTCAAGTATGAATATGGGGGTATCTATGGAAAGTGTTTGTTATTGGTTTCGTGGGCAAAGATGTAGAGCTTTGAAAAGCAAAGTTGAGGCGAATTTGTGTTGGTTAGAATTTATAGGTATTTTATTTTGGTGCTTGTATTAAAAAAATACCTGGCTATTAGGTATGAAGTAATATGTGGTAGATTTAAATAATAATGTACCTGAATTGATGTTTTACTTAGACTACATGTTAACTAGAACAACGTTTATCAAAAAGTAGAAACAAAATGCAATCTTTCAGGTACAGTCAAAATAAGTTCTTTCATTTAAATTATAAGGTCTAAATTTCTTAATTTATATTAAAATATTTGTAAGGTATCTAAACCATATTCGGGCTAAGGTTTTCAATTTAGGATAAAAACTGAAAATGTAGAGAATTTGAGCGTCACGGTTACGGTCCCAGAAGGGACATAAGCCATAATTAACTTGGCCGCTTTGCCAAGAAATTAATTTTACACATGACCAACTCTAGTGTATGACAAAAATGGGGTAAAAAATAAAAATAAACGTTGAGCGAATTTAGTAGAATTACCGCGAAAAATATTCGCAGTTCCAGTGTAAACGTGTACTATTCTGTTGTTTTGTCACACTAACATAATTATAAATTAACTAATGATTATGACTGTCATGATAATTATTATTTTTGTAGGGGCACTGGCCATCACTCACAACCTGTAAAATCAGCATCTGATTTTGATGATGATGTTACAGCTAAAATTTTAAACATTTGCCTGGGCAAAGTTGAAGGATACACAACGAGGCCTACATCCCGCGAAATACAAATAATTTACACAAGTTGCAGAAACGAAACTTAGATGTACATCTCGTCTAAAAGTTACCAAGAAAGTTATTATTAAAGCGTTATATTTCTCCATTTAACGAAGGCCAACGAGTCTACCCGGTAACACTTAAAGAGATTAAGCGCTAAGTAGATCATTCCAGAGAAACATAATCTTGCGAGCGTACAACGATAAATAATAGCGAAATGAAGACAAATTCCACAGAAGATTGCTTATGAAGCGTGTACAATATTTTCTTTGTCGACTCTTTAGGCCAATATTTTAGCCTCGTAATTGGTTTAGCTAAATTCAAACTATTTAGAGCGAATATTTTTCCGCCATGAAACCTTGCAATGAGGCGTTTTCCAAAAACAAAAACTCTTGAACTCAATAGATTGCGTATTTGTACCAGACTTATACGTGTTAATAAAGGATTTTTGAAATTGAATTGAATTGATTAGTTGGCGGGGATTTTTTGTGGCCAGGAGAGGATATTTCATGTGACTGCGATGACTTCTCAAAATAAGGAAGATCTTTGCAGGGTTTTTACCACTTTAAGATAACAGCCCCGCGAAAACATTTATATCCCCATTTTTATATCTAGTCAAATATTTATTTAAAAAAAAAACGATGATGAAAAGATGATGATCAAGTTTCGAAAGTTACACATTGATACAGTTAGGTACATGTTGTGTGGTACTGATGCGCTGTGAAGCGTTTTGGACTGTCTGTGAAGGATAAAGCAGAAATTTCCAAAAAAAGTAAAAAAAAAACTATTTACTTTTGTATTTAATACATGCCAGGGTTTTTTTGCGAAAGAATAAAGGTTGTCATTTGGATGTCAGCTTCAAATATGCATGCATGGTCAAAGCTATTAAAATTCAGTCAGGAGAGGATATTTCATGTGACTGCGATGACTTCTCAAAATAAGGAAGATCTTTGCAGGGTTTTTGCCACTTTAAGATAACAGCTCCGCGAAAAAAAATTATATCCCCATTTTTATATCTAGTCAAATATTTATTTAAAAAAACGATGATGAAAAGATGATGATCAAATTTCGAAAGTTACACGAAAAAATAGCTCATCATAAAAATTATGAGGAAAACAGCGGATAACGCCAAAATTAGAAACTCGCAATTTTCGGGCCAGGTTAATCAAACTTTCCTCCAGATTTTTTGCACGAAAATTAATTACTGTTACGCAACGGTGTAGCCGGTCCCTTAGATAGCAGAACATTAATTAAGATGAGTCCAACGGCCAACTAAATTTATTTTAATAAATTGCTCGCCTGGTTCAAATTAAAAAGGACTAAGCTGATATTATCCCAACGACGGTGTAACGAGGAAATGTAGGCCATGACAAATCTAGTTTTATGCAGTTTTTGGCCTACTTTTGCGCCAAAATAAGCGAATTTTACTTTATACAATTTGGAATATCAGAAATAACTTAATCGCTAGTCATACAATACAATCCCGCGAACATATGGCCGCATTCACACCGTAAGTAATGTTTTTCCACGAATCACAGTGAAATCATTGGGACTTGGTACAAGTGTTCTTGGAAGAGTGTAAAATCGGAACAACTGCGCCGCCTTAATAGACACGTTTCACTTAGATAAGTGGGTAATGGTAGGCCATGAATCAGTACGAGCTAGAATTTAAAATTATCTAGTAATGTTTTCATTCAGAGGTGTCTCTGCAGTCAGTAAATTGTGCTGTGGGGAAAATAAGTGGAGGGTTATTTTAGCTCATCGAGCTCCTAACTAGGGTTGAGTATAACGCATGAGCGGTACCCAACTAATAAAAGTTATAAAGGTTTTATTTTTAGTAAATTCAGACTACTTTTTCAACTTAAAAAAAAGATGTAGGTATGTATGTGTCCTCAAATTGAAAAAAAAAACATTCGACCAGACCGAAAAGAGGGTGTTATGATGACTTTGGGTCCGTCAAATTTTAATAGCTTTGACCATGCATGCATGCAACCTTTATTCTTCAGCGAAAAAAACCTGGCATGTATTAAATACAAAGGTAAATAGTTTTTTTCTTACTTTTTTTGGAAATTTCTGCTTTATCCTTCATAGACAGTTCAAAACGCTTCACAGCGCATCAGTACCACACACCAGGTACCATGCTCGTTTAAAACGAATAAGGTCCAGTTTGTAAACCACAGCGAAATAGCCATCGGCCAGACCTAATTCAGTGAAATTTTCGATTTCTAGCCTCGTTGAGTCCTGTAACACACCAGCTGTGACGCAAATAAAGTTACACATGTAATTTGATAGATTACAGCCCAGTGAATTTAATTAAAATGGGTTCTGACCCTTTATACGTTCGGGGATTATTAAAACATGTTTTGCATGAGAGCCTGGCCTAAAACATGGTTCGTTAGTGAAAATATTTGACGCCTTATATTTCTGAGATAGGTGCAGAAAAAAAATGTTAATCTACACTCATATTTGTCGTTGGAAAGCTACATTTTCATTGAGTTTACTCAACTAGTCTATGGAATATACCCGTGTGAAGCTGGGGCGGACCGCTAGTTTTACTGTAGTTTTAGAAATGTGCGTGTATGCCGTTATAAAGACATTTGGCCGAAGAAAACGTCAAAATAGTGGGTCACTATAATGCACGACAATTTATTGTACGGCCGAGTAATGTACAGCTTGATAATCCGTGTCAAAAAAAAAATATCTATGTCTATTAAAATTGCAAGCCATGACATGGATTATCAGGCTGTACATTATTTGGCTGTACAATAAATTGTCGTGCATTATAGTGACCCAAAATAGTGAATGGATCAAGCTGAAATTTTGCAAATCTAGGTCCTAACCTAGATATAACCATGTAATAACATATAGGGTACTTTTTATTCCAAAATAACACATTCGAAGCCGTGTGCATAAGTAAGATTTAAAATCTGTGGTTTATATTTTTCAGTAAAAAAATGGGATGCATTAATTTTAAATATGAAATTACAGTTATTAATCAAATCAGACAATGCAAATTAAAATATTAGACGAATGAGTTCCCTCACAAGACTGATGGGGTGTCTACTCCAAGTCTTATTTTTGTTAATCAACGGAGCTTGGTATGATTATTCCCCTCGCCCTCGAAATCTTGGAGTCATCCCAAGATGAGGCGTTGATTTTTTCGCTTCAATATGTCAATGTCATTTGAGAATTATGTTTTCAGTGATATTAAGTGCTCGCTGTTTTAAAGAAGCAGACGATTTTGGTTTTTTAAGATTTCAACAAAGACATCTTGTTTATTAATTTGGTTTTTTGAGGATTTACTGTTAAACTGTGTACGTATATAAAATGTGACAGTCGAGATTATTTAGAAACAATTCCATTATTTTCGTGTAGATTTTCAGATACTGAATGTTTATCGTCATTTGGACGGTTAAGTATCTTAACTCAAGAACAATAAATTGAAAACGTAATGAAAATTAAAACGAATGAAAGCCGAAAGGTTAGGTTCTATATAATATTTTTACAACAACCAAACTATTCTATACCAATTTGGTGTTAAATTATAAATTTGGTGTACTGTTTTATCAGTCAATGAGTATGAGTAAACCATTCGCGCCTTATCTAGCTTTAGCATTGAACGGCAATAACATCTTTACAACCCGAAATGTTCACACTGTTTCATCCGACATTTTCGCAAAAGGTTCTGTAAAAGATTGGCCTTGTACACAACGCCTTGCTTCTGAAGCGTTCATATTTCCTATCGACGATAGTTATTCCGGATTCCGGGGATTTTTTTTTGGTAAAGATTTTTTATAGACAGAGTTATTGGTAAATTACCAATAACCCTGTATCTTCTTCTATCTGTGAATATCATTATTACAAAATATTAGATTGTAAATAGTAACAAGTACACATTAAACATCCTCTGATAAGAAACAATAATAAGGTTTTGAATTATAAGGCCTCGCACTCTTGGTAATCTCTAATGAAATTAATTAAATCCCAAAAAAATCGATATCGCCAGGACTCGAACCCGCGCCCACCGGGTAAGGTGTGCTTTAGCCAACTAAGCCACGAAATCCATACACATCGTCGAAAACTTTTTGGGACCTCTTACTTCTATTAATGTATCAAAGTCTTCAACTAGTTTTGTCTCTCCACGACACATCAGTAAGAAGAACACCACAATTCTCGAATTGTTGATACTTATTGTATATCCTAATATTTTGCAATGAATTTTCACACAGTAACGCCTAGGTACCTATTTATTTATGAGCCATTATTTCAACAACTGATTGGTTATACGAGGCCTTCTGCTTAGCTTGGGGCTAGATAATGCTGTGTGAATTGTCCAGCATTATTTATTTATTTCTTGAAATTTTGCCAGACTCCTCTGTCATGACAATGTGTCTTTCGTATCTAGATGAAGAATTTTAGAATTTTTTAATGAAAATTAAAGAAAAGTGACTTAAAAAAGAGCAAATTGCTTCTTCTCGCTGACTTTATGTGACACCTTATTTGACAGCAGTCGAAACACGATGGAAACGAAACAATGCCTACGGTACTATGGTATTACGTACGTAGTCACAATGTACCTCTATGAAGAAATTCTCCTTCCAAAGTCGAGATTTCCGCTTTCTATCGCCCTGATAGTAATTCCTGTATCGTGTCCACCCTTCCTCCCCCTCCGCCTGCATAACTTAATAGCAGCCCTGATTTATTTTTATCCGTCGCAAAAATAAATAAACCTGGTCAAGTGCGAGTCGACTCGCACACAGAGGGTTCCGTAACATCGTACATAACTATTTCGTAAAAGGAACCCTAAAAAAGGGATTGAAAAAGCGACGTTGTTTAACTTCAGTGGTCTCTACTCAACTTGGTATGGACCCCTTAATTATTTATTTTATTTTGTTATTTGTTGTTATAGCGCATAGCAGCAAGTAAAATTAATATTCTGTGAAAATTTCAACAGTCTATCTTTAACGGTTCATGAGATACAGCCTGGTGACGGAAAGACAGCGGAGACCTTTTAATAGGGTCCAGTTTTCACCCTTTGGGTACGGAACCCTAAAAATGAACTTTTATTTAGTTGTTCCAGAGATAATCGGCCCGGCGCTTGGCAAGCTATGCGAGCAATGTTTCATGATGTAGAAAAATATTAGCGGACAATTTTTTTATGGTAATTTATACGCACAATTGCGTGATGGCGTTTTGTATTTGCGGTTGTATTTTTAGGCGTTTATATGAGATTTATGGGGCCGTTATGAATGTTTTTGCCATCTTGGTTGACCGTTGTGAAAAGACATGGCGGCCGGGCACCGAGTGCCAGACCAGTTGGTATTTTGGCGAGGAAAGAATGCTTTTTTGTCGTTCCGGGCAATAAATCAGATAATGTATACCGCATTTTATATTCAAAACACACATCATGTGTGCTTATTAATGGTACCGTAGATATGTAGGTACCTTTTCATCTTAGTCGCTCGCTACACTTTTGACGGAGTGGTCATAGACGTCATATCATGGAGAATGGAACAGCTTACAATCCGTTGCCTCTAATAAAATACAAATAAAAAAATTAAAAATAATTTCGATACCATCAAAACTCTAAACACATACAACTAAAACATCACCACTTCGTCCCCAGATCAAGATACTCCAATCACTCAGGCAACTCCGTTTATTCGAAATTCAAAAGGCAGATCGCGCGGAGAATCAAGTTTGAACCTATTCCAAACTCAAAACATTAACCACGTTCAACCCAAGGAGTATGGTACAATACTTGATTCGACCAAGAAGGTCAAGTTCCGAATGCTAGGGCTGACACGAAATGTAGATAGCGAGATTATATAGCTACAGAGAGCGATACCGGTGGTACAACGAACGGGCGGGCCCAGGTACCATTTGTCTAGGTACCCCGTTACTCCGACTCTGCATATTTGACACGGAAGCCAAGAATTTGGCGATTCGTTTAGGAAACAAACTACATTCAGCTTAGACAGTATGCTTTTATAGCACTCGTTGTGCTTTGAACTAATAAAAAAACTCAAAACTCAAACTTTACTTCCTTTGGACACGTCACGTAAAAAAAAAAGAAAGAAAGTGCCTACTTTGATATTTTGTTTACATAAATCTTTTTATCGTAGGTACATTAAGTGATGAAGTGAGCAAGAAACCTTTGCTTTGTTAGGTTGCGTTTAAGAAATGGAGCAAAACCCGTCCCAAGCTTTTACATCGTTTTTTATCTAGAAAAATAACTGGAAAGTTATTTAACCGTCCAGTAGGTATTGTATGACTACGTTTACATAACGTACCTACTTTTTTGTTTATATTTTTCATTAGTTTCGAGCGTGCAAATCATCAAATTATCAATGTTTCAGACACGGCTTGAAACACTACTTTTAAGCAGACGTTGACTTAATGGTCGTAGGTAGGTATCGTAAAATGACGTAGGTATCGTAAAATGACGTAGATACTTTTAACCACACAACCCTTTACAACTTTATGTAACGATGAAAAACCACCAAAACAGCCCAATTCCGCGAAAGTTAGAAATCCTTTTTAAGCGTGGTGAGCTTCAGAGAAGTTTGTTCTAAGTACCTACTCGAGGCGTAATTGATTTATAAGCCCTTATATAAAATCCTCGGATTTTGCCGCAGATTAGAATCTAAAAACTGACAAATGTTGGTTGTATGTAAAGCATTAAATATACAATGTGTGTGTATTTTCGAACCTTGATCAATCAAACGAAATGTGCGGATACACGACACATATTTATCGATAAAAATAGGGATAAAAAAAATATATGTTAGCTATCTCAAAAACAAAGCTGTTTTAATAATTTATGAATAAATTATGTTTGAATGGAGTATTTCATAGACTTCATTTTTAAGAATAGTGATGCAGATTTACAACACTATTTATAAACAAAGATTTTGATTTTCAAAGAAAACGAAGAAAGCTTCGAAAACTTCGGGGCTTTTTTTAGTAATTATTCCGATTAAGAATACGTTTTAACAACATAGATCATTAGCAAAAGCTAAATAAACTGTGTGAATTCTTCAATAACTATTTAAAGCATGGATTTACATAATTATTCAAATCACTTTTTGTCTTTCAAGACGATGTGGCCACGAAGTCTTTAATTAACTGTGACCAGGGGCCCAATTCTGCTAAGAATGTCGCAGAATTTGTAATTGATAGGTAGGGATTGTGTTAACATAAGAATAGATAAAAACACTGTATTTATAAGAATAAACCAGAACCAGTGTTTTTATCTACTCTTATGCCTGCAGTGTTATTTGCACGGAGACATTGATAGAATGATTTCAACCTAGACACTTCTGACGCGCATCTGTTGTTTCTTTCATCTAAGGTGTGTGTCATTTTGTGACGGTACCACTGTCAGAAGCATTCAGCAAAATAGGACGCAGCGCATGTGCATTATGCAGTCTATATTAAACATTACGAAAAAACATAATTTATCATGTATTTATTATTATAATTTAATATAGGCAGATGATGATGATATTTAGTGTCTCGACAAAATCCAAAAAGAGTCAAAAATAAGCAAAAGAATAGAAACGCAACTCGCCGTAATTCCGCAGATTAAAAACCTTCGACAATACTTCAAATGCAAATTCACAACAAAACCCTCCGCTCGCGTGATATCACTTAATAAATACATTATGCGAGTAATGTAGTGCATTTTTCCTTTGTTTTTCTTTTTCGGAGTTTAATCAAAGCTCATGCACTACATGCATGCATAATCTACGGAACGCGATGCCGACATCAATTCCCGCCAACTGCGAGACGGTTACGTTCAGGAAATAAAGGTTACGTGTAGATACGAAATTCGTTTGTGCATTAATTTTGGACTTAAACATTATGTAACATAAAGGACTTACAATTGAAAATTGTGTATTTGTAGCAACTCTCGTGTTATTTTTCATGGTGTTGTTCGGACATACTTTGATATTGTAATTTCTCTATGACTAATGAAATTAAATAAGTGTAATTTTAAAAAGTATAGTTGTACTAGCTAAATAATAAATAAATCTAGGTTTGTTAATTTTAGGAACTGTTTTTTTTATAGGGTTTAAATAGATCAGTTTGAAGAAATTCTGAATTTCATCTAATTTCCTACTCCTGTTTATAATTTTCAGTAGCATTTTTATTTATGAATTCATAAATATTTCAATGTCAACGAAAATAACGAAGACTTCAATATTTTGTGCGTCCTTATATCTTAACTGAGTTTGAATAACTGTTTTGAAAGGTAAAGGTATCTCTTTCAAAACGGTATATTTACTTTCACATCTAAGTGTAGTTTATAGTCAGGATAGCTCGTGTTTCTTGAGTCTCGCAAGTCGCAATGAAAAACCGCAACGACCTACAGCTTACATTTTAAAGGAAATAAATGCATGATAATGTTTCCTAAGACTGCTAGTGTGAGCGGCCTTAGCACGAGACAGGGAAATTTATCTTATTACATCTATCAGGTAACTGACCAGAAAACTGACCAGAAAACTAAAAGCTAGTAGGAAATTAACTACTCAAGCCAACGACTCGCCCGGCGCCCGGCCACGGTATTACCCGCGTTGATAAGTTTTA
This sequence comes from Eupithecia vulgata, assembly GCA_946478455.1. Lineage (NCBI taxonomy): Eukaryota > Metazoa > Arthropoda > Insecta > Lepidoptera > Geometridae > Eupithecia > Eupithecia vulgata. The sequence goes on along the minus strand of OX297869.1, from coordinate 2,561,287 downwards.
TAAATTATTCGATTATTCCATGGGATACAGCACTTTTCTGCTTTTGAATTTAAGCTATCCTGGTAGGTACCATGTTTATTCCAAATTTTTTCAACCGTTTGAACGTAAAGGAGCTAAAAATATATTCACACACACACACACACGCACACAAATAAAAACATAAAAATCATTTATTACACACAATTACATTGTTTAAGTATAATATTGAATCCGTAGGGTCCTAAACTAGCCTAGGCTGTATTTCAGGATCCAGGGTTTAAATTCAAACAAACTTTTGCTTTTATGATATTAGTATGATGTGATAGTTGGTATGATGAAGTAGTTGGAAGCGAAGCAACGGAATAGGCAAGGTCTCATGCTAACCCCCCAGTTTTCATTTCCGTTCGTTCCAGGAACTATGAATAACTCGCAAGAGATCTGGGTATTATACTAAACTACTTTAAAGGTATGACGTCGCAAATAATATATGAATTAATTTATTGTAGGTACGACAAAAACTGCTGCATATAGACAAAATTTACGGGTTATCTGCCTCACTCTGACTAAACTCATTCACTGCCCAGCACAGCCCAGAAGGGACTTGACTATACTCGGTGCCAGATAGCTTGATGTGATGAAATTAAAATGGGACAACATAAAATTCTGCATTTTTTATTATTTATTAATAAAATGCTTAAAGCAATATACTCAATGAATGATTTGAGTTATTTTGATTCTTCCAATATTTCTTTAATAATGGAACGGTAATTTTTGATTTCTTTAAAATACTTCAAAAATTACGAAATCTACAGATAGCATTGTAAAAACTGTTTTGAAATGTATAAAGCGATACTAATAAGTAAATATCATGACCATTTACCCGTTATATAGTAACAATATTAATAATATCATTTAACGTAATTTAAGCAGCAAGTTAGAATAATCCCATAAATCTTCATTCCCATGACAATCGCTTGACCGAGCAAACGTTTCCAATCAAAGGGCTCGGAGATAAACTTCGCCCTTCCATTTAATTTCTGTCTCCAGTTAATTGGTAGGACAGCCGCCATCAAGCATAATACGAGAGCGTCCAAATAATGAGCTCGAGCTCCCTAAAACCGGCACGGAAGGGCTGGTGAAACCCAGAAGGGTAGCTTGGGTGAAATGCCTTTCGTACGTCGCATCCGATATTAGTGCAGTCACTTAACAAAAAAAGGGTCAACCTCACCGAGAGATGTTAAGCTGTAAACTACGTACGTATACCTACACCTTTATTTTGGTGTCCTAAAAGTTGTCTCAAAAGTCTCATAAAATATCTAAAAAATGCGTTTTCTGCATGCACCCCACAGCGAACTAGACATCCATTCTTACAATTATAAATTAGTGTCCAAACCACTTCCTACAGTGAGTATGGCTCAGCGCTTCAGCACAATGCGGACTCTCCGCCCTCAACTAGAACGTATGAAACGATTGGACGTATGAAAGAAAATTAAACAAAATTTGTTGCAAATTTTATGTTCTACATTTAAGTAATAAATATTAACATCATTGAAGCTATAGAAACCGAGATAAACGCTAAAAACTGATTTCTGTGACCTTTGACCTTAAATAAGTTACAACGCAGACATGATATTTTATGAGAGAGAGTTTACAGCTTATTATCTCTCTCTCCGAGGTGAAACCATAATGAGCACTATACAAGGAAATCTGTTATTACAGTGCAACAAAGAGTTCTTCTTCATCGTTACCACTTCAAACAACTCAAATAACTTATTATAAACTAGGAACGGTCTGCGCTGGCTCGTTTTGGTATGTAATCCACGGCGGTGACCAAGAGTGAGACAGATTCCGCTATTTAAATGTTATGCTCACGAAATAAGAAACTGTTCATTCCAGTCCAATTGAATTCTATTCAATCAGTGATACTTACTATAATTTAGAGCGAGAAGAGAATTCAATTCAATTCAACTTATTTATATATACAATGGACAAGTTCCAATGAGAGTAATGTCGTTTTTCTAGTATAGAGTGAACCTTCTGGCCGTCCGAAAGCCATAACCATCTCGTAGCCAGGGGTTTAGTGCGAGTTTTACGGGTTTGTTTGAAGAGGCATCGCGACGCGCCTCGGTTAAGTGATTAAAATCGCTGCTGCAGCATAGAAACAAAGCGGGCGAAATGTTCAGATGAATTTAAATGGAGGTGAGGGACAAAAGAGCGCCGGCATGTCATCTTGTAGGGGCAAGCAGCCCCTCGCTTGGCTTGCCACCCCGGCTTTTAGCTGCGACCTTTTTAACGAGAGGATGGTTACTACTGGTAGGGATTGCATTGCACTAGTAGGTTACAGACTTGTGGTGTAATATGAGCTCAGATTACCAGCTTGTGGCTTGATACAGAGTCATAAATTAAAACACTGTATACATATCTTTTAAAATAAAGATGGTTCTGATTCTACGAAATGAAGTAGATATATAATTTTATATATATAATTCCATAATTTTAGTTGCGTAGCCATAACTACCTGTATTAAAAAAATGCACTTAGCTACGTAGTTTAACGTTGGTCTGGTTATCAAAACAGAAGAATTGCTTTTTTTTTGGCTGTGTGATGTTGGATTAAATATACAGCATTCAAAAAGTCCTTGTACTAATGATTCCACCAAAAATATGTGAAGAACTACGTTTTGTGACTGTTCCACCCTGACTTCAGGGTGTCTGCCGCCCATTCAGCGCCGGGGGTCGGAGGGCGGAACCACTGTGCACCTGAGCAACCCGCCCGCCTTTACGGAACCAAGAGATTTTGTTTTACAAGTTTTCATTAATCTCAGATTGAGTTGTCGACTCCTTGAAGCTTCGGATTCAATGCGAATGCTGACGTTCTTCTGAAATTTATTTCATAGGTATTGCTAAGCGGTTACAAACAAAAAAGATACTCAAGAATTCATACTTCTAAAATATTAAAAAAACAATTTCACGCTGTTTCTTCTCTGATTCCCTTTTCTGAGTTCCGAACAACATTACATTAAAATTTAACAGTTTAAAAAAAAACTCGTTTCTATGACCTCATGCCATTTAGAACATTGAAACCTGAAATTATTACTAGATGTAAGAAAATAAAGATAACACAGACTCTCTTAAAACACGAGTATAAAATAACAGAGCAGTTCTGTACCGTTTTTCTCCGCAAATAAAGCAGCGAAATAATTTGATGGGTTCAAAGACAAATATTACATCGGAGAACCCATTTTTGTAAATAAACACGTGTTCTTGCGTTTTATCGGAGGTTATTACAGGCTCGGGAAAGTCTTCGAGGCACACGCGTTCCGTAATGATGTCAAACAAATAATGTTATTGTGAAAAGAAAGGCAATCTGCGGTGCTCTCGGATCGTATTATCGTAAAAAGCTGTTTCCAAAGTAACATTACGTAAGAATTAGCAAGCTGTGAGACAGTGGGCCGGCCATATCGCGCAAAGAACAGACAACCGCTGGGGTAAGCATGTTCTTGAGTGGAGACCGCAACTCGATAAACGTAGTGAACAAGGGCAGGATCAACTTTATTTATTAGAGTCGTGTACGTGACGTAAAGCAATGGTTTTGACAGAAGATCAGCATTGTAGTAGCTATGAGGTTAAAGCAGATCAGAGGTTTACAGTAACCACCAAAATTCAAAACAATCAAAATTTAATAACATTATTTCTTAGGCTTACAAAATAAGCACTTAGACAAGTCAAATTGTATACTATAAACAAGTTTATAAATTGTAATTTATACTCGTATCAAATAAGAAATAAGGTGTTACTGACCTTATTCACTTCAATTAAAGATTGACAATGGATAAGAAGTGGACAAAGGTTCACAAGTGCAGGAAACGGAAAAACTACTGGTAAGTTTATGTTTACAGTTATAAACCAATACAATGGTTATTTGCCTATCTAAGTCTAAATTTAATGTGATTTAGATACTGTTTAATATCAACAGCGGTGCTTTTTAGATGGGCGAGAAGCATAACCTGTAGCTATCACAGCATAGTGCTGAGTCGACGCCATTCCGTAGTTTTAATGTATTTGATAAGTAGGTATTATTATAAAGTTTGGCGTTGGTAATTTAATTAATTTTAATACATAAGAATGTTACAGTTTTCAGATACAAATAAAGTATAATTATTGTATCTTAAAATATCTACAGCCCCTAGCACGGGGATTGTTGTCTAGGGTAGAATAGAGAAAAAATTACGTCACTTCGTCATTGAATGCGTAAAATATATGATATAAAGCATTCCTTCAACTTCAATAATGTACGCAATGTATAACGACGCGATGTCATTATTGTCTATTCTACCCTAGTCAACAATCCCCGTGCTAGGGGCAGGAGACTGTGTAACGTAGGATAGGAACTATCAACACCAAAAAAATAATTGATTTTATTACATTGTGAATAAAGATTTCAGGGGTCTACTCTGAAAACAACAATCGAAGATTCCGATTCGTTTTCAAACAAAACCTACACCTATGTCACCTACTTAAGATAACCTAAAATACCGATTCAAGTTACATTTATTTTGTTACTTTTCCTGTGCTGCTGGTGTGAAGCGAAAAAAAATAGATCTATCTATCTACATGCAGTAAATTCCTTCTATGAACATGTTATATTAAGAAAAAGCCTATCTGCTTTTTTTACAAGAGCATCGAATACCTTTCATGCCCAAACCTCGCTTGCAAAAACTTTCGGGTAGAAAGTAAAATTCCTAAAATTCCGTCAGATAGTTGAAGGGAAACTAATGAGCGCTGAAGTCTTAAGATTGATGGGCGGGCGGGAGTGAACCGCGGCGTTTAATAACTAGCGGGCCGAAGGGCGGTGGGCGGCCTCGCGAACCCCAAGGTTTTAAGATGCTCTAATTTAGATTCATATTCAAAAACGTTTATTTCCATAGGTTTATTTAGCATCAAACACGTAATCATCTTAAAACATAAAAAAATTAAAAACAGACACTAAATTCGTTAATTTTGCGTATAGTTTTTTAAGTTCTTCGGGACAAATACTTATCCCTCGGAAATAACACTTTTATGGTACCACCTCGGGATCATTCTCCTTATTATAGCGAAAAAAAAAACAAATCTGTCCATATTTCCAAATCGGTCCATAAAGACAGGAACAGAAATCGACGAACGTATACAAAAATTACATACAGTCGAACGTAGACCATTTAGTTTTTCGTTTCGGTTTATAAAATTAAATAAGAAAAAGATTAAGGATAATGATAAAAAAACAAGTTTTACTAGGTTGTCACCAACTCGAAATGTTTAATCTAGAGTAAATAATCCTGATAATTATACTAACTAACTAACTTTAACTCCGACCAGGTGGGATGACGATTTGCGAGACTGCTGGCAGATGCTGGATGCGGCAAGCTGAAGACAGACCCTATGGCGCTCATTAGGGGAGGCCTGTGTCCAACTGTGGACTAATTATAATTAGGCTGATGATGATGAATAATCATAATTTAATTTGAACTTATTTGAAAGACTATGAAGTTTTTACGAACTTTATACCGGGTGAACACTACCTTCAGACAAAATTCAGTCCACCAAAACTGACTGCGCCAATTCAATATATACACAAAAATATATTCTTAGAGCAATAAAAAATTTAAGATTAATTGCGCTGTGATGAAAATGTTTGAAACGTCATGTTAGAGTTTGATTGTTATGACCTAAATTAATTGTACTTCGTAATTTGTCGTAATTTTATAGTTTTGTAAAACAGAGCACTACCATAGATGGTCGTGACGACGTGACCTGTCTTCTCTTCATGCACTGAAAACCAGCACTGGGCTTGATAGATACTGTGTTGTGCAGGATAGACACTGATGTGTCTAACATCAGTGTCTATCCTGCACAATGCTGAGTGTAGGCCATATTTGTCCTAAACCCTGTTGCGTACAAAATAAGCAGCAAAACCTAGGTATAATGTTACACAACATTACAACCTCAGATATTTTTTTAAGTAAAAAATTATTTTCATTTCATAAAACCATACTTACAACAAAATGATTACAGAGCAGCATAGCTAACTCCGTGAACAAATGAATGCCAGGACGATCATGGTATAATCAACTGTAGCTTGTATTTAAGTACGGCGGTAAAGCAGATCAATCAGACTCTAATTTGCGTGTAATTTGTGTGTTTAGACCGTCCTGTAATGGCTGACACAGACTTGTAAGCACAGTACTCAGATAGACAATATTCATAAAAATTCGTTTAATAACTTAGTAGTGCCTTAAAAAATACTATAACTAGCCTTGTAAATGTTGATAACAAACTAATAATCTAATTTAACATCTTGAGCATGATAAACACACATATCTTTACACATCGCTGTACATTATGGCATTCTTCTAACACACACGTGACACACCGTCATATCTATCATATATCAGAAATCAAGAATGCATGTGTCTTTAGGCTTACAAGACAAGCTCTAAGACGAATTATATTTTAAACTAAATTATAAACAAATACGTGAGGTCACATATTTATTCCCTAACACCTTATCATCTTGCAGGGACATCAGTAAGGGCCGGCTTCGCAGCAACATCAGCAGAGTCTCAAGCCGAATGTACGCCAATCTTGATCGATATTACTTATTTGAGCTTATTTCCGTCAACGAATTAGCATTGATTTTCAACGTGGCAGTGCAGCATTCTGAGCACTCTGCCTTCTGGTGACGGCTTTGATTTTTATAAAATAGATATAGCCAGCTTAGGCTTTTTCGGGACCCAACTGGATCATCATCAGCCTATATCAGTCCGCGGCTGGACATAGGACAAATCCTCTCCGTCAGAGAAGTTTCCCTGAAGGATAGGATTCGCAACGACAGAACGGAATTCCGAGCATAGCGATCCTAAACTGGTGGACCAGCCTTACCGTGAGTGTCCACGTCTCAGTTCCGTAGGTCATTACGGGTAGGACGCACTGATTGAACCTTCGTTTTCAAGCAATGCGGTATGGATGACGAGAAGACTCGACTTAGTTTCCCAAACGCTGTCCAACCTACTGGATATCCCACTGTAAAAACTGTGCGTGTTTATGTACTGTGTCACAGACAGTCTGTGTGTGTTTGTGATTTGGCAGTACATTCAAAATGCCTTATTCGCGCTGATAAATATGCGTCAACCAGCACACTAGCTGTATTGTAACGTGACATCCATTTGCAAAATTACACTGCGCTCTCTATAATTCATCGACTCTTTGACAAACTGCATACATACACCCCATACATCCGCACAAAACATTGGATGTAGCGATATTACGAGTGTTTCGTTTAATTATCGGCAATGTTGGAAGCACCTTCATTGTTCCGTCTGTGCCAGACACGTGGAAATTTGATGGTGCATTTTTGTATTCCAGAAAACACAGTATTGTGAGCAAATAATAAATTAATTGATAAAAATATTACAACGGAGAAAGAAGATGAATTGTTTTTTTAATCTTTATTAACAAAGAAAACTACAATCAAATAATAGAAACAAATTAGAATTAGTATTTACAATTGAAACAATTGATCTTACTGCAGAATGTTCCAAACAATCTACAGTTAGCTCAACTGATCCATATCAATACCGGTCGGAAGATATCCCAAGCAAGACGCTGGTTGCATTGCGCCGCTGTATGGCTGATGCGCTGCGCCAGATACTCACCAAACTTGTTTAGAATAAAATGGCGTGATTGAACAACAAACTCTATCCATCTAAACTTTCGCATTTATTAAATTAGTTTGATATTGAGTCTTTTTGAACCAATATTTTTTATTATGGAAAACTAACGTCCTAAACAAAAAAACCTTAATTTTTCGCTCGGTCTAGCTAGATCCATTATTCTATCAATTCAAAAAAAGGAAATTTCCAATTTAAAACAAAGACATCATCATTATACAGCTTCTTAATTTATCGAGGAATTAACCACCGCCTCCTAAAAACGGGGTAAATGACCCGCGTGATGCGACTTAATAACAGTAGGTATCATCACGCAGCCATTAGGGGGGTTGTAAGTGGCGGGGGGAGGTGGGTGTGACGTCACGAGTAGTGATGACTTAATTGTAGTGTTTGATGATGGTTTGTAATTAATACGGCTAATGATTGTAGTAACAATAGACACAAAGTCAGTGTATGACTTTGTGTCAATATTATAGTAATCATGATTTAGTATCTACCTATTTATTTAAATACCTACTGGTAGCTACGAGTAAAATGTAAAAAGAGAGTTTAGGTGGTTCGTTCGTCACCGGTTAGCGCAAGCTTCGGGAAATTGGGGTGAATTTCATTTGGGAACTAAATTTCGTATTTTCCCAGATGCTCCAAAAATACCAGTGAATCGAAGTTGGTTTTATCACGAGTTCATAGAAAATGGTTTATTTTTCGCTATTTTGTCGAACGCAGAAAAAATTAAAAACTACAAAAAAATTGAATCTCTACTACTATACGAGTAGAACAGATAGTAATTCTCTAGTAAGATTATGCACAATGCACATGTTTCTACTTAAAATATTAGGAATCATAATCAAAATCCTTAAAAGCTTGTAGTGTAGCAATAAAACCCTAAAATATGGTGGTTTTCACAGACAGTACTAAAGAAACACAGTAGATATTACAAAGTACTCAAAAAAGCTTTCAAATTCCAACGCGCGAAGCTCAGCTTAGTCAAAAATTCACTTCACTGCTCTGTCAAATTTCGGATGCACTGAACAATTGGAACCCTGCACCCTTTCCGTTCACCCTGTATACAAAAATCCCTGCCTACACACGTCCCTTTGTTTGAAAGTATGAAGTAACGAGAGCTGAAACTAATTGTACTGAGTCCTACAGAGTCCTGTTTTAAAGCCAGGGTTTTCACTAGAACATGTTTTAAAAAATCATGGAGAAAAGTTGGATTGCTGGGTTCCATGTATTGCGCCAGGTATTATCACATTTAACCCCAAATCAAGCAAAGGTCGAATTTTCTTATCTCATCATTTTTCTTTGCTTATTAGGAAGAACAAGAAAGTCATTAGAGTGAGATGAAATGAAATACGTACATAATAGTTTCCAGTGTTGAAACAAAAAGACGTACGTGAAAAACAAACGATAAAATCTTAATTATTATCATGTGGTGATCGTTATTTTGACACTATGCTATTGCTTATTTCCAAGAAAATTATACTCAAAAATTGCACAACTTTCACCAAAGTTAACTACGCTTCGCTGTGATAATCCGTTTCAGTTCAACTGGGACAGGTTAAACTTACAAAATTAGCATTTCTCCACCAACGTTACAAGATCAACTATTATATCCTAGAGCTCGGCAGCCCTACTCGAGCCCTCCAGCGCTATGAATTAATTATCAGGCCATTTTACATCGCGACACTGCGGACCGCGAGTAAATCACAGAACTTGTGTAGCGTCTCCGACCTCCTGACTGTTTCTGCTAGCCTGGTACCTATCTACATTGAAATCTTCAAGTTGTAGGGGGTTACAGATTTATAGCCCTACTTCCTATTTAATAATAGGAAAGCGGGAATGTAGGGTAGGTACTTATTAGTTTACTGAAACTTTTAAGTGAAACTTTGCAAGAAAAGTAAGCATTTATTTAATTGCAATTTAACACGTAGGTGTATTCCTGATATCATCCCACTCGCCTCGATCTAAAGTAGTCCGAACACGGAAAATCAAATTCAACGCTGAAATCGTTTCGGTTTCGTCCCATTTTAAGATTTTGAACAGAAAAGTAGCAAAAGTACTGCCGTCCTTCCACACACTTCTTGTGCAAGAATGTTGATTTACCATTATTGTTTCTGAAAGATTTTTTTAACTAGTTTATCTCTCGCAAAGTACCAGTAAATCAGAAATGCATAGGATATTAGGTAAGGTACGGGATCATATTGAACGTTTATCTCACGTACCGGCGGCGGCGGGTAGAAATGAATGGGATATAAGTTAAATATGTAGGCCTAGAAGACCCCAAAGGGTAAAACGGGACTCTATTACTAAACAAGTAACACGATAACGCTTTTTTGTTTTTTAAGCAATTTTCACACATGTGGCACATCGTTGGAATGGCCATATACCAGTGAAGTTTTCATTAAATCGGAAGATCAGAGACACACTTAGTTTTTTTAAAATTCAATCCATAGTTGAACTCTTAGTTTTTTATTTTCATCGACACTTTGGATGTCCAAAGCAGTGATTTACGTATATCAACATGCTAGATGTAGTTGGAACAAAAAAAAAGCCATGATATTTCGTAGAAAAAAGTTACAGCACTAATTTGTTCAAATTTCGGAAAAATAATAGCAGTCCAGGCTATTGGAATTGGTTCCACCTTCCCCCAGTTACCATATGACTTATGACACACGGTCTGCCGAACATCCTGTATATTCACTCTAAAAAGAAATAATTAAATTAAAACAAAATTGATATTTTCCCATACAACAAACGTGATTTTTTTGCCGTTTTGATAGATAATGATACATAAACCTTCGTGCGCGCGAGTCCGTTTCGTATTTTGCCGGTTTTTCATAAATAATACCTAGGTACTTCTTGAGTTGGAAGATTATCTCTTGTGGTAGCAACAATAAAGCTGTAAAGCAAAACAGCATTCCGTAACTTGTATTGATTTTGACTAAATATTGTGTTTACTAGGTAGCTTGCTCTGTTTTGGCTAACATCTCATCAAGAGATGATTTTAAATAGCCAAAAAAAAAGAAACGTTAGGCTAACAAAAAAATTTGCCTGGCGTTTATGTACTTGGAAAAGTCAAGAAAAATATCTTCGCAATCCACGTTTGGCACACGTTTTACGATCACGCTCAATCCACTTAGAAGACTCCACCTGTTTTATACAACCCTGTTATGGAACAGCAATTTTTCAGATCATAAAGCAATTCTTATAAATAACGAGAATAGCGAAGATTTCTATCGTTATTCTAGCAGTACAAATAAGATTTTCAGACAATTTCAGACGAGCATGGTAAATAGAAAACGTCCGTCCAGGCACGTCCTCAAACAAAGCGAGCTTTGTTCTAAAGCACGCCTGTTGCACCCGCCTGACAAGCATTAGTAAAGGACATAGCACACACATCCCACACAGGCTCCAAAAATGAGCATATAACGTATTCTAAATTTAATATTTGAATCAATTAATTCTTTATTAATGACAACGTGTCTCGTTAGACAATTCTGCCAGTGTCAAGTAATGGAAAATAATTATAAATTGTATAAGTTATGTTCGTTATCCAGCAGGGTCCACCACGTGCAAGGTAGGCTTGGGAGACGAGATGTTGGAGTCTCCCTTGTATTTCTTTTAATATTTACATAAAAATACTTTTAATATTTACTGAAAATGACGGAAAAAACTTAAAACAGCACAGTTTGCCGCAATTAAGCCTTTACGCCTTACCGCAAGTTTGATAAATGGCAAATTTGTCATTAGAAAACACCCAGAACACCCGGAACAAATATCTGCAGATCGTACAAACATAAAACTATCCCTATATCCCAAGGGAAGAATTGAACTCACAACCTCCTGCATGCCAGGTCCCTGCTCTCTTCGTCATAAAGGTCGTCGGATAATGTTTATGTTCTGATTTGTTTTTCCACTCATTTTTTATAAAACCCCGCAGGCATGACCCATTCTTTATAATGGCCGGTCAACATCTGCGTATTTCGGGGGGGAGGGGGGGGGGGGGGGGGCGCAATCGACTTTGAAATCGGTCCGAGTACCCTATCAGCGGTTGACGTGTCACACTGGGTGATGGATGGCACAGCCGTTCCCATGTGACCATTTCGAATGAATATTTGTAAAGCGGAACCTTGTTTTCATTCGGCGGTTTAGGTATACGTATATACGTACCTACTCTCGTGGGGGTATATTTTTGCCCCCCTGATATCGTAGCCGTAATCACAAATTTTTAGGCTCTATATACCTAACAACGCCTGATTATTTATAGTTAACTTATTTTTTGATTAACTATATCCTTGGAAACTAGCAGACAATTCAAACCTTCAACCCACTAGGGCTTGAAGGTTTTTTGTTTTTTGGTCGTTTTGAGCCTGATCAGAGCTTGGTTCTTTTGAGTACGGTAGACTCGCATAAGCCCTGATTAGGGTTTACCATAGTCGTAAAACCTACCCCTAATTTGGGTCCAAACGAGTCTAGGGGGTTAAAGAAATTAATTAATTAGTGTTTTGTGGCCAACGCTCACCCGAGTCTCTTCAAGAGTGAATGGGTGTTTTCTTTTCTAGACCTTTATGATACATCATTGACCACATCTACTATCTATATTTATGTTTTCCTTGTTAATGGGCTATGAAATAAAGCATTATATATCTATCTACACTTACAATCAGATGAGATTGTGGACAAACAAAGGTCTATCCATGATAGTCCATTCTATAATATTATAAATTCGAAAGTAACTCTGTATGTCTGTCTGTTTCCCTTTCACGCCTAAACGGCTAAGCCGATCTTAATGAAATTTTCGAGGTAGGTAAATGGTATTCAGGGACGGACATAGACTTCTTGATTAGCGCATGGGAAGCCGCAGGTAGTAGCTAGTTAACTATAATAAACAAGCAAACATTGGTAACTCACCAGCACAGTTGTTTAACAAAGATTTGAAGATTCATACCTGAAACAAAAACAGTTACATAATTAGGTTTTTGCTTTATAGGGCTTCGTAAAAGCCACATAACTAGTTTTATATCACGAATCACTCCAACGCTCGTGATTTATTCGTTAAAATCCTTCACTTGCTCGTGATTCATCTATGACACGTCATTTAGTAACTAATTGCATAATATACTATTAAAGTTGACACCGTGTTGTTCATGACAATGTGATCACGTAAAGGTACGACCGCACTGAGTAGAAGTGCGCAAAGCGGCCAAATATTCTTTGTATGATGAAATCTTATGAGATAGAACGCACTACGCTTCAGTGAAACGGTGCTAATTTTTTTGTTGATCAAATTTTACGTGCAGTGCCGCGTCGCACGCAATTCCACTCACGCGCGGTGTATTGGCACCTTAAATGCTATTTCAGGCAGAAGTGTAAAATAACCCGAAGGTTCTAAAGCGTGTTAATATGTAAAACCGTAAAAAGTTCTTTAAAAATAATACAAAAACACATAAAAGAGTATGCTAGGAGACACTGTTTCGCAGTAGTCCTCGGTTGTCACCAAAATAAGCGAATTTCGACTTCCGCACCGTTACTGCGAGGTCACTGACCGTTTCCGATGCTAAAGGAACTGCACAACCACTTCCATCATAGAGCTAATCAAACAAAACACGTTTGGAAACCGCAATGCTTGCACCGACCACCGCATCCGCGTTACGAAGCCCCGTTGTGCCATATGCAAAACTGTGGAGCTTCGACGCTTAGAGCCACTACATAAATAAATAAATCATCATTATTCGTAGCCGGATTTTACCCATCATAGGTGGGTATAGGCCTCCTGAAGTTAGCGCCATCAATTACAGTGCTGTGTTTAAAAAAATATGATGGATAATCCACACAGCATCATCTTAGCCCCAAGATAAGCAGAGCTTGTGTTATGGGTGTAACTGAAAAACTTAATACATGGTTTTTTAGGGTTTCAAAGATCGGTTTTGAAACCCTTATGGTCTCGCTCTGTCCGTCCCCGCTCTTTCTTGAATATCTCAGTAACTACTGCAGCTATTAACTTGAAATTTGAAATAATGATACATTTCGTGCGCCATTACTGATTTTATGAAAAAAATATATAAATAAATGAAAAATGAAAATGAATATTTTCAGTACAAATTTTGATGTTGAAATTTCAAAAGAGACCTAGGAAGGCAAATGGGGTATCAAATGAAAGGTATCGTTTTGTACATTTCAAAACACTTTTTGAAATTTCTGTAAATTTCATACTTTTTGAAATATTTCAAAAAAAGTCGAAAAATTGACCATACCCCCCCCCCTATCTCGGAAGATTGCACACCGATCCACGTACAATGTATTAGGCGTTTGTAGATATCAATCTATATTTTACAGGAAAAATATAGAGAAGTCTGTAATAATAATAGTTTTTGAAAAATGGTCAAAAAGGGGGAGAATTTTTTTTCAAAAGGGGGGTACCTACCTATGTGGGGTATCAAATGAAAGGTATCGTTTTGACCATTTCAAAACACTTTTTGAAATTTCTGTAAGTTTCATACTTTTTGAAATATTTCAAAAAAAGACGAAAAATTGACCATTCCCCCCCCCCCCCTAGCTCCGAAGATTGCAGACCGATCCATGTACAATGTACTAGGCGTTTGTAGACATCAATCTATATTTTACAGGAAAAATATAGAGAAGTCGGTAATAATAATAGTTTTTGAAAAATGGTCAAAAAGGAGGAGATTTTTTTTTCAAAAGTAGGGGTACCTACCCAAATGGGATATCAAATGAAAGGTATCGTTTTGACCATTTCAAAACACTTTTTGAAATTTCTGTAAGTTTCATACTTTTTGAAATATTTCAAAAAAAGACGAAAAATTGACCATTCCCCCCCCCCCTAGCTCCGAAGATTGCAGACCGATCCATGTACAATGTATTAGGCGTTTGTAGACATCGATCTATATTTTACAGGAAAAATATAGAGAAGTCTGTAATAATAATAGTTTTTGAAAAATGGTCAAAAAGGGGGGGAATTTTTTTTCAAAAGGAGGGGTACCTGCCTATGTGGGGTATCAAATGAAAGGTATCGTTTTGACTATTTCAAAACACTTTTTGAAATTTCTGTAAGTTTCATACTTTTTGAAATATTTCAAAAATAGTCGAAAAATTGACCTTTCCCCCCCCCCCTATCTCCGAAGATTGCAGACCGATCCACGTACAATGTATTAGGCGTTTGTAGATATCGATCTATATTTTACAGGAAAAATATAAAGAAGTCTGTAATAATAATAGTTTTTGAAAAATAGTCAAAAAGGGGGGGAATTTTTTTTCAAAAGGGGGGGTACCTACCTATGTGGGGTATCAAATGAAAGGTATCGTTTTGACTATTTCAAAACATTTTTTGAAATTTCTGTAAGTTTCATACTTTTTGAAATATTTCAAAAAAAGACGAAAAATTGACCATTCCCCCCCCCCCTAGCTCCGAAGATTGATGACCGATCCATATACAATGTATTAGGCGTTTGTAGATATCAATCTATATTTTACAGGAAAAATATAGAGAAGTCTGTAATAATAATAGATTTTGAAAAATGGTCAAAAAAGGGGATTTTTTTTCAAAAAGGGGTACCTACCCATGTGGGGTATCAAATGAAAGGTATCGTTTTGACCATTTTAAAACACTTTTTGAAATTTCTGTAAGTTTCATACTTTTTAAAATATTTCAGAAAATTGATTGTCCAAATAATTGGCAAATGTTTGAAACCCTCGGCGCGCGAGTTACACTCGCACTTGGCGAATCTTGTTTATTATACATATGTACATGGAAAACACCCGAAACAAATTCATCATACAAATATTTGTTCCAAGGCGGAAATCGAACCCGAAATCCAGGCAGAAAACGAACCCGCAAACTCCTACGTCTAAGGCAGACCTTCGCCCGCTGCCATTGATGTCGAAATCTGTTTGGAGTATCTATAACGGTTCATAAAATCATGGAAATCAATAATTATCATTCCATTGTAAGTATGGTAGGTTTAGGCACAGATCTTTCTGGTTAATAAAAATATGGTTTAGTTTGCATGATAGTTTCGACACGTTTGATGGTTTGCTTTAGTTTTTTATAGAATCGAAAACTTTAGAAAGTTGCTGAAATAGGATTTAAGCGATCTATAATAAATAAGGTAGCCATAAGTGATTTCAAGAGACAGGTGCTTTTGGTAGACGTGTAGGTTTTTTTTTATTACCATGTAATGTGTAAGTTTTTGGCAAGTGCTCGTCGATTCGAATAAAAGGAGGTACCTTTATAATAATAATACAAATTGGCAAGTGTAGCTTTAAGCAAATAGGCTTAAAGCTACATTTGCTAATAATATTTTATTGGCTATATTAAATTTTGTTTTATGCAGCCTGGGTCCCGATTCTGATAACGAATCACTATGAAATGGTTGTAGAATCGTCCCGTAGAATGCTTCGTTGAAAGAAACTCTAGATAGTGCGTGCGGTGCTATTCGCAGGAGAGATTGAAAGAATGCTTTTAACCTTTACACTTTTGACGCCTGTCCATACATTTCTGTAGCTTTTCATCTTAGGTAGAATGCCAAATTGTTTGATTCTGAGACAATACATTTGAAATCGCAAAGCGATTGGATAGCAGAATTGGGCCCCTGCCTATGTAAACCCAATAAACAATCTATATATCTATCTCGTTAAGGTCGGAGTCAATAATTTGAGAAGTGTAATGAAGCCGTGCACTTCAGCGTATAAGGTACTATCTAAGTCCGGTTCTAGACGCCGACATTCGGTTTCATTTTGGTGCGGGAAGCCACTGGAACGTACGCTGCCCAGAGAGTGTGGCGAAAGATATAAGTGGAAACGATTTACCTCAAAAGTGCATATTAGAGCTAAAGTTTTATTTTTTTCAATCCTGGACAGACCTTAGTTTCACCTGATGGTACGTTATCTTAGATAGAAAATACTTTTATTGCATACATAGGCTAAAAACAATATACAAATGAAACATAAGTAATAAGTGACAGTTGGCGGTCTTATCACTCAAGAGCGACCTCTGCCAGAATACCAGGTATGGATAGGATCATCGGATATACATAGGGTAAAGATCTGTGTGCATCTAATATACTACTTAAAAATATATAATAATAAACACAACGTATTCAGTCTTAAATGGGATTTAATTGCTCTATGTACACAAAGTATTTTTTTGTAGAGCAACTAATTCGCCCAGTAATATGCATATTTGTTCATCATTTAAAATATTTTCAAATGAAACTAGGAACTCTTACTAGCAAATTAATTCCTATGTAATCATGATAATGATGAAATTGAACACGTAGTATATCCACTCACATCTTTCTAGACATTGGCTAGGCCCTTAAGTAAAGTTAAAAGTGTTAGTGATAGTGAAATGCGACATTCCACAAACATCAGTCAATGTATCCAAATACGCCCCCCTTCACTCACCAACTTGGACCACACACGTTTCTAAGAAATTGAAATAGCCAGTCTACTCCAAGCGGAAACTTCTCGAAACAACAGAGAATCAGTGGTTACTTTGAGCCGGGCTATTTGATTAGGACGCGCAACCATCGACTTCGTTGGTCCATTCCAAAGCAGCGGGTTTATAATGATCATCCTAGCTAGACAGCGATTTGTCTACGGTAGAAAAGACAACAAGCTTAGTATATCGCATTCATTACGGATGTAAACGTGTTAACTACGAAACGCGCGCGTCTAGAACCGCACTCACCCTGAAGAAGTCCCTCGTTAAGGGATGAAACGTTGGTGTTCTTCCAACACAAATAAGGTTCGTAGTTAACCCGTTTACATCCGTAATGAATTCGTCAAACTACGATAGCTTTAGTAAAATATCGCATTCACTCTCCAGCATCTTGAGCCATGAAAGTGTTAGATTAGTGTAAGCTGAGATTGGAAAACTTGCGACGATTTTTTTTCCCATACACCTTACCGTGCGAATATGCGACTAATCGTAGACTATAGACCTATTTAATTAAGTTAAATGTCTTTAACACGAAAATTATACCCGCTACAGAACATCGTCAAAGTTTTTAACATATTTCGATTCTTTGGACTCGTATCGTGCTGTTACTTAGTTATAAGTAGGTTTAATGTTACAAAAAGGCCAAGTAAGAGTAAGTCGCTTATGAAGGGTTCCCTCACTACATTAAAATGAACAACATTTATTATTTCGATTTACGGAAGGGTTTTTTGGCACATTTTAATAATATAATGCGGTGGTAGTGAATCGTGCGTATGACGGGAGGATGGCGCGCGGCGGTGTAGTCTTAGTTGTTGGGTACCGTTAGCACCCCTTGAGTATGGAACCCTAAAACACTAAACAGCCCTATTAAAATAATAACCTGTCCGTATAAGTGTTAAAGAAATGACAAACCATCGGATAATTAGAAGTGACACACCGATATTTAACGCCAAGAAAATGTGACCTGCCTTGTAATTATAAATGAAACTTAGGTTAATGAAACATTTACAAAGCGATTTTCTTTAATCATTACTGATTACTGTGTGTAGAAGCTTTTAAAATAGGAAACAAAAAACTAGAGCATAGGTCAAAGTAATCTTGATACAAATAAAAATTACCACCATTTCAGGAAAGAACCGAGTTAACACAATATTCTGATTATATTTTTAATGATAATTGAAATTTAATAATAAAAATAAATATTTAATAATAATTCCTGAAGAGTGGTATTTTTTTTAGTTTTGATATAAATAATAATAATAATAATAATTACTAGCAATAATATAATAATATCTTTTGTAATTGAATTTGAATGAAAAAGGTTCTGCGATAACCTTCTACGGGTCACTATAATGCACGAAAAATTACTGTCCGGTCCAATATTGTATAATTGGTTTTGACATGGATTATCAATGTGTACATTACTCGGCCGTACCATAAATTGTCGTGCATTATAGTGACCCTCTTCGATTAGCTAGACTAAAGTCGTGATACTTCCACTTGGCTACCACAATACCCTCCCCCTCGTGTATATAGGTAGGTACCTACTTCAGAAATGTGTTGCTTTTATTCGTGTGCACGCATGGTCTTACTAGAAGCAATTATGTATGTATTATTCATGGCAGAGAGTGCACCTACGTTTGCTTAGTCTATGCTTACCCGACGAGCTTTCGTTTTCCACTCGTAATTGGTGAATAGTAAACTAAGTGGTCTTTTCAGAGGAGCTATCAGGAAAGTTTGGTTTACATATTCGAATAAAGAGCTTGGTTTACGTTTATTTCCAATTCTAAGTGTCCTGTTTTATACGGTTTTAAAGTTTGAGATGAAAACCATGTTTGTATTGGAATTATAAACACAATTTGGATGGGTAATCTGGATGGTTTACATTACAGGGGCTCTATTCTACTAAAGGAATCGCTTCTTCACTATGATATTCTTCTAGTTTATAAAATGTAATCCTTTTTTGTCGATAGTATTTAAGGGATGTGGATTTTGACTCTTAGGCAAATACTACACTACAAAGAGCTTCGCTTACTGCTACCGCATAAAACCAGCGCACGTTATTGGGAGTCGCATATAACCAGCGCGCATTAGCGATATGTATCGCTTCTGGGCACATGCTGAGCGATGCCCCCTTTTTGTCACTTATTTGTCTATGTTTATCTTTTCTTTTTAATTTTATTTACTAAGCGCCATGCGACTCGCTTAGTGACTGATCCTAGTGAACAATCATATGGCATACTATGGCGGTGGCCACGCTTCGAGCGACTCGCCTAGCTAGGTGTTTCACAGATAGGTGCATGCAAGAGGATTAGTCACTAAGCGAATCGCTTAGCTCCTAGTAGTAAACGATGCTCCTTGTGTTGTGGCGCTATCCTTTGTCGGCTTACGTCTTCCACAACCAGAGTTACGAGGTTAATATTCTTACACCGCAAAAGACAAAAGTCAGTCTTTATTTCCATAAAAACAAAAATGTACACTTAGAAAAGGTCAAATTCTTAAAATAAAACATTGAGACGGAAATAAAGTGATATTTTTGATTTCGGTCGCTTCGGTATGTAGACTTAAGTAAAGAAGCGACAAAGAAACCTTTACGGTGTTAATTTTTTGGAAGAAGCGTATATGCACATTGCCCTTTAAAAGATGCATTATTTTTAGTATTCATATTATACATATCGCTATTCTAGGGAAGCTATTAGTGAATATTTTTATGTGTACAACAAATTTTCATAAATATATTGACATGGAAACTGTCATTATATTCATTTCTTTAAACTTATCATTATCACGTAGGGATTCTCTAGAACTCATATTATAGATTGCACGAACAGCCCTCTTCTGCAGCACAAATGCAGCTAATAAATATCGTTTAGGTTAACGCTGAGTCGCTGAAGCAAGTTTTCATGATAGAACTCCTGGCTACTAATCTAGCACTGAATAAGGCTCTTGCCTTTAAGTTTAAACAATCACGCAGGTCCGCTCCGCTTGTTTAATTACTAAATACTAAGTTCTATAGCCGTGATACTGTGTAGTTTTCCTTTTATAGCATTTTACTTAGTTGTTAGTTTATAATTACAGGTCAGGAAATACGGGCTTCTGTTCGTACGCGATAACGCGAACGTACCTATTTGGTTTTATAGAATATGATCGTACATGTTAGTAACTTCGGATAAAAACCTAGATTTCTTACTTGCTTGCACACTTTTTGGCAGCCTATATTAGTCCACGGCTGGACATAGGCCTCCTCTAATGAGTGCCATAGCGCCCTGTCTTCAGCTTGCCGCAATCAGCATCTGCCGCCAGCAGTCTTCCGCAAATCGTCATCCCACCTGGTCGGAGGGCGTTCTACACTACGTTGAACTGAATTAATTAGTACTAATAAATAACTGTGAATTTGCGTTAATACCTTGAAGCCAAGTAAGCTTAGACTGAAAGAACATTAGAGTCTTTTACTCGTATTTTTTATCTATGGCAGTATGGGCCATGGTGTTTCTTAAAAAACATATTTTTCATATTTCATCACCAAATTGGCAAACAAGGACATTACACGCGAATCCAACATTTTGCCATACAATAAAGGTTGGTCAAGCGTGAGTAGTGATCGCCTGAAAATGCGTCAAGTAGGTCAAAAATTAAGGCTTATTTTCATTTTATCGGATGAAAACACCACCCACTATATGTATATTTGTATATGCTGGTGGTCCTGAGCAGCTAAAAACCACGCTATATGTACATATATGCTGATAGTAAGGTTATTTATTGAAGACTATCGTTAGTAAGCAGGTGTAACGGTTGCCAGTGGTACGGAAAAGCACGTATACAATCCAGAACATTTCCATAGAACAAATATGAGGATCGCGGCAGTCCAGCTCACGCCGAAATCCATTAAAGCATGCCCTCATGATATATGGCCCGAAATTGTCACAGGCGAATTATCTACGGGTGTAAACTAGGGCTGTCCGGAGCTGGCCTTGGCAGCTGGCAGTGGGCTTTATTCTATCCCGTAGGACCCAAACGGTAAAAGGGAAACCTATTACTAAGACTCCGCTGTCCGTCTGTTTGTCTGTCTGTCCGTCTATCACCAGGCCGTATCTCATGAACCGTGATGGTAACAGACTTGAAATTTTCACAGATGATGTATAATTCTGTTGCCGCTATAACAACAAATAAAAAACAGAATGAAATAAATATTGGGGGGGGGGGGGGGGGGGCTCCATCGCAATAAGAATTATTTGTTTTGCCGTTTTTATAGATAATGGTACGGCGCGAGTCTGACTCGCACTTGACCTGTTTTTTTTGTTTGTATGTGATACAGATGTAAGTATATGAAGTAACCAAGTTAATAATTGAAAACTATAAAAAAACCGTCATAGTACTCGTGTTTTTTTTTTTTTGCCAATTAAAAGGGCAAAGTCCTAAAAAATTTAGATATGAACCTTAAAAGACCACGCCTTGCAGGAATATATGAAAGACGATGAGAGTCATTGAACACAATAGCTTTTTAAGAGTTAATTATTCTTATTAAGCATTAAATACGTTAGTAAACTCAATAAAGGTTTACTATTAAATTAATGAAATAGCAACCGATACAGTTAATTGTGTGAACCTTGACACGTTTCTAATCACAATAGAAGGTTTTTGCACTAGCCTGGCCTTGCTTATTACTAGTGTTTTATGGCAGCTTTTAAAAACTCATTTCAAATGTGAAATATATAACGGATATTAACTGAGATTGGACGACCGCAAAAGCACGCGAAAACTGCAAGTTTTTTTATTTCATTTGGTTCGTTTTCTGCACGCTGTGTGTCTTAGAATTTGCACCACCACAACTCTTCCCGTGGTTGTCGTAGGAGGCGACTAAGGGTCATACACCAGGGGGCGGGCAGCAGCGCCTCTTGCTGAATAGATCTACCACCGAACTGCGATCCCCAACCCGCATGCCCAGCGTGGAGATTATAGACATTACCCCCACAGAAAAAATAACACGGGTGGCCTGCGTCCAGTAGTGGACCATTTATAGGCTGTTGAGCTGAGGTAGTGGTCTGGTGTGGATATATGGATCAGTTGAGCTACCGGTAGATTGTTTGCAACAGTCTGCATTTAGCTCAATGGTGTCTATTGTAAATACTAGTTATAAATTAAAACTAGTATTTACAATAGACACCTAATTGAATTCTATTATATGATACAAGTTTCTTCTGGTGTTCCAACATGTTGACATATTTGATGACAGCCTAAGTTCAATTTATAATAAGTTAAGATCTTATCTAAGTTTTCACTAGTTTTAAATCCTTTGTATTATAGTGAGTTAACGTTTTGGACTAAGTAGTCTGTAAGTTAATTATTGAGCTTGAATAAATAAATAAATGATTGTAATTTTGTTTCAAATACAAAAAAAAATCTAAGCATGTAGGTAATTTAGAAGCTTCGAGGTGAGATTTAAAGTAAAATCATCCGGGTTTTCGATTTCCGTGAAAATATGCTAGCTAGTCTATATATAAAGAAAG
This sequence comes from Eupithecia vulgata, assembly GCA_946478455.1. Classification (NCBI taxonomy): domain Eukaryota; kingdom Metazoa; phylum Arthropoda; class Insecta; order Lepidoptera; family Geometridae; genus Eupithecia; species Eupithecia vulgata. The sequence goes on along the minus strand of OX297869.1, from coordinate 2,538,633 downwards.
ATAAGACTTATTATTGGTAAATACATTATGCTAAGATTAAGCTTTTGCTCAATCTCAGACTTGGTTACCGCAGTGGCAACCCTGTGCGTACAATCGCAGCACAGCCCGGATTGCCCTTCCCATACAGGCTTTGTGCACGACCACCGAAATCGCTCACGATATTAATCTACGTTTTGACAACTTGTTTGTATTTCCATTTGGAAATTATTTATTGACAATGCAAGGTGAGGCAAAAACGGAAATTATTAACAAAACACGCCTAATTTGGGATACCTACTACTAAAAAAATATGGAAGTGGGAACAATTGTAGTGAAATTTGCGGATAACGGGGCTGGTTCACTTCTAGAAATAAGTTTATTTAAGATTCTACTTCAACGTCAACAGCTGCTGCCCGCCCCCCGGTGTATGTCCCTTAGTCGGCTCTTACGACACCCACGCGAAGAGATGGAGTGGTGCAAATTCTAACCATACGGCTGATTAAAGTGAATTAAAATTATATTGTTAATATTTAGGTGTAGGTTATGAGAAAAATAAAAATAATTCAGTTTAAAGAAAATACAATTTTGTAAGAGTATCGAGTGAATATCCACTCTCGTTCAACTAAACTCTTTGAATTTTAATTACAAACTGAAACATTATAGCTATCTATCGATTTATGGTTAGTTTTTTGTATTGTTTATTTTCCAAACGAAATGAATTAAAGTTACGGCTGAAATCAAAGCTATTAAGTCTACACTACAAGGCTCACGGGCATTAAAAATCCGGCGACTTTTGCCGGCGACTTTTGCTTTTGACACGAAACAAATACGTAACGTACAAGTTTCATTCTCGGTATTGAGACTTGGCATAATTGGCACGTTTAAGGTGGTTCGACGCGGGTCGGTACGAGTACCTACATTTTTGTGGTGTTTAGTTATTTCTGAGTTTCACGAGAAATAAAACTAGCGGAAAAGTAATTAGCTACAAATCGTTAATCATCCTCATTGGATGATTAACGATTTGTAGCTTGTTTAATCAAACGCCGTGTGATGCCGGTTTAGAATTTGCAGAATCCCAACACTTTCCGTGGATGTCGTATGGGGCGACTAAGGGACACCGGGGGGCGGGCAGCAGTGCCTCTTGCAGAATAGATTTACCACCAAACTGCGATCCCCAACCCGCATGCCCAGCATGGGGATTATGGGCATTACCCCCCCATGAGGCTGTTGAGGTTGAGGTTATCATGATAGATGAGTTTATAAAAATGGTTTATGATTTGCGACTAATTACTTTTCCGCTATTTTCATTGCTTGTGGAACGCAGAAAAAAATCAAACCCACAAAAAAATGGAATCTCGCGCCAACTCGCGTCAAACCACCTTAAAATAGCAATTTGAAGTATGTATGTATAAAACAAACACAATATATACACAAGTATATTATTTCCGCTGAGTGCATGACTGCACGTCATGACATTTCACGAAAATCACTTGTAATTGTAAATTACTTGGTGGTTGACACCCGCGGGTACGTCACGAACGAACAACAATGTCGCATGTATTGAAAACCGACAGAAATCACTTGAAATATTTCGACCAACTAAATCCACTGCCCCACCGCGGACAAAAGCGCCAAGATAGTTTTTTGATTAGTTATTTACATTATTCTCCCAAACAATATGACAACCAACAATACGACTTCATTTTTATATTGAAAATTAAAGCAAAAGCAGGGCAACAGATTCGATAATAAATATTTGATTACTTGAACCATACTCTTTTAATTAGAATAAATCTTGATTTTTGCACTTGATTTATGCACAGGCGTTCTACTCTGTCCCGTTCCTATAAACGCAAAATCCTATGACTATTCTTTTCACTAAATGGCACGGAAAGAGGCCCCTTAATGTCGTCTGTCCATCAAGTGGATGGTCTCCTAATACTCCAAAACCGCCGACCCCTGCCCTATAGAAACAGAAATCACTCTATAAATAATTTTAAAGGTAAAAAACGTTAACCTCTGGTAACGAAACCCCTGTAGTGTGAACTAAAAGTCCTGCCCGCCCACCGACGGCAAACTTCCAACTTTCTTTCAGTTTTCCGCCGGGCGGTTATTATGTTGCAATCAACTTCGAGGAGTTATGAAATCAAGTTAAAATTAAGTTATATACAATTTCTTAGTTACTAATAATTTCTAACTTTTTTGTGTAACTAAAAATTTCTATGACCAGCTTGTGTTCCGATCAGAATCAACATGATTACAATGTGAATGTAACATAGCCGATACTTGTCCGTAATCTAACACCCATTTTTGAACGTGTTCTGGAGTGGAGACCGCGACACGGCAAACATAGGACGCCCTCCGGCCAGGAAGGATGGCGACTTGCGAAAGACTGCAGGCCGATGCTGAAGGTGGCAAGGTGCTCATTAGGGGAGGCTTATGTCCAGCATTGGACTATTGTAGGTTGAATGTGATGTCGAATATAGATTCGACATCACAATAGAAATAGGTCTATTGTTGGACTATTGTATGGAATTCTCCATACAATACTGAAATAATTTTCCAGTTGTTGTTGTCGCTCGTTGGTCCCATTTAATTGTATTCCCGAGAAAGAATTATTTGTCCTAAAAGACTTAAATACTATTTATATAGTTTTTAAGCTAAGGAATTTGAAGACGGTATTTAGTTTTTTCAAAGCAATCGAATTCTTAGACCGTTTATTAATTTGAGATAAGACGGCCCTGATTCAGTGTGTTCTCATTCCTGTTTTTTTTAAACAAAACTCCTTGTTTTGGAACCTCAATTTTACTGAATGCCAACGGAAGCAATCAATAGAGTTGTTGAAACTACTAACCGACAAACAAACTCCTTCAACATCAAAGCTAGCAATCCAGCTCACACAAATATTTGAAACAAGCATTGAAGCATCGATCCTGGCTCAGCATTACAGCCCTGCCCACTTCAGAGCCCTGGGGAGCACTATGTTTGCACTACACGGGGATGGACGGACTTAGGACAGGCGGACGGGGTATCGGATTAACCCCACACTCGCTTGGACCCAAACCAGGGGTCAGTTTTACGACTATGATAAACCCTGATCATGGCAGATGCGGCAAGCTGAAGACAGGGCGCTATGGCGCTTATTAGGGGAGGTCTATGTCCAGCAGTGGACTAATATAGGCTGATACACCAGTCCATAGCTATTTTTAGTATTACATTGATACCACTGATACAACAACAACATTGTAATATTTGACAAGTTTTCTGTGAATAAATGATTCTATTCTATTCGATGATGATGATGGTGATGAGACCCTGATCAGGCTGCAAACGAGTGTAAGAGTTAAGGCTGTTCTTATGCAGGTAGGGCATTTGGATATAACATTTCTTTGCCCACAACCTCGACATTACAATTTTTTAAGCTTAATCAACTCGATTTGTATTGAAAATGTATCCAACGATGTATCATTAAGGTTTTAAAGACAGCCATTCACAGTCATGTCTTGAAAAGACCTGGGTGATTGTAATTGTGCGTAAATTGAAGCCGGGACATTGACTTCAAGCTAATTTTCGATCAAGCTCAACCTTTTTAGGACTTGGTTATCTTAAGTGGCTAGCATAGCATAGCAGTACAAAGCGCATCAGCATTGCCATGCCATACAGCAGCGGGGCAATGCAGCCACCGTATTGGGCACGCTTCCGACTGGTATTGATATGGATCAGTTAAGCTACCTGTAGATTGTTTGTAACAGTCTGTAGTTAGCTCAATAGTTTCAATTGTAAATTGTAGTGTCAATTTAATCTATTATTTGATTGTAATTTTCTTTGTTAATAAAGATTTATGTTTAAATTCAAAAGTGACTTCTATACTTCTTATGTTATATCATCTGCTGGCCCCCAGCTTAGCCCCTGGATTATGCTAGTCCGGCCCTGGCCAGACTGTACACGAGTGCTCTCATTGAAATTACAACTAGATGTTTCCTTCTTCCAATTGATTATTTAGACTAGAACTAACCTAACTATTCAGATGAACATTATCACCCAGCCCGTGTCAGCCCACTGATGGTTTAGGCGGCCAAACCCACCAGTGGGCTGAAATTGTGATGTGCCATTAATTGAGTGCCAAACTTTGGCTGTTAATGAATGCCACTCGATGATATTGGGCTGATTGCACTTGGTCTTGTTAGCGAATTATTTACTTTTGACGTAATGCGTGTAGGTATATGTATACTGTTCCAGATTCCAAGACATTTAAAGTCAACAAAGACACTTTGGATTCTAGATGCTAGTCTGGTTGAGGGTTCAAGTTAAGCCGTCTGTTGTCTGTTCGTCCCGCTATCTGCTCTCAATTTTTACGTAGCTGTAAAACCCCACATTTTCCAGCTATAGCTAAAGCCTGCCCGCAGATATCGATGTTTTTATATCTAAAAGCTCTCCGTAGATTAAAATGCCATTGTATTTTTAGAATTTCGCCAAAAAGCAAACACCATTATCGAGAAACGTTTGAAATATAATCGAGGCTTGAAAACCATTGCAAGGAAAATGAAGACAAACACTGATTTCTTTGTAAAATTACAGCAATGAGTGTTCTGTGGGATAAATTTAGATGATTTTGCAGTTTGAAATCTACCGGGACGATCCAGAAAAATAATATTTTTTGTAGAAAAGCGATTTATTGTGATTATATTAAATTTTAAACGTTTTCTCTCTTATTAAAATGAATGCACACGTTTGAATGGATTTTTTATTCCTTCAAGGTAGGTACTGTAGAATAGATCGGGGTAAACTTTTGATCTAAAGTGTACTGTTTACGGCTTGGAAAAAAACACATGCAAAGCGGGACCAATCTTGCAAAAACATAAATAACGCTTATTTGTCTCTAACTATTTCCTAACTCACCACTAGACGAATTACTATCAACAATTTGAGAACCAAAATCAACATTACTGCTTCATAAATTTGCCATCGGTTCGGTAATTTCTAAGTGAATATATTGTCATAATATATTCAGAGTAAAAAACCCTCCAGATTAGCCAGTGTTGCCATCGAGTACAGGCAGAGGGCGCTAAGTGGCGACATGCCTGTACCACTCGAACGCACACGTATTGTGAACGACCTTTGTTTGCACACTGGCTGTAGGGGTGACTGTAGCACTACATTTTTCGTGATACTGGCAATGTTTTCGGTCTTGGTTTTTGGATTGAAGAGATATCTGTGTTTGGCGGTTTGGTTGAAAAACTACTTAAAATCGAAAAGTGAAGTATTCAATGCTCCTGCTTTAAATGTCACTATTTTAATCCAAAGTACGATTCGGAGATCGATCAATTTAATAATCTTTTTAATTGCAGCTTAACGCTTCCGTCAGTCGCTTTCAGATAAATTTGGTAATCTTATTTGGCATCTACCTGTTCACGATATTTGGAGAACTTATGAGCTAACGGTTCAAAGGTAAGAGGTGCTGGTTTCTTTTATAAAAATAGAAATATCGCATGAAAAAGTGTTTTAATAGAAATGCTCCATATTCTCAGCGATAATACCATTGTTTTTGACGAATAACATAGCTAAACTAATGTTTTATTTGAGTACTTAACAGTTTAGTTTATCTATATTTAGAATAATTAATAGATAATAAGCAAAAAGTTGATTTTAGCACAGACATTGCTTTACTCTGTCCCGCTCCTATGAACGCAATATCCTATACCTATCCTTTAAACAAAATAGCGCCAAAGACCCATTTCTTCCACCCTGGTTCCGACACACCATCACAACGCCTCAAGTCAACACGCATCGTGTTTCGTCAGGTGGCGTGGCGTGGGATAGTGTGTTTTCGTGAAAGTCCTTATCCATGCTTCAAGAATACTAAGATACTTATCACAGTGCAAATTCCTCTTCACTTTTTTTTCCTACAAGGAAAGCCTGCCTGATTCACAAGCCAGTCCACAACTCGACTCATTTGCATGTTCGCATTGTAATCTCTGCATCATGCATATAGCCATTAGCCGCCGACAAACTTTAATGATATCGATTCCTAAGTTTATACCAAGTTCGCTAATTACTGCAGCCGGGGAAACAGCTGGTCTACTTCGATTATCGGTGAGGTTTCGAGCAGAGTACTTGCAGATACAGAGGGATTTCTTGGGGAAAGCGTGTACGGATTTTTACAAGATGACAATTTCCAACGATTGTGTGTTCTACAAAAAGCTTTACTGATATTATGTTACTTTGTCTGCACTTATGTATTAGAATGGAAAGATTTGTTTGTTTGAATTGAATATAGGTACTCAGAAACTACTGGCTACCGAATCTACCCGTGCGAAGCCGGGGATGGCTAGTAAGGTATATAAAATTACAAAAAATCAAAGCGACTGACTAGAATATAAATCAAATTAACTTTGAAGAATCAAGCAGAAACCTTGGAAGATGAAGAATAGTGTTTGACAGGGTTTATACCCTGTCAAACACTATTCTTCTTATCCTTCAAACACTAGTCTTTTTATCCTTCACTGTTGTTGATCATGTGACTATTCACATGATCAACAACAGTGAAGGATAAAAAGAGGGATTGAATTCTACTAACCATTACGTAATGCAATTAAAAGACTGAAAGGTCCTTTAGACCCTCCCTTAATGGGAGGGTTCTAAAGGACTTTGCAATAAAACAATTTACTGCAACTAAAAAGCCTCATTAAAATGCAAATTAAACGTGTCGTATTTCTGAAACAAAGAAGTAGGAAGTGAACTAGCTAAGCTTCTTAATCCTAGGCTGCACCGCATGGTGTACGACAGAGATGACAATTCACACGCCATGTACAAGTCAGAAGGAGATGGAATGTCTCTTTCCTTATTCGTTTAACATACGCGGTGTCTTGCGTTTTGGACTGTCAAAATAAAGGACTGTGGGAAAGAAAAGAGAAGTATTTTTGTTGTCTATCTGATAAATAAATGATTATTATAGTCATCATCAACCTATACTAGTCCACAACTGACATATGCCTCCCTTATTAAGCGCCATAGTTCCAGCATCTAGCTTTTGCCTGCAGTCTTTCCCAGGTCGATATCCCACCTGCGTTCAACATTACACTTCCCGAATCGCGGCCTCCACTCAAGAACACGTTTAACCCGGGCGTAGATGATTTTTCGCGTTATATTACACGCCGCGTTATTGGCGTGAAATCATTCTGAATACAAAATCTGTGGTATCAAGTTTACGCGTCATTACTCTCATGTGTCTTGTATTGTTTTGTTTGTTTGTTCGTGTATGTCACTTCGCGCGTGAGTGTATAAACTTAGTGGTTTTAGACGAGCCGACTTAAAGGCAACGATTTTTTGTCGCAACTCTAGAACGAAAACATTCATTTTCATACAGTCATTGAAGACAAGACAGCAGTGTCTTGTCAGCTGAAGACAGGGGCAAGGGCGCTCATTAGGTGAGGCCTATGTCCATCAGTGGACTAATATAGGCTGATGATGATGATAATGATTGAAGGCTTCCACTATAAGTATATTATTTGATTCATTTAAATTTATTTTTTATTTATATTATGCTAGATAATGAACTAGTTCTTAATATTTGTATTTGTACTGTATGACCTGTAACAAGCGTTACTAATAAAGAATCTGAATCGGAATCTATAAGAATTAAGGAAAAAAGTAACGTTATGTCAAAATAAAATAAGGTGTTTTGTGATTTCTTATCTGCTATCTAAATTACTCGTAAAACAGTTTTCTCTTAAACTAAGACGAGTTCCAAGATCAACTTGTATCGCGCCGTGTAAAACCACCTTAACGTGCAAAACGCACGTGTTTATGAGAAGAAAGGTGTTTTGTTAGATCGCGCAGTCATATATCTTGAGGGCGCTGTTCGAAAACAAAAGGATATAAGGGAAGGGATAATGCTGGTTATTTGGTAACCCATGGTGAAGCTGATAATGTTAATAACGATGATGTTTCTTTTTCTATACACAGGTGTTAGAAGTTCACCCACACCCCATTCATATTTCGGCTTCTTCTAATTTGGACGAATTTGTAATTCGTTACTCATAATTTAACGAATGAGTTCTTTCTAATCCTCTCTCAACTTTTAGCTTTTGCAAAATAATGTGCAGTCTTTTATACTAAAAGCCAACAGAAGATTAAACAATTTGAGAAATAAAGAAAGCAATAGAGTCGCTACTGCTTTCATAATTTGTCAAATTGCTTATAGCTGGGAAAAGTCTTTAAAAGAACTAGAAAAGATGTAGATGTAGCTTGTTTAGAAAACTGAATAGGGCAGCTGACGTAGTCAGTAATTCAGTAATATTTATTCACATAAGACATGGTACAAAAAACATTCGTGGAGCAATACAGTAGAGCTGCATAATAATATCTCGCCTGAGTACAGACACGTGAATATTTTAGGTGTCTAACTTACTTAACAAGATAAACAAATTATAGATATTAAAACTAGATGTCATTGTAATAATTATTTTAGAAATAAATGGAAATATTATTAAAATGTCTGTTGAATTCAGTAGGTCAAAACTTAAAATTAAGATAATCTCCCACAGAATAAAAACAATGCTCAGAAAATAAATTAAATAACTTTCTGTGGAATAAGGGACCCTTCAGTTCTTTTACATTGTTTGGCAATTTGTTAGAAAATTTTGATAGCCATGGTGTAACAGTTGCGACTATACAATTCTGTTTTTTTGCAGGTATTGCTAATCTGTAATTAAGCCTAGAGCTAAATTTATATACCTGTTCAAAAGTTTCAAATAATTCCTTATGCGATTTCACAATATTACACATTTCAGTCAGTTATATTATGTTGATTTAATGATGACCTAGCTATTAGTGTGAACTTTTGACAAAGCGGCAGCAACTAAAGGTCAGACAAAGACGGTATCCGAACCCGCGTTGGAAATATCTCGCCCCAACAACCCAAGAAGGGTTCCGAACAATACCTAGATTTACAAGCAATTACTCCGCAGTGTTCCGTCGTCCGGTCTGATTGAATAGTTTAAAGTAATAAATACAAATCACCCTTCAAATTGTGCTATTCAAACGGACAGACATTATGGGGTACGTTTATGGAACTGGCGCAGAAGTTTATGGCTGTGAATACAAGATCCGGAAGTATCTATTCAGAGAAGCCATTTGCTGTTGAATGAATTAGTCCACTGTGATACTGCTGGCCTGCTTTAAATATACCTATTGGAACAAAAGGTTAGTCACGAGACTGTACGGTCTATGTTCTTTTTTGGAAATAAATAAAAAAAAATGTTATTACAAATTTAATTTGTTTTTCTGTTTACATTTTTTATTGATTACATACATGCGTGAACTCCTGGCTTATTTTTGGGATTCCGTACCCAAAGGGTAAAACGGGACCCTATTACTAAGACGCCTAAGATAATTAGATAGAAGATAATTAGCATGTTTTGTGGGTATCCCATCATAAATGCGTAAGCTAATAAGCGCAAATAACTATCGAATCGCGTAAGTTTAAAAAGTTTTAATATCTATGATGGTTTTAAAAGTGTGATTGTGATATCCGTAGATTTATTTGAACAGTAGGTGCTAGAACACCGACTATCTTAGATAGTCGGCTAGATTCTGAGCTGTCACTGATAGCTAACAATTTTATCGTAATTATTCTGCACCTAAAGCCAGACCTTGCTGTGTTGGTGTGTCAGCTGATCTAAAGCCCGCACGTTTTATAGCCGCTTGGCTGATGGCTGTCGTTACGGCATGTAATTGCTGTTGCTATATAGCGAGGTTGATGATGCCGCCATATTGCCGCGGGTTGGTTGTGCTGACGGCCTGTAGCTTGTAGGGTTGACGTGACGCTGACAATCGATAGCATGCTGATTAAAAACGTGCGACAGCCCCGACACAAGATTTAATGGTGGGGTGGTGATTTTATTTTTGTTTTAAGTGCTTGGTTTAACCATGCTCTTTTCACATTTACTCGTAAGGAGCTTATAGGGCTAGCCTGTGTAAAGTAGTAGAAGAAATGTTGAATGCATTGTGCACTTATCGGTTGAATAAAATTGTTATATTTTTTTGTGGTTTATTGGCACTATAGAATCTATTTGAGACACTTATATTTTGGATATTATGTCGTTTCCGCGAATTATATTCTGCCAGTTCATCTTAGTCTCTATTCCATAGATGATTGGCCAGATGTCGTCGCCCAGTTCCGCACCGACTGTAGTAGGTATATAAAGAAAATAATGTTAAGCTTAGTTAGTTTTATATATATATAATGTATATTGACTTTGTATCTAAATCAGATTACAATTTAGGCAAATAATAATGTATTAGGTAATCTTTAAGTGTTATATAAACTTACTGGTGGTTTATTTTTAGCTCCATTCTTATTTGATAATAATTACTATTTATAAAAAGCTGTTTCTGTATAAATTTGACTAGTATAAGTGCTTATTTTTTCAAGCCTAAAGAAATAAAGTTATTGAGTTTGAGTTTATTCCCATATATTATAGCATAAGCTTTGCAAAGCTCGGAGAAAGCGCAGCGTGAAACACACAGACAAACAAAAACTGATCTTAGAAGGCATCCGTTTTTCTTAAGTGCCGGAACACAAAAACAAGTGTCCTATCCTAGCTAACGAGACTCCTGTCTCCTAGCAGCCAGACGTTCAAGGAAACGTTCCAGGACATCCTGCTGTGTTTTATAGTGCGAATTTACGCGCGAACCCGGATGGCGCTGCTATCTGCCATCTCAAATGAGGAAGCGGTGATGCGTCCTGAACCCCAGATCACTAACGACGCCATATCATGTTTATTCCTCCTCTAAAACCTATCGTTTCTACATCGTTAACGACGAACGGGGCTAAACGATCCCCTCAAAGCTGTTTAAGATCCATTATGAGGAAGCAGGAGATGCTGGAACTTATGGGAGTATTCTTTGCTTTTTCGGATTAAAATTTTGGCATCGGCGAAAGCGGTCCGTAATGAAACGGCACGGGCCATTAAGCAAGCCGTGGACCATTAGTTGTTCACGTCGGCAATTACACCGGTTTGTGAGTTACGAATGTTACGCGGTCGGAGCCATTCGTGCGCATCTGTTCTGCGCAGCACTCATGTGATAAGACAGCATAGGAAGGTTTTTTTTGCTAAAAACAGACTTATACATATAATGGGATTTAGAATCGTCATCTGTCATGCTGTCTTGCTCTGTTCAAATCCGATCTGAGCAGGAGCTCAGATGCTGTTCTCATCATCATTTTTGTACGTAGATACTTATCAGACACCTACGAAAGTGTAGGCAAATTATCTTGTTTATGAACACGGAATCTCAATCTAGGTTCGAGTCGAATATAAAAATTGCATCATCAGCGAACTAAGCAAATATAGTTGCCTTGCCACCTCTTGAGTCACACTCTAATCTCGAACTCTTGAACTTTTTGTAGGGTTAAGGGCGACCTTAACCCTACAAAAAGTTCAAGAGTTTGCAATACCTCTCTAGTTTTAAGGTTTAAATGTTTTAGTAGTGCAATAAACAATTAAGAATTAACTCCACTGTTGAACCCTATAGCATATGACAGTTTCTACATTCGCACCAGCTGCCAGACGCTGTGCCTAATCACCAGAAGGACAGAGCGCTCGACAGAGAGAGACCTGTGGAAATTCTAAAAGCTGATAACGCATAATACTGGGAGGAAAATATATGTTGGCTTAGAAGATGGCTGGCTAGAACTTCGAGGTATGTCGGACACGTTTGGGATTAAGGGTTTGACGCAAACCTTAAAGGTTATCAGGGAAGAAAGAGGAGTGAAGTTCCATACCCTGATGATGTCTTACTTATGTTATCGAGTTCCAATAATACCGACACCCGAGTGAAGCCACGATTACTGAGCCAAGAAATGGCTCAGAAATCTACAAAAAGGAGAAGGACGATGAAACTTTTTCACCAAAACCGATATAAAATAGCAAAAATATCTGAAAGCAATTCTTATTTTATACTATCGTACCCTATTCCTATTTAATGTTACCTACTGTAAAAACCGAAAGCACAATCTATAACCAGAATCTCGGTTCGGAAGATCAATCATACATTCGAAGTGAACCGCTGTACGTCATAAATAAGAAATCAAAGTTGACGAGCGTAATAAATCCCTTCCTATAAAGATATACCATTTATTGAGCAGTAAAAGAAAACTAGGTACTGAATAAGCTACACTCAAATACCTAGGTAACTAAACGTTTACTTGGAATCCGATTGAATAATTTTATTTCCAGCAGTTAGGAATTTTTATAATTTTAGCGGTATTTTTTTCTGATAATGAAATATTTCGCATAGGTATTCTAAAATGACATATTTGCCATTATGCCATTTCAAACTATACAGGGTGTCTTTTTAATACTTTTTTTTTCTACGAATTCATTCGCATTGTCATATTCGTATAGACGTTTTACCGAGGATAAACTGCATAAAAATACCTGGCTAGCGGCAAGCATACCAGTCGTCCGAAAAATATTATTCAAACTTAAATAAAAAGAAAAACTTAGCAGTTTCCTTTCATTTTCAATAATGCATTCCTTTGCAAAGATTGATCCTCATCAGTAACCGAATCTGTTTGTGCAAAAATACAGGGTGTATCATATTTTTCTTTTTGGAAAATCAATCAATTCGATTTCCTGTAAAAGTAAAAGATTAAAAAAACAATCTAAACACTCAGGTTTTTGTTTTCTCATAAATCGAGGTCATGACTCGTTTCACAACTATGATGGTGTTCGATTTGGCCATCCACTCCCATCTCAAAAAGCCACCCTGTATATTATCAAAAAGGAAGTAAAATAATAACTGAGTAGCATGGGTACGTTTTTCGAGCGTTTGTATGATTGGCGGACACTCTTTCTTTACTACAAAACATCAAAACGGCTAAAGCGATTTTGATAAATGATGTATGAAAACACTAGTCTTTAAGGTTATGTTGCGTTCGCCCTCTCATTTGACAAAAAAAAAACATTAGTTTTCACTGTAAGAGTTAAAAATGAAATCACTTGATCGAACAGTTTAAATTTAAAGAACTACTACAACTGCTTTTATTTTTTTTTCTTCATTTCCATTTTAAAGCTTTACCCAGGTCTTTATCGGAATTATTTACTTTCTTAGAATTATATTAGATTCGTATTTAACCGATCCTGGAATACGCCCTTTACGATGATTTTCTTTACAGATTTTAAACGTAGGAATACTCCTTGAGAAAAACTTAGGTTTTTCAATCTACTTTACTATTCTTTTACTTTACTTCCACTGACTTGTTTAAAATAATTTATCATAATGTAACCCTATAAAGGCCCTCAGGTTTTTTAACCAAAAACTTGCTTTCTTTTTGCATTTTCTCTTACGACATTGAAACTACCTCGATTCTTTCTAGCCCGGGGGGGCTATTCTCGTTTTACTAAACAGAAAATATGTAACTAATTCTATTCTAGCTCCTTGAGCCGGAAAACAGCTAGTGATGCCCTGCGATCGATGTACTTTATTTGTCGATAGGATGATTAGAACTTTAATAAGTACTTACCTACAAATTGCCATACATTAATAAATAACATCATACCGTCGCGGGGCAATCCAAGGTGATAGGCGCAAGACCTTGTGATTTGGTGCATGAGTTTTCAGGCCTATACCCAGCAGAGGCTTAAGTAGAGTTGCGATTTTGTTGATGATGATGATCATGGAAGATAAATCTTTATGATCACAATATGAAAGTTCTTACAATACGCAATAAGTTTGTGTTCTTATGCTTTCAAGTTCGTTTAGTAATAAATAAATGACTATATAGTCATTTATTTATTACTAAAACTAAATTGAGACAAGAGGGGTTATTCATGAACAGTAATTTTACCGGTAATCATGCCCAATAATATCAATAGTATACATCGTTTCAATAGTATCATTGATCCTTTCTGAAAAATTATCTGAATAAATGATTTTTATTTTATTTGTTTTTAATTCCTGTGTTAAGAATGCGTTAAGAGAATGCCGGAAAATCTCTGGGCTATAATTTTAGCTGGGATTTTATTTAATTATCCAAAGTATAGGCATGACATAGAAAACTAAACGGTTACTCAAATCAAACATTATTCTGGCTTTGTAATACTTAAAAAGTGATGTGTTGTCGCTAATAATTTAGTGAATTATAATTAAAACCATTTGTTAATACAAAATTTGTCTTTTTTTCTACTAAAGAAACTAGTTTATTTTCATTAATTCTATTCGATTACTCGTCTTCTACAGGTTTTTGTCCTTACGTATTTTTTAAAAGTTCGTTATCATAAAACTTAGTGTTTAATCGTGCTGTAATCGTGAACAGACAAAACCTTACTGTTTACAACTTGAGGAACTGGCCGCAGAAATATCTGGCACGGACTATACGACGGCATGATATCGATGTGAATAATTGAACGAGTTCGGCGATGAAAAACAGTAATTACGGGGTGTCAAGCACGATAATACAGGTTTCTGACGCCCTTCAAGTTGTGTTGTTTTGCTTTATGATAAAAGGTATCGATCGGTGGAAAGTTTACACTCTTCAGTATACGTAAGGGTATTTTAACTGATTTGAAAGAAACCAAGAGCGGTGCATTGCTTTTTTAATAAACGAGTTTTAGAATTTTCTTGTAGATTTTTTTATAAACTCACCCCTAACAGTGGTATATTTCCAGTGCTCCCATACCGGATATAAGAAATAAAGTAGTACCTGTAACAACAAACAATACATTTATTACAAAAATCTATTCATAAAAATCTGGTGTTAAATTAATTTTTTGGAAATGAAAGGCATACACGAAAGTCCCATTTCTTAAAATTTTAAACAATAGGATTCTTGTCCCGGCTGCATTATCGATACATGCCACTTTATCGATGATTGTAATTTTTATCGGAACATCCCATCCCTCTGAGGAGTCTGGTTCGTTAAAACGACTCCCATTAGCGCATGCCCTCGTCACGTCCTGAGACTTAAGAGGATCAGCCATTACTTCCACAAACTGAGCTTTGCGATGTGACGAAACAATGTACTGGGTCCCTTGATAGTTTTACAAGGAATTCTAATATTGGTGGAGATTATTGGGTAAGAAATAAGATACCTCTAGCTAGCCAATATTACTTTCAAGTTAGAGCTACGTTTCTTCCCCTTTGAAGCTATTGCATCCAGTTGTTTTCTAGGTGCTAAGAGTTAAAGAAAGAAAGAGTAATTAAAAGTGAAGATTTCTTACTACCAATTATGTAGCAAGGGTGAAAATTCTGATAAAATATTAGTTATTTTGACGCAAATGCGTATATAATAGATAGATAGATAATTATTTATTGTACCACACAAACACAGAAAACAGTACAGAAATAAATGCTACGAGTAGTAGAAGTACAAAGGCAGCCTCATCGCTATGAGCAATCTCTTTCAGGCAACCTTGGGATTGACTGGACATGTAAGAACAAAAAAAAGACAAAGGCACTCGAAAAAAATGTGTAAGATTGTCACTTCTCCACACCGAAACTACGAAACGGATTAGGCTGAAATTTTGTATAGATATTGATTGGTAGCCGTAGTTATTTCAGGTCTAGAACTTTAATAACTAAACTAAGGCTACTTTTATCCCATAAACCAGTTCCCATGGGATAATAATCTTTAACGTTCCTTGAACTGTGCGCACTGCGATACAACGGGTTGGAACTAGTAGGATACACACACACACACAAATTACTTTGCAATACCAACGAAACAAAGCCACAAAAAACAAGCGACGAAACAGTCGAGTCTACTTTCCTGTCTTCAGTATTCACTTAGGAACAAAAGCCCCTAAAGTGTAATTGCAATCCCTCTATACTATAGCTAATGGACCTCAGTCCGTTCTGTACAAAACTGCTTCTAAATGGGCCTCGTAAGTGGACTCTTTCATTTCACTCCATATACCCTATAGGCTCATGAGAACTGTTTAACTGTAACTGACTTTTTTAGTGAAAATTAATACACTATTGTTATAAACAACAACAACAATGCTTAGGTTACTCAAAATTATTAAGAGTTGATGACCTGAAATCGCTTAGCCTACGCAATCAATTCAAGAACATAGCTAAGTTAAGTCCTATTCTATGCCATTATTATGAGTTAAGCTTATCCTCAATGCTTAAGGTTTGATTGTAATTTTTTGCAACCTAATCTCTTGACTTCTCTTTTAACAAATCATTGGTAACAAGATCAACAAGCCTCAATATAAAAGCCAGTTGACCCAGCTACAAAACCCAGCTACAAAACCCAGCTTCTTTATAACTACACTCACAAAAGACGTGCATTCGAATAGGGCACTTGTTGAGAAGCAATAAAATGCACTTCGTTGCATCTACGACGTATCGTTTGGCGCACAGATGTCGAGATGTTCAGCGTATCATGGTAATAAACCATTTGAGGATCGTCTTCGAACGATAGACAATTTGATATTAGTGGGATTCGGATTAGTATAAAACTCGCTAGACACAGTAGAGACTACAGTAGAGATTTTCTTCTGGCGAATTAATGTGTTGGTGATTTGCTTTGGCCGTGTGTTGGCACTTTCACAACTATTGTTTACAACTAGTTAAGGCCCATACCCTACCGAAAGTGGCTTGACCGAAAGTGATTTTTGAAAATTCCTTTGTTAAACAGAATTATAAGACAAATAAGGTGGTGGCGCTAGTTTAGGTACTGTATGCGCCTTAAGAAAAAACACTTTTTACTCCTTATTTCATAACCGGTTTTTAAAATGGAATAAAAAAGTGGCCTGTCTTAACTATCAAAACTAAACAAACCCACAAAACTCTTTTTGAAATCCATCAAGTCAAAGGTACCAGGATGGATCCTCGTAAAAATAACACGCACCACCCCAACTCTTCCCGTCGGTGTAGTAAGAGGCGACTAAGGGACAAACACCGGAGGCCGGGCAGCTGCGCCTCTTGCAGCATAGATCTACGACCGAACTACGATCCCTTACCCGCATGCCCAGCACGGGGATTGTGGGAATTACCCCCATGAGATAAAAACCAAAAAGGTGATTTTCAGGGGGAGGTCTGCGTCCAGCAGTGGGCCAATATAGGTTAAGAATTTACTTTACATTATTGAGCTGCTGCCCGCGAGTTCTCACGAGCTTTTCAAGAGCTTATGGCAGTCCCCGGGATACCAATTACCTCTTTGCCAAATTTTATAAAGATCCGTTCAGCCGTTTTTAGGCATGAATAGGTAGACATAATAGACAGACATAGTTACTTTAGAATTTATAATATTAGTAAGATATATACTTGATTATAACTTTATTGCACCATTAAACATAAACTTAATACTAACTATACCTAGTGGCACAATCGGCGGCCTTATCGCTAACCGTGATTTCTTCCAGGCAACCTTTGGATGAATCCTAGTACATATAGGTATACAAACAGAAAATGCATAATTTGTGAAAAAAGAGCAAAAAGAGGGAATGACAGCAATAATTAACAAAATAGCACAAAAATTAAAATTAAAATCGGGAAGACTTATCAAGAGTGGACAGACAGGGTTGATAAACCATACTTTTAAAGATAGTACCTAAGTAGGTAGGTACAAGTATGCCGAAATGGGTTTGGATGGGAGATGTTTCAGTTCGGCTTTCACAAAACCAGCAGTGGAAATCAAGTGAATGGGTACATAAAGCCCGTCTGGTATAAACACCCGGCCCCTACACATAAAAATCTGTAGTAAAAAAGTTAATATTTTTACGTTGTTTCCGAGTAATTTATAGGGAACAACAAAGCACTGATAGGAAGCGAACAGAGACGCATGCGGGCGTGTGTCTGTACTGGAAAATGGATTTTCCACATTTGCCGACGAGACCTCGCTTTGGGCTTTCCGGTGAATTACAAAATGTAGCTGCAAAAAATATGCTGCAAATGTAGCATTTGTTTCTTGTCTCGTGCCCTTTCTATTTTCGTTTTTACTTTGGAGAACCTGCAGGCAAATATATACAAAGAAAGGTTTGGGTGTTGCTTTTATTAACCGAAAAAAAAAACTCTTTTAATGATCGCCTTTTTTTTTTTTTTTTTCTTTTTTTTTTTTTTTCGTTGCTGGCAACACTGTCGGCAACACAATTTGTAAACACGGGATATTTCATAAATTAATAAAAACTACTAAAAGTGCTTATTATTACGAGTAAACAACAAAAAAAACATCGTATTTAATCGCGAAACAAAATACGCTAAAAACCACGAGTGATCAACATTGTTTACGGCGGCGATTTGGCGAGCAAGAAAGCCACACCACGGCGGCGGCGGCGTCATTTACAAACATGGCTGGCGTCTGTCAAGCCTGTCGTGAAATGATAGGAGTTACACAGAGACGCATCAAATGCACTACGTGTTTGCTGCTTTATCACTCGGATTGTATAAAGTACAACAACAATTCTTCACAAAGGGCTGAGTGGAAATGCCCTAATTGCGTGGCGGCCCAGCGAAAAGGAGGGAATAATTCTAACACTCCTGTCCGCCCGTGTGATAAAACACAGTCACAGAGAATTGAATCTACTCCGCGCACACCAACCGAAGGAACTAGTAGTGCATCACTTTCAAGCACCCTTATACAATCTTCGAACACCCAGGCACCACCTTCAAACATCCCAGTACAACCTACGTACACACAGACGCCAGGAATAAACCTCAATATCGGTGAGGAGGTTGGAGAGTTTGCTCGACCGAAATTACTGACTGAACTGGAGTCATTGCTGGACAGTAAACTTAACAAAATGAAAATGTTTATAATTGAAGAGCTCAAATCAACAATTGCCTCTGAGATAAGGAAGGAATTGTCTGCCGTAAAGTCCAGTCTTTCACAGCTTGAAGCCTCCCACAATGACCTAATCAACAACCATGAGAGTCTAAAAAAAAACTGTGATAGTTTGCAGAAACATGTACAAAAAAGTGATTGTTTGATTGCTGACTTACAAGCACAACTCAACAAGCAGCAACAGTGGGCCCGTCTTTCAAACTTGGAAGTTATAGGTCTACCTGAGAGTACTAATGAATCTCCCATCCAGATAATTGTGAAAATTGCCAAGCATGCGGGTGTGAATTTGCTACCAGAAGAAATTGAATCGGCTCATCGGGTCCAGCCCATGCACAAACTGGCAGGCCAGCCAAAGCCCATTGTCGCAAAGCTGAAAAACAGAATGGTGAAAGATGAGATCATCTCGGGGCTCCGTAAAACAAAAGGAATAGTGAGCCGAGACATCGGGATTGGAGGACCTACTCGGAGATTCTTCATCAATGAGCATCTTACTCCTCAAAACAAGAACCTACTGAGGTGTGTCAAGCTCCGTGCTAAAGAAAAATCCTACAAATTTGTATGGGTAAAAAACTGCTACATTTTTGTGAGGAAAAACGAGGAGTCCCCGGTAACCAACATCCAAACAGAAAAAGACTTGGAAAAAATAACATGAAACAAAACTACTATGGTGAGGTAGTATTTAATAGAATCTCCCTGCGGCCTGATCAATCTGGTCATAAGCCAGTTATTACTTGTTGCTTTTATCAAGTTCAAGTACTTTTAATACTTAAAATCTTCTATCCACTATGTAAACCACTGCATCACACAAATAACAAACTTCATACTCTCCCATTTAACATTCACACTACACACATAAAAAAAACATCACACTATCCTATTTATCCCCTTTCCTCAAGACAAGACAGTAATATAACAATAACCTGCCCCATGACTGATTATTATACAACATTTTTGACTTTATTAACACAACTTGTTTCTTATTATTGGCACTTTTTCACTCTACCATGTATATACTTATGCCCACAATTTTGTACAAATATAAAGCTTTACAATGATGTCAAATAAGCTGTACTTAGCTTACCAAAATGTTCGTGGTCTTAGGACTAAAACTTTAACTTTTCAACAAAACATCTTAGCGCATGATTATGATATTCTAATGATTACAGAAACCTGGCTAACGGATGGTTTCTATCAAGGTGAGATTTGTGATAATCGCTATGACGTTTTTCGCTGTGATAGAAGTGAAAAAAATTCAACGAAAAAAATAGGTGGTGGCACTATGATCTGCGCTAATAGAAAGTTGAATGCAGCGGCTAGACCGGAGTGGGAATGTTCAGGAGTGGAGTGCGTTTGGGTAACCGTACCTGCACGCTCGCTCACCGCTAGGGATAACCGCAACCTTCACATAGGTGTAATATATATACCCCCTGACTCCGGTCAGTTCGCTCGAATTGATTTAATTAGCAACTTGTTAAGCAAAATATTTCATACATGCTCTGATGATTATTATATTATTGCGGGTGACTTTAATATCACAAATGTGGCCTGGACTGATTCTGGGGCATTGCACCTGAAGCGGGGTTCCATTAATCTACAAAACTCTGTTACTAACTTTCTAGATGTATGTGCTCTAATGGGTGTAAGTCAACACAATAACATAAAAAACAGTAGCGACAATGTATTGGACCTTGTATTCAGCAATGTTACACTGGATATATCCCGCTCTCGTTACCCTCTTGTACCAGAGGACACCTATCACCCGACTTTGGAACTGAATGCTTCTGACATAGTTATTTCTAATCTCCCACAATATAATTCTGTGCAGCGTCAATTCCACAAGGGCGATTACACAAAAATAAATGAATATCTCTCTAGTATTGACTGGGACAAAGTATTGGACTGTCAATCCATCAATAATGTTGTATTATTATTGTATTATATTGTTTACAAGTTGCTTAAAACAATTGATGTTAGAAAGGGACCAGGAAGTGATGACATTCCTCCAATATTTATTAGTAAATGTGCCCATAATCTAGCTAAACCTTTACATATTATATTTACCAAGTCAGTCAATAAATTTGGTGAGTTTCCTGACGTCTGGAAACTGGCAAGGATAGTGCCAATACATAAGTCCGGTTCGCGTAACCATATCGAACACTATCGTCCAATATCCATCTTGAATACCTTTAGCAAGATATTTGAAAAAATCATCTATGACCGGATAAGCCATACCATCGTAAAAGCGATACCGGAGGAGCAACACGGCTTTATGAATCGGCGCTCTACTGTCAGTAATCTTACTGTATTTACAAACTACGTATTTCGAAGCATGGACATGGGGATGCAGGTGGATGTGATCTACACTGACTTTGAGAAAGCCTTTGACAGAGTGGACCACACCATCCTGCTTCACAAACTATACTCACTGGGTATACGTGGAGATCTGTTCCGATGGTTCAGTTCATATATTGTTAATAGAAAACAAGCAGTATCTATTGGTGGTGCTTGCAGCGACTACATTACGATAACGTCTGGTGTCCCTCAAGGGTCAATCCTGGGACCCCTCTTGTACAATGCCTATTTATTTGATATCCATACATGTTTTAGCGCCTCGAACCACCTCATGTTCGCAGATGACAAAAAAATTTACCTAGCAGTTAAAAAAGAATCTGATTGCCTAAAAATACAACACGACTTGCTTGAATTAGAGAAATACTACATTAAAAATAGAATAGCAGTAAATACAAATAAATGTTTGCAAATAACCTTTACCAGGAAAAACAAGCCTATTAATTTCACGTACACAATTGGTAATACGGCAATCAAGAAAGTTAACTCCATTCGCGACTTAGGTGTAAGACTAGATGCTAAGATGTCCATGACTGAACACATCGACGCTATTGCGGACAAGGCATATAAACAACTTGGTTTTATAAAGCGAGTATGCAAACCTTTTTCAGACATTGAATGCATCAAACTTCTTTATTTCACCTATGTACGCAGTATCTTAGAATACGCATGTAGCATCTGGTCTCCATGTTATATTATACATAAACAAAGGCTAGAATCAATTCAAACCAAATTCATTAAATTCTTAAGCTTTAAGGACTACAGTCTTCATGGTTCTTATAGTGAAGCCTGCAAGCACTACTGTATAGATTCACTCGAACAAAGACGTAAACAGTATGATGTCATATTACTTCAAGACATTTTGTCTGGACGATTGGATTGTCCTGAACTATTGTTCTGTGTACCATTGCAGGTACCTGCCTACCGAACACGACACACACCCCTCCTCTATGTTCCCCATGCTAGTACAAACTATGCCCAAAACTCTGTTCTGAGCCGAGCAGCTCGACTCTATAACAAAGAATACTCTAGTCTTGACATTTTTCATCTGTCTAAGAATTCCCTAAAATGGGAAATTAAAAAACTACATCGCTGTCAATAACCCCTCCCTTCCTACTACCACACGAATACACAGACACACACACACACCCTCTCTCTCTCATACACACACACACACACTTTCACATACACTGAGCACTGTATCAATCCCAAACCTAATATTTACCTAGTAATAAGGTGTAAATCCTCTATGGCTTCATTTTAAGTAATAAATATATCACCATATCTTATTTATGTAAAGCTGTGATTTACCAATAAAGAAATAAATGAAATAAATAAACACTGTAAGATAAAGTGGTGATAAAAAATAAGGTTTAAGGTACCTAACACTTTTTGAAGCACATTTGTCCACACATGTAGTTCTGCGAATTCTACTAGATAAAAGCCGGGCAGTGAATGCGTTAACCGAAATAGATTAGCCTGAGGACAGGAATTAGGATGATGGTTGAATCTTGCATGTAGTCGATACAGCAAGGCAATAATATTGAATTTAAAGACTGGAATGCCAAAATTATGAATTTTATTAAGTAAATTATCAAATCTTATGAATCAATTTCTTAAATATCATTGTGTATTTATTGTTTGATAAAAAAAAACCGCTAGCAATTCCTCACCGAAAGAGTAGCAAAGCAACCACTTGTCAAAAACCGCAATAAATACCATCACAGAATAATGTAAATATTAACCCTGAGCACCCTTCATAGACATCTCTGTCGGCTTAATTCCGGCCCGGGCCGTAAATTAGCGGCGACAATACGCGGCCGTATTTACATAATAATAAGGGTTGCACAACGCGGGCCGTAAATAGAACGGCATCGCTCTAAAGTGCCGAAAAAGGTCTATACTATTTCACTAAGGGTCGTAGATTGACAATGACGGTCTTTTGAATTTTTAATAGCCACTTGTCATCTAGCCTGACAAGTCTACGATGAGGAAAAAAAAGTTAAGTTACAAAAGTAGAATATAAAGTACCTATTTTTTTTGTATTAAGTATATGAATAAAGTAGATATGATGAAAGGTAAGTACCTACGTAGATGACGGCTGTGAGACAAAGGGTTATTCCCGTGCACGAGCCTTCCGATGATTCCAAATTAAAAAAAAATAACTATCAGTCATTCTTTTTATTAGGAAAAACGAAATTTATATTTTTTCAAAGTACTCCTTCTACCTTTTTTACTATAAAAACTATCAGTCGTTTGACGAATTCATTACGGATATAAGCGGGTTAACTACGAACCTTATTTGTGTTGGAACAACACCAACGTTTCATCCCTTAACCTGGGACTTCTTCAGGGTGAGTGCGGTACTAGTTAACCCGCCTATTTCCGTAATGGAAAGTAGCCTACCTTTTTTTTGACAAAAGAAAAAGATGTCACTGTAATCAACTAGAAACAATCATCTAATCTAATACGAATCGCTAAAACAAAATTTCGTTTGTCCAAAGTCGGGTGCCAAGTTCACACAGCTTTAATCCCGGTCTGGTTATAATGTATTAAGTTTTCTAGTACCCATGGAAATGATTGGGAAAGACTTTCAAACAGCAGTGGGACAAAACCGGTTTGATAAAAAAATACCATAAAACACAAGCTCTGCTTACTTTGGGGCTAGCTAGATGGTGTGTGGATTGTCCAGCATAATTTATTTATTTATCAGACATACAACTATACCTAATCCTCTATAATCTCTGTATATATATATATACCTCTACGTATCACGATTTAGATACACGTATAGATTATATTCACACAAAACAAGAAACTTTCCCGTCGAGTCCCAGAGTTAGGTGCAAACTTCACACGAAACGGGGTCGCCATGATAAAAAATTCAAAAGAAATCCGGACATTCTTCCGTCTTCGGCGGATGCATAAAGAATGCCGAATAAAAAACGCCATTAAATATACCGGAGGTGGGCCGTATTTTGCGATGTCGCCTTATTTATTTAGTTAATTTTTAATGCGCACTTTTACTGCGAAATCGACAGGATACGTCTACGGGGAAAAACTCTTCACATCATCATACAATAATGATGAGATTGGAGTGTTTTAACCAGCTTGCAAAGCGAGTTACTTAAAGTGGAAGTTTATAAATGGATAAGGAAAACAAAGCACGGATGGGTGAAGACGTTTCCTGACACAGGGTCCCAAATAATGCAAGAAGAATGATATATGTGCCTCTATATATATTGAAATCATTATTTGGCTTTGCTTTATCTCATCTCAGACGAGAGAGATCAATTTAAGGTTAACTAAATATGCACTAGTGATTATTGGTACAACGATCATAAAAACATTATTGGAAATGTGATTAATCGTGAAATGATTTGGCACTTAAACCACCTTGTCCACACACTGACAAATAATATATTTATATGTTTTAACAATAACAAAAAGTTTAATACTATTTCCACTGTTTTTTGAAAAGTATTGCGGGATAAATTGAACTCCCTCGGTAATAAAGTTTATATGGGACAACTCCGGGATAATTTTTTACTGAAAACCAAAAGAAATCATCAAAATCGTCTCAAAAATAATATTAATGCTGGACAATCCGCACAGCATTAACTAGCCCAAAGCGTAGCAGAGCTTGTGTTATGATTTCTAAAAAACTGATATACGTAATACAATAACTTTACATACATAGATTTTTTATTACACATAAAAACGACCAGAACACCCGGTACAAATACCTGCAGATCGTACAAACATTTGTCCCGAGACGGGAACCGAAACCGAAACCTCCTGCGTCGTCGACCACAGAGGTCGTCAACAAATCGGCAAACATACTTAGAAACATACATACAGCCGAGAAAAAAACCTCCTTTTTAAGTCTGGTAAAACATTACAACATAAAAATCATTTATTAGACACAATTACAGTGTTTAAATGTAATATTGAATCCGTAAGGTCCTAAACTAGTCAAGGCTGTATTTCAGGATCTAAGGCGCATTTAAAGTAAAACAAATAGCCCGTACAACGGTGACTTCCAAAATCACCAGCTGACACTATCCAGTTTTATTACGGACGATTAAGCTTCCATCCTCAATGTCCAGCATCTTTATATTTGGTAAATGGCGTTCGCAACTTTAGGGCCCGTTTATTTCAATAATAAAATCGATAATTTCACCCCCCGACGTGATAAGCGCCGTTATTGCTGCATGAACAGCGCAAACCTTTTCGATCCCGCAAAATATGGCTCTGCCGTAAAAGCTAGGTACACCTTTTTGGATAGCTGTCTTGTTTATGAACGTTATAGAATTTTTTATATAAAAAAACTATCGTAATGAATGTAACTGCGGTGCGTGCAGTGCTATTTCCACGGAGATATTTATAGAATGCGCCGTATGGTGCCAGCCTAGAATTGTACCACTCCAACTCTTACCGTGGGTGTTGTAGGAGGCGACTAAGGGAGACGAACCGGGGCGCAGGCACCTGCAGATTCCACGACTAAACTGCGATTCCAACTCGCTTGTCAAACGTGATGATTATGGCACTACACTCCAATGATGACTACAGGAAGATGATGAGTCAAGCTGAAATAACGCTCATTAGGGGAGCCCTATGCCCAGCTGTGGACTAACATAGGCTGATGTATTATTTTGGATTAATAGAATGGTTTCAACTTAGACACTTTTGATGCGTGTCCGTCCATCTTTAGTTTCGTTCATTTAGGGTACAGTGCCAAAAACATAGTAGAATAGGGCCCCTTCATCGGTTTCCTAAATATATAATAATATGAAAATGTATCGTATGGTTTAAGGCCCTTCTGTAATAAGGACACCAAGGTGGCGCCACCAGTCGAAACACTAACAAAATGTGTACGGTTGTATGGAGGGTACCTCAACTGGTATCAGTTTGGTTGCGAAACCAAATTTCTTGCCAGCAACCAAATCACCCGCTGGTGGCGTTACCATTAATATGTGTAGAGCAATATGGCGTCTCACTCACTCCACCGCCAGTTGGTTATGGTGTTTCTCACTTAGTAGCTCAAGACACCACGATGGCGTGACAGGTGGCGCCACCGTGTCCTAAAGAGATAGATAGGCCCAAATACAATAAGCCTTTAGCGCGCCTACGCACTGGCAGCGTCCAGGTTGCGGCGGCCAGTGAGTTCTGGATTCTATAAGCATTCCGCCAATGGTGCCCGCTAGTCGCTGGCCGCTAAGTGCGTTGTGGCTCAAAGCTTATAAAATCCAAAACTCACTCTGCCGCGGACATGTCAAATTCAATTCAAAATTCAAATTCAAAATTCTTGTTTTTAACGTTACTTTACCGCTTTCAGAAGCAGAAATAAGCTGAGTATATCGTTAAAAGTCGAAACGAAATTTCAAATATTTCCTACAAAGCTCACAATGCTTTGTGAATCCGTATAGCATCCATTGAAAAGAACTCAAAGGCTGAACGGTCATTCTCAAAGAGATTTCATGTTGCAGAGGTAAGTACCCAATTTGTATTTTCACAATACGTTTGTATTTTTCACAATTCATTTGAATTTTTCACTATACAGTCCGAGTGAAGGTGCAAAGGCGAAAAGAGCTCACATTAATGATCAATGGAACATGAGCTCTTGTACATTGATTTTCAATGTGACTCGTGTGATTCCGAGAAATTACGTTAACTGTGAAACTTACTCAAAAAGCAAAAAGCAACTTTTGAAGCGGTTAACTAGGAGGGTCCCTGACTTAGGGCTAACTCACGTCTACATATAACTGAGGGATGACTCTAGTGAACGCGGCTATCCCTATATATATATAAGCTATCCCTATACCCCAAGGGTTCACCAGGGGTATGCCTGTAAGTTCATAGGCCTCGGCCTATTTACTTACGGGCAAAGAAGCAAAATTGTGAATGCTAGCGCGACCAGATCTCTCTACTATGGCGGAGGACTGTTCACAGGTGGTTTTTTTTAGTGGGTTCAAGCCTCATACACCCCCTTCGGCACCCCGTGGCGGAGGGACAGTGCGATGGCGTTTTCCCAACCCAAAAAAGGCCATCCACGCAACTTAATCCATACGCATCTTAAGACTATTTTTTATTTTTATAGATTCAGCGGTTGTGGGTCTCACACCAAATCATTTTGGGGATTTTTCTTTTGCGAACTTTTTATGTGTGATATCGACTCTCACTTGGCCGGTTTTATTCACTAACTGGTCGCCGGTCTCACACCCAACCGGGCCCGATTTCACCGTACATAAAGTACAGTAAACAGATGCGGTTAGGGCCAGTGCCGCGTGTAAATAATTGATTGTAATCGCTTAGAGAACTTTCTGGAACTTCCTCTCGGCGGTAGCTGCAACTGATGACCCAACTATTGTAGTGGGGGCTGCGAGTCAAGGGATGTAGCGGACAAGTGTGCTGTTACGTTTAAAACATGTTGAATAGTTCTTAAATACAAAACTAGACCCAAGATAAGCAGAGCTTTATTACAGGATAAAATAGTATAAACACTTTTAAAACGAATATTTACACTTACATCTATTCATCCGTCACCAGAAGCCAGAGTGCCTAGAATGCTGGCAGCATTGCCACGTTGAATGGCAATGCTAATTCGTTGACCGAAAAAAAAAAGTGTGCTTATAAATTAAATGACTGATGAATGAATTGTACAAGATGTTATCCTGTGCTTAAATCGTAATTTTGTAGTTTTGTAAAATAGCGCACTACCACAGATGGACGTGACCTTCTCTGGCATGCACTGAAAACCAGCGCTGGGTAGACACATCAGTGTCTATCCAGCACAACGCTGAGTGTAGGCCATATTTGTCCTAAACCCTGCTGCGCACAATATAAGCAGCTAAACCTAGGTTTATTTTTGTGTCCTTTTACTTATATTGTTTTGTGTAGTAGATTAAGGATAAATAAAATTATTTTCATTTCATTTTTATTTTTTTATTTCGTTTCATAAAAGAGAATAAAAGTATGATGTTTTTTTTTTTTGAGAAAATATTAAAAAACTGAAGAGGAAAGCCTCATTAAATTACACACACACGTCTACTGGCTGGGAATAGGCCTCCCCATACGACACCATTCATCATTTACTGTAGTTTTGACTTAATCACCACGCTTGGTATTAAAATAAAATACGGTATTAAAATAAGACAATTTCGAATTTCTTAATGTCACTTTTAAATTTTCTGGGAAAAACATTAATTAAGAGTCAGAAATAGATCTATGCTTGAGTAACATACTTAGGCCTATGAAAAGCGTAACTTAAGTACAGATCGATGACTGGTCAAGCTTTTATAATATGGGCCTAAACCTTGCACACCATTCCAACAAATTACCCTTCTGTTGAATCGACGAAGTTGTCCCGCAAACTTAGATGCACCGAGTCATCGCAAATAATCGTTTGTCGAATGGAACCGGCAACCGGTAGGCTTCATCATCATCATCAGCCTATACCAGTCCACTGCTGGACATAGGCCTCCCCTAATGAGCGCCATAGCGCCCTGTCTTCAGCTTGCCGCATCCAGCATCTGCCAGCAGTCTTTCGCAAATCGTCATCCCACCTGGTCGGAGGGCGTCCTACACTACGTTTTCCGATTCGCGGTCTCCACTCAAGAACACGTTTACCCCAGCGGTTGTCGGTTCTTCTTGAAATATGGCCAGCCCACTGCCACTTCAGCTTGCTAATCCTTTGAGCTATGTCGATAACCTTGGTTCTCTGTCGGATGTATTCGTTGCGAATCCTATCCTTCAGAGAAACTGCGATCATAGCTCTCTCCATAGCTCGCACCGGTAGGCTTATTCAGTATATAATCACCACTTGAGTAAATAGGTGTTTTCTATTTTATATGTATTTTCGAATTTCTATTTATTTATTTTTAACTAGTGACATAAGAATGAAAACTATACAAAAAATAGATAAGACAAAATACATCGTTGGCCACATCGTCACTTACAAGGACTTGGACTTTACAGGACTCTTGGACACAAATACATAATGGGCTTTACTCGTTACAAGAAGAAGTATTTGTATTGACGTCATTAGATGACAGACAGCTCGCGGGCCACTCGTTTCAATCCGCGTTCAAGCCCATACTTTAATGCACAGCTTTTTGCTGGATTGTAGCGGTATTGGAGTAATGTGCGCAGAGCTTAAGTCTCTTAATGTGCGAAAACAACAAAAACTAATATCCAGATCATAACGAGCCCAGTAACACGCATTCCACTAAAGATATTTCCAATAAAACACCAATATCCAATATTAAGACATTGTTAAAGACGAAAATACCTTGGGAATATAAGATATATCCCTCTATAAGATGTAGCCCTTTACATACCTCGCGAGTTTGAGGTAAAGCCCTTTTATAGTATCTGTGGGTTGCGCATTGTTCTGGAGTTTTCTACAAATTGATTCATATCACATACACAAAAAATCTAAGACACAAATTTTAAACAAATATGTTCTAATTCAATAATGCAAAAAATTGTCTGAAACAAAACAAGCAAGTGATTTTTTTTTGCTTTTGTTTTCTTCTTTGCATTGAATTTCTCTGGAGTATTATCTAGCTTAGCTTTGACGAATCACTTTTAACTCTAGTTCGATAAATCGACCATGCAAATCAGAATCCAGTCGCAGAACACCCCGGTTCACACATCGAGAATGCTTAAAGAAGTTACATTGGTCCGGTCGATTGCGTCGTCTAGCCACTCGGTATGGCAGCCACTAGGCAAAGCAACGGCCTAGGCTTTTGGCATGAAATTCGGAAACTTTGGAAACTTGAGTGGTCACGATTATACTGCCTATAGGCAGAGAAGAAATGATAGTGCCTATGGGCCTGTAAGTTTCCCTGGGGTTCAGTAAGTTAGACTTCGGTGAACTTTGCGCAGAGTTGCTGTCAATTTTAATAAGTTTATCCAGCCTGGGAACTAATTCAAGCAAATTTTGACGAGTAACTACCTATTACAAAACTTGTTCAGAACTTCAACTTAAGTCCAATTTCACCGTTGCAATTGTATGCATTCAACATAAGTGGAACTCTGTTCAGCGCTTTCAAAGAGTTCAGCGCATAGCGCACGTTATTTCGGTTTAAGCTGAACTTAATCCAACAAACTGTGAAATTGGACCTAAGTTTAGTTACATTAATTAACCTTTAGTATATGCTGGCGAAAGAAACAAGGCAGGTAGCACTCCGTCCAGGTGGGAGGACGACTTAAGAAAGACTGCAGGCAGATGCTGGAAACGGCTGGCAGAAGACTGAGACTAAGATTAGGGGAGGCCTATGTCCAGCTGTGGACTATTATAGATTGATGATAGTGATTTGTGCTGGTAAAGTTTTGTACAAGTTAATATTATAAATATTAGTATTAAATAAATTAGAACACTGGGCGTTACACACAGTATCAATTTGGCTGAACTAGGTTATGTTTCGTTACAACATGGAGAAATAATGTGGAAATTTTATAATTCACACGGTATATTTGAACAACCAAGTCCAATAAACATAGAACATTTCCTGGTTTAGGTGCGTTGAGTTATCATTATCAACCACAATAATTTCAAAAGCTCTTTATACAAAAGTCGTTTATATAGTTCTTATCTAGTATTGCCACCTCAAGACACATTTAAAAACCGACTTAGAAAAAAAAGCTGGCTGACTGAAAAAAGAATACCCCTTTGTTACACGGAAGAGCTCTATCGTTAGTATGAAAACTTCTTATTGGCGAGGTCTGGTCATGATTTTTGGTAAAGCTCTATGGTTTAATCGGCTCTTTATCTGGTATAGGTGGCATGTTGCGCGGTTTTTTTTATTTGTATACTAGCAAATGCAATCCCTAACAATAACAATCAATAACACCTTGTTTCTTATATATAATAACTATTTATAAAACTGTTTACCAATAGTATAAAATTTGACTTGTCTAAGTGCTTATTTTGTTAGCGTAAATAAATAAACGTTATTGATAATTGATTTGATTTGAATTTTAGAATTAAAGCGTATCCATAGACTACTAGATCTTGGGAAGCATTGAGTATGTTTGTCAATAAAACTAATCAACCCCGGCATAAACCGAATCAAATTAAAGGAGTATGACTCGTTCACTAATGACATATACGTCGAATGAATGTCATTTGTCAACCCACCCGCAGTGTTGCAAACTCACTATCTGTCAATATGCCGGATTAATTATGCGTGGTGATTCTGTCTGTCATTTCTCTTTGTACACTAACAGGGGGTTTTGTAGAGTTGTTAATTATTTGATTTGCGTGGCTTATTAATACACTTTGCTAAGTAAATAAAATACAAAGTGAATAACTGACGTGTTTTGAAAATATGGCCCAAAGAGCATTACCCAGCTAGGCGTATATATATGAATATTACTAAAACAAAGCTTTAGCCCCTGACGGAGCATCTCTCTTTAATTTTAATTGTTTTAATAAAATTTTAATTAATTTAATTTTAACTGTAGTAGGTACTATCAAATACTAACATTAAATTATAAGCGATATTTCTGCTAATAACAAATTATGGATCACAGTTATATGCAAAAATATTTTTATTTTTAATGTATTTACTACACCCTCCCTGTAACGCAGTTCGACCCGCCTTTGGTACCTACACCTACTAAAAAATTGTACACCATGCAGCCGAGAGTCGACAAATGTTGCGTATTTTATATTCAAGTGTACCCGGCAATTACACAGCCCTCTACTCCAAGCTAATTTCCATCAAAGGACTATTAGAAATGTTCTGATGAAAAAGAATAAAAACTGTGAGGGACTTTCAAAGCAAGTAAGGTAGATGAAAATTTCTCGATTAGACTTTTAATCGTTTATTAAAGTCAGTTCAAAGGGACTGGAACGGCCAGAAACAAGAAAAGGGTTTATTATCGATAATTATTCGAGGAGGGCTAACGTGATTACGAAAAAGCGAGGGCTGCCACAATCCGTACCCTATATTTTTATTTATTGATTTAAAACTTTATTACACTTAGGTACAAAGGTTGGGCTTAATGACGAGGCATTTTCCGTTATTTCCACTTGAAACCCCCGTTTGTACCCCCTGGGGGGACCATGGACACTGACTATTACACTTGGAGCCCCCTGGGGGGCCCAGGGACACTCACTATTACACTTGGAGCCCCCACCTAGGGGTTCAAGAATAATAATAAAGTTTATATTCCTCTTCAACCCCCAGAGACAGAAATGAAATACTGAAAGGAAAATTAATGTTTAATGAAATTTTAACTAAAAACAAACTAAACCCTAATAACTTAATTCTTAAAAAATAAACAAGAGACCACGCCCTGTGCCTGGGCACCGGTGGCACCGCCCTACTTACGGCAATGATTAGCATTACTTTACAGCTTCTAGAAAATGACCAATTGTTATGTCGCCTTGTATTAGTGAAAGCTGCATTTCTTGAATGAATCTGTCGTAATTTATGCATTGCTTCTTTCTCGGCTTCATCAAGGGTTTCCTTTTTAATTTACAATCTTTTTTCAATGAGTTCAATAATGTCACAATTGTGGGGTCTTTGCCTATTTTATTTAAATTTTTGTGCCAATTTTCAACACAATTATTTGTTCTGTGTCTTTCACCATATGCCGACCAAACGTTATGAAACTTAGTATTCTTAATCCAAAACTGCATGTATTTTATAAATTTACTAATATTGGGTTCCGTTAAGGGCCGGGTATTTTTCACGTAAGTCCATCCTTCATTTAATAAATTCGTTGGTAATAGTGCTAATGCCCCACAAAGAAGAACTGTTCTTTTAGTTATTTTAAACTTCGTTAACCCTAGTGCCTGTCCTTTTTCCATAAGTTTTTTTTAAAATGATAATAACATGATTTTATTTCTGAGCTGGGGAAATTGTTTGCAATAGCTTTTATGGCAGCACGTTCTAAATCTACGGTAAATTTTAATGGGTTAAACTCTGCAATCTGAGATTTAATTAACTGAAAAGAAATGTCGTACGACTCTTGTTTCCTATCCGACATTAACAAGAACAATACAGGAATTATCAGATTATGGGTTTCAGAACTGCCCAAGTCTGCGTGTATAGAATAAAGCTGTAAGAAAGGCGCCGGGCAACTTTGAAATGTGCCATCACAAAAGACGTGTTTTACTTCAGATAGTCTCTTTCGGTTTTCATCAGTGCAAAAAATGATGATGCGTCTGTTATCATGATTGTAATCACATAAAACAAATTCTGAATGAAAGTTGGGTATTTCTACATCAATTGAACTATTGCTGCGGAGTTTAGCAATGCCGGCATTAGCGTATCTTGTTTTGTAAAAACCACTTTTTACCGATTCGAATGATGGAATATCTGCAACCAAATCTATTCCTTTGTCTTCCAAGGGAATCTTCACACATTCATTGTAAATAGTCGGAATAGGTCGAAAGTTGTGTTCTTTAACTTTTTTCCTGCATTCATGTAAAGTGATGTCAACTATATTTTTGCTTTCGTTTTTTATGCAATCTGAGACGTGAACAACTGACTTTAATACGGATGAATGGTCCTGCAAAAACGTTTTTTTTTTTTAATTTTTAGTGTTTGTTACATGTATTAATAATCATTAGCAAAATATATAAATTACACTTACGCCGCTAATAGTAAGATATCCTGTACATTTTAATTTCCTTTTATTTGCACATCTCCACAGCATTGACTTATTTTTATACGCTTTTTTCATGTGATACTGATGACCACTGTATAATAGGACTTTTCCGCCTTTCCGATCAATAATTTCAATATTATCACGAGAATCATCCATTTCCAATAGAAATAAGATTATTATTGCTCATTAAGCTAATCAATCTTATGCATTTGTGATTAAATGACAGCATAATAAATATCTATGTCAAATGTCAGATATTGATTTATAAGATTAAACCTAAATAGGTTTGTAGCGTTTTACGTACTCCATGGACATTTTATGTTAAGGGTTCTACAAGTAACACCGAGTATCCATGAACCACCAAGGGGCTCCAAGTGTAATAGTGAGTGTCCCTGGGCCCCCCAGGGGGCTCCAAGTGTAATAGTCAGTGTCCATGGTCCCCCCAGGGGGTACAAACGGGGGTTTCAAGTGGAAAGAACGGCATTTTCTACCTGCCGACTAATGACAGTTTTACAGCGTATTATATAATTTACATGATTAACGCTTGATCTTTTCACAGTTATCGGTAACACTTTCATAGCCTACAAACACATCGCACGGGGTATAGTATACCCCGTGGACCTCCAGGCTGGAGTAAATGCGTCAAGCTACAAACAAAACACTGCAGAGCTTGTGTAATGGGGACCAGATAACTGATATACCCTATTAAATTTAATTAAAAATACATTATTACATGCTCAACTAAATTCAATAGAAACACACACACACTAGAATCAATATTTGCAGAATTATAATTTTTTCCGCCACTAAACCTTAGCGCCTCCAGCAAACCCCACCAAATTTAACGCTCTTAATAGAACTTCTGAACCATTTTCCGAAATAAAAATCACGGCACGACATCACAAATAAAAACCCAGCTTTCATTATTTTTCTACTTTCATTGGACACCTATTTCTAGGTCCTTACCATAGGTAACTTCCTTAAAAGCAACGTGACGGGGCGAGGCCAATCCTAAATAACAGTATAAATGCGAAAGTGTGTTTGTTTGTTTGTCCTTCCTTCACGCCATAACTAAGCAACCAATCGACTTGATTTTTGGCATAGAGTTATTAGAAAGGATGGAGAGTAACATAGGCTTTTTGTCCTGATAAAACATCAAATTCTTATGAAAGATTTACGGGAAAAATCCCACAAGAAATGTGAAATTCGAATTTAACGCAAATGAAAACGCGGGGAACAGCTAGTTACAAATAAAAACCCAGCATTAATAATTTATTTACTTTCATAGAAACAGGTAGAACACCTGTTTCTAGGTACTTACCAAAGATAACTTCCTAAGAAGCAACATGGCGACGGCGGCGGCGCCAATAAATAATAAACAAGTTCTGGCAACCCTAGGCGTGAATCGAGTAATTTTTCTCAAGTGACTTGCGAATACTGGGCATTTGTTTGAAAGTGAAATGGGGTATTAAGGGAGAATTGGAGCCGTAATAAACAAGGCTAGAGGCAAGTCATGCTGTTTAGTGCCTGTTTGTGAGCTGGTGCTTTTCTGGTCATCGTGAGAATGATGTGTGAGATTTGTAATAGTTTTAAATTATTTTGTGACCAAGATTTAAAGCGAAATGAGTCCCAAAAGCTACGTTTTTGACTGTACGGAAAATCAATTTTAAGGCGCAAAATAAATAAAGCTCTGTTTTTTAAATATATTTTGATGAGCATCAACAGTTTCGAATTTTAGTTAGTAATATATGGGAGTCGAAACACGATAAACACAACTATACTCAATACAAAAAAAAAACCGCAATTTACCTCTAAATCTTCATTTTTAATAGCAGTTTCATTTGCTAATTAATTAATTGCTGGTAATGTAACTCGGTTATGTACGAGTAACAAAGGGAAATTTCGTCTATGTGTTGTCAAATAAATATTTTATAAGACGATTGTGGCGTTGGCTCGTCGTTGTCTGGAAAAAGCTTCATCTTTGACGAATAACGACGTCTGTGACGCGGGGGAGGATCCGCCTGCGAAGAAAGAGGTTGTGTGTACGATTCCCGGCTCGGGACAAACATTTGTACGATCTACAGATTCGGGCGTTCTGGGTGTTTTCTATGTATAGTTAAAAAAAACATATCTACATATGTATGATATTGTTTAGCATATCAGTTATCCGAAACATAAGCTCTACTAAATTTGGGACATTTGGGGCTAGATGATGCTGTGTAAATGGTCCGTCCTTATTTAATATTTATTTAAGTGCTTTTATTTTATTTAAACTACTCCACGACTTGACATAGGCCTCCTCTAATGAGTGATATATAGCCTCCTGTTTTCAGCTTGCTTACTGTTCTTACACTCACTAATTTAATTAGGGCATTATGTTTTTCGAATATTTCCGCGAACATTTCGTACAATGTGAAAGCCACTACATAGTTTTACGTGTGGTTTTACTTTCCATTAGCCACTGCCCTTGCTCTATATGAATATTTATTCGGTCGTCGAATGGACACGAACAAATCAAATTAATGTTATGTCACGTTTACGTCACTCCGTTCAATATTAATGAAGCGACTGACTCTGATTCGTGAAAAAATTCTATGTCTATGGATTCAAGCAAGTGAAAAAATTCTATGTCTATGGATTCAAGTGTTTTGTTTCTGATATTATTTTTAGTTTTATCTTCAATCAATCAAATCAAAAATTCTTTATTTCCATAAATAAAGAATTTTTCATTGCTAGTAAATAGGTTTATTTTTATCTCATGGGAGGTAAAAACAGGGGGAGGCCTGCATCCAGCAGTGGACCATTATAGGCTGTTATGATGAGATGAGGTTTATTATGTACGTTAGACTAAGGTATATGTTTATATGCGCCGTAGATTTTAGTATTTTACATCCTGTACTAGACTAATGTTGTCTGAAATAAACGATTTTTTTTATAAATACAAAAATGTACTCTAAGAAAAGGTCAAATTCTTAAAATACAACAGTGACTTCAACTAGCTTCCTACTTACATTACCTTTACCATGCACGAAATTTTTAAAATGAACTTTCAATTTTTCAAAACCTCACACAATATAAATCAATAATGACCTGTAAAAAAATTGCCCAGCGTGGGGAATTATGGCAATACCCCCTAATGATTGCCAGCTGAAGCTGGTGATTTGACATGTGTGGAATGCTACTTTTTGGGAAACAGGAGTCTAGGAGCGACAAATCACTAACATTATAAATGCGAAAGTTTGGATGGATGGATGATTGTTACCTCTTCACGACAAAGGCAAAACTACTAAATTGGGCTGAAACTTTTCAGATACGTAGTAACATAAGCTTTGAAAAACAAAAGGTATTTTTATCCCATAAATTAGATAGATAGATAGATAAATCTTTATTGTAACACACAAACACAAAATACAATACAAAAGAAAATACATTAAAAAAGGAAGTACAAAGGGCGGCCTTATCGCTTTGAGCGATCTCTTCCAGGCAACCTTCGGATGTACTGGACATAAAAGACAATATAGACGGTGGCATGAGTAATATGAAAATAAAATAATTACATCATACATAATACCTAACATGCATTATACTATACTTATGAGAAACTTACACAGAATTAGTTCCGATAGAAATAACCTTTAAACGTTTCCATATAAACAAAGCGTGCGAAGTCGCGAGTATACACTAGTTTCTCATACGCGCGTGCGTCAGTCTATTTGGCTTGTCTATGCTTTTATATACAAGAACTCCTTGATGGCAAAAATACGCAGATAAAGCTAAGATGGGGATCTCAACGCCTTGAAACGTAAGGCACTGCAAGAAATTGTCTTTTACGACTCCATGAGTTATCACAGGATTTTACGGCGTCAACTGACGCGAGGAAACTTTTCACATATGCCCCCCGTTTTACATACTATGAATAAATCTTACGAATAATACAAGATATATAATTTATGGTGGATGTAAAAATGTTTTTCGTGTTGACGTGTGGGTGAATCAATGGCGATGTTTGGCTCGGCTCTAGAAGATAAAATGTCTAGTTTTGGATAAGTTCGAGGCCAGTATTGTAATAGGCACTCAATAGTCTAGCTAGATCTAGAATAAATGCGACGCAAGTGAACATACCTATAGAAAAGTAATTTTTCTAAAGCCCGTAGCACACTTCCGCCGCGAAATAATAGCAGCGAAACCGCAACACGAGTTCCGCTGCGCAACTTTACAACATTTGACGCCGTTCGAATAGCGGAATATACATATTCGACTGCCATAAGATACATGCGAAACAAACGCGGTGTTGAAGCGAAACGGATCGAGCGCGGAGATAGTATAGCTGACGTCGGAACAGATTAGAATTTCGCGGGAAAGAGATAGAATAATAGCCAAATCTATGCGTCAGAACAAGCAGTATTGCCTCTGTTCCGCTTGTCTTACAACGGTCTAGCCATGTCGAAACAACTGCGGTTCCGCTGCTATAGTATCGCAGCGGAGGTATGCTACGGGCCTAAGACTTATCCAAAGAGCAAGCAATTATAAGCTTTGACGTAGACGAAACAAAGCTTAATGGCAAGCTTTGTTACTTATCAGGTTGATCTACTTATTCTGAACAAGGCCTAAGCAATCTCAGTCGTTACTTATTACTACTGTAGTGGGGGCCTAGACTTGCCAACCGACATTTATATCGTCTATATTGAGTGGTACAGTTCATTATGAAAGCTTTCATAGAAACCAAAGCTCATTCCAAACGTGCATTGACATTCACATTTCGTCCGTTCTATTATGATCTTACAACCTCTCTCTACGTTAAGCGATTTTTTACGTACTACGTACTAAAATTAAGTCCAATTTGAACCCAGTAAGTACTTACCAGCTATGGTGCTCATTAGGGGAGGCCTATGTCCAGCTGTGGACGAGTATAGGCCGATGATGATCATGATGATGAAGTACTTACCGGGTTCAGAATTGGACTTCTTAATCTATTGACGACCTCTGTGGCGCGGTTGGCGAAGGTCCGCCTGCGTCGCAAGAGGTTGCGGGTTCGATTCCCGCCTTGGGACAAATATTTGTACGATCTGCAGGTATTTGTTCCGGGTGTTCTGGTCGTTTTCTATGTATGATAAAAAATATCTATCTATGTAATGTATTGTATTATGTATATCAGTTATCTAGTACCCATAACACAAGCTCTGCTTAGCTTGGGGCTAGATAATGCTGTGTGAATTGTCCGGCATTATTTATTTATTTATTGAACGTGGGCGTGTAACACCATTGATTATGGTATGATAGATTTTCAGATTGTTTTCGTGATGCTCATATAACTATAGAGATAATACTCGCGAAAACCCGATTGACCTGGCTTAGAAGACTTTAACCAGCTGATCTCAGAGACCTGGAACTGAATTCTGTAAATCAATCCCTTTATAGTGACAGTAGTATCGTCACAGAATTTCAATCATAGATTAAAGAAACACTAGATAGTGCGTGTGGTGCTATTTGCACGAAAAAATTGATACTGGTAGAATGGTTTCAACCTTGACTCTTCTGACACGCATCCCTCCTTCTGTTTCTTTCATCAAAGGTAAAATGGCAATATTTGTCGTTTTGAGACGATGAATTACCGCCCTGAGATGATGATCAATGGGCAAGTCAATGCTCCCACCGCCATTTTAGGGCCTTCACTCAACGTCTTGCTCAGTTCGTTTGGTTTTGCGAGCTCACGGCAATAAAAGTGTTTTTTCCGTCGTATCGCTCAAACACATCCCTTATTTGGAGATTGTATGTCTGTTACTTTTATATGTATGTTTATTTTTATCGCTAAGTAAGCAAAGCTATAAAACGAACAAGAAAGTTAAAAGGAACATGAATAAAAACGAATAATTGCGTGTTTTGGAAAAGTCTTCGAAGGTAAACATTCTGGATTGCTGAAGAAAGCAAGGAATCGCGTTTATACTTTTTTGAATGCTGTTTTTATAATACGTTTGATAAACGGGGGTTAATTTAAAGAAGCAACAATCTGACTGAATCTAACATCTTAGCTATAATAATATGTGTTTATTGTCCTCACATGTACAATGTATACAGCTTACCCCCGAATACCTACTCAAAAGCATCTCAGGTACGTCTCAAGTGACGATTTTTTGACACATTTTCATTAAAATATGTCAAAAAAGCGCGACTTAAGACGAGCTTAAATGTAAGTTTCTTTTGAGTATTCGGAGGTTAGATATTAATGTTAGCTTAGGTTGATAGTACATGCACCCTGTAGGGCACTGCATTTTTACCTTCGCATAGAATAAAAACTTTAATGACATTAAATGTGGATTTGTTAAAAAGGTATTTTTTCTGGTCAATACTATGTACAAAATAAAAAAGCATGATGATAAAGATTAAATATCTCTTCAAAAGTAAGGTAAATATAACAAACGTTTCTATAGCTGTGACGAAGGTAACTTTGACACCTTTCCACCCTGAACGAAACTTTCAAAGTGTAGGTAGTAAAGACCCTGTCTTGAGTCGGTAATTATCACAAACTAGGAACTAATTCTCTATAATTTAATTTAGATAACAACAAAATTCTTGCTCGTGATGTTGTCGCCAAAAGCTTCTGAATACCTAGCCAAGTTCTACATAAATAAATTATGCTTGACAATTCACACAGTATCATCTAGCCCCAAGCTAAGCAGAGCTTGTGTTGTGATTGTGACCCATAACTTGGGGGTACTAGATGACTGATAGATATACTTGATACAATACAATACCTACTTAAATATATATTTTATTATGCATAGAAAACACCCAAAACAACTGGAACAAATCTACAGATTGTACCCACATTTAAAACTATAATGGTTACATATTAACAGTAAAGTAATTTTTTTAGTTCTTCCCTGATCATGGCGCATGAAACTGTGCCAAAATTGTGGCAAAACTCAAAAATCTAATCATGGTAAATATCCCGTTATAAACTTGACATTCATATAATAGTTTTACAAGTTTAAAAATTCAGAAAGAAAATAACAATCAAATAACAAATTTAAATTAAAAATAGTATTTACAATAGAAACAATTAAGCTATCTGCAAACTGTTGCAAACAATCTACAGGTAGCTCAACTGATCCATATCAATACCAGTTGGAAGCGTGCCTAAGACACTGGCTGCATTGCCCCGCTGTATAGCAATGCTGATGCGCTGTGCCAGATACTCACCAGCTCTCGGGTCACGCGTCGCTTCGACCAGACGCTCAGATAATTTTTTGAAAACCCGGAGAGCCTCGGTACCCCACGAACCTAGAGTTATAAATGACTTTTATGTACCCACATTTGTCCCGGGGCGGCTATCGAATCCTTCACCTCTTGCGTCACATATGGAACTTCGTCCGCTTAGTCACTAAGGTCGTCAATGTTTGAGATTGGCAAGACGAGATGCTTCCTCGAGCTCTTCAAAGGTACTACTGCTCCAAATAAGAGTATTGATGACGCCCTTCTAGCCGAATTTCGGTCACAGCGGCCAGTTTCAACGAAGTCAAGTCAGGAGCGCAGAACCTTTGATAGTGCACAAGAGTATGCGTAAACACATGTGCACTACCTATTCCCTCACTCTCATAATCCGATGGGACGATGCAAATATGAATAACTCTTAGTGAGCCCCTACAGTAATAAAATAACCTTAAATATGACATTTAAATTAAAACAACGATCGCCATTTTGAAAAAAAAAGTAAATGAGAAACAAATAAACCTGACTTGTAATCTTAAGCTTTTGTTAAATATGGAGTTGTATGTTTTGCTTGAAAACAATTTATTATGTTTTTAGAAATATTCCTGAAATAAAGTGAAATATTCCTGAATCAAAGATACGGTAGCGCTTAAGAAAGGGCTGGAAGATTTAGAACAAAGGAAATTTGCGTCTTTTCTTACTTAACACATCAAATAGATAAACCTATGATGGAATTTTTAGACAACTTCATCTTATATCAAAGAGAGCAGAGAGCAGCATTGATTATGATTAAATACACAGTACACACCAATATTATAAATAAGAAAGGACGGCTGAACGGATCTGGATGAAATTTGGCAAAGATAGATTATAGTCTGGAATAGCAGCACATAGGCTATATTTTATCCCGGAATCCCCACGGAAACCGGAACTACGCGGGTGAAGCCGCGAAGCGCTATTAGTAATAAATAAATAATGCTGGACTATTCACACAGCATTATCTAGTCCCAAGCTACGCAGAGCTTGTGTTATGGGTTATTATATGGTATATGATAAAATATACACGTAGATTTTATGATACATATGTAGATTACGACCAGAACACCCTGAACAAATGTCTGCAGATCGTATCAACATTTATCCCGAGGCGGGAATCGAACCCGCAACCTGCGTCGCAGGCAGACCATCGCCCACCGCGGTACAGAGGTCGTCTATGCTCTATACCACGGTTCAAAGTTAAAATCCATTCGACTCCAAATTTATTGGAGCACCAGTACAATCGGTAAGTACCCCTATTACAATTCAGGGGCATTACCAGATATTGAAGCTGTATGTACACTAAGGGCCAGACATTTGGCACATGCACATGTAGCAAGGCCTTTAATGTTATTGCGGCGTTTAGCTCCAGACGATGGATGGAAGTAGACTTTTCAATTTTCATAATAACCATGGTATTGCCAGATTCAATTCAATTTTCGAGGGTCTTGCCAGGGTTATTATTAGGGCTTGGACAATTTATTGGGACTGCAATGTGTAATAATGGGAATGGTTTGGTTTTACATGGATACTTAGAGGCCAACAGTTTCATGCTATTTTTTTCTACGCGTTCATGGCCTTCTCCGTATATACATAAATGAATAATGCTGGACAATTCACACAGCATTACCTAGCCCCAAAGTAAGCAGAGCTTGTGTTATGGGTACTAGATAACTGATACACATAATATAACACAATACATAGATAGATTTTTTTAATTTTACATAGAAAACGACCAGAAAACCCTGAACAAATGTCTGCAGATCGTACACACATTTGTTCCTAAGCGGGAATCGAACCCGCAACCTCCTGTGTCGCAGGCAGACCTTATATACTCTATTTATACTCTAGGTACACTCATAAAAAAATCTTATATCTACCATAATATAGGAGACATTTTACTGTCCTTTATTTCATCTTATCCACTGCTGACCAACTTTCCACAGGTTACTAATCTTCATTCCCCAAGGTTGGCGAGATCTCCAGCTCCTATTCGTCATCGAACTAAACAAAGCCTAAGAAATAAGAAGAACTTAATCGGATCGAAGTCCCAGGCGCTCACTAGTATGTCCTTCCTCCTCAGCATACATACATCCCGTCCACTGATGAACGTCCCTCCCCTCCCGCAAGGGGGGTTTTGGAAGGCGGAGTGGTGATCACAGTTGTGGTCTAGTAACTCTTGAATCTTGTACGTCTCACAAAAATATTTCGCAAGTGTAAACTAGCCGACATTCGTCGAGTTTCGCGATGAAAGCAGAAAGAGAGCGAACCCTTTCATACGACTGCACATTTTAGAGATTCTTTTGAAACGCTATCTAGCATCGCGGGCAAAGGGCTTGCAGTGCAGGACGGACAGCGGTGTTGTTTAGATAAGCTATGCTGTGTTTGAATTGTTTTAGTTGTTGAGGAGAGTAAAACTATCACGAGCACAGTGTAACGAGTTGCGAGTTTGTCGGACTACACGAGGCGTGGAGATTACTGGCCTTTTCGTTAAATAATTAGCAGGGTGAGTGAACCTTTTCATTATTAGGAGTACAAAAGTCACCATTCTCGGTGTTTGCTCACTTTTTCGTATTGTTACATATTTCACGAAATGTTATGTATAAAAAAACAAAAACAATAACAGTAGTTCTATTTTATCTATTTTCTAAAAAATGTAAGCCCTCGCCAGAAGGCAGAAAAGGGCTAGACAGTCTAGTCACCGTGCGTGGTCTATTCGCTCACCACTGAACGCCTTTCAGTAACATGAAGCCAGTTGGATAGTCCAGTCATCGAGCCAGTGGCTAGGCTAATAGCAAGGCTTGTAAACTAGCACTATCCAACTATCGCTCTTTATTGAACGAAATAGCCGTCCGGAAATATTCGGATTTATTGACCACCTCGGCTGCACTGAGCTCTCGTGGTGACGAAAAATAAACATAACGTTGTGACCGCTAAGCTATACTTAGCTATAAAATAGTTTATTTTCTCGATAAGGTTATAGGTTTTATGAAGATCATCATCAACATTATTAACAATTACTGTTGAACTCTGCTTTGATATGTCATGAAGATCTTTCACATAATTTATGCACAAATATGAGTTTATTCGAAGCTTTCAAAACATAATTTATACGTTGGTGAAGTTTATTTGATTGGTATAAAGAATGGTGTTGCCAATCGTGCAAAAAAACATCAAATCTGGCGGAACTAGGCCGCATTTAAAGTACTCAAGAGAAAGCAAAACTTGCCAGGCGATTTTGAACGCATTTACGTAGACTTTTCTGACCTCAATAGCAGTATATCCCAAACGCACAAATGGGTCATTCTCACCCGGAAAGCCGGAAGGGACAGCTGGAGTAAAGATTACTCCCATATCTCGATATCAGACTGCCCCGGGACTAGTTTCGGGCCTTCAGTGAGGTTTGACCTCTACAGTTTGAAAACAAAATGGCGAGATTTCATTCAGGAAACGGCTTGGATTTGAGAGATCCATGGGTATGGAGAACATTACTTTAATTATATATTATAATACAGAAGTATAGGTACCTTTTAATTCAGTGATAATTGTTTTCAGCCAAAAGTTACCTGGAGGAGATTGCTTCTCAGCGATGAGGCGGCCAATTGTACTTTTGTGGCATAAAGATTTATACAGTAATGTTAGTAGGTTTTTATTT
The DNA here is from genome assembly GCA_946478455.1 of Eupithecia vulgata. Lineage (NCBI taxonomy): Eukaryota > Metazoa > Arthropoda > Insecta > Lepidoptera > Geometridae > Eupithecia > Eupithecia vulgata. Next base: position 2,493,982 of record OX297869.1, on the reverse strand, counting down.
TTGTTTTAAACAATATTGTATTAAATAATTTAGTATTGAATAACGACGAGATTGTAAATAAAATAAAAAGAAATGCTGGGCAATTCACACAGCATTATCTAGCCCCAATCTAAGCAGATTTTGTGTTATGGGTATCTGATGACTTGGTTAATCAATTGAAACAAACTATGATGTAGATTACACACTAATAAAATGCCTTTCAGTGCAATTTAAATAAGTAACCGCCGCCGGATACTCAATCGCAAACCAAATCAAAGTAGTCGCCATTTTTATGACAGTTTTCAATGAAAATCTGTCAAAAATTCGTCACGAGCTAGGAACCTTTGTTAGCTTTGAGCTATGTCCTCACATAAGATACTTTTTATGAACGTAAAGTGAAGTCACGGTGAGAAAATAGCTTTTCATAAAAGATCTCGGCTAGTCATAGTGACTGCGCGCCCCTGCTGATAAATTCCGGCGATTTAGCGATGATGAATGCGGGATAGCGCCGGTGCTCAATAATGACGGTGGTATAGCCACGTTTCCGACAGATAAGAGGTGCTCATTGTTTTTCTGAGTCATTTGAAAAGAATGAATGAATTGAACGAATGATAACAATTAATTGCATGTGTTGCACGGTGTGGTGTGTTAAAATAAGACAGACGCCAAATTAAGCGAGCAAGATCCTCTTTTTACTGTTTTTCGTTCTTTTCAAATACTTTTGTACGTTCATTAGGTAAACTCAAAGCGATCCTTCCTCGAGGTTTTTATGGTACACAAAAACCGTCCAAAAAACGAATAAAATGTAAAAGTTACGAATAAATCTCAGGTTTTTCAAACGGAAAAAATCTTCACTAAAAGAAAACGACCAAAACCAAGTAAATTTCGGACAGAAGAGATAAATTAGTCAAATTATCAACAGTCGGTTGCGTAAAAAATTTAAATGGAGAAGTCAGAGTGACTTGTTTTGGACAGAGATGACTGAAGTAGATTGGTGTAGTCAAAAGATGACGTAAAGCTGGTTACTCCTACTTTTAACCACTCATACCAACTAAAAAGCCGAAAGTATGTGAAATGTGTATTTTATTTTGCTACCTACCTGGGATCTCCAAAACTACTGAATAGATAAACATGAAATTTGTAGAATATTTAGTAGAAAAAAGCCTATTTTAGAGTGATTTTAGATATTGGGCTAATTATTAAACCAAAAATACGCGAAGACGCGGGTAAAATGTACTTTTTAATCTATTTTGGTTGTTACCTACGTCCCATCTTTGCAGTAAGTACTTTCAAAAGCATACCTAAGTTTGCATTTTAACTTTAATTTAACTACGAAAAACGTCAAGCAGTTTTGTGTACTTAATTCATTTATTAATGTAAGCTCTATTACGATTCTAGTTTATTTTGCCAACGTTTCGTTAACTACAATATTTTTTATAGAAATGTTACTACATTATGCATGTATTATACATACTATATAAACCTGATCACTCTATCTATTACAAAAAACCGCATCAAAATCAGTTGCGTAGTTTTAAAGATCTAAGCATACATAGGGACAGACAGCGGGAAGCGACTTTGTTTCATACTGTAGTGTTAGTTTTGCATAAAATAACTGAGTGCCACATGGATCATAAAATTATCATCATCTCAGCTGAAACAGATTCAATGAACATAGGCCTCTCCAAAAGAACGCCACAATGACGACATGTAGGTCACATACTGGCTGTATGTGACCGACTTTAATATTTTAGAAAACTACATAATAGATACGATATTTTATTTGGTTCACAAACACAGACAGCACATAACTAAAAATAAATCAAACGTAGACATTATTATGTACAAAGGTAGGGATACAATAGCATTTTAAACTTAGGTACTTACACAATCAAACGATAAAAATTAAATAGGAACTTAACTGATAACAAAAAACTAGAAGAAAAAAAAGAAACAAATATTACTAAATTTCCTTAAAGGTAAAATTAATAACCAAACAACTATGCAGGTATTGATTTTTATATGTAGTACCACCGAAAATTTCACCGCAAACTAAACAGAAGAGGAATAAAAAAAATGTATAAACTCGTAGGGCTGGGGCACAGGGTGACATAAATTGTAAAAAGGCGCTGCCGGAAGCGGGCAAATCATCAAATGGTGCGGACGAGATACATTTGAGATAGATGCAGGGTTGACACTGACGTGTGACATTGGAATTAGAATGACAGATTTTTATTCGCATATTCATTATTGGGGTTTCCATTGTCTTTGGGAGTGATGTTTCAAATTTAGTCGCTCTTACAATATCTATCTATACTAATGATATAAATTCGAAAGTAACTCTGTCTGTCTGCTAACTTTTCAAACCTAAACGTCTGATCTAATATCGAGGAAATTTGACAGGGAGGTAGATGATATTCCGGAGACGGATATAGGCTACTTTTTATCCCGAAAAAGCGTGTGTAAAGCCGCGGGCAAAATCTTTCATTAATACTTAGTAATTATAATAGAAACTATTTTCTCGTATTGCTACAGGATTTCAGGCTATTATCCTTATAACGGGCTGGCAATAGTCTCAAAAGTTTGGAAGAAGCTTAATCGCAACCACATTCATATTTTATATCTAGAATGAATTCATAGATCATGAAAATTTTCAACTTTAAATTCTGTTATCTACTTAAATCGAATAAAAACTGAAGTTACCTGTTATTTACGTTATATTTGACTTGTATTTATGTCCTGTACCTTAGTAGGGAAACACAGCACTTTGACTTTTTGTTTTGTAGTTATCATTAGAATTTTATTAGCCTTGAGACATCCCTAACCACAAGGCACTGAGCGCACGGGGCACGTCTTCCAATCGCGGCGTTGCCACACGAGCACAACCACGATTTATGTTCCACCGGCAACCGCCTAGCCAACACAACAGAACAATGGTGGCAACCCTAACGTACTACGTATAAACCCACGCAATCGTGAATGAATTGCAAATGGTTCGTCAATTATAGACCGAGGAGTAATGGTTTACTTTTTAACAGCGTAGGACTTAATATACCTACAGTATTATGGAAAACATGCTGACACTACCTCCTTACTGTCAGCTTATTTTTATGTACGACATTAAAAAAATCTGACACATTGGTCACATTATCTATAAAATCACTTATTTCAATAAAAGGTCAAATTTTAGCGCATTATGTTGATATCATAGTGGAAAAAATATTTTTTGCGCTAAGATTTTACCTTTCATTGAAAAATTCAGAAAATGTTCCACTCAGTAAACATTTTTATTATTCACAAAGCTAATAAACTCAGCTTCATTAAAATAAAAATAAGAAAAAACAAAGCTACAAGGAAGTACCAAACATTATTACACGGGTCTTTACAAAAAAAACAAATTAAAATTAAGCGTAGGGACAAGTTTCATTTTACAACACTGAGTTTTCATGTAAAGCTTTTAGCAGTTCATAAAGTAAAATCCTTTCGCAGGTAATAATTCTATTTATAGTTGAACTACCCTTTGAGATGAGTTTGCTAGCAGAGAATTTATATTTTATATGAAAAATGCTTTATGAAAAGAGATATTAATTTTTTTTCTAGGAACAAAAGCATTCATATGAAAGAACGTGCTTTTAAAGAAATAAAGGACTACCCTTGAAAGCGAGGCTTTTATAAAACGAAATTTTGTGAAGCGGTATTTTAGAGGATTTTAAACGATACAGCTTCACGTTTCCTAAGTGGCAACGCATAGTTGCATAGTTAGTTTATGGAATTCGTTTTAAGAAATTTATAAAGTTGATTTTTGTGTATTATGTATTATATGCCCATACAAGTCCACAGCTGGACAAAGGCCTCCCCATACGACGCCACACAGAGCTTTCCTGAGCCGCCTCCATTCATCGACTCCCTGCGACCGCGACGATGTCGTTGGTCCATCGAGTTGATGGTCCCCAACACTCCGTTTCGCGTTGCATGGCGGCCGTCACTCGAGAACCTTTACTCCCCAGCGGTTATCAGTGCTGTTTGTCTTAATTTTGACCTAACAATGATGTAGAATAAAAACTTTTTGATCAGTCCAATATCTGTCAGTACTCAGCAGATTATTTGATTATTTCAAGGTTTTTAACGTTAAATACCGTAAATATCTAGTAAAAATCTAAAGATCCCTTGGACGAAAATCCTTAAGTAAGCTAATAAAATTTTATTTCAGAACAAGCGCGCATTCATAAAATTCCTTCCACCCATTGTTGAAAGAAACCCTGTACATTTTACCTATCACAGATTTTACAAAAATATTATCATATTTTTAAGCTCAGAACTTCCTAGTACTCTTTCCCATCTTCCCTGCAGACGCTGTAAAGGAAAATATGGAAAATGCATCAACGTATTGAAAATTCAGGTAATACCCTTTCATTTCATATTTACAAAGACTCTAAGGCAGCCTGGAAAGGTGCATTATTGTTTGAAGACTTTTCAGTAAGGTAGGTACTAAGGCTTCTATTTTAGTTTAAACACAATAGAATTCTTATTGATATTGGCTGGCGCAAAAGAATAATTGGAAATTCTTTTCATCAGATATTTTACAGACCAGCACAGGTACAGGTATACCCACTAACCCTAAAAAGAGTAAAGTTAACTCCAATAAATATAATTTTTTTTAAATATTATTTATTACTGAAGAAAAAAAAACAGTATTGCAGGCAAGTGCCTGCAATACTGTTACTTTCAAATAAAACTAATAACTTTATTTATTGTGCGTTAGGATAGACCCTCGCCAGGCCGTATATCCAGCCTGTATCGTGTCAGTCTAGGGCCCCTATTGTGTTTACTTGCTTTTTGCTTCTCTTTGATGTAGTACTGATAGTGATTCTGTAGAAATAAAACCTAAACAAAACTAGTATAAAAATATTGCTATCCCCTTTCTTTTGATCGAAAAAAAGAGACGGCAACCATTTTAGGCTAGTTTAGTTCAGGATTTGTGCCAAAATGTGTCGTTCTGTGACAATGGAAGTGATTCTGTCACTTCCATTGTCACAGAACGACACATTTTGGTAAATATTTTCCTTCGATGATAAAAAGTACAGGGTTGGAATGGAAACATTACAAACGATGTGGCGAGAATCGCCCCTGATTTGTCCAGAAAAGTGACAGTATATGCCTGAGGTTGACAACCGCCTGCGAAGCAGAAGCAGGAGGTTGCAGGTTCGATTCCCGCCTTAGGACAAATGATTCAACGATCATAAAATATTTATTACGGGTGTTCTGGGTACTTTCTATGTATGATAAAAATAGTGATCTATGTAATTATACGAATTATATTAAATAAATCAGTCATTGATCCATAACAGCTCTGCTTAGCTTGGGGCTAGATGATGCAGTGTGGATTGTCGAACATTATTTATTTATTTAGCTATACGCTGACCAACAAAAAACAAAACGTATGAGACTCTAGGTAGAAAAGGATCCTTCGTATCCGCTGTGCGCAACTATGAGTTAATAATAATATAATAAATAACTTCAGTTAATATGACAAGCGCTGTAAGCTAACTTCACGGAATAGAATTAAACACTTCCTCAAGATAAGCTTTGTGAGATAAGCATAAAGGCGTGTTTACAATGTCAAACTTCGTGCGAAGTTCAGACTGCATGTTTGCTTCAACGGAAGCGCCCGTCAAAACACTTATTCCTTACTCAATAACTTGCTAGTCTTATAAGCTGAGCAAGGTTGAAAACGCGACTTTAGTGCGCGACTTATAAAGTAACATGATGCGACTTTACCTCATTAATCCTTAGGTGATCTCACTATCGTGCATGGACATTGCTGCATCTGCAGTGCATTAATAATTTGATTAAAATGGTTTTAATAAAGCTGCTCACATTGATTGTGTTAGAGTAATCAGGGTTAACATGTTTAGAGACATCAAAACAATGTAAGACCTAGTTCAAGGCGTCTTTTAAAATAATTCTCAAAAATGCATTTTATGTTATTGACTCTTCTTACCTTAACCAGGGAGTGTCGTTTCAGCTCTCTTACTGCCCTCAAGAGAACCTTAGATAAAAAAACGATTTATAAAAGCTAGTTACACCCTTATCGAACTCAATCTCCTAGTCAAGAGGCGACGTAGGGTTGCGACTTTAAGTCGCATATTACAAAATATCCTCTACGTTATCTTGAGACATGTCTCGCTAGACTTACCCGTTAGATTAAACCTTTGATCCGTTAATGCAGGATATGGGGCTTGTTTTAATGATAAACGCAGCCTAGCCTGTAAGTCCGTTTATCAGTAAAGCCATTGTCTTGTACTGTGTCAATGTTTTGACTGAGTGTTAAGTACACTTACTTTAAACCCTGTTTACTCAGGAATTAAAAAATAATTTATGAATGTAATAAATTATTTGAAACAGGTCCACGGGGTTCCTTGTACCAATAATATGTAGAGACTACTTAGGCCTCCATGATAGGCCACAGTGATACGTAAGGCACATTGAGCCAATTAAAATAGTACGAATATTTGTAACTTACCAGTTGAGCAGAAAGCTTAGTAGGTACCGGATTTTTATAAAGTCCGAAATTAAATATGTCCGCTACTGACATACCTGAAATAGAAACAAAACAAATTTATTCTATATACCTTATTAATGTTAGTTCCGTCTCAATCAGTAGTGCATAAGAGTAACATGGTTTAAGCTATGAAAAGATAGGTATTCACCCTTTCATGGCCCAAGACGCAGAAACCGTTCTCCGGCTCCGTTGTAGCGGCGCGGGGCGCGCCCCTGCGGGTCGCACCGCCGATGCTGGGCAGTGAATGCGTTAATAGAGTTTGGGTTGAGTAGGTCTAAGCGAGATGCAATCCAGTCACATATTCATGACCCTGACCAGTTATTTCCGAACTATCTAACTAAATATATTGATAAACGCATTCACTGCCCTGTCTCCGCGCTGCCGCTGCTACGTGGAGCTCCAGATGAAATAATAATAATAACGTTTATTGAAAATAATTAAGACTTAGAATTAATACAATCTTTGATTCCCAAACTAGGATAAACCTGTATCTTGGGGACCTCCTTCCTTTGGTTATTTACATAATACTTATCAAGCTAACGTTAAATTATCTTACATTTCGAACAATAGTGTGAAAAAATAAAATACATATAAGATGAAAGAGTGCGTCGAGACTATACAAGTATAATAAACCGACTGCGAGTTCCTAAATAATCATAATCCTTAATTACACTATTTTGAAGTTTTGCAGGACGTAAAGGTAAGGTACTAATCCTTCGGGTCCGTGGGAAAAATTGGCTAATGACTAATGTAATAAATTATTGAATTCAATACAATAATGATTAATTCAGTTCAATACAATACTAAAACCCCATATAAAACACATTTTGTAAAGCACCTAGCTTAATAATTTGGCAAATATTAATGAAATTAAGATTTTTTTGCTCGTATGGAGGTAGAATGGTATCCTGGAGACGGAAATAGGGTTCTTCAAAAGGGCGGGCGAAGCCGTGGACGACAAAGAAAAAAACCAAAAAATTGTTTAATATTTTTCTTATTCTATGAGAATTCAATGTGGGATGTAGATTCAACGACCAACGTCCCAATAGTTGTTTCGGTTAACGGCGTGATAGCGCCTTGATCAAAATCTGAAGAGACTCTCGCTAGGAAGTTGGACCAAGGATCAGACCCAAAAGGCGGTACTCCTGGATTCGGCGCGTATCGTCAGGAAGTTCCTTTCTTTGAAACCCTAATGAAAAATGAAATCTCCCCTATTGGGTGCTATGACGCTCATTAGGGGAGGCCTATGTCCAGCAGTGGACTAATATAGGTTGATGATGATGAGAATCCAATGTAATATTGTACACTTGACCTTGGCCTTCATGCCTAATAGTTGAAAGGCCCCTTATAACTAACGACCAATTTAGCAGGTACCTTTATATACCTATTAATATAACCCGCAGCGCAAAAATACAAAACAGCAAGATCGATCTCACACGTGCCAGTAAAATAGGTCGAACGAACAACACCTTTTTAAACCGACTGCGTGTGATTGACATTTGTTCCAACTTTGTGTTGTGACAGAATTCACGGTTTCGGGTTCCTATAGCAGAGTATCCGCTATGATTTTATTATTTTCTTGATAAAACTATATTATTTAACACTATAGTTTTTCCATGAAACCGTTTTATTTTTGGTAGTTCGACTGACAATCAGATATTCATGTCCTAATGGCTAATGCGTTACCGATTCGATTTTTAATGCCAAGTTACATGCGCAACTTGAAAATGTAAATTTAAATGCAATTTTAGGGCACTTATCGATTAAATAAAATATATGTATTTTTTATAGTTCATTATAATTAGAACCTAATTGAGACACTATTCAAAAAATTGGTGTAATACCATATTACTTACTATTACTATAATAAGTACGCAACTGTCGAAAACAATAGTGTTAGTTTTAGTTTAGTGTTCACACTTAGGTAGTTTATGATGTTTCTATTAGTGAATGCCTAGCTTTCTGTATCTATTTTAAGTTCAATTGTTACCTATTAGTTAAGCTGATGACAATCCGAAATAAATAAAATAAAATATAGTAAGGTAGGTAAGGTTGTAATAGGTAATTCCGATGTCAAAAACAGCAATCTTCCATTACAATCAGAATAATCAGAGTCCCCAGCGCGAGATACCATCGCGCCACCATCCACTGGCACTCGCGCGGCCTCGCTTGCCAAACGATTAACATAAACACAGCAGGACAGTCCTTATCACTCTTATCAGCTATTGACTATCAGCTCTTGGCTGGCTTAGCTGTTTATTTCAAGCTGTATCTTTGCGTTTTTGGCTAGGTTTAATATTTTGGAACTGGTTTATACAGAAGTCAAAAAGTTTTTTATTTCCACAGATACATTAGATGTTCGCTTAAAAAAGTCAAATTCTAAAGGTTGAAATATATAAATGCATCCATAAATTTTGTATCTCTCTCTTTTGTATTATGTAGTCTAAATTTCGTTTGGAAGACTGGAATAAAAAATAAATTGGAATCTGAAGGTTGCGAGTTCTATTCCCGCCACAGTTATTGTTTGTACGATCTGCTGGTATTTGTGCAATTCTGGGTGTTTTCTATGTATTGTAAAATTCTATGTATAGTATAAAATGTATTATGTACCTATCAGTTATTTAGTGTCCCTAACACAAGCTCTGTTTAGTATGGGGCTAGATGATACCACGGCATCACCTAGCTAGATATTATTTATTATTCACAGAAAACACCCAGAGAAATTAAACGAAATATTTCCAGATCTTACAAAAAATTGTCCCGAGGCGGGAATCGAACCAGCAACCTCATGCGTAGCAGGCGGAACTTCGCCGGCTGCGCCACAAAGGTCGTCAAACGGCGCTTTAGACTATTGATCATACATACTAAAAACTTCACCTTACAAAGCAAAAATCAAATTCACAATTTGCGCGGCAGTACTCTTGGGTCCATTTTTGTAATGAATTGCATATTCAATGCAAATTGGTCACGACGACGGTAATCGATCGATCATTATACCCCTATACGGTTCTAGAATAATAGATATTTATTGTAAACAAAGGTACAAAACCAAAGAAATGTTAATGGAAAATATTAATGTAGTAAATATTACGACACTGGTATCATCAGAGCAAATCGCAGTTCGAAACAGTTCTTGTTCTTGAGTCATTCATTTATCATTTAGTTCGACTCTCAACCGTTTTCGAACTCGCATATGAATCTTCATCACTGTACATAGGTGTGCAATAATGCGATGTTAAAGTTAATATTTTGTTTATAGAGAAGCTTTGCTGTTTTTATGTTGTGACTGTAATGTATTGGTATCCGGTTTGTTAGTAATTCATTCATATATGTATGTATTTGTTTACATAAAATATACTGTATTTTGGAACCAAGTATAACTTCCATTTTGCTTGCATGTCAGTTAAATAATAAATGAACTTGGAACACTTGAATCCACTTTTAGAAGCATTTATCTATAGCTAAGCACGTATTGTGAACATTTCTAGGTTTATGGTTTTGTAATGTGCCTGTCAATGTTAGCTATTACTATTATTTATATTTTTCTAATTACGTATTATTTGATATTAAAAAATTTGGAAAACCTTTACAGCTTATATAGAAACCTTACCGTTTAGCACAAAGGCCTTCCGTTCCTCTTTCTATTTTAATCTAATTAATAATAGACATACACAATATAAACATAGCATTCTGTTTTGTTCCTCTGTTCAGCCCCAATTAAATAACTTTACCTTACGTTTGACAATTCTGCCGTAGGCCTTTCTTTGTTTTTATTTATTAAACTGCAAATTGAGAGATCCCACAACAATAAACAGGATACAAAAAATCCAATGGCGAGCCTCGAGCGAATACAATTACATCATCATCAGTATAAGTTTCATTAAGAATAAAACCGGGTTAACAACGTCCCTACTCACTAGCCAAAATAGATTTAGAATGTTTGTAAACAAACCGTTCATACTAAGCATAAAATTAACTCTGTTGCAGTCTTTTTAATCGCAATTTACATTGCTTGTCGATTTCAGACCCTTCCTTTAATAAGTATTGCTTTGACCACCTAGAGATAATGGGGTTAAAGATATTTATTTCTCATAAAAACAGAAGTTCTTTTAAAATGAGATACAATACTAAAATAATGCTTATACTTATAATGTTATTGTGCCTCCGGGGCCGGTATGTTATTTTATATTAAGTTGTTAAGTATTCTTACAATTCAAAAGTGTAACTAAAACCAGATACATAAGTAGTGAGATACATGTGCAAAAATGGCCTTAATGAATAGGTACCTTACCACCTCCTAGCTAGATGGTAAGTAGGTAGGTGTTTAATTGTAGATTTACATTTACATAGTATGTTTGGTTTGATAACAAACAAAATAGGTACCTAAATTAATTTATTACATTAGGTACATATATATTATAATATACATAATTCTCCATACAACTGCAAAAGGAATCCAGTAATTATAACTGTAAAAACTAGATTGTATCTTAGCTACATATTATAAAGATCGTCTTATTCTTATTATATGTTCTTAAGATCTCATGAGGCGCAAATATACAGGTCTCGACAGAACCTACGCATTTGTCTCGACTCCCCTTGGAGTCAAGACCCTAGGTCGGTGGGGTACTGACGACCGATGTGGCGCGGTGGGCGAAGGTCTGCCTGCGACGCAGAAGGTTGCGGGTTCGATTCCCGCCTCGGGACAAATGTGTGTACGATCTGCAGGCATTTGTTCAGGGTGTTCTGGTCGTTTTCTTTAGATAATAAAAAATATCTATCTATGTATTGTATTATATTATGTATATCAGTTATCTAGTACCCATAACACAAGCTCTGCTTAGCTTGGGGCTAGATAATGCTGTGTGAATTGTCCAGCATTATTTATTTTATTTATTTATTATTATTACTCTCCGGGTAAAAAATTATCTGAGCGTCTGGTCAAACGACGCGTGACCCGTGAGCTGGTGAGTATCTGGCTGGCACAGCGCATCAGCATTGCTATACAACGGCGCAATGCAGCCAGCGTCTTGAGGACGCTTCCAACTGGTTTTGGTATGGATTAGTTCAGCTACCTGTAGATTGTTAGCAACAGTCTGCTGTTAGCTCAATTGTTTGTATTGTAAATACTAGTTCTAATTTAATTCTATAATTTGAACAATAAATAATAAAAGTATATAATCTTTATTAACAAACAAAATTACAAAATTTTGTTTGTTAATAAAGATCTTATACTTTCTCTTATTCTTTTATTCAAAAGAATCATCCAAATCAGTTCATGGACGGAGAAAACGACGAACATACATAAAAAAGACGGACGGTGCACATGCACACTCCTTTACTGAATATTTGAAGTCGATAAAAAACCGAAGCGCAGTCTCCATTCAATAATAAAATATAACGATTCAGCTAAATGTAAACAAAGATTAATTTCGAAATGATCATTACAAATTAATGTTCATCCAAGCCCTTTCGATCGTTAAGATTTGCTTATAAATCATTCAAATTGATTACAAAACGCTTTCGCGATTCGAAAAGATAATTTAAAAGCGATTTAGCGAAATCTAATGGTTCCTTTGTTTTTATTTTGTAACTTTATTTATTGTAGAATATTTTATTGCGATGGTGGAATGATTTGGCAGAATGGATGAGCCGCCAAAGTACTTCAATACTAACCTTATAAATAGTGAATGTATGCTTGTTTGTAGACTCCGGAAGCACAGGGCTTCAATTGAAAACCAGCATAGCATTTGGCTTAGCAGAATGCTACACGTGCTGAGGTAGGGACCCATTTTCCCATTTTTATGTTTTTTGTTATTGTTTTTTTTTGTATAGTTTTAACTCTAGTAAAAGTACGTACCTAGTATGTAAGTCAGTATGTATTGATGGGTAAAAATAAAAATTTTTCTTTTTCTTCTTCTACCGGTCGGATTTTTAAAATTCTTTTCCTAATAGATTGCCACATTACCCCTAGATCACATAGATAGGCTATGTTTCATCTATAGACTGGTATCACGAGAAAGAAGTCACTCACAGAGCTAGTCACTGTCCGTGACTTCGTTCACGTCGTAGGTACCTTTCGTATGTGATAAATCCAGCTAATATTTAGTCTCGATATCGATGTAGGATGCTTAGACGAAGAACCTGCAGTAAAATTGTTATTAAGGCGCATACCCCAATCAAAAATAGATTTTGGTGGCGGCCACCAAGGGCAACTTCGATTCACTGCCTAAACTAAATAGAATAAGACTATTACAGAAGCATTATAAAAAGCTTATAATAGGTATCACAAACTTAGCGATGGATTTTTGATATTTCCTTTGTCAAACGGAATAATAAGATAAAGCAGGAGACGGCGCTAGTTTGGGTGGGGTATGCGCCTTAATGTGGCCTGAAAGGAATCGTAAAATCAACCTTTTTTTATGCTATTTCAGATTTGATAATATTGATTAGCATTTTCTCACCTTTAGCTTGATTAAATAATATAAATAGCTGCCGGCGGGTTCGAACGATTTTCAATTAGCCTATGTCCGTCTCCGAGATAACATTTACCTCTCTGCCATATTTTATTAGAAATTATTTGGAAATTTCCTGAGATCCTTTCAGCTTTTTAGGTGTGCAATGGTACCTGACAGACAGATAGACACAGACAGACAGACAGTTACTTTCGAATTGAAATATTAGTATGGATGCTGGAGAACTTCCACAGCTTTATCTAGCGCCAAGCTAAGCAGAGCTTGTTATTAGTACATTATTAGTTAACTGTAAATACTAGTTTTAATTTAATTCTATTTTTTGATTGTAATTTTCTTCGTTAATTAGTTAGCTTATTAACTAGTAAAAAAAAAAAATTATAATACATTATGTATATGTCGTCGACGAATCGTAAAATCTGCCCGTTTGTAGAAATAGCTAGGTCGATTGTAAACGAACGTTGAATTGTTGGGAATACGTAATTAATTTCATTCGACTAAAAGACCTTCTGAACATAATAATAGAGATTCCGCGTTATATCCGAGAGCTCTAAATCCGCGCCGAGACCGTTAGTCATTTCTTTACTCAGTTGTCAGTTCCCACTTTTTTTCACTCAGGATTTGCATGTAAAAATACGTGCGAAAATAGCATTTCTCTACATTAGCATACGTGTCAATATTATTTCAATCACGAATGGTGGAATACATTTAGAAAGATTTAAAAACGCGTTTGTTTTCGTTAGAAATCTACCCTAATTTATGTACTTTCACATTCGGTAGGTGTACATGATTCTAGTCTAGACAAAGCAACTCAATAGAAATTCTGGTAGGGAAAATTACAGGAGCTTTCAGGCAAAATAATAAAAAAATACCACAACCCGGATCGCTGAGCTATTTATTTATAGTTGAGTTAAATTAAGAAACCTCAACCTCAACAGCCTATAATGGTCCATTGCTGGACGCAGGCCTCCCCCTGATTTTTAATCTCATGAGGGGTAATGCAAATTTTCCCCACGCTGGGCATGCGGATTGGGGATCGCAGTTCGGTAGTAGATATATTCTGCAAAAGGCGCTGCTGCTGCCCGCCCTCCGGTGTATGTCCCTTAGTCGCCCCTTACGACACCCACGGAAAGAGTTTGGAAACATTAAGAATTTCCTATTTCCTATTTTTTAAGGCTGTTAAAATTTATTTCTGCATTTTTGATTTGTAGCTATGTTTTTACTTTATTCAATTACAATAACACAAGAACTCTACCGATTCTAAAAGTAAAGTAATTTTTGTCAACAAATCCGGACAAAAAGAACTTCGAATAATGCAAATTCTAAAAAAATGGATTCTATAGGATAGATAGAGTTTAAAAAAAAAAGTAAATTTTAGGTTATCTACTGCGGTAAGTATTTGTTAACAAAGATCAAGCATTCGTTTCTTGCAATTATGTTTCAGTTTGCATCTACAAAAGTGCACGGCGCTGCGACTGACACTGTAACCAGTTATGAATGTAGGTATTATTCAGTTTAGTGACAAAGGATTCACGACAATTTTGTGTAAAGTTCGATTTGTGTTTAACTAACATAATTTAACTTTACCTAAATAGGCACAGATATCAACTACATCATCAGACTATACTAGTCCACTGCTGGAGACAAGCCTACCCCTGTACAGCTCTTTTTTTGACTTTCTATCCGCCCCGACTTCGCACGGGTATATTCTATCGCCTATGTTCATCAGGGATAACGTAGGATTCCACGGTGAAAGAATTTTTCAAAACGTTCCTTAGCTTCGGAGCCTATTCAGTTTAAACAAACAAACAAATATTTTCACTGTTTAATATTCGTTTCCGGCTACAATATTATTATTGTACACGGCTAAAAAGGGCTGCATACGATAATGGCTAGCTATTATCAGCTTTGCTGCGTTTACGTGTAGCGCTGTGATAGCTTATCAAAGGAATATAAATAAATATTTTTCTTAGCTTGAAGAGACCTACGTTTGACCACAATCTCACCTGATATTAAGCGACAATGTGACTGACGATGTATCACGAAGGTCTAGAAGTCACCTATTCACTTATGCTCTGAAGAGACCTAGGTTTCATTTTGATAAGCGCAGAAACTATTATTCAAAGAGGCTTAATGATGCACGATATGTAAAATTTCATAAATTTTTGCTCAGATTGACACGAGTGAACGAGCCTTTGCCAAACATTGGGTCTTCTAAAAAAACAACAAAAGTTAAAAGAAATCTCATTCCTGTTAAGAGTCGTAATAGTGAAAAGTAAGCTTTTGAGCTTGATTAAAAATGACGACAATGCACAGAGGGGTGGAATAGATAAGAGAGGTTATTGGAGGCTAAATAAGTTTAATGGAAATATAATGTACTTTTTCTACACGTCGTAAAATAACATAGATAGCCTGTCTGATAGCGACTAATCAGTACGATTTGTTATTGAATTATCTACAAAAACAAAACCCCTCCGAGCATTAGTCTAAATCTCATAAGCAAGAGCCACTTCCTCATAATTTACTTTAGAAGCGTCCAGACTCTTGATCAAAGAATCTCCAACGTCTTAAAAACACATTTTTTCCCCAAAAACTTTCGCAGTTCCCAAACAAACAATACCATCTAAGTCCCCCGCTACACAAAAGCCATTTTAATCTATCATCCACACTCAAACAGTCACTTCGGGACAAATGCAACCCCCTGCTTTGTCCCACTAACACCTACAGCTCAATACGTCCAGCCGTCGCTTGCAGGGCGATATCTGTCCCATTTCCCGAGAACTCGGGAAAAAAGAAACCCTCCCCAGGGGCGGAATAGGCTTGTGTCACGATAAAGCGGCTGTCAATGTGAAAAGAGACTTTATAGTGACGGGAGTGAGATTTAATGTCGAACGGAACTGAAATTAAACGTAGTGCTTATGGAATAATTGTTTTCCTGTATGGCTTCCTACAGGCAACACCAGGGACCACTAGTGTTTCTATCTTTTAGTGTGTTGTTGCTGAAATTCCTTACGTATCCAAGAGTCCTGTAACATATAAATTAATAAAATGAGATTTGAAATCGCTGGCATTGTTTCTTCTTTACGTCCGAACTATTAAACGGATCGGATAATTTTTTTGCAAAGATGTAAAATAGTCTGAATCGCATAAATGCTATAATAAGTCTAACGTTCAGGGCAGGCTAAGCCGCGAGCTGAGGCTCCTTGTGTTAAAGGTACGCGATTATGTCGCATCACACGTTATCACTCTACATAAGGCCGAACATAGGCTGGATTTAATTTGATTCCTGTCATTAACAATAATTCTAGGCCCCTTTACAGCCAGCTTTAATTTTAATGTGTTTATATAGGAATCACTGACCGTCTGTTTGTTTTTCTCTCTACTTCTACATACTTTCCCTTATGGTGCTTCCTCCCTTTACAAAAAACTTGTGTAGTATGAATAAATAATCTTAATTAACTAAATAAGTGACATGTTTGATGAAGTAATAGTTATTTAGATTATAACTACATCAAGTATATCGACATGTCTACGATGGAAATAAATTAAAATAGACGAAAACAGAACTTAATTGTCGTTTTGTTCCGAAAATTTCGACGTAATCGCCCACAGACTTAGCTTCATAAGCCAAAATGTCACTATAGAAGCCAAGGAGTGAAACTTCTTAGGTATAACAGTAACGTGTCCCGAGGGACATTGTTGACCCAAGCATTACTTGTGCAAACGTGTCGTCGGCGTTTTATTACGAGGAGATGTCACTTTTAAAGAACGCTGGAAGAATTCCGATTTCTAAGAGTTTTAGGAACTTGAGGCTGAGTTTTCGCGGTCTAATTTTTTCCACAACGTGTTTTTTAGGGTGGAGTCTAATACGAACTGTATTGTTATTTTAGTGCGTAAGCCCCTCACACTCTGGGTAAACTCTAATATTAATTAAAAACGAATAATAAAATAAGCTCCGAATAAAATCGATTTTGGATAATAACAAAACCTTACAATCGAGCAACGGCAATATCTCTCGTCAAACGAACTAAATGTTAATTTAGTCTTTGAACAGGTTTGAATAACATCAATGTTTTCCCTGTAGATCACCAAAAAAATCACAGTAGCAGCCCAGGGTCAGAAGGTTGGCGTTGTTACACCCCGGTGCATCGGAAACCGCGATAAGCCGATGGTCCTACGCCTGACCTCTGCCCGGTCGTGTCGGTCTGCCGTCCCAACAGATTATGAGAGTGAGGGCATAGAGAGTGCACCTGCGTACACACTTGTGCACTATGTCTTGCGGTCGAAATTCGGCTAGGAGGACATCATCATCACGGATACATTGTAATTGTATTAATTTTGTGGCAATAAACCAGCAGAGTGGTAAATATTTTCTTTAAAGATTCTGAATATTTTTATTTCCACGAGTATTTTAAAAGCTCTTTCAAGCTGCTTTTCCGATAAATGCTTACCATTTCATAACGAAGTAGTTCCGAGGAAGGGAAAATAAAAAAGGCTTCTACATTTTTTTCAGAGAAAAAGCTTTTATTAGTTTTAATAAATTATTTACGTTCAGCTTCTTACCGTGAACCGTTTCATGAAGCCGTTTTGCAAATAACTAAAGTTTTGCTTAACTTGGGGTAAGATGACCCTGGTTGAACTGTCTAGAATTATTTATATAAATTAATGGAATTTTCAATATAGCCCACGCTCAACAGCTCTAGTGCCCTTATAAAGTCTAGGGGGCCCTTATGAAGCCTTGCACAGTCATAGATCTATGCTTGAGTGAAGTCTTTCGTAATAAGGACTTAGGAAGGCTCGAAGCGCCTGAATAACTTCTCACACTTATCATTATCATATCACGCATCAAAAACGCATGTTCCAAAATGACTTGAAAGACCAAACGCGGCCCCATGTCACGGATAAGCTCTGCTTACACACGCAATACCATGTAAGTTGTCTAACGCGCTAAAGTTAGTAAGCAAACGCACTTTTATGTGTTTCTTATCTTTTCGTCTTTTATGGCTGTTAGAAATCTAATATGGATGAGATTTTATTTCAATAAGATTTCTATGAAAATGTAATGATGAATTAACACATATAAGGCAGAAAGGTAAGAAAATCTTATTCTTGATATACAATCATTATCATCAGCCCGTAACGTCCACTGCTGAATATCAGTCCTGACCTGAGTCACCTTCATCCATCGACTCTGTGCGTCCGCTTCAATGTGTTTGGTTCATCGAGTGGGAGTCTTCCCAAACTCGTGGTTGCCTCTCGAGGATCTGTACTCCCCAACAGTTATCGGTTCTGCGAGCTATATGGCCTGGCCGTCGCCACTTCAGCCTGCTAATTCTGAGAGCTGTTGGACACTTTGGTTCTTGTACGGATTTTCGTATTCCGGATTTTATCGCAAGCAACTCCGAGCATAACTCTCGTCATAGCTCGCTGAGCGATATTTGAGCTTATGCACGCGGCCTATAGTCAGCTACCACGTCTTGGATCAGTCATCACATATATGCACATCTCTTATTGCATTTAATTAAAAAAATAAATAAAACGCCAAGTGCGAGTTAGACAGAGTTAGAGTTAGTTACAAACTTCTACTCTACAGCAAAGAAATCAACCCAGACGAATAGTGCACAAAGATTTTCTGATTTGATAACGGTTATGATGTAACTTATTTAGTCCCTATTATCTTATATCTATATCCGAACTATTGTAGCTTACATAAAACATTATGACTTTAAAAAGTCTAGGAACTTTCAACTCGCTTCACTCGATAAACATCCAGGCAGAAGCATTCGCTGCTTTTAATTAAACTCATCTACAAAGTTTTCGAGATGGACGTGCCTAAACTTACTTTACCAACAAAACTAACATTTAGTTTCTAGTTTAAGTATCGAAACACTCGTAAGTCAAAGTTTACAAAGGTGCTACTTTTATTTCATACTACTATTTCGTGTAGATATTTTGAAATTAGAAATGGATTAGTTTTTCTTGCAATCGTATAGAATAGAGCCATTTTTAAACGCCTTTGTGGAATATTTTAGAAATAAATGAATATAAAAATATATTCAAATTCTATTAAGTTATTTGGAGTACTTTATAAATTACGGGATTTTCTATGGGACAGGACGAAATAGGTACGAATAGGTATCGGGGCGAAAAAGTAAAACTAAACATACAAATTCAAAAAGTATGAACACACTATACAGTGTGGAAATTAAACTCAGGCCCTGGAGGGAAACTACTTAAAATCCTTAAGCTAGCTCATTTTACTTAAAGGAGACATTCCTTTATTTTTAAAAAGAAACAAATCTGCATTAAAATATTTTTTTAAACTCGCTTGCTTCGCCCGGGACTCGAACCAACTAAAATTTAAAAAAATAAACACTCTTTATTTTATTATACTAATCGGTAGTATTAATATTCAGGATAAAGTTTCTGTAACAAACATTTGGTCTTAAAAATAAAAATAATCGTTAAATCTAACATCAACTTTATTTTACTATCAATTTTGTAACACTTAAATTATTTAACTGATAAATTGTTCGAAATGAGCCCCGTCGTTCCGGCTACACAACATTAGTCGCCGTTGAAATTCATTTCTTGTAGCCTTCAGCAAAGTGTTGTGGTGTATGCCCCTGATAACATTTTCTACCGCAATCCTTAGCTCTTGAACGGTTTCATAGCAAGTTTCATAAACAACATTTTTTACATGACCCCATAAAAAGAAGTCCATGGGCGTCAGGTCTGGACTTCTTGCAGGCCATCTAATCGTGTTGTGTTGGAGAGATAACAGAACTGTTACGTGTCTTTTACTTGTTAAAAGTGAACAGTAACCAAATATTTTTTAGAGAAACTTTATCCTGAATATTAATACTACCGATTAGTATAATAAAATAAAGAGTGTTTATTTTTTTAAATTTTAGTTGGTTCGAGTCCCGGGCGAAGCAAGCGAGTTTAAAAAAATATTTTAATGCAGATTTGTTTCTTTTTAAAAATAAAGGAATGTCTCCTTTAAGTAAAATGAGCTAGCTTAAGGATTTTAAGTAGTTTCCCTCCAGGGCCTGAGTTTAATTTCCACACTGTATAACGTACCTACACATGTATCTATCAGTAGATACCTAAAACCTGTGTTTCATTTCAGCATAATAGTGAAATATCTTAATATTACTATAATTTATTATACTCGTATTGTATTCTACGTAGGTACTCGATAAATCATGCCCATGCGCCTAAGTTGGTAAAAGGGTAAATGTTTGAAAGTTACCACAAATGGCATTTGCTCGGCAGTAAAATGCATTGTAAAGGTTATAAAAGCAAACTAGGTGAATAGGTTGCGACTCGAAATAAATTCAGCAAAAACAATAACCGGCGGGGGCAACACTGTAATTTATATTACCTTCATAATTCCTATGTAGCTATACCAGGGTTAGACTCAGGTTTATTTCTGGGGTCTTTCGGTACGTTTCCAGGTTTATTTCGGTAAAGTACCAATCTACTTTTAAAGCGAATAAACATAAGTACTTTTGGCTTTGCAGCTTTATTTTACCAGGTGGTGGTATCAATTGAAACTGTGTTTATCAGAACGACAACATATTAAAACATTCACTGGCAAGTCTCATCATCATACACTACGTGTGTATGTATATGGGCTTTAAAACGTTGAGTTCAACCTTTTTCAGAATCAAAGCTGGATTAAGGATGCACTCACAACAATTTTAAGTGAGTGATTGGAAGAATGCAATCTGCAGTTCAGAGGTCAAAGTTCAGCACAGGATCAGCAGTGGGAATAAAAAGCTTAGTAATGAAATTATTAATTGAGTCCATTAAAATATATCATAGGCAGAATTATAACATCTCCTCGTACCGCTGGAATGATGTGGAGGAAGCACACAAGAAAGCTATAACCTAGGATTGATAATGACGTTATCTGTCATGTTGTCAAGCTCAGATCAAATTAGGGTTAGACTAGCGAGAAACTGGAGTTTTTTTAATTGGCTAAGACACACTTTGAGTCGCTCTAGACCACACACTAAAAGCCAAGTTCTCAAATTACCTCCCTAGTTACTACCGCCCCCGCCCCCAGATATCTTCCTTGATCCATCCCTGCAGGCCATCATACAGGCAGAATTTATTAGGGAGGAATTAATTTGGAGGCCGTCGGTGGTAATCCTGCAACATCTGCGACTGCTTTCTCCATAATATCGATATTAAAAACATTGGCGTGAACGCCGCTGAAAGTAAACTCGATTTTTCTTGGCCGGTGTGAAGTTCGCTCATGTCAACATAGGGAGAAAGCTCAATCTAAAACGACGTGACTTCATAAAGCAGTTCTTTAACCAACAATCTTTGTACCTGATTCGAGTAGACTACTCCTAAGAAATAAAATATGTTCCCAAAAATTTTCGACTTCGGCAGGTCTCGAACCCGCACCCCCGAAGCCGAAATTTTGTTGGTAACTTATTTCATTTACGTACTAGAATGTAGGAAAGTCACAATAAAATTTTAACAAAACAAACAAACAACATAAAATGTAATTTTAATAGTTTAAACATGAAAAGAAGAACTTCAGTTTACAATCTTGTTTTCCACAGCGTTTCTTGATGTCGCTAAGAGATGGCGCTGCTAGTAAAAAAGCGTGGTTCTTATTACATCAGCTGTTTTGCCACAGCGCACTGATAAGTTCCAATCAGCTGTCTAGAACGACTGCTACACGTGCTAGATATAAAATCGCAGTAAATACACAATTTTATGATGAATGTATGGTACATACCTACGGTAAATATCAAGAGTTGCTTACTTTCTATTAGTATAGCGGTGGTGATTAATCGGTATACACACACGCAGGTAAATCTAAAATACCTTAACGAATTATAAATTGAACTAGCTGATCCGCCCGCGATTTCATTCGCATGGAGTTTAGATATAACCCAAAATAACGTTTGTTTCCATGAAAACTATCCCGAATCGTCGAAGTTCAAGAAACTTCGGTGTTGATTTGCATATCTCTTATGTGAAAACATATGAATCCCATTTCTACCCTTTCTTATAATGCTTGATCCAAAAATCTGATCATAATGGGTGCCCATGCAAATGTCACATAATAAACTTGCAAATTTTATTTTCACAACAGAGGAGAGGTATCAAAGGAAAATGTGTACGCATTCTCATCGATAGTGCTGCCATACTTAGGAAGGAAACACCTGCAATTCCAAGCTGGAGTACGAATGTCACTCAGCATTAGAAAGGATATCCACCAAGAACAGGATCATCCATCAATGGATTAGAGGACATATAGCGGATCTCTAGGTAATGATGCCGCTGAATGAACTGGCACGGAGGAGATCGGAAACAATGACAGAAGGTTCATCGCCTATTCTACCCCTGCCATTCTCACTACTCCAGGCAGATGGAGTAGGCTCAGAACTAGAGAAATTCATAATGAACGATGGACACGCCTAGAATGCAGACAATCCAGAATTTAGTGAATTTATCCCGGTGGGAACAAGAACAGTGCACTGCCCACTAAACACTTGTTCATCATCGGAGCGACGGACAGCCCTCTCTGCTGAGGTTGCCTCAGTGACGACAAATCAGCTGGCCACGTAATCCTGGAATGCGAGGGAATAACAACACATTCAACAGAAATCCTCAACTTGCCGAAGTCACTCCGCGAAGCCTGTGAAGTCCCCAGGAAGATGCTGCGCTTCTGGACGGGGTTAGGCTGGCAAAAAACAACGCATTATGGTCCAAATGCGGATATAGGAGTACCTCAACCTAAACCTAGGCATTTCAATTTCCGTCTGCCAATAAGGGTCCTTCAGAGGAGCTATTTAGCTCTTAAACCAATGTACCTATGAATAGGTAACCATAAGGGTCCTTCAGAAGAGCTATTTAGCTCTTAAACCAATGTACCTATGAATAGGTAACCATAAGGGTCCTTCAGAGGAGCTATTTAGCTCTTAAACCAATGTACCTATGAATAGGTAACCATAAGGGTCCTTCAGAAGAGCTATTTAGCTCTTAAACCAATGTACCTATGAATAGGTAACCGTAAGGGTCCTTCAGAGGAGCTATTTAGCTCTTAAACCAATGTACCTATGAATAGGTAACCATCAGTACATCGACTGTACAAAACAACTTCGAACCTAGGCACGGACGCTATTGTTTTGAAAACGAAGCTGTCTGCGAATCCTGCGTTCAAAAGTACTAAGTTTATTGAGTAATATCCGATTCAAATAGCTCAGTCTACCCTAAACAAAAGGCAATGCGAAACAACAATCGCGCATTGTTCGCGCTAGACTAGTTATTGTAATTAAATGAGTGGTGTGGTGTGGAAATGGTGAGTACCGACTGTTTATTAATTTCCATTATGATTACTGCAGTGTGTGGACGGTTTATCAATTTATATTTAAAGGTAATAAGCAACTCAGCAAAAGTTTTCAATATTTGCGTCCTACCCGTCCTACCCCTCCGGATCTAAGACGTGGACACTCACGGTAAGGCTGGTCCACCAGTTTAAAGTCGCCCAGCGAGCTATGGAGAGAGCTATATTCGTAGTTTATCTGAAGGATAGGATTCGTAACGAATACATCTGACAGAGAATCAAAGATATCGACATAGCTGTAAGAATTAGCAAGATGAAGTGGCAGTTGGCCGGCAATATGTCACAAAGAACCGACAACCGTTAGGGTATACGTGTTCTTGAATGTCGGATGCGTCAAGCTGAAGACAGGGTGCTACGGCGCTCATTAGGGGAGGCCTATGTCCAGCATTGGACTAGTATAGGATCTCTCCATAGCCCGCTGGGCGACTTTAAACTGGTGGACCAGCCCTACCGTGAGTGTACTTTAGACATGCCGTGCCGTAATGCATCTATGTTGTGGATTAGCCATCATTGTTTTTCTCCTCTGGTGCTGATTTTTTCGAACACACGACCAGCGAACTCCCTTACAGTTACTTACACTCCTTACAATGTAAAGTACCTATCTTATATTGTAACTTCTTACAGGGTTTACATTGGTTGGTGGCATGCCAGGGCAGCAAACGGTCCGCCAATTTGGATAAAAGGTTGCTGCAATATAAGAACTCTGAATATTTACGTACAATCAGCAACATTGATAGAATGTTAGTTACTATTTAAGGCGAAGTACGTTCGCTTTTTCGAGACAAGGACGAGCGAACACCGCGCAGTGAAAGCGAGAAAGGGAAGCAAGAGCCGGCCCGCGCGCAATTTGACTGCTTTTTATTTATAAATTTGTTATTGCTCTAAAATAATACTCTTTCTCAAAAAACTAAAACCATAATCCTCTAAAGTGTTTAGTTAAGTATTTTTTAGACGATATTTCATGCAAATAATGTTAAGTAACTAGCAAATGAAACTGGTTTTCCGTAGTAAAAATGCAAAATTTAGAGGAAACTGCGATTTTTTTCTATCGAGTCAAGTTGAGTCAATCGTGTTTCGGCTCCCATAACATACTAACAAAAATCCTAAACTTTTGATGCTCATCAAAAAAGATTTTAAAAAATTGTGTTTTCTTGCCTTAAAATTGATTTTCCGTCTAGGCAAAACCTGAGTTTTGGGACCTACTTCACCTAAAAGTAATACCATGCCATACTAGATGCATGAAACCAATATGCCTTTTGAGGTGCCGTGCCACTACATACACGTGGTCTGCCCCGGCTTCGCACGGGTATATTCTATAACCTGTGTGGATTCTAATGGTGAAAGAATTTTTAAAATCGGTCAAATAGTTTCGGAAATTATTCAATTCAAACAAACAAATCTTTCCTCTTTACAATATTATTACTATACAATATTATTATTATATAGTATAAATAACAGTTCCCATGGAATAGAAACAACGCGAGCTTGAAACGTTACCATAGAAATAACGCGTTCGAAGCCGCGGTCCTATACAATTTTTTATAACATTAGAAGATAAAATGAAAACTTGACAAAAATCTTCATCAACTGCCGTCAACTGTACAAGAAAGCTGCAGATTATATGCTAATAATGTGCTTAAGTGAAGAGGATCGCTTCTCTTGGCAACGGCGACGGAAAGTTTTCAGTTTGTGACGGTCATTAAAAATTATAGCCGGCTATTGTGACTAAAGTGAGCGACGCTAGGCTAGGCCAGGCCAGGTTAGTTTGGGGCACTTGTTTTTGGTACCACGTGGCAAGTCTTTGATCTAAGTGGAAAAGTAAAGACTATGTTCTTGCATACAGAAACTGTCATATACAACGAATATTGCTTATGCCAAATACAGCGTTCGTGATCATGTTACCTAACACTTGGTTTTTGGTTTCAAATGGCAACTCCACAGATTACAGATTCTGCAATCTGAAGGCGATTCTATCATGATTGTATATTCTGAATATAACTCCTGCTTTTGTTGTTGTTACCCTTTTTCTCTCTGTCTGTAAATCTTAGTTTTCTCTGCGTTGTTTTTATGGCTTTGTGGTGCATGAGTGATTTGAGATAGCCAAAGTCACCACCTCCTTTCCTCTTATAAGTAGGTCCTTTACTCGCCACCTTGGGTTCCATAGCGAGTGCCACACTCTATGATCTGAATGAGACGAAGAAGGTTCTATTTCTTTGCACGAGGAGAGGAAGTAAATTGTCTTATACTTACCTCGTGTATAATGCAGCGTTCATGGGCATCGTAGATTAGTTTTAGTTCACAGTTCAAGCAAAAGGATGTTAAGTTTAACAAAGTCACTGCTAGGCTACAGAACAGCGATGACCTGTAATGGCGCGCGTCATCTGCAAAAGCGACGTTCTCAAGAAGTGTTACAATATGAATGTGTCTCATTGGTATCTTATGTCCTGAATGGATTGAGTTGTTTTGAAAAACTAGAACCGATCATGATTGTTTATTTGATTACTAATTGGGATATTTTGTAAGAAACTACTACGACTTCAACTTGGTATTTAGAGTTTTTTTATGTTTTTCGGGACAAATATACCTATGTCTCCAAAAATCCCTTGGAAATAACATTCTTAAGAGACCACCTCGAGATCATTCTCCTCTCCATGCAATTTTGTAAGCAGGAAAATTGTATGATGCGAAATTACTTTATAAATTGGTCCCTAATTGACGAAGAAATCGACGTAAATATATAAAGCCTAACATAGAACCTCCTGCTGTTTTATTTTTCGTTTCTTCGGTTATAAAATGACTTCAGGCAATAGGTACTAATAAACAACAGTACAAGCAAAACGAACCATAAAATATGACATCAAGGTCGAGATTAGCATGCATTCAAAAACTGTAAATATCCGCGGCAGGCGTTGGTTTTAGCCGTGTGCAAGACGTCATCGCGTACGTGACTCTCCGAACATACACCAGGGCTGGCAGTTTTTATAATGACCTAGACGACCTTTATGGCCTGTTTTTGTACATAACTGAACAACAAGTAGGTGATGTAAGTAATTTGATCATCACCAACCCGCCAGCTAAAGGTGGTGACAAAACCAAGTAAGGGGTTTGTGAGGGGGACAAGAGGGATGTGGGGGGCGTGCGTTCAATTGTGGACATATGTGTGCTTAGGACGAACAATGAGTACAGTATTTTGGAGAAATATCGGACGCAGGTAAAGACCGTCGTAGACAACGTAATCTAAACAACATTTTGCAAAGCTTAACGGCATTAGAAAATGTGGCTAAATTACGTTGTCTACGACGCCATTTAATGGCGTTGGCGTCTTTGTTGTCAGTATTAGAAAACATGGCTTACTTCAGCTACAATTAATACCATAGGGTTTAAATAAATTCTAATGCTGGTAAGCATTTTTATATATAAATGTTCTTTCGAACATGAGACCAAGGCAACCATGAGACTAATTTCCCGTTGGTCCAGTAGGACCAACGGGAAATTAGTCTCATGGTTGCCTCACTCCTAAGAACTGACCATAGAAGGACGAACAAAGAAAGTACAATCACGTAAGATTAATAATGTAAGATCACAACACGTATTTCTAAACTGAGAACTACAATAATGTAGAAATGGAAATTATTAATCCGTCGTTCGCCGTCTAGCCCAGTAAAGACGGATACCATACCAACGACAATAATTTAATTGATTAGAAACTTTTTAAACCGGTTTTAGTTCCTTAAAATTAAACTTTTTTTTTTTAGTTTTGCGGGATAATAAGCAATCCTTCGGAAATGCAATTTTTATGGGATTAAATCGGAATCATCTACTAGGAAATTAAAACTTTTTGTATGGGAAACTGAAAATAGGATTTTTTTATTATCTCCCCCCCACATTGATCACCATTGGAGTCTGAAACCCCCCCTTCGGCGTAGTACACATATTATGGTTGTATAATGCAGACAATAGCAAAAAAATATTATTTTGCTATTGTATAGATAGGCGTCTGTGTTACGTGTTTCCAAGAGAAAACGGCAAACATAAAAAACATACATACCAAAAATAGGACCTCATCCTTTTTCCGTGGTCGTTTTAAAAAAATCGATACAATTTCCCACAAGAATCCGCCCAAGTTTAACACTTTTTGTACTGAACTCATTTAGAGTAGTGAATAAAACAATCAATCATAGACATAATTATTAGTCATTGCACTGCAGTTGATTTTACAAATCAGCGCGTGGGTCATCCCAGGGCATTGTGCAAGGCCTCCGCTACTAATTAGGGCTGTCACGCATTGTAAATAAATAATAATGGACATTCATTACATTACGGTTGTATGTGGGTTATCTTAAAGTTTTTCTAATGTGTTTGTATAGTTTTAATTTAAGATGAGTTCTAGTCTGTATGGTAAAAATAAGTATTGTTGAATAAAAATAGCTTCTTCTTTAGTTATGTCTACAAAAAATATATCTATTATCTATACTAGTCTAAACTAATATTACAAAGAGGGAAGATTTGTTTGTTTGTTTGAATTAAAAAGGCTCCGAAACTACGTGACCGATTAGAAAAATTCTTTCATAGAAATAAAGAGCTTTTGATTTGATCCTGACAGAACTGTGCAATGCCAGAAACTATTATAAAATGTAGAAGATACAATACCTACTAAAAATATAACAGTAAATATTCACGGAACAAATAGTTGCAAATCATACAAACTTGTAACATAAACTTGGCTTCAAGACTTCGGTGTTGCCCACTACCACACCACGTAAGTTGTCAAATGTCTGAATAAACCGAATATTTTACAAAACCATGCACTTTCTGAGCCCAAACTAAATTTAAATCCACAAAGCGGGGCCGTTAATTTCACAAAATGGCTGAAACTTTAGACCAGACCATAAACATAGTTAAGAACTAGACTATAAATAACGCGTTAAATAAAGCGAAAACTAACTAGCCCAATAATGTCGAGTCCACCATTATAGTCATCCTAAATTCCACTGAATTAAGAACTTACAACAGCTGCTCTAGCTAGACCACAATCACACGGTAACCAGGAAATAAAATTAACAAGGCTTAGAATGCTTTTTAAAAGTTTTAGATATTTTGCACAAAATATCCAAGAGTCATGCCAGTAGGTAGGATACCAATTACGTCAATATTTTCAATTATTTTTTAGAATTTAAAATTCAAGACACACTCCAAATACGAAGGCAAGAAGAAGCCAAGGCCGCATTCATACAAATAGGTTACGTTTATGCTATTTTATTCCATAGTCTCTATGTTAAGATGTAGCCGTTATATCGTTTTACTATCTGGAAAAAACTTACGTTACTTTATTTACTGGAGTAGTTTATTTCCTAATTTAATAGTAATTTAGTGACGAATTTGACTTTTTATTTAACCTAACTAAAGGAGCAACAAAACTTTTTGGTTTTTGATTTTTGTTGTAGGTACCTGGTACCTGGGTAAAAAGTCAGCGAATCAGAGCGTTTAAAAGCTGGTATACGCTACTGTGAACGCGGGTAAAACTGTTTAAAGTACGAGTAACCAGTTTCACTGGACATTGCGGTCGCCCAACAACAAAGACATAAGTCTAAACTTTTGTCTGTAGCTACAGTATGTAACGCGCGGCAACCCTAGCGACAAACTGCATCACGGCAAGGTAGCCGTCGACACGTCGAAAAAGCATCGCGATACCCTCTAATGGATTCCGTTGCTGGACGGACGTTCATATAGTCATCTAGTTTTCTAGACTGTTACAAACTTTTCTGTGCAAAAAGGCTTACTACAAAATATCAGATTATTTAGAAGATAAAAAAGCTTGGGACGGGTTTTGCTCCAACCCGATAAATAACTAACAGGCTAAAGGTTTGACTTTTTCTAAGTGTACATTTTTGTATTTATGGAAATAAAGAATTTTTGACTTGACTAGACCCTTATTAGGCAAAAACAGTCTTAGGTTATTATTGAGTTTCACTCTACAAAGTGGTCGTCTAAGTAAACAAGCGATGCTACTAGCTTAGGCTTGAAGCGGCATAATGCTGAGACAGGGATTTTATTGGCTTCATGTACCACTTTTGATTGTTCTGTTTTTTGTAGTTACTATCTTATTTGTATTCTTCTCTGTTATTTGTATATTTTTTCTCTTCTTGTTGTTCTGTGTTTAAATTAAATAAAGTTATCTTCTGTTTCTTTCACAGACATTTAAGTATAAAGTAACGTCTGAAGCGCGCGGCAGCCCTAGCTACAGACTGCATCATCGCAAGGTCGACGAAGGCACGTGGAAATAGCCTTTTGTAACTCTACACGATTTTTTTACGTTTTAGTTGCAAAGTCATCTAGATTTTTAGCCCCAGAATAAACATTGATTGCTTATTATACCTGATAGTATTTGATTTTAAAAAAACCTTTTTAGGATTCCGCACCTCCAAAGGGTAAAAGAAACCGTTGTAAGATAAGTTGTGACTAATCGTGGTCTGGCTATATACATACATATGTCTGTAAAACCCATAAACAAAAACTTTACTATTTAATAATTTTTTTTCTTTTTATTTATTTTTTTGGTTTAGACAGCTAGAATATTCTGCGTGAATTGTCGAGCATTTATTTCCCGGCACAACGGCGCTTCAATAGCAAAACGCTAGCAAAAGTTTTCTATAAATACTTGTAATTAACTTTGGGTTCTAATTATGTTTCTATTCTAACATTCGATAGCAAATAAATAGAATCAACTGCGCAGCGTTGGGAAATGACTCATTCGAGCGAAAACAATCAAACAAAACATTGGAATGTGACCTGGACCTGGATGAATCACGAAACAATACGATTACGTAAACAATCAGATAACAGACTGTACGTCTGTACAGACGATTTTTGACGTAGTAGGTACGGTACAACATTTTACGTTTTCAATGAATTCCCTTAGTTTAATGTTCCAAAATAAATACCAGAATAATTTTAAAACGGAATATTTTATAATATTTTAATTCATTTATAAATAATTCTCTGGTTAACGTTACTAACTAAACTAAATAAATTCTTACATAGCACACAAAATTTATATGTTTTATGAATTACGTTAGATAATAAATAAGGTTAGTAATTCATAAAATATATGAATTTTGCGTTGAAAATGCGATGAAAAATGAAAACGAAGTATCGATAAAACGTTTATAAATTCAAAATTACATAGGTCTATAATTATATGCGTAATAATTATTAGTTTCCAAAGAATAGTTTAAAATACAAAATATTAAGTTGTTCCCCTTTTTTTATATTTGAAGGACATAGGTCAACGACCTGTATTGCCAAGATTTTATTGGCACGTAGCATAGTAGTCAATATCAAAAACTCGTATTTGGCACCTAAAAAGTCTTGGTAATTGTCAAATTTTGACCAATTTTAAATTTTTGACGTAAATTTATGAAGATACAACCTTACGATATTGAACAGAAATTAAACAAATGGTATGTAGGTACCTAATAGACCAAGAATTGATGGGGATGACCCCTATGAGATAAAAAAAATCAGGGGGAAACATGCGTCCACTAGTGGAAAGTTATGGTATGTCGAGGAGATCAAAAATGATGCCATAGTTCTGTTGTATGGTATGGATTATTCTCAAACATTCTACCTCAATCTGTTATGTATATTGACGACCAGTACAGACAGAACAGTTTTTTGGAAACTTCAGATGAATGTCAACGCAATGATTATTTCGATACCGAAATGTGCCTGCAGCACGATTTAAGAGTTGCCAACTCGATATAAGTAGTTTTTTGTTACACGTTCTTTCTATATTTAAGGTATGAGGGCCAAAGTGGCATCGAACGTCACAGCCTCTTAGTCCACTAATGGTCTCATGATCGATCCATCCCCGTCGCTGTTAGGTGTTGTTCTTTAACACGGAACCCTTCGTGTTAGCCGCCCGACCAGCACTTGGCCGATTTTTAAAACTATTTTCAATTCGCCGTTCTTACAGTCTCTAAGCCATTCCCACGCTTGGGTAATGTCACCTTAAATTGCTAAATATCTGTACCATCAAAGCTATTCCCCTGCTGTAGTGTAGGTAGATTTTTATACGTTCCTATATTTCAGTTTAGAGGGCAAACGGTCGTAGAACCGAATGTCACCGCCTATTCGTACTTCAATGGTCTCGTTAGGGTCTAATGAAGTTCTATTCCGTCCCGTCTAAAAATATTATTGGACGACTGGACAAAGTTTTGAAAGTCTGAAGTGGTAGTTAAGAGAAGGTGAGAGAAGGTTTTTCAGTTCCATTTGTGAAATTTTTTGTAAGCATTTTGAAGTTATAATGATTACGTGTGGAGAGAAGACTAAGACTCTTAGTCAACAACCATGATAAAAATACTGAAAAACTAAACAAGCTCTTCTCAAATCATCATCATCATATTCAAGATTATTTATCGGGTATTTATCGCCGACCTTTTGCTTTCTTTTCCCCAACGTTTCAACCGCGTTACAGCGATCGTGGTCACGGGGCGACACATCTTAAATATGTTATCAAATCGCGAAAGTTTAAAAAGTTTTATTATTATCGTCAGCCTATATTAGTCCACGGCTGGACATATGTAGGCCTCCCCTAGAGAGCGCCATAGCGCCCTGTCTTCAGCTTGCCGCATCCAGCATCTGCCAGCAGTCATTCGCAAATCGTCTTCCCACCTGATCGGAGGGCGTCCTACACTACGTTTGCGGAGTCGCAGTCTCCACTCAAGAAAAGTCATTTATAACGGGATATATAGCATGATTAGATTTTTGAGTTTTCCAATATTTCGGCACAGTTTCATGCGCCATGATCACGGAAGAACTAAAGTCACTGCGAGTTGGTTTTTATTGGCAGATATATCGATCTACCCTCATTCTTTGTCTTTTGCTACGAATGTTGCCACTACTACCGGTTTCATTTTCGAACGCAATTTGAACACGACACACAACACTAACGGTATCTGAAAACGGCTTGGTTGGTTCATCACTTCTTCGGTTTTTACACATTCTCAACACAGGGTTCCAAATTCCGGATAATTGAAAATCTTCTTCTCGGTTGAAGTTTCTGTGTTTAGTAATCTCAATGGCCTCCTGGTGGCCTACTCGGGAAACCAAAATCGAAGTTTCGGATTCATTGTCAAGCAAAACCGACTCCTATGTCGTCTAAATAAGAAAGCGTTTGAGCTGAAAGTAATCAGAAACTTCTATTTTCGTTTTTATGAGTAAGTCCCCTGTACCAAGTCACTTGGTACAGGAGGCCGTTGAGATGCGAAGACAGAAGAACCGAAGAGGCCAACGACGACAAGAACCTGGAACCCTGTGGTGAGAATGTGTAAAAACCGAAGAAGTGCACGTTATTTCTGGATGTCATAGGCATATACATTTAATATAAATCTACCAGAGCGAAGCCAGAGCGGACCGCTAGTTTACAATAAAGAAAGGATGTCGGGTACAGTCAACCGCATTTATCATTCTTCAAACAGTTATTATCATTTAGATTATTTCTTTATTGTTTATCAACTTTCACCGATTACCCTTATCAAATGAAAACATACACTTAAGAAGTCTGAGAGAAGGCTGATTTAGCCAAAGAGGCGTTTTCCAACATAGACAAGAAAAACAAATTTACGGTTTGACGACCTCTGTGGCGCGGTGGGCGAAGGAGGTTGCGGGTTCGATCTCCGCCTCGGGACAAATGTGTATACGATCTGCAGACATTTGTTCAGGGTGTTCTGGTCGTTTCTATGTATAGTAAAAAATAATGTCTATCTATGTATTGTATTATATTATGTATATCAGTTATACCCATAACACAAGCTCCGCTTGGCTTGGGGCTAGATAATGCTGTGTGAATTGTCCATGCATTATTTATTTATTTTATTTATTATAATGCGTAATCCGTCGCACTCTGGGTAATCTCTAAGAAATTAAATAAGGGCGCTAGTGTCCGTAAGAAGTCCCGCAGATTTTTTACTTGGTGAGTACTTGATTTCGTGGCTTAGTTGGTTAGAGCGTACCCGTTTATGAGTAGAGCGCGGGTTCAATTCCCGTCGATATTTTTGGAATCTTATTTAGTTTTATCATCCATAATTTATGCTATTTTGGCGATTTTTCTACCAATTACCAATACAATTAATCTCACGACATCTCACCAAGGAGAGGGGGTTTCGACCGATATGAAGGCTCCCCCGCCTTCATCTAAAAAATTACGTGATATTAATAAAAAATATATTATTGACGTGATTAATTACGTGATAACCCCTAAGCGCCTCTCAATTTTTAATCGTCCTCGGTGATGTCTAAATCACTCCGATATCACCAAGAACTAGTAAAGTAGGTAATGGTAATATTACAAAGTGATATCAGACAGATATGAATGCTTGAAAAAATTAAAGTAATGTATAAATTCGTCAAAGGAAAACTATGTTCTATAAATGACTCATATGAGTCATATATATATCATAGTTTTCCTAAATTAAACGAGAAATCCAAAAGGAAAACTATGTACAATATATATGGAATATGGCTCATATCATCATCATCAGCCTATACCAGTCCACAGCTGGACATAGGCCTCCCCTAATGAGCGCCATAGCGCCCTGTCTTCAGCTTGCCGCATCCAGCATCTGCCAGCAGTCTTTCGCAAATCGTCACCCCACCTGGTCGGAGGGCGTCCTACACTATACGTTTGCCGAGTCGCGGTCTCCACTCAAGAACACGTTTACCCCAGCGGTTGTCGGTTCTTCTCGAAATATGGCCAGCCCACTACCATTTCAGCTTTGAGCTATGTCGATAACCTTGGTTCTCTGTCGGATGTAAGTATTCGTTGCGAATCCTATCCTTCAGAGAAACTCCGAGCATAGCTCTCTCCATAGCTCGCTGAGCGACTTTAAACTGGTGGACCAGCCCTACCGTGAGTGTCCACGTCTCAGTCTCGTCAATATGGCTCATATGAGTCATATTAATATAGAACATAGTTTTCCTTGCTGAGTGTACCGTACAATCTGCTATGAAACCTCGTTGCCAAGCAATAAGCAGTGCTATCAGCTCACGTAACGTGCCGTAGGTTAGTTTTACGAGTCTTGATCCGTTGTTTGGTACTGAGCATTTATCAAATTTATCACTGCATACACAACACCTATGCATATAGAATTGCATGTTTAATAAAAATAAATAATACTGGACAATTCACACAGCATATTCTAGTCCCAAGCTAAGCAAGACGTGTGGTGCCGGCTTAGAATTTGCACCAAACCAACTCTTTCCGGGGGTGTCGTAAGAGGCGACTAAGGGACATATAATACATACACCGGGGGGCGGGCAGCAGCGCCTCTTGCAGAATAGATCTACCACCGAACTGCGATCCCTTACCCGCATGCCCTGTAACACCATGAGATAAAAAAATCTGGGTGAGGCTTGCGTCCAGCAGTAGACTATAATAGGCTGTTGAGGTTGAGGAAGCTAAGCAGAGCTTGTGTTATGGGTACTTGATAACTGATATGCATAATGTAATACAATAATCACAGCCCACTGGGTCTATTATACCCCAGCGGTGATGACAGGAAAGATGAAATTGTCTGATTATGTGTTATATTGTATTTTATATATATATATATAAATGTATGTGTATTTTAATATTAGGTATAGTGTTTATGTATTGTAGATATATTTCAGTAATTCGCCACCTTCTATACGTGTACAACTATTTCGTGCCCATCTAAAGGTTGTCTGGAAGAGATCGCTCTTAGCGAAAAGGCCGCCCATTGTGCATACTGTTTTTATATCTTTTTCTGTATTATTTTCTATATTTTCTTGGTGAGCAATAAAGTGTATTGTATTGTATTGTATGTTTGGTTTCGATTATTAGTACTTTCTTTCTTCTTTCCTTATTAGCGGTTAGTCTACTAAAATGATGATAATGGAGATAGGTAGGTAAATACAGGAATCGAAGCTGCGACCCTTTAATTCATATTTAGCTACAACTAGTTGTTCCCATAGGTTTCACCCGCGTTAAATTATAAAAAGAATGGGTACATACATACTGTGAACATTTTATTAACACTTACATAATCACAAAGACCTGATGACTGTATGAATGCAATAAATAAAAATACTGAAATTCGAATTTAATTTTTCTAGGGGGATAAAAACGGTAAGTATGTTTTTCTCGTCTAGAAGTTTTTCGTGCAATTTGTTGGTCGTGAAGGAAGGACTATTCGTATAAAATACGAATATCTCCTATGGGAATGTTTAAAGAGGACAAAAAGTAGCCTATGTTCCTCTCCATCCTTTCAACTAACTCTATGCCAATAACATCAAGTAGATTGGTTGCTTAGTTAGGGCGTGAAGAAAGGACAAACAAAACAAACAAACACACTTTCTCCTTAAAATATTAGTTATGAATTAGATGCCCTTTGATTTACATTTATGTATTGATATAATTTGTTTGTTTAAAAAAATAGAAATGACTTCGAAGCCAAGTTTTAAACTCTTTTTTTACTTTTGCAGGTTATATAATCACCAATATCTGGAATAAACATTTTACGAGACCACCTCGTCATCAGATTTTATACAAATGCAAAAGAAATCGGTCTATAAATGACTGAGAAATCGACGGACATATAAAAACCATACATACAGCCAAACATACAACCTCTTCCTTTTCTCAATCAATAAAACCTTGTTTCTTATTTGATAACAATGACTATTTATAAACCTGTTTATAACTTTAGTATAAAATTTGACGTCAGTCCTTAATTTGTAAGCCTAAAGAAATAGGTAAACGTTATTGGTAGGTAATTTGAAAATTATTTGATCTGGAGTTCGGTTAAAAATAGATCATCTCCCAGCAGTGGGGTCCGAACGAGTGGGCATATGTAGGCATAAGTCTTAGATACTTAATATATCCTTTTATAGTTTTTCGATTCAGGTACCAACTGTATAGAGGTTGTTCTTGCTACAACAAAATTTCTTCTGAAATATGCTTTACCTAATCTTTACGGAGAAAAGAGAAAATAATAATCTTCTGCAATGACCGGTCAGGTGTGTAAGCGAGACAGCAAGGCCGTGTGACGTCACAGTCACGCCACCTACGTAAGGTTTCTGCACTTAGCAACTGCACTGATAGTGCGGTGTGTGTGTTTGCTCGATGATATCATTGTCGATTTACTAGTTTCCTCTCCCGGCTTCGCACGCTTTTTATGGTCTAGACTAGACCGTCTAGCTAGACCTGCATCTATGCAAAATTTCAGTGCGATCTGTACCGAAGTTTTAGTTTTTCTAGTTAGTAGTAAAATAGACAAAATTGTTTATATAGCTGATGAAGTTCATTGAGCTTCTTTGAAAAAAAAAGACGTTTTTTACAAAAAGAGAGCAAAGTTCTTCTAAATATAGCTATGTAACACATTTATCAAAATCGCTTTAGCAGTTTCAATGCTTATATAAGTCGATTTCCGCCTTTTTTTGTTCCGGGTGTTCTGGTCGTCTATGTATCATTATAAAAAAAAAACTACATACGTGCGTATTTTTTACAGTTTTATGAACTTCAGTTATGCTCGATTGTGAATTGTCCAGCATTATTTAAAATTTAAATGTATGATTTCACCAAACTTTTCAGCAAACAATATTATAAACTTTTAGCAAACAAAAATTACGCGTGTTGTCGGTACCTGCCGTACCGACAACACGCGTAATCTCATCTCAGCCAAAAAACATCTGCTTTTATTATTAATTCAAAAGCAGCTTGGAAAAGCCTCCAACAATTTGGCTACAATCAAGCTGATTGATAACGTCGGAGGTAATGCGAGTAATTGAATCAAGAAAATTGGCGAGCAATCAATGGGTCGATACAGCGGCGGTCGATTTGCATGGTGCGTCGGGTTTCCTTTAGGGTTGAGGCAAAGTCGATGTACCTACATTTTATCGACAAGTCTTTAAATTTACTATTATTAATGCTTCCCTGCATGACCTGTTGTTACATAGATCTTACAAGCAAATAAGAAATATATCGGTCAACATGCTTTCTAGCACTTTTTGTGAAAGGCAATGCAGCCAGTGTCTTTGGACGACGCTTCTTTTTAATAAGGATCAAACCTACCTCTAGATTATTTGCAACAGTCTGCAACTGCAGTTAGCTACTTCTGTTTCCCGGCCAACTACTACCTGTGTCTCTTCAATACCAGAGTGAATAGGTGTCTTCTTCCATCGTCACTTTTCATCACATGAGATGGTGGGCAACCGAATTTCATTTTTTTTTCTTCAATTTATTTATTTAATTAGAACGGTCCTACACAGGACTTCTTACACTAACTAATTTTAAGTAAAACTATATAGAGACTAAAGATACGAAGGTCAATTGAATATAAAAAACCTGTCGTGTTAATCTAATTAGTCGTCAGTAGACCGTATGGTACATCCCTAGTCCGTCAGTTGACACCTAGGTAGGTTGTATGTATAAGGCGAGTCGAGCAGCGCAGACAGCTTGGCGACCGTTGGTTTCTTTTGCAAACCAAGGAGATGAAAGTACTTCTAATATATGCAAAAAATGTAAATCGTCTGGCTTTAGAGCAGAAACGATCCAATTTGGCAAAGAATGTCTGGTTTTTACCTATTTCATGCAATTTAAGGTTACTTTACGAATTCAGGTTCAGGAAAACTAAAGGTTTTAGTTTATGTATTTCATGATAAAGTGAAATTTTATGTTCATTCCTGATTTAAGGATGATAGGTTCGTCTAAAATTATGTGTACCTATAGTTGAAAATATAAAACGTATAAAAACGGCTCGCACTGACAAAGAAGACCTTCTAAGACCACCCACTCTTTGTTAGCTTAAAGTAAATTTTATTCAAAAGTAATATGGCATGAATAACATTGTGGGTTATAGTTACAATTATAGTAAATAGTTATGTCCAATATTGGACTACTATAGGCTGATGATGATGAAGTAAATGTTTTTAAAACTTACGCGATCTGAACACATAATTATAAATACTATATAATATATGCTATAAATACCCGTTAAATAGTATTTATAATTATGATGATGTAGTAGAGTATAGTAGTTAGAGTAAGTAGTAAGATAGTAGTAAGGCTTCTTGATTGAATGTGATCCAGTGTTGAACAGTATTAGTGTTGGTAGAAGTAATTTAAGTACCTACCTATATTAGTGCTTGAATTATTTCTACTAAATACATATTTTAATATTATGTATTATTGTAGGTGTTATGATTTACTAATAAGTTGATGTATGTATATTTTTCTGTTTTTTTGTTTTTTTGGCCGTGTGGACACGCGTGCACCAAGTTTCTGCCAGAAAACCAGCGTTGCTCAACTTTCTGTGGAGCAACATTAAGCTGAGGCAGGACCTTATTGGTTCACTTCACTATTTAAGTAGTATTAATTATTTTTATGTTTTTTTTTTCTTTCTGTGTACTGTGCATGTGTGTGTGAGCCAATAAAAAGTATTCTATTCTATTCTAAGATATAATGTATTTGTAACATAATATCGATTGTAGTTGTTACTCGCGGTCGAGTGACTGTCTTCCGTACTAGTTAGGTACTGTATTACGGCAAGAAGTCTGGTCCTCTCCAAATGGAAGACGTTACAATACAATATGTAAAAGCACAACTTAAGAGAGATTAAGTCGAAGTGGTGGCGCTTTTTCGAGACAAGGACGAGCGAACACCGCGCGGTGAAGGCGATAAAAGGGAGGCAAGAACCGAGCCGCGCGCAATTTCACTGCTTTTTATTTATAAATTTGATATTGCTCTAAAATAATACTCTTTCGCAAAAAAATAAAACTATGTTGCTCTTAAGTGTTTAGTTAAGTATTTTTAGACGACATTTCATTAAAATATGTTAAATAACTAGCAAATGAAACGGGTTTTCCGTAGTAAAAATGAAAATTTAGAGGAAACTTTGCGAATTTTTTCTATCGAGTCAAGTTGAGTCAATCGTGTTTCGACTTATATAACGCACTAACTAAAATCCTAAACTAAAAGATTTAAAAAAATAGTGTTTTCTTGCCTTAAAATGGATTTTTCGTACAGACAAAACCTGGGTTTTGGGTAGCACTTCATCTTAAATTATTGTCAGTGTATGCAAGGCAAAAGAAAGAAGCAAACATACATCACAGTTCGAACTGTTTGACGTGGAGGGCGAAGGTCCGCCTGCGACGCAACAGGTTGCGGGTTCGATTCCCGCCTTGGGACAAATATTTGTACGATCTGCAGGTATTTGTTCCGGTTGTTCTGGTCGTTTTCTATGTATAATAAAAAAAAAACTACGTTATGTATTGTATTATGTATATCAGTTATCTAGTACCCATATAATATAACACAAGCTCTGCTTAGCTTGGGGCTAGATAATGATGTGTGAATTGTCCAGCATTATTTATTTATACATTATTTAGACTAATTTAAGTGGATAAAAGAACACCCTAAGAAGTAACCCATAGAATCATATAAAACCGTATGCAAGTATAAACCACGTAGAAGAACTGCACTTGGACTTGTTTAGGTATCTGGCAACGACATCGTAGTGGTTTGTTAGGCTGTCGCACGCTGGGTGCTCTTGGCCATGTCCAGAAACTACGTGCCAATATGCCCTATTCGATATTATATCTAGAAAACTACGGGCAGCATTCCCATTGTTTAATTTAATATATCTACTTAACTAACCTAATAATAACTCCTACCTTATTTCATATCATCATCATCATCAGCCTATACTAGTCTACTGCTGGACAGGACATAATATGCCTCCCTAATGAGCGCCATAGCGCCCTGTCTTCAGCTTGCCGCATCTAGCAATTGCCAACAGTCTTTCGCAAATCGTCATCCCACCTGGTCGGAGGACGTCCTACACAAACCTCCTATGCCTGTGCCTCTATTATAGTTTTATTCTATTAAGTTTAGGCAGTGAATCGAAGTTGCCCTTGGTGGCCACCAAAATCTATGTACCAGTATAGGCCGATGATGATGATGCGCCTTAAGAAAATGTTATTGAAACTAGCATAACAACGGAATACCTATATCAATGAAACACGTACAATAACCTGAGGTATGATGAAAGGAATCCGTAGAACCTTCGTTCTACCGAAGCTTTGATCTCGAACCATTATTACATGATGGCAAAGTAGCACACAATAATACAGATTCTTTTCAATTTTTATATCATAGCGGGAGCACCCACGTGGACAGTCGGCGATACGAGTTAAGCTACTAAAATACTTTTTGATAGGAGAATACTCTTGTGTAAGCACCTTTTGAATAGCAGGAAAGTATATAAGTTATCTAGTACCCATAACACAAGAAGCTTAATTTAAGCTAGATGATGCTGTGTGGATTGTATTGTATTCTACACTAATATTATAAAGAGTTGGTTTGAATTGAATAGGCTAAGAAACTTCTGGACCGATTTGAAAAAAATTCTATCATCATTAATGTAGGATACATTATCCTTGATGAACAAAGGCGATAGAATATTACAATCTATTAAAAAAACAAATAAGAACTAGTATTTACAAGATTCAATTGAGCAAACTGCAGACTGTTGCAATCAATCTACAGGTAGCTCAATTGATCCATACCAAAACCGGAAACGTACCGAAGACGCCGGCTGTATTTATTTTGTCTGCTTTTTATTAATTTAGTTTATTTTATGTGCAACTTTAATACACAATAAATAATTTAATAATTAAACGTGGCTGCAATTTGGCAAATATAGAAAAATGTTAGTCTAGCATTAGGTATCAGTTCACCTA
Source organism: Eupithecia vulgata (assembly GCA_946478455.1). Lineage (NCBI taxonomy): Eukaryota > Metazoa > Arthropoda > Insecta > Lepidoptera > Geometridae > Eupithecia > Eupithecia vulgata. The sequence continues at coordinate 2,452,833 of OX297869.1, read as the reverse complement.
ATTAACATAAAGTAACATCAGTATATTAAGTAACATTACTTAAAATTTAGGACATGTTCCTCAATTTTGTATTCTACCTTGTGTATTTGTGTCTGTGCTGTTCTTGTTGAGTCAAAAATATGTCTTTATCGTTGTCAAATTATTAAATTAATTTCAATAATTTGCGAATCTTTACAAGGAAATAGCGAGTTAGTATTTTCCTACGAACATTTTAGACGCAAAATAAATGTGAGACCGACTGTACCCATAAATTAGCTTTCCAATAATACGGCATATTAAAATTTATAAATAACTCCCTTTTTCCTTTAGCGTTCGTTTATTTTCGCTGACTGTCCCCCCCGCCCTTTGTTGCCCTTCCACTCGACTCAATTATTTCTGCTCTCTCGTCTGAGATAAAGTAATTCGTTTTTTTTTACAATTCTTTATTGCGTAAGAGTTTGTAAAATGTCTAGTCTATTTAATTCGGCAATTTTTTAAATTAACTACGCTTTCTTTTCATATTTATATAAGTTTTCTTGAGTTTTTGGGTTAATATACCTTCATGAATGTAGTTAATAGATTTCGTTATGAGACGTTTTTGTTTTAACTCCTGCGATCATTAAACACTAATATTCGAAGCTTTTTCAAACTTAACTGAACAGTATTATATATGGCTGTATAAAAGTTCAGCAAAAAATGTGAAAAATAGCTAACTGCTAGCCTTTTTAAAAAACTCTACTTCATCCAACAGTTATGCAGCTCAAAGGTATTTTAGAACACAGTTTCATAAAAATTGTTTCGCAAAAATTCGAATCATTGCAGCTTGTCAAACTTTGTAAAGGTAAATTCAAAGCAAATATTAAATGCATGGAAGGTTCATGTGAAACTATGTAACACGTGATGAAGTTTTGAACTGCATTGTGTCACAATGTTTGACTTTTGACAAGTCGCAAGCTTTTATATTACTTTCTGCTAATTAAAATGCAGATAAGTTTTTTGTTTACTGACGCCATGTTTTTATTTATACCAAATAATAGTAAGGAAGAGTGGTGGATGATGCTCGCACGAGCCGATTAGCTAACGTTTAAATAAGGAGGTCCAGTCCATCCCAGGGTTACCTGGAAGAGATCGTTCAAAGCGACAAGGCCGCCCCTTATTTCCTAGGTACTTCCTTGACATCCACCTACAATAGAGCTAGAATTTTTCAAATTGGTCCATTGACGAATATAAAAATACATACATACTCTCTCGTTCCAAGTTGCGTTACTTAAGTAGCAAACAAAAACCGAATAATTTCCAATAGGATATAAGGTAGAAGATGTCCCGTCAAATATTCAACAAAATTTATTATTTTCTGCCAAATTCTTTTTGAAAAATACAAAGATGAAAATATTTAGTAACAATTCCGCGCAAGACCTTCTCCGATAAGTTCTAACAAAATGTAATCAGCGTCGTAGAAGAAAAAACACACCAACTACAAAATGAAAAGAAATCTATCAAAGCAAGACGTCAACTAGTTTCGTCTCTCCACGAGACATCATCAGGACACCACAATACTCGACCTTGACATTGAGAGCACTAAGCAAACTCCGGCAGGGTTCCACCAGAGATGTTACCACTCCGAGCTCCGCGCGCCAAGTGAAGCATTGCCCGCAAAACTCCCCCTTTTATACTGTCACTGGTGACACATCGTGCCTATCACCACTGTCCGCGCTCGTGCCGGTACCGCGCGCGCCACCATTCGAAAAAATTCGTAATAACGGCGACCTAGGTAATCCCGTACTTAATTCATTCAACAATGTATTATTACTGTATTTTGTAATTTCTAAATTTTCTAAGACCGACAACCTAAATCCCTTATCACAAGTATGTAAAATAGAAAATGAGTGATTATCATTTAATGAATGACCAGATTCTAATAAATGTTTTGCAAAATTTGACTTTTCTGGATGGTTGTTTCTATAGGCAGCTAAATGTTCTTTATACCTAACCTGAAAACTGCGACCCGTTTGACCTACATAAATACCATTACATTCGTCACAAACCAACTTGTAGACCCCCGATTTTTTATTGTTATCTAATCTGTCTTTTCCGTTACAAATCTGTTTTAATGAATTGTTGGTTTTGAACGCTACACTTACTTTATTTTTGGACAAAACCCTTGAAACTCCCTCACTTAATGGACCTAAATAAGTTAAACTTCCTACATATTTATCTATCCTATCTGGAATAACAGGATACAATAAGGAACGGACAATGCTACGTTGTTTACTCCTAACTAGACCATCAACCATATTCCTACTATAACCGTTTCTCTCTGCCATGTGATAAATAATAGATAACTCCTTATTAAAGTTCTCCCGTGATAAAGGTACTGACATCATTCTGTGAACAAAACTACGGTAAGCTGCTAACTTATGTTGTAATGGATGACAAGAAGAATTCGGTATGGTGATGTCTGTATAAGTCGGTTTTCTGTAAATTTGGAAATCATGTCTATTGTTTAACCTAGTTATTGTCAAATCTAAAAAGTTTAACGATCCACTGCTTTCCAATTCCAGTTTGAAGTTAATTTTTGGATGAATTGTATTAAGCCTATTAACGAATAGTTCTATTTGACGTAAACTTCCAGTCCAGCATATGATTATGTCATCCACATAACGATAATAATATAAAATTTTTGACTCCCCTATAATGTTTTTTCTCTCAAAACTGTCCATGAAAATATCTGCCATAATAGGACTTAGTGGTGAACCCATAGCTAACCCTAAGCTGATTACATTTTGTTAGAACTTATCGGAGAAGGTCTTGCGCGGAATTGTTACTAAATATTTTCATCTTTGTATTTTGCAATGGATTTCCGCAAAGTAACGCCTGAATCTATTTTTTAAATTCTTTTTGGTAAAATACCGCGAAGCTAAAGCAGTCTTATACGAAAAGTATATTTTCCTCCAAAATCGACTCGTTCACTTTAAACTAATGAATAAAGCATAGGTTCAGTTCGCAAACAGCAGTGGTTCGATTCCGGCGCCAAGACAAATATTTGCGAGATCGGATGAGTCGCCGGTAGCATTAGCATAGCCAACCGTTGTCTTCGGCATTAGGATATCCTGATTTGTTACTTCAGATACCAGGAAATAAAGGTTTGAATAAAACGTTAGATACTCCTTTTTTATTTCCAAAGCATTTCCACTAAAGTTATACAACAAACATTTCTAAACTACACTTAGGCTCTTTTCATAGGCTTTCTGGTACCGGTCCTTCTGTATTCGCTTCTTTTTTTTAGTATTCTTCTGTACACATTTGTTTGAAAATATAAATAGATTTCGTCGTGTTAGTAACATCATCCATAACTCAAGAAAGGCTAGACCGATTTTAATGATCTTTGATTTGTTAATTTTGTCCTAGCAGAATAATAAAAATATGGAAAATTCACGATGGGATCCACGCCACTTTGTAAAAGTACCTAAAACTAGCGGTCCGCCCCAGCTTCGCACGGGTATATTCTAGGCTATATCATACGGGTATATTATAGCCTATGTTACTCAGTGCTAATGTAGCTTCTAAACGAAAAAAGATTTTTTGAAATCGGTCTAGTAGTTTTTAACTTAATTCGTTACATACAAAAATACAAATTTTTCTTCTTTATAGCATAAGTGTAGATAAAAAAAAAATCTTAAACAACGCGTGTGAAGCCGCGGGCAGAAACTAGTTAAGTATATTAATTACTAGGTACTTCACCATTTTGTGTTTTGTTCAAATATCATGCCGGGTCATGCATGCAGGGTCGTTTGTTTTACCTGGAACAATAAATTAATATTAGTCATTATGTAAAAAACATATTTTTCAAATGAAACAAGTTGTTTGTAGTCCACTCCCGTAGGGTTGGCACAACCAAGGAAAATATAAATAATGCTTGACAATTCACACAGTATCGAATCTAGCACCAAGCCAAGGAAATTCTTCTTGGTTGTTAATTAACACGATCACTGCTAGCGTCGGCCGTGCGACCCGCAGGGGCGCGCCGTCGCTACACGGAGTTGCAGATCGCACTCTGTGTTTTCAGCACGAACATTTGTCCAGAAGCGAGCATCGGACCTGCGTCGCAGGCAGACCGTCGCCAACCGCGCCACAGAGGTAGTCAATAAATAATATGGCGTATCATTTTGAAAAAAATGGATAGTATTTAGTTTGCTCAGCTAAAAAACCCCAATGAAATAAATGATGCTAGTAGAGATCCTAGAGTCTACATCACAAGTTTACCAACTTAGTTAGAGGAAGGAGCTGAACCAAATGGTGGAATACATAGCTGGTCTAAGATAAAATCATTATTTTACCAATATGTATTTTATTGTAAGACCTACATAAACAACTATTTCTTTATTAGATGCTGTGTAGATGATCACCATAGGACCAGCAGACGCAAAGAAAAATACTACCCGCATCTGGTCGATATACCACAGTGTCAAATCAAAAAATTCTGTTCTATATTCATAAAATCATAATAAGCAAGGCCAAAAAGTAGAATGATCCCAGCGTCTGCTTTCCCGCCAGAGTATTATCTTGGAGTCTTCAAATCCAGGGTGAATAAGTTAATTCTGGGAGCGCGTGCTCCATCTTAGGCTACATCATCACTTATTTAAGTGAGATAGTGGCCAAACGCTTAACCAAAACAAATATAAAAAAATGCTAGACATATTCACAGAGAATCTTATAGCTTCAAAGAAAGCCGAGCTTGTAACGACTAACTACTACATTATACTGTATACTACGTATTTATATTTTACGTTCATGTTCAAGAGGCAGCCCTACCACAATAGCGGTAATGCGCAACACAGCCGCCGCCGAATAAAGTGCAGCGCAAACATTACATTGCTGCTTAACTCCCCGACGGATAATAACCGCGCACTCAGACACGGAAATGCAAATCGTACAACGCCAGTAATCAAGCCGATCTGGAGTTCTCGCGATCGAGAATGCTGTTCCTGTTTGAATAATAATCTAGCTAGATAATGTAATGGAAGTAGTGTAACTATAACTGGCTTCTGGCAGCAGCTTCGGACGCGTCTTACTGAATAAATATAAATCATCATTTCAGCGGAAAGACGTCCACCGCTGGACATAGATCGCCGCGAAAGATCGCAACAATAATCGCACGCAGAAGACCCGGAATACTTTTGTACCGAGGTGGGAATCGAACCCGCAACCATCGCCCGCTGCGCCCGCCACTACTTCAGTGGCGAGCACAGCGGGCGGCGTCAAATAGTAGTTAAAATTAATATAGAGTGAAGTACAGAACTTTGGAGAAAAGATATTTATGCTATTAATGTTTATATAAACTAGATTAAAGCATTACAGAGATTAAACTTTTTGCTTTATAGTGTACTAGCACCGGGGAAATTTTCTACGAAAATTTAATAATGTCCCAAAAAGTTTCGATTTCGGCAGGATTCAAACCTGCACCCCACCCACAAGTACGGATGTGCTCTAACCAACTAAACCACGAAATCTTAGTTCGGTGTCGTCGAAAATCTTTAGGACATTATTAAATTTTCATTACAGAGACGCTTTTAAAGAAGCAGCAAATCTTATTTTGCAGAGTTTAGGTCACAGATATCAGAATTCCTCCAGCAATGGAATACTTTGTTTTCAACCATCAAGTGGCACAAAGAAAACGATATCTAATGAACCGTAGCAACAATTGCCTTGTCATGCGGCGTGGTAGCAGTAAGTAACATAGCGAAATATTTGTTTTGTCTCGGTAAGTCCCGATGCACCGGTGCACTGGTGCAAGGCGCCAGTAGTTCTCGGAAACAGCCAGTAAGAAATGTAAGATGTACCTAAGGAGTTGTTTGTATATCAACGGCTTTCGTCGATATCGGTGCAAGAATAAGAAAAGAACTGTTAGCTGGTAGCCAAAGCTATCAACATAGCTCAAAGGATTAGCAAGCTGAAGAAGCAGTGGGCTGGCCATATCTCGAGAAGAACTGACAACCACTGGGGTATAGGTGTAGACCGTGGCAGAGATGCGATAATTGAGTTTGGTGGCCACAAAGTCCAACATCGTACATTTAAAGTGATCAGTACAAATAAATCCACCTCAAGACGTGGAGAAATAACTTAACAAGCAGATATTTTCCACCGCTAGTTTACACCCTCAGCATTTTTCAACCCTGCAAATAAATACTATCCCGACATTCGCATTAATAATAACAGATAACTGTTCGATGTAGAATGCTCGGTATGTATTATAGTTATCGGAAATGGCTCTAATGAGCGTTCGTTGTACGGCGGCCATTCCTTAGCTGTCGACCTGTTACGTTTTATTAGATTTATTTTGTTACTTTTGTAACACGGAAGTAGGGTTACCATTTAGCTGATAGAAGCCAGATTCGTATAGTTTTTCTGTCTTTGCTACGAAAAAATAACCATAACAGCTTTATTTTTGCCAATTTTTGATTTCTGTGTAAAATCTGGGTATAGTGTTGAGGAGTTTTTCGAAACTTTTCCTACAGTAGGTATAGGTATTAATATGTATTTTCTGCCTGGAGTAAGGCTTTCTTGTTTCCTTTCTTGCGATCACTAGATAACTTCAACCAATAATTAGTAAGATTTTATTGTACTATTTTTATCTCGTTACTAAGTCCGGTGATATTTTTCGGATGTTTTCCCAAAACGTAAAGTAAAATTTCTGAAATTAGCTTTTCATTTATCTTTTTAACATAAGCTGTCATTGATTTGGTAAATAGGTCGAAATGATGTTAGATGAAACGAGAGTTGTATGAAAAACATATTTGACGAAACGCTTATCAAATTGTAATTGGACGAATCGCGTTTTGGACCCACTGCAAACAAATCTTGATAAGTGCTCTTTTCTATTTTGTTACTAAGACCGGGTGATATTTTCCGTATATCTAATACGTACTTTTTAAAAATGGTAACCCTACACGGAAGCGAAATGTAAGGTAGTTTATGTTGATAAATTAGCAGTTCGGATATGGCGGTGTTTATTCCTTGTCGGTTGGATTCAGCGCAATGTTTTTAACATTCATATTTTATAAGCTTAGAACTTATTGTGTTTGTCTGAGGAAGTGTGACCATGGCTTCATCGACCATTTAGTCCACTGGTGAACGAGGATAACGAAGAAAAATGGACGGATTGTGTGAGAAGACAAAGAGAATGGAGTCTGTTGAGATGACGGTTGATAAAAGTAATTAATTATACAATTCAAACAGTTGAGCTAACTGCAAACCGTTGCAAACAATCTAGACGGTAACGTTTTTTACTACAGTGTAAAAGCCTTTGCACTCTGGGTAATCGAATATGGGATTCGAGTCCGCTCGAAATCTATATTTTTTGAAACTTTTTCAATCTAGAGGTAACTTAACTTATCCATACCAATGCCAATTATAAGCGTCCCCAAGACGCTGGCTGCATTGCCCCGCTGTATGGCGATGCTGATGCGCTGTGCCAGATACTTACCAGCTCTCGGGCCACGCGTCGTCGCTTTGCCCAGAGGTTCTGATATTCTTTTGTTATCTATTGTTACTTACCTCATTTACTTTACACAATACTATAGCACAAGAAAAATTGTTTTGCCTTGCATTTACGACATGTAGGTACCTACTCATAATTTCACATTACAACATTCCATCCATTACAATGTAAATAAACATACCAAACAATAACATTATCAAAAATGCGGCAACGAATCCCATTCCAGGCTGGCGGGGTGCCACGTAAAAACAAAAGGTTCAGTACAATAATGTGATACGTAAATTAGGCTACCACCGGCTGAAATGTTGAATTTCAATGGACAAAACATGTCAGAAAGAAATATCTGGATCGGATTAAAATAATACAAATACCCTTGTTTTGTATACCTAATGGCTTCAAATTATGCTTTGTTTTTGCTTGGCGAGTCAATTTATGAGTTGGGTTTGGAAAGTTTTTGATTTATGATTGTTAATTAATATACATAATGCTATTGTTAGTTACATAAATCATAGAGATGAAAAAGTTTGTGAAGATATGATTAATAAGCATCACCATCCGCTACCCGACACCCACTTCTTCACCCACAGCTCGAGTAGGCCTCCAAAATCTTCTGCGAATCCACACGGTCCCTTTTTTTGGGTGGGAAATGCCGTTACACTATCCTCTCGCAATGGGGGTGCTGAAGGAGATGTTTGGGACTTGAACCCACTTAAAAACCACCCGTGAACATGAACAATCCTCCGCCATAGTGGAGCAAGATCGGGTCGCGCTAGCATTCACAATCTTGCCCGGTCCTGTGCCAAGATTATCCAGGTTCCAGGCTCCCGCGATGCTAGATGCGATAAATTAATAATTAATATATATATATTAGCAATATTAATATAAAATAATGATGGACAATCCACGCAGCATCAGATCGCCCCAAGCAAAGCTTTGTTTATTTCTGCAATTCTGGCGATTCTGAGGATGCTAGTAATAGCATCCTCAGAATCGCCAGAATTGCAGAATCGCCACTAGAGACACGTTTTGGTATTCTACCTTGCATGAAAGAAACTAGGGATGTAACGAATGTCAAATTTTCGACATTCGCGAATGCGAATGCGAATGCGAGTATTCGATGCTCACATTCGCGAATGCGAATGCGAATGCGAATGTTGGTATTTTGAACTTGCCGCCAACTTCACGTACTGTTTAATGGCGCGCGCGTTGTCCAATTACCAACGTTTGCTATTAGCTATCTTCAACTACCAATTACGTACGAGTAATAATGTTTATTTCATTCATTCATGACATCGACAATTCACAACCTTGATAACCACAGAATTTTAAACTGATATTGGCATAATTGTATCAAAACAGATGCAGAGCAAAAATTAAAGAAGATGAATCGCTTGATAACTGCTATCTTCGTCTACCAATCGCGTTGTTTGTTTGATAATATTTTTATCCACACATTTGTCGGTTGTAGTTGGATTTGTTTGTCTTTTATATGTTATTTTGGGAAAAATGAGTGCCTCCATGAAAACAATGAATAAAATTTAGACCACGTTTAGACTTATTTTACTTAGTGGATGCGGAACATGCAAAATGTAAAATTATAAATAGGGGTACTGGTTTAAAAGTTACATAAGCATAACGCTATCGGTATAATACAATACGCTATTGTACTGAAAATTTCTGAGTATATAAAAAAGAATGGATTGAAAAACGCATATCATATTAAGAGTTTTCTTGAAAGTTTCTGATAGTCGTTTTTCAATCTAGTGTTTTTTATATACTCAGAATATTTCAGTACAATAGCGTTATGCGTTAGAAAATTACAGCCCTTTTAAGTCGGAGCCCAACTATAAATCTCAAACTTTCATATACCTAACCATTTCATTAATATTTTGAAAAATCCTGAAATACGTGTTCAACTGCTTTGTATTTTTGGTAAATTTCAAGCAAATTTGGCCACTTCGTAGAGTTAAAAGAAACACGTAAAGAACTTCAATCCTCTTTTCTTTTGGGGGTGTAATTTCCAAAACTCCTATGCTTAAAATTTAAGATTTTTAGCTTATGCGGTTTGGGTTGGGTGTAACTAGAAATTAACTTGTTTTTTTAATATTTAAAATATTCATATTTATTTATTAACCAGTATAACATAATAATAAAAAATAAAAGACGGCCTTGTCCTAGGTCCTCCGATCAAGGTCTGTGCACGCCAAAAACAAACCATAAATTTGTCAAGTGGTTCCCGCCATTAAAAGGTTACCTTAACCCCTGGGTTAGAATAATCAATACATTGTCATTCAAAGCAAAGGCTAGGCTATTTTTCGATCTCACAAATTAGTTCCCATGGGAAAAAATAAACATTAAACGTTTAGTTTCTTTAATTTCGTAGAAACGCGTGCAAAGCCACGGACAGACACTAGTCACCCAATCAAATTCAGTTCAACATTTTTTTTCCGTTAAGTTTTGTCAAAGTTTCTTACAAAGTTCTTATTAAAGAATTAGCAATAAGAGTGCCATAATAAAATATAGTAATAGGCATGATGATTGATTTTGAGACTTCTTCTTGATATTTTTAAACATCTACTGAATAGAAAATATGACATATTTCTACAAAAAACATGGATTTTGAAGGTAAAATTGAGTTTTTAAAAATGTAATTTAAATTTCGCTCTAAAATGCTACTATACTCGTGGCGACTGTCTATGACGTCACCGATGCACAAATTTTTATGATACAGAATTACCATAATATTTATATTCATTAGTATGTCTTTACAAATAAGAAATACAATCAAATAATAAAACAAGTATTAACAATATTGTCAAGAAACAAAGAAGCTAGCTATTGATTGAAGAAAGTCATACGTTTACCATTACTTATTTCTGTGGTTATTCGTTCTAAATTAAATAATTGGTTCTGTGTCTTCCATTTTACTTTGTGACGACATAACGTCATGGTTCTGTGTTCTCTAATTGTTGTTCAACGTGTCACGGCGGATTATTGTATTTTGTAGATGTTATTTATCAAAATAATAATTGATCTTGATCAAAATAAAAATTATAATACGCGTTTTGTCATGTATGGCTCTGATTTAATTTAGTAAATACATAATAATGATGCTTTTTGTTACTGTCATCATCCCTATTTACGAGTTTTTTTTATAAGTCCGCATGTAAAAGAGAACAGTTTTTTAAATATATTAGGTAAGTTTTGCCCCATCAACATTCGCAAAATATTCGCATAGATTTTGGCGAATGCGAATGCGAATGCGAATATTGAAAATCCTGCGAATATTCGCGAATGCGAATGCGGATGCGAATATTCGTTACATCTCTAAAAGAAACTATAGATGGAGGGACGTGCGTAAAAAAAGTCGGGGTTGAAACCTCAACACCTCGACATGAGCTCCTATAGAGCCGCACTTTTTTTCGAATGGGCTTCACAAATAATTTTGACCGCTGATGACCATGACAGCGTTACCGGAGTTTAGGCATGAATCTTCTTTCATCCAAGGATTCTACAAGGCGATTCTATGACGATACTATTGTGATACTTGGGTCCCTGATATTCAGTGTACGATCTATGAAGCCATTGTGTGAAAAGGATAGGCATAGGTTTTCGCTTTCATAGGAGTTAAAAAAAATCAAGTTTTTGCTTGCTGTTTATTTATAATTCAAAATAAAACTAGTCTGGCTATGTAATTCGTAAAAAAATATGTGGTGTAGCTGATAATTTAGAGCATTTCAATTAAAACCGAAATTTGTATTTTTTTATTAAAGAAATCAGTTAATTTTCGTAAATTCTATTCTACTTCGACTTCTACAGGATTTTTTCCTAAGCACCGTAATTTTTTTTAAACGGAACATCACTTTCGTAACCATAAAATTCACTTTTCTCTTGATTTTGTAATTATGCTCAATCTTCTTTTGTTTTCTAAACAAAACTTTATTCGTGCTTATAACTAATTTAAATTAAATGCATAATAGATTATATTCCTGTCGCAACAGCGTGATAAACGCTACATAGTAATTTAAAGTTAATATATTCAAATATAACTGCCATCAACATTCTGTGTGCCCTATTTTTTTTCTATTTACGCACTGTTGATTTACCACGCTTCGTGTTTGTACGTGCGTACATTAATTATCACTGGCAATGTGTTCCTTAATTGAAAATGTAATATCTAAGTGTTTTTTATTTAAATTACTATAAAACAACCTTTATTGGCTTGTTACATTGATAAATTAATAGAGTAATCGAGACTTTAAGAAAAAAATAAGTGCTGTTCTCATGGCTTTTAATTATTACTATGTAATTTTAACATTTTTTAGAAAGTTTCATTGCATTTAATATCCAGAACTACTAGTCAGATTAAAAAGAAATAAGAATAGAAACGAATCAGCACAAGTATTTACAATTGACACAGTTGGGCTAACTGCTAACAATCTAGAGTAAGGTCAACTAGCCCCACTGCTGTAAGGCAATGCTCATTCGGTGATAATAAGCTGCGGTGCGCCAGATAGTCACCCGCTCAAAACATGATTTTACCCTGCATAATGCATAAAGCAAAAATATATAGGTATATAAAGCTTCTTTATTGCTTCTATTTCCTTATTATTCATATCAAAGTGCTACGCATTTGCATTTCTACATGAACGAATCCGCCTGCAGAAGCCAGTGTTGTTTAAAGATGGTAGATTTTGAAAGGGAGAGGAAGTAAATATGCAGATTCGCGTTTAACCATTATAATTGCGGTGCCTTTCCGCGAGGCAGCTCTGACCAGCTGATTCTAAATAATGGTGAATTTTCTATTTAAATTTCAAATTTTGTTAATTAAAGTGTATAATCAGCTGTGACTCGATCGATGTGGCCAGCAAGGGTGTGACAAACGGACGGCTGACCCTTATCTACATCTATAAATTACACTGCCTATTGTTCACACGACTATATTTTTTCGTGCAAAGTCATTTGATAACTTTTAGGGTGAGATTTCTCTAAATGTTATGCTTTAGCGCTAGGGTAGGTTGACCCTTCACCATAAATATTTTAATCAATCGAGCGTTATCTATACAGATGTAAAAGAACCTGTTCTGTAGCTCAATGTATGTGAAACTAGTTTTTGTGAAAGAGTTTAATGATCTGTACTGGATTTCGGATGTTTTATCTTTTCATAGGTCCTCATAAATAAGTATTGTTGTTGTAATGAGCGTTAGTTTTCTCAGGGAGTATGGGACCAACAATGATGATTCCTGATGATTTATATTGTGCAGTGTTACCAAGATTTTCTCATGCTTGGGATGCTAAAAATATACCGTTTTAACAGCTTCTGTCCTTGGCCGTAGTACCTGAAAAACTTTTTGTGTTGTTTTGCGGTGGGCGCTGGGTTTTAAACTCGCGCATTATTCTCTGGAATAATTAATTGTATTATTCTCTGGATTAATCAAGCCAGTTGTGATGAAACTTTCATTAGAATTATAAATAATTAACCATAGCGTCGAGTGGCTACAATAATATGGTCAAAGAAAAAAGTTACGAAGCGCGGGTTGACGAAAGACGCGAACAGTTGGACGCTATTTTCTTCTACGGTTTCTAATACGTTGACAGTCTATATAGCTAGATAATCAAAGAAGCTGTATGTACTTCTACTACCAACTAGTTTTGCGTGTGCGTCGGTGGCTAATTCAAAGTGAAAGACTATAGTTCTCATGATGAAAGGCATAGAAGCAGAACAACTTCAAACCTCCATAACAGAAAAGCATCCGGTGCACGGCGCGGTTTATTCTACTTTATTCGATTTCAGTAACTGTTTAATGCCATTTGGAAACCGATTTTAAAAGTTTTCACTTCAAATACAGAAGTTCCGAAATTATGTAGTGCGCAGAAAGAATTACAAACCACACCACCTTAAATGATATCAGCAAAACAAGTCTACACGTTCAAAATAGAAAACCATCGCCGCACGGCGCGGTATAGGTATTCTCTATTTCGGTGACTGGTGTATGCTATTTCTGCGTGACCTTGACACTGGCGTCACGCTCTGTCGGCCACTCCCGCGCACACATCAGTGCCGCATGAGTCGAGAAATTAAGCTGAAACCAGTCGAAAGTAGTAACAAAACTCTAGAACTGACTAATATTCGGATACAAATCAGCCTACATGTAAATACCATAAACAAATTGTTCTAAATTTGTACCCAAACGATATCTTATGTAGGTAACTTATAAATAGGGTTTGTTTGAATCAGAAACTTTGATTTTTTTTCAGAGGCGTCCAGATTTTAGCTCGTCTCTTCACTCAGAAATTGTGAAGAAGAAATTCATTGAAATCTAAGAAAAAATCAAAAGATTGACTGTAAATAATGTAAATTGATAAAATAATTGAAAACTTGTTATTATATTAAACTTAAGAGCTATCATAATAATTATGTGCCTAGATCCTATCCCACCGTTAGGTATAAAATAGTCCTGTGCAAGGTCCTTTTTTCCCGATTTCATTTTTTTTTGTATGTTCATCGACTTCTCCGTCAGTTATATACGATCTAAACAATTCAGTCGCTATTGTATTATAAATAATGATACCGAGTCCAACAAAAAAACCCCAGGAAATAGTACCTATTTATCCCGTCCGGCTTAGAATTAGAACATCATAATTATTCAGAAAATCACGACTAGCTACAACAATTTCGGTGACATCATCGCCTACTCCTAATAGAGTTTGATGATTCTTCCCATGTTGCATATAAGTTGATTTTGAGGTAGCCTCATAAAAGTTTGATCATCGAGAAACTAAAATGTGCGCTGTAAAAAGGATCTGAAGTCATATCACATGATAATTTTTACATTAGTCGTAGCAAAACGTTTCCATGACAACGGTTGAAAACAAAAGGTCCTTTCATTCGTCGTTTCATCCATGTGTCATTCATCATTCATCACATCAAAGTAAATTAGACTAGATTTTGAACTAGATGTCGCCACTTGAAAAATTTGATCGCGCTATCGAAGTGTTCCTTCCAAACCCATTTTCACTATTTAGGAATAGTTTCATAAAAACATGCAACCTCTTTACTGGTAACCGGCGTTAAATATTGGTCTCGTTTTAGAAAAATAATGTTTACTTACCAAATTATAACAGATGGCTCAGTAGGTATAATTTATTCTAGTAGATATTTATTTAGTTTCACATTAAATTAATTTGCCAAAATTTCTAAACCTAAAAAACTTCAAAGCATTCATTTGTTCCAATAAATTATGATGCAGTAACATTTAAAACTGTACACTCCGGTGCTGCCAAAAATCGATCAACAACAAGAGCTAGTCAAAATAATCTAATCCATGTGCTGTCGTGATAAGGTCGTGTTTCGTTCAGCTGTATCAGAGCCACACCTGTTCTGCGACCTCGAACTTGACTTTGAAATCATGTGCCCAATGAAGGCCAGTGCGAATTATCAACATCAATAAAATTACGTAAACGATATACTTTCTGCCTACTTATTTTCGGACAGTTGAGATAGAGTGGCCTCGGTTTTGGGGACAATGAACGGCATTTTAGTATTAATAATTTGAATCTCAAAAACCATCTGCAACTCCTATTCCGTATTTACACAGATTTTTTTTAATATACTAAATAACAACTGTGGAAACACAGCGATCTTGGAAGGCTTAGACATTAAAGAATACTTTAACATCGGTTTTGAACGGTTTTGAATATATGTAGTTAGATAGATAGTTTTTTTTTATCTCATTTATTTTTAAGGACTTTTGTTATATATTAACATGTCAGTCCCATTGTATACACAACATACTTTTTTACAACTAATAACAAATTGAAAATGATAATAGAACTACAAATTATAAAATATGTACAACATTACAAACAGAACTAAAACCAAAACCAGATACAAACTTAAACCTACTTATTTATAATTCCATGAACTGATGTACGAAATAGATAGATAGATAATGCTTTATTTCATAGCCCATTCACAAAGAAAACATAAATTACATTGAAAAACTTATCTTAAACAAAGACATGGAATTGGTGGCCTTATCGCTTAAAGCGATTTCTTCCAGGCAACCAATGAACACGGAGATTACTTTAGGATGGCGGAGCTTATGCTAAGTTAAAAGTTATACAAATCAATTATACTTTTAAATATTACAATTATACACAACCCCAAATAAAATAATAAACTAATACATAACAACATGATAAATTAATTCAACATTAAGAGACATACATGCTAATAAGTTAATCTGACACGATACCTAAATAATGATGATAGACTTTTCTCTTGAAAGTTTGCTGTGGTGTAGCCTTTTTAATATCAACGGGTAGTTCATTCCAGTCTGACAGCTGGTGCCGTGAAGGAATGACTATAGAAAGAAGTTCGTTGAGCTGGAGGAATATATATTTGTATGACAAGGCTTGGTCGCAGGCCTCCCTGTCTCTAAAATTGGGAGGTAGGTTAGGTATCAAAATTTCAGTCGTCGCCCTACCTTACTACCTAACCTAATTTTCTTGCCTTTCATCTACAGCACTTCGTCAGCATCGACAGTCATTTAGTTGAAATGAATGAATCTTAAAGCATTCTCATTTGGTCATACCTAGAATTTTATTCAAAATTTTCTTTTTAGACGAAGCTCGATCGGCTTGGCATAGTCCCCGATTCTGCTCCCGAAATCACTCTTGCAGCAATGACAATGCGGGCCTCTGTGTGAGTTGACACGGAATTGTTTGTTATAAACGAATTCCAGCTCTGCAGATCGTGCCCGTCTGCTGGCCGTTTCTAAGCGTCTGGTCGAAGCGACGACGCGTGACCCGAGAGCTGGTGAGTACCTATCTGGCACAGCGCATCAGCATTGCCATACAGCGGGGTAATGCAGCCAGCGTATTGGGCACGCTTCTGACTAAAATTTAAGTATAAATACATAGGTATCTGCATATAATAACAAGGCGCGTATCGTCAGGAAGTTCCTTTCTTTGCAGCCCTAGTCATCGGCTGCTGGAGCTTAGCTTCGCGGATATATTTTTTACTGTAGAATTGTTTTATAATATTGTATTTTCCATAGCGAAAAATATATTTTTACGAGATTTAAAATAAATGAAGTGAATAATAATAATGCTGGACCATTCACACAGCATTATCTAGCCCCAAGCTAAGCAGAGCTTGTGTTATGGGTACTAGATAACTGATATACATAATACAATACATTACATAGACAGATATTTTTTATATACTTAGAAAACGACCAGAACATCCGGAACAAATACCTGCAGATCAAATATTTGTCAAAAGGCGGGAATCGAACCCGCAACCTCTTGCGTCGCAGGCGGAACATCGCCCACGGCGCCACAGAGGTATGACATAATTAGTTGCTCTTCTTTTTTTTGTACGTGTAAATATTTCTTTTCCTAAGATACCTACATATCTTGTTTTATACATACATGTTATAAATGTGCACCTAATGTCTTTTGCTGTAATAAATACGTTTATAGCAAATATGTTTTTTACAGGAAAAACGTGTACTGTTTGTTGTGTAGGTATTTAACAACGATAGTACCTATCGTTTTATTATGAATTTGATGATGGGAGCGGTAGATGTCTCGGTAATATTGCATTCGACGATGAAAATCTTAAAATACTACATAATTTATTGGATATCAGCCAAATGCCTTTCACAAGATCGTATAAAATCTGCTCTAAAATGCGATGCAGTGAGCTATACGTTCGATGTTTCTATAGTCTTGTTTTTCGAATATTATTTACCAACTAGATATATTCGTTTCTAAATAAAACCTTTTCTTGGTTCCAGAATCTTAGATATGTTTAAGCGAATCCGAAAAAAGTAGGAGGTTCTATATTAGAGAGATATGGATGCCCGTATGTATGTATTTTTACGTATTTTCGTCGCTAGGCCTGTGAATTGTGGACTTATTAAAAAAAATCTTTTGCTTTTGTATAGAGAATAATCTCCTAAATTATATTCCTGGGGAATTAGTATTTGTCCAGCAAAATAAAAATTATTTAGATGTCAGCTATGAGTTTTTTTTAAACTATCTAATTTATGTTATGGTTGATCACGCGTGAAAAAGAAAATCACGTTTGAGTGTGAGAAGATAAATTATTTTAATATTATTTTTATTATTGTCTTTAGGTTGTGCAAGTAATAATTATGATAAGAAAGATTAAGCCATTTGCTATAAATCTCTGATAAAACAAACTTTGAATTTGAAGAAACTAGTTTGGGAATCTATCGACATAATGTTGATTTTAGTGACAAATTTTAAAGAAATTTGTTAGTGCCCTTTTCGTTTTTCGTTTTAGAGCCTTTTGACATTAAGATGATTGTAGAGATTGTAAGCCATTTGCTATAAATCTCTGCTAAAACAAACTTTGAATTAATTGTAGTTTTGGAATCTATCGACATACCAAATGTTGATTTTAGTAACAAATTTTAAGAGATTTGTTACTCAATAATCGTTTCAAGACAACAGTGTCGTCGATCGACAAAACCATTATTAATTATTATTGATTCGTAGTTTGTTTAATCAGGAGCGCAAAACTTCTTCTCTGCTATCTAAATTACTTGTAGAACCTAAGAAAATAGTAAAAAGCCGATGATTTTCTTACGCGTGACAAAAATATTGTAATCATACGACAATACGACATTCAGGACCCATTATTTTTATATTTTTTTAAATGTTTTATGCATTTGCTGTTATCAATGCCTTTTGTGATGGCAACGGGTACATATTAATCATAATTATTCGATAAGTTATCTGGAGTTGGTTATTATTAAAACTTTTAAACTAACTTTTTAATTATTTTAATTAGGTATTTCTAAAAGCAGAATGTGATTTTTTGACCTTTGCAGTGGGCAAAGGTCAAAATGTCACTCAAATTGACATGTCCTGAAACCGATAATGAATGAAACTGTTTTTTGTATTATTTTTGCATTAGGTACACCACCTGTCACTCTTACAATTTCGAAACTAAAAATTTAACTTTGACATTTTGAAATGAAAGTAATAATAAAATTTATCTTATTTGTTTCATTGTTTATATGTATTATCTAAACAGCCTACAATGATCCACTGCTGGACGCAGGCAACCCCTTGATAATCGCCCAATAAAAGGTTTTTATCCATAAATTCTACCATAAATTATTTACCATTAATTAATTATTTAGTGTCATTGGCAATCGCCGTTTCAATTTATAATAAAATAAATTACTCAATAAAAATACGGGTTGTTTCTATGGAAACATTGAAAAGTAAATATTTTGTAAATACTAGTTCCAATTTGTTTCTATTATTTGATTGTAATTTCTTTGATAACAAAGATTATTATTTAAAAGTTATTTCTATCGCATTAGACCTGATTTATGGGATAAGACTGATGTTTTATTCCAGGCCCAGAATTACATACTTATACATATCTACTTACGCAAAATTCCAGCCCGATCCGTTCAGTAGTTTTGGCGTCGAGAAGTAACGCATAACCATCCATCCAATAATCCTTACTTGTGATTTGTTGGTAGTATCTTTCATTGCTAGTGCGGAACTTTGGATGGATGGATGAAGTTTGTTACTTCTTCACCCCGAAACTACTGAACGGATCTGGTTTAAGTTTTGCATAGATGTAGGTCTAGCCCTGAATTATCACATAGGCTAGATTGTATCCCACAAATCAGTTCCCTAGAGACATTACAGACATTTGACGACCTCTGTGGCGAGGTGGGCGAAGGTCCGCCTGCGACGCAGGAGGTAGCGGGTTCGATTCCCGCCTTGGGACAAATATTTGTACGATCTGCAGGTAGGCAAAAAAATATCTATCTATGTAATGTATTGTATTATGTATATCAGTTATCTAGTACCCATAACAGCAGCTCTGCTTAGCTTGGGACTAGATAATGCTGTGTGAATTGTCCAGCATTATTTGTTTATTTATTATTAATGTTCAAGAGCTTTGATAGAAACAAAGCGTGTGAAGCCGCCGCCAGGAACTAGTGTTTAAAGACGGGTTTAAAGGTACAAAAGCGATAAATTCCAAAAATTTTAAAAGAAATATTTAAAAAAAATCTTGAAATTTTTTGGGGTAGGTAGTTAGCAGACCACCCCCCCTACCCCCCATTTTCGTATGTTTAACGTTCTACCGAACACCTATATGAGAACGTTTGGATATTCTAGATGTATGGTTGATACTTTGAATATATGTAGTTCTAGAAATGGCCTATTAGCATGTGTTAATTTTTTAACCTTCTACGAAAAAAGGTTAAAGTTAAGGTAGGTTCTGTGTTCAGCTGCATGTATTATCACAAGAAACGCGTGCAAAGCCCCGAGAAGAAGCAAGTATTCGTTTTTAGAGTACGTAAACACTGCATCTATGACGCATTTAACTCTTACTTATGTAATATTTAACAAACCCGGAGTGTGTTACTGTCGGCCTGACATGGGATCTCTGCCAGGGTGTCAGTCACATGAAAAAATTGGCATAGTTTCTCGAAATTAATCTCTTTCCATCAACGACAGTGTGTGGAGAGAAATTAAGGTCAGAGTAGACGTAGTTAGTATACTCTCCGACCTTGACGACCTTCTGAAGGCCGAAGGCTGATGTAACAATGGTAAAGTAGCCAAGAGACATTGCTTTGATGAAGTAAAAAACAAGATTTATTGATGATTATTTATTACAGTCCATGTTAAATTGTTAGTGTTTTCTGTTTGTTTATTTTATGTGTGTACCTGTGTCTAAATAAATGTATTTCTATTCTATTCTATTTATTATATTCTAGAGCAAACTCAGGAGGAGTACTGACCGGTGTTTAGGGGCGTAAGCTGCATTTGCAGCGAGCATCATACTTGACGCTCAATGTGTAAGAGACATTATGCTCCGTAACGCCGCGCTGGCTGGTCAGTACCAGTACTCGTTTTTAGACGGTCTTAAGTGGCGAGGTCAATCTTAGACACAAAATAATGCGAGTCCTTATACAATACAGCTTCAGCTTGTTTCTGCATACCAAAACATCCATCTTCCGTCAGACTATCTATTAACACTTTCAGTGCCCACAACTTATGTGACCTCTGTTCGGATACGTGTAGCAAGGGAAGCCGGTCGCTTCTAACGGCAGAGGTTGAGTAGCGACGCCCAATAAAGGCAAAATACTAGAGCAATTCAAGTGCAGCATAATCATCATCTTATATCAGCCCATACACGTCCACTGTTTGATATAGACATCCCCCATACGAAGCCAAGAATAGCGGTCCTGAGACGCATTCATCAATCGGCACCATGCGACCGCAGAATATCACTACATAGTATAAAACAAAGTCGCTTTCTCTGTCCCTAAATCCCTATGTATGCTTAAATCTTTAAAACTACGCAACGGATTTTGATGCGGTTTTTTAATAGATAGAGTGATTCAAGAGGAAGGTTTATAATATGTATGTATAATACATGCATAATATAGTACCCGTGCGGGTACTATAATATGGGGCGGGTCGCTAGTACAACTATAAAAGCTTACAATAAATGCCATCAAATACCCAACTCTCCTCGTCAGTCATTGCCTTAAAACGTCCCCGCGTGGACAGCTACATGCACTAACCTACACTAATTCGCCAAGACGTGAGGCCGGATGCCCGGCGTTTGTTCCAGCACATATATCATAAAGATTTTATGCGTTGGCTTGCTGCTTGCTGCTGGCGCCGTTTGGAATGTCTTTACGTAGTGACGTTTACGAGCGAAGGTGATGTTAAGGAAAATGACCGTAATACAGCTTAATACAAGTTTTATGGTTTCAAGTTTTTAATTTCTGTAGTGTTTAACACATCGTTTTGTAACAAAATCTTAGAACTGAGCAACGGCAACACCTCTCGTCAAACAAACTCAATGTTACTTTAGTCTTTGAAAAGGTTTGGATAAACTTTAATGTTTCCCTTGTAGACGGAGCTATAGGCGCTAGAGTCCGTAAGAAGTCCCAGAGATTCACGACTCTGCGAATACTTGAATTCATGGCTTAGTTGGCATACCGGTACTGAGAGTAGGGCGCGGGTTCGAGTCCCGCTGAAATCGATATTATATGGGAACTTATTTAATTTCTTAGAGACTATACACAGAGTGGAGGGCTTACGCACTATTAGACAAAAAGCTTACAATAATGCTTATTGCTCATTAATTATTTACCCTTAGTGGTAATGGTAACCGACCGCTTACAACTAGAAAGCCAAATTATGCAAAAAGCAGGAGATTGCAAGTTCAAATCTATTATTTCTAGTATTATATTAATAAAACTATATACTGCTTGCTGTTTGATACTGAAGAATGAGTTATTGTACCCATACTTGACACAAGCTCTGTTTACTTTGGGGTTAGACGATGCTGTGACTATTTATAAACCTGTATATAGTATTAAATTTGACGTGTCTAAGTGCTTAGTTTGTAAATTCCTAAAGAAATAAAGTTATTGACTTTGACTTTGGCTGTATGGATCGTCCATCAATAAAACTATGGTAGTCGACAGCTTAATACTACAAAGCCTAGATTTTGTAATAAAAATAGCAACAAAAAACTCAACGCTACGGATTCAAAGTAAAAATCGAAACCTTTTCTCGAGCTAAAAATAAACGAAGGACATTACAGCACTTTTGTATGCAATATTACACGGCATTCACACGTGGGCTAATAAATGGTACAGTCACGCTGCATTTATGTGCTTCTCGACGATATTAGAGGCTGTTTCTGCCATAAATATGGAGATTTACGATCGCGCCGTACGCCGTGCCGTCCTCGAAATACTCTTAGGTGGCGTTTTTGTCAAACAGGGGAAATTGTGCTTAACCCCCTGTTTCCACTACGGGAGAATATCGTTCGTCGAAAATTAACTTAGAATTGGGAATCGTCTATCATACAACTAGAAACCTGCTGCTGTTTTCCCCGTCAATTACAACCTGGGTCTCTTCAACACAATAGTGAATACGAATAGGTATCATCTAGACATTCGTGATACATCGTCGGCCACATCTTCACTTTCCATCAGGTGAGATTTTGGTCAAGCTTTAAAATGAGCCTAAAAGATTAACTGTTCTAGCCTTGCAGTTGATTTCAGCTCTCCTGGTCTCGTTGTCTTGACGACCTCTGTGGCGCGGTGGACGAACGTCCGCCTGCGACGCAGGAGGTTGCGGGTTCGATTCCCGCCTTGGGACAAATATTTGTACGTTCTGCAGGTATTTGTTCTGGGTGTTCTAGTCGTTTTCTATGTATAATAAAAAGTATCTATCTATGTATGTAATGTATTGTATTATGTATATCAATTATCTAGTACCCATGACACAAGCTCTGCTTAACTTGGGGCTAGATAATGCTGTGTGAATTGTCCAGCATTATTTATTTATTTATTTCTCCAAGCACAGGGATTGTTATCTAGGGTAGAATAGACAATAATGACATTGCATCGCCATACATTGCGTACATTATTGAAGTTGAAGGAATGCCTTTCATATAATTTACGCATTCTATGACAAAGTGACGTAATTTTTCTCTATTCTACCCTAGGAAACAATCCCCGTGGTAAGGGGGCTGTAGCCGAAGCGTTATTATGCGTTCATTTAACGTGTTACAAAGCGAGCTTTCGTGCAGTCAGTACAAGACGCTCGCAACGAGCAACGAGAACGAGACAGATTATAACAGACAGTGTAACGTATCATGTTCGTTGCGAATGGTACATTAACGTCCCGGAATTAGATATTTGGCTTTAGATATTGTCAATACACTATAAATCAGTTTTAGAATCCAATTTTTTTTTATAAAAATTGGAATATAATACCAAAGACGACCTCAGTGGCGCAGCGGGCGAGAGTCTGCCTGCGACGCAAGAGGTTGCGGGTTCGATCCCCGCCTCGGAACAAATTTGTGTACCATCTGCAGAAATTTGTTCCGTTGGTCTGGGTGTTTTCTATGTATAATAAAAAATATCTATCTATGTAATGTATAATATTACGTATATCAGTTATCTAGTACCCATAACACAAGCTCTGCTTACCTTGGGGCTAGATAATGCTGTGTGAATTGTCCAGCATTATATATATTATATTATATAAAGATATATTCGTATGTTGGAGCAAAATATTAACCGATACTGGTACCTTAAAAAACTGAATGTTAAAATGCATGCAGAAAGAAGCAAAAAAAAAACAGTTTACTGCCGAATCGTAACCGGTTTCATGACCTTGGCAGTAATCAGAGTTACAACCGAATTAATCATAATATAATATTTAATTATAATAACAGTGTTTTAAGGATTTAACTCTTCATTATCATCAAAGCTAATAAATACACGCGTAAACATTGGCGTCGCATTTTACAGAGCGCATTGAAAAATGAATTTCAGGGATCAGTTATAAAGAACGCAATTTATCCGGATAAGGCCTGGTCTCTAAATCTGGGCATTCGATCAGCCTTCGGACGTCCGGGAACTTCTAGATTTTATCAATTTCATTGTGGAAAAGAAATTCTTTAAATGCTCGACACGCATAATTGCATAACCATGACCTTATTTTCAACGATAGTGCAAAAATATTACGTACAAATATTTTACCTTAAGTACCCGCATCAACAAATCAGCACACTGTCAATCTTGGAGACTTGACACTGACAGGTATACCCAATGACAGCTGTCAAAATTCTTTTTATTTATTGGAGGACCGGAGACGGCAACTATTTGTTATTTTAAATTAATATCTTACATACTGTCTACTCTGTCTGTATTAAAGTGACAAGGACAACGGCTACATATCGTAAACAAGAAGCAAACTGTTGTTGAATTACGCTAAAACCACACATCCTATATTGACACTTGAAAGCTCTTTGAATGGGCCTTCGTAGTTTGCAATAGTATGGCGAAGGTCATTTATACAGCTTACAAGGCCATTGAAATGGCTATCAAATGTCAATTATAGAAAAACGTAGTGGAATTAAGCTAAAACTACTAACCCTATATTGACATTTGAAAGCACTTAAAATGGCCTTCGTCGTACAATTGATAATTACCAAGGCCATTCAAAGGGCTTTCAAATGTCAATATAGCATGGGTGTTTTTAGCGTTATTCCACGGCCGAAATTTAACCAATGCCCATCCATCTGGGTAGGCTATAACTAGCAATTAACCATTCCCACTCCCTCATCATTACAGCCTTGAAGAAGTCTCCCCAAAAAAGGGAGTTTTGCCATTTTAACCACACTTGGCAGGCAGATTGGTGACCATAAGTGCAAAACACACAGAAGGAAGTCAGATGAAAGGCAGTATTAACCAGATCCATCATCTGTAATTCTGTAGTTCTTTATTGTACATAAAAAATAATACATAATAAGAACTTAACTAATAGGTTATGTACAAAGGCAAGCTTAACCCTTAATACGAGTTTTCATACAGCAAATTTTAGAGTTATAGGATGTGGTCATCATCAATTATATTGTAAAAAACCTTTATTGATTTCCATTCTGCACAACCAGTTGGACGTTTTAGTTGGTCGGAGTGGAGGAGAGAGCTCTTCCTCTGTTTGGTTCGATTAGTCGGCTAACGACATACACGCTCCGAGTTGAAGGAATCTGGATTATAACGCGGTGACCGCCACGCACGACCTCACATCAGACTGTTTAACCTTATTGATTGCAAAGAACAAGTCAATAAGATCTGCGGTTTTCCCTTTCCTATTGTTAGGAACGCGGCTTAACATCTTCAAAGGAAAGGACAAAGGTCCCGAGATCGATCCCTTGCCTTGCAACCCTTCGACATAAATCATTTATACTTATCGGCCATCGACAACAGTCGATAGTCCCTGGCCACAGATTAGGTAATGTTACTTCCTAACGGATACCCCACTATTTTTGTCCAGCCATTAGAAAATATCCAGCATTAGAAAAAACTCTGAAGATACAAGATATTAATTCTATAATGTGGTTGCTTGGAAACGCTGATAGGCCATTGAACAAATCATATATATTATGAACGGCTGCACTGATTTATCATCATTATCATCAATCATATCTGACAACACTCTAGCTAGGTTATAGGAGTTTAAATCATATCCCAAAAATGTAAGACCTCGAAGGGACTTGAACCATCTACGAAGGTAGATGGTCTCTCAGTTTTGAAACACGCTGCCTACTGCGCCACAAGGTCGTGTGACTCTAGATTGTCCAGATAAAACAGAACTAAATCAAAAACAATTCATCTGCTTGGGACTACATTGGGTTGGACGACCTACGGACGAATTTTGCAAATTTTTGGGTAACAACTTGATTACCTACCTATTTTTTTAACACCAGTGTTGCCATCATCTCGGAAATATCCGCAAGTGACGGAGCCATCCCTAGAACAGATTGCACGATGCGTATCGCGTTATGTGATTCGAAATATTGCGTATTGTACGTGTATCGTAAATCTTCGTAGATCAAAGTTTATCGAATCGCTGTACTTGTGATAACAATACATCTTTACTTGTAAGGATAATTTATGATGACGGCAACTTTTAACCCTTGAACTCGAATTTTTTTGCATGCTAAATATAGGTAGGTACTACATATGTATTTTGTGATATATCAGACACAATGGTAACTGTAAATGTCAGAATAAGTTTTCTTACTTTATAAATTAGTACCTGTAGCCGTGGCAGTCACGGCTTTAGAGCCCATACTATGACGCCATTTTGTGAAAAGGATAGACACAGGATTTTGCGTTCATAGGAGCGGGACAGGGCAAGCATATCGAGGGCATCATAACATAGGGGCGTATCGACTTTTTTGCAATAGGGATGTTAACAATTTTTCGGAATTGCTTTTATTTTGAAGATGGACTCTTGTTTAGCATAAAAAAAAATATTTTCTTTAAAAATATTACTATTTTCGATAAGAAAATGTACAAAAATAGAGTAATTTTAAACTTTTCCGCTAAAACACTAACAACTGTCACGTAACAGAAATGACGTCACGAACCGCAAAACGATGGTCGCGATTCATGACATGACTGTATGTTGTATGTCCATTGTTCGATTAGGACATGTGTTTTCTTAATTTTACTTGAATACAAACAATCAAAATGAACACAAAGTTTTACAAAACCTGTGCAGTGCCCCCTGTGTAAAAGTACAACAATTACTATACCGGAAAAACTGTTTATTCATGTGCCAAAAGATAAGCAAATGTTACGAATTTATTGTTTTAGCACATAACCTAACTTTGTAAACAGTGATTTAAACGATGTTCTAAACACGATAAATTATATATAAAAAGCAGAAAATCATCTATTACACATGTACTTGACTGTTATTTATGTATTCGTAGATAGATAAATGGTATTAAACGTAAAAGAGTACCTACAAAGATGTTTTCACGTTCCTGAATTCTGAACCACAAAAGTCTTCGTTTCTTGCAAAAAAGTTTGCCACCATCAACAAATCTACTTTTGGTAAGTTGGAACTATTCCCTTTAGTGAATCCGGATTCCATCATGTATTAATATTATGTAATTTACAGACTAATTCGTCGTTATGAGAAAATGCAGAAAGGTAAACAAACAGTGCGACAGCTAGTTTTGCAGCTAGTGACGTCATAAGCTTATAATGGCGTTTGCAGTCACTTGACAACAGATTATAAATATAGCATTTAAAATCATTTTTAATAAATTCAATAAGTTATATTATATTATAAAAATGTGATTTTCGATATTCTAATAATACAAATGATTATAAAATTAACACTAAACTTTAATTTGTGATTATGGTTAACATCCCTATTGTACAGGAGGAAGAAAAAACTGCCTAACTTTAATAGTTTTTAACTAAATGTGATGATTATTTCTTAAGTAGTATATTATTATGTTCTTCAATTAAATCTGTAATAAAAAAATAATTCTTCTAGTAAACTTAAAAAAAATGGCGGTTACGCCTCTTTGTTCTGTCTAAATAACCCTATAGTACTACAAATTTCTTAGAATGTGCGGGCGTAAACAAATTCAATCATCATCATCATCAGCCTATATTTGTCCTAATGAGCGCCATTAGGGGCGGCCTATGTCCGGCAGTGGACTGGTATAGGCTGATGATGATGATGATGAATGAGCGCCATAGCGCCCTGTCTTCAGCTTGCCGCATCCAGCATCTGCCAGCAGTCTTTCGCAAATCGTCATCCCACCTGGTCGGAGGGCGTCCTACACTACGTTTACCGAGTCGCGGTCTCCACTCAAGAACACGTTTACCCCAGCGGTTGTTGGTTCTTCTCGAGATATGGCCAGCCCACTGCCTCTTCAGCTTGCTAATCCTTTGTTGCTAATCCTTTAGTTCTCTGTCGGATGTATTCGCTACGAATCCTATCCTTCAGAGAAAATCCGAGCATAGCTCTCTCCATAGCTCGCTGGGCGACTTTAAACTGGTGGACCAGGCCTACCGTGAGTGTCCACGTCTCAGCTCCGTAGGTCATGACGGGTAGGACGCACTGATTGAAAACTTTCGTTTTCAAGCATTGGGGATGGATATGGATGACGAGAAGACCCGACGTAGTTTGCCAAACGCGGCCCAACCTAGCTAGATCCTCCTCTTGGCCTCCTTCTCAAAATTTTTGTTACCTAACTGCAGAGTCTGCCCAAGATAAGTATACTCGGAAACAATTTCGAGAAGGTGACCATGTACGACCACCGGTCCCGGATCAATGTGATCATTGATCATGACCTTGGTTTTCTCCAAGTTCATGACAAGACCGATGCGTCGCGAGGCTGAAGCTAGGCCGGCCAGCATCCGGTTCTCAAACGCTCCTCAAGCGACTCCGCCATTAAGACTATGTCATCACAGAATCGCAGGTGTGAGATGTAATCGCCGTTTATGTTGATGCCCTTACCTTTCCAGTCCAGCGTCTTAAACACATCTTACAACACGCTTGTGAACACTTTCGGGGTATAACATCCCTCTGTCTCACTCCTCTGCGCAGTTGTATAGGTTTAGACTGCTGGCCTTGTACACTCGGACGGTGGCGGCATCATAAAGACATCTCAGCACCTCGATATAACGATAGTCTACTTGGCATCGCTGTAAGGATTCCAGAACAGCCCAGGTTTAGACAGAATCAAAGGCCTTTTTATAGTCCACAAAGGCCACACACAGGGGCTGATTATACTCTTCGGACTTCTGTATAAACTGCCTAACCGTGTGTATGTTATGTGTGTTCTATGGTGCCATATCCTCCGCGAAACCCGGCTGTTCCGGTGGCTGGAACTCGTCAAGTCTTCTGGCGAGACGATTCGTGACCACTCGTGAGAACAACTTATAGACATGGCTCAGGAGCGATATGGGCCTGTAATTTTTGAGGAGGGTTTTGTCGCCCTTCCTAAAAAAGAGCACCATCAAACTCCCACTCCATGCCTTTGGAGTTCTTCCACTGTGAAGGACGGTTCTGTAATTCCTGTAAAACAGGGTTCCTCTAGCTTTCAAAAGCTCTGATGATATTCCGTCTTCACCGGGGGCTTTTCCATTTTTAAGCTGCATCAGAGCCAACACGATCTCGTCTTGACTGATGTCCGGCAGTTCCTCGGTCTAGTGGCGTGTCAGGGTGGCTCAAGAATCCTCGATCTCGGCTAAGATCTCCGGCTTCAACAATACGGTCCTCCCATCGTGCGTTATAAGCTTCGTCAGGTGGCTCCTGCCAAGCTGCTGAGTGAATACTTTGGACCCCCCCAGTTTAGACTTCCTGCCAGTGCACTGCATTTTGCAGAACTTGATGCCCTCGTCTCTCAACGTTTCGACCAGATTGTGTAGGGTCTCGTCAGCGTCATCAGTGGGTTCCAAGGCAACAAATCTATTCCTGAGAAGCTGCTAAAACTTCTCAGTGCCCGCAACGATTTTCAGAAAGATTTAGCAAAAAAGGAGAAAGATAATGACACCGAAATAGCTAAGCAGGATGCCAGCATAACGTGTGTCAATTTCGATCTAGAAGCTGTGCTTTATTGCCCTCTAGTCTTAGCAAAGCTATGCTATAAGTCCAAGTTGCTATACTCGGCAATTACCAGTGTCTAATGCCAAGTTAAAGGATTTGCAGGAGATGCTTAGAACTGGTTTGATTCCGGCCACATACTTCAAGTTCTATCAGAATCTACCATCATCCAATAGGGTTAATGACGAAGATATTTCCCTAGCTGCGTCCAGGGCTTCCTACATCACAAGAAGATCAATAAGATAGTGTGTGGATAAAATGTTTGTCAGTTTTCAAAATAAAATTTTATACCATTTAGTATTGAATTTGTTTAGCACATTGGTGAGCGGCGGGAGAAGAGACTCGTTATAATAACAAATGGGCGTATGTGCATAGGTTCGCCTCTAAAAATATTGAACGCAATGAGGCGTATGCGCATACGACCATTTGTTATAACGAAATAAATTTTTGATAGGGGCCTATTAGGGGGTGCATTTCGAAATTTCGAAGTTTCGTAATTTCGAAATTCGTAGCCTTTTTTGACCATTTTTCAATTTCGAAATTGGTGGCCGCAAATTCGAAGTTTCGAATTTCGCGGAACGCGTGTGCTGTGCATGAAAGAGTGAAATGCGAGCTCTGATTGGTTTACTACGCTCGGTTAGCGACATAGACATATATTTATTTGCTGCTGCAGTACAAAACATACATAAGAATATAATTTGAAAAAAAAAGTGATAAAAAGACTGACTGCTGTGTTACAGCAGCAAAAAGGTCTCGACTCAGCATGATTGCCTTACTACTCTGAAGTAGATAGGCGCTGATATTCTGCCGAAACCATTATGATCACAAGACCCTGTGAGGCTTGCAATTAGAGTAAGTAGTGTTTTTTTTGTGTTTATAAATAGTAAGTAATATACTTGAAAACAAATTATAATAAATAATAGTATGTAACTGGTGCGTGTCTGACTGTGTGAAGCGGATATAAATATATACATATTAATATAATTAAATAATCAAAGAAAGTCATAGGCCAATATGTAGGTACCTAACTATGTTGCAAAGCCTAGCAAGAAAACAGTGCACTATGACGGGTCATGGCTCCAGGCAACCCTGTTTTTTGGTGCTCTATTAAATAAGCCTTAAAACGGTTTTTAAAAGTAAACTTTGACTTTAACAATCGCAAGGGTGGTGGGATATTGTTCCAACATTTGGTTGCCTGGTAGCGAAAACTTCCCCTAAACGCTACGGTTTTATAGTTGCTATAGTGCAACAGATTTCTTGTAGGTCTTAAACTGTATTTGCTTTTGAAACTACTCAGTTTTGAGAATAAGTATTCTGGAGAGCCGAACTTCACCACGCCATGTACCAGAACTGCTAAGTGCAAATGCCTCCGCGAAGCCATGTTTAGCGTGTTTGAGTTGTTAATGTATGGCGTGTCGTGCGTTCGCGGTGGGATATCATAGCAGAACCTATAGCATGCATTTTGCACCCTCTGGACAAGGCGAGCCGTTCTCGATAGTAAACGCGGGTCATAAACTAGGTCACCCACCATAGTTAAGCTTTGATAGAACTATCGACTCTTTTCTTAGAAAATTCCTTATTTTATATAGTAGCCTTAGTCTATAAAGGCAATTTCTTGCAATGCTCTTTATGTGGTTCTCAAAGCGAAGACTATCATCAAATAAGATACAAAGATTTCTAGCCTCACGTGTGCGTTCAATACTTTGGCCATGAATATTGATATTTGGTGAATGGCTTGAAATGCTTTCTTTCTATCAAACGCGGTGAACCAAAGATCATAAATTTAGATTTTAAAGGATTAAGAAGAAGAGCATTGTTATGAGACCAATCAGCTATTCGGCCCAGGTCATTCAGTTTGGCAGTACTGCAGATAACATTCCCCGGATCCACTGGCAAGTACAGCTGAACATCGTCGACATATAAATGGTATTTGCAATGTTTGATCTGCCAGCAAATATCAGCACTATAAATGATGAACAGCAGTGGACCCAGGATAGACCCCTGCGGCACGCCACGAACAACTGATTTACAAGATGATGAGAGTGGTTTTCCATTTTGCTTAGTAATCTGCACAAACTGATAACGATTACTTAAGTAGCTATCAAACCATCTAATCGCCGCAGCATCGACTCCATAATATGAAAGTTTTGACAGAAGCAACGGAATACTTATCGAATCAAATGCACGAGAGAAGTCTAGAAGTACTAAAATTGTCCCTAGCCCCTGATCTTGTTCAGCAAGAATGTTATGTTATGTGCGACAATGGTGACGCGGCGCGAGGCGGCGGCGACGGGTGAAGGTGGCAGCGGGGAGCCTTCGCTTCGCGTCTGTCGGTCGCTTCTCATCGCATTTGAGAGCGAGCGTTTGACTAGATCAGTTATATTTGTGTTGGTGAATGACAAGGGCTACAAACAAGTTATTGGAAAAAATACTATCAGAAGTATGGGGCTAACTTAACCACTATAAAAAGGCACGGTAGGTGAAAATCCAGCAAGGTGGCTGAAGGTTACATTGAAGATTCCATACAAAATAAAAGTAAAATTACCAACAAATTAACGAAAACTTTTAAGAGATGATCCGCAACCATCATTTTCAGCTGAAGAAAGCTTCATCCCGTCAGATTTTGTCTATGACCAACAAATCTCACAATCTCAAACTATTAAAATACCCAAAAAACACCTGTCCTTAAAATTTGAAAATTGTTATCATTTCACTATAAACTTTATAAAATGTTTTATTCTTATAATGCCGTTTTTTTCTACTTACCTCACTCGATAAATATCACGTGATACTCAGAATTGGCCCCCTGTATAGAATTAGAGACTCGCAGGTCTCGAGAATAAAAATTATATTGTCTGTCCGAATTTCGAAATTTCGAAATTGAGCTTCCGAATTTCGTAAGCCAGTTTCGAAATTGAAAAATATAGAAACTGCACCCCCTAGGGCCTATGTTAGTTTACGCCTTTTTGTTAAAACTCTTTACGAATATTTTTACAATACGCCTATTTATTATTTTGTTTTTCTGCTTTTGTTTTCTAAAAGAGTTTTACGAACTTTTGCTATAACACGGAAGACGGTAAGAGGGTATACGACAGCTAAAAATCGAAATCTGACCAAATTGGCGGATACGCCCCTATGTTATGATGCCCTCGATATCAACGCAAGCCCAAAATATAATTTTTGCTTACTACCCAATAGTTTAATTAGAAAAAAACTCACAATATAAAATGTTCTTTATACTCGGTTCAATTACCATGCTTATTCTCAAGATGTCAACTTGGGTATTTATTGAGAAATTAAGGTTTTAGCATACGAATAAATAAAAATAGAATAGAATAGAATAGAAATACATTTATTTAGACACAGGTACACAAAAGTATAAAATAAAATAAACAGACAGAAAACAATAACAATTTAACATGGAGGTACGTGATACAAAAAAAAATAAAAAATAAAAAAAGGGTGGTAAGTGACTCTGCCTCCATGAGCCTGCGCCGAAATAGGGGTTGGCTCAGCGTGTGCTGAACAAAAAAAAAATTGTTTTTGCTCAGCGCTGTTTTTCAGCCAAAGACCTTAAATCTGACTGACGAAACGGACAGCAATTCGGTGAAGAAATAATAAAAACAAAAACATAGAATACGGGTTAAATTTAATAGCAGGTAAATGTGTCATGTATTTGTCGTAAGTACTGTGTGAAGTTATATATACATAATAAAATGTTGAATGATGCTGAAATAAGGTTGCAATTTATGCATCAAAAATATTTATTCTTATGGTTTTAGTAAAATTTAGATGTGACATTCAAATTTTTTATATGGAGTAAATGTTGTGGAATCGTGGTAACGAAACAAATTAACGATAAAGTAAGTCCTGAACTTTACCATATGTAAATTTAAAAGTTAAATATTCAGTAGTTAGCAAGTTAAGGCGATCCGGCGAAGTTTATTTGAGGAAGTATATGCCCTTAAGCATCGACCCATCCAACTCAGTCCGGGGATGTAAGTGGCGACTAAGAGAACCTACAAGAGGTAAAGCAGCAAGTTCTTGCCGTGCATTTAAGGGGGCTTCATACCAGGCCATTTTGTGAAAAGGATAGGCATAGGATTTCGCGTTCAAAGGAGCGGGACAGAGCAAAACGCGAGTGCAAAAATCAAGGACGAAAATCAAGATATCTTCTAATTAAAAGTAATCATGTATTTCAAACATTTATTTTGGCGTATCTGTTGCCCTGCCTTTGCTTTATTTTTCAATATAAAAATCAAGTTAGTGACTCATATTTTTTGGAAGAAGAAAACAAATCTAAATATATCAAAATTGAGATATTTTCAATATTTTTTCATCAAACTTATACAACTAATCAAAAAACAATCTTGGCGCTTTTGTACAGAATGAAATGGCATATCAGGTGTAGGAGTTTAAGAATCCTAGATTTCATATTTGAACAGCAGTAGGATATCAAAGACCAGGAAAATATTGTTTTTTCGAAAGACCATGTTATCACTAATCCGTCTGCCAAGCGTGGTCAAGGGAGCCACGTTCAGCAGTGGACGTTTGCGAATATTAGGTGTATATTAGTAATAAGTAGGCAGAAATGAATGCGCACTAATATCCGCGCTTACACAAAACAACTGAGCTATAATTAGTAATTGGTTAGGCACAGATAAAGCCACAATAGACCCTCGCTAACGTTGAATTATGTCAGCGTTCAATTGTTTAAACTATTAATTGGGTTAATTGACCCGACACAGCAATTAAATAGAACTATAGAACAATGCAAAGAACACTCGCTAGACGCGGCCACTACATTAAAATGCCTATTCTGTATGAATTTTGTTTGTAGGTTTGTAGAACATAATAACATTTCTATTATTTTTTTTCTATTTATAAAGCTTAATGATATAACTCTGAAGACTGAATTTTTATATTTTAAGCCTGTCTTCTTCCATCGTTGGGTTTATTCTGTACTCATTTTTTACGGAATTTTGTTTGTAGGTTTGTAGAAAACAGAACATTTCCATTATACTGACTGAACTCTGAAGACTGACTTATAAGCCTGTATTCTTTCATCGTTGGGTTCAGGCCTCTATAATACCGCTGCTGTTAATTTTTTCTTACTAACTTCGTAAGTAATTGATCAATCTTTACCTCCAATGTTTGTTTTATGCATGTAGAAACCCTCAATGTGTGTTTTGACTATGTAAAACACGAATGAAGCCGAGGGCATGAGCCACTCCACCAAAAAAAATGCGGGTAAGCTCGCTAATGACATCAATGACATCCTCTTGACATACGTCGGCTGTCACTGTCAACTGTCAAATGAATTTAGTGCATCGACTATTGTGCCAGGAATTCACATTTACATCGAGAAAAACAAGAAAAAGAAGACAAACAAGAAAAAACGTAATTGCATTCGACAAATGTCGAGATAAGCCGGCTTTAAATACACTTGTTTTACTTGTAAGAGATAATACTTTAAATTATAAAGACAGATGGCATTGTAAAACTCGTTTTAGCAAACTATATCGACTATTTAGCGGTCTGATAGCCGTCGCGACGTTTGTCTTGTTTTGACTTGTGACATTTGATATTAAATGTAAAGAAACATAGATAAAATTTTCGTTATTATAGTTTTATCTATCAGTTCCCTTTATTATGGCACATTCCCGACACACACTACCGCCACATTATTTATTCTTATATACATGTATTTACGTTACACAAAGGAATTATCTCACGAGGGGTAATGACCATAATCAGGGGGGTTGCGTCCAGCAGTGGACCATTATAGGCTGTTGGGGTGAGGTGAAAAGAATTATCGAAAATACATTGAGCAGTTTGTAATACTTACTAGTATAATGAGCTATTATTCAATGCCGCTATATTTTGATTAGTTTAGACAGAAATACGAAAACAGAGTCACCAAAAGCAACTTGTCTAATAATATCTTACCTGCTTCATTACCGTATAACTTTTTGTTAAATTATCACATCAAAACTTTAGTAACATAGAAAAATGCAGCTTTAATTAGAGTTTTGAAAATGCAATGGTCGCAAAATGTGTTTGGTAGGTAGGTATTTAGTTTTCCAACTACAGCGACGAAATACATATTTATATAAAACGTATATATATAGGCGGCGGCGCTAGTGTGAGCCTAGCGTGTGAGCGTAGATAACTTCTGCCTGAGGGTTTATTCAAGTTCCACCTGGATACCAAACATAAAAAATAAATAACACTTCTATCTTATCACATCCATCAGTCCATCCAACGCTTTTACAGTTCACTTTTTTCTATATACTTCTTGCTGGTAAGGGACTGTTATAGAACCAAGGTGCCTGATCAAGCCTTATGTGTGGTGTGGTGGAGGCTTAGCTAATAAGCCACTTGGACCATTGCGGCTTCATTATAAGCGAAGAGCGAACACTTCTTTTGCGCCATCTTCTGTTGATTTGATAGGTTCAGCCACAACAGGCTCAAAATTTGTTAGAAAATTGAGCATGGCTGTATGTCGATCTGCATTTCAAATTGACAAACCCTGTCCATTTCAAATGCTGAGTAAATTTTTCGTAGTATTTCCATGGTCATCGCCAACAGAAACGACATAGCTGAAACTAGAGCGGAGTACGGAGTGGCAAAAGAATTTAGGGGTCATATCCAGCAGTAAAATCGGGCTATATATCATGATGAAGATCACCAAAAGACTAAAATACCACGTTCCTCTAATTTCGTAACACAAGAAATTCACGCCACTCAAATTACGTTCTTCAGCGTTAATGAAATAAACAGCAACCTGCACTAAATGTTGACACCTCCTAATTCACATTTAGCAGCATTTAGTGGAGGTGAGAATTTAGTGGTTGTCAAAGTTTACTGCGCTGGTGTCTAGGTGTCTAAGTGAAGGTTGTTATGAACTAGACGTACGTTAAAACCACTAGATAATTTTGCATTCCACTGCTACCTAGAAGACATTATAATATTAAAAAACTTGTCCAAGGTACGTATTATGAAGCTGTGCTCAGTCATCGGTCTATGCTTGAGTAACGCTTCTGCAGTAAAAAATCGTTACTTAAGTAATAAGTCAATAATAATTAATAATGCTGGACAATACAGACAGCATTACCTAGCCCCAAGCTAAGCAGAGCTTGTATTATGGGTACTAGATAACTTACATACATAGATATTTTTATATACATAGAAAACGACCAAAACACCCTGAACAAATGTCTGCAGATCGTACGTACCTACATTTGTTGGGAATCGAACCCGCAACCTCCAGCGTCAGGCAGACCTTCGCCCACCGCGCCACAGAGGTCGTCCGATAACCGAGCAAGCTTATATAATACGGGCCTTAGTGTTTTTTTTTAGCCTAAATAAATATAGCTAATGAAATCTAAATCGCTTTATATTCTAAATACAGCACCCATATGGCTTCAGGTATTTTAGTATTATTATGTATTACTACTAGCAGCTGTCTGCGGCTACACACGCGCTTTTCAAATAGCCTATGTCCGTCCCGGGATTTCATTTACCTCCCTGCCAAGTTTCATTGAGATCCGTTAAGGCGCATACCCCACCTAAACTAGCGCCACCACCTACTTTATGTTATTATTCCGTTTAACAAAGGAATTTTCAAAAACCCACAAAGGAGACATTGATCTAGGATAGCTTTTTTTCATTTAAAGTCACATAAAATACTTTTTTTTACTTTGCTTTTAGCTGACATGTTAAAAAAATATACATTCGTTATTTTTCGCAAACAGTAGCTTTAATTGGCACTTATAATAAGTAGTTTTGTTATACGACGAATTAAAGTGCTGTTCGCTATTTTTACAGTGTTGTCTTAATCTTCCTGCTAAAATCATTTTTTTTTTGTTTAAATTACTTTTGTATTAGAGATATGTAAATATTAGATAAATGTTTGCCGGCACATTTTATGCTAATCCAATAGAGTGGATTATCAAAACCGTAGTTTAAACAGTTTTATCTATAGCCGTTGGGAAGTGATTGTCTTGGCGACAACGGTATTGTCCGACCGCGGGTATCGAACTCACGAACACGTGGGTGTTTGTTGACCCGCGTGGGTGCGGTTACCTTACTTTTATGTAAAATGTCAGGTCACAATGTATTTTAAGCAGATTATAATTAGCAGAGATGAGCGAGGATATGTAAGGTATCCAAAACAGAACATCTGTTTTGATTAATTATTTATATAAAATAGAATATTAATATTTAATACGTAATAAAAAATCCAAATAGAATATGTTAATTGATTTTCCCACGCTGAGATAAACTAATAAGAAATGAATAGCTAATCGGGTAGGTAGTTAAATCAAATCGCTTTAAATCAAACTGCATAACTAAATCAACAATTAATGCTGGATTATTTACACAGCATTATCTAGCCCCAAGCTAAGCAGAGCTTGTGTTATGGGTATTAGATAACTGATTAATACATAATATAATACAGTAGTATTTAATACATTTCTAGACAGTTGAAAGAACAGGGTGTAGATTATTATTGTCACTATAACAACAAATAGAAATGTAATAAATGTATAAATAAGAGGTCCTATGTCCATCCAATCAAAGCTTGGGACGAGTTTTGCTCCAACTCGAAAACTAACATTCTAACAAGGTAAAGGTTTCTTGTTCGCTTCTTTACTTTACCTTAAAAAGATTGAAGAGGACAAAAAATCAAAGTGATCACTTTATATCTTACTTTTACTTATGTAATCTGAGTTTTTGTGACGTGTCCAAGAGTCCTGTAAGGTCTAAAGGAAATAAAGCACTTTGAATTTTGAATTTTTGAATTCCATACCAAGTTGAGTAATACCTACCGCAATGTCGGGCGCGGTCAGTTCTTGGGTGTGTGACCGAGTCATGATTTTGTGACATTATCTTTACACATATTGCCGACAATTATAAAAACATACAGACGGTTGTAAAATTAACTGACAACTGGTCAACTGGTGATGCTGGTCGTTTTCTATGTAAAATAAAAAATATCTATCTATGTATTGTATTACTGACGACCTCTGTGGCGCGGTGGGCGAAGGTCTGCCTGCGACGCAGAAGGTTGCGGGTTCGATTTCCGCCTCGGGACAAATGTGTGTACGATCTGCAGACATTTGTTCAGGGTGTTCTGCACTGAAAAAAAAAACAGTAACAGAAACTGGAATTCCATTAAGAGCAACCGGTTTGCAACGTTAAAATGGAGCCATCTGTTTATACCAGTTAGCATAACTGTAAAAAAACAGTTAAGGTAAAACAGTAAATGTTACTGTCAGAAACAGTTATACATTTCATAACTGTTTAAACAGTTATACATTTCATAACTGTTTAAACAGTTACTTGATTAACTACTGTTTGAAACAGTTAATGATTTATTAGATATTTTACTATATATTTTACTGTTGAGCAACAGTTTCTTTAACTGTGCCTTGAGATGTTTTAAATGTTTCTATACAGTAACGGGTACTAAGGACACAGTTGTATATACTTATTGCACACAGTTACTGGTACTGTAGCAACATTTATTTCTACTGTTGAGTATCAGTTTCTGTTACTGTGCCTTGAGTTGTTTTAAATGTTTTTATACAGTAACGGGTACTAAGGGCACAGTTGTGTAAACTTATTATACACAGTAACTGGTACTGTAGAAATATCTGTTTCTACTGTTTAGTATCGGTTTCTTTAACTGTCCCTTGAGTTGTTTTAAATGTTTCTATACAGTAACGGGTACTAAGAACACAGTTGTATCTACTTATTGCACACAGTTACCGGTACTGTAGCAACATTTATTTCTACTGTTGAGTATCAGTTTCTGTGACTGTGCCTTGAGTTGTTTTAAATGTTTCTATACATTAACGGGTACTGAGGACACAGTTGTATATACTTATTGCACACAGTTACCGGTACTGTAGCAACATTTATTTCTACTGTTGAGCATCAGTTTCTGTAACTGTTCCTTGAGTTGTTTTAAGTGTTTCTATACAGTAACGGGTACTAAGGACACAGTTGTATATACTTATTGCACACAGTTACCGGTACTGTAGCAACATTTATTTCTACTGTTGAGTATCAGTATTTGTAACTGTTCCTTGAGTTGTTTTAAGTGTTTCTATACAGTAACGTGTACTAAGGACACAGTTGTATATACTTATTGCACACAGTTACCGGTACTGTAGCAACATTTATTTCTACTGTTTAGTATCAGTTTCTGTAACTGTGGCTTGAGTTGTTTTAAATGTTTTTATACAGTAACGGGTACTAAGGGCACAGGTGTGTATACTTATTGTACACAGTAACCGGTACTGTAGAAATATTTGTTTCTACTGTTTAGTATCGGTTTCTTTAACTGTCCCTTGAGTTGTTTTAAATGATTCTATACAGTAACGGGTACTAAGGGCACAGTTGTATATACTTATTGCACACAGTTACCGGTACTGTAGCAACATTTATTTCTACTGTTGAGTATCAGTTTCTGTAACTGTGGCTTGAGTTGTTTTAAATGTTTTTATACAGTAACGGGTACTAAGGGCACAGTTGTGTATAC
The DNA here is from genome assembly GCA_946478455.1 of Eupithecia vulgata. Taxonomy (NCBI): domain Eukaryota; kingdom Metazoa; phylum Arthropoda; class Insecta; order Lepidoptera; family Geometridae; genus Eupithecia; species Eupithecia vulgata. Next base: position 2,412,838 of record OX297869.1, on the reverse strand, counting down.
TTATTGTACACAGTAACCGGTACTGTAGCAATATTTATTTCTACTGTTAAGTATCATTTTCTTTAACTGTGCCTTGAGTTGTTTTAAATGTTACTATACAGTAAAAGGAACTACGGGTCCAATAGAAAATACTTCACAAATACAGTTGAAGATTATTGCTGCTACAGTACCTATGTATCTACAATTGTGTGAAAAAATAAGTATTACTTATTTTCACACAATTGTAGACACTGCACTGTACTGACACTGTAGCAGTAGTATCTTCAACTGTATTAAGTGAAGTATTTTCTACTGGACCTGTAGTACTCCAAAACATTTCAAGGCCCAATTAAAAAAGCAGATACTCAACAGTGCAAATAAATGTTGCAACAGTACCGGTTAAAGTATATAGAACTGTGCCCTTAGTACCCGTTACTGTATAGAAACATTTAAAACAACTCAAGGCACAGTTAAACCACCTAAGAGAAATTAAACAATGTAAAATTATTATTACTTTTTTATTTATGTATTTAAACATAAGTATTTTTAATAACGAACTTATAATGAAATATTTAGCATAGAAACACGTAAGGTTATTGATCAAGAGTAGGGGCATACATTCTACTTTTCTCAGGCTCTTACATAATGTTGCAAAAAAATTACATAAATTTATACGTGTTAATGGTAGTCCGCCATACCGCAAATTACAACTATCTCAAAACTTTTCAAATTCTCAATTATAATGAATTAGCTCTCTAAGGGTACATACACACGGACGGCAAGTTGCGACGGCAACCGTCGACATGTCGTCGATAACGTGCCGTCCATGTATATGCGCTCTTAGTGAGACAAACATTGTGTATCTACCTAATAAAGTTTAACATACTACAAGTAAACAACACTACAGACGTTCTTGTTAGACAAAACATTAGATAGTACAATAACAAAGGTAGGTGTAGGTACTTATAATTAAATATTTAGCATATAAACACTTTAGATTATTGATCCAGAGTTTGGGCATACATTCTACTAGCTTCTAGGGCTTTACTGCATGTTTACGATTCCTAATACAGAATGTCGGTCCCAATACCAAACATCTTGTATAAAATATAAAAGATTAGAAGAACAGAGAAGGTGAAGAGGTCGATCCTACTATACAGCACCAGGATCATTGAAACAAAGATAGGAAAATAAGGTGACCACCTTTACTAATTAGCAGTCGACTGAACGAACTGCTAACTCGAAGGCATGGGTATAACCAGAAGGGTTAATCCGTGTAAGTGGTAGTCCGCCATCAAAGCAAATTGCAGCTATCTCAAAACTTTTCAAATTCTGAATTATAATGAATTATCATCCAATACAACATACCTTGCTGTAATTTTATCTAGAGACCCAGAAACAATTATGTAAGGCTGGACAGTTATCCCTAGGTGTTTATATGTTGCTTGTCGTTCTTTACGTGCTTCGTTTAGCAGTTTTTTATATTCAATGTGAAGTATGAAACTTTCTCGAACTTCTGATGCAGATTTTTTCTTTTTTTTTCATGTGTCCCAAGATATGTGGAATCAACATAAGCGCAGCAAGCGTGCCTGTCTCCGGATCAGCATCTGTAAAAATATTAAAGATTTAACTTTCGAAATCAAGCTGTAAAGTATAGATAGGTAGTACTTATTAGACCTTACATCAAACTACTACAGCCTTTCCAAAATGGCTATAACAACACTACGCGAATGAAGTGGCAGACGTCCCTAATTTTCATTTGATACGCAAATCTTATCAAGATCTATTATAGTCCGGTCAAATTAGACCAATTAATAAGAGTGAAGTTACATAAATTCCCATCAAGCTGAAAATGAGTAAACTTGTTCAAAACATAATTAAAAACATAATTTCAAAATTCCCCATTGTTCCGGTACATGGAAAAAAGTTACTCAAGTCAAAGGTAAAAAAATGGGTTTTTCGTGATTTTCTTCAAAACGGTAAGTTTTATCACCCCAAGCTTAGGCCTTTGCCCAACTGTGGGACATCATAGGCTAACTGTAACCTTAGAACACTACATAGATGAACACTGACCTTCAGAAAGTTGTTTTAGTTCCGACACAAATGTTTTTCCTCCCATAATTTTTACGGAGAGTAGCTTCGTCTTGAGCAATGGAAACCTATTTTGAAAGATGAGGTCGTTCTCAGGATACCATCTGTTGAAATCTTCTATGAGCTGGAAAAATAAATGTTAATTGACTGAACTGAAATTACTTCAGTGAATTACTAATATATTATATTATGTAATGTTCATGTCACATCACACACACATCAATAGCCCCTTAATAATATGTCCACTGGTGGACAGATTCTCCTCCAAACTTTAGTCGACTTTTACGACTCCGTGCGCTGAGTTTGAATGAATAATTATTATAGATGAATTAAGTATTATTATTATAAGCACCTAAAATTAAGTAACACTTACTAATTTTAGCCCCAAGAGCGTTTTAGACATGGAAAGTCATTGATATTATGTCTGTGCTTTTTTTTCTGACAATATTCTTTGTAGACGAATTTCATTAGTTTTTTGTCATTTTTCAGCACAAAGGGCTTGTCTACAGATTATTTGAGCCACTCCCAACATTCTTCTATCTCCTGTTTATTCAATTTCTGGTCAACTTCGGTTAGGTACTGTGATCAAATCCTCTTTGTTTATTGCAGGCCTCTGTGATGCGAAATTTCAGGAGTTAATGATTTTATCAGGGAACGACGTGCTCTTGGTTGATATACATGATTTCTACGGTATTTAGCTTTTAAATTTGTAACTGCATCAAATAATCGTCCATGGGCCCGTCCTGGTCCCTTTATCGCTGTGTAGTAGATATTACTATTTTCTGCTGGAAATGGTTTTGCTGAAAATGAAAATATAAGTTATTGATACATGATTGTGAATAGATATGTATATGATACTACACAAATCAAAGAAATACTTTTTAATGAATCTATTACAAAATATGGTATTGCGATTCTCAAAAATCCTAGGTACTGCAACTGTTTCTTTTAACTTACATAATGCAAAGATTTATTACTTAATAAATAAATAATGCTGGACAATCACACAATAAATTCACCGTATGTCCTTATAATTTTCTTATGATAGGTACTTAAGTAATTGGAGGCCTCGTTCCTACTTGTACCCTATGTATGTATGTATGTATCATAGGTGGGTGCCTCTGACTACATAAGTATTAAAAAAATATAAGGACAATCGGTGAACGCCTGTTAAAGATGTATGACCCATTTAGACCCTTACTTAGATCCCGCTATCTCGTTAGATCCCCGATTTCATCTGACGTCATATAGCCTATAACCACTGGGGCGTTGAGAAGAATCATTAGACACTTCATTTGTTGAAATCGGACTTGTAGTTTCAGCGCTACGTGGGAACAAAAAACGGCTACATACAAACATACAAAGGGAAACAAAAAAAAATCTCATAACCCTCCTCCGTTGGTAGTCAGGTAATAAAAAGTTTGTCACATAGCCTGATGCATTATTTTGTAATAGTTTATGTGCATCTGTGATAAGAAAATACTTACTTGACCCAAGTTATCTTCTCGTACTAATGTTCGAGCTTGTTTCTACGCAGTTATTCTTTGTTTCAATTTTGCCTGGAGTCCAAATGCAGGGATAAGGGTTCTGATTTGATAGTCATCTAGTAACTCTAATGCTTCTGCATCAACCAGATTTTCTGAAAACAATAAACTCATATTACTACAAGCAATTATCTGGTTTTTAGCACTAATTAATTTGCTAAACATTAATAAAAACAACAATATCCGTGCAGGATTTGTAATATTAGTAATAATAAGTATTTTGATTAGTTGATACCACCAGTAAAGCATTGTTATTCCTATGTTATTATTATAATCCTTCATTTGAAGATCGTACAAACATTTGGCGGGAATCGAACTCGCACCGCTACTGCACCGCTACCGCAGGCAGAGCGCGCCACAGAGATCATCATCATAAATATTCTATAGCTATATTTGTCCTGCACCACACCACAAGCTTATCTATAATAAATTTCGTTCGTACCGTGTAACCATTAGAAGTAGGTAGGCAGTTCATCAATATTTGCCATTACTCGTATGATCCATCTCCCTGAAATACCTACTAGATAATATATACAGTGCATTTTATCATATGCCTAATGCTATGGCCTATGAGTTAGTAGGTGGCCTATAATATTTAGGTAGGTAGATACCTAACCTAACCCGGTAACATCAAAGGAATCTAACGTTTTCGTTGGTTTGGCCGGTGCCTGTAGCATAAATTCATAATGAAAATTTTTTGCAATGAGGTCCGCATTGGCACCTTTGGCACGTCCACGTATCCAATTTTTTTTGTACGAAATCGTATCAGATAGATAAAGCGCACCAATGATTTAAATCTTTGGAAGAAATAGAAGAAAATCAGTGCTGCGTCGCGCAGTTCCATTGCATTGACACATTTACATAACCTACAATACAAAAGAAATTTAGACTTACCACGAAAAATATCAAAGCCCCACCGTGAGAGTAATTCCACTGTCTCTGTCTCATCATCACTCATCTTCCTTCCAATTCAAAACACTCACAAAGATTTATCAGGCAACGCGCAGGGACGAGGAAAGGAAATTTCCCTCGTCCCTGAGACAACGCATGTACGATGGCCGGCCACGCGATTTAAAATGGCCGGCTCGGCGCGGCGTGCGCGTCGCGGCGTGTGCGCTAGTGTTGCCAGGTGCAAAAGTTGATAATGGTACTCCAAAAACTATTGTATGGGTAGCGGCACGTTAACTGCGCATGGGTACTGTCGCACATTAATTAATATAACATAATTAATTAATATAACATATAACATTAATTAATTATTAGCTAAATAACGTTAATGACATTATTTTAATGGACTGTCAAATAGTGCCAATGTTAGCGCTGAACAAAATGTGGAGGATAGCTGCGCATGAGTACTGTCGCGCACGCAAATAATATTACTTATACTTTAATAAATAGTTTATCTCCAATTCCAATGTCTAAAGTTTTATAGTAGGTAACTAAGACACAATTTTAACAAGTTTACGGGGAGTAGAAAAATAAAAACATTATCTGTTAATTTAACAATACAATTAAGAACGCGAATGTACACAGGATGTGCGCGGGGCTACGCACGCTATGACGCTAGCCCCCATCAAGTACATTAATTTTTACTTCTGCGCAATAACGGTCACCGCTAAAGTTTCGTGCCGCTACCTATACTACTAACTACAAAAAAAGCGGGAAAAATTAATTTGCCGCAAATCGTAAACCATCTTCTATGAACTCATGATAAAACTTTTTGGGAGCATTTGGGAAAATACGAATTTTTGTCCAAAAAATCTGCATTTTCCCAGCTGCTCCAAAAATACAAATGAATCAAAGTTGAAATTAGCATAAGTTTGTAGAAAATGGTTCACGATTTGCGGCAAATTACGTTTTCGTCCAACAAGGCCATCCAGCCTTGTCTGACTGATGTAGATATTGATAGATTAATCAGTAAGTTTGCAGCTAAAGGGTTGATACCTAAATGATAAATTTATTTTATTGCTGTTTAACTAGGTGGTAATCATGTAAATAAAAAAAGTTGTTCTATCAAATTTGAAAAAGGTAGAACTGCGTAGGCGAATTCATTGTTAAAAAGCTCGTGTAAAAGTGGAACATTTGGCAACACTGGTCCGTGCATGCGCGCCGTCCGGGCACTCCGGGCGTCCGGCCCGCCATTGCTAAGGAACACGTTCGGACCTGTTTGCTTTTAACTGCCTAAACAGTTGTTTTTAATGAAAGGAAATTAGGAAACGTTGTTTTACCTGACTAAGATATTGAGTTGACCAATTATAAGGAATGATATGGCTCCTTGTCTTAATAAATAGGTACTGCACTCAAATCAAATACTTACGGTAAGTATAGGTACCTACCTAGTACCTACTACCTGAACTAGCCTACTAATCTTGGTTCTGTACTAGTGTGCTTTGGCCAAAGTTCGACTGACATTTAAAATAAGAAAAAGAAGTACCTAGTACCTACCTACTTATGTAGGTTGCTCGTTGGCAAACTCCGACCGGTGGGCTACGTTACGAACAACCATCGTGCCAGGCATCGTGCAAACATTTGTCCTAAGGTGGGAATCAAACCCGCAACTTTCTGCATCGAAGGTGGATCTTCGCCCACCACGCCACATCGGTCGTCACCACAATAATAGTATTGTCACACTATTATTGTGTATTGTGTATTTGTAGCACTTTTAGGCATTTTACCATTGATGAAAAAAACTAGGTAGGTAAGTAAGTAGGTACCTACCTAGTTAACTACAGATAAAGGGACAAGTGACAAAAGTGTCATGTTTGTAAACAATCTACTTATAAATCTTTCCGCGCACGGAATACCTAGACTAGAGTTTCTTTCATCTAAGCATTATTATTACTATTACTAGTAATAGTAGGTACTTCAATTACTAGTAATAGTAGGTACTTCAATACATAGGACGATTTTGCGACAGTACTACTTACCTACCAACTACCAAGCGATTGGTTAGAAGATTTCGAGCCCCGGTTTGCGCACCGTAAGTGAACTTGGAGAGAATGCACGCACATGTTCATGAGTTTCCGCTTGAGAGAAAATGGAAGCAGATAGGTAGGTAGGTACCTACCGATTTTATGGACCAATAGCTCTCCTCTCCTCTCGCTCACCTCCAGGTGTTTCTTTTCATACCTAGGTAGGTACCTAGATAGTTACTACCTTTATTTCCTTCGATCAAAAATAATTACGATTTAATTAAGCTACCTACTACAATCACACTAATATTGTAAATGCTAAAGTTTGTATGTTGAGATTTTTGGCTGGATGTTTGTTATCTCTTCATTTCAAAACTATGAATGGATCGGGCTGATATTTTGCACACAGGTAGTTCTAAGCCTTGAATAGAACAGGTTTGTACTTTTTTCCCATAAATCAGTTCCCATGGGATAGAGGAATAACGAATAACCTTATACAACGCGTGCGAAGCCGCGGGCAGATACTTGTAACCTAATAAATAAAAACAGCACTTGCTCTTTCTTTATTCTGTTTTTCGTTATACCTATATAATGCTACCAGGTCTTGTCTGTGGCCTCGCTGCTCGCTTGGACAAAAAGTAGATACCTACCTATCTGTACGATATCCTGGATAGGGGAGCTCGATGACATGAGTGATACGACCGCTGGTTGGTTACACATTGTTTACTGTTTAGTGTAGATTATATCTGGCTACATAGTACGGAAGTCTCTCCTCGCAAGTCCTCATCATCATTATCAGGCTATTATATGCCACTGCTGGACAAAGCCCTCCCCTAATGAGCGATTTAGCGCCCTGTAAACAGTAAAAGCAATTGACTTACCTAACAAAATAGAAACTTTGATGTAACTGCAACAAAACTTTAATTTTATTGATCATTAATTTTTAGGAATCAGAAAATTTTAATGTTTTAAGCAGTATGAGTACCTACTTGTCTTAGCTGTAACTATAATAATAATAATAATAAAAACTTTCAATTTACTGATCTTTCATTAGGAGGTAATATTAAAATCACTAAATGGAAACGTTTTCAACAGTAAAAGCAGTTGACTTATCTAAATAAATGGAACGTTGAAGTAACTGCAACAAAACTTTAAATTTACCGACCTTTCATAAGGAGTAAAATATTAAAATCAGTAAATGGAAATGTTTTAAACAGTTAAAGCAATTGACATTATTATCTAACTAAAATAATAGAAACGTTGATTTAACTGCAACAACACTTAAATATTACTAATCATTCATATGAAGACATCAGTAAGTTTAAATGTTTTAAGCAGTTAGAGTATTTGTCTTAGCTGTAACTGTTTGAAAACTTTAAAATAACTGCAACAAAACTTTAAATTTATCGATCTTTCATTGGGAGGTAAATATTAAAGACAGTAAATGGAAATGTTTTAAACAGTAAAAGCAGATGACTTAAATAACTAAATAGAACGTTGAAGTAACTGCAACAAAACTTTAAATTTACTGATCTTTCATTTAGGAGGTAAATATAAAAATCAGTAAATGGAAATGTTTTAAACAGTAAAAGCAATTGACATATCTAACTAAATAGAAAAGTTGATGTAACTGCAACAACACCTTAATATTACTAATCATTCATATGGAGATATCAGTAAGTTTAAATGTTTTAAGCAGTAAGAGTACTTTTCTTACCTGTAACTGTTTGAAAACTTTAAAATAACTGCAACAAAACTTTAAATTTATCGATCTTTTACTGGGAGGTAAATATTAAAGACAGTAAATGGAAATGTTTTAAACAGTAAAAGCAGTAGATTTGTATAACTAAATAGAAATGTTGAAGTAACTGCAACAAAACTTTAAATTTACCGATCTTTCATTAGGAGGTTAATATAAAAATCAGTAAATGGAAATGTTTCAAACAGAAAAAGTAGTTAACTTAGATCCAATTAAGATGAAACGTTGAAATAACTGCACAAAACATTTATTTTACTGATTTTTCATTTGGAGGTACTTTTAAAATCAATAATTGTGAAATGTTTAAAACGGTAAAGCAGTTTACTTAACTCTAACATAGTACAAACGTTGAAGTTACAGCAACGAAACATTAATGTTCCTGATTATTTCGTTTGGAGGTAACTTGTAAAACAATAAATCCTAATGTTTTAAACAGTAAAAGAAGTTGACTTAGACCTAACTAAGTAGAAGCGTTGAAATAACTGCCACAAAACTTTTATTTTACTGATCTTTTGATTAGAGGTACTTTTAAAATCAGAAATTTTTAATGTTTAAGACAGTAAAGCAGTTGACTTAACTCTAAGTAAGTTTAAACGTTGAAGTAACTGCAACGAAACATTAATTTTACTAATATTTCATTTGGAGGTAACTTTTAAAACAATAAATTCTAACTTTTTAAACAGTAAAAGTAACTATTTCATACTGAAGGTGAGTTGAAACATTGAAATAACTGCAGGAAATGTTAAGTTTACTGCTTATTTATTTGTGGGTAATGTCTTACACAGTAAAAGTAAATGTTTAAAACAGTGCCTATTACTGATGTGTCGGTAACTGAGTTAAATTGTTGAAATTACTGTCGATGATACGTTGTTTTCATTGACTAAACACTTCCTGTAAATGTTCAAACAGTTATATTTACTGTTTGCCTCCTAACTGTTTTTTTTCAGTTGCCGTAACGTCGTAAAATAAGTAAATCTCACTTATAAATCCGTTGTAACAACTGTGTAAAATCTAACTGTGCACTTTTTGCACACAGTTAGAATTTATTTTTTTCAGTGTGGTCGTTTTCTATATATAATAAAATATATCTATCTATGTATTGTATTATATTATGTATATCAGTTATCTAGTACCCATAACACCAGCTCTGGTTAGCTTGGGGCTAGATGATGCGGTGTGAACTGTCCAGCATTATTTATTTATTTACTACTTAGGTACTAGATAACTAACATACATAATATTATGTTAGTTATCTAGTATCCATAACACAAGCTCTGCTTAGCTTAAGGCTTGATAATGCTGTGTGAACTGTAAGCATTATTTATTTATTTATATTTAACAAATTTAACTTTAACAATAACAACACTTGTCTCAGTTAAAAAGTACAATGACTGAAAACCGGTCCAATATCAAGTTATTTGAGGAGTAATGACGATTTCATTGGCCGTAAAGCTTGTGCCATCAATGTATATATTTATGTGTTCTTGATTTCTCGAGTCATTTCGCGTTCGGATCCGAGTGTTAAAACGACATAACGCGAAATTAAGTAGAGCTTGGAGTATTAGCGGAGCGGTTGACATGACATGTTTCTAAATCACATTATATTTAGACTAACTTAGACTAGGAAATAGGATAGGAACTATGTATGTATTAGTGCATAAGTGATATAATTATAAAATTACTAGAGGTTTATTTTCACTTCTTCAGTTCTACTTGTGGACCAAAAAATTAAAAGAATTAAATGTATATCATTTTATTTCTTATTTGATAATAATTACTATTTATAAAACTGTTTGAAAAATTTGACTTGCCTAAGTGCTTATTTTGTAAGCCTAAAGAAATAAACGTTATGGATTTGAGTAATCTAAGGAAAGAAATTCGGGTGACTTTCTTTCTCGGCTAAGTGGCCCCGAAGTAAACGTTAACCGCAGCCCGCTTCGCTCATCGCTTAGCTTGTGGGAATCACAAGTCTAAGAATACAACACAGCTGTGCCGAACAGTTCTATGGCTCGTAAATTTGGGGATAGTTTTACGTACAATTAAGTGTGAAATTATTAGCAATTATTTATAATTGATTTGTTGTGAGGGTCTTCTCTTCTGGTCAATCTTAGATCCCTAACCGTCGGGCATAATGTCACGGACACGGTTGGGGTTCGTATAAGATTTTGTATATCTATACTTTTTGTATTATATACGATATATTGCACATCTGGATACAGAAAAACATAACATGAAAACATAAATACAGAAAGTTGTACAATGAGCGGTCTTATCGCTAAGAGCGATCTCTTTCAGGCAACTTTTGGATGGATGGACAACTATAGAGACTTTTTACTTTAACCAAACGGGAATAACACAAAACGCTCATAATAATTCCAATCAAATCTAAACAGCCTATTGGATCCCATTTAGACAATGGTGACATAAATCATTCCTGTTCCAATGTTCCGACGAAACACAAAAGAGGAGTAGGTTTTATGTTCAGATAGAGTATCTACATTTTTTCATGAATCTCCGTCGATTTCTGCGGCAATTATGGACCGATATAAAAAATCATTCGCTATTGTATGGAAAATGATCCCGACATACAATTATTTTTCGACGAATTAGTTTTCGTCCCTAAAAACTTAAATAAACGTCAATAGTAAGGAACTTTAAGTTTATTTTTAGTTTTTCTAAAAAAATCAACAAAATTTTCAGCGAAAACAGACTCAAAACAAATAAGGTCTCTCTTGCAATAATTCCAAACCAGCATTGGCTATTTAAACACGAGGTCACGGTCAGATCATATGACAACCGAGGTTATTCAACTCGAGATAAATTATATATGTAAAATAAACTGCGTTTCCGCAGACTGTGATAGAGCTCGATCATAAATTATAGAAAATACTAGTTTCTGCCCGCGACTTTGCACGCGCTTTCCCGAGATAAAAACTAGCCTATGTCCGTCCCTGAGATACCATCTATCTCCCAGCAAAAGAATAACAATCATGATACATTACATACAAAATGAACCCACACACGTCATGCAGCAAAGAGAAGTATCTTAAGATACCTTGCAAGTTTGGACACTTTGTACTGTTTTTTTTTCTATCTTCAATTAACCATTCTATCATTGTAAATAGGTAAATATCGCAATATAAATAAATTGAGTTATTTTTTTTATAATTTTCGGGCTCATAAAAATTATTAATAATAATAAATAAGTGATCAGCATTCAGGACAGGAAGGCCGCATGGGAGATTCTTCAAGGTTCTCACAGGACCAGATGTAGAATAGAATAGAATAGAATATATATTTATTTCTTACAAAACTTACACAGAATACAGATGTTAACCTAAGAAATAGAACTTAAACAAATAAAATAAATTAAAATAAGTGAAACAATGGAGTCTTAAAACGAAGTGTAAGCTAAGTAACAAATTTGGTTCTGACTCAGCATAAGTTGGTTGACTAGCAGGCTAGCAACCAACGCTGGTCTTCCGTCAGAACCACTTGTTAGCGTTACGGACCAATTACTCACAACTAGGGCATGGCGGTATTGGGCTAAATTACAATACCGGTAATTTACCGGTATCCAAATTCTTAAAACCGGGATCCCGGTTTTTCGGTATTTTTTCGGTAGTACACTTTAAATACTAAAATATCAGAAAAAAATAAACTAAATTTAATAGGTATTGTTTTAGACTGAATAAATGTACCAAGAAATGTTATTTAAAACCAGCTTAACTTTTATTGACAATTTTAAATGGTCCTTACTAGTATAATTATGGTCTTTCTTTTACTTAAACAATCAAATCCAGTTTAAATATCTATTAGGATGGAAAGGCCTGCTACCTGTATCCCTGCCTGTCAAATTTGGGAGCTTAGGTATTCGCAAAAATGTAGCCCTGACGTCGTTCCTGACTTTCATCTAAATAACTTTTGTTTATTTTTTCTTAGAGCATAAGTCGTCTTATTTGGACCTGGAATTTCAATCAATATTTAGTTTTTAAGCTAATTAGAGCGGTTTGGCATAGTGCTTGCCCCAATGTTGCTCCCCAAAATCTATTTTGTCCTAATGGCAATAGGACGGGCTTTTGTGCGAGTTGACACGGAATTGTTTCATACAAACGTGCTCCAGTTGTGCAGATCCCAATTTGTGGGAAGCTACTTATCAACACACTTGCGCCTTTCCATCTTCTCGGACATCCGTGAGTCCGTGAGGGTTAGTGCGGCGGCAGATTTGGCTTGAGGATCTCAGGAGTTGCTAATATGCAGATCTTGACAGATACTACGCTGCCTAGCCTACTTTCAATTGTAAATACTAATTCCATCTTTTTGTTTGTAATATTTGATTGTAATTTGCTTTGTTGATGTAAAAACAAATAAATATTTACAATGAACAATCGAATATTTGCCAAAATAATAAAAACATATAAAAAAAATCATGACAATGTGCGTAGCAAAGAAAGATAGGGTATTTTTCCAAAAAAATACAGGAACAGTAATACTCGTTATGCGCTCGCTGCAATTTCCACGCACACATTGACAGTTAGAAGTAAAGATTTGACATAAAACTGTTTTATGTCAATTCTTTACTTGTATTCTACGCGCATTTATTCGTTAAAATACTTTTTTTTATAGTCTGTAGACTACAAACTCAATAGATGGAAAGTAAAGACGTGGCCGACGATGTATCACGAAGGTTTAGAAGATATCTACTTACTCTTGTCTTTATGAGACGCTTGTTATTGACGGGAAAAACAGCAGCATGTGTTCCAAACCCCAGCGGTACGAATGATGAAGGTGGTGGAAAACCGCTTAGTGCGAGTGGACGGTATATTCACCAAGTCCCCCTACTTGCTGAATATACCGTGGTAATGCGAAAGGCATCTGCTTGTCCTGTTCGTGTTGCTTGGAGTGGCAGGGGAAAACGCGTTGGTTTATCAATTTTTGAAACCATTATGACCAAAAACGTAGACTAACTATCAATTTTACAATCATAAAATTTATATATTTTATATAGAAGTTGTTTGGTAGTAGGTATTTGTGTATTTTAGAGCCGCCATAAGGGTTTTCTTCCACGCATATTTATTAATCAAACTTTTATTTTCTAAATACCGAATTACCGGTTTTTGCAATTTCAATACCGGTATTCGGATCTGCCTTAAATCATCCGGTATTACCGGTTTTTCGGTAATACCGAATACCGGTATCCATGCCCTACTCACAACGACTAATACTAAAAACAATAATATAAAACAACATAAAAAAAAAGATTAAACTAAAACAAGGATAAAATTAACTTAAATGTGACTGTGTGTGTGGACTATATTTATAACAAAGGAAACAAAGTTGACTAATTGAGTATAACAAAGATGATTTTTACTAAAGAACACAATAATAATACTTTAAATAATATTACTTGTTTAATATCTATTGACATAGTATGAGATATCTCTACACCAGACTTAACTACTATAAAGTAACCTTAGTATATCATAAAACACTTGTGTCGTGAGTAAGACTTTCCTGTTCCTTCTGATGTTCAAACAAAAATTTCTTTAATTTACATCTAAAACCTTGTAAACTTGTCAGGTTCCTTATTGGTGGAGGGATATTGTTCCAGCATTTCGAGGCAGCATAGCGAAAGCTGCCCTTGAAGCAGGCAGAGCTGTGCCGCTGTGTCGCAAGCTGCTTCGAGCAATGGCGAGAACCATAAGATCTGTAGCTGGATAACCATGACAACTTCTCGTAAAGATAAGACGGAGATTTGTACTTCATAACGCCAAACAGAAGACATGCAAGGTGCAATTTGCGACGATGCTTCATTTTTAAGACTAAATGTTTATTTAAAAACGGCGTGACATGACCTCTAAATGGGACATCAAAACAAAAACGGGCACAGGCATTTTGGACTCGCTGAATTAGTCTTTGCGTTCTTGCGAGTAAACGAGGACCAATTACGACGTCCGCATAATTCAATTTAGATAAAACAATAGACTCTACCAGCTGGATACGCAAGTCGATACTGAGGTACGGTCTCATTTTGTAGAGGACCTTCAGTCTGTAGAAGCAGTTCCTGACAGAATCAGCAACATGCTTCTCATAGCGAAGGTGACTATCAATTTGCAGGCCAAGGTTCCGTGCCTCGTGAACACGTTCCACTATCTCACCCATAAGTACTACACCGCGCGTGGGGTTCAGACGCTGTAGCTGAAATTCAGTTCCAAAAATTAAATATTTTGTCTTATTCGGGTTTAACAAGAGACTATTTCTTTTTGACCACAAAGCAATATTAGACAGATCTTTATTGAGATTTTCTATCGCACAATTGATTTCAGATGGTTTGAAGGAGATATAGATCTGAATATCGTCCGCGTATATATGAAACCTGCAGTGCTTGATGACAGTTTGCACGTCAGCTGAAAAGATTATGAAAAGAAGGGGACCGAGAATAGATCCCTGCGGAACCCCTTGCTTTACAGGCAAAACATCCGAGAGCGAGTCAGTACCATCACTCCGAGTTATCTTAGTACACTGCGAGCGGTCACTAAGATAGCTGTTGAACCACCGCAAGGCCCCCTGATCAAAACCGTAATAGTTTAGTTTTGACATCAACAGATTCAAATTTAAAGAATCGAATGCTTTTGAAAAATCGAGAAGGACGAGCAGAGTACAAAGTCCTTTATCTTGTGCATAGAGTATTTGGTCAGTAACATCGAGCAAAGCAGTTGTAGTACTACGACCTTTCCTAAAGCCAGATTGGGTCTCAGGCAGAATTCTATTATTTTCAACGTAATCTGTCAACTGATAGCTTATCACCTTTTCCAACACTTTAGATAAACACGGCAGTATACTTATAGGTCTCAACTCATTTAATGTAGTTGGATTAGGTATTTTAGGTAGAGGTAGCACTATAGCTCGTTTCCAAGCGTCAGGAAAAACAGAAGAACTAATTGACTTATTTATTATAGAAGTTATGACGTCAAGTGTTTCAGGTAGTGTCATTATTAGCATGTCCAAGCTGATTAGATCCCAACCCACTGCTTTTGATTTAAGACTACGTATAGTTTTGCAAATTTCATCTAAGCTAACACGTTTCAAATTAAAGATAGCGTCACTAAATTTATGGAAATCGAAGTAAGTAAGATCAGATATTGTAACGGAAGTACCTGGCAACGCCAGAAAATGTTTATTTATGATATTAGAGTCTTGGAGATAAAGGGGAAGTTCAAAATGATTTTTAGGCAGGAGGGTGCTTTTCAAATTTTTCCAAAGTTGCTTGGGATTATTTATGTTATTATTTATATTATTATTAAAATATGCTTTTTTATCATTAAAGAGAGCTCGATTAACAGTAGACTTAAGGGTTTTATAATATATCCTTTTGCTGTCCGACTTGCTTTTATGATACTCTATTGCTGCCTCATCGCGTAGTCTCATCATTAACTTAATCGTATCTTAATGTAGATCTCCTAAGCTCAGTAAATTGGATACGTTTCGGTGACCTTTTTGGGGAAACCGAAGGTTTGTCTTTATGGATGAGGTGGTAAAGACGAACGATTACCGAAAGACTATCTTGAAAGATGGCACTATCGATATTTGTCGAGCGTGTGATCTTCCTGAGGAGACTGTCCCCTCCATCTTGATAACTCTCAGTACTTACACAGATTCAACCAAGTAGCCAAAATTATACACCAGCAACATCTCTAATACGGTTTTACTGGTCCTGAAGTTGCTTACTATAAGTAAACACCAGCGCCAGTTCTCGAAAACCGCCGTGCCACGCTCTATTGGGACCGATCTATCATTACTGATAGGACTATTCTTGCGAATAAGCCTGATATTGTGCTGATAGATCGGTTAGAACGGAGGGCGGTGCTTGCTGATGTCACCATTCCACATGATGTTAACCTCGTTAGAGCTGAGAAAGATAAACTTAGCAAATATCTTGACTTGGCTAACGAGGTTGTCAGCATGTGTGATGTACACATGCTGACAACCTCGTTAGCCAAGTGAGTCAGTGAAAATCGTCCCGATAGTCGTTTCGGTTAACGGGGTAATAGCGAAGAGCCTCGATTAACATCTCCAAGAGTCTTTAGCCAGGAAGTTGGATCAAGGGCTAGATCCAAAAGACGGTAGTCCTGGACTCGGCGCTTATCGTCAGGATGTCACTGTTCCTGCAGCCCCAGTCACCGGCTGCTTGAGCCTAGCCTCGCGATCGGTGATTCACCGTTTTGATAAAAAAAAACCTGTAGTATTTTATAATATTTTATTCGATATTCTATACGAAAAAAATAATTTTTAAGGAGTTTTGAAAGAAATGAAGTATGCATTAATAAAAACAATAATAAATATGTACAGTTGGAATTTAACAAAGTCTAAAAATATTATTATAGGTAACGACCTCTGTGGCGCGGTAGGCCAAGATCCACTTGCGACGCAGGAGGTTGCGGGTTCGACTTTGCCTAGCTTGGGGCTAGATAATGCCGTGTGAATTGTCCAGCATTTTTTATAGAAGGTATGTATTTACAACAATTGAGCTCACTGCAAAAAAGTTGCAAAATTGCTTTTTGTTTCCCCAAAATAAATAGGTAAAAGAATATACCAAACAAGTATCACCAGAGTTCAATATCCATGGTGCTATGTCAGCACTGTCAGCAGGCACCTTCAGCACAGACACAATAGACAAGCATCGCTGACGCACCGGGTGGAAGCAATTTGTCTCGACAACTCATCACGAGACTAGACTGTAGATAAAAACCCCGTCTGACAAGCACTATCTTGTATAAACTGGTATAAATCTACTAATCTCATGCTACGCATTTCATTTGCACACTGGTTTACTACCGTGGATTTTAGGGTACCAGCGGAAAACTCACACAAGTTTATCGAGGAGACTATTACAGAACTTTTCGAAACATTTTTGATCCCCATACACAGATTTTCAGAAAAAAAGTATGTTTTTTTTAGCAAGAAAATAGGCATTTACACAAAAACTTTTCTTATGATGTTTAGTCCATACTTTCCTACTGGTCAAAAACTTATGTCGGACCAACTAAGGACAGTGGTTGGAGTAAGTATTTAAAAAAAAAACAGAAATTACTGCAACAAATTAATCCTAGCCGTTTTGCAATCGGCCTAGCCATTCTACGAGCGGGCTGATTCTACAATCCGGCGGCGAGATACCGACAAATCTCGCCATCCACTAAAACTATAACTCAAGGAAGTTAAGTGTTTAATTCGAGCGCGAGTAAAAAGGCAAAGGGCAGGCAAAGCCGTAGTAATTACAGTACAAAGCACGCTACAGCCTAGCGAGGATTATCCATGTCTTAAGCTGTTCTTACACGAACTTAGTTTTGCTTAAGGCTGGTCTTTCGAAAAAATCAACATTTTCATGATCTTTATTTTATTTTCTTAGGAATAACAAACAGTAACACTTAAATATTAACAATATAAACTTATTTCTAGCAGTGAACCAGCCCCGTTATCCGCAAGTAACTAAGAAAGGGGTGGTGCTAGAGACATTTGACAAAAATTTAATTTAATTTATCTTATTATTCTGTTTATCAAAAGAATTTTCTAAAATCCATCGTTCATTTTGTGATACCTATCATAAGCTTTTTTAATGCCTTTGTAATAGTTTTATTCTATTTTGTTTAGGCAGAGATACGAAAATAGATTTTGGTGGCCACCAAGGGCAACTTCGTATCTCGCCTAATCTAAATAGAATAAAACAGAGGCGGAGAGACTGAGGCATTGAAAAAAAGCTTATGATAGGTATCACAAACTGGTTAGTTAAACGGAATAATAACAAAGTATGTGGCGGCGCTAGTTTGGGTGGGGTATGCGCCTTAAGACGAAGTTGCGCTTTGTAATGTGTCAGTCTAAAAGGTTCACAATTGACAATGATGAGCCTAGCCGAATTTCGACCACGGCGGCGGCGGCGACCAGTCTCAACAAAGACTAGCCAGGTGCCCAGGACATAATTAGTGCACAAAAACAGATGCACTCTCTATTCCCTCACTCTCATAATCTATACGTCCGGGGAGAGGTCGAGCGTGGGACCAACCGCTTGGCGTGCTTTCCGAGACCCGGGGGGTGTAACACCAACTTCCGGGCTTTTTCTGGCTAGAAAAACCCCAGTCACAACTTTTGGGCCGACCCGGGCTACGAAACCAGGACCTCGATATCAGCGGTTGAAGAATTTATTCATAATGAATGACACAATGGACTGTGTCGCCTTCGGTCGACGGCCACGTGGAAGGTTGACGTACCAAGAACTAGCTGTTCCCGCGGCTTTGTCCGCGCTATATCCATCACGTGAATATTTTTCAAATATAAAAGAACCTAGCCAATTATAATAAGGTGTTTTGTAACGTGTATACCTACTTTCATTATGCATTTAGTAAAAAAATTGTCAGTTATTCTAATATTCATCATCATCAGCCTATGTGTATGTATATATGACAACCGATGTGGCGCGGTGGGCGAAGGTCTGCCTGCGACGCAGAAGGTTGCGGGTTCGATTCCCGCCTCGGGAAAAATGTGTGTACGATCTGCAGACATTTTTTCAGGGTGTTCTGGTCGTTTTCAATATATAATAAAAAATATCTATCTATGTATTGTGTTATATTATGTATATCAGTTATCTAGTACCCATAAAACAAGCTCTGCTTAGCTTGGGGCTAGATAATGCTGTGTGAATTGTCCAGCATTATTATTATTATTATATTAGTCATAGAAATATGCCTCCCATAATGAGCGCCATAGTGCCCGTCTTCAGCTTGCCACATCCAGTATCTTCCAGCAGTCTTTCGCAAATATCATCATTAGGGTCCTACACTACGTTTGCAGAGTCGTGGTCTCCACTCAAGAACACGTTTACACCAACGGGTATCGGTTTTACGCGAGATATGGTCGGCCCACCGCCACTTCAGCTTGCTAATTCTTGGAGCTATGTCGATAACCTTGGTTCTCTGTCGGATGAATTCGTTACGAATCCTATCCTTCAGAGAAACTTCGAGCATAGCTCTCTCCATAGCTCGCTGGGCGACTTTAAACTGGTGTACCAGCCCTACCGTGAGTGTCCACGTCTCGGATTCGTAGGTCATGACGGGTAGGACGCACTGATTTATGAGGGTAGATAGCTACAAAAGAAATCCGCAGGCTTATCATCCATAACCCATAAATACGTCCATATAATTTAATATTTTCCAACAGAATTTTAAAACACTAGTTGGAAATATTGGATAATTAAAGACCAAAGATCGCTCAGTAAGCTCAATTCGCGCCATTCCGGCGCTTCTTGGCTTCAGATTTACGAGTTGGAGGATTATTAATCTCAGACTTATATCATAGCTGGCAACTCAATAGCTCGCTGTTTCATCAATTCGTTAAAGCTCAGAAAAATAGCGTCTGATATTTTTTTAAATGGCAGTTAATACTGTAAATTTTGTTATGTGTACCCCGTTGGGGTAAACGTGTTCTTGAGTGGAGTAACCGACTGCGCAAACGTAGTATAGGACTAACCAGGCGGGATGACGATTTGCGATAGACTGCAGGCAGATGCTGGATAGGGCAAGCTGGAGACAGGGCGCTATGACGCTCATTAGGGGAGGCCTATGTCCAGCATTGGACTAATAGGCTGTTGATAATGATGACCCTCGTAAGCGGCTCAATCGCTTTATATTAATTTAAAATGCAGTCTTTGACAACTAATTTCTGCATAACAGGCATTGAGTTAGAATACTATAGAGTAACAATCACAGAAATAAAATGTCCGCGCCAAAACTCTGCACAACCTACGCTACGTGCAGAGTTTTTGTTTAGTTGTACGGCGACCGCAGTCCTCGTACAACGTTCGCGATGCCAAAGTGTTCGGTGATTTCCTGCCCAAATAACAGCAACAACGTGCAAAAAAAGGATGGTGTTTCGTATTTTAGGTAAGTATCATAACAATTTTATGAATTTGTGTATCCACAGTACGTATTTTCATGTTAATTTCAATAATTTTAAATATTTTCTGCAAAATAAAATGCTCACGGCTTGACCTTGGCACTTCGTAGGCGTATCTCTTTCACACGTTAAACAAATATGTAAGAGTAAAAGAGAAACAAAGTCTCGCGTGAGCTTGTGACGAGCACACTGTGTTCCAACGACAAAACTGTGGAGTTCATTGATACTTAATATTTTTACGAATTTTAAATTAATTATTATACTTACTAATATTACCATGTTGATAAATGCTTTATTTTTTCCGAACAAAAAGTAGATGAGTCGATAGCGTTCTATAATTTTATAGTGTAAATTACAATAACATTGTTTCAAGGTAATTAAGTTATTCGTCAGTAGGTTAAAAATAGTACCTAATAAAACTCGTAATACATACAGATTAATTTGTTTTATTTAAAATTATTTGCACCCCTGTGTTTTCCGGGATAAAAAGTAGGTACCTAGCATAAGTGTTAGTCCAGAGTATAAGCTATCTTCATATTATAAGTGTGACTAGCTGCCCCGCCCCGGCTCCTCCTGGCTAAATAATATAATTATAGCCCATGTCCATCCTGAAACCTAGATTCATTCTAAATATTGGTTAACATATTTTTTTAATCAGATGTTTTGTACGAAGTACAATGTTTAATTTGTAAAATCTAGATCACCTAAATTCTTACATTTCCTATCGGCCTCGCACGCATAGCCTACTTGCAATACGTGATGCGGTAATATTGTCATAACTTTCATGCTTACCTAAATCTAAGAAATAAACCAGTTGCGAATCAACATCGTTGGAGTTATCATTTCCCGGTACCTCTAACATGTTTAGTTTCGGAGTCCTCTTAGGTACATTATAAACTCACAAACTCACATACACATATAATGATATCACAAATACGACCTATAATATTATTTAGTACAAATAGCGTCTCCACTCGCCCTGTTCCCTGTTCGTACGCGCATGGCCGTCGGTCAACTTCGGAAATCTTCGGTGTGTCTTCGGTGCTTATTATGACATTGCGTACAAGCGACATTGATCATTATTCAACCAAGATAACGTCTTCATTCGCGTAAATGTCATTGTGAGCTATATAACAACAAATGTATAGGTATGTAGAACGGCGCTCGGACATTTTTTGAGTGCTGTTAGCTAGAGATTGGGACTCTATATTATTCTAACTCGATGATAACAGGCCATCATGGCATTAAAACCTTTTTTTAAAGCGATTTAATTATTTTTATTATGAAAAAAAAACACTAAGGCCTTAGTGTGACTTTTAGTGTGAGCATATTAATAATTTTAGCTTCCACTGTTCCAGGGTATCATCCGGAACAGTGCTACAACTCAAAATCTCCTATAAACTGTCACAACTCAAAATCCGCAACTCTACAAAACTCATTCTAATTTCAAATGAACGTAGCGCCATACCTTACGGTCTAACGGTAGGTGGCTGTGAAGCGTTCACTCACCCCGCTACCGGAGTTACGTAGGTACGTACAGTCAGCAACGAAAGTCCATCAACTCAACACATCCAAAATTACAAAACATCTTAACACTGCTAAACAGTTTCGTAAAGGACTGAAGCGTTTATAACGAAAGAAACTTATGTGTTATTGTTCATTTCTAAAACACAAATACCTAAGGGTTTTGTATTATAGTGCGTAATCCTTCGCACTCTGGGTATTCTCTAAGGAATTAAATAAGTAAAAAAAATTACGCCGCTTTTTGGGACGAATTTTTATCTAATTTATATAAATCTAATTTATATAAATCTAATTTATATAATAAAAAAAAACAAAACACCCTGTTCAGTAATTTATGGAAAGTGGTTTCTAACTTTAGTTATGTATAAACCTGTTTAGAATATTTTAGACTTTTTATCGTCAGTTACTAATGCAGTGTAATGCCGTTCGTATTATATTAAAATCAATTAGTTTTTTTATGAAATCTTCGATTTTCATTGCTGACTGTACCTCGGTACATCCAAGCCACCACGTGGCCGGTAATCGTGCCCGCTTTTACGACCTCGCGATTTTAAACCGGAGCTTTGGGTTTGGCTTACATCCTAGGTGTTTTACCTAGCTCATATAAATAGCGTAAGGCTATCAGAAGTCTAACTTCCAACAAAATATGTACTATCAACACTGCGTTACCAATTACACTGTTTATAACGAGTCTAGCCCAATCCACCAATCCAAATTTACAAACAAGTAAAATGTGTAGTACTTGTTTGTAAATTCATCATAATGATGATGGACATGTGATATATATTATAATGGGATAGATCTAGTCCCGAAGAAGAAGAGAGGAAGAGAAGAGTAGGAGAAGGACATTTATTAGGAAAACTGACCCAACTACCTTATGGGATAATTAGCTGGGTTAGATAGATAGACAATGACAATGGTTTTCGACGAACCGACAGAGACTTCGTGGCTTAGTTGGTTAGAGCACACCGTGGGACGCGGGTTCGAGTCCCGCCGAAGTCGAAAATATTTGGGAACTTATTTCATTTCTTAGATAGACAATGCTTTATTTCATAGCCCATAAACAAAAAAAACATCAAGTACATTATAATACTTAATGCTTATCCTCAACAAAGGCATGGAATTGGCGGCCTGAAGAAAATCTGGGAAGAGAGAGACAGAGAGAAAATGCCCAGTCCATACCAAGGTTGCCTGGAAGGTCTCGCTGATACAGATAAGTCCGCCTTTGTACTTCGTCTTATCGCACTTCAGCTCTTATAGTTGAAGCCACTACCTGCACGAACTTGGCTAGTTTTCGGGTTAATGGTTTTGGTCAGATTATTATTATTTTTTAAAACCTTTGTTGTTTTGTACCTAAGCCTTCTAGTCTTTGTACCTACGCCTTCTAGTCTTCCCGTTTGGGGTCTACGAATTTTCAAATGTATAAGAAAGACCATGAATACATACGTATACCAACGCTTTATGCATCAGTCACGCAAAAAATTCTATATTTAGGAGCCCAGCGGATAGCAACCCAGCAGCGTTGTTGTTTTTCCGTTTTAAGGTCTAGGTCCTGATCAAAAGCCACATAAAAAGCTTGAAGTTACACAGAACACTTGACAACCCGCCCCTACGGAGCTTAGTTTATGTGTCTACATCATAACACCCTGACCACTTTTACCGCTTACATAATGAACGCGGGAGTCGTCAGAACTTCAACGAATTCGGGACATTTCAGGATACTTCGGGAACATCGAGTGAAAAGTTTAAATTAAATTTTTACTATCTGCTATAGCCGCACGGCAATTTAGCTCACCGCTGAATTAAATAAGGAACAAACGTAAATTGCGTTTAGCGTCTGAGTTTTTATCTTGATTCATAATTCATTGAATCATCACGTTCGCTTATTTAAAGCGGCAAAAACGATGCGAATTAATTTCACTAGCGAAAGTACTACCGAAAGCATGGCAGCAGCGCGGGCCACTCCACTTTTTGTCGTTTGTATGCGGCTGTGCCCATAAAATAAGTTATGGCGTTTGGATTGCGTTTTGAATAAGCCATTTCTTTGATGTTCATTTGAGGAAGTTATTAGTTTCGTGTTCCCGGCCTCTTTCATCGAGGTCATATCAAGGCTTAGACCCTTCAGTGTGAACGACGTTTTCACGTCCCTCTCTGTATGTCTTGATTAAAGCTAAGCTGGGTTTTCGTTGCTAGGCCAACAGACCTGTATTTATCAGGGTCAGGTTTTCTCGCAAATTTTGGCTTGAAGTTTTTTTGTCTAAATTAGCGTGTCGCGATGACTCAATAGGCTGAGCCTCTTGCATCAGCACTCTACGCCCGGGGTCCTTGCCCCGCTTGCTTTTGTAAAATTAGTAAAAACATCTCAATCTCAGAACGCAAAATCTAAAACTGGATAAAGTCAACAGTGCGTGGCAAAAGTAACACGAATGTTTCGCCTTTATAGCGATTGGATAGAGTTTTAACTTAGCCATAGATTTAGGAGTAGGCTGTTCGAGTGATTGTTGGAACCGGTCCGCGAGCGGACATCAGCGCCATATACGTAAGTAACTATGTAATCGTGCTCTCGTAGCTGTATCTCGTGATCCATCCAGTATTTTACCTCGACTTGAACTCGGAACTCCGTATCCGAGAAACATTTACCTGGAACAAACAAGAATTCTATTAAGCACATCGATTGAAGCTTTCCAAATTGAATCGAGAAAAGGACCTTGAATCGGAAGCGCTATCCGGCAGACAACACAACTCCATTACCAAACAAAATAAGACGGATTGAAACATAAATTGATATCGAATAAGAGCTAGCAAACAGAAACACGTTCTAAACAGAAGGCAAACAGACAGAACTTACTATTTCACCAGCTTACAAACGTTTTAAGCTGAGAGTGGAACAAACAACCGATATCTGCGCGCCCTCGTGTTGTTTTATTGATTTTGTTGTAGATAACACTTGTATCAATTGGAGCCAATACCGTACATTCTATTTAAATTGTTCAGCAAATATTTACGGCAGCGTTGGAACGGCACTATTGAAGATGTTTCTATGCACATAACAATGAAGTGCGCGATAAAGAATACTCTAAACAATGCTACTACTTTAGCAACTTTAACTGCTTACAAAACTACTTATGAAGATGACAACGACTTCCACTGAAAAGGGAATAGTTTTAGATATTTTTTTAGTCTTTTCTCTACTGACAATGACAGACAATGTTTGCTGTCATTAAATCTACAATATTTTTGCAATGTTCGAACATTGAAGAACAGCAATAATAAAATATTTACGAAGAAAGCGTAAATCAGACGTCGACGTGTTTTTTTTTTAATATAGTAGTAAACCATCTAAAAATGAAGATTCTCGAGATTACAGTGACGTTTTGTTTGATATTTTCAGTTCCTCAAATGATGAAAATGAAAGATTTTAGGGCACAGAAACAGGTAAAAAGATAGAAACATCGGGAGACAAAGCGCCGGTTTCGTCTGGAGGACGCTATTGTCTTCGCAAAATCGCAGGAATCTACGGAATAAGACGTCGAGCGTCTTGGGAAGGAAATATAACTGAGCTTACTGAATTCTTGCAAATTTAAAAATAGCAGGTCTTGTGGTGATACAAAGGCGTTTTCTCGGGAACTTTGTGTCGCAATTTTGATCTTTAGGAACTTACTGAGTTTAAATTAGTATGCTGTAAAAATTTCAAGAAGGCTATTCATTCAGCCATTTGACTAAAATATGGCTGACTACCATCAGCCCAAATGTGACATTCTAGATCATCACGTCTCTTCTTTTGAATACCTTACCATGGTCCGACTCAGGCCGTTTTAGGAATTACTAATAATTTTAGAAATTTTAGGCTTTACAGATATCCAAAGTTACCTTTTAACAATATAACTGTGACTTGGCTATTCCCCTACAAACATTTCAGAATCAGAATATTATCCTTGTGAGCGCTTTTCAAGGACACGACAACAAACCGTAAGAAAATCCATTCAATCATTTCAGCACTCCAAAAGTTTCCCAAGACATATAGAGCCTTAGTCTCATCTCCATTAGTAAATGACTGTTCCCACAGTTTAGCATGATTCCGGCAATATGTCCAGATATAAAACGGAACGATATTTCATCTCCCACTTTTGTTAAGTTATGATAATAGAGACGGACTTGCGATAAGCATAAATTTACTTTTTAGGGTTCGGTAGAGGCGAATCAGCTTGCTTTGTTTTCTTTGAGCTACAAACATAAGTTTCTTCCAGTATCTTGTCGGGATTAGTCTAGATAAAAATAGCATGATATATTTTTAATTGTCCATTAGTATATAACTTTCATTGTGCGCCGCGATTTTACATAAAACAGATGTTAGACCCTCCATACAAAATCTACAACCTCTATAAACTTTTAAATCCATCGTGCAAACGCTCTGTTGTCAATGACGTCGACCGGAAGACCCTAAATGAGTTTGACTCACACTTGTCGGTTTTCTACAAGATGAATTCGCCGGAGTCTCGGCGTCATAGTGATTTTACGATCCCCAGTGATTTTTATACGATGTGTAATATGATCGGAGGCGTTCACCTCTAGAATAAGAAGCTACGATTTATACAGTTTCGATATTCTACTTCATTTACGACATTTTTACAGATCGACATAAATAAGCAGTGATGAAAAAATCACAGAATTATCTAGCCCAGATAAAAGAGAGAAATGCATCAGAAGAAATTTATGAAATTATAAAGTGAAGATGGCATAAATCCCTTTATATTCAAAGCATCCCGTAAAAATTAGTATTGACAGGTCTCTGGAAGCTAACTCGTAAATAGATCGCAGCCCCGCCCGCCCCGAACAACAATCTCCTCAAATCGCTGTTGAAAATTCAATGACATCCGCCCCTGGCGAGCCAGATATCTTTTTACGATTCACAAAAAAAATGGCAGAAACTTTTTATCGGATCCAATTTTGTTCAGTAACTATGCCGGGTGGGTCTGTGATAAGCTTTTTATAACAAGGGTGGACAAGTTCGGGCCCGCATCGCTGGTCGCCATGGCGATCGCTCGCTTCGACGGCCGAAACTCTCGCTAGATAAAATCTGGACAAAAGACGACATTTACAATTCCATTCTGAGTCCGCGTTGTATGAAATGTGCCGTTCCGAAGGCAATCACCGGCGCAAGATGTTTGCTGGAGCAAAAGTCTATATTTCACCAGTTATATTATATCTAGGCGGTATATGAAAACGTATAAATATACCAAGGAATGGCGACGTATTTTATTTCAAATAAAATACGTCGCTGTAATGAAAGTTTAGCGTTGTATCATGACGATAAAGAACAGTTCACACGCAATAATATTACGTAAGTATTTCATATAAATCAAAATCTCATCAGAGTTAATTCAACTTTTTATGCTCTTAGGCTCGACGCCATCAAGCCATAGATCAAGCCATAGATCAAACCCCATAAAATCGCGTGCTCGATGATAGTAAGTGCTCGTAAAACTTCTCCACTTTTAAAAGCATTGACGTAAAGGACGCTAGGACCCGCCAAAATTAAATGTGGGCCCGGAGGTGAATGACAAATGAGGCTGATGTTTTATGTACAATCAGCCTCGAGATTATACCGCAACCGCAAACCATCCGAGCCCTTATCAACTTTACTTCCCCGTTATAGAGATTACAATACCCTGTACCAACGATGTGCACAACTTAAGCTTATAGAACCCGCAACACCTTTAAACCGACGAAGAAAAAATATTATGCAAATTGAGATTTATACGAGCGAAGGGTGGATTCCGAACTGAAATATGAAAGACTTTTATAAATAAACAGTGTCTTGGAGAATATACCGAGTAATATAGGATATGAATATGGGCAGAGAGGCGACAAAGACGCCAGAGTTATTCTACAACAGCTGATAATATAGGTGGCAACACTGACTACAAATCGAAAGGTAAGGAATGAACATAATTGATGTGGAAACATTTTGGGCGAAATGTGAAACCGCGGGCTAGAGCGTGATTCGTGCTCGGTGAAATGGAAAATCTGATGTGAAAAGTATTTTTATGATTGAACGTGATTTTGGGGATTATAAAAATGACCTGCCACGTAATCTGACGAGCGTATAATGTACAAAGTATACAAAAATTAAGGTATTATTTCAACCGGTATGGTATATTGTGTAATCAAACCCCAATGGCGCCATTACACGCTCAAAATAAAAGTTAATTACTAAAGTGGGTAATTGAAAATGAACAAGGCTTAATAGCAAGTTTAGCCAGCAACTAAAGAAAGCTATTTAGATAGATAGATAGATAAAGACTTTATTTGCAACTTCAGACACACACATACAGAAACAATAAATATACAGTGCACTAGTAAAACAAATAATAATAAAATGTAGTTGAGTAATAAAAACAAATAATAATAATATAATGAATATCTAGGTAAGGTGTCTATGTGTCCTGCATTACGTCAAGAAGACCTTGGCTCAGCGTAATATTTTGTTAAAGAAAATCACTGATTTTGTGCCAACACCTATTGAGAGCCAGCAGAACGAGTTATAACTCAATCTATATACAGGGTGTCCCCAAACTCAACGTCATGCAGTAAACGCAGGACAGGTGGGTTCATGACGACCCAGAAAAACCATAAATTATGGGTCATTCTCCAATGGTTCCTGAGTTAGTTAAGTCGTCAATTTGAGTGAAATACTGCGGATCGATGAACTGGCAAGTACGCCGCCGCGGAGGCTAGGCGTATTTACTGACGGCTTAATAAGAAACGTGTAATTATCCGAAAATCCGCCTGAGCAAGGCCCATATCCGCAAAGGACTTGAGCAAACTCACTTCGGGTCCCGGTAATAACTTTTTGCGCAACTCAACAGCGCAAACCGAGTTTCGGCGTAAGCCATCTATAAAAATAAAGTGACTTTTGAGGCATCCAGAGGGATGAATAATGTTTTAACCCTAAATAAAGTCGCAGGCTCGGATGGTTTATGAAATGGTAAAAATAATAAGCAATGCAACTTTTGGGATTCGGTGTTTATTCTGTTTTAGTGCCGGCGGAGTTACGGCCGGCCCTTCGATAAAAAGCTTACGATTTCATTATTATTCATGCTTTGTTTTTATTTCGTACTTTCTTCTTAGTGCCATATGTGGCAACTCTTATCATTACTAGAAAGTTTAAGTAGTGCTCTTTTTCTACTTCTTTCCTCGGTAGAAAAACTCTCGCGGTAAAACTTAAAATTAACGAGCTTCATATAAGTTTCAGGCTCAAATTTTAGAGTTAATATTAATAATTTTACAGCAGAGCAGTTTTTTAACTAACGTTAGCCTACTAACAGAGATAAGCCAATGTCAAGATCTGCTTTCCTTTGTCTTTATCGGAGTAGATAATTTTAGGTAGATAATGTTTTGAAAACTAACCTATTTGCCCCAATGAAGAGAAAATATCGCTCCCAAGTTCCAGCCATCGATTTCTGCATTCCTCCGAAAATGATCCCTAGTTCAATTCACACCACTTCTCTCCATGTAGTTCCCAAGTAGAACCATAACGTATGTTTGGCGAGGCTCGCGTTATTTGCGAACGTATACGAACACCCAAGCGGAAGGGCTGAATTTGCGTTCTACTTGCACTCCCTTTGGGCCATGTACATGTATATTCTGTATGTAGAATAGAGCTCTGTAGTGTGTATGTGACCCATATAGGTGAGATTGAATGGGATGGTTCTCGCACGTGATGGATTGAAGTGCTCCTACAATTCACCTACAGTTTCTAAATTACTTACTTTTCGGTCTATCGGATAGTAAAACTTGGAAAAGGTACTAGCCAATGGTCCTATTGAAGGACTATAACATAAACCCTCTGACCTTACAATAAAAGTTACTCTGAACGGCATCTGTAGAATGAAACTCTTGACGAACTCTCAGTAGTCAACGTCAAGTGCCTTTTCTACAGGATAGCGGATGACAGAGAGATATTAGAAAAACTTTTGGGAAATGTCAATAACTTGAGGTTTATTTCCTCAAGTTAGTCTCTTATAACTTATATGATATTGGCTCTTTAAACACAAAAGCCCTTCACAAACCCAATTTTCTGATCCAATCACGCTCTCCAGCAATCCAACTGTAAAATCCATCCAATCTCCACACGTCAGGTCCAATCGGGCGCTAGTTAGCAAGTGTTACCAACTAATCGCTGGTACAGCGTCCGTCTGCCGGGTACAACCGCGTAAACAAGTTATACCGAGATTAAAGTGTCGAAAAGCGTGCGGGCGCAGGTGTGAGTAATTGGCGAGCACTCGGTTATGACAGGCTGTACGCGATTGTACGGGACGCGAGTCGACAGGCAACTATAGGGGTCTGCTACTGGTACAGGCGGGTAGTTTGCTTGATCAGATTTTTGAAACGATATCGACAGAAGTTAAAGCTACGGATGTGATTTATGAGCCGGATTGAGCAGACCATATTGAAGCTCGGAATCGTTCTCGAATATTCCAATGGAAACGTATGTATGCCAATGCCATGCCAATGATGAGACAAAGTGAGTTTTTGTGCTGAGAGGCTTGCATTGCTTTATGTATGATATACTCGTAATGTTAGTCGAAATAAAATTATGTGATGTAATTGATGTGATAACCGACAAAAAAATGCTAGAAAACAGACAGCGCTAACGAAATAAAACGACTGGAAAACTAAAGTGACGTAGAACGGAAGACTAGTACCTACACTGGTGCAAATAGCGGACCTTGCAGAATTCTGTTAACTTTCTTTACTTCAAGCACAAAATTAATTCATTCAAACCACAGCAGTCATAACAAAAAGGAACCCTTGCATACAAATTAAACTTTGTACAATTAAAAGCTACATTTTATGTAAATTCCCCGCTATTTACGTTCTCGTGTGTACGCGAGCCATATCACTTGACACGTCAGCTGTCACCATAATATTGCAAGCTAGATTGTGCCATTTGTACCGCAACGCAGTGTACCAGCACTTCACAAGATCTCTGCATATAACTACCATGAAGGAACGACCTCTGGACAAATTTTTGACATATGATATCGTCATGCGATGAAAGCATAGTCGAAAGCAGTAAAGAATAATAAGAAATGGTTTACTTACAAGATTTAATAGGTGAACTTTTTTTGTATGATCTACAAATATTAATTTGTTCAGGGTGATCTGGGTATTTCTTATAAGTACATTTATATTTTTTATGATCCTCGTTTGACCACAATCTCACCTTACGGAAAGTGAAGATGTGGTCGACGTTGTATCACGAAGGTGATACACCTTCGTAATACTATGTATCACGAAGGTGATACATCGTCGTACCGTCGTATGTACCTATTCTCACTTGTCTTGAAGAGACCTAGGTTGAAATTGACCGGAAAAACAGCAGCAGGGAGTGTGTTCCAAACCCCCGCGGTATGAATGATGATGATGCTGTGTGAATTGTCCAGCATTAATATTATATTATTGTTCAAGCCACGCCATTGTCCGTCGTGATCTGCCACTATCGATCGTAACTACGAGTACACCATCGTCAGACGCTTGCATCCTTTAATCTGCTCCATCATTGGTAAGTCAGAGTGCGTGCAAATTGTTTGCCGATAACGGGTGGGTTCGCCTTCGAACCGTTCAAACACGAGCTCAAGGGCTCCAGGGTACATGTGCATACATATTCACGTTTCCGAAGGGTTTTTTATGCAAACCGACGTCGCAGGGGCGGATGCGGCCGTTCATGCGGAAATTCTGGTGAAATCACACTTTTCCCTCGATTTTTGCGAGAGGAACTGAACTAGGGTTCGGAGCTTTTGTGTTGTCGACGTAAGTTTTAATTAATCTAAATGTATGTATGTGGGTTTTGACCAGCTGTAAGGCGAGTTAGGTCGAGCAAAATTAGTAGGTTTATTTTTTACACACATTATAATTTACTTACCCAAATAAATACTTTAAAGCTAAACATATTATTAAACTAGGCAGATATTGTCACTATCAGCCTGTGTTAGTCCACTGCTGAATATAGGCCTCTCCTAATTGAGCGCCATTTTATTTTCGCCGCGTTTAGTAACTACAGTATTTTATTGAAAAATGTTAGAATGGTTAGAGTAAGAGGTAGGGTCAAATGGGTGCAAAGCCTCAACGATGTTTAGATTTCAGAAAAATATCTGAAATTCCAAAAAAACACTGGAATTTTTCCATGCGCCGTCACGAAGCTCAAAGTAGATTGTATCTGTCTATTTACCCGTATCCCATCTTTGTTTATGTGAAAGGAATTAATGAACAAATGAATGGGTTCAGCTTGCGGCCTCAATGGGCTGATCCGATGATAACATTCGGTTCCTGATTCGTTTGATTCATCTGACATTCAATGGAGGCTAGGAAATTGCAGGGGGCGCTCCGAAAGAATGAGCTCATTTGATTTTTATGGGTTGAAACGAGTAGCAATCTGATATACGAATACCTACCTACCTACCTAGCGAATTAGATCCTTCTGCTTTAATAAATAAATAATGAATAATGTTGGACAATTCACACAGCATATTATCTAGTCTCAATCTAAGCAAAGCTTGCGTTACAGGTACCTACCAGATAACTGATATAGACCAGTTAGAGTAGAATTTCAATTAGGTATTGCGTCAGTCTTTAGTCTTTAGGAGGTCAGTGGGAGTCTAAATTCAAAATGGCGACCAACCTCGATCCCGACTTTAGCCACCATTTTGGCTTTAAAGGAGTAAACGTTTTTCTTTATTAACTTAACCATTTTTAATTTTCGAGAAAAATCACCATGACTCAATTCAATACATATTCGATTCTATACATTTAGTTCGTCGCATTTTTTTTTTGTCTGACTGATATTTTTCTTATTAAGCGGGGAAAGACGGAGAAACTATAATAATAGAACAGACAGACAGTTACTTTCGAATTTATAATAATTAGTAATGGAGTCTTTCGAATTGAAACATTTATTGAATCTTAATCAAAGCTGATTACGGATATACGTAGAAAAACCACATAGCTTTTAGAATTAGTAAGCTGAAGTGGCAGAGGGCTGGTCATACAGAGTTCACAGAACTGATAACTGCTGAGAGTATTTTTGTATGTAACGATTAAACTTCAAAACTACTGGACCGATTTCAAAAATTCTTTTGCCGTTAGAAAGCTACATTATCACTGACACTGGCTATAGATTCTATAGCCAGTGTCAGTGATAATGTCGCCCCAGCTTCGCACGGGTATATTCTATAGTATAGAATATACGAAGGTGGGGCGGATCGGTAGTTGATCAAAAAACAGAAAACCTCTCGCCCAATGCTCGGTCGTCGCTCACACATCCAATCCATGTGACGTGGATCCCGTCATCCATCTAGGTTTCTTTTATCTTTATTGCAACCTTTACCTTACCGTTTATTCTTACACATAAATTATAAAAGGGTAAAGTTGATTTATGGACAAAAAAAAAACAGCCGAAAAAGAGGTTCTATGTTCAGCTGTAAGTATGTTTTATAGTGGACTTATATGCATGTGCACCGTTGTGCATATGTGGAGTCACCAGGCTCGACATCCGTAATGAGAACGTGCGAGGAAGCCTGGGCAGTGCGCATGCACGACATCGCCGACAAGATGCAGGAGAGTAGGCTGCGATGGTATGGGCACGTGAAGAGAAGACCGCCTGACTATGTAGGGAACTTGACACCACTGCTTTCCATCTCTAGAAGGTCCAGAGGGAGACCCAGGAGTACAGCTTCATCCCCGGGCAAAGGTCCAGAAAGAGACCCAGGACACGATAGAAAGATATAGTGTCAAAGGACACGAGAGAGTGTCAAAGGACATGAGAGAGTTTCAAGGTTCCAAAGACGACGTCGAGGATAAAGGGAGTGGAGGAAATCAATAAGGAAAGCTAGTTATCCCATATTGGATAACTAGCTGGGAAGAGAGAGAGAGAGAGGGGGATAATAATAAATAAATTAATAATGCTGGACAATTCGCACAGTATTATCTAGCCCCAAGCTAAGCAGAGCTTGTGTTATGGGTATTAGATAACTGATATACTTATTACAATACGTTACATACAAAGATATTTTTTATTATACATAGAAAACGACCCCCGAAACAAATACCTGCAGATCGTACAAATATTTGTCCCAAGGCAGGAATCGAATCCGCAACCTCCTGCGTCGCCGCAGGCGGACCTCCGCGATCACCGCGCCACAGGATGTCGTCAATATATGCACCGATAATGATGTTTATTCTTGTTTTGCACAGAAATAATGATCCTGGGTTGGTCCAAAATACTTACGTATATTATATTTGTACAAAACATAAAAAAAACAGTGTAAACTTAAAATAAAGGAATTCAAACTCGTCCTACTGCCGAACCTCTCTTTTCTTATTCCACTTCTCGCAATTTAGGATAAAGTTTGTAAATTTCTATGTTTGAGGTAATCTCCAAAACGGTCTGATTTGAACTAGAAATATATGATGTATTCCACTGTAGGTACTCTATTTTGGACTCTCCAGAGTCCACCTACACTCTGCATGGACAGTCCAAAATGTTACATGATTCAGAATATTACCTGGCGCACGTTCGAAGCCAGCAGAATATTACGTAAAGCGAGGGTTGCCACCGCTGACTATGTTAAATATTACGTCACGATTCAATTTACGCCCGCCCGCCCTAGGACTGACTTTAGAATTTCAGATAGTCCGATGCGATATTAATGTTGTAGGTTTGCGACAAGCTCTGATAGACAATTTAGACTGAATGTGGTAGGTATAAATATCTATATATTTATATTTTTACAAAGTATAAAGTTGATGGCCTAAAAATCTAAAAACATTTAATGTTTTTAGATTTTTAAGCCATAGTACACATACACTAGTATTATAAATGCGAAAGTTTAGATAGATGGCTGTTATCACACCAGAACGGCTGAACGGATCTGGAAGAAATTTGGCTCTGGAGTAGCACATAGACTATATTTTATCCCAGGATTCCCACGGGAACGGGAAATTTTATGGAAACGTGTTTTCAAAACATATGATGAAAAAATTATATACGGCAATATATGTCTTGTTGCGAGTCACCGTACATGAGTAGCGTTTTTTTATCAGACAACACAGGCCTTTTGTTGAGTTAGCGCTGGGAATCATCTTCCGAATTTTGCTTAGATCGCTGCTAGAAAGTCACTCTTGAGCAAAATATTGTCTTAAGTACATCAAGTAACTTTGTGTACGTTTTAGAATTAAGTTATTATTGAGTGAAAATGAATTCTTTCAAAAAGTTTCTTCTTTAAATAACTTCCGAAAAAACCCACAGAAAGAATCTAGTATTCCCTCAAAATATGTATATAAATTGTCTTACAAAAGTTAATACCTCAAGGCGACTGCTGATTTACGAGGAGTCTGAAACTCCAGCACGGGGGGTTCTAACTCTAAATTACTTAACATGAGGAGTTCCAGGGATAAAACTGTCATGGCTTCCATCGACGTTTAAATCCCTTTGGCTTTACGGGAAATTTAATAATGAAGAATAGATAATCGATCAAAGAGTTTTCTGAGAAATAGGAGTTAGGATAGGATCTTAGGAAATAGGCGCAAGCGAACACTTGAACTTTAATTAATTTGTTTTGTATCAATTAAGTTTTTTTACTCAAACTAAAGCCCACTTTTTTCTAAATACATTTACTTCTTTTTTATTTAAAATTTATTATTAGCGACACGGTTCACGGACACTTAGCTAATATATTTTTTTACCTACTAACGACCAAAAGGTGGTGATTTCTTCCGTCCACGTTTTGTACGGACGCGACATCTGTGGGCTTGTGGTTGGACGTGTTCTACACTTATACAAATAGTAATCTCTCGAGATCAAAACTTTTATGGGACCATCTCCGGATTCATTTCTATACAATAGCGATCTATAAAAGAATCATCGAAATTGGACGATACTTTGCAAAAATAATAAGTAACATACATACATAAAAACAAGCAGAATGCATTGAGGACTTTGAGTTTCGTCGGTTGAAAACAAACATCGAGGAAGAAATGGACCATTACATGGTTGGCAGTGAATCTATTTTTTCCGTCAGAAGAAAAAAAGTAGGGTGTAACATTTTTAAGGCTGATCCATTACAGCTAGGCTGTTGAGTGGGCGGAAGGCATTTTTATGACCTAGTACCCAGGTGTATCCAGGGTATAAAACATGGGCCGTATGAAATATGGGGCGTTTTAGAGCTAGGGACAAAACTTTAGATGCTCAAGGTTTTTAGGTGTCATCCATTTCATCTAAACAAGATCGTATCTAGAAAAATTTAATATGTCTGGGCGTTACTAAGCGTTACCATACTGATTTAATCTACTACTTCTGCTCTCAGGTTTCCTGGAAGATCACTCTTAACGTTAAGGCCGCTCATTGTGTACTATCTTGTTTTTGATTTCATGTTCTGTAATATTTGATTCGTGGTGAGCCATCTATACTAAAATTTTAGATGCGAAAGTGTGTTTGTTTGTTTGTCCTTTCTTCACGCCCTAACAAAGCAACCAATCGACTTGATTTTTCGCATAGAGTTAGTTGAAAGGATGGAGAGTAACATAGGCTTTTTATCCCATAAATCAGTTCCTATGGTATATAAATAGCCTTAAACAACGCGTGCGAAGCCGCGGGCAGCGGTTAGTAAAGAATAAATACACATAAGGATATGTTCCAATGCAGATTTTTCAGATTTCCATCAGAATATTTCACATATACACGTAACCAACTTACAAACGACTTGCGATAGGATCACGTGTTAAATGCGAAAATACATCAAGAACTTAGATCCATTAGACAGCAGAGATTCAAACCCACTACCTTCAGATTAAAACCCTTCTGGGATAAGCCAACGCCCCAGCAATGTGGTGCAACCATTACTATAATTAGCCATCTCCATTTAATTGCCATTTGGGATATTCACGTTAAGCTATGGTTAAGCTCAAGCTCATCGTCTGCTCGAATTATAGAAACTATAGTACTGGTTACCGTTTGCAGCTTCGCACGCTTTGTTTCTATGGAAACGTTTAGTTTCTTTCTATCTCGTGGGAACAGATTTAAGGGATAGAAAACTAATGAATGGATCGTGCTGAAATTTTTCATGGATGTAAGATCTCTCTATTTCGACCGGGGATAAAAAATAGACTAAGTCCTTTTTATCCCATGGGAACAGATTTAAGGGATAAAAACATCTAGTCTATGTTTTATTCCAGGTCGAGATCATACATCTATGCAAAATTTCAGCCCGATTCGTTCAGTAGTTTAAACGTGAAGAAGCAACAAACATACATACATCCATCTATGTATTCAAGAATCAGAAAACAAAGTTAGAAAAGGTCAAATTATCGGTATGTATACTAAAGTAAAGAAGCGACGATGAAACCTTTAGCCTGTTAGTTGTTATTTTTCGAGTTAGAGCAAATCCCGACCTAAGCTTTTTATCCTACACATAATCTGTTATTTATAGTAAGCCTTTTGCATAATGCCGAAGGTTTTGACAATTTGTTTGAATTTATTTACTGATATTTTTTGCAACTCACTTGGAGTTTTGATTTAGCCGTGTTGTGTCGTGGGCTTAGAATTTGCACCACCCCAACTCTTCCCGTGGGTGTCGTAAGAGGCGACTAAGTGACATACACCGGGGAGCGGGCAGCAGCGCGTCTCTCAGAATAGACCACCGAACTGTCCCGATCCCCAACCCGCATACCCAGCGTGGGGGTTATGTGCATTAAACCCTTACCCCCATGAGATAAAAGCCAATAAGGCGATTATCAGAGGAGGCCCGCGTCCAGCAGTGGACCATTATAGGCTGTTGAGGTTAAGAGTTTTGTTGTAGAAGCGTCACCATCCATCCATCCATCCATCCATTCTTCCCTCCAAACTTTCGCATTTTTAATATTTAATATAAGTGTGAAGTGTGATTACGTAAGCTTCAGCACGCGAGTTCACTCACGTGGAAAAATACCTACGTAAGACTCTTATGATATGCAGAATATGATTGGTTTTCTGCACTATGATTTTCTAATTCGCAATCTTTCAAGTGGAATGGCTGTTGCGAAATGGTTCGGTGTAACATCCGATGGATAGTTTTCTTGTTTACTATTCTGTCTTCATTGAAACTGAAGATTATGAATTTGTCTTTTACTACATCACAAAATAAACTGGAGAGAATAATTGAAAAAAAAATACTGGACAGTTAACACAGCATTATCTAGCCTCAAGCTAAGCAGAGCTTGTGTTATGAGTACTAGATAACTGATATACATTACTACTACAGTACATAGACAGATATTTATTTTTTATACATAGAAAACGACCAGAACAAATATCTGCAGATCGTACAAACATTTGTCGCGAGGCGGGAATCAAA
The DNA here is from genome assembly GCA_946478455.1 of Eupithecia vulgata. Lineage (NCBI taxonomy): Eukaryota > Metazoa > Arthropoda > Insecta > Lepidoptera > Geometridae > Eupithecia > Eupithecia vulgata. The sequence continues at coordinate 2,374,695 of OX297869.1, read as the reverse complement.
CCAGTCAGGCGGGCAAAGGTCTGCCTGGGAAATCATCAAAGGTCCATCAATCATAGAAGACTATTCATAAGCAATGTATTTCATATTTTTTCATTATTCTAAGCTACTTTTCTCTGTGCAAGGACATCGTTGATGTAAAGATAAGTAACAAAAGTTTGTTACTTATCTTTACATTCCCACTTTTGGACTTTGGACAACTAAAGTGGACCCGAATTCTGATAACTAATCGCTTTACTATGACAATAGTATCGTTGCAAAATTATCCATAGATGAAAGAAACTCTAAAGAGTGCGTACGGTGCTTTTTGTACATTTCTTGCACGGAGAGATTGACAGAATGATTTCTACCTTGACACTTTCGACACGCGTCCCTCCATCTATAGTTTATTTCATTAAAATGCCAAAATGTACCATATTGAGACAATACCATTGTTATTGTCAAGCGTTAAATTTCATCTAATAAGGGCTGTGGACGCGGAAAAAATACGCATTTCTCTTATAAGACCAGGCCAAAACACACTTACTTTTGGGCGCTGAACCATGGCGTGAGTGATCTCAGTATTCACAATAGGGTACGTTACTCTTGATGAGAAAAAATCTAAAAATATATTATTGCTTAGGGAAATAGTAGTCAGTCAAAAAGAAATGTATGTTTTAGTTCATAAAATTATAAAATACATTTTAAAATTCAATTCAAAGTCTCAAATCTCTTCTAAATATGTTTAGGAACACCACGAAATAGTAGGTGCAATATTATTACGTCATGCGGATGTAAGGTAAACTAAAAAGTATCAAATTTTATCAGCAACATCGGCGCATCTGTTTAGATGCTTTGCCTACACAGTCAACTGACGTCATGACCACAGAGCAATATGGCGTCCACTGAATCCAGCGTTTTCGTTAGATTACGCGCGCAACTTCCAAATATAACTTTAAATTAATTTTTATGGCACGGATCGATAGAATAAATTATTTTTCTTGTCGTTTATTACCACTAAAGTAGCTAATTGAGACACTTTTCAAAAATGGGTGTAAATACCCTTTAAGACACAATGTTTAGAATCTATTGTGGTACAAAATAACGTAGTTTCTATCCTACCACCGCCCGCGCTATTGAAAAGCGTTAATAATGCCAGTTGTTAGTTCCCGAATTAACGATACTGGTTATTTACATTTCACGTGTAAATATCATTATATTTGTGTAATTGTAAGCCTAAGCTCTTGTTATAGCTATAATTGTTTATGACAATAACAAACAGAAATTATTTTAGGTTCCGTTAATAGTTGAAATTAACGTTAATACTTGAAGGATTGATTGAACTTTGAAATACCTGCTAATTAAACCTACCCAACTTAATTTAAACCCTTGTTTTGGGTCCGCAGCTTCGCATCCATTTTTCTTGGATAAAAAGGAGGCTTCGTGTTATTCCAGATTGTGAACTACATCTATGCAAAATTTCATCAACGAATAAGCGGTCTTTAGTAAGATTATTACAAGGGTGATAGTTACAAAGATCGCTCCTACGCCATGGATAAGATGTTAAATAAATATGTTTGTTCAAAATAACTAAGGACCAAAGTGCAAAACAGTAAATAATAATCTACACTCTACGTTTAAGAAATGCTCAGATAATAAAATAATTAATTTCTATAGTGTAGAACGCCCTCCGACCAGGTGGGATGACCAAAAGCTAAAGACTGCAGGTAGATGCTGGATGCGGCAAGCTGAAGACAGGCGCTCATCTAAGGGAGGCCTATGTCTGTTTTGAAAGCAAGTTTATTCATCATTTAATGTACTTTTGTTCATTTTCGAATCAATTAAATAAAAACTCTGCTCATGCGAGATTCTGCGTTGTTGAAGTTTGTGCTTTAGTTTTTAGATGATAACCTAGCCTTGTTACGTTGTTGTTTTCTGTTATTGTCATCAGTTTTTGTTACGTTTGTTTTGGTAATATTTGATCTGTCTGCATATCCCCTTACTGCCGCTGACTGTCCCTCCAAGTACGATGAACTCGCGTTACGCAACTCAGTATCGCGTACGGTTGCTAAACCTGTCGGTGATACAGGGTTGATTAGCGATGAGTATCTACTGAATTGCTTCAATCGTGTGATTCCGTGATTTGTTGAATCATTGATGTAAGATCACGTGAAACTAAATCGAGATCGGAATGGTTGCGTTAATGTTACTATTTAGAATGGTGTGAAATCGATCGTACGTTAATGTAGTCCTCGTAAGAATATGGTAAACTAGTGGTCCGCCCCGGCTTCGCACGGGTATATTTTATACCCCATGTTCACCACGGATAATGTAGGATTCTAATGGTGAAAGAATTTTTCAAATCGTTCGAGTAGTTTCGGGGCCTTTTCAAACAAACAAATCTTTCCTCTATATAATATTAGTATAGATAGATAGACTAACACATTTGGGTATATCTTAAATAAAAATATAAACGCCAAGTCTTTATATTCGGAAATATTTACCATGAAAGCTAAATTACTGGATAGCACCTTTACAAACGGTCTACTCAGAAAGCGAGCAGAACTAAAATAAAACTATATATCCGCCGAATCCGCACTTGCCTATCCTCGGCTTAAATAAATACGAGCCACAGTTTCAGCAATAGTTGATCATCCTGATGGAACTAACGAAACTAGACAAAACGTTTTACTGGGCGAAAAACGCTCAATTTTCGGGAGTAGTGGAAGTCCATGTTTCAGTGTTATACTTACAGGACAAGACCATGGTTTTAAAAAACGTTCTTCCGCAGTCTGGAAATATTTTTTTTTTTTTTTTTTATTTATTAAATAATAGACAGGCGCAAGTTTTTGAAGATTTTTGGGTCAAGATAACGAAAATACTGAACGAATATGGGTGAAACTTTGCGAAATATACGTGAAATATTATATGAATGTGCCAAACGACAGAGCGTTTTAAAAAACCTGATACCCCGACCCCACCCTAATGTGGAAAGGGCCAGAGAATAATGATGTCAATAACCGCTGGTGTAATTTTAATAAATAAATAATGCTGCATAATCCACACAGCAACATCTAAAGAGAGCTTATGTTATGGGTACTAGATAAACATACATTGTACAATAAATTACATTGGTAGACATTTTTTAGTTGCTTAGAAATACCCAAAACACCCGGTACAAATACTTGCAGACCGTACAAACATTTGTCCCAAGGTGTGATAGAACCGGCAACTTTTTGAGTCGCAGGCAGCTTCCCTCACCGCACCACATCGTGGTGTTTCACATACACGTTTCTGTAGATCTTCTTCTTCTAATAGTGCCTCTCCATTACCAAAGATATTAGAACTTTTGACTTATATTGCACAGCCAGGAAGTCTTTCTACGATCAACTGCTCTTTTACCCCGTACCTTCCCATCATGATCACTTGCAGCAGTTGGTATCGATCATGTCGTAAGACATATCCGATATAGGCAACTTTTCTCTGTTTGATGGTTCTTTTGACTCCTATTCGTTTTACGACTTCAACGTTTGTGACCTTATGAGTCCAACTTATGCGCAGCATACGAATATAGGTTTCTGTAGGTAGCGAAATGGAATATCCACTTGTCTATAAAGTATAAACCTGGGGGTAGGATAAACAATAGCTACTCTGAAATCAATCAAATACTTGGTCCTGTAGTTTGGCTGGCTTTGCCCGCATTGGGCAGGATGGACCCGAATTTACGGCGTAAAAAACATTGGGCACCGGATTTTTTTGTTATTTTGTTGTTATTGTGTCTGGGTAACAATAACAACTTTTTTACAGGCTGTGTTACATCATGGTTGTTTATTTCAAAGGTATTCCAACTACATGATTAAATAATTTGATTGTTTTGAAACGCTAAAAACAGACTTCGAAACCCAGTTTTAATTTTTTTTCGGGATAAATACTTATTTTTCAAGCATAACATTTGTATACATTTATTTTACGGGACTATCTCGGGATCGCTATGTATCTAAACAATAGCGAATTTACAAAATCGGTTCATAATGTACGAAGAAATAAAAAAACATGCATACAACCGAACATAGAACCTCCTCCTTTATTCGAAGTCGGTTAAAAAGTACTTAAATGAATCACTCACAGAAGTTGATAACACTGTCTGCAGAAAAGTTATATCTTCAAAGCAGCTCTACAGAGGTCGTACATAATTTAGGTAGGTTTAGAAGTAAAGGTTGTCGACGTCGAGATTTGGACCACACCACTGCCGCACAATACAAAGAATGTGCATTCAAATATATGCTTCTTAACTCTTAATATGTACGAGTAGATACATTTTATAACTTTTGTATTAAAATTATTTTTTTATGCTGTTTTTTTCTTATTTTTTTTTATCGATAATTTTCGATATAGTTTCGCCCCCTTTTGTTGTTGCCCTTTATTCTGGGACACGTTGTATTATAGCTACGTCTGTTCCTGGCTTCAGTAACTTTTCACGGTTTACGGTTACTTCGTAAACACTACATTTGTTTGACTCAACAAGATTGAAAGAACTGTGATCTCGCAAACGTCTCCGAACGTCTTCGAATCCAATATGTTTTATCTAAATCTCCGAATCCAATGTGATCGATATGTTGCAATGTGCGATGTATTTCGACTTCCATCAGCTGCGATGGCTTATTTACGTGACGTTGGAACAGACATATCTACAACAATAAATCTGATACTTACCTACAAACTCTGGTTGACAAACTTGGGTGTACAAATCAAAATATTTTTTTGTCAAAACCTTAATTTAGATCGTGAGAATAAGCATGGTAATTGGACTAAGTATAAAGAAGATTTTAAATATTATTGTTTTTTTTTTTTAAATCATGCCCTAATTTAATAGATAAGCAAAAAACTTGGCTTTTAGGCCCTTATAGACAGGTGAGGTACACACTATTCGATGATGATGATGATTCTTTATAAATGCCAATATGGTCTGGTTTTACACAATTCTGCCAATGTCAAGTAATGTTAAATAATTGTAAATATCTGAGTTAACAAATTATGAAGATTGTATGATATTTTCACCAGAGCCTAGTTCGTTATCTAGCAGGGGACACCACGTACAGGTTAGGTTGGCTTGGGTGGGAGACGAGATGTTGGAGTCCCTCTTACGCCCCACACTATTAAATATACTTACCTAGTATTTAATTTAGATGTAGGTATTATATCAAATCAAATCAAAAAGTCTTTATTTCCATAAATACAAAATGTACACTTAGAAAAGGTCAAATTCTTATAATAAAACATTGACACGGAAATAAAGTGATATTTTTGATTTCGGTCGCTTCGATGATGTATGTAGACTAAAGTAAAGAAGCGACGAAGAAACATTTAGCCTGTTAGTTGTTATTTTTCGAGTTGGAGCAAAACCCGTCCCAAGCTTTTTTATCTTCTAGATAATCTGATATTTTGTAATAAGCATTTTTGCACAAAGGTTTTTACAATTTGCGACTATCTACGTAATTCCACGTTTCCCGCCATGATATTCAAATTCAATTAGTAATAGCATTGACTTCCGGTTTTACAGCCAATCAAGAAGTTTTAAATGAAAGAAACTCCAGATAGTGCAAGCGGTGCTTTTTGAACGAGAGTTAGACAGTATGCTTTCAACCTTGCGGCTTTTGACGCGCGTCGCACCATCTGTATTTTCTTTCATCTAGATGATTTAACAATCTTTATTCAATTATAGTATTTATATTGCATACTTTATTGATAGGCTTAGACTTTCTAACCCGCTGTTAAAACCGTGTTGGGATTCTAGTAAATAAATAAAATCTATTTTTAACTGACGAAAACAAAGAGGAGATGTTGGGTAAGTGGAAATGTGGAAAGACATACATATATTATCCGATAAAGTTTCCTAACTAGTTTCTGAGCTGAACATACTTGAGTAGCTTCGTTTCGTATTCAGGTTTTGTTCAGGTTAAGTTATCATGCATTTTATTTGCAAAGTCAAATAACTTCGAAATTTTGAATAATGTATTTCTATTGCAATTATAATAATAATAAATAAATAATTCTGGACAATTCACACAGCATTATCTAGACCCAAGCTAAGCAGAGTTTGTGTTATGAGTAGGTACTTGATAATAACTAATATACACAATACAATACTTTAAAAGATATTTTTTATTATACATAGATAACGACCACAACACCCGGAACAAATACCTGCAGATCGTACAAATATTTATCCCAAGGCGGGAATCGAACTCGCAACCTCCTGCGCCGCAGGTGGACCTTCGTAGGTCGTCAATGAGATTGAAGATTATTTTTAGTTTGAATATAATTTAGTATTACATATAAAGTTGACTACGAGCTTTAGGCTTTTATATGGGATAAATGTGTGTACGATCTGCAGACATTTGTTCCGGGTGTTCTGGTCGTTTTCTATTAATAATAAAAAATATCTATCTATGTATTGTATTGTATTATGTATATCAGTTATCTAGTACCCATAACACAAGCTCTGCTTATCTTGGAGCTAGATAATGCTGTGTGAATTGTCAAGCATTATTTATTATTTATTTATTATTATTATTTCCCAGCGGTGGTTGAAACAAGTGGTGACTTATTACCAACAGTTGCATTTTGTTTACAACTTGCTACGACGACACCTCGCGGGAACAATGGCCGGCCACTCAGCACAATGACGACAATCGACGCCGGGATAGTCCCCCTTGTTTACTTCGACCTAGTGTTGGGTTTAAAAAGCTTTTATGGGGTGTCCGGCTAAGTTTCAATGACGGGTAACTAATAGTTAAATAGGGATTTTTTATCACATGAGATCTTGCGGATTAATCACAAACTGTACCTGAGCGGACTCAGGAAATTAAGATGGTGTGTGCTCAGCGAGTTATTGTTCTGTTTGACGATGGTTATAATACCATACCACTAATACGTCAGCCCCCAAACATGCTAAGTTTTATCTATTTAAGTACTGTTCTAGCGAACAGTAAAAAAAATTACGTAAGTTACAGGAATGAATCATACTAATAATATAAATTGTCCAGCATTATTTATTTTATTTATTTAAATGTAAAAGTTTAGATAGATGGATGTTTTTACTTCTTCACGCCAAAACTACTGAAATTCTAGTAGGGTTCTACTAGGGCTTAAATTTTGCATAGATGTAGCTATAAGCCTGGCATCACACAATTTTATCCCATGAAACAATTTCCATGGGCCAGAAATAACGTTTCCATATAAAAACGCGTGTGAAGTCGCGGGCAGAAACTAGTTTGATATATTTTACACATTTGATGACTATGCGATGTCAATTTCTATTCTACCTACCCCCGATAAAAATCTGTGTTTGGCTAGCGGTGGTAACCCTGTTTTTCCGTCCATTTAATAGAATAAAAATTAATTTACTTTAAAAAGTTTCCGGCTTTTTGAGTACAAACTCTTGAGGAGGCCCTAAAGCTCTCGGGCCTGACTGCAAGTTTGCGCGTTAAAATATTAAACGCGTCCATTAACGTATTGTAGTTCCAGCGTTGTAGTGTAAAGGAGGAAACATTGTAAGGAAAACCTTCTTTGTCCCTTTTCCCTTAAATGATTCAATATTTTCGCAAAGATTTATCTAGCTGGAGAAATCGCGGCCCTTTTCTTGTTAAATTGAGTTATACGTTTATTTATTAGGAGAAAGAAAATGCGCTAAAGGTTTTTATCAAATTAAATCGTTTACCGCCGCAAACAATTGCAGTAAGTATAAAAACATCTTAATTCATAGGCGAATAAAGACTCCGACTCTACAAACAGATTTCAAATTAAACTTTATAATAGCTTGAGACTTTTAATAAAATATACAGGGTCCCACGAATCATGTGAAGTAAGCCGGAAGGGGTTGATTCTGGACCCCGAGGGGATCAACTTCTGTACTACGATTTTTAACACTATTTTTGAAAAAAAAAAAAGACTTCATTTTCGTGTTTTTCTACGTGTATTTTAAAATTATTATTTTATATTTACTACTAGGTATTGTTTTGAAATTTCAGAGGATTTACTTACATCATTTTTTGGTAGATGCCACTAAACTACTTTTTTTTTTTTTTTTTTGCTTAAAAAAGTACGATTTTTTTTTTATATTGAATATTGCATGAGTGCATATTATTGCATTCACTCACAAGCTATTTCCCTTGGGGTCCAAAATCGCCCCGTTTCGGAAAAGTACACATGTTACTTGGAACTTTGGAAGGCTGTATATACGACCATAGAAAGTGCTTCGAAATCATAGTACCTACTTATTTGCCATGACTGAAGTATACATTAAACTTAGCTATTCATTAGTCAGAGGATTAGCGCAGCGGGCGAAGGTCCGCCTGCGGCGCAAGAGGTTGCGGGTTCGATTTCTGCCTCGAGACAAAAATTTGTATTGTAAGGTCTGCAAATAGTAAAAAACTTGTCTAAGTGTTTATTTTGTAATCCTAAAGAAATTTGAAATTTTGTTCCGGATTTTTCTATGTATTAACTTAGGTAATGATAATATGTATGTAACAATGTTTTGCTCACGCTTTCCGGGATAAAAAGTAGGACCGTCCTTAGATACCGTCTACCTACCTTCCAAATCAGCAAACAGACAGACAGCCAGAAAAACTTTCAGATTTATAATAATATATGTAAATATGGATTTATTATAACAATTTACCAACTGCAGGATAAGCTACCTAACGAAATTGAAAGAAAATTTAATTAAGTATGACAAAATGTAAAGTACGAAAGTAAAATGTAATCTCCAAAGAAATAACGAATAATATACAACGTACAACACCCTATCGTTACACCGAGATCGATTCTCAAACTCATTCGGCAAAGTAGGTAGGGGACGAAAAGTGATATTTTCGATTAACAACATTCGCATGTCGCATACGACATTTTCAATACTTAACGCGGTCAATAACCTTGATAATTGGGATAAAGTATCTCAGTAATCGTTAATCCATTTTTATTTATTTATTAAAAGGGCAACTCTTTTGATAACATTTTAATGGTATTTTTATGAGATTAATATGCGCAAATATCGAATAACAGCTATTACATAAATACAACTTACACTCAGAAATATCAAATCAAAACAAAAATACCTTTGAGATCGAAACATGATCATAGAATAACTATTAAATACTAACGACATTTTTAACGAGGGGATTTCGATTTCATTATTAGAAAGAAAAAAAAATTGTTCCAAATATCTCGATAGGTGGCAGGGGGGTCAACTGGAAATTAGGGTATGTCAATGTCAAATGACAGGAAAACAACCTTACTTCAAAATGGACCAATTTGGAAAAGTCAGTTTTTCTTTCGTTTTACATTGACATACCATATTTCCAGTTGACGCCCTGCCACCTATTTAGATAGCTGGTACTATTTTTTTCTTTTTAATGCCAATCGAATACCGCTCATTGAATCCCCGAAAGCCAAAGACCTTGATAGAGCTGTCATGTCATGATCAGGGTGCAGAGAACAAAGGAAACCTCGCAAATATCTTCAATTTACGAGACTTCAGCCAGTCAGTCACGCGATTTACTGCGAAATTCGTCAAAGACATTTCTAGAATTTGCCTCTGTCTAAACACGATTGCTATAACCCAAGTATGCTATAAACTTACTATAAGTAACATAAGTAACCTAGCGATCTAAACATAATTCAATCTCCCAAACTCCCAACCTAGACCTTGATAGGGCTGTCGCTGATCAGGGTGCAGAGAACAAAGGAAGCCACGTGGATATCGATCCGGCGCGGCGGGCCCTCCGCCCTGCGCAATGCAACCCTACTTTGATGCAAGTTCACAAGGTTACCGGAGCTGCGGTAGGGTGTAGGGTAGTGTAGGGTTCTGGCTGTATTACAAATAATTGTAGAGTGATTTTGAGTTATGTGGTACTACTATGATGAAAATGTTGAAAATAAAATAACTTGTTTGATCATAAGAACACGGTAAATTGTTTGTTTTTACTGGGTACCTTCCTACGTGACCCGACCCGAACTTTAAACATTATCTTTGAAAACAATATGCATTATTGATGATTTATTCAATCAGTAACCTTTTTTAGTATATTTTATATGTAATTTAAAAAACTAAACTTTATTATTTTTAAAGATCAGGTCAGACATTGTATTACTAATTTAGTTTAGAAATTCTATGTATGAAAGTTAGTCTATCATTATGGTATATAAACATATGGACCTTAGAATTAGTTTTTTTTTTACTAACAGTGCTTAATCTTACTTTGCCTGAAAAAAAAGATTAGTATTGTTACAAATTCAGGAAGAATGTCTATACTAAATGGCTTCAGATCCGACTGGGACTGGTCATCAATTGTTTATTATATTTATTGCAATATGATGGAAACTGTACATTTAAATATGTTTAAATATTACCCATCCATTATTAAATGTATACAATTTTTTTTTTCCACATACTAAAACGAGTTCTCTTTGTAAAGGCGTTCATATTTTGATTGCATAATCCAAAATAGCAAAATAACATTGGGTTATCAACGCGTTCAGTATAAATCAAAACGGCCGTATTTAGGGTAGAGACCGGTCGGTCTTTCTGGCATGGCACGCAAGTCGGCCACGTGGCAGCGCCCTAGCCTCACCCTTAGAGTTAGACCCTTATAACCTCCGTGTTGACGTTGCAATTTACATCACACAAAATTGTATTTTCAGAAAAGGCATTAAGATTCAATATTTCGTTGAGGTATTGGGTATTTAAAAACTCGATAACGTTTTCAAATGAACAATCTTTAAAGTACAGGCAAACATAATAAAATTTATAAAAACTTGAAAAGTTTCGAGGCGATAATACTGATTCAAAATACAAAAAAAGTTTTCAAAGATAATTTAACTTCAGAAAAAGTTCGGGTCGTGTCACGTAGTAGGTATACAGTTAAAACAAACAATTTACCGTGTTTTCATAAGGTAAATTGTTTTAATTTTGGAATAAAATATAGTTATTTCCTTCTTTTAAGAAGCATTGGGTGATTAAAATTTAGTTTTATTAATTACATCATTTTCAAATAATTCATACTCGTCATTATCCACCTACATCCATACATCCACTTCAGAGCTCGTTAGTTTACATTTACTCAAGAGCAGCTAGAATAAGAGATTCAGTCATTCATTTATTGTAACTAGAGCAACACTAGTGGTATTCTCCAGTACACGTGTAAAATAACCACCATAATAATATTCGTTAAACAATATTGCAGTATATTAATTTCGTCAAAGCAACATTGTACGTTGTGTATTGTAGGTACATAGGTCTGCGGGGCCTTTTGTTGGAAGCCATAGCAACTCGCCTTTGTTACCTCGCTTATTGACTGATGTTCGATCAAAGGTATTTGCAGTTTGATACGAGTTGAATTAAATACAAAAGGTCTGTCCTAGATCATTCCTATCAGGGCTTTTATAAATTATCGCAATAGGCTACTTGACTACTACTTACTAGGAAATCATTCTAATATATTTATATTTCTACGAGTCCAGTCGTATTGGTTATAAAAACTGATTTTAAAGTTGGAATAAATTAATGGTACACCAAAACGATAAACTCTGCCATGGCTACTCGATGACGTCACACCTTAAGTCCCACCTTGTCTTCAAGAAGAACAAACCGCACTGTTATCTATTCTAGGGGTGACGTCACAACACAAGTACAACAACCAAACGCAGCGTTTTCGGTAACGTGATGATCATATATAAAAAATGTGTAATTTTAATCCAGTTTTTTACCAAAAATAGTAACGTTGAACGAAAACAATCTGCAACTTATTTTCAATGTAGTCATATAGCCTATTCCAAGAGTTATATGATTTACAATTGACTTGTGCATTTGCGTCCAGAATTCAGTACAGCACAAGGGTTGTACGGATTTCTCGTTATGCCTTTGAGCTTGTAACGCTCAAGAAGCCTTTGTGGTAACAGTGGCTACTGTGGCTAGTAACGAAACAAGACTGTATTGACTGAGGCCGAGGTTCGCTCGAAATGTATTGCTAGCTCTGCAGCTACATAAACGAGAATATTCCGTGTGTTTATTCAAGCAAGTTTGATCCTAGCTGCTACTATGGATGTTGTTTGTCATTCTGTGTCTTTGGCAATTATTTCATCTATCCATTCATGCAATAAGATATCCACTGGCATTGGTATTTTCTATAGAATTATTCTCTTTCTACTTCGCTAAAATAATTACATACTATATACTGCTTATACTTATTTAAGCCTTAGAAAATAGTAGAGCTGTTCTCTTACGAAACATTGCATTAGAATGTACGTGTATTTGTTTCTTTGTCCGACTTTACAAAATCATTATCTACAACTAAAATTACACATGGCTCGTCCACCGTACCAGAAACATTCCATTTCACGCAAAGATATGCAACAAGTTCTGTGTCTGGTCATTACGTTGTGAAATTAGGTATCGTGCCTACAGAAGTCACGAAAAACGCATAAAGAATGGAGCGTAAACAAAGAGGTAGTAATAACTACATACCGTTGTTGTTGTTTCTCTTGGAATGTTTCCTTCCGTACTCTTTTCTTTTGCACGTGTACCTATATAATATACAGAATGAGTTTTTTTAGTTATCGAAAAGCCATGTTAGAAGTTACGTACTCGATTTTGGAAAAATAATTATTTAATAGAAAAATAAAACTAATAACTTGTGTAAAGTTTTTTAGGACTTCACAAACGACCATTAATGAAATAAAATTGTGTGTCGTAGATTACAAAATACACTATTTCATTTCTTATTCGTTTTCTCGGAAACTGAAGATTTGAAAAAAGAAAACTGTCGTAACTCGTAGTATCTATTTACCTATATATACTTACAAAACAAAGAAAAATTTCAAAACACGACAAAAAACACTTGGTCAATGATGATCTTCTTATTTAGACGTGTATACAAAACTTTTGTTTTTTTTATTGTCTTGACATGGAGATAATGAAGACCTCTGCTGAGCGAGACTTACTCATAAAATATTAGTGGAGATACTTGTCCTAAGGTATTCCCAACATTCCGTGACTCTAGTACGAGTGTAGAACCTAAGAGAAGTACAATAGAAGTTATTTTACATCGAGGCGATGTTCCCAGAGACTCAGGTACACAAACGTGACTAGTTGGACACGCCACACCCTGTCTTTTGTTCAGATAACGATGGCCATTTTTGTTATAACCTATTCTCATGTACTGAGCCTTGTTAGCTTCAACACCAAATAAGCATAAAGGGAACGCTATTGTTTTAGGTTGATTCTTTACACCAGGGCAGGGCAGCGGAATCCATGTATTGACCGCGCTCGACGATGCTCAATTTCGGTGATAGGGCGAGATGAATTATAGGTTGGCAGTCCGTTATTTTTTGTACATAATAATGAATTTATTACAAGAACTTTTTAGGGTAAAATCTGAATTAGATAACTTTACGACCGATGTGGCGCGGTGGGCGAAGGTCTGCCTGCGACGCAGAAGGTTGCGGGTTCGATTCCCGCCTCGGGACAAATGTGTGTACGATCTGCAGACATTTGTTCAGGGTGTTCTGGTCGTTTTCTATATATAATAAAAAATATCTATCTAGGTATGTATTCTATTATAATATGTATATCAGTTATTTAGTACCCATAACACAAGCTCTGCTTAGCTTGGGGCTAGATAATGATGTGTGAATTGTCCAGCATTATTTATTTATTTATTTATCCTTTCGGCCAGGGTGACTCTTCGATTTTATTCAATAACGAAGTAATGTATTATTATTAAAAAAAATTCAGTTAGGTTATCAGGTCTGATTTCCCGGTATAGTATAAACTCGGGGTCTTTAAATGCAGAGTGAATAAGTTTCTTCTGGGAAAGCGTTCTCCATCTTAAGCCATATCTTCACTTACTTAAGTAAGGTAGTGGTGAAATGCTTCACCAAAAACAAATGAAACGTCAAGTGCGAGTTCAACTCGCGCATCAAGGGTTCCGTACACACTTGTAAGCTCGACCCAGACACACAGTTTACCAAACAATTCTGACTTGTTCACAAATACATAACGGATATAAAAATAATATGACGGGTTTTAGATATTTTCCTTTAACTTGTGCTGTGAGACCTTGCTTCTTGCCAAATTTCATGATTTTAGGACTACGGGAGGTACCCTATAGGTTTTGTGTGCATGTGATTCCCTTGAAAATTACAACATTGGGCATAAACGACTGTAACTTTTGATTGCGTTGACTCAGAAGTATGATTTATATCGTGCTTCAAGAGGTCACGAACCTGAGTTGAGTATGTTGAGTTTCAACTCAATACCCCCACGCGTTTCGAGTTGACAGACTGACAGACGAACAACAAAGTGATCCTTTTGAGGTACGGAACCCTATTAATGATTGACGAGATATTCTGTTCTCCTGAAAACCACTTTAGACAAGATAAATACACCAGGGACATTTTATTTTCCTCTCATGATGATTCAATTTCGACTAACAATTCCGTATTCTAATTATTTTCTATAGAAGACGATTTTATTAAATTTTTCAGTCCATTTTCTATTTCCAGCGTATTCTGTAGGTAATTTACAGAGATATTGAATTTCAGTGTAGCCAAAAATACGGGCCAATTAAGTCTAGTTAGGGCTCTTTTTACATGTCACGTGATATGTTTTAACAATACTGCTAGTCGTTATATTTTTGTAACAGTTTATATACCTAACTAGCGGTCCGCCCCGGCTTCGCACGGATAGTTATTTTTTCGTCAAATTTCCAATGTTTTTAATACCTACCTACTTCTTATCCTATTCCAGACTAAGAGAAATCCAAAAAATCAAAGCCATGAAAATCGGTCCTGTATTTCTTGAGTTATAAAACTTATAAATGTTGTAACTAATACGACTTCGTTTTATATAATAAAGATGAAATTAGTATTGCTCGTGTCAAAGAATTTATTAGAAGGTTACAGAATGCTAACTTTTCACAAAAAAATTGTGTACCTAAAAATACTGCCACAGATTCTAACATAGTAAAGCACATTAGGTCTCAGAACTCAGAACATGTAAGAGTAATACAAAACGAGGCGCGGATTTTGCTACAGATTCCAACATAGTTAGTTGAATATAGTATCCCACAGAATAAGAGCCAGTTAGTACGTTATAGTGGCGATAATTTTACGACTTCGCCCGCCCACAGTTCCAAATTTTACGAGTTCGAGACATTAAAGTTTTACAGCCGCGCACTCGAACGAACGGCCCATGATAACGCGTGAGATGGTTTTAATAGTAGGCCCATTGATGCAAACAGCTTGTAAGACAGAAAATAACTGTAGTGTCTTACACGCCACCCAGGATGATAGGTTAGTACTCTCAGACGCTTTATACCTACCTATAGTTTATCTAGGTACAGACAAAATAATTTGAGGCAGTCTGCTGCCCTAAATTATGGCAGTAACATTAAATTTTGTACTATTTAATCACGTTTTGCTTTACGTGTACTGGAGTTCTACTTTCATTGCGAAATTTCGTTTTGTTGTGTTCGACCGGTACCCTAATCGAATGAAAATTTCGTAAATAGTTGTTTTTTCGCATTGGATTGATGATAGTGTATTTTTTATTCTATTAACACAAAAACTGACTAAAAAGCAATTCTATTTTTGATATTTTTCCCGAATTCCGAAAAATAGACTTGACCACTGGTTACGAACGCACAAACTGACCACTATACGAGAATGATAACTTGATAAGTACACGTAAGTACACATAAACGTACATAAAGAAATATTTTATTACTGTACATAGAAAACACCCAGAACTACAATACTTGAAAATTATACCTACAAACATTTTGTCTCGAGGCGGGAATCGAACCCGCAACCTTCTGCGTCGCAGGCGGACCTTCGCCCTCCGAGCCACATCGGTCGTCTATCAGAGAGTCAGTAAAGTACCTATAAATTTCAACACATAATATTCATGCCTAGTGGACGTATCCGTGCTACATTTACGTCAATCTCTATTACACCCGGGTTTCGTACAGACTCAAAGGGATTTGTTTGTGAATTATTTAATGGCGGTTTTGAATGATGAATCCGAATTCGAAATTCGAACGTAGAAAAGTTATATTATTTCGAAATTTGAACGTAGAAATGTTACATTATTTCGAAATCCGAAAAGGTATTATTTTGATTGAGTATAATAGGTTTGCAGAAACTTTTCAAGTCCGGGCTTCAGTTATTGTTTTACCTGCTCTTTCCTTAATTTATGCAGACTAGTTTCTACCCGCGGCTTCGAACGCTTTGTTTCTATGGAAACGTTTAAGGTTATTTCTATCCCATGGGAACTTATTTGTGTAGTATTTTAGTAAGATTGTCCTCTTACAGGTTAACTTGACCTCGACTCTTTTTCGAAGACGCTAAGTTTGAGCGCAGACTTGAGTCTCAATGGTTTTAAGACAGACTATTGCTTTTGTTAAACTAGATTATACTAGACTAGGTTGTAATTTTTGTAAAGCAATAGTCTGTCTTAAACTGATCCTTATCGAGATTTTTTTCTAAAGACAACGTTTTTTTCACTTAAGAATACATTATTAATGTATCTGTATCTATCTAGGTACCTGCCTATTTATGTCCAAGAAATTCAAGAAACCCCACATCTTAAATCAATAGCTACTCTTACACGTTACATATTACATCCCATCACCACACAAAGGCCATGGCTTTTACAGTGATTACCATTTACCATAGTTATAGTTATGTCGTGAACTTTAACAAAAGCCCTGATGGGATTAAAGGGGGTATTAATTTTCAACTTGGCTGCGCAGTCGATCACTGCAAGGCTGGTAAACTTGTCGCAAGAATGGTATTGATCATATTGAAAATAATGATAATATTCGAAGGAAAGACGAAGCCATGCTTTGGTCTGAATTACTTACTATGTGGATGAGATGAGGCTCCATTTGATAAGAACCCAAGAACTCCGAATTAATCCTCGTTTTGGAGACAATAGGGTACATACTTTTGTAAATTCTTTAGTCGGTTATTAATGTTATAACATTAAGTAAGAACCTACCAAAGTAAAAACACGTACTTAACACACTTTTTTTTATTCTTTAGCAAAAAAAAGGTAAAATAATACTGCACTCCGTTTCGAGTGATAAAAACGCTGCCTTTTTCTGTGACGTCACCGTTCAGTTTGTCAACTCAAAGTGCTTGTGTTCCTTCACTCAAAATTTAATTAGAAACAAATAAATGAAATATCTACTTTTCAATTATTAAATTTCATAATAAAATATTTAAAAACAAATACATTTCTAGATCAATAGAGAAAACAAATAATAATAATCAGCTTTTTTGAAGTCACATGCATATTTATTTATTTATTTTCAAATTTTCGGAAAACTTACAGCTAGAAAAATTACAAATTAAGAAGACTATTTTTAGTAAGCACATGAGAATACAGTACCTACTTAAGCTGAGGGCTATTTACAGAGTTTCCACTACTAGCAAAAAAAAATATACCCATTAACGTTATGTTGATTTCAGTAACCTTTCTTTTACCAAATTGAAATAACAATTATTAGACTCTAAAACGACAAGTGAATCGAAATTTGTTCCATAGCAAATGGCTTACAATATTCGCAAAACCTAGCTAGATACGTGAACGAACTTGTAGAAAGCAGAAGATAAAAATTACAACGCGACCGGGCGGCGGCGGCTATAACCCCTGCTGTATTCGAAAGACTATGAAAGGTTCGTATAGTTCGTAACCAAGCCAGTTAATTAACAATTTGGGTGCTCACGACGACGCCGAACTACCACAGCGTGTGCCTGTGACGGACATTGAATGCCTAAGAAAATCAAGAGATGTCGCGTTTGACGTTTATGATAGCTTCAAAGACGTGGTCACTTGTATACTACATAGTGTAGTGACTATTGCTACGAAAGCTACACGATTAAAAGAATGAAGACCAGGGTGACCTCTTTGGTTCATCTATAAACTATAACTCTTGGACGCTTTAGTTTTTTAACTGTACGTCCACTAGTAAAATAAATAGATGAAATTGAAATAAACTCAGCCGTTACACAGGGATACCAGGGCTACTTGAAAGAAGCTACACCGTTGAAACAAGCGATGATGACTAGTGGCCGTATACCAACCACTATGGTTCATCTTCATAGCAATGACTTGACCCAGCCACTAAGAGTCAGCTACGCCTGTCCCCCAGGGAATCCCAGGGTCCGTCATTATCGAGCGGTATCGGGGCACATCGGATCAATCGCACGCTCGCTCGTTAAATACAACTAGTTTGAAGGGCTTGTTGGGAAAGGTTTACAGGGAAACCAGGGTTACTTAGAAGAGGGTACACCGTTTAAAGAAGCAATGAAGACCAGGGGCATTAAATTATCCGCTATGGCGGCCATTATGGTTGTTGGAACTGATTAAAAGTCAAGTCAAGGTCAAAGTAACAGAACTAAAATTATGAATCGTGACGACTTAGGTAACACGAAATTTGTGTTTATTAGTTGCCAACCAGACAGTGCAGTTATTTGTCCGACTTTGGTTAATCAGCAACAACCAGTAAGACGTGGAAATGCGTCCAAAGGGTTACAGATTATGTGAATGGTGCGAAGCGACGGCATAATACATCGAGGCATTTAATTATGTTTCGGGGCTTCGGAAATCAAAACTTGATGTTATTAAAGCAATGGTTTTTAGGAAAAGGTCAACAAAAGTTCTCGTTTTCGAGAAAAGGTTTCGGGGGCGATCCACATTCAAAATATGCCTGAGTGCCAACAAATTTTACCCATAGACAGCTAATATCAAGGGAAAATTTGCCTTGTTTCTGATTTTCTCCGTTTTTAAAGATTTTTTTACACCAATAATAAAAAAAGGAAAAAAGATTTAAATTTTTGTATGTAACAGATAAACTGGAAAACCGATTTCAAAAATTCTTTACCGTTAGAAAGCTACATTATCACTGAGTAACATAAGCTATAGAATATACTCGTGCGAAGCCGGGGCGACCGCTAGTATAATATAATTTGAAGACTTCCAAAACTCGTCTTGGTGAATGCATTATCGTTATAATCTATCCTCGACCTGCACCTTCGTATACATCGACCTGCAGAATAACTTCCTTTGCTTGCACCAACAACGCCAAAATGTTCCTCAACTAGAACAAACAGTTTAATATTAACGAAGACCCCCCTGTCTTACGGTTAACCAACTATGCTACAGGCACCTCTCGCCTGAAGGGTGCTGTAATTATCTTGGATATTGTTTCCGAGGGTTCTCTGGGCTACCGATACTTGTGGTTTCAATAGAATTTTGAAAGGGACAGTCGGACCGTCGTTACTTGGACATCATTACGTTTTTGATGGTTTCGCCACTTTAGAAAGTGTAATAAATACTTCAAAGGTTTTGCGTGTGTCAAGAGTTCAAATCACTTTAATTACATACTGTCCATGCTCGTTCAACTCGTGTACCATCGTTTCCTTTCCATTATTAACAATTATAGGTGACTGATGGAGTCGGGCCGTTTCTATCGATATCATTTTGCGGAGTAGACGTCTTGATCTCCGAAAAATATCTTATAATGCCTAAAGCCCCTAAAGCTTGTTTGTCTTGTTCAGTCATCATAGATCTATGTTTGATTGACGTTTGTGCCAAAGAAAAGTGTTACTCAAGCATAGATAGATGACTGAGTCAGCTTTCATAATACGGGCTAATAACTTAATATCTACCCCGAAAGAAGGCAGAGCTTTTGTGTGTGTATGAATAAAAGAACTTTATTTTGTAACATAACACAATTTTACTTACTCTAAGCTAGTAACTTATTACAAGCCAACATCATAAAATTTATCTACGGAAATCCAACTATACTGAGATTATAAAGTGAAATTATAAAAACAGTAATTCTGCCTGTCTAATTTTCAGGCAGGCCTAAACGGGAGAACGGACTTTAATGAATTTTGAGATTTGGCAGGGACGTAAACGGTATCCTGGGTCGGTCATAGGATATACTACTCGAAAACGCGTGGAAAGCCGCGGTCAAGCTAGCAAATAAATACAAAAATGAAACAGCATTTTAACATTTTAGCAATGGCGTTTGACAGTACGATATATTAAACAGAGATAACCTAGTCGATGGGCATGGCTATCACAACGCTGATCTATCGTTTAATTCAAACCAACCGATACGTATAGATACGTACTAGCTGATTTATATACATTTACCAAATGCCAATAAATTTGTATGTTTGTTTCTTTCAAAAGTTTAATGTAATCACGACTAAAAGGAATTCGTGCAACGTAGTCGCAACAAAATGGAAGAAATTTCTGAGCTCTAGATTAAAAACGGTTTACATAAAACACTAGTTTCAAAGATCTTCAAGCCTTCTATTACAATGCTGCACTCGCCTGTCTGTGGCAGCACATTTAATTAATTTTCTTGTAGTGTTATTTATTTTCTAGATAATTAAATGAAAAGAATATACTCGCACTTTTTGTTGGCATTCAAATAAAGAGACATCTCCATTTTAACGAAATATTTGTGAACGAAATGTTTGAAACGTAAATATTTGTGTAACTAACAGGTTTGAACATAACCAAAAACAGGAGCTCGATTCGGGATTTTCATGGAATTGGAAATGGAATACTTTTCAATTTCATAAAAATCACGGATTTCGGAAAAACACTGCTGTATTTACCTGAATCGGAAGTTTTCTATTTCCGGGATTTTTGCGAATGCAGAAAACATCTTTTTACTTTTAGCATTCTAAAGATAACATTTGTTATCCAATATTTACTGGACTGCAAGGAGGAAAGTATTTTTCCGCTGAGATGTAGAGAAGATGCAAGCTGGACTGTTGGAGTTCAATTTATACATACCTCTCTGCCAGTTCAGCAAATTTATAAGTACATATCCATTGACTGTTTATAGCTTATGGTGGTTTATCCTTTTTATTTCGAGCGTTGTGGTGAAAGGGACGGAAACATTTTTCGACTTGTTAATTAGTTTAGTTTTGGCAACGTCTGAATTGATTCTAATCGTCATTTATGTCAGGGCGCTACAAGACGTGGAACCCTATTTTACTAAACTAATCGCTTTACTATGACAATAGTATCGGCGAAATTACCATTTCTGATATTCACCCACGGATGAAAGAAAACTACAGATGCGGACGCGTGTCAAATGTGTGTTATTCCAAATAAATGTCACTTTTCGATTTTAAATTTCTGAAGTCTTATTTCCGTTTGTACGGTCCATCCTCTAGCCCGAAGAAGTTCACCAGTCTAATGTAACGTATGATCATACAGGGAAGTTTCATCGTTACGGCTTATCCTGCACTATCCCGTCCCTTTCTTCCAAGTCCTTCCAAGTCAACCCCTGTAGTCCGAAGAATTGTAGTAGCTCACGTGAGCAAACATCGAGTTTGCTCGTTACGGCAGGTCATTAGTCACCGGCTTACGTGCCTGTCCGCAGCTATATTGATTGCTGTTATTACAGCAGATTATTGAGGGCGGAATCATTTTTGTTGTTGTACACAAACAAACACATGGTTTTGTTTTGGTTTTCCTGTAGCTCCCACAGAAGCATGAAGTTACTAGCTGTTATCCGCGGCTTGTACGCGCTTTTCCGTGATAAAGAGTAGCGCCTATGTCTTTCCCCGGGATGTCGTTTACCTTTCTGCCAAATCTAATTAATCCGATCAGCTGCGTAGGCGGAAAAGAAAACAGACGGATATAATAACGTTTGCTTTTATAATAATAGTATGGAGACTCACGTTTTATACAGATTTAAATAATTTGTTACTGAAAGACGCTTGCAGAAGGAACCTCATAGTGATGAGGCTGGCTAAATACGTTTAGTGAGTGGAAGCTTTCAACTATAATCCATATACATTATGCAAACGGGACTTAGTTTATGATTTAGAGAGTTTAGCGAAACAAAAGCTTGGAAACTGGTCTGTGGATTATTTTAAGATATTCTTACATTATATATACTAGAAAAAAGCAAGTTTATTTGTAATCTAATGTGTGTTGAGTAAACTCCGGAACATAATATTCGATTATAACTATTGTAAGAATTCATTCACAAATTGCTAATTGCGTTGTCCCCAAGTGTATTGTCGGAGAAAAACAGTAGGTATAAATATACCTGAGACCTACGTGAGAAATGCCACGTAGGCTAAGTTTCTCGATTCATATTAGGTCGGGTGTAGTTATTTTGCAAATAATGATAATTAAATGCATTTATCTTTGCAGACGCTTTAATTATAAGAGCTTAGTCATGAAGGACTACCACCAGGAGAGCAATCAACCTCTATTGGAGATTTAGTGATAAAATCAAATGAACCAAGGTCCTTCTTGTTTATGCTGACAGTTAATTTTGTGCTATTGATGGTGAACAGCACTCTTTTTTACCGACTTCGATAAAAGGAGTTTCTTTGTTCGGCTGTATGTATGTTTTTATGTATTTCGTGGATTTCTCCATCAATTCTTTACCGATTAAGATAATTCTTTTGTATGGGCATTGGACAATGATCTCGAAGTAGTCTTATAATTTTTTTTTCCGAGGGATAAGTATTAGATCAAAAAACAAAAAAACAGTGTGAATAATAAGGAATTTGAAGTCGGATTTTAGCTTTTTCAAAACAATCAATTGTACCTTCGATGAAGGAAACTACAGAGGGACGCGTGTCAGAAGTGTCAAGGTTGTAACCTTTCTATCAATCCCTTCGTGCAAGAAGCACCGCACGCACTATCTAGAGTTTCATTCATCTATGGACAATATGCGACGATACCATAATCATAGTAAAGTGATTGGTTAGCAGAATTCGGCCCCAGGAGTACGCTTGATGGTAGGCCGACTCCATAGTCATCTTACCCACTTTGTATATGCACTTACCGTGATCACATGGCTGTTAGCACGTATGTGATATTTTCACACCTGACCGTCCTTTCTAACAAAAATTAATTGTATGGGTACTTGCCACTGGCGTCCTCCCACGGCTTCAACTACCAACCTGAATTTCTTACACACCTACACCCAGCAGTGGCCACTGTGCACCTACAAACAAGACACAAAGCCTGGTACTGCCCCCTAGCACGGGGATTATTGTCTAGTGTAGAATGGAGAAAATTGACGTCAATTTGTCATAGAATTGCGAAAGTTATTTGAAACGCATTCCTTTTACTTCAAAAATGTACGCGATGCGATGGGCTGAACAGACTTGTGACACAAGTCGTTCTCAGCAAGCATGAAACTTTAAAAATCCGTTTCGTTGCTCGTTGCGAGCGCTTTCTTACCCCGCACTAACCGCACGAACGCTCGCTGTGCAAGTGTAACACGTACACTGCTTATCATATCCCAAACAAGTCGGTTTGCAATTAGCAACACGCTTTGCAGGCGAATCGGTGATCGCAGTTGGGGTGTTAAAAATACTCAGTAGGAAGCCGCTGCCCGGCCTCTTGTAGATTCCCTTAGTGGACTCTTACGACATCCAGGGAGTGAGTTGCTGGGGTCAATTCTCACGTCGCGACAGTCACATAAAAGCTGACACACATCGCATGCCAAATGAACGATTGGCGCGAAGGTCGCAGTTATTTTAGTGAAAGCAAATAGCAGCGCAAACAATTTCTTGGAGTGATGAATTCTGGTTTACGAGCGGTTTTATAGATTAAAGCTTTAAAACGTTAAAATGAAGATATTTTAATGCGTTTGTTTTCGTCACTTGTCAGGTTTTGTAACAATTATGGGCTTAGCACATACCTACATCCTCCACCGCTACCGCACAACATATAAATAAACAGTAAAATGTGGGTTTAAACTCTTAACCTTTAGACCTGATGATAGCTGGGGATTCTTGAGGAAAAGATTTCTGCACTAGATACCGCGACTGGGAAAACGTGTGGGCTGCACTCCGACCAGGTAAGAAGACAATCTGTGAAAGAGTGCAGGCAGATGCTGCATGCTGAATACAGGTTGCTATGGCGCTCATTAGGGATATGTGCTGATGATGACGATGCAATAAATAAATTCCTAATAATACCTTCCAGATCACTAATTATGTTACCTTACCACAAATCATTTGGACATTTGAATTAAACCACTTTCTTTTCCTATTTTCATAAATCTACGAGGTGTACAAAAACAACTATCTGGAGTACAATCTATCCAACTAGAGGAATTAACCTCGTACGACGTATAATATTTAGTCGGACGAGCCATCCGGAGCTGATTAAGGCTTCTTGACCCTTATCAACCTTCTCCAGAGGCCCGTTTACGTCACTTCCTGTATAACATACTGGTACGTATTGTTATGTTGTACAGGGTGAGCCGGGATATATGGAAAATATTGATAGAATCATGAAACATGTATGATAAGGAAAGTAAAACTAATCATAATCCTCAATGACACAAATATTTTAAAAAAAGGTAAGTATAAATGAAACGTACTGGACATAGAAAAGAAAGTAGAGCTTGTTTTGAATAATATTCGGCTGTTTTTTGGCATTATTTAGTTATTTTATGACCATAAATGTTCAGGTATATATTAGTGATAAATTATATTGTAATATGAGGTGGACTACAATCATAATTTAAAGGTTTAAAGTTGTTCATATTAATAAACAAAATTAAACAGTTTTATGGGAACCAGGTTACATACAACACTGAACGACAATTAACTACATACTCGTATTTAAATATATGTGACATTTATTGTAAAACAGATATTGCACACCACGCCGATAGAAATACATTGAGTTCTTGAGACTTAATAAACTAATAAAAAATGAAAAAAATTACAATAGCAATTATCCTAGTGTAAAGTTCATAGATGCATATATTCAAATATGTATTAATGTAAATAATTAGTTACTTATGTAGGTAGTGTTAATCTACCCACTTCTATCTTTTTCTGTCTGAGCTTTATGCGACTTAAATAAAATTGAATTATAAACAGTGTACATATTTAAATGTATTTCAAGCAATAAATGATTAATTTTCTTTTTAAAGAAATTTAATAATGCAAAAACAATACAACATTTAATTTTAAACATTAGTAACTCTAAAAATTCAATCAAAACAACATAATATTTGTGTACATACAAGAGCGACAGTTCGAAAGTTTGTACTTATATGGTACAAACTTTTGAACTATCACGCATGTCCCGCGTCACCTTATACCTAGGCCATAACGAGTTAAGGGTTTGAGTTTCATCTGATTGATGTGATCCTGATAAAGGCCTCCATCAATCGCTGATGGCCGCCAGCCTGACTTTTATTGGCAGCAGCCACTTAGTACAGTGCCATCATAGAGGCTATTGCATAGTATTGCGGAATGGTTTTGTTTGATGGTACGGAACCCTACGTGTCCGAGTCGACTTGCACTTGACAATTTTACACTTTTTTTATATTAATAATTAAATCGGCCAAGTTCGCGTCGACTCGCACACGGAGAGTTCCGTACCATCGACAAAACTATTTCGCAAAAGAAGCCCTATAACGGTAGTTTTAGTGAATCGAAAAAAAGTATTAAGTAATAATAAAACCGGCCAAGTTCGAGTCGACTCGCACTCGTGTAGAGTTCCGTACTATCGACGAAACTATTTCGCAAAAGGAAGCCTAAAAATCGGTATTTTTTTGATGCATCGAAAAAAAAACAATGATTCAACATGACGCGATCACCCATTTGTTGTCATAGCGCCAATAATAAAATTGACACTGTAAAAAATCCATCTGTCTACTACCTATTACGGTTTGGGTACTATTGTGTCTCTTAAATACTTATTACCTTTATACTAAGACCAAGTCTACACAAAAACAAAAGGTATTTTAAAAAAATATCTTGGTTGCAAATTTGATCAACAGTTTATCCGTACCGTGAAAAATCGGATACCTACATAGATAAAGAGACGGACTGGAATGATGGCGTAAGCTTTGTATTGAGTCCCATTGACGTTTATTGAGTACTACATTATGGAAAAAAAATCAAACACTTAATTAATATAGAAAGTTACAATCAAATAACAGAATAAAATTAAAAACTTTCTGCAGTTAGCTCAATTGTAAATACTAATTCGAATCCTTTAAAAATTCTGTTTCATCAAAGTTGTTCAAAATATAAAGTAAAATTATAACAGAACCTAGGTCAGTCGGGTAAAAACCAAGATTAAAACAACAACTGAAGATCTATTTCGAACATCACGCGAATACTAGGTAACTCATTACGTAACCATTAACAGTTACGACGATACTAAAAAACAGTTTATTATTAAAAACTAACGTTATTCGCTTCACCTCTGCACAGGGCATGGTGAAAGTCGAGCTAAATAACCTACTGAACTGCACTGATAATAATAAAAAGTAGTTATATTTTAACAGACTTGGTAGTATTTTGGTTCGGCTGTATTTTTGTTTTTTTAGGTATGTATAATACGTACGTCGGATTCTCCGCCCATTATGGACTAAGTAGTAATTTATTTCGCTATTGTGATAGAGAATAATTCCGAGATGATCACATAAAAAAATATCGCCGAAGGATTAGTATTTGGACAGCAAAATTTTAAAAAAGTGTTATATTTTGGGATCCGAATTTTAGATTTCGAAACAATTAAATCATTATTCTACGTTTTAGATGTATTTTCTTTCAGTGTTAGGAAAGTTATTAAAAAGTAATATAAAGTTATCAAAGTACCGAAAATGTCAAAAAGAGAAGCTACAAACAATGATTGTTAGTGGAAGATAGAATTTTGCAACGCAGTGTGTTATTGAAATCAAAATATATTTATCCCCAACTCTATAAGGTATATTAACTCAGAACACAAATTAGTTACAATAATTGCATACTCTTAGGACACGTAATTCGAATACCACCACAAAATAATCACATATCTTAACTATCCAACAATAATAAATAACGCAATATCAAAGTTTAAAGTAACATTTAATCCAGGTAAAATACGAGCGATATCGAGGGCATAAGCTAGTATAAATTACAAGCTCGCCCAGCGCCTAGAGACTACCTAGAATCTAGAACCTGGCCAATAAAATATATGTCTCGGTGGGCAGACTAGACCTATCGATTTTAAAGTAGCTAGCCAACTTACAAAATGGTTTCATGGTAAATTAATCGCTAAAAAGCTTTTCTGATTCCGTTTATTATTCTTTTTTAATATGGCGGCTTTTATCACATATTAACCTCGTTACTGAGCGTATTATGGACTACCTACGACTTACATATACTTCCTACTGATATTATAAATCAACGACAAAAAAAAAACATGAAAACTGATTGGATTTAGGAATTTCAAACAGCTGTTTTATTTTTGATCAATTTTAAAATAGAAAGAGCATGTTTGGCTATATGTTATTAATGTTTAATTTTATATAAGTATGTTTATCGATTTCTATGTAACTTGTTTATGATAATTATTTTTGAGAATAATCAATTATTCTCATAGATATAATGAATTGTTTCCATAAAACATGCAAACCTGAAGGATTACTTTGTTTGTACAGCAAAATTAAACTAACAGTGTAAATGTTAAGAAAATCAAAGTCGGTTTTAGATTTTTCAAAATAATCACTGTGTTGTGCAGAATTCGCAGCCGTCAACATAAAACATCGTCTAAGCTACAAGGATTACTTTAAAACCAAATCTTGATAAACTTAGATAACTAAGAAATGATAACATGAACCCTCCAGCCACAAGTCAGGAATCAGTTCACGCTTAAAAGTTACGATCGCATACATTGAATGCGAGCGACCATAACATTACCATGCGAGTAGAAAAATAAGTCGTTAACTATGACTTTGGATGTTTTTTCTTGCGTTATGGAAATTGATATTTGGCTGATAAAATTGTTTTCTTCATTAATAACTTTGATAAAAGCAATTGGACGTCATCGTTTTCATGTTTGATTTTATTTGCTATCAGATTAGATGTAAGTGCTGATAGGAACAATATATCTTAAGAAACTTGACAGCACCACTTCTAGTTTTATTTAATAAGGAAGAGAAGAAAATAAAGTTTAAAAATTCCAATTGATGACCATTTCGCTTTTCCCGGAGAACACAGTGCGACATCAGATATAACAATACGTACCTTACAATTACCGAAACAGACTACTAATCTCAAATCGATGTCCATAGATCTTGTAAATTACCTGAAACAACAAAATAGACCAAGATTAATAGGATATACAAATAAATAACTAACTAGCAGAACGTAATGTGGCAGGTGGGTTGGGTAAAACAATACCAATTCGGAAGACAAGGGACTAACTATAAATTGTATCATCAATAAAAAACCAAAATAACGTTTTCGGGTAACGAGTGAAACGACCGCATTAAAGCCCTAGATCGACGTAACCTCATAACAGTTACAGTAAAAATAACCGATTTATAGAACGCAACACTATTATATCACATAATACTACCATTACCGATAACGAGTCAACAAATATACTACCGGAGATGCTATAGCAGCTATACCAATAGCTACAGATAACACTGTAGGGGAGGTTTGTTTGTTACGATATAGATGATTAAATCTATTGATGAATAAGAATAACTTTGTTAATGCTTTGTTTTGTTTCCTTGTTCGTCTTTAAACAAGAACTTTAACTGTATGAATAAATCATGAAACTACCCAATTGCTGTGAAACAAGGGGTAGAGATACAAGAAACGGCTAGAAAGTAAAATGTTTTCCCTTTTATCTTTCCTTCACTTTGTGTGAAAAAGCAACTGATAGTAATTGGTCTGTGTTCGATGATTAAATTGACAGTTTCCAGTCTGAGTAGCTAGATTTTCAATACAAAAATTGTTTCCGTAACGCATCATATAGAAAAAAGCAAGAACAACGGCAATATCACAAACACTAATACAACAAATGCAAAGGTTTGGATGAATGTATGTTTATTTATATCTTCTTCACGCCTCTTCTGTCTCTTCTTCAAAATTTCGAAATTTTGCATAAATACTAATTTTGCAAAGATACTTTATTTATACTTATTTCCTAGAACGAGATGCATCGTATAAATAAGATTGAACGTCGATTGGTAAGTTTGTAATATTTTTCCCGAAAGATTTTTGGGAAGACGCGGACAGGAGGTAGGTAGTTTAAAATAAAAACTTCATTAAAAACAGCGATGACGAAGATGGTTAAATTTGTAAGCAAGTAAAAGGTAATATTCATACAGCTAAACTGACGGCGCACGTCTACCTAGAGAAAATATATCAGGGGCTTGGCTAGCAAACGTAAATATTCAACGTGGTACATCGTGGTGGCAAGTCAGGGGAATCGTCCTTGTTAATAGGAACTGAGGGATGCAGTGACGAAGGTACGGCTCGGACCGCGGCGTCGGAAACAGGCGTCACATATGGACGGGATAATATAAAACATTTATATAACGTATATGTACGGATGATGGATGGTACGTGTTGGATTACAGAAAACATTTTTATAATCGCAGTGGATTTTGTTTACTACATGTTCTGCAAATTAATTTAAATGAGAATACAATAAAAATTAACCTAATACTCGTTTTTAGGATGACAGTCATTATTTGATGTTATGTTATTTAAAAGATCCAATTCGTCAAATGTTTTTGACTAAATTTACTACTTAGGTCTGAAAGCTTGCTCAATCATAGATTGAGTAACGATTATGCTATAGAAAAGCGTTACTCGAGCATAGACCGATGACTGAGCAAGCTTTCATAATACGGGCCTTACGACTCTTAGATCGAAACTCATTATAATTCGAAACTTATTTTACGTTTTATTCAGTGTCCTACAAAAACGTGGACTAATTTCGATCAAGTCAAATATATTTTTGTTTTAAACTGAAGTTATTCAGAGTTATACAGAAGTTATACAATTTGATATGCAGTCTTGACAGAAGCCCGCAGCTCACGCCATCTTACTACCAAATGATACGGTACCACGAACAATACCCTGTCTTACGCAATCTACCACTTGCCGCACCTTTCTTTTCCCATCCGTGGGACTATTCTGAATATTCTGTCTTTGTCTGGAGCGGCTTTTTTGAGTGACGCTTCTGTTCTTCGTCTCTTTTGTGAAGTGTTTATGGTCGATTTGAGTGACTTGACTTGATTCTTGAAGGTACCTATCAAAATTTAATGATGTGCCAAGAGGGAATTATGTTTTATGGTTACCTTACCTATACATATTATGTTAGAAGTTATAGAAGAGTTTAAGATAAGTAAGTTAAGATAAGTTTAAGATAAGGGAAAGCCACACGCGACGTCAGTGCGAATTGCAGATTTAAAGGTGAACTTAAACAATAGCAGACATTTCCTCATAAGGCTTTTACAAAGCTTACTTATTATGTAACCTGTAACAAAACTATTATTTGCAGTGATCACCAAATAGGTAGAGCGCGGTCGTCGCCCTCAGTTACGCAAGCCTGCGATCGAGCCACTTGTTTCCAGCGAATTAATGGCCGCTATTCGTATTAGGTGGCTATTTGTCGTCCACCCAAATTGGACATGGGCACTGCGAGGGGATTGTAAAACATTTCCTTGTAATTCGAAGATACGGCTATTCGCTAAGATCTACAATCTTAAAAGGACAATGTATACGCTTCTACCTTCTTTTAAAGGACAATGTATACGCTTCTACAACAAAACTTCAAGTGAGTTGCAAATAAATAAATTCAGACAAATTGTCAAACATATCCTTTGTAAAAAGGCTTACTATAAAATATCGGATTATCTAGACGATAAAAAAGCTTGGGACGAGTTTTGTTCCTACTCGAAAACTAACATTTTAACAAGGTATAGGTTTCTTGTTCGCTTCTTTACTTTACCTTTAAAAGATTGAAGTAGACAAAAAATCAAAGTGATCACTTTATTTCCTAGTTTTACTTATGTAATCTGAGTTTTTGTGACGTGCCCAAGAGTCCTGTAAGGTCTAAAGGAAATAAAGAACTTTGAATTTTGAATTTCTTACCGAATAGCCGTATCTTGTAATCGTTGATTTAAAAATTGCACTCAAGTTTTTGGGTTTGTGGTATTAATATTAGGGTCAATTTGTGAGCCACATAACAAAAAAGTTTATGAACAAAATGTTCGAAAAGAATTGGGCAAATTCAAATTCACATTACAAGGCACAATATTGCATCAGTATTGCCTACCAGCAGGGCAATGCCGCCAGCGTCTTGGGGACGCATCCGATTAGTATTGGATCGTTTGAGCAAGGTACCTCTAGTAGACTCTAGACTGTTAGCAACAGTCTGCAGTTAACACAACTGTTTTCATTGTATATACGTGTTCTTATTTGTTTCTCTCTTCCTTAACTGTATTTTTCTTCGGCAGAGTCTAAGCGTTTAGTTTGCCTTTGACGGATAAAGGGCCGTCATGAAAGCTAGCTCAGTCATAGATCTATGCTCGAGTAACGCTTATGCTTACTATGCTCATAGAAAAGCGTTACTCAAGCATACCTAGATAGCAAGTTTTCATAATACGGGCTTAAGTACGGGGTTTTTAATTAGATCAATGCGAACATATGCCCGTTCTAGTCCATTCCATTCCACTTCTCCAAAATGTCAGAACCGGAGCAAACTGGCTTGAGGCAGGTCTGGAACCATCACAGAATATGTAAAAGTGTATCAGTAAAGAATTAAAGATATCGGGCTCGCTGGTTCGTATCGAAATTCGATCTCACGATTATGCTACCTACATCGGTAGAGTCAAGTCGCCTCTCGGACCATGAAATGTATCTATAGTTTTACCAGCAAATATCTATGTGGTAGGTAATTTGGTATCCGAGTGAAGGTACTTTATGGATGTTAATAAATCACGTTAATTCCCGTAGACAGTGATTTATTTTACAACTTTCGTGGATAAATGTATCGAATAGTTTCAACTAGTTGGACCAGTCAAGTAATTTACATAAACTAAGCTGAGCTCGAAGATCATTATTATAAAATGTACTGTAAAATTCTCTATGTTTTTGTAAATAAAACTAAAATTACATTTAGTTTATTTGCTAAATCGGTATGTGATTAATTCTAATTTAAGCATGCCTTGATTCACGAATTCACGATGATAAAAATACATTTTGAATGAGCTTTACATTGCGTTGTGTTGCGATGGAGCTTTGACAATGACATATTTTTCGGGTAGTCTGAGCATTACAAAAATGTATAATAGTTGTATGTTTTGTTATTAAAAAAAATACATGGCCTGCTCAGCTATACTCATTCGTTATTTAAGTAATGTCTAGCATACATTACCACAAATATTTCTCTGAATAGACTTACAAATTATTTTGGCAGGTTTATACAGTCAGCTCATTAGGGGAGGCCTTTGTGGACATAGGCCAATGTCCAGCAGTGAACTAATAGGCTGATGATGATACAGTCATATAAAATCGCACTTTAGGTTTACTTCAACAATAACACGTAGGTAGTATTTTAAATTTCGTATTGATCGAACTTTCAATACCTACATAACAAGCCAGCCAACCTGAATATAACAGAAATCGAGCGAGCAATAGAATACGCACTCACTTCAGATCGAGATACGCGGGTCATCGACCGCTGCGCTCGCGCAACTCGGCGCGAACACGCTATAAATACGGCGTGACGTCACTTGTTTATCATAGTACGCAAGGTTACGCGAGCGGGCCACGAGTCGGCCATGCCTGCAGGCTGAGGTGATGTAAGGATCTTGGTTTTCTCAGTATTTCATTACTTTGAATGATGAATAGGACTTGAATTTGATTATCGTTGTACGTTCTAATTCCTTCGGTTCTTATTCCTATGGATTCCAACAGCAAGTTTCAAGGTTCAGTTGAGGCTTAAACTTGACTGTCAAGTCTTTAATAACAATCTTTGCTGTTGGAATCGTTTCCAGGAAAATTTCAAGCAGAATTTCATTGAAATTTGAAACGCTGAATCATTGACCTCGATAGGTGCATGCAGACATATCAATGGAATGGCAACGAGACCCTTCACCCAGCTGGATCATGGCATCGACCTATCGAACTTATCAGCAAATGTCACCATTGAAAAGAATAGAAAGTACCTATAGCGTTGATTATTTTATGTTTTCTATCGTGTGACCTTTCTCTGCTATTAAAATTGGCATATTTGAGAGGATCTGTAGAGTAAAATACAACATGGAAATAGTATTTTCGATTGAGTGGCAGCGTGAGCAGATTTAATATTTTTTTTATCGACCATTTCGATCGTGCGGGACCGATTTAGTAAAAAATGGGCTTCCAATGTTTACCAAAAATGTACACTTGGATATGTCTATCTTATCATGAATGTCACCAAGTCATTACCAATGACCGATTACGTTACCAAGGTTACAATTTCGTTTGATATGATAAAGATATCCTTCACTTTCACAGAACGATATCTTCGCTACGATAAGCAAATAAAAAATTACAATGTTAGAGTGAAAAACCAAATTTACAGTATAAGAAGACATAATTTGAGGAACAAATATCTTTTTAGAAGGAAATAGCCTACCTGGCTAAAATATAGCTTTGCCAAATCAGCTTCCCTAACATTCTGGAAAATGTTCAGGTAAGTATTGAAGTCACTTTGCAAGTTGAAGCAAATGCTGGAAGCTTTAAACCTCACCATTTCTTGAATGCAATCATGCAAGTTTGAGAGTTTTGTAATCTTGTCTTTAAACTTGCATTTCTATCAGCCATCTCCATGACAATTCAAAGTAACGGGATCCAGAGTAACCATTATTCTATAAGACTGGATCGCGTCAAATCAAAGTGGCATCGTAAAAGTCAATGGAGCGGAAGGTAGGTGGTTATGAGACCAAATGTCCAAAAGAGGTGCGATGACCGTTAGGCACCAGTCTGATATCATTCCTTAAAGCTCATGGCTAATGTTAAATCGATGGATTAACTTCAAGACTCCCATGTTATTCTCATTTGTTTGACTTTGGATGTATTTTGCTTATGTTCTGTATGCGGTTTCGCTCACATGGTACACCTACCTAGCTCAACAAAGATCTACATATTGTTCTATGGAAATGTAGCAAGTTTATTTATATCCCATGGGAACTGATTTTGTGATAAAAACGCAATTTGTTATTTCAGGGTTATATCTGAACTAGTGGAAAATTTCAGCCCAATCCGTTGAGGAGTTTTGAATTAAAGAACTAACAAACGTCCATCCATACCATACTTTGGTATGTTATAATATATGTGTTATCGATGCTTGGGCTTTATCTAAGGCCCGTATAATGAAAGCTTGGTTAGTCATCAATCTATGCTTGAGTAACGCTTTTCTATGGAATAAACGTCACTCAAGCAAAAAGGGTCTAAGACAGAGCAAACTTTCATAATACGGGCTTAAGTCAGGTAAACGAAGCCGTGCACAGACGCTAACACACCACAAATTAGGACAAAGGTCAATAAACTTAGCAAAGAGCAAAATACTAGCGTTAATCAGTATGCAAATGAACGAGGCACACGCAAGATTAGGACTCAGTTCATTCGCGATGAATAATGATGAATGAGCCGGTACGGTTCAGATAGGGAACAGATTAGAGGAATCAGGAAACCATCTGAACTGAGTGGGGAACAACAACCCTGAACCATAAGTTGAAAACAAAATACATAATTAATTAAAATTGAATATAGCATACTCAGCTGGATGCGAAATGCAAAGGAAAGAAGAGGCTCTCGCAAAGATTAAAAAACAAAAACTATAAACTATAAACTATATAAAGGAGGTATATACCCAGGCAGTGGGTGACATATAGGGCTACTATGATGATGGTGATGTTTTTTTTTAATTTCTGCAAAACAAAGGAAAGAGAAGGTTTTTAACCAGCTGTGGGGGACACCAGGCTGATAATGATGATAGTGGTAAAAATTTGTAGCAATTGGCGCAAAAAGTGGAATAAAAAATTGCAATTATAAAGTAGTGGGATGAAACGGGCTGCTCGAGAGAATTGATACCTACCTACACCTTATAAATAGACTCTGGCAATAAGTAACTAATGAAGACTAATTTATGTAGGACAAACGCGTATCATACAAGAAACGGTTCAATTGAAAACAGCGTTTGAAAGAGACTATGGAAATGATTTGGTAAGTAATGGAATATTCGTGTCGCTAATTCAAAAAAAGATAATTTTCCATCGCGTTAAGTAAGCAATGATTAAGGTCGCCTGAAAATTAAAAAAATACATAAAGTGATTGATACAGATGCTGGCGTTAGCGACAGCGACTATATTATGCAGAAACAATTTAAAACAATATATTCTTGTCTGGATTGTCAAGATTCTAAATCGTCTAGACCGAGGCTTCCTTTCGCGGATCGTTATGCAAAATATCACCGGATTCGGTTTATTTCTGAGTAGATTTGCCTAATTTGGTGCTTTTGTTTGAGATTAAAATGGTCGATGAACTATGACTTTTTAAATACAGTGTTTATATATAGATATTATATATTCTTCATTGATCTAAATAGAATTTAAGTTGTAATCTTATTTTACAGACTTTTTAAACTTTCGTGATTTAATAACACTAAACAATACAAATAAGTAGAAATCTACATTTAATCAACAGCTGAGATATTGTTGTTTGAAGTATTTTGCAAACAATAATACGGATAGCTCAACTGATTTTGGTATATAAAGCAACACTTCACACATTATAAATACAAAAAAGTTATATAGAAAATATAAAAGTTATATATAAAGTTTGGATAGATGTTTGTGACTTCTTCACGCCTTAAAACAACTAAACAGATTGGGCTGAAATTTTGCATAGATGTAGCTTTAAGCCTGGAATCAAACATTTCCCGTGGGATAGAAATAAACTTTTAGCATAAAACGCGTTGCTATAATATCATGATAGATACATTTCATTTTGAATTCTTACACTTACTATCGTTCAAGTCATAAAGTTTTTTTTCGTTTCAGAGTTAATAATGTAGACTTGTGCCAAAAAAAACGAACATTTACAGCAGAAAGAGGGTTCGCAAAAGCAGTTCCAGATTTGAGTTATCAAGGTTTTACTTAAAACAATGAATATCAGATGGTTCACGTTTACAATTTTTTTCCTGCATTACTCTTTTACATATAAATAAATAAATAAACGACAACGACGACGTGCGAAAACCAGTTTGAAAGTAGGCAACATGTAATTAAATATAATTATTACTCTTTTACATATAAATAAATAAATAAACGACAACGACGACGTGCGAAAACCAGTTTGAAAGTAGGCAACATGTAATTAAATATAATTGTTATTCTAATAAATTATCTTGTATCGATTTGTAAACCAATGAGCTGATCGAAATGGGCAACAATCGAAAATATGAGTTATGCACATAAATTAACCGATCGGTGATGAAAACGTATAGCACGCGATATGTATCCAAGAGGTCAACGAACACATTAGTTTTACAGTGTAGACATACTACATATTGTGCCATCATTATCAAGTTAAGGCGGTAGGTACCCCGAAGCACACTACACAGCGTCGCCAACTATTTTATTGTATTATTTACTAGCGGTCCGCCCCAGCTTCGCACGGGTATATTCTATAGCCTATGTTACTCAGTGATGTGATAATGTAGCTTTTTAACATCAAAATAATTTATGAAATCGGTCCATTACCTACTTTTAAAATTTATACATATTAACATACAAATCTTTCCTTTTCATAATATTAGTGCAGATTATCAAAGAAATCATTGGGCAGTTTGTGATACTAGTCATCAGCTTTTTTTGATGCCTCTGTAACTTTTTTTTTTGTTCACTAGTTTAGGTAGAAGTGCGAAGTTGCTCTTGTTGGCCACCAATTTGTCTTTGCATCTATGTGTCTGTGATTGTGATGATGAGCAGAACCTGTTCACGCCGTGTCAGTGAATTTTCAATAACCCTGTATGTATGTATCTTTCTAATTTCGTGCATGTATTTATCTAAGTTACAATGAGTAAGGACGGGCGGGCATCCTCCAAGGTCTTTGTTATGTGAAATAATGATCACCATCCGGTGTATAACGATGTAGGTAATATACATTTTGAATTAGAATTAGAATATTTCGTTATTATGTAAAGTGAATTACAATTTAATTTGGCACGCTAACGTGGGACAGGCATGATTTGAACAAATGAGTATAAACGATGCTTTAGCCGCGATAAATCACATTAGAACACGCAAAACATGATAATAACGAGAACGTTAATGTGAAACGACTAATGTTATAAATGAGTAAGTTTGTGTGTCAAGATGGTTGTAACTGGGTATTATAACTGGTATAATCGGATAAATGGGAAACTAGTTTTTTAATGATTTTTGTTACAGTGCTTACCCGCACTCTGGGCATCTCTAAGAAATGAAAATAAGTTCCCAAAAATTTTCGACTTCGGCGGGACTCGAACCCGCGTCCCACCTTTAGTACGGGTGTGCTCTAACCAACTAAGCCACGAAGTCTCTGTCGGTTCTCGTCGAAAATCTTTGGGACCTCTTCCGGACTGTAGCGCCGGTGACTCCACCTTCAGAGAAAACAATTAAAGTTTCCAATGTTCAATCACTAAAGTTACATTTCGTTCGTTTGACGAGAGGTGTTGCCGTTGCTAAATTCTAAGGATTTTTGTTACAGTGCTTACCCGCACTCTGGGCATCTCTAAGACGCCAGTGGGACGCGGGTTCGAGTCTCGCCGAAGTCGAAAATTTTTGGGAACTTATTTTCATTTCTTAGTTTTTTAATGTTATAAACAACATTATAAAACCAATATAAATAAAATATTTACAAGAAAAAAAAAATAACAAACGCACCATTTTACAGTACTTACATGCAAACCGAAAAACCTTATGCTCTATCAGCATAAAATAATATAAATAAACAAAGAAAGGGCGTATGGTATAGGAAGACAATTTTACAATTTACCCCAGTTTCCATTTGGCGGATATAACACTGACACAATGACAATTAGGTACAGTCTACGTCACAATTACTAAATTTTTGTTATTTTTAAACCCGAGTTCTATTTCTACTGTTAGTATGTGTATGTATGTACTTACTATGCCCATGTAATTCAGACTCGCGTCCGTCAAGTTAACCTTAGATTTTTTATTGTGTAGCTATATTACTGGTGACATTAATTAATCAAAATATGTGTAGATTGATTAAAACAAATAAGATACACTTTACAGTTACAGACAAGACAATATATCTGAGAAAGTGACGCCAGCAGTGCGAGTAAAATGTCACATTCAATATAATGGGTATAATACATATATATATTTACGCAATTTCGATTTAAAATGTTACAAAAATTAAAATATTTACAATTTTCGACGAATCAACATTAAGTCACATAACAACGTCAAAGTATCCGATATCTCAAAATCATGTTTTTTTAAGTTAAGTTAGATACGTCATTCGTATGTTACTCACACTGAACTTTGTTGTGTTCGACTACGTTTCGTTGCTGTATTTAAATTCTACTGTTTGTAACTATGAATCAGAATTGCTGAAATCAAGCAAAACAAGGGTCAAGTACGAGTAATCTAACAATTGATTTTGACTTGGGTTATTATCATGTCGGCACCATCCCGCCATAAAGTTGTAGTACTTACTTTTGTATTTTTTTAGTACCATATTGACAACCGAAATCGCTTAATGGCCTTCTCCCTGGATGGCCCATTCAATTGGAATAGGAGATTCTAGCGTAATCGGACAGCAGATTGGAGCTCTTCTGCTAAGCTAATCAATAAACGAACGGCATAGGCTTGGTCATAGAGACGACCGTCAGCAACCTTTGAAAATTTCCCCATTGCGAGTAACGCACTACAAAGCAAAAAAAGCGAAACCTTTGAACAGCCTATATTTATCGATATAAGTATATTTTTTTAGTTTGTTCAAAGGTTCATACAATACCTATGTAAAGGTGTTATTCACCGATTTTGGACGTCGACTGTACCTATAGGTACTTCTGAACACAAGAACTCGTTCGTCCCGAAATGTATAAGAACAAAGGGGATTTCGCAAGCCTGTTACAATGATGAATAGCATACTGGATATAATTGTCCTTCGGGAAGGTAGACTGTCATTTCAAAGCTATTGCCAATTATAATGGCTATAAACACAATTTTATACTTATTAGAAAAAAATATGTGGCGGCAGATTTGGCCGAAGATATCAAAAAGCGCAAACGTGCCGGTCTCGACAGAGACTAGGCATGCGCTTCCCTTGGAGTTGAGACCCTAGGTCCGTGGGGTACCGAGGCTCTCCGGGTTTCAAAAATTATGTGTGCGTCTGCATTGCCATACAGCGGGGCAATGCAGCCAGTGTCTTGGACACGCTTCCCACTGGTATTATATTATTGTGGATATTATATTATTTATATTAAAGATTATTTATCACGTACCTTTTGCTTTCTTTTCCCCAACGTTTCAACCGCGTTACGATCGTGGTCACGGGGCGACGAAGGTACGCGATAAATACCCGATAAATAATCTTTAATATGTTAACAAATCGCAAAAGATTGAATAGTTTTAATTTAATTCTAGTATTTTTGTAATTTTCTTGCTAAGCATCCAGGTTTAGCATAACTGTCAATGGTCAGTAAATGTAAGTTGCCGTAAGGTTTACATTCCAGAACAAATCCTATTCCTAGATTCGAGTTTTGATAAAGTATAAGTTAACTTCTGATATCTGTGAGTAACCTTAAGGCGTTTTCAATGTTTTTAGTTACAAATAAAAGCCTAAATGGGTTAAAAATGTTACTCTACTACTTAAATTTAAATTATCATTCTTATGTTTCATGATAAGAACAAATAACAATTGGGTCATAGGTATAAAATCTGCCCACACAATGGTAGGTACTCAAATCTCTCTCGAATTAGGTAAACTCACAAAATGTTATTCGTGTTTTCAGAAAATCGTAAAAGCGATTATGCACCATCACAAATTGTTTTCAAATTCCAAAATCGCTCGAACGTGACCCGGTTTCTAAAGCGCAGCGATCCTACTGTTTCGTCTCCGCGAAGGGCGCGGCTGGGCTGTGACGTCACGAGCCCTGCGGTCAACGACCCCCAACAGCTGACTGGGCAGGAAGGTACTGCGAGAGGCGTGAAGGTAGTCGCTTATCAATTCCGAAACGGATCATCATGCCTCAATTCTGTAAACGTTCATTACCTGTTGGTTATGGCAATGATATGTCTTTTAGTGATTTTTTTAACTGATTTAGACAAAAGTAGAAGGTTCTTTGTAGGTATCTAATTTTGATTATTATTTTCGTTTTTTTGAAGAGAATGACCGGGAGTGTTGTTTTATTAGCTGTATTTTGTAGGCAAACTTTTGTAACGTTGCCATTTGGCGAAATCGCCTAAAGCACAGAATCGGGGATTTTACAACCTTTTGTTCTGCTAGTTTGTATGGGATAAATCTTGTAACTGAATTTCAGATCAGTTATTCTCCGATTGAATTGAAATTTGGCATAAACGTTTAAAGTAAATGCAATGTCATGGTACCATCGAGCTGTTCTGATGATGGAAACAGAAGGAACTCCTAAACGAAACGCTTATGGGTTCGTTGGGTTTATCTCCGCACTTTGGTTCTAGATGATTATAAAGCTTGTTTTTAAATATTTTTTGTCCTTATTAGAATTTTAAGTATCGTTTTCAGTACGTAATTACTTGCTTCCATCAATGCTTTTCCATCATTTTTTTTTATTTTGTATTATAAGAAAGAATAATCTGAGCGTCTGGTCGAAGTGACGCGTGACCCGAGAGCTGGTGAGTATCTGGCACACCGCATCAACATTGCCATACAGCGGGGCAATGCAGCCAGCGTCTTGGTGATGCTTCCGACTGGTATTGATATGGATCAGTTGAGCTACCCGTAGATTGTTTGCAACAGTCTGCAGTTAGCTCAACTGT
The DNA here is from genome assembly GCA_946478455.1 of Eupithecia vulgata. Classification (NCBI taxonomy): domain Eukaryota; kingdom Metazoa; phylum Arthropoda; class Insecta; order Lepidoptera; family Geometridae; genus Eupithecia; species Eupithecia vulgata. The sequence continues at coordinate 2,333,815 of OX297869.1, read as the reverse complement.
TTAAATTTTTTAATACTAGTTTTAATTAAATTCTATTATTTGATTGTAATTTCTTTGTTAATAAAGATATGATTTTAAATTTAATTGTCTGACTAGTTTAATAAAAATATATTTCATAAAAAAATGTCTGGACGGCAAGTCGACTAACGTCAATCCGATTCCGAGTTGATTGTAACCAGTGTTTCCATCAACAACCTTTCTTAAATTCTTTATTGTACACAAGGTACTTACTTAAATAAAAATTAACAACGAATATCTATCTATGTACAAAGGCGAGCTTAACCCTCATTGAGTTTTCTTACAGCAAACCTATGAAGAGAACCTTTATGTATTCCTTTTAATTCTTACCGGTAAAAATAGTCAATAATTATAACCTGTTATACATTGAACAGTATTTTACTTGCACCTACTGGGAAAATAAAGCACTAATTATTGCCTCACTGAGGAGCGTCGCTTTCCTAGTAAGAGTCAACAAGCGTAATAACTTAATACGCTTATCAATCATGTCACTCACGTAATTATGACAGGAACATCTAATAAACAGCTTGGTATAGGACTATAGGTATAGGTACCAATTATATCTTGACAATGAGCTATGATCAGGCAAATTCTGGGTAACAGAAACTTGCAAAGAACAAGAGAGCTAATGGACTAAATATATACTGTCATTAAAATCTATATTTCCAGAAAAAGACTTCTAAGCGCTAACATTGAAATATTAACTCAGTGTGCGCTAAACAGATATTTAAGGTATGTTGGAGTATGATGGGACGAGGGTGAAGACCGTATGATAGTTGTATTGTAGCCGAATTAAGCCATATTTTCTGATGCTGACCACTACGTCGACGTCATTTAATAGCGTCGTAGAAAATGTATCAAAATCTTGTGTTCAATTGAGGGGATGACCAACGACGCCATTTTGTGAAAAGGTAATATAGATATTTATAATAAAGATAAGCAATTCGCGTTCATAGAAGCAGGACAGCGGCGTACGTGTAAAAATCTCTAGCACCTATAGGCTCCTTTTGCGTTACAATAAATATAAGATAGATAAAATTCGCTGCCACCCCTACCAAAACACACACGACGATCTCTCTCATGAAGGTCGTTGTTCCCGAGAAAATTACAGATTAATCCCTCGAACAAATAATAGTAATTAAATACTCGGGAAAGTTTGATAGAATCGGCACTTGTAACAGAAGCTAAGAGTACAATATAATAAAGAGGGTCACAAAGTCTTAACAAACGAAATTGGAAATAGAAACACTTGAGCGGGATCAATACTCCTTTTACTTTGTAATCGACGACTACAAAAGGCTATTGTAGAAAGGCATCGAATTAGATTTAATTAATACGAAAATATATACACGGTTAAGCCCAGAAAAGATGGAGCTAAAATATATATTTATATAAATCAAAGCAAGAGATCTTACGGCATATTTTCTATAGAAATCGGTGACCATAGACACAGTTATGACGTAAATTTTTATTACGTCACCAAAATATGTCGACGGATATAGCACTATATATTTTGCTGCAGAGCTAATGAGTGCAAAAATATATATTATAGCATAGCCACCGTCTGTGGCAGCTTGCTAAATCGTAATATAAAGTTTTTTATATTAATATTTTATATCTCAGCTTTCTTGGTAGATTAGTAACACTACAATACAATACAAATATACTTTATTGCACACCAAATAATTACAAAAAAACATATACATATACAGAAACAATTACAGATAATGTACAATGGGCGGCCTTATCGCTAAGAGCGACCTCTTCCAGGCAACCTTAGGATGGACAAGAAGCGATTGAAAACTACATGAAATGCAGGTTCTGTCCATCACTAAAAATACGTTGTTCGTGAAGACGGTCTTTATTTTAATACTTAAAAATTTTGTTTTTGGTAACAGGTACCCCTTCTCGATCCAATAATTGTTTGTTAGAGAGGTTTATTTGAAACTTTTACCATTTCTTTCCTAATAATTGTATTTTGATTGAAGGAGCAAAAGAACTTTGAGGTAACAAACTGAACTACGACGTCATAGAAAAAGGGCAGCGTTTTCATCACCTGAAAATAAGTGCATTTTTGTTATTTAATTTCTATAATTATTTTTAATTTGTTGGTGTTATACATATTTTTCGGTTATAAAACATTATTATTGAATCAAAATAATAAAAAAACTATGTACCCACCCTACGTTTGTCTATCTGGAGTCACGTACCTACTACTGACATACTAAGGCAAAGCTAAATAATTAAGTAGCTGGCTATTTTGTGGGAAAAATATGAATTTTCTGCAGAGTGATCGAGACACGTGATTCGGAAAAAAAACGAGCGCCGCACAGCATGCCAGTGGATTATTTACACGAACCATTTCTCTTCTGCTGATGTAAAAGTATTCTTCAATTTCTGTACCAGACCTTTGTTCAACTCCCGAGCTGAATTCAACTTTCCCGCTGTAATTTCTAAGTCCAAGTTTAAATAAGCTGTTATTAACAAGAACCACTTTAGGCATCGCCCCACTGACTTCATTGTCGCGAACAGTAATTAAATTTAAATAGAAGGATTTCGTTAAACAGTCGTATCTTATCTTAAAGTACGTCTTAAGTTGGGGGGAAAGGGTTCAGAATCGGTCATGAGAATTAATGCTTATTTATTTGACGAGAATGTGTTGTTATGTAAAAGGGGATTTTGAGAAGTGTATTTGGTGAACGGATTTATTTAACTGATTCAATACCAGGCTAGTCTGTCTCTAATTGTTATTTGTCTTTTTTTGTACTTGTGTTTTGCGAATAGTCGCTTTGAAGCGCTGAAAAACACTGAGTAATATTGTCAGCAAGAAAAGCTATTTGGTTGGCTATTTTCTGATTAGAATACTTTTAGTATGGGCATTAAACTTCGGAATCAGTCAAACATTTCATTTTGCAAAATCAGCAATGTAACATGAAAATACAATCCGAGCATAGCGGGACTAACTAACCGGTATCACTTTTCTACTGTGATTATGCTTGTTTTTTACTCAATAAACCTTCTTGTTTATTTATTATTTATTCATAAGGAAAGATTTATTATTTCTAGTGACTCACCGACACTCTAAGACTGTCTTCCCACCAGAGATATGAAAGCGTAGCTTTTGTTAGGGTTGGAGGAAGACTTCCTGACTGCAGCATAAGGCAATGGACTGGCATTAAGAAAGCAGAAGATCAATTTAGGCTAGCTCTGGATAAGGAAAAAAAAGTAACATCCTTCAAGAGGATGATCGCCGATCTTCAGGTAATAGAGAATTAGAGAGACACTATTAGAAGAGAAGAAGTACTAGCTTTTGTTTTTCTCTTCTGTTTACTCTTACCTTATCCCGGAATGGAAACATGAAAGCTCACGCACATCTCAAATGAGAAGGTAGATATGACGAAACAATTCCATGATGATTGCTTACCTGAAAATAATAAAAAAACATAAATATTTTACTATAAAAACTATCGTAGTTTGACGAATTCATAGCGGATGTAAGCGGGTTAACTACGAACCTTATTTGTGTTGGAAGAACACATAAATAAGGTTCGTAGTTAACCCGCTTTCATCCGTAATGAATCATAATTATTCTTGCTTCAGAAATGCTTTCAATATAAGAGTATGTTTTTGTTTTCGCACAATAAAGCAAAAAACTATAACTCGCACTGGGGCAATTTTCTACGAGAATTTAATAATGACCCAAAAATTTCAGATCTCTGTAGGTGGAACTAACGACGCTAGAGTCGTAAGAGGTCCCAGAGATTTTCGAAGAGGCATCAGAGGCATGTGATAGATTTCGTTTGTTAGTTGGTTAGGGGCGCCCGTACTGGTGAGGCGTGGGGGCTTTCAATATAGTTTTACTTTGCGAATTCGACAAGTAACTGGTTGACGAGATACAGCTTAGAACCGAGATGTCTGGAGAAGTCTTGTGACGGAGGCCCAGGGGCCTTTGGAGAGCCACAAAAGTAAACTAAGTAAATTGAAGCTAGGAGAGTCTATTCTCAAAAGCAATCTTTTCGTCCCTTCACTATACAAACAAAACCCTATAAAAGAATTTAAAAAAAATTAACGCTGCGAGATTGCAAAAAGTAATCCATTGATGGAGCGCAAATACATTTGAATATGGCGGCGGATCGCAATGGACCGAGCAGTCGCTGCGTAATCGCTTTCATTAAACAAAATGTACGCAATACGCATATCATTAGTATCTGCAGATAACTGGTGGCACGAGGGAGAAGCGTACACGTAAAATGATAAAACGGTTAACGATGGACATACAAATAAGATAAACTGCAAAGAATGTTTCAGGTTTGTAGTTGAAGGTTTGCTCTAAGACGTCGTAGATGGATAAGTGAAAATAATTGCGAAGTAAATGCGAATGATAAAAAGATTAGCCAGGAAGACCCAGCATGAGAAATACCAATAATATTACTGTAGATACAAATGACTAAACGGTTAACGATGGAGAGACGAATAACATTAATAACGAATAGATTAATGCAGCTTTGCAGTTGTGCGTTTGCACAAAGACGAAGCGCAGTGTATTAGTACTAATGACAGAAGCTTACGTAGTAGATGCGTATAGCAAAAATACAAGCTGGAAGGAAGATGCAACCTGACTACTAAAACAACAATATTGTTGTAGATATGGAATTACGAACGGTAAGAAGTGAAGGGACGAAGAAGACTGTTATTGTCCAACTTTATTTATTTCTTTATCTAAGTAAAAATCTGTATGTTTCGTCGGTAAAATAAAATTTTATTCTAAATATTCTTTCTAAAAGCACCGAAATGCGCTTTTGTTTCACAAAAACCACTTGTCTAATGCACATTTTTCCGGCTGTCTCTGCCGCAAAAAAACGTGAATTTCCAAAAGGGCAAGGAATATCCCCGAATAGCCATTAGGCGGCCTCCCAAAGACCTTAATAATACCGCAAACAGTGTTATTAAAGGTTCTCGGTCGTTAAACCCCGCTAAGTACGCGGACAAACAGACAGATTGTACAACGTTTTCACACTTTAAGCCGACATACATATGTATAACGAGGTATCAACTGAAAGGTTACATTCATACGCATTTATTTCTGTGATTTACTGTCATATTGCGAGGATTGATGACCTCTTCGGGGTAGCGGGCGATGATACGCCTGCAACGCAAGAGGTTGCGGATTCGATTCCCGCCTCATGTTCCAAATATTTCAACTATCTGCAGATATTTGTTCCGGATGTTTTCTATCTATAATAACAATCGGTTAAGTGCGAGTAGTCCCGAACACAAAGGGTTTTGCTGTGCCACAGAGATCACCTATGAACTTGCCTATATCTCTAGCCACTATGGACTTGATATCTAGAACAGATAATAAAAGCCTAAGATCAGAATTCACCAACAGATGGTTAAATTTCACGTTGTATTGACGTTTTTGACACAAGTTTTCATACAAACGTCAAAGTTAACCAACGAAGCTTCCTTAATGTCCGATTATGTTTTGGTGAACATCAGCCCAAGCGGTATCTTGTTTTAAGGTTCGGCTAGATAAGAGATGCGCTGCTACCACGCAACACGAAAATGTGCATTCAAATATGGGCTTAAACTCGTAATGTTTAGATTATTTATTATTATTAATTCAGGTAAAAACAAACAACATTACAATTTGGATCTCTTAACTCTGTGTTTTGTTAAACCTAACATAGGCCATGTTAGGTTTAACAAAACAGAGTTCTCACGTGGTTCGATAAGAGTCCATAACAGGTAGGTCTATGAACATATGTATTGTATATGTTCATAGACCTACCTGTTATGAACTCTCTCCAACGTATATATACGTTTTATATACAATACAATACAAAAACACTTTATTGTACACCAGAAAAAGGAAATTACAGAAAGGCATTATACATGAGACACGTAGAATGGGCGGCCTTATCGCTTAGAAGCGATCTCTTCAAGGCAACCTTTGGATGGAAAGAATTATAATGAATATAAGTTTTATATTGACGGCATCAGATCACAGATAGCTCGCGGGTCAATCGTTTCAAGCTTGTAGAAAGCTATTTTATCACTGAAAATTATATTATGATACCCAGTGATTACAAGATGATTTTGCCCATATTTGAATGAACATATTTGTGCTAGGTGGTAGCGGTATTGGATTGATGTGCGCACTCCTTGATTGGTGTAGTAGCTTAGCTAAGCTGTATTATATAGTCAATTCAATTACGTTTATTTCTTTGGGCTTACAAAATAAGCACTTAGACGAGTCAAATTTAATACTATAAACCGGTTTATAAATAGAAATTGTTATCATATAAAAAATAAGGTGATATAGACTTTGTCCACTTCAATTTTATGTCCACAAGTGGAAGAAGTGGAAAATAAACCACTAGTAAGACTATTTCCGACCAATTCAGTTAGGCTTTGGTTCGCGAGGCGGATGTGAGGCCGCAGTGCATTCCCTTCGTACATTTTTGAACCAAAATTATGGGGAGGTAGTTCTGAAGGTAGACGTCAAAAATGCCTTCAATTCCGTAGACAGGGGCGCCTTGCTAAAAGAAATTAAAGACAAAATTCCAGAAATTTACCCTTTTCTCTGGCAGTGTTATGGTTCACCCTCAAAATTAATTTACCTAGATAGATAGATAGAAAATGTTTTATTGCACACATAAATTTAAATAACAAACAAAAATAAAAGAAGTATAGATAAGTATAGAGACATCTTCTATTTAGTTAGTAACGAGGTCGAATGCGCCTAATGCCGCTACGACTAAAACATATCGATGGGCTGGTCGAGTCTCGACGCCTTTGCTCGCTCGTCTGTGAAAATTATTCGTGCAGAACGATTTTTATAACGATGGGTCAATGGGTCTGTTAAGCTTAAGGCATCGGGGCTGTTTCGATTAAATTTTCAGGCTGTGATAATCGTGTGATACCAGTCGGGGATAATTTTTCCGTGGGCAGTATTTTCGTAAGCGAATTTTAAATGAAATTTTGTACTTGGTTGGTATGCCGTGACATGAAAACTGTAAGAGTATATTTAAACAAGATTCGCCAAGTGCGAGTGTAGGTAACTCGCGCGCCGAGGGTTTCAAACATTTGCCAATTATTTGGACAATCAATTTTCTGAAATATTTTAAAAAGTATGAAACTTACAGAAATTTCAAAAAGTGTTTTAAAAAGGCCGAAACGATACCTTTCATTTGATACCCCACATGGGTAGGTACCCCTTTTTGAAAAAAAATCCCCTTTTTTGACCATTTTTCAAAAACTATTATTATTACAGACTTTTCTATATTTTTCCTGTAAAATATAGATTGATATCTACAAACGCCTGATACATTTTACATGGATCGGTCATCAATCTTCGGAGCTAGGGGGGGGGAATGGTCAATTTTTCGTCTTTTTTTGAAATATTTCAAAAAGTATGAAACTCACAGAAATTTCAAAAAGTGTTTTGAAATGGACAAAACGATACCTTTCATTTGATACCCCACATAGGTAGGTACCCCCCCTTTTGAAAAAAAATTCCCCCCCTTTTTGACCATTTTTCAAAAACTATTATTATTACAGACTTCTCTATATTTTTCCTGTAAAATATAGATCGATATCTACAAACGCCTAATACATTGTACGTGGATCGGTCTGCAATCTTCGGAGATAGGGGGGGGGGGAAAGGTAAATTTTTCGACTATTTTTGAAATATTTTAAAAAGTATGAAACTTACAGAAATTTCAAAAAGTGTTTTGAAATGGTCAAAACGATACCTTTCATTTGATACCCCATTTGCCTTCCTAGGTCTCTTTTGAAATTTCAACATCAAAATTTGTACTGAAAATATTCATTTTCATTTATTTATATATTTTTTTCTTAAAATCAGTAATGGCGCACGAAATGTATCATTATTTCAAATTTCAAGTTAATAGCTGCAGTAGTTACTGAGATATTCAAGAAAGAGCGGGGACGGACAGAGCGAGACCATAAGGGTTTCAAAACCGATCTTTGAAACCCTAAAAATATCTACTATCTATGTATTTGTAGTAAATATGTATATCTGTCATGTGTGTAAATGACGAACCACTATCTAGATTCTAGATAGTAGTTCTTGCTTAGCGCGGGGCTAGTTGATGCTGAGTTATTGTGATAGTTATTGTGTATTTATGTTTCAATCAATATTTTCGTTTCATTTTAGCATTATTTTTTATTAACTTAATATTTAACCAGCACCGCTAACGCATAGCAGAATTAAGCTCGTAATATATAGATACTCGTAGATTTTACAGTTTCCTAACGTCTCACGAAATGTATTCCAACTTATCACGAAAAACCCACTTCGATCTAATTTCTTAAGTTCTTTTTTTATTATTAAGTTTGAAAGACAACTATAATTAATTATAGTTATGTAATAGTTTATGTCTACCTATGTCCAGTGGACTAGCATAGGCTGATGATGATGATTAGTTTATGCGCTATGGCGCTCATTACGGGAGGCCTATTCCATTAGTGGACCAACATAGACTGATGATGATGTTATAGTTTCCAAAATCATCTTGTAAAGTGAAAGTCGGTAACAAGAGTTGAGTGAGAAGTTACGACCATACTTATAGCAATTAAACAACATTCTTTGTTATGGTTCGTGGGTACACCAACGTTTAACGGGTTAATTAATTGGCTACACATGTTTCTCTCATACTAATTAGTTCTCATTTTTCATTAGAATTAGGAGTAGGCTGATGGGAAATTAATTAAATTACGAAATATAGAAGTTATTTGATAATTGGCGTTATATAGAGCTGCGGATAGCGCAGACATAAAAAAAGCAATTCACACAGTTCGTCTAGTCTAGTTCAAACTAAGCAGAGCTTGTGTCTCAACTCACTTATAATTATAAACTGTGAGATAAAACAAGAAAGAAAATAATAATTTATTGCACACAACGGCAAACACAGAAATACATAGGTATTTCAGAATTATCTTAAAACTCTAGAGAAAATATTTCCAGCATTAATATGTCATACTATAATTTTATACGTCGTACTACTTTTATATATGTCATCCTATAATTTTATATGCCATACTATAATTTTTGAGGCTAATGCTACACTACAAAAAGCTTCGTTTACTGCTAAGAGTCATGGGACTTGCTTCTACTGATCATAGCGAACAAACGTATTGCATACTATGGCTGGCAGTAGTCACAGTGCGAGCGGCGCGCCTAGCGTGATGCCTGTAAGATGATAAGTCACTAAGCGAGTCGTACGTATGGTTCTTAACAGTAAGCGAGGCTCTTTTTAGTGTAGCATTAGCCTTAAAAATTATAGTATGGCATATAAAATTATAGTATGGCATATAAAATTATAGTATGACATATAAAATTAACTTAACTTACTAGCATTACGTATTACGGTTTTTATTTGACCAACAGTCCTCAATCTACATTAAAAGTAACTAAATAAAGACAAAGTTTTTTACAACTTTCAACGTACGTGTTTCTCCAAATCTAATTAAACAAAACTCCGGCCACCGTCTACCACTCATGGCAGTCTGTGAGCGCGATAAATCACTCGTAAACTTTATACTTTATAGCCGGCGGTTAATACGTTGTGTGCTCTGACCTTTACGATGTTGCCACTTTGTTATGGATGCGCACGGATGGTATTAAGTATCAGATTTTAATGACAACTGTTTTAAAAACAACGTTGTTCCATGAAAAGGATAGCTGAGTGTGCTATTTGAATATTATTGAAATACTATTTAATGGTGTGTGAATTTTCCGAAAATGGCGTGAACTTCACTTCATATAGTGAAGCGAAATACGAGTATATGTATAACAGAACTGAGATATAATTCCATTCCCAACATGAAATACTATGCCATAAGATGCATTTAACGCTATTCCACTAACTGCATAATTAATATTCAAATACTCATAAGCCGTGAACTGCACTTCTTAGTGAAGCGCAGTTGTCAAAGAAGTTTAGATCCCCATTAATTCACTGCTCCATAATTCTATCACGAGTTCATAAGTGAATACGTTACAGTTTTCCCATAAAATAAAACGGTGTGTCACATAAATTTGGTAGAGGCTAGCGACAAATGGCATAGACGTGATGTCGGTGCATCGTCACGGGACAATGAAGTCTGCTGGTACACTAGAGTAGGTTGTTAAGGTTTGTTTTTGTGTGATGGGTGTTTTTTGCGACATGCTTTGGAAGGGTGTGCCTGTATCAGACAATTTCGACACTTTTGTCACCAACCTAACCTCGGTTTGATGTCCATACTAAATAGTATAAGAACTAAAGTAGTTAAGTCGTTTTGTCTTTTACCTTCTCACGCCAAAACTGCTGAATAGATCATAATAAAATTTGGCAGGAAGGTAGACGTGATCCCGGCGACAGACATAAAGTACTTTTTATTCCGAAAAATCAAGTGCGAAGCCGCGGGTAGAACCTAGTTAGTGTTAATATACACGCAAATGTTGTATGTTTGTTACATTTTGAGGATTCAACGTCTGAAGGAAATTGGCAAGGAGATTATAGATACGCTGAGAACGGCTATTTTGTTCAAGTACCTACCTAACCAAATCTGAGGGTAAAAGCAAGTAGTTTTCTTAAACGCAGGCAGTTTATTGCTGTTTCATATATTTTTTGATGTTTCATTATTTTGAACATCAAACATGCTTTGACCCACGTGCATGGGTCATGCAAACGCGCTTTATTTCCTAGTTTATTAATAGTAATTAAATTTGGTTTGGTTATAGTTTTACATTCCGTAACTGTTCTCATCATCATCATCATCATCATCAGCCTTTTTCAGTCCACTGCTGGACATAGGCCTCCCCTAATGAGCGCCATAGCGCCCTGTCTTCAGCTTGCCGCATCCAGCATCTGCCAGCAGTCTTTCGCAAATCGTCATCCCACCTGGTCGGAGGGCGTCCTACACTACGTTTGCCGAGTCGCGGTCTCCACTCAAGAACACGTTTACCCCAGCGGTTGTCGGTTCTTCTCGAGATATGGCCAGCCCACTGCCACTTCAGCTTGCTAATCCTTTGAGCTATGTCGATAACCTTGGTTCTCTGTCGGATGTATTCGTTGCGAATCCTATCCTTCAGAGAAACTCCGAGCATAGCTCTCTCCATAGCTCGCTGAGCGACTTTAAACTGGTGGACCAGCCCTACCGTTAGTGTCCACGTCTCAGCTCCGTAGGTCATGACGGGTAGGACGCACTGGTTGAAAACTTTCGTTTTCAAGCATTGCGGTATGGATGACGAGAAGACTCGACGTAGTTTCCCAAACGCTGCCCAACCTAGCTGGATCCTCCTCTTGGCCTCCTTCTCGAAATTGTTTTTACCCAACTGCAGAATCTGCCCAAGGTAAGTGTATTCGGAAACAATTTCGAGAAGATAACTGGTAACTGTTCTACTCGAGTTTAATTATAATATAACTATTTCCTTACATCGGATGCTGTAATGTAACAAACCATTACGCCATCATTAGTACCTACCTTGGTACTAAACACAATCTTATCTGTCCAAGGCTCTCGCAATACGTCGGTCCATTGACCCCTCTTTTTGCGTAAGGTTGCAATGATGCGCTCGTATCGGATGCGTATAAAGACGGCTATTCACTCTCCAGCATTCAAGTCAGTTCATCAATTTATATCATAGATTCACAGGGGTAAACAGTAAGTAAAGGCAAATTGCAGGAATGAAAGGAATATGTCCAGAAAGGTGACCCGCAGCAGAAATTGCTGTCTTTTGTTTAATCTAGTATAACACGATCACTGAGCGTCGGCGGTGCGACCCGCACGGGCGCGCCGTCGGTCGTCGGTACACGGACTTGCAGATCGCTCTCTGTGTTTTCAGCCATGAAACTGCTAGTCTAGTATAATCTAGTAATAAGTGTTTAAATTGGTCATCATATTTACCTTGGTTTAGTCTATCTGTTTCTTAATGTAAGTATTTGACTTACCAGACTTACCTACCAGAAGAATTGTAACACACACTAATTCAAGTAGTTCTATCGAAAATCTGCTGTATAGGCACAGCACAGCGATTGTTGTCTTGAAAAGAATTGAATGACAACGCATCGTCATGCATTTAGTAAATTATTGAAGTTAGAAGGTATGAATTTCAAATATTTTACGTATTCGGTGACGTTGCGTTGTCATTTTTCTCGCTGTGCTGGTTTGTCACGTGACTATGCTATGCATACCTCTGCAGCACCTTGTATGGAGCAATTTCTCTTGATCAAAACATTCATAACGCAGTACACTGCGTACTTCACCGCGCTCACTGACGCAGACTTCAACGAAACTAGTCTTTAATTACGTTGAAGTCTGCGTCAGTGGGCGTCACGCTGGACGTTTTTCATAAGAGTATGTCCGGTAATGCAGCACAAAATACGCAGCGTACAGCGTGATGATCAACAGACCAAGGCTTTAGCTAGTGTCCAGTAGATCGGACTGTGAATGGGCATCTTTATTGAGTACGCGAAGACTAACGGGTCAGAAGGCCAAAGTAAACAATAATGATAGCGTGCATTGTAGCGGTCATCGAACCTGCACCACATGCCTTGGGGATTTGCATCCGATTTAGATGAGTTACCCGCAAACTTGTTTTTAACCTACACGACGAGTATCTGTCTGCCATTCACATCAAATTAAGATAAGATGGCGAAGTAAAATAAGCAAAGCGATAATTCATAGATAAATAAATAAATAATGCTGGACAATTCACACAGCATTATCTAGTAGTACTAGATGATAACTGATATACATAATACAATACATTAATAGATAGACATTTTTTATTATACACAGAAAACAACCAGAACACCCGATACAAATATCTGCAGAACGTACAAATATTTGTCCCAAGGCGGGAATCGAACCCGCAATCTCCTTCCTGCGTCGCAGGCGGACCTTCGCCTACCGCGCTACAGAGGTCGTCATATAGTTACATTTTGTTAGCACACAAAGACCGATGAAACAATAAGGAAAGAAATTCCAAGAATAATAGAAGATCAGAGGGCAACCTTATGGATACGAGCGATTTTTTTATTGATAAGGGCCGGGTTCTATCGAATCTGACCAAATAATGATGATGACGATGATTCTTTGTTAATGGCAAAATGGTCTGGTTAGACAAAGCTGTCACTTTTGACAGTCCAGTGAACCACCACGGATTGAAACAGGGGTACAAGGGAGACTCCAAGATCTTGTCTCCCAAGCCAACCTAACTCAAATCGGTGCTCCTAAAAATCGGTGCTCCAATGGGAATACTTCCACAATTCTGCCAGATGTATGTTAAGCATGGTGATAGCGTTAATCAATGTCAGCCGAGGGTAGGACATAGCCTTGGCGCTGAAGAGATCATCTCGCTTGACTTTTTTCTAAAAATCTGGTAGAGTCCGTTGCCCACAATTGGTTTAGTAGGTACGTAGAAGTGAATGAGGAGTGTAAGGAAGATGAGGGATAGTTAACCAAGAACTTTTATCCACTTAATTCACTCCGTGAATGTCCAAAGCTACCAGAGTTCAAATCCAAACAGTGCCCGAAGCAGTATGACACGACACCGGTCATTGACCCCGGCTGTTACCAAATCGTAAGTGGCGCACGCGCCGGCTCCAGTGCGATTTGCATGCGAAACGCGATTCAGTCGGCTTGTGGCCCGAGTGTATGGTGCACGCGTGACCTACCTACGAGTATGAAATGTTGGATAAACACTTGATTTAAATAAATAAATAATGCTGGACAATTCACACGGCATCATCTAGCCCCAAGCTAAGCAGAGATTGTGTTAAGGGTACTAGATAACTGTATAGACATTTTTTATTATAACTAGAAAACGACCAGAACATCCTGGACAAATGTCTGCAGATCGTACACACATTTGTCCCGAGGCGGGAATCTAACCCGCAACCTTCTGCGTCGCAGGCAGACCTTCGCCCACCGCGCCACATCGGTCGTCAATTGTGCTGAATGAACATTAACATTAATTAGTCATACATTGGTCCACAGCTGGACATGCCTTCTCCAAACGATCGGATCGGGTCGGTTGGAGAATGGCGTAAAAATACATATTAGATAAAAATAAGAAAAATAATGCTGGACAATCCACACATCATCATCTAGCCCAAAGCTAAGCAGAACTTGTGTTATGGTTACTACGATGACTAATACTTAATTAGTTCAATCACATGACGTAGAACGAAGATATTTTTTATTATTAGCACATAGAAAATACCTAGAACACCTGGAACAAATATTTCCAGATCGTACAAACAATTGTACCTTGTGAGATGTACCAGGGCGGGAAGGAAGGAGACCTTCGCCCGCCGCGCGACTTTGGTCGTCTAAGATATTGCTTTTCTGGGAGGGGAGTTCCCAAAATCGGTTCTACTGGGCTGGCTGGGGGGGCTAATATAGCTCATAAAACATAAACCTAACAAAATAAAACGCTCACGGCGATATTATTAGAGGCTAATCTTACTAGTTATAATAACTTATTTTTTAAGACTGAAAAATCGGAGGTGAAAGACGTGCAAGTGCAAACTAACGTCCAAAACACTGAAGAGTGCAGCATTCTTCTATCGTTTCCTTAGATAAGTCAGATACTTTGCAAGCACTTAGAAGAAATCGTCCTGCTTATTTATTACGCATAACTTTTGAAGGCTGGGACACGTTTCTTTATCGTTAACTCAAAGGCCTATTACAGCAACAATACACTTGGAGATGTAAAACGGCCGCAAATAGCAAATCACGTTGCTAAGCTCCAGCGACCGCGGGATCATTACTCAACTACCCTTTGAAATGCCACAGCCAGTACAAGTTGGTCCGGGACACGTGACGTTCAAAACGTTGAAAGGATTCTCTAGAAAATAATTTTGTTTTTCGAACTACGCCACGAGCACGAAGTCAGTTGCTATACAAAATAATTTAAGATACGGGAAGTTAAAAGTCCTTATTATTTAACAACTGGAATGCCTATACCTCACATCAGGTAATCATCACCAGGTGTTGTTCGTTTATAATTTGAAGGATAAGCTTAGGATAATTAAAAATTCGTGTTTGAATGCGTTATGCTACAATCCGTTTGATTATTTCTGGAATATTATAAAGTGACTAGGATTTTTTGAATTTTAGGGGTATCTGATGGTGACATACATATAAAATATAAAAAGAAAGATACGAGTCTATCTAGCTTTAATAAGCACAATGTATTTCGAAAATGTTTACAAACCTAGTGTAGACCAAAAGATTTCGAAAGGGATTATAATTCTGGTACACCCTGTAAAGGTCAGAACGGCATCGCGTTGAAACCGCTATTCCCTGGCTATTAAGAAACTCGATCTAACCTCAACAAGAATGGGCTACAATTTGACAGCTTAGTGCTATTTCTGGATTGCGAGGTGAGATTAATAGGTAGTTAAGTAGACTCGGTTGTACGAGTACACGATTTGTGTGTTCCCAAAGCTACGGCCACACTATCGTGACAAGTTTGGCCGAGTAATTCGTCCTATCGCGAAGCATCATCGCGAACACGAATGCTACGCGCCGCTGTCGGTATACCGCCGCATCAAAGGATTTTATCGCGACAAAATTCACGCGCTTTGTTGACATTGAGACGTCCAACGGTTTGCACGATTTTTATGTATTGCATTGTTATTCTGATTCGTGTTAATAAATATTGATTGGAAAAAAAAATATTATCGCGATGAATTTTTCTTCCAATGTGGCTTCGTCTTAGATCTTGCGTGAATCAAACACGAAGTTTTGTTGCGACAACGCGAATCGAATAGAATCTTTGCCTTGTAGTGTGGCCGTAGCATTAGTATACAATTTAGCATCTTAGAACTTAACGAACTCAAGATAATCGCGTTCACTTTGCAAACTACAGTCTTTAGTATGACAAAGCACTTTATAAGTGAACTTGAAGATAAAAAAATTATCAATGGCGTACTTACCTAAATGTAAATTGTAAAACATTTATTCCACATCGCTTTAAGCAACTAGGCTTTTATTCTTTCTACAGAAACTTATATTGCTTAAACCTACTGATTATTCCAAACGCTGAGCATTAGATTGGCTGACTCCACCAGATGTCAAATCGCACAAGCTCGCGCGTGACTCGCATTTCATTGCGTGCCGTACTACCAAATCTACAAGCATACCGAACAAACTCCGTACGCACTCTGCAATATGCGACAAACCGACGTTCATGAATAGAAATCGCTCACTTCAACAATAACTTTCAGCGACAAGTCAGCTTCCTCTGTAATAGCACAGTAATAGGACAAAACCAAGGGTCGGTCTTCGGTTTATTAGCACCATCCATAAACATGATACGGAGGGTTCCTTACGAACTCGAAAACTTCTTTCATTTTATAAAATATCAAAGATTTGTTTTTCGGAACCATACGGACGAATTTTGGGATCAAAGATTGTCAGATCAGAGTGTCATGAGCGGAACTCTAAGCTTAGGGTACATCAAAACACAGAAATTGATTAAACAAATAGACCTAAGAAAATAAGCCGAAGTATTTTCTCTTAATGGGATACGAATATTTACTTAACCCTTGTTGTTACAACTAAAATATTCTACAAAGTATTTATTACATAAACTCAAAATGAATAATAGTTTTCAAAAAAATTCATTCGGTATTCTCCCGGCTCGGCTGGGATTCGAACCTTCTTGTTAAATCGCGAACATCTAAATGAAAAATAACTTGACTAGCTTGTTTGAGAACGTGCCGCTCCAGCCTCCGGGCACTTGCAATTATTCTGCAAGTTAAATGTCCGACGAAAAGTTCCAACAACTATCTAGGAAGGGTCGAAAAGGTCTGAAGATGTTTGGGCTATCAGTTTTGTTCCTTTAGAGCTTCGGAGATAAGATTCGGACACGGACGCCCCTAGAGAGTTTCAAGTAGCTTATTCCAACATTTCCAACTAGCAGAGAACTAAAAGCTGGAGCGTACAATCCTAGCATTTACTTAGATTAGAGGAGCGATAGATCAAGTCACGTTTTTATCTTCGGTCGAGTCAACCGCTGATGGGTTGTGGAGGCGTGTTGTTATGTTGTGCCTTCAGGCAACCGCGTGAGCCCCGCCATTATAGGTATACTATACCGCTTGTGGGTTTCAACATGCTACGCCAGAAAAGGATAAGAAAATACACGTTCTTTTTCTAAATAAAATGTGGCAAGATCTACGAATCAACAGAATTGAACGGTGTCACATACGGAAGCGGCAAATATACTCCCCGAGCGGCAACGTAAACCGAAGAAAAACAAAATACACTATTGTAGCAGTTTTATTCAGCCGTCTTGGGAGCGAGTGAAATGAACCGCGCCATTTCGTTTGTCGCGTGAAAAACAAGAGCAATTGAATAGTATTATGCAGGGAACTCTAATTAAATCAAGCTTCGCAATAAGCGCAGTGCTCTAACCCCTTATTTTGATTGCTTCCATGTAAATTCATTCTATTATTCGTATTCAGTTCTAAATGAATTTCGTGTCCGCCAGCCGACCGCGACCGCTCTACAATCGGAAACATTGTAAATTATTATAACAGCGAACAAAACAATCTACAAATTCCAACTACATAACGGGATAGCTCAAATTGAATTTGAAGAGTTCACTTTGTTGAACAAGAAACTCTCGTACCCGTTGGGATAGTTGGCACTGTTGATACTAATTGTTGGAAGTGTGCATATCAACTTCGTCGAGATTCATTAGGAGAGCGCAGCAATACACGACGGCGCTCATTCCGTATAATGTACGCGAGCGAGTCCACAATAATTAAGAGGGCGCGAGCCCAGCATCACAACACAAATGTTTTGATAGGCTGACACGTACCAAGAGACGTGAGGCCGGCCTCGCGTCAGGCGTCACCCTTTACCGCAGAGGGAAAATATTTGTAACGAGCGTCACAAGTAATTAAGAAGCGAGCCACGCTTTGTCTCGGCCTGAGGGACCGGGGTTTCCGCGCCTCTCCCCGCTTACATAATTTCTCCTAACTGCATAATCAATACAGACGTGTCGCTCTCGTCCCGTCTAGACGTTGACACGATGCCTCAATACTCTGCATCAGATTAAGCATCGTTTCGAGAGGTCCCTTCCCCGTCCAGCCCCTCGCATTGCCGAGGAGGTGAAAGCTTCCGATATACAACTACATTACACTCCTTGGAGAGCGCTGAAGCGCTCTCCAAGGAGTGTATTCCTCGGCTGACGCTGAGGAAGCGTTCTTCTCCAATACTGCGGCAAGAGTCCAACCACGCGTGTGAAATTCCAAACTCAGAAGCGGAAAGTATTTAATTGACAATGAATGTGACAGCGTAGCGGTCCGCGAGAGGGTTGCGCTGCGAGCCAAACGAAGCGTCTCTGTTAATGGGGTCAACGAAATTGAGAAAAGTGAAACGGAGGAGTGGGAAGGGCGGCATAGCAGCGCCCAGGGCGACACTCCCGAGATATGTGGCTGGGCGAGCGACACGCCATGTCGCATCAATCAATGATGAGCGGTTCCGGGCCAGCTCTCTGTGCGATCGAAATTAATATGGCATACACCACACAAGACACCCTAATCGCATCCGCTCAGACCACTTTACCGCAAAATTGAAGTCAACGAATCGAAACCTCTCAGAACTATAAATAATTAATTAGCCAGCACCCCGGAGACGCGTTCAGTTTACCCGCATCAAGTCTGTGACATTTTAATGACCTTTTAAACGAGCGTCCACGTGAGCCTTTTATTTCGTCTCGCTATTGTACGTGAATAATTGACGATGTAGTCGCAAAGATGTACGAGGACGGTAGAAAAGATTGGATAATTATTTCCGCTTCCAATATTCGCATGCATGTCGGCAACAAAGCTGGAGTCGGTTACGGAGCGCTTGCCTCCGGCTGTCGGAACCCTCACTCGCTCCGTAAATCGGTGCATCCAATCACGGGGCGACGCGATACGGTACGGACTTGGAAATCAGTTTGCCACTATTGAATTATACGAGAGCCGTGCAGCCGGGACGTCATACGCCAAAGTTTAATCTCCCGGAGCGGCGGACGGGCTTATTATGCAAATAGTCGCAGAGTCTCTCGGTCACCGTGCAGTCACGTACGGCACACCGCCGCCACACCTCACCTCGCCGCTTACACCGGGACCTACTACTCGATGCCGCACAGCCCGAACCGCAAATTACGCAATACAGCGTCAAACATCTTCATTAAGCGACGATAGCAAAATAAAACCATGATGAAGATAAAATAATTTGACTATCAAAAGATGGGGAGAAACTTCGACGACATCAATTTATTGCCTCCGAATAAAGTCCGCTCTGAAATTGGAAAGGAAGAAGGCCCCGGCGCCGGAAACAAACGGGGGCGAGCGGAAATTCTAACTCTTTCTTTGGAGGAACGTCATCCCGACGAGCGTTAATTAAGCGAAAATCGAAACGTCAAAGCTCCGCGCGGGCTTTATGCAAATTCGCGAATCGACTTCGTGACGGTTGACGGAGAATTTTTACCGCTTTCCAGACGTTTGTGGACAGGGTAATTAGGAGGCGGAGGCGTACCGCCGACCGCTTTGTCTAGCGACTTTCACATTGATGTTTAACGAGTCGCATATAATATTCGCTAGATGTATGTATAGTGCTGTAGATGGAAGCTAGTCGAGGCGCGATAGTGCGGAGTGGCATGGCGCTGCGGAACAAGGGCGCGCGGCGAGCGCGGTACCGGTGCGTACCGTTAGCAGCGACCTCGCAGGCGGGTGAGCGGGCCGCAACCTGGACCCACGACCTCTTACATAACCCCTAATAAAGTCACGAACGCACACCGCACGCGCCTACAAAAACTTACCTAATTACAATCAAGAATTAACACCGAATTCGAGCAACAGTATAATCGACTAAGGAAGGGGTAGCGCTGGTTTTTGTTCATGTGCCGTGAGAAGGGGCATTTAGCGCTTTAGTTATTCGAGGCGTATCGCGTGATATCATTAGAACATTATAGCTACCACAATTTTCTTTGTCACTTAACCGGCGGTGGATTCGTAGGATTTATTGAGCGTGACGGTATGCCACGGATGGTTTAAGAAGTTTCGTGGCTGCCCGCGGATGTGCGCCGCTCGTGAAATACGCACTCGCCGGAGCCAAAATCCCGTAGTCGGATCTAGGAGTTGGAGCAAAACAAGTTTGTGGGCACGCACCATTGCCTCGCGCCGAACGAACGGAATTAAATAAAGATTTCGAGCATGCATCGCGCGCGGTACCCGCAGATATGAAGACAAGCGTGCAGTGGGCGTGACATTTGGCTTGGGGACAAGCGGTAACGAAGTGATAGCCAAGAGTAGTTGGCACGGGAGCGGTGGAAATCAACGTCAAAATCGCTGGAAAATAATGGGTCTTTTACCCACCTCGCGGGGAGAGCGATCCCCCCATGGCAGTAACAGGATGTGTCGGGTTCCAGGGCGTCGAGGACTCACAAATTGGGGAGTTGAGCCGCGATCGCGACAACGGCCTCGAGTGCAGTTGCCTAACTTCCAACTCGCGTAATTAGACACTATTGAAACTTCACTACATTCTGAAGCGATATATTCGCTACTGTCTGGAAGGTTTCAAGGGAGCATTGAAATTTTAAAGTACAATCAGGATATTGTACGACTTGATTGTGATCCGCAACCTGAACAGTAACTATGGACAGCCAATGTAGTAACCAACTCATTTTTTCTGGTTATGGTTGCTTTATTAAAAATGAATCATGCAAAGATCCACAATGTATCAAAACGGTGATGATTTTGATGTGACGACACATCGAAATCAAACAAAGCTAGTCAAAACAATATCGCTCGAGTCAAAACATCAATGGAAAAAGAAAATTTATTACAATAACATTCCCTCTGAATAAAATAACTTAATATTGGCTGTGCTTGAGTAAATATTATTTGTTTTGGCTAGCCGGTAGCCATGTCAATGCAATATCGGATTTGGAAAGATAATTGCCGAACATCGAGTTACAATACAATCATATTTATTAACAAACAATCAAATAATGAAACAAATTAGAACTAGTATTTAAAATTGAAGCAGTTGAGCTAACTGCAGACTGTTACAAGCAATCTACAGGTAGCTCAACTGATCCAACCAGGTTTGAATAACATAAAAACAATGACGCGAAACGACGACTTCGACGATTCGCTAAGCTTACTCCTGTGGCTCAACAACCCAAAAAGGGTATTGGCCTCCGGACACGAGACTTCTACAGGAATTTCGCAATATATATTTACACTAAAACCAGGAGAACCCAACCTTCTTCGTTAAAACAGGCACGTAACAACAAACCCATCCATTCTACCTCACGTGCAAAAACAACGTCGGTAATATGGTTATGATGGGCGCATTTCCGTCGCCAATATGTCAATCTGTGTGTTAATTTCCACCGGGTTTTTTGATTACATGGCAACAATGCACCGACCACCCTATTGCTATCGTAATGTTCGTTATAATCAACTTGTTTCATTTGGTTAAAGTATTACAGGTCTGCGATTCATTCTGGATTCAGACATTATTATAAGAAGCTAGGTATTGTGAGCAGGCTTAACATTCTCACGTCACCCTAGACAGTGATTTGAAAAACATAAGATACAGAAACGACCAAAAAATCCTAGTAAATAGGAGTTTTCGTTTTCTTAGAATAGATTTTTTATTTAAGAGACATGATTTAGTGCTCATGAAAGAAGTAGGTATTGAAACTACACCACTGCACGAGTAACCTAGTCTTGGGCCAATGCCAAATTGTAATGTAAGATAATTCCTAGAATTAACGATGTCTAAATACTTTCAACAAGGTCGGATTCTACCATATAAGGTGAAGGTTAGATTTTCAACAGTAAAATTCTATACATACGTACCTATACCTACTACAATTTCGTCTGTGCCCACAAGCCATAGCAATATTCCGTAATGGACAAATAATGTGCAAGCCGGACGAACGATCATTATAATGTTATTTGAGGGCCAGCTATAATTACTGACAGAAACTGGGCCACAGATTAAGTTGGAAGTATGCGACATTTCATAAGTTACAATAGCTAAAATTTTCCACCACATGCACAGGAAAGCAAGAAATAAGTACAAAGACAAAGACGTTTGTAAGAGATATATTGTAAGAATTTGAGTGTACATACTACGTTACGACTACAGAAGTGGTGTTTTAAGGGCTACATTTTTGTGTCTGTCTGTAAATACAAATAACACACAATTAAAAATAAAGGAGACGCGAATAAAAGGTTTCCATTCAGCGTGTGCTATGACGGAGCCAATCGTACCATAGCACTGGTGACCCTGGTGGGTTCCAGAGGGACAACTCGTAGAAACAAAATCGAAGTTTCTGATTTGTTTTTGTGCAAATGCTATCTTTAGGTAAGTGCCAAAGTAGGTTTAGCATGTCTGTCTACGAATCAGAAACTTCGATTGTTGTTTTCCGGGTAGGCCCCCCTGAGGTGGCTACGTCATACACATACCTAATTACATAGATAAATAAATAAATAATGCTGGACAATTTACACAGCATTATCTAGCCCCAAGCTAAGCAGAGCTTGTGTTATGGGTACTAGATAACTGATATACATAACATTATACAATACATAGATAGATATTTTTTATTATACATAGAAAACGACCAGAACACCCGGAACAAATACCTGCAGATCGTACAAATATTTGTTCCAAGGCGGGAATCGAACCCGCAACCTCCTGTAGCAGGCGGACCTTTGCCCACCGCGCCACAGAGGTCGTCAATAATATACAATACAATAAAACAAAAGTAAAGTGAACTGAGAAAAATCATAAGAAAAGTACATAAAAATAAAAAGAAGTAAAGATAGAATAAAAAAAACAGTTATTGGTATGAACAATACTTAATTCTAAAAATAAGTACCTACTAGGTTGATTTATGAGATATTATTACATAGCATGATTTTTATAAATGCACTTTTTCTTTACAAGCATACTAAGAGCGAACTGTTTGGACATTACGTTATCATATTTTGTCGAGATAGTAGAAGTGCTATTTTTAATGATTTTTGAAAGAATTAATAGTCTGCATAGACTATGACACTAGCTGCGGAACCATATATTATACAATATATAGCAAAGCAAGTAAGTATACCAAGATTAAAATTTACTAACGCTGTATAAAATAAATCAAAAAGGATGTGATATGAGTTATCAGAATGGTGGGTGGTAAAATATTAAGATCAGTAATTTAAAGATAGTTAACAAAAGATGTTGCCTCACCTCAACATACATTGTAAGTTGTAAGCTAATGGTGTCAGATAAGAAGAACCGCTTTGTTCGTGGCCCTCGGGCCGCAAACATTGGAGATAAGTTCACGTTATCGTAATTGTGTTAATAATTAGCTGGATGGTGATGGTGATGGTGCGACCGGACGGCTTGGACAAACTAGGCGGAGTGTAAGCGGGAAGCGGATATCGACGCTTGTAAACTTTAGCTTACAGGAAAATGGAGAGATTTCAAAACGACCAATAGACCATCGAAAACATGTCGTGATAGGTGATGGTGGTCATGTTGATATTTGACAACATGCTATTTAAGCTTGTTTCGTGAAATTACTTTCAAAGACGATAATGACTGACATGACGAGATGACTTCTTCTTTGCCCTGGCCTGGTCTCATTTCTGTTGGGGTCAGCCCTCCTAGTCCAATTCAAAGGAGATGACTATGCTATTATAATAAAATATTACCGTTACACTGTTGTCTTGTCTTCTATCGGAACATTTCATTTCATTTATTGATTCACAAACAATAATTAGGCATTGTGTCGGAATTATAAAACATAAAATACAACACTAAATTAAATAACTTAATAAATTAATACAAATAAATTAATACATTACAATCACACAAATAAATTATAACTTTATAACACAGTCATTAAGTACTAAGCTTCGGTAAAAATAAAAAATAAATGTCAAAGTAAAATAATAAATAATAATACAACTAAGTACAGCATTACATAAAGATAAAAGCTCTAATTATATACCAATAACCTACCAACGTTAAATCCATGAAGTATATAATTCTATGTCATTATCCTAGATGAGTAGATGTATTCAATTTTTGTCAATAAGGTATTCTTCGATTGAGTAATAACACTTCTTATGTAAGAACTGCTTTAGATAACTTCCAAATTTAACTGGACAATAAATAGAACTAAGTTCATGAAAGTCATTTTCGTCATAACGGGATACTACGGGGAACTACGTTCTTCTACCGTTTAATATGGCTAGGATGGATAGATTGTAAAGACAACAGACCATATAAATATTAAACTAATTTTTTTTCATGGTATTTACGTCGATAACATCAAAATAATAACGTCTCCATAATTCTCGCTGTTAATCCAACCACTGCCTTACGAAACGCAACACATTGCCTAAAATCTAAACGTAAGGATTACGTAGAATCTGAACCAAGTTCCAGAACTATTATTTGGAAGATAACCATTCCACAGTACAGCTCAAGTTGTTTATTGAATTAGTACAACACAGCAGCGTCAGGAATTCATATAACATTCAGATAACGACGTCTGTGGCGTGGTGGGCGAAAGTCCGCCTGCGACGCAATAGGTTGCGCGTTCGATTCCCGCCGTAGGACAAATATTTGTACGATCTGCATGTATTTGTTTCGGGTGTTCTGGCCGTTTTCTAGTATGTATAATAAAAAATATCTATCTATGTAATGTATTAGGTACGTACAGTTATCTAGTACCCATAACACAAGCTCTGCTTGGCTTGGGGCTAGATAATACTGTGTGAATTGTCCAGCATTTTTTTTTATTTTAAATGTTCTATACTCAATCATATATTGCATTTTAATATATGGTGAACCAACTTCGGAGCTACTCATCATTATCATCAACCTATAGCCTATATCAATCCATTGCTGGAAATCGGCCGTCCCTAATGAGCGCCATGGCCTGTCTTCAGCTTGCCGTATCCAGCATCTTCCTTCAGTTTTGCAGGTTACAAGCGCCCTCCGGCCAGGTACCTACCCTGTAGATAAATAATGGTGAAAACAACCTAAATATTCTTTGCACCAAGAATATCGAAAACCCCAACTCATAACATAACAAATTTACAAGTATCTTTACGTTCAGGTGGCCCAATTCAGTGGCAACCTTTACAAGCAAGGTTGCCAGCTCTGTACGCGCGATTAGCTCTATTTTCTCTGAAAAACGCTAGATACCGCTGGAAGACAAAATTCTGAATTTACAATTCGTGAGATTTTCTATTTTTGTAGGCAAAAATGAGCTTGATTTGCCGCTATGTGTAGACAACACAAAGTCCATACTAAAAATATAAATTCGAAAGTAACTCTGTCTGTAACCTATTCACGCGTAAACGGCTGAACGGATCTCAGTGAAATTTGGCATGGAGGATGGTATTCCGGGGACGGACTGATTCTACTTGTTATCTCGGAAAAGCGCGTGCCAAGCCGCGGGCAGAAGCTAGTATAAACTAAGTTAAGTTTTAGAACTGGAAGTAGCAGGAAATCGGGGATTACTGGTCTAGTTATGTTATGATAACTATATAATAAGCAATAGATATAAAAAGCTGAGTTATAGGTATGTATTGCACTTGTAAAGGTTTGCCATTTTAGTGAAAGCGCTGGATGTAGCACTTTTTTATGGTAAATGGTTCGTTTTTATACTAATTTAGACTTTGCACGTAGGCTCACGTGGAAAATATCGTTATCATAATATAATAATCGTAGATTGATTGAAGTTTGGAAATTGGCAGTAGCAGGAAATCGGAGATTACTGATCTAATTTTGACGACTAAATAAAAAGCAATAGATATAGAAAACTGAGTGCAATGAATCTACGATAGATCTATTTTCCACGTGATCCTACATGCTAAGTCTAGTTTACCGTTTACCACAAAAAAGCGCTACATCTAGCGCTTTCACTAAAATGGCAAACCCTTACAAATGCAATAACAATAACTCGGCGTTATAATGCCGTTGCCAAAACGATAGCATTG
Organism: Eupithecia vulgata; assembly: GCA_946478455.1. Taxonomy (NCBI): domain Eukaryota; kingdom Metazoa; phylum Arthropoda; class Insecta; order Lepidoptera; family Geometridae; genus Eupithecia; species Eupithecia vulgata. The sequence goes on along the minus strand of OX297869.1, from coordinate 2,307,755 downwards.
GGTCGACGTCAAGATATAAGTCACTGAAATTCGCTTTAATCTGATATCTAAAATAGCGAATATATTCGAGAGATAAGGGTGTAGTTGGCGCGCTGTTACCTACAACCTACATCTATTAGAAATCGCTAGGAACAGGTTGGTTTGCAATGTTTTCTGGATAGGTATATTTTTATTCGAACCGTATGCACCAATGCTTAAGAGGCAGGTATATGACACCATTTTGTGAATAGGATAGGCATAGGATTTCGCGTTTAAAGGAGCGGGAATGCGGGATAGAACAGAGCGGGGTAAGCTCAAAAATCAAGTTTTAAGCTGATTATCTTTTAATAAGGACATTAATTCAAAAAATAAGCCGAAGGTGCCCTCGGTATTCTTTTGTTTAATATGGTGATGACAATAAAAATCTTGTGATTGATAGTTTAGGAGAAAAATTGTAAAAACTAAAAAAACAGATGGTACTTTGCAGAATTATTTCTGATATTTAAAATAGTTTTTTTTTATTTTCGAATCGAAGGTGCCCTGCCTTGTATGATACAAGGCAGGGCACCTTCGATTCGAAAATAATTAAATTGTTATTGCATTTGTAAGGGTTTGCCATTTTAGTGAAAGCGCTAGATGTAGCGCTTTTTTGTGGTAAACGGTAAACTAGACTTAGCATGTAGGATCACGTGGAAAATAGATCTATCGTAGATTCATTGCACTCAGTTTTCTATATCTATTGCTTTTTATTTAGTCGTCAAAATTAGATCAGTAATCTCCGATTTCCTGCTACTGCCAATTTCCAAACTTCAATCAATCTACGATTATTATATTATGATAACGATATTTTCCACGTGAGCCTACGTGCAAAGTCTAAATTAGTATAAAAACGAACCATTTACCATAAAAAAGTGCTACATCCAGCGCTTTCACTAAAATGGCAAACCTTTACAAGTGCAATACATACCTATAACTCAGCTTTTTATATCTATTGCTTATTATATAGTTATCATAACATAACTAGACCAGTAATCCCCGATTTCCTGCTACTTCCAGTTCTAAAACTTAACTTAGTTTATACTAGCTTCTGCCCGCGGCTTGGCACGCGCTTTTCCGAGATAACAAGTAGAATCAGTCCGTCCCCGGAATACCATCCTCCATGCCAAATTTCACTGAGATCCGTTCAGCCGTTTACGCGTGAATAGGTTACAGACAGAGTTACTTTCGAATTTATATTTTTAGTATGGACTTTGTGTTGTCTACACATAGCGGCAAATCAAGCTCATTTTTGCCTACAAAAATAGAAAATCTCACGAATTGTAAATTCAGAATTTTGTCTTCCAGCGGTATCTAGCGTTTTTCAGAGAAAATAGAGCTAATCGCGCGTACAGAGCTGGCAACCTTGCTTGTAAAGGTTGCCACTGAATTGGGCCACCTGAACGTAAAGATACTTGTAAATTTGTTATGTTATGAGTTGGGGTTTTCGATATTCTTGGTGCAAAGAATATTTAGGTTGTTTTCACCATTATTTATCTACAGGGTAGGTACCTGGCCGGAGGGCGCTTGTAACCTGCAAAACTGAAGGAAGATGCTGGATACGGCAAGCTGAAGACAGGCCATGGCGCTCATTAGGGACGGCCGATTTCCAGCAATGGATTGATATAGGCTATAGGTTGATGATAATGATGAGTAGCTCCGAAGTTGGTTCACCATATATTAAAATGCAATATATGATTGAGTATAGAACATTTAAAATAAAAAAAAATGCTGGACAATTCACACAGTATTATCTAGCCCCAAGCCAAGCAGAGCTTGTGTTATGGGTACTAGATAACTGTACGTACCTAATACATTACATAGATAGATATTTTTTTATTATACATACTAGAAAACGGCCAGAACACCCGAAACAAATACATGCAGATCGTACAAATATTTGTCCTACGGCGGGAATCGAACGCGCAACCTATTGCGTCGCAGGCGGACTTTCGCCCACCACGCCACAGACGTCGTTATCTGAATGTTATATGAATTCCTGACGCTGCTGTGTTGTACTAATTCAATAAACAACTTGAGCTGTACTGTGGAATGGTTATCTTCCAAATAATAGTTCTGGAACTTGGTTCAGATTCTACGTAATCCTTACGTTTAGATTTTAGGCAATGTGTTGCGTTTCGTAAGGCAGTGGTTGGATTAACAGCGAGAATTATGGAGACGTTATTATTTTGATGTTATCGACGTAAATACCATGAAAAAAAATTAGTTTAATATTTATATGGTCTGTTGTCTTTACAATCTATCCATCCTAGCCATATTAAACGGTAGAAGAACGTAGTTCCCCGTAGTATCCCGTTATGACGAAAATGACTTTCATGAACTTAGTTCTATTTATTGTCCAGTTAAATTTGGAAGTTATCTAAAGCAGTTCTTACATAAGAAGTGTTATTACTCAATCGAAGAATACCTTATTGACAAAAATTGAATACATCTACTCATCTAGGATAATGACATAGAATTATATACTTCATGGATTTAACGTTGGTAGGTTATTGGTATATAATTAGAGCTTTTATCTTTATGTAATGCTGTACTTAGTTGTATTATTATTTATTATTTTACTTTGACATTTATTTTTTATTTTTACCGAAGCTTAGTACTTAATGACTGTGTTATAAAGTTATAATTTATTTGTGTGATTGTAATGTATTAATTTATTTGTATTAATTTATTAAGTTATTTAATTTAGTGTTGTATTTTATGTTTTATAATTCCGACACAATGCCTAATTATTGTTTGTGAATCAATAGTTTAGGAGAAAAATTGTAAAAACTAAAAAAACAGATGGTACTTTGCAGAATTATTTCTGATATTTAAAATAGTTTTTTTTTATTTTCGAATCGAAGGTGCCCTGCCTTGTATGATACAAGGCAGGGCACCTTCGATTCGAAATTAAAATAACGAAAAAAATACATAATAATCTATGGGATACAAGTTGTATCCCATAGATTATTATGTATTTTTTTCGAAGCTTTTACAATAAAGATGACGGAGAAAAATTGTTTTAAAATAACCCAAATTCGCCCAATTCAAATAATACCTGGGCCTTAAATAAAAAAAAATAATGCTGGACAATTCACACATCTAGCCCCAAGCTAAGCAGAGCTTGTGTTATGGGTACTAGATAACTGATATACATAATTAATACAATACACAGATAGTTATTTTTCATTATACATAGAAAACGACCAGAACACAAGGAACAAAATACCTGCAGATCGTACAAATATTTTTCCTAAGGCGGGAATCGAACCCACAACCTCCTACGTCGCAGGCGGACCTACGCCCACCGCGCAATAGAGGTCGTCAAAGGATTCGTCAATGTTTAAAAGGACTAAATCCATACTAATATTTTAAATTCGAAATTCAAAATGCCTACAGTCAAACACAAACTTCAGCAAAAAATACCAACTAAGACGAGAGATTGAGCTAACTGTAGACTGTTGTGTGGACAAACAATCTTCAGTGTAGGTATAAATACGGTTCATCGTAGCTCGCTGTAAGCGCAAGCCCCTTGTTTTGATGCTGTGGCAAGCGGCACTCCAGGCGTCTGGCTTTCAGCTTCCTTCGGATGAAGCATTCATTTTTAATGCACCTGCTTCAGTGTAGAATACGATAGACTGGCATAAAGCTGATGGGGTTTATAATGTCTAAACGAGATATTCAAAGAATTATCATTTCATTGTTTAAGAACCTACTTACTTATTTAACAACGAAAATTACAATCAAATAATAGAAACAAATTTGTTTACAATAGAAACAATTGAGCTAACTCCAGACTGCTGCAATGAATCTCTTTACTAGTACTTCTAACCTATCTTATAATATGAAAAAAATACGAAACGGACTCGCGTACGAAGCGTTCCGTACCATTATCTATAAAAACGGCAGAATACCATGTCTGATGTTTGGGAACCATCCATAAATAGTATTTTATTCTGTTTTTTAGTATTTGCTGGTATAGCGGTAACAGAAATACATCTGTTAAAATTTCAACTTTCTAACTATCACAGTTCATGACAGCCTGGTGAAAGACGGACAGCGGAGTCTTAGTAATAGGGTCCCGTTTTACCCTTTTGGTACGGAACCCTAAAAACTATCATGTACATATAGCACAGTACTGATAATAAGCGCCTTTAACAGAACAGCAATAAATAGTAACTCATCTAGGTTGAGGAACTTTTCACAGTTTACTCAAATCACGCTTAAATTTTCAATTTTAGACCTTTAAATAAAATCTCACAAGATAATATATAAAATTCAAGCAAACATATTAAACAAAGCCAGATCACTGTGTTACCAACTCGCCTCAGCAACCACGAACAGGCGCAAATGGAAGATCAACACAATCTTGTTGGAACTCCCCAGACAATTGAATCCCTGCTAGTTTCTCCCCATATGTTTCCATTAGCGACCAAACTTGATGCCTAACGCCTGAGTAATTACAATGTAGACGTCTCTTGTATTGACAAGCCGACACTTGATAATTTCTGTAATTTCAAACTTGAAAGTGGCGTGAAGGACGGTAGTAAAGTTATGTAATTTGGGGGATATTATGTTCGTAATAGCTGGTAACTTTATGTTTTAAAGGATTCTTATAGCCTTAGCATACCTACTCTTTCTTTTTCAATACGACAATAATCGATTTCTCTGTCTGCCTGACCGTTTACGCACTGCATTTGATTCATTTCCGTTTCGAATACGTAAACACAGAACGGAGGTAGAAAAAAATTATAAATCTTTTGTTATTTTTGAGACCCCGTTGAAATGAGTAAGAGATTCTCACTATATGTATATACTATATACCTACAACAACAAAGCAGCTTACCATAAAGCTACAATATCTGTGAGTGAACAAAATACATTCGACTCAATTGTTAGTGTCATGTCATATTTTCCTACGTTTAACTCTTTCATAGCCCACGATGCACATGTGATTCTAGAGAGGCTTGTAGCGATGGCACGCCACTGCGAGTCCTACTACAGACGCTGGGTAATGAAAGCGTTAAAGGCATAGGAACGAAACAATACAATAAACACAACAATAAATTGGTTCAACCTCAATCTAATTTATGTATCCACAGTAAAGCACCTTATAAAATGTCAATTACAATACAATACAATACAATACAATACAATACAATACACTTTATTGCACACCAAGAAAAACAGAGAATAATACAAAAAAGGATATAAAAACAGTGTTGCACAATGGGCGGCCTTATCGCTAAAAGCGATCTCTTCCAGACAACCTTGGGATGGACACGAAGCAGTTGTACACGTATAGACGGTGGCGTATTAATGAAATATACAATACATACACACTATACCTAATATTATAATACACATACATATATATACCCATATATATAAATATATAAAATACATATTAATACATATCATCATTATAAAATTAATGCAAAAATAAAAATAAAAGAACTAGCAATTTATGACTGAAGAAAGATAGTGTTCATAGACCATATTCTTAAATACAGGAAGAGATTTTGCGTGTCTTGTAGCGGTAGGTAGGGCATTCCACAGCTTTGTGGCACGCACGGTGAAGGAAGAGCCATGGGCATGGGGGGAGCGGGTTGTCAGTTTGAGGGTGTCGGTGGAACGAAGTGAACGGGAATGGGTTTGGTGGACGTACTCAAATCGTTCCTTAAGGTAAAGCGGAGTGTTAGGGATGAAAAGAATGGAGTATAAGAGGGAAAGAAAGTGTGCATCCCGGCGAAGGCGGATCGGCAACCATTTAAGCTTATTGCGGTACTCAGTAATGTGGTCATACTTACGCAGACCGAAGATGAAGCGAATGCAGAAGTTTTGAAGCCGCTCAAGCTTGTCAAGCTGCAGTTGGGTAAGATCGGGATAGCTGGCGTCGGCGTAGTCGAGGATGGGAAGCAGGAGTGACTGGGCGAGCGCAATTTTAGTAGACGTAGGCAAGAAATTACGTAGCCGCTTAAGGGAAGCAGCCGATGCAAAAATTTTACGGCTTACCTCTGCCAATTGTGTTTCCCAAGAAAACTGTCTGTCCATAAGAATGCCTAGGTTTTTTACGCTCTTGCTTATTTCGATTGGTGTGTTACCAAAAAGCACTTGTGGAAGGGTGAGCCAATCTATCCTTGCTAACATTCTCGAGCTCCCAATGATAATGACCTGGGTTTTAGAGGGGTTTATCTTCAACCCATGCGAAGTACTCCACTCGAGAATAGTTTTCAGGTCGGAGTTGGTTCTGTCGATGGCTTCACATAGCTGTTCTACAGGAGCCTGCGTATAAATTTGTAAGTCATCTGCATAAAGGTGGTAGGAAGAAGATAGCTGTTTGGAGATAGAATTTATAAATATAGAAAAAAGAAGAGGAGATAGAACGCCGCCTTGTGGTACACCGGCACTCAGTTGACACCATGAGGAGTATTTGTCGTCAATGGTAACCCGTTGCCGGCGACCGAAAAGATAACTACGGAACCAGTGAACTACTGATGGAGATAAGTTAAGGGTGCGCAGGATACCTAGCAAGACTTCGAAGTCGACGTTGTTGAAGGCACTACTAAAATCTAGAAGGGAGAGGATAGTCACGAGGCGATTTTCAATACCATCTCTTAAGTCGTCGCTAATTTTAACGAGAGCAGTGGTAGTGCTGTGGCCTGGACGAAAACGGGACTGGAAGGGATTAAGGAGGTTATTGGTATTAAGGAAAAAGCTAAGTTGGTGGTGAACAAGACGTTCTAAGACTTTGGAGAGGAACGGAAGAATGGATATTGGTCGGAAATCGGAAAAGGAAGAGGGTTTAAATTTTTTACGAAGTGGCATTACTTGCGCTTCTTTCCACGCGCTTGGAAACACTCCGCTGTTTAGGGAAAAGTTAAGCAGATAAGTGATTACAGGGACAATATCATCAAGAACGGGCATAATCATTTTCTTACTGATGGAATCAGTGCCTACAGCATTGGAAGAGATGGAGGAAACGCACTTCTTAACTTCACCGTCAGTAAATTCACGAAAGATGAAAGGAGGAAAATCAGGAGTTTTTATAAGAGAAAGAAAGTTAAGAGTTTGAGCTTTGATAGTTCCCTCAAACTTTGAAGAAGCAGAGAAATGTTGATTAAGAGAATCTAAATCTAAGTCAAAGGAAGAATCGTTATGTCGAGATTTACCAACTCCTAATGATTTAAGAAACTTCCACACCTTAGCAGGATCATTATTCTCTACAGATTTATGGATATATCGGCGTTGAGCATCCCTACACACCTTATTGCAGTGATTACGTGAAATTGTATAAAGATCCTTGTTTTCAGCAGTAGGCGAGCGTTTATACCTAGCTTTGGCTGCGAGCTTTTTGTGAAGTTCGGTTCGAATTTCATTTGTAAGCCACGGAGCAGGATGATGTTTCATTTTAACCGCTCTTACCGGGGCATGTACGTCGTACAGCCCCGTCAAAATACGATTAAAATGAACGATTTTACTGTCCATATCAGCTGCATCAATAACCTCACTCCAGTCAGCCTCTCGCGCATCCTGGCGCAAAGACTCAAGGACCATCCCACCAAAATTACGCTGCATGAGGATTTTCGGCTTGGCTTTAGGAGGACGAATTTTGTAGGATAGGAAGATCAGGTCGTGATACGAGAAGGCGTCAGCAGAGCACTGACCATGCTTAGCTACATGGGATAGGGAGGACACGAACATGAGATCCAAAAGCGAAGGATTGCAGTTGGGAAGATTATGAGTGGGACTTAAAGGAAGAATAGACAGGTTGCTGGCTTGAACCAGACGTTCGAGCGTAGATGAACGAAAATTTTGCTTCAACAAACATGTATTAAAATCACCCATGATAATAGTATGATCATGCATGGGAGTGAGGTCATCAAGGAGCTTTTCAAAGGAAGGGAAAAAGTTAATGCGGAGAGATGGAGAGTAATAGACGCCGAGAAGTATCTTACGATGAGAAAGGAGAATCTGAATGAAAAGATGTTCACCAGCGCTGGATGGGGGTGGTTGTGCAGACATATCTATAATAGTGTATGGAATTTGTGAACGAATGTATATGGCCACACCACCACCTACAGAGCCAGTGCGATCGTTGCGAATGAGATCGAAGCCAGGAAGGGAGTAAAGGGTTGAAGGTAAGCAAGCTTTTAACCAGGACTCGGAAACAAGGATGGCGTGGATATTAGCCAGGTTAAATGACGCCAGCATATCCGTAAAATGGGCCGGGATGCTTTGTGCATTAATATGCACCACATTAAAATTTTTAGGGACATCGGAAAAAGTAGATTCCAAGGTGTCAGAAAGAGTTGGAATGCTCATAAAACTGCCGTCACTACTACCGGATTCGATAGAAGATGAACACGACAAAAAGTCATCATCATCACTTGTACGCATATTTAAAGAATATGGTTATGTTTGCACTATCTATAAATATAAATATATATAATAATAATAATATCTAAACCGAAAACTAAAACTTAACTACCTGGTGTACCTACGCGTTAGTGCGCTACCTGTTTGTGTCCACCTGCCAATTTTGAATGAAGGGTTACAAACAACGTTCTAATATTACACAAGACAACATCTTTACAAAAAAAAAAAAAACAGAGTTAGGCACAGAAATACTCATAATAAAATAAAACTAAAAATAGTGTAGGTTTATTGATCCGACCGCTTCACACTCTTTAGTGATGGCAACCCAAAATGTAAGTTCGAATCAAACATTTTAGATCACCAATCTACGGACGAACGAAATTATCCTTCGTTTCTATAAATGCCAAAAATGCCATCGCTAATGTCAGCTGTCATGCAGGCATCATGTCATGTCATCCACAAATAAAAGTAACCTACGAAAATAAACAGATATTTTGATATCGTTTCGGGTACAAACAGTTTGGAGTAATGTAATAAATAAATAGCAGACTACGCATAACTACCTACATTGTGTTGCACAGGAAAATAACTGAGCCGGTGTGATTTATGCTATGCTATTGTACGGAGAAAATTTGTTATTACACCGGTCGGATCACTACAAGAAGTATGATGCTTATAATTAAATTACGACGCTATGTGACAGAAATTACTTTTTGGAAGAAGGTGCTCGACGGGTTTTCGATGTACCTGCAGTGTCTTTAGGAGGCCGCGCCGCCGGTGCGGGCACTGATCTTATAAGCACAGGAACCGACGACAATTCCGCTATGCTAGAGACCCGATGCCGCGATCCATCAGCGCCAACCACGAACACAAAGCCCTGTCTCGTCCAGCATTTGGTTATGCCAAAGCGTTTACGCGCCTCCATAAAAGTATCATGACGAGCCTTTGTAAGAAACTCTGAAAGAGTTATCCCAGAGTCCTTGAGTGCGGTTTTGGACGTCCACAACTTGTCACGTAGAGACACATCTCGTAACTTGCAAAGTATGGGACGAGGTCTGTCGGTGGTGGAGCGCCCCATACGATGGCAGCGGCTGATGTCAGACTTTTCAACGTCTGTGACTTTAAGTTTGTCGATGAAAGTTCTTACCACTAAGTCCTCGACGACCTCTTGGCTAGCTTCAGGCACTCCATGGATCAGGAGTATTTTGCGTCTACCACGCATCTCGAGCCTATCAATCTCACCAGCAAGCATCACCACTTGATTCTGGAGAGCATTCAGCGACTTAGCGATGAAGGACTTGAAGAGGGTAAACTCATTTGCAAGACTTGCCACATCACTAGCAGGCGACTTTGACTTCTGCAGCTTCTCTTCAAACTCAGCCATGGTTTCAGTGAATATGGTGCATAACTGAGACATTGAGCCCTGAATGGTTTGTGGGTCCATGCTGACAATTTGAGGTTAGAACTGTGAGGTGAACCTTCTTATATGTGGAACTTGGGTAATTGTTGTTTGATTTGTGAGAAAACACTGGATGGCAGGTAGGGTACACAAGTAGTTAATTTAGTTCATAAATAATGTACATATTCAGCCAGTAGCTATTTTTAATAAACTTTCAAAATATTTGGTCTAAACAATTAGTGTTAACGTTTTCGCGCCTACCGCCCAAAAAAACAATATATAATAAACTGCCCCAAGAAATAAAAGACACCACAAAATACCACCTTTTTACTTATAAACTAAAAAAATTATTAATAAATAAATGTTATTATAGTGTGAACGAATTTTTGACAGACAAATAAATTTAGAACAATACTAATAATCGGACATTTGAAATTGAGACATTACTTTTTTTGATTTTTGTATTTTAACCTAAACATGACCAAATATGAAAATTGCAGTGCCCAACAGGGTGTATGTACTAACTTAGGCTAAAATTAGATATTAAGCTACTAACCCTATGTAAGTACATATAAGCAATCAATAAATGAAATGAAATGAAACGGCCGTTTCTAACGACTAATAAACACCCTTCAAACTAAACAAAATCATCAAAAACTTCAGCAATTCAGTCCCTTTCAATCAAAGCCACAAAACTGGCTATTGTTATATTCACGAACAAGTTCACGCCTATAAATAACCACAGGTGCTTTAAATATTTTATGGACTCATAAATATTACAGTTGGTAGCACCTTTGGTATTCCTCTATCACGTAAAAACCTCCCGTTCGATATTGAAACTTACATAATAGAGCACTTTAGTTGGCAATAGCCTATTATATCCTACGTTATACACGTGAAATTACATATTACATTACCGGTGAATATTAAAGTTTTTGTTTTGAAATTGTTTGTGCTGGAGAATGTTCGTGTAACAAAGTTGGGGGAACTTTATTTTTGTGACGATAGCCAAGTATGATTCATATGATCATGACATAATTATGTATTTTGAAATTTACTATCCGATCGCCTTTGCACTGCAAATGTGGTTGGATTAACACAGTCTTTATTGCCATTGGGCATTCACAGAGTTACATATTCCTCCATTATTGCTATGTTAGTGTAGGTAGTGAGTACACAAAGAATTTAGTTTTTGGAAATTTAATTGTTCTAGTATAAAAAAACTTATTGAATATCAAATTGGCCGTTGGAAATTCATATAATAATATGCAGTTCAAATCTAAATATGTATGAGCTTCATAATATTTGCCAAATTTGATCAAGAGCTCTGAACGTAAACTGAAATCTATGATAATTCTGCTGAGCGCTGTTGAACCGAAGAAACCAGCTACCGTTTACGTCGCATAATTTCTCGATGACAATGTAAAAAGGGTAATAGCACAGGTTGACTCATTGTTTACATACAGACAGTTCACACGTGTGCAAGAAATGCTCACACGCATGATTTGCCATGTCTATGCGTAGCTAGGTAATAGGTATATTCTTATTGATTACTTTTTCGCATAAATCATAAAAGTATATAACTTCGACAAGTATACGCATACCACTAACAGTATAGATATCATCAATAGCTCATAGAAACGCTGCTGATGTATAAAATATGATTTATGACCAGAACATTGGTCGTGATGTAGTTTTCGAAACAGATTACACTCCGATCAAGTAAAAAACCAAATCAACTGATGCTCTACACAAGACTATCACAAATGAGTTCAATGTATCTAGAACAAAACCCCCTAATTACGGTAATCAAAAGAACTTCTCACCGCCTCCATTCACGGCACAAAAACTAGTTTAAAACAATACACCTAATCTCATACACGAGTTACATACAGTAAAGAACGTCCAAACAAAACTAAAGACAAGAGCAGACACAAATAAAAGATTAGGAGCGAACCGAACGCATTCATTGCTCCGGTGAACCCTTCGGGTATTATACAAAGCAGTTTATCATTGTCGTGATGTAGAACCCGTACCTAATACCTACCATCTTAGGAGTACACTGTAGCACTCAGATAAATTTGATCGTGACCAAATTGTGCGAGAGTAGTAATGATTCAGAAAAGTACGTTTCAAACCGGAACAGATATTTTGTAACGGAAAGTACCAGAAGAAGCGGTTCATAAACGATTCAACAAAGACCTTTGAATAATGTGCCTAAGGTATAAAGATAAGTGGAGGCGATAAGTAAAACATGTAAGAACAATGTAGACAGCGACAAGACAGCTAATACGCGACAAGCAGCCCACGACGAGCGACATATGACACACAAACACACGGAAAATAAATTGACATCGAAACAAAGGCTCCCTTTTTGAGGATTGACGTCTTTGACGCCAGTTGTATCCCACTAGACAAGTTCCGTATGGATTTAAGGAAATTCTATAAAAAATAACGCAAAAGTTATGCTAAAAGGAACAGTAATACAGCCACTTTAAGGGCGAGATAAAAAAGAAATATTCCTTTGTGGTTGTAATATCGTGAAAAGCGAAACAATTGAGATTATACGATAACAAACTAAAGGATAAAAGTAAACATCAAAACTCGTTTTATATTCAGTAGCTCGCGAACCGGTTGTGTGTATAATAGATTTTCTTTCATTTTGATACTCATATTTTCTACTGTGACGTGAGAATGTTTGCGATATCTTTTTGTTCTTCGTAAAGATGCTTTGTTTGTTATTTTCATTCGAGCCCTAATGAGGATGAGCATATCTTTGAAACTTGTGAAATAGATTCTTCAACAACATCCGGAGTGGCGCTTTGTTCGCTCAAACGAGGTACCTACCTAATTAAAAGTTTGCCCGATGGATAACTGCAAACAAAAATTACAAATATGTAACGGAATAATAGAACGGGATGGGATGATATAAATCAGAAAAGAGATTCTACGAAGAGGGCGATAAGTTACATGGCATTCAGTGGCAAATGAATGCGTTTTCCTTTATCTGGTTGTTATTTAGTTAGTGGTGGGCAGAGGGGGAAGGCGTGCCGGCTACGCGTATTGATTGATGGGCCAGCACGTGCAATAGGGCTGTCAGCTGCACACAATCGGACATCACACAAAAACCCGTCCGTTTACATTTACGTACCTACACGGCGACATCGTGCGTGTTTTCAGTCACGTTCCGAGACCTCCCCAATTCCACCTCCACTCCTCCCAGATTATGTAGATACGGATCCATATATCTACGGAACTAGGGTTGCCAGCGAGCATCAGGCGGACCCTGAATAATCAGTCTATCTCATCAAATACTCAATTAACATTCGTGCGCAGAGACCGGAGATTATTCCGTGCGCGTTACACGTATCAGATGATCGCACAGCGCTTAACCTTCGCGTGCCGCTGCGCACTTTCAAACTAACAGCACCCGAACCAAATTAAAAGGGGTCAAATTGCAATTCAATCGCAAAATCCAATCCACTGTGATGGGTTACGTTACGGTAGTAACTTTCATCGATGTTGTGGAGGAATCGCGGATCGCTGCGGATTCCAGTTTTTAAACGTTCTTTCGGATTAATGGAGGACGGGACAAAAGCGTTGGCGAAGAGCGAGGATTTCTGAAGACAATGGTAGTAATCAAGGAGCGAGCGAGCGGCGTGATTACGGACTCGCTGCGGAAGCCGGTCGCCCCCTCTAGCTTCCTACACAATTTATAAGCTTACGATAAACAAGCTTTACAGACTTTGCGTCGAACTGACAAACAAACACCCCAAAGATAGGACGGCTTCGCGAGGCACCGGCTGGGCTAGTTCGTAATGAACATTAAGATAAGTTAATACGCAAACTTTAGATTGAAATCTGCGCTAATGGCACGAGAAAATAAAACTGTTTTCGCTCAGCATTCAGAGCTGCAACGTGGGTGATGTTTGAAACACGAGTGCCAGTATCGGGCAAGATTTCGATGCACGAGCCAAATCTCCGCTCCCGGCAAAGATGGTATCAATAGCACAATCGTCCGAGCTGGTTACGTCACCGTCTGCCAAATAAATGAAGAAAAAAAAGTCGGCAAGGCCGCCAGTGCAGCGTTCCGTTCACTTGCGATTTCGACCGGGACGCCGGTACAAAAACACTCGTGCCCGTGCGCGCTAAAAGTCAAGGTGAACCGGACTACTGACAGAGATTGCTGTCCAGTTTACACTTGCGAGTGTGCACTTTATAGGACTAAAGACAAAAAAATGGTACTCAGCGGTTTTTACCACGTGTAAGCTGATCTATCTGGTAAAAAAATCTACCGGAAATCTCTGGAAATAAATGATATTGATACCAATTATGTCCCTGCATACAGAGACATAAACTATACGCTACCTATGGCACCAAAAACATAACTTAAAAAACACAGCTTGTTCTGATTCGCCTAAAGTTTATATGCCTTGCGAATAGAGGAAAAAGAACCTGAACATGATGATGCTTCCTTACAGCTGATTAACAACTGCAGTAGGTACTTCTCTAGCTCGTCAATTAGTCATCGCCATGTGTCAGTTCGCAGCGGATAATGAGCGAGGATTCGATCGGCGAGCTCGGCGAAACCCGCAATCTTTTGCAAAACGTTGGGGCGCGTTCATAGTTTTTTTATGATCATCATCGCCATTCAGGCCTTCTTTGTAACATTCCCTGTTCCCTGCGAGTCGCATCCAGTGGTACTACGACCTGCAGTAACCTATTTATAATGACTTAGGTATTTGAAAGTTTGTTTTGTTATAGCTACCTCCAGAACATCTCCAATTCTGAGAAATCTTTCACTGATATAAGAGACATACTCTGCATATGCCGCAATAGCAATTGTGTATAGCTATACACATCTGGACATATCTGGAGCAGCTGCTCCAGAACTGCTGATGATATAGGTGATATAGAATTCATAGAGGCAAAACCTTGTTGATTTGCCCCCAGGAATTCTATGATAACATCTGGTGAGGCTAACATTTCACGCTAACGGGTAGCTCTTAAACCCATAGAGGCTAACTTTTCTCCATAATAATCTGTTAACTTACAAGAAGCTAAAGTTAAGGTGGATCATCATCATCATCATCATCATCTTGTCAACGCCAGGAGGCAAAAGACTATGGAGGACTTACGGGAAACTGTAGACAGGGAAAAATGGCGACTTCTCTTAACGGAGGCCAAGACAGACTTCGGGTTGGTGAGTCACATGAGTATATTTTTTTTTGCTTTGGGTGGCTTGTGTGTCACTGCGGCCATGATAGGCCTATTGTGATCGCCACTTTATACGTTCACCCCTGAAGCTGCGGCGTTCATAATTCGCCACTAACCCTTGCAGCTGCTAGGAACTGTAGGATTTTCTTCGAAGAGATGTCTCTTGATTAGCTTATCTGGGCTGTGCAGATGCTTGCCCAGGTGGATGCTACGTTTTTGCATTAGCGCTCCGCACTCTCCAAGCAGAGTCAGATGAGTAAGAACAGTTGCTAAGTAGAGTAAGTTTCAGTCTGCTAACTTAATAGACTATTATGAGTAAGGGGTCTTGAGCGGAGCAGCCCGATCCAGTGTGTGAACGCATCTTTATCGGACAGCTGTCTGCGCCTCAAGTTTTCACAACAATAAACGGGGAGTCAACAATGAGTCGCTTGAAACCAATGCAATCAAAGCGGTATACCGCACACGTACGATTCTTGGTTCTTTGTGTACCACTGTTCGTAGGATAGTAGGATGGAGGTGTAATGTTGATTATTAGCACTAAATCTCTTATTTTCCCAAATGCTCTCAAAATACAAATGAATCGAAGTTGGTTTTAAAAAAATTATTTACAATTTGCGGCAAATTACTTTACCGCTAGTTTTATTGCTTATGGAAAGCAGAAAATTAATGTCGCAAATCTAGCCTATGAATTAGCTGTGTCATCAAATAAATAGAACTTTAATATCAAACAAGGTTTATAATGACTCTTCGCATAAATTACTGGCATTTTCTACTTGTATGCGAGGCTGCACGCCCGTCCAAGTAAGTATAAGTACGCACATTTCTAGGTTAAGTATCATCTTGAAAGTTGTCTACGCATACTAAACGAGTTTGACAGATAAGGAAATAATAATGAAACGTACCTAGTCAGCTGGAAGGGCCGTCGGACAGTAAAATGATAGAGTAACGGAACGTAATGAGTACGTAAGAGAGTATTGTATTGTTTTCATTAGTGCAGAATTGAAGGAAGTTATTCTATTCACCTGCTAGTACAGATTAATATTCAGTGAACAAACCAAGCCGTAAAAGATTCTTTTTTATTGCAGAATTTTTAATTTTATTACAAACAATAACACCATAACACCTACCGTCTTTGTTATGGTGGCGCGGTCATAGACTGCGGTCATCTCATGTAGGCGTCGTCAGGTCGAGCGAAATGGAGAAGGCGCTCATCAAAGAGCTCGCCATATTTGGGATAGTAGCAGATGAATAACCTCCTGCAGTACTGTGCACTAATTCGAAAACACCCTGTATATCCAATAAATACTAAATCTAATAAAACTAGAAAAATAAATTAAAAATCTAATAAGACTATAAAAATAAATTCAGCTTAGCTAAGGTCTTAGAAATTGAAAAGAAAAGATAAACAAAAATATTTATAATGTTTCTTCTATTAATAAAATAAATAAATGTGTGTAATGTTTAATTGTATTAACAACGATGAACCATTTCTAGCAAAGCTAAAATAAAAACTGACAAAGTAACATAACTTTGAATATTATTCATCTGTTTTTTTAACTATACATAATAGCTAGTACTAAGTAGTAATGTATAATTTATGCATCTACTAAAGTTTGATTTGTGAGTCGTGTCTAATAAATAGTTTTCTTTCTTTCTCTAAGTAGTGAAGAGCTCACAGAATAGTACAGGAACAAAGCCGAAGGCGTTTCAGTAATTATTTAACACAATATTCTTCAGTACGGTTCGTTAGATCCATTATCCACCCACGTCAGGACTAGATACTTCACTCCCTGCATTTTCCATTTGCAATTTTGTAATCAAATCATTTATTCAGTAAATAGGCCACAACGGGCGCTCGCACGTCCATAAATAAGTTGGAATGGAGTCATTTTAACTAAGGGAAGAGCTTCAGGGACTCGGGACGGGATGCCAAGAAATTCGGTTAGCAAGTCAACTTCGGGCAAAACAGGTGTTGCTTTAGCATGAATGAATTAGCTTCGCCTATAACAAGATGTAAGTCCGTATTTCAAACAGTAATGGTGGTTGTGCAGAGTAAAGCTAGAACGAGGCAGAATGTTATGTCGACGGAGGCATAGAGAGGAAAGCGGAAAATTGCGAGTTGGACTCGCTTACTAGAATAGGTAATTGAAAAAAACAAAGTAACAGGCTACTTTTAGTGAGGACTAAAAGTTACAGTTACTCTTCATCCAGGGAAATTTACGGGAATATTCGCCCTAGAACAGTGAAATTCGAATTTACGCGGATGAAACCGCTAGATTAGGAAATACATATCAATTCAGTTGTAGGAAATATGTAGCGACAGACGGGTTTATCCAAGTATGTATGAATGTCGCTGTAGTAACAAAACAAGTGACAGCATTCGAGTACTTTATAAATGCAACATACATAAGGCATTATCTTGTGCCTACGAGATACTACGCGAGTACCTTAGGTGCCCATTCCACTCATGCAATTTATTTGTCCAATGTACATTTGATCAAAGAACTTGGTCCAATTTCTAACTTCATAATTATATGATTCCGTGCTGAATTTGTTTTATTATGTAAGTAATTAAATTTAATATAAAATAAAAATTTTTATTTTAATACGATTTAGTTAGACTAACAATCCAGATAAAAAATTGACGTGTAAATCGGTTTTACAAATAAATGTATTTCTGTATTTCTATTTCATCCAATTTCTAGCAACACCGATATTTGATCAAAGATTTGGATACTAGTTTCTGCCCGCGTTGTTTTTATGAAAACGTATACAGGTTAATTATTTCCCATGGAAACTGAAATTTTATGAGTTAATTTGTAGCCTATGGTTTATTTCAGCATATGGAGCTATACCTATGTTTTAGCCCGATCTGTTGAGAAGTTTTGGTGTAAAGAAGTAACAATCATCCATCTTTCCATCCAAACATTCGCATTTTTAATTTTAGTGTGATGTAATTTCATTTGAAATCAACTACGCAAATTACTTAGGAATCTTGGACAAAGATATTGGATGAGTGGAATGGGCCTACATCCAAGAACTTTGATCAAATATTGGACAAAGATATTGGATGAGTGGAATGCCGCACCTTAGGTCCCAGCGTAATCATTATTCTATTATTGTCATAATTTATTACTCATTTCACTACGCAGTTACACCAGTGATAGGTTTACTGTGTACATTTGATACATATATGTACAAGGTGGCACGAACATGTAGACGAAAGGACGTGATTCCGAACCCAGAGGGATCAACTTTAGTTCTACGATTTTTAATGTAAATGATTTCTTTTAACTTTTTTTTGTAAAATGCCTTAGACTTTTTTCTTTATATTCGTGTTTTTTCACTTGTACTTAATCTTACCGTATTATTATTTTACAATTTCAAAAGATTTGAGTACTTTTTGTGATATTTTCATGACATGCGCTAGCAAAAACTAAATAATGCAAGAGTGCAAGTAAAACAACACGAACAGAAAGAAGAAAAAAATAATATTCGGTCGCACAATTTCTGCTGCATTTATTTTCATAGAAAAGTCCTGTTTGATTCACACGGCGCGGCGGCGACGCAAAATAAGTTATTGCTGACTCACACGCATAGTGCGAACCGAATTGTGTTTACGGGGTCCTCACCAAGCGAACATAATTCGGTTCGAACTAGGAAAAGAGCAAGGAATGCATCAGTCAGGTACAAATTGTGTGTGGAAGGAAAGCAACTGAATAAATTGCGTCCAACAGATTTTCCTCTGAGCAGAATTTATGCAACCAAAAATACACGCAACAAATTTTTTGAGCGACACACTCAAAAAATTTGTACGCTCGTTTCGCTGCATCCTAAAACGATTCATTTTTTTTTTTCAAACTTTGGTGCTCACCAGGTCCCTCTCTTCCGTCTTAGCTTAGTACACATGTTACGTGGCACCCTATATACCTACTCATCATTATCTTAAGCGGCCAGTTCATAATTACTATTTATTACAACGTGTGATGTAAATAACTGTTGTTGTGGATAAAAACCTTGGCCGTAGAGGTCGCGGCGGCGTAAGAATCGACCCCACAAACTCAACGTCACCCATCCAAATAGTGACCGTGCCGCCGGAGATACAGCCTCGACAACCGTAGAATAAAAAAAAAGATTTTTGACGACGTTGATGTTATTTTTATTATTTGCTGTTATAGCGGCAAAAGAAATACATATTCTGTGAAATTTCAACTGTCCTTCCCAACCTTTTACGGTTCAAGAGATACAGCCCGCAGACGGACAGACAGCGGAGGCTCAGTAATAGAGTCCCGTTTTCACCCTTTGGGTACGGAACCTAAAAAACCCGCAGACCAAATTACACTTTACAATAGACACATCACAAGAATAAGATATTTTTTGAACATTCCTGCCGCAGACTTTCGCGGACCAGTCTTATTAACTGACTTCAATCAAGAAGGTTCTCAAGTCGGCTGCATGCCTTTTTTAGGGTTTCAAAGATCGGTTTTGAAACCCTTATGGTCTCGCTCTGTCCGTCCCCGCTCTTTCTTGAATATCTCAGTAACTACTGCAGCTATTAACTTGAAATTTGAAATAATGATACATTTCGTGCGCCATTAATGATTTCAAGATTTTTTTTATAAATAAATGAAAAATTAAAATGAATATTTTAATTTTTGAATTTTTTTTTTTAATTTACGAAATGTATCATTATTTCAAATTTCAAGTTAATCTTGAAATTTGAAATAATGATACATTTCGTGCGCCATTACTGATTTTAAGAAAAAAATATATAAATAAATGAAAAATGAAAATGAATATTTTCAGTACAAATTTTGATGTTGAAATTTCAAAAGAGACCTAGGAAGGCAAATGGGGTATCAAATGAAAGGTATTGTTTTGTACATTTCAAAACACTTTTTGAAATTTCTGTAAATTTCATACTTTTTGAAATATTTCAAAAAAAGTCGAAAAATTGACCATACCCCCCCCCCTATCTCCGAAGATTGCACACCGATCCACGTACAATGTATTAGGCGTTTGTAGATATCAATCTATATTTTACAGGAAAAATATAGAGAAGTCTGTAATAATAATAGTTTTTGAAAAATGGTCAAAAAGGGGGAGAATTTTTTTTCAAAAGGGGTGGTACCTACCTATGTGGGGTATCAAATGAAAGGTATCGTTTTGACCATATCAAAACACTTTTTGAAATTTCTGTAAGTTTCATAGTTTTTGAAATATTTCAAAAATAGTCGAAAAATTGACCTTTCCCCCCCCCTATCTCCGAAGATTGCAGACCGATCCATGTACAATGTATTAGGCGTTTGTAGATATTGATCTATATTTTAAAAAAATATAGAGAAGTCTGTGATAATAATAGTTTTTGAAAAATGGTCAAAAAAGAGGATTTTTTTAAAAAGGGGTACCTACCCATGTGGGGTATCAAATGAAAGGTATCGTTTTGACCATTTCAATACACTTTTTGAAATTTCTGTAAGTTTCATACTTTTTAAAATATTTCAGAAAATTGATGGTCCAAATAATTGGCAAATGTTTGAAACCCTCGGCGCGCGAGTTACACTCGCACTTGGCGAATCTTGTTTTCTTATTCCTCGCGATGTGGTAAGTTGGAATGAGACAGAGAGGCTCGCACTACGACCATAATTCATCTTCCCACAGATATCTCATCTCATCTCAACAGCCTATAATGGTCCACTGCTGGACGCAGGCCTCCCCTTGATTTTTTTATCTCATGGGGGTAATGCCCATAATCCCCACGATGGGCATTCTGGTTGGGGATCGCAGTTCAGTGGTAGATCTATTCTGTGAAAACTAGTCTACTACTTCGGCGACACTAAGATATTTCAAAAGAAGAAAAAACAGTTAACAAGTGACCTGAGAGCTGGTGAGTATCTGGCGCAGCGCATCAGCATTGCCATACAGAGCGGGGCAATGCAGCCAGCGTCTTGGGCACGCTTCATCCATACGCTTCAGACTGGTATTATATGGACCAGTTGAGCAAACACCATTCTTTGCAACAACAGTAGTTTTTTTTTATATTCTCGTTCTAATTTGTTTTACAAATTTACTTTGTCAATAAAGCTTGCACTAGGTATTTTTAAATTCGAAAATAAATTGAAAAATAACGCGCCGAATAATGATTTCTCTTTTACTCTAATCAGTTGTAGCAAAACTATACCAGCCTACGAACCATTCTCCTTTGATTCTTGTAAAAAAATAGTTCAACCCAACTAGCAATATAAAAATATGGTCAGTTCAGCAGTCATTTGTTTTATTGGTCCATTGTGCGTTTATACCCTCTCCCGGAGAATGGCCGGTACATCAACATGGGCGTAACCAAGATAAAGATATAGTGGCACAGCTCAATGAAACCAGCCGATGCCTAACATCATTGTTGTTATCAGACCAAGCACGTCCACAGTTGGACATCGGCCTTTAAACACTGGTGAATTTTAAAAATTACCCCATACTGCGGTCGTCGTACATGGTCAACGTCTCGAAATTGTTTCCGAGTACACTGATCTCGGGCAGATTTGAGTCTGCGAAGAGAGGCTGTAGTTAGATAAAAACAATTGTGCGAAGAAGACCAAGTGGAGAATTGAGCTAGGCTGGGGTAGTCTTCTCGTTATCCATACCGCATTGCTTGAAAACTAAAATTTTCAATCAATGCGTCCTATTCGTCATGACCATGACCTACGGAGCTGAGACGTAGACACTTCCGGTAGGGCTGATCCACCAGTTCAAAGTCGCTCAGCGTGCTATGGAGAGAGCAGCTCGGAGTTTCTCTAAAAGATAGGATAACGAGAAAACGTACGACAAAGAACCAAAATTATGGACACAGCTGAAGTGGTAGTGGCTATATCGATGAATGAATGGTCTCGCGGTGAACCGAAAATCGCTGGGGTGAACGTGTTCTTGAGTGGAGACCGTGATTCGGCAAACGTAAAATAGGACACTCTCCGGCGTGGCTCACGACCTGCGAAAGACTACAGGCAGATGCAGGATGCATCCAGCTGAAGACATGACGCTATGGCATTCATTATTTATTTCACTTTAATTAGGGGAGACCCTATGTTCAGCTGTGGACTACTATACGCTGAAGATGATGATGGTATTAGTAGACAAGACAGCAGACAGATCAATGCTGCTGGAGTACATCGTCTACAGTCAGCAGCAATACGAATTAATTGGATTTTAATATCAGGGCTACGTTTTTTCAAACTTCTACAGAGAGCATCGTTTTTCATTTGTCACCTACGCTTTGTACCTTAATAATTTATTTATTTGTTTGTTTTTGAGTACAAAACTGAAAGTGGTACAACGTGCAGATTGACCTAACCGTTTTCGAATCAGCTACGCTTACTTTCGCTACACCACGCTAACTATAAGTAAATAGGAAAAGAAAGTTATAAATTTTATTACACTCTTTACTATGGCTATGTTAAAACTATTACCCTGACATGCAAGGTAATATAAACATCATGGTTAGGTTTTAGCAATGAAGTATTATGGTTACTATTGGGTTTAAGCGTTTGTTTTAGGTGTTGTTTGCTGGGTTCAATTTAAATTGATGGACTATATGACCATCGCAATCCAATTTCACTGTTACAATTGAACGCGATCACTATTAAGATAAACTCAGATCAGCGCTTGAACGACGTTCAGCGCGTTGATCCCGTTCAAGATGTACTTCGTTTACGAAAAGATGAAATTTGAAGTAAAGGGTCGTTGATTCCGTTCAAGATGAACTTAATTTACGAAAAGATGAAATTGGAACTAAAGGGTAAACTAGTCGAGATGGTGCGAACTTATGGGTACGCAAGGCCTAAGTGTTCGCTGGCTGTCTCACTAGACAAAGTTACGCTACCCGCGCGACGGGATGAAATGCACAAGTATTCTTAAAACAACCGCGAAAAAAAAGTCTTTTAGCACAAGGGTTATTTTATTATAAAAAAACTATTATCTTTTCAAAATAAATTTATTTAAACTTTTGAATAAATTAACAATGTCGGAACGGGCTTTATATTTCGGTGTTTTCTTTCTCCGTATAATATTTAATTGCGCACCAAGTTAGGCTAAAACCAGTGTTGAAGTAAAAGTTTGGAAGCTTGTATTTATTCAAATGCATACTTTTTTACGGTTTGGGTGTACATACATACATAGATAATGACGAGATAAATTGATATTATGCTTAGTTTTGGATGGTCAACATCAAACACTGAGTAGTTATAGTTACAAGGATTTAAAAGCATTGCTTATTCATTTAATAATTATTCGATGTCATTTTTATGAAAGATCTTGTCCAATAAAATATGAGCCTAAATAAATAATTTGTGTAATCCCTTACAATATTTTTTTCCTTTAGGAATTTTTTAAGTCTAAATAAAATAATTTTTCCTCTAAAGGCTACATGAGAGAAGAGGCGCCTATAGTAGAAGGATAGTGTTGAGTAAATAACAAGAGTACCTAGGTACCTACTGAGATAGAAGGAAGAGGAAGAGACCAGCTTCCTTCTGCATATATAAATAGCGTTTCCTCGAACACGAAACCGTCTACCAAGCGAGGTGATTACATCAAAATATTTTGATGGACTATTTATTTATGAGAGGCAAGTTTGTTCATCAGTGGGGTGTATGTGTACTTATGACGTAGTTAGGTGGGTGGGTACTAGGAAAACTATTTTTAGTCGTCGACTTCGAAAAAGGGAGGACATTCAATGTTCGACTCTATTTTTTTTTTTTTTTGCCAATTTTTCCGTCATTTGTAGGAATAACCCAGCAGTGGGTAAAATCCGGCTGCGGATGATGATGTGAAAACAAAATTCGAAGACGGTTTTTCATTTTTGTACAAACATCATGTGAAGTTTAATCACACTAATATTATGAATACGAAAATTTGGATAAATGTTTGTTAGAGTACCTCGTTACGAAAAAACTGGACTACGGATCGGACTGAAATCATGCTTAAAGAGAGTTCTAACCCTGAAATAAAACATAGGCTACTTTTTATATCGCAAATCAGTTCCCATGGGATATAAATAAACTTAAACAACGCGTGCGAAGCCGCGGCAGAAACTAGTTATCTATATTTAGGTATATCCTAGTCAGGGGTTATAGTGATTATAAACTTTCTAATTCGACTGCAGAACCCTATAAAACAGTAGAAGGTGAGCCAGCAGGGTTCATTATGCAAAGCAATACTCGTAAAAGTTTTACGGTAATTTCAACTGCCTATTAGAATTTTATCTACTCAATGGCACCCAACCACCCTATTGTATCACTTTACGAATGAATTGTTTAGTTATAATATATTTATTTTTGTCTAATAAAGTTTACGACATCCATTGTTTAGTTGTTGTCGTGTTGAGGGGTTTAATCCAAAAAATGTGTTATTCGAAATGATCTTTACTAACAAAGAAAATTAAAATCAAATCATAGAATTAAATTTAAATTAGTATTTACGACTGAAACAATTGTAATGTTGTAAACCATCTACAGGTAGCTCAACTGATCCATATAAATTATAGTCGTATGCACGAATAATTTAAAAAATTTAATATTATCAGAAAAAAAAAACATTTCCGCGACCAGAAAATGACATCAGAGAATTTGTGTATTAAAAAAGTTTTACTGAATTAAGTCACGGTGAAATCTGACACTTTTACAGCTCTTAAGCAATTTTAAAATATTAAAAAACTTTATTATACCTACTTATGGACCATTTTCAATCCTATTATGATTTTATTATTCTTTTTATCAAACTGAATTATATAAGTGTTCACCTCACCTTTAACAATGAGAGCGATAAAGTTCATAGATTATATTAGAGGTGAAATATAGTCCACACAAAAATGAGTAAAAAGATATAAAAAACGTAAGTATATATAAACCAACACGCCGCCAGCAAAGAATACAAAACGTTACCTTCGTATAATTTACAACACATTCCAAATGCAAATTATGACATAAAAACTAAAAGAATTGAAATTAACGTTAAAATGACGATTCGTAGGTATCACCATAGTACAGTATTCGTTATAAGAACCCATTGTACGATAGCTTTACGACTAGAGTGATATATTATACTGCTAGCAATATAGATACTCATTCAAACGGCCTACATGGTATTGATTAACGCGACATGCTTTTAAGTGGCACTAACAATAGTTTTTAGCATTTTTATCAGCTTAAGTATGCGTAGAATTTGCTTAAGAACGTAGTCTGATGCAAACTGAATAATTTAAAAACCCTTTTGGTATTTTTGTTGGTTGATGGCTCGATCGATACCTAGTTATCTCGAGTCCTTATATTGTCAGAGAATAATTATTATAATGATGACTTTATTATCTGGTTTACCTACTGACTATCTTATACAGAGTTTGTCAAAACTGGTATACAGGGTGAGTCAAAACCACCACGATTTAAATATTACGAATTTGATAAAATATTTCAAATTTTAATTAGGTATATGTATGACTTAGAGAAGTGTGTAAAGTCTGTTTACTTATTTATTTATTTGATGGAGAACCAGAAGCTTTTATACACAGAGTTAAAAAGATAGATACCAGTAAGCTTATCGAAGGTTTTCACGGGTAGCTATCAGAATAGTAAAATAAGACTATGAACTTAAGTAACCTACCAACACGTATCACATAATGTATTTTAGAGTTACAATTTTTTTTAAATATACAATTCAAATCATCATTATCATCATTGGTACCAAAAAATTCTCTGCTGACCCGCCGCCTGGCCGAACTTCAGCCTACTCCTGAACTTCAGCTGTGTTTCGGAAAATTAAATTAAATTAATTAAAATTCAATTTAATAATTTAATTTAAGTAATACGCTATTCAGAGTGCATATATCACATATGTCATATATAGACTTGGCGTTATATAGAAACCACTAGAATGATCCCGATATGCGATAGCAGAATCTGTGTACAAAGTTATAATGATATAAATTTATACTGTCACTATACAAGGAAATCTGCCCAAAATGCCTCTGTATAGAATAAAACTAAAACAGAGGCATTAAAAAAGCTTATGATAGGTATCACAAACAGGAAGATGGATTTTTGAAAATTCCTTTGTTAAACGGAATAATAATAATAATAAATGATCCAAATGCAATGTAACTTTATTTCATTGAAGTAACAATGTATGTATAGACGAGTGTGAGCACCAATACAAACCTATTTTGTTTTAATGGTGCAACATTGATAAACACATGTATAACCTTTTAATAATAAATATTCATTCATTCATTCATAACATAAAGTAGGTGGCATGGCGGCGACGCCACTTTGGGTGGGGTATGCGCCTTAAACGTAACCGCTACATAGCTCAGAGTTAATATCCTTACAAACCTACCTTCCAAAGGCCCCAGCAGGTACTACCCTGTCGAGCCCTTAAACAAAGACCGCTAACAAAAGAACTTAGCTTGTTTTTTATGTTCTTTTCCATAAATTAGAGCGTGTGTCATCCGTAGTCTACCTCTGCGTCAGACAGAATGACATGATCGTTATCAACGATAGTCGATAGCGTAGCAACTACACGTTGTCATGCCGGTAATTGCAGTCCAACATTATTCTCTTTGATGCCAATCATTGTTGTTGTAATAATTTAATATAGTTGCTACAAATTTAGACAGATTGTGGTATTTTAAAGTGAGTGAAAAGAAAGAACAGACATGAATGAAAGCTGTAGCTAAAATAAGATTTGCTTAACTTTTTCCTCGTTAAATATCAAATATCAAAGTGTTTTATTTCCTTTAAAAGTTTAGACTTTACATGACTCTTGGACACGTCACCAAATTCAACTAACATAAGTAAAACTAGGTAATAAAGTAAGTAATTTTTATTGATCACAAATACATGCACTCTTACAACATCAAAGTGAATGTTTTACGGTATAGTAAAGTAGCAAATAATAAATGAGAACCTTGTTAGGATGTTGCTTTTCGAGTTGGAGCAAAACTCGTCACAAGCTTTTTTATCTTCTACACTTCATTATCTGTTACTCGATATAAATAACACTTCCTCAGACATACGTCCACTGCTGGACACGTCTCCCCCACAATGGGGTTTTGTTTTGCCATAATAACCATTCATATCTCTTGACAGACGGGTTTGTGATCGAAGTAAAGATGAAAGACAAGGAAACTGCTCGTTGTATTCTGCAAGTTAGTAGGTAAATTACATTTACCTTCAAACATCTATTTTCACCAACGTGTTTGCAGTTGCATGTCAGTAATTGCCGTCTAGAATATTCTATAAAACTTGCCTTTATTCTAATGACATAATGAGGGTTGAGTCGAACCTATTAAGTATGCGAAACTGAAAATCGATAGTAAGCAACTGACTAGTTCAGACAATTACTTGGAAGGTTGATAGTGAATTTAAAATGATGTTGACTCGCAATAGCATTTGCTTGGAAAAAGTGCTGATAGCTAAGTAAGTAAAACAACACTCTGGAACTTGGTAGTAGGGTAAGAACTTGGTCAGAAAATTACATCCGAGATTAACATTATAGAGTACGGTTCGCTTGGGTTACATTAATATAATGTTGCTCAATTTATTTGGACCGTGGCCTAATGGGACCTGCCGAGACTCAACTATAGCAGTCACTAGGAAAGTAGGTATCTAATAAGAATTTCCAGACAAACTCTTATTCATTTGTGATAAAATATAGAGCAGAAATTCACAAGTCAAATTCAAAAAGATCCTAATTGTGAAAATTGAAGAAAATTCACCTAATTACGTCATATTACAAGTTCAAAGAAGAGAGATTATACTAAAAAGAGACGATTACCAAATGAGTAACGAAGGTCCGGCTCAAAATTGTAGTAATAAATTCATGAAAAGCTGCCATAACGCCTGAGAAACTTTGCGAGGCTGGAAAACAATTTCGCTGGAAAAAATAGATGCCTTTATAAACAAAGTTCGCAACTACAAGTAAGCAATCTTCAAGATAAATGAAGAGATGGGAAGGAAAATGTTGGGACGGAAAAGAGCGAGCCCTTCCGAGAGGGACGGCAGGAAGGTTTTTAACAGGAATACATACTAAGATAGGATTGTAAGAGTTTACGATAGTGCTCGGGGATTTATTGCGCTACATTTTTAGGAGCTCGCTTCTGTTAGCTATAGTCGGAGCTGTTGGGCGATGCGACTGGTTAATGTTTATTTTCTTTGTGGTGTGTGGGCGTGTGAAAGGGATGCGTAGGGCCCGGACATGTGTCATATTCGAGTTGTTAGTGTTAGATATTTTAACTGCTTCCAAGAATTTTTACCTTCTTACCCGCTACCGATAAGTGAGACAGAAATAACTTTTATCATTGAAATGCTATCCTGAGAAATTTGAGATATTATCGCTATTTCTTTGGTATGATTAATTTGAGATGTTTCACTGCTCAATCAAGTTCAATTGAAAAGGCTTCGACTTCTTGAATTATTTATTCTTGGTAGCCTTAAATTATCGTTTCGTGTTATAATAAGAAATTTAATAGGTGTTTGAAGTTCACCTTCAGGTTTTTAATCCGAAAGCAACATGTTAATGTTCATTATTAGAGAATAGTGACATGTCATTGTCAAGACCTTGAAAATAGTTACGATTTGAATGTATTTTAAATGCTAGCCTTTACGACAACGAACACTGCAACGTAGTTAAAGATCGTAAAAGTAGTTAGTCTCTCACCCTGTAAAAAAGTTTCTCGATTTGTCGTTCTCTACCTACCAAAGACAACAAAGCTTACCGCAATATAATTAAAGGATATGATTGTGATTATTGTGATGTCATGTTTCCCTGACTAATCACATCATGATTGAAGGTTACACAAACTTCATAACAGGTCATTGAGAAGCGCTCCATCATTACATATATTATACATTATAAAGACGGCAGAATCAGAGCATGTACCTTTGTTTTGCTGTTTAACGATCTTTATTTATGTACACGTATGTAGATGTTCCAGGTCATGTATGTATAAGGTATATAATATAGGTGCTACTACCGAGCCCTGAGCAAGAACTGCTGAGCAATTTCTTTCTTTTCAAATTCAATAGAATCACTACTGGTTTTAGCAGATTTGGGTTCGTATTTGTGACTTAAACTTATGCCAATGAATTGCTCTTCAACCACGCTTAAATGAAAAACAAATGATAATGGTAGAAGCAACACGTAGTGCATCTTGCATTATCAATTATTCACACACCAGCATAAGTTATATGTAACATTTTCATCCATTGTTAGTTACTTTGTCTTTACTCTCCAAGACTTGCTTTGGCTCTTCTGGTGCTAAATGATTTTTATATAGCTTGTTATATTATATACTACGCCGTTTTATAACTCAAACAAGCATGATTTATCTGTACTCTCTATCACTATGTAAAGCTTTACTTGCAAATAAACAATCCTATTTCTATTTTCTAAAAAGATAACCAAACCAGCTTTTCTATCCAGACTGTCATATTCAAAGCCTTTATACATTATATGTACCTACAATGTACATTCAATGTAATAACGAGACCATTAAAATCGTTACAGTCGAATGGGGACGATACAGACCTCAATGTAAACATATCATATTACTATGTCACAGACTATAATAGACGTAGGTACTATACTAATTCACATTACGTAACCGACGCAACACAGTTGAGCTACTGTTGAATTATCTGATCTTTACTATGAACTTACGTTTTAAAAACGGGAGAAACTTCAAAGTCTTCGAGACTGATGAAAATCTACAGGAAAAGGTTATTCGGAAAACTGCTGTACCATCATTCCCATACAATGTTATGTTAGGAACAACGTTACGTATAGGTAAAATTTGAGGGATTTTTTATGCCAGAGCTGGTTAACAAGTTGACGGAACACCTACCGCCCAGACACCTGCTACACCGGGGGCGATGCTGAGGCACTGGTGGGTGATAAACTGATAAATCTGTCTTTTGAAGGGCCTCGTATGAGAAATCATGAGAAAACTATAGTAGTGGAGCAAGTCGATTTGAATACAGCGAATTAGCAACTCATGGTAGAGGCATTTATAGTTGCGTTACAGTAAGTGACACTGTAGTGTTTTTATAGCATGCCATTATTTAGTTTTGATTGTGTAAACCGAAATGTATCTTTCGCACGTCTTGGCAGAGTTTGCACCTTATGACATTGGATGAAGGTTCGTTGACAAAGCTAATTCAACGATACAATGTATACGGTCTGTCTGTGAGGTGAGAAATTTACAGCGAGTTATGATTTATCATATTGCCCAGAAAGAAGGGTCAGCAATGGCGATGACATCAGATGTTAGATGCTTCAAATATTTCATACGAAAATATATCAGGTCCTATTCAACACTCCATGTTCAGTATAATCATAATCACAGATGGGTAAAACATAAGAACCCTATATCCTATACCCTCCCAATATCCTCCTATCATTTGTCTTTGTTCTTTTCGGATCCAGATGTGTATGTATTTTAGTATGTATGGTATAGTTTATGCTACGCAAGTAAGTACCCAATCCAGCAACCTTGACAGAGAGCGGGGAACAGAAAACGTCATGTCATTAGCAATATGAAGTGAAAAACAAAGCACAATTCGAGCTGATGACATATCCGAGTTGGCAACTACTCACCCGGTGAGATTGCAAGAGTCGCACGCGCAGGATGAAGGAGACAGAATGTACCGACCGATCTAATGTTTTATGATTTATGCTTTATAAGCGAGGGGTTTCCGATTTGCATTGAAAAGAGAAAATAGTTCCCTGTGTATCAATAGGTGGCAGGGCGTAAACTGGAAACAATATGTCAATGTAAAATGAAAAGAAAACTTTGAATTTTCCAAATCGGTCCGTTTTGTTTGACGTACGGTTGTTTTACTTTCATTTGACATTGACATACCCTTATTCAAAGTTGACGCCCCCTGCCACCTATCGAGAGATAACTAATTTTTTTCTTTTTTAATGCCAATCGAAAACCCCTCATTGAAATCCTAGTGACATGTTTGTACGTTGACACGGTTTGCACATTTCGCCAGTCAATTTATTTATCTCTTGCGAAATGTTGAATTTGCACGATGTACTGTCTTTTCTGAGTAACTTGCCACACAATAATGATGTCACAGAAGGTGTTATAGTTGTTTGTGTGGTGTATTGGAAAATTACTCGCGCATGCGGGCGTGGCGCGCGCGCAGCTAACAAGGCCAAACCAGTAACACAACTTCACCACCGAAACCTTTAGCTGGTTTATCTACACTCAGGTTGCATCTACTCTGCTACGTAACCACTGTGATTTTAGAATTTTATGATTGTACTACTGCATTGCACCAGTATTCCGATAACTGATATAGGTAAGTAACTATTGGTATTTGATACAAAATAAAAATAAAAACAAGTATAAAAACTAAAAACATGCACGATAAGATAAATGCGCAATGATATGCTTGGCGATATACGTATGACTGTGACAACATAGTAAACGAAGCCAACAGCAATATTTCACTGCAAGTGTGTGCGTGTTCACCGCAGACGCATTGGCGACTTGTAGATGAATCACTGTGCTAGCTATACTATGTCTCTGCACGTCATGCTGGGACAATCTACAATGTTAGATAACCTAGAGTTACCTACAATTAGATACCTTAGTGTGCACAACTGAAGGTCGAACTTAGAGCCTATACGGTAAAAGTCAATCTGAGGTCGAAAGGGCAATTATATTCTGGGAACTGCACAAACCCTAGCTGTCTAGGTTTCTGCCACTTATCGCAAGGCTATAAAGTTGCTATTGCTGTGTATAAAATCTAAATACCTACTCAAATTCAAAGACTTGTCACAGTATACTGTGCTATTGTGGTAGGCCTTATGCATCGGTCAAAACCGGTTTCTTGAGTAAGGTGGGTAAAGTTAGCTTTGATAAGAGGGGGTTCGGATTTTGAGGTCAAAAAAACATTATAGGGTAGGTACGCAAAAGTATGAACCTACTAAGGTACATTTACAAAACAGGGCTAGCTACCACTACACTTGAAGTAGGTAGGTAGGTACTATGTACGCAGTGAAGTGCCTGAAGACGGATAAAAGGCACTAATATAATAGACCACTAATCAATTTCAAAAACCTGTCAATAGTTTATAACTACCTTTTGGAATTCTACTAATCTTGTATTTGTATGAATACTAGTAGGATAGGCTACTAGTATTCAAATGGCAAAAGTTTGCGAGTTGTGCCGTTGTAAAGATGTTTGGCCGAAGTAAACGCAAAAACTACTGAATGTATCCTGCCGAAATTAAGCACATAAAGAACAGTCCAAGTCCAGACACTTGGAACAACTTATAGGCTACATTTTATACCAAAAAACGCGAGCGAAGCCGCGGGGATAACCTAGTGTTAATCATAGAGCGAAAATGAAAACCTGCCGGCTACGATTCTATACATATTAGGTAGGTAAATTGTTTGTTTGCTAGGCGACGTTTAAAACAGACCGCTTTTAAACGTGTCACTGAGCAGTATTCTGTGGTTTTGTTCAGTTACGCCCTTATACGGAATGCTTGAAGGTTAGTGCTATCAAATGTCTTGAAAACAAGCTTGACGACAAGATTCTAGACGTTTCTTTGCATTAAATTAATAGAATGCCTTGAATTTCTAAGGCAGCGTAGGTCGCGCGAAAGCCTACGTAGGTACTAACTCTTATAATTTAGGTAAAAGATACTATTGGTTTACCTATTTAGTTTGGGGAATTCAAAACTTATAAGTCTGAGCCAAATAACCAAGTATCAGCGAGTTAAATAAATAAATAAATAATGCTGGACAATTCACACAGCATTATCTAGCCCCAAGTTAAGCAGAGCTTGTGTTATGGGTACTAGATAACTGATATATGTACATAATACAATACATTACATAGATAGATATTTTTTATTATACATAGAAAACGACCAGAGCACCCGGAACAAATACCTGCAGATCGTAATCAAATCAAATATTTGTCCCAAGGCGGGAATCGAACCCGCAACCTCTTGCGTCGCAGGCAAACCTTCGCCC
Organism: Eupithecia vulgata; assembly: GCA_946478455.1. NCBI lineage: Eukaryota > Metazoa > Arthropoda > Insecta > Lepidoptera > Geometridae > Eupithecia > Eupithecia vulgata. The sequence continues at coordinate 2,274,709 of OX297869.1, read as the reverse complement.
ACCGCGCCACAGAGGTCGTCATCGTCAAATAAATGAATTGTTATTGTAAGACCTAACGCGCTTTATTGATAAGATACGTAATGTTACTATTGAATCTAAGTTTGATACTTGAATGTTGATTTGATTGAAATTAAACTCTGATGAAACTGGTTGTACTAGTTAGTATGTATATTTAGAAAATGTCAATTTAATATATTTTTGTACTTTTTTACTAGAAAGGGTCTTCTTGTACGATGTGCATTGCAAAACCGCGGGCAAAGCTATGTAGCTAATAATGATAGCACAGGTTTATGCAAGCGTATTGCTTCGTACATAATTCTATGCATATATTCTGATTTGCCTACTGGATAAACGAAACGCAGAATATACGAAACGCACGGCCAACGGAGCGCGGCGAAACGCACCACATGCGAGCAAGTGAAAGAGAGAAATTTTATAACGCACTGTAGTTTTATAAATACTTGTTGATATGTTGCTCAGATTAACCCTATACAATAAACATGCATGTGTGCATCAAGAAACGATCACGGTGCAAAGCATTTATTGATTAATTTGATAGAAAACCTAGCAGTATGGAAAAATACTACATATTATTTCAGAATAAATTAAGGAAAAAGGTTCGCTCTTAAAATCGTTTAAAAGAACAAAAGTAATTTTAACAAATATTATCTATATCCAAATTATCGTGTCTCGGTCAAACATTTTTTGTATGAAAAAAAATGCTTGAACAAAACCGATGAAAAAATGGACCTTTTGAAAAAAAAACATTTTTTTGTATGGTGCGAGTTACAGTAAGCCTACTGTAACTCGCATTATACAAAAAAAAATGTTTGACCGACACAGATTTATGTCAGCCTACTACTAAGACGTTTTACAAGCCTACAACTGTTCTGTTTTAGTAAGGCAGCCAACCTTATTTACACACAGTAGGTATGTCAAAGTATGGTATTTCACACGATTCAACTAAACTTATTCAATCGTGTAAAAAAAACTAGACACTAGACAAAACATATTCAAATATTTTACACATTCTTCATGAAAATACCTTCGTTACCTGAAAGTAAAGACCTCATGATAATCAACCTGACTTACCCCACTGCTGGGTAAGGTATATAGTAAGATTTATAATTTAGTTCAGATAACCCAGAAGAGCAAATAGTAGAGGGTTCCTTCGAAATAACCTAAACTAAATAAACCTACCAAGCGAAAGATACAAACATGCTTGAGGGTACCCCGAAGTTATTTGCGGTAGAGTATAAACTGTAATCAACTTTAATTTGACAGATAGGCAGGTTTACTTGTACTGTACTGTAACTTACAGCCATAAGGATAATCTCAGAATCCTCATAAAACTTCCCCTAGGCTTTGGAGGGATCCAAATAGTCGCTCAATGTTGCTGATTCTGCCAAAAATATATGTATACGTTGTAGAAACCACCCATAAACGCCAAGCGAGGAGTTTTTTCTAAAAACGAACAGAAAGTCCCGTGAAAGTGGTAATTTATATGTGTTAGAAATTTTTAAAGGGTTGCCGCACATCATTTTTAGTATCAAATAAAACCTTTACAGACATAGACTTTGAGGCTATTTTACATAAAATGCTTCCTATATACTTAATTACTTATTTACATTTTTCTATGCAACCAAGTACTTAATAATGTAGGTGCTCAATAGCTTATGCTGAGCGCAGACTTGAGTCACGAAAGTCTTAAGACAGGATATTGTTAATTTGATATTTTTGTATAAAGTCTGTCTTAAACTATCGTGAATTAAGTCTGCGCTCAGCGTTACGGTCCGAAGAATATATCAACACATGTAAAATACATTGAACGCATGTAATATGTTATTAATACCGACTCAGGTAAATTTCCCCTCCCGCGGAAAGGTCCCGGAACAGCCGAGAATTTTCTTATAACACTTTGGGTAGGAATGTAAGCGTGATTGATGGACAGTTTTGTATATAAACGGCCCATTGTGCGAGATATGTATTTTTTATATATTTTACTCATCGTAGGTGGAAATTGTGGGATTTGGGGTTCTCTACTGGGTAACTTGTCTCGAAAATAAAGATTTTGTTGTCGACTCGTACATAAAGTTTGGTTTATTGATGGATTGAGATTTCGTTGGGAATATTTAGGAATGATAGAAGCCAGATTCAGTAACCAATAGTGACAGTTTTTTTTTTTTCAAAGCGACATTTTATATAAATAATATATTAAGTATGTTATGTATATTTATAAACTATCTTCATACGTTGGTTGTATATATTACAGCCATGATATTGATGTGTTTTATTTAATAGGGCTTATGATAGAAATGACAATCCGTGTTCGGGTGGCGCTCATTGTAATCAATGAGGCCTTTTTTAACGTTCAAAATATGTTATGTAAATCCGTTTTTTTATCCTTCATTATTCAAATATGGACAGCATTAAAATATGAGATAGGTGCGACGAGAACACAATCAAAAACACTAGATAAGGATCAATCGATAGCAGACAGTGTGATGTCACGTCGAGCTGACCCGCATAGCAAATGGACTGACGGTCCTGAGTCCAGTAGGTACTATACACATACCAGTACTGGGTTTGGCTCAATATTTGACTTTTACGAGCTAGCGGACTTTACTGAAGTTACTAGGCTATAAGAGAACCCTACACTATATATGTACAAAAACGACATGCGTGTATAGACAGACATACAATATCGAAAAACCTGGTAGATTTTACTTTTTAACGGACAAAACAAGATGGTTTTTTTCGGGTGTATGTAATTTTAAGTGTGTTGGTTGATATCGTTAATAATGGACCGATTTGATAAATTCTTTGGCTATTGTATAAATGAAGAATGACCTCAACGTGATACCATAAAACATTTATCGAGGGATATTATCTGTCTGAAAACTTAAAAAACATCCTGAGTTTGAAAACAATTTTAGTTTCTTTTTCAAAACAGTAAATAAATTATTGTTTGTATTGTAAGTAGGTACAAGTATAACGATAACAAGGCCGCTAAGTATTTTTTGTCTATTATATATTGTATGGTACCAGAGGTGACCTGAAGCATTTTTGAAAATATAATTAAGCCCTGAAAGGAGGTTTGGTGACCTGAGGTTGGTTGGAGTGGCGTTAGTCAATATATACCGTTACATTAGATGGCCTGGCAATCACGACATTTATTATATTTAATGATTTGTTTGTGGGTTAATGAATAATCATATTTATTTTGAAAGCAAGACTAACAGTCGTTTTTTCATCTCTATATCTTTCTTCGCTATAGAAACGAAGGCGTACTTACAACTACCGCATGGTAAATACTAAATACCTCTTAGCTAACATAATTACCAACCAAGCTAATGTATCCGCTATAACAAACTCGAGTAGGTAGTTGGCATGCTAGCCCAGGTATTGTTATACATCTAGCCACTAAATCACACGTCAAGCTTGCTGTTCACAGAAACGAACAATGGCGTTCCCGACATGAGTTGGTTCAATCTATGTATCTATTCTATATGTTTAATTTATCTATGGTATCTCTCTATGGACAGACGGAGACACGAGTTTTAGAGAATAAATTTATATTGAGCTACGAAGTGAGTATAAACGACTAGAATAATGCGGTAATAGGTTATGATTCTTCCTTTTGATAAATATTTTGATGCAAAAGTAAGTTATCATATCAGTGTCAGGATCTTTAATTAATGTTATACAATGAAAGTTACGAAAGATAAGTCTGATGAGCTTGCAATACATTAAAATTTGTCTTAAGCTATTTTGGTGCTTCAATGTAACAAAGAAGTAAACAAACCCAAAAGACAACACAAAAAACAACCCTGTCGCAATTTTTTTTTATTAAGATACAGAATCAACATCGTCATCGGTCGTGATACATCGTCGGTCACATTGTCACTTGCCATGATGCTGAGATTGAGGTCAAATGAAGGAAAAATAAACAAATACATAGCTAATACTCTGTTTTATCTTTTCACTTCAATCTTAAAATTATTGAAGAGCAGAAATTCAAGGTATGTTATTCCGTATGTTATCACTATATACTCTACACAGTATACAACAAAGTTGCTTCCCGCTGTCTGTCTATCCATATGTATGCTTAGATCTTTAAAACTACGCAACAGATTTTGATGCAGTTTTTTATTCAAGAGGAAGGTTTATCTGTATAATACATGCATAATATATAGTACCCGTGCGTAGCCGGGGCGGGTCACTAGTTCACTAATAGTTTTACTATTTAACTTTTTTGCGTTAAGAACGCACTTTTACGGAAATAAAGATGATTATCTTCAAGACATTTCAATTAACCATTGGTATAGATAGATTTAATACCTTTTGGTAGCGACTGTCTCAATTATTGTACTGTATATATATACGTAGTGACTATGCAAGACCAGAGATTATGGTCTGCAGATAATTGCATTATTAATTAGGTAACATCAGCAGATATTGTAATGATCCCGGTAATTGATTTGGTGCTTGTACTAACAGCTGCTAACAGCGCGGCGAGAACACACCACAATGCATAATGTAACTTCATCTAGAAGTGAACGGACGTTCTAATGATGATGTTGAATTTATTGAGAATGAAAACAGGGAAAACTTCATTGATGTAACAAAGTAGACGTTCGTTAAAAAGACATGAAAGCGTATTTTGACGTAGTAGTTCAGGACTTAGTCTATCGATCAAATGTTTCTGAAACACAATTCCATAAAATTTTCTATTGACATTAATCGCAAAGTTACCTCTAAATGTTTACTAAAACCTTAATTTCTTAATAGATACATAAGTTAAGGTCTTGAAAATATGCATAGTAATAGAAATAGGTATAAAAACATTTTATATGTTTAGGATTTTTCAAATGAAGTCCTAATTCATAGATAAAATTAGCTAAATCTTGTTTTTTGTCCTTGGGTTACTTTAGGGCGCAGCCGCCAGTATAAAGTCTGTGGGTTGCTATGCCCTGTCTCGCTCCGTTCGGTTCTGCGAAACGCGAAATCCTATGTCTATCCTTTTCACAAAAAATTGAGGTTGTATAGAAGAATTGTTTTTTAAGAAGAATGTTCTCAATCTCTAATTTTCGAAAGACGAAATTCAGGATTTAAACAAGAAAAATCTTTCTTCGGCTTCAAAGTTAAACTGTTTAGTAAAGCTGCTTAAATAGAGGGGTTCAAGGACCACAGACAAAAAAATTGTATAGCTGTTATCTGATGGTTTTAGTTTCGGAAAGAACCAAATAACAGAAAAGGTCACAGACCTATGCAAAGGTGAGTTTTGAAAATCACGATGACCTTCAATGTTACACGAAGATTACATCCAAGGTCGCGCAAGCCAGCGATTTTGGCGTCCGAATAATTTATAGCACTTTAAATCTATCGGCATTGTTTGCTGAATATTACGGTCGGAATTTTACAGCCGACTAATTATAATTACTTAGCCCGAACGTGGACCTAGAGTGGATAGGTCTGTTTCTATGCGGCACGACAGACCAAGTCGGTCAGAGGTACCTAGTTGGTAAGCACTTCCACTGCCAGCTAAATTGGTCCTGTAGAAGTCTCATTTCATCATACAGTGTTCAGAGGTGTTGCAGTGTTGTAGGGGGGCCCCCCTACAATATATTTATAAATTATATTGTCCGATTGAGCTGGCATGCAAAAGAGAAGACATAACCTAACCCAGCTGTGGTGTCAACAAGGGTCTGAAATGATGATAAGAATTTACGTACCTAATTGATAAAACTTTTGAAAGAGATCAAATCATGGTAAATATTCCGTTATAAATTACTTTAAATTACCTATGTTAGTCCACTGCTGGACGTAGTAATCGGTTATAATAATTTAAATGGCAGAAGACTAAAAGTAATATGCCGACGGACGGACGGACAATCAATATAATTAGACCCGTATCGCTAAGCAATGATCAATCTAGCGACAAAGGTTATAGAAGGTTATCCGAGATAACCTTTTCTTCTACGTGCATTATTAATAAACAATGCTTGGCATTTTAGTGCTATTTAAATAGGCCCTGACTGCGGAAACCATCATAGCTGTAGGGGCGACGAAAATTCGTTACCGATAATCTTTATCGAGGGACTTCAGGGCGCCCCAGGACCGATATTTGTGACGTCATATGAAAATCTATGTTCTGCAGTGGATGTGTACGATGATGATGGTCATATCAATAAATATCACGGTGGTCACAAATTCATCACAAATAGGCTTTGAAATGCAAAAAGGAACTTTTTTTTTGGAAGGTAGCACAGAAAAACTCCTAGTGCCATGCCAATATGCAAGAACAGGAATGACATTACGGTATAGTAACGACTGACAGTAAACCAGATAATATGATACGCTACCTTCAGAAAACTGCACAGGGGTACAAGGGAGACTCCAAGATCTTGTGTCCCAAGCCAACCTAACCTGCACGTGGTGTACCCTGCTAGATACGAACTAGGCTCTGGTAAAAATATCAACATTCTTCATAACTTGAAAACTCATATTTTACTATTATTTTCCATTACTTGACACTGGCAGAAAAGAGTCCAACCAGACTCATATTGCCATTAACAAAGAATCATCATCATCAAAACTGCACAGAGCTTGTCACACGGTACAAACTTAATTTATTCTCTGATTGGCCTGTACTAGGTACACGTAGGTACTTCGAATCAGCTGTTTACGAGTACGTACTGATAAGGTTTTAAATACCTACGTCCGAATGTTTTGAAGTGGCCGAGGACGATGAAAATCACGTGTATGGTTGGTATGTATTCACGAAGTATTGTGGTATTGAAACTGTATTCAATAGATTTTTGTCCATTGTGATGGAGTGATTGAATAGGAGATCAGCATCTGATTTTGCAGTGATTTATCATGATTTTGAAATGAAGGTCTAACTAAAAATATTTTACTAAAACTTGGCCTGGGCCCTTGACTGAGTTTTAATAGTTTATTAGTGAGACTTTTGTCTGCGATATTAGACTCGACACTTCACGACTCTTGACGTTATGGCAGTGATTCAGCTCTTTAATATTTGGTTACAATAAAATGTTTCTGTTTGAAACAAGACAATCTCGTTATAAAAATACCTAGGCATCTAAACAATGAAACACGGAGATCTGATTGCTTTTAGGTACACCTAACAGGTTTCTAGACAATGCTAATAGCGATAATGGGAGGGAAGTCGGAGCCGATTAACTTGTCTTATACCTACGTACTTTGGCGAAGAGTATAGTTTAGCGATTTGCTGTTTCTAAGCAATCAGGATTTGCGACCTATCCAAACAGTTTATAGATTATTTTCTTTACCAAGCACAAAAACAGGGAGTATTATAATTTTAAAATCTTTACGCACGAAAAAAACGCCAAAAGCATCTTGTAGTCGCTCTGTATGGTCACGTTTTTCGATACTATCCTATAGGTTATAATAACATAAACAAGATCCTGAAACTGTGGGAGAAGAGATGATCTCTACTCCAATAAGTTTTGGAAACCGGCGCTATGGTGAAATCAACGGAAAACGACCAACATAAATCTTTTCGGATAAGAACCAAAGGACGTCAAACTCTTATCGTGCACTTTAGGGCAAAGGAATTCATGTCTAACTAATGGTAAAGCCAATTTTCTCAAGAGTATTTATGTAAGGTACATAAATATGTAGGCATTCGATGTCTCGATCCACTTACCTACATAGTTCAAGTAAATTTAAGCAACAGTAAACTACCTACTAGTCCTACATAGAGATAGAAGCTATTATAGGAGAATCAACTGGGTGGCTTTGTTAGACCTATTCAAACACGTTTTCAGTGAAGCTCTAACAGTTCACTCGATCGTATGTGCTACTTGAGTCAGGTAAAGGACTTTTGTAGAGCTCCAACGGGCCCGATTGGACGTTATTCAATGTTGGCCTAAGTAAATTCAAACGTAAGGAATTTTTATCAACGAAAGTGGATCTCAGAAGGGTGCTATGATTACGGCTTTTATCACGATTCAAGCATTCTTTCTGAATGATTTATTGTAATGTAACACAGCTGTTTTTTGTGGGGTAGAAAACATTAGAATACAGTGAGTGACCACCGAACAGTTGATTTATCGCGTAACGCTGTTCAACCCCTCGAAAACAGTAGCACGTTACAATGACTGACCAAACAATGACGTAAAGCGATGTGGCTGGTGGTGCCAAATGGGTTAGAAACGACGCCCGGCCGGCTCTAGTATCATTACATTACGCTCAATGCACTCTTCCTACTAGACGAGCCGTCTGCCAAGGTCACTCGCTGCGCCACGCGACCCTACCGGCAAGCCGGCTACAGAAAATAGGAGAAACTCACTCACCTGTTTTTTTCCAATTCGTTATGAGTCGTCCTGCAACAAAAATACAGTTCTTATTGCAAGTTCACGACACTTTTCACTTCACTTCACACTGATTGCGCGGAATCTCGCCGGCTTCGGCCCTCGGCTATTTTATGGACTCACCTGCTGCCCTGAGATTTCTTCGTCTTCGGCCGGCGGCCCCCGCTCCGGCTGTCGAGGTAGACCGGCAGAGACGCGTACCCGTGCTCCGCTTCTGCAACAAGCAACACTGCCATTCCGTCAGAATCAGCTGATCGCACCTCGGCAAAAATAGACGGGAGCCATGTTGACGTGTGCGTATACTGCACTCGATTGACAATTCAAACAAAGAAAATCCAATTCACCTCTGTCGCGCCTGTCTATGTATTCAGCGGCTTGAAGCAGAGCAGCAATACTCATATTTAATATCCGAGAGTTAGCACAGGTATCCACGAACGTGACGCGAATTTATTCGATTATAAACTATAAATAAAAGTGTCGGAGCGGTCCGAGGTTCACGACTTGCGCGCACCGATGTCAAAAACACACTGGGCGAGTGACGGACTGACGACGGTGGTTTGGCTTGGTTCGTGCGAAGTCGGCGCGCGGCGCTCGCTCGCGATTCGTCGGCCGCGCTCGGCCCCGCTCGGCGCGCCAATCGCGAGCCGCCCTGCCGCCACAATAAAATACCTGGGTCAATCACGTGAACTTACTGTTTTCAAACAAAACATTTTTTTCTATGCGCTCTCTGCACCGAGCGGCTCGGAGTTTATTTTCTTGAATAATTTGTAGCGCACCGTCTCAGTATCGCATTCAAATGCATGCACCCGAATATAAATCGACTTTGCATTGCAATAATACCTACCTAGTACATACATTATTGTAATCAGCTGTAGGTTGGATATCTTGTTTACCAAAACTTCAGTAACAGTTCCGTAAGCATGAAATAATCATGACTCAGTTCTTTAAAAAGGTTAGGCACCTACCTTCCTAGGTTCCATTCTATGTACATAGCTATTTCAATTTAATAGACACTACATTTACTTATAGGTATTTACCTACCTACCTAATTAATCTGTCAAGTATAATAAATAGTCTTCAATAAACACAAAAGTAAATACTTAGATATTTATTGACTAGGCGGAAGAAAGAGCCTTTTATGCAAAAAATATCAACCTGTGTATCCATTTACACATACATTATTGAATATAATATTCTGTAATTATGTAGGTAGGTACTTAGCTCATTTTACATTTGTAAAACACTTTTGATATTGATTATATTCAGACACATCTTCAAAGTCTCATTGATTATAATCAGCATGTGCATCCTTGCATGAATTATTGGCAGAAGGTGTTCTCTTGGTTCCTGCAAAGAATGCATAACATTATTATTATTTCTTTAATTTATGCCTATAGTTAAGTTTTGCATCATTGTTTGAATGGTAGAAAATATATGTTAATATTTGTTAGAATAAAGCAATCCATTTATTTTATATAAATTATTTCAATACATTTTTTATGTACAGCACTTTTTATTCAACTGGGTAAAGACATCCCCCAAATCCTTTCAGTTTTTTGTAACGAAGTAATAATAAAAACAGACATACCACCAAAATCCTGGTCCTCCTGTAATATTGGCTGACCAATCTGACCATGGAAGACAAGAAGTTGCATAAGATATGATGCCGGGAGTCACAGCCAGTGTCTGTTATAACCAAGCACTGTGATAGCATGTAAGGGAAGCCTAGGATGTAGTTGAATATTAGGGTCCATTCATCCTGTAACAAAGAAAGATAAATTAAATTAAAAATAAAGGTAAATTAAGTAAATAATGGCAGTGGTAAATGCTGATGGTGAAGTAATAATGGTGACTGTGGCAGTCACGGCAGAAACATCAAACACTCACACTCAGCCCATGGATTTTGTATCAGTCGACTAAGAGAACCTTCTGGCTCTAGCTAGAGGAAGAACCCCACTGATTACCAAACCACCTGCCAAGCATGATCTTAATTGATTGAGTAAGGTCTCTCAAAAGCAGGTTATTTAATGCTCCACATTTCCTAATTCTCTATGACATTAATTTGCAGTTATTCTATAAGGCAACATAAACCTTTACTATTCTACTGGTATTTAGTTCTGGTATTATTAATTCTCTTGATTCCTCTTACCTCAAGAGTCAGAAGTGATAGGTCAGCCATCTCAAAATCAGGAAGAACAGGGTAGATGCCTTCATTTACTTTCTTATTATAAGTTTTAATGATTATTTCTAATCTGGCGCAGTTGTATAGGATGAACGATACACCTGAAATTTAAAATATTGACTTAGCTAGCTCCTAACAATTAGTAATTTTAATGTCCTTTGATAGTAATTATATAGTCTTTATTTACAATACCAATAACATCTTATAGGTACAAGTGTTAACTAAATAGATGTGTTACAGTAAGCTTCCTTTAGAATGTTTGCAACCTTAAAGTAAGCTCACCTAACTTTGTTAAAGAAATTATCTATATCATTTACAAAATGTTTTGATAACAAACCTTTACTACACCCAGTAGCAATATTGTCAAAGTCAATCTTGACCGAGGCAGAAGCTCGGCTCTGCAGTAGTTCAAATGCTACAGCTGACTCCCCAAGATGGGCTACAAACTCTTTCCGTCTGGAGTTAGTTGGCACTCCGCTTCCATACCTGTGCTGGGCAATGAGGGTCATTTCCGCTTGACGCTTGCTGAAAAATAAACAATTGATAAATTCTGTATTACAGTTAACAGAATGTAACAAACTGAGTCACACTGGACAACATTAGTACCTAATAAAATCACCAGAGGTTATGGTTGTTTCTTTTAACCCAGTTTTCGCATTGAGAACAGATCCACACAAAATAATTTTGGTATCCAGGCTTTTAGCACTAGATTTTGAAGTAACTAGAATATCAGGATCTTTGCCAGAGATTGTACACAGATTTTTAATGACTTCGCTGACATATTTGACTCTCAGTGAGGTGATACAGTTTGCTGGTTCGCTAAGATCTGTCTGTACTGAAGAGTTTCTTCTTTCCATTCGCAGCGTGATAAGCAAGTTGTTTGTTCGTGCTTCGGTTAATCCCACAGATATAGCCAAAGGCCGTTCTAAGAACAAACAAACCCGTCCAGTGTCTGTATCTTCCTTAACCTTTTTCACACGTAAATTCCAATGGGAAGACTCTTCAATCAAATAACTAGGGTCTTTACCGAGATACTGGCGTAAAGTAATGTCTGGTTTTACGGAATGTCGATTTTCTTTCCGGTGTTCGAGCCAGGAATGCAGTGAATTCGGAAAACTAAAATCACCATTCGTTTTTAAGTTTCCATTATGCTTTTTCACGAGTCGTCCTCTCGCGTTGTTTACTTCACCTGTGAGAACTGCGAAAACATGTTGAGAGAAAGTTTCGGTAGCACTTTCCAACATTTTGTACGTACGGTAATTCTAATTTTTCACTAGTTTTACTGGAATTAGGATCTCCTTTTTTTGATTTTACTAAAACAAACAACGTCTCTTTCTCTTGGAATGGAACGAGCGAGCTTATTAGTTTATGGAGCGATTGGAAACTTATGGTTAGTTATTAACTCTTTGACTGGAAATAGCGGTTTTATTTTCTTTGTTGGAAATATTTAATATTGATTGAGCGAGCGGTTTTCGACACAAAAGTACTTTGTTTTGTTTTCGATTCCTAAAAAAAAGGGTTCCAATTTCCAAATATCTCGACAGGTGGCAGGGCGTGAAGTGAACTGGAAATTGGGATGTCAATGTCATATGAAAGAAAAAGATGCACCTCAGAGATGTTCAAATAAATTAATCAATGAAAAAAGAGTTCCCCTTGATGAAATTAATCAACTATTTCCCGGTGACTTACAGCATGTAACTTAAATTTTCGGTAATAGATAAATAAATTCTCAAATACGTACATATTTGAGAATTTATTTATCTATTACCCAGAGTGCAAGGGCCTACGGCAAGGGCTTACGCACTCTATGAACAAAACGATGTTTGTACCTTTCACAGAGGAAGAAGGGTATAGAGCTCTGCATATGCCCATCTCATTCACACAAGAGAGAGACCAAAATATGCTTCTAGCCTGAGAAAAAATGAGAGAGAATGAGCCCTCTTCCTATTTCATCCGCTTGGCCAGTTTTTTCATTGTTTAGCTCATCTATGTGCTAAACAAATATGCCGGGCACATCGATGGACTTCAACACAGTATTTGTTTATTCGACCTTTATAATGTTTTTTGCTAATTAAATGTGGTGAAGTGACTCTGCGGATATTCCTGCATCTCACAACAATATATACCTGAAGCAAAGATGATGTGATGCAATGTTATTTGATGTTAAAGTGAAGGTGAACGAAAAGTGCCAAATTTATCATTCCACTTGTAAGTACAAGTTCGTTCGACTTAAAAAAGGTTCAAAACTTATAGATTCATAGATTTCCACAGAGACAAGGCTCAAAAATTATGTTTTGTGCCAATTCTAATGAACATAACCTAAAATTACGTAAATTTAGGGTTGCCTGCACTAGACAAAAAAATTCCCCAAACATGGCGCAAAATATTCTCAAATACTTACCTACATCCACATTAACTTAAAATATGTTTTTATTTTTTACAGATTTCCCAAAAACAATGAACCGTCTCGTAGTAATGAAAACGTCTGCTTTGGATAGATAGAAGCCCCTCGGGTCGCAAAAATTTGAGAACCCAAAAAAAAATCAAGAATTTGTATCAAACCATTCATGAATATGTTTTCATAAAAAGAAACTGCGAACATATCTGTTCCCTCGTGCTGTTACAAGACTCGTAAGTAAAACAAATAAATACATAACTAATGGCTCAGTGTAACAGTGGTTGAAAGTTTTTTTGAGACTTGGATTAAACAATATTCTTACCTACTTTGTGTTTTAGTCTACCTACCTTCCATTCAAATCAAATTCAAAAATATTTAAATGATATTGGAATTTGGTGTTACTAATACTTGCCATATTTAAAGTAGGTACTATATGTATATAATATTCATATATCCTTCAACATTTTATTTCAGGCATGTAAGATAAATACTACGGGAAAGGTACGTGAAGGAAATCATGAAAACTTTGAGTTTGTAAGAGAAATACAATCCAGAACACACATACAACCACACAGTGTAAATTAATAAGTACAGTTTAATAGAGTACGTACAATATTATGATTAATACTAATGTATATAAGTACTAATAATATTAATATAATTGAATATAAGACTAATAAACCTACATTTTGATAAGTTGGGTGTGCAGTTGGTTTGTGATCCTATGATTTGTGGAGAATAAATATTAATATAACTGTCTTAAGAATCAAAAAAGTCATTATTACATAATAATATTTGTATAAATAAGCAAGGACGTAGGTAATACCGTGTTTGAGGTATAAATAGTGTCATTTATATGGTTTTCTCTGCACTTTTATCTGAAGTAGGCAGGCCTATAAAGTAAAAGTGCTTTTGAATTTCTTGTTCTGGTTGTCTTATCTTGGCAATTCCTGTGTAATAAATATTAAATACTTAGCAGAAATAAGATTTCCAAAGTGCAATTTCTACTGAAAGTCTGTGCCTGTTTATCGTGTTTGAATAGATTCCCTAGCAATAATATTTTTTTCAAAATGTTTTGTATACATTAATAGTAAATAAAGTATAATATTTTAAAGAGTTTAAAATTATTTCTTCACGTAGCTAGTAGTATAAGTAGCGGTGGTAATAAATTTCAGAAAATAAAATTGATACCTAAACGTAGTTTTATTTCAATGCTCAGTTTACCTATTCTCGGCTCTCGCATACTAAGGTAGGTACTTAATTAAATAAATTTTAGGAATCCGTAGTCAGCAGTGGACTGGTATAGGCTGATGATGATGATGAGGGGTAATGCTTATAATCCTCACGCTGGGCATGCGGGTTGCGAATCGCAGTTCGGTTCGGTGGTAGACCTATTCTGCAAGAGGCGCTGCTGCCCATACCCCGGTGTATGTCCCTTAGTCGCCTCATACTTACGACACCCACGAGAAGAGTTCGGTTAGTGCAAATTCTAAGCCTGCACCATACGGCACTACCAGACATGAAATTACGAACCTAGTCAGGGTAAAAAAATTGCATGGCAACACCACTTCGTATACTCTGTCTCTCTTCACGGCCACGCATGCCAACCATCTAGGTATAATTCATCCATGGTACCTTTAGTTATTGCTCTGAGGTTTGTACTTTTTGTTTTTCCAGATATTTCCTTTTTTTACTTAGATTAAAGAACTACAACTTCTTTCTTAATGGCGCTGTTTGCCTTTCGCTACAACTCTGCCAGGGTCAGTAAGGAGATGCTCTAAGGTAAGGAGTATCAAAATATAATAATAATTTGATCGGAATAAGGTTGACTAGTTTATTGTAAAATTGTTTGAATCATAATTACATGAAGGTCTCAAAGAAAATATACACACGAAAACAAACTTTATCCTATTCTGAGGTACAATAATATTTAAATGCCTCTTCATGGTTCATATCTTCATGTGTGTAACATTCAAGTGATTGGTTTTCCACACCAACTATGAAGGTATAAAGCAGTCCTGCCATAGTTCAAGATGAATGAATTTATTATAAAGTTTTTTTGAATATTTGGTAATGTAAGTAATTCTTTTTTTTTTTTTTTTTGTTTAAATAAAAATAATTGTCTCTTATTGAATCAATGTTTATGCAAATAGAATAATAATTAAAACTTATTTTCAGAATAAACGTAGAGGTTTACTAAAATGTACACTGAAAAGAAAAAAAATCAACTTTGTTGATCCCAAAAGGCACAACCTTTTTACTTATAAACTAAATAAATGCTTAAATAAGTAATAAATGTTATTAAAGTGTGAACGAATTATTGACAGATTCATAAATTTAGTATAGTACTGACAATGAACTGAAACGGACATTGTAAATGAGACATTATTATTGCTCTGAGGAGATTACGCTTTTTATTTTGACATTTTTAAAATTAATTTAACCAAATAGAACCAAATATTGTAACTTAAATGTAAATTGCAGTGCCCAACAGGGTATAATGTACTAACTTAGGCTAAAATTAGATCATAAGCTACCAACCCTATGCACATATTAGCTATTAATAAATAAAATGAAATGTCTGTCTGCATCACGGAACATAAATGTTCCGTGGTCTGCAGTACCTAGCGTAGGTAATAAACGGCAGAGTGATTACGCTATTCTCAATGGACGGGCGACTGGGTTCGATTCCATCGATGGGACAAAATAAAATAGAATAGCACTAAATTTTATGGCTGGATAGTCAATGTGAGTGAACACGGAATGAACGAAGTGGATTCCCCATTTTACGTTTCGTTTTCGATTTTGCCTAAATATTGTCCTAAAACTGATGATTTAACAAATTTTAGAAAAACATACCAAGTACGTCAGGGGCTTCATAGTCTTTTTTTTTTTGAGACTTTTTTTTTTGGGTTGGCAACCCTAGCTTTAACAGCTGATCGCAAATGTTCCCTACGAATTTAAATAAAAATAATTGTTTTACGAAGTCTTATAGAACCCTTTCTGATTTCATCGCATAATAATTACATAAAACAAGTGTAGAAATAGTTTTAAGCGGTAAAATTTGTGTAATTTGAGTGTTTTTGGCCAACGGAAAATCGTCGTTAGCGTACCGGTTTTCGGATTGAAGTTTTGCTGGATTGTGTTTTTATAAGTGTTTTGTGCTTACTGATGACAATTTCTCTTGTAAAGGAATACTATTTCCAACACAGTTTCCATCTATAGAGTCACGTAAGTACATACAAACTTTTTGAAAACATAACCTAGACACTGTACAATTTGCCCTTCGGCAGTAGGCATACAAGTTGTGCTTTACAAGTCGTATATTATTCTCCTTAATTACATTTACAAGATGATGACTCGCAAAGGCGATAAGTTGAACCAGGTCTTACTGGAATTAAAATCAGCTAAAAGGCAGATTGGACAGTTAGAGTTGGAGAGATCCGACAATGAAAATATTCTCATAGAAGCACTTGATAATAATAAAAAACTAAAAAGCGAGATGTGTGCGTTACATTCTCAAAATGCTTATATTAGTGAGGAACGGGATAGGCTTCAGTCAATCATAGATAGATTCGATCAAAAATGTGGCATTGAGTTTGAGTCCGTGCTGCAAAGAACTTCACTACTGGAGAAACAACTGTGTGACGCCCACCACCATATCACCCAGCTGGAGGAAGCCGCCAATAGCTCTGCCACCGCGAAAACACAAAGTTTATTCGATGAGTTAGTATCCGCTGAATCATCTTCGGGCCAAGTTTCTGTTGCAGGCTGCTACTTACACACAATGCAAACTATTGATTTAACTAAAGATGACTCAGTGAGTAATGTGGAGGCTAGCAGCAGAAACAAAAAACACATTAGTAAAAATAAGCTAAAAAAATATGTTAAAATAAGTAAGTTCATAAAAAAAACTCAAAATTTAATAAAAAATCAAAAACATCTAGTATCAAAACTCAAATGTAAAAGGAAAATTCTAGATAAATTAGAACTGTGTACATTACAGTTAAATTACAATCAGAACCTAAGGGTACATTAAATAAAAATATCATGAAGGTTACGTTACTGTATTTGGAGTCAGAATTGCGGCAGTGAAACGTTATCAAGAACATGCATTGGAACTGCCATTGTCATGGTAGAAATTTTCAGTGAAATGTTGCCAATTTAGCATATTGGGCAATTTTCTTGCCCTTTTTCTTTTTGTTGATTTATTTACCTATACCTACGTACCTAAATTAATTTTTTTATCTTAATGTGTGAGCAATATCACAATAGTTCCAAATATATCGATAGGTGGCACGGCGCGTCAACTGGAAATTAGGGTATGTCAATGTCAAATGAAATGATCTGGGCCATCGTACTGTCAAAAGCATTCATCTCATTTATTCATGGGCTTCAATTTCGGCTGGGACTGGCAATCGTCTCAGTGACGGCTATTTTATTTATAATTGGATGGATGAGAGGCGCGAAGGCCATCCAACGGGCTTTCAAATGTCAAATTTGGATGGGGTACTTTACCGTAATCGCTCTGCGAGTGAACCGATTACGATGCGTTTTATTTTATTTTAATGTTGTTTTTTGAACAGTTGTCCATAGACATGTTTTATCAAAATCGGTTGAGCCGTTCTAAAAGTACATTAAAAACGTACGTTTTGTAGTTAGGTTTTTTTAATTCGAAGTATTATATGGTTCTAGTCTTCACAGCAGTGCGCTTTAGTTTTAGGGCCTATTATTGTATCAACTCTTTTTACGGCTGTGATCCATTTTATCCTCCATTTTGGTTCATCGGGCACATAAAAAAAGAGTTTATTTTTCATTCATTACATTCAGTGGTCTTCGACATTCGACTCTGCTTCGTCTAATGCGGATAAGAAACGAACTAGTTCTTTTTTCTGGTTTCAGCGTTGAGAAAAACATTTCTCAAGTCATGTGATGTTGTTTCGAGAGCCTTGTAGGCTTCTCGAAGCTGTTCGTTGGCCTAATGGCTACGCTGGTCGTCTGAAGGGGTATTGTCGGAAGGCTCCAAGAGCTCCCGAGGGAGGGGACGCCAGGGAGTTCTTGCATCCGGTGGTCTTGAGTGTAAGGGAGCGAGTTCGTTGAGGTGTACGTAGCGGGAGTTGTCCACACGGTCGTACATTATGCGCGCCAGTTTTACCACAAACTCCTTTACCGAGGTTATCTGCAGGTCTTGTGCGATGATAGTGTTTTGCACGTAGCGTCCGGCGCCTGTACAAACTCTGAGGGCGATGTTTTGCTGGGCTTGATTTTTTTCTGGTTCGTTGCAGAGCACAGGGAGTACCATGCCGGTGCTGCGTAGGTGAGCCGCGAGCGTATATCATTTTAGGAGGTAATTATTTGACTAGGTTTATTATTAAGTATACAGTATAATTCCGTTATGCTATGTAGCACTATGGCACTCATTAGAGGAGGCCTATGTCCAGCAGTGGACTGGTATAGGCTGATGATAATTCCGTTTCAAATTAACTGACTTCACGAAACTCCTATTAAAATTATCGTCACTAAAATACTTGTATGATATACAAATAGGGCAGCCAAGAAGCTTATATCCTGTAGGGCAGCAATACAGAAAGGAGCCATTATTGTTCCTTGGCAAGTTTAGGTACTTTTAAAAGTTTTTCGCAGGTATGCCATCTCCAGGGACGGGGGAAATTTTACGGACGTAGTCCTACCGAATCAAATGTGAAGCACAGCAATGGCGGACGAGTCATTGTGTGCGTGTGATCATAAAAATGCCAACTGAGGAAAAAACCCGAATATTTTCATAAGTTTCTAAAATCATTGAACTGAAAATTATTTGTAAGTATCAAGTGTATTACCTTAAACTTTGAAATGTAATGCGAATGGAACATTTCACGAAAAGTAAAGTAGGAAGCCTACCTTACCTACCTATCCAATTTGGCAAAACAATGATTTTTTTGCGTTGATGGAATGGGAAAACAGGGTTTTTCTAAAGGTAGGTAGGTACTAGGTTAATTTATTTGAATAAAGTAAGTAGTTACCATCATAGATTTAAATCGTTAGATAGGCCCTTAACGCAAGTGAGACCGCGCTGTGTTGTTCCACGGTCGAAGAGAGTGAGGCTCACTAACCTGGAATCAGTGCACATCCAAACACAGTGTTAGCCGGACGTGTTGTAATGGACGTTTGCGAGCAGTTTAGTGTCACAAAATGCCATCGTGTGCCTTTCTAAAGTGCAACAACAATTCTAGAAACACAAATAAAGCCAGAGGTGTAACATTTCACTCGTATGTATTGCGATTTGATATAAAAACTTTAATTTTTCCTTCCTAACTGTCTAAAATAACAAATTTAAACGGCGAGTGCACGAAAGAGAAAGTAGTGTTTGCAACTAATGTGGGAGAAAAAGAGATGACACTATTTTCTCAGTACACTTGTTGTGTGTAGATTGCACACGTTTTAGACAGACGCGTTTTCGATTTCAGGATATAAATAAGACCTTTATGTTTTCACAGAAGTCAGTGCAATACAATTGTAAACGAAATGGTAATAATAATAATTAGGTTTATTGGCAAAAACACTATTTCTAACTACTTACCGGACCGTACCTTCTACACAAATTGCACAGTTTTTGGACGCCATATTGACGCACACATTCAAACATTTTCGATTTCAGGGCATCTAAGTGCATACTTTTTTCAGAAAAGTGTGTGCAATACAATTGCACACGAAATGGTAATAGCAACAGATAAGTACAATGGCAGAAACACTATATTTTTGACTACTCATTAGTGTGCGTGCGTCGGCATTTTGTTAACGCACACATTCAAAAACAAAGCCACAGTTTTTGGTGTCGGGGCCTATCTAACGATTTAAATCTATGGTTACCATCAAGTAATAGAACTAAAACTAGTATTTACACTTGAAACAATTGAGCTAACTATTGCAAACAATCTACAGGTAGCTCAACTAATCCATATTAATACCTGTCGGAAGCGTACTGGGTAGGAACCTACCTTATTATGTAAATAGGTACCTAGTACCTACCCACTTAAACTATTTTCTGTGAAAGTTTGTCTTAGTCGCTAAGTAGGTAAGGTTAGTACCTACTTCCTAAATAAGTAAGTAGGTACCTGTTTTTGTGATACCTACCAAAAAACACATTTGTATAGACACTTCTTGTTAGTTTTAATCTATACACGCAATAGGTAGGTATCTGCACGCACACGCGTTACTTAGGTACCTACCTAGGTAAATATACCTGCGTAGGTACCTGTTCCTATCCTATCTACCTTCTTTCTACCTAGGGCAGAGTGGAAGGTGCGATGATTACACGCGAGCACGAACTGACCAGTAATAACATCAGCTACATGCGTAGCATCAGCATCAGTAAAAGTTTTATCAAAATAGGTCTAGCCGTTTCATAGATTAGCTCAAACAAATACATAGAAGAACAAAAATTCAAAAATCGTATTTTGTAATAAAAAAAAACTGTTGAATTAACACTATAAACAATCATTCCTTTGTATTTATTTGTACCCATGTAAAAATCATCAAAATGATGACTACATATTTAAAGTAGGTAGGTACAGGTACCTACCAACCTTATTAATAATTAAACAAATACAAGTAGGTATTGAAACATTTTTAATATCCCACACTTACTAGGAAATTTGCTTGTTTACATGTTGGCAACACCGGCGAGATTTAGGTTTTTATTCTAACTTTTTTGTTGATAATTATATTGCGTTAAATCGAAGAAATAAGTTGATAAAATAAGAAACATAACTAGGAAATGTGTTTTCGTGTTCTTTTTTGACAAAACGGCTGTGATTTCGGCAAGACTTAGCCGCACAAACAGGCATATTTCACTTTTAAAATTTGTTTGAATCCGTGCACTACAGTAGGCGTCTAAAGTGGTAATGGCGGACGATGGACAGACTATGATGTCAATGTGTGAGTGCGTACGCGTACGTACAGAGCATGGACAGACTATTGAGTGCTTCACTATATTTCTTACTGAGACTCCGTCCGTGAAATTTCCCTCGTCCCTGGCCATCTCCTCTGTTTTTCTTCTCAGAGGTCGAACGTCACTGGCGGCGGCATTCCGACTATAATGACAATGACAGTCACGCTGTAGTCGCATCATCACATTGACTCATTTCAATTTCATTGCCAATCGTGGCAAGTTGGCAACGATATTATTTTCTTTCTTTTCAATAATTAAATTGCCATAAAGCTCTTACATTGAGAGTTATTATGAATTAACATAAAAATGTTATTGTGTTTTAAATACCTCCTTATCGCCTGTCTAACATGGCAGTTCCCCAATGTGTCTGCACACGATCATTTGCTGGAAGGCATTTATTGTGGAAAAGAGAACTGCTACGAAGTTCTAGGAGTCACAAGAGAAGCTACAAAGAATGAGATTGCCAGAAGTTACCGGCAACTTGCCAAAAAATTCCATCCTGACTTGCACAGAGGCGTCGAGGAAAAGAAGGTTGCTGAGGAAAAATTCAAGGAGATCGCCACAGCTTACGAGATTTTGCGCGATGAAGAAGAACGAGCTGACTATGATTACATGTTGGACAACCCCCAGGAGTACTATGCCCATTACTACAGGTATTATCGCCGCCGTATGGCGCCGAAAGTCGACGTGCGAATCGTCGTGGCAGTGACCATCACTATAATATCGGTGATGCAGTATTACAGTGCATGGTCTAAATATGACACCGCTATAAAATACTTCATGACAGTGCCAAAATATAGAAATAAAGCTTTAGAAATAGCCAAAGCGGAAACTAAAGAATCAAATTCTAAAAAGGGTCCCAAGAAAAGTAAAGCTGAGCAGAAAGTGGAACAAGACAGAATTATTAGAAGGGTTATTGAAGAGAATATGGACATTAAGGGTGCATATGCCAAACCTGAGATAGTGGACATACTGTGGATTCAGCTGATAATCCTACCTTACACCATAGCATACTACATTTACTGGTTTGTAAGATGGATTTGGAAATTTACTATATTAAAAAAACCTTATGGTGAAGAAGAGAAATTGTATTTGATAAGAAAGTACCTGAAACTGGGGGTTCACCAGTTCAATGCTTTAGAAGAAGCTGAGCGGCAAGAGTATCTTGATGAGGAGTTGTGGATCAAAGAGAACTTCCGAGCCTGGAAGGAGATCAAAGATGAAGAAGCCAAAAAAGCTATGGCAGAAAACAATAAATACAAACAATACAGGAGGTACATAAAGCAGCATGGTGTAGGTCGAATGACGTTCGATGACTCATGATGATTGTTAATGATTATAATTAATACATAACTTATTTATTAATCTCAATAAATCTAACTTACTTGTTTAAAACATGCATTTCTCCCAGTTAATTTAATTTTTCTATTTAAGGATAGCGCAAAAATAAAACGATTTTTATACACAATTTGTTACTTTATTTGTTGAATATATCTAATTGTCTCAACACATACAGAGATAATCAATTACAAATATAGTTATCATATCATACAACATTGCGTTCACATCAATCACAAATGGCATGTAAATTTTAAGGCATACTAATCCATTCACATAGTGCTCAGCACACAACACAGGCAATTAACAAAACTACCTACAAAATAATAGATTCACAACTTAAACATCAGCCCAGAACATGTTCCAGACTCTGCATGGATACAAGTCCAGTGTCAGGTAATATTGTCACAAAAAATTGAGATCTAAATAATAATTTGACAAAAATTACATTTATGCATAAAACTTGCATTGGCAGTGCATACTCGACAGGACTTAACATAAGCTATTTTAGAATAGACTGAAAACAATCCAAATGGAATGTATCAATAAATTATTAACATGACGTTATACATTGCTCCAATTGGGCACAGGCAATTTGCTTTCTGGGCATAGGAAAAATTAGATACATCAATAAAAACTTTTAAGTTGCTATTATGGAGGTCATACGGATTTAAGTAGCAACTTGGAGTGCATGGTAAATATGTAGGTAACAATTAAAGGTCTCAATATGTCTATGTAATGTTTAGTTAGCTGGACAAAGTTAAACAATATGCAATAACTTTGTACAGATGTTTAAACACGCCAGGATGGTAAATAACAAGCCTATTTTGGAGCGGGTAGAGAAGCCTTTAACTTAGGAGTATGTACATCATTGTCTTGGGGAGAAGATATGTAGAAGTTTTGATAAGTTTACGCTACCTACCAATCGTGAGCGTTCTTATCGCTAATTAATATGTAAGCGTCATTGCGTTATTTCTCGATAAAAATAGTTAGGTAGGTAACATAAAAGCACTCTGTTTTCCATGGTACATACCTACCTACTTTTAAGCAATATACATAAAATACTACAGCCAAACTCTAAGTCCAATTTTTGCAAACACGTCGCGGTCGAACCTAACCTAAAATTCACTTTGTTGTATTTTATTTCAATACACAATTTACATTGCTAGTCATAATATGTGAAACTCGACGAACGTGATATTATTTTGTTAGTTCACAAACATTTCACATCGGGCTTGGCTGGATCATAGTTTAAACTGTTCAATCTCTAGCGCTATTCTTGTCCAATGTTGCATTGCAAGCAATGTGCAATAACTAGCAGACCGGAAAGCCTCAATAGAATGACAAATTAACAATAGGTAGGTATTAGTCGCGACGACTTTGCTTTCACTTTGCAATTTATTGACCTCCTTCCTACGTACTTTTGTTGTTTCTTATTCATATTACGTACGTTTTATATTGAGACGGTACCCCGAGCCAAACTAGCGCCACTACCTATTTAATCTTATTATTTCGTTGAACGAAGGTAATTTCAAAATTTTTAAAGGGCTGTATAATACCTACCTATTACAAGCCTTTTTAATGCCCCTATTATTGTTTTATTTTGTTTAGGAGATACGATGTTGCACTTTGTGGCCACCAAACTCAATTATTGCATCTACTCCTAATCTATACAAAATTAAACTATGATAGAGGCATTAAAAAAACTCACATTGAAAATTTTGAAATTACCATTGTCAACGAAATAAGGTAAAATAGGTGGCGGCGCTAGTTTAGCTCGGGGTACCGTCTTAAATCGAAGGCATTTTCAGTAATAAAAAGTGTATAAAACACAACATTTTCATTTTTGTCTATTCAAGTCTACTAGTTAGTATGTTTCGCGTGGATTTCGCGCGGTTTGCGATATTCAGTAGAGAAGGTATTTTAGTGACAATAAGATAGGGTACCTATCTTATTGTCACTCAGACTTCGCTGCCGCTCTGGGTAGCAAATACCGCGCAGGTCTGAAAAGGTTTATTTTAGTTTCTAAAGGTGCGTCCAGATTAAGTAACAAAATTTAACATGTTTAATAATGTGGACGAGTTATTTAACAAAAGTTAGGGTATGACATATTACTTACTTTGGCCGCACCTTTATGAACTTTCTATTATTACAGAATTCTGTAGAAATGTAATAGGCATAGCTAAGACAAGAAATGGGATGCATTTTCAGTATACAGAGGGAAAGATCCGTTATGACAGTTTTCATTAGAATTTCATTTACAGGACGAAGACTGATAAACAAGTAAGTACATCATAAATTTCTCAATTAAATTTTTTTATTTAATTGCAAAAACAAATAAACATGACCGCCTCCGCTTTGTCGCAAAATGTGTGCTAAGGCCTACAAAATATAGGCAAGAACCATATAAGATAAGAGTTCATACGTGTATTTTGATACTACCGTATTTTGTTAGCTCATTTATCAAAATAGCTTCAGCCGTTTTGGATGCTTTGAGATAATAATGAGTCGTAAATAATCATCGGAAACACTAGAAAAACATAAACCTCTTCTCGGGTAAAAATAATACTATTAGCAATCCGCTGGGAATCTCACCCATAGCACCAAACCCTTTTACTACAAGTATGTACTCCTCTTAACAGATGTTAGTTAACAAAACCAGCATTATACAGAGACCATCAAATGGCAGTATTTAAGGTGGTTTGAAGCAGATTGGCGCGAATTATTTTTTATAGATTTTATTTTTTCTGCGTATGCTGTAAAACTAACGGAAAAGTAATTTGCCGCAAATCGTAAGACTATTTCTACGAACTCATGATATTTGATTAATTTGTATTTTGGGGGCATTAGGTAAAATTATAATTTTTAGCACAATCTCTTATTTTTCCAAATGCCCCAAAAATACCAGTGGATCGAAGTTGGTTGGAAGTTTATAGAAAATGGTTTACGATTCGCGGTAAATTTAATTTTCCGCCAGTTTTATTGCTTGTGTTTCACTCTCACTCAAAATTCAAAACCGCAAAAAAAAAAAAACTCGCGCAAACCCGTGTCGAACCATCATAATTGGATGTTCTATAAATTTCTGATATACATTATTCTTCCTTCATTACTAAAAATTTGTTGGTAATATGGAATACATTAAATATATAAAAACTTATAGGTATTCTACAAGTACTTATAGAATATTGGTTTTGTTGTCTTTTAAATACAGTGCTTTTTGAGATTGTTAAATTTATTCTAACTGTAGATATTTAGTCAATTCTGCCTACCCTCCGGCAATTGTACTTCAAGTTACTAATTCTAATGAATAACCACACGCGTCACAGGTCTAATTTATTAAACTAAGATGAGATTGAAGGCACTGTACTTCAATTACTAGTGTATAATAATTTTTAAGACTGTTTTAGACAAACAGGATCTCCTATATTTCAATATAATGACCGTGTATGGAGTTATTTATAAAATACAGACTGTTATGTTCAATTTCCTTTAGTAAGTGTATAAAGTTCCAACAATCAGTGAAATATATTTTCTGCTCAATATATTTCAAGCCAGGTCAAAATATTGTACCTACCAATCTGAATTGGTACATAAAAATCTTGCGAGATGAATGCAACTGTCATTTTGAAGGTAGCAATCTCGGTAACTGGCCCCATTTAGGTCAAAACTTGTGGGACCAGTTCTCTTCAATTTTAAAACATTAAAAAACAGTCACTTTCTTCTCGCAAACGTTATCTTTCTGAAGATATTGTCTAGTGTTAGAGAAGTTGGTACTGCTGTCGCCAAATTTAGATTCGACACTTTTAGATCAAATCAGGTACAACATCTGCAACACTTACAGATTGTGACATTTATAATAAAATAACAAATATCTAACTACACCAATTTCTTTTGGCTGCTGTTATACCCTACCCTATTATTACATTTATTATGTCACGGAAACTTTGTACAATAATAATAATCTATTTATTACAACATTTATGTAATTTTATGTTCGAATTCGATAGACAACGTCATTATCTATTTTATAAACTGCAATATAACATTATATTTTACTCATAAAAGTGTACACAAAATAACTATTTTGAGTCTAGTCTAAAGATTGCATAGGTACCTAATGACAAACTCTTAAAAGAACTTAGGAACCTATTTGTTTCATTTTCAGTGGTTACATCATTCGAACAACTGTCGCAAAAATTATTTTCTATATTTTATGACCCAAAAATATTCATAAAAAACAAATCACATGTGCGTTAATTTAAATAGATTAACTTTGATATCATTATAATTCACTTGGGCTTTTCAGTCTATATTACACCAATTTAACTAAACGCGTTTCACTTCGAAACAACAATGTATTTGTCCCTCCCTATCCCTTGAAACGACCCTTCACGTAACGACTTAATAATAAAGATTAGATAAAACACTTCAGGAACTGTCCGAAATGCCTGCATTCTCTTGATCACAATTTGACTAGGCTTTAAAGTGGCGGAACTTTTAGAGTTGATTAACTCGACCCACTTTTTAGTATCAAGGCTGAACTCGTCCCACTTTGTTCAAACTCGTCCCACAATTCTTGACATTAGAGTTGTGGGAAGTAAAGCTGTGTCCACACTACACTAGCGTCTCGCACGCTTGCCGCGCGGCGGGCGAACGGCAACGTGCAAAGCGCGTCCTCACACTTGCGTTTCGTGATCTGCCTCTTCTATTCGCCCTAGTCGCCACGCGTTCGGGTCAGCAGCTGGATCAGAAAACATTGGTTACTATCATTTAAAAACAATACGCAAATATAATTAACTTAGATAAAGATTGGGATTGATATTAAAATGATGAGTCATCATCATTGATGTGATGACATAGGCATAGGGTCAGCTCTCTCCGAGATGCGACGCTCCGCGCACTTTGATTTAGAGTGTAACTTTATTTACTACGCAAAAAGGTAGAAATTTTAATGTCATAATACGAAAATCCGTTACGCCGCGCTTGCGCCAATTTGTACCTTTCTGTAGTAAATAATAAAGTTATATTTCAAATCAAAGTGCGCGCAGCGTAGCATCGGTCTCGGTGTGAGTTTTTTACACCATATTTGTCAAATGTGATCTAAGCTACATTTTCTATCACAATCTTTATCAACACAACTTATATAACCCATATCTTTCTCTACATTAAACTTAAGTCTATTTGCGCCGATCTTCCATGGATTCAAAGCAGTGATAGAGCCATAAAGCTTACGTTCACCGCATCGTTTTAGTCCCGGGATATCCCAAAAATTTTGGCCGATTTAACAATATTATTGTCAAGATCTTATTAAGATTATTATTAATTTGTCAGTACATTTCACGCAATCATGGCGTAATGAATGTAGGACTTTAGAGCGGAAAAAAGTATGATTAATTAAAGTTCGTTTTCAAAGTTTTAATGTATCTTAAAAAAAAAAAAACGATTTCCCGGTTCTCAATCAAACAACACTTTCGGGAATTCCCAAAAAAAAAACAGAAAACGGAACGCACGCATACGCGTTTCCGATGCGGTGGACGCACTGAATAAATAGTCAACATTCACACAAGCAAAACTTGCTGCTTGCGTTTATATCAATTTGTGCACGTCTCGGATCGGGTCGTTGACCACTCGCATTGTCTTGAGGTGTTATAGGGTTCCGTCCGTCCTTAAAAGGAAAAAAGAAACCACTTTGTCTGTCTGTCAAACCATTTTTCTCAAGTACGCGTATCTAATTGAAATTAACATCAAATACTCAAGTCCGTAATCTCTTGGAGCCGTGATATAAATCAAACTTCTAAGTCAACGCAATCGAAAGTAACAGCTGTTTATGAACGAATGTTATAAAATTTCCAATGAAATCACATGCACTCAAAACCTATAATAGAGAAGGTACTTCCCGTTGACCTAGAATCATAAAATTTGGTAAGAATTAAGGTCTTATACCATAAGTAAAGGAAATAATCCGAAAAGGGTATATTATGTGTAGTTAAGTCACAAAAAAATAACTCTTGGTTCTCGCCATGGAACAAAACTCTTATGGTACTTTCCATTGATCAATAACTGTTGGTTCTCGCCATGGAACAAAACTCTTATGGTACTTTCCCTTGATCTATAATCTTAAAATTGAGCAAGATACACAATCTTTTAAGTAATTATATACGGAACCCTCGGTCTGTGAGTCGGACTTGCACGTGACGTTTTATTTTCTAAAGGAAAAGTTAAAAAATGTGCAAAGCAAAGTTGCAATTGTGTGGATGTTAACTTAAGTTAAATGAGAAATAACACGAAGCAGCACAATTTACTTGCAACAGAGAAACTTTGAAAGCAATGCAAGGCAAACATTGGAAATAGTTAATAAAACATTTTCCTTTGGATTTTCTATGACCTAGCCGTTTGGACTGGACACAACAAATATTTTATTTATAGGTCATAAAAGATCTAACAGTGAGAATGAGTGAAATAATAATGAAAACAAAAATAATTACCTCATACAGCATCTTCCAAACATGCGTAAGGAAAAAGGACTCGGGATAGGAAATCTAGGATTTGTTACTTTTATAAAGCGTACGAAAAGTAATGATATCTAAAGTTAAAACTTAAAATTTAACTTAGGAATATAAGTAATACTAAAAGAGGTAATATTAATAGATGATGTCAAAGCGCGACTTAAGCTGGTATATGAAAGAACAATCTTTAACATTAACTTTTGTTTTTACTAAAAAGAAGAACTTTACGTTTCATCACATGCAAAAACTAATTAACTACAGAACGGGCTGGTAAATAATATATAGGGGTTTCTGGAATGAAGTCATGAACTGAGTTTTATAGAATACTTGGCTTTACTGTTCAAAACTTTTAAAAGACGTTGTTATTAAGTGTATGAAGTAATTGTTTTCGTATTAATAGGTAGATATACTTAGAATATTTCGGGTTACATTAGAATGGCAGTGTTTGTAGAATAAATACTAAAATATGCTTCGTGATGTTAATCAAGCGATGACACCGATGAATTCTGTTAATATAGTTTTCAATGAGTTAGTTAAGTTTGCAGAAAGCTTCAGAATTCATCAATCCATTGCGAATTATAGACATTCACCACAATCTGAAGGATGTAAGGATAGGAAAGAGGTTGCAATACTCTGTCTTTTTATAAAAAAATACGGCACGATTATGTTTAATGTCTTCCGAAATGGCCTATTTTATTTCCAACTATTTTCTGTAATTTATATAACTGTTTCTTTATTCTATAAACAAAAAACTGTGTGGCAAGGAAACAAATAATTTTGTTTGTGCAAGTAGATATTTTTCTCATAAAATAATTTTATCATCTTAACCACGTGCATCGCGTTTACTGTCGCATTATGTAATTGCCTGTTTAAAAAATTGTAGATTAAGGCACTATTTATTTCACTAAATAACGCTTAAGACTTTTGTGTATGTTGGACCTCATGAAGTAGGCTGTGCCGCTTAGCGTCCTTGCAGACCGCTCTCTGAGACTAGCCTAGGAAATTGTTAACAATTTCAAGTCCCACGACGCACATATCTGTCTGCAGGTGAGCTGCAAGGACCAGCAGAGACTGGGCAGTGAATCGAACCCCTTGCAGATCGCATGAAGCTGGGCTGTGGTTGCGTTATGCAGGGTCTAACTGAGACAGAGTATTACAAACGGTAAGGAGCGGACAATGGCGGCGGCGTCACGCGTGCGAAGCGGGCGCGGCGTACAGCAGCGGCGCCTGCTCTTCTGCCGCCACAAAACAACACGTCAACGACACGACACGACACGGCACGTGACAGTTCGTCCCTTCTCATTAAACAATATTGTGTCTTCTTCTTACATTACCAATTTTTTATGTAAGTATACCAATTTTTTATGTTGCCCGGGAGAAATAGCATTCAGCGATAAGGACGTCTCTTGTACTGCTTTTATTTTAGATTTAGATTTATTTAGACTTTTGATTTGTTATTTACTAAATAAAATCTTCACTTATTCTTTATAGTGTCGAAGACCAAATCCCCCTAGGGTCCCCTGGCGTATCTCCTTTGGTAGGTTTTAAGAAAGAAAGTTTAAATTCTTAGAATTTTTTAAATAAAAAAATACTGTGTGAGCTAGGATCTACCATCGGTAAAAAGAACGCAAGTTTTTATGAATATGTATGCATTTCAAAAAACTTCAAAGAGGAGAGTCAATTTTTACCAACATCATAAGATGGCAAGCTTGCCCCATTTGCTGGTACAACTGGTTCCATTAGCTCGTGCAACTGGTTCCAATTGCTCATGCAACTCGTTCCGATTGCTCGGGCACCTAGTTCTGATTTGAAATCTCAATCTTACTTAGAAACTATAATAGATATAGATATCAGGATTCAGCGATAATATGGATCTCCGCATAAAATAAAAGCAAGCGCACAATAATGCAATGAAGAAGGGACGACAAGCCGAACGTAAAATCATTTACTACACAACATTTATTATACAGTTTTTTGATTTTTATTATAAATAGAAACTTACCTTACCTACCTACTCGCAAATTTATTCCGTAAATTTAGGTTTAAAGTTGGCAATAAGTGATGACTTAGTAAACCAAGAAACTGTATATGTATTATAATAAAATAGAATGATTAGTAAGTACAACATAACATACGAAAACATCGAGTTTGCTTCATAAACGTTATTATGGAGTCAAATTTACGTAGCAAGTAGCAACAAAATGCTATCTACAAAAATACTGGTTTCTAAAAATACATTAAAAATAATGGCTATGTATAAGTTTGCTGTTTAAGAAACATGCATTCAATTTACGGTATGAAATGAACATACCTACCTACCCATTATAAATATGACAGGGTTTCCAACTGCAAAGTTGTAAATTAAATGCTCGCACGAAATTTAACAGAATTTTGAGTTATGTCGTGTGAGAATTGCATGTTTTTCTTGAGAAATAAAGATAGCACAAACATGTCGACTCGGAAAACAAATAAACTCGATTCGTTGAGTATTCTTTTTAAGAAACTCTCTATCTCTAAGTTTTTGAGTACATATTGTGTAATTTTGACCTTTTTTGCGACATTTCTTAATAAAAAAAATCTTATTTTATTAAGATTATAGTTTAAAAATTAAACTGTTGTAGTTTGACAGATTTATTACGGATGTAAGCGGGTGTTAACAACGAACTTAGTTTGTGTTGGAAGAACACCATTCATCCCTTTACGAGGGACTTCTTCTTCCAACACAAGGTTCGTACAATCACCGGCCGGCCCACAGCTGGACATAGGCTTCCCTATGTATATACACATATAATATTTAAAGGTTCGTATACTCAGGCCAATCTCAAGATATTTGTTAGTAATCATTGGTCCGTACTTAAAATTTAAATCAATTTCTTATCATTGATTTATGATCGATTATTTTGGACTACTGGTCGATTTGAGCTCTTTTTTACAAATGTTTAATGCTGACAATAATTTTTAAACGCAAAAAAAAATGTGTTGTGAGTAGTTTACAAACATCTTGCGAATAGCTTAAGTATAGTTAACCTGCTGACATTAAATAATGAATTTCTTACGCGCTATGCAGACAGAGCAACTATTGTAGCAACTGGCGACTCGCAACTAGCTCTTTAGGTGGGTGCCAACCTCTAAGCTTCCATAAAAACGTACTTTCCGATTCATGAAGAAGAATATTAAGACGGTATTCCGAGCCAAACTAGCGCCGCCACCTATTTTATCTTATTCATTGAAGAAAAGTAATTTCAAAATTTTTCATGGGCAGTCTACGATACCTATTATAAGCTTTTTTTTAGTTCCCCTATCATAGTTTTATTTTGTATAGTTTAGGAGGAGATACAATGTTGCACTTGTGGCCACCAAACTCAATTATTGCATCTTCTCCTAAAATATACAAAATAAAATGATGATAGAGGAATTAAAAAAAACTTAAGCGTATCACAAATTGCCCATTGAACATTTTGAAATTACCTTTGTTCAACGAATTAATAAGATAAAATAGGTGGCGGCGCTAGTTTGGCGAAGTTGACAGTTTCTTCAACTAAAGTTACTCTGTTTGCATACCACCTTAAGATATTAGAATACAGTAGCAGTAGAATACAGTATTCTACTACGATTATATTATATTTGCAACTCATACAAAAACATGCTGTAAAATAATATCTATATCTGTACATACAGAGTTATCTTTGCATTAAGTCACAAAACGGTGAATATTCATAAACCCACCTTGCAATTGCCTATTCAGCAAGGCGGTGATCCCCGGTCCATCGCCCGCCTTCTTGACTACCAGCATCGGCTTGTCTTCACCTTCCTCGTAGCTGTTAGGAAGGTGGCCGTTGCTGACAGCCATTGTTTCGCTCACCTGAAATGTTACAGTGGAAAACGTTTACCCCTACACTCGTTTGAATCAAAGGTTTTTTATAGCTGATCTGGTCTCTAAAGATGAGATCAGAGCCGATAAACAATTCTTCCTTTGCTCGACTCTTCTGAAAACATCAGAATAATTAGATATGTGTCTCTATTATTACTAACTACCTACTCTATAATTATTATTATAGTTAGATAAAATAATTATTTGTGTAGAATTATTTATAAATTCTATTGTTTATAAATAAATTATTTTATTAAATTCAAATTGTATTTACAACTATGAATTAAATAAAATTAATTAAATGTACAAAATAAATAGTAAAATATGAATCATTTTCTTTTCTCTCTTATAATGTTTCTCTTCTTCTTTTCTCTCTTAAATATGAATCATTTTCTTTTCTCTCGAACTTTTCTCTCACCTGCATTAGTTTATGAACGACGTCCCTGCCCAGGATATGGTCAAACACAGACTGCAGGAAGGCATCCGACATTATCGACAGCTTCAGCTTATCCCTGTGCCAGACCAGCACGCGGGATTCTTCCATCGCCATTATTGACACCTGAAAATTAGAATAGGTATTTATTAGAATAGGTTCCTGCTGATTTTGAAGTCCAATTGTGAGAGGTGGATGCTGTCGTCAATTCTTGGCTGTAACTTCGAGAAAGTCCAGTCGCTCCGTGACCACGATCGCTGCAACGCCATAAAAACGTAGGAGAGATATAATTTTAATACTTTTTAAAATACTTTTTAAACAATAATTTATTTCATATATTGCTAAAACTACACTCCGGTCCTAGATGATCGAAAAACAAGATTTTAAATCATCTAGGACAAAGTGTTTGGGAAGACAAATTTTAACGAACCCAAAGTCGTTTCGTTTTGGAGTTCCTATGGCCACTATCTGTTGCCATCACCAGAACAGCTTGATGGGTACCATGACATTGCATTGTCACGGAACTTACATAAGAGTACAAAATATTAGCTAATATTTAGTATTCTTATGTAAGTTCCGTGACAATGCAATGTCATGGTACATTTTTGAGGAAAACTGGTCTAAAAGTCACTAACCTAACCTATTAACAGGGCAAGTAGAAAGAATGTTTGTAATAAAAACACAAGGCGATAAATAGGATTGATACTTTCTGTTTTTTTCCGGTCGGAATCAATAATATAGGTAAAAGACAGAGAAGGTTGGGCTTTTTGGGCCGACCCGACCGTCGTTGCTACCGGCAATGTTACTCAAGGGTTTCTTACAGTTTTATGATAGAGTAGGTATTAGGTGTTCTTTTATTCGCATTTGAAATCAAAGTTGGTCTTCAACTAAACACGATCGTTGTTGTTCTTCTAAAACAAACAAGGTTCGTAGCTAAACCGCTACATTCATAATGAATTAGCGAATTTCCTCCTAGGAGATAAAATCTAATGAGGCGCTTTTCAGGGGGAGGCCTGCGTCCAGCAGTGGATCAATATAGGCTGTTGAGGAAGAGCAAATTGTAATTATGAACATTGTGTGTTTTGATAAAATGAGTAGTAGTACGTACGATAGGTACTTTCTTTAAATTTATGATGTCCATTATACAAATGGACATCTTAAATTTAAAGAAAGTACATCATCTACATTTGCTCCTTCTGAAAAGTATTTACACTGTTTTTTTAAGTTTTCCGATACAAATACTTTAATTTTTTATAGAAAAAACCTCGTGACCATTTTCTGTACAATAGCGAATGAATTTTCTAAAGCGATCCAAAATTGACGGAGAAATCAATAAACATACAAAAAAAATACACACAGCCTAACATAGAACGGCATATTTGATATAAGGAATAAAATAAATAAATTAATGATGCTATGAGCCTCGGTCCTCTTCCAGTCACCGATTGTTACAACGAAGTCCTGGGTCATAAAAATGAATCAGACAAATTAGACGCTGTTTTATTTAGGCCTCAAAAATCTTTTGTGACAAATGTGATGACCTTTTGTCAGTTTTATTTATACGTAAAAAATATAGTCATAGCTCAAATAATAAATGCAATACCCTGAAACTCAACGCAGTCACGCTATGCCATATTTACGTCCTGGTATACATACATACGTAGAATAAATGATGGCACCGCGGTGAGTAAAATATAGGCTGAATTTAAAATTTATTTGGCAGTGAGTTTTGTTTTAGACGAGTAAGAGATTGCTATCGTGTAATTTGAAATATGTAGGTATGGTAATAGATATGACGAAATTACGAAAAAAAATCGTATATTAGACTTCGCAAAATTTATCGGATACAATGTGGCTGAGAAGGGAGTGGACGATCAAATAGTGGTTTATTTTCCACTTCTTCCACTTGATACAAAAAAAAATTATAAGTCGACAAAATCAATACACCTTATTTCTCATTTGATGTTTAATTTAATAAACCTGTTTATAGTATTAAATTTGACATGTCTAAATGCTTATTTTGTAAGCTTAAAGAAATAAACGTTATTGAATTGAATTGAAATCTGAAACCATGAGAGTTAGAGAAAAGTCGCGGAAGAAGTCATGGGCAAATTTTTTGAGAAACTGCATAGTAAACGCCAATAATAAGTCCACCCAAGAGCAACAGTCACTTCACTAAGCCACTGCTCTCGTTCAAGGCTGATTCCCAGACATATAAAGCTATCAATTCATCCATAAAACGTTCGGATGCTATCGAGGCAGCAAAACAACTGAAACACTGTTCATTTAGCCCATGTGTTCGAGTATGGTAATGAAGGCGGTACAGAATCTCGGCAACTTGAACATGTAAGGCGGATAACACAGCCTATATCGATCATGTTGGTACAGCATACGCTTTGCAAGATTGCGGCTCAACGTGGGAGGATATCCAAACTAATATTAGGTCTAAATTCGAAAGAACTCTGTTTGTCTGTCTGTTACCTTTTTCCGCTTAAACTGTTGATCTGATCTCAATGATGCCGATTGGCAAGGAGATAGATGGTATCCCGGGGAAAATAAGAAAAAAACGATTACAACTTCTACATATTCAAAATCGATTGTTATAAAAAACGAACCGGTAAAGCAGTAGGACATGCATAAGTGTCACAGGATCTAATTTTGTTTTGGCTATTTTTGCTATACTTTTATCGAGGCTGTTTCTCTCGAAACATAATAGGTATAGTTAGTTAACAACAAATAATAAAATATTTTAATACTTAAGACTCCAATGTCCATATAAAGTTGAGTACTGATCACAATTTTTTATTTGTTTTAGGGTTCTTTTTGCGATGTACGATGGTACGGTAACCTCCGTGTGCGAGCTAACTCGCACTTGGTCGGCTTTATTTTCTTCAAGGCTAGGCGCGGCCTTTACTCTAGAAAACCTTTACCAAATTGTTGACGTCTTTGGGAGATATGGCCGGCCAGGCCACTGTCACTTCAGCATGCTCTTTGGAAAATATTAACTTGATGAATATTTTTCGCATAATTGATATGCGAAGAATATTCATCAAGTTAATATTTTAGGCCTTTTTTTACCTCTATCGTCATTTTTATTAACCTCGAACGTAACGACACGGGGCGTGCTCATTTCCGCTCCTCCCCCATTTCCCTGAAACTTAAGCGAGGAAGGAAGTTGTGGTGTTTCCTTTGCGAACAATTTTCGCTTCCACATTAGTTTTTTTAATTCAAATATAAAAGACGAAACTGACATTCATCATCTGACTTTATACATACTAACTTTATTGAGCTTTAAATTTTGCTTTGCTATTTCTAACTCTGTCTTCTTCTATTGAAATAAGTCAGAGTGAGAAATGACACTGGTTAGCAACTGTCTGTTTTTAAGTTAGCAGACTATAGGGTTAATGTTTAAGCTTGACCATGGCAGACTAGAGATACACATTAGAATAATGATATAAGATCATTGTTCTTCGGCTGTTCACATCTATGTGATCACCATGGATGATCATCGAAGGTCCGCCTGCAACGCAACATCCTGCGTTTCGTTTCCCGCCTCGTGACAAATCTTTGTAAGATCAGCAAATATTTGTTCCGGGGGTTCTTGGTATTTGCTATGTATATGAGTCATGTAATCTAGTACCCATAACACTAGATAAATAATAGATCCAGTCGTTACTTTGCGGAATTCCATCACAAAATATAAGGATTAAAATATTTAGCTCGGAGTGGAAACATCTTTGGTGGGACTCTGCCGTTGTTGATTGGCGCTCTCCGTGTCAAGGTCGAATATTGTGGTGTCCTGATGATGTCTCGTGGAGAGACAAAACTAGTTGACGTCTTTCTCTGATAAGGGTTTTTGATTTTGTAGTTTGTGTCGTTTTTTCTTCGACAACGCGTACTAAATTTTATTAAAACTAATCGGAGAAGGTTTTGCGCGGAATTGTTAGGTACTAAATATTTTCATCATTATTATTTTGGGCCTGATTTTGGGGCTAGATGATGCTGTACGGATTGTCTAGCATTATTTATTTATTTTACCTGAAAAAACTCGTCAGTAGAAACGCCGAACCACTCCGGTGAGTCTAAGAAGTGGTGGGGGAACACTATGTGCAGCGCCCTCTGGTTTTGTGACACGACTAATCTGAAACAACACGAATAACACTATAAGTTATTATTGTTACTACTAAATAACCTTTTTTTAATTTTTCAAAGCTGTGCTTTACTTACAACAAAATAAAATTTATTGTAGACTTGGACAAAAAAGATCTTAAAGGCTAGGTGGAATCACAGTATATCCATTAATTATAAATGATAAATATTTAACATAATATCTAGGTAATTTATTGATGATAGAAATTCTTTAATGTCATAAAAACATTTTTGCAAGACGCACCTACGGAGTATTGTCTTAAATTTACTAGTAGGCAGTTCTCTTATATCTCTAAGAATTTTTATATATATACACTTTTACAGTCATGTTCAAAATTGTTTTTTTTTCTTCAACTTCTTATGTATTGGCTCCATCCATTTCGCTGGGAGTGGCTCTGTATATTTTACACCGATATACAAATTAGAATTTACTATTCACGGAAAATTAAATGCATTTTAGTTATCTAGCTATCTAGTGCCCATAACACAAGCTCTGCTTGTCTCGGGGCTGGATAATGCTGTGTGAATTGTCCAGCATTATAGATTATTTATTTATTTACCCGAAAGCTCGTGAAAGGAGGCTATGTTTGTATTGATGCTAAAAAAACTTTTTTATCCTGTTTAACTTAATATTCAATGCCTTAAGGTAGGATCAACAAACCCTTTCATCCAAAACATCAATAAGGGATTAAAGACTAGACGCAAATGAAAACAATGTTATATAGCACATCAAAATCACTCTCCAGACATGTTATAAAAGATCAAAATAACGGGTTTTTGCTTTATAGTGCCTAATTTATACTGGGGTAACTATCTACGAAAATTTAATAATGTCCCAAAAAATATCTCAAGTCGTAGAGGTCCTAAAGATTTTCGAGGAAGCACGAGATCAATTTCGTTGCTTAGTTGGTTAGAGCGCACCCGTACTGAGGGTGAGGAGCGAGTTCGAATCAAACGACTAGAAATAAACGACTAGAAAAAGACATGAAGAAATCTTTCCTCATACATTTTTTTCGTATATCGGTAGGTACGACTGACATGATAGCGCGGCGGGCGGAGATCCGCCTGCGACGCACGAGGTTGCGGGTTCGATTCCCGCCATAGAACAAATGTCGTTTGTACGATCTGCAAATATTTGTTCTGGGTGTTTGTTTTATTTAAAAAAATATCTTTGTTGTGTATAGTTTTATGTATTTCAGTCATCTAGTACCTACCTACTCATAACATAAGCTCTGCTTAGCTTCTGGCTAAATAAAATAATGCTCTGTGGATTGTCCAGTATTATTTTATTTTTATTCATATATGTAACGCCACCTCTGATTCTAAGGAGCAACGTAGTTTGCCGGGTCAGCTATAAGTACTTGTTCATAAATAATTCAGCTTTGACTCTGTCCAATCAATAGCCTCGAGTCTGACTGGAGGAAAGTGTTTAAACGTGGTACTGATCGGCGTTACGGGGCGTAACGTAGCGTGCAACACACCGAGCGTTCGTACAGTCAGTACGGGGATAGAAAGCGCTCGGAACGAGCAACGAGACAGATTTTACCACACGGGCGCGTAACGTCTCATGCTGGTTGCGAATGGTACATTACGTCCCCTAACGCCAGTCAGTACACTATTTAAGGTGGTTCGTCACGGGTTGGCGCTAGATTCAAATTTTGGTGGCATTTAGGAAAATGTTGATTTTAAACGCATATTTTCACAGATGCTTCAAAAATACCAGTGTATCGAAACTGATTTTATCATGATTTCATAGAAAATGGTTTACGATTTGCAACATGTTACTTTTTCGCTAGTTTTATTGCTTGTGGGGTTCCAAGAAAAAATAACCTCGCGCCAGCCCGCGTCGAACCACCTTATGTCAAAGAAGACAGACAGAGTGAGAATCAGCAATGTGCTAAGTTAGCAGACTTTAATACATGGGGGGGACAGAGACGAGGAATTGTCTAATCAACTTTAGCTAAGCGGCAAACTCATATAGCGTGTAACAACATCTCGCTTAACGAGTCTACCCGTCCTGGGCAAACCATCGCGGGGAGAGTTCCAAGCGTTGCGAAATGAGTAGGTACCTAAGGGGGGAAAGTTTAATAAACGAAGTTTAATAAACCCTCGGCCCTGAGAAGCCGCTAATTAAAATGTGTGCTCACGAGTACATACTAACTGTGAACTGCGGGACCACGGGATAAAGCGCACTGCAGCTGTGGTGAGTTTGTGTCACGGGCCGTGTCAGGGACAAATGAGAATATAAATCTGGGTTTGGGAGAACACACTCAACTGTAGGTTTGTACTGTTTATTATATAGTAGTTTCTGACCGCGGCTTCGCACGCGCTCTTTTTTTTTTAAATCATTTATTTGGTGCATGAGGGTTTTGCCGAACATGGCATGTCACCCCCGTTATTCTAAATTACAATAGTGCTTATTAAAACTAGAACAAGAAAAGAATAATGTAGCTAAACAAAATAAACTTAACAGAATCTTAGCCTATGAGATTTTCCTCGAGATCTATCTTATTAACTAAAACATAAATTATACAACCAACGCAATACATTTTACTAAAATAACATCTATAGCAACATTCGAAGATAAATAACTTAAATCCCATGTTCTATGTTTTATTCCAGATCTAAAGCTAAACCTATGTCAAATTTCAGCTCAATCTGTTCAGTAGTTTTGGCGTGATGAAGTAACGAACATCCATGTATTCATCCAACCTTTTGTATCAAATCACACTATTATTTATAAATGCGAAAGTTTGAATGGATGTTTGTTACTTCTTCACGCTTAAACTACTGAACGGATTAGGCTTAAGTTTTGCACAAATGTAGATCTAAGCCTAGAATCAAAAATAGACTACATTTTATCCCATAAAACAGTTTCATTGGAATATAAATATGTAACCTTTTTAAACGTTTCCATAGACAACGCGTGCGAAGCCGTGGCCAGAAAATAGTTTATAATTAGTGTGATTCTCTGACTGTTATTAAATCAGTCGATCCATACATAGAATAGAACAGATTGTATCACGTAGATGATAATATTTGAAGGCTGCCCATCACTTGGAGGTTGTAATTCTTGTGAAACTATTATTATGTAAGTATATTGCGCTCATAATTGTCCAAACTTAACCACATAAAGAAGCAAAAAGCGTAAAATGATACGCTGTTCACGAACCGAGGAAAAAAAGGTTCAAGAAGACAATTTTTCGCAATTTCTTTAAGGTTACGTACAAGAGGAATTCCTACAATCTTCAAAGGATGCTCGCGTCTCATTTCCCCGTTCCTTTCCCTGACACGTCCCTGAGAGAATCCGTTCATGTGTAGGTAACAATAACAGAACTGCGCGGTCTGATTTTACTAAATGGATGGATCCAGGGATGGGTAATATTTCGTTTCCATCATATTGCAATACAATAGGTAAAGATTTATAAATGCCAGTCCCAGCCAAATAAAATGAACGAAATTAGTGATTTTCACACATTATTGACAAGAAAAATAATAATACTAGCTGATGACAAAGGCCATTCCCCATTTCCATTCACATTTTATTTGTTTATTTATTTTTAATCATAACTGTCCCTACCACTGCTGGGCAAAGGCACCTTTTCTCCTTCCACTCCACGCGATCCAACGCTGCAACAGGCCACGATGGAAGATGTGCCTCGAACTCATTACGCCATCTCACCCTGGGCCTTCCACATTGCCTCTTAGCGTTGGGTGGGCTCCACTCTGTGGTGCTCTTTGCCCATGTCATTCTAAAATGAAAGCGATTAGCTGGGACCTTGATCGCGACATATTTTTGCGAGTGTTTAAAGTAACTGCAGTAACTGGGTTACCCATGGATCCATCCATTTAGAGTAATCGAGCCGCCACCGCTCCCAGTTTCATTACCTGCGGACGTGCTGGCACTCAGCAGTGAAATTGCCCGAAATTATCCAAAATGCCTTTATGGTAGGATAATAACTTGCAGGATTTGATTCTACATTGTATTTTTATGATGTAGGTTGGGCCGAGTTTGCGGGCAGCTCTCCAAGAAATAAATTTGTGTAACCGAGAAATACTAGAGCTTACTACAAGCGCATAAAATTTAATTGCTCTATAAATTTGTCTGTTAAGTTAGAAAAAAGTTTAGTTACACACAGAGGAAAACGTATTTTACTCTCTGACCAAATATGACATCACAGACCTTTAACTAAATGTGCAAATTCAAAGTAAGTCATAAAAACCAGGAAAAGAGATAAACAGTTATAAACATTACCGGAAAACATTTTCCACAATAAATTCCCTACATTACGAGGCCTTCCCGCGGCGTGAAAAATTCGGAACGACCTAAACATTTCGGCCACGAGATACCTTGATAAAATTATCTACATTAACAAGATATTTCTTGGCCGAATGTTGCCAAGTCATCTTTATGGCCATAGAGAAGTGAAGTTTTTTTAAATAGCACGTTTAAATTAACCTGAACTATTCACACAGCCAAATCAATTCAAAAAGCCAGGGGAGTGGCCGATGTTGATTAACAACCCAGCGACTCATGATGCCAGAATTGAAACTATAGCTATCAGTTACAATTGTAAGTAAGCTGTTGGTACTGGCGTGGCGCAGGTTCGGTTATGGGTACTCGATAATTGATATGCTCAATACATTGCATAGATGTATTCTATGATACATAAAACGCATCCTGAACACACAAAAATTCATCTTTATATCGTACAAAGTACAAACATTAGTCCCAAAATCTAACCCCAATTTTCTTTCGTCGCAGGCAGACTTTTACCAACTGCGCCAAATTGTCGTGTGCGCCAGGTTGTCGATATTGTCGAATAACATTTTGTCTAAGCCCAAATACATAAACTTACTTAATTTCTCATTTCTGAATTTTTATCCCTCTAAGTATCTACGTTCTGTCAAACGCTTGCCAATCTTTATCAGGTCGACAATCAATCAATTCAAAGCCAACTTGAAACCAAATTCTAATCCTTGACATTCCTGTGCCCACAATTCCGATAAATAGGCCACGCTCCGCAGTATCGTTATAAAGGATATCAGTATATCACCTAATGTAGCACCTAATCGAATTTTTTAATATGTTAGCCTGCTTGGCTCAGGGGTGCCAGATCTGTTACTGATAAAAGGTTCTTGATTATTAGCACAATATTAGCATCAGCATCTTGAGAAGTTTACGCCAAATTTAATGTGAATTATTCGAAAACAAACCTTCCAGCCTTAACCTAAAATTCACTTCATTGCCGTGAATTTTTATACGCAACTCACACTCCTTGTCCATTTTAGATCTTTCCTTAACTACAATAATGCTAACAATTATGTCCGATACTTTAATAGTGAAAAACCCAAGCATGTGAATTTAAGTAAACAGAGTAAACAAACTTTTCCCTTCTCTTTACTTAAAAAATAATGTTCAAAAAATCGACTTCGACGGGACTATTGACTGAACTTGATTTCCCGTCCAATTTAGCTGGAGTATAATATGTAGGGTGGTTATTGGTCTTCTTTTACACGAAGGAACATAAAAAAGGTGGTCTGCCTTCCTAAGTTTGAGAATAGTCTTTCTGGTCCCGACTTATTTGCTTTCCAAAATGCCTCGTTTCAAATATTCAACATTTTTTAATATAATTTTATTTTTATTGTCGAGACGGACGTTTATTACTTAGGATTATTCTGACGGCATCGTTTTTAATCAAATATGACTTGCTGAGCCAGTAAACCCTATTAAGGATAACAACGTCATTCAAAATGAACCCACGAACGCCTTAAAAGTGTCCACTTTTACAATGAAACCGTGGAAACCACAAAAGAACATTGATAAAGTTGTTTGAAAATTCATTACAAACAGGCAAATATTACACATTCATGAATGTCATAGGTCAATTGAATAAAACAGAAATGGCATAGACGCTGTCAAGTAATAAACCTAGATTACTTGTTTTAACCAAAAATATACTACCCAAGTGATACACATCCTTGAGTACGTCTCTTACCATCAGGTCAGATTGTGGTCAAACGAAGGTCGATACCATCATCATCATCAGCCTATACTAGTCCACTGCTGGACATAGGCCTCCCCTAATGAGCGCAATAGCGCCCTGTCTTTACTTTGCCGCTTGCTATTCTTGTGAAAATAACTCATTTAATTTTTTTTTCGGTTCCGTATACATTGATTGAGGATTTATTCTTTGCTTGATAGTTGTCTTCCAATGTTTTCTTAGAAGAACATTAGGTACATGCATCAAGCACCTAGGTAATGGGTCAGAAACTCTACAATAAGCTCCCTTTAGGTATGAAACTAATAAAAAATTAAAATAGATTTAATTTAGAACTAAGAAATCTTTTAGTTGACAAAACGCTATACAGCATCAAAGAGTTTTTAGAAAACGGCTACAGTCACCTGGACATTAGTTTCCCCATGAAGTTACCTGACACTATCGTAAAGTCACCTGACCTAGATTCTAATATTATTTAGGGACCATATTATTTTTAATTTATCCATCGACTATTGCCCCTTTACAGCAAAATTGTATTTTTGTTGACAAGTCATAGTTTATACATCTAATTAAGTATCATTTGTATATTTATTATTTGTGTGCCTATTTGACAATAAATGATCTTTATCTTATCTTTATCATATATAAATAAATATCAATAGCAATACAATATCATCTATTTACCTGGTAAGTAGGGTTCTTATTGTACGTTAACCAGCTAAAGAAAGGTTATTTACGACTGTGACAGCTGTTTTGAACTACCCACACGGCGCGACCCACGTACTCATTTACCCATTTGGATATAAACGGGTGACCCCGATCCGCTGTTTCTATGACGTCCTTAATTCCTAATCCAGAATTTACTCTACTATCTATCGACGACGAGCCTTAAATATGACGATGGAAATAAAGAATAAACTCACCCCACATCAGGACGACAATACGGTCGACTTCTGGAGCTGGACCACTTGTCCATGGACCGAGTTTACGAACGCTATTCAGGCACGTGATCTTTTCCAATCTTCTCGGCGTGCTCATAGATGTTTATAGGACCAACAAAGTACATAGTGTAAGCATTGAGTGAGCTTATACAATAAATTTATCTGTTTTATTTTGTTCATAAAACCTTGCTGCAGTGAAAGAGTTTCCACGAAATAGCACACGTAACACACAGAACTTCATAAATCTGTAGATATTTATGTGGTAGATCTACTGCAAAATCGGTCAAACTGACAATACTGGAAGATGAATATTGACTTGATCAGAAACAGCTGATCAAGTCATCCAAGCTGATCAAGTCATTCAAGCCGCGTCCAAGAACTTAATCCTACTATGCCAACATTTAGGACAAAGATTATTATCGATAGCGGCTCTTTATCTTTAGTATTACGCATAATGAGGCGTAAAATTTACCAGATTGTATTGACACAATGTGAATGGCGTGAA
This sequence comes from Eupithecia vulgata, assembly GCA_946478455.1. Classification (NCBI taxonomy): domain Eukaryota; kingdom Metazoa; phylum Arthropoda; class Insecta; order Lepidoptera; family Geometridae; genus Eupithecia; species Eupithecia vulgata. Next base: position 2,230,076 of record OX297869.1, on the reverse strand, counting down.
TGCCCAGTTTCAAATTCGCGGAGATATCACATTTTCTGGTTGCCTGGAAGAAATCGCTTTAAGCGATAAGGCCGCCAAAGCCATTGCTGTTCTATTTAATATGTTAAATTTAAAATTATCTATTATTTTTTCTTAATTGGTGATGAATAAAGTATTCTCTATGTTCAACCTTGACATTGACAATTAATGATTTGCTTATCAACTTGTTCACCGAGTCAAAATAGAAGAAATAAATAATACTGGACAATACACACAGCATCATCCAGCTCCAAGCTAAGCAGAGCTTGTGTTATGTTATGAGTACTAGGAACTAGAGATAGCTGATATACATAATACAATACATTTCAAAGATTCTTATTATAATTCATAATTCATTTATTGTTTGTAAATCAGGTAATTTTACAGTCAGTTATACATAGAAAATATCCAGAACACCCGGAGCGGGAACAAAAATCCTACAAAATATATTTGACCAAGGAATCGGACCCTTCTATATCGAGAACGGACTACCTTCGCCCGCCGCACCACGTCAGTCGTGAAATTGTAATTTTAGTTTGAAATATCCGTGCAGGTGGTATGTATCAGCCAGACACAAAAGAATACATAAACATCTGATGGGCTCAGAAACTCAGAACTAATAAGGAGCGACAGCTGATTTACCAAAATAAGTCCGAAATTCAAGGCATATCGGTCGGTATCCCTATATGGAGGTTGTTTTAAAACAAGCGCAATGCTGCTGTCAATCACAAAAGTTCTCTCACAAAAGGTTACCTTATCAGCTCCTAATTACCATTTAAATTTAAATTCGTTTTTGACGACGACGTTGCATTTACTGACTCATTTTAGCTTTTCTGTTTTATAATTCAAACTTGATAAGTAAATGCTACAGTAAAAACAAGGAACAAATTTAATTGTTCTTTTTTCAATGATGCAACTCTGAAAATCATGTTTTTAGAATTTGCCCATTAATTTCTCTCTAATTAGAAGTCTGTAGGTACGCTAGAACTAAAATCAAGAAAGAAACTTTGGGATTCTTTTGTTACGTATTTCAGGATGGATTTTTGACGGATCCGAGATTTAAAAATAAAATCACTTATGCTAGTATTAGGAGCCTTCATCATCATCATCAGCCTATATTTGTCCACTGCACCATTAAGAGCCTTTTTGCGCAATGCAACTTGAGAGGTTTTTTCGACGACAGAACCCTAAAAATCATGATTTAAGAATTTTCTCTTTAGTTTCTCTATAAATTCTACCTATACTCTAAATTTCATGTATTGTTTAGGCCTGCTAGAAGTACCTAAACATTTATATGATCGATATCGGTCAGTGAGTGTGTGTGAGGACGACGAAATACTTTGAGGGTCGACGTTTCCCAAACTAAATTGTTTTATAACTATTAATTATTCGGAGTCAGTTAACTACGTTAGGAAGACTAGGTACCTAAAATATTCAGGCACAAATTTTCAGGCACTGGTTTTCATTTGTTACAAAGATATCGGTGGCTGAAAAGTGCCGTGAGATGGATCGAGGAAAGAGTTCCCGGGTGGTGGTCGTCTACTAGACTTGCCAAGGCCACTCATTACAGTGGCCCCTGATCAGTTTAAAATAACTCCTAAAAGTTCTGATGATAGATATCTAAAAAAGCGTTTGTCTGTCTGTTCTGACACGAGGTGATATTTTTCATCTCTGATAAATGTTTGTTACATGCAATTTTTAAAGAACAATGCAGCAAGAGTTCGTTATGAATAATCAAGTCCCGTTTAAAGGTTGCAATAATATTTTACGGCTCAAACAAATATTTTAATGACTCGCTGAGCGAGAAATATTGGGTTCGATGGGCAATTACCACATGATCTAGAAATCGACATCGAGCGCGGGTTAACTGTGAAAATAAATAAATTTTATATACGGGCAATTTTAAGTTATCTTACGACGACAGTGATTGATTGAATGCTAGATTCGAGGCTTTTCTATGTGGCGAACCATCACTTGGCAACTTGCTAAGTATATCGATATCAAAAGAGACATGTTCGATTTCGACAGAACTTGAACCCCCCACCGGGTACGGGTGTCCTCTAAGCTACGAAATCAGTACTTGCCGAGTCAAAAATCTCTGGGACTTATTACGGACTCAAGCGCCGTTAGCTCCTACACGGTAAACATTGAAGTTTATCCAAGCAAGTCACGTCGAAATCGAACATTTTTGGGAACTAATTAAATTCTTAGAGATACCCAGAGTGCGGGGTAAGTATAATAACAAAAACCTTACCAAACAGAAGTTGTCAGAGGAAGAAAAGTTTTAAAACAACAAGGGCTTTTCGTAGTTGATGGTGAAAAATAAATACACCTATAATTCTTCAATACTGAAAAATTACAGCAAAGAGTGTAATTAAATTGCCAGTTCACAAGAAAGTGGCAAAGATCGATGAAAGATACTAGAACCGGGCTCAAAGTAGCACCTGAATAAGATAAAACCCTGAACCGTAAATCTCCGAGTCGTCAAAAGCTTTTGTTCAAATTGACTCGGATTGGGTGCAGAATGACTAATAGTGTAACTCCTGGGCAGTTTGCAACTTGGAAGGATAATGCTGGATTTATACAAGAGACGTGCCAGCAGAAGATATGAATATCAATATTGCTGGAGAGAATGGCTTTGAACGTTAATGTGTATAATCTTGGAGTCTTAAAATCCAGAGTGAATAAGTTTCTTCTGGGAAAGCGTGCTGCACCTAAGGCCACATCTTCTCTTACGTGAGATGGTGCTCAAACGCTTGACCATCATTACCAATAATAACAAAAAAAACTAACCCTTATTTACGAGTGGATGGAAGAACCAGTAGTTTTAAGTTACCTTTTCGCGATTATAAATGAACCGTCTAACTCAAGCAATCACTTTTGAATAGATTCCACCGATTTCTAATGGAGGTATGTTAAAATTTTCTCTTATTCCAAGATCATTCTCAAAAGTGTGTCAAAAGAGTGATGTAGGGTCTGAAACTTAGGGCGCAGTAACGGCAGGACTTATCCGCCCGAGATATTGCTTTGAAAATGTTCTTTACACCCCGTTCCCGCCGTTCAGATAAGACGTAAATCAACTCTGACGGAATTAGGTCGCATATAGCAACACCTCTTTAGAGCATTAGGGTTGCATTAAATAGTCATCTGTTATTTAAACAGACTTCGGTTATATTTTACTATGTTTACGTTACGTACTAGATACGTACATAGACACTTAAGTTTTGTATAGAAAATAATCCCTAGGTGGGAATTGAATTAGTTTTTTTCGTTTCTGGAAAAACATGAGAGTAGGTATGACGCGTTGTGTTTGATGTTTATTTATTTGTTAGAGTCCAGTTTCACCACTGACAAAAAACAATGGTGTCGTAATTTGCAAAGTCCTCAGAAACACAAACTGCAACAGACAGAAACAGATCACACATCAACAAAGTAACAAGAGTTTAGTAGCTATAAAAACTCGGGCTGTGGTTGTGAAATCCGCTCAATACCAAACATATGTATCAGCTACTGGCAAATTCAAAACCGGCAAGACCCGTGCCACAATAATGCTTTGTTGTAAATAATCTATTCATTGTGTTCTGCGACAATGAACGGTACGAAATAGATTATCTTGCAATCCCGAAGGTATAAAATGTATACCTTCGTTGGAATATACGAAGATGTATGTATTGTATTGTGTAATATAACACGTGGGGAACACACTGTTTCAAGAGTAATAAGGACGCATAAACAGTATTATTCAAGTATATGGTGGTATTGGCAATACGGTGGTAAGTGGTCAGTAGGCCGGTCGGACCTGTATTACGCAATCCCCCTGCGACAGTACTATACACCGAAACATACCGACAAACCGTTCGTGCCTTTACTTTTAATGTACTCCATTCAACCATGCCATAAATTGCCATCGATCGTAAAAGATCTCGTTTTCATTGAGGCTTTTTTGTAAGCCAATATATCGAAAGTGAAGGACGATTAAGATTCAATAAAAACTTGACGGCATGTTAACAAAAACATGAAATCAAACAAACCTCTTTATTAAAAGGAAAACTTTTTACTGTTTATTTGTTTAAACTCACGCGTTGGTAACATAGAGCTTTGATTAAAATATAATAACAATTTAAATCTGGAAACTCACATTATTCAGACTTAAAGCCTGTTTACAAAAGTTGTTCGATAAAACACAAAGTTAATGATTCAACTTCAAGCATTGTTTTTGCGGAAGTCTTAAGTTGAAATCAGGTTGGGTTACCAATTTGAAAGTTAAGGGTTCCGCATCTACGTTAATTATAGACACATTGCCATTGCCACCTGCTATATACAACTGTAGCCTATTTTTCTGGCGTTTACTAAAAATGCCCAGCGTGGGGATTATGGGCATTACCGTCCATGAGATAAAAAAAAATAGGGGAAGGCCTGCGTCCAGCAGTGGACCATTACAGGCTGTTGAGATGAGATGATTACTAAAAATATTTACATGCTTAATAAAACCAAGCGGCGAAGGGCGAATTTTATTATACATATGTATACAATCATTTGCAAGACACGAAAGTAATTTTAAAATACCCTGGAAGCCGTAAACGCCGATTAGAGAACATCGAATCTCTGATGAAACTGCAGCGAAAACAAACATGGTCTCTCAATTTGCATTTATCTAATTAAATGCTTCTTCTACACGACATTCCGCCAATTCAATTTAATGAAACAACTAGAACCATGACATCACGTTTCATCTCTTACTCGGTAAAATTTAGACCTGATAGCGTTACCTCACAGTGGTATATTCTGCGATCATTGTTTGTAGAGAGATTTTACTCTAAGCTCTTGGTGTCGTAAAGTGCTTGTTAAAAGATTTGAAACTGATGAACACAGTGAAAGGTGAAGATTAAATAATGTCATCTTCAAGGAATTTTTTTTACCAAGTGACTTTGTCGCTCAGCAATCACATTGCCCTATAGAGAAAATAAACTTACGTATCAAGAGGATGAACAAACAAATATCTAAAAAGAAAATATATATAACAAAAACTTAACTTCAAGACCGCCAATGAGTGGTTTTCGAATTGCAGAAGAAAAAAAATAGTTCCAGGCTTCTCAATAGGTGGCAGGGCGTCAACAGGAAATAAGGTATGTCAATGTAAAATTAAAGGAAACCTTTGAATTTTCCAAATCGATACATTTTGACGTATGGTAGTTTTCCTTTTGATTTGACATTGACATACCCTAACTTCCAGTTGATGCCCCCTGCCACCTATCAAGATATTTGGAACTATTTTTTTTCTTTTTAAAAATGCAAATCGAAAACCTCTCATTGTTACATATTTGTTTTTTACTTCTTTTATTTTTGTTTGTTATGTAAAATTTATGTGTGCAATAAAGTATTTTCTACCTATCTATCTAACTTCTTTACTTAAAACAAGAAACAGCCACTTCATACAGCTGTGCTGCTTTTTCCGACAAAAGTGACGCCAATATAGCGTTGCATGCACTGTCCGACATTGAGCACCTTAGAAGAACTAAACAATTTGATTATTTCACTGAAGTTCCGACAACGTTTAAAACATACATAGAGGCAAAGGAAACTAATTAAAAAATTGAGAAATACTATACAGATTAATATAATGTATGTTCCAAACAAGACATTCTGGGACGCAGTTCATGGAATCCTGTTCCCACGCGCTGTTACACAAATGGCTCTGATAAACCTTTAATGGGTTTATTTATATCTAGACAGGTGCTTGATCAAGACTCGGTAATAATTAAAAAATAAAGAAACAAGAAGATGATTCACGAAAAAGTCAATGTAACGCACTATACTGACAAAAACATGCATTTGCAACATGTTACTCAGTAGGCATTTCCGGAGTTAAAATTACATGCTGATTAGTTTTTGAATTTACTACCGTGGATTAGGTATTATCTATCTTCAGAATAAGATTATGGTACCAGGATTTTGATATTAGGTGCTTCAAAACGGTTTCACTCGCATATTTTATTGAAGTCTACCAAGGTCGAGATTAGGCCATTTTGCCGATCATTTCTCCAACCATATACACATGCTATTTTACTTTTTCGTCTGCAACGTCGTCGTGACGTGAGTTCTGTCAAGTGAGGTTTAGGTAGCTTTGGTTCCTACTCATTTGCACGCGACGCAGGTAATTGATTATCCAACAAATCGCATGATTACAGCGATAAAAATCTTACAGGCACTTTTCACATTCGCTCATGCTTGTAGAAAGTACAATTCGTTAGCAATAAAATGGGAATGATAAGATTTAACGACATTGAAGATGTGATAGGACTTAGCAAAGACGTTGCAACTTACAAGATGTCTGACAACCAACCCGTAAGCGTTTGTTGAGAAAACTCTGCAACGAAAGTAACTAAAAAAATAAAAGCCTCTGACAAATCCGTTGAAAAAGAGTTCTTTCTAACAGAGATGCCAGGGACGAAGAACAGAACCTTATTGAGCCGTTGAGGTTATACAATGTCAAGCGGAAGCTGCATTAAATTTACGTGAAAAGTATACAATACACCGAAATTATTTCGTACAATTTCCGCCCGACCGAATTCTTAGTAACGATGTAATTCTACGAAGCAAGGGTACCTTATCCGACACAGAAAGAATGTAGTCTTAGCCTTGTCGACAGGATCGACGATTCACAACCTTACAGAGGCAAGTTGTTAACCGGGATGGCTGAACTATCTACAGTACCTCTAAGCACTTTGTGTTGGGAAACTGTAATTTACAGCGAAGTTGTCTATAGTTCCATTCCAATCTGGATGGATAAGTTGTTTGTTGTCTCTTGGTGGCTTATAACCAGTTGAGATCTTACTCTTGCTCGGTAAAGAACTGTAGATCTCTATGTTATAGGAGCTGATGAAACTTAAAGTTCCTAGAAATTTTTATTGAAATCCGCTCTTTACAGAACAACAACAGAGTTAAAAGTATAATTTATAATTTGATTGTTTTAAAAACAAAAACCGACTTCAAATTCTTTAGTTTTACCAGTTTTTTCGGGACAAATACTTATCCGTCGGGAATAAAGTTTATGGGACCACCTCGGTATCATTCTCCAAACAATAGCGATATACATAATTTTCGAAATTGGTCCATAAATGACGGAGATATTTACGAACATACAAAAAATACATACAACCGAACATAGAACATACTCCTCTTTTGTTTTTCGTTTCGTCGGTTAAAAATTTACCAACATTCCGTCAAACGTGGGCGCAACGGAACATCGACGAAGAACTTCCGAAGACATATTTGTGTATTTTTGTCATCTGCGCCCTAAACATTGTTTATTTTCATTCTACATGACACTTACTTGCCAGATAGCACCAGCGAGAGACTGTCCACTTTGGTGACCTTCTCGTGCGCATACAGCTCGTGGCACTTCAGATGCCTCACGTTCCTCATGCACATCAGCACTCTTCGGAACTGCCGCCTGGACACCCGGAGGGGTTTGAACAACGCGCAGTATACCTGGTGAAAGGACATTTTGATAAATTAGTGCGACCACAAAAAAAATGCTGGATAATCCACACAGCATTATCTAGCCCCAAGCTAAGCAAAGCTTATTTTAAGTTATATCCCAATAGTTAATAATGTCAATTAAGTTGAAAGGATCCCAGGGATTTTTCTGTAGAGATCTTCTAGAGGTAAAATATATTTGTGTCAGTTAGTCAACTTGTACCTTATACCTAATGTTTTTTTTTAATAACCAATAGAAAAAAAAAGTGTAAAGAGGTTTTACTTGACTCTAATGGACTTATGATTAAACCCTCTCTGATTATCCTTTTTATAGCTATCCCATCATCCCAGTAACTATCTAGGACCTCATAACGATGATGTAGGGTCGTTATCTCTCAGCAAGAAATTAATGGATGTAGCGAAGGTACTAAGTACCTGATTAACCAAATTACCATGACCTACAAGGTATTGAGCGTCGCCTTGAACGGACAATGGAAATCTCACGAGCCGGTATTAACTCCAATCCTGTAATCTGCGGGTGCTTACTGTTTAAAAGGCCGTTTTGAGGATATTTTTATATCACCACAATACACGCTCGGCGAGACATTCCGAGACAGGTCAAGCATGAGTGTGAATGGTACACGGTGCACTAGTCTTGCCTCAGGGTACCTTGCAGACTCTCGTCTTCTTTCAGTGAGGCTTCGAGTGTGCTTGGTGTCTCTCATTGAAAGAACGAATGATAACTCTCGTTAGCTTGGGGCTAGACAATGCTGTGTGAATTGTCCAACTATTATTTATTTATAGATATTCAACGATACTAGTGTCTACTGTGGGCATTAAAACGCAGCATGGAAAGCATGGCGAGAATTAACGTACATTATGCATATTTATTTTTGTAAATATAATATTTGTGGAACTCACTTCATTCTAGAAGATACTTTTCGGCTGGGGTAACGCACAACGGGTGTTCTGGGTATTAACAATGAATAATAAACAGTATTATATTAATTAGGTTTATTATTAATCTATTACCCACACACAACACAAGCTCTGCTTAGCTTGGATGGATTTGTTAATTTTTATTTTATTGGTCCGGGTGTTATGGGTATTCACTATGTTTAAAATATTTATTTAAGTATTGTATTATATTAAGTAAGTAAGTAGGTATACAAGTCATCTTGTAGCCATAACACTAGTTATATATAGCTTGGGGTTAGATAATGGTCTGTGGATTGTCCAGATAATTTATATTTATTTAAAAAATAATTAACCATGAATAATACAATCAGCCGAGTGTAGAACCTCCTTTTTTGAAGTCGGTTAAAAATAATCTCTACGTCCTTGTGATAAACGTGGCCGTAAACATTTCATTCGAGAGGTTTTATGTGCTCTTTTATTTGTTTAGATCTCGGTAGAATAAACGGGGCACGTTTGTTTTAGTCTTTTGATAGGGAAATGTTTGTTCTTTAATTAATGGGGATAATGTGGTACTTACTTAAATAACGATACCTAAGTAAACTTGGGAACTAACCTATCTCATTATTGAACTAGTAACCGTCCACGACTTCGCCCGGTTTTTATCGGGATTTAAGGCTGCATAGTGAAAAATGCCTTTGATTGTCCAAAATTACCTACCAAATGTATAAGATAAACGGAACAAACATCCATCCATAAATACATCCAAACTATCGCATCTACATACACACTTATATAATGATGCTGGACAATTCACACAGCATCATCTAGCCCCAAGCTAAGCAGAGCTTGTGTTTTTGGTACTAGATAACTGATTTACATAATACAATACTTTGCATAGATAAATATTTTTATTTACATAGAAAATATCCAGAACACCCCACACAAATATTTGCAGGCAGATCGTACAAATATTTGTCTCAATGCGGAAATCGAACTCGCAACCTACTGCGTTGCAGGCGGACGTTCGCCCGCCGCGCCACTGAGGTCGACCATATTAGTGTATACATAATTATGTACTTACCTACATTACAAAATGTCCTACAAAAAATGTAGGTCAAAGAAAAACTGTACAAGGCAGCGTTTCGAGTCTTTAATTGGAATTTTATGTTTTGGCTTCTTTGTCTTCTATCTTGCTAATTCTAGACTGATTCTTAATTCACAGTATAATTTAAACACTGTGAACCTCAGGTTGTAGTTAATTAAGTTTTAATTATAAAAATCTTGTTATAGCTTGAAGCTCGGCTCGGAGGGCACCTCTGCCAAGTTTACTAAGGTCGAAAGTTTAAATGTCAACGGCACCACGACATAAATCGATTCACAATTAAATAAGACGTCTCCTTACATCAAAATGCAAATAAGATAAAAAAACCACCCGTAATTAAAATGTAAAGCAGGGAACAAGGAATTCATTGGCTGTCCTGGTAACACAGATCATGTAACTTATCTGAGCAAGTCAAGAACGTCTGAGGTCGACTTCAAGATCAAACTTATACCCGAGGAAGTTACCACAGACATAAGATGTTATCAGAATGTTTTTCTTATCTTTATTAACACTGTCATAGCCCAAGACGCAGAAGACGATCCGCGGGTCTGTGTCGCGCGCGACGGGGCGGCGCGCCCCTGCGGTTCGCACCGGCGGCGAGGCTGGCCAGTGAATGCGTTAACAAAGAAAATTACAATTAAATAATAGAAACAAATTAGAACTAGGTTTTACAAAACAATTGAGCTAACTGCAGACTGTTACCAACAATCTACAGGTAGCTCACTGATCCATATCAATATCAGTCGAGGCGTTCCCAAGACGCTGGCTGCAATGTTTATTGATAGATATAAAAGAGTATATAATACTTATTTCGAACAGTCAGCTTCGCTCGTAAGGAAAGCAACTTAGTGATCGATCAGTCATTCTGTTTTTCAGTCTGCGTCGTCGGTCAGTGCGTTAAAGTAAGAGTAAAAAGGATTTAGGATTCCTATACTCCGGATAATTAATTTAGAACTTTCATGAAATAATCATTTCTCTCTGACACATTTAGAGCGTTTTCTTGCTCTTCTAACTTGTGTTAATAATCATAAGATCGCATTAATATGATAAATACTGAGTGAATCGGGCTGTTATTTGTCATAATGTAGATATCTAAATCTGGATTAACAAAATAGACTAACTTAAACACAATTTTTAGAGAACGCGTGCGAAGCCGTGGTTTGGCGCTAGTTAATTGATGTGATGATGCTGTGTGGATTGTCCAGCATTATTTATTTATTTAAGTAATTAGATAAATAAGTACGAGCAATAAATAATTAAGTAAGGAAAATAAAGACTTCTAATTGCCGCTATCTCTCATCTTTCAGAGCAATCGAGTAAAACGGAAAATGCTATTAGATGAGAAATTACTTTTTCACTACCTATAAAGTAAGAAAACAATACGTATTACTGATGTCTTGAATGAATGCAAAATCATGACCTTTTCAGAATCCACAAAGAGCTTACCTCTGTACATTTTTAAGTTACGTACATATCTAAGTTATTAGAAAACGCTCAGAGTGGGCGTCATCGAGCAAAACTTCTGGGAAACGAATTAATACGCAAGTGCTCCCAGAAAACTAATAATAGACTGTTACTGCTTAGTAACAAGCCACAGAATACTGACTTCAAGTTGATTTGAGTCATCATCAACTTGGGCAGTTTTAGATCTGATTTACAAAGTTAGGTTAAGTCAAAGATACATAAGCTACAATAAACTCGGTTAATAGCTGGGCTGGTAGCAATTCCTAAAGCCCACAAGAGACGGAACTATAATATATATATAGCTCCGTCTGTTGTGGGCTTAATTCTATTGCATTTCAAAATAGAGATTCACCAGACAATCTGCAAATGCATTTGTAGCAAAGAAGGCAATTTGAGACTAAACCCGGGATTGCGACTCGCATAAATAGGCCAGCAAGCTTGGCGCATAGCTTGCATTCTCCTTCTGTTTAGTCTTACTCAATTTCTACAAGAGAATATGTTTCTTTAAGATGTTGCTGTGCTATTTCGAGGACACTCCATCTACTTGGTTTTAACAGTAAGTAAGTAAATCAATCTAGAGTAGACTAAAAGACACGCAAAAATAAACAGCTGCGATCAAGGAATGATGTTCTCTCTCGAGCGTTGGCAAAAAGATAGACTTTTTGTATTTAAGTTGGTTAAGGGATTGGGTCACTATAATGCACGACAATTTATTGTACGGCCGAATAATGTACACCATGATAATCCGTGTCAAAACCTACGACCCAAGGTATTTGGGGACTTGTCATAATTTAAAAATAAAATAACAATGACAGCATCGTATCACGTCAGATTTGCATCGCGACTGCATTTTAAACAAAAGAGAGAAATGTTCCAGCTAATCTGTTAAAAAGCGCAGACTAAGCTGCAGCGCCCTGTAAGAGTGAAAACAATGGAACCTTTTTAGAGAAGGGCGAAATTCCGGACGCCATATTGTTCCGTGCCATTGTATCAAGAGCGCGCGGAAAAATATTCATCTCGAGAGAATAACAGCTTTGTTTACTCCTCGACACGGATGCACGTGTGTGGATATTGGACTGGCGGTGGTTCGTCGTCGGTAGAAAACTAAACGGGTATAATCCATGTATTGGATTTGTATAAGACACCCTCGTGTTTAAGATTGAATGGCGTGTACCAGACTAGAAGTAGATAAGGTTTGTCAATAGAGGTACTATTTAATAAACAAATGTTTGACGACCTGGCGCGGCAGACGAGAAGGTTCGGCTGCGACGCAGGTCAGGAAGTTGCGGGTTTGATTCCCGCCTCGGGACAGTGGTTCGACAGTGGACAGTGGAACGATCTGAAAAGATTTGTTCCGGGTGTTCTGGGTATTTTCCATGTATGATAAAAATATATATCTATGTATTAAATAAAATATATCAGTCGTCTATTACCTATAACATTGAACACAAGTTCAGCTTAGCTTGGGTTTAGCTAGATGGTGCTGTCGGTGATTGTCCAACATTATTTATTTATTTAATCCTTAAAAGTGAACGATAATGGTTGAAAACTCTCTTGCTGTGTTGAACAAAGCGCTTTGCAATTTCCCCTTCGTTGTAGATTTGAATTGAATATATTCTAAGCAGATGTTTGTTGAATCTCCAGATCGGTCCCGCATAACACTGAGATTGAATAAATTCATATAAATTTTAATGTTATTGATTTTTTATCCTAACGTGACTTGTATTTAGGTAGCTATAAAACCAGCTATAAATTTCAAGCCTCCTATGTTGATCTAATCACCTAAGCATATTAATTAATTAAAAGCAGTCACACCGGTATACCGGAATCAATAAAGAAAGATGTTAAAAGAAACGAGCTAATTTCGCTAATTAATACATATTTGCAAGACGCATTTTTACCGAAACAAGTTACATGCCGTCAACCTAATAAGGTCACAGTTTGACAAGGCTGGCTTGAAAACAACCACTTAGGGCCCTGCCTATCTCATTACGACACCATGGTGCCACCACCGTGGTGTCTTGGGCTATCAAGCGAGAAACACCCAAAACAAACACCACCACCAACTGTGGTAACACTCACTGAGAAGCCAAATCATCATCATCATCACATCAGCCTATATTAGTCCACTACTGGACATAGGCCTCCCGTAATGAGCGCCATAGCGCCCTGTCTTCAGCTTGCCGCATCCAGCATCTGCCAGCAGTCTTTCGCAAATCGTCATCCCACCTGGTCGGAGAGCGTTCTACACTACGTTTTCCGAGTCGCGGTCTCCACTCAAGAATACGTTTACCCCAGCGGTTGTCGGTTCTTCTTGATATATGGCCAGCCCACTGCCACTTCAGCTTGCTAATCCTTTGAGCTATGTCGATAACCTTGGTTCTCCGTCGGATGTATTCGTTGCGAATCCTATCCTTCAGATAAACTCCGAGCATAGCTCTCTCCATAGCTCGCTGGGCGACTTTAAACTGGTGGACCAGACCTACCGTGAGGTGAGTGTCCACGTCTCAGCTCCGTAGGTCATGACGACGGGTAAGACGCACTGATTGAAAACTTTCGTTTTCAAGCATTGCGGTATGGTTGACGAGAAGACTCTCGTCAACCATATAGCCAACAGAAGAACAACCACCAGAAGCCAAATAGCTTTATTTAAAAAAATGCGCCATCAGCTGGTGATTCGGTTGCCGGCAACAACTTTAGTTGCGCAACCAAGCTGATACCAGGCGAGGTACCCTCCATATAACTGTGCACATTTTGTTGGTGACGTCACCAAGGTTTCCTAATGAGATAGGGGCTTTACTTGAGAGTATTAACTACATAGTAAACATTCAGCGTGACAGCTTGTAACGAGTTCCGAAAACGCTCATTTTCACAGGTCGATTCTTATTCATTGAACCCAAATCTCATTTTATGGGATTACCTGTCCCGTTTTCCCGGGAAAAGTGAATTATACAACCGTTTACCGTCTCGTAATCGTAAGTTCGTATACCTCTTCTGGTAAAGACCAATTTTTTAGCTTTTGCTTTATAGTGCGTTAGTAATATGGGGGCAAATTTTTCACGAAAATTACAATTTGTCCCAAAAAAAATCTATTTCGGCAGGATTCGAACCCGCGCCCCACCTTCAGTACGGGTTTGCTCTAACCAACTAAGCCACGAAACCACTTGGTTCGTGGCTTAGTTGGTTAGAGAAAAAAAACATTTCGAAACTTTTTGGGTCATTATTAGACCAAATTATGGTCTGGAGTACTACATCCTTATTTATTATTATATGTTTAAAATTATAATCCCAAAGGTTTACGTTATATTATGTACCTATGTTTTTTGTATTTCTCTTTTTTGTACAACACATTGTGTATGACTATGAATAAATTTCTTTATACTTCTCTTTTAGACCTGAAAAGGGGGATTCATGGCTCTATTGAGAAAAGAAATCTAACTAGTTCAGTCAACTGAACTGGACAACTGAACTAGTGGGAATAGACGTATTTTATTTGGTATTGTTACTACTGTCAGTGGCGAAGGAAGAATAACGATTTCTGCCGGTTTCCCTTTTGAAATACCCATTCGGGCACCTACATATACATACGTACCTATTACCTAACCTACCCAAACTACCTATATCTAATCTAACTATATACAATTTCCTAGTAATTTCTAGATCCAGTGACTTAGTGCAAGAAGGATCATCGTGGAACGTGAGAAAATTTGCATAAGATCAATGTTTGCAGTAATCTTCCAAACACACGTAATACCTTCAGAGACGTAATTATAAATGTGGTAGAAGTAGCAGCAGTCAAAGAATACGAAGACTATAGGTTTGTCATCGCAGTCGCTCCAATTAGTGAAACAATAACAATACTGTTTTGTATCTTAATCAACCAAACTTCAATTAACAGTAAACAACGGCAATTTCCAATGAATAGCTTCACAGCTAAGTAACATTGTAACCTTTTGTTGTGCAAAAAAGTTATTCATGGCTGTAGAGTAAACCAGACAATGGTGGACGATTGAGAAAACCATGAACCCATTGCTTTGTCCCGCGTTGCAATAAAAACGTTTACGGGACAGATAGTTGTCTGAAGCAAAATGTTATTGCAATAATCCCGTTTCAGAGTACAAACAGCCGTAAACGATAACGGGTCGTTGTGTTGCATTGCAAAAGATGCTGGGCAAGAGTTAAAAGTTTAATGTTTTCTTGTTACATGTCCATCCATATCAATTAGTGATAGGTATTGATCACTGTTTAAAAAAAATAATTTCTGAAAATAATTTATTACATTACCATCAATTTTACTTACAAGATAGTGCCGTAATGAACAATAGGCTTATGGTGGTTCGTCGCGGGTTGGCACGAGATACAAATTTATTCGTAAATCAATTTTTTCCTGCATTCCACAAGCAATAAAACTAGCAAAAAAGTTATTTGCCGCAAATTGTAGACCATTTTCTATGAACTTACGATAAATTGCATATTGCAGCATTTGGGAAAATGTAGAATTTTGGCACAAATATTTGTATAAAAACCACAGAAAAAATTCTCACGCCAGTCCGCGACGAACATTTTTATTAGGTATTAAGTAAAATTATAAATACCTCTCTGGTCTCTCAATGGTCAAATAAAGGCTTTTATTTTTTATTTTATAAATACCTAAATTAAAAATATCATCATCAAATACCTGTCAATGGACCCAACAAATGGATTGTTTTGCATTTCACGCGGCATTATTTAGCCATAAAGTAACGAATTTTATAAAAAAAGTTAGAGTGATCTCAAGATTATTCCAAGAAACTGAGACTAGACTTAGCAGTGTATTATTTGAGGAGTACCAAGTCCTTCACTTAGTGCAAATGGGTCAAGCAATCTCGAGTTGGGGCTTAGTACATGGACCCACTTCTTCACTCCTCTAAACTAGATTAAAATCCGCCAGCTCGCGAAAGATTCAAGGGTGCTTTGCAAAACGTTACACAAAATTATCTCAATGATACTCTGCTCGATGCTGCGGCTCAAGCATAGGTAATCTATGATCAACGAGTGGTACATTTTCACCTCATCTCAACAGCCTATAATGGTCCACTGCTGGGCCCAAGCCTCCCCCTGATAATCGTCTTATTGGCTTCTATCTCATGGGGGAGTAATGCCGGGTAACTCCAAGCTGGGCATGCGGGTTGGGGATCGCAGTTCGGTGGTAGATTTATTACGCAAGAGGCGCTGCTGCCCACGCCCACCAGTGTACATGTCTCTTAGTCTCAAACGACATCCACGGAAAGAGTTTGGAGTGGTGCAAATTCTAAGCCACCACACGAATAGGTACATTCTCATCTATACAGAATCTGCAACAGACAATTTCACCGTTCCATGTCACATGTGGTCAACATAAGTCTCGGAATAAGTTGATGATCACCCTCCTATTTGTTTTTACAGCAAACCTGTCTCAGGTAAAATCGGGCAGGTATAAGCAGAAATCCCAAAACCGCTTGTTTTGCAAAAAACTACGAGGAAAGTAGGGAATTTAAGTACAAAATTATTCGTGTTTACCAAGTTTTTTTTTGCGCTCGTGATTTTTACTAGCAAGCAACGAAAACCGTAGGTATAGGGACGTAGAGATAGCTGCAATGGAATTTTTTCCTTATAACGAACTGCATAGAACTCATAATATTCGTAGAGTTTGCCTTAAACGAAACCACTTTAAGAGCATTCAATTTGAGATAAAATCCTAAGACTAGGGCATGATTTACTTTTAACTCTACTCCAGAGAAACCAATGTTTTAACTTCGTACCGCAATGTTTGGTAAGTACTTTAAGTATCTAAAAGAAATTAAACTACGTCGCTGCATCCTCGAGTTTTTCTTATTAAAGCGACAACTCAAGCTCTCTACCAAGTGCAGGATTATTTTACTTTCATTTAAAAGTCCGCTTACCAAGGAAACAAGAATTTTAAGTTATCTGCTCAGTACTCTTACTACTTATCTTCTTGCAAAACATCAACACAGAATCACCTATCCCGTTCAAACAGCGTTATTGGTTTCCAAGCAATTAACATGATCTATGAGAACGTATTAGTTCAGCTTCCCTGCATGTGACAGTGACATAATGCTCGTTCCATGTAACGTTCTAGATATACATTCGTTAATATAGCTGTCTGTCATACCAAGTACAAAGGCCAAATTCTGCTAGCCAATTGCTTTACTAAGACAATGATATCGTTGAAGAATCGTCCTTAGGTGAAAGAAAATCTAGCTAGATCTGTCTGTCATACCAAGTACAATGGCCAAATTCTGCTAGCCAATTGCTTTACTAAGACATTTATATCGTCGCAGAATCGGTCATAGGTGAAAGAAAGTCTTGCTAGATCTGTCTGTCATACCAAGTACAAGGGCCAAATTATGCTGGCACATTTGCTTTACTAAGATAATGATATCGTTGCAGAATCGGCCATAGGTGAAAGAAACCCTAGCTAGGTAGTGCGTGCGGTGTTATTTAAACAGAGAGATTATTAAACTGATTTCAATTGATACTTATGACACGAGTCTCTTCATCTGTAATTTCTTTGTAGAAGGAAAAGTAAAGTATCTTTGCACTTTACTTTCCGCTTTATTTTGCTGTCTCCTACAAAAGGAGAAAACAAACCCCCTAATTCAGTGAAAACAGTAAGTAGAGGTACTTAGTAAAACATAACTTAACTCATAGTCATAACATAAATCGGTATAAATCTCAACTTTAATAAGTTGGGTTCACAACCAAAGCTGGTCGTCTGACAGCCTTTCGAAAATGGGAATCTAAAAATAAGAAGTGGAAATAGGATTCCTAGGAACAGGCTTTTGGCAATTAGCCGGAACACGCTCTCTGGTTTCCATTGCCAGCGGAAAGTGACCCGAGGTCGCTGAGAGCTAAGCCGAAACAGTTTTTAATCTGTTTTAGCGAAGCTACGAAGGTTTGTGTGCGGTGACTCAAATATCGATTTATGCTAAAATACCTTGCACCCTAATGCCAAAACATTGCTCCGGTAATATGAGCTTTGCCAGCTGGGAAAACAGATGTTTCTGTGACCTGAATAACAGTTCGAAATATTAAGTAACATAATTAAATATCGACAGTACTCGAAGCGTAGTTAATCTAGCCTTAATCTCTTTCCAATAATTCAGACTTAGTAACTAATTTTCATACCAAGCGCGGTATTGTTTAGCTAGGATCCAATAAAGTATACATTTTTTAAATCTGGCTCGATTGTCATTTGTTTTGCACACAATAAAACACTTGACGTGAAATCTGTCGATACTGGAGACCTACTTGAGTTCTTTTCATCCGCAGTGGTGAAGTACCGACCCCAAAACTCAACGTGTAGGTTCTCTTCTCTCGCTTATTACGAAAGGGTTCGTTTCAGAGGAATTTATGACGCGTGATTATTTTAAAAGTTTTTCATGTAAACCATTGTAAGAACCAAAATGTCAGTGTCAGTCAAGTAGAATTAAAACTACACTATCATCATTCTAAAGTGAAAAATCAGCTCAAATTCGTACGAAATTTTCGTTAGCGTTAGATAATAGTACCAAACGTGCCGATCAAACGAAACCTTATTTGACAGGTTTTATATAACTATAAACCGACTTCAAATTCATAAATGGTAAAAATGGATTCGGGAGGAACACTTCGGTAGCGCGATCAAATTTTTCAAGTGGTGACATCTTGTTTAATATCGAGTCTAATTTAGTTTGACATGATGAGTGATGGATGACACATGGATGAAATGAGTTGTTCCGGTCAGATCCCCCTTGTTCTGATCCACCTTTCATGATTATTATTAACAATTTCCAGACTGATCCACCTATTATTTTGTTCGTCCGAACGGATCCACCTAAATTTCGCTAAGAAAGTATGCATATTACAACAATCAAATATTTGACTAAGTTAAAATCAGTTCTAATAGTCCCTTGTATCAAAAATATAAATAATATTTATATTAAGAACTAGCAACACATTATAATCTTATAATCTCTACTATAGGTTTCATAAAATGACGAATTAAAACATCTTGTTTACGTTGTCATGGAAACTATTTATTATTGATCGAAACTATTTGAAAAGAAAAACAGAAGAAATTCGCACCTACTTTCAAATCGGAATTTGAAAGCAAATATCCAATAATATCATCTAAACTAAAAGCAAGAGCAACAAACAAGTTAACGAACTCATAAAAGTTTAAAAGAGCTTAAAGTGTCATCCGATATTGAATCAGTTAATAATTAATTCCCGTATCATAAAGTCGATCGCCCTGGATTGCCAACTGCGAAACTACAAGCGAGTTACTGTTTATAGTACGACATACACGGTCACTCCGCTCCATATAGTTCGTACAGTGTAAAAGAACAGTTTTACCTGTTACGAGGCATGCGTTATTTTGTTGTTTTCTCGTGTTTCTATGTGGTTGGCGGATACTGAATTACGTGCAACTTGCGATCATCAAACAAAACTGCTTAGTGCGATATGCGTCTCGTCTCGACAGACCTATTAATAGAGTATCTTAGAGTATTATTTACATCAATTTTAGAAAAGTGTCTCAATTACATTCTATCGTGCTACTGGAACCACTAAAAAAACAAAACAATTAAGTATTAAATCTTTAAGTGCCATAGATGCATTTGCAATTGCTTTAATTCATCAAAGATAAAATGAAAATGTGTAATTCTAAGACGAAACCATTATTAAGCGATTGATGTAGTGGAATAAGAGCCCTGAAATGAAGATGAACCGTTTCGTGAAAAGATCTATGAAACTGCTGTCCATTATTTAGTGGTGTCAGATCTTTGTGAGACGAGGAGCGGAGCGATCATGTATGGCCAACTAACCCCTGGGGCGCTAGCGAGGGGTGACGCATGACGTCATCACCTGAAAGGTCATTCAACTTGCCCCACTGACCTGATCAAATACCAACTAATGATCCCTTTAAAGTGTTTGCGAGTTTCAGATCTTGAGGCACAAGGCACCATCTATCAAAGTGTTGTGGTAAACTGGCGTGGTTGTTTCAAGCTCCAATTAAGCTAGAATTTATTGTAGGATTAAAATTAAGTATATTTCTGTTAGAAAATGGTAAAGTAATCATTTGACGTGGAGTAAAAAACACTATAACCGACTTGCAAGTTTCGAAATTACTAAAATGGGTTTAGAATAAGCACTTCGAGAGCGCGATGTATTTTTTTTCTTGTGGTGATAATATATTTTTTATGTAAGTAGTCAAAATTCGAGTCACATTTAGTTTGATGTGATGATTGTTGGATGACTGATGGCTGAAGCGCCGAATGAAAATTCTTTTTGTTTGAAACGCCCGTTGTCATAGAAAATATTTGTTACCGATTGTGAAATTACCTATCATGTGATGATGTTGTAAATACGTTTTACGGCGCACATTAAATTTCTCGATAATCAAACTTTTAAGGGACCAACTCAACATACAACTAGGAAAGAATCATCAAAATTCGGCGATGCGATGTCATTATTTATTGCCTATTCTACCCCAGACAACAATCCCCATGCTAGGGGGACTGAAGTAGGTAAAAATAGGTACGCTATTATTGCCAGGTAACTACTTAGGTAGAAAGAAACGACAGCCGCCGCGCCGCCACAAACGCGTGGTGTTGTGGATGACTTATTGTTATGCAACTTGGATTGAATGCGGCACCCTTTTTAAGGAACACAATTTATAAGTGGTAGCGAAATTGTTATTTATTTATGGTACAGTATAGAATAGAAATGTTGTATCCAAGGTCGAGAGAGACGTATGAAGGAAGCACCTACTAGACCGTACGAAGTGAGATGTCAAACCTTGTATAGTAAATACCGACAAAATAGATCCTACACAAATGTTACTCTTTGTGCTTTGGAAAAGAGTTTATTGTATTGGCGAGACGAGTGCACCATGTCTCCTGCTCGGCCTGTCTCGAGGTGTCTTGACGGGTACACTGTCGCCGGTGGAACTATGATGTTGATTTTGGTATGAATGTCAATTAACGAAAACTGGGAACATTGTTTGGTTGTGGTGGAATTGAAAGTAATGCTAAGCTTCTGGCAGCTATACTCTCGCTATCAGCTTGTGCTAGGTCTTAAAAACAAGGACGGCCCTGCACGCCGACTACGGCAGGCACTTCGTAATCGACTTTCGAACGAAACCAATGTGATTCATCCTTGTGCTTTACGAGCTTGGCTAAAACAGGGCCTGTTTGTTCCGAGCATTGTTCGTTTTGGGATTCCTTTTATTTTGTTTCAGCTGAAGCTTAGCTATTTGTGAGTCATGAGCATATTTTAACATATAGTCTAAAGGAGGTCTTAACAGTGTTAGCTGTGTTAAGTTCTTAGGAGCAGAATATACATATAAGTGACTATTTTGCAATACTATTAATTAATGGACCCATATATATAACATTTAAATAGATACATAATATATCTGATAGATAAAATACGGTGCTTGTGTTTTTCATAAAGTGTGAGCGGGCATTTATAAATTATACATGATTATATGTGTAGTACAATGTCAACGAACAATCAGCAATAAAGTGACCTGTCAAGATAAGAGATGTAGGTACAATCACAAATTTTGTCGTAATGTACCTACCTACTCAAAAGCAAGCACCTATACCAGTGCTCCGTCACTTGCGCTCCGTTTTCATTTACCCATGGTTCATAGATTTACCTAGTTTTCAAACCTCCACGGGGGAGGGCGGTGCTTTCTAGGGTAGCCGCGACCCGAACATAATGAACGAACGTTTCATTTCGATCGGACATCGCAGACGCAGATTACCTATTACGCGCGGGTCTATTTTTTGTCGACTTTCAAAACTGTAAGAAGTTCCGAATTATACCTGCCATAGAGAATTTTCTACTGACGTGTTTTGAGACAATAATAATATTTCAGAGTTATCTGAGACTTTAAATACCTAACATACATACAATGGTCTTCTAATAATTAAAATGTAATTTTTGCTTCTGTATTTGTCTTTGTTTGAAGACTGAATTATTATAGGTAGGTCAGGGTCAGGATATGTATAAGAGAGTTACGTAGGTAATACGAAGATATACCTACATATAATATTAGAACTTTGATAAAAACTCTGTGGGTCAACCCTGCCCATTCCGTATTGTGAGAGGACCAAGACTGACCACAAAAAGGCTGCACCATGGGTGCCAAGGGGGTGCAGGGGTAAGTAGGTGGGCGCAGGGCGCGGGTACGCGCTGTCTCGCTAGCAGCGAGCAGAGCATTAAGAATATTATTGCCACCTGTATAAGGCTCCAAGTATATTGATGAAAACAAGTAAGGTACCTATATGTTACGAAGTAACTTTACCTATTTGTGCCTTCACATTTCCATTGATATTGCATTAAAAAGGTTGGATAGATTAATGATGATAAATTTTGCATAAGAAAATTTTAAATACCATAAACCTTCTCTTCGTAGATATGCTGCTAGAATATAATTGAAAATCTTCTAAAACTTTATATTATTTTGGTAAGTAGGAAATAAAATATTATAAATGAGGAATGTCTCATTATCCAAATGATCAATAGGCATTAAATAACAAATAAATTCAAGTTACCTCTTCAATCTCCTTAAGAAACTTGATCGGCCGCATCAGATACAGCTGAACAGCGAAGTAAACAAAGTTAATCACAACAAACAAACTGTTCCACACCACAGCATCCAAGAAACACTCTATTGTCATCGCCCACAGTCCAAAGAAACCGCAACCGATCATCAAAGATGCTCGCAGCCATATCAGACCATTAGCCGTGTGCGGAGCTAGGAATGAGAACAGGAAAAATATATTGGCCGCTTGGAAAAATACATGGTTTATAGGCCTCCACTTCGGGCAGTGATTTAAATAAAGATCCCACATAGAGGGTCGCTCCTGCAGAGTCACGTTCACGAAGTCCGCCGTTTGCCCAGTTAGTTTCGTGGTTTCCACCAGCCCCATCGTGGTGATATCCTCTGTCGTGGTATCTGCAACGTCAGTGCTGGTAAGAACCTCCGTGGTGGCATTCTGCAGGCCAGTTATCATCCCGATCGCCAGGGCACTCAGGAACAACATACTCCCACCGCGCTTTCACACTCGCCGCGGCCAGTCCTGTCATCGAAACTTCACACACTATTTTCATTTGCGTTTAATTAGGTTTAGAGCCACCGTTCGCAACTGATTCCTCGGCGAACTTTAATTTATTTACGTACAAAATAAAACGTATGCTGCACACTTATAATAACTGCACATAAACACGATGGGCGAGGGTAGAGGCGGTTTCTAATAGGGCTTTAATAAAACGCACTACATAAATAATAGTGTTTTTTTTTGTTGATATGCACTCAAAAGATAAATAACATGAGGATAGGAAAGCAAACAATCGAAGCGCACCAATAACAGAAAACGACCGTATTCAGAAAGCAATCTTAGCCAACTGAAAAAAAAAAGTTATTTTGCTAGCTAGGGTAGCTGGTTCGTTCGTAGTGATGGACGACTTCTGCGCGGCGCAAGCAAGCTAAGCTACTTCATAACGAAAAGCAGTAACGTTTTGAAGGTTAGCAGTTTTGCGTTATTTTATTTTATGAAATTACCAGAGACGGGAAAATTCCAGCCTTCACCTACATTAAAACCGTACTGGAAAAACGGGGTGAATAAAATCGCAGGAATGAATGAATACAATACCAAAAATGTTTATCTACAGACTATAGATTTATACATTTTGAATATCTTTGAAAGAAAAAAGTACCTACTGAAATTTATATTTTAAATAATGGTTGTTTTTTTTCTTGAAATAGCTACACTGAATTGACGTGACGTAAGGTTTGGCCATCATAAATAGAAAAGGTTTTGAAGTGAGTCCCTTGAATGCAGTTTAAACGAGGTGCTGTGTACACTTTACTATTTTCATTGTGAAAGGAAGTGTTTTGTGCTATCACACACAACTTGTTAATGTAGATATTCGTTGGTTCCTTGTGATCCAGTTTAATAAAAAGTTAAGTGCGTTTGTGATGTTAAGTTCGTAATATTTATTAACATTAAATTCTTTATTTTATTAACGTTTTGCAGAAATGTATCCTCATTAATTAATTAAGTTAGTCTACTTAAATACTCTATTGATAAACAAAATAATTGTTCTCTATATGGGAAGGAACTGATTCCTGACACACAGGTAACCCTAGTTTAGGAGTCATGGCTTTATTTTATTATTCTCACATTTTGTATACATAAGAAAATTATTCACTTCATTTATTTTAAATCATTTATAAAAAAAAAACCTATAGAAAATAAAATATTATAAACAAACAATTCTACAGTAAAAAAAATATCGATACGGTTGCACCGGCCGCGAAGCTAGGCTGAAGCAGCCGGCTACAAAGGATCTTCCTAACGATACGCGCCGAATCCAGGAGTACTGCTGTTTGAATCTGACCCTCTTCAATCTGAGTCTCTTCAGATGTTGATCAAGGCTCTTCGTTATCACGCCGTTAGCCGAAACACCTATTGGGAAGATGGTAGATGAATCTACATCCCACATGCTGACAACCTCATTAGCCAAGTCAAAATATTTGCTTAGTTTATCTTTCTCAGCTCTAATGAGGTTCACATCATGTGGTATGGTAACATCAGCAAGCACCGCCCTCCGTTCTAACCGATCTATCAGTACAATCACAGGCTTATTCGCAAGAATACTTCTATTAGTAATGAATGATAGATTGGTCCCAATAAAGCGTAACATGGCCGTTTTCGCAATCTGGCGCCGGTGTGTACTTATAGTCCAGAACTTCAGTACCAGTAAGGCCGTATCGTATTGGAGAGCAAGTTGCTGATGTATGATTTTGGCTACTTGGTTGTGTCTGCAAGTACTGAGAATTAGCAAGGTGCGAACAACCCGAAAGTAAATATAATAATAAATTGCAGTGCCCTAACAGGGTTCATGCTTGATACTTTAAGTTATTTTAAAATCTTTGTACTTACAGCATGTTCCGCAATAAAATATCTTGAATCTTGAATCTAAAATAACGGAGGGTCTTTCCAGGAAGATGACACGCTCGACAAATATTTATCGTGAAATCTTTCATGATATACTTTCGGTAATAAAATAGTTCATCTTTATCACCTTATCCATAATTGCACAGACAAAACCTTCGGTTTCCCTAAAGAGGTCGCCGAAACGTAGCCAGTTTACCGAGCTTAGGAGATCTACATCAGGAACTGTCAGAACCATGTAGAATCTCCCATGCAACTCTTTGCTCTCCCATATAGCCTTCTTGTCCTGAATGCTCATCGCTGTAGGTTTGCGCCACTTCTCGTTAGCTAAGGAGAGAGGGGTAAAGTTCTTATCAACTGCAAGCTGCAACCACATCACGATGCATAAAAGGGGCGAATAGATACGTAGTATGGGATAAATAGAAGACACATAAAATAAATAGAAACGAGTAAGAGGTGATTAGAAAAATATGTGTTATGGCTGCTACCTATTGAAATATAATCTTTTATTTAAATATTCAAATAAATAAAAGCTTTTAATTTCAACTTTTTGTTTTATTTCCACCATTATGTACCTAACATTTACTAAGTAGGTACTTAACCACCTACTTTTCACACTTACGTTAACTAAGTATTACTTAGGTAGGTGTATTTAAGCTTAATTTTGGAAATGGCCAACCCTACCATTTTTTTCTATTCACCCAATATCTCGTGTTTATTGAATCCATGTGCGGGTCAATAGAAACGACACATATTTTTGCATTTTGTGCTTTAGTTAATAATATAATATACCTCCTGATATGCTTTAACAAGCTATCAATAACATTATCTGCTAAATATAATATAATAGCAAAGTCGTTAATTCTAAAGTACTTATAAATATTATACACTGGCTTAATCCCTAAGAAATTAAATAAGTTCACAGCAAACTAGCTAGTTAAGTCTTAGGTTTTGTATTATAGTGCGAAAGCCCTCAGATTCTGAGTACCTAATTTCTAAGAAATTAAATAAGTTCTCAAAAATCGATATCAAAATGTTTGGGAACTTATAATATCTTAGAAACTCGTTTGTTCGCCGTGAATGGTTTGCGCCTCGGCGCGCCGACGCGCGACGCGGCGACGATGACGGCGGCGCGGCCTCGCGGTGAACTGCTATAAAACTGTGTCTCACCGTCACAACACTATTGGATTGTTTTCGGAGATAGGTTGCATTGCAGTACAACATGAGAAATGTAGGCAGGCATAATGTAGGTAGAGCTTAGAGCAAAATACTCTAAGAGGTAGTCATTTTGTACACGATTCAAGGATGTATTACTACTACTTAGTACCCAAACAAAGTTTAGGTATAACCCTTTACCGCATGGATTTTTTGGGTTGATCATTACAAATATTTTGATCTTTTGGGAAAAATATATGTTAATATACACACCATACATTCTGGTTCTAAAATTTAGCCTTCCATATTTGGAACAGCATGCGGTAAGATCTATAAATATATAATGTATATGTACTGTGATAGACATTATCAGCTCTCGTCATCTAAATAAACTTTATCTATCACATCACATCATCAGCCTATATCAGTCCACCGCTGGACCTAGACCAACTAACATACATATCTTTATATTGCTATTCTTTTATTTATCCTCCTTAGTATTACTTAATCAAAATGTATAAAAATGTCCAACACTGCATAATGTTCCGAATTCGGATTTTGTTAATTATTGACTGGAGTGCATAAGGTTCCATATTATTTGGAACAACAAAAAACCTCACAACTGCATGGTGTTCCAAATTTGGAACATTTTTGAAATGATAATATTCACTACTTATTAATAAAAAATATGGTTTGAACTTACTTCTTGTACCGTAAAACGCTTGTGGGTCCATTGTTCCATCAGATGAATCACTTTTAAATCTCAGACACAAAAGAAACATCTAAAAATCGAATCAAAAGTCCGCAAATTGGCAATCTGTCAAATTTGTCCTACCGACTGATGAAACCGTCGATTGTAGTTCCTAAGTGTCGTGTGGAGGCGCTACAAGCACATGTTACGGTGAGTTACGCTCCCTGCTTACGAATTAGTCCCAAGAAAAAAATCATAGATGCCGCAGGTAGTAATATATTGAATATATTATACAAAAACCTGAGTGTTCCAAATTTGGAACAGTATGCGATAAAGGGATAAGTTCCTTAAGATTCCTCAAAAATCGTTCAAAGTATTGTGGAAACTATGTATGACATGTTAGTTTTACCTCGGCAAACAATCAATGAAATAAGAATATTTTGCACCTATCTCTTCATAAATACTTCCTTCATTGAACTAGCTTTGTAAACCTGTTTGTCGTTGGGATCGGCGGCGGCGCGGCGCAGCGGGGGCACGTGCAGTACCATAAATAGCTTGTACTTTGACTGATTGAGGAAAAAACTACGTAAGGATTTTCTTTTTTCTGTGACTTTTTTCACCAAAATATGCAAGTAAGAAAAGAAGTCAAGAGATCACAAGCCATAAGTCAAGTCACCAACATCATTCAAAACTCAAACAGTCAAACTCTCATTTCTTGCGTGAGATTTGATACTTTTGACAGCGTTTATTCTGCACTATTATGTTTTCGATCGCATCCATCAACAACTAACTGACAGACAGACAGACATCTGTGTTGTTTTTGTTTGTAATTTTCATCAAAACCAAACAAAACATGCTTTGCTTCTTTTATTTATTAGTCAACTTTTTCCGGTGAAAAATGGCTATACCTTGTGAAATGTTACTTTATCCTGAGTTACTCAGTAACGATCAACTAATTTGTATCATACAAGAGGTAGGTTATGTCATAAATTTAATATTTTTACGAGTGTGAACTGAAATTTTTCCCCCCTTTAATTTACACTTTGAATTATTCAGTTTTTTGTTTGCAGAGGCACTTGCACATCGGAAATTTAGCAAGAATGAATCGGTGCGAGCTGTTAGAGGTGTTCAGGAACTTTTGCGTGCCTTACGGACAGAGAAAGTACCGCGATTCGGGCAGAGGAAAGGTGTTAAATAAAACCAGGCATTGTAGCCCAGAACCAGCGGATAAGTTAATCTTTCGTAGCGATAGCCACAGCAATAAGACCTTACGTTCCAACTTTGACAGGATAAAACCACCACCAGACATCCTATCTGGACATATGAAGAGGATAAAACTTGAAAGTCTGGCTAATGATGTAAACAATAGTAAACGGAAAATGTCCATAGATTCTGTAAGTCAAATATTACTTCACTTTTGTTTTTAATAATATGCCCTATTATTTTGCATGACCTATCAGCACTTGTACAATTCATCCAATACTGTGCCTGCAAACAAGGTGGGTTTTTTGGCTGAAAGTTTGCATAGATGTTGTTCGAGACCTGGAATCATAATTATGGGTTTTTTGTCCTGGAAAGTGTGTGCAAAACTGTGGGCAGAAGTTTCACCCCGTGCCATAGAGACTTCACCTACTAGGGAACTCAGCTATACCTACTTGTTTTCTGATTTCTCGTCACGCAACCAATACTGACTTACTTATTTATGCTGGAATAGGGACCCCATTTGTGACTTTGAACTGATTACTTTTACTGAATTACTTTGACTGAAGGAAGTTGTTTCTTTTTGTGTCTCATTCTTTATACATATTGTCTACTCTATTTTGAGTTACAAATAATATTTTCTATTCTTATATATCTATATATATCTTTTTTTACTACAGCATCTGAATATAATCTTTAATGTGTTGTATGTTTACAGGAAACTAGCAAGGAGGAGAGCCCACCAGTTAAAAAGGAGAGAAAACTAATAACCTGGCCTTAGAGGTAGATAAATTATTCATTTGTTATGAAGTCAGGAAGTTAGTTAATGAGTAATTTGACCCATATAATATAATGATGATGATGAAATTCAAAACGACAGAACAGAACATGAGGCATTTCTATCATTTATTTTGTGAAAAGATGCCAATAATGTAAATACCTACTCATTTAATACAATAATTATACTAATATTGATGGCTTAAACATCATTATAATTTTATTTATATATTTGTGAATTGTCTCATGATTTTTATATTTTTAATTGTAAAAAGTTGTAAATAAGTTAAGTCTGTAGAAATAAGTTAACAACAAATATAAGCAAATCTCAAAGGATGTTTGATTTTTTCCACAACTTAACATGTTAGCAAAACCTTTTCAAATTGATTAAAACTTTTTTGAAAGTGTCATTACTTTGTTTGACAACATAATATAATTTCATTATGACAGATCTACACATCTAGATTTTTTGCGATTAAGATATTTGTTGTATTATTATAATATCTGCAACTAAGAACAAGAAAATCATTCAAAATGCATATGCACCAGGACCCCTCGCCAAAGAATGTCAAATCCACAAAAAGTAAACAGGATAACTCCATGAACCAAGAGGATTCCAAGTCCAAGATAAACATGTCCAAAGTTCATTCCCATTTCCTTGTACCTTCTGAGAAACTCGATAAGGTGACCAGAAGGGTCATCGCACCCTATGCCCAGATAGAGCGCAAAGGACTAAAGGAAGACGAAGAAAAAGCTGACATGTACCTCGATATCAACAGGTTCACAGTGTTTCTTGAAGATACAGTGGACCTGGACTCTTTGCTGTTTGAGACAGCTAATGTGTTGAAAACTGTTACTAATAGTTCTGGTAAGCTTTTTCTCTTATAACCACCCTTATAACTTCTCTCTGTCGAAAACTATAATACATACTGCTACAATAGTATCAATTTTGATGTTATGTACCTACCTATCAAAAAGAAACTAATTTGACAGCACTAATATTGGGCTATACCCATGAAAAGTGTCTATAGATAATGATTCATTATCTATTCATTATTAATGTACAACAAAAAAATTAAAAAAAAATATTTAAACGCTAAGTGCCACAATGCATTATTTTTTTTTCTATATAAAATTTACATTTTGAAGAAAGTGCTGGACGCGGTGGACACCATATTGCTCTGTGCTTATGACGTCATTTGGTTGCGTAGTACACAATAAAGTACTAATGTTACTTAAGGTGGTACTTATATTATACTAACCAAATGCGCTGATGTTGCTGGTAACAGTTGATACTTTTTGATAGGCCTACACAACCGTATGACATAATAAATTAATATCATTCATTATCCTAGCGCCTAATATAGGTACGTACTGTTTAAAAAACTTGAATTGAATGTTAAAATTTGTTTTTTATTTTATGAACTAAACCTAACATTTACCGACTGGTTTATTTTATATTAAATGTTTAAGTACCAATTTTGAATCGTAGCATAAAATCCAGAATTGTTACAGGTGTCTTTCTTTACAAGGTGGACAGTTTGAAGAACGAAATAGTCCTTATGCCTCAGACTACAAAAAACCCGGAGCGCCATGAAGTGAATATTCATATTGGTAAGTGGTATTTTTCTTTGCATTTAAAAACTTACTTAGTAATACGACATGTAATTTTGCTAGCGCGTTTTGGTAGAATTGAAGGAACAACCTACCTGGGGTTTTATTCGAATATAACAATATCGGTCGGTGGAGTCAGGACCCTATCGCCTCCTAAAAGCTACACCTTTTAGGAGCCGATAGGTCCAAAAGTCAATAAACATTTATTTAGCTACTAGTTTCTGGCCGCGGCTTCGCACGCGTTGACTATCCCATGAGAATTACGGTTTAAGTTTGCTTTTACATAAACGTATATACATATTTGTTTCACACTAAGTAGGTACTTAGTGTGAAACAAATAAATGAAAAATAAAACTGATTTATAGGATGAAAGTAGCTCCAGGTCTAGAAGAACCTGTATGCAAAATTTCAGCCCGACCCTTTTTAGGGTTCCGTACCCAAAGGGTAAAACGGGACTACTAAGACCGCTATCCGCTCCGCTATCGGTCCGTCTGTCCTTCTGTGATAGTTAGACAGTTGAAATTTTCACAGATGATGTATTTCTGGTGCCGCTGTAACAACAAATACTAAAAAACAATAAAATAAATATTTAAGGGGTTCCCATACAACAAACGTGACTTTTTTGACGTTTTTATAGATAATCGCACTTGACCAGTTTTATTATACCTACTCTTGACGTGAAGAATTAACTAACATCCATCCATCTAAACTTTTGCATGTATGGTATTAGTGTGATTATTATAATACGTGAAGAAATATCGCTTTTTCTGTCCGGCTGTGCCAAGATTAAAGAGAAGAGAAGAGCACCCCTTGGAGCTTGGTACCCGCGGCGGACCGCACCCTCCCCTTACCCCTCTAGTGGAGACTTTTAATGGAAACACGGCCTCATTTTCCAGAGGAAGGCAAAGTAGCAGCAGCACACGTAGCCTTCACCAAAGAGTTTCTACTGCTGGAGGACGTACCTCGCGACCGGCGCTTCGCCGATGGCCTCAAGTGGGTGGACGCGAAGGCAGCGCTATGTATGCCGGTCGTCAAACCTGATGGAGAGTGCTACGCTGTTCTGGAGCTCTATCGGACTTATGCTGAAACTTATGATCCTGTTAGTTTTTTTTGGTATTTAGGTACAGGGTGTTTAGAGTTATAAAAGTTGCTGGACTCACCTGGATTCGAGAATCATGGGACAAAGGTTGCTAGCAAAAATTCATGGCCTCAGCAGTGGAAGACCTAAATTAGTGGATGCAGTGATGATGATGGATAAACAGGAAAAATGCAGTGACAGCATGACGCAATGCTGACAGACCACTGGCTAAATTAGTCTACGATATATGCACAGATATTTTAGAATTGGAATCAAGACCTAGATGCGACTAGACTGATCTACGATTGGATGGGGCCTAAACCCAGCAGTATGTTATTATGTTATGAACTAATTAGGTATAGTGTGTATTAGTATTTATATTTTGAATTTATGCATGTTGTAAAGCACCTCCATCCTTTATTTTCTCACAATTGCTCTGGTTGCCTGGAAGAAATCGCTTTAAGCGATAAGAGCGCCAAATCCATTGCTGTTCTCTTTAATATGTTAAATTTAAAACTATCTATCTCTCTATCTAATATATAGCATAGAATAATGATATTCTAACATTTTCATGGTTTAAATGGGATTTAGGTACCGAAGAGACCTTGATTTAGATTTTAGCATTACAACCCGCTCTTCTATTGCCTGCTTTAAATCTGTACTGTATATCCACTTATTTAAGATCATTCTTAAATGCACGTCTGAAAATGTGTCTAAATGTAATGAACAATAATAACCGGTGATAATGTTGTTACCCTCCAGAACACAGTATACACGGTGGTATGCGTGGCCTGCTGGGCTGGTGCGGCGGTCCACCAAGCACAAGCACGCATCATCCTGCAGAAGACAGCTCATCTCAACATAGAGCTGCGATCGTTGCTGCAGAACTACTTCTGTGACCTCGCCTCCATCGATACTATGTTGACGGACATGTTGGTAAGAAACCTAGAATATTATCTATCACCAAGCAACATTCTTATTTTATATCTTATCCCCTTAGGGATAAGCACTCAATTCAATTAAAATCGATGACGTTTATTTCTTACTAGCGACCCGCCCCGGCTTCGCACGGGTACTATATTATTCATGTATTATACATATAAACCTTCCTCTTGAAACACTCTATCTATTAAAAAAACCGCATCAAAATCCGTTGCGTAGTTTTAAAGATTTAAGCATACCTACATAGGGATATAGGGACAGAGAAAGCGACTTTGTTTTATACTATGTAGGTTATACAGGTTTATAAATAGTAACTATTATCAACTTACCACTTAAATTTTTTGTCCACAAGTGGTCATAGTCATTTATACACTTACTAGAAGTTTATTTTCCACTTGTTGGAAAATAAACTACTAGTAAGTGTATAAATAACTTATAACCTATCTAGAAAGCTGAAAGGCTACTCACGATACTTTAGTCATAGTTTCTCTATAAGTGAATTTATAAATTCTTAAGAGAAAATAAATATCTCGAACCTCATAATCTAGCATCATTATTTGCATCTTCTCGTCTCAACACCCTATAATATGGTCCACTGCTGGACGCAGGCCTCCCCTTCATATTTTATCTCGTGGGGGGTTATTTGCATTATCTAAGTCTAAATAGATACCTATTTAGACTTAGAATGTGATTTAGATACAGGTCAATATTTATATTAGGCTAAATAAGGGGATAAGGTCATGCTTATGCTATGTTGTAGCATAGACAAACAAAATGGTTGTCACATGTTCTTAATCACGTTAGCAGAGCTGCAAGTAGTAGCTAGTAATTAAAGTTGTTAAAACAATCCTCCCCAGGCAGTGGTAAAATCCTTCATGGGTGCAATGCGGAGTAGCTTCTTCATCATCGACCGCGATCACATAGGAGACCAGATGCTGGCTGACATGTGGGACGACGGCTGGTCGGGGGAGAAGACCACTATGCCTAAGAAGAAGATTAAAGTCAAGTTAGTGATCTCTTTTAATTGGCTAGTGTCCAATTATAGTTAAGTGCATTGCATTGTCTGTGGCACTGTGCCTACGGTAACGAGACGAATGAATCTGATAATATATTAAGAATGTAAAATATTTAACAAGATATTAAATAAGACCTGCTGCCCGCGACTTTTCATGCGCTTTTAAAGACGCCTAGTCTGTCCCGCTGAGATACTATTTACCTCCCTGCCAAATTTCATTTAGATCCGTTCAGCCGTTCGTGAAAAGGTAACAGACAGACAGACTGAGTTTTTTTGCGAAAATATAATATTAGTATTGATAGGGAAAAATTTACAGGGGTTCCATATTTTTCATTTATGGTGGTCAGTCGACATGATAGAATGAGTAAAGATGGCGGTGCATGATTAGGCTCGGCTCGAACGGGCCACCGACCACAGCTACTGGTGGCTGTCGCGTGCTACCGCCACATTTATTATAGAGCAGAAGTGTGTGACAACCACAGGTGTTCGGGAGCTCCTATCTTTTATAAGCCGCTCTCCGCTGCGCAAGTATCGCTAGATGCCCAACTGCGCGGGAGTGGAGCAGCATGATAGTGGCGGGTGTCGGCGTTTTGAGGGGCCCGCAGCCAAGTCACGGTCACGGACACTGCTGTATCGAGAGGCCGCCACCGGCTTCACGTAAACAAAATATATGATAAAGTGTGTTAAGTCGCTGTCGCTGACGACCGGTGGCCCGTTTGTGCCGAGACTAAAATCTTTATTCATGCACCGCCGCGTGAACGGCGAAGCCTGGTCGAGGCTAGCTACATTTAATACCTATAGTATAATTCTAGTAGCTATTAATAAACGATATGAAATTCCTTCAGCATAAACCAAGAGCAGTCTCCAGTTGGCCTGGTAGTGAGCACGGGAGAGACCCTCAACATCAGAGACGTGTACACCGACCCTCGCTTTGCAAAGGAAATCGACCCCACCACAGGCACTGTTGTTAGGACCTGCCTTGTTGCGCCTATCAAAGACAAGAATAGAGTTATTGGTAAGTATTTTTTATTTATTAATTTAAGTCCTATTAATGGACTTAAATTTAAACACACTTTAAACCCTAGTCCCGTTGACCCGAATGTTACATTCCTCGGGTTTCACTAACTATACTGCAGCCAAATTATATGTGAAGTAACAGACAGATAGCAAATTCTACTGAAAGTAAATATGTTTTTATTTTTAAAAGAAGTCTAACTGCATTCACAAAGTGGAGGAGCGGCGAAAGTGGAGGGGGTTCTGCGCAGGTGTTCACGCGAAACAACGAAAATCGACTTTTGCGCATTCAAACCGCGCTATAATACGTTATTTTCCACTTCTTCCACTAGTGGACAAAAAATTGAAGTGGACAAAATCAATAACACCTTGTTTCTTATTTAATAATAATAATTCCTATTTATAAACGTGTTTATAGTGTTTATAGTAATGATGATGATAGTATAAAATTTGACTTGTCTAAGTGCTTATTTTGTAAGCTTAAAGAAATAAACGTTATTTATATTTGATTTGAGCTAATTTTGGCTTGCTAAAGTTCAATTATGTCAATTAGACTAGACAGCATGTCGGATAATGGACCATAAGGAGTCCAAATGCGGACAAGAGAGTACTCTTACCTTACCTAGACAGCAATCGCCGGGATGCCAGTGTGATTGAGCCTTAGAGCTACAAAAGGCGTTTGTCTTGGCTAACCAGGTCTTCAGCCATGCAGTCGACATTCATAAAAGTATGAATGTTTCCAGGTGCAGTCCAAGTGACGAACAAGACGAACGCAGCTCCGTTCAACGCAGATGATGAGAAAGTGTTCAAGGTGTTCGTGAGCTACTGCTCGCTCATAGTGCACTTCTACAACATGCAGCAGAAGAAGATTAAACACGTGAGTTTCTGTTTACACCTTGGATATCACTTATAAAACAGACTTCGTGCTCCTTTTAATTTATATTGTTATTTTTTGAGTTGTGCGATCCAAATAGTTTAATAGTAACAACTGACGATCGATGTGGCGCGGCGAGCGAAGGTCTGCCTACGACGCAGGAGGTTGCGTCTTCGATTCCCGCCTCGGGACAAATGTTTGTACGATCTGCAGATATTTGTTCAGGGTGTTCTGGTCGTTTTCTATGTATAATAAAAAAAAAACTATTTAAAAGTCAAAACTATTTAAAAGTCAATGTTAAATGAGGTTTTTCATTAATTACATCACCCATCTTTCCACGCTCAGTTCAAAAAATTTCGGTCTGACAGAACTAAATGTAAAGAATCGAGTAATGATAAATTTTAGTCAGAATTATTTTTATCGATATTGATAAATGGCCAAGTTAACGAAAAACGTTTACTCCCGTAAAACTAAGATGGCGGCGAAAGTCGAGGTCGAGGTTGGTCGCCATTTTGAATTTTGAATTGTCTTGTCATTCTTTGTCGGGATGGGAATTAATGCAAAGTGAAATTGTAACCCGACTGGGTTAAAGGATAAAGTTGTGTAGCACGACTTAACCCTGGTGGTAAAGCAAGCACCATTACGTATGAAACTATTATCAAACAAGGCAGCAATAGCAGCAATATACAGTTTCAGTAATGTCAGCCATATCTGAACGAAACCGCTTAATTTTAAGAATGTCTAGCTCTTTGGCTACTTTGCCAGAAGCGGTTATTCCAAACAAATTAAAATAAATCTATAAAATAAAAATATTTTGTTTAGAGAACACAATCTGGGCAGCTCTGCCTTCTATTTTAGTAATAATAACTGTGTCAGAGAAGGTAGCGTATTTCCCATTGATTAAAATCTTAGAATATTTGTGTCAAAATCCGATCCCAAGCATTCGAGCCGTTTTCAGACATACCTAATTACACAGTAATAATAATAATATAGTATACGGACTGTGGATTTTGGGATACCAATAAAATAAATAATCAAGTCTTTCCTGAATTTCATCTTGTTCCAGGAGAATTTGAACATAGTATACAGCGAACTTATTAACCTGCATCTAAAGCCGTGCCACCACGACGTCGACGAACTCATGGAGACCAACGGTGTCGTGCTACCCCCGGGCAATTTTAGGAGGTACCTGCTCTACTCTTATAATTGTATGTCATTATAATGTGAACAAGTTGTATAATTAGCTAAAGAAACTGCATCTAAAGCCGTGCAACGACGCACCACGACGTCGACGAAGTCATGAAGACCTACGGCGGATTCGTGCTACCACGGCCTAACTGTGGAACGTATCTACTCTACTATTATGTATCATTTTATTTCCTAATCATTGATTATTATATAAAAAAGTTGTATAGTGAACTGATGAACCAACATCTTAAAGGCCTGTAAGCCACGCCACGTCGACGACGTCGGCGAACTTAGACCAACGTCGTCGCGGTGTGTGAATGTTAGATAGATTTTAGACCTACTTTTGTAATAGATCACTGTTGGCTCTCCCCAGGCGGCTTCGTCCACCTTTATCCTGGATAAATTCCCCCGGTTGATTTTATACCCTTGCTACAATGGATATGCAACATAGCTAAAGCTAAGTCTACATAATTGCTACGCCATAGCAATGGCTATGCAATGTCTACGCCGTAGCAATATAGCTACGCGATGTGTACGTCGTAGCATATTACATCATTTCTACGCCGTAGCAATATAGCTACGCGATGTGTACGTCGTAGCAAATCTACATCATTTCTACGCCGTAGCAATATATCTACGCGACGTCTACGTCGTAGCCATAGCATAGCCACAACATTGCTACGTTTTATTGTATCACATACATTGCCTTTGAGAGTCAGAAGTCAATGTTTTTTTGCATAAGACCTTACAGGACTTTTAAATATTTCAGATTCCTTAGGATATAAGCAATTCATGTCCTTCCCAAGAACTTCTTAAAGGAACAGATTGGGTATTTTGTCATTTTTGTAGCACTAGTATCTGGCCGTTTTTTCTATGGTACGTATTATGTTAGTTAAGTATTTCTTTCACATTGAAACTGATTTTATTGGATAAAGGATATATAGGATAGGCCTATGTTTAAATCTGATCCGTTTAGTAATGTTGGCGTGAAGTATTAAGAATCATAAATCCATCCACCCAAACTTTCGCATATAATATTAGAGTGACTTTTCTCCTTCCAGTTTCGACTACCATATCAGCGAAGGCAGCAAGGAAGACATGCCGGGTCTAGTATGCTACATGTACACGGAGGCCTTCGCAGACCAGCACTTTGACCGTCTGAAGCTGGCCGACTTCGCGCTGACCATCCTCCGCTGTTATAGAAACAATGCGTACCACAACGCGGAGCATGCCTTCTGTTTCACGCACACCATGTTTCTTATACTGATACAGAATCAGGGTTACTTTGATTTTGTTGAGGTGAGTTCTTGCAATATTCTTCTGATGCGTTCTGTTTTCATCATCATCATCAGCCTATATTAGTCCAGTGCTGGACATAGGCCTCCCCTAGTGAGCGCCATAGCGCCCTATCTTCGGCTTGTCGCATCCAGCATCTGCCAGCAGTCTTTCGCAGATCGTCATCCCACCTGGTCAGAGGGTGTCCTACACTACGTTTGCCGAGTCGTGGTCTCCACTCAAGAACACGGTTGCCCCAGCGTTTGACGGTTCTTCTCGAGATATGGCCAGCCCACTGCCACTTCAGCTTACTAATCCTCTGACCTGTTTTTTATAAATTTATTTATTTTTCATATTTTTTCGCATAAATAATAAGGTAGGTATTTATTTACTTTGCTCCGGATACAGATTAAGAATCATTGAAGAATCTCGATTGATTTTGTAGAGGGTAAGTTCTAGAATTGTCTATGATTATCCTGCTATAGTATACCGGCTATAAAATACTTTTGAAACCTGCAATATATTAATTACTTTTGAATGACGTCATCCGCGTGGACCGAAAATACCGTCCGCCACACGCACTGCACACATAGGCTAATAGATGCGGAATAACGCCCACACGTATTGTACGTAGGGGCAAATAGAGGCGGAATTTCCTCCACACATATTGCAAATAGAGGCGGAATTTCCCTAACACGTACTGCACGCAGAGGTAAATACAGGCGCAATCACGCGCAAACGCATTGCTTACTGGCAAATAGAGACCTCCGCTTAGGCATCTTTGCATCCGTCAATTTGACACATACGAAAACCTATTTTTGACCTTCCAGCGAGCCGGCCTATTACTAGCGGGTCTTTGCCACGACCTGGACCACCCCGGGTACAACAATAACTTCCTGACTCTGTGCAAGCACCCCCTCGCCAGCATGTACAAGTCTTCCACGCTGGAGAACCATCACTACTTCTTGGCGAAGAAGATTATTGAGGTGAGCGGAGAGGATAATATGATTTTTTTGAAAATATAAAATACCGACTAAAATACCTACAAAAAAAAACAGTGAAAATATTAAGGAATGTCACTTAATATTTTCACTGTTTTTTTTCGTTTTGCGGTACATATTGTAACCGCTCGGGAATTAATTATCGGACCATCTCGGGATCACTACCCAATCAAACCACCCTAAAGAATAATCCAAATCGATCTAGAATATTAGAATTGATGGAGTGATCGACAAACATCTTCTACCTCTTTAGGGTTTCGAGGTCGGTTTCGAAACTCCCGTCCCCCTTCTTGCTAAATATCTCAGGAACTACTTCAGCTATTATTTTGAAATTTTTAAATAATAAAACATTTCGTGTTCCATTACCGATTCAAAGAAAAAAGGAAACCGATTGTAATGTTCAAATTTTAAAAGAGACCTATGGAGTCATATTAGGTATCAAGTGAAAGGTATTAAAAGTAAATTTCAAAAATATTTGAAATTTCTGTAGGTTTATTTTAAACATTTTGAAAAACGTCGAAAAATTGATCCCCCTTGACTCCCGAAGTTTACGGGAGCGATCTATCTAAAATGTACCTAGGTGGCGTTTGTATAAAGATCTATATTTAAAGGAACATCTTATACAGGGCGTCCCACAGCCATGCCATATGGAGGGAAAGTACCTTAAATATTGTAGATAGAAAATTTTACTGAAAGAAGACTTCATTTTGATTTAAAAAAATATCGCCTGCCTGAACCGGGAATTGAACCCGACAAATTGTAAAAAAAACACACCTTATTTAACGATACCGATCAAAAGGCTTAATCGTAAGGATTATTTTTTCCACGTAACATGGCATCTTAACTAAAAGTAAGACCATGAAATTTTACATTTATTATTTCAGGAAAATTAACACTTACCCATATAAGTAAAAGGACTTGTTTGCCGTGCTCATTATAAACTATTACTATTCATTATATTATTATTTGAACTTAAACTTATGTCATTTTCATTACTATATCATTTTCATATTAAAATTGCATGATAACATAATAAAAACATTCACCATAAAAATATAAATAAGTCAACAGCGCAAATGTTAAAAGAGTGAGAATTCGTATACTGAAACAGAATTGGTCACATTTTGAGCATTTGCTAAACTATAATAGATTAATTATAAGGAAAACGTAATTATTTTAAATACATTAAGCCCCACTTGCTTAACAATATTTAAATATCTAATTTTGATTAACTTTGACGTATTTGTATTTCACAACTCACTAATCAAAATTAAGCAAGTTAATTATCGTTGTGCAAGCAGTTCTTAAAATTTCATGGTAAAATACAATAAAATTACAGTTTTCTATCTACTATATATAAGGTACTTTTCCTCCATGTGGCATGGTTCTGGGACGCCCTGTAATATGTTTTTTGTTAATATAAATGTTTACATCGAAAACACCCACAACCGGACACACACACAAACTTATTAGTTAATACACAGTAAAACACACACAAACTTATTAGTTAATACATAGTATCCATGTCTACATTTCCAGGATAAAAAGATCCTATCCAAGCTGCCCATACGAGACCAAAATGATATTATGGAGGAGATAAGGTACGATATACTGTGCACAGACCTGGCGGTGTACTTCCAAATACGCGCCCAGCTGACTCCGGTGCTGGCGGAGCACGCCTTCGACTGGACGGACGTTTCGCATCGGAGAATGTTGAAGGTAATTCATCTAATCATCCTTGAATCTACAGGGTTACAGGTTAAGTCGATCTAGATCCTGGAGGGCTTTTAGTTTTTATCATTCCTGACTGATGTGACAATATGAAACACCCTACCCCAAACTTCACGGTCCAATATCTTGATATTGGGCTTTAAAGTTTTTTTTAAGAAGTTGTTATTTTGTACTTATTTGCGTTGTTTTATTTTGTTTTCTGACGTAGGTAGCATTATTTTTTACTACTACCTGGAAGCCGTTTATCAAAGTTTTTTTCCCGAAAATTCGTAAAGCGTCATTATCATAAATATTTATTTCAAAAACTCTGTCTTAAACTTGTTGAATTCAATATTCAATAGGAAAATGTATTTTTATGAAGGCGTGGAACTGTTTTGATTATGGGTCTTAGTTCAGAAAAACAAAATAATGTTAATATTTAACGTACAAAGTAGTACTCATTAAGTATACCTTTTTGAAATCTAAGATAAGTGCGCCAACTATTAAGAGAACATGCCAGCCTATCGTGGTGGACATATTTTCAGTATGAACAGTCAAAGTCAACCTGTTGAAAATGATTGATTCAAAAATAGAACTAAACTAATACATTTGTTGTAAAATATGAGCATTATGTTTTTATTTCACACTAAAATTAGGTACTTAATGTAAAAGTTATTTGAGTTTGTAATACAAAAAAATCACAAAATGTTGACATCTGTAGTCACAGCATAGAAAAGTTTGACGCAGGGCAGAGAATTTTTGATTTTCAGGAAAAGAAAAAGCCAGGAACCATTGGAAATAGACCCATAATTTTATGGTTTTTCTGCGTCGTCATGAACCTGTCCTGCATTTTCGGCTTGACGTTTAGTTTCGGGACAACCTGTACCTATATGTAAAGAAAGAAAATATTTTTATTTGCCTTAAAACTACACAACTCAATAACTAAACTAAATTAATCCTATAAGTACTTAGTCTAAATCTTTTATGTACGAGGTTCCTTTCGGTTACCTATATAAAATTCATTAAAAGTCAGGTTATAATTTCTTTGCTGCTTTGTTAATTGAATTCAATAACGTTTGTTTCTTTAAACTTACAAAATGATACAAAACAGGTTTTTATATACCTAATAATTATTATCTAAAAAGAAATAAGTTATTATTGATTTTGCCGACTAGTGGTAGGAAATAAACCACTCACTAGTAAGTGTATTTATGACTTAAAAACTAATAAGTACATAATTATTTGCATACTTATCAAAGTCTAAATATAATGTGATTCAGATACCTACAGGTCAATATTTAAAAGACTAAGGCTGAGCGCAGACTTGAGTCACGAAAGTCTTAAGACAGACTATTGCTTTTGTTAAGTTGATATTTTCGTATCGCAATAGTCTGTCTTACAACTATTTTGACTCCAGTCTGCGCTCAACCTTTCTAAGCTTAACATTATTTTACAGTCCGACCACAAAGAGTAGAAATTAATTATCGAGGAACTAAAATTTAGTGTAAGCTGGCAACTCTTTATGAAAGGCC
This sequence comes from Eupithecia vulgata, assembly GCA_946478455.1. Lineage (NCBI taxonomy): Eukaryota > Metazoa > Arthropoda > Insecta > Lepidoptera > Geometridae > Eupithecia > Eupithecia vulgata. The sequence continues at coordinate 2,188,038 of OX297869.1, read as the reverse complement.
AGTGTTTCCGCCATAGTGAATTTGTCGCCTGACTTAGCTTTTCTTTGCAAAATTATATGCACGTCTTTAGCTAAGATACCTAAAAAATCTAACTTTTAATTACAAAATTGAAACATTCAAAACGTTTTGTTGAGATAATAATATACAATTTTCAACCACCCAATGATAAAACAAAAAAAATATAATAGAGAGGTATTTATGTACCTATGAAATTTTATTTTCATATTAATAGAATAAGTATTTACTTATACAAAATTTAAAAAACAGACGTAATTTTTTTTTGTTGAAATCTTGCTGTTTTTATTTGTTGGACTAACCAGAATAATTTTCCGCTAGCGGCAACACTCCAAACAATGTCATTTTCGGTCGAGTCGAGTTCTTTGTTTATGTTTGTTTGTTTTGTTGGTTGTTACTTCCATGAAAGCAAATTAATCGAATAAATCGCCAAATATTAGCAAAATGAATAAAACTATACGCAGTGGGGCTCGTGACATTATTTACAAAGTGTTTAGGAGATGTTTGACCGAGTACCAAGCCGGGAAGCTGCTGACTGATTTAGAAGACGTTTATAAATGAACAGCAGATTTGACCGGTAAGTAGCTGGTTAAAAAGAATAGCACTGGAAGTAAACTGTTATAATTTATTAAAAGAATCTTGTAAATCCATCCAAAATCCATGTAATTCATACTAATTAATCATTGTTTATCTTTGTCTCATTGAATAGTATTTTATTTTGTAGTGCAACCAATTATTTTTGATACTTGTTTTATTGCAGGAAAATCTGAAAGCTCAAGCGAGGAATCGGAGAGTGAAGATGAAAATGATGATATGGCAGGGACTTCTAATTGTGTTCTACCACAACATTCTGATGAAGAATCGATGTCTGGTGTTGAATATCTATACTTTGAATCACTAGATTGATGTATGATTTAGAATATTATTATTCAACAAAATTGTCTTTTACTTTGTTTATCCCCCTCTGAGTATACAAAATATTCTTGCTTTCTTTCTAGGTAGGTAGTGTCGTAGGACTAGTTTGGACATCATTGCTCTTATAAAATGTTTTTGTTTATGGCGCAAGACTAGAAACCCAAAATAATTCATAAATTCCCATTCACACACCTCACAGCTTAGAGCGTTCGTCCAACTAGTTGACGTTGCCGAAGTACCTAGGTACCTAGGATACTATAAAATAAAATTGGTATCGATCGTTTAAGGTCTAACGTCTCGGTATTGGCGCGGTGGACAAACGCTCTTGGTCTACAAAAGATTTAATTACTATAATGTTTGTATATAATATAGTGGGTTTGATTCATATCCAGGACAAACATTTATGTGATGAGCATAATAGTAAAACAAAAACTGCATGTTTTAACAATATCAAGTATCAATACGTTCTGCCGTAGTATATGGTGATACCATGTAAAACATGTAACAATTAGTGGCGCCCTCATTTATTTTCTACTCTTTTCGGTCGGACTGTACATCATTGATGTAATCATCTATGAAGTAATAGGCTTTCTTTATAAGATTTCGTTATAAGTACTGTTTAAATTTACGAATAGGGAGCTCAGTTGCTACAGATGGAAGCTTGATAAAGAAGCGTACGCAATTTCCCATGTATAAAAAAATTAACTTAAATAAATGTCAGAATTCTTACGTAGAAATCTTGGACGAGCGAAATCACCCTCCCTGGCAAGACAAAATTAGACGTTCAAGATGTTTTGGTATCCATCCGTGGAAATAGCATAGTCCAAAACTGATCGTTCGTTCGTTTTGTTCTGTCTGTGGTTTTATTGTTGTTTGTTTTTGCTTCATGCGCACTTTTGAAATATTGACTGACGTCGGAAATGTACGCCGGTAAACAGCCGGTAAATTAAAAAAACCATGGATATTCTGAAGACATATCGAAGGTTTGATTTGCAAAATGATCGAGAAACGAAATCGGAAGTGCCCAGAGCGCTGGAAATACAGAAACGCCGGTTTTTGTGCGGTCTCGGGAAAGATGAGCCGTGCTCTCGTGAGGAGGAAATGTTGGTGAAAAAGTGCGATGATGTCCTGAATCCTCTAGGACCTTTTACCGGATTACATTTGGACCCGACTGGTTCCGTACTTTGGACTGACTCAATCGCTCACGAAGCTATAAAACGTATATTGGAGACGCACCAACAATTTGAGCTGGATTTCTATCTTGACTGCGTCAAAGCGATTTACATCTCATACTCTGGAAACATAGTAAGCGGATTCTACGATGCCTTGGCTTACGTTCTGACGCATGCGAGAAAGTTCGGAGATCAGAGCCAAAACATGTTTCAGCTTCAACCTAGCACTGTTGACCCAAGAACAAAACTTTCAATAAATATAACTGTATTTGATGATCTTCCAGACAATGAATACATGAATGAAGTGGCACTATTAATAAATGACTTGAAGATAGAATATGATGAGATGAAGTTCAGAAAACTGAATAATAATGTGACCTATCTAATACTCCTGCTACTTCGCAGGTATGTTAAAATCCCTAGAAAGTTTTTGGAGTCACTTGAAGGCATGCGAATTCACCAAGAGTATGAGAGACTTTGTCCTGATCCGATAGCCAGTCGACTGCCGATGATTGGGAAACATTTCAACATCCATCTTCCGACCAAAAGATTGCAAACATCAGCATACTTGGCAATTCATGCCTATTTTACTGTTCATGAGGAGAAATCTAAGCTAGTGCTGCGTAAGACCTGTATCCAATACTTGAAATGGAATGGCCTGCAACTGCCAGATTTATTTTTCAGAGTAGCACACATCTACAGACTCACAGAAGCAGAGCTATGGGATGAATTATGCTTCGATATAACATATCCATCACTGTTCAAGTTAGCGGATGATTATTACAAACGTTTTGAGTTATGTATGTCTGATCCACCACAAATTGCTCTTTGGTTTCCATATTGCAGGATCCTGGAAGAATCGTATCACAGCCACTTATCAGCCCAAGAAAATCTGCATATTTGCATGATTTTGGCTTATCTGTTAGATTTGAGATATGGCTTTGAAAAGTCCTGTGTGAGGGTAGCCTATTGGGCCAGAAACTGTGTCTTCAAAGATGCAGCATTGGAGACTGCTACAAAAATCTATGAAAAGTATAATTGAAGACTGTTTAACTGATAATTTAGTTTTCTAAGTTTCCCAAGATATTAACATGGTTTTAAGTTGGTCTATTAAGAAATTAAAGTTTACGTTCTATTTGTTATTTAATTTTCGCCCAAAATAATTTGTATTACCTATGTAGAATTTTAAAAAGCATTCATATTAAAAACTAAGGAGGAATATACTTTAAACAGGGCATTCTGATGACAACCAGCGACCTCTCAGGATCCTGCAAGCCCTTTGGTGTCTCCAAGGTCATAGCTGAGTGTGTATACGAGGAGTTTTATAATCAGGTAAAATAATTATATTATTAATTTACTACCAACAAAGCAGCGAGATGTGTCAAACATAACAAATGTTCTTACTAATAAGTTCCTATACTAGTTTCTGCCTTCTGCTTAGTCTAGCATTAACTGACCAGCCTCGGTGGTGAGACTTCACAGGGGCCCAACGCTGGCCGAGGGACGTGTGCGTCGTACGTAGGCCATGCAAGTGTTAGCACGCGTTACCTTTATGGAAACGTTATTTCTATGATAAAAATAAATTTCTACGTGGGCGAAGACGCGGGGCGCAGCTAATGATACAATATTACATGTAGGAAGTATTCTTTTCCAACCATATATTAGAAATATGATAGGACAAGAAGTAAACCTACTTTCATCTCATTCAATCAGCATTACTCTAATCTAGTACCCATAAAACAAATGATAGGAAGATGATACTAAAAGGGTAGCCAGCCCAGAAAGGACCTGCAAGGGACAGGACACTGCTTGCCCTAAGAGGCCTATGGCAAAACGGAAAATAGAATTAAGGTAAAAATTGTTCTGGGATAAAAAAATATTTAGAAATATGGTACCCATATCACAAGCTCTGCTTCGCATTTGCTATTGTCTAGCATTATTTATTAATTGAATTGATCTTCCAGGGAGACAAAGAGCGTGAGATGGGGTACACTCCGCTCAGCATGATGGACCGCCGGCGGCGCATCAACCAGCCCGCGGAGCAGATCCAGTTCCTGTCAGTGGTGGTGTTGCCCTGTCTCATGCTGCTGCAGAATATCTTCCCCAATACCCAGCAGCTGACTGAGAACTGCAGGTAGCTGTACTGTACCTACGCAAGTTGACGCTCACTCCTCCAATACAAACCCACTGCCGCACAACACAAAATTGAGCATTTTAATATCCCCGTCAAAGTCAAAAATTCTTTATTTCCATAAATACAAAAATGTACACTTAGAAAAAGTCAAATTCTTAAAATAAAACACTGACACGGAAATAAAGTGATATTTTTGATTTCTGTCGCCATGCTTTTTTATCTTCTAAATAATCTGATATTTTGTAGTAAGCCTTCTTTGTGCAAAAAGGCTTACTACAAAATATCAGAAAGACAAGAAAAGTTTTGACAATGTGTTTGAATGTATGAATTGATAGATTTTGCAACTCACTAGGAGTCTTGTTGTAGAAGCGTATACATTGCCCTTTGAAAGCCTGGTTGTGGGCACAGCAAGTTTATGTTTATTTCTAGTATTAATATTATGTTTTTTAATGTTAAATATGTATTTTAATGCTACTAGTAACAGAATTTAACTTGCGTTATCAGAAGATTACAAAAGATAAAATACATCCCACGTGGCGCGATGGGCGAAGGTCCGCCTGCGACGCAAGAGGTTGCGGGTTCGATCACCGCCTTGGGACAAATATTTGTACGATCTGCGTGTATTTTTTCCGTGTGTTCTGGTCGTTTTCTATGTACATATATGAAAAATATCTATCTATGTATTGTATTACCTATATCAGTTATCTAGTACCCATAACACAGGCTCTGCTTAGCTTAGGGCTACATAGATAATGCTGTGTGAATTGTCCAGCAGTATTTAAAATATTTAAACATAATAAAGATACCAATCCTACATAATTAATTAAGTTAAGGCGCATAGTAACCCAAAATCAAGAAAATTAGGTGTTTTCGAACCCGTTTTCCAACGAAAATATTGAATGTAGAGCTCTGAAATTTATATATCCTGTAACACACATCCTGAAGGGTCCCTTGGCGGTCCCAAATGCTTACCGTTAATTATAGTGTAGTTGTTATAGTGTTAGTTATAGTGTATGTGTAGCGGCTTCGAACCCACTTTATATCGGCGTCTCAAATTCGATTAGTACCAAATTCAGTATAGTGATTCATATACTTCATACCTATCTCTTGGAGGTCCATTAGATTCAAAAAGTAGTCAAAATAATAAAATCAAACATAAAAACGTATTTTCGCCTACAAAATCTGTGATACAAATCTGGCTAGTTACACTTCGCCCAACCGCAGAGGATCATATTATTTGGTTGATTATGGCACTACATGGCATGCTGAACCGAAAACAAACACTCTTGCTGCATAAAGGCGCGCGGAAAGGTCCAAGGTCATTTGCCTCACTATTCGTCTTAATAATTAAGTAGGTATTTAACGGGAATTTGTCGCGTTTGTTTACCTACTTTCCCGATGTGTTCCAGTAGGTTTACCTTCACACTGTGTTTATACAATACTTACTATACTAATATAATAAATGTGAAAGTCTGTGTGAATGTTTGTTACCACGTGTCTCCGTAACTACTTTACATATAGATGAAATTAATTTGGTATCTAGATAATTCAGGTTCTAGAATAACAATATTCTTATCTAAAATAAACCTATGAGGGGCTGGTCCACCCAGTTAAAAGTCGCTCAGCGTGCTATGGAGAGAGCTATGCTCGGAGTTCCTCTGAAGGTTGGATTCGTAACGAATACATCCGACAGAGAACTAAAGTCTGAAAGAAAAACATAGCTCTAAGAATTAGCAAAGAAGTGAAAGTGGGCCGGCCATATCTAGCGAAGGGTAACCGTTGGGGTAAACGTTTTCTTGAGTGGAGACTGACTCGGCAAACGTAGTGTGGGACGCCCTCCGACCAGGTGGGATGACGATTTGCGAAAGAGTCCTGGCTGAGATGCTGGATGCGGCAAGCTAAAGGGCGCTATGGCGCTCATTAGGGTAGGCCTATGTCCAGCATTGGACTACTAAAGGCTGATGATGATGATGATGTACCTCTGAGGGCGTTAAAAAGGGTACCTAGTAAAGTTTCCTTGGAAAATTATTATTTCTTGGTTTGATACACTCCAACTCTGTATCTATAAAAAAAGTACAAAGTAAATAATAATTCCCGTATTTTTATTTACGTCTGTTTTTTTGGGGATACTAAGGGAATATTATTTTTATTATATCTGTGCTAAGGGTATCTTCAAGGTGGACAACCTTCGGAGAGGAAACATAAACTCGGCATACTACTGCACCCTTTTGCGTCTTTTACGAGAGAATCGCCCAGGATTACTGCGGAAGAAAGTTTTGTTTCACCATGACAACGCTCGCGTTCAAACCTTCGTCGAAAACATGGCTTAGATACCTGATTGTGGATTCGAGTTTGTGTCCTTTCCGGTTTATTCCCCTGATTCAGCACCGTCGTACTTACCAAACCTAAAAACAACTTGGTATACAGAAATTTTTGACAAATGAAGAGGTTGAAGCTGCTATAAACCTCTATTTTGAAAGCCTTATTTGAGTACCTAATCATTTTTTTTAAAAAGGGATAGAAGCTTTCGAAACTAAATGTAAGAAGTGTATTGGAGTGTGTTTGATTGTTTTTTTGATTAGGCCGCGAACTTTTCAAGCCACCCCACCCTCGTTTTATAATACAACTAGATTCAAACTAACACCACGCACAGATAGTTCACAGAAAGCGCGTCCGCTCCCTGCGCCGCCGGCTCTAAAATACAAAAACTAAGTATACTTTCGCAATCCAAAACGTGCCCTACCACAGAATCCAACCGAGGTTATCTAAGCGGTGAGGGTGGCGTACGATTTTGATTACAAATCGAAAATTTCAGTATTTACGATATATCCTTATTGTTCTCCATTTGACACATGAATTACAATTACAGGAAAACTCAAGCAGCCTGGCACGAGGAGATCGAGATCCGAGGCCAGAAGCTTTGGTCTCAAGATAACTCGATACCGGGCAGCGGAGGCGCGAAAAGCAATGCGTAGACAGCGGATAAGAAATGGATACTAACTTATATTCAGTTCAGACTGATCATTACATTAGGTTAACTCCTACTTGGATATTTATAGCTATAATAGCGCTATTCACTTTGGCAAAGTCAAGGTAATTTGTAAACAGTGTTCTGTCTATGAACATACCTACAAAATATGCATGTAGATGTAGGTTTATTTTAAAGCCAAGACTTGTTTCGCGTGTGATCTTTTTTATCAGTCACAGGGTCTCTGTGACTAAGTCTGTAAGGCTGAGCTTCAATATACAGAGCTCTAGATAAAGTCGCATCGCTGAAGAGAGGCAGTGATCGCTTTAAACACTTATTTAATTACACTGTATTTAATTATTTGTTGATGTTAATAAAAGCTTTAATTTTAACTTCTGAGCTAGTTTTATTCACCGCTGTATCCATAATTATAAAACACAAGTACGAATGATCAAAGGAGTTTACTTAAAACCAGTTGTTTGATTTAGAACCTGCAGCCTACCTAAAGCAGAAAACAAAGTCTGCGTCACGGATTTTTGTAGGTTTCAGTAAAAGATTTTTGTGACATGATAGCAAATTTATTATCCTATTATGATCGACATAATACAATTTAAAAACAAAGTTTCGCAGTTCTACAAAAGTTACCGGCGATTTCAAGTACAAATGTACAATTAACTTTCGTAGAGAATTTGTGTAGAAAAACAGTATGTATTATAATTATAAATCCACATTTGATAGTCTATGATTATCACCTAGTGATCGTTTTATTCTATTGAAAACAAATATCGGATCAAGAGCTAAGGAAAAACAGTCGACAGATTGCTCTTCGAACAATTACATTTGTTAGACTGTTTTTTCAACGCTTGTAACAGGGACTTAAAGGTAGCGCCAATTTATTGACTGTTTTTTTTATATAATACAATAGTCAAACATCAATAAATCAAAGGTTTTATATAGCTACATTATTACTCTAAATTATCACCCCCGGCGCAAATATAACATGAATTATTATTGCAATTGTTTTAGCTAATCAACAGAAAATCTGTAAAATAATTTTTATGAGGATTATTTTATAATTTTACTATTCATTTGAGTCAGGGGCTGAAGTACCAAACTTAATTCTTGAATAAACAATCCAATCAAAAGCCATCGAGCCAAATCCAATAAATACAGTTAACTTACCGAAATAAACGTAAAGTTTCTAATAGTGAGATTTACAGGCATTCTCTTTTATAATTATCGCAATCCAATTTACAACTATCATGGACTGATATACATAACTTTATAACAATTATTATTCCAATAATAAGTATTGCTTAAAAACATGATTATATAAATTTTGTTCTAATTTAAGACCATGTCCAGGCTAAGTGCAGACGATGTATGGAGTCATATTTCCTTTAAGAAATAAAACATCTTTTGTTATGTCTAGCCTTTGTTGTCTTAGGGCCATACAATCTTAAAACTTGAGCTACTTTTGAATGTTGATAGCTTTCTTATAATTTCATCTATAATATCCAGTCCACCCATCATAAATTTATTTTAAAAATATATCAGTGGAATGCTGTGCTGTTCTAGATAGTGTTTAATAGTAATCCCGGAAAATTATTGCAAATTGTGACTACAAACAAAATGGCTATTTATAAAATATAAAATCCACTTCTCACAACTGCAATAATATTCACGGCGGCGCGACGCTGCTTGTGAATTGAGTGTATTCTCATAGAAAATGGTACAACCGACTTTGAAGTGCCTATTGCGATGACGTAGAACGCGTGACGAGATCAATTTTGAAGTCCATCTGTTATGATAATGATTTAATACTTGGATGACGTGGATAAATAATTAATTGTTTGTGACGCACATACCTGCAGTGGATTTAGGTACTAGTTTCGTTTTTCTATTGCTTACAGTATTTCGCGCCGTTATTTGTCGGCATTCAATATTACATAAATAGATAAAATATTTCTAAACTTTTGTACTTGTTTAGTATAATGAGATAAAACTGCCAAACACAGCCAAAATTAGTTTAAACACACCAATTTACTACCTACTAAAAACCACCTCCGTTAAAGGCCAAATCATTTACTAGCTAAGCTAACAAGATTTATAATTTATTGATTTATATTACAAATACATTTCTCTTTGATTAATAAATAGGTTCAACGACATCTGAGGAAGTTCTTCCGAACAGAGCGCGGCGCGATAGCAATTTAATCAATTACGATACCCGCCCATTGAGAGAAGCATCAGTTATGCATTTTGTACTCTTAGGGAGTTTCAACCAGATTTTATATGAATTTAAAACGAAAACAGTTTTGATTAAGGCGGTTTTCTTTGATACACGCAACTGGGACAAATAAGTTAAGGCTGTGTAATGTAAAGAAAAAGTGGAAACCCACAAGAAAAGTTATGTACACTCATTTCACAAACAGTTGAACAAAAGCTCTCAGTCAGTCATTACGTGTTCCTTATCTTGCCTGGGACGTAGTTCTTGTCTATGGTTGGCTCTTGGAGGAACATGTGGAGACATCTCTCGTTCTGTGCGAGGGGGTGGCCGGCGATCTTGTTTATGAATACTTCTAGTCCTGCAAAGACAATATGATTAGTTTCTTCTGAAAAAGACTGTACTTTGGATCACACCTTGTAGTAAGTTAGTTGCTGACCAACTATTCTAATTATAAGTGAAGAACTGAGATCTGCACTGCATGTTTCCTCTGCCTAATCAGGCTCTAATTAGCCCAATTCCCCAACCGACTTTTGATGATCAACAGTTTACTTTCAGCTCTTCTGTAAGCGGATGTCCATGCCTCAATGATACTTGAATCCCGTCTTTTGTCTGGCCTCCTTGAAGGCCATGCAGTGTACCACAGTCACTTCTTCATGGAAACAGCCTCAACAAATTTTATGTCTGACTCACGAACCACATAATGCTATAAAATTGTTTTCTATTTGGTTAATAACCAACTTCCTAGCTGAACCAAATTGTATATCTCTGACCCTGTTTGTTGCTGATAAATTGAGTGACCTCCTTAAGATGGGTGCCAACCTCTTAGCCCCCATACAAATGTACTTTTTGTACAAATGTACTCCCAATTTAAATGAAATTTTGTAAATAAATTATGGGATAAGTTACAGCTATGTTTGTAACGTTTTAATAAAAAAAAACAAAATCATTATTAGATGAGAGCGATAGTAATAAAAGTGCTTGAAAATTATTTAAAATAATTTTTGCCCTCATTTTAATGACGATTATGTAATTTGAATGTGTCATCCGATTATATGTGCAAAATTTGATTGCAATTAAGGTTGTAGTTTTCATATGAATCAGAAAGCATTTTTGTATGGGGGTTTAGTATGCACTCACCTTAAGTGCATTGTACTGTGCCCGTGGGAAACAAACAAACTAATCTGAAATTCGTACATAGGTCACATCACATGAAACCAACAGAGTGACTCGAAGCTTCATCTGTCAAGCATCTTTTTTGTCAGTAATATTTTATCTTATTGTCAGTTTATTCATCTGTATAAATAGCTTGCCTTTTCTACGGTCTTCAATAAACTCCTCTTCAAAAATACCATCATCTCCACGGAACGGCAGCTGTCTCTTCAATGCTTTGCCAGGTAAAGGTGGAACTACTATCTGTAAATATGATTGAATGTGTACAGTACCTACAAATTAATTATTTTCCTTTTTATCTTGGGTCATCAAAGTCAACTTAACTGTAGGTTATGTCAAGTGCAAGATTGGTGAAGTTGACTTTCTCGTGGATCAATGACCAAAATTGATAAATACACTTGTTAACAAAGGAAGGGCATCTGATAAAAAAAGAAATCGGCAAAGAATAAAATGTTAACATTGTAGTTTGTGGGAATACAATGTTGAGATATTAAAAGATAATTTTATGCTCCGTTTTAGTTGTTAATATTTATTTTAGATAATTCTTTATAGCATGAGGCTGCGGCTTTGCACGTGTTTTTCAAGTAGCCTCTGTTCCTCCCAGATATACCATTTACCACCCTGTCAAACTTTAATAAGTTCCATCTTGTTTAGGTGTGCAAAGGTTACAGACAAGAGTTACTTATATATATATATATGGATTATATTAATCAACTATTACTAATTTTTTTAAAGAAAAGTTAATGTAAGTATTATCTATTGTATCAATTTTATTTTAATGCCTGTACTTATTTAGTGTTATTGGAAATGCATTTACGTACTAATGCAATTAATAAATATAACATTGCAACACAATAAACATTGTAAGATTAATTATTAAGGTAATTAGTATGTGTATGTTACAAAGGTGACTACTTTATCTTGAATTTTCCTTATTATTTCCTATTTAAGGGGGCGGAAATGAAACCTCTAAATCCAATTGCATACCTACTGATATCACAATGTTCATCAATAGTGGATTTCTTATCAGTACTCTTATTAAATTCTGATAGTTATTTGAATGAACAGAGACAGGCAGAACTTTTTAATTTAATTAGCATTCATTGCAACTGATAAGTTACTTCAGTTTTTTTTACTTCATTTACCGACTGACCATGACAATGAGGCTATTAACTCGAAAGCCACTTGATAAAACCAGCTAATCCATAACATAAACACACTTTTCATGCACTGATAAGATGTAACAAGCCATTTATCAAAGTGTTAGCAGCATACCTTACTGTCCCTCTCCAGTTCATTCCGCAGCCACTCAAAGTCGCTGTACCGCCTTCTTACATTGGATTCTTTCACTTTGAATACTGGTAAATTCGTCTGCAACCATAAGATCACCGTTATTTACCGGAGATTACTGGTAGGTACTATGCGTCAGTATAAACGCCCACAAAATCGGATCTAGCAAGCCGCTGTGCGTGTGAGACTAATTTAATTATCTTCCACTAATAATAGACGATTGTACTTACCCTCATGCGAACTTCGTAATCCGTATAGCGTTTTTTTCCAACTCCCATTGTCGTGACTGGGTTTACTACGTCGATTTCTAGAAAATTTGCTGGGGCAGCGTACGCATCATCCAAGGTCTGTTTCTTTACGTTGAGACGCCTGGTTGCGTCTGCTGTAGTGTCCTCGGCAGCCATCATCACTAATTATTTATTGTAACAATCACAAAGCACGAAAATAGGAAGGACGGTCCAATAATCAAAAATGAAATAAAAATTAGAAACACGGTTTGTTTGACGTAAGGACTTTGACGTTTTGTTTTCAATATGGCCATCAAAGTGTTGCAAACTTAGAAAGCTAAAATTCTACCATCATTAAAATTACAATGATTAATTTTATAATGTAATAAACTAAACATGTTTGAGGCAAAAAAAACAAAAACAATTCAAACCCAACAAAATTCGTTGTCTGCTGTTGTTGAAACTACCATATTGCAACATGCAAATGTTGGTGGCAGCACCACACCTATTATCTTCCTCTAAAAGTGTAGGTACCTACATTGTACAAACTTCTTTCCAATCCAACAATCGTTGTTTACTTTCAGTGAGTCATTTTTTTATGATTCATGTAGGTACCTATGTCACTTGGGATGCATTCAGTTTGCGAAACACTGATACAAACAAGTGAATTGTCTCTCTAACGTAGGATCCTAGGTAGGATCTTTCTTTGCTATATTCACATCACACAGTATTTTTTAACACGGGATTCACATAGAATTAGTAGGTACTTAATTCACAATTTACTGGGTATTTTACACAATTTACAGGTACCTAACTTTAACACTATTTTCCATTTAACTACCTACCTATCTGTTTTCTTTACTTTTTCAATTGTTTCCTATCGAAAGTAAAGTAAACAAAACCTTAGGTATTCACATCTCACAGTACTTTTTAACACCGGATTCACATAGAATTAGTACTTAATTCACAATTTACTAAAGGTAACTTTAACACTATTTTCCATTTAACTACCTATCTGTTTTCTTTACTTTTTCAATTGTTTCCTATCGAAAGTAAAGTAAACAAAACCTTACCTATAGTTAAATTTCCCTCGTCCCTGTAGTTATCAATAGACATCGGATTATATGCACTACGTATCAAAATGCCAAAAGATTTTTGACAAGTTTATAGACTTTTCGGCTACATGTAGTATACCGTTGTAATAAGCGATGTTTAGAGAAATTTTTAAAAGCATTTGAAATCCTCGATCGCTATTAATTATTTTTTTTAAACGATGCAAAGTTGTCCTTCTTGATTATTTTTTTTTACTTTTTCTAACTTTGAGAGCTTATAACAAATTATTTACACGTTCTTTCAAATAAATAATGCCTTCAAAAGACGAAGGATACATCTGAGACTAAAAGCGAGTAAAAAATTTACTAGAAAACACGTTCCAAAAAAAAGGTACCTAGAGAGGTAAAATTTCGGAAAATCTTAAAAAAAAAAAACAAAAAACAGGATTAACAATAATTCACGAAATGATTTTTTGCATTTAGTTTTAGCAATGATTTAATGAAAATGCTAAGTTTACACCACTATAAAGCGGCTATGTATACCTTAACGGCGTTGTAGTTAAGGATTTGCACATAACTGCTTTATTGCGTAGGATAGTTTATTTTGACTTGTGGCTCCTGCAAAGCTAAAACAGGGTTTCTGTATTTTACGGCTTTTAAGCTTAGCATTAGCACGTAAATTGTATTTTTTATTATTTATATATCTTGATACACATGACTAAAAGGCAGCTACATGCAAAACCTGTTTTAATAACCGCTTTATAGTTTAGTATTCCTTTATTGATAATTCAGGGTTTCTACTATAAAACAACATTAAATGCTAAAATAATAAAAAAAATATTGCAAATTGCAATGGTTTATTACTTAAAATCAAATTTTCTGAGATCAATTATGTACTTACAGACTAATCTCTTAGACAAGATACGTACTTATCGCGTACGCCCATAATTTATCCTACTTAAATGCTTATCAAAAAATCAGTCAAACAAAACTTATACTAAATTGTACTTGGGTAGGAAGGTACTTTTAAATCAAGGCACATAGTAGGTTAAGTACTTAATTAGGTATGCTCTTCTAGAGCTACAATAAAAATCTTAAAAATAAAATAATCACATTTATTGCGTAACATGCATTCTTATCCACTAGATTCTTACTTCTACATAAAATGGCACTTTTTTACTACTTATTAATCTGTAAGTTGAGAAATTATAGTGTTCTCCTACTCCTTGGAGTGCTTGTCTGTGCATTTTAGCGGACAGGTAAATTTTGCCAAAATGTTAATTTGTGTGGTGGAATAATTGTAGAGAGTTTGCTCAAAAGAGCTTCTTTTCTTTCAGGCTGCACACCTTTGTACTCTGATCAGAAAGTTACTATCGACATATTGTTATTCTTTAAGTATCATTTAAAAATCTCAATGACTTAAAATCCTCACTGAAATCGTTTCTGTACAGGAGATCATAATTATTTCGTTTGAAACATACTTCTACCATATTTTTCAAATACGCTCTGGGGGTAGAATTTGAATGCGCCTATCAGAAACAATATTTAAGAAGATGATGAAATTTTCTGGCGTCATTGATTTTACTACCACTTTAGAGTTATTTATTATAGCACTGCTTCTTCCAAATCTTCAAAGTAGTATATCTTCACCTTCCTTTTCATAGCTAATTCTGTTTGGTGGTGTACCTGGTCAGCGCTCATCAATGTATGGTTAAAAATAATACAGTATGATACTTTCAGTTGCAATTAGATCACTATTTATCAAGTGTACTAACAACGAATACTGCAACCAATTTTTATTTTGGACACTGCAATTATCCCGTCCCACGGTGACAGGAGTGCACTCGCGACGGCTCCTTGTAACGCACTAAATTCAAATCAAAAACCTGGCGGAACGTAGCCGCGGGGGTGGGAGGGCGCATGGCCGAGCGTAGATAACGGCTTTATAGCGAAGGAGTGCGACATAACCGCCATATAGTATTGTGGTTGTATCAAAATCAAATCAAAACACAAAGCTATAAAGTGGTTAGGAGACTTTAACTTCTTTGTAGCGTAGTAATTTGCACCTAACCGCTTTGTAGCTTAGAACTGCAATAAATAATAGAAAAACAAAACTAGTTATATGACTTTAAATGCTTTTTAGCTAAGTATTTGCAGATAGCCGCGATTTAGCGTTGCAATTTTAATATTTTGCATTTTTTAACGGCTTTCTTCCCATCGCTAAATCGGAAACTATAAAAGATACGAACACGTGTCCTAGACAGATCGATAGAGAATTTTGAACTGTCTATCGAGGCATTTAAAAGTCAAAATTGACCAAATGTCACTTAGCCGCTTTTTAGATAACGGACGGCAGTGTATATATGTGCCTACTTTAATTATTACTTGTAAGTACTAATAAGTACCTAATTATATTGATTAAATAAATAGGTATGTTAAATTTAAATAAAAAAACCGTACCAATTTCAATTTTTCAGTACAAATCGGCAATTACATATTTAATTAACTTAATTTCACTTTACTTAATTTTTTTTTTAATGTAAATTTCAGTTAGGTAGTTACAATTTTTATATGCTTATGGGAGTTGATTACACTATTAGGCGGTGAACTCCCAACGAGTCACACCAAATCCGGTCACAGTGTGACTCGTTGGGATTTTTTTTCCCATCAAGTCACACTGTTACACAGGTGTGACACGTTGGGAGTTCTTCTATAAAAAAAAGTTGCAACGAGTAACAGTGTGACTCAATGGGAGAAAAAATCCCAACAAGTCACATCAATTTATTTTCCTACAGGAAAATATAATAATATTGTAATAGTAGAAAGAAAAAGTGCTCCGCTGGAATCAAATGACATATTTATTACCAAAAAGTCAAAAATAGTATTTTTAATAAAATATGAAACAAAAACAACTTTTTAATTATATCTATAACAGCTAATCATCACATATTCATATAAAATTTCTAGGAAATGACCACCTGTCATTTCACCTTGAATGAGCTCTGAATGAATGAGAATGATAAGGGGTGGGCGTGTCATTTTACTGGTTTATACGTATCAAGTAGTCGAGTAGTAACTAAATTTTTTTAATAAATTTTAAGGCGCTTAATTATAAGTGCGCGTCCAAATGTAATAAGTAGATAAGCTCTTTAGTTGACTCAAAATGGACGATCAACGTCGCGCGCAAGTGGTTTTTTCTATATTTCACTCGCTTTATTTCTATATTTCACGCTTTTTATGTTCCACAAACATTATCCTTTACTATTCCTCGACAAATTTCACGGTTATATCTTTATTCCACTTTGATATCTTTATCAGGATCTAGGTAGAACTTTATACTTTATAAATAACCAAGTTTTGTTGATAATGCTGATGTTATCAACATTAAAAAACAAACCGGTAAACAAAACAGACCGCACCGCCAACATTACTTGTCCATTTTACTAAATCTTAACTAAATTGTACCTGTCCAAACGCGTAAGTGACAAGCCACGCCCCCCGACTTACCCGAAAAATAGAAAGATTTCTATTCTGCTCGTCAAGTCGGTAACTAAATTTATTAGATTTTAATTTTTTTAGATATAATTAAAAAGTTGTTTTTGTTTCATATTTTATTAAAAATACTATTTTTGACTTTTTGGTAATAAATATGTCATTTGATTCCAGCGGAGCACTTTTTCTTTCTACTATTACAATATTATTATATTTTCCTGTAGGAAAATAAATTGATGTGACTTGTTGGGATTTTTTCTCCCATTGAGTCACACTGTTACTCGTTGCAACTTTTTTTTATAGAAGAACTCCCAACGTGTCACACCTGTGTAACAGTGTGACTTGATGGGAAAAAAAATCCCAACGAGTCACACTGTGACCGGATTTGGTGTGACTCGTTGGGAGTTCACCTATTAGGCAGTCAAAACTTCTTGAACCACAACAAACAAAAATATTCACAGCTTAAATGTGTAGCGTTAACTGCAGACTTTTATTAAAATAGTTTTTTTTAATATGCCTTTCAAAAGAGTGGAAAAAACTATACTTACTCACTTTACGTGTTTTGTTAGTAACCCCAATTGAACCTGCAACCGGTCTATTCTATACCATCTACTCAGCCTATAAACACCCATGCACATCATTCTGTCCGGTCCTATGCCTCAACCACTCCTCTGCTATCCTCACGACGTCCTATGAAAATCGGGCTGGTGATCTGCCTCTTTGTCTTTAAGCGTCTCTACCAGCCATGAGCCACCATGCCCTAATAGCTGTAGTCCTTCAGACATTCCATCTAGCCAAAACATACAGACATAACGTAGTATTTATATAAAGCAAAGCGCCGACCAGAGCATGACCCTGGACACGAATTTTCACGACGCTCTTTACACCGCCACCGCCAAGGACAAGCAGTTGACGTAGTAAGATGATTTTACAGGGGAATCACTACCCTATACGCGAAAACACGACGCGAGGAGGGGAGGAATATATGTTTTAGTGAATAATACTACATTATTTCTTATACTATTATATTGTTATGTTTTTAATTTAACCTTTTATTTTACTTTATATTCACATAATATGTAGTAAGCCAACACTATTTCACAGGAATTGAGCCATAGGATCTTCGTCTCGCCTCCTCTTCATTTGATAGGCCTCCATTTCTTCAGTGGTTGGCTCCTTAACTTCGTACATGCTGTTGTACGGCCGTTTTCGTTCGTCCACTGAGAGTAGCTGTTCAGCCCTTTTCTGGTGTTTCTCTTCTTTTTCCAGAGCCTGTAAAGAAACATCAATAATAGTTAAATAATGAACCATGTGATGATGATGATTTCATCCTATACTCCGTCCACGCATATTTACTCTGACTTTTTGAAAGAATATATTATAGAATTTATTGAATTCGTGGGTTGAGTAAGAGGGGTCTTGGTCATGTCTTTCATCTGTCTTATGGATTCTTCGCACCACACCGAACCCGCCGACATAGACCGGACTTGATTTTTTGTAGACATCAACAGTGTTTTGTCAACTTATTACTTTAAATTCTTATAGAAGGGAAACATCTAAAAAAATATTAATTTATTTTCATGTCTATCAAATTCCGTTTGTTCTCACTCTTACCTTTTTCAATTTATCCTCTTTCTTTTCATCCTTCTTCTTCTTCTTTTTCCTCTTGGACTTCTTTTTCTTCTTTTTGCTCAGCCTCTCCGTCTTGGATCTGATCTCCTCTTCAGAGTCTGAAGAGCTGCTGGAGCTTGAAGATGAAGACGATGATTCTTTTTCTGGAATTAGAGAATTTGATTAAAGTTTTCGTCTTAAGAAGTTTAGTAGTAGAAGAAGAAGCGAATAAAATCAATAACATCTCATTTAGTATTTCTTAATAATTGCTAAATAGCTGTTTATGTATTAAATTTGACTTGTATAAGTGCTTATTTTGTAAGCCTAAAGAAAAAGTTATTGAATCTGAGGTAAGTAGAGCATTGGACCCCTGAATACTCAAACGCATCTCAGGTTTAAGCACGTCTCAAGGGATGATTTTTTTAACACATTTTCATTCAAATATGTCAAAAAACAGCTACTTGAGACAAGCTTAAATGTGAGTTGCTTTTGAGTATTCGGGGGTGAGTCTCATACCCCAGAATACTCCAACGCATCTCAGTATTCAGCACGTCTCAAGTGACTTTGTGAATTTTTGACGGATTTTCATTGAAAACTGTCAAAAAATCGCAACTTGAGATATTCTTATATCAGAATTGCGTTTGAGTATTCGGGGTATAGACAACGCCACTTATAAACTGTTCTTTTTTAATAGCATTTCATGATTTTAACAGGTCTCGGACAACACTGTAACAAAAAACGACGAACAGCACTTGAGACGTTGCATTAGCGGCCTGTACACGTAAGGTTCGGACCGTGCATCTGGGACTGCGTTCCAAACCGCGGATGGATCCGTGCGGTTTTGACTGCGGATCAAACTGTCGTGCTAATTGCGATTTAAAATGTGTTCACGGTTTGGAACGGTGGTAAATCTTTCATATTTTGACAAACGATCCTTACTGTGCGTGTAAATTGATTTTCAAAAGTTTCGACTGCAGTTGACTGGCGTGTGGAACGTTATAAATTTTAAAAGTTTTGCCTTAGGATCGAACTGTCAGTCCCGCGCATCTACGAACAAGTGTTTTATGAACGGACAAGAAAGCGTTTCTCCGTTACTCTTAGAAAAAGTGTTTCATAAAACTGTTTTACAAAAAAACGCCCAGTACTAAAATCTCTACGTACGTTTCGAAGCGTGGCCGCGTGGGATGGAACGGCGCGTGCGGTTTTCCGCGTGTATACAGACCGTTAATGTGTAGTGGGCCCAATAGTTTTCAGAATTCAGCAAATCTTTGTGCAGCATGTAATGATATTACGTATATATACGTATTATAAAATATTATATATAGGTGATATACGGGCAGCAACATCCGCCGAAGCATCCGCCGCATCCACCACAGCACATTTTTACAGTGTTATATTTTCGACTGGTAGAGGAAAACTGCACCAAATACGGTGAATAGTTGAACTTAATTAATTAACGTAAGTTTAAACAGATTTAATATATTATTATAGATAGAATCATTGAAAATTTTAATTGTTTAAATTTTAGTAAATTTTTATGTTTTGTAATTAATTTTTTATAAGACGAAAGAGTACTGAACACTGACTAAACAATTTAACTTTTTAATTAAACTGACTTCAGTTTTAGGTCTATTAAATAAATAAATAATGACCAACAATTCTCCAAGCATCATCTAACTAGGCCTAAACTGAGCTTGATTTGATTTGACCTTGGTCACATTTTCAGGATCAAACATAGTCTATTATTTTCACTGTGCAGGAAAAACTTTTAGAAAATTACTAAGGCTTTTTCGACCATAGCTCAAAATAAAGATGTATAAGTGCGCGATTTTTTTTTATATATTTTCGGAAGTACGCTCTTGTGGCTGCGAAGAAGGTGATGATGATAAATAATTTCCATACCTTTATGTTTGTCCTTGATCTCCGGTTCCTGCAGGCTGGCGGAGGTGGACGGTTTGATCTCCGGGATGTCCAACACCACGGATTTACCCGCCTCGCCCACACAATAAGACATCTGAAATTATGTAGTTCATTTTAATTGCGGTTTCATTTCCTACATCTGTGTTTCCTACATTTGCAGTCGTTTTCTTATTATATTCCGCGACTATTCTGAGTTGAGACCCTAGGTTCGTTGCGAACCGAGGCTCTCCGGGTTTATAAAAAAATCATTGATTCTGTCTGTAAATACCTACTTATTTCTGCCCGCGGCTTCGCACGCGTTGTTTCTACGCTTAAAGGTTCTAAACGCTTAAAGGTTTTGCCATCTATCCCATGGAATCTGATTTATGGAATAAAGTAGCCTATGTTTGAATCCAGGCTTAGAGCATAGGTCTACCTATGTAAAATTTCAACCCTATCCGTTCAATACAGATGGGGCATGAAGAGATTTTTATTTTTTCGGATTGCCATCAGCAAGAACAATAGAACTTAAAATAGATACAGGAAGAAAAATAGGCATTCGCTAATAGAAATTTAATAATTTACCTAAGTGTGAACACTGAAATTTTTGGTCGTCGACAATTGCGTACTTAATAAAGTAAAAAAAAGAATAAATAAAAAATAAAAATACAATAGATAGGTAGCAAACATACAAGCATCCATCCAAACTTTTACATTTATAATATAAGTGTGATGCGACTGTAAATGGGATGACGGCCTACGAAAGACTGCTGGATGTGTCATGCTGAAGACATGGCGCTATGGCGCTTATTAGGGGGGCTTATGTCCAGCAGTGGACTAACATATGCTGATGATGATGACTATAAAGCAGGTAGTATTCTATAGTTCACCTTGATAAAAGAATGGCAGCATTTGAACCCCCACTGCCCGTCGCGCCAGTAGGAGCCCCACACCGATGTGTGGTTGTTTATCATCACATCCTCTTCGTATTTACTCCTGAAATAATATAATATATTAACATTTACTTCTGCGGCTCTGAGCGCAGTTTCAGCAAAAACAATTCTTTAGAGTTTTTTTAATCTTACGCGATTTGTTAATTATTAAAGAAAACAAAAAGTACGCCGTAAATACCTGATAAATAATGTTTAATTCTTTAGGTATTTAAACATAATTTCTGATACATTTAATTCTAGAGTGCACAAATCTTACATACAACATAATATAACTATTAATAAATAAAAAGTTAGGTACCTAGGGCTTATTTTTTACAATTATTCGCATTAAGACACTATAATATTATTATATTCTTAAAAAAAAAGTGTAAGTAAATACTAGTACTTACGTATCTTTTAGTTGCAATTTTATTATTGTTTACCTAATGGAATGGGTATTATTTAATATTTAGCACTTACTTGGCCAGCTGTTTCTCCGGGCCATGCACGAGAGTCCCGTCTCTGTTGTACCGCGTGAACACCTCTGTCTGGGCTAGAAGCAGCTCTTTCGGAGGCGCTTGCAGATGTTCTTCACCGCCGTACTTCTCCAGGATAGACTCTTTCACCTAGATATAACATTAATTTGATTCTTTATTTATTTGTACAAATACCATATAAGAATAATGGGTCTTCTTGTGTTTTATTCTACTATTTATAATCGTCTATAATCTCTGCAAGCTAAATCAGTTCTTTTATGGTTATATTTGAAAGAGGTACGCTTATTTTACTTGTTTTTGATTTTATGATTGATTTGTCAAAAGCATTCGATTGTGTTACCATAACACACTCAAAAAACTACAGCATAGTTAAATCAGGAAAATTTCCTGGGATCTGCCTACACACTTCTTATCATTAGCCAGGATAAAAAGACTTGATACTAATGGAAAACGTTCTCCAAAGTTTGTACGTTACAACGGGTGTACCACAGGGGTGCATGTATGGTCCTGTTATTATTTTACAGTATTGAAGTTAGTAGTAAAATATACTGTACTGGTATTAGTTCCCAGTAGTGTAGCATGCGTACCTGCGTCTTGAACTGCGTCTTCTTGTCCTGGTACATGGCCTGCAACACCTGCAGCTTGGTGGGCTCGGCCAGAAGGTGCACGTCGAGTCCGCGCGCGCCCGCCTCCCACGCAAACACGGCGGCCGCGCATTGCGCGCGCGTGTCGCCTGTGAACCTGACGTAGTTCTCGCCCAGGTATTCCGATCTGGAATCGAAAGGTGTCGTCATTCAAGCTATTTTACAATAAAAACTATTGTAGTTTGACTAATTCGTTATGGATGTAAGCGGGCTGTTGTAGCGGGGTAGGGTAGGATGCCAAGTTGGTGTTCTTTCAACTCGAACATGGTTCATTGTTCACCCGCTTATATTCATGACGGACGAACTGTTCATGCTATTCGCCACAGGTCTTTCATATAGAAATCTATTTTTTAATGTGGACCGCTGTAAAAATTGGATACTACTTCTTTACCAAATTTAATTATGATCCGTTCAGCTGCTTAGACGTGAAAAGGTTGTAGACAGAGAGATAATTACGGATTTATAGTATTAAGCATAGGTAGAAAACACCCAGATCACCTGGAACAAATAACTGCAGATCATACAAGTATTCGTCCCGAGTCAAGAATCGAAGTCGCAACTACCTGCGTCGCAGGGGACCTTCGCCCGTTGCGCCACGGAGGTCGTCCCATCTCGCCACAGAATCATTATCATCCCATATCTTTCTATGGTGGGAATGAGCTACCTCTATATTGTACTACCTACCTCTTTTTTTATATTACTTATTTGATGACATAATGTTACAATTTAAACTTATTGATGACATGCATGTGTTACAATTTCCGGTACTTACTCTGATTCAGGATTAGGGTTATCTCTCATAGAGCGAGTCTTAGGATCGTAGTAGGCAGAGTTGGGGTCCAAATTCCGCAGGTATTTGGCCGTGTCCTCTCTGATACGTAAGTTACGCACTGTGATCCGTTGTTTTGAATCTACCTGGAGAAAAAAAAAGTGTTTTGTTAACGCGTTCACTACAGAGATTGCACTGGACAAAAATCTGTATAGAGGATGGCTTTTTGAGATGGGAGTGGGTGGCGAAATCTGAAAACCCATGAAAGGAGTCACGACCTCGAATTATGAGAATACAAAAACACCTCTATTTTTTTTACTTTTGCAGGAATTCGAACCGATTGATTTTGATATGTTTTTTTATGCCCGTGTTTTTGTACCAACCGGATTCGGATGGCGATTGAATAAAGGATCGAAAATGAAAGGTAAGGGCTAAAAAAAATTCGAACAACTAGTGTGCTCGACGCTAGCCAGGATAACTGGACCTGTATTTTAGTGGGGTTTATACTCGGTAAAAAAACTATTAAGTATGAACTTAGTAATCTTAAATAAAAAAAACCTTTAAAAATGATAAGAAAATATGTACTTTTCATCTTATCATAAATTGAGCTCACGACTTTTCTCTAACTTTCATAATTTCGGATTTGACCATCCACTCCCATCTCAAAAAGACACAACAAAGGGCTGATTAAATCTAGATTAGATAGTTTTTTTTTATAAAACCTAATATCAAATGTAAAGTTCACTGCCTATCGCGGATTTTGAGGTTTTACCTTCCTAGTTGTTTAACGAGCATATTTTATAAACTCAAAATCCATTGTTGCACTGCACACAATCGAATCCAAGTCCTTCTTTTTGCTTTATAGTGCGTTACTCGCACTGGGTTAATTTTCTACGAATATTTAATAATATCCAAAAAAAAACTATTTCGGCAGGATCCTTTACTTACTTTAGTTCCCGGCATGTCAACTTCATCTACGTATTTGTCTTCATCTTCTTCTTTATCGTCGTCCTCCCGATTATCGTCATCTGAAGCAAAGAATTAAATAATACACATACAACTATACTAATATAATAAAAGCGAAAGCGAAATAAAATAAAATAATTAAATTTGACAGAAAAGTAAACATTACCCTGGCCCTGGGGATGGACATCCCCGGGGATGGCTACTTGAAAACCGGGTGGAAGCCGCGGGCAGAAGCTAGTATAAGCAGAAATCTTTTAACCACTAACTACTACGCACAAGCTAAGCAGAGCTTGGGGCTGAATGGAATTCTTGGTCAAATATCTACAAGTCGCAGAGATTGTTAAGTAAAGGTTAAGATGAAGTGGGACCCAAAACCCAGGTTCTGGTCTGTACGAAAAATCCATTTTAAGGCAAGAAAACACTATTTTTTTAAATCTTTTTAGATGATTCTCGAAAGTTTAGGATTTTAGTTAGTGCGATATAAGTTGAAACACGATTGACTCAACTTGACTCGATAGAAAAAATCGCAAAGTTTCCTCTAAATTTTCGTTTTTACTACGGAAAACCAGTTTAATTTGCTAGTTATTTAAAATATTTTAATGAAATGTCGTCTAAAAAATACTTAACTAAACACTTAAGAGCAACATAGTTTTATTTTTTTTGCGAAAGAGTATTATTATATTTATTATAGAGCAATATCAAATTTATAAATAAAAAAAAGCAGTGAAATTGCGCGCGGGTCGATTCTCGCCTCCCTTTCTCGCCTTCACCGCGCGGTGTTCGCTCGTCCTTGTCTCGAAAAAGCGAACCCACTTCGACTTAAGGTAAAGATGTGTGAACTTAGTCGCCGTATTGGTGATACAACAGTATTGATTAACAGTAAAGCTTTATGAAATCTTAATCAAGTTTGATTGGTATGAATAGTATTTATGTAAATTAAGTAAATAAATAATGTTGGACTACTAGCAGCATCAGCTAGCCCCAAGCTAAGCAGAGCTGGTGTTATGAGAACTATATAACTTTTACTCATAACACAAGCTCTGCTTAGCTTGGGGCTAGATGATGCTGTGAGAATTCTTCAGCATTATTTATTTATTATATACATAAGAGGCGAAACTAACGGGTTGGTTGTCAAACCAGGCCTAAATCACAGTAGGTACTCATGTGATCCCGTGGTAAATAACTTGAATTAGGAACCTACTTAAAATTTCAAATGCATTGTCATTTGAAGTCACACAAAATTTGTGCGATATCTCAGGAACCTTGCGGTCTATTGAAATGACTTATGTTTTGATTCGTAGGTTATTACTAATTATTTGGTTCCTTAGACCAGTTTCTTCATAAGTTGTGTTAGTTGCTTATAAAAAAGCATAATAAATATTTTCGCACTTGTGCCGCCGTCTCAAAAACGCACGATCTGTGTTAAATCCTATACTTATCCTTTTCTACCACTTTATACAATGCACTATTTTTTATTTGCTTTGGGTGGCTTATGTGTTACTGCGGCCATGATAGGCCTATTGTGATCGAAACACATCATCATATGCATGTCCACGGCTGGACATAGGCTTCTCCTAAGGAGCGCCATAGCGCCCCGTCTTCAGCTTGCCGCATCCAGCATGTGCCTGAATTCTTTCGCAGGTCGTCATTCCACCTGGCGGGAGGGCCACTACACTGCATAGATAGATATTTTTATATAAACCAAGCAACAAACACAATCCTTACCTTGCTCCAAGTTCTTTGCCCTCAACTCTCTCTTAGCATCCTCGACCTTCTGATACTCCTCTATAATAGCCTTGTGCTGCGAGGGGTCATAGCCATTCCATCGGTCTCTCTTGCCATCGTAGCTGAGGTTCAGAGTGGGCTGGGCAAACTCGTCTGATGCTATACCGGCGCTTGTGAACTTTGCACCAATCTGATTCAATAAAGTGATAATTTTTTTAGTAGAATGAAGATTTTCAAAACACTTAACACTGTAAACGAGCTTCATATCAAATTATTTTTGTAAAAAACAAACTTTAAGCTATATATTTACTAAATTTTTCCAGGATATTAGATAATTTGGTTTTTGCTCTTAATTGAACACTGCTGATTCTGTCTTCTTAATTAATTTACTTAATACTATAAATATTATCACTATTTATGGATGTTTTATAAGTGGTTTTATTTGTGTATAGACAAAGTTAAGGCAGAAAAATGATAATCATGAATTAAGAAGCTTGGCTAAAAGAGGGTTTATTCTCACCTTTCTGGGTCTTTCCAAGCAATCTTTTTTCTTGTGTGTCACTGCCCCGCAGTTTTCACAAGCTCCTTTTCTGAATTTTGTTACTGTTTTAGCCTGGAAGATAAATTTGATTATGAAGTTAAGAATGTATATATACAGTGTGTTTTCAAAATAGTGCACAAATGTGATCATCAGTGAACAAACCTTATATCTTATAAAGATAGCCTATTACTCCATAGATGATTACATTAATGATGTAAATGCTTATATTAGACTAAGGTATGCAAATAATAATATAATTAGTTTATAAGTCATATATACTAGTGGTTTATTTTCCACACCTTCAAACCCTAACATTTTCTAATCAAAAATCCTGACATGGCACAACAAATCCTGTCCATCTGGATAACCCTAACTTTGCTCTCATTCTTCCACTGCTGCTGGGAAAAAGCCCCTAATTACCTATCTCATTGGCTTCACCGATATTCTAACATTATAGGAATTAACATGTTATGAAAATGGACTTACAGTGTCGACTCCCTTGTTATAATATGTGTCAAGTTTTGTAAACCCAGCCTCCCTGTCTTCCTGCGGCCTCTGATGCTTTAAGGTAGGCCCTGCAGTGCCGTAATACCAGGGCGCTGATGAGATGTACTGTGGTATGTGTGGGTTTATATCTTTGCCTGTGAATTACAGAAAAACTTGTAAATAATAATAAGGTAGGTAATTACCAGTTTGATGTCGGACATTTACTTTACATAAGAATGAATAGTAAAAGTACACAAAGTCATATGCATATGCAAGTTATAGATATGGCTTGCTGCTTCACGCACATTTTAGATAGTGGTTATATTTATCCCATAGAAATCAATTTATTGGATAAAGAGTGACTTTGTGTTATTCCAGATCTAGACCTACAAATTTCAGCCCATACCCTAGTGCAGTAGTTTTGACGAGAAGAAGTAACAAACACACATCTACCCATCCTACAGCCATTCTCATGAAATAATTTTGTAAACAACTCACAACACAAATCCAAAATTCTTGTTTTGAGGTTGGAATTGAATTAAAATTGCAGCATAAGTGGGACAGAGTTCAAATCGACAAGTACTGCAAATTTGTTCAAAAGGTGCAATAGTAAGATGGGTGGCGGCAATATTTACAAACACTATATCTTCAGTTTGGGCAGACTTTAGGCGCCTATCACATATAAGAAAAGTGTGATGAAGAAGTGTTACATTTCAAGATCTCGCCTCACCAATTAGATGAAAATCACGAGCACAGCGCGAGTTCCATCACGGGTATGACAAGAATGGTAAACAATCTTTTACATCTTACAATAAATGAATTTTAAAAGCTTTTCTCGCGTATTTTGTGTGAAGTGAGTTTAAATTACCTGTTTCATCGACAGCAGCGGGTGCTGTACCAGCTTTACGGGCTTCTTCCAACTCCTTGGCCTTCCTCCAATCTTCTCTGGATTTCTTCTTGGGCTCGTCATCCTCATCGCCCGCATCGTCTTTGGTTCTCAGTATTTGCGAGACCGCTGTGCGTGCGACCCCTGCCATTGTCGCAGCTTAATCGAACGCAATTAGGTCTGGGTCATCAGGGAAATCCGGAAATAAAATAAAATGCAATGCATGTACCTAACTAATCAAAACAAGCAGCGATCACGTAAATTACAACTTAACCATCTAACAGGAAAGAAGTATACTACGTTTATACGGGGCACTCCCATAGACAAGATTTCGACACTAAAAAGCTCACATATCAAGAATGACAGCTTTTTTTTTTAATTATTTGCTTAGTCGTTATTTGTAGGTTTGGATTGCATAGCATTGTTTCAAACAATTTGTTTGACGGAACGTTTTGGTTTGAAGACTCACTCGCATAAAATTTTGCACCTTTGCACCAAAATTAACTCACAAACTATTGGTGAAGTTCCTGAAGACTCAATCCTTGCAGTCTGTCTATCACTATTGATGCAACGTGACAACTTTTCGAGTTGTCTTTTTTGGGAACTCTATCACTATCACAACACAGATAGCACTATTTGTACATATTGCAAGATGTTACTGCAGCTTTCAGAAGTTGCGAGAAGAATTTTAGGGAGCCAAATACGAACGAGCTCGACGCAAACAAACAATTCAAACAAAGTAAACAAACATAGCAAACCCAATATGGCGTCGGTTGTCACTGATTGATCAGAGACGAGAGAAAAGAAGTGTAAAGGAAGGGGGTGGGAATTGTCATATTTGATATGTGAACCCGTAGACAAGACCATAGACATAAAGTCCATTATTTTTGTTCTTAGAGGAAGAAGGGTATAGAGCTCTTGTATATGCCCATCTCATTCACACAAGAGAGAGATCAAAATATGCTGATAGCCTGAGAAAAAATGAGATAGAATGAGTCCTATTCCTATTTCATCCGCGTGGCCAGTTTTTTCATTGTTTAGCTCATCTAAGCAATGATATTATAATATAAATGAGGTAGATGTCGCACTATCGCGTGAAAACTGAGGCGGCCAAATTAAGACAATTGTCGTAATTTTGATTTAGTCGAATAACAGCTGCTAACGAGTGACCGCGCGTGACTTTGTGCTTTTTATATGCCTAGCTGTGTGTTCCGACAATGCAAAAACTATGGTACAAAGGTAAAAAAGGATGAAGGAGTTACGTACCACACGTAAGTATATAAAACACCTCATAATTTACGTTTTATTTCGAAATTACAGCAAATTATCGGTATATAATCAAATATTTTAAGTGATGCTAAAAAGGGATAGAGAATATTGACGACAACCGCAGCGCGATAGGGACAGATAGCGTGCGCCGGGCGTGCGTCATAGAGTAATCAATCAGAAGTATTCAGAAGGGATCTCATACTCGTAGGCACAAAATTTACTTTAATAGCATAGCACTAAACATCATTCCTCTTTATAATATTATTATAGATAAAACACTCACTGATGGATGACTATGTAAATATTTACTTACGTGTACTCGTGAAGTTCATTTAAAAATATTACAAGAGCAAGTTTAATCCATTAAACTTAACAACTTTCCCCAAAGAACTTAGAAAAAATAAATATTGCAGCTATCATACCATACTTAGGTATTTCATCAGCAGGGCGCGCGGTTTTGTTTGAACAATAAAATATTTTTGTCATCTGTTAGTCTATTCTCAGAACAATGTTAATAGTTTCATTGACTAAACATTTACTTAGAATGTTTCAAACGAATAATAATACCTTTCTAAGGTAATGTCTCATATGTTCCTTGAAATTATATACTAATATTCAAACAAACAAATTGTTTCATTAAATGTCCCTTCTGTAACAACGTTTCTCCTAATCTATGTGGCTCTCGCGGATTTCAAGCGCAAGTCTAAACAGATAGCTATCCCTTTCTATATCATTTGTATTGTATTATCTGTCGCATTCATTGTTGTAACCTATGGATACGCGAGAGGTAGGTATGCATATGTCGTAGAGGACCTAAATCTGAGCACCGCGCAGTATGAATATACGTCATCTATAGTAATAGTAAAACATCATTGCATCTAAGTGCTAAACAAATATGCCAGGCACTTCGATGGACTTCAACACAGTATTTGTTTATTCGACCTTTATAATGTTTTTTGCTAATTAAATGTGGTAAAGTGACTCTGCGGACATTCCTGCATCTCACAACAATATATACCTGAAGCAAAGATGATGTGATGCAATGTTATTTGATGTTAAAGTGAAGGTCAACGAAAAGTGCCAAATTTATCATTCCACTTGTAAGTACAAGTTCGTTTGACTTAAAAAAGGTTCAAAACTTATTGATTCATAGATTTCCATTGAGAAAAGGCTCAAAAATTATGTTTTGTGCTAATTCTAATGAACATAACCTAAAATTACGAAAATTTAGGGTTGCCTGCACTCGACAATAAAATTCCCCAAACATGGCGCAAAATATTCTCAAATACTTACATCCACATTAACTTAAAATATGTTTTTATTTTTTACAGATTTCCCAAAAACAATGAACTGTCTCGTAGTAATGAAAACGTCTGCTTTAGATAGATAGAAGCCCCACGGTTCGCAAAAATTTGGGAACCCAAAAAAAAACAAGAATTTGTATCAAACCATTCATGAAAATGTTTTCATAAAAAGAAACAGCGAACATATCTGTTCCCTCGTGCTGTTACAAGACTGGTAAGTAAAATAAATAAATACATAACTAATGGCTCAGTGCAACAGTGGTTGAAAGTTTTTTTGAGACTTGGATTAAACAATATTCTTACCTACTTTGTGTTTTAGTCTACCTACCTTCCATTCAAATCAAATTCAAAAATATTTTTATGGTATTGGGATTTGGTGTAACTAATACTTGCCATATATAAACTAGGTACTATATTATGTATATAATATTCATATTTCCTTTAACATTTTATTTCAGGCATGTAAGATAAATACTACGGGAAATGTACGTGAAGGAAATCATGAAAACTTTGTGTTTGTAAGAGAAATACAATCCAGTACACACATACAACCACACAGTGTAAATTAATAAACACGTACAGTTTAATAAAGTGTACGTACAATATTATGAATTATGTGCATATTATATTATTATCAATAAATAGTATTTAGTACTAATATGCAGTTGATTTGTGATCCTATGATTTGTGGAGAATAAATATTGATATAACTATCTTAAGAATCAAAAAAGTCATTATTACATAATAATATTTGTATAAATAAGCAAGGACGTAGGTAATACTGTGTTTGAGATATAAATAGTGTCATTTATTTGTTTTCTCTGAACTTTTATCTGAAGTAGGTAGGCCTACAATGTAAAAATGCTTTTGAATTTCTTGTTCTGGTTGTCTTATCTTGGCAATTCCTGTGTAATATTAAATACTTAGCAGAAATGTGATTTCCAAAGTGCAATTTTTATTGTAAGTCTGTGCCTGTTTATCGTGTTTGAATGGATTCCCTAGCAATAATATTTTTTTCAAAATTATTTGTATAAGTTAATATAGTAAATAAAGTAAAATATTTTAAAGAGTTTGAAATTATTTCTTCACGTAGCTAGTAGTATAAGAAGCGGTGGTAATAAATTTAAGAAAATAAAATTGATACCTAAACGTAGTTTTATTTCAATGCTCAGTTTACCTATTCCCGCATACTAAGGTAGGTACTTAATTAAATAAATTTTAGGAATCCGTAGTCAGCAGTGGACTGGTATAGGCTGATGATGATGATGAGGGGTAATGCTTATAATCCTCACGCTGGGCATGCGGGTTGTGAATCGCAGTTCGGTTCGGTGGTAGATCTATTCTGCAAGAGGCGCTGCTGCCCGCCCCCCGGTGTATGCCCCTTAGTCGCCTCATACGACACCCACGAAAAGAGTTCGGTTAGTGCAAATTCTAAGCCATACGGCTCTACCAGACATGAAATTACGAACCTAGTCAGGGTAAAAAAAATTGCATGGCAACACCACTTCGAATACTCTGTCTCTTTTCACGGCCACGCATGCCAACCATCTAGGTATAATTCATCTAAGTTTTTGTTCGATGATAACCTGCCGTGGAGTATAACTTGATATTATATAAAATAATATATTATAAGATATTATAGGGAACCACAGATGTACTAGCCGTTCACAGAGTGCGGGAGGTGAGTGAGTGAGTGTAGCTTAGATGAATGTGTAGTGTGCTTTAGTACTATACTTATAACTAAGATACTTATAAATCTGTGGTAGTGTGTAGTCACAGAACAATAATTAATTATTACTCTCACTCTCACACCTATCACAGCAAAAATCTGCGAGAAACACTGGTCCATAGAAAACTATACTCCTAGCGGAGCACTGGTCACACTGGCACCTACGGATGACTTTTTTTTGTGGTTTTGATTTTTGTGCATTCCAAGCAATAAAACTAGGTAGGTACCTAGCGAAAAAGTAATTTGCCGCAAAGCGTAAACCATTAACTATTATTAATTTATTAATGATAAAATAAAATCAACTTGGTAGTTACAAAATTTTGTATTTAGGTAGGTACACCTATGCTCCAAAATAGTAGTGGATCGAAGTTGGTTTATAGTTTCAATTCATGGCTGGTGGATGGCTGGTGGCACCTTATGAGTGCCATCGCCATGTGTCCGTGATGGTAGCGTACACATAACCGAATTCACGTTTGTTGTTATGCCTAATATATAGCGTGTATATAGAGTATAACTAGTGCAAAAGTAAAATAAATAGCGCCTCCTTGGTTTAAGAAATAATGACCATTGTTTGTGGGTACGCCAGCATAACGTTATGCTAGCGTACACACGACCGTTCTCAAAAACGGCTTATATTATAGCAACAAAATTTATACACAATAATAGAGTATAAATATCGTTTCAGCTATGCAAAATTTCATAATGATTGCTCTCATAAGAACAGAGATATGGAACAAGTCTATAAAATAACACCTGAGCTGGCGTTATGCTAGCGTACCCATTAAAAACCGAAATAGTTCCTATAGAAAACGAGGTTCTCTTAATGTAAATGTTATATGCTGTTATATGTATAAATAGAGTGTGAAATCCTCTTTCTCCCAGTAGTCATACTTTATGCAAATTCGTAATCAAACACTATAAAAAGTTGATGTAAAGTTCTAGGAACAAATTTGTTGTGGTAGTTACTGTCGCAAACAAAAAATAAGTTATTAGGTGAATCAATACACCGAACAATGTAGAAGATAGTAATAATTAGTCGTTTTGTTACTATAAATGAGCTGTCACGAGTATTTTTATCTATATTTAGCTTCATATAAAGCAAATTTTGTCAGAAGATACTCATTTCTAATAGGCAACAGTCACAGACCGCCTTCCTTGTGTAGTTGTAGTTCAAAGCAATGAGTAGGTATTCAATAACTACGTAAGAGTTCAAAGCCGCATCTCGGTCTCGGCATGGTCTCGGCACATATAGACCGGACGCAAGGACGCGGCGGCGGCGGCGGGGCGGGGGATGAGGAAGCTCGTTCCCTCAGCTCGTTCCGGTGGTAGGTATAGGCACAGACAAGTTTATATAACTTGTCTGTGGTATAGGTGATGATGTGTCTAGGGTTTGCACTAGGTATTCGTTAAATTTTGCTATTCGAATAAAATGAATACTTCAAGAGCTAAATATTCGAATATTTTTTTAATATTGATTGAAAAAAATACGAAATCTATTCATTCACACAGTTTTAAGATCAGAGCAGCTAGACTTGGGTTTGTTTTGATTGCAGCATAATTATATTCAATTAAAACCAAGTATTTCAATTAGCTTTAGTGTTAATTAATAAAAAAACGCATTTATGATTTAAAAGAGATAACTAAGTTAAGTCTCCGCTTAGGAATATTAATGATTTGGTGTGTTGGAACTCCGAAGGTCGCGCCGCCGTACCATCTTCGCAATTCGCTTGTCCTCTCAGACGAAGTCGCTTGGATGGTTTCCCGTCTTCGTGTCATCAACCCGAGAATCTCTGCCAAGAGTTTGGATTTCCTGCCAGTACGCTGCTGTTTACAAAACTTGATGACCTCGTTCCTCAGCGTTTCGAACAGATTGTGTAGGATCTAGTCAACGTCATCAATGGGTTCCAAGTTCCAACGCAACAAATCTATCACCGAGAAGCTGCTAAAACTTGTGCGATGGCAGCCTGAGGTAGCCCGGTGATTCCTAGCACGACCTGCCCCGCCGGCCGTTACCATGGCCAGGAATAGCGAGGCGGCCGGGAACTGGGGGCCATTTCATCGTTCGTGTCGTAATTGGGGGTAATGCCCATAATCCCCACGCTGGGCATGAGGGTTAGGGATCGCAGTTCAGTGTTGATGTTGTTCTGCAGGGGGCGCTGCTACCCGACCCCCAGTTTGTGTCCCTTAATCGCCTCCTACGACACCCACGGGAAGAGTTGGGTTGGTACTATTCTAGGCCGGTACCACACAGTCACAAGGTCGTTTTGGATGTACAGATTCGAAAAACGACAGACCATCTAACTGTCTACATGGAGATCATATCTTCGGTGCTATCTTCAGATTTGAAATAATCCGTGGGTCCCTGATTCTTCTTCTGTACGTCCTCGGTACCTATTCCCTTTGCTGAATGAGTACAAACAAGAACACAACGTGGTGGGACTCAGCTCAGAGCAGGGCCTGAGTGCCACCACGTTGTTTGGACACAGATAATTATTCAAAAAAATGAAAGTGCATGTGTAGATTATTATTATTATTACTTTATTAACTATTCGAATATTCGGATAATTTAAATGAATTATTCGAATTTGAAATTGGAGCGGATATTCGAATAAAATGAATATTCGAATTGCAAACCCTAGATGTGTCCCGTGTACGTTAATACACACACGCTTATGCCCGCGGCTTTGTGCGCCTATTTTCGCTACAATAATGCGCGGCTATGAGACCTGTCCGATGCTAGTAGAGGGGATTTTGCTCAGGTACAGTCGCACTCAGAATCCTAATCTATATATACTTATTATAATAAATGTGTCTGCGTACACATGTACCTACACTGAATGTTTGTTACCACGTATCTCTGTAACTACTTAACTATGGAAAATTATTATTCCTTTGTTCGATTCACTCAAAACTCGGTAGGTACCTATAAATAAACTACAAAATAAATAATGTACGTACAAATAATTTGTATTTAAAAAGAAATCTTCCTTGCTTCGCACATTCATTTTCAACTTATGCACTCGTGAGTACTTTGGTTGGACCACAGCGTAGGCGTGTGCGTGGGCTGCGGGGAACTTCACACGACTGAATACTCACGCATGCGCGGGCGGACGCCATACCCGTGGCCATACCTCGCCTCGCACCATGATGATGATGATGATTAAAAAAGCTTTTTTCGCGTAAACCATATCCATTCTTCTCTTCCAAGATCTTACGCCTAATTCAAACTTTTAAGCCCATCCATATTATTCTGTTAAAATCATGAAATTCTAATTCTAATATTCAAACAAAAACTAATAATCAAGTAATATTTAATTATTATTTCAATACTAATAATATACTGTCATAATTATAACTGTAAATATATTTAATCTTATAGGTAAGTACAATATAACTCTTGATCAACAATAATTTAGTGTTTTCAAAAACTAAAGACTTCAAATTTAAAATTGGATTAGGAGGCATTATGGAAGTCGTTAAACCCGTAACTTCGATAGCGCGATCTAATTTTTCTAGTGGTGACATCGAGCTTCAATGACATTATGGATGACCCGACTTACCCCTCGTATTTACAAACAAACATGTTTACAACTAGTTGCAGACAAAACTTGTCAAATACTTGGCTCAAATATTCTTTCGTTCACACTGCGTAGCCAACAAGTGTTCGACAAGTATAGAATACATCTTCGTTTACTCTTATATCTAAGACATGTTTTAAACTGGTCCGATAGATTGACAGCGTTCTCTCTACAAAAAACAGGCGTGTTTTAGATAAGTAGTGTACTAGTTAAAAACAAGTTTTAACTCAATCCATCCTCTTAGATGTTTAAAGCTTTTTACATTTTACAACAAGTATCAATAAACATGCCCAAAACGTGTATACAACTAAAAGTTCACAAAGACATGTTTCATACAAGTTTTGTATAACACATGTTTTAAACGAAACGAGTGAGAACAGCAAACGAAAACACTACACAAAACTTGCCAAATTACACAAACAAACACTACACAAAAATTTGGTAAAACGGGTGGGTTAGAAAAATGACCGTTATAGCGGAAACGATTACTTATAAGCATAAACCGACCTCAAAATACAACAACGTAATAATCATCAAAATTTATTATCGATTGGTGATATCACCAAAATTTATTTGATTGTTTTTTAAGTTTTACGGGATTAATAATAAATTCCTTAGATTTAAGTTTAATGGGACCACAGACCATCCTGGGATAATTCTCTATCTATACCGTAGTAAAAGAATCAACAAAATTGATTAACCACTGTAAAAGTATGATGTGGAAAAGATGGTACATACATCATCTGGTGGAGAATAGCGGCCTGCAGACAAAGGTTCGGACCGCGCATCTGGGACTGTGTTCCAAACCGCGGATGGATCCGTGCGGTTTTGACTGCGGATCAAAATGTCGTGCTAATTACGATTAAAAATGTGTTCACGGTTTGGAACGGTGGTAAATCTTTAATATAATGACAAACGATCCTTACTGTGCGTGTATATTGATTTTCAAAAGTTTCGACTGCAGTTGACTGGCGTGTGGAACGTTATAAATTTTAAAAGTTTTGCCTTAGGATCGAACTGTCAGTCCCGCGCATCTACACGTACGTTTCGAAGCGCGGGATGGAACGGCACGTGCGGTTTACCGCGGTCCGAACTTTACGTGTGCAGGGCGCTAATGTCCATCGAATTTTGAGACTGGAAATATTAGCAAATTTTTTAAATAGCTCTACCTACAGGTTTCGTTGTTTTTCACTAACACTGCGTGTACTGCAGATTTTGCCTATCACCACGTACTTGTTCAAGACCCCGTCCAAATGTTTAAAATTCACCTCCCATAAAAAAACATGTTTGTTCGGAACCCAATGAGTTTCTATAGATCGATCTTCCACTCCTATATAAATTCGCACACCCACTGTTAATTCAGAGCAGAGCCGTATTAAGTTAAGATTCAAATAGAGCCCCTATATTGAACAATTATTGAACGTAGGGTGTTAACTACTAATCATTAATTCACTATCAAATTTAAGAATTATGACCTGCCTGTCGGAATGTCAGTGAATTACCACGACCGTTCACTGTAAGATGTCCCATATGGGAAATTTTACGGTGAGCGGTCTGTAGGTACATACCTACATTATATTTAAGTGACAACATGAATTCTACAAAACATTGTCGGTGGTTTGGTTTGGTGATCTTGCTTCACCATTTTAAGAGTTCGTAATTGGAAAAAACGGTCAAATGTGGAAAGCGTTCGATGAAAAAAACTGGACTTAGCGTTTTTCCAGTATCAACTTTAAGTAGCCAGAATTTTCAGAATAATTTTAAGAATAATAAATAGAAACAGTTGCGACACGTTGAAGCTGTGCTGTTGCATACATGTGAAAAAAGGGAAAATAGAGCTCTATTGAAACCCAACCTAAGATTAAAATCGAGCTGATCAGCTTCTTAAATTTGAAGCTTTTGAACTACAAAACGACATGGCGTAACACGGTCGTAAAAACGATTTATTAACTGTCTAGCTTCGACAAGCATGCCCTTGCTAGGAGGCTGATCAGTGGCTCCATTATTTGTAAGTTTATGTGCTACAACTCGCGCGTACAAGTTAATTAAACCCAAGTGTATATTATCTAGAGCTGCTTAACAGCTACAGCTTGCGTCGAGTCCTAGCACGGTGGTAAGAGGGCCGCGGCACGTGGACACGCTCGCTGCTGTCGCCAGCTTGGCTCGTGGACTCTTCTAACGGTTCGGCGCGAGGCGTGAATAGCTTGCGGCGACTCCTGAGCACACTGAAAAAAAAAAACATTTAATTAACATGACTGCCATACGCCTGAAGACGTGTGGGCAGACAGGTATTATGGCGTGACAAGGTACCAAGCGCCAAAGGGTTAAAATTATTTCGAATGATTTCGCGGCTCCCTTCGCTCGGCATTGATTCTATAGTATTGTCTTTTGTCACCCTATGTTGTTATTCGCAACAAAAAACAACCATATAATTGGTATTAGCTCATTATTTAAGCTTTTTTGTTTTGTTAAGTATGCCTAACTATTCTGAAGCGTCTAAAACTACATAATTTTTTTTAACAGTTTCGGGGCTAACTTTGCTCGATAGAAAACCACCCCTGGTACCAACCCAAACTGCGCCCCGCCACTGACATTGGGTCCCTGATAATATAGATTTCAGCTGCCTTAGGACCAAGATGCGTGGAGAGATTGTACCCAGACAGATTGTAGTCACACTAGTATTATTTCCATAAAAACAACGCGTGTGAAGCCGCAGGCAGATGCTAGAAAACGAAATAAAAAGGCAGTGCGTCGAATTGGGACTCGCGCACTCTGGGATCGGTTCTATATTTTACAGCTATCCTGATGGACATCTACCTCCATAGATAAATGTCTTATTGGCTTGGCTTTTTATGGGGTACTGACATAATCTTGATGATGTTCTAATTTGGACACGATTGCGCAAATACTCTTACTATGCCTTACCTCTTCGATGGGCAGCTTTGTATCTCCGTCAGCGGTAGATTCTCTTCTCCCAGTATTTTTTCCGGCGAAGGTATGTCTTTCACATCTTTCTTCACCGCTGGTAGACCAAGAGTTATGTCTGAGAATTCCTTCTTCAAATTACCGATATCCCACTTTTCCTCGAAATTAACGTTCTCAATTTCATTCTTCCGTCTGCGTAGCCGCAAGCTGCGTAAGATCTTCTTGCTTTCGCATTTCGCTGTGCATACTGAGAGAACCTCTTCCGTATTGACCTTTTCGTTTGGTGTGTCCAGCACGTATTTATTTCTGTGTCTCAAGTTGTACTTGAGACCACTCTCTGATTCATTAGCGTTGTTCTGCATGTTTTTTTTGTCAGATTCGGGTTTTGCAAAAACATCTTCATCTACATTTGAGTTTTTGATATTCGCGTCAATTTCTTGACTGGTTGCAAGTAAGTCGAATTCCGTAAGCCGTTCTGTCGATAAATCTTTATAGATATTTTCAAACTCTTCAATCGTGTTGTCCTGTTTATACGTTACGTTTAGTTCTGCAGGTCTATCCTCAAGGTTTATAGTTATTTTTGGGATGTTTTGAATATTCTGTTGCTCAGTTTCATCAACAGATAATATTGAATTTAGTTTTATACCTTGTTTGTTTCTCATCTTTTGACTTAAGACAAGCTTGTCTATGGACTCTCGAACGTCTTCTATATTGTATTTAACTGGCGTGGGAGCTATCTCCTTAGGTTTTAGTTGAGGAGATTCGAACCCTTCGAATACGTCGATAGATTCATGTTTTTTGGCAGGTTTGTTTATTGATGAGAGAACTTCAAGTTTAGCAATGTTTTCCCCCAAAAGTTTCTTCATAGTGCTTGGCTCAATAGGTTCACTATCACCTAATACTATTGACGGCGATCTGTCGTGGTTTTTTCTTACGCTGGATATTATATCAGCTACCACTTTGATAGGTGCGGTCCCAGTCACTTCAATGTTATCGAAATAAGTGCGCTTTTGTAAAACCGGCTTTGTAATCAAATTTTCTACTTCATTAGTATTATTTATTTCGATATCTTTGACTTCTTTCATTTTTTTGTATGATTGTGCACTAGTTGATGCTCTTTCCATATCAAGTGTTTCTCCAAATGCATCTTTAGTTTTATTATGACTGATCATCATTTCGGTTTCATCCGGTTTTACACTGACATGTAAGATAGAGGCATCAAAGAAGGTTCTTTTTTCTTTTAACAGCTTAATATCCCCAAAAAAGTCCTGTCGAACTGTTTCATCTTTAGACTCTAGCGACGCTTTTTCCAGTTGTTCAAATTGTCTCAATGAGCAATTGCTTGCGTTACTATTTGTAGATTTTTTCAAAGATTGTAAGATTTTACTAACTAGTATTTCCGACATCTTTGTTGGTGGTAAAATTTCTTCGGAATGTCTTCTAGTGGTGATTTCATTAGCTGTTGTTTTGTTTTCAACCATTTCTTGCATTTCTTCGTCAATGCTGGTATCGATAGCCGATGTTCGTGAAAAATAAGTGTCTTTAGGCGAATCTGCTTCTAAATCTCTTATCCCTTTGTCACCATCAACTTTTTCATCATCACTCGAATTTATTTCCGATTTTCTCACAAAATAAGTACCTCTTACCTCCTTTCTTATCTCAATACTTTCATTTGGACCATTATCTTGCTGAAAATCAGATATTCTCGTGTCAATTAAACTATTAGCATTAGCATCTACTGCAGCTTCGTCAAGGCTATCTGTTACAAAGTCTTGTACATAGTATGTTTCTCTGATAAACGGATTAGCATCAACTTCCTTTGCAAATTTTGCTCCACTGTGTGATAAACCTGTGTTACTTTCTCTAGTATTGTGCTCTGGATCATTATTACCGTTAAAGGTGTTGCTCATATCATTTTTGCTATCAACAGTGATACTTAAATCTGTATTATTTTTATCTCTCTCATCACCGGTTTCATAATCAGAGTTTTTTGAGGTTTCGTTTTTGATTGAATCTGTTGATTTATCACTTTCATTGACATTATCATCAGGTTCATGTATGCAATCGGTGACAGTGACAACTTGTGATTGGTTGATGCCTTCCTTTTCAAACGACGGTTCTCGCCTTTGGTTAGGAGGTTCATTTCCTTCATCCTCACTGTCCGTTACTACAATTTCTTGTTCTTTTTCAGGGTCTTTGCCGGTCTTTTCTGTAATATCAAACAAGTGCGTTTATTTAAAGGTTCAGTCATCTAGGCAGTAGAGTCTAAACAAATAAATAAAACTTACATAACAAACTCACTTCAAGAGTTAGTTATGTCAAAATAACCGTTCTGTATTTGAATTTACATTGTATGTATATGGTATAAAAAACAGATTTTAAAATATTGTCTTTATGTTTCTTTATTTGACTTAATGTCCGAAAAATGTCCTGGCTGGAACTACATTGACGTTACTTTCACGGGCTTACGTTATAACTTAGGCTACTTAAAGCTTAGACAATGACGAGTACCACGTAAAAAAACGCACGCTATCCGAGGGCATTATCTATTTGAATAATAATAATTATTATTTTATGATCATCTTTCGTCTTTACCTAGTCAGAAATTAGGCCGACAAAATTGCTTTATTCAAACTTTGGTATATGCAAAACGAGACAATTATTCATTACGGATATAAACGGGTTAACTATGAACCTTATTTGTGTTGGAAGAACACCAACGTTTCATCCCTTAACGAGGGACTTCTTCAGGGTGAGTGCGGTTCTAGACGCGCGCGTTCCGCATCCCTCCGAGCACACATATGAGGCAATTATTGTTCAATTGTGCAAAAATAAATTTTAAGATCTATGAACGAAGTTAAGCAACAAGAAGCCTATTTTAATTCTGCAAAAAGCAATGGTTTTTTTTGTTGCCTTTTTTTGCAATTAGGATAGTTTGCTGGGTAAAATATTTAATTTAATTATATTTAGTCCATCAGCTAGATTATCATTAGAAATTGGACATGTATTTTTTCTTTTGTCAATAAAAAAACAATTTGTTGTAATTATTTTTAGCTGTTAAATAAATAATGTGTAGTCTATGTCATGCCAAAAAATAAAACAAAAATATACAAAGATTCATAAAAAATTTAGGACGTCGCGTGACGTTACGCGGAACTTTAACTGGCTAATCTTGATATTTTTTTTGTTAATTAACAAAAGAAAAAAAAATTTACAATATCGACGACCTCTGTGGCGCGGTGGGCGAAGGTCCGCCTGCGACGCAAGAGGTTGCGATTTGCGGGTTCAATTCCTGCCTTGGGACAAATATTTGTACGATCTGCAGCTATTTGTTCCGGGTATTCTGGTCGTATTGTATTATGTATATCAGTTATCTAGTATCCATAACACAAGTGGGGATAGATAATGCTGTGTGAATTATTCAGCATTATTTATTATTATCTTCTGACTATTTATTTATATTTATTATTATCATATATTATCTCTAACTGACGGACTAATAAGAATTAGGAAACTAGCCTATTGTTACTCTAGTGCAAAAAACTGGACCCCCTAGCTTGGGCGCCCCATGGCTCACCTCACAGGGTACTTCCAGTGTGTTTGTTATAAACTAGTCCAAGTATTAGAACACCAATCAGCCGAAACGAAACACGCAATTTGGTGTTGGATATTCTTGCCAATAAGTAGGTATAACAGAAATTCGATTACCATCTCGTTCGCGGAGACAGGCCCGTAGATGTTTGTTTTCAGCTTCCAACCGGGATCGCTCCCGAGTCTGCTCGGATAGTTTGTTCTGAACACAAACAACATAATTGGATTAAATAAAAAAAGTAAAAACAGATTTAAAATTTCTTAGTATTTACACTGTTTTTAAGGTTCCATACCTCAAAAGGAAAAATCGTTTAAGAGCGGGCCTAATGCAAAAAATTGTGAAAAGGATAGGCAAAGGATTTCGCGTTCATAGGAGCGGGACAGAGTAAAGCAACGTCAGTGCAAAAAACAAGTTTTTGCTTCTTTTCTATTAATGATTCAAAATTTAAGCATTAAATAGAAAAACTACACGATTACTTAAATAAAACATTAGTCTGGCTATGTAATTCGTAAAAAATAATATGGTGTTGGCGCTGAGAGCATTTCAATTAAAACAGTTTATTTAAAGCGATTTTTTTTATAAGATATAATATTTTGTAAAGAAACCAGTTTTATTTTCAAAATTCTATTCGATTACTCGACTTCTATGGGTTTTTCCCATACCTATCGTATTTTTTTATTAGAATATGTAAGTTCGTTACCGTATGTAAGGGTTGATTTTTTACTTGATTTTTGCATTAGGCGCACTCTTAAGGGTTACTCCGTTATAGGACCACTTCGTAGTCCGCCTGTCAACCCTCTTTTCTCAGAAACGCGTGGAGGTATCGAGTTGAAATTCACATCATATACTGAGGTTCGTAACCTCTTGGAGCCGCGATATAAATCAAACTTCACGTCAACGCAATCAAAAGTTACAGCCGTTTATGCCCAACTCTTGAATTTTCCTATGGAATCACATGCACACAAAACCTATAGGGTACTTCCCCTTGACCTAGAATCATGAAAATTGGCAAGACGTAAGGTCTTGTAGCACAAGTACCTAAATGAAAAACGTAAATTTGTTGTTAATTCACAAAAAAACAATAGGGTTTCCCTTGACCTTCCCGTTGACCTTGAATCATAAAATTTTTGGGAACTGAGCTTTTGGGTCAATTTCTTTGTTTACGAGTACAAGTTTATTAAGTTACTAGTCCCTCGGGAATAAAATTTTTATGGGACCACATCCATCATCCTCTCTCTATACAAATCGGACCAAAAAATCGACGAACATAGAACCTCCTTTATTCGAAGTCGGTTAAAACTTAAACGAGTGAAAAGACAGAGAGAACAAATTTCGTTATTGGCTGTTGACATTGTAATCATTATCAGCTTATTTTAAACACTGACATATGCCATCCCTAAAATGAAATTGTAATATCATACTAGTATAATAAATGCGAACTTTTGGACGGATGGTGGTTTGTAACTTCTTCAAGCCAAAACCATTGAATAAAACGGGCTGAAATTTTGCATAGGTAGCACAGTAGGTCTAGACCTGGAATAATACGTTTTTTTACTTTTTACCAAATAAATCAGTTTCCTATTTGGGATGTAAATAATCTTTGAACGTTTCCATACGAAGAACTCGTGTGAAGCCACAAGCATAAACTATAGTAGGTAGGTATTTAAATATCTTACCTCACTCTCCGCCAGTCTCGATTCGTACTCTTCTATTGATTCTTGCATCTGTGGAATGAAGTTTATTGCTATTAGGTATATCGAAAAAACATAACAGCTGCTAATGAAGGCTCATACTCGTAAAAATGAAAAGAGAAGAACATATAAGATCGATCTTATGCAAGTGACATAATTATAAATAAATAAATATAAGAGTCTGTTTTAAGCGGTATCAAAACTACTGTTTTTGTTATTAGAGTAGGCCACATGGTCAAGCCCTTCTAACTTAATTTAAGGTAAAATGAGTCCCAAAATCCACGTTTTGTCTGTACGGAAAAACAATTTTAAGGCAATAAGACATAATTTTTTTAAATATATTTTGATGAGCATGATATTGATAAGGTTAGGATTTTAGTTAGTAAGCTAAGGGAGTCGAAACATGATTCACTCTATAGAAAACAAGATCCGTCAAGTGCGAGTGTAACTCGCGCGCCGAGGATTTCGAACATTTGCCAATTATTTGGACAACAAATTTTACGACTTTTTTCGAATAGCAATATTTTGAAAAATATGAAACCTACATAAATTTGAAAAACCGTTTTAAAATTTACAAAACAATGCCTTTCATTTGATACCCCAATCAAGAAGGTAACCCCCCCCTTTCGAAAATTATCCGCCCTTTTCGACAATCTGCAAAATGACTTTTTTTTCAAAAATGGTAATTTTTACAGACTTCTCTATATTTTTCCTGTAAAATTTAGATCTATATCTACAAACGCCCCCTACATTGTACATGGATCAGTCTGCAATCTTCGGAGATAGGGGGGGGCATGGTCAAATTTTTGACTTTTTTTGGACTTTTAATGGCGCACGAAATGTATCATTATTTAAAATTTCAAGTTAATAGCTGCAGTAGTTACTGAGATATTCAAGAAAGAGCGGGGACGGACAGAGCGAGACCATAAGGGTTTCCAAACCGATCTCGAAACCCTAAAAATCGCAAAGTTAACTCTTTGGAAGAAAGTAGCATGCAGAT
This sequence comes from Eupithecia vulgata, assembly GCA_946478455.1. Lineage (NCBI taxonomy): Eukaryota > Metazoa > Arthropoda > Insecta > Lepidoptera > Geometridae > Eupithecia > Eupithecia vulgata. The sequence goes on along the minus strand of OX297869.1, from coordinate 2,143,329 downwards.
TTAGAATTATTATAAATAAATAATGGTAGTGATTCTGTTGGCACAAAACCTAAACTAAACTATCCTAAAACAGTTGCCGTCTCTTTTTTTTCGATTGAAAGAAAGGTTGACAGCAACATTTTTACGCTAATTTAGTTTAGGTTTTGTGCCAACAGAATCACTACCAATGTACTGTTTTAAACAATTCAGGCTTAAGATAGAGATAAAAAATTATTTATTATACATGTACATTGTACATAACAGACAAGTCTTACAAGTATTTTCGGGCACAGTGGGGCGGCGGCCTCGACGGAGACTAGCCAAGTGCACAAGTGTGTGCGTAAACACAGATGCAGAGTGCACTATTCTTTCACTCTGACGAGTGAACCCACCTCTGTGGTGCGGTGTGGGCAGATCCGCCTGCGACGCAGTAGGTTGCGGGTTCGATTCCCGCCTTGGGACAGATGTTTGTACGATCTGTAGACAGTTTTGGTAGTTTTCTATGTAGGTATAATAAAATATATTTATTTATTTATTGTATATATTATCTATATCACTTATCTAATAATACCCATAACACAAGCTTTGCTCAGTTTGGGCTAGATGAAGCTGTGTGAATTACCCAGCATTATTTATTTTATTTATCGTTTTACCTCGTTCCTCAAAGCCGTGAGTTGAAATTCGTAGTACTGGCGCGTCATATCTTTGGCCTCTTCCACCATTTCCCTCATGGTATCAGCCACGGTGTTTTGATTGTCCTCCATCATGGCTTGTAGATTCTTGTTATGGGATTCAGCCCTGTACAATTATTTTATACTTGGTTATCACACACCTACAGAAAACTAATCATCAGCCTATACTAGTCCACTGCTGGATATATGCCTCTCCTAATGAGCGCCATGGCGCCCTGTTATCAGCTTGCCGCATTCAGCAGATGCTGTGGTTAGTTCACACGCTTCAGATAGTTAGATGCCTGCAGTCTATCGCAGGTTAGGTTTGGCAGTTTGGATCATCCTACAGTACTTTTGCCGAGTCGCTATCTCCACTCAAAAAACGTACATATACCCCAGCGGTTCTCGGTTCTGCGGGAGATATCTGAAAACTTGTGAATGTCCCGCACTTTTTTCAGTGATTCAGTGAGAATTAACCAAAAACATAGAGGACCGTTCCTTTTCTATTAAAGCGGAGCTTTGAACAGCTAGAGAATTGCCCTCCATGAAAAGTACAGTGACGCCTTTTCAACAGGCTTCAAAAAAGGAGTAGATTATGTTATATATAAACATTTCATAAATATTTTAAAATGTTCAAACTAATCTTTCATTTGGTACAAAAACTTTTGCGTTATGTCTAATTTAATACCCCACTTGCCTTTTTATATACTTATATCACAATATGTACTGAAAATTTAAAATAATTAATTACCTAATTTTTTTTAAATCAGTAATGGCGTCCGAAATATTTTTTTTTATTCATAAAATGTGTGCTAGTTACTGATATATGCAGGAAAGAAGGAGAACGGACGCGGTACCAAGGGTTTCGAAACCGATCTCGGAACCCTAAAAAGGAGGAGGTTCGGTGCATGTATATATTATTATTATTTTCAGAACTTACTGCGCCAGTTCGAAATGCACTCGTTCTAGCTCAGTCTTTAGTTTCTGCACCTCGTCTGAGCTCCAGATGGTTGAATTCGTAGTGTCTTGGGCGCTGCTTTCCAGGGTCGACGCGCAAATGGCCGTGTTGTTGATTTCTGCAATATACACCAAGTTGTGACCACAAACTTAACTTAGCATACTACAAAACAAAATATAGACTTGTCAGTTGTTCTGGCATCTGAGTTTGATTTTCCAGGATAATAAGTAGCCTTTTGTATGCCTTTTGTCCTTTCTTTGGATATGAAAGTATTATGTAGACGACCTCAGTGGTGCGGCGGGCGAAGGTCCGCCTACGACGCAGGAAGTTGCTGGTTCGATTCCCGCCATGTTTGTTCAATCTGCAAATATTTGATCCGGGTGTTCTGGGTATTTATTATTCATAACAAAAAAAAAAGTATGTGTAGTTTTGTATTATGTATAGGTATATCAGTTATACAGGCCGTTAGTTATACATACATAGAAAACTAGCGAGGCACATTTACAATCGTGGCTTGTTGCAGCGTTGGATCGCGAAGAGTAGTCTTCTGAGCGTACCGAGGCGCCAGGTTCAGTGGGACCCGGAGAGGCCAGAGCCTAGGGGGCGGGTCAGTTTACTTACGGAGTTCCTTGGCGACGGCCGCTAGAGACAGCACGTGCTTGGTCTCCTGCGCGTACCGAGGCGCCGGGTTCAGAGGGACCCGGAGAGGCCAGAGCCTAGCGGGTGGGTCAGTTTACTTACGCAGTTCCTTGGCGACGGCCGCTAGAGACTGCACGTGCTTGGTCTCCTGCGCGTACCGAGGCGCCGGGTTCAGTGGGACCCGGAGTGGCCAGAGCCTAACGGGTGGGTCAGTTTACTTACGCAGTTCCTTGGCGACGGCCGCTAGAGACAGCACGTGCTTGGTCTCCTGCGCGTACCGAGGCGCCGGGTTCAGCGTCATCACCATGGTAACTGCTTCGCCGCGGGACCCGGAGAGGCCAGAGCCTAGCAAGCGGGTCAGTTTCGACTCTCTGTGGATGAGAATAGAGTTCTTAAGACGAATAGTAAGGCAAATGACCTTGGACCTTTCCGCGCGCCTTTATGCAGCAAAGAGTGCTTGTTTTCGGTTCAGCATACTATGTAGTGCCATAATCAACCAAATAATAGGATCCTCTGCGGTTGGGCGACGGTGTAACTGGTCAGGTTTGAATCACAGATTTTGTAGGTGCAAATACGTTTTTACGTTTGATTTCATTACTTTGATTGCTTTTCGAAGCTAATGGACCTCCAAGCGGTAGGTATGAACCATGTGAATCACTATACTGAATTTGGTACTAATCGAATTTGAGACGCCGATAAAAAGTGGGTTCGAAGCCGCTACACATACACTATAACTAACAGTATAACAACTACACTATGATTAACAGCAAATATTTGGAACCTCCAAGGGACCTTTCAGGATGTGTGTTACAGGATATATAAATTTCAGAGCTCCACAATCAATATTTTCGTCGGAAAACGGGTTCGAAAACACCTAATTTTCTTGTTTTTGCCTTAGTATGCGCCTTAAATTTGACAATTATGGAAGGTAAGTAAGCCAAGCTAAGTTCATCGAATTTATATACTAATATTATAAATTCAAAAGTTACTCCGTCTGTCTGTCCGTTACCTTTTCACGCCTAAACGGCTGAACGGATCTTAATGAAATTTGGCAGGAAGGTAAATGGTATCTCGGTGACGCGCTGAGGAAGGCACATTTCCAATAAGGGATGGGGGGAGGGAGACAGAGCAGCACTGAGCTGGGCAATGAAGTCTGTGATGTGATGGGGCATGTCCCAGAAAGTGTTTGAGACAAGGTGCGTAGGATTTTCAGAGGCTTGCGCTACCCGAGGGGCTCATTTCTGTTTCGGTCCGTATAACCGTAAGGTTGGCAGGAAGATGGGAAGGTCGACGGATTGACCAGTTAGGTACATACACCTTTTCCACTTACGCACGACACTAAGGCCTTTTATCATTTTTCACTGACCTGTATGGCACTATGGCCTCCAGGCGTTGCTTCTGGTTGCTCCGCAGTATGTGCAGGCAGCGTTCCAGCACATGAAGCGACGTGTTGATGGAGCGAGACTCCTGAACATCAGAATAATACATTTATTGCCATAAAACATGGGAGGCCACAATTTATTAGGTAACAACTATCTTAACCGAGGTCTTCTATAAAAAAAATTGCCCATTCCGTTCAGTTGTTTTATCGTGAAGAGGTAACAAACATCCAAACCGTTATATTATAACATTTCATAATTTTACTAACTACTGCCCGCGGCTACGCGCGCGATTCGGAATAAAATGTGGCTTAAATGTTAATCCAGGTGCAGATACTTATCATCATCATCATCATCAGCCTTTTTCAGTCCACTGCTGGACATAGGCCTCCCCTAATGAGCGCCATAGCGCCCTGTCTTCAGCTTGCCGCATCCAGCATCTGCCAGCAGTCTTTCGCAAATCGTCATCCCACCTGGTCGGAGGGCGTCCTACACTACGTTTGCAGATACTTATGAATGCACAAATTTCTTTTTTTTTTGGCTTTAAAGGGTCTGCTAACCACGTGTAATGTCCCTGATGTTGCAGGCTACTGAGGGCAAGCGCTAACTGCTTCCCCTCAGTCGGGCCGCATGCTTGTTTGCCACTTTGGAGGTATAATAAAAACTGCTCACAAAAAGCCTATAAAAAAAGTTATTGGTCTGACCGATACACGGTGAATCGAGCCCATACTACAGTCGGACATAGCAGGCCTAAATTTTTTAAGTCGTTATTTCATAAATATGAATAGAGTTGCATAGGCTCGTTTCACCGTGCGATGTGGCGCTGCTCCGATGTTCTGGTGGGAAGTACAGAGGATTGATGATGATGTTGTTTGTACCTGCATGCGCGCGCCGGTGTTTAGTGTGGCGCTCGCGCGCTCGCAGCCCGCCAGGTCGCAGAGGCGGACGCACGACGTGCGGGTCTCACCGCCTGGGAAACGAAAACATCTTATTATTCACATATTAGTGCATTATTATTAGGTACAGTCAGCAACAAAGAACGTTTTTTATTTACTTTTGCTTTTTTTTCTTACAGTTTAAAACTATTTTTTTTTCAGGTATTGTGTGACACTCAATTCTATCCACACTCCTTTCACAATTTCTGTTTCCCTTAGGTTTGCTATAAGAAAGTCCAGTAGGGTCAAGCTCGCCTTTGTTTATGAATGATGCATGATTTCAAAAAACACCTAGAACCAGAACCACCTTCGGTTTAAAGATATTTATTCTCATACAACAAAAAATGTTTACATAAAATGAGATACAAAAAAAAACTTAAAACTAATGCATGAGCTAATAAAATTAATGTTAGGTACACCTCCTTTCGGATTTGAGTTAAAAAAATATGACATTTTAAGCGACTTTCATTGCCGACTGTTCATAACGTAGCTATAAAGAAATAAATTAACGTAATCTCTGAAAATCAGTCACCGTAATTAATCCCTCACAATATCTATTGTTTTCTGCACACCAAATTATCAAACATAACAGAAAATAAAAATCAATATTGAAATTGAAAATTGTTTATTTGTTTAAAATATATAGGTACTCTACAATGTAGAGTACCATATTTTAAACAAATAAACACGTGTTATATAAACAATTGTTAGAACATCCTTTAAAGTATGTAAATATATTTGTGCCAGGATGTCCTGCTCTTCCATACAAATATGGATAATGTTTTAGTATTATGGTGCGTAAGCCTTCGCTTTCTGGGTACCCTCAAAGAAATTAAATAAGTTAAGCATTAAGGAGGATTTTAGGAAGGGGCGCCGGTTCGAGATAATGTATAATAGGCGGCCTTATCGCTAAAAAAAGCGATGTCTTTCAGGCAATCTTAAGGCGGACAAGAAGTGATCGAAGTGGCGTAAAGAAAAATGTTTACTGGCCAACATGACGTCATAGGCCTCAACCCCGGTGCTTACCAGTCTCAGTCAGCATAGTGATAGTGAAGATACTGTGAGAGCGCGACGAGTGCGCGTGCACGCCGGTCGCGGCGACCATCAAGTTCTGTTTACCGGCCAACATGACGTCATAGGCCTCCACCCCACTGCGGACGAACGCTTGAGTTGCTCCCTGGAAGAAGGTTGAGTTGAAAGCAAGTGCGAATAGGAACACAATATGCGATGTTTAATTTTTTTAGCCTTTATTCCTTGCCGAATTAGGTCAATACAGCCTCGACGGGGACCACTGGTCCCCGTCGAGACTGTATTGACCTATTGACCTTGTATTTGGTAGTATGGTCGGACCAGTCATTGGTGCGATGAACATAAGAAACCAAAGCCACCATGAGCAACACGCCATAGGCCTGTACTATTACAGGCCTATGGCGTGTTGCTCATGGTGGCTCTATAGGTATAATGCAAAAAATCAGCTCTTACCTTCACATAAACTTGACCACTTGAATCCTCTCTTATGCGCAGTTTGATTCTCTTGTCGGGCGGCACGAGCAGATCGTATATCGCCTCGTTATAGATCTCAACAAATGATACCTGCAAACATGCCAACAATAATTTTTGTTATAGTGCTTAACCGCACTCTGGGCATCTCTAAGAAATGAAATAAGTACCCAAATATTTTAGACTTCAGCGGGACTCGAACCCGCGCCCCACCCTTAGTACGGGTGTGCTCTAACCAACTAAGCCACGAAGTCTGTCGGTTTTCGTCGAAAATCTTTGGGACCTCTTACGGACTGTAGCGCCGCCGGTGACTCCACCTACAAAGAAAACATTAAAGTTTCCAATGTTCAAAGACTAAAGTTACATTTAGTTCGTTTGACGAGAGGTGTTGCCGTTGCTAAATTCTAAGGATTTTTGTTATAGTGCTTACCCGCACTCTGGGCATCTCTGACAAATGAAATAAATATAGTCGAAATTTTTTGGAAACTTATTTCATTTCTAGAGATACCAACAATGTTAGAGCACTGACAGAGATTCCGGAACATTGCTGACAAAAACTGTTTCGTATAGTCTAAGATCCGAACTAGAAACGACCTTCACCCATCTGTTTAATGGATAAAAAGTATTTTATTAAATTTAATATACGGATTAGAAAATATATCACGAGTGCTGTCATAGATAAAAGTCAATGAGGCGCTTTTCAGGGCCTCATTGACTTCAGGACGCCTGCGTGCGTCCAGCTGTGGATCAATATAGGCTGTTGAGGTAAGGAGGTGTGGGTTGTCAATAAAATTCCTCGCCAGACTATTCAAAACACAGACTATTAAAAAATTTAAATTGAGTCTCGGTGTACAGTATTGTCTTTACTTCTACCCCATCACTCTCTATTTTTTTCCGGGCCTACTGGGTTGGCAGGTATGAACAGGTAACTGGATAATATTTATTTTACCTCTTTGTTTATTAAATAAATCTTACATCAAAATGAGCGCTATTTAGTTGGGAATTCGATTATACAGGGTTGTCTGTAAACAAATCTGGCTTGAATGACGGTTGTCGAGTTTTGATAACCGTCATTCATGAACATTTTATGTGTGTGGAAACTTGTGAGAAAGAGTTTCGAGCACATTGCAGTGAAGGTCGTTTTTAGTGCGGATTCTCTACTAGTACAACAATGTTATGTTCCGTAAGCGCGCTCTACGATTTTTAATAGCGCGATATTTTTGTCGCAGAAATAAGTATAAGTTTATATGTCAGTGCGCGCATAAAAAAAATCGCGGCGATTTAAATTTGTCACATTTTTGCGCGACTATACTCGCGACGAGATTGCCGCTAAACTAAATTGCAGCACAGCCTATGGAGTTGTACGGCCTCGCACGCATTGCGATAATAAAATCGTACACTCTTTCAGGATTTTTGGATATAGTCGAATATTTCAAATAAAAGAAACCTTGATACATCTTTCTGCTGTGAAAGGATGAGGCCTGTATTGACGAATTCTTTATTTATTTTTCTCCTCAGAAGCAAAGCAAGACAAACAATTAGTACGAAATCCATGTTGAGAATGAATAATCCATCGATTTTTTCATCGCAGTGCGTTGATTGTTCTGCGACATTTTACAGCGCTGTTTTAAAGTCGCCAAAAGCAAAATCATAGTGCGCGCTTAGTCTTATACTGTCTAGTTACAGCACGGTACGACTAGGGTTGTATTGTACCGCGCGTTTGCATCTGCTCAACAGAGATACCGATATTCAGGCCGATTATTGTACCGCGCCTCGAATTGAAGTTGCGAGCGGCCTGCGCCGGATTCTTTAGTGTCTAGGACTTGTTAGACAAGGGAATGTTATAATAACACTAGCTCCAGCCCGCGTTTTCGCACGCGCTTACGAACTAGCATAATGTGTGACCTCGGGATATTCTTTACCCCTGACAAATTTCATTAAGATCCGTTCAGCCGTGAAAAGGTAACAGACAGACGAGGTTTCTTTGCTTTTCATTATTAATATATATATATATACATATATATATATATTAAATTATTAGTACTAGATTTTCCTGTTTTATAAATAAGATACCTGTATTGATAAAAATAAAATGGCTTCAGGAATACTGAAGCTATTATTAGTTATTATATAGTTAATAGCTATTAGCTATTAAGTTATTTACTTCAATAACAATTGAGTCATCATGCAAACTTATTCGACTAGCGACCGATATGGCGTGGCGAGCGATGGTTCGCCTGCGACGCATTATTTTGCGGTTTAGATTCTCGCCTTTGGGCCAAATGTTTGTACGAACTGCAAATATTTTTTCTAGGTGTTTTTGGGTATATCTATGTATAGTCAAAAATATCTATGTAAAGCATTGGTGTACGGTTCGTACAATAAGTACCCAAGTAAATGCAACTCAGCATTCACGTACCGTGGGACCGTTCGAGGCGCGACATGCGGTCACCCACACCAGTCCACTTAAACATCGCGGCTCAATAACGTCTTTCCCATGAATCATTTTATAAGTATTAATTGTGTAATAAATCGTGTCTAAATGTAAAAACAAACTATTTTCTAAGATGTCCCCAACAATTGGATTTCGTATAACAGTTATTTAGTACCCATAACACAAGCTCTGCTTAGGTAGATGATGCTGTGTGGGTTGTCCAGCATTATTTATAAGCTGATCAAGTTTCTAAGCCCGATTTAGCAATGGTAATTGGTAACTTTGGTACAATGGTAACTTTCGCGATTTGATAACATATTTAAGATTATTTATCGGGTATTTATCGCGTAGGTACCTTTTGCTTTCTCTACATCGCTCTGCTATATCGCTGTAACGCGGTTGTAAAGTTGGAAAAAAGAAAGCAAGTTTCGCGATAAATACCCGATAAATAATCTTAAATAGGTAATTACTCACCCAAACATAGTATTTAGTTCTGTTAGCCAAGTCCAAGTTACTGACAGTTAGGTCACTGTGCAGCTGCACACTCATCCGCCGGTACTTGTCTCTAGCTGGTGCTGAGGCATGGCTGAGCTTCTTCATCCACTGGAATTATGATAAAAACTTCTTTAAATATTTTTCAACTTACGCGATCTGAATGATAAAAACTTTTTAGTATGGGGAGAGGGCCTTGGAAAAAATTATACTTATAATAATGTTTTTTGACCTTTTGTAAAAAAAAAAACATGCAATGTAGGTAGAGAAAACAGTTTATCCCTGGCAAGAACTGCCTAGGCTAATGTAATAAGAGACAGGCCCTTTGTCTCATAGCCAGGGAAAAGAAATCAATAACTTTTAATTATTCATGCTAAAAATAATCACTCGCCAACCCCGGAGAATAAAATGATAATCACCACTACCTTAGTTTTAGAGTTTTGTAATTTTTGTGATCTGTAATATTTGTGTAATAATATGTGTTGATAATATTTTATACTTATAGATAAACATCTGCAAAACGTAACGTTATCTGAAATTACATGAATTAAGTTGTACTGTAATATTATCATAATGTACCTATCTTATACACATTTACGTACCTATGACAAACAATAACAAAATTATGTTATTCAACTAGGTATATAGTGACAAAAACGCAGCTACTATTTTATGCGTAAATAAAAATGCAAATCTTTTTCACCACGAAAGCGTTTAAACCAAAACGGTGCGTTCATTAGCAGTCCCCTCTCCAAACGCAACAATGATATTGCGAGCTGTTTCTGCCTCTGCCGTTGTCTAAGCTGAATAAAAAAAACAACTGAAAATCGATAATCGAATGTTGCACATTTTTAAAAGAAGAACCTTATAGGTACAATGTGAAAAAAAAAAGTTTCGCTCAATAATCTCAAACCATGAAGGTTCTATGTCAATTCGAAGTACCTATTACAATATAACGGCAATTTCATACTTAAACCCTTTAACCCCTAATATTTAAACAAAATCAACATTACACACATTGGATGATGGTTGACTTACGACTAGAACTTCTTGTTTTTGACATATCTTACGCGAGTTTTGCTGAAACATTCCGAATACATAAAAAATAAACTTTAGTCTTTGTTCAGCATTATGAAGTACTAATCAATGTAAACATGTTTTTTATTTTTCCTCAATAGTTATGTTTTAGCAGTTTTTATTCCCATCATCACACATATGAGCACCATAGCGCCCGGTCTTCAGCTTGCCGCATCCAGCATCTGCCAGCAGTCTTTCGCAAATCGTCATCCCACCTCATCGGAGGGCATCCTGCACTACGTATGCCGAGTCGCGGTCTCCACTCAAGAACACGTTTACCCCAGCGGTTGTCGGTTCTCCTCGATATATGGCCAGCCCACTGCCACTTCAGCTTGCTAATTCGAGTCGATAACCTTGGTTCTCTGTCGGATGTATTTGTTGCGAATCCTATCCTTCAGGAAAACTCCGAGGCTCGGAGTTTCCCTGAAGGATAGGATTCGCAGAATTCGCAGCTATAGAGAGAGCTATGCTCGGACTCAGTCCGAGCATAGCTCTCTCTATAGCTCGCTGGGCCACTTTTTATTTTATTTTATTCCCCAGGTACAGTAAATTCAAATTGAATTAAGCAATAGAAGAAGCTAATAGCCAGCAAATGGTGCTCGGGAACTAAATAAATACTTAGATTACCAGCAACTCAAATTCCCGCTGAATTTCCCCAAGTGCCTCAGTCCCGCTGTCTGATGGCTTGTATAATGGAATCTGCGCGGCATCCACCAGTTTGAACACATACTCCAGGGAACGAGGGACCAGGCCTGGAGCTTCGATGGAGCCCATCAACGTGTAGGTCTTGCCTGACCCAGAGGCCCCATATGTGAGGAGGGTGAAGCTCTGACCCTCAACCAGTTTTTTTAGGTTGTCTTTGACAACCTGGTCAAATATTTCCTGAAAAAATCAAAGATTAAAATAACTTTTGTGCTGTGACTCTTTCATAATTATGCGTAATTATTAGAATGACAGAATTCACAGAATGTAAGTTACATTCTGTGAAGGCTATAAACATAATGTACATCTTGCCTTGGTGATCAGCAGCGCGTGAATCGGCTTCTCTGATACACTCCGGTGATGTCATAAAAGGCCACTAGGGAATATACCTACCAGAGAAAAGGCAGCAACTACCTCCAGTGTATATTTAAGACCTCTACTGAGATTCCCAAATGGCATGCCCAGCTTTGGGATCATGTGGCATTAGCCTCTAATGAACAGTCAAGGCACTTATCATGGTTTAGACAACCTCTGTGGCACAGCGCTTTGCACATTATAATGGATAATAAGATCGTGGTCTCCACGGTAAGTAAACAATAACATGTGTAGAGCTTAAGGTTTTTGGTAATTTTTGAAAAAAAAAAAGATGTGCATGCAATGTAATTAAATAATGAGAACTGAAGACTAAAGAATAAATTAAAATTGTAAAGACACTTAAGAAAGCTGACTGTGAATGATAGTTTGAATGCTATTAGTGAGTGAAAGATTGTTTTTTTTTTCATTAACGAACAATTTCACATGTAGGTAAATTATGACGACTTTATATAATCTAATTAATATCAAATTTTAACTTGAAAGTTAGTATGCATGACAGAAGTATTCCTAACAGACTTAAGTTACTTTTATGAATACAATAAAAAATTTATGTTCCTTTAATTGATAAAAGTGAAATAAACATTAGGTATCTATAACTTTATAGTACAAACAAACCCATAACAAGCTCTGCTTGGCTTTGTGCAGCATTTTTACTGTTATTAGATTATCAGGGGAGGCCTATATGAATGTCCAGCTGTCCACTGACTGGATGGAATAGACTGTTGATCTCGTATATCTTAGGACTAGGTACATATACTAAAAATATATACTACTCGATAGATAAAACTCACTTTCTGACTGCATTTAGCCTCGAAAATCCGTGTGAACGGGTACAATCGCGACACATTGTGCTGAGTTCGCCTGCCGTGCCCTGCAGTTGTGGTATCCACCGAGGTTACCAGGTACTTGTCGGAACGTACTTCATACAGGTTGTTTGGCCCTTTATACGGTTTCATACGCAAGTAAACCTGGACAAGATCTGGCTCTTCCAACTCAGAATCCTCCTCAAACATTGGTAATAGATTTGTTGCCTTTTGGGGACGAGGTCTCATAAAAGGATTACTTATCAGCGGCGGACGAGGTTCTATGAACGATGGTATGTCGCGCTTAGACACGTCGTCGTCAGAGAACCGTTGTTCCATTATTTCCTTCACTTTTTCTCGTAATGCTACACCATTACTTGTAATGTGCACAAAAATTATATTCGGATCGTTATCGAATTGGTCTTCACTTTACGTTTTATTTATTCCCATTGGATTCAATCGGCAACGGTCTTTTCAAAATTGGAATTGGAATGGAAACGAAAAATTTTGACGTTTCAATTTTCAATTTGTTTATGTTGGTCAGCCCGAATCGTTCATTCCTTCTACAGGTAAAAAATAGATGAAAAAATACAACTAATTGTAGAGCTCGTCTACTACTACTAGCGCCATCTAGTTAAAAAAACGGAGGAGGTATTGAGTGAGATAAGTGCTCTTTAGAAGAGTAGCAATGTCGAATCTATCTTCATTCTAGAGGATTATAAGGTGGATACTATGTGTGAGGCGGCTACAAAGACAATTCGGCGTGGTGGTGGGAGACCTAGGAAAACAAAAAGTTTCTGTTGGTGGAATGAATTTGTACGCGCCGCGCATGGTGGGCCTTCCCAGGTTTAATTTCCAATGCTGAGTAACAGACCTATTTCAGGCGAAACTTATGAGCAGATTAGGGTTGATGAGGATTCCTCATTTTTTGCGGTTTCGCTTCCTCTTCCGCTTCTTTATTTTTATGAGGAATTTATGAGGAAGTGTTTGACATCCCCGTCGCCCGCGCACGCACACATCTCGAGCCGAAAGAATCATCTCCCGTCCTTCACTGGCCCGCGTTTGTGTGAGCGGTGGCGCGGCGGGACTGTCGCACGCAGAAAAAATGGCGGCCTATCAAATGGCAAGTACCCACACAGTACAAAGCCAGGGCTTACAAATTGAGCATGAGCATGATACTGTTATGCAAGCAGATCACAATGCCGAGAGCCGCCCATCCGCGAGTTCTGGAGTATCTGATTCTGGAGCATCCTCACGCAGATGGCCAATTACAAAAGATTAAATATTCAAGAAGACAGCCTTTTATGGTGGAAAAAGAATCCAAGATACTTCGAACTTTACGGAGCTGTGCGCCAATATCTATCAGCCCCTCCTTCAAGTGTCGCTAGCGAGCGTCTCTTCAGCGGTGCTGGATTAATTTACGTTACGACCAGTTACGAAACCGTTTATCTGGAGAAACTGCTGCAAAGCTGTTATTCATAAAATATAACCTCCCTATTATTTTTATTCAGAAAGAAAATAACAATCAAATAACAAATTTAAATTAAAACTAGTATTTACAATAGAAACAATCAAGCTATCTGCAAACTGTGGCAAACAATCTACAGGTAGCTCAACTGATCCATATCATAACCTCCCTATTATTGATTTCAATTATTAATCTTAAAGCTTTGCAAGTTTGCAGCAGTTTCTCCGGATAAACAGTTTCGTAACTTTATCTTATCTGTGTGTATCTGACTGTATCTTTTTGAATATGAATACAATGAATGATGATAAGCCCGTACACATTGTTTGATTGAAAAACTCCCAAACTATTTTCTTCTTATGACTACTCTTCCTCATCCGCTTCCTCAATAATATTTCTAAAACTTCCTCATCCGCATCCTCTTCCTCATAACCACTTCCTCATCAACCCTAGAGCAGATGTGCGAATGCGAATTTCGCAAAATCTTTAAAAACTGTCTGAAGAGGTGTCAGAAAACGAGGACCAGTTTATAATAGATAAAATTGCTAAAAAGTGTGAAGCGAACGATTTGAGGACGTTCTGGAAATCCACTCGTAATCTGAGTTATGTTAGGCCTGGCACTCCTGTGAGCGTGGCAGGAAGGAGCGATCAAAGGTAGATAGCGCAGCTGTTGATGAACTCATTTGACATTGACATCATCTGCTTAACAGAACACTGGCTAAAAAGCTATGAGCTCATGTTTAACTTCAGTAATCACCACGTTGGTAGTTCCTTTTGCAGATCACATGCTATTCGTGGAGGCTCTTTAATATTATTAAATAAAATCATAAAATTCAAAGAACGTAAGGACATAATATGCTTATCCGTTGAAAGTCACATTGAAGTAGCATGTGTAGAGCTGGAGCAAAGTGTTGTAGTAAGCGTATACAGCCCACCATCAGGTTCTTTTGATATATTTGAAAAAAGTATGGATGATATTTTATTTAAAATATCCAAATCTAATAAAAATATCATAGTGTGTGGAGACTTTAATATTGATCTTTTAGAAACTTACTCCCACAGTAGTAGATTAACAAACTTATTTAATTCTTATAATCTAAAGCCAATATTTATGGAACCTACTAGAATAACTGAAACCTCAGCAAAATGTATAGATAATATTTTTGTTTGCCAAAATGAAAAAATTGTCAGTAAACAAATAATTAGCAATTTAAAATCCGACCACTTAGGTCAAATAATTAAATTAGAAATTCTAGCAAAAAATACTGATTGTAAAAGGAAAATAAAATACATACCTGTGACCACAAATCGATTTGAACGGTTGAAATTGGATTGGGAATCTAAAACATCACCTAATTACTCAATCAACAACCCAAATGAGTCGTATTGTAGTTTTTTTAACAAATTCACCAATGCGTTCAATTCAATATTCATACCCAAATCAATTGTGGTCTCAGAAAAACTTAACTTTAGTGAGTGGGCAACAGTAGGTATACACAAGAGTAGACAAAAGTTGTATGAACTGTATAGTGAAAAGCAATATAATTTTAGCCAGGAATTCAAAGAAAAAGTAAAAAAATACTCTAATATCGACAGTGGAAAAGCAATATGGCTAAAGCGCCAATATGTGAACTTTACAGGAGAGATTTTTAAAGTTTTTTTTTTACGAAAAAAAATAATATAAAATTTGTTGATTGATTTTGTTTTAATTAACACCATATGTAGAATATCATATTTTTTTCTCTTTCATATGCGTGATAAATAATGTTCAAAGAGCCCCTAGTTCACGAGATAATTGTCATTTTAGCGAAAATAATTCATTTTTAGAAAATGTGCAGTAAGCAAAAATTGCTTATATCCATATTACTCGCCTTTTAAATTAAAATAAATAAACTAACAAATAGAAATGCCTTAGATAAAAAAAGCAATATTTACTTAAGTGCATAATAAAATGACATAATATAAAAACTGAATTACTAATAAGTTTTTTACTTTAACTGAATCGAATACAAAAACTGCTGAAGAACGAATAAATTGATACATGTTAAGTTAGATGAAGCGTAACTGCTAAATGTGTGTACATTTAAACTAGTACAATATGGCTAATCTATAGTTTTCGTGAGCTAAAAGTAGATTATTGTGTTATTACCATGATTCCTTAGCCCTAATTTACTAATATAATATACTTACATACAAGGTAAAGCTGTAATTTGTTGATCAAGTCTTGGAAAAAAGCAATAACTGAGAATATTTTGTGAAACTTCATGGAATTTTAAGCCTGTCGACCAATCGCAACGATTGTTGTCTAGAATGGAATATAAGAAAATGACATCGTCATTGTGCATTGCGTAAATTATTGAAGTTGTAAATTTTCTCAATTTACCCTTGACAACAATCACTGCGCTTGGCCTAGTGTTACGTAAATAAAACAATGAATAAAATTGTTTTATCTATATTAGACAAATAGTTTAATTTTTATTAAAAAACAACACTGTTGGTTTTTAAATAAGTATTGGTACGTAAATTATTCTGCATATTAATGTATTTTTTATGATAAACAACAAGGTAGGTAGTGTAGGTACTAAATAAGAAAACAGTGTTAAGTTTTTTTTATAGCTAGGTAGGTAATCTAAATAAAATTAAAGGAACGTAAATTATTAAGGTTATCACAATAATCAGCTTAGATGCTTATAGTATTCTAATTAGCTAAACTTATTAAAGCCTCATTTGTTTTCATAGTAATGACAAGCTAGTTACAATTTAAGAAATCAGTCTTTACGTAGGTCGTTTTAAGTAGGTAGGTTATCTAAATTATTAAGGTGATTACAATAATCAGCATACATGCTTTTAGTATTCTAATTAGCTACATTTAGTAAAGCCTCTCTTGTTTTGATTAAAGCCTTTTTTCTTTTTAATAAATCATTCGTCCTCAACATCACTTTCTGCTAATACATCTTGGACATTACTAGCCCTCCGCAGCTCTAAATATTCCTTATGGAAGTGCTCAGGAATAGTCTTATAGGGAATGATGCTTTGTATATATTTTTTGGCATTTTCGTGCTGTCTCCTAATATCTCTATAACTTCTTCGTTAGAAGTGTCGGTGGCCATTGTATATTTAACATGAACCTTTTTAGGAGACGATTTTTTGAAAGTTGCGACTCTTACTTTACTTATTTTTCCAACCATGTTACCCTTAAAATACTTTTCTGCAATATTATCCCACCCTTCAAAATCTGCGTAGTTCAAAACTTCAACTTTGTATGGCTTAGGATTTTTTCTTGCCAATTCAAAAACTGTTGGCCATTGAGATGGTGCCCAAATAATAGAGTTGGTTACACTTCTTTCGACAATCGAATGCATAAAATCAACGGGCATATAAGTATGTCCAGGCAAAAGATAATTTATTTGTATTACCGTAATATTTTTGCATTTTTGTAGACATTTGCTGAGGCATGCTAATACGATCGGTCGTCTACGATGGTCGTCTCGCCAGGAGACTCGACGAGTTCCAGCCACCAGAACAGGCCGGGTTTCGCGGAGGATATGGCACCATAGACCACATACACACAGTGAGGCAGATTATACAGAAGTCCGAAGAGTATAATCAGCCCCTGTGTCTGGCCTTTGTGGACTATGAAAAGGCCTTTGACTCTGTCGAAACCTGGGCTGTTCTGGAATCCTTACAGCGTTGCCAAGTAGACTATCGTTATATCGAGGTGTTGAGAAGTCTTTATGATGCCGCAACCATGAGTGTCCAAGTACAGGGCCAGCAGTCTAAACCTATCCAACTGCGCAGAGGAGTGAGACAGGGGGATGTTATATCCCCGAAACTGTTCACAAGCGCGTTGGAAGATGTGTTTAAGACGCTGGACTGGAAAGGTAAGGGCATCAACATAAACGGCGATTACATTTCACACCTGCGATTCGCTGATGACATAGTCTTGATGGCGGAATCGTTGAAGGAGCTAAACCTGATGCTGGACGGCCTAGCTTCAGCCTCACGACGCAAAGGTCTTGGCATGAACTTGGATAAAACCAAGGTCATGATTAATGGCCACATTGATCCGGGACCGGTCGTCGTACATGGCCATCTTCTCGAAATTGTTTCCGAATACACTTACCTTGGGCAGATTCTGCAGTTGGGTAAAAACAATTTCGAGAAGGAGGCCAAGAGGAGGATCCAGCTAGGTTAGGCTGCGTTTGGCAAACTACGTCAAGTCTTCTCGTCATCCATACCGCAATGCTTGAAAACGAAAGTTTTCAATCAGTGCGTCCTACTCGTCATGACCTACGGAACTGAGACGTGGTCACTCACGGTAGGGCTGGTCCACCAGTTTAAAGTCGCCCAGTGAGCTATGGAGAGAGCTATGCTCGGAGTTTCTCTGAAGGATAGGATTCGCAACGAATACATCCGACAGAGAACCAAGGTTATCGATCGACATAGCTCATAGGATTAGCAAGCTTAAGTGGCAGTGGGCTGGCCATATTTCAAGAAGAACCGACAACCGCTGGGGTAAACGTGTTCTTGAGTGGAGACCGCGACTCGGAAAACGTAGTGTAGGACGCCCTCCGACCAGGTGGGATGACGATTTGCGAAAGACTGCTGGCAGATGCTGGATGCGGCAAGCTGAGGAAAGGGCGCTATGGCGCTCATTAGGGGAGGCCTATGTCCAGCAGTGGACTGGTATAGGCTGATGATGATGATGATGAATACGATCCGATTTTTGTTTTGCCCAGGACATGAATCACAATACAAAAGTAAGTGCTTGTTGGTTTCACGTGCGTCCACTATTTCAATATACTTTGCAAGTATAGTGCATACTTCGTTTCCACCACGCTTGCCCTGTACCTCAGTCCACGTATAACAAAATCCTTCTCTGGTTCCCGATTCGTAAAATGTCAGATTATAGACTGCCAATTTTCTGCTGTAATAAAGCACTATAGTAACCAGTATTTTTTCTAAGAAACACAAATATTACAAGTTGCGTAAGAGTAAAATAACTGAAGTTGATAAGTTCTTTTATATTCACATATTTTTTTACTAATATTCAATCGAAGTAAAATAATTGTAATGCCAGGCAACGCTAATCCATCGTTCCATGGAAATCTACTTACATTAACTTTCGCTAAAATACCAAAGAGTTAAATAAAACCGTAACGGAGTTTTGCTAAAGCGACACATAACCAATAATGCAGGTAAGGTAAAACTGCTGATAAGACATTATGACATCAAATGCAATTATACAAAAATGCTAAATCATTGTCAAACATGAATAAACCGTACGCATCAATAACTTAAACGACATCAACATCAAAAACACCAAAAAAACGTCGCTTTAGTCCATGGATCAATGACAAAGGTACAAAATTTTGGTCTGCTAAAGCGCCAAAAAAATGCTCAAATCGACACGAAACATAGACAGATCGACGCAGAAAAAAAAATCGAGTTTAGTGATATATATAAGTCTATTTCGACCAAAGTGGCGCTTTAGCCATTTTGCTTTTCCACTGTCGATATGTTTAGAAAAGTTTGTCAAATCGCAAAATCAAATTATATTAGCTCGAAAATTAGAAATAGTGAAAATGTTATAAAATCAACGTGGAAAATAATAAATAGTGAGACTGGAAAAGTTAGTACCTACGATAATAATTATAATTTAAAGATTAATGACTGCTCAGTCACAAACGATGTTGATGTAGCCCAAGCATTTGAAAAATTCTTCACTGACATTCCAATCTCTACTACAAAGTGTCTAAACTCTTCTCTAGTAGTCGCCGAGTCATTACTCATAGAAAATGTACCTAAATGCGATAATAAATTTTATTTCAACCATGTCAGTGAAATAGATGTTAAAAAAGCGTTTAAGCTTTTAAATGTAAAGAAAACTGCAGATCTCTGGGGCATTTCCGTTACAATTATTAAACCTTTAATTGATACCATAGCACCAGATCTTGCTTTTATATTTAATGAATCCATTAATAGTGGCGTATTTCCTGATCTAATGAAATGTAGTAAAATTATACCACTGTATAAATCGGGTAGTAGATCTGACCCCACTAACTTTAGACCGATATCAGTACTGCCAACTTTCAGCAAAGTTTTTGAAAAACTGATTTTAAATCAATTACTTAGGCATTTTAATAGCAATGACCTGCTGCATTGTAAACAATTTGGGTTCACTCGCGGCAGGTCAACTACTGATGCCGGTGTAGAGTTAGTATCGCATATATTTGATGCTTGGGAGAAGTCGCAAGATGCTTTAGGCGTTTTTTGCGACTTGTCAAAAGCATTTGATTGCGTACACCATAAAACATTAATCAGGAAACTACATCACTATGGAATAGTGGACACCTCTTTGGATCTTTTGGCATCTTACTTGAGTGATAGGATACAAAGAGTGGACATCAATGGGAAACGGTCTTCGGGGTCTGTAGTTACAATGGGTGTACCGCAGGGTTCTATCCTCGGTCCTTTCCTATTTTTAGTTTATATCAACGACTTGCCTCATCTTGTAAAGAATAATCACGAGATTGTACTGTTTGCTGATGATACTTCCTTAATTTTTAAAATGAAGCGACAAAACACAAACTTCGACGATGTGAATAATGCAATCTCAAAAGTAGTCCATTGGTTTAGTGTCAATAATCTTTTGCTAAACGAAACCAAAACAAAATGTATTAGATTCATTCTACCTAATGTTAAACAAGTTAAGGCTGAGGTAAATGTAAAAGAAGAAACGTTAGAAATTGTACAAAGTACCGTATTCTTAGGAATCACCTTAGATAATAAACTTCAATGGGGCCCACACATAGATAAGCTATCGAAGAGACTTAGTTCTGCAGCGTATGCAGTCAAAAAAATCCGTCATCTTACAGACGTGGATACATCCAGACTTGTTTATTTCAGCTACTTCCACAGTATTATGTCTTATGGTATACTGCTGTGGGGGAACGCTGCAGATATTAACACCGTATTTGTGCTGCAGAAGAGGGCTGTTCGTGCAATCTATAATATGGGTCCCAGAGAATCCCTGCGTGATAAATTTAAAGAAATTAACATAATGACAGTTCCCTGTCAATATATTTATGAAAACTTGTTGTACACTCATAAAAATATCAAAACCTTTCCTAAAAATAGCGATATACATAATATAAATACTAGAAATAAACATAAACTTGCTGTGCCCACAACTAGGCTTCACAAAATTAATGTATCTTTTAAAGGGCAATGTATACGCTTCTACAACAAAATTCCTAGTGAGTTGCAAAATCTATCAATAAATAAATTCAAACAAATTGTAAAAACCTTTCTGTGCAAAAGGGCTTACTACAAAATATCAGATTATCTAGAAGATAAAAAAGCTTGGGACGGGTTTTGCTCCAAGTCGAAAAATAACAACTAACAGGCTAAAGGTTTCTTCATCGCTTCTTTACTTTAGTCTACATACCGAAGTGACCGAAATCAAAAATATCACTTTATTTCCGTGTCAATGTTTTATTTTAAGAATTTGACCTTTTCTAAGTGTACATTTTTGTATTTATGGAAATAAAGACTTTTTGATTTTGATTTTTTTGATTTTGTTCTTAGAACATTTTAAAGTTCAATCCCACTCGGCCCTTCCTCCGAGATGATCGATGCTGATTTCGACGTCCGGGGTGACGAACCTTTGTCCGTGCTACAATCAAATGTATGACACGAACAAGGTAGTTCTCCCGGTCATGACGGGATCAGCATCGAGCTTCTCAAATTCGCGGGAAACCACTTTCCCGGTCTCCTTTCCATGTTCTTCATAAAGTGTTAAGTCATGCGTAGGTACTTATGTATCTTCTGACCTTATGAAGACTATAATTGTACCTACGGATTGTGAAGAACAGGACAGGGGACCGAACAAGGAAAACTATCAACCTATTTCTTTTGGCACCACAATATAGCCAAGGTGTTGGACAGTGTGCTTGATTCTATTCTATAAAACGACGCAAGGAATATACCGAATAAAAATAAATAAAAAGTAATTTACCACAAATCGTAAAATATTTTTTAAGTAATAGGTAACATGAAACGTTCCTAAGGTTGTTCGTCGCTGGTTGGCACAACATACTGTACTGTACGGTTTGAGAGATGCAGCCTTGACTAAAGTACCTACAATAATAAAAATTTGTATAGGAACCCCATTAATTTTGATGTTAATTTTATTTTTAATATGATTTGTTATTATAGTGGCAACAGAAACAGAACATATTCTGTGAAAATTATAGCTTTCTACCTTACACGGTTCAAGAGATACAGCCCGCTGACGGACAGACACAGCTAAAAAATAATAATACTATTATAACAGCGGAGGCTTAGTAATAAAAGTAGAAGTACAGTAAAGTCCCGTTTCCATTCTTTGGCTACGGAACCCAGAAAATAGGTAAATAAATAGGTTTGCCAAGAAAGGTGTAACCCTACTTCAAAAACTTTTTTTTCTCATTCTGTACCACTTCATTCAAAACGTAAAATTTTATTTCATTCATTCATTCAGTCAATGTTGTAATGTCGGATGTGTTTCTTGTGTATTGTTTCAGTTTTGTTTATTTATATTACAAAATCGAAATACATTAGAAAAATATGTGTTTTCTGAACATGAACATTATTTAACTTTATCGGCGATCATTATTGTACTAAAATGTCCCAATGTCACTTATGAAATCCAATAATTTGTGAAAATGTGAGTTTTTTCGTATTTGGCGTGGTGCCACAGTTTTAATTGCTGTTTTAACGGAAATAGGCGTCATGAAGTGGTTAGGAGTTATTGTTTTGGCTGCGGTTTGTGTGTTGAGTAGTCAGGGGTACTGCCCTTCATTGTGTTTGTGTAAGAGTAACAAGGCAACTGACGGGCCGCCATCGGAGCCGCTTCCTGGCGAGCTACTGAGGCTGAAGTGCGGCGGGAGCCCTACGCAGATCACCGAGCTCAAAGAGATAGATCTGAGCAAGCTCTGGACAATAGTTGTCAGCTTGTAAGTAAGCACAGCACAATCCTAAAAATTTTAAAAATTAAAAATAAAGTAAATCTCAACTAGTTTGCTATAAAAAACCTTAAAATTTTCAGAAATCTGTCCGGAAATGCAGTGTCTACTCTATCCAGGGAGCTCTATTTACCAAATTTACAAAAGCTGTAAGTGCGAAAACTAATGGTATAGTTAGTTTGCATATTGCTCAACTAAAATCAAGTAACAAATGTAAACAAACATCAGAATTAACTCTCATTTACAGAGACCTGAGCCGGAATCAAATATCCCTCATAGAATCGGATGCATTCTACAACCTAACATCACTGCAAAGGCTGGATTTGTCTTACAATCAGATCAGCAATGTCTACAAGGAAATGTTCAAGGGACTGGTTAATCTGGAAAGGTTGATTTTGACACAGAATCATATATCTGCTATGGGGGCTGGCACGTTTGACCATCTTATTGGGTTAAAGCAGCTGTAAGTATGCCTTATCATGAAACTTTCATAAACTTCGAGAAAAAAAGCATTTTTTTTTTTAATTTCAATGTATATAAGTACCTCTTTTAATACAGGTTAGACCTAATACAATAGAGTAGTCATTAATATACTTCTTTAAGTAAACCATTAAGCAAAATATATGGATACACATGGCAATAGCAAAAGAATACAATACAACCAAAAAAAACAATGAATGTCAATAAGTAAAATAATTCAGTAAATCAACAAGTACAAAAACATAATAATTCCATAAGTCGATTTGATCTGTACAATATTTTTTTTCAATGATTATTTATCATAGCACAAATTGAATTCAATCTGTGGACAGTGAAATATGTCAATGGACCCTGGTACCAGATTTGATATCTTGTTGAGTAGGTTAGTCCTGCCGCGTGGCACTGCGAACATAGCAGGGTGCCTGCGCCACCCAACATACTCGTCCGGTACGCACAGCCTCATCATCTCTAAGATAGTCAGGTTCGATATTATCCCCCGGAACACCCTAACCACATAAAGCCCAAGCGCCATATCACGCCTAATTTCTAGCTTGTATCCAACCATACCCAAAACGAATAAGGTTGGATACATCAAGGGATAGAAGTGTAGATCATTTCCAATATAGATATCGTGTGAATTTGTTCTCTATGTGCCCTGTCATGAGACTATATTTAGCTTCATGAGGAGCCCATACAAAAGCTGAACTTTTCATCTGGCTACTGACCAGAGAGAGATATGACATTGCTTTTAGAGCCTAATTGTGAAATTATTTGCTCCGAATAAAATGAATCCTAGTATTCTGTATGCTTTTTTGCAAACGCTAACAACATGGGCTCTGAACCTTATTTCAGTGGCCATTCGAACCCCAGGTTTCGATTCTACCCACTTCTACTGCGCTCCTTCTCGTAGTTGCAGTTGCACTACTAGATATTGTTGTGGAACATTTGTTCAAATTAAATCGCAGTTTGTTTCTCAAGCTCCACTTCACTACCCTGTCCTTAAGGACGGTCGCAGTCTCCTTCTTCCTTAATTGACAAGATCAACTTGAGGTCATCTGCGAACAGAAGCCTCTGTGACAACTTCGGGCAGGTCGTTGATCTTCACGATAAATTCCAGCAGTCCCATGTAGCTAACTTGGCTTACGCCTATCCTCATGAAATAAAGTTCGGATTTGTATCCCGCGTACTCCACGTACTGCTGCCTATCCTTTATGTAGCTCGTGAAGAACTGCAGCAGTTTTTGGTGCAGCCGATCGTCGCCAGTTTTGTCAATAAGATGTCATTCATGAACATGATCAACCATGTCAAAAGCTTTTTTAAAATCAAAATAGGCGACGTCGACTTGAATCCCTGCGTCCACATTCGGGAGCACGCAAGACATCTTAGAGGCTAGATGTCTTGCGTGCTCCCGTAGTTGGAGGTTGCTGGTCGTGCTGCGGGCAGTTCTGAAGCCGTACTGAGCCTCCGAGAGATGGGGCGATATAAGTAATTTTCTTTCGGTCCGTACCCTGTTTAGCTCAGACATATTCCCAGAATAAAGGCATTCTGGGTCCTCCGCTAGTCGGCTCTGCACTCGCTCCTGGTGATGTTGATGCTTTGTGTGTATCATTTCCTTGAACCTCGCTCTACATTCCGAAAAGGTTTGGACACTAATTGTCTTATACAGTTTATGCAGCCTCGCCTTGTGTTATGTTAAATATAAAAAGTAAGACGTCTTACTTTGATAGATTTCTTTACATTTTGTAGTTGGTGTGGTTATTTCTTCTACAACGCTGACTACATTTTGTTAGAGCTTTTGTTGAAGAAAGGTTTTGCGCGGAATTGTTACTCAATATTTTCATCTTTATATTTTGCAAAGATCTAGGATCCTACGTTCCACTATAATCTTTGATATTTTGTAATGGATTTCCGCAAAGTAACGCCAGAATCTATTTTTTATCTTGTGTTATGTTATTTCTCGAATGATATTTACCGTATACCATCTAGCTAGGGTAACTATATCTAGAGGCTACCTTTGCTCCGTTTTTTAGGTACACACGCGTGGTAGATCTCATGTAGTGTATCATGAAAACAATCCAAAGCGTACTCTAGCTATTGGACCCTATATAGGGCGTGGGGGCCGGCACTGCGCGCCCGCAGCGCCGCACCGTTACAGCTAGCGGCGGGTGCTGTTGGTCTACCTGCATTAGTGCCTCGTCGGCCACGCACACTTGCACTTTATCCATCTCTGATGAGACCAATATCAAATTTAGCAATCGTCATTGCAATTTCTCACCTCGTTATTCTGAGCAAATTCGCAAAAGGCAAATATTCAAAATAGATGATAACATTACCTGAATATAAATTAAAGTCGCCTATAACTATGCAAGACTTGTAGATAGGACCCCATTTTTCCATAATTTTCTTTTTCATGAAATGTCTATAAGTGGCAGTAATATTCATCATTATTATTCTTTTCAGGGACTTAACAGAAAACCCACTCATATGCGACTGCGAGCTGCTATGGGTAGGAGACTGGTCAAGAAACACCAGTGTCAAACTGGTCGGCAACCCCAAATGTGCCTTCCCAGAAAACATGGTCAACAAAACAGTCAGAAAACTTAAACTATACCTAGACCTATCCGTCTGTGGCAACGCCTTGCCTTCCAAGAACCTAATTGTCAGACCTGATCATGATCAAGTAGTCTTTGAAGGAGATACACTATCTCTAACCTGCAATGCACCCTTCGCGTCTGTTATAGCAAAGTACGAAATCAAATGGCTGCATCCAATGCTCGAAATATGTGATGTGAATATAACCCACACTGACATGCAAGAAGATGGCCTAGCAGAGACAACTGTACGGTTCCCAAACATTACCAACCACCACATGGGTAATTGGACTTGCATGTACAGCGATCAGAACCATATAAGGCACAACCACACCGTACAAGTCATTGTGCTTGCGAATAAAACGAATATGTTTTGTGAATCGGTCTCTATGACAAACAATAAAGGCTTGTACTCCTGGCCAATGCTGCTTACCAATCACACCGCATCTGTGCCGTGCAGTAGTGGTGAAGGCATGGCTTATAGATACTGCTCTGCGAACGCTACCTGGTCTGAAGCAAATACCACAGAATGTTCATACATAAGCAATGTTACAAAGTTACTACAGCAGTTTGCACTGTTGAATGTCAGCTTGGTGCAATATTCCGCGGTGAATGCAACAGATAGATTGGCGATGTTGATTCAAGAACGAACGTACCCTATAGCAGAGATATCAGATCCAGATGATGTGATGTTTATATCACAGGCTATAAGGAATTATATGCAGTACATTTCAGAGGAGAGGGATTTAGGTGAGTCTAGTTAAATACATGAACAGTTAATATGTACTGAAATTTTATCCATACTAATATAATAAATTCGAAAGTAACTTTGTCCATCTGTCTGTTGACTGACGGACCTTTTTACGGCTGAATGAATCTTAGTGTAATTTGGCTGGGAGGAGACGGTATCCCAGGGACGGACATAGATTACCTTTTATCCCGGTAAAGTGCGTGCGAAGCCGCGGACAGACGCTAGTTTTTAAAAAAATTTGCTCAAGTTTGAATGTATCTTACCAGAAGATGTGTACATGTAAACCAACATAAGCAAAGGGTACAAAGATGGTGTAAACACAAATCACATCACTGCTGTAATGTTTGCTTTAGATTTATTAATACCTACACTAGCAGCGCCGTGAGATAGATTAAAGTCTGGAATACCTGACTATAATCTATCTCTGTGCCAAATTTTATCCAAATCCGTTCAGCTGTTCTGGCGTGATTTAGCACCAACATCCATCCATGTAAACTTTCGAATTCATCATATTAGTGTGATTATATTATTTTGTCTCAATTTGTTCTGTCTGTTTTACGCCATTTTTTTTATAAACTGTCTATAATCAAGCTTAATATTTTTTTAAAATGTTGTGTGAATAATCTAGCATTATTTATTTTTTTACAAAAGTTCACTTACTCATTAGGAACGTAAGTTCACACACTTTCGTATCGCATTAAGCATTAATTTCAAAAATCAAACCTACAGTTTGTGATACCTATTATAAGCTTTTTTTAACGCTTCTTTAATAGTTTTATTCTATTAGGTTTAGAGAGAATATCGAAGTTGCCCTTGGTGGCCACCAATATCTATTTTCGATATATTGGCTAAACTAAATAGAATAAAACTATTACTACAATATAAATTTTAAGCTACTGTAAGATTTGCATGCTACTCTTAGTGGAACATAATTAACATAAAAATAAAATATTAACATCTGTGTAACCTACATTGTGTTCAAGCAAATAAACTATCTTTAAGCTTTATTCAACGTAGTAATAAAATAGGTGGCGTTGCTAGTTTCACGCATACCACCACCTTAACAGCGAAGTGGGACCTGATCTCCGTCACAAGCCACAATAGATCGCCGTCGACTTTTATCCTTCTACATACATATATCAGTCATATAGTAGGTACCAGGGTTCGATTCTACGATCTGCAGATATTTTACCCGGAACAAATATTTGCCGATCGTACCAACACTACTGCGGACCTTCGTCCGCTGCGCCCCAGATCTCGTCATCTTATGTAATATTTCACTCTAATTTATTGTAGGTCCGTCTCTCCTAGACGTCATAAGCGCAGCCATGAACATATCTAGTGCTGTCCTGTCGCGCGCTGAGCTGCTGTACGGCGTGTGCACTGACATGGTGCTAGCCGCGGAGCAGATATCTACGCACATCACTAATGTCAATGCACAGAAGGTAACATTCATAAGTTCTAACTGGACCGTGGCGTCACTGTCGTGCGTCTTTCCCTCGCTGCTCATAACCGCCTGCATGCAGGCTGCTACAATTAGTGCTAGATTCAATAGGCGGCGCCACTTGCGTTTACCACTCGCAAGTGGCGCCACCTATTGAATCTAACACATTTAGTGTCCAAGCGTGGGAAAATGGCGCATTATTATTGCCTGTAATGATAGGCGTAATTTTTAAAAAATATACAAATTCCATTTTTTTGTATGTTTGAGTCCTTTACTTAGTTCTTTTAATTCCAGGTAAACCTAGCAGCCGAACATTTCCGCGTGAGCGAAGGCTTCGGCGGCGCTACTTGCGTCTGGTACAGCCCGCAAGAAGGCCTGTCTCCGCGCTTACACTGCACAACTACTAACAGGACCGTGGCGCCACTGCTGTCCGTCTCGCCCGCGCTCATACATGCTAGCGTACAGGTAACGTACTGCTACAACAGTGTTAAATTCAATATTTACTTGCGGGCAAAGATTATAGTATACCTCTAGATGGATCGTTTTAAAAGCTACAATTTGACTCTGTTTTGACTTCTCTCTCCTTTGGGATAGTGCCATATGAAAGAAAGAGATAACTATATTGTATCAGGTTATACTAAAACACAAATGTGGTCAGTTTCATTCCTGTCATTGAAATTTAACTAGGGATGTGAAATGTGCATAAGTATGGAAACTTATCGATAATATTAGACGACCGATGTGGCGCGGTGGGCGAAGGTCTGCCTGCGACGCAGAAGGTTGCGGGTTCGATTCCCGCCTCGGGACAAATGTGTGTACGATCTGCAGACATTTGTTCAGGGTGTTCTGGTCGTTTTCTATATTATATAATAAAAAATATCTATCTATGTATTATATTATGTATATCAGTTATCATAACACAAGCTCTGCTTAGCTTGGGGCTAGATAATGCTGAGTGAATTGTCCAGCATTATTTATTTAATATTCAGAATGGAACGTAGCGTAGGTAGGTGCTACCTACCTGCTATAGATGGGTACCTACATCTTTCTAATAACCGTGAAGTTTCAAATTAAAAGCTTCGGTAGGTAGTTACTGAGATTTAAAAGAAAAAAAAAGACGATCAGAGTAAGACTTAAGCTTTTTATACACTAACGAAACCCAAAAGATTTTATAACAAATTATGGTTTATCGTTTCGCGGTGGCCGATTAAAAAATAATACTTAATCAACTACAATAAAATAACAGGCAACACGAAACGGCAGCACCATCCAGGCAAGATTTTGGTAATTAAAAATAATTATAACCGTTTAAATTATGCCGTGACTAAGAATCTACCGAAAATGTACCTACCACAATCAATACCCAAAAAATCCTGTCATTACTTGTCAAAGTCGGTACTTTTATTAAGTAAGCTTACAGTCAGTCAGTCATCGATCTCACTTGAGTATGAGTAACACCTTGTCTTAGATAAGCGTTACGATGACAAAGTAAGCTTTCATAATAATTACCAGAAAAATTTACCTAGATATCTCCTAAACCAGTAACTAGTAGTCTCTACCTTATATGTTTTTACTTTAAACAGGTATTTAAGTAATTAAATGGTGATAATTGGTTAGCATTTACAAGGAGCAGGGAAAGTGCCTACTTAGTAAAAAAAAACATATGTGATATGGTCCATTGTAAAATATTTACGTTTTTTTATTATTAAACAATAATAGAATATCAGCATCGTTATGTAAAATTCTTGTTTCATATCCGGTTCTATAACAAGAACTATATGCAGGAAAATTCTTTGTGGGCTCCCAATCATGCCTTTTCAAATTTATTTTCCATTTTGTAGATAATTGGATCTTTAGGAAATCTGGAAGTGAAAATAAGTTTTAGTTGTGAGCTTCTACTAACATTACGATCATTGGATTATACTTTCATCTCACGAAATTGTTCTCAGGACACCTTAATCTAGTGAATCCAACTCCAAGTCAGTCAGTCCATATAGGTACACGTACCAATCACACTGAAT
Organism: Eupithecia vulgata; assembly: GCA_946478455.1. Taxonomy (NCBI): domain Eukaryota; kingdom Metazoa; phylum Arthropoda; class Insecta; order Lepidoptera; family Geometridae; genus Eupithecia; species Eupithecia vulgata. Next base: position 2,113,625 of record OX297869.1, on the reverse strand, counting down.
TTTTTTTATTGATGACGGTAAACCGTTTCGCCACGATAACTTAAAAATTTCTTAAATGTTGTCTCAGTACAAGTAGGTGTATGTATATTTTGTATTAAACTTATCGACAGTAATCTATCGACAACAACAGTACGTCACTAGGTAGCATCAATATGGTACATAAGATGTCATTTTATGGTTTGTTACCAAAATTTTTGTGAATTATGGAATTATAAGGCTAATGAGCTTTGAATAACTTTATGAAATAGCTTCAATATTACATTATTAAAACAATTCAACCTATTGCAAAGAAATTTATCACTAACATTAGCCAAAACACGTCAATCGACTTACCGATGGAAAGATATTTTTTGTTTTTTGGTTTAATTCCGACAAAGCCATCATCCTGCGGCTTTTGCAGCCAACAACTGCACAGGTCATGATTTATATTAGTAATAAACACCACAAAAACAAAGTTTTAAACACAAAATTACATAATAAACAGTATATTTTCTGTTCACCACCTGAGCCCAGCTGGGCCCAAACAAACAACGAAAAATATCAAAATGTGACACTCTGTGTTTCAAGATGAAATTGACGTTGGGATGTTGTCTCTTTCTTTCACATAGACAATTGTCATAAGAAAAAACGAAAAGAATGACTAATTATTTGTTCATTTTTTTACGCTATATCTACCCTACGGAACGTAGGATCCTAGATCTTTGCTTGCGGGTGGTACAGCCTGCAAGAAAGCTTGCTCGAGTTAGTCACGAGCATGTTATGCATTACTTGATTGCAAATTGTTAAGTACCTCATACTTATTATCTAAGTATGTATGAGCACATTTCTTAAGCACTTAAATGCTACAATACTACGCTAACTGGGTAGTTGGTAGGTACCTGTTTAAAGGACTTGATTATGCAAGATAACCTTTTCACCATTGTCTTTAGTTTAATTTAGATTTATTTATTTATTGAGGAATAACAAACGACTACATTAAACTTATTATACATTTTGTGTTAGTACTTTACTAGGTAAAGATGAGCTATATTCACAATGTAGCCCACAGCGCTATCCACATTATGAGTTATAGAGAATACAAAAAATAGAAAACATACAACTAGAAGGTGAAACTAATTTGATTAAAGCATTAAGTAGGTAACTTGGCGGAAACTAAGTTCCTTTTAAACAACAAAGGTGAATAACTAAAATTACTAAAAATGAAAAACTAAACTGATAATTTACAATTATTTCTAGTAATAAATAAAGGCATGTTTTTTAAGAGTTAGTGTAGATTATGTTTGGTTTTTGTTATGGTTTAGATCATAATATAATAGGTTAAGTTAGCGTAAAATGAATGTTTTAGCTTTTAGCACCTGTTTATCAATAAAGTTATTATTATTCTCTAAAAAAATCTAAAAAAAATCCTATTCTATTCCAGATACCACAATCCCTCCTCTACAGCACGACATCATCCGGGGAAATGTTACAAGTGCACCCTCACGAGCTGGTCGTGTCCGTGTACGAGCACGCGTCTCTGTTCCCGCGCCTGCCGGCGGCGGAGGACGGCGGCCGGCGCAGCGGCCACCGCGCCAAGGACTACTACGGACGGAGCACTAAGAGAGAGGATATGAACATGGAGATCACCTCGCCTGTCGTGGGGTTCACGCTGCGTAAGTATTACAATAAATTAATGACCTCTGCGGCGCGGGGGGCGAAGGTCCGCCTGCAACGCGGAGGAGGTTACGGGTTCGATTCCCGCCTTGGAACAAATGTGTATACGATCTGTAGATATTCGTTCGGGGTGTTCTGGTCGTTTTCTATGTATAATAAAAAATATCTATCTATGTAATGTATTATGTATATCAGTTATCTAATCAAATCAAATGAAATAATATAAATATAATATAACACAAGCTCTGCTTAGCAGGGATAAATAATGCTGTAAATTGTCCAGCATTATTATTATTATAAACTAATAATGTTAGACAATTAACATATCATTATATCCCCAACTAAGCAGAGCTTGTGTTATGGGTATTGATTACTGATATACATAATATAACACATTACATAGATGGTTTTTTTATTACATAGAAAACGACTAGAACATCCCGAATGAATATCTACAGGTCGTACAAACATTTGTCCCGGGGCAGAAATCGAACCCGCAACCTTCTGCGTCGCAGGCAGACCTTAGCTCACCATGGGAGTCGAAACACGATTGACTAAACTTGACTTTATACAAAAATCGCTAAAATACCTCTAAATTTTCATTTTTACTACGAAAAAGCAGTTTCGTTTGAGTTATTTAAGATATTTTAGTGAAATGTCGTTTTCAAACTACCGAACTCTTCATACGCCAAAACTACTGGAGTACTGGCAGATAGTAGTCTGCTATAGCCTAAAAGTGACTGTTTATAGCAGGTAGAAGCCAGTATCAAGACTTGTATTTTTTAGCCAAAAGCGGAGATGCGTCAAACCATGTTTCAAAAACAGTTTTAGTAGTAAAGACCAATTGGAAACTCCCGGTATTATTGACGAAGTGGAAGCCGATCCTCTCGAAGTAGACGCTACTAGCGAAATGCCCGGAGATGTCTTGTATCTAAAAATGATTGCATCACAAGGTCGTTGTGCTTTCGTAATAAATTGATTTTGTTACAGGTAACACATCAGTACTCGGCGAACTGTTGGAACCAATCATAGCGACGGTGCGCGCGCGCTCCGCCGGCGGCGTGGACGGCCGCGCCGCCGTCTGGGACGCCTCCACGCGGCAGTGGCAGGACAACACCTCAGGTACAACATTTACAATTAAACTTGTGTTCGACATGCGTCCACAGCTGAACACCTCACCTCAACAGCCTATAATGGTCCACTGCATGACGCAGGCCTCCCCCTGATTTTTACCTCATTGGGGTAATGCCCTGGAAGCAGCTGAACAAGCCTCCCCTCACAAGGGGATGTGAGAGCCTGGTTGTGGTCCACAGTACCGGGTAAAGGTCTTCCCTTGGTCTCTCCACGCATATTGATTTAGTTGGAGCTTTATCTTAAGACTCCAGTCACGCCTTCGGTTCCTCGTTCAGTTACAGATCCTCACGTTATTGGAACGTCTCGGAATGATTATCTTGGCCCACAGTTGCTGTATGGAATGGTTAGCTTGGCCCACAGGTCTCCAGGCATAAGGCAGTGACGATCAACCCAGCTCCATTTAAGATTTGCAACGTTTTGGGCTACGTTAAAATTCTGTGTTTGGCAGCCCAGACCATTTCGCACCAAGTACGCTAGTTCCCATAATAAACATGTGTTACTAAAAACCATACATGGCTTTATCGACAAAAGGAATATCTTTTAGAAATTAAATCCACGAACCTATTAAGTCCTATTTAATTTCTCACATAACTATTTCTCATTCCAGACTGCAAAATCTCTCACGTAATATCAGAAATGATAATCATCAGCTGCAACAGACTTGCGTACGTCGGCCTCCTCCAAAACGTCGAGACCGGGATATACGGCGCCCGCACCGACGGGGCTCGCTTCAAGGTCTCGCACCCAGCTGTCTACGTAGGCAGTCTGATCCTCATAGGCTGCGTCAGCTGTGCCACCCTCACCTACATCATGTGCTACCCAGCAGTACAGATGGCTAAGAAAACTAAACACGCCTTGATCAACTCCTGGATCGCAATAGGCCTCCTGTGCTTCCTATACACGCTCGGAATCTACCAGACTGAAGACATCAAGCTCTGTCAAGTCCTAGGGTTACTCATACACTATCTGTCTCTCTCATGCTTGTTATGGATGTGTGTGTCGGCTAGTAATATGTACAAGTGGGTGACAAAGACGCACAACCCGAGGACGCCCGAAGATGAGTTACCTCCAGATGTTCCGGTGCAGAAACCGATCTTAGGGCTGTATTTAGTCGGATGGGGGATAGCGTTGATTATCTGTGGGATATCCGGTGCTGTTAATTTGAAAGACTATGCGGGTTATACGCAGTGTTTTTTGAGTACCGCGCCGGCGTTGAGTGCTTTGTTCGTCCCTGGTGGGATTCTACTGGTTTTTCTGCTGATTCTGTTCTTGTTGATACGGTGTACGATTAGAAACATGAATGTACAGTTGTCTGAAGGGACTCAGGCGACGGAAAACGTTGATCTAGAGATGTGGGAGCCGCAAGCGGCTGACGCTGCGGAGAGACGAAGCGTCAAATCAGCGCTGGACTCTGAGATCGAAGATGTAGAACATACGCCGATCATACAACTGAGAGCTCAAGTTATAGTGGTGTGTCTGTACATGGCTGTGTGGTCTTGCGGTGCTATAACTGTGTATAGACCTTTACCCGCCTACTTACCTTATCAGGAGGATATCTGTAGTATTATTTACGCTGTATGTTCCACAATATTAGGAACGTTTATACTGTTCTTCTATGGAATAGCAAGGAGTGACGTCAGAGCGCAATGGGCCCTTATGCACTGCTATTTTCAGAAGAGCAAGCAATGTTGTAGGAATCGTAGTGTGTTCGATACTAACGCACAAAACGTGACCACACAATCCGCAGCTCCTACGCTACAAATACCTAACGATAACAGATCAAGATCTGAAAGCAGAAGTTCAAACAGAACTAACTCTAAGACTAACAATAGCGGGATCTTCAAAGCTGGCGCAGAACTCAACGGGCAAACATTACCCAAAGACCTCAAAAATACAAACGGAAAAACTCCTAACATAAACCTGGTCGTGTTACACAGACAACAATATAGATCCAATAACTCCATGATGACGTACCCAGAAAACAGTTCCGTCGGTCCAGAAGTATTCTACAACCCCAACCAAATGAACGTAGCTAAGAAATTCTTCAAGAAACAAAGACAGCACATGAAAAGGAATTGTCTTGAGCTACCGACCAGGCGAGATTGTGACAACGATTCTCATTTCTCCCTCCCTTTACCGACCAGAGAAGCTTACAACGGAATGGCGAATATCTTAAACTCTGGCTCGAAAGTCAACAACACAAACCTACACGTGGAGAGGTCAAACAACGGCATAAAGGAAACGCGACACACGCTCAACCCGAACTTACTCGAAGACGAACAGCAAAAAGAATTCAAAAGCTACACGGCCGATAGAAAGTCGTGGAACAAAAACGAAGACCCGAAACGAACACAAATTATGAACATCTACACAAACGTTCCAGAGACTTTAGTTCCTCAGCACCAAATTATAAAGTCGAATGTCCCGAAGCAGTTTAACGGACAACGCAGCAGCGTTTCCGAAGAATGCCTTCAAAGTCAGGCAGAACAGCCGGAGATGCGGACGATATCCCAACAATGCAGCTTGGAATACAGCTCAGCGTCAGAAATCGCCATGCCAAACACTTGTTCCGACCAAACGCTAAACACACACTCGGAAATAACTTCCTTCCAAGAAACTCATAGTGCATTATGCTCGACGAACGAAATAACAGACACAGAGAGCTTCGGCCAATACATTGACTATCTACAACCGAAACAAGACAGCAAAGATTCCGTCGACAAGTCATTGCAAGACATATCAGAAGAGTGTACTATGAACAGCGATGAAATTAACCAGTCTAACACGCAGCAGAACTTCGAAGGTGGAGAATTAGATACTTTGCTTCAAAACCCAGATATAAGTGGGTCAAAAGAGAAAATCGACGATGAAAAAGACACGTTTTTTATGGCGAAAACGACGTACGATTTTGATACATGTAGCACGAACGCGAGCGAGCAAGGCGAGAATGAAAGCGATATCTACTGCCCTAACTACCAGATGTCCGAAGTGAGCATACGAAGTCACGGCTTATACGCTCCTTCGCCATCCTCAATGTGCCCCAACGAAATCAGCTTCAGCAACGAAGACGTATCAAACATTGAAAGCCAGTACGTAAACTACGATCCTGGTTGGAGAAAAACAATCAAAAGCAACCCTAAGTTAGGTAAATACGTACCAACGCCAGCGGTCAGCTGTCCGGAAGTAAATCGCGATAGTCCAGTCTCGTTCACGAGCGAGATAGATGAACTTTACACGCAAATAACTAGCAGGGAGAGAGATAAGGACAGAACTAGGAAAGAGACGGGGTTAGATGTGACGTTGAACAGTGATATCACTTTGAAACCTGACAGTGACAGTTGTGTGAGCGAAGCGGTGTCTGATGTGGAAGTTAAAGGAGAAACCACAGTGTAACTTATTATAATATAACTTGCGTAGTTATACAAGGTGCCACAAAATATGAGTACAAACCCGATAGGGGGTGATTCTGGACTCCGAGGGGATCAACTTTTGTTCTAAAAAAATTGCGACTTTTCTTCATATTCGTTCTTTAAAGTGTATTCTTACATTCCTATTTTTTCAAAGGATTTAGGTACTTTTTTTTGTAATAATTCCATGACAAAGCACTGTTCTTGCTGAAAAAACAAGCAAAAACATTTTTGAAATATATTATAATGCAAAATAATGCGTGTGAGAGAACACGAATATTTAAAAAAAAAACTTGTATAAACAATCGAAATAAAAAACTTGACAGGTTGATCCCCTCTGCATTCAGAATCATACCTTTCGGCTGGGTGACATATGTTACGTGACACTCTGTAGAATAGGATTGAAAATGACGTCACTCTCATACTGTCCCACTCATTTTTTATTTCATTAAGCGGGACAGCATGACAGATGACGTCATGCTGTCCGTATTGATTTGTACACATTATAAGGATTTGCATTTGGAAACTGCCATGATTTGAGGACTATTCGTTAGTAGATATTTAGTTCAATAATTAATGACATTTTCTAAAGCCAAACTGAAATTTCAGCATTAACGTTTATTCTCTTTATTTCAATGTAGTAAGTAAAGGACAATAATCAAAGTAAGTTAAGCTTTAGAAAATGCAATCAAACATTTTACGCGTGTTTAAGCAGCTAACCGACTGCGGCATACGCACACTTAAGTGCAGCATTCGGAAGTTATTGTGTATAAGTTTTATTGTACGGCGGTCACGCCACTGTTTGTAAATTATTAAAGATAGTTTTAAAACCGTTTGTATTATAGCAGTTTATGAGCGACGTAATTTTTTGACGTGTCTTCGATCTCAGTGATTTTTTATGTTTTAAATTTCAAATAAGGTTTAATCGAAATTGCTAAAATAGTCTTTGTAATAACCAGTGCCATGATATCGTACTTAATAGTTTTTATAAAAAAATCTCATAGAAATTGCACTTGAAAGGTCCAAAAACATGAAATAATGACAATAGTTTGCAAAAGTCCTTTTCATTGGACAATTTCTTGCGCTAATTTTAGTTCAAATATGAGTTGACTGAGAGTTAAGTATAAATTAATTCGACAGATATCTATTTAAGATTGTAAATTCTACTGTATAGTAATTTATTTATAAGTTCTATCTTGAGTCTGATTTTAATGCTTATGTGTTTGTGGAAAGTCTTGCTTAATTCTAACCTCTCTATGTGCCAAATTATGGAAGGTTAAAGTTTGGTTAAATATGATTCGAATTCCAAAATTACTGATCCATTCTTCCAGTTCTTCAGGCTATATAGTTTCTACTTTCTACTGCGGCTAACACAGAACTTTCCTAGATTTTAAGGGTAATCACGTAGTGTGGAAACCGCAGTGGGCTGTTAGCCTTAGTCGAAGTCCTCTGAAACTAAAGGTCTTTAGAATATTATCTACACTAAGCACGATGAACAGTTATGAAATACTATAATCATTATTGATGTATTTATCAATATATGTATTGCTTAGGCCGCAATCACACAGAGGTTAAGTTTTACAGATCCTTCGCAACTGGAAACAATCGTTTACTGGATCCGGAAAACTGTCGGGTGTGTGAACTCGCTCCTACAATACGTCATCACAGAATAAAACGATTCTGTTAAACGGATGCTGTGTGAATGTGCCCTAATCTGATTTCAGTAAAGATCTCTATGGAGGTATTGTTTCTTTCGTTCTCGAATATTGTGTATTCGCCTTATTTCACTTTCTTGGTTTGATTTTTCTTGTACAGTATTTCGCGTGTGCCTATCGATGTTGTGAGTTGGCCTAATATTTATTTTTTGCAAATAAAATGTACAATAAAACTTGAAGTCTGGTGCTGACAAGTGATTTTAAAATATACAATGAAGTTGGTTTAAATTACTTTGAATAAATAGGTCGCAAGGATAATTATTATTAAGATACACTTCATTTATTTCAAATCTCGTTAAAAATATTTTTTTTACGATAGGAAAAACATAAAAATATTGTAAAAATATTCTACAGTAAAAAAATATATCAAAACTGTAGATTACTGTCCGCGAAGCTAGGCTCAAGCAGCCGGTGACTAGGGCTGCAAAGAGAGGAACTTCCTGACGATCCAGCGCCGAGTCAGGGGTACCGCCATTATAATAATATAGTTCAAATCAGAGTATAACATATCTACTTATAGAATGGTATTAAAATTCATCAATAGTCATCTATTATACTGTCTCGCTTAGATCTTATTCGAAGTGAGCAAGACAGCATGAGTCATTCCAAATTATAAACTTTTCTTAGAAGTAAAATGGTATTTTCGACGGCGTTCTAAATTTTACCGTACATTTTATTTGCAACGGGTGTCGATTTTGTGCACTTTTCATTTGATTCAGATTTAAAAAAATCTTAGTTTAGTTAATGTATTTAGCCGATGAAAATTGCACATAATAAACATATTAGTAGTAGGTATAGATAAGGGTTTGAAGATTACGACCCGAACATCGCCTACCACACTGTTTTTTATTTTTTTCAAAATTGCCGCGAACGCCATGTTCGTTTTATTAGACACTAGCGGTCCGCCCCGGCTTCGCACGGGTAGTTATTTTAGCAATAAAGCTCAAATTGACTACGTTTTAGTTACAAATCATTTGTATGGGAAAAAGAAGGGCTATTTTTAGGGTTTTTCCAGCAATAATTCTAATTTTTCTCGCCGTAAAAACCATCCTTGAACTTCAACGAACATTTTAAAAAAAGATTTGGCCAAATTGGTCCAGGCGTTGTTGAGTTATGCGCTTACCAACACATTTTGCGATTCATTTTTATATTATAGACTAGCTGCGAACCGCGGCTTCGCCCCCGTGGAAATTTATGTTTCCAACTTTCTTAATTTTTTCTTTCATAAGAACCTTCTCCTGACAATAACAAACACAACAAAGAAAGATTTGGCCAAATTGGTCCAGGCGTTGTTGAGTTATGCGCTTACCAACACATTTTGCGATTCATTTTTATATTATAGATTAGGATAGGACAAATACTTATGTATAAAATAAAATAGTCCAATAATATATTGCTTCAGGTTACTGATACCTATATCTGAGAAAAATAAATGTGAGCAACAGTTATTTTCATCTGTGAATTGAATATCTCAGAAAGCTGCCGCTTTAGTAAAGCGTCTGATTAGGATAATTTTTATTTGTGTAAGGTGTCCTCCATCCAAATTCATACTAATATCATATATTGGAAAGTTACTTTTGTCTGTCTGTTATCTTGTCACGCCTAAATGGCTGAACGGATCTAAATGAAATTTGGCAGGAAGGTAAATAGTATCTCGGGGACGGGCTTGAAAATCACAGGTGAAGCCGCGGGCAACAGTAAATTTATAATATTTAAAGAGTGCGTAATTTTGAAATAAAAAACAGTGTGGTAGCCTATGTTAGGACCACCTCCATACTAAATTCTTCAAACCGAATATAAATTCTAATAGAGGTTATCAAGCTATTGTGATACAAAATAATATTATCTTCTGACTGCGTTCGCAGTCTGTATGTAGAGGTTTTGTAGATTTCATTATATTTGACATTTTGTATATTATAGCGGAGATTTATGAACGGTTAGCTTTTTGTGGGCATTTTGCAAATAAACGAAGGCGTTGCACTAGACTTTTGGTATTTTATTTACAAATTTATAAAATTGATCAATATAAATTAGAAAATAACAGATAGGAGATATGAAAGTACTGGTCGATATTGATTAAAATTCACTGAAGTATTTTATACATAAACTATAAAAAACTCAATTATTGAATAAGATTCGAGGAGTATTATTGATTAGAATTATAACTAAGTAAAAGTACTTAAATCACATACACAAATTTTCCCTTAGTAGGTAAGTTAATATTACTTTTTTCAGTAACTTAAAATATGTTCAGCAAAACAACAGCGCATATATCGAGCAATGGAACTGTCAGGCACATTTTGTTAGAGTGCATGCCAGTGTATTGCATCATCAGAGTTACGTAACTCTGATCTCTGAGGCTCTAACAATACGTAGCCAAAGTGCCAAACTGATAAAATATAAGAACCTGGCGGTCTGTTCAACATTCTTCCGACTATGCCGTTATCTTAAAGGCAAATAATCTAAGCCTGAACTGGCGGCAGCCAGCCTGCCAAACTGGTAGACGTGAGCTCCCGGCCCTTGCCTGCCAGTCCGTTGAACATTCTTCCCACGCTGCCGACGACGCTGCGTGTGCGGCTCGGAGCTTCTGTTATCGCCTTCTCTTTCTCTTTACCTGGAAGTATAGTTTACTTTTAGTTATATTGTTCTTCGTATGTTGGTTCGAAGATGTTAAAAGCTTGGAGAAGGATCGAGCTGTCGTTACATTCCAGCGGAACGTAGAGTATTCGGCCGTCATAAGCCGAATTGGAGGCCGAACTGAACTTCGCGACCATTCGCGACTCGACGCGAGTCTTGTGAGTCACGCTCAGCCACTGGATTAAGAGTCTTCGCCATTTTATTCGGAGATGACCCCTATTGGTTAAAGGCCTCTTTTTTCTTTGCCAGTCCTCTGCTTTTTAGGCAATTCTCACACAACTATTATTACACCTAGTTCTGTGGTACTTCTCGTAGGTACCTTCCTATCTAAGTAAGACGTCATGACTTTGACCATGTTGCCAAACTATCTTGTGAGAGAACGTCAACTTGAAGTCAAGTGACTACAAGTGAAGTTCTTTCACAAGATAAGATGTGTTCAAATTCAGTTTGGGTCGCTGACCCACAGGATTACCCAAGTAGTGTAGTTACCCATGTCACTTACCAAGTAAAAAGTCCAGCACCACAGCCTGCAAACCCGCATCCGGCGGCTCGGGGCGCGTTACCAGCCGTAGGGTCGAGCTGGTGCAGTGAGCGGCGCTGGAGACCAGCTGGGCTGCACTGTCCTTGGCTCCCACTAGCAGTGCTGGCGGAGTCACGCGGTGCTCTGGCTGGATCTTCCACCAAGCTGCTCCTGGGATTTAAAGGAAAGTATTTAGTCAACTCTAGCTGACTCAACATGTCCTGTCCAAAAATCTCTTAAAACAGCACGTTGCTTTTTCAGAATCTTCCCCCGCGGATTCGCATGCGATGGTTAAAAGTTTAAAGTTTATTTCCAAACCATGGCAGCTTTATGGGATAAAATACTTTTGATACATTTGCTAATACCTACTGCCTATGTTTTATTTCAAGTTGACCTGCGTTTATGCAAAATTTCAGCACGATCTGTTAAGTAGTTTTGGTGGGAAGAAGTAACAAACATCCATCCATTTATCCAAACTTTCGTAGGTACCTACCTATTTATAATAATAGCACAGCAATATTAGTGTGATTTAGGGAAAATCTAAACTTCTGGCAATTTCGTTTAATTCTTAAGGCTAATAAGTGCATGTTTGCACAGGAGGTTTAGGGTGTGGATTATTTAGATAGGTACCTCGCACATAGTGCAGGGCTCCGGTCCAGTCGGTGGCGCGGGAGCTGGTCCACCTGCCTCCTTCCTGCACCTCGCTCTCAGCCAACCATCGCTCTGGCAGGAATGGCCACTGGAAACAAAGCAAATGGTAACGAACAAAAAAATTCCTACCTAAACTAAGTTTACTGAATCGCGCTCTCCACTTAACACAACGTTTATCCCAGCGGTTGTCGGCACTTCGCAAGCTATATCGAATAATTTGGAAACACGGAACTTATAAAATAAGTTTGGAAACACCGCACCAAATAGAGAATTCTAAACGTTTTTTGAGAGTTGCTTAAAAACATAGTACCTACGTACCTACATTGAGATCGGTTGGAGTAGGTAGTGATACATACATATATAAACATTTTTTCTTTTTCGTTATAGATGCCTATTGTATGAAATTTGTCAAGTTCGTTACCTGAATAAAGTGTAAAGCCTTATGACAGAACTCTGCTGGAGGATATTGCCAGTACAAGTTCGGATGTGGAGCCCCGATCACCGCGAACTTGCTGATGAGATAGCCGTGGGTGTGGACTAGGTACCTGCAGACAAGAGAGAGGATTCAGTACATATTAAAGTTTAGGAAGATATCCATCATAACATAACTCAAGCTCTGCTTTGGTTCCATTATAAGTAGGTAGGTAGGACCTACTCGATTTAGAATCCTTGTTATTGGTTACAGAACCATAGAAATATAGGTAGGTACCTACTACTTATTGGAAAATATTTTAAGACACTAGTAATGTCGAAGCAAATGGCAAAAGTTAAAAAAAAAATTGGTTTTGATTTTTACAGTAGGTATTCATTCGATTCTCCTCCGTCGTCGAACTCCACAAATTTAATGGAAATTTTCCTTGAAGCTTCGATGAATTTTATTATGTCTTGTATCTTGTAGAATTAGGTAAGTACTACGTAAGTACTATTGTTTCGTTGTTGTTCTCTGTTAGTGCTATCAGTTTTGTTGTTTTCATCATCAATGAAAGTATTCACACCTCGTTTTTATACGTTTTTGTCTAAATTAATAAACAATCATATTGGTGTCTAAAATCAAGTAAACAGCAATATAATATCATTGGTAAACAAGCTACCAAGCTACCTATGTCCTTCCTAGACAAAATGAGCACAGGCCTTTGGTCAACCTTTCTGTTTTCTCTTCATCTCGACTGATAAGCCCTACGTAGGCCTCATTTCTTGTTGGGATTAAGAACCAAACGAAACGAAAAAAAGATTCAGTCTAATAATTCTTAGTAATGCTGATGCCAGTTCTGTCTGATTGATGATGCTGATGGCAAATGACCCCGACTCAAGCGCCAATGACGTCACTACCGGGTAGGTATCGGTGTATCAATGTTGATACTTTATTTTAATTCCTATTTTATTGTCGATAACCTGCCGTTATCTTTACATAAGTGATTCTTTCTACTTTGGCCGTGTTGCGAGTGAAAACGGAGTTTTGACAAACATAAGCCTGAATTTTCCTTTATTGGTATTTTCACACGTTTATTGCATGAATAATATATATATTTGTGCCGTCAATCTTACATACTACCTATATGCATGCCTTATAGTAGTTGGGTTAAGATCTGAGTATCACATAATGATCATTAATTTCCTCTTTTTAGATGCTACGGGCAAGGTCAAGTTTTTAAAGATAACTACAAGGTAAAATATTTTTATGAATTTAGAAATAATCAAATAAAATAATCATTTACAATGTCGACCGATAAGTTTTAGATCGGTTCATTCTACAACCAACTAGACTAGACACGTGTAAATATCTTATATTGGAATTTGCCTAATCTCAGCGATAACGACTGGTTGATTCATAATAAAGTAACAAGTACCTAATTAATTAAATAATATTACTTGAATGAGTCTCCTGACTGTATTCTAAACCCAATTATGATTCAAAGAAAGGGGTTTGAATATTTTGGCCCTAACTTAGAAACCCTTGTTTTTTTTAATGAAAGTTTTATAAGACCTCCTTATGTGGATCTAGAAGACAATGCATAAAACATAATCAGGTCCTTAGCGTCAGGTTTCTGAGATATTTATTTAACAAAAAACAGCAATAGTAATTTTAATCTGTGAATATCTCAGAACAGAAACCGGACATTATGGCCATTTGGCCATAATGTCCGGTTTCTGTTTATATCGCCATGGTGGCGCCATGCCACCCCGTTGTCTTGAACTACCAAGCGGGAAGCACTAAAACAAACATCACCACCAACTGGTAGTGGAGCCAGTGAGATGCCAAATGTTTGTGCAACCAGCGGGTTGATTTGGTTGTCGGCACAGATTGCCGGCAACAAAATAGGTTGCGCAACCAAACTGATACCAGGTGAGGTACCTTCCTTACAACTGTGTACATTTTATTACGTAGTGTAATAAGGACACCATAGCGACACCATGGTATCTTATTTTGATAGCCAAAGTATGTCATAATCATAAGTCACTCCGAAATCGTAACTATGATAAATAAATAATGCTGGACCATCCACACAGCATCATCTAGCCCCAAGCCAAGCAGAGCTTGTGTTATTTTATTTGTACTAGATGACTGATGTAAGATACACTAAGTATATATATATATACACTTACTTATAGTTTTTTTTATTATACTTAGAAAATACCCAGAACAAATCCTACTACTTAATACCTATTATAAACGCGAAAGTTTGTGAGAATGTATGTAAGTATGTTTGTTGCTCTTTCACCCAAAAACTACTAAATGGTATTTGATGAAACTTCACAATAATATAGCTTACATATCAGAATAACACATAGGCATAGATAGGCATAGATAGGCATAGATTCATAAAGATACATTGTATACTTATTAAATAAGTATTATATTATTATTATTTTAATATAATATTATAATTTTTTTGGAACTAGGGGGCAAAGCCGCTGGCAGCAGCTAGCATTTGTATAAAAGTGTATCGTATAATATCTCACCAAGTAAGCATTCCTCCGATCCCAAACCCGATAACAACCGCGGGTCGAACCTGCGACGCTCCCAACGCCTCCAACAACGTCGACAACTCCTCCACTGCCCTCGGAGGACTCAGCTGCCCCCGTCTCCCCCCCTCACTGGCCCCCGTGCCCCGCAGGTCCAGGGTCACCACGTGATGACCGGCCTCGGCCAGGCGACGGACCACGTTGGTCCAGTTGGGACACCATAGGTTCGCGGAGTCTGGTGCATCGGCGAGAACTAGAACTATTCGCCCGGATTTTGGACCGGTTTCTACGTAGTGGTATTTCACTCCCTGAAAATAAAAAAGGTGAGTTTTGCATTTTGCAAAGAAGATATTTCTTTAGCTAGGTGTATATGCCTTTCTTATATTCATATAGTTCTTTTCATCCAAAGGTTGCCTGGAAGAGATCTAGATGCGATCTCTTCCAGGCAACCTTGTCTTGTAAAAACCTTGTATTTTTGTAATGTTCTTTTTCTCGTGTACAATAATGTGTTTTGTATTGTATTATATATGTCTCGAGATATTATAAACTTAAAAACCCTATAGGTATAATAGTCCACTGCTGAACAAGGCCTTTCGTAATGAGCGCCATAGCGCCCCGTCTTCAGCTTGCCGCATCCAGAATCTCTGACCAGGTGGGATGACGCCCTGCGACCTATTTTGGTTTGAGGGACTTTAGATGGACTCCAAATGGTAGTAGGTAGAGTGGACTAGTATAGGCTGATGATGATGATGATTATCAGGTACCTAAAAGCGGTAAGTACATAGCCAACCGAATGTAGCAATATTTCAATTATTCACCTACTAGAATATAATCATATATCCAGGTAAAAACAAACAACATTACATTTTGGTTAAAAGTGTCTTAATGTTAGGTTTAACTAGATAGTTTAACTAGGTTTAACTAGAGTTCTCACGTGGTTCAATAAGAGCTACTAACAGGTAGGTATAAGTACTAATTGGAATAGTTAAAACACACTAGTTAGACTAGACTGTAGTTGATTAGATGTTTGTTATTTCAATAGGTAGGTCCTTTATTTAGTTGTCATCATCATCAGATTTTGCCCTTGGTTGTCCTCAATCTCATCATCGAATCAACTCTTGTGCCACTCTTAACGGACCTGCATGGTTACAGACCCTTCGCCGTAAGATGCCGTGATGTTGGCTATTCCCAAGGCATCTTACGGTGAACAGCCAATGTCAAGTAAATGATTTTGCTACTGTTTTCGTGACGCTAATTTGGTTTTTAGATGAAAAACATAAATTGCTTTAGTTATCTATACATCATTTTAAACAAACAGGTGAAATAGTTATTGTTTATGTACGTGTTTATGATGTAAATATTAACCCTCGCTCATAATGAAATCTTGATATCAATTTCCAAACTACTTGGAATCTTAACTCATCGTAATTAACCTTCCTACTGCTCAAAAAACTACAGGACTCACCATAACTTTGATGTAACAATGGGTGCCTATAGAAGAATCCACGGACAACTCAACCTGCGCAGAACTCTTCGGTTTTCTCCTGTGACCTTTCCACATCCTCTTCACCACAATCTGGAGTGCTTGCCACAATCCAAAGAACAGGCATTTCAACACCAACTCCAAAGCCAACCACCCGGAAACAACTTGGAGAATCCTATCACTTTTTGCACTCATGATTTTACTAACTAATATATTGACAAGTGTAACAGGCTCAAAGGTCTTCAGCTAAGTGATAGTGCAGTGATAAATACAAATCGTTCGAGTCGTTTATCGGTTTTTTATCGAGTGGTGCGGTGTAGGGTAGACGGGAGATGCACGCTGTGTGACAATCAAGTGTTATCGATGGATGGTTTACTTTGGTCTTGTAAAAGGGCGAGAGTCGGATATGCTAGTTGTGTTTGTGACTTATGCAACTTGTCAGGTACATAAATAATTTACAATATCACATCACACTAATTATAAGTGTGGTTGTTTGCTTTATAGCTGCAGCTGTTTATAGTATAAAGTTTGACTTTTCTAAGTCTAATTTAATCTGATTTTGTATGCCTAAAGAAATAAACGTTATTGACTCAGATTTTTTTCCTCTTCACGCCAAAGCTACTGAACATTATAGGATTGTATTTTAACATACTGTTAGTTCAAGGCATGGAATGGATCATAGGCTACGTTTTTTTCCCTAATATCAGTTCCCATGGGATAGAAATAACCTTTCAACTTTTCCATCGAAACGCGTGTGAAACCGTGGGGAGATACTAGTATTAAATAATATTTGAGTGCGCTTGTTTCAAAGTATTATCGTTTACTTTTGTGATTTCTTGTATCCTACGTACTATAAAAGTTTTTAAGACAATGAGAATAAAAAAAAACTGAAAATACGTTACCTTAGTCAAGACGAGAGTACCTTCCTAAATATTTTTTTGGGTTGGTACTAAAAACTGAAACATTTCTTGTAGGTACTGTTGTCATAAGAATACTGTGACATTGTTGCACGTAATAATCATTACATAAATAAAGTCGCTAATTAAAAAAATAATTGATGAATGGAAAAAATAATTGTCCTCTTTAATGCAGGAAGTCAATATCCTCATAAAATAAATATCTTTGAGTCTTTGGACTTTGAAATGAACTATGAAGACATTGGTATTAGCCCAAAGTCTAAACTCCTTTCCGCTTGATAATAAACATTATTCATTGATTCCTCAAAACACTGATAAGTATTACTAGTAATTTGTCATATTCATCGGCTAGACTAGACTATGTTAGAGTATGATGAAGTAAGTGAAAATCTACACCAGCCAAACTCGATGTAGAATATATGTAAACAAACCACGACACTTATCTAAAACTAACTCTCATCGAGTTTCATATATAATTGTTAGCAATATTTTTTTGAAGGAAAGATCTCAAATCGACAAGTAATTTAAATTGCGGATACATATATAGACTCGGCAACAGAGATAATTTTAGGCTATGTATAGGTTTGTTTACAAACATTCTAAATTAAAAAAAAAAAAGCTTACGCCTACATTTATGCAAAATTTCAGATCGATCCATTTAGTAGTTTTGGCGTGAAGAAGTGACAAACATCCATCCAAACATCCAAATACCTATCTAAACATACAAACTTTCGCATTTATAATATTAGTGTGATTATTATTATTACTGTGATGTGTTAAAGTTTGGATGGAAGGGTGGATGGTTTGTTACTCTTTCAAGTCAAATATACAGAACAGATCGTGCTAAAACTTTGCATAGAAGTTGGTATACACCTTTAAATAAGCTTCTTTTTATCCCATAAATCAGTTTCCTTGGGAAAGAATATAATATTAAGTATATAACCTTTAAAAGTTTCCCTAGAAACAACGCGTGCGAATCCGTAAACAGTAACTACCTCCTTAAAAATAAAATAAAATATTATGAACAGCCCAGCCCGAGTCTGATTCACACCTTTGTTAACAACTTGAGTCTGGGTCTATCCCTGATGATGATGACGCACTCCATCTGTCAAATTCCGCTTTACTTTTTGTAAACATGTCTTTGTTGGTCCTTGAAAGGGTTTGAAAACATATTAAGTTGAGTCGAGGCACTCAGGATAATGAGGACAAACGGACAAACCGCCAGTCACGGCTCCTAACGACGGCCACCGACTGTCTTCGAGCTTGTCTGGAGGTACTTTACTTAGGTATTAAAACTAGTCGTTGTCAGCCACTTTACTTGAAGATGTTTTTCTATGTAGTTTTATGAGGAGTTCGGTTTGCTGAATCCTCCTATCTACGATCATATCATCAGTATCAGTGAGACATTGAGTATCTACTTAGTTCGTACAACCACTAAATATGAACCCTAAAAGCCACTGTAGGTAGATACCTACAATGGCTTTTAGGGTTCCTGACCAAACTGGTACAAACGGAGCCCACGGAATCCTAAATCTTCTCAGTTCAAACTTTCAGAATGTCTGACTGTTCATATGCTTTTTGGCTAAGTAGGTAGGTAGTTGTGGCGACCCCGGCTTAAAATACTAGCCCTTCCCTTTCCTCCCGTAGATGCCTTAGAGGTAACTAAGGGATTGCACCACGATATGGGCAGCAGCATTTCTCTGAGTCTATACCCATACTGCGGTCACCAACCCGCCAAGCGTGGTTATTATGGCAAGTCCCCCCTTTGTATACTTTGGGGAGGCCCATGTGCTGCAGGGGACTTTATCGGGCTGATGATGATGATAAGTAGGTGGGTACTAATCTTACTGTGCCCTAGCCGGGTCTATATTTAAGACTTTAAAATTTTAATAACTTGTACAAAATGGTTGCAATAAAGAAACTTGAACTTGGAATTTGATAGGTCAAGGGCGCAGCTCGCGTCACATTAGTATCTATGCGCCCGGAACAGAACACAAGTTGCCCTATCTTACCAAACATCAGCATCAAAATATCCACTAACCACGTCAGACAAACAAACATTCCATCAGACAACCACAGCCTCCACAAAAGCCTATAATTCTGCACATTAAATCTCCATAACACAATATTGAATGGCCGAAGGAAGGAGATAAATTGATTTGCACAGCGCCTATTGAAATGCCCGAGCAAGCGTCGATGACTGCGTCAAAGTTTACAATGGCTCCGTCAATGTGACGACAATGAT
Organism: Eupithecia vulgata; assembly: GCA_946478455.1. Classification (NCBI taxonomy): domain Eukaryota; kingdom Metazoa; phylum Arthropoda; class Insecta; order Lepidoptera; family Geometridae; genus Eupithecia; species Eupithecia vulgata. The sequence goes on along the minus strand of OX297869.1, from coordinate 2,094,299 downwards.
CGTTGAATGCGCCTGATGAGTGACTTCAATGGACGGAAGCTGCCGACGTGCTTGAGAAATACATTATCTCGAAGTACCTACCTACGTGAGGATATTGCGTAGGGTAACAATGTAAATGGTGCCTAAGATTAACAGAATGGGAGAAGGACGTAGACCTATGTATGTAGTACCCATGTAAGTACAGTGGATGTATGACCTTTATAAATGAAAAATTTGTGTAAGTATTGTTTATTGCGCACGTATTGTTTGTTAAATAAACATATTTTATTCTCTTATTCTTAATTAAAATACCCTTTCTTGATTTTTAATTTAAATAAAATATGACGTTTTTATTTTTGAGATTTACTGACGCTGAGCACCATTTTTTAGCTTAAAAAAATTTATTTTATAGGCTATTTAGAAACTTGAAGGTATCGTTAATCAAAAAACATTATAAGGTCATTCTAGCTAGGTATTTTCCACATGAATTTTATAATGTAACTATAATGGTATCATTATGGTACTTATTTTAAAGATTGATCATGGCAACTGTAGCTGTTTGTAAAGCCAAGCACATACTGCAAGCTATGATCTATTCGTTTTACATTTTATCGAACATTTTTACCCAACTACGAAAGTGCGTAGCGTATCGTTGCTTCATCGTCCATAGAAAAGACATGAACGCGCTCACAAAATTCTAGACTGCTACGAAATTTATCGCTGCATTTTTAGCAGGTTTAATTTGAGGAAAGCTTTTTATTTTGTTGCTTTCACTTGTTACTTGTTCCTGGACTGGTTTCCGCAACTTGGCCACAGGTGGGCCCTTTTGTGGTGGGAGGCTGAGATTAACCACCTGATGTCCTCTAGGAAGGCCAGCAGCTCGCTGACGACGGCGCATTCCTCCCCAGGTGTCCTCGGTGTACCAAGGTATTGCTGATCTTTGCAAGCACATGCGCCGTCTCCTCTGCATTCATGCACCACCTACACCGAGGGCTGTACGTGATACCCAAATAGGTGTTTGTTGAGCATGCAGTGTCCTGTGACAATACCGATAATTTGAAGGACTATGTCACGTTTCAGATAGAGGAGTTTTCGGGAGAATCTCGGCTTTAAATCCTTCGAATGCCTACAATCCGGAATACTTGCCCAGTTTTCTTGGTGTTGTTTGACTGTTCGTTGTCGGATCCATGAGTGAACTTCACTGCATGGTAGGGGAATTATTGGTTCAGGCCCTTTCGGTTTCGATTCTGAGCTTCTCCTCGCCCGTGCATCAGCTTCGATTTGTTAGAGTTTGTTTTGACTCGCTAGTGTTAGCATTTGTCATATTCGGTCGTCATATTCGCTAACAGTTACAACATAAGGTGTGATTGGTTCGACGCGGGTTGACGCGAAATTTAGTTTTTTTGTAGTCTTAAATTTCTTTTGTGTTCCACGAGCAATAATACTAGCTTGAAAGTAATTTGCCGCAAATCATAAACCATTTTCTATGATCTCATGAGAAAACTAATATGCTGGACATCCGACTGATCACTCGTTCTCCGATTGATACGTGTTTTAGAAGCGATAGCAATAACATTCTTCTGTGAAAGCCCATCAAGCGAGGTACGTCTCTCCCTTGTCGCCTGTACATAGGGGACTCCAGATTGATTATAGGTACATAGGTATATCTCTTTTTTCCCCGCTCGATTTGCTGCTTGTTATTATGCAGTGACATTGGAGATGGTTTAAAACTGTGTTATTTAAACAGGGTTATTTACGGCTGGTTTTTGAGCTATGAAAAACCCACTATAGCTAACGAAGTAACATTCATTAGATAATTTGAGCTATGGCTTCGACAATTGAGCTAACGGTAGGTATACACTATATGTATAAACTGTGCGTGCCACAAGTACGAATGAAGTAATAAGAGTGGACAATAGGCTAAGTATGTACCTATGTCCTTGGTGGCGCAGTCTCCCTCAGGTGGGAGAATGTTCCAGTCCCTCTGGCGTCTGTCAGTCCAGTCAGCACACGGACACATTGTCATGTAAATGTCTGCGACAGCGACCCGCGAGGGGGCGTAAGGACCGAGTCGTGACCAGAATTAATGTCCCTGAAGATGATATATCTATGTATAGATAATACTTTATTGTACCACACAGTTTATTGTATAAAACAGTACAGAAATAAATGCTATACAAATAGACGAAACACAAAGGTGGCCTTAAGAGATCGCGCTCTTCATGATTGTTTTGCGATTAACCGACCAAGATTTTGAGAAAATCCCCGGCACGTTTAATATTTATGAGAGTTCTGATGCTGTGGTCGAGGACGATTATAATGATGTTTTAAACTATCCTGTAGAGTTCTAAATGAAGAATTCTAAAGCGCCTCCAGGACTATCACCACACGTTGTAGAAATAAAGATGGTGCTCTAATAATGTTTAAAAAAAAAGAAACTCGACTCTTGGATTATGCGTCTGATAGAAACTAGAGCGTTAGCGTCACGTATCATTGATGCTGAAATTATTTGTGGTAGCTACAATACAATACAAAAACACTTTATACCACCAGAAAAATAACATTACAAAAAGACATTACATGAGATAAGTACAATGGACGACCTTATCGCTTAGAAGCGATCTCTTCCGCAGCCTTTAGCTATAGGGGTACCAGAGTTTTTATTCCTCGAATTCTCCTTCAGTCATCTGACAGTCAATTGCTTTTAAATTTAGTGAGCTTCAGTTCCATATCCGTGTAGCATTTGTTATGACAATAAATACTAGGGACTTTTTACTTAATCGGTTTATTGTTTACCTAATCCTGTGTTAACCCACGGCCAGCTACATGTTGCCTTCTCTCGAGTTCGAAGATTCGATGATGTAAAAATCCAAACTGGCAACACCACTGATCAAGGTTTGAAAGTTGGTAAATATATTGACGAAAAATGTGTCTATAAAGAAATTTTATGATAAACAACTCATAGAGAATATTTATTACCATAAAAAATATACCATAAGTATAAAAAAATACCTTTGCCAAAATTTCGAGTGAGTACATAATAGGTACCTACTCATTCTATCAAAATAGTAACATCAATGATTTTAGAAAATTGCATTTATTTTACTTCGCATCTCAAAATTATTTTGTAGTAAGCCAAATTGGCTTAATCCAATTTAGAGAACAGGATTTTCTCTTTTCATTTACAAAAGTAGTATAGCTATGTGTATGTAGCTATGTGTATACCTGAGTAAAACAAAAGTGATTCAGTTTAATGGACGTGCTTACTAGAGACAAGATAATCACTAGGTATTTTTTACAAACAGGTTAATGCTCTTTCAGTTACATTTAGGTTATTTTTTTTTATTTCTCTAACCTAACCACCCTGACAGGTTCCAAGTTTTCTTACTAAAATAGTTATGTGTTTTTAATAGCTACGTATTATATTTATTATTTTTATATTTGTTCTATACAAAAATAATCATAAAAATTGATATTTAAAAAGTAATACTTAGTCTTAAAATATTCAGGTAACTAAACAGGAGACGAACGAGACTTGTTGTTTCGATGTTAGATCTCTCATGATGACTGAAAGAATTTAATATTTCATAGACTCTGCTTTTTTAAGAAAAGTTCGTAATGCAAATCTATCTACTCGAAAAATATAGGGTCTAGCGAGAGCTTCGATATTTAACGAGCTGACAGTTTCACGCAAGACATAGAATTTTTCACTTGTTTCACGTGTATATTTTTTACATTCTTTCAATAAGTAAAAATAATCTTGGACATGGATATTTTGTGTAGGTAATTTTAAGGCTCAAATCTTGCTCGCTAGATATATTGTATAAATATAGGCATCCCACCGCGTTTTATTCGACTGATTGAATATGCCCTCTCATTTGTAGCTTTTTCAAAAGCTTGTTACAGTAACAATGCGAATAGCGATCCGACTTGCGATGTGGACCCGAAACCACATCGACTCACAATCAGCGTCATATTACAGACGTGTGTGCTACACCTGGCAACTCTGATAGGACACTATTGTGCTCTCGGCTCGGCTCTAGAGTTCTAGTTACTTTATGTAAACAAAGGGGTTACATAAAGAAAATTATGAAAGAAAATTGTGGTAAATTTTATACGACATTGGTATCATTTGAAACAATTTTTGTTTCTGGACGTTTTCATTCATCATTTTGTTCGTGTTACAATTCCTTTAAAATTCGAATGGAATTAGCACGGAACACAAAAAAAAGTTGTTTTTTCTGTTCCGTGGGAATGAGACCCTTTTTCACAAGTTGATGTTTATGTTTTTCTTTTTTAGAGACAAGAGACCATAGGAATAATTTTTATTAAGTTTAGAGACAATATGAAAAGTGCCAATGAACACGTTCTTAGTAATATGTTGTAGTAAAATTAAGTTAAAACGAAATTATCCTTTAGTCAATTCTATGGCTAGAGTGAAATATAATTATACTCTAGACATATAGTGTGTCTAACATTAATTAAAAAAAAAGTTTTTTTTTCTCTATGTGTTCTTTTCTGTTACGTTTTTATTGATGTCTTTGTTGACATAAAATATATTGGATTATAGAACCAAGTATAATGTGATAAACATCGCGGCTGAGCAGTTTATTTCATAATTCTATAATTCCAGTGCTATTGATGACGTTGTAATTTGATGTGACGGCGAATGGACCCGCATGCTTTGTGGTTTAGTACGAGTGTAGAGGTTTCTTTTATACCTGACCTGAGTTTATATACAGTTAAACGTAGATATAGTTATCCGTGGTTACTTGGTTGTTGAGGTTGTCTGTATTGTTGTGTCGATATCCAGTGTTTTTGTTTGGTAAAGTGTTACTAGGCTATCATATCAACATAGCTTAATAATTAGCATGCTGAAGTGGCAGTGTGCCGGGCATATATCGCGAAGAACCGACAAACGCTACGGTAATCGTGTTCTTGAGTGAAGACCGCGACTCGACAAACGTAGTGTATGTCGCCATCCAGCCTGGTGGGATGAAGACCTGCGAAAGACTGCAGGCAGATGCTGGATGCGGCAAGCTGAAGACGCTATATGGCGTTCATTAGGGGAATCGTCCCTAGCTGAGTTCTCTCTATTAATTAATAGTTTCTAGTAGGTAATTAAATAAATAAATAATGCTGGACAATTCACACAGCATTTTCTAGCTCCAAGCTAAGCAGAGCTTGTGTTATGGGTACTAGATAACTGATATACATAATATGATACAATACATAGATATATATTTTTTATTATATATAGAAAACGACCAGAACACCCTGAACAAATGTCTGCAGATCGTATTATTAATTTAATTATGCAAGTTCTTTTTAACTAATCTCTATTTAAAACAAAACGTGCCATCTGTTGGACAGATCTAATTCTGAAGCCTGCAACGCACCGCAACAGAAAAAAGAACGGCGGGAATTCAGTTTTCAAATGACGAACGGAACGGAACACGGATGGACAGAGACAACTTTTTTATTTTTTTGTTGCCACATTAGCATGCATCGTGCGAGGTCGGTAAATGCGTTACACGAGTTACCGTCTGAAATCTTTTTTAGTTATTCGTGAGGTGAAGTGGGTTTTAATTCTGAGGTTTAAGGTTCGGATTGGGGTGACGGAGGTCGCCGTAGTTGACTGCATTCGGTAGAATGGCGGGAGGGCCTCTCGTTACCTACTTGACTGTGTAACTTCGTTTGTGAGAGCTTGTGTTGGAAGTGTGCTTTGGAGCGACGGGGACTTTTGGATTATTGTTAGTATTCTTTTTAATGATTGCAGAGAGATTGCTGAAGGAATTGCATAGGTAGGTAATTGAAATTCATATACCTAGATAACTTATTAAGCTTTATAATTCGAATTACTTACTTATAAATTGGTAACCATAACCAGGATTCTTGTAAATGTAGGTTTGAAATAGGTAGATTTTTATTTATTCTGTCATGAAAATTCTCCTTAAATTGTAAGTATGTTTAATGTGACTCTACATTAGGTAAACTATCTTGGATGTAAATCTATACTCTTTATGTAATAATATTAAAAATGCGAAAGTGTGATTGTTTGTTTGTTTTTCCTTCACGCCTTCATTTTCGGCATAGAGCTATTTAAAACCTCCTTTTTATCCTATAAATCAGTTCCTATGGGATAGAAATAACTTAAAACAACGCGTGCGAAGCCGCAAGCAGATAATAGGTGTATAAGTAATGCTAAGTCCGTCAGGAGCCAGGAGTCTTTATGGACAGTTTAATATTTTGTAATTTCGTGTCCAGTCCACTCTTGTACCAGAACCCAGCATTCAGATTCATTGAAGGGTGCGTCACTCGCCGTAATGCCTATTATGGCACCCTACCAAAAGATTTATTCACAATGTTATTACTCCCAGCATCTAGTAGGTACCTCTATTGTGCTCAATCGTTATTCTATGTAACATTGCATTGACATTGTAATAGGATTTTTTATTCGATTTTGAGCTTTATGGCCAGGGGCATAATTATATCGACGCCATTTTGTCAGGGTGTCCGACGTTGACTCGGGTTATTGAGTTAGATTGAGTGAGTAACATGCTTTTCAATTGAGATCACTTCTAATGGGCATTTCAATAACCACTCTTTAAAATATTTAGTCTAGCTTTATTGGTTTCATTTCTTCCGGCCAAAAACAAAACTCTGCTTACAAATTAAACCTAATGCCGAAATAATAAGGTATATATTTATTCCGTTCTATACTACTTATTTCTGCAGTTTTCTTTTTTTTGTTAGTACTTAGGTACTTAACTACCTAGTTGCTTACTGTGACTAAAAAAATCAAATCAAATCTTGATCCTAATTCAAAATTGGAACTCTACCAATTTATTCAAAAATGTCTGAAGAACATTCAGTTCCTTTGATCAAAAAAGTATTTATAAGAACACTCAAAAGAATTAAGCAATATTGTTAGAATACTCTTTGGAAGACACCTCTACTGGGTGTCGGTGCTGGCTGGCTGGAACTGCGTCATCAATATTTGAAATAAGAAACGTGATCTATTGCTTATTTCAGCGTGCAGAGTTCCCTTTGGATTGGAGTTCTGGGCACAGATTTATAAGTATAGTACTAAAGGTTCTGGGTTGGCTAGCTTAGGTGACGGATGTCTGGGTGTAGGTCTCAAAGATAGTCTCTGATTGTACTTTAGTACTATACTTATAAATCTGTGGCAGGTTAGGAGCAGGGTCAGGCCAGAATAGCGTGTTCTTTAACAATATCAAAAAGTTTAGGTCACACTGTTCAAAAAAGTTCCCATGTAAAGTCTCGTCTAGCATCCCGGTTTCCGTAACGAAGCCAATTTGCCAATTGAATCTGTCCTCGGATTGCTCTTGTATTTGCCGACCTCTGTGGCGCCTCGGGCGAACGTCCGTATGTGACGCATGAGGTTCCTAGTTCGATTCCTGCCTCAAGACAGGATGAAGGTAGTTATGTACGATCTGCAGATATTTCTTGCTAAGTGTTCTGTGTGTTTCTATGTAAGAATGGTAAAAATATATTTTTGTATTAATGTATGTATATCAGTTTTCTAAAAGGTACCCATAACACAAGCTTTGCTTACCTTGGGGCTAGATAATACTGTGTGAATTGTCCAGTATTTATTTATATATCGTTTTATCCTATCGTGTTCCTACTGTCTTTTATTATGAGGTTAGGTTCTATTCTATATTTCTTATTGCCTTTACATATTAAGTCTTCTTTCCATCCACTTCAAAGTTAATTACTCTGCTACTTCTGGTTACCAACGTTTTGATTTTTTCTTTTCTTTTATTGCCTTTATCAAGTTCTTAAACGGTAGATGAAGTGATTTGTTAATTGATTGGACTGAGGGTTTTCAATCCGTCAATCAAGTGTCTGATTAGATTGAGATGGTCGATTTTCTTGATTTATTTTGAAGAGCTTGGAAAAACTCTACTGTTTTATAATGTCACCGAAAGAAGATTTATATAGAAAGACTATATTGGCCTTCATGTATCCGAAAATAGCAAACATGTCTTTTTTACAAGAGGTTATTAGTCTGTTAAGTAAGCCACATTCTTATAAAACGCGGGTACTGCCTGATGGCGTAACAGGGTGTAATGTAACATATAACACAGCGAGCGTTCGTGCTGTCAGTACGGGAAAGGAAGACGCCCGCTACGAGCATCGAGACTGATTTCAGCACACGGCGTAACGTATCATGCTCGCGGCGAATGGTTACGCTCCGTAACACCAGTCAGTAGGTACCCGACTTTAGGAGATGGGAATGATGCTGAAAATATATATTATGTACTTATTTGCAACGCTCCAATTTGTCTTTTGATAACATAATTAACCGAAGATTTGTGTATTAAAAAAAAAAAAATTAAATAATGCTGGACAATTCACACAGCATTATATAGCCCCAAGCTAAGCAGAGCTTGTGTTATGGGTACTGGATAACTGATATACATAATATAATACAATACATAGATCGATATTTTTTATTATTTATAGAAAACGTCCAGAACACAAAAAATGTCTGAAGATCGTACACACATTTGTTCCGAGGCGGGAATCGAATCCGCAACCTTCTGCGTCGCAGGCAGACCTTCGCCCACCGCGCCACATAGGTCGTCGTAAAAGGATTATTCGTTTTAGAAGAATTATTCGAAAAACTCGTAATAATTTTATAATTTTGAAAAAACTAAAATCGACTTCGAATCCTACACTGTTTTCAATTTTGCAGGACTAAAACTTATCCCTCGGAAATAAATTATTATGGGACCAAATCATTCTATACAAAAACGAAATAATTTGCAAAATAGGTCCATTACATTGATGAAGAAATCGACAAACATACATAAAGCTGAACATAGAAAATCCTACTTTTTTCGAAATCGGTTAAATCAAAGTGGTAGTTATCAAATCTTACTTTGCCTTATGTTATATGCCAAAAGTAAAAAAAAAAATATCTGAAACCTTATCTTTATATTTGAATTCCTTATCTTTATCTTTGAAATCCTTCAAAACAATGTATACTATGTTGACAGCCTTGTAAGAAATCGCGAAAAAAAAAAATTCGAGAACCTAGGTACCATAAGTTCTCGGAATTTTAAGGTTCTTAACTTTCTCAAATAATGGTAAGTACAAAGTTGACAGGCAGATGCCAGTCTGCGAGTAGCTTCGTTACGCGAAGGGCGCTGTAGGGCCTGTAGGGCTCTTCTCGCCACCCCTCGCTGCTGAATAACAATTACTGCACTCTTTAATGATGCTGGATTAATGATCTCTATGTACCTACTGATTACTTAGTTTAATAAGTGCGTAAGATTCAAGTTAACTGTAGTGTCTGGGTGCATGCTTGATGCTAATAATGTTACCTTTAAATCTATGCACCGATATCATGTCTAGCAATAAATAATCTAGTCAGGTAGGTATCCGAACTTGAGTTAGCATCACCGTTAACCACTGCTGGGGAACCATGGTAAATCACATATCCATCGTTAACCACGTACTCATAAATGAAGGCATGTAGGTAAACAGTTCGCTGGATTAATTGAATTCAATTAATTGGAAGAATATTGTAAATTGAATTATATAAAATTAGACAGTGAAATCTACAATAGGGTCATTGAACCCTTTATTATTTTGTTATTTAAAGAACAAAATAGCAATATGAATTTTAAAATTCAATTCAGTTTTCAGTTTTTTAATCTTTTTTCAAAAACCATGAAATAGTAGGCCATATGCATTTTTAGGGCACTTATCAATTGTAAAATGTGATTAAAGGTTTGAATTGTCTAGATTAACTGTAGATTTTGTTCAAACAGTAAATCAATAACCAGCACCAATTATTATAAGAAAACCCCTCAAAGAGAGACTCTACTTCGAGAAATCTTTACCGTTCCCAAAAACACCATCACAAGTAAATTCCAGAATAAGTAGATCTATAGAGACATAACAGCCATAAGTAAAGAATATCAACCTCCTTGGCCCAAGCACTGGCTGGTAATAAACCATTTAAAAGCGACCATAAACAACGACATAGATAAGGGCCGTCTGCGCGGGAACGGAAACGACCCTCCTTCCGCTTGCGGTTATATTTTACAATTTCATAACCTTATTCATTCACCTCGTAGATAAAATTGCGGGAAATTATGTTATGCGCTTATTTTGTTAGCAAAGAAGCGCTTATGCTACTGCTTTATCTACTTTATAGTTTCTAAAATGTGCAACACAATCGCATTATTGGTTGGCATTTTCTTGACAAACGTAACTGTAACTGTGACGAGCTGGAAATGCACCATCTGTGGGGCATCCACAAGGAACGTGTACGTGTGTGAGGATTATGATTCTATGACGTTAATGGCAATATAGTCTGGTTAGACATAATCATACCAGTGTCAAGCAATGGAATATAATTGTAAATGTCTGAGTTATCAATTTATGAAGATAGTTTTGGTATTCTCACCAGAGCTTAGTTCGTGATCCAGCAGGGTGTACCACGAGCAGGTTAGGTTGGCTTGGGAGACGAGATGTTGGAGTCCCCCTTACATCCCGAACGTGTTTATAAAATCACTGTCTTTTTTACAAATTAAAATAGAAAAGCAATAAGTTGGTAGATAATAGAGTCCTCAAAGCAAGGTTGGTAAGGAACCTACGTGTTTTGTAAGTCTACAGAGATAGGTAGTACCTACTGACTGTCACCTAGCGAAAGACTGTTTCGATAAAAAAAGTCTACTTGCTTGGGTATACTTTGTTTACTTTATTACGTATCTTAACCGGGACGTTAGAGGTATTATATTTTATAATATATAAAATCCGTCCCGGTTTGAAATGTCTAGAATGAGACAAACGAAGATGACACTGGTGTTAGTTATTGCCTCGCGTCCGTTACATCAAGTTTGTAAAGGATAAGAATTTTATTTGTTTATTCAAATCAGACAGCTGACCAAACGCAACGCCATGGACACTATTCTCTGACCATTCTACTCTGTGACCACTTGACCACTCTACATTTTGACGGCATTGTCTGTGGTCACGTACAGTCATTGTCAACTGGATTTTAAAATTCGAACGCTTCTTGAACTCCGCTCCTAATACACAATTTGAAAGGGATAAAAGAATGTACCATTCACGGAGATGAAACTGTTTGTTGACACAGTTCTATTTTTAAAATTATTAACAAAAGAACGGGATGCTGTGTTATTTCAACTGGGCAGCGCGTGACCAGTTGAATTCTAATTAGGTCCTTATTATCACTGTTTGGTTTAAAATTAGATAATACGATAGGTACTGGAAATAAAATCATTGCGACAATACATATTTAATAGGTTACGCTTAGGTACCGAGAAACTTTCAGTGCGTTACAAAACTTTGTTATAGAATAGGGTATAAATCAGATAAGTACCTAAATATAAATTTGGGGTAAAAATCTTTTATCTCTGGATCTTTTATTTGTATTCTCTATTGTTATAGAATAATCTTCATATTTGATTTTTGTTTTTTCGAATTGTTTGATGTTTTTACTGTGAAATTTACCTAATCATTGAAAAGTAGACATTTTACGACAATCGAAAAATTAAACGTCACCGTTCACCATATTAAAAGTACCTATTTAGCGATATCTTTTTTGAAAGAAAGAAAGAAAGTATAGAAAATAGAAAGAAAGTACTAGTAAGTATTCATTTTAATAAATAATTTAAATATTCTTCCAGTATTCTTCATTTGAATTTCGATTAGCATACATCGGCCACAGTATGTAAGAACATCCAGAAAGTCAACTTTGACAGGGCGTGCAAGGTATATCCATTACATCCGCTATGTATTGTGGGTGGACTTTAGGTGTGCTTGAAATGGATACTCGCCCTACTGGGCGGGGTCGCTACCAGCCAATCCTGTAACTGATACCCTACTTCTTCTATAACCTACCCATTCAAAAACCAACCTTCAGTCAAAACCTACAAAGCTCAATATCCTTGATAGAAATTTTCGTTCTTGTAAGCGATACCCTAGTTCTTTAATGTTCGGGCAAAGGATTTTGAGATGTATTTTAGGTGGTAGAGTGTTTGTTTTTGGATGGGTGTGATGTGTAATGGATATTGATGGACGAAATTGGTGTGATTTGAATGATAGTAGGGATTTGGGGATTGGTCGGGATTGGCTTCGGTACATATACACAGGGAGCTTTTGTCTAGTATTTTTTGTGGTTTGCCTGTATTTATATGAAAGGAATTCTAACGTTCCAACTTCAAACTGCTTAGCACTGTGCTCAAAATAAAGTTCTGAAGAAAACAATAACTGAATAAAAACGAATTAGTTTTGTATTAAACTATTAATGACTGATTCAAAACGAACTTGAAATTCATGCACTACATTTGCTTTATCTACAATACTTATAATTCAGCCTAAAAATACATATTCAAATCTAAAGTCCAAATAGTTAAACAGAATACGACCACAAAAATTAAAACACGCCATAAATAATAAGACGACCTCTGTGGCGCAGTGGCGTGTTCCTGTGACGCAGGAGGTTGCGGGTTCGATTCCCGCACCGGGACAAATGTTTGTACTAGGTATGTGTAGATATAAATTTGTTCCGAGATTTCTCGGTGTTTTAATTAAATAAATAATGCTGGACAATTCACACAGCATTATCTAGCCCCAAGCTAAGCAGAGCTTGTGTTATGGGTACTAGATAACTGATATAAGTACATAATACAATACAATACATAGATATATATTTTTTATTATGTATATAGAAAACGACCAGAACACCCTGAACAAATGTCTACAGATTGTACACACATTTGTCCCGAGGCGGGAATCGAACCCGCAACCTTCTGCGTTGCAGGCAGACCTTCGCCCACCGCGCCACATCGGTCGTTTTTAAAATGTAGGTAAATGCAGTACCTTAATCACAAGCTCTGCTTAGTTTTGGGGCTAGATGATGTTGTGTGGATTGTCCAGCATTATTTATTTATTAGGACCTAAGTATTACTTAGAGCTATAGCAAAGTAATACAATTTAGAAAACTATTTACCCATTAAGAAAGTCGTTACACAGTCAATGCTTTTGTAATCGAACAAAAAATCATTACAAGGGGAGGCAGGGCAAACCTGATGCCGGAAGTCATTAGTAAATAGATGGACACGATAACGCCCCACTCTCCCCCAAAATTACTTACCACGAACTTCCCCCAGCTTACCATAACAAAACATTAAAATGAACTCTACTTCCTTGCAATAAGGTTGTCACTGTGATTTGAAAAGGTGTAGTAATAAAATGGTCGGAGTATAAAAAATGACATTGCACGAACACCCTAGTATTCACTGGATCTATTGTACGATCTTTCTTTTGAGGGTTAAGATTAAGATAATGTTTCTTTTGGCTGCGTTAGAGTTTCCTGGCTTTTGAATTTAGAATCTGGTTTTGCAATTTGCATACCCCAGTTATCTTCATGCAGCTGTCAAATTTGACTATTTGTAAGAAGGGAGAAACTTAGGTTTACTAAAAGACGTCGAAAAAGAATAAATTTTCTTTTTTTCTTTTCCTCCATGGCACACCTGGCGAAAGTGCGCTTGTGTCGCAGGAGAGTTCGATTCCCGCCTCAGGACAAATGTTTTTTGTATAATCTGCAGATAATGGTTCCGGGTGTTGTAATATGTAGAAAAAAAACTAAGGTAATAAATAAATAATGCTGAACATTTACAGGACAGGTTTACCTATCAATAACTCTGCTCTGCTTAGCTTGGGGCCAGATGATGCTGCTGAATTGTCAAGCACAAAGACAATAAAACCACTACGTAATTCGTTTTATATATATATTATATTTTTGTATATTTTAATATATTATATGTAGTAGTTTATTAAATATTGGTAAAAAATGTCCTCTATTTACCCACTTTTATAACTTGGTCTCTCTCTCTCCCAATAAGATTTGCTGGAAGAGAACTCTTTTTAGGGATAAGCTCGCCTTTGCCATATTTTTCAAATTTAATGTTTTATGTATGTATTTTGTTTTTTTTCTTGTGCAATAAAGAATAAATAAATAAATAAATAAATAAGTAAGTACAATATTATATTATTCATTTCTTTGTTTTTGTAATTGAACAAAAATTCATCAAATAATGTAAGATTCTCACTCACTCATTTAATAATCTTTTTCTTTTTTTATGAATCCCATCCTATTTTATTGGAGCGTTAGTTCAGCAGGTTGTCAATAGATGGCGTTGGTAGTTCTGTGTTGTGGTTTTGAGATTAATCTTCCTTATAGGTTCTTATGGGAGAATTTCAAAAGGAACTAATGACAATTAGATTGTTAGGTAAGTCATAATTAATTGAACTTGATTAAATCACCAACACTTTATTTACAAAAGAAAAGTTTTTTGAATAGTGCTTACTCTTGCTATCTCTAAGAAATGAAATAAGTTTCCAAAATAAAAATCGACTTCGGTGGGACTTGAACCCGCGAACTTCGAACCGTATTAGGGTGGTCGAAAGTTTTTGGAAACTTATTTCTTTTCATAGAAGAAAAGTTACAATCCAATTAAATAAACAAACCTAAAACTAGTATTTACCTACAATAGAATTAATTGAGCTAACTGCTGACAGTTGCAAACAATATACAAGAAGCATAAACTGATCCACATCAATACCAGTAAGAAAGTCGCCTAGACGCTGGCGCTGGCTGCATTGCCCCCTCGGCAATAATGATACGCTGCACCAGACACTCACCAGCTCTCAAGTCATTCGGTTTGTTTAGAACCCATTTTGTTTCTTTGGTTTATTTTAGTAGCATTAGAAAACTAAGATTTTTACTTTTAATTTGTCTCACCAAACATCACCAAAAATACTATGATAAATCAAAATCTAGAGAGCAAGCAAAAAAGAATAATGAACATTATCATATTAACACGTTAACAGCGTGCGGTGTCAGAACGACCCCCTCGTCAACGGGTGCAACTCGTCCGCTTATTAACTTACCAAAACCAACAATCGTGATTAAATCGCGCGTGAACTAATAAAATAATAAGTCTTGCTCTCTAATGGCGGAAAGGGTTGGCTTACATGTGGCTGCGATTTAGAGAATAATAATGAATACACTCAGAATAATGCAGGGATTACGTAGTATGGATGGGAAATGGATATCATAATAATTAATGAATGATGCATGTTAGCATTATTTATTAAAGCAATTGAAAGCCAATTTACCTATTTCATAATAACATTAATTCTGAGTATGTACACTCATAATACATTAGATGTTAGTGTAAGTCGACGTCGTCATAAAGTTCTTGCTTTCTTTTGCAATTTGTACGTTTGAAAATAATAACAGTTCTATTTTATACAAACAGCATTGAGTACCTAAGTATAGGCGATAATAATAGTTTTATTCTGTCTTTTTAGCCTAAAGATAGACAACGAATATATTTTTGTTATGTATCTAGCCTACTTGTGTCTCTAAAGCCCGTATTATAAGAACTTTCTCAGCCATAGATCTAGCTTGAGTAACTTGCAATAGAAAAGAAAGCATTACTCAAGTATATGTCGATGACTGAGTAAGCATTCATAATACGTGCTTTAGAGTTTCTGGTCTGTACTTAGGTAGGTAGATACAGATAAGTGGCGCAGCATCCCAACCCATATAACTCCATCCCGATAGTCCAAGAGCAGTCCGGGAGGCGTAAATTTCATTACAATTAGCCGTGACGTCGCATGAATAATGCAGGCCGGAGCGCAAACACTGAAGGGTTGATTGTGACTGTTTGCGGGCGACTAGTAATTCGGAGCGATGATTTAGCTGTTGATTGCGTGCGTCCTGACGTTTTGATGAGTTACGTGCATGGATAGGAGCCGTGTCTAAAACATAGTTTAATTCGCCATTATAGTTAAGTAGATAATCAAGCCTTGCTTTTTTAATTCTGTGTTTTAAGATTTTTGTTATTATAGTCGACTTGAAAGCGCAAAGTGTTATCAAACTCTTAGAATGATTAATTTAAAAGATTTATTTATATTTATTTTAGAATGATTAATTTTAAAGATTATTTTTTTTTTAAAGATTCTAAGAGTTTGATAACACTAACTAACACAATTTTTATCTTTTGTTTCTTTTTTCTTAGCTAGATAGAGAGAGCTTTTGGCTAGATTAGACTAAATATTGCGTAAATTATTGAAGTTGAAAGAATTAATAATTATATAATTCACGAGTTCTATGACAAAGTGACGTAATTTTTCTCTATTCTACCCTAGACAACAAACTCCGTCCGGCCTTCACTTTTCCTCCGCAAGCAAGCAGTCTTTTAGCTTCTTTACACGAGGACACATCAATGGTTATTAGTTATTTAGTGAGTTTATCTATAAAGTGTGTAAAACTGTTTATTCGCCGAATAATAGAAATTAAAATAGTGCGTAAGCCCTCGCGCTCTACCAGTAGGGTGGAGTGCGGGTTCAAGTCTCGCCGATATCGAAAATTTTGGGAACTTATTTAATTCTATGTTTTTTAATGCTACGCCGTGTTTTGTTTTGATATTCAGTTAAACCTCTTTCTAGAATTCCCGATCTTTGACCTTAACTCTACGTTCAATGCGTTAGCTAATTATTTTACAAAGTATTAATTTAAAACTTAACCAGTACATAACAGAAAACAATAACTTTTCAACGCTGATAAGTTATGACCTCATAATAAATTACCTAGCATATTTATGTCTCTACTTAGATAATTGACCGATCCCATTATTTATATGTCAAAGATCAACCATTATTAAAGACCCCTAACTACCGCGTGAGTGTTAAGCCGTTGACCAGCTCTAGTTAGTAATTAGTCGGCTGATTGCAGATCCGCTGCTGTTTGGCGATTATTTGTACTTGATTGAGCGATGGATCGACTGCCTGAAAATAGACTGGAATTGGTTTGTCAGTGAACTAATTATTCAGAAATAAGCTTTGAACTATTATTACTAGGAAATAAGCAAAATTAATAGAAATAACTTTTGGGTCTTTTCAGATTCTGTGAGTACTTTTCTAAAGGGAACAGACATTTTTGATTCAAATTAAAACTAAAATCATAAATTATAAGGTACCTATTTGACGTCTCCAAGAGCCCTGTCTATTTCCATACATATAAGCCGTCATGGTGATAAGTGTTTATTGAAATAGATTTTTGGGGGAGTTACCACCTTCTTCCCCCAAACTGGTCACCTCGTCGTGCCAGTCTCATCACCCTCTCCCTTTGTCAATATTTGAGGGAAATACCACCTTCTTCCCCAATAGATTTTTTGTTTATAGACTAGTTTCCTGCACTTGCGCACACCTTTTTCCAGGTTAAAAACCATAAACATGTATGCTTAAAGTGTAGGTAAACCAGACGAAAAACTACTGGTTTGCTAATTTCCCCACTATCTGTTCAGTAGTTTTGGCGTCAAGAATTAACAAGGAATCAAACATTCTTAACTTTCGCATTTATTACATACCTACATATTCTTTTTTTTACCTGAGATTATGCTCGCGTTGTTTCTATGAAAAAAATCAAACGTTAATTGTATCCCATGCAAAGTTTTTGGATAAAAATGTAGTCCATGACTTAATCCAGGCCTAGAACTACCTTTAAGCTAATTCAGAATGTTACATTCAGTAGTTTTGACGTGAAGAAGTTACAAACATCCAAACATACATCCAAGCTTTCTCCTTTGAACTATCAGTGTGATGATCATTGTTTTAAGAAGATCTCCAACATTCAGATCCCTTAATCTCTCTTCCAAAACAAGCTAAACAGGCTAAAGCACTGTTTTCGTGTAGTAGATACTAATTTTAGCTGGTGCGTGTTGACAGTGCATTTAGCAGTTCATTACTGAGCTGTCAAGCGGACTATCACCTCCCGACCCTGGGGATCAGGTTACTTAGGAACTTGGCGTAAGATGGAGGAGCAAGCGAGAATACAGTTCAGGAGTAGCTGGGATGTAGGTTGGCCCTACTTTGCCTCTTAGAAAAATTTGCAGTAAGTACCAGAGAATTTTTTTAAAACTTAAAAAAATAAATTGCTTAGAAAACCAAAAGACTGATATTACTAAAGGTACTTCTTTTTTTATAAATTTGTTACTTCTTAGGTATTTAACACAGACCAGATCGAAAATAAAATAATCAAAAATAAACAAAACCTCAACATCATGGTTGCATGGGAGAAATCGCTCTCAGCGATAAGGCCGCCTATTGTACTGATCGTTTTAAAATTTAGATATAAGGTTTATTTATGTTATTTTTTTATGTGCGATAAGTACCTATTCATTCATTCATTCATCATCTGATCTTTTACATCTCAAGCGAGTAAAAACAACTTATAATTTGACGTCTACGTTACCGTTTCAAGATATAAAAGTATCAGGATAGTTCATCAGCTCATATCTTTAAAACCTAAGTCTTGCACATTTCCGTACGCATGCGCGATGCGTCCCAACTGTTCTGTGGTGCGCTGGCGCCTCGCATCCGTCAATCTCAGGTCGAGACTACCCGTGTACGATTACACGAACATCCCCTTGGAAGTCTGGTTAATGAACTCAGGCACCATGCTAGATCAACACTAGGTCATATTTAAATCAACAAGCTTTCAAAACATCAGTAGGTATTGTGTCATGAACCAAAACTAAAATGTCAAAAAGAACTTTAGAACTCGATAAAAAACGGGGACCTTTCAAAAAAGTTAAAATAAGCACGGTCTATGCCAGGCCAGGGTCCATGCTCGCATCGATCATATTATGAGAAACTGATGAAATGAGAAGAATGAAGAAATGGGTAGGTTAAGTATTTACATTTATGTATTTACATTAGAAATTGCTTCAAATGATGCTATGAGAAAATTATGATACCTATTAGAAAATGATGAAATGAGATGTTGGTAGATTTAGTAGCCTATGTTCGACAGCCTGATTTGACAGCCTTAGGAAAAGGCAAGTTCTTTTTACTCAAAGTAGGTATTTTACTATAACTAAATTAACATGACATACATTGCTTTTTTATCTAATATATATAACTAAAAGAAACTCAAAAAGGTCATGGCACAAGTGCACCAGAGGACACCAATCTCCGGATCTGAGTGACCGGGTCGGGACACAAATAACTATTGTATTTTCATTTTTCTGCAGCGTCAGTCTGGTCACTATTTTCAAGAAAACTCCTCATTAAATTATTTTTATAATGATTTGCTCACAGAGCGAAAGGCCGGTTTCTATCTCACACGATAAACGAGTTAAAACCATCATGAACCCTTAACTCAATGGGTCCTATCAACGCAATGGGCGCATAGGATGCCCTTAACCTTCCCCAGAAAACACTCTAAACACCAAAATGAAGGGCCCCTTTATAAAATTAACCACGTTATTGTTTCAATCCGAAAGTAGCCCAAAGAGGCTTTACATTGTCTTCGAAAACAGTCTCTGTTTACATTAAAAACAAACGGGACATATTTAGCGATGGGCTCTCCAAATATTATCCTCCATTACAGGAGATGTCCCTAAATAAACACGGGAAACTTCCGATATGACATTAAACTTTGCAAAAACATTAAATACAAAGTATTGGGTTACCGCCATCTTGGTGACGGTGGCGCCACTGTTTTTTTGGGGATCAAGTGCGTGAGTTGACTGTTTCTAAATTTAAAATGAGCTTGTCTTTATTATTATTTTAAAGCTATAAATAAAATGAGATAAACATTATTGAGTCCATACTCTATCACTAAATAAAAATTTGGTTCTGGAAAACAAATCTAAAATTAGGAAGTACAAAATTCAATTAACTGTTCACAAAAAATAACCGTTTCAAATCAAATCAAGTGTTTATTGCAACCATACTTAGTAACCGAATCATTATTAACCGAAAGCTTTAGATGACTAAATCCCTGATGGTGGACCATGATTGTCCCCTTGACCGGAAAGAGACGCAGGTTAAAAAAACATAACTCAAAACATGAGATAACAGAGCACTTTTTTTCACTCCCCCTTTATTTAAGGAAGACTTTGTGTAGACATTTGTCTCGTAATTAAAATGAGATTGCTCATGTTTTTCCGTTTTTATTTATTATATTGTCATGATGAGTTGGGCTTTTGGTGGAATTGATGAATTTACAATTTTGTATTCACCTGTTGTGTCTTAATATTTTTTGATATAGGTCCATCAAGTTGATGCTCTCCCAACACTCCCCATACATCTCGGAGTGGTCGCACGAAGTCGATGGATGGAGGCGGCTCAAGTCCGCTCTTTGTGGCGTCGTATGGGGGAGGTCTATGTCCAGCAGTGGACGTGTATGGGCTGTAAGATTTTTTTCTATTGAAAGTAGGCTATTGGAATACTAAGATAAGTTTTTTATACCTACTTATAGGTACTTATTTATCTTTCTCTCTAACGATTTTGTAAATCGTAGAAGTTTTACTTAAATAAGATTAAAATTCTAAAGTATTTTACTAATTACTAGCAGTTTTTTAAATCCCTATTCTATTTTTATTATTTCAGTATCATTCTGATTGATATTGAAATGATCACAGTCCCAACTGTGGGAAAACAGAGATATGTTCCAATTCCAACAGATCACAACAAGCGAGTGATGAGAGAGGTGTTTGTCCAGGGACTCTACACGGCGTTTTAAACAATGCTCCGAGCACTCTACCGTAGGGTTGTCCCATTATTTTAAATAATTTTACGTTATTAGAGGGTTTTACTGACCAATCCTCTCAGTGACTTTGTTTAAATAAAAAAATTCATTTAAAAGTCAATAAAAAGTGAAAAACTTTGCAGAAAAAATATTATATTATATAGAAAATTACAATCAATTAATAGAATTAAATTAAAACTCTGTAGTTCTCTGTAGTTTCCCTAAAGTAGTACCTACCTATATAGACATACATTTCCTTCTCCATTTAAGGCCAGTGTATTATGTCAATACCTAAAAAGAGTAACCAATAAAGAAAAGTATAAGTACCTTCATAATGTATGTTTAGTAATCGATTAAAGATTATTTTTCATGTACTTTTTTAACACGGGGCGACCCGTGACCACTATCGCTGTAACGCGATAGAAACGTTGGGGAAAATAAAATAAAAGTTACGCGAGAAATACCCGATAAATAATCTTTAATATAGAATGTGGCAACCCTATGTCCTCTTACTCTTAGTAAGACTGCTGACGTGTCTTTAAAACTGAGTAAATAGTCAAGTCTCGAGTTACGGATCGATTTTAAAACAATATTCGACTACCCTCCGGGCGCCTGCTGGCAAACACTACAAAAACTACACGAGATACTAAAAAAATGTGTAAAGAGATGGTTTTGAAAATTTTCAAGGGTTCCCGAAGAATTAATAAAGATTCAACAAAATTATAAAAGATACTTAATACTTACTTATTTAGGTATACCGAGGCCTAACCCGAATTACGATAGCTTCTTGCAACTTTTTCAATTGTGCTAGTTCTAAGTATTTCTACCTATATATATAAAAAAAACAAGACCACGAACACTGTATCATCTAACCCTCAGCTAAACAGATAATACCGTATTGCTTCGGAAAGATTTGAACCGTATTCGTAAAATAATGCGTAAAACCCGCACTAAACACTCTAATCTAGAACAAGGTAAACATTTCTCCTAAGCATCTTTATAAATGTATAGAAAAGTTAGCAGTTAGTAGCAATAAGTTGGTTTTAAATACGATTTTTTCAAAAACCTTTGCGTTTAGCAAACTAAGTATGAGATTACAATACAATACAATACAAATATACTTTATTGCACACCAAATAATTACAAAAAAACATATATACAGAAAACAAAAACAATTACAGATAATGTACAATGGGCGGGTTTACCGCTAAGAGCGATCTCTTCCAGGCAACCTACCTTGATAAGCTATTTTAGGGAATAGAGAGTGTACCTTTGTTTTGCGCACACATTTATGCAATATATTATATCCTGTGCACCTGATAAGTCTTTGTGGGAGGTAGGTTCAAGCTATTTTATAAAGTCATGGGTTCCTCCAAAACTTTCCCATACGGAACCTTAAAAGCTTCTTGGAAGCTCTTCAAACATGTCATGAGTCAAACAGCGATGATGCCTCAAGACTGTTTTCAAATCAATTAACGAGCAAAAAACAATCCAATGATTGTTTTTTTATGACTCTAATAGGATGTGATGATAGATTTTGATTTTAAAATTATTTTGTTTTGTACGATCATCGGCTCGAATATCGAACTTGGTTACTCCAAAGATTCTAGTCGATCCTAGGACCTAAGTATTACTAAACTTATTTTGGTGATGGATCACTTGAGCCACCCGTAGATTGTTGCAACAATCTGCCTCAACTGTTTCAAATGTAAAAATACTAGATCTAATTTATTTATGTTCTGTTGTAATTTTCTATTTTAATATTGTTCTTTGGAAACAATTTGTCACACTCATGTTGGCATTTTCATCTGTTCCAGACAACTAAAGATAATTCACCAATATTTTAACTGGCGTTATTGACAGAATAAATAAATAAATAAAATAAATAATGCTGGACAATTCACACAGCATTATCTAGCCCCAAGCTAAGCAGAGCTTGTGTTATGGGTACTAGATAACTAATATACATAATATAACACAATACAAAGATATTATTGTGTGGGACGCTACATGTGTCGACACACTCGCGCCTTCCCATCTTCCTAGGACTTCCGTGAGGGCTGGTGCGGCGTCAGATTTAGCCGAAGATCTCAAGAGGCGCAAATATGCAGGTCTCGACAGAGCCTACACATTTGCTCCCCTTGGAGTCGAGACCCTAGGTTCGTGGGGTACCGAGGCTCTCCGGGTTTTCAAAAAATTATCTGAGCGTCTGGTCGAAGCGACGCGTGACCCGAGAGCTGGTGAGTATCTGGCACAGCGCATCAGCATTGCTATACAGCGGGGCAATGCAGCCAGTGTCTTAGGCACGCTTCCAACTGGTATTGATATGGATCAGTTGAGCTACCTGTAGATTGTTTGCAACAGTTTGCAGATAGCTTAATTGTTTCTATTGTAAATACTAGTTTTAATTTAAATTTGTTATTTGATTGTTATTTTCTTTCTGAATAAAGGTACTATACAAAGATAGTTTTTTTTTATTATATATAGAAAACGACCAGAACACCCTGAACAAATGTCTGCAGATCATACACACATTTTTCCCGAGGCGGGAATCGAACCCTCCTGCGTCGCAGGCAGACCATCGCCCACCGCGCCACAGAGGTCGTCAACGTACGAAGCTACTAAGGCTAAACCAGAATTGCGAAATCTCGCGGCGCGATATTTTTACTGAAACTACACGCATTACGCGTGATTTTTTCAGTTTCTACCGCTGTGACAAGTCTGATTTGAATTTTTCTGTTGGTTCCATATAATAATAATTGAATTCAAAGTATCAGGCGCCAAACTATTTCTTAGTTTATTATTTTAATGTGTAAAAAATGTCGCAAAAGCAGATTAAAATCCCCTAGATCAAGCAATAAAGTCGCTAAAGTGGCCACACTCTCGCCCGCCACGTGATAAATAATTCAAAAGACGGATTGGTTGAGGCATTATTTCCGCGTCGATTTTTTCCGCAAGTGCGGATAGCTTCATACAATTTTCATATATTACAAAACCCTGCGGATACGACCGCGGTGAGATTCCGCAGTGCGGGATAAGCATTAATGTTAATTAGGTTTCAAAGAACACTATCATATATATAAGATAGGTTTCGAAATTTAGGACAAGAACTGCCTTTACATTATTTAAGTACTTACAGTGATGTTATCCAGAGCCATGTCAAATACTCAAATTATTTTAAAGTAGGTATGTTATATTTAAGACTAATAATCTAGGGTTATTTCGAACCCTAGTGCCATGAAAGTAAAAGTAAAAAAAAAACGGCCAAATGCGAGTTAGACTTGCGCACGAAGGGTTCCGTACCATTATCTATAAAAACTAACTATCACGTATGTAATTAACTATATGTATAGTAAAAAAAAATCTAACTCATTTTTCCTTCTTTCAATGTATAATTGTGTTAAATTCAAAATTTTGCATGCCATCATTAATGGTAGAACATAATGAATCTAGATTAATACCTTATTTTGTATGCACATATGTTTCTTGCAAATAATTATATATTTATTATTATATGACTATGAAACGGTTCATGAGATACAGCCTGGTGACAAACGGACAGACAGACAGACGGACGGACAGCGGAGTCTCAGTTATAGGGTCCCGTTATAATATACGTATAAATAGGGTACCCTTTGTGTACGGAACCCTAAAAATCATAACGGTATGTTGCAATCGCAGTACTGTCGGCGTCGAAACAAAGTCTCAGCAATTATCATTATCATCAGTGTATGTGCAATATGCAGTGCACGTTGATGCAGTGACGAACAACTGGACGCAGATATGACCCAGTAGCCGTCCGAACACGGACTATGCGTGTGACGCCATTTGAACCCGGAAACACTTCGTCCACTACACCTAGAGGTCCGTGAAGCGGGGAGAATTTTAGGTTAAAAGGATCACGACGGTTCCTACAGTAATAGGAAATGCGGGCGAGTTCTACTTGCGGTGCGATCAGCTTAGCGAATCTACTTATGTGAATTATATAACGAAGTGGCGTTGAGCACGACGAAAAGCGGTTTGAAAGCGATATCAATAGCGGTTCTTGAGGCGGTTCAGCGACCAACAGCAAGTGTTTCCCTTCTTCAGGAACCTCCGAAACAATAGAAGTGTTAAATGCCGCTATGGGCCAATGCGAAATATCTAAGTGGGCCCAAGGAGGGCCATGGAACCACAGCGGGAATTCAGTAATCTGTGAAGGCGTAAGGCCACGAGACAAACAATTAGCGGGATTGTCGATGTCGGGCACATGGTACAAATTTTGCGGCGATAAATCATTTCGAATTTTAGTTGGTCGATTGACAAATGTTTGCCAACGATGCGGAGAAGAATGTACCCAACAGAGTGCGACTTTTGAGTCGGAGAATGCAAAAATGTTTCTAATGGCGATGCGGGTTTGGTACGACGAAACAATAACCTTTATGAGGTGTGCTACCTAGAACGAGAATGGCGAGCTCGAAGCGAGCTAGAGGTTCGACCATTAGACGTAAGATCTCAAAGACGACAATTTGTTGAATGTTAGGGCATGAGTCACCTTCGTCTATAGAGATCTGTTTTATTGTGAGGAGTGCATGAAAGGGACTTGACCGAAGCCCAAACACAACGCGGTTGAATTCTAAACCCTGGATAGGTTCATGCGGGGAAAATCTATACAAAATGCTCTGAAAGCGACGATCAGATTCTCTAACTCCAATAGCGAGAAACATTTGTCGAATATCTGCTGAGAGTGCGATCGAAAACAAGCGAAAGTTTACTATGATATCGAAAAGATTCCCCTGTAGGTTCTGTCCACTATAAAGCAGGTCATTAAGAGAGACTGCAATATGTGTACCAACAATACCAGCGGCCAATTTCTTCATTGCTGAATAACCCCTCATTACGGCATTCCAGCTCTCCCAATTATATCTGTTAAATTGGCAACCATTGGATATCTCAGTTGTATTAATGGTAGACTGGCAACCGTAACTGTAGTAACCCTTTTAAAATAACCTATAGGTAAATTAGGCCTACACCTATTTATAATACAAGATATTCTTAGCAACAAAGACATTTATGAATAAAAACTTAGCAAAAACTGTAAAAAGAAAACGACAAGGCAACAAGCAAGGTTATCACTAAAAACTAAAACACAAGTTTCAACAACTCACAATCTGAAATCAAGTGTTTGAATTTGAATTCGAAAACGAACGAGAGATCAATTAAATGACGAATAAAAGCTTTTGAAAGCAAAAATTGTTTCAAGCTTCTGTGCTTAGCTCGGATGAAACCAAAGTCGTTAAATATTTTCCACCAATATTCCTTGGAATTTTTTTACTGACTAGGTACAAAAAATATTCACCTCTTTAAATCGGAGTATAGCTACTTTATTTGACTCTACTAGTCTGAACAATCCTTAAGCTGTCACATATCAAAATTGACTAAATGACATTTGCAGGCCAAGCGTCGAAGCGGTCCATACCATAGAGTAACTTCTATAATCTATACAACAAGAGCAGCGGCGGCGACACACAACAAAATGTCACCGCAAGCATCTCGTCTGCGCCGACCCTAATTGCAATAATTAAACAACGTCTTTATACTTGACACAATCATCGAAGTATCATTCGGGTACAGTCGACCTCGTAAATAATGTGCGATTACGCTATTACGCGGACAGGTGGCCGTGCAAAAACGCGGGTTCGATCGTCGCGAGAAAAACAATCAAAAGGCGCCGCGCGTCGGACGAGCCGCGCTTTGATCCAGCCACAATTACCCCCGCCGCTCACCTCGCCACCCCTCCCCCTGCGAGGAAACTCATTTTCCAACACCGACTCAACCTGAGCGCTTATTAGACCGCGGCAACGTTATTTTCCGGTCGACTGTACTCTTGAGACCTAACAATAAGGTTCAGATTCGATCGCTCCGTTGATTTCGTCGCGTTGTTACCTTACACGTTAACAACGTTACGTTTTCAGAGTAGACAAAACATTAGAGACTTATATATCTAAGTTTAAGGTTCATTTTGGAATGTTCGCTGCTAAGTTTGATTGAAACGCGAATTGCGATATGATTTCTCTCGCCGCGAATCGGCCGTCAATCATCTCCGCGATACAGCGCTGACAAAGGAAAAATCCTTTTGCGACACGCGAAATAACAGGAATGATCAAAGAGCGACACCGTAAATAAACTCCTGTTGAGTTAATTTTGTTTGTAAGTGAATTTATATCGACGATCGATGCCCTATTAGGGCGCATTCGACTTGCAAATCTGTGAAGGTGTTGAGGTAAGAACGTACAGTTTTTTTTTGTCATTTGAGTAATGTGTTCTATAAAAGGCAGTGAAATGCTGGTAGATATCGGCTCTTGTCATGGCGCATTAAGATTCCTAACGCGTTCATTGAATCGTCACAAATGTCGGCTTAGCGTTGTATTAAATGATAGAGATTACTTGATCGCAAAAGATTTTTACAATCGGATGAATTTGTCTCAAAAAATCAGCTAAGTTTATAAAATACAAGTATTTTTGTAATACAATGAGAAGGTAAAAAGCTTGTGCCACATCAACACCCCCAAATTACAACCCAAGGTTGACAAAGGGGTTGTTTTTGTAAGTGCAGTGGAATGAGCATGCATCCATTGTTCTAAACAATCAGCTAATTGATCGAACGGAAGCGCCGAGTGTCGCAGAGCTCACAAAGGCCCCGAATGGGCCTCAAAGACCCCGAGTGGGCCGCAATGAGCCCAAATGAGCATATAATGGCGGCGGTGATTCCTCATATGAAATGCTTTTGTGCAACGAACAATATTGTGCGATCAAACGCGACCGAAATGTAAGGAGTTTTGGCGAGGCTGGGGCCGTTTCGAAGAACGCTGCATATCGTTGCAGTTTTTGGTCGTTGATTTATATTTTTGATTATATTTTTAGTATGACACGTCAGGGAAAATACCTATGTATTTTTGTACCTGTAAGATACTATATACAAGATACATTTCCATTAAGATCAAAGAATCCCATTTTATTTAATGAAATAAGAGGACAGGGCATGCAGTCATGTATCTACTATGTGAAACATTTTCGTAAAAACTAAAAAGGTATCTAAGAAAATAAATAAATATAAAAAAAAACAATTTCGGTAGAATAAAAATTAAAGAAAAAAAAATTGGGACTCATTTAATCTTTTAAAGATTATCCAGAGTAAGACGGCTTACGCACTATAATACAAAAACCTTAGAGTATCTAAATTTGAGAATTTCGTAAACCTTAATTCAGACAACGCTTAACTACTAATTAAGCAGTTTTATTGAGTGTAAACTCCTCTAGTATGTAAGTTTCTATTGTGAAGTGTAAACACATTACCTATTTGAAATAACCAAGTGTCTCGTATAGTTGTAAAGAAAATTAATTTCTAGGTAGGTACACTTCGTTTTTTTTTTTTATTTCCACTTCGGAAAATACCAACCGAAATACTTCATTTTCTTCGAAGAGGTTCCGGATCAGCAAATTGGAAGGTGAAATTAGTAGGAGTATATCTCGCGCTATTTTTAGGGTTATCGAGTTTCGCAAGCGAACGGATGAAGGGAAGCGGAATCCCGATGTATGCTCATATTTCAAGACTGCTATTTCAAGACTGCTATTTGGACGGGTATTTATTTTATACACTGCTGTAATTATTACCCGGCTAGGACTAAATCATCTTCTTGCCTATAGAATACCGTGAAATGGTCAATGCTGGTTTTAAAATTAATATTACGAATAGAATTTATTTATATAGATAGATAATATCACAATCTTGACGTAGCTCTTGCTGATGACTTTATTCCATACATTGTTGATTTACCTGCTATTTAAATTTATTTATAATTCTGTTGATCATGTCTAACTTTTCCACTACATACTTTTGCATCTGTATATAAGACATTAAGTTTAATAAGTTTGATTGTATTGTCTGCATTGTTACCAAGGATTTCCTAGAATCGTTTAAAAATACTACACGTTTTTGGTCCTATAGGTACAATTGGATCGCGATAACGAATTTTTGAATGAGAACGACTGATTATTAAGTTTTAAGCTATCTAGGTACTCTTGCCCATAACGTTAGTTTTCTTGGGTTGTTACAGAAATGTCCAGCAGTGGACGTGATGATGATGTTGATAAGAGCAATACCTA
Source organism: Eupithecia vulgata (assembly GCA_946478455.1). Classification (NCBI taxonomy): domain Eukaryota; kingdom Metazoa; phylum Arthropoda; class Insecta; order Lepidoptera; family Geometridae; genus Eupithecia; species Eupithecia vulgata. The sequence goes on along the minus strand of OX297869.1, from coordinate 2,065,561 downwards.
GTTCTTGTAGGTATATATAACATCAAAATTTATTATATAAATAAGAACAATTATTTTACCAAGATAGAGGTTTATCCTAGTTTGGGGATCAATGATGTAATAAAACTTTTTAAACTTTCGCGATTGGTTAACATATTAAAGATTATATTTTATCGGGTACTTATATCGTACCTTTTGCTTTCTTTTCAACACACTTTGGTTAAAGAAAGCAAAAGGTACGCGATAAATACCCCATAAATATTCTTTAATGATGTAATAGTTTAAGTCTTAATTCCTTTCATTAAACGTTATTATATAATTATTAAAATTGACGAGCTTTATAGAATAAACTCTCATCGAAATTATGAACAAAATCAAGTTTAAAAGCCAAAACATCTATTGGCTGGTAAACACCGTGTATTCGTAACTTAATGCTCAAATTAGGACGCGGTCTTTAATTTCATTACGTTTTGAATGGTGAACGTTTATATCGATTATGGGCTGAAAGGATTTCAATTTCGCAGTTTGCAAGACTTATGAAAAGACTTTTCTTAGTATAAAGGTGCGTAGGTACTGTACTGGGTTACGGTGCGTAATGTAACGTGTAACAAGGCGAGCGTTCGTGCAGGCAGTACGGGGAACAAGGCGCTCGCAGCGAACAACCAGACGGATTGTAGCACACGGCGTAATGTATCATGCTCGTTGCGAATGGTACCTACATTACGCCACATTTCAGCTCTAGCCAGCACACATGTCAGCTCTAGCCAGCACACATTTCCGCTCTAGCCAGCACATATTTCCGCTCTAGCCAGCAAACATTTCCGCTCTAGCCAGCACACATGTCAGCTCTAGCCAGCACACATTTCCGCTCTAGCCAGCACATATTTCCGCTCTAGCCAGCAAACATTTCCGCTCTAGCCAGCACACATGTCCGCTCTAGCCAGCACATATTTCCGCTCTAGCCAGCACATATTTCCGCTCTAGCCAGCAAACATTTCCGCTCTAGACTGCACACTTTTCCGCTCTAGCCAGCACACATGTCCGCTCTAGCCAGCACACATTTCCGCTCTAGCCAGCACACATGTCCGCTCTAGACTGCACACTTTTCCGCTCTAGCCAGCACACATCTCCGCTCTAGCCAGCACACATTTCAGCTCTAGCCAGCACAAATCTCACGCTCCGTTCAAGCTAATAGGTACGCATCTCCGCACAACTTCTGTGCAGACACCCTACCTGAAAAAGTCTCTTCTCGTCTCCACTACGGACATATCTCCGCACATCTCCGCTTTGGTGGAGTCTGTTCTTCACAGATATATTACTAATTCAACCTACATAATCCACTATTCTACTCATCTCATGAATACCAAATGATAATAATTTCTCCCAGGGTTCTTTTCATTACAATCTGCATGATCTCATAATCTGGTATCATGCGTCAGCGGCCATGCCGGCACGTGGCTCATCACGACCCTTTGTGCGAGGGCGACGAGGTGCCAGTTCGATTCTAGGACCAAGTTTAACTTGGAAAGCGTTGTGTTTCAATTATTAGCGATTGGGTGATCGGGTGTTATGGTGCTCTTCATCAATGCTAGGCGAGGTGTATGTCCAGCAGTGGTTTTCTGTAGGCTGATGATAATGTTGAGGTCTGAATTTTAAAGTATTCCAAAAAGACATTTGAAACTCGAAATCGCAGAAATTACCGTAGGAATTTTATTTAGAATTTTTCGTATGAAATCTCACCCACTCGAGGTGCTTACAATACCCACGCTATCCTTAATAAACTCCTTAGAATTTATGTAAAGAAACCATGACACAAATAACTAGAACTTACTTACTTGGTGTCGAGTTTCAGATATGTAAGTATAAGTTGTAAGCAACATTTATTTAAGGAAGTATCTTAAATCGACAAGCAATGTAAATGCGTTTCTTTGCCAAAATTCTTCAAGGATTTTTTTTGGAAATTCTTTGGCTAAGGGATAGAACAGGCTAGAATCTGATTTATGGAAGTTTGGCACGACTGAATTAAGGATGTGATTAAAACTACAAGGACCAGATAAGACAAGACTTGGAAAACTTGAACAAGGCCTATACCTACCCGAAAGGGACACAACTAATTCGTTTAACTCATAATTTTTACCTATTTAAAAAGATAGTACCTAAAATTGGTACCTAATGGAATATTATAATTACATAAGATACTTACAAGAAACGTTTACCTGTACTGTATCTATTTTTCTTTCACTAAAAGTGTACAGGGTGTACAAAGAATCATTCGATAATCACAATCCGAAAACGTAGCGTGGATCATTTTCTCTCCCCATTCTGTATCGGATAGCGCGCGCGGGTAATCGTCGATTAGCGACAGATCAAAGGATTCTAATCGACGCTTTTTGATAATGTGATAAGTTTCGCGCGCAATTACCAGGGGGGGGGGGGGGGGGGCAACGACAGCGTAATGTTGTACAGATTCTTTGCTTGTAATTTGTGAGTCAAAAACACCCTTTTAAAGGATTTTTATTTAAAAATATTTTGAAAGAAGTATGTCTCTAATATATTTTATTTACTATTTACATGCGATAGGTAGGTAGTACCTACCTATCGTACCTACTAGGTACTTACGTCGGTGGGTACTGCGTAGTACTTACAAATTATGTTTTTCTTTGGTATACCGCACCAAATAAATGTATATGGTCTACATACGTACTTACAACTTTTTTACTGTACGTAAGTAACAGAAAAAAATACCGACAATTTCAATCAATTACCGAAACAAATGTTAAATCATAAATAGCAATAACATATTAACATATTGTATTTTAACGTAGAACGATTTAATTTCAGTTGTAAGCTCTTGTAAGAGAATTGTACCTACCTTTCCGCAAAATGACTTATCACATACAAAAACCACATATGTCAAGCCGACAAGAAAATAGTAAAATTGCCTGCAATTTTTACTGATTAAAATGTTTTACTATCCTGTCATTACAAACTAACTAGCTAGGAACTAAATAGTAATAGAAGTAGGTGAGTTCTTGCTATTAAAGTTAATTGGGAACATTTAATAATAAACGCAATGGCAAAAAGCAGGGCAATCAGACCATTGGTTGAAGGGTTAAAGTTTTAATAATTAATAAGGTTAACGCAAAAATATGATTGTCCTTTAATCCAAATACGTAGGTTTTTATGCAAGTAGGTTTTTTAAGTTGATTCGTAGTGAAAAAATTCTATGTCTATGATTAAAACTATAGTAATTTTGCCTGTCTGCTACCGTTTCATGATCACGCTTAACGAATCCCAATGACATTTGGCAGGGCGTTAGATATATCCCGGAAAAGGACTTGAGCTGCTTTTTATCCAAACAAAGTGCGCGCGAAGTCGCAGGCCGAAGCTAGTTCAATATAAATTATGCTGGTATCTACTAAACAAAGAAATGTACTCTAAAGCAGTGTTTTAACAATCAAATGTGACCTTTTTACCTTTTCATTGTTAAATAAACTGATTTCTCATCTTGAAATTATGTCATAATAGGTAAATCTCTTCGGTATAGTGAAAAAAAAATTAAGTATAATTATTTTATTTTATTTTTAATTTTTATAATTAGCCAAAAGCCAGCATGTATTTTTGAAAAAAATGGTGGAAAAAGTTCAAAAAAAGGTCGCTAAGTTTTCCGACTCCTACGTCACACGTCACTTACCCCCGAATTCTCAAACGTATCTCAGGTTAAACACTCGTCAAAGGTGTAAAAAATTGGGACGTTTATAAACGTATAAAATTACGTAGAAAATTGTCCCAGTGCGAAGGTTACGCACTATAACAGCATAAACCTTAAAATAAAGTAGGACTTTGAAATATAGTGTGGTCAGTCAACTTTAACAACTCCAAAGGCCTTCTAATTTAAATTATATTCTTCCGTTCACACGTCAGTGCACCGTATCATTCCAATAACAGCACAATAATTATTTCCAACGTTTATACTTTAAATAAATTATTAATGTTTATTTGATCAACGTAAAAAATACAACACTGTAACACAATTAGGCGAAGAACCGATCCGCTTACCCACAAAGGCTTGAATAAACCCGGGTCGTAACTTTGAAAGACCAAACGGAAGCTTCTTAAATTGTTTTGTAAAAACAGTGTGGTCGTTAGTGTGGACGCACTGATGGGTGGACAAAGGACGTGACAGCCCCGCTACCGGCTAGCTCACGATTATTTTATTTAATTCTAAAGGTTGATGCATACTTATCAAATTGGAATGGATCGGTGCCGCCTTCTCTCGAACCGTTTATTCAGTAGGTATTAAATTGCAGTCATACAACCAGCGCTCCGAGTCCATTTGACGGTAGAATCGAAAAGGCGAGCTTTTTCTCATGCTTTTCTATTTACATTGAATGAATATACTTAATATTTCCAACAGGGATTTAAATTGCGGGTCTCTAAGAGCATTTTATTGTAAACTTTTAACGCAATCGAGTTGGGGGAGGTTCTTTGTACAGTTTCACACACATTCCTTAAATACTGATCAGTAATAAAGAGGCTAATCAGCAATCTTTCGCAAATCGTCATCCCACCTGGTAGGAGGGCGTCCTACACTACGTTTTCCGAATCGCGGTCTCCACTCAAGAACACGTTTACCACAGCGGTTGTCGGTTCTTCTCGAAATATGGCCAGCCCACTGCCATTTCAGCTTGCTAATCCTTTGAGCTATCCTTTGAGATATAAAATAACTCGCCTGAATACAGACTGACTTAGGCTACTTGTAGCTTTTAGTCTCATTTATTTTGTGAATATATCCAATACCTAGACTAGACTATAAGAGGTCAAAACGGAGGAATTCTGGTATTTTTATTAACTAACTTTTGTTATATCTTTTTCTCTCCATTTTTTGATCGCAAGGCGATGAAGTGAGATGATTCCGATCCATTTCCAAGTTGATAAATGTGCGTCAACCTTAATTCTTATTCAGGCCCTGAGTAAGCAGTGAGTAGCGCTTTTTACTATAATGATGGCAACGGTTTATTTTGCCTTTGTAATAGTGAAATTATAGTTTGGAGAGATGGTTTCGTTGATTGTTGGTGTGTACACGATTATCTGCACTGCAGGGACTTCTTGTGCTTATTTATTTATTTACTTACGCTTAGAGTTTTGGATTAAATTTAGATTGTAGGTAGGTTGTATTTATCTAAATTTAAGTACCTAATCACCACACTTTGGATAATGTATAAATTTAAACTTTATTGCATTTAAACCATTACAAAGATAAAACTGTATATCCAAATTTAAACATACAACGATAGGCAGCCTTCTCGCTGAGAGCGATTTGTCCCAGGTAACCTTAATTTTTTTGCTAGTTTCAACTCAAATTCAAAAGTTTATAAGTTTGACTTTATCTTGAACGCGTTTAATTGCAACGATAAAATTGGACTGTAATAGGTATACTTTCATGAGAAGGTGGGATCAAGTCTTAAAGCTGCGCACATGAAGCTTCAGTTCACATTACAGAGAATTCACGACGTTATGTTCAGATTTCAGGTCAAAATTTAAGCAAATTGCATTCCTTTTTCCATGGGTAAGTTACTGTACTTATTAACCATATTAACTTTCGGCCTTTAGCCGAAATATACGATGTGTGTACGATCTGCAGAAATTTGTTCCGTTGGTCTGGGTGTTTTCTATGTATAATAAAAAATATCTATCTATGTAATGTATAATATTACGTATATCAGTTATCTAGTACCCATAACACAAGCTCTGCTTACCTTGGGGCTAGATAATGCTGTGTTAATTGTCCAGCATTATTATTATTATTATAATATGAGTAGTAGATATAGTTATTTCGGCTAGGTTTTCATGAAAATCCTATTCCGCCTAGCTATCACGGAGGTCACTTCTATCTCGCCTCCTCCTAATGGCCCTGCCTTCCGCCAATGACCACGATTGCTGTCTTCCTGCCCTGCAATGAGGATGCCCCCCTGATTGGCGGATGCCAACACTCCCTCCTCTGTCAATCTTTATTGCCATTCAGGGTCTTGGACAGACTATAACAGACCATAAACTAGAAACTGCATTTAAATGTGCAAACATAGCGACTGGCTAGATCAATAATTTTGTGACCTACTCAGTACACGCGCTCACACGTACAAATCTTTTAGCCAGCCACGGGTACAAAAAGAAACAAAATACCGCTTCTATTTTTTATTGATTTAAAGTCAAGGGGATCTCTTTTTTCATTGATATTTATAAATAGGAAACGTCATGATGACATTTTTACTGTCAAAGAGTTAAAAACAAGACCTTCGATTTTCAAAGCACGTGCCTGTGTCAAGATGAATAAAATTATTCTTTAGAAAAAAAAACAATTCAAAACTGACAGAAGCTCATTGAACAGCGTAACGTATTCAAATATCGAAAATTGTTGACAAATTAAGTTCCCGGAGTCGAACTCCCTGCCACTTGAGAACAAGACTCGAAACGCTGCTTAGCAATTTAAAACCAAACACATCTTAAAATAGACAATAATACGACGAAATAAAATTTAAAATACAATAATGTTTACTTATTCAAAAGCACAGATAACTTTGTAAAGATATACGGAGGGACGGAGCCCGCCGTTCGTTTTACTAGTTACTCAATTAGGCCCTTTGTATTTGTTTATCTGAGTTTGTATAGCGTTAGAAAGGGATAAACTTACAAGAGCTTATACGAGTGAAAAGGATGAACGATGCAAAGTAATTTGAGACAGTTCTTTTCACAGGCGAAGTAATACGTTCCTATTTTGAATGGCAACACGAAACGGCGGGAAATGCATTTAGATTTTTTCCTCGACTTTTTCCTTTTCTAATTTGTGTAATGGCCAGACGTTGAATTTTCTTTGACACATTCCTTTTAGATAAACGGCGATTCTTTGAAGATTTCTGGTTTTGATTACGGTTTGGTGGGGAGTTAATTAGTTTTGGGATTAATTTCTACTGGGTAGCTACCTTTAGTACTATACTTATAAATCTGTGGTAGCTACCTACTGAGCTACCAAAGACTCGCGTTAGCTACAATTTAATTTTTTTATAAATGTGACGTAAGTGTGACGAAACAGTGACGTCAGAAAACAACAAAATGTATGCTCTCCCCCTTATCTGATAATACCCTATGTATGTACCCCGATTTTTCATAGTTTTCGAGATACATTTTTTTTACGTTTTGTTTTGTGACGAGTTCTGTCTGTGGCATGGTGGTGGAAGTTCCGACTGCGGCGCAGGAGGTTGCGGGTTCAATTCCCGCCTTGGGACAAATATTTGTACGATCTGCAGGTATTTGTTCCGGGTGTTCTGGACGTTTTTATGTATAATAAAAAATATCTATCTTTTTAATATATTGTTGCATCTATAACCTACCCATAACACAAGCTCTGTTTAGCTTCGGGCTAGATAATGCTGTGTGAATAGTCCAGCATTTTTTTAACTTTCCGGTGAAATAGTTTAAATTATTTGATAATTTAATATTTTAGTGGAACTTTAATGTTTTTTTGTAATGTGACCTACGAATCGTACTTTCGAAAGTTTTTCGTCATGCTTAGAATCATTTGAACGTTTACTTAGTGATGTACCTAACTAAGTTACGACATGTCGGACCCTCTGAACAAACACAGCACAGGTTTGATCGAGCCCGATGGCGCATAAAATATCCGACGGGAAATGTAGAATAGGATGGTTTTATTCCGAATAATAACAAAAAATAAATAAATACTATTGACTGTGAATAAATGAATGAAATATTAATTCAATAAATAATAATTGTTCTCGAGAGTTGGTAAGCGGGGGCAATGCAGCCAGCGTCTTGGGGAAGCGCGCAACTGGTATTGATATAACTATCATTTGAGCTACATGTTATCCTGATTGTTTGCAACAGTCTGCATTTAGCTCAAATGGTTTCAATTGTAAATACCTACTAGTTCCAACTTGTTTCTTTTATTTGATTGTAATTTTCTTTGTTAGTAAAGTTGTTTAGGTAAATTATTTACCTTACGAATCCAAATTACGAGTATTTCACACATATTAGATATACATATCAACTTAAAAAAAGATTATGTTTAATTCCCAAATAACAAATAATCAAGGATTGGCAGATTTTTGTGACTGCATTTTATAATTAAACTATTTTGGCAAATATACTGCATTTGAGTTAGTCATGTTATGAATGTAACCTGGATTCATTTGGTAAAATTTTTGCAGGAACTTTGGTAGACAATCTTAAAGGAAGCGTTTGAATAATTCCAAATAACAATAAAAATTGCAATTGCAAATTTTTCTACAACACTGTATGATACCGTCCCTGCACCAAAGCACAACAATGTCTCATATTGCATAACCCCATCCCCTTTGCATAGCTAAACTACCCTTTACATTCGTTGGGAGTTAACGCGATTCCGATCAGAGTTCCGCATGTAACGAACTCTTATACGTCACGGAACCTTTTATAGTTTAGTGATGCTTAGATTGTCGCAAATCAACGAAGGGTTTATTTATCAATCCATCCATACTATAATAATAATATAAATGAATAAAACCGGCCAAGAGCGAGTCAGACTCGCGCACGAAGGGTTCCGTACCATTATCTATAAAAACGGCAAATAAATCACGTATGTTGAGTGGGAGAACCCTTATATATTTATTTAATTCTGTTTTTTAGTATTTGTTGTTATAGCGGCAACAGAAGCCATCATGTGTGAAAATTTCAACTGTCTAACTATCACGATTCATGAGAAACCTGGTGACAGAGAGACTGGCAGACAGACGGCCGGACAGCGGAGTCATACTAAGGGGAGCTTTGATAAAAAATAGATTCAGGCGTTACTTTGCGGAAATCCATTGCAAAATATACCTAAAGATGAAAATGTTTAGTAACAATTCCGCGCAAAACCTTCTCCGAAAAGCTCTAACAAAATGTAATCAGCGTCGTAGAAGAAAAAACCACACCAACTACAAAATGAAAAGAAATCTATCAAAGCAAGACGTCAACTAGTTTCGTCCCTCCACGAGACATCATCAGGACACCACAATACTCGACCTTGACATTGAGAGCACTAAGCAAACTCCGGCAGGGTTCCACCAGAGATGTTACCACTGGTAACACTTGGTAATTTGCTGTTAAATAAATGTTTTAAATTAGACATTTTTTTTCTATAATTTGATTGTATATTTCCTTCTTAACAAAATTGTATTCAAAATAATTCATAATTCAATAACGTTTATTTCTTTAAGCTTACAAAATAAGCACTTAGACAAGTCAAATTTAATTCTAAAAACAGGTTTATAAATAGTAATTATTATGAAATAAGAAATAAAGGCAAGCTGAAGTGGCAGTGGGCTGGCCATATTTCAAGAAGAACCGACAACAGCTGGGGTAAACGTGTTCTTGAGTGGAGACCGCGACTCGGAAAACGTAGTGTAGGACGCCCTCCGACCAGGTGGGATGTCGATTTGCGAAAGACTGCTGGCAGATGCTGGATGCGGTAAGCTGAAGACAAGGCGCTATGGCGCTCATTAGGGGAGGCCTATGTACAGCAGTGGACTGGTATAGGCTGATGATGATGAAGAAATAAAGGTGTTATTGATTTTGTCCACTAAATTTTTTTAACTGTGTGAGAACTTTAAAAACCAGTACTTAGGCACTTTAAACTAAAGAAAGAAAACTTTCCTACAAGATTCCCACGAGAAACCTCAACTCAATTCGAAACATAATAATTTGTATAAGAATTTCATTGCCTCTCATTTGAAGGGCTGTTTGCAAAATACAGTTAAATCGCGTAGAAATGCCCAACCCATTGTTTCTGGTCCCTACGTCGAGAGTCCTTGATTAGTCAAGGGTTGTTGTTATATTATTTTATTATGATTTCCTGTTAAGGCGGCGATAGGTGTGTAATGAGCAAATTTGGTTTAAATAAAATAACATTAAAAAAATATTCTCCGTCGCATTTATCGATAAAGCTTTGAAAAAAATACTAATCTATGGGATACAAGGCAGATCGCCTTCTTTTCGAAAATGAATAAAAAAACGTTGTTTAAAGTACCATCTGTTTTCTTAGATTTTACAATTTTTCTCCTAAATTATCAATCACTAGATATTTATTATTTACTAGCGGTCCGCCCCGGCTTCGCACGGGTACCTATTCGAATTTTTCTCACCTTTTAAACCTTCCCTAGACCTCCACGAATAATTCAAGACCAAGATAAGATAAATCCGTTCAGCCGTTCTCGAGTTTTAGCGAGACTAACGAACAGCAATTGATTTTTATATATATAGATTGTTAAATAGAAGAATACCCAGGGCACCTTCGGCTTATTTTTGCAAACAAATGTCTTAATTAATAGAATAATCAGCAAAACTTGATTTTTGAGCTCACACCGTACTCATATTTCACGTCTAGTCTAGTATAATCTAGTTTATAGAAGAGTGACAAAGCACTCTCCTTTAAACGTGAAATCTTATTTACAAATTATTATCTTATTATTATTATTATATCAGTTATCTAGTACCCATAACACAAGCTCTGCTTACCTTGGGCCTAGATAATGCTGTGTGAATTGTCCAGCATTATTTATTTATTTTATTATTATTATATTATTATCTTATTTATTATTCACAAAACGGCGGCGTCATGTATCGCCCCCTTAAATTGTCGGTTAATAGAACTATATTGACTTTGTATCGAGGTTGTAGGACCCTATTGGTATTTTAACGTGCTTATTGTCAGATACTTGGCGGGTAGTTTGTTAAGAGCTTTTTGATTTTTGAAGTCAACTGCTTTTATTAAAAGTTTTATAAATGTTGCTTTGTTTCAAGTTCGACTTGTTCAGTAATTGTGTTTGGAGTTATTTTATTCGTGGGAAGTTTCAAATTACTGTTGTAGTGAAGTGGTCCTACAAAGAATTTGGACCGCGGGAAGTACTGGGAGGACTGTGTTTTTTATATACTTTACTTGCGTCTGCCCGCGGTTTCGTTCGCGCTTTTCCGGGGTGAAAAGTAGCCCATGTTCGTCCCCGGGTTACCATATACTTCCCTGTCAAATTTCATTGAGATCCGTTCAGCCGTTTTGGTGTGAAAAAGCAAGAGACGGAGTTACTTCCGAATTGATACTATTAGTATGGATATACATTTTAGATACAAAAAAGCTAAAAACAGTCTTCGAATTCCTATCAATTTACCCTGTTTTTTTTAATTTAGCCGAGTAAATTGATTCCCTCGGTAATAAAAATGATATCTCCCCCAGGATCATATTCTAAACAAAACAAAAATTATCAAAATCGACAGGGAAATCAGCGAAAATACTTAAGGCGCATACCCCCCCACCCATACTAGCGCCGCCACCTACTTTATGTTGTTATTCCGTTCAACAAAGGAATTTTCAAAAATCCATCTTCCAGTTTTTGATACCTATCATAAGCTTTATTTTAATGCCTCTGTAATAGTTTTATTCTTTTTTTTCTATTCCTTTGTTAAACGGAGTAATATGATAAATTCGGTAGCGGCGCCACTTTCGGTGGGGTATGCGCCTTAAACATCACCTGTATATCATTTCAATGCTTTGTTTGAGGTTTTTTTAGTGGTTATGTTGACTGTACTTACGAGTCCCTTGCTGTTAACTGATATTATTTTCATTTTAAGTAAAGTTTTTACAAATAAATGACTTTGTTTACCACAAATATCTTGGATACAGACTCGAGAATAGTATGTGATATTTCGCTTGCCGCTCAAGCACCAATGACTTAGTAACTTTCAGTTGCTCTCTACGCACCCCCTGACATAACGTTTTGCCTAACGAGGTGAAATCTGACGAACTTTTTGTCCTGCAACTCGTTTTTCAGCTTAATGAATGCTTCAGATTTGGACGCGGCCTGCATCGTTAAATGTTGGAGCACTCTTGACGCTATTGCACTCACCTACCACTTACTTTTGAAGGCTTCAAGTAAGGTATCAAACGTGCCGAAAAAATCTGTTTACGTCTCCGAAAATTCACACTCATTTCCGAATATCTTAACTGTATCTAATGAAAAATACAAATCGTAATAGATCATTGATCTACTCTAAAATAATCATCCAAAATTGCACATCTTTTAATCAGGATCTTAGAAGAAGTACTAATCTCAATAAATCCATCACGAACCTAATTAATGGATCTAAAGAGATTTATCACATACAAGGCCCGTGCCGGCTTACCACGGGTAGATTATATTGTCTATGTTCATCAGAGATAATGTAGGTTTCTAATAGTGAAATATTTTTTTCAAATCGGTCCAGTAGCCTATTCCATTCAAACAAACAAATCTTTGCTATTTTCAATATTAGTGTAGATTACACGAATACGATAACGTCAAAAGAAAGCGGTTGTTAAATTAATAACAAATAAATAACGCTGGACAATGTCTGTCTACTAGATGACTGACTGATACATAATAAAATATAGTTCCTACATAATAAATAAATAAATAATGCTGGACAATTCACACAGCATTATCTAGCCCCAAGCTAAGCAGAGCTTGTGTTATGGGTACTAGATAACTGATATACATAATATTTTTATTATACATAGAAAACGACCGAACACCCTGAACAAATGTCTGCAGATCGTACACACATTTGTCCCTATACATATTTTTATATTTTTTATTATTCATTGAAAATATCCAGAACACTCGAAACAAATATTGTCAATTATATTTGTTAACAAATATTTTATAATTTAATTTGTTTTCAGTGATAATTGTTCATTAAGATGACTCAATGTTTTTTTTCCTGAAGGTTTCATGAAGGGGAATTTTCCATATGTACAACTGTTATCTGATATATGACGTTGACTTGATTTTTAAATCGAAATACCTTAACTTGGCAAATAACTTTAAATCTAAATGATAAATTGAAAAGTTAAATGTTACATAAACAAATCCTTAAGAATTTTACCCCTTAAAATCTGAAAGTTAATTAAATAAAAATAATCCGCTAAAAACGCCGGAAAAATGTCTAAATGAGCGACAAACAAAGGAACATCACAATCAGTAGCGAAAACTTAATTATATCGTTTACTTTTTATTTTAACAATTTTGTAGAGTTCGTTTAAAATTCGAGGCAGCGGGAGCATCAACTTATTGAATGTCGTTATAGCGCAGCCAGCTTTGCCCACTGTCGACCGTAGAATAGCTGTGTTTTTTAAATTAATAATTGAAAACCTCTAATGATTTTATTTGAGACTTGGATACAAAGATCAATTGTAGTACCAAGTATTAGTAGAACTATATTTAGGTAAAATTATATTTAGGGTAAAATTATATTTAGGTCAGGGGTTTAAGCTGAGGCCAAAAACAAAAAAGTCCCTAATTTGTTGAGTTGCGTTTCGTTTAAAATGTCTGTCATGTTTGTGCCAAACAATGAGTTGTGATTTTTGTCAAAAGTACGAGTTTTACGCGACACAACATTGTTTGAATTGTCACTCAAAGAATCACGCATGTTTTGCCTCAGCCTAATAGTTATAAATATGAATCGATCGTCACGTCCATCCTCCCGGCTGATGACCACCTCTCAGACCTCTGTCTCTCGTCTCTAGTGGGTGATGTTGAAGTTCGAATCGGGTTCAAATGTCAATTCACTTTCTCCAGGCGTGGGAATGGTGGGAACTGCCATTGATCACTATCTAAATATATATGTTGTTAATGGAAGATCGCCAAGGTGACCTTCGTGAAGCAATCTTCTCCCAACACTCCGGATCAATGAGGAAAATAATCTCCAGACTTTAGAAGTACCATCGCGACCTACGAAGAGGGGTCCAAGCATTCCTTCACATCCGTACTAATATTATAAATAAATAAATAATAAATAATGCTGGACAATTCACACAGCGTTATCCATGCAGCCCCAAGCTATGCAAAGCTTGTGTTATGAGTACTAGATAACTGATATACATAATATAATACATAACATAGATAGATATTTTTAAAATACATAGAAAACGACCAGAACATTCTGAAAAAATGTCTGCAGATCGTACATATACATTTGCCCCGCGGCCGGAATCGAACCCACAACCTCCTACGTCGCAGGCAGACCTTCGCCCAACCCGCCACAGAGGTCGTCTTTAGAGGTCGATTATAAATTCGAAAGTAACTCTGGCTGTCTGTCTGTCTGTCTGTTATCTTTTCACGAACGGATCATAATGAAATTTGGTAGGGAGGTAAACAATATCCAGGGGTCAGACATAGGCTAGGAGAAAATCTCGAGCAAAGCCGTGGGCAATAGCTAGTCATGTTATAAACTCAAAAGTAACTCTGTCTGTCTGTCTGTAACCTTTACTCCTAAACGGCTTAACAGATCTTAATGAAACTTATCAGGTAGGTAGACTGTATCCCAGAGACGCTGCTTTTTATCCCAGTAAAGTGTGTGTTAAGTTGTGGGCAGAAATGAGTACACCTATAACGCAGGCTAAATCTATACTGCCATACTAGATGGCGAACTTGTCATAAATACCCTTAGAAATATATATATTTAATACCAAGTTCGGTCTGGCAAGGCGTATTAGGGCTCATGATAAAACTACATATATCATTAAATTGCTGGTGAGTATGTGGCGCAGCGCATCAGCATTGCCATACAGCGGAGCATGCAGTCAACGTCTTGGGTACGCTTTTAACTGGTATTGATCAGTTGAGCCACCTGTAGATTGTTTGCAACAGTATGCAGTTAGCTCAATTGTTTCAATTGTAAATACTACTTTTAATTTAATTCTATTATTTTGATTGTAATTTTCTGTCTATATATATAATGTCTATCCGTTATGTCTAGGGTCACCGTCGTCGAAATATGTTTAAATCATTTATTCTCAAAAAGACAAAATATTACATGTCACTTACTTGAGAACAGGGTTTTTACAAAGAATTACGGTTACATATGGGTTATGGTCGTTTAAAGTTTACTTGTTCAATGTGTTTAAAAAATTCTAGTCCTGGTAATTTGCGTTTCTGGTACTATGCGTCTGAACGTATTTTTCGAGAAGTGAATCATCATTAATGATATGCTCGGTTAGTTTGGATTTAAACACATTGAATGAGGTTACATTTTTAACTTGAGAGGGTAGTTTATTGTAGATCTGTGCGCCTTCACAGAGTATCGTTGTCTTTCCATATTTCGTGTGTGACCTCGGTAGAACAATAAAGCTGGCGCGGCGTGAGCTACGTTTTCTAATTTCTTTAACTCTAGTGTACGATAGGTTTGTATGAACGGAGTGGTTTAGTAGGATGCATGTACTATATTTATATAACTGTTTAAGGTTCATTATATGAGTTTGTTTATAAACTGTTTTGGTGGGTGTTAGAAAGGGAAGATTAAATAATAATTTAACAAGTTTATTTTGTAAGATTTGAAGTTTAACTAGTTTAGATTTTTCTGCACTACCCCATAATTCAATCAAGTACAGCAAGTGGGGCTTTACCATATATATAATCACTGGGGTGGTGTAGTAAACAAGCAATCTTCCGTAATTCACCTTCTCAAAATAACTGTCAACTAACTCTGCCCGAAACAAAGCCGGGAGAGTACGCTGATGCGGTAAATATCGTTAAGAGCGCGCCCGTCAAAAATGCGACTAATTTTAATTGCGAATGCTTATTACCGCGTTATATACGCTTTCTGAATCTTTCCCGCGCTATGGTGAACTGCGGATCAATATCTTCACAGAACAAAACGGACTACATTCTATTGTTAGAACATGTTATTCGATTTTGGGACAACGATTTAAGGAAATGTTGTTAAATAACTTTAGTGAGTAATTGTTTGTATTATTTATTTGTTTGGTAAAAAATACAAAAAATAAGCGTCAAGTTTTCCAGTATAAGAATGAAAAATGTAGAGTAACGCTTCCGACTGGTATTGATATGGATCAGTTGAGCTACCTGTAGATTGTTTGAAATAGTCGGTAGATAGCTCTATTGTTCAATACTAGTTGTGTAAATACTAGTTTTATTTTCATTCTATTATTTGATTGTAAATTTCTTTACAAGTAAATAAAAATGTAGAGTTCGTAAATTCAATGCATAGAAATAGACAAGAGAGTTTTACTAGTTTCGTTTCACTGTAGTTATCTGTTTTGATTAGACTTAATTTTATCGAATTTTGCAGCTTTTTCTCCCCATCCCACCGAGATAAAGTTGATTGGATCAAGACAATATGTTCGGAGGATTGTCGTAGATTCGATTTGTTTGTTCTCTATTCTCGTTTGTACGATTGTCTCGAGATTTGTTTCGATCTGGTGGAATTACTCTACCAGCTCTGATTATAAATATCAATGGCTTCAGCTCTACTTCAAATTACACTATTATTTTCTCTCTCTATCTACTAGTTGCTGACCTCCGGCTTCGCTCGCGTAATTCCTAGATAAATCTTAGCTTAGGTAGGTTTAAATCGTATCAGTACACCATATTAGACAGACACATCTATGCAATTATGAGACTGATACGTTTAGTAAGGATTTTTGTTACATTGCTTACCCGCACTCTGGGCATCTCTAAGAAATGAAATAAGTTCCCAAAAATTATCGACTTCGGCGGGACTCGAACCCGCGTCCCACCCTTAGTACGGGTGTGCTCTAACCAACTAAGCCACGAAGTCTCTGTCGGTTCACGTCGAAAATCTTTGGGACCTCTTACGGACTGTAGCGCCGGTGACTCCACCTACAGATACGTTTAGTAGTTTTGGCGTGAAGGAGTGAAACTCAGATTTCAAAATGCAAAGTGCTTTATTTGCTTTAGACCTTAAAGGACTCTTGGACATGTCACAAAAGTAATATAACTTAAGTAATCTTAAGTTAAACGAGGAAATGAAGTGATCTGATCAGTTAGATTTATTGCCCACTTCAATCTTTTAAAGGTAAGTAAAGCAAACAAGAAACTTTTACCTTGTTGGAATGTTAGTTTTTTCGTCTTTGTTTTGTTCCTATTTTTATGGTAATGGTGTTAGTTATTAGTAGTTACAACTGTAACAAGTTATATATATATTCTTTCAGTTATGTTACCTTAGAGTCAAAATACTTTGTCATCTTTGTGGGCCGGGAAAAAGACATTTTTCACAAAAAGAAGGTACATATGTCATTATAGCTTAGCTTAGCAGATGGAAAATTCGTTTTTAAGGTCAATGTTTTTAAGACAATTATTATCCTGAACAATAATCCTACTGATTCGCTTAATAAAATAGCGAGGGTATATTTCTTAAATTTTCAGTTGGTTTGATTCCCAGATGAGACAAGCAGTTTTTAGATAATCTTTGATGCGATTTTGTTTCTCTTTAAAAAAAAAAAGAATGATTCCTTTCAGTAAAAACCTAAAGGATTTAAGGTAGCCTCCAGGGCCCATAGATTTTTTCCACACTGTATATTAGTTGCAATTTTTTTATTTTGTTTTAGTAATGGTGATAAATATATATTAGGTATGTTGACATAGCAAGTTTTTATAACACAGGCCTATGCAAACTGAGGGAGACTTCAGACCCAGAATGATAGAAAGTGCGTTTGCTGTGTAAGACCAGAGCCACAAGTAAAGACTTATTTAGCTTTTTGTTTTATAGTGCGTTATTCGCACTGGACAAATATTCGAAACGAAACCACTGTAGTGGTTTCGTGGCTTAGCTAGTTGGTTAGAGCACACCAGTACTAAGAGTGCTGCGCGGGTTTGAATCCTGCCGAAATCGAATTTTTTTGGGACATTATTAAATTTTCGTGGAAAGTATTTCTAATTCTTTTAAACTTAGGTACTTTTATATGATAATAGCGTGATGATGCGATGTGATGTTGACAATGCGATTATGCATTAATGTTGATGCGATTCCTTTAATCTCCGGCAGGTAGATTATACTTTTGGGCACTTCACTTGGCATCAAGGTGATAAAAACTACGACAGTCACCTAAATCTCCACATTGCACGCTCTAGGAAACTATGAGGGGAGATGTGACCACTCAAATTCTTCTCCCCGGATGTACCCGGATGTACCCGAGGGCAATTAGACCCGGACCCTTTCTTCAGTAAGCTGATACTTTAATCCTGCACAATTACGCCCGTATCAGCCAAATGAGAAAATAACCGTGTCCGAGAATATAACCAGCACTGAATAAGTAATGGGTAGATGATGGGGATTAAGATTTGATTTGGTTTACGTTTTGGAGGTGCTTTGGAATAAAACAGTGACTACAGAAGCAAGTCAGTTGCAATTAAAATAAAATTGAGTTATGCTTCTGCCCGCGACGTTGCACGCGTTTTTTGGGATGAAAAGTAGAATTCATGTTATTGCAAGTGTAAAATCTATGCAAAATATTAGCCCGATTTGTTCAGTAGGTATGGAGTAAAGAGGTAACAAACATCCGACCGATAATCTAAAATCCAATGAAAGGCAAGACCTTCGTGATACATCGTCAGTCACATCTTTACCTTCCATCAGGTGAGATTGTGGTTAAACTAAGGTTGCATAGACTATAAAAAAATGGTTGTCCTAATGTTTAAATAAAAGCGATCTGCATACCCCAGACCCGTCAACAAGTGTCATGATGTTGCGATGTCTGTGCCGTTTCTTCGTCAAGTCTTGTGCTGATGTGAAAATATCGAATAGGTATATAATAAGTGCATGAATAGAGTCACAAAATAAACTACCTTCCTTCATACTTGTCAAGGTGTTAACGCTAAGAAGTAATCATAGAAAACTTCCACAGGATCACAGAGACGAAGTTCCATGGAGTACCTACAATCCAAGCCCCAGCACCGCATCGCCCGGGGCTGGGCAATATTGTGCGTCGGTGGACCGAGACGATATCGTTAGGAATATTGTATCACGTGGCACTGTCTGCGGGTTATTGCGTTAAGGACTCATTTGATGGGAGACGAGATGGGTTTCATGAGCAGATTAGTTTTGATTTGAATAACATTGTCATGTAGACTGGGGAGGAAAAGCAAACTTGAGAGATATCTCAGTCAGCGTATTTATTGCATTTCTGTTTATCCACTTAATTGAAAATTTTAGGACAAAATTCAATTGTAAAAAGTAATTTATAATTGAAACAGCTTAGCCAACTGGACACTGATGCATCCAATTTAGAGGTAGCTTAGCGATTCATATCAACGCCAGTCGGAAGCGTCTCCAAGACGCTGGCTGCATTGCCCCGCTGTATGGCAATGCTGATGTGTTGCGTCAGATACCAGCTCTCGTTTCGACCAGACGCTCATACAATTTTTTTCAGGCAGTGTTCGACAGAAGTGATAAGAAACAGTTCGATTCAAATGCACGCCAGCTGGTTTTATAGATTGGAGAATAGTAGGTTGGTAAGGAAGACGACCATTCCGAGTCAAGATGGTTTTAAATTTGGTGGTACGAGTTCTTATGCTACTTCGGACATTGACCATGACCACGCACCGAGTCAGATCAGTTAATTTATCAATGACTAAATCTACACTAAGTTTTTACTATTTGATGGTAATTTTCTGTTAATAAAGTTTCTTTAGCTCTTTCCAAGGCGTTTGACAAAACGTTTAGCATAAATTGGAAGGAACTTAACAAATTTTACGTTGGCCACATCTTCACTTTCCTTCAGGTGAGATTGAGATCAAACGAAAGTATTTAATGGACTATAAAAAAAACAGAATGCATAATCGAATCTGAAAAAACTTGCTAGGATAGTGATTTAAAGACGAAACGGTTGAATGATGAGATGTTTCATGTTCCGTCTAATTTTCGTTTACCTGAACAATTAAAAACACGTCAACCTCTGCAATATGACACCAATTTAGAGGAGCCTTGTATTATAATCGTCTGCTATTAAAATGTTCTGAAAGCTTATTTAGGCTGTAATAGCTACCGAGCACAAGGACAATCGAGTTAAAATGTATAGTCTCAGGAGCAAGCAGGGCTTTGTGGCTCAGAATGCCCTGAAGGCAAACGAGGTACAGTCGGCCGCTTAAGACAAAGCGCTACGAGGAATATAATGAAATAAAACGTCAAGTGCGAGTCGGACTCGCGCACCGAGGGTTCCATAAAATTAAGAGTTTGATGTGTGTTCTTGTTTCTTGCCAAATAGAATGATTCTAAATCAACGGAAAGTAGTGCCTTACTAGATTTTGGTCACTGGCGAGGTAAAAAAAACTTTAATGTTAGCTTCATCAAAAAGGCTTACGGATTTTTCCCTTTACTTGTGCTATATTAATAATAATAATAATCGTTTATTTCAGGCAACACAAGACAAGTACTTACAAAGTAACTTAACTAGGGCCCATATGATAAATACCTTAGAGACTAACATACATAATAATAAAAACAAAGACTCGTGTCACTAGCACTAGGTTGATGACTATATTGATTGTTTCTTGCCAAATTTCAGACTCTAGGACAAAGGGTTCCTAATTTGGTACTGCACACTTGTGCACTATAACATGACTTGTGCACCTGGCTGGTCCTCGTTGAAACAAGCCAACGTCGCCGAAATTCGGCGAGAGCATCGTCATCATCATCATCATCTAATTGGAGATTATGTACATGTTTAGTGAAAAAGTATTTCAATTTTAGTTCTAGAGGGCTGTGGATTCTGTTAAATAATTGTCAATTATATCGTCGTCAATAAATGACGACCTCTGTGGCACGGTGGGCGAAGGTCTGCCTGAGACGCAGTAGGATGCGGGTACGATTCCCGCCTCGGGACAAATGTTTGTACGATCTGCAGACATTTCATCATTCTGGTCGTTTTCTATGTATAATTAATAGAAAATATCTATTAGTGTATTGTATTATATTATGTATATCAGTTATCTAGTAAAAATCTTCTGGTACCCATATCACAAGCTTTGCTTAGCTTGGGGCTAGATAATGCTGTGTGAATTGTCCAGCATTATTTATTTTATTATATCTGCTACCTCGTCGAGTGTACAAGCCCAGATTAGTGACAATGTGAGTTCAAAACAACGTAATTAGTTAGTTTGTGAGCTCATCCCGCTCAAAAGCCTTGTTTACGTGATAGTACGCTCCGGCCGAGAGTAACGCGTTTTCATACTCCTCGTTATGGAGATATTGTTTTGGATAGTATAGCAGGATGCATTAACGCTGGCTTTGTCGAAAACTAAATTACGGTTCCATTGACAAAGAAAATGTAGGTTTTGAATGAGATAAAATCTAAAATTTGACAAATGAATGAGTTGAAATTGGCAGAGACGTCAGCTCGCTCCCTAATTATAGCGATATACATAATATTAATACTAGAAATAAACATAAACTCGCTGTACCCACAACCAGGCTTTAGAAAATTAATGTATCTTTTAAAGGGCAATGTATACGCTTCTACAATAAATATCCCAGTGGTGTAAAAAGGTGTACAAACTATCAGATTATCTAAAAGATAAAAAAGCTTGGTTTTGCTCCAACTCGAAAAATAACATCTAACAGGCTAAAGGTTTCTTCGTGGCTGCTTTACTTTAGTCTACATACCGAAGCGACAGAAATAAACAAATATCTCTTTATTTCCGTGTCAATGTTTTATTAAAAATAAATCCTTTTCTAAGTGTACATTTTTGTATTTATGGAAATAAAGTATTTTATTGATTGATTGATCATCGCGGTTATTATCTATGTGCGAGGTTTCATAATTATGTACTTCTTTTTCTGTCATAATATTCTTTTGCTAAATAAAAAATTGTAGTCGATATATTTGACTGAATTTAAAATATAAATACCTAATTTCAAAATCGATTAAGCTTAGGATCAACCATGGTAATTGTGAAATACTTGCTCTACTAAGGCTCTACATGGATATCCATAGATATTGTTTGAGTATTGGATTTCATAAAATGTGATAAACAAACAAAAATAAATACTGAATCGTTCACTTAATATTAACAAATTAACGAACAAAAGGCCATTAATTAAAATAAAACCATTCAATCAATCACCAATGAACATTATAAATACTACGGCCTCATAAAATGTAACGAGCGGTCTCTCTTGCTTATTATTGAGGCCATCTGCTATAAAACGTGGTCATTTTAATAAAAAAGTGCTGAAGTCATTTTTCAGGTACAATAAATATTATGATGGACAACTTCACAGAAGGCTATCTAGCCCCAAGCTAAACAGAGCTTGTGCTATCGGTACCAGTCCAGAAGATTTACTTTAGACTTAAGACGATACCCTGAGCCAAACTAGCGCCGCCACCTATATTATCTTATTATTTGGTTGAACAAAGATAATTTTAAAAAATTCAATGGGCAGTTTGTGATACCTATAATTAGCTTTTTTTAATGCCTCTTTATTAGTTTTATTTTGTATAGTTTAGGCAGAGATGCGATAATTGAGTTTGGTGGCCACAAAGTGCAACATCTTATCTATGCCTAAACTATAAAAAATAAAACTATTATTAATTTTGAAGTTACCTTGGTTCAACGAATTAATAAGATAAAATACGTGGCGGCGCAAATTTGGCTCGGGATATCGTCTTAATACAATACATTACTCAAAAAATATTGTATTTAGTTTCTGCCCGCGGCTTCGGACGTGTTTTTTAAGGATTCTATTCCATGGGAAATTATTTATGGGATAAAAAGTAGACTATTATTTCAGGCTAAGACTACCACTAGTATGGTAATTTCAGCCCGATCTGTTCGGTAGTTCTGGCGTGAGGAGGTAGGATACATCCATCCAAACATGAAAACTTTCGCATTTATAACATTAGTGTATTTTAGGCGTTTTTTATGAAGAATCACTTAAATATCTGCTGATCGTACAAATGTTTGTCCCGCGGCGGGCATCGAGCCCGCAACCCCAGGAGTCGCAATCGCAAGTAACTTGGCCTTTGCGCCAAGCGCCACTGAGGTCGTCTAGCTGAATAAATTGATCTTCATCAAATCCTGAGTGGATTAGTTCCTTCTGGGAGAGTGCGCTCAATCAGAGGCCACACCTTTTATTTCGTATGAATTTATTCATTAAATTTTTTGAGATGGTGGCCAAATGTTTTTACACTTAATCAATTCAAAAATTACATTTTCCTAGCTAAATTAACACGATATTATATTTACATGGTATTAGGGCAATGCCACACTATCTTTAAAGGTCCTTTGTTTTCCGTGGCGGCTGGGTGGCGATACCCCAACTCTTCCCGTGGGAGTCAAAAGAGGCGAATAAGGGACTTACACCGGGGGGCGGGCAGCAGCGCCTCTTGCAGAATATATCTACCATCGAACTTCGATCCGCATCCGCCCAGCGTGGGGATTATGGGCATTACCCCAGATTAAAAAATCAGGGGGAGGCCTGCGTACGGCAGTGGACCATTATAGGCTGTTAAGGAGAGGTGGTGATGCGTGTTGCCAACATCAGAACAAAACAACCGCAATAAAAACCAGTCTTGTTGACGACCCAACATGACACAACACTTCCATTAACTAAATTAATAACACATTCTATAACACCGACACTAATCGACGAACAAACAGTATTTTTATCATGCAAATAGTTAACGATGTCGTAAATAAATTGCAAAAAGTATTCACTTTATGGGTTCGCGTGTTGATAGCAATCGTGTGGAGAGAGCTTATGGTAGTTTATAGTTGAGTCTTTGAACTGGCTTATTTCCTGACTGCGGTTGAGTATTCCTTCCTATTGAAAAGAAAGTACTTAAGTAATTTAGAAAGTACCTACTTTAGTTATCTATAGCTTCTCTTAAATTGTTTTTTGTAGCAAATCTTTAATCAAAGAGTAAAAAAGTGAGTCTATAAAAGATGTCTGTTAAAGTGCTTATCCGCACTCTGGGCATTTATTTATTAGCTAAGAAATGATATAAGATCCCAAAACTTTTCGATTTCGGCGAACCCGCGCTCCACCTTCAGTACGGGTGTGCTCTAACCAACTAAGCCACGAAATCTTAGTGGGTTCGAGACCCACCGCAATCGAAAATTTTTGTTAACTTATTTCATTTCTTAGCTAATAAATAAATACCCAGAGTGCGGGTAGGCTAAAGATTACTTTTATTTATTTTTGCTAATAAATATAGGCAAAAAGTTAGTTTGAAATTACTCACAAATAAAAAATAAATGTTTATTGATTTCTCATACGAATAATTCTGTAAGTGAAAGATTTAGAATTTAGCTTAACATTAATCTAATTAAAATGAAGATGTTATTTAATAATATAACTTGATCAAGAATTTTGATAACAAAATATGATTGTGATGTTATTCTATATGGTGATTTTCCAATGAAATATTGTATCTTGTATAATTCCCACGCTGGGAAAGTGGGCATGCGGGTTGGAGATCACAGCTCGGTGGTGGATCTCTTCTGCAGGAGGAGCTACTGACAGCCCCCTGGTGAATATCCAGTAGCTGCTTCTTACGACACCCGCGAGAAGAGTTGGTGTGGTGAAAAATTTAGACCAGCACGACGACATGCATTTAAAAACCTACTTATAAAAGGTACCTAGGTACCATAAATAATGAACGTCGAAATGAATAAAGCTATAAAACAAGGTTATCTTGAGTTTATAGCATATTTAAATTTTAAGAAGCTTTTTGCTATTTCTTATCTCCAAACTGCAAATACTTTTTGTTTCCATTCTCGTATGGAGATATGGTAGGCTCGGACAAAAAACAAGCAATTTGCAAGAAGTTTACTTAAACAACACTTGGAAGTTCGTTACAGTGTTACCAGTTGATAAATTGTGTTTATTTTTACACTTTAGTACACTCAGCAATATAAATTAAGATATAATAAAAAAAACTGGTAGGTGGCTACACCAGTTATTTAATAAAGTTGCCGTTTTACATAAAACAACGAAATAACCAAATAGTACGTAATCCTGTATCTTTTGTTAGGTATGTAATTTGTGTAGTCCACTATTACCCTAATTGTTTATTTAAATTGAATTTTTCTATCACCTGTTTCAACCAAATGGGTCAGTACTTATTTTATTAGGAGCTTTTGTAGAGTCTACTAAATACAATATGATATAAATAAGGACACTAGTTGCTTAATTTATTTATAGCTTGTACTTAAGTTGTCTTTAATAATTAGAAAAAAGATTAAATTGGATAAAATAATAACCCAAAAAAACAATTTCAGCGGGGTTTAAAGCCGCCTACGGCTGAATATAGTGGATATTATAAAAAAAATAACTGGATAATGTGTGGATTGTTGAATAAAAATCTAGCCTGCTAAGTTTCTTCAAGTAATATTTTAAGTAAAAAAATTACAATCAAAACAAATAAGAACTTATTTGTATTTATTTTTATTAACTTTGACACAAATGAGCTAACTGCCGACTTTTGCAAACAATCTACATGTAGCTCAACTGATTCATATCAATACCAGTCGGAAGAGTTCCCATGACTCTGCTGGCTCCTTTGCCCCGAATGTATGGAATTGCTGATGTGCTGCGCCAGGTATAATAAGGAAGCTAAGTTTGTTATACT
The DNA here is from genome assembly GCA_946478455.1 of Eupithecia vulgata. NCBI lineage: Eukaryota > Metazoa > Arthropoda > Insecta > Lepidoptera > Geometridae > Eupithecia > Eupithecia vulgata. The sequence goes on along the minus strand of OX297869.1, from coordinate 2,040,126 downwards.
TAGCCAAACTATTTTAAAAGTGAGGAGCTTTTCACCAAATGTAGTTTTCTTCTTACTTTACTTATTTTAATTGTAAATGAAATGATAAAAAATTGCAGCACATGAAATTTTTCAAACTGGTAATTCTTAATACACCTAAAAACTTTTTAAGTTGATGCACCATCATCAACTTTTTAGGTGTTTCCGTCAGAATTTTTCTCGGCGACTGTACCTATCCATTGACTAACAAGCTGTGAAGAAACATAATTGTCTCCTAATAAGGATGCGAAATGTTGGCAGAATTGATAAAGCAATAATTTATCAGTTGACAATAACTCCGAGCTATTGTATCAGCAACTTCACTGTTTTGTTTTATTTAGTTCAAGCGTTATTAAAGCTAAGTGTGAGACAGATGTTAGGGGAGACATCCATACTTTTTTTTTTAATATTGCGAAAGTCGTCTGTCTGTCTGTCTGTTACATATTCACGCCTAAACGACTGAAAGAGTCTTAATTAATTTTGCAGTAGGTATCCCGGGGTAGGGCTATTTTATATTAAGCGTACGCTAAATCATGGCTAGCTTTGTACTAGATTAGTATTTTTGACGACCTCTGTGGCGCGGTGGGCAAAAGTCAGCCTGCAACGCAGGAGGTTGCGGGCTCGATTCCCGCCTCGGGACTAATGTTACTACGATCTCTAGATATTTGTTCCAGGTGTTCTGGTCTTTTTCAATGTTTAAAAAATATCTATCTATGTATTGTATTATGTAGGTATATCAGTTATCTAGTACCCATAGTACAAGCTCTGCTTAACTTGGGGCTAGATAATGCTATGTGAGTTGTCCAGCATTATTTTATTATTTTATTTCATCCAAAGTTTTGTCATTTTGTTTTTATACTATAAATTATATACAATTTGAAACGCGTTTACGTATACAGTGGAAGGTTCGCTACATACGAGTTTTTTTCTCCTTACTTATTATTATAAATTCGAAAGTAACTCTGTCTGTCTATCTGTTACCTTTTAAGCGGCTGAACAGATCTTAATAAAATTCGGCAGGGCGGTAAATGGTATCCCGGGGACTGACATAGGCTACTTGGAAAGTGCGTGCAAAGTCGCGGGCAGGAGCCAGTTGTAATATAAAAAAGTGTATTAAGATTTTCGGATGTATGTGTCCAATAAACGATTTGAGTTTAAGTTTGTCGGTCCCTTCTCACTCGTAAATTTTCTATGCAATTATTATATATTTACTATATATATTACTATATATTATTATATATTAACAGTATTATCCATAGGTAGTTTCTAGGCCTCTTTTATAAACTATATAATTTGAACACATTAACAATGATACAATTAAAGATGATGATGATCACAAGATGCAAAAAGCTTGTTTGCGATAAACTTGTGTACAAATATATTTTTATAGCTTCCTATTATTTTACATAACATGTCAGTTAATTTAATAATCTTATTAAAAGTAAACAACATTATGAAGTGGCGTGAAATTGCAAGCGTGTTGCTCCTTAATCGATCTGTATCCGGCACCAGTTACACAAAAAGCTGGGTTCCTCATGGCCTACCTACTGAAATTTCATTCTTGACTTTCTGGACCGGCAAAAATTACACTTCTACCTTCAACGCAAAAAAAAAACATTTTAGCTTGTACCTTTCTGTCGTCAGAGCCTTAAATGGCTAACAGCTGTCATTCTCCGTTAAAATATAAATAAATAAATAATGCTGGACATTTCACACAGCATTATCTAGCCCTGTGTTATGGGTACTAGATAACTGATATACATAATATAATACAATACATAGATAGATATTTTATATTATAAATAGAAACGACCAGAACACCCTGAACAAATGTCTGCAGATTTGTCCCGAGGCGGGAATCGAACCCGTAACCTTCTGCGTCGCTGGCAGACCTTCGCCCACCGCGCCACAGAGGTCGTCAAGATATAGAATAATAATCTTATTAAAAGTAAGAAATAGAGGGCATCTTTTTCTACCACTATGCAACCTGCAACTTGAGCGAGACTTTAGACCCAATTTGTGCACTAACACGCTAAACGCGTGTTTTGACATATTAAAAATAAAATAAGTGGTCTAATTTCCATAACAGTACTGATCACTGAAGTAAAGCCACTTCGGGCGTGGGTGGTGGGCGTCACGGCTGTTCAGAAAGAGAAGATTTCATAGGCTGTGATGTACTGGATGGATATACTAAAGATTTCAATATTTTTATATTTCTTGGTCTACCTCGGCTCTATTTCTTTTAAAATGACCGAATGCTGAAGAACTACATTACATAGAAAATGTGTATGTTTTTGATCTTCGCCGATTTTGCCGTCAATTGTGAACCGTTATGAACCGTAATTTATTTATTTATTGGGCCTTAGTATTTGTCCGCAAAACTTTCAAAAACAGTGTATAAATATAGGAATTAAAAGGAAAATAATACAGGGATTGAAAGATTTTTTTTTTTAAACTATCAAATTATTTCATTGGGTATTATGAAATGGATAAGTGATTTACGTGATTTTTTTCCAAATGTATTTCGAACCTTTAGGTTTCATACGTTTCCTAAATAAAGATTTTGTATTGTCTGGTGCCTCACCTCATCGTAGACAATAATGCATACACCAGTTCTCCTATTCCTGCATTCGATGTAAATGTGTCCAAAGATTGCAATCAATTGACGCCTCGGGATGCGACAATTTGTCGCCGCGTTTTTTGGGTTAAGTGTATCGTGACCTTTACATCCCTGTTAGTCATAGATTGTCTTCGTTAGTATTAATGAGATAATTATTGCAAGTGTGTTTGATATAACACGTACCTTCTGGGTATGATAAAATATTATGATGTAAGAATCGATTTGTTTGGTTCGGCGGAAATAGCGAGAGAGGGTACCGGAGAGGTTTTAGTGGGTAGTACGTCCTTCTCAGGGCCTCGAGCCCCACTTCATTCTGGTCCTCCCTCAGACCAGTCTATTCAAAAACGAATTTCCTCGCCGAATAAAAAAGGGGGTGCTCGTACATACCATACCTCTTGCATACCTAGTATAGAAAGATGATATGTTCCGAAGATTATGGGACTGACCCAGCCGAAGGATGGAAACTGCTGGCTCCTCAATAACCAAGACATACTTAAGTGACCTTAGAGCTAGTGTGGCTCCTAACATCATGAAGAAACAAAATCCTCACTCCATACTCCGCTGGCTCGGGTATGGAGTCCGAATGAGTGAGGTCGATCAGCCAGAAGAGCTTACGCGGATCATCCATGAGACTGGATGAAGCCTGCTGACCTATCGGTTTTCCGCGAGACCTATAGGTTACAGCTGGAAAGACGAAGCCGAGAGAGACCTTTACCTGCAGGGACTATGAAGTTCTTTCGCCAAAACGAAAGAAGAAGGCAGAAGGATGACTCATTTTACAGTTAGTTTAATTGTTATCAAGGTTAACAGAAAGATCTAAACTTACATGCATCAAAGCTATTGCTTAGGCGAGGTTTTAGACCCAGTTAGTGCATTACCACGCTTAAACGTGTATTCTGGCATTTACTTATTGCTTTCTTTTGCTTTGATGTTTTTATTCTTGAAGTCCTTGTGCTTGACAGGGAGAAAATCTGCAAAGAAATAGGTACCATAGATTCCGCATGTGTGGTATTGATAACAATGCAGTAGTAGGTATCTATGTTAGTCGAGTGATCATCAACGTTTTGACAGCCACTAGCTTTAAGGTTAATTAGGTATATCCTGGTTCTTGCGGATTCTGCAGCTTCCATCCTTCGGCTGGGTGGATCCCAGAGTCTTCGGAACATATCATCTTCTTAAACTAGGTATGCAACATGTATGGTATGTACAAACCTAAGCGAGTCAATGCTGCCATGGCCATCGACCAACGCCCATGCAACGAATATAAAAAATAGCAAGCCGTAACAACACCATCAAACACGCACAGCCGTATCAAGAAGTCTAATTCCAAGCCATAATTTACTCAGCAAACTGATTTATGTCCACCAAAGCCGCTATTATTCAAGTAATAGCCGTATTATTAAGATATGGATGACTTAATTACTGGAGAGATCGGAACGATGTGAATAGCAGTGGCCCAAGGCGTTCCCTGACCAACACCTTACAAATGCTAATTATACGTGATGGTGTGATTGTAAGCCGGTGCCTTGGGTATGCCGGTGCTGATAAGGATGAACGGGATTTGGAAATAAGAGCACGTATTGGTGATTGCAGGACTTTCTTTTGTCTCTGTTTCAAGAAGCGCTTATCGCTGTTTTTAGGGATCCGTACCTCAAAAGGAACAAAGGAACCTTTATAGGATCACTTTGTTGTCCGTCTGTCAACCCTTTTTTCTCACAAACGCGTGGAGGAATCGAGATGAAGTTCACACGATACTCAGGTTCGTAACCTCTTATGTCCATTAAATCAAACTTCTATAAAGTTGTAAAAATTACAGACGTTTATGCCCAAATATTTTGAAATTTCCTAGGGCAATATAATCACATGTACACAAAACCTATAGGGTAAGTAGCTACTTCCCATTGACCTAGAATCATGAACTTTGGCAAGAAGAATGGTCTTTTAGCACAAGTAAATGGAAAAATCCGAAAAACGGATATTTGTGGATAAAAATTAAAGATTTTTTTATCTTGCTAGTGACCAAAATTTGTAAGGCACTACTTTCCGTTGAACTAGAATCATGCTATTTGGCAAGAAACAAGAACACACAACAACAAACTCTTAATTACCCGGAACCCACGGTACGCGAGTCCGACTCGCACTTGACGTTTTATTTTTATCGGGAATAGACATACGTTTTATCAGAATCTCTCCTGATGTTAAGTGACGATCTGACCGTACGATGTATCACGAAGGTTTAGAAGACCTATTCACTCTTGTGTTGTGGAGACCTGGATTGTAGTTAGCTGGTAAAACAGAAAAAGATAAGAGTTTTCCAAACCTTTGACAATGCATGAAAGCGAGATTGTTTAAAAAAATCTCAAGGAGGACTTTTTTCAGCACGCCACGTCTTAGATTTGAAAGAATTCTACGATAAAATGAAAATCTCTGAATGGGATCAATGCTTCTCTATTAAGTTGGTTCAAGATATCTTTAAAGAAGGTGAATCGTCGATCAATAGGTATTGTTTCCAGTGAAAATATGTAGTTATTACTAATTTGCTCAGAGACTCTCTCAGACACTGATCTGAGCCTATTAGTAACCATTAGTAAGTTCACTTCATTGGTAGTGACAGATAAATCGAATCGACTGTTCACCGTAAGATGTCCGGAAAATCTTACGTTGAACTTAGTGTAACCACCGATTGGTGAATTGATTTTTTGTTTCAATTTGTTCAAGTTTAATCAGAATATTTTGTTTAAAAAAATAACAAAGAAAACGACAAACTTGTACATTTGTTTATCCCCCGGGTGCTCTTGGTGTGTTCTCTGTATGTTAAAAATATTTTTCTAAGTATTGTATTGAGTATACCTAACAATAAAATTATCTAGTACTCATATGACGAGCTGTGCTTGCTTGAGGTTTGCTAGCTAATAAGTGAATTGTCCAGGATTTTTAAACCGTTAACCTTAATAAAAACCAAAAACAACAATTTAACCAAAACAAAGTCCAAAAGACCACTGCAGGCGAGGGAGTAGGGAGGGGCAGGATCACTGGCGAGGTGTCGAATAAATCTACCAGATTGATATCGACGCTGGCTGATCTCCAGCCCGATAGCGGCGCTGATGCCGCCGCAACAAAGGAAGTAAATTAGTGGAGGAAAGAGCAAGTGTGTGGGCTAGTGGGCATACGAGAGGTCTAGCTGAAACGGAAAGCGCTATGCAGACAGAGCGTTCTATTTGCAGCAACCGGTAGATAACCCGCAAACTAGCTGTTTACATCATAACTTCTTATACAGAAATAAATATATTCATAAAATTGATAGCTTCGTCAACTAAAGTAACTCTTTCTGTCCGCATTACGCAGAAATGTTTTAGGCAATAAATAATCATCATATTTATTTGAATTTATCACAGTTATCAGATACAGATTTCTTTATTGTCATAAAACAAACATATAAAAAGTGTACAATGTAAAGGTACATACCTTAATTATGCTGAGGCTATGACTCGTCCAAACACAATAAAATTAAATACAATTTTGCTGTATGTTGGGAGTGTTGGGACATGTTAAGAAATTTTACAATAATAATATTAACTTTTCTTACCACTCTAGTTTAGGTGATGTTACGGAGTTTTCGGGTGATTTTTCTACAAATCGTACGTGATATTGACTGTAATCATTTTCCAAAAACTTTTTGATGCTATCAACTTATTGCCTTGCCTTCAATTATAAAATAATAAGTGATTCGTACCTAGCCCTAGCCAATGCTGAAACTTTCAAATAGTACCATACTACTTCCATTTTCACGTTGTGCATGCACCGAAGTAACTTATTTCAGGTGAAGATATCTTAACCATAACACGAGAGTTTTACCGAACGAACCTAAAACTAAATCTCACATAGGTACTTTAAATTTCTTCGCATAATGATGATATTTTGAGTCTCTTGTTAAGTCGGTTTCGAGTACCATCGCTTATCATCATCATCGGCCTATACTGGTCCACTGCTGGACATAGGCCTCCCCTAATGAGCGCCATAGCGCCCTGTCTTCAGCTTGCCGCATCCAGCATCTGCCAGCAGTCTTTCGCAAATCGTCATCCCACCTGGTCGGAGGGCGTCCTACACTACGTTTGCCGAGTCGCGGTCTCCACTCAAGAACACGTTTACCCCAACTGTTGTCGGTTCTTCCATCGCTTATCTCCCATAATCAAATCAGTTGTGATTCTCCAGAGATTTACTAGTATTGTCAAGCTCTTGCACTTGTCAAAGTCCCTGTAACATTTTGATATTTTGCAGATCAGTATTCCCGACCCGTGATCTAAATCAAATCGTCGAAGTGGTACATTACACACGCTTATTTGCTAAATCAGCTGACATCGGTGGTGCTGTTGAATTTTTATCGTACAACCCCTTTGGAAAAACTTATTTCGTGTGTGGAATATTGATGTATGGATATTTTAGGGTAAAATGGAAAAGAAATTCAATTGTTGTCGTATTAAATCATAAAAATATTGGCGTGAATGGGTAACAGACAGACAGAGTTACTTTCTAATGTATAATATTAGTATGGATATTTTTATGTCAAACAAGAAATAAGGTGTTTTTGATTTTCTCTTCGTTTCAACTTTTAGTCGACTAGTTGAAATAGTGAAAAGGAAACCACTCTCATTATTACGAACTTATTGCGAGTCCTTGATTACCTATACAAATCTCATTATATTTAATAATGTATAATACAGTAGTTGTATTATACATTATTGTAGTTGGACTTGTCCGTAATGTTTTAAGTTAAAATAAATAAATTAAAATTCAATTCAAATCTGTCTTTAAACAATACAGATAATAGTCTATCCTCTTTCTTAAGAAGGTGAGGTAATAAAAGTTAATTTATAAGTATTTACAAAGTAGTAGATGACTAAGCTAAGAACGAGATATTTCTTTGATTTGTGCTGTTTTGAGTATTCCGATATTTCGGCATAGTTGCGTGCACCGTGCTTGAAATAACTAAACTCACTGTGTGACTGCGTGTCAGTTTTTATTGACAGATATACCATCTACTAGTTACTAATCTTTTAGTACCTGATTTCACTACTAGCATTTATCTATGCTACTAGTGGATTTCTGGATATCGATATTGAATTGTAGAAGAAAGTTTTATCAAAAATACTTTCAAAATAAGGATGTCCACTATCCAAACTGTAACAAAGGAGGTAATAAAACCCGGGCGGCGCCGGCGGCGGGGGCGGGCGGCGGATATTTATTGAACAAGAGATAGCACCGAATGTCTTCATTAGCGAATCAGCAGGGCGGGTTAGGCTAGTATGGATAGTGAGTCCAGCCACAAAAAATCTTCCACTGGTGTTTACAACAGTCCTCAGTATGGGTTATATAATTATACGGAACCTAGTAGTAACATATTACTACTCCTATGACTAACCGATCCGAAGTGTGTCTTGGCCTCGTAGAAGTCGCAATTTTTCCCTGTCCTGCACAGTTTCCCGCCAGTCCTCTTGTAGCTCACGCAGATCTGCTTCCACCACATCTTCACCTTTTTTCGACCGGGGACCGAGATAGGCGTTGTAAACGTTCCGGTCCTTTCCCATCCTCTCTATGTGACCGATCCAGAGGAGGGGATGTGCCTTCGTATCGCCGATGATGTTGGGTTCTTTGTGCATTGCTTACGAAAACTATTTCCGGGTGTAAAACTTTTTTTGAGTGATTCGTTGCATTTTAGCACCTCAACTTTGGACTGATCAGCAGTAGTAAACGAAAACTTATTTCGTTTTGGTACTGTGCCAATACCCATGCTTGCGACTACTTGCAATGCAACGAGAAAGTTACAAACTCATGTTACCAGTTCCGATATGAATTCTTAACTGTTTTATTGCTCAGCTTCTTGTTGTATTTGTAGCTATAAAGCTTGGTATTATCAAGATCAATTGGTTTTCTAGGGTTTTACAAGGAGCGGTAAAAGTTGACTAACTATTGGCTACGAAGCTATTATAGAACATGTCTGCCTGTCACAACGTTGATAAAAATATATTCATTATTTTAATTCTATGACTAAATTATTTCTATTCTATTATTTGTTGGAGATTATCCACACTAATATCTCCACAACACGTTGACCAGATAATGACCCCGTGACTTAGAAACGGGGGTCAATCCACTGCCTAAAAAGGAACGCGTTGTAAACCTTTCTATTACCATTATTCCTCAACTAAATCTTTCTTTCACGACAACGAATGTTTGAGGTATTTTGGTTTCTGACAGACCTGAAATTTATGACACTAGTAGAACATTATCATAGTAAAAGGTAACATTAGCATCACCAGCTTAATAATATTTCATATTTAGTAGGTAACACTCTGAAACCGTATGTTCATTTGAAATCCCAGTATCTTGAAAAGTAAAAATATCTATTGTTTTTACGAGTACGGGCCACTCGTAAAAACGAATAAGGAAGAGTTTTCGTGCCGTTGTATCCTACGGGCCTACTCGGAAAACAAAAATCGAAGTTTCTGATTAGTTTTCTAGCAAAACATGCTCATATGACGTTCAAATAAGATACCGTTTGAGCAAAAAGGAATCAGAAACTTCGATTTTACTTTTTTCGAGTAGTACATTATCATTTATAAAATTTCGATGAAGAATCCTACAAAAAAAGGTCGCGGATTAGTTAGTTGTCCACTTCACTTTGGGAGAGGGGTAGAACTCATTCGAATCAAAAACCAAGGGAATTTTGATTCGGATGAGTTGTACCCATAACAAAAAGTGAAATGGACAACTCATTCGCGGATAAGTTTTTTTCTCGGATGAGGAAGTTCTCTCTGTCCCCCTATTTGGGTTAGGGTACACCTAACCCAAATAGGGGGACAGAGAGAACTTTTTTCAATTAAAAAAGTTCTATCTGTCCCCTTGTGACTAACAGGGGGACAGATAAAACTATTTTTTATTTAAAAAGTTCTATCTGTCCCCTTGTGACTAACAGGGGGACAGATAGAACCTTTTTTTCCTATTTGTCCCCCTAGGGGGACAGATCAGGGTGACAAATGGGAATAAACCAAAATATGGTTCGACATGCATTGAAACTATTTTGAAGACTACACTCCTTGTTTGTAAATGACTAAACACAAAGCATGGGGCAACGTACACCATATCAGGCACTCCACTCATGACACGGGGCGTGTCAGACCTGACTAATTACCGGACCTCTAATTGCTTTACCGACCAACCTGTTATCAATCTACAGTTGCAGGTATAAGGCTGGAAGTCCAACGGAAAGTTTGTAACGGTGTGTGGGTGTTGGGAGTGCTTTAATAACTGTTTTTAAGCGTCGACTGTTTGTTCGTAATTGTTGTCGATAAGGTACTGTTAGATGCTTTATTGTGACGTTGATTATTTGAGTCTAGATTCAGGACTAAACAGAGATATGAATGAAAAAGTTAAGACTTTAAAAATATACCTTTACACTAGTCAAACTCGATGTAGACAAACCACCGTTACTTTGGTTCCCTGAAATTCATGAAATTCTGCATGTTTTTACATGCAATTTATATTAGACACGTCATGTCGTTTTGATATCCTTCCTTCAATAAATATTGCTTGCAATTATATCTGAAACTCGACGCCAAGCAAGTGAGCTTACGTTATTTGTGTAATGTAATGGTTTGCTTACAAACATCATCCATCGAATTTGGCTTGTGTCGTATAGTTAAAATCTTTCTAGTGGATTTAATGTGATTAAGATGTCTAATACTCTGGGTATAGGTTGTATGATTAGGTACCTACATAATATATTTTGAGTCATCTTTAGACTTCTACATTTACCTCTTTTGTCCTTCAGTTTTACAGCTAACCTATTTGTGTACGACCTTTCACTTCTAGCCTCTTTTCTCTACCAATGATTTAGAGTATTAAATCTACGCGATTTCATCATACGTGATTCTTTTGTTTACGCAAGAAAATAGAAGCGATTGTTCTAGATCAACATCAGAGATCAAGGAGTTGAAGCACCTTCTCCTCGGATTCCCACGGCATATTGCATTCTATCTTGTTCATTAACAGCACACAATTATCTCCAATCACACTTCGTTAGCGAATCTCGGCTGTTAGCACTTCGCGCTTTTTTCCCGCGCGCCGACCGCCGCGCCGCCATTTTGAGTAATTAAACACAAAATGGCTGCTCAAGATGGCGGAGTCTTTCATGAGTTTTTGTTTAGTGAATTATGGTAATACTACACGCGTGAGTTGTTGTGTTTTTATCCGCTATCAATAGACAATAACGTTGTTTGTGAGATAGTGCATCGTTTTAATGAATTAATAAGCTGTCTATGGTATTATGAACGTTTTTGCGCAATCCAGCACTTACAATCTCCATACGATGCTTCTCTTATGCATCGTATGGAGATCGTAAGTGCTAGATCAGTTATCTAAGAGCGGAAGTCGTTTAGATACTTACTTACTTTTGAATATGCATGCTCGTTGAATTGATAAAAGGCGGTCTATTGATAAAAATAGTATTATTTTTGGTTGGTTTGGTTGTCATCTATGAAACGAGTTTCAATTAGAAAACATTGCTAAATTCTGGCAATGAATGCGTTAATGGGATAAGCTATAGGACCCTCACAGACATTTAAATGTGCTAGGTGCAAGGTATTTCGAAAGTTTACTCACAAGTTTCTCACAGTTCAGAACACAGTTAGTATGAAAGTAAACTGGCACAAAAATGCGCAGGCGACTTCTGTGCCGCGATTATGTCATTACCCAGGCGTCTCGGAAAAACATAAAGGGCATTTTAGTATGCGATGATACGCCGCAATTAAATGCGGCGATAAAAAGCGCAGCGTGAATAAAGGAGGTTTGGTTGGGTTCTGAACCTTTGGAACAGAACGAACCTCCTTTGTCAAGCTTTAGTTGATGTTCGACTATTGAATTTGAATAAGGTGAAGAAGCTTTTTGTTTTTTTTATTCAACAGTAGAACAGTTTAAACAAAGAAAGATACCAATACAAAAACAATTGAGAGTGTTGCAGACGTGTTGTATGTAAGTAAGAATATATAACGTGTTAAGTGAATTTGGGCTTAGATCTTGGACTGGATATAAACTAAGTACCTACCTAGACTTTAATAATAAACTTGTCGTATCTGCCTGGATCACAAAAAAAAAACTCAGACTCAAAAAGCCTTTCATAAGTAAAAAAAATATTAATTAACCTAAGGAAACATAATTTTTCAAACAGTGCAAAGATGGGTAGGTAATTAGCAAAGCAAGTGCTCAAACCTTGACTTTAACATAAATCTTAAAACACCTACGGAACCCTCGGACCACGCTCGACACCGGAGGATGCTTGCCGAAACGTCGTGTTTTGCTCCTTGCATTCCCCTGCCGTAATTGCCGGCGATCTTTGTATCGGCGCGATTCGGCAGCGCAGTGCTGGTGCCAGCGGCGGCGGCGAGCCGATGTAATTACTTACTCAAAGACTATTCATTATAAATAATATATTAATAGTGTTAGCACATAAATAGTGTATCTTAAATTTTTTTAAATTTAAATATGAATAATTTAAAAGTAAATGTAGGTATTAAAACTGACGCTAAGCGTGATGTCACCGTTCACCGTATTGTCTTATAGCTTTTTGCGGGATAACTTTGATGAATGAACAAATTAAAATAAAATATTAGACAACACACAAACAACAAATTTGATGGTTTATTATCATGATTTTTTTCTAATTTTATTTTGATTGAAAACACAACGAAGGAACTCTTGTAGTTGGCAAACTGAACTGTGACGTCACAGAAAAATGCCAACGTTTTTATCAACAGCTGAAGAGTGTAGTTTCCTTCCCTATTAATTAAAAAATGTACTTGTTAAAAATGTATTTTCGGTAATGCCATAACATTCATATTCGAAAAAAATATCTATGCTTAAACCTTAAAATAAAATAGCAATAAAAATAGGGGCATAAACTCGTCCCCTTTTGAGCTGCTATCCTGTGACTTCAAAGCCACCTAGAACCGAGGGTTATCCCCGTAACACAACTCGCAACGACCTGTGTTACGGGGCGTAATGCACCATTCGCAGCGAACATGATACGTAACGCGGTATGTTAAAATCCGTCTCGTTGCTCGTTGCGAGCGCATTGTTTCCATGCACTGACTGCACAAACGCTCGCTGTGTTACACGTTACGTTACAACGTGTAACGCTGGTCAGTAAACGGTTTTAGTTTCAGATGCAGATCAGATCATTTACTGTCATACCATCATACTAATAAACAATTTACAAAATAATATTACTTAAATTAAATGATGACTTTTATCTAGTAGGCACTTAGATTCATATGACATCCTGTCCTACAAGAACGTAGGTACTTCTGCATAATTAATGACCAGATAATCAACAAATATTGATAACCTTTCATTGATAGATCAATTAATTATAAACTATCAGATAAACCATTCATTAATTAATAACATGGAACATTCCCTTTAGAAGGTAAGTGGTTCCATCTAGGTTTTGTAAAGATAAATTAGCATTTCCGGAATAGCTACATATTTCTGTTTCTTTATTATAAGTTAATAGTCGGTGCCTTTGAAAATTAAAAGTAAATTGTTAGAAGAGTTAATTAGAAATGGAGATACAAGATGTCTTTATCGTAAAAGTACGTTGATATCAAATATCAATAACGTTTATTTCTTTAGGCTTACAAAATAAGCGCTTATGTAGATAAGTCAAATATGTTGTTTCTAATACTTTATACTATAAACAGTATTATTATCAAATAAGAGACAAGGTGTTCTTGATTTTGTCCACTTAAATGTTTTGTCCTCAAGTGGAAGAAGTGGAAAATAAACCATTAGTAACTGTTTATATGACTTATAAACTTAGACAATTTAACCCTTATAAACGAATACATCATTCCACAAAAAGAAAAGAATTCGCATCGCTAAATTTTTGTCCAGGGTTGGCAAGTGTAAGAATAGTATAATTACTAGTATGTCTGAGCGTTTGATTCTAACAGACACCTATAAACGCTGGATGCAAATAGCATCCTAAGCATAGAGTACATTTTGTATTTTGTTTTTTTTTATTAATGTGTATTTTTAAGTTTAATTTGTTTAATTTAAGTGATAATTCATATGGAACATGTGTCTGAAATAAAAATATATTATTATTATTATAAATAAGCACCCAGAACAGATTCTCTCTATTGCACTTTATGGCACATCGTTAAATGTTGTTAAAAGTTTTAAATATTTGGGGCATATAGTAACAGACTCAGATGCTGATTTTGGCGGGAACGTAGGACGTTGGCGGTCAGGGGGAATATGATTGCTCGTAGGTTCGCCAATTGCTCAGCTAAGGCGAAACTAATACTGTTCAGAGCATATTGTCAGTGCTTTTACACCAGCAGTCTTTGGGTTTATTTCTCCCAGGTCTCTCTCAGTGCTCTGCGGGTCCAGTACAATAACACGGCAACAGGATTATATATATATTGTAAAATAAGTAAATAAAGTTATTGAGTTTGAGTTTAAAACAGGAATATTCTTTAAGGTTTAGAAGTACTGAAGAGTAGCAAAAACCAAATGTCCTTCTAAAATACCAAGTAATTTGATGAAAACATGGTGTCTTGCAACATTACCTGCATATAGTTTTGAACAAAGTTAGTATTAAACATAACAATACATCATACATTTCCCAAAGGCTCCCAAAATACAAATGAATCAGAGTTGGTTTTAAACTGAGTTCATAGAAAATGGTTCACAATTTGCGGAAAATGTATTTACCGCTATTTTTATTGCTTGTGAAACTCAGAGAATATATAAAACCACAAAAAAATATCGCGCTAACCCGGATCGAACAACCACCTTAAAGAAAGAGATTCGACATCCTTTTTCACTCTGATCCACCACGGGTTCACTGACCATGTATTATACCTAGTTATTGTTTGAATGTGGTAACTGAAATTATCGATAATATCAAGGAAGCAATAAATAATCGGTAACACGATTCCGTGTTGCATATTGCGCACCTACCCCATCGCTATTTGCATATATTCTACTAGAACTATTGCATGCTATGATTTTAATCTCACTGAAATGCCTGTGAATAAAACAGGAAAGGTAGTAAAATATACAATAATAAATAAGTTTAGTATAGTAACTCAATAACCTTAATAAGAGATACCGATCAATATCATCATCATCATCAGCGTATATTAGCCCACAGCTGCCGAGCCGTAGCGCCCTGTCTTTAGCTTGCTTTTTCAGCTTATCCAGCATCTGAGAGCAGTCTTCGCAAATAGTGATCCCACCTGGTCGGAGGGGTCCTTCACTACGTTTGCCAAGTCGCGGTCTGTCTGTATAAATAAATAATATAATAAATAACTTAAACTTTACCGTTAAAAATTGACTTTAGTAAGTATCAGCTTATAGAAAATCAACTTAAAACTAACAAGAATGTATTTAAACACAATTCAATATGAACTAGTCGAATACCAAATAGGCAACACAAAACAAAAACATTCTACAAACATGTCTAAGACCTAATTTTTTTCTAAAACACATATTTGGAAGTAAATTACATAATTAATATAATTGCTTTGGTAATTATCTGCAACGTAACCTTTTCTGTAGGAGATGAAGACATCTTGCAATTAATTTCCCTTCGAAATACCACTCCTAAACGGGCTGCGACGCCAACTACACTCCAGCCGACACTTGAGGGGCGAGTTACAGCATACGGCCGCGGGACGGGACGGTGAAGGGACGGACTCGGAGACGTAATGCAGAAAGGAAGCCGAAAAACGTTAGGGATAGGATATAAAACTATCAGTATATCTTTAAAACGTGGTTAAAAAAGTGGCTGATAAACAAATCAATTTATGACATTAAGGAATTTATGATTTTAAAATGTAATTAATGATACCTACCTATTACAATGTTTATTTAATTAATTTATAGTGATGACCAATGTGGCGCGGTGGGCGAAGGTCCGCCTGCGACGCAGGAGGTTGCGGGTTCGATTCACAAATGTGTGTACGATCTGCAGATATTTGTTCAGGGTGTTCTGGTCGTTTTCTATATATAATAAAAAATATCTATCTATGTATTATGTATATCAGTCATCTAGTACCTATAACACAAGCTCTGCTTAGCTTGGGGCTAGATGATGCTGTGTGGATTGTCCAGCATTATTTATTTATTTATTTATTAATACTTATAATTTGCGTCTTCATTTGTTATTTAAATAATTTATGTATGTTCTTACATAATTTTATTAATATTGATTATGTGACCTGTAACCTGTGAAAGTTATTAATAAATGAACTATCTATCAATAACTAAAATAGTGTACTCAGATCCTAAAATAACGGCAGGTAATTAAATACAAGTATTGTCTTGACATGGTTTATCACAGCTCTGTAACCTCAGCTCACCTCCTCATAGTCTTTAATGGACCACTGCTGGACGCAGGCCTCCCCCTGATTTTTTATCTCATGGGAGGTAATGCCCATAATGACAGCTTGGCATGCGGGTTGGGGTTCGCAGGTCGGTGATAGATCTATTCTGCAAGAAGCGTTGTTGCCCGCCACGCCACCCGGTGTATGTCGCTTAGTCGCCTTCTACAACACCCACAGGAAGAGTTGGGGTGGTACAAATTCCGGCACCACACGGCTAGCTCTGTAACGCACTATAAAACAAAAAGCTAAGTTTAAAGCAATGCGACACCTCTCGTCAATCGCACTAAAAGTTTCTTTAGTCATTGAGCAGGTTTGGAAAACTTTGAAATCGTTTCCCCTGTAGGTGGCGCTAACGGAAAAGCATAGAATTTTAAAATTAGTTTGGTTTTTCTATGAACTAACTTGCCTATGCTATATCAATAATATATTTTTAGAATTTTTCTCATACCGAGTCAAATACCCTATTGCGAACCCCTTATAATCATAATCTTTATTGCATGAATGTATGTACCTACAATAAGTTCTTAATTTTAAATATATCCAATACAAACTACTAACTACCTTTAAAGGTGTGCAAAATCTTAGTAACTACAATAAAAATCAACTATATAATATCTAATAAAGTCCATTATAAATAAATAAGAGAAAAAAAATGAATTAATAATAAATTGTACAACACTAAAAATATAATACGTTGGTCAAAAAATGTGTCAATCAGTTTTAAAAATTTAAAATTCTTTTACATCATAATTATTATTATACCTTAATTATTAAGCTTGTCGTACACCTGGAACGCTGAAACACACCGCTACAGCACAGCACATCTTTCAAATATGGGCTTTAATTCGTTATGCTTAGATGTATTTTATATTGACTGGATCAGATGACAGCTTGCATACCACGCTTGGAGCTTGTAAGAAGCTAATTTTGTCACTGTAAAATGTATCTAAAGATAACTTCTTTATAAATCTTAATTTATATAGGTATGATAAATCTTAATTAGTTTTTTTTTACGTACTGTATATTACTATTATGTACCACTAAGTACCAATTTTAGTTTTTATATAGATTTTTATATTATTAAGGAAATTTTTGTTCTTTTAAATTTATGGATCTTGTGTCTCAATAAAGAAAATTATTATTATAACGAGTATTGAGTCTCATTTTTGAATGCACATTTTTGTGCTGTGTGGTAGCGGTGTTGGATAAATGGGTGCCTTTAAGGTCAATACTCTTCCTTCTCGTTTCTTCTCCGTCACTATATAAGTAAGTTTCACTTTTTCTTCGGACGGCACAGTAAAGGATAAATATCACTGGGCAGGTGTCAATTTAAATTCTTTCTCTAACAAACATCACCGCGTACGCTGGATTATAGCTCTAAAAGGCGTTGTTTCACTGAAAATTGTACTACTGTGAATGTGCTTGGTCACAGTAAACCGACGACCAAATAGTTACCAAATAGACGAAGACCGTCTCTTAAGACGGATGCTAATCCATGTGTAAAACGACCGTCTTGTATTACATCTTCGGATCAAACTATGTAGTATGTTGTTTTTTGCGGTTCAGTTGTAGCAGTGATAGACCAAATGGTCAGAATTCATTTGTTGCATTATGATTCCTACGGCCATGGTCAAATATGGCTTTTTGTACCACGCCTGCGGTTCATCGCCAATTTTAATTTGGATAATTTTCTTCTCAGCTATAAAGTATGTTTTCATCGAAAGTGGAAAACCCGGCGAATAGGCGATCGCTGAAAAGATTCAAAATTGTAGTTGTGTAGGTAATTTACCCATCGTATCTCTGTCCTGATGAGAAATATTTGTCTTACCTTCGTTTCTTTAACTGGAATAGGGTATTCTTCACACAGAGTCCTGAGGTTATCTGCAAAGTTGAGTTATGACTCCCTCTATATTCAGCAACAATTTTTTCTGTTCTCAATTGGTTATGGTCGTTGAGTAGTGGTTAGAGGTATTAGTTAGTCGCTCGTCTGAGGCAGCCCGGATAATGTGTCATTAACATTCCTGGACAGGACAGTCCGTCTAGGTGATAATGAGACGCGAGAAAGGAATAACCTGGATAATTAGAATGAAATACTTTGAATAGGAAAAACTCTTCTAATTAACGGCATCGTATGAGTTTTCTTAGTATATGACCTTGAAAATGTGAATTATTTGCAATCTTGAACTACTATCCTAGAAAAATTCATCATCATCATCAACATCAGCCTACCTATATTAGTCCGGATGTCGGTTCTTCTCAAGATATGACCAGCCCATTGCCACTTCAGCTTGCTAATCCTTTGAGCTATGTCTAAATAAACTTAAAAAATAGAATTGTCAGACTTAAATTTATACTTAAAATTTGAAAGTAACTCTGTCTGTCTGTTACTTTTTCACGCCTCGCGCGGCTGAACGGATCTTAATAAAATTTGGCAGGTAAATGTTTTTCCGGGGAACGTATAAATTCGTCAGACTGGACGCGCACAAGTGTGAAAGTATAAAAGCTAATATAATGTTTCATTTGGCTACCTCAATGCTCAGTTTTTCCCCTTTATGGTATAGGCCTCTAGAAGTCCTATCCTCCAAGGCCCTGTGCTAGCCTAGGCGCCTCCACTGCCGCCCTGCGACGGTCAATATGTCTACTTCCCACCTTGCGGAAAGACGTAGGTAGTTCTAATACAAATCCAAAGCCTGTGGATCTAGAACTATCGCCTGTGAACCGATCGCTGTCCACTGAAGCGTGGTCGGTGTAATCACTAATTACCGATCATAACTCCTCGATATTGCAATGAATACAGCGTCCATTTCGAAACGACTCGTAAAACACAGCTTTGTAACTGTTTTAATGGAAATTTATTTGTATAGAGATGTTTTGTTGCGTCATTTTGCACTGAAGTCGTATCAACATCCTTAGAAGTACCTTGCAGAGATTAAGGTCCAAAGTCTCGAACATCGGCGCAAGGTCTAAAAAAGAAAGGTCGCTTGTCTCTCGGTCTTTTATAGGATACATTTTGGAGAATGCTCACAGGAACTACATGACCTGATTCCACCATCCCTCTTCCACTCCAGGACAAGCAGACGCACAGCGCATTACCACCCCTACTTGGTGGACATATCATCCACTCGCACTAAGCGGTTTTCCTCCACCTTCATCATTCGAACCGCTGGAGTTTGGAACACTCTCCCTGCTGCTGCTTTTCCGGTTGATTACAACCTGGGTGTCTTCGAGATAAGAGTGAATAGGTATCTTCTAGTCTAGACCTTCGTCATACATCGTCGGCCACATCTTCACTTTCCATCAGGTGAGATTGTGGTCAAACTAAGGTCTATATACTATTAAAAAAACATCCCACAAACGTAGGCGATTACAGGATGTTGATAGTAAAATCTTTTACAAAAATTAAAAAAATAAATAAAATGTTCTAGCAATCAGGGTCAATCATTAGCGTAATAATTAATAATATAGGAAATAGTGACGGTAAAGTCGCGATCGGGATTGAATATGGCAGCGGGATTCAAAAGCAGAAACCGTTAGCCACGTACAAATACTCCATTAATAGTTGTTCAAGAATCAAGAGTTGGTTTTGGCAAGAATGTCCTGGTATTATCAACTCTAGGTTCATCCCGTGACGTAGAGCGGTGGATGCGCTCGCGAGCCGTTACAACGAGTCCGGGCAGTTTTTGTCGCGAGGTGGTTGGTGGTGCCACTGTAAACGAGTAGCGTTTATAGAGTCTTTTACATATCTGCTTCAGTCTATAGCGTTTTTACTAAGAGCCTTTGCAGGCAGTAAAAAAGGTGTAGGTCCGCCGTAGTAAGAGATATTGGTTGTGTTTTTGGACCATCTCGTTTAGTCTTAGGGCCCTATTTCATTAATACACCGTGGTGTCTTAGCTTCCAAGCGGGAAACAATAAAACAAACACCACCACCAATTGGTAGTGGAGTGAGTGAGACGCCAAATAGCTATAAACATATTAATATTTGCACCACTAGCGGTTGATTTGATGTTTTTTTTACCAAATTTGGTTGCGCAACCAGGTTAGGTACTTCACACAAAAAAATAAAAAAATAAAATAATGCTGTACAATTCACACAGCATTATCTAGCCCCAAGGTAAGCAGAGCTTGTGTTATGGGTACTAGATAACTGATATACGTAATATTATACATTACATAGATAGATATTTTTTATTATACATAGAAAACACCCAGACCAACGGAGCAATTTCTGCAGATCGTACACAAATTTGTTCCGAGGCGGGGATCGAACCCGCAACCTCTTGCGTCGCAGGCAGACTCTCGCCCGCTGCGCCACTGAGGTCGTCACACAACTGTACACATTTTGTTAGTAGCGCGACTCGTGGCGCCACCATGGTTTCCTTTAAGATCCTTTGGTCCTCGACCGCGTAACTATCATACAGCGCATGAACTTTCTGGTCGTTATTTTAACCTCCGACGCAATCAGAGTGGTGTAATCAGTTTAATTGCATATTTGTCTCTATCTGAGCCAGCCCCAATTGTGGCTCCCAAAAAAATAGAAAAGAATTTGCCAAATTTTTTATTCTTAACCAGCATTTTTTGATGATTTTCTAATATAAGGTTTTTCGACTTTTAACTTATAAACTTTTTCGACAAGGTATTTGCTCAATGGTTGTTTTAGTGCAAGCCCCGCTCGTATTTTTCCTGCTTACACTCCGACCAAACCCGATCGTTTTAGTTTTTGTTTATTAACATTTAATTAGAAGATAAAGTGTAGTTCTAAATTATAGCGGTGTCCCATTCATTAAGGTTTTAATTGTGTTATCGGTGGAAGGTGCATGACCGAGCTGGTCAATCAGGCAGGACCTTGGAGTACCCTATAGGCTTGCACAGCGTTATTTACTTTGTTATTGTTTCTGGACTGTTTTACGCAACGAGGCCACAGTTGGGCTTTTTATGTGTGTCGGATGGGAGCTGCAGTCTAAGGCCCGTATTATGAAAGCTTGATCATTCATCGATATATGCTGGAGTAACTCTTTCTATGGCATAAACGTCTCAAGCATAGATATACTGAGCAAGCTTTCAGCTTACTTACCTTCTAGACCTCACGACTGGTGCATGCCTCCCTAGGCGTCCCCGCTGTCCCAAGGTACTGTGGTGGTTAAGACGCTACGCTTTCTCACAGCACATGCGCAGACGTCTCCTCTGCGTTCATGCTTCATTCATCCTCATCAGCCTATAATGGTCCACTGCTGGACCATTATAGGCTGGCCACATCCTGATTTCTTATCTCATGGGGGTAATGCCCTAAATCAGGTTATGTTGTGAGTCTCGATGTTATTATGCGATGTAAATGATGTTTTGAAAATCAAATCTGTCAAGTGCGAGTATAACTCGCGTGCCGAGGGTTTTGAACATTTGATAATTATACTAATATACTATAGGTACCGCTTAGGAACTTTGTTATTTTATTCAGACTGTAAATTTGTGATTTTTTTCATAATCTATGAAACCTACAGAAATTTTGAAAACTGTTTTGAAATAAGCCTCAACTTAGTTTGTTATTCGATCCTATTAGGATCACTTGTCCTCTCAAAAGCCTATATTGGTCCACTGCTGGACGCAGGCCTTCCCCTGTTAAGAGTCTTATTGGTTTTTATCTCATGGGGAGTAATAATCACTTGTCACCGTGATAATAAATAATAACACAAATATTACGCAACTACAAAACTAGCAAAACATATTCATTTTTCGCACACCTAGAAATGAATTCTTGACTACGGCCCTGACTGTACCTACTATCCATCCTCCATACATGTCCCAACTTGCCCCTTCCCCCCTGGACCTGACTATAATGTGACTAGCGACGCCCTTGCTCATAACTCTAATAAGTTGGAAGATAAAATACCAACCAGAATACTAAAACATGGACTATTTATAAGCTGCATGAAGTTGTAATAAGTAGGTACTATTAAACCTTTAACTTTAAGTAACTTAACAAATTAGCATGCAGACCACTTAATAGCAACTTAACTAAGTTAAACCGGTAACTTAACACAGAAGGCAGCAAATTACTGATTATTTGACTTAACGATAAAATAAGTTGGATATAAGTTAGTTATTACAGTGGATGGGGTGTGTGCCACATTATCGGGACTACGTGATACGCATTCATAAAATATTTGAATAAGCGGTTTTCTTCTATCTTTATCATTCGTACCGCTAAGCTCAAGAGAAGTAAGTCCTTAGACTAGCAGCCCCAATCCGACACACATAAAAAGCCCAGCTGTGACCTCGTTGCGTAAAACAGTCCATAAACAAAAACAAAGTAAACAATCCAGACAGCATCTACCCCAAGCCAAGCAGAGTTTTAATGGGTACTAGATATCTGATATACTAGGTACTTCACCTCTTCTCAACACCCCTAAAATGGTCCACTGCTGGACTAGTTAATACTGAAATAAATAAATAATGCTGGACAATTTACACAGCATTATCTAGCCCCAAGCTAAGCAGAGCTTGTGTTATGTGTAGATAAATGATATACATAATACAATACATTACATAGATAGATATTTTTTATAACAGATAGAAAACGACCAGAACACCCGGAACAAAATACCTGCAGTTCGTACAAAAAATTGTCCCAAGGCGGGAATCGAACCCACAACCTCCTGCGTCGCATGCGGACCTACGTCCACCGCACCACAGAGGTAGTCAACGATTTAGCATTACTTATACAATATCTATTCGGAAGGATCAAAGGTTAAATAAATTGAAAGGCATTAGGAATTACCAACTAAAGAAGAATTCTAGAATGAGCAAAAACATTACCTACAAACGAGTGCACTAAGTAGTCAATATTTCTCAATAAAATAAGCATTATAACTTCCCATAATCAATAGCTAGACCACTTAGACACAATGTGTTTACTATTCAAAGTGGCCCATAATTTGTTACCCGCTTGGGGGGTAACAAGTACAGCGTATAGGGACGAAACTGCACTTTGTGTATTTATCACTTTGATGTATCTTTACTGTCTTTTGACGGTGACTCAGACAGTTATGGTGTTTGATGACTTGTGTGAAGTTGTGTGTGATGATTCTTAAAGTTATGTCAATGTCAGTTTGGCTGCAAATATGACTCATACATAAGGTCTCTCGTATCTACCTACATCGCTCTAGAATTGCACAAACGATACGACAAGTTTGACTAACAAAGTAAAAAAGCGTAAAATATTTTTTTTCCCCATCATCTACATATATCTACTATTCTTATATTATGAATACGAAAGTGTGCTTGTTTGTTTGTTAGTTTTTCCATCCTTCAATTACGGAGGCCACAGACGACGGTTTTAAAAAAAACCAAAAACTTTTGAACTATTTATTAAGACTCTAAACTTTTACAAAGGTCGTAAGCTAAAATTATCCTAAGTTAAAAGTAACGAAGCTACGCTCGGTCGATGCAAGTACCAAGAGTAGAATGTCGTGACCGCGCCGCAGGCCGGGCACGCTGAGGGAAAGACGTCATCGCTGCATCAGCAAAGTATGTACTTGGTAAATGACGCTTATACCGGACGAACAACAATCAAACTGCAGTGTTGCAATCTACGGCTGCAGATTAGGTGCATAGCTTCTATGTAACACCTCCCTCCTCAGAGCAGCAACTATTTGAGAACATTGAGCGAAAATGTTGCTGGAACAGCCTCCCGGGGTGTAGATCTGTCAGGAACGGCGTATGTGTGCTCCTGGTTCGAAGGACTTTCAATCGTTAGCTTGGAACGTTTTGTATGACGTCGTAGTACGATGATGATAACAAGTACAGCTGCACCGAATAGTGACACATAGAGTGGTAGAGTCGTATGATAAAATGTACCGTCTATTGGTTTTAAATCTAATGGGCGCTGTAGTAGAATCTTGTCTTCTAAGTGGTGAAGTCCATTGAGATTGGTTGTAGTCAATTTGAGATGAGGGATGCTGTGGTTTTCTTCGATGGTGAAGTTTCTTGGGATTTCTGTTATCTTCAGCGGCTGTCCTTTTATTTGATCGTTAGTGTTAATGATGTAGAATTCGTTCGTGTGTAGAGAACATTTTAGTGGGATAGTGGCGAGATAACTTCCGTATAGAGTTATGAATTCTTGACGTCCGCATTCTAGTGTCGTTCTTGTTGGTCGAGGAAAGATAAGGGTGTAATGTCGGTCGTCTAACTGCTCCATAGCTTCCTTCGTAAGAGTAATTCTAGTTGGTTGGCATGATGTGTCTAAGGATTGATGGATGATGAGGTTCTGGATACAATCAGGATGATCCTTGGGCTGGTGGTTGATGCTTTCTTCGCAGAGACGGTGTCGATTGAACTTCGGGCATTCAGCCTCCATGTACATGAAAGCTTTCCCGTCGGTTGCCAGGAAAGGATATGAAGGAATAAGGGTTTGGTTAAGTTTGTTTGGGACAATGGAAAGTTTATAAAAATCAAAGCTCCGTGGAGAAACTATTGGGAATTTAAATATGATTACTAGTCTTTTCCCTACAAAATAAGAGCCTGGTTTTATGATAGTATAATATTCACGCAAGTCATCCTCAAGTACCTCACTTTTACCATAGATAGTTTTAAGCTTATTTACCATATTTTCTAAGTTATCTATTTCTAACATACTATGATGTGTGCTCGATGCACGTACAAAAGCTAACATATTTTCTATCCTATTTAACTCTAAAGATAAATCATCTGTGTTTTCACTGATGATGGCTAAAAGCTGCGCAAACTTTGCGTATTTTGAGAGACTTGTCTCAGCATAAGCATTACTATCTAAAATTAATCCTAATGTCCTATTTATCTTCTCCTGATTTTCTGCAATACTCGCAATTATCTGGGTGCATTGGGTCATCCAGTCTTTGTTAAGGCTAATATGGTCATTGAACTCAGATAACATCTTATGTTCATTACCTTCTAGTATTTTAATGGCATTATCGTAACGCGCCGCATCTGAATGATCCAAGTTACCAGTAACGCTTTTAATTAAAGATCCTAGACCATCAATTAGACCTCTTTTAACGCGATTAGGCTCTAAACCTTTCAGCTGGGAATTTACTTTATCAAGTTTTTTAGAAAGATGATCAAGCTGTATTTCGTAAAGATCTAAAGTATTATTTTCCAATTTAGTCCTAAAATAGCTAATCTGGTCACGAATAGAGTCAACCTTATGTTCTAAGTCTGTTAATTCTACATACTGTAGGAAAGAATGATAGTGGGTGATAAGTTTGGCTTGACCAAGTTTGAAGGGAAGAAGTCCTGGTCCATTGTCAAGGCTCTCAAGTCTTATCTCCAGTGCCGTCGTCAGATGCAGTATCAGTAATAGTCGAATCCTGTAACAATTTGGGCTTCTTAGGAACTCGCTTGAGACGATTTTTGGCTACGGGTCCCTTCTTTTTAGATGTGTAAATGTGGATTGGTAGGTCAGCTAAAACTTTAACTTGAGTGAACCGTGGTGCTAGCTTTTGCCTTGCAGCAAAAGGGTTCTTGACAAACACCTGCTGGCCTGGTTCATAACGTACCTCAGGTTCTCGATTTTTATTCCTGTTAGTCATCAAGGATGTGCGTTCAGTAGTAGTAATCTGGTTGATTGCCTCATAAACAGTCTTCATCTGATCTCGATGTGTCAGTATATACTGTTGCATGAGGTGTTCTGTCAAGTCAATGTCAAGAGGGTCCCTAGGGTCAAAATGTCCTCTCACTATGTCATGGGGTCTACATTTGGTAAAGCTGTGGATCGAGCTGTTATAACCTAATATTGCGTAAGGCATTTGGTTTACGATTGGTTCATTTTTGTTCTTTATCTTAAGGATTCTTAGATGCTCTAACAGTGTCGAATGGAATCGCTCTACAATACCGTTATCATTCGGCGAGTTAGGTAAGGTCCTATGATGATTAACCTTATGTAGTCGTGTAAATTCAGTAAACAGTTGGTTGGTGAATTCGGTCCCATTGTCTGTCACTAAAGTCAAAGGAAGTCCGTGATGTGTACAGAAAGTTAATAGTCCTTGTATGATACTAACTGCTGTACCATCTCTCAAGTGGTAAGCCTGACCGTACTTAGAAAAGGAATCTACGAAGGTCAAGTACTTTTCGGTCTGTGCTGTAAAAAGGTCCATATGTACTATTTCAAATGGTTTTGAAGCTGGGGGTACAATATTAAATTTAGGTCTAATAGGGTTTCTGTCGTATTTACTTTGACCACAAATTGTACACTCATTTATGTACTTAGTTATCTCATCCTTCATCTTTGGCCAGTAATATCGCCGAGATAAAGCCAAGTAACATTCATTAATGCCTCTATGGTTTGTCTTTCCATCGTGATAGTGTTTTATTATTTCCTGCTGTTTTAAATACTCCTTTACATCTTCTAGTTCAGTTTTTGCTAAAACTAAGTTCATAGAAGAGCTTTTAAAGTGCTTTTGTATGATGGGGATGATAGCATACATGCCTAGTGGGGGAGTTATTTTTAAAGCGGTCTTTATCTTGGGGTTCACGTATTCTTTGATGGCGTTAATTACATCTTCCTCAAGGGTGGATTGTGAAACTTGTATAAATGTACGAGTATGTGTGTCAAAGGGTTTCGTCGCTGTAGTCCGACGTTTTATGTCGCCTACGATTGTAAAATAGATTTGTCTATGAAATTTATTAACCGGATCGTCAGTTATTGGAACTTCGAGTATGGGGTCTTCAGTAGAAGTATGTGCTGTAGCAGTATCAGAGTTTGAACGTTCAGATTGAGAATGATGGGCAACTAATGAATCGATTTCTGAGAGGAAAGATTCAATCTCTTCATTATTGATCTCTACCCGGGATAAAGCATCTGCGTTAGTATTTTTCTTTCCCGGTTTATGTTTGACATGAAAATCGTATTCGCTCAACTTTAGCTTCCATCTTGTGATCTTAGAATTTGGTTCTTTCATGTTCATAGCCCACTGTAAGGGCTTATGATCGCTCAAAACAGTGAATTTACGCCCAAATAAGTATGGCCGGAAGTACTTAGTGGCCCATACTATGGCTAAAAGCTCCTTCTCGATGGTCGAGTAATTAAGTTCATTATCGTTCAAAGTCCTAGACGCATAACAGATTGGTTTGTCTGAACCGACAGGTCCTTGAGAAAGTATAGCTCCTAGTGCCACATTTGAAGCGTCTGTCGTCAAAATAAAGTCCTTAGTAAAGTCCGGGTATTGGAGTATCGGGTCATTAGTCAGTAGTCGCTTACAGGTCTCAAAGCAGTCCACGTAGTTAGCGTCAAGAGTGATCTTATTGGCTTTCTTTAGGCACCTAGTCATAGGTTTGGTGATACGGGCAAAGTCAGGAATGAACTTCCTGTAGTACCCTAAAAGTCCTAAGAATTGCTTTATTTCCTTGCTGGTTTTGGGCAAAGGATATTTCTGAATGGCAATAATTTTGTCTGGGTTAGGCTTTATACCATCTCTACCTATAATATGGCCAAGGTAAGCTGTCTCTAACTGTAAAAATTCCGATTTATCCATTTGGATCTTAAAGTTGGATTCTCGTAGCCTAGTAAAGACTTTCTCTAGGTTTATCATATGTTCCTGCAAGGATGTACTAAAGACGATTATATCGTCGAGATAGACAAGGCAGATCTCATTTTGAAGTCCTCTGAGGACATTATCCATTACTCTCTGAAAGGTGGATGGGGAATTTTTTAATCCCATTGGCATCCTCATGAATTCAAAATGGCCGTGCTCTACATTGAAAGCTGTCTTCTCAATGTCATTGGGATTCATCTCTACCTGATAAAAGCCAGAGGCAAGATCTAATGTGGTGAAATATTGACATCTACCTAATTTGTCCAAAACGTCCGAGATGTTAGGTATGGGATATTTATCGTCTATGGTTTTTTCATTAAGTTTGCGGAAATCTACCACTAATCTCCACTTCTGTTTACCAGAAGCGTCGACTTTCTTTGGGACTACCCATATAGGTGAGCTCCAGGCTGAGTCAGATGGTCTGATGATCCCTTGATCCAGCATCTTAGTTATCTGGCTCCTAACTTCCTCACGGTGTACATAGGGGTACCTATAGCTCTTTGTAAAGACTGGTAGTTCATCTGTAGTCCTAATACTGTGTTTGATCTTATTTGTGAAAGTCAATGCCTCTCCTTCTATGTAAAATACGTCAGCAAACCGTCCACACAGGGTCTCTAAATTAGCTCGTTCTTCAACGTTAAGATGCTTAGTCCTTAAATTCTGTAAAACCTTTTTCACTCGAGCGGGGTCCTGTTCGATATCAGTTTGCTCTATGTTACAGACATCTACTCGCGTTGTCGAGTCCTTAAACGAGATAACTATGTCGTCGTTAGTCATGTTTTCTACCTCAACTATTCCAGTCTTGTCAGTCACGGTAGTAATACACTCGTGTATAATGCAGTTACACATTAGTTGTTCGGCTACAAATATGTCACCGTCAGGATGTTCGATCGGGATGTTAATCAATCTAGATGAATGGGCAGGAATGGTTTCCTCACGATTTGCTCTCTTACACTGATAACGGGCCAGTGGTATTCTGGCTAACTCAGTTACCAGTACGTTGTTCTTTAGATCTATCTTACAGTTTTCTAATAGATCTAAGCCTATCAATCCATCAAAGTAGTTATGAAACTTATAGATGAAAAGCTTTATATTGGATTGATCGCCAAATTCTGCAAAGTGGGGTATAGTGATCGAATAGTCATGGGTGCTGGTCACGCGTGAATTTGTGACTTCGAAAGGATCAAAATCCTTTGGCACATGTAAAAAAAAATTACATGTTGCTTCAGGGCTAATGAATGATTGATTGGCACCGGTGTCTATCAGCAACTTAAGAGGGGGGTTCGATATTTGAATGAACCGTAACTCCTTTTTTGACTGTAAATTTAATTCTATTTTAGTTCTCTGTTGGAACGACCCGAAGGAAAATCCTGATCCTTCTGTTCGAAAGGCAGTTGCGCGGGCTCAATAGCCATTGAGCTCGATGGTACATTGTCAGTGGTCTGAGGGTCGTCCTGCTGCTCGCAGTAATACTCCGGAACACTCTGGTAGCCGTAGAAGTTACCATAGTCAGTCTCTGGATAGTCACTGTCAGGGTAGTAGTACTCGGGATAGTAATGGTCAGAGTAGTCACCTACCTCGTTATAGTTCATTTCCCTGGACTTAAAGTAATTAGTCGGGGGAGGATTGCCAAATTTACGCCAGTCATGTCCCTGAATAGTAGGGGGAAGAGCTTTCGTCACAAAATGACTTACACCGCTCATAGGCTTCGGCCCTTGATTTTGAGGGGGTGCGTTCCTAGGGGGGAACCTAAAGCCACTATTCTGTGCGTTATAATTTGGAGGGGGTGCTCGGAACATCTGCTGCGTACGTGAGGGCTGTAATGGCATGCGCTGTGGGAGATGGAACTGAAAAGCTGGACGCCAATGCTGCGGTTGCGGTTGCATCTGCGGTTGCGACTGCATGGGCATAGGCCTTTGGACACCAATATTAAATCCCTTCGGTACACTGAAATTATTAGGTGCTAGGTACGGTACCTTAGATGATGTCTGCGTCGCAGGATTCCGGCTAGGCTCATTCCTATTTTGCAAATACATGACATTCAATTCTTCCTGTACAAATTCCAAAGCCTTTTCTATAGTAGGGGGTCTCATACACCGTATACGGGCCCCTAGAGGTTCTTTCAAACCTCTTACGTAAGACTGCATTGTAAGTTTACGGTACAAGTCGCGTTTTGCCTCAACGGTAGTAGGCACAGTCTCATGCAGTGTTACGTACGTCATTATCGTACTAAAAAGGGTTTGGCATTTGTCGTAGAACTCCTGCGGGGAATCATTTCCCTGCGTTAATAAGGACAAATCATTGTAAAGGGCGCTCTCATCCCTTTGATCCGCGAAATTATTTATCAAAGCATTCCTAATCCCTAACCAATTGTCGGGAATGCCATTGGCATTGATGGTCCGGGATGCTGGGCCTGTTATTTTATTCAAAATACCGTTCATAAGACATAGATTAGCTAGCTCATGCCCTGGATCATTGCTGATAAATTGCGTCACTAATTGGTCGCAGATTCTTATGAATCGGGTAAGGATGTTAGGGTTCCCGTCGAAATCCGGGACCATGCGGAGTGCCTTATAAATGTGATCTGGTTCGTGAGCCATTTCGTCGATTCCGTTAATTATACTATCGTTATTATCAGTTAAATTAACACTAATATCGCTATTTTCCATAAAATTAACACTACTATCTAGATTTCTAAAATTATCTATTTCGCTCTCCCTACGATTTTGCCTTGAGGAGGCCGATTCCTCCTCGGAGCTTCTTGGATGAAAAATGGTGGGAGAGGAGGCAACACTTCAAAGAAAGTTTCAAAGTACTCACATTTGGTCTCTTCTTACACTGATTGTCAAGTGCGCCGCCGCCCGTGTGCCCGTAGATTCAAGATACGCCGATGAAGACTTGAAAGCTCAAACAGGGGTCTGTTCGTCTGGAACCGATTTTGGGAATTTCCTGGACGAATACGCACTGCTTCGACGTATCCTACCGGCTGCGCCAATTACGGAGGCCACAGACGACGGTTTTAAAAAAAACCAAAAACTTTTGAACTATTTATTAAGACTCTAAACTTTTACAAAGGTCGTAAGCTAAAATTATTCTAAGTTAAAAGTAACGAAGCTACGCTCGGTCGATGCAAGTACCAAGAGTAGAATGTCGTGACCGCGCCGCAGGCCGGGCACGCTGAGGGAAAGACGTCATCGCTGCATCAGCAAAGTATGTACTTGGTAAATGACGCTTATACCGGACGAACAACAATCAAACTGCAGTGTTGCAATCTACGGCTGCAGATTAGGTGCATAGCTTCTATGTAACACGCCCTAACTAAGGAAGCAATCGACTTGAATTTTGGGATAGAGTTATAAATAAATAATAATAATAAATGATGCTGGACAATTCACACAGCATTATCTAACCCCAAGCTAAGCAGAGCTTGTGTTATGAGTACTAGATAACTGATATACATAAATATAATACAATACATAGATATTTTTTTATTATATATAGAAAACGACCAGAACACCCTGAACAAATGTCTGCAGATCGTACACACATTTGTCCCGAGGCGGGAATCGAACCCGCAGCCTTCTGCGTTATCTAGTACCCATAACACAAGCTCTGCTTAGCTTGGGGCTAGGTAATGCTGTGTGAATTGTCTAGCATTATTATTTATTTATAATTTTATAATTAAATAATTTCAAATATAACATGTCACAAAAAATTGCATATCGTCGCTTATGAAGTAAAGGTGTGTAAGTGCATAAATATTATTCTAGTTGAGACTGAAAGGCGTTCCGGATTCGCGCGCGATTTGCATGCGCTGGTAATCAGGTAACCACATTTTTTCTGATGATTGTATGCACCATGATTTATTAAGTTCTAGTTGTTAAAAATATTAATACACATTAAACAATTATTTTTGATACCAAAAAAACTAATTTTAATCATAAAAAAGAACTTAAGCATATTACTAGCTAGCATTTATTATATAGATACCTCCTAGTTACCCTAAAAATTGTTACCTATACTGGTTGTGGCAAACAGTACCGAATACAAAAAGAAACAAAATCGTTTCTCATATATTTTTTTTGTATACACACATCTATTTCATATTCCAACAAATCAATCGCACGCCTGGTTACCATTTTATGCAGTCGTATGCACGGGCGAAGCACGAAACTAATAATTGCTAATTTTGCAATGTTTCACCTTTACCAGTTTTGCATTCCACACGCTGAAAAAATAAACCGATTGAAGTTTCTAAGTAAGCATGCTTTTTATGTCTCTCTGTAAAAATGCCATTATCATTTTACTTAATGCAAATGTTTACTTTTTCACCACAAACCTCGCGGCAATTAACAGCCCATTCAGTTCATAAAATCACTCTTCACATTCACGGTTGCAATAAACTACTTAATTAAACAAATAACGATTACGTAGATACTTAAAATACGTGCGCCTCATAAACCAGCTTAATTTGTATTTTTAATTGATATCAGGCAATAAAATGTAGACATCACAAATGGCGAGCGTTTGGCGCTCCAAGCATTTTAACGATTCGCTGTTGCTCGCGTATTTTTAGCATAAAGTTGTAAAAAGGCTTGTAAAAAGGAGAAATCTGGAGGATCGATTGAAATTTAAGTCAACCCGTGCTCGGGTCGCTAATTCCCGCGTTCTCAGTTTATTTATGTCTTCATACGCGCCGCCGACCGATAGTCCCTAATTACGCCGCCGGCGCAAAAACACTAATCGCACATCGTACACTATCATCACAACCCGAAAATGCCATTAACATCATCTTGAACCCATTCAATTTTCACCTCAGTCAGATAAAAGTAAAGATGATTTCAAAAGGCTGAAAATGTCACTTAAGACCTTTGTCACCGTGTGGGTGAACTGATTTTAAAATCAAAACGCTTGAAGCTCCCAGTTCCACGGAAAAACAATAGTATCTTTTCTAGGCCCGAGCTTAAAGTTCCTTTTCTAACAACAGGTTTTTAGCCAAAGGCTACATCTTTGTGCTACTGAAAAATATCTCCGGACCTACTTTAGATAATAGACTTTAGGTGTTCAGTTTTACGGTAGTTTTCGGAATGGCGTGTGCTGTAAAAGATAGGGCGATTACGTTTGGATATAGTGTCGGCAGAGGAGCGTTAATGAGCGCGGGTTCCGTAGGATTCCACGCTATGTTACTGTATCGGCTTTTGTCGGTGAGATTCAGCTTTTTGCGATGTCCACTGATAACAATGGTCGTTTGCATAGAAAACAGGGAAGCTTTTTGTCGGCGCCTGAAAAATACCGGTCAGAGAAACAAACGAAGTTTATTGGTATGATAAAATGTACTTAAGGGGCCTCAGTGATGCCTTACTTGAACGAACAGCTTTTACAGTTTGTTTATTTGCTCTAAAGTGCATACGATTTAAGTGATGAAAAATACCACATTGTATAAACAAATAACTAATAACTATCTTTACCACCTCTTTTTTTCATTGTTTTGTGTAGTTTTATAAAAAATCACTGGAGAAAAACGCTTATAAATAGCAGCGCGTTTGAGCCTTTACACAAAATATATAACTCCAGATGAAAAAGAAAATACAGGAACCGCTACTTCTACATCATATCTTTCTAATAAACATTCGTAATTTTTGTAGAATTCAATACAATAATAATAAATCCCAAAAAACTTATTTTTGTAAGGCGTTTTGCGATGTAATTGGAACGTAGTTAATATTTTGCTACGCTAAATTCAACCCTATTGATCAAATATCCCTTTGTATATAACTCAATATCGTTTCCACTAACTTCAGTCGGGGGCTAGCCGCCTCCATGGACGGACGCGAGGTCATGTTACTTTTTTCGCGATGACAGCTGGACACGCCCTACGAATTACGATTTTCGACAACTTTTGTTTTGCGGGTTCAATAGTTCATTTGTCATTGTAATAGAATATATAATGGATTGCACCTACGTTACAAGGATTTTGCAGTATTTTTATTCATTGACAGAGTTATAAATTTGGTAGAATGGAAATAATGGAATGGTAGTAGTTAAATGAACATAAATAAATATTAATGAATAATTAATAACGGTCCAGATGTAGACTAGTATTATAATATCTGTATTACTCAAGATGTTGGGTACTTACTAGGTGACTGAGTTAGTTATTACAATACAATATCATCATCAGCCTATGTTAGACCACTACTAGTCATAGGCCAGTCATGAGCACCATTAGCGCTATATCTTCAGCATGACGCATCCAGCATCCGCCTGCAGTCTCATGGGTCGTCATACCACCTGATCGGAAGACGTCCTACACTACGTTTACCGAGACATGATCTCCATCCAAGAACACGTTTATCTTAGCGGTTGTTAGTTCTTCGCGAGATATGGCCGGCCCACTGCCACTTCAGCTTGCTAATTCTTAGAGCTATGTCAATAACTTTGGTTCTCTGTCGGATGTAAGTATTAGTTACAAATCCTATCCTTCAGAGGAACTCCGAGCATAGCTCTTTCCATAGCTCGTGGACTAGCCCTGTAGTGAGTGTCTAAATCTCAATCAGCTCCGTATAGGTCATGACAGGTAGGACGCGCTGATAAAAAAACCATATATTTTTTTACTATAAATACGAGGGTTACATAACTATTTCGCAAAAGGATTCCATTTTTTTATCTAAAATGTAAAAAGCCGTATACAGTATGCTTGAATAATGCTATACTTGAATGTAAATACTTTCTTTTTATCATTTGATTAAGGCATTACCCGAGCGCCACCACTTATTTTAATATTTTTTTTTATTATATAGGAATTTACAAAAAAAAACCGTTGGTCCGTTGGTGATACCTACCATAAGGTTCTTTAAATACTGTATCTGTAATACTTTTATTTTGTATAGTACCTATAGACAATTAGACAATAGGCACTTAGGCACTTGTATCCACCAAGACAACTTCGCATCTCTGCCTGAACTGTAAAAAATCAATCTATTACAGACGAAGCTTACGTTATAAAAATAAATGGTTAAAAATCATTGGCTAGTTTGTGGTACCTAAGTACCACAAACTAGTCAATGATTTTTTTGTAAATTCCCGTAGTAATAAAATAGGTAGAAGCTCATAAGTAGATCTTTAAGCGCTGGTCTATAATTTTCGGCGGAATTAATTGAATTGTTCAAAATTTAAGCAAGAAATAGAAAATCTAAACGATTACTCAAATAACATATTAGTCTGGCTCTGTAATTCGTAAAGAACTTATGTGGGTTTTTTATTTTTACAAATCAGATAATTTTCATACTAGGCGTCCGCCCCGGCTTCGCACGGGTATATTGTTTTGCCTATGTTCGTCAGGGATAATGTAGCATTTTAATAGTGAAAGATTTTTTTAATCGGCCCAGTAATTTTGGAGCCTATCCTGTTCAAACAAACAAACAAACAAATTTTTCCTCTTTATATATTACTAGCGACCACTGACCAGCCAGCAATTTCATTCGCGTGGACTTTAATAATACCTTATGTGTTGGTTTTCCATGTAAACTATCAACGCCAAAGTTTTACAACCAACCCTTAGAATTTTAAAACTTTTTTAGACAACATTCCTTCAAGTCAATTTCCAAAAATCCGTTCTTAGCCTACGTACTAAAAGGAAACTCCGTGTAAAATTCAGCTTCATATCTCTTGCAGTTTCAGAGATCTCTTGATATTTCACCCAGTTTTCTGTTTTATTTTATTTATATAGATTATATTATATAATATATAGAGAAATTCTATTCCATTACTCGGCTCCTACAGGCTTTTTCCTTACTTACCGTATTTTTTTATTCTGATCATTTACGTTCGTTACAGTTAAACTAAGTGTTTAAAAATACACCTTTTTCTAGATTTTGGCATTATTTTGACTCTCGAAACTCAAAATAAAATATATATTATCACGTTTTTAAACAAAATTATGATAATTTAAGCTAAAGCTATTTAATTTAAGCTCAAGTGGCAGTGGGCTGGCCACATTTCAAAAAGAACCGACAACCGCTGGGGTAAACGTGTTCTTGAGTGGAGACCGCGACTCGGAAAACGTAGTAAAGGATGCCCTCCTACCAGGTGGGATGACAATTTGCGAAAGACTGCTGGCAGATGCTGGATGCGGCAAGCTGAAGACTGGGAGCTATGGCGCTCATTAGGGGAGGCCTATGCAACAGTGGACTGGTACCTATAGGCTGATGATGATGATGATAATTTGTGAAGGTAAAACGTATTACCTACTAAATATACTTTTTTGAAATCAAGGATAACTGCGATATGTCAGTCTATCGCGTGCGACTTTTTTTTCAGTTTGAAAAGTTTGGCGCCGCCGGGGAGCAATTTTCTGATTTTCAGTAAAAAGCTTTAACCATTGGACGAGATGGACCTTGAATTTTTATTTCTTCTGAGTCGTAATTAATACAACTGTCTTCCGTTTTCGGCTTGCCTTTGAGTTTCGGGACACCTTTTATAAGTCCCTAGACACCGTTCTTCCATATTTGTCGATGCGTATTTAAACCCAAAAAAATATCGCCGTTCGCTCCGCCAGTAACACTCCTGGCTTGTTGTCTTATTCTTGACTATCGACTTCTTCAAACCCCACGAATAATCTTAAATTATAACCCAACTGGTCACTAAAAACCGAAGAATGATCTCCGCAAAGCCTTTGGCTGTGACCTGCTAGGCCCTTAAGTAATATAAACCAGGGCCCACAAACTCACGGTGCGCCCCTGCAAGTTTTATTTGAGTTCATTCAGTATGTACTTTCGCCGTTATGCGTGGCCAAGATACAGACTTATTTATGTACTTACAAAATAGCAAAGCCGCAGGCAAATGTTAGTTAGGAATAAAATTAATACCATGTGATTGTGCCGGCAACCAAAACAAAAGAAGTTTAAATCTTCTACAAATGATAAACTTTTCATAAGTCTACGTAAAAAATAAGTGCCCTCTGTCGACTACTTTTGGTAAAATTGACGTGCAATCTGACAGTCATAGTTCTTCACGGCCAAGGCTTAAAGAAACTAGAAAACTCACTTGCATAGAAGAAATGAGAACTTATATTCTAATGGCAAAAGTTAGTGTGATTGTGAAATGTTTGTGCGAAGACAATACCAATAGGTGCGGTTCAACAGAACAGGCTGAAATTTAGCTTTGATAAAATTGTAGCCTAGAATAATTTAATAAGCCACTCATTATACTGAAAATACGCATGCGAAAGCTACTATAATATTACATTCTTCAAACTATAATTGAGACAAAATATGTACAGAAATTCCTATTTTGAAAAAGGAAGTGTCTTAAAAAACAGTGTTAAAAAAAACTAGTTATAAAAACCTACATTGTAACATAATATTCTAGCATATAAAACTCTTTATTCTTTAATCAACTTCATGGCACAAAAATGCGCTGAAGAGTTTTCGCCGATCTGAGTTCTGTGTAAAAGCGGCCCGATGTTTACTGATTATAATACCCGGTGTTGAAAAGGGCTACGGATTCTAAGATGATAAAGATACCTTAAGGTAAATTAATTAAAATGCGAGTGCATGTAGAGTACCCTACCTATGTATTTACTTACCTTGCAGTCTTCACTAAATGAGGTTCCGATTCGAATCCCGGGTTGGGCTATATTAGTTATTGAATTTTTCCTTACGAGCAAAAATTCACTTCGCTTCTTCACGTCACCTTAATTTTTTTTTTATATTGTTGGTTAGGGAATTAATTAATGTATCTATTTATAATAGCAATGCCATGTAAATTTATTTAGACTTACCTAGTATAACACGCATTGTTATAAGATGGTGAATTAATAAAATCTGAAATCTGAAGATTGGAGTGAACAAAAAATCAAAGTGATCACTAGTCACTATAAATAAAATAAAAACATTAAAAATGCTGGACAATTCGCACAGCATTATCTAGCCCCAAGCTAAGCAGAGCTTGTGTTATGGGTACTAGATAACTAATAAACATAATATCACATAACATAAATGGATATTTTTATTATACATAGAAAACGACCAAAGCACCCTGAAAAAATGTCTGCAGATCGTACACACATTTGTTCCGAGGCGGGAATCGAACCCGCAACCTCCTGCGTTGCAGGTAGACCTTCGTCAACCGGACCACAAAGGTCGGTATTAAAGAAGAGAGTCGGTATTTAAAGTCATTTATAACGGGATATTTATCATGATTCGATTTGAGTTTTCCAATATTTCGGCACAGTTTCATGCGCCATGATCACGGAATCACGGGGTTTATCAGTCTTCCTTCACAAAGTTTTAAGTTGAAAACCGAGAATTAGAGGTAGAACGCTCTACTTCTGGAATTTTCCGGCCCCATTTCCAACTAAGCAAACAAAGAACAGTTTACTGCTCAAATATTTTGTCAATCGCTTTATATTTACCAACCAGTTTTCATTAACCAATTCACTGCCCAGTTGTAGCGGTGCAATTCGCAAGGACACTTGGAGACGTTCAACATGGACTGGACACATGCGCAATGAATACTGAAAGTGTTACAGACTAGGTTAAGGCGGTGGTATGCGTGAAACTAGCGCCGTCACCTATTTTATTCTATTACTACGTTAAACAAAGGAACTTTCAAAAATCCATCGTACAGTTTGTGATACCTATTATAAGTTTTTTAAGGCCTCTAATAGTTTTGTTTAATTTAGTTTAGCCAGTAGATACCTATATCAAAAATAGATATTGGTGGCCACCAATGGCAACTTCGATATTCTGCCTAAACCTAATAGAATAAAACTATAGATAGATAGAAAATGCTTTATTGCACACATAATGACATAAAAACAAAAATAAAAGAAGTAAAAAAACCAAATATGTAACAATTGGCGGTCTTATCGCTCAAGAGCGATCTCTACCAGACAACCGTGGATGGATAGGATTGTTGGATTGAACGGGGATCTGAGTGCATAAATAAGAAGCTAACTACTAAATTCAAAATTGACTCACAATATTATTTTATGAAATATTAGTACATAATAATATCCAGAGGCTACTATTCCAGAGGCATAAAAAAAGCTTATAGTAGGTATCACAAAATGTACTTTGGATTTTTGAAATTTACTTTATTCAACGTAGTTATAAAATAAAATAGGTGGCGGCGCTAGCTTGAAGCATACCACCTTAATATATATAAACTAGAGTGCACACAATATGCACGGAATACAAATAAGAACTCGATACCGGGGTGTAATTATAAGCATTAGTAAAAACATTTGCCTACGATGCATAATGCTAAGTAGATTATTATTGGAGAAGGGTAGGGTTACCACGCTGTTTTTGAAGCGCAGAATAAATGTGAATAGCGGGCTTTGTGGCATGGCGCCGGTAAAATTAGGTTGGTAACTTTAACATAAGTTCTCATTGAGTCCACAGGTGATCGGAATGCTGGTTTTTATTTCGGTCAACGAATTAGCATTGCCATTCAACGTGGCAATGCTGCCAGCATTCTGGGCACTCTGCCTTCTGGTGACGGCTTAGATTTTTAGTAAATAGATGTAAGTGTAAATATTAGTTGTAATTATTTTTTGTTATTTGATTGTTATTTTCTTCAGGAAATTGATATTATTTCTTGTAATA
The DNA here is from genome assembly GCA_946478455.1 of Eupithecia vulgata. Taxonomy (NCBI): domain Eukaryota; kingdom Metazoa; phylum Arthropoda; class Insecta; order Lepidoptera; family Geometridae; genus Eupithecia; species Eupithecia vulgata. Next base: position 2,000,867 of record OX297869.1, on the reverse strand, counting down.
CCAGTTGTAATTTGTCTTTTTGCTGATTAACTGTGAGAGGTTGTTAACTGAGTTTGTTGACTTGGTTTGAATACTTTTTATGAAATATTTTGGTGCAATTTTAGATACTGTGAAAGGCCTGCATTTTCGTTCATTTCGGCCTCGAACAGCATCAAGTAAAGCATTGCCGATCTCATGTATCTACGAGTCTTTCTCTAACCTCAACCTCGAAAAATCCTGCGAAGACATAAACTTGTGGAGCCCCTAGGAGCTGGTTGCGCGAGGGTGCCCAGCCGTCCGAAACAACATCAGGTTCTGAACGGACTGTCAGCTCGCCGAGACCGAATGTGTAATATGTACCTAAACTAATGTTCACTAAGCATTATATTGCTTTGAATAGTTTATAGGTACTTCGAATTACACTCATCTTTCTTCAGCTTTTGATAACGAGTGTAAATGTAAGTATTTTTTTTTATTTATATACTTGGCACACGGAACATAATCAAATCATTAAAAATAAGAAAGACTCAGTATTATGAGCTATTATGAATGTGTACTCAACATAATTTAAACAGGTCAGTTCTGAGTAAACAAATAATGGAGATGTAAGTTTGAAGCGTGCTTTAAAATTAAATTGCAGTAATTTTAATTATCAAGCAAGACAAGTAATTACTTTATTTAATTTGAGAACGTACCTAGCTCTATAATTTTGAATAAAAAGTAAGTATTACATAAAATAAAAATTAAAAAAATTTAATACCGCACTCTCCACTCCATAAGGAGAGTGATTTCAATGTCTTTTCTAATTTTAAATATTCTTTTGTTAAAAGTATCAAGATCATTGTGCTGACGACACATTCTACTGGTTTTAGTACGAGATATTGGTATAAACCTGAAGTGCGAAAGTATATAATAATAATAATAATTCTGGACAATTCACACAGCATTATCTAGCCCCAAGCTAAGCAGAGCTTGTGTTATGGGTACTAGATAACTGATATACATAATATAATACAATACATAGATAGATTTTTTTTTTATAAATAGAAAACGACCAGAACACCCTGAACAAATGTCTGCAGATCGTACACACATTTGTCCCGAGGCGGGAATCAAACCAGCAACCTCCTGCGTCGCAGGCAGACCTTCGCCCACCGCGCCACAGAGGTCGTCAAATATTGAAAGGGATATAGAGATTTCAACCTGATAATAAAACAAATAGAACACAGTAACACAGGAGAATCGATTGCTGAATGAATAGTTTTGAAAAAACGAATCATGTCGAGCTATTGACAAAGAGATATGAATTTTGACTTATTAAGTTTCCGTCATATGTTATGGTAGAGTAGTATTTACGCCGAATCTAACCCCAATTTTTTATGATTTATGTTTATACATATAGTTAATAACAGGTTCTCATTTGACACTTTTATTGCCCACGACGCAGACGTTCCCTGTCGCGCTGTGAGGACCGCCAGGCCCGGGCAGCGAATGCGATATAGGTGCCTACTAAACTAACACTTTCATGGACCACGGGGCAGATATCCACCTCCAGCGCCGCGAGTCTGGGCAGTGATTGCGTTAATAATACGTTTATATTAGAGAACCTCTTTCCTTTATCATAAGGTTCACAATAGTAAACAGTCGCAGGCCTGGCAGCGCGTGCCGGCCCTTGGGCAGAAGCCAGACAACCTGACAAGCCACAACTCTATGTTTGCATACATGCCATGCATAAATCAGGGACCTTTTCTAATTAATGTGACACACAAAAAGAAACGCAACATTTCCATTCAAACAAATCTTTTTTGCGGGTGAAGCCAGCTGTACACGGGTTCTTTCACACGACTGTAGCATTAATAAGTACTACTGCAAATAAAAATGTAAAAGGGATGAATAAAAACACAAGGCGTTTAGTCTTTAAAAGACCTTAGACCTGCCCTTCAATGTGCCTTCAATGAATGATGATGATTATGGAGCATCATAATTACTTATACCTTAGCCAAACTTGACTTGGTAAACAAACCACCCATACCTACATGACCCAAAATTCACTCTGTTGCCGTATCCTTTTATACTCAATTTTTAATCTCTCGTCGCTTTGAGATATTTCCTTCACTAAATTCGACTCGACGCCAAGCAAGGAGTTTTTAATTGTGGTAGTGGTTTGTTTACAAATCATTCTAACAAGAAGTGCACACCATAGATATATCGCTGGCCGCACGTTTAAGAAACCGTGCTATGAACAAGAGTCCTTGCGTTTCTACGTTGTGATTTGTGATATATTTTGTCAAAAATTCTGTATCTATTAATTTATCCAGATATGATAATTTTAATTGCGTTTATGAAGCTTTCATTCCATTCGTCTCTTCAGCTTATCAAGTAGAAATTTACCTTCTCAGCGCTGTCTGACATTTGCAGCGCGTCGCGACGTGGTGTGCGATGCAATCGCCGTATGAAGCCATCAATAATTGTGGTGCCGATTTACCGGTAAATAATTATCGATGTCCAAATGAACGTTTACCGAGCATCGAGCCAAATGGAGTTATTTAGCCGAGGGATGGGAAAAGTATCGATAAAAAACTTTTGAGACTTTCGTGGTTAGCAACACTAATAGTACCTACTGAGACTGGGAGTGTAAGAGATGAGTAACACAAGCTTTGCTTTCTTGTGGTGTTACTAAGTGATGTTTGATAGAAATGACCATCGTTGTTCTGTTTTCAGTGTTACCTATTATTTATGCCATAAATAACAGAGAACACCATAAATTTTATGGTGTTCTCCTAGCTGAATTTTGACCACGGCGGCAGCCAGTCAAACGATATAGTGTACAAATTCTATAATCTGGTAGGACACCGCCATCGTTGAGCAATAAATTGATAATGCTACAATTGCCAAAACCTATGACAGAACTGCCTAAACCAATTTTTTTTGGAACAGACTCCTTCATATAACACAAATGTTCTGAAAGAAGACGCAAGACTGCACTTGTCTATTTGACAACAAGTAATTTAAACAAAAAAATATAGCTTATTTTCTAAGCCTGAAGAAATTAAAAAAACTTTTTGATTCGACTATTTATTTATCTCATCGACTCGATGCCCTTACATCGATGACCATCTACGCATCCCTACGCTGCACAAAACTCGTCCGGTATGTACAGAAGGTTTAATTATAAGCCATAACTCTTCTTCGCCGCGGACTCGGTTTGTTTATTGACACTAATTTGTTAGTGCTATCTGATAGGCCGGGGGACTACTGGATGCTGGCATCAAGGTCCCCATCGGGAGGAACGAACTTCATTTTCGTGTTACTGCTATTGTAGCGTCTGGTCGAAGCGACGCGAGACCCGACAGCTGGTGAGTATCTGGCGCAGCGCATCAGCATTGCCATACAGGCGCAGCGGGGCAATGCAGCCAGCAGCGTCTTGGGGTCGCGCGCGACTGGTATTGATATGGATCAGTTGAGCTACCTGGTGAATGTTTCCAACAGTCTGCAGTTAGGTCAATTGTTTTAATTGTAAATACTTGTTCTAATTTGTTTATATTATTCGATTGAATTTTTTGATAATTAATAGTGTACTGCAAGAATTTCGACTCAGTAGGTACACTCACAAGAAACTTTGTTTTTGAACAAGGTTCTTTTGAGTAGGTACTCTGTTGACGAGGCCATAATATGAATAGGTATTAGGTACACTGGAGCACTAATATAATATCGTATTCGACGCACACGCTAGTGTCTGTTGAAACTGGTTATCCTGGTCGAAATTGGGCTATCAATATGAGTTTAGTGAAACTAAAAAAAATTACGTTTCATTCCATATCTACATTAAGCGCCATGCATCGCCCCAAGCCAATAGTTTCAATAGAATTCAAAACTGCTTTAACTACTTATAAAATATTTTTGTGCTCTATTGCATTATTATCCGTTTCTATTCTTTAAGTTCTCCTGATATTCATATCTTCAGAATAAGATTTCCCATCTTCTGCTAATTACCTACAGAAAAACCACCAAAGCGTTTGATTCCGTGACTGGTACGCTACCCCATTCAATTCAATACTCATTACAGTAAAAGAAACCGCGTTTCGTATGCGTGCAAAATTTACAGCAATTTGTCATGTAGTCGGAGATACGACAAAATGGCGGTTGGACAGTCGCGCCAAATTGTAGCAACGTGTGCAAAATTCATAATTAAGCTGAGATTACATTACACCTTGCAGCGTGGGACCCTGGATGCTTATCTCATCTCTCAGTAAAGACAACTTCTCGTTGTCTTTACTGAGAGATGCTGATATAGTGGAGATAGTGGTCTCTCCTTCATAACATTACATTTAAATAAGTACCTAAGTACTTATTTAGTAATTACAAAGGTCTTTTGTCCACCCAGATCAGTTAGAATTTTAAATTATCCCTGATGAACGTAGGCGATAGAATTTACTTACACGCGCGAAGCCGGGGCGGAACGCTAGTCTGGTAGTGAAGCTTTAAAGCGTAGTACATCCGCGATTTTGAAGATAAATAAATTAGATCATATAGGAGAAACATTTAGGGATTTAGGTACTTTTAACTAGTTTCAAATTCATCACATAAGCTCATGTCGCTGATGGAAGAGTTTAAATAAAATAAAAAGAATCTCTTCGCATGAAGAGCACGCATTCCCAACTGCACATACCCGCGCAAGTTCTCATCAGCGATATCATAATGAAGTCGCGCGGCGTGTTCAAATTAAATAATGTCTGAATTAAAGGTAACGGCGCGATAAATCGCAGAGGCGCCCGCGCAGCCTGTTACGCGACCAGCTAGCAGAGCTTTGGACTTGGGCCGGGTGCGAGATACGAGATTACAGCTGGTTTTGAGCTTTAGCTTTGACTCACGGATACTGCAGTACAAAATGTGCTCCCATTCAAACGTACTTTTCGATTTTAATGAAACTTTGCATACATAATCGGAAAAGAAATAGCTATGTTTGTATCTTTTCAGTTTTTCAAAATATATTATCATCATTAAGTGAGAGCCAAAATTAATTTTTATCCATTTTAAAGCGATTTTATAACTTTCGCTCTCATTTAGTTATGATTATGTATTTTTAAAAACTAAAACGTTACAAACATAGCTCTTTCTTTTCCGATTATGTATGCAAAATTTCATTAAAATCGTAGTTTCCAAATGAATCGAAAAGTACGTTTGTATGACGGCTAGGGTCTCCGTAACCAGTAGAGTAACTTATATGGGATAACTCACATGAGTTAATTCAAAACACAGAAAAAGGGCACCGTTTTTATCACCCGAAATTGAGTGCAATTTTATTTTTAGTTATAAATATATGGGTGTTAATTTTTTTTTGGTGATGGAATAACATATATAAATCTGTTAAAATAATAAAAAAAATGAGCATATACCCTATTGGTCACCTGCGAAACTGCGATGACACAAAATAACGCAATGTAAATAATAATCTCGCAAAACACAATGTGTATTAAGTTCGGTGCGAACCTCTACAAACTTGCTTTCCGAATCATTTGGAAAATACGTTCCCAATTTTAATGAAATTTTGCATAGGTCGAATAAGAATCAAATATGATTGCACTTCAGTTTATCAAAATATATAATCATTCACATTAAATGACAGTGAACTTTATTTCAATTTATTTTCAAGTCATTTAATTACTATCGCTCTCATTTAATGATGGTTTTGTAGCGTCCTAAATACTAACAAAGCTATTTCTTATCCGATTATTTGTGCAAAATATCATTAAAATCGATTTCATAGTTTCCAAAAGAATCGGAAAATACGTTCGTATGGATGTTCAGAGGTTCGCCCCGCCTAAGTCTATCACTTTGCCCTCACCCTAACGAAATACAAGTTAATCGGACAGCTACCTACCATTTGCAATGTTTGTTTTATTTCTTCGAATCAATCGAGATCTTGTATCTCGGTGAAATCAAGATCGAGGTAATAACTCGGAGCTATACAACAACATTTCAATAATCATAAGTTCAGTGCAAGTGCGGCTATAGGTATAAAATTAATGAATCAACATCATTGGGGGACCTATGACGCCATTTTGTGATATTCATAGGCATAGGAGTTCGCATTCATAGAAATGGGACAAAGCGGATCGACGTAAACGCAAAAATCAAGTTTTTATGTACCTATTAATTTAGAACATTTATTTGCAATAATAAGCCGAAGATTCCCTTGGTATTCTTTTATTTAATACGGTGATGACAATAAATAAAACATTTATAACTAAAACTAATATTTATCGTAACACTGTAACTGACTTATTTATTGTATTTTTTGGCTACATTTCGTTTGTGTCTACTTCTACACACACTTCTTACACCATTCTAAGTCTATTTCGTATTAGATATCATGATTCTCGATTACGTATATCGAATGTTTTTTGTATAAATTCAGACTAAGGCAGGCCTCTGATGTTTTTTTTTTTTTTTTTTTTGAAACAGGTAGGGCCTGCCTTTTTAGATTATCATGAATTTTTATGAAGCTTTTTCGGTTAAGATTACGTATAAAAAAATGTTTTAACGGAATCCAATTGACGTCAATTCACATACCTACACATAGACGACCACAGGACATATCTCAAAGATCGCATCAATTATCTGTCCTACGCGACCCGCATCCAGAAGTTTTTCCCGACCTTTAACAAGCCGCTGTCGGTCGGTCCACCTCTTGGGTATGATCATATAGTATCAATAAATAAAATAAAAAATGTATTACTTACAAATGTAAGTACTATACTAGCGCCTCGACCCCAAAGTACGCCTTGGCCTCGACCCCAGATCTTGACTTCGACACCGGCTACCGTCCTGCATCGCCTTCCACCAGTCCGGATCTAGGAGGGTGCGGAAGAACCAGGAGATGTCTGAACTAGTGGCCGAGACCAACGTCGCTGGCGCCGATGCTGGTTCGGTCAAGTGCTACTAATAGAGGAGGATCCGGCTGCCAAATTGGAGCGACTGTTCTGCCGACGATCAGTCGGGTTATGAGAAATACAGTTGGAAGGACGAAGTGGAAAAGGACCTTCTCTCACTTGAAATCTTTGTTCGAGACGTAAATACGTAATAAGTTGAATTTAATTAGAGCCATTAGCAGGTACTGTACCTATACGTTTAGCCCAGCCTACTTAATATTTTATAGCAACTCTTCATCTTGCATGTTTTCCGTGCATTCTTCATTTACAATGGCTGTACCTGATAGCATGTTAAGAACCATTTAGAACCATATTCTACTCTGAGAAACTAAACTTAAACATTCAGATCACACCAAAGACCGTGCACTTAGAAAGATAATTGTGAGGCTGACAAAAACCCTGCGCCCGCGCAGACGGTGTTGCTTTCATGCGATCTGCATATAATGTGGGCTGAGCAAAAAGCAGATATGATGTCTGGGAGACACGGTTGTGCGAGCAGGGGAGCGGGCAGAGTAGCGGCGGATAGCGGGCTTATAGGTGGAGCGATTGCATAATACGGCTAGATGATGACAGCAATAGGTACAGTGATAAAACGCTGCCGCGCGTAATTGTTTAATTTGTTCTCTGCCAATAAAACAACACTTGTGTTCGATTCATACAATCTGCATATAATGTGAGGTGCGAAAAAATCAGCTATGGGAGCCACGGTTGTGCAAGCAGGGGAGCGGCCTGAGTGGCGGCGGGTAGCGGCTTTATGAGCGGAGCGATTTAGGGAGAGCGGTGGTTTTTTAGTATGGTGCTTATTGGCAGCAAAAAAAAAACGATTTTAGGTTTATAGCTAGTAATCTTCAAAATTGTTTCAGGTCCATCTTATTTGTCCATAAAAATATCTATTTTAAGTAGTAGGTATATTCGTTAACTTGTACCATTACACAAGCTTTGCTGAGCTTGAGGCTATATGATGTCGTGTGCATTGTCCAGCATTATTTCTTTATTATTCATTTAGTTATGCTTGCGTTAAACAATTGCAAATAAAAGGTGCGTATAACCTATATCTTCAAACGTAAATCCAAATCCATTTTGCCATAGATTTTAGTGCTATTACATTTAATCATCATCATCAACCTATACCAGTCCACTGCTGGACATAGGCCTCCTCTATTACATTTAAATGGCTTTAAATAAATTCCATCGTCATTATGCAGGTGCATATGCAGGTGTAGGCTTCCTTTCATTCCTGCCTCCTCTGCCCAGTGTTTATAATAAATGTAACTATCAGTAGGTTATCCTAATTATCATCAAGAAATCTTGCGAAAGAGTCACCACACGATGCCCCCTTTTTTGTCACTTAGTTTTCTTTTTCTATGTTTATCTTTTCTTTTTAATTTGTATTATTTTGACATACATAAAACCTTTTTACTTTTTCTTTACTTTACTTTTACATACCCCACGCGCGCAGAACGCTCCTAGAGCCCGTGACGTTCAACGTTGTAACCTTGCGCGAGCTCCGCCAATAGTAAAGATATAAATGGTCATAAACTGATTATCCCGCGTATAGGCATACATAACGCTCACACACCAACCACTCCCCATTATCCGATCTATCAGACTGGAGAAAATATTCAATACATAATTTAATTATTGAGTAAGTTTGTTTCTTGTCCGCGACTACAATGAGGTCGAGAGGCCCCGGGCCCAGATCGTTAGGGGCGCTATGAGAATCATCTACTCATTGTTTTATTCAATGAATATTTTATTAGCAAACTATTATGGCTCTGGCGCCTACACAATTGCTGGAACTATACATATTGATGTTCCCAGCACTGGGGTACATTATACCTTAAAGAAATCACAAGTTAATTGATATTATTGGAATATTGGAAGTAACCATGCAGATGGAGTTGCTGATTGTACCTACGTTTAAAATATGTAGATGTATATAATCTATATAAAGGATACTACGACCCGCTACTCCAACTCCTCGGTGACCACCTACCCGACGGGAGTAGATTTAAAATCAGCACCGCATGTTCCTTGCATGCTGCACAAAGCTGAATTTACTCCCTTTGCTTTTTAGTAAGTTCTGTTTTTGTGTATATTTTTTTAGTTTAGTTTTAGAAATTATGTAATAAATGATTTTTTTATTTGTTATTATTTATTTTTATTTATTCCATATAAGTAAAGAAAAACATACAAGAGTCGTAGAAAGCTTCAAAGATTTTCGACTGGTCAAGTGGTTGGTGGTAGCCGTGTGGTGCCGTTTTAGAATTTGCACCACCCCAACTCTTCCCGTGGGTGTAGTAAGAGGCGACTAAGGGATATACACCTTATCCTTCATCTTCATTATCATCAGCAGACAGGCCTACCCTTATAGCCCCATAGCATCTTCAGCTTGCCGCATCCAGCATCTACCAGCAGTCTTTCGCAAATCTTCATCCCACCTGGTCGGAGGGCGTCCTACACTACGTTTGCCGAGTCGCGGTCTCCACTCAAGAACACGCTCACCCCAGCCGTTGACGGTTCTTCTCGAGCCAGCCCACCATATTGCCTTATCCTGTAGAAGCTAAATAGTATGCGTATATTTTCTCAAAATGGTGCGTATTGCGCCCTCTTAAGATCTTAGAGTACTGACTAGGTATCTAAGTACAAGTTTCACTTCGCAAGTAACGGTCTCCGAAGTTGGTGGTTATAATTGTATGTTAAATTAACTTGTCGTAGCTCCTTCCCTGAGCCGGCCAAATATGGAGTGGTGCCGAAAGGTGGGCAACAAAGCATCGGTATCAGATGCCATGTCTTCCATGAACGGATGGCTGCTTGGCTCGGAGTAATACCATGGCTACACACGGCTCCACAATAGGGTAATTAGAAAAAATATCTAATAACATGTTTTTTTACATCATTTTAAGGGTTTGTTCAATTATTTGAACATGCCTTGAAAGTGCACAAATTATAATGTCTTGGGACAAATGTTTGTACAATCTGTAGATATTTGTCTAAACTAGTTCCGTCAGCTTTCTCGGCATGTTCGGCGTTCCGCTTGTAGTAAGTTTAACGTTTTTATTCCAGCAGTGGGTTTACCCCAAGTGGGTTCTTCACCTCAGGGTTAAAACCCTGAGGATAATGACAAAGAAAATATTGCAGCTAATTTGACAGCATGATATGCCTCAACCTCAACAGCCTATATTGATCCACTGCTGGACACAGGCCTACCCCTGAAAAGCGCCTCATACTGTGACTATGCTGTTAAAAACCCGAAATTGTCCTAACTGTGTGTAGCTACCATCCCAACGCTGGTATCTCTCACACAAACAATTAACATTTCCCTCTGGATCTGATCAGCTCACGCACACCAAAGGCAGCATTAATTGTGTGCGGCGCCTTTAGCGGCGCGCGCGCAGGCTTTAGGTGACTTGTCACGTGAGCAACTATGTAAACTTAACTAGCTTCAGCTACAAAGTTTCATCAAAACATGTTCAGAGGTTTACACAGAATGAACTTTAAGTTTTCGTTAGCAAGTGTTATCCTTGCTATAAGTTTACGGATAAATCTTTGCAACTGAACGTAAAAAGTTTAAAAACTATTCATTTTTATTTGCTCTTGGTGGCTTTTGTGTCACTGCGGCCATGATGGGACTATTGTGATCGCCATTTTAAACTATTCGTACTAATCAATATTAATAATATAAATTCGAAAGACAGACAGATTGTCTGATCTTTTTTACGTTTTAACGGCTGAACTCGGATCGGATGGATCTCAATTAAATTTGGCAAGGTGGTAAATAGTATTCAGAAGACAAAGCCGGGCAGCAGCTTGTATTATAAATTAGAAAGTAACTCTGTCTGTCTGTCTTCTTTTCACATCGAAACGTATCCTAATAAAATTTGGCAGGGCGGTAGACGGTATAAATAAATAATGCTGGACAATTCACACAGCATTATCTAGCCCCAAGCTAAGCAGAGCTTGTGCGTTATCGGTACTAGATAACTGATATAGTACATAAAACTTTTTAAACTTTCGCGATTTGATAAGATAAGTATTTAAGATTATTTATCGGGTGTTTATCGCGTACCTTTTGCTTTTTTTTTCTTTTTTTTTTAGGAAATGAACGCAAAAGGTACGCGATAAATACCCGATAAATAATCTTAAATATGATATACATAAACATAGATAGATATTTTCCGTTTTTGTATCCCGGAACTTAAGGTATGTCGCGCCTCAGAAAGTATTACATTAGGTATTAGCTATATTTATTTGAAATGAAATTTAAACAAAAATAATGAATGTTCCCGTTCCGTACACAACGTCTCACACGTACTAAATAATGTTAACTATAAATATGTGAAAAAAAAAATATATCCCTATCATACGAGCAGTGTATGTGACAGTCTCAGAATCACACAAGCGATTAAAGAACTGCTGATCCGGAGCAGTTCTATTGTGATTGTGACTGTGAGAGGCTTTCTTGTAGATGCACAGCCTAATTGAACATATTAGCAGGCTGTGCAGTCTTGGTCTTGCGGTCTTGTAGTCTTGCTCTATCAGACTCGACTGTCGAACTTGAAAGAATCGCTATTTTGACGAACTTATATGAACAGCATCATGGATGCTTGATCAACCGAGCTTAATATAAAGATGAAATTATTTACCTAGTAACTATTCCGCGCAAAACCTTTTCCGATCAGCTCTAACAAAATGTAGTCCGCGTTGTAGAAAAAACTACACCAACTACAAAATGAAAAGAAATCTATCGAAGCAAGACGTCACGTTTCGTCTCTCCACGAGACATCATCAGGACACCACAATACTCGACCCTGACAAAGAGCGCCAAGCAACACCAGCTGAGTCCCACCAGAGATGTTGCCACCCCGAGCTCCGCGCAAGAAGAAGGTTTTGCGCGGAATTGTTACTAAATATTTTCATCTTTATATTTTGCAATAGATTAAAAGAACAACCCCCCAAAGTAACGCCTAAATCTATTATTTATCAACCGAGCTTATTCACCAAAAGGTTTCTGATTATTTATGATTCTCTTGGTCAGCTTTAAGACATCTACTCACGCACTTGTGCACTATAACATCTGGCGAGTATGGCTTGTCTCCGTTGAAACTGGCCGCCGCCACCCCGGGTCGAAAATTCGGAGGACATCATCGCTTTCAGGATGTTGATTGAACTGCGCCGCTTCTGCAGCGCATGTTTCATGTATGCTCAGGCCCAGATTGATGGCTTTCATGAAATCATCAGCATTGTATTGTATTGTATTGTATTGTAAGCATCAAGTTTGCTTCGCCCATCATGATGTGTTTCAACAGTAGTATCCTAAGTTCATTAGAGATTTGTTGGGATTCTGTTGAAAGGCTATTCAACTATAAATAGTAAATAATATTTTAATGTATTTCCTACGGTAAAAAAAACATATAAATGAAGTGTTTATTAATAATTGTGATATTTAAATTTGTTTTTATTTTAAGTACTTTATTCTTGTTTGATTTACCTTTGTAATTTATGGATAATGTCTGAATACATAAACTTTTTATTTTTTGTTTTATTTATCCTCAAACTATAATCTCTAATTAATACAATACCTATAGACTATAGAAATGCATGCCCAGCGTGGGGATTATGGGCATAACCCCCCATGAGATAAAAATAAAGGGGAGGCCTGCGTCCAGCAGTGGACCATTATAGGCTGTTGAGGTTGAGACTATAGAAATGGCTTACGTAGAGACAACTTATTCAAAGACAATAAATGAAACAATGCCATCACTATAAGTTTTTGCATGAGTGTTTCCGTTATGGTTGATTTGTGCGTTAATGTTTGAATTGATTGATATATTAATTATTCTGGCGACGGCTGTAGCAGCGGGAAACACTGCTAGACGGTGAAAAACTACTGTCTGATGTTGATAATTAGTATTGTTGTAATTAATTAGTGTTCATTTGACTTGTTTGCATAGAATGGAATGTTTTGAGTATAGGAACGAAACAATCATGTACGTGGATATTTGAATATTTTTGTGTTCACAATAAGTACAGTATGAAATTTCAATGTAGGTCTTCGATAGAAATACTAGACTTTCTGACTTTTTTGCAGCATTTATACAATTTTGTAGGAAAGGTTTTTAAAATGAAATTATAAATATGTACCTACAAGTTGGTACCTTATAATACGTCTCATTTATTAAATTATAGAATACTAGTGCCCGAGGCTTCACACGCGTTCAGTAGTTTTGTCGTGAAAAAAAGTAATAAAAATCGGCCAAGTGCGAGTCAGATTCGCGCACGAAGGGTTCCATACCACCATACCACTATCCATAAAAACGGTTTGTTGTATGGGAGTTCCCTTAAATATTTATTTTATTCTAAATATATCATCTGTGAAAATTTCAATTGTGTAACTATCACGGTTCATAAGATTATAGCCTGGTGATAGACGGACAGACAGTGATACGGACGGACAGCGGAGTCTTTGAATTAGGGTCCCGTTTTACCATTTGGGTACGGAACGGTATAAAACATAGGTATGTTAACCATTTTACTTGTTACACATCTACCCATCTTTGGAGAATGATTTTTTGATACCTACGAGTAGGTAAATACCACAAGACGATCGTCACAATAATCAAATAATACTGAATATTAAATCTCTAAAACTCAACCTTCTCGAAACGTCAGTGAGATATCTAACCCCTGCAGTGCCGCTGACAGATATTGCTCGGACCGATCGGACCGGTCAAATAGTTTCCAATAAATTAAATCCCTTTCAAATTGGGGTGGAAATGACGTACCTATTGGGAAATCGAGAGGGTGGAATAATAGTATTTTTAAGAATTTTGCTAGGTGTGATTGATATTCGATTTAAATTTTTAAGAAAAAATAAAACCTCGCGTATACAAATGGATAAATAAATAATGCTGGACAATTCACACAGAATTATCTAGCCCCAAGCTAAGCAGAGCTTGTGTTTTGGGTACTAGATAACTGTTATACATAATACAATACGTTACATAAATAGATATTTTTTATTATACATAGAAAACGACCAGAACACCCGGAACAAATACCTACAGATCGTACAAATAATTGTCCCAAGGCGGAATAGAACCAGCAACCTCCTGCGTCGCAGGCAGACCTTCGCCCACCGCGCCACAGAGGTCGTCCAGAGGGGATCCTTTTGTAAACGATCAATCTTGTACTAGCAGCAGTGTCTCGCGGTTTTACTCGCGTAGTTCCCGTACCAATGGGAATTTCTGGATAAAATGTGCTATTTCAGGCTATAATCTATCTCTATGCCAAATTTCATCCAGATCCGTTCAGCCGTTTTGGCGTGATTGAGCAACAAACCTCCATCTATCTATCCAAACATCTGAACTTGAGCAATTTATACATCGCTTTAATATTCTCGATATACCAGCAAAAAATAATTACAACTAATATTTACACTTACATCTATTTACTAAAAATCTAAGCCGTCACCAGGCAGAGTGCCCAGAATGCTGGCAGCATTGCCACGTTGAATGGCAATGCTAATTCGTTGACCGAAATAAAAACCAGCATTCCGATCACCTGTGGACTCTATTAATAGTTTTGAGCAATTATATTTTAAGTCTGATTAACTTAGAATAAAGACGCAGAAAATTATAGGCTGTATATTTTTCTGGGTAGAGTAGAAAATTAAACTGACCCACCCATTTCAGTCCTTCTTTTATTGAATAAACAAATGCTTAAATACGGTCTGGTTAGGTCGTTTTATCTGCGTTTATAGATACATTTAAGAAAGCAATAAGGTTTGATTTTGGAATCAGTTAAAGTTATTTTTGTAAATAAATTACTTTGAAAAACAATCACTAAGTATAAATATTAATATTTAAGATTATTTATCGGGTATTTATCGCGTACCTTTTGCTTTCTTTTCCCCAACGTTTCAACCGCATTACAGCGATCGTGGGCACGGGGCGACTGGATGTCACGGGTCCCCGTGCCCACGATCGCTGTAACGCGGTTGAAACGAAAAAGAAAGCAAAAGGTACGCGATAAATACCCGATAAATAATCTTAAATATGTTATCAAATAGCGAAAGTTTAAAAAGTTTTATTATTAATTTATAAAAAAATGGAGTCCTTTGCTCATTTGGTGTTGGGCAAGAGCCCTCATTTTCTCCTTCCAGTCCTCGCTATTCTGCGTAGTATATTTTACTAAGTATAAATAACAACTCCTAAATTCAGGTCCTTTCGAAAGATCCAAATATGAACCCCTTCATCTGGTCCTGCCACCGCGACTCCACTGAGGGATGAATGCCTGTCATCTTCACGGACATGCCTGAAATTTAATTTACTCCACCTGACAAGGGGCTACACCGGCTTAGAGCCGGGGGCGGATTACGTGTCGCAAACCGGGTAGTTTGTTGCTATTGCTATGGATGTTTGGGATAGCAACTTGGACTTCTGGGTATTATTTTAGCGAAAACACGAAAATTATTTATATGGAAATGAAAGTTAAGAACTTGTACCTAATCGAATTCAATGAAAATAATTATGCTGGTTCTGATATTATAATTCTTAATCTTGTACAACGATGATCTAAAGCAATTTAAATTTTGAATACAATAAAAATGATTTGCACCATAAAAAAAAAGACATCAAGAAACATATTTCTTGAAATTTGTTTTTACTTGACGACATCGGTTACGCAGGTGCCAAAAGTTCTCCTGCGACACAGAGGTTCGATTCCCGCCTCAGGACAAATATGTAGGTATACAAGCCACACTGAATATGGTTTCGGGTGTTTAAGGCGGTGGTACCCCGATTCACACTAGCGCCGCCACCTATTTTATCTTTTACTTACTAGGTTGAAAAAAGTAAACGTGAAAAATCCATTGCATAGTTCATTCATCATTATAAAAATTGCCCTTTGTGGCCACCAAACTCTATTTTCGCATCTCTGACTAAGCTATAAAAAATAAAACTATTACAAAGACATAAAAAAAAAAATATTATACTACGTATGTCACAAAACGTACAAATAATTTTTGATTTTTTTTTCTACGTAGTAATCAGATAAAATAGAAAGAGGCTCTCGCTGGTATACGTCGGGGTTTCGCCTGAATATATTTTTTAAATCCAGCATTATTTTATCTTTTTCTTTACCTACCTGTTGTTATAATGATAGCAGCCAAACACATAATGCCCCCGGGGATACTAAGTCCATCTGAGGGATAGTCGTGATTTCAAGAACACCTCTCTGAATATTCAATTTTATTCACAAACACCCTGTATAAGCTACGGCACATTCAATTTTCATACATTCAGGTTACTAACACTCTTCTATCGCACTCACACTCAACGTCTTATGCGTTGAGTAAAAGAGATAGGAGAAGAAGATTCTTCAAAGTTACTCAGAGTGGACAGCTTTTGTGAAACGTTAATTTGTTATTCCAACTTTGTTCCGAGATTTCAGAGAAAATTGGTAAGTAAATATTTTAGGAATGACGTCGAGATCGTTTATAGAGCTCCGAGTGATATTCATCATCATCGTCAGCCTATATTAGTCCACTGCTGGACATAGGCCTCTCCTAATGAGCGCCATAGCATCATGTCTTCAGCTTGCCGCATCCAGCATCAGCCAGCGGTCTTTCGCAAATCGTCATCCCAACTGGTCGGAGGGCGTTCTACACTACGTTTGCCGAGTCGCGGTCTCCACTCAAGAACACGTTTACCCCAGCGGTTGCCGGTTTCTTCTCGAGATAATTATGGCCAGTCCACTGCCGCTTCAGCTTGCTAATCCTTTCGACGATATTACTGCTTTGGAATAGGTACTTAAGTAGGTAAACGTACTAATATAGTTTTACTAGTATTCAAACATCAAAGTGTTTTTATTATCTTTAGACCTGTAAAATATACTTTATTCAAAAAGAAAATAACAATCAAATAACAAATTTAAATTAAAACTAGTATTTACAATAGAAACAATTAAGTTATCTGCAAACTGTTGCAAACAATCTACAGGTAGCTCAACTGATCCATATCAATACCAGTTGGAAGCGTGCCTAAGACACTGGCTGCATTGCCCCGCTGTATAGCAATGCTGATGCGCTGTGCCAGATACTCACCAGCTCTCGGGTCACGCGTCGCTTCGACCAGACGCTCAGATAATTTTTTTTCTTTAGACCTTACAAAACTCTTGGACACGTCACAAATTCAAATTAGATAAGTAAAACTGTAAGACTATTCGTTGGACCATTTTTGTTTTATCTTGTGATAAATGGTTAAATGGATTTTTGTTAAAAAAGTCGTGAACAACTTATTAGTCTAAAATTTTAATAATATGCGATCATTAGTATTAAGTATTTATACTAATAACATAAAATAAGTGTAGTACCTTCCTCAGTTCGTATTAAAAGATTGGAAATCCAACTAAAATATTGAATATCCATTTACTTCCCCTCTTCCCAAAGGGCCTACGCATTAAAAAGTACATCGCCATTAGAGCCAAGTGTTGTAAGACAATGCCGAGGGCCCTTCGCCCTGTTTGCACAATCTAAACACATTCACTGCCGGCGAGTGCGCGTGGCAGTGATGGGGCTTACAGTTGATATCCGTTATATCAAGTAGGTACTGGTAGTAGTCTATTGTTAACAATTGTTTTAGATAGAAGATACATACTCGTAGGCAACTTCTTTTTGAAGAGTTTGATCAAATAAAGCCTTTTGGAAGGGATAGAAATAAACAATGTACATTTCTTAATTTTATTAATTTGAAAAACAGAGCTAGTAATACAAAATGCATATTTTAATCTAGGTTTAGTATGTTTGCATTAGATATGTCTTATTCATAAAGGAATATTAGATGTTTATGTTGGTAAATTTTAATTATTCTTGTTTGTCATAATTATATACTACTTAGATATCATTATTTTATGAAAATGTAAATAGACGTAACCAAGTGTGTCTTGTGCTCCTACGGCGAATAAATATATGAATAAATAAAAATGCTAGACAATTCAAACAGCATTATCTAGCCCCAAGCTAAGCAGAGCTTGTGCGACGACCTCAGTGGCGCAGCGGGCGAGAGTCTGCCTGCGACGCAAGAGGTTGCTTTTTCGATCCCCGCCTCGGAAAAAATTTGTGTACGATCTGCAGAAATTTGTTCCGTTGGTCTGGGTGTTTTCTATGTATAATAAAAAATATCTATCTATGTGTAATAATAATAATGTGTGTGTGTATCTGTGTGTAATATTACGTATATCAGTTATCTAGTACCCATAACACAAGCTCTGCTTACCTTGGGGCTAGATAATGCTGTGTGAATTGTCCAGCATTATTTATTTATTTGTTATGGGTAGTAGATAACTGATATACATAATATAATACAATACATAGATAGATATTTTTTATATAAAGAAAACGACTAGAACACCCTGAACAAATGTCTGCAGATCGTACACACATTTGTCTCGAGGCGGGAATCGAACCCGCAACCTTCTGCGTCGCAGGCAGACAGATTTTCCCCGCACACATTTTATGTTTTTGTCAAAGTCACGAATCAATTGACACAAAAAAGTATAGGAACAGGGAAGTAATAAACCTTGCAATGTCCCCAAACAAGCGTGTTGACACCCCGCTAATCCTCCTGCAGTGTTTGTCGACAGTGTGAACAGAGGGCGCCCTCGGAGGTGCAGCTTACTTACGTTTGATGTGACGATGTTCTATTTGATAGCTGATTGATTTTGTTTCGAGGGTTGCTGAGCTTCTTTATTCAAATTTAAAAAAATGACGGTTGCTGTAACATTTTGTAGATCTATGTAAGAAATTTTTATAAGAAAAGTAAATCTGTTAGGTTTTATTAGAATATTAGATCAAGAAACTTGATTTTTAATTAAATCACAGGTACACTGACCCATCAACGGAATATCCTTCTTTATACACAAAGCCTAGGTAAATAATAATTATTATAATTTGCTGCCAGTTTTTTCTATGTACTTAAATATTTTATTGAGTGAATGAAAGATTATTAAGAAGACATTGTTAACACCAAAACTTATAATTGTTGTTATCTGAAGGAAATTTCAAAGTTTTTTTTTATTGATTTCTTCGAAAATGTTTCCCTTCGTAGTAATGAATGTGAAAAAAGAATTCAGCTCACAACTCGAGAGTAGGTATCTCAATTTTATTTCATTTTACAACCCACTTATAAATCCGGCAGATTATAAACCATGACCGGCAAACATTTGTCAGCAGCATTCCACAGTAAATCTCGCCTTTTATTTGTATCCATTGAAATAATTCGTTGCCGTAATGACGTGGCTGCGGCTACCATTGCAATAAAGCAGGCGGCTGCTCAGTACTCAGCAATGACATAGTATTCATACGGAGTCAATACGCTGAATCGAACGAGCGGATTGACAAGTCTCTATAGTCGGGGTTGACGGCGATGCAAGCTGTAGGCGTCAGCGAGGATTAGCGACGTCGGTACGGACGGACGCGGTGACGTGAATGAGACGAAAATGAGTCTTACACGCTATGGCAATAATACAATTAGAAAATGTGTATTTACCTACCTACTACTGAACTCTTTCTAGAAATGAACTTTCAAAACTGTCGCTACTTTTTTACACACCAAATTTGTAGCAAATGGAGGCTCAAAAGCGCAGTTGAATCAGGCCTAGAAGTTGTCAGTTGTCGAGCGACCCAGAAGTCCGGTTCACTTAATTGTTACCGAACTACATCGAAGATTTTATATGAAAATATGAATAGTGAACATATGAATGAGTGAACGTGAGTGTAGTGTTTGCAGGAACTCAATGCCATGCAAACATACACTAGCTCGCTACATCCACGTATTGCAAAGCAGCACACACCCGCCAACGGTTCCCGAGTAACTGGCGTTTCCGCGCTACGGACTTTAAAAAAAATATTACAACTCGTAAGATTTCTTTAAAAAAATATCGAAGAGTTTATCTTGATGACAAACTTTATATAGGTTAGGTGCCTGAATATATTATTATTTGTGAAGACTTTCGTTTATCTCATCTCACTTATCCGATAATAGGTTAGCGACGACTCCGCTGCATCAGGAACAATCTAGCACACTATACACTATTCTCTCTTGTTTTGCGTTACCAATATTACCCAATGTAATAACTTCTTGACTTGAGTAATATTTTTTTTTCTTTAAAAAATTAAAATTTCAAATCATTCAATCATTCACTCAGTCCAACTCGTTGTATATCTCAGTTAGAAACATTTAGTGGGTACTTCTTTTCCACCCGCTGAAGCTTTTCCCCGACCCCACTCCTACCGCCAATATTAACTGTCATTTGCAAGAATCGCGACGTGATTAATGAAGCCAGCCGAGCAGGTGAGCCGATTCTTTAATTGCGCGCGCATTATCAGACGCCATTGTACCCGTTGATTAATGCCGTGCTTGATCTGTTGTGATTGTATTAGTCTGGTCTTGTTCATTTGTCAGTTTTTGAATGTGAATGAGAGGTTTTATTCTTTGTTTTGTAAATATGGCGAGTGCTTTAGAATTTGTAGTTTTAATATTAGCAGGGTCCCAGAGTCTATAGTGTTCTTAAATTACTTAATTATAAAAAATCTTCTGAGATTATAGAATGCAATAAATATTTGACTATTGTCTAAATTAATAAATAATGGAATTGTAGTCGGTCCCATGATAAAAAGGTGGTTTTAAACACCGTCGTCTAAGCCTAGTAAGTAAATCTTCTTTGCTAACATTTAGTTCAAGATTTGAGGTTCTTGCTTAACTATCACATAAAGAACAATTGTTTTATAAAATAAGTATATCCTATAATAGAAACAAATTAGAACGTATATTATATTTACGTATACTTAGTATATTTAATAATTGAAAAAATTGAGCTAACTGCTGACTGTTGTAAACAATCAGGTAGCCTCAACTGATCTATGCAATACCAGTCTTAAGAATACCCATGACGCTGGCTGCATTGCCCCGCCATAAGGTGCCCATTCCACTCATCTAATTTCTTTGTCCTATGTACACTTGATCAAAGAACTTGGATGACTTCATCCAATTTACTATCAAAGATTTGGATACTAGTTTCTGCCTGCGGCTTCGCACGCGTTTTTTTAGGTAAACGTATGCAGATTAATTATTTCCAATGGTATCTGAAATTTTATAGGTTAAATTGTAACCTATGGTTTATAACAGGTCAAGAGCTACACCTATCAAAATTTTCAGCCCGATCTGGTGAGAAGTTTTGGTTCGTGAAGAAGTAACAAACTTCCTTCCATCCATCCAAACTTTAGCATAGTGTAATGTGATGTAACTTCATTTGAAATCACTACTTATTAATCTTGGACATAGATATTGGATGAGTGGAATGGGCCTCCTTATAAGAAATTTGATCAAATATTGGACAAAGAATTTGAACAAAGATTTTGGATGAACGAAATGGGCACCAAAGCCAATGCTGATGTGTTGTGCCAAAAACTCGCCTACAAAATTGTAGGTGAGTTTTTTAATGTATAAATAAATCTGTACATAAATATTTATAAATATTTATTTATGCACAGATTTATTTATACATTCAAGAAGTACGATTTGTCCTGAACTCATACGTTAATATTGAATGTGTACGATTTTATTAATATCTTTTACTTTATCAGCCAGACAGTAATTTGACTACCTCGTCTACCGGATGCTAATGATAACGGAAATCAAAACTAAATAAGCCACGGCTATTCATGAGTTAATGAGAATACTATCATAATCTGCTTAGGAATATTCATCTTTGTATTCAAAAGCTGTTGAGCGTTATTTGATAGCGGGTTGTCTTGTTAGTGCTAAAGAAATGTCATTCAATCAATTACGTGGGGCAAGTAAAAAACTGGCGGCCATATTTGTTTTGTCATAATTGTTTTGCTAATATTGGGCGTTTTACTTTCTTCATTATTTTCTACGTATATACAATGGGCCAGTAACAATGAAATAATAACTTTCGAAAGATTCACTAATGTTCACTAATGTATGTATATGTTAATGTGTAGCGATAAGGCGGCCCATTGTACTCGTCTCATGTAATATTATGTCTTTTTTTTTGTAATGTTCTTTTTCTGGTGTACAATAAAGTGTTTTGTATTGTATTGTAATGTATTTTTATAAAATAATTAACTTCCTTATTTTTCTAAGGTTAAATACTCTTTGCTTTTAAGTCGTAGAAAATGTTAGAAATAGGTTGAAAGTATTTTTTATCCATTTGAAATAGCTTAGAAGACGATTGCAAATGCCGTCGCTTATTCTTAAAACTTAAATCGCCGTTGAATGCCAATAGCATTCAACAAATCTCAATTCAAATATTAATTAAATAGCGTGTAATGTTAAACGCTCAACACTCTACTAATTATTTATTTATTTTTAGTTAATTTATTTTCCCGCTCTTTTGTGAGTGAACGTTCTCAACCATTCACTGAATGGTTTCATTGAACGAATGTAATGTGATATCAGAGTGCTAATGTGTAGATATTGTACGTACAGTACCCGACTACAAAACGTGCACAAAGACTATAAAACCACCTTACTATAAAAACTGGACATACGAAGCATTCCTACGATCATCGTAGCATTGCTACGCCCGCCGTAGCACTTTGCTTCGCGCTGCTACGTAGCGTAGCTGTGCATGCTTCAAAACGTGTAAGTAAAGGTGCTCTCGCACTAAGCAGAACTGCACTACACCAATACAAACCAACGTTGGTTTAATGGTGCAATATTATATAAACTTTGTATACCTTTATAAATAAATAAATATTCTTTTCTATTCTATTCTACAACGGAACTACGCGACACGGCGGCGGCGCGGCCAATTATTCTTTGTATCAAATCCTATGAGACTGATCGGACTACGCGCCAGCGGAACTGCGCGGCCTTTTTGGTGATTTGTTTTAATTGGACGCGGCTGCGGAGTTCCGCTGTCGCGTAGTGCGAGGGAACCTTAAAGCACAATTTGTAACATGCAGATTAATACGTATCGTATGAATTCCTACTATTACATTATTAAGATCCATACAATGAACTCCATCTTAACATTTATGTGCGGTGTATAGCAGCGCATACTGTATTTTTGAAATTCGAATCCCGACACCGATTGTCCATTTACAGGTTCATTGTTTTATCGAATTTGGAATAATTCGCCATTGAATCAACGAGATGAATAATTGAAGGTATAATGCGAAACAGGAGTGGTATTAATTCGATCCTTCCTTGTAATTGTGAGATTGGCAGTAAAGGTTAGGTGTAAAAAATCTCAGTGTTTTTCTAAACAAACAGCTTCACAGAGTATTGTTTGCTTTTCTCCTTTTTCTTTTTAATGCCGGAACATAAAAAGCAAATATTTTATCGATTGCCATTTTTGCTCCAATTACCTAGCCTTTTAAAAAAAAATGCGATCGGAAAGTATTAAGTAAAAAACTTGATGACCAGCCCCCCAAAGCACGGTGTTTGTTGTCTAGGGTAGTAGAATAGAGAAAAATTCAGAAACTTCGTCATCGAATTTCGAATTCCTTCAACTTCAGTAATGTACGCAATGTATGGCGATGCGATGTCATTATTGTCTATTCTAGCCTAGACAACAATCCCCAAGCTTGTAGGGCTGCATTCCATTTTCAAAACTCTTTTCGATTAGATAGACAGGTACATTTTTCATTCAAATCAGTATTCAATGGATCTCACTGTTCCATTTTCATAATCCTTGTTCGTTCAGAAATTTTCTCAAACCCCGTTTTGTATTACCACGTTTCTAATTCCGCTGGTAGCTAATTTCCTTCGTCCAGTCGTAATATTTATCATAACCTGTCCCATCGGTCAGCGGACAATAGTTCCGTATTTTGTCAAACGCACGCCACCGTTCACACGCCGCCGGTAATAAGCCTCCTACTGTTTACAAACCTACAATTGAAAACCAACTATAAACCTTACAAAATAAAGCTTAGTTTCTATACAGAGAAATATATTCGATTCAAGAAAAAAGGTAGTAAACGCCAAATTTGTTTGAAAGCTATATGGGATCTTGTTGATAGGTGTTTTTGGTTGAGATTTCTTTAAGGTTTGTTTTGATTGATTTGTGTTGGTTGTACACAATCGCAGTAATGTGTCAGTGTCGAGTATTGTTTTGGATAATCGCCCGCTGTTTTTCTTACTAATTGGACGAGAAATCAAAGTGATGTGAATGGGATACAAATGCTTTTCTTTGCGATATCTATTGGTTTTATTTGTCTTTTGTGATCGTAGGAGTTTTTGCTATGAGTGTATATTTCTTTGCATAGGCAACCTTACTTTATTTCAAAGCTACCTATCTACTTTTGAAAATATAAGCGAATGTTGTGCTGACCTTGAGTGGGTTATGGCCCAAAAAATTATAATATCAGGGGGCAGAAGTGGTCTTTCCAAGTCGAGTATACAGCCGCCACCCGGGAACTCTTTTCTTGAACCATCTTTCGGCACTTTTCAGCAATCGATCTTTGTTACAAATGAAAACTTAGGGTTCTGGAAATTATTATTTTTTGACTTCTAGCAGAGGTACCTTTACAATTTGAAATAATTAGGTATTACAAACTAGGCGATGGATTTTTAAAATTTCCTTTGTTAAATGGAATAATAGATGAAGTAGGTAGGTGGCGGCACTAGTTTGGGTCGGGTACCTTATACGTGACTTAAAACTTAAACTACAAAAACAAATGACTGTAAATTAAGTAAATAAACAGTTTACGTTACAAATAAATATGTAGATGACTGTTCGTCATTAATTTTCTGCTTTCACAATATTTTCAGGCAGTTTTCTCCTTGAAAATTCTAGAAGTTGTTTTTTTTACTCTCGTTTGACCACAATTTCACCTGATGGAAAGTGAAGATGTGGCCGACGATGTATCACGAAGGTCTAGATTAGAGGTTCGCACCTTAAGTCATATGTTGTTATCCTCATGGCAAATCAATTCTTTTGTATTTCGTTTTTGTCTCTCTTTTACTAATCACGTAATTATATTGCCCACATATAGATCAAAAGTATCGCAGTCTTTAAACCAAAAAAGAGTTATGCAATACACCTTAATTTATGTAACAATTTAACCCGTCAACGGATCGGGCTACAAACGCCGAATCGGCTAAACCTCACAAAAAGGTCTCTGAGACCAACGAGCCCAATAAATCATCTCACGGCCTCCGCCGCCGCCCCTTGATTTAATATTGTCATAATAATAAAAACGCGCGTTAACGCACTCGCGAGCACAGAACAAGTGGCAGATGTTCCTACAGCAAACGAACGGGGAGGGAGCGAGGATGTGGTGCTATGTTTATGAAATCATACCGTGACGTTTGAGAAAAGTTTTTAATGCATTTCAAATGATAGTCCGAATAAAGTATTATGTACATAAAAGTTGAGAATGAAATGGTGATACCCCAATATGAATTGTTTGTAATAGGATAATTAGGCCTCTATCTCAATAAGTACTCGAATTACTCAATATTTACTTAGAATGAGTTATGAAATGTCAATAAAAAAATCGATATACGTACTATTATGTCATGGTCAATGTAAGGTGGATAAGATAAATAATTATTGATTAGGCTTTTACTGTTTTCGAATGAAGTCATTAACTCAAAAAAGTAGCTGTCACCCCAGACTTTCCTTCAAAAACATCTTGCCAGGAAATGATGCAGCGAAGCCCGCTCTGTCCTTAAGCTATGACGGCAATCTACACGTGTTATAGCTGATGACCTTTTTTGTCCCAGTTCGGCAAAGCTTTTGACACCTGCGTGATAGCTACTTCAATTTGCCAGAGGTGGTTAATGTGGTTGAAACATCAATAACACTTAGCGTCGCGTCGAGGCGGTCTCGACGACCCACGCGGTAATTAAGGGTTAAAATTGATACGTTAAGGAATCATCATGTGAAAGGTGAAAGTTTTTACTTCCGAATGCGAAAAAATTAATGCGTTTTTTTCGGTGGGCTGTTTTTGATGGGGTCATTATCGAATTTAGTGAAATATTATTTCTTTGATTAAAATCGTTATCGCTGATGGTATCCCTGATGTGGCCATATTTCAAATTAAGTAACCGAGACTTTCACATATCACTTCTTCGGTTTATTCATTGCTTCTGCGAGCTGAGCTTTTATTTTCATACCAATTTTGACAAAATAACGCTCATATGAATTTGTGTCAAGAAATCAGAATGACTTTGCAGGGCTAGTCCTTGCCCAATTAAAGATAACTAGCGGTCCGCCCCAGCTTCGCACGGGTAGATGAGAAGCTGGGGTGGTGATAATATAGCTTTCTAACGGCAGAATTTTCGAAATAGGCCCAGTAGTTTTTAACTTTATTCGCAGCATACAAAAATACAAATATTTCCTCTGTATAATATGAGTATAAGTAGGTAAGACTTAGCTACTACTTAAGTACTTACTAATCGATCTGCATACATTTGTTCAGGGTGTTCTGGTCGTTTTCTATGTATAATAAAAAAATCTAGGTATCTATGTATTGTACTATATTATGTATATCAGTTATCTAGTACCCATAACATAAGCTCTGCTTAGCTTGGGGCTAGGTAACGCTGTGTGAATTGTCCAGCATTATTATTATTATTAATCATTAAAACTAGGTGTGTGTTATGAGCTTCAAATACATACATATAATGTATTAGGAAATAAAGCTCCTTTTATTTTATTATTTTTGATATAATCTATAAATCATGGAATTCGATGTCAACATTTGTCGGATCGACACTTGAAAAACTCAATCAGCGAATCTGCGCGCGAGCAGCTTCCATCCGTCCATATTGATTCTTACGTGGCCATAACTTTAGGAGTTTTTGTCGCCCAGTTTGGACATCAATAAGCACCGTCCTAACAATAAATTGCACGGCCTTTTTGGATTTAGTTACATTTGAACGAATGTTGTGAGCAATGAAAGGAATTTTCATGAGCGAAAATATTATTTTGGTTGGTATCCGTTAGATAAGTATAATGTTAGGTTAGTAAGGATCACGTTCTAGTCTTATTTATAAATTATTTGCAAGATAAGGGAAGTAACCCCCTACCCAAATTCTATTTCTCTGTCTCACCTCAACAGAATATAATGGACCCCTGCTGAACGCAAGCCGGGGTGCTTGCGTTTAGCAAATAATTTCTTTGCCTGATAATTTCTTTGTCTATGGTTCGTCAATTTAGACCAATTTTTGGTATATTAAATTGTAATTACTATATTAGCAAAAACAGAGATCCTACGTCTACACTCCTCTAGACCTATCTAAAAGACCTGACTCGTCAGAAATTTTCAATTACATACATAAGTAAAACTAGGAAAGAAAGAAAATAAAACGTCAAGTGCGAGTTAGACTCGCGCATCAAGGGTTCCGTACAAACTCCTACTCTTTAGCAAAGAAATCAGTCAAATCCAGACGAATAAGGCACAATAATTTTCTGATTTGATAACGATTATGACGTAACTTATTTAGTCCCTCTAACTATTGGCGTCTCGAGACTAAATAAGTTACGTCCAACCCTAGTGTAACAATGTACTATTTTGTATGAATAAACCACAAATTTACGGTTTTCCCTTTATTCGTGCTATAAGTCATTGCTTCTTGCCAAATTTCATGGTTCTAGGTCAACGGAAAGTACCCTACAGGTTTTTGGTCCATGGCAAGATTCGATTTTTTTTTGTGAATATACTAAAAATTTACGGTTTTCGGATTTTTCCCTTTACTTGTGTTATAAGACCTAGCTTCTCACCAATTTTCATGGTTCTAGGTCAACGGGAAGTACCCATAAGGTTTTTGGTCCATGGCAAGATTAAAAAAATATTTTTTCCGTGAATAAACTACAAATTTACGGTTTTCAGATTTTTCCCTTTATTTTTGCTATATGACCTTGCTTCGTGCCAAATTTCATGGTTCTAGGTGAACGGGAAGTACCCTATAGGTTTTTGGTCCATGGCAAGATTAAAAAAATATTTTTTCTGTGAATAAACTACAAATTTACGGTTTTCGGATTTTTTCCTTTACTTGTACTATAAGACCTTGCTTCTCACCAAATTTCATGGTTCTAGGTCAACGGGAAGTACCCTATAGGTTTTGTGTGCATGTGATTCCCTTGGAAAATTGAAAAAAAATAGACATAAACAGCTGTAACTTTTGATTGCGTTGACTTAGAAGTTTGATTTATGTCGAGGCTTCAAGAGGTTACAAGCCTGCGTATATGATGTGAATATCAACTCGATAACCCTACGCGTTTCTGAGAAAAGTGGGTTGACAGACGGACAGACGGACAGACGGACAACAAAGTGATCCTATAAGGGTTCCTTTTTTCCTTTTGAGGTACGGAACCCTAAAAACCATAATATCAAAAGTACCAATTAGGTACTTGGTGGATCAAATTTACAAAACTGGTCCACCATGTTCCATTCATTACCACCATGGTTTTTTTTTTGACCAAACGCTATGACATCGACCCCATAATTATAATTTCCTTACGCCTTTCCTTCTCGTTATACAAATGTTCTGTCATTTGCAGCGGAATGTTCCAAGTATGCGAGGGCTCGCCGCGGATCACATTCGATACGCGTCTGGTTGCGCCACGTAAAAACTGTATCACTTGACGGATTTTCGTTGGCTGATGGAAGTGTGGAGCGGTTGGAGAAACAGACTAAATTAAATGTAAAATAACTAGTTAAATTATAAGAATTTACTTATGTGTGTATGTAAAATTTGTTGAAAAGAAAATCGTGTAGCACTGTAAAATTAACTTGTGAAATTAACTACTCACTAAGTAGTAGTTGTGAGAAATACGAATACCTAGGCCATTTTGATTTATGGACACCGGAGCCATAAGGTTGTTTTTTGCCTACAGAATTTGTATAATTCGCCATGATGACCATAATTTTATCTGTGGGTACTTAGTATATTTTTCTGTTCTGATCTCAGGTATCTAACGATATTATCCGGTGACGTCTACTGCTGGAATAAAGACTTCGTCTTGTGCCAGCCGGAACAGACCTGATATAGTCTTGTGCCAGCCGGACGAGACTTGATATACCTGTGCCAAAGGAGACCTGATAGTCTTATGGCCAGAGCCAGCAGTCCTGATAGTTTTGTTGCCGGAGCTGTTCTAGGAGTTTAATGAAGCATATAATAAAATAGTTCTAAGTCTATCACTTGTCCCACCAGAGCACACTAATGATGCATTTGGGAAAAACGTTTAGACTAAGGCTGTGGGAACGTGATTCGTTCCGGCGCGGGCGACACCGGGTTATGGTCGCTGTGTATCAGGGCGATACATTCACCTTAATGGTTACTACGCAACTTTAGTACGTTATTGCAAGTAAATTCTATTTCGTTTTACATTGCTAGATCGTTAAAGTATATAGGACCCAGTATTCGATATTTTTCTCGCCGTTGTGAACGCATCTGTGGAACGCCTAGTGGTTCAAAGAGAAATAAGACACAAGAGTAAGCGGCAGATCACCAATGCGCTGGACAGATCTAATTAAAGCTGCACTGAACGGTCTCCAACAAGAATGTACCAGGAAGACAGCGGTGTGAGAGGAGTGGCACCGGATTGTGAAGCATTCCACTCCCCCTGATATGACGATCACGACCGCTCTGTCGAGAGTGTAACTACTAAGAAGAAGACTCGGTAATTAGCACCCTTGTCGATTAAGGGCCATTCCTTGTTACGACATATTGGCAATTTAGTTAAAATTCGAGATTTGTTATGAAACAGTTCATTCTTGCTAGATTGATATGACTCAGCAGTATTTTTTCAATCTGACCTATTTCGAAAACAAACAAACAACAATAGTTGTTGTGTAATTATTTAGAATTAAATCAATTTTTCATGTATAATTCATTTAATTCTGAAATACATTGAGAAATATCGGTAAATAACAATAAAATTATTTACACTTATGTACTATATTGGTGACTATTCGTGTCCGTGATGGTAGCGTACACATAACCGAATTCACGTTTGTTGTTATGCCTAATATATAGAGTGTATATAGAGTATAACTAGTGCAAAAGTAAAATAAATAGCGCCTCCTTGGTTTAAGAAATAATGACCATTGTTTGTGGGTACGCCAGCATAACGTTATGCTAGCGTACACACGACCGTTCTCAAAAACGGCTTATACTATAGCAACAAAATTTATACACAATTTTAGAGTATAAATATCGTTTCAGCTATGCAAAATTTCATAATGATTGCTCTCATAGGAACAGAGATATGGAACAAGACTATAAAATAACACCTGAGCTGGCGTTATGCTAGCGTACCCATTAAAAACCGAAATAGTTCCTATAGAAAACGAGGTTCTCTTAATGTAAATGTTATAATTATAAATAGAGTGTGAAATCCTCTTTCTCCCAGTAGTCATACTTTATGCAAATTCGTAATCAAACACTATAAAAAGTTGATGTAACAGGAAGAGCAAAAACTGTAGGTAAATAACTCTAAAATGAGCGCGAGTGACGGAGCACTGCTGCCCCGACCATGACGACGCATTATCTCTATCTCTTTCACTTCCATGGATAATTCACATGCATCTTTCTCTATCTTTCACGTTTCTTGTCACGTTTAGCGCCATCTAGCAGATCACGGCGGAACTACATTGCAACGGAGAGCAATATCCCATAATCATCGATTTTTATTTTTAACTACATCTACTTACCTACAAACCTATATTTTCGGATGAGATTCTTTGATTAGTTGTACGAATGGAATTGCATATCGTTATTCCTAGATCTTGTTTGGACTCTGAGCAGTAAGCAATGTAGGTATTGGTCACAATGAAAGATAGAGAAAGATGCATGTGAATTATCCATGGAAGTGAAAGAGATAGAGATAATGCGTCGTCATGGTCGGGGCAGCAGTGCTCCGTCACTCGCGCTCATTTTAGAGTTATTTACCTACAGTTTTTGCTCTTCCTGTTACATCAACTTTTTATAGTGTTTGATTACGAATTTGCATAAAGTATGACTACTGGGAGAAAGAGGATTTCACACTCTATTTATAATTATAACATTTACATTAAGAGAACCTCGTTTTCTATAGGAACTATTTCGGTTTTTAATGGGTACGCTAGCATAACGCCAGCTCAGGTGTTATTTTATAGTCTTGTTCCATATCTCTGTTCCTATGAGAGCAATCATTATGAAATTTTGCATAGCTGAAACGATATTTATACTCTAAAATTGTGTATAAATTTTGTTGCTATAGTATAAGCCGTTTTTGAGAACGGTCGTGTGTACGCTAGCATAACGTTATGCTGGCGTACCCACAAACAATGGTCATTATTTCTTAAACCAAGGAGGCGCTATTTATTTTACTTTTGCACTAGTTATACTCTATATACACTCTATATATTAGGCATAACAACAAACGTGAATTCGGTTATGTGTACGCTACCATCACGGACACTGACTATTCTAGCAACACAAATCATAACTGCATTACTAGATTTAATTCGCAATGTAATTTAATCCACGCACATTATTTCAGTTTCAATGTTAGATTATTAATTATGGTAGCGGAGTTATATTTGTAAATTTCTAAAAAGTTATTATTTGACGGTTTTTATTTCGGTAAACGAATTAGCATTGCCTGTCAACGTGACAATGCTGCCAGCATTCTGGACACTCTGCCTTTTGACGGCTCAGATTTTTAGAAAATAGTTGTAAGTGTAAAAATAAGTTGTTCTTATTTTTTGCTGTTAAATAAATACTTAAGTTTACAATTTCTAATATTTCAAGAAGTCAATAATGTACGTATGATATACATATATCTTGATTGTATGTATCGAACGAAGGGCTAATAGAAAAATAAACATAGAGTTTCCAGCATGGTCAGTGACCATCGCGTGACATCCTCCAATATCAACACTTACCATCGCACTACTAATTAATAACCATCTAACTAAAGTACTAAAATAACTTTAAACAGGTGCTACTTACCTTATTACTCTCAATTAACTCGGAAATTTTATTAAAAAGCAACTGTGGGGTAAAGTATGAAGCTGGTATTCTGGGTTCTTGGTTTTTTGCTAGATGGTGTTAATTAGTTAACTGAAAAAAGTTAATACTTAACTTGAACGGTTGAATCTTCAAATACCTTTGCAGTTCACAGTTATTACGAATTATTTTTAACTAGATATACTACGGTACTCTTGAGTGCTTTGCTTTTCGCAGGGAGTCGATGGGTAGAGGCTCATGACCGCTCTTAGTAGCGTCGTATGGGGGATGCCTATGTCCAGCAGTGGACGTGTATGGGCTGATGATGATGAAGAGTGCTTTGGTAGCGATTGACAGGGATATAAAATGAAAAAGATTAATTGAACTTCTTGTTGTTTATTATCGTATATTAACGCTAAATACGTTAATAGTCTGGTTGCTGCCTAGTCCCGCCACACAGAGCTCCGGATCAACAAGTGCGTCTTGGGCCATGACAGTGTTAGTTTTAAAGAGTAGTACTAAAAGAGTGTTGGAGCTGAGACATGGACACTCACGGTAGGGCTGGTCCACCAGTTTAAAGTCGCACAGCGAGCTATGGAGAGAGCTATTCGGAGTTTCTCTGAAGGATAGGATTCGCAACGAATACATCCGACAGAGAACCAAGGTTATCGACATAGCTCAAAGGATTAGCAAGCTGAAGTGGCAGTGGGCTGGCCATATTTCGAGAAGAACCAACAACCGCTGGGGTAAACGTGTTCTTGAGTGGAGATCGCGACTCGGCAAACGTAGTGTAGGATGCCCTCCGACCAGGTGAGATGTCGATTTGCGAAAGACTGCTGGCAGATGCTGGATGCGGCAAGCTGAAGACAGGGCGCTATGGCGCTCATTAGCGGAGGCCTATGTTCAGCAGTGGATATAGGCTGATGATGATGATAACTAAAAGAGTGCGTATTTACTCAGGGCTAATAAATGAAAGTAAAATATACCCTCATAAGCTGTGCTTATTTTGACACGATAACCTATTGGCAATTTCTCCTCTCCACGAAAGATAGAAGACACTGTCATCTACATATTGATTACAAGGTTTTTTAACTACCTTCTTGCTATGCGAACTTATTAAAATAAAGCACGTTGACTTTTTATCTAGCTTATTTTATTTTTATTTTGCGTTATAATGAATTTCGCTTCACTTTTTTAATCCTTGACAGTTGACGTTCACGCGGCGTTAAATAAGAATGTGCGAAGAACCATATTAGTGTTAATTATTTAATTAACGCTCTGCTAATCATTTTATGTTCTGCGGTAATTTTCTGTTAGGCTGCTAATTAATATCGTTAAAAAATTAAAAGGATCTTGAGTTAACCTGTTGGCTGTTAAACATTGATGATGTGAAATTGACACTTTGTTTGCAAAAGGAAGGCCTGTTACTTATAACTTGAACATAGACCAGTATAATAGCATTTTCCCACATAATTGTAATAAATTTTAATCGGTTTTTTCTGTTTAATAAAAAAAATGGCAGTATGTAACAGTAGAGAGTAGATTCGTCATTTTTCAAAAATTAAAGTTGGGGCGAATTTGTAATTTCTTTGGCCGAAACTGTTTTCTATCTATGTATTTGACAAAACTGGACCAGACCCTGGATCAGAGACTTTAATCCAGTAGGGTACTGGATTAAAGTCTCTGATCCAGCCGGGTGGGTCTAGCTCAGTAGATCCATTAACCCAGAATAACTATATAATACTAACCTACCACTCAATCTATTCAGTTCTACACTAATCACTTCATCACTACTAATATTCACTAGGAGTTTGTTTATATAAAGAACAAAACAATCTTGATAACAGCTGTTAACTAAAAAGCTATCCTAACCTCTTTAATGACTTAGACAATTGCAATCTCCCATCTCACAGGAGCCGCCATCGTTCCATCTCGTTCGTTAATTAACCGCGCGGCGTGCAAAGAGAATTAACGGAGATCCGATTACAGTTGGTGACGCGCACTGAATTTAGGTTATCTTTGGTAGAGCCGTGTAAACTATGCTTTATCTCGTGAAGGGGTTTGATGGCATTTAAAGGTCTCTGCATACGTATCATGATTTTAGACTTCTCGGACGGATCGATTTCAAAGGATTCACTTGTTTTTTTTTGTAATAATTTCATGAGAAAACACTGATTTTGCTGAAAAAATGTTAGATAGATAGATAACTCTTTATTGTACCACACAAACACAAAATACAATACAAAACGAAATACATAGAATTAAGGAAGTACAAAGAGCGATCCCTCCCAGCAACCTTGACGTTATAAAATACGTTATAACGTTATAAAATACTTCAAAAAACATTTCTGACGTTTTTTATAACGTTAAATAATAATAGCCAGCAAATTGCCTTTCTTTCTTAATTTCTTTGATGTAATTTTCTTTATTCAGTATCCATGTTGGCATAGATTATAGATACATCATGACTCGCCCTTCCCTGGTTCCAGATTTAGGTGTATAGATCAGGGTGGCATACGATGTAACCCAATATTCGGCGTGCCGTGATAGTGGACGGCTCCCGTATACTCCTTCCATGCCAGTGGGCTGACACTGGTGTCAGTATTATAGGAGGACTAGCTTCTGCATTTGGGTTCGACTGCTTGGTACGCTAGAGAAAGAGTACCTATAGGTACAGGGTGGCTCTTTGAGATGACCAAATCTGAAACCATGACAGTTAGAGAAAACTCATGATTTATATAAGAAAATAATTTACACCTGTTTATAAAATTATTTAAGGATTAAGTATATGCGGAAACCATGGGATGCGGCCAGCTGAAGACAGGGCGCTATGGCGCTCATTAGGGGAGGCCTATGTCCAGCAGTGGACAAATATAGGCTGATGTTGATGTTGATATGTAATATTTATGAAAGAATTCTGTTGTTTTCGGAGTTGAAAAGTAGAGTTCGTCCAGTCTAAGCTTGCGCGCCGCTTTGCCGCTTCATAAACATACTATATTTTATATTAAAAAAGCGGCAAAAGTTTGTAAAGAGCATTTATACACTACTCATTTACTCTATCATTTGATTGTAGAAAACTGGAATAATTATTAAAAAGTATCATGTGCATTCAAAATGTATCAATGTAGAAGATGATCTAGCATCATATTGCGCGTGTAACTCTAATCACTCGTTTTAAAACTCAACCTGCCTAAATATTTACTATAATTTTCAATACCTCTTTAAATTGAGGCACGTCTTGTCTCGATTTATGACAGAGACACCGTACCAAATACTCGTTTAAATCTAATACTATCAAGCGAAAGTCATTTAAGAGGTGTCCGTGGTTGTTTATAGGACCACCATAACTACCTTCGATATTTGCATTTTAATCAAATATCCTATCTAGCAATGATACAAGATAATTCCAGTAGCACATTCCTGGTTTCTAATTTGTTTTTAAGTCTATTATAACAAATCAAGCAGTCATACAATTTATCGTCTAAGTTCTAGACTATTTAACAGTATAGTTATTTATTTAGATAAGAAACGTAACTACATATTAGTGAGAAGAAACTCTATATAAACTCTGATCTAAAATGACAAGACACTTTAATCGCTGTTTGAGTAAGTGCTGAAATGTTTAAAATAATAAAATAATGCAGTGTTTTGTTTCAAAGATTATCCCCCGAATACTCAAACGAAACTTACATTTAAGCTCGTCTTAAGTCGCGGTTTTTTGACATAATTTAATGAAAATGTGTCAAAAAATCGTCACTTGAGACGTGCTTAAACCTGTGATGCGTTTGAGTATTCCGGGGATAGTTGCAAAAATATTACACATAAGGGGGCGATATATGACGCCGTTTTGTAATTAGGATAGGTATAGGATTTAGCGTTTAATGGAGCAGGACAAAGCAGAAGCGGCGTAAGTTTAAAAATTAAGTTTTTGCTGATTATCTATTAATTAAGACATTAGTTTACAAAAAGCCGTACCCTGGGTATTTTTTTATTTAACATAATGATGAAAATAAAAAATACTGTGATTGATAGTTTAGGAGAAAAATTATAAAAACTAAGAAAACAGAGATGGTACTTTGCACAATTATTTACTTTATTTCAAATAATTATTTTTTAATTTTTGAAAAGAAAGGTATCTGCCTTTTATTTCATTTTCAAATATTATAAGGCATTATTTTCAAAGCAATATCGATAAAGATGACGGAGAAAAATTGTTTTAATGTAACCCAAATTTGTCCATTTCACATGTATCGTCGCCTTAAGGTGATATGACTAGTCCTTGTTAGTTTAAAGGTATAGTCGTTGCATGTCGCTATTTTAAAACGCTACTCTAAAAGACTGGAACACAATAAAAAACCTTTAACAGAATAGAATAAAAAATTGAAAATGAGGTAATACGAATTACCTTACGAATTCCTCAGATGACTCAACGACAGAAATGTATCTTGACTTCCGATAAAAAGAATTTCTCCGTTTTGGCACTTCCTGTACCGTTTCCCGCCAGCTCTCCACTTGTAGCTTTTGCAGCTCCGCATCTAGAAAGATGAAAATATTTAGTGACAATTCCGCGCAGAACTTTCTCCAATAAACTCTAACAAAATGCAGACAGCTTTATAGAAGAAAAAACCACACCAATTACAAAATGAAAAGAAATCTATCAAAGCAAGACTTTAACTAGTTTCGTCTCTCCACGAGACATCATCAGGACACCATTGTGGTGTCCTGATGACTCGACCCTGACACTGAGAGCGCCAAGCAACACCGGCAGAGTCCCACCAGAGATGTTACTACTCTAAGCTCCTAGATAAAATATTTGCTATAAAGACATATTAATTGTCCTAAATATTTTCATATTTATATCGTGCAACTTATTTCCGCAAAGTAACGCCAGAATCTATTTTTTAGATCCGCGAATATCTACTGCAGTAAATAAATTGGTTAGACGAATGTTTGTGAACACTTGTAGATATATTTTTAAAGCTTTCATATGCTTTGCTTAACCATGAATGAAGTTACCGCAGCAGCTGGGTCGGGGCGGTGTCGAGTGTCGCTGGTGCACGCTGGTGGTGAGACCTGTTAGTTATTCTAGTGTGCCAGAAAACGTAAGCACAGGCCGATATTGATTTGGACGAATTTGTTCATTGATCAAATCAACAAAGCTGTGCAACCAACAATATATTTTTGAATCTATCACAAGTTTTGTGGATTATGGCAAGTAAAGTGAAATGTAAATATATGTTTTATTTACCTAAAATTTGCTAAAGAACACTATTATTTACTCTTTAAAAAAATCTCAGCGCATCAGCATTTAGCATTCAGCGCTTCCGACTGGAAATGATATGGATCAGTTGAGCCACGTGTAGATTTTTTGCAACAGTCTGCAATTGGCTCAATTATTTCAATTGTAAGTACTAGTTCTAATTTGTTTCATAAAATTGTAATTTTCTTTTTTTTTATATAAATATATCTCAAAACACTGAAGCAGCAAAAGTATTAACCTATGCTAATTTTGCGTGTGAAGCAGAATTTAGGGTACTCAACATGGTCTCAACTCAGCATAGCACTGGGGTTAACTATTTCACAGCGCTGGTTTTCAATGAAGGTCAAGTTTAGTAGGTTGAATGTTCAGTAATAGAATAGCAGAGCTGCAGTGGATTCTCGACGGCTTACAGGTTTGAGAATTCAGCCATTTAAATGCAAAAGCTATGAAAAACGAACACTAATAAATAATGCTGGACAATTCACAAAGAATTATCTAGTCCCAAGCTAGAAACTACTTCTCTGCACTGAGTATGAGTATATCTCCCGTCTCTTGGTCTGAGTAACGTGACACCTTCACCACACTACCCTAATTTTCCATCTCATTACCCGATACTTGTCCTTTTTGCACGAACCAGTGTTTCGTTCGCCTTTCAGATTATTCGTACCGTAAAATGGTATCGATTTCGGTAATTAATATATCGATTTTGTTGTTTAAACCACTATTGTCTGGTATATCGGTTAAATGAAGGTTAAGGGGCAGCGATGCGAAAACGGTTGCAAAGTATCGGATTGCTTTAATTGTTGGTAAACGGGCTTTTTTTAGATATTTATGGACGGTGTGATTTTTGCGGTTGAATTATTCATTGTGTATCTTTGTAAAACTTAAGAAATTGAGATCGTACCCGTGCGGTCGTGCTATCAAAGAAATGTTTGGCTTTGCTATCATCATCATTAGCCTATATTAGTCCACTGCTGGACATATGCTAGATCCGGCAAGCTGAAGACTAAGCTAATGCCTCCCCTAATGAGCGCCAAAGGTACATACGGAAAAAATATTGTCTCTCGAAGTTGCCCTTGGTGGCCACCAAAATCTAGTTTCGATTTACTGCCATTTGATTTGCCATCATGTTTGCCACATTATGGCAAATAAAAAAAGGTCTTTTGGTCTTAGAATTAGGTAAAGCTACTACATGAGTCCGGGAATTTGATTTTTGAATTTGAATCACTGCAAGTTGGATCGTAGTATTCGTAGTATCCAAATGAGAAATAACATTTTGTCATGTTATAAAAAATATTAAAACTTATAATATGGAACACACATCATTATACTCTAGAACGAATGTCTTTGTACTAAAAGTAAAGATCGTAGTTGAAAATTCAAAATGCTTTTTTTCCTTTAGCAACTCTTGGACACGTCATAAAACTCTACAGATTACATAAGTATAACTAGGAAATAAAGTGATCACTTTGATTTTTTTGTCCACTTCAATCTTAGTAAAGAACGGAACAAGAAACTTTTAGCTTGTTAGAATGTTAGTTTTGGAGCAAAACTCGTCTCAAGCGTTTTTATTTTCTAGATAATCTGTTATTTTATAGTAAGCCTTTTTACAGACGACATGTTTGACAATTGCTAGCGTTTTACTTATTGATTATTTTTGCAACTCACTTGTAATTTTGTGGTAGAAGCGTTTTGCCCTATTAATCTTGTGTAGCCGAGTTGTGGGCTCAGCGAGTTTATTCTTATTTTTAGTATTTGAATTATGTATATCCCTATTTTTGGGGAACCTTTTCATATTCTCATAAGTGTACAGACAATTTTCATAAATTTACTTACGTAAATATATTGTTACGTCGTAGACTCGCAAGATCTCTTTAACCACAGAATCATACCATTCTCGTCACAGTGGCACTGCGGACAATTCGACCGAGTATTTTAACGTTTATGATCCACACTTTCGTGTAATTGTAGCGAGAGCCTATTAGCAGAGGTATTCGTAACTACTTGGTAAACGGAGCCTTGACTGGGGTTAGTGTGCCTAGCTGGATGTAAACTTGATTGCGATGAACGACCTTTTGAAAACTGTGTTTAATTCTATCAAAAATTAAATTGAAGATAACGCCAAAAAGTGTACAATAATGGACACATTTAAAACTATCTACAAAACCACTTCTCTAACATAAGTACAAAGCAACAATACAAATTCAGAGCGCGATAATCCCAGTTTTAGAATGCATGGATTAATTTCCTAATTTCTTGATGTCCTATCCTGACGAAATTCTGATTATTGGATCATTAAAAAAAGGGTTTTCATACTCTTGACAGACTGACAGTAAAATGAACTTTACTGTGTGTTATCTACTCTCAAGTAGGATCCTTTTTCCTTTCCACGGAAGATGAGGAATGGGGGAGATTACTAGGGCTTCACGGAACCCTACAAAGTACATAGGAAACGCAGGTTTATTATATAATAGCCTACAGTAGGCCACTAGGTTTCAGTAAAGCTGGTTGCACATGAGCCAGGTGGTCTGTGAGACAGCGGCGGCGGTGTCTCAGTGACCGGTGCGCTGGACCGGATGATGCGCACAACCGATACCGAACACCGGGTTTTGGCGGTAGGTACAATGTTGTGCTCAAATGTTAAGTTACGGTGCAAGTAACTGTTTAAGTTTAATTTTGGTACTAGAATTATTCAGCGTATTTTTGTAAAAACATTGTCTGCATTTAGACTTCTATACATCA
The DNA here is from genome assembly GCA_946478455.1 of Eupithecia vulgata. Taxonomy (NCBI): domain Eukaryota; kingdom Metazoa; phylum Arthropoda; class Insecta; order Lepidoptera; family Geometridae; genus Eupithecia; species Eupithecia vulgata. Next base: position 1,960,980 of record OX297869.1, on the reverse strand, counting down.
TAAGTACCTACCTAGTAGTAGAATGAAAAAAAAATTACTTAACCCTAGACCACTAAACCATTCGTAAAAATGATGACGCGTACCTGAAGCATATCGTTTTTCGGAATGTTCCCGACCTCTGCCACCCCACCCCTTTTTAATACCTTTCTAAATCGTATTGTTAGCGACCTGCAGTCACTTGTGTTACAAAGATATCATACTGTAACTTTGCAACCAAATATGAAGCCAAATCATCGCTGAGATAAATTTAGATAACTGAAAGCCATGAAATTTCACGAAAAAATTCATTGTTTTCACATAAGGAACATCAAGACGAACCCAGAATTTTAGAACTTGCATCTACTATACTACAAAAAAAGTCATAAGACCTTGAACTTCTGTAAGGGCTGCAAACAAACGATTAGCAGGGAACATATGTTTTCCGGGTACTAATTCCTGTTTTTATAGGTTATTTAGAATATGAAATGAACGTAGTTACGCTGAAAGGACTCAATCCACACTTTGGTCAAAAATGAGTTAAATATACCAAAATGGTCCTAAAGGTCGGTTCTATCACCTCGCAAAAAAGATCCGTAATCTGATAACGTTAAGGTGGTTTTTTGAAATACGAGAACCAAGCCACATGTATGGCGGGTATTTTTTTCTAAAACACTGTAATAACTCAGGCTACATGGATCCTTTTTAAGAAATCCAATCTCAAAGAAGTGTGTATTTAAGTAATTTAACAGAAATGTCTCATAGCACCTGAATCATTTCAGTTAAATTTACTTTCATAGAAACTAGTAAATTTTTTATTTAGCTGAAACGACTCAAACTGTATAGGTCATTTCAGATAAAATACTTTACTAAGAAACAAGACGATTTTGCATTTAGCTAAAAGGACTCAAACCACATGGGTTATTTCTAATAAACTGATTTACTATGAAACAAACCCATTTATCATTTAGCTAAAACGACTCAATCGGTGTGCGTCATTTCAGATAAATACATTTTAAAAGAAACTAATCGATTTTGCTTTTTATAGTCTGTCAAATGAAAGTAGAGACTGAAAAATCGCGGCAAATTAAAAAATTATAGAATGGCAACATCAAAACGACTATGACAAAATTTTAATAACATAATTTTGACACTTGGTAATTAATTATTTATTTATAAATTGTGTATTTAAGTGTCAATTAATTTATCACTAGGCGGTACCAATATTTTAAATAGTTAAGTAATAGTTTGTTTGTTTAGATGTTTGTAATTCTGAACGATTTTTAATGAAACTTGCACTTTGTTTTCAATCTTGCTTTGCATTTTCTGCGCGTAAAATACAATTGATGTGGATTTCACTAATCCTAACGCATTGCGGTATGGATGACGAGAAGACTCGACGTAGTTTCCCGAACGCTGCCCAACCTGGGCTGGATCCTCCTCTTGGCCTCCTTCTCGAAACTGTTTCTACCCAACTGCAGAATCTGCCCAAGGTATTCGGAAATAATTTCGAGAAGGTGGCCATGTAGGTACGACGACCGGTCCCGGATCAATGTGGCCATTGGCCACCTTGGTTTTATCCAAGTTCATGCCAAGACCGATGCGTCGTGAGGCTGAAGCTAGGCCGTCCAGCATCAGGTTCAGCTCCTCCAGCGACTCCGCCATCAAGACTATGTCATCTGCGAATTGCAGGTGTGAGATGTAATCGCCGTTTATGTTGATGCCCTTACCTTTCCAGTCCAGCGTCTTAAACACATCTTCCAATGCGCTTGTGAACAGTTTCGGGATATATCATCCCCCTGTCTCACCCCTCTGCGCAGTTGGATTGGTTTAGACTGCTGGCCCTGTACTTGGACACTCATGGTGGCGGCATCATAAAGACATCTCAACACCTCGATATAACGATAGTCTACTTGGCAACGCTGTAAGGATTCCAGAACAGCCCAGGTTTCGACAGAGTCAAAGGCCTTTTCTAAGTCCACAAAGGCCAGACACAGGGCTGATTATACTCTTCGAACTTCTGTATAATCTGCCTCACTGTGTGTATGTGGTCTATGGTACCATACCCTCCACGAAACCCGGCCTGTTTCGGTGGCTGGAACTCGTCGAGTCTCGTGGCGAGACGATTCGTGACTACTCGTGAAAAAAGCTTATAGACGTGGCTCAGGAGTGTGATGGGTCTGTAGTTTTTAAGAAGGGTTTTATTTATGTCCCTTCTAAAAAAGAGCACCACCAAACTCCTGCTCCACGCCTTTGGAGTTCTCCCACTGTGAAGGACGGCATTGAACAGGCTCTGCAGCTCCTGTATAACAGGGGCTCCTCCGGCCTTTAGAAACTCTGAAGTAATGCCGTCTTCACCGGGGACTTTTCCATTTTTAAGCTGCCACAGTGCCCAGTGTCAGTGCCTCAGTGTCACGATCTCGTCTTGACAGATGTCTGGCAGTTCGTCGGTGTATTGGCGTGTCAGGGTGGCTCTGGAAGCATGGTCATCCCTTTGGATATGAGGGGCTTGTGCAGCGTATAAACGGCCATAGAAATCCTCTATCTTGGCAGAGATCTCCGGCTTCGACACCTGACGAAGCTTAAAACGCACGATGGGAGGATCTTATTCCTCCCATCGTGCGTTTTAAGCTTCGTCAGGTGGCTCATGTCAAGCTGCTGAGTGAATACTTTGGACTCTCGGTTTCGCTCTATCGCCTCTTCATTGAAGCGTGTGTTGGAGCCCCGAAGGTCGCGCCGTACCATCTTCGCAATTCGCTTGTTCAGGTCTGACCTTTTAGACAAAGTCGCTTGGGTGGTTTCCCGTCTTCTTGTCATCAACCCGAGAGTCTCGGCCGAGAGTTTGGATTTCCTGCCAGTACGCTGCTTTTTACAAAACTTGATGCCTTCGTGCCTCAGCGTTTCGACCTGCCCCACCGTTACCAAGGCCGCTACCATGGCCAGGAATAGCGAGGCGGCCGGGACCTGGAGGCCATTTTTTTGTTGCGTCGTACCATTGGAGGGTAATGCCCATAATCCCCACAATGGGCATTTTGAATTGTTCTGCAGGGGGCGCTGCTGCCCACCCCCCGGTTTGTGTCCCTTAGTCGTTTCCTGCGACACCCACGGGGAGAGTTGGGTTGGTTGGTACTATTCTAGGGCCGACACCACACAGCGATACCGCAATGCTTGATAACGAAAGTTTTCAATCAGTGCGTCCTACCCGTCATGACCTACGGAGCTGAGGCGTGGAAACTCACGGTAGGGCTGGTCCACCAGTTTATAGTCGCCCAGTGAGCTATGAAGAGAGCTATGATCGGAGTTTCTCTGAAGGATAGGATTCGTAACGAATGCATCCGACAGAGAACCAAGGTTATCGACATAGCTCAAAGGATTAGCAAGCTGAAGTGGCAGTGGTCATGTTTCGAGAAGAACCGACAACCGCTGGGGTAAACGTGTTCTTTAGTGGAGACCGCGACTCGGCAAACGTAGTGTAGGACGCCCTCCGACCAGGTGGGATGACGATTTGCGAAAGACTGCTGACTGGCAGATGCTGCTTGCGGCAAGCTGAAGACAGGGCGCTATGGCGCTCATTAGGGGAGGCCTATGTCCAACAGTGGACTAATATAGGCTGATGATGATGATGATGAATACTCTTTTATTTATATAAATATAACTTTTATTAATACTTTTTGTCGTTTAGGTCATTTCAAATAAATTAAAAAAAATACTCCGTAATGTCAAAACCGATTTAGCAGAAACGACTCAACCCCATATTTTCCTCAATAACTGAAAAAATACGACAGTCTGTGTAATAAAAATATACTCATAAAAATAACAGTATTTTTGGTCATCTGACACAATAATTTCATTTTTTTTCGAATGCATTAACATTATTGAATCATCGTCTAAACTTTAAAATGCCATATCTCCGAAGTGACATTTTGTGGATTGAGTCCTTTCAGCGTAACTACGTCCAAATTTGAGAAATCTAAACATTCTAATTAAGGTTGTTTTGTCTCATAAATAAAAAATTATGCATAAAATATTGATGTTTTAACCGTCGTAAAATTTGGGAATCGTTAGAGATAGATAACTCGAAATTAAGGTTAGTGCACACAATATAACACGGCCATCGCTTACATAACAAAATTGCAAATGAAAACCAGAAAATTAATAATTAATACCTACGTAATGTTTCAATTCATTCATTGTATCTAATCCATTGACTTAAACTTTTTTGTTCAATAACAAATTATGTTTCACTAGATAGGATTGTTTACAAAAAACCGTCCGTGCAAAACAATTGCGAATGCATTTCGTTTTCGATGCTACAATATCAGTTTTCGTAATAAATAAGCCACTGCCCGGCCAGCCATAGATAATCCCTTGCAAAAAGTGCACGAATCCCGCGCAAAAAGCCCTCAAATCCCGACGGAGGCGCATATCGCGTTACGTGCTAATGGGCCGTGAAGATTCGCTCGTGTGAGCCGCCCTTTACCAATATGCCAGTTTTTGAAAACTGATGTTTTAATAAAGAATTGAGCATGGGTTTAGGAAATATTTAAGGTTCTTTAATGCTTACCACACCTTCTCATTTTTTATTCAAGCCCTGCGATATGAGGCAAGTTAAGAATGGGAATTCTCATACAGAGATTATAACTAATATAGTTTAATAAACATAACAAATCGACGCTTCTTTGACACTTCTTTTCTTGTTTGATTTGAGATAATGTAATCAACCGAGTGAATCACATTGTTGTCACTGCACCCGTGTTTGATTTATCTCGAGTGGCGTTGGGCCCGAGTGCCGATGGACCCCGTGAGTCGTTGGAATCCGTGGGCCACAATTACTGACAAATTGGACGTACTAAGCTATTAGAAGGCACAGTCTACTAAATACCGTGGGTAACTAGACCCTTAAGAATACTGAACCACTACTTCAATTAGATAGGTACCTAATTTTCTCGTTTTCTATGAAAATCTGCCAAAATCTAAAAAGTGACATTTAGAGCTAGATATAACGCAGTGTCCTACACTACGTTTTCCGAGTCGCGGTCTCCACTCAAGAACACGTTTACCCCAGCGGTTGTCGGTTCTTCTTGAAATATGGCCAGCCCACTGCCACTTCAGCTTGCTAATCCTATGAGCTATGTCGATAACCTTGGATCTCTGTCGGATGTATTCGTTGCGAATCCTATCCTTCAGAGAAACTCCGAGCATATCTCTCTCCGTAGCTCGCTGGTGTGGGTAGTGTAGGACGCCCTCCGACCAGGTGGGATGACGATTTGCGAAAGACTGCTGGCAGATGCTGGATGCGGCAAGCTGAAGACAGGGCGCTATGGCGCTCATTAGGGGAGGCCTATGTCTATGATGGTAACGCAGTGTATTGAGAGCGACTTTTAACGTTTTTAAATAACTTAATTTTCATTTCAGTGTATTCTTTGGGTAGGTTTTAGTTACGCGCGTCTTCGAACTAATGGTCTAAACTGAACTCTACCATGTTGTTTCTAGTAACCGAATGTTTAATAATACCAACTTGTCTTAAAGACTGAATAAACCCACGTTGAAGTAAAGATGGCTCGATTTCCATGAGCCTTGTGAATCTGTTTTCACTGCACTGCACTAACGCCAGCCGTTGAACAAACTAATTAAACAGTCGAGCATCGGAAGCCCAAACATAAACAAAACTGTTTACATTGACAGATTGAGACGCGCTCTGACAACGCCCCACAAATTGCGTTTTAATTTTTAAACTAGCAACACTGCCTCGCCGTGATTGGTCCGCGGGAGATAGCGCGCGTCATTTATTTTAATTCGGATTTGACGCGTGTCATATGTTTGACAGGCCTCGGTGTCCCCGTGTCCCCCTCTTGCTCGTTAATTGAACGAAGGGATTACGATTGTAGGCGTTTGAGAGCACTTGCCAGCGTTGGATTAGTGAGTTTGTAGTAACAACTCAATCAGATGAGCTGATGGAGACAAAATACGAGGTCCCCTGAGTGAGTTTGTCTCTTTGTTGGTTGCTCACTTATTTTAATAAATAACATTTTGTCCAATTTATGTACATATAATAAGAAAATTGGAAAAATAATGTAGGCAAGCAAATTACGTATTAACTCTATAATTTGCTTTATAGCTGACTTATTTTGTATCGTAGAACTTATTTTGTTATATATTGCTTATAATTTTCTCTGCTTTACATAGATGTTTCTTATTAAATAAGTAATATTAAATAGTGCCAGGGCTTACCCACTATAATACAAAACCACGGATGTTCCTTTCTCCAAAAATACCCATTTCAGTATACCAAGCACCTACCGTTTTACCGCAAAATGGCTGGCAACACTCAACCCTTTCTGACAGCACATCTTTCCGCCACGTTACTCCTCGATACCACTCACAATGGGGTTAAAATCCCGTGAACAACGAACACTAGAACTGTGCGTCCGTCCATTTGAAATCGAAATGTACGCACACAAAAATGTGCATTCAAATTAGGATTTAGCTCGTAAAATTTAGATGTATTTTTTATTGACTGCATTAGATGACAGAAAACTCACGGGTCTCACGTTTAAAGCTTGCTGGAAGCCATTTCGGCACTGTAAAATGTATCTAATAGTAGCGAGTTAAAACCTCAACACACACAACACATAATATTTTTATGCACATTTTTGTTCTGTGGTAACAGCGTTGGTTGATGTGTGCAGAGCTTTATTCATTTGTGCGTCCGTGAAGATTATGCATGCCTTATTGGTTTTGTATTAGTGTTTTATTTGTGTACTTGCAATAAGTGATGTTTTTAGGGTTCCGTAGGCATATAAAGAAACCTTATGTCTTCAAAGTTATCTCAGTCTACTGTATCGATCATTATTATTACTTACTTTTTAAAATAAAAAACATGGTCACCTTCTTGAAATCTTTTCCGGATACGCACACTTACCTCGGACAGATTCAGCAGTTAGGTAAACAAAGAAAATTATAATCAAATAATAGAACTAAATTAAAACTAGTATTTACAATTGAAACAGTTGAGCTGACGGCTGACTGTTGCAAACAATCTACAGATAGGTCAACTGATCCATATCAATAAAAGTCGGAAGCGTGTCCAAGACGCTGGCTGAAAACAAAAGGGATAAAAATTTCGAGAAGGAGGCCAAGAGAAGGATCCAGCTAGGATAGACAGCGTTTGGGAAACTACACCGATTCTTCTCGTGATACATACCGCAATGCTTGAAATCGAAAGTTTTCAATCAGTGCGTCCTACCCGTCATTACCTACGGAGCTGAGACGTGGACACTCACGGTAGGGCTGGTCCACCAGTTTAAAGTCGCTCAGCGAGCTATGGAAAGAGTTATGATCGGAATTTCTCTGAAAAATACGACATTAATTAACAAGCTGAGGTGGCAAAGGACCGGCAATATCTCGCAAAGAACTGACTGGTAAACGCTTTCTTGAGTGGAGACCACGACCAGACTGCAGATGCTGGCAGATACTGGAGGCAGATGTTGGATGCGAGGGGTCTATGTCCAGCTGTGGAGTAACAAAGGCACCAACCTTTGTTACTCCACAGCTGGATGATGATGATAATGAATATGATGATGAGAAATAAAATAAAATAAATAAATAAAATAAAAGACCATCAGAAATTGCAATAAGTAACTTGACCTACGTAATATAATAATGTAAAGGGTTATATTAAAAAAATTGCTATGGCACAATAGCAAACATTACCGTCAATATAAAGATGGTAGATAATTTAGTATTTACATTCGAAAAGCTAAAATTCATTCATGCTCACGAATACCCTTTTCGATATTACTTTAACATGTATCAAACCGCAGATCTTAAGGGTCCTCGATTCACAAAGCTTTCAAAAGAGATGAACAATCTATAAAGCATCACCAATACGCAATATTGACAAAACATATGTTTCCTTTTTTATCTTGCTTTTTTGTGGAGTTTCTCATTAAAAGCTGGCAACCCTTTGAAGTAGCTCTTGAGGATGAAAGGGACAATGAACAGTGGCTTTTTGTGTGAGTCAGTCGTTGTTTCATGACTTGCCAATGTTGCTACCTCAATTATCTACTTCAGGTTACTCTGAGATACCGAAATGGACACATTGATTTGTAATTTTTGCGGTGTTTTTTATTACTCTCTGTATCCGTGTCGATCAGTGAACATTTCGCTTAGCTGGAAGCCAAAATTTTTTAATTCAAAATAATTTATTCAAGTTGATTTATTGAAATAAAAACAAAATTATCCAGTGAATAAGCTATCATGCGGCGGTCAAACATCGCTTTCGCTCGAATTCCGCCAGTCATGGCCGACATGTGGCGACTTCAAAATTCGAACGCGCGTATTTTCTTTTAATATTTCTTGAATCGAAAGACTCATTAGATTGTATGTAATTCATAACGGTCGTCCGTAGTTTTTTGTCGCGGATCAAAACACTTTAGTGTCAGGTGCGTAGACTTTTAATATATTTTCGATTAAAAACTTTTGTTTTATGCAAAAAACGACACACATCAAAAACCCCCTCGGTCATTTGCACTATCATGCCTTGAACTTTTTTGACTTTATCATAATTCATTTTTAATCGCGGCAATATTACGACATTCTCTTTTCAAAAATATGACGTCTCAATACAATAAAATCGTCGGCGAGAATTTTGTGCAAAAAGTAACGAATGTCGGTATGCAATCGGTTGAATGAATCGATCAACCTAATATTTCATAACAAATTACAGATACGTCTCAATACTCGACATGGATTCGATAAGCGCCCGCCGAGAGCCTTCAAACAAAAACAAGCCTTCATCTCACAATGGCGGACAAAAAACCAGTATATCGGTAACACCATCTATACATATTAAACTTACAAAACAAACAATGCGACGTTGATTGAAACGTCCAGCAAATGACGTCCCGATTGATTCGGAGCGCGGCATTGTACTTATTAACAACGTAATTACGCCACGCTGAGATATAACTATTTATTTTTGTGTCCAAATTTATTATAGTCGATGAAAAAACAGATCAGGCTACAATGATTTGTGCTTTCTGGCCTCTATCGCGGTTTGTATCGGTTTCCATGTAGATGCCATGGGATGGATTAAAAATGTATTTGTTTTTTAGATTGTTTTTTGTTTTTACATTATACCGACATGGATGACAGGCGGGTGAGAAAGGTAAACTTTGAAACAATTTTATTAGGATTGTAAGTACGTACCCATACAGGTAAAGTAGAATGGAATAGACAGGGTTGGCATGATTAAAACAAATGGTTTTAAAACACATGTTTAAAACAATGTTTAAAACAGTTTGATTTTAAACCGTGTTTTTTATCACACGTTTAAAAACACAGATTAAAACAAGTTTTAAACATTGTATAAAACGATGAGAAAAAAACAAGCTTTAAAACTACTTTTCATTGCGAATGAATGATATAAAATGAAAGTAATATTTTTTTGATAAGTTATTTATTCAGTCAAACAAAGATCTAAGTACCTACCAAGTACCAGGATTTATATGGGTAATGGGATAAGATAACACGTATTTTTGAAACATGCATTAGATAGTATAGAATATTAAAAATTTCAATTTAAAATCAATCAAAAACAAAATTATAACAAACAAAATTACCTATATTTAATAAACATTATAAAATCAAAATTGTTTGTCAGTCAGGAGAGTAAGACAATATGACAAGATCAAGATAACAATTATTTTTTCTTTTCCTTATTAAGGTATTTAAAAACTGTAACAAGTTTTGCAGCTTTCTCTGTTACCATATAAGTGCAGAATAAAAACCGAACTTCGGCATTTTTGATTTTTACCGAATGTTCGGCCGAAATTCGTATTCGGTTCAAACCACATTCGGCCCATCACTAATTAATAAATATTGGGGGTGCTATTCATAGAATAGAATTTATAGTTTATAGGTATTTCCCCGCCGGTATAGTCCTGCTAGGAAACATTCAGGGTGCATGTAAATCGTTTAGTAGTGATTAGAGATACGCAACATAAAATAAATGTTTATCCATTGATCGTTTTTTGTCAATATTTATTTTACTATAGAAAATTTGAAAAGTCAAAAGATCTAGTCTGGAAATGAAACATTATAGGTCGAATTAATTTAAAATAATGCCCTAAACTAAAAAGGACAAAAAAAAACAAAACAAACACTTGTTTAAAACAATTTGAACTGTTTGTTTTATAAAATTAAAAAAAAAATGTTTTTTTTCCAACCCTGGGAATAGAATATACTTTGGTGCACAACATTTATACATAGGCAAGCATAATAAATAAAATGGTTTCATTTCAGACAACACATAGTCCATAATGCTGGACAGCATTCTCTACCTGCTAACCTGAGTAGTGTAATGCTAGCCCTAGTGCTACATTACAGAATTTAACAGAATAACCAGAAGAAAATATAAATACCTATGTATATCATAAATAAATACACGTATAAACAAAATAAATATACTACTCACCATAATACGAACAAATTATAGTTTGTGTATATAATTATTAAGTACCAAATTATTCTTGCGAAAGAAAAGTAATCTGCAGACATATATTGAGGATGCCTCGCGATATGAGATGGGACGATTGTTTCATAGCCGGGTAGCCTTTACAGCGAAGGTTTATGGTATCCTACAGCGCAGGCATCCGGAGTTCTACGCTGCAGAGTGCAGACGTTTCGAGTGCCGTGCAGTGCGCTTGGGTCCGTAAAGTGGACTGAAGGATTCGGAGAGGTAGTTTGGGGATAGTGGCTTACAGAGAGTTTTATAAAAAAAGGCGTAGGTAATGTGTGCAAATCTCGAAGCTTTCTGATTTTTAGCAATTTCAGTTGGGTGCGGAAGACTGATTCGTGATTGTATTTCCGTAAACCCAAAGACGAAGCGGATGCAAAGGTTTTGAAGTCTCTCCAGTTTGCAGCGTCAGGATAGCACACATCTGCATGTGTGTAAGTAACTTTAGTACTGTAATTAAATTATGTAATTAAAGCTATAATGACGTCAATGTATAATGACGACCTCTGTGGTGCGGTGGGCGAAGGTACCTGCCTGCGGCGCAAGAGGTTGCGGGTTCGATTCCCGCCTTGGGACAAATATTTGTACGATCTGCAGGTATTTGTTCCGGGTGTTCTGGTCGTTTTCTATGTATAATAAAAAAATATCTATCTATGTAATGTATTGTATTATGTACATCAGTTATGTAGTACCCATAACACAAGCTCTGCTTAGCTTGGGGCTAGATAATGCTGTGTGAATAGCATTATTTATTTATTTATATTTAATGTATTTTTAAATGACAAAACAGACAAATAGTCCTATTTAAATCATGATATATATTATGTATCTGCCTTATATTTATTTAGTTACTTAGGTATACTAGACACGTAGGTACTACTTACCTTAGTATAGCTGTTATTACCCACATGTTTTACTAAAAACAATCTCAATCTGCCTTCCACTAGTAATTTATGTTTACACTAATTATATTTACTTAATTTATATTTACCTAAAACTAATAACTTACCTCAATAAACAAATTATGTATTGAGTAATTATGACATAACGAAGAGTTTTGTCTTGTATTAGTAAGGGGGAAGGGGGCATGTTCGTCTAGCAGAGAAGATAATATCTTCTCTGCTAGACGAACATGTTCAGCATCAGCAATATCAGAATTACATATTACGTAATTCTGATATTGCTGATGCTGAACATAGGTACTTACCTACTATTTTATTATTTTCAATAAACCTAATCACAAAATCAATAAAATTCCGCCTTATCACTGCCGAAGTGGTTAAACAAACACCTTATTAAATGCGTCGATATCCGAGATCGATTCCCGGTATCCGTCGATATATCGATAGATCGGGACGTCAGTCCGACCGTACTCATTACTCGCGAGCGCGGCAGGGTGCAGACATTGTCTTGATGTCTTTCTTTCTCATTGATGTTTTACTTATAGAGAAGTTATCGGTACTGAGCCATTGTGATTCATACCTTATAAAGGTCACCTTTGATCGTAAGGTCATGGGTTCGATGCTCGTGAGATAAATAAAGCTGGACAATCCACACAGCAGCATCTATCAGTAAAATTGGGTGAGCTTTTGTTAAGAGTATATAATAACTGACATACGTACCTACTTAAAATAACAACATAACTTTTATTAAATTAGATTTTTTTGGGTCCGCCTGCGACGTAAGAGGTTGCGGGTTCGATTCTCGTCTTGGGACAAATATTTGTACGATCTGCAGGTATTTATTCCGGGTGTTCCGGTCGTTTTCTATGTATAATAAAAATATCTATCTATGTATTGTATTATGTATATCAGTTATCTAGTTAAACATAACACAAGCTCTGCTTAGCTTAGGGCTAGATAATGCTGTGTGAATTGTACAGCATTCGTTAAAAAAAAAAAAAAAAAAAATTGGTTATGGAAAAACACCCGAAAGGAACCTGTCGATTTGCAGATTGAACAATTTGTTCCGAGGCGCAATCTCCTGCGCCGCTCGGCCACAGAGGTCGTCTAAAGGTATAATGTATGCGGATATAAAATCTAGGATTCTTATACTCCTATGCCTACGTAATATTGAATTTTATTTTGTACAAAAGCGACATAGATATGTAGTTTTTTTGTTCAGTTGTTTATATTTGATGAAAAAAAAACTAAAACATCTCAATTTTGATACGCCTTCTTCTCCCAAACAATATGACTTAATACTGACTTAATTTTTGTGTTGAAAAATAAAGCAAAGGCAGGGTAACAGAACAGATTCGCCATAATAAATATTTCATGACTTGAACCGTACTCTTTTAATTAGAAGAAATCTTCATTTTTGCACTTTATGTTTGCATACGCGGTCTGATCCGTCCCACTCCTATGAACGCGAAATTCTATGCCTATCCTTTTCACAAAACGGCCTTGGAAGAGGCCCCTAAAGGGTTGTCCACAAGTCATGGCAAACGTCATTCATATCATTCAATCATTCATACGCCATTTAATTGTAAATATCCCTAAACAAATGTATTTAAGATTATTAAAGAAACTGAAACTGATACATCCAGTGGTGACCGTGCCTCCCCCGATAAAGGACGGTTTCCCATAATCCCCGCTCTTGGCAGTAGTGGTGATGGCGGTGAGGGTGTTCAATGATACACAGAAGGTACTTGCTGTCCTTCTTCTGGTAGAGTCCATTCAGCTCTTACGACATCCACGGACTAAGGGCCTATTTCACTAGGACACCATATACTCAATATTTTAGGGTAAATATTTATTTTGGGATCGAAATAAAGTGTTTCAAACATGCACCCTGCTACGGCACGGCAATATTAAATAAATAAATAAATATAATAAAAATCATTTAAGAATATTGTTTAGGCATTATCTATCCTTAATAATAATGAGATCTAATTTATTAACGCGCCTACCTATTAAATCAAATTGAAAGTTATAACAACTTCTTCGTCCATATTTGCTGCACTACAACAAAATGTGTACCGTCTCGCAACCAAATTACCCGCTGGTGGCGCAACCAGTAAAATGCCTATTCGGCGTCAACCAGGGACCTCGATAAATACTATTTGAATATCAAAACCATCATGATTTGGTGGAAATATGCTCGAAGTAGAAATCATTTTGGTACTACGTTTGTATGGACAATTTATCATCCGCAGGCAACTTAATGAATGAAGATGCGAGCGCTCATTAGGGGAGGCCTATGTCCAGCAGTGGACTGGTATAGTCTGATGATGAGGCAACTTAATGGCTGAAAGCTGTCTCCTGCTTAGTTGTTTAGATACTGACTTATCTCTTTCAGTGTTATTTATGTTGTCTTTTCTATAATCTTATGACACTTCTTCGTCGAATTTTTAGTGCTTATTTCTGAGGAATGCCACGAATTTCCCTGTTCGTTTCACCCGTGGCAGCTAAGGTGTCGCATTAAAACATTCCTGCGGCCGCCATTACGGCGAGCACGACGCCTGCGCCCGCGCCGCCGCCCGGCGCCTGCTGGACTGCTGCGTCATCGTCCCACACAGAGACTATACAGTGCGGCATGTCAACGCAAATATATATACACTAGTTAAGAAAGAAAATTACAACGAAATAATATAAAACAAATATAATTTAATTAAACTAGTATTTATAATTGAACAATTGAGCTAACTGCAGACCGTTGCAAACAATCTACAGGTAACTCAACTACACTAGTAATTATCCCCTGACAATATCGGCCTTTTTGCGGTTCTTCTGATTTCTTATAGACCTAACGGGAGCCAGTCTCGAGTGAATCCGGAGTTTATGACGGTTTGAAATTCTCTTGGAGCCAAGTTATGGACAATTGACACAGCATTATCTAGACTCACGCTAAGCAGAGCTTGTGTTATGGGTACTAGATAACATAGTTATAGAAGTAATTGTAGAGCTCTTCCTGCTGATCACTTAGATACCCCCATGATGAGTCTATTCCCCCTGGATACGAAGATATGGCATGAGGTGGGATTATTACTGCGTGACGTGTGCGTTCATGGTTTTCTGGTAGTATTTGTTTAGTAAAAAAATATCTATCTATCTTTTGTATTATATTATGTATATCAGTTATCTAGTACACATAACACAAGCTCTGCTTACCTTGGGGCTAGATGATGCTGTGTGAATTGTCCAGCAATATTTATTTATTGCTCCATGTGGTAAACCTCATACTCCATTTACGAAAAATAATATCACATCACTGAATGTAGTTTATTATTTATCGACCTATCTATACTTTTTCGACAATACATTGTGGCTCTACCAAATCATCCTACTGCCTTTATCCAGACTGTGTACAATTGTACTGACCAGTACATTATCGCTGTTTCCCACATACACTGTCTGTCAGCCTGCGACGTCAGCTTGTTACCCAAATAATAGTTAAGTGATATCTCGTCTGGTCATCTATAGTTTTGTTGTCTTCTGGCTATCAGTATACAATTTCATTCCGAGCGCACAAACAAGGCCAAACCGAGTCGATGCATAAAATGAGCGTAGGTACTTTTAGACCAGAAATAACATCACATTTAATATTATAAAAGTATGGATGTTTAAATGTTGGGATGGATGTTTGTTACCTCACACCAAAACTATTGAACGCATAAGGCTGAAATATTGCATAAAGGTACTTCTAGCCCTGGCGTATCTGGACATGTAAAATAAACTGCATTTCTAGGGCACTTACTTACTGCTTGAATAAAAATGTTATATTCGACGACCTCTGTGGCGCGGTGGGCGTAGGTCCGCCTGTGGCGCAGGAGGTTGCGGGTTCGATTCCCGCCTCGGGACAAATGTTGGTACGATCTGCAGACACTTCTTCAGGGTGTTCTGGTCGTTTTCTATGTATAATAAAAATATCTATCTATGTAATGTATTGTATTATGTATATCAGTTATCTAGTACTCATAACACTAGCTCTGTTTAGCTTGGGGCAAGATAATGCTGTGTGAATTGTCTAGCAATATTTATTTATTGTAGTGGTTCATTAGCAATTATATCACCTAGTAACGGCACTTTCCAAAAAATGTGTCAGGCCCTGTCGGCTGAATAGTGTGTTGAGCCTTATTTTAGAGCCTTATTCTACCCTGTTTGTGTAATTGTGTATGTCTGTCTGTGCTGTTCTCGTTGTGCTAAATAAATGTATCTTTATCTTATTTCAGGGACTCTTGACTCTAAACTTTAGCTTTAGAGTCAAAGTTGAAAAAAAATTGGAACTAAAATCAAACTATTACGCGATTACGCGGATGTTTGTTTCTTAGATGCGACAGAAGAACTTTGGAATAAGCTTGAGCGCCTTCAAAATCTGGCCATCCGTTTTATTTACGGATTGCGTAAATTCGACCATGTGTCTGCCTATAGATACAAACTTAAGTGGCTACCCATACGCCGGCGGCGTGATCTCCACATTCTTACCTACCTCTACTTCATTCTTTTTAGCCCCATTTCTCCGACATACCTACGCGAACGATTTGAATTCCTTGTTCCCCGCGGTGTGCCGTGTAGGACGGCAATATCACTCCGTCTTTCGAGTAGTCCTGGGGGTTCTTTCGCCGCGCAAGCAGCTAGATTGTGGAACTCTATTCCCCATGATATTCGAGCTAGCCCATCGCTTATCATCTTTAAAACCAAGTTAAAAGAGCACTTTCTACTATCATAAACATTACAAAGTTAATATGTATTAGTATAAATATATATTTCAATGTAGTCTATTATTTTACATTTATTAGGTTTATGTAATAGTTATTATTTTAATTTATGTATTTTATTATAATCATGTATGTGTAAGTAAGTCTTGTATAAAGCTTCCTACTATTAGTTTAATTATCTGTAATATCCGATGTTTGTTATTTGTGTACACTTTCTTTACCTGTTCCAGCGCCTCTCCTATAACTCTAAGGTTTGCTGGAAGAAAACTCTTATTAAGGGTTAAGCTCGCCTTTGTACATAACCTTTTAGTTAAGTTCTTATTATGTATTATTTTTTTGTGTGTACAATAAAGAATTACAGAACTATAATGTTTGTTATCTGAACTGTCTGTATGAGATAATTAAGGGTGTAGTCACTAAAATCATAATGTTTAAGGTATATTTTACATGGTACAATTAATTCATAATCCCTTTGATGGTTGGTTTTGTTAATAAACAGAGATCATCTATGAAAAAAAATATATCGATAGAATTTAAATATTTAAAATGATTTCAGCACTCGCAAAATTTCCGTCAGTTAATGGTTACGCCTTCATAATGTCATAATGCACATTTTGTATGGATTTACGTCTTCAATAGACACTAGCATCTTTATTTTCGATGCTCTATGTGGAAGAAATGTGTCAAAACAGCCAATAGGATCGCCTGGCTGTCCAATCAAGGGACCCTGTTGGTTAGGCTTAACCAGAATCAGTATTTTGTGGAATACTTACACGCCGAGCCTATTAACGAGTGGAATTATTAGTTTTAAATTTTCTCGAATGACCCTAAGATGCAGAAAAGAAACGATGCAACGTGAGCATTAATAAACCAGCTCGGAAATCACTCAGAGTTTTGAAAATCTCGTAAAACTGATGCGTAAAATTGTATTAAAACTCAAAAGCTAAGCATATCTCGAAAGAGTACCACAAGCCTTCATTAATCTACGTCAAAACGTCAAAATAACAGCGCAAAGCTCGATTCATTTCTCATAATTTAGGGTCATAATGACCGCAAGTGGCCTTTTTAATGTCTTTTATTATCAAACCCTTGTTTTTGCCAGTGCCACACAAACAATTAATGAATCGAAAACATAAAAAAACGAATCCGTCTTGCTTTTTCATCTAATTTCTCTAAGTCAGAACTACAAAGGAGTCTAGACAATATTTAGATACCAATAGAACAAAATCGTTTTAATTTTTCGAGGTAAGTAAAAGTCCTGCCGAAATCGATTTTTTTTTTGGGACAT
Source organism: Eupithecia vulgata (assembly GCA_946478455.1). Lineage (NCBI taxonomy): Eukaryota > Metazoa > Arthropoda > Insecta > Lepidoptera > Geometridae > Eupithecia > Eupithecia vulgata. The sequence continues at coordinate 1,943,538 of OX297869.1, read as the reverse complement.
TATTAAATTTTCGTGGAAAATTTGCCCAGTGTGAGTAAAAAGCAAACGCTAAGTAAGTAAAAAAGTAAGTGTTTGCCAACCAAATAAACCATTTTTTTTGTTTCACAGTAATTTCTTATTTTAAAACCTTACCGTAATTCGGTTTGTCCGTAAGCTTCTATATAAAAACATAGCCCACGCTTCGCTGGTACAAAAAACCTAGTGTGAAATGACAGTTGTGACTTGTGTCGGAATGGTAGAATGCGTCCCATCCATGGTCATTGTTTTCGTTTCATTATGTTTGGGGTTTGGTTACGGATTAGAACGAGATAGGCCAAGTATGTTGGATTAATCCGACTACCAACAGAGGAGGGTAACCGACTACCAACAGAGGACGGTTAAGTGGTAGATTAATAAGTTTTTTGTATCTTGAATGAAATCATGAAGTTGAATAAATAACATCAAACAAAGAATCTTTATGAAGAGAATAAAAAATATTTATGAAGATGGGTGGAAACTGGTCAAAAATACCAAAATTGCATAAAGGTTGTGGTGAAACCAGCACAAAAGGTTTTTTAGTCGGCCCTAACATACACATGACATATGGCGCAATAGTTTTATTGATGTTGTTGAATACTTGAATAGTATCTATTTTTGAAGGAAGTGGAGAAGGATTAAACTTCGAAGGTTTGAGGGAGCTTTAATATAATTGTGCCTTATCATTTCATTGCAGTTGTGCAATATTTTTGACTATACAGTCTGGTTGGAGCGGGCACGTCGTCACGTGTAGGGTCGCGCTAGGAGAATCCAAAGCAAAATAAGCCAAAAAGAAAAGCCTTTCGTGTTCCACGCACACGAACGGCTTTTCCTTTTGGCTAGTCTTCTTTTTAACTTTTCTTTTTGTTGTCAATAAAATCACTAGCACGGCTTCAGCGAAAACTTCGTCTCCAGACATGTTGCACGCACATTGATTGGCCTGTCAATTTTATTGGCTGAATATTATTGAAATTCTGGATTCAATAGGGTAATATAATCTACTAGCGGTCCGCCCCGGCTTCGCACGGGTAGTTATTTTAGCAATAAAGCTCAAATTGACTACGTTTTAGTTACAAATCATTTGTATGGGAAAAAGAAGGGCTATTTTTAGGGTTTTTCCAGCAATAATTCTAATTTTTCTCGCCGTAAAAACCATCCTTGAACTTCAACGAACATTTTAAAAAAAGATTTGGCCAAATTGGTCCAGGCGTTGCGTTGTTGAGTTATGCGCTTACCAACACATTTTGCGATTCATTTTTATATTATCTAATATAAAAATGAATCGCAAAATGTGTTGGTAAGCGCATAACTCAACAACGCCTGGACCAATTTCGCTAATTCTTTCTTTGTTGTGTTTGTTATTGTCAGGAGAAGGTTCTTATGAAAGAAAAAATTAAGAAAGTTGGAAACATAAATTTCCACGGGGGCGAAGCCGCGGTTCGCAGCTAGTTAACAATATTAATACTTAGGTTAGGTATATTGTTGCACAATAAAACTATTGCTCAGTATTAATGATGGTCTGTGGGTGGTGGGTCCCCTTATGTGTGAAAATTCTCGGATTCTAGTGCTTTTTTCTAATTCCACTGGTCATAATGGACTTCCTTCAACCGGTCATAAGACTGCTTGTAAAGTAGGTAGGGGTTAATCAAAAACTTACCGCAAAATATCACCCAAAAAAAGATAATTGGTTCTATCATACGTTTTCTATTTTAAACAATCATCAGTAGGAACGTTTTCATATATCTCTCGTAGGTATCTACATCTCAGATTGACAAACCCTTATTTAACTGGATGATTGGCGCTAAGAAGGTGGGCGGGCGCAGCCTCAACAGCTCAATCCCGGCTCCTGTATAATAACGGTCTTTGTGTTTGTTTTGTGCTTTTTTGTGGTAGTTTAGTGGCGCCAGAGGTAACCGCTGGTAATATGTGGCGCCTTATCACTTAGGTAGGACGCCATCATGTGCAGACCAGAGGCACAGACCCTGGGAAAGTAGTAAAAAAATGAGCTTCATCATTATTACCCAGGTGGGATGACGATTTGCGAAAGACTGCTGGCAGATGCTGGATGCGGTAAGCTGAAGACCGCCCTGTCTTCAGCTATGGCGATCATTAGGTGAGGCCTATGTCCAGCAGTGGACTAATATAGGCTAATTATGTTGATGATGAGTTTATACAAATTTTGATTTTGTAAAATATTCGTGTTCTTTTACGTGTTTTCGAACATTATATTATTATAATTTAACGTTTCAAAGAACTACGTATTTTTTTTAAATAATTTTTTGACTTGCTCATCTATTGGTTTCAGTAAAAAACAACCAAAAAACATTTTAAAAAATAATGTTACAAATTGCAAAAGTGCGTAAAATAATACAAATAGGAAGAAAAAAAATCTAATTTAAAAATATATAGTCAGTAATATTAAAAGTTGACCCTCTGGGGGTCAATAATTTCCCGCGTTCAGTTTAGTGCACAGTGTGCCGCGTGCACCCTTCATTCAAGCTTTTTTCTTTTGATGGGTAGGTGTTGAGCATTTTTATTTTCAGGGACTAAGGTTTCTTCCTTGGTGCTTTTTCAATAAGGGACTTTTTTCGCGTTTATCCTTTGATTTTCCTGATTTTAAGCAGCCAACAAGTATCTTCCTAGGAGCAAAAACGGCTTAATAAGTACCTAAATACAAATATTATAAAATGCGAAAATTATTCTCTCTCTGTTGTCGTTTCACGCTTTTACGGCTGAACCAAATTCAATGATTCATAGGCAAAGATAGGATAGAGGATAGATAGCAACCCGGCAAATTACATCTAATATTCTTTGACGAATAATATATATAATATAAATAATAATAATAATATAAATAATATTCAGCCTGCGACGCAGGAGGTTGCGGGTTCGATTCCCGCCTCGGGATAAACGTTTGTACGATCTGCAGATATTTGTTCCGGGTGTTCTGGTCGTTTTCAAAAAATATCTATCTATGTATGTAATTGTATTGTATTATGTATAACAGTCATCCCCATAAAACAAGCTCTGCTTAGCTTGGGGCTAGATAATGCTGTATGAATTGTCCAGCATTATTATTATTTTATCCCGGAAAAACATGTGCAAAGCCACGGGAAGAAGCTAGTATGCCTGTAAACCTTATACTTATCCGAACATCTTCATTCGTTTCAATAAACTCGTGAAATCGGCGAAAAGCCGTCATCTTACCACTCTGGCAACACCTAAAGCGTCAAGGGTGAGAGGGTGAAATCTCGAGGGATCCCACTTTTCAACCCCTGTTATTGTTTCAATCTCTCGCCACAAACTTCGATATAGAATTGAAAAAGTTCAGTAGATACAAGATTTGGGGGTGTATTTTTACTTTGTTGCGACGGTTTTGCTTTGGAAAGTGATTTTATGCGTGTAGGTTGGTAATGTTGTAAGCAGCGTGTTTTATGGCTGGGATTTTCCATTTGAGGAGAGCAGGGTTTGCAAATGGTTTGTATAACTCGCATTAGCTGAAAGGAAAGTGATGGAGAATCCTAAAGCACCCTAGATTCTATTTCTTCGATTTAACGCAGACTAATTTTTACATTACATGACACACTATGAATGATAGACATACTATTGAGATCTTCACTTTATTTCTTACTGAGACTACGTCCGTGGATTTCTCTCGTCCCTATTAGAAAATACATTTAACTGAAAAAATATCTGCAGATCGTACAAAGATTTGTCCTTTGTCGGGAAACGAACCCGCTACCTCCTGTACTGTGTCAATGTAACCTTGATCATTTAAGTTTTCGACATGTCTAACCAATTACCCACGGTGATTCGTCCAAAGATTCAATGTTGTCCCTTGGCTCTGCGGTTTCTAAAATACTCCGTAATGATATCACATTAGACATTAGGCTTCAGCCAAGGTTATATTTGATGACCATAGACAGAGAATATACAGTGTGGAAATTAAACTCAGGCCCTGGAGGGAAACTACTTAAAATCCTTAAGCTAGCTCATTTTACTTAAAGGAGACATTCCTTTATTTTTAAAAAGAAACAAATCTGCATTAAAATATTTTTTTAAACTCGCTTGCTTCGCCCGGGACTCGAACCAACTAAAATTTAAAAAAATAAACACTCTTTATTTTATTATACTAATCGGTAGTATTAATATTCAGGATAAAGTTTCTCTAAAAAATATTTGGTTACTGTTCACTTTTAACAAGTAAAAGACACGTAACAGTTCTGTTATCTCTCCAACACAACACGATTAGATGGCCTGCAAGAAGTCCAGACCTGACGCCCATGGACTTCTTTTTATGGGGTCATGTAAAAAATGTTGTTTATGAAACTTGCTATGAAACCGTTCAAGAGCTAAGGATTGCGGTAGAAAATGTTATCAGGGGCATACACCACAACACTTTGCTGAAGGCTACAAGAAATGAATTTCAACGGCGACTAATGTTGTGTAGCCGGAACGACGGGGCTCATTTCGAACAATTTATCAGTTAAATAATTTAAGTGTTACAAAATTGATAGTAAAATAAAGTTGATGTTAGATTTAACGATTATTTTTATTTTTAAGACCAAATGTTTGTTACAGAAACTTTATCCTGAATATTAATACTACCGATTAGTATAATAAAATAAAGAGTGTTTATTTTTTTAAATTTTAGTTGGTTCGAGTCCCGGGCGAAGCAAGCGAGTTTAAAAAAATATTTTAATGCAGATTTGTTTCTTTTTAAAAATAAAGGAATGTCTCCTTTAAGTAAAATGAGCTAGCTTAAGGATTTTAAGTAGTTTCCCTCCAGGGCCTGAGTTTAATTTCCACACTGTATATGACAAATGTAGGTACTGTCAGCTACACATTCTACCTTGAACTTTTAGAATTAACACAATAGGCAGCTTAGTAAAAGAAATAAGTAATAATGCTGGACAATTCACACAGCAAATGCCCAGAGTGCGGGTAAGCACTGTAACAAAAATCCTTAGAATTCACACAGCATTATCTAACCCCAAGCTAAGCGGAGCTTGTGTTATGGGTACTAGATAACTGCTATACAAAATACAATACACAGATAGATATTTTTTATTATACATAGAAAACGACCAGAACACCCTGAACAAATGTCTGCAGATCGTGTACACATTTATCCCGAGGCGCGAATCGAACCCGCAACCTCCTGTGTCGCAGGCAAACCTTCGCCCACCGCACCACAGAGGTCTTCAGTAAACATTACCTTTATTGTACGGGCAGGTATGGACTCAGAAGTTGTAGGTAGCAAGCACCTAATGCACTCCTACCCAGTTCCGCAGGAATGGGCTGTTCAGGTCTTCGGCCCTCACTGTCAGGAGGCTGTTCCAGCTGGTGTGCAAGCGACGCAGCGCGGCGGTGCAGCGAGCTTTTATCACAGCTGGAAACGACGGTAGACGTATACAATGTTTGTAATCACGAAACATTTCTACACAATTTATATTCTTATAATAACCCTTTCGGTTCAGAGCTCTGAGTCTGTTACTCGAAATTGAGACGTTCCATTTTTTTATGGAATTTGGTAGAACGCCTCTACCGCGCGGACATGATGTTACGCAAATCATACCTCAACAGTCGATAATGGTCCAATGCTGGACGCAGGCCTCCCCCTGAATTTTTATCTCATGGATAGTAATAGATACCTGTAACCCCATGCTGGGCATGCGGGTTGGTGATCGCAGTTCGGTGGTATATCTATTCTGCAAGAGGCGCTGCTGCCCGCCCCTCGGTGTATGTCCCTTAGTTAGAAGATTTCGGGTGGTGCAAATTCTAAGCCTTCAAAAAACGGCTTTGCAATTATATAGTTACGCAAACCATACTAATTAATATTATCCGAAAAGTCTCGTCGGCCAGACGATAATATCGAGTTAACCGAAATCGCCGCTGTTGACAGTACCTCAATGGTCACATATCAATGCATTTGCGGAAAAGTCGTGAATGTTTTTATAACCTTCTCAAAAGCTAAAGTTTAATTAAATTCTCATTATTGAGATTGCTAGTTCGTGATCTTGTGGCTTATTGCTCTAAAACGCTTTAAATTTGAGGTTTTGGGTTGCTTGGGTTTCTGAAATATTTCAACACTAAGTATTATGACTTCTTTCAAATATAAGGCCGGATGCTAAAGACGATAGACATCCAAGATGACTTCAGTGGCGCAGCGGAAGAAGAACCGTCTGCAACACAGAACGTTGCAGGTTTTGATTCCTGCCTTAGATCAAATGTTTGTTTTTTTATGTACAGTAAAATCTATCTCTTAATGTAATGTATTTTATGTAACAGGTATCTAGTACCCATAACACACGCTCTGCTTATTTTGGGACTGGGAAAATATCAGGTGAATCGACCACAGACCTAAGCCAAACCTACCTCTCAGTATAAAAGAAAGACAGAAATAAACCTACGCCTTTTCTCAGGACAGCCGCAATCCACCTGCAAAGCACTCGATAGCGTCAAGTGATGCTGCGACCTCTTTGCTCTCGCCTCGTTTCCGCGCCCGGAAGCGCCGAGCCTGCGCCGGAAATCTATGAGATTGGACCAAAATTGCCGCCATTCGCGCCCACGTCACTCCGATACCGGATAACGAGCTCTGATTGGTCGCTTGCCAAGTTGCCAACACAGATAACGATATTCCTATTTCAATTTTTGATCTAGCTCCTGGCTTGCGGTCTTTACAACTTTTTGGAGTTTTATATCGAGATGCAATAAAAGGTTTGTACACAAACGTACTTTGTGCCCAGCTAAATAAGTTTTTAACATCTATGTAATAGGGTATTTTATTCTATAAGCGCAAACATCAAAGTATATTAATAAGATGTGAATAATGAATGTTCGTTTTAGTTCATAAAATAACAAAATTAATTTTAAAATTCAATCTAAGGTTTTTGGATTTTTATTCTATTTTAACATCATGAATTAGTAGGCTTCAATGTTATAAAGGCATACGGCAAAATATGTAAACTAAAAAGTATCAACTGTCATCAGCAACATCATCGCATTTGCTTAGGGCACACAGATAACTGACGTCATGACCACAGAGCATATGGCGTCCACTACGGCCAGTGTTTTCGTCAGATTTTAAACTTAAAAATGTACATTCTTAATCCAGTTTTTGGCACACTGATTGAATAAAAGTTAAATAATAGATCCAGGCGATACTTTCCAGAAATACATTGCAAAATATAAAGTTGAAAATATTTTGTAACAATTCCGCTCAAAACCTTCTCCGATAATAAGATCTAACAAAATGTAGTCCGCGTTGTAGAAGAAATAAACCACACCAACTACAAAATGAAAAGAAATCTATCAAAGCAAGACGTCAACTAGTTTCATATTTTTGTTAATGGTTTATTAGCACTTAGAATCTAATTGAGACACTTTTAAACAAGATTCGCCAAGTGCGAGTGTAACTCGCGCGCCGAGGGTTTCAAACATTTGCCAATTATTTGGACAATCAATTTTCTGAAATATTTTAAAAAGTATGAAACTTACAGAAATTTCAAAAAGTGTTTTAAAAAGGCCAAAACGATACCTTTCATTTGATACCCCACATGGGTAGGTACCCCCTTTTGAAAAAAAATCCCCTTTTTTGACCATTTTTCAAAAACTATTATTATTACAGACTTCTCTATATTTTTCCTGTAAAATATAGATTGATATCTACAAACGCCTAGTACATTGTACATGGATCGGTCTGCAATCTTCGGAGCTAGGGGGGGGGGAATGGTCAATTTTTCGTCTTTTTTTGAAATATTTCAAAAAGTATGAAACTCACAGAAATTTCAAAAAGTGTTTTGAAATGGTCAAAACGATACCTTTCATTTGATACCCCACATAGGTAGGCACCCCCCCTTTTGAAAAAAAATTCCCCCCCTTTTTGACCATTTTTCAAAAACTATTATTATTACAGACTTCTCTATATTTTTCCTGTAAAATATAGATTGATATCTACAAACGCCTAGTACATTGTACATGGATCGGTCTGCAATCTTCGGAGCTAGGGGGGGGGGAATGGTCAATTTTTCTTCTTTTTTTGAAATATTTCAAAAAGTATGAAACTCACAGAAATTTCAAAAAGTGTTTTGAAATGGTCAAAATGATACCTTTCATTTGATACCCCACATAGGTAGGTACCCCCCCTTTTGAAAAAAAATTCCCCCCCTTTTTGACCATTTTTCAAAAACTATTATTATTACAGACTTCTCTATATTTTTCCTGTAAAATATAGATCGATATCTACAAACGCCTAGTACATTGTACGTGGATCGGTCTGCAATCTTCGGAGATAGGGGGGGGGGAAAGGTAAATTTTCCGACTATTTTTGAAATATTTCAAAAAGTATAAAACTTACAGAAATTTCAAAAAGTGTTTTGAAATGGTCAAAACGATACCTTTCATTTGATACCCCACATAGGCAGGTACCCCTCCTTTTGAAAAAAAATTCCCCCCCTTTTTGACCATTTTTCAAAAACTATTATTATTACAGTCTTCTCTATATTTTTCCTGTAAAATATAGATTGATATCTACAAACGCCTAGTACATTGTACATGGATCGGTCTGCAATCTTCGGAGCTAGGGGGGGGGGAATGGTCAATTTTTCGTCTTTTTTTGAAATATTTCAAAAAGTATGAAACTCACAGAAATTTCAAAAAGTGTTTTGTAATGGTCAAAACGATACCTTTCATTTGATACCCCACATTAGGGATGTAACGAATGTCAAATTTTCGACATTCGCGAATGCGAATGCGAATGCGAGTATTCGATGCTCACATTCGCGAATGCGAATGCGGATGCGAATGTTGGTATTTCGAACTTGCCGCCAACTTCACGCACTGTTTATTGGCGCGCGCGTTGTCCAATTACCAACGCTTGCTAATAGCTATCTTCAACTACGTACGAGTAATAATGTTTATTTCATTCATTCTTGACATTGACAATTCACAACCTTGATAAATACAAAATTTGAAACTGATATTGGCATAATTGTATCAAAACAGATGCAGAGCAAAAAATAAAAGGAAATGAATCGCTTGATAATTGCTATCTTCGTCTACAAATCGCGTTACTATAATTATATACCTATGATAATATTTTTATCCACACATTTGTCGGTTGGAGTTGGATTTGTTTGTCTTTTTATATGTTATTTTGGGAAAAATGAGTGCCTCCATTAAAACAATGAGTAAAATTTAGACCACGTTTAGACTTATTTTACTTAGTAGATGCGGAACATGCAAAATGTAAAGTTATAAATATATTAATAAATAGGGGTACTGGTTTAAAAGTCACACGTTATGCGTTAGAAAGAAAGTTACAGCCCTTCTAAGTCAGAGCCCAACTACAAATCTCAACCTTTCATATACCTAACCATTTCATTAATATTTTGAAAAAAAAAAATGGCCACTTCGTAAAGTTAAAAGACACTTAAAAAACTTCAATTCTCTTTTCCTTTGGGGGTGTAATTTCCAAAACTCCTATGCTTAAAATTTAAGATTTTTAGCTTATGAGTTTTGGGTTTGGTGTAACTATAAAATAACTGTTTTTTTTAATATTTCTTATATTTATATTTATTTATTAACCAGTATAACATAATAATGAAAAATAAAAGACGGCCTTGTCCTAGGTCCGCCAAAAACAAACCATAAATTTGTCAAGTGGTTCACGCCATTAAAAGGTTACCTTAACCCCTGGGTTAGAATAATCAATACATTGTCATTCAAAGCAAAGGCTAGGCTATTTTTCGATCCTACAAATTAGTTCCCATGGGGAAAAAAATAAACATTAAACGTTTAGTTTCTTTAATTTCGTAGAAACGCGTGCAAAGCCACGGACAGACACTAGTCACCCAATCAAAGTCAGTTCAACATTTTTTTTTCAGTTAAGTTTTTAAACCTTTGTCAGAGTTTCTTACAAAGTTCCTATTAAAGTAAGCAATAAGAGTGCCGTAATAAAATATAGTAATAGCCATGATGATTGATTTTGAGACTACTCCTTGATATTTTTAAACATCTACTGAAAAGAAAAAAAAACATATTTCTGAGAAAAAAAACATGGATTTTGAAGGTGAAATTAAGTTTTTGAAAATATAATTTCAATTTCGCTCTAAAACGCTACAATACTCGTGGCGACTGTCTATGACGTCACCGATGCACAAATTTTTATGATACAGAATTACCATAATATTTATTATTCATTTTATTTTTTTTATTTTTTATTTTTACAAATAAGAAATACAATCAAATGATAGAAACAAGTATTAACAATATTGTCAAGAAACAAAGAAGCAAGCTATTGATTGAAGAAAGTCATACGTTTACCATTACTTATTTCTGTGGTTATTCTGTGCCTTCCATTTTACTTTGTGACGACATGACGTCATGGTTCTGTATTCTCTAATTGGTGTTCAACGTGTCACGGCAGATTATTGTATTTTGTAGATGTTATTTATGAAAACAATAATTTATCTTGATCAAAATACAAATTATAATATGCGTTTTGTCATGTATGGCTCTGATAAAATTTGGTAAATACAAAATAATGTTGCTTTTTTGTTACTGTCATCATCCCTTTTTACGAGATGTGCAGTTTTTTTTTTTATAATTCCGCATGTAAAAGAGAGCAGTTTTTTTTTAAATATATTAGGTACGTTTTTGCCCCATCAACATTCGCCAAATATTCGCATAGATTTTGGCGAATGCGGATGCGAATGCGAATATTGAAAATCCTGCGAATATTCGCGAATGCGAATGCGAATGCGAATATTCGTTACATCTCTACCCCACATAGGTAGGTACCCCCCCTTTTGAAAAAAAAATCCCCCCCTTTTTGACCATTTTTCAAAAACTATTATTATTACAGACTTTTCTATATTTTTCCTGTAAAATATAGATCGATATCTACAAACGCCTCATACATTGTACGTGGATCGGTCTGCAATCTTCGGAGATAGGGGGGGGGGAAAGGTCAATTTTTCGACTATTTTTGAAATATTTCAAAAAGTATGAAACTTACAGAAATTTCAAAAAGTGTTTTGAAATGGTCAAAACGATACCTTTCATTTGATACCCCACATAGGCAGGTACCCCTCCTTTTGAAAAAAAATTCCCCCCCTTTTTGACCATTTTTCAAAAACTATTATTATTACAGACTTCTCTATATTTTTCCTGTAAAATATAGATCGATGTCTACAAACGCCTAGTACATTGTACATGGATCGGTCTGCAATCTTCGGAGCTAGGGGGGGGGGGAATGGTCAATTTTTCGTCTTTTTTTGAAATATTTCAAAAAGTATGAAACTTACAGAAATTTCAAAAAGTGTTTTGAAATGGCCAAAACGATACCTTTCATTTGATACCCCACATAGGTAGGTACCCCCCCTTTTGAAAAAAAATTCTCCCCCTTTTTGACCATTTTTCAAAAACTATTATTATTACAGACTTCTCTATATTTTTCCTGTAAAATATAGATTGATATCTACAAACGCCTAATACATTGTACGTGGATCGGTGTGCAATCTTCGGAGATAGGGGGGGGGGTATGGTCAATTTTTCGACTTTTTTTGAAATATTTCAAAAAGTATGAAATTTACAGAAAGGGGTTTGAAGATTTTGGCCCTAAAATCAGCCGCCATTTTGTTTTTTCTTCAAAGTCGCCGCGCACAATAAAAGTTATATAGTTGGACAGAGGACACTAAAATAAATAGAAAATGTTCTATAACATAATGTCCTAAAGCGTCAGGTTCCTGAGATATTCACAGATGAAAATCACTATTGCTCTAATGAATTTATCTACGTTTACTGTTTTCATCAGTTTTCACGTTGCCTAGCAACGTACCGATTGATGATTTTGAGTATCTACCTACCCAAAGATCCTACGTTTCGCTAGAATCTTTGCTGCCTAGCTATTATAATATGTAGGTATATTGTGAAGCATATGCCGACAAGAAAAGAAAAAACAAATATTACTGATTCAGAAAGTGTTTATTAAAATTAAAATGTGGTAAGTAGGTACTACAATTAATTACTAGGAAAATTACATCAGGCCAATCAAATTTTAATGTTAGTACGATCTACAAATATTTTTTCCGGGGGTTCTCGCTATTTCTATGTATAATAACAATATCTATCTATGTAATGTATTAAGTATATCAGGCTAAGTAATCTGGTATCACTATCTGGATATCAGGTTAAGTAGGTATATCTAGTACCCATAACACAAGCACTGCTTAGCTTGGGGCTAGATGATGACGTGGGTGGAGTGGTCCAGCATTATTTATTTATTGCCCATTTTCATCAAAAAAAAAATCTATCTAAGAAATCAGCAGGAGGCTGAAAAGGGTGTTCTTGATGCCGTGCCCATGAAACGAGTCCAATCTCTAGTTTATACCGAGAACGAAAAGCGCGCGCATATTTTTTTTAAATGTGGTGAGAACCTCATTTTACTTAGAAACCATGACAACCTGAGTTTGAGGTATAGAACCTCTTTCATGCCATGGTTGGTTTTAGCACAAGAAGCCTCCTTCGGTAGGTTTAAATAATTTCAGCACCAGTTTTTTTTTCGATAGTCTACCTTGCTTGATGTCTGTAACTTATTATACCTACCATTAAAACGCAGTGTCTGTCTACAGATGTAAAGGGGTCTTGGAGATTTTTACCCTAACATCGGCAACCACTTTGTTTTATTATATCGCCGCGCACGATGAAAGTTACATACTTGGATAGAAAACACCAAAACAAATAAAAAATGTTCCATAGTATAACGTCCTGAAGTGTCAGGTTTCTGAGATAATCACAGATGAAAATAATTTTTTTTTTCTTTACATGTAAATATCTCGGAAACCTGACGCTTTAGGGCATTATGTTAGAGAACATTTTAATTTGTTTTGGTGTCTTCTATCCAAATATATAACTTTCATTGTGCGCGGCGATTTTGAAAAATTAACAAATTTTAGGGCCACCCTCCATACAAAAATCTTCAAACCCCTTTCAAAAAGTGTTTTGAAATGGTCAAAACGATACCTTTCATTTGATACCCCATTTGTCTTCCTAGGTCTCTTTTGAAATTTCAACATCAAAATTTGTACTGAAAATATTCATTTTCATTTTTCATTTATTTATATATTTTTTTCTTAAAATCAGTAATGGCGCACGAAATGTATCATTATTTCAAATTTCAAGTTAATAGCTGCAGTAGTTACTGAGATATTCAAGAAAGAGCGGGGACGGACAGAGCGAGACCATAAGGGTTTCAAAACCGATGTTTGAAACCCTAAAAATCGGTGGCCCCGATTATTGTTAGGTTCCGGTGAAAATATCAAAAAATCTTCCATCTCCAATTATCTTCTAATTACTGTCCATTATTATATACATGACACTGGCAGTATTGTTTCTAACAAGATACATATTGCCATTGATGATGGTGATTCTTTATCACCATCATCATCATCATCAATTAGATACTTGTTTTTGCATGAAGATACATTACCTGTGCACTTTTTACCGCATATAAAGTACAAGAACTACATCTAAGCTGAATATCAGCTCGAGCCGATCAGTAGTTTTGGCGTGACACACATCCGACACACGACGTTCACAGACATCCGAACTTTAGCATTTATAATATTAGGTATTTGATAATCTTAGCTTAGGTACTTACCTATCTTTTTTTTTAATTATAAATAATTCTTTATTAGGTTGGTATTCACCAAAAGATAATGGGACAATTGTCAGCTTCGTCGGGTAACTTTGATGTGTGCAAGTTTTTGTAAAAAAAGACATATAAAATGTAATTGTTCAACTACAGACTGTTCACCGCCAGGAAAGAAAATTACATTCAAATAATAGAATTAAATTAAAACTAGTATTTACAATAGAAACCATTGAGCTAACTGCAGGCTGTTGCAAACAATCTACAGGTAGCTCAACTGATTAGTTATGAATCAGCTGTCAAATGTAGGTAGTGAGGTTCCTTTGCCGGCGAAGTTAATTCCAAACTCATTGAATGAATGGTGAATAACAGCGCAGTAAGTGTCAAACCAACCATAAAGCAGCAAGGTGAAAACTCCTTTGCTATCAAATAAGTAAGTTCTAGAAAAAGCTAATCAATGATATAAAGTTACCTGAACCTACCTTATGTGGTCGGTTGGGGGCTAAAGGGGCTAAAGAACAATGTCACAATCATTGAAATGCTTTTTACTGGGCAAGCGATGTTTTATGGGCAAATTATGTGGAATGTGAGCAAATGTCGCCGTGGCCTGGCCATCGAATCGGCGCTCTCGGAGTGCTGGAGCAGACTATGGCATTGATACATTCAAAGTAACCATCATCATTAGTATAGCTATTAAACATTTTTTTTTACTTTTATTTTTTTTTAGGACGCGAGGGTCGAATACTAAAAATAGCGATTTATGTGCACACAGATCCTCTCCGCGGGTTAATGGAAGAAAAATAGCACTTGACTCGGAATATCAAAGCGTTCGTAATTTTTTTTAAACGTAAGCCTGTAAATTTATCAATAAACTTTGATAACTGTTCAAAACTATTTTATTGAACACTAATATTTACAATTGAAACAATTGAGCTAACTGCAGACTGTAATAAACAATTTACAGGTAGCTGATCCATATGAGTATCAGTCGGAAGCGTCCCTAACAACGAAGATGCTATAGTATTTCATCTTAAGATAAAATATCGCTCACCATACAATCACTATGAGCCATCCATCACACACGGTTAATATAATATATAGTTTCATATTACGGTATCTTAAGACACTGAGCAACAGGGCGACTGATGCCTTGCTATGGAAATACATATGTTAACAAATACATGTGACACATTCGCCGTTTTTCAAGAGAATAATACCATAATATATATTATCGTATCTTAACTTCAGTGATACCTTAATATGCTATATTATTTTATTGTAAGCTATCTAAAGATAAAATGTTAAAGAATCTTCACCGTGTATGACGACCTTATTACCTAACAAAAATTCCATTTTGTGCTGTCAGTTCATACCATGGTTCGTACCTGGACTCTATTCTCGCTTATAACATACACCTCTTGTAAACTCCATACACCAGTACTTTTAGAATTTAATTCACTTTTTACAGCATTTTGACTCTATTATGACTTAATAAGCAGCAACGTGTTAATATTAACCGAACCAATAATTTAAGTATTATCATAAATGTCAAGTCGATAGGGTTAAGTAACCGCTGCTCTAATTGCAAACTGCTAACTCGAGGCAATCGTGCGCATGATCGTTAAATTCATTTATAAAATCGTGTTCTGTATTATAGATCATTTTATTTTTGCTTGAAAATAAGTATTTTGTAATTATTTAGTTTAAAATTTGTGTTGTCTGTGAGCTTTTTTTTATATGTAAAGGAATAAACGTTATTCATTTTTGATGTTTGTTGAGACTATTCTCAACCATGTTGGTGTTTAGAATTCATAATCATAATCATTTATTAATAATTAAAATTAATAAAAACATATTTTACTACAATCGATCTAACTATTTCGAGGTATTAAAATTTGTCTGGATTTATTACTAATCTCAATAAAATAACCATGAATTATTTAGTATTAATTACTAATTTGAATTGATTGAAGGAAAAAGATTCAAAGATTCAAAAGTTGAAGACAGGGCGCTATGGCGCTCATTAGCCTCCCCTAATGAGCGCCATCTATGTCCAGCAGTGGACTAATGACTGAACAAACTTTCATAATAACGGCCTGAGTTCTTTGTTGAATGTATGCTCCGGACAAGTGGTATGACGTCCTGCGAAAGACTGCAGGCAGAAGCTGGATGCGTCATGCTGAAGACAGGGCGCTAGTAGGGAGGCCTATGTCCAACAGTGGACTAACATAGGCTGATGATGATAGTGATTACGTCCAGGTTTCATCACGACACGGCGACGGCGCCGCCGCCGTGTCGTGATACACGTGATACACACATAAAACGTGTTGTTAACAAGAGCTCCTAGGCAGTTCAACCTTCAAAAGGTACATGTTCAAAATGTTGACTGAGTTACTAGACTGTGTGGTGATCTAGTCACCTAGGTACTTGAAATTCAAACAATGTCCAGTCCAGTCCACGTAAGTACATTTACTTGAAAGAACTTCCTTTGATCTATTAACAATTTCGCGTTTAGGGTTCCGTACCCAAAGGGTAAAACGGGACCTTCCAATTTCAATAGGTTTTGACAAGGATTATCAAGGTGTACATTATTCGGCCGTGCAATAAATTGTCGTGCATTATAGTGACCTGTTCATACTTCTGATATTTTTCACAATCATAGTCAATCGTTTTGTTCTGTCAGTTATTGTTCTGAGGCTCACTGCTCATCATGCATCATCAAAGCTAATAAACTATTTTATAGTTTTAAAATATTAACTTGTTATTTGACAAATAATAAATAGACCAGTGGTAGCTGTAATATGCATAACTAGTATGTATTATGTAGTCATCCAGACTAGGCAAGCTCGGATCATCATCGTAAAAACCCGTCAGATCTGTTCTTCTGCGACATTTATTGGTCCAATAAGTCAAACAATGATGGAGTACGCTATTGTTTCAAACTAATTATACTTTGCCAAAAGGGAATGACAAAAAGCTATCAAGTAGGGGTATGTGGTATTCCGTTAAGGTATCACTTTGTCATAGTGATTGTGACGATTCAGGTTCTACCTAGGACTGTGCTAAATTTATGTTAGGATTTAAGTTTTGTAACTCAGTCATAGTTAGATTGATTACCTGCGATAAAAAAAAACCCTCATCACTGAATTCTGACGACCTCTGTAGCGCGGTGGGCGAATGTCTGCCTGCGACGCAGGAGGTTGCGGGTTTGATTCCCGCCTCGGGACAAATGTGTGTACGATTAGACATTTGTTCTGGTCGTTTTCTATGTATTGTATTATGTATATCAGTTATCTAGTACCCATAACACAGGCTCTGCTTAGCTTGGGGCTAGATAATGCTGTGTGAATTGTCCAGCATTATTTATTTAATTTACACTTAATTGCTTTCCGCATTCGATTTCGTTCATTCAATCCTTTTCAAATTATTCAGAAATATTATTATACATTCAGCATACGCGAGCAAGACCAAAGGCATCAATAAACAAAGCTGCCATGTATCTACGAAATCACGATATACATGTAACTCTTTGACATCGAAGAGGTACATGTATACATGAATATTTCAACAGCTGGACATACGCCTCCCATAGCGCCCTGCCTTCAGCTTGCTACATCCAACATCTGACCCTGAGTATACCTCTCTCAGAGGTGACAACCGCTGGGGTAAAAGCGTGGCCTTGAGTGAAAACCGCGACTCGAAATTAGTGTAGGAAGCCCTCCGACCAGATGGGATGACGATTTGCGAAAGACTGCTGGCAGATGCTGGATGCGGCAAGCTGAAGACAGGGCGCTATGGCGCTCATTAGGGGAGACCTATGTCCAGCAGTGGACTAGTGGGTAAAGGCTGATGGTGATGTACCTACCGCTTCAATGTCGTCTTCGTCTTCTTTAGATAACGACATCGAAGAGGTACATGTATTCGTATTTACATGTCAGCTTTGTTTGTTGATACCTTAGGTCCGAACCTTTGGTCTTGCTCGCGTGAGCTCATGCAGAATAGGTACTTGCAATTCTAAATGATAGAGCTGCACACAAAATTATAATATTATATTATTATTATAGTATTGAGTATAAATGGGAAAATTAGAAATTTTGATGTTTGTTACCTCATTACGCGAAAACTGAACGGATCGGGCTGAACTGAACCTTTGCACTCATAAGATTAGACCTGGATTGACATATAAGCTACTTTTTATCCTGAGTAAACGCGGAGAGTCCGCGGGCAGAAGATAGTATTCTACAAAAGCTTAACTACATGTAACCTGAAAAATAACCTTTAACAAGCAAGTTCTTTTTAGCGCGTCCAATAAGCTTGTACTTGATTGGTAGTTTTAATCAGCACATTGATAGGACTCTAACATCCGTTATGGGATGACATGACGGCGCAATATCCGAGCCCCGGGCTCCGGGGCACTGGGGTACCCCGCTCCTGTGGGGTACAAGTATGAACTTCTATTATATGGTATTCTCTCGTTAAGATTTTGTTTAATTCATTTTGATCAATGGCATCGTTGTTTCTACCTAGAGTTACTTTCACAAAAAGTGGAAAATTATAAGACCAGATTTGATATTTTCATTTCATTTATTTATTCCATTTTGATACATGTTATTGTACACTAGGAAAAGTCATAGTGGTATACATGTTTACAAAATAAATAAAATTATTAAAAATATTAGGTACATTAAATTTATACAACTAGTAACTAGGTAACCTACATAAAGAACTTTTCCGTCAGAGCTTCGTCAATTATCATAATAGGATTTCAACAGTAAAAATAATCTTATTTTTTTGATAAATATATTTCACCAGCCAACGTCATTATTTCTAATTCTTTAAACTTAGACCTCCAAGAATCCATTTTATTCATTTGCAGATATTGTAAAAGTAGATAATTACAATTAGAAGTCGACGACCGCATCCCGGCCAGTAAATAATATGTACCGTAAAAAAGGTACCTACACTACACGCTACAATAGAATTGGTGTACTTTCAACTGCCGACCTCTATAACGCGGTGGGCGAAGTTCCGCCTGCGACGCAGGAGGTTGCGGGTTCGATTCCCGCCTTGGGACAAATATTTGTACGATCTGCAGGTATTTTTTCTGGGTGTTTCCTATGTATAATAAAATATATCTATCTATGTAATGTATCGTATTAGATATATCAGTTATCTAGTACCCATAACACAAGCTCTGCTTAGCTTAGGGCTAGACAATGCTGTGTGAATTGTCCAGCATTATTTATTAAATTTGTACCAACAAAACATTACGATTCTGGAACAAACTCGATTCTAAATTGTGTCTTTGTCCCCTCTAGCCGCCGGCTGTAGGTTACTGTGCCTTCCTCTGCACAATCCCCCGTCCCCTATAATGTGAGTTCTCTGACGTGTACATAACTCTGTTACATTTTGAGCATAAGCGCTGCTATTCATATTTAAAGATTTTTTGACGCAAATTTTCTTTTGAGCTTGTGCAATGATCGGGTTTCCCCTAGATTTTTATAACTTTGGCCCCCTATGGCCTTAACTCTAGTATAAGTGACGACCGATGTGGCGCGGTGGGCGAAGGTCTGCCTGCGACGCAGAAGGTTGCGGGTTCGATTCCCGCCTCGGGACAAATGTGTGTACGATCTGCAGACATTTGTTCAGGGTGTTCTGGTCGTTTTCTATATACAATAAAAAATATCTATCTATGTATGGTATTATATTATGTATATCAGTTATCTAGTACCCATAACACAAGCTCTGCTTAGCTTGGGGCTAGATAATGCTGTGTGAATTGTCCAGCATTATTTATATTTATTTATAAGAAGAAGAAAGTGTGGTGCTTTTTCAGTCTTTCTAGATGGGCAGAAGTTTCAAGCAACCTACAAAACACTTTTATTCGGTTGGTTACATTCTTTTGATGATACAGTTTAAATAGAAACAAAAAAACTGCAACAGTTTGCAGTTGGCTCAATGGTTTCTATTGTAAATACTAGTTTTCATTAAATTCTATTATTTGATTGTAATTTTCTTTCTTAATAAAGTACCTTTATGAAAATTGGAACATATTGCTCAATGTTTCTCTTTCGTGAAAACCAAAAACATTTATTATTTTCGGATTCGAAAGTTAATTTTATATACAAGCTCGTCTTATTTTTAGGACTATGAGAATAAAAGAATAGATAGGGCACCTTTTCACTAGTGCATTTTGTGCTAGAGACTAGTACATGGCTAGTCTTCGTTGAGTGAGATGGAGGCTGATCACCGTGGCCGAAAATTTTGCAAACAGGATAATCAATTATTAGAGGTGGGCGAAGTTCTGCCTACAACGCATTGTAGGCAGAACTTCGCAAACCTCTAATAATTGATTATCCTGTTTGCTAAATTTTCGGAAGTTGCGTGTTCGATTCCCGCCTCGAGACAAATGTTTAATAATGCTGTGTGAATTGTCCAGCATTATTTATTTCTTATACTTTAGGGACATCTTAGGTAAAATTATCCAGAATTGTAAAAAAAAACAATACTTTACAATCCATTGCTCTTAAACACCATAGAAGGTGTTTTTCATCGTCTCAAGAGCGGAGTTCAATAAGCAACGCCAATACGTCAGGCAGACCACAAAGACTTGACGTATCAAATACTCCAGTTTATTTGCGCACGAGGGTGGACGCCAATCGAGATTATTGAGTTTTCCGACATAAAGACAGACCCTTCTGGCAAATCACTTTACTGGTGGGCTGTGGTCGGAGTGATGGCGGGGAGGAGAGCGGAGCGAGTAGCGGGTGAACGGAACTTTACTGGAAACGCTTGTTATCGTATTATGAAAGATGCTATGCTTCTCTATGACATAATCGTAGCATAAATCTATGACTAAGCAAGTTTTCATAATACGGGCCATAGTATTGTATTCTTCTGTCCGCATACACCTTTTGTTAGTCGAGACCTAATTTCCCTGTTTTGTGGTCCAGACTCACTATGAAACATATGGCTCGTCTAACATGAGCACAAATGATCGGTTCCCTACTTAACTTTAAGGTTTTTCAAGTTGTCTAATTTCACACTTAATGTCTAACTTTAAATTAGGGGCCGAATCCTGCTAACCAATCTCTTTATAATCACAGAATCGTGCGGTGTTATTTTCACGAACAGATTGATAGATTGGTTTCAACTTTGACACTTTGATACAGCTCCTTCCATCTGTAGTTTCTTTCATCAAAGGTAAAATGCCAAAATGTGTCTTCTGAGACGATACCATTGTTATTAGGAAGCAATTAATTTAGTGAAATCAGGATCCAGGGCTGGAAAAACTTATTGAGTTTTCTTACAGTATCACATAAATTTAATAATAAGTAATAATAAATCATTTATTTCTATAACGAAGAACAGTTCAAGATGTAATAAACTTATTCTACGGTCCATAGTCATAATAATATATGCCTTAAAATTAACATAGATAAAGTATAAAAACTTAGTTATTGATGTCGTAAATCATTATTTTATATTTTAATTATTACATTTATTTTAATTTAAGTGGTGAACATATATTTAAATAGGATAGTGATTATGGATAGCTAATTTCATTTTCAAATTGTCAAACATCCATAACTTCTAGGACTCCTTGGCAAGCTGTTAAGCCCCGGCAATCAATATTTTTATTACCCTTCTAAATCGCCATTACACGCACCACACCCACCCTACTCGCTGGAACCAGGCAGTCGCGGTCGAGTCTGTTATGGGAATTGTATGAGGGAGGAATCTCTTTACGGTTCTATTGCGGAAATAATATGCTGAATGCAATCTAAAGCGGAATGGAAAACAAGCTGAGGCTTTCACATTGTTTTGAGAATGGCGTACTTGAGATTAAAGTTATGTTCAAGCTTTGACGTTTTACCCGAACGCGCAAGGAGGGTTATGTTTTTCGAGAATACAGAGTTACTTGTTAGTAGACCCGATCCTTTCAGGACGTGATAGTAGGGTTCAGTAGAAACAGAAACCAATTTGACTATGAGGTACCCTATTCTAAAGTTAAGCCTCTTCGAGATATTTGAATTTTTAATATTTTCAGTGAAAGTGTCACCTTGAAGTAAAAGATTGATGATATTTTTTAAAAAACGTCTCTTTTTATATTTCAGTGTTTTTTGTAAAAAATAACTCACTAAATCAGAATAGCCTTTGAAAGTCTAAGAAATAATGGTTAACGCTAGAGCCGGTAGGCCCTAACGTGTTGTATTGTATATATGTATTTATAAAATGGAGTCGTATTTTTTTTAGTAACTGGACTAGTGAACTGTGCATGTAATGCGGGATTTTACACGACTGGCCAAAAAAAGAGAGTTATGCTTTCTGGATGAAAGTAGGTATATGATGTCAGCTTGACATTTGATGCTTTTCTATTCCTGAAAAGCGTGCTGAAGCTTTATTTGTCTGTTGTAAGGTTAACAAATAAATATTGACATATATTAGATAAACCTGGCGATTGCCAGTCCTAGAGAAATTTAAAGCCTATAAACAAAAAAAAATTTAGATTTTGACTCACTTTTGACTCGTAAAAATGATAATCAAGATTACTTGGAAGAGAAGTATGCGGCCAAAAGTTCTTTTGCTATTTTTCTTTTAGAAATCTCTAAATGGGACGAATCAGGAGCGTTTCAGCATAAAATTTGAGTTTCTTGTCTCGTCCACTGGATTCGGTTCGGACCAAAATGGGTCTTAACTTTGAGTCCGTGCCTTTAAGGCGTGTATTTAAAAAAACCCGGAAGATGTGTCTTATTATAACAAAGATTAAAGTTACCAAAATGACTTTTTACCGCATTTAAACTCACAATTTAGAAAACGAATTTACAAAAATTCATTCTTAGCGAGTAACTACGTAATAAAAAGAACCCCCATTCAAAATTACTCGTAACTCTTGTAGTTTCAGAGATTTCTTGCTGAGTCAATAAGTATCTTTTATAATATTTCAATTTAATGAAAACGAAATAGAATTCATCCACAGAATCAACCTGCCTTATCAATATTATTTGCTCTTTTCAATTGATTCAACTCTAAAGTTTAAGCTACCCTTACAGCAAATTGATCTCTATTTACACTGTGTTCAAGGAAGTCCCATGAGAAATCCCATGCATCGCCTAAATGTCGACTTACACGCTCGACACTCCGCCTTTGACAAATAACGCTTAATTGAAACGGGAGAGGCGGCGCAAGCCATAAGACATTCATCATTTACTATGCAGGATAAAAAAGAAAACAGTAAGATCAAACAGCACCCTGAGAGTTCTGATCCTGTAAGTTTATCTTCATCAAATAAAACGTAGGACGCTCTCCGACCAGGTCGGAAAGACTGCTGGCAGATGCAGGATGCGGCAAGCTGAAGACAGGGCGCTATGGCGCTCATTAGGGTAGGCCTATGTCTAGCAGTGGACAAGTATAGGATGATGATGACGTATTGTGTGACATGATAGTTTTTGAAGTCTGTTTAGAGCTTTACACCAAATTCAGTAAAATGCGCTGAACTCGTTTAAAGTTTATCTTTGAAAACTGTGTTCATCTTATATTGAACGCGTTCGATTGCAACGTGAATTGGATCTAAGTGGAATACAAAATAAGAGCCATGACTGAGATTTTTTTGTCATATTATAATTATTAAAATAATACAAAGAGCAAGTGCGCGTTTAAATCTTTTCCATGAAATTTAACTTCGTAGCACCTCTACGAAAAACGTAGCAATATTTTTGTGCTTATTTTGGATAACTTTCCTTATCTTTAATTATATAAGTTATTATTTTGAAAATAAGCTTTTAAGTAAATTTTTGGCTACTTTTTCTATAGTTATTACTATCCGACCTGTTCTAGAAAACATTTGCAACAATATATTAGTTTAATAAACAAAAATTTCACTCTTTTCCCTTAAACCTTGGACCACACAAAACCCGTCAGGGATGCTCAACCCCGGTGCAATAGGAGTGTTGCCTCTAACAACAACTTTCGTTCGTCACCCCTGCCTTCGCCGCCGTTAGCCTAAATAGGCCTCTTTGCCTATTAAATGTTTTCTTTACGAATAAAGGAGTTTACTGTTTGAAGTGAAAACAGTTTTCCATTCTGTCTAATTTGTCGAGAGCTACTTAATGTAAAATGACAGTTCAACACTGTAGACATGCATTGCCATAGGTACAGCGGGGCAATGCAGCCAGAGCGTCTTGGGGACGCGAGCGACTGGACTTGAGCTATCTCAACTGATCCATATTAATGTAAAATGACAGTTCAACACTGTAGACATGCATTGCCATAGGTACAGCGGGGCAATGCAGCCAGAGCGTCTTGGGGACGCGAGCGACTGGACTTGAGCTATCTCAACTGATCCATATTAATGTAAAATGACAGTTCAACACTGTAGACATGCATTGCCATAGGTACAGCGGGGCAATGCAGCCAGAGCGTCTTGGGGACGCGAGCGACTGGACTTGAGCTATCTCAACTGATCCATATTAATGTAAAATGACAGTTCAACACTGTAGACATGCATTGCCATAGGTACAGCGGGGCAATGCAGCCAGAGCGTCTTGGGGACGCGAGCGACTGGACTTGAGCTATCTCAACTGATCCATATTAATACCAGTCGGAAGTGTCCTATTTTATAATTTAAATAAAACTGTATATGTAGTTATGGATCATATATCAAATCTGTGATTTTGTTTTATTTCCCACTTCTTAGAATTAGGATTTTTCAAGTAATAAAACTAATTTACCGGAGGTGCGATATGACCCGGTTTATATCAAAGTATATTTACATTTAACTATTGGGTTTTATTTAAAGGAAGGCGAGAGTTTTTACGATATGCAAATATTTGTCTCGGGTGTTCTAAGTATTTTCTATTTATAGTAAAAAAATATTTACCTATTTATTAAGTATATCAGTCATCTAGTACCTGTAACACAAGCGCTGCTTAGCTTGGGGCTAAATAATGGTGTTTTGAGTTGTCCGGCATTATTTTATTCAAAAACGTCTTAAGTAACGACTTTTTGACAGATTTTCATTGACAACTGTCCATCAAGAGAGTTAATCTGAGTTATTGTGTCTCAAGAATGAGTTAATAAAGACGGTTGTGTTAAAAGTAAAAATAATTAACGTAAAAAGTATATAAACAAACTAGTACTTTACATAATTACGAATATTTGGATGTATGGATGCTTGTTATTTCTTCACGCCAAAACTACGGACCGGACAGAAATTTTGCATGCATTTAATTCTATGCCTGGAATAAAACATAGGTTACTTTTATCACATAAATTAAAACGTTTCCATAGAAACAAAGCATGCGAAGCCGATTGCAGAAACTAATAAAATATACTTAGTAAGTAGATGCGTTATCATTTTTTAAGTAAGGGCCTCATGAAGAGTGAAGTTTATTTGACGTGTTGACGGGTGGTTAGTGGTCAGGAGACGACAGTTTATGGGTGATGGTGTCCTGACCACATGCTCGATGCCTGACCACAAACTTCTTGGGAACGACACTGCAAATAGGTTTCTTTCTAGTTAGCTTGATAGATGTAGGTACTGTACTGGGTCGCATTTAAAAACCGAGTACTTTAAAAACGGACGAAATGAGTTTTATTTAAATAAATAAATAAATAATGCTGGACAGTTCACACAGCATTATCTAGCCCCAAACTAAGCAGAGCTTATGTTATTGTTATATTGATATACTAAATAACTGATATACATAATACAATACAGTACATAAATAGGTTTTTTTTTATTATAAATAGAAAACGACCATAACACCCGGAACAAATACCTGCAAATCGTACAAATATTTGTCCCAGGGCGCGAATCGAACTACTGCCCGCGGCTTCGCTTACTTTTCAAGTAGCCTATATTAGTCCTCGGTATACCTTCAGTTCAGTCGGTTAGGCGTGAAAATGTGACAGACAGACAGACAGTGGAAGTAAGGATGAGTGTGGACGGATAGCAAACATAACTGAGCGCATATTATTTGGTCGATTCAGATTTATTGGTCAGTTTATAACTCGTTAATATTTTCGTCGCACACGCCTCGCTATAAAAGTACCTATTTCTTATAGGCGATCTAAGAAAAGTCGGAGTTCCTTATCAGACCCTTAAGAGTCTGCTCAGGGAAAAAACGAGGGTCAAAAAACATTTACTCAATTAATTGAGTAAACGTTTTTTTTAAGTCTATAGGCCGGCTTTTTTTAAGTCTATGTTTATAGGCGGTTTTTAGGCCTTAGTTTGACCACAATCTCACCTGATGGAAAATGAAGATGTAAGCGATGTATCACAAAGGTCTAGAAGATACCTATTCACTCTTGTTTTGAAGAGACCCAGGTTGTAATTGACCGGAGAAACAGCAGCAGGGAGCGTTTCTCAAACCCCAGCGGTAATGATGATGAAGGTGTAGGAAAGCCGTTTAGTGCGAGTGGACGGTGTATCACGAGGCGCGGTCACGGAGGCACTAAAATAGAACAGAGAAGAAGAACCACTAAAATAGAACATTTTTATACTATCAATAAGTACCATAAAATGCATTTAAAATTAACATTTTCAAGTTGCGTGCGTAACTTGACGAAAATGCAAGACTCAGTGGACGCTGTATTTCTGTGGTCATTGCGACAGTTGGATGTGAGAACTGAACAAATGCGCTGATGTTGCTGATGGCAGTTGATACATTTTAGCTTGCTTACACAGCCGTATGACATAATAACATTGCGCCAACATTGGTGTTGAAAACTGTGAAACTAACTTTAAGACCAAGCTATCTCAATAATTATTTTTAACATTTTTCTCTAAAGCATTAAAATACCACAGACTTTACTGGCGGCTGCGTAAAATACCGAGTTAAATTGTCTAAGGTAAAATACCATTGAGCATACGCACAAAAGAGATTCTATACCAAATCTCATCAACAAAGAAGAAGCACTCAATCGACTCCATAGCGCCATCTGTCCAACTCTCCCTACAGGTATTCTATTGTCAAAATTCGCGTGTCCATCCTGATGGATACTGTTTTTGATGGATTAGGGATGTCCAAGATGACTAATTAGCAATTACCCACCCTCGAGGCGGATAACGGTTGCTAGATAGGTTTTTTATTGGTGCACGTGTCATGGTTTTTTAGCCACGTGCTTTTTAAAGATATTTTTAGTGATTTTTGAGGCTATTTCTTGTTTCAGAAAAAAACAAATTTATTAAATATCTACGAGACAAGAAATCGAATTATTTGCAAAACTTTGACCTAAAAAAAAAACAAAACTTTTGGTGCATATCATAGTAACAAATCCACGGAAAAACTTCTCCGATAAGAAATCATCAAAGTAAACCGTCAACTACTTAGTTTCCTCTATCGTTTCTAACATTGTAATTAGGTATTTTCATATTAATATTTTGTAACGTGTTTTCGCAAAGTTACGATTGAATATAATAAACTACCTATAGATTTGTATGCTGTAGTGTTTTCTTATTATTTTAGTAGTTAGTAACGCTAAATATTAATTACATACTTATACTTATGTACTAATTTCTAGTTTAAAATATGGATGAAGCTGTTCTACTAATAACACAGCTTCATTGTAGCTACCACGGGAGATCTGTCTCCCATGGTAGCTACAATGTAACTTTAACAATCTTAACTTTATTTGTTACTAATATTTTTTTAATAAACGATTTTGTAATTTTTATTTGTATTATATATAATACAAATATTTAATGTTATAACATTAAATATTTGTTTCAACTTATCTATATTATTTTCACCGATAAAATGACTTATACGTGATCGATGTTATGAATGGAATCGTTCATAATATGGTACGTAAATAATTCCATAGAAATGTTCTAGAAGATAATATGACTCAAGACATAATGTTTGAGTCATAGATCTAAGTTAAGGAGCTTTATTTTTATTGAGATTGACGTTTGTGTCAACCTCAATGGTGGAATAGAACAAAGTTATATTTTTAAAAATAGAAGCGGAAAAGGTTGAACAGTTACAAGCTGTCAAAGTGACAGCGACGGCGCCTGGAATCTGAGATGGAGACGTCAATAGGCCTACGTTTGGATAAATAAAGAAAATAAAACAAGTCATCGGTTGATTTGGGATATAATTTGAAGGGTGTTTAACTGTTTACTGTTTAAAATGTTTTGTTTTCGATTCTGGCATTTAGTAAGATTTGAAACAGTATTTTAAACAACGTAATTTTCTTCATACATACAAAACGACTTAATTTACTTATGGTACGTAAAGCATCAGCGAACCATTTCAAAATTTTGGTATATAGGATTTGATTTCTTTAAAATTGTCGTACTTATTAGTAATAGGTAAGTTATCGATGTATACGTAATAAGTTATTACGTACCTATACATCGATAACTCGAGTTTAACCTCGGGTTCCTGAGCTTGTCCTAATCACTCCAAAGAGGTTTATCTCTGTCCCAACATGACTAACATAGTCATTCACTATCCTCATTAGCTAACGATACGTTCGTTTGTTTGAGTTGCAATTAACATGTCCACCCAACGCACATCACTACTAAGCTCTAAAAAAAGAAAAAATCAAAATAAGCGTTCGATTTTGACAGCTGCTCACCGATCCTTTTAAAAAGTTACCAATCATGCCCTATCTCTTTGGGTATAACTCTCTATTGGCTTGTAATAAGGTTTTAAATGAGAGTTCTGAATTTAAAACAATGAATAAATTAATGTTGTCGGCCAGTAATAATCGTCTGTAAGTGAATACAAACCATAGACAAACAGTATAATCCATTGTAAGGTGACGTTACCTTTAATATTTAAGATGAGATGATGACGGTTTGAAACTTAACCCTACAGCCTTATTTGAATATTCTATTTATAGTATTGCATGTTAATCAGACAGACGGTTTTAAAATAAATTAAATTTGTCAAAGTAAACATTGTCTAACCAAACCACGATAAAGTTGAGGTGTTTAAAAAAATATTTACTAATATTACTTATTATTATTTTTATGTAATATTTATACACTTCCAAATAAGTTCATCGTGGGTAATTAAGAACATAAAGTTACCTTTTTCCGTTAAAGTTTTTATTACAAATTTTTCCATCACCTTCAGTCGTGTAATTTTATTCAAACACGTGTAAAAATATAATCAAACAAAACAAGGTTGTCCCTGCCCGTAAATAGAAATAAAGAAAACACATAAATCCATAAATAAACGAGGAAAACCATAAAAGAACATTTAATTAAATAGGCATCAAGTCAATTATCAATTTTTACCTTTTTAAGTGAAGTTGATTGAGTAATTATATAATGAATACTTTACACGTTTCTGTCTTGGATGAATACGGAAGGTGACTTATTATTATCCTTAATAAGTATTCCAGTCTCTATCAATTTGATTGGTAAACAGAAAATCTCACTTTTAACAAACTAATATCATACTAATATTATAAATTTGATATATATCAGTTGAGCTACCTGTAGATTGTTTGCAACAGTCTGCAGTTAGCTCAATTGTTTTTATTGTAAATACTAGTTTTAATTTAATTATATTATTTGATTGTAAGTAATTTTCTTTGTTAATAAAGTTTATATTATAAAGCCGAGAGTTAATGTGGATTTTATTTTGTAACCTAGGATGTCCAACATAGCTTAACTACTTCATCACGATCTTCAGCCTATGTTAGTCCACAGCTGGACATAGCTGACATAGGCAAGCTGAAGACAGGGTGCTATGGCGCTTATTAAGGCAGGTTTGTTTGTGTCAATTGAATAGACTCCGAAACTACTGGACCGATTTCAAAAATTCTTTCACCTTTAGATTATTTGACCATTATATATTATGTATTATCCCTGATGAAAATAGTCTATAGAATATACCCGTGCGAAGCCAGGGCGGACCGCTAGTTATACCTGAACGCGAAAATTTTAATAGATAGACGATTTATTCATTATAAGTAGCTTAAATAAATTAGTTACAAAACAGTGCCTTATAGGTTAGGTTTGCTTATATTTCTTAATTTTTTTTAAACTTCTGTAAGGATTAGGCTGAAATATTGCATAGCTGTAGGTCTACGAGTAGACCTAACTGGGTTTTTATAGCATAAATCAGTTCCCTATAATAGAAATGGTCTTCAAACGATTCTATAGTCAGTTTCAACGTGTGCGAAGCAACGGGCAGAAAGTTTTAGTAAATAAACCACCTATATTTGTGAGTTTGGGTACCTACCTATCTCGTAGCTTAGTACCTACTAAACAGACTAGTAGTGGAAACTCATCTGTAAATAGCCCTGAGTTTAAGTAGTGTACATTTAATTCTCATGTACGTACTTACTAAAAATTGTCTTCTTAATTTGTAATTTTTGTAGCTGTAAGTTTTCCGAAAATTGGAAAATAAAATAAATAAATAAGTAGTTATTCTGTGTTCATAGGTATTAAAAGAGGTTTATTCCGAGGATCACGTTACTGGTGATGATGATGATGCCCTCCTAGCCTTATCAGCCTAATCCTTCTATTTTAGGTATCACTTCAGTATAAGTACCCAGCTAATTAGTTTCAGCCTAATTTTATTTGACTTTATAGAGATCAAATTAAAACAGTTTTCATCGAAAATTTAATAATGTCACAAAAAATTTCGATTTCGGCAGGATCGAAAATTTGCTTTTTTTTTATTTGAAAAACATTTTATAGAAACTGTTTTACAAGTAATTAAAATAAATTTCTTTAATTTAGTAAAGTTTGAATTCAGTTTTGTTTCCTCCATAAATAATAGAGGTACCTAATCATAATAAAGGAAGCATTACAGAAGCTAAACCAAATCTGCCTAAATCTCGGGTAATCCGCCAAATCTGGGGTAATCCTAAACACTGTAGGAATAAATGGAAATGAAGAGATTAGTAGAAAGAAAGTGTGGGAATGATTTTGTTGCATTTCTTATCAGATCATCACGCAAATTTACTACAATGTGGTACATGTAGAGTTAACAGAACCGGAATCTCTTTTGTTGTTCTTATCTTGAGCCATCAAAATTGCTTTTAAAATTCGTGATTAATATTTTAAAGATGCTGTGCTAGATATTTTACTTCTACTAGGTTGGGTGTTTTAGCAAAAGAAAGGTACTTGAAGATTGCTTTTCGAAGTTTTAACCTCTCCGCCGCTCACTAGGGTATTACACCCATTTTTGGAAAGTGTTTCAATTAGATTCTGCAGTGCTAGTGATCACTAAAAAAGTACAAATTTTTATTCCATCGATACCTTAGTGTCATAAATATGCATTTAGTTGCGCTCGTAACTTGACAAAAATGCTGGACATATTGGTCTGTGGTCATGACGTCAGTTGGTTGTGTGGTACCTTTACAAATGCGCTGATGTTACTGATGACAGTTGATACTTTTTAGTTTACCCACACAGCCGTATGACATAATAACATTCGCCTACTATTTCATGTTCTAAAAATATGGAATTTTTAATTTATTTTAATTTTTATTCGTTAAATTTATGAAATAAAACGATCATTTTCCGACTACTTTATGCATTAGCTATCTCAATAATATATTTTTAGATTTTTATTCATATATACCAGGTGGGATGACGATTTGCGAAAGACTGCTGGCAGATGCTGGATGCGGCAAGCTGAAGACAGGGCGCTATGGCGCTTATTAGGGATGGCCTATGTCCAGCCGTGGACTAATATAGGCTGATGATGTTGATGACTCAAATAGAGTAAAGTACCCTATTGTATACAATCATACAATAGCGACTCCAAGCGGGCCGTACGCGAATGAAGTTTCTACCTTCTTTATTTATCTTTCGAACTCTATTTTAAACTATAAATGGTTAAAGGTACTTTAAGTAAAATATATCCCATACTGCTAGAACCTTAACTTTGTTACCAATAAATGACCTGAATCTATTCAAACCTGAACAAGATTGTTTAAAAAAAGTGAAGTTGTTTTTTAGTTTCCTTCCATGCCCCAATATTATTAACCCGCCTACAATGCAATTCCGTCGTTAATCCCTGTCTCATTGAATTTAATTTGCGTTCTCGAGTTGCGCACGCGATCTCAGTGTGCTGTAGCTGGATATTGGTGAATTAATCATTTATGCACCCAGTTACTGATTATATACATGTGACACTCAAGCACCAAGTAGGGACGATTCAAAACGAATATCAACAAATGATGTCTCTCGGTGGTCAGGACACACAACAAAATTTAAATTCATATAAACCATTGACTGATTCTACTGTCTACAGACTTGTAGAGAGTAAACTCAGTGATGGTGATATCAAAGGTGCCTCTCGCATACTCTTCTCTAGTGACACGATGGCGCCAAATAACGATGATACGCTCATATCTCTTGAGAGTAAGCATCCACCCGCAGGGGTCGATCTCCAACTCCCCGATCCACCGCAAGAGAGTGATGGCGCTATGGGCACGACCAGCCAGGACGTGCTTAAAGCGGTCATGTCTTTTCAGAGTGGCTCTGCCGGCGGCCTCGATGCTGTGTCTCCACAGCATCTAAAAGATCTACTTTCTGGCGGGTCTGGCCATGCAGGTGAAGTCCTTCTGGAGGCCTTGACCTCTCTAATCAACCTGATGTTGTCAGGCCGAGTCCACAGCGAGATCACAGAACTCCTGTACGGTGCAAATCTTTGCGCACTAAAAAAGAAGGATGGCGGCATAAGACCCATAGCCGTGGGCACCACTTACCGCCGCCTTGCGGCTAAAGTCTGCTGTCGAAAAGAAGCCGACTACCTAGGCGACTATTTCCGACCAATTCAGTTAGGCTTTGGTTCGCGAGGCGGATGCGAGGCCGCAGTACATTCCCTTCGTACATTTTTGAACCAAAATTATGGGGAGGTAGTTCTGAAGGTAGACGTCAAAAATGCCTTCAATTCCGTAGACAGGGGCGCCTTGCTAAAAGAAATTAAAGACAAAATTCCAGAAATTTACCCTTTTCTCTGGCAGTGTTATGGTTCACCCTCAAAATTAATTTACAGGCACAATGTCATTTCATCCGCTGTTGGCTGTCAGCAGGGCGACCCTCTTGGTCCGGCCATTTTTAGCCTTGCGATCCAACCAATTATTCAACGTCTCCAATCCAAGCTAAATGTTTGGTATTTGGATGACGGAACTCTGGGTGGAGAGGTGAACACAGTTTTTGATGATTTAAAAACCATCACTCATGAATTTCAAAAAATTGGTTTGGCACTAAATTTTTCAAAATGCGAGCTGTTTATTTCGGACTCTTGTGTAGATAAAAACAATATCATTGGTAAATTTAATAGTTTGGCCCCCAACATTTCAATTGTAGATAAATGTTCACTTCGACTCCTTGGGTCACCAATTCTTGATGAGTCTTTTCAGCCATTTGTAGATGAGAAAATTCAAAATTTTAACAGAACTTCAGACAGACTTCTCAAAATTAATAGCCATATGGCTTTTACAATTATTCGGTTTTGCCTGTTTGTACCTAAATTTACATATTCTTTGAGATGTTGTCAACTGTGGAAACACAGCGAGCTCTTGGAAGGCTTAGACAACATAATAAAGAATACTTTATCATCGGTTTTGAATATATATTTGGATGACAAGGCATGGTCGCAGGCCTCCCTGCCTGTAAAATTGGGAGGCTTAGGTATACGCAAAATTTCAAGTGTAGCCCTACCAGCGTTCTTGTCTTCTGTCTACAGCACTAGTTCCTTAGTTGAAAAAATTTTAAAGCCCTCTCATTTGGTTATACCTGGAATTTCATTCAAAATTTCATTTTTAGACGAAGCTCGATCTGCTTGGCATAGTGCTTGCCCCGATGCTGCTCCCCCAAAATCTCTTTTGTCCCAACGGCAATGGGACGGGCCTCTGTGTGAGTTGACACGGAATTGTTTGTTACAAACGTGCTCCAGCTCTGCAGATCGTGCCCGTCTTCTAGCCGTTTCTAAATGGGAGTCAGGACATTGGTTGCAAGCACTTCCTTCATATAACACTGGCACTTTATTGGATCCCGTAACTTTCCGTGTCGCAACTTGTCTTCGGTTGGGTGCAAGGTGTTGCGCGCCTCATCAATGCCAGTGCGGTACTGCTGTCGAACAGCTCGGTCATCACGGATTATCGTGTACTAGGGCTGCCGGTCGGATATCTCGTCATGCCAGCCTGAACGACATCATCCGGCGGGCCTTTACCACCGCTAACGTACCAGCTATTCTCGAACCGAATGGTCTGTTGCGTGACGATGGTAAGAGGCCTGACGGCATGACTCTAGTCCCATGGGAGTTGGGGAGGCCTATTGTGTGGGACGCTACATGTGTCGACACACTCGCGCCTTCCCATCTTCCTAGGACTTCCGTGAGGGCTGGTGCGGCGGCAGATTTAGCCGAAGATCTCAAGAGGCGCAAATATGCAGGTCTCGACAGAGCCTACACATTTGCTCCCCTTGGAGTCGAGACCCTAGGTTCGTGGGGTACCGAGGCTCTCCGGGTTTTCAAAAAATTATCTGAGCGTCTGGTCGAAGCGACGCGTGACCCGAGAGCTGGTGAGTATCTGGCACAGCGCATCAGCATTGCTATACAGCGGGGCAATGCAGCCAGTGTCTTAGGCACGCTTCCAACTGGTATTGATATGGATCAGTTGAGCTACCTGTAGATTGTTTGCCACAGTTTGCAGATAGCTTGATTGTTTCTATTGTAAATACTAGTTTTAATTTAAATTTGTTATTTGATTGTTATTTTCTTTCTGAATAAATGTATATGTACAAATGATAAAATATAAACATTTCAATATTCACACCAATATACCAATATACACAAACACCCACATAATATTTAAATTACTAAAATTCAAGCTAACCTCAACAAATCTAACTCAAAATATAGACATTTTAAATAGTACCCAAGTTCATAGATAATATTTTCAAGTTTAGTAGTTTAGTTTTAGTATTTCAAAGCATTTGTTTAAATATTTTAATTTTTGTGTACCTAGAACAAGAAAGTTCAAATATTTTTTTTTTTATTAATATTTTTTAGTATTTTTCTACTTACGTAGAGAGAATGTAATTGCAGGGAGAAAAAATATATTTTAAAGGTAAAATATAATTATTATTATAGTCAACGTGTAAAATTATATAATTTATTTGACTTATTTTATTATAGTGTTTAACTTTACAATTATTTTCGTTTCAGACATTAAAATTATAATTTCAATTTCAAACTCAATATAAAATTGTATTATCTTGTTTTGAGTTAATTTAAAGTTGTATAATATTTTTGATTATTTAACGAATTTATTTTGAAATTTTTTTTGTAAATGTATCTTACGAGTATTTTTTTTTACTTGTACCTATTATTGTTATAATAAAAAACTTGAAACTCGTGGCCATTTCAAACACTAATCATGGCTATCATTTTTCGGGAGCATATAATAAAACCTTTTAAACATAGGTATTCTAAGGCCTTAGAATGTTAACATTTACACTTACAAATTATTATTTCCGTTGCGTGTATTATAGGTAAAAAAAAATAAAGAATGTAATACACTTACCTAATAACTTCTGACTACCTTTGTTTATTTACGCATTATAACATTTTATCACGCATTAGCAATATCTAATCCTTATTATAAATTAATGCTAATTAATAGTTGCTTACTGCAAGTCTTCAATTACTATAACTTTAAACACCTGCCAAGCTGAACTGTTATACATAATTTAAACTTTAGGGTAGAGTATTAATAACAGATAAAATTGAAAAAAAAATAAAGATGGTGTTTTATTAATTATGAATTTAAGCTGGTTAACAATGAACCTAGATTATGTGATTGTCTGTGATAATGTTGTGTTTACGAAAGGAAGGTTTACACCTTTCTTGAGTTTTATAATAATTCTCACTTCGATATCTGTTTATATAAATAAATAAATAAATAATGCTGGACAATTCACATAGCATTATCTAGCCCCAAGGTAAGCAGAGCTTGTGTTATGGGTACTAGATAACTGATTTACGTAATATTATACATTACATAGATAGATATTTTTTATTATACATAGAAAACACCCAGACCAACGGAACAAATTTCAGCAGATCGTACACAAATTTGTTCCGAGGCGGGGA
The DNA here is from genome assembly GCA_946478455.1 of Eupithecia vulgata. Lineage (NCBI taxonomy): Eukaryota > Metazoa > Arthropoda > Insecta > Lepidoptera > Geometridae > Eupithecia > Eupithecia vulgata. Next base: position 1,907,790 of record OX297869.1, on the reverse strand, counting down.
TCGAACCCGCAACCTCTTGCGTCGCAGGCAGACTCTCGCCCGCTGCGCCACTGAGGTCGTCTATATAAAATACGAACATCAATTTCTGTTCGTTAGTCTCGCTAATTCATAAAAACGGTTTGACCGATTTCATTTATTTTTTGGTATTCACACCAAATTTTATGTTACCTGAGTGGTTAATAATTTTAGTTTTACCTTCTTTTCATTTCCTATCTCAATTATGCTATTATTATTAATTTAGAAATCAGCCGCAAGTGAGTCTGACTCATTTAAGGTTCTATATCTAATTCAATATCTAATTTTATGTGAACGGTTGTCCGTAGCTAAACTAATTAAAACCTTTACATTTGTAGGTACAGTAATTTATTCCACGCATATGTACAGTTCATCAATATAAAGAATGTAATATTACAAGACTTTTCAATTAACGTTTGTAGTGGTACATTACATCCCGTATCTTTTTTGTCCGTTCCCGTTATTTTAATGAAAACTATGAAATGAAGTATTGTAAAGGCAGTACATATATTATCTAGCTTAGTAATATAGGATTAACCATTTAAGTTAAGTTTTCGATTAGCCGCTTGAAAACTAAAGAGGGGGTAATTTTATAGAGTTTTTAATCCATATTCGAGTTTTTTATCCTAAATTTTTATTTCTTTTACAGAGTAATTCTGTTTAAAAGTAGTATCATTAAAAATAACGCTGAGTGGGTTAAAAGATAGATAATATTGTCTGAAAACGTTTGCATCCAATATTTTGTCGTTTTAAAAAATTAGGTTTGACGTCTCCGTAGAATGGACAGTGTGAAATAATACAATAAACTTTGATTACGAATATAATTTTATTAACAATTTTAATTTAATGACTGTAATGTAAGTCGATATCATATTTACAATTTGCATTTTGTTTATAATACATTTTTACAACTCTACCGCTAAGCTAGCACATACATGTCTAAAATTTACAAAATTAAATAATGAAAATGTCTAAGCAAATCTTGATAACTACAATACCATAGATGTGCATGTCACTGTGCGTGTTTTTAAAATAGGAATGCTGTTGTAGCAAGAAGGTTTAACGTGAAAATTCTTGATACTTTCTTAATTAGAGTTGCGATTATAGATATATTATATTCTCACAATTACTTATGAATCTTCTATCAAAAGGCCATTTGCATTTCAATTAAAAGGTAGTAATGGACCATACAAAAAATACAATTATAATATCTCACATATTATGGTCTCTACATTTTAAAATTTGAAAACTAAATTCATAAAAAGAAATATCATTAAGCTAAAACGCATAAAAATTATCTGATTACCTATATAACTATCTCAAAGATGCTAAAATGGCATTAGAAACAATGATTTGAGATGGGCATGACAATGATGCCTGTAATTACTATGGCGTGATCATTGTTCCAGCGATAGTCAGTATCAATGACAATCGACAATTATATCACTTTATCATGATTAAAAGTATCTAAGACTGGCTACAATACATTATTGTAACTATAAGTTATCAGCTCGAGAAACGAGGAAAAATCAAGAATGCGTAGAATAAAATACGGTAGGTATTTGAAAAAACCAGGTATCTAATCAGAAGTTTGTCTAGGCCTAAATTTAAAACAATTTAATTCAATTTTTAGCCTCATAGCCAAGTCAAAAATAAAAAAAATATTCTTAAAAGAGTAAATATAGTTAATGATTAAGCCTCAGTAGACTTGGCAAGGAACAGAGTCGATCGTGTCAGGTACAAACCTACAATCATAGCGTTACATATATCTCATCAACGTAATATCTACATTATTTATAATAATCTTCACATACCTATAACTAAAAGCTGATATGATAAATAAAATCTATATTAATGGTAGAGTAGATCTATAAATATTTCGGTAGAAAATGCTTTTCGACAAAGCCTTTCACGCCAGAAATTAGGTTGGCAAGTGATCAAATAAATTATGTTAAAATCTGAATAGAGAGGAGCGTTAACTAAATTTAAAAATTAACCCTGTTATACCTGAAATATTGAGCGATCTCTTGTTACATTTAGATTGAAATCTAGGTGGAGGCCCATCGGCCGCCGTGAGCGGGGCCTATCGACCTTATCAACAATGTGTACATACCTGGCGAGACGCAGGCAAGCCCTCGGCGCACTATCACACTTCAACAACCAAACAACAGACCGGCAACTCATCACATGCATCACGGATTTCGCTAAAACTAGAATAATAGATAACTCGTCGTCTATATTGCAATGTCGTCACGGAGAACGTCCAAGATCACGTTACTAACACTATCAGTCTGTGTGCACTTGCGCTACTCTTCGTCCACGTTGATGTCCGAGTCGACGGAGTCCTCGTCGTAGGTGGAGGAGGAGGCGAAACCCCGGCCCAGCAGCGCCGAGCGGTTCTTGGCAGCCGCGGCGCGGTCGCGCTGGCGCCGGTTCTTGAACCAGTTGCCGACCTGCGTGGGCGTCAAGCCCGTCGCCGCCGCCAGCTCGCGCTTCTTGGTCGGGTTGGGGTACGGGTCCTGCAGGTACCACTCGCGCAGCAGCGACCGCGTGCGCTCCTTGAAGCAGTGAGTCTTCTGCTCGCCGTCCCAGATGGTCCGCGGCAGCGGGAACTTCTTGCGCACGCGGTACTTGTCGACGGGCCCCAGCGGACGGCCCCGCAGCCGCTCCGCCTCCTGGTAGTGAGCCTCCAGCCACAGCGCCTGCAGCTTGGCGTGGCTCGAGCGCTGGAAGCGATGCCGCTCGAGGATGGCGTACAGCTCGCGGTGCCGGCCCGCGTGGAAAGCGACGACGGCGCGCGCGCGCAGCACGGCCTCACAACGCTCCAGCTCAGCCACGTTGGGGTGCGCCACCGGCAGCGACCATAGGAAACGTGCGAGCCGCTCTACGTCACCGCTCTCCTCCAGAGTCTCGCACACCGTGGCCACTTGCGAGGCGCTGAACGAGAGCGTGGGCAGCGGCAGCAGAGGAGTCGGGGCTGCCAGTTCGAGAGAGTTGATCGGAGGTGTCGGCGGGTCGCTGCAGTTGGCAGGCTCGGCGGCGCGGTCGGGCGCGGCGGGCCCGCAGCGCGCCTCGAGGATGCGCGCGTGCAGCGCCGCCGTGGTGGCCTCGTCCCAGGAGCCGCGCATCGGAGCGAGTGTGCGCGGCGGAGTCGCGCGCGATGTGACGCCCGGCGCCGGCGGCCGGGGGCGGGCCGAGCGCGCGCCCCTCATTGGCTATCGGTTACCGCGCGCGGGGCGCGGCGGCCAATCGCAGGGCGCGCCCGCTCGGGGGCCGGATGGCTCCGGCCGCGTATCCGACGGGCGCGTTTAACGAGGGCCGAGGGGCGCGGCCCCCCCGCGCCGCCATGATCCGTCACGCACACCGCCGCGCCGCGTTGCTGCCGCGCGACACGCCGTGATCCCGCGGGCCCCGCGCCAACGCTGAGCCTCGATCGATTACCTGCAAACCCGCAATTAATAGCCTCCATACGGCCATCCGTGTGTATTACCCGCCCCGTGTTTGTATTACCTAGCGCCTATCGACGATAGATCGGCATTTTGTTCGTGATTGCACGTCGGCCTGTCGACGCGACAGCGAGCCGATTGATGCATGGAGTGCAGACCACTATATTAAAAGTAAATCAACAGTTTCAACCTGAACTAGAACTTCTACTCAACAAATACTTACTTTTTGTAGATATTTCCATCAAAGGTAGAGTACCTACTAGGTAGAGCTGCTTTACAGATTATTACGTCTTAGCAATATGTTTGGGTTTTTAGATTTTTTTTCTTTTCTGATCGATTTATTGTAGTTTCAATCTACACAAATAACAATCCATACAGTTGTTTCATGTTCCCCTACACCCAATTCAAGAACTACCAAAAACCCGTAAAATCAAAAGGATCAAGTCGGTTCCGTCGCGGTAGCTCCGAGCGAGATTTCAGCGTGAAAGCCTTTCTAGAGTATTAAGTTATTGAACGGCAAACCACACCCAAGCGGCTGTAACGCTACACAGGTAGCCCCCGCCCGGGGGTGCCAGGGGGCGCAGCCCACCCCCCGGGAGTTCGGGGGCTCACTGTGAACCATTACGTGTAGCGAGAAGGATATTATTACTACCAATATGGATTTATTTTCGGGGAATATATGAGAGTGTAATTATATGTCTGGTATTTAGGGCGCTCTATATTCGAGCTGGGAAATTGGTTCCGTTGTTGATTGTAATGATTGTACGAAATAGGAGCTCCAATGCTTTTTCATTTGTATATTGCTGTCGGTAGGCAGGTAATTGTTCATTTTCACTTTGTTTGGACAGCTCTTTTGTTTTTCTTTTTTTCCGTTATTTGTTACGATATTTGAATGAGTCACAAATGCGTTAAAATTTGTTGACTTAAGACCTCGGAAGACACTCGGGATAATCTCTAATAAATAAAATAATATACCTAATTTTATTCGGATATTAGGTACCTAGGTACTTCATTTTTAAGTAGACCAAACATAAATTGAATGAGTTACAAATACGTTAAAATTTCATAAGAGCGTTTGATAACTTGCTAAGATTACGTCATACGGCCGAAATGCCAGTATAATAGGTAAATATGTGAGAAATTTAATAAAATTCTATATCAAGAAGCTGGTTTTCTCAGATATATTCGTGGGTATTAATATCACTCATTTTATTAATTTATTATTTTGTAGTTAATTTTCTTTATTTTTATTCGTAGGTAATCAAAATGCAGCCTTCGAAAATAGTTTGAATTAAACACTCGTAAATAAGTTTCTACAATTACCTAAATTGTACAGCAGAGATTGACAAAGATTTAACACGTTAACACAAACTCTGATAAAAAAATACGATTACACGTAGTAGAGCCCTAACAGAGAGACATTTTGTTGTTTTAAGAGATTTGCCCACAATTTGCATTTTTGCAGACTGTTCCGAAGGCTTTCGATTTGATTACCGCATCCGTTCGCGGTAATCCTGCGCTGAAAAAAGGTTATCCGTCTCTGCAAAAAGGTTGTAAATCTCTGTGATTTGGAAAAAGGTTGTCTAGTGTAGAGTGTTTTACCAACATTTGAAAATAGAATATAAATAGAACAGCAGGCTCATTCTATAAACTCTATAAGCTCACTTAGCTGAATTCGCAGTGAGGTTAAACTGTATTTACTCGATTTACTCTTACTTTAAAACTCGATAATCCTCCTCTTTGACGAGCGTGGTAATTAAATGAACTATGTTGAGTAAGATTTTGACATTTACGCTAAAGAATGACGTGTACAATTGGTATTCTGTAATATAAAGGGAATTCACGAAATCAAAAAGGTAACAAAGGAGCTAATTTGGTTACTTGAGTGAAATCGAGTTCGAATTCAAACTTTCACAGAATGCGTCTACAGGTGCGATAGAATTCACTCTAAAAATATAAATAAAAAACCGGTCAAGTGCGAGTCGGACTCGCGCACGAAGGGTTCCGTACCATTTTCTATAAAACGGCAAAAAAAAACGTTTTTATATACCTATTTTATTCTGTTTTTTAGTATTTGTTGTTATAGCAACAGGAATTCATCATCTGTGCAAATTTTAACTTTCTAACTATCACGGTTCATGAAAAACAGCCTGGTGACAGACAGACAGGATGTTTGTCTGTCCAAAGACATGAATCCAAGAGAGAAGCTTTTTATTTATTAAATTAGAAAGTTTATTTCGTAATTAATTACTACAAGACTAGCAGTAAACGCCATAACTTTTCCATTCATTCTGTAATATAAGGGAATTCACAAAATCAAAAAGGTAACAAAGGAGCGAATTTGGTTACTTGAGTGAAATCGAGTTCGAATTCAAACTTTCACAGAATGCGTCTACAGGTGCGATAGAATTCATTCTAAAAATATAAATAAAAAACCGGTCAAGTGCGAGTCGGCCTCGCGCACGAAGGGTTCCGTACCATTTTCTATAAAACGGCAAAAAAAAACGTTTTTATATACCTATTTTATTCTGTTTTTTAGTATTTGGTATTAGGAATTCATCATCTCTGCAAATTTAAACTTTCTAACTATCACGATTCATGAGAAACAGCCTGGTGACAGACGCACAGGATGTCTGTCTATCCACAGACATGAATCCAAGAGAGAAGCTTTTTATTTATTTATGTTAGAAAATTTATTACGCCATAACTTTTCTATTCAGAAGGTATATACTAGATAAGTATAATCATTAATATTTAAAGTCTTATAAAACTGTATACCTATTCCTTCACCTCCCGGAATGTTTTAAGAAGAGTTTAAGTGGAAAGTTTCCCAACAAGTTCCGGAACTTCTGAGATAAAGTTGCGGCTCCTTGAAGACTTTGTAAGTCTCTACATAAATATTGATACTGAATCCTTAAAGAGAACATGGCGGCGCATTATCAAACTGCTGATGTTGCTAATTTGTTGATTAAACCGGCAAGTCCTCTTGGTGTCCTTGTTTACAGTCATAAAAATTTTGATTAATTATAAAAATAAATTGCTTACATTAAAAAAAAACATGATGTTTTGTTACACTAAGTAATCTACTTATAAAAGAAAGTCGTGTTAGTAACACCCTAAACATTACACACGAAAATAGATTTTGGTGGCCACCAACGGCAACTTCGTATCTTTGCCTAAACGAAATAGAATAAAACTAATACAGAGGTATTAAAAAAAGCTTATGATAGGTATCACAAACTGAACGATGGATTTTTGAAAATTCCTTTGTTAAACGGAATAATAACATAAAGTAGGTGGCGGCGCTAGTTTGGATGGGGATATTATCTAGATATAGGACACCAGCCTCAATAAATTCAAAGAAATCCTTTTATATAAAATTATCAACTCAACATTGCACAAAATTAAATGTACCAAAGTTAAGTGGCTGCCTCCCACCGGTGTAATATTCGGATCGTGTTCCCTCGAAGCCTTCTGTTCGGTAATACTCCCCCTCGAACCCCCTTAACACCCCACGGGGGGTAGATCGATAGGGGGGTAGCTTTGTTTGGATGATATAAAATCTTCAGGGGGTGTGGTCTCATCAGATTCTGCTATTACTATGATTTATCTGAGGAAAGGAATATTTTTCTATTGTAGTTGGATTTTTTGCTAGAATTTTCGTTTCCATTGTGTCGGGCTTTTCGGCGATTTTGGAGGGAAATAAATGGAACGTGGAGAGTGATTGATTGTACGAAAAGGTTTTTTCATTATCGTAGTGGAAGGTTTTATTATAATTACCTATGAATACGCAATCTCTAAAGTTCACTCCTAGTAGGTCTGTGGTGTTAGCCGTGTGGCTTAGAATTTGCACCACCCCAACTCTTCCCGTGGGTGTCGTAGCAGGCGACTAAGGTACCTGCACCGAGGGCCGGGCAGCAGCGCCTCTTGCAGAATAGATCCACCAGCGAACTGCGATCCTCAACCCGCATGCCCAGCGACGGGATTATGGGCATTGATATAAAAAAATCAGGAGAGGCCTGCGTCCAGCAGTGGACTATTATAGGCTGTTGAGGTGAGGTGAGGTCTGTATTGTTGTTCTGTGCACCAAAAATAAGCCGGCCAAATCAGTGAATGTCAAAATGGCAGTAGTCAAATATGACAGAAAAACTCAGTTAATGTAAAATAAGAATAAGTCAGCAAATGTTTAAAATAAAAGTTGTTTTAGTATATTAGTGTAGGGGTACAAGGGAGACTCCAAGATCTTGTCTCCCAAGCCTAAAGAACTAGGCTCTGGTGAAAATATCAACATTCTTCATAATTTGATAAGTCATATTTTACTATTATTTTCCATTACTTGACACTGGCAGAAAAGAGTCCAACGAGACTCAACAAAGAATCATCATCATCATCATCGTAGCTATGTACTGAACTACAGCACAGGTTTACTAGAAATAAGCGTAAAAGACTACCTTTAAGCTTTTAAATAGTAATAAATAAGTATTAATAAAATGAAAATTGAATGTAGGTAGGTAGATCTACTCTACCTTTTGAGTTTAGGGATCCGTATAGGGCCGAACGGACCCTATTCTCCGCTTGAGCCACCTGTCTGTCCGAGTGTCACAGGCCCTATAACTGTTATCATAACACTAATATTTTAAATACGTAAGTTTAGTCATGGATGGATGTACGTTTGTTACTTCACTAGGGCTGACCTTTGTCCAGCAGTGGACTAATATAGGTTGTTGATCATGATGAGAAAATTTCTTAAATAAAACCTCTATCACTAATAAAAAGTATATTAGGTACTCTCCATACCGCACTACGCGACAGCGGAAAGCCGCGTCAAATTAGAACAAATCACCAAAAAGGCCACTCAGTTCCGCTGACGCGTAGTGCGATCAGTTTCATAGGATAGTAAATAAATAATAATAAAGAAATAAATAATGCTGGACAATTCACACAGCATTATCTAGCCCCAAGCTAAGCAGAGCTTGTGTTATGGGTACTAGATAACTGATATACATCATATAACGAAATACACACATAGCATTTTTTTTATTATATATATAGAAAACGACCAGAACACCCTGAACAAATGTCTGCAGATCGTACACACATTTGTTCCGAGACGGGAATCGAACCCGCAACCTTCTGTGTCGCAGGAAGAACTTCGCCCACCGCACCACAGAGGTCGTCAGTGCGAAAGCACCTTAACTCTATGCCAAAAATAAAGCCGATCGGTTTCTTAGTTAGGGCGTAAAGGAAGGTCAAACAAAGAAACAAAAAAGATTTTTACGTTTTTTCTCATATAGATTAAAATACCCTATTTTGTCAAATTTTTAGTGCAACATGTACTACTTAACTCTAAAAGAAATTACTGATTCGTGACAACTTTCCCAAAGCGTTTAGACTCTAAGTTTAAACCATCCTCCAAACTTTAGAGGCTAACGAGGTCTTTTCCAGTTTTTGCCAATAAGGACTTTAGACTTTAGAACTCACTAGATGGCGCGGATTTTTTTAAGGTAGGAGATTTATTCAATGAGATCTCATGTCAAATTATGTAAGTACCGTCTATGCAGTCTATTACACTGTAATTTGGCAGGCCTATTGTAACAGTCCAGACAGTGGCTACACTGTTTTATGCAAATATTTTACATTTAGCGTTTCTTTTAAATAATATTTAACCCTAAAAATAAATCATTTATAAAACTGCTTTGGTGAACTACATAAAAACCTCTTTAAACTTCTCTGAATAGAAGAATAGACAAATAATTTGAATTCGTGGCGCGGACATAAGGAGAAGACGGAAAACAAAATAGGAGACGGTTGGAAAATTGCTTTCAGACGTGACGCATGTGATTTTAATATAAATAATGTTCTTGAAGAAGAGAAACGGATAATGCATATCGAAAGGACAGAACGCTCATCGGTTATAATACGTTAAATACAAGAGAAAGGATTCCAACGTTTGGTAAAGGTTTTACCGGAATCAGGTCAGAAATCTATTTTATTTTCAATACAGGGCTATTTCGGATTAGTGCGTATATCACGAGTAGGTACCTATATCATTCCTATTTCATCATCTTCGATTCAACGATATTGTAATTTGTATATTTTGCCTAAAGGAAATGAATTCCAAGTTTGCTCTAACTATCTTTAAATTGAATATTGTATTTATGGGTCTTTAGTATGTGAAAATCAACCTTACTGAAGACTTTAAATTCGGCAAACGGATAGGGGGCGGTAGTCTCCCATATTCCGTGAGGCAAAGTTCTCGGCTGAAGGAATATCCTTAGATGATCATTTCGTCGGATATTTCAGGGTTATTATATATATTCTTTCGGCCTAAGAGTTATAGTGAAGCTTGAAATTCAGATCTTAAGATTCTAGGGAAGTCTCCAGGCTTCTACTAAAGCTCCTACTCTGGGAGGAGAACCTAATAGGAGACGAATAGTGCTAAACTTCACCAGTTTAGTAGTGTTTGATTCCGCCGATAAATTTGGAACTTCATTACTTCTCTGGTTAAGTACAGCTAGGGACCAGATGACTTGACTTATCTAGCTTTTTAGTTAGAGAGATGATGTATGGAAGAGTTGAATTGCATAATATCTTAACGTAGCTTACCCTCTGAATGGTTTGAATTAAACATCACAAAGTAAACTCCTTTCTGAAAGTGTTTCAATTTAGATAGGTAGATTATGACAAGACTTTGAGGCTGGCTTAGGTTGCTAAAAGATAATGCCCTCCTTTCCCGACTGACTCTTTTGTGATATGTCCCAGTACTTTACCTATATACACAGTAATAGGCATGGAAACCCAGCATGCGGTCTTATCTGTGTTGACGGTGGAGGTCTGTCCAGTCAGGATGTCGAGGATCACAGATGTTGGGCGGAGGCGGTGCCCTCATCCTTGCCGTCGTAATTTCGGTGTGCGAGAGTGAGTTTGAAAGTCATTTTACTCGATTGTGTAAATGGAGGATTAGGATTTATCAGGTTTAAGTAGGTAGGTATTCTTCAGAATTAGGGTATTTTGTAGTTAGTTCGTTTGTCTTAGCTTCTAAAAGAATCTGCGTTACTACAACATAACGGGTGTCCTACCACTAGACGACACTAGACGATCACATTGTCCATTATAAATCACTTTTCTATATATTCGTTTATCTTCAATAACTATCTCTTTGGAGGACGTTTCTTTGGTATAGGAAGATTTGCAGCTTCTTTCTGAATTTTAAGATAACATAAATTAGTTTATGATCTATGTTTAATAAGTTCTGTAATAAATGTCTTGAATCTTTAATTTTGAAGTTATATTTATTTTATTTATAATAGATAGGGTAGGGGTGTTACACTATGAAAGCGACAGACATTACGAAATAATTTCGTTTACCTTTATATCCTATTCATTTCTACCCGCCTGGTACTTTGAGTGAGATTAACGCTGTTCAATATGGAATCAAAATACTATTGATATGGTAAGTACTTACCTTAATCTCCTATGCATTTCTACTTTCCTGGTACTTTGCGTTTGCTTCAAGTGTGCGGGGACGACATTACTTTTGCTACTTTTCTGTTAAAAATCTCAAAATCGACGTGACGAATCCGGAAACATTTCATCATAAGATTTGAATTTCCGTGTTCGGGCTACTTTGGGCCGAGGCGGGTGGCACGAATCCGGAACAACTCGAAACAACGCCCTCTATCAGTCAAATTCAACAACTTTTCTTTCTCTAGGACTACATAGAAACGTCAAACTAAATTGAATACCAACCTGAGTCGTATCAAATAAATTTGTCAAAACAAAATTGTTATCAAAAAAATAAAGTGTTAATAATAATGTCTTTATTAATAAAGAAAACTATAATCAAATAATTGACGACCTCTGTGGCGCGGTGGGCGAAGGTCCGCCTGCGACGCAGGAGGTTGCGGGTTCGATTCCCGCCTCGGGACAATAATGTGTATGATCTGCAGACATTTGTTCAGGGTGTTCTGGTCGTTTTCTATGTATAATAAAAAATATCTATCTATGTATTGTATTGTATTATGTATATCAGTTATCTAGTACCCATAACATTACACAAGCTATGCTTACCTTGGGGCTAGATAATGCTGTGTAAAATTGTCCAGCATTATTTATTTATTATTATAGAATTAAATTAAAACTAGTATTTAAAATAGAAACAATTGAACTAACTGCAGACTGTTGCAAACAATCTACAGGTAACTCAACTGATCCATTACAAAATCTGATCCAGTTCAATACCAGCCGGAAGCGTGCCCAAGACAAGTGAAGTGAAGTATTAATCTATTCTTCAGTTTCGTCGAACTAGATATTGAACGAAATACCTTCCTACTAAGTTATAAGAAAACTACAAACTTCAGTATTTTCGGCTTGAGTATTGCTATGTAGGTAATGGTTTCCAAGAGAGAGCACTAGTCAATTCTACCGTGGAAGTGATCATTGTCCTCACAATGGCCGCTAGACATCTCATTGTTCACTTACATTTCACAACACATTCCTAAAATCCCGCACAACACGGCGAGATCGGGACCGGACTTTGAGGCGAATCCTAAAAACGTTGATAAAAATTCTAGTCTATACTTGGTTTTACAATAAATAAATAATACTTGACAATCCAGATATTTATGTCAACAAAGGCTTTCATGAATTATACTTCGAAAAAAACTGACAACAATGACATAAAACAACATGGTACCTAATGGCAAGGATATTACTAAAATCAAAAACACAAACTTCAACAACGCATAATTTGCTTCTTAATTTCTTTTGGGGCTGGATGATGTCCGCTATTTATTAATTTATTCATCAAAATGCAGCCAATTAGCGACGAAAATATCACCAGTGACACAGTCCGAATAAGTCGTTCGAATTGATCAGCTAGCCGTACGGAAAAGCTTTACTATTTTTCGATTTTATAGTTGTCCAGAGTCAGGGCTCCTTGGGCAACGAAATAATAAAACGATGCTCCGCTACGACTCACCGCAGCGAATACAATATGCTATTTTGCATTTGTAAATTTGAAAGTAAAATCCGTGGAGCTACTGTGTCGCAACATAGTCACAGCATTTACTTAGACCGTGCGAATTTGAACCTTACGTCGTGTAGTTAACCCTTAACCGCCTGCGGTGGGTATTTTATACCCCGTGTGACAGACAATGCGTAATACGTCATGACATGAGGCAGTTTGCAGTTTACGGCGTGAGGTATCGCTGGCGGCTTGACAGTCGCTTAGCACGAATGATTTGTGAAGGGCTAAAACCCTTCGATGGGAATTGATCATTCTCATGACTGAGTGGGAGTGTCGAGGGATTTGTCGTAAATTATATTTCTGAGAAACTAACACGTAATATGGACCGTGCGATGACTTGATGGCTTCATTGACCTGTGTCGGGTTAAAAATTATCTTGAAGTTTATCTACATAATGTATTGTAATTTGAACTTTATTCTAAGCTAAGGATTTGATTGAGGTTTGTAAAAATTTTGGTTGTTAAATAAAGTAAAAAAGAAATGTCTAATAATGAGGAAAAGTTTATGCCTAGTTTCACCCATTTTTTAAAGTGCCAAGCAAACGAGCGGATAAATAACAAATTAAAAATATGTAGACTACTTATGTTCTTCCACAGGAACATGATAATCTAGTAGGTTGGCTACCTACTACGGCTACCCTCAGGATAATAAAAAAAAAAGGTTGGCTACCTACTAGATTACTGCAATAACAACCTAAGATGAAAGGCAAACAAAATGACATTCAATTTCAATCACAAAGCAAATTACAAAGTCAAAGCTATCAATAATTGAAACTACACGGTGACCGCATGGATGGAGGACAAGAATGGCAGAAACGAGAGCGAAATGATCACAAAGACCCCTTCAGCATGGTTAGTTAGACCGAGCCGGAGAGACCCCGGCAGGGAAGGGTTAGTTAGACCGGGTCGGAGGAACCCCGGCAGGGAAGGGTTAATCGAACATGAAATGACCTGGGAAACTACTCAGTAAACCCATAAACGATGTCTTAAGACATCGTTTATGGGTGACAATCGTTGCGATAAGACAATGAGGTCCTTTTCATCATAACTGTGGCATACTAACAATGAAATAAAACTGGCCAAGTGCGAGTCGGACTCGCGGATGAAGGGTTCCGTACCATTATCTATAAAACAGCAAAAAAAAAAAAAGCACGTTTGTTTTGTTCTGCTTTTTAGTATTGGTTGTTATAGCGGCAATAGAAATACATCATATGTGAAAATTTCATTTGTCTACTATCACGGTTCATGAGATACTTACCTACAGCCTGGTGTCAGACGGACAACAGACAGACAGATGGACGGACAGCGGAGACTTAGTATCAGAGTCCCGTTTTAGCCTTTTGTAACACCCCAAAAACGCACCCATAGATACAGAGTAAGGTAGTTTTGATCACTAACTAACTTTTCCAGTGTAAGTAAGTATCAATATGAACATAAATATCTCAAGATAACGATATTTGACAACGAATCTCCACTTTGTTATTAGACATGTTCAGAGTTGACAACCACGTAATAAAATAAAAGAATAATTTTTAGTAGATTGTTTATGTTCTTTCATTACCCAAAAAAAATAAAACACTTACATTTTTTTAATAAAATAGGACTCCGTTTCGGGTGATAGAAAAGCTGCCCATTTTTCTGTTACGTCACTGTTCAATTTGTCCACTCAAAGTGCATCTGTTTTATCAATTAGAATAAAATAAAACAAATAAAATAAATGATAAAAACCATTATGAAAGAAAGAAAATTATTTATTCGACTAACATACAAATTAGTCGAATAAATAATTTTCTTTCTTTAAAAATGGTATGCCGCTAAAGCTTCATGACAATACGGTGAACCGTGACATCACGTTTAGAAATATTGCGATTGAGTTTCAAAATATCTACATTATTCATCATTATAATTTTATCTTTTTCAACAAAAACGCCAAAAAATACGAAAATAAATGTGCAGATATGTATATTTCTATTTTTTTCTATCTCAAAAGAGAATACAGATTAAAATAATCAGCTTTGATGTCACAATATTGCATTTCCTGTGTCATTCCTGATATATCGCAAACGTTTATCAGAGTAGGCCCCCGCCGTAAAAGCGTTTGAATGCCCCATTCCGGCGCAGATCGCGTATTCAGGGTCTATTTGTATCTAATGGAGCATTGTCAGTCAAACGACATTTTATTTACAATGATCATAACATTTTTAAGATTATTAATAAATCGAACAAACAACTCGGAACAAATTTGAAAAATTTGTTCATGTCAGAAATTTGTTCCGTTGGTCTGGGTGTTTTCTATATTATAATAAAAAATATCTATCTATGTAATGTATAATATTACGTATATCAGTTATCTAGTACCCATAACACAAGCTCTGCTTACCTTGGGGCTAGATAATGCTGTGTGAATTGTCCAGCATTATTTATTTATTTATTTATAATACCCGATAAATAATCTTAAATATGTTATCAAATCACGAAAGTTTAAAAAGTTTTAATGATGATAATATTACTGATGAAAAAATATGAGTTATATGTATGTACTAGCAGCGCCTCGCGGTTTCACCCGCGTAGTTCCCGTTCCCGCGGGAATTACGGGATAAAATAGCCTATGTGCTATTCCACACTATAATCTATCTGTGCCAAATTTCATCCAGATCCGTTCAGCCGTTTTGGTGTGATTGAGCAACAAACATCCGATATCCATCCTTCCATCTAAAGTTTCGCATTTATAATATAGGTGTATAGTGAATAGGGCATTTAGAATAAGGAATAAGTTTTTCATTGTAAATCGTACCCATCCTAATAGGTAATCATATCAAAAATTGGCGGAAGCGACGCGTGACCATCTACAGCCATACAGCGGGCCAATGCAGCCAGCGTCTTGGGCACGCGCGCGACTGGTATTGATATAGATCAGTAGAGCCACCTGTAGAATGTTTTCAACAGTCTTCAGTTAGCTCAAATGTTTCAATTACTACGTTTTAATTACTAGTTAAGTTATTAGTATTAGTTATTAGTATTAGTTATTAGTATTAGTTATTAGTATTAGTTATTAATATTAGTTATTAGTATTAGTTATTAGTTACTAGTTTTAATTTAATTCTATTGATTGATTTTAGTTTTCTTTAATAAAGTTTTGTATATCAAAAACTGTTCAGGGGTACAAATTAAAATTTTATTACGAGGCGTGACAATATGTCTACTTACCTTTAATAAATAGTACCGAGCAATAGAGTAAAATTTGGCCTTAATATGAGCGGTGTGTTTACAATTTTCACATCGAATTTGGCTAGAGTAATGGTATAATATTTTGTTATAGAGATTAAAATAAACCATGAAATAACCTGTTATACCTTGCATCTATGTAGAATTGTAGAGGTAATAGGTCCATCTCCACCGCATCTAGATTGGTCACCTATTCACCATCGCATTGTTACCGTGATGGCAATGGCGTTCCGGAGGACACCCACAGAGTCGGCAGTGCCTTCCGCTGTTACGCGGCGGTTTGTACACTCAGTTAGTACCTGGTGGAAGTTAAAGGCGGATGAAAGGATTATAAACAACTTGGTATGTTTTAAGAAATTTTAAACCAACTTGAAATAACTAAATATTGATAAAACGTTTGGTAGTAGTTTTATAACCGGAACACTTCGACAGCGCAATTTATTTTTCAGGTTATTGTCTCAAAAATTAAATAGTAGGTACAGCCGAACATAGAATTTTCTCCTGAAGTCGGTAAAAACTAAAAACTGTCATTTTTCTTGTCATAGAGTCCACAGGTGATCGTAATGCTGGTTTCTATTTCGGTCAACGAATTAGCATTGCCATTCAACATGGCAATGCTGTTTTAGCGGTACATATGTCCTAAAAGGAAACTCCATGCAAAATATCAGCTTCGTAGCTCTTGTAGTTTCAGAGATCTCTTGATGAGTCACCCAGTTTTCTCTTTTATAAATATAGATGAATAATCATAGAGGTATTTTTATTGACGTCATAAAATTATATTTCTAACGAATACCAAAATTAAAATCTTGAAATGAAATATATGTATCTACAAAATCTATTCCCAACGAATACCAAAACAGAACTTTTGGTACAAAAACAATTTATTCTGCTTTCAAATAATTTAATATTGTGATCATAAATTTTATAACCTTCACAAATTCATTTCATTCCGGCATTTTTACATACGAGTACCATAAGTGACTTATAAGCCGTAAGTAAATATACCTCTATGGATTTGCTTTAACATCTAGAAAGAAAGAAAGTTTTTATAGTTTTTGTTGTTTTTATGAGTCTTGTTCATATTATATAAACTCGTAAAAACTCAGAAGATACCACATTTAAGCCTCATATTTCTTACAGCTTGTGCTGTATCAAACTGCCTGTCGAGAGAGCGGCTTGCTCTGGCCGCAGCTCACCGAAAGCAATTTCATGTTTTATGAACAGACCTGAGGCGTGTATGAACTACTAAATGTTCCTTACATTTATCTACTTTTCATTTTTTCTATTTTTTTCTACAAAGTACTGAATATCTCTGTCCTTAGTACCTATAGGAACAGCTAAATAAAACTTTACTAGGTAAATAGCTTTACTAGGTAAATAAAACTGTACTACGTAGGTAAGTAGTACCGGGTAGTTTACATAAACTAAATAAATAAACAATACTGGACAATCCACACAGCATCATCTAGCCCCAATCTAAGCAGAGCTTGTGTTATGGGTCCTAGATAACTGACATACATACATGATATACCTTGATAGATATTTTAATTTTACATAGCACCTTGAACTTATATTGCAGAACGTACAAACTCGTCCCAAGGCGGGAATCGAAAACGCAACGTCCAATCAACGTCCAACCATCAATCGTCTACTATTTTAGTTTTTGGTCCTTGTCCCTTGGTCTCGCTATGTCCGTCCTCCTAATTTCGTTGAAATTTCAAAAGAAACTAGGGGGCAAATGGGATTTCAAATGAAAGGTCGGTTTGTACATTTCAAAACAGTTTTGAAATTTAAATCTTTACGCACGATAGGTAGAGTAAATAAAGAAGGTCATGTAAAGCTAAGCAGATTCACCTTACACCTATTTTCTTACCTACGTCATCATCATCATCATCAGCCTACATCAGTCCACCGCTGGACATAGGCCTCCCTTAATGAGCGCCATAGCGCCGTCTTCAGCTTGCCGCATCCAGCATCTGCCAGTAGACTTTCGCAAATCGTTCGCACGTGGTCGGAGGGCGTCCTACACTACGTTTGCCGAGTCGCGGTCTCCACTCAAGAACACGTTTACCCCAGCGGTTGTCGGTTCTTCTCGAGATATGGCCAGACCACTGCCACTTCAGCTACCAATTCAAATTGTTTTTTTTTTTCAAATTTGATTATTTTTACCTACGTATTATTGCACAATTACCAATGAATATTAAATCAGTGTCGAATTAGCACTCGGGGGTTTGATTCGTACTTTATCCTTCCCTCTAACTATTTACTTATAACTGTAGGAACCCCTACAAAATCTTTTATAAAAATACGAAAAATTGACCATCAAAAATGTATCTATCATTCTATCAGGAGTGTCAAAAAGTTCTGTAAGGTCTAACTAAAGGAAATAGTATATTTAAGATTATTTATCGGGTATTTATCGCGGTTTCTTACGCGATAAATAATCTTAAATATGTTATCAAATCGCTTAATTTTTTTTTTTATCTTCGTCGGTAGTTTCTCCGTAACACTAGTTCTACTAAGCAAGCATTCTCGATATAATAGCGACACTTACGCCCATGGGTGTGGTACCTTACTGCAGTTAGCTGACAATGAAGCATTTCTGTCACCGTTCATCGTCACCTGATTAGTTTATGTGAACTCATCGTGCGGTGACGTGAAGGTCAAGTGTGAACGGGTCACAATTCCTGACGGTTATGGTCACTGGTGGTCACACCAACTGATTTTAATCAAGGATATTATAGCGTTATCTGTTTTAGAATCCTAAACATTTTTGGTAAACAAAAAGGCTTCAAACTAAAACAAATATTGGTGGAAAATATTTTACGACGATCATCGGAACAAATTAAAGAAGTCTGAACAATTTTTTGGTTTTGAAAGCTGGCATTCATTATTTCATTCGTCCTTTGTCCGTTTTCGAACTTGAATTTGAACATTTTTCGCTGTGTGCACGTTATCTGTTTTGTTGTTTTCGTTCAAAAATGTCTTTGTTAACATACAATTTCTTGAATTCTAGAACCGACTTATTTGCCTTGCAGTTGGCGGTTAATAAAAGTCAGATGTGGAGCAAAACCAAATGATAACATTAAATAAAAAGTTTCACATCCTCGAACATTTCTAGAATGAATACTGATATTAGTCATCCATACTTATTCAAACACACGTACACATATCCATACCTACTTTATATTATAAATTTGAAAGTAACTCTGTCTGTCTGTCTGTGGCCAAAAATCTCGTGCGAAGCCGCGAGCAGGAGTTAGTATAGTATAGGAAACATTTTATGTGTCAGCGATCGCTCAACATCAATGTAAGTCGTATAAGATATTTTTTAACAGCTGTCACGTTCACCTTTTGTTTTTCCCATACAAATTACGTCACTTTGTCATCGAATGCGTATATTGTTTGATATTAGTTTCTTCAACCCAAATAATGCACGCAATGTATGACGATGCGATCATTATTGTCTATTCTATCCTAGAGAACAATCCCCGTGCATAATTATACACAGTACCTACTCTGTTCATCGTCATCAGCCTATACTGCCGTGCTAAGCGCAAAAGCGGTATCTCAAAAAAAATCTAAAATTTGATTTTTACGCCATCGGATAGCTTAAAGAAATACGCATCCAATGAACTAAGCCAAATAGCGCTATATTATTTAAAACATGTAGAAAAAACCTTAAGAAAGTTCTCCCTATCTCAGTTTTACCTTAAATTACTAAGAGATGAAGAGGTATATCAATAATACGTCGGCAAATAGCCGAATATTAGAATACCGCCAAAACTCCAAAAAAACGACGGATATTCATTGCAATTTTTCGAAGGCAATTAGCGGCAAGTATGACGAACTGAATCGAATACTGAGTTACCGCTATAACCGCTAATATCGTTTTCAGAATGATTGAGATACCGCTCAATAGTAGATTAAATTGATCCTTAAGATTTGAATGATAAGGCCGGATTTCTCATCCAAATTTGTAGTGCCGTTGCAGCGGCAAATTAAATTGATCCTTAAAATCGATTGTTATGGCTGAATTTCTAATACATCTAATAGTGTGTTATCCTTTGCAGTTCAAAGTTCATGTCATTACTCATTTAGTTTCACTAGAAAGAAGTGATAATTTCCTAAGACTTTTTAATATTTCTGTCTAAGTTAATAAAAAAAAGAAAATTAATAAAAAAAAATAAAAAAAAAACATTCTTACTTACGTCGTCAATTCAAATGACATTAACGCCGACAAGATTGTGGTAAAATATTTCTAACCAGGCCACACTTTCTTGTCGGCTGACAGCTTCCACCATTGAGTCGAATTATCAATGAAACACATGAAAAATAAAATATACGATTTTGCAGACTTTTCTAAAGCAGTTAGTACTGCAGGAAAAAACGTGAAGCCCAAAGAGATGACGGTTGAAGATTTTTATAACTGAGAAGATAACACGACACAATATAAACTTTCACGAATTAACCCACGTCCATACATTAGTGAAATGGTCCAAGTAGAAGTCAATAGAGGCAGTTTTGATCTGACGTACAAAACCGGATTCGATAAAGACCCTATTACTGCGAGCATAGTTGGAAATAAAATCCTGAAAACCCAAGTTTTACCTCCACCCAAGAAGAGCACTTCACCACACGGCATTTCCCTAGACAAAAAGGAAAATATTTTGAAATCTCTTCAAAATATTATCCCACAAAATAGAATGTCTTTTTGGAAAGAACTCCCTACCTTTAACTAGTAAAAATTCATAGAAAGCGTTTCTTTTTTTAATATTTTTATATGTGTTATTAAATAAGTATAATAAAAGAGTTGAAAAATATAATTTGATTAAAAAAATTCTTTAAAATAATATGTATTTTATTTCCTTTAAAAATCATATTGTTTTGTATGGCAGCATGTACGAGAATAGCTAACAAACAAGCGGTAACTCAATTCTTAATTCTATATACACTAAGCGACATGGCGGTATCTCACGAAAAAAGGTAATACACTAGCAATTTAGATATTTTGACCATACTAAAAAAATATATAACCAACATTATGTATAAATTCCATTAATTAAGTACAAAAATCGACCTGCAAAGTAAAAACAAAACACTATTTACAAAACCTCAATTTTCTCGAAACTAGCTTTTCTGAGATACCGCTTTTGCGCTTAGGACGGCAGTATATTAGTCCAATGCTGGACATAGGCCTGCCCTAATTAGCGCCATAGCACAGTACTCTGTGCTTGGCATCAAACTAAAAAGCTAGAGAGATCTTTTTCAGAGAGGTCTTTTGTTTTTATCTGTGACGTCAGCGTGGACAATTTTATGATGATCTCTCTAGCTTTTATTGATTTAAACATAAAGCACTTATCTTACTTACCAAGCCGTAATCCATGTGAACTGTTTCCCCTAAAATGGTATTTATAAGCTTTATTCAAACATAAACATTATTCCTGTAACCCGACGAGCTCACTCCCACAACGATACTTGCACCCCATGTTAAAATTGCAAATTTTAATGCGGTTTTGAAATAGGGTTTAGTAAAAGCTCCTTTTCAAAACTACTTTCAAAAGATGTTTCGAAATAAGTCTAAAATGCTTTGTTTTAAAACAAAAACAGTAGTAAAGAGAAACCGAGCTTTATTAAACACATCGTGTACAAAAATCAAAGACTTTTATATTTTGTTTATTGTAATTTATCTACAAAGAATATTACGTTAACAGAATAAAATAATTACAACTACAAATTTGGTATTCATAATTCTATTTCATAAGAGGAGGTCTATGTCCAGCAGTGGACTTAAATATGCTGATGATGATGATATCTATTTTCCAAAAAATCTCAGCAGTCATTAGAAGGCAGAGTGCCCAGAATGCAGGCAGCAGCGTTGAAATTTTGAACGGCAATGCTAATTTGTTGATTGAAATAAAATACAGCATTCCGATCACCGGTGGACTGTACGAGAAGTAATTGTAAGATATTTGTATACCTAATGCGTGTGCCCCAGGACCTCAAGATCCTAGGATTTTTTTCACCCCAAACGGCTCAAATAGTTAGCCGCGGTCAAGATTAGCGTAAATTCGCCGTTTGAGAAACTCCGCTGATGTGCTGCAGAGCCGGCCCTATGATGTCCATGCAAGATGAGAAGGTGCCCTGGGGTGCCACACACGTGGCATCCTAAACTAAAAGCCCAGTTCCCAGGAATCAGAATCATACCGTTGCTGTTAAAAGATATGTCATTATTTGAAATATGACGTTACACACGTCTACGAAAAAAAACTAATGATAAGTTATGACTCTACCTTGTTCTACTGGACCTTACTCCTCCAATCCTCAGTGAGGACTCCTCACACATACCTACTGCATTCGTTTAGTCCTTTTGTAGGGCGCTGTACCCAAAGGGTAAAACGGTACCCTATTACTAAGACTCCGATGTCTGTCTGTCCGTCTGTCACCAGGCTGTATCTCATAAACCGTGATAGTTAAATAGTTTATTAATTTTCAGAGATGTATTTCTGTTGCCACTATAACAACAAATACCTACTAAAAAACAGAGTAAAATAAATATTTAAGGGGGCCCCCATACATCAAACGTGACTTTTTTTATAGATAATGGCTCGGAACCCTTCGTGCACGAGTCCGACTCGCACTTGGCGGGTTTTATTTTCTTTACTTATACCTACTCATTTACCATAATTTTTGGGTATCAGAACAATTAATAAGGAATCCGCCAGATTTCCCATCTATGTGAAGGAAGGAACTACACCAAGGTCAGTAGTTGTATTTTCTGCCATGGAGGTGTGTCAGCAAATCCGCTTACTGGTGTGACGGACAGCTGACAACTGACAGGGGTGTGGTGAGCCGCATGCCGCGCCATTATGTCGTAATGTGTCAGCGCGTGGGGCACTATTGTGATCTACGTTATTTGAAACTTATGTCTCAGTTTTATTTGTAAGTATAAAATGAATTCGTCATAATTTATTGCAAAATTTTGACAGATTAAACCTACCTAGGTTTGATGCTCTAACATGTTGACAAAAGTCGAAAATATTACCTGTAATGTACCCCTTCTTTCCTCAGTTTGCAAAGCGATCAATCTGAAATACCTAGTTTTTTCGGTATTAATGAAAAACCGGTACCTACCTATAATAGTGTATCCTAAATATGTATTTGTACAAATGGCAAATATTCGAAACCTTCGGCGCGCGAGTTATATCTACTCGCACTTGACGGATCTTGCTATTATTATCCCGCTATTCATTCGCGATATTTGTAAAACTAAAAAAACTGTGTCAAATCACGAAGATTGGATGTCGTTTTGGATGATAGAAGATTGAAATCGAATTGGAAAAAATATAGATTTGACTATTATTTCCGTGTACTTTTCTATCAGTGATAATGTGGTGGGAATTTATAGGTCTTGGTAAAAATCTGAGCCTTATTGTTTTTGACTTAGTATATCCTTTTTCATAAAACATTTACTAATCCATTTCCCTTCCAAACTTTCAATTGATCTTCACAAGTATGGTTCATCAACACTATTTTCCACTAATTCTTGAAAAAGCGACCTGATGCTTTTCTGTTAATTTTTTCATGTTTATTTTTTGTGTCTTATTGGCTTATTGCGCTCTTTTATTAATGCAATTTATTTTATTTAAGCATTCTAAGAGGTAAATATGTATATTTATTCGAATTCATCAGTTACGCGACCGTCATTTTTAATACGTACTGATCCTATCCATCCTAGGGTTTCCTGGACGATATCGCTGTTAGTTGTGAGGCCGCCCATTGTGCCACACTAGATCACTAAATCAATCACTCAAAGCGTTTATTTGTAACTAAAACTGATATACTTGAATCATATACATATACTTAAATCATATACTTAGATACTGTTACAAAATACGATGCAGAGACGATATATGAAACAAAAAAATTTAAAATAAATTCAGTTTTAGCTACAAAATGGTCCCAAAACACAGCTTATGTAGGTGTTCAAAAAAGCCTGCGCTGGTTTTCTGCCGGGGCCTGTGGGAAAGAGGAATTTCAAATAAAAAATATATAAAAGAGGTGTTGAAACTGCTTACAAAACTAAATAAATAAAATTAAACAAAGAAGAGCGCATCTAAAAAACTAAAAACATCATAATTTGGACAAAAAAATGTATAAAAAATTATGACATAACTGATTTTGTACACTATTACTATGTTAAATAGCAATCATATCATGTCTGAGAGGTTCCTGCTCTATTATGCAAGCTGAGCAAAAAAAATTACTTTAATTTTAAAATAAGCAGACATTCTAGGTTCCTCATGGGTGGTGGGATGTTGTTCCAGCATTTCGAGAATAATAAATTCTTGTTAGTTGTTTTATTTTTATACCATCAAGGTGCAATAAAGTTATATTCAATTCAATTCTAACTAATCCATCCATAAATAAACACACTCTTTCGCACCCAGTTGTAATCCAACAAGGAAGTGTGGTGAGCGGCTCACGCGAGGCAATCCGCTTAGGATCTCGCTGATTGACAGCTCGGGGTTCGCGAATAAACTCTGATTTACTAATCTTGTGGTTTCTAATGGACTGTTTATGTTTATCCTCTTTTGATTAATAATGGGTGAAATATGTGTGTGTGTGTTCGTGAGCTAAACTTGATTTGTAGCATTTTACGCTATTTGTAAAATACAAAAATGAAACGTCAAGTGCGAACCGGATTCGCGCAACAAGGTTGTATTTAAATAATAAGTTATAATAAACGTTATAATAATTGACACATGACTCCTTTCACGATTTTTCTCTAACTCGCATGGTTTAGGATTTGGCTAACCACTCCCATCACAAAAGCCCACCCTGTATAGTTGTTATGTGAATAAACCAAACACACACTGTATAACAGACCATCCTTCATGTGCATACAGACCATAGATGAAGATCCACGTCCCGTGTATAATGTGACGTAAACGTCACCGACATGTTAGCACCTCGGGCTCAGCCAACTGTTAAACCACCGGTCAGCTGTTACCTGCGTCCCACTGTCCCACTACTGGACAACGGGAGGCGTTGGTGCGTAATGGTGCGAGATAAACTTGAGGCTAAGGATTGACAGTGGTTCAAGATGTGGACTGAAGCGAATTGAGAGAAGAGTGATTTAGATTACTAAATACTAGTTTCTACTTGCGGCCTAAGAGCCGTACGGAGACCCTAGCTCCCATACAAACGTACTTTTCGATTCATTTGGAAACTACGTCCCCGATTTGAATGACATTTTGCATACCGCCTTGAGACAAATATTTGTACGATCTGCAGGTATTTGTTACGGGTGTTCTGGTCGTTTTCTATGTATAATAAAAAATATCTATCTATGTTATTTATTGTATGATGTATATCAGTTATCTAGTACCCATAACACAAGCTCTGCTTAGCTTGGGGCTAGATAATGCTGTGTGAATTGTCCATCAGCATTATTTATTTCAGAAGAGAGAAAAGTAGAGATGGTAAAAACTTATTCCAAGGGCGATATTAATAAATAATTTTAATAGCAAACTAAATAGATAAAAGTTGTAATTGCCGCGTCGTGTATTACGCGATCACGGTACTACGGTAATAGTATAAAATCGCTGATCTCACATTCACCTACATTTCACAATCTTGCACCAGCCTCCATACATCACGGCACGACGCGCCTGTCTTGCTTAACACCTTTTAGCAGATAAACCTGTATTGTTTAACACCTTTTACCAGATCATCCCAGCTTAGCCACTGTCTCCGGGTGTCTGCCATATGCACATTGTGAATGATGCTGTGTTGGATAGTGCCACTATACTGAGAAGCGTGCCGAGATATCACAGTAAAGACTCGAGATGATGCGGATTCAAGTCCCGTATAAAGCGTCAATTTTTACAAGAATATAAGACAAAATCTAAATGAAATCTTCTGGTGACGGCTTGGATTTTTAGAAAATAGATGTAAGTGTAATTATTAGTTTTGTAAGTGTATGTACACTATTTTATCCTGTATTAAATAATAAATAAATATTGAATGAAATAGTTTTATCCAAACCTGTTCAAAGACTAAAGTAACATTTAGTTCGTTTGACAAGAGGTGTTGGTTTCAAAGGTCAGGTCGTGGTTTCAGAGGTCCCAAAGATTTTCGGTGAAACCGATTAAGATTTCGTGGCTTAGTGGACAGCACACCTGTACTGAGGGTGGGACGCGCGTTCGAGTCCCGCCGAAATCGGAAATTATTGGGAACTTATTTAATTTCTTAGATTAATTTCCAGAGTGCGGGTAAGCACAATAACAAAAATCCTTAAATAGTTTTATTTTTTCACATACTTAAAACTGCCAAGATTCTATGTGCTTTACGACGGAAATCCTATGAAGATATAGATAATACGCACTACGCCTCTCTACTCTAGAAGAGGGACGCCTTCGAGGAGACCTCATCGAGACCTTCAAGATACTCAACAATACAACCTCCTTACAAGACATCTACTTTAAAGAAAGAAGGTGTTCCTCACCCGTGGCCGTGGGCAACAACTAAGATTGGCCCGTGACTCTACGAAGTCCCTTGCCGCACACCATTTTAGTAGCAATAAAGTGGTGCACAATTGGAACCTGTAACCAGACCTGATACGGCTGATTTCATGTAATCACATAAAATCAACCGTATCAGTAAACGCCTTTAAGAATAAACTCGTAAATGTATACAACACAAAAATAACAAATTAAAAAAAGTAATTCAAAGACTAAATATAACACTGTGAAACATCAGCTACATGCTGTTCGATTATTAACAAATAAATAAATAGCATCCGCTTTCACCAAAACACACACACATTTGTATAATCTTACAAAATAAACTCATAGACAAAATTTTATATTAAATTATTATCGAGTTATTACTTTGGTCCCAATCCATTGGGATGAGTCGAGAAACTCAAATTATCACAAAAGAAAATGTGTAACAAGCGGTATAGCATGTTGTCCCGCTGTCACCTCCAATCCCTTACTTTATCTACACGACTTATACACATTACAATACGAACAGCATTATGCTTTACCTACTTGTAGACATTCGTCCACAAGTAACATTAAAATCACAATTTTTAAACCGTGATTGAACAAAAACATTCTAGTCTAGGGTCTCCCCCGATGTTAATGAATAAGTGTAGCAATGGGGTGCACTGCACTTCAATCGCCAAAATTGACATGAGTGAGTGTCACCCCATGTGTCTTGTGTGAATGGAAATCTAATTTATCTTTTTATCCCATTCTCTCACTCTCTCTCAACGGCCTATATAGGTCCACAGCTGGACACAGGCCTGCCCCTGATATCAAATATATCAATAACGTTTATTTCTTTTGGCTTACAAAATGAGATAAAAACCAATAAGGCTTTTATTGCTTGGCATGCAGTTCGGTGGTAGATCCATCTACAAGAGGAGCTGCTGACCGCCACCCGGTGTATACCCCTTAGTCGCCTCCTGCGACAACCAAGGTTATAATTTTTCATGCCTAAGTATTTTGAGAAGATCCAGTAATCAATCCTCATAATTATCCCCGAAAGATGAAAAAAATAAGTAAGTATGCAGTTTTTGTTTTCTCAAATTTTAATCCTGTCACGACTTTTCTGTAACTCTAAAGTTTCGGATTTGACCATCCACTCGCATCTCAAAAAGTCCCCTTTATAAAAATAGAGATAGGTTCTGAGAGATGATCAAATATAATGTACCTATCTATAGTAACAAATAAAATCAGTATAAAGATACAAAGGTACAGACAGGTTTCCTAAGCCAAGAGAAAACTTAGTAAACTAAACTCCCAAACTCCAGTAAACTCCGAAGCGGATTAAACCGCTTCCATCCGGAATTATCCGCTAATGGCTGGTAATTGTCCGGAATAACCGCGTTAGTAACCCGACGCCCGTTGTTGAGTTAACGATCGGGCATCGATTTACAATGTTTAAATAAATTAACCAATTAACTACGGAACCCTAAAAATGATCGAGTTTCCTTGAGATAGTTTGATAGGGTAGTGCTAATGGCAGAGGGTCTGGCTTTTTCTTCATGTTTGTAATCTGAGATGAAAACACAATTTGTGTTTTGTAGTGAAGAGCGCTACTACAGTCTCTAGACTTGTACCTTTTATTTAATGCTTAGCTCATGATATAGTTTGTTAAAATAATTTTTATATCATTTCTCCTCCAAAAAGCTCATTTTGTTTACTACTAGCAGTGCCTCGTGAATTCATCCACGTAGTTCCCGTTCCCGTGGGAATTCCGGGATAAAATATTCTTCTCTCGACTATAGTCTATATCTGTGCTAAATTTCATCCATATCCGTTCAGCCGTTGTGGCGTGATTGAGCAACAAACATCCATCTATCCATCCATCCATCTAGAATTTCGCATTTGTAATATTAGTGTGCAAAACTGTGAATAATCTATTTTGTTGTTCTCAGTAATACATTTAAAAGTTCTGTTAGAATAGTCTTACCAAAACTTAAAAAATATTGAATAGTATTAGTATTAATATTTCTATTTGAGCCGTTTGGGTTGGAAACCCTAGGTCCTTGGGGTCCTGGGGCACACGTTATCTATAAAGATCTTACAAAACTACTAATAGAGTCCACAGGTGATCGGAATGCAGGTTTTTATTTCGGTCAACGAATTAGCATTGCCATTCAACGTGGCAATGCTGCCAGCATTCTGGGCACTCTGCCTTCTGGTGACGGCTTAGATTTTTAGAAAATAGATGTAAGTGTAAATATTAGTTGTAATTATTTTTTTGTTGTTTGAATTTAGAACAGGTACCAATATAATATTCGACCGTCATCTCAATGCTATACAACCTTCTTGCGCAAAAAATACACGATACAAATACTCGACATACAAACTCTTTGTGGAAATAACTTCTCGAGATTTGATTATTCGATATTTGCGACACGGAGTTTAGCATTCGAATAAAAACCGTTTTGTGTTTATTGCGTCATTAGCGAATTGGCGCTATTTTTAATACTTATTGTAAATTGTACGATCGATTGAAAATGCATTCAAGTGATGAAGAAGATGTGTTAATTTTATCACCTAAGTTTATGAAAGAGAGAACCTATTTAGGAGTAAACTTGCTTCTTTATAATGTATTTAAACAATCTGAATTTGTTTTCTCTATGTGCTCTTACTGGCGCAAAAAAGTCAATTTACTTATTCTCTACATTATAGGTAAGTAGGTACCGTAATAAAAGAGTTGGAGCGAGCAAACTAAATCATCAGTAAATTTCCGAAACAAATAAAGTTCTCCAAGAGCTTTAACATGGTAGTTACATATAAAGAATGGCAGTTCGGCAACATGGCCATATTGCCCCGGGTTGCAACTTAACAAAAAGTCAATAAAAGTTAAATAACAAAGCGTCCAAATATACCCCTAGATACATAGCGAATCGCATTACTAAAATATCACATTTAACAGTAACTTTGACACCCCAACGCACCCTTGCGTAATTACATGTGACAATGGAACAGTGGTGTGCTGGTCCGCTCGGGGGCAGGTTCGATGTCGGCAAGATGGCCGATGCAGTGGGACAGATGTAGGGTGTTATTTTATTGTATAGCGACACTGTGACTTTGATAAAGTTTTAATATAAAATTTAGGAATTTTGGTAATTTTATGCTCCAAAAAGTATAACTATGATGACGAGACCAAGTTTGATTTTTTGCTTTTCCTCTATAAAGTCTGGTAAAGCAAAAATGTGTGCAAGATCTCAGTTCGTATAGTCTATAAAGGCGGTGATCTTTTAGGTGTGAAGTTCCATAAATATACAAAATATACAAGCTGAAGACTGGGCGCTATGGTGCTCATTAGGGAAGGCCTATGTCCAGCAGTGGACTAATATAGGCTGATGATGATGATGATGATGATAACCAAATATGTCAGCTCCAATTTATGAAATTGAAGTCGATGGATAAAAATAATGCTGGACAATTCACACAGCATTATCTAGCCCCATGTTATTCCGCGAACTCACTAGAAGTAAACAGGCATCATCAACTCTAGGCATCGAGATGCCAAAAGATGTCTTTGGTCCAAGTCGGTGACAGAACTTGGACCAAGATCCGCTTTGGGACGTTGACCCACTTCTATAAGATTTGGCGAAATTTTCCCCATCCACCGCTGGCGGAGACCAAAATAATAAACAAAAAATAAGCTATACAAATCGTCTGAAAAAAGATTCAACCACATTCTTATCTCCAAATACCAAGAGATCAAATGATCAGATTATTTCCTCTTTTGTGCGTAAATAAGTTCGATTTCAACAATACTGTAACGTGAGCCGTGGGCTGCGTATAATTGAGGTTATGTGGGCTCTGCCCGGGTACAAGATGGAAATATGACTCCACTTGATGATTCGAGGACAATGATGCTTGTCGGCAGGAATTACTGAACGTTCTGCGGATACTTAGATTTGTAAGAATCATATTTCTTAATAGAATAAAGCATGTGACAGTTTCAAATCGCCCGCAAGCTATCTATGAGAGCTATGCTCGGAGTTTCTCTTTAGGATAGGATTCGTAACGAATACATCCACTGAAGTGGCAGTGAGGTAAACGTGTTCTTGAATGGGGACCGCGACTCGGCAAACGTAGTACGCAACACCCTCCGATCAAGTGGGATGACGATTTGCGAAAGACTGCTGGCAGATGCTGGATGCGGCAAGATGAAGACAGGGCGCTATGGCGCTCATTAGGGGAGGCCTATGTCCAGCAGTGGACTGGTATAGGCTGATGATGATGTAGCTTTGTTCATGTCACACGTATACCAGGAGTTGACGAAGTTTATCACATACCGTACTTAGCATACATGGATAAGTTCTTTAGCTTGGGAAAGTTACCTTCACTTTCAGGATGACCAGAGATTTCAGATACCTAGAGTGCGGTTAAGCACTATAACAAAAATCCTTAAAAATACTTTCATTATTAGTTTAAAATATACGCCACGTCGTCGGTCATTCGTTAGGTCCTAGTTACACTCCTTCATTCTTGTAAAAAACATTCTCAGTTATTCCCCACGTCTCATTATAATACATTTCATCTATTTCAGTACTCATTATTATCAAAAGATATAGGTAATAAATAACCTAGATTTTAGCTTCCGACTGGTATCGATATGGATCAGTTGAGCTAGCTGTAGATTGTTGCAACAGGCAGTTAGCTCTACTGTTTCAATTGTAAATACTAGTTCTAATTTGTTTCTATTATTTGATTGCAATTTTCTTCGTTAATAAATAGTTTCCAAGCATTCGGTCTCAAAATTGGTGCACAATAGACCAATTTCGAAATGAAATTTCACTTAGGTATTCCGTGGTTATTTATGTATCCAAAACTAGGTAAAGCAAACACCTACCAACTATTTTCAAACATAATAAAGTGTGAATACACAATCTCACCCACCATGACTGCCATCCTCAATTGTACAAAACTGCCTCGTTACGTGAGGCACGCGGCGTGACCTATCAAGATCCACTCGTGTGATAGCTCATAATGCGAGGCGCTATTGAGAGGGTTCTGAGTATTTCACATGATGTACTAATGGTCTAATGTAGAACATAACATGTTACACAGTTTAATAGTTGGCGGGAAATCTAAAAATTAGAAGATAAAAAGAAGAGAAAGATAAAAATTGCTCAAAGTTCTGAGCCTAAAATGAAATTCAAGAGTTAGGGTAGAGCTCGTAACTTATTTTATGCTATCGCATCGAACGTTTTCAGCATACGATTTGAGTTTGTTGGCTTGTCGCATTGAATTCGGACCAAAATGGGAGGAGTCAGGAATAACTCGATCCGAACACCATCACACCACCACATGAGTATAATTGGAATAAAATAAATAAATAATGCTGGACAATTCACACAGCATTATCTAGCCCCAAGTTAAGCAGAGCTTGTGTTATTGGTACTAGATAATTGATATACATAATACAATACATTAAATAGATAGATATTTTTTTATTATACATAGAAAACGACCAGAACACCCGGAACAAATACCTGCAGAACGTACAAATATTTGTCCCAAGGCGGGAATCGAACCCGCAACCTCCTGCGCCGCAGGCGGACCTTCGCCCGCTGCGCCACAGAGGTCGTCAGAATGGAATAAAATCAAACATTCCATAAATGTCATAAGCATAAGCTGTATAAGTAGTCTTATGTATGTAGGTGTACCTACTTCTACTTTAGCAGTTATTTTTTTCATCAACCCGGTCTACCTGTAAATCTTTCTCTAATAATTTTAATTTTTAATCCACAATCCAAGTATGTAAAAATCATTAAGATCTTATTTGGATAATTTAGATTATGAACAGACAGAACGATTGCTATTGGTTAGTTATGGGCCCTAGTTTAATATTATTATTATTTATTTATTTATTTATTTGTAATTTAGTATACTTAAGTTATAAAATAGATTCAGGCGTTACTTTGCGGAAAGCCATTGCAAGATATAAAGATGAAAATATTTAGTAACAATTCCGAAAAATTTGCGCGGAATTGTTACTAAATATTTTCATCTTTATATTATATTTAAGTTAGTTATAACTAGTTATAATAATATATTTATTTATTTAAATAAATATATAAATAAATATATTATTATAACTAGTTATAACTAATCGTTTTAGGAGAGCTCAATGTTTCATAGACTGTAATCTTTGTTAGATTATCGCAAAACATATTCCATGTGAGAAGAACGTTTAAGCACTGACAGATCTAACCCTAAAGAATCGGAAATAAGAGCCCTAACATCTTAATACTAGTATATCTTAGTAAGAGTTAGGTAACATTATCCTCTGATCTCAAAGGTTAGTCCAAAGCACGTACACACTGATATACTGTAAGTCTTATGAAATAAAGGTTCGTTAAAATAGCATAATTAATTTTAAGAAAATTACGATAACCTACTTTGTAACCTTTTCTAAGATAAATTTATTATTATTATATTACAATAACATTTGTTCTGTTTACAATTTAATTCTCTCATAAATTTGATGTTCATTATTGTATCACCATAATCGTAATTTCCTTAAAATCAACAAGACGTTTAACAAAATACCACGCAAGCGCAGCTGCGGAGCAAAAGCAGTATACTTCTTTTAAATCTTAACTTTCTTCTGTTAGCGTTTAGCATAATCTCTTTCATTCACACATTTTTCTACTTATGCAACAAACTGCTTCCTACAATGTTTACGCACAAAAACCCGTCTTTTTAAGTATTCCAAACAATGGCATTGAACAGTGTTTGTCCCATTGTATCAGAGTTATTGAAAGTCTGGGAAACGAGGTGATTAGGGACGATTTAGGTTTGCGCAATGACGAACGGAAGAATTTGGAACCCTTTCTATAACACGTTACTATCGTTTGGACGTCTTATTTGAACATCTTAAAATAATATTTCGGAAATTAACCCTGAAAACATTTTTCTTTGTACTTTTATGTTATTCAAAAGGGTCGAATACTTTAAAGTTGCTGAAAGATCCACCCGTTAAATCATCAGGCATATAGGTACTACTTCACTGCTGGACATAGGCTGCTTCCAAAGAGCGTCAAAGCGCCCAGTCTTCTGCATGCCGCATCCAGCATCTGCCTGCAGTCTTTCGCAGGTTGGCATGCCACCCAGTCAGAGGACGTCGTACACTACGTTTGCCTCCCGTAAAATGGTTTTCAAGGGTTCAATTTGAGTATACCACATTGACAACAGCAAATATATTACAGGCAATTGAAATTGTGACGCCGAAATCATCATGATAACCTATTAATCCATTATAAAATATAGTCAAGTAACAAAGAACCCAAATTCAAATAAATAACCAAATCAATGCATCGTAAATGGTAATATAATTTGTGTTTAATAAAATTAAATTCAAATAGTATATTTTCGTAGCACCCGCTACGGCGTAGCAAATAAATTCGAGTCTTTCTTTCAAAAAATATTTTTGTACGATTTGCAAGTCTGAATTAAACTGTAATAAAGTCTAATATCAAAAGTATTTTTATAAGTTGTTTAATCAAAACATAGGCTGTCTAATCCGCTTTTGTGTGCAAATGGCTGCGCGTACGCAAACTGCGTCGTCGCGTCGCCGATCGCATTGTGGTATCGTTGAAAGATCGATATCGTGGAATAATCCCCACTTTTAAGTTTCTGTGGGATAGCCATGATAATTTAAATCTACCAAAATATTTTTAGTCTGAGCAATCCTACATTCTTATCATTGTTCTGTTTATATGACACGGCATAAAGTCCTCAAATTTATTTGAGGACTGTTGTAGGTATATAATATATATTTAAA
The DNA here is from genome assembly GCA_946478455.1 of Eupithecia vulgata. Classification (NCBI taxonomy): domain Eukaryota; kingdom Metazoa; phylum Arthropoda; class Insecta; order Lepidoptera; family Geometridae; genus Eupithecia; species Eupithecia vulgata. The sequence continues at coordinate 1,873,750 of OX297869.1, read as the reverse complement.
TCAGAGCATCGAACAAAAAAATAGAGAAAGATACCTATTAAAGTTGTTTTTCAGTACCTAATCTTCTAGAAAGAACGAAAAATGGTAGCTATATTGACGGACTCTATTATAGCTCTACATAAGAATAAAATAAGTTTATTACCTTAAACACTACATAATACAAATCAGACTAACAATTAAACGTAAAATAAAAAAAATATTAAGGCAATGGGAGTATATTCAGCTTTTTGCTACATACATATAAGTAATGCGTGTAGCGCTGTTTTTCAATTGACTCCTCTCGGGTAGCTGGTCACCATTTTCACATTTGAATTTTAGTAGGGTACCTACATCATGATCCGCTTCTCGTAGTCCACCTCCGCTTGTCCACTGCTGGTCAATTCCAAAATCAAGATGCAACAACGGAGTCTTTTACATCTTTGCGTCTTAATTATCATTCTTGGACAAATAAAGTCTCAAATTCTTCCAAAACCCTGGTCACCACCAAACGAAGCGGCGTCAATTTTGACACCACCGGCTGCACACACAAAAACATACACTATTTATTATTTGTGTATTATTTAGTAAATAAAGGGAATCAGCTTTGTCCCAGTGTCATTGTCATTCCGGGATATGGGGATCCCGGGATTTATCCGAGGGTCCTTTGTGTGGATGTCCACACGAATTGGGATTAGTGCAGATCGCGGGACAAATATTTGTGGATGATATCATTATAGGTGATAGATGCTACTTAAAAGTTGATAAACACAGGGATAGGGAGAAATGTTTTCTTTAGCGCAGCCTTTACGTGCCTGGGTAATTTATTAAGATTTGATAGCCTTTTGCAATCAAATGGTATTTACTTTAATTTCTATTTTATTGCCATTGAACAGTTTTAAAACCAAATTAAAGAATTGGCTACTAGAAAACTGTTTTTATGATGTAAAAGAATTTTTAAATTTTAAATATCATTGGCACATTTTTTGACCAACGTGTTATATTTTTAGTGTTGTACATTTTATTATTAATTCTTTTTTTTCTCTTATTTATTTTTAATGGACTTTATTAGATATTATTTAATTTTATTGACATTAAATATAACATACATAAAATTTTGCATACCTTTAAAGGTAGTTTGTATTGGATATATTTAAAATTAAGAACTTATTGTACATACATTCATGCAATAAAGCTTATGGTTATTGTTTATACTAAATGTTTTTATTTTGCTTGTACTTAACTAAATTATTAATAGGTATATTTTAGGCACCTAGGCTAGTTTAGCTACTTACTTCATATTGTTTTTTCAACATGTTTGTACAACGTAGCACAAAACAGTGAATTTTATTGTGAAGGGGAAAGAGGATTCTATTATTTTTGACAAAGGAGTCTAAGTATAGGAATCTTTGTTTTTCATTATTTCCTTTGTGTATTGTGAGTCTACGTAAGATATTATAACTACCTTGGAATAAAGTACCTAGTTAAGAATGTGCATCGAAATGTAATTTAGCTCTTTGCTGAAATAAATGAATAATGTTTGTAAATAATAAATGTCTGGGTACCTACTTTTTTTCCTTTCTAATCAAAACCCCTTATTTAAGCGTTACCTATTTTCACCGTCAATTATTTTAAAACTGATAAAACTTAGTAATTTATCAACATCAGTCTAAGATACAATAGGTGGTGGACGAACCATTACACATAATATTCAGTTCAGTACAAAAAAGCTTTTAGCTCAGCATTATAACCATCCAACGCATTCTCCGAAATTACCCAAACCTATGCTAAAGTCATGCTAAATCCAAAATAGATGATTCACATGCCTCTACCCATATCTTATCGTCATAATCACTAATCCCCAACTTAAATATCCATAATCCCTAATCCCTATAACCATTATTCTCTATGAATGAACTGGTTTTACTCTATGGTCTTCCACAGGAGCTACCAAAGACAAAAATAAAAATATCCATCTAAATCCTTCGCTACGGGATTTTTAACTTTGTGCGTAGGATATTAGGAGTTATCTTAGATTTAAATAAGTAAAGTTAAGTTGGCACACTATTTTTCGAGGAAAGTCAGTCAATGTAGGTTAATACTTCCCTAGTTAACGCTAAGCCACGTCCGGCGTCGATTACTTGCGTGATTTTATACAAAAGTAAAGATATTTTGTAAAAATAAGGCAAAACATTGCTTTGTTCAACCCGGAAGGATTATGGATTGTTTTAAGCTTTAGTCTGGCTGGTGGTTTGCACATCATCATCATCATCATCAGCCTATATTTGTCCACTGCTGGACATAGGCCTCCCCTAATGAGCGCCATAGCGCCCTGTCTTCAGCTTGCCGCATCCAGCATCTGCCAGCAGTCTTTCGCAAATCGTCATCCCACCTGGTCGGAGGGCGTCCTACACTACGTTTGCCGAGTCGCGGTCTCCACTCAAGAACACGTTTACCCCAGCGGTTGTCGGTTCTTCTCGAGATATGGCCAGCCCACTGCCACTTCAGCTTGCTAATCCTTTGAGCTATGTCGATAACCTTAGTTCTCTGTCGGATGTACTCGTTACGAATCCTATCCTTCAGAGAAACTCCGAGCATAGCTCTCTCCATAGCTCGCTGAGCGACTTTAAACTGGTGGACCAGCCCTACCGTGAGTGTCCACGTCTCAGCTCCGTAGGTCATGACGGGTAGAACGCACGTGGTTTGCACAATCCAGGTTTAAATGCCAACATCATATTGTTATCACTAATTTATTAGATCTGTTGATAAATAGGGTAGAGCTAACATGGTCACTTTGACTTATGCACCCAGGTGAATAAAGTTTTTTAAAAGTAATTTTAATGCACCCAGGTGCTTAAAGTTTATTAAAAGTGTATTTAATACACTAGCTAGGTGAATTAGCTCAGGTGAATTAAGTTTACGAAGCGCTTTTAGTGTAGTACCTCTGTGGCGGAGTTGGTACCTACCTGCATAATAGGTTACTAACGACGCTATTTTGTGAAAAGGATAGGCATAGGATTTCACGTTCATAGGAGTGGGACAGGGAGAGATCAGACCGCGTGTGCAAAAATCAAGTGCGATAATCAATATTTCTTCTAATTAAAAGAGGACCTACCTAGGTTTCTACTCTGTTCAAGTAATAAAATATTTATTTTGACGAATCTGTTACTCTGCTGCCTCTGCTTTATTTTCCAATAGGTATAAAAATCAAGTTAGTAAATCATATTGGTTCGGAGAAAGGCCAATACGTATCTAACTATCAAAATTGAGATACTTTAGATATATTTTTTATCAAACATTATGCTATACTAATCAAAAAACTATCTTGGCGCTTTTATACAGAATGAAATGGAGTATTAGATACCTAGGTATAGGAGATTATGATATATTTAACAAGCAGTAGGATGTTAAAAATCATGGAAATTTTGATTTTTCGAACTGTCCAAGCATCGGAGAGTAATTGCTCGTAAGACCAGAAGTATTTTTGTCAAAATTGTAAACAATGAAGTATTTTAATTACTAAAGTGAACTCCGAACCCACTGGCAACATTGGCCTTACGTAAGTATATGTTCAGGTAAAAGCACGAAATGGTTGATCCAGCGATCGGATGGCTACACGCAGACAGAAGGTTTCCTGCTGCAGAAGAGTATATGCAAGTTAGCAAGGATTTAAATCGAGTAAGGTAGGTATAAATACCCATAGACTATTGTACTTCTTTATTTTAACAAACAGCTACATATATAAGAACCGTCAAGTCTATAAAAACCGAACTTGCTAACATTTCAATCCAACAATTAGCAAAATAACCGGTCTTCTAAAACAACCACTCGTTAGCTAACTAACTCTCGGCTTAGAGCTAACTCTTGGCTCAGTTGACAAAGGTAGCTTTGGATACTAATTACCTACCTACCTACTACTGGAACAGTACATTGTATGCCCCCATTTGGTTCGCTAATAGTTTGTGTAACTACCTACCTATCTACCTACGTCCGAGATTTCAGGACAGTCTGTGCAGCTTTCAGTTTTCACCTCTTCATTACTATTATTTTGTTCTCCGATTCTACCTTCCCAGATTCTACTCCCCTGAATAGTGTATGTATCACGGTATGTATACTTACTCAAAATATTTCCAAAAGAACCCAAGGTATTTTATGAATACCTTGAGGGACTTACAGCGCCATCTGTGTGGTGCACATCTCACATCATGTGTCACGGTGAACCTACTTTAGTACTATACTTATAAATCTGTGGGTGAACCTAGCGGTGAACCAGGGCGCAGCCGCCCCGCGCCGCCCCAGTATAAAGTCTGTGCGGTGAACTGCGGGGAGTTTTTTTAATACTTCGATAGATGGCGTTACTTGTGTCGACTGAAAAGAAATGTTTCTTTTGTCATTAAATGTCACTATCATAAAAACAATAATTGTCAAAGTCAAATTGTCCTGTCTGTCAGTCATGTCACATTCATCTCGCAATGATGCAAGCAAAACAAACATTTGTTGTTTACGTGCTAAAAAGTAGCATTATTTAGTATTTACGAATGTATTATGATTGGCGTCAAGATGAATGCGTTCAATGATAATTCTATTGAACCTGAGCAAGATGCCAACTCCGCGCTTACTGAATTAGACAAAGGTAAACACTGGTTTATGGAATATAACCTCTCTACCATACCAGTCAAGTAAGCCGAAAAACCATTATCACTATAATTTTTTACAGGACTGCGCTCTGGGAGAGTCGGAGAACAATGTGAAGCTATCGTCCGCTTCCCGCGTTTGTTCGAAAAGTACCCATTTCCCATTCTAATCAACTCGTCATTCCTGAAGCTCGCCGACATATTTCGTATAGGCAACAACTTCCTACGTTTATGGGTGCTAAGAGTTTGCCAGCAGAGCGAGAAGCATTTGGACAAGATTTTGAACGTTGACGAGTTTTTGAGGAGGGTTTTCAGTGTGTTACATTCTAATGACCCTGTGGCGCGAGCCTTAGCACTGAGGACCCTGGGTGCAGTTTCGGGAATCATTCCGGAGAGGCAGAATGTGCATCACGCCATCCGAAGAGGGCTGGACAGCCATGACAATGTTGAGGTTGATGCTGCCATCTATGCCACTATGAGATTTGCTGCTCACTCGAAGTAAGTACTTTTGCATTTGAGTACCTACCCAATGATCTGTTTTCTAACAAAGTCTGTTTAAGAAAGTACCGTTGTAAATTTGTTGAAATCGATGTAAGCCAATGTAGAGATGTATCTTTATAAATAAAGGAGCAGCATTGGCTGATATGTCCACGAATGACTTCACTACATTTGTTGGTTTCTTATAGTTGTCGTCAGTTTGTACATTCATAACCAGGGTTTAAATCTATTTCTGATATCAAACTTAAGTGATGATAAATTATGATAAGGTGCTTGAGAAAGATCTCATTGTACCTTGTAGGAACCCTGATAACTTATTTTACTGTATTTCAGTGCATTTGCTGTGGGTATGTCCAATAAACTGTCAGAAATGGTGGAATGTGAGAGCACTGCTGCAGACCGCAGAGTCAAGCTGGTCAGAGCTCTAAGAACTGTCCATGGTGGAGGTATGTCATCATTACTCTTAGCTCCATATACTCAAGCCATTCTAAAGTTGCAATGTTTACTAACAACACACAATACAAAAATACATAATTCTCTTGAACTTAAGTTTGATAAATAATTGTCAGCATTATGCTTTGTAGAAAATGAAATTTAGGTACGAAAGCACTGCAAACAATAAGTGTGCAAATTCTGTCTAAATCTTAACAACAAGAAAGGGTTATAAAAGTATTATTGTCTTGAATACATTATGTATATAACATACTCAAGAGTAGTAGTCACTAAAAGTGTTATTATATTTTGTTACTTTCTAATAAGAAACTAAAACATGTTGCTCTTAGTAGCCCTACCATCATATCTTTTCTGCGACCACTTTAATAATGCTTTTTTGTAGAGACACACAAATAAACTTATTTCTTTGTTTCAGCCCTTCGAGCACAAGGTGTACTGAAGCTGTTGCATCTACTTCTAGAAAAGTATCCATCTACGAACATAGTGCGAGCAGCGATTAGTGCCGTTACCCACATAGCGGCGGACACCGTAGTGCATGTGCCGGACCAAGTAAATAAATAATACTGGACAATTCACACAGCATTATTTAGCCCCAAGCTAAGCAGAGCTTGTGTCATTGTGTGTGTACGCCTAGTTAGGTACTAGATAACTGATATACATTAAATAGATTTAAAAAAAATCTTATGTAGAAAACACCCAGAACATGGAACAAATATGTACCTGCAGATTGTACAAATATTTGTCCCAAGGCGTGAATCGAACCCGCAACCTCTTGCGTCAGACGGGCCTTCGCCCACCACTCCACAAAGGTTGCCGAAGTGAGTCTCACATCTACAGGCTTTATTCATCGTCATCGTCATCAGCCTATACCAGTCCACTGCTGGACATAGGCCTCCCCTAATGAGCGCCATAGCGCCCTGTCTTCAGCTTGCCGCATCCAGCATCTGCCAGCTGTCTTTCGCAAATCGTCCTACACTACGTTTTCCGAGTCGCGGTCTCCACTCAAGAACACGTTTACCCCAGCGGTTGTCGGTTCTTCTCGAAATATGGCCAGCCCACTGCCATTTCAGCTTGCTAATCCTTTGAGCTATGTCGATAACCTTGGTTCTCTGTCGGATGTATTCGTTGCGAATCCTATCCTTCAGAGAAACTCCGAGCATAGCTCTCTCCATAGCTCGCTGAGCGATTTTAAACTGGTGGACCAGCCCTACCGTGAGTGTCCACGTCTCAGCTCCGTAGGTCATGACGGGTAGGACGCACTGATTGAAAACTTTCGTTTTCAAGCATTGCGGTATATTAGGTATTGCGGTAGCAGGCTTTATTAATCTGAATTAATCTGAAGGTCCTAAGCTCACGTCGCTTAGGACCCTACAGGCTTTATGAATCTGTTAGGTCCTAAGCGACGTGAGCAACCGCACAACAGCTTACGCGACTGAACTAGCATAACCAACGAAACTGTTAATAATATCGCTCATAAATGCTGCCAATCTTATTTTGTGTGCAAAAAATCTTGGAGTTAGAACCAACAAACTATCCAAGAGCCGATTCGCTATCAGTCTACATTGTATGCTTTGTACACAGGTGGAACTCCTCCTGAACATAGCATCAAAGGACCCTCGCGCCGTGGTGCGACGCGCGGCGCTAGGCGGCTTGTACCGACTCGCGCACCACGCCGCGCTGTGGACGCCGAGCGAGATAGAGCATCTCGTGCGGGACTGCCAGCACGCGCGGGACAGAGAGAAGGTCATGCAGGTAAAGTAAAAAGCAAGTATTGAATAAAATGGGCTGAAGCCGTTGGGGTGGACTTCGTTTGGCTGTTGTTGATTATGTTTAAGGCGCATACTAACCCAAAAACAAGAAAATTAGGTGTTTTCGAACCCGTTTTCCGACGTTAATATTGATTGTGGAGCTCTGAAATTTATATATCCTGTAACACACATCCTGAAAGGTCCCTTGGAGGTTCCAAATATTTGCTGTTAATCATAGTGTAGTTGTTATACTGTTAGTTATAGTGTATGTGTAGCGGCTTCGAACCCACTTTTTATCGGCGTCTCAAATTCGATTAGTACCAAATTCAGTATAGTGCGATTCACATAGTTTATACCTACCGCTTGGAGGTCCATTAGCTTCGAAAAGCAGTCAAATTAATGAAATCAAACGTAAAAACGTATTTGCACCTACAAAATCTGTGATTCAAACCTGACCAGTTACACGTCGCCCATCCGCAGAGGACCCTTATATTTGGTTGATTATGGCACTACATAGTATGCTGAACCGAAAACAAGCACTCTTTGCTGCATAAAGGCGCGCTGAAAGGTCCAAGGTCATTTGCCTTACTATTCGTCTTAAGTGGGTGAATGTATAAAGATATGTAAAAAAGAAATGTTTATAATTATGTGCATCACTATTTACAATAAATTACCGGAAGATTTAAAAGAACTAAATGGAAATATATTTAGGAAAAAGTTAAGAAGATGGCTTCTTGAAAAATCTTTTTATACTTTGAACGAATATTGTATGTTTGTACGAAATTGTGACATAATTGACTAATGTAATTAAATTTAATACTTATATAATAGTATTAAGACTCGCATATAAAATTGCAGGCTAAATACAATTATGTACTAAAATAGTTATAAGATCTGACACATTGTATAATATTTTGCATAAACGATTTGATTGATTCATTCATTGAACTGCTTTATGCAATGACGTCAGCATGACTCTACAGACCCTTCGTTTGTCTGACTTCTACTGTTCAGTACAGTGTCCCACCATGGATAACCCTATTGATGCTTACAGAAGATGTTTGTTCCAGGTGTTAGTGAAGTGCCCGGCAATCTGTGCCGCCGCCGGCTCGCCCCAGGCTGGCACTACGAGCGCCCTCAGGCAGTACTGCAGCGAAGCCATCTTTAGCACGGACTTGGAACAAGCGGCTACGGCGGCACACATCCTCACCACTATTGTGGTTCACTGGTAACAACATCAACTCACTTGCTCCCGGCATGTTATGATTAATTACATTTCCAAACCACTTCTTAGAGGTAATAATTAAATAGCGGTCATAGAACTGCCACCTTTACTAATAACGACGACCTCTGTGGCGCGAAGGGCGAAGGTCTGCCTGCGACGCAGGAGGTTGCGGGTTCGATTCCCGCCTCGGGATAAATGTGTGTATGATCTGCAGACATTTGTTCAGGGTGTTCTGGTCGTTTTCTATGTATAATAAAAAAAAATCTAACTGTATTGAATTATGTCAGAAATTATGTATTCATCAGTTATCTAGTACCCATAACACAAGCTCTGCTGAGCTTAGGGCTAGATAATGCTGTGTGGATCATCCAGCATTATTTATTATTTGTTTTATAATAAACCCTTAAATATATCAAGCTCAAATAACTAACGTAAAAGTTAGGTAACGTCTACTGAGACTCATTCATCAGCCTATTTTAGTTTGCTGGACATAAGGAGCGTGTTTACAAAACAGTTTTAACTTTGATAGTGGGCCAATAGGCCTTCATTACGTACCTATAGAGATGTCGCAAAAATCAGCTGAGCACAGGGTCAGTAACCGAAGTGCAATCATACGACATTCGTCCTTGAACGAAAGTGCGAATGATGTTTCTGTCTCCATCGCTTGCACACAACAGAGTGCAACGGATGCCATAGGACACGTGGAGGCACCGCCTGCGCGCACTGCGGTTTCGGGTAAGGAGCGGCGCGTGGAGGCCCTCCGGCAGAGTACCGCGGTTTCGTCTGAACCGGTAGCGCTGGCTAGCTGCACACACATATTGAATGCGCCTGCGACGAGCGGGACCAGTGCGTCTATTTTAAATGAGTCTCCGCGCAAGCTTGAAACAATTGCTCCACAGGTCGAAACTAGTGATGTGCGAGGTGGTTTGCTTGCGCCGGATGTGAGGGAAAAGTGTGTCCAATCAGGGGAGTGTAACTCGGAGTGGCAAGTAGTTAGGAGTAAGTCCGCGAAACGGTACAAATTAATCGGGCAAAAAGGTTGTGCTGCGTTGGACAGTAAGTTTAGAGCAGCTGACGTGAAGGTGCCGCTTTTAATCTCTAACGTTTGCAAAGAAACGAGTGAAGAGGACATTGTTTCTTATATAAAGGACAAAACAGGTGAATCAGTGACATTGAAAATGATAAATATTAAAAAACATAAAAGATATAATGCTTATAAGCTCTATGTTTCTAAGTTTAAACTAGACTTATTTTTAAACGATCAGCTATGGCCTAGCGGCATTACTTTTAGGCGCTTTGTGCATTTTTTGTACAATGCGCCTAAGCCAGCAAATATAGTGAAAGTTAAGTAAATAATTTTATTTATGGATTTAAGCCCAAATAAATATTGTAATTTCGTAAGTTTTAATTGTAAATCTTTTAAGAGATCGATTGATGATATCCGTTTTATTTGTAAAAATGCTGATATACTGGCCCTTCAGGAGACATGGCTACTCCCCCATGAAGTCCCGTTGCTAGGAACTACCTCTAGTGATTTTGAGTATACGGGCAAGTCTGCAGTAGATACTTCCGCGGGTTTGTTAAGGGGGCGGCCTTATGGAGGAGTGGCCATTCTTTGGAGGAAAGGCGTTTTTGATAGTGTATGTATTTTAAATTGTAGTAGTGCCCGTCTTGTAGGTATCAGAGCTTCGACGGGTGGGCGTTCGATTGTTGTACTGTCAGTATATATGCCTACCGATTCAGTTGACAATTTACCTATTTTCACCGAGGTGCTGGGAGAAATAAGTGCAATAGTCGAGAGTGAAACTGCGGAAAGTGTGTATGTATTAGGCGATTTTAACGCTCACCCGTGCGAATTATTTTATAAGGATTTAGTGAATTTCTGCTTAGATCAATCTTGGATTTGCGCTGATATAGAAAAGCTAGGTCTACAGTCGGATACCTACACTTTTATCAGTGAGGCCCATGGATGTAAGCGTTGGCTAGATCACTGTGTTGTAACTCTGTCGGCCTGGCAAACTGTTGTTGAGGTGGGTATCAGTGAAGATGTTTTCATTTCTGATCACCTACCTCTTTCAATGAAATGTAATTTAAATATAGTGAGATCTAAACTGATGACCCGTGACCTCCCCCGCAGCTCGATAATGTGGGGGGAGAGAAGTGATGCCCAAACAAGTAAGTACCTCGAAATATGCCATAAAGGACTACGTGATATTGTTTTTCCCACTGAGTTTATCGGGTGTGGTCGTGGTTCATGCGGTTTAATAGAACATAAGCTCTTGCTTGACAATATGTATAAAGATATTGTAAATATATTAAGTAGCGCGGCTGTAAGCACAAGTAGTCTACCACGTAAAAAATCTGACAAGAACAAGCATCTATGTGGCTGGAATGAGCATGTCAGTGGAGCTCATCGTGAGGCCAGGCTTGATTTTAAAATGTGGGTACTTAGCAATCGACCTTCTTCTGGAGTGACATATACTAAGATGCAAGAGTCCCGTAAAATTTTTAAAAGTCGTCTTAATTGGTGCCAGAAAAACCAGGATCGAATTAAAATGGACATTCTCGCTAAGCATAGATCAGCTAAAGATTTCAGTAAATTTTGGAAGGCAACAAATAAACAGGAAGTCAGGCCTGGCCTCCCGGTGAGTATAGGTGGAGTAAGTGAGGTCGCAGACATCGCGAATATGTTCCGGGAACACTTTAAGGTGCGGTCCCCGCTTGGCCCTTCTGCTATGACGATTGATACTGAGTCCGTAGACGGAGTAGGTGGGCCACTTGCTCGTTTTACTGCAGGACAGGTGAGGATGGTTCTGGGTAAGATGAGTGGTGGGAAATCTCCCGGTCACGATGGGCTCAGTGTTGAGCATCTTAAGCATGCGGGAGTGCACCTTCCAAATGTTCTAGCTATGTTTTTCGCAATGTGCATTAGTCACTCTCACCTTCCCCTAGATTTAATGAAAACATTAGTGGTGCCCATTGTGAAAAACAGAACTGGGGATGTCTCCGATTTAAAAAACTATCGACCTATTTCCTTGGCAACCATCATAGCTAAAATTCTGGATGGTGTCCTTGATGCTTATCTAGTTAAATATTTAAATTTCCATGACGCACAGTTTGGGTTTCGGCCTGGACTATCTACTGAAAGCGCAATCATAAGTCTCAAGAACACCATCCAGTATTATACAGATCGTAGGACGCCGGTATACGCCTGTTTTCTTGACCTCTCCAAGGCCTTTGACCTTGTGTCATATGATGTGCTGTGGAGTAAGTTGAGGGACAGGGGTGTACCGGTTGAAGTCCTTAAGATATTTAAGCACTGGTATGACAACCAAACCAATGTTGTTAAGTGGGCCGGCACTCTATCGAAAGCCTACAGGTTGGAGAGCGGAGTGAGACAGGGAGGGCTGACGTCTCCAAAACTCTTTAATTTGTATGTGGATGACCTTATCGGCTGGCTCAGCAGTATGCGTATCGGCTGCCGCATGAACGGTGTAAGCATAAACAACATTAGTTATGCCGATGACATGGTGCTGCTGAGTCCGACGATTGGTGGGATTAGAGAGCTCTTAAAAGTATGTGAAGCCTACGCTATTAAGCATGGGCTCATATACAATGTTGAAAAAACAGAATACATGGTCTTTAAGGCCGCCGGTAAATGTCCTGATACTAAACTTGATATTACTCTGAACGGCATGAATATTAAGCGCGTGTCCAAGTTCAAATATCTGGGACATATAGTGACCGACGACCTTAAAGATGATGAAGATATTGAAAGGGAGCGTAGGGCTATGTCGGTCCGAGGTAATATGCTGGCTCGCAGATTTTCCCGTTGTACTGAACAAGTTAAAATCACGCTTTTTACGGCTTACTGTCAGAGTTTTTACACGGGAGGTCTGTGGGTCCGGCATACCAAAAGGTCGATGGACGCCCTACGAATCCAATACAATAACATATTTCGGATGATGTTGCGACTGCCCCGGTTCTGCAGTGCATCGGGAATGTTTGCGCAGTATCACACTGATGGTTTTCATGCCATCGTGCGCAAGAAAACTGCGTCCTTGATGCGCAGAATACGGGACAGTCGCAACCACATCTTGGGGACTGTGGCAGATGGATTATCATCTTCACTCTGGAGACACTTTGTGGTGAGGGTGATTAATGAAGGAACATATTTCCTGCATTGAGTATCCTCGGCTCAGTTATGTTCCTGTCACGGTTCTCTTGTAAGTATGTCTTTTGTATGTATTTTTAATTTTGTGTGTTTTTTAAATTGTATTTTTTATGTATTTTTCTTTTGTCGTAAATCTATGGACTATGTGTTGTCTGAAATAAAACCATTTTATTTTATTTTATTTTTTTTTATTTTATAAGCCTATCTCGATCGAACACCTTCTCGAAATCTACAACTTTTAAGAAAAACTTAAATGTTGATACTCATTACATTCCATCTTCTAAATGTAGTACTAAATACGTATGTTTATTTCCAGCTACGAAGAAAGTCTGCCAGTAGAAGGATCAGAGCTGATGTTAGCTCTAGAGTCCCTGGTGGTGGCCACGGGAGCGGACTCAACGCGCAATATCAGACCGCTCAGAATGGCCTTACAGTGCTTGGTGAGAAATTGCGTTCAGTTTATAAACATGCTGGTTTATGGTAGGTTTTATTTATTTATATAACTGGAAAACAAACTGCTTTTAAAAACCTAAATAAGTAGTAACAGTACAACTGATACAAAGAAATACAATAAAATGAATGACTCAATTAAATAAATAAATAATGCAGGACCCACACAGCATAATCTAGCCCCAAGCTAAGCAGAGCTTGTGTTATGGGTATGGGTGGGGTGATATACATAATACAATACATAGATAGCTATTTTTTATTATACATAGAAAACGACCAGAACACCCGGAACAAATGTCAACAGATCGTACACAGATTTGTCCAGAGGCGGGAATCGAACCCGCAATCTACTGCGTCGCAGGCAGACCTTCGCCCACCGCGCCACAGAGGTCGTCCAATTTAAAGTGGTTTGCCAGTTCGGTAAAAACAAGCACATTTTTTTTTGTGTGTAGGGCATCGTTTCTTTGTCTTCTACTATGTCGAGCCAGGCACGCTGACGCATGTTTCATGGGTCCGGACTCTGTACTCTTTTGTTTTAAGTTATTCTCATTTTAGGCTGTTATTTATTTTGTTTGCTCTCATGTTTAAAAGGCGTGCGGAAACAGGTCTTACTGTTGACCAGAAGAGAGCTTTATATACAGTGTGGAAATTAAACTCAGGCCCTGGAGGGAAACTACTTAAAATCCTTAAGCTAGCTCATTTTACTTAAAGGAGACATTCCTTTATTTTTAAAAAGAAACAAATCTGCATTAAAATATTTTTTTAAACTCGCTTGCTTCGCCCGGGACTCGAACCAACTAAAATTTAAAAAAATAAACACTCTTTATTTTATTATACTAATCGGTAGTATTAATATTCAGGATAAAGTTTCTCTAAAAAATATTTGGTTACTGTTCACTTTTAACAAGTAAAAGACACGTAACAGTTCTGTTATCTCTCCAACACAACACGATTAGATGGCCTGCAAGAAGTCCAGACCTGACGCCCATGGACTTCTTTTTATGGGGTCATGTAAAAAATGTTGTTTATGAAACTTGCTATGAAACCGTTCAAGAGCTAAGGATTGCGGTAGAAAATGTTATCAGGGGCATACACCACAACACTTTGCTGAAGGCTACAAGAAATGAATTTCAACGGCGACTAATGTTGTGTAGCCGGAACGACGGGGCTCATTTCGAACAATTTATCAGTTAAATAATTTAAGTGTTACAAAATTGATAGTAAAATAAAGTTGATGTTAGATTTAACGATTATTTTTATTTTTAAGACCAAATGTTTGTTACAGAAACTTTATCCTGAATATTAATACTACCGATTAGTATAATAAAATAAAGAGTGTTTATTTTTTTAAATTTTAGTTGGTTCGAGTCCCGGGCGAAGCAAGCGAGTTTAAAAAAATATTTTAATGCAGATTTGTTTCTTTTTAAAAATAAAGGAATGTCTCCTTTAAGTAAAATGAGCTAGCTTAAGGATTTTAAGTAGTTTCCCTCCAGGGCCTGAGTTTAATTTCCACACTGTATACGCACCCTATTCAACCAGGTATTCAATAATTACAGGTGAAACTGAGCACAGCTGAGCCATTATCCTATACAGGACGTTCCGCCGTGGTAGTGACGTCACAACTTGGCGGCATCAACTGGCGCGGCGACGTAGTCCGAGGCTGCGCCCTTCTTGAGGCGCTGGCGGCGCTGGCCGGGGCGCCTCGCACCCCGCCAGGGATAGTGCAGCCGCCCAGAGACGTCATAGTAACCATGCAGAGGTAATAACTAGCTTCGCTTAGTAGCTCAAGACACCGCGGTTGCGCGATCGGTGGCGCCACCATATGGTGTCCTAATGAGATAGGGCCCTAAAAGTCCACCACAATTAACCATATTAAGAGGCCTTCCCAGGCCATTTTGTGAAAAGGATAGACATAGGATTCCGCGTTCATAGTAGTGGGACAGAGTAGAACGCGTGTGCAAATATCAAGCGCAAAAATTAAGATTTCGTCTAATTCAAAAATTACGGTTCAATTTTGCGGATATCTGTTACGTTACCCTGCCTTTGCTTTATTTTTCAATAAAATAATAAAATAAACATTTATTTTATTATTTTTATTTTAATACAAAAATCAGGTCAGTAAGTCATATTGTTTGAAAGAAGAAGGCAATTTTGACACATACATATATCAAAATTGAGATGTTTTAGATATTTTTATTCATAAATTAGGTGTTGAAGTCTAAGCCCCACTTGCACGACAGTATTTAAAAGTCTAATTTTGATTAACTTTGACGTATTTGTATGGTTTGACAACTCACTAATCAAAATTAAGCTAGTTAATGTGATCTTGCCATTTCATGTGTTCGTGACATTCTAGTTTTACCGTTTTAGCGACCTTTGTCAAAAGATATACCTGAAATCTTGTACTTAAATTCATTCCTTTAAGATAATTTCCACATGATAATGTTTGTTTGTCTAGTCTGTTAACTAGTTTTAATAGGTATAAATATTTTTTGTAGACTTAACTGCATCTTAACTGGCATAAAAAAAATAAGTATTGGATCTCTATATATATAATATGTACTATCTGTCTCCCAAATAAATAAAAATAAATAATATTCCAGGCAAGGCTGCATAGAAAATCCTGCTGACGACGGCACGGCCCTAGTTCTCGCCTGCACGGTCATCTTACAAGAACGCGCTGCAAGCGCTTTGAAGTGCAAGCTGCAGCCGACGTGGCAGCAGCACCTGTTAAACGACATCGACGCCGCATCGGGCTGGGTGCGGTACAGGGTGGCCCGGGCTGCGCTGCGGTGAGTCACTCCTTGAGGGATTTATTTAAAGACATAAATATTATGACAGTGATATACATCTATGAAAATTTATCGCACAAAAATAGAGATATCTTTTTGAAAAAATGTGATGTTCACAACATAAATACAAGAAATAAGATAATACGAGAAATAAGAACAAACTGCACATCCCATCATATAGATAACGAAAGGTAGGGAAATCAGTTATGGGCAATTGCGTACGCTTTTATAACAAGCTTCCATAAGCAGTATTAAGTTTATGTTTAAGTATTACTGACGGTTCAATAAAGATATAATCAATCAATCAATTCCATCTGAAGCAATTGGCCAGATGTTGCCCAGTTCCGCACCGACCATAGTATTTAAGGAAAATAATATTAAGCTTAGTTAGTTTTATATAAATATTGACTTGTATCTAAATCAAAATATATTTAGACTGAGATAATGTATTAACTTTAAGTCTTATATAAACTTACTAGTGGTTTATTTTTCGCTTATTCCACTAGTGTACAAAAAAATTAAGCTAATAAAATCAATAACATCTTATTTCTTATTTGATAGTAATGACTACTTATACAGCTTTTTATGTATTAAATTTGACTTGTCTAAGTGCTTATTTTGTGAGCCGAAAGAAATAAAGTTATTGAGTTTGATTTCGAGTACGTACCTACAGGGTGTTGAGGTCTGCAATACGGTAAATCTCTATTCATACATACCTACCAGTAGTGCACCTCCTTGGCGAAACGCGCGTCTTGTCCCGGGCGGGATACAGGTTTTGAACCTAGTGCGGGGACCACCGGTAAACTGAATCATTTTGTTCTCCATATTTCCATACTAATATTATTAATTCGAATGCAACTCTGTCTGTCTGTTACCTATTCACGTGTTCGATACATCGATCACGAAGGTATCATCATCAGCAGTTTGACCTAAGTAGGTTACTCGTGCCGCGCGCGGACCGAGCGCCTACGGACGTCAGTGCATCAGCAGTAACCTTTGCAACCGCACTCATTAAGATGAAGTAGGACCCAAAACCCAGGTTTTGTCTGTACGAAAAATCCATTTTAAGGCAAGAAAACACTATTTTTTTAAATGTTTTTTGATGATCCTCGAAAGTTTAGGATTTTAGTTAGTGCGTTATATAAGTCGAAACACGATTGACTCAACTTGACTCGATGGAAAAAAATCGCAAAGTTTCCTCTAAATTTTCATTTTTACTACGGAAAACCAGTTTCATTTGCTAGTTATTTAATATATTTTAATGAACTGTCGTCTAAAAAATACTTAACTAAACACTTAAGAGCAACATAGTTTTATTATTTTGCGAAAGAGTATTATTTTAGAGCAATATCAAATTTATAAACAAAAAGCAGTGAAATTGCGTGCGGGTCGGTTCTTGCCTCCCTTTCTCGCCTTCACCGCGCGGTGTTCGCTCGTCCTTGTCTCGAAAAAGCGAACCTACTACGACTTAACATCATAATTAGTCGTAATATTCGTTGTATTTGTACTGATATTCAGCGCATGGCACAACAGGATCGTGGATCGAATGAAATTGGATATCCTTAGTCAGCGTAAACAGTTCCGTGCGCCGCACATTTCACTTGTGCGATGCGTCAAGTCAAGACACACAAATATAAGAATATCTGTAAATTCATCGATAATAGCCTTTTGTTTGTGTAGATACGGCCACGTGCGCCTGGGCGCGTCCATCCTCTGGCGGCTGCAAGGCGAAGCTGCCTCGGAGGCAGTTCAGCGCTGGCTCATAGCGTTACACAAGGCAGCCTCGGCAGACGACAAGCTGTTACAGGAAGGTAATGTGTACGCTCAATTATTCGTGTTTATTGCTCAGATATAATGACGTAGGGATTGGGAGAATTGCACGAAAACCCTTTTCGGCATATTGCCATACCTCAGATGAGAGAGATGGCGCTGCTGTCTAAGACATTAGCTCTGCAGTTTAAATTTATAATAAAATATAAAAAGCGTACAATAACAACTAAAAAAGTGTTTAAAATATAAATACCTGTATAATTTGCCGGCACAAGTGTTTGTGATATGATATTACGCGTAATTACAAAGTTATACAAGTAAACAAAACTGACCTTGTGATCATCAATAAAATTCCAAACAAGTCCACAAAGCACAAATAAATCACAGATGACTATTATTTATTACTAGTATTTCACGTTAATAACCAACTACAATAATAAACCAGTGAAAAACAGTGAAAGATACAACGTAATATCTGGCAAAACAACAGTTGGTTCCAATAAATACCGTTGCTGCTTCTACCGACAATTATTTTCAACAACTGGACTTTGGACTCTGCGTTTGAACACAATAATTATCAAACTACCACCTAACCATCTAACAACTGACCACTAGTACGCTAATTTCGACTACTAAGATATCTGACCGGCGGCCGAGCGGTTGAGACACCCGACTGAGAAGCTGAATCCGGTGGATCGAAACCTTGCGGGCGATAACTTCTTTTTGGACCTGAAATTAATTTTTGGACTCGGAATCACCGTTTTTTTTTTTACTGGGTCAAATAAGAAAAAACAATGAATTTTCTTGAAAATATAACATTTCGGCGAAACCGGACACAATCGGAAATACAGAACGATGATGACGAAGATGACGAAATTACTCAGGCTGAACATATCTCAGTCACAAGTTTAGACGAGAACAGCGAAGACATTCCAAGCCTTAGACAGAGAATAGAAGGACTGGAGGCAAAACTAAAAAGCGCACTTGAAGAAATAGAACTCTTGTCTTTGCAAAACAATAAATATAAGGGCGAGAATGATGAACTCAAGAAATCAAACGAACTATTAAAAAGTATGACAAGTGGAACGAAATGTAATAAAAAGAGGACAGATACAAAAAATACCGACAAAAAATCACCAAAAATCACCACTAAACATACAAAAAATACTTCAAGCCTAAACTTAGACAACACAGATACAAACGCACACAAAGAACAACAAACGAATAAGAAAAACACTGCTAAAAAACCAAAAAGACATAATAAAATCTGTATACTTAGCACGAACAAGCATAATAACATTCTATCAATGGCAGAAGAATGCTTCGACAGACAAACAGAGCTATGCCACTACCTAAAGACAAACACAAATACAAATGAACTGATGAAGGACATTGAAAAGAAAGTGGAAGACTTTACCATGGATGACTTTTGCATACTTTTAATAGGTGAGGAACAATTTAAAAGTACCCATAGCTATATCAATTCAATTATAGAGATGAGAGACATACTACTGAAAGTAAAGAACACAAACATTGTTATTTGTCTTCCAACTTATAAAATCGGTTCTACTACAGATATGTTTAACTGGAGAGTGGAAAATTTCAATAACTTACTCTATTTAGACGCCACCACCCATGAACACGCTTACATACTAGATTCGAACGAAGAGCTTGCCTATAACTACACGATGTTTGATAAAAATACAGGAAGAGTAAACAGGAAGGGTATGAAAGTCATTTTTACAAACCTTAGACACTATACTGATGAAATTCGAGAGTACCACAATAACAACAACAACACAACACAACATTTAGAAGATCTGGACGCAAAAGAAGATGAATCAATGTTTTTTCGAGACTAAGCATGTAAATATACTCCATCAAAATATTGCTGGTCTACTCAACAAAGCTGACGCTCTTATGATAAATCTAGATGAATTAAAAGATAAAAAACATTGATATCGACGTGGTATGCATAACTGAACATTTTATGCAAACTGGATATGAACAGCACCTGGAGCTTGAAAATTATATTCTAGCGGCATGCTACAGTAGAAGCGACAGTAAAAGAGGCGGAGCATGCATACTAGTTAAAAGAAATTATAATTGGAGAGAAATACAGCAAATCAGAATGTTATCACTGGCAAATGTTTTTGAATGCTGTGCCATTGAATTAATTGACTTTAAAATTATTATTGTTTGTATATATAGAGTTCCTAAGACAAATAACTTGAATACATTTCTTAATAAACTAGATAAAACATTGACATATATCACGAAAATTAGCTCTAATAATATTGTATTGACAGGCGATTTTAATATAGACATCTTAAAAACTAATAATGTGACACTAGATTTTGAATGCTTACTACTTAATTATAACCTAAAATTAGCAATAAGACAACCAACACGCTTGATCAGCCAAACCTGTTTAGACAACTATGCACACAACTATAACAAAACCTGTAAAACAGAAGTGATTGACTTTGGTTTGTCCGACCACACAGCACAAATTATCAAACTGCCTGTTAAGAAAGTTTTAAAGTTTACATATTGGCGAAAAGTAACTCACGATTATAGCTCAGAAAATATAAGAAAGTTTGTAATGTGCATAAAAAACTATACCTTTTCTGACATGTACACAATTGAAGATGCCTCTGTGGCGTATTGTTACTTTATACAACATTTTAAATTGTTCTACGACCTCTGTTTTCCGAAAAAAATTACTGCTATACACATTTTTGCTAGACAGAAATGGATTTCCCGAGGCATTAAAATTTGTAGTAAACGAAAAAGATGTCTACTCCGAACCATGCGAATAAAACCCGACACAGAAAACAAAACAAAATATAAAACATATACAAAGCGTTTCAGAAAAATAATACTATTAACTAAAAAAGCACAAAACAACCATAAAATAAAAACGTCCACAAACAAAACTAAAACTACATGGGAGGTGATAAATAAAGTTAAACTTAATGTGCCGAGAGATCCTATACTTAAAATAAAACACAATGATGACTATGTTACCAATCCAATTGACATTGCTAACTTATTTAATGACTATTTCGTTGATAAGGTTGTACCAATACAAGGAGCTGGAAAAATGGTAACAGCTAATTTATGCCAACGTGAAAAATCAATGTTCATGGCACCCTGTCTACCCCAACACGTGAGCAAAATAATTAAAAAGCTAAAAAATACAAAAAGCACGGGTTATGACGAAGTCAACACTGTGATAATAAAAGCTGTTAGCGAATATATCTGCCCGCATTTAAGTTATTTAATAAATCTGACCATAGTTACCGGTAACTTTCCTGAAACTCTAAAGATGACTATAGTTAAACCAATTTTTAAGAAACAAAACAAGGAACTTATGGAATTCTATAGACCTATAGCACTCATATCAATATTCTCAAAGATATTTGAAAAATACTATTATGGGGAAATATATAACTATATAGAGAAAAACAACATCCTGTGCAATGAACAAAAAGGCTTTCGACAAAAGAGAACTATCAATATGGCTATATATGATTTTCTGAAATGTGTTATATGCCATGTAGATAAAAAAATACCAATTTGCTCTATTTTTTGCGACATGACCCAGGCATTCGACTACGTTAATCATAAAATCCTAATCAGCAAACTTGAGGCGTATGGGATTCGTGGCAATATATCAAAATTAATTGAATCTTATTTAACTGGACGACAACAAATAACTGAAATTACAAGACTAAACCTTAAAACTAAACATGAAGTCACATATAAATCAAAAGTAAGAAGTACTACATACGGTGTCCCCCAAGGCAGTGTGCTCGGTCCACTCCTGTTTATATTATATATAAACGACTTACCCTATGCTTTAAATCAACCAATAACTTTATTTGCAGATGACAGTACAGTGACTATAAAATGTAAAGACAAGGAAACCTATGAATCGGATATAAATGAATCATTAAATTCAATTATTTGCTGGCTTAATAACAATAATTTAAAAATTAATTTAGACAAAACTACTATAATACATTTCAACCAAAGACTGCATAATCCATTAAACATTAAATTGACATTTCAAACTAATACTATTCAAGCAATTGACTCTACACGATTCCTAGGATTACAAATTGACGAAAGGCTTAACTGGAAAAAACATATAGAGAATCTAAGTAAAAGGGTTAGCAGCCTAGCTTATGCTCTATATAAGCTCTCCCCAACTGTAAATCAAAATACTCTATTAACAGCTTATTATGGTACAGTAGAATCTGTGATTCGATACGGAATTATCTTCTACGGTAATTCTACTGATAAAGAAATAATTTTCAAAATGCAAAAGCGCTGCATAAGAGCTATGTTTAAAATTCAACCTACAGACAGTTGTAAACCCCTGTTTAAAAAATATAAAATACTAACACTCACAAGCTTGTACATTCTGGAAATTGCGCTATTTGTTAGAAGCAATCCCAATCTGTTTCCACGAATGTGTGACATTGTAATTAGGAATAGAAGGGACAACAATAGATTAGCCAGACACGAATCTAAAACTACTATGTTGAAAAAGAGTGTAGTGTGCATGGCACCTGTAATCTATAATAAAATACCTAAGAGCTACAAAGACTTAAATGTAAACTTATTTAAGACCAAATTTAAAAATTTTTTATGTGAAAAATGCTACTATAATATTGACGAATTTCTAAATGATGTAATCTAATTTTATGGTAGGTATACTAAATTCAAATCGATAAATTAATACTCTTATAAATCTGCTGTTGCTATGTACAATTAAATTAAATCCTGCATGCCATACTTTTAATTATTTTGCACACCAATTATATTGGTCAAACATGTTGACTCAAAAATAACAATTTGTCACCTTTTTACACGTGTTTTGCAAATAAATGACTTTTACTTTTACTTACTTTACTTTACTCATTGTGTCTGCGACATTCCCCATAACAGTACACCATAAGACATTAGGCTGTGAAAGTAGCTGATGTAAACTAGTGGTATCGACGTCGGTATCATGATTACTACATAGGATTTTATTGACTGACTTTTACTTATTTGGCTGCTAATTTAATTATAATTTAAGTTTGATCGTTGCATTAGTAAAATGTATAAATTTAAATTTTGGTAACAGGTATCTCCGGAGTAGAAGAATGCAGTTCGGTGTGGGAGAGCGCGGCGGGGTGGGCAGGCAGCGGGGCGGGATGGTGCGCCGCGGGCTGCTTGGGGTGCGGCGCGTGCACCGCGCGGGCCGGCGCCTGGCTCGCCGCGCGGGCCGGGGCTCTCCTGGCGCTGGCGCGGCTGGCGGCGGCCGCAAGAGCCTTGACAACGCAGCCGCCGCCTGCTATAGCACACGCGCACGCGCAGGTATGGTGCGGTACAGGCCGGGCTTGACTACCACCGGAGAGGTTACGACTTATCTGCTTGTGTTGCTCGTTTTTGACTATGCCTATTTCCTAGTAACCTGTCTATCTTTTCAATGAATTTGTGTTTTTATATGGATCTATTTTATAATACGTAAATAGTGTGCCTGTTCCTCCACAAATTTCTCATTTTTAAACAATTACACATCCATTAACAATCAAATAATATATTGCGTTAAATTATACATTATTTTTACTTAATTACAATAAAATACGCGTGACCCGAGAACTGGTGAGTATCTGTCACAGTGCATCAGCATTACCATACAGCGGGGCAATGTAGTCAGCGTCTTGGTTACGCGCGCGATTGGTATTGATATGGATCTGTTGAGCTACTTGTAAAATGTTTGCAACAGTCTGCGGTCAGCTCAATTGTAAATACATATCTAATTTGTTTCTATAATTTGATTATAATTTTCTCTGCATAATATCATATATCTTTCTAAAATTAATAAAATAATATAAGTTGTTAGAGCACAGCACACCCGAACTGAGGGTGGGGCGCGGGTTCGGATCCTGCCGAAAATGTAAATTTTTGGGACATTATTAAATTTACGTGGAAAATAAATTAAATTGAAAAGGGTTCAGTCTGGCTCGTATTGTCCATCTTGTTTTCCAGTAACCTTCCGATCGTCCACGAGGACAAGTACCTAAGTAATCAGTTGGAGTTCTCCCCAGGCGCTGCGAGACCCCGCGGCGAAGGCCGGCGCGTGCTCGGCCGCCATCCGCGGCGCGTCGCGCGCGCTGGCCGCGGCCGCCGACCGGTACGCGGCGATTGCGCGGACAGCCTTCCACACGGACGACTCCACGCTCAGACACTTTTATATGTATCCTTTTATAATTTAACTCGCACTTCGGGGGGTTTTCACTATTTGCAGTATTTTCAATTGTTGCATTCATAGTCTTGGCAATACAAGCCGTTGACCTATTTCCGTCAGCAAATAAAAAACGGAGACAACTTAAAATCTTGCTTTTTTTTAGGTTTTTGAAATTTTTCCGAAACTTATTATTACTGCACATACAGATAGACCTGCGTTATTTTCAATTTATAAACGTTTTTCTTATATTTTACACTATTCATATATTTTTTCAGTCATGTAAACGTAATTTCGTACTCATAATACATATTACTCAGTAATTTATTAAAATATCACTGGTTTTCAATTATATCGTATTTTAGAACATTTATATACGTAAATTCATTGAAAACGTAGAAAGTCAATTAGGTATTATTCCCGATTTCGTTTTTTTGGGTTGTCAAATTTATTTTTGCTTGCTAGTAGCCTCACCGAGGACTCAGCACGCTAATAACGCACCTACTCTACGGGCACTCACTCTCCTTAACAAGTTTCTTCTGGAGTTCCAACATGTTGACATATTTGATGACAGCCTAAGTTCTATTTATAATCAGTTAAGATCTTATCTAAGTTTTCACTAGTTTTAAATCCTTGTATATAGATAGTTAACGTTTTGGACTAAGTAGTCTGTAAGTTAATTATTAAGCTTGAATAAATAAATATCTAAAATATCACCACGATACTCAAGCGATACCGGTATCGCTACAGATTTGTATGGAAAATGACAGAATAACGACATTTTTCCTGTATTATGCGAGAGGAGGTGAAATACCTGTATTGCCAACTTATTTGGCACTTAGTACAGTAATTAGGTCATTCATTACAACTACGTCGGTGGCATTTCGACTTGCCCAAAGTGCGCCCGTAAATTTAGCCATAAACTTGGGTATGCAATCCATCACAGAGCGCACCAAAGGGTAGATAGTCAACCAACGCCCTGTAAATAGTCGGAGTTAAAATGCTTGCCCAGTAATGCAGACACCGTAGTCGAAATCGGATGGGAGACATCATCATCAGTCATTAGGTGAATGAATAGTGATCATAGTATTATGTATGTACCTATTTAGAGTGATATAAAAGACTGGCCAGGTATCATGCCTGTCTACTAAAGATGAACTTGCTCATTAATATATTTCATCATCATCATATCAGCACATACACGTCCACTGCTGGAAATAATATATATTAATATTTACCTACTACTAAATATTACGAGTCGCTGAAAGCATCGTTTAAAAATCGTCAACTTGGTTTTCTGGAATATGAGGCTTTTTACAAGTTTAGGTTTGAAACATTTTTTTTGTTTTGTTTGGATACTAGTTTCTGCCTTCGTACGCGTTCTTTATAGTAATTTGTATCCCATGGGAACTGATTTATATAAATACCTTTATGCAAAACTTCAGCCCAATCCGTACAGTAGTTTTGACGTGAAGAGGTAACTAACATCCAAAATCCCCAACAATTATTTATTATATACCTACTATAATATTTATTGGATGTAAGTCATAGTTTTTTCGGACAGTTTATATTGTGTTAAATGAAGCAAATGCGTTGTTTTCTAGAACGATGGTAGGTAACTTACGTGACGTCAGAAATGTACTTTAATATAAGAAGCATTGAGATCTAGCATCTCGATGTATCTAAAACTAAAGCTCTCATGATATCTTAAATCGTACATATTTGTTACAAATGTTGTGTAAATAATAAGCAAAATAAGTTATTTAATTTTATAGAATGGGAACCTTATTTTGTATAAATGGTTTAGTTCAAAAAACCAAATGTACTCCAGCTCCAACTACTGTTTTTTCCCATCAAGAACACATTTTCCATAGAACAAATTAGCAACTAAAGCGAACATTATGCAAAAAAACCATACAGTTGCTATGGTTGGTTTGTTAATTGTATTTTAATCTGTGGTAGCTAAACATTCTTTCAGTACTATGCTCAATAAGACTATATTATTATATCTCATCCATTATATGTACCATTTCAACATTTCCTTAACACACCATCCAGTTCTCAGCAAACCTACAAAGCACTATCTCAACTCCTAGACCGGATCACCTCTCCCACACAAGAGCGGGGCGAAGTCCTAACAGCACTGACTCCGCGGTCTCTAGAAGAGCGCATCGCGCTGACTCCTTACGATCAGCTCGTCAGCATCGAGAACAAGCTGTTTGACAACCCTTACACGCAGCCTGGGATCACGCATCGGGTAAGGAATGTTTTGAGGAATATACTTATCACTAGGGAATTAAAAAAATATTATCTGGAATTCTAGACGATAAATAAACGTGGGACGACTTTTGCTCCAACTCGAAAACTAACATTCTAACAAGGTAAGGTTTCTTGTTCGTTTCTTTACTTTGTAGTGACTACGCAATTACAGGACAAACCAAAATGACGGAATTTTTGTAATATTCTACGGCAGAATAGCTACTTTATTTTTTAAATTAATTTATTGTTATAATAACTAATGTTCCTACACAATAATATAAATAAGTATTTTGTTATCCACAGCACTACGAAGCTATCTTAGCGTGCGTGCGCGCGTGTTGCCAGCAACCTGCCTTGTGGCCGCGCGGAGTTTTTTCAGGTCGGTTCTATTTAGTTTCTACTAACTTTTTCATGCGGCTTTTGTTAGAGGTATTCTAGAATGAAATTAATTTAATTGTGTTAATCAAAAACAATCGAATTCTGTTCTGGTCATTTTCTATGTAGATATTATATTAAAAAATATTGATGTGAAGAATATTGACTGTGTATTGTATTATGCATATTAGTTATCCATATCTAGTACACAAGCTCTGCTTAGCTTGGAGCTAGATAATGCTGTGTAATTTGTCCAGCATTATTTATTTATTATTATTCTATCCTGTCATACTGTAGAATAAAATTGGTCTAACGTCAAACCGTAGACGTTTACGATCCATATCGAGAATGGCGCATTGCGAAATGATTAATTGTAGTGTTTTAATAATAATAATAACGTTCATTGAAAAATAATTAAGACTTATAAATAATACAATCTTTGATCCCCAAACTAGGATAAACCTGTATCTTGGGGACCTCCTTCCTTTGGTTCTTTATATAATACGTACTTAACAAGCTAACGTTAAATTATCTTACAGTTATACAGAAAATAGTGTGCAAATATACTTATGTATGTGATGGGTTACCCGAGGACACCAGTCTCAGAGTGCGTCCGTTAAACGTAGCTAGGGACAGTTTTTTGATTACGTTGAATAAAAAGCAACACAAATTTTGTACTTTTTATTCAAGGAGATCTAGCCACACTAGGCTCTTGAAAATTAAATACTAAAGAGTGCGTAATATTGCAGGTCGTTCTTGCAACGCGGCGTGTCGGCTGTCTGTGTGGCCAACGTCGGAGCACCCGCCGCCGCTGCCTCTCTCGCACCGCCTCGCCGTTAAACTGGAGGGCGTCGTGCTACCGCCCACGCTCGCCAGGTACTATACTCTAGCACAGCGGTTGGCAACGCGGCGTGTCGGCTGTCGGTGTGGCCGACGTCGGAGAACCCGCCGCCGCTACCTCTCGCGTTGTGTTAATATATAATTAAGTATTAAAAAAAACTACCCCATGGCGACTGTTTAGTTGAATAAAAAAAATCTTTTATTCCTGGCCTAGAACCACCTGTATGGATAATTTTAGCCTGATCTTTTCAATTGTTTTGGCGTGAAGATGTAACTAACACCCAAACTTTCGGATTTATGATATTAGTAAATTTAATAAAATAACTCGCCCGCGCTCTATCCATGCCGGTTGATTGATTAACTACTCGCTCTGCTCGCCACCGCTAGTTACTCGTTCTACGCAGCTAAATTTCTGTCACTATTTTCCAATCCCCGTTTAATAAGCTACGATTTACTTTGACTGTGATAGATAATAAATAATAATAAAATGTTTATTGCAATTACATAAGAAACTATAGATAAATCGCTGCTGTAGGCAATTTATTTTATCACACTCGCGGTCGCCGGTAACTGATTTCTTTCACTCTATATATTTGATACCAAACAAAACAAAACCTTCGTTTTTCGTTCCATATGCTCACGAGTCGCGTTACTATGCCGGCCGCAAGAAAAAAACTTTTACAGACCAAAAAAAACCGCGCAATATTTTCGCGGCTCGCTCCGCTTCCCGTTACCTACTGATTTACAAGACATTTTTGACATGTTTGATTGAGATATATAAATTGTTGCAGTAAACGACAGAAGCCGCGGCAGGTGAAGAGTGTTCAAATCACGGTTACTGCGACGCAGCACCCAAGGACCAATGATAAGGTACGCCCAAAAATCTTTTTTGTACTTACTAGATTTTTTTTTTAATTTAATGTTCTAAGAAATATTATAATTTTACTTTTCTTAAAATACAAATTATGTAGTAGAATAATTTTATTTACTAAGGGTTGTGAATTTTGTTTTATCATTAATATAAAATTAAAATAAGTCCGACTATTGTGAATTTATGATCAATTGATCAGAACAAAATAAAAAAGCCCAACAAGTCCTTCAATTTATGCCTAATCATATACTTTACCAACGAACAACAATTCAACAGTCAAAAAATTAATGGGTATGAACTACACAGAACCCTATTTATTTTCCGTAAATTAAAGTTTGTAGTCACGATAGCTCGGAATCGAAACAGTAACATGAGTTCATAAAAATATGTCTACAATCTGTGGATACTATTTTCTGGTAGTTAAATTCCTTGCAGAACGCCGAAAATATTTAATAACCGCTAAAATATTTGAATTTCGCGCTTATCTGTTTTCGATTCCGAATCTCGCTTTCATTCCAAGCCATCGTGAATAGCCCTGCTGGTTCAGCTGTGGTCGCATGACCCTTTATGAAAATACCCAGATGTTTACTACCATTCTTCGTTCTAGACGGTAGACCTTACCAACGTGCCGCCGTTCCTGACCGCGGTGCATACCGTGACCCCTGTCCGAGACTTCTTCTCGGCCGCCCAACTCGTGTCGGTCCCAGCCCCGGGCTTCTACACGGTCGCCGTGGACGCTGCCTTTGTAGACGAGCAAGGGGAGTTGTGGAACACCGGACCGAGGACCTCGCTTGTGGTCAAGGTAAATCATTATAAATAATGCTTGACGACCTCTGTGGTGCGGCGAAGGTCTGCCTGCGACGCTGGAGGTTGCGAGTTCGGTCCCCGCCTTGGGACAAATGTTTGTACAGGTTGTTCTGGTCGTTTTCTATGTATAATAAAAAATATCTATCTACGTATTGTATTATATTATGTATATCAGTTATCTAGTACCCATAACACAAGCTCTGCTTAGCTTGGGGCTAGATAATGCTGTGTGAATTGTCCAGAATTAAAAAAAACACTCATCTAGCTCAAAGTATGCAGAACTTCATAAATCTTGTAATTTTTCCAATCGAGGGGTGAGACTCAAAATTGACTGTCAGCCATCGATATTCACCATGAGTATTATCAAACCACGAATCTAATTATGGCCGAGATGGCACGATTTCCGGGAAAACCACCATTGCAAACCAACGTTGTAGATATTTTTATTATTTATATTAAGTTTTAGGTATACCTAAAACTTTGCCATTTAACACTTTCATGGCTGAAAACACAGAGTGCGATATGCAAGTCCGAAGTCAAGACGCTAGCAGTGATCGTGTTAAGTTTTTTCCATACGACTAGTTTGTAGTTTTCCCGGAAATCGAGATAAACAGTTTTTTTACCCTTAAAAACTCACCCCCTGCCACTTCCCGACCTCAGATCGCCCGTAAATTATTTTTCGTTTCATTTTCGTTATATTCTCTTCCTATCCAATGGGTTACATTCTACTATTTTTTTTGTTTCAAATATTATCGACCCTGGTCTATTAGGCGACTAAACTCATTAAATAAGTATAGAAAACAGTTTCATCTATTTGCCCCTCACAAGATTTGTAAATTATAATTAGATCTCCGACCTCAGATCGCCCCTGAATTATTTTTCCGGGTTCCGTACCTCAAAAGGAAAAAAGGAACCCTAGGATTACTTTGTTGTCCGTCTGTCAACCCTCATTTCTCAGAAACGCGTGGAGGTATCGAGTTTAAATTCACTTCACACCATAATATACTCAGGTTTGTAACCTCTTGGAGCCGCGATATAAAATCAAACTTCACGTCAACGCAATCAAAAGTTACAGACGTTTATGCCCAAATATTTTAAAATTTCCTAAGGAATCACGTCATGCACACAAAACCTATAAGGCCATCCAGTTTAACGGTGAAATTTGGCAAAAAGCAAGGTCTTATAGCACAGCAGAGTGATTACGCTATTCTCAATGGATCAATGGATGGGCGACTGGGTTCGATTCCATCGATGGGACAAATAGAATTGAACTAAATTTTATGGCTGGATGGTCAATGTGAATGAACACGGAGTGAACGAAGTGGATTCCCCATTTTACGTTTCGTTTTCGATTTTGCCTAAATATTGTCCTAAAACTGATGATTTAACAAATTTTAGAAAACGTCTCTTTTCTTCTCCAAGTACGTTAGGGGCTTCATAGTCTGTGTTGAAATAATAAATATTAAGGCTGAAACATTTAATAGTTGGGTTGCCTAAGAAAATATAAGGGTACATTAAATAAAAATATCATGAAGGTTATGTTACTGTCTTTGGAGTCAGAATTGCGGCAATGAAACGTTATCAAGAACATGCATCGGAACTGTCATTGTCATGTTAGAAGTTTTCAGTGAAATGTTGCCAGTTTAGCATATTTGGCCATTTTCTTGCCCTTTTTCTTTTTGTTGATTTATTTATCTATTTTTTACGACTAACTTCCTACCTACATTTCATTTTTTATCTTAATGTGAATGTGAGCAATATCAACTTTTATAACATCCTAATGAGGGGTTTTCTATTAGCATTTTAAAACGAAAAAAAATAGTTCCTAATAAATCGATAGGTGGCAGGGGGCGTCAACTGGAAATTAGAGTATGTCAATGTCAAATGAAAAGAAAACAACCTTACGTCAAAATCGTTCTATTTACTGTCAAAAGCATTCATCTCATTCATTCATGGGTTTCAATTTCGGCTGGGACTGGCAATCGTCTCAGTGACGGCTATTTTATTTACAATTGGATGGATGGGAGGCTCGAAGGCCATCCTACGGGCTTTTAAATGTCAAATTTGGATGGGGTATTTTACCGTAATCGATCTGCTTTAAAAATGGTAAAATTCGAAAAAAATATAGCATGAAACCCATTGGAAAATTAAGATAATATAAAAAAATCAACCCCTATAGGTTTTCGGTTAAAGGAGAGAATAAATTATTTTTTTGGTAATATACCTACCACAAGTTTCCGGTTTTAGAATTTTTTCCTTTACCTGCAGAGTGATTACGCTATTCTCAATGGATTAATGGATGGGCGACTGGGTTCGATTCCATCGATGGGACAAATAGAATTGCACTAAATTTTATGGTTGGATGGTCAATGTGAGTGAACACGGAGTGAACGAAGTGGATTCCCCATTTTACGTTTCGTTTTCGATTTTGCCTAAATATTGTCCTAAAACTGATGATTTAACAAATTTTAGAAAACGTCTCTTTTCTTCTCCAAGTACGTTAGGGGCTTCATAGTCTGTGTTGAAATAATAAATATTAAGGCTGAAACATTTAATAGTTGGGTTGCCTAAGAAAATATAAGGGTACATTAAATAAAAATATCATGAAGGTTATGTTACTGTATTTGGAGTCAGAATTGCGGCAATGAAACGTTATCAAGAACATGCATCGGAACTGTCATTGTCATGGTAGAAGTTTTCAGTGAAATGTTGCCAGTTTAGCATATTGGGCCATTTTCTTGCCCTCCTTCTTTTTGTTGATTTATTTATCTATTTTTTACGACTACCTAACTACCTACATTACATTTTTTATCTTAATGTGAATGTGAGCAATATCAACTTTTATAACATCATAATGAGGGGTTTTCGATTAGCATTCTAAAAAGAAAAAAAATAGTTCCAAATAAATCGATAGGTGGCAGGGGGCGTCAACTGGAAATTAGGGTATGTCAATGTCAAATGAAAAGAAAACAACCTTACGTCAAAATCGTTCTATTTACTGTCAAAAGCATTCATCTCATTCATTCATGGGCTTCAATTTCGGCTGGAACTGGCAATCGTCTCAGTGACGGCTATTTTATTTACAATTGGATGGATGGGAGGCTCGAAGGCCATCCTACGGGCTTTCAAATGTCAAATTTGGATGGGGTATTTTACCGTAATCGATCTGCTGGTCTATAAGCCAAGGTCACTTTTTAGAATACTATTGCAATATTGAAGGACATTTCCCCCACAAAATGATATAAAAAGCTTATAAGAGGAGGCCTATGTCCAGCAGTGAGATGGTAATAGCTGTTAGTAATGATGTGAACTTATTAAAACTTTGTTAACAGGCTCACGAAGAACTCACATCGAAGGGCAACACGCAGACTGCGCGCGGAGGAAGGTTCTAGTAATCTACAATAAGTAGCAGTGAGGGTTACGTATTATAATAACTAAAGTTATTTTAACTACTTTCGAAATAACTACGGTCAAAAGACCTACTGTTTAATATACTTACAGATCGTTTCATAGAATTTTGATAGAACTAATGAACGATATCTATAAAGGAGAATTCACCTATGGTTTATTCACCTATGGTTTGAACAACTACAATTAAGTAACCTAAGGTTGATTGAAATAATGGACGACTCACCTACTGATCTTTGGTCAATATTTATAGACAAAATAAGAGTAAAAAAAACACAAACTTCTCTTATCTAAGTTTATCCTCAGGAAAAAGAACTACCCGATACAGAGCATTCCTATAAGAGTTGATTAGGTTCAATTTGAGTGGCGGATCCGACACAGAGTACCCCGACCCCACTTGGTCTTGTGCGTGGCGCCCCTAGAGTGTATTTAATAAGCCGGAGGCGCGCAGGGAGTGCAGCCTCCGCCAGCCGTAACAAGGGACAGGCACCGCGCGAACCGCAGCGGCTGAGGCTGGTCGCCGAAGGCGACCAAAAAGCCGAAGCTGCGGAGGTGATTTTCATTTTTCATTTATTTATATTTTTTTTTCTTGAAATCAGTAATGGCGCACGAAATGTATCATTATTTTAAATTTCAAGTTAATAGCTGCAGTAGTTACTGAGATATTCAAGAAAGAGCGGGGACGGACAGAGCGAGACCATAAGGGTTTCAAAACCGATGTTTGAAACCCTAAAAACAACATTAAACCGACGTTTACACAAAAAAGGCAGCCTCATTTAAGAAAAAATCCAGCGTGGTGCGCTGCATTGATAAACTGTAGGCGAGTTGTCCATTAGATATTTCATACATAGTGCAAACGACCAATATTTTTAAAAAACATTAGATTGATCGTTCGTTAGTGCGATTAATTTTAGTTTAATAAAAATTATGTAAGTTAAACAGTTGAGTCGGCCAATATGCATTATGAACATTGGTGAATCGACCGTAGCTATTTTGAAAGTAGTTAAAATAACTTTAGTTATTATAATATGTAACCGCAGTGAGGTATCGCTTACTTATAATAAACTAGGTCAAGACTGGTTCCAGTTATCTGTTAGTTTTATTTTGTGAAGAATATTAGAGAAAGCAGCAGGGCAAGCACGGGGATTATTGTCTAGGGTAGAATAGATAAAAATTATGTGACCTTGTCATCTAATGCGTAAATTATTTAAGGCGCATACCCCACCCAAACTAGCGCCGCCACCTACTTTCTGTTTATTCTGTTTAACAAAGGATTTTTTTTGCATCTGTAATCGTTGTATTCTATTTAGTTTAAGCAGAGATAAGAAGTTGCCCTAAGTGGCCACCAAAATCTATTTTCGTATCTCTGCCTAAACTAAATAGAATAAAACTAGCATTAAAAGGTATCACAAAATGGACGATGGATTTTTGAAAATTCCTTTGTTAAACGGAATAATAAGATAAATTAGGTGGCGGCGCAACTTTAGTTGGGTAATGCCACAGATGTACTAGGGATGCTAACGGGTAATGCGCCTTAAAATGAATTTCTTTACCTTCAATCATGTTCACCGCAATGTATGACGTTCCGCTGTCATTGTTGTCGATTCTACTCTAAAGAACAATCCCTGTGCTGCTAGGGGGGGGGGGGGGGGCTTAAAATAGATGTATAAAAATGTAACCTACTTTATACCGCCTTCGAACAAGGAGGTTATTTTTATTTTGTTTTTGTAAGAGCATGAGGGTGGTCCCATGAAAAATATTGCCGAGTGAATACTATTTGTCCCGCGAAATGTAAAAAATTGTAAATACAGGGTGCCACGTGTGTTCCTAGTAAGCCGAAAGCGGTGATTCTTGACCCTGAGACCATCTTGTGAATATACATGTATATTTTTTGCTATTTGTGTTCTTTTGCTCGCACTCTTGGAATATTTAACACCATAAAATATTTTCAAAATGTTTGTTCAGGTAAAGCAGTGTTTACTAATGCAATATTTCATAAAAAATCGCCTGCGACGCAAGAGGTTGCGGGTTCGATTCCCGCCTTGGAACAAATATTTGTACGATCTGCAGGTATTTGTTCCGGGTGTTCTGGTCGTTTTCTATGTATAATAAAAAATATATATCTATGTATTGTACTGTATTATGTATATCAGTTATCTAGTACCCATAACACAAGCTCTGCTTAGCTTGGGGCTAGATAATGCTGTGTGAATGTCCAGCATTATATTTTTTTTCTTAATAATACGTGTGTATTATTAAGAAAAAAACAACCAGGGACCTAGATAAATACTATTCGAATACAAAAAACAACATGATATGGTGAAAATATGCTCGAATTTGAAATCATTTTGGTTGTACGTTTGTATGGGCAAATCATCATCCGCAGATCTTTTAACATTAACTATATTATGTCTTTGAGAGAAGTATTAGTTAGATTTATTATATTATCTGTAAGTTGAAAAATGTTACTGTATTTGTGTATGCTATTGTAATAAATAACGCTCCAATTTTTATAACTGCATTTAATTAACCCAATTAACCATGTACAATTGCATGAATATTAGAATTTTGCATTGCAGGACCTACCAAAGTACTTTTAGTAGGTAAATACTTCTACTGGTGGAACAAAATGCTTTCAATCTCAATAGAAAAGATAATCCTTTTACCTCGTTGGTCAATACTTAGATAAAGATAAGCGATATGTCACTCTCCTAGCTTACCTCAATACCTTGTGACGTTATTGTGTGGATGCATTTACACAGAATTCAGGTTTTCACTGAGCAGGTTAAGTTCATCAGAGAAAATCCATAAACATAATTATCAGATATGTAGATATTATGTTCCTTTAGCCAAAACAAAATGTTTTATCTATACTATAAAGAGGTAAAGTTTGCGAGGTTGTAGGGGGTAATCTGTGGGTCTACTGAATCGATTTTGAAAATTCTTTTTCCAATAGAAAGCCACGTTATTTGTAAGTGTCATATTATCCCAAAAACCCCGCGGGCAACAGCTAGTTTAAAATAAAAACAGCTACAAATAGGTGTCGCGTCTTTGGCTAAAATAAAGTGTAGGGAACGTTACGAAGTATTCTCTCAAAACCTGCATTAGCTAGAACCAGTTTGACTTCTAAATGCATCCGTTAAAGGAAAATATCTGTCTAGAATCCATTGGTTACGTCATTTAAATTCATGACTAATGCTAACTAACCATTTTCTAGGTCCGAGATAATTTTAGCGATAACATACATTGAAGGTATGTTGTTTTAAACGTTTTTGTTTTGTATTAAATGACCATTATCAAATGATAATCTACAATGTGACTGATAGCGCATTCACAGAGCGCAGTGATACACGAATAGTCGTCTTTATAATGTTTCTTATCATTTTCCTCGCGGTTATATTACAGGTGAATAGTGATACAGCGAAAAGTGTCTGTGATGTGTGTGTTTGTGGATTTGACAGTAAAAGTACTGGGGATTTTCAAGGAGAAATCGTAGATTGTTCTTACGTTAATGGATTACTGGACGTGAATTATAAGATACCGAATCCTATGCACTCGCTCGACTTATCGACGAGCAATATCTCGAAGGTTATTGTAGCTGCGGTACTGCAGTCCGTCAGTATGAAAATACTGTTTTTGAACAGCAATGTTATCACAGAAATAGAAACAGATGCGTTAAAACTACCCAATTTAAAAAGACTGGATTTGAGTAATAATTTACTAGAACATATCGATAAAGAAGTGTTCAGAAACGTTAAGAAGTTAGAATATTTGAATTTGAAGAACAATAGATTCACTACGTTCACGAAACTTATGTTCCATCCGTTGAGTAATTTACAAGAAATAGTCCTTGATGATAACGGAATAGGGATGAGTTTGCAAACAGCGAATCTGTTCGATCGAAGTGGTTACGGACTGACTCAGAAGATAAAATCGTTAAGCTTAAGTGGGGTTGGCTTAAACAGAGTTCCTGATAATTTCTTTGTCGATGCGTACGATATACGAAAACTCGTAATGTCTAACAATAACATAAGCGACATTTTCGAGTTACCGTTTACGCTGGAATATCTCGATTTATCTGATAACCCTATTATCGAGATCGAAGGAGAAGATTTCAATGACGTCCCTGGACTTAGGATACTGAAGTTAAATAACTTATCGATAAAGGAGGTCGATGAATTCGCATTCTCGTCTCTAAAATCTCTAACGCATCTAGAACTCGAACGAAACACGAATCTAACGACTTTCAGTCCTTTAGCATTCGGACGAGAAGTCATCGATGACGCTGATGATTTCGATCTAGAAAGTTTGTCATTGAAGAACTCAAGATTGACAAAACTGGACAGTGATTTGCTGAGACCGTTGGAAAGACTCACGCATTTGGATCTGCAGGGAAACGCTTGGCACTGCGACTGCAATCTTGCTTGGATAAAAACACTGCAGATATCTGATAAGGAAAATTATCATTTGAGGTAAATACACAATCCATATCATGTTATAAAAAGTAGTAAGTTAGTAGGTAATTCTGTCTCTCTGTCTCGTTATTACCTTTTCACATATTAACGGCTGAACGGATCTTAATGAAACTTAGCAGGGAGGTAGACGATGTCCCGGGGAAGCACATGGACATTTGATCTCGGGGAGAAGTGCGTGCGAAGCAACTAGCAGAACCTAGAATTTTTGGACTTAACCATCAGACATTTTCTATTGTAGGTCTATCTATAGTATCAATAGGTATCATCCGTTTTATAAGAGGTTATCACGGTATATGCGAGAATTTTATCCACTGACATAATATTACACTAGACCGCTATTGGAAAACTCTTAAAAAAACGTAAGTCACAAAATCATATCCCGTCATCAGCACTTGTCGACTCGCTGCTGGGCAGTGGGCATAGGCCTCTATGTTTAAACACCAGTCCTAAAATCATCATCATAGCAGCCCCTCACCCACAGCTGTGTATTAGGCCTCCTCTAACCTTTGCCAGCCTCCTCCGTCCTGTGCCTTTCACCGTTTATGTTGATGCCCTTTCCTTTTCAGTCCAGCGTCTTAAACACATCTCCCAACGCGCTTATGAACAGTTTCGGGGTTATAACATCCTCCTGTCTCACTCCTCTGCGTTTTTTGAGAAGGGCGGTGATGGCTAAGTCCGAAACCACGAGAGTTAGGGAAAAGTCGTGAAAGGAGTCATGCCCTCGATTTATTAGAAAAAAAACTGCATACCTATTTATTTTTTCAAAAATCTTTTACTTTTGACGGAAATGGGCCCGATTTTTTTTTTTAAATACACCCTGTGTTATTGAACCAATGGAGTCTGTTGCTGATAAGGATCAATCTTTGCATATAAATGTTTTTCTAAAAATGAATGGAAATAGCAAATTTTTACTATTTTATTTTTACACGGAAGAAAACTCACCCACCTCAACTTTATACGGATAGACAAGTATTATTATAGGAACCAATGATAACAGACTAATTGAATGTGTGTTGTCAATATAATCAGGGCGATAACACCGTTTATTTGGAGCAACGTTTGTACGACCTTCTAATATTTGTTTCGTTCATTGAACTTTAACTAGATGGGAAATGGACGGAAGGAAGTTTAAACTAGACAGCAAATATTTGACTTTCGATGTGGCACGGCGGACTAAGGTTGCCTGGAAGATGGAGGTTGCGGGTTCGATTCCCGCCTTAGGATAAATGTTTGTACGATCTGCAGATATATGTTCCGGGTGTTCTGAATATTTTGTATGTACAATAAAAATACCTATTTGTGCAAGGTATTGTATGAAGTTTAACAGTCATCTAGTACCCATAATACAAGCTCTGCTTAGCTTGGGGCTAGATGATGATGCGTGGATTGTCCTACATTTTTTTTTAATTTCTATTAATTATTCGTTTACCCACTTTCAGATGCCTGACCCCCAAACAACTCTACAACGCGCGAATTTTCAGCCTCAACGAGAAATACTTCACATGTGCCGTAGAGAGACATCACCTGGGTTTAGCCATCACTGTCATAGCCATATGCTCCACCCTAGCCGCCGTAGCCATTTGGTTCTTTGTAGTCGTCCCCAAGCTGTATTCTCGGAGCAATGTGATTAGGGACATGTATGCTCCGACAACAGCTTATAGCATGCTGCCAATGGGGACTACCTTTAGAGGAATAGATGATTTTTAACCAATATAAAATTAATAGTACTCTGATAAGTGCGTGTTCTTTAGTGAAATTGCAACTAGTCAGACGTAATTTAGGGCTCCTGTGACTTAGTGGGACGACGATCTGCGAAAGACTACAGGCATGGCTGCCTGTAGTCTTTCGGTTCCAGTAGATATTTTTTCATTAGGGATTAGGGGAGGCCATATACATCGGTGAATTAAACCCTGTAGGTACTCATTTGGACTCAAATCAGTCGGTTTTACGTCTATGGTAGACCCTGATCAGGATTGAGAGTGTACCAAAAAACCGATACCTGATCAGGCTCTAAACGACTGTAGGAGTAACATAGATAGCTCATATGATATAGATTGGTTGTCTAGCAGTCAAGTCCACCACTTTCGTCTTTGTTAATGTAAGAAGACGTTACAGGCATATTTACTAAACTTAACTTCAAGATATTTTTGAAATAGGTAAGTAAAGGTTCTTTTACACTTTTCTATCGCGTCACGGCCAGTGTAGCAATGAAACTTTTTTACATTTATAAGAGATTAAACAAATTAGAATGAAATAAGATGCCTATCTTCGTACGGTTGACCTGGAAACCTGTTTTAATGTTATTTTATTTATATATACCTATTATTAGGGCTTTACGTTTGTTATTTCAATGTGTTTTATATTGTAATAAATATAGAAGTGTATGATAGTGATTTAAATGTGATATACGTGCCTAAGACCCGTATTATGAAACTATGCTCAGATCTGTATAGATTGAGTAACGCTTTTGCCAAAGATTATCGTTTCTTAAGTAGGTACGTACGTATACATCGGAGACTGAGCTTAGTTTTATAATACGGCCTGAGAGTCAAAGTTTTAATGTGCTAAGTTGTTTATATATAACATAGGATCCTAACTAATACAAGTAAGGTAATAATACCTCTTAATAGTTTTAGGCGTTAAAAAAACTACAGAGTACAAAATTCATTTAAATATATTTAGAAAATACAAAAGTGTACAATTGTTTTACAAAGAATACAATCTTTGTGCATTATAAATTACAATATTATCGACAATGTTTGTGCTCTATATTTTTTGTGATCCATATTTTTGAGTATTTATTTTAAAATACAATTATTGTGTACTGTGCAGCTCTTAGATTTACTTATTAACTTACATCTGTTCTATGAAAGCGGGTCGGGAATGTGCTATATTAAATGTAATTTTTTAAGAAACTATGTTTTTATGATATGCATCTCCCTGTCAATAACTTTGGGGAAAATGACAATATTCCGTCTAATATTACCGAGAAATGTTTGTATTATTATTAAGATATCTTATATTAATTTCTATAAAGCACACTCTTACACTAAGCAGGCACAAGCATTATACAATAAACAAGGCTGTGTTTTGAGCACACTTGGTTCATGTCAGGGGATAGTAATTTTTACTACAATTACTAAAATGATACCCCAGGGCATTCTATTTTATTACAGAAAAACATGTTCTTTACATCCTATGTCCTCCGGCCTGAGTATTTTAATGTGTAATAAATATAAAGCATTTGTACAAAATTCAGCCCTTATAATCGTTTACATAATTTTCTTAATGTTTAATTGCAACACATTGATATGGTATTCAGCTACAGCGTTCAATTCAAGCCTTCTTTGGTGAATGTAGCTACTTCCTTCCATTTAACACAACCGTTTACATTTACTTAATTAATTGTAAGGCAGTCTTAAAACTGTTAAGGTTAAGCTTCAAACTCTCCCATTGGCTGACATTGCCTATTGGCTAAACATGACGATTCTAATTCTGCCATATCACTTGCCAGCTAATAATTTATGCGATCTTACAATATAATTTGACACTGGCAGAGTTGTGGCAGCACAGTTACAGCAAGCCATGAAATAAGAAGTTGAAGTTAAATTAATTTGACAGCATTTAAACGCCTGTCATAGTTATAGACAGTATGTATATAGTTTTGTATGTAATTCCATTCTATACAAGGCAAGAGACATCAAACGGTGAACAGTCTGTATATATCTTATCGATTAAAATAAAAAGGGCAGTGACAATTTTAGAGTTGCCATTATGCAATAACACATACTTTGGGTACAATGTTTAAAATTTTACAATGTTTAAAAGTTGCCATCTTTTCATCAGCTATGGCAAGATCAAATAGAATCGTTTGAATTCTTAGTTTGCTCCTAACCACCAAAAGAATATAATAGGAGCTACTTACAATCTTCAGAACGTCAGCTTTATTTATAGTTGTTTTAAAAGATACTAGTCAATTTCATTGATAATGATTATGGTCTATGTTTGACCAGCAAACCATTTTGTCATCCTTTTTAAACTAGTATACAATTTGTCATTTACAGAACCAAAATGAATAATATTTACTTTATTGATATTTGAAGTCTTTCTTTTTTGTATTGGTGTTATTATAAACTTTTTTTCAGTCAAACCACACACTTATGCATTTCTTTATAAATAGCCTAAAATATGACACAAAAATGTACATAATGTTGTATAAAAATACCACCTAAGCTAACATAATCTAAAAATTAAATGCAGTCAAGTCTTTCAAATAAAATGGCTCAAAAATGATAGTCTTAAAATTAATTTTAATTGAGATTGCACTGAGAATTATAATAAATAATAAGTACTTTAGAAAGATCACTAATTTTGCTTTTAGTAAAATATACGGTCGTCTTCTGTACTTAACTGAAGCCTAAAATTATAGTCTACTTTTCTAAATACATCTAAGTAAAATAAGTACTTAACAAACTTTCATCCATCAATTTCATTAATCTACTAAATCTAAGTTTGGGTTCATCAAAATCTCTTGCATTCAATAAATTAGGTACCAATTTCGATGACCCTTCACATTCGCAATAAGCGATGATACGATTTTATTTATGGAGTCAATCTAAGCTTACATCTAAACAAAATGTAGAATATAAGACACGAATATATCTGTCTGTAGTGTGTACATGTATACACGTCTGTAGTACATGTATTTAGATAGGCAAAAAAAAAAGTATTAGTTTTTAAGTGATATATATGTAAACGAGGCGTGTTTAGGTAGCGGTGAGTGGTTTTATTCTCATACTTAGGGGAAGCTTTGGTATGGGACGTAGAGATGTAAATTCACCCTCTGTTCCTAGTTTTTGTTTGTCCAAAAGATGACATTGACAATCTATAGAAAACTGACACTGACAACTGAGCGTGTGGTCTTTTTCCGGTCGGTAAAAGAGGGCGCATGGCGGCGGCGGGCAGGGGCTCTTGGTATCGGCCATGAAAAAGAACTCACGGTTTTTATCAGTTGTTGGATGTTTTGATGTGATTGTGATGAGTTTTCGGTGCTGGCAGGACTCCGCTTTTTGTCTTAGCCTTTATCAGAAGGTGGGATGTAACCCTGTCTTCACGCCCACTGATGGTTTACCTCGAATGATACTAGGAAAAGTCTGACTCGCACATCCACACCTGAGCCACACCGGGAGTTCTGCGCCAGTTACCAAGTTACGTTACGTGATTATTGTCAGTTCCTTCTACTATCCTATGAGAATGAGATTAACAAGTGCTATGGATGTTCAGAATAGCAATTGGTTTGTAATAGAGGTGCTGGTAAGGTCTGATCGTTTCATGCTAAAATTGTTGGTTTTGTGAATACTTCTATTGGATTGATTTGTAAATACTAAAGGTAGTATGGTTATTAAGCAAGCAGTTTGGGTTTTAGTTGGTTTATTGTGATGTGACCATACTTTTGATTGATTAGGTATAAAGAATCTTGAGAAAGAAACTAAACAAATGTCTTTCGTCAACATAAGTAGCTAATCAAAGCTAATCGAGTAGAGTTGCCCAATGATAAAGCATAGTCGGTGTAAATATGTCCCAATGCTAATAATCATAGCCGATGTCTGTCAATGACACAACTTGCCCATCTGTTGCAATGTTTTCTTGTGAATTATTGTTTTCAGGGTTCAATGGAAGTGGAAGATGCCTGACACTAGATATTGGCAGACCACATCAATCATGGAGGCACATAAGGATTTAGTGATTGACGGAGCCAAATATGTGTGTGATAGTGCCAGAGAATCTACTTAGCATAGACTGTCTGGGAATCAGAGGTGCCTTATTATAAAGATAAGTCACACCTTCACAAATCAGATTTGTTTCAATTCCAAAGTAAGTGTATGTTTATTGAAAAAAAAAAGAAAGTAAAACAATAAAATTAGTTTACTGTTGATAAAATTATAAAACCTAAATATTGTCTTGCATTTTGTTGTTCTGTTCATGTATCTGTTCAGTTACACATGTTACAAAGACAAGACTTGATTAAACTTGATACATGTTATGGAGTAAGTATGGGTGCTAAGATGTGTTCTATTATAATATTCCATGATCAGATCACTAAACACTGATCCACATGCTATGTGTAAATCTTGTATGACTCTTTATCATGTCATTTGCTTTCCTACTTTGTGTTATTTCTGTTGTAGTCTGCTGATTGTTAGTTCTTGTTCATGTAGCATCCGTCCTTTAAGGATGATATTGTTCGGTTCTGATCTTTGTTTCTGTTTCGCTGTTTTTGCTGGAAGGTGAGGTCTTTGTGTCGTTATTTGGTTATGGTGCTGCTTGGCATAGCTAGTGTGAGCATCTTGGGTTACTACACCCAAGATTGGTCCTTGATGGGTATAGTGGCCA
The DNA here is from genome assembly GCA_946478455.1 of Eupithecia vulgata. Taxonomy (NCBI): domain Eukaryota; kingdom Metazoa; phylum Arthropoda; class Insecta; order Lepidoptera; family Geometridae; genus Eupithecia; species Eupithecia vulgata. Next base: position 1,830,358 of record OX297869.1, on the reverse strand, counting down.
TCTGAGAGGACGCGTGTGGGCATATTGAGTACGGTGTCTCAATATGAGTTCTACAGGCATACGGTGTTGCTTGTAAGAGCTGGTGAGATAGTCTTGGGTTCCTACACCCAAGATTGGTCCTTGTTGGCCACGGTGGCCATCTGAGAGGACGCGTGTGGGCATATTGAGTACGGTGTCTCAATATGAGTTCTACAGGCATACGGTGTTGCTTGTAAGAGCTGGTGAGATAGTCTTGGGTTCCTACACCCAAGATTGGTCCTTGTTGGCCACGGTGGCCATCTGAGAGGACGTGTGTGGGCATATTGAGTACAGTGTCTCAATATGAGTTCTACAAGCATACGGTGTTGCTTGTAAGAGCTGGTGAGTGTCTTGAGTCGTCTAGCTATGCAAGCATATATATTATGTTGTGTTGTCTCTAAATGGTGATCAGATGTTGTTTTGTGGAATATGGTTACATCTTGTGAGTCTGTAGTTATATGATCTAGTTTCATGTGTCTTGCTTGATGAAATTGGTGTTGACCTGTGTTGGTGGTCAAGCAGTGTTTCTGGTTTCGGTCCCCTCATCTCTCTGGTGGTGCCACCGTGGATCTCATCTGTGGTCGGTAACTAGCAATGGTTGATCAGGTGGTAGTAGGACGTACCTAGAGTATGTACCTGCTAAGAGGCTGGAAGTCGGTGTGTAATGTGCAGGTGCCCATGCCCATAATCGGGCTGTTCTTAAAAAATAAACATTTTGTGGACAGCTTTGTATAATTGGCTGGAGTACCAATGTTATTGTATGTTGATGATGTGTTTTTCGACAGAACGCGGCTAAAGCGAATAATGTGTACGGTTGGTTGGTAGGGGTGGCGGAGCGTCCGTGCTGCAGTGTCGGTTTGCGTTTGCCTGGTGTGCGCATTGATCATAGCAGGAAAAATGATGTCAGGTTGGACGAGCGAGTCTATGGCGATAAGGCGATGTCTTCCTCTTTTTATTTGGGTGCTGTAGTAAGTACATGGAGCGTAAATAACTCGGGGATGTGTATCTTTATCTACAACAACAAACAAGGCATAATTGGCTATTTGCTGCGTTTGTTCACAACGAGGCTATTTCTCTGGGCTGAGAGTGTGGCGAAGCCGAAGCGATGACTGACTATTCCTCCGGGCTTGCAGTCTGGAAAGGAGATGGCTGTAGTGTTGTGAAAGTGGCTAAGTATCGTAGGGTAGCCAACAACTGTACCCGATAGCGTTTGCTGGCGTGGTGGCCAAAGGCTGTATGCGTTACACTATAGCGTCGTCCGTGGACGGACTCATTGTCAGGCATTGGCCGTGTAAACGAGGCGTGTTTAGGTAGCGGTGAGTGGTTTTATTCTCATACTTAGGGGAAGCTTTGGTATGGGACGTAGAGATGTAAATTCACCCTCTGTTCCTAGTTTTTGTTTGTCCAAAAGATGACATTGACAATCTATAGAAAACTGACACTGACAACTGAGCGTGTGGTCTTTTTCCGGTCGGTAAAAGAGGGCGCATGGCGGCGGCGGGCAGGGGCTCTTGGTATCGGCCATGAAAAAGAACTCACGGTTTTTATCAGTTGTTGGATGTTTTGATGTGATTGTGATGAGTTTTCGGTGCTGGCAGGACTCCGCTTTTTGTCTTAGCCTTTATATAGTTACTAGTGGTTTATTTTTCGTTTCTTCTACTAGTGGACAAAAAATTTAAGCTAATAAAATCAATAACTTATTTGATAATAATAACTGTATATAAAACTGTCTTTATATAAAATTTAACTTGTCTAAATGCTTATTTTGCAAGCCTGAAGAAATAAAGTTACTGTTTTGACTTTGAGTACTACAGACAGCTATGGCGCTCATTAGGGGAGGCCTGTGTCCAGCAGTGGACTAATATAGGCTGATGATGATGATGATTACAGACAGACAAATTCGTGCCTGGTAAACAACCTGATAGTCTCTCCAAACAAGTTGACTATGTTGCGATCAATCAAGGCCGATCTAATGTTATAGAAAGTCATGATGACAAAAAATCGAACCAATAATACTGGCTCAAGCATACACATGGCAGAGGGGTTTTAAGCCGGGTACTGGGCGGTGTTACTGGGCATAATGTACCGTTGACAGCGAGCATGATACGTTTGAGAAAAGGCAGAAGACAAATTAGAAAAAAGGAAAAGTTTTTGGCACGCGCCCGTTATGCTTGTACGACATCAAAACGAGAGAGACAAAGCTACCTGAAACGAGCAGGACGCCGTATCTGACGGCGACGCGAGCGGAGGTCTGTCTCATTGGTCACTCTGGTGACAGGTGGCTTATAATAGGATTTCGCATTCATAGGTGCGGGCAGAGCATACATTTTTAAACGGCCTATAAGACAAAAATCAATTTTTGCTTATTTACAAGAAAACTACACTACATAAGAAGGGACTGATTCAAGGAACCAAGTAATTAATAAAACCTTTAAATCAAAACAATTAATTTCAATAGATTCCTGAGATCTTGACCAAATTATGTGCAAAACAGTGCACGTTTTTTTTTAAATTTTTATGCAATTCGAATTTTTATCATGGGGTACTGATTTCTAGGCCTAGTTTGACAACCGAACCCGTTAGCTTTTAAATACGTATCAACACGCTCTTTGCGAGCGCCCTCGTGCCCCTTACTGATCGCTCGTAAGCTGTGTAACACGCATAACGCCTCGTAACGCCAGTCAGTACCCACCTTTAAACTTCTTTTTATTTTGGCTACAGATTACATTAACAAGCACAGCGGCGAGTCATTGAATCTTTCACTGCAAGTCGAATCCGATGCACTCTAAGTTAAGCTTAGATACTTTGTGTGCCACCAATATACTAATTGTGTAAATCAGGACACTATAGTGACATTGCCCAGCGTCATACGTACCTATATTCCCTTCCCGGGAACTCGTCCTGTCAGACAGACGTTTCGCTGTTCAGTCGTAGCACGAAGCGGTTACTCTTTGGATCCACCACTTCTTCTGATAGGCTGAACTTGGGGAGACTTCGGATGGAGCAGCTCAGGGAGATGTCACCTTTAAGTGAATAGGGTAGGGTTTAAATTTGAATGATATTTGATTATTCTAGTTATTAAATTTCTCTAGTTATTAAATTATTCTAGTTAGTATTTGATTTATTCTAGTTAAAGATATCGCAGAGGCCTATGTCAAGCAGTGGACCTTTTTGAATTACTGATGATGATGGTAGAAGACTATAATGTAAGCTTATAAAATCTTAATCCTTTGTTGGTCGTAAGTTTTGCATATAATATTAGAATAGCTAGTATTTAAGGGCTGTGGATTTAGTAATACCGATAAAAAAAAATGTGAGCTCCAAATTCTTGATGGATTCGACGCCTTTCTTGACACTATAGGATCGGTAATCGTTAAGAATTATTCGCGTTTTTATTTATTAATTGTCAGCCTTTCAACAGGTTTACACAGTGCCTGGAGTACTTGTCTTTTTACGAATATTGGTGATCATTACTTGGATAACAGCAGCCTTACAGACGACTTTGCATACTTAAATTATTTGTGACAGTCTTTTTAAACAAGACTTTTTTATCATTGTACAGTTCGAGGCATCTGAAACACAAACCTGTCTCTTTCTGGCCTGGCCTACTTCTTTCATGAAGGTAAGGCGTACGTACGCTGGTTTTTTACCTTCCAGTAACACTTATACACGAGACGTGGCGTTAAGGACCGACTATGGCAACCTACCAGGGGAGCTTGCTTCTGGGTATGTTTAACACCTGAACTGCGATCACCAATCTGCCTGCCATATTTGACGATTAGGGGAAAACCCCCTTGTTTGTGGCATAGCATCTAAGAAGAATCTCTGAAGAGTTCAGTGTAGTGGACGTATATGTGGCCTCGCCAACAGTTCTTCAGAGACTAGCGACCAGCGCTGCACCGGTCTGGTTTCCGACTCAGCCGCCAGCACTGGTCTTCCTGCCTTCCAGCAATAATACTCACCTTGTCTCAGTTGAAATTCGATATTGTCCGCTAAAGGCCTCGCCAACAGTTCGTCAGAGACTAGCGACCAGCACTACACCGGTCTGGTTTCCGACCCAACCGCCAGCACTGGTCTTCCTGCCTTCCAGTAATAATACTTACCCTGTCTAAGTTGAAATTCGATATTGTCCGCTAAAGGCCTCGCCAACAGTTCGTCAGAGACTAGCGACCAGCGCTGCACCGGCCTAGTTTCCGACTCGGCCGCTAGCACTGGTCCTTCTACAAGGAAGGGTTCTAGGAAGGCGCGGGGTGATGCGTCTTGTGATAGGCAGCGGGCTAAGTGGGCCAGAACCTAGAATATACAAATAATAATAATGCTGGAAAATTAACAGAGCCTTATCTAGCCCCAAGCTAAGCAGGTAAATGGTTGATTGGATAAGGGCTGATATTATCAACAGAAATAGTATTGACTGAAAAATAGCACCACTTCTAGCTTCGGCTTGAAGCAGCATAAAGCTGGGACTGTAGCTTTTTGGCCCCACTTTGGTAACACTTTGTCTGATTGTTTTTGTTATTTATAGTCATCTTAATATTCTACTCTACATAATCCGTTTTTGTACCTATTGTGGTGTATTGGGTTCTAATAAATTTATTTTCTACTAGATTCTGCCCGCGGCTTCGCATGCGTTGTATGGAAACGTTTTAAGGTTATTTCTATCCTATGGGAACTGATTGATTGGATAAATAGTAGCCTGTTTTATTCCAGACCAGAACGACCTGTGTATGCAGTCCAAAATTAAACTCCATCCAAACTTTCGCATTTATAACGTTACTAATTTCTGCCCGCGGCTTCGCACGTGTTGTTTAAGGTTATTTATATCCCATGGGAACTGATTTATGGGATAAAAAGTAGCCATCGGATCGGGCTTTAATTTTGTATAAACATTTATACCTATAACATTGGTACATATCGAGTTTAGAACTACCTGTATGCAAAATTTCAGCCCAATCCTTTCAGTAGTTTTGGCGTAAGGAGGTAACAAACATCCATCCAAACCCAAACCATCAAACTTTCGCATTTATAATAATATACACGCAAAAGTAACTAAGTTCACTGTCTTATCATTCTGCTTCCGTCTGTCAGTCTAGTTTTTAGGGTTTCAAACATCGGTTTTGAAACCCTTATGGTCTCGCTCTGTCCGTCCCCGCTCTTTCTTGAATATCTCAGTAACTACTGCAGCTATTAACTTGAAATTTGAAATAATGATACATTTCGTGCGCCATTACTGATTTTAAGAAAAAAATATATAAATAAATGAAAAATGAAAATGAATATTTTCAGTACAAATTTTGATGTTGAAATTTCAAAAGAGACCTAGGAAGGCAAATGGGGTATCAAATGAAAGGTATTGTTTTGTACATTTCAAAACACTTTTTGAAATTTCTGTAAATTTCATACTTTTTGAAATATTTCAAAAATAATCGAAAAATTGACCATACCCCCCCCCCCCCTATCTCCGAAGATTGCAGACCGATCCACGTACAATGTATTAGGCGTTTGTAGATATAGATCTATATTTTACAGGAAAGATATAGAGAAGTCTGTAATAATAATAGTTTTTGAAAAATGTTAAAAAAGGGGGGGGAAATTTTTTCAAAAGGGGGGGTACCTACCTATGTGGGGTATCAAATGAAAGGTATCGTTTTGACCATATCAAAACACTTTTTGAAATTTCTGTAAGTTTCATACTTTTTGAAATATTTCAAAAAAAGACGAAAAATTGACCATTCCCCCCCCCCCCCTATCTCCGAAGATTGCAGACCGATCCACGTACAATGTATTAGGCGTTTGTAGATATCGATCTATATTTTACAGGAAAAATATAGAGAAGTCTGTAATAATAATAGTTTTTGAAAAATGGTCAAAAAGGGGGGGAATTTTTTTTCAAAAGGGGGGGTGGTACCTACCTATGTGGGGTATCAAACAAAAGGTATCGTTTTGACCATTTCAAAGCACTTTTTGAAATTTCTGTAAGTTTCATACTTTTTGAAATATTTCAAAAATAGTCGAAAAATTGACCTTTCCCCCCCCCTATCTCCGAAGATTGCAGACCGATCCACGTACAATGTATTAGGCGTTTGTAGATATCAATCTATATTTTACAGGAAAAATATAGAGAAGTCTGTAATAATAATAGTTTTTGAAAAATGGTCAAAAAGGGGGAGAATTTTTTTTCAAAAGGGGGGGTACCTACCTATGTGGGGTATCAAATGAAAGGTATCGTTTTGACCATTTCAAAACACTTTTTGAAATTTCTGTGAGTTTCATACTTTTTGAAATATTTCAAAAAAAGACGAAAAATTGACCATTCCCCCCCCCCTAGCTCCGAATTTTACAGGAAAAATATAGAGAAGTCTGTAATAATAATAGTTTTTGAAAAATGGCCAAAAAGGGGGGGATTTTTTTTTCAAAAGGAGGGGTACCTGCCTATGTGGGGTATCAAACAAAAGGTATCGTTTTGACCATTTCAAAGCACTTTTTGAAATTTCTGTAAGTTTCATACTTTTTGAAATATTTCAAAAATAGTCGAAAAATTGACCTTTCCCCCCCCCTATCTCCGAAGATTGCAGACCGATCCACGTACAATGTATTAGGCGTTTGTAGATATCAATCTATATTTTACAGGAAAAATATAGAGAAGTCTGTAATAATAATAGTTTTTGAAAAATGGTCAAAAAGGGGGAGAATTTTTTTTCAAAAGGGGGGGTACCTACCTATGTGGGGTATCAAATGAAAGGTATCGTTTTGACCATTTCAAAACACTTTTTGAAATTTCTGTGAGTTTCATACTTTTTGAAATATTTCAAAAAAAGACGAAAAATTGACCATTCCCCCCCCCCCCTAGCTCCGAAGATTGCAGACCGATCCATGTACAATGTATTAGGCGTTTGTAGATATCAATCTATATTTTACAGGAAAAATATAGAGAAGTCTGTAATAATAATAGTTTTTGAAAAATGGTCAAAAAGGAAGGGAATTTTTTTTCAAAAGGAGGGGTACCTGCCTATGTGGGGTATCAAATGAAAGGTATCGTTTTGACCATTTCAAAACACTTTTTGAAATTTCTGTAAGTTTCATACTTTTTGAAATATTTCAAAAAAAGACGGAAAATTGACCATTCCCCCCCCCCCCCTAGCTCCGAAGATTGATGACCGATCCATGTACAATGTATTAGGCGTTTGTAGATATCAATCTATATTTTACAGGAAAAATATAGAGAAGTCTGTAATAATAATAGTTTTTGAAAAATGGTCAAAAAAGGGGATTTTTTTTCAAAAAGGGGTACCTACCCATGTGGGGTATCAAATGAAAGGTATCGTTTTGACCATTTCAAAACACTTTTTGAAATTTCTGTAAGTTTCATACTTTTTGAAATATTTCAAAAAAAGACGGAAAATTGACCATTCCCCCCCCCCCCCCCTAGCTCCGAAGATTGATGACCGATCCATGTACAATGTATTAGGCGTTTGTAGATATCAATCTATATTTTACAGGAAAAATATAGAGAAGTCTGTAATAATAATAGTTTTTGAAAAATGGTCAAAAAAGGGGATTTTTTTTCAAAAAGGGGTACCTACCCATGTGGGGTATCAAATGAAAGGTATCGTTTCGGCCTTTTTAAAACACTTTTTGAAATTTCTGTAAGTTTCATACTTTTTAAAATATTTCAGAAAATTGATTGTCCAAATAATTGGCAAATGTTTGAAACCCTCGGCGCGCGAGTTACACTCGCACTTGGCGAATCTTGTTTTTTTAGGACATTTTGTAATTAGTAGTAAAATGTTGTAGAACATAACATTGTCAGGAGAGCAGTAAACTCAGTGTCCGAATATAGATTCTAGCCCATTAATATTCAGAACACATTCATGTAAAACATGGTGATTTGAATATCACCATGATATGCATCAAAAATTGTAGATCCTTGTTTTACTTTGGATCGGAATACTAAACAAAGTTAGAATCTATAAAAAGGCTTTGCTCACATGGCACCTGGCACCTAGATCGAAAGTAGCATTCACGAATTATGAACATACCAACTTTACTTTAATATGAAACCAGTTCAAATTACAAAAAGGCATTTGTCTTAGCGTTAGTAAATTAATATATTAATAATATATTGATGAAACTGCTGTGTTACTTGGTCTTGATAAATAAATAAAAGAATACATGAGAAACTCACGGAATCAGCCGAATGCCGAGGCTGCTGTCGAGTCGCTCGCAGGTACTTCTGCAGGGCGCGCGCGAGGGAGGGGAACACGGCCTGCGCCGCCTCGCGGGGGCCTAGCGCTCCACCTGGAATTACATCACATGAATTATTACAAATGCGAAAGTTTGGATGGATGTTTGGTAGTTCTTCACGCCAACTACTGAACGGATCAGACTGAAATTGTGCAATAGATGTAGCTCCGTATTTCTAAGCCTGAAATCAAACATAGGCTACTTTTTATCACATTAAACAGAAACGATAGGATAGAAATAACGTTTTCATGGACACGTTTTGCGGAATAAATCCCTCAGTATATTGTTTTTTGATTTTTTTTTAAATCTGTCTTTAATTGACTGATAGATAATACAGATTATTTCCAAAAGCTTATAAATACACCTTTATAAACATCGGATTACATGTTTTAGACTTCAGTGGTGACAAGTTTAGGTACATAAAATGACTAGCAGCGCCTCGCGGTTTCACCCGCGTAGTTCCCGTTCCCGTGGGAATTCCAGAATAAAACATAGCCCATGTCACTCCCTGAAAAGGGAATATATAATATTAGTGTAGATTAACAATGACCCCCCACTCTAGACTAGGCCTCAAAAATCGGCGAAAGTATGTTCGTCAATCCCTACATAAAAAAACATACAAGCCGGACATAGAACCTTCTTCTTTTTTGATTTGTAGATGAGTTATGTGAGTGTTATGGGCGGACAGTTTATGTGGTGCAATCCTGTAAGTGTAAGACACTTTAGGCACAGAAATCAGAATCCACCCTCTCGTATTAGGGATAATTGTCTATTGTGACTTTGTAGTCAGGACATCCTACAGCAATCTAATAAATATCAAATTTCAATAAAGTTTATTTCTTTAGGCTTACAAAATAAACACTTAGAAAAGTCAAATTTTGTTTATTTTTTTTATTGGTTTAAAAATACTAATTAATATTAAATACGAAACAAGTTGTTATTGATTTGTACTTAACTTTTTTGTCCACTAGTGGAAGAAGTGGAAAATAAACCACTAGTAAGTGTACATATGACTTATAAACTAATACATCATTATTTTTATAACTAAGTCTAAATATAATGTGATTTAGATACAGGTCAATATTTATCTAAGACTAACTAAGCTTAGCATTATTTTCCTTACATACTATTGTCGGTGCGGAACTGGGCGACATCTGGCCAAGCATTTACATCATTGATGTAATCATCAATAGAGATTAAATCACTAGACTATTGTGATTTGTGAGTAAACAATAGATGACTCACAGTGATATGCTAGATGGACTCACTGTTCGTTCACTGTCAGACTCGGTACTTACCATTAGCACTTGAGATCCGCACGCGCCGCACATGCGCGAAGGCGTCCTCACACGCGGTCAGCAGCCGCGCGCGTCGCTTGCGCACGCGTCGCTCGCGCTCCGCCTCCTCGTAGTAGCGCTCGTTATGTGTGGAGGCCGAGTCGCGGCGCCGGCCTGCGCTGCCGGTGCAGGAGCCAGCTGTGGATCTGTTGAAGTGAACTATATTAGAATTATGTATGGGGTGGAATACCGTAAAGGCTTACACACGACCGATGAAGTTGGAGCTCCATAGAGACAATACTCAGCAGTGGTCAACAAACTCAACGCAACTAAAAAGTAGTGTGTTGGTTTAGTGTCAATAATCTTTTGAATAATGAAAACAAAACAAAATGTATAAGATTTATTGTACCTAATATGAAACAAGATAAGTCTGATGTAAACGTAAAAGGTGAATAGTTAGAAATTGTAGACAATGCCGTATTCTTAGGAATAACCTTCGATAGTAAACTTTAATGGAGCCTACACATAGATAAGCTATCGAAAAGACTTGGTTCTGCAGCATTTGCAGTCAAAAAATCCGTCATCTTACAGACATTGATACTTCTTGACTAGTCTATTTCAAGGTTTTTGTATTATAGTGCGTAAGCCCTCGCACACGAAATCCTTAGTATGTTCAAATGAAGTATCATCAGCAAAGATACAATCTCGTGATTATTGATAACGGAAAGGACCGAGGAGAGGATAGAACCCAGCAACTACAGACCCCGAAGACCGTGTCCCATTAAGGTGGGGGTATAGGCCAACAGCCTTGAGGATTCGGGCGGAGTCAAAATTTTTCCCCGCGCCAACCGCATACCCCCGCTACATTTTTACGCACGCAGACCGCGGCCTCCGTTCATGGCAAGCGGTCGCGCATCGCGATGTCGAAATAAGGACTTACCTACTGCTACATCATAATATGCTAAAACAATTCTACCTATTATTAGATATTGGTGTTAGGTGTGCCGGTTTCTCGCGTAGGTAGGTGCCACTTGAGAACACTACACTATAGAATTTTACTCAGCTTGTAATATCAACAGAGGTTCCTATTTTGCACAGATTTTATATACCTATGTATACAAAATTAAATATAAATAAAGATGGATAATAATAATAAATAATAATAATGCTGGACAATTCACACAGCATTATCTAGCCCCAAGGTAAGCAGAGCTTGTGTTATGGGTACTAGATAACTGATATACGTAATATTATACATTACATAAAACTTAACTTTATTCAGAAAGAAAATAACAATCAAATAACAAATTTAAATTAAAACTAGTATTTACAATAGAAACAATTAAGCTATCTGCAAACTGTTGCAAACAATCTACAGGTAGCTCAACTGATCCATATCAATACCAGTTGGAAGCGTGCCTAAGACACTGGCTGCATTGCCCCGCTGTATAGCAATGCTGATGCGCTGTGCCAGATACTCGCCAGCTCTCGGGTCACGCGTCGCTTCATTACATTACATAGATAGATATTTTTTATTATACATAGAAAACACCCAGACCAACGGAACAAATTTCTGCAGATCGTACACAAATTTGTTCCGAGGCGGGGATCGAACCTGCAACCTCTTGCGTCGCAGGCAGACTCTCGCCCGCTGCGCCACTGAGGTCGTCGTCGATTACCATTGACTCACTGATTGACATAATTGTTCTCCTTGATGGTGGATGGGGAGGTATACTTTATATTTTGCGGAAACGTGTAGAGGGGGACCAAGGGAAATTTCCGACTTTTTCAGATTTGCTCCCCCATCTGCTCCCCCCCCCCCCACATGGTGGCTCGGAAACTGAACGAGGTGTATATTAAGGGGGCAAATAGTATTTATCAAAGTAAAAATTTTGAACCCCATCCCCCATCCAAAAAATCTAATGGTATAGGTAAAAATTAAAAATAAATAGTGAAGTGACATAATCGATGTATTCCCGTTGTCCCCTTTGACGCTGTCCCGTTATGAGGACAACGGGAAGTCAACATTTCCTTCCCGTTGTCCCCATGGACGTTTTCTCGTCATGGGGACAGCGGGAAGTCATAAATTTCCTTACCGTTGTCCCCATTGACGGTTTCCCGTTATGGGCCAAAGAAAACTAATAAAATATCCTTATTTTTATCTCCATTGATGTAAGCATAGTTTATATACATACAAATGAAATAATTGATATAAGCGTAGTTAGAGTTTAACCAAATGACAAAAAATCGATTTAAAAAGCTACACAGATTACAAAACCTCACTGTAATTTTTTTGGATCATATAAACAACATTGTATATTTACATAACAACATAACAATAAATTATTTATATCACACAATCAGCATTGACGACCTCAGTGGCGCAGCGGGCGAGAGTCTGTCTGCGACGCAAGAGGTTGCGGGTTCGATCCCCGCCTCTGAACAAATTTGTGTACGATCTGCAGAAATTTGTTCCGTTGGTCTGGGTGTTTTCTATGTAATTATAATAAAAAATATCTATCTATGTAATGTATAATATTACGTATATCAGTTATCTAGTACCCATAACACAAGCTCTGCTTACCTTGGGGCTAGATAATGCTGTGTGAATTGTCCAGCATTATTATTATTATTGTTGCTAGATTTATAGGTATGTATAAATTAATTATTGTGATGTTATGGTTAAAAACAAGTAGGTATTACTTACATAGTTAACACCGCACCGATAAGTAAAATCCCATTTTTTTTAATTTCCTTATATTTTTGAGTAAATAATACAGAAAAGATATTATTTGTATCTAGTACATATAAAAAGATAAATAAAAAAACTCACAAAGCTAAAGAACTTATAAAAACACAACTACATAGTATTATTAATTATATCACAGAATCAACATAATACCTAAATGAAAACACTTAATATGCATAAATAATTTAAAAAAATATATTGTGTCGCCATTAAGCCAATGAGAACTTTGTTAAAACAATGGTATCTGTACGCTTTTATTCCACCGCCGGCGCATCCTTTTTAAGGACATTTTGAAATAATTAACTACATTAATAATATGTAGTTTTAAACAAAAGTAACAGCGATTTCTTAATAGAATATATAATTACTAGCTGACCCGCCCACGATTTCATTCGCTTGGACTTTAGTAATACCGCAAGTAATGTTGTTTCCATGTAAACTACAACGCCAAAGTTTAACAACCAATCCTTTACTTTTTTAAAGTTATTATAGAAAACCTATAAACCCATTTCATCCTTCTAAGAATGCTTGTTACTTAGAATACGAATTTCCAAAATCCGTTTATAGCGAGTGCCTTTTTTCTAAAAGGAACTGCGTATACGCAAAATTTCAAGTGTAGCCCTACCAGCGTTCTTGTATTCTGTCTACAGCACTAGTTCCTTAGTTGAAAAAATTTTAAAGCCCTCTCATTTGGTTATACCTGGAATTTCATTCAAAATTTCATTTTTAGACGAAGCTCGATTTGCTTGGCATAGTGCTTGCCCCGATGCTGCTCCCCCAAAATCTCTTTTGTCCCAACGGCAATGGGACGGGCCTCTGTGTGAGTTGACACGGAATTGTTTGTTACAAACGTGCTCCAGCTCTGCAGATCGTGCCCGTCTTCTAGCCGTTTCTAAATGGGAGTCAGGACATTGGTTGCAAGCACTTCCTTCATATAACACTGGCACTTTATTGGATCCCGTAACTTTCCGTGTCGCAACTTGTCTTCGGTTGGGTGCAAGGTGTTGCGCGCCTCATCAATGCCAGTGCGGTACTGCTGTTGAACAGCTCGGTCATCACGGATTATCGTGTACTAGGGCTGCCGGTCGGATATCTCGTCATGCCAGCCTGAACGACATCATCCGGCGGGCCTTTACCACCGCTAACGTACCAGCTATTCTGGAACCGAATGGTCTGTTGCGTGACGATGGTAAGAGGCCTGACGGTATGACTCTAGTCCCATGGGAGTTGGGGAGGCCTATTGTGTGGGACGCTACATGTGTCGACACACTCGCGCCTTCCCATCTTCCTAGGACTTCCGTGAGGGCTGGTGCGGCGGCAGATTTAGCCGAAGATCTCAAGAGGCGCAAATATGCAGGTCTCGACAGAGCCTACACATTTGCTCCCCTTGGAGTCGAGACCCTAGGTTCGTGGGGTACCGAGGCTCTCCGGGTTTTCAAAAAATTATCTGAGCGTCTGGTCGAAGCGACGCGTGACCCGAGAGCTGGTGAGTATCTGGCACAGCGCATCAGCATTGCTATACAGCGGGGCAATGCAGCCAGTGTCTTAGGCACGCTTCCAACTGGTATTGATATGGATCAGTTGAGCTACCTGTAGATTGTTTGCAACAGTTTGCAGATAGCTTAATTGTTTCTATTGTAAATACTAGTTTTAATTTAAATTTGTTATTTGATTGTTATTTTTTTTTATTTTTTAATAATGTAATTTTCTTGTAATTATTTTCTATGCTAATTTTTAACACTAAAAATGATGCCATCTTTTTTAATTTAATCGTTTAAAAATGCTACATTTCACGCGAAAACAAAACTAAACTAATTTGACAGTAGGTATGTAACTGTCAAATTAGTTAGTTTAGTTTTTTTTTTCGACTTCTCAAATGACAACTATTAACCTATCCCCGATTGTGTATTATATATATATATATACACACAAAAGCGTTGAAAATGCATCTGCACGCAAGTTTTGATTTAGATGCATCGGTATATTGAATCCTAAATTGAGAATTTTAAAGTTAGGCCACAGAAATGATGACTTCAGACTGGCCTTTACTTTATCTGCTTGTTTTCCTATTGGTACCACGGGTCAAGTCTGTCTGAAGTCACCGGCTAGAAGAAATGTAACGCCATCCATAAAACAATTAGGATTGTCTCGTAGGTCCTGTAAACTCCTATTTAGTGCCTCTATTCCTCCTTTGTGAGCCATAGTGAACTCATACCAAATAATTATTTTAGCATCACGAATCACCTTTGCCACATCGCTTTGTTTTGATGTTGCAAATTGCCGACTCACAATGATTCAGATTATAGGGTAATTTGAAAGCATATTGAGAAAAATATTATTTTTCTCACTATGCTTTCAAATTTCCAAAAATCCGTTCTTAGCGGATGCCTACGTCATAAAAGAAACCTCCATGCAAAATTTCAGACTCATAGCTCTTCTAGTTCCTGAGATTACTTGATAAGTTAGTAATTGGCCTGACTTTGAGTCCACCCACACTTCTGACCTTTAGGGTGTGAATTTCAAAAAACACTGAAACACGTATCTGTTTCTATACGCTCCAAATTTTGACGGTCCAAAAGTTACGGTTCTGCAGTTATTATAAAAATGATTATTGACCCCATTTTAACCACCTTAGAATAAGAATTATCAAAAATCCGTTCTTAGCGTGCCTACGTCCTAAAAGGAATCTCCATGCAAAATTTCAGCTTCGTAGCTCTTGTAGTTTAAGAGATTTCTTGATATGTCACCCTGTTTTCTCTTCTCCTTAATATAATTATATAGATTATACCAGTATAAATTCCTTTTAACATCACTCGATGTAACTATTTCATTGAGTTTCACTGTCCACGTTAACAGGTAAACCGTCAATGGGGACAACGGGCATAAATTTTAATTAACTTTCGTTGTCCCCATTATTGGGGACGGAGTCAGTGGGGACAACGGGAATACATCCGAAATGTATCTTTTTTGATTTGATGGGTGAGTTCTTTTAGGGATTGATTCATTATGGAAGAATTAATGTTCTGCATGTAGCAACATCATTTCGAGTTATGATTATGACCTAAGCCTATAATCAAGTGTTGATGTATGTTGTATGTGTTATGCCTGGTGTTGTGCATCGAATCTGAAGTCGACAGATTTGGTAACGAAACCAAAAAAGTAAGGTTGGTAATGTTCTGCTCGGTTGTTTATCGTTAGAATGGGGGGCCCGGAGAAGGAAGGTCGTCGGCGGAGTGACGTAGTCCGACTCTGCGGTCATCGACCTTAGCGCGTACACTGTACTTACTGTCTGTAGGTACTGCCCACTAGTAGGTACCCAGACATATTATACACTAGCCAATATTGATGTAGAATGTTTGTAGGTACACAAACGGCCCCTAAAATTCACTTTGTTGCCGCGTCTTTTTACACGAAATTTACAACATTCGACTTTCTAAAATTTGCTAGTAAGTAGGAAGGTAGGTAGGTAGAATATAGGTACTTATTCGATTTATTTTTTATTTTTATACATAGGTACTTCTATGAACGAAAGATGATATGAGAGACTTACGGGGCGATACAACTCCTAAAATACGACTAAATAATAAATATATACAAGAAACATTTATAATAATCATTTAGAATTAGATGTAAGTAAGTGTAGATATTAGTTTTATACGTGTACCTATATAGGTACTAGTTGTAATTGTTCTACGTAATAAATATTTCACAATTTACGGCAAGCTCACGCAAATATCACCCTTTTATTCGTGGCATGGCATGGTCATCTTTTTTCAAATCTATAAACGCTATATTTTTATGTCACGTTACTAGAAAATAATTAAAATATTTTAGTAAGATCACGAGCAGCATAGGTCCGTCGTCCAGGAAAGCCTGAGCGGCACTGACGGCTCGTCCCTCGCACCGCGCAAGGGCCCCGCAGATACTCGGAACTTAAAGTCGTAAGCGCCAAATACATTTCTTCTAATTTAAAGAAAACTGTTCTAGTAATCAAAAAATTATTTTGGCGAATCTGTTACCCTTCTTTTGCTTTATTTTTCAATATAAAAATCAAGTCAGTAATTCATATTGATTCGGAGGAGAAGGAAAATTTGTGTCAAAATTGAGATATTTTAGATGTTTTTTTTCTTCAAACACATGCAAATAATCAAAAATCTATCTTGGCGCTTTTGTACAGAATGAAATGTAATATTAGGTGTAGGAGTCTAAGAATCCTAGGTTTCATATTTGAAGAGGAGTAGGATCTCAAATATCATGAAAATGTTGATTTTTTCGAAAGACCGGCCTTAATGTCAACTCTTTGTTTTCTATCACACAAGTAAGGTGTAAGAAGATCCATTATTCCATAATGATGATGTTTCCTGATTAATGTTTTGTGGCTAATAATTGGTGTATATAAGTTATTCAAAAACTTTGTTGAATGTAGGCAATACTGATAAGTGATAACGGTCTAAAGTAAGTGGGGCCCACTACTACCCAATTTACACAATGGTAACAACTATGGTATGATAACTTGGTTTAATATGTTTCATTAGATCAGAAAATACACCACATTCAATAGATTCATTGAATAAAAAAGCTAGATCTGGTGCGATTGTATCAATCAATGTTTTAATAAATCTAACAGTAATGCCAAAGAGATCTGCAGTTTTCTTAATATTTAAAAGGTTACACTTCAAAAGAAATGTATACACTTCTACAACAAAACTCTAAGTGAGTTGCAAAAATTATCAATTCGAACAAATTGTCAAACATGTCCTCTGTAAAAAAGCTTACTACAAATATCAGATTATCTTGCTAGAGGATAAAAAACTTGGCACAAGTTTTGCTCCAACTTGAAAACTAACATTCTAACAAAGTGATCACTTTATTTCCTAGTTATACTTTTGTAATTTGGATTTTAAAATGGAAGTTAGTAGCTTGGAGATGTAAGCAACTTTAGCAATTTGTTTACATAAATCAAGCAGGATAGTACCTATTCCAAGAAGTAAAAAGTGAATTAATTTTATATAACACTTACCTAGGTTGTCCATTGTTAGCATTGGTGTTGGAACCATCCACTTCATAGAACTTTATGCTGGATTTAGCTTGCCTCTGCGATTTTGATATAGGTATCTTCTCTAAGTAAGGGTTATAGATCGGGAACTCTGTATAATATTTCTGCAGAACCCACACCGCTGCTCTTTGTATGCTCAACTGACCGATGGAGTAAGACCTGCTTTCTCCATCTGGGCTTCTCACAATCTTGATATAATATACTGGTTCTAAGTGTCTTATCTCCATGAGTATAACGGCAATATAATGTATAAAAAGCAAAGTATCAGCAAAACTTGATACATAAGACACTAGGGAATTATAATCTATAGCCTCTTCACCTACTGCTAAGGCTTTCGTAGCTTCAGTTATTTGTACAATGTAGAATAACCAGTATGAAAATATGCACACAGCAAGTATGACCAAAGTCATAGCTCTGAAGACAAATATTCTAGGAAGGATTGCATTTCGGGGTCTTAAGAATACAGCCCAAACTCCAATTGCAAGTAAAACTAGTTTGAACGCTAAGGACAGAAGAATTCCTTTACATTCTGCAGTACATGCTAGAAGCTGCATTCTTTGACTGGGCTGTATAGCAATATTATCTGTTAGTCCAGGGAAGAAACCTATTTTAGGCAGGACTACCATTGCTAGGGGGCTGACAAATGAGATAAAGGACAGGCCTAAAGCTACAGTGGTCCCAAAGTACCGGGAGCATACAAAACCGATCCCATTATCATTCTCCATGGGCCAGTTACTAACATCTTCCATAGACTGTGACCCTTCTGAGGTGTTTCCTGTCACAGCGGTGGTGTTCTCGCCCCAGTTCTCATCTTGCGGGAGGATCTGTACTTCGATAACTTCCTGCCCATCTCTACCGATTTCTGGGTTTATGTTTACACTGGTTTGGAAGGGCGCCATTGAGCTATCTAAGCAGTCTTTTCGTTGTGATTTGGTACTCCTGTAATGGTAAAGCTAACTATACAACAAGATTCTAGTAAGATTGTTGTAATCTCCCAGTTAAAATCATTTGATGATAAAATGTTGTGTTGGGCAATGGTTGGATGATAATTTATAATGGAAGAGGAATATAAAAACATGGTATTACATTGCAAACTTTAAAAGGTATTACAGGATATAAAATAGGTATGCAATAACAAGATATAATTTATTAGCCATGTAATAAACATATAACGGTCACTTTTACAAGTCAATGAGGAAGGAGCAAAGTGGATTTTCATTCAGGAAGTAGGACTCGACTTACCGGGTGCTGCGATGTGTGTGCGATCTATGCCTTGAGCTACGCCTTGAACGGCTACTCAGCTCTGATCGTACAGATTCCGTCTCCATAATTATAAAGCCCAGATCGTTCCCGTAGCTCACCCATCGGCTAATTCCCTGCTAACCCTGCAATAATCCCACAGTAATCGCATCAAATCAGAGGCAATTAGCGATGCTTCCCTTCACGGAAATATGAGCACGAGTGAAAACAGATTCCAACAATGGAATGTTTGTATTTTACCACTGAAATATTAGGTTTAGATTATTGCGGCACTTTTTTACGGCTTCATTCAGTAAAATACTTTTGCATTTTTGATGAATTAATATAAAACGAACAACAGAGCGAGCGTCTTTGGCAAACATCGACCAACGAATTTCAATAAATGTAATGCAGACAAATTAAAAACGACGAAATAAACCTGTATGTAAATAACTTTGTTTCTCTTTCGCCACCATTAAAATTATGAGCTTGCATCTCGCTTTGAAGTTTTAACATCAACAGCGCACTGGCCTTTGTAAATTGGCTGCGTAATACACATGGAAATGAGAAATTACTTCGTTCAGAAACAGTCAAGCAGACACTTGCAGTTTGACATTCTACCCCGTTATAAATTCTCTACTAAAAGCGTTTTTTATGTTCCGTGATTCTACCAAACAATTTTTTTAGTGTGCCGGCTTTACAAACGAGTTAAAAAATATAATACTTACAAAAAAATTATAAATATCTCGAAACAATAATCATTGGCTTTTTCGGAAAATCTCTAAATGGCGGTCATTTTAAAAATATAGAACAAGAGATTACGCGAACTGATAATTTGATAAGATAACGCACCCATTTCATAGAGATAACTCATCCAATAGGTACTGTTCTGAACATGAAGTTGTTTAGCGTGTAAAAAATGGAAAGCCAAGAAAATGTGGAAAGGCCGCGACCGGGACGGAGTCTCAGCACAGTGGAGGACCTTCATTTGGATCGAGTGGTTGCTTCTCACCCGGAGATAGGGCCTTCGCCCCCCGATGGCGGCTACGGGTGGTTGATCGTCACTTCAGCTGCCATATACAATATCACCGTGCCTGCCCTGCTCTCCTTATATGGACTAGTTATTTTAAAAGCAATAAGAGATGAGGGGCATGATTCTGAAGTCTCAATGAGGCTATGGGATATCGACATAGCTTTAGTGCCAGTGATGATGGTGATTATGCGCTTGCTGCTGGAGTCATGGTGCAGGGCTATGGTGAAGATATTCAACATGCCGAGGTTCATGGCGCTCTCAGGACTCTGCATGACGGTGGCTGGCATCCTCTTATCAAGTTTTTCTACGGACGCATACAGTAACGACCACATTAAAAACATATTTTCCGGAATGTTAATAGGTGAGTGATTAACATAGATTTATGATTCGTTTGTTACCACGCCGGCGTCATAGAACTACATTAGGTTTATTAGGTAGGTAGGTATTCTTCTCGTAGGTATCTTACAATGCTTAAGCTACGGTACCTACCGACCTACATAAGAAAGTAGGTACCCTAGTTAAGTTACTTGGCTACATTTCATACTTGAGCTAAAGTTGTAAATCTACTAGTCCTCCACATATAGCGACTCCCTACGGTAAATACCCTCTTCCTATTATACTATAGGTACCTACTTATTATATTTTTATCCATAATGTAGTTGTCGACGGACGCTGTTCTTTTGTTTCGGTAAAAGTAATCTCATTTCCATACTTATCGTTCACTTGTTGTTTATTTGAAGTTTAATTATCAAATTCTTAAACTACCCTGGCGCATGGCGTACCGATTCTCTATGATCTATGCTGTTGATAAGTAACATATTTTTTTTCGCCATGAGAATTATTTACCTACCTAACCTACCTGCTGTTTGGTAAGCTTATTGCTCTACGCTCATTACATATTGTGATGGGACACAGCACAGCAGAGAATTAAGGTTGTTATAGTTTCGTGTTGGCGCCAGTTTTTTTGTTTTTAAAGTTTTTTTTGCGTTCTTTTTCTACAAGGGATAAAACTAGTGGAAAAGCAGGTAATTTGCTGCAAATCAAAATTTACATCTCGCGCCAACGCGAAACGATCAACCCCGGAAGATTAAGAAAAGATCTATGTATTATTTTAGGTAGGGACCTACCTACGTCAGCAATCCATCTGGTCATGTCTGTGGAGTTTCTTAGAACAATGCTATATTATCATTAAACATAAATAACGTTGGGTAGATAATAGGTTTACTCAGGTGTAAAATGAATCATGCTTGAACAAAGCTGCTTTACCACGATCCTACAAAATGTGAATTGATTTATTTACTGTTCTAGGAGCAGGATGTGCATTGACAGGACAGCAGACTGACGTCATCATCACACATTATTTCCGAGAGAAGCTGACTATGGCACAAAGAATAATCAGGATGGCACCGTCAGTAGGAAACTGTCTGGTCCCAATATTAGTAGGATATCTTGGCACTATGTACTCAGGAGATGCGGTTGTCATGATCTACGGAGCAATCGTTATGCAGAACTGCCTGTTTCTAGCTTCGTACACGAGACCGATTTACATAGAAAAAGTTATAAGACACACGTACAATATGATTAGAGATGCAGTGGAAGATGACGATGAAGTTATATTCTCTAATTCAAACCAAAACTCTCAGCAAGTCCAAAGCGTGACAACAACAGTAAATGTAGAAGCTAATGCCTCTAATGCTAATGAAGACGATGGAAACGACGTAGTTGTTTTCAAATCCAAAGAAAACGCCAAAGAGATCATAGACCCGGAGGTTC
Organism: Eupithecia vulgata; assembly: GCA_946478455.1. NCBI lineage: Eukaryota > Metazoa > Arthropoda > Insecta > Lepidoptera > Geometridae > Eupithecia > Eupithecia vulgata. The sequence goes on along the minus strand of OX297869.1, from coordinate 1,808,972 downwards.
AATACAGGGAGAGATCGCACAGTCGAAGATTTTCATCTGATTTCGGTACCATGTTCGACGGTGGCAACTCAAACAGATTCTCCTCAGATTTTACGCCAACTTCGAATAGATTTTCTTCAGATTTCGGTTCACTGGACATAGCAAACTATAATAGAATAAGTGGATACCAAGAGCTGGAAGCCATAGACCGGGAAGGAAGGGACCCCCAGCCTTTGTATAGAGAAACAACAGTGAATGCTCCTCAGAGTAACATCGTTTTCGCAGCAGAAGTCACGCCAGGCACGGCGAGAAGAACAGCAAGTCTGAGAAAGAACTTTATAACGATATCAAACATGTTGATGGATCTAAATTTCTATTTGTATGCGCTACTGCATCTGACGACGACATTCTCAATATTGATACTTGGAGTGGTATTCCCGCCGTTGGTATGGGAACAGAATCAGTCGCTCAACATCTGGTCTGTAAGTTCTGTAAACATTCAAAGTTATTTACTATGACTCAAAAAAACACACTCAAATCACGAATTTCTTTCACGTAGGTAAGTATTTTGCTGTTAAAACTAAGCAGAAGCCGGCCTAGATAATATCTTGAACCCCTACAAAATTCACTAATATCAATTCAAATTATATACCTAGGCAATATAGGAAGTAGGGCCTTAGAACTAAATGCAATAGGTAGGTACTTATAAATTAAAATACTTAATTTGTAATAACTATGTCCACAGGTGTCGTTAGTGACTGGTGTTGCGCACGGCTCGGCGTTGTGCTTCATAATGCTGTGCGTGGTGCTCCCCAAGTCAATCAACGAGAAGGAGCGGCTCTGCGCTGCTTTCTGTGTCACTGGAGCTATTGGCTTTTACGGTAAAGTTCACATTATTTTGAAGATAATATACAGGAAAAGATCTAGATGAGAACCCTGGGGTATCCTACACGAGTATAGTATCTCGGTGACCAGTGTTCTCGATTCTCAAAGGTATTTCTTGCAACATGGGGTCAGTATGATCAAAAATGTCTTCATGTGATCATATCCGGCTTGAAGGCCTTATTCAATTTTATAATAAAATTGAATAAGTCCTTGTTGGTTGTGTTCGTCTTATTCTATATTCATTCCTATACATATTATTATCATCTGTCCTGTTTCGCGTATAAATAAAAAAATTATTTATACGCGAAACAGTTAAGATCAGCATTTACACGATGAAGTTAGTGGCAAGTACCTACCCCTAAAAAGCACAGCTGCACCACAGCAGCTATATTTGTACTTTGTACTAGGTAGGTATATAATATATATTTTCTTTAGCGCAGCACAAAAATGTGCATTCAAAAATGGGCTCTTATCTCGTAACAATAGATGTATTTTATATTGATGGCATCCTGCGGGTTAACTTGTCTAAGATGGCATCAGATGATGAAGCGTGTGGAAAGCCAATAGTTTTACTGTATATATTTTACAGTCTAACAATGATGACGGTAGCTAGCCTTAAACGCGTTTTAAATGAAATTCCATAGAGTTGTCCGTCCGAGCAACTTTCTGAGCAGGTGTAGTAAAATAGCACATTGTACACCATAGGCGAGAACGTGCCTGATTCCTATCGAGTGTGTAATTTGGAGCCCGAGAGGCGAAGCCGAAGCCTTAAAACACACGAGGTAGGAACTGCACTTTGTTCCTAGTGATACATAGTGCTTTATACTACACGTACGAGGAAAAAATCTTGAATTTCACTCATGTAAAAATTTAAAACGTTCTCGAATTCTGTGAAAATCGTACGCAATAAGTACGCGCGTACGTTTTTTCACATGGTTCTTTTTTCAATTATTGTTCCGAATAGTATGGAAGAGGCCAAATCATACGGCGGATTCGGAGTAAAAACTTTTTTTTTTGTTTGACCTATTATGAAAATAACCATAGCTACGGTACCGAGTTACTATGACTACGCTATTCATAGACAGAGTTTTTTTACTACGCTACTAATAATAGTTCAATGAGCTACCGGCTGCTGTTACAGAAATAAAAAAAATCACTTTAGAAATACTATATATGTATACTTTTCTTTCCCGCTAAACGCGTAAGAAATGAATTCCATAGTTTTCCGTCCCGGTTTTTAGTATGCTTGCAATGACGAACTTTCTAGTTATGTTTAGAACAGGAATAGTCAGCTTTCTGAGTAGGTGTAGTAATAAATTATATTACTTATTTGAGTAAAATATAATTCAATGTTAATCTGTTTTTTCAGGCATAACCCTGACCAGTAACAAGAGTCTTCTGGTAGTTTGGTGCATGCTCTCCAGCTTCGCGACGGCCGCCTCTCACATCCTCCAGCAGCCTATCTACAAGACTACCCTCAACGAGTTCGACACCACCGCCACTATGACCGGCTCTAACACTATAGTCGCCATTTTTATATTAACATGGTCTTTAATTTATAACTATGAGTATAAAACATGCTTTATGACAGCCAGTGTCTTGCAGACGGTTACTGCCGTTGTATATTTAGCTTCTTCTTTTAGGAGACGTAGGTAAGATTGTAAATATTTATGAATAGTGTGCCATGCAAAACTGCGCAGTATTGGGTTTCCCTAAGGTAAGGTAAGGTAAGTGTACTCCCTTGTCCGCATTTGGACTCCTGTTGGTCCATTGTGCGTTATTTGTGCTAGCATGCTAGTTGTGATTCTGCGCTTCTACGGAGTTAGGCTGTAGCCAGCCTAACTCCGTCCAGAAGCGCAGAATCTTCCTGGGGTCTTCGCAGGCTTTGCGGAGTGACCTCGGCAAGTTGAGGATTTCTGTTCGTTGTGCTGTTATTCCCTCGCATTCCAGGATTACGTGGGCAGCTGATTGGGTTTCCCTAATACTGCGCAGTTTCGCCCTTTTGCGTCTCTCCGATACCTTAAAATACGCTACTGCGCCGCAGCTACTCGCGCGTATTTCCGAGAATTTATAAAAATTTGCGCGTATCACTACACTTAGGGATACACTATTAGGGATATACACTTAGGGTTAGGGATTAGACTTCCTAGTGGTTTCCCCATAATGGTTTTAGGTGGTTGTGAGACCATTTATTGGTAGTAGTACGCTAGCCAGCTACTGGTGTCTTATGTGTTGACTGTTGAAGCTTGATTCTGGTTTACCCGACCAAAAGAAAATTAGAGCCATGCATGATTCGTCATTAACGGTTTCCATGACTTAATACTGTTGAAATTAATTATTATTAATGCAGATCATTTCAGACAAGCAAAAGTATTGAAGGGTCCTTAATTTTTTTTATTTACCTTAATATAATTTTTAGGATTTGATTTGAGTAGGTGGTAATTTCGTGATTGAAAAATTTTAATCAATGATTTTCAGATATTGTTTATTTTTATAGAGATCACTTTCTATGTATGCGTCAGTAAATAAAATATAAGCTATAGTTTGCCAAGCAAATAATACATAACAATTTGTACAACAGTAAGACATACATCAATTAGATTTAAGATTAAGCTAAACTAAGATAAATAGTGACAGATTTTATATTTAAAACTACTACGAATTCTATTGTTAAATAATTTAATTTTCTATAAAATAAAATGTTACTGAAATGATTTGTTTACCCTCATTTGATAACTTAAAATTACTGTAATAGGAATGTTAAATAATTCATCCACCTTGTTTCGAGCCTGATTCATCAAATGCCTACTTCATATCACAGAATATTCAAGAATTCCTGCATAAAACTAAATAAATAAATCTAAATTATACCCCTCCATAGCAATTGGAAAGATTCGCATCTCGACAGGGTACAGCCGTAAAGATTTTTTAAATAAACTATGAAACAGGTATCATCATACACCCAAAATCATTTGATATGCATAAAGATCCAATCAAGTTTATGCTGGATTCCAACAAAACGAAAATACTTAAGTCATTAATAACGGGATATTTACTATAAAAAACAAACCCACTCGTAGTGACTTCAGTTATTCGGTGATCATGATGCGTGCAACTGTGCCCAAATAATTGGAATACTCAAAATAACACAAAACCTAAAAAAATATCCCGTTATTAATGACTAGTTCAATAAACATGAGTTTTATAAGTTAAAAAACGAAAATAATAAATTCACTGGATAATATAAAAAAAATTGCCATGAGAAGGCACTTGAATCAAAACCATATATAAAAAATAATACATACATACTGTGTCTATCTTTCTCATTTTCCTTATTATAACAGTTACAACAGCTTCATCAAATTCAGCTCAGCAAATCCATCATTTCATTCTCATTGACTTTGCTACTACTATTACCATTATTATTGCCGCTGTTGTTACTCTGACTTGGCAATAGCGACTCGAACGCCGACCAATCCTGCTTTACGTTAGAATTCGCCTGATTCGTCGTCCATTTATTGTTGAAATTTGCTGCGCTGGTGTTCCCAGAATTAGCCCAAGTTGTTGGTGGTAATGCTAATTTGTTATCAAAAGGCATCGGTGCGTTCTGGGCTGGGTATCCAGAACTAGTATTTCCGTACGAACTATTTTGGTTTGTATAAGCCATATTCGTGGTCTGAAGAGGCACAGTATTGGGCATCACAGGAGTATACGGCTTGCTCTGATTGGTCAAAGTATTGTAAGCGGGGCTCGTCATTTTGCTATAAGGAGTCATGACATTTTGGTTTTGCGTTTTCTGACTGAGAGCTGAGAGGTTAGATTGGAGCAATGAAGAGGTTAGGTCCGTGGGTTTTGATGCAGCTTTCGGTGGCGCAGCTATATTCGTCAGTCGTGGTTGCTGTGATAGTTTTCTTGCGCTTTCTTGTTGCTGTGCTATCCTGTAAGAGAAAAATTAATTGAATTAATTAATGTATCCATGGACAATTTGCAATACATAATTGGGATGTGGGTATAATTCTTAGCGGAGATTCGCAGTGGTTTTTATGTACCTAAGGTTTAAACGGATCTGGAATATCTCGATGATGTTAGTTATAATTAGATGTTTAGTGAACTAAAGACTTCTTTGTTCAAAACGAGCCACGAAATAAGAAGTAGAATTTCTTAAGATATTTTTTTTGGTCATATGTCCATTTAAATTTCTAATAGTAGATATGGGAATTCCTCTTAAATTTATGAATTCTATTCATAATTTTAGACTATCCATTATTTTTTGGACTCCCATGGACAATTTGAAATACGGACATATTGGACATATAAAGCATTTTCAAAAAAACTGGGTTCATTTCCAATAACCCTGTAAATAAGAGCTATTTTGATCCCCTTTTAGGGGATAATATTTGCAACTATTTTGACTCCATAATGTATTTTGCAAAAGTGAACTATTTTTAAGATATTCGCTTATTGTTTATTTTTAACCATCAAACATCAAAGTGCTATATTTCCTTCACAGCTTATAGGACTCTTGGACACGTAAATATATTGACTGTCGTTATGTTTCTCATTTTAACGCTCTCATAAAATTTAATTAGGGATGTAGTTTCTAAATGAATCGGAAAGTACGTTGGGGACACCCCCAACGTACCACGTACGTATGGGGGGCACCCCCAACGTACCACGTACGTATGGGGGCACCCAGCTTTAAAAATACTCCAGTGAATTGGTTGGCATGTTATTGAACGACACTATGAAACATTTTGTATTACCCATAACACAAGCTCTGCTTAGCTTGGGGCTAGATAATGCTGTGTGAATTGTCCAGCATTATTTATATATTTATTTATTTAAAGAAGTTCAATAGTTACGGAGATATGTGGTAAGTGTGGTATTTGTATAAGTCTTATGGGGGAGGCCTATGCCCAGCAGTGGGCGTGTATGGGCGGATATGTTTTTTTTTTACTTATAGGCAAAGGGAGTAAATTCAGCTTTGTGCTGCATTTAAGGAACATGCGGCGCTGATTTTAAATCTACTCCCGTCGGGTAGGTATGATTACTCTATCAAATATATAAATTTCGTTATACACCGCGGTTTTGATAAAAAAATAGATGTTGCACATCTTCGAAACCCTTTATTAAAATTTAATAAGTTAGAGCATTAAAAATTAAAAATATTAAAATTAACAAGATAAAAGAAATTAATTAATAAATAATAATTACTTAACTGTAACATAATAAGTATTTGTGTGTTTGAAACAACCATCTCACCTCTGCTTATCCTCCATACTAAGGGACGCACTCTCCACAACTACACTAGCTGTCGCCGCCGGTTTCGACTCCGGTTGGCTATTAAACGCAAAGGAGTCTAGCCCGAGCCCCGTGAACATTTTGTCGATGTCTGTCGGAGCGCCGGGCGCGGGGACTAGAGTGTCTGATGGGGTTAGCGCGTGCTCCATTACTCTGGAAGTACAAATTTCAATGTTAGAAAATGGCTCATTTAAAATACATAAAATTAAATAAACAAATACATAAATGGTTGCTGGACAATTCACACAGCTAGCCACAAGTTAGGCAGAGCTACAAGAATATTTAAAAGTACACTAGAAAAAAAACATTAAAGCTGCGCCTCCTGCAGAATAGATCTACCACCAAACTGTGATCACCAACCCGCTTGCCCAGGGTGGGGATCGTGAACATTACCCCTTAGATAAAAGCCAAATGCGATTATCAGGGGAAGGCCTGCGTCCAGCAGTGGACCATTATAGGCTGGTGAGGCGAGGTATTTTATTCCTTGTACAATGCAGAAAAAGTAAAAAAAAACCGTTAACAATTTGTATCCCGCAGCCGATGTATATTATGATGGTGATTAATAACGTGCGTTGTTATATAAATTTTCACAAAAATACGGTCCAACGGTATCCATCATCAGCAGCCTATATCAGTCCACTACTGGACATAGGCCTCCCCTAATGAGCGCCATAGCGCCCTGTCTTCAGCTTGCCGCATCCAGCATCTGACAGGAGTCTTTCGCAAATGGTCATCCCACCTTGTCGGAGGGCGTCCTACACTAAGTTTGCCGAGGCGCGAGTTGTTTTATAAAAAAAAAATGAAAAACAAGATTTTTTAGTACCTATTTAAATAAAATAAATAATAAATACATATCTTGTAGTGCGTTTAAACACTTACTTGGATTCATTCTGTATAGAATTCAGCTGCTCCAACTTAGCTCTGTGCTCCGTCTCCACTTTGGACACCATCTGTTTGACGAGGGAGATGAGTGCGTTGAACTGGTTCAAGGTGAGTCCGTTCTCCACGCACAGAGGGATCAGAAACGGCAGCACCTTGGTGGCCATCACTTCTTTTGTTATACCCAGTTTCTTGTGGCTCAGGGCTAGCTTGTAGATTCCTGGAAGTATTTTAAATTTTTAAGTCATTGTTTTAATTTATAAGAGTTGTGTGAATGAGTATGAAAAGCCTTGTCGTTGTCGACCTCTGTGGCGCAGTGGGAGAAGGTCCGCCCGCGACGCACGAGGTTGCGGGTTCGATTTTTGTCTCGCATTGCACAAATTTTCCACGTAAATGATCGAAAATGATGCGGGTTCGAATCCTGTCGAAATCAAATTTTTTTCGGACGTTTATTAATTTTTCGTGGAATATCTATGTACTTATCAAGTAAGTATGTTAGTTATCTAGCACCCAAAACACAAACTCTGCCTAGATTTAAGCTAGATGTTGCTAGGTGGATTGTCCAGCATTATTTATTAGATGACGGCTGGTCGGATTTGGGAGGAAGAGAAAAACATGTGGTGAGTACTTGTCAGAGTGGGATTACGGCAGGCAGATGAAAGTGATTGTTCCTTTTCATTTTTTTTCTGTGCAAGAGTTAGTTCTTAAGCATATATGTCTAAGGTGCCCATTTCACTTATCCAATATCTTTGTCCAAGATTCCTTAGTAATTTGCGTAGTTGATTTCAAATAAAATTACATCACATCACACTAATATTGAAAATGCATAAGTTTGTATGGATGGATGGATGTTTGTTACTTCTTTACGCCAAACTTCTCAACATATCAGGCTAAAAATTTGCATAGGTGTAGCTCCATCTGTAATAAACCATAGGCTACAATTTAACCCATACTAATAAAAAAAATATAGAAATAATTGACCTTTATACGTTTTCATAAAAACAACGCGTGCGAAGCCGCGGGCAAAACTAGTATCCAAATCTTTGATCAAATATCGGTGCTTCTAGTAAATTGGATGAAGTCATCCAATTTCTTTGATTTTGAACAAAGAAATTGGATGAGTGGAATGGGCACCCTAAAGAGTAAGGTCTGAAGGAAATAAGACACTGAGTTGAGTTTCAACACAACACTTTGCACAATTTTACTGTGTAATTATTATATTATTATTATTATTATTAAGGGAGATCTACCACCGAACTGCGATCCCCAACCGCATGCCCTCATGAGAAAAAAAATCAGGGGGAGGCCTGCGTCCAGCAGTGGGCCATTATAGGCTGGTGAGGTGAGGTAATGTGCATCTGGCATGTGTAAATAGTAAATACGTGATATTAGAATGATAAAATTATAACGGCTGCACTGATGTACCACTGTAATTATTACGGCTGCACTGATGTACCACTGTAATTATTACGGCTGCACTGATGTACCACTGTAATTATTACGGCTGCACTGATGTACCACTGTAATTATAACGGCTGCACTGATGTACCACTGTAATTATTACGGCTGCACTAAAAAGTTTGCGAGATGAAAAAGTCAAATACCAAGATAGATGTGGGCGCGTACATAGCTCTTGCTTCATGAATGATAAAAACGCGTGTTATTTTAACGCGCAGGTACTTACCGAAACACGCATGGTGTTATTTTAACGCAGGTACTTACCTAAACACGCGTGTTATTTAACGTAGGTACTTACCTAAGATCCCCATCAAAACAGCAGGCTCCCTAGACGGAATCTGCGGCAGGAACGGAATAATCTCGTCCAACACCAGCCACTTATCCAGATGCTCCAGCAGCTTGCCCAGACACAGCAAACAGTTCACTCGCACGGAGATATAGTTCGTGCTCATACATAACTTCTTTATACGAGGCATCAGAGCGTTTTTCATCGCTGGATAATCTATTAAAGAGGCAAATGTAGGCAGCACAGATAGACAGAGCTCTTGAATCTGCTGGGCATCGGATTCTAATGCTCTGTACAGCATGGGAAGAATATCTGTCTTAACTTCCTCGCCCGGAGTCAGTTTAAGAAGCAACTCCATTTTCTGCATGAAAATTAGCAATATTTGGATGGGGTCTTGGATCAACATGACCGGTTTTAGAACTGGCAGAATGCATTTAATGTATTCCTCTTTTGTGGAGTTTTCGGCGATTAGTAAAACGTTTGGGAGAACGAAAGGCACCATGGGAGGGTTTACGAACTCCTTGGTCAGGCAAGGTAGAATTCGGTATATGCAGATTCGATGCGGCATTTTTTGAATTATTTGTGGTAAGCCTTTGTAGAACTGAGATTTCTGTAAGTTGTCCCATTGGAATAAGGAGTCTAAGTAGTTTAAAGTTTTTACGCCAACATCTTCGAAATATGGAATCTGAAATGATTAGAATTGAAATGGTCAATATCTTTCAATGCCTATAACTTACATAAGGCAAATTTAAATAAACATCATTATCAATAGACATATCAACAACATGGCCGTGTGGTGCCGGCCTAGAATCACAGTATATGTGCTATACTAAGGATTTTTGTTATAGTACGGGTGTACTCTAACCAACTAAGCCACGAAGTCTCTGTATAAGGGTCTGTACTAAGGGTGGGGCGCGGGTTCGTACCCGCCGAAGTCGAAAATTTTTGGGAACTTTTTATATTTCTTATGTGCTAGAATTGTACCGCCCCAACTCTTCCCGTGGGTGTCGTAGGAGGCGACTAAGGGACACAAACCGGAGATAAAATTTGACTTGTCTAAGTGCTTATTTTGTAAGCTTAAAGAAATAAACGTTATTGATATTTGATATTTGGAGGGCGGGCAGCAGCGCCCCCTGTAGAAGAATTCCATGACTTAACTGCGGTCCCCAACCAGCATGCCGCGTGGGGTTTATGGGCAGTACTCCCATATGACTACAAAATAAGAAATGGCCTCCAGCTCCTGAGCCGTCTATAAGTTGTTCTTACGAGTGGTCACGAACCCTCTCGCTACGAGACTCGACGAGTTCCAGTCACCGGAACAGGCCGGGTGTCTGGCTTTCGTGGTCTTTTATTCTATCGAAACCTGGGCTGTTCTGGAATCCTTACAGCGATGCCAAGTAAACTATCGTTATATCGAGGCCAAGCTTCAGTACCGCGACGCTTCGGCCTTGGCATGAATTTGGATAAAACCAAAGTCATGATCAATGGCCACGTTGATCCAATAGCGGTCCTCATACATGGGCACATTCTCGAAATCGTTTCCGAATACACTTACCTCGTGCTAGCGCATGCAAACCGATAATCGATAAATTATCGGTAATCGGCTCATTTTTGCTAGCGATAATTATCGAAAAAAATCGATAAAATTTCGATAAACGATAATATTATTAGCAGTGTTAAAAACACTCATTGCATTGATCGATCATCATCAGCCTATATTAGTCCACTGCTGGACATAGGGCTCCCCTAATGAGCGCCTTAGCGCCCTATCTTCAGCTTGCCGCATCAAGCGTCTGCCAGCAGTCTTTCGCAAATTGTCATCCCACCTGGCCGGAGGGCGTCCTACGCTACGTTTACCGAGTCGCGGTTTCTAATCAAGAACACGTTTACCCCAGCGGTTGTCGGTTCTTCTCGAGATATGGCCAGCCCACTGCCACTTGAGCTTGCTAATCGTTTGAGCTATGTCGATAACCTTAGTTCTCTGTCGGATGTATTCGTTGCGAATCCTATCCGTCAGAGAAACTCCGAGCATAGCTCTCTCCATAGCTCGCTGGGCGACTTTAAACTGGTGGACGAACCCTACTGTTCACGTCTCAGGTCTGTAGGTTATGACGGGTAGGACGCACTGATTGAAAACTTTCGTTTTCAAGCATTGAGGTATGGATGACGAGAAGACTCAACGTAGTTTGCCAAACGCGGCCCAACCGAACCTAGCTGGATCCTCCTCTTGGCCTCCTTCTCGAAATTGTTTTACCCAACTGCAGAATCTGCCCAAGGTAAGTGTATTCGGAAACAGTTTCGAGAAAGTGGCCATGTACGACGACCGGTCCCGGACGGATCAATGTGGCCATTGATCATGACCTTGGTTTTATCCAAGTTCATGCCAAGACCGATGCGTCGTGAGGCTGAAGCCGCCATCAAGTCTATGTCATCCGCAGGTGTAAGATGTAATATGTAATATGTAATCGCCGTTTATGTTTATGCCCCTACAGTCCAGCGTCTTAAACACATCTTCCAGCGCGCTTGTGAACGAGATATAACATTCCCCTGTCTCACACCTCTGCGCAGTTGGATAGGACACTCATGGTGGCGGCATCATAAAGACATCTCAGCACCTCGATATAACGATAGTCTAGTTGGAATCGCTGTAAGAATTCCAGAACAGCCCACGTTTCGACAGAGTCAAAGGCTTTTTCATAGTCCACAAAGGCCAGACTATATAGAATCATAATATATAAATAGACATCAGAGGCCACATACATATACAGTGTGTTTCTCAGCCAAGGGGCATGGAGGGCAAGTACTACACATAATTATGTGTATGAAGTAATATTATGACACAGGATTGGAGTAGAGAAAAATTAAAGAATGAAATCTTAAACTTACCTTCAAAAATTGATGTGGATCGGGCCTCAACTCTGGAGTGACATTTAGCATCAATTTAACATATTCCTTCAAACCATCTGCTACACAAGATAACCTCGATGGTGGTAGATTCCTGAGCTCATTCACATATCTCTTGAACTTCATGTAATCATTACCAATATTTCCTAAGGTCTGGTGTCCTGCACTATGTAGTGCGTAAATAACCATTCCAAGAGAGAAAATGTCACTTGCAGGGGAGTGTGTAGCTGATAGAATGTATTCTGGAGCCAAGTAGTCTAAAACTGGTTGAGTTAATGGAGGCATAGCTTGACAGTACTCATTAAAAGGCCAGAATGGGGCTGCACCAGGAGCACTTTGGTTGGCTACACAGAAATCAAACCCAAATATCTTCCAAGCTCCCTGCTGGTTCACTATTATAGACTCTGGAGATATGTTATGATGGAGAAGTTTCACATCATTGTGTAAGAAGGCTAAGCCTTCCGCTACTTGCATCAGCCCATACTTTATCTCCAATTCAAACAGCTTGTAGTTTGCAATGTGGTTAGGTAAAGGCTGGGGCATGTTTTCTGTGTTCCCTAGGATATTAGCGAGGCTAGCGAAGACTGGTTCAGTGGCAAATGCTAAGCTTTCTCTACTTTCCTCAAGGCTGTGCTGGACAGTCAATATTTGAGGGTGCCGTAGTTTGGTCAGCTGGACTATCCCTCTCTTGAGAGTCTCGAGCATAATGTCTCTGTCTGCCTTTGACCATCTTTCTAAATGTTTCTTCTCAAAGACAAATATTGAGGCTTCTTGTTTGGTCGACTTTTTGTAGCCTTTGTAGATTTTCCACAGTAAACCTGTGGAAAAGGAACGTTGTAGCTGAGATTCGTTGGCGAAAGACCCGACTAAATACAACTTATTACTTGTTTCCCAAGGTAAATAACAACTTAGTAGTCAACAAACAATAGTTTATTGTTGTTAGGACAACCTTTTTTTACAGGATTTGGTGACCCTGTTTCAAATACCTATTACTTACATCACATTCTACAATGAATCACGGAAGGATTTAAATACAGTTTCATGTAACAACAGCACCAAAACGACTACTATAAGTAATAAGTTTTACCTGGGCCTGCACTAGCTATGAACTGTGTAGCTTCGAACTCTCTCGTCACGGGGTTCCCGGGTAGAACACCTGATAGCTGTGACACTGTGTTACTCACAGAAGAGTAAAATTTGTTAAAAACCTCCATTTTATATAATTTTATAAGATTCTAATGCGAAAAATCATATCCGAATAACACAGTAAATCTGAACGATCAAGACTTGACTCATCATACTTGACTTCTTCTTTGTTTTTGGCAATAATGTCTGGGTTTGTCCTGTATATTATTATTTTACCATGGATTTGTCATTGTCAATGAGAAAAGGCGAGCGAGACGAAAAACATGGCAATGTCAGTTCAAGGGCGTAGCCAGGATTCAGTAGGTATACATATTAGTTTGACGACCTCAGTGGCGCAGCGGGCGAGAGTCTGCCTGCGACGCAAGAGGTTGCGGGTTCGATGCCCGCCTCGGAACAAAGGGGTTTGAAGATTTTGGCCCTAAAATCAGCCGCCATTTTGTTTTTTCTTCAAAGTCGCCGCGCATTATAAAAGTTATATATTTGGACAGAGGACACTAAAATAAATAGAAAATGTTCTATAACATAATGTCCTAAAGCGTCAGGTTTCTGAGATATTCACAGATGAAAATCACTATTGCTCTAATGAATTTATCTACGTTTACTGTTTTCATCAGTTTTCACGTTGCCTAGCAACGTAGGGGAAGATGGGTAGGATTCGTACACCGGTAGGCTTCGTACAGAGGTCATATCTCGACTATCCAACATGCTGAAGCGTTCAAAGTTGTATACGGGACTGCCCCTTATAATGTATAGGCAACCCTCCAAAAATGATGGTAGTACGCTAGCAAACTTTGACAAAAAGAGTTAATATGTGTTTTGGCTACTCAAAAGTAATTTTTGGTTCCCCTTGGAAGCATCTGTCTTCAATAAGTTTTAATAGAATGAGAAAAAAATATTTGTCTAGTTTGTAAATACATGCATAAGATTTTTATAATTAACAATAGTTGAATGATTACCATAACGGTTATTTTTTTATTATAATTTTTTTGTGACAGGTTGGATTGGGGTACCTTCGTACACTTAAATTGTATGTAATTTTTATACTGTACGAATGCACCCCATGGAACTAACAAAAATTAAAATCAAGAATATAATTATTATAAAACTAGGTCAGTAAGATATGCCTAAAAGGTGACTAAAACAGGTAAAATAGCTGAGAAAATAATAAATTCCTAGAAGATACAAATGGTGTGCGAATGTACCCCACGTGTGGGGTGCGTTCGTACAATTCCCACTTTTTGGGAAAATCGTTATAACTTCGCCAAGTTTCTTTGTATCAAATCAGAAATACGCTGTTATTATAGTCAGATAAGTGGACGATGCAGTAGCATTAGATTTATATTAAATTAGCTGTTAGTTTTTATTTTAGAAGGCTTAGAACAAAAAGCGTACGAAGCCTCCCCACCTTCCCCTACCGATTGATGATTTTGAGTACCTACCTACCCAAAGATCCAACGTTCCGCTAGAATCTTTGCTGCCTACCTATTATATGTAGGTTAGGTATATTGTGAAGCATATGCCGACAAGAAAAGAAAAAACAAATGTTACTGATTCAGAAAGTGTTTATTAAAATTAAAATGTGGCACTACAATTAATTACTAGCAACTGCAATAGTGGCCAACTATTTTATTCCTGTCTTGTAAATCATTGTCCAGTAGGATGTAAATAAAATATGTTTTATTGTTTTGATGTCTTGAATGGATTCTGCCTCTTATACGCCAAGGGTCAGAAACTAGAATATTATATTGGCTTAAGTCGTAATTCACGTCAACATCGTCGCACAGCTCAATGAAGAATATTCCATTTTCTTTTATATGTTCGCCGTAATAACTGCGGCCTTGGGCTACTTGGTATGGTCCCAAAGCCAAGACTTGCTAAATCCTTTTCCTCTTGCTCCCGAGCTATCCTTTGAGCGATAGCAAAACTGTCAGCACGCTGCATACAAGGCCGGCAAATTCTGTCTTGCGTCAGAATCTGAAGTAAAAAAAAACTTTTGGTGGATATAAAATGCGTGATAGTCAAACAGTTAGAGTTCTTTTTCGAAACATCGAGTGGGGTATCATAATAAAGGATTTCAAAAAGCAATTACAAAAATATCAACAACTTATACCTATGTTTTAAAAGCGTTTAATTTGAAGAAAAAAAATAGGAAATAAAATACTTTTAACAACAATAAATTAAAATATGACTGCCATAAAAAAACAATTTGAAAAAGAGAGTTATTTTAAAATGTTTTTTCATGGCTTATGAGCTATGCCAAGTCAAACAAAAGTACCTATTACCTGACGGTCGTCGAATAAGTGCCGTGAATAGTTTATAATGCTTGGATGACTGGCTATGAAGACTTCAGTCAGCAAATAAGACTGTATAGGACGTGAAGATCTTCGCCGTCGGCCAGGGATAGTGCTGATTCCACAAAAAAAAACATGTTCTGGCACCAACATGATTTGACATTTTGTCAAAAAATAATAACTAGCTTAACAATCAACAGTAACAACAAAAACTTAAATAACAGTAACAGATGAAAATAAATGTTTTTTTTTCTTTACATGTGAATATCTCGTAAACCTGACACTTTAGGGCATTATGTTAGAGAATATTTTTAATTTGTTTTGGTGTCTTCTATCCAACCAAATATATAACTTTCAATGTGCGCGGCGATTTTGAAAAATGAACAAATTTTAGGGCCACCCTCCATACAAAAATCTTCAAACCCCTTTGTGTACGATCTGCAGAAATTTGTTCCGTTGGTCTGGGTGTTTTCTATGTATAATAAAAAATATCTATCTATGTAATGTATAATATTACGTATATCAGATAACTAGTACCCATAACACAAGCTCTGCTTACCTTGGGGCTAGATAATGCTGTGTGAATTGTCCAGCATTACCTATTTATTTTTTTATTTATTAGTTAATGCAGGATTCTGTTAAGAGGGGGGGAGAGGGCAGGCGAAGAAGAACCAAGAACATACCAAGGGATGTAGCCAGAAATTCATTTGGGGGGGGGGGGGGGCAGGGTAG
The DNA here is from genome assembly GCA_946478455.1 of Eupithecia vulgata. Lineage (NCBI taxonomy): Eukaryota > Metazoa > Arthropoda > Insecta > Lepidoptera > Geometridae > Eupithecia > Eupithecia vulgata. The sequence goes on along the minus strand of OX297869.1, from coordinate 1,793,111 downwards.
AACATCGCACCGAAAAACACTTCATGTTATCGGCGAGCGGAGCGAGCCGCGAAAACACAGTGTTTTGCTCTAGTTTTGGTGCATTTTTGTTATGAAAATCTTAGAAGGGTCAGGTTCGGGATCATGGGAAAACAAGCGTATATTTTGCACTGTTCAGTGTTCACTAAAAATGACCACAAACGAGATACAACCTCGCTTACGCCCATGTGTCAGTGTCTTTCAAAATAATGATACAATGAATTTAGTTGCAAGCGGCGAAAAGAAAATAAAGTTCTACGAATAAATTATATATTCATAGTTTTCTCTTTATTTTGTATAAAACTAAGAAGCAGATTCTTGTTTATATCTCAATAAGATTTACCTTTTTGTTTGTTTAATGGCAAAATTCAAAATTGTATCAACAAGATGCAGAGCCATTTAACACTTTGATGGCTGAAAACACAGTGAGCGATCTGCAAGTCCGTGTACCGACACCGCCGACGCTAGCAGTGATCGTGTTAAAAGAAGTTGAAGTTGTTTCTCTCGTTCGTTCGTTGCAATCACAGAATAATATATCCTAACGTTTCAATGAGAGGAAAAAAATAGCCTAGCCATGTAATTAAAAAAAAAAAGTATACAGATTGCTTGCAGTTAACTACGCAACGCATCCCTACCCTACCCTAGTACATCTGTGCGTGCATTAACTATTTCGTTTCTTTTCTTTACGTTTCCTACGTCGTCCGTCGTCCGTTCACTCCAAGAAAAGAACAAGCAAGTTAGCATCCCTAGTACATCTGTGACAAGCAAGACCTTAAATACTAAAAAGATGCTAAAAATAAAAAGTACTTTGTGATCAAGACCATGGTACAATAATATATGTATAATTTGACCATGATCAAGACAAGCACAGACGAGCTGACTGCATAGATGAATGCTAACACGCTGCGAACCAAGGAACTTAGTACTCTATAGCTGCGAACAAACAGCAATCTTTTTCTCATTTCAAATTCCTCATGAATTGAACCTGAAGAAAGCAAGAAGAAATGCGACCACGTCTTCTCGCATTACCTGTCTTGGGAATAATTTTCTCCGTTCTGCCCATGATACACTCCGACAGTGATCCCTATTCTAAAGAGCCCTACCGAGCCCTTGGACCTCTAGTGAAGTGCAAGTTCCTTCCTTTAGAATTCCTAGAATGCGACGAGCCTATAGACCACAAAGGGAATCAGACAGCAAAGGATACAATAGGACATGGCTGTGTAAAGTTCGGTGGAGTGAGATACGACCAAGTAGAAAGAACCAAGGTGCAATGTAAAGCTCTGGATGGTATAGAATGTTTTGGACCTAAAACTTTTATGCGAGATGGATTTCCTTGCGTGCGGTATTCTGGACATTACTTTACGACTACTCTGATCTACAGTATCCTGCTTGGTTTCTTGGGAATGGACCGGTTTTGTCTTGGGCAGACAGGAACTGCAGTGGGGAAACTGCTAACCCTGGGAGGGTTAGGAGTCTGGTGGATTGTGGATGTTGTTCTGCTGATAACTAATAGCTTACACCCAGAGGATGGAAGCAACTGGAATCCTTATGTTTAGTTCGTAAGACTGTTTCACTATGTACATATTTCTTGCATTTTAAATAGATAGATCATTTTCTCCACCTGTGTTTGCATTTCTTGATGCTTGGTCCAAAATGTAAACATTTAAATCATGTTACATAATTTGCTTTTAAATTGCAGTCTCCAAGTGGGACAGCAGCTAAATTTCACAAGTTTAGTGGATTTTTGCTAAATGTAAATGATATTCCAAAATGACCAGTAGACGCACTAGACCTCAAAAATTAAAACAAGGTTCTCAATAACATGGATTCAATTAAAATCAGAGTAGCTTATATTTTAGTTTATATTTAAAAATTAAGCCACCAGGGCAGAAGCCGTGCTAGACTCGTATTTCCAGTTAGGAGGGAGCACACTCTTGGTCTTGTAGTAGCGGGCTAGCCTGTGGATTCTGGACTCAACAAGAATCAGACGGAATTTGCTGTCCTTGTCTTTCCTGGAATAATGATAAAACAACATTGATTAATGTTAAGATAAAAATAGGCAAGTTGCAGAAAAGGAGTTTACTTCAAAGACAGGTTACAACTACAAGCTAGAAGAATGTAATAATTTGTATCCAAGGACTGATAGGTCTTGGTTTCAGTAATACCATTAATTTTAAAATCCAGGACTTTTCTGGACCAGAAGAGTGATATTTCATTTCTACTAGACCAGTAGCTAAAGGAATCCATACTAAATGTTATAAATTCGAAAGTAACTGTCTGACTGTTACATTTTCATTGCTGAACAGATCTCAATGAAGAGTGAGGTAGATGGTAACTCGGGGACGGACATAGGTTACTTTTTATCCCAGAAAAACATGTGCAAAGCAGCTGCCAGAAGTTAGTGCTCTATATATGATTAGCAGAAAGCATGACAAGGTCTAATTGTACAGTAGTGGCCAACCTGTTGCGTTCCAAGTGCTTCCGCATAGCTACAGCTTTCTTGATCAGGTAGTAGAGGTCCTCCGGTAGGTCAGGCGCAAGTCCCATAGCTTTCATGATACGCAGGATCTTCTTGCCAGTGACAAATCTGACCTGAGCCACTCCATGGGAATCCCTGAGCATTACACCTGGAAGAGATGATAGTGTAAAAATAATCATTGTAGGTAGGTACATTGTTAGGAACGTAGCAGTTATAAAAAGCGATGATATATGGCTATCACAATGAGCACATACTACTTCTTCCAGCCATCCTGACAGGCAAATGTCTAGCAAGTGGCGGATACATACAAATAAGGTAATCTTTAGAAAAGATTCGAGTTAAGGAAGAAATAACATGGAGAGTAGGGATCTGACTTACCGATTTGTGAGGGAGTAAGGCCTTTCTTGCCCAGTTTGAAAATCTGTTCCTTTACATCATCAGCGGTCAGTTTTAGCCATGTGGGGACACTGCGGCGGTAGGGCAGTGCCGACTGGGAAATACCCTTGCTGAAAACATAAAATCCACACTTGAAACATTGGCCATGTGGTGTACGTCCGAACCAGGAGATAGGTTATGTTTTCATCACAAATGTGGTATTCTGAACTAATTATGAATGCAGATGATCTGGAACTCATTTTACAAAATAATAAAACACTGAAAATTACCCAGGTGCGTGCATACGACCCATGGTTGCGGTTTTCACAAAACTCGCCGAACTGACAACGACAACAAGGGAAACGAAAAAGATGGTTGCCGGAAACCGATCTTTCAATCTGTGATTTCCCTGTCTATGGTTTCTAATCTTTCGATTACTAGTGATGTACCAAATCGAGACAAAGAAGTCATGAATAAATCCGGCATGTACATGTACGAGTCCACTTCCAACCCCAGCTCGTAACTTGGAGACCGTCTGCTGTGCAGTATGTCGTGAAGGAGCAGCGGAGCCGAGCGATTGACCAAAGCTGGTTAGAGATGTGCTAGCTTCTCCATGAATAAAAAATGCTAACATGATTTACAAATGTTCGGAAATTTGCAACGTCCAGCCATCTAAACTCAGTTTGAGTTAGAAGGATTAGTGTAATATAAAGTGTAAACAGTTCCAGGCACTGCAAGTGTAAGCAGGCTTTAGGTTTTTTGATCTGGCAGCACTGCAGACATCCACTGCGCCTGCGCCGCAGACCGGAAGTGCGCAAATTGGAGGGAAAAATTAAAATTGCGGTTTCAGAAATGATTATTGACTTTAATAATTAAAATAATAACTCTCAAACGATTTTGTTTAACTCTCAATCTCTCTCAAACGATTCTCAATAAACGAATGAAACAAAAATTATACGTCCAAGTACATTTTTGCCGAAATGGCGGCCAAGTTCACACTAAAAATTAAAATCGTTTTTACATATGTAAGGTTTTGTTAATTTTTCAAATATTTTAATACAATATTACGATATTTCCGTTTTTAAATAGTTCAACTTGACTTGATTTGACTCATAGTACCACGTAGTACTACGAACGGAAATGAGCGCAGTACCGCCAGTAGTCAGTTGTCTACTTGGACATTTTAAAAAAAACATAAAGATCGAAAGATCGAAGGCCGTGCTCCTCGGCAGTCGGCATTGAGCTCGCTTCGGGGTCGGACGTCTAGTCCCTTTTTACTTTGAGAAAGTGTATAATAAGTGCGCCACGCAGTCTAGCACACAAATGAAAGTACCTGTTGTAATACGGACCCTTAATAAATAAATAATTCTGTTTATTCATATTGTTTTCTTAGCTAACACTAACATTTCAGAAGTGGGATAGTTCACATTTTCCACATTAATAAGTTTAAAAGCAAAATGAAGTGTAACTTCCTTGTTCAAAGTTGTGCGGGTAGTGTGTTTTATTCCACGCTTTGTGTTGTTTGATGAAGTTATTTAATTTTGGTGCGTTCCGGCACCTTTATTGAGTTTTTGCAGTGATACAAGGACATGAGGACGAGCCTTTCTCGGTCTCGTCATAGAAGACGCCCATCGGGGTTGGGGAGCGACCGTTCGCGAGACAGGAATTCTCGTGACCGTTCTCCACATCGTGGTCGGCGATAGGTATAGGATTACGTGGGCAGCTGATTCGTCGTCGCTAAGGCACCCTCTACAGAGAGGGCTGTCCGTCGCTCCGATGGTAAATAGGTGTTTGTTTAGTGCGCAGTGTCCTGTTAGTGTTCCCACCAGAATACGCAGGTCCGATCTGTTTTGATAGCTTCGGTGATGTTGATGGAAGCGCCGATCTAGCTTGTTTGCAATCTAGCAGGCGCGTCCATCGTTCGTTTTGTGATTCTCTAGTTCTGAGCCTAATCCATGTCTGGAGTAGTGAGAAATGAGAATGGCAGGGGTAGGAAAGGCGATGGACCTTCTGTGATTGTTTCCGATCCCCTCCGTGCCAGTTCATCAGCGACATCATTACCTAGAGATCCGCTATCCTTTAATCCATTGAAGGGTTATCCTGTTCTTGGTGGGTATCCCTTCTAATGCTGAGTGACATTCGTATACGAGCCTGAAGTTGCAGGTGTTTCCTTCCAGAGCCCTGAGTATGGCAGCGCTGTCGGAGAGAATGGTATGTTTTGGCCATTAATTCCTCTCTTCTGCACAGCTATAGCTGCCTGGGTTATTGCTGCACATTCGCACTAGAATATGGAGCTGTGTTTTCCTAGCGTTATTGATATATTGATATTGAGGTTCAATGAGTGAACCCCGGCACCCGTACCTATATCAGTTTTGGAGCCATCTGTATAGATTCTCACTTCGTGGGTTCCGGATTCATCCCTTTGGCCCTCGTATAGTTGTATCTGGTAGTGTTTATCTATTATTGGTTTACTGGGGATTCTATCACAAGGGGCGGCTATGAGGGGTTCGTACGCTACGGCCCTGTCCATGATCTGAGCGTGTGGACTGCTTGTGATTCCCCAGAGACCCGTGTTGTGTAGTCTTAGAGCCGACATCGTAACTTCTTGTTGTATGTACAGGTCTAATGGTGCTAAGTCTAGAATTATGTCTAGAGTAGCGCCGGGGGTGGTTCTCATGCAGCCTGTAATCGCTGAACATGCCATTCTTTGGAAGCGCTGAAGTCTTGTTATCACGGTGGACAGTTCCGTTCTGGTCCACCAGACTATCGCTCCGTATGTTAGTGTTGGTCTAATGATAGCAGTGTATAGCCACATGGTTATTTTCGGTGAAAGTCCCCATGTTTTCCCTAGCATTCTGCTGCATTGGTAGAGAGTGGCGGTAGCACGTTGTAGTTTTTAGTCGAGGTGTTTATTCCACAGCAATTTGCTGTCTAGTATGACCCCTAGATACTTGACTTCCGTTTTTAGCTTTGTCTCTGTCAGTTTAGGGAGTTTTAAGTTTCCCAGATGTCTCTTGTCGGTGAACATTATTAGTTCTGTCTTTGTTGGATTTACTGAGAGTTCGTGGTAATCACACCATGTCCCAATGGTTTTAAAGGCGAGTTCCATCAGGTCACATAGTGTATTCTCGGAACAGCCGGTCGCCAGGATTGCGAGGTCATCCGCATATCCTACCGTGACCAGCCCTGCGCATTAGTTCGTCAACAACTATGTTCCATAGTAGGGGCGACAAAACGCCGCCCTGGGGGCATCCCCTGGCAACTACACCTCTTGTGGTTTCATTGATTGTGACTTGAATTGCTCTCATTCTAAGCATGTTGTTTTCCACTCAGCCAACGTCGGCGCGACACCATATCTAGTGAGAGCTCTGTATATGCTGGCAAATTTGGTCTTGTCAAAGGCTCCTTCAATGTCTATGAAGGCCGCCAATGTTGGTTGCTTTGACGATAATCCACCTGCTATACGTGAGATCACGCTGTGTAGGGCAGATTCCGTCGATTTGCCTTTGCTGTAGGCATGTTGTTGCGAGTGAAGGGGGTTGTGAGAGAGTGTATTTTCTCTTTATCGTGGTCGGCGATCGCGCAGCCTTTCGCGAGGCCGGCGATTGCGTATAGCTATCCACGTACCTAGTCGCAGAAGTGATTATTTGGGGCTGATTGAACATGGTCAGGTGCGGCCGAGCCCGGTTGTTTATTTATGTTCCAAATTGAGGGTAGGAGTAGAATAACTCCTTAACAGTTGATTTTTATTTTCACGTCTGCAACTACGGCATATGCCTCGAGCGTGGCTTGCGTGCTCCAGTGCGGCCTACGCGTGTCGGCGTGGCCTGCGTGCTCCAGCGCGGCCTGCTTGGCTGCCTGGCGTGAGGGTCCTGCTTCGCTGACGGTTCCCTGGTTTGTGTGAACCTTGAGGTATGGTGCGTGTGGCCCTTGAGGTGTGACGCGGTGGCCCTTGAGGTATGACGCGTGTTTGGCCCTTGAGGCAGTAGAACCAGTCCGTTGGATGGTGTCTACGTTAAAACCAGTCTGTTGGATGGTGTCTACGCTAGAACCAGTCCGTTGGATGGTGTCTACGTTAGAACCAGTCTGTTGGATGGTGTCTACGCTAGAACCAGTCCGTTGGATGGTGTCTACGTTAGAACCAGTCCGTTGGATGGTGTCTGCGTTAGAACCAGTCCGTTGGATGGTGTCTGCGTTAGAACCAGTCCGTTGGATGGTGTCTGCGTTAGAACCAGTCCGTTGGATGGTGTCTACTCTGTCTACGTCGTCTTTGCTAAGTTTTAGCGAAATTTTGAGATTCAACGATGAATTCACGTTAATTCTGAAACTGTATTCTGTCCAAGTTTTATTATTGGTAATACTATTAAAAAAAATATATGACGGTCTTTTGTTTAGTTAAATTTTGAATGTTTAACATCCGTATTAGTTTTGGCAGACGGTCTGTAGGGTCTACGGGGACACAAATTTTCATTAATTTTGACCTACGACGTACGGTTTTCGAGATATTGGCGTTTTTTAAACTCTTTACATAGCACCCGTTTCTAAGTTTCAGAAAATGCAACGTGACAATGATGACTTGTTCCAACGTCAATTGTCGACCTCACGTGCTGGTCGCTGTCGAAGCCGGGACCGTGATGTTCGCAGCCGTGAAAGGACTCGAGACTACCGCAGTCGCAGCCCGTGAAGCAGGCGTCGCGATTTACGCAGCCAACGGGACCGTGATGTTTGCACCCGTGAGAGATCTGGAGACCACCGTAGTCGCAGCCCGTTAATAAGCAGGGCTAGGTCCAGCCTTGCCTGTAACCTCATGGGCAATGCACGTTTAAAGGAGTGTATTGCTCACGTAAGTGTAACCTCGTGGGCAATGCACGTTTAAGGGCTAAGTATGTTGTCCATGTAAGCGTAACCTCATGGGCAATGTACGTTTGAAGGAGTGTGTTGTCCATGTAAGTGTAACCTCATGGGCAACACGTTTAAAGGCTGAGTATGTTGTCCATGTAAGCGTAACCTCATGGGCAATGTACGTTTGAAGGAGTGTGTTGTCCATGTAAGTGTAACCTCATGGGCAACACGTTTAAAGGCTGAGTATGTTGTCCATGTAAGCGTAACCTCATGGGCAATGAACGTTTGAAGGAGTGTATTGTCCATGTAAGTGTAACCTCATGGGCAACACGTTTAAAGGCTGAGTATGTTGTCCATGTAAGCGTAACCTCATGGGCAATGTACGTTTGAAGGAGTGTGTTGTCCATGTAAGTGTAACCTCATGGGCAATGCACGTTTAAAGGCTAAGTATGTTGTCTATGTAAGCGTAACCTTTTAAAGGTTTAGTATGTTGTCCATGTAAGCGTAACCTCATGGGCAATGTACGTTTGAAGGAGTGTGTTGTCCATGTAAGTGTAACCTCATGGGCAACACGTTTAAAGGCTGAGTATGTTGTCCATGTAAGCGTAACCTCATGGGCAATGAACGTTTGAAGGAGTGTATTGTCCATGTAAGTGTAACCTCATGGGCAACACGTTTAAAGGCTGAGTATGTTGTCCATGTAAGCGTAACCTCATGGGCAATGTACGTTTGAAGGAGTGTGTTGTCCATGTAAGTGTAACCTCATGGGCAATGCACGTTTAAAGGCTAAGTATGTTGTCTATGTAAGCGTAACCTTTTAAAGGTTTAATATGTTGTCCATATAAGCGTAACCTCATGGGCAATGTACGTTTGAAGGAGTGTGTTATCCATGTAAGTGTAACCTCATGGGCAACACGTTTAAAGGCTGAGTACGTTGTCCATGTAAGCGTAACCTCATGGGCAATGTACGTTTGAAGGAGTGTGTTGTCCATTTACGTGTAACCTCATGGGCAACACGTTTAAAGGCTGAGTATGTTGTCTATGTAAGCGTAACCTCGTGGGCAATGTACGTTTGAAGGAGTGTGTTGTCCATGTAAGTGTAACCTCATGGGCAACACGTTTAAAGGCTGAGTATGTTGTCCATGTAAGCGTAACCTCATGGGCAATGTATTCATATTCATATCATTTATTGTGATTTTATGCATACATTTAGTTTTCTTAGGTGTAGGTAGTGTTAGTGGGTACACAATGCATAAAAACCCTGTCAGGGCGCAACAATTTCATAGGTAGTCTGAGTTCGATTTTGTTAGCTTAATAAGTAATTTTACGATGGTAGGTACTTAAGTTTATAGATATAATTAATTTTAGCAATGTCATGTTTAATATAAAAGTAATTATAGTAAAGTATTCGTTAAATAATAATTGAATTTAATAAGATTACTATAACAACGAGTCGAAAACTAATGTCAGATCAATATAATTACTAGGTAGGTTACACATGCATAATGTTAAAGCTCTGTCTTATAGCAGTAGGTATTCTTAGGGTCAGCTATACAAGGAGAAACAAAAAAATTAATAAAAGAGTCATCGTGATAAGGTAGGTACCGTACCGACTTACTAACTTAGTCTGTAGGTAATGGTATATCAGCTAGTACACTTTCGGTTATTTGTTTTAAACTATCATCGGAGTAAAATTCGTGGATTGAATAATAGCATTTTTGTAATAATATAGTTTTCAGATGTTCATAAAAATATTATCTTTTGGTTCGCATTTTAGGTTTTCAGGTAGTTTATTAAATATTTTACTTAATCTAAATTTTGGGCTTTTACTAACAGTTGTAAGGGTTGTATCGGGGAGTATTATTTTATTTTTATTTCGTCTGTTATAGTTACTGTCTAGTTCTTGTTTTGTTTTGAAGTATTTTTTATGTTTTCTAACAAACATTGCCGCCTGTAGTATATAGATGCAGGGTAGGCTAAGTATCTTCCTTTGGATAAAAATTGTTTAAATGTGGCTTGCAGCTTTCTCGCGGAGGAATATTTACAAGGATACGTATTAATTTTTTTTGCGTTATAAAAAGTTGTTCAAAGTCCGTGCTGTCACTCCATAGTATAACACCATAGTTGAAAGCAGAATATGCATGGGCATAATAGGCAGATAAGGCAGTTTGATAGTTGGTGTTTGATTTTAAAATACTTAAAGCGTATACAAATCGCGATAGTTTGGTTTTAGTAGCTTCAATTTGTTTTTCCAATTTAAATTTGTGTCCAGAATTATCCCTAAAAGGATGTACGTTTGAAGGAGTGTGTTGCTCACGTAAGTGTGACCTCGTGGGCAACGCACGTCTTAGGGAGGAGTGTGTTGCTCTCGTAAGTGTCACCTAGGGGCAATACACATTTTTGGTTTTGAAATGAGTAAATTTACCGTGTAAGTGTAACCTCACGGGCAATGTTAATAAGATTAAGTATGATTATTAAGTATATATTGCCATTCTTTTTGTTTGTACACTGATTTGAACCATGTAATTGTTTATAAGTTACGTTAGTTTAGTTTGCCTAATGTGAACACAATTTTATTGTTAACCCGATGCGAGCGATAGCAGTCTGGCGAAGTGCCGAGTGTAAGGTGTTCGAGAATTGTCTTGGTAGCGCACATGAGGACATGCGCGTTATCAGGATGGTCGAGTGTAAGGTTTTGTTAATTTTTCAAATATTTTAATACAATATTACGATATTTCCGTTTTTAAATAGTTCAACTTGACTTGATTTGACTCATAGTACCACGTAGTACTACGAACGGAAATGAGCGCAGTACCGCCAGTAGTCAGTTGTCTACTTGGACATTTTAAAAAAAACATAAAGATGGCGGGCCGTGCTCCTCGGCAGTCGGCATTGAGCTCGCTTCGGGGTCGGACGTCTAGTCCCTTTTTACTTTGAGAAAGTGTATAATAAGTGCGCCACGCAGTCTAGCACACAAATGAAAGTACCTGTTGTAATACGGACCCTTAATAAATAAATAATTCTGTTTATTCATATTGTTTTCTTAGCTAACCCTAACACATAAAACTTAATAACTCTCAAACAATTTTAGTTTTCTCTCAAACGATTCTCAAACGATTAGCAATATCGAAATTGTAAAAAGACAAAGTCTGGCGGCCAACTTCACAGAGGTTTAAATAGAATCCCGTTTTCACCCTTTGGGTACTTCAACTTCTTGCCCGAAGCCCTAAAAACGATGGCGTCTGTCATCCATCGTGTCACAATTCCTACCCCCGTTCATACTACTTAGCGTAACAAAAATTCTCTTCGTAAATACTTTGGTCACGAAAGAAAGGCTTGTCTAGGTCCCGGTAGGTGTAGAGAATTTTAGAAGAAATAATTCTATTATCAAATGTCAAAAATAGAGAAAAAATGATTGGCATGCTCGCAGTGGTAGACTCCTCGTAGACTCATCTCTAGGGTAGACTAGAAAACGTTTCTATCCCCTCATTCTTTCGAACGCCGCCGTCGCCCGTGTTCCCGTTCGAAGAAAACTCTACTCTCTACAGCTAAATGTCATTTTACGTCATTTTTAGTCTTTTCTATCATAGACAAGAAAACCCGTGCTAGGCCCGCGTTGCATATTAAGTCATTGTCAAACAAATTAAGAACCACAATATTTACGAAGATTTGATTGAGTAAAAAAAAAGTTGAAGTAGTACAAGAGTGGCAAACCCGTAAAACTTGGCAAAAATGGCCAATAATTACGGAATATCGGATGCGGAACTAAATAACATCAAGCAGCAGGCTGCAAGGCGTGTTGCTATGAGGAATGAGTTCCAGAAGCAGAGGTCTAACCCTTGGAAGGGCGAAGCAGGCTATGTTGTAAGAACGATAATATACATTACGTAATTTTTGTTATTCTTATTTAGATTGAATTAAATAGTTATTCGAATTTAAAGCATAAAAAGTCCACTTAATATTTCAGTTCGATCCCGCTCTTCAAAGGTTTATGTCGATGAAAGTCACACAGTTGGAATTCTTTCAAGCTAACCGAAGAACCAGTCTGTTTGGAATTTGTGCTGTTGTTATACCAATGTTTGTTACTGGTTACTGCATTTGGAACGAACGTACAACCCGTGAGGCCAAAATCAGAAGCGGAGAACTAAGATACAAGGACAGGCTATTCAAATTCCAGTAAATTATTAACCTTTTTAGGTAAAAGCAATGTATTTTCGCCGATTGTCTGTAGTACGAGATAGTAAGTCATATAACTCGATGGTAATCAATAAACCTTAATAACATCTTAATCTTTGTATCTGTTTAACATAAAAACTTTTCTTCCCTTTGTCAAACTATTTGTCAAATGATGACACCGGTGACACTTCCAAATTTTACTGTTTTTGTAAATGTGATTTCCTCTCAAGTATCTTGATTGTTGAATTATTTGGATTCATCATGGGTGATAATTGTGGTTTCTCAGAAATTGAGTGCAATATCATAAAAGCTCAAGTAAAGCGTCGTAAAGATATGAGAGAAAAGTTTCTCAAACTACGGTCAGATCCTAATAACCATGCCAAGGAAATGGGCTATGTGGTAAGCAGAATAAAATAGCTAAAGGTGCTCACTATCCAGCCTCACTACTGTAGCAAGAAGTACAAGTGTTTTGTTGGCACTCAGTGCACTTTGTACACTTGTAATCTATGTACTGCCAGACATCAGTCAAGACGAGATCGTGATGGCTCTGAGGCAGCTTAAAAATGGAAACGCCCCCCGTGAAGACGGCATTACTTCAGAGCTTCTGAAGGCAGGAGGAGCTGTTTTGCAGGAGCTTCAGAACCTGTTTAACACCGTTCTTCACAGTGGGAGAACTCCTAAGGCGTGGAGCGGGAGCCTGGTGGTGCTCTTTTTTAAAAAGGGAGATAAAACCCTTTTTAAAACTACAGACCCATCACATTCCTGAGCCACGTCTATAAGCTTTTCTCACGAGTGGTCACGAATCGTCTCGCCAGGAGACTCTACAAGTTCCAGCCACCGGAACAGGCCGGGTTTCGCGGAGGATATGGCACCATAGACCACACACACACAGTGAGGAAGATTATACAGAAGTCCGAAGAGTATAATCAGCCCCTGTGTCTGGCCTTTGTGGACTATGAAAAGGCCTTCTCTTGTATCTTGTTTCTGGACTGGTTTCCGCAACTAGGCCACAGGTGGGCCCTTTTTGCGTGTCGGGTGGTGGGTGGGCTGCTAATCTAGCCACCCGATGTCCTCTAGGAAGGCCAGCAGCTCGCTGACGCCGGTGCATGCCTTCCCAGGCGTCCTCGGTGTACCAAGGTGTTGCAGTCTTGGAGAAGCTACGCTATAGCGCTCTACAAGCACATGCGCGGCCGTCTCCTCAGCATTCATGCACCCCCTGCAAAGGGGGCTGTCCGTGATACCCAATATGAAAAGGTGTTTGTTTAGCATGCAGTGTCCTGTGACAATACCGACGATTTGCGTGTCCGTGATGGTAGCGTACCTACACATAACCGAATTCACGTTTGTTGTTATGCCTAATAAATAACGTATAAATAGAGTATAATCAGTGCAAAAGTAAAATAAATAGCGCCTCCTTGGTTTAAGAAATAATGACCATTGTTTGTGGGGAGTTTTCGGGAGAATCTCGGGTTTAAAACCGGGAAAGCCTCCTTCGACTGCCTGCAATCCGGGATACTTGCCCAGTAGTCTTGGTGTTGTTTGACTTTTTGTTTCCGTATCCATGAGCGGACTTGACTGAATGGAAGGGGAATTATTGGTTCGGGCCCTATCGGTTGCGATTCTGAACCTCTCCTCGCCAATGCATCAGCTTCGTCGTTACCTCTGGATCCGCTGTGTCCTTTTATGTGCTGTGTCCCGAGTTGTATTCTCTTCTGTTCAGAGCCTGTAGTACTGCCGCGCTGTCCGAAAGGATCCTGATACTTTGGTCAGTTAACTTTCTCCGTAGTACCGCGGTCGCAGCCTGGATTACACCCACACATTCCGCCTGGAAGATGGAGTTATAGGCACCCAGTGCTGTTGTTTTGTGGATGTTAAGGTCTTCCGAGAACGTTCCCGAGCCATCTGTGTATATGCGTAGTAGTTCTCATATATTTGAGCTATCACTTGGCTCTTCGTGCATTTGTATAGTGAAGCCTTTAGAGTTTATGTATGTTTTGGGTAGGTACCCTATCACAGAGTGAGAGTAGCATAGGGTTGCTCCTTGCATACTCGTCTATGATGTAAGTGTGTTGTGCTCTAGTGTCGTGTTCCCATAACAGTAAAGCCCAGTCTATAAGCAGCTGCGGCCGCCTCTTGTTGCACGTGTAGGTGCAATGGTGTAAGGCCTATTAGGGCTTCGAGAGCTGCCGTAGGGGCAGTTCTCATGCACCCTGTCGTCGCTACACAGGCTAGTCTCTGGAACTTTTGTAGTTTATTTATCGTACCTAGTGCTTTGATTCGTTCTAGGCCACCAGACTAGGGCACCGTATGTCAGCGAGGGTCTGATTACGGTGTTATAGAGCCATAGGGTGATCTTAGGGCTGAGACCCCATGTTCTACCTATCATTCGGCGGCACTGCCAGAATGAGATGGTGGCCTTCTTTACCTTGCTTTCCAGATGAGTTGCCCAGTTCAGTTTATTGTCCAAGGTTATACCTAGGTATTTGACCTTGTCCGATAGTGTAAATTGCGTGTCGAAAAGGAACGGAAGTTGGTAGGTTCCTAATTTACGCTTGTTAGTGAACAGTACTAGCTCTGTTTTGGTTGGATTCACGGTTAATTCGTACTCTATGCACCATGTTTCGACGACCTTTAGTGCGTTATTCATAATGTTACGCCACGCTGGCGAAGTGTCCCGATACGAGTATCGCAATATGAAAAGGCCTTTGACTCTGTCGAAACCTGGGCTGTTCTGGAATCCTTACAGCCTTGCCAAGTAGACTATCGTTATATCGAGGTGTTGAGATGTCTTTATGATGCCTGCCGCCCCATGAGTGTCCAAATACAGGGCCAGCCGTCTAAACCTATTCAACTGCGCAGAGGAGTGAGACAGGGGGATGTTATATCCCCGAAACTGTTCACAAGCGCGTTAGAAGATGTGTTTAAGACGTTGAAAAGGTAAGGGCATCAACATAAACGGCGATTACATCTCACACCTGCGATTCGCTGATGACAGTCTTGATGGCGGAGTCGCTGGAGGAGCTTAACCGGATGCTGGACGGCCTAGCTTCAGCGCATGAACGCGGCATGAACTTGGATAAAACCAAGGTCATGATCAATGGCCACATTGATCCGGGACCAGTCGTTGTACATGGCCATCTTCTCGAAATTGTTTCCGAATACACTTACCTTGTGCAGATTCTGCAGTTGGGTAAAAACAATTTCGAGGAGGAGGCCAAGAGGAGGATCCAGCTAGGTTGGGCCGCGTTTGGCAAACTACGTCAAGTCTTCTCGTCATCTATTCCGCAATGCTTGAAAACGAAAGTTTTCAATCAGTGCATCCTACCCGTCATGCCCTACGGAGCTGAGACGTGGACACTCACGGTAGGGCTGGTCCATCAGTTTCAGCGAGCTATGGAGAGAGCTATGCTCGGAGTTTCTCTGAAGGATAGGATTCGCAACGTATACATCCGACAGAGAACTAAGGTTATCGACATAGCTCAAACGATTAGCAAGCTGAAGTGGCAGTGGGCTGGCCATATCTCGAGAAGAACCGACAACCGCTGGGGTAAACGTGTTCTTGAGTGGAGACCGCGACTCGGAAAACGTAGTGTAGGACGCCCTCCGACCAGGTGGGTTGACGATTTGCGAAAGACTGCTGGCAGATGCTGGATGCGGCAAGCTGAAGACAGCTAGGGCGCTATGGCGCTCATTAGGGGAGGCCTATGTCCAGCAGTGGACTGGTATAGGCTGATGATGATGAATCTATGTAGGTACTGTAACTGTCTTAATCTTAACATGGGTTGTTTTCAGTTTGACGATGCTCTCCAAAGATACATGTCTATGAAGGGGGCTACGCTGGATTTCTTTGAACCGAACATGAGGACTATATCTTTCGTCTTGACTGTTTTTGCCCCAATGGGCTTATTTGGTTATTTGATTTGGTCACAGAGAACAGCAAGAGAGAGAGAGATCAGATGTGGGAAGCTTAAGTACAAGGATAGACTTCACAAGTTTCAATAAAAACAACATCTTCAATGACTCACTTGTGTTACCTTTCCACTTTTGTTCAATTAATTTTTATTTGTTGGTTTAGATTTGACTTAACTTTTTTGGAATAAAAAAAGATGCTTGGAATATACCTAGTATTTTAATTCGCAATATTACACCCAGATATACATATTCTATTGTTGCGAGATAGAACAAGCACTATATAAAAACATTATTATTAGGGTGTGTTTTCACCTTCAAATTTGTGGAGCCATTATGAATCATTATTATCATTATCCTAAGAGTGCCTCTCCACCAGAGATGTAATTAAAAGTGGAGAGCAAGAATAACATGCACCTATCATTGAAAGTACCTAGCTTATTTATTGCAATAAAATTTGTATTGAATGAAAATTTATTTAATGGAGTTGTAATTTTAAGCTTAGCTTAGCTTGTTTTCAGTGAAACCACAGGGAAGTCCAATCATGAAAGTCTATCGGTCATCCAAAGACTTGTCCCTGGCTATAACTGAATCATCGAACTTGACCATGTAGGTAGTTCCTTTGTGCCAGTGTGCCGTTACCTTTGCAGGCTGAAACAAACAAAACACATATCATCAGAAAAAACGTCAAGTGAGAGTCTGACTCGTGCACCGAGAGGGTCCGTAAAATTAAGAGTTTGTTGTGTGTTCTTGTTTCTAGCCAAATAGCATGATTCTAGTTCAACAGAAAGTAGAATCTTACAGATTTTGGTCACTAGCGAGATAAAAAAAATCTTTAATTTAATCAATAAATTTCCGATTTACGGATTATTTCCTTTACTTGTGCTATAAGACCTTGCTTCTTGCCAAATTTCATAATTCTAGGTCACTGAGAAGTACCCTATAGGTTTTGTGTGCATTTGATGCGAAGTGAAATTGGTGTGCATAAAATAAGTTCCCAAAAAATTTCGAATTCGGCGGGACTCGAACCAGCGCCCCACCCTTAGTACGGGTGTGCTCTAACCAACTAAGCCACGAAGTCTCAGTCGGTTTTCGTCGAAAATTTTAGGAAACTTATTTCATTTCTTAGAGATGCCCAGAGTGCGGGTAAGCCATAGATATTAGAAACAAGGATCTCTGTGGGGTAAGCACTATAACAAAAATCCTTGGTGTGCATATTCACTGAAGGTAAGTTTTTTTTTATTGTTCTATTAGGTAAGTATCTAACACTCTTAGTGAAATGTATCGTTTTTACAATCACGGTCCAAAACCACCCATTATAAACTCAGTCTTGTCAGTACCTATAAACAACCTCGTCCGTCTACAATGGGGTGGTTAAGGCCCAAATTATGTTGTAGGTAGGTAATTGTATTCATATTACGATGACTATTGCATAGATTTTTTTTGTCTGGGTACACTACACTACAAAGAAATTGTTTACGCTCGTGAATGTAATAAAAATAATGAAGAAGAGATGTAACGAAAAATAAGAGAAGCCGAAACGCAAAACAAAGAGAATAGAAGTGCAAGGCGATTTTTTCTTTCAAACGTCGAGTTTGTATCTGATTTGTAGGACATTTTGATAATTTTTGAACGTAAGATTTGGTTGTTCTATTTTCGCACACTTGCAAGTAAAAAGTAAGCCCGTGAATACTGAGATCTGGGCCCAGTTTGACAACCAAACCCGTTAGGTTAGCCTCTTAAGAAGTAGGTAAGTACTTCTTTAGTGATATTCTGAAAGCTTAGGGTCTCGCAAAGTATTTAAAATCTCCCAGGAACATTGGACTATTTCTTTTGATGTTGAAAGATGTTGATGTTCTACTGTGTCTCGCTCAAACGTAAATTTTTCAATTTCGAACTAAAATGTTGTATCTTGCATTACAGTCAGAAAGCTGATCATTATACACATTGCAAAAATTTACAAAACAAAAAAGTTACATAACAGTTTAAAACCATTTTTTAAACGTTCCACCCAAAAATTCTAAAACAAAACAAAAAATCATAACTCGGACGGGAACATCGAAACGAATCTATGATGATTTGTTTGATGAAATTTTGAAAGTAAAGATATGCTAACATTTTTCTATTTAGGTCTTCTATTTCCTATGGCCGTTTATACGCAGCACATACATGCCCCTCACTCATGCCCAACGAAATTACCACGATTCTAGAGCCACCCTGACACGCCACTACACCGACGAACTGCCGGACATCAGATAACACGAGCGAGATCGTGTTGGCTCTGAGGCAGCTTAAAAATGGAAAAGCCTCCGGTGAAGACAGAATATCATAAAAGCTTTTGAAAGCCGGAGGAACCCCAGTTTTACAGGAATTACAGAACATCTTCAATGCCGTCCTTCACAGTGGGAGATCTTCAAAGGCATGGAGCGGGAGTTTGGTGGTGCTCTTTATTAAGAAGGGCGACAAAACCCTCCTTAAAAATTACAGGCCCATATCGCTCCTAAACTGCTCCCATAAGCCTGTTCTCACGAGTGGTCACGAATCGTCTCGCCAGAAGACTCGACGAGTTCCAGCCACCGTAACAGGTCGGGTTTTGTGGAGGATATAGCACCATAGACCACATACACACAGTGAGGCAGATTATACAGAAGTCCGAAGAGTATAATCAGCCCCTGTGTCTGGCCTTTGACTCTGTCGAAACCTGGGCTGTTTTGGAATCCTTTCTTACCACTGTAAGGAAGGATTCCAAAAAAGTTCAGGTTTCAGCACCACTGTGCTGGGATGTCTTTATGATGCCGCCACCATGAGTGTCCAAGTACAGGGCCAGCAGTCTAAACCTATCGAATTTTCGAGTTTCGCGCGGGACCGGTGACCTCTCGCCTTAGGTGACTATTACCTTCATCTCCCCCAGAATTATCCTAAATGAATGAATTTTTAAATATATTAATTATTCCATTGATTTAGGATACCGCCCTTATTTAAAGGGGAGATCATTAATCATTGAAAACAAAGGTTTCTTTGTAGTGAAAATACTACATAAATTTTGTATGGTATGTGTGGGTGTTAGGCTGGACCTATAAAAATAATGCATCGAAACTCCCGCTATAAAAATAAGTCTTAGATAAAAGTTAGGTATCAATTTGATTAAGTTTTTGTTTCACAGTGTGAGTTTTATAAAAAATCTTAGATTTCAAATGATTATCAAAAACTTAGTGTAGGTCAGGGTGTAAGTATGTTAACATTATTTTCCTAGATCTACTACATTATCTCGAGAAGAACCGCCAACCGCTGGGGTAAACGTGTTCTTGAGTGGAGACCGCGACTCGGCAAACGTAGTGTAGGACGCTCTCCGACCAGGTGGGATGACGATTTGCGAAAGACTGCTGGCAGATGCTGGATGCGGCAAGCTGAAGACAGGGCGCAATGGCGCTCATTAGGGGAGGCCTATGTCCAGCTGTGGACTTATATAGGCTGTTGATGATGACTACATTACAAACTATATAATGTTTACCGTTTTACTCGTACGAAACTTCTACCAAGAAATATGATTACCTATGTTAGTGTTTTTTTTTTGTGTAAATAATTTTCGCGATGCTCATAGTTTAGTATGGCTAAGGCTGGCATCGCAGGCTATCGATAAAAATATTTGCCTGCCCAACTGGAGTGTGAAGCTTGACTTTGAGTCGGCCAAACGGAGGCTCGGAGCGCAGCAGTTGTCGCAGTGATTTGGCGGAATTGTTTTTCAACAAAACAATTGACATTTCCTCTCTATTGGATATAATTATGCTCGATACTCGAAAACTACGAAACATCTGAACATACAGGGGGTATTTTCAGGTACCTACCCCTCTCAACGCCTCACCTCCCAGCATCATAGTTTTTTGTGACGTCACTGTTTGGTCCATCCTGTATAAATTTTGTTTATACAAGGTAGGTACCTAACAAAAATGAAGGACCAATTTCAGGGGGGGTTCCGATTCGGTAAAAGAAAACAGGAAAAATATGTCTAGATCTAGACTATGCAATAACTGATGCATGTGCTTTATTGTCATAGAACTGAGAGAATTTTTTTTTATTTTAATTTATCCAGAAATCGACAAGGCATGTGAATTGCCTATTGTTTATTATGAAAAGTAACTAACAAAACAGAAAAAAATAAAACAAAATCTATTTAAATACATGACAAAATAGTTGGTTTTGGTTATGTTTGGCTGATAAACATTTCTTTTCGAACTTGGCTGCAATCTTTTAAAGAACAAAATCGTGTTTGTTACATCATTTATAACTCGAGAACAGCAGAACTAATTTTAATGATCTTTGATTCATTGGATTTCTCCATCCCAAATAGAAAAAACTATTAATATAACGCTGCTATTCCGCCAAGCACACTGAAGTTGAAGTATACTTACAAATCCTCCTTTAGTCAATACAGCCTCGATGATTCCTGCATTAAATGTAGCACAGTTCAGTGATCCCTTATCCTTTGGTACACTTATGAACTTGTTAACCTGTGAATGTTGATTTTAATAAAAAAAAAATTAATAAATTCTATTATTATATTACTTAACCAGATGATGGGCTCTGTTCTCCACCAAAGTAATGATACAAAGGCCCTAATGTTTCAGATTTCATGGCAAAAAGGGAATTCTGGATTTTTGTTTTGTGACGTTATTTACTTATTATACATTTACTTTTACTTGCTTACGAACATAGCACCTTGAGAATCACTTCAGCTATAGTTCTTCAAGAAGATAATGTACTTACCACAGCATCTTTCTCAATGATGTAGTAGGTCCTCTCATCATCATTGGCATGTTCCAGCTTATCAGCCTCCTTCCCAAACAGGACCTTGGAGATTTTAAACAATGTTTTTTATGTTTATACCTAGGTTGTGGACGCATTTAGTTTGGTTGGTCAGTATTAGGGTAGGTAGTATTACTTTGCATAACAGTACATTGGGTAGGCTTATCCCGTACTTTTAAAAAGGAACTCGAAACTAATGGTTTGTTTAATCGAAAAGCTTATCTTATGCAAGCAACTTATGAGTTGGTTTTGAGCAAAAACATATTGAAACACTGAATTTACTTTTCTGAGTAGGCACACTGATGTCTGTTTAAAGTGGACTAGTATAGGCTGGTGAAAAAGATACAGAACATAAGTACTGAACCTATTACTAGTCCTAAGAGAGAAAAAGAACCTATCACAAGTCTTATGATTTGATACAAAAATGAGAAAAAAAAGATTTTTAGTTTTATACCTTCCAAAGAGTGGATTTCACAAAGAGAAGCATATTGAGCAGCTTTATTTCCCGTTTGCTGTTTCGTTCTCTTACAAAGTAAAGATCCAGTATCCTCGAACCAACGTCCTGGCCAATGTCTGACAATCTGCAGAAAAAGCAGGTATTTTTCTATAAAAATTACTGTTAAAATTTTTGGGACATCCTTAAATTTTGGTAGAAAATTGCCACAGTGCGACTTAAGCACTTTAAAGCAAAAACCCTAAAAGCAGGAAGGCAGGTATGTTTGCTTTGGTGTTGAAAATAATTACGTGTTCCTACACGATCGTTTTCTATTGGGAACGTATTAAAAACTTACTTATTCTGGAGCTCTTGTATAGAATGTGATTTATTCTGGCAGTATTGGACCATTTCAGAGAATAAAAGGGCGTAAAAAGCTAGTGAGACTTCACCCTTCCCTTTGCTGAGTGGTTTGTCGAGTATTGATGTTTTAGAACGGTTGGAGGACATGTTAACGGCCAGTTCTCGTAAGAAATTTTCTTAAAAATTAAACTACATCCGCAACAATGACTGGCTGGGAATGGAAACCTTTACTAGTAAATAAAATAAGTTTTATATTTTGTGAAAACAAAACCACAAAAACCATCTTCTTCTTATTATTTTGGCTCGCTGTGCTCTGCCACCACCAGCCAAAAAAAAAGTTTATTGACAATGACATTTAAAATGTTGTATAATAATAATACCAGCGCTTAGCACCAGCGTAGGATATTATGACATGGTATTCAATTCAGGTCTTAATGGAGCATTTTTAACGCTCTAAGATTCAGGTATTCTACCATTTACTCTTGAACGAAATCATCCTTCTTTCTTTCACCTTAGATATTTAATCCGCAGTATTTTCACAGATCAAAGCGTTCAGTGTGCACATAGGAAAAGCTCTAGTAAGTAAAGGCGCGCCCCGCCCCGTCCCAGTAGCTTCTTCCGCGGCGGAAGAAGCTACTGGGACGGGGCGGGGCGGGGCGGCGCGATGCATCGCGTCGCCGAATAGAAATTCATTCTCTAATCTAAGGATATAAAATAATGATTTCTTTCGTTTTACAATAAATTCGGCAATTTTCGGCTTAACCTTTTGATTCAATTTCAACCCATAAAATTTGATACCGAGTACCTACCTAGGTATTTTAAGTATTTAGCACTTCGGTCAGTAAATAGTCACGTTTAGCGCCATCTAGCAGACCACGGCGGAACTAAATTGCAACGGAGAGTAGTCTTGTTCAATATCTCTGTTCCTATGAGAGCAATCATTATGAAATTTTGCATAGCTGAAACGCTATTTATACTCTATTATTGTGTATAAGTTTTGTTGCTATAGTTTATGCCGTTTTTGAGAACGGTCGTGTGTACGCTAGCTTGATCGTTATGCTGGCGTACCCACAAACAATGGTCATTATTTCTTAAACCAAGGAGGCGCTATTTATTTTACTTTTGCACTGATTATACTCTATTTTATACGTTATTTATTAGGCATAACAACAAACGTGAATTCGGTTATGTGTACGCTACCATCACGGACACGCTGAGACTAGGCATCAAAGTTATCCTCTCCTAGAATTATTACCTACCTACCTAGCATAACATTACAACCAACCAACAACATGCTGGACAATTCACACAGCATTATCTAGCCCCAAGCTCAGTAGAGCGTGTATGGGTACCTACTAGATAACTGATATAATAGTAGGTACCTACATAAAATAGGTATAGGTATAGATTGATATATTTTTTTATTAAAGTACATAGAAATCGCCCAGAACACGTCTGCAGATCGTACAAACATTTTTCCCAAGGCGGGAATTCGACCCGCAACCTCCTGCGTCACAGGCAGGCAGACCATCGCCCGCGCCGCGCCGCGCCACATAGATCGTCAAATTGTGTTGTGTTATTATATTAGTAATACAGTTTGAATGAATACAACATATTTGTTTTGTTGAATAACCTCCTAAGTCAGAGAGTTAATTATTATTTTATTTCAATGTTATTTTTTGTTTTAGAATACCTAATTAATTATATTATTGTTTTCCTAATTTATAGCAATTCTTATTTTGTGGTAAATTCAAATTGAGAGGGGATGATGAGGTTTTAATATAATTGTCGTTGAGTTATTGTCATCTTTGAAAAGTATCTATGGTTACAAAAAATAGTAGATTTTTGTAGGTAATGTCGATGTACCTGCGGATATCTGAATAATAAAAAGACTAAAGTGAAAGGATCGTTTTTCTAGTAATATATGGGAATATGGAGACTTCCTAATAGTATCAATAAAATAACAATTAGTACCTACTTAGAGCATGTATTAGTACCTAATATTTGTATAGCTGTCATCCATCCATCTAGTACCCATACCTTAGAGCAGTTATATTTAGTACTATACTTATAAATCTGTGGTTATAATTAATGCTCTAAGACCCATACTACCCATCTAACCTAACCTAACACAAGCTAAGCTTCGGGCTAGATTATCTATTTTATTACCTAGTTCCCTTATGTAGGATCTATTAAGTAGGCAACCTACAATGGAAAATAGGCTTCTTTTAACTCTAAAAAAACGCGTACGCGTACAGATCGTTTTTAAAATACGAAAGGTTAAGATGTTTGTTCAGTGTTGCCAGGGCTAAAGCCAGGCGGAAAATATCAAACTCAAAATGATTTAGAGTAAAACTAAAATACATTACTTTAATTAAATTCTAACAAATCTTTATTTCGTATGTTATTATTTAAGCATTGTAACATTATCATTATAGTTTTAAAACAATGAGTAAAACAAAACCATGTGCAGGTACAATAATAATTTACAAATCCAGCAGTTAAAATGATATAGCTATACTCCAGCCTAATTAGACGTGAAATGTTTGTGGTCAAAGCAAAGCGAATTAATAAAATTCACTTAGGTCAAATATAGGCGGTTTATTTACCAACATTTTACATCCGATTTGGCTATAGTATAATTCTGCAGCTACGTTTTTATCAACGCTGTTAAGAAAGTTAACTATTGAACTTAGAACCAGAAAGAAATTAATTTAGAGGTAAACCTTTACATTAAGTAGTTAACTCTAACAAACAATAACAAGAAAAAAAATAACAAAACAATTCAGGCCTTTTAAAAATAAACAAAAATAAGTAAATATCAAGCAATACTTTTGTCATAAAAGAGAAGGATGATACTTTAAGTACCTATCTTGTATTAATTCTGAGGGCTTCACAGACCCCTTAACAAAAAACAATCATGGTGTATGCATGACTCCCACATTGACATGATTTCTATTGTAGAACATTTGACCACTCTCTACTTATGTTTAGATTTGAGATATTTAAAAAGGCCCAGCTGCATACAACTAATCCTTACGCTAAATCTGGTTTAAATCTAAGCTGGTAATTTATTTCATTCAGTTGGACGGCAAGTATCGCACGCATCAATGTAATTATGGAAATCATTACCAGGCCCAAATTACCCTTAAAATTAATTGATTACAAAATGGTGTTGCAGGTACTAAAATTTAATTATTTCACCTTAAATAAAATTTATGATTAGTTCATTAATCGAAAACATACTTCATAATCTCATAATCATAATTGTGTCTAAGACAGAGAATATTATTTTGGCTAGGTATCCAAAATAATATGGTTCAGTAGAAAAAACCCTATACGGGTCCAAAATGTTATTTTCAATGCATTTAATTATTGAGTTTCTGTAACTATAAATTAGATAGGTACTGTTAAATTACTGCATTAATCAGATCACCACCGAGCCACTGCATATCAATATAGATCAATAGGTCACGATGACATAATTTACATGACACAAATTCTTCATATAATCTTCAACAATAAATTCTTTGGTTCTGTCATTGTTTTATATCACATTACTATTAATTTTCCCATTTTGTGATTTTATTTTTAAGTTTACTGATCCACAGTTATTTAATTATTCCAGATATTATTTATAATGTATTTTGACTCAGTATGATATTTTCTTACTGAGTCAAAATACAATAGAATTATGAAGTTTTGTTAGAATCATGAATTTATAACACTAACCTAGGCTACCTTTCAGGGTAGATCATAGCATAGCCCATTTTTTACAAATGAAGCAACAATTCAGTTTAATTTTAATTGTTGAATATATTATAACCATCAAATAGATTGATTCTCAGCTATATTACACTATTTACAATACTCATTCACGGAGTTTATAGCTTGGATTTAATAATCATCATCATTATAAAGGTAAATCAGGTTTTCTTGTGAATTTAATCAAGTCATGAATTTTTTCATACATTAGTAATGGTTACCCAACCTCATGTTGTCTGCACTTAATCATTACATCCTTTATACACAAGTATCAATGTTTAACAGCAAGTGGACTGAACTGCCTCCGCTTCTAAGAGATTGAAGTCCATGCCATTGGGTCGGTTGAAGCCAGTCTTGATGCCGTCCCAACCGTCTTCTACCTTATACTCTCCTGTTTGGATCCTGTTGTATACCTCTTGAGCAACTAGCACAAATGCTTCTTCAACATTTTGACCAGACTTGGCGGATGTTTCTACATGGTGTAATCCTAAAACAAATTTAAATAATAAGTTTGGGAAAAATTAAATTTTTGCAAATCACTCAACACACAATTACAGATGAGGTTGCACCCACAATGCTAAATTTACCGAAGTTCCTCCAAAACAACTATTTATTACACACATTTTGTGTTCATTATTTACCAAGTCATTCAAGGTTCTCCCAAAACAGTGTTACATTGAAAGTTGACATTGTACTATGCAAATTTCTTCAACTAGATACTAAATTACCATTTTCCTCAGCAAACATTCTAGCTTCTTCACAAGAAACTTCTCTTCTCGCACCATTCTTGGCATCTGTTCCCACAAGGTCGATTTTACACCCGACCAGAGCAAAGACAGGTCTGTGAGGCTCTATATGGCGCTTTGCCTCCATCATCCAGAGGGGTATGTGCTCAAAACTCTGTCTATTACATACATCGTACACTAATAAAGCACCAACTGAGTTCCTGTAGTAGGACTTTGTTATGGATCTAAATCTTTCTTGACCAGCAGTGTCCCACAGTTGTAATTTGATCCTAGTCCCATCTTGTACCTCGATTATTCTAGCGAAGAAGTCGACGCCCACGGTAGGGTCAGACAACTAAAAATAATGCGCAATTTAGTAATTCATCCACTGAAATTAGCACAAAAACAAGAGACAGGATCTTACCTCTGCGAACTTCCCGTCTGTGAAGTACTTCAACAAAGAACTTTTACCCACAGTACTATCACCGATTAGAATTAACCTAAATTGGTAATCAAATATTGGGTCAACCATTTTTCCAATGTAATTTCATCAATTTACTTTACAGCAACAAAGACTTCGACAAAAATTACGTATCCGAATGACAAAAAGAAAAACATCCAAGAACCAAAACAAGTCGCATGAGATTAATTTTTGTCTATGACTAGCCAGTCAAGCACAGAGGAAGAAGGGTATAGAGCTCTTGTATATGCCCATCTCATTCACACAAGAGAGAGATCAAAATATGCTGCTAGCCTGAGAAAAAATGAGATAGAATGAGCCCTATTCCTATTTCATCCTGCGTGCCAGTTTTTTCATTGTTTAGCTCATCTATGAGCTAAACAAATGTGCCGGGCACATCGATGGACTTCAACACAGTATTTGTTTATTCGACCTCTATAATGTTTTTTGCTAATTAAATGTGGTAAAGTGACTCTGCGGACATTCCTGCATCCCACAACAATATATACCTGAAGCAAAGATGATGTGATGCAATGTTATTTGATGTTAAAGTGAAGTTGAACGAAAAGTGCCAAATTTATCATTCCACTTGTAAGTACAAGTTCGTTTGACTTAAAAAAGGTTCAAAACTTATAGATTCATAGATTTCCATTGAGAAAAGGCTCAAAAATTATGTTTTGTGCTAATTCTAATGAACATAACCTAAAATTACGAAAATTTAGGGTTGCCTGCACTCGACAATAAAATTCCCCAAACATGGCGCAAAATATTCTCGTAAATACTTACATCCACATTAACTTAAAATATGTTTTTATTTTTTACAGATTTCCCAAAAACAATGAACCGTCTCGTAGTAATGAAAACGTCTGCTTTGGATAGATAGAAGCCCCAAGGGTCGCAAAAATATGGGAACCCAAAAAAAAATCAAGAATTTGTATCAAACCATTCATGAAAATGTTTTCATAAAAAGAAACAGCGAACATACCTGTTCCCTCGTGCTGTTACAAGACTGGTAAGTAAAATAAATAAATACATAACTAATGGCTCAGTGCAACAGTGGTTGAAAGTTTTTTTGAGACTTGGATTAAACAATATTCTTACCTACTTTGTGTTTTAGTCTACCTACCTTCCATTGAAATCAAATACAAAAATATTTTAATGGTATTGGGATTTGGTGTAACTAATACTGGCCATATTTAAACTAGGTACTATATTATGTATATAATATTCATATTATTATTTCCTCTAACATTTTATTTCAGGCATGTAAGATAAATACTACGGGAAAGGTACGTGAAGGAAATCATGAAAACTTTGTGTTTGTAAGAGAAATACAATCCAGTACACACATACAACCACACAGTGTAAATTAATAAGTACAGTTTAATAAAGTGTACGTACAATATTATGAATTATGTGCATATTATATTATTTTAAAAAAATAGTATTTAGTACTAATATTATAAATTACTTGTTAATACTAATGTATATAAGTACTAATAATATTAAAATAATTGAATATAAGACTGATAAACCTACATTTTGATAAGTTGGGTATGCAGTTGATTTGTGATCCTATGATTTGTGGAGAATAAATATTAATATAACTATCTTAAGAATCAAAAAAGTCATTATTACATAATAATATTTGTATAAATAAGCAAGGACGTAGGTAATACTGTGTTTGAGGTATAAATAGTGTCATTTATTTGGTTTTCTCTGCACTTTTATCTGAAGTAGGTAGGCCTATAATGTAAAAATGCTTTTGAATTTCTTGTTCTGGTTGTCTTATCTTGGCAATTCCTGTGTAATATAATAATATCAAATACTTAGCAGAAATGTGATTTCCAAAGTGCAATTTATGTAAGTCTGTGCCTGTTTATCGTGTTTGAATGGATTCCCTAGCAATAATATTTTTTTCAAAATTGTTTGTTTAAGTTAATAGTTAATAAAGTATAATATTTTAAAGAGTTTGAAATTATTTCTTCACGTAGCTAGTAGTATATGTAGCAGTGGCAATAAATTTAAGAAAATAAATTTGATACCTAAACGTAGTTTTATTTCAATGCTCAGTTTACCTATTCCCGCATACTAAGATAGGTACTTAATTAAATAAATTTTAGGAATCCGTAGTCAGCAGTGGACTTGTATAGGCTGATGATGATGAGGGGTAATGCTTATAATCCTCACGCTGGGCATGCGGGTTGTGAATCGCAGTTCGGTTCGGTGGTAGATCTATTCTGCAAGAGGCGCTGCTGCCCGCCCCCCGGTGTATGCCTCTTAGTCGCCTCATACAACACCCACGAGAAGAGTTCGGTTAGTGCAAATTCTAAGCCTGCCTGCACCATACGGCTCTACCAGACATGAAATTACGAACCTAGTCAGGGTAAAAAAAAATGCATGGCAACACCACTTCGTATACTCTGTCTCTTTTCACGGCCACGCATGCCAACCATCTAGGTATAATTCATCTAAGCAGTCAAGCCAGTCGATTGTCTATTCGTTCGTGGTCGAATTGGATATCGATTGTCTTTCTTTGCTTCTTTGAATAAACCGGAATTACAAATTCACTTTTAATATCCGTTTCCGTCCATGAAATACAATGAATTGTTTTTCATCTGTCAAACTTTCGCAACAAACGCGCGATTCCGTGTCGTTCATTTCATTCATTCATTCAATTCATTTGTTGATTTTGTCTGCAGTATCGAATTTTAATTTGGATTTTAACTGTAATTACGGTATTTTTACTGTATTTGATTTATTTACAGTCATCTAATGAACCCCAACGTCCATAATCGAATACATTTACTGGATTGGTGCGGAGATCAAACTTTTTTCTGTTTACATTAACCTAACAACCAACTTGATGAATTTTTTGGCGTCTGCCGTCGTTGTCCCTTGTCCCGGGCTTATCAGTAAATATTATTATATTTCTAGACCAAACAAGGTAATTTTAGATGATTATACTAGGCTATGATATGCTATACTTAAATGTAAAGGTTTATGTGAGAAATGTTTGTTCCAGTTCTGTTAAGAGGTTCATAGAATTATTATGAGTTCAAGCCTGGCATATAAGCTGAAAGACAACATAATGGACCACGGTGACAATAAAACGAAAACTACTCCCGTTGGTATGTATCATAGCTCAGCCAGCATAGTTTATCAAATGCAAACTCAACTTCCAAAAACTAGAATTTCATCAAATTGTTATGTTTCCAGCTATGGTGGCGCCAGAACTGAAACAAAATGCAAGTGATATTGGTATTACTAAGACTTGTGCAGTTCTGGGCTGTGAGGATTCAAAAAACCTAGAACCGGAAATGTTTTTTGGGTATGTAAAAAAAAGTTTTATGCCGTCAATCCACACTCAACCAAACTTGAAGTGATTTGTAAACAAATGCTCATATCTTACCTGAAATTCACTTAGTTCTCATATATTTTTTAACACTATTTACATTTTATGCTAGTCGATATGAGATCTTTCCTTCAGTCCTTATATCTGAAACTTAGTGTTTAAATTATACATTTTTTCACTGTGGTTTGTTCACAAACATTTCACATAATATTTGGCTGGAATATTAGTATACTAGATGGTTCATAAGGCCAATCCACTTTGTGCTATGCTGCTGACGAAGTCTAAATTTCCTAGCCCTTTCACATTATCTGAAAATTAATTGTGTGTGGTAGATAACATATGCATTAGAGACCTGATATTATGGAACATAAAATGTTTGAAATATGGATGAAATAAACGTCAAAATATGCAACATTAAATAAGAAAAATATATTAATCAATATGGCAGATTAGTTAAAGCCTGCTCAATTGTCTCTTGTGTTTTTTTATTCATGTTAGCCCCACTATATAATGCTAACAGTTAGATATGTTCAGAACAGCATCATTTAGCCCCAAGCTAAGCAGAGGTTGTGTATGGGTACTTGATGACTGATATCCTCAATAAAGTACATCATTTATTCATAAATGTATAATTTATTATTATTTTTTATTATACATTTACACAAGCAATAATGCCACCAATTACCAGGTTCCCTGAAGAGCCGTCTCTCCGGCAGATATGGACGGACCTTACCGGACGCAGTAACTGGATGCCGACTGACTACAGCTATATGTGCATGCAACATTTCTCAGTTGACTGCTTCAAGTGTGATGAGCATGATGAACTGGTTCTAGTGGATAAGGCTGTACCGTCGCAAAAGCTGCCGAGGCATGTTTTAGAGGTATTGTTATAAATTCTACTAAAACATCAGGCTAATTAATTATAATAGCAGAACTTTGGATGTCTGTGACCTCTTCACGCCGAAAATACTACACCGAAAATGCTGTAATTTTGCATAGAGATAGTTCTAGACCTGGATTAGCATAAAGGGTACTTTTTATCTAGAAAGGACGCGTGCGAAGCCGCGGACGTTTAAAGGAAAATGTTAATGTTACCTAGGATCTACAGAACTATTGAACAGATCGAATAAAATGTACCACATATTATTCGACTTAAACTGGCATATTAATTGCCAACACATGACGCACATGTGCTTCTAGTACAGCTTTTTGCCGTGCGGCGGCGGCACGCCCCTGCCTGCTGGCTGGTCTGGGGGGAGTCTGGAGAGTGAAAGTATTTAATAATCTATTATAAGCGCGTGCGAAGCGATGACGGGAAGAACTAGTAAAATTGATTATTACGTGAATATTTTGATTATCTAACTAATTAATTAGCTTCACATAATAGGAAGCTTGAAATCATGATATCTATTCGAAAACAGCAAAATTTAGTTATTCTCAAAAACTTCATAAGCCATGAAAAATCATTTTTGTGTATTACAGTCGTGGTCAACTAATTAGGGACAATCTCTAGTTAGGCCAAATTGTGATTTTTTTTTATTTTTTTCAACGAGTCTTAAAAATATTCCATATCTTTTACATGTAAGTATAATTAGTCATTGATGTGCCCGATTATACAAACAATAACAACTTCTTAAACATTAAACCTCTTTACAGTATAGCTGATAGATTATCATAGTGCTATATTTTGTTCAAATATTGCTGGCTGGCCATTTAATTAGGGACACTGAGATATTGCGTTCTATTTTCAAAGTTTGAATCTCAATACTTTTTTACTTCTTCTCTTATTGTTTCGTGGTAGTTTTGGCGGCAATCCCGATTTTTATTTTAAGTTTTGAAAAATATTTTGAAGAAAAATGGGCAAAAATAAAAGTTGCGATCCAACACTACGAAAAATTATCATGAAGTTTGTTGTCGAGCATGGTTGGCCATACCGAAGGATAGCAGAACATTTAAATTGTTCAAAAACTATGGTATACAATGCAGTGCAACATGTCAGACGCAATAACACAACTTTAAATGTGCCCAAAACAAAAAGATCGAGAAAAACAACTCCGCAAGAAGATAGAATGATAACCAGGTTAGCTAAGAAAGATCCGTTTCTAGGCTCTATTCTATTGTAATTAAACACGAAGTATTTGGGACAGACGAAAGAGCTGGTGTCTCAGCGAGGACCGTTCGACGACGTCTGGTAGAAGCAGGGTTGTTCGGAAGAGTGGCTCGCAAAGTACCGTTGTTGAAGAAAGAACATAGAAATGCTCGTTTGGCGTTTGCACGTAAATATGGACATTGGACCTACGCCCAATGGCAACATGTATTATTCTCTGACGAGACCAAGGTTAATTTGATTTCTTCAGATGGAAGGCAATACGTACGGCGTTCAGTAAAAGCGGAAATGAATCCAAGATTCACAAAAAAGCAGGTGAAACATGGCGGTGGAAACATTAAAATGTGGGGTTCATTTTCTGGACGTGGAGTGGGACCTGTGAGGAAAGTTCAGGGTAACTTAGACCAACATCAATACAAGGCAATATTGGAGGAAACGATGCTTCCCTATGCTGAGGAGCTCTATCTCCCTATTATATGGACGTTTCAGCATGATAACGACCCGAAACATACCGCCCGTTCAGTCAAGTCGTTTCTTACCAGTCAGTCAGTATCGGTGCTAGATTGGCCAGCAAATAGCCCGGACCTTAACCCAATCGAGCACCTTTGGCACGAAATCAAGAAAAAAGTTGCCACTTATCGTACCACAACTTTAGATGAACTTAATGAAGCTTTTTGTGAGGCATGGGCAAACATTCCTGTCGAAACATGCCAGAAACTGATAATGTCTATGCCACATCGGTGTCAAGCGGTAATTACTAACAAAGGTTTTGCTACTGGGTACTGATTTTACACGCATTAAAATGGAGCTGTTAAAGATATTATAATACTGCAGATTATTAGTTTTGTTTAACTCTATTTTTCATTATAGTTTACTGTCCTTAATTAAATGTCCAGCTACAGAATTATACCTTAAAATTGAATACATGTTCAACCTTTGATATTAAATACTTTTTTCTATTTATTTATTCTTTTATTTACAGCCATTTATAGCATAATAATCGGACCAAATTATGCAAATAATAGGTGCTGAGAAATCAATATGGTTTTATATTTATATGTACATAACCGGTTATTGCTCTTCACTATCTTGAAAGTCCCTAATTAGTTGACCACGACTGTAAATAATTGTAATTTCTTAGTATTCACTGATTACTTGAGACAGCAATTTCTATCCATGTATACAGCTACCTTATGTTAATTTCATTTAAATGTTTCTAGGTTGAATACATAGATGATGACTCATCTGAAGGTGATGAAGACATGGATGTTGATGATGAACCCAAAAAGGAATCTTACCTTAAGAATAGCGCCCTACAGAGAAGAGAAATAGATGATGAAGTTGAGCTACTAAAACTATTCTCCGAGGTCCAAAGAATGCAACGATCCGCAGTCGGATTGAAAGACAAACTAAAATACAACATGAGAGTGCATAACAGACAAAATAGATTCCTGACCAGAATAAAAGAGATAATAGAAATGAAAAGAAAAGTTCTAGCTCAGAAACGAAAGAAAAAATGTAAAATACTGCTCTCACTACAAGATAAGATAAAAGAGGATACCACGGGATTAGTTTTGGCTATGCCTATGAGGCAGACTGAGGACTTGAAGAATTTCGCTCTAAGCATCTACAAATATTCCCCACAAGCATATATTTACATAAGAAATATGTTACGGACAACGTTGCCAAGTACCGAAGTCCTAGACACGTGGCTCACCTCCGGCTATCAGCCTAAGAATGTCATGACCTCAGGGAATAGTATTAAGGTCTCTACGGAACAGACCGAGACAGAATTAGCCTGTAGGATAACATTAGGATAGTGATAAGATAAATCACGTACATAATTATTCGAACACTTAATTGTAATAAGGCAAAATAATTCATTTTTCCTCATTATAGTCATACTCGAGCCTTTCTCAAGGTGTAATGTTTGTAAACTACTTGTGGTGACTCAAAAATCCAAAATTATCAAATTAGGGTTAAGTTTTAAAAATAATTGTTAGCTTAATGCATTGTAGGAAAATGCTCATTCGATAAGCAGTGCAAATAGAGTAAAAAAAAAAGTGATTTTTATGTTAGTCTTTACAAACACTGTATCTTGAGTTTGAACTGAGTATAGTTAATGAAATTGTTTTTTTATTACGACCGGCTTGTCCTTTTTTAGTAGGTAAACGAATGTACTAAGTTGAGTAATTTCCTAAGCCTTGAACCCAACTTGAACCCTAGTAGCAATAAGTATACAATAACTACCGTAACACCTATTAGAATAGAAAGGAGAACCCAAGGTTCACTCATGGACCTAAAAATTCATCCAATCACCGATAGATGGCACTGTTTCAGTTTTGTTAGTTTTCTAGAAAGGGAAGGCGCGGCGGCGGCGCGGCGTTTCCGCGCGCGGTACGCTACTAAACACACAGAGTCGCTCCACACTCTGTTTTAGTGACCGTGATTCCCCTCGCCGCGGCGGCCGTGCTGCGATAGCCTGCATTCTCTCGCGTCAACAAAAATAACACCATCTGTTCAATCAAATATTGTGCAAGTTTTTTTATTGTTTCCCAAAAAAGGCCAGTGTGTTCTAATAGCGAATATTCTTAACACTTTCCGTTCAGTTTTTTGTGTTTCGTTTGTGTTCCGAGTGGTTTTTGTTTCCCGTTTATTGTGAATGGATTTATTACACGATTATGAAGACGAGCTGTTCTTGAGGTATGTCTTAACGTATTTGTTCGTGTAACAAAGTTCTATTTCTAACCGTAGAGAATGGTAGATTACTTTGTTCCGTTTTGAATTAAGGCGAGTGGATGCGAGCGAGTGGCGGCGGTCAGTAACTGGACTTTAGCAATCGGTATTCCTTATGCGTGTTTACATGCCTTAAATGTAAGCCACAATGCCATAGCCGCTCGGTGAACCGACCTACGTTCTTATACATGTAAAACTCAATACGGCGATAATCAATTACAAATATAATAAGGAGGTTTCATTTATGCACATCACGGTTTCACTTCTCTGCATTTACGGGTATCAATTTCTATTTTGTTACTTGTGAATGAAAGTATTCGTTGATTTCGTTCGGTGCCCTCGTTTGGTTGGAGCAAAATGCGGGTAGTTTGAAATTAATTTGAGTTTCTAGGTGGCGTTGCGGTGCACATCGCTAATTGCATGCTTTTGTGTGAGTCTAGGGACCTTGCGCCTGACGATCCTCGGCCTGGAATATGTTTTTAATTTATGTATTGTTTAGACAGGATTTTATCTAGCTTGTCTTTGAAAAATCCACGTCAAAATTCTTTTTTCCTATGCTTAAATTTTTGATTGAATGTAAGTATCTAGGTACTTACAGTGAAATGGCGGGAATTACTTTCAAAAAGGTGTAGATACCTACCTAAGTGTGAATCATTCCAAGAACGAGATTAGTAGGTACCTATGTCGATTAGTTTCCCTACATCATTGTTCTGTCTGAGGAATAAGGCCAAATTTAAGAATACTCCTATGTTATCTACGAATAACGTAGAAGCAGACAAACCTGTTAAACAAAACGATTTAATCAGCGTTAAATAAATCAATGAAGGGGAGGCCTATGTCCAGCAGAAGACTGGTATAGGCTGATGATGATGATGATGAAATAAATCAAGTCATTGAATTTAATGTGACTATTATTGTCACAGTCACATAATAGGTATATGTAGGTACCTAAACCGTAATAGCAAATGAGACAAACTAAACATAAATAGGTACCTATTTGTTGGTATTATTAGAAGTCTGGTGCACGCAATCTTAGAAGGTTAGTGGAATGTCTGCAATTCTGCATCCTGTAGGTAAGCAAGTTTTGTATTGGTACCTAAGGTACGCGTTGGGTAGGTACTTAGCGTGTTGTGCAAAAAATCTGAATTCCTGCTTGATATTCTACAATCTTTTCCCCCAATTTCGATTGCCTTTAGATCGTTGATGATCGCTATCCCTAAATTCTTCAAAATTAGTTTTGACTTTACACTCAAATCTTATAATTTCTTACTCGCAAAGTTTCAAAAGATTATTTGGTCAAATAAAAAATCATTTATCACATCATAGGTAATCGTTAGTATTTATTGCATTTTAATGCTATTATTACGCTGGGGTAAACGTGTTCTTGAGTGGAGACCGCGACTCGGCAAACGTAGTGTAGGACGCCCTCCGACCAGGTGGGATGACGATTTGCGAAAGACTGCTGGCAGATGCTAATGCGGCAAGCTGAAGACAAGGCGCTATGGCGCTCATTAGGGGAGGCCTATGTCCAGCAGTGGACTGATGTAGGCTGATGATGATGAATGCTATTATATTAAACTTGAAAGAAACTGTCTCTCGAATCCCTTTGAATTCGAAGTCAGTTTTTTAGTTTTTTTTTCAATAATCGACTGTCATTCATTTCATAACATAGGTATTAAATATAATATCGTACAGTTTTTAGTATGTACATAAAACTGTATTATTTTAAATATTTGTGCCTACAGGGTGCCA
The DNA here is from genome assembly GCA_946478455.1 of Eupithecia vulgata. Taxonomy (NCBI): domain Eukaryota; kingdom Metazoa; phylum Arthropoda; class Insecta; order Lepidoptera; family Geometridae; genus Eupithecia; species Eupithecia vulgata. Next base: position 1,756,813 of record OX297869.1, on the reverse strand, counting down.
CGTAACATGTGAACTAAGCCGACAGCCGGTGTTCTTCCTATTCGTGTTTTTTACACGAACTCTTACAGTAGGTATTTATTCTTATATAATTTTTTTTACAAATGTTCCTGTTTATTGAGCAATACCAGTGTTTTGTCATGAAATTAATTATTACAAAAAAATACGTTTCCTTTGAAGTTGCAAAATAAAAAAAATATTGTTAGACTAGGTACTACGCGTAAAAAATCTCTGATATTAAGATTTTTTTTACAAAAATAGTAAAAAAAAATGGCCGAAATTAAAAAAAATGTAGAACAACAGTTGATTCCCTCTGCTTCCTAAATCACCCCGTTTCGGCTTACTATACATGTTTCGTGGAACCCTGTACAGCTAAACGACTTCACCTCCGTTCATCCAAAGGTCATAGTCACAGGAAACGACCGTGACTCGTCGTACCCGCCTCACACGTTAACAGGACATCGGGACACCAGCTCCTAGGTATATGATACTAGGGGACAATCCTGTGTAACCTTTTTTATTGGTGTACAATGTGAGGAAGAAATAAATAAACAATAAGTAATGCTGGACAATTCACACAGCATTATCAAAGCCTAAGATAAGCAGAACTTATGTTATGGGTAACATAAGTTCTGCTTATAACTGATATACCTATATATAAGAGATCAAAGCTAGGTATAAACTATTTTATACAATGACACAAATCAGCGTGAATGAATCAAGTAGATAAAGTTGTTTCCACGTTGTTTTCTATTTATAATAATAAATACTGTTTATTATTAAATATTTGACGAGTAATGCATTTGTATACTAAAACGTAACGGTAGGTATCTATCTACCTAGCCTGCTCGTTTCGTCTTAGGAGAAAAAAGTGATGTAGGTACCTAACTCCTCCACTTCTATAATCTATCTCTTAATCATCATTTGATCCCAGATTAAAGGATTTTAGTAGTCACCGTTTCAAAAGTGTTTCCCTACACTTCACACTATAAATGCGAAAGTTTGGATGTGTCGATGTTTGTGACCTCTTCACGCCAAAACTAGGTACTGAATGGGTCGGGAAATCTTGCATACAACAGGTAGTAGGTAAGTATAGAAAAAAATTATGTTAATAAATGTTCTAGGCCTGGAACAAAACATAAGCTACTTTTATCATTACATATGATTATCACCTACACACACACACACATAGGTTTCATTTATCCCATAAATCAGTTCCCATGGTATAGAAATAATCTTAAACAAAGCGTGCGAAGCCGCATACACCTACTAGTTTAACATTAGTGGACAAAAAAATAAAGTAGGTAAATAAAATCAATAACACTTTATTTTTTAAATGATAATAATTAGTACTAGGTACCTATTACTTAAAGCTGTTGACTATAAATTTTGACTTGTCTAAGTGCTTATTTTGTAAGCCCAAAGAAATAAAGTTATTGACTTTGAAAAAAACTTTTTACACCACTAAAAGTATTGAGAGCTTAACATCATCATCATCATCCCGAAGTAGATTTTGCCTCCCGCTGGGTAAGGCTTTCTGAAGCTGTCCCAACCACCCAGGGTCGTATGCAATCGTAGATTTCCATTATGAGGTTTATATAATTCCTTCATTTCCCTCAGTCCGATCGATACAACAGCCAAGAATGTTAATTGGCTTAGCAGAATAGAGCGGGAACATTGAAACTCGCAGTCAATGTTAGAAATCATCCTTTACGCAACTTCGCACTTATTCGTTTATATCGACATAGTTTAGAATGTTGGTTTTGTTTTGACATTCTGTCTTTATGAATCAATACTTAAATTCAACGCGATAGATGTGAATTGGGCGAGTTTGGGTTACATAAAAACAATTTGTTCGGTCCATGGTACATATAATTTGACCATGGTTCGGTCTTTGATCAAAATAAAACATAGGGTAGTTTAACCTAGTGCGACTATCAGCCGATTTCGACATACCCTCTGTAGGAAATCGACGAAAGAACTGATATAAGCCGCCGGCCAAAGAAACCCCCTCCTTTTCGATTTCAACCGCCGTACAAGTTGGACATTTACGTGGAATTGTGAAAATCAAAATCTAAAAAAGACATTACATTACCCGCGAGTGGATGTGTGTGTGCTGTGCTGGATGGAAGCCGAGATCCCTGCATGGTGTGAAAGAGGTCAGGGGTCAAGCTATTTTATCTACCCTGTGTATAACGAGCAAGACCTAGGTACCTACAGCATTCAAATATTTCACTCGCAAAATCTAAGGTCCTTCGATGAAACTTTCTACCAGCAGCCCCCTATGCTCAGACTCAACACAATTTTTCTCCGTTATCTTTATCGAAAGGCTGATCATCTTCTTTTTCAAAAAGAAAAACAAAAAACTATTTTAAATATCAGGAATAATTGTGCAAAGTACCCTCTGTTTTCAGTTTCACAAGTTTTCTCCTAAACTATTAATGACAAGTTTTTTATTATCATCACCATATTAAATAGAAGAATAACAAGGGCACATTCGGCTTATTTTTGCAAAAAAAAATGTCCTAACTAATAGATAATCAGCAAAAAGTTTATTTTTGCGCTCACGCCGCTCTGCTTTGTCCCGCTCTATAAACGCGAAATCCTAGGTCTAATTGGTGAAGCAAATAAGATTTTTTTTCTTTTTAGTATCCAGATACTCCTGACTCTATACCTAACCCCAGGGACTCTAGTATAATTACTTATTGGTACCTTCCCCAGGATTGACTCTTCTTCCGCGAGTGGAATATTAGTTTATTCTTCCCATATTTTATAATTATATTTCTTCTCATTCGTGGTCTTGGCAGAACGGTCGTGGTCGTCATGACGAGTCTTGTTGAATGGGCTGTGTCGCTTGCCTCACGATATGTCGCCATAATTTATATATTAAAAGTGCCTAATTTTTTTGTAATGGACTAAGTTGTCACAAATACAATAATGTTCATTTATTTAGTACCTAACCTATACCTAGTTAAAAGTCATATAAGTGAGTTAGACCAGATAGTGGAAACTTGCGTAATGAGATAGATAAATTACCTCTGTAGGGTAGAGCGAATCCACGGGCAGAAGTTGGTATCTTAGTAAGATAGAAGGAAGCTAGTAAGAGAGAAGCTAGGAAAATTAAGTAGTTTTCTAATAGCAAAGTAAGTATCATCGTTACCCATATAACTTTCATAACATTAATATCTAAATTATTTCACAAATAACATAATTGGGTTGTTTTCCTAGCTTTACTATCTACCGCTATGAAATAATTCAGTAATCGAGGGCCCAAAGGCGTTCCCTGTGTGAACCTTAATTCAATAAGGGGTTGACGCAATTATCTCTAGATGCGACGCTTATAAATATTGAAGAGAGTCACATCTCGCTCGTGTGCCTGTGTCAATCTGGAGGTTCGCGTTGAAGTTGATGTATTAAGAGCGGATTTCGCGCTAAAGGGCAGATATTCACAGTTGGAGCCGCTTCAGTAGGTAGGACGAATTTTTCGCTTAGGCGAAAGGCTTGCATGATGTCAAGGCTGGAGCTAGGGCTTTCCTATTATGCCACTCTGGATCAAGAGATGCTAGTCAAATCAAGATCAAGTTAGTCAAGTTTCAATCAAGTTATGGTAATTTTGCATTTTAATAACATGCGAAAACTTAGCTCATGATGAATATCATAATGGAGATGATACCTACATTTCTCCAGTAACATACCTATCTCTGCTTACCTTGGGGCTAGCTAGGTAATGCTGTGTGAATTGTCCAGCATTATTTATTTATTTTGAAATATCTTAAAAATATTGACAGAGTAAGTAGATCTCATGCTTACCAAAGAAAAAGGTAGGTACCTACCGAACCTTTCTTGACTCTGGTGAGATCCTTTATGTAGTCGTAATTTTCTGCATCAAACCTCCTTTAATTTTTATGCTGTCTTAAATTAAACTTGGAACTCATTTTAGAGAATGCGACCCTTGATTATCCTTTCCTAAGACCACCCCTGTACCCGTGTAGAATACTCCGCCTAAAGACATAACTTCGTCTCGGCATTTAGGAGGGAGCGAGTTTCGGGCCCTCATAGCCTTACATCGGCCTTCTGCTCGAATGCTCGGGACACGTGAGGTGACGTTGAAATTTTCGTTCATTATTATTCTTAGAACCTGGCGAAACTCTAAGTTCCTATACAAACGTACCTAGGTACTTTCCGATTCGTTTGGAAACTACACCCCATATTCCAATGAAATTTAACAAACATATCGGATAAGAAATAGTAATGTTTGTATCAAATATGTGTGTAATATGTTTGTCAAACACCATTGCGTGTCTGCTTAGGCTTAGGTAAGGTAAAGAACTGAAAATAATTTATTCCGCATCAAAAAGTGTCACCGCGTTGTTGAGATTTCTCGATATGTGCTAGCTCTGTATTGATATTGATATCCTATACCTTAGGTCTCATTATCATCATCAGCCAATATTAGTCCACTGCTGGACTACCCTAATGATACTACACTACACCATACCGCCCTGTCCTCAGCTTCCCGCATCCAACGTCTGCCGGCAATCTTTCTTTACCTTGTTTATTGCTACCATACTGATAAACTGTACCAATCTTTAAAGGTAAAGTTTACGAGAAAGCGCTTGATTTAATCTATCAGCCTTGAACTGTACCTGAGCTATTATGAAGGACTATAAACAAGGCATAAACTGGTCCCTTACTGACCAGATTTTAGCCTACGAGATCGATCGGTGTACTCACGTTCGAAGTTGTTAATGGAAAGTGCTTCTGTATTTTATTGGTGAGTGTAAAACGGGCGCGACATGGCTAAAATGTAGGTTTTTTCCATTCGAATTAATTCGTAAACATTTATCTATGCAATATTTTTTATGATGCAAATGAGAGATTCTTTATAAAAATTCAGGGAATTTCGAATGCTTTTTTGGTGGAGACCGAAAAAGGATTTTTAAAAGCTACGAGGGATTGAGTTTTTTTTACTGAAGTAGAATTCTGTTCTACAACGATGTGTGTACTCTTTCATCCACACTGAGACTCGGGTTAGTCCATTGGGCGTGGTTTTGTTCTGCTAGTGTAGCCAACTTAACTCCATCCAGAAGCGCAAAATCTTCCTGGGATCTTCACAAGAAGATTGTCGGTGTGACCTCGGGGTGTTCGAGGATTTCGTGTCGTTACTCCCTCGCATTCCAGGACTACTTGAACTGCTTTCTCAGCATTCGACGCTGATAAAACTCCCGCAGAGAGGGCTGTCTGTTGCTCCGATGGTGAAGAGGTGTTTGTTCTGTGTCCCGTGCGGTGGTGCCGTGTGGTGGCTTAGAATTTGCACCACCCAACTCTTCCCGTGGGTGTCTTAAGAGGCGACGCCTCTAGCAGAACTGATCAAATAACTGATACAAGCTCTAGATAATAACAAAAAGCTAAAGAGCGAGATGTCAGCGTTACATTCTCAGAATACTTCTATTGCTGAGGAACGGGATCGGCTTCAGTCGATCATAGATAGGTTCGATAAAAAATGTGGCATTGAGTTTGAGTCTGTGCTGCAAAGAACTTCAGTCCTGGAGAAGCAACTGTGTGACGCCCACCACCATATCACCCAGCTGGAGGAAGCCGCCGATAGCTCTGCCACCGCGAAAACACAAAGTTTATTTGAGGAGTTAATATCCGCTGAATCATCCTCGGGCCAAGTTTCTGTTGCAGGCTGCTACTTACACACAATGCAAACTATTGACCTAACTAAAGATGACTCAGTGTGTAATGTGGAGGCTAGCAGCAAAGACATCAAACACAATCTTAGCAAAAATAAGTTTAAAAAATATATTAAAATAAGGAAGTTTATAAAAAAAACTCAAAATTTAGTAAAAAACCAAAAAAAAATTGTATCTAAACTCAAATGTAAAAGAAAAGTTCTTGATAAATTAGAACTGTGTACGTTACAGCTAAATTACAACCGGAACCACTATGAGGCTGAATTGAAAGAGTTGAGATGCAAACTTGGCCAGGCCGAGCACTCCCTAGAGCACTATGTCAGCCTTTATAAACGCACTACCGAACAGACAAGGGAACTCAATCTGGCCATGGATGCACTCCTCAGAAGCCAGGAGAGCCTGGAGGGCCGGGTTCTGGAGGGCTGTGGCTGCTATGATCCTACCCCAGTCTGTGACGGAACTGGTCCAGACAGTACTGTGTCAGCCACATCCCATCTGGATCTCAGCGCTTCATGCTCAGGTACAAAAACCACAATGTACTGCGATGAAATTGGACAAAATATGGGTCAGTTCTTAAATATGAGTATGGAACATCCTATCATTAATAATTGTTTTCCAAATTCAAACCTACATAAATTAATGCAGAAAATTGATAATCAAACATTTAACAGTAACTCAAATTTAATAATTTGCCTTGGTAATAGGGGTAATGTGAACAAATCTGACTTAATTAGATATGTAGATAAACTGTGTTCGTTAAACTTAAAACAAATTGTGATGTTCACATTCCCCTACAGCGACAGCTTGCCACAATCAGAAAACAACCTTAGATATAAGCTTAACATGGCGTTGCACACTATTTCAAGCAACAATAATGTTCATGTGATTGATTCTAACAGTATTGTTAGTAAAAAATATTATTTGACTAAAGGTAATTACTATCTATCCAATTTTTATAAAAGACAGATAGCAATTTCGCTATCCTATTATTTTAAAACAACAGCCAAAAACTTGGCTATAAAAAATGCTTCTTTTGAGCATTATAATTTGACAAACAAGATTTTGGAAGTTATTCCAAGTAATTTAAATTAGAAATAACGACAATAGAGGAAGTCTCTAGCCCTAAACAGTCAAATATTATTTATCACAAGAAAAACCATAGAAAACAAAATTGTAAAATAAATGCAAAGTTCACTAACTTGGTGCATCAAAACATTCAAGGATTGAGAAGTAAATTATTAGAATTAGAATTATACATGAACTCATTTGATATTGACATCATCTGCTTAACAGAACACTGGCTGAAAAGCTATGAGCTCATGTTTAACTTCAGTAATCACCAAGTTGGTAGTTCTTTTTGCAGATCACATGCTATTCGTGGAGGCTCTTTAATATTAATAAATAAACTCATAAAATTCAAAGAACGTAAAGACATAGTATGCTTATCCGTTGAAAGCCACATTGAATTAGCATGTGTTGAGTTGGAGCATAGTATTGTAGTAAGCGTATACAGTCCACCGTCAGCTTCATTTGAAATATTTGAAAAAACTATGGATGACATTTTATTTAAAATAACTAAATCAAATAAAAATCTCTTGGTATGTGGAGATTTTAATATTGATCTTTTAGAAGTTTACTCTCTTAGTAGTAGGTTAACTAATTTATTTAATTCTTATAATGTAAAGCCACTATTTATGGAACCTACTAGAATTACAGAGACTTCAGCAAAATGTATAGATAATATATTTGTTTCCTTGAATGAAAAAATTGTTAGTAAAAATATAATAAGCAATTTAAAATCAGACCACTTAGGTCAACTAATTAAATTAAAAATTCAAGTAAAAAACAATAATTGCAAAAAACAAATAAAATACATACCTGTGACCAGAAGTCGATTTGAACGGTTGAGATTGGATTGGGATACTAAACCATTACCTAACTACTCACATAACAACCCAAATGAGTCGTATTGCTGTTTTTTTGACAAATTCACCAATGCGTTTAATTCAATATTCATACCCAAGTCGATCATGGTCTCAGAAAAACTTAACTTTTGTGAGTGGGCAACAGTAGGTATACATAAGAGTAGAGAAAAGTTGTATGAACTGTATAGCGAAAAACAATATAATTTTAGCCAGGAATTTAAGGAAAAAGTAAAAAAATACTCAAAAATGTTTAGAAAAGTTTGCCATATAGCAAAATCAAATTATATCAGCTCTAAAATTAGAAATAGTGAAAATGTTATAAAATCAACATGGAAAATCATAAATAGTGAGACTGGAAAGGTCAGTGCCCATGATAATGACTACAATTTAAAGATTAATGATTGCTTAATCAAAAATGACCTCGAAGTAGCCCAAGCGTTTGAAAACTTTTTTACTGACATTCCGATCTCTACTACAAAGTGTCTAAACTCTTCTCAAGTAATCGCTGAGTCATTACTCACAGAAAATGTACAAAAATGCAAATGTAAATTCAATTTCAACCATGTCGATGAAAAAGACATTAAAAAAGCCTTTAACCTTTTAAATGTAAAGAAAACTGCAGATCTCTGGGGCATTTCCGTTAGAATTATTAAACCATTGATTGATACAATCGCACCAGATCTCGCTTTTATATTCAATGAATCTATTGATTGTGGCATATTTCCTGATCTAATGAAACATAGTAAAATAATACCATTATTTAAATCGGGTAGTAGATCTGACCCCACTAACTTTAGACCGATATCAGTATTGCCTACATTCAGCAAAGTTTTTGAAAAACTTATTTTACACCAATTACTTAAGCATTTCAATGGCAATGGCCTGCTACATTGTAAGCAATTCGGGTTTACTCGCGGCAGGTCAACTACTGATGCCGGTGTAGAGTTAGTAACGCATATTTTTGATGCTTGGGAGAAGTCGCAAGATGCCTTGGGTGTTTTTTGCGACTTGTCAAAAGCATTTGATTGCGTACACCACGGAACATTAATCAGGAAACTGCAACACTATGGATTAATGGACACCTCTTTGGATCTTCTTACATCTTACTTGAGCGGTAGGATACAAAGAGTTGACATTAATGGGAAACGGTCCTCGGGGTCTGTAGTTACCATGGGTGTACTGCAGGGTTCTATCCTCGGTCCCTTCCTATTTCTAGTTTACATTAACGATCTGCCTCATCTTGTTAAGAATAATCACGAGATTGTATTATTTGCTGATGACACTTCATTAATTTTTAAATTGAAACGACAAAACATAAACTTCGACGATGTAAATAATGCAATATCAAAAGTAGTCAATTGGTTTAGTGTCAATAATCTTTTGCTCAACGAAACCAAAACTAAATGTATTAGATTTGTTTTACCGAATGTAAAACAAGTTAAGGCTAATGTATACGTAAAAGAAGAATCGGTAGAATTTGTGGACAGTACCGTATTCTTAGGAATTACCTTAGATAGTAAACTTCAATGGGGCCCGCACATAGATAAGCTATCGAAGAGACTAAGTTCTGCAGCATATGCAGTCAAAAAAATCCGTCATCTTACAGACGTTGATACTTCTAGACTAGTATATTTCAGCTACTTCCATAGTATTATGTCTTATGGTATACTGCTGTGGGGGAACGCTGCAGATATTAACACCGTATTTGTGCTGCAGAAGAGGGCTGTTCGTGCAATCTATGATATGGGTCCCAGAGAGTCCCTACGTGATAAATTTAAAGAAATAAACATAATGACAGTACCGTGTCAATATATTTATGAAAACTTGTTGTACACTCATAAGAATATCAATCGGTTCCCCAAAAATAGCGATATACATAATTTAAATACTAGAAATAAGAATAAACTCGCTGTGCCCACAACTAGGCTACACAAGATTAATGTATCTTTTAAAGGACAATGTATACGCTTCTACAACAAAACTCCAAGTGAGTTGCAAAAATTATCAATAAATAAATTCAAACAAATTGTCAAACATATCCTTTGTAAAAAGGCTTAGTTACTATAAAATATCAGATTATCTAGACTAGACGATAAAAAAGCTTGGGACGAGTTTTGCTCCAACTCGAAAACTAACATTCTAACAAGGTAAAGGTTTCTTGTTCGCTTCTTTACTTTACCTTAAAAAGATTGAAGTGGACAAAAAATCAAAGTGATCACTTTATTTCCTAGTTTTACTTATGTAATCTGAGTTTTTGTGACGTGTCCAAGAGTCCTGTAAGGTCTAAAGGAAATAAAGCACTTTGAATTTTGAATTTTGAATTTTGATCGACCACCGAACTGCCATCCCCAACCCGCATGCCCAGCGTGGGGATTATAGGCATTACCCCCATGAGATAAAAGCCAATAAGGCGATTATCAGGGAGAGGCCTGCGACCAGCTATGGACCATTAAAGGCTGTTAAGGGGTTGAGCTTGAGGAGTGTACCGTGAGTGTCCTCCCTAAGACGCGTAGACGTCGCGTCGTAAGAGGGTAGTGCCTGCATCGTACGATGCAGGCACTACCGTAGACGAATTCATTATGAATGCCCGCTAAGATTAGTTTTCAGTCTCGATTGCGTTAGAAGAACACCAACGTTTTGAATAAATCCCTCGGTAAGGGATGAAACGTTGGTGTTCATCCAACACAATCAAGGTTCCTAGTTAACCCGCTTAATGATTTAATGAACGTCCTTTTGTCCTTAATATCAGCAGTAATTCGCACATTACCTCCCAAAACCTGCCTATGCGGTGATTGTGAGCGAACCGCGACCGCTGTGGTTCAGTTTATAGCCCATCAATGGTTTTATCGGCAGGACGTGGTATCTCGGCGGCCTATAGCCTACCTAGAAGCGATGTGGGGTTGAAGGTGTTATATATAGACAAGGAAACAAGACTCGATTTAAGGGTTGAATGTAATAGTCGATTAGCTGATGAATGATGACAAAAGGTATTATAAAATTCCACGGAAAACTATCACGAGAACACACTTAACGTTTCTTATGAGCCAATAAAACCTCAAGTTCTTGTGAAAAGGATAGACATAGGATTTTGCGTTTATATGCCAAAACAACGCAACTGAAGTCAAGTTTTCGCTTATTACCTATCTACTAATTAGGATTTTATTTAAAAAAACCGAAACATATGAAATGTTCTTTATACCTACTTAGTTCTATTACCATGCTTATTCTCAAGATCTTAACTTCTGTATTTATTGAGAAATTAAGGTTTTAGTAAGAATTTGGAGGAATCGTGTTTTCGAAATATATGATCGATAGAGTAAGTCCTGACATTTACCATATATAAATTTTAAAGTTAAATATTTAGTAGTTTGGAAGATATTTAGATCTGATGGAGTTGATTTGAGTATAGGCCCTAAATGTTTCGATTGATCTTAAATATTTCAACGTTTCGATTAGATCGATCGGATATTCGAGAAACGTTGCAGAGTAAGATTCCAAGGCCTAGTATCTACCAAAGTAACAATCAGAATGGAGCAGTAACTGCAGTAGTTAGGTAAGGTACTTACCTAACTACCGCCTTCCCAATTACAAGTCTCAGCTGAAGAGTTTCCACTTCAGCTTTACAGCGCTATAAACAGTCTACAGCGCTTTATGCCTAATTGCATGACTGACACTCTATTCCCTCAGTCTATGGAAAGTTATAATTTTATGTAAATGTGCTATCCTGGTTAATAGTTGCTTTAATAACCGCAATTTCGCAAAATTTGTGCGTTTTGTGCATTGAGTTAGAATGGTTTTGTGTTATTAATTTTCATTAAAAATATTTTTTTATATAAAATTAAATTAAAATATATTTTTTATAATGATATTATTTATAAGTAATAAATTAGATTTTATTGATAATTTAAAACAAAATTTGTGCGTTTTGTGTTGGTGCGTCCCTTCCCGAGACCTTACCAACCTTACCTACCTAGCTGTAGCTCTTAACACTAGAACCGCTACCTTTTCAACCCATTTAAAAAAACCCTAAGCCTATTAGGCTCTCTGTTATTTTCTTTTTGAATAAGCATATTACATAGGTAAGTTTTGTACTTACTATAACCTGGTTCCTGGTTTAGGCAGAATTTCAAAGAAGCTCTTGGTGTCCACCAATACAAATTTAGCCTTTGTAATTAATACTTTCTAAACACAAAGAATACAAAATTATTTATCAACGACCAAAAACAACGGAATTCGTTCGATCGTCTCTGAAAAATTCTGTAGAAATTTTACACGATGCCAAATAAAGCTGAAAGAGAAGCGTAGAAATCTCCGTTATAACACTGAAAAAGCGAACGAAATTTCCGATCGCCTCCATCGGAAATTTCGTGTACAAAAGGAACGCAACATTGGCCAGCTTACGACACGGGACTCTTTTGATTTGAAACACAACAGCAAATACCGGACCGCAATAACGTCTGATGAATCGTGCGGTTGTCTGTCCGACTGACGATTGATTGCTAAACTACGTTGGTGGTTGCTGCTTGCTGACCGTTACTTGCTAGAACGCGTTTAGTTTGAAAAATGTTATTGCTTTTTAAACCTATAATCTCAAATTTTATCGTTGTGTATCAGAAAAGAATCGGTGGAACACCTAGCAATACGTTGCTTTGCCCCAGCACGTGTGGTGCACGCTTAATACCAATAAAGTTAACAATGATATTTGTAGAACTAGCCTATTTTAAACGCAATGTTTCAAGCCAATTTTTCAGTTATTTTATTTAAAACCAGACTTATCATTACCTAGGTACTTCATGCTTAGAGCGTTATAAATGCTCTAAGGCTTCATGCGTTACATCGCGTTTCATCATCATAATCAGCCTATGTTAGTCCACTGCTGGACATAGGCCTCCCCTAATGAGCGCTATAGCGCCCTGTCTGCAGCTTTCGCATCCAGCATCTGCCTGCAGTTTTTCGCGGGTCGTCATACATAGCATCGCAGCAATTACCTCATTAAAAAAAATACTGGGTAGGTAGGTAAGTAGGTACGGTAAGGTGTGATGTATACCTACCTAATGTATGAACTACCTACTCTGTAGTGATAAGTATGGTTTTTAATATAAGAATTAAAAAAATAGCGTTACGTTACGGAGTAAAAACAGACCAATAGATAGACGGCAGCGATTTTACTAGGCAGACATTTTCCGACTTGAAACCAAAAGACTGCGAAAAACTACCTTCTCTACGTTACATTCTCTACTTATCTATTCACAGTAGAAAAATAAACTGTAGGTAATTCTCGCATTCCTTTGTTCATATTGACTTAGCGGAAATACTCATCATCAGAAATCAATAATATTTTGGTTACAAAATAAGCTTATAGAAGTAAAATGCTTAGTTACAAAATAAAATGTTATTTGTTCAACTTTTGTTCACATTGTAGGAGAAGTGAAGCAAAACCACGCATCGTTGTTTAATTTGTTTGCATCGAATTTCACTGTAGGTAGGTAATTCAACTCACTAGAGTAAACTTCAAATGTTTAGGTAATGTAGGTACGCAAACAGATCCGTGTAGGTAAACATTGTCGCGCTGTTCGAATCACCAACTCAACATGAGTTGGTGATTCGAACAGCGCGGGAAGATGGATCGGGTAGATCAACTTGTCGTGATGAAGCCGGAACAATCGACACCTTCATTCCAGCCCGTGAATGTCGTAGGAGCTGACTTAGGAACCTAGTTTTCCTCCATCTCTAAGGAGGAATTCTTGATTCCATTTTTTTCCACCAGAGGAAGAGAAGTAGCTTCCTTGTAAAATACGCCTAGTATCTCAGTAGTCCGATGATTTAGTCCGATGATCGGACTGATGAGACTTTTTAGTCTCATCAGTCCGATGATGCTGATCAATACAGATCATCGGACTACTGAGCCTTTTAGTCCGATATTTACACAATTCTACTTTCCCAAAAAAAGAAATGCATTAACTTCAGTTTATTTTTTCCAACATGCTAAATATAAAGCTATGCAAGTAAATGTACTCAATAGAGAATATGCACGTAGCTTCAAAAAGCTGATTATTTCTATGTCTTTTCTTTATGATATAAAAATGTATCTGCATATTTGTTTTCATATTTTTTTATGTTTTTATTGTGAAATTGAATAAAGATATTTTAATACTCGATCGCAAAATTTCTTAACGTGAAGTCACCGTTCACCGAAATGTCACGAAGCTTTTGGCGGGATACCTTTTTGGAAAGAAAATTATATATTAGACAACACAGACAACAAACATGTTGTGTTTTATCATTTGATATTGAAGGATCGGAAGGAATTAGAGTTGACAAACTGAACAGTGACGTCACAGCAAAAAGGCAGCGATTTTATCACCGAAGCTGAGTGCAGTTTTATTTTTCTATGTTTTAGGTACCTTTTAATTAAAAATATGGGTGTTATATTTATATATTTTTACGTACTAATATAATAATAACACAAATGATATTATTGGGTTAATATCTAATCTTCTCGGTTGAAAATCGGGAAATCCAAAATGAATGGGCCAAGCCGAGCGCACTTGAGAGGAAGAAACTTCATTTGAAAGCTCATTTTGCAGGATTTTCCTGGCGAACCTACAGGAGTTCAAAATGACAGCCTTTTGCATTAATATGTGGGTGATTTTAGCCAAACAATCAATGGACTGGAAAAGCTGTTTCGGAATGACTCCTGTTGACGACAGAACTATTGGAACTATAGATACTTTTTGCAGACTCCACATGCGAGTGACTTCTTTTTGAGGTCTACGTATGCGATCACCCGTCCGCCGCGAAGCGTGGCGATTATGGCAGAACTCTTGTTTATTGGTGGCGTGTTCAGCATATTATGCTTGCTGAGGAGATTACATCGAGGCAGTCAACCTCGGGTTTGATTCGCAATAACATCTTCAGCTTGTCCTTGTAAGGTGGCTTCAGAAGTGAATGGGTAGAACGCTTTGATTTCCTTGCCGTGCGTCCTATTGTGGCAACTCCGTCCTATCTTATCGAACTTGGAGCATAGAGGTAAGAAGACCATTGTGTTATGTCCCTTTGCCGAATTTAGGGCGAAAGGTATATTACATCCGGCTGGTGCTGGTAGGTACAGCAAGCTCCAACTAGATGCATATAGATAAATGGACATTATTGTATTTTGTTGGACTAGCTCTATATCTTAACAACTAAAATTTTCATTAAACATAATTAATTTTAATTATTGGTTTTTTTATATTACTTTAATAGAATCTTTATTATGAAATAAAATTACAATCAAATAATAGAATTAAATTAAAACTAGTATTTACAATAGAAACTATTGAGCTTACTGCAGACTGTTGCAAACAATCTACAGGTAGCTCAACTGATCCAAATCAATGCCAGTCGCGCGCGTCCTCAAGACACTGGCTGCATTGCCCCCAGTGCCGGTTTTAGCACTACCAGCGCCCTGGGCGAGATTTATACGGCGCCCCCTAACTGCAATTCAAACCCATATGAAAAAAGGAAAAAGATATAATGAAATTACCATTTACATATTAAAAGAAATAGCCATTTATTAAAAAAAAAACTAATAAAACTTGACTTTTCTAGCCTTTCTGTCGGCGAACTCTTTTATTATTTTATCAAAATCGAGGTTTTCAGCAATTTCATTCTCGATTGACAAAGTTGCCAAGTTTGTCAATCGGGATTGCGATATTATCGATCGCAGATAAGTTTTTATCAGCTTAAACTTAGAAAAACTCCTCTCTCCACTAGCAACCGTTACAGGTATAGTTAATAATATGCGCATTGCTATCCATACATTTGGATACAGTTCTTGTAAGTTGCGATATGCCGTGTGGTGCCGGCCTATAGAATAGCACCCCAACTCTTCCCGTGGGTGTCGTAGGAGGCGACTAAGGGACACAAACCGGGGGGTGGGCAGCAGCGCCCCTGCAGAACAATCCGACCACTGAATTGCGATCCTCAACCCGCATGCCCAGCGTGGGCATTATGGGCATTACCCCTCAATGATGCAAGGAACCAAAAAATGGCCCCCAGTTCCCGGCCGCCTCGCTACTCCTGGCCATGGCAGCGGCCATGGTAACGGCGGGGCAAGGGGTGCTAGGAATCACCGGGCTACCTCAGGCTGCCAACAACCACTGACCCTGGCAACGTACAACGGACGAACTCTGACTCTCTCCGTAGGTTTCCTCATCAATAAGGCCCTCTCTAACAACGTCCAAGAAATCTCCAGTGTGTCAACCAGGGTAGCGTACCTGATCCTTCGGCTATCAAAACGGTATAGCATGAAGGTAATTCAGGTCTACGCACCGACCTCGGCACACTCGGATGATGAAGTGGAGGATATGTATGAAGACATATCCAAAGCCTTGCATAACACCACTAAGGCCCACTTCAACGTTGAAAGAGGAGCTGTTCTTAATGAACTCTTTCTTTAAGAAGCAGCCTCAAAGGAAGTGGACATGGCGAAGCCCCGACGCTGTGACTAAAAATGAGATCGACTTCATCATGACGAATAGCAAGCACATATTCAGAGATGTCTCAGTGATGAACAGGTTCAATACCGGATCTGATCACCGACTCCTCCTCCGAGGCTCTCTGAATATCAACTTGAAGCTTGAAAGAAACCGTCTGATGAAGTCCACGCTCCGAACTAACCCAATCCAAATCATGACGGGCACCGAGAAGTTCCAGCAGCTTCTCGGGGATAGATTTGTTGCCTTGGAACCCACTGATGACGCTGACGAGACCCTGCACAATCTGGTCGAAACGCTGCACGAAGGCATCAAGCTTTGTAAAAAGCAGCGTACTGGCAAGAAATCCAAACTCTCGGACGAGACTCTCGGTTTGATGACAAGAAGACGTGAAACCACCCAGGCGACTTCGTCAGAGAGGTCAGACCTGAACAAGCGAATTGCGAAGATGGTACGGCGCGACCTTCGGAGCTCCAACACACGCTTCATTGAAGAGACAATAGAGCGAAACCGAGGGTCCAAAGTATTCACTCAGCAGCTTGGCAGGAGCCACCTGACGAAGCTTAAAACGCACGATGGGAGGACCGTATTGTCGAAGCCGGAGATCTCTGCTGAGATAGAGGATTTCTATGGCCGTTTATACGCTGCGCATGCCCCTCGTGCCCAACGGGACGACCACGATTCACGTGCCACCCTGACACGCCACTACACCGACGAACTGCCAGACATCAGTCAAGACGAGATCGTGATGGCACTGAGACAGCTAAAAAATGAAAAAGCCCCCGGTGAAGACGGCATTACTTCAGAGCTTCTGAAGGCAGGAGGAGCCCCTGTTTTGCAGGAGCTTTAGAGCCTATTTAACGCCGTTCTTCACAGTGGGAGAACTCCAAAGGCGTGGAGCGGGAGTTTGGTGGTGCTCTTTTTTAAGAAGGGAAATAATACTCTTCTTAAAAACTACAGACCCATCACACTCTTGAGCCACGTCTATAAGCTTTTCTCACGAGTGGTCACGAATCGTCTCGCCAGGATAACATAACGATTTTTTCGCTAAATTTAGGGAATTTACGAGTAAGTAGGCCTCGCTCAATGAGCGAGAGGAAATAAAGGGGCGCCTGCGGCGCCCCTTTATATCCGGCGCCCTGGGCGGTCGCCCAACCGCGCCCCACCCTAACGCCGCTACTGATTGCCCCGCTGTATAGCAATGCTGATGCGCTGTGCCAGATACTCACCAGCAGCGATTTTTTAAATAAATTTAATTAACTTTCTTAACTGATTTTTTATTTATATCATACAATAATATCAAAATAGCTTTGTGAATTGACCTACCTTTGAAAGAAGACGAGTAAATTCTGCCATGGATAGGAATTGTGGTACAAATATACATCTCAAGAGAAAAGAAATGGGTAAACGAAACCCACATTTCGTTCAGAAACATAAAATCTTTAGAAGGAAATGAAAAACTTGAAGCAAGTAGCGCGTGAAGGCGGAACGTCTGAAACGTGGAGATGGACGAATACCGAAAACGAAAAGAAATCTACTTTCAAAATCATTAGTGCTTGCTCCTATTTTAGAAGTCTTCATATTTCAAAGGGCTATGCAGACTTACGCGAGTAAGCGGTATTCGGTACTAAAGCGGTAGCGGAACGTTGTAGCGCAGTTTCGCACGACATTTATATCTCTGGGTATCGAATACCGCGCAGGTTTAACAGGCTGCTGCCTTAGTTGATCACTTAACACGTTTGTTGCCTGTGATGCATTTGTTCTAGATAATATTATTAATTTATTACTTATAGGTAGTTTATATCGCACGCCAAGTTACCCGACTAAAAGGCCCAGATAGGTGTGAAATGTGAGAGCGAATAAGGGTTTCATTAAAAAAAAATTTCTCCGTCATCTTTATCGAAAAAAAATTGAATATAATAAAAATCACAATAATCTATGGGATACAAGGCAGATCCCCGATCGAAAATTAATTAAAAACTATTTTAATTATCTGAAATAATTGTGCAAAGTACAGTAAACTATCAATCACAAGATTTTTTTATTTTCATCACCATATTAAATAAAAGAATACCACAAAAAAAATTCTTAATTAAAAGATAATCAGCATAAACTTTATTTTTTACCTTACGCCGCTCTGCTCTATCCCGCTCCTTTTAAACGCGAAATCCTATGCATATCCTAGTCACAAAATGGCGTCATATAACCTGCCTCTTTCAGATCAGAATGCATAAAAACTCGTGATAAACCTCTAAATGTAATTTCACCTACTTTATAACCTAAAGTTATAATGATAAGGAAGCCCGCGTTCCTCAGCTTCTTTGATCTATCATTGTTGTGGAGGAATATTTTTATTTAGTCATTAACCCATTTTACGATTGCTATAAAAGAAAGTGCTCTTCTTGCCTCATAACCTTACGTTGTCGGTTACGCAACAATGGACTATGGAAAAAATACGGGACGCTGTCTACTGAACTGTTCCGGTTATTGTTCTTTACTAATAAATAACTTATTCTTTCGGCGGATGTTTATTTTAAATTTCTTAAATAATTAAATAAATTAATAAATAAAATTTATTCAAAGAAACTCACGTAAAAAGACAAGACATACCTAAGTGCACTAAAAAATAAATATAGCAAACTTTAGCAATTTAGCCTGAACTAAGTAATCCTGTAGGTACCTATAAGTACCTATCTATATTGTGATACTTATAGGTACTAACCTACAGGATTACTTATAAATAAATAAGTCGAGTAGGTACCTACCTAACTGCCTTAATACATAACTTATAATAGTTAGGAGTATTTAAAAAAATCTCAATCTTTATTCTTAAATGGTGAAAATGTGTTTGGAAGGAAAACTTGGTTAGCGCGAACTGATTTCTTAAGTGGCAACATCTAGTTAAAATTCGAGTGATGGATGACACATGGATGAAACGATGAATAAAAAGACCTCTTGTTTACGCCCGTTACCATGGAAACCATTTATTACCAGTGATGTAAAAATTATCATGTGATGTTTTATATACCTTTTACGGTGCATCTATCAATTCCTCGAAATCTTAAGACCTCTTGAAAATTTTGTAATTAGGTACCTTTGTTAAACTAAATAATAAGATAAAATTGGTGGCGGCGCTAGTAAGATCGGAGAAACACCAAAAAAAAAACAAAAGGTTGACTTAATAAAAAACAATAGTTTGACAAGACACTTTTACGTTCCAGTAGACGTAGTTCTTTAGACCGTAGTAGAATATAATTTGTCACGGGTCAGTTGACAATGTAAATGAGTGGGAACTGACGGATAACCTATGGAGTGGAGTGCCAGTCGTTTCATAGCTACAAGATACTGCAGAATATTATAAAAGATCTGGGAAATAAGAATCCTCAATCACACTAATATTATAAATTCGAAAGTAACTCTGTCTGTCTGCTACCTTTTCAGGCAGACGGATCTTAAATTTGGCAGAAAGTAAATGCTATATTATATAGGCTACTTGAAAAGCAAGCAGCTGCTAGGTATATTATTATGTAAAAGTTTCGATAGATGTTTTACGTTCGTTACCTCTTTACGCCTAAATTAGGGTACCGTACGGATCAGGCAGAAAGGGAAGATATTGGCCCTATATCAACACACTGTTTTGTTTTTCAAAATCGCAGTGAGCAATGAAAAAAATTCATAAAAGAAAATGTAGGTACATGTATTTGAATAGAGCACGCTGACACAAATAAAAAATATCCAACATAATTTCCCAAAGCGTCAGGTTTCTGAGATATTCCCATAAAAAAGTCATAAGAGCAAAACTTATTTTATAAAATCTCTGTAATATCTCAGAAACCTGACGGTTTAGGACATTTATTTGTATGTAAGTCTCTATCCAAATAATTATTATGTCACTTTTATTATGTACTGCGACTTTGAAAAAATAGATGTCACCCTTCATACAAAAATCTTCAAAACCTCTTTGAAAGCAAAGATTAAAATTTTGTTTGTAAATTATTCAAATCAATATACGTTTATTTCAGCTTATTAAGATAAATACTTTCCTATTATTATAAGAAATATTATACTACTCTATTTTAGCTTTATTTTACTACCTACAAATACATAGTAAGAGAATCTTTTTTTTACTTTTCTACTTATCATTTCTGTAAGATATTTTTATGACGATGATATCTGCGTAAAACGTGACGTGAAACCGTATGAGCCGTAAAAGAAAGTACCAACCTACCTAGATATGAATGAAGAAAGAACCTACCTACATAAAGTAGATTACGATTATCTTACAGGTAACCATCGAAAGCATCTTTAACATCTTTTTTTATAGCAATTAATTATACTAGTAATAAAGCCCAAAGTTATAAAATAATATGTGAATTTTATTTTGTTACTTAGGATCTCCGAAAGCAATGAACAGGTTTTATTTTGCATACATTTAGATAATAGACGATCTTAGTAAGTCACTCATGATACCGATAATAATCATTCGAAACCGCGGGTAGAATATAGTATTAATTTATTATATATTATCTGTCTCAAGCATAGCCACAGTAAAGCTCGCTTCCTATTCTACTCTACCTAAAAAGTAACTTTTCGGTCAGCTACTTTTTCCTTGTTTGCAGACTTCACCGTTTGTTGTTGGCACCCCCGAGGGTAATTAATAGTGTGTCGAGTTTGAAGCAAAAAACCTGATGGGGACTAGTTTTAATTCTAGCGACCTCTGTTGTACAGCGGGCAAAGGTCTACAAGCAATGCTGGTTGCGAATTCGAGTCCCGTCACGGGACAGATGATTGTAACTCTGATGGATTTAATTGCGTTAATTATTCAAAGACTCGTAGTATGTTCGTCGTCGTGCGCGCGGTGCGGACATAATTACGCGTCATTTCTGAATCAGTTTATCTCTAATCGGGTCCTGGTGAAGTGGTGAGCTTTTGAAAAAACTCAATGTGGCTTATATGGCATAATATATAATATAAATATCTACGGCATACAAATTTACAGCATAGGTTCATTACAATTTATATTGTACCTATGCCGTATACATTTTTGTAAATATTTGAGAAGTATTTATACTTTTATTAATGCCTAGACAACCTGTAGAAAGAAAGTAAGTAAGTATTCACAAAATTTAAGAAAAAACATCAAATAAATCAAGGCCTTTCATGCAAAACTAGGATTAAAAATGTTGAATGAGAGCGAGTTTTTCAAAAGCAGTTTTTGATTTTGGTCGTTAATGTCTCAACTTTTGCCATATTCTGGATTCAAAAACTTTATGCCAATTCCCACCTCCATTTTATACTGTTTATTTGAATTAAGAATGAGGTATTGAAACTGAAATCTTGATATCTATCTGATTCAACATCGTTTGTCCCTTATTGGTGTAACTACAAGGGTTAAATTCGTCCAGCAAACGGAAATAGAAGGTATACCTACCTAACCCCTCGTGTTTCGCTGACAGGAAGTACAGAATTTTTATGTATGTTTCATTATTCGAGATTTGTGTTTATTTATGAAACGGCTCTGTTTCATGAGAACCGGATTTGGAAACGACTTTATTCCGTTGTTGGGGGAGGACATTCTGTTAGGTCTGAGAATTTTGGGGAAATTGTAGTGCAGTCCCGATTCCGGTGTAACTTATCTACGGATAAATATCGAAAGCGATATTTATCTAAACTCTGTTTTATTTAAGTACTAATGGCACATGACATGGTACGATTTTGGATCCTTTACAAGCTCTGCCTGTACTAAAATATACTTAAATGTATAAATTCTTTTGCCAAAAATTATTATGCAGTAAAATTAAAAGCACCGTCCGAAAGTTTCACACTTGTGTGCTTATAGCTAAAGGGATCAGATTGCCGACTGAAATAGAATCGATCGATTGCCACAAGCCATAAATTTTTCACAACACTGCCTCTGACTGCGGTGCTTGGCTTTAGCGGGAAAATTGTAGGTACATGCGCTCCTTTACCAGGCAAAAAATTGTCTTTGCTCTCAGAAATATCAGAAATACCTACCTGTGTAAAAAGTCTCCACATAATACGAGATCATAAAGGGAGCAAAGGCACTTAAAGTGTAAACATGGTGAACACCAGTCATTATTAAAGCCCCTAACATCATACTTTTACCATAAAATATAAAACGGCTGACCCATAAAAGGCTAAACAATAAAAACAATACCTACTTACCTACATAACGACAAAAAGTTGAGAAAACAATTTCATCGGCATACTCCCGCTCATTTTGCGAGCGCGAACAATTTTAAACTTTTAATTAAATAAAAAATAAGCAGCTCTTTGCATTACACTTTTTGCCATGCATTTTTAAATTAGTTCGAAATTCAAGAAACAGCGCGAAAATCCGCGTCAACGCGATCCCATTAAAAACGTATCCATCTACTGGCTTATTTATCTTTATACCATTTATTTTCACATAATTCAGCTTTTATAAAAGTAACGTTATTAATCTGGTTGTGGAACTCGTCTAAAAATAGAAGAATGAACCCTCGCTTCCCGTTTTAAGTAGACTAGCACACTCCTCCGTGCTCGTCCTCATTATTTTTGAACTAAGCTTTTTGTGCAGACTTCCTTATTTAATGTGATTATTTTTTTTATGAATTCCATCAGATAATTAGGCGCCTATACGTTTTTGAAGTTCTTTTAGGTACTTTGGTACCTACTTTTCTCTTCTTTGAAGCTTTGAATAAAACCGGAAGGCAACGATGCATAATATAAATATGCTCTTCAGATAAAATACCTTTTGAAGCATTAGTTTTACATTTTTCTACTTCATTTTTCTATCATCAATTTGAATGAGAATTCTCAATACTGTGTACATTTTATTATCTCGTCAATTGATGATTCATCATTATCAATTGTTATTTATTTATTTGTAATAGTTCTTTTTGCAATAAACTAGTTAATTCTAAAAAAATAATAAAACTATTTTATTTATACTGAATATAATCCATCAATTTGAAAACTGTTGCTTAAAGAGACTTAACTGAGCTTATCCTAATGTGTTTCAATTTACTATACGCCTTTTAAAATTTAATAAAACTTGGAACATAAAAGGTTATTGTGTCTTCAGGCAGATGCGTTTTATCGGAATATTGTGTTTCTGTTGCTAAGAAGCTTAGTGTCTAGACTAGGCATTTTATTTGTAACAGCATTCTCATTGGAATTATTAATATTTCTTGATTTTATTTTATAATCATCTTCCAGCTATATAAAGAAAAAATAGATACCTACTTAAGTTGCAAAGAAAAATAAAGAACTCTAGTACTTTATTTTTTTAAATAAAGAATATTTATTTATTTCGAATTAAAAAAATATGCAAGTATTCAAGTAAAATTTACTTAGAAATAAAGTGCTAATTGATATTCACACTTAAATAAAAAAAGTAGATTAAATCACAATTA
Source organism: Eupithecia vulgata (assembly GCA_946478455.1). Classification (NCBI taxonomy): domain Eukaryota; kingdom Metazoa; phylum Arthropoda; class Insecta; order Lepidoptera; family Geometridae; genus Eupithecia; species Eupithecia vulgata. The sequence goes on along the minus strand of OX297869.1, from coordinate 1,733,300 downwards.
TTATGTTATTTAATTTAAATTTAATCATACTTATACCTTTTACCTATGTAATTATTAGACATAACAAAGCGCTCGTTTGCTTTCCTATAGGTAGTTGAAAAAAAAATGAACTTATTTTCCCAAAGTATCTTTCAGACTTTAAAAAAATATACATGTAAGTAAAACTCATGTTATATTTTCATTACTCGGTTCTAGTGAGTAGATTTCTCCACTCAGACTCAGCTATCGATCGCTCCACTAGCGCTACCAAGCACTTATCTTTATGTCCGACTGACAGACCAAACGTAGTACACGTTTATTTTGTATACGGATAGACACGCGTTCGCCGAAAGATTAGTTAAATCACACTCTGCTTGATTGCTTTTCTCCTTCTCTTAAGTCTAAGGCAAGCTTTTTATACCAAAGTGGGCTTAAATATTTATAGGGTCGGAGCTTTCACTCTTCAGTTGAGTGCTGGTCTAGTGGCTAGTGAATCTTTATGTAACTACCTACCCCAGAGCTATGGATTTTATGAAATTGGATGTTCAAACTGACGAATTTTGAGTTGCAGATCTGTAGCTGCTTATCCATCTGAACTCTCGTCGGCCATAAAAAATATTTTATAGTTATTTAATAATTGTGTCACTAGATATACATAGTTTCCTTTATTATAATTATTATTACGATTCTTGATTGTGGAAATATTAAGTGAATTTGCTCAAATCCAGTGTGGACAAAAGGTGTAGACTTTATAAATTGCCTATAAGGATATTATTCAGTACTCGTTATTCACGCATTACTCGATCCCAACACAATTCAACACGTCTTTTCACTCGAAAGAGAAATAACAAATCGTCTTGGCGGGACGCACCGCCATGCGCCATGACAGTTTTTTCGTTTCGCGCGTTTTTCCCTTTTTCGTCGATTTTCTGATTTATTGCGCCTTCAGCCTCGCGGGTCGTAACCGCCGCCGTCGTGACCCGCAACAGATGTTTGGGGGGTATTGTGGAAAATCTTATTAAATTCTAATGTTTCCTGCAATCTTATATGCATAATGTGTACCTTTATGATAGCCGGGTGCGGAAGGATTCTGCGGAAAGGTGCTTACATGAAATGTCCTACTTAACCTACAAAACATTTTGCTGCCACCATCGTCGAAACACACATCCTCAACAGATTTCCTTAATTTACCTTAGAGTAGATACCTCCTTACCTACTTAGTTAACTTTGAGTCTAAACATAAACTGCTTAATTAATATGTTACTTTAAAAAAAAAATAACACTTGTTTCAATAATATTATAATACCTAGCTATAGTTTTACGGCTCGCAGTCAACGACGACGTGTAGATCGTAGGTACTCAATTCAATTAATTGATTTTCACGCTTCAGCCATTATCGTTGCGTAAAGTTGGTATCATGTTTCGTTCTCTCAGTTCCGGCACGGCCGGCGGTAGAATAAAGAAAATGCCGATGCTAAGTGGAAAACATTCTACAATGTACCGACTTATACCTTTTTAGCGTCATTACTTAGTTGTGGAATAAAAAAAAAAAAATTGGATAATGAATATAAAAAATATCGTAGTGTATTTAATTAATAATTGTTTACTAATTGAAGTTATTTATGTACCTAACAAAATGTATTATTTTTGGTATTATTTTTGGTTTTAGATAGATGAATAGATCGCTTTACCAAAATTTTCGATATGTTTAATTTCCGTGGATGTCGATCAACAAACATCAATAGCACATAAAATGTTGAAACTTACCAGAATAGGGAATTCGAACAACATTTAAAACGTAACATAGTGCAGTGTGCCAACATAAAAAAAATATAAAGCTTAAAACATTTTTAATCTCGTCTCGCTTTAGTTCGATTAATCCTCGAACTCGCGATGCGCTTTTTTTTAAACTGGGGCAACACGGGCTGCAGTAGTTAACGCATTCTACCAGCAATCGTAAAATACTTCAGTTTTTATCGTGTGTTCCACGTATCTGTGTTTTATTTTAACAGAAACGAGGGTAATGTTGGTTTGTGCTAATGTTGTCACGTTTGGGTCAGATAGTAGAATGTTGCCATGCCTTACCATACATATTGCTAGACAGTAGGTCATAATCGTGTCTTTAGCCCACTTGCTTGTCAGTGTAGGTATGTCATTTACTCAAGACGTATTTTTTTCTTTTTCACGTGCTGTCTAGATTTCTTAATTTCTACTACCTGCCTAGCCTAAAATTAGGTACAACCTAAAGTTATCATAATCACTTTGACCTTCAGATTTAATAGAGACCCTCCTTATTTTCATTAAGTAAGTAAATTAACAAAGCGCTAGTTAAGCTAAATCGCTTCGGTTAAATGGGCCTTAGAGTTAAATAAGTGCTCATTACATTAGCCCCAAAGTCAAAGGACACTCGGGACCCTCCCTTCTAAATGTCCACTAAACGAAGCTCACAATGGAAGCAACAATTCAATTGAACTGGAAATAATAACGTCGACCTGAGTCGTTCTATTACTGTGAAGTGTGAAGGAGCGGCTCAAACAATACTCTCCATAGACTAGAGAATTGTTATAACCCCGCACTCGAGTTCCAAGCTTTTCAATTTAATGTTAAGGTCGAAAATCAAAGAGCCATAAAGTCGGTACCTGTAACGGAGCCATAGACTACAGACTGTTTCCGTCAGTAATCAGGTCACGTTCCTTTTTTTGAAACGCGCGCGGTTGTGACGCGCTGAGAAATTCTATAGTGCGATCCTCTTTGTGCGGTCCATATGGGCTTGAAATAGATTTTATTGCGGAATGGAATGTCTAAATAAAAACGAATATGGGCTAGATAGGTTCCTTAGAGGGAAACTAATCCAATTTTCTGTTGTGGTGGAGGTGAATGGTTCTTTATGAGCGTCTGCCATTTTCCGCGCCGCTGGCTCGGCGGGAACTCGACAAAAGCCCGCGGTTATGGATGGCAAAGGCAGGAGGAATGAATTCGCGACTGTAATGGATGGAGGCCTTGGCGTGCTCCAGACCGAGCAACTTCAGCTCTGGTTCACTAAGCATCTAATTTTGTTTGCTCAAGAACTGGGTGAATTTATGTTAAGGATCATGTTACAATGGCATTTTTTGTGTATCTATTCTATGTTTAATTTAGAGTAATAACTAAACTCACTCTGTAAGCCCCCCCGTGTACACTTAACAAAACAAAGGGCATAGCTGTTCTATCCTTTTGTACTTAATTAAGTGTATTTACTACAATAATGATTAAACGCTTTAGCTGGAAACTTGTAGAAAGATAGAAACCAAATGTGTCTAGACTTGAAAAGGCAAGCAATTTAGCAATGAAAGATAGAAGACTCCATTTTTAAACGAAGACATCAAAAAGGAGGCGGCTAGCAAAGCAAGTCGTTTTAATTGCGTTCAATTCAAAGAGACGCCAAAACAGCTGACCTACTAGGTACTTACCTGGCTCCGGCCTACATTCCTGTGCGTTTGAAATTCTACTTGGTTTGATAAGTGCCTGCTTGTTTGTTCACCAGCAGCGAGGGACCCACTTGTCAAATAAGAAATAAGTCGCGTAGATAAAGATGAGGGTTGAAAATGACCGCTCATGCTGTCCTGTGTCAAGAATAGATCATTTATTTGTTCTGTGATCATTATCTAAGTGATTTCAACACACAAACCTGCAACATAGGTAGTAGTGCTACTTAGTACCAATACCAACCCAATTCTTACGTGCTTGTTACTGAATTAATGTTCTGTGTTTTTTTTGTCTGCATCTAATCCTAAGTAGGCTTATTATTATTATTATATATTATATATATTTCTGTACCAAAGTTTGTTTGGGTCTAATAATTAATTATCTCCTTCTTCAACATGATCTAAGGTAGGTACTAGGTACTTATTATGTTGTAGGTATAAGGTGCATTCTTCGACATATCTTAAAAAACCGTCATCTTCGATAATACTCGAACGAATTTGATATAATTTGAGAATACCTACGGTTGGTTTTTGTCTTTTTATTATCTCGACATTTTGATAGTTTTTGGTAAAAACCGACTAGAAATGACTCCCTGGTCTCGAACTCGAATGATTTTTTTAAAAGGCCTGTTTTTTACCCTCATCTACCGGTCCCAATCGACGGAAGCCTCATATTATGTTGGTACTTACTACTTATTACAACCTCTTTTCAGTATTTTTTACCGTGGTTAGCAGTTTATCTACCTAATCGAGTTTATTATGAACCTCTCGTAGCTACTCTTAATAATAGCTTCAATTTATAAGAGTTAATTAAGGGTTTCGCCTCACAAATGAATTATTTCCCGCCAGGATATGAATTGGGACGTAAAGTCTATAGATAGATTGTCTCTAGTATAAATGCGTACCTACGTCGCGTAGATTAAAACTGTACTTGAAATTGACAGACCTCATCTTTATGTATATTACCTAGTTAATTATACTATGCTGATGGTTTCCTTAAAATAAATAAATAAGTAAAAAAATAAATAAATAACATTCTGCACCTCTTAGATCACCTTAGATCCTTGAGCAGTATGAAAGATGCGGCCTTTTAGTCCCAACTAGCGACCCGCCCCGGCTTCGCACGGGTACTATATTATGCATGTATTATACATATAAACCTTCCTCTTGAATCTATCTATTTAAAAAAAACCGCATCAAAATCCGTTGCGTAGTTTTAAAGATTTAAGCATACATAGGGATATATAGGGACAGAGAAAGCGACTTTGTTTTATACTATGTAGTGAGTTAACTATGCGACTTATACCTATGACAGTTGCGGTTTTAATGATACTTGGTAAAGACTTGATTAATATTTTTATACAGAATTAAATAACAGCGTCGAAAATCAATAAAAATAACATCAGCACTATTTTTGTTATTGATTTTCTACAAAAATGGCGGCAATAGGAAGACCAGATTTCTTACGACCAAACTAAAACCTATTTTTGTTAAACTACGAAGGTGCGCAGCATGTAGGTGGTAACACTACACTCGCATGTCGCAAGCCGCTGCGGCTTCCCTCTGAAACTTTATCCTGCAGAGTCATGTAGAGTATTATATTGTAGTGTACAGTACAGTTTGTTGTTTGTTTTTTCAATTAATTCACCGTGAAGTTATTGCTGTAGAAGTTTGCTTGGTGAACATTTTGTAAGGTTATTCGGTAAACTTATACGGTTCTGTAAATTCTACCAGTGATTGAAAATTAGGGTTCCTTCTTTCAGATTTCAGATTACAGATGGCAAACATATGTACCTATATTATGTAGGTATATATATGTTACGGAGTAGGTCCGTTATAATGTCAATTTAGGTAATTCCAGATGGAAATACAGTTCTGAAACACAGACGCAGGCCTAGGGCTGCTGACTACACGAATCGCGAGATCGTTTGAACATGGATTCTATGAGTTTCTAGTACCAATCTTACATGATTAGATGTACATTTAAATGCAATTAAGTTAAAAGAAATGCCTTGTTAATAATATTTACATTTTCTATTTTCAAAAAGGCGCATACAGCACCTAAACTAGCGCCACCACTTACTTTATGTTATTATTCTGTAAAACAAAGGAATTTTCAAAAATCCTTCTTCCAGTTTGTGATACCTATCATAAGCTTTTTTTTAATGCCTCTGTAATAGTTTTATTCTATTTAGTTTAGGAAGAGATACGAAAATAGATTTTGGTGGCCACCAAGTGCAACTTCGTATCTCTTCCTAAACTAAATAGAATAAAACTATTACAGAGGCATTAAAAAAAAGCTTATGATAGGTATCACAAACTGGAAGAAGGATTTTTGAAAATTCTTTTGTTAAACGGAATAATAACATAAATTAGGTGGCGGCGCCACTTTGGGTCCGGTATGGGCCTTAATTGTAATTAAAAGGAATTTTTGACAATTAAGTCTCTGTCTGCTTACCTGTACTATGATTGATTATAGTTATCGATACTTTTATCTAGAAAATAAGATGTAGGTAGGTATAACATTAAACCTATGTAATAAAAAAAATTGTATGTCCGTAAAGGTAAAGTTGTTGATACATACTTACTATAATTTCGTTATAAGACCTTCATGTAACTATGATTTACACAATTTTTACAATAAACTATTCTTTTTCTTACATTTTGGGATCATTTTCTTGGGTGGGGTAAACCAAATGTGACCAAGGTGTGTCGTTACACAAGTAGGTACGAACTAAAAGTTCTTACCTGACAAAAAATCCATTCCTTATATAATATTGTAAATTCGAAAGGAACTCTGTCTGTCTGTCTGTACCTTTTCACTCCTAAACAGCTGAACGGATCTTAGTAAAATGGCAGGACGGTATACGGTGTCCCAGAGACGGTATAGGCTACTTTTTATTCCAATAGGTGCGCGTGAAGCCGCAGGTTGAAGCCACTATTCTATAAATTTAACCGACTAGTAAGTCCACCCCGGCTCTGCACGGGTATATTCTATAACCTAATATTTTATAGCCTATGTTCAACAGGGATAATGTAGGATTTTAATTGTAATTTTTTTTTTAAATCGCTCCAGTAGTTTCAGAGCCTATTCAATTCAAACAAACAAATCTTTCCTCTTATTCACATTTTATTATTACTATAGATACCCAACTTTTGTTTTAGGTACGTCTAAAGTTTTTCCCCTCGGGTTTCAGTTAGGATAACCTCCAGGTTTTTATTACACACTATTAAGTGACACTTTACTATAAATTTAATTATATGTATATCTTCAACCTGTAAACAAAAACTGTTATTCTAATCGGAGCTCCGGACGTTAAAAGACGACCCGATAAAAGACCGTCGATCTTAGTTAACTCGGATTAGTGAGGGAATGCAAACGGAGTTATTCCGACGATTTATTAGTTTGTTATCGACAACTGACTTAGCCATTTCCAGTGTAAACCAATCAGAGGCGTTTATCGTGTTACCTTAGAAACAAGGAAAGCAACCAGACAAGTAATTTAGTTAACGAAGTAAACGTCTTGATGCTTGTAACATAGAACTGATTTTTGCATAACAGAAAAGAATCAATGAGAGACAAATAAGGGTAAAAGAAAACCGCTCAGCACTACCTCATCAATTTATTGTTGTGTTTCTTGCAGAAATGTACTCTAGGTAAGTATTATGAGAGTTTAGCTTTTCGCTACACAAATGCAAGAACAGGGTACCTACCTACCTAATTGTTATTATTTTGGGCAACAGCGACATCTGACGGAATAAACACATGTGTTCATTACGGATGTAAGCGGGTTAACTACGAACCTAATTTGTGTTGGAAAAACACCAACGTTTTATCCCTTACCGAGGGACTTCTTCAGGGTGAGTGCGCTTCTAGACGCGCGCGTTCCGCATCCCTCCGAGCACTGTTCTCAGAGTGCTCGTTAACGGATGAAACGTTGGTGTTCTTCCAACACAAATAAGGTTCGTAGTTAACCCGCTTACATCCGTAATGAATTCGTCAAACTACGATAGTTTTTATAGTAAAACACATGTGTGTTATGGGGAAGGTCCATCCCATATGCCTAGCAGTTTACCGTGTTGTGGGCTGTTTATGATGTGATGATGTATAAGCTACGTACAACCTACGTGGTTAGGCACCAGATATTCTCTGGTATTAGGTAGATTCGTGTGGGTTTAGGGGTGCGGAAATTTGCTTGGCAGGTGAGGGTAGTTAAGTGTGTAGCTCTAGCCACCCCTAATCCCTCACGTGGTCCATCCGGTAATGAAATTCCACCTGTCTATAGCGAGATAATCCGAGGAATTGTGAGCTGGTTGCCTTAATTCCGAGGTCACTCAACTCCCGTTGATGTTATTTTGTTGGTCCCATTGTTGTTTAAATAGGACGATTGCAGGCTTTGATACGCAATTTATGCATTAAATTTGAATCTGTATCTATAACGAGCTTCTGCCCTCGGCTTCTCACGCATTTTACCGGATTAAGTAGGCTATGTCCGTCCCGTCCCGTCTACTCCCTGCCTAAGTTCATTAAGATCTATCTGTTACCTTTTTACGCCCAAAGGGCTGAACCCTTTGGGCGTAAAAAGGTAACAGACGACAGGTAACAGATGACAGACAGACGGAGTTATACTTACCTAAATACTTTCGAATTTATAATGTTACCTTGTATGAACTTATTGGATGTAAGTACCTATAGAAATGGGTGGGTTGCCAAATTAGTAGGTACACACCTACCTTAAATTATTTTAGTATTCTTCGATTTTTGTTGCTGTTTAATATTTCAAATAATTGGATGTTGTGTTGTTGAAATGTTATTAATCTAAGTAGTTAGGTATTTGACTTGACTAAGTATTCATTATGAACCCATGGTATTTAAAATCAATTGAATTGAATTATAAATTCACATAAGGAGAATTTGCGAAAAACTTATCTAACGTACTTATCTGGTGAGCCCCTGTGAACGTGGGTCCTATCGCAATAATATAACAACAACTTTTGTAAAAACTAATATAGTTTCTCACAAAAGAGCTGTTGTCAAAAAACGTTTCCTATGCCACGTACTCTGCTTATGGAGGTTTCCATGCCATTTCCAGCTAAAAAAACTACACTGTACTCTACCTACACTGCATCGAAAGCAAATCCATTAAGTATTATTTTTTGTATTAATTCAATAGGCACTACTAATATTGCTAATGATGATGATGAATAGGATTAATACAACGCCAAAGTCCGTGCTAAAAGACTCAATACAACAAAAGGGATAGGGGTCAAAACATTATCACGAATTTCTCTCTCAGCAACGATTGTGAACTGTGAAAGCAACGTTTTTCGTTTATTTTGTATGTTTAATAAACAAATTCTCAGCAAAGTTACAAAACTAAATTCCTTACCCAAGAATTTTGTCAATAAGCAAAACGTACTGTACGAAATTTAGTAAACAAATACGCATACCAGTGTTTTCCTTTCAGTTAAGAAAAACATGTGAACTCTTTGAATAAACTTCAGTCATTTTACTTCAGTTAATTTATTATTGGGAAAGGGAGGAATATTGTTTAATTAAGAGTAACAGGAGTATAGAATGAACGCGACGTAACAACCTTGTAAATACGAATCACGGATTACACATAAATCCACACCTCGCTCCGGAAATAAGTTGTCGACTCACAAAATTCGAATTAACAAAATGGCGAGATAGGAGTTGTTATTTTGTACGAATCAAAGAGAAATGTAGTCAACACATAGGCACATATTGTAATGGACCCTTTAACAGATGCTGTAGGACTTTTGATGGACAAATTCTTTTAATATATTATTTAAATAAATATTTTCTTCTTCTTCTAGTTTTGTCCTACCATACATAGCTGTTTAATTAATAAACCAATCTGTGGTACCCATAGGCTTAGAATGTAGTGAAAATATTCTATGTCTATGGTGGTACCCATCCCTCCCATACTGTTTTCACCGCTAGTTGATTAATTTGCTTTTGTTTTTTTGTTGCTAACAATTTTTTTTTAAACTAATGAGTGACGATAATTTGTATATAAGTCCCGAGAAACGAAGACATCTGAATTGACCTGCAGGGGTCGTGTCTTCCTTATTAGATACTTATAGTATATCAGTTATCACAAGCTCTGCTTTAGCTTGGGGCTAGATAATGCTGTGTGTATTGTCCAGCGTTATTTATTTATTTATGCTGTTGTTAAAAAAAGGGCCCAACTTAGTTGATAGACCCCAATCTAATCTGATGAAAGTGACGATACGGCCGACGATGTATCACTATGGTCTTCTAGAAGATACCTATTGCCCTTGAAAAGTTATCACAACTTAAACGTCAATGCAATATCCAATATCCTCAAAAGTTATTCAATATGTGAACGCAGCGTTATTTAGCTGCTAACCCCTGTCAGTGTCAAAGTCTACTGCCGATACAGACAGGGATAAAAGGATTAACTGAATGGTAGAGACAACCGTAATAGTTTCACAATGTTTCAATATGCCGAGGAAATGGCAGTAACACTAAAATAAAGTTGCTTTAGTAGCTAGCTTCCTGAATTTAGGGTTTTATTTCGTAGTTGGTTTAGTTGATCTTTAATATTATGGTATAAGTATAAATCATCTATTTAGGCAGCATCCTTGATGATTCAGCCGATCGATTCAGATGTAGGTACGTCTGTACGTCTGTTGCACCTGCTTGTGAGTGTATCACTTATCAGTTTTGGGTCACCTTGGCTGCTTTTGCAATAAATAAGATCCGCCAAGTGCGAGTGTAACTCGCGCGCCGAGGGTTTCGAACATTTGCCAATTACACTCGAGAGCAATGAATCCGGGTCACTCAAATTGGAGTATTGAAGATTGGTCGAAAGTTATGTTCTCCGACGAATCAAAATTTATGCTCTACAAGCACGATGGAAGACACAGAGTGTATAGAAGACCAGGGGAAAGATTCAAGCAAGCATGCATCGAAGAAAAAGTAGCCTACGGCTACGGTGGTGGGTCTGTACTTGTGTGGGCCGGAATTTCCTCTGAAAGTCGCACAGAGCTGGTGATCATAGAAAACGGCTCTTTAACTAGCGTAAGATATGTGGAAGAAATCCTCAACGAACACGTTGGTCCATTTATGGTCAATTTGGGTGAGGATGCTATATTTATGCATGACAATGCCCGACCTCATACAGGTAGGATTGTGAATGACTACCTTCAAGAGATGAACATTACTTGTATGGAGTGGCCAGCGCGCAGCCCGGATATCAACCCGATCGAGCATGCTTGGGACGAGCTAGAGAGATGCGTAAAACAACGAAACCCTCCCCCAATCACGCTTCCTGAGCTCAAAATTGCTCTCACAGAGGAATGGGAGAATATTCCACAAAATCGTATAAGGAACTTGGTGTACAGCATGCCAAACCGCGTAAACGCAGTAATGGAAGCACGAGGAGGTAATACGAAGTATTGAAATTCAAGAAAATCGTCATAAAGTTCAAAAATTTCATGTTTCCTATTTTTGTTTTAAGGAGAGATCAGCAGTTTTTTTTCTTTATGTAATTTTGTGTAAATAAAATGTATGGTGACTCATATTTTTTTAACTTTCATTTAAGGAGTATTAAATTGTCTATTAAATACAATTTATTGCATCCTAGCATTCTTACTTTCCGAGATTTTTTGGATTCTTTGAGTGACCCGGATTCATTGCTCTCGAGTGTATTTGGACAGTCAATTTTTCGACTTATTTCGAATAGAAATATTTCGAAAAGTATGAAACCTACAGAAATTTCAAAAACTGTTTTAAAATGTACTTATTATAGCAATACCTTTCATGTGATCTCCAGTTGCCCCCCTAGGTCTCTTTTGAAATTTCAACATCACAATTTGAAGGAAAATATTCGTTTTCATTTAAGTATTTATATATTTTTTTCTTGTCGGTGCTATGATGCTATTTCCTCCAGTTCTCTCTTTCCATTGCGGTCTCTTTTACTTTTTTATAGCTTTCTCCTTGAACTATATAGTTTATTCTTAGTCTTCCCTTACCTCGTCTTTTTTCTACTTTTCCTTCTTTTAAGTTACTTATGAAGTTGTCATGTCGTGATGAGATAACTAGTCATTCTCCCTCTTATGTTTTGAAAAGTAAAGTGTTCATCAAAAACCTTTTCTCATTAACTCTTTTCATCACCTCCTCATTACATTAGTGACCTTCTCCGTCCAGCTTATCCTTTCCATCCTTCTCCAGCACCACATTTCAAACGCCTAAATCCTCTCTCTATCTTGCTGTGGCAAAGCTCCAGATATTATATTTTTGTAAAAAAATATAAACTTTATTGGTATTCTAGATGTAAATTTATGTAGGTATTTTGTAAAAAATATATATAATATATTTATATATTATATTTTTGTAAAAAAATATAAACTTTATTGGTATTCTAGATGTAAATTTATGTATTTTGTTGTGAAATGCCTGATTTGCCATTGCTATTCTGGCTCAAATATAAAGTGGATTCTAAAGATTGTTTCAAAAAGCTGATTCGTGAGCATTTTACGAAAAATCTCTACCCATCTTCTAGTTAGGTAACCATCATTTCACTTTAAATAAATTATACTACATACTTTACACTTTTGATTTGTGTAGGTAAGCACCTACTTCAGTAATTATATTTTGCTTTTGTATTTCACAGTAGACATTTAAATTGATTCATCATCATCATCATCAGCTTATACCAGTCCACTGCTGGACATACATAGGCCTCCCCTAATGAGCGCCATAGCGCCCTGTCTTCAGCTTGCCGCATCCAGCATCTGCCAGCAGTCTTTCGCAAATCGTCATCCCACCTGGTCTGAGGGCGTCCTACACTACGTTTTTCGAGTCGCGGTCTCCACTCAAGAACACGTTTACCCCAGCGGTTGTCGGTTCTTCTTGAAATATGGCCAGCCCACTGCCATTTCAGCTTGCTAATCCTATGAGCTATGTCGATAACCTTGGTTCTCTGTCGGATGTATTCGTTGCGAATCCTATCCTTCAGAGAAACTCCGAGCATAGCTCTCTCCATAGCTCGCTGGGAAAAAAATAAATAAAAAATAAATTGATTGAATAATATTATTAGTTCATTAATACATCATTGTCAAGAATATTGTATAATTATTATAAGTACCTAATGCTATAGTTTAGTATTAGTTCAAAATCTGTAATTTAGACCTAGTTTTAGTTTTCTGTTTTAGAGTTATGTTTAAAGCACGCCTTTATTTTTATGTTGACCCTGAGTGGTTGGCAGGCAGAAAATGCCATCGGCATTATGCCCACCAATTGTGTACTTTTATAATTGTGTGCAATAAAGTGTTAAATAAATAAAAAATAAACATCTAAAGTAACTTGATGATATAATACTCCCTAAATATTTGATACTTTCATCCTACTATCGTGATTGGTTGTGCTGATGTTTTAACTATTTTGGCGTTATTTAGGTTTATTTTTAATGAAAATTATTTCCCCGCTAACATCACTTTTAATCTTATAATATTGATCTAAACGGAACAGCGTGCAGCGTGCAGCGTGCAGCGTGCAGCGTGCAGTCCTGACCGTTGTTTTTCTACACGACTTCTATCAAAAACATCTGAATTGAACTGTGGGAATTAATTTGGAACTACTGAACGAAATGTAAGTTAGACATTGTTTACTAGATCATCTTCCGATAACTGTTTTTCCTTATAACTTTTTTTTTGTAGTTTAGAATACGCTCCATGCTGCTGTTTTTCCCGTCAATAACAACTTGGGTCTCTTCAAGACAAGAGTGAATAGGTACCTTCTAGACCTTTGCGATGTATACATCGTCGGCCACATTGTCACTTTCCATCACGTGAGATTGTAGTCAAACAAAGACCTGACTATAAAATAATTATATATTGACCAATAACAACCACAGAACAACTCCGATAATGTTAAAGTTTTCTGATAAATCGGTCAAGCTAAAGCCTTATATTCCCGCTCCTTTATCGTCAATGGCAGGAATAGCGGGAGGAAGGGATTAGTTGCAAAGGGAATGTGGCAGTGGCATTAGTTTCTAATAAATGAGGAAAGTAAGCTGCGACCGCCGCCTTTATTAAATCTGCGCTGGAAGATGGAGTGCGGATAGAATTGCTTTAGTGTCTTATTTGGTTTCTTTTCATTTATTTTTGTTGATACTGCGTAGGAACTCACTAGCGGCTGGCCGTCGCATTTGAACTACCGCGGTTCAAATGTTGTTTGTAATTTGGTGTGTAATCACAAGCGGTTGAATATAAACCACTGGAAAAGCCGCTAGCCGCGTGATTATAGCGACCCCCGCGGTTAGCCGCCCCCGTAGGAGCGCCTAGTCTGTTTTGACCACAATTTTAGTGGAATTTACGGAATAAGAGTAGAGGAGGTACTGACATAAATTAAATTTTTAAGTTTTTGCTCAATATTTTGAAAGTTATTCTTTTTGCGAAGCATTGTCTCGTGTCAGGCATCTGTTCGACTGAAATTACCGTGAGCTGAGAGAAGCTACAAGGAACAAATGAATTAGCTATGAGTATGACTCAGGGACATGGTGAGTAGGTACGTACAAGTCCAGTACGTGTACGTACATGCTTGCTTACCATGACTTACACGGACGAGTCATACCAAAAAACTTTAAGGTACAAAACCAAAGTTAGTTATATGGCTGCTTGGTCTTAGGGTACAACCTACAGTAACTGTAGGTTGTACCTAAATGTTCTTTAGTGTGACTCGTCCGTTAGGTGCCCATTCCACTCATCCAATATCTTTGTCCAAGTTCTTTGTCCAATATGTGACAAGTTCGAAGTTCTGAAGTTCTTGGATGAAGGCCCATTCCACTCATCTAATATCTTTGTACAAGATCCATATATGTAAATTTCGTACTTGATTTGAAATGAAATTACATCACATCAGACTAATATTTAAAATGCGATAGTTTGGATGGATAGAAGGAAGTTTGTTACTTCTTCAAGTTGAAACTTCTCGGGCCAGATCTGGCTGAAAATTTGTATAGGTGTAGCTCTTGACCTGTAATAAATAATCTAAAAATTGGTTAAAAATGTATATAGAATTTGGTTAAAAATAACAATTTAACCCAAAAAAAATCAGTTTCCACGGGAAATAATTAAACAACGCGTGCGAAGTCGCGGGTAGAAACTAGTATTCAAAGCTTTGATCAAATATTGGTGTTGTTAATAAATCGGATGAAGTCATCCAAGTACTTTGATCAAATGTACATTGGACAAAGAAATTGGATGAGTGGAATGGGCACCTTATACAAATCGGCTCAGACGATGTTTCACGAGTTTTGAATTCGGCGTGAAGCGAACTTTAGGTGAAACTTTTCCTTTTTTTCTGTGATTTTCCATTTATCGGGTAAATTAACGAAATCCCGTTTCTCTTAACTTCACGGACCCTTGAGGGACTCTCCGGAATGAGGCCGTATATCGGAAGAACCTTATTTTCTCGTAAGATAAATCAATGCCCCCAGGGCTACATCCCTTAACGGCTGATACTGCCCTGATTTCCGGTACATTGGCCCATCAATCCACGCGGTGGAATCGCTTTCCATTATTTTGGGCACCTTATAGGTAAACTGCAATTTCTTTTCTCTTACCGAATTTTCGCTGGTCTCATAAGTATCAGAAAATACCTACTAATACGACGTCATAAGAACATAACGTGATTTGATGTAAGTAGATAGAAAACTTTACGTAATTCGTAGTGTGAAATAATTATGATTTTTTAGTCCGAAAACTTATTTATAAATAAATCTTAAAATATTTTTTTAAAGAATCCGTTTCAGAAACAAGAAAATAATCGCGAAACCCCGTAGCAAATATTAATACTCACAATATTGTCATGCTTTTGGAATAGAATAGTAAAAGAAAATAATTTATAGAGAGTTTAAATCGATACAAATTAATATAAATTGTTGATATTTATGAGATACCTGGGATACCATTTACCTCCCTGCCACATTTAATTAGGATCCTTTCGACCGTTTTTTTTTTAATTTTCTTTGATAAAACCTTGTCCTGATAATAACAAACCCAAAAAAAGAATGATCCAATTTGGTACAATCCAGTCTGAGCGCAGGCGATTCATTTTTATATAAATATAAATAGATAGATAAACTTTTTATTGGGTTCACACACAAGCAGCACAGGAAAAGGTAAAAAACACACATAACATAATTACTATACATTAAAATTAATAACACATAGTACACATATACATAGATTTTAACAGTCCCCAGTTTCACGTCAATGGAGCAACTTCTATCAGTAATGTTTTTGGCAGCCAGAGCCTACACTACCCGCTCCGATACAGTGCCCTATCCACGTGTGTTGTATAATTCATGTAATAGCTACGAAAGGGCGCATTACCTCACACTTAATTAGGTGCCGGCTCCCCGGGGTACGACTACTATGAGGGTAAATACAGGGTGATGTGGCTTGTATTACAATTAAATAGGTGCTTAGCTATTTAGGCTTGTGTCAGTTGATTTCTTGATTTCGTGAATTTTTCATGGAAATAAGTCGCATGGTTATGATTTTGTTCTTGAAGTTTGATAACGTATCAAAAGTTGAATTTCATATTTATTTCTCGAATAAACATACAATCAAGTACTCATAACACAAGCTCTGCTTAGCTTGGGGCTAGATAATGCTGTGTGAATTGTCCAGCATTTATTATTATTATTAAATTAAGAAACATCTTTTGTACTCCCCTATACCTAACCTAGGTAGTAGGTAGGTTAGGTACACTAGGTACGTAATCAAGCATCATCATTTATTTTACTTATCCCGTTCCCGTGAGAATTCCGGGATAAAATACAGCCTATGTGATATTCCATACTATAATCTATCTCTGTGCCAAATGTCATCCAGATCCGTTCAGCCGTTGAGTAACAAACATCCATCCATCCAAACTTTCACATTTATTTAATAATATAAATTATTAGTGTTGTTAATATAAAAAACTACAATTAAATAATTATAATACGCTTCCGACTGGTATTGATATGGATCAGTTGAGCTACCTGTAGATTGTTTGCAACAGTTTGCTGATAGCTCAATTGTTTCTATTGTAAATACTAGTTTTAACGTTTTAATTAAAAAAAAACTTAAACTCAAAATAACTTTATTTCTGCAAAAATAAGCACTTTGTTTGATGTGATGTGGTCATGTGGGCCCACCACGCCTACAAAACAGTAACCTGCTGTATAATTTATTACCACGATTATTACCGATATTATTACTGAGACACTCGGTGGCGAAGCGGGCGAAGAAAGAAAACAATCTTGAGAATGGCTTGAGTATAGGTATATATATTTATTTGTACAACCAATTTACATGTAATGTTTTTATCATGATTGTTAGTTTAATACTAAATCGTATTAAAATTATAAATAAAAATTACATATTATCAAATAAATTCAGCACAAAATTATATAATCGTACATCAAAAACACAGACTTTATACTGGCGGCTAGAATAGTTCTAGGAATTCGTCCACAGAATAGAAAATTCTGTTGAAAGCAGGGTAGACTACCATCAGATGTGACCATAGACATAGAATTTTTTCACTACGATGTGACAGTCTGGTAGTTGATAGTCTTATCTCTATGACACGCTATTTCTATTCAAAAGGTTCTGATCCACCGCGCTCCACGCATCGTAAGGACGACGTGCGTGGAATGGGAACTAGAGATCACGTTATTGATGTCGGAGTAGAGTAGGTACCTCTGGCTTAATCAAGAAGTCGCATTTGATTCAATCATGTGAGGATTTCTTGTAAACGAAAAGATTTCGTATTGATCTTGTATTGTATTGTATCTATGTTAGATAAGGTTCACCGGTTCTTGGTAAACAAGAGGCCAATAGCTCTTTCGAAGTATCTAAGTACTTAGAATAAGTATTATTATAAAATAAAATAATTCCCCAGATATATGTCAGATTCTGTTCCCCAAATTCTGTCGTCTAGGGTTGCTAGGTTGTAGACATAATTTTTTTCTCGAATCGCTTATTTAGGTATTTTATATTTTATTCAATGCCTTCAGAAATTATTTCAAGGATTCGAAAAGTGTCAACTGTCATTTTGACATTAGTTAACGAACCATTCGGTACCTTAGGATGAGAGCGATACAACGTGGATACAACTTACGGTTGTCTTACCCAAAAGCCTCGAACGCACTCTTACTGTCATAGATAAAATAAATGCTACTGTTGAGTATTGCTTACGTATAGATAATATATAAAGATAATATTCTAAAATATAAGTTTTTTCTTAACTCAATAAACATACCTACTTAATAGTTTTACGCGGGTCTGTATATATGTTTTATTATATACTACCTGCGGCCCGCGGGTTTGCACGCTTGGTATAAGGTTATTTATATCCCATAGGAACTGATTTATGGTATAAAAAGTAGCCTATGTTACTCTATATCCTTACAACTAACTCTATACCGAAAATAAAGTCGACTGGTTGCTTAGTTAGGGCGTGAAGGAAGGACAAACAAACATATTTTCCATAAGTACAATACACAAATTTGTATTTTTTTATTATAGGTACATAGAAAACGTATAGTACACTCGGAACAATATGTGGGGAATAAAAAAACAAAAAAAGGTTTGACTAAAATTCCTGTTGTAGGAATATAGGAATCGATACATCCGAAAATTTTGCCCAGCGACGAGATACATGAATTCAAGAATTTATTAATAAAATAATATTTTACACGTCAATTGTTAAGTTTCATAAATTAAACTACACTATAAATAATAATAATATATTTTTTTTGACCAAAAACAAGCATAATCACTTTGGAGATACATTAAGAAATTACAATTACAGGCAAGCTTGGTATCTACATTAAAGTTTTGTTCCATGGTAGGTAGGTATCTACACTAAGTCAGAGACTTGTACTGTAGATGGTATCTACAGTACAAGTCTCTGACTTCGAGTCTCTGACTCGTCCCTTCCACGTAAGTTTCATAACAAATTTCAGCTAATATATAAATAAATAAGCCAAGCCACTCGCAGAAGCTAGGTTCGTGAATGCCGAGTCTCGCACCCCGAGCCGAACCTGCGATATCGAGTTAATCACATATTCATGGACCCGAGACTGTAATTAATTGATCTTGTTCGTTGGCTGTCCTTGGTTTCCTGTTGCCTTTAGATTAACGAGGCGCCATCTAGTTATAGGACGTTAAACTTTAACAAACTAGGCAGGTACTTTCTGCTTTGTAGTGTTCCGTACCGAAAGGGTAAAATTGGACCCTATTTTTACTAAGACTCCGCTGTCTGTTCGTCTGCCTGTCTGTCCGTCTGCTACTAGTCTGTATTTCATGAACCGTGATAGTTAGACATTTCATAGATGATGTATTTCTGTTGCTGTTATAACAACAAATACTAAAAAACAGAATAAAAGAAATATTTAAGGGGGCTTCCATACAACAAACGTGATTTTTTTTGCTCGTTTTTATATTTGATGGTACGGAACCCTACGTGCGCGAGTCCGTCTTGCACTTGGCCGGTTTTTAAACTAAAGATAAACTTGAATTTAAAACGGTTCGATTCACGGTCCTGCAAGCAGTACTATAGTTAATTTGTTACTCTGTGCTGCAAGAAAAATGACATGCCGTTTGTTTGAATTCTTGTAAAAGGCTAAATTAAAAAAAAAACCCACTTACCTAGGTACCTATCATTTTAATCTTGATAGCAAATAATTTGTGCCTTAAGTTAAAACATTTAAAAAATATTGAATAACGTCGTACTTCAAAAGATAGAAAATCTATTACAGAGGTTCTTAACGGTAGAAAATATTTATAAAAAATCTTAGCAACGCGTTACCAAGCATTACGTAAAAGAAAACCCGCAAATACGTTTATCGCTTTGCAAATCTTTTAATGTCGGGCTCATATCTACAGAAATTTAACCTTTTACGACCTTTTCCACCCACAGAAATAAGCAACATTTGAGGAAAGCATTAGAGGTTAAAGGTCATGTTGGTTTCCATGATTCTCGCGATTTTCAACATATAAAGGTGCTTACAAACAACGAGCGTGTTTTATCAGTTGTAAATATTGTTATTGCGGTTTTCTTACAAGAAAAAATCACAGTAGCAAGCCATAGTCAAGCCGTGTGGTGCCGGCTTAAAATTTGCACCACCCCAACTCTTCCCGTGGGTGTCGTAGCAGGCGACTAAGGGACATACACCGGGGGGCGGGCAGCAGCGCCTCTTTCAGATGGATCTACCACCGAACTGCAATCTCCAACCCGCATGCACAGCGTGGGTATTATGGGCATTACTTCCATGAGATAAATATTTTTTTAAATTAAAATCTTTTGTAGGCTGCGCCCATAGAGTTTATAATAGTGAATAATATATGGCTACGCCTGTCTACGTAAGTTTTTCAGTTTATTTACTTAAAGTTTTTTTTTTTATATTTACTTTTTTATTTCATTGATAAAGAAACAAAATATCAAGTTTGTAAGCAGTAAGACATTACACAAAATAAAGGTATTTTTAGTAGAAATGTAGTATTGTAAATACCTAGAAAACATCCCTGATAAATAGGTACATTAATGCAGATCGTACGATACAAATATTTGTCCCGAGTCAGGAATCGAAGCTCCTGCGACGCAGGCGGATCTAAACTCACTACACCACAGAGGTCGTTAAATGTGAGCAAACTGAGTGCCTGTCCTCCTAAACCGCGAAATACTTTAATCCTACTTGGTTTGCTACATTTTATGGTCGGGTTGGATTAGGAAGGACTGCATGGACAACCTTTGTTTAGACAGGGCTTACTTTCCCCTACTTGTGCGGTAAGAGGCCATATTTAACCTAAAATCTTGTCTAAACCTTATAGGCACTCTGTTACCGACACTTTCAAATATTAAGGCTTCATCTTTCTCTAATTTTCACATTTAGAAATGTGATAAGTCTCCCGTCTCACAAAGCAAAAGTCAATATAATTCAATACATCAAAGTTATAAAAGACATTACTGATAAAGTTTTAGAAGACCTTTCTAGAACTAAGGGGCCCATTCCACTCATCCAATATCTTTGTCCAAGATTCCTAATTTGCGTAGGTAGTTGATTTCAAATGAAATTACATCACATCACACTAATATTAAAAATACGACAGTTTGGATGTGGTTATAGATAGATGATTGTAACTTCTTCACGCCAAAACTTCTCTACAGATCGGGCTAGATATTTGCATAGGTGTAACTCTTGACCTGAAATAAACCATAGGCTATAAATAGTTAACCTGTATACGTTTTCATAAAAACAACGCGTGCGAAGCCGCGGACACAAACTAGTAGCCAAATCTTTCATCAAATATCGGTGTTGCTAATAAATTGGATGAAGTCATCCAAGTTCTTTGATCAAATGTACATTGGACAAAGATATTAAATGAGTGGAATGGGCGCCTAAAAACCATAACCATAAACATTAACGAGCAAAGCGATTACACGTATCTAATTTTAGACAGAAATATAAAGTGGAAAAGGCAAATATAAGCTACGAAATCCAAACTATCGAGATTCGTATGCGCACACGATTCGTATACAGGGTGTCTCACTTCTATGGGATTCATGGAGGGCAGGTACCAGAAATATGGACCAGAGGATATTTTACCGAAAGGAAACATCCTTTATTTGTGGTGGACAAAGTGACCAAGCCGATTGCTGTCTTGTCATTGTCAAAGTTTATCTACAGACATTCAAAACCAGTGATTGATTTAATATTGATGGTCTCTACCATTCACTGGGGCACCTTTTTATAGTTGACTAGCGACCCGCCCCGGCTTCGCACGGGTACTATATTATGCATGTATTATACATATAAGCCTTCCTCTTGAATCACTCTATCTATTCAAAAAAAATCGCATCACAATCCATTGCGTAGTTTTAAAGATCGAAGCATACATGAACCAAGAAACAGCAGGAAGCGACTTTGTTTTATACTATGTAGTGATAAACCTTCGTTTGGACACTTACAGCCTGTATGTATCACAAAATCTAAAATATTTCATAAATTACTAAAGTGCCCTATCGCTTAAAATACACGTTAGTAGAATAATCAGCTTTTACTACGTATCATATTAATTATAAATTGTATAAATTAGCTCAAGATATCATCATAAATGATGATTCGCATCTTAAAAAGTGAAAACATTAAATGAGTCAGACTTTGAACGACCACAACCTATGTATCTATACTTATTTTAAGAACCTTGTTCTCATATAAGTGACATTCTAAAATTTGTCTTTTTGAGAATAAATGATAAAAAAAACTTATACGACAATGAATTATAAAATCCAGTCCGGTTTCCGAAACAGAAACGAACTAGCAATCCTACAGTTGCTTGGCGGTGATCCTCACCGTTTGACCTAACAGCCACTTTAGCCACTTAACGGGCTTCCCACCTCACTGGGAACGAGATAAGTCTACCTAGGTAGCATATTTACATTCGACTTTGTCAATAAACTCATAGAAGACTCAGATGCAGAAAGACTGGTCGTCTGGTGTCGGATTAGAATTTGAACTCCCAACTCTTCTTGCGGGTGTCGAGAGGCGACTTTGGCGCTTATTAATCCAATCCAATCCACACTGTTACCACCCAGCACAAAAAACGTATAATCCAATGCCTTATAAACAGGCGTGAGCAAGTTAACGCATTCAGTGTTCAGCCTTGTTGAGCGGTGGCGGTGTGCTCCGCCGCCGCCCTCACCGCTTCAAGGACTTGCAGATCAGATAGGCATATGCGACGTGCGAGGGTCATGAAAGTGTTAGTTTTAATAAGATAGTTAGAAGCTTTCAAGAAATAGAAAGCAGGATCTACGTTGAAACTTTTGGAGGAGGCTTTTGACAAAAGGTACATTGAGATATCTTCTAAGTTTAGTACATAGGTACCTAAAATTAGTCAGAAACTAAAAGCTCCAGGAACCAGGACTTAGATATTGGATGATGTTGTGTTGTGTCTTATTTCATTGTGAGTTCTGATTTCTGAACTTTACAACGAATATTTATCTGCATGACAGGATTGATCGGCCAGTTTGACACGCCGTCATGACAGAAAATAAATGGTCTCTTTAAACTTAACTTGAAGTAAATAAACAACGGACAATTGGGAAATCGTTCCTCTTATTTAATATACTACCTATATACATAAACGATCCTATCATTTATTAATCGTTTTATATCTCCATTGCTGTTGTTTCACAAAACAATATTAAAACAAAGCAAGTGAAGAACTTGTAATAACTTTGAACATTTTACTGTGAATTTTGGCAGAGAAACATTGTTTGTTTATGTAAAGCAGAGATGAGTCAGAGGCAAGTAACACGCGTGGGCTAAGGTCGACCGGTTGCTTCAACTACCTACATCTATAGATACTACCTATCCACCTATCCATCCGTACAGGTGGTTCCATTCTCAAGGGATCAAACGGAGTCAGGTGCGGATCCAGCCCTCAAAATAGGTCGTAGACAAACATGGCCCAAAAAGCAGCATTTGCGACTCAGACTCTTGCCCGAAAAGCGTTAAATTTTAAAGGCTTTTTGATGGTTGGCAAATTTATGTTCCTGTGTGATTTATTTGACAGCAAGTTTTCTTATAAATAGTTTTAACTTAAAAAAAAAACAATGCAGCTCTAATTTATGAACTGAAATCGCAGAACAATGAGCAAGAGAGACGTTGATATGAGTGATTTATATTTGCATAGATCCCTCTTCGTCAGATCATCTATGTAGAAATGAGCTGGTTATCAAAGACCAGCTACGAACGTGGACTAAAGGGAAAATAACTGGACATGTTCTCCACTGATGATGACTCATGTACAAGCAGCAATGGAACATCCTGTATAGTGGCAGGTATAACGTGGGACATCGCGCGCGTGATGTAATACTAAACAAAGGTTCCTCTTCATTTCGAAAATTACATTTTAATTCTACATTCACACGGCTTGGTTAAATAAATAGAATTTGTAATCTAAAGTTGTGCAAGTGTCTTACATCTTTATCTAAAAGAGATAAATATTATGTAAAGTAGCTATGATTTTGTATGAGAAAATCCCCACGTTTAACTTGCCGCGTTTTTTGTGACAGGTGGTCGGAAACTAAAGGTACGTATACGTACGTACACAAAGCGGACAGAAGGATCCATTAAAACGGTCCTCCGTTTTAACAGATCCTTCGCTACTGTAAACAATCGTTTCCTGGATCTGGATGCTGTCGGGTGTGTGAACTTGCTTTTACAACTACATACGCCATCACGGATCCTGTAAAGCGGATGCTGTGTGAATGCGCCCAAAGCCGAGTTTCAGCCCGCGCGGCTTCGCAGTTCGCTCGCGTTGTTTTTATGGAAACGTTTAATAGGTAATTTTTTAACTAGGGACTAAACCACCCCATTTTAAACGAGGTTTTATGCAACCTCTCCTCTTTCGGGAGAATAAACTCCCGAGCGCGCGTATCGCAGGAGGATGACAAGAAAGAGTTATAATGAGTCGTTTTGGCCCGAGTCAAAAACGATACTTCGAAGTGAGAAACTAAAACAATCGAAACTTACCTCTAATAGATATTGCACACAGTTTTCACTTCTTTACATCACGAAATTCACATTAGTCTTTAAATACCATATTTCAAGTGATTTCGACCGCAACAGATACAATCACATTGTCTTATTTCTTTGCCATTCTGTCCATTTGCATACTATTAATATATTTTCGCTTGATGGCATTTACAATCAAATGAGCCAAGTTCATTTTCAGTTATATTCAAATTTGTAGTAAACAAATATTCCAGAGATTTCGCGCAAAGTTACTACCTACACACTCTACACATTCTACCATTCATGAGGCGCAAATATGCAGGTCTCGACAGAACCGACGCATTTGCTCCCCTTGGTGTTGAGACCCTAGGTCCATGGGGTACCGAGGTTCTCCGGGTAATAAAAAAATGTATCTGAGCGTCTGGTCGAAGCGACGCGTGACCCGAGAGCTGGTGAGTATCTGGCACAGCGTATCAACCAGCATTGCCATGCAGCGAGGCAATGCAGCCAGCGTCTTGGGCACGCTTCCGACTGGTATTGATATGGATAAGTTGAGCTACCTGTAGATGGTTTGCAACAATCTGCAATTAGCTCTATTGTTTCAATTCTAAATATTAGTTTTTATTTAATTCTATCATTTGATTGTGATCAGTAATATTCCTTTGGGTTAATAAAAGACTCCTTTTGATCAAACACTTAAAACAAACACGTTTATCATCGCGGGCAACACCGCGGGGCGCAGCTAGTTACGCAATAAATGTCACAATGAACCTACGAGCGAACCATTCCGTCACTAAATGCCCACCATTGCCGGCTGTGGCTAACCACAACCACTTTCCTTTACCAGACTCGATTACTTTCTACTTCGGGATGTTTGGCTAGATATTAGATAACGCAGGTTTGCTATTAAGGAACTTGCTTTACGGAAGCCAAAACTTGTTGTACATTTGTACAGCTTCAATAACACGTTTTCTTGGAGTGAACGTGCTCTTGACTGGAGACCGAGACTCGGCAAACGTGGTGTAGAACGCCCTCTGGCCAGGTGGAATGACATGAGAAAGACTGCATGCAACTGCTGGATGCGAAAAACTGAAGACAGCGCTATGGCGCTCATTACGGAAGGCCTATGTCCAGCAGTGGACTAATATAGACAGATGACGATGATGATGATAAAATACAGTGTCTGTAATTGAGACACACACAGTTTTTTGACTTTTGAATACTTACCTAATTTTGATAAAGTAAAACTGGCGCGATTGTCTCGTTTTATAATGAGCCGTTTTCAAATATGACAAATCCCTATTTACAGACTTACTACATAAGAACTCAATAAATGGCAAAGACCTTTCAGTAGGTATCGTTTATGTTTCGTTCTATTTTTGTGGTATCGTGCTCGTGGTATTGTGGATCTACATCTTTATGTATATCAAAGTAAACACCATCTTTCAGTATAGTCGAACTATTTTTGACATTAACTTGGACAAAAAGTTGAAGCGAATAAAATCAATAACATCAAAATAAGAAATACTTATTTCGATAATAACATAGACATAGAATTTTTTCACTATGGATAATAATGACTATTTATAAACCTGTGTTTATAGTATTAAATTTGACTTGTCTAAGTGCTTATTTTGTAAGCCTAAAGAAATAATGTTATTGACTTTGACATTACGAAACTTCAACTTCTTATTTCATGGCTCGCTGTGACATTACGAAAAAGTCTTATTGAAGTGCCTTCGGTGACATGACTCAGACTCAAAAATCTAATAATCAGTTACTTATTAACAACAAGAGAGACACCTGCTTTAAATAACCGAGGTATACCCCCCCCCGCGGAAAAAAGTACTAGGCTATCTTCCCCCTACCCTTCTGAATCGTGTTTAGGCGGACCATTCTTTGTTTGATCTGTCCCCTCGTGACTAAAAGGGACCTTTCAATTAATAAAAGTGTTATCTGTCCCACCGTTACAAGATGGGGGCAGCTGGTTTTTTTTTAACTGTCCCTTAGGGGGACAGAACAGGGGTACAGGTGGGCATCATTCTCACAAACTAAGTTGATTGATTTTTACTCAACAATACCTACAATACAGGTTATTGCACACCAAGAAAATACAAAAAATTAAAAAATTAATACAGGAAACGATCGAAAAACAGAGTTGCACAAGCGATCTTATCGCTTAGAGAGAACTCTTCCAGACACCCTTGGGATGGCTCAGCAGTTAACTCAATGTCACCGAAAGAAGCTTGTCTCTTGTTTCTTTCAATAACCTATGTCGAGACACGTTTATCAACAATATCCGTCTTCTTTATGTCAGAATGCCTTTCATTTATGATTGACTGTAAATAAGTTATTGATATGCTTTTGCGTTACACAATTATTGGAATAAGGTGATCCAAGTCGTCAGCTCGTCAATAATCCGGTATTTTATCATTTCTGAATTCTGTGAAATTGATTTCGCTAGCAATATTATTACCTACGTATGTATGTAGATTTGCGACCAAATCGACCTATGTAGGTAACTAAGGCATTTGTTGATAACCAATGCTAAAATCAACATGATATCAAGAAATTCCAAGTTAGTGGAACAATATCAACAACTAACCAACTCGAGGAGGTTGCGGGTTCGATTCCCGCTTCGGGACAAATGTTTGTACGATCTGCAAATATTATATATAGTTTTCTATGTATAATAAAAAATATCTATTTTGTGTACTTACCTACTGTGTTATATTAAGTATAAATATCAATACAAGCTCTGCTTAGCTTGGGGCTAGATACTGCTGTGTGAATCGTCCAGCATTATTTATTTATTTGTACTTATTATTATTATTTAGTTTAAGCATGGGTTCATAACAAATGGACAATGGTAATTTTCTTGTAGAACCTAAGATATTCAATTAAACATTTTTAATTACGCAATTGATTTTCCTAAACCTTCATGCGAAGCTAAATATTAAAGTCTACGAGTCAATTATATTATAACAAAGCAAAATGAACTCTACCTCCAGTCATTGTATGTTCAGTAAATTGGATTAAAACTTTGAAGTTCAACACCTAATCTGAACCGTTGATACCGTCGAAGTGGCCGAAAAGTGATTAAACGAGTCCTTTGTCCTGAAACCGGACTCTACGCCCTACTGTAACCGGAGAAGAGTGAAATTATAGGGCGACGGCTTTTATATTGTACGGCTACTGTTTTTTTTGTTTATTGGAACAACTGTGAAAGCTTTTAGAATTTATATAACATAGGTACGTACCTACTTTTAGTTAACTATTTTAGTAACTGCGTTTTGTTTTTAATCCTCTCTTAAATAGTCACTTTTTGTTTGGATTTTCAATAATAACCTAACAACGTACGTAACTCTTTAAAAATGAACTAAAGGAAGTAACATTATCCAACCTTAGCTAAAGGTGTGTCGACGTTAGAAATTTCCAACAATTAAGCCTTAGATGGAAAGAAAAAGCAATTTTCTCATCGTTAGTCCCTCAAAGGATTCTTTCCTCTTTAAAAAAAAAGATAAATGACAGAGCCAATATGAAACCGTAATCCTCTGAAAATTATATTAACACTAGCGGTCCGCCCCGGCTTCGCACGGGTACCTATTCGAATTTTTCTCACCTTTTAAACCTTCCCTAGACCTCCACGAATAATTCAAGACCAAGATAAGATAAATCCGTTCAGCCGTTGTCGAGTTTTAGCGAGACTAACGAACAGCAATTGATTTTTATATATATAGATAGATTACGTAGAAATACTTTGATAGAATATGGCTGTCAAGGTAATACACAGCCATATTCTTTCAAAGTATTCCCATAAAAACCATTTTCGATTTACGGAATCTCGAGTGAAATATTTCCAAAATTAACCCTGATTCTCGCACTTATCGGAAAATGTGGACAACCAAACGCTTAATTTTGTGGAAATAAAATGGCGACAGTAAGCCGTTTTCATTCATATATACCCGCCGTCCATCGGTCGGTCGTTCCGGCGATACGGTCTGCGTTTGAACGTGGAACGCCGTTTCTTTTTTCGCAGCAATTTAGGTGGCATTCGGAGCGTGGGCGTTTTTCAGCCAGTTTTAATCGGTGTTGCCATTTTAGAAGCAAGGGGAGCTTTTAATTTGTCCGACGACGATGCTATTTCGTTTTTGCGTAATTTGGCCGTTTTGTACAGCGTAAAGCTGCAAAAACCGTTGTTTTTATGTCGCTCGCATGCGGGGCAGGTGAACTTATTTTATTAGTTTACAACGAGGACTCATATACACGTTTTCTGCTAATCTTGCGAATGTTTCAAAGGGCTTTGTTGATAAAAAACAATGCTCTTGCTTTTCTACTTACAAAACTTTTGTTTACATTTTACAAACATTGGTCTTAAAAATATGTTTTCGTCCTTCCAGATTCCAGACATGATGGGATGACGTAAGCCATGCTGCTGCAGCAGGCGTCTTCATCGCCTGGTCCCAGCGGCACAGCCAGTCCCAAGCACCCCCAGAGCCCTCGACCGAACCGCAGCCCCAGCTTCGGGCCCCGACTCACCGGTAGCCCTAGCCTGAGCGATGGCGCGTCAAGTTCCAATTCTCCCCGATTGGGTGCCAGTCCGAAATACGGAAGCCCGAGATTGGGGGGTAGTCCAGGGCTGGGAAGTGGCAGTCCAGGGCTGGGGAGCGGGAGTCCTGGACTGGGGAAGTCAGCGGTGGAAGACGAGGCGGCGTTGGAGAGGCTCCAGACTGAGCTGAAAGAAGGGTGGACGGTGCACACGGGGAGGGATGGACGACTTTATTATTGCAAGTAAGTGGAGCTTTATTGATTTCTTGGGCCTTGCACTATGTCACTCATTAGGGGAGGCCTTTGTCCAGCAGTGGATTTACGTAGGCAGATGAAAATAATGATTTTGAGAGCTTTCTTGGATCTATAGAATAAAATAAACATTTATTTCAACACAAGTACAAAAAAGTATAAAACAAACTAACTAGAAAAACTAGAATCAGTAACTTCGACGTAAGCTGCACGAAAAACCTCATTTGTCATGCACAAAAAGGTCGTACAAATTTGTTTGCTCTGCCTCACAACTACTCACAAGAGCCTGCGCTGAAAAGGGGTTGACTCAACTTGTTCTGGACATTTTACGCTCAGCGTTGTTTTTCAGCCAAGGATAGACGATGCCAACTCAATAAATGAACAGAAATGTTTCCAAAAGACAAACGTAAAAAAAATTAAACGACAGAGTAGCATTATGAACGTCTTATATACTTAGACAATTTAACCCGCTTTATATAGGATAATCTGTATACAGTCGAACTGTAAATGACTATCATTTATGAAATAGGCTTCGAGCTATGAGTTGATTATCCGGTCCTGTTTATCAAAGCTGTTAATGCATAATGTTTGTTATACCAGATAATTACTCTCACGATATATAGCTCTTGTTGTTGATGTGTTTACTAGAGTTGTAAGACTAGTCAGTTTGTACTAGGTTCATCATAACACGATCATTGAATTTTTTTTTGTCAAATAGTTTGGGGGTTTTGCCATAATTACTAGGTAAGTGGATGGATTATCGCAGTGAAGATGATAAAAGACGAGAATCTCTTCTTCTTCCCTCCTTTCGTACCTGTTTTAGTCGGCTCTTAAGACATCCACGAGCTGATTTTGGAGGGGTCGAATCAAACGACGCAACCACTATGGCTTCAACGAATCACAGGATTGCAATACACACCTGCCTTGCAAAAGCTTGGCTGATACCTACTGATGATCCTTGTAATATAGATCTACTAGATATCACCAAACAGATTCATAGAAGGGCGCAGCCGGCGGTATAAAGTCTGTGTTCAAAGACATCAACTACAACACCTAAGTATCAAGGTATTGTTGCAGATTGATGTCTATTCTACATCAATCCGCAACTATACCTTGGTAAAGCATCAAAAATTGCAATGTTTTTTGGGCGTATTTTGAAGTTACACAATTTTTGTCTATTCCTATTGTTTGGTTGTTGATTATAATGAAAGGTTCCGTGGTGACAATGGCAAGCCCGTTCAACATTTGCTGACGTCAATATTTTCCCGCCTTTGTTCGATTAGGGCTGTCACTCAGTTGTTTGTAATAAATGAAGGCAAATTTATGTAATTTATACTATTATATTGGAGTTGTATCGGGGCCTGACTACATACCTACCTACTTACATAGTGTTTTTATCTATCCATTTCAATGATGTCACAAAACCTTTAAACAAAGCTAATATAGGATAAAATAATACCTATTCTAACTCATCAAATGTTAGGGTTTTCTCAACGTTATTATATCCTGCTTGCAAATAATATTTCAGTACAAAAACTAAGCAAACGTATTCAATTTAGTGACGGCAACCCTAAATTCAACATGGCGGCATCATTCACTATTGCGCCTTCATTACACGGATTGAACGAGACAATGTAGAGATATCCGCTTGGAAATTACGAACGGATCCACACCCATGGCACAGCATAACACATTACTGTACTCGTACGGAATAATGGAATTGTAATAGGTAATTGTTGTTAGGCTGTTGATCTGACACATCGTGAGAAAGAGATACACAATGACTATCTTTGTCTGCCTATAAGTCCTTACTTATCTTATGTTGCTTTTACGAGATATATTATCTCTTGTTCCCAGTCAAGTAAGAGATTTAATGACATGTTTCTCCTCAACCATAGATATACAATTATACAGTTCGTTTTTGCACTCTTCTAAAATGTAAAGGAAAACATTCAGCCAATACAACACCTGTACCCACCTATTCACAAAGTTTATCAACTTCAATAACACAGAAGAACAAATTAATTACCGAAGTTGCACGCTCACTTCGCACAGAGATAATTTACGTTTGTACTCAAAAAGCAGAGGCTGCAACATTATTTTGAGAAAATTAACAGTCTTTGTGGCAACACACAAACACGAAGCACACTTATTTATCGTGGTAACACTAAGCAGAGCTTCGAAGGAAATGAACTCGTGATTTTAACGAATTTTGCAATGGTAATTTTGTAACCGTGCCTAACATCTAAATAAAATTTTCCGGTGTAAAAAGCGCAAACTGAATTTTGTTAAAGCAAGTTTTTAATCTAGAAACAATTTTTTTTTACAAAAAGCTGCTTGCGTCTCTTGATACTGATTGGGATTATTTTTTTATGATTGGACTATTTATGCATCTAGGATTTAAACATTCACCAAATTAAATCCAAATGCATATAGTTGTTGGATGGCGTATGTGTTAGGACTGGATGGAAGACGACGACCGAGCAAGATTTTAATATACATAATATGTACCTACCTATGGTAGTTCCTGGTTTAACATTGTTATAGTATTAACGCTTTCACTGCCCAGTCATTGCGGTGAGACCCGAGTCACGCCGTATTACGTAATCCCGGAACTTGAAATA
The DNA here is from genome assembly GCA_946478455.1 of Eupithecia vulgata. Classification (NCBI taxonomy): domain Eukaryota; kingdom Metazoa; phylum Arthropoda; class Insecta; order Lepidoptera; family Geometridae; genus Eupithecia; species Eupithecia vulgata. The sequence continues at coordinate 1,701,860 of OX297869.1, read as the reverse complement.
CCGATCGCGCCGCACTGCCGCCACAGAAGGAAAACCTCCAAGTGCGTTTTGGGCAACGAAAGTGTCAAGAACGCAAATTATGATCTCCAAAATGTAAAACAAAAATAACCAATATAATAAGATAACGTAAATCAAGGGTGCTTGAAGCGGGCAAGTTATGCTTTTATGCGTTTTTCTATGAAATAAGACGTTTTCCATGAAGCGCTTAAAAGATCCCTACTCTAGGTAGGTACTCCCTATTTGTTTGTTAATCATCAAACTATTCAAGATTAATGTTCTGCCCCAAAATAGACACAAACCGAAATAAATTCAAACTGGCAGGGTCATTCATCAGCACCTTGTGTCGAACCTTGGAATGAAAGGGTTCCTGCCGAACCGAGGCATCGCTCGCCACTCTGTCAGTTATTACTTTAGTCCGCATGAGTGACGGAGCCCATTTAGATTCAAATCCGACCGTGTAACGTGTGAAATCGATGCCTTTGCGATATTTAGTAACGATATGTTCTATCAATATGCAGAAAAACTGTTTTACGATTCCGACATTCCGTGGCCAGCAATGGATAGGATTCGTGGTTTGTTCCCATTCGTCACCCTGATCAGAACTTTTTTTCCCATCTGTCCCCCTAAGGGGGACAGATGGGAAAAAAAGTTCTGTCTGTCCCACCGTTGCAAATAGGGGGACAAATAGAACTTTTTTTTATTTAAAAAGTTCTATCTGTCCCCTCGTGACTAACAGGGGGACAGATAGCGGTTATACACACCTGTCATAGAAACAAAGTAATCGAGATAGCTCAAAGAATTATCAAGCTGAAATCTCAGTGACCGGCCATATCTCATGGAGAAACAGCAGCCGTTGCTATTGGAGGAAAAAGATTATTGAGTGATCAAAAACCTAAAACAAAAAACTCCAAAAAATATCAACAAAACGCCTTCCTTAAAACGTATAAATAAGCGAAAGAGGGTCTTCGCAGTCGGGTAAAGATATAATAAAGAATAGACCGCTTACAAAACGGCCGAAATATCGCGAACATCAAAGCAAAGTGTATCGGGCAAATGGTACAATGGCCACAAGCTTACAACATCTTTTCATTTCACTATCGATATTCCACCGACCCACATCTGTCAGCGAGCAGAGCGCGTTTCCATTATCTGATACGTCTTCCAACAGTGACACACGGTACGATCTCTGCGCCGGTTCGCCATGCTGCCGTCTCGGATTCAGAATATTGGTTTTTAGCATCTTGATTTCAAATCTTTTGCAAATCGGATTCGTTTCTGGCTCCTGAAAAGAAATTACAATTTATTTATTTTTGTTCATTGTTGTTTTATGATTCTCTTCTACAAATGTTCATAAAAACTTTCTGGAGACAAAATCTAAGCAGACGAGGAACTCTATCTAAAGAACGTAGTGTAGGACGTCCTCCGGCCAGGGAATGACGACCTGCAAATGACTGCTAGCAGATGCTGGAAGCGGTTTTTTTTTCTTTTTTGCAAAACGCCTCATTCGTGTCAGTTTCCCTGGTAAAAAAATAAATTCGTACTACAATGAAAACAAATAATGCGTAGAAGCTTTTATACTATCGTGTTTTGATTTATGAGCACGTTTTAAGTCTGTGTTTTAAAGGAGTTATTACGTAAACTGCGGGAGTGGGAGGGGGAGGGTGTGGGATGACATGTCGATGAGGGGAAGAGTTCAGAACAAGTATTATAATGGCTTAAAGTACAATTTAAAGGTGTCAACACACTCAACACCGGTCAATGATGTGGAGTTATAAAACTGGGTGAGCAGTTTTCTGTACATAAATATGAGTTTTGTTTCTGCAAGCGTTTTCATCCACGTTGCTTTTATGGAAACAAGGTTATTTCCATCCCGTGGTCACTGATTTGTAGTTTTTTCTAATATAAGTGTTTTTCTAGGTTTTTTTAGTGTTTTTTATTTACCAAGAAAAATCTACGCAAAGTCCGTTTAGCGCAATCCGTTTAGTAGTTTTGATGTGAATAAGCAACAAAAATACATTCGTATTTTATGATATTAGTATCATTTTGTTCCTGTATAGTTCAACAGTCTGCAGTTAGCTCAATTGTAAGTAGTTTTCATTTAATTCTATTATTTGAGTGTAATTTTCTTTCTTAATAATCCTGTATAGTGAGTAAATTTTGTCATCAGTTGGTAGATGTTTCAATCTTAACCTCTCTGTGACCTAACAAAGTCAATTTCAACAACATCCATTGCTGAGCTGAAAATTCAGGGCAAGCGGTATCCCCGATGATTGGACAACCCCTCAGCCATTCAAGCGCTTCAAATCGCTGACGTGATTGTGAGCCGCTATCTATGGACCGCGAACTTTGCGCTTTCAATAGCTCGTTGGATAGTTCGCAGAATTTAGGGGCTGTGACTAAATTACTCGAAATGAGCAAATGTGATGAACAGAATAATCTAAAATGTCATGTATCTTCTAATGCTAATGTACATTTAGAACCGTTTCATAAATTACATGTCTATCATTATCTATAAAAAAATAGACATAAACAGCTGTAACTTTTGATTGCGTTGACTTAGAAGTTTAATTTATATCGAGGCTCCAAGAAGTTACGAGCCTGCGTATATGATGTGAGTATCAAGTCTATAACTCCACGCGTTTCTGAGAAAAGATGGTTGACAGACGGACAGACGGACAACAAAGTGATTCTATAAGGGTTCCTTTTGAGGTACGGAACCCTAAAAAAGGCAAGAGTCTTTTAAAGTCAAGGTCTAACCATTCTATCAATTTATCCGTGCAAATAGCACCGTACGCAATATCTACAGTTTCTTTCATCTATGGACGGTTCTGCGACACCCAAAGATCCTCGGATCCTACGAGGTATACTAGAATCTTTGGCGACACCAATACCTATGTCATAGTAAAGTGATTGGTTAGTAGAATTCAGGTCCTGCCTCAACCTCCACAGCCTTTAGTGGTCCACTGCTGGACGCAGGCCTCCCCCTGATAATTGCCTTATAAGTTTTCATCTAATGGGGGGTAAGGCCCATAATTTCCACGCTGGGAATGTGGATTGGGGATCGCAGTTTGGTGGTAGATCTATTCTGCAAGAGGCGCTGCCGTCCGCCTCCCGGTGTAGGTATGTCCCTTAGTCGTTTCTTACGACACCCACGGGAAGTTGGGGTGTTGCAAATTCTAAAAAAAGGGCCTGATTAACGCTAAATTATTTTAAGCTACCAAATATGGCGCAACACCATCTTAAATCTCCTAACAGCTCTTACTTGAACTTCTGTTCAAATCTCGTGTTACTAAACATGCGAACTAAACTATGGTTTAATTAAAGGTACTTAACACGGCTAAGTCCCGCGCGAATATCTTAAACCTCCCGAGCTCTAATGGAATGTTTCAGCGAACTTTGACTGGTGACTACTTAGGTACGCTCAGGGGCCAAATTTTGCTAAGCAATAGCTTTACTATGAAAATAGTATAGTTGCGGTCTGGTCTATAAATGAAATAAAACGTCAAGTGTGAGTTGGACTCGCGCATCAAGGGTTCCGTACAAACTTGTACTCGTAAGCAAAGAAATCGAGCCAGGCCCACAGTTCACAAAAAAATTCTTACTTGATCACAATTACACAAAGGATATTTTAAAATTAACGGTACATACATTTTTTTGATTACTATGAGACCTTGCTTCTTGCCAAATTGCATGATTCTAGGTTAACGGGAAGTAAACTATAAGTAGGTTTTGTCTCCATGTGATTCCCTTAGAAAATTAAAAAAAAAATGGCTTTAACTTTTAATTGCGTTGACTTAGAAGTCTGATTTATATAGCGGCTCCAAGAGGTTACGAGCCTTAATATATGATCGAGAAATAGAGGGTTGACGAACGAACAGACGGACAAACAAACAATAAAGGGTTCCTTGTTTCCTTTTGAGGTACGGAAAACTAAAAAATCATCTATGGACGATTTTTTATACGACGATTAAATACACACTAGCTCTGCTAATCTTGGGGCTAGATGATGCTGTATGGATTGTCCAGCATTATTTATTTATTTAAGTAGTACGTTTCTATTTGCCCGGATAGATTGTAGAGTGGTTCAACCTTGACACTTAAGACATGCTCTCCATCCATCTGTAGTTTGCCATATTCAGTAATTCTGAGACTATACCATTGTTATGGTGAAGGGATTATAATTTCGTGGAATCAGGGCCCGGATGTGGTGTTGTGTCATACTTGGTTATGTGAATGTGTGATGGATGACACTTCCGCCAGGGTCTTCTCTTGCTTTGCTGATATAGATTTTCTTAGTGACGTCATAACTTGTGGTTGTGACAGACTATGTTCGATGCTTATAGACTTTCCAATAATATTATTAGCTATCACTTGGATGTTGCAAGATTATCCTTTTAAATATTTTACTCAAACATAGCATGTTATCTGCTGATCCTTCTTTAAGCAAAGTCGACCTTTCTGTCCTACCCGATTAGGTACTTTAATTTTTAATACGTTACTTTTTGCATGATACGTTCTAATCAATTTTCGTGAATAAATGCGAAAATGAACCTGTCAAGCTATATACGAAAACGAATCCTCCATTTCAATTTAAATTAAAAAGTTATTAAAAGTTATACACTCTTTACCTTTACAATGGTGCTTACATTAGGTAGCCATACAGACAAAATACAGACAAGACAGGAAACAATCAAGGATTATTTATTTATATAAAAATAGGTATCTAGGTAAATTAATAAATACATCCTTGTACTAATGGGTAACTACTTCTTTGAAAACATGATCCATTAATAGATGTTAACAAGAAGCTCTTTGACTTTCCGTAAGACGCTGAGGATAGGCAACGTCTCACGTGAGAGGTTGGGAATAACCCAAGTATGCGAACTATTTTATTTTTCTTTATTGTGATTTTTATTATGTACACAACGACTAAGCTTGAAATTGCTGTAAAGTGACGTCTATGATAAATTGATAAGATAAGATAACTAACAATGAACTAGGTATTATGTCAGCATCATCATCGTATTATTTATTTTAATTATTTCATCAACTAAGTTCTACGCCACTGCCACCACAACTGGTTTTATTATGTTTTTTAAGTATTAATTTTTATCTTAATTTTAAGCAATCTGTTCTCTCTCTCTCTATGTATTGTTTAAGATTATAATTATGATTTATTTACGTTTTAACTTCAAATTCCTTCATATTTACACTGTTTCAGGACAAATACTAATCCTCCGGAAATAAATTTTTAGCTAAATAATCACCAAAATCAATCCAAAATTGACGGGGCGAACAGTCCATAAAAAACATATATAGCCCACATACAAATAGAACGTCCTTTTGTCGAAGTGAGTTAGTAGATGGCGCTAGTAACATCGGTTCTAATCGGTGCCATATTGGGTCGCCATATTGCTTTAAAACTTCTGTAATTGGTTGTATTCATAAAGCAGTTTGTATTTCTTACAAAACAATCGTTGAACTGCGTAAAGTAAAGCGACCTGTGCAGCTATATAGAAACGAGCTCGGCTAGCTAGAAGGTAGACGCGGTATCGAGTGGCTTGTATTCATTAGCTGGTGGCCTGCGACGTTAGTTTCGAGACAGACTGGGCTCTCTAACTACCAGCTTTATTCCTGTGCTAATTGCATTGCAACCGCTTCCCACAAAGAATCACATCTATCTATTTTCCAATAGAAGCACAATAAGGTTTGCAGAAAGCTAGTATTCTTACTTGAGTTTTACCAATTAGGTATAAATAAATTGTTATTACCTTATTACGTAATTAACTATAAACCGACTTTTAATTCCCTGGTATTTACACTGTTTTTGTTTTTATTTTTGAGGACACTATATCTATTGTCGTTGAGGGACTTATTCCCCGTGAATAAAAATTATTGTAACCAACCCGTGGTCATACTTTATACAAAAGTGAAACAATTTAAAATTTACTGAGAGATAGATATAGTATAAACAAAAAACAGCCGAACATAAACCTCCTTTTTGTTTTTCTTCGGTTAAAAATGTGGTTCATTACGCATATCCGATGTGTAGTTATCCGTATTTTTTGACTTCGCACGTATGTGTGTTGTTTATATGGAGCGTTTGAAGGTTATTTCTATATCCATGGAAACAGATTTAGGTATGGGATAAAAAGAAGAACAACGTACATCTAGACCTATATATCACAGCAAAATTTTAACCCGATCAGTTTAGTGAAGAAACCATCTATCAAAACTGTCGCTCTTATTATAATGTATTATTGTCTCGGATAAAGAGTTATTTATTATTATTACTAGCTGTTGCCTGCAGCTTCGCACGCGCTTTTCAAGTACCCTATGTCCGTCCCCGGGATACCATTCACTTCCCTGCCTAATTTCATTAAGATCCGTTCAGCCGTTCGGCGTGATTGAGCAACAAACATCCATCTATCCATCCATCCATCCATCTAAACTTTAAGGAAGTGACATCAATTTATTTAAGCAACTACTAAAGTACCAGTATCATAATAACACCGTTAAAATTCCAACCAAACCCAATTCACCTAACTTGTAAATCGTGTATGTTCTCCACTCACCCTTGAAAAGGTCGAAACGACACGCTAAAGTTGTTTCGATAATCGCTTTACCGCCCCGATTTCCCCTTTCTTTGTTCCCTCCCCAACTCCTTACCTCTCCAATATTTCCTTATTACCCATACGAATGTAATACGCAGATAATCTTATCAGTACTTCATCTGTATCGACCGTGTGTAACGTAAATTTCTTCACCCCGTTTAATCTAAAGGCTGGTTTAGTCAGACCGAATCGATCTCCTGTCAGGCTTCGATTAATACCAGCATAATTGCCTCTCACTGAGAAGCTACTCGAGGTATTCCGATGGGAGAAGTTTTGTTTCCGGGAATAAAAATCTTTTATTACTTGACTTTTATCATTTGTTTTCTTACTGGGATCTCGCTAAAGTTATTCCTATTTTAAAAATACTCTTTTCAAAATCATGGAAATGACCTTAGTGGAATAGAGTAGGTAACTGTTTTTACCTAGTACCTAGTTCTAAAACTATGTATTGCAACGTTACAGCTAGTTATTATCAAAACTACATCACTAGAAACTTTTTCTTGGCAGGTGCTCCAGCTGGGAATAAAATCGGTGCTCCTAGATAGGTGCTCCAAAAAATCGGTACTCTAATGGGAACACTTCACGCGTTTAACCATCTCTTTAAAAAAAAAATCTTAACTATAAGCGATGGTCGTATGTTCCTGTTATTCGTAGAACCTTTGCAAGCTGCATGCATCTATTGACTGAGGTATACTATCTAGAATTCTACATAAATCTATGCTATAAATACATATTATCTTTGGTCTTGATTTCCGATATTTAAAGTTGGGAATGAAGGGGGATGGGTAATGTCAAGCGGGAGGGATAATTTACCTATAAAATATCTAGAAAAATACCTCCTTTTAATATCGGTAAGTCAAGACCAAAACGTAAATGTACGTTCGAGTATTCATGAGAGAACTTGAAATTATAGTTTTATTTTATAACTAATTAAAAGGAACCTCGTCGCTCTGTGAACACCATCATCGCCCGGAAATTATGTTGCTAGTTGTACTTTATAGTGAACCAATTAATAACTTTTTTTTCGTTCTTAATTCATAATAGCTGGGTTGATATATATATCGGCTACCTACTAAGCCGTTAATATGTATAACTTCACCAAAAAATATCGCAGTTGATATTCTAAAAGATATAATCGTAATATTGACATAACAAGGAATTGGAATCTAATATGAGACTGATATCGAAATGGCATTTCCATTTAGCGATTTCTACTGCATAAGCCTCTACAACTCTGCGTAGCCTCGACTCTTTATTACCTGTTCCAGGTTCCGATGGTATTTTTCCGGTAAACAATTTTATAACATTTTGAAGAGCTCTTTAAACATGAATTGGTTCGGAAAATCTGCTCGTTTAAACGTTTTAGCTTATGGAATCAATAAATGTGAATCCTAGATTCGTTTTTAGGGTTCTGCATCCAAAGGGTAAAACGAGACCTTATTACTAAGACTCCGCTGTCCGCCCGTCTGTCTGTCTGTCTATCTGTCAATGGCTGTATCTCATGAACCGTAATAGTAAGCCAGTTGAAAATTTCACAGGTGATGTATTTCTGTTGCCGCTATAACAAAAACACCGAATAAAGTATATAAGATCGGGGGCTCTTCTTCCCGTTTTTATAGAAAATGGTAAATATCTCTTCGTGCGCGAGTCCAACTCGAACGATCATCATCAGCCTACATCAGTCCACTGCTGGACATAGGCCTCCCCTAATGAGCGCCCACTCATGGCCAGCCCACTGCCACTTCAGTTTGCTAATCCTTTGAGCTATGTCAATAACCTTAGTTCTCTGTCGGATGTATTCGTTGCGAATTCTATCCTTCAGAGAAACTCGGAGCATAGCTCTCCATAGCTTGCTGGGCGACTTTTAACTAGTGGACCCGCTCAGATATTTTTTTGAAAACCCGGAGAGCCTCGGTTCCCCACGGACTTAATGGTCTACTGACTAAAGGAACGTAGGCCTACGACCGGTGAAAGCTTGTTTAAGATTTTTATATGTATAGCCTGCTTTACTTTATAACTACTTAGGTATATTTTTATTTTCTATCGAAAATCGTAGCCAAATAACATGGTTTAGTTAGATAATAGAAGATAGCTTAGATTGTTTGGTTAGAATGTTCTACTTCTAGTCAAAATTATTCAATTAATTCATCGGTGCCTTTAGCATAATTTAATGAAAAAAAATACTGGCCCGTAAATGAATCCGATATAAAAACAGCGGAAAAAGAAGGTTGCCCAAAAAAATGTGACAAAAGTTCGTTTAAAAAACAATAATTTACGTGAAACCACTTTTACAAATCCCGAAATTTAATAAAAAATGTCAAGATAAGCGGTTGGGCGCGAAAAATCACAGGGATCTCGAGATACCCTCACCTGGCGCTGTGTTTTCCCGCCAAAACCCTCTAATTTAATTGGAGCCTTTGAGCGTCGCTGTCCGTGGAAACGAGAAATTGAATAATTTGCATAAAATTTACAATTTTTAACGTAAACTCGACAGTTATGAGATTGTTCTGTGTAAGATAATCACGTTCAGAGACAAAACGAATCGCATGAAAAGTAGTTTTCGCTTTATTAAGTACTGAAATATTTTACTGATATAATTAACTGACATAAGACATGGGACATGGGTTTGGGTTAGTGTAAGCGTATGTATTTTTTTTTGTGTCTTCGTCGATATCCCCGTTAATCATAGACGTATTTAAAAAAATTCTGACGTTGTCCATCCAATTTTATTCCCAAGGGATGATGATGATTCTTTGTTAATGGCAATATGAGTCTGGTTGGACTCTTTTCTGCCAGTGTCAAGTAGTGGAAAATAATAGTAAAATATGAGTTTTCAAGTTATGAAGAATGTTGATATTTTCACCAGAGCCTAGTTCGTTATCTTAGTATGTCAAGCTTAAAAACAACATTGACATTCCTATGAAAATGATTTTGACATTTACTTCTTAGAGATCCGAAACAAAAGGTTTCTTAGGGTGACGCGTACGAAGGGTTGTTCGTTTCGTGCGATCCGTTAACCAAAACTTCGTTTCTTGTTATAAAGTAGGGTACACTGGGGTTAACTAAACTAGTAATTTGGCTTACTATACGCCTTTAAATTAGGTAGAAGCTATTTAGAAGCTTGAAAAATGTTTCAATTGACCCTGTGTCAGGGTCAGTTGAGAATGGTTATTCAGGATTTTGAAATCGGTTTACAGTTTTTTTTAAAACGCCTAGATATATATCATATCATGTAATTCATGCACATTTAACAGACAACAAAGTAAGATAAAGGGAATTAGAGGCATTCATCATCATCATCATCATCCTTTGTAAGTCCACTGCTGTGCATAGGCCTCCTCCAATAAGCGCCATAGAGGCAGTAAACCAAAACATATACGTTGAAAATCATATCAACCACTAAGTGTATAAACGGCAATGCTTTGGTCAAGATAATGTCTAGCTCGTACGTAGCTCGTTATAAATAAGAGCTAAACAAACAGCCATTATCAAACTACCCACATCGAGTGGTAACGAGGGTAGTCGGAATAAATACAGGGATCATAATGACTAGCTATTGTTGTGGACGCTTTCACGGAATGCTGCGATAACATAGCAATCCGGTGTGGCCATCCCACTCGAGATTGCTATGATATAATGTTTTAGATTATTACAGTTTAATTATCACCAAGAGTAACATAACTGTATTAGTAAGACCCTAAGCCGTTCATAGGAACGGCTTGTCATACACGGCTTTAAATATAGATTTAAAGCCGTGTATGACCGGTGGTACAACGCGTAATGTATCATTTCAGCAAGCATGAAACGTCAAAATCAGTCTCGTTGCTCGTTGCAAGGCTTTCCCGTACTGACAGCACGAACGCTCGCTGTGTTACACGTTACATTACGCCCTGTTACGCGGGTCAGTACTCAGCTTTAGAATGTTTGATCTTGAAAGAAAGGAGACGAATAGCTGTAGAAATTCTAATTAAGCTAGAATTATAAATTTGCTTAATTCGTTCTGTGAAGAGATCGTTTTGTAATTTAATTCAAAAGGAGAGACATTCAGATTTCAGAATTACAAAGTTGTCCCATTCTTGAGTTAGCAATGATTATACGTATCGTTATATCCACTGCTGTAACAGGTATGACCTTTCTGTGTTTAGGAATGCTCTCAATAACCTTACCTCAACCTCAACTTCCTATCATGGTCCACTGCTGGACGCAGGCCTCCCCCTGATTTTTTGTGGGGGGGTAATGCCCATAATCCCCACGCTGGGCATGCGGGTTGGGAATCGCAGTTCGGTGATAGATTTATTCTGAAATAAGCGCTGCTGCCCGCACCTCGGTCTATGTCCCTTGGTCGCCTCTTACAACACCCACGGGAAGAGTTGGGGTGGTGCAAATTCTAATCCCTCGACACAACACGGCTATAACCTTAATCTCACCTGATTTCATTTCCCATGCTTTCCCTTTGTATTTGTTTTATTTTTTCAATGTATTTCTACAGACTATACAAAATATTTGCAGAGAAGTAGGCCTCCTTAGTTAAAGCAAGTGAGGCGCTCATGATAAGCGCTCGGTTGCTTCGTTTTTACTTTCCGTAACGACGTAGGTAGTGAGTTTGTGTTCCGAACTTCGTACGGATAGTAAAATAAGACATTGGTTCTACTCTGAGTATTTTCTTTCCTTCTGCAATAAAAGGAAAGTAGTAGTAAATAGTAGGAAAGAGGATGCATGCAGTCAAATAAACTTTAACAAAGGGTTTTGATCACACAATTTATTGTAGTCACAGAGATATTTACCAAAATAATACGATTACATTATAATATGTACACTTATTTTTAAAATGATAAATAATAGTTTGTAACATCTTTACGCCATAAGTACAGAACAGGTCGGTGCTGAAATTACGTAGTTGTAGTTCTATCCTAGATTATTAACATGCATTTTTTTAGCATACGCGTTTGAAAAAGCGTGCAGAAAATAGATTTAAAAAGTGGCTGAGGAACATAATTTTTTTTTGTTTTTTTCGGGTTTTTTTAACATTATGTTGAAATAATTAAAGTGAGTATAAGTTTTTTGTTATTATAGTGCGTAAGCCCTCGCATTCAGGGTAATCTCTAAATATATTATATATTTAGAGATTACCCTGAATGCGAAATCCCAAAAATAGGTAGTAGGTAGGTACGCGGAATGAAGTCCCGCCTAACACGAAAAAAAACGGGATATTATTTCATTTCTTTAATAAAAAAAAATTGTACTATACCTAGATCTCCCCTATTTCATTCAATATCAGAAGTATCTTGTCAAAATTAAGATGTGTCCGGTGTTCGCTATAGCTTCGTCAATTGGGTATAGATTTGGTGCATAGATTTTTGAGAACCAATTAATATATATATATAAATCATTTAATAAATATATATATTATACAAAATACAATACATAACATAGATAGATATTTTTTATTTTACATAGAAAACGACCAGAACACCCGGAACAAATAAACAAACAAACCTGCAGTTCGTACAAACATTTGTCCCAAGGCGGGAATCTAACCCGCAACCTCCTACGTCCTACGTAGCAGGCGGACCTTTGCCCACCGCTCCACAGAGGTCGTCGTATAATATTGTAACTTTACCGTAAAAATATATAACCAACATTTTTTAAAAATAATAATAAAAAAAACGAAAAACACTCAGCTCTGGGATAAAAACGCTGCTCTTTTTCTGTGACGTCACCGTTCAGTTAGTCAACTCAGTTAGTATTATATTTTATACATAATAAATGTAAAGCTTTTCAAAATTTTACTAAGTCTCGTCCGAGGAGCCACAATTCTAGCGCTAATGAATATTTTCGTTTGTTTCAGGTATGTATAAGACCTCGGAACATTGGAATTTTTCTGTTGTAATCTTGCAAGTAGGTACTGCTCCTAGTTATTGATTAACGTTCTAATGCCTAACAACCTCAACAGCCTTTAATAGTCCACTGCTGGACACAGGCCTCCTCTTGATAATCGCCTTATTGGTTTTTATTTTTTTTGTGATCAAACGGTATGGCATCTGAGGACTGTAATAAATAAATAAATAATGTTGGACAATTCACACAGCTTTATCTAGTCCCAAGCTAAGCAGAGCTTGTGTTGTGGGTTGTAGATAACTGATATACAATACATAGATATATATATTTTTTTCATATTGATTATACATAGAAAACCACCAGAACACTCGGAACAAATACCTGCATCGTAGAAATATTTGTCCCAAGGCGGGAATCGAACCTGCAACCTCCTTCGTCGCAGGCAGACCTTCGCCCACCGCGCCACAGAGGTCGTTATGTTCGACAGTTATCTGAGAATGCTCTACACTGTACGTAGAGGTTGGCTTTTGGAGTAAGGCAAGGTTCAAAGCATAGGTTTCGAGGATACTCGACGTCTACGTTTCTGCGCACGGTCCCCGGATCCGAAACAAACACGTGCGGAACGTCCCTGTCTCAGTCTTGTTTTGTGTCAAGTCCCACTTGTCTCCAGACACGTATTCGCTGTGAATCCACGTCTATAACGCGCCTTGTCGCGACTGTAAAAAGTGCTATCAGTTTTGCCACCGTATTGATGGGATAAGATGAGATGAGATGAGATAGTGTAATAAGACAAGATGAGATGAGACTAGGTGATCAGAAATTCTAATACGAAGATATACGAATACTAGCTTCTGCCGACGGTTTTGTTCGCAGTTCACGGGATGAAAAGTAGCTTATGTCCATTCCTGTGATACCGTCTACATCCGTGCACAATTTCATTATGATCCATTCAGCTGTTTAGGCATGAAAAGGTAACAGACAGTCAGACAGAGCTAAGTATCGAACTTATAATAAAAATATGGATTGTCAGTTCGTGTGTAGGACGTTCTACGTAATCTCCGTTGTTTCTAGACCTTTGTTGAAAAACGCTATCACGAGGAGTTAATTGAAATGAAATGAAAGTAATTTTATTTATCCTAAATCTACTACACAAAAATAAATATATCTTAGGGTACGACATTATACACCTTATTTCTGTACTTAGGTACATTAACACTTGGCGACACGATGGGTACAATTTGTCCAGGTCACACTTGATTGAAGTTCATAAATTCATTTATTCATTGGTGATGATAAATATGTACCTAGATATGTTTACACATAAAAAATAAATTAAGCGTAACTTGATCTGCTGATCACATCATGTGATGTCTTCACTATTATAGGCATGGCGGCCTTATCGCTTAGAAGCGATCTTTCCCAGACAACCTTTGGATGGAATGAATGGTTATATACCTGGGTTGTGAGAGTCTGGTGTTTTTTATAGGTTTAATTGTCGTCATATTACATACATACATCCACTCCTTATTGTATAATTATTTCCTATCCAAGATGCTACAGTTACCTCATCCAACTTTTGACGTTATATCAATGCTTAAAAAAATTGAGACTCGTGTAGAGCACGAGTCACAATTTTTTTAAGCATTGACCTACCATTTAAGTTTCCTTGCCGTTAACTTGCTTGCATGTGTGGTCAACTGAATAGCGTAGCGAATATCCTGGAACCTGGAAGGTTGGGATATATGAAAGGCTTTTGAGGTTCCCAAGATATGATGAAGTAGCAATATCATCTGATTTAGGAAAACCCTTGAATATGAAAAGCTTAGTAAAGTCGTTGTCAATTTTGTGAAAGGTCAAGAGAAATATAAGCATTGTTGAAGCCGAAAAGTTTTCCAATATAACATAATAACCGCATGGCATTTTGTGTCTTTGTGAAATTAATATAAATATGTTGATACGAGTTTTTGTCCGCAGCTTCGCACGCGTTTTCCAGGGTTAAAAGTAGCCCAAGCCTTTTTCCAGGGTAACATCTATTTTCTTGCCAAATTATGTTAAGATCCTTTCGGCCGTTAATGCATAAAACGTAACAGAGATAATTTCTTGGGTTTCATGCATTACCGACCTGTCTATAAGACAAATTTTTTTCAACATTCTCTAAACTAGGTCTAGGTACTGACCTCACCCATCCAATAACATTTTGCAGAAACTCATGAAAGTAACAAAGTTCGAGGCGAAAAGTTAGTGTTTGATTCATGAAAATTGGCGCCATTTCCCAATACTGTTGAACTCGGCGGGGTCGACTGTGTGCCGACCACGCGCCGACACTGCCAACGCAAACAAGTTCGGGGGTGTGGCGCAAATCCGATTTTAGATAATATGCTATGCTAGAAATAAAATAATGCTGATGCTTGGGATTTAAGATTTTTTGATTAAAAGTATGTCATTTAAATTTGCTTTTACGAGCTGATCGTTTTCGGAATTAGTTGCTTCGTATCATTGAGTACTAGGTAAGAAATATAAATATAACATAATCGTTTGTGTCGTCTAAAAATAGGTATACCTATCTAACATCCGTACCGTGGTGTTTTAACCCTAATAATACTACTTTAAAATCATTTCCATATTCATACAAACTAAGCAAGCCTACGTCAGTTTTAATTTGTCTTCCCAAAGTATTAACCTGCTCCAAGTTTGAGGACAAGAAGCGGCTCGAATTCCCAAACAACTTGGCATATTACGGTGGAACCAACGTTTGCAAGCGTAAAATTAATCTCTCTCGCCATTCACAGCGTCTGCCGCCAATACAATGGAGCCCGGAGGTGGAAATATGCATTTCGGTAGAGGGGAGCAAATATATGCGCTCAGCCAACAAGCTAACAACTAGATGTTTTGAACATGATGTGCAGAAATTTGAGAAACGAGTAGCTATGAATGCAAGAAGCTTTGACTTGTTCACTCTACTTGTCACAGCATTTTTCTGTGTATGGTGCATCGAGTAGTATTCTAACTCGATGGTATGGTGAAATTAATTTGCATGAACTAGCAATGAATAATTTAAACTTTTTCTATATAAAAGCAACAGAGTATCTCGCATCTATTGGCAATGTGCCTTGCCTGCCACGTTAATTCTGAACGTGGTTTGAATATCAAATTATTCCAATTACGTAAAAACTCATCGTCCGAATGTCTGCATACTCTCTAAGATTCTAACCGTCCTGAGGCCCTAATGACCAAGCCAAACAGTTTCAATTTTAAAGTCAGAAGCTAAAAACCAAAGAGATCAATATTTCTCGACTATCGTATCTTCACGGAAAACGGTTACGGACAGAAGGGGGAAAGCTATTGTCAGGAATTGAGTCAGCGCCGTGAGTGTGCAAACAGCCCTGTGAGAGATTACGTTGTAGGCTGATACATTGTCCTGTGTGGGATGGACAGACATGGCCCGGACGTTGACAATCGTTTGTCTAACTTTACTGGATATTTGTTGAGGGGCTGTTTTGTAGCGTATCTGCATGTTGACCGTGTCATTGTGAGCTTTGTGTCTCTTGTACAGGTGTCATAACAATGAAAGATGGCCACCAACGCACATTGTAGACCAGGCTGCGCGGTTTTGGGTCGGGCTCATGCGGTTCGCATCCCAATGGCTGGGCAGAGAACGAGTTAAATAAAAACCCCGTGACACAAAAGATGGGTGTCATTCAGCGAGCGTTTGGTTGTATGCAGCAAAGATCTATGTTTGAAGTCGGTTTAAATATATATTACAACTTTTACAAATATTTTGCTGAGCAAACGCTGAGCTTTTATTTTGAGCGTTTGCTCAGAACTTTGGAAAGGTGGAAAACTGCTTTAGATTCGCGCTGACCATATAACACAGTAATGCCGAAATAATAAGTCAGACATCATGTTGCTATTGCAATCCCGAAGGAGATTATACTTGTCCTATCTTAAAAGCAAAAGATTCAAAATATAAATTAATATTTTCTCAAGGTAATTATAAGATTATTTCTTCAGCTCTCGACGGAAATAACAGCGATTTATTGCAGCATGAAATAATGTTAAAACAGAATCAGCTAGATAAGATAACTGGCATCTCGAGCCGCGACTGGCAACCTCGTTACTGAGAGGTCCACCATCCACTACCGTCCCGGGTAGTGGAGAGGAGATTTTAATTCAAGATCCGGAAATTGACAGATGAATAAAAGATGGTCAATAAAGGCCCACCAGTTTTAATACAAGCTCTGTTTACTATGGGGCTAGATTAATAAACTTAACTGGTGAAATGTCCATCATGTGAACACAAGGTTGAGTTGGTTTTGAGGGAGGTTCATAACCCGATGCACCAGTGCCTTGGCATCTTTCGCGCGAAAGCACGAAACACTACAATACAATAGTATAGTGCGTACAGAAATGTACGCAATGTACGCATACTGAAACCTTTAAGATATCTACTAGCTAGACTATATATATACATCCTACGGATGTGGTTGATACAGTCTTCTTTAATCACTAAATGCACTCACTCATAATAATATATATAATTGAGAGGTTCGAGTTAAAAATGTTTATAGTATTGGAATAAATACACTTCTTTGAGGGTTTGTAGTGGGTAGGTACCTTAATCTTCTATCTGTCAATCTGTTTCTCGATGGATGGCCATCACTACATTCATTTCATCATATAGATGGACTGTCTTCATAGACAGGCTAAAGGCCAAAAAAATAAGCCGCTTCTTCATTGCAAATTGGTTACAGTCATTCGCTTTGTTTTGCCACGATATTCCAGAAGACATGATACTCGTTACTCCGACGGCGTATCGCAGCTCTGCTGGCTCCGTGCCAGCCGCTGTAGGTTCGATGCCCGCTTATGATATGTTTGCTGTATTAAATTACGCTGCTTTTGATTCATCGCCGTTTTGTTCAGCCGTCGAAGTTTATGCACGCGATGCTTAGCAGGTCTCTTTGTTGAAGGTATTTGCTTAGTGTTCGGATTTTCATGTTTGTTTGCTTGGGGAAAGTGAGCTCGGCCAGGCTACCTTTGAGTTCGTTATTTTATTTTCTTCTAGGTACTTTAGGTTGTTAAAATTTACTGTCATGGAGTCTACACAAAAACAGTACTTATACCTACCAAGAGTAAAAATAGTTAAACTTACGCAGTGTAGCACTTTTTACTTGCTTATTTTTTGTGGATAGAACTACTGGGAAAACTTTTGTCCCAGTAGTCTTGTGCACAGAACTACAGTACAGACTGAGAATAAACGTATATTGTTAGCAGCGACAGTGTTTTGTCAACTTGTCCGCGGCCTGCCGTCTGTGGTTGTAAGTATCAGACAAGTCTAAGTTTTTACTCCTCCTTCATGTTCCTGTCCACTTGCTGAGTCAATACAAAATTCGTTTGTTTTTCAATTGGATAGTTTTTGAACAGTATGCAGCGTTCTGCGTCGTGATCAAGATTCCAAAGCTTTACATCGACAGAAGGAAAAAAATGTGATACAGTAATTTTTTTGAGGGCAAAATTTTGACTCATATCCATTATCAAGAATACCTATACCCAGGAAATGGGTGTGGAAGCATCTGTTAGAGCTCTATCGTAGAGGATGTGCTAAGCGCTGGCTAAGTGGCTTAGCTCGGATTAGCTCACTACATACAGTAGTAAGGGATGTACCTTATCAATCAATCCATTAGCATACCAACAACTTCAACAAACCAATTCAGTGAGTCAAGTGGAATGACAACCCTTATTCAATAACAGTTTGGAATATTCTCCTCTTTTTGGACGCGTTGTCGAAGAATAAAAGTGAATAAAGTAAAGAACACTAGAATTGTCATTATGATTTTCTTTTGATATTTACTTTTTTTTTATTCTTTTGTTAAGTTGTCGGAGGCTTATTTTTGTAGTTGTACTTACCCTAGGTAGGAATTCAAGGTGTCTACGATGACTTTCCACCCCTTAAGGTTTAAGAAACAGTCTTGGAATGTACAAAGTACCTACAACGATGCTCCACACAAGTAAATATGCTTGAAAATTTCAATGTTAAAGATCAATAAAGTTTAATAGTTACTCTCATTGCTAAAGACGCTTTAGGATTTATCTCCTTAGAAGCCGGAAAAAGAACATTTGCAATCCAATGAGTTTAAAGTGGTTACTAATTACTATTTCAAAATACTTTATTAAGAAAGAAAATTATAATCAAATAATAATAAATAAATTAATACTAGTATTTACAACAGAAACAATTGAGCTATTTAAATGTTTTCATTAAACTTTTAATAAATAAATATGTACTTACTGATTGACTTCAAATAATTATCAACAATTCAAAGCAGCTTTGCTTTTGCTTTGATATAAGTTCTGATTCAAGTTGGATGTAAGCCAGGGTTTCCGGGTAAGTAATCACTTAATACTTGATGTGAAAACCATGTAAGTACCTTTTGCGGCTACTTTAGGGTAATTCGGAGTACTTCGGGGTAAAAGGTAAAACCTGAATTAACCGAGTTACCCCAAATGAATAGAGGATGTGCTATTGCGACTTGTCAGAGGATAATTTATTAGGGCAAAGTGAAGCTTACTCTTGTTGGGGTGGAATTGGCTTGGCAATGTGAGTTTAGGGGACAATCTTGGACTTAGCCACCAAATACTATATTTTTGAACAAGAGACTAAACCACTTCTTTATAGACGAGGTTTATACGAGTATATATAATTATTTTACCGAGGTATAATGGGTGGTTTTGGCCCGAGTTAAAAACAATAATTATCACTTCGAGTGTTAATTCGTTGACCGAAATAAAAACCAGCATTCCGATCACCTGTTGATGTGGACCCTATTGGTAGTTTTGTAAGATAACGTGTGCTCCAGGACCCCAAGGACCTAGGGTTTCCACCACAAACGGCTCAAATAGGTAACATCTGTCAAGATTAGCATTTCCATTCAACGGGCAACGCTGCCAGCATTCTGGGCATTCTGCCTTCTGGTGACGGTTTAGATTTTTAGAAAATAGATGTAAGTGTAAATATTCGTTGTAATTATTTTTTGCTGTTAAATATAGATATAACTTCGAGTGTGAGAAAATAGTTAATTCAAAACTTACCTTCAGTAAATATTCCTCACCAATTTCACTGCTCTACTTCACAAATTATATCTAGAGAAATCAATCTTAAAAAAATATTATATCTACCTATAAAATCTTTTATCTCTAGTCTACCTTCGTTCGTTTTTAGATACAACTCGCTCTTGGCCGGTTTTATTTATTTTCTGTGGCCATCAGTCAGACACAGAAACTCACCTAATAGACACAGAAACTTGACTTTTATCTGGTACTTAAAAAAGTGTGTCGACGGCGCTTCCATAATTTTAGACGACAAGCGCTAAGCGGTGTACACTACGTTCATCACATGAATCAGCTTAGATATTTTTGTGAGCTTACAGGATAGGGCTCCCAGTTTCTCACCATCCCGCGTTTCATATGGATGACCGTCTCCGAATCTCCCGTAATCACTCAAGTTTTAACTTATTGACTCACATTCATTTTAAACTCCGGAAAAAGTTATATAAACTAACTGTAATGAAAGTACAAACAAATTTGCTTCCCAAAACAACATAGCTGTATTCAAAGTTAAACAAATTACGTTCATTTTATTCCGGGTTTTAGAGACAAATGTGCAGTTTAAGTTTTTCCCGCGGGCAACACCGAGTTGGAACGAATTTGGAGTGTGGCCAGCTAATTATCAGACCTCTGTTCCTGAGTGCTGCAAAAACCAACCAGTTTGGTACTGTTAAGTGCTTTCTGGATAGATTTAGTCGCAACAGTTAACTTTAAATGACGACCTCTGTGGCGCGTTTAGCATTATCTAGCTCCAAGCTAAGCAGAGCTTTTGGTACTGGATAACTAATATACATAATATGATACAATACATAGATAGATATATTTTATTATATGTACATAGAAAACGACCAGAACACCCTCAACCAAAGGCTTAGAATTTGCACCACCACAACTCTTCCCGTGGGTGTCGTAAGAGGCGACTAAGGGACATACATCGGGGGCGGGTAGTAGCGCCTCTTGCAGAATAACCACCAAACTGCGATCCCCAACCGTCATGCACATCGTGGGGATTATGGGCATTACCCCTCATGAGATAGAAAAAACAGGAGGAGGCCTGCGTCCAGTAGTGAACCATTATAGGCTGTTGAGGTAACAAGATCCACAAGATCTGTCAAGTGCGAGTATAACTCGCACGCTGAGGGTTTCGGACATTAGCCAATTATACAAATTTTTAGGATACACTATTATAGTACCGGATAGAGGTTTTGCTATTTC
The DNA here is from genome assembly GCA_946478455.1 of Eupithecia vulgata. Lineage (NCBI taxonomy): Eukaryota > Metazoa > Arthropoda > Insecta > Lepidoptera > Geometridae > Eupithecia > Eupithecia vulgata. Next base: position 1,681,092 of record OX297869.1, on the reverse strand, counting down.
ATCAATACCGAAAGAAAGGAGGTATTTCAGATGGATCGCTCTGCAGCCTGAGGAAATAAGAAGGTACTGGTAATTTTTAGACGTTTTTATAGTATTAAACCTACATTTTTTTTAATACTTTTTGAAATGTACAACCGGATACCTTTTATTTGATAATCCTACTGGCACCCCTAGGTCTCTTTTGAAATAGGATAAAAAGTATTAAAAACATTGGAAATTTGACGAAAAAATAACTACCCGTGCGAAGCCGGGGCGGACCGCTAGTATATTATAATTTCAAACTCAAGTTAACAGCTGCAGTAGTTACTGAGATATTCAAGAGAGAAGGGGGACGGACAGAGCGAGACCGATCTCGATACTTTAAGAATGAAATAAACCCTAGGCAAGGCAATAACTGATGCATGTGCTTTATTATACTATCATACTATATATACAGAGCCGTTCCTACTTTATTCATATTTAGTCTTAGTTTACAGACTTTAGTCTTGACTTACTTAACAACAAATTTATCTCAATACCGCCTCGAGATATGAGAGTTTGAAATTCAATTTTCTGCCACATACATAAATCAGAGTCGTGAAGCTCGCGAGCTGAAAATTGCCGGTGATAGACTTGGAATTGTATCAAGAACAAACGAACGTCGCTTCAGAGCCCCCGGCACCCCAGGCGACACAAACGAAGCATCTAGGCACCTAAGAGACAAACGTACATATCTACGTACTTAAAGATATGTGAACTTATATGTTAGGAAGGAGGGAAACCGTGAAAATTGTTTATTCGTCTCGAAATCACACAGAACTTTGAAGCGTAATTCTGCTTTTACATGCGTTTAGGGAGCGAGTCACGGTGATAGCATAATCGGAGCTTGCTTTTAGATTTAGGCCGACTCCAGGCTTGTAGAGTAATACAAACTCAGATTGACTGAAACTGTTTCAAGCATCTTGAGTTGCAAAGTCTATTAATAAAAAATACAATAGTTAAATTTAAAGGCACAACTGACGATACCTAAGTGAGCAACAAAATGCTAATGCTACGTTGTCGTAACCCGTAGCAAATTCATCTACAACGTAGCAGCCTAGGCCGTTACTACGACGTAACCCTTGGAAAATTCATCTACAACGTAGCAGCCTAGGCCGTTACTACGGCGTAGCCCTTAGAAAATTCATCTACAACATAGCAGCCTAGACCGTTACTACGGTGTAGCCCTTAGAAAATTCATCTACAACGTAGCAGCCTAGGCCGTTACTACGGCGTAGCCCTTAGAAAATTCATCTACAACATAGCAGCCTAGACCGTTACTACGGCGTAGCCCTTAGAAAATTCATCTACAACGTAGCAGCCTTCGCTATTGCTACGTCGTAGCTCGTAGCAGATTAGCCTATGACGTAGCAGCCAACATTAAAACTAATGAATAGCGTAACGACTTCGCAACCAGTTTTCCATTTTTAAGAGGTAATTTTACTATTAGGTACAAATAAATAATGTCTGGCCCTTAGAAAATAATACACTTACCTGTATTCTTGTCTTTTATAAGGTTCTTTTATGAATTTGTGAAAAAAAAATGATTATGAAGGATTCAGATCGTGACCTGTTTTCTGCGAAAAGCGTCCATAACCATACCACCTACGTCTAAAGAGTACAAAGTTCTGTAAACCGGAAATTTGGAGAGCGTAATCAGAGTGAGTGTAGGCAGCTTCTTTCTCTCTGTAAATATTTAAATATACCACCTACCTCCCTCGGGACCCGTAATTATGGGTGCCTGGGACCCGTATTATGAAGTACCCATATAGCTTATGTTTTTGTAGGTGGTTGCGGAACACTGTGGCCAGCGATTAGGAGTTAGCCAAACTCTTCATCAAGTAGTTTTTATTTATACTGTGTAAGGTCCCTTTACATTATTCGTCAGAGAACAGAAAGCTATGTGGTGTTTATTGATGACCTTAGTGCCACAGCGGGCTCTGGGCCGTCAGTGACGCGGTGGCAGGTTCGTTTCCCACTACATTCGACTTATGCGTCATCAATGTTTATGTGAACAAATTATCCTTTAATATTTTTTTATTTTTGAAATTGTAATATGGAAAATTAAATCGAGTGAAACTGAAGATAAAAACAGATACCTAAACGAAATCCCAAAAACAGGGCGTTGTATCATAAATATACCTATAATAGTTTAAACCAAGTTTAAACCCCGTTGAAAAAACTCTAAAAATGGTGCAATTCAAATCAACACTTTATTTGTCATTTGTCTAAAATATAAAAATAAACTTATTGGCAAACAAAGTGACGGGCCTTTTCGCAGGAGATTTTCTGAATGAATCATAGTTTTGACCTTTGACCTACTTTTACAATACGAATTTCCAAAAACCTAGGTAAGTTTTTGCAAAATTTCATCCTCGTAGCTATTGTAGTTCCAGAGATTTCTTGATGTGTCAGTCAGTTATGTTTACGATAATATATGTGCGTGACAAATATCGGCACTAGTTAAAAGTTGCTAATTTGGTGCCGACGACAATGTTTACCAACCGAATGACATAGTCCGGTGGCTTTCTTTGGATTGCTGATTCTTCTAGATGCGAAGCCGCCATTATGTCACCGACTAAGCCGCCGACTTTCAACTCACCACGGCCCGTGAGGGCGGCAGCGTTGACGACTCTGTTCTGAAAATTATTCTTATTTATTTGAACAAACACAATGCTAGGTAGGTACTCTTGTAAGCTATGTGATAAACCATGCACAATTATTTTTTTGAAAAAGGTCTTACAGCAAAATACTTCGTCATTCCAATGTTTAGAAACAACATTCCAGTGCGAAATGCAAAAAATCTAACCAAAAACAATGTTGCTTTGTAACATTTGCCTTGGGTTAAAACACTGTTCAAGAGTTGGTTGTAGGTGAAAATGCTTTGGCTGAAAATATCTCGGGATATATTTGTTAGACTTTAACACAACTACGTGTATTTTTGTGTACTTGCATTTTATTGTATAGATCTCCGTAGAAACACCCCTATAAAAATGGAATTATCATTTTAAATACACTTAGAAGGTACCAACTTATTTTTTAAATTAGAACTTAGCAAGATCTGCTTAGTTTGGTACTAGATAATGCTGTGTGAATTGTTCAGCATTATTTATTTATAATTAATCGATATTTTGAAACACTTCTCAAAAGAACTACATGTAGGCACTTTATCCGGTGTCTATTTCTGAAACAGCCAATCCTTCAAACTGTTCAATCAATAGGATGTCGGGCTGATGTAAAAGGATTTCATAGAGCCTAATTAATAATCATGCGAGGTTAATCCGAAAGGACATGTTTTTCTACAGTTATTTGGGGCATTCGGTGTAAAACAAAGAGTTACTACAAAAATCCCTTAGTAACTAACAAGTTACTAAGGGATTTTTGTAAAGATACATGGAAGAAGAGAACGCTCAAACTACTGAATGAATTGGACTGTAATTAGGCACACACGAAGTTCTGGATCTGGAATAATATTAGGCTACTTTATATTAAAAAAACGTGGCCTCGGGCCGAAGATTATTATTTTTATTTAAACCAAAGATATCCCGACGAATTAAGAACTTCCATCTGTTAAAATCCTGTTTAAAACTACCGGCATTCGGAAGCAAAAACTTTCAAACAATTTGCAAGTTACAAGATGCGAATGAAATTGGAATAGTTACAAACATCCATCAATGCAACCGGGTACAACCGGGTGGGTATGCCCGGGTATAGCTGGGTATAACTGGGTGCCGCGGTATTAGAAACTGGGAATTAATTTAAAACTTCCTCTCGTCTCTTGATTCTAGAAGGTACCAAACTAAAAGCAAGACGTTCGTCGCCTATTAAATTTTTGGTTGTTCCTAGAAAATTAATACAACCTCTATGAACAATTTTCATTACCGTGTGGTAAATGCTCTAGGTTTCCATATTACGTTAGCTTATGCCCAATAGTTCGAAGACGTTTTTTTTGACAAAAAACCCTACTGTTACTCCAGAAATTTATATGTGCAAAATTTCATCTCGGTCCATTTTGTAGTATAAGCACTGTCTTCGCCCAAAATCGCTTTAAGCAAAATTATACGCCAGTTTTGAATTATGAGCAAATAGCCAAATAAAAAAATGTTGTAAGAAAAAAAGTTCCAATAATAACATTATCTTCATTTTCCAAAAATATCACAAGAACGTAATCTAAATCCAGAGAACCAAAAGTGCTCCCCTAACACGAGTAACCAAGTAAATTAATAACGAAATATCATTACTTACTGCGTTTCACAGCAAACTGTTATTGTTCAGAAAATACAGGGTGTATTATTTCCTGTATTTTGTCGCCACTCCAAGCACGTTCCGGGCTATAAGCCCCAACTAATTTACGTGAGAAGGGCATTGATGAATTTAGACGTCGTGAGACGCCATGGGACGTCTTGGGACGAGTTGTAATAATGGAACCAGTTGTAAGATAGTGGGATAAGTGCAGATCTTTTTTTAACAAAGAAAACTACAATGAAATAATGTGATTAAATTAAAATATTTATTTACGATTGAAACAATTAAGCTAACTGCAGACTGTTGCAAACAATCTATAGGTAGCTCAACTGATCCATCGGAAGCGTGCCCATGACGCTGGCTGTATTGTCCCGCTGTATGGTAATGCTGATGCGCAGATATTTTTTTTAAACCCGGAGAACTTCGGTACCCCACTGACCTAGGAATAAGTTGTAATTATGTGGGGTCAAACCACTCATTCCCAACGATACCTTAAAAGCTAACGATACCTCTCTAATTATTAAAAGTCTCAATGAACACAACCAGAACTTCGTGTAGCTTTATGTTAGTCAATTGAAATTAATAGCCATCGGATAGGTAATTAATTAATGATAGATACTGCCAGTGTTCCCTTTCACACGACACAATTAGCTGATTGCTCTGGCACTCGGCATCGATGGAACTGTCGTCGTTTGAGTTCAGCACTTTGTTAAGAAAGAAGGATGAACTTTGAACAACTTTGAGGACAAAAAAGTAGTCTAAAGGTGCAAAAAAAAAGATGGAACTGACCGACGCGACGCGGCGTTACTGGGCAAAGTACGTACCAACCGCAGCGCGCATGAAATCTATTTCGTTATTCGTTGCGAAGCCTTCTTTCCACGTAGGCACTGACTGCACGAACGCTCGCTGTGTTACACGTTACATTACGTCCTGTTACGCCGGTCAGTACTCGGATTAAGGTCTGGACAGATATGTTAGAGGCAGTGATCGATAGTTACTAGTACAGTTCAATTCGCACCTCGTGCATCACTGAGCCAATTTTGTTTCCAACAAATTTTGCCGCTTGAAACTCCGTCAGCACTACGCTATTATAGGGACGGGGTGTATCTAGGTACTTGATAATGTTATCGATGAATTTGAAAGTGGTTTGATACAGGTTTCAATAAAGGTAGTGACTTGGAGACAATCTGGCAAAGACTGTTAAACTAACACCTTTATGGCCCCCGACGCACGTATCCGTGTAAACCACCGCTGGGCGGCGGTGGTTTATACGGACAGGCTTGGCAGTGAATGCGATTTTTTTGTAGGTTCTGTGAACTTTGATGTTTTTTTTCTCGTCTGGTAGACCTTCGTTTGACTATAATCTCCCCTGATGGTAAGTGACCTTGTGGCCGATGATGTATCACGGAAGTCTAGTAGAATATACACCAAATTCAGTTTTGTCTTGAAGAGATCCAGCTCAACACCCGAAGACGACGTCTAGATCAGAGCGAATTAGAGGATTTTTTTCAAGAAAGACTCCACCCCATGGGATAACTGACCGGGAAGAGAGAGATGTATCTTGGCTGGGAATTAGGAGGAATCTTTGACTCCTTGACATTTCATATTTCAATTTACAATAAAAACGTTTTTAAAATCTCCAAAACAGGTGAAGTCTCCGAAATAAGTACTTTTAAGGCAGAATATAGTAAGTACCTAGATGTATTTAGGAGTGTAGATAAAGTCGGCGCACCCCTGCGTGTAGTACCGGCTAGGCTCGGCAGTGAATGCGTTAACAGTCACGTCCTCCTCTCTAGATACTGCTAGGCAGGGTCTAGTGGTCCTAAATTAGCAAGATAATAAACACCTCTGTAACATTACCTATAGGATGCAATAAATGCTAGACTATATTAGTACCGAGTACCTAACAAATGTTAGCTGTCGTTCAAAATGTAGTTACCACGGTTGATGAACGCATCTACCTGTAACAGAGGTTAGATATATCATGGAATATGTAAACCTAATACTGTCGATTTTATTGTACCTCATCGATCACTTGAAATCTCTAATGACAGCTCCCGCATCCAGCGCCGTTCTCAACTTATCGGCATATCAAGTGCTTCAACTCTTCATACACGTGTGGGATTCATATCGATAGAAGTTGCCGTGCTTTGAATCTTGATACCAGAGGTACGTACATACTTACGTAAAAACCACGAAACGTTGTCGAATCAGACTTGGACCTCGCAAAGATGAAAGAATTTTCTGATTTTGTTCACAATAAAGAATAACCGACGTAACCGACTTCAAATAAAATATTTAGGTACGTCATTTTTTTATTTACTTTTACCGTAAAATAAAAATAAAAAACAATTAAGTAGTAGTTTCTGAGAAATAAAACTTTACAGGATCATATCCCTCGAAATCAATCTCTCAATTATCTCCTATTGAATCTTCAGCGTGGGGATTATTTGCATTACCCCCATGAGATAAAAATAAGGGGGATGCCTGTGTCCAGCAGTGGACCATTAAAGGCTGTTATCTTCAAATCAGTTGTCTATGTGTTCTATTCCAATCTTTTTATTCGAAGTCGTTGCTTTGTTTAATGATGATGAATAAGGGTTCCCCGCTTCACGATTGTAAATTTGTATATGTACATATAATAGAAAGACATCTATTTATAGCTAGTTTCTACCACGGCTCCCGTGGTAGAAACTCCTTCTTGAGGAGGAGATTTTACCACGGCTTCGCACGCGTCGTTTCTATGGATGTTTTAAGGGATGGCTCCCGTAAGAGACCTAGCCAGCACTTGCCATCTTCTGCCTATGAGGTCTTTCGCTTTCCAAGAAAGTTGTTCAACCTAAAAATTTTCTGTAAAATCACTACATAGTATAAAACAAAGTCGCTTTCTCTGTCCCTATATCCCTATGTATGCTTAAATCTTTAAAACTACGCAAAGGATTTTGATGCGGTTTTTTTAATAGATAAAGTGATTGAACAGGAAGGTTTATATGTATAATACATGCATAACCGGGGCGGGTCGCTAGTAAGCGATATTTGGTATTTTCGCATCCCGCAGTAAGCGAGTGGTCACCTTTACCTCAGCCGAACACGCTGAGGTTCTACTCTAATCACCACGCTTGGCAGGCGGATTAGTGGTCACAGTAAAAGTGGTAAACAGTACTACAACAGGTACAGAGTAAGAAGCAGCTGACCTTCCTCTGGTTTCCCTAAGTCGGCTATTACCTTCCGTTAGTTCCCTGTCAATACATTTATGAAAACTTGTTGTACCTACCTACACTCATAAAAATATCAAAAGCTTCCCTAAAAATAGCGATATACATAATATAAATACAAGAAATAAACATAAACTCGCTGTGACCGACAACCTGGCTACACAAAATTATTGTATCTTTTAAAGGGCAATGTATGTATACGCTTCTACAACAAAACTCCTAGTGAGTTGCTAAACCTATCAGTAAATAAATAGAAACAAATTGTTAAAACCTTTCTGTGCAAACAATAATAATAACTAACAGGATAAAGGTTTCTTCGTGGTTTCTTTACTTTAGTCTACATACCGAAGCGTCCGAAATAAAAAATATCACTTTATTTCCGTGTCAATGTTTTATTTTAAGAATTTGACCTAAATTTGACCTGTGTACATTTTTGTATTTATGGAAATAAAGACTTTTTGACTGTTGAATTTTGACTTTTACCACATCCACGGGGTGGGATTTTTAAGGGGTTAATTCTTACGCCGCGACAACCATGGCCAGTGGTCACATTATTGGGTGACATTCGATCGATGTTCTTCGGCTGCGTTTTCCGTGAAGCGGCAACAACAGCGGAACAGCGGAAGCGGATTCTAGATAGGTTTCAGAAGTAGGTAAACCGAGCGACAGGCAAACTTCGAGGTATTGTATTGAAAACTTGTTGAAACCCAGTTTCTCTAGTCTAGACCGAAATCTATGCAAATTTCAGCTCGGTCTGTTAAGTTCTGGCGTGAAGAAGTAGGTAGGTACCTAACAAACATACATCCATCCATCCAATTAGCATATAAGTGTGATTAGTGTGACTGTAACAGCTTGAAAACAAATTTCGAATTCCTTAGTTTTAAAATGTTGTTTTTAGTTTTGTGGGAGAAAATCTAATAATCTAAATCCATCAGGAATAAAGTTTTCACGCCTTGGGAGCATCATCCTCTATAATATAGTGTCTATACAAATTCAAAAGAATCATCCAAATCGGTCGAAACAAAGAAATCGACGTACATTAAAGAATTCAAACATGCATACAGTGATAAAAACGAACATAAAACCTTCTCCTATTTACGAAGTCAGTTAAAAAAAATACATTTTCACTGCCTACCAGACCCCTCGATGGAGACAATAATATTTATTGCAGGGTTGTGAATTCTGTGGTCGTTTCGGTCTGGTAGGAGTTTTATAGGGTCTTAAATTATCATTGTACCTACACAAGCATCAGTAGAGATGGATCAGTCTAGTTTCCTTCCAACGTTCAGGAACTTTCAACGAAAATGACGTGACCGAAGAGTTGTTAAGGTCGTCGCATACATGGGACCCACTGCTCCGGCGCCATTTTCGCATGCACCTTCATGTCTGTAGCCTATTTTCGTGTCCATGCGGCGACCGCCAGCAGCAACCTCGCTATCCACGCACTCTCAGCATAAATATTACATAGAATCGTACAACTTCTTTTTACTCGTTTTAAGCAAGGCGTCAACCAACGAGTTGCGGCAACCTCGCTTCGCTTGCTGCGTGCTGGCTGCTATTTGATGCCGTGACTGTATTATCAAGTGAGTTGTCCATTAGTTGAACGCCTATACGCTATGCAGTAGCGGTTGGATGAACCTATGTGATATGCCCTTTAAATATGAAGCCTGACGAATACTTTCTTGTCTCAATGTTATTCATGTAAACTCCAGTAATTTACTACGCAAATAAACATCTCGAATGGCGCAAATAAATCTCTCCTTGTTTATTTGCTGAACCAATTAAAGCGTCGGAAACGATTTGCCACAAAATATCAACAAATTGGCTGCGCCTTGTCGCGAATAAATCAATTCTGGGCAAAGTTGGACGTCGCGCCATTAGTTTCTGGGCAACTTGAAAAGAGTCAATTTAACTTCTCAAGTGCTTTGAGGAGGTGGACGTGACTCTATTGGAATATTTTATGGTTCCTTTCGCAGGTTCCATTGTCTGGAGTTGACTGAGGTTGAGGTGAGGAGGTGCGAGAGGTCTTGATAGGGTAGTTTGTATTTGATCGAAGTAAGGTATATAGCGTCGTATCCAACGAATAAGGTTACAGTCGCCAGTGTGACCTTTTATTTTTATTGCATTTTAAGAATCTCCATTATCATTTACACCTTACCATTTCGAAAAAGTAAATAAATAATGAATATAAAAAAAGTTATTAAGGTTTGAAAATTTGGTTACAATTGCACTGATGCATTTAGCCCGACGAATAAGGTCACTAAAAGCTTTGGCGCTTTCTTTCATGTGCGAAACGCAACCGACATGAATATTTCCCGGCGAATAAGGTTACATGCTCCACAGTAACCATGTACCGCGGGCGAAAAGGCAAGCGGACGGCGCGCGGCGGGTTGTCTTACGTAGTAAACTGAGAAATTAAAATAAGACAGGTACATTAATTAGTGTATATGAAAGATCCCCGTGCATGGTAAAAAGCAGAAAGTAAAAGGTGTAGGTATTTGTAGGAGTTTTTCCTGTCAGAATAGTGAATATTGGTACAAATTATTTATTTATTTATGTATTTAAGTAGTATTATATATATATATATATATTCTTTTCTTTTATGTATTTATCTAGTTTATGTGTAAATATATTGAGTTAGGTAATTTGTAATATTTATTTAATATCTGTTTTTCAATATTCTGTTATATTCATGTTTATTTTATCTTTTGTACACCCCCTGCCTTTCTTATATTCATATAGTTCTTTCCATCCAAAGGTTGCCTGGAAGAGATCGCTTCTAAGCGATAAGGCCGCCCATTGTACTTGTCTCATGTAATATGTCTTTTTTTGTAATGTTCTTTTTCTGGTGTACAATAAAGTGTTTTGTATTGTATTTGCCTATTTAAAGTTCAAAAATGGCTATTAACACTAAAGTCATTAATTGTTGTTCCGTGAAACCGTGTCAAAATATTGTAAAACAAATAAAATAACTCAAATCATGGTCATAGTCCCGTTCTAAATGACTAAGATAATTCAGTGCAGTTACCGATAGATTTAATCTTTTATGAGCCCTTAAACATTCGCATTACATTCGCGTTCATTGTCGCGAATGCGAATGCGAGTATTGAAAATCTTGCAAATGTTCACGAAAGCGAGTATTCGTTATAATATCTCTAGTATGGTTAAATAACTCTATTAGATTATTAAAATCGATTGATATTAAAGCTGTTTAAAACCTGATTTTATTAAGTAATTATTTTCAGATCCATAATTTAAAATTAAGAGCTGTGTCTTCAGTTAACATGGGCTACATAGCTTCACAAGGTGAGCTTATCTTGCAGCCTGAATAACTTGTAATATTAAATGTAAGAATCTTTAACTTTAATCAATTATAAACATAAATAAGTACACTCGCCACGAATTGATCAAGCTAAATCTAAATTAAAAATTGGTAAATCTTTAGTTCTCATGCCGACCGGTCCCGGGTCAATGTGGCCATTGATCATGACCTTGGTTTTATCCAAGTTCATGCCAAGACCGATGCGTCGTGAGGCTGAAGCTAGGCCGTCCAGCATCCGGTTAAGCTCCTCCAGCGACTCCATCATCAAGACTATGTCATCAGCGAATCGCAGGTGTGAGATGTAATCGCCGTTTATGTTGATGCCCGCCCTTACCTTTCTAGTCCAACGTCTTAAACACATCTTCCAACGCAGAGCAGTTGGATGGGTTTAGACTGCTGGCCCTGTACTTGGACACTCATAGTGGCGGCATCATAAAGACATCTCAACATCTCGATATATAGATAGTGTACTTGGCAACGCTGTAAGGATTCCAGAACAGCCCAGGTTTCGACAGAGTCAAAGGCCTTTTCATAGTCCACAAAGGCTAGACAGAGATTAGCAATAAACTAATAAAAATAATGTAAGCCTATGTACATAAGTCACTATTTAAATAATTGCTGGACAGCCGCTGTCTGGCTAAATTTACGCTCGTACAGAATATATCTAGGTGAAAAACATTGTAGTAGTTTGAGCACGAATGTCTATTCTACTCAGTAGCTCAGGACAGTCTATTTTGTTTGAAGTTATTTTTAGAAGGAAAGACAGATCAGTTATTTCATGCCATTTTGAATGAGTAAGAAAATGAAACTTTTTACAGAGTTCATCATATCTGAAGGGCGGATCTATTTTGATTGTGGCTGAAATTGTAAGACTGTTCCTAGAAGGTTTAAACTTTAAGAAGATGACCGATGTTCTTTAAATATCAACGTTGTAAGATTAAAAAAAGGAACCGAAAGATTTAACTATACTCAGACTATTATATTAGAGTTTTTTTATACTTTATAGATAAGGTACCTGCACTCAAAGCTCTGAAAGCTTTTTTTTACACTTACAATAAAATAAAATTCATACTTCAAATTAGGTATTAATTTATGATTATGAATCAGAAAATATGAAGTGTTGAATGAAAAGAGTGCTGTTTTAATACCTTCTAAATAAATACGTTTAAAGTTTTATTAATTACTAGCCGACCCGCCTGCGATTTCTTTCACGTTTTATTTTAAGTCATCTTTCTACGCTACGCATTTTGATGGGCCAACAGATACGGTTCTGCAGTTATAAAAAAAATAACCTTTGACCACATTTTAACTACCTTAGAATACTAATTTCCAAAAATCTGTTCTTAGCGGGTGTTTACGTCTTAAAAGAAACCTCCATGCAAAACTTCATCTTCGTAGCTCTTGTAGTTTCAGAGATTTCTTGATATGTCACCCAGTTTTCTCTTCTCCTTTATATTATATAGATTTTCATTTCCGTCCCCTACCTTTATTCATACCAATATTTTTTTTAATTATGTAAGGGTTATATCATTATGAAACAGACTATAAAATACTAAAATATTATGTAGGTATTCTCTAATCTTAAATAGGCTTCAGGCTCATCGACGAGTCCTCTCATCTGGATACGGTCGACTTAATTGAGCGGATAGATAAATAAGAACAATAATATTGTAGGCCAAACTACACAGCATTAACAAGCCCCAAGCTGAGCAGATCTTGTGTTATGTTATGGGTGATACACATAATACAATATACTAAATATGTATAGATTTTTTAATATACGTAACAAACAACCAGCACCCTTGACAAAAATCTGCAGATTGTAACTTACTTTGTTTATTTTTAAAAAAGGCGTATCTTACTTAAATACACAATAGGTTAGAAAAACGACAATAAAGCTAATAAATTGCATTCACAGGTACATGACAGTGTGGAAAATAAATACTCGCATTTGCGACAATGCACGCGAATGTAATGCGAATGTAAAAGGGCAAATTAAACATTATTATTTTTTAGTAGCTGCACTGAATTATCTTAGTCAGAGGTAAAACGGGTTATATTTACCATGATTTGAGTTATGAGTTATCTTATACATATTTCGACACATAGTCATATTAAGTAACTTTATACGACTTTAATTACCAAAGTTATCGACATAGCTCAAAGGATTAGCAAGATGAAGTGGCAGTGGGCTGGGCATATTTCAAGAAGAACCGACAACCGGGGTAAACGTGTTCTAGAGTGGAGACCGCGACTCGGCAAACGTAGTGTAGGACGCCCTCCGACCAGGTGGGATGAGGATTTGCGAAAGACTGCTGGCAGATGCTGCATGCGGCAAGATGAAGCCAGGACGCTATGGCGCCCTTTAGGGGAGGCCTATGTCCAGCAGTGGACTGGTATAGGCTGATGATGATACGACTTTAGCGTTAAAAACCTGTATAACAGTACAAATTTTATGCAGAATTACCTTGTTTTCTATGAAAGGAATTATAACGTATTAGTACTAATTATTTTTGTAGAAAAAAAACTCGAATAACCCATAATAATTCCCGAAACCCTAAAATTCTACTTTTCAAAGTATATCAATCCAACAATCCAAAGTTTTATATGAACTTGGTTTTGGCTTTAGAATGATTTTGAGTCATTTAGCTATAAAACATTAAAAGTCAGCGGTAGTAGTTTTAAAATGTACCGAGGCGGGAATCGAACCCGAAAATTATTTTTATTAAACGAAATTCTTGAAGAAAAGTAAATGTAACCTTTATGTTTTTGTAATTGTCCGGATTATTTAGTCGAATAAGGTTACAAAGACCATTGTAACCCTTTAGTTTGACGACGTGAAGCGAAATCTCCGTGGAATAAGGTCACAAAGGCGTTTAGAATAGCGTAGCTTTGAAGAATGCACGCGGAATAAGGTGATAAGCGACAAAAACTAGGGAAAACGGTATTTTTTATTTTTAAAACCCACATGATAATTTAGCTGAAAATATTAGAAAACGATTTAGCAAAAAAAACACACTCGCATAATAGAAACTTTTCGAATTAATAAGAAAAAACCGTCTCCTGTAAAGTTGGTGTTTTGCAACTGTGACCTTATTCGCTGGATACGACGATAGGTAATTAAGAAAAAGAAAAAATGTTGTTTTTATAATTTTAACACGGATAAATAATGCTAATCTTAGCAGTATTTTGAATATAGGGAGTGATTTTGTATGTCTGGTGTCCAGGGGATAGCGTTTCATAGACGGACAGTGAAGGATTTTAATAAAAAGTATTAGAGTGGGCAGGAAATTTTAAGACGATGGTTTCAACAAAAAGAGAAAGAGAGAGAGAGAAAGAGTTGGACAGGAATCCAAAGCGCAACGGTTATGAATAACCACCACGCTTAGCAAGCGGCGCTTTTTAGAATACGACCATAAAAATTATTTCTGTTTGAAGAGTGAGAAGAATAAAAAACATTTCAAAATAACTTATTTTAATAAATTTATATTACAAAAATAATCTAGTTACAATTATTACTAGGTACTTAGTAATTACAATTAATATCTAGGTACTACTTTATTTAAGTCTTAACTAAATACCAATAAAAATGGTTCTGTTTATAAACTGTGAGTGTACTAAAAAACATTTCTGTGCAACAAAAATGTAATTTTAGAAGGGTTCTTTCAGACGACTCTTATTACAGCACAATGGATTTTTGCATAAGATCGCGGTATGCTGTATTATGCCTGATTTTTTTTATCGTTAGATAACTTAAACAAGAGTATTTTTTGTGTTGTGATAGCTATGCTTTGAAAATAATGACAAAAGTATTAAAGTCGTTTGTTCATTTGAAAAATCAACCCGAAAGAAACATACGTATAGGTTTCTCTATTAACAACAAAAAAAATAATTATTCCCTCTACTTTTCCCACTCAAATCGGATTCGGTCTTTAATTTCTAGTTATGTTTAATACTTTTATTGTAATACATTTATATTTAGACCTCCAACAAAAAATATGTTACACATAATGGTATATTGAAATATTACCGCGTTAATTGTAGTGTTAAACATTACAATTAAAGAGGTACCTACACGTGTTAAAATTATTTAAATTATAAAAATCAATGATAGAGCAAAAACCAAAGGGTCACGCTTTTTGAACTAACATAGAATGAAAAGACTTTTTGAGGCCACAACAGCACAACACGCAGCCCGCGTCATCATTTACAAACACTACCCGTCATCACGATTATTTATACCAGGCTATTTTTACTCGGATACCAGCTTCCCCGCCCGGATGAATAACTCTGGACCTGATCCTGTTTTTAATTATTTTCCCAAACTAATAGCCTCCTGTTAATGACCAATTTTGAGAGGCGGTGATCGCCATCTTTGACGTTAATTTATTTAAGATTGACTATTAATATTTGTAGATGGAGCTGGGATCAGAAGTTAAGTGGGTCGACCCTAACTCGCCTGTAAGGGCTAACATTACATCTAAAACTATAAAGAATATTAATTACTTGTAACTAATTTTTCATTTTAGTTCTTGTAACTTAAAATAATGAATTGTATTGTGTCATATTAAATTCCAGACTTCAACTAAGCAGGGTCAGCTAGGTACTGGGCTATAGATTGTTATGTTACTTTGGTTATCTAATTAAGCCAACAAATAGGGTATTTGCGACTTAAAAAACTGATTGTTTTTATAAGTTTTATTTATTGATATAAAAATCTAGCTGCATATTATGTTCTTTATCTTTACATATTTCGATGTTTTTATACTGAAATGAATAGTAGATATTTCAAGACTCAATCGCAAAGTTACTAAACGTGACGTCACCGTTTATCGTAAGCACAAAGAAAAAACAAATAACAATAATGATCGTTTTTAATTTTTTTTTGTTTCTAATTTTATTTGGATTGAAGAAACAGAAGCATTTTAAGTTGACAAACTGAACGGTGACGTCACAGAAAAAGGGCAGCGTTTTTATCGCTCAGAAGTGCAGTTTCATTTTTCGTTTATCTCCTTAATTATTAAAAAAATTGGATTGTTATTATGTTTGTTTTTTTTTTCTGTAATGTAATAAAATTAAATAAGCATGTGCCGTATTGTTATTATTTTTAGCGCGCATTGTCCCACTTTACTTCAAGGCCTTTTAGCATTCAGTGACAACTGAATAAAAGGAATTAAGTCTGAAAGGTCTGAAAAATCTGAAATGCATAATATCTCTTGCGTGCATCACTACACTATCCTAAGTACGGATCATAACCCAGTATGCTGGTACAATGCGAGTTAGAATATATAAATAAGATTAAATAAGTTAAAGTCATCATAAACGAGATTTAAAAAAAAAACTTTAAAAAATCTCTATTGATTAGAAACGACAACATTTGGTTGATATTTTCTAATCAACAGAGTTTTTTTTGGGTTCTTATGGTCTCGTTTTGCTATCCTATCCACGCTGTCTAAATCAGCTACTGTAACAGGTCGGATTATAACGGGTGGGGCTATACGGGATGGGACTTTAACGGGGTGGCTTTTAACTATTTGGTCTGTGGATTGGACAGCTTTCAACAAAACTGGTTTTACGGGAACTCTGACGTCATCAGCTTCTAGAATCAATACATGCTTATCGGTTATCAACACAACGGGGTCTATTTTGTGCGAGTAGTAGCAATAAGGTTTTCTAATAGAAAGCCTGGTGTGGAAGCAATGTTTCTGGGCCCATGTAGCAACAGGCTTGCCGGCGACATAGTACGAAAACGGTTTGTACGAAGCATAAGTAATTTGCGAGATTAAATTCCGATAGAAAATCATCGTTTTTTTTCGATCTCCACGGACGCATCTACGAATGAAAACTTCATCGTGGAATACTCTTCGTCGGGATACAACATCAAAAGTCTGAAAAAAAATGTTACTTAAAGTTGCTATTGAAGTAGAACTTGAACTTAAAGATAACCTTATAATTGCACTTAAAGTAGAACTTTACTTAAAGTATAACATAAAGTTAATAATTATAACTTAACTTAAAGTGAAACTCAAAGTTGCACTTAAAGTACTTGAAGTTGAATTTAACTTAAAATAGAACTTTAAGTTGTACTTAAAAGTAGAACTTAAACTTAAAGAAAAACTTAAAGTTGAAAAAGTAGAATTTGAACTTAAAGTGAAAGTTGAAATGCAAGAATTTGAAGTAGATATAGTAAATTTACTTACTTCGATATCGGCAGAGCCGCTGTGACTTTCCTCATTTGTCCAGTAAAGGGCATGAGCACGTGCTGGGCGATGTCCACGTGCTGGACCATCTGGTAGGCCCACTCCGACCACGCGTACAGCTTGGCTGGAACGACACGAAACCAATTATTACCTTGGCAAACATTACCATTTCAGTATCACTACATGGTATAAAACAAAGTCGCTTTCTCTGTCCCTATATCCCTATGTATGCTTAAATCTTTAAAACTACGCAACGGATTTTGATGCGGTTTTTTTTACTAGATAGAGTGATTCAAGAGGAAGGTTTATAATGTATAATACATGCATAATATAAGTACCCGTGCGAAGCCGGGGCGGGTCGCTAGTCTATATTTATAAAAGAGAAGATAAAACTGTATGACATATCAAGAGATCTCTGAAACTACAAAGAGCTACGAAGCTGAAATTTTGCTTGAAGCTTCCTTTTAAGACGTAGGCTAAGAACGGATTTTTGGAAATTCGTATTCTAAGTTAGTTAAAAGGTCATTTTTATAATATCTTCAGAACCATAACTGCTGGCCCGTCAAAATTTGTAGTTAAATGACTTAAAATAAACATACACGTTTTCAAGGTTTTTTGAAATTCACATTTATAAGTTTTCTCACTTAACTTTAAAATCGTAAATCGTAGTTGTAAAACTTTGGCGTACCAAGGTATATAGTTTCCATGGAAACCAACACTTAATATTACCACGGTATTACTAAAGTGCACGCGAATGAAATCGCGGGCAGGTTAGCTAGTTATAAGATATATTTGATATGGTTCGTAGTAAACCCCCTTTCATAAAAAAAAATAATAATACTGGACAATTTACACAGCATTATCTAGCCCTAAGGTAAGCATAGCTTGTGTTATGGGTACTAGATAACTGATATACATAATACAATACATAGATAGATATTTTTTATTATAAGTATATAGAAAACGACCAGAACACCCTGAACAAATGTCTGCAGATCGTACACACATTTGTCCCGAGGCGGGAATCGAACCCGCAACCTCCTGCGTCGCAGGCGGACCTTCGCCCACCGCGCCTCAGAGGTCGTTTCATACGTAACTAAATGGAGCGAGCGAAGCGAAGGAACGGAAAGAAAAGGAAAAGGAGCATAACTGTCCAACTGTTGATCCGATTTACATGAAATTTGATAGTTGTACTGATGAGACATGTTTAATATCCTGCTAAATATGTGAGGCCAAATCCATCGAGGGGTATTTGGGATAAGGGGGTAAATAAGGGTAAGGGGTAATGAGAGTAAATTTCAAATAAGGTTTTTAAATTTAATTTTCTTTACAAATAAGGATCGAAGAAAATAAGAATTCTAGGTATTTCTATGTATAATAAACAATGTCTAATCATAAGCTATGTATTAAATGATGGATAACGTAGGTATCGTCGTATTGTTTCATCATAATCAGCATTAGTCCACGGCTGGACAGAGGCCATCCCTAATGAGCGCCATAGCACCCTGTCTTCAGCTTGCCGCATTTAGCATCTGTCTGCAATCTTTTGTAGATCGTCATCCCACCTGGCCGGAGGGCATCTTATACTACGTTCGCCTTGTTTAGGGCTGTTTAACTCAAATTCCGTTATTTTGCAGTCTTAACAGTGTCTTTCTACAGCTGCTTGTTCTGATAAAACTTTGACAAACTACGGGATACTTAGCAGGTTTCTTATAACAAGTTTTCTTTAGTGACAAAAGTTTCTAGAAGTTTCTCCGGAGCAAATACTTTAGCTGGATTATTTGTAAATGCGTTTCTTCCATAATCCTGGCTTAGCGGAAGGTTTGTTGGAGGATTTGTGTATGTTCCTCTGGGTTTTTAGGGATTTTCTGTTTGAACTATCGAAAGTAATAGTTCGGGCTCTAGCGGTAAGAGGTAATGATTATGTTGATGCGTAAGTTGTACCCGGAGTACAGAATAAGTATAGAAAACGCTTTTTAAAGATTACTTTCAAATCTTCTACACCGGGAACCTATGGGTCAGCTACACACCCTACGTGTACAATATCATAATATTTTTAGTATTTTGGGACTGCCACATCTCTACAGTGTATCAGGGATGTTTGCAAAATATGAGACGGATGGTTTTGCTGCCATTTTCCATAAAAGAACCGCATCTCCGATGCGCAAAGGCCGATACAACCCCTAGGGTGCGGCGTCCTGCAAACTGTAGCTGGTAGAATCAGCAGATTTTACCAGATAACGCAGATTTGATTTTATTATCAGATTTTTTTAACTGCAAACATGTCTTTATTAGAAAAAAAAAATCAATCAAATAATATAATTAAATTAAAACAAGTATTTACAATTGAAACAGTTGAGCTAACTGCAGACTGTTGCAAACAATCTACAGGTAGCTCAACTGATCCATATCTATACCAGGCGAAAGCGTGCCCAAGACGCTGGCTGCATTGCCCCGCTGTCTGGCAATGCTGAGGCGCTGCGCTAGATACTCATCATCCCTTATTATTTGATTGTTATTTTCTGTGTTAATAAAGGTACTTTATAGATAAAAAATCCCAAATATTTTGCGACCGAAGTCCGTGAAATTTTCAGGTTATATGGTAGGCCCCGTAGGCTATTGCGTAGGTACTTAAAAGTCAATTTTAAGCCGGAAACCTCATGCTCTCGCTGTGCCCGAAATTCCCATTAAGATCGGTCCCGGTCCCAAATGAACCGTCCGCTCCATCACTGTATGTACTCGTAATTGTTTAGGCCGATCGATCACACGCTAATAACAAACACGCTTGTTTGTTTGTTTGAGTACATTCAGCTGAATCCGTATTTGGCTGGGCAAGCGTGCGTAAAGTCCGTGGAGCTCGATAATCCGCGGTAAAGGTGAGACGAGGTAATAAAATTGTGCGTTAATAAACAACGACGCTTAACTGAAACAGTAAAGTAAACTGAAACTCACCTTCAAGCTCGCTTTCCTTGTCATGCTGACTGAGGTCCGGCATATCCAGGGTCACATCCACGTTCTCCTCTCCCATGACCATGTAGATTCGGCTCTTCTTCCTCTGCAGCTCGTACGGGTATGACACTGTTACAGTTGCTGAAATGTTGAACAAGATTAATAAATAATGCTGCAATTTTCGTAAAGAAATCTAACAAACATCATTAGCTGATGAGAATGAAGCTTCCTGATCAGTATTATCTAGCCTAAAATTATAAGCAGAGTCCTACCTACTCGTTAAAACGAAAGTCAAGATTTTGATTTGATTCAAGCAAATGCTATCTTATGTTAATGATAATAAAGATGGTTTCGAGCGAAAACTAATCTAAAACTTCGATTTTCGTTTTGCGTGTATCTGATGATAATTCTTTGTTAATGGCAATATGAGTCTGGTTGGACTCTTTTCTGCCAGTGTCAAGTAATGGAAAATAATAGTAAAATATAAGTTATCAAATTATGAAGAATGTTGATATTTTCACCAGAGCCTAGTTCGTTATCCAGCAGGGTACACCACGTGCAGGTTAGGTTGGCTTGGGAGACAAGATCTTGGAGTCTCCCTTATACCCCTAGGCTCTCTGAGCAGCGAGGTAGGTATTAAGAATCGCATCCCCCCTAACACGGGGATTGTTATCTAGGATCGAATAGAGAAAAATTACGTCACTTTGTCATAGAATGCGTAAGTTATTTAAAAACCACTTCTTCCACTTAAAAAATGTACGCAATGTATGTCGATGCGATGTCATTATTGTCTATTCTACCCATGACAACAATCTCCGTGGTAGGGGCTGGATAACTGATTTATTTGTGCTTCAAATAGACAAAGCAATAAAATGAAACGCGCATGCGAGTGGGTCTTAGACAATTTAACCCAAGGAGTGGGTAAATAAATACTTACCACTTATTCATAATAGTCTGCTAGCTTACCACATGCTAAATCTCACTCTGTCTTCATAAGTCACAGTGAGAAATAACACTGCTTAGCAGCAAGTTAGCAAAACATCATAATGTTTTGATAACTTGTGTTTGCCCTATAAGGGATCAAGAGTGGAACATAATCTAACTTAATTTCAATAAGACCAGCACACCTAATACTACGTTTTATTTACAGGTAAGTTACACTGCATCGTCCTGTGGACAACTAAAGTGGTCTGTTCTGTAAGTGGTTTAATGTAAGTACTTTAACCTTATATTTCTACACTCTACTTAAAGATAATGATAAATACATAGTTTATTAGGTATCGTTTGTTAGCTTTTGTTACTATTGTTTTATTTATGGAAGAAGAACAGGCTGCCTATTTCTCTTTATTTCGTTGTAAAACCTGCAAGGTCGCCTTCGCCTTCAGCTACCAAAGAAAAACATTATAACAAACCTGCAATATGTTTAGCTACTATTATCCGCCATTTTGTATTGGAATTTAATTGTGTAAAATGGCCGCGAGGCGATATGGCTAAACAGTTGCTATTGTTAGGTCAATAAGTAGCGGTCAAGCTTTGTATGTAACCAATATGGCAATGTTAGCTCATCGTATTACTCAGATGATTGTGTACACTAATTGCTCTCACATCAATGCTCAAATTAACGTTCAAGTGTATGGTGATAGGTATGCAGGTAGATATACTCCTTTGTTAGATCGTAGGTATCAGGTGCCTCGTAGAATGAAATGCTTACTCATAAGTTGAAGGTACGCCAAATAAAGTATTTTCTTTATCATTGATCAAATATCTTGTCAAATGGTTCTTTCTCTTGTCGATTCTCGTTGACAAGAGAAGAATATAATTGATTAGTTAATTGAGATGATCAGTGTAGTCAAGCATCAGTACTTCAAGTAAAATGGTTGGACTGTTTGATTAGATAAATTAAGCTATTGTGATGTGATGCCTGCTTGATTATTATCAAATATTATTAACATAAAAATAATCAGTGCTAACAAAAATATACTAAAAATACCCTATGTACTCGAATAACAGATTCTGTTATTCGAGTACACAGGGTTGTAATTCTAACTATACATAAACCAACCTTGAGATTCAATATTTATAAAAAAAGCCATAAGTAATTAACATTTCGGTATAACCTATAATCACATAGTGCTGTTGATTTTTTGACAGCTTTTGCACTACTTGTAAAGCTCTCCTACAATGTATTTCCAATTATTTTTCAAACTGCGACAAAAAGTTATTTTAGTGTTTTGAGTTGTTTATAAATATTATCTCTTGAATGTATATTGAGTTAGTAGGTACTAAGTACTAGCAATTACAGACTATCTAATAAATTAAAATTTTAGATACAACATTCCAATGGAGTACAATTAAAGCCCCTTACCATTTCCCGCGAACTTCATCAACGCACCTGTAGAATTAGAAAGCATATCTGTAAATTATAAGAAAAAAACATGTATGTTTAACCTACCTGAATATAATCAATCATACGTATCAAAAATAAAATGTGTGAAAGTACTTGTTACTTCAACCGTTAAAAATAAAAAGTTAAAAATAAAAAATAACTAATAGTAATTAATAATTAAAATGATTTTTGTAAATTTACTTCTTACCATAGTGAGGAGGGATATCAGTGAAATCTGTAAAAAACATGATAATATAATTATTTAAAATTTAGCAAAATACTTCAAATCATGAATACTATCAATTTCGCACCAAAAACATGAAGAAGTCCTTTGTTAAGGGATGAAACGTTGGTGTTCTTCCAACACAAGTAAGGTTCGTAGTTAACCCGCTTACATCCGTAATGAATTCGTCAAACTACGATAGTTTTTATAGTAAAATAGAAATTAAATTCGGATATAAGTTTTTTCAATAGACTAAAATAAAATTATCGAAATTTTACTCTTGAGTACCTTTGAGGAAGAAGAATAATTGTAAAGAATCTTACCATTATCAGGGTTATTGCAGGAGATGCCATCTCCGTTGACCTGCTGTACCCTCACGGGTAGCTCCAGCGATATCGTGAACTCCTTGATCCGACTGTCCATGCTGGAAGGAAATCAAACTTACGAGTCAAACCTTACAAAGGTATTATTCCAAGAATGGACGGAACCTTGTCAAAGTTAATGTTTCCGTCTCATATATAGTATTTACAACATGCGAATTTTGTAAAATTTTCAAAATGGAATTTACTATTTTGCCAAGAAATAAATATTGAACTTTATTAACAAATTATTATGTACAATTGATCAACAATTTAATACACACAACACAATTGATACACATTTATACAATTGATGACAATTTAACTAACTGCAGAGTTTTGCAAACAATCTACAGGTATGTAGCTCAACTGATCCATATCAATACCAGTCCCCAAGACGCTGGCTGCATTGCATTGCCATCAGCATTGCACTGCACCAGATACTTACCAGCTCTCGGGTCACGCTTTGACCAGACTTAGATATTTTTTTAATACCCCGAGAAAGTTTTGTACGTGGAATTCTTTGTAATTGTTGCCCATGCTCATATCGTGAAATCCTAAACAAGGGCAATTTTTTTCTGTAGTTCTACCTACAACTGGTACCACCGCCAGAAATCGACACTGGAAGTACTGGTAGAGGACCAAGGGAAAAGGGTAATTAGACCAATAGTCTTCTTACTGTCAATTTTCCGGCTTGTCACTGAGCTGATGTGGGTGTGAATGTCTAAGCCCCCAAACGTACTTTCCGATTCATTTGGAAAGTACACCCTTTACTGCAATGGAATTTTGCATACATAATCGGTTAAAAATAGCTATATTTGCACCGTTATAGCTTTTCAAAATACATCAATACATGAGATTGAAAATTAATATAAAAATATTTTCTAGCGATTTTATTACTTTCGCTCTAATTTAAAGATTGTTTTGTATTTTGAAAAACTAAAACGATGCAATTATGTTGTAATAGATACATTATGTTTATATTTATATTGCATCGCTTTTGCATGTAAAAACGACGAAAAAAAACATTAAAATCCGGAACGTAGTTTCTAAATGAATCGGAAAGTACGTTTGTATGGGGGCTTACTTAGAAGTTTATTACAGCTAAGGTCAAAAAATCCACAACAGCACATACAACGTTCTTTGTCAAAGTAAATGTCCAACTACGCTTCTTAAAGTTCGAAATGGTTCCTGCCCATTCATCATGCACGTCATATAAAATGAGTATTAAGTACCTGATAGCAACAAGCTCGCTATCCTCCACCCCTGTAAATCTGACACAAGTTCCCGTGTCTCCGTAGCTGACGAGGTAGGGCTCATAGAACTCGATCTTCATCTGAAGGTTCCCCATGAAGAAGTGGTCGCGGAGCGCCTTGAACTGCTTCTTGAAGCAGTGGAAGTCTGTTGTGTGGCAGGTGATGATGTTTTGAGCTGGAAAAGAAACACAAACAGACATAAGTGCCATGGCTAGTAGTTCCAAAACGGAAAAAGTTTTCTTTTACTACCGCTGACTTGTCAATGTTGAAATTGTATAGCGAATGTGTAAAAAATCTTGTACGAAAACTAGAATGAAGTTCGTCTATCACACTGAAAAAGAAAATATTATAAAACAACTGATTGCTGTCTTTCTTTGAAAAGTAGTTACTCTTAGTATCCGGTATGGGCTTAGTCTCTGCAAGACCGTGGACTGCACCTGACCTAGACTAACGCAGGACCGAGGCAATTGGCATAGTCTTCTTTATGCTAATTGCCTCGGTCCTGCGTATTTTTGATCCTACATTGGTCCTAGGTATTTAGATAGATAGATAGAAAATACTTTATTGCACACATACCTAATATAAATAACAAACAAAAATTAAAGAAGTAAAAAAACAAATATGTAACAATTGGCGGTCTTATCGCTCAAGAGCGAGGTTATAAAGTGATACCTAGAAACACTCCAAAACAACCGAACTGAACCGAGAAAAGAAATAAAATAGATTTATTGGTGCCATCAGACCCACATACTTTCTCCATTATAAAACAACATAAAAATACTTATAAATGTAAGCCTGAAAGCCGCAAAATGACCTCTGCCTCAGCGTGGGTAATACTAATATCCATCAGTCCCATTTATTTATTTATATTTTTATTTATTTATAAAGGTATACAAGGTTTATGTAATATTGCACCATGGTTTGTATTGGTGCTCACACTCGTATTGAACTTATGTTTCGATTAGGTACATAGCATTTTGGATTTCGAAACTTTTAAAACATAAGATCGCTTTATAAATAGATCTCGTAAAAAAGTTATTAACATTTTTATTAGCACAGCATTCTTGGACATGTAGAAAAGTCAAATGGTCCTTTAAGATTACAGTATTCTTGACTCAGAGTTTGGTTGTAAAAGCTCGCCTTTGTTGTGAGATTTCACCAAGATGCCTAGAATACCTCCTTTACTACAGCACCTCGCTCGGAGCTCTTGCATTTTTAATAATAAGTCGGTAGAATACATAATTATTTACATGCATGCTTGCGTGTATGTGATTTGCGTTTAGCAACGTTGCTGTGGAGTGACCTCACCTATTTATTTAATTAGTATATATAACATTAAAAAAGTAATTAAATCCACAAAAATACCAAATGCCTACGCGCTACGCCGCCTACGAAGCTCTACGCAAGCGCTACGAAATCGTGTGGGCAGGCTACTAGAGGGAGACCTATTGTTTTATTGTTATGTGACCATAGCAACATTTTGTTGCTATGTACTACAAGCGTTTCGGGATCATCATCATCAGCCTATATTAGTCCACTGCTGGACATAGGCCTCCCGTAATGAGCGCCGCGTTTTCGGGATAAAAACCTTGTATATGAATGAAGGAATTTTCAAAAATCCATCTTCTAGTTTGTGATACCTATCATAAGCTTTTTTTAATGCCTCTGTAATAGTTTTTTTCTACTTAGTTTAGAGATACGAGTTGCCCTTGATGGCCACTAAAATCTATTTTTAGTAGATGGCGGCGCCACTTTGGGTGGGGTATGCGCCTTAAGAATCATCCTGAGGCGGTGCCTAAATACATTTATTCCTGAAGGATTAGTATTCATCCACAAAACTTAAAAAATAAAAAATTAAATCATGGTAAATATCCCGTTATAAATGACTTTAATGTTAAAAAACAGTTTGAAACTAAGTGATACGAGTCGGTTTTTAGGTTTTTCAAAACAATGCATTGAAATGTTTTGCCCTCTCAGTTAGAACCACATGTCGCATCGAAAGCAGATCTCTTCCTACACAATAAACAAAGTATTGTCAATCGGATGTTAATAAACGTGATGCCCATTGTACAGCTCGAGTTTACAAATATTTGTTGACGTTGAGTTTGTTGATGTCTCTTAAATTAAATTGATGCTTGCGAATTTTAACCTATCACCATAGGCCCTATATTTGTGAGTATAAAATCTTATTGATGAAGATGGTTCGTTTAGACTTTTTAGCTTCTAATACTCTGTTTTAACAACCCTTCTGAATTACATATTACATGCAGTTAATTGTTAATTGACAGTCTTCAAAGCAAAATACTACATTTTTTAACTTAAAATAAATACTACAAAACCGACAATACACTATATGCTTCTGTTATAAATAAATAATAAATAAATAAATAATGCTGGACAATTCACACAGCATTATCTAGCCCCAAGCTAAGCAGAGCTTGTGTTATGGGTACTAGATAACTGATATACATAATATAATACAATACATAGATAGATATTTTTTATTATATATAGAAAACGACCAGAACACCCTGAACAAATGTCTGCAGATCGTACACACATTTGTCCCGAGGCGGGAATCGAATCCGCAACCTTCTGCGTCGCAGGCAGACCTTCGCCCACCGCGCCACATCGGTCGTTATATGTTATTAGGAAACACAATTGATGTAATCAGTAAAAGCAACAAATGAAAATAAAACTAGTGACGAATAAATAAAATCTGGTTTTAAATTATAAAAATTTTAGTATCAGGTTCGAATCGAAATCCTGCCAAAATCTAAAACTTTTGGAACATTATAAAAAACAATCTTAGAAAATTTCCCCAGTGCGAGTAACGCACTATCAAGCAAACAGCTAAATATAGGATCCGTCCAATAAATTAAATGCAGACTTAAACTCCGGTCTAGAAGTCCCTATGCCCTTATTTCTTTCGTTTCCGTAAAGTGGTTTATAACAAGATACTTTTCGTATTCGAGTTGAGCCAAGTCATAACCCTGTTACGGACCATTGTGCCCAAAGCATCCCCAAGTATTTACATGTCTGGGCTGCAAAGGGTCGGGTACTTATGCAAATGACACCCTACGATTCTTGAGCCGTGAATATTTAAGAAGAAAGGGCAGGGAAAACGTCTGCCCGACTAAAAAGAGTAAAATGTTGTCTCTATAATCTATTTTATCAAAATACCCGTCGAAAATGGTCATTCGTATTATTGCTTCGTGTGTCTTGTCACCTAGTTCATTTCATGCTGATTCCAAGAAACAAAAATAAAAAAGATCACTAACAAGACAATCAAAATCATCAAGAGTTTGTACCGAGAATCCGTCTTCTTTCAAACTTTTTAACTTCTAACCGACTTCAGGAGGAGGTTAGGCCTAATGAGCTAATGTATGCTGATGATGATGACTCTAAAAAATCACGACTAGTAATTACAATTTCGGTGATTTCAGCGCCAACTCTGAATAAATTTTGATAAATATTTCCTTGTTGTATAAAACTTGATTTTGAGTTGGTCTCATAAAAGTTTGATTCTTGAGGAGTATACATAAATAATGTGCGTCGTAAAACGTATCTAAAACCATCACATGATTATTTTCACAATCACTCGTAGAAAATGGTTTTCATTGCAACGGACGTGATCAAACTAAAAATAAGACTCCTATTTAAACTAGTCGGTTTATAGTTTTTTAAACACGCGAATTTATTATCAGCCTTATTTCAAAATTTTACTTATATTCCTCCTTCCTTAAACCTCTTTTATTCGTCTCTTAGTACACCCCTAACCCGGATCTCACAATCATATGGAAAGATCATATGTCTCGTTTACACTCTATAAGGTTCCTCCTATAATAATAATCAGCAACTGTGGATACTGCGAATCTACTTTTCGAAATCGGATTCGGAATCGGAAAGATAATATTGAGTTTCGATAAAAAAACCGAAGGATATCTCTATCACGAACGACGACCACTGTGACTCAAATTATACAACACAACATGAACTAAAACATAACACGAAACAGTTTGGGTACTAGAGTTCAAACCCTATGCTAAAACATTATACTGTAGTAGGTAGGCAATTACGAACCGCTCTAGATTAATAAGACACGATAAGATACAGAAATTCAAAAGCATAGAAAAAATAAAGAACCAGAAAAATTAAAGGCAATAAAAATAGTACCTAATATTAAAATATGGTTAATAGGTACTTACATAGTACATGTTAGCCGTAAGGTTCATGGGATTCATTTGGAAACACCACACCCTTTAATGCAATGAAATTTTGCATACAAAATGGGAAAAGAAATAGCTATAATTAAACCGTTTTGGTTTTTCAAAATACATTCACCATGAAATAAGAGCGAATATTCATTTCGATTCATCGGCTCATTTTATTACTTTCGGTCTCATTTATTAATGATTTTGTTTTTAGCAAAACTAAAACGGTGCGACGTAGTTTCCTAATGAATCAGAATGTACGTTTCTATGGGAGCTTAAAGGTGTGCACCTACCTTAAGAGAATGCATGCGTTTAAACAATGAATTAATTATTAAAAGTTTCATGGAATCGAATAATATAAATAAATGAGATAATTTAAATTACACAAAAAGTTGCACTTGCCTTACAAATGATAAACCTATCTAAAATAAGAAATACAGATAAAACTAAGTAAATAACTACTTACTTGTAAATTCACCATCCCTTGAATAGCACACCACAAACACATTGAACAATAATATTAATTTATTCATTTTAATGTAACGATATTTTTTAAATTATTATATGAAAGACATGCGCATTACAGAGATGTCCGAATAATAACTGAAATTCTTTCAGCGAACTGAACTCAACATTATTTGATTACGCACTGAAACTGTGAACACAAGCACATTGTTCTTGCAATTATTATTAATCGATCACACAATTAATGCGATGTAATAAATAATACAAGCGCATCAGCGATGCGACTGCGATGTTGAGAACTATTACCATAATTTACTAAATACACCATAATAAATAGATGAATTTGAATTTCCTTTTTTATGTTAGCTCATGGACCTTTAGATTATTTGGAACTGTCTGCAGTACCTAAGCTCAACTGCAAGTTCTAATTTGTTTCCATTCTTTTATTGGTATTTTATTTAGTACCTATTGAAATGTAAGACATTATTAGGTTAGTACTGAACTGTACTGCCTCCGTATGGAATTTGTTAAATAAGTCAGATTAAATAAATAAATAAAATAAATAATTCACAACAATTCAAGACAATTCACACAGCATTATCTAGCCCCAAGGTAAGCAGAGCTTGTGTTATGGGTACTAGATAACTGATATACATAATATAATACATTAGATACATAGATATTTTTTATTATACATAGAAAACACCCAGACCAACGGAACAAATTTCTGCAGATCGTACACAAATTTGTTCCGAGGCGGGGATCGAACCCGCAACCTCTTGCGTCGCAGGCAGACTCTCGCCCGCTGCGCCACTGAGGTCGTCAGATTCAAAGATCAGATTCAGAATGATCTTTATTTTTTTTATTTATCAACTAGTTTTTGCCCTCGTTTTCGCATGCGTTGTTTTTAAGGAAAAGTTCAAAAGCTATTTTTATCCAATGGGAACTGATTTATGGGATAAAAAGCCTATCTGTTAATACTTTAACCTAAATAAAAAAAAAACAGTGCGATCCGTAGACTAGTCTTGAACTGCAAAAGTATAATATCTATCCACTTAAAACTTTGTCATTTATAGAAGTGTAATAGTATCAATAGTTTTCAAAATAATCCGATTATCCTTGTCGTATAAAGTTTTGCGGAGTAGCGTGAAGGTATGTCGGCTGTACCAATGTCGATAATTATTTTCCTGTCCTTGACATTATCACTACACACGCGTAACGTACGCTCCCAGTCTTCCTGTAACCTTGTTCTTGTCTTATTTTCCTTGTCTCTTCGTACTTGTTGTTACTTTGCTTGATTACATTTTGAGACATTTGAGAATACTAGTTTCTGCCAGCAGCTTCGCAAACGTTGTTTCAATAGAATCGTTTAAAAGTTGCTTCTATCCCATGGGAACTGATTGATACTGAAAAAGTCTGTTTTATTTCAGGCTTAGAACTACATCCATGAAATTTCGTCCAAATCTGTACAGTTATTGTGTGAAGAAATAAAAATATTCAAAAATCCAAACATCCATCCAAACTTTCGCATTTAAGTATAATAAACTTTTTATAGGATAGAAAAAAATATTTAAAAAATCATAGAAACAAATAGCAAATATCAAATATCAATAACGTTTATTTCTTTAAGCTTACAATATAAGCACTTAGACAAGTCAAATTTTATACTATAAACAGGTTTATAAATAGTCATTATTATCAAATAAGAAATATGAAACAACGCGTGCGAAGCCGCGGGCAGAAACTAGTGTTCTAATAAACCTTTCTTAGTACCTCGTTTAACGATAGAATTACCTCTGTGACATGACATCTATCTTCAAAATATCTGCACATTATGTAAAACAGAGCTAAGACATCCCTTATCCCGGCACCCTTATGAAGTAACTTGAGGAGAATAACCAAATAGGTTGATACCTACTGATCCCTTGGGATTTGGAAGGACAGAGGGCAGAGTTATTCGTGCACGGTATTCGATTATCGAAGGTCTCTTAGATTCTATTTGTGTATGTCGACCAGTTGAAGCATGAGGTTATTGAGTTTCTTTGAGCCTTGTCAGGGTCAATAATGGTTTAGTTTTTAAATGTAGGCCTCAATGGACAATTCAATATGGACAGAAATAACCTACTAGTTATCGAGCGCGAAATACATAAGAAGGTTTGCAAGTTTGTATGTTTTGAGGTAAATTTAAGGGCTATTCCTTAAATTTTCTTCATGCGGGATGCTGTGTAGATTATTCAGCATTATTTATCTTATAATTAAAATTAAGAATCTTATTCTATTATTTAATTGTAATTTTCTTTTTAAATTAGAATTATAATGAAAGAACGTTGCTTTTGAAAGCGGGCTATTTTATGATGTCAATTTTATTCAAAAAAATATGCCTATTTTTGGTCAAGTTCATATGGTTCGTAGCCGCAGCGCATTTGTGTAGGTACACAATAATTATATTTGTAGGTACATAATAAAAATGACGGCCTATACAGTAATCAATGATCGAATTATTTACAAAGTTACATCATATGAAATATTATGATTCGACATCACATCATGGGGTTAACATCGGTAGGTAGTTAACATCGGTTTCTTAAAGAAGCAACTGACTTACGTCAAGAAATAAAAAATAAGAGGTGGCTTTTTCGCGACCAGCGAAACGTTCGAAACGGAACGTTCGGTTTTAAAGGGCAATTGAATCTAAATTTGTTTTTGCATATGCATATAGAAAATGTTTTTACAGTGGGCCCGGAACTACATATTAGGTCCTTACATATGAAATTGGCGTTTTTCGTACTGGCCACTTTAATCACAAATTTCTCCTCTTTGGTAAGGAATTCCAAATTCAAATTTGTACAGCTATAGACTCATGTATTTGTGCTTCGATGATCGTCATTCATTTGTTTTTTTTCTTCTGTTTTTTCTGTTTGCGTCACTCATTTTACAAAATGGAAAACGAATTGACTGAAGCAAACCGGCAAACGCGCGTCGACTGCTGCGTTACATTACTAAACCGGCACAATAATGAAGGTATTTTAAACCGAATCATTACCTGTGATGAAAAATGGGTTCTTTACGATAATCGGAAGCGCTCAGCGCAATGGTTGGATCCTGGCCAGCCAGCCAAATCCTGCCCCAAGCGAAAATTAACCCCAAAAAAGTTACTTGTAAGCGTTTGGTGGACTAGTGCCGGTATTGTTCATTACAGTTTTCTCAAATCTGGCCAGACTATTACGGCTGATGTCTATTGTCAGCAATTGCAAACCATGATGGAAAAGCTAGCGGCTAAACAACCTAGGCTGGTCAATCGCTCCACGCCACTGCTGCTTCACGACAACGCTAGACCACACACTGCGCAACAGACGGCTACTAAATTAGAAGAGCTTCAATTGGAAAGTCTAAGACATCCTCCGTACTCCCCGGACCTTGCTCCAACAGATTACCATTTTTTTCGAAATTTGGATAACTTCTTGCAAGGGAAAAAATTCAACTCCGATGGGGCAGTCCAAATCGCCTTCAAAGATTTTATTGATTCCCGTCCGACTGGTTTTTTTAGTAAAGGGATCAATGAACTACCTATAAGATGGCAAAAGTGCATAGAAAATAATGGTTCATACTTTGATTAATTAAATATATTATATTAAAAAATATTCGACTTTTTGTTCCTCCCATACAAAACGCCAATTTCATATGTAAGGACCTAATATAAGTACATATAGACATCTACTTGCTATATTGTAGAACGCAGAGTAAAATTAAAAGAGAAAACCTAAAAAAACATTCCGCTACTCGCGAACATTAAATGAACAATAAACTCTATAGGTATTGTTTTTCTAAACGAGTATAAAGGGTCTTCCCGAACTCGGCTATCGCGCACTATCTCGCGTCTAGATTTGTAGAAAATATCCCAATAGAAAATATCTCAGTGACTTGAGTTTTTTCTTATTGACAATATGTGTCTGGTTTGCCACTTTTCTGCCAGTGTCCAATGTAGTGATACTTCATTTATTCTAAATCTATTGTGACTGATAGGTGCAAAGATTTCAAGTGGAAGTTTCAAAGCAATAGTGAGGGTTTCAGGAAAGTTTATCGATAACAAGATGCAAACCTTTCAAGTAAGTTACGAAAGTTCCGAAGAAGAGACTATTTGATGAAATGAACAGTTCAGAGTTCATTTCATCAAATAGTCTCTTCTTACTTACTTAGACAATATATTTTTATTCCGTGCCTTCGTTACATGAAATAAGTTTGATTAGATTTTCGCGGAACCTTTGATATTTTTTCTCCATAGTCCTTCGTTTGAACACAACCTCACCTGATGGTAAGTGACAAATGTGACCGAGACGATGTATGACTAGAAGATACTTCTTCACTTTATTCTTTACGTTTATAAAATTTTAAGCCTACCCACCCACCAGAACTTTTTGAGGAACAAAGCATAATTGAAATCAGACAAGAAATGAAGAAAATTATAGCTGAAGATCCATACAAAAAATATGAAGGTAAAGACATGACAAAAGTAAAAATTTATCAGTGTAATGTTTCTTTTTAACTACATCAAGTATTATTTTACAGCAAACATACAACGGCCTTATCGCTTAAAGCATTTTCTTCCTATTTTACTAAAGCTTTGAAATGTCAAAGCTTTAGTAAAATAGAAAGAAAATGCTATATATAATGCATATATATGCTATATATATATGTATAATGATACCGGCCAAGTTTCACAGGTATTAAGTTGAGCGTTAAGTTACTGGAAGACTAGTTAAACTGTGAGTTAGCAACAACAGGTAAGCTGAGTAGGGGTATGTACGTACCTACTAGAATTTCATCATACCCTCATCTCAATTTAACACTTATAGAAGTTAGTTTTCAGCGACGCGTGACCCGAAAGCCCGAAACTGCGGCTGTCCAAAATCAAAACGTAGTAAGGGACATTTTTTTTAAAAGACGTTTTTTTGCATTTTTGGACTTACTAGACGTATCCCCTTGTCCTGCTGAAGAAATATTCTCTAAATTACAGCTAAATTCCGAGATAGCAATTCTAAAAAACGCAGTAAGTACACTTTGGTTATCAAAAGTCTACTAAAATACAATTTCAAAACCAAGTAAGTCGCATTGCCAAAATTAAAACGTAGTAAGGGTCTGTCCGTTACTGTGTTTAAAAATTGTTAATGTGACTTACTGCGTTTTAAAATCGTCAAATCAGAACAAAACGTTCCTAGTCGATAGACGTCAAGTCTTAGTTATTGTCGAGCTTAACTGCAGGAAGAATATTTAAGTCCTCTAAATACTTTCCTTTTGAGTTCACTGGTACGAAGTTAAGTTTACCAGTGGGAGTAGGAACATGCTCTTTAAGTATGATTTTGATGAGCCGTATCAAGAACTGGATTTCTTATGACGAAACAAAATGCACGAGTACTACCGATGGCGACTAACACTCCAAGAGGAGTAAAAGAAAGTAAAAAAGAAGGCATTGTGATCAAATTACTACCACTTTTACCGAATAACAGACGAAATTTCTGGCTTGAACTGCCAACAAGCGATAATTCCTAAGACTTTTGTCCCCCTAGTGGACAAATTAAAAATGATGACTAGAGTAAGTATCACACATAATTTGCCATCTTCTAAAATAATGTAGCTGCGTCAATGGGGACTAATTCGTCTATGGCGAACTTATTATTATTATGTATTTCTTGAAAACTATGGACGCATTTACCTTAGTTGATCCTCCTAACTTGAAGAATATCAGAATTAGATTTTGAAAACATTTTATAATTATTGGATTTTTTTAAAATATGTGTGTGTGTTGTTTGTGTCGGATTAATAATAAAAGTAACTACCTACCTACTAGACTTAATTTGATTTTTACTAAATTGTGGTTTTATTTATATGCCCCTTACTAGATATTTTTGGTTAAATAGGTTTAGAAATACCAGTTGAAAACACAGCAAGATGACCTTGCTACGTTTTGAAATTGTAAAATTAACCTATTTCAACCTAACAAAACAAACGAAACTGCATTAAGCGCTGCCTAACGTTCAACTATAAACATTAAAGAATATAAACTATTTAATATTAAAGCTGATGATATACTGCATCTTTTGAGCTAACTTTCATTTAGATCACTCTAATAGTTTTCATAGGGCACGCCTTTAAATTGATGAACACGTTTTTTGGCTCTCCTGTACAATTTGATTTGTGTCCCTTACTACGTTTTGATTTTGGACAGCCGTGGTAAGTACCTATCTGGCGCAGCTCATCAGGATTTCCATATAAAGCGGGGCAATGCAGCCAGCGTCTTGGGGACGCTTCCGGAGGGTTTTGATTCGGATCCGTTGAGTTAATTCTAGATTCTTTGCAACACATTCTGAAGATCATAAAGCTCAATTGTAAAATTTTGTAATTATTGTTATTTTAGGGTTAGTTTTATTTTTCTTTGTCACCGACTTCAGGAGGGGGATCTTCGAGCATGTTTGGCTGTAGGTTTTGTTTTGTATGTTCATCGATATCTCCGTCAATGATTTCGCTATTGTAAAGGAAATGATCCCGAGTTGGATGGATTAGTATTGATTCCGTCAAACTTATAACAACATGCACTCATGAGCAAACATTGAAAGGTCGCACTAACATATCGGACTGTTTCAGCAGTTTCGGTGGGTTTGGGTAGAGGCCATTTTATAAACAATAATTTCAAAAACTTGCTCAAGGCCGGTTTGGAAGCTCTACATAATTTACACAAATCGCCCATGCAAACAAACAAAATATTCCCCAGTATTTCATACTGGGTATACGGTAATTGGAGACAAACAAAATATGAAACTGCCAGCAATAAAAATAAAACTGAAAACTCTGAGTACCTATCGATAAATCGTTTCAGAACGACTGCGTTCCATTCAGCCGAAAGTTTCGCTCCACTGGGATCACATCTACCTGCCCCGATGATATGTATGAATAATATTGAAGACTTGGTTACTGAAAAAAACTATGAAGGTACGAGTATATACATTATTATATATTAAGTGTATCAGTTATCTAGAGATCGCTCTTGATCGATAAGACCGTCAATTTCCACAATTTCATAATTTCAATTTTTTGGATATTTGTTTCATTTGTGAATTGTTTTTCAGTCTAAGTGTGCAATAAAAGTATTTTTCCAATGTCATCCATTTTATAACATAAATTTAATTACATATATACTATATATAGCGATTTGCATGGTATATAAGAAGGATTTATTTTATCGGCTTTTTTTAAACTAATCCGTTTTGACTGAATCAAATTCTTTTATTATTGTGTTCAAATTAAATAAATAACAATTTTATTTATATTTTAATTCAAATGTTTAGTTATTTTTAATCAAAATATTTCAGACCACAAAATGTTTTGTTTTAATCATATCGATTTCGTAGTCTAGAGATAATTTTAATAATTCAAATCTACAAGTAGATATTGCAAATAGCTTAAAAATTTTATATCCTATTTTTCAGTATTATTACGGGATCACTTTTAATACTACCTTAGTCTTAAAGTAACCTATTGATTTGCCTGTTAATTAATTTAACGTTATGTCAAATAAAATTTAAAATCAACGAGTTGTTTGTGCCACACGATGAATTTTAAAGTACGTCAAATTTAAATAAGTAACAGAGTAAACACCAAAATATAAGATTAAAACCTTTTTGAACAACTATAGAAAGGAGGTCTTAAGCCTTTTCAAAAATGTTATGACCTCTTTGTACGTGAAAAAGTGATAATCTGAGATAATTCTACCAGACTCTGCAGGCATTCTTATCAGATCTCATCATTTGCGATTACTACAGCTTCTGATAGTTTCTTTGAGCGGCGTTCGAGTGGAACTTTCTGAGCGGCCGGTATCTTTTCACTGCTCCTCGCTGGGGATTAATATTCTCCTTTCAACAATACTTTTTCATTTCATTTCATTCTATTTCACATTACCTTAGGGACCGTCGGAGATTTTTTTGGAGTTACGTACAGGGATAAGCGACATCAGTGTTATCGATAAACCGACTTAAATTTTCTTGTGGCACAAATAGAAGTTTTTGGGATTTTTTTTATAAGACCATCTCGAGATCATTTCCTCTTTTTCAAAAATGGTGACAGAAATAGGTTTGAGTAAAAAGTAACCTATACAATGGTTTGTGTTCTCACTCTTACGTAGTTATTGTTAACTCTATGGTTCTTACAAAACATTTAACAAAACAAGAATACGAAGCGCAAAAATCTTTTTATTTTGTCGTAGGATATTTTCGTAGTTAAGTAACAGACTTTTTGTTCCTTTCACGAAATAGTTTCACGCCTCGGCGAAAGCAATCACCTGTCGCTGACGTGTTCTTTGCATGGAAAGAACCGATTACCTACTCAAAAGGCAAGTGTAGAGTTCAGATAATGTATCAATTAACAATTATTATCAGTCAATTCAAATAATTAATTATTGAAATCGTGACTCAGTAATTCATAAAAGTCCTTGTATATAGGTATATATTTATTTATTTATGTAAGATATTATATATATCTATATAAGATAAGTATGTATGTATTTATATTTACATATATACATTAGGTATATAATGTTGAGTAAATATATGTATAATATGTCTAAGTAGTACTATCCGATGCACACAGATCTTACCCCATGTATATCCGATGATCCTATCCATACCAGGTTGTCTGGCAGAGATCGCTCTTGAGCGATAAGACCGCCAATTGTCACTTATGATAATTATAATTGTTTTACGTGTAAATTGTTTTTTTTAGCTTTAAGTGTGCAATAAAGAATTTTCTATCTATCTATCTATCTTGTAAAATAAATTAATTGGTGACTGATTTATAAAAGGTCTGATAAATTTTGTTTAACTTGTCGCCTTGCGGACGGAATCTTCGGCGGAAAATACGAAATAACCTAGTCAGCGGAATTCCACGTGTGCCCGTTCGAGCCTTACTGGAATCTACCGTAGGCATAAAAAACACAAAAAAACAAGCCCGATCGGGCCCTGCAAGATTTTTTTTATTCGTAAGAAAACGTACATGCCTTGGAAATCACTTTGTTCTTAGTGATCGCAAGAGGAAAACCGACGTGAATCAATGTACAGTTGCAATAATAGCCATTTTCATTTGCTGAAATGTTGGCTTTCACAAGCATTTTCAGCTGGTAGAGCTTAAATTTCAAAGCCAAACTGAGCCCTGGGAAAATGTTGTCGCGTGCTGTTGTGTGACACAAGCACCGTTGAGAAGTGTGGGTTGGCTAGGTACGCACTTTCTTGATACACTCTACTGGAATTTCACAGAGCTTTATCTCAGAAATGAAGGGAGGCGCCGACAATTCACGACACAGTCGAGCTTGTGCATCACGGCCAACCAAAGGGTTAAAACGTTTTTTCTCCGTTATCTTTAATCGAAAAAGCTTTGATAAAAGTACGTAATAAATCTATGGGATACAAGGCAGGCATGGTCTATAAATGAAAAAAAAAAAAAACTATGTATTATGAATATCAGAAATAATTAAAAACTACCCATATTTTTTTTTGTGAATAGCTTTTGTCTCCTATATTGTCAATTACATGACTTTTTTATTGTAATTACCGTATTAACTAACAATACGAAGGGCACCTTGATTTTTGCAAATAAATGTCCTAATTAATAGACAATCAGCTGATTTTTGAGCTTAAGCCGCTCCGCTCTGTCCCGCTCTTATGAACGCGGAATCCTATGCCTATTCTTTTCACACAATGGTGTCATAGATCACCCACTTGCAACGTTAAATAAATAATGCTGGACAATTCACACAGCATTATCTAACCCCAAGCTAAGCAGAGCTTGTTTGGGTAATAGATGACTGATATACATTATACAATACTTTAGATCAAAATAAAAAAAAAATCAAAATCAAAAAGTCTTTATTTCCATAAATACAAAAATGTACACTTAGAAAAAGTCAAATTCTTAAAATAAAACATTGACACGGAAATAAAGTGATGTTTTTGATTTCGGTCACTTCGGTATGTAGACTAAAGTAAAGAAGCGATGAAGAAACATTTAGCCTGTTAGTTGTTATTTTTCGAGTTGGAGCAAAACCCGTCCCAAGCTTTTTTATCTTCTAGATAATCTGATATTTTGTAGTAAGCCCTTTTGCACAGAAAGGTTTTTACAATTTGTTTGAATTTATTTATTGATAGATTTTGCAACTCAATAGGAATTTTCATTATCCATCCTCTCGATGGATCGACGACATCGCGAGGAGTCGATGGATGGAGGCGGCTCAGGATACAATTTGTAGCGTCCTCGTATGCCTATCTACGTAGCAGTGAACGTGTGTGGGCTTTTAGTTTATGTTTAGTTTAGTTTATTGCAATAAATAATTTATATACCCAGACTAGACTTGGAAGAATGTGATTGGTACTTAACGCCCACGTAAAATATCTAAATAATATGCTACGAAGATATTTTGTTACTTTGTTTCTAGAGCTATTCCTAATGTCTCACGTATAGTCTTTATTTATTTATTTGAGGCTTTATTTGGGCTTTTATGATGATGATGATGAAACGGGTAGAACGTTAAAATTTGGAGCCAAATGTGCCAGCCGAGGTAATCGAGTAAATATATAATTTGTTTATAAAGTCTTAATTAGAAGTCTTGATTTGATATAAATTGGTTTGCGCGAATCCGAACGATTCGTCAATTTTATGTTTATTTTTCTTGCTCTGTTTTACCTTAAAATGATTAAAACGTTATGAAAATATAAAATTATATATTATACTGATGCTATCAGGTGGTCCGTGATTATCGATATTTATAATATTATCCCTACTAAAATAACCTTTCTCGCCAAAGGGCATTGGGCGGATACAGCCCCAGCCCTACTCTGTCGCAAAAAGAACTTCTATTTAAAAAAACCTATTTTTGCTTGGCCTCTGAATAAACATGGTTACTGAACCAAGTCATAGATCTCACAAAAATATCTAAGAAAATCTAAAATTGGAACAAACTTCGACATCGGGTACTTTCAAGTCGATAAAGATAAAAAAGAAGAAAGAAAACATATTTTATTTGAACCCAGAACATTTTAGTTTAGTTCGGATACATCAGAACTAATAATCTAAAAGCGAAAGTCCGCCTGTCTGTCTGTCTATAACCTTTTCACGCTTAAAAGGCTAAACAGTTCGGCAGGGAGGTAGTCGGTATCCCGGGGACGGACATAGTCTACTGTTTATACCGGTGCGGTGTTTTAAAATCATATTCATTACATTTATTTATCAAAACTTAATTCTCTCTGAAAATTTCATACTCTAGGCTCCAGACAAAATTACACGAAAATGTTTGTTTAGGGTTTAATAACGTTGAATTTAGACAAAAGGAATTCAAAATTCAGAGCATACCAAGCTTGTAATTGTAACAAAACAGTCCAGACAACGTGATCTAACTACGTTGAAGTTAGGGCAGATACAAAACGCAAAAGATAATATAGAGCAAGTTCTTCATTTAATTAAAGAGATATTAACATTAAGACACAAAAAGTAAGAAAAATAACGTAGTTTA
Source organism: Eupithecia vulgata (assembly GCA_946478455.1). Classification (NCBI taxonomy): domain Eukaryota; kingdom Metazoa; phylum Arthropoda; class Insecta; order Lepidoptera; family Geometridae; genus Eupithecia; species Eupithecia vulgata. The sequence goes on along the minus strand of OX297869.1, from coordinate 1,640,692 downwards.
GTTCACACATAGAGCTGGCTGGACATTGCACAAATCTTTATTTAGCCTAAAAGTGGGCTGAGCTTGTGTTATGTTGGTTACCAGATAATAAGCTCCCAGTTTTTCTTTATTTCTACTGTAATGTCCATAAAAATCTCGAAGCCGAATTCTCAAAACATACTTACTACTTTTATAAATATCATCTAATTTTAAACGGAAATCGAGTAAGACATTTGCAACGAAAGTCGTAAATTTTATAAGGCTAATTAGATTTTATTAGTTAATATTCAAATTCGACATTAGCAAGCAGAGTAACTAAATTCATGACCTACAAAATTTATATCACGTTAAATGTGAATGTACTTTGAACAAATAGAATACGTGAAGACCCAAAAACAATTCGATTACTGTCTCATATCCTGCGAATCAGCTTTTTACCCGAAAATAAGCTTTGTGCGTCACGAAAAAGGTTACATTTACGTTTTTGGCGACGTAGGTTGTATCATATTGGACATAGACAATAAACACCCAAAAAGTTTTGTGCACGAAACAAGCCGCTATCTACCCTATGCTTAAATGTTAAGGTTCGTAATTCAGTGTAGCCACAATGTGACACACGATTAAGTTTTTCACATTAACACCGAACTTGGAAGTTTGGGTTACAAGTTCTTTGTTTAGTTTTAATAATCCGTTGTTTAGTTAGGTAATGGGTTTGTTTGATGGGCTAAGTTTCATAATTCGAACTTTGTGTGTTGTAACTTACAACAACTAGTTTACAACTTGTAAGCTACCGTTGTGGGTTGACATTTGAGACCCAACGACTTTTTCATCATAAATAATGAGTAACTCACAGGATTTTTGGAAAAAAGACGTTGTATCTCGAATTATAACCTAGTAATAAAAGTAAACAAATCTGGTTTTGAATATGCCTTTTCACAAAACCAGTTTCTACGACAATTCCCTCTCCATGTAGGTCATAAGGTTGTGGAATGTACTACCCAAGTCTATTAGAAAAGCAGTATCATTACCAGCTTTGGAAGCTCTCCTCAAGGAGTTTTTTTCGGCCAGAATAGTGAATATTGGTACTTAAAATTTATTTATGTATGGAAATAATAAATTAAAAATACCTTGTGTTTCATTAGTTTACGTGTGTATTAAGTTAGGTATTTGTAACATTTATTTATTAAGTTAAGTATTTGTAACATTTATTTGACGACCTCAGTGGCGCAGCGGGCGAGAGTCTGCCTGCGACGCAAGAGGTTGCGGGTTCGATCCCCGCCTCGGAACAAATTTGTGTACGATCTGCAGAAATTTGTTCCGTTGGTCTGGGTGTTTTCTATGTTTAATAAAAAATATCTATAATATTACGTATATCAGTTATCTAGTACCCATAACACAAGCTCTGCTTACTTTGGGGCTAGATAATGCTGTGTGAATTGTCCAGCATTATTTATTTATTTATTATTTATTTATTATATGTTTTTCAGGATTCATGTTTATTTTAGCTTTATTTTGGTACACCCCTGCCTTTTCTTCATGTAATTCTTTCCATCCAAGGGTTGCATGGAAAGAGATCGCTTCTAAGCGATAAGGTTCATGTAATGATTTAAAAAAATGTTTTTCTTCTGAACGAACAAGTATTATATATTGTCAATCTACACCAATATTATAAAAAGGAAAGATGTATTTTTGTACGGAACGAAAAAACATAAAAGCTACGGGATCGATTTCAAAAATTCTTTTGCCGTTAGAAAGCTACATTATCACTGACTAACAAGGTATAGAATACATAACCGTGCAAAGCTGGGGCGGACCGCTAGTATAATAATAATATATTTTTCGTGTTGGGCTTTATAATTTGCTATAGGCATCGAGTTAGGCTTTTGTTTTTCGAGTGAGGTGCAAACATCTGAGTTAAGGCGTTCCGTTCTGTATCCTATTTTCCGAATATTTTTTGAAGGTAATAGAATCCCTATAGATTTTAGGTTCGAGGAATTTCAGGTTACTTACAACAATTGCATATTGAGTAATGGGTAATGGTCATGGGCATTTCAAAACAACAATAGAGTGAACCCTAAGTGACCGTTGAGCGGGCCCCAGAGGCAGCAACATTACTCTTACTCGGGCCTGATCGGGGGCCCATCTATCACGTGACTCGACGGGTTTCGGACCCCGTCGATTGGTACTAACTGTTGGTATACTGTGGCGGTGTACAGGGTGTGCTGGAATTTGTGTAATTAAAGCGATTTCTTATTTTTTATCTTGCCTGAAAGATGGGTAGATTATCTAGCCATCTGTATTCTGGAATTATCATAAAGATGTTAGCATGAAGTACTAAGTAACTCGGTTAAGCTTGCTAAAAACGAAAGCTTGCTTACTTTTTTTATTTATTTTTTAGTTGAACTACCTGTAGTTTGTTTGCAGTTAGCTCAATTGTTTCAATTGTAAATACTAGTTTAAATATTCTATTATTTGATTGGAATTTTCTTTATTAATAAAGATTCTGCTGTAAGAAAACTCAATTAGAGTTAAGCTCTCCTTTTTACGTAACCATTAGTTGTTAATTTTTATTTAAGATATATCTTGTGTGTAAAATAAAGAATTTAGATTATATTTTTTAATGTTGAAGAAATTTAAAACTTTCGACGACAATTTAGAAAGTTTAAAATATACCTAGAGTATCTACACACCCATTCCTAGATTCTAGATACTGCCTATACTTCTAGGTATTAGGTACTGCCTATATTCCTAGGTTCTAGCGTTAGGTGTTAAATTCCACCCGAGTGAATCATACGTCATGCGGTGGCGTGCCTAGACGCACTGAAGTAATGTTATAGTTTTCACGGAAACTGAATCAATACCATTACGGCATTGCGCTATGTCTATACTTTATAATTTTAGGAATAATTGAACGAATATTTGATACTGGTACTGAATTAAAGAACTCAAAAATCGGAAAATCGGATATTTTAACGTCTTGGGAAGCTTAAAGCCCATCTCAAAAAGCTACCCTGTATTTTTCTTTCGGTGTTATTAATAATGGGTGAGGGTGCTAGAATTTTAGGGTTAAACTCTGCAACTCTAGTACTGCATAGTTCAGTTAAGCGTTGTTTTCACACAAACGAATAAAATATTGCGTTGTGAATTTGTTGTGTGTATTTCTAAAATGAATTTACAAAAATGTTCATATTTATAAAAACGTTTACAGTTTATGTAAAAACAAGCGCATGCGAAATGCAAACTGCACATTACTATCCTGCGGTTCATACCAGGAAAACAATTAGGTTTAGCGTTGGCATACATAATTTAATTAAAATTGTTCTAGGAAAGTAACCTTCTGGGTATAAGTAGATTGGAAACTCTATTCTATCTAGCCCCAACCCAAGCTAAGCAGAGCTTGTGTTATGGGTACTACATAACTGATATACATAATATAACACATAGATATTTTTTATTATACATAGAAAACGACCAAAACACCCCGAACAAATGTCTGCAGATCGTACACACATTTGTTCCGAGGCGCGAATAGAACCCGCAACCTCCTGCATCGCAGGCAGAACTTCGCCCACCGCGCCACAGAGGTCGTATTCTTTACAGGAATATTTATTAATTTGCCTACTACCTAGATTGCTTTTCATGAAATAATTACCTGGAAGCGGCGCTGTCGGCAGTGTGACCGAAGGAATAAGTGAATTAACCTAAAAAAATGTACTTCCATTAATTTCCGCGGAATTTATTTCGTGAAAAGCACTGTACACATATTTTTATTGTTAAATGTAGAACTAAATTCTGTCAGAAACGTCAATTACAATGTTACCCTGGCTGGCCCCTGTTGTCTTTCTGCAGAAAAAAATAGACATGTGCCTAAGTCGCGACAAATAATGTACCTAAGAGACAGACAGAGTAACTTTCACATTTATTTTCGCATGTGGATTAGGAACCTTTAATGTTAAACTGGTCTTGGATCAAATTAGCAAAACTTTGACACATCACGCACAGCAAAACATCCTATAATTACACAATAATTGTAACAAAATGGAAATAACAATTAAGAAACCTTGACAAATACATTTTTAATTACTCAAACAATGCCGATATGGTCTGAGGCCCTCGTTTAACCTCAATAGAACGTGTTTATTATGTTTTGTGTTTTAGTCGCGAGCATATTTTGATTTCGTAGGCATAAGGATGAATCCCGGACAACGACTGCTTTAACGTGCTTTTCGTGATATGACGTTCGTTTGACCAGGCTCACCTGTGACGATGTGGCCAACGATGTATAACGAAGGTCTAGTAGACACCTATTCTATCTTGTCTTGAAGGGACCCAGGTTGTAGTTATCCGGGAAAACAGTATCAAGCAGCAAGTTACACTAGAGATACATATTATGATAATTGTTACGTTTCCCTAGTTACGAAAGCATTAGATAGCAAGCAAGCATATTATTATATTAAGCATGATTCAAAAACCCTTACGTTACTGTAACTAGTCGGTAGTAAGATAATCTGGTAAAAAGGAACTATATGGCATGGTGGTACAAATATAATTAGCTACACCAATAATCTAATACAAATAAACAAATAATAAAAACAAATAATATTTATTTTATGGACTATTACATCGCTTAGAAGCTTAAATATGGCTATAAGGTTCAAAAGAACTATACCTTTTGATAGTTTACTGACATATTGTTATATTGTAAGATGAACAAAGTGTTTTTCGCTTATAAATAGAGACTGAAAAAGTGAAGAGTAAGAGAAAGTGAGAAAAGTGCCGATGGACACGTTCTTGTGTGATTAACTACTACTTAGATACTTAGTGAAGTTTTTAACAAAAAAAAAAAAAAATTTATGGCTCGATTGTATTGTTTCTGGTGTATTAAACATGTACGTAGGTACATATGCTAGACAATTATAAAAAGAAATGCTGTGCTACCGGTAGGTACGAGTAATACTGTAAAGTATTCGAAATAGAAAATACCGATCAACACAACCTAATTTTGTGCATGAGTATAAAGTTCCCCTGAGACCCTGTAGCTATCAAACTTTTGTATCCCAAACAGCTACAAAACACGTACCCTATTTGCGAGCGTAGTCAGGTTCAAAAAGGTCAAACTGTTCGGTGTAAATTAGGCCTTCATCCAATAACAATAAAACTTGAAATTCAAATAAACCCTTTCACACATTACGAATCCAATCCAGATGATGGCTGGAGCGCTCTCCCAGTTTAGTTTATTGGCAACAATTTCAGCGTAACCAGTGTTGCCAGGTTGGCATTTTGTTTGTTGTAGCATTCCTAACCCAGGCATCGGTCGTTTTTACCTACAATTTCTAAAAACCTTCTAAGTAGGAAATAATTAAAGGTTACAAGTTTTAAACATCGTAAAACTGAAGTTTTTGATAATTATTTTAAGCTACCTCATCATCATCATCTCGGCTGAATAAAAAATTTGTTAAGAAAATATATTAAATTAAAGGCGCCTGCTTATCCGACACATTTACCACGATTAGATTTTTTATTGATTTTGACGACCGATCTGGCGCGGTGGGTGAAGGTCTGCCTGCGACGCAGAAGGTTGCGGGTTCGATTCCCGCATCGGGACAAATGTGTGTACGATCTGCAGACATTTGTTCAGGGTGTTCTGGTCGTTTTCTATTTATAAAAAAAAAATCTATCTATGTATTATCTAGTACCCATAACACAAGCTCTGCTTAGCTTGGAGCTAGATAATGCTGTGTGAATTGCCCAGCATTATTTATTTATTTAATAACATATGGTTTTATTTTACTGACCACGTTTCCGAATATCGCGATAAACTCAAGTGGCGGCTATTGTGCTTTGCCCACTCGTAGCATTTATTTCTGTGCTGTTTTCTGTGTTTATATGGTTAATTAATGTATCTATCCGTCTTTATTTTTCGGTTCGCTTACTTTACATCTCAAGCTGGCAACACCAACATAACCAAAGGTCGCAAAGGACGTAAAGTTTACATCAGGCTTTCACCGGCCTGGCATAATAAACCTTTTAGGTCTGTCTAGAGTATAAACCAACCTGGCATGCATGCCATTCATTACTGATTCATATTATCCATATGCCCGACCAATCTACATATTAACCTAATGAGATTGCTATTGGGGCATAAAACTAGAAACCTATTTTATTTTCCCCGGCGTTATGATTATGGTTTTTTACGTTGAACATTGATAAACTATCATCAAAAATGTTTTTTGTTTTATTAAAAATTAATTAAATGAGAACAAAAAACGGACTGGAAGGAAACCAACGCGCATTTTCCTTATAAAAAACCCATAACGTACTTATGAATTAGTCAACTTTTTTTGTAAGGGGGACAGATCAGGGTGACAAATAGGAATAAACCTGGTTAAGTGGGCAAAGGGCTGCCTGCGACGCAGGAGGTTTTGGGATCGATTCCTGTCAAAAGATATTTGTACGAGGTTTTTTGCAGGTATTTGTTTCGGTACTTTCAGTTTTGTTAGTAGATGAGGGATATTCATGACCATCGGGTACATCCAACCAAACTTTTCCATATTTAGTGTGTAGTTTGAAAAAAATAAATAAAACAAAAGCAAAAACATTGCAGTGAGAGTTTAGGAAGGAGGCTGTGGTACAACTTTACAGGCAGTTAATAAATAATAAATAATGCTGGACAATTCACACAGCATTATCTAGCCCCAAGCTAAGCAGAGCTTGTGTTATGGGTACTAGATAACTGATATACATAAATTATACAATACATAGATAAATATTTTTATAGAAAACGACCAGAACACCCTGAACAAATGTCTGCAGATCGTACACACATTTGTCCCGAGGCGGGAATCGAACCCGCAACCTTCTGCGTCGCAGGTAGACCTTCGCCCACCGCGCCACAGAGGTCGTCAAACGAAACCCGCCCTGAAAAGCTGCACTCGAACAGTTCAACTTTTTTTCTTTTAGTACTACACGAGTTCTTATGGTTCCTCGGTTCCGACAGTTCTTCAGAATCGATGGTTCTTCGGTTTGGATGGTTCGTTTAGTGGTACGCCGGTTCGACGTTATTGCTTTTTATTGAGGCTACTCGGAAATTGAGGCCCGGAGCCATTTCGAAGTATAAAATTAATTTCAAAGATTTTGTTTGCTTTCTTGCTCAATTGAATGGTTCTTGCTTTGAAGGGCTATGATTTTAAGATTCTTCTAGGAAAATTAGTTTTATTTTACTTTATCAATAAAGAAATAATGCTGGACAATACCCACAGCAATCTACTCTCATGCTAGAGCTTGTCTTGTGATATTTTTATCAAACATATAAAACATCCAGAACACCCGGAACAAATATCAGCAGATCGTACAAACGTTTGTCCCAAGGCGGGAATCAAACCACCAACCTGCTGCGTCGCAGGCGGGCCTTCGCCAGCCGCGCCACAGAAGTCGTCAATTTTGTCAGTAGCTAGCTCACAGTAATTATTTCTTTAATTTAATATAAACTTACTGTAAAAATTAATTCTTAATTTGTTAAACATCTCGATTTCCATTACGGATGTAAGCGGGTTAACTACTAACCTTATTTGTGTTGGATCTTGGTTTCCGTTTCATTTTGTATTTAAAATGGAGTACACACACTAAAGTGACAGACACATCCTGGCGGGTTGGGAGGCGTTTCAGTATACGACTTTTGTAGGCGGCCAAGAGCAGCCAACAGAGTTTTGTAAACTTGTCGGCGAGCGTCTGACGTGTTGTGTAAACATTAAGAAAAACTGAGAATATTAATATTTGCTTTGTTTATTTGCAGGTAAGTAACCAAGGATCGTAGTTTAGGAAGCCCTTATCACCAGACGCCCAGGTGGGATGACAATCTGAAAAAGACTGTATGTAGATGCTGGATGCAACAAACTGATGACAGGGCGCTATGGCGCTCATTAGTAGAGGCCTATGTCCAGCAGTGGGTTAATGAAAGGCTACGTCCTCCGAGCAGGTGGGATGACGATTCGCAAAAGACAGCAAGCAGATGCTGGATGCGGTAAGCTGAAGTCAGGGCGCTATGGCGCTCATTAGGAGAGACCTACAGCAGTGAACTTATTATGGCTGATGATGACGAACCAAGGATTTATTGAAGTCACTTCGGTAAACAATCACTTTCTATAGCTAACATAGAATAGTCGGTGAGTATTATAATGTTGAGTATATATCTTACCATTGCATATAATTCGAAGCAATAGCTGCAAGCGACGTCCCCTTGTATAAATCAGATTTGCATAAGTTCAGCTGCTGTAGCCAACATTGACTTATTGGAGCATCCGAACCATTTGGTAACTTGCATATATTACTGGTTCAAGCGCTGGTTTAGTTTAATTTTGATTGCATTTGTCTCATTTTTTGCATTGGTCTCATAGTTTCGTATACAGGGTGTTTGTAACATTTACATGTAAACTGGGGGTAGGTGATACCTAGTGCAATTAGCTTGGGGGATTTTTAAAATTTTTTTGGAGTTTCGAGTCTCGCCGAAACCGAACATTTACGGAACTTATTTAATTTCTTAGTCTTCTTTTATCCTTTTTCCGGAAAATACCAAAAAATAAATGCGCGTGAAGCTGCGGGCGAAAGTTAGTAAAATCGTAAGCAAATCTTCATCACAGAAATCTTAGTAGCTCTGCGGCTACGCCGTAGTCGCACCTATCTCTGAAGCTACGTCGGTCGGCGTCTTTATGTACTCTGTGTTACTCTAGTTTCTCTGTGTCTACGGCCGGCGTACGGCGTTATATCTTCAGTGCTACGCCGTAGCTGTCTTGCTACGGCGTAGATTTTGTGTTGCAACGTTGTAGATTTTCTAACGCAACTAGCTTTTACCCGCGGCTTCGCTTGTGCTTTTCCGGTTAAGGAACCTGTGTGTTCCCGCGATACTGTCTACCTCCCTGTCAAATTTAATTAAGATCCGTTCAGCCCTTTAGAAGTGAAAAGGAAACAGACAGGCAGATATGACTACTTTCGCTTTTTTAATATTAGTATGGAATTTGCCATTTACATAAAACTAGCGGTCCGCCCCGGCTTTGCACGGGTTTTCATGCATTTTCCGTCAATTTTCTAATGTTTTTAAAACTTCTTATTCTATTCCGGACTAAGAGAAATCCAACAAATCAAAAACCATGAAAATCAGTCTCGTCGTTCTTGAGTTATAAATGGTGTAACTAACACGACTTGGTTTTATAGATATATTTTCTTCTACCACTGATTGTTATTTTATTCCTACTAAAATATTTTATAAAAACGTAATAGGTACCTTAAGGTAGTTTCCCCGGAAAACTTATTTATTTTTACTCTTGTTTCCCAATAGCAGCAACATTAACACTCCAGCCGAACAATAAGATCCGAAACCAAAGCGCTAGGAATCGGAGGGGTCGGTCCGGGGCCCCTAATGAAGTTGCGCCACTAATTGCGGCGAGGTAATGGCCGCAGGGGCCCAGAATCTGAGGTAAAAGGGTGCAGGGTAGGATAACCACAGTAGTAGTGTGTATATGTATAACTGTTCGGGTAGAGTTACCTGGGGAAACAAATTAAAAATTTGAAAATGAATAGTGCCCGCTTGATCAACTGAACGAGATTTGACCATCATTTTAACGCGACTACAGCAAAGGGTATGTACAGTACGTATGTATATTTTGCATGTTTTACAGTAGCTTTTATTATACATCTCTTAGAATATTCATGAAAAAACAAAAAAACAATTGTAGGTGCGCTTTCTAGCCTTATTTTCAAATTAAAGCCATCATTTGAACTGCCAAGGTTTCTGTTTTTAGGGTTTCGAGATCGGTTTCGAAACCCTGATGGACTCGCTCTGTCCGTCCCCTTTCTTGAATATCTCAGTAACTACTGCAGCTATTAACTTGAAATAATTTTGTGCGTCATTACTGATTTGAAGAAAAGTACATATAAATCTATATTAAAACAAAAATTAAAAAATCAGTATAAATTGTGACGTTGAAATTTCAAAAGAGACCCAGGGAGGCAAATAGGGCATCAAATAAAAGGTATAAAATTATGAAAAATTACCAGTATTATTTCCTCAGTTTGTAGAGCGATCGATCAGAAATGCCAATTTTTTGGTATTAATGAAATAGCAAAGTCTCTATCCGGTTCCTAGTAATCGTGCTAATAATCTATCCTAATTATTTATATAATTGAGAACTGTTAGAAACCCTCGCCGTGCAAGTTACTCGCAATTGACGGATCTTGTTTTTTGTTAATTTACTTTCGTTTTCTTGCTAACAATCTCGTTCTATTCAAAGTAACATTGAAGTTATTTTGTGTTGTATATCATTAATTAATTATTAATCGAATTTTAACTAGATGTCGCCCCTTGAAAAATTTGATCGCGCTATCGAAGTGTTCCTTATAAGTTATAACCCATTTTCAATATTTAGGAATTTGAAGTCGGTTTATAGTTGAATGAATGTAATGACCACTGCAAGAACGATGTATATCCATTGTTTGTTGTTTTGAGATTGACTTTAAAGGTTATTGGTGAAAAAAAAAACGAGCAGATGTGAAAATATTTTTCATTAGAGATTAAGAACATGTCTCAATATATTATTTCTTAGGAACATGATAGTTCTTTATGTTTTGACGGTGCTAACTAAAATTTAAAGATTTTGTGACTTTCATTGTTCTTGCAGGGGCCCTTCAGTTTTTTAAAACACGCCATGTTGTTATCTTCATATAGAAATGAAAATCTGTCTATCCGACCTACTCAACAAATAGCAATATTACGTAGGTACTGCTATGTCAACTTCATCTCAAAACAGACGTTTATTTATGAAAACCAAACACATTTCCGTTCTTAAAAGTACAGTCGCAACCATAGACATATGTTATTCGAATTCTTTAAATAAAGCAGTCGATTAATTATTTGTTTATCTATTATTGGTAGGTAGCTTTCGGTTAATAATAACCAACATTTGAAAAACTCACAGTAGCAGTTCGGAGTAAGGAAGTTAGCGATGTTACACCCCTGCCTGTGCCTCGAAAATACGTTAGGGCGATGGTTCTACGCCTGACTTCTCTCTGGTAATAAAACTCTGAAAAACAACATTTAAATACGTTCAAACTCAAAGTCCTTTATTTCTTATCTTACATGACTCTTGGACACCTTTATGAGATAGAATTGATCTGCTGCTGTTTTAATGCCTATTTTAAATTAAAGCCCAGTTTCAGCGTTTTGGATGGCCGTTCTTGTTTTTACCATCAATAATTAGCGGCTGCCCTGATAAAATTACAGCTTCCAAAGGTTATAATTTATGTAGATGACTGTACCTCCCTCAAACATCCTCAGGAAGATAACACAAAACCAACAGATGGATTACGACTTTAGCTTTTATGTATGATAGTCTATTTTAGTTTGGGATAAGGTGGCCTGGGAGTTGTTATAAACTTAAATTCTGAGCTGACATGGTGCAGGGCTTCAAATAATTAAACTGCATTGTTTTTAGCCGACGACGTAACAAAAAAAGAATGAGGTTCTATGTCCGGCTGTATTTATTTTTTTATATTTGTTTTTAAATATGGACTGATTTGGAAAATTCTGCTATTGGATAGAGAAAAATTCCGAAGTGGTCCTAAAATAATATTCCGTAGGGATAAGCATTTGTCCCAAAAAACTTAAAAACTGTGTAAATACTTAGACATGTTGTTTCTTATTTTTTTGAAAACAATTAACATGATATATTTATTCTAGTAGTGACATTGAACCCATTGTCCCATTTAATTTTCGGACCCACCCAGCGGGAAGATGGCCGATGGAGGCTTCGAAAAAATACAGAAATTGAAAATCTAGTGTCCGAGCCAAACATCATAGCAGAAACGAAATCCTCGAGACTCCAATGGCTCCGGCATGTTTTTATGTATGATTGTTGATGTCACCGTCAATTGAACCGATTTTCATTTTAAAGTGTGAAGATGAACTGTTTTTTTTGTAGTTGTATAGAAGATAGTCCCGAGGTTGTCCCATGAAAATTAATTTCCAAGGGATAGAAGAATAATTATTTATCGTGCGTAATTTAAAAACAGTTTAAAAACCAAGGGATTAGAAGGTTTTTAATAATTAAATTGTCTCCTTGAAGAAACTGAAACGTTTATGTAATTACATACATAACGTTTATACGTTTCAGTTTCTTCAAAGAGACAATTTGATTATTAAAAACCGAAATGAACAGAACAGAAAATGTGCTTTTGTGGGATAAGAAGTAGCACATTTTCCAAGGATGAACTAACTTAATCTTGTACTAACCATGTATCATTTTAACAGTCTGAATATTACGGTCCAGGATCGCGTACCTGTTCCAGGCCACCCTGTTACGTCGTGTTATTAAGATAGTGTACATTTAATATCCGTTTTCTCTACGATGTAGAGATGTGTATGTAAATAGCATATAATTTTACGTTTAGTAATGTTGACAGTATTTCATAGGAAATTACTTATATGTCTTTGTGTTCATATATTACCGTGAATATTGCGCACGCTATGTTCCTGGAAACATGGAAACAAATTTAAATTCTTAGTGGGGGACTTGGATCTGCACTGAAGTCTCGCATGGGCTTATATTGTGCATTGTCCCCCCCTACCTAACCAGCCCTCTCTTCTGTTGCAATATACCTAGACTATGATGATGATGTTTGACATTATTATTATTATTTTTTCCGTTTCTGCATGTCTAATAATTGTTAATTTTATATAATTTTGCACACCAAAGCTGTATAGATGGTAAGTCATCGCAAGGGACATTTTAAAATAAGCATACCAACTTGTAACCCGTTGTCTGCAAATAAATGATTTGATTTGATTTGATTTGATGATTCTTTGTTAAGGACAATATGAGTCTGGTTGGACTCTTTTCTGTCAGTGTCAAGTAATATAATATGACTTATCGAGTTATGAAGGTGATATTTTTACATTATCCACGTGCAGGTTAGGGGGAATTGTCAATTTTCAAAACATTTCAACTTTCATTTGATACCCCAAAACTACATTTTTTTTATTTTTTTTCAATTCCGTAATGGCGCATGAAATGTAGATATTATTAAAGATAGATAGACAGAAAATACTTTTATTGCACACTTAAAACTAAAAAAACAATTTACACATGAAACAATTATCTTAATGACAATAGGCGGTCTTGTCGCTCAAGAGCGATCTCTGCCAGACAACCTATTATTTCAAATTTCAAACTGCAGTAGTTATTTGAGATATTCGAGTAGGTAGACCATAAGGGTTTCCAATTTCAGTTTCAAAAAACATTCAGCTGAACATAGAACCTTTTTTGTTTTTCGTTGTTGGAGAAAATTTTGGGTGCAAACAACAAAAGCTGGCTTGTGTTTTGCGGCGAATAGGCCCACGCGGGCTCGCCAATGTATGCAGTTGGTGAGTCATTCTGGCCCACAAGATAGGTTCATAACTTAACGACTTGTTCAAGTCTCTGGGCTTTTAAACAAGGTCATCAAACTTCTTACATGACTATAACTAAAACTGGGCACAACAATAACCACCAAAACCCTTATCTTTAGACCCGTTTTAATTCACTCTAATGGGGCAAAATGACGTTTTATTACATTGACATATCAACGGGGGTGATGGTGAGTGTAATTTGGCAGTGTTTGTGACAACTGACGTGACGCAGTAGGGTTGTTACTCCCTGTCAGCTACAGGAGGATCTGTATCGACACTTCTCTCAGACGGTGGAATAAACTCACTTCTCGACTTTGAATATCGCTTGTGTTGTTATTTAGAGACTTATCTATGCGATGTTATTTTACCTTTTTAATTCGTAGGCTGTGGAATACGGAACTTATTCAGATATCAATGAAAATATCCCCCGTAAACTTGGATATATCCATAATATCACTATAAACATTTATTCAGAAAGAAAATAACAATCAAATAACAAATTTAAATTAAAACTAGTATTTACAATAGAAACAATCAAGCTATCTGCAAACTGTGGCAAACAATCTACAGGTAGCTCAACTGATCCATATCAATACCAGTTGGAAGCGTGCCTAAGACACTGGCTGCATTGCCCCGCTGTATAGCAATGCTGATGCGCTGTGCCAGATACTCACCAGCTCTCGGGTCACGCGTCGCTTCGACCAGACGCTCAGATAATTTTTTGAAAACCCGGAGAGCCTCGGTACCCCACGAACCTAGGGTCTCGACTCCAAGGGGAGCAAATGTGTAGGCTCTGTCGAGACCTGCATATTTGCGCCTCTTGAGATCTTCGGCTAAATCTGCCGCCGCACCAGCCCTCACGGAAGTCCTAGGAAGATGGGAAGGCGCGAGTGTGTCGACACATGTAGCGTCCCACACAATAGGCCTCCCCAACTCCCATGGGACTAGAGTCATGCCGTCAGGCCTCTTACCATCGTCACGCAACAGACCATTCGGTTCGAGAATAGCTGGTACGTTAGCGGTGGTAAAGGCCCGCCGGATGATGTCGTTCAGGCTGGCATGACGAGATATCCGACCGGCAGCCCTAGTACACGATAATCCGTGATGACCGAGCTGTTCGACAGCAGTACCGCACTGGCATTGATGAGGCGCGCAACACCTTGCACCCAACCGAAGACAAGTTGCGACACGGAAAGTTACGGGATCCAATAAAGTGCCAGTGTTATATGAAGGAAGTGCTTGCAACCAATGTCCTGACTCCCATTTAGAAATTATCACTATAATAATACTAATTATTAACTGGATAACTGGAATAAAACAACAAGGCCAATTTTCTTAAACATAACCTACACAAGATATGGGTCCCCAACTTTTCTTTTTATGCCAGTGTCCATGGGATAATCGTACACAAACAAATAGAACTATTATCCAATGGAAACTGGCATTAAAGGAATAGTAAGGAATCCTTATCTAGGGTAGGTAATTTAAGAAAATTAACCTTGTTGTTTTATTCCAGTCGTATAGAACCATTATGCAATATAATATATTTCAGCCCGATCCGTTTAGTAGCTTTGGCGTGAAAAGGTAACAAACATCCATCCAAACATGCAAACGTTCGCATTTATAATATACCTACTAACTGCCCGCGGCTTCGCACGCGTTGTTTAAGGTTATTTCTACCACATGGAGTTCACAAGCGTTGATTTATGGAATAAAAAGCCTACCTATGTTACTCTCCATCGTTTCAACTGACTCTGTGGAAAAATCAAGTCATTGGTTGTTTGGTTAGGGCGTGAAGGAAGGACAAACAAACAAACACACTTTCACATTTATAATATACTAGTTTAGTATAGAAGTGTGATTAGTGTCTTATAGTGTGATTAGTGGGATTTTTAGTGAGTCTATTTGACGTTTCTAATAGTACCTATTTAGTACAGCGCCTCTGTCGTGCGACAGGTACGTACCTATTTTGTAAAATGTATTTTGAACAAGGTTAGAGTTCATTATCTGCTGGTTTATGAAATGATTTTACCAAATGTATAAAATCTACGCAGGTGGCATAATATTTATTATTAGTAAAATCATCTATCTACAAAGTATGTAAAATATCCTTAATTTTGTATTCTACCTTGTGTGTGTATGTCTGTCTGTGCTGTTCTTGTTGTGTCAAATAAATGTATCTTTATCTAACTGCGCAAATAACATACAAAATAAGACGCCAAGATCACGTCACATTACTGACGTCAAACAGACTGACCCCCTGATGGTAGTTTGATTTTGTTTTCTGTCTCTCCATCGTCTCAGATAAATTCAACTCAGGATAAATTTTGTGAGGAATCTATTATTCTAACAGAAAATATTCCATCCTTTCGCAAACAAGGACCGCGGTGACTTTTATTTGAATTCTTTCAGGGAACAGACACTCTCTGTACCCTTTGAGACGAAATTTCTCATATTTATTTCTCATATTATAACAGCTACAATATGAGAAATTTCGTCATCGAAGTACTAAAATTGCTGCTGTATTCGCCAATGGAAACTCATATTTGTGCTTACATATCCCAACGTGGGGATCATGGGCTTTTCCCCCCAGGAGGTAAAGCCTATGAGGAGTTTTTCAGGGGGATGGCCTGCGTCCAGCAGTGGATCAATTAGGCTGTTGAGGTTGAGGTTCTTACATAAAATAAATAAATAATAAAAATAATACTGGACAATTCACACAGCATTATCTAGCCCCAAGCTAAGCAGAGCTTGTGTTATGGGTACTAGATAACTTGATATACGTAATATTATACATTACATACCTAGATAGATATTTTTTATTATACATAGAAAACACCCAGACCAACGGAACAAATTTCTGCAGATCGTACACAAATTTGTTCCGAGGCGGGGATCGAACCCGCAACCTCTTGCGTCGCAGGCAGACTCTCGCCCGCTGCGCCACTGAGGTCGTCAATAAATATACATATGATGACAAAATAAAAACTAAATTAACACAAACAAACAAAATTATACCCATGTCTGCTTTAAATGGCAGCTTCAAGAATTAAATGAAACAGAATTATTATCTAAATATTTACTAAAGCTGCTGTCAGTGTCAAAATTAAGATTCTAAATAAACTAAGTTATAAGAAAATATCACACGTAAGTCATGAATACATGAAGTATATAATAAAATATACATGAAGTAAGAAACAGCCTAACCATATTCAGGCTCGAGATGAGGTTTTACTATCTCTACGCAACAAAACGGGTATCAATATTAATAAATGTGGTATCAATATACCAGATCCCATCAATAATACCAATCACATACAAATATGAGAGCTGATCGTAAAGTCTCATATTTGTATGTGATTTGCGTAGTTCCTGGTCCGCGCGATAGAGGCGCTGTACCAAAATCTATGGGAAAAGAGACGTCACGGTCACGTCTCGTTACTGTCGTAAGATAGACTCACACCACTGATCATGTCTGAATATCATAAAGCGAAAGTTTATGCCGTTGTAAAGATGTTTGGTCAACGCCAAAATGAATGGGATCGACATGAAATTTTGCACACGTCAAAATCTGTACCCGCAATAACTCATGGCCAGACTTCTTTTCCTTCCTAACATATTATATCGTCAAATGGGCTCGCGCTCTAGCCTCCTAATATGCATGGCACATTTTGTACGATTTTGCAATCTTATTATACGAAAAGAAGTGATAACTTGAGTCTAAGTCGGTTTTTATATAGTTTTAATAACTTATTTAAGAGGTAAACAAAATAATTGCAAATCAATGCATTTACATACTATCGCTGAGTTTTGTGATATGAGAAAGATACAAGTATTTTAATATAACAAAGGCATCTACCCTACCATAGCACCAGCATCAAACGTACACGACCTGCCGACCGCGCCGTTTAATTTCCGATTCGGGCAACACAAACGCCTGTTATACAATACCTCGGGACACTGTCGGAAACTTCCGTTTGTATGGCTCGGTACATCTCTTATTATTACTGTGAGAAGAGAGAACAAACTCTGATGAGGATCCAGTAATGGTATTGATTTACCAACGGCGGAAAGCGTACTAAGCAAAAACATTTAGTATTTGCTTAGTACTTCTTGTTAATTTAAATCAGCAGGCAAATATGACTAGTTTACTAACTCATATTTCATTTACCAATACGTTTAGAAAACTAAGACCCAGCAATCTATTTTTTATAAACATTTTCTAATGCTATACCTACACACTTTTGACTTTGTATTTGGCTGAGGCTGTTCTTATTTTAAAGTGACTTCGAAAAATGAAGAAAGTTCTATGTGCGGCTGTATTCCCGGAGGATTAGTATTTGTCCCGCAAAACTTATAAACACTGTAAAATTAGAAGTTCGAAGTCGTTTACAATTTTTTCATAACAATCAAATTATATTCTCTGCGTAATTATGATACCGCTAGAAATTACTTCGCTCGATGTATATACCCTTATTTCCACATAGTGTTCTCATTTGAGTTTCATGCTACGTCAATAAATAAACAATGATTAATAAGACCCATTGAATGGGATATTTTAACGTAATCGCACAGCCAGTCCGGTGTTACCGTATTAACTAAAGTAAATCCGAATTAGTATCCTACCATGCGTTACGCCCGTTAACCGCTATCGACTTGCCCCTTTACTAAGGGTCTCGCGACGCACTCCAATATCTTTTCAATAACTCCATGCCCCCCATGGATCGCTATCATTTTCATAATTCAAATTGTGAGTAAGATTGTATGGAAATGGCGGGAAAATGATTTTGAGACATTTACGTTACCAGTTTTATGAACTTATTTATTTTCCTCAAGGGGATTTTTGAATAGGAAATATCTCTATTAATTTTGTCTCTTGCTACAAACAGGCAGCCTAAGTTATTTTTATTATTATTTTTAATTTTACATTTCAGTCTCATATATTTCTTTATTTTGTAGTAGTTGCTGGTTACATTATGATATAATTACTAGAAATAAGAATAAACTCGCTGTGCCCTAAACTAGGCTACACTAGATTTATGTATTTTACTACAAAAAAAAAGTGCAAGTGAGTTGCAAAAATTATCAGCAAATAAATTCAAAGAAATTGCCAAAATCTTTCTCTAAAAAAAAGGTTTACTACAAAATAGAATATCCAGAGGATAAAAAGCTTAAGGCGGGTTTTACTCCAACTCGAAAACTAACAAGCTTAAGATTTCTTCGTCGCTTTAGTCTACATATCGAAGCGTCAGAAATCAAAAATACTTATTACATTATTTCCATTCTAAGTCGATGGTTAATTTTGAATACAATAGAGAATTAGATCTCTTCATTCGTGTACAGTGAATAAAGAGCTTTTGGTACCTAGGTAATTCTGCCACAAGCTGGACACACTCATGATCCAGAATATGACTCCTTCCTTCAGTCCCTATCCTACCAATATTACAAAGAAAGTAACCGAAAGCTTGTGGAATATTAATATTATTTTGTTACATATGTATTATACAAACATTACATATATATTATATAAACTCCGGAACTACAAAAAGATCAAAATTAAATTTGACGTACGTTTAGAAAAAAGCCAAACGGTGGTCATAGGCTACCTAATGTATCGAAAACAAAGCCGAAATGCGAAGCCGCGGGAAGTATCATAACGTTGTTCTTTGAGGTATTCCTGCCCACGGAACAGAAAAAACCAGTTCCTACCCAATGTGACAGATGGCGACGCGTTATGTAAACAAAACGAATATTTCCATATTTTTATGAAATTACCATAAAAATGGAAGTGTGGTAGGCATTATCTAATTTACCATTATAGTAGGTACGTGTTACATTTCGCTCCGTATATTAACCGTATTTTACATTACCAACCCATCCAATGAGCCAAATATATGTACATAACTTTGACAAAATAACCACGGGTTAAATTGTCTAAGGTACATAATCATCTTCTGTCAAAGATACAAAGTTTAGGAGTGGAGGCTCGTGACGTCACAAAGTAGGTAGCTAAAAAGTTTGGCCCAGGCGTGACGTCACGCCGAACTTTTACAGGCATCATCTTTATAATTTTTGTTCAATTGTAAAAAAAAATACGTGTCCAATATCATCTGATAATCTGACTGACGGACTAAAGAAGAAGAAAAATAGAAGAAGAAAATATATTTTTTTGCCTTAAAACTACATAACAGAATAACCAAACTAAATTAATACTAGACTAGTTAGATTGTTTTACAAAACTAGCCTAGTAGTGATTTTTTGGCAAGGATACCAGCCACACCACCAGTAGTGTCGATTCTATAATTTGGCAAGGTATATATTATTGGCAAACCGAAGACAGGGCGCTATGGCGCTCATTAGGGGAGGCCTATATTCAGCAGCGGACTAATAATAGGCTGATGATGATGACTATATTCTTTATTTCATCATCATCATCTACATGAATGTAACAGTGACTAATTGTATGTTGCAGATTGCTAGTTTTGTCTTAATTGATTAGATTTATTGATATTAATGTACTGTTTGTTTGCCCTGTATAAGTTACAACTAATATTATTTGTTAAAGTTAATAATGATGTAAACAGGCTTGCCTCGTGCGGGGGGGGGGGGGGGGGGGCGCTAGTACTGTGTACCTTGTCTGTAGTAATTGGCAAATAAATAATTTGGTATTTGTATCATCGTACGGTCATAGGCCTACTCTAATGAGCGCCATAGCGCCCCTGGTTATTCTTTATTTATTACAAAGTAAACCATACAAAAGTAACAGCTAATTTTAGAAAGTGAATCTACTTCTTGATGAAGTTGATCCTTAATTGTAACTAGTCTAGGTTTTAAATGGAATTAGTTATGTAGGTCACATCACACTAATTTTTTTTTTCCAAATGCTCTAAAAATACAAATGAATCAAAGTTAGTTTTATCATGAATCTCCATATTGTTTTATAA
The DNA here is from genome assembly GCA_946478455.1 of Eupithecia vulgata. Classification (NCBI taxonomy): domain Eukaryota; kingdom Metazoa; phylum Arthropoda; class Insecta; order Lepidoptera; family Geometridae; genus Eupithecia; species Eupithecia vulgata. Next base: position 1,620,334 of record OX297869.1, on the reverse strand, counting down.
AGCGTGATGCAAATCTGTCGATACGAAAAATATCGAGACTAATATCGAGTAAGCATGTACATATATCGACCTGACAGCGTGTCTATAAAATACTTGAGTCTCCCGCGGCTTCGCACGCGTTGTAGATGTAATCAAGAAGTAGATTCACTTTCTAAAACTTTGCGAAACGTTTAAAACTTATTTGTATCCCACGGGAACTGATTCATGAGATGAAACATAGCCTGTTTATTATTCCAGCTATAGATAGAAGTATATTAAAGCTGCTATATTTCACACTCATCCGTTCTGTAGTTTTGGTGTGAAGATGTAACAAAAAATCATCCATACATACAAACTTTCGCATTTATAATATTAGTGTGTTACAAAACATCTTAAATAATAGAATTTAATTAAAACTAGTATTTACAATTGAAACTATTGAGCTAACTGCAGACTGTTGCAAACAATCTACAGGTAGCCCAACTGATCCATATCAATACCAGTCGGAAGCGTGCCCAAGAAACTGGCTGCATTGCCCCGCTGTATAGCAAATAATAATAGTGTGATTGCATTTCATTCACTCAAAGAAACCGCGTGAAAAAAGAAAACGCGTAAGGGATGTATACCTACGGTCAAATTAAAGCTGAGAGCTTCACAAGGAATGCTAAAGCATGCAACTTCACTCCGTCCACTGATACGGTAAAGGTAGCCTTTGACTTGATAAAAGCTTTTACTTCACTTCCCTACATTTCGGGTAAGGAAGAATTTCAATTTAAAACTCTACTTGCATAAATTTGATTTTCTGATAATGTGTTACACTTTTGCGCCACTGAAAATGAAATAAATATATCCTAGCGGCTAACTCCTTATAATTAGAATATTTTCCGTTTTTGTTGTTCTTAGACATCCAGTACATCACAAGATTGCCAGAAAGAAAACGGTTTGTACTTCGTTTACTCGTAGCATTTAGTGTTGCTGTTTGCTATGGTATAATTTAAAGGCGCAGTAAATCTAAAATAGATTTTGGTGGCCACCAACGGGAAACTTTGATTCACTGCCTAAACTAAAAGAAGAAAACTATTACAGAGGCAATAAAAAAGCTTATAATAGGTATATCAAAAACTGTGCGGTGGATTTTTGAAATTTTATTTGATAAATGGTAAATAATTATGATAAAGTAGGTGGCGGCGCTAGTTTGGGCGTGGTATGCGCCTTGATAGATTCAGTGTTCAAGTCACGCGACAGAGCGTCAGTTAAGTTTGAATTGAAACGAGTTTATCAAAGTTACATACTGTAATATCTGATATTATATTAAGGCGTACCTACTCACTTGAAAAGCTTTTACATTGCTTTCCTTTCAACAAAAGGAAAGTTTCAGCTTCACGGATGGTTAGCTTCAGGCATTTATAAAGTTTTAGGAAAACGTTATTTTAACTCAGATTACTGTGATTTTAGCGTTAAATTGTATTAGATTATAATTTAAGAGCATCTCGCTTCATTGTTTGGCGTAAACAAATCTACTCTGCTCGAGGCTAAGTAGAGTTTATTGGAGAAATTTACGGAGTACAGTCATCTGCTCAGATATGTACTCCGAAGTTTTTACATTTATTTTACTTGGAACTTTTTTTTATAAAACTCCACGCACACATCCTACTAATATTATAAACGCGAAAGTTGTAAGGATGTATGTAAGTATGTTTGTTGCTCTTTCACGCAAAAACTTATGAATCTATTTCGATGAAACTTCACAATAATATAGCTTACATATCAGAATAACACATAGACTACAATTCATAAAGAAATATTGTACTTATATTTTAAATCTTTGGTACTACGCGGGCGAAGCCGCGGACAGCAGCTAGTTTTTCATAATAAGTAGTCAACGTGCAGTATACAAATACTAAAATAAAACAAAATCATTTATTTGAATAAGGATTTAGACTAAACAGGGTACATCAATGAACGATGAGGTGGCAAAAGTTAAAAACTGTGGAGCGACATATATTATAATATAAGTGTTGAAATTAACTTAAATGATTTTGTGAAATTAGAATTAAATTAGTTACAGTTAGACGTGCAGAAAGCTAATTAAATTTACGATAGTAAGGTGATATAATATTATTAAATTAAGAAAAAAACTATGGAAAGCATGCTTAGGTTTAAAAATAATTGGATAGAAGAAAAGATAAAATATAAGATGCTGCGAGTATCTTAATTAAATCAAAATAAGTGTCGGGGAAAATATTTATATGTATATGAAGAATACTGACGACAAAGGAGTATAGAAATTATCACCATGACTTCCTCACTTTATTCAGTCACATTGAAAATATGGGAGTGTAAATTATGGATACATATTTTCGAAGCTGACTGTTCCGAATGTTACGTAATGGAAAAGGAGTGTCGGGAAACCATTCTACTGGATGTACCGAGAAGTACTACCACACTCACCACATCACACTAATATTATAAATGCGGAAGTTTGTGTGTTGGATGTTAGGATGGATGTTTGTTACCTTTTCACTAAATAAGGACTGAAACGATGCGGGTTGAAATTTTCATAGATCTATAAGCCTGGAATCAAACATTGGCTACTTTTTAGGGTTCCGTAACCAAAGGATGAAAACGAGACCCTACTAAGCCTCCGCTGTCTGTCCGTCTGACCATCTGCAGGCTCACAAAACTCAAAAATCTTTGTATAACCTTATTAAAATAACCTTAATGTTTCCATAGAATCACGCGTTTGAACCCGCCGCGGTAAGAAACTAGTTGACCATGATCCTTTTGCAAATAACAAGCGAATTCAATTTACAGTCCGAACAAATCCGTAAAATGTAGGTACCTACCTAACAATTTATTGGTCGTCCCCTCCATCCAGACAAACAATTTCATTGGAGCACCAAATTACCCGACTGGGCCCTAATGAAGTCGCCAATATAATTACGTTAAAGGGCCTAGACGGTAGAAAAAATCCTTTGAAAAAAACGAAGGTAATTAAATTGAGAGAGAACCTCTGAAATTATAAATAAATATCAACGCCTTGCGGTTTCTCTTGCGTGTTCCTGTTCCCGTGGGAATTCCGGGATAAAAAGTACCTAGGCTATGTGCTATTCCAGACTATCTATCTCTGCCAAATTTCATCCAGATCCGTTCAGCCGTTCGGCGTGATTGAGCAACAAACATATATCCATCCATCCAATTAAACTTTCGCATTTATAATATTAGTGTGATTTGAATTGAGAAGTTTCAATCTCAAAAAAATCACGAAAAAATCGAAAAAATCTTTAAAAACTGAACGTAAACTTTGACGTTCATATTAAATGCGAACGGAACTCTGTGAGAATTGTATGTCTTGTTATGTATGATTGTTGTTATGTACTCCATCTCAGGCCACATCTTCACCCAAATATACTATTACAGCTTTTAATAATTACGTCAATAAAAAACATACCTGCCCTTAATGTCAATCAGTATGAAATATTATCATCGGATTAGTCGGTCGAATACGGTGCCTCCCCACCAGTATTCGACCGACTAATCCGATTCCGACCGGATTTAATTCTACAAATAAACAATTAATTTCGACAACAAGCATCAAACTTCAATTATACGAGACAGTGTTGGCTCGCGACGTACTTTTCAAAGTTCTGGATTTGTACGTGTATTTAAATGTCGTCTTGGTGTTTTGAATTTGATTTGACTAATTTAGTTCAATTCACAAATAAATCCTTTCAGAGCCTTCACGGGCGGGTTCTATAGGAACAAAGCTTAAAAGTTTCAGCACTAATGAAATCAAAAGTTCTCAATTCTCATACTCACGGTTGGTTGGAACGTCAAAGCATTTAAACATTATCTATCACATGATAATTTTCACAATCATTTTTCACAAATGGTTTCTATGGCAACGAGCGTCAACAAGAGGTATTTTCACTGGTCGTTTCATCCATGTGCCATCATCACACTAACTAAATTAGACTTGAGTTTTATCAAGATGTCGCCACATGAAAAATTAAATCATTACAGGAATTTGATGAATAGATGTAGTTTTTTAGTTTTATAAAACCGGTCAAATTATTATTTTTTATTTATTTTGCATAAACATAGATAAAACTTATTAAACTTTCCCAGTCTGTTAACATAGTAATGATTATTTGTCGGGTATTTATTGCGTACCTTGTGTTATTATTCCCCCTGGGTTTCCATCGCGTTACAGCGGTCGCGGTCACAGGGCGCCTGCGGGGCGGGAGATAAATATCCGATAAATAATCTTTTATTGCAAATATAAACACCTATTATATAAAGTCCTCTTAAGGGCGTGAAAGTTTTGGATTTGTACGTGTATTTAAATGTCGTCTTGGTGTTTTGAATTTGATTTGACTAATTTAGTTCAATTCACAAATAAATCCTTTCAAGGCCTTAAGGGCTTATTCTACCTCAAATCAACTCCATCATAATCTCCATATCTTCCAAACTACTAAATATTTAACCCTGAAATTTTTATATGGTATAGTTCAGGTCTTACTCTATCGATCATATGTTTCGAAAACACGATTCCATAAAATTATCTCGATAGAAAAAAATAACAAATATAGGTACGTCTAAATTTTTACTAAAACCTTTATTTCTCAATATAATACAGAAGATAAGATCTTGAGAATAAGCATGGTAATAGAAATAAGTATAAAGAATATTTTATATATTTCGGTTTTCTCGAATCTAACCTAATCAATAGATAAGAGGCTAAAATTTTTGGGTTTTCAAATCAAATAAAAAATTCTTTATTTCGATAAATACAAAAATGTGCACTTAGAAAACGTCAAATTACTAAACTAAAACACTGACACGGAAATAAAGTGATATTTTTTATTTCTGTCGCTTCGGTATGGAGACTAAAGTAAAGAAGCGACGAAGAAACCTTTAGCCTGTAAGTTGTTTTTCGAGTTTGAGTTGCTATGTCCTGTTCCGCCCGCTCCTATGAACGCGAAATCCTATGTCCAATAATTATCACAAAATAAATGAGGATGTATACACACTTAAAAAGCAGGCTGGATAGCTACAAATATATGATGTACCTAAGCAGTATGCAATACCAACCGAGCTCACGGTATGCCATGCTTGTGTAGCGGTGATATTGTGGTCTGCTTTGTGTCCGCCGCTATGTTAGGTATTCCACAGATTAAATTGAGCTACGCCTTCATAAATACCTAGACTATGTAAGTAGTTTCGTCTCTTTCCGTACTTTAGGAGCCGTACATTGCAGCTCTTCTACGAAGAAGAGAGGTAACATAGGAGGTAACATTTTTCGTACATTCGTAATTTTAATAGTCCCAAGTATTTTTAATTTTAACTATTTTTCGAAAAAGCCCTGGCCAAATACCCAACCAACAAAACTTAATGTACAATCACAACGAAAAGTGCAACGTCACTTCAGTTCAAAACACGATGAAAATTGAACTGTCATCTGGTTAATGACATGGTTATTACGATCAGATGATATTCTGCCCTATCTTTTATTGCTTACGGTTGAGTTTTCCGCGTAGTTTGAGCATTGAAAGCTTTAAGCTTGTGATAATTAAGAGTGAAATTTCCCCATTGAACTTACATATGTTTCGTTTTGCATCACTCATCGTTGAAAGCCATAATCGGGAAATATCCTGGGTATTAAATTCCGCTAGTCACTGATTAATGCATGGTGAGTAAAGTATTTACCGTTATGGTTGATGTTCATTCAATTTAAAATTGTCAGCATCCTTTAACAGACGACGAATTGACATAAAGCTTTTCCCGAAAACAGAGAAAATCGTGCGACCTTAAACGTGTTAATAAATAATTGCAAAACGAGTATACTACTTATAAATAAATTGATATTCAACGTAGCATTGCTGCCAGCATTCTGGACACTCTGTCTTCTGTCATGGCTTAGATTTTTAGGAAATAGATAATGTGTAAATATTAGTTGTATTTATTTTATTATAAGTTTAATTTTCATAATTAAACCTACCTGATTGGTAGCTAAAATATTGAAAAAAAAACATGTAAAAGACAAATTACCCTACATTGCGCTTTATCTTAAAGAACCGAGATCATCCAATTGTTCCAAATCATTTCACAAAAATATGGCACTCAGAGTGTCTCTGCTGAGGCTCTGCTCAAATAGACCTTAACCACACAGATTAATGAATGCGCAGAGAAACAAACGCAATCAAATATTTAGATAGGTACCCAGTTTTTGTCATTTGCTATAACCGGGTAAAATCCGCTCCAAATTCGTAACAAAGTTATCTCGCCGGGGATTCAACACGCAGCGTGTAGCGCGGGATTCCGGTGTGGATCGTCCGGGACCAAAGTAACCAACGAGCATACGAGCATACGTGAAATGGTTACAGTTACTGCCACAGTAGTTAATTGTGTGAACGTGGTTACAATAGACTATAATTCACTAACTATTGATTCGTCGTTTAACGCGGAATTTTTATCTGACTGGGTGTCGGGTGGGTGGAATTCATAGTGGAATATTTATATCCGGAATGTTTGGGCGTTGTGCGTTTGCGAATATTTTTCTATAGCTGAGCCGGATCAGTAGACGGTAAAAGTATTTGAAATATGTGAAATTAAACTTGCCTAAATTCGGGTGGGCCGAATAACAAGGGTACAATAATAAATAAAAATTGAAGGGTAAAAGAAAAGGTTACTCGATACGTATGTTCATCAGTCCACATTATCATTTATGTGCTTTTCAAGTGAGACTGTGGTGAAATAAAGATTAAAAAAATAAATAAAATACTTTTCTTGTCGTTTTAGGAGATTAGGCAGTGAATCGAAGTTGCCCTTGGTGGATACCAAGATCTAATTTCGATTCACTGCTTAAACTGAATAAAATAAAACTATCACAGAGTCTTTAAAAAAGCTTTTAATAGGTATCACAAAATGTGCAATGGATTTTTGAAATTTCCTTTGTTAAACGGAATAATAAGATAAAGTAGGTGGCGGCGCGGCGGCGCTAGTTTAGATGGGATTATGCGCCCTAAATACTATTAGAATAGGTAAGTACCCGAATTACTTCTCCGTGTAAAAAGTAGCGCTGCTCTTGAAAAGTACTTTTTATTTTGTTGAAAAACTCAACAGGAAAGATTCACTATATAAACCTATTTCAGTCATTAGAAAAGTTACCCTCGAGATGTATCCGGGCTCAAATAAATTGTATTACAACTTGCAGCTACGGTTTCCGAGTAACCTAAATGGAAGTCCGAACTGCTCCAAACTTAGCTCACTACTCGACTCACCGTGAACGAGACATTTTGCAATGTACGTACTATTTAATTATACCTACTATTTAATTTGTATTTAAATGAGAAAAAAATCATGTGAGTCTGAGCACCAACACAAGCATTTGTGGTTTTATGGTACAACATTGATAAACTAAGATGTATAACCTTCTAAATAAATAAATATTGTATCTTATATAAGGCGAAGATAGATGTGAAATGGGCAAATTTGGGTTACATTGAAACAATTTTTTTTCCATCTTTCATCTTTATCGATAAAGTTTTGAAAAACATACCTAATAATCTATGGGATACAAGGCAGATTTCCTTCTTTTCGAAAATGAAAATAAACTATTTTAAATACCAGAAATAATTGTGCGAAGTACCATCGGTTATCTTAGTTTCAAATTTTTTTCTCCTAAACTATCAATCACAATATTTTTTTATTTTCATCACCATATTGAATAGAAGAATATACCCAGGGCACCTTTGGCTTGTTGAGCAAACAGATGTCTTAATTAATAGATAATTAGCAAAAACTTAATTTTCGAGCTTACGCCGCTCTGCTCTGTCCCGCTTCTTTAAACGCGAAATCCTATTCACAAAATGGCATCATATATCGCCCCCTTAAGCCCGTATTTCTGAAAGCTTTTGCTTCGATCTATGCTTTAGTAACGTTTACTATGGCATAAACGCACTCAAAGACAGATCTATGGACTGACCAAGCTTTCTTAATTCGGGCTTAGTGCGTTGACTTGATAGATGCCAATCGTTTAAACATTGTGCTAACTGCATTATTCATTTAAGCCATAACTGTTCCAATTGGGCAAAGGCTTTTCTCCTTGTCGAGCTCGTCACGCCACCTGATACTGGATCTTCCACGTCGCCTCTTCCGTTGGGTGGAGCCTACCTCGTTGGGTAGGCTATGGACGCCTGTAACATCAGAAACATCACATTGCGTTCAATGTGATGTTTCTGACCAATGTCTACGAATCGTGTTTTGAAGGTGAAAATAATAAAGCTGGACCTTTTTATACAGTTTGGTCATCAGCCTAACTAGTCTTGATCTTGACGGATGTGTTCTTTACTTCCATTCCGTCTTTAAGTGGTACTTTTTCGCGCTAAAAGTACTGAAAGGATGGGCTGAAATTTTGCATAGGTACAAAACATAACGAATTTTTTATCCCATAAATCGGTTCCCATGGAAAGTAAGTAACCCTAAAATGTTTCCATTGAAACAGCGCGCGTGAAGCCACTGGCAGAAACTAGTAGTCTATATACATAAGTACTTTGGCACCTACTTAATTGGGAAAAACAAATATTTCATTTTCCATTTTACCAACCAATATTAGGTATAAAATATCACTGGCTGGCATTATGGCTTCAATAGTGGCTCGTTTACGCCAACCATTGAGCTTCTCTTCGATGAGGGTGTCCACACGACGCATATCGGCAAATTCCAGGCCATTTGCTTCACATCCGGTTCTGGCAAAAGATTCCCGGATTTACAGCAACACTTATTAACACGGTCAATTAATACGGGTTGTGAATTACGGTCAATATCCGGGTCGGACGTGTTCCAATTTTTATTTTGTGTTAATTGTTTTTTAATCGGTGATCATTTTAAGGGTATAAAGTTTCTAGATATGTTTTAAATATGGAATACGTAATGTACCAACGTCCAACACTTTCAAAAACGTAAATTGTACCATGCACGCCACGTGAACGATTTTAATGTATATCTTATCTGTGGTAACCTTTTTCGTCAAACTCTAAGATGTGCGTCTAATTTTCTCAACTTCTGACAGTTTTACGCGAGTAGCTTTAGCTTATCGTCTTTCTATTCTACGACGAGATGGAGTCTTGAAGAATATACAATTTATTTAACAAACGAAGAAAAGAGTCATCGCTACTTGTGAGATGCTATTTATTTACCAAAAATAGCTTTATTTATTTTCTCTAGTAGGTAGATAGGCGTGGAAAACCATCCTGCGTGGTTATAAAACTTCTTGGCGTAGAAAACTAATGACGGCATAATAAAAACTTATCCACTGACCTTGGGCAAAGGCAACGCCGGAACTACTCAATGGATTGACATGAAATTTTGCACACATAAATATCTTCACTCGGAATAACTCATGACTAGGCTTCTTTTTATTCCTAAAAACGCGTGCAAACTTACGGCCAGAAGCTAGTATTTTCCATTTATCCTAAAGTATTCTATTCTCTTCTGAAAAATTACAATGTAACCTCTCCACAGAGAGCCAAATCCTAAAAAGGATTACGTTTAATTTATAAAAGTCTGCATGTGGGTGATAAACACACGTACAAAAACAGAGCTTAAACCGAGTTTCAGCTCGGGTCTAAGCCGGCGTTAATCTCCGAGGGAACAATGTCCATAAGCCCATTGTTCAGTGCTTTTAACTGCGATTCTATTGCTCTGGATAAATCTAGCCTAGGAAGTGCAGGGCATTCAGTTAAATTTCTGAAAATAGCACTTTGCTCGAGAATACATAAAATATACTATTTTCCTGAAAAATCTAATTAGTAATCTAAAAGATTATCAGAAGAAATTAGACACGTATTTTTTCTTTTGACAAATAAACAAAAATTATGAATGATAGCCAGATATAGTTGTGTGACGTCACACCGGGCGAAACTTCTCTGCGAATTGTGACTAGTGGTGACGTCACACTCCCTAACTTTGACGCACTTTATCTTTGTAATTTTTGGTTTGAAAAGAAAAAATACGTAGGTATTTAATATCTTCTGATAATCTAACTGACATACTTATTACATTTTAAGGAAAGTAGCCTAGTAAAGTAAAGTTTTATTTATTGCGTGAAATACATGTGTTCAGAGGTGGTTTAGGTACCTATAGGTACACCTTGTTTCTTATTTGATAATAATAACTATTTATAAACCTGTTTATAGTATAAAATTTGACTTGTCTAAGTGATTATTTTGTAAGCTTAAAGAAATAAACGTTATTGATATTTGATAAGCAAGATTGAATGTAGGTATTTCTACTGTTAGGTGTGCAATGTCTGATTTACAATATCATTCATGATGATTGAAATTAAGGCAAATAAGATAACATTTCAAATAGAATAAGTAAGGATTCAGATTAGATTAACTTTTCGTGAAATAAGATTAGTTTTAGTGAATAAAATTGAAGTAATAATTAAAATTTAAAAAATGAAATAAAATAAAAAAAAGAATGGAGTTTGCCATTAATAAATTCATGTTAATTATTATTACTATAGCCTATTCCTCATATATTTCTCATTTCCATGATCTGGTCCTTGGTAGGCGTGTGTGGGGCCGAAACGAGAAGCAAGGCGAGGTCTACGAGTAGCCGGTATCATCTTCGGCTGCAAAGTAGATACACCCGAAGATGATGTCCGCTGAATTTTTGAGATGAATAGTTTAAAAGATATTTTTATTTACCTTAAAACTACTATACACAAATACCATCAAACTATGTTAATGAAAACTGCCTACTTATATATGTATGTAACAAAATTTGTTTATATTGTGCGTAGCAGACAAAAATGCCCCTTTGCAGCATTTTCAATAAATTACATTTCTTTTATTCAACATCTACTTTTTTTAATAACTTAGTTAAGTATACATATAAAAACAATGAAAAAATTTCCAATATTATTTCAATTCACAGACTTCATTTTTTTTTATTTGTTTTTAGGGTTCCGTACCTCAAAAGGAAAAAAGGAACCCTTATAGGATCACTTTGTTGTCCGTCTGTCCGTCTGTCCGTCTGTCCGTCTGTCAACCCACTTTTCTCAGAAACGCGTAGAGTTATCGAGTTGATATTCACATCATATACGCAGGCTCGTAACCTCTTGAAGCCTCGATATAAATCAAACTTCTAAGTCAACGCATTCAAAAGTTACAGCTGTTTATGTCTATTTTTTTTCAATTTTCCTAGGGAATCACATGCACACAAAACCTATAGGGTACTTCCCGTTGACCTAGAACCATGAAATTTGGTGAGAAGCAAGGTCTTATAGTACAAGTAATGGAAAAAATCCGAAAACCGTAAATTTGTAATTTATTCACAGAAAAAATATTTTTTTAATCTTGCCATGGACCAAAAACCTATAGGGTACTTCCCGTTGACCTAGAATCATGAAATTTGGTGAGAAGCAAGATCTTATAACACAATTAAAGGGAAAAATCTGAAAACCGTAAATTTGTAGTTTATTCACAGAAAAAATATTTTTTTAATCTTGCCATGGACCAAAAACCTTTAGGGTACTTCCCGTTGACCTAGAACCATGAAAATTGGTGAGAAGCAAGGTCTTATAGCACAAGTAAAGGGAAAAATCAGAAAACCGTAAATTTGTGGTTTATTCATTCAAAATAGTACATTGTTACACTAGGGTTGGACGTAACTTATTTAGTCTCGAGACGCCAATAGTTCGAGGGACTAAATAAGTTACGTCATAATCGTTATCAAATCAGAAAATTATTGTGCCTTATTCGTCTGGATTTGACTGATTTCTTTGCTAAAGAGTAGGAGTTTGTACGGAACCCTTGATGCGCGAGTCTAACTCGCACTTGACGTTTTATTTTTATATAATTCATAAAATATATTGTCTTATCTTGTGGCAAATATGGCCTTCACTCAGCATTGTGCTGCACACATTGGTTGTACACTGATTACAGTGACACTGATGTACACGCAGCGCTGATTTTCAGTGAAGACATTATCATTTATTTACTTAGAAAAACATCATTTTTTTTAATCAAGTAAGTACCTACAACTTAGCTTTGTAATTAGCTTTTTTGTCTTATCGCACTGGGGACAATTTAGATAAGTACAACTTATGTTACTTAATTGGTTTATTATAATCGACGTAAAATACAAAAGTTATCTCCTAGCGCAGAACCCAATCCCGCGGTAAACCGGACATTTTACACACCTGCCCAGCTGAGGTCACCCGAATTAACCCCTCCCCGCCCATGGGCAGAATTGACCAGCTCGTCCGGCGACACGGCCCAATTGGACGGACGTGACAATTACGTCAGTGCCGCTGGGATTTGAAAAGTTTTGTTGTGCGATTGCGTGTTACGGCAGTTGAAAAGGTTTGAGAGTTGTTGGAACTTTTCATATGATTTGTTTGATGTGGGAAGTTATGGGTTTATTGTTTTACAGTCGCTACAAACAGCTGTTATTTACTTAATTGTTTAATTTAAATGACGAATTTAAATTAAACAATTAAGTAAATAACAGCTGTTTGTATGAATATAAATTTGTAGGTTGAAAGCTCCAGGTATCTTATTCCCTTGCTTTTTTGAGATACGTCGAGTAAACAACTCGAAAAGCAACAACCTAGGCAAATCTATCTTGTTGCTTCTTTACTTAGCCCTAAAATAGATAGAAGTCAACAAAAAAACAAACTGATCCTGTTTGTTTCCTAACGTTACCATGTACGAATTTAAATATGGATAAAAACTGAATTTAAATGGCAAAAAGCCGTCATGATGCGGTCACCTGACATTGCTTAACTTCAATGATCGGTACTCAACTTGGTAGGTATTTACAGGGTGATTTTTAGAGAAGGGCGGTGATGGCCAAGTCCGAAACCACGAGAGTTAGGGAAAAGTCGTGAAAGGAGTCATGCCCTCGATTTATTAGAAAACAATAACTGCTTATTTATTTTCTTGGCAAATTCTCCATTGCTTCAAACACGTTGTTTAAAATATCTCATACATCGTAGGTGAGTTTTCTTCCGTGTAAAAATAAAATAGTAAAAATTTGCTATTTCCATTAATTTTTAGTAAAACATTTATTTGTAAAGATTGACCCTTATCAGCAAAAGACTCCATTCAAGAGGGCATGACTCGTTTCACGACTTTTCGGTGGTTTCGGACTTGGCCATCACCGCCCTTTTCAAAAAACCACCCTGTACCTATATTGGATATTGGACCCTTAATTATAAAGTATATACACATATATATTTTAATTTATCATAATTATCGTCTTTGCAAATGGTCGCTTTAGATCTTTATAAAAGTTGAACGGAAGTCGTTCCGCCGAGACCGGCGCGGCGATTGGATGCGAATGACCGAGGACTGGCGCTCAATGTGTCAACGGTTATTTTATTTTTAGGCTCTCTTTTCATAGATAAAATATAGCCCATAATGTCAATCTAAGTGAAATTTAATAAAAATATATTAACAGTAAAATAATAGCTGCGGAAGCTAGCGGAAAGGTTCTATACGGAATCCTAAAATAAAGCCAATACACTGTATCTTATGTTGCAGTGTTTTGCCTTAACAGGGCTCCATCGTTTTCTTTTGATCTGTTACATATAAGGTTAAATACCACTGTAAATACTTTTTACTCGAACTTTTTCAACTTACAGTGTACTGGATTTACACGGCATCTTTAGGGATACAATTATATTCTATACAAATAAAACCAAATGCGAGTATACTCGCACACATAGGGTTCCGTTCTATCGAAACAAATTATTTCGCAATAATAATCCGAAATAACAGTTTTTTTTTTAATAATCGGAAAAAAGCAAAAGCTTAAAAATGTCTCGGTCACCGGTATCCAATACAGACCTCACTCGACGTACTTAATCCGCACCGAACTGCCGTATGGACATTGCCCGCTTTAGTATTACATGTAGTCTTTTTACTGTTGTACTTACTTTATTATATAAGTACTATTGAGTAATAGCCGTTAATGCGGTGGTATGCGTCAAACTAGCGCCGCCGCCTATTTTATTTTATTACTACGTTTACTTTTAAAATTCCTTTATGAAACGGAATAATAAGATAAATTAGGTGGCGGCGGCGCCACTTTGGGTGGGGTATGCGCCTTAAACTCTGAGGCCTTAAAGCAGCAAATAGTGATCTAGAACCTGTCAAAATTTCAACTGTGTACTTATTATGGTTCAAAAGACATAGCCTAGACAAAAGTAGACCAAAATACCAAAAAAATACGTTTTTATGGGAGCTCCTTTAGTTGTCTTGTCACATTAATTTTATTTTTATTGTTTGTTATTATACAAGAGAAATACACAAAACGTAAAAATGTTAACCACATACTTTTACAGTTCTTGAGATACATACATACATACATCCCGCTGACAGACCGACAGACAAACAGACAGCAGAGGCTTAGTAATTGGGTCTCGATTTTACCCTCCACGTACTACGGAACTCTAAAAATCGTCAACAATAAATACTAAATACTAAATTGGCAGAGTATTCGACGAATCTCTCTCTTTCGAAGACGGTTAATTGTCAATAAAATTAATTAGCAACAGCAACACCTTTGAATATTAACTAAAGTGAAAGTAAGAAGTAAGAGATGCTCTGCATGCAAGAAAGGTTTGTCTGACTGCCTCCCACGTTAAATGGCATTTGGGAAAGGGACTTGGACTTCACAATCGTTAAAATTTCTCTTTTCTTCAATTCAAGGCTAAACTGAACTAATTTTTAGGGTTCCTTATCCAAAGGGTAAAACTTGACTTACTAAGACTCCGCTGTCCGTTTGTCCGTCTGTCACCAGACTGTATCTTATGAATCGTGATAGTTAGACAGTTTAAAATTTTCACAGATGATGTATTTCTGATGCCTCTATAATAACAAATACTATAAAAACAGAATAAAATTAATATTTAGGGGGGCCATACAACAAACGTGCTCGTTTTTGCTCGATATTGATAAGCAGCAGGTGGACGCTTGAAATATTCAAACAATATTTAGGTATCTAAATATAAGAATTATATTTATTTATTTAACAGCAAAAAATAATTACAACTAATATTTACACTTACATCTATTTACTAAAAATCTAAGCCGTCACCAGAAGGCAGAGTGCCCAGAATGCTGGCAGCATTGCCACGTTGAATGGCAATGCTAATTCGTTGACCGAAATAAAAACCAGCATTCCGATCACCTGTGGACTCTATTAGTAGTTTTGTAAGATCTTTATAGATAACGTGTGCCCCAGGACCCCAAGGACCTAGGGTTTCCACCCCAAACGGCTCAAATAGGTAACCTCTGTCAAGACTAGCGTATTTTCGCCGTTTGAGGAACTCCGCTGATGTTGCTGCGGAGTATAATAATCTAAATATAATACAATATTTAGGTTCTTTAAAAATAAATAATAAAAATTAAAATTTATGAGCTGTTTTTATAGATAAATGGTACGGAACCATTCGTGCGCGAGTCCGACTCAAACTTGGTCGGGTTTTGTCGCTAACTGTACGTATGTCAATATAAATATCACCGATCACACAAAATATTATATCAGTATTAACCGAGCTGTAAAAACTCCGAGGAAATCCTCGTAAAGAACATTCCTTACAGTCGTAACAGAGTCCTTAGCATGGGTTGTGCAACTTTACCAAAAGAGTTTTCATTTCCTTCCATACACGCGCTTTGCAGCGCCTCTACCGGATAGATAGGAACTACTTTTTGCGTTATGACAGCGCGGCGATCCAATAGCTTCTTAACAAATCTTCGTATATTCTATTTTTTTTCTGCCTTTGTTATTTTACATGTCCAGTCCATCCCAAGGTTACCTGGCAGAGATCGCTCATAATAGCGATAAGGCCGCCTTTGTACTTCGTCTAATCGTAGCATTTATTTCTGTACTGTTTTCTGTGTTTGTGTGGTACAATAAAGTATTATCTATTTATCTATCTTCTTCTTTGTCTCGTTATTTTGTTTGCGACTGTTTGTCACAATTCTGCCGTTTTCGAATTTTGACATATTCTTTGATTTGTTGTACTGGCAAGTCCAACTTTACACTAAAGGAAAACTTCATTTTTGGTGCTGTGCAAACCCATGCTAACCAATCGGTCAAATTCCAATCGTACAAAGTACTTCCTTTGCGGGTTCTTACTTCCGTTCGTATTGATTTATGCGGAGCCCTAGACTGAATCGACGTCGCTCTTAATTGAATATCTGTGAAAGAATTTAAAACTAATATTCTGCGACCCAGGCGCTCTGCAATGTGCAGTGACAGGAAATTATCTGGCTCATTTATCCTGTTAAGTTTTCCCCAGTAGGAAGGTACAATAGTTGTTCTTTGTAAAAAGGCATATAGAATTGTGTGCTAACCTCTAAGCTCGCATACAAACCTCCTTTTCGATTCATTTGGAAACTACGTCTCCCCGATTTTAATGAAATGTTGCAAAAGTACATAATCGGTAAAGATATAGCTATGTTTGCACTGTTTTAGTTTTTCAAAATACAACCTCAACCTCGACGGCCTAATAAATGGTCCACTTCTGGACGCAGGCCTCGCCCTGATTTTTTTTATCTCATGGGGATAATACCCATAATCTCCACGCTAGGCATGCTGATTGGGAATCGCAGTTCAGTGATAGATCTATTCTACAAGAGGCGCTGCTGCCCGCCCCCGGTGTATGTCTCTTAGTCGCCTCTTACGACACCCACGGCAAGAGTAGGGGCGGTGCAAGTTCTAAGCTGGTTCCACACGGCAAAATACATAATCATTATTAAAGAGGGAAAATTTAATTCATTTTCAAGCGAGTACTAACGACGCTCTATTAATTATGAACGTACAATTTGTAACATACATAGATATCTAGAAAAAAGAAACGAACCAAGTCTTGGTTTGTACACTTGAAATATTCATAGACTATTTAGTTATGTATTCGCTTAAAAAATAAATAATTATTTCTGGGTAATTTATTTATGATAAAAAAAATTGTCGTAAAAACATTTTTCTATAGCCACCTGCGACGTTTTAAAATCTTCGAGATTTCGCAATGCCTAAAGATTTTATTCAGACGCTTCCCTATGGCTACATTCAGGTGGGACTAATGTAGAGCATTTACACCAGGCGGGAGAGACAGGGGAATATGCGCCCTGTCAGTAGAGGTGCCCCGGGTTTGGAGTGTCCGGCTTTATTTTATACAAAATATATTTCTCTAGATTATTATTTAGTATTTAGTTTATTTAGTATTTTGTCCTAGATTATTATTTAACAAACTTTTAGTAGATATAACACGTACATTATAATTTTTACAAGGGGTCTTAGCAATCAAATTTAAAACGAATCGAATCCTCAGACTCGAAATTTTCGGTGTGAGATATTAGTGGGTCAAAGGAAAATTCATAGAAATCCAAAAAAAATACATAATAGATCATTCACCAATAGGGTAGATATATCCATGTGACTTATAAAAAGCTAAATCTTTTTAATTGTATTCTGTTGATTATGAAATATAGCTGCATAATTAATTTTGTAAATATTGCTCAATCATCTAAATTAATCATTAAAAAGTAGGTCAGCATCTTACGACGCATTAATTCGCAAAATTTCTAAACGTGACGTCACAACTACTGGACCGATTTCAAGTATTCTTTCGCTATTAGCAAGCTTACTTTTCAGGGAGTGACATAGGCTATGTTTTATCCCGGAATTCCTACGGGAACGGGAACTACGCGGGTGAAACCGCAAGTCACTGCTAGTATTTTATATGAGGAATGCCAAAGTTTCTGAAAAGTCGGAAAAGCGCTCCCTAACTACACGAGTGTAACTCTAGTTGATTCGGATTATTTTTCAGGAGTCCCGTTGCGTGGGCGTTGTCTGAGCTTGGAGTCATTGAGGTTGTGTGAGTTTCATGAGATTTATAACGTGAGCCTTGATGATAATGGCGGCACTTGAACAAATTAGACCGGAATTGCATGTAAATGATTACGTCATAAAACTTACTTTAGAGATGTGTAAGATATGATGATTGAAGACTTCCGCGATGTAACTACCCAAAATTCTCAGACGTGAGAAGTAGGTTTAGTTCCTGTTTCATGACAAAAATGTTTGCGCGTTCTATCAAACCCTAATAAGGATACTAGCTTCTGCCTGCGACTTCGTATGCTTTTTACTGGGATATCCCGGCCTAGAACTATAGCTATCTATGCAAAATTTCTTACTATCTAGGTAGGTATCTGTTGTCTGGTTTCCTTAGTAAACATCTCCAAGGACACCCCAACGACAGGAACTAAGTAAAAAAAGCTCTTAAAAATTACGAGTAGGTATCTATATTCTTGAAAACTTTTCTCTTACGACATCATTTAAGGGAACATTAGCATGAAAACGTTCCGGAAAACACCTCAGGGCTTCTTATCTAAGCAAACTGGAAAGTAATGAAATCTGACAGGATTTCATAGTTTTCTTTCACTTTTTTCACTCTAAATAATAATAAAATCTGTTTATTTCAGGCACAAAATTAAAGACACATATTAGATACAAAACATATAGTTAAATACAATAATCACAAAAGACAAAATACATAATAAATATAAATAAAAATAAATAATGCTGGACAATTCACACAGCATTATCTAGCCCCAAGCTAAGCAGAGCTTGTGTTATGGGTACTAGATAACTGATATACATAATATAATACAATACATAGATAGATATTTTTTATTATACATAGAAAACGACCAGAACACCCTGAACAAATTTCTGCAGATCGTACACACATTTGTCCCGAGGCGGGAATCGAACCCGCAACCTTCTGCGTCGCAGGCAGACCTTCGCCCACCGCGCCACAGAAGTCGTCGTATCGTAATGTAGTAACAAGACATACGTACACAGAGCAAACTGTTGCTGGGCCGTTATTTTCTATGTCGACCACTCGAGAACGGATGATGGCAAAGAAGTCTAAAACTCCCGCCTCGGAGAACATGCTTGACCGACTACAGTACCTAAAGCTGTAGCAAGTAGGTACCTACTCTAAAGCTTAACTCATCTTTCCGACTCTAAAGCCCAAAGGTACTGTGGTTACTGAATAAATAGAATAGAATAGAAAAATTAATATTATTATTTATTTATTTATTAGCATTGCCATTCAACGTGGCAATGGCAATAAAATCTAATGTATACGCACAAAAACAAAGATAGCTTTTTAAAAAAATGTGATGTTCACAAAGTAAATACAAGAAACAACAACAAACTGCACATCCCATCATATAGATTACGAAAGGTAGGGAAATCATTTATGGGAAATTGCGTACGTTTCTATAACAAGCTTCCATCTGAAGCAACTGAGCTCCCTATTCGTAAATTTAAACAGTACATAAAACGAAATCTAATAAAGAAAGCCTATTACTCCATAGATGATTACATCAATGATGTAAATGCTTGGCCAGATGTCGCTCAGTTCCACACCGACAATGGTATATAAGGGATATAATGTTAAGCTTAGTTAGTTTCATATAAATATTGAGTTATATACAAATTAGATTATATTTAGACTGAGATAAGTACTTAATGTATTAATTTTAAGATTTATAAAACTTACTAGTGGTTTCTTTTTCGCTTCTTCCACTAGTGGACAAAAAATTGAAGCGAATAAAATCAATAACATCATATTTCTTATTTGATAATAATGACTATTTATAAACCTGTTTATAGTATAAAATTTGACTTGTCTAAGTGCTTATTTTGTAAGCTTACAGAAATAAACGTTATTGATATTTGATATTTATTTGAATGCTGCCAGCATTCTGGGCACTCTGCCTTCTGGTGACGGCTTAGATTTTTAGAAAATAGATGTAAGTGTAAATATTAGTTGTAATTATTTTTTGCTGTTAAAAAAATAATTTCGATGCCTATGAATAGAAAATATTTTTATTTACATTAAAACTACTGTACAAAAAAACCTTAAAACTATATTACTACTACTTAGGTAACTAAATTAGTTTGCTTTGTGCGTGGCAGAGTCAAAGGCAAATATGGCCTGACCTTTTACGTACTGTAGCGCCGGTAGCTCCACCTACAGAAGAAACATTAAAGTTTATCCAAACCTGTTCAAAAATTAAAGTTACATTTAGTTCGTTTGAGCACATCCGTACTGAGGGTGGGGCGCGGGTTCGATTCCCGCCGAAGTTGAAAATTTTTGGGAACTTATTTCATAATCCGTCACGTTGTTCATTGTCCTCTCCCTGTACTGACTGCACGAACGCTCGCTGTGTTACACGTAACATTACATTCTGTAACCCAGGTCAGTACCAATAGTTTCAGTTCGATTTATTTTGCTTCTTCAGTGCTTTTATAAGACATAGACATTTATTTATTTGCTGCTGCAGTACAAAACATACAAAAAAAGTATATAATTTGAAAAAAAAAGTGATAAAATAGACTGACTGCGGTGTTACAGCAGCAAAAAGGTCTCGACTCAGCATGATTGCCTTACTACTCTGAAGTAGGTAGGCGCTGATATTCTGCCGAAACCACTGTGTTTATAAATAGTATAAACTAAACAAAAAGTCGATAAATATTGAAGTTGAAAAAGTCATGCTGTCACGCTTAATCATAGTTGATCAAATAAGATCTAAGCGGGACGACAGCCAGCATATTTTCCACACTATGGTTTTTACTTACCTCTAAATAAAATAGGGCTAGGCCCAATGTCCTGTGATTTCACTGGACACGGCATATACCCCATAGACCCTAACAGACAAAGCATTCAATCACAGACCATAAACTGAATGAGCACCGTAATAAGCACAGTTACTTAGACCCTGGATAGATGAGAGGGAGAAGGACGGACGGAGGACACGTCAGCAACGGTACGTACCGCAATATTTGAGTTTAAAGGAAAGCGCTGAACACACAATCCCTTTTAAACAACAGAACAGGTAACAGTAAACACCTATCACCCTTATTTGCTCATGCCTACGAGGTAGCTCAGTTGTTCTGAAATACAGTCTTTTTGTACGTACTGGTTTCCGGTATTCAAAACTGTAAAAATGGGCTTTCTAAGGGCACAAGTTAGAACGAAAATTTTCTATAAAATTTGACTGGTGAACTCTAGTCATTGAACCGGCCGACAAAACCCGGCTGGATAGTGCAACATTTCATTGTACATAATTAGTTAATAGAAAGAATTACAATCAAATAATAATAACAAATTAGAACCTCACTCAACAGCCTGTAATTCACTGGTCCACTGCAGGACGCAGGCTTCCCTCTGTTTTTTTTCTCATGGTGGAAAGTTAGAACCTATTATTTATAATTCAAACAATTGAGATAATTGCAGACGGTCGCAAACTATCTATAAATAATAATATATAGGTTGCTCGACTGATCCATATCAATACCAGTCGCGCGCGTCCCCAAGACGTCGCGCTGGCTGCATTGCCGCGCTGTATGGCAATGCTGATGCGCTGTGCCAGATACTCACCAGCTCTCGGGTCACGCTTCGAGGAGACGTTCAGATAACTATTTGAAAACCCAGAGAGCCTCGGTTCCCCACGAACCTAGGGTCTCGACTCCAAGAGGAGCAAATGCGTGGGCTCTGGCAAGATATGGATATTTACGCCTCTAGAGATCCTCGGCCAAAGCTGGCGCCGCGTTTAATATTCAGTTTATTAATATTTCAAGTGCCGACACCACGTTGTTTTCGGCGGCCCGGCGACTTTGGTGCGTAGACCCGAGCGCCGTCATCCAAAAACCGAAGAAATGAGTAGTTCGGCGCGACGATTTTAGACGCCTATTTTCAAATTCCTAGGACATACATACCTTACCTACATCGGACGAGACTCATTAGTCCATAGGTCGGCTAACACACACTCACAATCGCTTACTGTAGGTTATCTAATTTTGTGATTGTCCAAGATCCAAAATAACCAATAGCTTTAAACAATCAATGCTTAAATAACCAATAAAAAATATCGACTCTCTTTACCTATTCTCCTTAGACAAATAAATTATAATCAAAGGTCGTTCAACGTTTACTTTAAAAAATTGTTGACCTTTGATAGTAATTTGCGAAAATACAGTCGTTTCACAAAATAAGAACGCCTCCCAATATTATTGTGCACAACAAATGGGGCAATAACATTCCACGGAAGGAATTGCTAAAGAATTCAAAACACATTTTTTCGCGAGTAAATTAGAAAATGAGGAGATTCGCCCCTCGCGTAGAGGGCGAACTTGCTGAAATATCCTGCTCCGTTTACTAAGCAATGTTCACAAGCCTAAGGTCCGCCTGCGACGCAGAAGGTTACGGGTTCGATTCCCGCCTCGGGACAAATGTTTGCTATCTGTAGATATTTGTTCCGTGTGTTCTGGTCATTTTCTATGTATAATTAAAAATACTTATCTTCTTAATGTATTGTATTGTGTATATCAGTTATGTAGTACCTACCCATAACACAAGTTCCTAGATAATGCTGTGCGAGTTGTCCAGTATTATTTATTTATTTTATTTAAATTAGCGGTTACCTGATATATACATAAAAGTCAGATATATTTTTATAAAAATTCAAAGTGCTTTATTTCCTTTAGACCTTACAGGACTCTTGAACTCTCCACAACAAATGAATGGGTAGTATACCTTTATTTTTACCTTTATTTCTTCTACTGATATTTATACAAGCAAAATGTTAGGACGTAAAATAAAACGGTTTTCTGATGCAAAAAAAATTGCATGACGTAAAAGTGATAACAGTTGTCTACTTAAAGGAAGCGTACAGGGGAGGTTGTTGTATATATCGGAATTAAATTGATGGTATAACATTCTCATTGCCCAAACAGTGAATGTGTTAAGCAGTCCTGTACGAAGATCCTCCTTATTGGTCTTGCAATGCGCCTATTGTCTATGAGGAACGCCAGCGTCTGTTGTTTGACGTTAGACCAATTCTACGGGTCACTATAATGCACGACAATTTATTGCACGGCCGAATAATGTACACCTTGATAATCCGTGTCAAAATCAAGGTGTACATTATTCGTCTGTACAATAAATTGGCGTGCATTATAGTGACCCAATTCTACGAGGCGACAGAGAAGAAAATGGTATCAGCTGAATGGAATCCTTTTTCAGTAACGGTAGCAGAAAGTACCATGGAAGTGACCATGTAGGAACGGTCTCGCGATTCGTGTAGTCAGACCCTAGGGGCTGGGCTGGGCCCTGGGTCTGTGTTTAAGAGTTTCTTCTTCCAACTGGCATTATCTAAATTACTGCCACAAACAGTAGGTGATACCAAACTTGAAATGTCAGCAAGCATTTCTCACGTAGAATTTTGAACAACGGTTTAAAGTTCTTTTTACCGAGTCCCCTGGTACTTTTTAACAAATCTTGGCTCACAATAGAAACTTTATTCTAGTATTTTGTTCGAAGTTCAAAGTTTCTACGGTCGCAGCCGAGCGCGAGAGTAAAGTTCCGGGAATACAGGGTGTATCAAAAAGGAAGGACCGTACTTTCAGGATAAATGACATGAAAAATTCCTTCATTTATTTGTAGAGAAAATAACCCTACTAATACATTCAATGTAAAAATCTGTGTGAATGTTGCTTACCTATAAGTGTGTGTTTTTCACTATTTAAATGAAATTTAGAATGTAGATAGCATGTACAACACAGTCTTAGTCTAATTTTCAAAATGGACTTCTGAAGTGGTTAAAAAGGGTGATAAAGTTTGTACGGAAATTTGTTATTCCTTGGTTCGATTCACTCACACACAACGCGGTTTAATTAACTATAAAGTAAATACTGAAATACTGAATACTGAATAACGTATTCTTTACAAATCTAAGATTCTACGCGGGTGAAGCCGCTGGGCACAGCTAGTACAAACTAATTGCCTGCTAGATTTGACAAAGTTTAATGTGCAAGTAAATAAGGTCTCCACCATCAACAATGAGAATTAAACACATGCCAACCATGTAATATCTAACTTAGCAGGCATTTCATTTTTAATTTTGTCTTTAAATTAATGTGTAAGCTTTTTCGCGATACTAATTTATTATATTTTTCCTTTGTTCTATGATCGCCTCTTAACCACCCCTGAAAGATTGGTCCGTAGTTCTTGTTACACCCTGTATAAGCGTGGCCACGTTTTTCAACACTTTATCTTAGCCACTTAGAGCTGAGACAGGGGAAATCGTCTTCGGGATATTTATTTCAATTTTAAGGCACTGCAAGCTTTGAGAAATGAGTTGACTTGTTGATACAATACGTGGAGATAACTGTACCGAAACAAATTTTAAATAGACTTTTAAGGTGAACGCTCACCTGTCGGCGCTGCAATCGCTGATGAAATGGCATTTTAGTGTGCGATGCTGTAGCGGGTTAAATTGTCTAAGGATGCTGTATACAATTTCATATAAAGATTTAGAAGTCTTTTCAAAGTACCTACAAAGAATCGTCTTCTAACTGTTAACACGTTCACTGCCATCCCAGACTTCATCATTATAAAAAATAAAATAAAAAGAAAATAATGCTGAACAATTTACACAGCATTATCTAGCTCCAAGCTAAGCAGAGCTTGTGTTATGGGTACTAGATAACTGATATACATTATATAGATAGTTTTTTTTTATTAAACATAAAAAACGACCAGAACACCCTGAACAAATGTCTCATGATCGTACACACAACGAGGGGGCGGGAATCGAGCCCGCAACCTCCTGCGTCGCAGGCAGGCCTTCGCCCACCTTGCCACAGAGGTCGTCATTATCATTATCATCAGCCTATATTAGTCCACTGCTGGACATAAGCCTCCCCTAATGAGCGCCATAGCGCCCTGTCTCAGCTGCCCAGACTTCTTATTGCGTACAAAATATTTAAATACTATTTTCTTTTGTTCCAGTCATATCACAAGAACAGCCAGTTGGCTTCCTCCCGGCGAGAGCTGGCCGGTTCCATCCAGGGAAGGCAGCAACGCCAGCAGCCATAGTCCTGATGATGAAGAGCTTCCGTACGGGTGGGAGCAGGCCTTCGATGGGCGAGGGAAGTCTTATTATATCAAGTAAGTTATACTCACTCGGGTTTGGATTTTTATATCAAAAACCCGAAGACCTATTCTGCTAATCTAAGCTTCACTGTGACAATGATTTCGTCACAGAATGACACATTTTGGCATTTTACCGTAGAAGAAAGAAGCTTCAAAATGTAGGGACGCGCGTCGTAAGTGTCGCAGTCAAATCAAATCAAAATCAAAAATGCTTTATTTCCATAAATACAAAACTGTACACTTAGATAGTTGAAACGAACAGTGTTAAAACCATTTTATGATTTTAAAATATCGCTGTGCAATATTATTACCGCACGCAATTTCTACGTGACAATACTGCGACGATACCATTGTCATAATAAAGCAATTGGTTGGATACGTACCTATGCGAGTCAAAAACTGAATTGTATAACACGTGTAGTTTCCAGGATTTCAATTTTTATAGCGCTCATCAGAAATTTAGATTTTGATTATAATACCTTTCATTGAGCCAGAACCAGGTACAGGGCATTTATTCCTCTTTCCTCCAAAGAACTGTTACGTACGGCCTACGGCTGCGTACTTGTACTTTCTTACCATGTCCCTGCTCCTCTGACATATCTCACCTTCCTTCCCATGATGATGTTTTGACGTAGACGTCCGTAGCACGTGCTACGATGCTACGGCGGACCAGCGTAGCATACAAAAGACTTGTACGTGCACCAATTTTCTCCTCAGCCTCAACAGCCTTTAACGGTCTACTGCTGGTCGCAGGCCTTCCTGATAATCGCCTTATTGCCTGTTTTTCATGGGGGGTAAAGCCGACAATCCCCACGCTGGGCATTTCTTTGTTTAGGTAGGACAGTACACAGAATCATAAAAGAAAGCTCTTTATCCATACTTTCAACGTACTGTTTTTTCTCTCCCCGTTCGCAAACAGTTCCAATAGATTCAATTCGTTTGTTTCAGACAACATGTAGTATATGTATGTATGTATGTGTCAATAAGTTAAAAATAGTTACAAAAATAAATTAAAGTGCCCATATTCGAGTTGTTTAGGTACATAGTAATAAAAAAATTAAATAATTGAAATCAATATTAAAATTAACTGCAACTTACTTATTGCAACATGGCTTAATGTTTATCTCTCCAGATGTCCCTCAGTGAGGATAGGAGTACTTTAAACAAATAATATTTTTCAGTTCTTTAATTAAATTAATATTGACCATAAATTAAAACCATTTATCTGTAACAAAACACAAAAATTTTAATGACAACAAATATTCACACTTACATCTATTTTCTAAAAATCTAAGCCGTCACCAGAAGGCAGAGTGCCACGTTGAATGGCAATGCTAATTCGTTGACCGAAATAAAAACCAGCATTCCGATCACATGTGGACTCTATTAGTAGTTTTGTAAGATCTTTATAGATAACGTGTGCTCCAGGACCCCAAGGACCTAGGGTTTCCACCCCAAACGGCTCGAATAGGTAACCTCTGTCAAGATTAGCGTATTTTCGCCGTTTGAGGAACTCCGCTGATGTAGCTGCGGAGCCGGCCCTTACTGATGTCCCTGCAAGATGAGAAGGTGCTAGGGTATCTACACACGTAGCATCCCATACTAAAGGCCGACCCATCTGCCAAGGAATCAGAGTCATACCGTCAGGCCTTTTACCATCATCTCGCATTAGGCCACGTGAAGAAAATAATAATAATGCTGGACAATTCACACAGCATTATCTAGCCCCAAGCTAAGCAGAGCTTGTGTTATGGGTACTAGATAACTGATATACATAATACAGTACAATACATAGATAGAATTTTTTTTATTATACATAGAAAACGACCAGAACACCCTGAACAAATGTCTGCATATCGTACAAATATTTGTCCCAAGGCGGGAATCGAACCCGCAACCTCCTGCGTTGCAGGCGGACCTTCGCCCACCGCCCCACAGAGGTCGTCATAATATAAAATAGTCAGATAAAAAGATGTTTCTACGATCTGCAATAATTTCGGTCTCGGGTGTTCTCGGTATATCTATTTGATTTCTCTCGTCTCTAATAGTCTATGCATATATAGTAAAATTATCTATCTATGTAATACACTTCACTAAATACATTAGTCATCTAGTAGGTAGGTACCATAACACAAGCACTGCATAACTTGGGGCTAAATGCTGTGTGAATTGTCCAACATTATTTATTCATTCATTATTTATATGAAAAAACGCTTTACTTATCCAAAATGTGGTGTCCGCTACCTTAAAAAGGCACATTTATGTTAGAGTTACAGAATGTTTATCGCTACCTATTTACTATTTATGTATACAATAAAGGTAGATAAACCAGGTACCTATTTCTGTATCTTCCAGCCACGTGAACAAGACCACAACCTACGTGGCTCCGGAAGGCTGTTCCTGTGAGTCGCCCCCCGCGCCCCGCGACGTGGTCCTCACGCGGGACGCTGACCTTGGCTTCGGCTTCGTGGCAGGTTCCGAGAAACCGGTGCTGGTGCGCTTCGTGACTGATAACTCACCTAGTGTGGGAAAGGTGAGGGCGCTTTTCTGTTCTGGATTTTGATGATCGAGTAGGTAGAGATAAAGCATTCTTAAAATGCACGCCCCACCACAAGACGTGATAATTTCAATGTGTTAGAGGAAATACTTATTCACACTCAACTTGTGTGCGTGCGGCGACTGTAGGTACTGTAAACATGGACTCACCCGAGCACTTACATCTCAACTAATTGGGCGAGATGTCCAGGGTCTAGGCATTGCTTAGTAGGGACCGCGTGCTTTGTATGTCTATCACCGGTCCACTCTGTCGTGCTGTTGCTTCATTTGTGCACTAGTTAGCCGACAAATCCGGCCGTTCTTTCGTCGACTTGCTTACTTTACTTCATTGTTCACACATCGGTGACTGAATAACCAATCACAAAGGCTATTTTATGTGTATTGCGTCTATACACACTGTCTTTGCATGTGAATTGTGAGTGTAACCGAGGTGGTGGGGCGTGCATTTTAAGGATGGTTTATCTTCTACTAGGTATTACATGCATTAGCATGCCAGAAGCACTTTGGACCTCCACGGCGGACATACGTGGGTGTAATACCCAGGTGGAGATTAAAAGACGACCTGTGCCTCGACAAAGCGCAAATAATTATTTAGAGATTACTTTTTTTTCTGAAAATCAAAGTTGTGACGTGCCTCTGACTCTCAGGGATATGGCCGAATGAATTTAGAGTAAATGCAATGACCATAGAGGGATATGTTTTGTCATAATTTTATAATAGAACACTTTTTGAACTGCAATATTTGCGAAAAACGGAGTAGAATTAAAACAAGACATGATAAACTAAGCTTTGAAATCAATTGAGAGGTTGCAGCAATAGAGACATCTAGTAAATTAGAAATAGTAGTCTATACAGACCGAATTATGATTGTTTAATTTTTGAAGATGTACTTACCAAGATCTTGGAAAAAACAGATAGAGAAAGAAATAAGATACCTAGTAATAGCAAGAAATTTCATTTTCAATGTAATGAAGAATAATAAATACAACAAAAAGAATAGTTCAAAATTTTCTAAAAGTTTTAGAGGAATTCAAAATGTAGTCCAATAGATAAATGAACCAATAGGAATTGACAAAAGTTCCGCGACTTGAATAGATAATTTTATCTTATGATGATGCAGATATTGATGAAATGCATTTTATAGTCTCAACGAATTTCAAACTCAAACTTAAAAGCTTTTTTTGAATGTAATCTATTTTACCACATTAACGAATTTATGTCTTGTTCATTCTCTAATCTGTCTGCATGATCTAATTTTTATTTAAATAATTTAATGTTATTAATTTAATTTACGAATATAATCAATTATTGATATTTTGACCCACCAATGTTATTACAATGAACGAAATGGTCAATTATTATTTTGTAGAAATAATTATTTAATGTAGGTACATTTTTTATAATAATTATTATTGAAGAATTAATTATTTTGAAGAATTAATTATTTTGAAGAATTGCGACAGTTAAACGATTGCAGTCACAATTCTGATATGTCTTGACAAGAAATATTAGACTTAGTTAGGAATAAGAGTAAGCATTTCATGCTATGAGCAATCAATGGCCTACTCGGAACTCTTCAAAGAGCCGGAAACACCAAAAATATAACCCATCATGTCAACCCCACTTTTCTATTTCCAGCTGGAGCCCGGTGACCAGATCCTCTGCGTCAACGGCGAAGACGTCAGCCTGGCAGCGAGAGAGCATGTCATATCAGCTGTCAGAGCGTGCACAGAACAAGTGACGCTCCGCGTGTGCCAGCCAGCGAGGACTGGCAACCCCATGAGGAGGTCGGCCTTGCTGTCTGCGGCGAAACGAGCTAGGTTACGGATGAGGCCGCCGAGGGTCCGGTTTGCAGACTCCGTGCAGTTGAATGGAGCGCCGATGTACCCTGTAAGTTTCACCAAGCTAGGTTCAATACATGAAATTTTTGTACGATGGGCAGTACCGGGTTTTCTAAACGTTTTCGATGTTTTTTGTTTTTCATAATAAAGATACGTAAAAAGTTGTTAATGGTTAATGATATTAGTTATTTCCTTTTATTTAATAAGTTTGAAGTTTATGTCTAGCATAAAAATTAACACTGGATTTGTATTACTATTACTTGTTATTATATGGTTTTTAAATAAATATCTTTGAAAATTGAACATTGTTCTAACCCCTTTTATTATTATTTCAGCCATCAGCATTTTCCCTCGGCGACCTCTGCCTACCACCAATGGCGAACGTTCTGAAAGTTTTCCTCGAGAACGGCCAGACCAAGTCGTTCAAGTACGACTCGACGACCACGGTCGCCGACGTCGTCACCAGCCTGAAAGACAAGCTGTGTATCACCGCGGAGGAACACTTCAGTTTGGTTGTGGAGCATGTGAAGAGTCTGCGGAGGAACAAGCTGACGCTTCTGGATTCGAAGGAGGCTTTGGCGAGGGTTCGTTTTTTTATCGTCTGTAAGTGATCTTGAGTAGGAAATGTCAGCAGTACAACCAAACTCAAGAACACAAGAACTCAGTGGCGCAGTGCGCATTTCGCCTGCGACGTAGCAGGTTGCAGGTTTGATTCCCGCCTCGGTATGAGTATTTGGACGATTTGCGGATATCTGTTTCAGGTGTGTAGGGTGTTTTCTATGCATAATCAAATAAAAATATCCATTTATCAGTTATATATTACCCATAACACTAGGTATGGTTACTTTGGGGCTAGATGATGTGGCATGAATTGTACAGCCACAGCATTATTATTATAAATTTCCAGATCGCAGCACGACCCGGCTCCCACAAGATGCGCTGTCTCTTCCGAGTGGTCTTCATGCCGACCTCCGCTGCAGAACTAGCCCAGCGCGACCTAGCAGCCCTCGACTACCTCTATCTGCAGTGCTGCAACGACGTGGCTCAGGAGAGGTTCGCTCCGGAGCTGCAGCCCGAGCTGGCGCTGAGGCTGGCGGCACTGCATATGCATCAGCATGCGTTGGCCAACAACCTCCTGCCAGCTAAGCTGACGGTTAAGGCTGTTGAGTGAGTACTACTTTTGGAAGCCTAGATGTTCCATGGACATTTTACCCTGCAAAACCAAAGATAGTGCTTTTCAAGGGAACACAGATTAGTCCGAATATTGGTCACACACAGTGCAGATTTCACCCCACAATATAATAATCTATTCTATAGCTTAATAGAATAGAATATTATATAAAAATAGTACTTAATTACCAGGTTTTCTTATGTTTTTACAATTGCCTTTCGTACCTTTCCTTTTCTGAGTTTTTGAAACTTTTTGCAGTCTTGAAAAACACCGGAACACGTAAGGATTTATATGAGGTAGATTTACAACACAAACAAACGTTGTTCCAGGCGAGAGTTCGGACTAGAGCGTTTTGTTCCGAGCAGCCTGCTCGAGAGCATGAAGCGCAAGGAGCTCCGGAGACTCATCGCGCACTTCCTCAAACTGAACTCCCAGATGACCGGCAGCCAGCGGCAGCTCACACAACTGCAAGTGGGTTGTCTTCATTTTGATGTCACTTATTTCGTCCATCTCTTAGGCAAAGACATCACTGAATCCTTTCACCGATCCCAGTTAAAATTAAACCCGATCGACTCGCAACGCCTTTCAGCTGCCTTTCAAGCAGTAGGTAAAGTAAAACTCTTGTCTGCTGTTGTGACCAGACCAATTTCGCTTTAGCTGTTTTACGCCTTAAAGTGGTTGTTTTATGGACCGTATTTACCTCCAGAAACAAACAGATGACGGTCGTGACCGGTTCCGATTCGCAAAATGATAACTGCTGTTAAGAGATTTCTGTCTGTTCTTCTAGGCAAAGCTCCACTACCTGGACATCGTGGGCGGGCTGCCGAGCTACGGAGCTAAATGCTTCAGCAGCACGCGGCCGGAGAGAGTCCTGCTCGTGTCGCCGCGCTTCGGGCTCAGCCAAATACCCAGCAGGAATCACTCTGTGGTAAGTAGACAGGCAGGTTTAGTGCTATGGAGCCGAATGCTTTAACAGTGCACGTCGCGACGTATTATTAGATTCAGATTTTATGAGATTTGTTATTGGACCGACGCGTCGGTCCAATAACAAATCTCATAAAATCTGATAGCACAAAAACCATGCCCCGAAATACAAAGCCTTTACAAAGTCTTTGTGGAGTAAGAGTTTCCTAACTTTACATTTCCCAATTCTAGAGCTCCTAACAAGACCACCCCTTTTTAGAGTAGAGAAGGCTTGTGTTGGTAAATCCCTAATTTTTTGTTATACCTATTTTTTTGTTATTTTCGCCAATCCTCGCTATCGTTGATCTGACAATTCAACACTTATGGCAATGGCATGTGTCAAATCAGTTTGTTCTGCAACGATTGTGCAATGTTCCAGCCCCAGCCCATCGCCTCCCTGGAAGAAGTCGAGGGCATCAGAGTAAAGCGCGAGTGTGGAGGCAGCGCCGACGTGGCTGTGTTCCTGCGCCGCGATCGTGTGCTTGCGCTGCGTATGGATGAGCGGGACGCTACGGAGATGCCTCTCTACATACAAGGGTAGGGGCTTATACTTTCAATGGAGTATGATAGATCAGAGAAAGAAGACGGTCACTCACCAGCCTCAAGTTGCGACAGCTGCTCTATGGTTGCGACAAGATACATGTCATGTTTGACAGTGCATAATGTATCGGTGCATACTTACAACACCGCTGAGGGTAGAAAGAAGTACATCATGGCGCCGCCGCGGAAAATCAATTCTTCACACCAAACATATCTAAGAAAACTCACAATCAAAACTTGTTTGAGGCTATGATGCCACGTACAGGATATACAGTATCACAATATTTTGTTTAGTCCTGAGTTTAGAAAATACAAAGGACGTACTCATGCCTAGGTAGCTAATAAATAGCTAGTGTAGGGGAAATGCTACTTAGAGGTTCATCATGGTCACTCCTCCTCAGCACATATAGTCCACAGCTGGACTTGCCTCCCACCATACACAGGGTGGTTTTGCCATAATCTCGCTTGGCAGGCAGATTGGTGGCTGCAGTAAAGGTGCTGAACGCTTCTGATTGCAGACATAAGAAATTCACATTATTATCTAAAGTTTAAATTTTTATTTCAGGTATTATCGATTGGCTACAGGAAAAGAACTGAATGTTGAACTAGAAAGGGAGCCAATGACCGAAGATATAGGTAATTATTGAACAAACAATTGGATGCATTTATTGAATGTTGCATGGAAAGTTCTTATCTTTACTTTCTTCTGTTTCCAGCTCCACCATATTTATCTCAACACAACGTAGTGCCGGCAAAGTGGAGCTACTTGCATTTCGATGATCCAAACATCCTTACTAAGAAACATTTCGCTATCTTCAGCATGCCTCCTCCATATCATTCAACGCCAGATCAGTCTAAAGCCTGTGATACAAACATGAACTCGAGTATTGCTAACAGAAACCATAGCAATAACTCTAGCCCCCTCATTGGCTACGACAAGCCAGGCATACTAGGCCAGGATGTTCATTTTGAAAAGTGCAAGAGGAATGAAGAATTTAGACTGTTTGATCCTAGTGACGAGTGCTATCTAGATGATGGAATGGGTTTTGATCTTCAAAGTGTTCTGTCAATGGAACTCTTAGAGAATGCCAGTAACCCAAAACTTGTAGAGGCTAAAAATGAAGAAGTTTTGAGAAGAGTGGCAGAAATGCAAAAGCTTGTACAAAACTCGGAACAATATTTAACTGAGAATAGAGAATATCAAGATGATGCATATCATGAAGGGATACTCAGAGATGAGTTCGTAGGAAGGGAAAGTAGCGTAGACCACGATCATGCAGAAAGTGATACAGAATCTAATACAAGCCGAATGGATGACGCACCTGGAATATTGAAACACAGTGATTCACTTTTGCTATTAACAGAAACAATAAATCAAGGTCTTAATGTGTTACCTGTTCCAGAAACTAGTAAAGAGAACCCTAGTTATAATCTTACCAACAGACAATCACAAGGTCTAAGTGCGATATTAAACAATTGTGGTCTTACAGATGCTCTCTTAGCTTTAAACAACGATCTTCATTCCGAGAGTGATAACGACTCCCTTAATACTCCTACAAATAGTCCGATACGAAGAAATCTAAGCAAACCACCTAACAAGGCTGTGCGAACGAGTTTCGGTTTACATAGTCCTGACAATATTACCGATAGTAAAGAATCAAACTTAAGAGATTACTTAAATCAACTGAGAGAAAAGAGTAATAAAGAAGAAGCAGCTGCAGATTATCAATACTACTATCAAGATGGTGCTGTGGACGGCGACGCCGAGCTTATAGATTTAACTTTGATACCTCCCCCACAAACTCCCGACGAATTGGATGGTGTAGCACACGTTCCTCAGATTTTACCAGCTGTCCCACCCTCTTTCGCTGACGAAAAGGCAAACTCGCAAGAAAATATTGCAAGCTCTCCAAATGCTATAGAATTAGAAGAATTTATCGCCAACGTCACCATTCATCCACCTACAGTAAGAGTTACGCCTGCAATCGAGCTTACCCCAGAAGAAATCTTATCATACATCATCCCACCGCCGCCGGGGTCCAACTCTTCCACTTTAGATAGAGATCACGTTAGTTACGTTAATCAGGCTCAAGTAGTTGAATCTAAGAGAGAACTGAAGAAAAATGGTGATATAAAGACTTCAAACGGTGACGTAGTGAGGGGATCACTAAGCGTTAGTGAGATTAGGAATATGTTCTCGTCAAAGAGTCTGAGTGATGCTAGAAATAGTTTGCTATTGAAAGAAAAGAGTAAAGATAAAAATGTACAGGGAAAATCTGACTCTCCGAAAGGTAAAAGAAGAAGCGTGGCAAGTGAAAAGCACGCTAATGGCAGCTCACATGTTATAGAATATCCTACAGTAGAAAGAAAAGGTATGTTTTCATGTTGTACAAAAGACAAAAATAAAAGTGACGATGATAGTGAAGAATCCGAAAAAGTAGAAGAATGCCAAATGCAGAATTCCGATTCCATGCCTGATGTATGTGAAATTAGACCACCCCCTAGAAGAAAAAGCACAGAAATAAAACAGCCCCCTGAGAGGCCTCCAAAAATACCTCCCGTTCCCGCCCCGAGGCCGCGGTCCAACTCATTCACCTGCACAAACAACGAATTGACTGCCGTCGAAATTCCCACAAGCCATTTCAGCACGTTGACCAATAGGAAACTGAACTACAAAGTAGTATGTGATATTAACAAACAGTTCAAGCAAAACCCACCCCAGTTGCCACCCAGATTAGAGAACAGAGTCCTGTCTCCACCCCCACCTATATTACTGCCTCCAAAAAAACCACCACTGCCACCTGTACCAAGCATCGAAGTATTACGATTGAAGAATGCCAAGCTATCTTCTCCCGTTAGAAACCCCGAGATCAGACTAGCTAGCATCGGTTCCCCGCATTTTCAAAGAAACTTGAACACTTACAGAAACCTTGAAATCGAGAACAGATTGACGGACGAGGAGTGCCAGGCGCTCCGCTCCACGCCCAGCTACAGCTCCATGACGTTACAGAACCGGCACGTTCGCTCCAACTCCGAAACTAAAAACACTATTCTGAAGAACAAAGATATGTCCACTGCGCTGTCCCTCTGTTCGCCGCAGATGAACAGGCGGTTCAGCAACAGGCCAGACTTACTGAACGGAGCAGCGGGGAACGATCAGAAAGTGTTCAGTCCTCCGTTGGACAGGAAATCCTTCCGACGCGACAGTGCGAGCCCGACCCCGAAAGTCCAGAACCACGTAAGATTCAAGGACGACGTGAAGCCCGACCTGGATGATATTCCTACGCCGCCGAGCCCGCCAACTGTTAAATTCCCAGATTTCTCGGGGAACAACGGACATGTTTCCATAGAGAATCTGCTTTGTAAGACTGAGGTAGCGGTGGACGGGTTACTGCAGAGGTTGCACCAGGTTGCCCAGAAGTGTTCGCATCAGCATGCACACGGCGGTGGGGAGGATATTGATGAAATCAAATTTCAAGTAAGTTCTTCGTTTATATTCATTCTACTCATTCCTACCTTGATTTTGACAGTTGTATACCATACCATAGTGTTCACGCGAGAGCTAGCCACTTACAGATTCTGCGGTATGCGAGCGACGGTGGCCAGGCGGCGCTTGAAAATTATTGTCTACAAAAAATAAAATTTCGAACCTACATTTATTTTCGCAGATACGACCAATATTTTGTTTCTTTACCCCGCCGCCGTTGACCTACTTATTACCTAAACATATGAGCTCTCGTACTACCTTCTAATTCCTGAGTGGTGTTACAGCGAGCCCGCAGCGAGCTGACCGCCTGCGCCGTGTCCCTGGTGGGGGC
Source organism: Eupithecia vulgata (assembly GCA_946478455.1). NCBI lineage: Eukaryota > Metazoa > Arthropoda > Insecta > Lepidoptera > Geometridae > Eupithecia > Eupithecia vulgata. Next base: position 1,584,433 of record OX297869.1, on the reverse strand, counting down.
TTCACGGACGCTGGTGGGCGCGCTCGGGGACTCACACGCCGCCGCCGCGGCCGCGCTCGCTGACTGTCTCACGCCGCTGCGAATGCTGTCTGATCTAGCACAGGTGAGTAAACCAGTTCATCATCATCATTAGCCTATGTTAGTCCACAGCTGGACATAGCCCTCTCCTTGGTACTTCAACTTGACGCATCCAGCATCGCCCGGCAGTCTTTGGCAGTGAAACAGCTGGAAACGTTTTTTTTTCTTATTTTTTAGTTTCAAGAATTCACTGGGCAGGTTGAGATACTTACATTAGCTTTTCTATAGTCTCTTATTATTTTGGTGGTCACTTAACTCTGTTATTATATACAAGCGGTCCGCCCCGGCTTCGCACGGGTATGTATTTTTTCCTCAATTTTCCAATGTTTCCTATTCCGGACTAAGAAAAATCCGACAAATCAAATACCATTAAATTCGACCTCGTCGTTCGTTACAAATGGTGTTACCAACACGACTTTGTTTTATAAAACAACGATAATCTACATATATTATACATATATTATATATATATATATATATATATATATAATATAATATAGATCGTCACATTACAAAGCCTGAGGCCTTAGTCTGAGTCATAAAATATTTGATAATCGTAATCAAGAACCATTGATGTCTTCCACGGAAAAGCCGAATGATAGTAGACACAAACGAACTGTAACCAACTAAACCTCGTCCGCGAAAATACTCACATGCAGATGAGTTTTCCATACATACCAACAGGATTTTTGTGAACCTGATCAAAGACTGTCTTCAAAATGCTATTTTTCGAGCGGACCAAACTACCCAAGAAAGATGATTTAAGTGTGTCTTCACCATCAGCCTATAATATCCACTGCTGGATGTAGGTCTTCCATAGCCATAGCCCCCTGTCTTGTCTTGAAAGGCATGTCCAGCAGTGGACTATTATAGTATGATGATGATGATATTATACCTAATTAAAAGATGTTTAATTTTATGTACCTACTACCTACTCAATTATAATTTTTTGTGTATGAGCTGGTAAGGAAAAATTGAGTTCTATATATTTATTTTATTATTATTTTAATAAAACTATTCCTTGTTCAACATCCAGGCACTCGGCAGACACACTTCTTCTCCCTTACAAACGCGCAACCTGGTCCTCCGAGTCCATGACGTCACAGCTGCTTTCAAAGAGCTCGCCGGAGCTGACATGGCTGGCATCATCCACGAACACAACGCGAAGAAATCGCAAGCACAAAGTCAGGACTCCACCTTAGAAGGACAACTCGCCCTGAGGGCGGAATGCTTAGCCAACGTGCTGGCAACATTACTCAGAAGTCTACGAGTATTCTCGCCATAGACAACTTTCGCGTCACATTTCGTTAAAATGGCCGCTGTTTTCATCAATTTCAGTTTTAATTTCAAAATGTTACTAAACGAGACCAAATAAAATTAGATTTTTATAAATTGTAGATGGAAGTTTGCGTTAGATAAGTTGTAGTTTTGTAAATTTTAACAAACGTTACTGTTTATATTTGTTAATAATATTAATTTAAGCATAATCATTTGTTATAGATTTGATAACAAAAGTAATGCAATGTTGTGCTACCTATTGGAAAACATTACATTATAAACCTATGTAAAAACAATAATGACACGAATCTCAAAAGTTTAGTATGAAATACCTTTTACTATCCCAGTTATCATTTGTAGGGAAGTGTTACCATAGTTATAATTATTTTACCTATACATATCTATTTACATTGAGAGTACCTATACTGTATATTTTCTACTCTATGAATATAAAGTCCACATCTATTTAATCTTTATAATCATAAAATACATATATCTAACTTAATCATATCTTAAAAATATCCCAAAATGCAGGTAGTACCTAACGTAAATACTTTATCATAGGCGATCACGCATCTGTGTGGCCAGTTTCAAAATTGTAGCTTTTCAAAAAATACCGTTGTTTTGTAAGACAATTAACTTACCCGCAGAATCTCGTAAGATCTGGGCACCTTGTCAATAATATAAAAATAACGGTAATTCTGCGGGCTAATATTGAAATATTGGTGCTATTTTTTATGAAAGTTGCATGTTCTTTTCTGTGTTCTTTGTGATCAGTTAGGGTCATGTTCTAGAACAGAGATTAACTCATTATTGTAAAGCATTCATAATTATTATTATATTATTGTTATAAATCGTGTTTTGTTAATGTTGCTGTTTGCCTAGAACTCGTGTTACACTTTGTTATAGAATGTGATTCTGATTGTGCCCGCATTATTTGAAAACGCACCATGTGATTTGACTTTGTACGTTATTATTGTGCGATGTTTGTACAATGCAATAAACTCAAGCTATGCTTACATTACATGATATTTCTTAGCGTGTTTAATACAGTTTGTAGTTAAACACCTTTTGCTGAAATCCAAAGCTTTTACAGGAACCAAAGGTTATGTTTTATTGTATACATTTATTTTATTTTATGTTAACACAAGCATTCCTCTTTGCATAATACTTCTTGATGTGTAAATTAATGTAATTTAGTGCGATACATCACCTAATGACGATTTAGATTAATTATTAAACAAGTCCCTAGGTATTTAAGGTCACTATAATGCACGAAAATTTATTGTACGCCCGAATAATGTACACCTTGATAATCCGTGTCAAAACCTATTTAAATTGGAAGGCATGACACGGATTATCAAGGTGTACAATATTGGACTGTACAATAAATTGTCGTGCATTATAGTGAACCGGTATTTATCACGTGTCAGTCGTGTAGTTATAAATTGGGATTAAAAATGTTATGCTGTTCCCATGATACACGACTCATACCTACATTTAAAAACCTGTTACATGCAGATTGTTGAATCTGATAAAATGTTTGTTTGCAACACATTAGTGTATTTTGAAGGTTGGTTCTTTACACATATAATAATTTACTTCCCTCAAACGTCCCAAGTATCATAGTGGATTGTGTCACACAAGCGGACCAGGACTTCATATTTAAGGCGAGAGCGATTGTTTGTATGAGCAAATCTAAGTATATTCCACTGCCACTGTTGTATGTGCTCCGAAATGACCCGTTTTGCTGGCGCAAACATCGCTTGGCTCCTAGGATCTTTGGCTCGCATTCATCGAAGAACCATTGACCTCTTATCGAATGGAATGAAAACTTGAAAATTATATTCCAAAGATGTTGTTGAAGTTATGTTGTGTTAATTAAACAAAGTCGGACAGCATAGAAAGCCTATGTGTGTGTAAATGTAAATTATGGAAGTAACCCATTTACCGAAGTGTGGGTGAAAGTGTATCGCACTAAGTTACTTAAATATTAAGTAAAAAATGTAAAGTCGTTCCTTGTACAAGGTAACATTATATCACACCAATAATTTATTATTCAAATATTAACAATGCAATGCATTTGATGTAATAAATGAAATGAATAAAAAACAACGACTTTCTTTAAAATGTGTCTCATGCTTGTCTGTCATGTCGTCTGCAAAAAACGTCAAAAAAGTCCGTCTAGCAGCCGAAATGCACCTGGTAGGCCATTTTATAGCTTTTTCGGAAACGGCATAGGTAAGTAAAGTACCTACTAGCAAAGATAAATTAAACACTTGTACTAGCTATCTCCCGAAAACTACCTTATCGGTTCTATAGTCTAAGATATTTAATGTCAACAAAGACTATGAAAACAGCTAACAAAAACAAAAAAAAGAGCCGGAGACGGAACCACGCCACGGGCAAAGAGAAGAAAAAAGTAGCAGCACGTAATCACTATGAACAAAAAAACTAACTCAGCGATAGAGGTTTAATTTCGAGTACGAAAACATAAAACAAAATAAAGAAGAATGAAAGCTTTCAAAACCAACCCTTGTTTACAAAAAGTAAGTATCTCAGATTGGAATACTTTACTTTTTTTTAAATAATTTTAATGTTTAGGGTTATTTGGGTTAATTCATACAAAGGCAAAGCATTTTATAAGTAAAAAATTATTTGCTATTGTTTTCATAAAAATCAAGGCTTTCAAGACTTTTCTAATCCTAAAAGTTCTGCATTTGGTCACCCATCCCACTCCCCATCTCAGAATGTGTTCATTCATACGAGTATGTAAGTAGTTTCGAATGCGTTGTTTCACGTTGTTAAGCCTATGTGCTAATCCAGGTCTAGATATAACTACATCTTTGCAAAATTTCAGCCCGAAACGTTCAGTACTTTTAGCGTGATGAAGTAACAAACAACCATCTATGTATCAACAACATCATCCAAGCAATCCGTGAGAGTGAGAAGGTCGGAGCTATACCTACCTATGCTAAATTTTATTTTAAATGAGGATTTAAAATTGATTTTAGATGTGCAACATCGCGGAACCTTATCAAACCTTATTAAAGGAGCCTCTCATTGTAGATAGTAAGTAAAAGATATTTTTTTCGTAAATGCTTTATTATTTATAAATTGTATCTCTTGGTACATAAGTAATGTAGCTGCGATAGATTTACTTACAAGTGAAAATCTATCCTATCTATCTATCATGATGATGATGAAGATCTATCCACCAGTTAGGCAACCGGCATTAATTAGAGCAACACTATCTGCTTCAGCCTTCTTTTTTAGATGTCCAGTCTCGTCAACGTAAGCAGATATTTGAAAGAGAGTGTTTGTCAAGTACGTGGAACATCCATTGAAAAAAGCGGCTAAACAGTTATTTTCTCCATAACCGTACGCCCAGTATAAAACTAAATCTTGACAGTTGCAAGACATAATGTCGTATCTAAACTGTCCCGAACTTTTTCCACTTATAGTGCAATTGAGACGATTGAGAATTTCCTGATACCTTTTATCGGCTTGCTTGTCGTCGCCGTTTTGTTCGTCGACTTGTTCAGCTCTTGAAATAAGACGGTTCCTGTGATGCAAACACTCTGTTGAATTGATGTACGACGACTTCCTGTAAGAGTCGATCATGATAACTCCGTTGTTCGTGTCCTTTCCTCCCACGACACCGACTTCGACAATCTTGTTGTTCAACACCATCATGTAGTGTTCCGCCATCCTGCTGTTGGGAATCCTACAAGAGATGATGTCTCCCGTGCGAGGATTACCATCTTTCATCAACGATCTGAACGACTGGTTGAGTTCACCGTCCAAAGATGCAAAAACAAATTTTCCCTCAGCTATGCTGAACATGTTGTATCCTCGAATAGTACTTTCGAGAAAATTTCCATGAGCAATCGGCTGGTACAAATACGTCTTCAGAAATGCACCCAGCCCAGCTTCTATTTTGTTAACGGTAGATGTGGCATCGTGGTTGCTGTATCTACGTGCTCTGTTTTTACCAGGTTTCCTTTTCCCTCTGATCTCGTCAAACTCTTTTTTAATATCTAGAGCATCCTTGACCGTATGCACAACTTCGGACGCGGACTTGGCGGCAGAGACGGAAGCGTTGGAAGAAGCATCATTAAATCCACTTACTCCACAAAAAAATAAAAGACAAATAAAGATGAACGGACCCTTCATTGTTCCGAGTTTGAACAAACAGTGGCGTCTTTGGACGACGCCACCTGTATATAGAGAAAATGTTATCTATCACAGGTCAAAGATGCGTTGAACTTTGACGTAGATAGTGCATTTGGGTAATACCCAGAAGCCCTCGCTATAAAAATAGAGTAGGTAAAAACATACCAGGACCGTCTTAAGTAAATTGGGCGCCGGTATCTAAAGTTACAAAAAAATTTAATAGAAATCAAGAACGCAACAATATATAAATATACAATAACGACAAGCAAAGAAAGCTACAAAATATTTCCTGGATTTTTTGTCGAGGCGGCGGCGTTTGCCCCGATAGAGTTGAGTATTAGGCGCAGCGCATGATCAATGAGCGATGAGCAGAGCATTGCCATACGACGCTTTGATTATTTGCAACAGTCTGCAGTTAGCTAAACTGATTCTACTGTAAATACTACTTTCAATTTGTTTTTATTCTTTTATAGTAAAGTAAGTTCGTTTATTGCTTGAAAATACAATGTCATAGATCTTTTAGTATACATTTCGATCATTGTTTTCTGCCTTTAAGCATGCAATCTTTTTAATACAATTGAATCACTTATCGTCTAATAAAAACATAATTATAACAAAAAAATAAAACGTTCATGAATCAAAGAGTTAAAATTAAAATAATATCAGTTTAAATAAATAAATAATAAGCTGGGTCAAGTAGGCGAGGGCTACAAGAAAGCAGAGGCTTTAATTATCAAAGCGCACGTGTATCATACGACGTTTTTTAACATATTTGCGAGTAAATAAATAAAACTCGGACTTTCGAATTAATTTTCATACGCTTGTAAGTATCTATCAGTCGATTTTTCGGGCAAGAGGCTTAGAGTAGCCTTTTTCGCTGCCTCTGAGACTTTTGTGTGTGGCCGCGGTGTTGAATTAATAAATTCATCATTCTTTGACGACATTTTCAAGTAAAAACAATACAGCGAAAAGAAAAACGCCCGTAATAATTTTTACTTCTTCACAAATTAGCGATGCGCGCGCATCAGCTCTATTTTTAAGGCAAAGGCACAAAAACAGCCAGTATTACTAATAAAGTAAATTAATATTTTTGTGTTTTGTTACAGATTGTAATTTATGGTCAACCTTAATTAAATTAAAGAATTAAATGTTTATTTATTATATTTTAACTCCTAAAGTTAATTTTATTCATAAAATGTCGACCACTATTCTGACATAAAAAGTCTTTGCTTAAATTTAAAAAAGCTCCGTTCGTTTTAGACCATAGACATAGAATTTTTTCACTACAGACGGAGCATCTTGATAAACCGTGCGTTTTACATTACATTACCGCACTAGTGCGTAATGAGATACATTACAATATTGAAATTGGTGCAATAAGAGACCCTTTACGAGCAAATGTGTTATAAAAGACGCTCTTGTGCATGAACCTGGTTTGACATTTAGGGACACCTTTATTATTGTCTCGTCTATTCCGCACAACGACATCAGACAGTCTACAAAATAAGTCAGTGTTAATTTTCACCAACATAGCAGTTTCCAGAATATAGTACAACGAAGGAATGGTAAGGATATTGTGTATTATGAAGTATGGTTTACAAGAATCTAGCACATTGAGATTGAACATCGCTCTTATACATCTTTTTTTATGTTTAAATTTATCGTAATCTATTTACTTAATATAATTTTTAAAACAGCTAATTTACGGCTTTTTCATTTTTCTTTGACTTAATGACCGCACTGCACATTTTGATTCTAAATAAAATGTTGAGGTTCATTAACGCTTCAAATCTACGAATTCGCACATTTGCGCACAGTATTATAGTGTTATTTTAATTAACATCATCTGTGTTAAAATATAAAATTAAAAAATATACTTACATTAAGCATACCTAGGTACATACTACCTGGAAACAAATTTAGGTAACATTTGTAAGGTTTGTAAGGTTGTTAGGTTTGTCTTAGCACTGAGTTCTCACCCATATTTCTTACAATGTATGTGTATTTCTTAAAAGGTAAATGTAATATCTGTGTAAATTGTTTTTTTTTTCGTAATAACACATTTTTTCCCTAAAAGTTGGCATAGAGCTGGATCTTTTCGCTCGACACATTTTTTCCATAGAAGTTGGGATCATTGTTGTCCGCACTGGGCAACCTGAGGGGCATGCCCCCCGCGGAGTATAAAACTGTTAGGTCGCCTATCAAGTCACAGGCGGCGCCCCATCGTTCCTGGCGCCCTAGATGCCACCCCTGCTCATTGATATCTTAGCTGAGGTATGATCACACTCGATGGTTGCAAGGTCAAAATATGCATATGGTACCTACATACGCCAAATAAGAAAAATTCACTTTCCGTCTGTTTGTCCCATCATCATCTATCATCAGCCTATCTATATTAGTCCACGGCTGGAGATAGGTCTCCCCTAATGAGCGCCATAGCGCCCTGTTTTCAACTTGCCGCATCCAGCATCTGCCAGCAGTCTTTCGCAAATCGTCATCCTGCCTGGTCGAAAAGCATCCACTGCGTTTGCCGAGTCGCGGTCTCCACTCAAGAACACGTTTACCCCAACGGTTGTCGGTTCTTCTCGAGATATGACCGGGCCACTGCCACTTCAGCTTGCTAATCCTTGCGATGCGAATTCTATCCTTCAGAGAAACTCCGAGCATAGCTCTCTCCATAGCTCGCTGGGCGACTTTAAACTGGTGGACCAGCCCTACCGTGAGTGTCTACATCTCGACTCCGTAGCTCATGACGGGTAGGACGCACTGATTGAAAACTTTCGTTTTCAAACATTGCGGTATGGATGACGAGAAGACTCGACGTAGTTTCCCGAACGCTGCCCAACCTAGCTAGATCCTCCTTTGGCCTCCTTCTCGAAATTGTTTTTACCTAACTGCAGAATCTACCCAAGGTAAGTTGTACTCGGAAACAATTAGAAGAAAAAAGGTGGAAAGAAGGTGGCCATGTACGACGACTGGTCCCGGATCAATGTGGCCATTGATCATGACTTTGGTTTTATCCAAGTTCATGCCAAGACCGATGCGTCGTGAGGCTGAAGCTAGGCCGTCCAGCATCCGTTTCAGCTCCTCCAGCGACTCCGCCATTAAGACTCGCCGTTTATGTTGATGCCCTTACCTTTCCAATCCCGCGTCTTGAACACACCTTCTAACGCGCTTTTTCATTCTTTGTTTTTGGAGAACATTGTCCTGTGACAATGTCCTACGCATTAGACCCCATATCCTCCGATTAAAAACCTGGATAATTTACAAAACCAAAGGAAAATTGGTGGAAAATATTTATCGACATTGATACCATCGAAGCAAAGCACCTGAGTGAAAAATGATGAGGCACCTATCAAGTCACTGAACAGCTTCTGGCGCCCATTCGTGCTGGACCCCCTAGCTAGCCCCTAAAGCGCCCATAATGCCGCCCTCTCATTCATTTCTCAGCTGAACTATCAACTATGATCTAACCCCAGTTATAGTCGTTATATTGTTTAAAATGAAAAAAATATACAATAAATGAAAGAATAACTATACCAAAGAAATACTGTCTCTGTCTGTTCTCTGTTTCTGTAAGTCGGAAACCTTCGTGTAAGAGTCGGTCTTAGTATTCATTTAGGGTTCCGTACCTGAACTGGAAAAAGGAACCCGTAAAGGATCACTTTGTTCTCCGTCTGTCCATCTGTCAAACCTCTCAGGAAAATGCGTTGAGTTATTATTATTATTCCTACATTATTATTTATCGAGTTGAAATTTACATCAAATGGTCACGTCCGTAATATAAATCAAACTTCTAATTCAACGCAGTCAAAAGTTGGTACCTACTTCGACATAGGTCAAGGTCTTAATCATAGGATTAAGAAATTTGGCAAGAAGAATGGTCTAAAAACACAAGTAAAGAAAAAATTCAACAGAATTCTTTTTAGTTGACTTCCCAGAATTCTTTTTAGTTGACTAAAATATATATATATATATATATTTAAATTCTTGCATAACCTATAGGGGTACTTCCTGTTGACCTAGAATTATGATAAAGAAACAAAGTTCTAAAAAGATTATTTAAATAAGGAACACTCGTAGCGTGAGTCCGACTTGCACATGACGATTTACTGTTTTATTGACGCTGAGGATTGGTCAGAAGATGAATTGCATTTTTTTTCTTCGTTGCGTCGCGAGTTAAACCGCAGACGAGCACCGGAGCTAGTTATGCATAATGTCATCTTATCATGTTGTGTCCTTTGACTTTGGAATGTTCGGAATACAATCTATACTGCTTTTTATTATAGAAAACAAAACAATTAATCAAAGCTAAAAGGTCATCCATAAAAATAAAATCGGCTAAGTACGAGTCGGACTCGAGCACAAAGGATTCCGTACCATTATCAAATCACATTTGTTGTATCGGAGCTCGAGTTACTCTGAAGGATAGGATTCGTAACATTATCCTACAAATATGTCCGACAGAGAATCTAAGTTATCGACATAGCACAAAGAATTAGCAAGCTGAAGTGCCGGCCATATCTGGCGCAGAACCGACAACCGCTAGGGTTAACGTTCAACTGTTCTTCAGCGGAGACCGAGACTAGGCAAACGTAGTGTAGGACGCCCTCCGACCTGGTGGGACGAAAATCTGCGAAAGATGCAGCAATCTGAACTGGCACTTACAAGGGGAGGCCTTTGTCCAGCCGTGGACTAATAATAGGCTGATGATGAATTTAAGTTATACCTTTACTCCCAGAGCAATGTTTCTGTGGGATGATCTAACTTAAATAATATGTTTGCTACTTAGTAACGCGAGTGAAACCGCGGGCTGGCACCCAAGCTAGTTATGCATAATGTTATCATGATGTGTGTGACCTTTAGAAGAAAATAAGCAGAATAGATTGTAATTCAAAGAAAACAATATAATGTATAATAGTACCGGCCATACGTGACGACCTCTGTGGCGCGGCGGTTGCGGGATCGATTCCCGCCTTGGGACAAATATTTGTACGATCTGCAGGTATTTGTTCCGGGTGTTCTGGTCGTTTTCTGTATAATAAAAATTCTACGTATAATAAAAAAATATCTAACTATGTAATACATTATGTTCATCATCAGCCTATACCAGTCCACTGCTGGACATAGGCCTCCCCTAATGAGCGCCATAGCGCCCTGTCTTCAGCTTGCCGCATCCAGCATCTGCCAGCAGTCTTTCGCAAATCGTCATCCCACCTGGTCGGAGGGCGTCCTACACTACGTTTTCCGAGTCGCGGTCTCCACTCAAGAACACGTTTACTCCAGTGGTTGTCGGTTCCTCTCGAGATATGGCCAGCCCACTGCCACTTCAGCTTGCTAATCCTTTGAGCTATGTCGATAACCTTGGTTCTCTGTCGGATGTATTCGTTGCAATACATTATGTTGTATTATGTATATCAGTTATCTAGTACCTATAACACAAGCTCTGCTTAGGTATGGGCTAGACATGCTGTGTGAATTATTGTCCAGCATTATTTATTTACACATGCTAAAAAAAATTAAGGTATGATATTTGACACAAACAAAGGTCTAATTTGGGAAAAAATCTTTAAAAAATATCGTCATATCTCTTCAATTAGCCAAGAGGCTTTTCCGAATTTATAAAGCCGCCAAGCTAATGCACTTGTTTCCACTACCCCCCCCCCCCCCCCTTACCATTATGGCACACGGTCTGAAGGTATTGTTATCAAATTGTATAGACAACTTTCTAGAACATGATTAAAAAATCGTGCTGAAATTGTACAACATGACTTGCTTGTATAATCAATGTATACAATATACAAATACACAATAACTACGGTATAATTTCCAATGGTTAAAAGATGAATAATATATAAATATCAACTAAGGCCGATAACATTATTACAAAAAAGGTGCAAAGCAATCAGAAAAAAAACACTGGCTCAGCGAAAAAGGTTTCATTTTATGAAAACAGATAAATAAAGAAATCTCTGTCGTTCTTGATTTGTAAAATCTCAGGTAGTACATATAAACTGATAATGGTTATTCATTTATAAAATGAAACATCCTAATCATTTTATAAATGAATAACTAATGTACCATTATTATTTTATATGTACCTACACTAGTTATTGTGACTCATTAAAATTAGAATTAACGACATCAAGTGTATAATGTAATACCTATGGTGGAAATAAAATGAAATGAATAATAGGATAGATGAATGCTTTCAAAACGAAAAAAATTGGGAACTTCTATGATGTGCTCCGATGATTTGTGTCATGTCGTAATACTATATTTTCCACCGATAAGTATTCATTTACAGATTTAGTAACTCTTGTTTACAAAAACAGAAAGCAAAAACGGAAAACCGACTTCGTGTCCCTTTATATTTTTCATAGACATAGAATTTTTTCAGAATATTTTTACTCTTTTGCGGGACAAATAAATATCCCCGAGAATAAAATTGGTAATGTCTACTTGGAACCTAATTATTATTATATAAACCTATAGCAAATAACCAATTATGGAATAGTATCCATAATATGGAATACCAGCTACCAGAGTCCTAGAGACTAAAGATGATCATGTATGATCGTCTATCTCCTCAAATCACTATGTATGTATAACGCGCATACAAATTTGGAGGAGTTAGTCGATCGAGTCTTTTGAGATCGCAATGAGAGCCTTTTGTGTTGTCGCTGTCAGAAAACTTACACATGTATGTAAACAGTACCTATGTGATTTTTTCGTCATTTTATTATAAATAGTAGTGTTCGTAGCCTCTATATATTGTATATTGTATACAAATTTGTTTGAAAGTTCATGAGATATTTTATTGTCTTGGTTTAATATTTGTTTAATTAGAAATCTAGGTTTAAATTAGATATAAATGCCATAGTACCTATTCCATATTTGGGATTCCTATTCCATTATTGGATACCTTCATGTTGAAATGAAATTAAACTTATTTATTGTAGAAACTGTGTACAAAAATATCTTAAAAACTAGGGTGGAACAACAGTTTATCCATTAATTATGGACGTACAATATTTAACTTATATATCTAGGTAATTGAATGATTATAAAATTCTTTAATGTCATAAAAACATTTTTCTAATAGCCATCTACGAAGTTTTGTCTTAAATTTACTTGTAGGCAGTTCTCTTATGTCTCTAGGAATTTTGTTGTTCACTTTTACAGTCATGGTAGAACAATTTTTCTCACTCAGTGCAGTTTTGTGTGAGGGCAAAATGAGACGAGTAGGGTCTCTATTTTTTAAAACTGATTTACTTTTATCTTTATAGTGGTTGAAGAATGAAGCATATGCCTTTACAAAAAAACTAATTTGGAAGATGTATAAACCAGTTAACGTTAATAGCTTATGTTGCTTGAAGAGAGGCCTGCATGACTCTAATGGGCCTATTCCAAAGACGGCTCTTACACACTTTTTTTGAATGATGAAAGCTCTTTTGATGTGCGTAGAGTTACCGAATAGCAAAAGACCATATCCTAGTACCGAGGCGACGTAGCCAAAATATGCGGTTAATGCAGTTTGTTGGTTAATTTTGTTTTTATAAATATCATACAAGAACATTACTATGTAATACGCAAATATATGATTGTTTATGATTACGATTTTAAGTTTTTGATTAGGTAGGTACCTATTATTTATTTTACTATTATTTCTTTAATATCTCTTTCCAAAGTTAGTTAAAAATAACACTACTCTATTCATATTCCTGCGAGGTGTTAATGAAACTAACCATCTTATATGTAGTTGGAAGTCCAACTATTAATAACTAAGAACTAGCAAGCGTGAGAAGCCGAGGACAACGCTCCAGCGTACCAGCCGGACAGGTCATTCAGAAGGCTGATAGAAAATTAGGTCCCAAAGATTTTCGACTAAGACTTTGTGGCTTAGTTGGTTAGAGCACACCCGTACTGACGGTGGGTGGGGCGCGGGTTTGAATCCCGCGGAAGTCGAAAATTTTTGGGAACTTATTCATTTCTTAGGAGGCCATTGATTAGTTCATGAGAATGTGTATTGTTCGTGAGAATGTGTAAAAACCATAACCATGTGCCAACCAGGCCGCATTCTGATACCGTCAGTGTTGTGTGTCGTAAACGAGTAGCGTTCGAAAATAAAACCTGTGGTAGAGGTAACGTTCGTAGTAAAAGACAAAGAATAGGGGTAGATCCCCCGGTAGATCGGTATGTCTGCCAATAAAAACCAATTCGCAGTGACTTAAGTTATTCCGTGATCATGGCTGAAACTGTGCTGAAATATTGGAAAACTCTAAAATCGAATCATAGTAAATATCCCGTTTTAACAGTTTACTTCTCAACAAGGGACTAAACCACTTTAATAAAGACGAGGTTGTTTATAACATGTGGTCAACGACAAATTAGAGAAGTAGAGATGAGAAATCGGTGTGGAATATTCACTGAAGGTAAGTTAGTTAAGTTCTCACACTTGGAGTGAAAGTATCGTTTTTCACGCGGGCCGAAACCACCCATTATAACTCGGTATTGTTGGTAGGTACTGATTCTGTTGCCACAAAACCTAAACTAAACTAGCCTAAAATTTATGTCGTCTCATTTCTTAGATCGAAAAAAAGGTGACAGCAACATATTTACACTAGTTTAGTCTAAGTTTTGTGGCAACAGAATCACTACCATTTACATACTGCCTCGCTTCGCTCGGGAGTATAATCAACCTCGTGTAGAATGGGGTGGTTTGGTACTTTGTTTATTAATATACTTACTTATAATCTTAATAGCCTTGATAGTTTCAGAAGTTTTACCGCATTTGATGTCCTTCGGTATAACATCACGTAACATACAAAAAAGTTTTCTATACAAAAGATTTCAACGCGCACCTTTAACTAAGTAACTTTTGTGGAGGTTCACTATGGCTTACACGTTACAAAAACAGTGTTGGTTATACATTATTGAACGAGCGTGCGAAGCGTCTCTACGTCAACTACTAGCAAAATAAATAAATAATTCTGGACAATTCACACAGCATTATCTAGCCCCAAGCTAAGCAGAGCTTGTGTTATGGATAACTGATATACATAATACAATACATTATATAGATAGATATTTTTTATTATACATAGAAAACGACCAGAACACCCGGAACAACTACCTGCAGATCGTACAAATATTTATCCCAAGGCGGGAATCGAACCCGCAACCTCTAAAGCTCGTCAAAAAATTATATGTCGAATAAAAGTATGGATTCTGTCAGAATATACGTACTCCTCTACATGTCGTATTTTGCAAGCGAACTGGACGAAACTTGGTGTACAGATTTTATGGATTTTTTGAGTCGTCGGGGTCTTTATTTAGGCTTAGTTCCTCCAAAAAAGGGCAAAAAGGGGGCTGTCGAATGTCTCGCTTTAAGAGATTCGTTTCAATTCAAGTTTAGATTTCGTTAACAATTTTTTAATAAAAAGGTAGTATTTTTAGTTTATTCTTATAAAAAAATGGTAAAGCTCTGATGAGGATTTTCGCCATGACGAGCAAAATGGCTCTGCAAAATACAACAATAAGCACGAGAGCATTTACCGTACAGCGCCACCTATTAGAACATCTTTGTAACACTTCGAAAGTAAGATGTTTCGTCTTCGTGTGCTTGCAGTTTGCGCAGGTAAGAAATCAATTTTATAGATGGCGCTAATGCTACCGAACATATGATTTTATTTCGAAGATTATGAATTTTTTGTAGGAGTAAAAGTTAAGAGTTCGCGATGTCTACTGTTCGTAGAAGTACTGGTATTATCATATCAGCAATTAAAAATTAAATCATATATCTTAAATTTTCATTATATTCATACTCGGTTCAGCTCGCGACATCGAACGTATTTTACCTCTTCCCTCAGAATTGTCAGTTCTCAGTGGTTGTCAAAGAGATGATTCTATCCTGCATCATAATCTCGCCAATAAGAGCCGCTTCGTTTGTCGTAAGCTGCCTTGCCGCAAACTATTCCTTTAACTTCACACGATTGCTTACAACCGGTCCAACGAGAGGATTCCTTCCAGGGGTTCCGTGATCCGACGGATCGGAGGATATTTAAATTACCTATATCAATAATAGACTAAACACTTGTTACGTAGCCTGGGGGGGGTGAGTCTATTTACGTTAGAAACGAAACGTGATCGAAGTGTTATTTTTTGTATAGGATTTGCGTAGTTCCCTGTCGGCACGATAGAGGCGCTGTACAAAATACTATAGAAACAAGAGACGAAACGATAATTTCTCGTTACTAACGTCAATTAAACTCACAGCCCTGGTGTTTGATTCTCGCTTGCAAACGCACAAGTTGAAATTATCTATATAACCAATAAAAAATAAAACCTATAACTCACTTGTGAATAGGTAATTAGCAATGAAAAAGTCACAGTTTGATTACAGATATCATTATGTGCCTAATTGCGGTGAAATAAGAGCCATTTTATGAGCAAGTGTGTTGAAAAATAATTTAATTTCCTCAAACGTCCAAGTATCATAGTATATTGTGTCACACAAGGGAACCAGAACAGTTTATTTAGTGCGAGAGCGAGATTGTTTGCATGAGCAAATTCAAGTATATCGCCACTGTTGTATGTGCTCCGTAATGACCCGTTTTGATCTTTGGCTCGCATTCATCGAGGTACCATTGACCTCTTTTCGAATGGAATGAAAACTTGAAAATATATTCCAAAGATGTTGTTGAGGTTATGTGGTGTTAAACAAAGTCGGACAGCATAGAAAGCCTATGTGTGTGTAAATGTAAATATGGAAGTAACCCATTTACCGAAGTGTGGGTGAAAGAGTATCGCACTAAGTTACTTAAATATTAAGTAAAAATGTAAAGTCGTTCCTTGTACAAGGTAACATTATATCACACCAATAATTTATTATTCAAATATTAACAATGCAATGCATTTGATGTAATAAATTAAATGAATAAAAAACAACGATTTTCTTTTAAATGTGTCTTATGCTTGTCTGTCATGTCGTCTGCAAAAAACGTCAAAAAGTCTGTCTAGCAGCCGAAATGCACCTGGTAGGACATTTTATAGCTTTTTCGGAAACGGCATAGGTAAGTACCTACTAGCAAAGATAAATTAAACACTTGTACTAGCTATCTCCCGAAAACTACCTTATCGGTTCTTTAGTCTAAGATATTAAATGTCAACAAAGACTATGAAAACAGCTAACAAAAACATAAAAAAGGGCCGCGGGGTCAGCTGGTGCAGAGAACAGGACCAGCTGAACGGAACCACGCCACAAAATAAAGAAGAATGAAAGCTTTCAAAACTAACTCTTGTTTACAAAAAGAATCTCAGATTGGAAGACTTTACTTTTTTTTATATTGTTTAGGGTTATTTGGGTTAACTCATACAAAAGCAATGCAAAGCATTTTATAAGTAAAAAATTATTAGTTATTGTTTTCATAAAAATCAAGGCTTTCAAGACTTTTCTAATTCTAAAAGTTCTGCATTTGGTCACCCACCCCACTCCCATCTCAGAAGTGCGTGTATGTGTTCGTTCATTCATACGAGTATGTAAGTAGTTTCGAATGCGTTGTTTCACGTTGTTAGCCTATGTGATAATCCAGGTCTAGTTATAACTACATCTTTGCAAAATTTCAGCCCGAAACTTTCAGTACTTTTAGCGTGACGAAGTAACAAACAACCATCTATGTATCAACAACATCATCCAAGCTATCCGTGAGAGTGAGAAGGTCAGACCTATACCTACCTAAGCTAAATTTTATTTTATATAAGGATTTAAAATTAATTTTAAATGTGCAACATCGCGGAACCATATCCCTAAAGGAGCCTCTCATTGTAGATAGTAAGTAAAAGATATTTTTTTCGTAAATGCTTTATTATTTATAAATTGTATCCCCTTCGTACATAAGTAATGTAGCTGCGATAGATTTACTTACAAGTGAAAATCTATCCTATCTATCTATCATGATGATGATGAAGATCTATCCACCAGTTAGGCAACCGGCATTAATTAGAGCAACACTATCTGCTTCAGCCTTCTTTTTTAGATGTCCAGTCTCGTCAACGTAACCAGATATTTGAAAGAGAGTGTTTGTCAAGTACGTAGAACATCCATTGAAAAAAGCGGCTAAACAGTCATTTTCTCCATAACCGTACGCCCAGTATAAAACTAAATCTTGACAGTTGCAAGACATAATGTCGTATCTAAACTGTCCCGAACTTTTTCCACTTATAGTGCAATTGAGACGATTGAGAATTTCCTGATACCTTTTATCGGCTTGCTTGTCGTCGCCATTTTGTTCGTCGATTTGTTCAGCTCTTGAAATAAGACGGTTCCTGTGATGCAAACACTCTGTTGAATTGATGTACGACGACTTCCTGTAAGAGTCGATCATGATAACTCCGTTGTTCGTGTCCTTTCCTCCCACGACACCGACTTCGACAATCTTGTTGTTCAACACCATCATGTAGTGTTCCGCCATCCTGCTGTTGGGAATCCTACAAGAGATGATGTCTCCCGTGCGAGGATTACCATCTTTCATCAACGATCTGAACGACTGGTTGAGTTCACCGTCCAAAGAAGCAAAAACAAATTTTCCCTCAGCTATGCTGAACATGTTGTATCCTCGAATAGTACTTTCGAGAAAATTTCCATGAGCAATCGGCTGGTACAAATACGTCTTCAGAAATGCACCCAGCCCAGCTTCAATTTTGTTAACGGTAGATGTGGCATCGTGGTTGCTGTATCTACGTGCTCTGTTTTTACCTGGTTTCCTTTTCCCTCTGATCTCGTCAAACTCTTTTTTAATATCTAGAGCATCCTTGACCGTATGCACAACTTCGGACGCGGAATTGGCGGCAGAGACGGAAGCGTTGGAAGAAGCATCATTAAATCCACTTACTCCACAAAAAAATAAAAGACAAATAAAGATGAACGGACCCTTCATTGTTCCGAGTGTGAACAAACAGTGGCGTCTTTGGACGACGCCACCTGTATATAGAGAAAAATGTTATCTATCACAGGTCAAAGATGCGCTGAACTTTGACGTAGATAGTGCATTTGGGTAATACCCAGAAGCCCTCGCTATAAAAATAGAGTAGGTACAAACATACCAGGACCGTCTTAAGTAAATTGGGCGCCGGTATCTTAAGTTACAAAAAAAAATAATAGAAATCAGGAACGCAACAATATATAAATATACAATAACGACAAGCAAAGTAAGCCACAAAATATTTCATGGATTTTTTGGTTTTTGTTAATAATGATCTTAACTTCCTATCAAATAATGAAGAAGGGAGTTTACGCAGCGACTCACGGAGTTTATTATATATACCTATAAGGAGCCATATAATAGTAGGTACATTATGATACAAGTGCGGTAGGTTGAAAATTACAGCCGAGGCGATATTGCTAGCCCGACCCGTAGGCGAGGGCTACAAGAAAGCAGAGGCTGTAATTATCAAAGCGCACGTGTGTCATACGACGTTTTATATTATAACATATTTGCGAGTAAATAAATAAAACTCGGACTTTCGAATAAATTTTCATATGCTTGTTAGTATCTATCGGTCGATTTTTCGGGCAAGAGGCTTAGAGTAGCCTTTTTCGTTGCCTCTGAGACTTTTGGCGGTGTTGAATTAATAAATTCATCATTATTTGACGACATTTTCAAGTAAAAACAATACAGTGAAAAGAAAAACGCCCGTAATAATTTTTACTTCTTGACAAATTAGCGATGCGCGCGCATCAGCTCTATTTTTAAGGCAAAGGCACAAAAACAGCCAGTATTACTAATAAAGTAAATTAATATTTTTGTGTTTTGTTACAGAAAGTTGCTGCGGCAATAAATGGTTGTAATTTTATTCATAAAATGTTGACCACTATTCTGACATAAAAACTCTTTGCTTAGATTTAAAAAAGCTCCGTTCGTTTTAGACCATAGACATAGAATTTTTTCATTACAGACGGAGCATCTTGATAAACCGTGCGTTTTACATTACATTACCGCACTAGAGCGTAAAGAGATACATTACAGTATTGAAATTGGTGCAATAAGAGACCCTTTACGAGCAAATGTTTTATAAAAGACGCTCTTGTGCATGAACCTGGTTTGACATTTAGGGACACATACTTTATTATTGTCTCGTCTATTCCGCAGAACAACATCAGACAGTCTACAAAATAAGTCAGTGTTAATTTTCACCAACATAGCAGTTTCCAGAATATAGTACAACGAAGGAATGGTAAGGATATTGTTTATTATGAAGTATGGTTTACAAGAATCTAGCACATTGAGATTGAACATCGCTCTTATACGTCTTTTTTTATGTTTAAATTTATCGTAATCTAATTACATAATTTAATTTTTGAAACTTTACGGCTTTTTCATTTTTCTTTGACTTGTACTAAATGACCGCACTGCACATTTTGATACTAAATAAAATGTTGAGGTTCATTAACGATTCAAATTTACGAATTCGCACATTTGCGCACAGTATTTTAGCGTTATTTTAAATAACATCATCTGTGTTAAAATAAAAAAACATTAAGCATACCTAGGTACATACTACCTGGAATCAAATTTAGGTAACATTTGTAAGGTTGTTAGGTTTGTCTTAGCACTGGGTTCTCACCTATATTTCTTAAAATGTAAAGTGTATGAAACCTGTATAAATAAATAGATTTTTTTTTCGTAATAACACATTTTTTCCATATAAGTTGGCATAGAGCTGGCTCTTTTCGCTCGACACATTTTTTCCATAGAAGTTGGGATCATTGTTGTCCGCACTGGGCAACCTGAGGGACATGCCCCCCGCGGAGTATAAAACTGTTAGGGCGCCTATCAAGTCACAGGCGGCGCCCCATCGTTCCTGGCGCCCTAGATGCCACCCCTGCTCATTGATAGCTGAGGTATGATCTCACTCGACTTTTGAAACGACTTTAACCAAAGTCGTTTCAATGGTTGCAAAGTCGTTTCAATGGTTGCAAGGTCAAAATATGCATATGGTACCTACATACGCCAAATAAGAAAAATTCACTCTCCGTCTGTTTGTCCCATCATCATCTATCATCAGCCTATCTATATTAGTCCACGGCTGGACATAGGTCTCCCCTAATGAGCGCCATAGCGCCCTGTTTTCAACTTGCCGCATCCAGCATCTGCCAGCAGTCTTTCGCAAATCGTCATCCTGCCTGGTCGAAAAGCATCCACTACGTTTGCCGAGTCGCGGTCTCCACTCAAGAACACGTTTACCCCAACGGTTGTCGGTTCTTCTCGAGATATGACCGGCCCACTGCCACTTCAGCTTGCTAATCCTTGCGATGCGAATTCTATCCTTCAGAGAAACTCCGAGCATAGCTCTCTCCATAGCTCGCTGGGCGACTTTAAACTGGTGGACCAGCCCTACCGTGAGTGTCTACATCTCGACTCCGTAGATCATGACGGGTAGGACGCACTGATTGAAAACTTTCGTTTTCAAACATTGCGGTATGGATGACGAGAAGACTCGACGTAGTTTCCCGAACGCTGCCCAACCTAGCTGGATCCTCCTTTGGCCTCCTTCTCGAAATTGTTTTTACCTAACTGCAGAATCTGCCCAAGGTAAGTTGTACTCGGAAACAATTAGAAGAAACAAGATTCGCCAAGTGCGAGTGTAACTCGCGCGCCGAGGGTTTCAAACATTTGCCAATTATTTGGACAATCAATTTTCTGAAATATTTTAAAAAGTATGAAACTTACAGAAATTTCAAAAAGTGTTGAAATGGTCAAAACGATACCTTTCATTTGATACCCCACATGGGTAGGTACCCCTTTTTGAAAAAAAATCCTCTTTTTTGACCATTTTTCAAAAACTATTATTATTACAGACTTCTCTATATTTTTCCTGTAAAATATAGATTGATATCTACAAACGCCTAATACATTGTACGTGGATCGGTCTGCAATCTTCGGAGATAGGGGGGGGGAAAGGTAAATTTTTCGACTATTTTTGAAATATTTCAAAAAGTATGAAACTTACAGAAATTTCAAAAAGTGTTTTGAAATGGTCAAAACGATACCTTTCATTTGATACAACACATAGGCAGGTACCCCTCCTTTTGAAAAAAAATTCCCCCCCTTTTTGACCATTTTTCAAAAACTATTATTATTACAGACTTCTCTATATTTTTCCTGTAAAATATAGATTGATATCTACAAACGCCTAGTACATTGTACATGGATCGGTCTGCAATCTTCGGAGCTAGGGGGGGGGGGGAATGGTCAATTTTTCGACTTTTTTTGAAATATTTCAAAAAGTATGAAACTCACAGAAATTTCAAAAAGTGTTTTGAAATGGTCAAAACGATACCTTTCATTTGATACCCCACATAGGTAGGTACCCCCCCTTTTGAAAAAAAATTCCCCCCTTTTTTGACCATTTTTCAAAAACTATTATTATTACAGACTTCTCTATATTTGTCCTGTAAAATATAGATCAATATCTACAAACGCCTAATACATTGTACGTGGATCGGTCTGCAATCATCGGAGATAGGGGGGGGGGAAAGGTCAATTTTTCGACTATTTTTGAAATATTTCAAAAAGTATGAAACTTACAGAAATTTCAAAAAGTGTTTTGAAATGGTCAAAACAATACCTTTCATTTGATACCCCACATAGGCAGATACCCCTCCTTTTGAAAAAATTTGCTCCTCCTTTTTGACCATTTTTCAAAAACTATTATTATTACAGACTTTTCTATATTTTTCCTGTAAAATATAGATCGATGTCTACAAACGCCTAATACATTGTACATGGATCGGTCTGCAATCTTCGGAGCTAGGGGGGGGGGAATGGTCAATTTTTCGTCTTTTTTTGAAATATTTCAAAAAGTATGAAACTTACAGAAATTTCAAAAAGTGTTTTGAAATGGTCAAAACGATACCTTTCATTTGATATCCCACTTGGGTAGGTACCCCTACTTTTGAAAAAAAAATCCCCTCCTTTTTGACCATTTTTCAAAAACTATTATTATTACCGACTTCTCTATATTTTTCCTGTAAAATATAGATTGATGTCTACAAACGCCTAGTACATTGTACATGGATCGGTCTGCAATCTTCGGAGCTAGGGGGGGGGGAATGGTCAATTTTTCGTCTTTTTTTGAAATATTTCAAAAAGTATGAAACTTACAGAAATTTCAAAAAGTGTTTTGAAATGGTCAAAACGATACCTTTCATTTGATACCCCATTTGCCTTCCTAGGTCTCTTTTGAAATTTCAACATCAAAATTTGTACTGAAAATATTCATTTTCATTTTTCATTTATTTATATATTTTTTTCTTAAAATCAGTAATGGCGCACGAAATGTATCATTATTTCAAATTTCAAGTTAATAGCTGCAGTAGTTACTGAGATATTCAAGAAAGAGCGGGGACGGACAGAGCGAGACCATAAGGGTTTCAAAACCGATCTTTGAAACCCTAAAAAGGTGGAAAGAAGGTGGCCATGTACGACGACTGGTCCCGGATCAATGTGGCCATTGGTCATGACTTTGGTTTTATCCAAGTTCACGCCAAGACCGATGCTTCGTGAGGCTGAAGCTAGGCCGTCCAGCATCCGGTTCAGCTCCGTGAGATGTATCGCCGTTTACGTTGATGCCTTTCCAGTCCGCGTCATGGACACATCTTCCAACGCGCTTTTTCATTCTTTGTTTTTGGAGAACATTGTCCTGTGACAATGTTCTTTAAAAAAATATATAATTAATACAACTCATCTTTTAACCATTGCTGCGGCAATAAGAAAAAAACACACCAAGAGCGTGGTGGATCTCACACACGCAGAGACCCGGTACCGCTGTACAAAACCATACCATTCAATCGTACATTGTCTTCTAAAAGTTATAACAAAATATTTTATATTTGGGTTCCGTACCTGCCTATCGCCTGCGCTGTCTTTCTGTCTGTCAGTGGGCTGTGGTTTCTCATAAACCGTAAAAGAGACTGTATCTCCTAAAATGTTGACAGGGTGTATATTACTATAGCCGGCGAGGCGGGAATCGAACCCCTTGAGTCGCAGAAGGACTTTAATTTCATCTACTACACCACAGAGGTCGGGGCGTGGTACGGACAATCGGCCCCGTATTTTAGAAAAAATAATAAGTAGGTATTTGATTTCATATAAATATTTTATTTTACTAATTTTCGGAAAACTTACAGCTATGATTTGACAATAGGGATAACATGCATGATATATATATTTATTTACTAAACAAAATCCACAGCCCTTAATTAATACAACTATGCTTCATAACAAAACTTATTACAGAAGGCTAATTACAAGATTCCACTTATAGTACCTACTTAATTTAAACATAAATTTGGCTTATTATCTATTAATTAGGACTTTATTTAAAAAAAACCCCCACCCCACGGACCTAGGGTCTCGACTCCAAGGGGAGCAAATGCGCTCTGTCGAGACATGAATATTTGCGCCTCTTGAGATATTCGGCTAAATCTGCCGCCGCACCAGCCCTCACGGAAGACTTAGGAAGATAGGAAGGCGCGAGTGTGTCGACGCATGTAGCGTTCCACACAATAGGCCTCCCCAACTCCCATGGGACTAGAGTTTGACCAACGTCACGCAACAGACCATTTGGTTGGAGAATAGCTGGTACTTACATATACTTATTTATATTACTTTATTTATTTATTTATTTACAAGATTTTAGGAAAACTTACAGCTAGGTTTGATAAATAGAATTAAAAAATATAGAACATGCCTGGATAGACCAATGCATGTTTTTTGAAGGCTAATTACAAGTTTCCGCAAATAGGTAAATTTGAAATAGATGATACAAAGTGAGTTGACGACTTATTAGAAATAATAAAACAAAGAAATAATGAAGTAATTAAAAAAAATAGGCGACATTGTTAGCTTACACTAGAAAAAAAAATTGCTCACTCAGTAAGCGTCTAAGCTTACTTGTAGGTACTGGTGTTGAATAGATCTACCTCATTGTTTATATTTACTAAAGCATTAAATGAGCACGAAGCTCTATAAACAAATGCATTCTGCCTATAATTAGTCCTAACTATGGGGACGTGAAGGATGTTCGGTTTTCTCAGTGCAACCGTGCATGTGCGCAAACCTATCAGCTCAAGGAGCTCCGGGCAATCAACAGTCCCGTTTGCTATGTTAATTAGGTAAGTCAAATCAGCCATTTCTCTGCGTTTGTGAAGGGGAAGAAAGTGAAATTTACGACATCTAGTCTCATAGTCTGGCAAATAAATACGAGTTCGATACTGCAGGTATCGTAGAAACCTTTTTTGGATGGATTCTATTCTCGCGGAGTATACATCATACCTTGGATTCCACACCTGAGAGGCGTATTCAAGGTGACTACGTACGTACGCACAATAAAGTATTTTAAATGTTTTAATACTTGTAAATTCCGACGACATTCTAAAAACAAAGCCAAGCAAACGAGATGATCTTTTTACTGTTAAATCAACGTGTTGATCAAATAACAATTTACTGTCAAAAGTTACACCTAAATCTTTAATAGTATCGACTCTAGTTAGTGAAATGTTATGAAGTTTGTAGTCAAATAATATTTTCTTGGGTTTACGTGTATATGTACATACGTAGCATTTAGAGACATTTAGATCCAATCTGTTTACGGTGCAATAAATTTGGAATCTGATCAAATCGTCTTGTAACAAGTGGGTATCATTAATATCTTTGATTTTACGAAGTATTTTCATATCGTCGGCATATAAAAGTATTTTAGAGTATAAAAAGCAGGAAGCGAGATCATTTACAAATATTGTGAAAAGTAGGGGTCCTAATAAGGAGCCTTGGGGTACACCAGAAGGGATGTCCATAGATATAGAGGAGTAGCCACCCAAAACTACTGTTTGACAGCGGTTTTGGACGTATGATGAAAACCATCTAAACAGATTACCCCTTATACCTATTCTCTGAAGTTTTTCTAACAATATCAAATGATCAATTCGATCAAAGCACTTTGAGTAATCTGTATATATAATATCAGTTTGGGAGGGTTCAGACATATGCCTAGAGAGCAACTCAGTACAAAGCAGCAGATTTGAAGTAGTTGATCTACCACGCAAGAATCCGTGTTGATCGAGCAAAATACATTGCTTGAGTGCGGGATAGAGCTGCGAATAGACAATTTTCTCAAGAACCTTCGCAAACAAACAAAGCTTCGATATAGGCCTATAATTCTCTACCTGGTTCTTAGGACCCTTTTTATGAATGGGGGTGATGAAGGCGGTCTTCCACACACAAGGGACAATTCCTTCCGTAAGAGAGCGACAGTATAACAGAGAGAGAGGAAGGACTAGACTTTTCGCGCAGTTTACAATTAATATTGCCGGTATGTGGTCCGGGCCAGCAGATTTCGTTAAGTCTAAAGATTTTAATAGTTTAAGGACGTTATCTTCTAAAATTTCCACTGTAGAGATATCAGCAGGTGAATCAAGGTACGATGACGAGATAGGGTCAGCTTGGGTGGCAGAGGAGGGGTTATTATGAAATGTTGAATGAAAGTATTCTCCAAAAAAGTTACATATTTCGTCACCTTGGTCAGAAGAGCGATTACCGTATTCCAGCACAGATGGGTATGAGTTCGACTGGTTTTTACTTTAACATACGACCAAAAAGCGCGGGGGTTTACTTTTATTTGTTCTTCAATATTTGAGATATACGTGTTAGACATACTTTCCTCCATCTCTCGCGCTCTTTTCCGCAATAAAATAAAAGAGTCACGATCGTAGGTATTGCCGTAAATTTTAAACTTTTTATGAAATTTAGCCTTTTCTCGTAATAATTTAATTAAGGGTTTTTTGTACCATAAAGGGTATTTGCGGCAAGGTGTAACTAAAGTGGTAGGAATAAACTGATCACGTAAGCTGTATATAGTGTTATAAAAAACGGATACCGCGTCTTCAATACTTCCGCTACTAAGTTCAGAGTGCCAATCGACGGCGTCAAGGTAAGTAAAAATAGAAATAAAATCTCCCGAATTATACAAGTACTTTGTATAAGGGCGCGGCTTTATTGTGTGCAATTGTACAAATTCACAAGTAGTCACCAAAGAAGGGTGGTGGGAATCTTCTGGGACAAGCGGACACTCACAAGCGTTAACAAGAACATCATTGTTTGAAAAAATTAAATCTAAAAGCCGACCGTGGCTATCATTCGCAATATGGTTATATTGTGAAAGACAACAAGTGTTAAAGTTGTCAATTAATTGCAACTGGTGAGGACCTTGAAGGTTGGTGGGTATAAGAGATATTCCATCATCAGCACTCCATGAGACACAGGCCATATTAAAATCACCAAATATAATTATTTTGTCTAAGGGGCTGTCTAATGTAATTTTTGTTACAAAATTAGAGAGTTGAACCGACATTGCATTACCCTGATTCTGATCACAGATATACACAACGCCTATATGCATCTTGTACGTAGATCGGGGATTCCGGTGTTAGAGGTAACTTTGCTATTTTTTTGAATCGAAAATTTTTAAAGTACCTATTTTGTTTTCGAAATACACATTTCTAAGTTAAATATTGTATATTATAAGTTTTAGATGATTATTAAGTTTTAATTTATTATTTATTTATTATTTGATTGTTATTTTCTTTCTGAATAAAGTTAAATATTTAGTAGTTTAGAAGATTTTAGATCAGCAGGAGTTGATTTGAGCTAGTATAGGCCCGTAATAGCGGCTAGAAAAATACACACAAGAATATGGTAAAAATACACACAAGAATATGGTAAAAATTTGACAGCGGGTTAAATTGTCTAAGGTAAAAATGCATACAATATTATGGTGGGCTGGAGCCGTCAACAACGGACTGTTTAACGTCAACGTCAAGACCTTATAAAAAATCAATTGTTAAATTACTCACTCTTGACATTTTTTGCTCAACTTTGCAATTTGCTATTCTGATTCAAAGTTACAAACAGATAATAAATACATAGCAGTGATAAAACGTAATCGAGCAAACCAAAGTCAAGTGCGAGTAAATGAGTAGTGTGTTTTAAATATTTCAATGCAACAAGTATGCGTTATTGCTGTTGTGGAATTGATTGATTTTAACACAGTTGTGGTTTGTGTATTTAGGCTAGGTTTTATTTTTCCTGTCTGGAAGCGATGTTCCGGCCTCTGACGTGATTAGAGACTTTATTCGCCTAATTTTTCTACGGGATGGGGTCTGGTCTGAGTTCGATTTATTTCAACATCTTTATTCATAACATTCTGAATGCTATATGTTTATGCATCCTTAATCTAAGTTTATTCAGTATACATATTAATTTTTACTTTTTGTTAGGTTAGTTTTGTAAGCCGAGAGAAAAAAAAATGTACTATTAAAATTTACGAATATGGAGCTCAGTTTTTTCAGATAGAAGCTTGTTATACTAGTAGAAGCGTGCGCAATTTCCCATAAATGATTTCCCTACCTTTCGTAATCTATAAGAGGGGATATGCAGTTTGTTCTTGTTTCTTGTATTTACATATAATAATAATAATAATAATAATAACGCTGGACAATTCACACAGCATTATCTAGCCCCAAGCTAAGCAGAGCTTATGTTATAATAAATATTGTTCAAGATTCAAGATATTTTATTGCGAAACATGCTGTAAGTACAAAGATCTTAAAATAACTTTAAGTATCAAGCATGCACGCTGTTAGGGCACTGCAATATTATGCTAGGTGGTTCTATCTACTCGTAAACCTAAGCTTACACTACGAATATAGAAAAATAAATTTAAATTATAATTTTATAACATTTTTTTTAGTAATTTGTACTGTACCTAATACATATTACATAATAAATGAGATCTTTCTATAAATACTATTTCCGAAAATTAAGAATAAAAGTTGTTATAGTATATGTTATATAATGTGAACATAATTTTTTTTCAAAAAGCTATCGTTATTTTTATGTGTATAGGTACATTAGATTTTCATATAATAATATGTATTGCGATATTACTGTCAAAATATTTTTATCTTTAAATAATTTCCTTAAAGAGTGGCGTGACTTTAATTTATAAATTGAGCGTACATCCCTTCTTTGGAGAACAAAGATAGTCTGGATGTCGGCTGTCCGTCCCCAAAGCAAAATACCATAAGACATGATACTATAGAAGTAACTAAAATACATTAACCTAGCTGTATCTTCATCGGTAATATATCTAATTGTTCGAACCGCGTATGCTACTGAACTAAGTCTGCCTGCAAGAACATCTATTTGTGGTCTCCATTGAAGAGAATGTAACCCTAGGAAAACAGTTGAGTCGATAAGGTCAACAATCTAGTTCTTCCCTCCCTGCTGCCCGTCCAAAGGTTTATGTTCCTTAGTCGCCTCTTACGACACTCATGGGAAGAGTTAGGGTAGTGAAAATTCTAAGCGGGCATCAATTTTCTACTTCAAGCTAGATACCGCATCTCTAAAACTTTTCTTAGTTTCGGTAGAACAGTTCACATTAGAATCATAAAAGAACGCTGTTTCTGTATACTTTCTAGGTACTGATTTTACTCTCCCCGTTCCCCTAAATTCCCAAAAGATCGGTTCAAAAATCTTCTTCTCTTTCTCAACGGAAACAAATACAGTTCAATAACAAAACTGTATGTATGCTAGACGTATGCTAGTTTACATGATTATTTTATCTCAAAAGTGCTTATCCAAAGTAGGTTAATAAGAAAAGAAAACAAAGATTGAAAAAACAACTTGCTTATCAAAAGTAGGGAAAACCCGTTTGTAAAAACCCACTATTTATCAACATTATCTTTTGACCGAGGTTCAATTAAGTTCAGGTTGCGGTATATCTAAGGTCAAAAGATAAAAGTCCAGAAATAATTTGATTGCTTTAAAGATTTAAACTACAACTTTAAAGAAAACAACTGACCTAAAAAGTTCCCTTGCAATCTATTTACACCTGTGCCCATATGGGGAAACAGTACCAATTCAAAAATTCAAAAATGGCAGCAAAAAAAACTCATACACATCTTAGGAAATATATCAAACAGAAAAATCCTAAAAAAAAACCTCACTTCCAAAAATTAAAGAAACTAACCCTGCCTTGCATATACTATATACATACTTGAAATGTGTAAATTCGTTAGAAACCATAAAGAATTCTATAAAACCCGAGAAGAAACATACCCCTCTCGTTCTTTACGATATAAACACAAACTTATAGGACCAGATTCAAAACTTAAACTTCACTCATCGAGCCCCTATGTAATGTCAATTAAATTATATAATAAACTGCCTGATGTGTTGAAAAATGAGAATAACGACAAAATATTTATAAAACAATTAAAGCTTTTATTAATCACAAAAGCATAGTTGACGAATATTTAAAAGAAAAATACAAACTACTTAGAAAGAAAATATTACAATGAATGACGACCGATGTGGCTCGGTGGGCGAAGGTCTGCCTGCGACGCAGAAGGTTGCGGGTTCGATTCCCGCCTCGGGACAAATGTGTGTACGATCTGCAGACTTTTGTTCAGGGTGTTCTGGTCATTTTCTATATATAATAAAAAAATATCTATCTATTATTTATAGTATTTATTCAGAAAGAAAATAACAATCAAATAACAATCAAATAACAAATTTAAATTAAAACTAGTATTTACAATAGAAACAATTGAGCTATCTGCAAACTGTTGCAAACAATCTAGAAGTAGCTCAACTGACCCATATCAATACCAGTCGGAAGCGTGCCCAGGACGCTGCATTGCCCCGATGTATAGCAATGCTGATGCGCTATGCCAGATACTCTCGGGTCACGCGTCGCATTGACCAGACGCTCAGAATTTTTTTTGAAAACCCGGAGAGCATCGGTACCCCATGGACCTAGGGTCTCGACTCCAAGGGTAGCAAATGCCTAGGCTCTATCGAGACCTGCATATTTGAGCCTCTTGAGATCTTCGGCCAGATCTGCCGCCGCACCAGCCCTCACGGAAGTCCTAGGAAGATGGGAAGGCGCGTGTGTGTCGACGCATGTAGCGTCCCACACAATAGGCTTCCCCAACTCCCATGGGACTAGAGTCATGCCGTCGGGCCTCTTACCATCGTCACGCAACAGACCATTCGGTTCGAGAATACTAAAATATATCTTAAAATAATATATATAGCAAACTACTTAAATATATCTAACTTAGGTCCAATTTCACGAACATAATTATGTTAGTTATCTCTAAATTAGGCGTTAGCTAATGGGTAGGTATAAAAATGACAAGGCTATTAGAATATTTTATTATAAGTCCTATGGTTACCAATTTTAAAACGACCAAATCGAAACGTCCGTATTTTACGTCATTAGATGCGCTATAAAGCAACAATCTCCCTAGTCGTATAATACGTTACTTGTTAGGCTCTGCCAGTGTGGGTATGATCAGGTATGATTAATGTAAAACAACCGTGTGACATTGACAGTAAGTACATTCATATGTAAACAGTCTGTTAGAGTTTTAACGGACGGACAGAGCAGATTAGATTTAACGTCTTGTTACGTTATCACCCATTAGCGCGTGGTGGGACAATCAGCAACATTAACAGTCCGTTAATTGATTTAACAAGGCATTAAATACTTAACATCGTTTGGTGAAATTTGGTCTTAGCAACTCTCTCTCTCCATAATATATTGTGTGCCCAGCAGGGGTCTATTGTGACACAAAGTAAATATCTAGATTTAAAGCACCTCTGTACACCTATAGAATGCAATAAATGATTGAGTATTGATTGATTGATTGAAATTCCATATTCACTCAGATTTTTAAGTTTTTCGTTACAAATAATGTCTCCTTATCCCTCGGGTATAATTTTGTTATAATAAAGCTGAAGTATCCGGGTAGTCTCTCTTCTAAGTAATCCTCGAATACTCAAATGCAACTCACTTATTAGCATAAGCATTTGAGTTTTCGGGATTGAAAGCTGTCAAACTTGAGATGCGCTTGCGTCTGAAAATCTGCCTGAAAATCGACATTTGAGAACTGCTCACTGCCAACCGCCGCCACCCGGGGCGTGTTGCACCGCTGCAGCTGGGCAGCGAAAGCGTTAGCTTGCTATTTCATATAGTATGTCCTACTATTCTTACAAGCCCTATTTGAACAGCTTCCTCACAATGATGATGTGTTTATTTATAAGTCAATACACTAGTGGTTTATATTCAACTTCTTCCACTAGTGGACAAAAAATTCAATAACTCATTTCTTATTTGATAATTATTACTATTTAGAAGCCTGTTTGTTTATAGTATAAAATTTGACTTGTCTAAGTGCTTATTTTGTAAGCCTAAAGAAATAAAAGTTATAAATTTGACATGCTGCTGTTTCGATTTCGATGACTACATAGTAAAATGACAGAGACGACCTGATGCTGCAGCCACGGCCATCTCCTCAAGAGGAAACTGCTCAACAGTGAGTAGCACGAACATTTTGGATTAGTATAATAACCTACTTTTAATAACCAATAATTTTCCAATTAAAGTCTGAAAATTTAATTTAAATTCAGTAAAATCACTTAAAGTTTATAAACCTTAGTGATGTTGTAATTAGTAAGTGATTTTACTAGTGATTTTAGAGATATATCTCTAGGTGTGCCTTAATGTTAGCCAGTAATTAAAACAAATAATATTTTTTTATAAATATTTTTATTTATAAAATATTTACCCACTATTGGTACTTCGGTAAGGCAGCGGCCACAGAGATATTAAAGGTACAGTTCAGATCTAAACAATCGATTTGTTAGCTAAATTAATTAAAACTTCACTATATTCTCTGGCTTTTTTTCTAGTGGTATCTTTTTTTCTTGTTAACGTAAGCAGATATTTGAATGAGTTGGTACCTTAAGTACTGGGAACATCCATTGAAAAAATTCGTTATACAGATATTTTCTATATAACCGTACGCCCAGTATAGAACTAAATCTTGGCAGTTACAATATATTATGTCGTAATCAAAATGTCCCGAATTCCTTCCACTTAAAGTGCAATTAAGACGATCGAAAATTTCCTGATACATAAGATCGGTTTCCTTGTCGTCACCATTTTGTTCGTCGATTTGTTCAGCTCTTGAAATGAATCGGTTCCTGTGATGCAAACACTCTGTTGAATTGATGTACGACGACTTCCTGTAAGAGTCGATAATGATAACTCCGTTGTGCGTGTCCTTTCCTCCCACGACACCGACTTCGACAATCTTTTTGTTCAACACCATCATGTAGTGTTCCGCCATCCTGCTGTTGGGAATCCTACAAGAGATGATGTCACCCGTGCGAGCATTACCATCTTCCATCAACGATCTAAAAGACTGGTTGAGATCCCCATCCAAAGAGCCAAAAATTGATTTACCCACGTCCGTGTCCAGCATGCGGTATCCTCGGATCGTGCTTTCCAAAAAATTTCCATGAGCGATGGGCTCGTACACAAACGTCTTCCAAAATGCACGCGCCCCAGCTGAAATCCTGTGAATGGTACTTAAGGGGTCGTTTTTAAGCGCTAAAATATCATTAACCCTATCCATAGTTTCGGAAACTTCCTTGAATCCACTCACTCCACACAAAAATAAAAAACAAAAAAAGATGAGTCCTTTCATTGTTCCGAGTGTGAACAGACAGTGGCGTGTTTGGACGACGTCACCTCTATTTACAGAAAAATTTTATCTACCACAGGTCAAACGTGCGATGATCTTTGACAAAGAAGAGCATTCGGGTAATGCCCAGGCCCCAGGGGCCCCTGCGATCAAAACAAAGTAGATACATACCAGGACCCTCATAACTAAATTTGGCGACGCGCCGGCATCTAAAGTTTCAAAAATTGTATTTGAAAATTAAGAGTGCATGAAAATACATTAAGTTTAACGGCGAGCAAAGCGAACTTAGAAGACTTTTATAGATTTCTTGGTTGGTTTTATAAGGGTGTAGGTAAAAGTAACCTACAACAAAATTACTTGATGACTGAACCACGCAACAGTGCTTTTTCGCCGATAAAACAATAAATATTATAAATAACACTGGTCAGTTGAATGGCATTATCGGCTGAAAAGCTCTAAATAACTTACCTACAAATAATCATGGTAAACTCTCTAGGTGTCCCTAAATGTGGATAGTTAGTAGGTACTTAAAACAAACAATATTTACATAAATATTTTTATTTATAAAATATTTACCCAAAGTACCAAAGTACCAAGACTTTGGTAAGGCAGCGGCTACAGAGATATTATAGGCACAGTAGGTACAGATCTATCCAATTGATATGTTACCTAAATTTATTAAAGCATCACTATATTCTCTGGCCTTTTTTGCTAGATGTCCAGTCTCGTCAACGTAACCAGATATTTGAGGAAGGTAGTACGTCAAGTACTCGGAACATCCATTGAAAAAAGCCGATAAACACCTATTTTCTGTATAACCGTACGCCCAGTATAGAACTAAATCTTGGCAGTTGCAAGATATCAAGTCGTAATTAAACTGTCCCGAATTCCTTCCACTTATAGTGCAATTGAGGCGATCGAGAATTTGCTGATACATTCGATCGGTTTCCTTGTCGTCACCATTTTGTTCGTCGATTTGTTCAGCTCTTGAAATGAAGCGGTTCCTGTGATGCAAACACTCTGTTGAATTGATGTACGACGACTTTCTGTAAGAGTCGATCATGATAACTCCGTTGTGCGTGTCCTTTCCTCCCACGACACCGACTTCGACAATCTTGTTGTTCAACACCATCATGTAGTGTTCCGCCATCCTGCTGTTGGGAATCCTACAAGAGATGATGTCTCCCGTGCGAGGATTACCATCTTTCATCAACGATCTGAACGACTGGTTGAGTTCACCATCCAAAGTGCCAAAAACAAATTTACCCTCGTCCGTGTGCAGCATGTTGTATCCTCGTATCGTGGTTTCGAGAAAATTTCCATGAGCGATGGGCTGGTACAGATACGTCTTCAGAAATGCATACACTCCAGCCGGGATCTTGTTAAGGGTAGATGTGGGATCGTTGCTAGAGCTGTAACGTCGTGATCTTTTTTTTCCAGTTTTCCTCCTATTCCCCCTGATTTCGTCAAACTCTTTTTTAATATCTAAAGCATCCTTGACCGTATGCACAACTTCGGACGCGGACGCGGAAGCTTCGGAAACTTCCTTAAATCCACTCACTCCACACAATAATAAAAGACAAATAAAGATGAGTCCTTTCATTGTTCCGAGTGTGAACAGACAGTGGCGTGTTCGAACGACGCCACCTGTATTTACAGAAAACTGTTATCTACCACAGGTCAATCGTGCGATGATCTTTGATGAAGATGAGCATTCGGGTAATACCCAGACGCCCCTGCGATCAAAATAAAGTAGATACATACCAGGACCGTCTTAATCAAATTGGGTACCGCACCGGTATCTAAAGTTACAAAAAATTTTAAGTGATATCAAGAGTCCAAGAAAGTACAGTACAGTATGTTTAACGGCGAACAAAGCGAGCTGCGAAAACTTTTATAGATTTGGGGGCATCCATTAATTATGTGAAGCGTTTAGGAGGGAGGGCAGAAGGGTCTCAGTAAATATCACTATCCATAGATCAAGAATGCAACTTTAGGCTACACGCGAGTGGGGGGCTAGCAACTGAGGTAATTAATTACCATTACATTTTAACCCAGAAAATTTAAAATCACCTTTAAATGTGAATCAAGCTTCAACGCAAAAGGAACAATCTTAGTATTTTATTGTTAGATTTATACATGAATAGCCACAAAGTAGATCATTGGGTTGGGATAGCAAATCACAGACTAATTTGAATCTCATTCCATCACGAAACAAAAATCTTTCTTTCATTAAGTGTGCATTAAATTACTTACCTACGTGTTTTTAAAAATCTCACGTGAGATTAAGGGAGGGGGATTAGCAAAATCTCACGACATTTCACCAAGGAGGGACGCGTCGAAAAATCGCCAAAATCACCTCACGTAATTTATAGGGGGTATCTATAAATTACGTGAGGTGATTTTGGCGATGATTTTCTTGCTTGGTTTTATAAGGGTCTAGTAACAGTTGGTAGCACAGTAAGTACCTACCTACCTATCTAATCATTTATTTCAGACCATAGAAAAGTTACAGATCTTATTTAACTTATTCTACAGTCCATAGTAATACCTTAAAACTAACATACATAAAACATTAAAAACTTAACTAATGACACGTTTTTCTGTGATAACGGCGACGACGACGTGTAAATGACGCAATCAGAGTGTCAGCTGGCGACGGTGCACGGGTGTCTGCTTGCAGGCGGCCAGTGAACCGTCGGAACTTGATACCCATCGGCCAAAACTCTGCGCTAAAGTAGTTCGAGAGATGTTGAGTTGGAACTCTGACCATAAATGAATTGAAGCTCACATTATGGCGAGAGTCCAGCTTCTCGACGCGCATCGAGAGTCCCGTTTTCCGTTTGATGTACTCCTCCACAGCTTTAGTCTCCACACAGCAGTGAACGGTTGGTACTTCCGCTCGGAATCCAGATTCCAGGTCTTTCGGCCCAGTACCGCACTGATTCCGAAAGCCCCTTCCCAGGAGCCGGTGCAGACGCAGGTGCAGCACTACCTGATGGTTCACAAGGCTTCTTTTCCCCCTTCCTTTTAGAGCGCGCCGCAGGCTGCGGGCGCGCAGCGGGCGCGACGCGGCTCGAGGCGGCTGCGGCACACTTGTAGGTTCCTCACGCGGTGTCGCGGGGAGCGGGCGGGGGCAGAGCAATATATCGGCGGTTTTGTCAGCCGCGATTTATCTACCTATAACAAAATTATTTGACGACTGAGCCATGCAAAAGTGCTTTAGTTTTGTGTGCTCGCGAGTCGCGAGCCCGGGGGCGGGGTTGGTGGGGAGGCGCGATGCTTGTTGAAAATGTCGAGAAGCTTGAGATACATCTTCTTCTCTCGCAGATATCGTTGCGTCGGGAGTTATTACAATCTGGGTGCATACGGAACTAACAGTATCTACACCCGGCTCTACACTGCTATCCGACTTCCCATGTGGACACGGCTTCCAGGCTGGTGGAAGGTTCCAACCTCTGTCTCTATTGAAGTTAGGCCGCCGTCCAATCTCTATCGAATCGCGTATCTTGCGGGGAACACTTTCCCTACTGTATTGGTGTCCGCATTCTGTACGGCGCGTATAATGTACAGAGAACTTGGTATGGATAATGTTCTTTATTGTCTCCCCAATGTAGCATTTTTTCCCTTCACTTTATTTTTCTATGCATTAGACCTTATATGCTCCGATTAAAAACCTGGATAATTTACAAAACCAAAGGAAAATTGGTGGAAAATATTTATCGACATTGATACCATCGAAGCAAAGCACAGAAGCTCGAAACAATTTTTGGTTTTGAAGCATTCATCATTTAATTGATCTGTAAACATGTTTCACTCAATTTTACTTTTTAGTGATAACCTTGCGGTTGTACCTTTGCGTGGATCGCTTCGCTCGCCACATAGTGCGCGGGGTGCGTCCCGGGGAGAGAGGAACAGCGCGGCTCGCGCATTGCGGCTGCACGCAGTGTGGGGATCAAAGGATCACTTTGTTCTCCGTCTGTTCATCTGTCAAACCTCTTTCCTCAGGAAATGCGTTGAGTTATTATCCAGTTATTATTATTATTGCTACGTTATTATTTATCGAGTTGAAATTTACATCAAATGGTCACGTCCATATATAAATCATACTTCTAATTCAACGCAGCAAAAAGTTGGCCGTAAAAGGCCATTTTTTTTTAATTTCCAAGGGAATCAAATGCACACAATACATAGGTATTGTGTGCATTTGATTCCCTTGGAAATTTCATCCTCATTTTCACCTTTCATCTTGCCAAATGTCTTAATCCTATGATTAAGATCTTCACCTATGTCAACGGGAAGTAGGTACATTATAGAATGTACCTACTTCCCGTTGACATAGGTGAAGATCTTAATCATAGGATTAAGACATTTGGCAAGATGAAAGGTCTAAAAGCACAAGTAAAGAAAATAATCCAAAATTATTTTTAGTTGACTAAAAAATTAATATATATATTTAAATTCTCGCATGGACCCAAAACCTATAGGGTTACTTCCTGTGGTCCTCGAACCATGATAAAGAAACAAAGTTCTAAAATTAATATTTAAATACGGAACACTCGTAGCGTGAGTCCAACTTGCACATGACGATTTACTATTTTATTAGGGTTTCAAAGATCGGTTTTGAAACCCTTATGGTCTCGCTCTGTCCGTCCCCGCTCTTTCTTGAATATCTCAGTAACTACTGCAGCTATTAACTTGAAATTTAAAATAATGATACATTTCGTGCGCCATTACTGATTTCAAGAAAAAAATATATAAATAAATGAAAAATGAAAATGAATAATTTCAGTACAAATTTTGATGTTGAAATTTCAAAAGAGACCTAGGAAAGCAAATGGGGTATCAAAGTCAAAATGAAAGGTATCGTTTTGACCATTTCAAAACACTTTTTGAAATTTCTGTAAGTTTTATACTTTTTGAAATATTTCAAAAAAAGTCGAAAAATTGACCTTCCCCCCTCTATCTCCGAAGATTGCAGACCGATCCATGTACAATGTATTAGGCGTTTGTATATAGGGATCTATATTTTACAGGAAAATATAGAGAAGTCTGTAAAAATGACCATTTTAAAAAAAATTTGAGAATGGTCGAAAAGGGGGATATTTTTTATCGAAAGGGGTCTATCTACCTATTGGTTTATCAAATGAAAGGCATTGTTTTGTAAATTTTAAAACAGTTTTTGAAATTGCTGTAGGTTTCGTACTTTTCAAAATATTGCCATTCGAAAAAAGAAGGAAAATTGATTGTCCAAATAATTGGCAAATGTTTGAAACCCTCGGCGCGCGAGTTACACTCGCACTTGGTGGATCTTGTTTACGCTGAGGATTGGTCAGAAGATGAATTGATTTTTTTTTCTTCGTTTCGTCGCGAGTAAAACCGCGGACGAGCACCAGAGCTAGTTATGCATAATGTCATCTTATCATGCTGTGTACCTTTGACTTCGGAATACAATCTATACTGCTTTTTTTATAGACAACAAAATGATTAACCAAAGCAAAAAGGTCATCCATAAAAATAAAATCGGCTAAGTACGAGTCGGACTCGAGCACAAAGGATTCCGTACCATTATCAAATCACATTTGTTGTATGCGAGCTCGAGTTACTCTGAAGGATAGGATTCGTAACATTATCCTACAAATATGTCCGACAGAGAATCTAAGTTATCGACATAGCACAAAGAATTAGCAAGCTGAAGTGCCGGCCATATCTGGCGCAGAACCGACAACCGCTAGGGTTAACGTTGAACTGTTCTTGAGCGGAGACCGAGACTAGGCAAACGTAGTGTAGGACGCCCTCCGACCTGGTGGGACGAAAATCTGCGAAAGATGTGGCAATCTGAAGACAGGGCGCTATGGCACTTACTAGGGGAGGCCTATGTCCAGCCGTGGACTAATAATAGGCTGATGATGAAACAAAGCTATACCTTTAATCCCGGAGCAATGTTTATGTTTATGATCTTATAACTTAAATAATATATTTGCTACTTAGTAACGCGAGACGGATGGTTCCAAAATGGGACTGGATGTAGGATGCGGAGTGTACGGAGAGCGACCCAGGTACGGCAAAAGCATTAACCTAGGTAATTACGCCTCTGTCTTCCAAGCAGAAGTATTCGCCATTCTAGAATGCGCGGATATAAATTTGGAAACGCGCTACACCAACCAAACTATTATTATTAACTCTGACAGCCAGGCGGCCCTCCTAGCGTTGGATTCGAAGGTTATCACGTCCAAGTTAGTCGAGAACTGTGTGTCACGCCTTAACGCTCTAGGCTCAAACAACAGAGTCATCCTAAGATGGGTACCGGGACACGCGGGAATCAATGGCAACGAGTGTGCCGACGAACTCGCGCGCTCCGGGGCCAAGGGGACTCAGCTAGGCCCTGAGCCGTTCTGCGGCATACCTAAAAGTCTGGCTCTCAGAACCCTTCTGGACTCCTGCTTCGAGGAATCAACCAAGCTCTGGAAACATTCCTCGGGCATGAGCCACTCAAAATTACTGATAAAAGCCTTTGATAAACGGTACACCAACCAAATCCTAGCGCTAAACAGAAGTAACCTTCGCATTATGACAAGAGCCCTAACTGGACACTGTCGCCTCAACAAGCACATGTTCAAACTGGGACTGAGCGACACACAATCCTGCAGATTCTGTGAGGAGGCGGAAGAAACGCCTCTCCATCTGCTAGGAGAGTGCGGAGCGCTAATGCAAAAACGTAGCATCCACCTGGGCAAGCATCTGCACAGCCCAGATGAGCTAAGAGACATCTCTTTGAAGAAAATCCTACAGTTCCTAGCAGCTGCAAGGGTTAGTGGCGAATTATGAACGCCGCAGCTTCAGGGGTGAACGTATAAAGTGGCGATCACAATAGGCCTATCATGGCCGCAGTGACACACAAGCCACCCAAAGCAAATAAAAAAAAAAAAAAAAAATAGTAACGCGAGTGAAACCGCGGGCTGGCACCCAAGCTATGTAGTTATGCATAATGTTATCATGATGTGTGTGACCTTTAAAAGAAAATAAGCAGAATAGATTGTAATTCAAAGAAAACAATATAATGTATAATAGTACCGGCCATACGTGACGACCTCTGTGGCGCGGTGGTTGCGGGATCAATTCGCGCCTTGGGACAAATATTTGTTCGATCTGCAGGTATTTGTTCCGGGTGTTCTGGTCGTTTTCTATGTATAATAAAAAAATATCTATCTATGTAATACATTATGTTCATCATCAGCCTATACCAGTCCACTGCTGGACATAGGCCTCCCCTAATGAGCGCCATAGCGCCCTGTCTTCAGCTTGCCGCATCCAGCATCTGCCAGCAGTCTTTCGCAAATCGTCATCCCACCTGGTCGGAGGGCGTCCTACACTACGTTTTCCGAGTCGCGGTCTCCACTCAAGAACTCGTTTACCCCAGTGGTTGTCGGTTCTTCTTGAAATATGGCCAGCCCACTGCCACTTCAGCTTGCTAATCCTTTGAGCTATGTCGATAACCTTGGTTCTCTGTCGGATGTATTCGTTGCAATACATTATGTTGTATTATGTATATCAGTAATCTAGTAGGTACCCATAACACAAGCTCTGCTTAGCTTGGGGCTAGACATACTGCGTGAATTGTCCAGCATTATTTATTTACACATCCTAAAAAAATTAAGGTACCTATGATATTTGACACAAACAAAGGTCCAATTTGGGAAAAAATCTTTAAAAAATATCGTCATATCTCTTCAATTTTATTAGCCAAGAGGCTAAAGCCGCCAAGCTAATGTACTAGTTTCCACTACCCCCCAGTTACCATTATGGCACACGGTCTGAAGGTATTGTTATCAAATTATATAAACAACTTTCTAGAACATGATCAAAAAATCGTGCTGAAATTGTACAACATGACTTGCTTGTTTATTCAATGTAGGTATACAATATACAAATACACAATAACTACGGTATGAATATATATAAATATCAACTAAGGCCGATAACATTATTACAAAAAAGGTGCAAAGCAATCAGAAAAAAAAACACTGGCTCAGCGAAAAAGGTTTCATTTATGAAAACCATAGGCAGAACGTAGCTTAGACAATTTAACCCGCTGTGAAAAAATTCTATGTCTATGATGAAAACAGACAAATAAAGAAATCTCTGTCGTTCTTGATTTGTAAAATAACCAGATCTTTATTCAGAAAGAAAATAACAAATTTAAATTATAACTAGTATTTACAATAGAAACAATTAAGCTATCTGCAAACTGTTGCAAACAATCTACAGGTAGCTCAACTGATCCATATCAATACCAGTTGGAAGCGTGCCTAAGACACTGGCTGCATTGCCCCTGCCCCGCTGTATAGCAATAGGGTGTTTACTTTAATAAATGAATAACTAATGTACCATTATTATTTTATATGTACCTACACTAGTTATTGTGACTCATTAAAATTAGAATTAACGACATCAAGTGTATAATGTAATACCTATGGTGGAAATAAAATGAAATGAAAGGATAGATGAATGCTTTCAAAACGAAAAAAATTGGGAACTTCTATGATGTGCTCCGATGATTTGTGTCGTGTCGTAATACTATATTTTCCACCGATAAGTATTCATTTATAGATTTTGTAACTCTTGTTTACAAAAACAGAAAGCAAAAACGGAAAACCGACTTCGTGTCCCTTTATATTTTTACTCTTTTGCGGGAAAATAAATATCCCCGAGAATAAAACTGGTAATGTTTGCCTACTTGGAACCTAATTATTAGATAGATAGATAGATAGAAAATGCTTTATTGCACACATAATAGACATAAAAAACAAAAAGAAAAGAAATAACAAAACAAATATGTAACAATTGGCGGTC
This sequence comes from Eupithecia vulgata, assembly GCA_946478455.1. Classification (NCBI taxonomy): domain Eukaryota; kingdom Metazoa; phylum Arthropoda; class Insecta; order Lepidoptera; family Geometridae; genus Eupithecia; species Eupithecia vulgata. Next base: position 1,542,432 of record OX297869.1, on the reverse strand, counting down.
TTATCGCTCAAGAGCGATCTCTACCAGACAACCGTGGATGGATAGGATTGTTGGATTGAACGGGGATCTGTGTGCATAAATAAGAAGCAAATTACAAAATTCTAAATTGACTAACAATATTATTTTATGAAATATTAGTACATAATAAACTACCAACTCAAATTTCAAAACTACTGAAATAAATAAATATTAAAATAGAACAAAATAATAACAATACATAAACATACCTATATATATACCTACAAAAATACATATCTACATTTTTATGGAAAAAGGGTGTGGTTAGTGACAGCAGGACAAATAGTGTTCCTTTACCATACTTTTGAATATTGGCAGAGACTTTGCACGCCTTATTGAAACTGGCAATGCATTCCAAAGTTGTACAGCACGGACAGTAAATGGATTGTCGTAGAAAGAAGTAGAGTGAACAGGGACTTGAAGCATAAGAGTTTCAGAAGAGCGCAGAGAAAGAGCGTGCGAATGATGAAGAAAAGTGAAACGTTCCTTGAGATAAGGGGGTGCAGAAGAGAAAAACAAGACATTGTAGAGAAGAGATAGGATGTGACTATTACGGCGAAGCCGTATAGGTAACCACTTGAGCTTCCTGCGATATTCGGAGACATGGTCATATTTGCGCAAGCCAAATATAAACCTTATCCCGACATTCTGCAGGCGCTCAAGTTTGTCAAGTTGTTGTTCCGTTAAATCAAGAAAGGAAGAATCAGCGTAATCTAGAACTGGAAAGAGAAGAGATTGTGCAAGAGAAATTTTAGTGGCTATCGGGAGAAAGTTGCGTAGTCTTCGAAGGGAACCAGCTGAAGCAAACATCTTACGGCTGATTTCAGAGATCTGAGGTCCCCACGACAGGTTCCTGTCAATGAGGACACCTAAATTTTTCACCGTTAGACTTTGCTCAACAGGAATCCCATCAAAGATCACGGTTGGAAGACTACTCCAGTCTACTCGAGCTATCATTCGTGAGCTTCCTACTGTAATGACTTGAGTTTTTGCAGGGTTAACTTTAAGACCAAAGCTGTTGCTCCAGTCTAGAATACGGTTGAGGTCTAATAGTATATAAATTAGGATTATTATTATATAAACCCTGATTATTTTCTATAGAGCAAAGTAACCAATTATGGGATAGTATCCTTATTTATGGAATACCAGCTACCAGAATCCTAGAGAAAAAAGAGCTGTGATCGTCTATCTCCTCAAATCACTATGTATTACGCGCATACAGATTTCGAGGAGTTAGTCGAGCGAGTCTTTTGATCGCAATGAGAGCCTTTTGTGTTGTCGCTGTCAGAAAACTTACACATGTATGTAAACAGTATGTGATTTTTACGTCATTTTATTACAAATAGTTAAGTTCGTTAGCCTCTATAGGTATATTGTAAACAAATTTGTTTGAAAGTTCATGAAGTATTTTATTGTCTTGGTTTAATATTTATTAAATTAGAAATCCACGTTTTAATTAGATAATTATAAATGCCATAGTACCTATTCCATATTTGGGGTTCCTATTCCATTATTATATACCTTCATGTTAATTATGTTTTTGTAAATATCATACAAGAATATTACTTTGTAATACGCAAATAAATGATTGTTTATGATTACGATTTTAAATTTTTGATTAAGTAGGTACTATTATTTTCTCTTTTCAAAGTCAGTTAAAAATAATACTATAATATTCATATTCCTGCAGGGGATTAATGAAACTAACCATCTAATAGGTATTTAGAAGTCCAACTATTAATAACTAAGAACTAGCAAGCGTGAGAAGCCGAGAACAACGCTCCAGCGTACCAGCCGGACGGGTCATTCAGACGGCTGATAGAAAAACGACTAGAACAGGCAGTGACCAGTAATAAGTACTTAGATGAGCGGTGTAGAATAAGTTGTATGCTATAGAAACCTATGATACGCCTGCCTTAAGAGGGCGCAATGCGCGCCATTTTCTGAAAAGGAAAGGTATAGATGAAGGAAGGTATAGATAAAATCAAATCTTGGTAAATATCGCGTTATAAATCGCTCCTATATGAACGCAAAATCATAGGATTTTGCGTTCATATAGGATATACATTATCGATTTTTTAAGTTTTTAAAAGATCGACTGCAGCTATGGCCAAACCATAGGCTTAGAATGTACGTAGAGAAAAAATTATATGTCTATGGGCCAAACAATGCCTGCAGAGTCAAGGAGCAGATACGAGCGGTTATGAATCTGGCAACTGACAAATCTGCCATAGTGGACCATCTTCTCTATTCTGATTCAAACCCTCAGATTCAAACCACACGACATAGGTAATAGGTGCATACCAAGCATGGTACAGGAGACCATTGATTATCAAAGACAAAAACTTGAAACGAGAAGAAGGCTTTAAACTTCCAGGCTTACAACCATAACCATGTGCCAACCAGGACGCATTCTGATAGCGTCAGTGTTGTGTGTCGTGAACGAGTAGCGTTCTAAAATGAAACCGGTGGTAGTGGTAACGTTTGTATTGTAGTGAAAGACAAAGAATCCACGGTAGATCGCATGTCTGCCAATAAAAACGAACTCTCAGTGACTTTAGTTATTCCGTGATCATGGCTGAAACTGTGCTGAAATATTGGAAAAGTCTAAAATCGAATCGTAGTAAATATCCCGTTTTAACAGTTTACTTCTCAACAAGGGACTAAACCACTTTAATAAAGACGAGGTTGTCTATACCATGTGGCAAGACCTAGTTATAATGAGTGGTTTTGTCCCGCGTCAAAAACGATACTTTCACTCCAAGTGTGAGAAGTTAACTAACTTACCTTCAGTGAATATTCCACACCGATTTCTCATCTCTCCTTCTCTAATTTGTCGTTAGTCATATAATATTATATTTCATGTGATTTCGACCGTAACAGATAGAATCACTATGATTATTATTTTGCCATTCTGTCCCATTTGCATATTATTAAATTATTTTTTTAGCATTTTCAATAAAATAAGCCAAGTTCATCTTCATTAGTACTTTTTTGTTAATTTTTGTCTGAAATCAGCCAGTGCAAGACATTCGTCCTCTTACATAAAGACTCGACTCCATAAACAAAGAATTTTCTTTTGTTTGAATTTATTTTTGTTAATAGAACTGAAAACGCCTTCTCGGTGATTGTTGGTTGTTTGTATGGAGGGTTATTGATTGGTAGAGTGCGTAAGATTTATGACGGAATGCGTAGATACTGTACCTACTACGACTGAAGTTAAGTTTTGGATGATTTATTTTCTCGTAATTGAAAGGAAATGTATCGTTTTTCACGCGGGCCGAAACTACCCATTATAACTAGGTATTGGTAGGTACTGATTCTGTTGCCACAAAACCTAAACTAAACTAGCCTAAAATTGATGTCGTCTCATTTTTTAGATCGAAAAAAGGAGACAGCAACATTTTTACACTAGTTTAGTCTAAGTTTTGTGGCAACAGAATCACTACCATTTACATACTGCCTCGCTTCGCTCGGGAGTATAATCAACCTCGTGTAGAATGGGGTGGTTTGGTACTTTGTTTATTATACTTACTTATAATCTTAATAGCCTTGATAGTTTCAGAAGTTTTACCGCAATTGATGTCCTTCGGTATAACATCAAGTAACATACAAAAAAGTTTTCTATACAAAAGATTTCAACGCGCACCTTTAACTAAGTAACTTTTGTGGAGGTTCCACTTTGGCTTACACGTTTGTAACAGTGTTGGTTATACATTATTGAACAAGCGAGCGAAGTGTCTCTGCATCAACTACTAGCAAAAGTATGGATTCTGTCAGAATGTACAGTACTTCCTTGACATCTCCACATATGTCGTATTTTACGACCGATCTGGACGAAACTTGGTGTACAGATTTTACGATTATATGGATTTTAGGATGATTGATATGGATTTATATGGATTAGGGCAAAAAGGGGCTATCGAATATATCCGCTTTAAGACATTTGATTTCGATAATATTTTTTAAATAGAAAGGAATTTTTAATTTATTCTCATAAAAAAATGGTAAAGCGGTAATGAGGATTTTCGCCATGACAAGCAAAATGGTTCTGCAAAATATAACAATAAGCACGAGAGCATTTACCGTACAGCGCCACCTATTGGAACATCTTTGTAACACTTCGAAAGTAAGATGTTTCGTCTTCGTGTGCTAGCAGTTTGCGCAGGTAAGAAATCAATTTTATAGATGGCGCTAATGCTACCGAACATACGATTTTATTTCGAAGATTATGAATTTTTTGTAGTAGTAAAAGTTAAGAGCTCGCGATGTCTACTGTTCGTAGAAGTGCTGGTATTATCATATCAGCAATTAAAAATAAAATCATATTTCTTAAATTTTCATTATATTCATTCCCAGTTCAGCTCTGGACTTCGAACGTATTTTACCTCTTCCCACAGAATTGTCAGTTCTCAGTGGTTGGCAAAGAGATGATTTTATCCTGCATCATAATCTCGCCAATAAGAGCAGCTTCGTTTGTCGTAAGCTGCCTTGCCACAAACTGTTCCTTTAACTTCACACGATTACTTACAACCGGTCCAACGAGAGGATTTCTCCCAGGGGTTCCGTGATCCGACGGATCAGAGGATAATCTAAATTATGTCAATAATAAACTAAAAACTTGTTACGTAGCCTTAGGGGGGGGGGGGGGGGTGAGTCTATTTGACGTTAGACACGAAACGTGATCGTGAAGTGTTATTTTGTTGGTATTTGCGTAGTTCCCTGCCCGCACGATAGAGGCGCTGTACCAAATCCTCTAGAGAAACAGGAGATGAAACGATCACGAGACTGAAGTAGAATTAAAAAGCAGGGCAATGACCATGGTTTTTGATTCACGCATAAGTAATTTAGTGTGATTTAAAAACTATAAACTGACTTCATTTTTCTGAATACTGATAAAATACAGTCCGATGACGGATGGATCACCGATCCTGGACTGCGATTATTTTGTTAGGGTTTTGTACACAAAGGCTCCTAACATAAATTCCATTATTAAGTCTACAAGGTATCTGTCTGTCTGTTCGTCTGTCTGTCAGAGGGTTCTATTTTATCAGTATCCAGGAATTTGTTTATTGTTTTTTAAAACACTTTATTCTTCGTTTTGTTTTTTCACCAAATATATTTTTACTAAAATATTTCAGACTACATTATGTCCAAAAACAACGCCATGCACAAAACTCTAAACTTAAAATAAAAAAAAAAGTAAATATTTCATCAGCTCCGTTAAGTCTGCAGACAACATACAAACTCTTTAGTTAGATATAATATTCGCCGTACAGGTTGGTAATGATAATGAAAGGTCTACATTCTTTAACAATACTTAACTAACTCAAAGGGCCGTGTTAAAATAACAACAAAGCGCCTGTTGCTACAATGTTGCTAAGTAACGGTGTGGTAGGTACTTGTTTTATCAAGGAACCCTGCTAAACGAGTTACCAGGGGTGGATCAAGCAAAAAGAGGTGTTGAAGTGGATATTTTATGCTTGCAAACCAGCTACAGATAGGCTTAGTTAGATCCCTCAACGCTATACGGACAGAACTTTGTTTATCATTTACTAACTTATGTGTACGAAATTTCAGCCCAATCCAGTCAGTAGTTTTGGCGTTTACTTTGGCCAAACATATTTACAACGGCACAACTCACACTCACAACTTTCGCCTTTACAATATTAGTACCTGTGATAGGATAGGATGCCTATTAATAATGCACGAACGGAAAATATTAAAAAGATGACATTTATTCAATAAAAGTTGCTCTGTCTGTATAGCGATAGCGCCTGACCGAACATTGCTTTCAACCATTGCAAACCTTTGCTAACACTGTTTCAAGTTTCTATGTGTTCGGCTTCATTTAATTTAATTTTCTCCATTTAGGACAAACAATTGCTGATCTCCCTGAGAATTCTTATGCAATAGCAACCAATAGGCAGTGAAAGTCAAAATAAAGTTCCATTTTCTTTCGTTTCCCCAAAATGTTGGAGAGACTCTACGCGGCGATGATTTCGTCGCAGTTTTTGAACGTTTGATGAACCTCAAATAAATCATGCTTTTTCATTTAAAATTCAGCATCACCTTGAACCACGTTAAGTAGATCTTTTGTTGTTAATAACATAAAAAAGTAAGGGCAAGTTCTTACAACAAAATAAAGCTGGAGCAGATTACTGTTAAAGGCCATAATTAATACAATAGATAGATTTTTTATTAAACATAGACACCCGGAACAAATATCGCAGATCGTACAAAGGATAGGCATAGGATTTCGCGTCTATGGAGTGGGACAGAGCAGAGCAACACAAGGCCAAACATCAAGTTTCTGCTTATGCTGCATCTATGAATTAGGACATAATTAAAAGAAAATACATATTAATTAGGTACCATGCTTATTCTCAACATCTTTTCTGTTTTTATTGAAAATTGAAGGTATTATTAAAAATTGAGGTAACTTAGCGACTTTTTTCTGTCGTGTTTTCGAAACATATGAACGACAGAATAAGTCCTAAGACCTTAAATCTAAAAGTTAAATATTCAGTGGTTTGAAAGATATGGACGTCCGGCGGAGTTGATTTGAGGTTGTATACCATACAGGCCCATAAACGGCTGAACTAATCTTATTGAAATTTAGCCTGGAAGTAGACGGTATTCCGACGAAGAACATAAGTTACTTTATTTCCGAAAAAGCGCGTGCGAATCCTTGTGTAAAAGCTAGTAGTCTGATAAAAGTATAGTTAGTAATGGGGCCTAACGCGAGATGATGGTAAAAGGCCTGACGGTATGACTCTGATTCCTTGGAAGATGTGTCGGCCTTTAGTTTGGGATGCTACGTGTGTAGATAGATACCCTAGCACCTTCTCATCTTGCAGGGACATCAGTAAGGGCCGGCTCCGCAGCAACATCAGCGGAGTTGCTCAAACTGCGAAAATACGCTAATCTTGACAGAGGTTATCTATTTGAGCCGTTTGAGGTGGAAACCCTAGTTCCTTGGGGGACCCCATAAGGAACTAGGGCACACGGATCTTACAAAACTACTAATAGAGTCCACAGGTGATCGGAATGCTGGTTTTCATTTCTGTCAACGAATTAGCATTGCCATTCAAAGTGGCAATGCTGCCAGCATTCTGGGCAATCTGCCTTCTGGTGACGGCTTAGATTTTTAGTAAATAGATGTAAGTGTAAATATTAGGTAGTTGTAATTATTTTTTGCTGTTATAAATGAATAATGAAATGTTCTAAAATTAATATTAAAAAAAAAAGTTAGTGATATCTATCAGTACGCAACATGCCCGCTTCGCTGATGATGTTGGCAATGTTTACAAATAAGGTACTGCTCTAAGGTCCACTGACCTCCCCCTCTAGCTTGTTTTATGTCTGCTGATCACACCTAAATAAATCGCCTATTCCCGATTGTCCCTACCCCCTGCGTTCCTACTAGGAACAATCGGGAAAAAAATCCCCGATTGTTACTACTAGGAACAACCGGGAAAAAAATATTCCCGATTGTTCCTACCTCCTCTAAACGTTTATTTTATTTATTTTATTATAAATATAGCTGGATGATCCACACACCATCATCTAGCGGCTAGTGGCTGGTTCTAGCCCAAAAGTTACCACAGCTTGTGTTATAGGTACCTACTAGATAACTGAAATACTTAAGAGGGCGCATTGTGCGACATTTTGTGAAAAGGATAGGCATAGAATTTCGCGTTCATAGTTCATAGAGCATGAGTTTTTGGTACGCCGCAAGTGCAAAAATGGTATTTTTGTTTATTTACAAGAAAACTACACAACTTATGGAAAAAACTATCTGAAGGTACCAAGTTATAAGTAATATAATAACCTACGAATCAAAACATTAGTCATTTCAATAGACCGCCGGGTTCCTTCCTTAGATCTCGTTCCAAATTATGTGCAAAACACTGATTTCCATGATTATTTTTATCGTATTCGTTTTGCTGTTTTTTTACTGTTCGTGCTTTCACGTTGGTGGGACTGAAAAAAAAATGTGGAAGTCTATGTAATTCGAGATTTTAACCACGGGAATCCCGTGAGTACTGGGGTCTAGTCCTAGTGTGACGAGCAAACACGCTAGGTGCGCCTCTTAACACATAAGTACGTAATAGTTATTTTTATAATATTTTTCAAATGATTTTTCCTAGAACAAATATCTGTAGATCGTGAAAATATTTGTCCCAAGGCGGGAATCGAAACTGCAACCATCTACCTCGTAGGCGGACCTTCACCCACTAAGCCATTGAGCTCGCCACATAACTTAGTAACTAACCTTCCTAGTAGGTATATTACTTGACGACTCCCTCCAGAAAATGAAAACTTCTGCAATAGATTAGCTAATTAAGTTGGTTGACTACTAGTGGTATGTACTAGTGGTGTAGTTTTAATCATTTTGTCAGTGTGGCTTTACGACCGACGAAAAACAAAAAAGAAGGAGGTTCTATGCTCGGCTGTAGCTATGTGGTATGATCACTCTTGAGCGATAAGACCGCCAATTGTCACTTTTTGTTTATGTGTTTCATTTGTAAATAATTTTTAGCTTAAATGTGCAATAAACATATTTTCTATCTATCTATGTATTTCATGTATACTTGTCGATTACTCCGACTACCGCGGAGCAATTATGAAAATTCTTTAGTTGTACGGAGAATGATCCCGAGATGATCCCGAGATGAATTTTATTCTCTAGGGATAAGTATTTGTCCCGAAAATTTTGAAAAAACACTCTAAATACTAAGGAATTTAAAGACGGCTTTAATTTTTTTTCAAAAGCATCAAATTATCATCTGATTCAGACAAAAATGTTATTGGAGGCAGCTCCAACTAAAGAAATAAACTAAACCGCAATTTATAAAAAATCAGTAAATAATTTGACAACATCAAAAAAGTTGATTTTTTGATATTTTATAAAGTTAGACTAAAAATTGATTATTTTTACTAAGTAAGAAAGTAGATATTTTGTATACCTATTTACTTGAGTTGATTGTCTGATATTTTATAATCGTTTTTCTATTTTTTTGTACGTACCCTTGTACCAAAGTTTTTGCTTTTGTAGATACGATGAAAAAATATTTATTATTTTTTGTAAATATATACTGAATAACAATAACACTAATCGTCTGTGATATACCTACTTCAATTGTTGTATTTTGAATACCTATTATAAAAATGAATGATTGTGATTTGTTGCAAAAAGCTTTATTGTTAGGTATGTAGGTACTTACTTCCTTGTAATTACATAGGTATTTCTGATTGTCCGTTTTATTATAATAATTCCAAAAGTAAAACCACTTTAATTTGTTTTGATAAAACTAATTTTATTTTAATAAACACACAAATTACATCACTTGAGCATTTTATTACTGACTGTACCTCATATCATTTATCTTGTTTTGGGATTCGTTTATGAGTGGTATGTGTTAGGAATAGAATTTAATGAGGACAATAAACAAATACCATTTGGTATTAGATTTTTGGTATTAGAAAGGAATAGATCATTCCATGTTAAGAAGTAAATTAAAAAAAGATAATACCTGTGGTCATCTTACTGTGTTCGATGAGACCGGATATAACATTGAGCGAGGCTGTCCTGCCTTACAATTACGTTGAAAACTTGAAAATATCCGTCATTATTATATTATCATTATATTATCGCTACTATTTATTACCCATGCTCGGAGTTTCTCTGAAGGATAGGATTCGCAACGAATACATCCGACAGAGAACTAAGGTTATCGACATAGCTCAAAGGATTAGCAAGCTGAAGTGGCAATGAAGAACCGACAACCGCTGGGGCAAACGTGTTCTTGAGTGGAGACCGCGACTCGGCAAACGTAGTGTAGGACGCCCTCCGACCAGGTGGGATGACGATTTGCGAAAGACTGCTAGCAGATGCTGGATGCGGCAAACTGAAGACAGGGCGCTATGGCACTCATTAGGGGAGGCCTATGTTCAGCAGTGGACTGGTATTGGCTGATGATGATGATGATTTGTTGCCCATTGCTTTACTCATTCGACCGTGATTGTAAGTGTCCTTTGAGATCTACTCTTTTAAATGGCGTCAGTTCACGACTTTTTTTCTTATCTCATCTTCTTTTTTTCTTATAATCGCCTTTTAGTTTATGCTATGACAAGTTCAATTCTACCGTGTTACCAAGATAATTTCGATTCGGGGCAGTGGTCCAACTGCTCTGTCCAACTAGTTGGACTACGGGCCTTTACTAGGGGCCGTGGTCCAACTATCTTTGCAGTTGGACCACGGCACCGTAGTAGAGTTCCCAGGTCCAATTGAAATAATTTCAAATAATACAACTGCAATCACAACCTGACTTGGAGAAAACCAGAGTAATGTAGGTGTTATTTGGTACTCAGATATGATCTAAAGAGGGTCGTTGTGCTCAGTGTTACCACTGTTACCGGCTGAAAAAATATTAGAAGGATGGAATTACATAAAATATGAATTGAATTTCATAGTTTGGAAAAAACTTCAAATTCAAGTTGTAAACTAAGGTATCTGGCGCAGCGCATCAGCATTACACCATACAGAGGGGCAATGCAGCCAGTGTCTTGGGCACTATTCTGACTGGCATTAATATGGATCAGTTGAGCTTCCTGTAGATTGTTTGCAACAGTCTGCAATTCGCTCTAATGTTTCAATTATAAATAATAGTTTTATTTTAATTCTATTACTTGATTGTAGTTTTCTTTCATATTAAAGTTATAAACAGTTTTTTAAGTTTGTGACCAAAATATTCTAATTCATATACTCGAGGGGCTATGAATATTTTCATGCGACCAATCGGGATCAGTCTCTATCTATAAGACAACATATATATAACAACATATATACAACAACAAAAGAATCATCCAAATTGGTCCAAAATTGACGAAGAAATCGATATAAATCGATCATATATAAAAAACTTAACAACAGAACATAAGACCTTTATTTGAAGTCGGTTAAAAAACCATTACGATTCAGCTATTCTTTTTTACCTTTACCCTATAATGACCAGAAAGGTCACTTTACCCTATTATTGTTGTTTAATTAGACGACTCGTAAATGTCAGATAACACGAACTTTTTAAATGTCTGAATTCATTAGCGTAACGGAAAAACGACCTTAACTACAAATATACCCAGAACCCAGTCAACAATAATAATAAAACAATTTCCATAATAGTTATTTATCGTTACGTTATAAAAAAATAGGAATTTTAATTTTTATAAAACAAAATAATAGTATTTAAGGTAAGTGTCCACTAAGTACATAGCACTATAACACCAGTTAAGCGATTGTTTTTTTACATATGTATTTACTATCTACTAGAATCTACTAGGAGGTAGCAATGTCTTTGGAGGTAGCGTATTGAAAAGTATCGAATCGATTATTGAAAAGTTCATATTAAATAAAAGTAGTGAGATAGAATTCAGTGTTTTTGGTAAATAATTACAACATTTATTAAGAAAATTACAATTACAGAATATCTACATATCTATCTGTAGATATTAGGAGTGCACCAGGACCCCAAGGATCTAGGGCTTCCACCCCAAACGGCTCAAATAGGTAACCTCGGTCAAGATTCCGCTAATGTTGCTGCGGGGCGGCCTTTATTGATATCCTTGCGAGAAGAAAAGGTGCGAGGGTACCTACACACGTTGCATCCCAAACTAAAAGCCTTCCAAGAAATCTTATTAAGTGAATTAGCGTAATATCTAATTATTTTTAAGTCTAAAACTAGTACCTATTTACAGTTGAAACAATTAAGCTAACTGCAAACTATTGCAAATAATCTACAGGTAGCTCAACTGATCCTTATGAATACCAGTCGGAAGCGTGCCCAAGACGCTGGCTGGCTGGCTGCATTGCCTCGCTGTATGACTGTATGATACACCAGCTCGGACGTCACGCGTCGCTTCGACCAGACGCTTAGATATTTTAAAAGGGGGCTCCAATGGGAGCAAATGCGTAGGGTCTGTCATGATCTGCATATTTGCGCCTTTTGAGATCTTCGACCAAATCTGTCGCCGCACCAGTCCTCGCGGAAGTCCTAGGAAGATGGGAGGCCGCGAGAGTGTCGACGCATGGAAGGAAAAATCCACGTCAAGGAAATAAAATAAATATAAAATACACGTCCTTATTACAATAATGCTGCTGTATAAAGGCTTTTGCCAAAACAAACTAAATGAAAGCTAGACGTGTTGCGTCGCGTACAAATTGGTATAAACACCAACGTCATAGTAAAATAATATCTATTGGACATTGGCCAACCAAATCATAAATCAGTGGAGTCGTAATTAATGTTTCGAGTCCGTACTGTAAGCTGCTTCCCATTCCTCCGGCTAATCAACCCAACAATTACTACACATTGCGCATCGAGTAGATCCTCAACTTACCACCTAATCCAGTCTAAGCAACATATCTGCGCCCGAGTCGATGTCAATGAATTCTACTTATTTTATCGCTAACCTGTTATACCCTAGCAAGAATTCCTACAGCCTAGCAACTGCAAGACGTGTTAGAAACTATTGCTGAACTGCAAAGTTGCGTTTCGCGTGCTCGAGACTTCTTATAAGCTCCCAGGGACATCCATCGCTGTATATACGAATAAGGTTTTTAAGGGTTTGTGTTAAGGTTTGGGTTACAGTGCGGAGAGTGCAAGGTTTTCTTGGAGTGCAACGCCTTGCATGCTGCAGGGAACCGGTTTCTAATCGCATCTCTGCGGTCGATGAGAAAAAGTTAGAATAAGTGCAATTCATGCCTGTTGGAGGCGCGTAGTCGTGATGAAGTTCCAAGTTTATGGCTGTTTTAATAGTTTTCGATTGAAAATACGAATGATTGGCTAGAAAATATATTTTATTTCAAGCTATAAACACACATACAGCAAAATTTATATTGCTTCTTGAAGTTTACGTGTTCAAAGAAGACCTAGGTACAAAGCTCATCCGAAAAAGCTTAATCTAACCTACAATATCCGCTCAGGCTCCAGCTCAGGCTAACATGCAAACCTAGAATTCCCTCATTAGGTTGAATAAAACCGAGTTTATTCAGGTTTGTTCTCATCGGAAAGGTCTAAACTCGATAATCCTAATGAATTCGTTCCAACCCAGCGCACCGCACGGTGTATGCACTTTCGCCTGGCGAGACGGTAGAGCTGGCCGGCACACCCATCAGTGGCGAAGACCGGACAACAAAACTTATTCGTAAACATCATTGTTATTTTCATCCAGTGTAGCCATGCAGTCAAGGTAGAGTACGTTCTCCAAAAAACACCAATCTTGGTCGAAAAGTGTGGTTTGGCCGTTTCAGACCAGTGATACAGATTAGGTAATGTCACTCCAGTGACTTGAATACTTACTGTAAATGGGAGTCACCTAGGGTCTACCAACAATATCTGATGAGAACCCCAATGGCACACAAGTATTTTAATTTAAGTTTTCTTTAGATCTCTCTATTTCGAAAATGAACACTATTTTTTGTTTTTTTTGGGCTGCATAAGATATCGCAGTCAACGTCTTGACCTAGTGAGTCTTGGCATTTACATGCAACGTTTGTAAAGTTTTTTTTAAGGTTAGCTTACTTCCACTGCCTAGGAAAGAGACATTTTCAACCTTTTTAGCCTTAGGTACATCACTGTACCATATTTGGATACTTATAGGTGATATTTTCGTTCGACCGATTTTCGTAGTTTTTACACGACTGTTCAGTAACCGGAAGTGACAAAAGCCGGATGTGTCCCCTCCCTCACCCTCGGCATTTCTCTCCAAGGACACGGAACCTGTCCGCCCGACGGGCCTTGGCCGTTTTTAGGCAACCTGCAGCAACCAGGAATGCAGGAGCTCGGGTGTCGGAGGAATATGGCAAACCTTGCGTTTAGTGAAATAATGCACATGAGAGCAGAAGCATTACTAAATCATGAATCTTTACGACTTGTTAAATGGTTTATAAAAAAAGCTAAACCTTTTTTGAATAAAAGAATTCGTTGATTGTGTGAAACCTCTCACGCATACCTAGTCCTACGAGTCTATATGCGACAATACTACCTATTGCAGAGCAAAGTGATTATTTTAGCAGAATATGTCCAGTTTGTCTAAGTATTTCATCTTGTGCGTTCTGATTTCCACAAGAAATGAAATATCGCGTTTGCCGCGATGACGTGATTTTCTCGCACTGCTCCAAATATCGGAATGAAAATGGAAAGCCTTTAAGTTCTATCCAACAGGCTGCATAATATAAGGTTTGCTTACTATCAGTTTTGCTAGACCGAATATAAACAAATGCAAATAAACAGTAATAAATCATGTTTTGTAGGCCATGGCCCATGGGGCTAGGGCAGCATTATTAATTCATTGCTTGTTTTCATGGTTTCCATACTTTTTTCATATTTTGTTATGCTCCATTGGTTTTACTAATTTATACAGTGAAATCAGTGAGCTGGCAACATCATACGAGAAAGTGAAGCTGTTCTGCTGAAAATAAAATAAAATAAAGTATGGCAAAGTTATAGCAAAGAATCACAATCTAAATGTTGCCTATCTAAGTCGACGCAGTGTCATATTCGATATTTTTTGTTCTTCTATAAGATCTATACAATGATTTTACGTTTTTACGGCCTAGTAAAAACGAGGAATCTATTTAATGATGCGAGAAGCGAGATCCCTCAGAAAAGCCTGGACAGAAAGTCTTGAAGCCTGTAGATCAAACGTCTTATATTATTGACAATTATCAGCCGCGTGCGACAACCTACCTGCTGACGGCAATAAGAAACAGCGTCCCCTACATTGCAGTGCAGGCAAGTCTACCACCACATTCCTCTTCTCATCTCCTCGCACCTAGATGCCAAAACCTGGCATGCGCTGCTGAAGATAAAGCAGAAAATCCCGTGGAAGGTCTTGTTGGTTACGCTATCTGGTTTTGAAGGGTGTACTGGTCAATAACTGCGATGAAAGAAGCAAAAACACCCTCAGTCAGGCGGCATTCTTGCGGCCAGCGTTAGGTCCTTTCTAAACAGTGGTTAGATTCCTTCAAAGTCCTGTTTTGTGCATAGACAGGAATGTTTTAATCGATACACATAAAAATAACACGACTTTGCCATCTTAGGTCTTTTAGTACGAAGTAACCTGCTAAGTAATTAAATCAATAAATTGCGTTCACGAAATTATTTCTAAAATAAATGACAACTTAAAAGAGAAAATGTAACATACATAAAGCTTCTCTTTATGGGCAACCTTATAAAATAAGTAGGTAACCATTTGTATAAAAGAAATAGAAAGATCGTTTTGAAGAATTGAAAATAATGGAAATGACTTCGTATGAAATAAATACTTAAAGTAAAAACCAAAGGTGCATTTAAAATAAGGTGAGAAACGAATCAAACAATCTCTCAGTTATCATAAATTTATACCTATACTTTATCTTAGACAATTTAACCCGCTGTCAATACTTTATATAAAAGCCATCTTTTATAGCAAGTTCTGACATAAATGCTCTACTAAAGCCAATTACAATAAAAATGTTCTTTTATGTCACTCCTAGATGCTCGTCTAACAAAAACAGGAATGCTAAAAAGAAAAAGAAAATGCAAGATATGGCGTGCACACAGTTTTTCCTATCGCGTCTAGTACCCAATTTAATCCGGTATCTAACTTACCCAGGTCTAAGACCTTAGACCACAATTACACAGAAAGCAGGGCCAAGTCTAATCTGGTATTGCTCAAAAGTTCACGATCTCATTGTTAAATTTGCACATATTATATGTCAGTGACTAGCTTCTGCCCGCGATGCTGGAAGCGTTTTTAGGATCTAAAGTAGCAAAGTAGCGTGTAAAGTTTTAGCTCGACCCAGTAGTTTTGGCGTTGTTTTAGAATAAAATTATCATGATGAAACACAAGAAATTTTTTATGTTTACACTTTGTAGGTGCATACCTACTAACTAAGCCCGTATTATAAAAGCTTGCTCAGTCATAACTATACTTGAGAGACGCACATGTCTTAGAAAAGCGTTACTCTAGGATAGATCGATGACTGAGCAGCTTTGACATAAGATTTTTTCACAAGCATCTTAATTTTTTTTTATAAAGAAGCGTTTATACAAACTGCGGTGTCGCCTGTTCCAGAGTGTCCTAGATATCTTTTCCAATTATTTCGTATTAAAAGTCCCAACATTAGTTTTCCCCTGAAATCTGCTTCTTATGTGAATATGGCCTAAGACGAATGGCTCAGTCCGTCCATATAAGGCCTATGTCAATTTATTGAACGCACTCGATAGGCTGCGTTCCCGCGCATTCGATCCAAGATGGCGAGCATCGCAGTCTTTTTTCTCCTCTTTATCATGTTTTAAAATAATATATTTCTGTTTATTATTAGTTTGGAAAAGAGACTTTTATGGAAGTGTTCATCAGTTTGACGTATCGATGTTTGCGTGAGGCAAAACTATCCATTAGTTCAATGAAGGCATTGTAAAAAGCCTTTCTTTATGAAAGTCTGGGTAGCTTCTTTAATTAAGAAATGTAACCAATCCAATACCAACCAAACCAACTAAAAGTAAGTTCTAGCAGGTTACTTCTTACTTTCTAAGTAAGAGTTACCTACTCCCGAAATTAAGACGAGTTACCTCAATCATCGAAATCGGTTGTGCCGTTTTGTTGCTTTGTTTAGAGAATCCCAGGTCTGTGGTCTGCGGTCTGTCCAATGGTGACAATAATATCTAAAGTTCTAGGCACATTATTAAGTACGAGTTGTCTGAATTGAGAAATAAATAAAAACTTATATAGGTACTATATGTGATTTTGACCTCTAATCGTAAGTAGGTACCTAATCGTATCAAACTAGCGCCGCCACCTATTTCATATTATGACTAAAAATATATTTTGGTGGCCACCAAGGGCAAAATCGATTCTCTACCTAACGTAATTAGAATAAAACTATTACAGCATTGCAGACGGCATGCATTACGGCATTAAAAAAAGCTTATTATAGGTATCTCAAACTGTGTGATGGATTTTTGAAATTTCTTATGTTGAGCGGAATTATAAAATAAAATAGGTGGCGTCGCTAGTTTGAGACGTATAGCGCCTTAACTCGGTATAGGGAAAGTTCCAACTGTCGAAACAACTAACACCTCGACCAATGACCCACTAGATAAGCACAATGGTTCAAAAAGGAGCATGGTATCTAAAGCCGTAGGTGTGGTCGCGACAATACGTGCTAAGTTCGTGCGACTCGCTATCCCATCGTAAACATTTTTTACTAAAATCTGCTAAGAGTGAGTAATGCTTAAAGTATGTATCAGTGTTCCGTAGGCTAGCTCTCAACCAATGCTCAACATGCGTCTCCCAGACAAGGAGGTGGGGGTTGCCATAACAACCACACTTGGTACGTGGTGATGTCAGAGTAATTGTTCGAAATACTTAGAAGTAAGCTTGCTGCCCTCCTTCTCGTAAGTTTTCTTAGTCGGCTCTTACGACATCTTGGGGTTGAACTGGAGCGGTCGATTCTTACACCGGGAACACCAAGGCGTCCGTTGGTCTAACTAAAGATTCTAAAAATCGATCATAAATCCATGTCTTATCAATTACCATAATTTTGATTTAGGTCTCTGGTATTTTTTTGCAAATTTTATTCTATGCTTTTTTCGCTGACCTGTTATCTACCTAGGTATGCATTATTTTTTCAAGTAACTTTCAAACTAGCTATCCTAGTACAATGTAAAAGTTCTTAAAAATAACACTTATAGGCTAGATATTAGGGTCCGTTAGGGTGCCATACATCTTGAAAGGTAGATAAGCTAGCTAATCACTCAAATATGTACCAAAAATAGTAATGTTAATTTCTTTAAACATTGCACAGATTAAGTACGTATTTAAATCCAGTTGACGTAAGTTATATTAATGTATAAATGTTATTAAGTACGTACTTAGTAGGTTTTTTTAATAGTAGCTACCTACTGCTCTTTTTTTAACCCGTCTGAAAAACACTAATAAAGTATTGGGTACTTTTTGTTTCTTTTTTCAGCTACAACACATTTCATTTCAACTGCCCAGGAAATGCATTATGAGTTTTGTTCACATGTGTTTTGATCTGCTATTTTGTTCACACTGAACTCTGAATCAGCCGTTCGCAATGCAGTCCTTATGAATTATTGAAGAGAACAAATTATACGTAGGTATGTACATGTACCTTCAGAAAATACTTGATTTGTGCTGTTTCTAAATTATTTATTCAATTTTACTTAACAAAAGGAACAGCTAACTTATGAGCACTTAGCCTGAGACATAGCAATGTTTATGAGACAAGCTTATTGTATGTACTATTTTTATTTTTAACGTGCTAGGTGTTTTGTTTCCTATTTTTATGGTAGTGGTAGGCTTGGACTTGAAGCTCAGTAAGATGAGAATGGCACAGTGTGCCTGAATAAATAGTTTCAATGCGGCTTGAATTTGAAATGTTTCGTAGTGTGAGTTGGGTCGTTTTAAATATTCAACTTTGCTATGCTCCTTTTTCATATTTTACGCAATAGAAAACGCAACGACTTGATTCGTAGCAACGTTAAAGTAAAGGCAGGTCACCTCGCCTCAATCTCGCTGGACCACGAGAGTCCTGAAATGGAAACTGAGCAAACTCTCGAGGACCAAGTTGGCTGTCGAATCGCTGGGTAGACTCGCGAGATCGCGAGGACTGGAGCAGAATGGAAGAGATCTTTACCGAGATACATTTTTGGAAGGTACCTGCTACGATCAAAAGAGGATCATAAGGTCCAACTATGATGATTAACTATTTCATGTTCCTAATCTTACATACACATCCATCATAATAACAAAACCAAGTCAAATATGGTCAACGTTGATGTAACTGCTTCAATTCGGTAGAGGACCTATTAACGATCATGTTATTTGAAAGTTGCAGGACGCCACCGCATGGGGTCGCTGTTTTTCAGACCCCACATACCCGTCCCTAAATGCCTACGCTCCTTGCTCGCGGACAACACAGGGCTGAATTGAGGGTGATGGGCTTTACAATAACCGCAGTGATTCATTTTAAGTGATCACAAATGATGGAGTTAGGGAAGAGGATTGACCAACTTTGAGACGGTTGCGCTAGTTAAATTAACCCTGGAAATGCATGCAACTAGCATGAGATAGAGGTAAATCACACACATCATACACATATCTAAAGTAAAATGTCAAAGAACCTTGACATTGAAGAAGTCTAGGTTTTCAAATGCGTAAAAGTAAACCACTTTCACAAAGGTCTTTAATAAAAATAATACATTAATTTAATGTCTGACATAATGGTCTACATTTCACCTAAAACAAACAAATTTCACAGCACAAAAGTATACCCTTTTTATTTCGATCGATTACAGGGACGACAGTAATTCTTTGGCATATTATTTAATTACTATATAATTTTGGAGCTGTCAAATTTGATCAGTTTTGTTTTTATGCCATCTAAAATGACACAAATGTTAAATAGAGAAGTAGTAGTTCTGTATTCAATGCTTACCTAGACAATGTCCAGTTGTGCCGTTGCCCCTCAGCGCAAGTTCTGATTACGTTCCCCACGTCCTGTCTTAGGACCAGTCTTGCTTATTAGAAGTTATTAAAGGGTGTTTTTTGCTTCCAGATTGCGCTTGCGTCGCTAATTGCGGTGGGAAAGAGTTGCTTACGCGCAGAACATGACATTTCTAGAAATAATGTCATTTTTGTCGAGTTGCAAGATTATCGGTATTAATGAACGACCTGAGAAAAAAAGCGGTGTTGAAAATTAATAATAAAAATGTATAACTTACTTACGTATAGACCACAGTTAGGCTGAAGAAGGTCTATATGAGCTTCTGCCCACGGCTTTACTCGCATGGTATGTAGGTACTGTAGGTAGGCGACGACCGATGTAGAAAGGGAAAGAAACGAAAATCAAAAATGGTTTATGTATACTGCACAACTCAAACTAAGGAATAGGCAAATGAAGGCAGCATGGAAACCCTACTTGATAATGTCAGGCTCCTTGACGCTTCAGGAACCTGCATTAGATTATACATATTAGTTGCCTACCTCCTCCGGTTCTACTTGTTCCTGTCGACGCTAGATTATGATCTTAGACATAGTTAACGCATTCACTGCCAAACCTCGGCGGTGCACACGGACACGTTTGTCCGGGGCCGTGGAAGTGTTAATGCTTTTGTTTTACAGTTTATATTTCTAGGTCTGATTTTGAACATATTTGCAAATTGTCAAACCTCTAACTCTATACATACAGCACAGTATTGAGTTGGAGTGTAGAAAAAAATCAAAGTAGCAGATCCGAGTCAGTTGGTCCTGCGCCTAACCTCTGCCCGATCGTGTCGATCTACCATCACATCGGATTATGAGAGTGAGGGAATAGTGAGTGTACCTGTGTTTGCACGCACACGTACACTATAACGTCATGTCCTGCGAACAGAAAATGTCGAAATTCGGCTAGAAAGACATTAGTTTAAATTATACAGAGTTTTAATTTATACCCATCTCAGTATTTGAAATCAGAGGAGAAGGCACCGCAAAAAAAAAATCTAACTTCTCTGTGCTTCATCTCGAGTTAATTAGTTTAACTTGGTAATAGGTTTCAATAAACGATTTTAAACCGAATTCAAAAATACGGTTCCTTCTTAATACTGTAGCATTTTTTTCTAATTTTGCTCAAATCACTGAGTATTCGGATTAATTTCCATTATCTACTAGAAGGGTGTTCTTTAATCACGTTTGATAAATCTAGGAAAAACAAACCCTCGTTCTTCAGGCGGGTAAAAACGTGGCTCGGGTATCGTAGCTCTACTAGCGACTTGAAACTAAGGGATATTCCCAACGTCTCACGTGAGATGTGCTCAGTCGCAACGTCTCACGAATAGTCTTCCCAACGTGTCACGTA
This sequence comes from Eupithecia vulgata, assembly GCA_946478455.1. Taxonomy (NCBI): domain Eukaryota; kingdom Metazoa; phylum Arthropoda; class Insecta; order Lepidoptera; family Geometridae; genus Eupithecia; species Eupithecia vulgata. The sequence continues at coordinate 1,521,503 of OX297869.1, read as the reverse complement.
AGACGTTGCCTAATCTCAGCGTCTCACGAAAAGTCAGAAAGCTTTTTTATAGGTATATTAATGTACAAACTCTATTGATCATGATTTTTAAGAGTTGAGCTAAATCTAGATTATTTGCAGTCTGCTTAGCTCAACTACTTAAATTGAAAGAAAAAAAAGAAGAAAAAAAACCTAAATACCTAGTGTCTTTTCTTTGGATTATTAATACAAACGTTCACGAGCAACCACGACCAATGAGGAATTTCATAGTTTTGTTCATAATTCATATATTTTATTCGACCGCCGCCAGTCCACAGCGTAATTATGGTTTTGCTTTACATTACATAGGTATTACAGAGGTACATACCTATTTACATAGCTCTGAACTAGGACCGACTTTGAACTTGGCTTCGTTCGAGATGGGATGTATTTATACCGAATTGTAACCAAGTGCATAATTATTACGAGCTGGGGTAAAAGGGACAATAAGATAAGATTTACGAAAAGCCAAAAAAAGGTTAGGTTAGGATGTAAGGTTTCGTTTGTTTCATAAACGTAAACCAATAATAATATTTAGTTAGGTCTATGGTTTCGGATTTTAAACACTTTTTATTGTTCTAAATTCTATTTGTCTATGTTTTTATTTTGTAACTAATTCTGACTCTAGTTTTTTTGTCAAATCAGACTGTCAATTCAATAAAAACTTGTTTCACTCTTGATTTTTCCTGTAAGTTTGTATTTTTTGGTTTTTGTTCAATCTACTTTTTCGGTCTTACTAGGCTGTAGGTAAATGTCTTGTAGTGAAATATTTTTTATCATGGAACTATTTTTTTAATCGTTATTAGACCATCGTTTGACCACAATCTCACCTGAAGGCAAGTGAAGATGTAGCCGACAATGTATCACAAAGTTCTGTAAGATTCTGAAGATTCACTAGAAAAATACAACATTTTGTTCCAATTCCATGTCAAGTAAAATTCAAAATTCAAAGTGCTTTATTTTCTTTAGACCTTACAGGACTCTTGGACACGTCACAAAAACTCAGATTACATAAGGAAAACTAGGAAATAAAGTGATCAAGAAATCTTTACCTTGTTAGAATGTTAGTTTTCGAGTTGGAGCAAAACTCGTCCCAAGCTTTTTTATCGTCTAGCTAGATAATCTGATATTTTATAGTAGGTAAGCCTTTTTACCAAGGATATGTTTGACAATTTGTTTGAATTTACTTATTGATAATTTTTGCAACTCGCTTGGAGTTTTGTTGTAGAAGCGTATACATTGTCCTTTAAAAGATACATTAATCTTGTGTAGCCTAGTTGTGGGCACAGCGAGTTTATTATTATTTCTAGTATTTAAATTATGTATATCGCTATTTTTGGGGAACCGATTGATATTCTTATGAGTGCACAACAAGTTTTCATAAATATATTGACATGGTACTGTCATTATGTTTATTTCTTTAAATTTATCACGCAGGGATTCCCATATCATAGATTGCACAAACAGCCCTCTTCTGCAGCATAAATCGGTGTTAATATCTGCAGCGTTCCCCCACAGCAGTATACCATAAGACATAATACTATGGAGTATCTTATAAGAATCATGTTCGTCTTGTGTTCGTCAATGTGTTTATAGTAGTAGAAAAAGTCTTTGCAAAAAGCCTTAGGTATATAAAATATCTGATTATATGGAGGATAAAAAAGCTTGGGACGGGTTTTAATCCAACTGAAAAACAACTACTAACAGGCTAAAGGTTTCGTCGTCACTTCTCTACTTTATTTCACATACCAAGGCGACAGAAATCATAAAAACCACTTTCTTTCCTTGTCACCGTTAAATTTTATGTATAAAATTTGATTTGTCTTAGTGATTGTTTTGTAAGCCTGAAGAAATAAACGTTATTGAGTTTGAGTTTTAAGAATTTGACCTTTTCTACGTGTAGGGGTGTAGGTACCTATACGGAAATAAAGAGTTTTGATTTTGATTTCTAGGTAGGTAAGTACTCTACCTACACGGTGTGGTAGAGTAACCACTTTTATGTATAAAAAGTAGGCAAGACATGTTAAAAACTGAAATGTAGGTAGGTATAGTACATTCATACATACCAAACCTACATAGATGAAAAATTATAAAAATTTAGGCAACTCGACTCGACAAAAAGAATGGATCGTGTCCAAGAATCCTGAAGTCTACCTAAGATCTAAAACATCAAGAACTGAGCTTTTTGATCTAAACATGATATTTCTAATACAAATGTTACAAGACAGCCTGCACTGCAGCCAGTAATGTGTACTTAGGCTGCACGCACACAGCGGCACAGTTACGTGAGCGGACATAATAAAGGTGCACGCACACTGACGCAGGCAGGCCAACGTCCCTAACTCGACTCCACTATAGTCGTGTTTTATTTATACTTTCTTAGGACGGGACCCGGGGATATGGCTGTAATACTGGTTTGACGATGCTCCTCGTGTTTCAAAGAATTATTTGAGTTTTAACAAATGTTAGGTGTAGAATGTAGATATCTGTTGATATTTCAAACTTTATCAAGAAGATGGCAGAGGAAACTGCAAAAAAAAAGTCAATAGGTACATCATATTCATATCTATGGATTGTCCATAGATATGAAATACATTTTCATTTATAAAAGTATATACTTAGTATTATATGATGGTAAAAATATACCTAACTGAATTAAAAGAATTTGTTTTCTTTCTTGTCATGTTTTAGTCTTTATTAACACGCCTCCAGAACTCAACTCTTTATAGGTAGAAAGATAAGACAAGTAACAAAATGTACGTTGTATATTTATAATGATGGAATAAAATTAATATTAAAATATTGAATAATCATAGTTTTTTACTATTAATAATAGTTATTTATTTATTTCACTATACTGCACACAGTATATATACAGTATCCGTAGCCTATGCTGGCAAGGGAACTAATATCTAATTAAAACTTAAAAATATAGTTAAAAAACAAATATTTCTATGAAGGTTCCAAAAGCTTTTGAACTCCAACTTTAACTCTCCCTCCGTGATGTGAAAACAATGACACTTAAAACTTCGGTGCTTTCAAAAAATCACCTTTTTGTTCCCAACAAAATAAAAAGACACACAAGTGGCGTACTAATACCAACCCATTCTCATGCAAAAACCTCGTCACAAAGACAAATCACCGAAAATTCCAACAGGAGAACTTTCCATTTCAAATACATAAAAAATGCCACAAAAACTTGTTTTCACTTTGACTTGCTACCTTATTCCTGAGGGCTGGTATTAGGAGCTGCGTCTGTCACGTCTCCCACTGGCTGTGTGTGTGTGTGTGTGTGTGTGCGTGTGTCGGTGTGCGTGGGCGCAGGTAACCGGGATCCAGGGGCTAGGCCGCGTACACAGTGCACGTTGAATTATACATGACCTGATTCCACCATCCCTCTTCCACTCCAGGACAAGCAGACGAACAGCGCATTACCACCCCTACTTGGTGAATATACAAACCGGTTTTTCTCCACCTTCATCATTAGTACCGCTGGGGTTTAGAACACGCTCTCTGCTGCTGTTTTTCCCGTCAATTATACTAATAGGTATCTTCTAGACATTTGTGATACATACATCGTCGGCCACACACTTCTCTTTCCAGCTGGTGAGATTGTGGTCAAACGAGAGTCTTTCTATTGACAAAAAAAAACTTTTAATTGTTTTCTAAGCGGAATCTTAGTGGGTGTCATAGGGTGTTTCTAGGTAGAAACGAAACTGCCAAGACCATGGCAAGAGCGTAGTGCGTGCTTTCCCCACCTTTCATCTTTCCCAACCATACCCACTACTCATCCAGACAAGTACCAGTACCTATCTAAAAATCAAAGCTCATAAGGTTTTTAAACTGGCGCTGATACAAAAAGCTACCCATTCATTCGCAAAACAGCTCTTTTAAAAGAATCACCAAATGTCTTACAAGAAATTAATGACAGAAAAAAGAAGAAAGGGGTGTGCATCCAGTGTGCTCGCTGACGTAATTTCTGTGCAGTCGGGCGCACTGCGCCGGCGCAGTGGCGGACAGTCCCTCGCGCGTCCCGGACGCACCTCACACAAACACAAAATCATCCTTTCATCAATTAAAATGAAGATCAATTACATTCCAAATTGCCAAGTCCGACCAATTTCCGAATAAAATTGAGTGTTTTTTTTATTTATGGCAACAGACACGCATTTACAAAAGTCGGCTGTACACGTGTTAAGGCGACCTACCCTGAGGGAATAGGTAAGTATCTTTTTTGATTCTTAGACTTAGGCTTCGTTTCTTAGTAGGCTGATAAGTTCAATCATTCATTTAAATTTAGGTAGCAAGAGGAGGTTTTATTAGCTTCTAATAAGATCAAATCATTATTTATTATTAAATTCCTTCTTACTCTAACTGGATGATTAAAATTTACTCTCCATTATTTTCTGTTAGTTACTATAGGTACACATTGTCTCTTAGTTAATATAGATTTTAGGTAATATACAGCACCTCCCAAGTAGTATAAAAAATTGAAAGCTCAGCGTTGAGCTGTTGGCTGAGAGAGCAAAATAGCATCACGCTCACGCCTTATCAATGGGAATGTAAAAAGTTGACATAAGCAAGATAAAAAGTTCCAGATATGGCATAGGTTGTTTGTTTCAGACTCATATTTGAACACATCTTGTTCGCTTAAGTATATTTTTTGACCGATACCTAACTATTGAATTTCATGATATGACTTTGTTCTTGTGTGTTTATCAAGTGTATTTTTCGTAGTTTAAATAAGGTGGGATGTAAAATTAATGTTTGGTGAAAGATAAGCAGAGGTTAGTCTATCTCAGTTGAACTAACATAGCACGTGTCCAATAAATTTGTAGGTAAGAAGTAAGAGCATCGGAAGGTAAATTTTAACATTTTTTGTTTAAAACTGTGACCCGCATAGACACATGCATGTCTTGCAGCTAGAATTTCCGAACGTTGTCACGATAGTGTGACGCGAAATTTCCCGGCATTTTCATTTAAAGATGGCGGCGCCACGTCAGTGACGCTCCTAACCTAGGCCAAGCACGATCGGAAACACAGGTCAATACTCTGGTCATGGCCGCGCACTTTCACAGGAATAGAACTGTTCTTGTTTAGACTGGCCGAGGAATTCTAATTAATATAGGACGCAAGTGCGCTCTCTGCATAGAGAGAAATTACATTCGTGAATCTAAAAATCAGCTTGGTGTTAGTATATTTTTTTAGGGAAGTGTAAGTATAAGTCTCAGGAACTTTCGTGACAAACGAGTAGGTAAGTCACATTTTTACAAATAGAATTAGAAGGCACCTCCTTTTCCCGTTCTCAAATGGGTAAAATAGATGGTGAGTACCTATATCGGTTGACTATCAATATAAATTTATTACGAAGTTTGTACGTAGCTAAAGCTACATGTCATCAAGAACTCAAATAAGAATAGGACACAAAAGAAGTCTAAATTTTAATAAACCAATCAAAATGCCTACAAAAACTCAATATCAGTAAAAAAAACTCATAATCAATAAATTGCTACATACAAAGATTGCAAGCCATGTACTTCTCTAATGATGATCGACAGAAGTTGGCCACCAGAAAGCTTTACCGTGACTAATTCGATTCCGCTTGCCTGCGAGTACGTAAGTGCTTTCGCACGCCGCCTCTGCATTAGTACATCGCCTTTTATCACGACTCTGGGAGTTCATTACATTTTCAAAAAATACTCGAACGTTAGAAAGTTACGTACCTACCTACCTATCAAACCTATCTACATCAATAGGTGAGCCCTCCCTGCGTCGTCGTCGCTAGATGTAAAGGAATTTTTATGTTTATGATCGAAGCTTTTGATCGAAGCGATGTCAAGAACCGATGATGTGACGAAACACAATGCTCTAGCATTCTGCTTCGGATCATACGGACAGATATTAAGAAAAAAATCTACCAATCAGAAAAAATACTTATCAGAAACCTCATAGAATCAGCACAGCACGCGCTCTACACGACGGTATTTTTGTAAGACCACGTCTTTATAAACAAAATCCGCTTCTATGACATTCCTATCTCTATTTACTAGAGTTAGTGTAGTTGCATTGTTACCCTAGGTCACTGCCATGCGCTCTCCGGAGCTAGCCGAGCGGTTCCGAGGTTAGCCGAACGTAGATTGTGATAGATGTATGCCAGACGCGAGCGCGCCAAACAAATTGATCTCAATTGAAAAGTTTTATCAATGAAATTGAACTGTTTATTCGAGGATCTCTAGTTGGATTTGGAGAAATATTTAGTGGATTGAAACCATTTGAATCCACATCACAATAATGTTGATTAATAATAATATCTTCCTTCGGGAAACTTATTACACGATGACTCTACCATACTAATCTACTGAGCGATGTAGAATAGGTTTTCATGTTATCAACTTAAAACTATTATATTTGTTCAAAATTATCTTATTCTTCATAAGACACGAGAAAATTATAGCAGCTTAAGAATTGCAAAGATGTTAAAAGTTTTACATACAATATGAAAAGCTCATCAAAAGGGTACAGAGTAGAGTTGTTCGAAACTATTATAATATCGATCCTTGAAAACCTTCTCTAAGCTATTTGGTATTTATCAATTTGCAAAATCTAATTAGCCTACAATGGGGTTTTCTTTCATAGACTTACATGAAAGCGTGGTAGATAAGTACAAGCCAACAATGTCAATAGCCCGGACGATTATCAACAACAAAGATAATAAAATAAGATTTTGAAAAGAGAATAGAACCCACACAATTTACTCGATATTCAAATTCTTGGGTCCAGACTTATAAAAAGCGGTTCGTAGGCCCTCTGTCTCTAAGGGCGAAGGCCCATAAATATAACAATTTGTCCCTCGGAGCTTGCAGGGTAGCCCTATACCTGAGGTCACTGCTGGGTGCTGACCACCAGACTGGTTTTTGTTTAACTAGTGATGTCGTGATCAGCTGTTTTATTTATCGATCGATAACATTCATAAAAGCAGGTACTTAAAAGTTTTAGAGCCACACATTAAACATACCTCCATAAATTACTAAGCATAATTTTTGTACACATTACAAAAATATATAAAGTCTAAATAGGAATCTCCTCATACATGTAATAAAGTTATGGACTATTAATATTATGTTCATACACGACACATAAAATATACATCAAAGTTTTTTCTACAATAATGTCGCACAAATGCCAAACTTTTCGATTTCTAGTTCTTTTATTATACCCGATTAAAAAAAATATTTTTGCTATGTTATTATATGTCACATACTATGTCACACAGGTTTTTTTAAATAACTATCGTGAATTTGATCGACAGCGGCACATCCCTAGCCGACATGCGGCTGCAGCCGGTTCGACATTTCACGGGCAAGGTCCCGCCACCCGCCCCTACTAAAATACAAACATAATGTCCCTTGCCCCTTTTACCCACCGATAAATATCAGTTATAAACTGTTTTTAAAAATAAACAGAATGAATTTTAACTTGCGGGCAAACTAGATGTTAAATACTAATAAGAAAACTTTTGAAACTACGTACTTAATATTGAACGAAAACACATTGTAACAGTCCAGACAGTGGCTACACTGTTTTATGCAAATATTTTACATTTAGCGTTTCTTTTAAATAATATTTAACCCTAAAAATAAATCAATTATGAAACTGCTTTGGTGCATTACATAAAAACTTCTTTAAACTACTCTGAATAGAAATATTGACAAATAATTTGAATTCGTGGCGCGGACATAAGGAGAAGACGGAAAACAAAAGGGGAGAGGGTTGGAAAATTGCTTTCAGACGGGACGAATGTAATTTTGTAAAAAAATAATTTATATTTTACCTAGAGAAACGAATAATGCATATCGAAAGAATACAACGTTCAGCGGTTATAATACGTTAAATACAAGGAAAAGATTTCCAACATTTGGTAATAGCGATTACCGGAATGATGTCAGAAATCTATTTTATTTCCAATTATAGGGCAATTTCAAGTTCGTGCGTATATCATTCCTATTTCATCATCTAGGTCATCTTCGATTCAATTATATTGTAACTAAATTGTATATAACCTAAAGAGTGTGGACTCCAAGGTTGCTATAACTATCTTTAAATTGAATATTGTATTTATGGGTCTTTAGTATGTGAAAATCAACCTTACTGAAGACTTTAAATTCGGCAAGCGGGTAGGGGGCGGTAGTCTCCCATTATCCGTGAGACAAAGTTCTCGGCTGAAGGAATATCCTTAGATGATCATTTCGTCGGATATTTCAGGGTTATTATATATATTCTTTCGGTCTAAGAGTTATAGTGAAGTTTGGAATTCAGATTTTAAGGTTTTAGAGTAGCTTAGACCGGAGGAATAGAGGGGAGGCACACCTGAATTTACAGGAATCAGAGGTTCCTAGTTTTGGGAGAGATTAATATGAATCTCAGTAAATGTAAATGTTGGAACATTTGATTCTTTTGGGTTCAAGTGTTGGGGATGGGCGGAGGCCTTTCCAGGATATTTAAAAAATATCCTAGTTTGAGTATCTAGCAATTCAATAGTTAGTTCATGTTTTGTATTAATAATATTCTCTAATCTTCTAGCTATTTTACTCGACTGTGTAAACGGAGGTTCATGTTTGTCAGGTTTAGGTAGGTATTCGTCAGAATTAGGGTATATTGTAGCTAGTTCGTTTGTCTTAGCTTCTAAAAGGATCTGAGTTACTACAACATAACGGGTGTCCTACCACTAGACGACACTAGACGATCACATTGGCCATTATAAATCACTTTTCTATATATTCGTTTATCTTCAATAACTATCTCTTTGGAGGACGTTTCTTTGGTATAGGAAGATTTGCAGCTTCTCTCTGAATTTTAAGATAATCATAAATTATCTAATGATCTATGTTTAATAAGTTCTGTAATAAATGTCTTGAATCTTTAATTTTGAAGTTATATTTATTTTATTTATAATAGATAGGGTAGGGGTGTTACAACATAATCCTTAAAATTATATCCCAAATAATCCCAATGTAGATAAAGTTAGTGTTACTTTTGGTGCCGTTATCAATTTATGTAATACTAGCTGTTGCCCGCGTGGCGCACGCGCTTTTCAAGCATCCTATGTCCCTCCCGTTCCCGGGAGGGACATAACATAAGGAACGGACATAGGATGGGAACTACGGAACGGGAACTACCATTTACCTGCCTGCCGAATTTAGATCCGTTCAGCCGTTTAGGCGTGAAGTGAAAAGGTAACAGACAGACAGACAGACAGAGTTATTTTCGAATTTATAATATTAGTATGGATACTGATAAGTATCAGAAGTTTTCTATTGTTGAGTTTTCAGAAACCAGCTTGCTCGATTTATATAAAATCAGTCTCGCAAATACCTACGCACGAAGAAAAAAATTACTTTGTCGATTCACGAATTAATCTTTTATCTGTAGAAGCTCCTAAGAATAAACAACGTTTATTTCATTGAGCTTGTACCCGTTATATATGATACATGATTGTTGATCAAGCCATATCACTTTGGCAAGATCGACAGCGGATTCAATTGTCTGAGAATCGCTTACGTTAGAAAAATGATAATAAGACAGATCATAATAAGACAGGTTCAGGGGAGCGACCATGTCCGATATTTAGTTATCCACGAAAAAACTCATAAACACCGCCTTTGTAACGTATTTCGGTATTAGAACACGTGGCGGATACAGATGTTACCCGGATAAAAACTAACAGCAAACGGTTGTTAGTTCGTTTTTAATTATTATCGACAGGGGGAGTTACAAGGTGCAGCTAGAGTCCTAGTTGATGATAGAAATGCGTTTCCAGTCTATAAAGATAAGTACATAATGTAGATCTACATTATATAGGTCTGACATCCCTATCCATGACAATGGAAGCTTTGGGATAATAGATAAAAGTTTTCACTAGATTGTAATAATAAGTATACGTAATTGTTTTTCTTTATTTATTAAGAGTTTGAGTTTGGGTTTATTGAAAGACAGAGAATTATTTAAATCTTTAGTTCAAATTCACACTAAATGTAAGTCGTACCAACAAACAAACAACCCTAGGCCCAAAAGGGCCCAATTAAAGGATCAAAAGGCGTCGATCCATTAGGACACAAATAATCCTTAAACATCAAAACGATCTCTTGGTATCTATCTACTCATAACATCTGAATAATACGACGGTCTTCCACAATAACAGATAAAAATCGACAGCCAAATCAAAAAAAATCAGAACACTATTACTCGTGCTAGTTGAATAATGTTCGGACGATCTAAATCACGAATATTTTTTGATAATTTAGAATGCACTCGTTCTGGAGTAAAATATTGATGTCTTTTTTTACGCAGACTCCTGTAGAAACTTAATTGTAGGGTGCGGTCGAAAACCGGTAAATGGTAGAGATGTGAAAAGTGTCGATAATATGATAATCGATTCGGGGGATTATGTCGATAAACTTGATATAGGTCGATTAAATTTAATGTCGGTATGGAGCCGTAATGAGCAATTAATGTACATTGCGCTCGTCTTTAGAGTTATGGCAGGATCGTGTCAAACCAGACGCAAAAAAATAATTTGCCAACTTAAAAAAAGGAGGTTTCAGGTGATGTTTAACTATGTTTTTTGTAGGTACTTACAACCGATTTTTTCGTTAGGTAGTGAGTTATTTTGCTATTGTGATTAGGGCATCGGAACCGGTTTTTCCCGGTTCCGAAAGAACCGGGAATTCCCGGTTCTTGGGGCTATGAAAAGAACCGGTTCTCAAAATATTAGGAACCGGGTTTTCGGTTCTTTCGGTTCTTTTATAAAATTATGAATTTCGAGATTGTGTAAACGTTTTTTAACGTTGATATACGTAAAATTCTTACAATACTTTATTCTAGTGATTATTTTATAATTATGTGTGTACAAACTGTTATTTTTGCAGTGCATGTGCATATTTAATTGACCGGTAGGTTCTGTTCGGTGACCGGTATTCAGTTGGTCGAGAATGGATTTGTTTGTTCGTTTTGTTGTCCACGGTATGCGCAACATTTTCCTCCAACCCCACATTTCAAAAGCCTCGATCTTCTTTCGGTCAGCTGCACGAATTGACTACGATACAGAGCCATATAGAAATATTGAGAAAACCAAAGAACGCACTATTCTCATCTTGGTGGTATTAGAGATACTTCTGTCTTGCCAAATTATGGTCATCTTACTCATGGCTACTTTGGCTATTTGCGTGCGTCTGCGGAACTCCTTTTTACAGCCTCCCTGATCGCTGATGAGTGATCAGGGAGGCTGTAAAAGGGAGATCCGCAGCAAATATAGTGTCACTTTCGGCTGTTTTGTTTGATTTTAGTTTTCTTAGAGCAAGTCTAACTTCCGACCTTTAAAAGATATTATCATCGTAGGTTCATGTAATCTTGTACCGTCTTCGTACAGACTTTCGCAGTTAAGTCGCCACCTTTATGTGACCTGGTCTACTTCAGTCAGTAACTTGCCCTGATTATCTTCAATAGCCCAAGTTTTAGGTTTGAACCAATGAGTTATGCCTTTAACTTTTAGAAAGAGATCTCTTGTTTGTAACGTCTCAGCATGCTCCTCTACGTCTTGACATATAGAGTTCAGGTACTGATTGTGATCCCTGCGACATAAGCGTTGAACCTTTGCTGAGAGAGAGTGATATTGAGTTCGTTCGGAGTCACCTCTGGCCAGCACATCTTTTCTCTCCTTAATCACCTTCCACGTCTCTTCTGAGATCCACACCTTCGGACGGACGGTCTGTCTAGTTCAGAATTCTGATTCACTTGGAATAAGTTTGATTTATCATTGAAGCTTTCCTTGAACGCCGCCGCGAGTGTTTGTGGTGCGGGTTGACTTTGGTGTTTTACGATAGCTCGCTGACACCTCTTTCGTTTGACGTTTGATTTCTGCTACCAAAAGTTTGTGATCGATTCCGCAGTGAGCACCTGGGTAGGTCTTCGTGTTACTTACGCAGGATCTCCATCTCTTAGCAACCTGAAGTCGATTTGGTTTCTGAAGCGATTCCCTGGCATCACCCAAGTATACAGGCGTCGTGGATGGTTCAGGGAGCATGGTGTTCATAATAGTGAGAGTTTTCTGTGCAGAACTGTAGCCACATCTCTCCTCTATCATTTCTATCTCCAAGACCATACTTCACTAGCTGTAGCTTAAAACATTACTATAAGTATAATATATAAAAAAGTGATTGCTACAAGAGTGATGTTTAAGAAATAAAAATTATTGCTGTGATTATAAATTCCCTGTTTGATTTTTGACACTATTGTAGAATTTGATAAGATTTTACTAACAAAATTCTAATAAATTAATAAAAGTTTTGAAGGAACCGAAAGAACCGAAAGAACCGGGTACCCGGTTCTGTGTTGGAACTGGAACCGAAAGAACCGGTTCTTAAAATATGGCCGGTTCTCGATGCCCTAATTGTGATGGTAACATAATTACTTTTTGTAGCCGATGTATTAGTATTTTCCCTTTATAGCTTAAAAAGCAGTGTTAGAGTTCACTCCAACAAGTTTCGTAAAAAACTGAGTAGGTGCTCGTACTTATCTTGCCTTCTCATGTGGCCCATGTGGATCTTAGCTTCCGATACAAGACGCTCGGCACAGACAGACGTCTAATGACTTTTCTAATTTTAAGATACCTACCTAGTAAATTACCCAAATAATGTCATTAATCATTAATTGCCATGTAATGTGGATTCAATTGGATAGATTTTATATTCCCTCGCTCGCCGGATTTAGTCGAGTCTCGATGTTGATATACCTACGGAACCGTTTATCGTTTCACCACGCTCTCGCTCCACCCTTTATTAATTACGATAGAGTTATGTTCTCAAACTGGCTTAATCGTTTTTTTTATTATAATTGTTCAGACATGCATAAGTGACGATAATATTTTACGGTTCAAATTGTTCTTTTTCCGACTTTAAAAAGAAGGTAAATTAGACTGTATATTTTAAGATTTTACCTTAGAATTTCGTAATTCATTGACCACAAGTTTTTTAATTAGTCAGCTTTGTCCCATTTTTAGGTACAATCTACAATAAGATTCAATAAACTTCTCAAATATTACAGGCATTTGAGTAAACTACCAATCTGTGAAGGTCAGTTTTTTTATAATTATTTTATTAGTTGTACTTTAAGTTATTAGTACTTTATAGTACTTTATACCACCGAGAAGACATGGCCCACAGTGGAACAACTATGGCTGATATAAAAATACCTAATAATAACTTTATTCATGCTCTGGCAGTCAAGTTCACTGTAATTTTTCATAGCCTCTGCAATAAAACATGGATAACGAAGCCCGGTAGTTATCAGGGATCTCGCGTTCCCATAGCACAATGATGGGAAAGGGAGGTAGCGGCAAATCCATGCAATTGTACGCGGAGTGAAGTTGGTACGAGCAGCACGTTATAACATTTTATAACATTTGCCAGACATCAATATGTCTGGCAAAGAAATTGTTTCCCTATACTAGACAATTCTCGTATAGGGAATCAATTTCTTGGAAAATGAAATTAACACTAAATGAATATTACATTATGCAAGTTAATAAATTGTGGCCTTGATTTTTATAACCCCCTCCCTATGCATACTGAGAATTATTATCATCATCACCATCGGCCTGGTATAATTTTACGAAAGAGTATTGTTGTGAATCAGCTGAACACTTTCGTGTTCTATAAGTTTTACATGTAGGTACCTATATCTTTGGGTCTTGGTACCTAACTGTGGCATCTTAACTCTTAAAGGGATGAACTTAGTTTGATTTCGTTTTCATGATTGAAAGGTAAATTTATGAAGGTTTTTCTTTGAAAATTGGTGCACCCATTCTAATGTTACGATAGCATATAACCCGGAACTGAACTTTTTTCAGTAAAATCAGGAATTTTAGATACTTGAGTAAAGTTTAAGTAAAATTAGCTTGATAATTGATAACAGACCGGGTAATCTGTAAAGTGATAAATCGTTGTTTTTTTTTTCAAACTGCGCTAGAATTGTTCCTACATTGCATGGAAGTGCATTGAACCTACCAATGAACCTAGGTTAGCTGCTATAGTTCAACTCGTATCTAGGCCTAGTACCCAGGCTCATTAAGAATCTGCAGGCGTAGTGGTTGTACGCTATTCTCATTAGAAGTGACTGTGGGTTCCAGTTCCAGCTAGGTTCATGTTTTATTCATTTAACTGGCATCTTATTAATCGGTGCAAAGTCCAAGCGTGAAAAACAACTTTTTTTTTAGTTTTTTTTGTTAAATTGTAATTATTTGGAAAGAAAGCAGGAGCAATTAGAATAAAACTACTATGATGGGCAGGAGGACCTCACACTTCATGCTGAAACGAAAAATCATATGGCGCTTCCTTAGTGTCAAAAAATAGTTCGACCACATTGAAAAGATGGCGCTTGAGTATGGGCCCCTCAAATTAGAATGGCATAGAATTGATAGACCCTTACAAAGATTGACGTGACATTCCGTCCCGCCCGCGGCAATAATGTATACCTATGCAAAGTTTTTTTTATTATTTTAGTCGATTAAATATCTATGTTAAGTACTTCAGTACCGAAAAAAAAATGACACACAATTTTTTCAATGATTAAACAAAAAAACTTAAAATAAAACTGCACTCAATTTCAGGTGCTAAAAACGCTGCTCTTTTTCTGTGACGTCAAAATAAATATCCCTGAACTCTATTGAGTTCCAAGGTAAATAGAGTTTTTTTTTATGGAAAAGCCTGTGTAAGTATTGGGGAAACTATGATCATCAGCAAGTTTAATAAAGCGCACCATTCAGCATTATCGTCACCACTTCTCATTGATCGAGGGGATCTCTTTTTTCATTGCCGATTCTCGTCATGTCATGTCATGCATGACACAACAAACTGACGGAGGACTGATGTCCCAGTACCTAGAGACCGAGGTACCTACATTAAGTTTTGTTTCAATGCATCACTGAGGCGATGCGATTGCAATCCTTAGGTACCTACCTTTGTGAGGTTAATGTTTTAAGTAGGTAAGTATGTCAAATAATGATTGTAAAAATCCAAACCCACTCAACATAAAATACAATGATATTGTTGAGAGGGTTTGAATTTTTTGGAAGTTCTTTTTCGAAATGAGAATGCGCGTAAAAAACAAAGACTATAAATTCTGGTTAAAATTGCCATAAACGCTATAATGTAGGTTTATCTAGCTAGACACAGAGTTCTAATTCCATGGCGAGCATGTTTCCTATAGTTTTTTTTGTGTCGTTTAGACATCATGGTAAGTAGATACCTACCTAACCAATATCTACACGTGAACCACAAAGCCTAGAAGCAGTAGGTATTAGGTAAGTAATGGAAAAACAAGATGTTTTTTGTCTTCTATTATGTAAGAAACATATTTTTTCAAACAAGTTATTCAAAACGAGTAACCCAGTGGTTTGTCTAATAATAATACAACGAAAAGCCGACAAAACGCATACCATTATTAAGTGTTTGTCCTATAGAATTCCTGCACTTGTCAAAAAGCAAATATCCTATACAAAGACTAGGGGAAAAGGAAGAAAACAAAAGTTCGGCGCGGGAGAGGCATAGGAATCAGCCGCGCGTCATTAGTATTCCACTGACGGAGGATAGGGCTGTTGCATAACCCCTCGATCTCACTAAACTAAAGTTTAGTTTAGATAAGTTAAGTCGACAATGCAGCTAACATCGCCACTCAATTAAACAATTCGATAAAAAGTATAAAAGATCATGGGAGCTTTAGAAAAAGTTGACACCCCTGTAGCGACGCGCGCCGCTGCACCTCGCCCTCCGATTGGCTGCAGCGACCCGATGCGACGGCGCGCGAAAGAGACGCACACACCGTTCGCCAGCAGAACGAGGGAGATAGTTGACTGCAGTCGGCGGATGCAAGGGTTTCCGATCGTTGACTCCTTTCAAGGCCACGGACAAGTCACTTTTTGTTGCGTGTCATCGTAACGCCTGTAGTCCTGAACTGAAATGACCTTCAGGACTTTCTTTTGAGGTCGTTTAGAGTGATTCCATTGAGCACCCTATGCGAGTGATGTGATGAGTGAAGACCAGTTGTATCGGATTAACACGATGATCATAGGTACAAGCTATTTTTAGACTGGGATAAATTACAACGGCATGAACGGTACTAGGAATATTTTTTGTTAAAAATAACTTGGCTAAGAATAAAAAGCTTCTGTGACCAAGTCTCGACTGGAATTTCATCTTTTTGTTGTTTCATTAGCGGCGTGTCTAGGCACCTGTTTAAACAGGGCCTTCTTCTTACGGATTTTAAGATGTTGGATACAGAAATTATCCATTTGGTAGATTTAAATAGACTGCTGATGGTAGGTACCTCCTGGCCTCAGTCAAACAAAAGTACTTAGGTAAGCAAAAATAAGGGTCCTGGCGTGTAAACCAATAATTTTATCAAAATTTTAGAATTATTAGTAAAAACATTACCACATTATTAACACAAAAACACAAACTTAAATGTTTTTGTCACACGGACAAAAACCTATAATTATACCTAGGTAATAAAAAACGAATTGATTAATTACCTTATCAAACACCGTTGAGCGGACTAGGCTAGGGCAAAAAGGGCTAAAAAATGCTCCTACGACTCGTACAAAGTCCGACTCGTAGGCTACGAGTCGGACTTTCTACAAAGTGATTTAGAAGAAGCTGTTGTAGGGAACAGATACAAGTTATACTTACGGTACAATCACAACATTTCGCAGAAGCCGTTTATGAGCAAGCTTGGAGACTTGATACCATCTCCAGTTTTTATCCAAGTTCCATTGACCTCCTTATCAAACGGCTAAAGACTCGCGCTCTGCCGTCATAGTTTACACAACTTATCTATTTCAAACCTTGTTGGTGTAGGTCGGAACGTGGTCGGGGCTCCGAACTACGGGGGCTCAGCAGGCGGCTTTTATTCTCGTTCTTTGTGGTACGGTGTCAATACCAATAGGTACCTACCTAGCACGATGACCAACCGTTCGTCAACGAATGGTCTTCTTATTACGGATATTTCGGTTTCTGTTTTACGGACGAGGTATCATTTTCATTATTCTTTTACTCGTTTAAATACTTACTCCAAAATTAAATAAGTACTTACTTAGTTAATGCAGGGTAGTGCCGGTAAAACGCGGTAGGTTTTACCGGCTCTACCGTACCACAAAAACTACCTACTTACATACTTACGTTTTTTTTATTTTTTTCGCGTCGAATTCTAAACCCTTGAAAATAATTTTGGTATACCTAAATAAATAGTGCTGGACACAGCATCATCTAGCCTCAAGCTAAGCAGAGCTTGTGGTATAGGTGGTGGTACTAGATGATTGAAAATGATAAACATAATACAATACATTACATAGAATAGAAAATACCCAGAACACCCGGAACAAATATTTACAGATCGTACAAACATTTGTCGGGGCGGGAATCGAACCCGCAACTTCCTGCGGGGCAGCTTAGGCGGAACTTCGCCCGCCGCGCCACAGAGGTCGTCTATAGGATCTATACCTACTATCTTGGGATCATTCTCTATACAAAACCAATAAAGTAATCAAAATCGGTTCACAACTGACGAAGATACACACAGCAAAGCGAAGCATAGAACCTCTCCCGTTAATCGAAGTCGGTTAAAAACCAATTTCAATGCAAGTAGAGTAGGTACCTGTACCTACCTATATAATAAGCTTCTGTTACATTACAGCGACAATTTTATGTAGATATTCAGCGAAGGTTCAAGAAATCATCACATAAAACCCTGTGGGTTC
The DNA here is from genome assembly GCA_946478455.1 of Eupithecia vulgata. Lineage (NCBI taxonomy): Eukaryota > Metazoa > Arthropoda > Insecta > Lepidoptera > Geometridae > Eupithecia > Eupithecia vulgata. The sequence continues at coordinate 1,503,679 of OX297869.1, read as the reverse complement.
TGTCGCCGTGTAGTAACGTCGACAATCCCTGACAACCCTGAAGCATCAGCTACATTGCATTTACAAATGTACACCGTATGAGATAAGGTCTAAACATAAAAGTGGAAACACAATAGGTGTAGGAGCTACGCCCACGCGCAATGAACTGCTGACGCACTGTGTTTAGATTTCTGCCGTTTGTGCACTAAAATATCAAGGTAGGTACCGTCAACCGGTACCATGCTCTTTCACCTGTTAAAGTAATACCTGTGTTCGAGATTGTTGTAAAATGTTGCCGAATTCTAGGTAGGTAGGTATTTATCATGTCCTACGGAGCTGAGACGTGGACACTCACGGTAGGGCTGGTCCACCAGTTTAAAGTCGCCCAGCGAGCTATGGAGAGAGCTATGCTCGGAGTTTCTCTGAAGGATAGGATTCGCAACGAATACATCCGACAGAGAACCAAGGTTATCGACATAGCTCATAGGATTAGCAAGCTGAAGCTTAGTGGCAGTAGGCTGGCCATATTTCAAGAAGAACCGACAACCGCTGGGGTAAACGTGTTCTTGAGTTGAGACCGCGACTCGGAAAACGTAGTGTAGGACGCCCTCCGACCAGGTGGGATGACGATTTGCGAAAGACTGCTGCAGCAGTGGACAAACATAGGATGATGATGATGAGGTATTTATCTACATTTCTTGGTCGAGCTTTTGGTTTCGCCAACCTACGGCTCCCCTTCATACATAAAATATAAAATTTATATTTTGATTAATTTGACAAAAATATGGCTTATGTAGGTACTACAGGAATTCGATAAAGCAGTAAAACATCAGAAGTTTGACGAATAAATGGTTTTAATAAGCAAAAAGCCATCGTCCTGAAACGCGCGTCTACAATGTGTCAGCAGCAACATTATACCCGCCTAAGATTTTAAATCGTACTAACGTGATTCCAACTAGAAAATATTTCTTACGCGAAATTTCACCCTAAATCTAACAACGGCTATAGATCCAAATTACTATGCACCATTTAGACTTATTTTAATAATCTAAAGCATGTGCTGCTGGCTGACCCACTTCCATTATAAAAGACATCGGAAGGGCGTCACAGCCCACAATAAGCCCGCACAAACTTATTAAACACCTTATTTTATTAAATTAGCGGTTGAACATCCCTATTCCCATAACCCAGCCAATAACCAAACTTGTACTCTAAAATAGAGACAGAAGGGTACAATTTTGAATTGTTTATCCGTTCCAAAATGGCGGCGAACTCAAGCGCAACGTTTTATTTTTCTTTTTTGAACGTTTGCGTTTGTTCGCAGTCGCTTTCGAGGGGTGGAATGAAGTGCGCGCGTTTTGATATGTATTTTTAAAACCTTTGTTTTAACTAGTTTCGGTTAGAAAAGGGGTCTGCTATCAGTGATAGTGTATATGCAGTTGAGGAAGAGGGGACAAGGCTTGTCTGTGGGGTTGTTTGTCCTACTGGTTATTCTAACGACCGTTTACTGGCGGTAGAGACATGGGAGCTTTTAAATCTCCGGAAAGTGAGTGTATAAAATAGCCGTTAGGAGGAACAGAGGGTTGTTGCGTCGAATAGGATTCTTGTAAGTTTTAAACGTATAATATTTAGCAGCTCTATACAATGTTTTGAGTTGTAGGTAGGTTATATCGCATATTTGTAGATGCATTGTTACGTAAGACCGACTGTTAATTTACTTTATGTTTTGGCCCAAAAGCCCGACTGGCGCGTAATAGGACTCGTTCTTGTCGCAATTGCAGTATCCGGTTCTGGTTATTGCACTGGTTTTTAGAAGAAACCCTGAAAGGTTTTAGGCTGAGCGCAGACTTGATTCGCGATAGTTTTAAGACAGACGATTGCTTTTGTTAAGTTTTAATTTTTGTAAAGCAATAGTCTCTCTTAAAACTATCGTGAGCCAAGTCTGGGCTCAGTCTTAGAGTTTTGTATGAAAATAATAATTTTTAACATACATAAATTGAACACATAGCATATGAATTGAGGACATAGTAGTTGGATATATATATCACATAGAAATCATACATCATTAATTTGCCCTAAAACTGCATATAAAGTCAAACTGACAATAAATTTTAATGTTTTTCTTTTCAGATACTCGTCGGTAAAAGAAAAACAGACATTAAATGCTTCGGTATTACGAAGAACTATTGAAACGCTTGGCTTTGGAGAATTATTATAAAAGCTTTGCAAGTTGCATCATAAAGCATACCAAAGCATAGAAATCAATGAAGACCTTATACCTAATGAGAAATGTGCAATAATAATGTTTATATTGAGACGGCAACAGAAACCAGACAGCTTGCAGACCACTCGCTTGAAACTTGAGGTACCTACATACCTAAGCCATCTTGTGACTGTAAAAATTTATCTAGAATACCTAAGCCATTTGAATGCTTATCTGTCTCAGCGGTAGCGGTGATTAATGTATTTCTACGGGCTATGTGTTATACCTACATCTAATCGGGCATATATTTAACAACTGACATGGCATCTTTGAAGATAAAGACGAGTTATTAAGGAAAAGTTTCTAACCCTGAAACAAGCGCTATAGAAGCAATTCTTCGTGAACGTAGCTGGGCCTGGTAACTCCACCACCGTTGGCGTTCCTATCTGCCAACGGAGGAAGAGTCACCGCTCTTAGTTGCGTGGTTCTACTGATCAAGCCAACCAAAGAGTATAATAATATATAGGGAAATATATATTATGAAGCCAACCATCAGAAGGAGTCATCGTTTAAAAGTTATCAAGATTTAGGCTGTATTGTCATTTCTCTGTAATTGTATTCGATTCTAGAATTTTAGACATTTTTTGGAAACAAAACTTTAAAAACTAAGTAAAAATGGGTGGAAAATATTTTACGACTCTGTTATCGTATTATTGTATTGTAACATCGGAATAAATCGCAGAAGCTTCAAACAATTTTTTGTCGACAGCGTTCTTCCGTTCTTTTACACAAATTCGCACCTTTCCGCTGTGCGTCTGCAATAATTGTGCGTGTGCAGTAATTGTGCATGTGCAGTAATTGTGCGTGTGCAATAATTGTGCGTTGCTGAAGTTCTTTGTTCTTGTTTTTGATTGTTAGCTTGCTGATCTTAGTTTTCTGTTACTGTTATCAGTTTATGTTCTTTCATATGTATTGTACTTATTTACGGACAATATCTTGGATTCTAGAGTCGAGTAAGGATGAAAGAAACTATAGATAGTGCTAGCGATGCTATTTGCACGGAGAGATTAATAGAATGGTTTCAATGTTGAAATTTTGTTCCGATGATACATCGGTAGTTTCTTTCATCATAGGTAAAATGTCAAAATGTGAGTTACTGTGAAACGATAATTTCACCCTGTACCTACTGTTTGTAAATAATGAAAAAAAAACAACGAAATCACATTAAAATATTTATTAAATACTGAGAATATAATTGTCTAAATTGTATTATTGAAATTACATCTCTTTGTGCATTGTCAATCAGGAAATTAAAAAAAATCCACATTGTACTGTTCATAATCACTGGTCCAATGAAAGTTTAAAAAAATTATGATTGTTTAACATAGTGAATTTTATTTTGGGTAACAAGGTTTACGATAAATATCCGATAAAAATCTTTTCTAGCTCAATGGTTCTTTTTTTGGTCACTAATTTTAACTCTCCAGTGATTTAAACGAATAGCATAGAAGACACATCGATGGGTACATCTGGTGACCCATTGCCCTCCGATAACATAATTACAGGTATTTTGGGAGCTACAGAAGAGAAACTGTGATGTATAACTAAAAAGAAAAACTACAAAAAACCCACTATTAGGTCTGTGACAGGGATATTCTTTATTCTATTATTATTATTTTTTAAGAGGAGATTTCAAAGATATTTGATATTTGTATGAAGGGTGCCCTAGCATCGGCTAACACTGTTTTTTTCGTTATTGCCGGCCGCACAATTAAAATTGTATTACTTATTTGCATAGAGGAGTTTAATACAACTAAAAATGTTATAAAGCGTAAGGTTTCTGATGAGATATTTACAGATGAAAATAAATATTGCTCTAATAATTTTATTTCATCTGTGAGTATCTCAGAAACGCCGTCATGACCGGTTATGACATTATGTCTATGTGTATGGGACATTTTTATTTGCATAAGTATCCTTTAAAAAAAACAGTGTGGAGCCAAAATATTCTCTATGAGTTTTAACGTCGATTTTGTATTTCATGTTATCTAGAATCATTATCTACACAGTAAATAGTAAATTATTAGGTAACTTCTTCCCGAACTATTTTTTCCTAATACTGTTTTACTTAATATTTTCGACATGGTGTCAATAAGTCGGTTACCTCGTACTAATCAACAGCATTTCAACATATCCCTGTACACCTTGTAGGCCCTATACATCTCAGATCATTGAATTTAATATTTGGAATGGATTTTCTAAATAAGGGATATTTTACATAAATAAACAATAAATTATGTACATTATTTAATTGACATATTAGATATGATAAAAAAAACGAAAAAATAATTCTATGAACAAAAGCACCAAATGAACATTAATGGGAGATCACACTTCTACTAATACTAACTACCATGGATAGGGTGTCACGGCAACAACTTGTATTTTCTTACCCATTATATTTTTTTTTTTTCATGTGATTTAATTTTATATTTGTTATTTCGATACATATATATTTTTAAGATATTTATAAACCTGTTTATAGTATAAAATTTGACTTGTCTAAGTGCTTATTTTGTAAGCTTAAAGAAATAAACGTTATTGATATTTGATATACAATTTTGAATTTTCTACGAAAATTTAACAAGTTAGGTAATTGGTTTTAAAATTTAAGTGTATTTCTATTTTTGTGTTAATGTTAGACAGGAATGAAATAAAACAAAGAAACAATAAAGTTAATAGAAGAAACCAGTTCCTGCCGAGACACCTCATAACTGATTATAGTGTAATGCTAACCATAAAAACCATGAGAGATGAATGAAAGTGAAACATGGTTTGTATGGATAGCGTTCTACCTTACAAATAATACATTTTGAACAACATACAATATCGTATTTATTTTACCTCAATAAAGTACCGACACACCGCTTACTATTTGGCCGTTATCTAAGTCTCAGAGTAATGTTGGGATACCTAAAGATTATATACCTTGATTGCATCCCGCAATCTTAATTCACCAATGATGGTGATGATATAAAAAACTATGTTAAGCAGATAAATATACAAAATAATAATGGTGCAGAATAAGCTATTGTATAAATTATAATTTTTTTTCTTTAAGAACAATTTATTCAGTAAATATCACAACACTACTCCAAGAATACTTATAAAAGAACTAAGTTTTAAAACAAACTAAGTACGACCTATTCTAAGTATTTTATTTTACCATACTTTTATTTATTTTAAACATTAAATTCCTAAACTAAAACTATATGCAAAAAGCAAAAAATGCTAAACTGGAACTTTTTATCAAGCATTTCATGTTTTTGGTATACCTGCGAATTTTGATTTACTTTTACAAATCAAACAAACTTTCATAAATATACAAAATGTAAATTTTACATACCTATTGAAACTAAATATGAAATACTAGAATTAAAAAAGATTATGTTATTAACAGGTTTAAATAATTTATTTAAAGTACCTCATGGGATTAATTTTCAAACACACGAGTGGGTCACTACGAAATTTACAAAATTGTTTGCACAAATTTGATAAAAACTTTTGAAAATCTTACTTCAAACAAATCGTGCTAATCAATACTAGATGTTTTTTAGGTATATGTGAAAAATAGTACCTACCTAAACTATTTTAAAAAATAGCAACCTTTGCAAAAAACTTCACAATAAATTCATGGCCTACCAATAATTCATTTCAATAAACATATCACAAAGTTAAATAATAAAATTTGATTTTACTACTAAACTTAAATTTAAAGTAAACTGTCTTAAGTACGTTTAACTTGTCTGAAGCCTCATGTGATGTTATTTACATCACATATCACATTATTATAGTATTTATCAATAATTAAGTGACACTTTGAAATGTTTTACTGCATAAAGGACTAAAAAAGGAACTAAAAAAATAATAGTTTTCAATTATAAAATTTCCAGCAAAACAAAATGGCGTCATATGACATAAAATAAAAGTATGTTAGAAGTATCTATGCCACAATACACACGTCTTATAAACTTACAAGAAGAATGCACAGAAATCCACACATTATCTAAACTGCAAAATATATAATTAGTGTAGCTTAGATCAGATAATGAATTAGCGGTTTGGCTGTCGTTCACCAAAACTGTAAATGTAGTTTTTATATGTTTGATATAAAATATGAATGTAACTAATAATTGAGGTTTGTAACGAACGAACTACAAGGTGCCAGAAATATACTAATTAATAACCTTTCCTGTGACGTCACCGTTCAGTTTGTCAGTGCTTCTGTTCCTTCGTTGATTTTTCAATCAAAATAAAATTAGAAACAAAGTACTGATAAAAACCATCATGTTTGTTGTTTGTGTCTATTTTTGCGATTGAATCTAAAAATATATACTTTTCAATAATTAAATTCAAAAACAAAAACATCAAAAAATAAATACTCAGATATGGTTATATATCAATGATGAATAAAAATTATGAGCTGTTTTGACGCCACATGCTTATTATGTAAACAAGGACAGGACTGGACAGGGTTTATTTTGTGTAACAATTTTTTTTATTTGTGTTTTTCGAACACATCGTTGTTAATGTTGTAGAATGTAGACAATAATCAGGTATTCTGGTCTAAGCTACATATTTATTTCATTATACTGCTCGGCAACTAGGATTTACTTGTATGGTAAGAGGCTGTGTAAGTTGGCATGTGCAAGTTTAGATAGAACGTTCCATTTTCAAATCACTTTACAATTCAAGCATAGGGTGAATGCTTTAATCGTAAAGTACAATTTACCATTCAAGCTATGTAAAACTCCTTATTGAACCAATCTCTTTTCTTTTAAAATGACAAAACTTTTTACTGAAAAAAAACAATGAAAATAGCGGCATTTCATTTCAGTTCAAGCTATGCAAAACTCCTTGGTCAAAATGTTTTATTTACCTCGCATAATGATGTAAAGTAGAATGCTTGCCTCGGTTGTAAGTAGCTATTACACCCACGAACTATATTACTAAATATCTCGGGTGCACTCGATCCATTAGCGCCCTTTGCGAGCTGCGCCAAATTGGACCTTGTTCTGTAATAGCTCGCTTACGTCCCTTGTGTAACAAACTACTATTATAAAGGTGTGTATCTGGCAGTATTAAACGAACTTACTTACAATAACTTTACACAAGGTACACTCACGTACAGTACGTACTCGCTTTACGATTGCTAAAGGAATAATATAATTATTTTGTATTTTATCACAGTAGTATCTGTGAGGTTTTCATGCGCAAAATATATTTACTATTTAATTTATTTTTATTGATAATAAGATTTCATGACGACAAAACTGGTGAAAGGATAAAAAATAACAATTAATTAATTTAATAATAATAATAATTCATAAAAAATGCATAATACGCTCTATTTACAATTTGACATAATTTTGATTGATTGGTCATATAATTCATGAATAACATTTCAATAAATATAATTAAGTGAAAACCTCTTAGATGATTTTAACAATAAATATCTTCATAATATCTTCAAAACTCACTTGAATATTAGAAAAAAAAACAAAATAAACTTACAATTAAATTCATTGTCCTAGCTTAAAGACCATTGAACTACAAAAGTGTTCAATTACAAAAAAATCTTTGGAAGATATTGCGACAAAGAAACTGTTTTGTATATTTACTAATATTCAAGTGAAATTTTCAAAGGCAGCAAACAGGGTGACTCATTGGAATAGGAACCACAGGGAAAGATACAGAACAATACTAACACTAAAACTAAATGCATGTGCTACATAAAGAGTTTCGACTCTTAATCCTCCTATTTTACGCAATAGCTGAATAGTCTGTTTCCTTCTATTGTTTTTTTTATTTGCTCTTGGTGGCTTTCGTGTCACTGCGGCCATGATGGGCCTATTGTGATCGCCACTTTATGTGTTCTCCCCTAAAGCTGCGGCGTTCAGAGTTCGCCACCTACCCTTGCAGCTGCTAGGAACTGAAGGATTTCCTTCGGGGAGAAGTCTCGTAGCTCGTCTGGGCCGAGCAGGTGCTTTCCCAGATAAGTACTACGTTTTTGCATCAGTGCTCCACACTCTCCTAGCAGATGGAGAGGCGTTTTCTATTGATATTAGTAAGAGTGAGAAAAAACACTGCTTAGCAACTGTTTGAAGTTAACAGATTATAATGAACAAGTAGGTATTTGTTGTTGTCATATCTAAAACAACTAGAGTTAAATACTTGACGACATCACGACACGACTAATTATTGCAATATTATCAATATTAGTTATCACTACATTCGAATAGAACTCATAATTTTATTTAGGTTTTGCATTTTCCTTCAGCGCCCGTTTGGCTGCCTTTAACACTCCTCCTATTTTCTCATATAATTTATTTTCAATGCTGCTGTTTATCTTGTGTACGCATAACTGTCCAGCGGCAGCGGTGCGACCAGCAAATTAACGGTAATGCGCTGCTCAACTACATGACATCTATATAGACATTCAGTGTGTAAGTTCTATCATCTGGTTACCTGTGATCTATTCAGCGCTTTCCCGACGGTACAAGTCCCGTCCCAATGACTCACCCTGTACATGACCGTACACTAGAGCTCATTTCTTTCCTCGGCTTCTTCCTGGGCCTTTTCTAACGTCGGCTTGATGGTCTCCAGTAGTTTGGTTAGCGCTTGTTCAGTCTGCGAACAACGAAATTAACTTAGTTTCCATGCCCTCTTTGGTGGATGGTTGTGTGCAAAGCGTATCCCAGTCAAAAGTACACAGCGTCCGTTACCTGTGCGAGATGCGAGGTGGCGCTGTGCAGCGCGTGCCGCCAGGCGTGCAGCTGCTGTCTCTGCGCGCGCCCGTGCTGTTCCAGGAGCCGCGACCACTCCGCGCTCTGCGCAGAGCTGGCAACACTCAATCTGAAACAAATAAATAATACTAATAAAATAATGCTGGACAATTCACACAGCATTATCTAGCCCCAAACTAAGCAGAGCTTTGTGTTATGGGTACTAGATAACTGACATACATACATACAATACATAGATAGATATTTTCGTTATACACAAAACGACCAGAACACCCGGAACAAATACCTGCAAATCGTGCAAATATTTGTCCCAAGGCGGGAATCGAACCAGCAACCTCCTGCGTCACAGGCAGACCTTCGCCCACCGCCACAGAAGTTGTAAAAAAATAAACATCTTATTCAATATCTTTACGAATCTTACTGTCGAAGGCACGAGCCCCCGCTACTCTAGCTTGGTCGATGCCGCGGCATCTGGTGCAGACTATTCACAAATGTCGGAAAGGTCTTACCTGTCGTGTAAGTCCTGCAGATGTAACGGCCGGTGCGCGTGGTAGTGGTACAGCCTCCAGTACAGCAGCGCATTGATGGCGAGCAGCACGAGCAGCGCGGCCAGCAGCCAGCGGCTCCCTCGCGTGCTGCTGGCCCCCCCGCCGGTCAGCGAGGCCCCCGCCACGCGGGTGGCCACCACCGCGCGGACCGTGGGGGCCACCGTCTCGCCTGATGATGCTGAATGATGAAAATTTACAAGTTATAGAATTTATACAGTCACCACGAAAATAGCTGAACTGAGTTAAGTGTCGAAAAAAGTATATGAATCGTTATGTATTCTTCATTGTGTGTGTGTTTTGCTAAATACAAAATTATTTATTTGGCAATTACTACAGACAAGGTACACATTACTAGCGGCCCCCCCCCCCCCCCCGCACGAGGTAAGCCAGTGTCGCGGGAAGCCTGTTTACATCATCAGGTAGGTATGTTTCTTATTTTGGTCTGGATATTTTTACGTATAAACCATCGTCGTTAGAACGAACAGGACATATGCCTTCAAAATTAGCCTACCAACTTAAAAAAGTAGTTACATACGAATTTAAATTAAGAACCATTGAATGAGTGGCATTGTTGTTTTCACTTTACTCATTTTTTCATAAAAATTATACGGGAATTGTTTGTTTAATTATTGCCAAAACTTATGATTTGATTTGGTATGTTACTTTGGGAAAAGTGTTCCTGGTTGGAAATAGAGTCGATTAAGACCAACTTGTTTTTTTTACAAATGTCACTTTTTGGGTCAACCGTACTTTTTTTAAAAAATCTAAAAATGGCAATATTCTTTTCTTCAAAATTAAATAGAAGGTTCATAAGAACAAAACCTTCTAACTACAAAAGAAACGGTAGCTACCCTTAAGAGCCAAAAATTTGCTCAACCCTAAATTTGTACATTATATTGTTACGCCGCGCCGGTGGATTAGACCACAAACTTCAGACGGGAATTTCAGTGCTTTAGAAGCGTTTTCAGGAGGCTGAAAAGTCATTTCGGACCGTTTCAGGAGTAGCTCTATCACATAGTAGAAAATCAAAAATTCACCCATGTTGCCGTCGTTTTCAGGCACCTGAAACATGTTTACAGTCCGTTTCAGGTCACCCTCTATCCGATGACGCAATAACCTGAAAACCCGTTTTCAGGTATTTTCAGGACCCCTTATAGGCCTTTGAAGTACATTTCAGTAGGCAGCCGACTGCCGGCACGGAGTTAGTTCTGTTTTAACTACTATACAGTGCGATCAAAGTGATAACTCGGAGCGAAGGACTATAATTATAAGGATTAGTGTGACCAGTGAAATTTTCAAGTACAGTTTGTGTTAGTTCTGTGTTAAATTTGTAGTAAAGTGTTTGTTTTAATTAGTGCATTTTTCTATTAAACCCGAACCCCGCGCTCGTAACAATATATATATAATATAAATAAAAGTACGTACTAGTAAGCCGTCGATGTCGCCTCGACTTCCTAACCGTGGGCACGGCGGTGTCTGCCTCGGCGTTCAGTCTGCTTTCTAACAGTCTACTGAACTCTTCTATGCCGTTCATTGTGTTCTTTTCTAGGAATGCTGAGGACAAAAAAGTGTATGAAAGCCTAAGTTTTGGAGTTGCCGTACTTATAAAATAAATCGCTTACTAAGAAAGTCTTGTTTGTGCCACTCGATGGGTGGTCATTACAGCGCAACACACAACTCAAAAAAGTTTGGCCCCAATCTGAGCATTTCTAAAGCATATATCGACATTGATCATAGTAGGAAGTATAAATGTCGTAATAAATAATACTGGACAATTCACACAGCATTATCTAGCCCCGAGCTAAGCAGAGCCTGTTATGGGTACTAGATAACTGATATGCCTACATAATATAATACAATACATGGATAGATATATTTTTTATTATACATAGAAAACGACCAAATGACTACAGATCGTACAGACGCAGCATTAGCTATGATTGATATAAAAGGTGTCGAAGCGTGGAAGCGTAAAGCCTTATATTATTATGATGGTATTTATATCTGTATGAGTTTTGACGACCTCTGTGGCGCGGTGGGCGAAGGTCCGCCTGCGACGCAGGAGGTTGCGGGTTCGATTCCCGCCTGGGGACAAATATTTCTACGATCTGCAGGTATTTGTTCCAGGTGTTCTGGTCGTTTTCTATGTATAATAAAAAATATCTATCTATGTATGTATTGTATTTCTAGCCGTGTGGTGCTGGCTTAGAATTTGCACCACCCCAACTCTTCCCGTGGGTATCGTAGCAGGCGACTAAGGGTTTTACACCGGGGGGCGGGCTGCAGCGCCTCTAAAGAAAAGATCTACCACCGAACTGCGATCCTCAACCGCATGCCCAGCGTGGGGATTATGGGCATTACCCCCCATGAGATAAAAAAATAAGGGGGAGGCCTGCATCCAGCAGTGGACTATTATAGGCTGTTGAGGTTGATGCATTGTATTATGTATATCAGTTATCTAGCACCCATAACACAAGCTCTGCTTAGCTTGGGGCTAGATAATGCTGTGTGAATTGTCCAGCATTATTTGTTTATTTATTTGATAAGCGCACGCCAAAGCTTCTAAAACGGTTTTTATTTAAGTATATTTGTGCATTCTAGGATTAAATTTACACTAGTAATTGTACCAAACTAATGTTATTTAAGGCTTGAATAAAGAATTTTTGAAATTGAATTGAAATTACGATGTAACAGACTCGCACTCGCATACTTATTTACTTATTTATTTATTCAGTAGTTTCATGTGTTCATTGTGAAGTTCTTGTGATATATATTATATATGTAGTGAGATCATGACATGAACCCCGCTGGGGCGCTACAACATAAATTTATATCTAAGTACTTAATAATGCTTTGCTAAGTAAAAACTTAAATATACTGACATGTTTGACTTAAAATTAATTGTTGTTATTATATATATTTATTCTATATATTCTTTTAGATTATAAAAGCATTTGGATACTAGAAATTCTTTTAATTTTATAAAGAAAGTTGCATCCTTTTCAATCTGTTTAATTTGTGTCGGTATTTTGTTGTAAATACTAATAAATACTTGAAGCCTCCAACGTCGTCGAAGTCCTACTTACTTTTAACCATCGGCCACATGCTCTTCTTGTATTTGACCTGTCCGTAAAGCTCCAGCTGCACGGACGCGTCCGTCAGCCGCCGCAGGCAGTAGTGCACGGCCACGCTGAAGTAGTCCGCGTAGGGGATACCCGCGTTGTCGCTCGTGCAGTCTATGGAGTAGTGCACGCCCGGCTTTGAGCACTTGTTCATCACCTGGCATACGGAATACGGCATTAGGTTAGGTTTAAAAGTAGACCCCCGCGAAGGAATCTAATACCAGTAACGCCCAACTACAGATCCATAGGTTTTTGATACATTCAAAACATTATATCAAAATCCAACGGCATATATTCCTCACTGAGAGAGTTGAGGTGAGATAAAAAACCGGTGGGCGAAGGTCTGCCTGGGACGCAGGAGGTTGCGGGTTCGATTCTTGCCTCGGGACAAATGTGTGTACGATCTGCAGACATTTGTTCAGGGTGTTCTGGTCGTTTTCTATATAATAAAATCTATCTATCTCTATCTATCCATGTATTGTGTTATATTATGTATATCAGTTGTCTAGTACCCATAACACAAGTTCTGCTTAGCTTGGGGCTAGGTGATGCTGTGTGAATTGTCCAGCATTATTATTATTATATTATGTTACTGACTCAGTGTAGAATACTCAACAGCCTATAAGGCGATTATCAGGAGACCAGAAGCAGACCTCCCCCTGATAATTGCATTATTGGTTCTTATCTCATGGGGGTAATGCCCATAATCCCCACGCTGGGCAGGCGGGTTGGGGATCGCAGTTCAGTGGAAGGTCTATTCTGCAAGGGGCGCTGCTGCCCGACCCCCGGTGTATGTCAATAAGTCGCCACTTACGACAACCACAGGAAGAGTTGGGATGGTGCAACTTCTAAACCATACGGCTCGCATCAGTGTAGAATACCTCCTCTTATTTTATTGAATACTTTTAATAAGGTAAGACTATTACAGGTGGTATACTCCAGAAATATTGGGAGGTTAGTCCAGCTTGCACGAGGCGAGCGCTATAATATTTTATTTTCATACATTTTTCTGTTATTTATTTAATAAATATACTTACTTACATAAGGACTCAAACTAAGCACTAGGCTTGTATTTTGGGTGTCAAGAGGGCACTAATTATGACTCAATAATAGTTTTCATGGACGTAAATAGGTTCATGATTGTGAGTGAATTTTCACTTACAATAATGTACCTTAATATAAAATTAAGTTACCTACACTAAAATTAACTTATACGCCATAATTCGTGAATATTAAACAAATTAATGATAATCAAAGATTAAAGGAGGCCTGTACCCAGCGGGTAAAATATGCTTTGTTATAATTATGACGATAATACAAAGATACTAAGGTTCATATTATAAAAGCTTGCTCGATCTCTGCTTTAATAACGATTTTGTATGGCATAGCTTATAGCCATAAAGCTTTTATAATACGGGCAGTACTATCTCAGACTAAAACTATAGGCTGCAATAGAGGTAACGCTGTTACCTGTGTCTCCGTTACATGGACCTCCTTGGGCCCGATAGGCCCCGACGTGAGGCCCACTGTGTAGCTGATCTGTCGGCACTTTAACCCGTTCTGAGCTTGCCAGGGCGACTGAAAGGAAACAATGCAAAAACATTGGCAAAAGTTAAATACAGAGCTTTATCTTCTTTAGACCTTGAGGACTCTAAGGGCTTTAATATGAAAGCTTGCTCAGTCGTAGATTGAGTGAGAGTGCTTGATTGACGTTTACGTTATTGAAAAGCATTACTCAAGCGTAGATCGATGACTGAGCAAACTTTTATAAAACGGGCCTGAGAAACGTCAGAAACGTTGTTTTTATAATAAGTAAAAACTTGCACGTACTTATGACTTTTCATAATAAAACTTTGTTTTGAAACGGCACATTTTACATAGTCAATAGACCTTTGACCACAATCTCATCTGATGGAAAGTCAATCAATCAACAATGCTTTATTTCCATAAATACAAAAATGTATACTTATAAAACGTTAAAATGCATTCATATGAAGTGAAGATGTAGCCGACGGTGTAAAGTAATAAAAAGTGCTATTGTATTGTATGATATGCCACCTTCTGCCCGCGGCTTCGCATGTATTATCCAAGTTAGGATATGTTCTACATGTACAGCAAATTTAATCTTAATCAGTTCAGTAGTTATGGAGACCTTAGATAACGGCTTTATAACATAAAAGTAGGGCTACCTGCACATAGTCCGTGATGGACCTTGCCGCGAGCAGCTCCAGGTTAAACTTGGAGTTAGTGAAGATCATGGTGAACAGCTGGTCGATGTTGAACGCGAACTGCTGCTTCAGGACTAACTTGCCGTCGTGGGGATTCGGACATTTCTCTACGTCGCCGCCCCTGCTAAACAATATTCTTTTATTATTTGCTAGGAACGAAGTAGCAGATATTATAAGGCGCTACCCCGACTGAAACTAGCGCCGTCGCCTATTTCATCTTATTGTTACGTTGAACTAACTAAATAAGGAAATTTCAAAACTTTCATTGGGCTGTTTCTGATACCTATTAAAAGCATTTTTTTTAAAGCCTCTGTCATATTTTATTCTGTATAGTTTAAGGCGAAGTTGCCCTTGGTGGCCACCAAACTCTATTTTCGAATCTCTGCCTAAATATAATAGGTATCACAAAACCCAATCACTTTTAATAGGTAGGGATCACAAACAACCCAATGAAATTTTAGAAATTTTCTTTGTTCAACGTAATGATAAGGTAAAATATGTGAGGGGCGGGAGGGAGGGGGGGGGGGGTAGCGCCGGTAGAGAAATAAATGTGTAAAACTTTGTTTTTATATCACTATATTGGTTTACACGGCGCACGCCAGCACTGGTCAAGCAAGGCACGTGTGGGCTTGTAGCATGTAGCGTCGCTATAATAATGGGTGACACCGATATTGCATCTGATGCGATGCGAAGTCCATCACACCACATTAGTGTGGTTCTAGCTTTAGTCGTACTCACGTGTGTTTGTCGTCGGGCTCGCTGTCGCTGGTGTCCGACATGTCGGTAGGCAGCGTGTCGGCTCCCTCCTCAGCACGGAACTGCTCATCACCGTTGTTCACTGCAACAATACAAGCATCATCAATATCAAGATATCAATTATGTTATTACCCTCGGTTTACTAAAAATCCGGGTGGTGTCACCTTAGAATTTGTATCAGAGCTACACCCCAACTCTTCCCATAGACTTCGTAAGTGGCGACCTAGGGGTATCCACCGTGGGGTGGGCATGATTGCTTCTAGCAGAACAGATCCATAACCGAGCTGCGAATCCCAAACCTGCATGCCCAGCGAGATTGTGGCATGCCTCCTAATCATAGAGCCTATAAGGCGCTTATCAGTGAAGGCCTATATCCAGCAATGGGCTTGTACTTGACACAAAGTTTGATATGTGTGGTGATAGGAAAGAAACCTAATTAGACTCAAATGACAATGAAATAAAGCTGTGTATAAAAGCAAACGTAAAACGTGCAAGTCATGGGCATTTCATCCTACTAAGTACTTAGTAGGATGAAATGCCCATGACTTGCACGTTTTATGGCAACGTAGAGAAATGTCCGAATCCCCACGACGGCAAGTTAGTCCTGAAGCAGCAGTTCGCGTTCAACATCGACCAGCTGTTCACCATGATCTTCACTAACTCCAAGTTTAACCTGGAGCTGCTCGCGGCAAGGTCCATCACGGACTATGTGCAGGTAGCCCTACTTTTATATTGTAAAGTCGTGACCTAAGATATATACTACTGAATTGATTAAGATTAAATTTGCTGTACATGTAGAACATATCCTAACTTGGATAATACATGCGAAGCCGCGGGCAGAAGGTGGCATATCATACAATACAATAGCACTTTATTGTACATCAGAAAAAGAACATAACATGAGGCAAGTACAACGTCCGGCCTTATCGCTTAGAAGCGATCTCTTACAGGCAACCTGTATGTATATCTAATACATATTTATCGAATAAAGAAAATAGTAGTTTTCTTTAGAATTAATATAATTAAATTTGGACAATCCAAACTCGTCTAGCCCCAAGGCAAGCAGTACTTAGCAGTACTTTCATCCTACTAAGTACTTAGTAGGATGAAATTTCGATGATCCTAGATTGTATCCTAGGGAAGAACATGTTCTATTTATTCAGGAAAACGAGCGCGTTGCGTTGAGTGGATTTGTTTTTTATTCGGCGAGGAAATTCGTTTATGATTAAACTAGACGGGGGGGGGGGGGGGAGGGACAGAATGATGTGGGACTCGACGCCCTAAGAAGGACCGGTGAACCTCTCTCGCCATTTTCGCCGAACCACGGGTACATGTAAACCTACCGCTTCCCGACTGGCGTCCCTTCTTCCTCTCATACATGGCCGGCCAGCCTACTGTTCCACACACTCGCCGACCCCATGCATCTATATCGTGCTTTTTACCTTCATTTTACCTGCCTTCAAGTTACTACTCTAACATCAGAAATTTGTGTTGACACGGTTTATATTATGAAGAATAATAAAGCGAGACACTCACATGCTCGAAATGTGTCAGCAGGTATTGCCGCTTCTGCGATCTCGCACCCCTCGGTCACATCGCACGGTGTTGCCAGCTCACACAGATCTATCTCGTTTAACACCTCCCCCCAAGCCCTAAGCAAAGCTTTCTGTACTTTTCGCGACATACTAGTATTTATTAAACCATATATTATCCCCCACCACATTTCTGAGCAATTAACGCGGTTTTATCAATTAACTTTCATAAGAGAACAAGAGAAGGTTTACTAATGCTTGTGAGAATGTCAGTATATTCTTTCCACAAATGATAACAGAAAACCAAACAAAACTTATGAAACGACACTTGTAGGTGGTTTGAGTTTAATCTCAATAGATAAGTCGCTTTTGAGAAAAAAAAAATCTTATAGCAATGCCTTCCAAGCACAATTGATTTTTATCCGTCAATAACTTTACTTTTAATATTATTATATAGGATATATTATTATATTTATATGATATATTTTATTTAGGATTTAGTTTTTATTAAAAAGTATAATTTAAATACTTGTAAACTGGCTGTCGGATTCTACTCCTAACTGAATCAGAAAGCTTGGCACGAGTCCTTTTACGTTAGCGACGAGATAAAGAACAATGGGGCACTATGTTAAGACAGGATGATAATTAGCAGACTTAAAAAGTGTTATTGTACCTAACTGTAATTTTATTTGTGTTATCAGTATCTACGAATCCACTAATAGTAGATTAGTTTACAATGTTGAAAACATATTTTGTTACGTTTTTTTTTAACTTGTTAAGAAACGTAACGCTAATAACTTAGACTGCGTGTTTGCAATTCTATTGGTTGCACTGCTCGACTCTTTTGTTTGATGGAAAACCGTGCGTTTCGTTAGGGCATAAGAATAGTTAAAAACAGGGTAGAAGGGAAAGTTCGGCTCCGAACAGGCTCAAGGTCACAATATTAGCCTACACGTTAAACGAGATACTCAGTCGGGCTGTCACGGCCGGACGCGCCGTCGTCGTCGGTCGCCGCACGCGCGTTTGCATTTTTGTGCGTTACGCAAACTAATAAAGTATTTTATTATAGTTTTACAAAATATGGCATTTATAATACCTACTACAGAATTATGTTACGTACCTATATTATAATATGTACTAATTATAACTGTTATTATAAGTACTATACCAAATAAAGCCATTTAAGTAAGTATTACTTAAATAATAATATACTTAATTAATTAACTACAAATATAAAATAAAACACATACAGGCTTACGTAAAACTATGAAGTATGTTTATTAAGTAAAGAAAAAACTTATTTTAGCAATATTAGCTTTCATCAGCAACCCTGGCAACACGCCTAAACAACAGAGGGGCGGGACAACGTGAAAGGGGAAGTAGGTATATAAATGGCGGAGTTTGGGACTCGGTCAAAGAAGAGTCCCTTCTACTCTGTTTTTATCTATTTATATGGTTAGAGTGCAAATGCAGACCAGTGTTTTTTCGACTATATTGTTATTTTTTAACTTACATACTCAGTTTATCATCATTGGCAACAATAAAGGAATGAACGAACCATTTCAGTGGGTACAATGTAGACCGGACGCTCGGGTCTTCCCGGTATTATAATGTTGCAAGAATTATTCAATAATCGGGACTTCCCCCGATTCTAGTAAGTAAATAATGGACTTTTATGCAACATTTATGGCTATGTAGCCTCTTTTATGTAGCACTTGAATGCATTGCTAAACGTGTGTCTTTAGTGACGAGCACCGCGCAAACGAACTGCTGAGCAATAGTTGCGGCAGTGGCCTGCCCTGTCTATCTACTAACAAGACGTTTCACATATGCCACTGCGCGGTCGCATCCCTGATACATTCTCCCTGATTCTTCATTGGTTACAAAGACATCAAACAATTAGTTAGAAGAAAAGGCTGATGATGAGGGTAGTCACCTAGAGGCGGCGAGGAGTCCCGTCCCTGCGACTCGGCGCGTTGCCCGCGGCGCGCGGAGTCGCCGCCGGCATCCATGCACGTACTGTCCTGCAGGAGGAACTGCTCCTGGGGACAAACGCCCACTCATGAACTACTAGAAAGGAGGCTTTTGTATTGTAGTACGCAAGCCCTCGTACTCTGGGTAATCTCTAAGAAAGTAAATAGTTCGCAAAAAGCAGGACTCGAACCCGCGCCCCATCCTAAGTACGTGTGTGCTCTAACCAACTAAGCCACGAAATCCATAGCCGGTTCGTCAAAAATCTTTGAGACCTCTTTACGGATCTAGCACCGGAGAAACATTACATTAGTCCACAATTTTATTGTACGGCCGAATAATATACACCTTGATAAACCGTGTCATGGCTGCCAATTTTAATAGGTTTTGACACGGATTATCAACGTGTACATTATTCGGCCGTACAATAAATTGTCGTGCATTATAGTGACCCGATGTAAACAGCCAATGATCATGGCAACTACCGTAACAAATATGACATCCAAGGGGAGTCCCCATACAATAAACCAGGAATTTATCCATAACTACAGTATCTTAAATTAAGTTCCCCGCCGCGTCTGTCTGTCAGTACAGGTCTGAACGAAATTAAATAAAATTATTCACCAATAAAACGGAGTTATGTGTGAGGAAACTTCAGGTGTATATTTCACTAAGATTTTGTGTAAATTGACTGAAATGTGACGATGATTGTTGAAGAAGTAAAAAAAGTTTCGACCGCGAATTTTACTGGCGTGCGCAGCGTAAACATGTAGTCATGAGAATTTGGAATGTATTAAAATATTATTAAAAAAAATCCTGAATAATGAAAATGATAGTTTTAAGCCATCATCGGTAAGGCGATATAATTTTTTAAGTGGCGACACCTAGGTTATATTCTAGTCTTATTTAGTTCAGTGCCACATACATAGATGAATCGAAGAAGGAAACACTACTTACTAGTTTGATAACACGAAATACTAAGTTTCGGTGATCGCACGAAACAAATAACCTTATTAAGAAATGAAATGTTCCTAAAAATTTTCGATTTCGGCGGGACTTGAACACGCGCCTCACCTTCAGTACGGGTGTGCTCTAACCAACTAAGCCCCGAAACCACTTTCCGTCGACCCGAAAATTTCTGGGATTTCTTACGGACTGTGGCGCCGCCGCCGGTAGAGCTACCCAGAGTGCGGGGTAAGCACTATAATAACAAAAAACCTTAGAATAACCTCACTGTTGAACGAGATAAGCTACATTGCTTCGGAGGCGTCACTAAATGTCCCTGAAATGTTTTGTTGTTTCGGATATCTTTGCAATAAATGACTACATCATTTTCATAAAAGAGTAATCGAAAGAACGGGTCGTTCGTCCTTCGTTTTACGCAATCCGCTATCCATCAACTTAATAATTTGTTTTTCAAAGTACTCCTTTTAAGACCGTTGCCTAAGAAACTATTAGTAACTAGTAATTGTGAAAATTATCATATTATTTTCCATCTAGCCCCAAGCTATTTAGAGCTTGTGTTATTGGTACTAAGTGACTGATATACAAAATCTTAATAAATAAAGGAACAAGCGATTTTTTGGGGACAACGCTCAGCCCAAACCGCTGAAGCCAGAAAGCTGAAATTTGGAGGGTAGGTTAATTATAAGCTCCCGATAAGAAGGGATTTTGGGAAATTGGGGGGTTGAAGTTTTTTTGGTGTTTTTTGTAACTCATTAGCCAGTGGCCCGATTTGCTTGAAACTTACAGAGAATACTAAAAATATAAAACTATTGAACACGTGTTTCAGGATTTTACAAAAATTTCCTGAAAATGAGTTTAATCGGGTTATTAGCTTAAGCTTCGTAGTTTGGCTCCGAATTGAAATGGCTGTAACTTTTAAATTTGTAAAGCTACTGACCTGAATTTTGTTTTTGTATATGAGAAACAGTTAATTAAAATACGTGTTTCAGGTATTTTCACAAAAACCCCTAAAAAGAGTAAAATGGGGCTTGAAGATATTGAGATTTTTTTATGTAACTTTGTAACCAATGGCTTCATTTGCTTAAAACTTACAGAAAATACAAAAAATATAAAACTATTCAACACGTTTATAAGGATTTTTTAAAAAAATCCTGAAAATGGGTTTAATCGGGTTATTAAAGTTTGAATTTCGTAGTTTGGCTCCGAATTGAAATGGCTGTAACTTTTAAATTTTAATGCTAATGACCGTAAATTTTCTGTGTATATAAAAAACACAATAAATTAAAATACGTGTTTAAGGAATTTTCGAGGGAAAATGGGGCTTGAAGTTATTGAGATACTATAATTTATATTATATGAAACGATCTTATAATCTATATACATGTATAGAACGATATGGCTATTTTTTATTTCGAAAAAAAAATTCGTGGGAAACCGTAAGCAGACGCTAGTGTAGGATATAAACACAATGCCCACCTGTCCAGAAGCTTAGCCTTTCGCACGTGGGCTATCGCTATCAGCCGATAAGCCGTGCGAGATTCCCTATCTAATTCACGGTTTTCTGAATCATGTTTCTATGTTTACGGTCGTATTTATGTATTTATAATAATCTTAGCCTTTATTTAACAAATTTACTAAACATTTGTTAAAAATGTCTAGATAGATAGACTGTCAACGCCACCGCCGTAAAAGCGTAGAAAAAATTGCCTCAAACTGTTGGCCTCTACATCTTCTTACTTTTTTCATTGGATATATTTTTATAGACACTCGACGCTATGGTAAATAATCACGAATTATTAGGTTCGCTTTTTCGAGACAAGGACGAGCGAACACCGCGCGTTGAAGGCGAGAAAGGGAGGCAAGAACCGACCCGCGCGCAATATCACTGCTTTTCATTTATAATTTGATATTGCTCTAAAATAATACTCTTTCGCAAAAAAATAAAACTATGTTGCTCTTAAGTGTTTAGTTAAGTTTTTTTTAGACGACATTTCATTGAAATATGTTTAATAACTAGCAAATGAAACTGGTTTTCCGTAGTAAAAATGAAAATTTAGAGGAAACTTTGCGATTTTTTTCTATCGAGTCAAGTTGAGTCAATCGTGTTTCGACTTCTATAACGCACTAACTAAAATTCTAAACTTCCGAGGATCATCAAAAAAGATTTAAAAAAAATAGTGTTTTCTTGCCTTAAAATTGATTTTTCGTACAGACAAAACCTGGGTTTAGGGTCCTACTTCATCTTAATAGGAACTTATTTAATATTTACAACTGGTATCATTATGCCAAAGTATAATAATGTGTAGCGCGAGTTTGAAACATAGATGTCGTGCCTGCCAGCGTAGAAGTTGGCCTATGTTTATGGTTTGTCTAGCTAGACATATTAAAAACCAAAGATAAATATATTGATTATTTGGCAGGGCCTTCGCTAGCTTGTCAATGTTGTGAGTCATCCTTCAGCTAAAATGCCGATGTTACCTGGAGGACCAAGTAACATCGCAATTTTGGCTGAAGTTTAATTCTAAAATCTCTCATTTAAACCTTAGTACATGTTTTAAAACTCCGACAACATTGTAGCGGTCGATGGACGGAGGATAGAGGACAGCGAGTCGCGGAGGATAGAGAATAGCGAGTCGATGGACGGAGGCGGTGGAGGAGCGCTATTCGTGTCGTCGTGTGGGAGAGATCTATGCCCAGCAGTGGACGTATACGGGCTGATGATGGTGATGATACCTATATTTATTTATTGTTTCAACAAAATCTACAGCCCTTAAATGTAGACAATTCCAACTTTAATAATCTAACTTATGGCCAATTAAGGTTTACATTTTAAGTAAATAAGAAACTTTATTCATCAGAATTTCCTAAAAAGTGTAAGATCTGTTAAAACATTTAGTAAAGTAAAGTAAAAAGTATTTATTACAGCAAAAGACATAGACAATTACATCAAGTGCACATCCTTATTTAGAAATGGAAAATCTTAAGTAAACTTAGTAACGGAGCTCCAAGCCTTCATAGAATGTTTTGCTCAGCATAGAGGCGCAGTGGTAAAATTTCATGGCATGGCGTTATAGTTAATACATCTGATTGGCTAGCTGGACTTGTCTCAAGTCTTTGCAGTTAGACGTTAGCTAGTACGATTCAACGGCTATTTATCCGGTTTATTTAGTTATTTTTCCGACGTTTCAACAGTTTAACACGTCGTGGTCACGGAATGACTGGAGTACTGGAACTACCGCGCGGGCAGCATTATTTGTAACCACCCTCACCTGGGTTTTGAAACTTGGCATGTCCGCGACGCACTGAGAAACCGGTCTTCGACGGTCTAGTCTCGGTAGGTCATCAAACAGGACCAACTTGATCGATGGGGCTATCTAACTAAAGGTGGTCAGTGGATAGTATTTGGCAATAAGTTCCCAAAAAATTTCGACTACGGCGGGACTCGAACCCGCGCCCCACCCTCAGTACGGGTGTGCTCCAACCAACTAAGCCAAGTCTCAGTCGGTTCCATCGAAAATCTTTGGGACCTCTTACGGAGTGTAGCGCCGGTAGCTCCACCTACAGACTTACAGACTCCGCAACAATCTGTTAGGTTTATCCAAAGACTAAAGTTACATTTAGTTCGTTTGACGAGAGGTGTTGCCGTTGCTAAATTTTAAGGATTTTTGTTATAGTGCTTACCCGCACTCTGGGTAAAAAATAAAAAAAAAAATGATTTTGATTTTGATTTTATGGTTTTTCTCGACAAAAAAAGGCTTGGTTTTTCTCTTCGGAGATTAGAGAAACAATTTCGACCAAAAGATAGATAATACTTTGTACACACACACACACACACACACCGAAAACATTACAGAAATAAATGCTAAGAGTAGACGAAGTTTAGAAAACAAAATTGTAATACAAAAAAAATCCTGTGATAATCTAGCCAACTGTCCTAGTGTAATTTCTGACTTACTTTTTTGTTTTTCTTCTTTAGAAATTTCGTCATTTCGCACATGTACCACCACTGGTGAAGACCAAACGACTGGTATCGGTAATCTCCTATCGCCGATACCTACTGATAACGGCGTGAATCACTTCTATCTATGTTTCGGCTATAAATTCGATTATTAATTTGTTGTTTTATCTGTCAGGAAGTATTCGGGATGTTTTGGTTATCAATATATTTGATGCACTGGCGAAAATCACACTTGTTCAACACTATATTATTATTTATTTATTTCAGCGTTTTGTAGAATACAGTGTTTATATTTATTTTGTTATTGCTAGCATTAACTATTTTTCACTTTTTCATCCTTATAAACTGGTTAGAAATTCAATAAACTATATATCTATTAAATGAATTCATCGCGAAGCTTGTTTTCACTTTCCTAAGAGTAGATTGCATTGCTGCAATCCGGAAAGCTTGTTTTAATTCTCCAAAATACGCAATAGATTGTTCAGCTTTTTTTGTGCAAATTGTTACTCTGATCCAATGTTACACCGGATGAGGAACCTACACGGAAAATAAAAATCGAAGTTTGATTCCTTGACATGCAAAACCTACTCTTTTATCACTTACGTAAAGATAGCGTTTGCACAAAAACAAACAGGAAATTCGGTTTCGTTTTTACTAGTAAGCCCTCAGAGTAGGCATCATTTGGACGAAACACGAAATTTCGTGTTGGAGAATCGAAATAGGCCCAATAGGTTTAAGTAGATTTTTACACATAGGATTCTAAAATCAAGTAGGTATAGAGTGTGAGTGAATTCGCAAGCTGAGGTTAGTTCTAGACAAAGGCTCACCTCGACCGCCGCGACCTCTATGGGCAGCACGGCCTCCTCCAGAAAGTCCTTGGAGTACTCGTCGTCGTCAGAATTGAACCCTAGTTCTTCGCCGTAACAGCTGTGCACCTGAGGACAATACTTCAACATTTGTAATTGTAAACCTAAAGTACGCCGACTGACCGGTGTTACAGGGCGTAGTGTACCGTCGCAGCGAGCATGATACGTCCTTCGAAACGTACGTGTATATGTGCGGGGCTGACAGTTCGATCCTAAGGCAAAACTTTTAAAATTTTAAATTATGACGCTCCACACGCCTGTCGAAACTGCTGTCGAAACTGTTGAAAATCAATTTACACGCACAGTAAGGATCGTTTGTCAAAATATGAAAGATTTACCGCCGTTCCAAACCGTGAACACATTTTAAATCGTAATTAGCACAACATTTTGATCCGCAGTCAAAAAATCACGGATCCATCCACGGTTTGGAACGCAGTCCAGATGCGCCGTCCAAACCTTACGTGTACAGGCCGCTGATGAGCAACGTAAAAAAGGTAAGGTTCTTTCCATACTGGCCGCATGAACGTTCGCTGTGTAATAAGTTACATTAGGCCCCGTAACAATGGTCAATACCCGGCTTTAGACAACACATCGCAATACAAATCAAAGTGATCACTTTATTTCCTAGTTTTACTTATGTAATCTAAGTTTTGTCACGTATCCAAGAGTCCTGTAAGGTTTAGAAGAAATAAAGAACTTTGAATTTTTGAATTTTGAAATGTTTTAAAGACAATGCTGGATACGGCTTGATGCGGCATAATGCTGAGACAAAGAATTCCTATGTCTCAGCATTATGCCGCATCAAGCCGTAGCCTGTTGCAGCGCCGAATTTCAGCATGAAAGAAAAACATTTACATAACATGGAAACATTTTTTATTTTTATTTTTAATATTTATGTCATCTACCTATGGTACTAAATTAGTTTAGCTGTTTACTGTCTATGCACTACCACTTTATCTTATATCTTTTTTGTCCATCCTAAGGTTGCCTGGGAGAAAACGCTCTCAGCGATAAGGCCGCCTTTTGTACTGTAAATTTATATTTAGATATAAGATTTTATGTTATTCATGTATTTTCTCTTTTTTTTTGGTACAATAAAGTGTTAATAAATAATTAATAAATAAATAAATTGTTTTTGATCATAACGACTGATCTTCAACTGTTCAAAATTTATCAAATTTCTTCAAAAACCAAACGTCCAAAATCTACAGGTTCTATTCACATATTTTATCATCTTGGTCATAATTTTTCGCCAGCCTATAGAAAGGTTTTGGGAAAACTGTTTTTCTATTCTATTTTACACTAATATTATAAAGAGGAAAGGTTAGTATTTTTGTGTGTATCGAATAAAATTAAAAACTACTAGATCGATATCAAAAATTCTTTTGCCGTCAGTAAGCTTTATCACCGAGTAGCATAGACTATAGAATTTACTCGTGCGAAGCTGTTTATTATAACTAAAGCGTTCGAAAGTTTAATGTCTATCGTAATATATGCTTTTAAAACTTTCGTGATTTGTTGACATATTAAAGATTATTTATCTCCAAACGTTGCAAATGAAAACAAAAGGTACGCTATAAATACCCGATAAATAATCTTGAATAATATATGCGCACCTACAAAGTCACAAAACAAACACCTGCGAAATATTAAACACGAGGAAAATTACCGGGAAAATTCCCTTGATAAATACGGCTATCTGCTACCAGGCAACGAACACGACTGGATGTTTATTCCTGATACCTACCAGTACAGCCGGCCTTGATCCGCGCCGCTCTACCACTACCTATATGCTAATCGACTCAAATTGAAAACAACTCACACTGGGGTAATTTGAAAGTGTATTATGCACTATCTAACCAAACTGTTGGATAGGATATACATTGGGATATACATATCTCGAAATCCTATGCCTATCCTATTCACAAAATGGCGTCATATATGAAGAAATTTGGAGTCCGTTCCTTTACCATCTAACACTGTTCTAAAGCTGTTGTTTTCAGTCTTATTGTTTGAGTAAAGCACTATAAGAGCATTGGTCCGCAATGGCTGCGATGGTGGCCACGCTACGATGGCATCGAGCTAAGCTTGCTATGGTCTCGGTCTTCAAGCTTGCTCATCATTGCAGCCCTTGCTGACCGTGCTATAAAGGCTTCGACCTTCATTTCAGCTTATCCATCAAGGGTTACAATGCTGACCGCAACTCACCCTTTACTGACCTCGTCAATGTACTGTAATGTTTATTATTTACGACACTAATTAACAAAATAAATTATTATAAAATAAAATAAAATCTCCCGACTTTACTAGACTTTGCAGAAATACATTGCCTTAAATTCATTATCAGATCTCACTACCCTCCCTCCTACAAATTCATTATCAGATCTCACTACCCTCCCTACTACAAATTCATTATCAGATCTCACTACCCTCCCTACTACAAATTCATTATCAGATCTCACTACCCTCCCTACTACAAATTGACTTGCCATGCGAAATACCTACACATTAAGGGCCTATTCTACCTCAACTCAACTCCGTCAGATTGAAATATCTTCCAAACTACTAAATATTTAACTTTCAAATTTATACATGGTACAGTTCAGGACTTACTCTATCGATCATATATTTCAAAAACACGATTCCGTAAAATTTTCTCTATAGAAAAAAATCGCAAAGTTACCTCTAAATTTTTACTTAAACCTTAATTTGTCAATAAATACAGAACTTAAGATATTGAGAATAAGCATGGTAATAGAAGTAATATAAATAACAATTCATATGTTTTAGTTTTTTCAAATAAAGTCTTAATTAATAAATAATAAGCTAAAACTTGATTTCTGGGCTTGCGTTGCTATGCCCTGTCTCGCTCCTATGAACGCGAAATCCTATGTCTGGCCTTTTCACATAAATTTGAGGTTGTATAGGCCCTTAACGGGATTCAAACACAATCCCTTCGGATGAACACCCTTATCTCTACGCTAACACACATCAAGTGAGATAACAAACGATAGGTTTATTCAAATTTTTCGTCAAAACAAATTTGGAATTCATCTATTCCAAGTGTTTCGTGTCACGGCACATATTTTAGAATTTTCCCGGCGTATGCGCATAAAATAACGACATTGTAAGCATTCTACGGCGCAGTTTGGAACGAGAACGATCTGGATTTCAGAATATTTTAATGCTTAACATTATTTTTTGATATATCGATTTATTTGTCATATATTTATCGTGCACCTTGTATTTTTTACCAATACAGTTTTAAAAATACTTTTTTCGGGACTGACTGCTTATTTGTAATAAATAAAAAATCTTTATCTTGATTGATACATAGAAATATCAAGAACATCCGGAATAAATATTTGCAGGTCGTACAAATATTTTTCCCAAGGCGGGAATCGAACCCGCAACCTCCTGTATCGCAGGTAAACCTTTGCCCACAGAGGTCGTCAAAAAATAGGTTTTGTATAAAATTATTAGGTTTTGTAAAATATTAACTTTATGAGCTTTCGCGATTTATTAACATCAAAGATAATCGTAAATCTTTTATTTTATTTCTAAGAGTTTTTCATTCTTGATTCTGAAGACGAATCTGAGGGTAGTCTAGTATGTAATTCTCGGCTCCGACCAATTACAATCGACTCGAGACCACGATCGCTGTAACGCAATAGAAACGTATAGGAAATAAAACGCGAGAAATACTCTATACCTAACCTTTAATAAAATTGACTAATTTTATTTCCTTTAATAGTTTTCGAAATCAAAACTCACCCACTGCCAAATCTCCTGACTCGACATCTGCTGGTCCATGAGTGCGTTCTGCCATATCCGGAACAGCATCAGATACGCCTTGTCTCGCCCGGAGAAGGATGTGAAGAAGTTCTTTTCTCCTTCCGTGCAGACCAGTATCGCGTTTGGTATCACCTGTTTAAACGAACTGTAAGTAGTAAGTCATTATGACAAAAACATAGGAGGACTGTTTTTATCATAATGACTCTTTATCTTCCTTTATTGGGCATGTGCAGTGCATGGCTAACATGACATACTCCTTTAACAAGACGCAATGCGCGACATTTTGTGAAAAGGATAGCGTTCATGGGAGAGCAGATATTTTTGGAACGGAGTTACCGCAATAATCAAGTTTTTTGCTTATTTACAAGAAAACTACACAACTTATGAAGAAAATGGTCAAGGAACCAATAATTAGATGTTAACCTACGAATCAAAACATATATTATGTCATTTAATTGGACCGCAGGGTTCGTGATATCTCATTTATTTCTCGTAAATTATTTTCTGTTGTGTTTTCACTTTCGAGGAAACAAAAGAAAAATGTTGAATTTTATGTTATTCGAGTTTTTAAAACGGGGATCCCGTGAGTACTGAGATCTAGGCCTGGTTTGACAACTAAACCCGTTAGGTTTTCAAAGTCGTTCAGCGAGCTATGGAATGAGTATGCCCGGATTATCTTTGAATGTTTGTATTGGTAACAAAATTATCCAGCAGATAATCAAAGTTATCGACACAGCTCAAAATACTAGCATGCTGTAATCGATACAGCTCAAAGATCTAGGTAACAAGCTGTAGTTGGTTGTGGTTGTCTTCCGAAAACCGACAGTGGCTAGAGTAAAGCTGTTCTTGAGTTAAGACCGCGATTCGGTTAACGTAAGACGTCCCCCGGCCAGATGGAGTGACAATCTGCGAAATACTGCTGGCAGATGCTGGGTGCAGATGGACACAGGAAGCTCATTTACAGGCTGCTGTCAAGCAGTAGTCTACTGCCAGATGTCATGGCAATACAGGTTGTTGATCTATCCCCTTCACGAAATCGAAATAGGGCTCAACGTAAAAAAATATCATATTTTAGGGTTCAAAAAAAAAATTCTTTGGAAACTTATTATTATTACATTACGCATAAGTTTGTAAAACAAAATTCTCATGTAAATTAAATAAATTGTGTGTAACAATTTATATATTATTTCTTTGGTACTCTTTACATTAACATTATTGTTCATAATTTAATTAAAATATCGCTGTATTAAAATTAATCAGCTCTTTTAGAACATTAATATACATACGTGAATTCATTAAAAAGTAAACTGTTTGTGGATTATTTACTGTGACGAGATAAGTTTTCGTCTCTTTCCATTTTGTATTCCGTGGAACCTTGTTACCACGCTACCGGGTAGAGAGGAACTTATTTTCATAGTTCGGCAGCGGTAGAATATATAATATCATGCTCGTAGGCACACAATCTTTGTTTCATACTAACTCGAGTTTAGTTTTCGAATATTTTTGAGATTTAACACGGGCTATTGTCACGCGATATTGTATTTGTCTCTTTCTTTTGTATGTGTAAGCGAGATAGAAGTTTATCGAGCTCTGGAAAACTTTATTCGTGATGGAACTGTGCACACGTGAAATAACCTGTGTTGTTATTTCACGATAGCCTTAAAGCGTCGCTTGTAGCTTACCAGTGCCGTCTTCTCCTTGGTTATGGCAGTGACGTCCTTCCACCGGATGCTGAGCGTGGTCTCCCAGCCGAAGATGTTGGCGTAGAAGCAGAGGTAGCTCTGGGAGGCGTACAGGCGGCCGTGCGCCAGGATGTCTTTCTGCAGCGCGCACGAGTAGTCTGGAAAGAAATGAAATAAGTTCTCAAAAACTTTCGACTTCGGCGGGACTCGAACCCGCGCCCCACCCTTAGTACGGGTGTGCTCTAACCAACTAAGCCACGAAGTCTCTGTCGGTTTTCGTCGAAAATCTTTGGGACCTCTTACGGACTGTAGCGCCGGTGACTCCACCTACAGTGAAAACATTAAAGTTTCCAATGTTCAAAGACTAAAGTTACATTTAGTTCGTTTGACGAGAGGTGTGGTTGCTAAATTCTAAGGATTTTTGTTATAGTGCTTACCCGCACTCTGGGCATCTCTAAAAAAGGTCATTCATTTATAAACACATTTTTAGATTATAACAAACAAGCGTCAGCCCGCTGCTCCGCGCGTGTTTTCTCGCCTGTTTATTCTAGGCACACAACTTCAATTTCGATCCAAACAAACATTTCACACCGGCACTAACTCTCGTCTTTGAAGAAGTCTTGCATTCATTTTTTTAGAAAAACCTATTCACAACTTTTTGACGAGCAGATTATATAAATAAATAATACAGGACATTCACACAGCATTATCTAGCCCCAAGCCTAGCAGAGGTTGGTCAGTATAACGAAACCATGATCATCAACCTGTAGTCAATACTTTTTGTAAATACGCAAAATGAATACTTGAATCGTCCACAGCTGGACATATTATGCTACCCTATTGAGCGTCACAGCGCCTTGTCTTCAGCTTGACGCATCTTCTGGCATCTGCCATTTTCGCAATAAAGCACTTTAATTTTCAAGTGTATATTTCTGAAGAAAATATGTACCTACTGGTTGGGTGTTTGTACATATGGACACAGGAACACTTCGATAGCGCGGTCTAATTTTACAAGTGGCGACATCTATTTAAAATTCGAGTCTAATTGTTTTTTTTTAATAATGACACATGGATGACACGACGAATTAAAATACCTCTTTTTTACCTACTCCCGTTGTCATGGAAACCGTTACCGACGATTGTGAAAATAATCATGTGATGTAGATACGTTTTAAGACGCACATGAAATTTCCTCGAGGAATTTTTTTTTATGAAACCACCTCAAACCTCAATATTAACTTTTATCCAACAAGGAAAGAATCAACAAAACCTTATTAAGAATTGGCGAAGATATCACAAAAAAATAATGTTAGACAATTCGCACAGCATTATCTAGCCCCAAGTTAAGCAGAATTATTAGTTGTTTTTAAGCTTTACAGGATCAATACGATTCCCTCGGGAATAACTTTTATCATTATGTATACAATAGCGACAGTATTATTAAATTCAACAAAGATACATAAAAAATCCGTGTGCAATGGAGAAAAAGGACAAGAAAGTCTGACCCCAAATAAATGGGAAAACGGTCGAGAAATATAACAAACATACATAAACATACATATAGCCAAACATAAAACCTCCTCCTGAAGTCGGTAAAAAAGAAGTTAGGTGATTTGGGGGAGGAGTTAGTATACAGCATACCAACAATAAGTCGCTCATCATCAGGCAAGTCTCGGAACAGCCGCTTGAAGTCGTCGGACTTGCTCTTGTAGGTCGGGTACAGCGAGTTGTACCAGCTCTTCTTCTTGGCGCGCAGCGAGCCGGGGATGGCGTCTATGTTTTTGAAGTTACCTGACTGGAAACAAACAAGTAGTAGTATAGGCTATAGAATAAGTAAGAAAGTAACATAGGCTATAGAATATATATACCCATATCAATGTATGATATGGGTATATATGGGTATGTTACTCAGTGATAACATAACTTTCTAACGGCAAAAGATTTTTTAATAATAAATACAAACTTAATAAACAATAAATTCAGGCGTTACTTTTGTGGAAATCCGTTGCAAAATGTAAGGATGAAAATATTCCACGCAAAACCTTCTCCGATAAGTTTTTACAAAATGAATGTCCGCGTTGTAGAAGAAAAAACGACACCAACTGCAAAATGTACAAAATCCATCAAAGCAAGACGTTAACTATTTTCGTCTCTCACGAGACATCATCAGGATACCACAATACTCGACCCTGACACTGAGAGCGCCAAGCAACACCGGCAGAGTCCCACCAGAGATGTTGCCACTCCAGGCTTCCTCTCCTTCCCCAAGACTTAGAGCGCCAAGTCTTGTCGAGGGAGCTCAGAGTGACGTCTTGCCTTGATGGATTTTGTTCATTTTGTAGTTAGTGTGGTTTTTTCTTCCACAACGCAGATTACATTTTGTTAAAAATTATCGGAGAAGGTTTTGTGCGGAATTGTTACTAAATATTTTCATCATTGTATAAGTATAGATTGTTTTTTGTATCGGAGCTCAATGGAGTGCTTGGAATTTAAAATGTTTACGGTTTTTAGTCCAGTCGTCTTACTGCAGGGAAAACCCTATTTCGGTGCAGGGTCATGGGAGCAGAGCTACACACCAAGTTTTTAATCCAACCTTTCTTTGAGCCACCTAATACTATCTCCATGTTTTATATCATTTTTGGTTTTGTTCTTTGTTGAGTGAAGGTTCATAATAGAAGACATGTATAATTCACTCCTGGCTTAAAGACACCCAGTTTTTCTACAGTAATTAATTTTTTTTTGATGTAATGTGGATCTAGCTGTCCAACTCGCGCGGGTCGCGCCGCAGTCGCCGGGCAGTGATTTTTTGCTTGTCGCATACCTTATCAAGTTTCCCAGGCGAGGTCAGCTCACTGCTTGAGATGGAAGCGGTGTCGGCCGCGATGTGAGATCCCAGAGACAGGTTGAATTCACTATTCTGAAAGAAATAATAGTTCAATTTTATTGAAACTGGCGAGGTATTTAAACCTACAGGATCTTCTCTTTCACTTGCTTCGAAATATTGTAAGTATGTACGTGCATGTTGATAACAGTTGATGTTGTATCACCATCATCATCATCACCAGCATGTAAAGTATATGGTAGGAACAACTACCACATCATATGCCATCAAACAACATTATGCAGTCTAGGCTTCTAATATATTTCTACATGAATTCCTACGGACGAAATAGCGAAGGACTGATTTTGATAAATGATTTTATCTATTATAATATTACAACGCAAGGTGTGTATTTTTTTGATGTACTAGAAGGTAAAAACCGGAACCGAGGTTCTTAAATCTAACAAAGCTGAATCTAACAGACCCTAACTTTTGATTTTTGAATTGTGATACACAATGAAAGCTAATGTTCTGTGGTCGAAGCTGAAAGTTTGGTCCTTCATTTTTGTTACACATATATTTGGTTAGAGGACACTGAGGCTCGTATTATGAAAGCTTGTATAATGATCGATCTCTGCTTGAGTGATGTTTATGTCTAGTTTTGAGTTAAGAATAATTTTCAAACAATGCTTGGGAGCTCATATCAAAATCTATACTCACTCAAGTAAGCCTTCAAGAGCGGATATACAATAAAGGAATGCCTCTATTGTAAGAATCTTAAATTAATTGTATTAAATGTCGATGAAATATTATTGAATGTCGACGACAGATCGATTTAGAACAGGACAGCATGAGATACGACGTCATTCGTAAACCCATTGTATTATTCATCATCATCATAATAGATATAGATATACGTAGGGGCTAGATAATGCTGTGTGAATTGTCTAGTATTATTTATTTATTTATCATCAGCCAATAGTAGTCCACTATTTACACACTCTGGTTAAATACCGGATAATCCGAAAAGACAGAATGGATACATGACTTAAACAATGAAAGACATCAGAGTGGAACTCGGCGTGCGCCCGCGCAGCGACCTTCGAGTTAATTGCTCAGGACGTGGTATTCAGGGCCAATTAAATAATCCACTAGGTTACTAAGAATTTGCTATTAATGCTGGGTTTCTATATTCATGCCGGAATGGTTTTGCTATGGACCAACAACCAACCAACACAAGGAATATTGTTGGAAAACATTTAACGACATTGGTACCATCGCAGAAAAACACAGAAGCTAGAAACAATTTTGCTTTTTGGGGCTAGATGATGCTGTGGGGATTGTCCAGCAGTATATTTACCTTGTCATTTTCAATGGCCTCCGAAGCAGAATCTGTGCTCTGTATCCGAAGGGAGGGCGATGGTGATCGTGACACGCTCCTGGAATTACAAAAACAGGCTCTCACATCGACAGTTAGGTTTAACACTGGCTACATAGCTGTATTATTTGAATGAAACTCCTGTTACAAAACAACGCACGTTTATCAACAATAAAAGCGGCAGCAAAAATTAAACCGTCGAGGATCTTTTGTTTTTACTCTTTTTGTAGTTTAATTTGACAAACTTATGCGGCACTGGCGAAAGTTCATCCGCAAAGCGGGAGGTTGCGGGTACGATTCCCGCTTCGGGACAAATGTTTGTACATTCTACAGATATGTGTGTAATAAAAACACCCCTGAGACTTGGAGGGAAGTCAAAGTAATCTTTCTACCGAAACCCTCGCAAAACAGTTTACGCGCAACCAAAGTCATTTAGACCAATCAGCTTCAGCTGTGTTCCTACTGAAGACACTAGAAAGACTATGCGACAAGTACATCAGAAGTGGGCCACTACTCAGAAACCCAATAAACAAAAATCAGCTCTGGTAAATGTACATTGCACAGCACTGCACCAAGTAGTCCACAACATTGAAGGTGCTCTTGAAAGTAGGCAATCGTGCTTCGCCTTCATGGATATAGAAGGTGCCTTAGACAAAACAACTTTCCTATAAATTGAAAAAGATCTGCGAAAGCAAGTAGTTGATAATAACCAAAATCAAAATTGAGATTTAAGGATAGGGTATTACTTACACCCATTTTTTGAAAAGTGTCTCAATTAGATTTTTTTTTGCTAATGAACCACAAAAAAATACAAAAAAAATATTCAATCGATAAGTGCCCTAAAAACACTTACAAAATTTATATATTCTTTTAAAATTTTCATTTTTTAGTTTGCATATGCAGCCGTATCACATAATAACATTGCACCTACTATTTCATATTGTTTACAGACAGACTAAAAAAACTGAAAACTGAAATGAACTTTAAATTTATTTTGTTATTTTATGAACTAAAACTAACATTATCCGACTGACGAACTACTGTAGGGCAAACAACTTGACCACATTATAACAAAAGCCACAAACATCTTATATCAATGCACGCGAGCGCTGGGCAAGGACTGGGGCCTCAAGCCCAAGCTGTGCCTGTGCCTGTTTACAGTTATGATCTGCTAACCTACGGCGCAGTAGTATATCGGCCTAGAACAATCTTAGTCACCACCATTACCAAAACTACAGCAACTTCAAAGAATGGCCTGCACACTCATCTACGGATGCAGAAAATTCAACCCCATCTGCAGCATTAGACATAGTTCTTGAACTAACGCCCTTGCACGTCCACATACAGCAAGAGCGCTTAGTTTGGGAGTAGATGACGCTGCTGGCTGGAGGAATTACCCATCGTTATGCCAGAACTTTCATGCCTGGACCACAAGGCGATGCTGATCCTCCTTCGTCCCATTTATGGGACGAGGTACGAATGAGCGGCGACGAGAGAAAGATTTTTCCTGACTTTGGCACATCACGTTTCTAACACGTGCCTTATCCAAATAGGTCCATATAGAGACGTAAAATCTAACCGTTTTATCGAAGTTTAATTGCCCAGCTACAATTGCCTTGGGTTTTGGTAACTATATAATAATTATTACATGGTAGTTAACTACCTACGCATAGTTAGTTTTTTGTTGAATTTTAAGTCCATTCTTTCATGCAGGACAATGCTACTAGTATAAAAATTTAAACTAACGCCTTCACTACAATAGTCTAAATATTATAAAACCTTTTCATAATAATTATGTCAATATATTTTTATATTCAATATTATTTATTTTTATTATAGAGCAAAGATAATACTAGTACATACCTACACTTCTCTCATAAACTATCATTTATCATATGTCTTTCTGTATACTCTATCACGTCTTAAGAACCTACTCTGTATCCATGTATAATTTATTTTTGTCTTTGAGCGAAAGCTTTGGTTTTAAATCAGTACGTAGGCATTTTTGTTTTTTAGATTATTACCTACTTTAGTTGATTAATATAATTTGTCTAAGTCTTAAATGTGAACCGTGTGAGCACACTCTTCTATGTACCTACTTATATACTACTTTCTAATTAGTCGTTGTCTATCTTGTCAGTGTGTATGCTGCCTGTTACTGTCAGTAGGAAACGGCGGAAGATCAGCGCTGTGTGTGTTTGACTTTCCATCCAGCACATGCAGCATCCATGCTGAGCCGTTTCCTAATTCACACAAACATAGGTAATTACAATCAGTACTACCTAGTTTTAAGTGACTAGGTACTTGTTATCCGTCTTATTTTATAATTGTAGTTGTAAATAAATATATTTTCATTCTTTCTACACCAAATGTGGTTTAGGCTCTTTGTTCATAAGGTTCTGGTTAACGCCGCATCTTCTTTATTTTCGAAAAGTCGAGCTTTTAGTTACCTATTTAATTATAAAATATAAAAGCTTGCCATAAAGCTACTAAAGCATGATAAATAATAAATCAGTAAGTATAAAATATCGTTCAATGTCCTAAACAAAATACGAGATTAAACGACTGAGTCACCTGATTCCGCGCTCGCTCGTCATGGTTCGCTGATGATTTGCAAAATCACTGGATTGCAACATTATGCTGTAGCTAAGCTACTGTCCAATATCCAATAGGTACCTAAGTATTATGTAAGTTATGCTACCTACTTTAACCCGTGCCATTCGCGATCGATCAAAACAAGACCAGGTCGAAACAAAGGAAATTTCAAAAATCCAATTGAAAATAGATTAAAGGTGGTCTGCACCAAGGGCAACTTCGATTCACTGCCTATACTAAATAGAATAAAACTATTACAGAGGCTTTAAAAAGTAGCTATAGGTATCACAAACTTTGCGATGTATTTTTGAAATTTCCTTTGTTACACGGAACAATAAGATAAAGTAGGTGGGGCGGCGCTAGTTTGTGCATGGTATGCGCCTTAAGATAGGCTGACATAGGCGCCTTCTGGGCCTCAGGTAGTAGCTAAATCAAATTCTAGGTCATTCAAGTTGCTGACACAACGCTAAACTAAGAATATTAAGACTAAAGTACGACATTCCAACTCCATGTTACGAGGTTATAAATTTAACCTACTTTGTATAAAAACGTCGACGTGTGATACTTTTTTAAACAGAACTGCTTTCTTTAATATTATCAATAACACAAAGGACGTTCATACAATAAGGAAGTCCTAGATCTTGTAATAAACTTTGAATTCCTTTTATAAAGAGAACAAAGCAACAATATTATTATGTAAATGTGAATCTTGTGCTTAACACGATATAACTTATTACGAGTTTCACGCTCGTCTAGCTAAACAACAATAATTATTTACCAAAGCAATAAACATTATAATTAAAATAAACAATTTAAATAAACATTGATAAGTAAGTTTCCACCACCAGGAGATATCAATAGTGTCTTCTAACTTTTATGCCATATACACTAGTTGGTATGTTGGTACGACAAATTTCGTAGTTTCAAGTAAAGTCACACAATCACACTTATATTATAAATGCGAAAGTTTAGTTTAGATGGATGGATGGATAGAGGGATAGATGGATGTTTGTTGCTCAATCACGCCAGAACGGCTGAATGGATCTGAATGAAATTCGGCACAGAGATAGATTAGTCTCTATTTTATCCCGGAATTCCCACGGGAACGGGAACTACGCGGGTGAAACCGCAAGGCGCTGCTAGTAAATAAATAAATATAAAGCTTGACAATTCCCACAGCATTATCTAGCTCCAAGCTAAACAGAGCTTGTGTTATGGGTACTCTTCAACAGTCTATTTTTATATTTTTTTCTGAGTTGCCCTTCTGCCCCCCCACAAGTGCCTGCGGGGTTATCCATTAATTACCGGACACCCTGTACATATATTCATTTTAAAAATAAATTAAAATAAAACAAATTTTTAAGGGGGTTCCCATACAAGACATGATTTTTCGTTTTATAGATAGGTAATGAAATCATAATATATTATAAAAGAATCATAATACGGAACTCTTCGTGCGCGAGTCGGTCTCGCACTTGGCCGGTGTTTCAAACAAAAGGTCTATCTGTCCTCAAATCAATCTGTAGATACGAAATACCTAACAAACGTGACGAAATAACGGACACACTTTCGCACTAAAATAATACATGCACTGTACAGAAATATCTGTCACATTCCGATAGCAATAGGTAGGTAATTATAATTAGTAAACTTACTTTACAAAAACCACTTCGGCACTACTCTCGAAATGTCTGTACTGTACTTGAAAATCATTTACAACCATGTTGCACAGTTAACAAATAAGCACTGGCACGCATTATCTAGCAAATATCCAATCCAATATTTATGTAGATTAGCAGATAAATTAACGTACTAGATTACCTGCGGTATCAGTTCATTGTTTCTTTTCTACCATTGTAATGCTACACACAATAAATAAAAACGTGTTTATGCTTGCCTAAAATTCGATTAGATCTAATGGTTAACTGAATAGTACCTACCTAATTTAAAGAGACATTAAAAAAGAAATATGTTTCCAAGTCAAAGCGATTTATAGGTCTTTGTAGTTTTATTTGTGTCTGCACGAATTTACAAAATCGAATTAATACTTTGTTGTTCTTTTGTTTGTATGAGATAATTAGTGTTTGTATTTCCACCGCTACGCACGAAGAGGCTACGCACGAAGAGGCTACGCACGAAGAGGCTACGCACGAAGAGGCTACGCACGTGTGTCTAGGCTTCGCTTGGTAAGAAAATGTATGTGATACGTCTACTGCAACCCACGGACATGCTACGCACGAATACGAGATTAATAACGTCGTCACTGATAGACTTCGAATATTATTGTTAAGTTTGTCGAGTCATATAATAATTAAAAAGGAATAAAATTCTTTTATTTTGGAATACAACAACCCATAATTTGTTAGTAATTTTGTATGCTAAAGTGTCCTTAAATTAGTGTTAGTACTTCGAAGTTAATTAGGTAAAATTAAATTAGAATAAATTAAAATGTACCTGTTCTCCTGCAGAATGTGATTGCCATGGTGTGAGATCACTCCCGAGAATGTGAGTGCTTGACTGATGCTCTGACCTATTGCATCCTGGGATGAAATCACCAGGTTTTCCACAGACTTTCTCCTAAAACAATTTACTTTTTTTAAATGTGGCATATAATGTTGTTTTATGTCAGTCTGCAATTTAATAAATTACAACATAAGTGAATATATGATGATGATATTAGGTATGTGTTCTTCAAAAAGATAAACAAATACATTCTCATTCATGTTATTGACTGAACTTTTTCATACATTAAAATTAATTTTAAGCTATAGTCCTGTATATAGTATATTATTGATATAACTACTTTATATCATTTGTCTAAGTGCTTATGTAAGCCTAAAGAAATAAATGTTATTGATATTTAAATATTTTCTGCCCGCTTGGCTTTACACTCATTTAGTTATTTGGTATTGTACACTATGTTTTATTCTAGGGCTAACTGTATGCAACATTTCAGTCTGATCCTTCCAGTAAGTAGATTTGGCATCAAGAGGTAATAAACATAAGAACATCCAAACTTACATTCTAATAATAATGTGATGAACAAAGTTTAGTGTACATTGCCCTTAAAATGTAATTTTTTTACCTAAAAATAATATTTCATATATATTTATTTTTGAAAATTTACACTTATTATTTTATTCTATATAACCAGATTGTAAATTACTTGTACCTTTATCCAAACCATCATTCAACATAGTCAGTAGGTTTACTTTAGTATGAAGAACTCATAAATATTCATCCTAAGCATTTAGATAACAGGGTCATTCCACCGTTTTGGGTGTTACATTTGAACTCATAAAATAAGGTTTTTCGGATATTGTTTAAAGTCATTAGGCTATTATAACTATTGAATCATCTACTTATTGGGCCATACTTCCTTTTTGTCAACTCCCATTATTAAAACATGGAAGCAATAGTGAGAAAATTACAAATTAGTAGCTGGTTCGGGTGTTACATGAATTTGCCTATACCTTCTGACAGTCAGTCTTTAAATGCATAATTCAGCGAATTTTCTTAAGTAACCACCAGATTATTTTATAACTAGCGAAATAAGGTTAAGTAAGTTACCTAAAGACGAAACTAAAAACTTAAAAACGCTTCTCCATTAATTTTAATCGTCAAAATAACTCGTTTCGGGCGTTACTATTAGTTTGTTTCGGGCGTTACGAGTACGAAATTACGACCCATTTTTACGAAACAAAGGGTCATGGTAATGAAAATATTACGTTTTAAAAACTTTACTAAAAGAAAAATGCACGGACAATGTAGAATTATTGAAAATCCTATCATTATAATGCGAAAACACCTATTTCTCGAAGATATCGATTTCCTTTGATAATTCGGTCCGAATTAGTCCAATTTAAGATCTTCTGTCTTCCAGCCTCTCCAGCCCCTCAAATTCCATTGTCACGGTGGGAAATAAGGTGCTGGAGAGGGTCCATCAATATGTCTATCTTGGACATATTCTATCCTTCGGCAAAGAACATCAGCCTAAAGAGATCTCAAAAAGAATCGAGCTGGGATAGGCTGCATTTAGCAAGCTAGATGACATCTTTAAATCGGAGAAGCTTCCAAAATGTTTGAAGACCCGCTTATTTAATCAATGTGTGCTGCCCACCATGACGTACGGTGCCGAGACGTGGACGCTCACCCAGAGACTGTGTGCCGACTAAGGGTTGCACAGAGGGCCATCATGGAGCGCGCCATGCTCGGCATCCACGTAACAGACAGAGTTCCAAACACCGAGACCTGACGAAGGACGAAAGTCCATGATGTTGGTACTCGAGCCATGAAGCTCAAATGGAGTTGGGCTGGACACATTGCAAGGCGATGTGAAGATAAGTGGAGCCAAACAGCAACTGATTGGTGGCCAATGATGGGAAAAAGAAACGTCGGACGCCTAGTTGCATGGTACCGTGGACGACATAGTACACGTCGGGGGGCGTCAATGGAGGCGGTTAGCACAGGACCGTGGTGGATGACACTGATGGCACAAACTGAGGGAGGCCTATACCCAGCAGTAGGTAAAATCCGGCTGCGGATGATGATAAACATCTTCTGTACTCTCCTTTCTTCTTTTTCCTTCTTATAGCGTCCCTTTCCCTCTTTTGACGCAAATGTTCTGCTTATTTAGGGGCTTTTTTTCTCAGGGTTATTCTTTCTGTTTCCTCTCAACTTAGCCAACAGTTCTTTTAGTTGATGATGGTATTTAATTAGTACCTAAAAATACCAGCACCATAATAAAACA
This sequence comes from Eupithecia vulgata, assembly GCA_946478455.1. Taxonomy (NCBI): domain Eukaryota; kingdom Metazoa; phylum Arthropoda; class Insecta; order Lepidoptera; family Geometridae; genus Eupithecia; species Eupithecia vulgata. The sequence continues at coordinate 1,461,723 of OX297869.1, read as the reverse complement.
CACTCATTATGAATAAGACGCTGCAGCGCTGGTAAGTATGAAAAATCAGTTTGTTTGTCTTTACAACTACGCAACACCGGAAACGATTCGGGTGTTACACAACTTCAGACGTTAAATAAACTTTTAAAACACACATCAAAGCAATAATTGATATTCGTTTGATAAGATTGACACCATATCCTCACTTTGGAAAAACATGAGATGTAAAACATAATTAGGCAAATAAATAAACAAACAATTACCTCTTTTTTCGTTTCGGGCGTTACTTTGATACCACAGTTTAGAAATTACTCCTCTAAAACCGCAAAAACCAGAATTTTTCAATTTTTAACACGTAAACAAGAATAACAATATATAGATACCCTCAAATAAAACAGCAAAAATGTGAAAGTTAACAGTTATTTTTGTATTTCTAGTGGTTCCAAATATTGCCCATCATGGCCTATCCCTATAATGTCGGTATCAAGTACGGTAAAACGGGAAAAATAATGATTTTTGATTAATATTTTTTTTACCATATGAAAGTTAGGAATGTTTTCTATGAAATAAGGTTAGAGTTGACTTCTTGAGCCACTTTTTTTTTCTGAGCCCTTTGTAACGTTTACTATGGAATGACCCAACAGGCCTTTGCGTTTGTTTTACATAAAGCTACTCTATGCTTTGAATTTTTTAGTTCATTTTGGCATAAATACCAATACGTTCCTGACACTATTACTATAAAACCGGTGCATTAAACTAGGTATCAAGAATTAAATTATGTTAATGTGAATCACTGACATAATACAACACAAACAATACAGTACACACCGGTTAAATGGCATGGGCCCCACTTATCTATACGAAGAGGTACATGCAAATAGACAATTGAATGAGGGCTTAATCAGTGTTGACGACAATGGTCGATCTATCATCTGGCTGCATTGCAGACCAAGGACCTAGGAGCAATGACCTCTCGCCAGAAACCAGTTCCTCAAACTGTTTACACAAACACCAATGTACATCCTGGTCTAAGAACAATATAAACATCAGCAGAGGCGCAGTGTTTACGTATTCCTTCTAAAATTAGGAGAAAGAAATACGTCAACTCTACTCACATAGTTAAAGCAATGTTCCGACTGTCCAGCTCTGACGAAGTCATTGTCACAGTAGTATTTACTTTAGCTTCGTTTCATTAACTAGCGACGCTCACGAACAGCTGCGTTTTTTGCTTTGCTTTCATAATCCAAATTGGATTTTTTGTAACAACAAAACACAAAATAAATCGTTCCTTCAGCCAGCTCGCTCGCGAAGTCGCTAAAGTTCTTATAAAATTGAAAATCCGCTAGAACGTCATGTCACATGTCAAGATGCGTCGGCCGTCAATGTCAAAAAATGAATGCATGAATTCAAACATATTACTTAAAACGATATTTCATTTTTGTGCTCTTTTACAGTACTTTTAGTTTATTTTCCCACATTTATATTTTTAAACAATGAACATATTTGAGATATAAATTTTTATTCTTATTATTTTATTAAAACTCAACCTCAATAAAACTTAAAACCTTTTCGTATTAAACAGACATTGGCAAAATTGTATCAAAAAGATACAGAGCCATTTAAAAAAAAAAAAGTTGAAGTTATATTCGAACAGAATAAATATCCTATTATTACCGTGGACGGAAAAAATCACCCCTTAAGTCTTACTCGTAGAGTAATAATAATAAGGCAATACTCCATCTACCCTGGAGATGTCATCGCAAGGCGTACCCCTCTGCCGGCCATAAGGTGCTCATGGCCTGGCCATACGCGTTATACAAAACTACTTCACTCGTTACCGCGCGGCCATTAGCTGTCGTTTTGTGTCGCGAAGTAGTGCTTAGTGAAAACGGTGAATTGTGCGGTATTTTGGGGTAAAATGCGATCAGAGACATCAAACTTATTAAGGGAACACTGTATTTCCTATCACACGTAAGTGATTTTTTGACAATTATTTTTTGCAATATTGTCTATTTTAGATTAAAATGGAATACTAGTTGCGACAGTTTCAAGCGTCTTGGTAGGAGGTGTAGGTGAGTATTAATTTCTTGGTAGATGGCGTAGTGCGTGTTAGTGTGTAACTCAATAATGGTGTAACACAGTCATTGTATAATTGTGTGCTTGTTTTGTTTTTACTTGCGTGTGCGTTTGTAAGGACACTTTATTTTTCTGCATTAGTATGCATGTTTTGTAAATGTGTGCTATACCGTATTACCTCGCCTCCACCGAAAAACGGTAGAAAGATTTTAGTACTAAAAGTAGCGCTTGTCAACTCCCGTTATAAATGCTCTAAGACTTATAAAGTGCGCGCAAACTAATTCTTTGCGCGACTGGTGGCATGGCGTCCTTACATAATGCGTCTTAGGTGCCCATTCCACTCATCCAAGAACTTTGATCAAATATTGGACAAAGATATTGGATGAGTGGAATGGATACCTTAAGTGGCCGCACGCAGACTTATCTTGCGTATTGCGCGCATTCCATCGTTACTTAGTGCGACAAAAAAAACCGCTCGCCGATATTACCGATGTTTTGGGCTACCTATCTATTATTTTATATTCAGCATCAGGAAGACAATTCTTGCAATATATCTAGATATAAATACAGTATATATTGCACTACTCGATAAATATAGCACGAACGAACTGTCAAAATCAAGTGAATAATTCGAATGAACATTTGAGAAAGCATATTCAATAAACACTATTATATAATGAAAAGATTAGTTAAGAAACACAATAATGAGTTTAAAAATTATCATGGATCATATAATAGAGTTACTAACTACATATTAAATATTACTAATTTATTAAGGTTAAAATACTTTACAATAATTTTCTCTAATCCTTTTTACAGTGAGCAACTGACATTAATTTTACAACACTTGTTTTCTATTCGACGTTCAAAAGATGCAGTATACTTACTAGTTTATGTTCAAAAGCAAAGTGAGCTCCAACTGAGCCTTTCGCTGTCCCTCGCCTCTTTGACAGCGGGTTAAATTGTCTAAGCCTCGCCTACGTCAGAGGGCTGCCTCGCCATTGGTATCGTAACGAAACCGCCAATACCGTAGCCCGACCAATAGCGTGTCATCACAAATTCCACCAATGACAGACAAGTACCAAAGCAAGACTTGTAGACATTTGGTAGACTCTTTTTAACCGGAAGAGCGATAAACATTACTTAAATACTTATGTACCTATAACAATAATAGCTAATTTTGTAACAATAAATCATATCCTTTATTTAATAAATACAATCAATAATTTTGTGAAACTACTTAAATAACCACGTTCATAACTTAATTGTGGATTCCGGAAGAGAGCGAAGGCGGTGACCACACCTTTAATAAAATAGCTTTTTGTATCATTATTATTTACTTTGAGTATAATTTCTGGCACGGAACATAAAAAATTCTGGGGTCAGGGCTGGCTTTGGCGCGCAGGGCGCGCGCCTGAACGAGATTATTTTAAACGTTGTAAACGGTGGTGGTTGAAAAATGCTTTTCACTCAATTTTATGACGTGACATTACAGTTAACTAAATTGAAATCGATTCTAGTTGGACATCACTATTGATGGAGAGCAAAAACTCTATGGTCTTAGAAAAAAACTGGAAAAAAAAACAAACACACTTGTGCACACCTCAGTGCACACACATCTGTGATTAGTGTTCTGTGGTGTGGTCGTGACAATGAAAAGAAAACATTGGTGGAAAACATGCATGTTGTACACGTGAATAGAAATTTCGCTTAGTTTGTCGTACATTCTAATAAAAATATGGCTGATGATTCCGCCTTTGACAAAAAGAAAGCTCACCGCGCCAAACATGCTGGGCGGAAAGCGGAGAAAAAAAAGAAGAAGAACCAAATTGACCAGTCTAACCTAAGTGCCCGGCAAAGAAATCCTAAAGCATTCGCAATCCAATCAGCTGTTCGAGCCGAGAGGCAATTCCGTCGCCGCGAAGATGTTATCTCGAAAAAACAACACATCCCGAAAGTGGACAAGACTCCTCTCGAACCGCCGCCTATTGTGGTGGCTATCGTGGGGCCTCCTAGGGTCGGTAAGACCACACTGATCAACAATCTCATCAAAAGTTTTATCAAAACGAATGTGACGAGCACGAATGGCCCTATCACCATAGTGACGTCGAAGAAGCGGCGCATCACGCTGATCGAATGCAACAACGATGTGAACTCCATGATTGATATCGCTAAATGCGCGGATCTCGTGCTGTTGCTGTGCGACGCCAGCTTCGGCTTCGAAATGGAGATATTCGAGTTCCTCAACATCTGCCAAGTGCATGGTATGCCCAAGATCATGGGCGTGCTCACTCATCTCGACATGATCAAAAATGCCAAAACATTGAAAACCACCAAGAAGACACTAAAGCACAGGTTCTGGACCGAGGTTTACTCAGGCGCTAAATTATTTTACCTCTCGGGTATTGTGCATGGTGAATATCTAAGAAATGAGATAAAGAATCTTGCCCGTTTTATATCTGTGATGAAGTTCAGGCCCCTGAGCTGGAGAATGACTCACTCGTACATCTTGGCAGACAGATTTGAAGATATAACCAACCAGGAGGAGATTAGGAAGAATGCCAAAGTAAGCAGAGATGTGGTGCTCTATGGATATGTGCGAGGAGTTCCCCTGATGAAGGATTCCACTGTACATGTTGCAGGTAAACTAAATACCATTCCCTTACCCTTCTACATACATAAATGGAGTTGTTATATTGTAAACTAAACTTGTGTGCAGTTTGGCTGCTTTTTTCAGGGGTGTGTACCCAAATTAAATCAAGAAAAGCTTAAATAAAGCTGTTAGTCACTTTAAGTCCTATTCTGGTACTTAAAGTGACTTAATACTTTAAGGAGTTGGGCTGGTTAGGTTAGGGGACAATGCACATGTCAGTAGCCCATGTCACTCTCATACAAGATGTCAGCACAGATCCTTCTTAGAATTAAAATAATCTGACGACCTCTGTGGTGCAGTGGTCGAAGGTCCGCCTGCGACGCAGAAGGTTGCGGGTTCGATTTCCGCCTTGGGACAAATATTTGTACGTTCTGCAGGTATTTGTTCCGGGTGTTCTGGTCATTTTCTATGTATAATAAAAAATATCTATCTATGTAATGTATTGTATTATGTATATCAATTATCTAGTACTCAGAACACAAGCTCTGCTTAACTTGGGGCTAGATAATGCTGTGTGAATTGTCCAGCATTATTTATTTATTATTATTTATTTATTAATCTATCCAACAAATATTGCTTATGCCCACTTATTTTTGTTTCATTTAATTGTGATTATAGTGTGAAATGCCGTGAAGCCATGCACAAGTTTATAATAAATATTATAAGAATGTACATTGTTATAACTTGATAGATATCAGCTTCTTACTTTTGAAGCATCAATAAAGTTCAATCATCATTCTTTTGCCTTGTTATTATACTATATTACCTTTAGATTCTTTGTTAAAATTGTTCTTTTACTTTCAGGTGTTGGTGACATGAAGATCAGTGAATTGTCTTACCTCCCTGACCCATGTCCACTCCCAAGTTCAGAGAAAAAGCGCCACCTTATGGAGCGAGAGAGACAAATCTATGCACCCTTCTCGGGGGTTGGAGGTATTGTGTACGACAAGGATGCTGTATACATTGAATTACAAGGCTCTCACTCACACAAGAAGGAAGATGAAGAGACTAATGAAAAGAAAGCACTGCTCAAAAGTGTGGTTGAAACAACAGAGACTGTAGATGAGCAAATGCAAGAGTCTGGCTTCCAACTCTTCAGTAATGGAGCAGTAATTTACCCAGACATGGTAAAAGATGACGAATATCTGCAGCAGAATGAAAATCAAACCTTCAATGATGAATCTGATGTAGAAGGTAACAAGTCAGATGATGAAAACAGTGATTCTGAAAATGATTCAGATAATGACAGTGGTATTGACGATGACAAGGAGAAAAAAGAGAAACTCCCTTGGGATAACAATTCTCGCTCTGATGATGAAGATATGGATACAGGCAACTCTACAAAGTCCTCAAACGTGCAATCAGGGTCTGATGAGTCAGATGATGAATCAGGTGAGGAAGACTTTAGTACAAAATGGAAGGAAAAGATGGGTGAAAAGGCAACCGAAGCTTACTTTGATCGACAAAGAACATCCAAAAACATCATGAAGTTAGTCTATGGAGAGTATGAAATTGGTAATAAGACCAAGGAAACTAAAGAAGAATCTGATGTAAGTGATGAAGAAGAACTAGGCGGTTTGTTCAAGAAAGTAACTGACACACAAAAGAAGAAATTAAAAGAAAAAGAGAAGCTTGACTCAGAGGAATGTTCTTTCTTCTATTTTCTGAACAATCCTAGCACTAGAGATTGGTCAAGTGACAGCAACAAACAATTCCTGATGAACAAATTTGTAACTGGAAAGAGATCAGCTGATGAAGATGCCTCAGAGCTCTTAAAACTAGATGACGCTAGTGATGGTGATGATGAAGAAGTGTTTGGTGACTTTGAAGATCTAGAAACTGGTGAAAAGCATGTAGCTGAAGAAGAAGCTATAGATGCACCTGGTTCAAAACGAAAGGGAGAAATGACTAAATCTGAAATCTTAGACAAGAAACTCAAATTGAAAGCTAAGTTTGACTCTGAATATGACAACCCCGATGATCACAGGATCAAGGGAGATCATTCTTACTATGAGAGTCTAAAAGCTGAAGCTCTGAAACAGTCTGAACTGAACAAATCAGTATTTGAGAACTTAGATCAAGGTTTGAGGATAGAAGTTGAAGGTTTCAGGCCTGGCCTGTATGTGAGAATGTTGTTCAAACAAATGCCATCAGAGTTCGTCACGAACTTCGACTCTAGTTATCCGATCTTGATTGGCGCGCTAAACATGGCTGAACAAAACATAGGATTTGTATCTTGCAAAGTCAAGAAACACAGGTGGTACAAGAAAATTCTAAAAACTAATGATCCACTTGTAATATCTCTCGGTTGGCGGCGCTTCCAGACTCTTCCTATTTACTCTAAAATAGAAGATGATTTGAAATGCCGCTATCTGAAATATACGCCCGAACATGTCACGTGTAATATGCATTTTTATGGTCCTATCACTCCTCAGAACACCGGTTTTCTAGCCCTACAGACAGTCAGCAGTAATTCAAACGATATGAAGCAGTTAGGGTTCCGAATAGCCGCGACAGGCAGCGTCAACGAAATCAATAAATCAACCCAAATCATGAAAAAACTGAAACTAGTTGGTACACCCTTGAAAATCTATAAAAAAACTGCTTTTATCAAAGACATGTTCACAAGCACCTTAGAAGTGGCCAAGTTTGAAGGAGCTAGAGTAAAGACAGTGTCGGGCATCAGAGGGCAGATCAAGAAGGCTTTGAATAAGCCGGAGGGCGCCTTCCGTGCCACTTTCGAAGACAAGATAGTGATGAGCGATATAATCTTCTGCCGTACGTGGTTCAAAGTCGACGTTACAAAGTTCTATGCACCGGTCGTGAATTTATTATTGCCAGCAGGCGCGAAGAACGCCTGGCAAGGGATGAAGACTAAGGGTCAGCTGAAACGGGAGCAAAATGTCGTCAACGACGCAAACAAGGACTCAATGTACACAGAAGTAAAGCGGGAACAGCGAGTGTTCAAGCCATTAGTGATTCCCAAAGAATTGCAAAAGGGCCTGCCCTACAGGTTCAAGCCAAAACACAAGTCCACTACCATAGACGGCAAGGTAACTAAAGATAAGTTCAAAAATAGGATAGCCGTTGTGAAGAGTCCTTATGAGCAGAAAGTCACCAATGTTATGAAAATGATAAAGACGAATTACGAGAAGAAACAGGAGACGCAGAAAGTAGCGACAGCAGAGAGGCTGAAGAAACATAAACATCAGCAGGAGGCAGAAGAGTGGGCCAAGATAAAACGACAGAAGGAAATCAAGAAGAAGATTTGTAGACAACTAAGCAAAATGGGAAATAAAAAGAAACCTCAGATGTAAGTGCACATTCAGTTGTTTGATTTCCGGCACTGCCTAAAAGCTTGCTTTGATAATGTACCTACTAACAATATTACAAAGCAAGTCATAAGGATTCGGCGACATGTTCTCGCAACTTCAATTATTAATACTATTTATGTTCCGTAATACCATGTGATGACAGAATTTCTTTTATTCGTCGCATGTCGTTGTGATGAAATACCTTACGCATACTCTTCGATAAAAGTCCGACCGATAAGTGACGACCTCAGTGGCGCAGCGGTCGCCCGCTGCGCCGAATCTGCCTGCGACGCAAGAGGTTGCGGGTTCGATCCCCGCCTCGGAACAAATTTGTGTACGATCTGCAGAAATTTGTTCCGTTGGTCTGGGTGTTTTCTATGTATAATAAAAAAACATCTATCTATGTAATGTATAATATTACGTATATCAGTTATCTAGTACCCATAACACAAGCTCTGCTTACCGTGGGGCTAGATAATGCTGTGTGAATTGTCCAGCATTATTTATTTATTTATTTAAAGTAAAAGAGGGGATTAAGTACGAGTTTGTCCACTTTCCTCAGTCCACAAAGTACTTAGTATTACTTCGTAACCTCGGTCTCGGTCATAGTCGGACTGGCGGCGCGGCGGCGCACGGCATTCGTGTTCTCGTGCTTGCTACAACGTGCTTTTGTGTGATTTATTCAATAAAAGACTAGGTAATAAATGAAATGAATTAACATAGCCTTCGTGTTCGTTCATGAGGTTTACAAATAGCCCCAGAACTAAAAACAAAGTAAGACAACAAGAGTCACCTACTCTTGTTGTCTTACTTTGTGTGTTAGGTACAGCGACAGCTAATGGGTTAATGCCTCTATCATACTTCATTTTGTATACTTTACGAAATAATAAGATAAAATAGGTGGGGATGCTAGTTTGACTCGGGGTATCGCCTTAACAATATCAAAAAGGTCACTATTTAATGTCGAATTGTCGATTGGGCTTGTTGTCAGTCAGTTTTAATTAAATTGTGGTATCATCTGCAAAAAGTAGGTATACATTTGTTCACAAATTCTGAAAGATCGTTGATATAATGTATATTAAAATGTAAAGCATAATTATCATATACATAACCTTCTAATTATTTGTAAAACTCAATTAATTCTAAAAGATACTTTTCTGCTGGGGTAACACACGTTTGCGTCCTATATTGCACAAGATCGGAAAAAAAATCAAATTTCAAATATATTTATTGTCTCTCACAATAGAAACTTAGTTGCTAGAATACATAACAAGCGCAAGTAGTATAAATGCTAATATTTATAGCCAACTTTGTGAGAGACTAGTGCCTGTTTTAGGTTCACGAAAACCTGTATTACGGGTCACCAGAGAAAAAATGCGTGTCTTCGCGTTTAATTGTTTGTAACACACCACTGGCCATTTGTTGAGTTTGCGCTGGCAGAACGGACCCTCTATCTTCCGAATTTTACTTAGATCAATAACTATTAGTTCTTACCTCGAAATCGAAACACTCCATGCTCCCATTGCAGGATGGTGTTGCCAGTCAATATGTTTCCCTCTAAAATTTTTAATTTCTACACTCATGGCACCTATCATGATTTTCAGCCGCACTTACGCAACTATGCTTTGTCTATCAAGAAAGAAAGAATCTGTAAAACAAAGATAAATAAAACAAATATTTGTATCGTGTAAATTGTATTTACCTCTTATCATTATGCATAACATGTCGTCATCGCATTTGATAAATATTTTAACAAAGGTTACACAGTAGTTCAGATTATATTGGTCAAAATAATTACTGTTTAGGATAACAATTTTGACTTGGACAACCCCAAACGACCAAAGCCTTCACAGAGCTTGTCAATATTCGAACTGCTGCAAACGTTTGGTCATTTGAGGGCAAGCGTGACACAAAGCTTGGAATGTTAGCAGTGGTTATGTAGTAATGTAGTAGGTTACATGCCCGACCAACACTAGGAAGCAATGCGTACATAATATATGCGAAATTATATACATTCGAAAATTTCTCTAATCTATTTTACATTAACTCCTTAACGTGAAGGTAACTTTACTCTTTGGTAGCGCGAGCCACATGGACTTTACCAGGGAAAATATGTTTGTTCGCTCTCGACTCAGTGTCGAGACAGTTGGAATGTGATACAAAATTATTGTATTTTTTGTTCGATTCGCCCGTTATCGAGATTGGCACTTGTGGAGGTTACTTACTGCGCTGTAGTCCAGAAACTGTATCTACTATGGAACAAATTTGTACAAGCTTAATAATGGGACCGGACGATTAGCGCTTATCTACACTAGACAAATTGATGTACGGAGGAACTTCTGTCCTTTTCGATATTTCCATTCTCTCGCACTGTCGTGCAAGCCTTCCACGTTCGTCGACCGACACTTCGCATGTCCGTCAGGGTGCCAACACTACACAACACCCTTACAAATTTTATACAAAACCGTAGCTACATCAAAAAGCTATACACTAACAATTAACTAAATAACCATCTCATTATCTCTTGCACTTTATAAAACTTTATTTATTATATTTCATGTATAGGTACAATATATATATATTTTAATAATGAAACGAATGATGTGTATGAATGATATAGGGTCGCCAAAGTTTACAGGCGTTCCCGATTTCAACGCTTAACTACTATTTCATAAAGTCCAATTTCATTCAAATTGGTTAACGCATTCGCTGACTAGCCGGCGTAATAAAATCTATAGCACTGGATATTATAACATAGCTACATGTAATGAGCTCAAAATCTATTGAAACTATTTTCATGACAAATATGGTTTCAAATAATTTTGTCATTTGTACATGCTCCAACTTTGCACTCATGGCATTGTTTTACATTTCGATACATTAAGGATTAGCCACACTCAAATTCATTCCAGATACGTACCAATTCATTTTCTGGCTAACTCCGACAATGTAATTAATGTATTATAATACACATCAAGTGGGCACACAGGTCCTAACATTATAATACTGTCACAACTCTAAACATTACTCGTCTTATTCCAAGAGACGTACAAGTAAGCGGCCTTCACGCTTAAAGATATTGTGATTTATGACAACCAGACACGATTACTGAGGTATTATTTGTCCATAACCAATTTACATTACATTTTTGTTACAGAATGTAATAACTTAATAAATTAAATTAAGTTCCTAGTTAATAAATAATTGTAAAATTATAGTGATATAAAATAAATATCTAACAGTTTGAACACATCCTAGCTAAACATTGGTAAAATTACATCTACGCTCGATAGAAATGCTATCGTGTAGAAAACACGTATTTACAATATTGGCTAATGATACAATGTACATTGTTTAAACTAAAATGTTTACCTATACAATTATGTATATCATTTACTTATTGTGGTTATCATAAACTATTATGTTATGCACATTTCGTTTCTCAAAGCTACATTTCCGCTAAATTGCCAATTAAATAAAAGTCCTTACACTTGAGGCAAGAGGGCTTCAAGAGGAACCGTCAAAACTAAACAAAAAATGATAAATTTTTCTAGATACATGAACACGAAGCCAACAAGCCGGCCAATAATAAATTGTAAAAATTTGTACACTTTTAGGACTCAATTAGCCGACGGCATTACAAAATAAACAATGCATAACAAAAATATACTTAAAATAATAAGTTTTAATAAAATACATGATTTAAAACAATTCTGTTAACAATGTACACAAGACTAGTCACTGAATGTTGCACTCTCTAATCTGTAGGAATAAGTCCGATCGAACGAATAAGCCTCGTCTCTACACCGAAAATATTGACTCAGACGAGAGGCACATTACATATAATCAATATAGGCCCTGGTCTTCCTCCTCAACCGACACAATACTTGACAAACCCCAGGAAATTCCAATACATTTCGTTCAAATACATATCCTACAAAAGATAGGATTGAGACTTCAGGGCCCTTTGTAATTCGACTAAAAAGCTATACAATTTTAAAACATGTCATCAAAACACTTCGGCTATTTATCGATTAATTTGTCTACAGAATAAAACGCTGCTGAATATTATGAAACAGTTAGATATACTTATAATTGTCTGGTGGACAGGTATAAATTTGAACCTTATACTTCCATCTATAAACTTGAATATCGTAGATGGCAGCACAAGTCTAAGCAGGTCTTCACTTAATATGTTGCAATTTAATTATATTCTGAACATCTTGGGACACCGAGGACGCCTAGGGAGGCATGCACCGGCGTCAGCGAGCTGCTGGCTTTCCTGGAGGACATCAGGTGGTTACACTAGCAGTTTTCCACCCGACACGCAAAAAGGGCCCACATGTGGTCTAGTTGCGGAAACCAGTCCAGAGACAAGTAACAAGTTACTATATTCTGAAAAATTGAGCAATACTTTTGATTTAGACTCCTTAAGAGTGAAAATTTTGTATAACTCTTCACCTAATCCAAAAGTAAAACCAAAATATAACTGTAATATTTAGCTATAATATAGCAGATTATTTAAGTACATAGACCTACTTCAAGCAGGTAACTTACATAAAGCATTTACTTTTACTTAGTTAAATTGTAGGTAGTTACTGAAAAAGTATAATATAGATATATGAATATGTGTTTTGAATTAATATGTAAGTTTTTTATACCACAACATTTCAGAAGTAAAAGATTATTTTGTTTAGTAATCAGTTAATGTGGGTAATATTAAAAACTGCCAATTCCACCCTCAATCTTTCTTATCACCAAATTCATTCGAGACCGGAACACCTAACCTTACATTACAGCAGTCTGTTGCATGTACCATAAAACAAATAAAATTTATTAAAATAAACGATAATGTGACTGACTATATTGGGACGCAAAAAAGTACATATTGAAAATGAAAAGAGTCAACTTTTTCAGTTTAAAAATAGTGCTTTTGCTGTCCTTCAAACTCTCATACATATTCTTAGGCGTTTCCTTTGTCAAAAACATTGTTGGCCATGAAAGCTTTCCTTATTTCAATTTATAGCCATAACGAACAACAACAAAAAAACAAAAATGCTGAATACAACAAAATTACTTTAACATCAAATATGAAGTACTATTACAGAAAGGGTGATAGGTTTATGATTATGATACTTGTATGGGTTAACATAACAATTTCTTACGCTAACTACTCTCACGGAGTAGTTTGTAAGAACTGTTCGCTACAATAACAACAAGGCTATTAGGATTGTAATGCATGTTGAAGCCTTCGTATTGTAGTATCACCGGATTAGCTTATTATTATTTGTTCCTAACTACAATCAGGAATGGGGTTCACTATTTACAGTTTCAGACTCTCAATGTCCATCCAATGAGGTTTTAAGCGAGTTGTTTTTTATTTTATTTATGGTGGGTTAATTATCACTGTTATGTTTTCAGCGTCCGTTTAATCATATCACAGGATTCATTACAAATACTATGAAAGAAAATCGCGGAATCTATGCGGATTTTATACTAGTGACTTCTCATGATTACTTTTTTAGTTCCTTCTCATGTGCGTCAGCTAATATCACATCACGTAGGTACCTAGGCTATTTCATTAAGTAGCAAATCAGCAAATATTTGTACACTCATAGGTCGAGTAAGTCAATGAGCGGTTTCACTAGTCTATCACATCACAGAAGTATGTATTGCACTGGGTGTGTGTGTCACTCACGGTTCCGATGAGTCACTAGCTGTTCCGGTGGGTCACTCGCGAATCCGATAAGTCACTTGTGGATCCAACAAGTCCCATGCTGTTTCGATGAGTTACTCGCGAATCCCACGAGTCAGTCATGGTTCCTGTGAGTGACTGGCGAGTCCAGCGAGTCACTCGTGAGTCCATCGGGTGGGCGAGTCTGCGGCGGGCTAGTTCATGGTGTGATGTCAGGAGGGAGCGGCGTGGTCGTGCCGCGCGTCCGCTCGCTCCGTGCCGATAGCTACCAGGTTGCTGAACTCCACTTCTAGTACTTGACGCGCCTGGAATGTACATTTATTACATACAATTTTATAATCTGGACATAAAAACTGGTTCGATTTAAATGATCTTGATTTGTTGGATTTGTCTTCTTCCCGTATATCAGACTAACTAGATACCAAATTAAGTATATGAATTGAAAATATACTTAATTTGGTACCTAGTTACGAGATTTCAAGAAAATCGTTGCCTCGTACGTTTTTCGTAACGCCATCTCTGATTCTAAGGCGGAACGAAGTTTGCCGAGCATTGAAGAACGAACTACTGGGATCTCGGTTTTTGAATTCCTCTAGCACCCATTCAAAAATATATGACTGACCACTGATATTAAATAAATAATGCTGGACAATTCAAGTTGCTTGTGTTATGAGTACTAGATAACTGTTATACATAATACAATACACAGATAGATATTTTTTATTATACATAGCTAACATAATATTGTAAGTGATTTAATGCTAACAGAGTGCTTTAATCGCCTTGGTATAACCCCTCTACTCTCGTCTGGACTCAAATCAGGGGTCAGTTTTACGACTACGATAGCCCTTGATAAGGTCTTATGCAGTAGTCGTAAAACCGAGCCAGATCAGGGCTTAATCCAATCCAGTCTATTGCTATAATAGGGTTAACATGTTTGTATCCATAACCGAAGTCAGTCTTGACAAGCAAGTTGTTCATTAAACCAGAGCCCAAATGGCTGAATCTTGGTAATCCAATACCATCTTTTAAAAAAGTGCATGGTTCATAATGAAATTTGTGAGGGAGGTAGACGTTATCCCGGGTGCGGACACATACCTGTGTGTTCTGCGTGGGTATCTGCAGCGCTAACGCCATGCTGTTTGCGTCGAAGGTATCGTCCAACGCGACTAGGCCGCCGTGCACGCCGCTCTCGCTGAGATTGTTCGCGTATTCCTGTACAAAAATATTATTTACATTAGAAAATAGGTTGTCAGGTTTATACTGTTGAATCCAGAGTTGGCAGGGAGGTGGTGGGGGGGGGGGGGGGGGGACACTATGCCAAAGCACAGTCAGGCAGGGACGTATCATTTGCAAATAAAATTCTATGATTGAAGTTCGCAAAGTCGCGGTCAAAATGGTGGTACTGGTCCTCACTGGACCCTATTCCTGGCCATTATAAGCATAAAAGTGTGATAATACGCATACTGTGCAACCACACCGAGGAGTCATTCGTAAGGAATTGGAATAAGGGAAGGTGATAGATCATCCGTTGTTGTCTCGAACTTTGACTGAAGGACCTGATTTGCTGCTTCGGTGTTTGTTTCTAATGTTCCTTCCTGAGTAAGAGTGATACCTTCAGTCCGATGTTGGCCAGCCAGCGCTGCAGCCGCTCGTTGGTCCACACCATGACGTCGCGCGGTGCGTTGGGCGGCGCTAGTTCGGCCGCTCGTCTCCTCTCCTCTAACGCGCGCACGGAATAGCCTACCCGCTTCAGGCACGCCACGCCGAAGTGAAGAGATGTTCTGCAAACAGAATCAAAAAATCAAGTAGGCAAAAATAACGCGTCCTGAGCGCGCTAGAGGGCAGCAGCGGCTCGCTTCACTCGCCTGGTTCTGTGGCTAGAGCTTGCTTCGCTCGCCGCACTAGGACAATAGGCTAGTCTATCCTAACATGATAAAGAGGTAAAGTTTGTGAATTATTTGTGACGTTGTAGGGGGTTAATCTCTGGATCTACAGAACCAGTTTCTTTCACCATTAGAAAGCTTACTTTTCAGGGGGTAACATAGGCTATGTTTTATCCCGGAATCCCCACGGGAACGGGAACTACGCGGGTGAAACCGCGAGGCGCTGCTAGTTTTATATAAAATTCTAATTAGTCCGACAGCTAGATTTTTTCTTCTCTTTCTTTTGTCAATCAAACAAAAAAAATATGAAGATATAGCCAGTTTAAGTTCCGCATTACGTCACGAGCCCCCACTTGCCCCTGCCCCCACTCTGACGTGCTTTATTTTTGTATTTTTTTTTGTTTCATTGACTCAAGAAAAAAAACGACTTCAATATCTTCTGTTAATCATAGAAACATATTTGTTTAAACCAGGAAACTATTCTATTTATGAAAACCAAAAAGTCAGAATTTCGAAATGCGGTAGGTATTAATATTGCTGGACAACCCACACAGCATCGAGTGGGTACTAGATGAATGATAGAATGTAAAAAGTAAATTCTTTCGACTATTTAGAACTGTACCATGTAAATTGCCTACTCTTTTGTAACTGACCTGTGAAAACTATCGACCATCTTGAGCTGCGTCCGAAGGTCCCGCTTCGTGAGATGTTCCAACATCCGCGCGTCCACCAGACATTCCATAAACGTCGTCCTATATTGTGGTAAGCCTGAAACACGGTAAAACATGTGTTCGCTAAAGTATCTCCTGGCATGTTCGCTAAGCTGTGTCGGATCTACGATTTACCTGAGAGGACCTAGACCCGACACTGTGGCTTAGTCAACATTATAAGGGACACGTCTGGATAGAAATACCTGTACGCCGAGCACAGGGGTTCATGTCTAGGGTAGAATAGAGAAAACATACTGCATATCGTCATGGAATACATAAAACATTGTAAATTTATTTCTACAACTTTAATATCTACTCCAGACAACAATCACTGTGCTTGGCCAACTGAGTGAAACGTTTGATGGAGTGGTTTTCTACCACAGAGTGCTTTTTAGGGTTCCGTACCTCAAAAGGAAACCTTATAGAATTACTTTGTTGTCCGTCTGTCAACCCTCTTTTCTCAGAAACGCGTGGAAGCAACGAGTTGAAATTCACATCATATACTCAGGTTCGTAACCTCTTGGAGCCAAGATATAAATCAAACTTCTAAGTCAACGCGTAATCAAAAGTTAAAGACGTTTATGCCCAAATATTTTGAAAATTCCTAGGAAATCACATGCACACAAAACCTATAGGGTACTTTCCGTTGACCTAGAGTCATGAAATTTGGCAAGAAGCATTAGCACTTATAGCACAAGTAAAGGGAAAAATCCGAAAAACGGAAATTTGAAGATAAAATTAAAGATTTTTTTGTGACCAAAATTTGTAAGGCACTACTTTCCGTTGCACTAGAGTCATGCTATTTGGCAACAAACAAGAACACACACAACAAACTCTTAATTTTACGGAACCCTCGGTGCGCGAGTCCCACTCGCACTTGACGTTTTATTATTTTATGCAAAAGCAGTAGTCAGTGACAAAATCATTTGACAAGGGATGGAAAGGACCCCCTCCGAAACATAAAAACTGTAGCTGGTGGCCGACAGTAGATTCGTTTAACCAGAGACCAAAGAAAACGGAGAATATAAGGTAGGCATTTACCCGCTGCTGGAGTAATAGATGCTGACAATGATGATGAGTAGGTATACCTAGAGAGGGCAGCCACACGTTGCCGATCCACTCGTGGTTCATGTCCCCGAAGGCGAGCGCGGCGCAAGCGGTGCCGCGCGGCGCTGACGGTGACGTCAGCGACACCATCTCCTGGATCGCGAGCCGCAGCTTCAGTCGGTGCAGGGGGTTGCTGATGCCTGGAATTACACACACCAATATCTAACAGAGTAGACAACAATGCGTCAATGCTTATGCCCCTACTGAAATATCTGACGAGGACGCCAAAGATTTCGTTTGTGTTGAAGTCTTGGTTGTTGTTCCGAAGACCTTGAAACTGTATATGACCTTGTGCCTGACTATGACGTAAAGATTCTTTGCGGAGACTTCAACGCTAAGATTGGAAAAGAGGATAGTTTTATACCCACCATGGGCAAACATAAAAAATCTGAAGCAACGACAACGCCTTATGATTAATCAGCTTTGCCTCTTCAAAATCAAAGATCAGGCTGCAATACGGGCTTTCCTTAAAGCGCCGGTTGGCCGACGACCAGTCGGTCGGATACATGTGGAAGGACGAAGTCGAGATGGACCTTCCCTCACTTCATAACTTCGCACCGGACTGGATGGAAGCGGCGCAGGAAAGAAAATTGGCGGTGGCGAAAAGCCCAAGATCCACTTCGGGGTCGATGCGCCAGGATAGTAAATAAGTGTAGGACGCTCTGTAGGGTGACGATGTGCAAAAGACTGCAGGCAGATGCTAGATGCAGCAAGCTAGAAGACAGGGGTCATATTGCCCTGTCTTCAACATTGCCAACGCTAAAAGCGTTATAGTGATTGTCAGGGGCGGCTCAAGTTCAGCATTGAACATCGACTCCCAAAACTGTAGCGGTGGTCGTGATAGTCATATTGGTTCGTGCATCTCATCGGATTGTGAGATTAAGGGAATAGAGAGTGAGCCCGTTTTCGCACGCAATTGTGCTCTATAATATGTCCTGCGCACATGGGTAAACTCCGCTCAGTCTGACCGACGCGACGTGGTCGAAATTCTGGAAGCAGGAGTTGAATGATCACTAACCTATCTCCCTCTGTATCTCCTGGTCGGAGAGAGCGGACATGATGGCTCCACTCTTGACGTTGGCGCGGCAAGCGGCCACGTACCAGGCCGGCATGCCGACCCATAGCTCCAGCCACGCCACGACCGTCGGCCCGTTCCACAGCGCGAAGGGCGTGCCGGCGCGCATCGCTTCGCCGAGCAGCTCGTGTCGGTAGTCGCGCTCTCTGAAATAACAACAAATGGTCACTCATGTACAATCACAAACTGACAAATGAACATTAACTCAAAAATAGGAATAGAATGGACACTTCGCCCCCGCTGGTAGGAGCTTCCCTATCCCGCTATCCCAATCGCAATCGGTCGCCATTTTGAATGACACAAAATTTAAAGTGGTTAACGGAAACGTCTGATTCAAAATGGCAGTTTGGTCGACGACAGCGACTGTGGAGACCAGTAGTACGCAGCTGTGTGCAAACTAATAACAAAGATTTAAATCGACAAAGTTGCACGAGCAAGCTCTGCACTCATATTATGCCGCAACATAACATATAATAAATAAAACAATAGCTCCTTAGCTATTGTTGACTCACTTGGATTTGCCCCTAGCGAGGTCTTGCAGAGGGTTATCTGCGGGCGGCGGGAGCTGCCCGTCGTCTGCCAGCGACACCAGCCCGAGCGACGACGTCGACGACAGCGACCGCGGCGCCGAACCAGCCATCTAAAAACATCAATAGCATTACAAGGGCCGCATTATAGCGGTAACTGCCGTCTGCGCAGCCTCAGCGGTGGATGGTGGATCTGAAGCGGCGCACCGCAACTACACAGAGGCAAGAACAACGTGTGCGTCATGGACACGTACAGTATACCTTTCAAACAACAAGCGATAACCCTAATGAAAATTTTACTATAAAACATTCAACTATCATAACATAAATGAATGGCTCCGTTTAAATAAATAACTAATTCGTTCTGTATCTATTATTTAAAAAAAATACAAATCGGTACATTCGTTATCTTGTGAGCGACGTCATCATCAGCCTATTATAGACATATGCCTCCCATAGCGAGCTGTCTGCAGCTTGCTGCATCCAGCATCTGTTGTTAGCAGTCTTGAAGATCGTTATCCCACCTGGCCACAGCGCGTCACACCCTACACAAGTTTACCGAGTCCTTGGTTCTAAGTCCTTCGGGCGGGAGACATGGCCAGTCCAGCCCACATACCTACACTTTAAATGAATAACTCACCGGTAAGCCAGCCTTCTCCTTTTTACTGAAGAACCGTCCGAGCGAGCTCTTAATGCCCCGCTTTTTCTGCTGGTGCATGGAGGCGATGGAGACGGCCGAGGCGGCGGCGGCCACGCCCCGTGGAAGCCCGGGTGAGGCGCCTCCGCCCCAGGTGCTGGCCGACATTGACATGGAACCGCCGAGGGATTCTTGGCTTGAGCTGGGGATACAGTTGGTGGTTGGTTTATGGTTGATACCATTTTTTTATTCTGGACATTTTACACAAGGTGTTCATTCAATCCCAAACAGACTTTAAGCCCAACGCAGATATAATGCATTTTGCAATGACTCGAGATTAACGCAAATTTTGAAGAACTCTAGCTTAATCATTGTAAGAGTAAGATAAAAATGAGCCTCTCTTGCTCACGAAAGACTGAGACATCGCAAAGGTTTTGATGACTAAAAAAATCAACTAGCGACATCGATGACGTTTAAATGATTGTGTTAAGGAAATAATTAATAGTGGCAAACGTTACTCTGAATTGACCTTAATGCAACAAGCCTACAAGACTCTAAATACGCTTTATACTGTTTATAGAACATCGCCTGGCGTCACTAAAATGGAATTACTAAACGGAACGTAGCTTCTACAAGGGATCACACGAAATAAATGTAAATAAACATACCATAATGACTCGACAGAATATTTGGCTTCACATAAAATTAAACACATTAGTAATTCCATTTTATTCTCACAACAGTTTTGTAAGCAAAATACTAAAAATAATAAGTTTATATTAATTAATTAATTTCTGCTTTTGAAGAGAGCATAGGGATTTTTGAACATAATCACAACTGACCGCTTTCGTCACTGACCAATAAGTCTTTTCAAATATAACTAGCACTCTTCACCAAACTCGGATGATGGAACAAGTAACTCTCCACTGTTCTGTACAAATTGGACTTTATGCAAAGTCTATGAGGTGCATAATTGAACAGCGTGTCAGGGCAATCGCACCAAATGTTCGCTAGGTTTATTTCCGACACATAAGGTTTAAAATCACACGGTTTTTTTATAGGTCTAGGTGGCCACCTGTGTATGGGAATCCTGGCGAGGCTTCCCGACATCATTGAAGTCCTGGCAGCGTGAAATATAATAGAACATTAACATGTAACACTAAATAATATGAAACATAAGAGGGAAGGTAGAGTAAATGTTCAATCACACTAATGCACCAAACCCTGTACAATCCTCATAGCAATAAGCAGTACTGTTACATAGCAGACACACCGAAAGAAGCGGCGACAGAGACGCATACCTCCGTCTCCCTGCACTCTGCTGTTTCGTGGAGTGGTATCTTATCTCGTTGTCGCACGCAAGTCAAGTTTTGTCCCTGTCTTCAACCTCAGTGTTTGTCCCTGAGCAAAACTTGAATGTGCCTTGTTTTGGCGGCAGGTGTTCGAGGCAGACAGTAGTTCTATAGAGTTCCCTCTAGAGAAGACATTACTCACGAGTCGTACGGGGTCTGGTAGTGGGTGCGCAGTCGGTCCCGCTCTGCGTGTATGGCGCGGGCGGCGCGCTCCAAGCGCAGCGACCGCGCCGTGAGCGGGGACTCCGCGCCTTCGCCTGGAGGCATAGACACCATGCCTCCTACGCCGCCGCCACCGTCGTCGCATAGCTGCATCTGGAGTTATAAGGACACTTTATCATCAACTTAAAGCTACTGAGTGGCCATGGTGCGCTCTGACAAGTCCTAGAGCTGATGCTGGGCAGTGAATGTTGAAAGACTATCTCACATCTTGATACAAGGTGCCACTGTAAACTAAGCTAGGTTCTTACATAACTTTATAGTAACAATACACGAAATTACACTGCAGATTTCAGATTTATCTCTACGTGCATTATTTTGAGTGTACATATCAATATTTTGCTTGTTATATATAATATACATAAGTAAGTACATTTTATACAATACAATACATTTGTTATTTTTAATCATTTTACATTTCTATTCATACTTCATCGACTCAACATAAGCATTTGCCAATCTAAATTTGCTTAAAGCAGTGCAGTGTGATTTGCTTAGCTAGAAATTTACTACTACATTCAATTACATATTTTATTACATTTTCAAAGGGTTTTTTGAACGTTGATTAGTTGACTTATGCTAAGATTCAAAACCCTGGATATTTCTTGGATACAAAGTGGTTACAAAACCCAAGGATATTGGTGGAGAATATTAAATAATATTGGTATCATCAAAGCAAAGCAGAGAAGCTCAAAACAATTTTTGCTGTTTGAAAGCATTCATTCTGCATTTAATACGAATTGAAACATTTTTGTTGCACACGTGACTTTGACGTTTCACGTTATGCATGATTGATGCTTGATGTGTTCTGTTATTGTTAAGTTTTCATTCACAAATGTCTTGGTTTACATAATATATCTTTCATTCTAAATTGGAGTATACCTAAATAGTTTGTTTCAACTAAGTATAATGTTTACATAGCTTTACATTTGCGGGTAAGCCTTAGAATACACAAATACAATAATTCTACAATTCTACATCCACACTCTTTAATAATATACATATTTTATTTAATATATTTAGTACCTACCTACATTCATTATACAAACAAAAGCTGTGGAGCAATCTCGTGCAAGGTGTAATTTTTTTTCTGTTTATAGGAGGGGAGGGAGACATATGGGGTTAAGGTGTGAGCGATATAGAGGGTTTTTAAACGAGGAAGGCTTTTATGTCCTGCCTGAATGGCTACTCTTTGACATTTGCAGAAATTGTCAAAAGTGATGGAGAGGCAATACAGTGAGAACTTGGTTGGAGCCGCTAAAGGCGAGAGAAATTTGTCATTATTGAGGTAATTTTTAAAACTTACGCGATCAGAACATATTACACTAATATTATAAACTAGTTTCTGCCCGCGGCTTGGGACGCATTGTTTCCATGAAAACGTTTTAAGGTTATTTCTATCTTATGGGAACTGATTTATGATAAAAAGTAGCCTGCGTTTTATTCTCTGTTTTATACTCTTTGTAGGGTTAAGCTCGCCTTGGCAATACCTCGATAGTTTTAAAGTTCAAAAAAATGTTTTATTACTGCAATAAAGAATTAAGAATTATTTCAGGAATAGAACTACATGTATGCAAATTATTAATATGTCAGCCCTATCAGTTCAGTAGTTTTGGCGTGAAGAAGGAAACAACATCGGTCCAACCACACATCTAAGCTCTCGTATCACACTAATATTATAAATGCGATGAGGTAATTCCCCAGCCCGGAATAAAACGACTACCTTTTATCCCATAAATCAGTTCCCATGGGATACAAAACACCTTTTAACGTTTTTGTAGAAACAACGCCTGCTTAGTCGCAGGCAGTAACTAGTATTATAACAAAAAAAACACGGGGTATTTATCGCCTTTTATAACTACTTTTCGCAACGTTTTAGCTGGTTAACATGCTGCCGTGGTCAAAAGTGGGATTAGTTACAATATAATAAAAAAATTGAGGTACTTGTCGGCTTAAGGTGGAACTGTCGAGGTTTATGAGGAAGATTGAGAGGTAACGAGGAAACGGAGGGCTCTGTGAGTTTTTTGGAGATGGGTAAGTTCGGCGGGTGTAGACCGACCTGACTGGACGGCAGACTCTCGGAGGCGGCGCGCGCGGCGCGGTAGTGCGCGAGGGCCGGAGACATCGCCGCGGGGGCCTACCCATACACACTATACATCACTACACATTGTACAAACAGACATACATTGTTAAAAGTAATTATATAAACACACAGACAAACAAATAGGTACATGTACATTTGTACAAGGGGCGGCCTCGCAGCGAGGCCTTTGGAAACACAAACAGAATAATTCCACATCCACACTCTTTAATAATACAAATGGGGTAGTTTCCTGGGTATTTTTTATTCTATTTAGTCTCTATCAGTTATCAGAAGATATTAAATAAATAAATAATGCTAGATTTTTCACACAGCATTATCCCCAAGCTAAGCAGAGCTTGTGTTATGGGTACTAGATAACGATATACATAATACAATACATTACATAGATAGATATTATTTATGTTATGATACATGGGAAACGACTAGAACACCCGGAACAAATACCTGCAGATTGTACAAAGATTTGTCTCGAGGCGGGAATCGAACCCGCAATCTCTTGCGTCGCAGGCGGACCTTCGCCCACCGCGCCGCAGAGGTTGTCATATTGGATACATATTATTTCTTATGCTGACGGACTAATCAGATTTTTTAGGAAACTAGCCTAATACTTCATTAAATGCTAGCTGCTGGCCGCGGCTTCGCCCGCGCTTATCATGTTTCTTATGTCCGCCCCCAGGATACTATTTACCTTCCTCCTTCCTTTCAGCTAAATGTGTATTTATTTTTATGTTTATACGTAAACAAAATAAAGATTCACAAATATTAAAAATGTGTGTTAATGCTCCTAGAGACACAGTCTCTTAAAGGTCTGTACAAAATCAATTGTTTGTGAGAAGGATAGACATAGGGTTTCGCGTTCATAGGACAGAGCAGCGCGAACCCAAAAGTCAAGTTAATTGGGAATTAGCTTAATTAGGAATTATTAAAAAAAAACCGAAACATAAAATGTTATTTATACGTAATTCTATTACCATGCTTATTTTCAAGATCTTAACTTCTGTATTTATTAAGAAATTAAGGTTTTAGTAAGAATTTAGAGGTAACTTTGTGATTTTTCACTATAGAGAATTTTTTATGGAATCGTAATTTCGAAACATATGATCGATAGAGTAATTCCTGAACTTTACATAATGAAATGAAAATAATTTTATTAATCCTAAACCTACTACACAATAAACAAAACAATATATCTTAGGACATAAACATAAATAAATTCGAATTCAATCAAAATTAAATATTTAGTTGTTTGAAGATATGGAGACCATGCGTGTGCTCACCGTGTGGTACTTATTGAAGGCAGGCGGCGGCAGGGGCGGTCCGGGGGAGGGCGAGGGCGCGCGCGGGGGGGACTCGCGCCGAGAGAGCACGTTCATGTGCTCGTAGCTGCCCACCTGCGGGAACAATGGCGATGAGAAGGGCGCCTATGGACAAACAATAAACCACCTTAATATCTTCGTTATAGAGTAGATACATGTGTAAGGAGGTATGAGATAATTTGAGCTCTAAGTTCACATTCGATCAGAGAGAAGTGTTATCATGTGGGGGTAGGAAATGCCGTCTAGGGTGGCGAGGAATGATATCGAGAGGCGAGGAACTACATCTAGGGGATCGGAATGACATGGAGGAAGGCGAGGAAAGACATCGAGGGGATAGGAATGACATCGACAGAAGTATGTTGTTGACTGACCCTTGACTCGAGCTCCTCCGCGCGCGCCTCGGTGCTCTGCTTCTCCTCCTGGATGAGGCGGATCTCCGTGTTGATCGCGTCTAGCTGCTCCTGCAGCATCAGCGCCAGCGCGGCCGCGTCCGTGTGCCCGCCCTCCACGCCACCGTCCGACGACGAGTTCTACAACCAGACGATACCGAGTTAGAGGGTTAAGAGACTGCAAAAACACTATTTTTCTTGTGTATTGTGAACCAATAAAACTTTCTTATCCTTATTCTAAACATACTAAACAAATCATCACCAAAAAATAAGTCTGTTACATATGATTGAGCAACAATCCAACGGCCGCGGAGCCCCCGAACGACCTCCCCTTCGCCCCTACACAACGGCCGCGGAGCCCCCGAACGACCTCCTCTTCGCCCCTACGCAGATTCTAATTTTTGATAGTTCGATTGTTTATTATTTATTTAGTAGTAGATTTGATTAAGAAACAACCTAACAGATGCGAAGCGTCTTCCCCCTCTGCCTAAGAAGTAATATTAGACAACAGGTTTGTTAAACATGATGCAAAAGTTAATATCAGAATCAGGCGTTGCTGCATTCCCAAGTGTTCACATCAAGAATAGAGGTTGAACAGTGTTGTTTCTAACCTCCGCGTCGCTCGATACGTCGTATTGTTGCTGCACGTTCGCGAGCACGTGCGCTTGTTGCAGCTTCTCCCACGAACCGTCAAGCTGCAACAACAAAATATTCATATAATCTTGCATACTTTTGGGGGTTCGTTAGTTATTGAACGCTATCTCCTGTTCCAACATCTGCCGTTTCGGCTGTAATGCAATGTTTACCTTGGCTTGGAACAACTGTGACGGCGGAGCTTGCGGCGCGCCGGGCGACAGCGACCGTGTTAACGCGTCGGTTTGTTGAATGTTGAACGCAATCTCCTGTTCCAACATTTGACGTTTTAACTGGAATACAAAAAGTGGGGGTCACATACAGTTTAAATAAAAAAAATCCTGAGGAATCACTTAATTCTTATATTTTCATATTACAGCACAATACTTGACGAAGAAGCGGCCACACAGAATCGATTGTTTCTTCTTTGCCGATAGTGTCTTCGCACATGTTGTTAGCTAATAACAAAAGGAATCTTGCGGAAATCCTTTTCTGATTTGATTGCATGGTAAATGGTAAGTCATTTGAGTGCGCATTTCCCACAAATTGCATTTAATTGAGACTCGTCACGATCAGAGAAAGAAAGCAGGAAACGTTTGAAGATAATTTCTATCACATCCCACAAATTTAAGGCCTATTTATATTCTTTTCAAATAAAATATATAATATAATAATAAGAATAATTATGGGAACTGATTTACGGATAAAAACTTTTGCATCAGACTTATTAGATTTTGAAAAAAAAAACCTCTTGTATAAACCTCTGTAGGCTTTATACTACAAAGCACTTTGTATCACTCGGGAGAAAGACCCTCGGCTGTGCCTCGGGATCGAATGACACTTTGTATCACTCGGGAGAAAGGCCCTCGGCTGTGCCTCGGGATCGAATGACACTTTGTATCACTCGGGAGAAAGGCCCTCGGTTGTGCCTCGGGATCGAATGACACTTTGTATCACTCGGGAGAAAGGCCCTTGGCTGTGCCTCGGGATCGAATGACACTTTGCATCACTCGAGAGAAAGGCCCTCGGCTGTGCCTCGGGATCGAATGACACTTTGTATCACTCGGGAGAAAGGCCCTCGGCTGTGCCTCGGGATCAAATGACACTTTGTATCACTCGGGAGAAAGGCCCTCGGCTGTGCCTCGGGATCGAATGACACTTGGTATCACTCGGGAGAAAGGCCCTCGGCCGCGCCTCGGGATCGAATGACACTCTCGATAGGAATGAGGTACGTTCTCGCATACGTGTACAATGTACTATTTCATACCATGTATTCGAAAAGTAACTAGTTTATAATATAAATGTAAGTGCATGTGATTCCACCTGTTCAGTCTCCATCCTCCACTTGGCCAGTTCCTTCAGAATCTCCTGTTTCTCCAGCAGCAGTTCATCAGCGTACTTCCTCGTCTTCTCTAACTCCTGGGTCAGAGCATTCTTCTCGTCTAGCGCGTGCATGCGCTCCTTTAGATGGACTTGTAATCTGAAAAACGTACAAAATTATTTCCGACACAAATATTTTATTTTATAAAATTCAATTTATCATATCTATTGTAATTTGTTTCATAGTATTATGGTCTGATGTAGAAGTAAAGGAAACATTTTCAGCCAGTGCAGACGTGGTATTTGAAGTTTTGAACAGACTTCAAAAACAAGGCAGTAATTTTTTTTTAAAATTTTCTGAGTAAGCTTTAATAGTAATTTTCGATTTAGGCGTGACTTGAATCCGCGCCCCACCCTAAATACGGGTGTGCTGAGTTGCGGTACAGTGCTGGGGGCAACTATAGAGTAACATCGTATTTGAGCTGCAAAAGAGGCCTGTTCCTGCAATCTATAATATAGCTCCCAGAGGACCCTGCATAGCTAGGTTACGCATGTTGTCCTAAACTAGACCGTATCTGGTTGGCCCAAGACTCACCTGTCGTTAGACTCGGACAGCAGTTTGTCCACAGTGGCAGAGAGCCGCGTGTTGTGCTCCTCATTCATGCGCAGGCGCTGGTTCAGTCTCATGAGCTCCGCGTTCTTCTCCTCCACGCTGGCCTCCAGCCTCTGGATCCGGTCCTCTGCGGAGCCGTGGCGCTCTTGAGCCTGGGGGTGGAACTGTTGTTTAAGACTTTTTATATCGGTATTGAAATACGGTCATTAAATACAGCTCCTTGTTTGGCGCAATTTAGCCACATTCACCTGCAATTCTAAAACGTTATAAAAGACGAATAGACAGACCAATGAGACGGGTACATAAGTAGAAACAGAATAGAGGCATACATATGTATATCATAAATATATCAATAGTCTGGAGGTATTGTGATGCCGACGACCGCCATGTATGTTTCGCTACACATGGACACACACAAGTTCTGGATTTACTTCTTACAACGGATACTTTACGAATGAATAGAGTGGGATATTTTACAACAGCGACATCTAGCTGTAAACTTGGCAGAAGTTATATATTGGGGACCGGATAAGTGACAGGTTGAATAAATCATAAAACAAATAAATGTTAAGGGTAAGCTAACAATTTTTACATGGAAGTGAGAAGCAGTAAGCACGATCATGAACACAAAAACTTTTCACATCACATTTCATAAATGTTTTAGTTTAGACAGTAGCGCCACTTTCTGCAACTCTATGGTCAGTTTAAATTTAAACTGGTTGTCTCTGGATGTAAACGTCCAATTTCAGAAATACCTCCTTGGCTGTTTTACATACATATGTATATGAAGTTATACTATTTCTAGCAGAAAGAAGCCGCGGGTAGAAGCTAGTATCCAATATTTTCGTAAACAATCTAGGTCCTAATTCCACTAAATTAATCTTTTATTTTATTGACACGTTTTGGCATTTTACATTTGCTAAAAGAAATAGATGAAGGAACGTGTGTCAAAAGTGTAATTCATTGTTGAAATAATTCTATGAATCTGATCGTGCAGATAGCAGCGCACGCACTATCTAGCTAGATTTACTTTCGTTTATAGACGTTTCGGCGACGATATCATTGTCTTAGTAAAGGAATTGGTTAGCACAATTTGGCGCCTGATTATATGTTAGACCATAGCTTTTAAGCTGCCTAGTGATGTCGATTCGATTGGCACAAAAACTATACTAATTTGACATCACTATAACGTTGCCGTTTTTGTCTTTACGATCAAAATAAAACAGACAGCGGTATTGTTTGTGTTGTGTGGTTCGCACATATGTCATGTTGTGTGGTTCGCGCAGCTGTCATATTCGTTTAGTTTATTGCCGATAGAGTCGACACCAGTATTTCTCTAACGTTTACCTGACTGAGAGCCTCCATCCTCGCCTTGAGCTGTTCTTCCATCTCAGGCAGCGAAGACATCTGCGCTAACTTCTGCGAGGAAAGCTCCAGCTTCTCTTCTATAGCTGCTGTCTTCTCTTCTTGTAGCTGTGGAGTGAGGCAAAGCTGAATGACGCTATCTTGTTATAATGAGGTCGATGGGAGGCGGTTAGCACAAATCGTAAGGCTGCACTCCTATGGACGCGGAGTCGACACACTTTAAAGGTCGATTGCACCACCATCTTGATGGGGTTTTTTTAAGCGCAAACATACTGTTTTGCTTGCATGGAATGTTATATCAATCATAATAATGCGTCGAAGGTTTCGGCGGCAGCTGCTCGAAACTTCAATTGATAAATTATTGTGTTCCGTAATATCAAAACTGATGACTGAAAACTTTTTGTATTTTCGACATTGTGTTGTTACTCTGTAACTAGACAATGTAACCTATGTTCCTTGTCAAACAAAACGTAAGATATTCTTGTTTTTAATACAAAACGAAAAGGACGAGAACATGTCCTTTTCGACGTAAAAATAAACAAAATGGCATTTTGCATATTTTTGCTTACATTTCATTATAGGTGTGTAATAATAAGAAATAAAACAACCAGGGACCCAGAATAATACTATTCGAATTTAAAAAACAACATAATAAGGTTTAAATATGCTACAATTACAAATCATTTTGGTTGTACGTTTGTATGGGCAAATCATCATCCGCAGGTCCCTTAGTAAATCGCGCGTGGGTTTAAAAAGTTTTTTATCGATAATTTTTGCAAAAAATTGACGTTGACAAAGTTCTACATATTTTATTTTTCTGTCACGTGAGTTTTATATTTCGTCCAGTTTATAAGCATGTAAGGTCCTTTCATGTTTTAATTGCAATTTAATGCATTAGTTATGAGTACAATAAGATACTGTGTTACTGTATTAAGATAAGATAAGAGTAATATTGGTGTGGTCACCTTGAGCTGCGCCTGCTTGTGCTGCAGCTCCTGCTCCAGCTTCTCGTTGAGGTCGTGCAGCGAGGTGGACTCGCGCTGCGCGTTCAGGTATCGCTTCTCCAGTGTTGTGATGCGTTCCTCCTGAATAAAAAGTGTCGCTTGTTATGATTTATTATTCTATGTCTTAACGAGCTGAATCCGATAATTTTAAATTGTTGTTACAACATTAGTAAATCATTCTCAGCCCTGCTGAAGGCGCCATCATTGAACATACGATTTCGTTCACCCTGTATGCTTTTATGAAATTAATAATAATAATGTTCGATTATTATTAATTTTATAAAAGCATACAGTTATTAAGCAAGCATGTTCGCTTGCTTAATAACTGTTCAGAAGACTTATTGGAAACGCGCCGTTCGATACGGACTTATCAGTGCACGCAGGCAAACGGAACGCGCGCGACTCGAACCGCGCTCTCCCGGAACAATTCCCTGGATAAGGGATGAAACGTCGGTCTTCTTCCAACAAAAACAACCTTCGTAGTAAACCCGCTTGCATTTACACTATTGTAACCCACCTGATCTTCCTTCTGCGCGACGTTTTCCCTCAGATCCCGCTGCAGCTTGGCGCACTCCTCTTGTTTCTTCACCAACTCCTTCTCTCCCTTCGCGAGCCGTTCCTCCATCTCCGACATTTTGTTGTTTAGCTCCGCCACTCGCCGCTGCCACGAGCTCAGCTCTGCTGACTGGAATATGAGACGTGGCTTTTTAAAACAAGGTTCCTAGTTATTCCGCTTAAATTGATATTGAATACACTGAGACACTTTTGTAAATTGTACCAATATTGTTTTTGATAGTAAATTACACCAGAATTATCTTATGATATAGTGTTCTTTGAGAGATCATCGGACGCTTTAATAATTGTTTTGTCATCAGTGGGATGTTAACCGAGGACAGCTCTTTTGTCTTTCGAAGAGTAAAGTTTGTTCTTGTTCAATGAAAGTCGAAAACTTTCGAGATTTGTTATCGTAACAACATAAATGACTAACTAGGTACTTGTTACGTTCTATATTTATGTTTGATCGTTTTGAGTTGGACGAGTTTCTTTATTATGTTTTAAATGTTTTCTGCATTCTTCAAGAACTAAAATCTGCGGAAAAATAACTCGGAAACTCTCGGAAATCATTTTATATTAACAATTTTTGAAGCATTTGGAAATATATTAGGTTTCGGCAACATTTTCCCAAATTCTTCCAAACTGAAATTAAATCTGAATTTGTTTCACCATAGGTTCATACAAAATAGTTTACGATTTGCGACACATTACGTTTCGGTTAGTTTGTATACTTGTAGAATGCAGATAAAATCAATAAACATAAAAATGAATTCTCGCGCCAACATAAAAAGATATTTCTTAATTACCATTATTGTCCCAATTCAAGACACATTTAGCTGCACTAAGATATATGAGAACCTTGTTATAATAAAAAGCGCTCTTAACAGAACATAACGCAGTCGTTTACTACAGAAGACAATGTACTAACCCACTTATTCGTAATGGTCTGCTCACTTTAAACAGCTGCTAAGCAGAGTTATTTCTCACTCTGACTTATTTCAATAGAAGAAGACAGAGTGAGATTTAGCAATGTGCTAAGTTAGTAAAATACTATGAATAAGGGGGTGTCTTTTCATTGTAGTGCAGACTGTATTTTTGAATAATGTTATTATTAGTGCACCAACTACCATGGTTGATATGATATTGTGTGTTAGTAGTTGATGGATTAGTCCGGTACGTGCTTGTAATATACTTATTTGCCGATCTATATAAATACTATGCTTTCTACATTATTGTACTTATACATGCGTCTATGGCTTATAATAATAAATATATATAAATATAATGGGGCTTCTACACGGGCAACATTTTTCTGCAATATATGGCTACAACACAGTGGCCGGGAGTGGCATTGCAAGCGATACCAATCAGACTTGCAAAATTGCCGTAATGTCCCGGCGTCGTTTAGCCAGTATGGCCAATGTTATTTTGATAGGTTGTCGGACGATCGCTGAGCGATATAACTGCAATATTGCTCAGCAAGTTCTATTGTTATTGTAATCGACGTGAAGTTTGCTGTGAGTGATGCCGTGATTAATTGCTATATTCAGTTGTGGTTTTAGTTGTCAATGTTGTTATGTGGTAGTGTGATTTCGTCAGCCATTGTTGCCCGACTGTGTAGCCCGTTAACGAGTCTAAATCATTGACCATTCTATTACAGATACATCGTAACACATGGCCCAGCTATAGCATGTTTAGCCATAGCTGCAATATGATTGCCGTCCACTGTCCACAAATTGCACAAAAATATTGCCCGTTTAGAAGCCCCCTTAGTGTTGGACATTTTCACTTAGCGTTATCTAGCCCAAGTAATGAGCGCTTACTTATGGGTACTTGATGACTGATACATAAATATAATCATACTTAAATACATTTTGTAATTATTATAATGCAGTACGTATTTAATATAATATATTACCATACATGATTTAATGTAGCTCTTACAGTGTTGTTGTGTATGTAATGTATAGTATGGCATAATTAAGCAGGCCGAATGTTTGTAAAATATATGTATATATAAATATATAGATAGATGGCGACACGATGCAATGGCAACAGATCTTGTCGTTAGAGTCTGTTTGATCAAATACGTATTGTGAAACTTTCTGGTTCAAATAACATTTCATTTTCTTAATTAACATTGGACTCAACTATTTATTTTGTCAGCAATATAGGGTTTAATTTAATTTTAACCACCGAAATCACATGACTCTGTGAAACTCGTAATCACGGACAAATGAATGAAAAAATCCCCAACGAGCAATAGCTGTTTGGCTGAATAGTGAAAAAGTTGCACAAGGTTCAGTTTATTCTTCGGCAGAGGCCCTGATTCTTTTACATGTAATGATACAAGGCATATGATTACGTTGAGCACAACATTAGTACAATAATATTCAACAGAGTATTAGACATGTTTTCGTGTGTTTTGTTTTAGCCTGAAGAGCCTTAAATTAGTTTAAATCACAATACGTACTCGATCAGCGGGTAATGCCACGCTAACCTGTTTGGCGACCGTGTTTTGTAGGTCTGAGATTCGGCGGCCGCTTTCCACCTCTGTGCTCACATTATTTTGCTCCTGTGCCCACCATCAAACAAAACATTTAAGAAACAAAAACACTAAACTATTTGCATGGCTTTACTCAATTCAAAAGTCTAGAAATAAGAAGGTAAAGAAGACGGGTTCAAAGTCTCATTGAGGCCAAAGCTCCGATACTGAGATGTTGAAATGTGTCTGTCAAGGTCATATGTCCCACGGATATTGCAGATTTATTTAACTCCTATAGATATAAAATACGTATTTGTACGTGTACATTGTAATATTTAGTATTTGAATATTTACCACTATACTAAAATATGGTGTATTCTTTTTTCAAACATTCACTTATGTTGTTTCAACCACTCATTTTAAACAACTGCGCAAGAAACATGAGTTATGTTTTTTACTAGAAATTGAACTTGGTGACTACGAAATAGATTCAAATTTGATTGCTAATTGAGTAAAGCCATTCGTAAAAATCCTAGGTTTAAAATGTCTAACGCACAACTGGGTCAATTTTGACTGCTCATGACTACATTTTAACTTATTTAATTTTACATAAAACATTTATTAGCGTATTTCAATTTCAAAATTGGCTCAGTCATGTTATAACATACCTAATAGCACACCTTTCTGTAAGCATCTACGTATGTTTGTCACATTTGTTCAGGCCTGTTTACACCAAAGGCAAACATGTGTAAATACAACAATGTATCAAAAACCGTCACATGCTCCCATGTGTTCGAGATTATTATATTTTTTCCTAGCTTTGGTGGAAACTGAGCGTAGTGTTTCTGTCAAATTGCGTTCGTGTGTTTGTGCTTCGCGATATTCAATTGTACACCTATTATTTTTTGTCTGTCTACTTACTTGCTCGACGAACAGAATATAATCGATCATCGCTGAAACTTGACTCTACAATGCGGTAGTTTAGATGCGTTCAACAAGCAAAATTTACGACGTCATTTTTCGAATACCTCCGTTCAATTTCTGCTCGATTGAACGCAAAAGCATCGAGCATGTTACTTATACGTTCAGATAGCTTTTAATACATATTTCAAGTTAGCAATGGTTTACCTTAACTACAGGTTCGCCATTTTGTTCCGGTGAGCCGGTTTGCACTTGACCGTTTTCCTTTGGCTTGTCGCTGTCCTGGCCAGCTTTTACGTTTTGTAACTGAAACATAAAAGCTTAGTATAAAAGAGGGGTAAACGGATGATAGAGATGTTAAAATCAGCAATAATATATGGCGCGTTTTCAATTTTTTTTAACATGTTCGAAAAAGACGACCGCTAATTTTGACCTAAAATCCCAGGCAGGGCTCGGCTGGGAAGTTCTTCCTTCGCATTGTGGGGGCATTCCACCAGCCAACCAGCTCAACAAAAAATATTCTACTGACATGGCATAGTATTTTTTTTATCGTGAATAGTACTTCAATTGACCACAATCACCTAATGATAAGTGAAGATGTGGCCGACGATGTATGCACAAAGGTCTAGCTAGACTAGAAGAAACCTATTC
This sequence comes from Eupithecia vulgata, assembly GCA_946478455.1. Taxonomy (NCBI): domain Eukaryota; kingdom Metazoa; phylum Arthropoda; class Insecta; order Lepidoptera; family Geometridae; genus Eupithecia; species Eupithecia vulgata. Next base: position 1,427,137 of record OX297869.1, on the reverse strand, counting down.
ATTCTCGTCTCAAAGAGACCCAGGTTGTAATTTTCAACAGAGGCAGGTAGCGTGTTTCAAATTTTAGGGGTGCTAATCAGAAAGGTGTACGAGAAAAGCTTAGTAGGAGTGGAAGGACTTACTTCTTCTTTGGTTAAAGCTAATTCTTCTTCTAATGCCGTATTCCTTTCTAACGCAACCCGTAACCGTTCCCGAACCTGAAACAGAAATCTCGTTTTAACAACATGATTCAATAGGTACCTATAAACTTTTATAGAAACATTGCAATATTTAATAGTAAAACTTTTTCTTAACGGGCTTCTTCGGGGAACTACTACCAGCAATTTTGCTGGTTCATTTAATCGCCATGGCTTCCATTGAAATTATGTACGACGCTACCTAGGGTTGCGTTTTAAAGATAGAATAATAGTATGGCGATAAAACAATGTCTTTTCACTGGCGCTAAATGAATCTTGAGCGCAACTCAGCATTCTAGCATAACTCACGAGCGAAGCGAAGGACTTCATTGTTTAAATTCTGAGTGTAAGAAAGATGTAAACACGCTCAAGATGAAGACAGCTTTATCCACAAGAACTATCTATTTCTATACGATTGAAGCCATGTATGTCCTTCATCATCAACATCATGCGCAACCCTACCTCATCCACTGCTGGGTAACAGGCCTCCAAACTCTTGCGCTACTGCACACGGCCCTGTGCCAATCTCATCCAGGTTCGCACCGCGACGTTACTGATATCCTCCGCCCATCTCACAGATTATATATTTATTTATAACTATTCATTTATCGGTATCCGGACCGTGATCATAATGAGCAGCTGCAGATGCGCATCCATTCCTTAATGCCCTCTCTGAGTAATGTGTATTAGTGGATTACCTTCTCGTCTAACGCCTTGTGGTGCTCGAACAGACTCTTGAGTGCTTTGAGCACCTCCACCTCGGAAGAGACGCCGGATTGCGCGGCCGCCTGCCGCTTCACCACCGTCATGCGCAGCGACCGCTCGTGCCGGGAGACCAGGCATTCTAGGTGTTCTAGAAGTAACTGGGGAACATAAACAAATAATGCTGGACAATCCACACATCTAGCCCGTAGCTAAGCAGAGCTTATGCTATGGGTTCTAGATTACTCTACCTACATAAATACATATTTTATTATACAAATAAAACACCCAGAGCTCCCAGAACAAATATATGCAAAACGTACAAACATTTGTCTCGAGGCGGGAATCGATACCCCAACCTCCTACGTCGTCGCAGGCAGACCTTCGCCACAAAATGCGGTGACGAGTCCGGGCGTCATACATCTCTATGAAACGTTTACTCACGTAACGACACCACACAGCACGACACACGTTTTTCAAGAGACAATTCGCTGTGTCGTTAGATGCTGCTATGTTGTTACGTTTTTTTTTCGGTGACGATATAGCCACTGTCCATAACGTGTATGAAATTGTATACGGCGGCGGCGCGACGCGACGTACCGCACGACACGACACATGTTTGCTTAAATTGAACAGTCATGTGCGTTTATTGCGTCTGCTGTGTTGTTGCTGAAATCGTCGCTCGTGGGAAAACATCCAAACAACAGGTCGTGTGCCGTGCGTCGTGAGTTTCCTTAATCGTGTGGTGCAGTGGCTCATGGGAAAACGCCGTAAGTGACTCAGTCATCTTCGGCGACGACGTGTAAAAAGCAAGTTGCCTCGACGTTTTTAATAGGCTTTTAAGGTTTGCAATTCGTAAAAGGCGTCGGCGTCAATACAATTCGGAATGTTGACACACGGAATCTCAGAATTTGTAGTTACTATAGAAAGATTTGAGTCGCATCGCAATATCTAGTCTCTATCATCGTGCAATACTCGAACGATTAAGCTTTTAGTATTCGATCGCTTGCCTTGCTGGAGACGGAATTATAAATATGAAAACAGTTTAGAACAAACACTCATTGCTTAGTGCAAACAGTTAACCGATCTTGCGAGCCAACAAAACCGGTATACGGGTCTAGACGGATGAATAATTCAACATGTTTTCCGAAGGCTACATCTGTTACTGAATTTCTGTTAAAGTTTTAAGGTAAGGATTTGTAGTCTGTTTTTCTCGTTTTTCTCAAAGCTTAACCGAGGTCGATGATCGGAAAGTTAGAAAACAGTTTTATTAACTTTTAGTCCTATTCTGTAAAAAAATTATATATAACTTACCCTGGTGTTGTTCCTTTCTGCCTTGAGTTCTGAGATCTCTTCCTCTCGCTCTAGCAGCTGCTCTCGGGCCTGGTTCAGTTCTTTTGTGAGTGTTGCGAATTCCTGCAGACAAAGAGAATATGAGACGTTAGTATGATGATTGGAAAGGAACACAAACAGCAACTGAGAAATTTCCAGATATAATTAAAACTCTAGCTTGAGTCTTGAGAACAAGAACATTATCCTAAACAACACCAAAGTCATAAAATCAATTGTGACACTGAAATTCACAAACGTAACAGATTACCTGTATTGATTAGTTACTCCTAAGCTGTAAAAGGTGTCATGAAATTAATAACATCACACACATAACAGCAACATGAAACTTTAAAATATCTATTATATTCCATTAAGTACAGCAGTGTAGGTTAAGCAATCTGAAAGGCCACTTGGCGCCGCTGACTGCAATTTCGTCGGACACCTTCAAAATGACGCTTCAATTTACAACTGCATAAAATTCCGCACGAACACATCAAAATTAAAAATATGGAGCCCGCAAATTTTATTTTTCTGACTGAAACATTTTCAAACATTCACAGTCATAAAAGAATTAACGTGGCTGTTAAATTTATCAGGAATCCATCAAGCCTAGTGAGACTGATGTTTACCGATAACAGACGTGACGGTTGACGTAGACTTGTTTCAGCAGGGTTACATCGACATTTTAGTACTGACTATTTTTAAACACATAGGTACCTTATTTTACGGCACGTTGCACGTGAAGGATTTAAAAAAAAATCTTTGTTTAACGTAAATAAGCATAATTATATCGCATAGCGCAGCCACCTGCGCTATTAAGAGTCGGGGTAGCGACCTAACAGACTATCACACGGTTGCGTACCGTAATGTATTAGCTTGCTGGAAAAGTAGTTATTAAAGCCGTACTGAATCTAATAGAAATTATAAACAGATAAAATACTGAAAATGAGTTTAGAAGTCGTTTTAGACCCGGAACACTTCGATACCGCAATACAAAATTTCGAGTGGCGACAACTAGGTTAAATTCGAGTCTTATTTAGTTTTTTACTCCTTTTGCCATGGAAACCATTTGTCAGCAGTTATTGTGAAAATTATCATGTGATCATGTTTAAAATACGTTTCACGTATGAATGAATTCCTCGAAGAACAAAATTTGGATATATTATCTTTATTAAACAAAAAAATTATGAGACCACATTAACATCCACCGTTATCCAACAAGGAAAGAAATTAAAACCCATTTGACGACCTCTGTGGCGCGGTGGGCGAAGGTCTGCCTGCGACGCAGGAGGTTGCGGGTTCGATTCCCGCCTCGGGACAAATGTGTGTACGATCTGCAGACATCTGTTCAGGGTGTTCTGGTCGTTTTCTATGTATAATAAAAAATATATATCTATGTATTGTGTCATATTATGTATATCAGTTATCCAGTACCCATAACACAAAATCTGCTTAGCTTGGGGCTAGATAATGCTGTGTGAATTGTCCAGCATTTTTCTTTATATTTATTAAGAATCGGTAAAGGTATCACCAAAATTGTTGTAGCCAGTCGTGACTTTTCGTAAGTATTGTTTTTTTTAAGCTTGACGGGATAAATACTAATCCCTCAGGAATAAATGATTATGGGAACATTTCGGAATCCTTCTGTATAAGCGAAGCTTACAATAGCTAAATAATTCCTGATATCGGTTCCTAAATGACGAAGAAATCGTCAAACATACATAAAAAAATACATACATATACATACGAAAACAAAACCTCCTCCTGAAATCGGTTAAAAACTAAACTAATAACTATAATTCTAGTGTAATAAACTACTCATCCTGCTGGTGAGGGACGATGTGGCCGACGATGTATTGCACAGGTCTAGAAGACACACACACACTGGTGTCTCAGAGATATCCAAGATTTAAGAGCATACCCTGACCTACCCTATTCACAGCACAGACTCCGAGCACCTTGAACTCTTAAAGCCTAAACTAAAAGCGTCTATAGATTGCGCTAAGGCCACACAAAGTAAACTTCGCAAATGAACCAGCGCCCTTGATCTAGATTCTAGACTAGAGTCACCTGAATCCCAAGTCATCTGCATGTAGAGATGTAGAGGTTTGTTAGAACTGAACTAACTAGCCTTCACAGCTCTGAAAACCGAGCAGGAGAAGGTACCTGCGGGTTACCCTATATAACGAATTGTCTAGTCTTAAATAGACAAAAGTAATATCGAATCGTTCTTCTTGAACGATAGATCTGAAGCTAGGCTGTTAATGTCATTGGTGGTGTAACCTTCTAGACTAGGTATTTGTTACAACTAAACTACCGAAGATGATATAAATATATCTTAAAATGTGGAGTGGAACATATTTTGTATCCGAAACTAGCGAGTGCGAAGCTGAGGGCAAAAACTAGTAAGAAAATCAACGTTATGGTTAAAGCATGCCCTTTAAAAATATCCAGCGAATCTGTTAAGAGTTTAACGTGGCGCCTTGCTGCGTTGCCATTCTTTATCTGCATAAATCTGCAGTTTTTCCGATCCCTACAGGAATCTTTTGACAGCTTCAGAATGCAACCTCCGGGGTTCGACTTTACTCGGCTTTACCAACTCTACCTTTCAGTTGAATCGTTAAACGTTAAAAGGTTACATTTCAGGCGCCGTGTTTGTACGAATTATTGTTTGGATACGCTTTGTAGTTAATTTGCAAGTGTGCTTTGAATTAGCTGGTGGTGCTGGTGGTTTTTAAGCTCTTTTTCAGTTTGGCAGTTTCGAATATATATTTCATTGCATTTAATGCTGTCTTTATTTGTGGAATACAAGTTCATTTGTGGAATACATAATAATACTATACTAGTAGTTAAAGTAACTGCATACATACATACTTTTATTAATTTTATTTCTTCTTGTGAATGTATAAACGCTCATAGTAAGATTAATATAGTAGAGTGGATATCAGGTACCTTTATTTATAGCATTAGCACTAATTAAAGAAAATCTTTGTAAAACTTTTATGAACAATCAATTCTCTGGCATTCAAATTGTTTCTATTTGTTTTTTAACTAAGTAAAGTGTTACTTGATTTATATTTAAGTCGAAGTGGGTCCGCTTTTTCGAGACAAGGACGAGCGAACACCGCGCGGTGAAGGCGAGAAAGGAAGGCAAGAACCGACCCGCGCGCAATTTTACTGCTTTTTATTTATAAATTTGATATTGCTCTAAAATAATACTCTTTCGCAAAAAAATAAAACTATGTTGCTCTTACATGTTAAGTTAAGTATTTTTTAGACGACACTTCATTAAAATATGTTAAATAACTAGCAAATGAAACTGGATTTCCGTAGTAAAAATTAAAATTTAGAGGAAACTTTGCGATTTTTTTCTATCGAGTCAAGTTGAGTCAATCGTGTTTCGACTTATATAACGCAATGGATTTTTCGTACAGACAAAACCTGGGTTTTGGGTCCCACTTCATCTTAAGCAATTTACCATAATATAGTTAATAATACTTAATTTTCTATAAGATATCCGCGCTGCAGAGCGAGACCTTTTATTTGTGTCACTATTAAATGTGTTAGATTAAGTAAAAAAAATATTTTGTACTTTTTTTGTAAGTTGTTTTAGTAGCAGCTTATGAAGGAGGACTATTGTACGAATAAATTCTAGCCTATGTCCTTCGCTATTTTCAAGGAGATTTTATCAGCTGTTGATTCGGCAAAAGGTAACAGTCAGACATATTTTTGAATGTACAACAATAAGATTGGACTGAATATCAGCAAAAAAAAACAAGACATGGTTCGACTTAACTTTTTTTTTTGCGGGTGAAGTTTATAGTACTGCTGCTTGATTGTTTTATTGATAAGAAATAAAACATTTTCATGACAATCAACGCCTTAACTAACACATGGTTGTTATCTCGAACCGGGAGATACGAGTAAGCCTAGAATCCTTCTAATTTATGGCGTCCGAGAACGGACACGTGATTTATTATACGGATTCGACGGCTTCAGATTTTTCCAGAAAGAATCTTCAGTTTTGCAACAGTCGTCTTTATTCTACCGATATTTTCGTGCTATGCAGCTAATTTTACATAAAAACTGAAGTATTTTGACCCATCATAAAATTTAAATGCCTGTGTCGATTATCAAACAAAGCGGAAGAAAATTCTCGGTGAAGTCACCTTTCGAAAAGAAAAACTATATCGAAATCGGTTTGTTCGTTTGTAAGCTATCACCCTGCCACAGACAGACACACAAAAACACACGTCGAACTTATAACGAAAAAGAGGGGTTCTTTTTCGTCGGGGTTTGAAATTGAGTGAATCAACGGATTTCGTCACCGCTGAGATCTGTGCACATTAATCCAACAACGCAAAGATTGCTTTCTAACAACCCATTATATTATATAGATTTTACATTGATAAAATGGCTTCTCACAAACTGCAAACGAGTGTGGCCCGCGAATTGTCTGTCATCTGATGCCGTTAATATAAAATGCATCTAAACTTTAAGAGTTAAAGCCCGTATTTGAAAGCACATTCTTGTGCTGTACGACAGCGGTGCGGCCCTGATGTGCGACAATCTCTATTAAATCAAGAAATCGCAACATACTGCTCATTGTTATTTCATCCTGAACATTTTTATTTAAATCAACATTTGAAATTATTTTTGTTTAATTTCTACACTGTAAAAGGCAGCCACAAACAAAAATCTTTAGAAACGTCTAGCTAAAGAGATATTCAGCAGAAATTAAGCAAGTCTCTGAGTCTGCTCGTAGTTATCACACAAGGCTGGGTTACATTCAGTTAGCGGCGCTCTAATAAATCTTTTCAGCCGCTCGCAGAGCCGCGAACACAGTTCACAACTGTTATCCAACGGGAGGGATATGATACAGGCTTACAGTAGGTGAGGAATGTTCGCAGGATTACTTATTTTCAACTATCTCGCTCAAAAACTACAAAATATTGGGCCATAGACATCGAAAAATTTAAAAATCGAAAATTTATCAGCTATACAATTATTGATTTTACTTATTAGCAAAGAAGAATTATAACTCGCGTAACTCGCACTGCGACAATGTTCTAAGAACATTTAGATTTCGGCAGGATTCGAACCCGCGCCTCATCCTCAGTGCGGGTGCGCGCTAACCAACTCAGCAGCGAGATCGACAACGTGCCTCGTCGAAAATTTCTGGGATCTCTTACGTCTCTAGCGTCGTTAGTTCCACCTACAGAGAAAACATTGAAGTTATCCAAACCTGCTCAATTACTAAAGTTACCTTTAGTACGATTAAAGAGAGGTGTTGCATTGCTTTAATCTTAGGTGTTTGCTTCATAGTGCGTAACTCACACAAGGGGCAACTTTCAAGTTACATCGTATTGCATATAAGATTCACTATTCGTTTACGTACACTAATCGTGTTATTATTATGTATCTGTGTACTACGTTTATTTAAGATCTTTTGATGAATATCCTTTTAATGTAGGTACATGCCAAAATAAGCTTTTGAAGTCATCGCAGTTTTTTTCGGTGCCGAATATTGAATGCCTATCACGAGTGTTAAGTACTAAAAATCCAAATTATAAGTATCACAGGGTCCGTTAACGTACTTTCTTAAAAGCTGGTACCTATATTGATCCACTTTCTTTGGTACCTGTAAAACTACTGTCCATAGAATTCCATTATATGTTCTCATTTGGGGTTTTTAAATTTGTTTGTATTTTAGTACGAATGTGCCATCCGTACGTAGCCAGCTTTTCAGTTATCATTTCGAGACTCCATTTGCCGCATTACCATAAGCAAATTTGTCTCTTCGGGCTTACCCAGGACATCCCGGGACTCTGCGGGCCCACATTAATGCACCATTAGCTAGATATGCAAGTGCTGTTTCCAGGACTGAGTAGCTACACCAGAAATATGAATAATCATTTTGAGAGCGAAGTAATAATTAACAGAATGTGTATTGTTTTTAGTTCAGGAAACGACTATGAAGTAAATATTTTAGAGGGCTCTTACGAAAGAAAATCTACACAATATTATAAATTCGAAAGTAATTCAGTCCGTCTGAGTCTGACTGGTACCTTGTCACGCATCAACGGCTGAAAGAATCTTTATGAAATTTGGCAAGGATTACAGATGATACCCCAGACACTACTTTTTATCACAAAAAGACTCGGGAGAAGCCGCGGACAGAAGCTAATAATGAAAAATAAGCTACGTAGATAATAATATTAATAATGCATCTCAAGATCATCAAGATCTTAAAATTATCTCACGTAAGAAGTTCTACTCCTATTATTACTATTATAGACGATATTCGACAAAAATATTGGTAGTCGATCGATAACAACTGTACTCGCTTGCCTAAACTACTGACTAAGAGAGTTACCCAACATATTACTTCCAACACCAAAAAACAGGTGGTCCGGGTATGCTTTCCCGATATTTTCTACCCTCAAGTCATAGCCCATGGTTTTACAACTAATACAGTGGGCAGATAGATGGTACTAAAGAGAATATGATGATGGCATTACATAAATATATCGTAAAGTATAACATCGATCTGGTGTTACCGCCGTCCTTTATTAGGGGTGTAATAGGGAGTAATCGATCGACAAATTATCTCGGTTGGTGGCTATTCTGCCGTTCTTGTAGTATTCTGGTCGAAGGTATATTGAATGCTGATAGATTTGTTGAATTATTTATGTCGGTAGGAGCCTACTATATACATAATATACTATAGTCGATTTGCTCCGTCAATAGATGCTATATTGACACTTCAACCTTGTTTAGCAGCATTGATTTATTTTTCAGGCTCAAATCAATGATCATATCATCTCACAAAAATCACTCAAACAATCCAACATTCTTAAAATAAATTAATTTGGTAATTATCTTTAAAAAAACATTCTAGGCTTGTATCTCTCTAGAGTTTATGAACAGAGTTGTGGCAGCAGACACAAAGAGCCAGGAAATAAAAAGTTGATGTTGAACTTTGTTCTGGCGCGCCGTGATCTTTAGTCTATGTATGCTAGCCTAGTGCCCGACCTCGACCCACACAGCGAGGCCCGGTTATGAAAAATCATAGCATTATCAGCTAACTGCGTGCAGACATCTCAAAATTATCTCATCTTGCCGTTACCAAGCTGTCCTGTATTTGATCACTTCAACCTGAACAGCCTATAACTGTCCACAGCTGGACGCAGGCCATCCTCTGATAATCGCCTTATTGGCTTTTATCTCATGGGGGGGGGGGGAAGCACATAATCCCCACGCTGGGCAGGCGGGTTGGGATCGCAGTTCGGTGGCAGATATATTCTGTAAGAGGCGCTGCTGCCCGCCCTCCGGTGTAGGTATTTGATCACTTCGTATCTCGACAAAACAAAGATTGATCAAGTGTTCTAAATGACACGAGGCTTTATTTTTATCAGTGACTGTTGTGGCACGTTTGTCCACACAAACGATTTGGACAAACAGACGAACAGATAAAAGCATAACACAATGGCCTGTCAATACAATATATTGGAGCGCAACGGGACATCGCTTTGGACAGATGAAATGGGAATTGTCGTCGCATTTTGTCCTTGTAGTTTCACCACGTTGTTGCGGGGACGCACAAAGGTTATATATGGTAGATAAATAATAATTGGATAGAACATTATATAATTGGAAGAAGAATCAAACAAGAATAAGATACTTATATTTGCACCAAACTGCAACCACGCTTTTCATGTCTTTCATGCTGTTTCATGTCAGACGACCTCTGTGGCGCGGTGGGCGAAGGTCTGCCTGCGACGCAGAAGGTTGCGGGTTCGATTCCCGCATCGGGACAAATGTGTGTACGATCTGCAGACATTTGTTCAGGGTATTCTAGTCGTTTTCTATGTATAATAAAAAATATCTATGTATTGTATTATATTACGTATATCAAGTTATCTAGTACTCATAATAACACAAGTTCTGCTTAGCTTGGGGCTAGATAATGCACTTTGAATTGTCCAGCATTATTTATTTATTAAAGGAGTTGCACCTCTCTTATTTTAGGGAAGCAGGTTAGACCGCATTTTTCTCATTCATTTTCTCTTTTTTTTATATTTTTACCTATCCTATTTTCGGGTTAATATATAGCGACCTGATGTTAAGTGGCTTTTTATTGTTAACAGAATGCCCACACATTCTGGTAACAATAAAAAGCCACTAGAACCAACTAGGGGTGGTAGCGAAATAGAATCCCGGATATTTTCATATGTAACCTAAATAACAAAGTCAAAGTAAATAACTTTATTTATTTATTAAGTTAGCTTACAAAATAAATACTTAGGCAAATAAAATTTTATCCTATAAACAAATTTGTAATAATAGTAATATAATTAAGAGAAGAAATACGTTTTTATTGAAATCCCATAAATTTTGTGTACACTATTGGAAGAAGGTCGGTGCGGAACTGGGCGACATCTGACCTAGCATTAACATCATTGATGATTACACCAATGATGTTATCATTGATGGAATCATCTATGGAGTAAAAGGCTTTTTTGATAAGATTTAGTTTAACGTAGTGTTTAAATTTACGAATAGGGAGCTCAATTGCTTCAGATGGAGGCTTGTTATATAAGCGTACACAATTACCCATAAAAGATTTCCCTACCTTTCGTAATCTATATGATGTGCAGTTTGTTCTTGTTTCTTGTAGGTACTTATTTTGTGAACATCACATTTTTTCAAAAAGCTATCTTTATTTTTGTCCGTATCACTTTTTAATCTGAATCAAATGTAACCTTAAGAAAACAGTTGAGTCCACAAGGTGAACAATCTTATCCTTTAGCATTAGGTATCTTAGTTGAGAATTCGCTAACATTTGGTAACATTAATTTTATGCATTTGATTTTTTAGTAATGAGTAAGAAGTTATTGGCGGTAAACCAATCTAGTATTTGTTAAACAGAATCATTTACATCGTCATAATTATATTTATTTCTGTCAAGTTTAAAATCCATGAAGTATCATCAGCAAATAAGACTATAATATCACAGAGATCTTTTGCTAAAACACACAGATTCGATCAACGAAACATTGACTGGATTAAGCTAGTCTTTGAGGTTCTTAAATCTGCTCAGATCAAATTAGACATGCCAGAGGAATTTCATTAGGACGCAGCGGCGGCATCCAGTAATTACATCGATACAAGGTCTGCGCGCTACTACGAGGCCGGCTGGACTCTGGATATGTATAAAAAAAAAACTTTTTTTTTTAATTTAAACAGATATAATCGGCAGTCATATAAAGAACAGTCTATTCTGTCTCAAATTCAATAAATAAGAAATAAAAGATAAAGCCTGAAAAAGAAACTTATTTGTTCTAACCTTGACGACCTCTGTGGCGCTGTGGGCGAATGTCCGCCTGCGATGGAGGTTGCGGGTTCGGTTCCCGCTTGGGACAAATATTTGTACGATCTGCAGGTATTTGTTTCGGGTGTTCTGGTCGTTTTCTATTTATAATAAAAATATCTATATATGTAATGTATTGTATTAAGTATATCAGTTATCTAGTACCCATAACACAAGCTCTGCTTAGCTTGGGGCTAGATGATGCCGTGTGAATGGTCCAGCATTAATTACATAGTTATTACATTTGTTAAGTTCCTTTTTCAGGCTATAAAAATATATTACACTAAGCGGGTGCTATGCTATGGTAAGAAAAGTCTTGTCATAGATGATGTTCAGTGATTTATCTAGCATTATTTATTTTTGTGTTTTATTTATTGCACCCGTCGTCGTGTGTAGACTATTAGTAGGATTGCGGTAACTGCGATTTCGATTTTTAAATATTTATGTTTATGAAATAAGGAATATAATTAAATATCGATATTTAGAGACGAAAACAACTGAATGCCAGCTGTACAGGACTAGCTATTGTGGCGATCATTGGAGCAGTCTATTTACTAGACTGAATCAGAATGAAACACAACACATCATTCATTCACCAACGTTGTGCGCTGTCGACGTGCCCTCTTATCCTGGAACTGCTTTTTACACACGTCAAATAGTGAAAATGTATTAAAAGATGATAATAGAAATCAACCTGTAGCAAAGCCACGACAATTGCAAACCGATCAGTTTCTGTGACGGTATGACGAAGAGGTCTATGTCCACATAAGATAGACTGATAATAGAGACCAACCTGTAGCAGAGCAGTATGGACACGGCAGCTGCAGACAGCGCCGTTCCTGCGCGCACACGGCGTGCCGAGCCACGCGCACGCGCCGCCGCGCATCGCGTGCGACCATGCCGCCGCCAGCGCAGCAAGGCACTCACGACTTCACCATATTGACCACTTCACTCGACACCACGACAACTGTCTCTTGACCGGAGGCGCCTTCACGACCTTATCATTTCCATCAACTTCACTGATCGTCTCTACAACTGTTCGTCTCCTGACCATAAACATTAGTCTTTCCTCTTTTATGTTTTGTCATTCTATGCCTATAGAGTTGTGAGTTTTTGATATAAATCATTGATCATAACAATTGCACTGGGAGCCGTCCCTGGTAGGGTACACTTTGTGGGTTAGTTAAGCATTACTATGTTTCCTACACACCACCCACTACTACTGCTTTGAAGTAAGGAAATTATTCACTTACTGTATCGGCACTGCCATGTTGGATGAAAATCGGTTCACTTGAGAGTTTTCGTAAAATTTTTGTATTATCTTATCATTATCACCTACACAAAGTGATTGCATAGGTAAGATTTAGAATGTACGTAAAATGCGCTCTAACCTGCTTACCTAAAATAAGAGAGGTGCAACTCCTATAATAAATAAATAAATAATGCTGGACAATTCAAAGTGCATTATCTAGCCCCAAATTAAGCAGAGCTTGTGTTATGGGTACTAGACTATATATATAATAAAATAAAATACACATTTTTTACTGTACATAGAAAATGACTAGAACACCCGAAACAAATATCTGCAGATTGTAAACACATTTGTCTCGAGGCGGGAATCGAACCTCTCAGTTATCAATTGTCAAGGTACACAAGAAATGGCGCTGATTGATGAACTGATGATAATAGAAATCAAAAGGCGCTGCCTTCCGTGAGAAAGTGGACCTCCCCTGGTGCAGAACGCGTAGTTTTTCCTTTTCGGCTCCGTCCATAGAGTATTAATAACTTAGTACACCTCCGAAATTTAGTGCAACATTCTGAATTCATGTTACTTTTTTTTAATATTCTAATTCAAAAGTTGAATAATATCCCTTAGATTTTCCTTACTGTTTTTGGGCAGAAAAATCAATGTCAAGTTGCTTTGCTGTAGCAGAGATACAGTTTTATGTTAACCTTCGGTTCCTAAGATTCGGACGCGGGCCGTGGGCCATGAAACCGTGTCCCGTTGGGGCCGTACACAGTAATTGGCCTGGTTTACGAGCAAGCTGTGAAAGCGAGGGGTAGTTTTTCACCACACTAGCCTTTTTAACATTGAATAGTAACGTCGAACGTGTTATTGAGTATATCCGTACGGGAAATATTATTAATAACATGCGTAGTTAATAACCTACTAATTTCCCTAAATCGTTTTCCCCAAATATACTTTATATTTAGGGAAATAGAAAATAGGGTAAATTTGCAGCAAATAGGGGTTTCGATTTGTTTAACCTACTGCTGCAAATGAAAAGTTCAAACATTTATATTTTAATTGTTTTTTCGTGAGGAAGACAAGTTTCCTTGGGAACCTGAAGAAGGGTAGCTAGCAGCTTCCGTCTATGTATTTTTAACTTTAATTTATAACAAGTTTGCCAATCCCTCACTCGCAGCAGAACATGAATTCAGTATTAAGTTCACATTATACCATCATGAGTTTCGGGTAAACTTGCCTCACAGGCTGCTCTAACTGACAGACAATGCATAATGAAGCTGGTTATATTCGGAAATGTTGGAAATAGTTCGCTTTGAGGGCGGATTTCAAACGAATTTAAACAGTGTAGTTTTAGTTTGAAGTGGGTTTGTTTCCGCTATTACCTGTACCTACAAAATATTTAAGGGTTCGTTTAAATGGAACTTTTCGTGAGTTTATGTATCTAGTCTATGTAGATTGCATAGTTTCTGAATGAAGTGAACAGTTACAGTTTGATTTTGCTTCATCACCATCATCATCAGCCCTTGTCGACCCTCTGCTGGGCAGTGGGCATAGGACTCTATGTCAATGCCATTTGCCTCGGTCCTTTGCTAATTTGGGTATGTCATTGACCCATCGCGCCGGTGAACATGATTTTTTGCATTATACAACATAATACAAAAACAATCTAACGAAGGTGCATAAAAATCGAAAGTTAGATGTTGAGCCGACGGACCATGGAAAATCATCTCTGCCCAACAAATATATTGCCAGCAATAACCGTAAACAGTGCCAGATTGGAAGGGCAAAAAACGTGGCGAAATCCCGACCTGAATAATTTACCTTTTTGTTAGGCGCTTTAGCTAAGTATTTAGTTTACTTACGTCCATTTTCTACAGCTATAATTTACATCAACCTTTAGGTTTATGCCTCACAAATAATATTTGATTCCGTTTTTGTCAGTCCTTCAACTAAAATATTCAAAAACAGCCTGGCAAGTGGCATATAACTGAAGCTAAACATTTTGTAAAGTTTTTAGAGCCATGTTTGTGTAGTTAGTAGAATATGTTCCTAAGCTTCTCTGTGTCCTATAGGTACTTTATAGCTGGCATAACAGGAGAGAGGAAAACACCTACTAGACACGCTGAGTGATGAAGTAGTATGAATAATATAATACACGAGGCATACATTTATCTCAATTATTAACCAACTTCTCTGACAGGAGGTGTTCAGAGCAAGTTATCACATAATATCAGAGCGAAACAAACGCATCCTTGTAGCTCAGTTTAAAATAGAGAACTTCTGCTACTTTCTGGGCTTTCCCTCAGTTCAACCGAATATCACTCAACATACATCGCCTAAAGTGTATTAATTTACCGCGGGAATGACCTAGCTCGCAAAGAGGAATTAAAAGCTTCATTACTAGTAGAATTCTACACAGTCAGAAACGGATTAAATCTTTATGACCGTTTAGTTCTCTTTCTAGCGAGGATAACCTTGTCGACGTGAGAGTGATTGAGAGTGATAGATCGGCGATATATCACGGACATGACACGTGAGGAGAGCTATTGGCCACCACAGGCCTGCTTGCCGAAGATAAAATACTCATGCAACAAAGCGTGATTTTGTTTTTTTAGCTTTTGCTTTACGTTTTCTGTTGTATTTGCTTTGAAGTAAAAACATATTCATAACAGTTATTATCAGAAAATATCGCCTATTCATTATTTATAGAGAACGCATGTGATACAAGATGTATTAATAAATGTCTCATGTCTTTAAGGTATGATTTAATTTCTTGTTTTGTGCAGAATCATGTTGAGCAATTTTTACGTAATTCTCCATCTACAATGACCGAACCTTTTTGCAAAGGAGCTTGATTGAGGTACCTTTACAGATAAAATAAATTCCATTTCGGTAAAGGAAGAGCATATCTAAAATTATAATGGAAAATTGGAGCTTGATGCTTGTCTGTCATCAAATTCAACGGTTCACTGCTTATCTATTCAGAATTGAGCTTTTCGCGAGATTTTGGTGAGATTATATTTTTTTGGGTTCTTGAGTTCTAAGCACAGATAGAAAACCACGATAAACGAAATGATGGACTACACATGGCTTTATCTAGCTTCAAAGTTAACAGAGCTTGTGCATGCTCTTTGGGAATCAGATGTCTGGAATAAGAGTTAAAACAAACTCAATTTTACAAAAACTAACGAGTAGGTCATACAATTGCGTTTGACTGAAAATTAAACAATTTTTTACAAACAATTATTGATCGAATACTAGCATATTCTTGAGGGAGGAAACTTGCCCTAACCTTATACGAATTTTGAACTAAGATTGCTAAAATAAACCCGATTGGATCATTTGCAATAAGAAGACTTACGACAAATGCAAACGCGATTGTTTCGTATCTTAGATGAATTCGTATGAAACCTGACAAGTTAATGATTGCTGATTTACCCTTTTCTTATTTGGTGTCAATTTCCAATGTCATTTGTCATCATGATTCTAGTCATCTGGTAACTAAAAAAGATTAGAGGCATAACTGCAATTTTGACCCCTCTTTTTAAATAAGGGTGAAAAACGACGTCCTCGACTCGACCCGACTTCGAGTTTGTAAAAGCTTTTTCCACTTCATTCAGTTGGTGATACCTCACACCTTTAGCACTCCAAAAACAATTCCTGACCCTTTTTGTTAAAGTTGAAATTGTTTTGTTGTGTTTTGAAGCGCGAACGAGCCAATTACAGCCCTTTTCAGGTATCCGCGGGTTCACTGACCGCTTTAAGGCTATTTGACAGGTATCACTAGTGATTTGTTTACTTATTTTGAGATAGGGCTACGTTTGTGTGGAGTATTGTTAACTGCCAATAAATGGCGAAAAATTGCAAATTAATCACTCTTGTGTATTATCTGTTTTAAATTTTAACCACATTAGATAAATAACAAAAAACTCAATTTAATAACTTCGTTATCAGACAACAATGATTCATAGACAAAATTACTATCTAACTTACCAAAAAATTAAGGAAAGTAAAATAGAGAAAAAAATGGAGAACAGTCAGTGTTTATTAATTGTAAAGTAAGACTTGGACTTACCTTCCAAATAAAATGAATAAAATTGAATGTAGGCTTGTGGAGAACTTAAAGGACAAGCATACCCTATTCATATTTTTCTTGTGAACCGAAAATTCCTTAAAGGTAACTCGTTATCCCCGCGGAAAATTCTTTCCTCGTAGACAACTACTTTTCCATTCGAGTTGTCTGGGTGGAACAAACCATTGAAATATTTCCAGAGTTCGTACCAAACAGAGATCATAGAGATCAAATTACAGACGAGAGCTTTTACGAGTTTCTCACTCGACTAACCAAAGCTTTTAAGAGCATCAGCGACGACAATTAAAAGCCAGAACCGCTCCAGCGCATTATCACGTTACATGAAACATGGTCTTAGTGCTTAGTACACTGGCCATTTAACACCCGACACAAAAAGAACGGGAGGTGTAGTGTACCTGTGTGTTTGTCTGTCTGTCTGTTAGCCTGTCACATCTCACCTCCCAAAGGAATGAATCAATATTTTGATCGAACTCAGTAAGTCTCCATAAAGAGAGTTCCAAGCTGTGTTTGATGAAAATTGGTGCAATTGTTCTATTGGTGGATCTCTCTCATCCCGAGTTTTGACTAAATCAAAATGGGGTTGCTTTCAGATTTTTTATAGATTAGTTTCTGAAAGTTTACGTAGAAACTAGTAGGTAATACAAATACCTAAAAACAATAGCAAGCCAGATAAACGCAACTGCAACGATAAAGAAAACGTGGGGTAATCACAGCTTTTAGCTGGCAACATTAGAAAATAGCATTCTGAGAACATACTTCCGGTAGTGAAATTAGCGTCTCTTGTCACGCGATTGGGAAGTTTGGCTCTACGTGAGTTTTAACAGGGTTGGCAGTCTTTACAACTAAACACCGGACGACAGTTTATTCTTAATTACAGTATCAAAAATGATGGTCATTTATATTGAGGGTTTGATAACCAAAATAAAAACATGCTACTCCTTGATTAGATATAATTGCAAGTTGATTGACATAACAAAAAGAAAAATTTAGTAACAATATTTTAAAGGACATTGGCAAAATGAATCTTACAAGGAGATTGAGAAGGGAAAGGGTACTTTATTTAGCAATGAACTTCGACATCAATTTGTAAGTTTGGCAACCCTACCCAGATAAAAACCGGTTATGGCAGCCGGATACGCGAGCGAACAGATATACCCTCTAATTGCTCCCTTGTTAGGCTTATCAGACTAGAGAGTCGTTCGAATGAATAAACGTAATCCATTGAAAAAGAATTAGCTCAAATTATCGGTTTAGGTTTATAAGCGAATGTGTTTTAAAAACAGTGTTGGTTGGGGTGTCAGTGGTTTACATTTCTGTTTTTGACATCAATATGTTTTTATGACATGGAAGAATTTTATAATAATTAAATTACCTAGATTTATATGTTAAATATTGTACGTCCATAATTAATGGATAAACTGTTGTTCCACCCTAGTTTTTCAGATCTTTTTGTACACAGTTTCTACAATAAATGTAAATTTCAATACTTACACATCGTACTGTAAATTCTTGTCCCTATAGTTGCTAAACAAGACAATTTTATTTTAACAAATTGACGCTAAGAACAAGGGTTGAGTTTATGCCGTTCGTATACATACGTTTAAACTAAGTAAGCACATGATATACATATTTAAAACATAGATTATATCTTTATGTATGAAACTAAATAAAAGATATACATACACAAATAACTTTTAATAAAAAACAACAATTTCAAAGGATTAGACTTCGTAGTGCGAATGATATAAAACTACAATCTCATCGAACTAATTATGGTAAGAGAAACATAAAATACGAAGGTGCACAAATGTATAATAAACTACCGAAAGATATCAAAGAACTAAAATCAATGTCAATGTTTAAAAAAATACTTAAATATCATGTCATGTCAAAATAACTAGGTCGTGTGACACTGTTATTAATTTTAAGATGTTTGCATGCCACTTCCAGTTGTGCTCGATCCTTGTCATGGCCGAGCAGCCATTGTTCTTGTTACGCGAAGAGACTATTCATTTTAATCTTTTATTGGCACTACCCACTTTAGACTAACTTTTTGTTAATTTAAGTACGATTTTAGCCCTACATTGTTAAAAATTTTGTGTTCTCATGTAAGTGAATTTATTCTTATTGAGAAATAAAACATTCTTAAACCTGAAATAAGTTGCAACCCCTGTAAGCCCCAAATACTTATATAACAACCCCCACGTCGTTAGGTAATCCCGAATCGGGTTATGCGATTAGGGATATTATCGTATTCAGAAATCAAAACAAATACTAGTGGTAGGCTGGATTTATTATCCGTCCAATACTTTACTTTTCTCTGTAGTCTGAGAGTCTTTACTCAGCACAAGGGGCTTACGGGCTTATATTTACAAGTCGCTAGAAAGCTATGATGTTTAATTCTTTGTGAGAATATATTCATTTGCCATTTTACTCCTAAAAATAAACGAGATAGCTACAGAATCATTAGTACCTATTTTAATTCACTACACTGAGTTATAACCATCAAAGGAACCTAACACGATGTTCAGCCGCCATTTTGATGAGCAGACGCCATTTTCCGCATCATTAGCGAAGCAAAACTAGTCAGAGAAAAATGAGTTCGTTATTCTAAATTGAATTAAAGTTTGGCGGGAAAACAGGAGCTTGAAGTTAAGGGCTAAGTTGGATGATCCGCAGTCGTGATGTTGGGATTTAAGTTACTTTCAGTTTATACGAAAGCTGTGACTTTCTGTAGATGTATGTTTCAGACTCTAGGGACGTAGAACATCATTATAACTGCAAAGAAGGACGCGAAGTTGCTTTTTTCTTTCAGAAAGTTTATTATTGTTTAAAGTTAACGAATGAATATTAAATTATTAATTTATCGTACATGAGATTTTCCTCAGATTTAAGAGAGATATTTTTTATACTATGTTAATGTAAGTATACAAAATGATAGGTTAGGTATGAAAGCGTTGAGTTGATTGATATCAATTAATATTTCAGTAGTGCCAATTGACCTAGTTATCCACTTAGATACGCCATCATCTACGATCTTATATTATTTTAATACTTGGATATAATTTTATAATCTGATCATCTCGAATATTTGTGGGTATAACGAACTGGGGGAAATAAAATTATTCTATGATACGAAATTGGATTTTGTTCATGAAAATATGTACTGGGAAAATACTAAACAATAAAAACCATCCCTAAAGGAAATTTTTCGCCTGCCGCGAAAGGTCCATTGACGATTACCATATGAAAGCGAGTGAGCGTGATCAGAGAGCTAATAAGTACGAGTTTTTAAACACTCTCGATCCTTCAGGAAACCGAAAGTGGACTCATTTAGATCAATTCAGGGTTAATCGATCCTGCTTGAAAATTCAATCAATCATTTGTTTTTCCCCGGCTTCCAACATAGGAGGGTTATTGAATAAAGCCTTTGTGTAACAGGGGGATGTATCGGGCTAATTGTTTTACTGTATAGATAACTTTTTAGTAATAAAACACAAGCTCAACCTTTTTCAAAACGGGTTTTTATCCTTGGGAAAAATTCACGCTGCAAGTTTGCAAATTAGTATTCCCAAGAGATATCTTTTATTAAGGAACTTATGGTATTACCAAAGAATGAGTACAAAACGTTGTTATCTAATTCTTTTAAGTTTTCGGTTCAGCCGTAAGCAAAGAGTCTTGAAGATATCTGCTTCGGATCATTTCCAACGCCTTAAAACTGCAACGATGAATCGCAAGTACAAGATGAGCACGTGGTACCAGCTGTAAATCAGCTGCTTTTTGGTTCAGCAGTAATAAAAGTATTTTTGGCAATATCAAGCGTATTGACACTACAAAGGCGAGTCGCAAGTAGGTACAAGAGAGCACGCGGTGCCGGCTGTAAACCTGCTGTAAAACTCCTGTAAAGCATTAACCTCACGTTTACGACACCTGCATTAACTATTAGCCACAGCCGATCGGCAGCTACGCACTTCAGGTATTCACTGAATTACGTGAGATACGTTTTATGAGTGAGGAAGTGGGTGCTTTCGATTGTAGTTTCACGGACAGAATAAGATGTTCAATGTGAAAGGGCGTAATCTCATCTCAGAAATGTAGCGGTTTTTCTCGTATTTATCCCAGGAGTCATTTATTTTTTTCTTTTCGCTAGACGCGTAGCTCTTATGCGATAACCAGATTGCGGAGAGTCCAATGACCGGAAGTTTTTGGGGAAAAGTTATGTGTGTAGTGTAGACAATACTATAATGTAATCAAATGTAAGATTTGACGAATTGTCGGTGTAAATTACGAGGATTCATGAATAATACCAGGAATATGAAGAGAACAGATTAATAACTTCAACAAGTATACAAACAGTATGTACTTTGACAGTGAAATCGACTTTAAAGTTTTAGGTAAGTTTAGAACTGAAATCGCATAAAATTGACGTAAAACTACGTGCTCACTAATCACCACTAAACTATCACTCAATTCCTTTCCAACAACTTGTCACTTATATTCACGTTCGATCCACAACACTGTATCACACATCTGTACAGTACACAGTGTAAATTATGTTATGTGTATTAGGTTAGTAAGGTTACTTTACTAGAGGTAAAGGAGGTTTCGCGAGACGACCGGCCGGCGCGTGCCTCCCGCCCATCTGCCGTCGCGGAGTAAGATATAGCACACTAAGGAGGTTCCGCTGACAACTGATACGCTTGTTGACTTTTCTTTTAAGTTGTCTTGTCTATGCTAACTAGTGCCCATACGAACTATTATAGAAGACATCGATGTCGTATTCCCGAGGAACCACTTCACTCAGGCCTCTGCACGCTTTTTACATGGGCTGTTATTATGCTATTGCAGCATTGAACTGAGTGGGTGACCTTTTTGTGTTCTTTTGGCTTTTAAGCATGGTACAAGATTGTATCCAGAATGAAGTAAAGTACCTTGGGTCAAAACTTATCTTGAAACAGATGTTTGTATGGGTGTGGCGACACCTTTCGCCAAAGTATCGAATTTAAAAACTTCTGACAAAATCTGCTAGATGGAGCTTTGAAAAAACTAAATAAAATTAAGACTTTATATTGGCTACTTTTTATCCCGAAAAAAGGGATGCATGTCGCGCTCAGGAGTGACATAAGTGTGATACATATCACACTTACATTATAATTGCGGAAGTTTAGATGTATGCATGGATGTTTGTAACCTCTTCGACAAAGCTACTGCGCTGATCAGGTTTAAATTAGCAATCGTGCGAAGCCGAAGGAAGAAACTAGTAAATTCATAAAATCTTTGAAACGTATATTTGTCAAAGCATTTTAAATTATATCATTTCAATTTAATATTTTTTAACAAATTCGAGTTTTCATACACAAAACTTGGATTGATTTATAAATTTGTATCCGTAGACATATTTTTAAATCAAAAAGGAAGAGCATCTATGTTTGGAAGTAGGTTTGTATTTTTTTTAAATCTACTTCTGTACATTTTATTATTCAGGAATTTGAATAAGGTTTATTAAAACACGCTTAATAATTTTTGACAGGTTTTTGCCGCGTATATCTCCCAGAACAGAACATCACATAAGTATGTATGGATTACCTTCATCAGTGAAAATGTGAACGAAAAGGTTAGGCCAAACCTGCGCGTTAAAAACGCGGAATGTACATGTTTCATATTCATTTATTGCTATAATTGTGTATATTTGTATCTAGGTAATGTAATAAGATGCGGGACGCAAAGCGGGAGCGTCTACAACGCGAAAAATTTCCCTCAAAAAGGTACCGCGTCTCGGTCGCGTAGGGGTGCAAGACAATTGAATCGCCATTGCAGCGTCCGCGCGATTGACGCTTCGCCTTCGCGTCCCGCTTTCTTGACGCGCAGGTTAGGCCGAAGCTTTATTCATCCTTACCTCTAACGAGTATACCCACGGAGTTTTAGTGTAGGATAGGGCACCTCTATCCTTTTGATTCTAAAATATGATTAACAAATACCTGAAACAAAAATAAGACTGTGTTACTTACTACTGCATCCATATCATTACATCCTGATTGGTTAGCTTCCCGCGCCCCGGCACAATAATGTATTTATTATAATAATGACAGAATGTAGAATTTTTAGGATCCCTTACCCAAAGTGTAAAAATGGGACCCTTAAGGCTAATTAGCCTATTAAGGCTTGACTTGACTAAGTGCTCCTTGTGAGCCAATGGTATCAATAAATTGAATTAAGCCTCCGCTGTCTGTCCGTCTGTCCGTCAGCGGACTGTATCTCATGAACCAGTTGAAATTTCACAATAGAAAAACATACACAAAACAAAGTATACGTTTTAATTGTAAAGCACCCTTACCACGTCAATAAATCTCGCTAGGGACCAAAATCTATAAGGGGCTACTTTCCGTTGAACTGGAATCATGTTATTTGGCAAGAAACAAAAACACACAACAAAATCCTAATTGTACGGAACTCTCCGTGCGCCAGTCCTTGCACTTACACTTGACGTCGTATTTTCGTTTGACCAGAATCTCACCTGATGGTTACAGTACACAGTGTAGTGACGATGTGGCCGACGAAGTATCACGAAGGTCTAAAAGACCCATTCACTCTAGCCTAGTCTTGAAGAAACCTAGGTTATCGTTGGAATGGAATATACGAGTGTGTGTAAAATAAAATTATTAAAATAATGTTTATTTCTGTAACATTAAAAGCTTTTAATAATATGTTATTCCATTGTTGAGACCCTCATTTAAGTATAAAAACTTGTGTTAAAGGATCTCGCTCTTCTATAATAAACGTTACAGATTACATAAAAAAAGACAAAGAAAAATTAAGACAAAGTTAGCTTTAGGTCTACATAATTATATCTTAAGTATTAAAATCGAACATCTAATATAGATCTAGTTTATATGTTAACAAAAAGGTTATAAGTGTGATATGAGTGTGAGTGGCGTCTGGGTCCCCTGAGGACGCCAGTCTCTTAAGAGTCTGGGCAACGTGGAACCCAAACGTATTTTTATGTAACTTAAACTATTCATGTAATATAGACATGTTAAATATGTACATACATATATCCATATCATATACTGATAATGATAATTATGTTTAAATATATATATAATAGATATGGGAAACGGTCTTCGGGGTCTGTAGTTACAATGGGTGTACCGCAGGGTTCTATCCTCGGTCCTTTCCTATTTTTAGTTTATATCAACGACTTGCCTCATCTTGTAAAGAATAATCACGAGATTGTACTGTTTGCTGATGATACTTCCTTAATTTTTAAAATGAAGCGACAAAACACAAACTTCGACGATGTGAATAATGCAATCTCAAAAGTAGTCCATTGGTTTAGTGTCAATAATCTTTTGCTAAACGAAACCAAAACAAAATGTATTAGATTCATTCTACCTAATGTTAAACAAGTTAAGGCTGAGGTAAACGTAAAAGAAGAAACGTTAGAAATTGTACAAAGTACCGTATTTTTAGGAATCACCTTAGATAATAAACTTCAATGGGGCCCACACATAGATAAGCTATCGAAGAGACTTAGTTCTGCAGCGTATGCAGTCAAAAAAATCCGTCATCTTACAGACGTGGATACATCCAGACTTGTTTATTTCAGCTACTTCCACAGTATTATGTCTTATGGTATACTGCTGTGGGGGAACGCTGCAGATATTAACACCGTATTTGTGCTGCAGAAGAGGGCTGTTCGTGCAATCTATAATATGGGTCCCAGAGAATCCCTGCGTGATAAATTTAAAGAAATTAACATAATGACAGTTCCCTGTCAATATATTTATGAAAACTTGTTGTACACTCATAAAAATATCAAAACCTTTCCTAAAAATAGCGATATACATAATATAAATACTAGAAATAAACATAAACTTGCTGTGCCCACAACTAGGCTTCACAAAATTAATGTATCTTTTAAAGGGCAATGTATACGCTTCTACAACAAAATTCCTAGTGAGTTGCAAAATCTATCAATAAATAAATTCAAACAAATTGTAAAAACCTTTCTGTGCAAAAGGGCTTACTACAAAATATCAGATTATCTAGAAGATAAAAAAGCTTGGGACGGGTTTTGCTCCAACTTGAAAAATAACAACTAACAGGCTAAAGGTTTCTTCATCGCTTCTTTACTTTAGTCTACATACCGAAGTGACCGAAATCAAAAATATCACTTTATTTCCGTGTCAATGTTTTATTTTAAGAATTTGACCTTTTCTAAGTGTACATTTTTGTATTTATGGAAATAAAGACTTTTTGATTTTGATTTTGATTTTTAGTAAAATAATAAATATTTGAAATTTAACGTACATAAACTGAATTAGACATACATTATTATATACCATAACGCAAGGCACATCATTATCATATTGGTGTAGGGTATAGCAAACAATAAAGTGTTTTTTTATTCAGTTCACAATTGGCACACAAAATGACGCTGACCTGCATAAACTGCCTGACGCAGTCCGCTCCATGGTCTTGGAGGAAGCTCCTCAGGGTCCTGACTCCGCGCAGCGACAACCGATACCCGGTGCCGTTGGCGCCAGAGAAGAACACGCCGGGACTCTGACCTTCCACCATTATCTCACATCTTTACGATGTTGAATACCTTAGGTCTCAGAGTTTCCGACATCCTCCCACATCAATACAACGTATAACAAACACCGGACAGGTACCTACTATCTCCTAACTTACAGTTTTATCAATGCCGGTGGAAGTATGCAGCCATAACGTTAATATTATTTAAAAGACATTGTTTTACTTTTCATATTATACAATTCACATATCTTGTATCTTGAGCTCTATAATTCCTTAACTGTTATTTTTGTGATACCAAGAAACTACTTTCTGTCCAAAACTACATGCCCCACTTAGCAAAACAGATATCGAGCTTTCGTACACTATTAGCCGTTCTCGATTTTCGACTGGAATCTGTCACCGAATCGACAAATTATAAGGACCGCACAAAAATCAAGGGAATACAGGTTCCTCAAAGCAATCCCGACCAAACGTTCAACCGAGCGAATTCACCGAACAATACTGCTGAAAACCAGGAAAATTCCTTCACAAACAGCGCTGAAAAATACGGATCTTGGTCCTTTTCAATTAAGCACAATAGTTTCCCGAGAAAATTGCATTTCAAACCGGCATGAACAAATATAGTTTTCATGTTCGCGTTTAATTAAAAAAACTTGCTCAAAGGTTTATTAAAGTTGACTACGTCATTTATTTTGCTAGATTCAAATATTAAAAGTAGTGAACAAGTAAAGGGAAATTGTGTTAAACTCGGTTACTTTACTTTTTTTTATTAGTATGGGACTAGATGATGATGTCGGTCAATCCTCCAGCATTGTTTACTTATTATTATTATTATTTGAGTGAATATTTTGTCGTTCGCCGTTCGATCGTAAACGTAGCGGCGGCGCGGCGGCGTAGGCGAGCGCGCTACACGACCGAGTCACTCGTAGCAACTGCTACGCCGCCGTAGCCACTGCTACACCGTAGACCATTCGTAGCACTGCGCTACGAAGCTTCATTATTGTGACGTTATGGAAGCTCTGACAATACTAGCGCAGGTTAATCTGATTTTATTAAATTTTAAAAGACAGCACCCCACTTCCCTCATGACGTTGACTTTTATTTTTGTTTATTCGAGTAGTATACAGTACATTAATTTCGACGTAGATAAGGACGAGCCGCATGTTTTTTGTTGGTATTTCAGTAAATATGACAAGATTTTTTAACCTTATTGTTTGCTATACCCATAATTTCACATGATGAAGAATAACGATGGACCGACGACGATGATTAATTAACGTTCTACACTTTAGGCTTAATTTTATATTTAAACGTCGAGGTTGGCATTGATTAAATAATTAGGGGATTGATTCCTCAGGTCAAAACCGCACTACTGTGTTATTAGTTATTACAATCATGAACTACATTTTAACGATGAACCGTGACACGCTAAATATAAATAAATTCATACCTCGCACGATACTGTGCATGACATCGAAAACATATATGAAACTGATAGAACCGGAGTTTTTCCATCGAAGTTTCATGTATAAAACGTGTTCAAGCATGGAGGTAGAAATGTTTCTTTGAGCAGGAAAACAAAGTTAGGAAAGAAGTCGTACGTATCGACACAAAATGTATAAGAAGCTCGCCGGCAGGAGTGCATGGAATTGACATTGAAGGCAAATAGTTAGTCAAGTAAGCAACGCAAATAACAAATTAAAAATGTTTTTATATTAACAGAAAATGTTGGTAGACAGAAAATATTTACACAGTTATCATGTAGCTGAGTTTGTGAAAGACACATAGTATTTTTATCAAGAAAACCCATTCAATGGCCAGCATTAACGGTGCTATCCGAAGAGGCTGGCTGCTGCCGGTTGTTGGAACATACAATGCATGTGCGTCATGGTCACCGAAATGTTATTTAGTGTCAATTCAAAAGGATCAGCTTATGCGTCGCGGGTAGGTTACAGAGTATCTTTTGCTTTATATGTATGTGGTTTGGTTCCTCTAGCTTTGCTTGATTAGTTAGTCTGAAATATTAGTTAAGTTATTGGCTGCTTTCAATAACGGAGTCTGCACAGCCGGGGCCAAATCGTGAACGATGGTAGCCAATTTGCAAGACGAAGCTGGGAAATTAACCGGCACGGACGCTTTCGTTTCAAAGTAGTTCGGGCTGGACCAGATCGATGTTCTGTTCTGCAACTATTCTGATTTGATTATTAGAGGTAGGACGGCCTTGGCGAATTGATTTTGGTCACCAGCAGGACCGGCCGACATGTGCACGAAGTGAGTCTCGAGATAAAATAAATCACCTATACAGGGTGGCATGATACATGATTGTGTACTAAGCCGACAAGCGATGATTCTAGATTTTGCGTGTACGTAAATGTCACGAATGTTAGGAAAAAGTAGCATTTTTTTAAATTAACATTTAATAACAATAACATTTGGAGGAGACGGTGGTAATTCCCCCACATTGTTGCAGAGGGAGATCTCCTCAGAACCGGGCTGGCCCAGCTGGTCTACTCGCCCATCCTTCTTTCGATCGACAGTTGACGTCGCGTAGTCCTTTATAGGTTTGTTGCAACTGAGTCCAGCGTTAGCGCGATCTAGAAAATGATCTCTTTTTGCACTCCAATTTTTTTACAATTTTCTTTAACGAGCCGCTAGATGGATGTCTCACCTAGCCTGTCCTACCTAGCTTCTGTTTTTCTGTTGTTACTTCATTGAGCACTTCTACTGACGTTAGCTTTGTAGTTCAGCCATTATCACTCTAGAGTTCGCTGCAAACTCCTTTTAAATGGTATTAAATGGGAAAAAAAGGTAGGATGGTATTAAAAAGTGGATTGGATGTGTGTTAAAATTTAACGAGTTCTCTTTTTGCGGAAGGAAGAGTTATTTTTTGTATTATTTGAATCCTATTTCGTTATATTATTTCTAAAGATATTATACGCCAAGGAAAATAGAGTTTTTGTCGATAGCAGGGCGGTTTGGCCGAACGTGCCTAGAGTTCTTTCAGTAATTAGTTTATTGTTGTCTTCTTTTGTCTGTACACTTTACCCCGTTATGACGAAAATATACACGAAAAAACGACAACCAACAGCGTCCAATTAAAAACGGAACCCGATAACCAGCTGATTACCGTCTCGTTAATATAATTACTGACACAAAGGGCGCTATCTGATGAACAAACGAGAAGACAAAGCGAATTTCTTTTATTAACGGTTTTGCAGGCCCTTGTAGTTGTTGCAAACTAAATTATTAATAATTAATTATGTTCAAAAATCGAACTTCTATGAAATCACCATTCTGTATTAAAAGAGATAGAATCTTTACAGTATGATAATAAACATTATATAAAAAAAACAGCCAAATTGAGAAATACGTAAAAAGCCGCGGACATTATCATTTTTATAATAACTCCGTAAGGCTCGCACTCGAGACAAACAAACACATTTTTTTCTATAAAACCCTTTACTACTACAGGCCCAAATAATTTTTGGAATCGGCAAACTTGAATCCGTTGTTGACCAGTTTAAATTAATTTCAAGGGAAACGCAAAGTCTGCTCTCTTTAATTAACATTTCTGAGAGCCTGAAAGATGGGATCAATTCGCCTGTTTCAGGAACTAAGCGAGGAAAATTTCATTTTAATTTAGTGGGAAGAAACATGTAGGCTTTGTGAAAGTTAAAACAATCTTGGAAGCTATTTATCAAGTTAAGCTGACAATGCTTCTGCTCCTTTACTTTTCCACTTCGCTATTGCCAACTGCGAAGAAAGAGAGTATGTATGACTGTTTGTATAATGTGGGTATGTACGTAAGTTCTGTTGGCTGTCGCTGTAGCCTAAACGGCTGGAAGGATTTTGACAAATGAGTTGTTAGGTTGTTTTGGATATGGCTATACCTACGTGCTCTAGTCATACACGATTCACCAGGTTACCTGAGACAAGTTTATATCTAACTTGCGTTGGAGTATTCGGCGAAGTAAGAGGGGTTTAGTTCACGATTTTTTATTTAAAAAAATAGCTCGATTTAACTTATTTTCAACAAATTAAACTTAAATGCTGGTTGTTTTGGTTATGTTACCTCTTTTCCGAGGAGGCAGCTAGACAGAGGCAGTTATAAAGAGATCGACCAAATCCGGTAGAAGATAAACGTTTGTTATTCAGCCCGCGAATACGCCTCAAGGTTATGACTTTGCTGAATCCAAACTGTTTAAAAGAGTTCATGAATACTATTTTCCATGCTAGAAATGTGGATTGTCTTATCCAATACAAGAGCTGACCCCATCTCCATCAATAAATCGCATCGTTTTACTTTATTGCATTTTCGGTTATTATTATTATT
Organism: Eupithecia vulgata; assembly: GCA_946478455.1. NCBI lineage: Eukaryota > Metazoa > Arthropoda > Insecta > Lepidoptera > Geometridae > Eupithecia > Eupithecia vulgata. Next base: position 1,397,341 of record OX297869.1, on the reverse strand, counting down.
ATTACCGTTTTTACAATTTTATTAACCTGTGTTTTCAAAAAGTGTTATAAAATTTTTTACAACATCCGATAGCTGAAGATAAAAATCTTTTCACTTGTTTAGTACTTGCTTAGAAACATTGAATGAGCAGAAACAAGATAGCAACTTGATACGTAGCAACGCCAAGTATTTAGTATTAAAATATAAGTGTCGTTTCTTAGTGTCCTTCAATCGGATATAAATATTGTTCTAGTTTTGATTTTAGCCTTGTACCTCAGGCTGACAACATTTACGCCAGGGGGCGCAATAAACCAGCGACACGCGTGCCCGCGACGCGCCGCGCCGTGTCGCTTTACGATTCCTTATCTGAACTGAACGATACGTGCTTCACATTTTGCGGGTATTTTTATTTTTTGCCTCCGGTCTATGAGTGTCATAAGTTTATTTGTTTTCTTTTATGGCAGGAATGAGAATACCATTTCGGTATTACTTGTACACCTAACTAAAGCTACGCTGAAGGAAGCGGGATACCGCTGAATACGGGTGTCGCAGGTCTTTTTGGCGGTTTTCTATGTGGCTACCGCCCAGCGGTGGACGTCTTTTGGCTGAGATGAATCTAGTAAAACAGACTTGAATTCCTTGACAAGCTTTCTAGCAATTGAACAAAATTGGACAGTACTGTCAAGAATGTAGCGTACGTAAGTTAGCGGTCAACCCACCTTTCGGTACAAACGCTACAAAACTAACTCGAGTCGTTCATCTTCATCACACCAATCCAAGAGACCATAATCCAATCTCAATAAGAACATTTGAATGACAAAAGCGAACTGTACCAGTCGTGAGCAGATCAGGGGAAGTGAGGAACAGTAAAAAGCAACGGCTCGCCGCCGCGGGCGTCGTATACTCAAAACAATTTGTTTTTATGTGCCAGCCCGTATCAATAACCGATAAACACGATGCCTCAATGTCGGAACCTCCGATATTTAGGGTGGGTTTTCGTCAAAGGGCGTTGTTACATTAAATAAATAACAATAATGTAGCGGTGGGTATATACCCAGCGGCTTGATGGAAAGACGATATAGCCAATGTCACAGGTCGAGCCTGGATGTGATTGGGGCAGGGTCTTAGGGAGTAGCGTAAGAGTTTGGAGGAGTATCCCCAGCAGTGGGCCAAGTCGTGTTGTGGATGATGATGGTAAAATATCGCTGTATATTTCACACAACATCATCGTGCCTCCGTTCGATAAGATCTTGTGTTAGTTAATAAGTACACAACTGCTACTACTTTTTATGTAAAAATATGAATTAATTTACATTAATTTATTCAACCGTAGGTACATATTGGTACACTTGATGTCGTTCTATTATAATTTGTTTAAGGGCCTATAAAAATACAACCTAAAATTTTTGTGAAAAGGATAGATTTGTGATAGGATTTCACGTTCATATGAGCGGGACAAGGTTTAAACAAGATTCGCCAAGTGCGAGTGTAACTCGCGCGCCGAGGGTTTCAAACATTTGCCAATTATTTGGTCAATCAATTTTCTGAAATATTTTAATAAGTATGAAACTTACAGAAATTTCAAAAAGTGTTTTGAAATGGTCAAAACGATACCTTTCATTTGATACCCCACATGGGTAGGTACCCCTTTTTGAAAAAAAAAACCCCTTTTTTGACCATTTTTCAAAAACTATTATTATTACAGACTTCTCTATATTTTTCCTGTAAAATATAGATTGATATCTACAAACGCCTAGTACATTGTACATGGATCGGTCTGCAATCTTCGGAGCTAGGGGGGGGGGGGGGGGAATGGTCAATTTTTCGTCTTTTTTTGAAATATTTCAAAAAGTATGAAACTTACAGAAATTTCAAAAAGTGTTTTGAAATGGTCAAAACGATACCTTTCATTTGATACCCCACATAGGCAGGTACCCCTCCTTTTGAAAAAAAATTCCCTCTCTTTTTGACCATTTTTCAAAAACTATTATTATTACAGACTTCTCTATATTTTTCCTGTAAAATATAGATCGATATCTACAAACGCCTAATACATTGTACGTGGATCGGTCTGCAATCTTCGGAGATAGGGGGGGGGGAAAGGTAAATTTTTCGACTATTTTTGAAAAATTTCAAAAAGTATGAAACTTATAGAAATTTCAAAAAGTGTTTTGAAATGATCAAAACGATACCTTTCATTTGATACCCCACATAGGCAGGTACCCCTCCTTTTGAAAAAAAATTCCCCCTCTTTTTGACCATTTTTCAAAAACTATTATTATTACAGACTTCTCTATATTTTTCCTGTAAAATATAGATCGATATCTACAAACGCCTAATACATTGTACGTGGATCGGTCTGCAATCTTCGGAGATAGGGGGGGGGAAAGGTCAATTTTCGACTATTTTTGAAATATTTCAAAAAGTATGAAACTTACAGAAATTTCAAAAAGTGTTTTGAAATGGTCAAAACGATACCTTTCATTTGATACCCCACATAGGCAGGTACCCCTCCTTTTGAAAAAAATTTCCTCCCCTTTTTGACCATTTTTCAAAAACTATTATTATTACAGACTTCTCTATATTTTTCCTGTAAAATATAGATTGATGTCTACAAACGCCTAATACATTGTACGTGGTTCGGTCTGCAATCTTCGGAGATAGGGGGGGGGGGGAAGGTAAATTTTTCGACTATTATTGAAATATTTAAAAAAGTATGAAAGTTATAGAAATTTCAAAAAGTGTTTTGAAATGGTCAAAACGATACCTTTCATTTGATACCCCACATAGGCAGGTACCCCTCCTTTTGAAAAAAAAATTCCCCCCCTTTTTGACCATTTTTCAAAAACTATTATTATTACAGACTTCTCTATATTTTTCCTGTAAAATATAGATTGATATCTACAAACGCCTAATACATTGTACATGGATCGGTCTGCAATCTTCGGAGCTAGGGGGGGGGGGAATGGTCAATTTTTCGTCTTTTTTTGAAATATTTCAAAAAGTATGAAACTTACAGAAATTTCAAAAAGTGTTTTGAAATGGTCAAAACGATACCTTTCATTTGATACCCCACATAGGCAGGTACCCCTCCTTTTGAAAAAAAATTCCCCCCCTTTTTGACCATTTTTCAAAAACTATTATTATAACAGACTTCTCTATATTTTTCCTGTAAAATATAGATCGATATCTACAAACGCCTAGTACATTGTACGTGGATCGGTCTGCAATGATCGGAGATAGGGGGGGGGGGGAAAGGTCAATTTTTCGACTATTTTTGAAATATTTCAAAAAGTATGAATTTTACAGAAATTTCAAAAAGTGTTTTGAAATGTACAAAACGATACCTTTCATTTGATACCCCATTTGCCTTCCTAGGTATCTTTTGAAATTTCAACATCAAAATTTGTACTGAAAATATTCATTTTCATTTTTTTATTTATTTATATATTTTTTTCTTAAAATCAGTAATGACGCACGAAATGTATCATTATTTCAAATTTCAAGTTAATAGCTGCAGTAGTTACTGAGATATTCAAGAAAGAGCGGGGACGGACAAAGCGAGACCATAAGGGTTTCAAAACCGATCTTTGAAACCCTAAAAACCAATATTGTATTCTGATAACCTTACAAAGTTAAAAGCTCAAATCATTGCTGTCATTCTGCAAGACAATATGCGGCTCAAAAAGGATTTAAACATCCACAAGAATTATAAAAACACAATCCAACCACCGCCAGGAAAGGAGCAAAACATTTAAAGAAAAACAAAAGAAAGGTCGGAAGACGGATTATCTGAAGCGACCCAATTTACCCTGAGCCTAGATCCGCGAGGAGCCTTGATAGAGGATATTATATTGAACTCGGCGTAAGGTATGGGAAACGTTGATTCAACTCGGACCATTTTTTTGTGTTATTGCCTTCATTCACAAAAATCATCATCATTCAGACATAATCGCATTGGATATCAATCGCATTAATAAATTTATGAAAACACCTCGTTTATACCCGACAATTGAGGTGTTTCCATAAATTATTATAATTAGTTATGTTAGGGATTTTTGTTACAGTGCTTACCCGTACTCTGGGTATCTCTAAGAAATGAAATAAAATCTAAAACATTTTTGGGACTTTATTTCATTTATTAGTTGTTATTTACAAAGTAGTACCTAAATAAAAAAGTTACGTATAGCTTGTAATGTGACTTTTACTGCGCCTTTATAAAACAAAAAAATTGTAGTACGTATTTTTAGACGTGTAGCATATTTTTTTTATAATTTTAAATACTACCAACGCACTGCAGGTTGATTTTATCAGGGACGTTCGTAATATCTGTCCATTTATCCATTCTTCTACAGTGTATCTAGTGTAAAATTTTGACAGATATTTCCATACAAATACATACGTTTAACTACCAATAGCAAAAACCAAAACCAAAAATATTGACTGAATCCTGAAACGGATCAACAAATTTTTGTTCCAAACGATACAATTATTCATTTGCATTGATTGAAAAATCAAAACTAGTTCCATTCTGACCAATGCAACTAACAAAATGAAACAGATATACTTTCATTCGTAGGTAGTAGAGATGTAACGAATATTCGCATTCGCATTCGCATTCGCGAATATTCGCAGGATTTTCAATATTCGCATTCGCATCCGCATTCGCCAAAATCTATGCGAATATTTGGCGAATGTTGATGGGGCTAAAACGTTTAAAAAAAAACTGCTCTCTTTTACATGCGGAATTATAAAAAAACTGCACATCTCGTAAAAAGGGATGATGACAGTAACAAAAAAGCAACATTATTTTGTATTTACCAAATTTTATCAGAGCCATACATGACAAAACGCATATTATAATTTGTATTTTGATCAAGATAAATTATTGTTTTCATAAATAACATCTACAAAATACAATAATCTGCCGTGACACGTTGAACACCAATTAGAGAACACAGAACCATGACGTCATGTCGTCACAAAGTAAAATGGAAGGCACAGAATAACCACAGAAATAAGTAATGGTAAACGTATGACTTTCTTCAATCAATAGCTTGCTTCTTTGTTTCTTGACAATATTGTTAATACTTGTTTCTATCATTTGATTATATTTCTTATTTGTAAAGACTAATAATGAATAATAAATAATGAATATGATTAATGAATAATAAATATTATGGTAATTCTGTATCATAAAAATTTGTGCATCGGTGACGTCATAGACAGTCGCCACGAGTATTGTAGCGTTTTAGAGCGAAATTGAAATTATATTTTCAAAAACTTAATTTCACCTTCAAAATCCATGTTTTTTTTCTCAGAAATATGTTTTTTTTTCTTTTCAGTAGATGTTTAAAAATATCAAGGAGTAGTCTCAAAATCAATCATCATGCCTATTACTATATTTTATTACGGCACTCTTATTGCTTACTTTAATAGGAACTTTGTAAGAAACTCTGACAAAGGTTTAAAAACTTAACTGAAAAAAAAATGTTGAACTGACTTTGATTGGGTGACTAGTGGCTTTGCACGCGTTTCTAAGAAATTAAAGAAACTAAACGTTAAATGTTTATTTTTTCCCCATGGGAACTAATTTGTAGGATCGAAAAATAGCCTAGCCTTTGCTTTGAATGACAATGTATTGATTATTCTAACCCAGGGGTTAAGGTAACCTTTTAATGGCGTGAACCACTTGACAAATTTATGGTTTGTTTTTGGCGGACCTAGGACAAGGCCGTCTTTTATTTTTCATTATTATGTTATACTGGTTAATAAATAAATATAAATATAAGAAATATTAAAAGAAACAAGTTATTTTATAGTTACACCAAACCCAAAACTCATAAGCTAAAAATCTTAAATTTGAAGCATAGGAGTTTTGGAAATTACACCCCCAAAGGAAAAGAGAATTGAAGTTTTTTAAGTGTTTCTTTTAACTTTACGAAGTGGCCATTTTTTTTTTCAAAATATTAATGAAATGGTTAGGTATATGAAAGGTTGAGATTTGTAGTTGGGCTCCGACTTAGAAGGGCTGTAACTTTCTTTCTAACGCATAACGTGCGACTTTTAAACCAGTACCCCTATTTATTAATATATTTATAACTTTACATTTTGCATGTTCCGCATCTACTAAGTAAAATAAGTCTAAACGTGGTCTAAATTTTACTCATTGTTTTAATGGAGGCACTCATTTTTCCCAAAAAAACATATAAAAAAACAAACAAATCCAACTCCAACCGACAAATGTGTGGATAAAAATATTATCATATATAATTATAGTAACGCGATTTGTAGACGAAGATAGCAATTATCAAGCGATTCATTTCCTTTTATTTTTTGCTCTGCATCTGTTTTGATACAATTATGCCAATATCAGTTTCAAATTTTGTATTTATCAAGGTTGTGAATTGTCAATGTCAAGAATGAATGAAATAAACATTATTACTCGTACGTAATTGGTAGTTGAAGATAGCTATTAGCAAGCGTTGGTAATTGGACAACGCGCGCGCCAATAAACAGTGCGTGAAGTAGGCGGCAAGTTCGAAATACCAACATTCGCATCCGCATTCGCATTCGCGAATGTGAGCATCGAATACTCGCATTCGCATTCGCATTCGCGAATGTCGAAAATTTGACATTCGTTACATCCCTAGTAGGTAGGATAGGAAAGCGGAGCAGGCATGCTCTTGGTCTAAGCGCGCACTACGATTTTACTTTTTGCGACACGATTTTAAAATCGCGCTGTAAAATGTCGCAGAAAATTAACTGAGCGCACTGCGATGAAAAAATCGATGGATTATTTATTCTCAACATGGGTTTCGTACAAATTGCTTGTCTTTCTTTGCTTCTAAGGAGAAGAAGAAATAAAATAAAATGAATTCGTCAATACTGGACTCATCTTTACACACAATTTTTTTTTTCTTTTCACTGCAAAAAGATGTATCAAAGGTTTCTTTTTGAAATAATACCTTCGATTATATCCCAAAAAATTCTGAATGAGTGTGATTTTATTATCGCAATGCGCGCGGGGCCGTACAACTCGATAGGCTGCAATTTAGTTTTGCTGCAATCCCGTCGCGAGTAGTCGCGCAAAAATGTGACTAATCACAACATTGAAATCGTCGCGATTTTTTAATCGCATATGCGCGCACTGACTTAAACTCATGTTATATTTCTGCGTCAAAAATATCGCGCTATTAAAAATCGTAGTGCGCGCTTAGCCTTACTATTACACTACCGCGAACAATACCAGAGATGTTTTAAACATAAAAATGGCCAGTGGAGTGAAAAGTGAAACTAGTGATCTGCCGATGTGTTGTACCAAACGTTGCACGGGAGTGTTTGTAATTGAATAGCCGCCCAGAGGCAGTTGCTTTGATTGGCCTCTGTACGGCGCCACCTAGCGCACAATCTCATTTTAAGCCTCTGTACTTTTCATTTGAATGTCGCTTTCACTGATTGTGTAGGCAGCCTCACAGGAATTGAAACAAAAGGCGCATAGTTTTTTTTCTATATAACATCGTCAAACATATGAACATGCACATAGACCGGGTCATGTATTGACCTCCACCCAATTCTGCCATTACAAATTGCTTACTTCAGGAATGGCAGTACACACTGTTTGTTGTTTTGAAAAAAAAAACTTATATTTCCATTTTAATTTGTATTTACAGTTTAAGTTATTCGACACAAATTGTCATTAATAAAGTTACATTAATCTTGACTTTAAACAGTTTTTTAAAAAAACTGTAATCTTGTATTGATTATTTATTATTTTTTAATAAAAGCACGGGAATGACAGGCACAGGGCACAGGACATATAAAGCTGTCTGAAAAACATTTGTATTTCCTGCGGCGAACTAGTCGGCAATAAATTAGAACGAGAGCTTTCAGCAAATAAATGTACTGTGAAATAAAAGCACAACCTGCCGGGACTCTTAGGATCTCCAGACATGGGCTAAGGGATCTCGATCGACCTTAAAACAGTCAAGATAAATATTTGTATCTGGAGCAGACGCCTGACAGAATACAGTTCGGCCCTGCTATATTCTAAACTCTAAACAGTGGGTAAACTTAGCATCAAATATCACGCTCTAAGAATTTACTTCTTAGGCTTACCTAGGAAGTCCAACCTTAAACCGTCATACATCCTTCCTTAGTAGGCGATGGGAAATTGTACACAGCTTTTATTTTGTTAAACCTATTCCGTTCCACTGAGCAGCTGGGCAAAGGCCTCCCCAAATCCCACCATCATTTAGTAAGACGGTGATGTGGTCCCGCCAACGCGTTCGTGGCCAACCTTGACCGCGGCTTCCTTCCGGGACTCAAGGTGTTGTGATATGAGCCCACATCTCCATTTGAGGCAAATGTCTCGACTTTTTTCAAAATATTTCAAAAACTATGAAAACTACAGAAATTTTAAAAACTGTTTTGATGTGTCCGAAGTCCGAACCGATACCTTTCACTTGATACCCCACACGGACCTTCCCCCTTAAAAAAATCCCCCCAGCCCCTTTGACCATTTTTTAAAGTGTTATTTTTACAGACTTCTCTATATTTTTCCTGTAAAATATATTTCTATATCTACAAACGCCACATATAGTGTACGGGGTGGTCCATTTCTCGATTTTTTTAAATATTTCAAAAAGTATGAAACCTACAGATATTTGTACTGTTTTGAAATGTACCGATAGGTTTCATTTGATACCTCACTTGCTACCTCCCTCCTAGGTCTTTTTAAAATTTCAACATCACAATTTGTACTGAAAATTTTCATTTTTTATTTATTTATACTTATATATTTTTCTTTAAATCAGTAATGGCGCATCCAATGTATTATTAACTCAAATTTCATAGCATAAATGCATTTAATAGCTGCAGTAGTTACTGAGATATTCAAGAAAGACGGGGACGGAAAGAGCGAGACAGATGACGGTTTCGATACCTCGAAACCCTCATAGGAAAACGGTCGAAAAATAAAAGAATACTTACAACATAGCATTAAGTTTAACAATGGTTAACAAAGACAGAGCGCTATGGCGCTTATAGAGGAGGCCTATGTCCAGCTGGGATCTATTCGTAAACATAGAAAGAAGAAACTCTAAAGATAGCCCCTAAAAACCTAACGCAGAGATGTCCTGATTGCGTGCCTGTGACCACTGGATGGAATCTGTTGTTTAGTGGGCAGTTGGCTGCATAGGTAATGTCGATGTGGGACGGCTTAGCTGCGAATTGTTTACATCTAGTTACCGACTCTTGTAGATACTCCGACTACTCAGACGTTTAAATCGTGCCGCCTGCGTTGACCGATACCTAAGAAATCTTGCAAATATTTATAATAGGGCACGGCACGGATAAGATAGTACATTATGTACGTATTACCCAAAACAGGTAAAGTTAGCAACATACTTAATTGTTATTCAAAACCGCGCAATTTCGTGTCTAGCCAGGAATGTTTCGTTCATAACCGTCGACCGTAACTTTATTTATTACGAGTTGAAAACTCTTGGAAATGATATTCAAACGGAACTTCGGGAAGCCGGAACAATTGGTTTAATTGATTTATTCCGCCGCACTCGGCCAGCGAAACGATTACGTAGTGATGGGACGCGGAAAATGGAAATCAAGACCCTTGAATACTTTACTGGATGTTTGATTATAGTTAAACCCGAAAATAGCAGGTATTTTTTTACTTCATTTACATTTTCGGACGGTTCAACAGAAAAGCACAAGCTGCCGTTGTCTCAGGATGACTAGTGTGGAGCTACCGCTAGTTTGCTCCATCTTACATTTGCGGCGGTAGCTCCAATATGCTATGGCGAAGCAAGCTTAAAGTAGTGTCAGACATCCGGTTTCAAGGGGCCCAATTACGCCCCTATCGCTTTACTGTGAAAAAGGTATTACCGTCACAGAGTCGCCACAACAATCCTAGATAAGTCCAAATAGTGAGTTCGGTGCTATTTGTACGGAGAGATTGATAGACTGGTTCTGAATAGGGTATTACATCCATTTTTTAAAAGAGTCTATTAGGTTATATAGTACTAGTGAATAGCCCCGTAGACTTAATTCACCTGGGGTAAATCACCTGGGTGCATTAAGTGCTACGCAGGGTAGACTTAGTGCACCTGGGTGAAATAAGCACAGCTTTCGCACCTGGGTGAAATAAGCACAGCTTTCTATAAAGCAACGGGTAGACTTAATTCGCTTGGAGTAAACCACCTAGGTGCATTAATTGCTACGCACGATAGACTTGGTGAACCTGGGTGGGATATTTTCTCACAGTTTTATAACCATTAAACAAGTTTTTATTTTTCATTTTAATAACTGGAACCTCTTAGTCATGTATGATCTCCTGGTACTTCTGACATTAAAAAATCACTAATAAAAATAAAATATTCAATCAATAACGGCCTTAAAAATGCATTTGAAATTTACATTTTCAAGTTGTGCGCGTTGATGATAACGCTGGACGCAGTGAACGCCATATTGCTCTGTGGTCATGTCATGACGTCATTTGGATGTGAGACCTGAACAAATGCGCTGATGATGGTTGATATTTTTTAGTTTGCCTACACAGCCGTATGATATAACAGTATTGCGCATTATTAATATCCTGAAGTTTTTTATGAAATGACAGCTCCAAACAACTACATGTGAAAGCCTGTCATCATCATCACCAATTAAATTTACGTAGGAAAAGCCGTGTAATGCCGGCTTAGAATTTGCACCACCCCAACTCTTCCCGTGGATGTCGTAGGAGGCGACTAAGGGACATACACCCGGGAGGCGGGCAGCAGCGTCTCTTGCAGAATAGATCTACCACCGAACTGCAATCTCCAATCCGCATGCCTAGCATTTTAGGATTACCCCCCATGAGATAAAAAATCAGGGGGAAGTTTGCGTCCAGCAGTGGACCATTAAAGGTTGTTGAGGTGAGGTGAGGAAAATTTACGTAGATTTTTCAAGTTGTAGGTATGCATAAGTTCGTGCCATCTAGTCAGTTGTAGACCATCCCAATACTGACCACCTACGGACAAGATACTAAATTAAGTTACCTAATGACGATATTTAATAAGTAAACTACGGTTTTTAGGAATAATATAAGAAATCAACGGAGTCGTTCTCACTGAGGGGTATCAGAGAAACCACTCCAAAGTTATTACACTTCTGTTTCGCAAATGGCTCAGAAATAACTCAAAAAATGTTCACATCGACCTGGCGAGGTCGCACTTTGCGAATTCATCCTTGTCACATCGCCGAGAACACCGAGAAGCTTCCAAATTACAAATGTACAGCATTGTTGTTACGACAACTTGTTCTGATGGAAAAAGTACTTTTTTGAATAACAAGCATTTCGGAAAGGCGGCAAACCAGGAAACTTTGCCGATTTTGTGGCTTTTCTGGCTAAAAGTATTACTAGGAGTTTTAAATTTACAGAAAATTGTTCTAGGTTGTGGTTCGTAAGTACATACAGTCGCGAGCAGATAAATCAGCTCTGATAACGGTGAAAAAAAAATCATTTTCTCTGAAGAATGCCTTAAAAAGGTACTTATTTAAAACAACAAAAATTGGTCCACAACTTCATGAAGAATGTTTACTATCCAAATGTTTGCTGTGTACCGTCATCATGACAGGAACTTCGTGATTGCCAATAACAGCCTTCCTCTCCGGTCAATTAATCGCGGACGCATTTCAGAACAGACTTGACTATAACTAAAACAAACACACGCTTTCAAATATCTTTATGTCCGTGTCCGGGATACCATTGCCCTCCCTGCCAAATTTCAATATGATTGAATATGACACACAGAGTTACTTTCAATTTTATATTACTCCTCAACAGCATATGGTCCACAGCTGGACGCAGGCCTCCCCCTGATAATCGCTTTATTGGCTTTTTTTCATGGGGAATAATACCCATAATCCCCAAGCAGGGCTTATGATTAGGGCAAGAGCCGCTGCTGCCCGCCCCCCGGTATATGCCGGGTACACCCCCTTCTCATAAATTATCTCTTACATTACTATGGATGTCTACTGTTACAACATTGTTGTTAATGACGTTTGATGTTTATTTAAATTGATGTGTATTCGATAGTCCCATGACTTAATCATAACGTCATCAACAATGACGCCCACCCACGCTTACGGCTCGCAAACAACTGACCGCATCGCCCGCGCCGCCATAATAAAACACTATTCTAAATTTAAAACATCGAATGAATGAACTCTACGTGCGTATGCGCTTATAAAAATAGACACGTGACCGTCGGGCATTCTGCCAAGCGATGAGTAGTTGTTTAATCAATGTTTTCTCTTATAAACTATTTATTTACTTTTTTTACGTATGTGGGTTAAAAACCAGCGGCAGTGAATTGAATGATATGTGGCAGACGGGACGTCAATTAACTAATTGTTGGCTTGTCTGAGCTGTTTATCGAATTGCGGGTAATAGGGATTTAATGTGTATAAAAACACGTTTCATGTTTGATAAAAGATCTGCTGATCTGCAGTTCTGCAGGGAGCGCTGCTGCCAGCCCCCCGGTATGTGTCTTTCAGTCGCCTGAAGGAACCATTGAGTGAAGTTGTACTTACTCACTTCTTTGATATTGCGATTATTTTTATGTAGTGATCAGTTTGTTAAGAGGGCGCGTAAAACAAAAATCAAGCAAAATGTGTATTTTTAAACACTTAGTTTTATATGTATATATAAGGTATGTGTTTACCATAAATGGTAAAGAACGTAAATGTTCAGATTAAAAGACACAGTAGGTAGGTAGCCTGTGAAAGCCGAGTAGAGTAATCGAATAGAATTTATAAAAATAAAAGGTTTCGTCAAAAACTTGATTTTGGCACTAACGCCGCTATGCTCTGTCCAGCTCCCATGAACGCGAAATTATGCCTGTCCTTTACACCAAATTGCGTCATAAGTCGCAGCCTTAACTGTTAACTACATTAAATTATATTAACAAAACGTTCGTAGCCACGCGTGACCCGAGACCTAGTAAGTATCTGGCGTCGCTAATAGAGCCAGCGCCGCCAGCGGGGCAATGCAGCCAGCGTCTTGGGCAATGGGCACGCTTCCGACTGGTATTGATATGGATCAGTTAGCTACCTGTAGATTCGTTGAAACAGTCTGCAGTGAGCACTAGATCTATTTTTTCTATTATCTGATTGTAATTCTGTTAATTAGTCGTAACGGAACTGACTGACTGTTTGAACATTTTGATGTAAAATATAACTGCAGACACGGGAATCAATGGAAAAACATACCTACTGAAACGCTGCTCATACGACAAAAAAAAACCTTCTATCCTTCATTAAATGAGCACTTCTATAGGAGGACTGACTGCGGATCGCAAAGCCAGCGGAGACATTCTGTCGGTACTTGCAACGTACGGGGGCATTCACATAGCGGATGTGTTTTTACAGGACCGTTTTATACGGATCCATCGCTACTGGAAACACTCGTTCACTGGATCCGGAATACTGTCGGCTGTGTGAACTCACTCTTACAACTACATACACCATCACGAAAAAACAACGGATCCTGTAGAGCGAATGCTGTGTGAAAGCTCCCTCACGGGGACCATTCGTATCGAACTTTCCTCTAAAGCGTTATAGGTCTGTGATATAACTTATTAATGTACATAGCTAGGTTGGCACTCACTGAAGACCCAGTACCAGTACGAGCTGAAGAATCACCATAACGTACCTGCAACAAAACAAAGTGATTATGGCAAACCCTCCTCTTTGGGGGAGGCGTGTTTAGCAGCAGCAGTGTGTGCTGATGATTGATTGCATATTGATACTACTTCATCACACTTCTTCAGGGCACAGAAAGTTCTAATACAACACGATGAGTAAATAACCAAATAAACACTGTCCCAGGAAATCCCGGGATGTCAGGAAACCGAGCTGACATTAATTAACAGCCCATTATGTGTTCCGGGGAATAAACTCTTGTATTATTCCGCGTCTTTCCGAGAAAATAACTAAAATAACTAAGCTTTGAGAAAAGATGACAGACGCGAGGGATAGAAAGAAAATGAAAAAGCAAATGTAATTGAATGCAAGTCTTCGACATGGGGGGCAAAATTAAGTAGGTTGGTCCTACATTTGGGCACCTCAAACATGGCTAATAATAATAATGGTAAGCTAGAACAATTTAAAATGTCTTTTGACGCAAGTTAGAAACGAATACCCTACCGTGCACCCTTTTGTAAGAACGATGTAAAATTACGGATACCAGGAGCTTAACCATTAATTTATTCCATTGTAGCGGTCCGCCCGAGTATATTCTATGGCCTATTTTCATCATGGGTAACGTAGGATTGTAATGAAGAAAGAATTTTTCAAATCGGTCCAGCAGTTTCGGAGCCTATTCAATTCAAACAAACAAACAAATCTTACCTCTTATAATATGTCTACATGTAGAAGTGTTTCATAGGTACTCGTATACCAAGTAAGTAGTAGAGATGTTGATCAGACTGAGTGGCTGGCTCTGTTGTAAAGAGAGACTCCCTGATTACTCGTTCATGCGTCTGTATTCCGCCCTTCAATCCGATACTGGCGTCTCGAGAGACTTGAGTTGCTCGAGTCTTTGAACCGCACGAGCATGAATCGAGTACGGGTTACCTACTCGAGATAAAAGATCGGTTGATATGAGAGTTGAGATCATACAATCAAGGTAAACACATTTTTGAATGCCGAAGGTTACTGTCAAAAAATAAACATAGCTTGCCGCGCCTTCGTAAGATACAAAGTAGCCTTTTGTGTTTATCAAAATCACATATTCAAAATCCTAAGCTCCATTTTGTGGTTATAGCGTGAAGAATTACCGAACATCACCTTTCCATCTCAATCAATTTTTAACTAAAATAATGATATAACGTAATATTTTTTGTTTTGTATTATAAACATAATATTATTGTGATGCGTTCAACGAGACGGTGCCCTCGGTAATTTCCTAGCTATTGTATATTCGGAACCTGCGGCGAGCGATGACTTTGACCATAAAAGTGTCCGCCCGCGGTCATCCTCAGGGAAATCTCGCTTCGATCTACAGTTTTATCCATCAGCTATTGTTTATTATAAGAGAAGATAGTGATTTTAAAGATATTTAAATTACTTATACTATAGCTGTTGATTGTCAGTTTTGATTACATGTCTGTCTGTATGGTTATTTCATCAAATTGGGCATCAAAGAAAAGAAATGTGATTAAATATTTATTAAATGTAAATCTCGTTAAAATCATATTTTAGTCAAATCACTAGGGTTACTAAAAAGTTTTATCAAGAAGTATCCATCATAAAGTTATCTTTTTGGAAAGAACCTTTGACAAAGTGGGTTAAATTGTCTAAGGAAAGAACGAACCGTACTCCCAGCGCCATCTGTGTAAGGGTAGCGGAACTAGCTAGCAACGTGACTCACTCAACTTTAACCCCACGCTTTCACGAAGCCTCGCCGCCGCCGCCCCGTGGTGCTTGAAAATGCTAACCTTCAGGAGTTAGTTCCATCAGTATCCGCTGTGGCGCTGGTAGTACGAATGGGAATAAATAAGAATTTTACTCGATGGAAACTTTTTTTTTTAACTGGTTAGTTTTTTACTTGCGAGTTTATGATTTAGTGAGGAACAGTTTAAAACGCAAACTTATGCAGAAATTGAGTACCTAAATCATAATTATTATTACTTATTCATTTATTTCAGATTATAAAAATCCATACAATATTAAAAACAAAATCCATAAAATATTATTACATAAAAACTTAAAACTACATCACACGATAAAACAATAAAATGAATAAAATAAAAATGTCACATTACAAAATTACACAAAAAATACACAAAAATTAAAATTAATCAGATGGAGCCCGTCACTATCTGTATCCACCTGTTTTGAATAGAATAGATAATGGAATTGAACTAAGGGTTAGATTATAATAGTAAGACGTTTTTAAAATTCAAGCATGGAAAACGAATTATTCGAGACAAGATCCTGTCGATCCAGGAACCTAAGCTCTGCTTAGTATGGGGCTAGATAATGCTGTTTGAATTGTGTTTTTTACTCTAAAAATCAGAATAAAAAAAAGCTATACTGAACAGGTGAAAACAAAACACAACAAAAAAGCTAAATCCAACCAAACACAACATGGTAATCCGTCATCGCTGCACAAAGCCTTATCCATTCAGAAAATCCGCGACAACCAGCGACAAATAAAGTTCATTATGCATGAAAAATGACAAGGGCATTCGCAGTCACACAAACGGCGTAACAAGCTTAACTGTGCACACAAATTAGGCGCAAAGTTACGCCCCGGGAGGGAAGAGAAACAACTTCACGAGTGCTCTGGATCAGAGCAAAAAGAGGTGAACATTATAGCGGTTATAGTCTGGATTGCTTAAGATAAGCTTAGAGGAAAGGTGAGGATATTGATGGCAACATTGGTAACTGAGAATAGATTAAGAAACAGATGGAGAGCCTTTAGTAGGCATTTAGCAGTCAGGCTAAAAATAAAGACTTACATACTAGGAATCAGAATAAACTCGCTGTGCCCACAACTACGCTACACAAGAATCATGTGTATATTTTGAAGGGCAGAAATATACGCTTTTGCAACAAAAATCCAAGTGAGTTGCAAAACTATCATTGAATAAGTTTAAAAAAAAATTCAAACATATTTTAGCAAAAAGGTTATAATATAAGGTATGGGATAAAAAAGCTTAGGACGAGCTTTGCTCCAACTTCAAAACTAAGAACATAACAAGGTAAAGATTTCTTGTTCGCTTCTTTACTTTACCTTAAAACGATTAAAGTGAACAAAACTTATTTCCTAGTTTTACATAAGTAATTTGAATTGTGTGACGTGTCCGTCCATCCTGTAAGGTCTACTAAAGGCAATAACACACTTTGATGTTTGATGTTTCTAAATCATTGCAATAATATCACATTCGTATGTAATCATTAATCCATCATCATGGTACCGATAATGATAATCACATTTATGGCACTTATCACGAGGGGCCTATGTTTAAGCGAGTGGACACTAAATAGTATATTATATTATTATTATATAGTATTAAAAAAATTATTGGTGTGCTTAGATTTATTTAACATTGAGATGTATGTAAATCACATTATATTTCGACTTAGATAGGCAAAATAAACATGTACTAGTGTACAAGTTTGTGATATATAATCTTACTAGTGGGTTTTTTTTTCACTTCTTTCACTCGTAAACAAAAAAAATAGTGAATAAAGTCAATAAGATCTTATTTGATAATAATTACTATTTATAAAGCTGTTAATAGTATAAAATTTGTCTAAGTGCTTATTTTGTAACTTTAAAAAATAAACGTAATTGACTTTGTCTATAGTACTGATGTAGCAGGCACCAAGGGACGCGATATCTGACATTCACAGTCAGATGCTGAAAACCATTTTGTTTACCCAGCATTGGGTAACTCGTATTCTTCGAGGGTATCCAGAAGACAATTCAAACCAAGCCATGTGTTGTTAAAAACAACGCCTAATACCTATTCCGACATGTATGAGTCACCTATACACACACACACACATTATAATATAATAAAGACCATCAATTGACCACAACCCCACCTATGTTAATTGACAATGTGGCCGACAAATCGGGAAGGATAAGAAGATATTCACATTTGTTTATTCTATAGGTAGTCGATTATAGAATCCTTGACAATATTTGTAAACAAAGAGGTTAAAAAAAACAAAGATATATGGTGGAAAATATTTTACTACACTGCTATTATCGCAGCAAATTACAGTTTTCAGTATTTGTTTCTTTGTTTTTTTCTTGGATTCTAAAACCGAGAACTTTCAGATAACATTTACGTAACTTGAGTGTAGATAATGTGTGTGTATATTTGTTAGAAAAGTGTCGACAGAATGACTATTGTACAACATTTCAGAGTAAACACCTTTTCGAAGTGGGCCAGGCGGTCTTATCGCGGCAGGCTGTTAACATAGACCCAGCTTTCCCCCGTAAAAATTAACGCTCCCAAATCGGGAATTGAATGTAACCGCTGCGAGACCTATAATCCTAAATGCTGCTTTGTAGTTGGAATAGAATATACGTCGAACTTCAGAGGTAGTCTCTGAAGTTCGACGTATATTCTATTCCACTATTAACCACCACCACCGAACCGATAAAAAGTACCAAGATTTAGGAATTGTAAGTTTGCACAGTACACAAAACTATAAAATAAATAAACAAAAAGTCAGACTAATTGATGTTAAACTTTAATTTTTGAACCTCATAAACCGCCTCTCACCCTAAAACGGCCTTGCCCTAGCGCTGTTAGGGGAAGTGACAATTTACAAAAGGATTGCCGATTCTGGCAAACACCCAATAAAATAACTCGGTCGGCAAACGGCGAGCAAAAAGAAAATCGAATATCTAGCCTTGGTCGACCGACACTGCAGATATCATTGGATCGGTAAGATAACGGCGGTGCAACAGCGTTGCTAGCTGGGTTTCGAAGATACAGTAATTCTTCGGTTTAAGTTTCTTTGTTGTCTTGCACGAGAACTTGCTCTTGAAAATATATATGTGTAGAACGAGGATTATAATCAATCACCATAACTAAACAAAATGCAAATAGTGTTTTGTAATGAAATCTGAACCGCCGCCGCCGGGAAACAAACCCCGAAAAATCTGCAGTCGACAGCAGAATATTCCACATCTCAGACTAAAGCTGTACATTCACCGCCCTAATTAGATTCCTTGCGTTTGATAGCGCAATTAATCAAGCCTCGAAGAGATATGCCGCAATAAACCTACCAACCTCAAGCACAATATTGCAGTCCTGGATATTGCAGAGCAATCGCAATAACAATTCACTTTCTTAGGGAATTAAAGCTAAAGGCAGTCTCGCGTGGGCGCCATATTATAAATCTTTTCGAGCTATCTCTGCGGGGCAACGACCTAGCTGGGACAAAAGTTAGATTAAAAGGAGAACGCGCCTCTCAAAAGTCAAGTTCAGATAATTTTACCCGTGTGAGTGGAAGGGTTCCGTGTTGGCTAGTGTGGTTTGATTGAAGGCATGGGCAATGGGTGTCCGTGTCCACCCATAAATGCACCCTAAAATATCCATTTTAGAGCTTTCAGAACGGTGCGCGGTGCACATATTGATTTACACTTTACACTGAATGCCGATGCGCAAGTTCAAAAAAAGACGAGTGAATATTTGTTTCTATTCACAAAAAAATATCAGGAATCCTGGACAAAGGAAAGTCTCTAGCTCACTCACACTAACTTAAGCCCGGCCTGAGTAATATGCGTTTAAATTTAAGGCAGGCACGTACCAAGTGTATTAGAGTTAATGGACTTTAAGAGGCGCTCACAATCTGTCAAGGCGAGACGTAAAGGAGAGTAGTTTAGGAGTAACGGAGTAACGCGTGAAGTGAATTCTACGTTATGGCACGCGATTGATGGCGATGGCTTAGGGACGGCGCCAGCTTTCTGTTCCACACGCTGATTTTAAATCTAGTCGCAATTTGAATTCGTAAACTTTTCACGACGGTTTTAAGTTCGAAGCATTATAACATTTAGTTAACGGCTGCACCACTTTCCATCGAACTTGAGTAACGCTTTTCACCAGCTTAAATCACCCTCGATTAAAACACATAAAAAAAACTAAATTAAATCCGTTCACCATGCAACGAAAAGAGAGACACTGGGATACCTGCTGGGATACATGTTATTCACTAACCAAACTCGATGAAAAATGTTTGTATAAAACCACATCTGATTTAATATGTTATAATTTAAAACAATCTGTTTTTTAATGGTAATAATGTATTGTATTGAAGATATACTTCAATATTACTATTTTTTTATAATGTTTAGATAAGAGCCAACAGTGCAATCAGCCTGCGGGACGGTATGGCAAGGGATTGATTTTTTTTACCAATGGACATAAAACGTATTGTTATAGAAATACGACATAAATTTGCTTTAAAATTATGCCGTGGAAGCGAAAAATCCGTTTTGATGCGGCGGCGGCAAAAGGGCGGCCAACCCGTCTTACTTATCATACAAACGCTCGTATGTGATTATGTCGTTGTAACAGATCTTTCTTTGAAACTTTTAACTAATAGGTATCTTGTGCACTATTATCTAGGTTTCTATTGTAACAAAAAACCAAAATTTGAAGAAACAAATTCAGTATAAGACTTAAAAAATTTGCTTTTTTGCAAAAATTTTACCTGAACTTTGTTCATAATGTACTCTTAAATTGTAAAAATAAAGAAAATATTTCGATAGAAACCTTGCAAATGTAATGGAGATTCTAAACGACAAACTTCTATTTAACAAACTTGTAAGGCTTACTGAAAATCACGTATTTCCTGGAACATGTTTTATGAAATTTCCGCACACTATTTTTCGTTCAATGTTATTGCGTTCTCAAAAAAACCGTAAGTAACCGAATGCCAACCGAGCGCTCAAGCGTCTTCTCTCTCTTTTCGCTTTGCCTCTTTTTCTAACATTGCGCTGGATGAAACAACAAGCTTTTCAATCACGCTCGCGTTGAAAATAGTAGGATCGGGAAGGGTCCTCTTAAAGCAATTTCTAAACAAAAAAGCATCGATAAAGAACCCATGACATAATTCCCGCCTATCCACCGCGTGCGGTTCGCCTTGACAAGGTCGGGAATGCGCGCGCGCAGGCCGGTCGTGATCGCAGGTCACAAATAATGTTCATTCATAGATACGAGGGCGACCACGGCGGCGTCACGTTTACTTTTACTTTTGTGTGGTTTTAGACATCGTTTGCTTTTTACTAATTTTAATTATTTCTTTGTTAAGTTTTTGACAACTGATCGGTTCACTGGTTTATTTTACACTTAAGGCGAAGTAGGTCTCAAAACTCAGGTTTTGCCTAGACGGAAAATCAATTTTAAGGTAAGAAAAAACAATTTTTTTAAATCTTTTTTAATGAGCATCGAAAGCTTAGGATTTTTGTTAGTAAGTTATGGGAGCCGAAACACGATTGACTCAACTTGACTCGATAGAAAAAAATCGAAAAGTTTCCTCTAAATTTTGCATTTTTACTACGGAAAATAAGTTTCATTTGCTAGTTACTTAACATATTTGAATGAAATATTGTCTAAAAAATACTTAACTAAACACTTTAGAGGATTATGGTTTTAGTTTTTTGCGAAAGAGTATTATTTTAGAGCAATATCAAATTTATAAATAAAAAGCAGTGAAATTGCGCGCGGGCCGGCTCTTGCGTCCCTTTCTCGCTTTCACTGCGCGGTGTTCGCTCGTCCTTGTCTAGAAATTACGAACGTACTTCACCTTAAGAGCCTAAAGAGACCAAAGACCCTATACAACCTCAAGCTTTTGTAAAAGGATAGACATAGAATTGTGCGTTCATTGGAGCGGGACAGGGCATGCCAAAACAACGCAACGCAAGCCCAGAAATCATCTATTAATAAAGACTATTCGAAAAAATCGAATCATGTGAAATGTTCTTTATACTTAGTTCTATTACCATGCTTATTCTCAAGATCTTAACTTTTGTATTTTTTGAAAAATTCAGGTATTAGTAAGAATTTAGAAGTAATTTTATGATTTTTATTTATAGAGAAAATTTTATGAAATCGTTTTTTCGAAACTTATGATCGATAGAGTAAGTCCTGAACTTTACCATATTTAAATTTCAAAGTTAAACATTTAGCAGCTTCGAAGATATTTCACGGAGTTGATTTGAGGTAAAGGCCCTTAACAGATCGAGTGAGAATCACCCAGACATGTGATGATCATGTCCTTCCTAACGCTTTACCTAATCGATTTTTTTACGACTATCGATTTTGTTGATTAGGAAGTTGTAATAGATTCTTTTGGTTCGATAACTATCGAAGCTTTCGTTTATCTCACCCCAAGGCGAGGGGTTGCATCACTATTGTTCAAAGAATCGGTCTTTAAAACATTGCATTGTTTCATTCTGTTGTTACCTGTAAACAATTGGCGAATTTTAGCGGTGTGCATATTATGTGTCAAAAATAAAAATAACTTTTGTAAAAAATCTTACATTTTAGTAAAATTCAACTTAATTAACTTTTAAATAAAATAAATATAACACTTTTTAGGGTTCCATACCTCAAAAGGAAAAAAAGGAACCCTTATAGGATCACTTTGTTGCCGTCTGTCAACCCTCTTTTCTCAGAAACGCGTGGAGGTATCGAGTTGAAATTCACACCATATACTCAGGTTCGTAACCTCTTGGAGCCGCCATATTAATGAAACTTCTAAGCCAATGCAATCAAACGTTACAGACGTTTATGCCCAAATATTTTGAAATTTCTTAGGGAATCACATGCACACAAAACCTATAGGGTACTCTCCGTTGAACTAGAATCATGCTATTTGGCAACAAACAAAAACACACAGAACAAACTCTTAATTTTACGGAACCCTCGGTGCACGAGTCCGACTCGCACTTGATGTTTTATTTAACGTATTTTGTGTGCGTTGAGGGATGAGTCATGATTTAGTTCCTATTTACCTAGTAAGTTGTTTGATAGTTATAAAAGCTTACTCATGTTTCAACATTATGTTAGACAAGAACTGACAGGTGATAAGAAACTTTGGTTATGAATATCGGATAAGAATTATATTTTAATGATAATGACGTTTCGATGGTATTGATGGCAGATATTATAATAATTGAACCAAAAAGATTAAGTTGTGGTTTTGTGGTGAGTGTTGATTAATAGACAGTTCATTTGCCGTTGTTAAAATCTAATCAATATCGAATGACAAATTAGTTGAACAACTAGACATAGTTAATTATGTTCTTCGAAAAACATTTTACAAGTTTTCATACATTTTACGCCGACGAAGCTTCTAATTGTCCGATGACAGATGATCTTCAAAAGATATTTGAAGCTTAGTTGAGTAACCGGCCAGGACATGAAAAGCTGCAAAGTTTCAAGTCCTACAAATATTTCAAACCAATATTACTTCTACTTATATCGGTGTTCAACAAAATATGACATGTACATACTGGTTAAGGAGCGTATTTGTCCTTGGTTGCGTTTACCTAGCTAAGAAATAGTTCTCAGACTATTAAATGATGATATGTAAAAACCTACACTTTATGAAGACAAGGTTCAGTGTCTAATAATGCCCTATTTTTATCTAAAAAGTCCGCGTACTAATGAAGGAGAATGAAATAGGACAAGTACATATATCTTGATCGGAACGGGCCTGATGGAAATTTAATGAACGCTGCTTTAGAATCGAAATTAAGATTCCAATGTTCAGCGATTATGGAAATAATACTTTGATCTTTGAAGAAATATTGTCAGTTACAGCTTAACACTTACATAGCCCAAGACACGTACATACCCCCCGCAGCCCGCCGTGGCAGTGGCGCAAGGCGCCCCCCTGCGGATTGCCTCCGGAGGCTGGGCAGTGAATGTGTTAAAAGCATCATCACTTCAGGGTGTTCTGGTCGTTTTCTATGTATAATAAAAAAATATCTATCTATGTATTGTATTATTATGTATATTAGTTATCTAGTACCCATAATATAAGTTCTGCTTAGCTTGGGGCTAGATAATGCTGTGTGAATAGTCACAAAAGTACACGTCAGTAAATACTAGTTTTAATTTAATTCTATTATTTAATTGTAATTTCTTTGTTAATAAAGAATTTTTATTGAAATATATATTATGACGACCGATGTGGCGCGTTGTGCGAAGGTCTGCCTGCGATGCAGAAGGTTGCGGGGTCGATTCCCGCCTCGGAACAAATGTGTGTACGTTCTGCAGACATTTGTTCAGGGTGTTCTGGTCGTTTTCTATATATAATAAAAAAAAAAAACTATCTACGTATTGTATTATATTATGTATATCAGTTATCTAGTACCCATAACACAAGCTCTGCTTGGGCTAGATAATGCTGTGTGAATTTTCCAGCATTATTTATTATTCATTTATTATTATGAAGTAGTTACAAAAATTACTCCATAAGGATCATCCATATGGAGTCATTTTTATAACGACTAACTGATCAAAACAAACATCGTAAACGCACAGCAAAAGCTCATTGTAGCGGTAACTACGCATAAATCCCAGTTGCCGTCCATCCATCACGTACCTTCGCCACCTGAGGATCGAAATGTACTATGACATTGAAATATCGCCTTGAACGGGCTAAAGTACATGGATAGTGGAAGTGTAAGCGATAAATTGTGAATACGTTTATTATGAGATTTTCATTCCAGTCCACTTCACTACTCGTTAAAATCCTCTTTGAACTCGCTTTTAGACCCGCAGCGGTGGCGACGACGGCGAATCCTTCCAGGTTACTTTGCTGAGCAGTGAATGCGTTACTTTTTGCTATTTATTATGTGATTACGTCACGTAAATAAAGCGGAAACTGCGAGGCCCGTGAGCAGTTATCAGGGCTATTACGAGAACAGCGCAGGAGTGGGCAGATGGTATTATTTTCTCTTAATAGAGCGAGTAAAGGTTAAGAAGAACATTGAGGTTAAAAAAAAGATACCAATTTAAAGACAACTAGAAAAGAAAACAAACCGTTAATACGCAACGCTTTAGGAATATGAACAGGTACCATGAAAAGCTATCCCACTGCGGAAATCTAATCCATATCCTCATTTGCCTTAAGCGCACTGCGTTCATTACGTTACGTTGTCAGCGACAAATTCCGAAAGGTCTTTGACTGTTTGACTTTGGAAGTTGGGAATTCATGAGACCTCAAAGCGGTAGTATAGTAAGCCAGTCACATCCGGTACACAACGAGCCCATTCAAGACCGCACCAATGTTTATTTCTCTTTTGATGTTATTTCAACGCAGACCTGCTGATTTATTTTTATACGCATGCGGTGAAAATTTTGTTGTAGTTGTGTTTTCAGCGGGTTACTTGTCCTTGGCCTTTGGGCCAAGCCAATTGGTTAGAGACGGCAGAAAGTTGGCAGTCGTCACGAGTCCGAAAACAATAGGTGAGAACTCATCGATAACTACCATTTAACTTGCAAATAACATTTTATTTTATAGAAATTCTCGCAATGAGAGCAGCAATATACTACGGCACAAGAATAAAGAACAACAAGGAAAATGCTTTTACAGGAATTGAATAGAAATATCATGAGAAGGCAGAAACCTGACACAGGACCTTCCAGGGTCGGGTTGTCAATGGAATGGCTATCGACCAGTCTATTTATACAGAGCTACTGCCGGCGGGTGATCCTGAGCTATTCATTTTATTTTCCACCGGAAATACGCACTTTCTGTTAAATATTTAAACGAGATATGCTTTTATTCACGGTATTGTCTGTGGGTTTAAAAACCTTTGGTTCTGTGAAATATAAAAATGAATGGACCACAGCACAGACTGAGTTCATTGTTTGCTTCAGATTGCATCTTGTAACTAATATCAACATCTGTGATGATGATGTCCAGGCTAGCCGATAGCCATTTTCCACCGGAGACTAGCCGTGTGCGCAGGACATATTAGTGAAGTGCACAAATGTATGCGCAAATATAGGTGCACTCTCTATTCCCTGACTCCTAAAGTTACTAAACAAATGCGAGAGAGCTGGTATGGTTTATTAAATATAAGCACGAACAATACGTGTATACACTAAGATTGTCTATTATATTAAATTCAAACCGAATATGTACGTAGATACATTATGTACACCAGTTTCCAAAGTAAAGCCGGGTTTACACCGCGAAAGCACAGAGAAAGGCTTATGAGCGGGAAATGAGAGATGAGTGAGCGGAACGCTTTTTCTTTTCCATTCCTTTTAGCTTTTCTTCTCGCTCAGTCCTATCCGCACGACAATTTATAAATAAATAAATTTGTTGGTGGAAATACAAGTATGCAGGGTACTCCACTCCGCTTGCGGTGGAAACCCGACTTTAGTCAGTCTTAGGGACTTTGGAATTTGAGCATGTGGTAAACTACCAAATTAGTCGGATACCTAAGAGACTCAGACAGTCGTTATGTACATCATAACGACTGTCTGTCAGTACAGAAATCCTGGACAAACACCTGCAAAGTACATCGGGGAGGTAGTGTTGAGTGTTTCTCTTAAATATTTCAGTGGACGGTTTTGTGTAAACTGCCCTTTTCCCCGTAAAACGAGCGCTGGGATATGAAAGCTTGGCCCATGTTAGAGAAGTCGGTAATAGTAAAATGTTTTCAAGACTCCAGCATGTACTATTGATTCCTAGTGGTGATTTTACTTATTTATTCTATCGTGATATTAAAGAAACAATTATGGACTATGGCTAGTTTGATAAAATGTTTTTAAGTAGAAAAGTTATTTTGAAGCTGTGGATGCTTGGCGACAAAGGGTAGCTGTAGCTGTTCCTGTCTGTTTGTTACCTCCCCTCTCAACGCGTAAGCGGCTGAACGGATCTTAATGAAATTTGGCAGGTTAAATTCTGAAAACGAACAAAGGCTACTTGAGAAGAGCTTGCAAAGACGCTGGCAGAAGCTAGTAGACTATAAATGGAATCATGAATGTGAGAAGTACACAAAGCCCACAGAGGTAAGAGCATCGCCCAAGTCTATAATTTGCACTGGTACCCAAACCTCCTAGTTTTATTACATCACAAAACAGAAAATACCGCGTTTTGTGGCAATAAACCAATTGACGTTGTTTTTCAAGTTTTTGACTTCGTTTGAAATTATTGTTTGACTTCGCCGCTTCTTTAGTACGTAAGCTTTTATACAAGAAAGGAGCGAGAGGGAGCTTTGTGAGAACTTTTTCAATAACCCACTTCTGTATTTGTATGGTATTTATAAAGTTATTACAGAAGACTTACCGGTTTTCAAAGTTACTGGATTTTTTTCCTGAAAATGCTGTTCTTGGGCAATTAATTAGATTCTGCGTACAAAGTGTCGGCAATTTCTTGAAGGAAACCTTTTCGAGGCCAAGACGCGGAGTCCGGGGACAAAGCCCTAATTAGCGGACGGGTTTTGTAAAACGATTGATGGATGGCGCGCAGCGTCTATCAATTACAATCAGCTATGGGAGCCGGGGGCAAGCGCCTAGCACCTAGCGGTTAGGTTTCATTGACTATAACATTAATCGGATGAGTGGGACATCGATTATGATATTTTTAAGGGGCTATCTCAAGTACCTACGTTACTTTAAACTCACCTCGAAGCCAAATGCAGTAGATGTAGCTATAATTTTGAGCTATAGATTATTTATGCAAAACATGTTGTAACATAAACGCACGCAGGTGTTTAAGCTCGTCAATGTCAAGCTAGTTTAACGATCGCAGCCACTTTGATAATCAAAGTGCCTACAATCTCGCGAATCTACGTTTTGCTCCTCGCTACAAACTTAGGCAAACATTTAGCGCGGGCTTCAAACGTTTAGTAACTGGTCATGGTCACATTCTTGCGTCCCAGTATGTTAATAGGAAGCAGTTATATTAAACGACACACATTCCGCTGGAGGGGTTTCTGAGGATTTTAGATGGGTCGCGGATAAGAATTGAGATTAACGCCGGATGTACATATCTACAGCATGAAACCAGAATATGCTGGCCTTGCCTTTACTCGCACATGATACAGGCTGTCAAATTAACTTGAGAAATGTGCTTAGTCCTTGAAACAACCTTGACATTTCCTACGTCAAAGGAGTGGATGAAAAACATTGATTCTGCCAAAACCAACCCTCACATCTCTTAGATAGCCCATTTCCCGAATCACGACGAGTCCCCTATAAATCGAATTAAATCAAAAGGATCCGATTCAAAGGAGTCTTATTCCGCATGACGTACTGTCGTCTAAAGGCCAGATATCGGAGTTGAAACAAGGTTTCCGAGGCGCGACCATAAATAATATCAATCTATAAGGTTATTCTGGTTCCTAAATGGTTTTCTCAGCTCATTAGGCGTGATTTTCGACTTGTTTTTGCTGTTCCTAAGTACTGTATGTGTTACAGTACTGTTACTGTATTGCCACAGAGTAAAGTAATACTTATCATTTGGGTTCTACGCAATAATTTAGAGCAGTCTCTAACTTTATCCTTAGCATAAAAAGTGAGGAGTTTTATCGACACGATTTATTCAAAGCGATTATTTAAAAAAAAAATACAGTACATTGATGCGAGTCCCAAGCAAATCTTACTTCCATCCTCAATTCCTCATTCATAACAAAATGAGCAGTTACCTAAGTGTGGTGGCCACTCCGGTGGCTGACTGCAGGCGACGACAGGAACAATCCCACAATAGCGCGTACGGGGAAGCGTAATACAATCAGGGAAGCGGGGAACAGAGAGCTGTTCTGTTTATTGGTTGAATATTGTATTGGAGCCCTTGAACGGCCTTGGGGTTCAATGTCTGTACCAGTGGCAGATGTAGGTCAGATTGCAATTGAGAATTAAAATGCACACAGGAATGCTTTCGAGAAAGCGTTTTAGTTTGATTTGATATACCTAATTATAACTAATCGATTCTCATTGTTAAACCAAACAGTTATATGGAATTTCGTGAATTTTCAAGTGGTAAATGCTGAATTTTCTCGATCATATAGCACGGACATTATTAATGTTATTTACTAGATTCTGCTCGCGGCTTCCAGGATAAAAAGTATAGGCGTGAAAATGTAACAGACAGAGTAACACAGAAACAGAGTAAGTTTCGAATTTATAATATGGATGAGACAATACAAAAATGTTAATATTTTTTGCCCTTTCTTTATAAAATTACGGAAGTATTCAAACATATATTAATGAAAACAACACATGTCGTATTACGATTCAATTAACGTTACATACTCGATTAATTAGCTGACCCGCCTATTTGATTACGACCAGCTGCTTGATTGGGTAAATAGTATAGAATGGTTGAACACAGACGCAAGGACCTGGGCACGCTACGTTATTCCGGAAGTGGAACAACAATTAACGGCCAACACGTCGATATCCCGGTGGGTGTGGCGCGAAGACCAGTTCACATAAAGATGGGTTCATGTCGAACCAATGTCTAGTCTTGTTTTTTGTAAAGACCGCGCAGGACGCGTGCATGTTTTCGAGCGCCCTATTTAAACCTTCTTATGTCAGGTGCTCCACTTAAGCAACGAGAACATCACGAGTCGACGCGACAGCTTTCATAAGACTATTACATTTCACCTAGCTAAGAAGCTCATTTGGAGGATGTTTAGTGAGATAATTTATCACAACAAGCGCGGAACACAAACACACGCTGCATTACAAAAGCTGTCTAAAAACACGCTACAAAGACGACGAAAGCGGGGTTGAATATGAGATCTGCACGTTCTAAGAAGGCGTACAAAGGATCATTCATCATTAAGCATTACACTGAAAATGAATCTAATATACGCACTCACGGAGGAAATTGCCTCTTCTCTCGGTGGGGTAAGGTGAGAATTAGAATACGAGGGTTTAGCGGTTGATTGCCATAACGACCTTGCCCCTGCACTAAACGAGCTCTAATCGATGCTGAATTGTTAAAGAAATACCTAATATTCTTTATTCATTCCAATACATTCCCCACATTATAAGTAACAAACGTGGGTAATCATCATATCATAGGAGGCTGCACTCAATTATGCTAAAGGCAATATAACCGTTGAAATGAACGGAAAATAAGGATCACCGTTCAGCGTTTCGCTCGCTGTGAATAGAGCGATAACCCATCCATCCAACTGATTGGTACATCCAGGTAAAATTAATATGGACATAACGGAGGGCGTTCAAATTGCCCTACATTTGAGTTTCAGCAATTTCTGAATATTTAAATGAAAAGGCGCATCAAACTTTTCTAAACGATAGGTAATATGAAAACTCAAAATCCAAAACTTGTTTACTAGCGCTTGCAATGAGCAAGGATTGTAGCACACGGCGTCACGTATCATGCAGAATGCTTCGGTACATTACACCCTGTAACACCTTAAAACATATTTGTTTCAGTATCACGTAAGACTGTGATAATTATGTTCTATTCTAAGCAAACACTTATTAGAAACAACCAAGGCTAATGGAAGTTGCGTAATTTTAACGTAAGGCTGCGGAGGTTTTATGATTAAAAAGTTAATTTGAAAGAAACCTACGCAGAATCTATTTTAGACCGACCGAAGGAAGGAAAATTACAACAAAAAAATTATTGTTTTTTTTTGTGTTTAATATAATTATGAAATCACTCTGAAGCCTTGATTAAAAAAGTATCAGAGCAAATCTGTTTCATATTTGATGGTAAGTCGCTTAGCCAACACACTCGTGAATTATTAAGAGATGCTACCGGCCTATGGGATCCCGGATAAAATATCAGAGCTGGTATGTATGTACTTAGAGGTGAAGCATTATGTATCCCTTTCGGAATTTATGCTCGCGATTTTCGAAAGGCCAACGAGCAAAGGATTGAACGGGTTCTCTGAAGTACCTAGTAAATATCGGCAGACAGGGTTTGCTCCGGGAAAGTAACGAGAAGCTTGTTAGTAAAAATGATACTTTTCGTCATCGAAGTTTGATTTCGTCGATCATAGATCACAAGTCAGATTGTTCAACAATAATATTTGACATTTCACGCAGCATCAAACTGTGCAGAGCTAGATGGATGTCAGTCATCAATCTACATAGCTCATCTGCTCAGTTTGATGCTGCGTCTGCATTCAGCCACCGGAGACTCTTGGGTAACTGTTTATTATATTTAAGACATATGAGGAATTGAAGTGAGTTTTGGAAGTGAGTTTTCCTGAATGAACTACTTCAATATTGTATGTAAA
The DNA here is from genome assembly GCA_946478455.1 of Eupithecia vulgata. Lineage (NCBI taxonomy): Eukaryota > Metazoa > Arthropoda > Insecta > Lepidoptera > Geometridae > Eupithecia > Eupithecia vulgata. The sequence goes on along the minus strand of OX297869.1, from coordinate 1,366,584 downwards.
TCTATTCTAAGATAGATACCTACGGATAGGCAGATCACACAAACATTTGACCCGCGGCGCGAATAGTACCTGCAACCTTCAGCGTCTCAAGTGGACCTTCGCCCCCTGCGCTGTGAGAGGCGCGGAGGTCATCAAATTCTCATATTTTCGCAAACTGAAGATCTAGATCATTGCATCATCTCGTCTCCAGACAGTCTCAGCGCATTGCTAGCAGCCATTACCTAACCCAACAGTGCAAGTGTGTCAGTACTGTAACCGTAGTCGAGAGAACGTCATGAAACGTCACGCGCTGATTATCTTCTAGTGGGTGGTGCAAGGCAAGATCTTATAGATATCACTGAATTTTCAAGCGCAGATGTGAACATCTCGCCTAGTAAGTAACGATGTGTATCAGTATAGAGGTAGAAGTCACCACTCACTCTCATTCATTCAGTTTCATTACCTGCACAATTATTTTTCGAATATTTATAGCTTATGTGTTAAAGAGATCCAAGTTCGTATTGGCAGGAAATACAGAAGCTGGCACAGCAGGTAGCGAATTCCAAGCCTTAGGGGTAATAGCACTAGAAGTATCCAACAGGCACTGATACGGCGAGTGGCGACCCGTTTACTGAAGTGAACAAATACCAAAAATCAAGAATTCTTTATTTCCATAAATACAAAAATCTGCAGCGCCTCAGGTATGTTCGCCGAGGCTCGTGCTCACTCTTTCGATGCAATACGGCGTATAAAGACAGACTCACTGCTCAGCAGAACCCGCAGGAGCAATAACAGTAGGTATCCTGAAAGCAATATCTATTAAATTTGATTGTCCTCTGAAGTATTCCCTACATCAGAGGACAAAATCCCTGTTTAATATTAAGTACTAAACCTCTAGCTCTAAGTGTACTAACAAAATAGACTAAGTTGTCTGAATAAAGAAATTTTATTTTTATTATTCTTTTTATAAAAATTTATTTTTAGAAAAGGTCAAATTTTTTAAATAAAACTCTGACACCGAAATATAGAAAGTAGACTAAAGTAAAGAAGCGACGACGAAACCTTTGTCCTGTTAGGGACTGTCAACCTGTCTGTATCTTGCGTTGGCTGACGACGAAACCTTTGTCCTGTTAGGGACTGTCAACCTGTATCTTGCGTTGGCTGACGACGAAACCTTTGTCCTGTTAGGGACTGTCAACCTGTATCTTGCGTTAGCTGCATTTTAGTACCGTTAAGGTTGATCTATTGCGGTTCCCAATATTCAATCTATAACAGGGTTTGAAAATCGCTAGTAGAATTTTGCCTATTCCTATAAAGGACGTGTAATTCGACCATAAATTTGACTAGCAAAAATAATGGTTAGGTTTACTCGACGACAGTTCCGTTTGTGAATAGGATAGGCATAGGATTCCGCGTTCATAGGAGCGGGACAGAGCAGAGCGGCTTAAGCCCTAAAATAAATTTTTGCTTATTAACTACTAATTACCATTGGAGATAGACCCAATGAACTGTGATTTTTCTGAGTCGTCAATCGTCATGTACCCAGCTATCTTCCGTTTTCGACTTGACGTAGAGTTTCGTGACACCCGGTATGGAAGGACTGTGAAATTTGCAGCATTATTTACTTATCTTTTCAGTCTTTAGACACTAGCGCATGCAATCCATGGATAGCTGGCAGCTGAATAGAGCAATGCTAGCCAGCATCAAAGCGCACAGGAGCCGCCCAGTCACGGCCTGATTAGCGCAGTCCTAGCAACAATGAGGCGACGCGATACGCCTGATTTGCTTCTATCAGAGGTGAACTCTCGGCTTTTATACAAACCGTAAAGTTTTCAAAGGACAGATAGAAGCAGACCTATCTTCCATTGAAAACTTTTCGGATATGATTCAACAACTTTATGAGGTCTGAAGCACCCAATAAGTAAGCTAGGCAGAAATTGCGCACAGTATCAACTAACCTGGGTTCCGATTACATTTAAATAATCGCTTCACCATAAAAATGTCTCATCGTCTCAGAATGACACATTTTGGCATTTTACCTGTGATGAAAGAAACTACAGATGAATAACGCATTTCAAAGTGTCAAGGTTGAAATGAGTCTATCAATCTCTACATAAATATCACCGCACGCACTATCTAGAATTTCTTTCATCTAAGGACGGTTCTGTGACGATACGACTGTCACAGAAAAGCGATTGGTTAACATAATTCGGCCTCTAAAACCAAGCAGCATTTGTGTTGTGGGAACACTCAGACCCAGGAAACATTTATGCCATGTCATGACGGGAATCGAATTCGCAACCCTTTTCGTACTGCGCTCCAGAGGACGTTAAGCCAACCCACAGAACATTTGCATGGCAGTTTCTTGCCAGTGGCAAGGCACACAGATTGTGTTGCCAGCCAATCTCAAGAAACTGCCTTACACCTAATCAGTGCCAATTTCCTATTTCTTCGAGCAACTGATGATCATTCAGTGAAAGTAAGTGCCACATTTGCTTATGTAAAATAGTTTCACAATTTCATGCAAGGCTGCCATCGACGAACAGCCTGCCCATGCGTATCTTCTCACGAGCTGCTTAGCATGTTATTGTGAATTTAATGTTTGTATCAATTGATTGATTCTGCTTTAGTGAGTGGTCTGTGTTATGTCTCTGGTTTTTGTCCGTGGTATTGTAGCCGTTAACCGATTTTATTTGCGAATACAAAAGTACCCATAATTTTCAAAAACTAATAAAAACACACAATGTCATTTATTTCTTTTAAAGATGACTTCATAGAATTCTTTAGCCATGTTTGATAATAATCGGTGCGGCCGTTCAAACCAAACAAACATTTAAATTTTGGCATGTTTTAAAAAACTATAAACCCACTTCAAATTCAGAGATAGTGAAAACGGGTTCCCAAGGAACACTTCCATAGCGCGATCTAATTTTAATTTCTATTTACTTTACTTAATTAAAAAAAATCTTTTCAAAATTATCGCGGTAGGTATTCAAGATTTGTGGATATTCTGTGATATTATCATGTATTATACTGCGATACGGCCTATTATACTGTCAGTATTATATTGATATCATGTTAATATTGACCGTATAACAACCTACCTACCCCATAGTTTTTGTAGTACAAAATCATCGAGTCATCATGGAATGCTTCTGGTGAGAGACATGATATTGCAGATCAAGATATATCTATATAACTGATAAGATAAATGTTAATATGGAGCCCTAAATGTGGTGCTGTACCAGTGTAAGAAATTATTTGTAAACCTATAATACTGAAACTGTTGGTCTTTAAATAAATAAACGAAAGTTTAGGTGAGAGAGACAAAAAACGAGAGAAAAAAGAGAGAGAGAAAACGACTCAGATCGGCTACTGTGTCGTACATTTTGATCTAGAAAAAGTTAACACTTTGGGTGCCTACGTCGCATATTCCCAAATTCTACGTATGGCAGCGGTGCCCCCTCCGCAAATATCACCGCACGTACCTATTATCTTGAGTCTTGCTAGTGGTATCGTCAACGAATCAACTAGATTCTAGACGATTCTGCGAAGATACCATTGTCATAGTAAAGTGATCGGTTAGCGGAATTGGCACTGTATGTATACGTCATTGTCTAGGTTCATGCAGTAGGTATATATATAAGAATACCTGTGGTAACACTTTCTCGCCCGAAATAACCTAAACTAGAAAGTAAACATAATATTATCAGTAAACCATGGCGCTGTTTGTCTTACACTGTTTGTTTCGTCGTAAAACCGTAGACTTCCGCAGTTTCACGTTTTGCGTAATTCATTTACCTGTTTAGTGCACGTGTGGAAACTATGAAATACCATCTGTTATGCTCTCAGCGTTGGAATGCCTCTTAAGCCGGGTACGGAGTGTCAAACGTTACCTTACCTACACGAGAACGAAAACCTTTATGGAAATTAGGCCGGTTTACGTAACTTCTTTTGTATATTGTGCTAAACTGACGTTGTCTTTGTTACCTTTTCAGCTTCGTTTCTCGGTCGCCTTGAAAACTTTTATAGCGTAATTCGTTTGGAACTTTTCGTTGGGAAAAGTAAGGGAGTTGGTAGCTAATGATGTAAAAGCATTAGGCATAAAACTGTTAGGGCTCAAAACACCTTCGTGACCATGACCGAAAGTAACACAAAACGTAGGTGCTAATTCAGTTACGCTACTTTGAATGATTTTTGTTATTATAGTGCTTACTCCGCACTCTGGGAATCTCTAAGAAATTAAGTAAGTGGTCAAAATTTTTCGATTTTGGTGAGACATGAACTCGCGCCCCACCCGTACTGAGGGTGATGTTGCGGTGGGTGTGCTAAGCGGCCTTTTTACCCACAAAGGCACTTTTACAGTATTTAGCGGTCGGGCATTACCACTCAGGCGCGGTCGATGTTCCAACCAACTAAGCCACGAAATCAGTACTCGCCGACTCGGAATACTCTGGGACTTCTTACGGACTGTAGCGTCGCCGTTAGCTCCCCCTACAGGGGAAACATAGAAGTTTTATCGAAACCTGTTCAAAGACTGGGTTCAGGTCTCGCCAAAATCTAATATTTTTTGAACATATTTAATTTCTTAGGCATACTTTGATTCGCCTTTGTGGCTTTTGTATTCGATAAAGAATGAATAGTGGTATAAGGTACGTATTATGAGACAATCACGTAAACTAATAACAGTTATATCATAACTTTATAACTGATAGATAAGACAAGGGCGTAGACGTAACTGCGCTGGCCTCGCCGCGGTATCCCCTTGTACTTATGTACACCATGTTATTTTCAACTACTTTATGTCTTGCATCTGTTATTTGTTAGTTGTATGATTGTAGTAGGGACTAATACGTGTAATTTACATGCTAGTAGATTGTAATTACTTAAATTGTAATTTTTTTAAGATGACAAAAAGGCCCGTATTATTTCAATTAATGCTTGAGTAACGATTTTCTTAGCATAATCGTCACTCAAGCATTGATCTATAACTGAGCAAGCTTTCTTATCATTATAAATAATAGATTTCGTGTCTTACAATAGGTTAAGTAATGTAACTAAAAAGAAAACTAACCGCATAACACGTTACCTTGCCCTAGTCAACCTCCAAATGCGATTCGGTATGCTTGATTGTACAAAATTCCTCCATTCGCACTTACTTTACAAAATGTACATCAAGTAGAGAAATGAGCTGTCATCTCAAGATACGGGTAAGGTAGGTAAGGTAAGGTAACTTTCGTCAAAAAAGTTTGTTGTATTTAATTATAATGGATTTTGGAGACTTTCTTAATTACGTTACGTTACGATGATTAAGTGTGTGTCAGTGCGTCCTACCCTGTGGTCCTACCCGTCATGACCCATTGAAGAGATATTTACCATGATGATAGATAACCCTTTGGACGTTTGCGATCTCGACAATACCAATCGTGGATTATCTTTGAAGCAAAATTGCAAGTGAAAAATTAACGATTAAGCATACCGACTTCGAGTATGAAGTGGACAAAATCAATAACACCTTGTTTCTTATTTGATAATAATTACAATTTATAAAAATAAACGTTATTGATATTTGATATGTTTTAGAGGGATTGTTGAGACACCCTCGTCGAGTTTGAGTGGAGGATTTACTGAGGAATTCTCTAAAGATATGGGACATTTAGTTTGGAACCTAAGTTAGGTATTACAATGTAAGTTTCTAGCGTGTGATGGTATACTAAATACTACGAATCAAAATCAGTTTTTGATTTGATGTCATTTGTTTTTGACGCCTCGCTTGTGTTGCAATAGCACTTCTTCAGGGAGAGAGTGATTGTTGTCGCGCGCGTTTTGCGTCCCCATAACGAGCGCGACAAATGTTGTCACGTGCAACTCGCCAGAGCTCCTTGTGATTCGATACGATTCCGGATGCCGTGGACGATGGTAAACCTAAATGCCAAATGGTAAACATCAATGTCTTCAAATTTAATTTTGCTACTCGATCGCACCTTGGCGTCCTCATGTCATAATATTACAGTGAGCCAAAGAAGAACAGATCAATGGGGCATTATCGAATAAAAACTCGAATCAGAGAGAATTTGTAAGGCAAATGGGGTATCTTCGATCGAACACACATGCTAGGGCAAAATCAGTTTAAAAGTCCAAAGATGACGAAGAAACACAAATAGCACAGTGTAAATCAAAGACCAAAGTACAGCCCATCCCAACAGAGATTAAGCCAGTAGGTATTAATATACGTACGTAAAGTTTAAAAATAGCGGGAACATTAAAAATGCTGGAGGCGGCGATTCGGTTCATTTACGACAAGAATAGAACCCAGATATCTGTTGCGGGATATAGGATGGTCGGATACAAAGTTGATTGAAATTGTCTCCGGCTGACCGAAACACTAAGGAAATTGCTGGCGGTACATAGACAAACATGTTGCTAAGATTTGTTAAGGGTGCGCGATTTACATAGCGCAGGTGAGGAAATTTTTTGGTGTTTAATGTTTTAGCGTTCTAAAATAAATAAAAATACCGGCAAAGTTTTTTGCCGCTAATTGTAACACATGTTGATACGAACTTAGACTCGAATTGAATTGAATTGAATTGAATTGAATTGAATTGAATTGGTGCTTTTGCGGCGACAACATGTTTTACGACTTGCGGCAAAAACTGTCAATGTGAATCGAACGGGTTCGTTACGGAATTTTATTTGTCAAATGAACATACATTCGCTTACATAGAAATACAGGATTATCTTAATGTATAACAGGTATATTGTGCAGACAGAACGGACTTAACTTACATTTTGAGGTAGGTAACTGACTTTGTATTTTACTTTATTTTATTTTATTTAAGGATCAACATTAAAAAAAAAGTTTATTTGTCAAACCTAACCGGTATGGTTGTCCAAATGGGGCTAGATCTCAATCCTGACGGGATCCCCGTGTAGAAAAACACAAAATATAGTTTACGAAAAAAAATCCGGTAAAGTATCTTTAAATAGCGCTCTGTTTCGCACATAATGTCGTCGAGATCTCAAAAACCTGCGCTCTATTGAAAACTCGATTTTTGCGCTTACGCCGCGGCCGATCCAAAAGCGTACGCTCTGTCCCACCCGCTCCTATGATGATGTTTAAAGTTTTAAAAAAACCACAAAAACAAAGCCATTACCATCCCCATAGGACATAATTTGATGGTGACGATATCCTATTTGGCTCTCTTCAATCTGATTGAGGTTAAATGCTCGTCTTTGCAAATAAAAAAATAAAACCGGCAAAGTGCGAGTCAATTCGCACACGGAGGGTTCCGTTCTATTATTGTACATTTCTCAAGGCTCGCAAAGTAATAGTAAAAACTGAAAAAAAAAATTTGCTAAAAGCTGTCATGACGCGGCCACCCATCCCAGTACTAACCCGACGTTGCTTAACTTCAGTGATCCGTTCACAACTTGGTATGGATGGACATTGGATCCCTAAATTATTTACATATATTTGTTCTAGTGGCAAGAGAAATACATATTCTGTGAAAATTTCAACCGTCTAACCTCCACGGTTCACAAGATATAGCCTGCTGACAGGCGGACAGACAGACAGTGGACGCTTAGTAATGGGACCCGTTTTAAGCCTTTGTGTATGAAACCCTAAAAATAAGCATAGTTATATGCACAAATACTCATACGCAAGATGTCAGTGCAATGACAGAGTACCCGCAATTAGATATTATTTGAGTCCAAAAAATGATGAGATGCCCAAGATTTGATGGTGTGACAAGCTTGTTAAGTTTATATAAGATCTTTTGTACAACACAACATGGAACAAAAATTAATATTTTGACTTTAATAAAAATCAGCCACTGTGGCCAGTTGCTTCATTGAATCGCGAGGATTGGAAGGTAAAAATTAAGGCGCCGGTGCAGCAGTGGAAAAGTAATTATTTAAATATAAATAAATGAGTATTTCATAGCCAAACAAGACATTATACCAAGCACAAGTGTACATTATGATTGTGTTGTATACTTGTCAAATACACGTTAACCTGTTTATTCAAATCAAAACTTTTTAAACTATAATAGCTGCAAATACAGAATCTGTACTATAGCATAGTAGCTTCTGCCGGCGGCTTGGCATACGCTATTCCGTAATTAAAAGTAGTCTATGATTTTCACAATTGACTAAGTAATAATGGATCAGCATAACTGAACTGGTAAGGCTATTAGTTTAGTTTCTATGTAAGTATGGAAATAAATAACAGAAGATTGGTTTAGTTACTAATATATTTAATGTTTCTTTTAAGGGAAGTTAACTAAAATGATATCAATACTACTTTATTCAAATATCACATATTAAATCTGTTAAGAGCCCATCAAATCCCATTGCTGGGCAATGAGACGAGTAGAGGGCTACTCGTCTCATTGTAAGAAATCAGAGGTTTTATATAATTATCTTCAATAGATATGTAGCAATTAAGTAATAAAGGAAATAGTAAGGAGAGTTTACTAAAAGAAAAGTGTATTTGAGTCAGGACTATTTTCTATCCAAGAAAGTGTAGCTCTGGCACTCACCTGAGGCAAGTTGGCGTTGATCTGTCGATGCAGCGAGTCCCGCTCTTTCTCCACATCCTTGAGCCTTAGCTCCGAGTCCCCGAGGCGCTCCTGCGTCTCCCTCAAACTCTCCACCAGCTTGTCTCGCTCGTCAAGCATAGACACCATCAACTGCTCGAAGTTCGCATCCTCTCCGGACAACTGCGAACTCCTCTGGCTGATACTGTCCTCGGATATCGTGGGCATTACGTCGCACATCATATTCCACATTTTAATTTACCATCAAACTTGAAAACTTAACGTACACGACACCGAAAAAAAACACTTGCGATTACCGTTCCACTACAGGTTCCGGCACAAACGTTACCTAAACCTAGCGCATGTAACGCGAGAAATTAAATTCACATTGTCAAAATAGTCATACAAGAGTTTAGTCAACAATTCGGCATACATTCTAAATAGATAATTGGAGAGACACACCTAAAAATTTAAGTCCTAGGATTCGATGGTATCATGGTTCAAGCGGCATGTCTGCCATCTTGAAATAAAACGTCAATCAGAATCAAAGAGTAAAAATTTCCAAATATGCGGAGACAGAATGGACGTTTCCATACGACGACAACGATAGTGCCATCGCCCGGCCACGAAATGTGCGAGTGAGTAAAAAGCACAGAAAAAGAAATGAAATAATAGCTAAAGGAAAACAAAACGGAATAATGTTCCTTCCTATGTATAACTACGTGTTGTGAAGTTTTTAATGAAGATATTGTATTTATCATGGGTTGGCAAAAAATGGCTTATGTTTCGACTATTAGTACTATTACTAGTTTATTCCTTGTGTTACACGTTTGTAACAAAAACAAACAAATTGTTTAAAAAAAATATCTGTTTGTTTGTTTTGTCCAATCAGCGAAACGGTTGAACTGATTTTGATGCGACGTTTACTAGTAGATAGCTGATATTACTTCCGGTTAAACATACAAAAAAACAAACCAAGAGTACTACATTAACAGATTACTACAAAAAATATAAACATATATTAAATAAAACAGTTTAAATAGCAAGGAAAATAAATTATAAGTACAAAAATATTGAATAAATCCAAAAATACAATAAAATCAAAGTGGAAAATCATAAAAGAAAGAACAAATAAAACAAAAAAAGAACTTTGAAAAGAATATTACCGTAAAAATAAACGATAACTTAATAAAATCGACAAAAAAATAGCAAACATTTTAAAATTTTATAGGCAAAATAGACACTTATTTATACAAACTAAAGAAAGACACTCACAACCACGTAACCTTAGAAATAAGAACCAATTATCCCTTCCATATTCAAAATATCACTTAGTCCGATCAGCGAAACATCATAATATTATGGCCATCTTAATTTACAATAAAATAATTAATAACAATTACAATTAATAACCGACACAAACTAAACAGATTAAAAAGGATGCATCTTTCTGTATAAAATTAAAAGAATTTCTACTATCCTAATGCTTTTATAATCTTAAATAATATTTAGAATAAAACAACAATTAATTATTTTAAGTTACCTAAACATGTCAGTCTATTTAAGTTTTTCCTTATTAACCTTAAATAGGTACCTACCTAGATATAAAAATGTTGTTGGGCCCCCGCGGGGTTCATAATCATGATCTCACTATATCATAAGAACTTACTATGTACACATCAAACAACTGAATAAATAAATAGTACAATCTTACTTAGGTAGGTACTTTGACGAAAAAAAAATAAAGGGTAGGCTCAAAAAATGTTAACATATGAATTTGTTTATTTCACGCAGGTAAAGCTTGTTGTTTTGTTATATTACAATCAAGTGAGATGTGTAAAATTGCATATGGGCAAAATCGGATCTTTGTTACTACAAACCAGACAACCCTACTGTGTAACTTGTCTTTGGTCACTACCACGGCCTCTTTATTTTTTACGCATAGTATCGATAGAGGTCGCTAGTTGCAAATGAATGAATTTTCTACTTGCGAACTAAAAAAATAATTGTTTTTGCTCTAGTAACATTTTGAGTAGCCTGGAGTTTTATTAAATGAAAAGAAAATCCCCTTCAAATCAATGGTTTTATTATAGGTATTCAGGGTTAATTTAATTAGAGATTAAAATTTTCCTAGCCCTATGGGGGTAGCCTCTATTTTACAAACCAAGGATCTTTTTACAATCTTTTTATCTCTAGTAGAGCGTCTTTACCTAAGGTCTTTACAGTGTACCGAAGGGGATCTCTTTTTTCATTGCATTACAGCGATGTAGATCCACCCTCTGTCATAACATAACTGGAGATGTCATCGTAAAACGTAAACCTCTGCCGGCGGCCATAAGGCGCTCTTGGTCATACGCGTTATACAAAACTACTTCACTCGTTACCGCGCGGCCATTAGCTGTCGATTTGTGTCGCGAAGTAGTGCTTAGTGAAAACGGTGAATTGTGCGGTATTTTGGGGTAAAAGGCGATCAGAGACATCAAACTTAAGGGAACACGGTATTTCTTATCACAAGTAAGTGATATTTTTGTCAATGGTTTTTGTAATTTTGTATATTTTGATTTAAATAGAATACTAGTTGAGACAGTTTCAAGCGTCTTGGTGTAGGCGAGTATTGATTTCTTGGTAGAAGGCGAAGTGCGTGTTAGTGTGTAACTCAATAATGGTGTAACAACAGTCATTGTATAATTGTGTGCTTGTTTTGTGTTTGTGTCACAGCTTTTACTTGCGTGTGCGTTTGTAAGGACACTTAATTTTTCTGCATTAGTATGCATGTTATGTAAATGCGTGTTGTACCGTATTACCTCGCCTCCCGCGAAAACGGCAGAAAGATTTTTGTACTAAAAGTGGCGCTTGCCAACTCCCGTTATAAATGCTCTAAGCCTCTGTCTATGGTTTTTTTCGAGTCCGAACTCGCATTCGAAATCGTTTTTTTTATATGTAATATCGCTAGTGCACATTCAATTCAATAGGTTGGGTATAAGTTCCTTGTTATACAGAATGTTTGGTAGAACGTTGAACATACGAAAATGGTGGTTAGTTGGGGTCGTCGTCTCGTCGCGTCGTCGTTGTCGCGTCGGTGTCTATACAGACCCAAGGCTATCTAGCAAGAAGTTGAAGAATTGAAAATAGAATCAAATTCATGTTGCCAGACATATATACAAGAAATCGACTTCGAGCATCGACTTTATACCCAATAGACTCCTAATACCTATTTATTCGCTATGCAAACAAGTCTGTCAACCAACTGAGGTGTGCGGGCGCGGGGAAGTGAGTGCTTATTGGTCCGTTCAAGGTTACGACAAATCATAAACATAATTAGGGATGGGGTACTTAGTTTCTATGAAAACAATAATCAATACTTGTCACAAGGTAGGTATATTTACTAGTAAGTATTTAACGGCACTTTTGCCCGACTGCGCCATGGCAAAGATTTTAACTCTAATATTATGGTGTAGGTACATTACATACACATAATAATAGCCTAAGCATAGTGAAATAAGATGTAAGTAGGTATAGTCACGTTAAGCTTCCAAGTTTATGTATTGTTTATTCTCTTGCATCAAGCAAACAGACTATGTATTCTATTAATTATGTAAATCACCCACTGAAACTAAATAAATAACTAGCTTATATCCGCGATATCATGGAGAACAATTATGTCGATCAGTGAGTCAGTATAATAATCGGGTGATAAATATTAGGGTTAACTTTTAAGTAGGTACTTTACATTTAGATAGATACCATGTAGCAATGTAACGGTGAATATTATTCAAATCGATTTTTACAGAATTATTTATAATTAGTCCTGTAATTGTATTGTAATAAACCCATATCGATATTCTGATCACTACCCGGCCCGGAACGGCACATCACTACTTGCACGCGCCTTGTCAGAGAAGAAAGAAAAGCAAATATAAAATTGGTTATCAAAGAAAGGGATGCACCGTTGATGACGTCGACCGGCCAACCAAATTAAGTTGATCTCTGTCAAAACTAAATGAATTAGCAAATTTTATTCTGTTTATGAAAGAAATCAGTTTACCTGTGAAATGTTATTCCATCGATTTTAAAATTTGAGGTCTTGCTCTGTTTTCCACTGCATTTTATACTACAAGGAGCCATTGTAGCTAGGATATTATGATATTTTTCGTAAGCGAGCGCAGCGATGTTTACGGGTCACTGATCTGGTCGTTACTGGCCGAACTTTAGAGGGCGTGGTTTAATATAAGATCTATTTTCCTAATGTGTTACCTGAAAGCGTTCTCCCTATATTAGAAGTCTACTGGGTATAAAGTCGATGCGTACGAGATACGAGAAAAAAAAACTATTACTAAATTTTAACAATGTTGACTGCATAAACTATGTTTATTATCCAAAATATTATAAAATAGAAAATAATATCCACGCCTTAACAAAAACGAGCTGCCGACAGTGCTAAAGGCCTAAAACGTTAATTTCAGAATGAAAGCTAAAAAGCTAGGTTTATAGGTTCCTTTATCTAGGTACCGAATACAAAATAGATTTCTCTTATATCCCGATGAATATTATACACTACTTCTACTTCGCTTCGGGGAGTACAGGCGCTCAGTTATATATGATAAGTAAATATTTATTTATAATGTAAGAAATTGTAAATAAGTTATCAAAAAGTTTGATTTCGGCAGGATTCGAATCTAGGCGCTAACGACGCGCTAGAGCCGTGAGTGAGAGGTCCCAAAGATTTTCGACAGAATTGACTACTTAGAGGAAGAAGAGTATAATTCATCTAAGATTGACTAAGATTTCGTTTCGTGGCTTAGTTGGTTGGATGGAAGCACGGAGCTGTATTTGCTCTGTGGTTGGTAGTACACCCGTAGGTACTGAGAGTGGGGCGCAGGTTCGAGTCCTGCCGGATTTTTTTGGGAACTCATTTAATTTGTCAGAGATTACCCAGAGTGCGAGGGCTTATGCACTATAATACAAAAACATTTATTTATTATTTCTATACATATGTACCCTTATTCCTTTTAGCAAATAATTTACACATAAGTACCTACACGGTAGACAGGGCGCTGCTATGCTATGGCGCTCATTAGGGGAGGCCTACCTATGTCCAGCAGTGGACTGAGGCTGATGGCGATGATTATGGGTTTATGAGACTAAATATCCATATTTTTTAGAGAAATATTCATCAACAAAACAAATTTTCGTGACAATTTACAGACATTAGGTAAGAAATTAAGCATTTTACACAAAAACTTAGCCAACCGATCCTGTTTCACTGATCCAAAACTGCTACCTATCAGATTATCAGACCAACTGAGGTTGAAGTACCTAAACAGTCATTGTGTAAAAGACAGATTTATTGTGATTTTTAAACTTGTAGGTCCGCAGCTTATTACCAGAATCTGTTAAGTTATGAAAGTACGAGCTAATTGGCAACCCTTGTTATAGTAAAAAAAAATTGTCACCTGGCAGCCCTGGGACGAAGGCCCCGGGAAAAATATGGAAAAAAAAATATTACAAAACTCAACCAAAACCACAACAACACGAAGTTAGTGTATACTCATTGCAACAACAATACAAACTCGCTAAGTAACGATCATTATCATTGGAAAATTTGATAGAACAGGGAACAGAACAAGATAATATCAAAACCCTAGCTTAAAATTTCTTCTTTATCAAATTGTTTACATCTTTGATGTGCTTGTACTATACTTATAAAATCTGTGATGTGCTTTGTGTAGCACATCAATTTTGAATGCAAATCCGCCTATTTCTTGTACCTATTTATTTAGATTCTAACAAATGCCGAAGAGAAAAGGCCAAAAGAAAAACTTTATAAAAGGTTCGTAATCGTAACTACTTATTTTAATGTACCTTTACAACTCAGGTGGTTTTACCTCAGCCTTTCTACATTTTCTTTTCTTATCCAAATTATTCCGTAAAAATGTCTTGCTAACCTGGTTAGTTGGCGCCAAACAAAATGCTAAAACGTTTTGTTTACACTTCCAGATTTTACTATAAATGACTGCGCCAACGCTCCAAAGCCAGTGGGCCGTATTAAGAAGTCTACTGATAAGAAGGTAGCTGCAGAGGACATTCCATGGGACCAGGTCCCTGATGCTGATTACGACAATATTGACATCGTTGGAGAAAGCAATGCTGATGGAACTAAGAATTTTGTCTACAAGAAAAACAGAAATGGCTCTAAATCACAGTGTCGAGACATTGACGACCGCCCGGGTAATATCTACCCTGAAATAATATTCGACCTAATATCAAAATACATAAAGCCTGAAGATGTGGGAAAATTTGCCCTTATAAATAAAACTACCCATGCCATAACTAAGAATAAATCATTCTGGCAGAACTTGTATAAGAGGTACTGTGAGAACCATCCCTTGTTACCTGAGCGGAACAAGATTGAGAATGGTTATAGAACATATGGCCTGAAACAGAGAGTGATTCGTGCACTGTATTACACATATTATCTGTTCATGTGTAGAGTAGTAAAGTATTCAGAGTGCAGGCCTCATGAGCTGGTGCACAAAAGATGTGTTAGTATGTGGTACTGTAAAGATGAACCATACTGGTCAATATTC
Organism: Eupithecia vulgata; assembly: GCA_946478455.1. NCBI lineage: Eukaryota > Metazoa > Arthropoda > Insecta > Lepidoptera > Geometridae > Eupithecia > Eupithecia vulgata. The sequence goes on along the minus strand of OX297869.1, from coordinate 1,351,478 downwards.
TTCAAGTTTAAGAAAGTGCAGCCAGCGGTGAATAATGGAGATGTAGATATGATTGATGAGCTTGGAAGAATAGATGCTAATTCTGAAGAGATGATGCAGGTATTAGAGGTAATAGGTGTATGTTTTAAATCTTGTAAAGATATCATTGATTAGTTTAGCTTTCCCATAGAAGTGGTGGTAATTTAATTTATAATAGTAACTCAAAAAGAAATAAAACTGAGTCCACTCACACGGAAGGTTTCATACCATCATACATAACTATTTTGCAAAAGGAACAATAAAGGTAAAAAAAATCCCAAAAGCCATCACGATGCTGTCACCCATCCAAGTATTGATTGCACCTGACGTAAACGTAACTTTAGTTATTGGTACTCAACTTGGTATGGACATTAGACCCCTTAATTATTCAATTTATTTTATTTTTTAACACGATCACTGCTAGCGTCGGCGGCGGTGCGACTCGCAGGGGCGTGCTGTCGGTAGAACACGTACTTGCAGATCGCTCTCTGTGTTTTCAGCCATGAAAGTTTTAATGTATGTTATTATAGAGACAATAGTGATCTACACCCTGTCAAAATTCCCTATAATTATAAGAACTTGTTTCTTGCCAAATATCATGGTTACGGAAACCTCTTAGCCCAAGTCCGACTCGCACATGACATTTTATTTTATTAATTTTATAAAACCTTTAAGTGTTTAAGTCCTTTGAGTGTCATTTTGGAACCCCTCCCCCTCCAACATTGCCCATTTCATCATTGTCTTTTCAAAAACGGGCACGTAACTCCTAACATGACTTTTCGATAACTCTCAATGTTTCAGACTTCCCCCCAGTGGCCCTAAAAAAAAAGGTTCCTCCTGCTTAGAAAGCAAAGGCTGGTTTTGTGAAATCGAAAATAATTGGAACCTAACTTTTCTCATTCAACTTATTATCATTACAGGTAAGCTGTAAAACCTTGATTGCTGTAGCCCCTGTGATGGGGATGATCCTATCATCAGTAAAATTGGTGCTTGCGAAGGGGTACCTCCATCACCAAATGCAACTCAGCTTCAACAGCGAGAACTACCCTGTGTCTAAAGACATCCTCCTGGAGTGCACAATCCAGCTGGAAGCCATCAGAACATTCAGAGTGTTTGACTGGTGGCACCCCAAATACCCTTACTTTGAAAACAGCCCATCGTGGAACATGGGTGATGAGGAGGCGTTACCAGTGCTTAAAACTGATTTTTTCTCCACACCTCCAAAGGTTTAATTTTAAGAGAATATATTTTTGATTCTTGGTTTTGTTTCTTTTTGCTTTTTTTGATGCTTGTGTTTGTTTCAGTTTTCTAGAAAGCATGCAAATAGCAAATGTCGTCGTCAAAATGAAAGAAAGTAGATATTTTAGAAAATCATTGTATTTTGAATCCCGGTTGTCCAAGAGTAAAAGAGCGTGAACCTGCTTCTTTATTTTCGTAAGTTATTTTATTGATATACCTAGATAGGTACTTGAGATCTCCGTATTTTGAAATATTAACCGTAAGTTAATAGATTACATTGGACTAGGCACTTGAATTAAACAGAGGTCAACTTAAATGTTTATCTAATTGATATTAGCTCCTACAAAGTGGCATAATGTATTTTAAATAAAAGAAGATTGTCTTCCATACTATATACCTTATCAATTTACTTTAGTAGGAAATAACTATTTATTTAAATATTTTGTTTATCATAGTAGTGTAAAATTATTATATCTGTGTCTATACAGGATGTTTCCAAATTACTGCACATTACTGAAGAAGGTTATTCACCTGCTAGGAATATTAATCTGTGGTAGCAAGTGAATAACCTCCTCCAGTATTGTGCACTAGTTTGGAAACATCCTTTAAAATATCCATCTATATTATTTAAGTGTATATGACAGTTTCTGTGTAAAACCTTTACGCAGATAAAAATGCTTTTAGTTTCTTTGTAATCAAATCATTTAAACCTTTACGGTTGGTATGTAAGTATTTGTATAAGAGCCTGCAGAATATTACCTCATCTGTGCCTGCAGTGGCAAATAAACAATTTATCTATCCAGCTATCTATATTTTAGTTATTAATAACATTAATAACCCTATTTTAATTTAACATGTAATAATGACGTGCCACAAAATAGAGTTAAGTATAAATAATTATATTGTTTAAAAGATTAAGAAACGACTTCAAATTCCATAATATTTAGTCATTTATTTATGTTTCCCGGGACAAATACTTATTAGGAATATTTTAATGGAACAGCCTCAGGATTTTACATAGGTACTTACGATAATTAAAGAATTTTCCTAATCGGTCCAAATTGAAGAAAAAATTACGAATATGCAAAAAAAATACAGACAGCCTAAGATAGAACCTGCACCGTTTTTCGTTTCGTCGGTTATTAAAGTGTTGCTTGCCTTGCCTATCGCTAAAGGTCATTAGCGGTTGCTCTGGTGATTACAAATGATGGGCTCGAGACCTCTGGCCGATGACGTCACTTTGTCCGAATCAGTGTTTGTTTTAGTTCACACGAGTCTTGCTCCTCAGAGAGTCGCTTCTCGTGTCCAGATTGTTTACAAAATGTTTCTGAAGTTTGTGATTTTCGCCTGCGCTTTTGTGGTAAGTGTTAAATTTGTGATTACTATTTAATTTGGTTTGTTATGTCAGGAATTATTTGCTTTGTAAAAACTAGTTATTCGTATAGGTAAAATAGGTACGTAATAATACTATTATTACGTACCTATTTTACCTATACGAAAGTTTGGATGGATGGATGTTTGTTTCTTCTTCACGCCAAAACTACTGAACGGATCAGGCAGAAATTTTGCATAGATGTAGCTCTGAGCCTGGAATCATATATACTATTATCCCATGAAACAGATCCCATGGGATAGAAATAACCTACGTTTCTATAGTCATACAAGCGCAACGCGCGCGGAGCTGCGGGCAGAAAGTAGTAATCTATATAGGTATTTAAAATAAAGTCGTGTTAGTAACACTATAAGTCTATAACTCAAGAACGACGGGACCGATTTTCATGGTTTTTGATTTGTTGGATTTCTCTTAGTCCGTAATGGGATAGGTACCTAAGAAGTATTAAAAAAATTAGAAAATTGAATTGCGCCGTTAGAAACAAATTCTTTGAAGTCATGTTTACACTAGCTTTTCCTTCCAGTTATGATAGTAGGTGGGTAATTTATGTAGGTATTACTAATAAATAGTTTTTCTTTGTCTAAGACGGTACCCCGAGCCAAAGGAGATGCAATAATTGAGTTGAGAGGTGGCACAAAGTACAACATCGTTATCTTCTAAACTAAACAAAATAAAACTATGATACAGGCATTAAAAAAAGCTTATATTAGGTAGTACCATAAACTGCCCATTGAAAATTTTTAAATTACCCTTTTTTCAACTAAATAATAAAGATAAAATAGGTGGTGGCGCTATTTTAGCTCGGGGTACCGTCTTAACACTGAGCTGTTGTTCCAGGCATGTTCTGCAAAGCAGGCGGCGCCGGCGCCGGTTGCGCCCGCGCCGACACCGGCGTTACCACAGCCAGCGCCGGTTTTCTGCGGTGAACCTCCTAGTAATGTTAGTACCTTAACTACCTATGCGACAAACTAACTATTTTTATGATTATAATCTACGTGGTACGTACCTACGTACGAATACATTAATGTACTTCTAAAAAATAAACAAGTGTTTGTAACGTCTAAATAACAGCTTTTTATTAAATGCACATAAAAATAAGTAAACAGGTTTGGTAATTGAGTGAGATTGCTTAATGAAGTTGGTTATGATGATGGCGTGAACGCAGGCTCCGGTGTGAGGTGGTCCCGTAAAAGTCCTCGAGAAAGTGATGATGTTTTAGATTGCAGGCGCATATACCTAATCATATACCTATTGTGTTCTTGAGTGGAGACCGCGACTCTGCGAACGTAGTGTACGGCGCCAACCGACCAGGTGGGATGACGATTTGCGAAAGACTGCTGGCAGATGCTGCATGCGGCAAGCTGAAGACAGGGCGCTATGGCGCTCATTAGGGGAGTCTATGTCCAGCAGTGGACTAATATAGGCTGATGATGATCAAACTTATGTGACCACCTCAAAATCAACCTTTATACAACAAGGAAAGGACCTGATATTTTGAGAGCGATATTTCCTAACCTAAATTGATTCGGAACTAATAATTTAAGAGTGCGCCTAATGCAAAAATCAAGCAAATTGTGTATTTTTAAACCCTTACCATCTATGGTAACGAACTTAAATATGCTAATTAAAAAAATACGATAGGTAGGGGAAAATCCCATAGAAGTCGAGTAATCGAATAGAATTTTGAAAAATAAACTGGTTTCTTTACAAAAAAATACACAAAAATCGCTTTAAATAAACTGTTTTAATTGAAATGCTCTAAAGTATCAGCGACAACACCATATTATTTTTTTACGAATTACATAGCCAGACTACTGTTTTATTTAAATAATCGTGTAGTTTTTCTATTTAATACTTAAATTTTGAATCATTAATAGAAAAGAAGCAAAAACTTGATTTTTGCACTGACATTGCTTTACTCTGTCCCGCTCCTATGAACGCGAAATCCTATGCCTATCCTATTCACAATTTTTTGCATTAGGCCCGCTCTTAAAGAGTCTGTAACTACGTTAGGAAGAGTACCTAATACTATTTCAGGCCTTAGTTTTCATTTGTAACAAATATATCGATAGCTGAAAAGTGCCGTGAGATGGTTCGAGAAAAGGATTCCGGTGGCAGCCGTAGGTATATTAGACTTGGCAGGGCAACTACCGTGGCCTTTGATTATTTTAAGTGTCTTTAAAAACAACAAACCGACTTCAAATTCCTAAAAGTGTAAAAGGGTGTGAAAGGAACACCGATAGCTCTAAATAAATTATTAAGTGCGGTTTATTTCAGTCTCGGCAACTAATTTAGTTTGTACATTTCAGTTGTTTAAGTGCATCGGTAACATCGATGCGATCTTCGAAGCGGCCGCGAGGAAGTGCGGAAGTTTGTCCGAGGTATGTTATTAGAAAAAATATATATTTGAAGTGTACCTACCTATGGTTCCAATCAAAAAAGGTACCAGAACGGTAAGAGAACCGTAATGCGAAAAGTGGTTTTCCATTAGAGTCGACCAATTATCTATTAAACATTTTTTAATTAGAGTTGGTCCCTTACCTATGGAAATTAAGCTATCCAAAAGGTTGAGTAAGCCCATAGCCGGGTGCGCGGCGCAAGAATCGACCCCTCCTCAACTTAACTCGTGGATTTGGTAAGAGCCGACTAAGGAAGCCTACAAGAGAAAGGGCAGCAATTCCCTTCTTTGTATTTTAAGAACTCTACGACGGTTACTGATCCGCCAACTCGTATATATCTTAGGCTAGTCCTTCACGAAAATGTATTCCTATAAATTCTTGTAAATTTACTTTCAGTGTGACTTCGTGAAGTGCATATTCCGTGAGTCCGGCTGGGCGCTGCCCGGGGACAAGGTGAACAAGACAAAAGTGGCGGAGTACTTCACCCAGTACGCTGTGGACCATCCGGAGTGGGCGGCGGCTGTCAACAACTTGAAGGTACATTATACGAGACGGTCTATTGACACAGAGGCGAGGTAGAGTACTTTACGCAACAGACTATAGTCTAACGAAATCTGATCGAAATGAAACGATCTAAACGATTATCTGATTACCCACGCTAGACCTGCACGTATCGATCAACCCGATGTGGAAATTCGAAGTCTCACACAAGTTCTAAAGACTGAGCTCTATATAGAAGGCCTATGCTCAGCAGTGGACTAGTATAAGAAGATGATGATCAAGATTCTGGACGTGTGGGTACGAGGATAATCTAATTGAAGCCCACCCACCATCGGCCAACCAAAAACGAGACCTAGCTCCAAGAAGCATAATCTATTTTATTTTGGTTTTTGTTTTGCAGCCGACTTGTCTAGGCGACAAGGAATTACCTCCGCAAGGAGTGCCACTGGATTGTGCACCTTATGACGTTCTCCACTGCATCATGACGAGTTTCATAAGAGTAAGTTTCAAGAGATGAAGGTGGAAGGGGGGGGGGGGGGGGTTGCTTGTTGATGATGCCGAGCATGAGAAACATCTTCTCGCACAACTCAAGAACTTGTCAAGACGAAAATGACGTGCCCTAGCTCGATGTGGTCACGTCGTTTTATAGCAGAGTTCCCATTGCCACCATCCATCATGAGATCAGCTCATGATCAGATCATGTCTTCATCATATTGCATTGTCATCCGATTTACAAATGCATGCAAAATTTCAACTCAATTAGAAACCGGAAAATGACCTGGGGCGCTTTTGTATGGAGACTGGGACCCGTTACAAAGTTGATCATTGGAAAGCTCTTGGAGCGTACTTTTTTTTTTTATGGCAGATAAGTTAAAATCGAGCATTCATAGCATAACACAGTCACATTAGTACAACAATCTCGCATAACGGAACAAATTGAGTGTCCAAATGCAAATGAAATAATCTTAAAAATTCTCAAAGTAAAATGTTCAAAAATCTCTTTTTGGCGTCATGTCTGAAATGAACAAGTAGGTAGGAACCTACTGCAAACAAGAAATGGGTATTGCGGCAATTACTAAAAATAATTATCTTCAATTTGACGGACGGAGTATAGAATTCTAAATAAATAATGCTGGTTAATCCACACAACATCATCTAGCCCCGAGCTCAGCAAAGCATTATCATCCCTTCTTCGTGTCAACGTAAACTGAACTGAAGTGATCCTCGTTTCCAGAACGCAGCGGCCAGCCAGTGGAAGGCGACTGCAAACTGTGCGTACCCGCGGTCCTATGCACAGTCCTGCCCGTACTGCCCTCACTCGTGCTTCGCCACCCAGGTGCCCTCTGGCTCCTGCAGCGCCTGTCTCAGCCTGCCGAGGTCTCCTTAGATATTACCACTTAAGACGATACCACTAGCCAAACTAGCGCCGCCACCTATTTTGTCTTATTATTTCGTTGAAAAAAGGTAATTTCAAAAGTTTTTTTATACCTATTATAAGCTTTTTTTTTTAATGCCTATATCATAGTTTTATTTTGTATAGGTGGTGGCGCTACTTTGGCTCGGGGTACTGTCTTAACACTAGCTAACCCGACTACCAGACGATACCGTTATCCTGTTCCGAAATCCCTAACAATTTTTTCTTTTACGCCTTAAAACTGCACAAATATTAATATTTGTGTTTGCGTCAACGTGTTGTAAGTATCAAATAAAGTTTTAAATAATATTTGTGTTTTTATCCACACTATACGTTCAGTAGTGAACGTGGTCTTCCCACGGGGGACCAAGGGGGGTTTTTGCTACAATCACCGCTTGGCAGGCAGAGCGGATCTATGATCCTACAATCATCTATAGATCATAGAAAAGGTCAAATTGTTATAATTGAACACTGACGCGGAAAGAAAGTTATTTTTTTATTTCTGTCGCTTCGGTATGTAGACTAAAGTTGTCCTTGCTTGGCTTAAATATACGCAAAAATGTATTTTAGAGTCAAGTCATAAAATTCGACCAAAAACGTGTTTTCACACGTAAGAGTAGCCAAGCGCTGATTTTGCGGCCGTACCTACTTGAAACATTTCATTTGGAACATTACCCATATACTTTGTATTTTGTAAGATGGATTTGGGGGTTTGCAGATTTTGGCCCTAACATCAGGCGCCATTTTGATTTTTTTCGAAGTCGCCGCGCACAGTTTAAGTTAAATATTTGGATAGACGACACTAAAATAAATAGAAAATGTTTTCTAACATAATGTCCTAAAGCGTCAGGTTTCTGAGATATTCACAGATGAAAATCACTATTGCTCTAATGAATTTATTTATGTTTACCACTCTATCCTTGCTTAGCTCCTTCATGTCCAACCGCACGCAGACCGTGGTAGGTGATCGTGGCCGATGGAAGTCAGCTGAACTGATGAACACCATAGGAGTACCGCAGGGTTCTTGCCTCTCGAACACGTTGTTCAGCCTTCTGCTGAATGACCTCCCTAAAGCCGCCGTTGGGGCGCAAGCCTATATGTACGCCGATGACGTAGCCGTCATTGTAGCTGCTCCGAACGCACCCGAACTGGAGGTAAGGTTGAACAACATCGTGCAGAATCTAGAGCGGTGGTTCCGATCAAACGGTCTAGCGCTGAACAGAGACAAAACATGCTATATGACATACCGTCTGAACGGCACACCCAGGCCACTGGTCACAGTGACTGCTGGAAATACCACCCTACAGATGGTCGAATCCACAAAACTACTGGGATTCCAAATCGATAGCGGTCTCACATGGGAAAACCACATAGAAGAGCTCTGCTCTAGACTGGGCCGCACATGTTTCGCGCTGCGCCGCCTCCTCGCCGCGACTGCCACGCGCAGCGTAGTGCTGGCGTGCTACCACGCGACTGCACAGCACTATCACGTACGGTGTGGAACTTTGGGCGCGCGCCGCTGACGTAGATAGAGTCTTCGTCATGCAGAAACGTGCTGTGCGCGCTATTGTTGGCGTGGCAGACGACGTGTCGTGTCGGGAATATTTAAAAGAATTAGGTATAAAGAAGGTCGCCTGCGAACTTATCTACCAGGTGGCGATGTTCACCCACAAAAACATCGACGTTTTCAAACGTAGAGGCGTAAACACCACCCGTGCTCTCCGCAGCAATAAGCTAGCCCATCTCCTAGTCACACCGGCTCATAAATTGTGCAAATCGGAGAGGTCCGTGTACGTCATGGGCCCCTCTGTTTATAACAGGCTGCCGGACACAGTCCGCGGGGATGCAACCTCCACGACTGCCTTTAAATCGAGACTACGCAAGTGGCTTATAGAAGGTTCGTTTTACTCAATCAATGAGTTCTACGAACTGCCTATTATTTGTTGAATGTATAACGAAATGAATAATTAATTTTTATATTTTATTTTAGTACTACCTATTTCCTGAAAATTTATATAAAATATTTAATAGTCGGTACCTATTTTTATATAAAACCAACTGCAACTGTAGTACGCGACTTATAACATTATGGTATTAATAAATATATTGTATTGTATTGTACTGATTTCATGTTGCCTAGCAACGTACCGATTCGATGATTTTGAGTACCTACCTACCTGTTATATGTATATTGTGTTGTGAAGCATATGCCGACAATGACAAGAAAAGAAAAAAATAAATGTTACAGATTCAGAAAGTGTTTATTAAAATTAAAATATCACAGGTAGGTACTACAACTAATTACTAGTAAAATTACATCAGGTCAATCAAATGTTTGTACGACCTACAAATATTTTTTCCGGGTGTTCTGGATATTTCTATGTATAATAAATTAAGTATATCAGGCTAAGTAATCTGGTATGAATTTCTGGATATCAGGTTAAGTTTATATAATACCCATAACATAACACAAGCTCTGCTTAGCTTGGCGCTAGATGATGATGTGCGAATTGTCCAGCATTATTTATTTATTTAATGTTAATTATTTATTGCTTATTTTCATCAAAAACAGCAGGAGGCTGAAAAGGGTGTTCTTGATGCCGTGCCCATGCCATGTACGTACGTACCAAACTATCACATGGGAACAATATCAGTGTTCGCTTACCTGCAATGCAACTGCAATAGCGGCCAACTATTTTATTCCTGTCTATGATGTATATTTGGATAGAAGACACAAAAACAAATAAAAAATGTTGTATAGTTTAACGTCCTAAAGCGTCAGGTTTCTGAGATATTCACAGATGAAAAAAGGTATTTTTATTCTTTATTATGTGGATGAGCAAGCTGAAGTGGCAGTGGGCTGGCCATATCTCGAGAAGAACCGACAACCGCTGGGGTAAACGTGTTCTTGAGTGGAGACCGCGACTCTGCAAACGTAGTGTAGGACGCCCTCCGACCAGGTGGGTTGACCATTTGCGAAAGACTGCTGGCAGATGCTGGATACGGCAAGCTGAAGACAGGGCGCTATGGCGCTCATTAGGGGAGGCCTATGTCCAGCTGTGGACAAATATAGGCTGATGATGATGTTGATGATGTGAATATCTCGGAAACCTGACGCTTAGGGCATTATGTTATAGAACATTTTAAATTTGTTTTGGTGTCTTCTATCCAAATATATAAATTTCATTGTGCGCGGCGATTTTGAAAAATGTACAAATTTTAGGGCCACCCTCCATACAAAAATCATCAAACCCTTTTAGATTTTTGTAACCAATTTATTATTTTGTTTTAATCGTAGTGAACGGAATATACTCGCGGCTAATTATTTTGTTTTAGAATAAAACACAGGCGTGTGACGAGAAGTTGGGTATCAAACATCGAGTTAGAATATTATAGAGTCCCAATCTCTAACTGACAGCACTCAAAAAATGTCCGAGCGCCGTTCTACATACCTATACATTTGTTGTTATATAGCTCACAATGACATTTACGCGAATTAAGACGTTATCTTGGTTGAATAATGTTCAATGTCGCTTGTACGCAATGTCATAATAATGCACCGAAGACATACCGAAGATTTCCGAAGATGACCGACGGCCATGCGCGTACGAACAGGGAACAGGGCGAGTGGAGACGCTATTTGTACTAAATAATATTATAGGTCGTATTTGTGATATCATTATAATTATGATGTGTATGTGAGTTTGTGAGTTTATAATGTGCCTAAGAGGACTCCGAAACTAAACATCTGATTAAAAAAATATGTTAACCAATATTTAGAACGAATCTAGGTTTCAGGATGGACATAGGCTATAATTATATTATTTAGCGAGGAGGAACCGGGGCGGGGCAGCTAGTCACACTTATAATATGAAGATAGCTTATACTCTGGACTAACACTTATGCTAGGTACCTACTTTTTATCCCGGAAAACACGGGGGTGCAAATAATCTATAATATAAAAATGAATCGCAAAATGTGTTGGTAAGCGCATAACTCAACAACGCCTGGACCAATTTGGCCAAATCTTTTTTTAAAATGTTCGTTGAAGTTCAAGGATGGTTTTTACGGCGAGAAAAATTAGAATTATTGCTGGAAAAACCCTAAAAATAGCCCTTCTTTTTCCCATACAAATGATTTGTAACTAAAACGTAGTCAATTTGAGCTTTATTGCTAAAATAACTACCCGTGCGAAGCCGGGGCGGACCGCTAGTTTTAAATAAAACAAATTAATCTATATGTATTACGAGTTTTATTAGGTACTATTTTTAACCTACTGACAAAATATTGTAATTTACACTATAAAATTATAGAACGCTATCGACTCATCTACTTTTTGTTCAGAAAATATAAAGCATTTATCAACATCGTAATATTATTAAGTATAATAATTAATTTAAAATTCGTAAAAATATTAAGTATCAATGAACTCCACAGTTTTGTCGTTGGAACACAGTGTGCTCGTCACAAGCTCACGCGAGACTTTGTTTCTCTTTTACTCTTACATATTTGTTTAACGTGTGAAAGAGATACGCCTACGAAGTGCCAAGGTCAAGCTGTGAGCATTTTATTTTGCAGAAAATATTTAAAATTATTGAAATTAACATGAAAATACGTACTGTGGATACATAAATTCATAAAATTGTTATGATACTTACCTAAAATACGAAACACCATCCTTTTTTTGCACGTAGTTGCTGTTATTTGGGCAGGAAATCACCGAACACTTTGGCATCGCGAACGTTGTACGAGGACTGCGGTCGCCGTACAACTAAACAAAAACTCTGCACGTAGCGTAGGTTGTGCAGAGTTTTGGCGCGGACATTTTATTTCTGTGATTGTTACTCTATAGTATTCTAACTCGATGGTATCAAATGAAAGATATCGGTTTGTACATTTCAAAACCGTTTTTGAAATTTCTTTAGGTTTTTTGAAGTATTTTGAAAAAGTCGAAAAAATGACCTCTATCTCCGAAGTTTGCAATGCGATGCATGGTACAATGTATGTGGCTTTTTCGTACATATAAATCTATTTTTTACAGAAAAAATATAGAGAAGTCTTTAAAAATAACACTTTGTGGAAAATGGTCAAAAAGGGGGGAATACAATTTATTGAAAGAAAAAAAATACCGTACCCATCCGAGTGGGGTGTCATATAAAAGGTATCGGTTTGTATATTTTCAACAGTTTTTGAAACTTCCGTAGGACTTTTTGAAATATTTATTATGAGTAATTGATTAAGTCGGTTCTCATGGTAAAGAAGTAGGTAACCTTAAATAACGCGTGCGAAGCTGCGGGCAGAAACTAGTAACGTAATATCTACTTATTAGTAGATATTAAAACTATATAATAACAAGTTTACTTATAAAAGTCAGAGAACAAAAGCTATTTTATTGATTGTATTATGTATGACCTATACATGTATATACGTGTTGTATTTTGTTAAAGAGGGTAATATTAGGTACGGTCTCTATCAATCTCCAAGCCTTAAGGCAATAATGATACCCTTCCTCTATAGGTACAATCTACGAACAAATAGACTTATTATTTGTTCGTAGGGTACAATATATCTAAACTTTGACTGTAGTCAAATTTTTATATATTTTGCAACAACTTGTTGGTTATTTATCAGAACTTCTGTAGTGTAGCGCTAGTGGGCAGTTTGTTGATTATCATGTTGATTATTTCCTTAGCTACTTACTTTCGTAGCACCGTAGCATTCGTAGAGCTTCATGGATTTCATTGAAATTTAATTATCGTAGAGTGAAAACTTACCTAGCCTAAGTATGTATTAGCTTGTAGATAATCTATCATTGACTTTTCTTACCACAGAGATCGCGGAGCTTACAAAACGATTATAAAAGTTACCCTTTCTTTTGATTTGCCATGTACAGAGATCGAGATAAACAGAAAATTGTTACATTGTGAGTTCAGTACGTTCTGCTCGCTCTTTATTAGTAGAAGTAGTTTGAAGCCAATTTTTCCGGCCTCATCAAAGTCGATATTATTTGTAGAGAATGTCTGTCTAGTCCGCTTCCTTACATCTTAATATCGAGCGGCGGCGGTTCCTTGCCTCGCGCATGTGCGAACACTTGCGCAATCCTGCCTAACTTGACAGCTGTCAGATCCAGCACAGCTCCGGAACCCGGTGTGGTCTTTTGACGTCATTGCGAGAATCTAAGCGAAATTCCCGTTCTGGAAAATCATGTGATTTATTTGGTGAGTAAGATTTTATATCCTAATGGATGGTAAAGCTATTTAAAACTTGCTTTTTGTGTTCCTTGCATTTAGATTGGTGGCTTATGGGTTTAGAGATGTAATATGCTATTACTAAGATAGATAATGTCTTGTCACTTACTTTTATTATTCGCTACATGATTATTAACTCGCATGTCAATCAATAAACTGTTGAACATCCACCTTCCTACGACGAAAAATTAGTTTGATCAAGATGTATGGTACATACCAAGTATTAGATAGATAACAGTGATAACATATGTACCTAACTACCTGCGTAGATAGTGCGCGTGCCTGACCTTTTACTGATCTATGTCATTAACAGTCGATTGCATAAGGTCAAAGTTGGATGAGCAGGGCCATTTAAATTTATGAAGCATGAGCGTTATGCATAACTGTTGGGCTTTCGAGATCTTGGCAAGTCGGTATTGCCGTAACTGTTGGGCCTTCGAGATCTTGGCAAGTCGGTATTGCCATAACTGTTGGGCCATCGAGATCTTCACAAGTCGGTATTGCCATAACTGTTGGGCCATCGAGATCTTGGCAAGTAGGTATTGCCATAACTGTTGGGCCTTCGAGATCTTGGCAAGTCGGTATTGCCATAACTGTTGGGCCTTCGAGATCTTGGCAAGTCGGTATTGCCATAACTGTTGGGCCTTCGAGATCTTGGCAAGTCGGTATTGCCATAACTGTTGGGCCATCGAGATCTTGGCAAGTCGGTATTGCCATAACTGTTGGGCCATCGAGATCTTGGCAAGTAGGTATTGCCATAACTGTTGGGCCTTCGAGATCTTGGCAAGTCGGTATTGCCATAACTGTTGGGCCTTCGAGATCTTGGCAAGTCGGTATTGCCATAACTGTTGGGCCTTCGAGATCTTGGCAAGTCGGTATTGCCATAACCGTTGGGCCTTCGCGATCTTGGCAAGTCGGTATTGCCATAACTGTTGGGCCTTAGAGATCTTGGCAAGTAGGTATTGCCATAACTGTTGGGCCTACGAGATCTTGGCAAGTCGGTATTGCCATAACTGTTGGGCCTTCGAGATCTTGGCAAGTCGGTATTGCCATAACTGTTGGGCCTTCGAGTTCTTGGCAAGTCGGTATTGCCATAACTGTTGCGCCTTCGAGATCTTGGCAAGTCGGTATTGCCATAACTGTTGGGCCTTCGAGATCTTGGCAAGTCGGTATTGCCATAACTTTTGTGCCTTCGAGATCTTGGCAAGTCGGTATTGCCATAATTATTCCCTTCTACTCTAAAGTATCGCACAGTTTAAAGGAATTTTGGTTGGGTATGTCCAATATAATGCTGAAAATTATTTGGCTGGTTACACAGATTGTAATTATATACCCTACCTACCTAATAGCAGCCAACAAATTGATGCTGTTGGTTGCTACTGGCCAACCCCTGGATCGCATAAACGCTAAACACCCAAACATATTTTTCTCGGCATGATATTACGAAATAGAACGTAGATTTCTGATATCACTGTAAAGCATGGAAATGGACACGTAGTAGACAACAACAAGAAAGTGATTCGTGATGTCATATTCATTAGAAACATTTGCATTTAAATGAATTCCGTGTTTTCCTCGGTCACTTTCTAAGTTACCCGGTGCTTTTAATCTAAAGCAATTCAATATGAAGGCAAATGTTTAAGCATCAATTTAAGAATCGATTGTTAAGAAAGGGGCACGTTTATTTTTAATGCTGTCTTATTAGTTTATGTTCAGTTTTTATGATATCTGCCTGTCAATTCAGCCCATATGTCATTGACTAACTTACCAAAGGAATCATTCCGCAAGTTGAGTTGACGTTACGTTTAAAAGTCGCAAGTTGGCTAAAAATAGCGATATAGGTACATAAATAAACATAAACTCGCTGTGCCCACAACCAGGCTTCACTGTGCCCACAACCAGACTTCACTGTGCCCACAACCAGGCTTCACTGTGCCCACAACCAGGCTTCACTGTGCCCACAACCAGGCTTCACAAGATTAATGTATCTTTTAAAGGACAATGTATACGCTTCTACAACAAAACTCCAAGTGAGTTGCGAAAACTATCAGTAAAAAATTCATACAAATTCTCAAAACCTTTCTATGCAAAAAGGTTTACTACAAAGTAAAAGATTATCTAGAAGATAAAAAAGCTTGGGTCGGGTTTTGCTCTGACTCTAAATATAACACCTAACAGGCTAATGGTTTCTTCGTCACTTCTCTACTTTAGTCTGCAATTCTGCATACCGAAGCGACAGAAATCAAAAATATATCACTTTATTTCCGTGTCAGTGTTTCATTTTAAGAATTTGACCTGTTGTATGTGTACATTTTTAATTATGGAAATAAAGAATTTTTGATTGATTGATTGGTTAGTTGCAAGACTCGCTCACTTAGGTGCCACTCATCCAATATCTTTGTCCAAGTTCTTCGTCCAATATTTGATGAACGTTCTTGGATGAATGCTCATTCCACTTATCCAATATCTTTGTCCAAGATTCCTAAGTAATTTGCGTAGTTGATTTCAAATAAAATTACATCACATAACACTAATGGACAAATAAAATGCGAAAGTTTCAACAGATCGGCCTAAAAAATTGCATAGGTGTAGCTCCATCCATATGCTGAAATAAACCATAGGCTACAATTTAACCCATAAAATTTCATAAAATTTCAGTTTCCATGGAAAACAATTACCTGTATACCTACGTTTTCATAAAAACAACGCATGGGAAGCCGCGGGCAGAAGCTAGTATCCAAGTCTTTGATCAAATATCGGTGTTGCTAGTAAAATGGATGAAGTCATCCAAGTTCTTTGATCAAATGTACATTGGACAAAGAAATTGGATGAGTGGAATGGGCACCTAAGGCTTGCTTGGATGCGAGAAGTACAGGAAATTTAGAGCAATTTGAAGCTGACAAAAGCAAATGGAGGCCCTGTGGAGGCCTATACCCAGCAGGGTGTAAACTTAAAATCATGTTAATCTAGGAAGAGTAAAGCTTCGGTAAAAGTGATGGCCATCGGAATTACTTTCGCATTGCTCAGTCAGTGCCACCCGCCGATAACATGGTGTACGTACCAGCTTATCAGTAGATTACAATAACAACAGATAAATGGTTCAGGGAACATTCAATTGTCTTGTTTAGTATCACTTTGTAAACGACAACAAAAATAAAACGATCAAACATCGTGGTGTTAGAATTCGTTTATAAAACAAATTGTTCAAATTATGCACCCACAGGTGAGCTCCTACGCCACGTGTAAATCGGTTGTTTTCGCCGTTAAATTATATTTTACTTGGAGTTTTTAATTATGCTTTACTTTTCTTTGTTTTAGATCTTTTTCTTGAAGTTTTAATCATAACTACAACAGTGTTTAAAAAATATTAAACGAAAAATGTTTTAAATTATTTAAAAAAACATTAGCTCCGGAAATAATTGCTTCGGCTAGTTTGAGACCTGGAATCAACACCCACGTTTTGATTCTTAGCTTTATTCCTTTGTTTGAAGAAGGCATTTTCAAAAGTAGATTTGTGTTTTTATAAGGTACTAGCGGTCCCCCCCCCCAGCTTCGCACGGGTACCTATATTCTATAGCCTATGTTACTCAGTGACAATGTAGCTTTCTAACGGCAAAAGAATTTTTAAATACAATCCAGTAGTTTTTAATTTTATTCGTGACATACAAAAATACAAATATTTCCTCTAAGTAATATTAGCGTCGATTCTATCAAATATTGTGACGTAGGCACACGTTATAAAAAGGAGATCGTTTACCTTTCGGTGACCACCTACCCGAGAGAAGTAATTTGAAAAACAGCGCTACTTGCATTACTTATAATAATGTATGTAGCAAAAAGCTGAATTTACTCTAATTGCCCGCGCGTTGTGAAAGGGGGCTGGACGGAAAAAATTCTCACGAAAAGTTGTAACGACACTTTTTGCTATAGTAAGCTATTGTAAGCCGTGCGGCGTGCGCATGTTTCTCTGTCTGTCTCTTTCTCTTATAGAAAGGAACTTCGTTCCATCCGGGAGTCCCTTGACACCTCGTTTAGTTTATTTGTTTTGTAATATGTAGTGTTTAAGGTAGTAAATTTACTTTTTCTTTCTTTCTTTCTTATCAGCAGCACTGAAGTGAAGCAAGATGATCAAATAACTGCGTAGTTCTTATACCTTACTAGATAATAAGGGTGCATTCACAAAGCATAATTTTGACAGGATCTGTTTTTTTTTCGTAATGGCTTATGTAGTTGTAGGAGCGACACACCCGACGGTATTTCAGATCCTGTTAACGATTATTTCCAGTAGCGAAGGATCCGTTAAAAACGCTTCTGTAAAAACTGATCAGCTATGTGAACGCATCTTAATAATTGAGTCGGAGTTAGAAATGTAATATCGCTTCAGAAGTTTGCGTGGGACGAGCCACGGTCTTATAATTGCATATCGAGTTTCTATGAGTATATCTTTTACTTGAAGCTAGGTTAGCAAAGTTGAGCGGTTTGGTATACAATACGAGTATACATACAGTAGTTCTATTCTACCAACGCGAAAGGAATTGAATGGATGTGCACTTACAAAAAGGATTTCTACCTTAAGACATGCTTTATTGCATGTTATTAATTTACTTAACACTTTCATGGCCCAAGATGCATATCAATTATATTATGTCCCTCTGGAGTGCACGAGGGCGGCGCAGCGCGGCACGCCCTTCCGGGCCATCGAGGCTGGGCAGGGAATGCAGTTAACTAATTTCGCATGCAAATAGAGTAGCATCATAGTTCCCGAATAATGAACGAACTTGCTTGTCACTCTTGTTACTTTTGATAAAAAGCTGCAGCTGCACCGAGCAGTTGTTTAGGCATTGTTTCTGTTATGGAATTAATCACGATCCCGAGTTATGAAGTAAAACCACCATGAGTTTTTAAGTTTTTTGTATACGTAGGAATTTCTGTGACGTATTACTTTGTTTGTCCAGAGGTAAACAAAAACCGTGAGAATGTTCGAGGGTGCGGTAGCGGGGATCCTGAACCGCCTTCTCGGCAAGTACGTCCAGGATCTGGACACTGAGAACCTGAATGTGGGCATCTTCTCCGGGAATGTCAACCTTACGGACTTGAAACTGAAACCAGAGGCGCTGGTGAGTGATAATATAAACATCATTTTTGTACATAAATAAAGAATAAGTACTTACCTGCTATTTATTTGAACAGTTAAGTTTGGCAAACAGAGGTTGGTTGTTCCAAGACAAACAAGGTTCGTTGTAAACTCGATCCTTGGCCTGAATTAACCTGAGAAAACCGGCGCTTGCGATGTCGCGTTGAACAAATGTTTTTGTTTTATTTATCAAACGAAATCCACAGCTCTTAGAAGCTTTAGATAATTTGTTTACCTTAAGCGACCACCGCCACAGAGGATTATGACATTTCGGCATGATGGTGTTAAGATTTTTTTTATAATTATTTGTCCACAGTAGCCTCTTACTTCCTTAACATTTCAGTACGAGCTCGACCTACCAATCGACGTAAAGATCGGTACAATCGGTCGCATCAGCTTCCAAATCCCGTGGACGGGTCTCTATACGCAGCCCGTCATTGTCAACATCGAGGATGTGCTGTTGCTGGTCGGTCCGGCCATCTCCAACTCTTACTTCGACCCGGAGAGGGAGAAGCGACTGACGCGAGCGGCTAAGAGGAAGATTCTACAGGTTAGTCCAACGCTTTAGAATTTCATGGCTATGGGGAGGACTTAGACGACCGATGTGGCGCGGTGGGCGAAGGTCTGCCTGCGATGCAGAAGGTTGCGGGTTCGATTCCCGCCTCGGGACAAATGTGTGTACAATCTGCAGAGTTCAGGGTGTTCTGGTCGTTTTCTTATATCTTTATTATCTATCTATGTATTGTATTTTATTAGGTATATGTATATATCAGTTATCTAGTAACCTGTTATGGTTATAACTTAGCTAACTTACAAGCTCTGCTTAGCTTGGGGCTAGATATTGCTGTGTGAGTTGTCCAGCATTATTTATTTATTTTATTTAGACAACACTGTATCAAAAATTGCGAACAGCACTTGGAGGCGGCGCATCGTGTGGTGTGTCCAGTTGTTTCCAGAATTAAGAAGATTATGATGTACACATTGCACGTTTAGGTCAGAAGTTTGATTCCTGATACCCGATGAAATCTCTATTCCTGCTAAGCTGAATATTCCATAGATTTTTCCAAATTCTCAGAATAGTCTTTGTTAAAAAAACGGAACTAAAATCTTGGGAGTCTGGAGTTCAAAATTCAATCCAACCTAACGTGACCCACGTCACTAAATAGAAGCTTTTTGTTATAATTTCTTTCCTCCACCTGAGTCCTTCGGGTGTACATTTTTTAAAATCCTTTTATGTGCTTAAGTAAGTATTAAGATAGTTAATAAATAAAAATAAATTACAGGATCTAGAAGCCGAAAGTGAAATACTCAAAGGCCCGCAGAACTTTCTAGAGAGTCTGTTCACGGCCATAGTCAACAACGTACAGATTTACGTGAGAAACGTCCACGTGCGGTACGAAGACTCCATCAGTTCTCCAGAGGGCCCCCTGGCCTGTGGACTGTGTCTGCAGAGCTTGTCTATAGAGACTACTAACAGGTGAGATATCATATCACCATATCACCCACAAACTTCCACTATTTAACTTAACCCAAACGACATCGTAAATAGAGATTCTGAGCCAGGTCCTCCATCAACTCTCCGCGATCGCTACAATGTCGTCGGTCCATCGAGTGGACGGTCTACCAACACTCCGATTCGCGTTGCATCGGGGTCGCCATTCGAGAACCTCTAGCTTTACTGGTCCGCCAGACTGCCCACTGTCATTGAGATTGCATTGACATTACCTCTCAATCTTGATTAGCTCTAGCTAGCTCATATGGAATTCGGACTTTTATAAAAAGTGGCAGTAATAGATTTCTGATAATGGCAGGAGATTATTGGAATAAGCCACATTTACCACGTAACTTAACCATCATTTACAAATTCGAACCCATCTGCTAAGGCTAGGGCTAGATGATGCTGTGTGGATTGTCCAGCATTTATTATCTTTCAGCAAATGGAAACCATCAGTGACCCCGGCTGGCGCCACCACAGTGTACCAGCTGATGCGTGTGGAGTCCCTGTCCCTGTACTGGAACCCTCTCTCGGCCGCCGTGGAGGGCGCGGAGACGGCGCACATCACTCCCATGCAGTACTACAACTGGAAACATTACATGCTGACCGGGCTCGATAAGTTCTCGATGCATCAGGAGGACTTTGACTTCTGTGAGTTTTGTACTGTGTCACAGATAATATCAAACACTATACTGTGTCACAGATAATATCAAACACTATACTGTGTCACAGATAATATCAAACACTATACTGTGTCACAGATAATATCAAACACTATACTGTGTCACAGATAATATCAAATACTATACTGTATCATCTGATTCTTTTTCAGTATTTTTCTATTTTATCTCTAGAAGAATTAGTAATGCGAGTGAAATATCTAGAATCATTTTATTTTATTAAACTGGTAAGGTAAGTATTTGATATTTGTCGTGTTCAATGAATCGAATACTTTCTACACTACGTCACACGTCGACGGCTACATCGTAGCTCGTCTACGTCGTTGCAGATCTATATCGTAGCAGGTCTACGTCGTAACAGATCTACATCGTAGCAGGTCTACGTCTTAGCAGATCTACATCGTAGCAGGTCTACGTCGTAGCAGATCTACATCGTAGCAGATCTACATCGTAGCAGGTCTACGTCGTAGTAGATCTACATCGTAGCGGGTCTAGTGGTTGTATGTACATCTAGTCTAGAACGTACTAAGTCAAAGTCAATGTCCCCATGTTTTTACTTTTTGTTATCTTTTTGTGGCTTTTCGTCTATTTTAGATGTAGGAATCTTTATTCTCTATTCTGTTCCAGTGCTAAAGCCGTTGTCGTGCAAAGTAAAGGTGCTAATCAACCGGTCCAGCGAATCGCGCGTGCCCAGACTCCTACTGGACGCAGTGGTTCATGACAGTTCATTTCAACTGTCACGGAGACAGTACCTATCCGTGGACAACCTGCTGGCTTCCTTCGCTAGGATCAAACTTAACAGGTTAGCAGGAACCACGTTTTATCATCATCAATCAGCCTTGCTAGTCGACTACTGGACAAGGGACTCTCCTAAGAAGCGAAATAGCGAAGTAAATATCGTTCGCTTGTGGCGCCAGCAGTCGTCACAATTAAAAGCCTAGAACCGGATTAAGATTGAGATAGTGGGATGGTCACGACAATCGGAAATTAGGCAGTTGCGTTGCATCATCTCAGCTAGTGACTTCATTTATTTTACTATATCAAATAAAAAGTAATGCTCTGATACGATTAAGAAACCACCCAGTCACATGGCCAGCAATTTGATACTTCTTCTTATAGTGCCTCTCCATTACTGAATTTGATTAGTTTCAAACAAATTAGAATATACCATTGCAGACGCTACCGGCACCTCCACCCCGGTTCTCCCATCCACCTGCACGTGAAGCAATGGTGGCAGTATGCGTACCGCGTGGTACTCGAGACACGCGTGCGTCCCTACACGTGGGCCGCCATCCGCCAGCACAGAGAGCACTACGTAGCCTACAAGCAGACGTACAAGAGCACGCTGCGTAGTCCCAACGATACAGAGCTGAAGCTGGACCTGCAGAAGTGTGAGGATTGTCTGCCGATTGTGTCGGTGGTGATAGCGCGGGAGCAGGCTAAGTACGAGGTCAGCATTACACTGCGTCATTTGGATCTTATTTGTTTGTGTTTTATTGTTATCATTTTTAATATTTATTGAGAACCCATCTAGCTAGACGCTAGTGGTCTCAAAAACCAAATTTTTGAAGAGCTTGAGCTAATACGTAGAATTAATGGCAATAAATAATATTTAAGAATACATTTTCGCAGCGGAAAGGAATATTAATCTCACAAGACATCATCACCAAAAGATAAAATTGAATTTCCCTGGCAAAATCTAATAATGGCAATGCCACGGGCTGAACTGTTTAAAGAGACGTGTGCCCAACACGACCTTATCGAACTTTTTTAGTGATACTGGTCTTTAGGCCTTTAGTCCTTTTTTAGTGATACAGGTCTTTAGGTCTTAAGCGATTGGTCGCTGCCGACTCCTGTCATCCCAAAGTGAATCAAACCTTTTCATCAAAAACTGTAAAAAAAGAGCGCTTAAATCTGACTTGCGTTTTAGTAAATATTCGGGGATTAGTTTGAATACTCAAGCATCTCTTCTATTTTCAGCTCCTGTCCGTAGAACCGGAACGCATAGAGGTCGTGGAAACGGAATTCGACTGGTGGAAGCCTTCGAGCGACCCCCCCAAGGCAGAACCCAAAGAACTATGTGTGAGGAGCGAACGTCGCACTCTATGGAGCCATCTGTCCAGCCCCGAGCGCAAGCGGGTCTGCGAGCTGATAGGCCTAGTGGAGGGCGCGCCCAGGGACAAGTCCAAGCAGTACATAGGTAGGTGGATGGAGGTGTGAGACCGGTGGGAGCGAACGTCGCACCCGGATTCATATTATAGCCCATATTAACATTCATCCTCTATATCATCCCCAATTTAATGCGCTCTGGATACTTGCGCTACCTTACTTTGTGAACGTGCCGGTGACGGTATATGTTCGCTCGAACCTGGACGAGTTCATAAAGAACAGCGGCAACCACTTGTCCGGAACGCGGAACGCAGGCATGCTCGCTTGCTTACGAGGTCCTCCTAGGACATGTGATGGTTCCGGCAGTCTACAACAAACAACCAGACTCGGTCACATCTGACGGCAGTCTATCTTGTTAATAAATAAGAATGAAATGTTGACCAGTTGAGCATAATTTCTATTCTGTGAACTATTGAAAGAGTTTTTATATTATGAATCGATTTTTTCATTAAGGCCCATACCGGACCCAAAGTGGCGCCGCCACCTAATTTATGTTATTATTCCGTTTAACAAAGGAATTTTCAAAAATCCTTCTTCCAGTTTGTGATACCTATCATAAGCTTTTTTTTAATGCCTCTGTAATAGGTTTATTCTATTTAGTTTAGGAAGAGATACGAAAATAGATTTTGGTGGCCACCAAGTGCAACTTCGTATCTCTTCCTAAACTAAATAGAATAAAACTATTACAGAGGCATTAAAAAAAAGCTTATGATAGGTATCACAAACTGGAAGAAGGATTTTTGAAAATTCCTTTGTTAAACGGAATAATAACATAAAGTAGGTGGTGGCGCTAGTTTAGGTGCTGTATGCGCCTTAATTTGATATTATGTGATTTATTTTTTTATCTTTAACTTCAATTCAATTTTGTTTTGTCTACAATTTTTTTTCCTGTAAATTGGTTCTATTAATAAATTGTATTTCTCTATTTCTATAGACCTTCCACAGACCTTAGTGTGATAATCTATGAGATATAGATAAGATCTCACACTAAGGGCTGTGTTCACTAAATGATGTTCGGACAAACAGGCGGCTTAGTCGCTTAATTTTGACGTTTAATGTATGAAAACGTGTCTACGTCTAAACAATGTGTTTTGACCTACGGAACGTAGGATCCTAGGATCTTTGGTTTTGATATTGTATTAAAATGTAACCATCTGTTGGTGAACTCTGGTCTAAGTTGGTCTGGTTAAAGCCTGGTTAATCTGTATAATAATGCCGTATGAATTATTGGATACGGTCGGTATAGACTTCTCAGTGTACCTACAAACTACTTCTCGCCTCAATGTAACTATAAACTTAGTTTATAGTAAAAAACAAGATCCGCCAAGTGCGAGTGTAACTCGCGCGCCGAGGGTTTCAAACATTTGCCAATTATTTGGACAATCAATTTTCTGAAATATTTTAAAAAGTATGAAACTTACAGAAATTTCCAAAAGTGTTTTAAAAAGGCCGAAACGATACCTTTCATTTGATACCCCACATGGGTAGGTACCCCCTTTTTTAAAAAAATCCCTCTTTTTGACCATTTTTCAAAAACTATTATTATTACAGACTTCTCTATATTTTTCCTGTAAAATATAGATTGATATCTACAAACGCCTAATACATTGTTCATGGATCGGTCTGCAATCTTCGGAGCTATGGGGGGGGGAATGGTCAATTTTTCGTATTTTTTTGAAATATTTCAAAAAGTATGAAACTCACAGAAATTTCAAAAAGTGTTTTAAATTGGTCAAAACGATACCTTTCATTTGATACCCCACATAGGCAGGTACCCCTCCTTTTGAAAAAAAAATCCCCCCCTTTTTGACCATTTTTCAAAAACTATTATTATAACAGACTTCTCTATATTTTTCCTGTAAAATATAGATCGATATCTACAAACGCCTAGTACATTGTACGTGGATCGGTCTGCAATGATCGGAGATAGGGGGGGGGGGGGAAAGGTCAATTTTTCGACTATTTTTGAAATATTTCAAAAAGTATGAATTTTACAGAAATTTCAAAAAGTGTTTTGAAATGGTCAAAACGATACCTTTCATTTGATACCCCATTTGCCTTCCTAGGTCTCTTTTGAAATTTCAACATCAAAATTTGTACTGAAAATATTCATTTTCATTTTTCATTTATTTATATATTTTTTTCTTAAAATCAGTAATGGCGCACGAAATGTATCATTATTTCAAATTTCAAGTTAATAGCTGCAGTAGTTACTGAGATATTCAAGAAAGAGCGGGGACGGACAGAGCGAGACCATAAGGGTTTCAAAACCGATCTTTGAAACCCTAAAATTATAGCAATAATTAAATTTAGAGAAGTGAGTGCAGATTGTGGACCCCCCACTCAAAATTTGAATACTGACAACTTTCGTAACTATTTTTAGCAGAATAATGGATGGTGTGTGTAGTAATAATATTTATTTCAGAGCACAAACTGAACCTGACCCTGGCTAACTGCTCGCTCACGTTGATGAACCGCGGCAAAGAGATCATGGTGGTCACACTCACGCAGTTCCTAGCTTCACTCGAAACGCGACCCTCTGCTAAAGCTTACAAGGTAGCTATTCCATACTAGTTTTACCGTATTTATTTTTCGTCCCTTGTCTTTTACCCGCGCCACAAACCGGTTGTTGTCTGCGTGTCTATTTCTGTTTTGTGTGTGTATTTGCGTCCGTTTATTTTTATATGCCTTTCTTTGGCACTGAAAAAACCAATTAAAAACGGTTGTTCTAATTGTTTATTTAATGGTTTGAGAGTATTTTTATTAAATATCTGTCCACTGTTTAAATGTTGACGTTCAAATTATCGAGTTTCAAAAGGCTTGTCGAATTTCTATAAAGCTTGTTATTTTTGTCTCATTAGGTCTCAGCCCGTGCCGAGAACATAGTAATAGAAGGCGTGACGTCAGAGTGCGAGCTAGCGCCGCTAGTGACGTCATCTGGCTCGGGGACGGTACTGGCGCTGGACCTGGAAAAGAACCCGCACCATGTGTCAGCGGACTATGCGCTGTGTTGTCTGCTGGAACCGCTGGAACTCACATATATAGAGGTTTGTTGGTCCTATAAAAAAATCGCCACAACAGCAAACATAATGCAATTCATATTGAACCTGTGCCTTCGACACAAGACTTCTCCAAGGATCTTGTTTCTGAGGTTTCTCTTACCAGATAGGAGCGTAGGGATCGTGGAGAACAATGTCAACAACAAATCCCATAAATCAGTTCATAGGAGGTAAAAATAATATGTAAAATTTTCAATGTTTCCATAGAAACAACCTGTGCGAAGCCCCGGGAGAAACAAAAAAATTCAGGGTGTATTTTTGAGGTGGGAGTGGATGGTCAAATCCGAAAGAGTTAGAGAAAGTTTTTCACATAAATCTAAGTCATGACTCCTTGCACGACTGTGCTCTAACTCTCATGGTTTTGGGCATCCACTCCCATTTCAAAAAACCACCCTATTTAATGTGGTATATAAACCTGGGCTCAATGGTCATCTGTAAATCCTCATCATCAGCCTATATTAGTCCACTGGAGACTGGACATAGGCCTCCCCTAATGACCGCCATAGCGTCCTGTCTTCATCTGTAAATGTTCAATAATAAATATTAATTTCCAGCACGCCTTCACGGAACTAATAAACTTCTTCCAAACCCGCTCGATGTCTCCTGAAGAGCTGTCCCACGAGGTCGCGGTCGCGCTGGAGCAGGCCCAGCTGGTGGGCGCGTCCGTGGCTTGGTTCGCGGTGCACCGCCGCAAGGTGTTCCACGTGAATGTAGACGTGAAGGCGCCGTGTGTGATACTGCCGGACTACGGATGTGTGCATAAGTAAGTTGAGCGCATGGAGAGCCAGCTCTAACTTCTAAATATGATCCTACACCTAGAACCTCACTAAAATTACACTCGAAATTGTCTAGGATTTGTTTTGACGTAGACAGTTTGCGAAGAACGTAGAGCCGTGACAAGTTCTGTGAATACGGAACAAGAGATTAGTGGAGTCGACTTTATTTTCTTTTTATTAAGTTTAAGTACCTGAAAATAAAAACACTGTTTTTTAACAATCTGAAAATCATACCGTTACCGTTTAGTACCATTTCCATTTAATAATATTAATAAAAATCGTTTAATTCGGAAAGAAAATAGTTAGTTATGTAGGTAGTTAATGTGTTTACAGAACTGTTTCTGTGTAGTCCAGCCTTAATTAACAAATACACTACGTTTAAAAAACATTTTTTTTTAATTAAATATATAATATTGCTATTTATAACTTTTAAACCATTCGTTGCAAACTAGTCTTTATATACTAAGAAATAAATAAACGCATGAACACATTAAAAATATATAAAACAATTTTAAACCAAAGTCAAAATCGTAACAAAGGGAAACAAAAAATATTTTTCCACGCTGATATCTCGAGGAATTTAATAATTCAATAGGAATATTAGCATAGTAAAGAAATGGTAAAAAAAATGCATTATAACTAAACTGAAAATAGGAAGTCCATCCTCATTTGTGTCCTGGACGTGTGATTTTTTTTCAAATTTGCTCTGCGTGCTTTCTCTCCGAGCGTTAAAATGACACTAGATGAAATGGAAACCCAAACTGTCGAATAAGAAAATCCTTTGAAACAGACACTTTCAGGGTGCACATTTTGAATGTATAGGGGGCCGGCGCGGCGGATACCTTGATCGGTGTCCTCGGGCTATTCTAAATAAATAAATAATAATGGCAACTTGTCTTAGGTAGATAAATAAAATTGCTGAACTTAGGGTCACATAAAGACAGATGGTCACATAATGCAGGTTGATGAACCCCCCTCACTTCGTTGATCGGGGATAACTAGCCTTCTAAAGCTCCAGTATCAGCCAAATTGTCACATAACTTATGTTGAGACAGTGGCCCAGTTAAATCTATTCCCAAACATGAAAGAGGAATCTATTCCCAAGTTAACCGTAGGTAGGTTAAGAAGTTTGAATGTTATAATTTGTCGGACTTTCCAATCAATCTACACATACCTACTTACTTAAAAGTATTTACAATTTTTCTACCAATATGTGTAGGTCGGGTCGAGTGATGGTACTGGACATCAGCCGAATCATCGTCAAGTCTGACCTGCAGCCGACTGACTTGGCGTTAGAGGACGCCACGTGTATGGAGCTGGAGGAGAAGCTCTACGACAGGCTGCATGCCGAGCTGTCTGTCCAGGTGAGATATCTACTTTGATTTGTTCCACTAAATTAGATGCTCTAGTTATCGTCATAATCTTTATTCACCCTGAAAATCTACGGAAAAATAATTAGATACACGAGACAAGGTTATTTCTTCGACTCGAGCGTGCACTAATCCCTCTCAGGATCCTAGCAACTTGCTCGTCGTGAGTTGACTTTAGTTTTTTTTTGCTACGCTCGGAATTAAACAATTAAACATAGCAGCGCCCGTGGAAAAAGACCATCATAAGGCACTGTCTTATCCTTTTGCGCCTTCAGAGTCTTATACTTGATCTTCAGGTATTATTCTGCAACTGGGACGAGCCATGGCGCGAGTCGCGCAAACAGCCTGACTCTGAGCTCCATCTCGTGCCGAAGATCAAGATGACCGTGGTCTTCTCTAATAGCATCAAGAAGGAATACAAGCTGCTGCCGAGGTAAGAACTTACCCTTAACGTTAAAAAACAACAACAATTATTGCGGAATAGACTCTAGTTGAATTGTTATTGTTATATTTATTTTCTTGACATGGAAACAGGTCAAATGTGAAACCTAATTGTGTTATGAAATAAATGAATAACTTGTAGAACACTAACTGCTGCCCGCGGCTTCGCACGCGTTGTTTAAGGTTATTTCTATCCCATGAAAACCGATTTATGTGTGATATTTATGTGATATTTAATAAAAAGTAGCTTAATATGTTACTCTCCATCTTTTTAACTAACTCTATGCCAAAAATCAAGTGGACTGGTTGTTTAGTTAGGGCGTGAAGGAAGGACAAACAAACAAACAAACAAGCACACTTTTGCATTTATAATAGGTGTAGATAGACTACCTACAAGGTAGATTTTTTCACACGAAAATAATTAGTTTTCTCCTTTCCCAGATACAAACTAAACATATCCCTGTCAAGCCTGAAGTTCAACCTCTCGGACCGGATCATCAGCCTACTCCTAGACTTTATAGACAACCTTCCCGTGCCGGTGCCGACCACTGTCCCGCTCACACTCGCAGATTCGCAGTATGGAGATGAGACGGAAGACTCCTCTATGGAGCTGGATAGAGTGCAGGGAGATCCGGGGTATTCTGAGCTTGTGAAGCTTAGACAAGGAATTGTGGCGGCTTATTTGAGTAGGAATAAGTAAGTTTGTTTGAAGTCATATTTTATGATGCTATATACTTTTTTGTATCCAACACAACCGGTGCAACTCACACGAGGTCACCCGACGACAGGTTTAGATCGCAGAAAACCGTAGGCTTTGCCCTAGACTACCTATCTAACAATTTGTTACTTTTGTACCTAATCCTGTGGGTCAGCGACAAATATATTTCATTTCATTAAAAATTCCAGTATCGATATGATGATATTTATTCCAGGGCATCAGAGACTACCACCGACTCCTCAGTCCACCACCACCAGCTGACAGCACCAGGTTTCGCTGGCTCTGAGCATTCTGATGAAGAGCTGGAACTGTTCGCTCGCAGCGTGGACCTGCCAGGGTTCGAAGACAACGTGTCTCCCAGCAATACTATCAACACTCTGCTAAGGTTCATTATTGGTGAGAATCAGAGTCATCCCAGTTGACGGTATCAGACCAGCCCATGATATGATTTGCGGCTCACTCCCAATCTGCTTCCATTTGGTGCTCGAACGATACATGTGTCGTCAGTATGCCAGAGTCGCTCAGGGACTCAAATTGGGTCTCAACACTCTGGGAATTCTCGCAAGAAGCGCTGAATTTCCAGAGATTTGCTTCTGTTTTTTGGCTCAACTAAAACCGGGCCTCTTCAGGACCGCGAAAGTGTCTTTTAGGCATTCCAGATACGTCTTCGGTCGTCGTCACTTACCATCACATGAGATTGTATCCAAATGAAGACAATAACACAAAAAAATGTTTGCACCACGTCAATTTAGCGGCACTGGGGGTGGTCGTCTGGTCCTAACCTTGTTCTTGACGTCCCGATGATCAACCATTTTCCTTACGTTAATAACATTGAAATGAAACAGCCATCTCTTCCTCACAGGTGACATAGTAATCAACCTCTCCCGCTCCACCGATCAGGTGGACAAACCCTACGTCAGTCTGTCCATGTCCAAGCTGTGCCTGGATGTGGCTCTGATGGCGTTCGGTCCGGCCGTGCAGCTGTCTGTGGGCGGACTGCAGCTGGTGGACAAGCAGCATCGCAGCAGCTCAGGGCAGGCTCTGGAGCTGCTACACAGTCAGGGGGAGCTCCTGAATCTGCTCTATAGGAAGGTTAGTTGAATCGAGGTCGAAACATCGCGAAGGCGAGACCGCGACTATCAGGTGGGATACAGATGCTGGGTGGGTCCTGGTTCGGTTTCTTTTAGTGCGGCTCGCGCCTAAGGCGAATCAAAGTAGTCTGTTATGTAAGAGACTTGCATTGAAGTAGGTGTTTAGCATCCAGCTTCAGAGACGCCTCTATACTCTCTACCTACATGATTTCCAAAATACACATCTGAAGTATGTCACTGGCATTCAAATGTATTCAAAACAAAGATATCGGAATTAGGGCGTTCAATGAGACTAGGCGTACTGAGACGACTAGACGTAGCATTTCTCTTAGAAGTGATTTGGCCGGCCTTCGGCTCTTGACTAGCGATCACGATACACTGCCATCAAAAGAGTGGTCGATACACTCTTGTTGCCTTATTGTCATCGACAACGTTTTTATGATCAGACTGCCAAACACCCTCATTGAAATGATAAACTTCGACGCCATGTTTGCAGGTGCGAGCGGACTGCCCGGAGTTCCGGTCGCATTTCCACTCCGTGGAACAGTCGCTGGTCATGGACGTGGGAGGCCTAGCGCTCAGTCTGCACGTGCCTGCGCTCACCACCCTGGCTAACTACCACCTCTACATCACCACCAAGTTAGTACTACATACATCACCACATTGTATTTTTCCTCTCGCCGCTGACATACCACAGGAGGCGACTTACTTTCGCGCGAGCAAAAACACAAGCGAAACTACCATTTGTAACCATTATATCTAATCTCACATAGTTTTTACATCCTCTCCAAAGCTGGCAACTTTTTTATTGTCAATAGAACTTCATTTGGCCACAATCTCACCTCAAGGAAAGTGAAGATGTGGCCAACGAACAATTTTATTAAGAAGGTCTAGAAGATGCCTATTCACTCTTCCTCCTCGATTTACTGTTTTTGACTTTTTCCTCAGGATCCAAAACCGTCACGCGATAAACTTGAAGAGCGTGGTTCTGCCTAAAACCCGTAACCTGTGGCACTACGTGATGAGGCCGGAAGCAGATCCGCCCGTGCCTTCCGGAGCCACCAAATTCAGCTATTCTGTCAGGTATACACCTCTTCAGTAAACGACCTCAAAATTCAAAGCCTACATATATACAGAAAAAAACCCAGAACTGTTACAATATAATTGCAAATCATGCCAAAACTGGTAGTGGCCTTAATGACTTACGGACCTTAATCTTCCGACTGCGCCAAATACGTCGGAATTTCTGAGAAAATCTGGGGCTCTTATTTACTATTCCTACGACTCTTTGATCCCAAATTATTTCATGGCTTGCCATAAGAGAAGATACCATATCAGAGCTCTAGATTTTTCAATACAATTTAAATTATCTAATAGACGGCTAACAATTTTTTCCCACAGGGTATCATCAATATCACTAAAGCTGTGCCACAGCGACTTCTCAATGCTAGAGCTTCGCCTCGGTGCTTTGGAGAGCGACTGCGTGTTCCGCGCCAACGACAGAATGACTCTCAAACTGTTCCTGAGCTCGCTGCAGCTCGACGACCTGGGAGAGGCCACTCTCTATCCTAAGGTGACCTTATAGTTCACTTTACAAAATATAGTTTAAACTATTGTTAAAACGGCTGTGTCGTCGTGGCGTAGGACGCTATACGTCGAACTCAACCCGTGGATGTGGTAAGAGCAGACTTAGGGAACCTACCTGAGGAAGGGCAGCAGGTTCCTTCTGTGTATTTTTAACACCTGCTCTTACTATCCGCCGTGTTGATTGCAGCTAAACCCAGGGGGGTAAAGTAGCCCATGTCACAGCTGGTCTTGCCTCCCTCCAAGAAGGGTCTTTGAGGGCAAGTTCAACTGTGGATATATGTATGCTGATTAATATATTAAATTAAAAAAATAGGGACGACGACGACCTAGGGACTCCAGCGCCGACTCTCCAACTACAGGGGAAACATTGAG
This sequence comes from Eupithecia vulgata, assembly GCA_946478455.1. NCBI lineage: Eukaryota > Metazoa > Arthropoda > Insecta > Lepidoptera > Geometridae > Eupithecia > Eupithecia vulgata. Next base: position 1,319,374 of record OX297869.1, on the reverse strand, counting down.
TTTATCGAAACCTGTTCAAATATTAAGTCACATTTAGTTCCTTTAACGAGATTAGGTTTTTGTAAGTAAACCCTCGCACTCGGGCGAGGGTTTACTTACAAAAACCTAAGAGGAGATCCAAATCTTGAGGAGCAACAATAGAGCTTTGGAGAGCGACTGCGTATTCCTCGTCACCTACAAAATGACGTTGGGGGGAAAAGCCACGCTCTACTCTTACTGTTAACTTTCTCAGTTACCAACTTTGCAGGTCCCTAACATCTTAAAACTTTTAGCTTTTTTTTAGTTTTCCATTGATTTTCCGGGTTAAACGTAACCTTACCCTTCTAGGATACATCTGTCCACGCAGGTCCGTGTTCTATCGAGGTTTCATCACGAAAAGGTGACATTTGCTTTCATATGATACGTATAATACCGATGTGGCGCGGCGGGCGAAGGTCCGCCTGCAAGAGGTAGCGGTGTTCGATTCCCACCTTGGAACTCAAATGTTTGTTGTTCTGGGCTTTATGCACAATAAAAAAGTCCATCTATGTAATGTTTTCTATTAAGTATATAAGTCATCACAACACAAGCTCTGCTAACTTGGGGCTGTATGATGGTGCGTGAATTGCCCAGCATTAAGATAGATTTGTAATATACTATGAATTTGCAGCTGGTGTGGCCGGACGAAGACAAGGTCATAGAGCTCAAATACGTGCGCTGCGCGCCGCGCGTCTACGGCGAAACGTCTGAGCTGAAGGCTCACGGGGAACTGCGCCTGTACGTGGGGCGTCTGCACTGCGTGTGTAGCACGGACCTGCTACATACTACACAGGTAAATACTGACCCGATACTGTTTATGGATCTACTTCATACCACAGGTCCGGTTTGGAGTAATAACCCTGGTTATTACTCCAAACCGGACCAAGTGCCCCAACGCCACTTGCGTGGGTGCCTATGCGAGAGCAAGCCACGCATGTAGCTATGACGTCTCGTGTTCCTGCGCAGCGTGGGGTTGTCCCATGGATCCGGCTTAGAATTTGCACCAGCCCAACTCTTCTCAAGGGTGTCGAAAGAGGCGATTTAAGGGACATACACCGGGGGCGGGCAGCAGCGCCTCTTGCAGAAAAGATCTACCACCGAACTGCGATCTCTTACCAGCATGCCCAGCGACGGGATTATGGGCATTTCCCCCCAATGAGATAAAAGCCAATAAGTCGATTATCAGGGGGATACCTGCGTCCATCAGTGGACCATTATAAGCTGTTGAGATTGAGGTGGGGTTGTATTGTAGTGGACGTTATCACATACAATTTGTTGCAAAGCGAAGCTAGACACGTGTGTCGCGATGGGGCAGCGGCTTAAGCCTCTGACACGAGTCTGGCTCAAGACATCGGTTCTAAACTGTATCTTGCTCGTTGCGCTGAGTTCACGGAGATCGATTTACACCTCGTCACTTCAGCAGCAATAGGTATCTGGGGCCACACCTGGTTACGGGCCAATGTTTTTCCCTTCTACAACCTCTTGAAAGCAGTCAAGAGGTCGTAATGAAACAATGCATTTTGGGTCATCGTATCACCCGAAAGATGTTAACTCCTGGACATAGTCCTCTTTCAAAGACCGCCGTAGGGACCGGTCCAGCACCAGTGCACTACCCTCATTTACATTTTCGTGGAAAGGCTGGTGGGACTCTATCTTACCAGTTCTAGCTGTGGCGAAGGTGTCCTGTGGCCCAAGAACCTTATGTTTTGTGGATCACGTTGAAAACACCAGGAGTATGTTGTGCGAGTTTATTCTTATGATAAATTACATCACAGCACGTCAATTTATTATCAGTAAGTTACTTATGCTTACTTAAATACGGGGCACTTGAGAATCTGACAGCACGATGTTATCTCTAAGTTCAATCATTACGGAAGAGACCATTGTAAAAAGGAAGTTACGGACGAACGCGGATATGACGCAATAGCTGTGAGACAACCAATTTGATTTTGGTGATTAGCAAACGTCACATTTTAAAAATTTTATCTAAATAAACTCATATTTAGCTTTTTGCTTTATAGTGCGTTACTCGCACTGGGCAAATGTTCTATTTCGGCAGGAAACTCATATTTCTTAAAATTACCTTGTATTTTTCAGCAATTCCTGGAGCCATTAATCCCCGCATCGGTGGCGCAGGGTGCTTCGCTGGCGGCCGAGCGCGCCGCCTCGGAACACTCGCAGCACCTGTACAAACGGAGCACACGACTCAATCTCGTCATAGAGGTATACTGCTCACAACTTTACTTGACTTATAAATAAAATGTTGAGTCGCCTTGCTGGTCACATCGCTAATGCGCCTCTTGACAGCTACCCCAGAAATTGGTAAATTCGCCTTTAACCCGGATGAGTTAAAGGCGAATGTGCCTAATCTGGGTCCTGCCACCTATTTTTTAAGTTTTTAGGTTTTGTTCTACGAGTGCCTACTATTTAGTTTACAGCATTGTTAAAACATTTGATTGTTTTGTACAGATTCATGCCCCCGTGCTACTGTTACCACAGAAACCGTCATCACCCAATTTGTTGGTTCTAAATATGGGTAAGTTGAGTTGCCAAAAGAACTCGTATAGGTACTCAAAGTCGTACTCTACTTTTATAGTGCTTATGCTTACCCCTTACCCGCACTCTGGGTATCAGAAAATTAAATAAGTCAAAAAATTACGATATTGGCGGGACTCGAACCCGCAGTACGGTTTTGCTCTAACCAACTAGGTAAGCTACGAAATCACATCTGACTGAACTCTAAAATTTCGGACGTATCGCCTGTTAAGGCGGGTTCCAAGTCGCGCCGAAATCGTAAATTTTTGAGAACTTATTTCATTTTCAACGTCTACAAAACTAATCAAAAGCTATAAAAAGTTTCTTATTTTAATGGTAGTTATAATGATGCAAAACTTTGATCTCCTTGCTAAGATACGCACGAGGCGCGTCTCCCGGGAGCCGTTGGGAATACTTTTCGTGAGACTTTGTGAATGGGCACATGTCACGCGAGACTTTGGGAATCTCGTTATTGTTCACATCATCGTCCCCTTCGGCGTACGCATCTCTGAATGTATTTGTGTTCCCCAGGTGATCTGCTGATAGAGAACTTCTTCAAACAACTGAGCTCCCAAGACTCCTCGAGTCCACTGAACGCTCCCATCATAGACAATATCCTGGTGAAGCTTAAGGACATCACCTTCGCCCGGGCTGTGATGACGCTGGCTGGCACTTTGGAAGTACAGGTAAACTACGATAAGATATCTGGCTTTTGTGACCTATATGTACCTATATGCAGGATGTTTTACAAATGAAGAACCAAACTTTAAAAGGGTACAGCTTTAATCACAGAAAAGGGAAATATATTTAAAAAAACCCGACTTAAACTTAATTTACCACTGGACTGATGCATGTGCTTATTTATTGTCATTCAAAAAAATATAATAAGTGTTGGTTACTTATCCCTTTTGAAACACAATAAAACACCTTCGTCGCGGGACGACCCGGAATATCATGGGAGTGGGCGACGCGCGGTGGGATGTACCACATATATATTTTCCTGGGTTCTATGATAATAAAACAGATGCTTCAGTTATTGTCTAGTCTAATGATCACATTTTTTTTCGAAAACCAAGTCTGATACTTTTTATATTTTTCCGTGTTCTGCTATACCCTGTATATGATAGGTGATTAGTTACCTAACGATCAGCTATCTTATCGGCCAAGGCATCCGACTGAATGCCGCTGTTTTCTTTAACTAGGTGTGGAATTTTATTCCAATGTTTTCCAGGAGCCTATCCTAGAGCCAATCTGCATTCGCTGCGACATAAAGCGCTGCGTCAGCTACCAACAAGCGTGCTCCAGCGCCAGGGAGCTGCTGGCCATCGGCGCCGACGTCAGCGTGGACGCGGTCAGCATCAACCTGGGACAGAAGGATCTGGCGACCATCCTCGCGGTCTGGGCGGATAACCTTAGTTTGGACCATTTTATAGGTGACAGATAAATTACTATCCTGCAGTGTCTTTCTATAGCAATCCAGCGTTCAGATGTCGCACTAAAATTATTATAAGAATAGTGGACAATTGGTACAGCACTATCTCCGTGATCTATACCCACGCGTAGCAGAGCTTTTTTTATGGGTACTAGAAAACTGATATAATACAATACACAGATAGTTTTTTTTAATAAACATAGAAAACAACCAGAACACTGAACAAATATAATATATTTGTTCAGTGTTCTGGTTGTTTTCGACGATCTGCATATTATGCAGATCGTTCAAACATTTGTCCCGAGGCGGGAATCGAACCCGCAACCTCCTGCATCGCAGGCGGACCTTCGCTCGCCATTCCACATCGCCTACAAAAAGCATTGTATATAGTGAGCATTTTCTATGTATAATATAAAAAGATCTATTTAGGTATATTTATTTATTTATTTATTATTTATTTAAATATGGTATGTTTCTTTTGGACCTAAATTTAATCGTATCAAGTATCTTGCAGATCGTCACCTCAACTGGCCACAGGGTAGGTAGGTTAGCGTAGTAATCGAGCAAAATTACATTGTAACTAACATGTTTTATGGTTCTGTTCCAGGTAGCATAGTCCCCACCTCGCCGGTGGAAGTTCCTCAGACGGACGCCTCAGTGAGGAAGTTGCAAGCGTTCTTCGCGCAAGGAGAGCCGGTTAGAAAGGAAGCAGCTGTCAGGTGAATATTGGAAAAGAACTCGATCACCTGTAGGAACTGTTCAACATTCCAGAATTTGTATTAAAATAAAAATTAAGGACTTTCGCAGTGATTGTGAGTGAACTCCAGGTGATTGTATCTAAGTCTGCTTTCTTTTGAGATATTATGCGTTGCTGCATTGTGTCCTGATGTTTCACTGATGAACACGTAGGTATGGTGCAAGTGCGCCTCACCCTTATTTGCGCTCTAAAATCGAAAATCTTTGGGACCTCTACAACTCTAGCGTCGTTTGCTCCACCTACAAAGGAAACATAGAAGTTATCCAAACCTGCTCAATGACAATACCAAAAATGTTTGACGTTCCTCTCATAACGATCGAAATAAAAAGGACAGCATCATTTTTAGTGCTGTCAGATTAGTATATATTATTTTTGACGACATTTGAATTGATTGTAGCGGTTGCGGAGAGTGGAATCATGGAGGTGCCTTCCTGCTTGGATTGCTACTTGGGCGTCGTTTGAGGAAGGCCTCTGTTCAGCTTATAGCCACTTGACGAAATCACTACATAAAATTTGGTCCCAGAATTTTCATAATTTGTTTCTAATCCAGGTTCACTCTCGAAGGCGTAACCCTACGTCTCTTCTCCGACATAGACGAAGTCCTATCCTCCCCGGTCCGTGACGTCAACAACGGCCTCGCGCGCCTCTCGGCCGGGGAGGCGTCTGTCCACCTTGACTGCTTCTCCGACGGAAGCCTGGAGCTGCGGGCCAGCCTCGTCAGTCTGCTCATAGACGACATCAGGACTGAGCCAAATGTCTTCATTAAGAGGTAAAAATAATATATAGGAAATCGGATGTGTCATGGTCGCAGGCGCAGTGGAGTAGGTGCGTGAAGAGAAACGTCTTGTTCGTGCTAGAGTTATAGAGATCGGTAGTGCACGTTCTTACGTACAGCACTGATCTTATTGTGTGCGCGTGGCGACCTTGCGGCATGATAAATTAGGTTCCGAATGCGTCGTGCAGCGCGCGATTGCAGCACCATTTACACCAGCAATATAGCACACTGCATGTAGGTACTTACCTAATAATTGAATAATGGCTTCCGCCTTGCCATAATAAAATTCAACAAGTACCTAGTTAAGTAAAATAGCAGCATTCAATCAGGAGGAGTCTCTTATGATGCATTTAATTCATAATCACAATAAGCACATGTCGGTACACTGCAGGACGGCGGGCACGGCGGCCTCCCCTAATGATCGCCTCGCATTCTGTCTTCATTTAGCATTTCGCAGCAGTCTTTAACAGAACACCACAGAGTGTCCTGGCCCGCTATACTACGAGACACATTTTGTTGACACTATAATTTCTTTCCAGAATCTTCGAGTCTCAAGGCGGTTCCCGATGCGAAACCGTCGGTATCTCAGTTCGTAGGCCTCCACTAATCGACGCTCATCTTCGGGTCACGGGGGCGAAGGCCCGCCAACTGGATGTGAGAGTCGACAGGACGCGTCTGAACCTGTCTCTGCCTTTCTTCCTCACTCTGGCGAGGTGTCTGCTGGATGCTATGCCCGGTGAGACTCGGAGACTACTGTTTATTAGCACTTCTTCAGAAGGTTTTAAAATGTTAAGTGTCTTATTAAGACACACAATAGCATCTTCAATTGCCAACAGAAACTGATGTGTACTGACATAAGTGTCATAATTATAAGTAGAACGTCTTTCTACTGTACGCAGTACGCAGATCAGAAAATTTAAGTCATTTGTCGAGTTATGCGTTCCAAAACTTGTTTATCATAGGAGCATCAACCCCAAAAAGTTATAGCCTTCGACATAATGTGTCACCACCATCTTGTGTCTACCCTGCCTCCACCTTCATCCAAATAGTGCAACGACTTGTTGTCAATCTTAAGTCGTTTGACTTCATCCTTCCACCCGCAGTATCTGGACCAAACCTGATAAAGTGTTTCGTTGTTGAACCAGGAGAGAAGATGTTGGAAGGCGGAGTGGTTAACCACGGCTACGTGGGGGAGAGTGGTCGTGGAGCCGCCACTCGTCTTCACAGCGCCAGCGACTCCACGAGCGGATACTACTCCACAGGTACTCTCTTAGTTTTGCCACAGCAAGTACCCAAGTAAAATGGGATGGAGAAAAGAGTTTCTGCACTCAACCATTATATATCTGGATCAAAAAATCAGGCAGGATGTATCATCGACGCAACATCAGCGGACTACGTGGAACGTCTTGTATTTGAAACTAGTGGTCCGCCCTGACTTCGCACGGCGATATTCTATAGCCTATGTTCATCAGGGATAATGTAAGATTCTAATGGTGAAAGAATTTTTAAAATCGTTCCAGAAGTTTCTGAGACTATTCCATTAAAAAATTAGGATCGACTATCTGATAGCGTAGCCTTAACAAATCATTTTCTTGTCCAGGTAACTCGGTATCAGAAGAATCTCCGAACGTGGCCATCTCCATCCAATTCCGTCAGCCGGAGGTGATGTGTTTCGCGGCCTCCGGGAAGGCAGACGGACATGCCTTGCTGCTGCGGACCGAGCTGTTGGTGGACTACTCTTGGCATGGAGGCACGGAGAGCCTGGTCGTCTCGCTAGCTGGACTGCAGGTAACAGTACAGTAACCAGTACAGTCAGCCGGAAATGTCTTGCTGCTGCGGACCGGGCTGCTGGTAGACTGGAAAGACAGTTCCGTATGAACAATTTATTCTAAACGTGTTGATTTAAAGATTTTTTTTGTCCACAGGTGATGTCCAAGCTCCAGTCCAAGCTGAAAAACCTCCCCCCACAGCTGGTGCTGAAGCCCTGTGACATAGAGTTCTCGAAATCCTTCAAGAACTTTGACGAAGGCGTGCGGGTCAAGGCGTCCGTCTCGGAGATAGAATTACATATCGCTGCCACTACTATACACACTGTTACAGGTAAGTACCTGTTTAATGAACCGGCTTTTATGTCTTACTCAATCATAAACAAATAAATGAATATTGTCGGACAATCCACACACCATCAAATTTCCGTATTTATAATATTAGTGTGTTGGTTTTGATGATTTATTTTATTTTTTTATTATGTTTTTTCTTTTATTATTGTCGGGTGATATAAATATTAACATTTATTATATTTTATATATAAAAAATTAAATATTATTGACACCACCATCACGTACGGTGTGGAGCTTTGGGCGCGCGCTGCTGACGTTAACCGAGTCTTCATCATGCAGAAGCGCGCAGTGCGCGCCATAGTTCGTGTGCCGGACGACGTGTCATGCCGCGAGTATTTTAAAGAGTTAAGAATAATGACGCTCGCCTGCGAACTAATCTACCAAGTGGCGACATTTGCCCATAGAAACATAGATGACTTGAAGCGTAGAGGCTTAAACACCTCCCGGGCTCTCCGCAGCAACAAGCTAGCCCACCTCTTGGTCGCCCCACTCATAAGCTGCGCAAATCGGAGAGGTCCGTGTACGTCATGGGTCCCTCCCTCTGTATATAACAGGCTGCCGGACACAATCAGAAGGGATGCAACCTCCAAATCAAGGCTACGTAAGTGGCTCCTAGAAACTCGTTCTACTCTATAAAAGAGTTTACGAGCTACCAATCTGTTAGGTTAGGTTATTAATTATTATTAATTATTATTGATTACATGTAGGTATACCAAAATTGTGCAAAACTAGTAAATTTTTATATTATATTATGTTTGCTTTTGTTATGATATGACTCAAATATAAATTATTGTTTTTATAAATTATTTACTGTGGAAATACTTGAAATCCGTTTCTAGTTTTTTCAAAACAGACATTAAGACAAAAAGAACGAAATTGTGATCATTGTTACGTCATACTGCTATTGCTCAGCAACCCGACGTCGTCGGCCATTTCTCGCCTAGCATCGGTCATCGATTACAAATTGTTCACTTTAACACTCGAATTATTTAAAACTAGAGTCATCATACGGAAGCTAGTGCATACTCCTATCTTCCTTGAGTGCAGCTCTGGCTTTTTTGCCTATAATATGAGATCTTGTGTGCAAGACACCAGCGAGCGATGGCTTACGTGAGCATTTGTCTCTTTTCAGATATCCTCGACGAGATCCAATCAGAAATCATGATGATCCCCGAAGAAAGAGAACCATTCAACTTCCTCAATCCACGCGTGGACAAACTGGAGGAGGACCTCTGGTCTCCCAAGAAGATAACTCCTATGGCGACCGTTCAGCACGAAGACACCTACCAGCCGAGATACCCGAGTGGCAGGCCGACGGAGACGCTGGAGGTGATGGTTCCTGCAGTGAGGATCATATTCGAGATGGAGCAGACGGTCAGGATCCCGGTGCTGATGATGAAGGTCAGACAAATAAATACCTATTTTTGATGAATGAGAGGCCTTTGTATTATTAATTTATTTAATCAGTAAATAGGTAAAAAAAATACGGAATATCGAATAGTTTCAGATTTGTCCATCCACTCCCATCTCAAAAAGCCGCCCTGCATAATTATGTTTCGCGTTATGTAGAGGTATTAATAGTAGAATAAGGAAATAAGTAAGAACGCAGTCAATAGACAGCAACCAACATTTTGTGTCAACACAAACCCTCTTACCTCACCTCCTCACTTCAACCGCCTACAATGGTCCACTGCTGGACGCAGGCCTCCCCCTGATGATCGCCATATTAAAAACCCTCTAAAGTTTTACAAATAAATGTGCCTAGCTAGGCTAGGGTTAGAGAGACAATGGTGTCTGGCACAAAGACAACTCTGACGCTTTTTGTTACGCTGGTACTCGTACCTACGTAGAAAACGTAAACTCTCTTCTACCTAACCTATCCTTGTCCAACCCTTGGATATTTATAATTGAATGAAACTTTGCAATAGGAGCTAATTTCTCCACAGTTTACAATAGAGACCACCCTCCACGACTGGTCGCAAAAGCTCCACGGCACGGGCCTGCTGACAGCGCAGGCCTCCGTGTACAACGAGCGGGTGGACGCCTGGGAGCCCCTAGTGGAACCACTCGTCATCAACGAGAATGTCTTCCGGCCGTGGGAGGTCTCTGCTACCGTCTTTCAGGTAATGCTTGAGATTTATATATATTTGTATCCTGAATGGAAACAGGAATGGTTAAAAAACATTTGGTAAGTATATTATAAATTCGCAGAGAATGTCGAATGTCGTCGTGAAATGTCTATGACTGTGGTATCAGTTCTCGGTTTCGGACGACCTCAGTGGCGCAGCGGGCGAGAGTCTGCCTGCGACGCAAGAGGTTGCGGGTTCGATCCCCGCCTCGGAACAAATTTATGTACGATCTGCAGAAATTTGTTCCGTTGGTCTGGGTGTTTTCTATGTATAATAAAAAATATCTATCTATGTAATGTATAATATTACGTATATCAGTTATCTAGTACCCATAACACAAGCTCTGCTTAGCTTGGGGCTAGATAATGCTGTGTGAATTGTCTAGCATTATTTATTATTTATTTCTTTCCGCCCTTTCCATTACCTACCCGAAAAATCACTACCAAAATAAACAATGCTGACTTGTTACAGCAGCATCGCTAAGTGATTATTTCGTAAGCTTAACGAAATAAAGCTATTGATTTCTGATTTCATTATCTACCCTAAAGTAAGCAATGTATTTGAAAGGTTTAGTTATCTCCCTTTCACTTACATAGACAACCAGATTAGCGCTTTAGCATGTTCTGTTCTACCATAGCAAATACTAAATGAGTATTAGGCACCAACTTTGCCAGTATTTGATACAAGACTATATTTTATTCCTGGCCTAGTGCAAAATTATGGAGCGATCCGTTCCGTAGTTAAGGCGTGAAGCTGTAACAAACATCCAAACTTTCGCATTTATAATATTGATGTGATGTGATGTGATTACTTTTAGCATTATTTTTTTATTATCAGTGAAACATTTTCTCCGCAGGATAAAGCCTACTCCATGTCAACGCGCTTAGAAACAACCAATCAACCAGAAACCGAAGCTGATTCCTCCATAACCTCAGAATCCAAGAAGCGGCGGAAACGAAACGAGTTCGAATCGGAAACGTCAGCAGACGAATGTGATACCGACAACGAAATGACGTTCATACGGAACCCTAATGGAGGGGAGAGTCGGAACTGTAATATGGAGTTCGGGGGGAACATGGCATTTTTGGGGAATTTGGAGAATGATGAGTCGGACTCGGAGAATGAGAATGGACTGATGGATAAACTGGCAACCGCGATCGGACATTTGTTTACTGAGTAAGTATAAAAACGATTGGAGGAGTCTATTACGACCTCTGTGACGCGGTGGGCGAAGGTCTGCATGCGACGCAGGAGGTTGCGGGTACGATTCCCGGAAACGGAACAAATGTGTGTACGATTTGCAGACATTTGTTCAGGGTGTTTTGGTCGTTTTCTATGTATAATAAAAAATATGTATTGTATATCAGTCTAGTGTAGTGTGAGTATCTTATGTAGGTATATCAGTTATCTAGTACCCATAAAACAAGCTCTGCTTAGCTCGGGGCTAGATAATGCTGTGTGAATTGTCCAGCATTATTTATTTATTAACATTAAAAGGTAGTGCAATGTAAACAAGCATCTACTCGTCAATCGCTAAAGCGAGTAATAAAGTGGCGTTACGTTAACGACATATCATGAATTGTTACTAATGTAAACGAGAAGTTACATTTTATAAATTATCTACCATTAAATCTAATGAGAGCTGTTTATTTCCCAGTGAATCAAGCTGTGAAGAGCTAAGCAATGGTGAAGATTCCTCAGCGCCTCAGAGCGATGGTGACGCTGATGATGAAGACAACGAGAAGGCGGTCACCTTCGTGGATGGAGGCAAGAAGGACCAGGAACATAAGACTGTCACCTTGCAGGTAAGTGTTATGTAACAGCGAGTCAAGAGTGAATATTCCTCTGTGCCTCAGAGCGACAGCGACGTTAATGATGAAGACAACGAGAAGGCGGTGACCTTCGTAGAAGGAGTTAAGAAGAACCTGGAACTAAATAAAATAAATAAATAAAAATAAAATAATTTATTAAAAATATCTTAGAATAACGGATAACAAAGAAGTACATATTCTCATCATCAGCCTACATCAGTCCACTGCTGGACATAGGCCTCCCCTAATGAGCGCCATAGCGCCCTGTCTTCAGCTTGCCGCATCCAGCATCTGCCAGCAGTCTTTCGCAAATCGTTATCCCATCTGGTCGGAGGGCGTCCTACAGTACGTTTGCCGAGTCGCGGTCTCCACTCAAGAACACGTTTACCCCAGCGGTTGTCGGTTCTTCTCGAGATATGGCCAGCCCACTGCCACTCCAGCTTGCTAATCCTTTGAGCTATGTCGATAACCTTGGTTCTCTGTCGGATGTATTCGTTGCGAATCCTATCCTTCAGAGAAACACCGAGCATAGCTCTCTCCATAGCTCGCTGGGCGACTTTAAACTGGTGGACCAGCCCTACCGTGAGTGTCCACGTCTCAGCTCCGTAGGTCATGACGGGTAGGACGCACTGATTGAAAACTTTCGTTTTCAAGCATTGCGGTATGGATGACGAGAAGACTCGACGTAGTTTTCCAAACGCTGCCCAACCTAGCTGGATCCTCTTGGCCTCCTTCTCGAAATTGTTTTTACCCAACTGCAGAATCTGCCCAAGGTAAGTGTACTCGGAAACAATTTCGAGAAGGTGGCCATGTACGACGATCGGTCCCGGATCAATGTGGCCATTGATCATGACCTTGGTTTTATCCAAGTTCATGCCAAGACCGATGCGTCGTGAGGCTGAAGCTAGGCCGTCCAGCATCCGGTTAAGCTCCTCCAGCGATTCCGCCATTAAGACTATGTCATCAGTGAATCGCAGGTGTGAGATGTAATCGCCGTTTATGTTGATGCCCTTACCTTTCCAGTCCAGCGTCTTAAACACATCTTCCAACGCGCTTGTGAACAGTTTCGGGGATATAACATCCCCCTGTCTCACAACTCTGCGCAGTTGAATGGGTTTGGACTGCTGGCCCTGTACTTGGACACTCATGGTCGCACACATATTCACGTTCTAATGGAATTAAACAATGTGTGAAGTATGTGAAAGAAAAAATAAAAGGATGGAGAGTTAATACTTTATGTGTATAAAGGTTCGAAGGTTCGAAAGTGGCTGCTTAAATTGGACTATGACGCCACTGAGAGACTTTTTTTGATTTTTTTGTATATATTTTTTCCACTACCACCCTTACTCACCCTTACCACGTCTCCCGAATTCACGACCCCATCTCCCCTATCCTTCCCACCCTTAAGTCGTGTTCTGTCATCAAAATATTCTTTTATTGATTTTTCATTAGATTGTCTTATTGTACTTCTAAACTATTGCTGTAAATGTACTAATAAAAAAAAAAAAAAAACAAGTAATAAAATAAGTAACGTGAGTAAGTTGATACCGCGACTCGGCACCGTATAATAGAAGGGCCGGTGTCAACCTTGCCATATACGACTGTTTGCGAGAGACGAATGCTGTAGATATGCGCCAAACATATGTTTCGAGGTAGGTCGGCCGATCAAAACCAATTGCTTATTAAAATTAGGTAGGTATCTTTTTCTCTGGTAATATATTTTTGTCCGATGCCTTGAGTTATTAATTAACTTTTTATTTCTGTTTCTAGGAGCCAATCCGCGGCGACAGCGTAGACTCAGGGTTAGAAACAGACACGACCATCGAACGACTCTGCACTTACGTAATGCTGGAGGCACGAGACGTGTTAAACGTTACCATAACGCCGTGCGCAGCGAGAGTGTTGTTAGCACTTCACAACGCCGCTAGCGACAGAACCGCCGCCGTTAGTGCTATAGTCACAGCACAGAGTGGACTACAACTCATCAATGATATTGGTAAGCCACGAGATGGTCATGAAAAGTGTTAACTCACTGGAGAGCTGAAAACTAACCTCACAAAGACTGCAGGAAGATACTGGGTACGCTAAGCTGAATACAGGGCAAAATGGCGCTCACTTTGGAGGCCTATGTCCAGGAGCGAATTTATGACTGATGATACGACCGGAATCGAATGCGCCACCGTCGTTAACGATAGAGTAAATCCTGAACTTTACTATTGGAGATCCGGTGGAGTTGATTTGTATAGGCCCTTAACAACCCTATTGTGTCGTTGATGTCTCAGGCGAACCCCGCGCCCACTGCGTGACAGAGGTGGTTAAGGATGTTTTAGTAGCTTTATCTCAATCGCTACGCCCCACCACCAAGCCTACCGAGACGAACACACTAAAATAGTGTACATTACAGACTCATAGTTTAGTTTAGTCCTTTTCTAGTCCAAGATTTAAAGACTAGTACTAGGGTAGCATGAACATGAAGGAACTTCTAGGTAATCAACTCTTAGGCACGTACTAAGAAACATTGCTCAGTCATCAATCTATGCTTGAGTAACACTTCTGCTATAGAAAAACGTTACTCAAGCGTAGATTGATAACTGAGCAAGCTTTTATAATACGGAGTAAGTAATGTTATGAAATGTCTAGGGCCGGGCTCCACCGTCCATTTGAAGACGAAGGCAGAGACCGACCTCGCGGGCAACGACCGGGTTATAGCTATAGCGGACTATGATGTGGACACCAGCAGACCGAGCACTCCAGGTAAAAACAATCTAAAGAATAAAGCCTCCACTGCATCATATACACGTCCAGTGCTGAACGTACCGTGGCTTCCCATAACAATAAATAAATAATGCTGGACAATTCACACAATGGAGGTTTGATTATTATGAGTGCATGTGACTTCAAATAGTTTTTTTTATTTGTTTTCTCTATTGATATAGAAATATATCGTTATTTAAATTTGTATTTTTTATGTTTTAATTGTGAAAATTTATTATTGAATAGTAGTCATTTAAAGACTATATCGCAAGATTTCTAAATAATCACCGTTCACCGTATCTTCATGAAGCTTTAGCGGGATATCTTTTTTCAAGAAAGAAAAAATAAACTAAATTTTTATTTTACACAACACACAATCAACAAACATGATGGTTGCTATGCTCATATTGCTTTCTTATTTAAAATTTAAACTATCATAGTTAATGGCCAAGATTCGTTTGGTAGGTTCCCTTAGTCATCTCTTACGACATCCATCGCCTAGTTGGGAGAGGTCGATTCTTACAGTGCCACGGCTGATGATGATAATGTATTGATGAATTGACAACATGATATAATTTCCAGGATGTGACACGTCAGTCGGAGACCTGCTAGATGAGGCTGGAGAGAAACCCAAACAGGAGATGACTGATATTAGCGACGAATGGGATTGGTGAGTCCAAATTTTGAATCAAAAAAGCTTGCTTGTTTTCCATACATATAAATTGGTTACTGTCGAATGTGTAAGGTTTTTAGCAAAATCATTTTGATAAATATCTAAGACCGTTTGCAATCAATGTGTTCGTTACAGAAAATATACTTTGAACATATTTCCTAATCTATACTTATATTATAAATTCGAAAGTAACTATGAATCTCTGTCTTTCACGTCTTAACAGCTGAACGGATCATAATACAATTTGGCAGGGAGATAAATGGTATCCCGGGGACGGACATAGGCTACTTGGAAAGTGCGCGCGAAGCCGCGGGCAACAGCTAGTTTCATATATACCTGCCTGATGGTTTTATGTTGGACAGGACAATTCACACAATCTTTCTCACAATCTTCTGGAGTCCGATCCCAAAAGTCGTGTAGAAGAATAGGATTGAAAACGACAGCGGGACAGCATACATCCAATCCAGTTGCCATTTGTCCCAGTCTTTATTCACACGACTTATAGCTAAGTCTGGTAACCCGCCCGCGTTGCGCGTTCTCTCGACAAAGGAGTAGCAGCAGAGCAACGTGGCCTACCTCTACAAGTGCCAGTAATAAATAGTGTATGTCCGTAGTTTCAGCGGAGGTTTCCCTGGCGGCAGCATGTCCGCCCCCCCAGCGCCCTGCTGGTCTCCCCGCGCGCCGCCGCCTCCCCCCGCGCTGCACACCAAGCTCACTGACGTCACGCTCACCGTGCGCCTGCACGACCTGGACCACCTCACAGTAAGTACAACCGCTGCCACGCTGTTGTACTCAACAATGCCACCCGCACCTGGTCGACACACCACATGCCTAGTAACGCACCAAGAAACTGTGAGACGGTGGTCAACTACTCAACTATCTGCGGAGTCTCCAGCTTGTTCTTCACTGCGTGCCACTCCTATTCTTTAGTCTGCCTATGAATTATTGCTCTGAGCTATTAGCTAGGTCGTAAAAACTTCCGTTACTCAAACAGTTTCCTCATTCGAGTGGAGGAATCAAACTTAAGGTTCGAAAGATTCGGGAGTCTTGATGGTCAAGAGTCATTTTTACTTTCTTTATTCTTTATTACTTTCAGGATGTAATGTGATAGTTAGATGCTTACGCCCTGTAGTGGTTCGACAGAGGCTGAAATAGGTAAAATAAATTTCCCAAGTACCAACTTCAAAATAATTGCCTTGGCGCCAAAAGTACGCCACGCGGGTAAGGTGAGATAGGAAGGCACGAGCTACGGCTTGCCGGCCCGCGCTCAATATTTCTGGCTTTAATCTGTAATTTTGTTATTGCTCTAAAATAAATTCTTTCGCAATAAAAATAAAACCATAATCGTCTGAAGTATTCATTAGGGAACACGTAGACGAAATTTCATTGAAAATTATAAATAACTAAATAATAATAAAGAAGTACCTGTCTTTAAAATAATTAGAGGAAACTGCGAGTTTTTTTGTATCGAGTCAATCGTATTTCGAGTCCCATAAATAACTATATATGTATAACTAGAAAACTAGACTTTTGAAGATTAACAAAAAAAAAATGTTTTATTGCCTTTAAATTTATTTTTCTGTAGGTATAGTCGAAACGTGGGTTTTAAGACTCATTTCGTGTCCTTAAAAAGAAAGTACTGTATTCTGTTTGTTTCGCAGGCTGAATCCTCTATCGAAACTGACTACAATTTGAACTCTACCAACCACTGATATCATAATAAGCTCTTCGTTATTATCTCGCAGATACTTTGCCCTCAACGCACGGTGTCCAAGCTGCACGTTCTGCACCCGAGCAAGAATGCCACGCGGTACTACATCGTGGTCGAGAGACAGTCCCACTATAACAGCAAGACTATTGTCGTCCGCTCTCCTTTGCAAGTGAGTCCTACACTAAATATGAAAGTGCTTTATTTTCTTTATGAGTACTAAATGCGCTGCTCAGGGGGCGATGCACGGAGCTTTGATAGGCATGTGCGTCGTCGTATTTCTATTCCTCTATTATCTGCGGTGGGCATCCACAGGATGTCCACAGGAACGCTGGGCAGACGAAGTTTTAAAAACCACCGGTGAAACATGACTAAAGAATAGCCAGAACAGACAGGACTGGAAAAACTTTACTGTTTGTTACGAAGTAAAAGCTATTATTATATTTATTAAAAAAAAAATCTTAGGGACAACAAAGAGTAACACTTAAATATTAACAGTAGTTATAAACTTATTTGTAGAAGTGAACCAGCCCCGTTCAATCCGCAAATTTTGTTGAATTGTTGTAGATTCGCAACGAAACTTCCTACGCCTTAGAACTATTCTACAACAAAAAGGACCTACAAGCCATTGGAGCCGATTTGATCGGCTCACTTACCAATCCTTTCGACGACAAGATGAGATTGGCCGTGATCGCGCCCCAGCAGACTTACAACGTCCCTCTGTACATCGCCTATCATTGCAAGTTGTACCTGCTGCCGAGCAACTTTGAGTAAGTAGCGCCACCGTCATTTAACTGACTCATAGAAAACTTTTGATATCATGGTGAGTCGCAAATTTTGCTTTGCAACAATAATTTTTTGACATAAGTCTTACTTTCAAAATTAACATTTCATAAGGTTGTTAATTTTGCAAGAAAGTCTATTCAAAATAGTTTTCAACATATGTATTTTTCTAAAGTGGAGTACCCCAAGACTACATTATGGGACCCTGTCTATTCCTTCTGTATTCGTAGGAGCTACCAAACAGCAACGCAGGGTATCTGGTGGATGGAACTGGCTAATGACCTCGGCACACCGCGAGACATGATCTGTCCGGCCAAAGATGGAGAGGACAAGAAGATATTTGCTATGAGGATACTGGCTATTGAAGGTAATTTACGAGGGGTCTTGCATTTCTTCATATTGTTACGAGCGTGGGGTTCGGGTTTTATAGAAAAAAATGCACTAATTAATCCACTAATTAAAACCAACACTTTACTACAAATTTAACACAGAAATAACACAACTGTACTTGAAAAATCCACTAGTCACACTAAGCACTTATACAATCCTTCGCTCCGAGTATCACTTTGAACGCACTGTATCACACTCACTACACAACTCACTGAATCACGGTTAAAACACAACTCACTGTATCGCACTTCGAACTGAACTGTAACACCGTTAAAACACAACTCACTGTATCGCACTTCGAACTGAACTGTAACACCGTTAAAACACAACTAACTGTATCGCACTTCGAACTGAACTGTAACACCGTTAAAACACAACTAACCCCGTGCCGGCCGTCAGCTGCCTTTTATACTCCGAAGAACTTTCTCGAACATTCTCGTCCATTGCTGTCTCTAAAGGACCCATCACGAACTTTCCCGAATGTTCTGAGTATAGCTATCTCTTTCTGATGGTGCTATCTTTGTCACTGATGACGTCTCGAATGTTCTGAGTATAGCTATCTCTTTCTAATGGTGCTGTCCTTGTCACTGGTGACGTCTCGAATGTTCTAAGTATGGCTATCTCTTTCTAATAGTGCTCTCTTTCACTCCTATTGCAAATTTCGCCATATACTGAAAAGTTCTTCAAAGGCCCATAAGTGGTCCTGAAAACGCCTGAAAACGGGTTTTCAGGTTATTGCGTCATCGGATAGAGGGTGGCCTGAAACGGACTGAAAACATGTTTCAGGCGCCTGAAAACGACGGCAACATGGGTGAATTTTTGATTTTCCAGTATGTGATAGAGCTACTCCTGAAACGGTCCGAAATGGCTTTTCAGCCTGCTGAAAACGCTTCTAAAGCACTGAAATTGCCGTCTGAAGTTTATGGTCTAATCCAACGGCGTAACACTACCCCCTCCTTAGACATGCTCGTCCCGAGCATCATTATTTCCGTGGTATCTGGCCAGCCGGTCTACATGAACAATCTTGCTGGGACTACGAGGATTCCGCTGAATTCGATACGTGACGTCGTTTATTTTAGTGACTACCCTATAAGGTCCTTCCCAACTTGGAGACAGTTTCGGAGACTTTCCTACTCGTCGCATAGGGTTATGTAGCCACACTAATGAACCTTCTTCAAAACCGACTTGATAAGACTTCCGGTCATATCGGGTTTTCATCTTTATGCTAGTTTGGAGCCCGTGTTCACGTACCAGCATGTGAACATCATCAATCCGATCCCTCAAGTCGCTCGCATATTCCGTGACTGACCTTGGTGTGTCAGGAGGACGTCCAGTCAGGAGATCCGCAGGTAAACGAAGTTCCCTTCCAAAATTCGCATATGCTGGAGTAACTGCCGTACTTTCGTGAGTTGCCGACCTGTAAGACATCAGAAAGAGAGGGATATGACGATCCCAATCTTTTTGGTGGCTTTCTACGACCTTGGCTAAATGTCTCTCCAGCGTCTGGTTGAATCTCTCGACCATTCCGTCCGACTGTGGATGATACGCCGTAGTTCTCGTCTTATGAAGTCCCATAATGCGACAAGTCTCCTGAAAGACCGCAGATTCGAAGTTCCTTCCTTGATCGCTGTGAATTTCGAGAGGCACTCCAAAGCGACAACACACTTCGTTTACTAACTTTTCTGCTATAGTAACCGCTTCTTGATTGGGAATGGCAAAAACTTCAGGCCATTTTGTGAAGTAATCCATTACGACAAGAATGTACTTGTTTCCGGAATCAGATGTTGGAAACGGTCCCGCGACGTCTAATGCAATTCTTTCCCAAGGTGCTCCAACGTTGTACAACTTGAGTGTTCCTCTGCTACGAGTATGCGGTCCCTTGACAGATGCACAGTTAGTGCATCTTTTGCACCAGTTCTCAACATCTTCTCGGCAGTGAATCCAGTAAAAGCGTTGTCGAATTTTCATTAAAGTTCTTTTTACTCCAAGGTGTCCTCCAGATGTTCCGTTGTGGAAGCTTCTCAAAACATCTTTTACCTTTTTCTTTGGGATAATGACTTGCAGGTGAGCATCCTTCCCATTTGGTGATTCCCATTTCCTGCACAGCACTCCATTATGCATAACCAAGCTATCCCATTGTGCCCAGTAGCTTTTTGTTAACGCACTCATCGGAGCTACATCACACCATCTTGGTTTTGGCACACCCGCACTTATCCAATCGAAAATGGGTTTCAGGTCAGGATCCTCTTGTTGCGCTTTCAGCATGACTTCATCGCTCCACTCATCGCTAACGGTATCCGTTCTTAACATTCGCACACATTCCTTGTCTTCTTGTTTTAAGCAATGCTTACAGTCATCCGCACAAGGTTTTCGTGATAGAGCGTCAGCGTTTCCATGTGATTTCCCACTACGGTGTTCGATGATGAAGTCATATTCCTGCAGTTGTTCAATCCACCGTGCCACTTGTCCCTCGGGGTTTTTAAATTCTAGCAACCATTTCAAAGCAGCATGGTCAGTTCTGATACGAAACTTTCTTCCCAGCAGGTATTTACTGAAATGCTGCAACGTCTTGACAACCGCTAATAATTCTCTCCGAGTGACGCAGTAATTTCTCTCTGGTTTCGACAACGACTTACTGAAGTATGCAATCACAACTTCATTATCTCCTTTCTTTTGTGACAAGACACCTCCAATACCAGTGTTACTAGCATCTGTGTCCACAATAAAATCTATTTCTGGGTCTGGATATCCCAATATTGGCGCTTCACAGAGTCTTCCTTTGAGATCATTGAAACTTGACTCACACTGTTCATTCCAGTTAAATAGTCGCTTTTCTTCCGTTAGTTGATGCAAAGGCTTTGCTATATCCGAGAAGTTCTTCACAAATCGTCTGTAATATGAGCAAAGCCCTAAAAAGGCACGTACTGCAGTTTTGTCTCTCGGCGTCGGCCAATCCTTCACAGCGTTAATCTTCGCAGGATCTGTCTGAATGCCATCCTTTGAAATCACGTGTCCCAAGTAATTGACTTTACGTTTGAAAAGCGAGCATTTCTTCGGGCTGAGTTTCAGATTTGCCCCTCTTAGCTTGGCCAGCACCTGCTCCAATTTATTCAAGTGGTCGTCGAAGTCTTTACCAACGATAATGATGTCATCCAAATAGACCAAGCAAGTTTCCCCTAAAAGTCCAGCAAGTATTTGTTCCATTAATCTCTCAAATGTTGCTGGTGCATTACACAATCCAAACGGCATTACGTTGAACTGCCAGAGTCCCTTGCCAGTGGAGAAGGCCGTTTTCTCCTTATCCTTGTCCGTGATCTCGACTTGCCAATAGCCACTTTTCAGATCCAACGTTGAAAACCATTTCATTCCATTTAATGTGTCTAAGGTGTCGTCGATTCTTGGAAGTGGATAGCTGTCCTTCTTGGTCACATCATTAAGTCGACGGTAGTCAATGCAGAATCTCATGGTCCCGTCCTTCTTCTTAACCAAAACCACGGGGGAACACCACGGGCTTGTTGAAGGTTCAATAACACTGCCCTTTCGCATTTCCTCAATCATGGCCTCTACTTCCTTTTCCCGAGCTACTGGAACTCTCCGAGGGCGCTGTCGGACAGGCAGGTTATCTCCAGTGTTGATCTCATGCTGAACCACTCCAGTTCTTCCAATATCATTGTCGTGCGCAGAAAACACGTTGCAATATCGCTGCAGTAAGCTACGCGCCTTTAGAAATTCCTCCTTTGTAAGATCGCTCCTGGAGTCGTTCAGTAGCATTTCAATATCCACTGAAGGTGCAGCACGTCCAGGTTTCACGGTTTCGTCCGATTCCCGACAGTTTCTTATCCAGGAGATTTCCTCGCATGATCCGACTAGCGTTCCTTTACTGAGGAAGCATTCTGTATCGCTTGGATTAAGGATCCTTACGAATGCTGTAGATGATGTGGTTACCATCGTACGGGCTGTTATCCATGGTTTATCAGCATCCAACTTCTCCACTACTACGCAGCGGTGAGACTTCACGTGGTTTGGCAATTTCACTGGAACCAAAACCTGCGATCTTGGTTGCAGAATGGTTCTCCTAGCACAGTAAACGTTTCCATTTACACCACCTTGCATAGGAATCTCATCAACACCAAACTTTAGAACTCCAACCTTCAAGTCGATTTTACAGTCATAACTCCTCATAAAATCCAATCCAATAATGCAGTCGTCCATGATGTTAGCAACGATCACTTTATGCCGATATATTTTTTCACCAATTTTCAAAGCCAACTCTCGCTCTCCCTGGACGGAAATGTACTGGCCGGTAGCTGTCTGCAGCTGGAGATACCTAGGTCGGACTAGATGATCTCTGGTAAGGTGTTTTAGAAGCCGAGAGCTGATCACAGTCCGAGAAGCTCCGGTGTCTATGGTAAGGAGACATGGTATTCCACAGATTTCTCCTTTGACGACCAGACTGTTCCCGTCGTTCGCCTGTGAGATCATAATTGGGACATGGACATTTCGACCACCAGCCAGCACTCGTCCCGTAGTCCTGGCTTTTATTCGTTTCCCTGTTGTGGCTCCGACTCCACGGAGCCTATAACCCTCGCTATTGGAGCTGATGGGTTTCGTCCTATTCCTTTCCGGACAGCTCATCTGCATGTGTCCACGTTCTCCACATCGGAAACAACGTGGCCCGAATTCGCGGCGGGGAGCTTCCGGCTTAGGAGTCGACACTTCTCGTACCCTGAAAGGCCTAGATGAATCCTGCCGTACAGCTTCTACCTCGAGGGCGTGAGCTACTGCATCTTTCAGGCTTCCATGATGTCCCAAACGCACAGCTGCCCTCACTTCCAGATCCCGGATCCCATCGATGAAGGCCTGCACCAGCATACTGTCCACGAAGGATGCTGACGTACGTTGATAGGCCTTTCTGACCAACTTTTCGATTTCCAGGGCCCACTGTTGTAAGGACTCGTTACGTCCTTGCGTCCTGTCCTTTAACTGAGCTCGGTACACGTGCTCCAGGTGACTGTCACCGTATCGGGCTTCTAAGGCTTCCAGAAGGCGGTCGTACGTCAGGTCATTTCCCAGAGCTTCGAGTATGGTAAGGGCCTCGTCACGCAGCGCCAACGTTAGTGCTGTCCTGGCTTGCTCCTTACTCCAGCCATTAGCCTTAGAAACGGACTCGAACTGTAGCTTATAGGCGGTCCACGATGAGCTACCATCGAAAGGTGGTACCTTGAATCTACCGCCCGCCGCCACCAATGTTTCAGGTACACAGGTACTTGTAGTACCACTAGCCACTTTAACTTCTAATTTTTGAAGGCGGTTTTTATAAGTGTCAACATCTGCCTTGACAGTTTCCACCTTGTCGTTAACCTCATGGATTCGACTTTCCAGTTTTATATCCATGTTGGCCAGTTTTTCCTGAACCTCAAACATTTCTTTTTTCCATTCAGTCGTGGACTCGTGTACCTCACGGAGCATTTTGAGCTGTACCTCCTGCTGTTCCTCCTGGTGTTCCTTCTGTTCCCGAAGCTGTTCCTCCAGTTTTCTCGCCTGTTCCTCCTGTTTTCTCGCCTGTTCCTCCTGTTTTCTCGCCTGTTCCTCCTGTTTTTTCGCCTGTTGTTTCGCCTGTTCATCCTGTTTTTTTACCTGTTCATCCTGTTTTTTCGCCTGTTCATCCTGTTTTTTCGCCTGTTCCTTCAGGAGAAGTAAGATGGCGTTGAGGTCCACTCCATGTGCTGTTGGAGCCGGTGAATCCGATGTACCAGGCGTCGAGTCTCCAGATGTTTGGCTTCGCGTCGTCACTCCCTTCGGCTCGGTTTCTCGTGGCGTTAATGGCATTTTTTCTATCCCACTTCTGACACCAAATGTTACGAGCGTGGGGTTCGGGTTTTATAGAAAAAAATGCACTAATTAATCCACTAATTAAAACCAACACTTTACTACAAATTTAACACAGAAATAACACAACTGTACTTGAAAAATCCACTAGTCACACTAAGCACTTATACAATCCTTCGCTCCGAGTATCACTTTGAACGCACTGTATCACACTCACTACACAACTCACTGAATCACGGTTAAAACACAACTCACTGTATCGCACTTCGAACTGAACTGTAACACCGTTAAAACACAACTCACTGTATCGCACTTCGAACTGAACTGTAACACCGTTAAAACACAACTAACTGTATCGCACTTCGAACTGAACTGTAACACCGTTAAAACACAACTAACCCCGTGCCGGCCGTCAGCTGCCTTTTATACTCCGAAGAACTTTCTCGAACATTCTCGTCCATTGCTGTCTCTAAAGGACCCATCACGAACTTTCCCGAATGTTCTGAGTATAGCTATCTCTTTCTGATGGTGCTATCTTTGTCACTGATGACGTCTCGAATGTTCTGAGTATAGCTATCTCTTTCTAATGGTGCTGTCCTTGTCACTGGTGACGTCTCGAATGTTCTAAGTATGGCTATCTCTTTCTAATAGTGCTCTCTTTCACTCCTATTGCAAATTTCGCCATATACTGAAAAGTTCTTCAAAGGCCCATAAGTGGTCCTGAAAACGCCTGAAAACGGGTTTTCAGGTTATTGCGTCATCGGATAGAGGGTGGCCTGAAACGGACTGAAAACATGTTTCAGGCGCCTGAAAACGACGGCAACATGGGTGAATTTTTGATTTTCCAGTATGTGATAGAGCTACTCCTGAAACGGTCCGAAATGGCTTTTCAGCCTGCTGAAAACGCTTCTAAAGCACTGAAATTGCCGTCTGAAGTTTATGGTCTAATCCAACGGCGTAACAATATTAATATTTCCGATTATCTCCTGATTACCAATCCTTTCGTGTTAACTTAATGTCCCACAGATCCATTGTCACAAGAACACTATTTTCTCTTTTTGCGTGACAATTTTTCTATTTCTTTCAGGAATTCAATCACACAAAGTGAGCCGAACCATACCTAACTATTTAGTTCGAGTGGTGCCTCCGCTCGCGTTATACAATCGCCTACCTTATGCTATAGAGGTGAGAGTCGTTTTTAATTGTGGTTTCTGATTTGATTAAACCCCTTTGATTCCTAGCCCGAGACTTAAGGTACCTACTTTACTAATGTAGCAAAAGGGTTAATAAAATATACTTGAGTATACTTACTGGCTCACCAACTGCAAAAAGGGTCGAAGATGCCGCCTGAAGATAGGGCTCTCTTAGGAGGATGGCTAGCAAGCCCTGAATGCAATCAGCTTAAGATGAGTGGAAGAAAGGAGCTCTATATCCAACAGTGAGTTGATAACCATAACGGTGTGTGGTTGGTGGATAGACAATCCCAGCGATATTACATCGCTCATGTTAAGCGGAGCTTGTGATCCTTTGTGTGATCCCCTATCACAAACTCCGCTACTAGATAACTGAAATCACATAATTAATGCATAAATAGATTTTTAATAGAAAACACCCAGATCACACAAACATTTGTCCCGATGCTGGAATCGAACCCGCAACTCCTCTTGCGATGCAGGAGCCCTTCGCCCGCTTCGCCACTGAGGTCGTCATTACGCCCACGCGTTAATAATGTGCACACAAAGTGTCAAAGGAAAGGTGTCAGGTAATCCTTTGAATTTTAAAATTTGAAAATTTTACCTTACATTGTTTTAAAGTTTGTTGTTACCTATCTTTTCCACGCCGACCACCAGAGCCACACACACCACATTATATTGTTCAGTTATGTTAAAGGTTAATCTTACGTCTGCCATGCGGTAGCCTGTTTTTAAACAATGGCGGTAATAGGACAATTAATTTTTCGACCCTAGAGTCACACTTTTTTCGGTGACTGTACTCGAGGTATAAATTCAATGGAAACAAAGGGTGGTGTGAGTTGCCGAACGAAAATAATATTTTTTTTACGATTCGTCAACTCATACAACATTGGACAAGTTGGATGGTGTGAGTTGACGAATGACTCGTGGTTGTCCTCAGATGTGCTGCGCACCTAAAGACTGGAGCGTGCGCATAGAATCCGGCGAGCGCCTCCACACGTACACGTTACAAATAACACAGACACATCGCCTCGCTATCAGCATGAACTACCAGGGGGCGCTGTGGACCGGCAGCTTCACTTTATCACCAGGTTTGTTCATCGATCAAATGCTCTTCCGGGACTTAACTACACGTTTAATCATTTAAAAAGGTAAGATGTACAATTATCACGTGATGCCCTGGTGGACTCACTCCTTAAATTGGACCGTGCGAGATGTATGAAAGAAAAGCAGAAAGCAATGGGGTCCATTGAATTTTGTGATGTAAACCCTTTTGAGTAGATGCACTTGTTCTAATTACACATTACTCTTGTCATCGATTCCATCATCGAATGTCGCTGTACCTGCATTTTTTTCGCTTTCACATTTTTATTTATTCGTTACAAGATTATTATTATGCTGTTAACTCTATGATAAAGTGTTTGGTCTAAGAACTTTTCATTAATTTGTCTGGCACCATTTCAGATATAACAGAGAAGTGCGTGAACTTAACCCTAGAAGACGGTCTGGGCGTCCCTCCGACGCAGATCTGCGTGACCGTGGAGCGCAGCGACTGCTGGCAGCTGTACGTGCACGCGCACCACTGGTTTATTAACAAGACTGGGCTGCCGTTGGAGATGAAGGTACCTACTAACAATTTTAAGAGCAGATTTTCCCACACCTGGGCAAAGGCCTCTTGGTAGGTAGGTAGGTATTTATATCTGAAAGGAGACTATGTCGCCGACTATAGGCCTCGTATATAGACTCAGAGACGCTCAGCGAGCTATGAGCGAGCTTTGCTTGGAGTTTCTCTACGCGATAGACTCCGGAATACGGAGATACGTAGAAGAATGATGTGTAGTTCTCAGAATTAGTAGTTCTGTCGGTGACTTTGGTCCATCTACGGATTTCTTTATTCCGAATTCTTTCATGTAGAGAAACTCCAAGTAGCTCCCTACATAGCCGCCATGCGACTGACCTTATGAACGAGCCCTATAGTTAGCGACGTCTCAGAGGTTCTGCGGTACCCGTGATGAGAAGATATTGCGAAGCTTCCCGAACACTGCCCATTCGAGTTGGATTCGTCGGCTGACCTCTTTATCAAAGTTGGCTTTACCTAGGAGGAGGCTTCTGGCCATCTTGCTAAGGTCTTCCAGCTATTCTGCCACAAGGACTATATCGTCCGATCGAATGTATCGATGTAGTCGTCATTAATTTTGATGTCATATCCGTCTCAGTCCAAGAGTTACTTAATATATCCATCAATGCAGTTTCAGAAAGATGACGTCTCTCTGTCTCACCCTTTTTGCGGGATCTGTGCTCTAGTTCTGAGTCGGAATACACATAGTGGCCTTTTTGTAAAAACTCTCCAATACCAGAATGCCATGGTCAGTTGTAGAGAATTTATCGTAGTTTCCATTGACAGGGTCGTCACAGCGACACAGTGGTACCGCTCCCGGCTGAGCCGATCGTGTGGAGCGGTCGCTGGGGCGGCGGCGGCGCGCGCGTTCGCTTCCGCGCGCACCACTCGGCCTGGTCGCGCGCCGCGCGCTTGCCGCCCGCCGCGCCCGGCCTCGTCGTCTGTCCGCACACCGAGAGAAGGACTAACTATAGAATACTGCTCAACGTGAGTACCGAGTGGAGCGCTGACTGCATGGTCATGTATTCATTTGCCTGCTTCTACTGTTTTTCTTGTTAATATTTTTATAGTTTTAAATAAAACTCTAATGCACCTATCTTTATGATTGGTCAGGTAACCCTCTCGGAGCTCAGCCCCCAGCTCACCAAGATCGTGACGCTGCTCCCCTACTTCATAGTGAACAACGAGACCCGCCGTCCGCTGCGCTACATGGAAGAGAACGAGGCCGCTGACCTGTGGATGGACCTGGCGCCCGGGACCAGCTTGCCGTTCCACCCCGCCACCGACTCCATGGCCATGCACTGCAAGTACCGAGACTCGGCGCTCGTCTCGCATCGCTTTCCGATAGCCAGGAACCATGTTACAGTGCTGAGGATGGATAAAGGGGTGAGTCACGGAATGTTTCCCGAATGTTTTCCGAAGTAGGATATTATAGAAGCAAGGAACGCGTAAGGTCATACCGGAGTCTCAGGAGTTTCTAATTCGGCCGTACCAGAGTCTCGGAACGGAAGTGACCATATTACAGGGTCTTAGGAAGGATGAAAAGGTGAGTATAAAGTCTTATATTATAGGGTAGTTGTCTGGGTAAAAAACATAATTCTATTTAGTCTGTCGGCTAGAGTATTAAAAATTTTGGATACGTATTTCTTTTTTTGTGAATCAAACAAAAAATTACAAAGCTAAAGCTCTTCAAAGTATGGGAGTGGGGACTCGTGACGTCACGCCGTGCTAAAGAGTGTCGCAAAATACACACAGTCTTTAACTGACTATATCTTTATCCTTTGATATTTATTTGACAAAAGAAAAAAATGTGTGTCCAATATCTTCTGATTAATCTGACGGACTAAATAGATTTTATAGGACACTAGCCTATTGATTTGTTGTGAGGAGATATTACCGAAAGGGTGAGTAAGGGATAATAATTCTCCAAGGTTTTTTTACATTTGTGTGGAAGTAAAATGGGAGCTTAAGAAACAAAGTCATTGCCACTGGAATTTCTGAAATTTCCGTTAAGTGCTGTAGATGGATAAAGGGGTGAGTGACTTGTAAGACATTTTCTCGAGAGGTTCGTAAATGTTGGAAGAAGTATTAGGGTAGATTACGAACGCCAATAACAGTTTCTGAAGTTTCTGCGTCATCTCATGTGCTTAACCTTAACAAAAAGAGTTAATCGGAACAATCAATAAATTATATATTTCTTAACACTATCTAACTCAACTATCAGCTAAAGCTATGCTAACTAAACTATTAACGCTGCTCCTCAAAACCCCTATCTGTGATGGCCATACTTCGGCTTGCCATACTTCTCCAATGTGAGCGAGCCGTCATCATGCAGCGTGTACGCCCAGCCTTTGGACCGCGTCGCCCAGATCTTTACTGCTTTCTGGTTGGCGTCGCTCTGGTACTTGGCGGCAGAGGCCGGGGGCGCAGGCTCCACGGGGATGCTCCCGTGGGAGGGGCGGTAGGACGGCGTGTACGATGATGGGGGCGGAGCGCTGTAGGTGGACTTGCTGGTTACCTATAAATAGCGGATTTACTGGTAAATTGAACGGTCTTAGACCCGCTTGCTCAGCCATAGATCTATTGGTAAGTTGAACGGTCTTAGACCCGCTTGCTCAGCCATAGATCTATTGGTAAGTTGAACGGTCTTAGACCCGCTTGCTCAGCCATAGATCTATGCTTGAGTGACGTTATGTCACTCAAGCATAGATCGATGACTGAGTAAGCACTCATAATACGGACCTTATACTTATAAATGTTTGATGCTAGGATTTGTTTTGTCACCCAGCAACTATTAGACGCTTACTAAGTATAAGGATGCTGTACTTCCTGAGATAAAACCTTGTTATTTTTTAAATAAAACAAAAGAGGAAGTTGTATGTTCCGATGTATGTAGGTATGTATTTTTTTGTACATTCGTCGGTTTTTGTGGCAATAATGGACGGATTTGGAAAAATATTTCGCTATCGTTTGGAGAATGATCACGAGGAGAACCCATAATTTTATTCTCTAGGGTTTCATATTTGTCAGTAAAAAAACTGTGTAAATAGTAAATACTAAGGTATTTGAACTCTGTTTTTAGTTTAATCAAAACAACCAAATTATTATAAGCTTTTATCTAATAGGTACAAAGTTATAATATGACTTTGACGAGCCAACCCTGCGTGCTCGGAAAGTATAAAAATATGCACTAACCGCGAGAAACATAACCCACGAATTGGGTGGGACTAGTTGCCTACGATTTTATTAAAGAAGTACTTACAGTATAATGCGGAACATGATACGAGCTGAGAGTGTCCTTTTTAGAATGGTAATTCATCAGAGGAAGACTCCCAAAATCCTCGACTTGGTAACTAGGCAGCGCCACTGATGGCGTGTTCTTAGTATCCGCTACTTCGAAGTCATCTTCTCTCAGGTTCAGCGGCAAGGGAAGATCTACTTCTGGCATGTCCTTGATACCAGAGAACAAAATGTCCTCGTTTTCTTGTTCCGAGTATGTTTGAAAGCTGTCATGTGCGTTTGGTTGGTTGTAGTGAGCTTGTACATTTTGGTGGTTGTTGTTTTCTTGTGTGTTTGTTTGCTGATGTTGACTGTAGTGAGCCTGTTCATTTTGTTGGCTGTAGAGATCGAATGTCGGAGAATATTCTGTCATATAGTTAATTTCATTAATGTAGTTATCATTGAATTGGTCTTGACTGAGTTCCGGATCTAAGTCAATGACTCTCACCTCTGAATCGTGTATTTGAGTTTCGTCTTTCGGAGGATATTCAGACTCCTGTAAAGTGTTGTATACGGTTTTAAATTCTTCTGCTTGATAGTTTTGTTTGTCGTAAGGTTCTTTGTTGTACCTCTCGTTGTGTTTACTCTGCCCGGCGTATTCGACGATTTTATCCAAATCTTGTGATGAAAGGTGCTTGATGAAGCTTTGGAGATCCTCTTCTAAGTCGTCATTGGGTCTTTTTATTGTCTTTGGCTTGGTATTAAAGGTTTCAATGCTTGGAGGTGCATTATCAATGTATCTTGGTGGCGGTGTGTGTGAAAAGCCATGACTTATGGGTCGATTATAGATCTTATGTGGTGGACCGGGGTACCTTATTCGCTTGTAGCGGGACAAAGCGGGGCCGTGTGGCCTGTTGTAATCACTTTTAGTTTTTTCTATCACTGCACACAACACTGTTAAAACTATCAATGCTTTCAACATTTTGAATATTAAACAGTTTAGTACAAGTGTCGTCTGAAAACTGAGGGAAAGTTTACCGCAGAGGTCTTATAATAGCTGAGTCGAAAGTGGTGATAATTGAGTTAGTGCGAGTAACCTTACGCGTGTTGTAACAGCTTGTATAATGTTATGTGAATGGGTGTCGTGAAGATTTTGGTGTGATTATTATTTGGGATGAAGAAATGGGTTTTGGTGTGACTTCGACCACTTTCGTTGACTTTACTGGTATTAAATCTCCATTGACACATGATCCCTGCATATTTATTAACTAAGTTATGATAGCAAAAATCAAAAAACTTTTTAGGATTTTGGTCTACATTTTGGGTTATTATATTTTATTATTGGTATTTAGGTGACTATTATATTATAACAAACGAACGCTACATAAACCTACACGGATATTTAAGGCCAATGATAAAGATGATGATTCTGATCCAAAAAATCAGGAAACCTTTTTTTCCCAGCAGTGTAGCAGTGGGTCAAATCTGATTGCGGAGGTAACCTAAAGTTACGAAATGGTCCATGGCATCTCACTGTTGAGTGTCGGGTGTAGAAGTCCCTAAATACACGTTAGGCCCGCGCGGGCACAATTTTGTTCGTAATTGATTAGTCTTCGGTCGCAAGGTTGAATGTGCCTATAGGTACGCTACATAAATTTACCTTCTCATGTCTCACATTACGTAATGATTATAAAATGCTAGACAATTTACATACGCTATAAACCCTGCTATGACCCTAAGCTAAGCAAAGTGTTATAGGCACTAGATTACTTTTGTCGCGGGCGGGAATCGAACCCGCAACCCCCTACGTCGCATGTGGACCTTCGCCCGCTGCGCCACAGAGTTACATAAATATATTTTTGTGATATTACATGTGTTAGTAAAATGGAACCTTTGTCATTCCCAGTCTGCGATCTGTGTAGAAGTAACAGGAGGCATGGAGCGGCCCTTCCTGATTTCGTTTAAGCCCTATTCTGCCGGCGACGCACCCGTCCGGGTGGACAACCTCTGTGAGGATCTCTTCTTGAAGCTGCACCAGGAGGATTCAGGGCAGGTCAGAGATTTATGAATACTTAAGTATGTGGTGGTGCCAGCTTAGAATTTGTATCACCCCAACTGGGGCGGGCAGCAGCGCCCCCCGGAGAACCACTAATGAACTGTAATCCTCAAACCGCATGCCCAGCATGGGGACTGGCATTCCTGATGAGGATGCGGTTATATGCTTGGCAAGCACTTGCTCAGTCCGGACGATCTGAATGATAACCCATATGAAAATTCTTCGGTTTGTAGCAGCTGCAATGCAAGAACAGAACGCTTATCTTCAGGAGTGAACGAAGCACTAATTTGTAATCTGGTGATCACAAAAACCTAAGTCCTATACTTATGTAGATGTTATATGTATATGACCGACTAGTTTATCTCCTGGATTAACATTATCATTCTCGAGTACTAAAGGGAACTTATATAACCCAATTTAGTGACTCAGCTTTAGTGCATTAGCGAAAAATCTCCCATTATAAAATTAACTTGTCATTAACAACTGACTCGAACCCGCGCCCCACTCTCAGTACGAGGTGCTCTAACCAACTAAGCCACGAAATCCGTACTTGCCAAGTCGAAAATCTCTGGGACCTCACGACTCTACCGCCGTTTTTCCCGTATTTCTTAGGGGCCTCGCACTATAATAACAAAACCTTAAAATTTTATAAATGAGAAGTACCATGATTGCAGGTAGCATTGCTCAGTCCGTACCAATCGATGCTGTACACCTGGGACGACCCGGGGAAGGAGCGGAGACTGATGTGGAACATCTACAACAACAAGGGGAAAGGATTTCTCGCAAACTTTGCCAGTGATGGGTCAGTATATAATATTCAAACTAATCTTATGATGCGAAGGTTTGGATGGATTGGATGTACTTCGCTACAACTACTGAATGGGTTGGGGTGAAATTTTGCATAGGTATATGTAGGTTTATATCTCGAAGAACACATGGACTTTTGGTCCCATAAATCAGGTCCCTCGGGATAGAATAACCTTTAATAGAGACAACGCGTCTACGTTCTAAAGTCTTTGACTTTATACAAACGTAGGTCTTGCCAGTTAACAACGCGGCATCGTCATAGACCTGAAAGGCTTTGTTTTTATTGAAAAAAATAAACATCTTTAAGGGATAAACCATAGGCTTAGAATGTACAAGACCAACAGTGACAGATTAAAGGTGTTACAAAAAATGAAATGTAAATGTGTGCGTGAAATAGTGCTGCCTTGACTCTAACATAATATTATCGATAGTCTTACGGGCGAAGTCACAGGACATAATGAGTTAGTTTAACAAAGTGATATAAAAAGTGTTTTATAATATAAAAAATCAAATACTTTTCAAATAGGTAAACAAATAGCAACATAGCTAAAGCTAGGTAACCTATTATTTATAAATGAAATTACTTGGTTCAGTTAATATGAAATAATGTATGTTTATATACATATAAAATGGATATTTCTGTGTGTCTGTTTATTACCATGTTTGTAAAATAAAACGTATCCAAAGTTGTTGTGTGAAAGTCCAATGCATTTATTATAAGTAGGCAATGTAAAGCACTTAATAAAAGTCAAAAGTACGTCTCATCATCACAAAATTAAAATAAAACTTTATCAGTATTTGACTTCCGCTAACAAATTTAACTATATGCTTCCTTAATCACATTCACACATTGTGACTAAGAAGAGTTTATATCCAAAAATAATGGCTACTAAAACAAAAAAAATACTATTGGCTAACTAATTCAATAAAAATTGTATAAAAATCTTAAATAAAGAGATAATCTCATGTTCTTCTTCTGTTTAGGCTTGTTTAAAATTTTGATGTCTTGTGTTAACTAGTTTTAAGGTGGTTTCAGTGTTTTGAGCTTCCATGATAACGTTGTGAACTCGAGTTTTCTATTATAACCCCTTATCAGATTTTTTTATATTTCGAACGAAAGCTTTTTAAGAGAGCGGACCCACTGAAACAAAGACGGGGGTTAAAAGAAAAGCAAAAATATTAAAACAGAGATGTTTTTAAAATAATCTGAAAAAAAATATTGTCTAGTACCTAAACTTGCAAACTTTCCGACTTGTGCAGAACTAGATGTCGCGATTTAAAGTGACCCACGGCTAGATCGCGCTGACGAGAACGCACGGGTTCTGGTAACTAGGTTGGAGTGATAATTTTGTTTTGTGAGCTCATTAGAACGGTAAGGTGTCTTTGACTTGCAATAAAGTACCATTGTGATTTTCAAAGCGCCGTTTTATTTGTTTGGGCTCAACAAATATATTCTTAGTTTTGATTTTTTAAAAGGGTGCGAGTAGATTTAATTTGTTTAATTACAACAATACTCTGATATTATTTCTAAGTGACAAGATAATAAAATATAAATAGTTATAAAGAAAATAACACTATGTATTTTTAATGTAAATTTTTCGAAATAAATTTATTAACTTCAAAACCGTAAATTATCGTGGAACATTATATGGCGCTCAATTCATAGCTTAGTACCTCCCCAATAAGCACTTAAATACAGTATTGTTCTGAATTGCTAGTAGTCCTGTATATTATGTTATAATAACCACCCTGTACTAATGTACAGGGTGGTTATTATAACATAATATTACGTTCTTTTTATTTTACAGGAATGGAAAGTAGTGTTTTATTGTACTTTACAAATCTAAGCCTGTAATGTAATGATAATCCTAGCCAATCACGTCGAACCTACCGGCCGACACGTATTATCGACTATCGATACAATGACATCATCACTTTGTCAATCCCTATCGTAAACAAACAATTTTAATTTTTACTCAAAATTTCCTAAAATTCTTCATTTAGCAATGTAATTTGATGATAAGTCTTAAGAGAAACCTATTATCTAAGCTTTCAATAGCTCTTTTGCCTCATTTTCATACAGCAAATGACGAAATAATGATTATGAAGATTTCAGTAAAAACAGTCATAAATTACCTGTAAAACGTGTTTATAAGCGAGTTATTACGTTTGTAATGTCACATTCACTCGCTGAACAAGACACCATTGTGGCAGAATAATGATTTTATGTTTTAATCGTAAGATTATTAATTAAAAGCACAAAATTCTTCTCGACTTGGATTAGCGTGGGCTCTTAAGGCCTCTTACTCAGCTAAAACAATGACATATCGACATCTTGTGTCGCTATCTCTTTTTCTCTCGTGGCAGTGTGTATTAACTAAATACCTCTCGCTCCCACGCTTTGTTAGTCTATTGAACGTAGTGAAAAAATTCTATGTCTATGGGATAAACAGTCGGTGAATGTGATGTCTTTGGAAGAAAAAGTTGTTGCCTAATTTAACCAATCCTTGCCTCGGGATTCTATGAGTCGTGTGAATAAAGATTAGAACAGCATCACTTCTTTCGTCTTTACCACCCCTCATATCAAATCAAATCAAAAATTATTTATTTCCATAAATACAAAAATGTAGACAATATGTACACTTAGAAAAAGTACAATTCTTAAAATAAAACACTGACACGGAAATCCGTGTCTTTCGTGTCTGGAAGACTTTTTGATTTGATTTGAAATAAAGTGCTACTTTTTATTTCTGTCGCTTCGGTATGTAGACCAAAGTAAAGAAGCGACGAAGAAACCTTTAGCCTGTTAGTTGTTATTTTTCGAGTTGAAGCAAAACCCGTCCCAAGCTTTTTTATCTTTTAGATAATCTGATATTTTGTAGTAAGACTTTTTGCAGAGAAAAGTTTTGACAATTTGTTTGAAAAAATATAAAGATGAAAATATTTAGTAACAATTCCGCGCAAGACCTTCTCCGATAAGTTCTAACAAAATGTAATCAGCGTCGTAGAAGAATCAGAAGAAAAGTATCTTCTACGACGCTGATTACATTTTGTTAGAACTTATCGGAGAAGGTCTTGCGCGGAATTGTTACTAAATATTTTCATCTTTATATTTTGCAATGGATTTCCGCAAAGTAACGCCTGAATCTATTTTTTAATTTGTTTGAATTTATTTATTGATAGATTTTGCAACTCGCTCACAGATTTTTATGTATAGTACCAAAGTAAACTCACTAGGAGTTTTGTTGTAGAAGCGTAGGTATACATTGCCTTTTAAAAGATACATTTATCTTGTAAAGCCTGGTTGTTTAGCAGTTAACAGTTAACAGCGAGTTTATGTTTATTTCTAGTATTAATGTATATCTATTTTTTAGCCCCCCCCCCCTCCCCCCATCCTTTATACACGCGACTTTAACAACATTATTGCTTTAATATTTTTCTTAACACATACTCTATTTTCAGCTACGGCGAAGAGAAAGTAAGCTTCCACTCCGTGAAGCAGTCCACCCTGGTTCCGACAAGCAGCGTCACCTCCAAGCTCTCGTCAACCCTCAAACGACTCACGCCGCGCTCTCCAGAACCTTGCGACTCCAGCAGTGGAGACTCTGACAGCTCAGACCTGCCGGAAGCACATGCCAAGACCAAGAAAATGAGGAAGGACAAGGTCATCGTCTACTGGGTCTCTTATATGGACGGATACCAACGAGTCTTCATCCTCGCTCAGGACGAAAGAATAGCCAGTCAGTACAGGCTCAAGATCAACTCGGAGAAAAGCAACTACGAACTGTACATGTCGTTACAAGGTGTCAGTCTGTCGGTTTGCGTGCAACGGAACGAATTGGTAAGGGAACTCGCGTATGTTAGTATATCAGATTCGCTGCCGCGATGGGAAGTCAACGTTAACCATAAATGGAAGCAGTTGTCACCAGATTTGACGACGTGGATCGAGGATAAGTATCAGAGCGAACAGAAGAAATGCGAGTTGAAAGAATACATTCATATAGACTTGGAGAAAATGCAGATGACGAAGCCGTTCTTCTCAGAGCTGCGGCGGACGTACAGTCCAGGCGTCTGGATGCAGTACAGGAAGTCTGATACTCTCTCATTCTTTCATCTAAAATTGCACAGACTGCAGATCGACAACCAGCTGAACGAAGCTGTGTTTCCCAGCGTTCTGTACCCAGCTCCGTTATCTCCCGACTTGAGACTTGCTGAGCCAAAACCTTGCATGGAAATTGTCTGCCTCAAACAATACAGACCCTCGCTAAACCAAGAAGTCTACAAATACCTGAAAGTTCTAGTTCAAGAGTACAGCGTTAATTTAGACAGGGGTTTCATAAATTATGTCTTCGATATCCTGAACCATTGGAAGATTGAAGAGAAACCGGCTGTCAGGTTACGCGCGGATTTGGCTTTGGTCCATCAACCATTGCCGACAGCTTCCTACAAACCGAGTCAGAAAAATATAGTGTTTGAATACGCGCATCTGTCTCCGATAAAGCTGGTGCTATCTCTGTCTTCTCGAGGGTATACGGATGATTCGAGCGGTCCTAGCGGAACTAAGGGTGGCAATAAGAAGGAGAATCGACCGAAGTTGTTTAACAGCGATCTGCTGGAGTATTTGTTCAACAGTTGGGGGTCTTCGTTGTGCGATATGAAGGATGTCGTTTTGAGGTGAGTTGTGTAACTGTTAGACTTTAACATAACAATCATACCCGTAGGTAATTAACACTATTCTTCTAATCGATTCTAGGTAATGAGAATAATGAAAGTTTTATCAAAGGATTTCAATGATGTAGCCTACCTCCCTAATCTTTAAAATATTCCTCGAGGCTGTGGTTCTAATACTGTCAAAAACCAGCGTAACCTGATACAGTTTTCTGACGCTCAATATTTACACTTCTATTTAATGAAGACGCGTGTGAGCACATTAAGGCTGTGTTGACACTTTCTCTACATACCATGTTTTCATCACGTTATGCCATGGTGGGCCGGTATCTACTCTACGTACCTATCGTTATGTTATGGCTATCTCACAGTAGAATTTTATACTAAAAGTAAAAAGATATCATTGTTGAAATTCAACTACTATTTTACGTTTTAAAGTGTTTTGAGGCTGCATTGTACAGGGTGTCACGTAACATGTGTAGTAAGCCGAAAGAGGGTGATAAAATATGTTAGCAATAAGCTGGTTTTCTTCCCGCTGGTTCCTGAATTGGTTAGTTGATTTTCCCGCTTTTTTGTTGATTCCCGCTGGTTCCGTTTCTACTCCGACCCGTTAATCACTTTCAAAAGCACAATCCAATGCCTGTCCTCATTCGTCCTCATCCAGGATGTCGTACCTCGAGATCCGCGACTCCGCCCACACGCCCCCCTCCCTCCTGGAGGCAGCCTCCCGCCACTACTGGCCGCAGCTGGTGCAGCAGTTCCACGTGCTGGTGCTCGGCCTCCACATCCTTGGGAACCCCTACAGCCAGATCGGGGACTTCGCCCGTGGCCTCAAGCATTACTACGACCCTAGCCAGGTGATTTTTACATACATACATACACTAAGGTTATTGTTATTATAGTGCGGAAGCCCTCGCACACGGCGCACCGAAACCTCACAAATTTAAAACCAATAAGTAAACAAAAACGATTTCTGCGGGACTTGAACCTGCGACCTTCCATCAAGCCCACGTAATATTTTTTTTTTTTTTGGACATATTAAATTTCTTAGAGATGGACTCTAGTAAAGCCTCAGTGTAACGCTTACAATAGAAACGACTGTACCTACGACGCAGACCAAATCATGAATGCATTAAGTAGGTATATCAGTTGTCTGAACTGAACTAGTACACATGCAACAAGCTCTACTTCTTTTGGGGCTAGATGATGCTGTATGCATTTATCGGCTAAACAAAAAAAAATGCATATTATTGTACCTAGTCAAGCCGTTAGTCCATCGCGCGCTTCGACCTCGATTTCTTGTTTCTTTTATATCCCATTTTATATTATCGTATTCCTATATCCCATTACTGTGTATTCCGCCAGAGTCGAGAGCTTTAGCTCCCGTGCCACTGTTCAATCCCACTTGACTATAACCTGCCATCTTAAATTCTCAAAGTCGTAACTTAAACTTTTGTCATTAACTTGTCTTTGTCAGGGCACATGCCTCGGTCGCAAAGCACTGGAAGTATCGGCTAGACTGATGCGCGGCGCGGGAGCCCTGTTGGGGCTCTCTTCGCAAGACGCAGCAGTCTTCGAGGCTCCGCCGCCGCCCAGGACGCCGCGGAGACGGCCAGGTAAATATTGACCAGACATTGTGAGCAGAGCCATGTCAGTCCCTCAACAAGGAACTACCTGCAAAATAAACGCGACCGCTCTGACAATATACGTTACGAACGTTGGAGAGGCGTTTCGCGTAGCTTATGAAGACGA
Source organism: Eupithecia vulgata (assembly GCA_946478455.1). Taxonomy (NCBI): domain Eukaryota; kingdom Metazoa; phylum Arthropoda; class Insecta; order Lepidoptera; family Geometridae; genus Eupithecia; species Eupithecia vulgata. The sequence continues at coordinate 1,280,347 of OX297869.1, read as the reverse complement.
CTGAGCTACGAATAGTTTTGTTATTATTAAAATAACAAAATCCTAACTTTATCAATAAATTAAATAAATAATGCTGGACAATTCACACAGCATCATCTAGCACCAAGCTAAGCAGAGCTTGTGTTATGGGTACTAGATAACTGATATACATAATATAATACAATACATAAATAGATATTTTTTATTCTACATAGAAAACGACCAGAACACCCTGAACAAATGTCTGCAGATCGTACACACATTTGTTCCGAGGCGGGAATCGAACCCGCAACTTCCTGCGTCACAGGCGGATCTTCACCAACCGCACCACAGAGGTCGTCGCAGAAATCTCGAGAACTTGCAACCGAACAGAGATAAAGCTGTCTTGGAAACAATCCTCTGGGTCAGCATCTCTCCGAGGGACGGTTAGGGAGGCGTTAGCCCAGCTTAGGCCTATCCAGTAATATGCCCGACCAGTGAGATACACCGCGCGAAACCTAGCAAAATTTAACGATAAGATAACGCTCTGGGTAGCGAACAACATGTAGGTCTTCACGGGCCTTTATCGTACCTTGTTGTAGTTTTCGTCCACATGTGTGTAACAGGTATGGAAGTGATCGGCAACGACCTCCCCGGGTGCGCGGTCTCCGCCGACGCCGAGAGCGCGGCCAGTCTCGCGCTCGCCCTCACCGCGCTCGTCGCTAGACCGACTTTCGGTAAGGAGCATGTTTGTAGAAAGGTTTTGTTTGTTTGATGAATTCTTACACTGCGTATTTGTTGATTTTTTACAGTCGATAGTAACGTTACATTTTCATAAGCCCCTGCAGACTAAAATAATAATAATGCTGGACAATTCATACAGAATCGAATCATCTAGCTAGGCTACAAGGCCTACAAGCTACAAAAAAATTGTACGCACTTACAAATGTTTTTGTTCTATAAGTATGTTATACAGCAAATTACCTATCTACTTCTTTTAGACGTAGAAAGTTTTCTTCTTTACTAAAATTTGTGTAAGTTACTTATGTTTTATGTTTTTTTTTTTATTTGTGCCTACTAAGTTTGAGCTGATTCTGTCGATATTTGTAAATTGTCAAAGGACTGGTTCTCGTCTAAGAACCATGTTTTTTAGGGTTCCGTACCTCAAAAGGAAAAAAGGAACCCTTACAGGATCACTTTACTGTCCGTCTGTCAGTCTGTCCGTCTGTCAACCCACTTTTCTCAGAAACGCGTGGAGTTATCGAGTTTATATTCACATCATATACGCAGGCTCGTAACCCTTGGAGCCGCGATATAAATCAAACTTCGAAGTCAACGCAATCAAAAGTTACAGACTTTTATGCCCAAATATTTTGAAAATTCCTAGAAAATCACATGCACACAAAACCTATAGGGTACTTCCCTTTGACCTAGAACCATGAAATTTGTCAAGAAGCAAGGTCTTATATCACAGATAAAGGAAAAAAATCCGAAAACCGTAAATTTGTAGTTTATTTACAGAAAAAATAATGTTAGAAACTCGCCATGGACCAAAAACCTATAAGGTACTTTCCGTTGACCTAGAACCATGAAAATTGGCAAGAAGCAATGTCTTATAGCACAATTAAAGGGAAAAATCTGAAAACCGTAAATGGGTTGGAAGTAACTTATTTAGGCCCAAGACGAGGTTTGGCGCCCGATCGTAGCGAGGGCGCTAATCGTTCGAGGGGCTAAATAAGTTAGTCATAAACGTTATCAAATCAGAAAATCATTGTGCACTATTTGTCTGGGTTTATTTCTTTGCTGAAGAGTAGAAGTTTTGTACGGAACCCTTGATGCGCGAGTCTAACTCGCACTTGACGTTTTTTTTTCTTGTGATAAGTTCTGATTCTCGAACTAAAGTCTTCGACAGAAGAATATTTATTTTGATGCCAACCCAAACTGTCGCCCATGTGGTGTTGGCATAGAATGTGCACCACCCGAACTTTTCCCGCGGGTGTCGTAAGAGGCGACTAAGGGACATACACCGGGGGGCGGGCAGCAGCGCCCCTGCAGATTAGATCTACCACCGAACTGTGATCCTAAATCCGCTTGCTCTGCGTGGGGATTATGGGCATTACCATCCATGTGATAAAAGCTTATAAGACGATCCGGGGGAGGCGTGCGTCCAGCAGTGGACCTTTATAGCACAGTATACATAATATATTATAGGCTGTTTAGGTGAGGTCATACGAGAAAACTTTCGACCATTCTTATAGTTTTAGTCTGCAAGGGTACCTTCTTTTTTTTCTAATCAGTTTCTTGTAAAATTCTCTCTAAGATCGTTTTACCATCTCAACATGCATGTAATGTGCTGTAGGTACCTAACGGCATGTACCTAGTTACAGCTCTGCATGTGACCGTCGTAGATCGTTTAGGTACATCTTTAACATGTTTGTTTGTCTGTCTGTCTGTGCGTGGATAGCCAGCGACTATTTGACTGTTCGCAGTAAGTACCGTAGACTAGTAGTCGTTTCAGCATGTAGCGTTTGCATGATAAATAGTTATTTCTTTATAGTCTGAATATAGAAATATCTGTAAATGTTTTCCAACATAGAATATGATAACAGTGTGTTAGAATCGACCTCCAACTCAGCCCGTGGAAGTTGTGTTGTTAGAACCGACTGCGGGAACCTACACAAGACGAGCAGCAGGTACCTACCTATTGTATGTTTGAAGAGGTCTACTGCAATCTGCCTGCCGAGCGTGGTGATTAGGTAGGTGCGTGGTGGTTATGTATGTGAATTGGGTTACGTTAAAACCTTATTTTCTCAGTTATCTTTATCGAAAAAAATACATAATAATGTACCTACGGGAAAAAAAGCAGATCTAACTATTCTAAATATCAGAAATAATTGTGCAAAGTACCTACCATCTGTTTTCTTAGTTAATACCTACCGGTGTTCTCCTAAACTATCGATTACATTTTTTTTTTAAGTTCAAATACTTGTTGTTTGGGAGTTTATATTAAGAAGGCGATGTCCGCCTAGAAAAATGGTCTTCACTAGTTAAGTTGTCATGTTAAGGTACAAAAAAATGGCGCTGTCTTCCGTGAGAAAGTGGACCGTCCCTGGTGCAGTATGCGTAGTTTTTCCTCATTTTCGGCGCCGTCCATAGAGTATCAATAACTTATTTCACCATCGAAAGTTGAATATTACTCCATATGTGAGCAAAATGTAATTTTGCTCTCTGTTTTCGTGCAGCAAACTCACCGTTTCTTCTTCTTCTTATTTTTATGGCTCGGAACTCACCGTTTTCGAACAGGAGTGATGAAAAATAATTTTAATATAATACAGAATGAATAGTTTTTTTTTTCACCATCGCGCATCCCGGTGAGGAAGGCCTTTGTACCTACTGCAACTAACAGTCAAAAAAGGATTTACCTTTTTTTACTAACATATCAGTTTTAAAATTAGTAGATACGTATATGCAATTAGTGAATAAAGGACGGATTTAAAGCGAGGGCCATAGATGAATCACGAGCAAGAGAAGGATTCTAACGACTGATTCACGAGCGTAGGGAACGATTCATGATGATCGAATCACTCGTACGCTCGTGATTCAAGTGCTTCACTGAAAACAGTGAATAAAATATACCTTTTAGAGGGGGAATGATATAAAACAATATATGTTAACATGAGTAATGTTCCAGACATGTGTCGCGCAGCAGGCGGCGCCGGGCTGGCGGGCGCGGAGCGAGCGCTGCGCTCGGCGCGCTTGCTGGCTCGCCGGAGAGTCCCGCGCCACTGTCCTGTCGCCGAGGTGAAGCACCATAATATACTGCCCGGCACAACATTTTTGCTTCTCCATACACTTATATCATTCGTTATCTCAACCTCTTCTGACTAACCTACTCCTTTCTTACTCATGCCATCTTTCATACAATGACCTTCTTAACTGATTTGTCCTCATATAAGCACATATCGTTCCTGGTCTGCTTAACCAGCATCATTTAGATTAGACCACTTGTGGTTTCCCTTGTTGGCAAAGCACAGTACCTTTCTGTTTATCTATTTGACTGGACCATCGATTAGGTATTTGTAAAAAGTATATATTTGTATTATTTCGTAGGAGGTTCGTCCATATTCCCTGCACGCTGCGCTCGGCGCGGCGCTGGGCGCGATGGCGTGGCGCGGCGCGAGGCACCACTACCTCGCGCATGCGCTGCTGCCGCCGCATTACACCGCCGCACTGCTGCTGTCCACTGAGTCAGTACACTTACCTCTCGCTAGTTATATGGCACGGGAGGTCCGTCCATAATCCCTGCACGCTGCGCTCGGCGCAGTTGTTTATATATTCATGGTCGTGTTGCAGACACATGTACATGGTCCGCGCGGCCGGCGGCGTGTGGCACGTGGACTGGGCCGTCAAGCTGAACGACCTCATCGACGCACCCACCATACAGGGGGATAAACTCGTGCTCAACATCAAACAGGTAACTCAAGCATTCCTTTATGGGCATTTTATTTAGGTACATATCATCCCAAAATCATCCCTTGTAAAAGAAAGGAAGGAAGGGATGCCTTTGCCCCGCAAGGGAATAGCATCTATACTCAGTGCCGGTTTTAGCACTACCAGCGCCCTGGGCGAGATTTGTACGGCGCCCCCTAACTGCAATTCAAACCCATATGAAAAAAGGAAAAAGATATAATGGAATTTACGAGTAAGTAGGCCTCGCTCAATGAGCGAGAGGAAATAAAGGGGCGCCTGCGGCGCCCATTTATATCCGGCGCCCTGGGCGGTCGCACAACCGCGCCCCACCCTAACGCCGCTACTGTCTATACTAATATTATAAATTTGTCTGTCCTTGAAATAATAAAGTTTTCATAAGGACCGGCTTCCACCGAAGCGGAGAAGTGTCAAGATACCTTTCTGTTCTGAGCTGTTTATATTATAGATGTAGTAGTGTCGAGTTCGCGGAGACATTTTCCCACTTTGTCGAATCTAGACAGGAAGCTTCAACCCAGGGCACCGCCGCCGATGGAGGCTCAATAGTTTACCTAGGTACCTACTACAAACTGTCGTGTTCCTTAGTACGTCTTACTGCGTCAAGTCTTACCTACCCAGGTTCGCTTTGCAACGTTCCTGATATCATCTTGTAGGTAAACCATCCCTCTCATCTCTCAGCATCTGTATTGTGTAACGGATGCAATGTGGAGTTTGTGATTGATGGCCATTTGATGGTTGAAGAATAATGTCATCTCTCTTGCTGTCTCGCTCAGATCGGATTCGAACCAAGCAGCACTGCAGGGCTAATGTTATTGTGTAATAGTGCGTCAGGCCTCGCGCTCTAGCTAATCAATCTATCAGGGTAGCCGCACACAAAGAGTATAATAAAATAACTAACCATAGGACTGCACACGTCCGATTTTTGTCTGATTTTTTCGCTGATTGTCGGATGAAATTGTCTTTTAAGAAGGGAGATAAAACCCTTCTTAAAAACTACAGACCCATCACACTCTTGATCCACACGTAAGGACACGCTCACGAATCGTCTCGCCAGGAGACTCGACGAGTTCCAGCCACCGGAACAGACCGGGTTTCGCGGAGGATATGGCACCATAGACCACATACACACGGTGATGCAGATACCAGAAGTCCGAAGAGTATAATCAGCCCCTTTGTCTGGCCTTTGTGGTCTATGAAAAACCTTTGACTCTGTCGAAACCTGGGCTGTTCTGAATCCTTACATTACAGCGTTGCCAAGTAGACTATCGTTATATCGAGGTGTTGAGATGTCTTTATGATGCCGCCACCATGAGTATCCAAGTACAGGGCTAGCAGTCTAAACACATCCAACTGCGCGAGGTGTGAGACAGTGGGATGTTATATCACCGAAACTGTTCACAAGCGCGTTGGATGATGTGTTTAAGACGCTGGACTGTAAAGGTAAGGGCATCAACATAAACGGCGATTACATCTCACACCTGCGATTCGCTGATGACATAGTCTTAATGGCGGAGTCGCTGGAGGAGCTTAACCGGATGCTGCACAGCCTAGTTTCAGCCTCACGACGCATCGGTCTTGGCATGAACTTGGATAAAACCAAGGTCATGATCATGACTACATTGATCCGGGACCGGTCGTCATACATGGCCACCTTCTCGAAATTGTTTCAGAGTACAATTACCTTGGGCAGATTCTGCAGTTGGGTAAAAACAATTTCGAGAAGGAGGCCAAGAGGAGGATCCAGCTAGGTTGGGCAGCGTTTGGGAAACTACGTCGAGTCTTGTTGTCATCCATACCCCAATGCTTGAAAACGAAAGTTTTCTGTCAGTGCGTTCTACCCGTCATGACCTACGGAGCTTAGACGTAGTCACTCACGGTAGGGCTGGTCCACCAGTTTAAAGTCGCCCAGCGAGCTATGGAGAGAACTATGCTCGGAGTTTCTCTGAAGGATAGGATTCGCAACGAATACATCCGACAGAGAACCAAGGTTATCGACATAGCTCAGAGGATTAGCAAACTGAAGTGGCAGTGGGCTGGCCATATTTCGAGTAGAACCGACAACCGCTGGGGTAAACGGGTTTTTGAGTGGAGACCGCGACTCTGCAAACGTAGTGTAGGACGCCCTTCGACCAGGTGGGATGACGATTTGCGAAAGACTGCTGGCATATGCTGGATGCGGCAAGCTGAAGACAGGGCGCTATGGCGCTCATTAGGGAAGGCCTATGTCCAGCAGTGGACTAGTATAGGCTGATGATGATGTTTATGTAGATATATGATTTTTGTATTCCTCTTTGTAAGATCAGTTTACTTGTCAGGATGAACAAGTGAGCTACTTCTCTACGGACGAGAAGTTTGTGGAGGTGGCAGACACTGAGCTGCTGCGCTGGCTGCGCGACCGCGTGCAATGCGCGCTCATACTCGCGCTAGAGGACAAACGGTGTGCTCAGGAGTAAACGTGACAGCTGCCTGCTTGCAAACCAAAAGCTGTAAAAGTTAGGTACCAAAACGCACCTTGCTGCTTCTTTCTACTCTTGCAAGGAGTTCAATCTTGACGTCCATTACAATACACATACTACGCTTAAAGTTTGAGGTGATCATTACATCTTCATCGTCAGCAGCCAGTTCCTTCAGTTTTGTCCAATAGCTAACTAGACTCTGATCGCATGACTATCCGTACAATACATTTTACGTTTGGTTTCTTATACGAGTATCCCACACACAAATAGTCGTGCGCTCCCAGAGCACTCAAGAGTGCCAAATTGTACAAAATCGAGTTCAGGGTTGAACTGTTTTCAAAAGTACCTAATACATAGCCAATTAAAAGAATCGATGAAAGGATCGACTTTATAAAAGTCTAAGCACAAATAATCAGAGAAAAAAAATATCAAATTAGGTATTATCATAATTTTAAGTCGTCGTTAATTTTCCAAATAGGAACACACTAGCGGCTAGCGGCTTAACCGCCGCGGTATATTAACTGCTGGAAAAGCGGCTAGACGCGCGGTTAGCCGCTCCCGTTAACTGCTAGTGCGTAGGAGCGCTAAGGCTGGCTTGTTTGCTAGGCACGGCTAAAATAAGCAGCATTCTTATAACGTTCCGCAATGTATGGATTTACCACGGGTTTTACTGACGACGCCGATATTAATAAAGATCTCATCTTGTCTAGTCATTGTTTTTATTTAGGTACATTACATACAATGCATTTATGTTACCTACTTTTATAAGCTAAGCCTGAACTAGACTCTGAATTGATGGATATGAATTTGTGCAATTGTATTGTCTCTAGTCATATTTGAATGAGTATTTTGCTTACTTGGATTCACAAAGCATACATAAAATGTAAGTAGGTACTTGGATAATTTATGTACAAGTTTGTTTTACTACAAGAACCCCATGTTTATTGTTGTTAATAAATATTTTCATAAGTATTTATATATGTAAAAGTAGTTAGGTACGTTACGTACATATAATTATTGGTGTCTATACTAGTTTATAGTACGTATTTATGCTGTTAAAAGTCAATGCATTTGTTTAAACTTGTGTCTGTTATTGTAAGTTAATTGTTGTTCTGTCTGTTTAATAGTTGGTACTCTTGATATACTTGTGTATGTTTAGGAAAGGCCTAAGGTTAAGTACAATTTAAAATCCACTGCAAAAGCCTTTGCTTGTGGCCAAAACTCAGTTCCTCTAGGAACAAAATGCTCTTCACACTTGCTTTTTTTTTTGTCTGGTTTTTTTTTCTGTACTTAAGGATTTTCCTATCATGAATAAACAATATTTTATTAAATCTGACGACCTGTACGAGAATTTACCAATGTTTACTTACATCGAAATGTTATTCAATCAAATAAAAATAAATGTTTTCTATGTGATTAAATAAAAAATGTAATACCGATTCTGTCTTTTATTTACATACTATTACGACTATTACTTTGTTATTAACTTATTTATTGTCAAAAGCTAATTAATTCCCTATCAAGTATTATCATCATCATCAGCCTATATTAGTCCACGGCTGGACATAGGTCTCTCCTAATGAGCGCCATGTATATGTTTTGTTGCAATTCATTACAATAAAACATATACAATATTCAGTTCAATCTGAGTTATCTCCACTGGAACTGTAGTCTCCTAACAGAGACATGGCATTACTCTCAGTTCCAATTACTTTTGCTACTTTAACAGTATCCAAATCACTCATTTTTTCATGAGTATCTTCACTATTTAATATTTTATCGTTGTCTTCATATTCAGTAGATTTTATTGATGATTCTTTATTTCTGGTTTTGTTCTGCAACTTTTCTTGCTCATCATTTTTATTAGAAACAGTGTTAATTTCTATTTTAGCCTTGATAGCAATACCTAAGGCATTCCTGGTTAGTTGAACATTTTTACTCAGTGATTCTTCTTTCTTTAACCCTCCAAAACTAGTTAACAATCCAGTAGAACTAGGTAATGCTGGACTGTTGAGGATTTTACTTCTAGTTTGTTCTTTCTGCTCTTCTATGCTTTTGGAGGGTCTGAGAGAGAGAAGGGAAGCCATGTTTCTGTCCTCCTCTGTTTCAGGAAGCAGCTTGAGGTTCAATGATGACTTTGCTAGAAGGAAGCTATCATTCACTGAGGCTTCTTCCAGTTCCTTTCTTCTTTTCTATAACAAGTTATCCATTCATTTACATAATGAAAAAAATAAAGAGTCCTTGTCAATTCGCATTGTAAAAAGGATATCCATTTTGCCAATTTTATAGGAGAGCGAAAAAACTGCTAATTGCATGTTCGAACTTTGAATGCTTATTCAAGGAATACTAGTTGATCAAATAAATATAAAGAAAAATGCATTAATGTGCATCAATATTAGAGAATGAAAAGAGTTTTTTAGAACATAATTTAAGTTTTTTTAAGGACTGAAGTAAAGGTTTTCGTGATTCATTATTTTGGCACTAACCATTATGAATAAATATACTAGAGCCATTTTGAATGTCATCAAGTTGCCCTTTTTTTGTTTGAACACAAGTGACTATTATGGGAGATGCGTTATATTGGAACTAGTAAACTATTGAGTTTACACAATCGTTCTTTTGGCACAATGTGTATGACCACTTTTGGAACAATTTACCAAAAAACGATTTTCGAATTTTTTGTTCTGGCTTTCTTACCCCGCAAATTGCAAGTCAAAGAATGTGGGCTGAAGTAATAAAACAATCATAAATAATAAATAAATTAGCTTTGAACAAGTAGATATACATACTCGAAAGTTTCGTCTCAAGGAACAGTTGGCCTCATAGTCATCCTTCCAAACAGACTCATTCCTGCCCACAAGCTTCCCAAGCCTTGGCTTCTCCAGCTTAGCTGTGTCTACATCTCCAGTCTTGTGTTCCAGCTTGAACATAGCATCGTCAAACAGGCGCTTCTGGGTTTCTTTGGTCTCGGGGACAATTTGCCCATTCTCTGTCGGGTCCCAACGGTTTTCTTGCCTCCTTGCGCCTGACACTATAACATAGTCTAAATTCTGCAAGAAAATGTGAATTTAATTATTGAATATTGATTTAAATAATACTATTTTTATATCAAGCTTAGATAACTTAATTGGGTACTTACACCAGGGTCAGTTTTGATTTCGAAATGATTATCGCACAGGTGACACTTCATTCTGAACTGGTACACAGGAGTGGTGTAGTACATGCCAATCTTAGTCTTCTCAGCATTGTAGCGGACTCCCATGCCGATGTGGTTCTTGCAGCCATCACACCAGATGTTGTAGGGCATCTCAAACCGAATGATGAGGATGCCCATGTGAAGCTTACGAGCTCGCTCCCGTAAGGCATGGGTTCCCAGGAACTTGTTGAGTCCCCCGACTTTAGGATCGTAGTCTGGGGGGTAGTAATGGTTTTGACCCTTCCTTTCACCCATTTTGAGGAGCCTGGAAGAAAGTTATACGAAATTTTGTAGTGAATATTGGCCATTAGAAGGTTGAGCGCACTATAAACCAAAGATAGGTAATCGTGAATTGTGAATTAGAGCGTTAGTGTGTTTGACTTACTTTTATTACTAATTACTTTGTTTTAATCATAGTTTCTCTTTAAGTGAATTTATAAATTCATAAGAGAAAATAAATAGGTACCTACCTACTTATCTCAAACCTCAAATAGTCTTCTAGAAGACTTATTATTACTTTAGTACTAGGTATACTTATAAATCTGTGCTTATTATAATTATGAACCTAATACTCACCTTAGCTATGAATTAGTTACTTTCTTTCGGAACGTAGGATCCTAGGATCTTTGCTTTCTTTCCACTTGTGCCGATCTCGAATCAAATCACAGATTTATAATTAAAGTACCTACTAAATAAAAATCAAATCGAACAAAATCGAATTTCATTGTCGAATTTGTTTTGTTCCGTCATGCGCACAGATGTACCAATGAGTATACAATAACTACAGATGTACTAGGGATGCTAACGCATGTCATGCGTTAGCATCCCTAGTATCCATACATCTGTGGTTCCGTCCGTCGCGTCGTCTGTCATGTACTTTAGTACGTGTGCCCTATATGAATTATACCTCTTCCTCTAAGACGTGTGCCATCATTTTACGACCAGTCCAATAACAACCAAGTACGTTACAGCCCAGGAATTTCTGTACGCATCGGTCACGCACGTCATGTTCCAAGGCTGTAATTTCTGAAGCTGTAATATACAGGCCGTACAACTTAGAGGAAGAAGGGTATCTAAGCCGTACAATGATAGCACGTTATGTGCAAAATCCTTGGTGGGATCTTCCGAGGATGTTCATTGACTGGCTGCAAATTAACCAGAGCCATAGTATGACATATGACATGGTGTTCTCAATGAAAAAAGAAAGCGTAGACCGAAATATCCATCCTTGATCGTTGGAAAAAAGAGATCCCCTTGTACTTAAAGGCCCGCACAATCAGCGGAGCCCTGCAGCACTGAAAACTCCATCTAACAACTGCTATTTGTGGATTCCATCAATGGGTTGTACTGGGTTGTATCATGCAGGGACGAGGGTAATTTCACGGACGTACTACGTCCGTGAAATTTCCCTCGACTAGGACTACGTAGGACTACGTCCGACGTTGTCCTACCGAATAAAATGTGAAGCACAGCAATGGCGGCGGACGAGTCATTGTGTGCGTGTGATTATAGAGTTGCCAACTGATGACAAAAACTCCCGAATATTTTCATAAGTTTCTAAAATCATTGAACTGAAAATTATTTGTAAGTCTCAAGTGTATTACCTAAAACATTGAAATGTAATGCAAATGGAGGATTTCACGAAAAGTAAAGTAGGAAGCCTACCTTACCTACCTATCTAATTTGGCAGAACAATGATTTTTTTGCGTTGATGGAATGGGAAAACAGGGTTTTTCTGAAGGTAGGTAGGTACTAGGTTAATTTATTTGAATAAAGTACTAAGTAGGTACCATCAAGTAATAGAACTAAAACTAGTATTTACACTTGAAACAATTGAGCTAACTGCAGACTATTGCAAACAATCTACAGGTAGCTCAACTAATCCATATTAATACCTGTCGGAAGCGTGCTGGGAAGATACCTACCTTATTATGTAAATAGGTACCAAGTACCTACCCACTTAATTTTTTTTCTGTGAAAGTTTGTCTTAGTCGCTAAGTAGATAAGGTTAGTACCTACTTCCTAAGGGCTCGTTTATATGACACGGGATGTTACAGCGTGTTGGCCGCGCGGCGTAAGTACGGTGACCGCGCGGCGGCCGCGCGGTCAGGCCCGGTGGCCACGCCACTGCGAACCCGATTCAATTCCAGTTGATCTTGGTCTTTCTTAAAATTCACACGTGTTCGTTATGAGCTATTTGACTAAGAAGAATAAAATTATGATTGCATATTATTTGTACCGACAAAGCAAAAAAAAAAGAAAAAAAGAAATGTAGAAAATTTTGGATTCATCCTATTTTAGCACGGCGAGAAGAGTTTGGTGAATTTCATACGCTATACAACCAATTGCGAGAAGAGACGCCGGCGCGGGGCGTACATCGAGAACATTCGAGTGATTCGAGCGAGACGGCCGCGCGGCCGCCGTGTGATCGAGGAGCGAACGCCGCGCGGCCGCCGCGCTGTTAGTTACTCAAAATTAATTTCAACTTTACGTCCTAGTTAATAAAACATAAATTTGCTATAACTGAACAGTTAGTACGCGGTCACCGCGCGGTCGCCGCGCGGCGGCTGCAAGAATTTTTTCACGTCGTCTAACTGCAGCCTAAATAGGTAAGTACCTGTTTTTGTGATGCCTACCAAAAAACACATTTGTGTAGACACTTCTTGTTAGTTTTAATCTACACACGCAATAGGTAGGTATCTGCACGCACACGCATTACTTAGGTAAATATGCCTGCGTAGGTACCTGTTCCTATCCTATCTACCTTCTTTCTACCTAGGTCAGAGTGGAAGGTGCGAATGGTGCGATGATTGCATTTCATCTATTATTTTAATGCGCAGATCCCTTACTCTCGCTGTAACATCAGCTACATGCGTAGCATCAGCATCAGTAAAAGTTTTATCAAAATAGGTCCAGCCGTTTCATAGATTAGCTCAAACAAACGCATAGAAAAACAAAATTCAAAATTCGTATTTTGTAATAAAAAAAAACTGTTGAATTAACACTATAAACAATCATTCCTTTGTATTTATTTGTATCTATGTAAAAATCATCAAAATGATGACTAAATATTTAAAGTAGGTAGGTACAGATACCTACCAACCTTATTAATAATTGATCAAATACAAGTAGGTATTGAAACATTTTTAATATCCCACACTTACTAGGAAATTTGCTTTTTTACATGTTGGCAACACCGGTGAGATTTGGGTTTTTATTCTAACTTTTCTGTTGATAATTATATTGCGTTAAATCGAAGAAATAAGTTGATAAAATAAGAAACATAACTGAGAAATGTGATTTCGTGTTCTTTTTTGACAAAACGGCACAAACAGGCATATTTCACTTGTAGACGAGGCGTGTATTTTAGGTAGCGGTAAGTGGTTTTATTCTCATACTTGGGGGAGCTTCTTTGGTAAGGTCGTTGAGATGTAAATCCATCCTCTGTTCGTGGTTTTGTTTGTCCAAATGATGACATTGACAATCTTTGGAAAACTGACACTGACAACTGAACCGTGTTGTCTATGCCGGTCGGTGAAAAAGGGCAGAGGCAAGATGGCGGGTGGCGGGCATCGGGCTCTTGGTATCGACCATGCGTAGAATTCACGATTTTATCAGTTGATTGGTGGAGTTTTCGGTGCCGTAGGGCTGCGCAGGGCTGTTCTGATTGTCTTAGCCTTTATCAGAAGGTGGGATGTAACCCTGTCTGTCTTCACGCCCACTGATGGTTTACCTCGAATGATACTAGGAAAAGTCTGACTCGCACATCCACACCAATAATGGCGGAAGACTCAAGCGACTTTACAACGGGAGTTCTGTGCCAATTACTTCAGTACTACCAGTACTACAGTCGGTTCCTTCTACTATCCTAAGAGAATGAGATTAACAAGTGCTATGGATGTTCAGAAATGCAATTGGTTTGTAATAGAGGTACTGGTAAGGTCTGATCGTTTCATGCTAAAATTGTTGGTTTTGTGAATACTTCTATTGGATTGATTTGTAAATACTAAAGGTAGTATGGTTATTAAGCAAGCAGTTTGGGTTTTAGTTGGTTTATTGTGATGTGACCATACTTTTGATTGATTAGGTATAAAGAATCTTGAGAAAGAAACTAAACAAATGTCTTTCGTCAACATAAGTAGCTAATCAAAGCTAATCGAGTAGTTGCCCAATGATAAAGCATAGCCGGTGTAAATATGTCCCAATGCTAATAATCATAGCCAATGTCTTGTCAATGACACAACTTGCCCATCTGTTGCAATGTTTTCTTGTGAATTATTGTTTTCAGGGTTCAATGGAAGTGGAGGATGCCTGACACTAGATATTGGCAGACCACATCAATCATGGAGGCACATAAGGATTTAGTGATTGACGGAGCCAAATATGTGTGTGATAGTGCCAGAGAATCTACTTAGCATAGACTGTCTGGGAATCAGAAGTGCCTTATTATAAAGATAAGTCACACCTTCACAAATCAGATTTGTTTCAATTCCAAAGTAAGTGTATGTTTATTGAAAAAAAAAGAAAGTAAAACAATAAAATTAGTTTACTGTTGATAAAATTATAAAACCTGAATATTGTCTTGCATTTTGTTGTTCTGTTCATGTATTTGTTCAGTTACACATGTTACAAAGACAAGACTTGATTAAACTTGATACATATTATGGAGTAAGTATGGGTGCTAAGATGTGTTCTATTTTAATAATTCCATGATCAGATCACTAAACACTGATCCACATGCTATGTGTAAATCTTGTGTGACTCTTTATCATGTCATTTGCTTTCCTACTTTGTGTTTTTTTCTGTTGTAGTCTGCTGATATATTTTGTTGTTAGTTCTTGTTCATGTAGCATCAGTCCTTCAAGGATGATATTGTTCGGTTCTGATCTTTGTTTCTGTTTCGCTGTTTTTGCTGGAAGGTGAGGTCTTTGTGTCGTTATTTGGTTATGGTGCTGCTTGGCATAGCTAGTGTGAGCATCTTGGGTTACTACACCCAAGATTGGTCCTTGATGGGTATAGTGGCCATCTGAGAGGACGCGTGTGGGCATATTGAGTACGGTGTCTCAATATGAGTTCTACAGGCATACGGTGTTGCTTGTAAGAGCTGGTGAGAGAGTCTTGGGTTCCTACACCCAAGATTGGTCCTTGTTGGCATGGTGGCCATCTGAGAGGACGCGTGTGGGCATATTGAGTACGGTGTCTCAATATGAGTTCTACAGGCATACGGTGTTGCTTGTAAGAGCTGGTGAGATAGTCTTGGGTTCCTACACCCAAGATTGGTCCTTGTTGGCATGGTGGCCATCTGAGAGGACGCGTGTGGGCATATTGAGTACGGTGTCTCAATATGAGTTCTACAGGCATACGGTGTTGCTTGTAAGAGCTGGTGAGTGTCTTGAGTTCATTCAAGATTGGTTCTCTAGTCGTGGTCTGAGTCGTCTAGCTAAATGTTGTGTAGTCTCTAAATGGTGATCAGATGTTGTTTTGTGGAATATGGTTGCATCTTGTGAGTCTGTTGTTCTATGATCTAGTTATATGTGTCTTGCTTGATGAAATTGGTGTTGACCTGTGTTGTGGTCAAGCAGTGTTTCTGGTTTCGGTCCCCTCATCTCTCTGGTGGTGCCACTGTGGATCTCATCTGTGGTCGGTAACTAGCAATGGTTGATCAGGTGGTAGTAGGACGTACCTAGAGTATGTACCTGCCACGGAACACAAAAAACAAGTGGAAATGTTAAGTGGGCGTGGCACGCGTGTCACAATTATGCGTAGTTACGCTTAACTGTCCTCAGTCGTGTTCTTACATCGCGTCGAATTGATAGTCTCGCTACAAATAAATTTTTTCGAAGCTATGCCGTATTGTTGCATTTTAGAGTGTAAAAATGATAGTAGGCGAAAGAATCTCAAAAACGGAGGTGTTTCATACCATCGGTAAGTAGCTTTTTCTTTGTTTTTTCATAAAATCTTATTTTATTAAAATTTACAAATCATTAATTAGAACGGTTAGTCAAAATCAACCTTATCCGATTTAGATAGAGTTGATTTTGGATTGTTTCTATTTACTATTACGTTCTCGAATGTTCTTCGCTACTCGTTTAGTGATGTACTCAAGATGGCTGTAGATTTTATCGATTGATATCAATACATGAAAATAAATATTTTAGTGTTAAATCCATGGAACATTAAAACAAGTTGTTGTTGTTTTTTTTGTTCCGGGGTTAAATCATTTATTTATTTAACAAAAAATATTCTTTATCATCAGAGAAAATTATTGGTTCATTTAGTACTATCTTCTGCCCGCAGCTTCGCACGCACTTTACCGGGATAAAAAGAAGCCTATTTTATTCTCTTCTTATCTCATACATTGCATTACAATACAAGTAACCAAATAAACACCATTAGTTCCTCTAACCTTCATTTTAAATATTTATAGGTTTCCCAAAGATACAAACTTCAAAGAGAAATGGATAAATGCAACGGGTAGAGTTAATTGGATGCCAACCATATCAAGCACGATATGCTCTGAACATTTTTTAGAAGTCGATTTTATAATTACAAATAAAGGATATAGATATACGAAACCTACAGCGCTTCCATCAATGAAAATCGTCAAGTTTTGTAATCAAGTAGGTACACATGGTAGATGTTTAATTTTTATCACTATGATAATATGTTAGTACCTATGTTACGATACTTAACAACACAACTAATGAACATGTTATTATACTTGTAGGAGGATACTATTACCACAAAAAACAGCATTCACTGTCTATTTTCAAATCTATAAACACACTTATAAATGTTCTCTTGTTATTTGTTTTTTTTTAAATTGTACATTATGTTTTCAGTTGCAAAATATAAATGTCGTCACTGCAGGTTCTTCAAAAAGACAAAGTGATTCGGAGAGCACACACCCTAAAAAAAAGATTCGACTTCATGAAGGTTTCGATGTTGAACAAAATTTTATACAGAAAGGTGATGCTGATGAAGTGATTCCCGTGAAGATTCATTCCGCACACGACGAAGAAACGGTTAAAAATATAGACGCTACAGGTGGTTCCAATTCTTCAACGCCGAGGAAAAAAAAATTAAAAGGCCAACTAAGATTTTGCAAAGACAAAATTTTAAAACAAGGTCTAAAAATAAAACGATTGCAATCGAAAAATCGAAGGCTTAAAAAGAAATTAAATAGTATTGATGAAGTATTATTGAGATTAGAAGAAAAATTTGCCATGGCGAAAGAAAATCTGGATTGCCTCAAAAATACGAATTTAGAGGTATGTTTACATATTCATTTATTTATTTCTCATAGGCACGTTACATTGCACTTAAGAAAGTCAAAATCAATAATCATTTAAAACTTAAAAATTTAAAATCAATTCATTTTACTAATGAGTATTTTACTCAAGAATCAAGTGTACATACATATATATTATTATGTGTTTTATAGGTTAAAGAATTGGTCACTAGAGAAATTGGAAACACGGAATCAGGAGTAATATCAAGGAGAAAGTATTCGCCAGCACTGCGCAGCTTTGCCCTGACATTACATTATTACTCGCCTAAGGCATATGATTACGTGCGCAAGACTTTTCATACAAGCCTACCACATACACGTACACTAAAAAATTGGTACGCGAAAGTCGGAGGAGAGCCTGGATTTACCAAGGAGTCATTAGCTGCTCTAAAACAAAAAGCTGAGTTGACTAATCACCCATTATTAGCCACCTTGGTATTGGATGAAATGAGTATTCGTCGCCGTGTGGAATGGGATGGGCGCAAATTTCATGGATATGTTAATATGGGCACTGAAGTAGAAGGTGATCACTTGGCGGAGGCAAAAGAAGCATTGGTATTTTTAGTTACTGCTATAAACAGTAACTTTAAAGTTCCTGTTGGTTTTTTTTTAGTAGATGGTGTAAGTGGAGAACAGCGCGCTGACCTTGTGAAACTTTGCTTGGAATTAATTCACAAGGCTGACGTTAGGGTAGTTGCTCTCACTTTTGATGGTTGTGCAGCAAATATGTCAATGGCAAAACATTTAGGTTGCTCTTTTGAAGAACAAAATATTAAATTTGAACATCCTGTTACCAAAGATCCAATAGTTGCAGTCCTAGATCCCTGTCATATGATCAAATTATTAAGAAACACGTTAGAAATGTACAAAATTCTAGTAGACAAGGATGGAAAAAAAATTCAATGGCAACATCTTGTTGAACTGAACAAACTACAATACAACGAAACCTTTCATTTGTCAAATAAGCTACGAGATCGCCATATTAACTTCCATAACGAAAGAATGAAAGTAAAGTTAGCTACTCAACTTTTTAGTACAAGTGTAGCGGAAGCTGTTAAATTTTGTAGACAATCAGGAATAGATTCATTTCATGACAGTAAGCCCACGGAAATGTTTTTAATAACTTGCAATAATCTTTTTGATGTATTTAATTCAAAAAGTTTACATTTATACGGCTTTAAAAAAGCTTTAAATGAGCAGAACGCGAAAAACATTTTTCAGTTTTTAGGTGAAGCAGCGGACTATATTAGGAATTTGAGAATGGAGAATGGTACTTTTTTAATCCATAGTAGGCGAAAAACGGGGTTCTTAGGTTTTTTGGGGTGCATAAAAGCCTTAGAACATTTATATTCAACCTTAATAAAAACTAACATTCTGGTATATTTACCATTTTATAAACTAAGTCAGGATCATTTAGAGCTTTTTTTTTGCAATATTCGGGCACAGGGTGGGACTAACAATAACCCCACTGCCAGACAATTTATATCTGCATATAAAAAAATATTAATCCATGTTCAATTAAAAGACACTAACAAAGGTAACTGTGTTGCGTTAGAACATATATCAATCCTCAACTGCTCGTCAGCTGTTGAAAGGATAAACAGAAGTAGTATAGCTCAAGATATGTCACAATACGAACAAGTTGAGGACGATTCAGAAATTGAAGAACTAGGAGGACACTTTTCTGATTTCAGTAATCAAGCAATTGGCCATATTGCTGGTTACATTGCCCGAATATTAATGAAAAAAATAAACTGCGATGTCTGTGTTGACGCATTAGTGACACATCATTTTCAACCCTTCCACAAATTCATAATAGCAAAAGATCAAGGTGGGTTGTTGTATCCTTCGCCAGATGTCGTAAAAATATGTCAAACAGCGGAAACCTTTTTAAAAAACGTTGACATAGGGGTTTTTCGAAAGGAAGTGGCGATAACACAAATAATGCGAAAGTTCATAGGAACTTTTTTATTTAATGATATTGCCTCTCATCAGATTGGGGAATTTCCTACGTCCAATCACGTCACTGATTTGATGAAGGCAATCGTTGAAAAGTATATAAATGTTCGCATACACCATTTACTTAAATTAAAAGTAAAGCTTTCCAAACGCCAGTTTCTCAACAAGTATGTTTTGTTTCAGGGGCAATAAATATTTTTTGTATGTGTTAAATGTTTTCTTCCTAAGTCCTAAGATACCTATCTTGTTGTATAAATACTTAGTTAAGCATGTGCACCTAATGCAATTTTTTTAAACTTATCTAAGTAAGCCGTTTTACCGGCCAGACGACGATGACGCGCTTTTTGCTCTACCTTGCCTAACATAATTGTTTCAGCCGAACTCTTTGGACCTAATTAATTTTTTACCTTTCAAGTGAAACCCTTACAAATTATTTAATTTGTGCCTAAAACATACCTTATCAATAATTAATTACAATATCTAGAATCTAGACATTTATAAGTAATAAAAAAGTTCCTACAACTAAAACCTTACAAAACTTCACTAGAGACATTTTTCCTTCTAAGTACCATCTTATACAAAAAGGTTAATAACTTTAAAAATAATTATTCTATTGCCATCATTCTAACGATAAAACTAATTTTAAGCCTAAGCCTTTTCTTTTTTACTGTTTTTACTACAAAATATCCATAAACAAAATAGTACATTTTCAACTTACGTAATAAAACGCAATAAAGTTAACAAATTCCTACAAAAAGTGTTTCTATGCTCTACTTAGATACAAACTAAGATAAATTTACCTACCTACCAATATTAAGAGTCTAATTAGATCTAAATATCCATATACATACTAGGTTTCTGGCGCCGCGGCAATCTGTACAGAATATATCTATCGATATCGATAAAGACGTTCATTGTGCTACCTGGTCATCCTTAGTCGAGTAGCGACCTATCACGCGAATGTCAATCATACGGCTAACGAAATTAAGTTTACAATTGCGAGCACTAAGAATACCGCCATCTATGGTCATGGTCGGAATTGACTAGTCAGTCTAATGTTTGGTGAGTAGATCCGCGACCTATCACGCGAATGTCAATCGTGTGTTCAACGAAATAAAGTTTACAATTGCGAGCACTGAAATACCGCCATCTATGGTCAAGTAGCGGGATTGACTCGAAAGTGAAATGTTTGGTGAGTAGATCCGCGAGTCCGCGACCTATCACTCTAATGTCAATCGTATGACTAACGAAATTAAGTTTATAATTGCGAGCACTGAGAATACCCGCCATCTATGGTCAAATAGCGGAATTGACTCGTCAAGTTGCTGTTTGGTGAGTAAAGCTCGTAAATACGTTCTGCTGCTAAAGTAAAATAAATCTTAAGTTGTAGAAATCAAGGTTTATTTTTTAATCTGTGACGTTGGCTATTTTTGTCTAAACTTATAACTACCAATAAAACGAATTGTTTCTTTGTAATGCATTATAAGATTAAGGGTTTATTTGTGTGAGTTTGGCGACACCGGTGCCCATAGTAATTTTGTTGCATAGCACTTCCACTTGTTTTTTGTGTTCCGTGGTACCTGCTAAGAGGCTGGAAGTCGGTGTGTAATGTGCAGGTGCCCAAGCCCATAATCAGGCTGTTCTTAAAAAAAAAAAACAGTTTGTGGACAGCTCTGTATAATTGGCTAGAGTACCAATGTTATTGCATGTTGATGATGTGTTTTTCGACAGAACGCGGCTGAAGCGAGTA
Organism: Eupithecia vulgata; assembly: GCA_946478455.1. NCBI lineage: Eukaryota > Metazoa > Arthropoda > Insecta > Lepidoptera > Geometridae > Eupithecia > Eupithecia vulgata. The sequence continues at coordinate 1,259,249 of OX297869.1, read as the reverse complement.
ATGTGTGCGGTTGGTTGGTAGGGGTGGCGGAGCGTCCGTGCTGCGGTGTTGGCTTGCGTCTGCCTGGTGTGCGCATTAATCATAGCAGGAAGAATGATGTCAGGTTGGACGAGCGAGTCTATGGCGTTATGGCGATATGGCGATATCTTCCTCTTTTTATTTGGGTGCTGTAGTAAGTACATGGAACGTAAATAACCCGGGGTGTGTATCTTTATCAACAACAACAAACAAGGCATAATCGGCTAATTGCTGCGTTTGTTCATTACGAGGCTATTTCTCAGGGCTGGGAGTGTGGTGAAGCCGAAGCGATGACTGACTATTTCTCCGGGCTTGCAGTCTGGAAAGGAGATGGCTATAGTGTTGTGAAAGTGGCTAAGTATCGTAGGGTAGCCAACAACTGTATCAGTCTTCCTGTAGTGCGGTTGAGGTGGCCAACAACTGTACCTGATAGCGTTTGTTGGCGTGGTGGCCAAAGGCTGTATGCGTTACACTATAGCGTCGTCCGTGGACGGACTCATTGTCAGGCATTGGCCGTGTAGACGAGGCGTGTATTTTAGGTAGCGGTAAGTGGTTTTATTCTCATACTTGGGGGAGCTTCTTTGGTAAGGTCGTTGAGATGTAAATCCATCCTCTGTTCGTGGTTTTGTTTGTACAAATGATGACATTGACAATCTTTGGAAAACTGACACTGACAACTGAACCGTGTTGTCTATGCCGGTTGGTGAAAAAGGGCAGAGGCAAGATGGCGGGTGGCGGGCATCGGGCTCTTGGTATCGACCATGCGTAGAATTCACGATTTTATCAGTTGATTGGTGGAGTTTTCGGTGCCGTAGGGCTGCGCAGGGCTGTTCTGATTGTCTTAGCCTTTACACTTTTAAAATTTGTTTGAAGCAGTGCACTACAGTAGGCGTCTAAAGTGGTAATGGCGGACGATGGAATGGACAGACTATGATGTCAATATGTGAGTGCGTACGCGTACGTACAGAGCATGGACAGACTATTGAGTGCTTCACTTTATTTCTTACTCCGTCCGTGAAATTTCCCTCGTCCCTGGTACCATGGTTAATAAATAAGTGTCCGTTAGGATATATTATTCTGTGTTAAGTGTGCACTCTTTTCTTGTCTAGCCTAGACATAAGGGGTTCTCTTTTTTCATTGAGTCCAGCCAGAAGACAATGCGAATTTTGCGAATGGCAACATAAGTCAGACAGCTGTTTGACTTTATTGAAATTGACAGTTAAGCTTTATTTTCGTACAAATTTAATTGTACAAAATTGTCTTCCTTCGTGGACACTGGATGGACGTGAAAAGCATATTTTCTTTTCTTGAATTTCTTCGTTAATTTGGTTTATTTTGTAAAATTTAGGCTAATAAGTGGTACCTTAGTGCGTCTGGTAATGTACAATAAAATGTCGTTCTCTATAAGATCAAGTCGTAGATAGGCAATCCATATTTGCTACCTATGCTAGGAATATTTTGAGTAATTATGCACTAGGAATGGGCAGAAGAATGGATCCTGCTTGGTATAAAGGCACTGTAGGCCTGACCTTAGCCCGAGAGCGTGGCGATACCGGTAGAGAGTTTGAAAGTCGGCTTAGGGTCACCCGAAATACTATCGAGAGATTAGGTCTTGAAAGGGAGCTCCGCGGGCACGCAGGATGCGTGAACTGCTTGGAGTGGAATATAGATGGCTCGTAAGTATCATACTTCCTACTCTTGAGTTTTGTTATTTCTACATAACCCTAGAACAAAGATTTTAATCACAATCAACTTTCCTGTGTCATAGAGTCCTTGCGTCGGCTTCAGACGATCTTCACGTCATATTGTGGGACCCGTACCGCTCCAGACAGCTCGCCAAGTTCGCCACCGGACACACGGGCAACATATTCTCTGTAAAGGTTAGTTTTACAGCTAAAACTTTTTTACTATGAAAACAATCAATTATGTTTGTGAAAAAGACTAAACCTGTTGACACAAGAAGTTTCATGTGAATATTTTAAACAATTCAAGAATAACACAATTGCATAAAAGTAGCTGCATGACCTATACTTGTGTTCAATTTATATACAAAGATGTTAAACACTTGCATCAAATAGTTTCAAGAGGTCTTACTTTTACTGGAGTATACATGCTAGCCTAGATTGTATTCAAATACACACATACAATTATACAGTTATCAGCAATAACTAATGATAACAAGGCCTCTTACCAAGATTCCCGTATAAATTGACCCTAGGATCAATGTAAACATTACCCAATGTTTATTCATATAGCACAAAAGAGTTTATAGATTAACATGGTGCAAATCACACTTTCTATTTATGAATGTGTGTTTGTTGTTGTATTGTGTTAATGCTACAATACAAAACAAACACAATGTATGGGCTTGTAGTGTCTAAGATTATTAAACAGTACTTGTACCAAACGTGGATTGCTATTCTGGATTTTTACCAGCTAAGCCGAGCTCAGCTTAAACCAGTCATTTCATAAAGCTCCCTCAGAACATACATATACTATCGGTAAATGTAATTTAATGTAGGTACTGTGTCTCTGTTTATTGAAAAGACTCTGCTCACTGAAGAAACTCTTTTATTACTTATCAACCCACTCAAACCACAAAAAGGGATCAAAACAAGGTTCATTCAATAGAGTGAACCTTATTTTGATCCCTTTTTTTATTCTAATCATAATGCAAATGAAAATCTAATGTAATCAAGCAATGACATGCTATAGCAACGGTAATGGTGTGTGTACAATTCTTGCCCCACTGAGACTTGGGCTGGTCCATTGTGCGTTGTTGTTCTGCTAGTGTAGTAGCCAGCCTAACTCTGTCCAGAAACGCAGAATCTTCCTGGGATTCACACAGGCTTTGAGGAGTGACCTCAAATGACATGCTAACTCACCTAAACTAAATAAAATAGCTAATTCAGCATCACAATAATATAATAATTGTGTAAGCTGTAACTATCTAAAGCTACAAAAAATACCTAGTCAGTTAGGGTTGGTTCACATCTGACGGAAGATGCGTTGAGCGTATCATCGGTCGCGTCTATTCGGTCAACTAGAGTGTTTGCATATCTGATGGAAGATGCGTCGGGCGTAACTTCGTTTTGCCACATTATTACGCGTCTATTCAGTTTCTGCATTCAGCATCTACAGAGCGGTTGTGTTGTGTGATAATGAATTCAAAAATGAAACCCATCGAAATAATATCTATGTGGGGGGCTTTATAACAAGATCAAAAAAGGAAACGATCACATTGGGTGCATCCTTTAAATACTAAAAGAAATATCAACAGGCCAATTTCATTGTCTATATGCTCTTTTAAGAGAGTATCCTTCAAAATTTATTCAGGTTTACCGAATGTCCATAGAATCTTTTGATGGAGTCCTGAAGGTTGTGAAATGTTTAATTACTAAAAATGATACGAAATTTCGGTTTTCCATTACTACCTACCTACAGAAGAAAGGCTGATCATTACCTTGAGGTAAAAAATCCCTCTAAATCAAGGGGAAAATACCCTAAGTTGGGAAGACTGCAGTCAAAATACACGTGGCGCGACGTTGCCGCTCTTCTTACGTCGGCCGACAAAGCGTTGACGGAAATGGAACAGACGCTGTACGCTCGACGCACTAACGCATCATCGGTTAAGTGTGAAAAGTTGAATGTTTTGTCATATAATTGTCTATTCTGGCGTTACGCGAACGATAACACGCAACGCATCTTCCGTCAGATGTGAACCAGGGTTGATAAAAATCATAATAATTATAAAAAAAAAAAAAAACAGATTGTTTTGATTTTTTTAATTTTCTGATCGTTCAGTATGAAAGTCAGTTATTTATTGAAAAAACAACATATTTCTTGTTATATCAACATAATGAAGTCATTCAGTCATTTATTAAAAAAATCGAAGTAGCATATTTATTTGCCTATTTAACAAAAAATATTGAATTAAATTTATAAAAAATGACATTAACGAAAATCAACAAACATTATATTCTTCTAAAGGTACTTAAAAACACTTCCATTTTGTAATATCTAACAAAAAATAATAATTAAAATAAAAAAGACAACATTAACAAATGAACAAAGAACCATTTGGGTTTCACCGCACTCGCAGACACTTATTTGTTTGAATTTAGTTTTTCAGAAGCGCCGTAATTTATGTCAGGGGAAGTCCCTAGGCACTTTTTGGCTGCAGTAAAAAAGTACTAATTTAAATCAACGATTTTCTTTAAAAAATCACTTGATTTTAATCGCGATTTAAATCATATCATCCCTGATGTGAACTGACCCTTATCCCGCACCGCACGCTACGCAAGCCTTGCTAATAAATCCTTTGTCAAATGTTCAGCGTATAATATTTGAATAAAGAATGAATGAATGTACACTTTATTGCACATAAAACATAAGTACTTATAAAACTTTAAATCTAAATTTAATTCATGATCATTCAGTAGGCGGTGTTATCGGTGAGAGCGTTTCTCGCTTTATTCTCCCAAGCAACATATCAGAAACCTATAAGCTCTCTATATGTCCAGTTCATCAGTCCACACGTGCTGGCGACATGTGCGGCGGACAGCAAGGTGCGAGCGAGCGACGTCGAGTCCGGAGCCGTGCTGCTGCAGTGCTCCTGTCACTGTGGCAGAGTGAAACGCCTGGCCACTGCGCCCGATAACCACAATCTGATGTGGTCTGCAGGGGAGGATGGCTTTATAATGTGAGTTAGTATTGTACTAACAGGTACTATAATAACAATAGTTGCCAGTCTGGGTTCCCACCTTGCCATTAAAGTCCCCCATAACAACGTTGAAGTGGGCCGAGGTGTTGTGCATGGCTTTGGATATGTCTTCGTACATATCCTCCACTTCATCATCAAGTCGGTGCGAAGATCTGAAACCTCCATGCTATACCGTTTGGATAGCCGAAGGATCAGGTACGCTACCCTGGTCGACACACTGGCGATTTCTTGGACGTTCTTAGAGATGGCCTTATTGACGAGGAAACCTACACCACCCGGGGTGTTTTATCACTTTCGCGAAAGTAGAGAAGATGGCCCGAGTCTAGAGTTACAGTGTCCTCATCCTCCCTGCCGACTTCACATAACCCCAGAACCCCCATGCCATTTGATGCTAACTCCACTTCCAACTGCGCTAGATGGTGGTCAAGCCTCAGAGTGCGTCCGTTTTACGTTGCCAGGGTCAGTTGTTGGTGGCAGCCTGAGGTAAGCCGGAGATTCCTAGCACCCTCTGCCTCAACGTTACCATGGCCGCTGCATGGCCAGGAATAGCGAGGCGGCCGGGAACTGGGGGCCATTTTTGTCTCCTTGCATCATTTGGGCGGTAATGCCCCTAATCCCCACGCTGGGCATGCGGGTTGGTATGATGGTACCAGAATACTTACTAATAATTATAAAAAAAACTACTTGACAATACGTGTGTTTATTATTACAAATTAACAATTAGGTATGGTGTACAAAAAAATGTTGCATTTGAATGTTCCAGCCAACACGACCTTCGAGCAGGGCACTGCTGTGACGGCTCATCTACGAACGTGACCGTGAACCTGTTGAACCACCTGGGTCGGTTCGCGGAGGCCAAGTGCGTGGCGGTGAACCCTCGCCGGCCGCACATGCTGGCCGTCGGCGCTAACGACTTCTATGTACGGATCTATGACACTAGGATGATTAAACTGGGGAAAATCAATGTGAGTTTATTTATTTACTAGCGTCTTTATATGTCTAATATGTCAATGTCGCCAAAACTTAACTAATTTGACCGCGACTAACATACATTTTCCGAACAAAACATTAATGTAAAAACTATGCTCATCCCGTAATTTTCGCCGTTAGGGCCATACTCCACTTAAAATTAAAACCCTTTCAAGTATGTAGGTATGCTAGAAGTAAACGCGAGGAAATAAATTGAGAATTCTGTTTTTCACGAAGGAACCCTAAAAATTGTTTTTGAGAATTTTCCACTTTATTATCTCTAACTACGAGTAGAATTATGTGTATACATTTTCAAGTCTGTAGGTATGCTAGAAGTTAAAACAAGAAAAAAAGCGTTGTTGCAAGGTTTTTTTTACGACGATGGAACCCTAAAAAAACTATGATTTTCGAATTTTATCTTACCATGATTTCTACTTAAATTCCGAATATTATCACGTTTAAAGGCTTGAACTATTATTAACTCTGTGTATGAAGGCCTGCTAGAACATGACCTGTGATGTGATGACGAAATAGCGATACTTTGAGGATATAAGGTTTAAGGTTTAAAGAACTTTATTCTCATAAAGACTAAATTAATAAGTACTTAGGTACTTAGTTCTAGTATAACAGTCGTTCTTAATATATATTTCATAAACAATTTTTATTGATTAGAACCTAGTAATTTTAGGATGCCGTGATCTACGTTAGGTAGATTACCTATAATATATTTCATACCCTAGGTTTCATTTGTAACAAAGATGTCGTTAGGTGAAAAGTTCCTCGAGATGGTTCGAGAGATGGGTTCCCGATGCCGGTCACGACCGCAGCCCATGAGGCCATCCTCTTATCTAGATTGTTAGAAAGGGACTGCAAGACTTTTTGTACTGGTTAATTAATGAAATTTATTTTTGGCGACATCTTTCCTATTGACACTATCACCAGGATGTTAATAAATTCCGTCTTAGGTGCCCATTCCACTCATCCAATTTCTTTGTCCAATGTACATTATGATCCAAGAACTTGGATGATTTCATCGATAATTGATCAAAGATTTGGATACTAGTTTCTGCCCGCGGCTTCGCACGCGTTGTTTTTATGAATACGTGTACACTGTACAGGTTAATTATGAACTATATAATTATATAAACATGAAATTTTATGGGTTTAATTGTAGCCTATGGTTTATTTCAGCATATGGAGCTACACCTATGCAAATTTTTAGCCCGATCTGTTGAAGTTGGTGAAGTAAAGAAGTAACAATCATTCATCCAAACTTTTGCATTTTTAATTTAGTGCAATGTGATGTAATTTCATTTGAAGTCAACAACGAAAATTACTGAGGAATCTTGGACAAAGATATTGGATGAGTGGAATGGGCCTTCATCCAACAACTTTGATCAAATATTGGACAAGTAACTTGGACAAAGATACAGTATGAGTGGAATAGGCACCTTAGATAGAACATTAAATTGGTAATTGACAACTGCTTCTAGCAGTATAAAAAGTAAATATAGAAATAGGCGGGACATTTGGCATGGAGAGATCATGTCAGTCATCTCGATAGCCCATCATGTATGCGGCAGCAAAACAACATACCATCTGCCTGAGGTCCAGACGGTATTGTGTGGGCTCCGGGCTGTGGAGAGGGGACCCGCCCGGCGCCCGGCTGGCACAATACTGACAGGTTCGGTTTGATAAGGATTAGCTTTACTCAGTCTTGGGTGTCGCCTTCTGGTTAAAAAACTACTGCTCTAAGAACAACAACATCATCAACAACAACTAACCAAGGACTGGATATTACAGAACCCGGGATCACCGGGAGTACCTGGAACCGAGCCACGCCTCCCGGGCGAGCGACAGAACCTGCGCTGTAGCCGAGCAGGCTGCGGAGACCTGGATAATAACATCCCGCGCGCCGCCGCGCAATATTACGCACCAGGTAACTGGGGAAGCCAGGGTCATGACAGATATCCAGGAGAATTACAACCATAGTGGCCATAGATCTTGGACCAAGGATCAATATGCAGCGATTTTGTCTCGTAAGTCGATAAAATTATTGCTGAAAAAGGCACCCAGCATTGTCTACACCTAAACTAAGCAAAGCTTGTGTTTTGGGTACTACCTGATGTATGTATACCCATTTAATATGATACACTATGTAGATAAATTTAACAAAAACAGACCATTTTGTACACCAGAGAAAAACTACGTGTAAATGTCATAAAATAGAACATTCGTGTATTCCTCACATCCTCGCCTTTTGATATCTATTTCGTTCATTTACTTCACTCATAATGTACAATTGTACATGTTACAATATATGTGAAAATAAACCATACATGTACCTGTACCTACTTGGCAAGGCAAGAGTTCAAGAGTTAATTTAAAATGATGATGATGATGAAGCTTCTGCCCGTGGCTACGCGCCAAGTTCTATGTTCGGCAAGGTTCTATGTTCGGCAGTAGGTATAGGTATGTATTTGTTTGTAAGTTTATTTTTCCATCAATTTATGGACCAATTTCGAAAATTCTTAGGCTTTTGTCTGGAGAATGATTTCGAGGTTTTCCTAAAAAACTTTATTCCCGAGGGATAAGTATTTGTCCCGAAAAACTGTAAATATCGACTTTGAAGACGGTTTTTAGGGTTCCGTACCCAAAGGGTAAAACGAGATCCTATTACTAACTCCGCTGTCCGTCTGTCACCAGGATGTATCTCATGAACCGTGATAGTTAGACAGTTGAAATTTTCAGCAGATGATGTATTTCTGTTGCCGTTATAACAACAAATACTAAAATACAATAAAATAAATATTTAGGGGGGCTCCCATACGACAAATGTGATTTTATTGCTCGTTTTTGCTCTATATTGATATCGGGAACAGATATGACACATGAAATATTCATAGATAATGGTACGGAACCCTTCTTGCGCGAGTCCGACTCGCACTTGGCTGGTTTTTAGTTTCAAATTATAATGGAATTGTTCAATTGTTATCTTAGTTTTAGTTTATGGTTCTATCACATATGATTATGGGATAAAAAGTAGCTTGTGTTTTATTCCTTGTCTATAACTAACTCAACCCGATACGATCAGTAGATTTGGCTTGAAGACAAATATCCATTCCTAATATACAAACTTACACAACTGTATATAGAAAAAAGTTCTCGAGAACGGCTGGACCGATTCTAATGATCTTTGATTTGTTATATTTATCAGATTTGTCTCCGTCCCGAATAGCAGAATAACTAAGTAAATAAAAATATTTATAAAACTTGACGAGGGAAAAAATATTAAAGAAAGCGTTTTCGCATACATTTTTCGTATGTAACGCTATCTCTGATTCTAAGGCGGAAAGGAGTTTGCGGACCAGCTAGTTTTTGATATTAGTGTCAAGACCCCTGGCCCTTTTGGCCCAGGCTACCGATCTAGCGTCACAAGAATTGCATTTTGCAGGTCACCTAACAGTCGAGGCGTCGGAACACCTGTTCTCCAAGAAAACTGTCACCTACCTGAGCTTTAGCCCCGACGGCAACGAGCTGCTTGTCAATATAGGATCAGAGCAGGTCAAACTTATACTTTAGTTACTATGTCATTTACATACATAGATATTAGTTACATTTAAACTAATATTACTACTTTAAATTAATATTACTTAACTGAAAAGCGAAAAAAAAGTAGGGATTTAAAATGCACGAAACAAAAAAACATTTGCTCCCGACTTAAAGCTAAGCAGAGCTTGTGTTATGGGTACTAGATAACTGATATACATAATATAATACAATACGTAGATAGATATTTTTTTATTATATATAGAAAACGACCAGAACACCCTGAACAAATGTCTGCAGATCGTACACACATTTGTCCCGAGGCGGGAATCGAACCCGCAACCTTCTGCGTCGCAGGCAGACCTTCGCCCACCGCGCCGCATCGGTCGTCTAAGTTTTCAATTATAAGTTTTCACCTCGACTAGCGAGAAAATATTTTGCACGCTACCGAAATGCATATGTTCATACTGCTAGCTTCTGGTCTGCGACTTCGTTTGCGTTTGTGCAGGATAAGAGGTAGCCTGATGGTTATTCCAGGTCCAGGACTTAATAGCAGCAATTTTGAACGTGTATTGTGTAGTAGTTTTGTGCTTGTGAGAAAAACACATGTTCTTGTACTTTGCAGCATTAGAGAGGCTCCTACGTCCAGCTGTGGACTAACGTATACGATGTTGGCTGAAAGTCTTCATCATCATCAGCCTTTGTAAAATATGTAGAAAGTAGGTAGGTAGATAATAGTTTATCTGATAACAATACAGAAAGTAGGTATTAAGGAAAGTCGTATTTTCAGATTTACCTATTCGACCTGAACTCATCTAGAAGACCAGTTCTAGTTGAATCGTTTATCATCCAATCGAACCATGGCTGTAAAGAAGGCGAGAAGGAGCCGCCCAACGGAACCTGTCCAGACCCAAGCTCAGAAACAAAAGACCCAAGCACTAGTAAAGACCCCAACGGCTCTAATGGCACAGTGGAACAATATGTGTTACCAGAAAATGTTAAGCAGATAAAAGAATTGGTAAGGTATTCATTCAAGTAACCATCTAGTTTGACAATTTGTTGTGAAACCATAAATCCAAAACAGGAAACAGGAAGCATCCTGTTATGGATTTACGGTTTTTTGGACTTCGCAACCAGTTTTGCTGCTTACAAAGTGTTCCACAGGCAGGTCTACGTAATTGTTCGAGTGGCGACGTAGCGTGGGTTGGTGTCCGGGGCGAGGTTCTACCTAGCACCCTCCACCCCTAAATCCAAATACTGAACCACATTGGGGGTTGGTTGACAATCCCAGCGCTCCCAACATCTAAGAACAGGAATTATAAGCTACGCAAATTTTTATGAACGTTTCTGATTCTGTAGATGTTTAGTGAAAAGTAACTAAGTTTGTCATTAGTATTTTACCTGTGGTAAAATAAATAAACAGATATGAATATGAACCTCGGCCAGCGGAGCGAGTCGCCGTAATTAAAGGTTCGAGCTCGGTGAGGTTAGCAAAAAGACGATGGCGATAGCCGCGATTGTTTTTAGCGATTAACAACAAAATGAAAGATGTAATGGCGAGCGGAGAGAGCCGCCGAAATTTTTGTTACTTTTCCGGGTGGTCACACTAACAAGTTAAGAAAAGTATGAAAACACAAAAATAGCAACAAGACTGCGGTGGTTGATAAAAAAACTATACATATTAATAACAACAAGCGGATCTAGCATCGGTAACTTTGAAGTTTGGTGAGGTCGGGTTAGCAACAAAGACAAGGATCGTTGTATCTGGCGCAGCGCATCAGCATTGCCATACAGCGCGGCAATGCTGCCAGTGTCTTGGGCACGCGCACGACTGGTATTGATATGAATCAGTTAAGCTACCTGTAGATTGTTTGCAACAGTCTGCAGTTAGCTCAATTGTTAAAATTGTAAATACTAGTTCGAATTTAATTATGTAACTCATTAATATATACAATTACGCACACCAAATGAAACAAACACAGGACAGGAAATGACTAATACAGATTTCGTTGGCGTAGACAACCTTTCTACACCAGACGATTAAGTATTCATTTTGCAAGCCTAATAAAAAAAAGTCGCAATTTATCTGTCTGTGCGCACACATTGGAGCTCGTTACCCGGGGCGGACCCCCCCCCCCCCCCCGCATACGCCGTATGTGATCCCAGGGATATATCCATAGGCTACTTTTTATCTATGTAAAGTTTCACTTCGGGAATATTAGTCTGCCGTCAATCACATACCTGTCTCGTATGCGTCGACAGTAACGGTAATTGTATTACAATGTACAATTGCAGGCAAACGAGATGGTGAGCCAAGGCAATTACTCGACCGCAGTGGAGTACTACAACGAAGCCATCGGCCGCTGTCCGGACTGCGCCATCCTCTACTCCAACCGAGCCGCCGCGCTCATGAGGCGGGGCTGGTGAGTCTACAGCGCTGCGCTGTACCCATAACTGTTTATGGACTATGTCGGACTATGTATACTATACATACATAATAATGTACGTAGTCCGACATCCAGGCAGGGAATCCTACAGCTAGGTCAATAGTTAGAGGGCAGGATACAGAAGGTACGAATCAAACGAGTACGAGTGTTAGTTTCACACTGTGCAAGTGCCTGCTACATTGTCACCAACTCGGGTTCACTCGCGGCAGGTCACTACTGATGCCGAGATAGTATCGCATATTTTTGATGCTGGGGAGAAGTCGCAAGATGCTTTAGGTGCTTTTGCGACTTGTCAAAAGCATTTGATTGCGTACACCACGAAAAATTAATCAGGAAACTGCAACACTATGGAATAATTGACGACCGCTGTGGCTCGGCGGGCGAAGGTCCGCCTGCGACGCAGGAGGTTGCGGGTTCGAATCCCCTTTGGGACAAATATTTGTACGATCTGCAGGTATTTGTTCCGGGTGTTCAGGTCGTTTTCTATGTATAATAAATAATATCTATCTATGTATTGTATTATATTATGTATATCAGTTATCTAGTACCCATAAAAACCTTCTTTGTAAAAAGACTTACTATAAAATATCTAGACGATAAAAAAGCTTGAGACGAGTTTTGCTCCAACTCGAAAACTAACATTCTAACAAGGTTAAGGTTTCTTGTTCGTTTCTTTACTTTACCTTAAAAAGATTGAAGTGGACAAAAATCAAAGTGATTATTTCCTAGTTTTACTTAATGTAATCTGAGTTTTTGTGATGTGTCCAAGAGTCCTGTAAGGCCTAAAAGAAATAAAGCACTTTGAATTTTGAAACACAAAATAATGCTGTGTGAATTGTCTAGCATTATTTTTTTATTATATTATTTATAATGAACACCTCTTTGGATCTTCTTACATCTTACTAGTTGACATTAATGGGAAACGGTCCTCAGGGTCTGTAGTTCATGTTATTGTAATATTAACGATTTTATCACAGATAAACTTTGACATCACCTTATTTTACTATTGCGCCTGCCACTATTATTACTTTTTAATTGACATTTTCTAAATAAACAATACCTATATATGCAGACTATAGTTAGACAACATAAATTATAAGCTACTGTATTTACATTTGCATGCTAGTCTTAGTCGAACATAATTGAAACAAAAAACTGTTAACCTCTGTGTAACCTACATTGTGTTCATGTTTGCGTGGAGTTTTCTTTGAGGACGAAAGCATCCGCTAAGAACGGATTTTTTGGAAATTTACATTGAGGGATTTATAGGTTTTTTCGTAACAATTTTAAAATCGTAAAGGATGGGGTGTTGAACTTTGGCGTTAATAGTTTACATGGATACCAATATTACTTAGGGTATTACTAAAGTCCACGCGAATGAAATTGCGGGTCTCATATAGCTGGTTATTTGTCTCATATAGCTGGTTATTTGTCCCCAGGTCGGGAGACACGTACGCGGCAATCCGAGACTGCTACGCGGCGATCCGACTGGACGGCTCACATGTCAAGTCGCACTTCCGGCTAGCCAAGGGACTCATGGACTTCAAGCGAGCGCGCGAAGCGCACGAATGTCTGCTCTACTTCAAGGTACGTTATCGTTAGATTGTCTACAACACGGTACGTAAGAGGATTGTTACCCCCGGGGCTCAGCGACCAGAGTCGATCTTGGCTCCGACACGCGACTTCTCCAGGCATCTCGCTTCTGAGCTGTCTCTCGCTAGCATTAGCGTCGAGTTCTGGACTGTCTATGGCTAGTGGTGGTGTACAGTTCTCAGCTGTAGCGAGAGACAGCTGCATGGTAGCGTCAACTTCTGAGCTGTCTCTCGCTAGCGTTAGCGTCGAGTTCTGGACTGTCTATGGCTAGTGGTGGTGTTCAGTTCTCAGCTGTAGCGAGAGACAGCTGCATGGAAGCGTCAACTTCTGAGCTGTCTCTCGCTAGCGTTAGCTTCGAGTTCTGGACTGTCTATGGCTAGTGGTGTTGTTCAGTTCTCAGCTGTAGCGAGAGACAGCTGAATGGTAGCGTCAACTTCTGAGCTGTCTCTCGCTAGCGTTAGTGTCGAGTTCTGGACTGTCTATGGCTAGTGGTGGTGTTCAGTTCTCAGCTGTAGCGAGAGACAGCTGCATGGTAGCGTCAACTTCTGAGCTGTCTCTCGCTAGCGTTAGTGTCGAGTTCTGGACTGTCTATGGCTAGTGGTGGTGTTCAGTTCTCAGCTGTAGCGAGAGACAGCTAAATGGTAGCATCCACTTCTGAGCTGTCTCCCTAGTGGTAGCGTCGTGTTTTGAGCTGTCTTTCGCTAGTTGTAGCGTTGACTTCTGAGCTTTCTCTTGATAGTGGTAGAGCGTCGTGTTTTGAGCTGTCTTTCGCTAGTTGTAGCGTTGAGTTCTAAGCTTTCTCTTGATAGTGGTAGCGTCGTGTTTTGAGCTGTCTTTCACTAGTTGTAGCGTTGACTTCTGAGCTTTCTCTTGATAGTGGTAGAGCGTCGTGTTTTGAGCTGTCTTTCGCTAGTTGTAGCGTTGAGTTCTAAGCTTTCTCTTGATAGTGGTAGCGTTGTGTTTTGAGCTGTCTTTCGCTAGTTGTAGCGTTGACTTCTGAGCTTTCTCTTGATAGTGGTAGAGCGTCGTGTTTTGAGCTGTCTTTCGCTAGTTGTAGCGTTGAGTTCTAAGCTTTCTCTTGATAGTGGTAGCGTTGTGTTTTGAGCTGTCTTTCGCTAGTTGTAGCGTTGACTTCTGAGCTTTCTCTTGATAGTGGTAGCGTCGTGTTTTAAGCTGTCTTTCGCTAGTTGTAGCGTTGAGTTCTAAGCTTTCTCTTGATAGTGGTAGCGTCGTGTTTTGAGCTGTCTTTCGCTAGTTGTAGCGATGAGTTCTGAGTTTTCTCTTGTTAGTGGTAGCGTCGTGTTTTGAGCTGTCTCCCTAGTGGTAGCGTCGAGATCGGAGCCTTCTCTTGATAATGGTAGCGTCGTGTTTTGAGCTGTCTCTCGCTAGTTGTAGCGTTGAGTTCTAAGCTTTCTCTATATCGAATAAACGTTTGAATGTCCATTAGTAAAAAATTAAAACCTTTGCCATCCCGTCCCGGTCTGCGTTGGCCATAACGAAAAAACAGAGACCTGTGAGAGAGGCCGCCGAACGGGACGAGCCGACCGACGACACGTCGTCGTCATGGGTCAGCTTGGCCCTTCGGCGTCAATATATTTATGAAAACTTGTTGTACACTCATAAGAAAATCAATCGGTTCCCCAAAAATAGCGATATACATAATTTCAATACTAGAAATAAGAATAAACTCGCTGTGCCCACAACTAGGCTACACAAGATTAATATATCTTTTAAAGGACAATGTATACGCTTCTACAACAAAACTCCAAGTGAGTTGCAAAAATTATCAATAAATAAATTCAAACAAATTGTCAAACATATCCTTTGTAAGAACGCTTACTATAAAATATCATATTATCTAGACGATAAAAAAGCTTGGTACGCTCTTTCTCCAACTGGCAAACTAACATTCTAACAAGGTAAAGGTTTCTTGTTCGCTTCTTTGCTTTCCTTAGAAAGACTGAAGTGGACAAAAAATCAAAATGATTACTTTATTTCCTAGTTTATTAAAGTAATCTGAGTTTTATGACGTGTCTAAGTGTCCTGTAAGGCCTAAAGGAAATAAAGCACTTTGAATTTTTTCATTTTGGCGGCGCCCGTAATACTTAGGAATTTCACCTTCTCTGCGTCTTACCGCCCTGGTTGCAGAATCTAAAGAAATATCATATTTTTTTTTATTTTTTGTACTTTTCGATTCATTTTGAATAAACAATTGATTTATCAAATATTATTGAACTTCTTTATTCAGAAAGAAAATAACAATCAAATAACAAATTTAAATTAAAACTAGTATTTACAATAGAAACAATTAAGCTATCTGCAAACTGTTGCAAACAATCTACAGGTAGCTCAACTGATCCATATCAATACCAGTTGGTAGCGTGCCTAAGACACTGGCTGCATTGCCCCGCTGTATAGCAATGCTGATGCGCTGTGCCAGATACTCACCAGCTCTCGGGTCACGTCGCTTCGACCAGACGCTCAGATAATTTTTTGAAAACCCGGAGAGCCTCGGTACCCCACGAACCTAGGGTCTCGACTCCAAGGGGAGCAAATGTGTAGGCTCTGTCGAGACCTGCATATTTGCGCCTCTTGAGATCTTCGGCTAAATCTGCCGCCGCACCAGCCCTCACGGAAGTCCTAGGAAGATGGGAAGGCGCGAGTGTGTCGACACATGTAGCGTCCCACACAATAGGCCTCCCCAACTCCCATGGGACTAGAGTCATGCCGTCAGGCCTCTTACCATCGTCACGCAACAGACCATTCGGTTCGAGAATAGCTGGTACGTTAGCGGTGGTAAAGGCCCGCCGGATGATGTCGTTCAGGCTGGCATGACGAGATATCCGACCGGCAGCCCTAGTACACGATAATCCGTGATGACCGAGCTGTTCGACAGCAGTACCGCACTGGCATTGATGAGGCGCGCAACACCTTGCACCCAACCGAAGACAAGTTGCGACACTGAAAGTTACGGGATCCAATAAAGTGCCAGTGTTATATGAAGGAAGTGCTTGCAACCAATGTCCTGACTCCTATTTAGAAACGGCTAGAAGACGGGCACGATCTGCAGAGCTGGAGCACGTTTGTAACAAACAATTCCGTGTCAACTCACACAGAGGTCCGTCCCATTGCCGTTGGGACAAAAGAGATTTTGGGGGAGCAGCATCGGGGCAAGCACTATGCCAAGCAGATCGAGCTTCGTCTAAAAATGAAATTTTGAATGAAATTCCAGGTATAACCAAATGAGAGGGCTTTAAAAATTTTTCAACTAAGGAACTAGTGCTGTAGACAGAAGACAAGAACGCTGGTAGGGCTACACTTGAAATTTTGCGTATACCTAAGCCGCCCAATTTTACAGGCAGGGAGGCCTGCGAGTGCGACCATGCCTTGTCATCCAAATATATATTCAAAACCGATGATAAAGTATTCTTTATTATGTTGTCTAAGCCTTCCAAGAGCTCGCTGTGTTTCCACAGTTGACAACATCTCAAAGAATATGTAAATTTAGGTACAAACAGGCAAAACCGAATAATTGTAAAAGCCATATGGCTATTAATTTTGAGAAGTCTGTCTGAAGTTCTGTTAAAATTTTGAATTTTCTCATCTATAAATGGCTGAAAAGACTCATCAAGAATTGGTGACCCAAGGAGTCGAAGTGAACATTTATCTACAATTGAAATGTTGGGGGCCAAACTATTAAGTTTACCAATAATATTGTTTTTATCTACACAAGAGTCCGAAATAAACAGCTCGCATTTTGAAAAATTTAGTGCCAATCCCATTTTTTGAAATTCATCAGTGATGGTTTTTAAATCATCAAAAACTGTGTTCACCTTCACCACCCAGAGTTCCGTCATCCAAATACCAATCATTTAGCTTGGATTGGAGACGTTGAATAATTGGTTGGATCAAATATTATTGTTCATTTCTAATATTTACTATATTTACGATGATTGTATGGGGACAGATTTTCGAATCGTATTTGTCATGCTTAAAAAAGCGTTTGAAAACAACTCTATTGGGTGGCCAAAATATGGCAAATTAGTTTTGATCTCATTAAATGATGATAATATTTTTTGAAAAACTAAGACCATACAAACATAGCTATTTCTTATCCGATTATGTAGTTTCCAAATGAATCGAAAAGTACGTTTGTATGGGGGCTTAAGAATCCGCTCCGCTCTTAACTGTGAATTTCAGTGTTTTAGAAGGTTTTATTTTAATATTTTTTATTTCACTAGCCAGCTGGTAATATCAAGACTGACAATTGGAGTAGAGCTATTTGATACTTTTACTAAGTTGATAGAGTTGGTAAGTAATCTTGTGGAATGCCCGACCTACTATGTTACTGTCAGACACGCCAATAGTCTCTCCCTGTATTTAAGAACATGGTTTATGAGCGCTATCTTTCTACTCCTTTTCTTGCATCTGTTTTTTAAAGTTGGCATGAATGTATTATTAATATGTGTTTTATAATAAATATGTTTTTTCGTATTAGGTATAGTTTGTATGTATTGTATGTATATTTAAATAATACGCCAGCGCGTCTATACGCGTACAACTGCTTCGTGTCCATCCCAAGATTGTCTGGAAGAGATCGCTCTTAGTGATAAGGCCGCCCATTGTGCAACTCTGATTTTCTATGACTTCCTGTATTCTTTTTTTTGTATTTTCCTGGTGTGCAATAGTGTGTTGTAGGTATTGTACCTAATGTAAGTATTAAATTCTAAATTCAAATGGGCGCCCCATTTGAATTTAGAATAGAGTTTATTTGGTACAGTCCGTTAAAAGATAAGGTATATAATAATAAAAAGGAGCAGAACAGATTTTTTGGAATTTCATTTTGAACTACTTCTGTGTCTCAGTGATGTTTGAAAGCATGTTTTGAAGTCGACGATAGTATAAAGTCCTAAATAAAGGTTACATAAGCAAATGTTTTGTGTAGGTACATTTGCCTTGTTAGAATTTCAATGTGAATGTTTTTAGTGTAGCTATAAGGAGTCCGCGTCCTTCCTATTTGCTACTGTTGCTAGAACTGCGGTCACGTCTGCATCTGTATCTGCTACCAAACAGTTCTCGGTCATACAGGAAGTCGTTCAGCCAGGTCTCCGTAAGCAGAATAACATCCAACTCAGCAAGAGTTGGATGTTATTCTAGGGCATTAGTCAATACAGTGTTTGTTTTGGTCCTGTGATTATTAGACATCGGATTATAATGCTCTATCAAAATGCCAAAATATGCACTAAAAAAAGGGCGAAATATACATAAAATATGCACAATCAAAAAACATTTACAATTTAAAAATTAGAATTTATGTTTATTATTATTATCACATTATAAATAAGAACTATAAATTATTATTACGTAAATAATAAGCTTATTATAATTCTTGTGACAGTAAACAATAATATATTTCTTAGATTTTTTGCAGCAAACTTGTGACGGTTGTCACTTAATATTAATTTATAGGCTGAAAAAAGTTACCTTTCTTTTTGGCGCCATTTCTGCAGAGACCTCTTCAGGCAGAGTTTGTCCGGTGCCGTTGATAAACGCGTCAATTTCCTTTATTACCTTAAAACCGGGGTTCATATACAAAACTGCATTTTATTTGCCACGAACCTTTTGCGATAGTGAACTCAGAAGGGCATTATTCTGTTCAATCATTTTTTCTATTACATATTTCGTATACCTAACTATTGAAATAAGCAGCTCTCGCTGCTGGGCTTCTGGGCTGTCTCTCGCTAGTGGTAGCATCGAGTTCTGGGCTGTCTCTCGCTAGTGGTAGCATCGAGTTCTGGGCTGTCTCTCGCTAGTGGTAGCGTCGAGTTCTGGGCTGTCTCTCGCTAGTGGTAGCATCGAGTTCTGGGCTGTCTCTCGCTAGTGGTACCATCGAGTTCTGGGCTGTCTCTCGCTAGTGGTAGCATCGAGTTCTGGGCTGTCTCTCGCTAGTGGTAGCGTCGAGTTCTGGGCTGTCTCTCGCTAGTGGTAGCATCGAGTTCTGGGCTGTCTCTCGCTAGTGGTAGCGTCGAGTTCTGGGCTGTCTCTCGCTAGTGGTAGCGTCGAGTTCTGGGCTGTCTCTCGCTAGTGGTAGCGTCGAGTTCTGGGCTGTCTCTCGCTAGTGGTAGCATCGAGTTCTGGGCTGTCTCTCGCTAGTGGTAGCATCGAGTTCTGGGCTGTCTCTCGCTAGTGGTAGCATCGAGTTCTGGGCTGTCTCTCGCTAGTGGTAGCGTCGAGTTCTGGGCTGTCTCTCGCTAGTGGTAGCGTCGAGTTCTGGGCTGTCTCTCGCTAGTGGTAGCATCGAGTTCTGGGCTGTCTCTCGCTAGTGGTAGCGTCGAGTTCTGGGCTGTCTCTCGCTAGTGGTAGCATCGAGTTCTGGGCTGTCTCTCGCTAGTGGTAGCATCGAGTTCTGGGCTGTCTCTCGCTAGTGGTAGCATCGAGTTCTGGGCTGTCTCTCGCTAGTGGTAGCATCGAGTTCTGGGCTGTCTCTCGCTAGTGGTAGCATCGAGTTCTGGGCTGTCTCTCGCTAGTGGTAGCATCGAGTTCTGGGCTGTCTCTCGCTAGTGGTAGCGTCGAGTTCTGGGCTGTCTCTCGCTAGTGGTAGCATCGAGTTCTGGGCTGTCTCTCGCTAGTGGTAGCATCGAGATCTGGGCTGTCTCTCGCTAGTGGTAGCATCGAGTTCTGGGCTGTCTCTCGCTAGTGGTAGCGTCGAGTTCTGGGTTGTCTCTCGCTAGTGGTAGCATCGAGTTCTGGGCTGTCTCTCGCTAGTGGTATCATCGAGTTCTGGGCTGTCTCTCGCTAGTGGTAGCATCGAGTTCTGGGCTGTCTCTCGCTAGTGGTAGCATCGGGTTCTGGGCTGTCTCTCGCTAGTAGTAGCATCGAGTTCTGGGCTGTCTCTCGCTAGTGGTATCATCGAGTTCTGGGCTGTCTCTCGCTAGTGGTAGCATCGAGTTCTGGGCTGTCTCTCGCTAGTGGTAGCATCGGGTTCTGGGCTGTCTCTCGCTAGTGGTAGCATCGAGTTCTGGGCTGTCTCTCTTTAATGGTTGCGTCGAGTTCTGGTCTATCTCTCGCTAGTGGTATAGTAGCGTCGAGTTCTGAGCTTTCTTGCGTCTCGATTTCGTGGAGTTTGACTTATACTTCGTTTAACTGCACACGATACATTTTTTGTCTTTGTCATCATCGGCGTGCGTAAAGTTTATGTGTTGAGTAGGTAATTGGCAGAAACTCAAACTCAATAACTTTACTTCATTAGGCTTACAAAATAAACACTTGGGCCCGTATTACGAAACCTCACACAAGCATTACTTATGTACTCATTGCGTGATCTGAATCTCTGCTCAAGTAAATCTTTACTAAAGAATATTAACTCTGATCTCATTCTGGTTCTATTCTGAAAGTGTCTGCTTGAGTAAAGAAGGTCCTGTCTATGGTGTGTTCTGAAATAATTAGCAAACTTTCCATTACTTTTCAAATGTTACTGATTTTTCTACAATATTTTTTTTATTAATTCGTAAAAGATATTGATTTATTATTTAGTGCGATGATCGAACGCAAGAAACGAACTTAAAAAATAACAAAAAGTTTCGTAGTGTTCCTATGTAGGTACATTTCAGGTGGTCAACCGATTCCTGAAACATTCAAGTATTGCCCTGAAATTGACTAGATAATTCTGTTAAATTTGTTTAATTTGGCGTTTTCACTGTTCGTTTCTCTTTGATTGTAGGTCCCTGGGTAAGAAAGGAAAAATAATTCTTGGAAGGATGTTTTTTTTTCATTGAATTTAAAGAAAGGTCTAGTTAGGTTGCCACGTTGTCGTCATATAAAATCGTAAAAGTATATACGTACAATCTCAAATCATCAACATAATAATTTATAGGTTCCTTTAAATAAGTAATAACGGTCAGAAAATGTACAAAATGTACGATTACTTAAGTGTGGTGTTCACCACACTTAAGTAATCAGAGTTGAAAGGCTCAACAAGCAGAGATTTGACAGTTCAAATCGGTCTAAATAGGCAATTATTCAAGTAAAAACCGTAACTTGTAACCGTAGGTACTTGGAAATCGTTCAATAATATGGTATAAACAGGCGTGAAGGCGGGGCAGAGGAAATCCGCTCTTGAAGGCTCTTGAGGGAGTATAGACTTTACCATGAGCTCCTTAACATTGTTTGAAAATTAGTCTTCACTCAAAACTAGACATAAGCATCATTCAAGCATAGATTTAGATTAGCATTATGCAAGCTTTCATAATACGGACCTTAAACAATTTAAATTAGTAAACAAAATTAAATAACTTCATCTTTTAGAGAAATGAATGCGCAAAGGGGATGACGACGATGACGCTTACTAGTGGTTTCTTTTTCGCTTCTTCCACTAGTGGACAAAAAATTGAAGCGAATAAAATCAATAACATCATTATTTCTTATTTGATAATAATGACTATTTATAAACCTGTTTATAGTATTAAATTTAACTTGTCTAAGTGCTTATTTTGTAAGCCTAAAGAAATAAAGTTATTGAGTTTTGACAGTAGGAGATTGAACTGGTCAAGAGTGCATAGGTACCAAATTGACTAACACGATCAATAACCGCTATTATTTCAGAGACCCATTGAAATTCTACAACGTGCGCAGGCAGTGGCCCAATGACTCGAAGTTAGTATAGTTTCCAGCGAAGAACTGCAAGCAGATGCTGAACTCTGCAAGCTGAGAAGACCTATGTCCAGAGTAGACTAGTATATGCTAATGATGATTTGTTTCCAGAACAAGTTCCCGCGGCACGCGGCGTCGCACGCGGTGTTCCTCCTGCAGAAGGACATCAGTGCAGCGTTGGAGGGCGCGGAGACCTTCCCCGATGAAGGTCAGACTTGTTCCCTCGTCCAAGAAGGTACACTCCTAGTCGGGAGCTCGGTCCTACACCACCGCACATACGGTAACAAACATTTGTAGCTTACTAGTAGATCACACTGGGGTGCTGGCCTATTTGTTTGGATTGCTTCATCTTCGGACAAATGTTCAGTGCACCCCTACATCTCAAGGAAGACAGGTTTATTAGATCATAAGATTACCCACACATTATTGTTAAAAGTGTCATACTGTATAAGTTACAACTAATCTTATTTGTTAAAGTTAATAATAATGTAAACAGGCTTCCCGCGACACAGGCTTGCCTCGTGCGGGGGGGGGGGGGGGGGCGCTAGTAATGTGTACCTTGTCTGTAGTAATTGGCAAATAAATAATTTGGTATTTGTTGTATTACATAAGGTTCACAAATGTCATTTTTTTACTCGACTACAAAAATCTGGAAAGGAATGTTAAGATTTTGGTGCTATATGTGTTTTCCTATGTATGTATGGATCTTTTTAAGATGGTTTTAGAGAAGGCCAAATTTTTTTATTTTGAGATGGTTGATAAAGAGGCCACAAATGTTTATTTGATGGAGTGTATGTACTCACCGAACCCAGAGCTGCTGGACGGTTTGGTGGGACGACGACGTTTCAGTACATAAATGAAGGCAGCCGACAATGTTTTGTAAACTTCTCTTGTGTGTGACTGACATAATACCTCCGCCATCACCACACTTTCCTATCAATAGTGCAACCTTGTTGATACTCATATCAATGTCATGTTCGAGTTCGCCCATTAGTTAAATTAAATATAAATACCCAGAATACTTACTCTGCAAATACAAACTGACTCATTCATTACATAAGAGAACTATTCAAAATGCTTACGACAAATTCGTTCCAGCCTAGCTCTAGCATCACCCTAGCCTAGGCATTGGCAAGCAGCGATTAGTCTATTAGGCAACAGAGAGTTCTCTCTGAAACTCAAGGAGGATTAAAAGTACTTGCTTTCGTATACAACTGTGCCGAAATTAAGAAAAGGAACGTACACAAACACACCACGCAAATCATCCATTTATAAAGGTTATTGTAGATCTGGCCCGCATCCATGCCGCATACCACAAACATGGTCATTCAAATATGGGTAATATTAACTCGTAGTATTAAGATGCATTTTATATTCCGGGATGCTACTTGCTTGTGGTAAGCCATTTTGTCACTAAAATGTACCTAAAGATTACGAGTTGCACATAATTAGAAGGTTATTTTGTGTTGTGCAGTAGCGGGGTTGGACGTGTGAGTGCCATCGTTAAGTCCTACATATAATCTGTGCTGTCTGTACATTGTACAGTGAGCAGTAACAGCGGCGACGGCGAAGAGAACCCGGCGACCAGCGTGCTGGAGAAGCAACTGCGGGCATCAGCGCTGGACTACAAGCAGCGCGTGCTCGGTCACTGCAACACCACCACGGACATCAAGGAGGCTAACTTCCTGGGGCCTTCTGGGGAGTATATCGCTGCTGGGTAAGATACCTGGCCTCTCTTAGGTGATAGCCGCGCAACAATGTCAAAGCCTTGATGACATTGTGAGAGAACTTATTGCGTTATTTAATTTTAACTATGTGACCGGCCACATGATGATGATGATGGTCGCCCAGGGTTGTAGTTTTGACAGCCTTCAGTGTTTTGATCATTCTCGACATAGAAAAGTGTTACTCAAGCATAGACCAATCTTTCACAACCCGGACCTTATTTTGATTGAAGAAGTACGTTACAATCATCCGCCAATATTTAGGTATATATTGGTGTTTTTTTTTTTTTCAGTTCCGACGACGGCAGCATATTCATCTGGTGCCGCAAGTCCGGCAACATCGTGCGCTGCCTGGCAGCAGACGAGAGCATCGTGAACTGCGTGCAGATGCATCCCTCGACGTTTCTCATCGCCTCCAGTGGGATTGAGACCGTTGTGCGTCTGTGGAGTCCGCAGCCCGAGGTACTTAGGAATATAGTCGTACGTTCAAGATACCTATCCCTAACATAAGAGGACCACCTATGTACATCTCGTGTAGGTACCGCATCGGAAGTGTAACGAACAAGTATAAGGCCTTGCGTGGATTCCCCAACCTCAACATCCTATAATGGTTCACCTGCTGGACGCAGGCCTCTCCCTGATGAGCGCCCTATTACCCCTATCTCATGGGGGGCAATGCCCATAGTCCCCACGCTGGGTATGCGGGTTAGGGATCGCATTCAGTGCCTCTCGTAGAATAGATCTAGTATCTATTCAACGAGAGGCGCTGCTGCCCGCCTCCCGAGAGGCGCTGCTGCCCGCCTCCCGGTGATGTCCTCTAGTCGCCTCCTACGACACCCGCGGGAAGAGTTGGGGTCTTGCGTGGATTGTCCAGCATTATTTATAAATGTAATGTCCCCCACAGGAGGGCGCCGACATGCGGCGCGTGATCCGCGACACGGGCGATGCGGCGGCCACCAACCAGCTGCGCATGCGCAGCGACCCGTTCGAGGCCATGCTGCTCGACATCAGCCAGGCCGGCGCCGGCGCCGCGCACGGCGTGCTGCAGCACAACTCTTGCCGACCTACCTAGCACATACTATGGTACTTACCTAGCACATACTATGGTACTTACCTAGCACATACTATTGTATTTTTTGTTAATGGCAATATGAGTCTGGTTGGACTGTTTTCTGCCAGTGTCAAGTAATGGAAAATAATAGTAAAATATGAGTTATCAAATTATGAAGAATGTTCATATTTTCACCAGAGCCTAGTTTGTTATCTAGCAGGGTACACAACGTGCAGATTAGGTTGGTTTGGGAGACAAGATCTTGGAGTTTCCGTAATAATAATGTTTATTTCATTCATTCTTGACATTGACAATTCACAACCTTGATAACCACAGAATTTGAAACTGATATTGACATAATTGTATCTAAACAGATGCAGAGCCAAAAATAAAAGGAGATGAATCGCTTGATAATTGCTATCTTCGTCTACCAATCACGTTGTTTGTTTGATAATATTTTTATCCACACATTTGTCGGTTGGAATTGAATTTGTTTGTCTTTTTATATGTTATTTTGGGAAAAATAAGTGCCTCCATTAAAACAATGAGTAAAATTTAGACCACGTTTGACTTATTTTACTTAGTAGACGCGGAACATGCACAATGTTAAAGTTATAAATATATGTAGTAATAAATAGGGGTACTGATTTAAAAGTTACAAGCATAACGCTATTAATATAACACATTACACTACTGTACTGAAATTTTCTGAGTAGGTATATAAAAAAAATTAACAAGTTTTGGTTATCGAAAGTCCTACATCCTTAGCCAGTTAAAATAGGATTGGCACGAAACAGTAGCAAACCGTGAAGAACGTGATAACGATGAAGAAAACAAGCCTTTTTTGGCCTGTAGGTATCGGCAATTTAAGTTAAGTACCTACCTATATGAACAAGCACAGTATTTTCACTGAAATCCATTCCCATTGAGTAGTGTGTTGCAATTGTTACTAAGCCATCGTGAACAAAATAAATAGCGAGCGAAGCGAGCTCGTTTCTTTTATGATATGCCTTACTAGCACTTTCATGGCTGAAAACACAGAGTGCGATCTGCAAGTCCGTGAAACGAGACGGCGCGCAACCGCCGACGCTAGCAGTGATCGTGTTAATACATTTATTGCTTTATTCATTATAACGTATACCATAAGTAGATTTTTTATTATGCATATAGATTATTAGATTTTGTTCATTAATATATAAAATTTCATCAACTGCAACTTGTAGGGGGAGCAGCGCCCCCACGCCCTGTACCTCGCTACGCCCATGGCAGCATTCCTGATATTTTAGGTATAACTAAGTTCATTAGGGAAAGGAATCTGCAATGGCGGCTTGTACTTGCGTTGATAGATAAGTACAGTTGGCATATAAAACTTCAAATCAAAGATTTTTCCAAATTCATAATAATAAAAACAAGACCGGGTCGTATTTATGCAGTTAGACCCGCACCCGTCGCAGCGCGGTACGTACTAGGTACCACTAAGTATCAATGAAATACTTGCAAGACTACAAAACTTTTCTGTGCAAAAAGGCTTACTACAAAATATCAGATTATCTAGAAGATAAAAAAGCTTGGGACGGGTTTTGCTCCAACTCAAAAAATAACAATTAACAGGCTAAAGGTTTCCTCGTCGCTTTACTTTAGTCTACATACCGAAGCGACAGAAATCAACTAGATATTACAAGTACGTCAAAAAGCTAAATTCGTATCAATCACCGGCCGCGTTTAGGCAGCGTGAAAGCAAATCAAGGCTAGTTTTTTTCTGCTGTCTGTACGCGCGTGAGTGAGTAATGTAATAGTAAGCGCCGCCATTGCAGATTCCTTTCTATAATGAACTGAGTTATACCATCTACTTGACTGATAAACCTTTTTCTTTTTTACAGGTAAACTTAGGAACAGAACACCAATTAGTAATATAAATAACTTATCTAATTTATAACGTTCGGTAGGCGGACGTGCTATATTTTGTATTTTGTAAATAGCTAAAACAAACTTGTTAGGTGTGTACTTTATCCTATTAGTCACTATTTAATTTCCATGAAGCAATAAACAACAAGATTTTAAGCTTGAGAGGCGTTTGGTTTTGAAACAGCTGATCTCAAAGAATAATAATAATACAGGCAGATGACGATACGAAGATGGGAAAGACTGATATGATAGGTTTTTGAACACAAAAATAACACATTCTAAAAAATTCAATATTGATTATAATAAGTGCTTTAGTTATAAAGGATAACATGTAATCTTATT
Organism: Eupithecia vulgata; assembly: GCA_946478455.1. Classification (NCBI taxonomy): domain Eukaryota; kingdom Metazoa; phylum Arthropoda; class Insecta; order Lepidoptera; family Geometridae; genus Eupithecia; species Eupithecia vulgata. The sequence continues at coordinate 1,232,279 of OX297869.1, read as the reverse complement.
ACAAAAACACTCAATTTTGTTCGTAAAATTTGGTTACATGTGTTCTTGATTTGTTTCTATATGGTTGATTTTCTTCGTATTGTATTGATGCCAAGATTAACATGTGTATTAAGGATCTGAATAAATGGTGAAGTTTGTTATAAATCTTGTATTTTATGATATTTGTTAAGATTCCTTAATACCCTTTAGAATAAAGGCAATTATCGGTATCAATTGAATTAGTTCCGAGCATAGTGACAAAATGTACAACTACCTACCTACTGATAATGAAGGATTGTTATGGTACCTACCTAATAAATGAAACTGAAAATGATAAATTTCTCATTTATTTTGTGTAAAACTCGAAGCAATATGATAGAAAAGCAAATAAGACTGACTTACCCATCTTCGGAAATCCAGTGATTCTTGATAAACAGGAACAGTTTCTAGCACCCTTAGATAAGTGGTTTCTGATGCCATGATGAGTGGTTGATGGTGTAAAATAATACTAAGTTTGAGATTCAAAAATGGTAAAACACTCCTAAGGTGTGCGTTACCCCAGCGACATGTGGACTCGGATCAAGATGAATATAATATAGAAAAATCAGAGCGCTATGCAAAAATTAAATTTGTGCGCATTAAGGTTTCAGAGTAATTCGAGAAAATAACATTTCGCTGCAGTAACGTCTGAAAACGTTACTGCAGCGACATGGTTTTTACCTATTAGCCCTAGAAAGTTATGAAATAGCTTAAAAGGTAGCTTATATTTGAGCATTTTATTGGCCAAACAGCGACATTTGTGCGCCCTGTGGTTTTTGAATAATTGCAAATTCCGCTGGAAGTAACGTTTGGCAGATTTCCATATCTTCAGAATGGCCGAACAAACAAAAATTAATTTTGGTAAGCAGAGGGGGTTTAACTTGGTTTAATGTGGACCCCAGTAGTTTTTCCAAAAAAGTGCACGGTTTATGAATTGGACTTTTCTGAAAATAACCTCTTTTCTCTTGAATTACACAAGAAAAGACGTAATCAGTGGTCAACTTTAAAAGCTCCTAGCCAGCGCATTTTTTATGTTGGAACGTAGGTTTTTTTATTATTTAAAAGCTATTATGATAGACAATAATAAAAAGTCATAAAAATATCTAGTATTATAGGCTTAATTTTAAGATTTTTGGATTATTGGAAAAAAACAGCATAAAAATGTAATTTTAATACAAAAATTAAACTTTAAGTCACGATAGCCACTCGTTTGTGAGTTATTTGTTATTTTATCGTCATCGTCACATATCTGACATGATTATGGTTTTTATTTTAACAAAATAGACCCATTACTTTGGAAGAAATCACTTTTTTTTAATAGAGTCATTAGTGAGTAATAAAAATTTTAATTCATCAATAAAGTATATACGATTTTTTTTTCTATTTTTATGTCGATAATTTTTGATCTAGTTTCACCCCCTTTCGGGGTTGCACTTTATCCAGGGACACACTGTATATATTCATTCATCTTGATCAGAGTCTACATGTCGTCGCTGGGGTAACGCACACTTCCTAAGACATACATTCTCCAAAAACAAAAATGTAAATTTATAGTTTTTTTACCGTACGTAAATGGTTACTTAAATCAAATTTAATCAGGATTATCTGGTTCGCATACATTATGGTTAACTTTGGGCTTAATATGTCAAAAATATCAATAATTGAAATGTAAAATTGCCCAAATCTTTTTGAAGAACATGTGCCTTAGTGAGAAGCTATCATGCTTAACTGCATTACTTACTTCATACTGAGAAGCTTTAATCAAGCGACTAGCGCAACTCAATAAAACCTCACAACTCACGAAAACTCTGGAAAAGGAAATCCTGAATAAAACTATCAAATACTCAGGACACTGTGTCAAGATTTATTCAATCCGTCATACACAGCAGTCGCGAGCGGTCGCTTAGCCTAGATTAAAGTAGATCATTTGTCGTCGTCCTTGAAGACCATGGTGCTGTGGCACTTGCCGCAGTAGTGGCGGTCCTCCATCACGGCCATGAACACACCAGCACCACAGTTCTCGCCGGTACACTCGCGCCGCAGCCGGTGGATCTTACCGTTCTCATCAACCTGAAACGAACATATCAAAAGTTTAACTGGGTATAGCAACATCTCAGTAGGGCAGTCACAGGGATTGTTGGTTAGTACTGTTAGTAGGGCAGAATATACGAAAATTGCATCGCGTAAATTTATTGTAGTTAATAGAATGAACTTAACTGAAAATTGCAGTTATTATTTCAGCTCGTTCGCGCCCACTGCCGGCTTTCTCTTTACCATACTCTACATTACAGAGTGAATCATTTACCGCAGCAAACTACAATTTCGCTTATTGTGCAACATTTTGTTACACATTGCAAAATATAAGTAACAATTTAATTGCAACAATTTGTCATAGGAAGATTTCACAAAAAAAACATTGTGCAACAAAAACATGTCTCATTCATTAGTACTGCCCAGGCAGTCATGCTATTATGCTATTCATATTGCCTGTGTTTGCAGCAAGTATATGGATGGACACTCACCTTGTAGTACCTAAGTACAGCGAGCTTGACCTTCTTCTTCTTGTGCTTAATCTTCTTAGGGGTGGAGTAATTCTTCTTCTTGCGTTTCTTGGCGCCTCCTCTCAAGCGAAGCACAAGGTGGAGGGTCGACTCCTTCTGGATGTTGTAGTCGGATAGGGTGCGGCCATCTTCCAGCTGCTTACCGGCAAAGATCAATCTGAAGATAGAACAGGTTGTTACATGATTGTTTGCAGAAATAAAATAAAGTAGATTTATGGTGCATTTTTATTGTATGGAGCACGTGATTACCTCTGCTGGTCTGGGGGGATTCCCTCTTTATCCTGGATCTTGGCTTTCACATTCTCGATGGTATCAGAGGCTTCAACCTCGAGGGTGATGGTTTTGCCCGTGAGGGTTTTCACGAAGATCTGCATGTTGAGGCCTAAAATAAATGAATAAATAGGTTATTGTCTAGCTTGAACACTTAGTTAGTAGCAGGTAATATAATTTTAACAAACCTGATATTTCTTTCTCCTATAAAGAATAATGGATTCTGTAAAACCTTAACCTTTGTTGAATAACTCAGCAAATGTCAGGTTGAGAATAAAAAAAACTATAAAACTTTTGACAGTTTATTATCACTTATCAGGCAAAGGTAGTAAAATATCACAAATCAAATCAGACCAAAAGTACAGCATTGATACATCCATCATTCTCAGGGTTATTAGTGACCTGGGCGTATTTACCCCACACCACTTTGCCAGCCTGCGTCACCAAACCTAACTCAGAAATGTTGACTTCTAGGACTGTTCCCTTGGTGATCACACCGAGACTTGTGTACATCTGTGAACTAGGGTTTTTCTTCACTCCAATGATGGGCAGGCAGAATGTGGCCTTCAGTTCTGGGTGAGTGACATGTGCCTTCTTGAATCTCAATGCCATCGGCCTGATAAATCTCTCAAACTTTGGTGGTTTACGTGTAAAGTTCTCTCCTACAAATGTAACTTTAGTGACCATACGTTTCCAAGCTTTCCGTTTAGTTTTGCCAGATTTTAGCACTTTGAAGACTTCAGCGTCTGCCTGCGCTCGGACCTTGGGTATTGGAACATCCCACTTTCCAGCTTTTTCTTTGCGTTTCTGTTTGATCATATTAGATAGTACTTTAGCCCGAGATTGGACATCTCGGTCCAGTAGATAGACCGGTAGAGCTCCCTCTGCTACTTTCTCTGTGTTTTGTTTGACATTTCTCTCCTCGTGTGCCTTGATTTTCTTTTTCATTTGAATCTTTTCATTGCGGCGCTCCTTGTTGTACAGCTTGGCCTTGATGCCGCGTAGTTTACGTGCCTTCTCAGCACGCTTGTGCGGCTCACGGGCCTCACGTTTGCGCTTTCTCTCTTCATAATCAAGTCTCCTACCGTATAGCTTACGATGACGCTCAATGTATTCGTTCTGCGGCATTGTGGTTGCTTATTCGGCAACTACAACAAAAGTTTTACCTTATCAAATTGTTTGGGTTTGGAACATAACCTCTAAACTAGGAGATCCTGTGTATTCGATAGTCTTCGGGAAATCACTAATTACAAGTGTGTAATCGACGTATTTCTGATAGTTGCTTTGGTCTAGCTCGACTTGCTGCGGTAGCGATCCTGTAAAACTTCTAAATGCTTCGACTACGGCGAAATGGTCTCCACTTCCACGTGTTCGATTCGGCACTATCAGAAAACACCCCGGGCAAAAATGGTATAAAGTCGTGTACACACCACTTTTATAACACGAACAATATCGACAATTTTGTATTTTAATCACGATTATTAGAGAAAAATCAAATAAATTAGCAAACTTCGCGAACTCACCTTACGCCGTCACCATGCCACTTTAGAAAAGACAAAAATTTTCAGGGTATTGCCAGCTATAACCTAATTGCTTGATGCTTGGCTTGATTGTAATATTTGGATTGACAGACAGTTTTTTCTAATCTCAATCTTTGGACAGTTTCCATCATTTATTAGAATTAGTCAGTCCAGTAATGTCGTCCGTGGTTTCCATCAGCCAATTCAGGCGCTAAGCAGTGAACCCACGAGACAGCAGATTGAAGACAACTTTCCATCCCCACGCTTGGCATACGGTTTGTGTTGGGGATCGCAGTTCGATCAATATTACACCTTATTTATTATTTGATAAGAAAATACAAAATAATGGTTGTCCCATAATGTTTATCGTTTTTAATTTGAGTACCTACCTATATAATATAAAGCTCCAACCACAAAAAGCAGGGGGTGGAAAGTTGTCTCAATCGCTTGGTGGGCTTTTTTAATTTATTAGATATGAAACGATTTACGCGAGTGCTGCGCCCATTTTACATTCGAGCATTTTATAAAAACATCGATTTTTACACTCGGTTTGACCTCTACAGGATAGGTACATTTTAATTCAAAAGACAATATAAATGACATCACATTGAAATAGGCTTAGAGTAAGAAGGCTTTCCTAAAAAAAAAATTTAGTACGTAAGAGATCCCAAAGATTTTCAATGAACCCGACTGAGACTGTGTGTCTTAGTTGATTAGAGCACACCTGTACTAAGGGTGGGGCGCGGGTTCGAGTCTCGCCAAAGTCGAAAATTTTTGGGAACTTATTTCATTTCTTTAAGAAAAATTGTTTTAACCCTTTAAACCATGAATTAGAATTATTTCAACAGCCTATAATAGTCCACAGCTGGGCGCAGGCCTCCCCTTTATATATTTATCTCATGGGGGAAATGTCCATAATGCCCTTTTTATGTCCGCGTATGAGGATGTTTGTTTCTTAGTTTTCACTACATTTAAGCTTGCTCATATTATCATTATTATTTTTGTAAAGGACGCAATATTATTTTTTACCTATATGTTGAAACTACTATTCTTACTTATTCTTACCTATAATTACCAACCACTCACTGTTAATTAAGCTGTTAGTTTTCCAAATAAACCTTTAACTGGTGACGTGGTATTTGTGTAACGTTAGTGGTGACGTTAGGCCTGACAGGCCTCGGATTATCATAAGTATAATTTGCGATGTACATTAATTAATGACTTAAGCCTACTTATTTGTGTTAATATGAATATTGAGGTATTAAATAAAATTATTTTGTGTACTCTAATTATAATTTTTATTTAAGAACAGACATATCAAAGTTAGCTCTCGTATTATCACAAAAAAACGACATGAGATCAATATTTGGTCATAAAATACAAAAATCAACATTCTTATTAATAATAACATTTTTAAATCTTAGTATAAACTTCAATCATCTTATAAAGTAACATAAATCTCTTATCAAATTTGTTATCACAAAACTGACAATGGGTAAACTTCACAATTTTTTATTGACACTCAGGACACAACTGTTTCGCGCAATGCAGGCATACATGCTTTTGACACGAAACACATTGGTAAAAAGATTTTCGGTCCCGCTTAGGTGGACAGGTGGCACATTTCTTTCGCGTCTTCTGCGTGATTTGCGTGTTTTGCGGCTCAGGTGGCAAATCTGAACCCAAAATTCGTCTGATGTTCGACCTTATTTCAAGTGGCATTCGTGAGTTATAAACTCTGCGCTGCATGTGCTGTAAAACCATGCCTCTAGCCAAAGTTTTGATGAAAATACCCCTCTCAATGGTTCTGCCTCCGTCAGCTTGATACAGAACATGAGCGTTCACCGTACTTATGTCCAGCATGCGATAGAAGATCACCATGGGCCATCTTCGTGTACGGCGACTGCAGGTGTAGATTGAGCATTTTTTATCAATCTCGTCCACTCCTCCCTTGGTAGAATTGTAATATGCAATCATTTCAGGCTTTCCTGTTCTGTTATCAACTGCTTCGCTGTGATGCATCGAAGAAGCTAAAAGCACAGCTTTGCCTTTTTTTGGAACGTGAGACAGCAAAGTCGTTTGGTTGGTAAATCCGTAAAGTGACGATCCAACAACTCTGGTTTTCGATGGCAAGAATTCTTTCGGCACTTCTCTTTTGTTCTTTTTGAGGGTGCCCACACATGTCAGGCCTCGTTTTTTTAGAGCATCGATTAATTCAATTGATGTGAACCAATTGTCACAAGTTATATTACGGTTACTACCGTGCAATGGCTTCGTCAGACGTATCACGGATTGTGATGGAACCAACAAGTTTTTCTCTTCATTTGTCAATGTTTCACCATCAGATCCTCTGCCGGAATAAATATAGGCGTTGTAGAAGTAATTGGTCTTCGCATCGCACAAACACATCAGTTTCAGCCCATACTTTGATGGTTTGCTTGGCATGTATATAACAAAGTAAGAGCGACCTCTAAACGCAACCAGCATTTCATCAATTGTGGCACACTCTCCAATGTTGTAAAGATTTTGGCAGTTGTTTACGAATATTCCAAATATGTTTGAAACTGCGGCTAGTTTATCGTTTTGTCTTCTTTCCTCTCTGTCAAGCCCATTATCAAAACGTAAACACAATAGCACATTCAGAAATCTTTTTTTGGATATAACGCATCTGAAAATGTCTCTTCCGGTTCCATCTGTTGCAAATATGTATTCAATGTTTTCGTGGTTTGACTTGAACACCGCGGTGTACATTAGAATACCAAGAAACGCATGAAATTCAGTCATATCAATATCCTGTAGTTCAGGACGATTTTCTCGGCTGTATTTGGCTCTAAATTGGTGAAGTTTAGCATTGGTCCACTGTAGAATCTCTTCTAGAATGTCGGGGCTCATGATTTTATTCCACAGAGAAAAAGGATCCTTATCGTCACTATCAATTAGTCTTGACTCACGTGCGCGAACTATTATATTATGCTGAGCAGTTCTAACAGCCCTGTTTGGTGGCTGTTTGGCCCACTTATATCGGTTTTTTCCATAGAAACAACTAGCCATTCTTGACAAAGGCTGATCGTCATCAGTATCGCTGCTTGAAATTGGATTTTCTTGGTCTGGCTGTGGTTCATGCTCCTCACTATCAGATGCGCTTTCTTCAGTGTCTGAGTTGTGGTCAATTTGCTCTGGAACATAGTTTTCTCCTAAATCATCAGCTTCAGAACCACTAGAGTCTTCACACCCCAACCATTCTTCGATTTGTTGATCGACATTTGAACTGGGTCCAAGTGTAACTTGTCTACTAGTACTTGGTACTAAATTTCGCTGCTCCAGTACTCTACGTCTTTTTCTAGGCAGTTCTATATCATCCATCCTTTATGTTTGCAGGTACACGCTATAATAAACCACAAATAACAATTAAACAACACTGACAAAAAAGTTACGTAAGTGGTGACGTAGGGCCTGAGAGGCCCCAGAAAAACTTTAAATACGCATAACTCACCGAATTCGCTCCCGCCAACACTATTATCCCTGTCTACGGCGTGGGCGCAACTAAACTTGAAGCTACTGAGACGCACAAACCCGGGACGCGCGGGGAAAGGGGTGAAATAACGTTTCGTTAGTGCTCTCGGGCCTGTGAGGCCCGACGTCACCAGTTAAAGGTAAATAAAAGAAAACTTGTTTTATTTTAATTCTATTATTTGATTGTAATTTTCTTACTTATTTAGTTATTCGAACTATTGGTCCGAACTAAACCCCTCGTCTCGGGACTAATTTTTTTTTATATATAATGGTTTTATTGCAGATGAAAGATGATATACATACAAAACATATGATGGTAATCTAACATTAACTTTTATATATATTTGTATAACTTTATCCACCACCTACCCTGCAATTGGCGGTCTTTTTCCTTGCAGGGATTTAAAAATGTGTTACTTCCAACCCTAAGGTAACAAACAATTTACTATTAAAGCAATAAAAATGCTTGGGTTTCTGTGCCGGGTGACTAAGGAAAGGACTTCAGTTCTCATAAAACGCTTAAGGCGAAGTACGTTCGTATTTTCGAGACAAGGACGAGCGAACACCGCGCAGTGAAAGCGAGAAAGGGACGTAAGAGCCGGCCCGCGCGCAATTTCACTGCTTTTTATTTATAAATTTGTTAATGCTCTAAAATAATACTCTTTCGCAAAAAACTAAGACCATAATCCTCTAAAGTGTTTAGTTAAGTATTTTTTAGACGATATTTCATGCAAATATGTTAAGTAACTAGCAAATGAAACTGGTTTTCCGTAGTAAAAATGCAAAATTTAGAGGAAACTTTGCGATTTTTTTCTATGGAGTCAAGTTGAGTCAATCGTGTTTCGGCTCCCATAACTTACTAACAAAAATCCTAAACTTTCGATGCTCATCAAAAAAGATTTTTAAAAATTGTGTTTTCTTGCCTTAAAACTGATTTTCCGTCTAGGCAAAACCCGAGTTTTGGGACCTACTTCACCTTAAAATTCTCTACTGCGCGCATCGAGTTAGAATACTATAGAGTAACAATCACAGAAATAAAATGTCCGCGCCAAAACTCTGCACAATCTACGCTACGTGCAGAGTTTTTGTTTAGTTGTACGGCGACCGCAGTCCTCGTACAACGTTCGCGATGCCAAAGTGTTCGGTCATTTCCTGCCCAAATAACAGCAACTACGTGCAAAAAAAGGATGGTATTTCGTATTTTAGGTAAGTATCATAACAATTTTATGAATTTATGTATCCACAGTACGTATTTTCATGTTAATTTCAATAATTTTAAATATTTTCGGCAAAATAAAATGCTCACAGCTTGACCTTGGCACTTCGTAGGCGTATCTCTTTCACACGTTAAACAAATATGTAAGAGTAAAAGAGAAACAAAGTCTCGCGTGAGCTTGTGACGAGCACACTGTGTTCCAACGACAAAACTGTGGAGTTCATTGATACTTAATATTTTTACGAATTTTAAATTAATTATTATACATAATAATATTACCATGTTGATAAATGCTTTATTTTTTTCGAACAAAAAGTAGATGAGTCGATAGCGTTCTATAATTTTATGGTGTAAATTACAATATTTTGTATGCCTTGTTTTTAGTTTTCCTCGAAACCCCGTAAGGTGCTCTGAATGGACAGTTATATTATCAAAACAACGTTACAATAAATTAACATTGTTTCAAGGTAATTAAGTTATTCGTCAGTAGGTTAAAAGTACCTAAATAAAACTCGTAATACATACAGATTAATTTGTTTTATTTAAAATTATTTGCACCCCCGTGTTTTCCGGGATAAAAAGTAGGTACCTAGCATAAGTGTTAGTCCAGAGTATAAGCTATCTTCATATAATAAGTGTGACTAGCTGCCCCGCCCCGGCTCCTCCTCGCTAAATAATATAATTATAGCCTATGTCCATCCTGAAACCTAGATTCATTCTAAATATTGGTTAACATATTTTTTTAATCAGATGTTTATTTTCGGAGTCCTCTTAGGTACATTATAAACTCACAAACTGACATACACATATAATGATATCACAAATACGACCTATAATATTATTTAGTACAAATAGCGTCTCCACTCGCCCTGTTCCCTGTTCGTACGCGCATGGCCGTCGGTCATCTTCGGAAATCTTCGGTATGTCTTCGGTGCATGGTTATGACATTGCGTACAAGCGACATTGAACATTATTCAACCAAGATAACGTCTTAATTGGCGTAAATGTCATTGTGAGCTATATAACAACAAATGTATAGGTATGTAGAACGGCGCTCGGACATTTTTTGAGTGCTGTCAGTTAGAGATTGGGACTCTTTAGTATTCTAACTCGATGACTGCGCGCTGGTCCGAAGTCACCTCGTTATCAGTACTTATCCAACAAAAAAAGATATAATTTTATGGTTTGATTGCTTCTCAATCATCAAGCATACATCCAGCAATCAGCACAAGCACGAGCTCAAGCATAAGCTCTACCAAGACAAGACACAAGGAAAGTCAAAAATGTATTTTTGTAAAGTGGCAACATTTTTACCACGGTGGAATGTCCTACGGTCTCCTACGGTCCATTGGTGGTTTCTAACTACGATTTCAATTTGTATTTCATTGATGAAACTCTACTCTATGATTGGTTGAACTACAAACTAGGTCGCCTACCATTGGATTGTTTATTTAATGTTGATCATTGTAATTGGTCAATAATGTTTGTTCTTGTTTGAGGCAGGTGGTAACAAACTGAACTATGCCATTTGAATTGAAATTTTCCAACCAAACCAAACGAGTTTTGACAAGTTGTACAAACCAAACCAAAACCAAATAAAAGTTCAATTTCGATTCCTTCCGCCGCCATCAAAATCGCTTGGTTCGGTGCCAATAATTATGGCAACAGCAGGTGAGCTCAAATGAATTTTGATCAAAGTTTTGAAAGTAATGATTGTGGAAAGTGCAGCTGGTGTAGTGCGAGCTGGTTGTTATCATTATTAACAGCTTCTACAGTGCAGGGAACGGGCGTTTTTATCACCTCTACAACCTATAGTTAGAGTAACAGGTTCGGTGGTTGTGACTTGTCGGATGTGTGTTCTGTTCTGGCGATCAAGCGGAGCGTCCCAAGTTTCGAAGGCCAACAACATTACTTTGGCTCTATCACGTCAGAGTTAGCAGTTGTAGTCTATGTGAACAGAGTCGAACATTATAGTATTATAGTAGTGTGATTTGTAATGTTGTGTTCCAGTCCTAAAGAAAACAATTAATTATTGAGCAGCTCTTGATTTCAATCATAAATTATAATCAAAACAGTGCATTACAATGTCTACCATTCCTCCAGAGTGGAATTTACCAGGTATTTCTATTTTCATATTCACTCCATTTTTTATTACAATTTTCTAAATGAGAGCATAAATTAAAGTAGATAAAACTTGTAATCAGCTGATATGATGCATACCTACACAGACAAACCAAGCCCAATCTATTATCAAACAATAACAATCCCTAATACGTTTTGTTATTGTTGTTAACTAACTTCTGCCCACCGCTTCGCATGCGGTTTTTGGAATAAAAAGTAGTAGGTACCTTTATTAATTAAAGTCCAGAGCTGTGTGCAAAATTTCAGCTTGATCTATTTATGTTCATGTTTTCTTAGGTATTAGATGGATATTATTATGTTCTAGTATTACTCCAGTTTTTGTTTACAGAACATTCTTGGAGCCGACGCTGTTCAACAGAGACTATTTTCAGCATTCAAGGGAAAGAAACTGGTAAGTTTCTGAAACTTTTTACCATTTCTGTTACAAAAAAATCTTACAACTAGTTTTCACTGCTCAATAAATGTTTGAACCTATTTAACTTTTAAGAATTTAGTTAACATTATAAATAGGTACCTATATAACTAAATGAAAACTAACAATGATAAATTATTAACCAGTAGTAGTAGTAAATTTTAAATACTTTTCCTTGCAAAATAGTGGACATACAAAATATTGGACAAAAAGATTTATTGTAAATGTGCACTCAGTACACAGTGCACTGCACTGCATGCAGATCAATCAATCACCAAGCATCATTGCACTGCATGCAGATCAATCAATCACCAAGCATCAATTCATTCATTTGTTTCTAATTAATTATGTGTTCTGGTGGGTATGAGTGTGGCTTTTTATCGTACAATATTTGCATGTTGGCTGTTTTATTTGCTACAATACTTATTTACCTATTTTGATCTGTCTGAGAAAATTTATTGGACCCATTCAATACATAGTTTTGTACAGGTCTCTTCACAGTTTAATAGAGCTCAGCGAAAGTGGAGGGTGTTCTGCGCAGGTATATAATCAAAGGATTCACTTGAAAAGGATAAAAGTCCACTTCTGGACATTTAAACTCGGCGCTATTAAACCGTGACGTGACATGTATCTCAATTAGACAAATAAAAACTACTTTTACTTATCTACACTACAATTTCATTTAATTTATTTACTTTTATAAAAGTATGTAGTCGAACTTATACAGGGTGTTCCATAATGAGTAGATAACATTGAAGATGCTTGTGCGGAGGGCAAGGCTAATTAGACACAAACACAATCATCCAAAAAAGTGGAGGACTTTTTAATTTCTTTTTTAACTCTAAGAAATATACATTAATAAAAAAAAACTGTTTTAGGAATTAGACCCACAATTGAAACAGTTTCAATAAGTTATATTTTTAAAACTTTAATAAGAAAGAAAATTGCACTCAAACCATAGAATTAAATTAAAACTAGTAGGTATTTACAATAGAAACAATTGAGCTAACTGCAAACTGTATAAACATTTTAAAATGTATTAAGAAAAAGTAGGTTTTATGGTTAAAATATCTTTGTAACTACGACCAGTAATTTATTTGAAATGGTATTTACATTTAGCCCACAATGTCCCACTGTTGGGCAAAGGCTTCCCTGTGATCTCTCCATGCATTAGTTGGACCCACGTTCTATCGAAGATATCCACGTTCTATCGATGTTCGTCGGTCGAGCCATTGTTTCTTCGGTCTTCCACGACGCCTTATTACCATTGAAATGGTAATAAACTACGATATTTGATAGAAAAAATTACTGAGATAATGTCTCTCAATGGTTAAACGGCGCTATTCCAAGTAAAAATCAAAGTAAGCAAACACATCAATAAACACATTTTTTCGCCCCTCAATTGAAAACAGTCTAGCTACTTAAAACAGGAAGCAAAATGCATTTATTGCTCATTACGTCATGTTCTTCACATAGATATGAAAAAAAACTTTGCAAGAGAAAATGTAAAAAAAGAATGAAAATTACTGGTTATAGAGTTACTAAAACATTTTAAGAGTTGGTAATAAAACCTACTTTTCCTTAGTACTTTCCTAAAATAAAACCTTCTAAATTGTTTAAATTGTGGGTAAAATGTAAAATGCCCAAAATGATGCTTTAAGTTTAAATAAAATGAATAAGTCCCAAACACCTTCCACTTTTTAAAACTTTTGTTTATAATATGACTGATTGGCCTTGCTCCCACACAAAAGCACCTTTAATAACCTATGTTGTTATATTTAAGTAGGTATTCTATAGTTTACTGTATATATATTAATCTAAAAGTATAATTTAAATTCAAAAATGCCAATCAAGACTATTATATACTATATATATCAGGGACGAGCTATATATAATATGTATACATAACACAAGCTCTGCTTAACTTGGGGCTAGATAATGCTGTGTGAATTGTCCAGCATTATTTATTTATATTATATACTAATACATAAATCATGTGACATGTCTCATCTTGTCCGTTTGCTAAGGTCACAAGAATTCCTATTTGACAATGATTTGCATACTTACATGTTGAGTGTCATTCACACTGACTCAGAAAGTGCATTGTACAAGACTTGTTCTAACTTGTCTCTGGTGTTTCCAAAGCACTTTACTTGACTGTGCCAATTGCGTTGCTGTTATGTATAATAGAGAATGTAGAAACACAATCTTTCTACAAAGCAATTAAAACCTTGTTATCTTTAAATCTGATTAATAATAATAAATTTGCTATGATAATCATAGTAAATTTTGAAGTGACAGAGCAACTTTGATAAGACTAAGTAGGTATGTAAGTCAGAATAAAAATAAACATTTTAGTAAGTAGGTAGGTACCTACTACATGTTTATTTTATTGAAAAATGTTATCAAGTATATCAACATGTTGTAGGTTGGTTCTTATGTTAATAATATTCCTCCGTAAGTACCTATATAATATTCCCACGTATTTATATTCAGTACATAACATAACCACTTAATGCTTAGGATGGTTGATATAGCAATTACCTATACCTGTGTTAAATACCTATTTAATATAGCTATTTAGTATATCCTGCTTCAAAATATTTACTGAACACTGCATTCCAAGTAAATTGTGTGCAAGTTGTTAAAATTCCGGATCCAAGAAACAAGTTCTGGGAAGGTGTGAAGTTAAACAAAAATGAGCTAAGGGAAATCCCCTAATTCATTTCATAGTAACAAATTCTTCGAATGTACTGGGTTGGGTAGTTTTTGATATCTTTTGCCCTGTTTTTTTTCTATGAACGATTTTAAGGTTCTGTAGGTGGATTTTTAAACATTTGATCCAAGTAGATCAAAACTCATAGATATACCTAATATATTTTAGACTGAATTTGAAATTCGAATTTGAGCTCCCGCTACACATGCAATCATGCTAAGCCTGTTCTGTTCTTGTGACTTGTATGTTCATGTTTGTTTGAATCATCCTTTTCAAAAACGCAGATGACGTCACGACTACCGGAAAACAAATTAGTTTCAACATGTCCTTACTATTATTATTCTGGATTTGTTATTACTCATTTTGTCTGTTCAGCTTCCAAATAGGTTACTTCTTTATGTATACTGGGGTTTTAAGCAATCTGCAGAAACTGCATTATCTACCTATTTACTGATTCTGTTGCACTTTTTATGTCAACGTAGCTGTTTATTAATTGGTGCAATGCAAATACATTTATTTTTAGATCCAAGAGATAATTCGAAAATTTGATTTCATTATGGTTTATGGTTTTCTGAAAGTGTCTGTTCGGAAATCTTTCACAATGAATACAAAATATTAATAATGTTGATGGTATTGTCAGATGACATGGTGCCGTCATGGTCTGCCAGCCAGGTCTGCCCAGGCACAGGACCCAAGGACCTGAAGACATTTCCTATTCATCCGTCTAACCTTAGCTAGGCTAATTACCTTTGTACTTAGTTCTAGTGACTAGAGCTAGTAACCTTGAGTTGAAACTGCATAGTAATCATCAATCATTTCCAATGAGTAGCTTTAAATAATCACAACCATGGTATCACAAGTGTATCAAATAATATACATAGCATACCTCGTCGTACACACACGTGACAACATCAGTGGAACTTTAACAAGCGAGATTAAGGTACATTCGCACTGGCCCAGGGCGAAGGCGTCTTGGCATCGACCAATCAGATTAGTTGAAATTCCTTAAACACTATTTACCAGTTGGTTCTTGGTGAGTCGATTCCTACACGTCTCCGCGTCACGTGAGAACGCACCCTATGAAATCAATAAAATGTCCGAGGTTGCTGGCTCTAACTAAACTATGTAATGTGATTTTAAATTATGTTAATCTTAATCATTTTTATTTGATTTGGGTTGCAATGGGTTAAGAATTGCTGTAAATTTTATTATGCAATTTGCCTTCTTAGCTTTTTACTGAAGTTAAAAAACAAATAACTGCAATTGCAAAAGTATTGCTTGTTTGCTGCTGACGCTCGACTATTGCATTGTTATTCGACCATTCGCCTGTATTTAGCCACAAAATTCGACCATTACAACCCTTCTCAACAGTTTGTGATTTTCCTTGTTATAATTTTTGCATTAATGTTCTAATAAGTGTGATAAACTGTTATTGGAAAGTTTTAATCTTATCATACTTTACAATCGATATCATATCTAACAGTTTTTCACAGTTCATGCATGTAATTTTGTGTATTATTATTTTAAGATGATTTTTGAAAAAAAATATTGAAAATGGCGATAAAACAGCGAATATGACAAAAAAATATGACCAAACAAAATACACTAAAATATCAAAATCAGAAAAGAATGAGTACTGAAAAAAAACATTGCAGACATGAGAAAAAGAAAAGAAAAAACAATACAGCCAACATAAGATAACAAAAAAAAAGGAATAAAAAACTTACAATGATTTTATTAGCTGTTTCATCTACTTACATAAAGGGTCAGTAATGGCGTAGAAAAAAAAATTAAAAAAATATTGCCGCATATCGGGGTCGGTCAGGGTTGCGCTCGCGGCCCGTTCCTGTTAGTAATGTGTGTTATAGATATCGCGCGAGACACCAGCGACTCGGAGGCGGCTGATTCAGATACGTTCGAGTACGAGCCGGTCACAGAGTCGGAAGAGGACGCCCCTGTGGATGCGGACTCCACGGACTGCAGTGATGTGAGTTACCTGCTCATTTCTAAGACAGACGGAGGGAACGTAACGAAAAAAGTCATATGACAGAAGGTTCGTGTAATGCTGGGCACCGACAGGCAGCGTTACGGGGCGCAATGTAACGTGTTTGACACCGAGCGTGCGTGCACTCAGTACCTACGGGGAAAGAACGCAAAGAAAAGAAAGTCTCATGCTCGCTGCGAATACGCTACGGCACTGCACCGGTCAGCATCAGGTCTGCATATGACATGCAAAATAATTCCTTCACAGGTAAATTATCATAGAGTTTTATAAAATGAAGAAGACCGGACATGATAGCGATCTCGGAGGAGGGTTATGCCTTATAGTGGACGTGTTTTGGTTCAGATAATGATAATAAAAGAAAAAATATATACCTTACTCGTATCATTATTTAGGTATGGTTTGTCACGATTGTGTTGGGGTCCAATCACGCTTGGACGCGACGCGACCATACTAGAAGAGATTGACAGGCGGGTTCAGCGAAAATCTGATAGAAGAGATCGCATCGAGCAAATGAAATGAGTCTATTCAAATCTATCGTCTTCGTTGTTCCGGTCCGTCCTAAGGTTGCCTGGAAGAGATCGCTCATAGCGATAAGGCCGCCTTTGTACTTCGTATTCTCGTAGCATTTATTTCTGTTCTCTTTTTGTGGTACAATAAAATATAATCTATCTATCGATACCATAGAGAGAGACCTATATACTCAGTGATAAGGTAGGTGACGATTAGTAAAGTAAAAAAAGCAAAAAAAGAGGTCAACCGAATGAGAGATAATAAGCTGTAAACTCGTAGTATACACTTTGATTTTGGTGTGTCAAGTTGCCCCAAAAGTCTCATCAAATCTCGTGACTGTAAGTTATTAAAAATTATCGAAATATGTCATAATCATGATGATACTTTTGAGACAACTCTTAGGACACCAAAATGAAGGTGAGTTTACTACTTACGAGTATTATCTCTTATTCCGAGGTGCAACCCCTGATTTGACTGGACTAGATGTCTTACCCGAGTCTTCGGAATATATGTACGTGTCTGTCTATTCAACTTGAGTATCTTCCTTGCCAATGTGGCCCTCCAAACAATTCCGTCAGTCCTAATGCTCAATTTCTCACCTGGATGGCAGAGTTGGCAGCGACGCTGTTATCTGGCTGATTTCGGTTACTCTAAAAGTCGAAAGTATCGTCTTGGCGTCGAGAAGTTATATTTTTTATCGGTCTGGAACTTCAGCGGCTCCACCTAGATGTCTCATCGTCCTCAAGTCTCAGCATCAAAATAAATAGTTGTCTCATATTTGCAGAGCGACCTAATAAAGACCAAAGTGGTAGAGGTGTCGCTCCACGAAGGCGACCTCGTGTTCGCGGACTCGGAGCACACGGACTTGGCCCCCGCCTCGGAGTCCGACTCCGAGATCGACTACCACAACTTCTGGAACTGTGCGCAGTGCCGCGTCGTTAACAACAACCCGCTTTACAGTTATTGCCAAAAATGTCATAAGGTATGTAGCATAAGGTAAGCAGGTAACTGCTTTACATATAAACAAGTAATATTATGCACCTAGTTAGTGAATGTTTAACAGATTCACTGCGATTAACAAAACGCCTGCCATTCGTGTTATGGCAAAACCGCCATCGTTTAAGGGAGGCGGGAGCCATGTTCAGCACTGGACGTACAGTCGTGGTCAACTAATTAGGGACAATCTCTAGTTAGGCCAAATTGTGTTTTTTTTTTTTTTTTTCTCAACGAATCTTAAAAATATTCCATATCTTTTACATGTAAGTATAATTAGTCATTGATGTGCCCGATTATACAAACAATAACAACTTCTTAAACATTAAACCTCTTTACAGTATAGCTGATAGATTATCATAGTGCTATTTGTTCAAATATTGCTGGCTGGCCATTTAATTAGGGACACTGAGATATTGCGTTCTATTTTCAAAGTTTGAATCTCAATACTTTTTTACTTCTTCTCTTATTGTTTCGTGGTAGTTTTGGCGGCATTCCCGATTTTTATTTTAAGTTTTGAAAAATATTTTGAAGAAAAATGGGCAAAAATAAAAGTTGCGATCCAACACTACGAAAAATTATCATGAAGTTTGTTGTCGAGCATGGTTGGCCATACCGAAGGATAGCAGAACATTTAAATTGTTCAAAAACTATGGTATACAATGCAGTGCAACATGTCAGACGCAATAACACAACTTTAAATGTGCCCAAAACAAAAAGATCGAGAAAAACAACTCCGCAAGAAGATAGAATGATAACCAGGTTAGCTAAGAAAGATCCGTTTCTAGGCTCTATTGTAATTAAACACGAAGTATTTGGGACAGACGAAAGAGCTGGTGTCTCAGCGAGGACCGTTCGACGACGTCTGGTAGAAGCAGGGTTGTTCGGAAGAGTGGCTCGCAAAGTACCGTTGTTGAAGAAAGAACATAGAAATGCTCGTTTGGCGTTTGCACGTAAATATGGACATTGGACCTACGCCCAATGGCAACATGTATTATTCTCTGACGAGACCAAGGTTAATTTGATTTCTTCAGATGGAAGGCAATACGTACGGCGTCCAGTAAAAGCGGAAATGAATCCAAGATTCACAAAAAAGCAGGTGAAACATGGCGGTGGAAACATTAAAATGTGGGGTTCATTTTCTGGACGTGGAGTGGGACCTGTGAGGAAAGTTCAGGGTAACTTAGACCAACATCAATACAAGGCAATATTGGAGGAAACGATGCTTCCCTATGCTGAGGAGCATCTCCCTATTATATGGACGTTTCAGCATGATAACGACCCGAAACATACCGCCCGTTCAGTCAAGTCGTTTCTTACCAGTCAGTCAGTATCGGTGCTAGATTGGCCAGCAAATAGCCCGGACCTTAACCCAATCGAGCACCTTTGGCACGAAATCAAGAAAAAAGTTGCCACTTATCGTACCACAACTTTAGATGAACTTAATGAAGCTTTTTGTGAGGCATGGGCAAACATTCCTGTCGAAACATGCCACAAACTGATAATGTCTATGCCACATCGGTGTCAAGCGGTAATAACTAACAAAGGTTTTGCTACTGGGTACTGATTTTACACGCAATAAAATGGAGCTGTTAAAGATATTATAATACTGCAGATTATTAGTTTTGTTTAACTCTATTTTTCATTATAGTTTACTGTCCTTAATTAAATGTCCAGCTACAGAATTATACCTTAAAATTGAATACATGTTCAACCTTTGATATTAAATACTTTTTTCTATTTATTTATTCTTTTATTTACAGCCATTTATAGCATAATAATCGGACCAAATTATGCAAATAATAGGTGCTGAGAAATCAATATGGTTTTATATTTATATGTACATAACCGGTTATTGCTCTTCACTATCTTGAAAGTCCCTAATTAGTTGACCACGACTGTATGAATGGCGAGGCGGAGGTACAACTCGAGATCAACTTTTTTATCTATTAAATATTATTTTAATGGGTGTTTAACGTATACCTTACAATTTAGTTCTCATGTAAGTGACGTAATTGTCTTTATGAGAATAATGTTCTTTAAACCTAACCTTTTGTTTTATATCTCCCTCCGAGTACATCCAGAATAAACAACCAGTGGCCTAGATAAATAAATAAATAATGGTGAAAAATAAAAACCACCCACCGCGCCACTGAGGTCGTCGTTGATACTATTTGAATTAAAAAAATATCATATTATACTGGAAACATGTTTACAAATAAATTTGGTATAACGTTTGTATGGTCAGTTCAACCGACGCTGGCCCTTTAACATATCGCGAAAGTTAACAAATTTTTCTTAACTGTTTAATTACCTACCTTACTTTTAAAATGAGGATAGTAAATCATAGTCAAGAAAGCGCTAACTGAAACTTAAACCTCCTTTCCAGAGCCGCCAGAACTTGTTCCCTCGCAGGCCGCAGCCCCGGCGCAAGCACAAGCGGGAGATCGGCCTCGACTCCGGAGCCCTGTCCCAGCCCTCCTCGCAGTTCTCCAGCATGTCCTCGCAGCCTCTCAGCCTGTCCCAGGACTCGGGGGTGTACTCGCTAGCGAGCCAGGAGGACCCTCCCGCCGCAGCCGACAGTAAGATCCGTATTACAACCAAAAAACGCAGGTCCGAGAGCGCTGATAGGTTATCCAAACGTCCCAAGTATTCGCAGTCCTCTAGTGAATCCGGATCCGATACCGAGGTTAGCCCGCTCGCGAAAACGATCAGCGATCCCGCAATTACCATCCAAGATAGCGTCATCACTAAAAAAGTAATAGCGAACAGCGTGAAAGAGATCGAGCGAGTAGACGCGAAGGAACTGTGTGTGATTTGTATTACGGAGCCCAAGTCAGGAGTGTTCGTCCACGGCCGGATAGCGCACATCTGCTGCTGCTACGGCTGCGCCAAGAAAGTCTGGGCCAAGGCCAAGAGGTGCCCTGTCTGTAATTGCAAGATCAGTAATGTTCTCAGAGCTGTGGTTATGTAGGGCTCCGGGATACTATCCAAAGTGCTAGGCTTTTCTCGGCTGTAGAATTTGAGGATGTTTTTGTAAACAAAGATATGAAAAATTAAAAACTGGAAACAATAACGGACAATAGGTAACCACTAAGAAAATTTTAGTACCGCTTAATTGCATATCGAATTTGAAAACGGGCGAAAGACTTATCATGATAAATAATTGTTTCGTCCTTATTGTGAATATTGAAAGAAAAGACCAGCTGAATTTGTTATAATGTTTACTTGGAAACGACATAATATCATGGAGTGACAGAGAATAAGAAATTTAAACAGAATATCAGTTACAATACAATAGAAGAACAGCATGCGTAAAAAATAAGGCTTTATTACAACACTCCTTCTGCCATTTCCTTTGATGATACTAAACTTTTCTTTTATTCTGTATCCGATTTGTTTACAAAAATATCTTTCATTTTAGAACCGAGTAGGGGAGTCAATGCAAACAATGTGTTGTCAACGACACCCGGGTGTCGTTTACAATTTTTTTATGGAACTACACAACTAAAATGAGTAAACGTGGTTTTATATAGGCAAATAAGATCTGCCCAGAGAGATCATCCATGTCATGTCGTTTTCTTACGAATGATAAATAATTTAAACCGGTAAAAGCACAAGTTTAGTATTTAAATTTATTTATTTTGTTACAAAAAAAACGAAATCGAGACTCTAGTGGTATCGTTGACAACACATTGAATTCAAACGGTGGTTAGGAGGTATGCGCGATGCGTAAAGTATGTTTAAACTTGTAAGCGCGATTTAAGTGTACAGTGTATGTACATATAGACAAGAGGTGAAAACTCGAGGTTATTTATGTTTTACACCTGTCCAATAAGCCCATGGGGCGCGATGACATGTCGTGCTAATGGCGCGCCATGGGTGCTTCGAAGCCTTATAATTTCTACCTCGCCCTGAACTTTGAGAAGCGGTAAAACCTATCACGGTTACGATTTATGCCTCCAAAAACTCCAAACACGCCATATTTACACAGATTTGTGATATTTTGAATTTTCTATTTCGCAACTGGTTCGAAATAATTAAAAATCTTAAAAAATCACAAATCGTGTTAAATATCGCGTTGTAAGTGCTTTGAGGAGTGGTTTCAGGTAGAACCACACTATTGTGTTGTGATGTGTCGTGCGTTCGGGTCAAAAGCATATCGGTTTCATACACCAGGCTGGAAACACATTATTACACTGTGTTGTGTCGTGCGTTTCTAACCGTATGAAACGGATATGCTTCTGAAGCGTAGCGAAATACCAAATCACAATAGTGTGCTTCTAGCTTTACGCAAAAGCTTCAGGGTAATGAATAGAAAACAGGCTTCTTAGTATCACCAATCTGACATCCACGTCTGAGAGAATGTAGATGTAAGTTTACTTGGCAGTCTCTGGATTGTATGCGCTTGTGCCAGACATATTTTGTATGTGACGATTAACTCTCACATACTAAGCCCCACTTGCACAACAATATTTAAATGTCTAATTTTGATTAACTTTGACGTATTTGTATGGTTTGACAACTCACTAATCAAAATTAAGAAAGTTAATTATCGTTGTGCAAGCGGCACTTAATTTAGCTGACACAAGTGCAAGATAATTCAAGAGAAACGATACAGTCAGTATCAATGCAGATAATGGTCCTACAAGTCTCAAACAATAGGGCGACGATATATATTCGACAAGAAAAGAACAGGGGTCGAACTGTGCTAACCAATCGCTTTACTGTGAGAATCGTATCGTCACAGAATCGTACATGATGAGAGAAACAAGATATACAGGGTGTTTAGTGTTGGGATCGACATAATTTTTTGTAAGGTCAGGGGGAGGGGGCTTTCACGGTTGCCGAGTATTGTTTTTTTAAATGACTCAAAATCTCGCCTTTTAATCGTCTATAGTTTTTGTTTGTTGTCAAATAACTTGGTTCTATTTTTTCATGTGTACCTACTTATTAAAATTATTTATTGGGTGGTCAAACCAAGAGATTCTTGTCTGCCAGGGTCACCATGATTGAGTAGACACTTTTTGTTTTGTTCTTCCGAATGAATTTATAATACAAACTTATAACTTTTCAAACTGGGCGCCCTCTCACCTCGTGCAAGCATAACGCGGCTGTCTATGACAGTGTTGGTTAGACGGCGAATTCATTTTTATTATTAATTTCAAATACAATGGCATAAAGTAAAAAACGGCCAGTTTTTATTAGTATTTTTGAAATAATTTATTCTAAAATCGTCGCGCGTCGCGCTACGAAGCAACCATTAAAAACGGGCGGGCACGACAGCTTGGCTATAAACTCGCGCTACCCATTATTCTTTGACACATAAATAATCAAAACAAAAATAGTTGAATACGTCAACTTTATTTGAATAAAAAATCTGCTATTAACCGTAAAAAATGCAGAACATACCTTGAGTGGAGGAAGGTCCATTCGATGCAGTTTTTAACCTGTGAACACCTCATTTTCTTTTGCTATGTTAGGAACACCCTGTATTATTAAATGTCTATTTAATTCATAAATAATAATAAATAAATAAATAATGCTGGACAATTCACACAGCAATATCTAGCCCGATGTGAAACATAAGTTTTGTTGTGAGACTTGCCATAAAAAATCATTATCTACTTACGAGAGTGATTGTACGTATTGCCAAGTTACTACATTTAATTTATTGCGGCCGGGAAATAAGTTTAATTTCTTATTTATTTATTATAACGTAGAGCGTTTTTTTTTGTTGTGATACCTAGATTAATAGTCGTTATGCGCGCCTCCTGGTGAATGAATGATGCAAGGAGGATTGGCTGATGATGATGATGTATGAGAAACTTTCATATTAAATGAAAATGTAAATAAAAGCTGTGAAAGACGTTTTCCACCGAACAGAGCTTGATAATATATATTTTATTAAAAAAAATTAGGTTATTTTCAAAAAGCGCTTCGTCATCTTTCTTCTAGGTTAGTTTTTCAATGCCAAAACTCCATCGGAATCGTTATTAGGGTATGATGGGCGTCGTTAGGAAAGCAACGGTATATCGGACTAGCTAATAGGTTTATGTTTAAGATTATTCACTTTAATCTATGAAGTAATGGCTAAGCTCATCCGATTCACGTTTTATACTTAGTACAAAGTATCCATAGTTAAGTTCAACTTCCTATCGTCAATATTGAGTGCTTTTTCTTCCTGTACAGGGTGACAATTTTTGAGTATAACCGAGTTTCAATACCTACTTAATACAATATTCAAATAGGTTATTTATTAATTGTACTTATACCAAACAATAATAATATGCATGCTGACAGTTCGCATACAATGCCATTTATCTACAAGGAATAATGGTCAATGATATCCTAGTTCAAGGTATGATTATGCTGTATCAAATGTCCAGCATAGAACATAAGTGAAAAACACACAGAGTATATACTATACTAGCTGCTACCCGCGACTTCGCACGCCTTTCTTAAGTAGGCTAAGTCCGTCACCTAGATACCATTTACCTGCCTGCCGAATTACATTAAGATCCGTTCAGCCGTTTAGGCGTTAAGTGAGAAGGTAACAGACAGACAAGTATTTGAAGAAGTTTTGTACACATTATCAGCCATTTGCTATGAATCTGCAAATCTACAAACAAATATACAACCCTTGTAGTTTTAGAGTCTATCGACATTATGAGATTTATTTTTAAATTGACTTTAAATAAATTTCATAATGTCAATAAACTCCAAAACAAGAATTGATTCATAGATTGTACTAGCAGCGCCTCGCGGTTTCACCCGCGTACTATCCGTGGGAATTACGGGATAAAATATAGCCTATGTGCTATTCCAGACTATAATCTATCTCTGTGTCAAATTTCAGCCAGATCCGTTCAGCCGTTCTGGCGTGATTGAGCAACAAACATCCATCCATCTATCTAAACTTTAGCATTTATAATATTAGCATGGGTGCCAAGCAAATGATGTACAATGTGCTCAAAACTTCTGATCTGAATGACAAGAATATATAAATATGTAATATAAACTTGTTTTTCTTCCACGTGTTACAAACCACCTTAATGCTGGGCTTTTCATACATTTCAGCATTATCATGCCCTGACTATGATACCGTTGGAAAATAGCGATTATATGCGAACTAAAACTGGCAAAGAAACACATTGTAACGTTGTCAAGGCAAAAAAAAATATTTGAAAAATAATATCCCACAACATAAACCAGATTCGGATTTAAATTCGCGAATCTATCACAATTTGAATTCTAAAATATCTTAAGAAATCACCCTGTATTGTGCTTTGCTTTGTTAGTCAATCCTATAAGTGAGGATTTCTCCACAAATTAATAATATTTGTTTAATATAATAAGTCATTGCTTGTGTAGTTATAAATATTTCAAGTAAATAATACAAACCCACCATCCTGCCTACCGCTAGAGGATTTATCTTTTGTTTCTTGTTATAGTAGAGTCTTTATCGGAAAATATTTTTATTAAATTAGTACCTATACATTTTAAGTCCATTAAAAGATCTCTGTATATCGATTTTTTCTATCTAAATGATATTATTTAGATAGGTTCTACAACTAACCCATGTTGTCCCATATCATGTAACTAACATACGAACTTTGAAAAAAAAATACAGAAAAATATAAATCGAAAAAAAATACTCGATATATCAGAAAAAAATATTAATGAATAAAAATTTTCTTTTCAGCATATTATATTTTTTATTTATAAAGCGATATCCTTTACGACCTCGACCCACTCGTGCCTACTTAATTAAGCATTACATTGGTAACTATTTAACTAGTATTCATCCTTTATCGCCGCGGGATGACCAGACCACGGCTACGTGGGGAAAAATAAGTAAATAAAGGAGATAAAAACCCGTTAAATATTATCATAGATCACTGATCGAATGTTGATCCAATACCGATCGTCGTACATGGTATCTTTCTCGAAATAGTTCCCAAATGTACTTACCTCGGGCAGATGCTGATTCTGTAGTTAGGAAAAAAGAATCGTGAAGGAGGCCAAGAGGATCCAGCTAGGTTTGGCAGCGTTTGGGAAACTACGTCGAGTCTTCTCGTCATCCATACCGTAATGCTTGAAAACGAAAGTTTTCAATCAGTGCGTCCTACTCCTACCCGTCATGACGATGATGAGAGAGCTCGGAGTTTCTCTGAAGAATAGGATTCGCAACGAATACATCCGACAGAGAACCAAGGTTATCGACATAGCTCATAGGATTAGCAAGCTGAAGTGGCAGTGGGCTGGCCATATTTCGAGAATAACCGACAACCGCTGGGGTAAACGTGTTCTTGAGTGGAGACCGCGAATCGGTAAACGTAGTGTAGGACGCCCTCCGACCAGTTGGAATGACGATTTGCGAAAGACTGCTGGCAGATGCTGGATGCGGCAAGCTGAAGACAGAGCGCTATGGCGCTCATTAGCGGAGGCCTATGACTGGTATAGGCTGATGATGATGGTGATGATGACACTACCCCTTCCCTACTAAGAGCTGTCAAAATTATCATCCTAATTAGACAGACTTATGTCATGTTAATGTTAGTGTTTTTTCGTTTGTTTCTCTTGCTGATAAAACAGCGAGATGGCATGCTCTTTGCATGCCGCCTTGCTCACACTCAGATCCGTCGAGCACTACCACGTTCACCAGCAGGGCTATTCACGAATGGCTCGGAATGAAGCAGAGACTCCGAATCTAAAACAGATACGCGCGAAATTCAAATATTTTAGAAGTTATAAGTTATAATATATAATGTAATAAATATATATTTTATGCGTTCTGCAAGGAATTTTATGCGTTCCGCCAGAACGGCTGAACGGATCAGATGAAATTTGGCACAGAGATAGATTATGGTTTGGAATAGCACATGTTGCCCATTATTAGCTTTCTGTATCTATTTTAAGGTCTTTGTTGTTAAAATAAATAAAGTTAAATTATTATTTGATTCCGGAATTCCCACGAGAACTGGGAACTACGCAGGTGAAACCGCGAGGCGCTGCTAGTGGTCAGTAAATTTAATTGACTGAGTTTCTTAGTCCTGCCAAAATAAAACGAACCATTGCATTGTGTCACGTCAATACTTGACACTTGTGAGCTTTAAAGTAAGCCAGCTAATGCTGATCGCTGGACAATTCACACAGCATTACCTTAGGTAGCCTTAGCCCCGATCAGCATAAAATGCATCTTAAGAAATGGCGAAAGAGTTCCGAGAGTAAGCTGCTTGGGCAATCCAGAGTGTACCAGGCTACCAGCAATCACACAAAATGTAAGTACCTACCTACTTTACTACTGACATCGAGCAATGTGCTCGATGACTACTTACGTCCATTATAAATAATATTATAAAACTGGCCAAGTGTGAGCCGACTTGCACACGAAGGGTTCCGTACCTACCTACCCATTATCTATAAAAATGATAAAAAATCTAACTATCACGGTTCATGAGACAGACTATAGTGACAGACGGACGGATCTTTTTAAAATAGAGTCCCGTTTTACCCTGTGGGTACGGAACCCTAAAAAGGTATACCTACCGATATTTCCCTATAGCGGTACACGACCCGAAAAACTGAACAAATAATGTTTTAAAACATTAGAAGACTGATATATTTCCATAATTCTATTTCCTTCTATCTTTATAAGATCTATTCCTTTCTAATACCAAATGGTATTTGTTTATTGTCCTAATTAAATTCTATTCCTAACGAATACCACTCATATACGAATCCCAAAACAAGATAAATGGTATGAGGTACAGTCAGTAATAAAAATGCTCAAGTGACCTGCTCAGCCTTATCAAAACAAATTAAAGTGATTTTACTATTGGTATTATTATAATAAAACGGACAATCAGAAATACTTATGTAATTACAAGGAAGTAAGTACCTAGCTTTTTGCAACAAATCACAATCATTGATTTTTATAATAGGTAGGTATTCAAAATACAACAATTGAAGTATATCACAGACGATTAGTGTTATTGTTATTCAGTAGGTACATATTTACTAAAAATAATAGATAATTTTTTATCGTATCTACAAAAGCAAAAACTTTGGCACAACGTATAAAAAAATAGAAAAACGATTATAAAATATCAGACAATCAACTATTTGGATAGAAAAAAATCAACATAAAAAAATAGGAAAAACCATTATAAAACAAGTCAAGTAAATAGGTAGGTATACAAAATATCTAATAATAATATAATAATATATATATATATAATAATAATAATTTTTTTGGCACGACAATCATAACTCTAGAGTTTAACTTTAAAAAATATCAAAAAATCAACTTTTGATATAAAAAATAATGAATAGTATAAATTATCTAAGTTTTGGCATGACAATCATATTTTTTTTATATATACAACTACTATTTTTTTAATTTCTCCAAGCTGTGACCTACGGTAATTTTTTGGTCAACCAGTTGGCCAGTTACATATCTAATCCACTGATTTTGCGCTACACTTTCCGCTGCACATCGTTTTACGTGGTGCTTTTTTCTCAATTTGAGTAGCAACCACTGTTTGTAAGTCTGAATCTTTTTTCAGCGAATCAATTAATTCGAAGCTATCAGAAGCTGGTACAAATTAGCGTACAAATTTAAAATGCCAAGATTCTGTGGCAGTAGTGGTTCGATGACGTTCACCATGAACACACTAAATGTCTACAAAACTCTCGTCTTCTAGCCACTGTGATACCATGTAGTTATAAAAAAAAAACTGGGGTGTCTTCCGTAATGTAGCACCAGCCTTCAGAGATATTTGTCGAGGAAGTAAAGGCAGTAAAGATGAAAGTCATACATGTGTCCGGTCTCCGTGTGTACGGCGCTTGAGTTGATTGGTTGTTTCGGATTTTGAAACAATAGGAGCAAGCTTTTTGCAGGTAATTTTTTTTGGCAAGTGATTCACTTTATGGTACTCGCAGATAAAAATGCCGGAATGAAATGAGTTTTATAAAGGTTATAAATTATGATCATAATATTAAATTATTTGAAAGCTAAATTAAATTGTTTCTGTGACTGTACCAAAAGTTCTGTTTTGGTATTCGTTGGGAATAGATTTTGTATTTCATTTAAAGATTTCAATTTTGGTATTCGTTAGGAATAGAATTTTATGATGTCAATAAACTAATACCATTGGTATTAGTTTTTTGGTATTAGAAAGGAATAGATCCTTTATAAGCTTGCTATAGCTTTTATTGAACATTTTTATCAGGTCGCTGCCGGCCGCGCCGCCGCCGCCGGCTCATAGATCGAATCTAGTATCAGCCCGTAGAAAGGGGCTAGATCGATCGCAAAACACAATTCAATCATTAATTTGTCTATGTCGAAGCAACGTTTCAACAATAATACGGCTAACCGTCATTTTCTCATTTCGTCGAATGAAAGGTACCAAATGTTCATAAAGTTCGGGAGGCCGAGGAGTACTATCAAGTTTTGGAGATGTCATGTTTAATTTCGTCGTTAAAATAAAAACAACGAGAACTGACAGTCCCCTCAGTTGATGATGAATCATGTTAGGAGTCGCGGTGAGGTTCTGCAGCATATTGCATTTCTTTAAAACGAAAAAGGTTGTCGCTACGCGCTGGTCACGGCCGCACAGCACAAAGATGTGACATCCTATACCTATCCTATATATACCTGCCGTCATGTACCTGCTGTCATATACCTGCCTCTTAAACCCGTATTAGAATACACATTTTTTGCTGTGCGGTAGCGGTGTGCGCAGATCTAAAAGGTTTTTGTTGCCGACACGGCACACCATCACAGGGAACCGTAGTTGCAGTATCCTGTAGCGGTGATCGGACAAAGTTACCGGTCGCTACTTCTGGCCACCACTACAATTCGCAGCTGTGTCTTCAACTGATGACTTAGTTTCCAGTTACCGACCGACATCGAACAAAAACTTAAAACTATCATGGTTATTAACATTAAAGATCAAAATATTATTATTAAATCAAAATATTGTTATTAAGATTAAAATCGAATCATGGTAAATATCTCGTTTTAAACGACATCGAACACTTTTTGATCGTCAATGAGTAGGTGTTAAGTGGGAGCAACTGGACACACGTGTATGCGCATTGGTCAGGGAGTGGATAATTCCATATTGGTTCTATAGAAATCAAATATTCATCGGTAGCTTAGGTCTACCTATCTTAACTTCAATTAGTCCAACCCTTTTTGGAAAAAATGTACCTACTCTTTATAAGACTCTTTATCCTCTATACGTTTCGTCGTCGTTCGATATGTTGTTTTTCCCTTCTAAAATCGACCTTAATCTATATATAAAGTATCTAGGTATTATAATGTAAGCTTATGGTATGGAAATAAACTATTGATTCCCAGTCATTAAAATAACAATGAATTGTTTAATCTTTCGCAATTTGATAACCTATTTATTCCGTGTTCATTATCGATGCAACTTTTTGTTAATGTTGCAGACCTTACCTGCCTACGCGATAAAAAAATAACAAAAACATTATAATGTTATTATTATTACCATTACCTAGGATAGTAAATTCTCGTGTGATTCATGTCTCGCAGAAAGGGGTGACGATCAGATTGATGATAATGACATCATCAATACGCAGTTTTCTTTATTTGAATCCTGTCGTCCGTCCTATGCTATGCATGAATCATCTTCTCGATTACTTATTCCACCGCCGCCGCTGTGCCTCACCGCGCGTTTCCACCCCTGCACCCGCCAACCGCGCTCCGTTTCGTTCGTCGCCGGTCTTCAGTCGCATTTGGACAACGGAGCTGTGTGCACGACTGTACTCTACTTGTCTACGTGAAATTAAACTTGGTAAGTCAATTTTCTTTACTACAAAAAATGCTCTTGTTCTTCGCGGATCTAGCAAGTAAAAGAAACGAATTTAAATGGGTGAGGTGATTTAAATTGTAGAGGAAATAATTAAACAGGTTTTGGCTAGGTAATTAACACTAAGCCTCCCCCAGGACCGGCGGCGGCGGCGGCCGGGCCGGCAGACGTGGTTCGATTTTACGGACGCAGTTTGCATTTGGGGAGGAATTGATCGACATTGAAAATACAATTTGATTTGACTACTAAGGGTACAACGGCATGATTTGAGCGCAGGGCGCGGCTTTCGATTCTTTCGTCGATTTTTTGTAGCAAGTTGTGAATGTGCGTGAGCCATCTTTTCTTCTTTGTTGTCCGTATGGACGGTATGCACTTCACATCCGCTATACGATACCAATACCAATCATTTTGTATTCTCATCGCGTACGGAACGAAGTATTTTGAGCTGTAGAACGTATTGTAAGAGTTATTAAATCCTTTTTCCTCTTGATCGGTCAATAACATCATCATGGGTTATGGGAAGGAAGGAACGTGGAGGATAAACTCTATGTAAAATGTAGTTTTGGTGATCGTACAATTCAATTATGTATGTACCTTTGTATCCTACGTAATTCATTATTTCAATTGTTTTTTTTTAACTATACCTCCCTACCACCGTATCGTTTGGTTTTGTATTGATCCAATGTTGGCTCTATATTTTTAATTCTATATATCAGTGATTACAGGCACTGCGACAAAAATACGTGGTTTTTTTGTTGTGTTACAAAGTGATACATTTATTCGTAAACTGTAGTAACAATGTCATGCCACTCGTATCTGCTTCCTTAAACTTCAGGAAGTGCACTGCAAGCACGTTTTCTTTCGGGCGTTCAACATTTTCTTCGTGATAAGTAGGCAAGAAGCAAGTGAACAGTTTCGCTATGGTTCGTTGATCGTGCGATATTATTATGATAATTAATACAATTACAGACCACGATGATAGTTCGTTCAACCCGAGACTCTGATTGGACTAGCCGAAAATCTGCATTTAACTGTTTTGTCTATAAAATATTGCTATCGTCTCATTATGGAGATGATATTTTTATGCTTTGATGACTTTTTAGGAACATGATAATTCACTTTAATTTAAAAGTACCTACCTACCTACTATCAATTATTCACATTCGTAAAAAATTAGACAGTAGGTAATTTATTTAATCTTAGCTTATTTCGAATTAACTTAGCTAGTAGGTAAGTAACTGTTTTTTTTCTTGTTATGTATGATAAAACCACATCATACAAAACAATCCTCTTTTATTTTAGTTTCACGCTTGCCCTTAGTTTGTTGAGTTACTCCATACTGTACGAGCGTCAAGGAGAGGATTTTGTTTCAATTTAACGATTGTCATTTGTTTCCTCTTTAACCGATCAGCAACACGGATAATTTTTTGAATAGGCTTTTGCATTTTCCGTGTTTTATCTACAGTATTGTAATTGTAATTCGCTGACATTCCCAGCTGATGAGCAAAGCCCTTTGGAAGTGGAGGGCGCCTCGCCTCTGGTTAACGAACTCCAAGTTTTGTATCACTGTGGGCTATTTATAGACATCTGACTAAACACATGTCTTGTCGCCCATAACGGCTCGTTGTTTTGAATACTTAACTGACTTCTAAGTTGTTTTATGGTATAAAGTTGGTCATGAAAGTTTTAAAAAGAGTGACCAGATGTTTTACTTTGTTTAGATTTTTAGTTTGCTTGTTTTGCGTTTGAAGCTGTTTTTATCTCTGTCAAACTCGTTGGTCAAACGTGCTCTTGTTCCCAATGGCATGGAGTGGGCAATCAAAAAGAAACCATCCTCATTTAGCAACAAAAGAGTTGTAACGGGTCGACGGCGATGGCATGCCGCGGTAACTTTCGCCGCTTTCACGCGTCATAGCTTATACCTCGGCAATCATTCACCAAATCTATAATTATCATCAATTATCCATACTTGTGCATGCTTGTTACTTGCATTGTTTTCTAACAATAGCAAGGCGACTTTGTTTTCAAACATGCTTTTATTTCCAAACGTTTACGTTCTAAACTTTATTTGGTAAAGTTAGGCGCGTTGCCTTCTCCTTTAAACATGCACTACACTCTAACAACACTACCTAGGTAGTTTGTTTTTCAGTCAGTGTGTGGCTTTGTTCATTAACAACTATTTTCCTGTTGATTGAATTAATAAGAGCTGTTTACTTCAGGGTATTATTCTAATTTTCCTCGGTTTGATTCCATGGAATAATAATCTTGTTGGAAACCGTGTAGCTTTTGGTAAATAGAATCTGTTCAGACTTCAGAACATCTGTTCCTGTATAAGAAAGAGAAGGGTATAAAGGTTCCGGACTGAGGGTAAAGGAGGATGGCACATCCCGAATTCGAGATCGATTGGCCGCGGCCCCACGCACCCCTAATGTCTGCTGTAGGGCTGTCTACTGGAAATTAATCGAATTAATACCCCGTTGTGAGGGGATGACCGGGACACGGATTTGCAATGCGACATTCAATCAGAACTCAGATGTATGAACAAAGATAAATCTGCTTTGATTAAAACAATTTATTTTACTTGCCAAGGCAGGCTTGGTTGATTCCACTCTAACTATTACTAACGCGGGGTTTGTAAGTTATTTTACCTATTGAATTGCATTTCAACTTCATCATACAGTTACATAACTCTAAACTTTGTTCTATCCTTAACTAAGAACTTTTTTCTTAACCTCTTGGTCTTGCATTATAGTCATTTATAACGGGATATTTACCATGATTCTATTTTAAATGACTTTAATGTTAATAACCATAAAAGTTTTATCTCTTGGACTTGGTCAACTCATTGATTTGTTTCTTCCTCAAAAATGTAATCGTTGCGGCTTGTGTGTGGAAGCGTACATAAAAGTACGATTATCAGCAAATGTTTAGATGTGTTGTGATTTTTAAATAATTTAAAATTTTCTAAACACCTCTTTGATACCAATGTATGATACCATGTATGAGGAAATTACTTCCATATAGGAAATATTTTAGTTCAAAATATAATTTAGGTACCTACCCTAAACCACCGAAGCACAACGCCCGTGGCAGTAACAAATGGCATTTGCGAAGCCCTAGGTACCCTATGTAGCTTGAAGATCGATACGCGGCGAGGGGAGCCACCCAACCCGACATTTGGGGCTGCACTACCTACTGTTTAATAAAATAAAAAAGTTGTAGGCGACCCAGGCGAAGGGCGAAACTCCCATTCTAATGTTTTATGTCGTTTCGACGTTTTATGGTAACATTAGAGTCAGATGTTTTGAATATATCGTTGACGTAGTTCCTATAGGCAGTATTAAGTACATGAGGGTCGTCTATTTATATTCGTAATTGAATGAGCTCGTATCATAATAAGGTTAAATCGCGTGGGACCATCTCTTTGCTATCTATTGTCTGCTGGATTTGAAGTTACTGCGTCCGTGTGAGGCGACGCTTCACTTAGAAATGTTTTAATTGCCAAGCCAACTTAATGCTCCATAAAATTTGAGACGTTTTTGATGCTCCAGCGTTCTAGGTCGTTGACTTTATCGTCTACAGCTCGGTGTTTAATTTGCCTGTTTCTAATTTTAGTCTGCTAACAACGTTTATTTGGCTCAAATCACATGTGTCAATTTTTTATTACTCAATTACGCCCTTAGTCGTTATCCTATAGGAATCCCTTTCTTGGAGTACCTATCTCATTCTCTTAGGATCATTTGTTTATACCAACTACAATAACGTTCATTAGTGTGATTCAAAAGATAAATAACGCCATTTCCCAGCAAGTCGTCATCTAAATGTAACTTATTATCATTACTGATTGCCAAGTGGTTAGGCGAGGGAGTCCCGACCCTCTGCTCTTGTGTGCCATAGATAGAGAATAGGGTCGCTCCGGAAAGGGATAAAGCCATTTGTAAATTCTCGGTCCCTCCGACCTCTAAGTGTAGCCGTTGAATTGCTTTTATAGACTGTTGTATTGGGAGAAGATTGACTAATTTGTGAACGATATAGTAAGACCGCTGTTGTGGTTGTATTGTAATGAAGAAGAAATCCTGAGAATAAAGATTGTTATAGTTTTGTTCTCGTTCTCAGCCATTTGATTCTGTACCGTGGATAGGTCATAAAGCTGCGTGTAGTAAAATAAATTGGTATGAAGGTGCCTACACGGGTCGCTTTTACGAGTTTTACACTCTGGAAAGTGACATAAAATCTAGAAAACTTGGCCACGTCTCGTGGTTGATCAGAAAACGCAGAATAATGTCTATTTTATTACTTGACGAGCATAACACTTTCTTTCGTTTGGAAAGCTAGACTATTTTTATGATGCCGTATTTTGCGATACTGCATTGCAATATTTGCTATGTAGACCTACATAGGTTAGGTAGGTACCACTGTATATTCCTCGGTGTAGCTAACTCGCGTGTCTACAAAGTCAAACTCTGGTCCCTCTATCAGTTTATACCTGCGTGGTGCTAATAGGTACCTTACCTAATTAAATTAAGTATAAATTCAGTTATTGTAGAATAAACCAATAAACCCGACTGAAAGCTCGCGGTGACATGAAACCACCGTGGAGGTCACCAGCTAAAACAGGTCCTACTCGTTCTTCTTTGCGTATGATCCAACGTAAGAGGTGCACCTTGATCGTTAAGGATGCATGTTGAGTCACTAACTAGTAAGTAAGTAAGTACTTGGACCAAACAATGGCTTTATATAGTTGTTTTGAATACTCTGCCAGTGGGTGCGTTAGTTTACCTACGGTGACTTGCTTTGCCATGAGTGCCGGACTGTAGCTAAATTTCTTTGATACTTTAATGAACTAAAAGATCCTCATAAAGCCGCTTTTGCTTAGTAGGCAGTAGCTTCTAATAATCACTGCCATAACATAATTCTTTGCAACTATTTGGATTTACCTGTAGCAAGCATATCGACAGTGGAAAAGCAAAATGGCTAAAGCGCCACTTTGGTCGAAATAGACTTATATATATCACTAAACTCGTTTTTTTTTTCTGCGTCGATCTGTCTATGTTTCGTGTCGATTTGAGCATTTTTTTGGCGCTTTAGCAGACCAAAATTTTGTACCTTTTTCATTGATCCATGGACTAAAGCGACGTTTTTTTGGTGTTTTTGATGTTGATGTCGTTTAAGTTATTGATGCGTACGGTTTATTCATGTTTGACAATGATTTAGCATTTTTGTATAATTGCATTTGATGTCATAATGTCTTATCAGCAGTTTTACCTTACCTGCATTATTGGTTATGTGTCGCTTTAGCAAAACTCCGTTACGGTTTTATTTAACTCTTTGGTATTTTAGCGAAAGTTAATGTAAGTAGATTTCCATGGAACGATGGATTAGCGTTGCTTGGCATTACAATTATTTTACTTCGATTGAATATTAGTAAAAAAATATGTGAATATAAAAGAACTTATCAACTTCAGTTATTTTACTCTTACGCAACTTGTAATATTTGTGTTTCTTAGAAAAAATACTGGTTACTATAGTGCTTTATTACAGCAGAAAATTGGCAGTCTATAATCTGACATTTTACGAATCGGGAACCAGAGAAGGATTTTGTTATACGTGGACTGAGGTACAGGGCAAGCGTGGTGGAAAAGAAGTATGCACTATACTTGCAAAGTATATTGAAATAGTGGACGCACGTTAAACCATCAAGCACTTACTTTTGTATTGTGATTTATGTCCTGGGCAAAACAAACATCGGATCGTATTCATCATCATCATCATCAGCTTATACCAGTCCACTGCTGGACATAGGCCTCCCCTAATGAGCGCCATAGCGCCCTGTCCTCAGCTTGCCGCATCCAGCATCTGCCAGCAGTCTTTCGCAAATCGTCATCCCACCTGGTCGGAGGGCGTCCTACACTACGTTTTCCGAGTCGCGGTCTCCACTCAAGAACACGTTTACCCCAGCGGTTGTCGGTTCTTCTTGAAATATGGCCAGCTCACTGCCACTTCAGCTTGCTAATCCTATGAGCTATGTCGATAACCTTGGTTCTCTGTCGGATGTATTCGTTGCGAATCCTATCCTTCAGAGAAACTCCGAGCATAGCTCTCTCCATAGCTCACTGGGCGACTTTAAACTGGTGGACCAGCCCTACCGTGAGTGACCACGTCTCAGCTCCGTAGGTCATGACGGGTAGGACGCACTGATTGAAAACTTTCGTTTTCAAGCACTGCGGTATGGATGACGAGAAGACTTGACGTAGTTTGCCAAACGCAGCCCAACCTAGCTGGATCCTCCTCTTGGCCTCGTTCTCGAAATTGTTTTTACCCAACTGCAGAATCTGCCCAAGGTAAGTGTATTCGGAAACAATTTCGAGAAGATGGCCATGTACGACGACCGGTCCCGGATCAATGTGGCCATTGATCATGACCTTGGTTTTATCCAAGTTCATGCCAAGACCGATGCGTCGTGCGGCTGAAGCTAGGCCGTCCAGCATCCGGTTAAGCTCCTCCAGCGACTCCGCCATCAAGACTATGTCATCAGCGAATCGCAGGTGTGAGATGTAATCGCCGTTTATGTTGATGCCCTTACCTTTCCAGTCCAGCGTCTTAAACACATCTTCCATCCAACGCGCTTGTGAACAGTTTCGGGGATATAACATCCCCCTGTCTCACTCCTCTGCGCAGTTGGATAGGTTTAGACTGCTGGCCCTGTACTTGGACACTCATGGTTGCGGCATCATAAAGACATCTCAACACCTCGATATAACGATAGTCTACTTGGCAACGCTGTAAGGATTCCAGAACAGCCCAGGTTTCGACAGAGTCAAAGGCCTTTTCATAGTCCACAAAGGCCAGACACAGGGGATGATTATACTCTTCGGACTTCTGTATAATCTGCCTCACTGTGTGTATGTGGTCTATGGTGCCATATCCTCCGCGAAACCCGGCCTGTTCCAGTGGCTGGAACTCCTCGAGTCTCCTGGCGAGACGACCATCGTAGACGACTAATCGTATTAGCATGCCTCAGCAAATGTCTACAAAAATGCAAAAATATTACGGTAATACAAATAAATTATCTTTTGCCTGGACATACTTATATGCCCGTTGATTCTATGCATTCGATTATCGGAAGAAGTGTAACCAACTCTATTATTTGGGCACCATCTCAATGGCTAACAGTTTTTGAATTGGCAAAAAAAAATCCTAAGCCATACAAAGTTGAAGTTTTGAACTACGCAGATTTTGAAGGGTGGGATAATATTGCAGAAAAGTATTTTAAGGGTAACATGGTTGGAAAAATAAGTAAAGTAAGAGTCGCAACTTTCAAAAAATCGTGTCCTAAAAAGGTTCATGTTAAATATACAATGGCCACCAACGAATTTACGTTCCTTTTATTTTATTTAGATTACCTACCTAGCTATAAAAAAAACTTAACACTGTTTTCTTATATAGTACCTACACTACCTACCTTGTTGTTTATCATAAAAAATACATTAATATGCAGAATAATTTACGTACCAATACTTATTTAAAAACCAACAGTGTTGTTTTTTAATAAAAATTAAACCATTTGTCTAATATAGATAAAACAATTTTATTCATTGTTTTATTTACGAAACACTAGGCCAAGCGCAGTGATTGTTGTCAAGGGTAAATTGAGAAAATTTACAATTTCAATAATTTACGCAATGCACAATGACGATGTCATTTTCTTATATTCCATTCTAGACAACAATCGTTGCGATTGGTCGACAGGCTTCAAATTCCATGAAGTTTCACAAAATATTCTCAGTTATTGCTTTTTTCCAAGACTTGATCAACAAATTACAGCTTTAGCTTGTATGTAAGTATATTATATTAGTAAATTAGGGCTAAGGAATCATGGTAATAACACAATAATCTACTTTTAGCTCACGAAAACTATAGATTAGCCATATTGCACTAGTTTAAATGTACACACATTTAGCAGTTACGCTTCATCTAACTTAACATGTATCAATTTATTCGTTCTTCAGCAGTTTTTGTATTCGATTCAGTTAAAGTAAAAAACTTATTAGTAATTCAGTTTTTATATTCTGTCATTTTATTATGCACTTAAGTAAATATTGCTTTTTTTATCTAAGGCATTTCTATTTGTTAGTTTATTTATTTTAATTTAAAAGGCGAGTAACCTGGATATAAGCAATTTTTGCTTACTGCACATTTTCTAGAAATGAATTATTTTCGCTAAAATGACAATTATCTCGTGAACTAGGGGCTCTTTGAACATTATTTATCACGCATATGAAAGAGAAAAAAATATGATATTCTACATATGGTGTTAATTAAAACAAAATCAATCAACAAATTTTATATTATTTTTTTTCGTAAAAAAAAAACTTTAAATATCTCTCCTGTAAAGTTCACATATTGGCGCTTTAGCCATATTGCTTTTCCACTGTCGATATCATCGGTTTGGTGCATTACGTACATTTCCCAGTTCTGAGGTTTAATATGAGTAGGTACCTACCTACCTAGGCAGGTAATTAAACTGGAATCTCATCGCGCCGCCATGACCTTCAAAATGTTGTTTTAATATTTAACTTCTTTCTTATACTTATGTTGACAAACCGCTGTATGTAGAAATTAAATAATAATTATCCCAAAAATAAGGGCACGTATACGTAGGTACGTAAATCTAAATACTAGACAGCTCTCTTCAACGCTACTCAACATTCATACGACAATTTTATGATTCTAATTTCATTCGCTTATGTAGTTTGTATTAGTTCCGTCTTCGAGACGAAGCCATTTTTGTTCGGCACTGGTTAGTTTTATACCGTTACGTCTCGCCGGCAGATAGTTTACATTTATATACTAGTGCCGGTGCTTGAGTGCTGAATAACCGCACTGGAATGGAACCGTAGCGGAGTCTGGATGAAGGCCAAATAGTGCAACTGGTAGCCAAATCTAATTCCACCAGGTCTTCGAAGCCAAGTTCTCTTCCTGGACAATAATTCAGTGCATTTCGTGATTTTCCATTGGCATTTTGATTTGCTTGTTACCGGAGGAGACGACGACGCCGCCGCCCCGTCGCGTCGCCGTGACGCCCGCCGCGTCGCCCAACATTTTATTTCTTTTTCTGTTTTTCTTGCTCTACAGTTTTCTAAATTGTAGTTAGTAAAGTACCTAAATGTGTCAACAAATGCAAAAAATATTAGTTTGTTCATTCGTTTGCTTAGTGAATTAAAATAAGTTGTTCGGCTTATCATTTGCACTCAATCCATATGGTTGGTGGTTTAACTGTTTACTTTGTGCCTTGTTGATTCTCATCAAAACTGGGTAAATATTATTATGCGTCATTGACTCTCAATAGGTCGCAAGTCGAAATCGTGCATGCCTAAATATAAATAGATTCGGCTACCTACGTACCTAATCATGTTTCTTAGATATTATTAAGTTGTTTTTCGTTTACAATATTTGAAGCAAAGCTAACGAACTCTGTATGTTGGCGTTGATTGGATGATACATAGCGCAAAATAGAATTGTATGCAGTCTAAAGACTTCCAGGAATTCTTTGCTACCAAATTAGATTTGCGAGCAAGTTCCCGACGCAAGTTTTCTCAAATTACCAACATTGTAAAAATATTTCATGCATCCAGACACCTTGTTAGCGTGAAGAAGGCATGTTTTCAATATTTTTTTGTAAAAGAACAACCGAATTGCACTAAACACGATGACGAATAAGGTTTTTGAACTTTCGGTTAGTAATCGGCGGCAGACAAGGAAACGAACCAAACTAGGCTGCTATTGTACCTAAATGTAAATGTATGGCGTCATCAAATGTAAAAAAATATTGAACGTTATTACGATTTGTCTCTTTGTTACGGCCGTATCGGACGTGCTTGGAGTGCATTAATTGATAGGAACAATGTTTATTTATTTACTAAATGTGTCATCGGTTTTCAAGACCGATATCTTGCCAATGTTAAACAAAAATATCGTAATTTTAAGGATTTCTTAGATACGGAGAGATAGCGGTACCTACCTACGCGACGGAGTACGTAGGTATAAATACTTACCTAACCTAAGCCGTAAATTCGTGCTTTATCTGAAGTCCGCCATCTTTTATCAGATATAAGTACCTAAGTATTTTATCTGCTGACTTGGTCGCGTCGTGTCTTCCACATCTGACTTCAGACAAAACTAGAACCTGAAACAATTGATATTTACGAGTTTGTTATGTCACAATCCTAGAACACATGAGCCGAAAAAACTTGAAATAACAAAACTGAGTCACTGAAGCGCTTATCCAAAAATGCCTCCAATACAATCTAATAGATCAGATAATGAAAACTAGCCATGCCAAGTGACAGCCGGAGAGAAATATTCCGTACCGTACCTACCTCACCATGATGTACCTACCTACTCTAAATTAGAATATAAAAAAAAGGTTTGCGACGACAATAAAAAGATCGACAGACAGCTGTGGCGGCGCGGTAGGAAAATGTAATATTGTACCCTGGAAGTGTACTTGATGATACTTGAATCTCACTGCCTTAGAAGGTTGCAAACCATGTGCGATGCACATAGCGCCTTGTACGGACATCCTAGCACGACAGTAAGGTCACAGTACCTAGGTAATACAGCCAGAGTAAGTTGTGTACGATCCTGCCTGCGGAATGCGAGCGTATAAATAGAAGCAAGGCCATGGTCGCACTCCTGTGGATGTGGCTTCATCACGTCTAAAGATATGTCTTGTGTAAATCCTTATTTGAACACTAAGTAGACATTTTGTTGATTGTTTCTTACTTGAATGCTAGTTAGGTCTTTCGTCACGTCTATAGAAACTTTCTGCATTAGTAACTATTTGTTATAATATCGAAGTGAGGCAGGTGTAGGTAGTAGGTAGACCTACGTAACGTAGGAGAAATGTTATAATAGGTAGGTAAGTTATTCCTTATGGTAGTACGTTCTGACTTCAGTAAAGGCAGGTAATTCTATGTTTTTAGGTAGGTACCTACCTACCTATGCGGTCTGAGAGATACAAGGTAGGATTATGCAGATAAACTATATTGCACTGAACCATCAATACAGAAAACAA
Organism: Eupithecia vulgata; assembly: GCA_946478455.1. Lineage (NCBI taxonomy): Eukaryota > Metazoa > Arthropoda > Insecta > Lepidoptera > Geometridae > Eupithecia > Eupithecia vulgata. Next base: position 1,190,481 of record OX297869.1, on the reverse strand, counting down.
ACTTGCTACTATTATATCTACCAAGTGGCACAATCGGCGGCCTAATCGCTTACAGTGATTTCTTCCACGCAACCTTTAGATGGATTGATATGGAGAGTGAGTACCTAGGTACCTACTAACCTCGCCTTGTAATTTTATAATTTTCCATTCTCAGAAGGAACGAAATCCAAGAGTTATACATAGGTAGTATCTGTCGATACCAAATCGAGTAAATGTCCAAAAAGTTTAAAAATGGTTAGACCTAGCATATTCAAATTCTATAAAGATTCTAGTTATAGGTCAGTAACTATATGGGTCTATAACGTCTATGTATGTATGTAGGTACCTACCTATTGTATCACTCGACCCGTCGTCGATCCATCCAGATGTCTGTCTGCCATTGTGTTCATTCAACTGCTTCCGTCTGCCTCGGGCCATACGACTCTCCTTCGTCTCGAAACTCAATTTGGAGGTCCAATTCTGGGGTTACCAACTCATTTTAGTAAATATAGTGCCTGGTTTCATATACCTAAGGACTTGAACGGCATGCTGTGTCCTATCCTATGTATTCCCCAAGGCGTTAATTTCACTCTCCTTTCTAAATTTAATAACACTCCTGGCAACTCTTTATGTCCTGTTCTGTTCATTAGCAAATTCCCAGCTTTTCCATTGCCTCCATCATGTACGAAGTTCCCTACATAATCGTTCAGGCTTCATCCCAAGGCTTCCTCATCAACACTTCTTAGTTAACCATTGTTCTACTCACTTCACGCACGTCTCATTCTGGTTTTGTGCTTCATTTACCTGAAGTATGCGCATTGCATCTGCAGTTTGAAACCTCCCTCGATTGTAAATCAGGGAACGGTACGGTTGAGGCTTTAGGTACCTAGGTACGGTGAAATTTTAATAAAGTTTAAAACTTTCTAAGGAGTGTAGCGGGGTAGTGGGGGGCGCCGTGTGATTGTGAATTTGTGATTGTGATGTGATGTGACTCACTCGGTTCACTGCCCGCTCCCCTCCCCCTCCCCCTCGTATTGATTCCCAAATATTCGCAGTTAAGTTGCTCAATCTCATGCTGACATTAACAATATTACTTATCGCTGGCTTAATTTTCAAACTCCGTATCTCCATTTGGTAAAATTTTACAGGAGGAAGAAAAAACTATTTTATTAATTAATTAACAATAAAAACATTGACAAACAGCTTTTTTTACATTCAACTAATATTAATGCTTTTGTTTCTTGTAAATTTTGATTTATTATCTGATAAAATGATTAAATGAATGGACTTACGTGTACTTATTTAACTTTTATGATGGACTTACGAAGTTTTACCAGAGATACAAGGTTTGGTATCTTTACTATAGTGATAAACCTTTTTATTTTGGATGGATATACGTATTATGCATTACTAAAAAACAGAGTTTTATTTTTAAAAATTCCGTTTATTGCATAGCTACAAAAACCCAACCAATGAACTGTGATCCCAACCCGCATGCCCAGCGTAGGGATTATGGGCACTACCCCCAAATGGTACGACGCATGCAAAAATGGCCTCCAGTTCCCGGCCGCCTCGCTATTCCTGGCCATGGCAGCGGCCATGGTAACGGCGGGGCAGGGGGTGCTAGGAATCACCGGGCTACCTCAGACTGCCACCAACAACTGACCCTGGCTACGTATAACGGAGGCTTGACCAACATCTAGCGCAGTTGGAAGTGGAGTTAGAGAACATTAAGTGGCATGTTCTGGGGTTATGTGAAGTCCGCAGAGAGGGGGAGGACACCGTAACCCTAGACTCGGGCCATCTTCTCTACTTTCGCGAGGGTGATAAAACAACCCAGGGTGGTGTAGGTTATATCGTCAATAAGGTCCTGTCTAGCAACGTCCAAGAAATCTCCAGTGTGTCGACCAGGGTAGCGTACCTGATTCTTCGGCTATCCAAAAGGTATAGCTTGAAGGTTATTCTAGTCTACGCTCAGACCTCGGCATACTCGGTTGATGAAGTGGAGGATATGTATGAAGACCTATGAAGACATATCCAAAGCCTTGCATAACACGACCAAGGCCCACTTCAACGTTGTTATGGGGGACTTTAACAGCAAGGTGGGAACCCAGAATGGCAACGAATCCCGAATAGGCCCACATGGTTATGGAGTTAGGAATCACAGGGGGCAAATGCTTGTCAACTTCTTTGAGAAAGAAGGGGCTAGCTGTTCTTAATGAACTCCTCCTTTAAGAAGCAGCCTCAAAGGAAGTGGACATGGCGAAGCCCCGACACTGTGACTAAAAATGAGATTGACTTCATCAGATTCAGTCAGAGATGTCTCAGTGATCAACAGGTTCAATACCGTATCTGATCACCGACTCCTCCGAGGCTCTCTGAATATCAACTTGAAGCTTGAAAGAAACCGTCTGATGAAGCCCACGCTCCGGTCGCCGACCCAATCCAAATCATGGCGGACACCGAGAAGTTCCAGCCGCTTCTTGGGGATAGATTTGTTGCCATGGAAGCCACTGATGACGTTGACGAGACCCTACACAATCTGGTCGAAACGCTGAGGAACGAAGGTATTAAGTTTTGTAAAAAACAGCGTACTGGCAAGAAATCCAAACTCTCGGCCTAGACACTCGGTTTGATGACAAGAAGACGGGAAACCACCCAGGCGACTTCGTCTGAGAGGTCAGACCTGAAGAAGCAAATGCGAAGATGGTACGGCGCGACCTTCGGAGCTCCAACACACGCCTCATTAAAGAGGCGATAGAAAGAAACCAAGGGTCCAAAGTATTCTCTCAGCAGCTGGGCAGGAGCCACCTTACGAAGCTTAAAACGCACGATGGGAGGACCGTATTGGCGAAGTCGGAGATCTCTGCTGAGATAGAGGATTTCTATGGCCGTTTATACGCTGCACATGCCCCTCATACCCAACGGGACGACCACGATTCCAGAGCCACCCTGACACGCCACTACACCGACGAACTGTCAAGTTCAGACGAACTGTCAATCAGTCAAGACGAGATCGTGATGGTTCTGAGGCAGCTTAAAAATGGAAAAGCCCCCGGTGAAGACGGCATTTTTCGTATAAAATTCACATTTTGTAATATTCTTCGACATTTGCAACGCTTACATAGAAGCTGAAACAAATAAAAACTTGCATAAATTAAATCGATCAGTTTTACGGTTTGAGAAATCTACGTAACTCCTTTACACCAGAAATATTCAACACTTGCTTTACAGCGAGAAAACTACGTAACTCCATTAAAAACTATAACACAACTTTTCTTTATTTTTCTACACTCAAATCAATAAAAAAACTTTATAAAATTAAACAAGGGACTTACCCGATCGTATATTCTAGATCAGTTTTCACAACAACGTACAATTAGTATTGAAGACGAGAAAAACTGCGCGCGACCTCCTTGCAATCTGTCGGTGGCCGAACTGAGCGCGGGAGTTACGAAGTTTTGCTTTATTCAAAATGGCGTTTGCCCATACCGTGGACATACGTGGTTTTATTTTTCGTAAACAGCAATAAAACTAAAAACAAGTAGGAGATACGAGAGATTGCATCGTGTTCGTGACGGCATTTTACACCAGATGGCATTAAAATCAATATTTCGAAAATTTTGGAGTTACGAGGTTTGAAAATTAAGCCAGCGTTATACAATATACGTTTATCGTATCACCTTTTGATGTTGCATTATTTATGAAAACGATGACATCGACTGTTGTGTTGATACGAGAAAAATATTGCTTACCAACCTTCAAAGAGATAAATTACTGGTAGGTACGGCACGTATTGTAATGTAAGATAGTATGTACTATCGATTCATTGTTCGTTCTTGAACAACATTACCACCGATAATTTAAATGCTTGATATTTTGGATTCGTTAACTATAAAAAATAATGTTTAAACCTGTTTCAATAAACATCTCACACTTAGTAGATAGTAGTAGGTACCTACCTCATCGTGTAACGGGCATGTTGCTCTGACCCGCCAATCACCATTCAAGAATCCAGCGCCATATGGTGGTCAGGTCATGCGTCACTTTTTACGGTGGCAAGAGCGAGAGTCGTGCTTTACGAACTCGTTCGACAATGCTGCTGGTTCTTCGCCTTTTAAGGCTTTCGAAAGGCGCCGCGCCGCGCCGCGTGTAGTGTAGTGCTGTGGTACCGCTAATGGTGGTGATCTACAATATAGGTCGTTCATTTTATTGACCAACAGATGGTCGGGCGACAACAAAATGTTTTTGCTGTGTCTGTCCTTATATTGTCGTAGCTTTTAGTCACGAAGTAGATGACATTACATACGAATCTGTGGCTTTTTAGTTACCAAACGATCATATACAAGTCTGCTTATAAAAAAAAGAACCAAGGGCGAATTGTCAGTTTTATTATAAGAATTCGTGTGGTGTGTGAGGTAGATCATTGGGTAGATCGGGGTTGAAAAACTAGTTATTACATTAATATTATCCATTGTCATTTGTAAGGACATGATGGTGTCGTCTTCGATATAAAAGCCCATTGTTTAAATTTTCTAACGGAAGTGAGTCAGGCGGTCGGCCTCACCCTTTCTTCAGTTATTTACGTGCATGAATCAAACATGCCTGACGCATTACATTCTACTTTCAATCAACCAATCTACAACTCTTCACAGTTACCTATGTTATGACTTGTTTTTTCTGTTCCGTGTGTTACTTATGAGTTTTAACAACTCATAGGTACCTAGGTACTATTTTATTTTATGAAATGTGGTACCTATATAATAAACCTATAGGGTTCAAACATGCAAGAAACTTAACTTCTAGCCCCACTTGCACAACAATATTTAAATGTCTAATTTTCGATTAACTTTGACGTATTTGTATGGTTTGACAACTCACTAATCAAAATTAAGAAAGTTAATTATCGTTGTGCAAGCGGCACTTAGTCTTTACCTACTACATAACACCTACCTTGTTGCCTAGAATCTGATCAGTCGGTCCAGTAGACCCTGACGACTGTAACTGGATACAGCATCCACCTAACCGCGAAATAATATCTCACTTCAATCTCGGACCGTGCTCGGACCCATGTGGTTATTATAATTAGGTTATTCTAATTGCATTTGTTACCAGAGCTGCCTCTATCTAGCTATCTTTGAAAGACATTAGAAAGTGGAGCGCATCAAGGTAAATTAAGAAAGTTGACAATGCTGGCCGAAATGCACAGCAAAATAATCTACTTCTAATGTGGAATAAAAACAAAATACCTACCTACCTTTATTCTGCTAGGTAGGTTAGGTAGGTAGGTACTACCTATTACCTACTAATTACGGCCTACGGGCTACGGTGATGTGATGACAGACAACTGACACTGACCGAGTGGTGGCCGAGAGACGGTTGTAGGAGCAGGGAACGTCCGCCGCCGCGCCCCGGCGGCGGCGACGGCGGCGGCGGCGACGACATTCGAAAGACCGTGGGCTACACCTGGCCTTGACTAGCGCCAGGGCGAATGACATGCACCTAGAGAGGTATATGCCCAGCAGTGGGTCGACAATGGCTGATAATGATGATGATAATGATCTTAACGACCTACCAACTTGACAGTGGGTTAAATTATTTATCTTAGCTACTAACCAAAGAACATAGGTACCTAGGTACTTAGTAGCAAATGTAGCAATGAAGTACTTTACAATAATTATTATGTATTCATTAAACTTATTTACACTCCTCAAAATACCTACTTCCTGTCGATTGCATTACATAATCCATACATAGGTATAGGTAGGTATTCTACTCCTCCAGCCTATCCTCCAGCCAGCAGAGGGCTGCTACCTGGGTTTATGTATAGAGGTACATAGGTACATACATACCTATACATACCCAACTTTGACAGAAAAACAATAAAAAACCGACTGAATCTAGGATCTTTGTCACAGATGTACTAGGGATGCTAACGCATATCTTTGTACTGAATCCACTGAGTTAATATTAGTTCAATGACTTGTACCAAAAAGTTTAATAACTAATTTGAAGCTCGGCACAGGAGGGTACATCTCGGCAAAAAATACCAGTAAAATTGTCTATGGCTAGGTTGACAAAAGTCCGTCCTCTTAAATGTTGCCAAATGCTTTACAAATTTCCCCTAATATCACATTATTATATAACCGGCCGGCGGCGCGGCGGTGGCGTACGATTGCTAACCGACAATCAATTTAGAGAGCGACTGCTGACTTGGTATAATAGTAACGGTCGCGAGACAGTGGGTATGTGGGAGTAGGTATTTATGTTGAAGTCACTGAACTGTTTAAGAAAGCTCTCACGGTTTACATCAGTTCACAATTTTTATAACTTGATGCATTATTTGTATGATCTGTTTTTTCTAGATCCCTGACAATGGCCTGCTCAGTCGACGCTCCCTCCCTGAAGGACCTGCCCAAGGTGGCTGTAGACCTTAAAAGCCAACTGGAGGGTTTCAATACCAGCTGCCTCCGCGACGTCGACACAAATGAAAAGATCGTGCTGCCCTCAGCCGAAGGTATATTTTTTTATTATGTAAAACTCCTTAAATTATAAAACACTGGCTAGAGGGATCTATATTTGGCTAACGCGTAAGAGAAAATTTAAAATGGTATCTAATTTAATAACAGATGTAGCACAAGAAAAACAACACAAAGCCTTACTACAAGGAGTAGAACAATTCGAACCTACTTCTCTAAGGAAAACGGAAACAGTTGAAAAAAATGTACTACCGAATGCTATAGGTATTGTGTGGGTCGAAATAACAATGCATAATCCGTGTTGTTTTAAGCGACACGGATCACGCCCGGGTTGTGGCCGAAACTAAGTAAATCGCTGAGAAATGACCGCTTCACACTTCGCAATCATTTTCTACTTCCTTTTACACAATATGAAGATAATTAAACTTAAATCATCTTTAATTTCTCCGTAATAATTTAGTGTTCATTGAAATAGGCACATTTAACAGTCATTTGAGATTTTAGCACTAAAATAATAATGAGCATGTTTTTTAGCCGATGTTTTAAAAGTGTGTATTTAACAATAAGCAAAAATAAAAAGATTTACGTTATATTCTTATGATTTCCAGATGTAGCCACTGAAAAAACTCAAAAGTCGTTGTTTGACGGCATTGAGAAATTCGATTCTACTCAGCTGAAGCACACAGAGACCCAGGAGAAGAACCCCCTTCCCGATAAAGATGGTAAGCCTTGGTCTTTATAACTTTAAGCATAAAGAGCTTAAGTGTATGTAGCACGAGCTTTGACACAATATCACTGCGGCTGATAAAAATACCATGCCTACTATACTACGTACTTTAATATAATATAATGATCATAAATTAATTCAGCTTAAAGTAGGTACAGTTCTTAAATATTTTCAAATGACTAAAACCAACTTAAATGCACTAAATCCATTCTTTTCTAAAGTATGTAATAATCATTATAATCTACTGGTTGATGAATCAGTAGGTACACCAAGAAAAAAACCTTAGTTAGGTACCTATCTAATCTAATCCTACCTACCTGCGTCAACACGCTATTCAATAATCTATTTCATTCTGCCTATAATTTTGCCTATTGTAAGTAAAGAACTGATGAGATCATAAACGCACTATCACACGATCCTTCACTCAATAAAACCTTAAGTTTCATAAGTATAATGAATGTCAGACAGAATTGAATATTTAGCAAATGAAATAAAATTCCTATCAATTGAAACTGCTTTTTCCGTAGAAATATCTCGGTAAAATGAAGATTTTAGAGAAAACTTTGCAATTTTAGACATAAAATAGATTTTCCGTAAAGTCAAAACGTGAGTTCGTTCGGAATCACTTCACCTTAATTAATAGTGATTTACATACAGTGCATGGATCATCCGTACTTTACTCTATTAGGTTTTTAAGATTTTAGTTTATGCAACTAAGCTTTTTAGTTATGTTTGCCATGCACGATTTTGCTTTGCATCAGTTGTCGCAGCGGAGAGAGCCCATCAAAACCTATTGGAAGGAGTAGAACACTTCGACAAGACACAGATGAAGCATGCGACGACAGAAGAAAAGAACCCCTTACCACCTCAAGAAGGTTTTTATTTTGTTGCCTATTTATGCATTTTGTTTTTAGCCTCGTTATTGCCGATCGTTGCTTTTTTTTTACAAAGAAAACTAGATAGATTAGGATTAATTTAGGACCTACTGGATTATACACAACCCATTCTCAAGAAATAATGTTTCTAAAAAACAACATAAAAATCTAAAATCCGCATGTTAGCGCCGAATTTGAAAAATAAATTTATTTTTTATATTATTATAACATAGGTAACCTCTTTTATTACAGGTAAGACCTACCTAATACAGCAGTCATCATTATAGTTATTTAAGTAAATCATTATGGTAAATTTTTAAATACACGTGTCAACAAGCAAAATAATACAACCAATAAAACAATTAAATATTAATGTCAATAAGCAAAATACCATTAAAAATACCAATAACCAGTCATGATAATTCCATGAGTCATAATTTAATCCGAGCATAATTTTTTTAATAATTATTTACCGTAGCACAAAATTAATAGTTATATAGCCTTTACGAATTTACTGTGGACAGTGAAATACATGAATGGACCCTGCTACCAGATTTAGTACTTGAATGGTGCGCGTCTGTGGAGCCTTGTTGAGTAGGTTAGTAACTTGTTGTATCCAACCATACCCAAAACGAATAAGGTTGGATACATCAATGGATAGAAAAGGTAGACGCCATATCTTTTGCAATATGGTATCGGGTGAACTTCGTCTTTATGCGCTCCATCATGATGGAGCGCATAAAGTCTCATGAGACTATATTTAGCTTCATGAGGAGCCCCTACAGAAGCTGCACTTTCCATCTGGCTTTTGACTAGAATATCAAACATTGTTGTTAAAGCCCTTATGATTGTGAAGCCGTTTGCTCGGCGTAAAATGAATCCTATATATGCCTTTTTGCAAACGCTAACAACATGGGCTCTGAACCTTACCTCGGTGTTTATTCAAACCCCAAGATCCTTCCTCGATTCCACCCACTTCTTGCGCTTCCTCTATCTTGTAGTTGTAGTGGAGTGGGGCAGTTGCTCCACTAAATGTTATTATATAATGGAACATTTGTTCACATTAAACTGCAGTTTGTTTCTCGGGTTCCACTCCACTACTCTATCTATCCACGTATTTTTGAAGAAATTTCAAATTGAGGTGGTCTGCGCACAGAAGAACGTCGGTGACAGTTGTTGTTCAACTCATTCAACTTATAATTTAATAAACAATATTTACTAAATAATTGTTAAATTGTCAGCATTATGCATTGTAGTGTAAAATCTATAAATAAAATCGACGACAGAAAGAACAAGTAGATTTATGAGGGCTTTGTTAACAAACATTATATCTTGAGTTTGGCTGAAGTATAGTATATCAGCCAAACTCCAGCAGTCCACTGTCCAGCAGTGGACTAATATAGGCTGATGATGATGCTGATGATGATAGTATATCACACATCATAGAATTGAAATGATAGCCACCGGGTTACAACTTTCTCACGAATGATTTAAAATGTTTACAGCCATTGAAGCTGAGAAGGAGAAGAACAACTTCTTAAATGGCATTGAAAACTTCGACCCTACCAAGCTGAAGCACACAGAGACCTGTGAGAAGAACCCTTTGCCCACTAAGGATGTCATCGAAGCGGAGAAGACTGCCTAAACTCTGTTCTAACCAACCACGCAACTATATCTCGCTAGTATCCATATTTTAATCTCGATGTAAGTTACATTATAGGCCGGAGAGCGCTGACCGTCAAAATTTTATTTTATGAGAGTAACAGCATACGATTTAGAAGGCTAGGCTGGACATTTACTTGTCCTTATCATTAGGATTTAGGAACGAATTTTCTATGTCACTTTTTCATCATTATGATGTGTATATTATTAAGCGTATTTTATGAGCATTTTTATACTTTAATTTATATTGAGATGATTGAGTAATTAATATCGATAACGGATTTTAATTTGTAACTGAAGCAGCCTGCACTCTGATTTTTTACAATTGTGTTTTCTTTTGAGGAAAATTAAAGTTGAAGATTGCTTATATATTATGTCCTATATCTACTCGTAAAAATAATCTGGTCAATACTGTTAAATTCGGAGTAAGCAAGTTACCGTGTCTGAATTTTATGATTGGAACTGAAGATTTAGTAATAGTCTGTATCCAAATTATTTAAGAAATTTACAGAAAAATCGCCTACCTACTTAAAAAACCTCTGAAAAACTAATGAATAGCGTGAATTCCTAATAACTAAGTAGTTATACCTTCTGAAAACAATTAAAAAAATTAAATTGCTCAACCTAAATTATGGTTAAGATTTGGTCTGATTATAATATACAAGCAATAGGTTTACTTAATTATGTTTTGTGAACTGCTACCAATTGTGTAAAAAGTAGATATAAAAAATCATAATTCTACATTTTCCACTTTTATAATAATGCTGTCGATGCCAATAAACAATAAAGACCGAAAATTTTGTATATTAAACAGTTTACAGACGGTGCTTTTATAAAAAATAAATTATTAAATAAAAAAACAACTGGTTTTATTTGTGTATAAGTAACATAAGCCTACGTACCTCTCAGGATACAAATTGAAAAATATTTTAATACCGTTAAACCAAAGGACCTTGTAAAACTTTGTTCAGTCTGGTCGAACTAAGGGTTGAACTATTTTTTGATATAAAGCCTCTCGCAGCTCCCTATTTAGATATCGCTCAATAAATATCGTAGGTATGCGTTATTGGTGGCGTGACGGCGTGTAGAAATATCGTGTGATAAAGACGCAAGGAATCGGGACGCATTATCTCAATAACACATGCGATATTTTCGCGCGATAACAACGCGCCTGTGGGGAAGAGGCCAAAAACTAAATCGAAATTTTCGTTCAAATAAAATATATTCGAAAGAATCTCGAATTATATATTTTATATATCCTCTCTCTATACACATTGTTTGTGTATAGAGTAGCCCAGTACAGTAGGGTCTAGTGTAGTGTGACACTAAATAATATCTAGATTATAAGCACCTCTGTGCACCTATAGAATCATTATAGAATGCATGCATAAAAATCAAATTAACAAAGAAGATTACAATCAAATGATAGATTTAAATAAAAAGTAGTAGGTTTCAATTGAGCTAACTGCAGACTGTTTCAAACAATCTACAGGTACCTAGCTCAACTGATCCATATCAATGGGTAGGTACCAGTCGGAAGCGTACCCAAGACGCTGCTGGCTGCATTACCCCGCTTTAAGGCAATGCTGTTGCGCTGTGCCATGCTCTAAGGCTGTGCCCAACAACAGCTCTCGGGTCACTCGTCGTCGATTCCACCAGAGACGCTCAGATATTTTTTTTTAAACCCGGAGCCAAAAAAACACGTTCCACGGACCTACGGTCTCGACTAAAAATAATAATAATGCAATATTTTTTTTTGCATGCATGAATAATTTATTCAGAAAGAAAATAACAATCAAATAACAAATTTAAATTAAAAGTAGTATTTACAATAGAAACAATTAAGCTATCTGCAAACTGTTGCAAACAATTATATATAAATATATCAACAATTTAAGATTGAATTGTTGAATTGTAAACTCAAGGTGCAGTGATTTGTGGGAATTTTTACTCGTTGGTAACCTTGTATCTTGTCTATGCGCCTAGTTCTCGTTCATTCGATCTCAGTTCATTCGTCACGTTGCGTTCCAAATCAGCAAATGAACTTCTAGCATAAATTAAAATTAAGCCGAGAAGTAAGTATTTAAAACATACAAGTGTAAGCAAGATAGGCATAGTACATTCATATGTCGATTTTGCGAAATTGGCATTTGTAAATTTTATTTTGCTTCCCGCCGGCTCTTGACGGTTTGCTTTTCGCACGTGCAATTTTTCAATAATTTTCCTGAAAAAGTATTTGCCTTTTTGCATACAGTTCAACACTGATGCTGACTGTTGGGAGGCTACATTTCGGTAAGTGGTAAACTATTGTCTTGAAATGCGTATGTTTTCAGCATAATTGCACGTGTTGTAATCGTAGACAGCAAAACAACCATTTGCATTCATTCATTTTAGCTACGATATGGTTTTGTAAATCATTAATATTTTGCGATATGATTACAATGAGACGTGTGAGGTTGTACGATTGTTACGGTAGGTGCAAGCGCCAAGCGCGCAGACCTTCTCAAGTGGAGCGTCATTTGTTTTTGTTTACCTTCAGATCGTTCCAAAAACAATGTCTTCTTCCCCGATTCGCTGTCGCGGACCCTGGAAAATTCATAAGCGAACTTCAGAACCGGATCGATGGCTTGATGAATTGGGGTTTTTCCGTAAACACACAGCTAGGGATGCAAGTTGCCTCTTCAGGGCAGTGTCCGAAAACATTTACAACACGCAGAGGTACTACCATAAAGTCCGGTATGATTGCATCCACTTTATGGCTTCTAACCGGCACCTTTTCCAAGGGGTAGGGTTTTTCATATTATTTCGATTGAATGATTACTTGAAAAGTGCAAAATTTTTAATTTATGATTTTATGTTATTATAGTCCGTTACTTGTTCTTTGGACACTTACCTAAAAGAGATGTCGAATTCTTCTGAGTGGGGCGGGCTAGTAGAAATAACTGCTTTCAGCCATATGTACCGGTGAGATATGAATCTGATTACCTTTCTTATTATTCTTATGTGATTAATGTTTTAAATACATTTACATTTCTATTGGAAAATTTGAAAAATATTTTATAATACAATTGCAGACGTGATTTCATAATATTTGAAGCCAACAAAGGCCCCCAGACAAAGATATGCAATGGTTATGGGAATCCTATTTATTTGTTTTATTCCTCTGACACCAAACACTTTGATGTAGTGTACACAAAAGATTTCATAAATGCATCATCATTTTGCCAGTGTAAGTTTATGCTATCCTTATTTGGTTTTTGCAAATGATTATTTATTATTTATAAACCTCAATATTCCCTTTAATTTCTATTTTATTCTTTCCTTGTATTTGAAATGCCTTTATCACCTTAATTGTAGCACTGGTTTATGAAATACTATATGATGGTGTGTACCAACTCAAAGACTTGCCTTATGCTATTGACAAAATGCTTCATGATAAGCTGCCATCGAACCAGATTGAATACTTTATGACTGAAAATGTGGAGCGCCGCAAAAAACAAAAGGAAAGAGCTAAGATCTTCATCGAGACCATTGATGATGAGAAAGACAAGAACACCAATGCGGTCGCTTTGAAATGCAAGCATCACACTGAAGATGTAGAACGAGCGAGCTTGCTAAAGGAATCATTGAGCATCTTTGTGTTCAACCGCAGTCTCATTCAGCTTGAGAATGTCTGTATGAACTGCTTGAATGTGAACAGTGCCAAAGATTTACTTGACAATGGTATCACTCCGTTCCCTTATAAAGTGGCAAAAGCTCTGGATCCAGATATATACAGAAACATTGAGTTTGATGTTTGGAGTGAAATGAGAAAAGGTAACATGGTTTCTATTCACATTACTGGTCAACATCGGGACGTATTAACGGTTTGGTTTGGTATGATGTTGCAGAGCTGCGATACGGGGCTAGGTATTCAGACGGAACAACCCTGCAAGTGGGAGTTAAGTGCTTGTGCAGGTTGGAGACTGAGCAATCAGCTCCGTACCACTGCCACATCCAGGAGATGCGTGCGGACGGCGGGCCGTGCCTGGTGTTCATCGAAGAGCTGGGAGAGAAGCGCGTGCTCAACTACGACCAGCTGGAGCCCCTGCCTTCTCACGAGGCGCGCCCCTGGGCGCCGCCCTACCGCTACTCGCGCACGCAGTCTCAGATACTGAGTCTTAGCCAAATGCTGCAGCAGATAGGTGCTTCCCATTCTCTTCTAGCGTAGGACGTAGCCAGCTTAGTAGCTCACAGAGCGGAACTTTACTTAGAACGCTAAAGTTGTGTTTTTCCATTATCTGCATCTAACCTCTTTCGTCGACGTTCAGGCAACATCACAAAGAAACAGTCTCTGAAATCGCGGAAAGGGAAAGCCGGGAGTGAGGAAAAGTCTCCCGAAAAGATACAAAAACAGCCCCCGAAGATATCCTGGAACGAGATGATAGAGGACGGCGACGGCAAGGATCCGGAATACCCTCACATGGACTACCTTCACTTTGAGCCGATGCCTGTCAGTAGTTCGGTAGTAGGATTTGCCGGGTTCGGTTTATAAGCATTACAATTGTGGTTTTTGCGAAATAAAGATCACATAATGTAATTGCTTATCATTGTTTCCTAGTTATACAAATGAACGAGGAGGTTGCGTCAGTTTCCTAGCTTCATACAATGTTCTCATTAATGTTCCCATTGATCGTGTTTATAAACAAACCCTCTCAAGAGCTCTTTCATAGCGATGGAAGCTGCCTTCTTTGTTGCCTGACCCCACCTGACCCACATCCACATCCCACAATTGGCATGGTTATAAATGAAACGGACCCTTCTACCATATCGTAGCTATTTAGTTAGAGGTACATTAGTAGTTGGCTGTGCGCGTAGGTAGACGACGCCTTGGCTTAGTATTTTAATGAGTTCAGTAATATCGAAAAGTGTACTTAGTAACGAATTAGTAAAGTTGTGATTAGTTTGACGTAACTGGCAGGATAAGGGCTTTGAGTATGTCCGACCACTCCCAGGTAAACATTTACTTTTTGCCACATTTAAACCGTAAGGTGAGTTTACCGAACCTTGCGTGGTCTTTCAAATTGCTTTCTATTTTTTTTTACAACTACTGTCGTGTCACTCAAACTTTGGGGTTTGCTTCCATTCCAAAGATTAAGAATAAATAATATTATAGATAGAAACTACGAATAAATAATTATTTATTCGTAGGATAGAAATGCTTAACCAACAACCATACTGTAGGTAGGGAGAGCCAAGGACGTATAGATGGAGTTATCCTTGCCCCCTGTACAAATCATACCTGTTTTTTGTAAACAAATGGAGGCCAAGGGCTTGACTGGTATGGTGGCGAGGTCACCAGCGGCCTGCCTTGAGAAACTGGTTCTTTTTGAAGGGTCAAATTTGGTGGCGGGTCGGGTTGTTACTCTTAGTAGCTGGTAGAATCTCTGATGCCTTAATCTATCACTGAAATTTCTGCCACACGACTAAAAAAACTATCTATAATTAATGTAGGTACAGGCTGTTCCAAATCAATTCATTAGGATTTTTTGTAATTAATGGTTTACCTATCAAAAACGTTATTTTAAAAATATTTTAATATATATATTTCCAAGTAAGGTTTGCCAAGGATATATGACTTACTAGCACTGTCATAATAATTATCGTTCTGGTGATGTTGTGTGGCAAGTCACCAACTACTTAAGGGTCGTGCAGAAGTTCATCACTTACCTTATACAGCGATTTGTGTAGGATAGAATAGACAAAAATTACATAGAACGCGTAAAGCAACTTGATTGGTTAATACTTGTCGGTCATTGTGGCGTTGTTTGGGCAGGTTCTATCGATGTCTAACAGTGGCAGTCTCTTGACCGCGAAAACGAACTGCAATAATTGTTACATCGGACGCAATTTTTAAGCGTGGTTGAAGTGCAGTGACTCGATCGTTTGTACCTTTCAGGTTGAAGTTGAAACGCTGCCAGCCATGGTGGACTGCCGCCCCGCGTCGGGCGCGCCGCACGAGCCGCACGCCGCGCCCAACGGTGCTGCCCCGCCGCCTCCGGAGAACCACCATACTCCTCCCCAGGTGAGACCCTTCCTCACTACCCTAGCGTACCTATCTATAGTCCGAACAAACAAAACTTACAATGTTTTTAAACATTGGAGCTATATATATACTTAACCTTTAAATTGGTTTCTTGTTGTCGATTTTTGACAGAATTTGCACTACTTGTCGATTTCAGCTCTTTCCTACCATGCATGTCATGATAACAATTATTATTCAGACACAACACCAAAACGACAATATTGGATTGGCTTGTTGTGAGTTGTATACAATCATTTGTGCCCTGACAACGGCTTAAGATAAACCTTTGGGTCCAGGTTTTGTCGGTACGAAAAATCAATTTTAAGGCAAGAAAACACTATTTTTTTAAATCTTTTTTGATCATCCTCGAATGTTTAGGATTTTAGTTAGTGCGTTATAGAAGTCGAAACACGATTAAATAAATAAATAAATAATAATTAAAAAATGAATAAAATATGTAAAATAACTAGTTATTTTACATATTTTAATGAAATGTCGTCTAAAAATACTTAACTAAACACTTAAGAGCAACATAGTTTAATTTTTTTGCGAAAGAGTATTATTTTAGAGAAATATCAAATTTATAAATAAAAAGCAGTGAAATTGCGCGCGGGTCGGTTCTTGCCTCCCTTTCTCGCCTAAACCGCGCGGTGTTCGCTCGTCCTTGTCTCGAAAAAGCGAACCTACTTCGACTTAAGATGCGAACCTAGAGCATGTTTGCTTGTCAAACTAGGACCTATATCTCAGTATTCACGGGATTCCCGTGGTTAAAAACTCATATTACATAAAATTCTAAATTTTTTCTTTGGTACCTGCGTGAAAACACGATTAAAAAAAAAATACTATAGAAAAATCGTAAAATTGCTCTATTTTGCACATAATTTGGAGATCACTGGAACCCTGCGGTCTATTGAAATGACTTATGTTTTGATTCGTAGGTTATTTATTACCAATTACTTGGTTCCTTCAGACGGACCTTTCATAAGTTGTGTAGTTTTCATGTAAATAAGCAAAAACTCCATTTTTGCACTTGCGCCGTTCCAATAACGCATGCTCTGTCCCGCAGCCTATGCTTTCACAAAACGGCGCGCAATGCGCCCTCTTAAGGCTGGTCTTTCGAAAAAATCAACATTTTCATGATCTTCGAGATCTTACTGCTGCTCAAATATGAAATCTAGGATTCTTAGACTCTTACACCTAATATTCCATTTCATGTACAAAAGCGCTTAGTTTTTTGATTAGTTGTATAAGTTTGATGAAAAAAAATCTGAAACATCTCAATTTTGATATATATTTGCCATCTCCTCCCAAACAATATAACTTACCTACTGAATTGATTTTTATAATAAAAAATAAAGCAAAGGCAGGTTAACAGATTCGCCAAAATAAATGTTTGATAACTTGAACAGCACTCTTTTAATTAGAAGAAATAATGATTTTTTGACTTGATTTTTGCACACGCGTTCTACTCTGTCCCGCTCCTATGAACGCGAGATGCCTATCATTTTCTCAAAACGGCCTGGGAAGAGGCCCCTTAAGTATAGTGGGCTGATAGCCCGTCGAGTCTGAAGGACCGCTTAACTCCTGGGTAACCAGTCCTTCCACCGCGCAGCGCGCCAAAATGATTTGCGCTTCGCGTCGCAAGCGGATGCGTGTCAAACAATCTGCAAATTGTACAGAAATGCTTGCAGAAAATGGTCTAAACCAGTCTAATATGAGCTTTTGCGCGATGCGCCACTACGTCGAGTGAGTCACTTCGATCGAACTCACCATTTCTATATTTTCTGCTTTGTACTACAGAAATCGGTAACATTGTTTGTTTATATTCCCAGGGCGGTGGTAGCGGCGACATGGGCTCGCACGGCGTGACGTCACCGGGCGCGCGCGCCTCCACCCCGGCTGCCGTGCCCCCGCAGCACGTGCCCTACGCGCAGTACCAGAGTAAGTCACCTCCCCAGGGTGGTGCACGCTGCCGGCCTTTCGACCACTGCGCTACAGAGGTCGTCGTATTACAGTTTCTTTGCCAATGTTCTAGATCCAGGCATGGGCGCAGTGAACATGGGCGTGGGCATGGGCGCAGCGCCCCCGTACCTGGGCTACATGATGGGCGGGGTGGGCGCGGCCAAGGGCGTGGTGTGGGTGCCGCCAGTGCTGCCTCCGCCGCCGCACCACGTCAACCCGCACGCCAGCAAGAGTCTGCAGGCTAACGGGGCTGATCTACCTATGAATGGTCCGTACCGTAAACTCTCTTACTAAACAAGCACGGGCTTTCGGCTACATATCTAATATTAGATGTGTATATAAAGAATGGGATTGAAGATGACAGTTCCATGTTCAGTCGCTTTTTATTTATAAACGTACTAGCTGCTGCCCGCGGCTTCGCACGCTCTTTTTAAGGTTATTTTTATTTCATTTTATGCGATAAAAAATATAGATAAAATTTACTCTCCAGCCTTTCAACTAACTCTATGCCAAAAATAAAGTAATAAAGTCGATTGGTTGCTTAGTTAGGGCGCGAAGGAAGGACAAACACACTTTCTCATTTATAATATTAGTATAGATTTATTAACATAAGGAGATCTTTAGATTGTAGATCCAAGTATTGTTTAATTAGTAAATTAAATGTACAAGTGAAAAGCAGCAACACATTCCATTTACTGTTTCAATGATGCTGTCCTGTTGTACAGCTAGGTGCGAGGTGTGAGCTCCCTGACGATATTCCTTTGTCTGCAGACATTCCCACGCTGCGCTACTACTTCAACCTCGGCGTGGACTGCATGTGGGCCGCGTACGGTCCGCCGCCGCCGCCTCGACACTACTCGCCCAGAGATATTACACAGGTTGCTTACCCTTTACTAGCTTCCGCACGCGGTCTAGCATGCATTTTATTTGGAATACAAAGTAGCCTAATGATAGTCCAAGTCGAGAACTGTATACTGAAAGATGACGGCTTGGTCCATTCAGTAGTTAAAGTGATGTCTATAGTCAAACATTTGACGACAATGGCACAAACTTTCACCATATATATTATAGTATAAAGGTTATAGTATAAACGTAGTAAAACACAAATGAAGGGATAATGTGATGATTAGTAGCTTTTTAAACAAAATTGTGTTAAAATTCATTTGTTAAATATCGTATTTTTATCTTTTGTACCCTAAGAAACGGCAACTGACAGCACAGCAAGTTTTTTTTTTCTTTGTATGATGCTGGTTGGCTATCTGATTTTTATATCAATAATCCAGGTTGCTGTCCTATTCTGTCTTTTCTGTGTAATTTAGAGAGAGTAGTCCACTGAGTCGGCTCTGGATCTTTGTCGTAGTAACCAGTCTCCAGGTCAGGGATGCTATGTCATTTCTGCCTGGAGAATTTGATGCTGCCTGTTCCATTCCAACAAGTCTTAGATAGTATTTTTTGCTGAAGTATTTTTTGCTATGTAATGTATGATTGTAGGGATTTTAATGTCCATATACATATGCTTGTTGCTCACATGTATACAATACACATATGCGGAGCGTATTTGGGATGATCTTGAGGAGTAATAATAATAAGTAATTGTTCCAGGACATGCAGCAGATGTCTCTGTCGGAGCGCAGCGGGCACGCGGCCGACGGGGCGGGCCACAAGCACAAGAGCGCGCAGGACAAGCCTATGCAGAACAACGGGAAAGGGAACTCACAGCGCTCTATAATGGGCCCAAGGTATGCGCACATTTACATTCAACAAACAAGTTAATGATAGGAAATATTATGAATATTCAGTGGATGTAGAAATGCATGACACCTGGCCAGTCTTCCATTGCAACACCTTGAATCACACACATCCACTGGTGAATGTGACTACTCCAAACAAGGTTTACCCATAATCGCCATTCTGGGCACAGGTAGATCGGAATGTAGTTGACTTGAAAATTTCATTGAACATTCCTCTACTTAGTTACTGACTCTTGTGGCCCTGCTATCCAAAATGGATTTTGCTTTCCAACACAAAACTTGTCAAAGCGTCTCTTGATAGATTTGGATTCCTAGTTGTCCTCCCTAGTAGCGCCGACTCAATGAAGTCTGATGGCTTTCCTTGTTTAAAATCTTTATATTTGTCGGTTTATTGTACAGATTCAAACGCGGCAACGGCCAGGACGGCAACCCGAACCCGAACCACAACCAGAACAAAAACCATAATAACAACAACCACATGGCTAACAAAGGACCTAACAACCGGTGAGATCTTATTTGCTATTACTATTTTCATTTATTTAGATACTGTCCCACTGCCGGGCAAAGACGACAAGGCCCTTGCCTTGTTGAAAGTACAAAATGTTTAAAGTTAGCCAAAAGCAAAGCGGGACGGCGTTGTTTGATGTCGACAGTCATAATTTGTCGTATTTTTTTTACACTGTAAAAATACATTGATTATTAGAAAGTATTATTAGAAAGTAATAACATGATAAATTACAGTCGTTCCGGCAGCATGGGCGGCAGCCACGGCGGCTACGGCCACGGCGAGGGCGAGGGAGCCATCAACGAGGCGCCCCTGCTGACTCTACCCTACATCCACTACCCGCCGCCGCCCGTCTACCCGCTGCAGTACTACCCCGTCGACACCACCGACCCCAGTAAATACTATTACTTACATTAAAAACATCCGCTCGTACGCCGCGCGGATGCTAGTGACTAGAGCGGTACCCGACGCACTCTAGCGCCGCCGCTACCTATTTACTTTTATTATTTCGTAACACTTCCATGGCTTGTGACGCAGTTGCTCTTGATGGCCAATAACCAATTTCTGTTTGCATCTCTGTCTAAACTATACGTAAGAACTAAAACTTTGAAAATTATTCAAAAATGGATTATAGTCTCATGATAAATACATTTTTAGGGTTCATAACCCGTAAACTTCCCGTTTTACCCTTTGGGTACGGAATCCTTTTACTAAGACTGCGCTGTCCTTCTGATGAATCATGAATCGTGATAGTGAGACAGTTGAAATTTCCACAGATGATGTATTTCTGTTGCCGCTATAATAACAAACACTAAAAAACAGAATCCGCAATCAGCTCCCTTACAATAGACATAATTTTCTTTTTTCGTTTCTCGCTCTTGGTTGGTTTTTTTTACAATTAGAAATAACACCATAACTGGGAAAAACATCAATATCGTAAATAATCAATGTTTGTTAATAAGTAAATAATCGTAATGTTTTTTAAAAATGAATGACTGCGCAGCCCACATGAATGACTGCGCAGCCCACATGAATGACTGCGCAGCCCACATGAATGACTGCGCAGCCCACATAAGGCTGTTCCCATTATTCAATTTGTTTCTTTTTTTGGAGTAGCTTTAACTTTACAGTTTGTATAGTGGCGATATTGTTGCAGGCATGATGGGAATGATGGGCGGTATGCAGTACATGGGCGGCGGCTACGAGGAGCTGGAGTACCCGCATTACTACCCTCCGCCGCCGTTCCACCCGCACGCGCCGCCCTTGATGCCGCCGCATATCGACCACAAGTAGACACACGGACCGAACAACACTGCACGCAGCTCACAACGGACATCCACATCAATACTACTATACTCCACCCAAACACATGATACAATCTTTATAAAAATTGCCCCAATAGTTAAAGTTAAAATCGATTCTTGTTGTTGGTTTTCGGACAGAATTTGCACTAGATACTCATAAATTTTAAGTCTTTCGTACAATTCGTAATGAACGTTCGATTTTTTTGTTGTGAATTGTTTATAAATATTGTACCTTGGGAATGGCTCGAGTATAACTATGCACAGAAGGAAGTAAAATATTGTGTGTCGTGTGTATTTATAGTTTTTGCGCCGCTCATCTAACACAAGCGCGATGATATCGCTTTTAGCGAAACCAGAATATGATATTGTAATGACATTGACAGCACGACTTGTGAGTGCGCTCATGACTAATTAATTACAGCACTCAACTGTCAATATCGTGATATTATCTCATTTGGATGATCGCGCCGCTTATCGAACAAGAAAGGTGACGAATTCAAGAACACGTCGGTTGCGCGTATGGTGCATAGACAGATACCGGTGTCGATACGGGTGTCGCCTAATTATAACAATTTGTCAGAACTCAAATGTTGTCGTTCCTTTCGTTTTAATCCACATAAAAAGACTGGTATCATTTTTAAATATGGTCTTTTAGATGAATTTTAAATTGACAGCATCAGATGACAGATAGCTTGCGTACACTCGTTTGAAGCTTGTGGGAAGCCAAATGGGCTTCCCACAAGCTCAGAAGTCACGTTAAAATATGTTGAAAAAAAAGCTCACTGTGTTCTTTAAAGATAAAAACGCTCACTTAGATTACTTAGTTTCCAGCATCTTATACGGGAAAAAAAGTATGGGTAACGCAAGAGCAATATCGAGTCTAAATTCTAGCATATATGCTTATAGTAATTTTATTATAGTTATATTAAAATTATAGCACTAATGCTTGCACACGAATTTCGTTAACTGGAATTCCAGAATAGGCCGGACCCATTTTTGAATAAAAATAATTATTACTACAAATATCTCACCAAGTGCTCAAATACTTGACAAAGCAAAAACGTTTCTTCTGGCGCAATGTAGTGTCACCTCGTGCGATGTTATCGGCTCCTAACACCGGGGTGCCTTGTACCCTTGGCTGTACAACGAAAATGGTTTATGAAATGTCTTTAAACTGGCACTGGCACTGGCTTTTATGTTTCACATTTGAATTATATTGACTCATTTCAGTCCTTCTCCTAAAACTTTCCATAAAGTGTAAGGTCTAGTCTAGACAAAAGGACAAACTAAATATAATACAAATGAGTGTATAATTATGTCAGATTTTTAAAACTTTGTTGTGCGCGAGATCTCACATTATGATACAAAAGAAACCAGTGTCAATTATTTAGCAATAATTTATTTACAATACATAATGTATGTAGCATTTTCAGGGAGTAGTTATATCATCTTGTGATTAGGTTTCTCGATTAGTCTTTTGAGGATTCCGCAGATATTTTAATTGTTGTATGGCTGTTAGGGACCACATTGACATATTTGATTAGTGCATTTAAAATGCAGCAGGTCTCGCGCACAACACTATTTATATTATATATATATATGTAGTTATACGTAAGTAAGTGACAATGCTATTGTCTTAAATTTAAATTTTACGTTATAACCCTGTACTTAATCTGAATTGTACGAAGGTATGTTGACAATACCCCATGGGAATGGAGGGAAAGGAAGCGTCAGCCGTTTCACTAACATTTTGGTCGTTCAATAATCCGAATTAGTATTGCACTACTGTGATTGTTCGACTGATGTAAAAAAGTAGGATGATTTTTCGAGAAATATTTACTCTAAGTGTTTATTGATGTTGCGAAATTGCGGAGTGTGATGGCAGAGTAGACGGGAGAATCGAACGGAATTCGTAGGCGCTATCATTCCTTATTTGTAAGGCCAATGTAAATTGTAAGCAAATGTAAGAAATAAGCATTTACGACAAACTATTCCATTTAGGTTTTTTACCTTCCGCCGCCGGTGGTGGCAACATTCGTAAGGTCACAATAATAAGGTACAAAACGAAACATTCACAAATACTCGATCGAAAGTTGCGACCGATCGGCTGTTGGCTTAATTTTAGTTTAGCTTTTAAGTACGGTTCCATTCGAATAAGCTCACTTTGCATAGGTAAAGTTGTGGGTATCTGCAGATCTCGAGCTACGGGACTCGCCCTAGCAGAATCTCGTTACAACCACGTCCTCAGCGGAATATTCCAGCAACATTTTAGTTTCCAAGTTTGATCTCATCTGTAAAATGTTCGTTTAGTTTTAACTGCGGTGCGCGGTGCTTGGATAGACTTTAGTTTTGTACGAATACGTGTATGAGGCATGAATGTGTATCTGACACGTTGTTGATTTGCGGAAAAGCCCAGCTAGTCGCTTGAGAGAGGATTCGATGGTTAGGCACCTAGTCTCTGCATTTACATACACTTAGGATACGTGCATTTAGAACCCTAACAATTAGAGTATGAAATTGTTTCTCAAGTAACATTATATATCTTAATTTGTTGACAAAACCTAACGTAGATTCTAAACATAACGCAACAAATCGCTCGTGGTTTAATTCGAAATTGAGAAATGTAACGGAAGTATTTTTGGAATGTTTACAAAATGTTTTGGCTGTGATTCGGATGTAATCTCGGAAATACTCCGAACAGGGAGTAGGAAACGGTATGTAATAAGTTTGCAAAGGTGTGTGCACATGGGCGACAGGGGCACAGAATGTGGGCTTAGAAAGTAACCCCCATGGCACGAGCGGGCGGCGAAACAAACGACAACTCACTCAAAAATTTATATTTCTTGAATTCTCTTAAATCCGCCCAAGACTATTTTGCTTCTTTACAAATCCTAATAGTTTATACCTACTATATGTATAAATATAATCTCACATTCGATGTCTTGTTTCTACAGTTGTTAAAACAAATAAAACTAACAAAAGAACAAAAAAAGTAGTGTGTGTGTGAAGTTTTCAATGTATAGCAGTTATTCGGTGTTTCAGTATTAGTTTTAAATCACTAGGAGTTCGATTTTATGTTATGTAGTTCTAATTATTTTTACGTAAATTTAGATTTATTATAAGAAAACCGTCAGTTACTTTATCTCGTCAGAATATCGCATTTGCGTAGTTTTATATATTTTTTGTTTTCCTTTGTAGTTGTAACGTAAATGTATGTGCCAAGTGTATACGTGTATTGTATTATCATCGTGAAATAAGGGGTAAAGTGACGAATAGCGTCGCTGCCAAAACAAAATTATTGTCAATGTGGATATCATATCAGTGTAATGTTTAACGTAACTTGATTATAAGTAGTGGCAAGGGTCGGCGGGCTCGTGAACCTAACCAGTAAACTATCATTTACTATACTGATGATTATTATATAACTGATGATCTGATAATTATAACGTGCTCTTTGTGATTGCCAGAACATTTGAGATTGATTGCAGACCCTAGCCACTGCGTGTACACAATAAAACAATAAATAATCTGTGTTGTGCAAATTTGTGATATTTTGTCTTAAATGTAAAAGCAATTAGCGCAAGTTAGTGTTAAAAATCTTTTTGAGATCTGTGTATTTTTTTCCAAATTCTTCTAATTAAAAGTAAACTGATTTCGTTAACAGTGTTTCATTTCCTTATCCTGCGCTTTACCTATAATAAAATTGTAAGATAGGCAAATAACTTAAACATCATAGATTTAAATCTATGTTAAACATGGTTTTCTCACCTACTGTCTATTGCATTTCTTTACTCTGCAAGCGTAAGTTATGTAAAGTGCCGCCGGACCATTTGTAGGTACCATGAGGCAGTACCATTAATGGTACAATTGGCACCGATTTGACCCAATTGTCCATGATAAATGAAACTAGGATGGCGCCCGGGTTTACTCGCATTTTGGATTTTTTTTCTTGTTTTATTTAATTTTTAATTCTCCTAATGTTGAATTTGTGAAATCTAAGAGTCTCTTAATGTTAAACTTAATCTATACACTATCGGTACAATAACAAACCGGATTATAATCATTGGTTTTTTCAGAATTT
The DNA here is from genome assembly GCA_946478455.1 of Eupithecia vulgata. Classification (NCBI taxonomy): domain Eukaryota; kingdom Metazoa; phylum Arthropoda; class Insecta; order Lepidoptera; family Geometridae; genus Eupithecia; species Eupithecia vulgata. Next base: position 1,165,092 of record OX297869.1, on the reverse strand, counting down.
TGTAACATAGTAGCTGCAATTTATATCTAGTTCGCTGTAGTACTAGTACTCTCTCACTCCACTCTGCAGAAGAGTACGTAGATAAGCGCGTAGGTATTTCCGTCTAGACGCGCAGCGCTCAAGTCAATGACCATTCATTCAGTAAACAAGAGCCCTTCAATCTGATCTGAATGGATGGCAGTGCGCAACAATATGGGCATTCTGAGGAGGTTATGTTATGTGACCTTGTTGAATGAACGCCTGTGGAGGAGAGAAGGCTCGCTTGTAGTGCCGTGCCAGTGCGTCGGAAACTAAATAAAAACATCTCTATGTTGATTAGGTTATAAAACAGTGGATTGTGATAACAAAACCAGTCTTGCAGTGGCAGAGCTGGCCAGAACACGTTCAATGTGAGTACGAAGCATACCTACCTAGTACTATAGTATACATACATAGCTTTTAAATGTGTGTTTTAATAATCATAAAATAGTTTCAGGTGGGAGCGACTCTTTAACTAAGCCCCCGTACAAACGTACTTTCCGATTCAATTGGAAACTACGTCCCCGATTTTAATGAAATTTTGCAAACCTACATAATCAGATAAGTAGGTATCGTTATTTTTAGTGGGGAAAACGCTAAAAAAATAGAATTGTCAATTCCCTTTGGTGGGGATTAGGACAATAAACCTTATGCACCGTTTTAGTTTTTCAAAAACTAAAATCATGAGCGAAAGTAATAACATCGCTTGAAAAGAATTTTCTCTCTTAGGCATTTAATGATTACTTACGTATTTTGAAAAACTAAAACGGTACAAACATACCTATTTCTTATCCGATTATAATTATATTCATAAATTCATTTCAATAAAGTTTCCAAACGAATCGGAAAGTACGTTTGGGAGCTTAAAGGTTCGCACCTACCTTATTTTTTTTAATTCTCCTGATCTGTGTATAAAATACACCTATATGTATAAGGTCTACCTAGGTATTTTATTTGTTTGTCAGGTAAAATTAATTTAATATATTTTTAGGCGTAGCAGCGAGATTTTTAGGAACCATCCCTAAAAGTACGAAATATTGATTATTTCGTCAGTCGATAAAGGTAAATGTACCTACTAGGTACCTAAAAATTTACTTAAAATTTCCTGGTCATCGATATCCGACAAAATTGATTTGAAAATCCGAGAAAATTGAGAGACCAGAAAATGCCGGGATCTTGGATGACTGCCCTCTAATAAGTCACAAACTTGTCAGCATCTCTTCTGGTTCTGACCTCCGGCTACTTCCTTACTATCACAAACACGTCCTCTGCTCAAACAAGAGAGTTATTACCGCGGATTGGTCATCGCATTAGAGGTGTTAAAATAATCGAAAGGATCGTGCTGCTCTAGCTGCATCTGCCAGAGAATTTATAATTCTAAGTATTGTATCTCGTAGGGGTAGGTATATATAGTTTTATAAGCAAGTACCTACCTAGTAGGTACCTAGTTATAATTACTTTCCTATCGATTTCATAATAATGTGCCAATGCAATGATAACAATATAAGTAGGTATAGGTACTTAATGACTTTTAGGTAGGTAACTTATAAATCAACAACCCATTGATTTTAATCAAATCATTTGAGTACCTACCTATGTAATGACTTGCATATCTTTAGCGCTGCAATCAACAATTTTGTACTTATAAAAAATTTTAAAGTTACCTACCTTCTTAGCTACCTACCTAAGTAGTAGGTATTCTTGCTAATTCTACTTACAAAAATGTAAATCATCAAAAATCCTGTTCATTTTGCTTGGGAACTCGGGCACAGATTAGCCCAGGCAAAGGTTGCCTGAAGAGAAACATTCGATTAGCAGTTTATCATCAAATTGTTTATTTTCAACTCGGCGGCCGGTTGTCCATATCTTCCAAACATGTTCCAAACTAACACAGAACAGAAAGTTCCGTGCAAACTACTGAATATTTAACATTGAAATTTTAGAACTGGATAGCATCCTGGATAGGCATAAAATTTCGCGTTCATATACGTAATGCATAATAATGTAAAAAAAAACCCGGGTGTTTTATGTTGTAAAAGTATTGTAATTATTCTTATGTAAAGTACCTACCTATGTGGTGGATTTTTTACTGCTTATTAACATAATAATCGGGTACTATCGGACCCGCCCCGTACAGTTATTGAGTAATTTTCTGTTCCCAGATGTCATACAAACTGTCCAAGATCACAGAGCCCGTGGTGCTGGGCGAAGGCCCACACTGGGACGCGCGCCAGCAGGCTCTGTTCTTCGTGAGCATCCTGCAGAACAGCATCCACAAGTACGTGCCGGCTACTAAGACGCATACCAAGACTCTGCTCAGTAAGTTACAAGCGAACTCATCGCCGCGTCGCGTCGCGTCGCGTCGTGTCCGTGATGGTAGCGTACACATAACCGAATTCACGTTTGTTGTTATGCCTAATATATAGCGTGTATATAGAGTATAATTAGTGTAAAAGTAAAATAAATAGCGCCTCCTTGGTTTAAGAAATAATGACCATTGTTTGTGGGTACGCCAGCATAACGTTATGCTAGCGTACACACGACCGTTCTCAAAAACGGCTTATACTATAGCAACAAAATTTATACACAATTTAGAGTATAAATAGCGTTTCAGCTATGCAAAATTTCATAATGATTGCTCTCATAGGAACAGAGATATGGAACAAGACTATAAAATAACACCTGAGCTGGCGTTAGTGTTTGATTACGAATTTCCATAAAGTATGACTACTGGGAGAAGGAGGATTTCACACATTATTTATAAATATAACATTTACATTAAGAGAACCTCGTTTTCTATAGGAACTAGGTATTTCGGTTTTTAATGGGTACGCTAGCATAACGCCAGCTCAGGTGTTATTTTATAGTCTTGTTCCATATCTCTGTTCCTATGAGAGCAATCATTATGAAATTTTGCATAGCTGAAACGCTATTTATACTCTAAATTGTGTATAAATTTTGTTGCTATAGTATAAGCCGTTTTTGAGAACGGTCGTGTGTACGCTAGCATAACGTTATGCTGGCGTACCCACAAACAATGGTCATTATTTCTTAAACCAAGGAGGCGCTATTTATTTTACTTTTACACTAATTATACTCTATATACACGCTATATATTAGGCATAACAACAAACGTGAATTCGGTTATGTGTACGCTACCATCACGGACACCGTCGCGTCGCGTCGGCAGGCAAGGCCTCAATGTATGCTATTTCACCTGAATCCTGATATAGTTAGCATTTCATCATAGTACGCTACCGCAGCGCACTACGATCAAATGCACATTCCTAAAACTATAAACTGAATAATGTGAACTGGCTTTTAGCACAAGGGTTATTTATTATACAAAAACTATTAGGCTTAGAATATGTCTTATTACTCTAAGCTATTAGGCATGTGTATATTTTCAAAATAAATTTACTTCAACTTTTGAATAACTAAACTAAAGTTTTTAAAAATCCCGTTATTTTAGAGTTTCTATCTCCGTATAATATTTATTGTCGTCCAATGTTGGGCTAAATTATTGGGCTAATTTAAATACGAAAGTTGGAAGCTTGAATTTTGCAAATCTGTACCTATACTTTTTTACGGTTTTGGGTGCATACAAACATAGATAATGACTAGATAAGTATTTTTGGATAGTCAACATCAAACAGTGTAGAAGTAACCCTTCCACGTTAGTATGGAAAGATGAGCGAATTGTGTAACCTTTATTAAAACGGAATTATGTGGATTGTGGTAAAACAATTAATGACTTCGACGTACTTTCGCCAGCCGCGCTACACGCGGCTGGCGAAGGTCTATTTGCGATGCAGGAAGTTGCGGGTTTGATTCCCCTCTCGAGACTAATGTTCGAACGATCTGCAGATATTTTTCCGGTTGTTTTCTATTCTATACTATTAGGTAGGTATATTTAACGTACGGACCTATCTAATTGAGTAAAAAACTTTTTTCAATAGTAGGTACCTAGGTACTTCAAGAAGTTTTGTAACTTTCCGAGAACCGGGAATTCCCGGGACCAAACCCTATGAGGTATGTACGCTGCGTGTGATTCCGGTTGGATGCGGTCGACGCATAGCTTTAAATTTATTCTAGTGATAACTCAACAGTTTAACTTCCAGCTGGGCGGCCCGGCTTCATAGTCCCTGTGGAAGGCACCACAGACCAGTTCGCGGTAGGCCTGGAGCTTCAGTTCGTGCTGATACAATGGGACGGCAGCGACGGCGGCGAGGCCAAGGTGCTGCGGGTGCTGGCGGACTGCGGGACCGACGAGTACGAGAGCAAGAACAGGATCAATGACGGGAAGTGCGATCCGAGGGGCCGGCTGTTTGCTGGTGAGTCTTACCTATTCGGTAACTAGAACAGAACACCTTTACGTAAGTTGTTGTTACTGTGGTGCGCCAGCCCCCACCTCACACTCAGGGTGGTTTTTTTAGAATGTTGAACACGCTTTTTTCGAGTAGCTTTCTAATTTACGTTAAGTTTAGGTATTTATAACCTCAGTATTAACCGCGAATACATTAATATTTTTTAGTGAATTTGGTCCTTTCGCAGCTTGCTTATTCAGGACATAGGTACTTTGTAACTCCTACAAGCACATACTTATAATATATCACCTTATTTAACCTTGCAACCTCCAGGAACCATGGGCCACGAAGACCGGCCAGGCAACATAGCCCCCAACAAAGGTTCGTTCTACCGCCTCGACAGCTCCCAGTCCAAGCTGGCTCGCCTGGTGCAGGGAGTCACCGTGTCCAATGGGCTGGCCTGGGACCTGCGGGAGAAGGCCTTCTACTATACGGACTCGCCGGAGAGGAACATCAGAAGATACGACTATGATGTGGAGACAGGGGAAATCTGTGAGTACCTTTCACTCAGATGAAATTGTCTAAATTAGCTTAAACTTCGAAACTTTTAAGTATTTTTTCAGAAAAAAACTGAAGACTTATTATTAAATATTTACCAATACACTTTTTTTTTAAGTTAAGCGGGACTAATAAATACTAATCGCTTGGGAATACAACATTTAATTGGACCATGATTTATAAGGTAGGTATCTACTATGGCAAAGAATCGTCGAAATCGGTCCACGTTTGACGGAGTAATCGACGGATATAAATAAAAAAAAAACCTCGAGTCGAACATGGTCGTTTTTATACAGCTAGTAGTAAATCTTCCTTTTATAAAGTCGTTTGATAAAAAGACCTCCGTCAATTTAAACTCCGGTACCTACCTACAGATCTCACGGATACCATCTTAATTCAAAAATGATTGCCCTAATTTTCATAACAAACAAGAATTGAAACTGCGTCACCATATTTAGTGTTGTTGTGAGTAACCTAAGGTATGTTCCGCACACTCGCATGCGGCATGTTCCGCACACTCGCATGCGGCATGTCACGCTGACTTGCCTTACTCACGTTCATTTAGATAGATAAATAGATAATACAATACTTCATTGCACCACAGAAATACGGAAAACAGCAGGTATATGGTATGCTTATATGCTACGATTAGACGAAATACAAAGGCGACCTTATCGCTATGAGCGATCTTTTCCAGGCAACCTTAGGATGGATTCATGATGGATTGGATAAAATAAAGACGATGGTAATTGAAAAAAATAATTCAATAATATTTACGCTACATACTAAAGTACCTGCTTATTTATAATAAACTTACATGAACATAAAGCTGTCTATTTTATAACGATAGATAAGGTCGCCTTTACAATATTTTTTTCTAGCTTAATTTTTTATTTTTGTGTTTTTTTTCGTGCAGTAAATAAAAAATAAATACCTAAAAGTTTTTTAAATGATAGGGTTTTACTTGGCACTTCTGATGTTCAGCATTCCATAGACGGGTCGTTTGTAGGTACAGTACAGTGAAATATTTGTCGTAAAAAGCAAAGATTTAAATCTTTGGTGAAAAGTGGTAGTGTGGGTAGGGATTTCTAAGATCGCGGTTTCAACTGTGTCTTTCCTGTCTTTAAACTTAGAATTGTTCACTTTGGCACGTCTGTGTGCCAATCCCGGTGAGGAAAGGTGACGGATGCATGGGGTCGGCGGAGTCGCCGGCCATGTACCTATGGGAGGAAAGGACGCCAGTCGGGCCGCGGTAGGTTTTAATTTTCCCCAAGTTCGGCGAAAATGGCGAGAGCGGGTCACAGTATAGGTTTTACTGAGTATTACGTACTTCTCAGGGCGCATCACATAATTCTGCCCGAATAGACTGGTCGAAGGGGGGGCCCTTCGACCAGTCTATTCGTAAAGGAACATCCTCGCCGAATAAAAAAAGGGAACTTTTAAGATGAGGGTTACAGTATTTTGCTACGAAAATTCCCACTACCTACTACGGAGCCATGTCAGTGAGGAACACCTAATTGAAATGAAAATCAGTTAACGCTTTTGGGAGATTGAGAATTAAAACATGAAATTGTTTCAGCCAACCAAACCTTCATCTTCGACTTCGAAGCAAACAAAGTCGAGGGCGTTCCAGACGGTACCACCATAGATACCGACGGAAATCTCTGGGTGGCCGTGTGGGGAGGGTCCTGTGTCCTCAAGATAGACCCCCGAACTGGGACCCTACTCACCAAGATACCTATCCCGGCGTTACAAATCACGTCGGTTACTTTCGGAGGCCCGGACCATGATATACTATTCGTGACATCGGCTAGTGTCAACATCGACGGGCCTCAGTTGCCCCCCTGTGGGGCCACTTACATGATCACGGGACTGGGGGTTAAGGGACATCCTAACGTGGGGGTAAAGCTGTAAATAGATATAGTGCATATATCAGTTTCGTCATTCTTATAGATGATTTGCTAGGTAAGAGTTCTAGGCTAATGGAATTGGGTATGCCTTCACATTGCCTTCATAATTATATTGATATGTAAGTGTAAATTATGATCATGTGAAATCTGTAAGCGACAATTATACTATTTATTACCTACCTTTATTTATTTTCTTGTGTAACTTTCTTTTTGTTTCCTTTCCTATGCACATTGCTAGTGGGTAGGTAATTTCAATAAAAAATTACTTTACAGATCATTCGATTTCGTTTTTTAAACTTTCGCGATTTGATAACATATTTAAGATTATTTATCGGGTATTTATCGCGTACCTTTTGCTTTCTTTTCCCCAACGTTTCAACCGCGTTACAGCGATCGTGGTCACGGGGCGACTGGATGTACTCGGGAGTTACAACCGAGAATTGATGGCAGTTTCCACGACTGCCCTCAATTCGTCGTCAGAATCAGGAAAGTCCACGTTCACATTGCGACACACTACACTGACCGTGTCCGATTGCTGTACAGACGAGACACGACGCATACACTTATTTAACACAGGATTCCACGAGGAAGAGAGACGAAAACCATCTTCACGATTAAAGTTCGGGTGTTTTTTGATCTCAATCGCCTCTCGAACCATCCTTTTGTAGTAGTGGCGTTCACGGGACAGAACTTTAGGGTCATGTAGCTCAATCCAGTGGTTGGTTCCTGAGTCTAGCAGGTGTTCCGCTATCGCCGACTTGTTCATCTGCCTATTTTTGACCGCAGCTATGTGCTCTTTCACCCATTCGGCAATGGTCCTTTTAGTTTGCCCTATGTATGAGCGGCCACAGAACACAAAAATGCTTACTACAAAATATCAGATTATCTAGAAGATATAAAAGCTTGGGATGGGTTTTGCTCCAACTCGAAAGATAACAACAGGCTAAAGGTTTCTTCGTCGCTTCTTTACTTTAGTCTACATATCGAAGCGACCGAAATAAAAAATATCATTTTTTTTCCGTGTCAATTTTTTATTTTAAGAATTTGACCTTCTCTAAGTGTACATTTTTGTATTTATGGAAATAAAGACTTTTTGATTTGATTTGATCTAAAGCGATCGATAGTGCCTACTGAACGGACTGAATAAAAGACATGATCCTTATGTAAGACGAATTTATTGTAAGTTGACGCACGCATTCTCATGTCCCCTGACTCGGAGCCCCGACACCCGGAACGTGGTCCCGGCGGGGGGCGCCTGCTCGGTCCCGCGGTTGATCTTAGCGGTAGTCACAAACAGGTGCTCCAACGTAGGGCCGCCGAAGGTCACTGACGTCACCTGGAGCGCCGGTATCGGGACTTTTTGCAGGACCGTGTTGGTTCGGGGGTCGATATTTAATACCTGCAATAGAAAAAGGGACATTATTTTGGATCCACCAACAAAAACATGTTAGGTAAGTACCTAAGTTACATGATCTAATTACAGTAGCCAAACTAGATTCAGAACTTTGTAAACAAACAAAAAATGGTTATTTTGACAGACATCTCTATATTTTTTCTGCATCTTCGGAGATAGGGACTTTTTTTGAAATATTTCTAAAAGTATACAGATATTAGACATACAGACATTTTAAAAACTGAAATATATATATATACAAAACAATACCTTTCATTTGATGTCCCATTTACCCAATAGGTCTCTTTTGAAATTTCAACTTCACAATTTGTAAGTACTGAAAATATTCATTTTCATTTATTTATATTATATTTTTCTTTGAATCAGTAATGGCACACGAAATGTATCATTATTTCAAAATTCAAGTTGATAGCTGCAGTAGTTACTGAGATATTCAAGAAAAAGCGGGGACGGACAGAGCGAGATCATAAGGGTTTCGAAACCGATCTCGAATGAAACCCTAAAAAAGAACCATTTGAAAATCGTACGTGCAGGTAGGTATATATTGAGTTTTCAATTTGAAGTCTAGTATAAAGCACTATGTATCACTTAGGAGAAATTGTTCCAACCTCGTGTGTACCCTCGGATGCGCCTCGGGCACCCTCGGGCCTCAAATAACAAACTCGATAGGAATTGGGCACTTTCTCGCCTACGTGTACAAATGTACAATGTACTATTATGATTTAAATAACAACAACATTCGACAATATGCAGGCCTTTGAACTGAAGTGGGAGAAAACAAACTAAAAATAATAATAAAGATAAAAGATGACTCACCTGGCCGCCACCAAAGTTGGCAACCCACAGGTTCCCGTCCGTGTCGATGGTCATACCGTCCACTATGCCGGGCAGGCCGTGCTCCGCGTACTTGAACACCAGTCGGGGATTCGCTGGAACGAAACACGTTTCATTATTATATTTTTGGGTAGTTCGGCTGACATTGTAATAGTCATGTCATGTCTCATGTCAGTGTCTTCACCGATTCGATTTACTATGACAATCGATGTTGTTTATGAAGAAGTTGTAATAGATAGTTTAGTGTTGCTCAACATTTTGTATTATTTTACAGAGTTACTCTCAGATGTCTAAAAGATTTTTGGAATCAAAATGCTCAATTTCATTTCCTACTTGCTTCTGCAGGCGGCATTTAGATTATTCGAGTTTTTAAAAAAATGCTGGTTGATCCACAGCGCATCATCTAGCCCCAAGCTAAGCAGAGCTTGTGTTTTGAGTAGAAAAAAAACACAGATTGCGTTTTTTATAGTATTTTTAACACTTTTTTCATGGATCTAGAATAATTTCTGTTACATCTACATATGTCGGCTCGATAGAAATATAAATATTCCCCATATTTTTCGAGTCGACAGATGAGCATATAAAAGTAACGATAATTAAAATGGAAATATTTAGTTCTGTCATTCAGTCACATGTTCTCAATATTTAGTTCTGTCATTCAGTCACCTGTTGTCAATATTTAGTTCTGTCATTCAGTCACCTGTTCTCAATATTTAGTTCTGTCATTCAGTCACCTGTTCTCAATATTTAGTTCTGTCATTCAGTCACCTGTTCTCAAAATTTAGTTCTGTCATTCAGTCACCTGTTCTCAATTAGGAAATTTCTTAGTAGTGCATATACCAAACAAATATAAATTCGTTCAAAAAATAGGAAACAAAATATCAAACAAACATAATTTGTCCCGCGCGGGAATCAAACACAAAACCTTTCTGCTTCTCATACAGACTTTCGATCACCGCGTCACGTGGTCGTCGGTCGGTCATTTTTTTAGGATTTGCTTACTGAGGTTTTTTACTTCTTCGAAAAAAATATTCGATGACCTCTGTAGCGGACCGAGCGAAGGTACGAAGGTTGCGGGCTCGATTCTCGCATTGGGGCAAATGTTTGTACAATCTGCAGATATAAGTTCCTGGTGCTCCGGTTGTTTTATATGTATAAATAATTATCTATTAAAGAATATCAGCCATCTTGGGCCCAACACAAGCTCTGCTTATCTTGGGGCTAGATGATGCTGTGTGGATTGTTCAGCATTATTAATTTACTAACAAATATCGCCTGTCTCGACATCATAGTCGTATCTCCGGATAGCGTATTCGAAGGAGTCCGCGTAGTAGAACGCCTTCTCCTGGAGGTCCCAGGCGAGCCCGTTGGAGATGTCGATGTCACCCGCGAGCTTCGTGGCCACACCCGACTCTGAGATGCGGTACAGAGAGCCTTTCTTTGCGTGGAACTTGCCAGGCTCGTATTCGTGGCCCATTGTGCCTGAAATTAGAAATATTCTGGTAAAATTTAACATTCAAATCCTTACATTTATATATCTGGGAAGTAAATTGTAACTGATACATATAATCATCATCTTCATCAGCCTATGTTTATCCACAGCGGCACATAGGCCCCCAACGAGCACCATAGCGCCCTGACCTCAGCTCGCCGCATCCAGTATCTGCCTGCAGTCTTTTGCAGGTCGTCAAAGAATGAGCACTATCTGCAGACTGTTACTGCTGCATACAATGTAGATGTAGCTCAACTGATCCAAAAAACCGTTAAAGTATAGCTGTGACCGATACGTGTAAATATTAACTGCAGTGTGCGCCATCGGCCCTGGTTACGGCAGAGTCGTCAGGAACTTGGATGGAGATATAAAGGCTTTATTGGAAGGCGGTGATGTTTAGAAAAACTACCTTCTGACGAAATGGAACCAGGCTGATACTGCAAGTTAACACAACATGGGTGATATAATATTGCTAAGTAAGGAAAGTAATGCACTATGATCCAGCAATGGAGAGTATTGTGCATCGCCCCTCGGCCCTAACCAGCCAGCCTAGCTCCCGGAAGAACCGGAGCAGAACTTTTGGTGATGGACAGCTTCGTTTCAGCTTTTCTGTGGCTGTGGATGGGTGATGCCTCAATGAGATACATATATTTATATGTCATACATTTTTGTCTGGCCTCCTCCGGGCACACAACGAACGTGTTCCAATAATTACCTACCTAGTTCTACCTACTCACTGAATACAACGATAGTACATTTAGGAGTGTTTGTTATGTTGAGTGTGTGTTCGAGTGTAAGTTGAGTGGAAACCAGATTAAACTACTTTTACAGCGAAAATAATACTTTGGAAAATATAGTTTACTAGTGGTCCGCCCCGGCTTCGCACGGGTATATTCTATAGCTTATATTATATTACTCACTTATTATTATTACTCAGTAATAATGTAGCTTTCTAACGGGAGTAGAAATTTTAAAATCGGTCCAGTTTGTAAATTTATTTGTTGAATACAAAAACACAAATCTTTTCTCTTTATAATATGAGTGTAGATGTATTTGCCACCGTTATACAACGCCTCGTGTCGTCATTCGGATGATAAGATTACACAAAATCCGCATAGTATTTTATTGTATTACATCAAATGCTCACATTTCGTGTGTGAGATACAGTGAGATTAGGTATCGGCTAACGATAATAATTGCCTCCTATACACATTGCGCATTCGTGATAACATTTAACATTATAGATAATAAGATTCCGTTATAATTTTAGTCAAATATGGATTTCATACAAACAATAACACTTATCCACACGGGAATCGAACCCCCAACCTTCTGCGTTTTAGTGATAAGTCAAACGAGCGTAATATTTTGAGTGAATAATTAATAATAATAATAGGTAGAAGGCATCTTTTACGATGTTTAGTGTGGAATCTGACAGCACGGAGTGTATTGTGCATTCTCCTCCATTCTCAGAAAAGCTAATACTTAGAATAAATTAATAAGCTGATCCCAATAAACTAGCGGCTGCTTGTGGCTTTGCACGCCTTGTTTAAGGTTATTTTATTTATATCTCATGGGAACTGATTTAGATCAAAACGAACGAAATCAAGTCGATTGGTTGCTTAGTGAGGGCGCGAAGGAAGGACAACCAAACAAACAAACGAAAACACTTTCACGTTTATAAAATTAGTATAGATAGTGCGGGACAATCCAAACAGCATCATCTAGCCCCAAGCTAAGCAGAGCTTGTGTTATATGTACTATACGACTTATATACATTACATAGATACTTATTTTTTATTATGCATTGGAAATATCCAGAACACCTTTTTTTTGCAAATTTTACAAATATTTGTCTTAAGGCAGGAATCGAACCCGCAATATTCTGTGTCACAGGCGGAACTTCGTCCGCCGCGCCACATCGGTCGTCGATTGAATCACAAATGGCAGATTTATTACAATTTACAAAAAAAGAAACCTTTTGTTACTGACCTGCGAACAGCCTGCCCCTGGGGTCAGCCTTGGCGTCATTGAACCGCGTGACTCCGGGTAGCTCCTGGTCCACCTCGGCGATCGTTCTCACCACCTGGGACCAACCATGCCTGAATATGCCTTTATTATGGTATGATATATACTTGACATTCTGATATAATCTATCTATACTAATATTATAAGGAGGAAAGATTTGTTTGTTTGTTTGAATTAAATAGGCCCGGAAACTACTGGAGCGATTTGAAAAATTCTTTTCACATTCGAATCCTTTATTATCCCTGATGTGATGAACATAGGCTATTACATAGGATATAATATACTCGTGCTAAGGGACGGACCACGAGTTACCTATGTATAAACTCCTATAAATAGCTTGAGGGTTCTTTTCTATATAATTACTTTGGCCATAAAATATTGAAGCGAAGAGACTTATAACAGAACTGTTATTGATGTTCAAATAAATATGCAGTATTTTTCGAGTGCCACCTCTAACGTTCTTTTATGTTCAGTCCAGCCCAAAGTTGGATGAGATCACAGCGGGAAATCCGTGTTTTGTAGTTGCTAGATTCTTCTTTTTTATAAGGTATAATAAAATGTTTTCTATCCATCTTGCTCTGAATGGACTTAGGTTTGAAAGTAGCTGTCATACTCTAACTCTTATTAACGCGGACGAATTAAACGTAAAATAAACAAAATATGCAATAGATAGTGAAAGTACCTTCGCCCCGTCCTCGGAGCCGTCCCAGGCGATCTCCACCACCTTGTTGCCGAGCCCCACCGCCAGGCGGCGCTGCTTGCCTGCGACGGGGATTATGAACGTGGGCATGTCATCTGGAACCAAATATCAAGTTAAGTTCATTACGGATGTAAGCGGGTTAACTACGAACCCTATTTGTGTTGGAAGAACACCAACGTTTCATCCCTTATCGAGGGACTTCTTCAGGGTTTACCCGCTGACATACGTAATGAATTCGTCAAAATACGATAGTTTTTATATCAATTTAAGTATTTAAATTAACTTCAGGTGTATGCGAACCTCCAAGCCCCCATACAAATGTACTTTCTGATTCATTTGGAAATTACGTGCCGATTTTAATGAAATTTTGCATACATAATCGAATATAATAAGAAATAGCTATGTTTGCACTTTTTTAGTCTTTGAAAAACAAATTATCATTAGTAAATGAAAGCGAAAGTAGTTATATCGCATGAAAATGAATGTTCATTCTAATTTAATAATGATTATTTATTTTGATAAACTAAAATGGTGAAATCATAGCTATTTCTAGTTCAATAATGTATGCAAAATTTCATTGGAATAATTTCCAAATGAATTGAAAAGCATTTTAATATAGGTACACAAGGCTTAGGCGTAGGCTTAGGTGTTCGCGGTGTTAGGTTTCCTTGAAGAACACGGGCCGGACCAGTCGTAATGACATTATTTTACAATATTTTTTTAGTGATGTATGCAATGTTAGCATCAGCACAGCTTTGAGCTAGGGGCCTACTCCATTCCGGCAAGCAGCCGCGCGGCGGTCTACCAAATCTTACATTGGGCTAGGGGCCTACTCCATTCCGGCAAGCAGCCGCGCGGCGGTCTACCAAATCTTACATTGCTAGGGGCCTACTCCATTCCGGCAAGCAGCCGCGCGGCGGTCTACCAAATCTTACCCACCTGCGCAAGGAGGAGGAACATGTTTTTGCTGGAATTTACTTTCCTTTTCACACAATATCATCAAAGGGCTGATAATAATAATACTTTATTTCAGGCAACAAAGAAGGTGTACAAAAAGTAACTTAATTAGGGCCCATATAATAAATACCTTAGAGACTAATATAGATAAAAACATTGAAAATTAACCGAGTCATCGACGCTCCGATGACGCACGGAGACAAATACAATATGCTAAGCATATGTTATGTTAAGTCTATTAATGCATTCACTGCCCCGGCTTGGTGATGCGACCCGGCCGTGCTTCTGAACCAGAATGGTAAGTGCGTTGTGTACCTAACCTAGTGTTAAAAATACTGATGCGAGCTTCTGACAAATGTAAGAAACGCTAAAACTTGTTTCGTAAGTTCAAACTTGGTTTTGAATTGTTTACAAAATCTTGAGAATGGCTTGAGTACCTATAGCTTTAAGTATTTCCGTTGTATGTTTTGTGAATTATCTACTCCTTAGTAGATAATTCTCAAGTAGCCTGCAGTGGCTGCCAATTCAATTTGAAAATCAAGACAACGGACAATTTACGTGGCCTGGACAATTTACTGGCCGCCAGCGGCCGCCGCTGTCTGGGAGAGGCATCAAAAAGAAATGCTGGACAACACACACAGTTTCATCTAGCCCCGAATTAAGCCGATATACATAATAAGTAGATACTCTGTATGATTAAACAATGACTGATTATATAATATACCTACAGACTATATTATCAAATTAATGACAATCAAAGCAAACTAAAACTAGTATTTACAATTGAAACAATTAAGCTAACTGCAGACTGCTGCAAACAATTAACAGATAGTAGTTCACCTGATCCATATCAATACCAATAAAAAGCGTAATATATAAAAAAAACACCCGGTACAAAATATCTTCAGATTGTTAAAACATAAATCTCGAGGCGAGAATAAAACCCGCAACTCCTGTGAAGGCAATTTCTTCGCCCGCCCTGTGCCACAAAAGTGAACAGTGAAGACACTCACCAAGTTTAGCACTAGTGGTGAGCCCCGTGTCTGGCGCGTACTTGTGAATACTCTTGTCGAAGATGCTGACGAAGTAGAGCGCCTGCTCCGCGGAGTCCCAGTGAGGACCCTCGCCCAGCCACACCGGGGCGGAGACAGGCTCGACCACGGGCGCCATCTGGTGGGTAAGTCATGGAAATTATATAATGATACATGAGCGCGCTCGCTTCGGCCAAATGTGCCTTACAATGTGCCTTTACAATGACTCTTGATTACCCGCGATCTTCGACATGGACATCAGAACGTGAACAAACAGTTAAAGCATTTACACAGTTAACCAGGCGTAAATTAAAAAATTATAGCCTCCCCGGACAAAGGGGGGTTTGGCATACACAACACCACGTTTGGCAGGAAGTTGGGTATCGCAGTGGAGGCGTTAAAATACTCAGAAGGAAGCTGCTTCTTCTGGTGTTTCCTTAGTTGCCTCTTAAGTGATCAATGGGCTGAGAAGGGTTCGCGATTCAAACACCGCACACTTGCATCTGACCACGAAGTAAACAGAGCTTGTGGCATGGCATGCCGCATGGCTGTCTGTCCAGGTAGCTGATTTACGTAATACATACATCTGGACCCGGAATAAATGTCTTCAGACCATACGAACCTCTCGAGGCGAGAATCGAATCCGCACTCTTGCACGTCTCAGGCGGAGCTTGCCCACTCCGACACTGAGGTTATCAACTAAAACCCAGATTAGCTTCATCGCGGCAAAGTATTGAAGTTCTTTTCTAATAATAATGACAATCAAATGAAAATCTTTTGATATTATAATAAGTACCTTTCTTTCTTCTAAATCCCCTAAATCCAAACGGCAGATACTCAAATATAAACCAAAAACACATATTACAGCACAATTTAAAAGTAAGTACTGTTTGTCGGTCTATGTTCTAAACCTATTCTAACACAAGCGGACATAACTAAAAACGTGATGTAAAGGTCAGGCCTACGAGGAAGTACAGTCAGCAACGAAACTTTATTATCAGCTGTTTCTGATCCGAAGCGTATGCAATATTAACTCTTTATATTCGCTCATAGTAGTGATGCATGGAGCACTTTAAATTTCAACTTCATCAGCATCATCAGCCGCAGCCAGATTTTACCCACTGCTCGGTCCTGTGCTAACCGCCTCCATTGACGCAAATTTCATCTTAAAATCTGAAAAATCATCATGTTTCCACAGTTATGACAATTTAAAATAACAAAATATTAACGACTTCCGTTGCTGACTGTACCTACCTAACCAATTAAGTGCAGAGGCGGGTCTTTTAGCGCTACGTATTTACCGTGACGTGTTTGAACATGAATATATGTGATTTTGTTGGTTATTCCATGGCTTATAGACGTGGATTCGTTATTTTCCCTTTCCTCATCAAGGCTAGCCGCATTTTATAACTGTAGTATATGTAGTGTAGATAAATAAATAATGCTGGACAATTCACACAGCATTATCTAGGCCCAAGCTAAGCAGAGCTTGTGTTATGGGTACTAGATAACTGATATACATAATATAATACATTAGATACATAGATAGATATTTTTTTATTATAAATAGAAAACAACCGGAACAAATACCTGCAGATCGTACAAATATTTGTCTCAAGGCAGAAATCTTACCCGCAACCTCCTGCGTCGCAGGCGGACCTTCGCCCGCCGTGCCACAGAGGTCGTCAAAAATGCAAATTTTTATTTTTAATGAGTGCCTGAACAGAAAACTGAAATAAAACAGCACCAAGACAAATAAACTAAAAAAAATGTGTTCTTTTAATCTACTTAGTACCTATCTACTTTTAAAAAAATAGGAGTATTTAGTATTTACTTACGCTTGCCAACAGTTCTCCCAACGCTGAAGGACAGTTTCCAGCAGGCGCGCTGCCAGCCGGCTACGTACTACCAATACTGCTCAGTTCTGTTGTATATTATCTAATCTCGAACGATCAGAGAGTTCACGATACGAGCATTACCTATCTTAATGGAGCGGAAAAACTGACGTTTACTTGACATTGATTTTTTCTAACATTTATAACGTAATACGATAGCATACAAAACTGCTCTGGTTTCATGATTTTAGGACGCATTTTGATGGCTTCATATGAAGTCTTTATGTACATATGTAACACTGTTTCAGTAAGTAATTAACAAAAATATCGAGTTTGAAAACCGTTAAGAAGATACCGACGACGCCGCGACAGTGCAGCGAGACTGAACAGAAAATGAAATGAAAAAAATATGGATTTGCGTAAGCACACCATATTTTTTTAATTTCTCTTCGATTAGTAATCATAATACATAATAATAATAAATAAGCTAGGTTGGGCCGCGTTTGGCAAACCACGTCGAGTCTTCTCGTCATCCATACCCCAATGCTTGAAAACGAAAGTTTTCAATCAGTGCGTCCTACCCGTCATGACCTACGGAGCTGAGACGTGGACACTCACGGTAGGGCTGGTCCACCAGTTTAAAGTCGCCCAGCGAGCTATGGAGAGAGCTATGCTCGGAGTTTCTCTGAAGGATAGGATTCGTAAAGAATACATCAGACAGAGAACCAAGGTTATCGACATAGCTCAAAGGATTAGCAAGCTGAAGTGGCAGTGGGCTGGCCATATCTCGAGAAGAACCGACAACCGCTGGGGTAAACGTCTTCTTGAGTCGAGACCGCGACTCGGCAAATGTAGTGTAGGACGCCCTCCGATCAGGTGGGATGACGATTTGCGAAAGACTGCTGGCAGATGCTGGATGCGGCAAGCTGAAGACAGGGCGCTATGACAAATGTATAGGCTCATGATGATGAATAAATAATGCCGGACAATTCACACAGCATCATCTAGCCCCAAGCTAAGCAGAGCTTGTGTTATGTATGGGTACTAAATAGATAACTGACTGATATACATAAAATAATACAATATACAGATAGATATGTTTTTATTATTACTTAGAAAACGACCAGAACACCCTGACTGAACAAATGTCTGCAGATCGTACAAACCTTTGTCCGGACACGGATAGTATCATTTCGTTTTATCTCGCGTTTAATGCTCAACTTATTATATGTATAAAACGTATTTTTAGTGATAAGAATTTGTTTAGAAAATTCGACAGCGTTATATCGAGATAGTATTTTATCATTCTGTTTGCTAGGAGCAAATAAACATTTTGTGGGCTTCATTTACTTGCACGATAGGTCTTTTCTGTTTCGTTCTCTCTATCTCTCCTGAGCCGTTGATCCTGCGCCTGACCTCTCCCTGATCATGTCTGTCTGTCGTCCCATCGGATTATGAGAGTGAGGGAATACAGAGTGCTCCGTGTGGCTAGGCTCCGTAGAGACAGGCCGCGCCGCCGCCGCCGTGGTCGATATTCTGCTAGAAGGACATCGCCAGCTCCATGCTTTCGCATCTATACAAGAACATACACTAATTTGACCACATTTGAAACTGCTCTTCATTTATCGCGCCGACTGTACTTTTGACATTCAGGCCGTCAAATAAATTAGCTACGTAACGTGACGCGACGAAACGGGAACACTTCAAAACGAATAGACCGAATAGTGGCATAACACTGTTCCAAGTTCCAAGTGTTTGCTTCATGTTAGGGTTTTAGGAGAATTGATATTGTGACATGACATGTGATCGTTATACCTAAATATTTTAACGAATCGATTATTTGCTCTGAAGCAGAAACACAACAAAGTAATGTTCAAACTTATTATAAACTAGCGGCCCGCCCCGACTTCGCACGGGTTATTTTTTCGTCAATTTTCCAATGTTTTAATACTTCTTATCCTATTCCGTACTTAGAGAAATCCAACAAATCAAAAACCATGAAAATCGGCACCATCGTTCTTGTGTTATAAATGGTGTAACTAACATGACTTTGTTTTATATATATAGATAACGTACCTAAGTCTACTGACGGAACTTCCTCCACGTTAGCCATGGTTTTCCTCGAGCAGAGTGTTAAGTGGATGGAATTTGAAGTTCCAATACTTCAAGTCCCTTTCCAAACACGCAAACTGAGATTGATGAGCTGAAACATAAAACAAATATATTATTTATTTATTCATAAGAAAAGTTTGTAATAATTAAAACATTTATTGAACTTGAAGCGATACTTTTACATTGTTTGTTTTTATATTATTTCTTCACTAGACTAAGCCTGTATCCAAGAAATAATTCAACCAAAATTTTATTCATTTCATAAGTCAGTTACGGAAATTTTACTGTGAAAATTACATACGTAAATAAGATATTGATAATGGTTAAAATTATTTGAAAGTAAATCATCATCAGCCTATATTAGTGCACTGCTGGATGGACATAGCCCTCCCTAATAAGCGCCGTAGCGCCCTGCCTAAATATTTACCTATGAAATTTTTATTCAAATTTAAGAAAGTAATGTAATATATGAAAATACACATAATTTTAGTATTAGCTTGTACATGGTAGCATCCAGAACTTCTTCTGTTTCAGCAAAACATTTTGTTTACATGGATATCTCCAGTATTTATAAGTATCTATTAGAAAATGTGCAATAAGCCATTACCAACCTGTCACCAGCAATCACATCAATCCCCTTGATATCAGCAACATCGCTGAACGTTTGATAAACAAAATTGCACTCGATCTTATCAGATACCTTCCAATCAAACACGGTGAGCCTCTGGTCAATCGATGTAGATACTATGTAGGCAGCATAAGAACAGAGACCAGTGATGGCTGAGCTGTGGTACTTATCTAAGACTAGAGAGTGTAGAAGTTGCAGCGAGCTCGAGTTATCCTGGTCTCCTTGCAAGACTTTCAGGTGCAGTGCATTATCATCGCCACCAGTTGCTACCAGTAATTTGTTATCTGGTGTAGTTCTGTAAATCATACTGTTGATTCCGGATTTATTTGCTTGCGTCACGAAGAATGGCTCAAAAGTATCTGAGCTCAAATCTTTTACATTCCAAAAGGCCACTTCGCCTCGTGTGGAGCCTGTTACCAACCAATTTTGATTATGATAATGTAAGCATAATGTTTTTAGTATACAATGAGGGTACCAAGATTCTTTTATCATTTCAAATGTACGTAGATCAGGCTTGAAATCAAAAACTCTGACGCAACCATCCGAGCAGCCTGCAAATATGGTAAAATGTTCATTGTGGTTGATATAATCGACGTCCATGATTCGTGTTTCAGGATCGATATCTAGAGAAACGCTCTTCCAATTGCGCTCTCCTTTTCTCTGCCTATCGGTACCTTTTATCATGTAGTCTATCAAGTTGCGAGTGTCTAACTCTATTTTGTTCTGTCCATTCTGTGCTGTTTTAAATTTGATAGATTTTATGCAGATTAGCGCTCTGCCTCCTGCAGCGATGAAGACGATTTCGTCTTCGTTCTCGCATACCTTCAAAGTCCTTATGCTAGACAGCTGTTTGTAGAATAATATATCTTCGAAAACTGACCCATCTAACACAGACACTCTGATTGTGGTGTCTTCTCCCCCTGTTAAGAACACAGTCTTTCCCTTAACTTGCAGAGTTTTTAAGCAATTAATTTCTTTGGAATGTGATCCTGTTATAACAGCGTTGGCTGTATGCTTGTTTAATTGTATGGTCTCAGTGTGTATGGAGGAACTTTTAAGGTAGACCAGTTGTAGAGTATTTTTATTATTGTTTTCTTTTGTGTATAACACATCGTAGGAGCGGTGTCCCCCGCCGCATTCAAGCTCCAACACCACCTCATTTTGCTTCACATTATGCACCACAAACAACTTCTCTTTGAAGCCACACACCAATTTTTCTTTGCTGTCTAAGAATCTCTCCACCCAATGAAAGTCTAGTTCAAAACTGCCTATATTAATAAGGTCGTTTTCAGATATTTTGAAGTACTTAATCATGCGATCTCTCCCCATGGTTATTAGCTCTTCGTTTAAGATAGTTAACGAAGTTGGGCCGTATCTGCCATGAACTTTACTGAAGGACCTGACAGGAGTTTTGCATCCTTTTCTGAACATGTGTAGGCCACCACACCTGTCTCCGAGTATTAACGAGTCGCTGGCGTGATTCGTAGCGCTCGTAAGCCATCTTTCTTTACAAGGAGGTAGCTCAAACATAGTGCATGATTCAAGCACTTTTTCAGTTACTGTCACTACAGAAATAAGTCCATTTTCGAAGCAAGCTACAATAATATCCTCTCTAGCCCAATGCACTGATAACACATTCACATTTTCGAGGATTACAGTTTCAAATTTTATTTGTGAATCATCTTCTGTGGCTACTTTTAAGTTAGCTTTCCGCCCGGCCAATGCACACTTCTTTCTACATGGAGACACAGCGAGCGAGTGGTATGCAGTCACATTCTGGTTCAGTAGATTCTGTGTACATGTAACTGCATTTTTCCCATTATCATAGTAAACAAACATGTTATTTTCCAATAAGATAAAGAAGTTTCCTTGAGCAGAGTAGGCAATCTGTTTAGGTTTACTAGAACCTAGACTAAATGTGCGACTTTCATGACCCTCCTCTGAAGATAGATCTTGGGTTATGACTGCCCCATCACCCCCACCAGTCACTAACAACTGGTTGTTGGCAGCGATGGACCAGATGCCAGAATTCTGATGTCTTCTCAACCTCTTCAGCAGAACACCTTCGAAGCTCCAAAAGCAAATATGGGAGTCCTCTCCGACAGAAATAATGTTTATCTCATTGATTATGCTTCTCATCACCCTTGCGTGATGGCCATACAGTTCATATTTGCAGACAATCTCATTTCTCCAGTGAGATATATTATCCCAGAGCATACCAGGCTCCTTTGGCCCCCAAATCCTCACAGATCTGTCATCAGATGTGGTTACAATCACACTTTTTTGGGGGTGGCATGATATTGAAAATATGACTCCCTAAAACAAAATGCACTTTTATATTAAACTTAATTTGTTGTGTGCGAAAAATGCAAAGTGGAACTTTCTTTGAACAAGGACAAGAACTGCTTCCATGTTTCACCTTTGTTATGTAGGAAATGGAGGTAGGCCATTGCATATTGTGCCACATAAACCATTTTTCTCCATTACTATTTGTTTTAATTAATTTAACTATGTTTCCTGGGTTCTAGACCATAAATATGGTTACGTAGGATCATGCAGTATAGAGTTAAAACAAAGCTGTATGCCAATGCAGGAAAATTGGCAATGCTCTTCATACAGTGTAAGAGGCATTATGCCTATTAAAAGCCATTTTTCAGTATATTCTAATTATTACCTTGTGCCCCTTCAACTGGTGCAGAGGTTTTTCCTCGCCCCACAGATAAAGGATCACCTCAGAGTAAACTGTGCCTGCCAGCACCAGAATGTCCTTCTTTACAGGAACCAACAGCCCACTGTACAGGATTGAGTTGTCAGGGCTCACATAGCGAGAGCAGGACAATGTGTGGATGTTGTAGCACTGTAACAAGAATGATAGCAGACTGTATTTTATCTACTACCTAAGTCATCCAATGGAATCTATTTAGATATATATAAGTTAGTAAACACTTATAAAAGTACCGGAAATGTTATATGAAGCTGAAAAATGCATAATTTAACTGCTTCTTCCCTACTCCTCCACTCTCAGTTAGTTTATAAATTGGTAATTTTCTCAATTGTTAGTGTTGTGTTTAAAAGTTAATGTTTATTCTATGTCATTTTGTAACTGTGTGTACGACTTGTTTATGTTTCCCAGGTTCTCAAATAAATTATTGTTATTTTTATAATGAGTTCATCATCATCAGCCTATACTGGTCCACCGCTGGACATAGGCCTCCCCTAATGAGCGCCATAGCGCCCTGTCTTCAGCTTGCCGCATCCAGCATCTGCCAGCAGTCTTTCGCAAATCGTCATCCCACCTGGTGGGAGGGCGTCCTACAATACGTTTGCCGAGTCGCGGTGTCCACTCAAGAACACGTTTACCCCAACGGTTGTCGGTTCTTCTCGAGATATGGCCAGCCCACTGCCACTTCAGCTTGCTAATCTTTTAAGCTATGTCGATAACTTTGGTTCTCTGTCGGATGTATTCATTGCGAATCCTATCCTTCATAATGAGTTATTTTATGTTAATTTGTTTGGAATGCAATATCTTTGGAACGAATAAGGTGATTATATTCCACAGAGAATTTCTTATAATACATATCGGCTAAGTTTGACTGTCTGATAGGTATTAAAAAAATATGGTAAAAAATAACTTACCAGGACCACATTGTGTGCAGTCAGCAAAACAATTTGGTCTATTTGTGGGGCCCACAGAGCAGAGTGCAGCCAATCTTCGCATATTACTGGTTCGAACATTCTGGCAAATTGTGGTGGAGCCTCGGTCTCCGAAGGAATCACTATGGTGAACTGTTTACCACCAAAAATAATGTACCGGTCCCCGCGACAGTTTCGTATCAAACCATAGATTTTCTGGCCATTCAGACATTCCCGTTGTAATAATAATTTATTTTTATCCGAATATACGTAAAGATTGCTTCCTACTCCTGAAAATATCGTTTTATTTATAGAAGAAAGATGAGAGTAGGAACTTGCGAAGTAAAACAACAACTTAGGTCGGTACCTACCTGCTAGAATCAATCCTGTGCGATGTATTGAAACAGCAGTCACATCCGTGCGAATAAAAGTTGACTTACAAAGCATTTTCGTCTATAATTCAGTCAAATAACTGAAAATAAACAACAATATCACTTTTAATGAGGTTATGTTTGGTAATGTAATGAAAGTTGTCGTGTTATGTTAATTTGACTTGACTTGACTTCTTTATTTTTGGCAAAGAATAAGGAACGTAGGATCCTAGATCTTTGATTTTTGGCAATATGTGTCTGGTTTGTCACTTTTCTGCCAGTGTCTAGTTCAAGGAAATTTCATAGTCATGGAATGGAGGCGGGTCTAATATATAAAGGCTAAGACTAAAAGCGGAGTCCTGCCAGCACCGAAAACTCATCACAATCACATCAAAACATCCAACAACTGATAAAAACCGTGAGTTCTTTTTATGGCCGATACGATACCAAGAGACAATGCCCGCCGCCGCCATGCGCCCTCTTGCATATCTCTTTTTCACCGACCGGGAAAGACCAAACGATCAGTTGTCAGTGTCAGTTTTCCAAAGATTGTCAATGTCATCTTTTGGACAAACAAAAACTAGGAACAGAGGGTGAATTTACATCTCTTCGTCCCATACTAAAGCTTCCCCTAAGTATGAGAATAAAACCACTCACCGCTACCTAAACACGCCTCGTTTACACGGCCAATACCTGACAATGAGTCCGTCCACGGACGACGCTATAGTGTAACGCATACAGCCTTTGGCCACCACGCCAACAAACGCTATCGGGTACAGTTGTTGGCCACCTCAACCGCACTACAGGAAGACTGATACAGTTGTTGGCTACCCTACGATACTTAGCCACTTTCACAACACTATAGCCATCTCCTTTCCAGCTGCAAGCCCGGAGAAATAGTCAGTCATCGCTTCGGCTTCGCCACACTCTCCCTGAGAAATAGCCTCGTTGTGAACAAACGCAGCAAATAGCCGATTATGCCTTGTTTGTTGTTGTAGATAAAGATACACATCCCCGGGTTATTTACGCTCCATGTACCCACTACAGCACCCAAATAAAAAGAGGAAGACATCGCCTTATCGCCATAGACTCGCTCGTCCAACCTGACATCATTTTTCCTGCTATGATCAATGCGCACACCAGGCAGACGCAAACCGACACTGCAGCACGGACGCTCCGCCACCCCTACCAACCAACCGCACACATTACTCGCTTTAGCCGCGATCTGTCGAAAACACATCATCAACATGCAATAACCATTGGTACTCCAGCCAATTATACAAAGCTGTCCACAAACGCGTTTTTTTTTTTAAGAACAGCCCGATTATGGGCACCATCACACTACACACCGACTTCCAGTCTCTTAGCAGGCACATACTCTAGGTACGTCCTACTACCACCTGATCAACCATTGCTAGTTACCGACCACAGATGAGATCCACGGTGGCACCACCAGAGAGATGAGGGGACCCAAACCAGAAACACCCCGCTTGACCACAACACAAGCCAACACCAATTTCATCAAGCAAGACACATGAAACTAGATCATAGAACAACAGACTCACAAGATGCAACCATATTCCACAAAACAACATCTGATCACCATTTAGAGACTACACAACATTTAGCTAGACGACTCAGACCACGAGTAGAGAACCAATCTTGAATAAACTCAAGACACTCACCAGCTCTTACAAGCAACACCGTATGCCTGTAGAACTCATATTGAGACACCGTACTCAATATGCCCACACGCGTCCTCTCAGATGGCCACCATGCCAACAAGGACCAATCTTGGGTGTAGGAACCCAAGACTATCTCACCAGCTCTTACAAGCAACACCGTATGCCTGTAGAACTCATATTGAGACACCGTACTCAATATGCCCACACGCGTCCTCTCAGATGGCCACCATGCCAACAAGGACCAATCTTGGGTGTAGGAACCCAAGACTATCTCACCAGCTCTTACAAGCAACACCGTATGCCTGTAGAACTCATATTGAGACACCGTACTCAATATGCCCACACGCGTCCTCTCAGATGGCCACCATGCCAACAAGGACCAATCTTGGGTGTAGGAACCCAAGATGCTCACACTAGCTATGCCAAGCAGCACCATAACCAAATAACGACACAAAAACCTCACCTTCCAGCAAAAACAGCGAAACAGAAACAAAGATCAGAACCAAACAATATCATCCTTGAAGGACTGATGCCACATGAACAAGAACTAACAACAAAATATATCAGCAGACTACAACAGAAATAACACAAAGTAGGAAAGCAAATGACATGATAAAGAGTCACGCAAGATTTACACATAGCATGTGGATCAGTGTTTAGTGATCTGATCATGGAATTATCAAAATAGAACACATCTTAGCACCCATACTTACTTCATAACATGTATCAAGTTTAATCAAGTCTTGTCTTTGTAACATGTGTAACTGAACAGATACATGAACAGAACAACAAAATGCAAGACAATATTCAGGTTTTATAATTTTATCAACAGTAAACTAATTTTATTGTTTTACTTTCTTTTTTTTCAATAAACATACACTTACTTTGGAATTGAAACGAATCTGATTTGTGAAGGTGTGACTTATCTTTATAATAAGGCGCCCCTTATTCCCACTTAGTCTATGCTTAGTAGATTCTCTGGCACACACATATTTGGCTCCGTCAATCACTAAATCCCTATGTGTCTCCATGACTGATGTGGTCTGCCAATATGTAGTGTCAGGCATCCTCCACTTCCATTGAACCCTGAAAACAATAATTCACAAGAAAACATTGCAACAGATGGGAAGGTTGTGTCATTGACAAGACATCGGCTATGATTATTAGCACTATGGGACATATTTACACCGGCTATGCTTTATCATTGGGCAATGCTACTCGATTAGCTTTGATTAGCCACCTATGTTGACAAAAGACATTTGTTTAGTTTCTTTCTTAAGATTCTTTAAAATCAATCAAATGTATGGTCACATTACAATAAACCAACTTAAAACCTAAACTGCTTGCATAGTAACCATACTAGCTTTAGTATTTACAAATCATTCCATTAGAAGTATTCACAAAACCAACAATTTTAGCATGAAACGATCAGACCTTACCAGCACCTCTATTACAAACCAATTGCATTTCTGAACATCCATAGCACTTGTTAACCTCATTCTCATAGGATAGTAGAAGGAACTGACTGACAATAATCACGTAACGTAACTGGCGCAGAACTCCTGTTGTAAAAAGTCGCGTGTGGATGTGCGAGTCAGACTTTTCCTAGTATCATTCAAGGTAAACCATCAGTGGGCGTGAAGACAGGGTTACATCCCACCTTCTGATAAAGGCTAAGACTAAAAGCGGAGTCCTGCCAGCACCGAAAACTCATCACAATCACATCAAAACATCCAACAACTGATAAAAACCGTGAGTTCTTTTTATGGCCGATACGATACCAAGAGACAATGCCCGCCGCCGCCATGCGCCCTCTTGCATATCTCTTTTTCACCGACCGGGAAAGACCAAACGATCAGTTGTCAGTGTCAGTTTTCCAAAGATTGTCAATGTCATCT
Organism: Eupithecia vulgata; assembly: GCA_946478455.1. NCBI lineage: Eukaryota > Metazoa > Arthropoda > Insecta > Lepidoptera > Geometridae > Eupithecia > Eupithecia vulgata. The sequence goes on along the minus strand of OX297869.1, from coordinate 1,137,681 downwards.
TTTGGACAAACAAAAACTAGGAACAGAGGGTGAATTTACATCTCTTCGTCCCATACTAAAGCTTCCCCTAAGTATGAGAATAAAACCACTCACCGCTACCTAAACACGCCTCGTTTACATATAAGAATATGACCGGTAAAATTTATGGTTGTCGGTCGGTTGTCGTCTTTTTTTGTTGTTTCAATAATGACCTAACATTGACAACCTTTGGGATGGGAAATCTAAAAACCCGCGGGCGATTTTGTTCGTCCAGCTAGAAGTCGACAAGGCGACAAGGCTTTTAGCGCATTGTTTTAGCGTGCTTTTAGACTTCGACGTTAAAGGAGAATAATTATGCAAAATGGCGCATGGCACTATGGCAGTGGCAGCGCGGCGGCGGGGCGGCGGCGGCGGGCATATCGGTCTCTTGGCCATGGGAGAAATTCACGATTTTATTAGTTGTTGGATGGAGTTTTCGGTGTTGCAGGGCTCCGTTGATTGCCTGAGCCTTTAGACTGGTTTTCACAGGCCCAGTTACTGACTACTCAGAAGACAGAAACTGTCCATCTGCCTGCCCATACAGTTACTGACACTTCCCGTAGTGTACTCACTACGAAACATCCGATGTCTGCTCTGCACTAGCTATGTACCTACACCTACTGCCATCTACTGCTGAACAGGGTTGTGTTGACTTGAGGGGCCAATTAAATTATAACATTAACAATAATGCTGGACAATTCACACAGCATTACCTAGCCTCAAGCTAAGCAGAGCTTGTGTTATGGGTACTAGATAACAGGTTCCGAGGCGGGAATCCAACCCGCAACTGACGACGGCCTAGTAGCAGCCCGTCAGTGGTAGCCCAGTGGACAGTAGAATCAAAAAATTTTGAAGTAGATGCCTGCCTGGCAGTAACTGACCGATAGTAGCCGACCCAACTTAGTTCTCATTGACCATAGAGTAACTTAAATAGAGATGGCGTATACTGTTCTGTAATAGGTGGGTCGCTGGCCGCGGTTGAAGATGGCTGAAAGCGAAGCGTAGCGCAGGTCCAGGCCATCACAGCGCGATCAGCATTGCACTGCCACAGCTGGCAGTATCTATGTCAAAAGAGCGTAGCCTTCCTCATTAAATAACTATTTTGTTCCGTACAGCCACATGTTTTGCGCGGCCCGCGTTCCCGACGAAAACCTGAAGCGGACGTAGCGCGCGTGCTGCGGCTCGGGCTGTCCTCGTGCAGTCACGGACCCACTAGCTATATGTTAGACAGGAACAGTCATTGACTGACCGGAGGTCCGTGAAAACCGCACCTGTGAAGCTGATCACTATCAATGTCGAGTGTCACAAACAATAAGCATAGGTCATCATGGGTATAGTTTTTATAGTACCTATATAAACTATATGGGTCATGGACATAAGTGCCTACAATAAAACCGCTATGCACGAAAGAAGTTCCCTAGACGCATCGCTGCTGCAGGCAGTGATTTAATCATCATCATCAGCCTATATTAGTACTCTACACAGGCTGGACAAAGGCTTAATAAGCACCATTAAAGCGCCCTGTCTTCAGCTCGTCGCATCCAGCATCTGCCTGCAGTCTTCGCAGATCATCATCCCACGCTTCCGGAGGGTGTCGTATACTACGTTTGCCGAGTCGCGGTCTCCACTCAAGAATACGTTAATCCCAGCGGTTGTCGGTAAAAAATGCCGGCCCACTGACACTTCAGCTTCTACTGGCCTGATTCATTAAACTAAGAAATTAAATAGGTTCTAAAATTTCATTTTATTAATATAAAATATTATTTTATTTTGTTGTATTTAATTCACAGATCAGTTTGTTGCAATGTTAAACAAATAGATATGACAATAGATTTTACAATTAGATATGCGTTCTGGAAACAACAACTGGGTAAGTGCTCGAATAAATTTAATGCAAAAAGGTCTAAATTGTACTTTTATTGAAATTAATCTAACTCTGTCTGTTCCAAAAAAATAACTTAATCACTTTGGTACTTATTCAAAGGATAATGTTCTGGATATTTCTTGAGGTGCTTTTCCATTTGCTGCATTTGTTTCCTGCAAGAAAAGCAATTGGTAGGTAGGTATACTTTTCAGGTAAGCGGTTTGGCGCATGGCGCGTGGGCAATCGTCCGCCTGCGCGCTGGTGGTTGCGGGTTCCATTTCCGCCTCAAGATAAATGTTTACAAACATTCGCTGCGGACAAAGTTTTTGTTAACTGACCTTGCACGATCTGCAGATATTTGTCCTGGGTGTTCTCGGTGTTTTCTATCTTTGGTAAAACTATCTATCTATGTAGTTTGTACTCTTGTAATCTGTAAGTACCCTTAACGGAAGCTCTGCTTGCTTTGGACTTTGGAGCTAGATGATTGATGCTGGGTGGATTATCCAGCATTACATAAAACAGAAATTTTCTAATTTGATTCAACTTACTGAATCCTCGGGGGCATGTCATAGTAAACATCTTCTAGCATTTCCTTCCAATGGGGTAGTTTCTTCTTCTCTGCTACTTGCATAGTCTTCAAAACAATGTCACGCGACTCCTTGTGCCAAGCCTTTTCTGAATCGATATCCCAAAACCCTTAAAAAAGAGTTTTGTTTAAAAAACTAGTGTTGCATTTACCTATACCTACAGTAAAGCATAAACTGCAAACCTTTGTTTTCCAAATACAACTTAAACTTTTGAATCGGACTTTCATCTTTAGTCCATTTCTGAATTTCTTCCAATGACCTGTAGGCTGTGCTGTCATCTGAGGTGGAGTGATGCCCAACTCTGAAAACATCCAATTCATAAAATATTATTGTTGATATTTTTTTTATCCTTTATTTCTTAGAAATAGGTACTTCAATATTTTCCCTGTAGATGTAGCTGATGCAAAATGCCAATTGAGCCGTTGAGTCATAGAATATTGGTGCCAAAATCGGTAACGTACATATGGATCTATGCCCAGACTGGAGTTCAAGTACCACCTGAGTCGTTTATTTTTTTAATTTATAAAAAAAATATCATATTTCTTTCTTACTATTAGGGAGTCCTCACCTGTACGACATAGCCTCAATTAGCACGGGTTTGTTACTTCCCACAGCAATGTCTCTAGCTCGGGCCACGGCATTGAAAACCGCCAGAGTATCGGTGCCATCCACTCGTAACGTCTGGAGCCCTAGTGCTGGACCTCGGGCTGCGATGCCATCGCCACGATATTGTTCGTTTGTTGGCGTTGAAATGGCGTATCCGTTGTTTCTACTGTAACAATGCAAGATGTATCTACTTGAAGAATCGGGTAACGCTTTAGGTTGTATATTAGGTATGTCTGATCTCATAGGTAATTGAGTTCAGTCGGTATTTACCTAATCACTTTGACCATTCGTAAACGGCTATAATATCATATTATTAATATCAAACTTCGGCTCCAAATGGTTTCAAGATCCCGTTATACTGGATACTCCACGGAGATACTCAGACGGGCTGTCACGGCCGGCGGCGGCGTCACCGCGCTGCAGATTTATAATATCTACTAGTAGGTAGGCATATCGTAAGTCCTAACGATATGTTACGTACCTACTTTATAGATACTTATAAATAATATAATAAGGTACATATAGGTATGTATAAATGGCTTCGTTTTGGACTCTGTCAAAGAAGACTCCCTTCCCGTTTTTATTTATTCTTAAGGTGGGTGTATAGGCCAACAGCCTTGAGGATTCGGGTGGAGTCAAAATTTTTCCCCGCGCCAACCGCATACCCCCGCTACATTTTTACGCACGCAGACCGCGGCCTTCGTTCATGGCAAGCGGTCGCACATCGCGATGTCGAAATAAGGACTTACCTACTGCTACATCATAATATGCTAAAACAATTCTACCTATTATTAGATATTGGTGTTAGGTGTGCCGGTTTCTCGCGTAGGTAGGTGCCACTTGAGAACACTACACTATAGAATTTTACTCAGCTTGTAATATCAACAGAGGTTCCTATTTTGCACAGATTTTATATACCTATGTATACAAAATTAAATATAAATAAAGATGGATAATATTAATAAATAATAATAATGCTGGACAATTCACACAGCATTATCTAGCCCCAAGGTAAGCAGAGCTTGTGTTATGGGTACTAGATAACTGATATTATACGTAATATTATACATTACATAGATAGATATTTTTTATTATACATAGAAAACACCCAGACCAACGGAACAAATTTCTGCAGATCGTACACAAATTAGTTCCGAGGCGGGGATCGAACCCGCAACCTCTTGCGTCGCAGGCAGACTCTCGCCCGCTGCGCCACTGAGGTCGTCGTCGATTACCATTGACTCACTGATTGACATAATTGTTCTCCTTGATGGTGGATGGGGAGGTATACTTTATATTTTGCGGAAACGTGTAGAGGGGGACCTCGGGAAATTTCCGACTTTTTCAGATTTGCTCCCCCATTTGCCCCCCCCCCCACATGGTGGCTCGGAAACTGAACGAGGTGTATATTAAGGGGGCAAATAGTATTTATCAAAGTAAAAATTTTGAACCCCATCCCCCATCCAAAAAATCTAATATGGTATAGGTAAAAATTAAAAATAAATAGTGAAGTGACATAATCGATATATTCCCGTTGTCCCCTTTGACACAGGTAACAAAAAAATCTTCCCGACTACTTTTTTAATTCGGTACATGTACTTACGTTCCATTGGTTGGATTCAATATTAGAACGAACTACCTGCGTTTGTTTTCCGGTAGTAACATTTGAGTCTTTCAAATGCAGAGTGAGTAAGTTATTTTTGGTGAAGCGCGATGGTCGTGGTGGTCAAACGCTTTACCATTTACGATGGTAATAAGAAAAATCACAGGATAAGCTAGTTCAGCTATACCAGAACATGATGACCGGACAGTCGAGAGTAGCGGCGAAGTTGAATGCTGCGTGAGCATCTCCCTCGGACGCGGCGCCGTCGCCGAAGTAGCAGATGACACAGCGGTCGTTGTCGGGGACGCGCTTGAATGCGTACGCGGCGCCTACCGCTTGCGGCATTTGAGTTGCTGGGAGCATGAAAAAGGAAAAAATTTAGATAGATAATAATAATAATTACTAAACTAAGTCAAACAAGTAAGTAGGTAGGTATCTACACTATCTACATACATACATAATTATTTAAAAAATAATTAGCATGGCTGCGTAGACTAGACACACTTTACATCTGTGCTTGCATAATGAAATCGCATCATTCTAAACAAGATCCGCCAAGTGCGAGTGTAACTCGCGCGCCGAGGGTTTCAAACATTTGCCAATTATTTGGACAATCAATTTGCGTCTTTTTTCGAATGGCAATATTTTGAAAAGTACGAAACCTACAGCAATTTCGAAAACTGTTTTAAAATTTACAAAACAATGCCTTTCATTTGATAAACCAATAGGTAGATAGCCCCCTTTCGATAAAAAATATCCCCCTTTTCGACCATTCTTAATGTTTTTTTTTTTTTTTAAATGGTCATTTTTACAGACTTCTGTATATTTTCCTGTAAAATATAGATCCCTATATACAAACGCCTAATAAATTGTATATGGATCGGTCATCAATCTTCGGAGATAGGAGGGGGGAGAATGGTAAATTTTTCAACTTTTTTTGAAATATTTTAAAAAGTATGAAACTTACAGAAATTTCAAAAAGTGTTTTAAAAAGGCCAAAACGATACCTTTCATTTGATATGCCACTTGGGTAGGTCCCTTTTGAAAAAAAATCCTCCTTTTTGACCATTTTCAAAAACTATTATTATTACAGACTTCTCTATATTTTTCCTGTAAAATATAGATCGATATCTACAAACGCCTAATACATTGTACATGGATCGGTCTGCAATCTTCGGAGATAGGGGGGGGGGGGGGGGGAATGGTCAATTTTTCGTCTTTTTTTTAAATATTTCAAAAAGTATGAAACTTACAGAAATTTCAGAAAGTGTTTTGAAAAGGCCAAAACGATACCTTTCATTTGATACCCCACTTGGGTAGGTACCCCTCCTTTTGAAAAAAAATTCACCTCCTTTTTAACCATTTTTCAAAAACTATTATTATTACAGACTTCTCTATATTTTTCCTGTAAAATATAGATTGATATCTACAAACGCCTAATACATTGTATATGGATCGGTCTGCAATCTTCGGAGATAGGGGGGGGGGGGGGGGAAGGTCAATTTTTCGACTTTTTTTGAAATATTTCAAAAAGTATTAAACTTACAGAAATTTCAAAAAGTGTTTTGAAATGGTCAAAACGATACCTTACATTTGAAACCCATTTGCCTTCCTAGGTCTCTTTTGAAATTTCAACATCAAAATTTGTACTGAAATTATTCATTTTCATTTTTCATTTATTTATATATTTTTTTCTTGAAATCAGTAATGGCGCACGAAATGTATCATTATTTCAAATTTCAAGTTAATAGCTGCAGTAGTTACTGAGATATTCAAGAAAGAGCGGGGAAAAACTTTAAAACAGTGTTAGTTAAAGACCGATTTAATTTCCTTGGCCGAGATATGTGAGAGCTTCCAGCTCACCCCAAGCTTTTACCCTATCCATCTTAGATATGTTCAAGGTACCTTACGAAGTAACATTAGGTAGGTATCTAATCTATGACCATATTGACCATACTACCAAAAATCCTTCATTCATCATTTAAATGTCATTAATAATTTATAAAACTCACACAAGGGACTAGACAGAGTAACAAGGTTGCGTTGCTTGCTTCCATAGTGGACCGGCATCTGCCTACCCTTGCCAGGATCTTCATGGTTTCCGTAGCATTGGTTTATCAGCTCAGTCACCGTGACACCTCGGTATAGGAACACTCCTACCTACAACATAGAGAAGAGAGGAAATATTAAAAACAACTTTGAATACTTTACAGCTTTTTATGAGTTCGTACCTATAGAGGAATGAAGTAAGAAACTGCAATGAACGGTTGTTAGATCTAGTGGTGGTCTCCGAAGAGATAGGAGAATTGAGCGTGCGCGGTGCGGCCGATATACTGGTGCTTGTGGATGTGCAGCACCCGCCGCCGCCAGCAGTCCCGCGACGTGTGTCCGTAGGCCCGCACCTTCGCACTCCCCTGCACCGGTGCTAATTGATCAATGGAACCTTTCGAAGGCTCAATCTGCTTTCACTCGGTCTACTAGTCGATAGCATCAGCAGATTGGACAATGTATAAGCTACAGGAACCGGAAGAGGCATTATGCCTCTACGTACCGTAATGAAGACAGGGCGCCCTGGTGCTCATTAGGGGAGGCCTATGTCCAGCAGTGGACTAATTTAGGTTGATGATGTTGATGTACCGTAATGTACATACCTACATTACTATAGTGTAAGTACTAAGTACCTACTCAATGATATCTTGGTACCTGGTTACCTTTAAAAAGACTAACGAGATTTAATTCCTGGTATTGTTACTCGGTGTGGTACACGTTGGATATCATTAGAGGAATTGAATTAAAACCACGGCTGCATTAGAAGTATAAGGTCCGTGTTCACCAAAAGATAATCGGACAATTAGGCAGCTTCATCGGTTAACTTTGACGTTTAATGTATGAAAATTTAATGTAGTCAAAATTGTCATAACAACTGTTTAGATGCTCTCGTACAAACTGTACAAACTGTATCTGTTGGGGAACTCTGGTGTAAGTCTAGCGGGACTAATGACGAGTACAGGGCCTTTTCCAGAGCAAGAGTTAATAAAGGATATGATTGAGAGTGCATAGGAGCAGCATCAGCAGCGAGTGCTAATGAATCTGGCACACGACCCGAAGTCATTTTCACAGCACGCGTTCACATCTTGCACTTTAACTTAGCGAAAGATCTCGCTAAGTTAAAGCCCAAACACTCAGGAGGGCCAGATGAGTTGTCAGTATTTGTGTTCAGTGATGTAGCGTTAACGGAGCCATTAACATAACATCTACAACCTCTGTTTACAGGAGTCTTGTTTTCCTCAACGCTGCATGGAAGGATACCAGGGTGATACCGATTCCGAAAGAGGGAGCAGGAACGGAAATTAGCGGCTACAGACCCGTGGCTATCCTTCAGACCCGTGGCTATCCTTCAGACCCGTGGCTATTCTTCAGACCCGTGGCTATCCTTCAGATCCGTGACTATGCTTTCTACACCAGTAAATGTGTTCGAATCTGCCGTCAAAATTGTCATTCGACTTAATCGACAATGATATCTTTTTGGCAAAGTTGGCGACGAGACGGTTGGCTGCACAACCCATCTGCTGCAGATCTTCGCAAACTATATGAGAGAAAGGCAACTTTTTGCGAAAAAGTGCACGAATGCCTGCCTATGTTATTTCCAGGTCTATAGATAGACTATCCATCCATTTAAACTTTCGCATTTAAAATTCAAACATCAAACAATGCGATCTCTCTTTGGTGTCGGAGGACAAGATTCACTTCAGGTACTGCTGCGTAGGCTATTTTATACTGATTTTTATTTACTTACCTCACGGTACTGTGCGAACACCAAGTCGGCAGGACTCAGAGCGGCTGCGCTGCCGACGTGGATCCCTTCTTCACCGTAGTTGGTCATGTAGAATGAGATTCGGCCCTGTCTGCAATTAAATGAAAAGAAGATAAAAGAAACCTACGATTCTTCTTAGATACACTTACAAATAACTCATTACAAGTACACTATTTTACCTCTGAGACTCGTATAGAACTTTATCCATTTGAGAAAGTTGCACCATGGTTTTGTACATATGCACGAGCTTGTCTTTGTCGATATTGGGCTCCTCCCTACCATCGATAACCTCGCCGTTGTTGTCCAAAACTCGGTAGATAGGGATGGGCTCGTAACTCGACTCGTTCAAAAACTTCATTTTGGTAATGTAGGGGGCCTTTGCTCCGGGGAATTCCGCAATTTTCGCTCCATTTGGGCTTGCTTCCGGTTTGGTGTGGGTAGACAAAACCTTCGGTGACGATTTATAAATTAAACTTGACGAAAAATAATACTTAACAGTGTACCTAATATTGACAGAAAATCTGTGAATAAGAATAAACTTACACTTGAGAATCTATGAATCTACGAGTGGTCGTAATCTACATAAGTATAGATTTTAAAATCAGATTTTTAGGTCGGTACCTAGAGCCAGCAAAGTACTTACGTATATTTAGGTACTTATATTTTGAGTCGTATTTGTATACAATAAAGCCGATTTCGCGTTGCACGTAACATTCCAAAACATTTCATAATTATGTAAACAACTGTACCTAATCTACATTTGGATTGATTACGTATGTACGTACCTCGACAGATAGGTACATTTAGCGAAACATACGATTAATTATAAATACATTAGAATACAGCTTTGTGAAATAAAAATTGATTGATCCACACGAAGATAATCTAAACACGAATGCAATAAATAAATAAGTAAAACTCACTCTAACAGCGCGTCTCAAGTTAGAAAGTCGCACAAAACCAGCACCCGTCTTGAGCGCCATTTTGCTACTGATGCCTGACGTAAAAACCGTCGAATAGCGCGGCGCGGCCGTGATAGTGACACGTCTTATGATAATAGGCACAAAACGAACTTGCATTATCGTATCAATTCGTATCGTATGGACATAGACGTGCTCAATTTAATTAGTATTGCCATTGAGTTTAAAGTACGCTAGTGGATACTTCAGTGGTAGTTGACTACGTAGGTACATCAAGCACCTACCAAATAATAATAAAAAAAGTGGTGTGCTGACAGGCAAGGGGGGTGAAACACCGCCACCCGTCGGTCTTGCGCCTGACATCTCCCCGGTCTCGTGTTGTGTCCGCCGCCGCGCCGCCGTCCTGTCCTGTCGGAATATGAGAGTCAGGAAATGAAGATGTGTTTGCTTTGCGCACACACTTGTGCACTATGAATGTATAATGTCTTGCGTAGGCAGTGCCTACTAATAATAATAATAATAAATTTCCATGTGCCTACTAGGCACATGGAAATTTATCCAAAAGTCCGAGTTTTATTTATTTACTCGCAAATATGTTATAAAACGTCGTATGACACACGTGCGCTTTGATAATTACAGCCTCTGCTTTCTTGTGTAGCAATATCGCCTCGGCTGTAATTTTCAAATTACCGCACTAGTATCATAATGTACTATTGTGTTTTGTTACAGATAAATGGTTGTAATTTATGGTCAATATTTAAATGTTTATTTATAATATTTTATCTCCTAAAGTTAATTTTATTCATAAAATGTTGACCACTTTTCTGACATAAAAACTCTTTGCTTAGATTTAAAAAAGTAAATGTTTATTTATAATATTTTATCTCCTAAAGTTAATTTTATTCATAAAATGTTGACCACTTTTCTGACATAAAAACTCTTTGCTTAGATTTAAAAAAGTACCGTTCGTATTAGACCATAGACATAGAATTTTTACACTACAGACAGAGCATCTTGATAAACCGTGCGTTTTACATTACATTACCGCACTAGTGCGTAATGAGATACATTTCACTATTGAAATTGGTGCAATAAGAGACCCTTTACGGGCAAATGTGTTATAAATATAGATTATTTAATTGTAATCTTCTTTCTTAAGAAATACTTTTTTTTAATAAAGCTAAAGGCCGTGCTACAGCCGCCTTTGAAACTTCGCTTCGAAAATATTGCTTTCAAAGCCTTTCTGTAAATAACAATAAAGTATCTAAATAATATCTATATACGTATATTTACGTAATTGGTGAATTTTTGGCAAGATTACGGTTTTTATTATGAAAGTGAAATTAAAGGTAGTATGTAGGTATATTGTGTTGTGTATCTAACACAATACATTACCAGATCAGAACAGGCCGAACATCGCCAATAAAGGAAACATGCTGGGACTTAATTCAGACACAATTGAGACGGCGTTGAGGTACCTACACTACACGAGGCCAGTGTAGGCAACATATTTTTAATTAAAAAGAAAATTAAAATATGTATCTTATTAAAAACTAATTGTTTACGTAATTGCTACAAAAGTTTGATGATGGACACAACCTTATTTAAAATCAACATTGCAGCACCCAGAATTGAATTCGGGTGCTAGGTGTTTCCATTCATAAGATAAATCATATAGACTGGGTTTATTATTGTAGTTCAATTTTTTATGTTTTAACTGACTTAAAAAAATGAGAATTAAAATTTTGTGTATAAAAGTGATATTATTACGTGAGTTATTTGTCTTTGTGTAGATCGATGCGACTACGATGTCTTTTGTCAAATTAATCAGATCCATTTTCACTGTGAATAGAAGCGTTCTACATAGTTAATATCCTATGTAAACAATCAAAACCCACTGTAGTGTGTCAGCCAAGCCGTGTGTGAAAGGAGAGTAAAAAAAAATCTGGACAAGCATTGCGCCAGTTTACAATTTTAATAGGGTCTACGAAGAATATACATGAGTAGCTTTTTCCAGAACTTTCTCTGATCGAGATTAATGCAGTTGCTGAGTCTCCGAGGTGTGAACGAAGGCTGGTGTGCGGCTCCGACGGGCAGGTGTACGAGACCTCGTGCGACTTCGAGCGGGCCCTGCGCGTGGACCCGGACCTCGAGGTGGTCCAGCTGCACGAATGTCTTGGCACGTTGTTTTTGGCAATGCCAAAAGAACATTCCCGGGCTCATAAGAACTTTACAAAACCAAAAATCGCTAGCTTTGTAGATACGAAATTAGAAATAATACAAAAGGGACATATTATCAAACGTCTAAATTCAAATGCAGTGTTAGAAGTACTGAATGACGTACTGTTAAGGCTAGGCCGTGACGATTCGGTAAACCTCAGGACACTCTGTCCGAGAGGACACGGATGTCCAGAGACCATATATATGTTACCAGAAGAGCACTTCTTGCCGCAAAAAAACTTGAAATCAACACTGTATCCAATGCGAAAAACTTTTTCTATACTAGAATGGATACCGGGATACCAGATGGGTGTAGATTTCGCAAAAAGCATTTTTAGTAAAATAACAGACTTCGCCAAAGGTTTGATGATAAAGCTGTTGAACTACATTATCCTTAAAGTTCAGGGAGTCGTTATTACCCTGATAAAATCTTATATACTTGAACCTCTAGAAAAAAATTATAACAATAAAATAAACCCAGATAAAACAAATGACTACGATGACAATGATTCCTACGATACCAATAATAATAATAATTACAATTACAACTATAATGATAATAACAACTACAATAATAATAATAATCATAATTACAATCACAATTACGACCCATATAATTATAATAATTATAATAATCATCAAAATAATCATCAAAATAATCATCAAAATAATCATAATTTTAATAATTATAATTACGACCCTTATAATCCAAACTTCGATTATAATCAGTACTTGAATGTTAATTATTATAATCATAATCATTATTTTTAATGAAGACATTAAGGCAAACAACCGACGAAAATAGTGTGAGGGATACACTCGCTACATATGTACATATCTAATAAGTAACACTCTGCGGTTCTTACCCACTGTAAATCGCATGATATATTAAAGGTACCACCTATAATTCAAAGCATATTTATTAAAAGTATTATATTGCATTTTTATGTGTTTTATTATCTATACATGATTAAGTTCTATTTGTCCTTAAAAATAGAACTTAATCATGAATAGAGACTCAAAGAGTGAAAATATCAAACAATCTTCATTATTCGGAAATTCATTTTAAATTTACAATTATTTTCCATTATTTGTTATGGGCAGAGTTGTGTTTACCACATTGACTTCAATAAAGATTCATAAAATTGTATTTGGTGATTGAGTCCGCATATTTAGGCAATTATTGTACTAACTTGGTCATCACGGATTATCGTGTACTATGCCAGCCTGATCGACATCATCCGGCGGGCTTTTGCCACCGCTTACGTACCTACCGGCTATTCTCGAACCGAATGGTCTATTGCGTGACGATGGTAAGAGGCCCGACGGCATGACTCTAGTCCGTCATAGAGTTGGGGAGGCCTATTGTGTGGGACGCTACATGCGTCGACACTCTCGCGCCTGCCCATCTTCTTAGGACTTCCGTGAGGGCTGGTGCGGCGGCAGACTTGGCCGAAGATCTCAAGAGGCGCAAATATGCAGGTCTCGACATAGCCTACGCATTTGCTCCCCTTGGAGTCGAGACCCTAGGTCCGTGGGGTACCGAGGCTCTCCGGGTATTCAAAAAAATATCTGAACGTCTGGTCGAAGCGACGTGTGACCCGAAAGCTGGTGAGTATCTGGTACAGCGCATCAGCATTGTTATGCAGCGGGGCAATGCAGCCAGTGTCTTGGGCACGCTTCGGACTGGTATTGATATGGATCAGTTGAGCTACCTGTAGATTGTTTGCAACAGTTTGCAGATAGCTCAATTGTTTCTATTGTAAATACTAGTTTTAATTTAATTATAATATTTGATTGTATATTTCTTTCTTAATAATTATACTAACAATAATAATAATTGGTGGTGTCCTGTCTCCCTTACTTTTCTCTGTATTTATAGACGCCATTACCTATAACATCACGTCCCATTACCATCTGTATGCAGATGACCTGCAAATATATACTCACTTCGGTTCAGGCGAAATTTCAGAAGGCATTAACCAAATTAATAAAGACCTCACCAAAATTAATGAATGGGCAAACACTTTCGGACTCTTAGTTAATCCCTCCAAATCTCAAGCAATCGTGTTTGGTTCTCACTATATGCTAAACAACTTTTCCCTGACCTCCTTTCCCCCTGTGATGTTTGTTAATGAACCTATCCAGTACTCGGAAAAAGTTAAAAATTTGGGTGTTATCTTTGACAACCGATTATCTTGGTCCACTCACATCAACGACATCAGCAGAAAAGTTAACTTCTCCTTTCAGTCCCTTAAACGTCTACAAAATTTTCTACCTCTTCAGACCAAAATCACACTTGCCCAATCTCTGCTTCTTCCCATCCTAGACTACGCAGATGTGTCTTATTTAGACGTATCGGAGGAGCTTTTGAATAAACTAGAGCGCCTTCAAAACCTGTGCATCCGGTTTATTTACGGGCTGCGCAAGTTCGACCATGTATCACAGTTCCGATCCCAGCTAAAATGGCTACCCATACGTCGTCGCCGGGATCTCCATATCTTGTCTTTCCTTTATTTTGTCCTTTTTAATCCTCTCTCCCCTTCTTATCTTCGTGATCGCTTCGAGTTTCTTGTCCCCCGTGGCAAGCCCTGTAGAAGTTTAATATCCCTTCGTCTGAGAACCACAAAGCATAGAACCAGCCGCTATCATGATTCGTTCACCGTGATGGCGCCCAGACTCTGGAATGCCCTTCCCTACTCAATCCAAGCCAGTCCTTCACTTAGCGTATTTAAATCTAAGGTAAAAGAGCATTATCTCTCTCTTTAGTCATAGCAGATATATATATTTATATATTTATGTATGTATAGGTATAATATTCATATAATACACATTGATGTAGACTTTATTTATTTATGTATTTTACTTTGTTATATTCTTTGCTTTACTTATTTAAATTTTTTTTTCTATTCGACCTTTTTTTTCTAACTTGTATGTACACTTTACTATTCACGCGCATTGCACAAACTCTCTTAATACCCCTAGGTTTGCTGTAAGAAAACTCTGTTAGGGTTAAGCTCGCCTTTGTATATAAATTTTCGTTGTTATATTTTTATGTTTGTATTTTTGTGTACAATAAAGAATTTAAGAATTTAAGAATAATAATATGAACCGGTCGGTTGAAATTTTGGCTCAAGTCATTCTGCCAATCCTAATCTTCCAAACTGCCTACATATGCCGTCTATACTATAGGCTTAGAATGTACAGTGAAAAAATTCTATTTCTATGGTCTATACTGTGTACACAAATAAATTAAAATGTTTGTATCCCATTCGTACTTAGACAATTTAACCCGCTGTCAAATTCGTACCACCATTACGTTTCACATCAAATTAAAAATTCTTAGTTAGGTACCAAAAATACAAAAATGTTAGTACACTAGAAAACGTCAAATATTTAAATAATACACTGATATGGAAATAAAGTGATATTTTTGATATCTGTCGCTTCGATATGTAAAGAAACGACGAAGAAATCTTTAGCCTGTTACTTAGTTGTTTTTGGATAAATGTTCCCAAAATTGACAAAAAACAGGTTTCGATAGGAAGTTAGCTTCTTGGAAAATAGCATGTCCTGACACTAATCTGCCCAAAGACCTCTCTTCTCAGAGACTGTGGGATGAGCCTCGAATGTGAATTAGTACCGAAAACTCGCCGTTTCCGAGTGGGAATCAGGGTTTTCGTTTTATGTTTTACCTTCAAAAATCTAGGTACCATTTAAGACATTATCTCGTTTCCAGTGGCCACCTCTTTATGTTTAGGTCGGTTGCCTAGTCGCACGACGTTGCAAGTGGGGCGAAACCATTGATTAGTTTGGTCACCACACCATGCACTAGCATGTGTTAAACAAATTTATCTGGATATTCATTTATCTTTGTACTGTGCATGATACCTATTACTGCGAGTTTCCGTTTACTGTGAATATTTACATGTAATTTCGTTTCAATTTTCACGCGCCCTGAAAGATATTACTTTGTTAACATGAAAATACAATTATGTGCCAAAACGAGTGTAATTTTTTAAGACTTTTTATTCTTCCTAATAGTTTAATTAGAGTCATTTATGAACAAATAATGTCGTGTTTTACGGAATTAACGCACAATAATGTTATGATAAATGTTGTTTTAACCTCCAAAATATATATTTATCAAAAGTTCTAATGGCGCCTGGTAAAGAGTAAATTATAACGGGTATTGTAACTGTTTAAGATGTAGGTACAAAGGTGCCAATACCTTATCGTTTAAGATGTAGGTACAAAGGTGCCAATACCTTATCGTTTAAGATGTAGGTACAAAGGTGCCAATACCTTATCGTTTAAGATGTAGGTACAAAGGTGCCAATACCTTATCGTTTAAGATGTAGGTACAAAGGTGCCAATACCTTATCGTTTAACTTAAAATATAGTTTACCTTAAAAGCCAAAAGCTCTAGAATGGACTGTTGAATATCGTCATAACTATTTTAGGCATGTTTTTTAAGAACAGTAGGTAATCGAAAACATCTGCTTAGGGTGTTGTCTGATGAAATTTCCCACCACCATATGATAGTAGACAAATTAAATTCCTGATAATTTCAATCACATGCATTTAATTTTTTTGTTTGATTTTTTTCTTATTAATACTCTCCCTTTTCTGCTCCAAGATGAACATCACCAAAGGATCCAGAAATCCAGCTTCTGCTGGAAGATGAACATCAGCAAAGGATCGCAAGAGCTGATATCTACGCCCATGTTTTTGATAGAGTTAAGGCATTCGGCGACACAGTCATGCATCATTTTCAGTTGAGTTAAGGATTGCTGTTGGAGAATAGGTTAATTCATGATAATACCTATGTATGAATTCATTATGGATGTAAGCGGGTTAACTACGAACCTTATAGCTTATATCCATAATGAATTCGTCAAACTACGATAGTTTTTATAGTAAAAAACCTATGTATGAGTTGAAAATAAATTTGGTGCTATTGAATCGGTTAAGAATGTCCCAGCATATTTAATAGTTATCTACAGGCCACCAGGCTCTGGAACAACCTTTCTGTTTCTATCCGACAAGCGAAATCCCTTCCTATCTTCAAAAGTATTTTTTATCAATATTATCCTGACCACTAGATAAGTCTTCATAATTTTTTTTCTTCTTCTTTGCTAATTATTGCTGTTTTTGTGTTTGATGCTCTCTTTTTATAAATTATAACACTCTGTTTCAATAATATGTACTTTATATGGTAAAATATTTGATATTTTTAATGTTATAATGTCTTCACACCTATTACGCAACCGTCAGCTTTAATACGTACCGATCAAGTCCATCCAAAGGTTTCCTGCCACTAGATATAGTTATTATTAAGTTTATGTTTAATTATTTTCTGTAAATTTACTGATGGTGCAATAAAGATATAATCTATCTGCATGTTTTGACAAGTGCCCTAGTTCCGTTGTTGTGGATAGTCTCGATATGCAGATCCTTGAATGTCATCCCCTTTTGATAATAATCGCTGAATGAGATGGCACTTCTGTCTGAGGTGTTGATCTTTCCCTGTGGCTTGCTGATAAAATCTTACGAGTGACCTCTTTTTTATTTCTAGGTACTTTTGTTCATACCTGCTGAATGTTTGCTCATACGCTTGATTTTCTTCCTGCAGTTCACTATTAATTTTCCAGTGTAGAGAGTCGATAGTAGACTAAGGCGAGTTTATTTTATTTAAAAAATCTTCTAGTTCGTAGTTTTCAATCAAGTTAGTGTAATTGATGTTAGAAATAGTACGGGAAAAAGCTTTCAACTAACCTCTTCGGACTAAGCAGTTTTTATAATTATGATAGAACTTCGCGTACAGGTAAGTTCTTTTAATCATTAATTATACTCGTGCTTAGTCCTATAGGTAAGTAGAGTTAGACATTTTTGAAACATATGTTGAGAGCAACAGCTGTAGAAAATGTCATTGAGATAATACCACAGAGGTCGTCAAATTTGCAATATAATTTTCGCTAGGTACTACCAAAATGTTTCGGTATTCACATTACCTACTACCATAGTTATCTTTTGGTAGATAGTCAACCAACGCCGGAGCTAAAATGCCTGCCCAGTAATGCAGTCACCGTAGTCGAAATCGGCTGGGAGACATCATCATATCTTTTGAGACTCGAGTTAAATGGGGGTACTGAATACGATTAATATAACTAACTGTAGTTGTGTTATCAGTTCGCAGCAAGAGAGTGCAAAGTTCCGCAGAAGACCAGCTGCCACCAGACTTATGTTCATGACAAGCAGCGCCCCACCCCACCCCGTTGTTGAGGCTCTGAAAGTATTTGTAATGCGTAATTATTTTTTCTGATTCTGTGGAAGGAAGTCGCAATTACGCTTAGCCACCAGTTTATATCGGGTAATAGATTGGAGAGTCATTCTCAGTCAGTAACACACGAGTGGGAAAAAAATTCCCACTCGTTCACAGTGTTGACAACCGCTACCTACTCTTTATTTCCGCAAGAGTCAAAATACAAAAAAATGAATTTCAATGAAACATGATACAGATTTAAATTTTTTTTTATGTAGCTTTATATAATTATAGCATCTAATTATATTAACAGAAAATCAAATGCAATCAAATAAATGTTTTTTTTTTTTTTTTGAAAATCAAATATTTGAGGTACTTATAGCAATAAAGCTATCGCAGTAATTTGAACTTACAGCATTCTAGTTCCTCTGTGTAGAGCCACCCATATCCTGTAGCAGGCACGCAGATACTGTAACCCTATGAGTTGCGCAAATTCTCTTATTTTAGTACGTGTTAATTTTTTAATGGTCTTTAATTCTATTTTATTCGTAGCCTCTTGTCTAAGAGAGACTGAGCTGCCATTTATGGGGTGGGTGTCTATAATGTATCCTAGGTATTTACAGGATCTAGAAGGATTGCCATACTTTTTTCAGTGTTTATTATGACGCCTAGAGCCTTGAGTAACGTTTTTGAAGCCTGAATGTTCTGCAAACACAATCCGGCAAAAAAAAATCCTCAAAGTAGATGGATCCGCAAGAACGAAGTTAACCGACCACTGGCTTCATGAGTGGAGCTGGGTGGATGTTTACTACAAAGTAGGCATCTTTCAAGTCTAGACTGGACATATAAATCTTTCGAAATAAGTTTGAGAGCTGTAGGTACGAATATCCTCTAAATTGAAATGTTGTGTTTTTTCCCTTTCCCATAATCCCTATCCTCCAAACGCGGGATAGAAATTGAATGGGACACTGCAAACATTTTGATATTGCTCCCATGGATTCTAGATACATTATTGTTGCATCTAATTATGGTCTCTCAGTGTCTGTCAAGTTGTTTACAAGTGCGTCTGACGTACAGGATGTAGAAACTCAATTTAACCTTCAATTTAGCCTTTAACCCACGACAAACGTTGCTGGCGAGGTGGCTGGGTCGTCGGTTGCCTGCGGGATCGGCCCCTCGACCTCCATTTAAATGTCTGCCCAAGGGGCCTGCTGAGGTTGTGGGTCTCGGTTTCTTAGGGGCTTCTGGTTTACTCTGAAGACGATTTCGTCACGGCTTTCGCCTTTTTTATTATCTGTCATATCATAGTACAATTAATGACATCATCCGTCTGGCTTTCACCAGCGTCAGTGTGGTAGCTACTTTTGAACCACGTGGCCTAATGCGAGATGATGCAAAAAGGCCTGACGGTATGACTCTGATTCTTTGGAAGATGGGTCGGCCTTTAGTTTGAGTTGTCTGATATCCAGACTGATGTCCCTGCAAGATAAGAAGGTGCTAGGTAGCACCTGCTCATCTTGCATCTTTGACATCAGTAAGGGCCGGCTCCGCAGCAACATCAGCGGATTCTCTCTAACGGCGAAGATACGCTAATCTTGACAGAGGTTACTTATTCGAGCTGTTTGTGGTGGAAACCCTAGGTCCTTGGGGTCCTAGGTACATGCTTTACACAAAGATCTTACAAAACTCCTAATTGAGTCCACAGGTGATCGGAATGCTGGTTTTTATTTCCTAGATTATACCTAATATTCAATAGCTAAGCTAGCCATACCTACTTATAAACGAAACATGCAGAGTTAATTAATAATTTTGTTTCATTAATGAACACTAAACGACATGCGCATGAGTCGAGGTACCTACGTACACAAACCACACGAGGACACACTAACAAATTTTTAATTAAAGAGAAAAAAGTCCCCGATTAAAACGTTGTTCAATTAAATGTAACATTAGAAGTAGGTAAAGAGCTACTTATCCTTTTGTATTCGAAAGCAAAAAAGTTGGCACTGGTGTTAAGGCTTGGGCGTTATTGATACGTTTGAAACAAGCTTATATTAAAAGTTCTACTTGCAAAGTTACTAAAAATGGGGAAATACATTTTGTGCACAAAAATATTAATAGGTAAGAAAAGGCAATTTTAAGTTTCTTCAAAACCATGAAGGGTTGTAGGTAACGCCCGGTTGAGACCAACGCCTACCTACATAATATTAATATTATAATGTATGACCAAGGCTTGTCTAGAACACGACGAGCACAGTGACTCGCGTAGCACAAGCTAGAGCTGGACAAGCTAGAGCTGGACAAAACTATATACTGGGGTATTTTGCTTCATCCGGCTTTCTTCTGATATTTTAATGCGGCTTTAGTACAAAACACAAAATAAAAGAAGGTCACACTCAAGGAAACAAAGAAAACAAAAAATAATAGATAATTAAACATAACACTAACTTAGTAGGAAATAAATCAATTTATTTATCCGAAGATCTCAAGAGGCGGAAATATGCAGGTCTCGACAGAGCCTACGCATTTGCTCCCCTTGGAGTCGAGACCCAAAGTTCGAGGGTACCGGGTCTCCGAGTTTTAAAAAAATGATCTGAGCGTCTGCTCGAAGCGACGAGCGAGAGCTGGTAACTATATCTGGCGTATCAGCATTGCCATCATCATCAGCCTATGTTAGTCCACTGCTGGACATAGGTCTCCCCTAATGAGCGCCATTAGCGCCCTGTCCGTAGCTTGACGCATCCAGCATCCCTTCACCTTGCCGGAGGGTATGCTGTATGGCAGCATTGGCATATTAGCGGGGCAATACAGCCGCCGGCTTGTATTGATGCGTGTCAGTTGAGCTAAATAAAGATTGTCTGCAACAGTCTGCAGTTAGCTCAATTGTTTCAATAGTAAATACTAGTTTTCATTTGTTTTTATTATTTGATAGTATTTTATTAGGTAATAATAAATTAAATATGATCAAATGAAAAAAATATAGATATTAAATTTTAAATCCATAGTCCTGTTAAAGTAGTTCGTTCACTGAATGGAAATTCTGCTCGACAAGCCAACGTTTCAACCCATTGTTGACTGCCATCAGCTGTGACGGAGTCTGGCAAGTTATTGTACACTGCCGGACACATAACTTGAGTAGCTTCTTTCGTGAGGGGGCGGGCGATAGTAGCAAGCTTGCCTGCGTTCCGCGTCCCTTACATATACAATATACAAGGCTTGACGTTGTCTTTGTTAAAAAAGAAAATTACAGTCAAATAATAGCATTAAATAAAAACTAGTATTTACAATTGAAACAATTGAGCTAACTGCAGACTGTTGCAAACAAGACGCTGGCTGCAATTTTTTATTTTCCTAGTACAAGAAATAGTTTACATTGACTTTGACAGAGTAAAGTAAACCATGAAACTTTTCTTGAAAAATTACTAATGTAGCTGGGTGGGACTCTTTTGTGTTGGTGAAGATCGTACCATTACCAGGTGAATGGATACCTTTAATTTCGGTTTGTAAATTTAAAAACAGTTTTTGAACATGGGACATTTACGGGAATAATCCCTCTAGAAATGTGAAATTCGAATTTAACGTAGGTGAAACCGCGGGGAACAAAAAAAAGGAAAGTCTGTTATAAAAACACTTTTTGAAAAATAAGTGGAAAAAAATTACTAGTGATTTCTGTATGTAAGTCTAAAACTTTTTGAAATATTTTGTAAAAGTCGAAAAATTTATTCCCTAATCGGTATCAGGATACTTGCGCGAAGAACATTTGCGCGAGAAAGCATTTGCACAAAAAACATCACATAACTCCTGATATCTCTTGAAATAGATAAATAAATAAATAATGCTGGACAATTCACACACCCAATGCCGCAGAGTATTGCGGATTCACTGTGTAGGAAAATTTGCTCTCTTTCTTGTGATATATCTCACCTTCCCCTACCCCCACCACTTCCCTTCGTGATACCCTTTGCAAATCTGAATGTAGCCTCAGCGCCAGTCCACCCATAGACTAGTAAGTATACTGAGTCCACCCAGCCTTTGTAGCACGTGCGTCTACGTAATTTCATTTTGTGTGATTACGTACACGTGCGTGCGCGTTGAAGTCTTTTGTATGCTACGTTCATCGCAGCATCGCAGAACGTGCTAGGAAGGTCTATGTTGAAGTATATTTCTCGTTATTGGAAAGGAAGGTGGAGGGGTAGGGGAAGGTGAAATATCCGACGATAACTTCCGCATATCTCTGTAACGTCTATTTTGAGTGTCCTTCGCGAAAATGTCTTCTCGTGCAAACTTCCTTCGCGTCTTTCGCTCAAGTGTACCAGATCCCCCCCCCCCCCCCCTAATCTCCTAATTTTGTAGAGCGATCTATCTAAAAGATATCTACTGTTTTTTTATTTTATTTGAATAGTAAAGTTTCTAACCGCTAATTTGAATAATTGACAAATGTTCGAAACACATTGCGCGCGCGATTTACACTCGCACTTGACTTGTTTTTATACTTACTTTATCAGTTTGACATTAGTACAAAACAATTCACGAAATCGTGACAGTGGGTTTTGGTTAGGGGCTCAGTTAAAATAAATCTGGGAAATTGTCCAGCTAACTTGTTCTACGCGAATCACGAATGGGGTCATCGAGACCAAGGCAAGATAAAAAAGCTTGGGACAGGTTTTGCTCCAACTCGAAAAATAACAACTAACATACTAAAGGTTTCTTCGTCGCTTCTTCACTTTAGCGAAATCAAAAATATCACTTAATTTCCGTGTCAATGTTTTATTTTAAAAATTCGACCTTTTGTATTTATGGAAATAAAGACTTTTGACTTTGACTTTGGTAGGTATGTTAAATTTAAACCGCAAAATGAATCTTGTTAATTCCTTTTTTTTAGTGTGTTTCCTCATCGAGAATGCACGTCCTGCGTTTCCGAGGTGTGAGAGGAAACTTGTGTGCGGCTCCGACGGGCAGGTGTACGCGAACTCGTGCGACTTCGAGCTGTCCCTGCGCCAGGACCAGAGCCTCAGGATGCTCCCGCTGCACGAATGTCTTGGCATGCTGTATGTGGAGATGCCAGCAGAAAACTTCTGGGCTCCAGAGAACTCGAAATCTGCGCTGAGGAATAATCGTAAACTCTCATCTAAGAAATTTGTTGACAATGTGAAAATGTACACCCAAAAGATTATAGATAATGTAGGTAAGGATAAAATGGCACAAGCTATACAACTTATGAAGGATGAAGTTAATCTTAAGGTTAAACAATTGGTAAATCAGGTGGACCAGACAATGAGCACTGTACTTGATGATTCGAAGAAATACTGGGTACGATAAATTAAATACAATGTACAAAATACATTAACGATGTTACATTAATTGATGATTTTTATTTTTGGCTTCACCGATAAACGAGCTGACATCGTTGTGTGCAAGTTGTGGATATAAACTTCCCAAGATACAAATGGAAATAAGCCTTAATTATGAGCTAACCTATGTGTCACTACCTCTTTGAATTTAGCTGAACTCGCACCAATCGGCGCGGTTTATTCCGGAAATCCCCCAAATCGAATCGATCAGTCTCATGGGGGATTTGCTGCAGCTAGGCATGGCCTGCATCATTGTATTATGTATATCAGTTATCTAGTACCTATAACACAAGCCCTGCTTAGCTTGGGGCTAGATAATTCTGTGTGAATTGTCCAGCACTAATTATAATAAAAAAAAAACATCGGCAGTCATCAATTTCTTGATGGCCTCGCTCACCTGTCGGTATAGAAGGCATCGCATTCATCATTTTATCATGGACCGAATTCCTCTAAACCAATCGCTTCACCATAACAACGGTATCGTCTCAAAACGACATATTTTAGCATTTTTCCTTTGATAAAAAAAAAACTTCAGATGGAAGGATGCTTGTCAAAAGCGTAAAGTTTGAAAGCAATCTATGAATCTCTCTGTGTAATTAGCACTGCATACACAATGTACAGTTTCCTTCATCTATGGGCGATTCGTTTGTCATACATAACAAATGGATTGGTTAGCAGAGTTCGTCCCGAGTATTTCTGTCTGAAGATGTGTTCTAAAGCTGTGCATCCACCGGATCGGCATCAAATATAAATGCAAATGTCATAGTAGGGGGCGGTCGATCGCAGGAATTACCGGTTCTCGGAATTCAATAAGACATCATACATACATAAAAACTGGTTTTGTTTTATAAATCTTTCACACTGAATGTTTCAAAACATGTTTTGTAGCGCGACAGAAATGTGCCTGTGGGATAGAGGCCTAATCATTAAAAGAATATTTCTGTTTAGAACTGGAGGGCAATTCTGGCAATATGCTTCATTAACATTTGAGTTTTCCACTCTAATATTATCGTTGCAGTCCATTACCACCTGGAAACTGCTAAACCACATCTGCTATTCCTCTCGGAGACTCAAATCCTTACTTACCCTCGTTATGTGCTCGAACATGAGTTTAAGCAAGAAGCGGGCGTGTGCTTGTTTGCTCGCGAAGACATCTGCTTTCCTCGTCTTAGATATCTTGAGGACTCTAAGTATTCAACTCTATGTACTTTGATTCAATCCTGTTCCTAGTTTCTGTGATTGCTTCAGATCACTGACAGACCTATTAGCTCAAGTTTGAACTTTGGCTCCCAAATTGAGTCGAAGGCCAAATTTGAATTTTTTGGTATCCTAGCTAGTTATTATTATTATTAAGGATTTTTGTTATAGTGCTTACCCGCACTCTGGGTATCTCTAAAATAAGTTCCCAAACAGTTTCGACTTCGGCGGGAACCCGCGCCCTGTTGGGGCGCGGGTTCGAGTCCCGCCGTTACTATCTATACTAATATTATAAAGAGGAACGATTTGTTTCTTTGTTTGAATTCAAATAGGCACCGAAACCACTAGACCGATTTGAAAAATTCTTTCATCATTAGAATCCTACATTATCCTTGATGAACAAGGCTATCAAATATACACGTGCGAAGCCGGGGCGGACCGCTAGGTAATTATAGAGTGTTCTACTGACTAGGACTATCAATTATTTTAAATTCCAAATTCCATTAGTAAACTTTGCCCTGGGTCAGCGCAGCACCATCTTGTTCACTCTTCTTATATTGTAACTCAGGTCCCAACAGATCGAGGTTAAATAGCCGACTGACTGATAAACAGGTGCATTTAACTTTCAATGCAAATAAAGTGAGATAGAGAGAGACGCTATCCATCAACCTCAACCTCAACAGCCAATAATAGTCCACTGCTGGACGCAGGCCAACCCCCCTTATTTCTTTATCTCTGTTAATGCTTATACTCCCCACGCTGGGAATGCGGGTTGGGTATCGCAGTTCGGTGGTAAGTCTATTCTGCAAGAGGCGCTGCTGCCCGCCCACCAGTGTCTGTCCCTTAGTCGCCTCTTACGACACCCACGGGAAGAGTTGGTTCGTTGTCCATGCTTGGATAAAAATAAAATGGTTTTGCTTGCAAGCTTGACTAGTAAACTTTCTACTTAGCGACTAGCGGTTTTTTTATTTATTTGCGTCGCATTTCTTGCTATTTTTCCATTGTGGTAGGTTAGGTAATCAATCATACAAGTATGTTAATACTAAATACATGGTATATTAGGTCTACGGTGTGATTCAAATTCAGATGTAAAAAAACAACTAAACTTAACACCGGATTGTGGTAAAGCCAAGCATTATTTTAGACTCGCATCGTCACCCTGAGAACAAATGACATCCAGAGAAGCCTTGCTTCTTGACGTGACTTCGTTGACTGTACTAAAACATTTCGTGGATGTGAGTAAGAATAATTTTAACAATAAAGATTATTTTTAGTTACATGCATGGTGTAATATATTTGTAAATGCGTAATCCGTTGTATCCTTCAGAGAAAGACAGACAGATAACCAAGGTTATCGACATAGATCAAAGGATTAGCAAGCTGAAGTGGCAGTGGGCTGGCCATATTTCAAGAAGAACCGACAACCGCTGGGGTAAACGTGTTCTTGAGTGGAGACCGCGACTCGGCAAACGTAGTGTAGGACACCCTCTAACCAGGTGGGATGACGATTTGCGAAAGACTGCTGGCAGATGCTGGATGCGGCAAGCTGATGACAGGGCGCTATGGCGCTCATTAGGGAAGGCCTTTGTCCAGCAGTGGACTGATGTAGGCTGATGATGAAGATGATGATGAATCCGTTGTATATGCTAGATACCGAAAAAATTAATTAATTAATTTTAATGATAGACACAGTTACCGCATTTATTGCCACATTTACAGAACTTGCCTTTCCCCCTCTAGTCCCTGAGTTCGGTCCCTTAGATTGTCTACATGAGATTTGTATGTAATTGGCACGCATCATTTTTTTTGGAGGCCTATGTCCAGCTTTGGACTAGTATAGTCTGATGATGATAATGATTTTTGTGATGTTTACTCTGCTTACCTTTAAATCTCTGTGGTATTTTTTTTATTATTCAAATATAATATTATTTATTCTACAAACATTTTCGAATTACATTGTTTTGAAATGTATAAACCGATAGGTATATCATACTATCATTTGATATCCCATTCAGATGGGAAAAATCCCCCCCTTTTTGACTATTTTTCAACAAGTATTCTTTACAGGGTGGCCGGAAGACTGTGGATGAGGTTCGCACAGGATCGAGTTAACTGGCGTGTAAAAGAGGAGGCCTATACCCAGCAGTGGGTGCCAACGGGCTGATGATGATGATGATGATGATTCTTTACAGACTTCTCAATATTTTTCATGTAAAATATAGAGAAGTCTGTAACCGCCACATACATTGTACATGGATCGCTTTGCAAACGGAGATAAGGGACAGTAAATTTTTCAAAATATTAAAAACAATTAGAAAGAAAGAAATTAGAAAAACTGTTTTGAAATGTACAAACCGATGCATTATTATTTTAAATTTCAAGTTAGTTACTGAGGTATTCAAGTAAGAGCGGGGACGGACAGAGCAAGACCATAACGGCTTCGAAACCGATCTCGGAACCCAAAAAGAATTAAATTTGTTTCTGATTAAAAAAGGGTAGGTTCAGTAAAATACATGTGTTTTTTGATTAGTAGATTTAATAAAAAATCCAAGCTTATAAATTTGACACAGAAAAATATTTGCGCCTCGACTAAGATACACGAAAAGCTTTATTGTTAATAGTATAAAAAATCTTACTAGGTAGGTACTCATGTTTTGGGAACGTTTTGACGGATATCTTTTATGAAACTGAAGGATATTAAATTAAAATACCGAAAATACGTCTTGGCGATTTGGAGCCAATCTTTATTCTGTTTCTCACAGGTCGATGCATGGGCCACCAGAGTGGCGCCGAATAAGCACTTATTTTCTAAGAACACGCTGATCTGTCAAGTCAGCGTGGTAACTAGAACTTACATTTAATCTAAAACAGAGGGGTGAGGGGTATCCGTAACGCCTCCCTCCCGAAGAGGAAAATTATCGGTTCGATCGATTTTAGATTTGTGCCGATAATTTTTCTTACACATAATAAAACTCAGCAATTTTAGCCGAAGGACATAAAATACAAATAAAAGAAAAATAAAAGTAACTAAGCCTAGAGTCGTGAATCCTAAATTTTCGCTGAATTTATAGTCTTTGTTACTATTTAAAACACTTTCGATCACTTCACTGTGCCTTAGAGAATACGCCATTTGTTTCACTTCGTCTAAATGAACTCCGTTCATATTAAGCACATGTTTACTGGATATCGTTGCTTTCATGCGTAACTGTGGTAAGGCGATTAGTGGAATAGGCTCAACAGCATCCGATTCCTTAAGGATCCGGTGAAGTATACGAATTCCATATATCTCCAAATCACAGGGTTCGTCGATGGTTGCCAGGTAAGTCCCCAATATTGGCTGCTTACTGATCTCGCCGTCGCAATGCTTTGATAACATTGTGTGAACTCTGCTGAATATTATCCATCTGTTTTCACTGATTCGTTGCACCTTGACTCTTTCAATCTCTACCTGATGTTGCGTGCAGCGATCAGGGTTATCTTCGAATTTCATGAGTTGCTCTACACATGTAAGCTCGTGGTAAAATGCTCGATTATCCTCGGAACACAGGAATTGGTCGCCAGCAGATAACGGGCGGCACGGTTTAACAATTGGTATGTATTGAGTACGCTTCGCCAAAAGGTAGGGATACTTAGGGAAAATAGAGATCGTTTTGTTATCAGGTTGTTGAAAAATTGGTAGGGAATACACTTTATAATAATTATAAGTACAATTATCAGTTATCGGGATTTCCAAAATAAACGTAACCAAATTATTCTTAACAAAGGATTTTACAACAATGCTTTCCTCTAATTTTAACAAGTTATTTTCATTAGGAAAATACACTAAGCTTACGGATTCCGAAATCAATTTTAAATGATACAATAATTCTGTTGAGTTTACAATAGACTGGTGTAATATAGAGACTCTACTTAATGCTAGAGCTGTTTCAATTTCACTTAACCGGATAAAGATGGTTCGGAAGTTACTTATGTCAATATTAAATAATGCGAAAACATATGATTGAAATACCCATCTCTTTTCTTTATTAGATAAATCGCTAATCATTTCTTCTACCTTCTCAATGCGGTTAGCTGAATTGATAATGTTTCGATTGATCAACTCGGTTACATTTATGAAACTGTCAAACATTTTAGAGACCAAGGTAAATTTTTTAGAAATAATAATTTGATCATGCTGTAATTCCGAGATGACTCTATCAAATTTAATTGCGTCATCTTGATCAAGATTTCCTGTAATAACTTTTATTAGTGAACCCAATGGATTTATAAGCCCTCTTCTAAATCGTTGTTGTGGGACAAGTTGTTGTAACTTGTCTTTAGTTAAATCGCGTACAAACTCTGTATGTATTTTAATATTTATGAATTCCTGAGAGTATGACGAATTCCAGTTGATTAATCTACACAATTGCTCAAAGTTGGTCGTTACGTAATTTAAATCATGTTTTATCCTGTCCAAGTTTATAACCTTAACTATAGTCCAATAATCAGTTTGAAAGAAAGCTTGACCTTCTTTGACCGGGAGTATCCCCGGATTTCCTTCCAGTGTTTGCAGATGAAGGGCCAGGGATGGCGTCAGTACGAGCAGAAGGCTGCACCTGCGGAGGACGTTTTACATTTTTAATAGGAACTTTGGTTATCCTTTGCCCTATCTGTATAGGTAAAACGTTTCTTTCAGCTTCACCTACAACTTTGGCTTTAACGTATCGCGGTTTGTCTTTACTTTTACGCTTATTAATATCTTTAGCATAAATAGTCTCACCATCGGCAAATTCTATCTCGTTTTCGCCGCCTTTCTTTGCTCTTATATTTTTTTTTAGAACAAGCATCTTTTCTGCCAAAAAATCGTATAAAAATTTTGTTCGCTTTGCATGATCTTTTACTAACTTTTGGAAATAACACTTTTCAATTTCAATGCCATAAGGGCTGCTAGAGTCAGTATGGCCAAACACCACTTCAAAAGGAGTAAGTTCAGTTACAGAATGGATGGTGTGATTATATGCCATAACAGAGTATGACATAGTTGATGCAGCATCAGTACATCGTTTTTCATATTTAGCTAATCTATAAATTTCTATAATTGTTGAATGGAAACGTTCAATAAGGCCCATTGAATTGGGGTTATTGGGAGTTCCAATGTGCAGCTCTATTTTATGTAAACTCAAAAATTCTTTCATTAACATGTTGTTAAATTCGCTTCCGGGATCCGAACTAATCTTTTTTGGGATGCCGTAGTAAGAGAAATAGCTCATCAATGCTCTTACTACTTCAGGAGTTGATCTACCTTGAATTTCAATAGCCTGTCCTAATTTGCTGAAGGCATCAATAAGGGTCAAATAAGTTTTCCCTTCAATACTAAAAAGATCTATGAAAATTTCTTGAAAAGGGGCGTCGTGTGTTTGCGTCAACTGTAAAACTGGTTTTATTGGCTTCCTATCATATTTCATCAACTTGCATGCTTCGCAAGCATTTATAACCGCTGCAACTGTTTCTTGCATTCTCTCCCAATAGTAATTTCTACGAATCCTAACTAACGTTTCCTTGATACCGCGGTGGCATGTTTTTCCTTCATGATGTTTAACAATTACTGCCCTTTGCTCTCTCTCGTCTTCAATATAAAGGACTCTTTCCGTGCATTCGTAAAAATTTACCATTCCTTTCTTAAAAAGTTTAATTATTAAGTTTCCAAATATTCTACGATGTTCAAATTCTTCAAAATAGATGAAATATTTGACTTTTGGTTTGATGTAGCGTTTTAAAAATTCTTTGACAAATTCCGAATTGTTCAAGGGTAAGAAAATTTCCATTATTTTTTGTTTGTCTCTAGATACGTCTTTTACATTTAACTCGTTCTTAGACCAAGAATATACTAAGATCTGATTAGGTTTCGTGTCAACTGCTTCATGTATAATTGGAATTCCAACGGACTCTAACTCTTCGTGAGAATGAATGGTTTCAGATTTATTAGATTCTGATCGCACAGGTATTTGTTCATGATCCGAACCCACTCTAGATAATGTATCAGAGAAAGGGCTAGCTGTTAATGTCCTACTTTTGTCTGATATAGAATCTATTCGTTCTCTATTATTTTTAGCTGTTAATTTGCTCCTATCTTTCTGTTCTTTTTCATCGATGTTAACCTTCATTGATTCTTTATCATTATTTGAATCTAGAGCGTTTATTTTTATCCTAGATAACGCATCAGCGTTCGTATTCTGTCGTCCATTTTTGTGTATCATTTCAAAATCATAGTCTTGTAGCCGTAAACTCCAACGCGTGAGCTTACTGCTCGGATCTTTAAGAGATCGAAGCCAAACTAATGGTCTATGATCTGTATAAATGGTGAACTTTCGTCCATACAAATAAGGCCTAAAGTGCTTTACTGCCCAGATTATAGCAAGCAATTCGCGTTCGATTGTACTATAACGTGATTCAGTATCACTTAGCGTTCGACTAGCATACGCTACAGGCTTATCGGTTCCAATTTGTCCCTGAGATAGTACAGCTCCGACTGCTACATTTGACGCGTCAGTTGTTAGTATAAAAGGTTTGTCAAAATCAGGATACTGTAACAGAGGGGCATGGGTCAAAAGCTCTTTGCATTTGTTAAAAGAGTCTTGATATTTTTGA
Organism: Eupithecia vulgata; assembly: GCA_946478455.1. Taxonomy (NCBI): domain Eukaryota; kingdom Metazoa; phylum Arthropoda; class Insecta; order Lepidoptera; family Geometridae; genus Eupithecia; species Eupithecia vulgata. The sequence goes on along the minus strand of OX297869.1, from coordinate 1,106,609 downwards.
TCGATAACAATTTCGTTACGCTTTTTCAGGCAGGCTGTCATTGGTTGTGTTACCTTAGCGAAATCTCTAATAAAACGTCTGTAGTACCCTACGAGTCCGAGAAAGCTCTTAATTTCAGTCTTCGTTTTTGGTAGAGGGTATTTCAGTACAGCGTCAATTTTATCATTGTTAGGTCTAAGTCCTTGTTTCGTAATCATGTGTCCTAGGTAAAGTACTTCTTTACGTAGAAACTCTGATTTATCTAGCTGTATCTTTAAGTTAGTCTCTCTAAGTCTGTCGAAGATTGTTTTTAAATTTTTTATGTGTTCTTCAAGGCTATTTGAATAAACTATTATGTCGTCTAGGTAAACCATGCAATGTAGTCCTTGTAGGCCACGTAGGACATTGTCCATTGTCCTTTGGAATGTTGCTGGACAGGTTTTTAATCCGAAGGGCATTCTAGTAAATTCAAAATGGCCACCGTTATTTGTAGAAAATGCTGTTTTTTGTCTATCATTTTTTTCAACTTCTATTTGATGGTAACCACTTGCAAGATCTATTGTGCTAAAATAGTTACTCTTTCCTAATTTATCGAACAAATCTGTGATATTCGGAAGGGGATATTTGTCGTCAATAGTAATCTCGTTCAGACGCCTATAGTCGACTACCATTCTATATTTGACTTCACCAGATGCATCCATCTTTTTAGGCACTAAATGTACCGGGGCACTCCAAGGAGAATGAGACTCTTGGATTACATTGTCTTTCAGTAATTTATCTACTTGTCTGTTAATTTCGTCTTGCACAAAAGGGGCCTGTCTATATGGCTTTACATATATAGGGTCTTCGTTCTTTGTCCTAATCTTGTGTTTAATTTGGTTGGTAAAACTCAAAGGAATTTGGTCGCAGTAGAAAATATCTTTGTAGTCCATACAAAGCTTGTAGATATTTTCACGTTCTTCGTCATTGGTATGGTCAAGTCTAAGTTTACACAAGTTTTCTTCTAATAAATTATCTGTCTCTACATCCATTGCATCTTTTGTTAGGTTTAATTTGCTTTCCGACTGATTAAATGATGTTACTGATAGGGGTCCCTTAAATGTGATGCATTTCGTTTTATCTGAGGTGTTTTGGATCACAGTAGTTGCATATCCGTTTATGCAATTCACTATCGCACTAGGCATACGTAACCCATCTGTGAATTCATAAAAGTCTAAAATAGCTTCGCCTGAGTGTTGATTTATCGGTAGCTTAACTCGTTTTTCTGATCGCGGGGGAATATCGATCATATAATTTAGAATATTATTGGTTATTGGAATACTCGTTGTACTTGTTTTCAAGACCAGTTCTTTTAAATCAATAATCGCGCCTAATTGTTGCAGAAGATCATTTCCAATCAGTCCATCATAACGCTTATCAACGTCATATAGGTAAAATTTATGCCACCCGTTGCTAACAAAGGACGGGAATAGAGGGATCTCTACTACTTCATCGTGAATACTAGATGCGTGGGTGCTAACTACTTGGAACCGTTCCTTCTGAATAAATTGGGGAAAATATTCTTTAGCTTTTCGCGGACTTAGGAACGATCTCATACTTCCGGTATCAATCATCATTTTTGCGTCTATCTCTTCCAAATAAATATATGGAAGTTTTAAATTTGAGTCACAATTTATTGCTAAGACTTCTTGGCATCCGAGGCTGTTATGCAAAAATCCGAAGAATTTTCAGCATTACTCTCAGTTTTTTCCTCTTCGTTATTCTCCGTAATATTATTTTCACTTGATGGTAGAGGCAATAATGACGAAGAGTTGTCATAACCATAGTACATTTCATTTGCATAACCATAGCCATAGCCATCACAACTATCGTAATATGCGTCGTTATTATAATATGTCATCGTAGGCATACCGGTGTCGTCGTATTCATGGTCGTTCATCGTTATTTCGTTTAGCCTAAACCCATTTTGTAGCGGTCTATGAGGCGCTGTCCTCATAGATACGTCGGCAGTTTGTAACTGTGGTCTTTGTCCTTGAGTAGGAATATTTGGTGGTCCCGTTGCCGGTAAATTTGGTTTGTAACCAAATGGTTGTGGGGGTCTATAACCAAAAGGTTGCGGAGGTCTATACCCAAATGTTTGTTGTGGCTGAAGGCCAAATCTCGGAAGGCCGAGTTGCTGTGACTGGAAACCATACTGTGGCCGATATCCAAAACTCTGTGGGCGTGTTCCGAAATTCCCTTGACCTTGGCCTTGAAATGGAGGCATCCTAATCTGCGCATTTTGGGGAATACCAAAATTAAATTTCGGAGTCACATTATTACTGTTACTACCTAAAATAGGCTTATAACCCATCGGTGTAAAAGGCCTTGACCCTGGGATAGAGCCTTGATTATTACCGTGAATACGATTTCTCATATTATATTGTTCTATAAAATTCACTTCTTCAAGCACAACACTTAATGCCGCTTCTAGAGTACTGGGCGCCTTTAACCTCACTATTCTCACCAAATTTTCAGGAAGATTGTATAAAAATACATTCAGAGCAGTATTATCATAAATAATTAATTTAGCCTTTTTTAAATCACTTTCCACATTGGTGTTCACTTTTGAAATTAATAATGATCGTACCCTTTGAATTCTATTGCAAAAATCCAAATAATTCTCACCCGATTTTATTTTTAATGATTCTAACTCGATGTTAATACACGCTTCACTACGGGGGTCTCCAAAATGTTGGATAAGCAAGGCTTTAAGGGCGGACCACGTCACAATATCATCCCTTTCCGATAAAAGGGCAGCTGCATTCTCTGTAAGCCTGCTCGTGATAATATTGAACACGTATAAATTTTGTTCTTCTTTTGAACTGCCATAGCAGTCAATTATGTACTGACATTTTCGCAAGAATAAATTTAATTGTCTTTTATCACCGGTAAAATTTGGAATAATTTGCACTATTTCTCTTGGAATTGGTTTAATCACTGTTTCACTCGTCATCTCTACCGCGTAATTTAATCCGAAAACATAGAGCTATAACTTTGCAGAGAATACACTTGCTTAATTCACAATCTTATCAGGAAAATACACAACACAACAATTAAATGGCACATAAAAAAAAACACATATAAAAGCAGCATAAAATTTTAGGACAAGGAAAATTTAAAAATTCTTGTAAAAATAAATTGTAAAATTAATTATATGATACATATAATTATTTTTCAATGAATATTATTAAAACTAATTTGAATCACATCGCTCGCTAACATCCACAATTTACTAATTTAATTCTACAGTACAATATTTGATTCAGAAAATATGCACTTTCTGGATATTCCTAACTCTATGTAAAAATCTATTTTTAGATAAGGTCACTTTCGTAGAAATGCATTCTAAAGTGCCCTAGCGTTACAATGAGCGAGGTTTGATCTCAAATATAACAAATTACATTAATAAAAAGAAATCCATTAAAAATACAGGAGAGGATTAAGGAAGGATTTGGCGAAAATTTTGACTCACCAACCAACTGCAACTCCCGCACTCACTTTTCGATACCCGTTTTGAGACATTTATTTGGTTCGTAATACAGAAGACCGTTTTTTCTGGAACGTTTTTTAGCGAATTTTCTAACTGATTTGAAGTCTGAAAATCGCGGAAAATTCGGGAAAATTAGGAAAATCTGCTACAGGCTGCGCCACTCATGTTTTGGGAACGTTTTGACGGATATCTTTTATGAAACTGAAGGATATTAAATTAAAATACCGAAAATACGTCTTGGCGATTTGGAGCCAATCTTTATTCTGTTTCTCACAGGTCGATGCATGGGCCACCAGAGTGGCGCCGAATAAGCACTTATTTTCTAAGAACACGCTGATCTGTCAAGTCAGCGTGGTAACTAGAACTTACATTTAATCTAAAACAGAGGGGTGAGGGGTATCCGTAACGAGGTAGCCATTCCATTTATTACTCATAATATCGCCTTATTCAATAATATAATTTAAGTAGCTAAATACATAAGTAAGCCTAATCTAGGAAACTATCTAAACAGAATTTAATAAAGAAGGAGGTTTTATGTTCGTCGTTCGGCCGTATGAATATTTTTAGGTTTCGAGATCGGTTTCGAAACCCTTATAGTCTCGCTCTGTCTGTCCGTCCCCGATCTTTCTAGCATATCTCAGTAACTACTGCAGTTATTTACGTAAAATTTGAAATTATAATATATTTCGTGCGTCAGTGGGTATCAAATGAAAGGTATTGAATTTGAAAACTCTGTAGGTTTCATAGTTTTTGAAATAAGTCGAAAAACTACCAGTACCCCCTTATTTCCTCAATTTGCAGAGCGATCCATCTGAAATACCTACTTTTTATCGGTATTAATGACAATAGCAAAGTCTCTATCCAGTAGGTACCTATAATAGTGAATACTAATTATTTGTATAATTGACAAATGTTCGAAACCCTAGCTCGCGAGTTATACTCGCACTTGATGGATCTTGTTTTATTTATTTTTTATGTATGTTCGTCTATTTCTTTGTTGATTAATAACCGATTTTAAAAATTATATTCGTTTTGGCCCCAAAAGTATTTGTATTTATTCCGCAAAACTTAAAAAAATCTGTAATTTTACGAAATTTGATTTCGGTTTAATTTTTTTTGTTTAGGCATATTGTGATCCTATGACGGTGGAACGTTAAAGTTGATATTGATCTGATTATTTATATTGTTGTGATGATTATCATTACCGTAGTTATGATTATAATTATCATAGTTATAATTATTATTTTCATAGTTTTGATAATTATCACCGTAGTCTTGGTTACCATCATCGTAGTTAACGTTATTAGCATTACTGGTGTATGTACCATAGTGTTTACTTTCTTGCGGTGTAGGTGTAAATGTGTCTATTGTGTTTATAATTAATTGTTGAACTTGCACCACAGTATTTTTTTGGATCGTAGGAGTATTTCCTGCCACTTGAGTTAATACTCCTTGTTTTATTGTTGAAAAGAATTCTTGTGATGGAAAATATTCCAGCAAAGATAACGTCTTTCGCGTTGGGAACACTATTGATTTCAAGTTTTTTTGCGGGAAGAAGTGCTCTTCTGGTAAGATATATATCGTCTCTGGACATCCGTGTCCTCTCGGACAGAGTGTCCTGAGGTTTACCGAATCGTCACGGCGCTGCCGTAACAGTACGTCCAGTACTTCTAACACTGCATTTGAATTCTGATTTTTGATATTTTGTCCTTTTTGCATTTTTGCTAACTTCGTTTGTACAACTCTAGAGATTTTTGCTTTTGTGTAGTTTTTATGAGCCCGGGAATGTTCTTTTTTCATCGCCACATACAGCGTGCCAAGACATTCGTTCAGCGGGAGCATCCCGAGGCTCTGGTCCAGGCGCTGGGCTTGCTTGAAGTCACACGAGGTCTCGTAAACCTGCCCGTCGGAGCCACAAACCAGCCTCGGCTCACATTTCGTAGATTGGGGGCTTGCATTCTCCACCAGACAACACACTTAAAGTAAAGTAACTTAATTAATTTCATAAGCTAGGAAGGTACCCGAATGTTCAGTTAGAAGACCTGGCTTGACTGAGTCTCTACGTTGTCTAGGTATATTGTACCTATACTATTGTTTGGGTTTTGGCTTAATTGAGATTGATGTAAATCACGTAGTACTTTACTTACCTATCAAGAATTTCGTACATGATATGATTAAGCGCATTATAATTAGTCTTTTTTATTTCACTGGTTCTGCTCGAGCCCACAGCACCAGTGCGGCCTACACCGACCTTACTTTCATACAAGGACTATGTACCTAGCCTACCCTAGGTAGGTAGGTTAGGTACACATGTAGAGGTGAATATACAACCCACTTTTAATGTTAACCTATAATTGAACACGGTTTGATTCTGGGAATTTTTTATTTCGTTGTCTTTGTTAATTAATAACGATCTACGTAATGAAGTTTTAGTAGTAGTGTTTAAAAAGTACCTACTTACATAAAAATTTGCGGTGCAGCAGACAACGGCCTGATGGATAGATGGAATTCCATATTGTCCCGATTGGCTTTGTCCCAATGCGAGATTATCTTTGGTGTCAAATTCATGTGCTTCAGCATCTTTTCTCTCTGCCCCTGTAACTCATTTTGATTTTCTTTGTTGTCCACATGTCCACCATGACTTTGTCGTCTGCGTACTAAATCTTTCTGAGTACCTACTGCAAATTGAACAGCATCGTCAATTTGCAGCAGGAACAATGTGGCAGGTAGTAAGTAGTAAGAATTCCCATGATCGATCGCACATCTATTAAGAAACCTTCGTTTGACCACAATTTCACCTGATGGAAAGTAAAGATGTGTCCAACGATGTATCACGAAGGCTAGAAGATACCTATTCACTCTTGTCTTGAAGAGACCCAGGTTGTAATTGACCAGAAAAACAGCAGCAGGGAGCGTGTTCCGAACCCCAGCGATAAATATGATGAAGGAACCGCTTAGTGCAAGTGAACGGTATATCCACAAATAGGGGTGGTAATGCGCTTTGCGTTTGCTTGAACCTGAAGTGGAAGAGGGATGGTAAATCAGGTCATGTAATTCCTGTGATTATTCTCCGAAATGTATCCTTTACAAGATCGAGAGACAGGCGACCTTGCGGCGGTGTTAGAGACTTTGGACCTTAGTCTCTGCAAGGGCCTAAAGGCTCTTCGTTCTATCGAGTCTAAGGCTGCAAGGTGGGACTTGGCCAAGTCGTCCCAAACAATGGCAGCAATACTCCAAACCAGACTGGACCTGTATTTGATAAAGGGATAGAAGCTGTCCGGTGTGAAGTATTGCTTAACCTTGTTTAGGATTCCTAGCTGTTGTTTTATAGCTTCATGCCTTTGACTCGATGAAAGCTCCAAAGTTGAGAGTTGATGTGAGTTAAGAGTTGATGTGACACCGACGAGCTTAAGTTGACCTTTTTTTATAGGTACTGGTACATCTCGGAAAATAGGAACTTGGACTAACGGACTCTGTTTTGCAGAGGAGAGGCAGCCGGCAGGCATTTTTTTCAGGCAAGTTGACACAGAAGAGATCTAGAAGTCAGTATGCTGACAGGTTTTTAATTAGGCGCTATCGTAACAGCAAGGTTTTCGAGACATTTGCATAGTAGTTTTGACGACCAATGTGGCTCGGCGGGCGAAGGTCCGTCTGTGCGCAGGATGTTGCGCTTTCGATTTCCACCTTGGGACTAATGTTCCAAACACCAATTTTTCCAGCAATTTTATAACCTTATTTGTTTTGGAAGAACACCAACGTTTCATCCTTTAACGAGGTACTTGTTCAGGGTGAGTGTGGTTCTAGACGCGCGCGTTCCGCATCCCTCCGAGCACTGCGCGCCTCCGCTCGCTGCGCACGAGCCGCGAGCGCCGAGGGCGGGAGTGGTGGGGGGCGCGCTGCTTGTTGATGATGTCGAGGAGCATGACATACATCTGCTCGCGGAGACATCTTTGTGTCGGGAGTTATAAGGATCTGGGTGCATACGGAACTAACAGTATCTATTTCTTGGTGTCGATTTTCTTATGTAGCGCACCCAGATGAACCGCACCGCGCTAAGAGATACTGGCTACATTAACGCCGTCTCATCTCATTCCGCGGGCCCTTCTTTCTAAACTAAGAGATACTCGCCGTCTCATCTCATTCCGCGGGCCCTTCCTTCTAAACTAAGAGATACTCGCCGTCTCATCTCATTCCGCGGGCCCTTCCTTCTAAACTAAGAGATACTCGCCGTCTCATCTCATTCCGCGGGCCCTTCCTTCTAAACTAAGAGATACTCGCCGTGAGCCGTCTCATCTCATTCCGAGTGCCCTTCCTTCTAAACTAAGAGATACTCGTCGTCTCATCTTTTTCCGCGGGCCCTTCCTTCTAACTTCTAAACAAATACAAGAAATCTCTAAAATCAGGAGCAGGTACAGGAAAGATGATAAAGGTTTTTTGGAAGGTTTTTTCTTCTTTACTAAATTCATATTTTAATAATTTAACATACCTAATTATGTTTTTCAATATTCTGTTATTCATGTTTATTTTATCTTTTGTACGCCCCCCTGCCTTTCTTATATTCATAAAATTCTTTCCATCCAAAGGTTGCCTGGAAGAGAACGCTTCTAAGCGATAAGGCCGCCCATTGTACTTGTCTCATGTAATATGTCTTTTTGTAATGTTCTTTTTGTTCTTTTTCTAGTGTATAATAAAGTGTATTGTATTGTAATTTATCACACTCATTGTAGCAACCACAGCCACTGCTTCATTCAACCTCCACTGTTGTAAGGTTACTACATTAGGAATTACCTCAAGAGTTAATTCCTTGTCAATTACATTTTTGTCTTGCATTTTTAACGCCTTATTACGACGTTATAATAATTATGTGGACGTTATCAACGCTAACGCAGATGCAAATTCAAAAAAATTATATCTATATAATTAAATTCATCGAGTTAATTGCTAGTTCTATGTCTATGCTCTAAAGTTAACTGTACCACGCGCAGGTTTGCATTCGAGGCTATATTCACAGACAAAAAAAATTACCTACAGTAAAAAGGTTTTATTTTTGTCACAATAACACAAATTAAAAAGAATAGAATTATGGTCTCTCGTAATAGGTAGGTAGGTATATAAAATAAAATATAATGCTGACTGTACCCATCCGCACTGTACTGTACTGCGGGTTCGATTCCCGATTTTTTGTTTCATGTTTATAAGCACTATAATTGTTTTTCCTGCTTTTCGTGTTGTTATTGTATGCGTATTCATAAATAATATTATATAGGATTCAGCTCAACTAGCACATCAAATTATCTAGCGACCGTTTCTTGCTCTACTATGTAACTGCATAATTACTCGACAACGGGGCTGATTACACTTATATTAAGACTACATAAGTTACAAATTGTATTTAGAGTAAGACCCGAGTGTAATTGTTTGTTGTCGTGAATAAATAAAAATAAAATAATAAATTAGAAAGATTTGCGCACTACCACCGCTGAGATTCAGTGGCCTTGTTCTCGTCCAGATCACGCAATGTTTTAATAGCTGGGAATTAAATATTGACACGATGTTAAACCAAAAACAACATTGCTCTCTTGTTGAAATATTGAATCGTACTGTCCACTTACTTTGTAATTGATTCCTTTTCACACTCCCAATAATATTAATTACTAAAAGAACATAGACAGCACCCAGTCGATTTAATTGGAATAATAACAGATACGCAGCTGTGGGGGTTCTAATAGATTTTATTTACTGCTTTCAATGAATAAGTATAAAGGTAGGTACTAGGCATGCAATACTACCACCCATTTTGATATGGTAATTGACAATCAATCAATCGATTAATTCTCATGAAATACATGTTATTAAGTTGTTATATTATTATGGAATATCACATATTATTCGGCGCTATCGGCGCGCACGCGCACGCGCACTGTCTTTAAATTTACAACAAAAACACAAAATTAAAAGACAAAGAAAATAAATAATAATAATAAAACAATCAATAGAACAAAAACGACAAAAAAAAATAGTTAACATTAAAAATTGCAGAAGAAGTTTCAATAAAAAAAATACAATGTTACATATACTTATTGTCAAGTGTTGTATCACCTTCCTCCGAAACAACGCACAAGGTAACTCTCTTATAGACTCTGGCAGTTTATTATAGGCGAGAGAAGCTGAGCAGAATGTACTATAATAATGCATGTCACGCCTATTGCGAACCACGACATGACGACATCAGAGAGTTTTTCAAACAGATTTGGGTTATTTTTACGAACGGGGTGTTCGTAAAAATAACCCAAATATATACAGGGCAGGAATCGTCAAAATGTTATGCTTGGAGAAAAATGATTTACACGAGTCCGTTACTTTTGATATTTGAAAATGTTTTCAATATCAGTGGGGTTTCCCAAAAAAGTATACCATATCGAATATTAGATGCATTTAATCCATAGTACGCTGTTAACAGGGTGTGCATATTAACAATTTTAGATATTTTAAATAGTACACAAGCTAAACTATTAATTTTCTGACAAGTGTCTTGGGCACGCTTCCGACTGGTATTGATATGGATCAGTTGAGCTACCTGTAGATTGTTTGTAACAGTTTGCGGATAGCTCAATTGTTTCTATTGTAAATACTAGTTTTAATTTGATTCTATTATTTGATTATATTTTCTTTCTTTATTTTCTTGCACAGATTATCCAAATGAGATGTCCAGTTAAGTTTTTGTAAATAGTCTGTATTAAGAATTTCGACATGTCAGCTTCATTAATATTGTAATTACCATATTTAATGTCCAGTGTATAATGTACTTTAATTATTTTATTCAAATTTGTTGGTTAGATAATAATTATCTAAGCTAGCATTAATTGAAAACTATAATTAATATATTATTATAATATTAATATATATATATTAATATATATTAATATTATTATATAATTGATGATAATTGACTTATTATACTTAGGATTCATTGCACTACCTGAGAAGGAGGAGCGGGAGGGGGATTGTACTGATTGTTAACATTGTTATTATGACTATTATTATCATTGTGATTGTTATTGTTGTTATTATTATCATCGTTTTTAACATTATTATTATTATTGATTGTATTATTGGTATTATTTTCTTTTGTGGCAGAAGGTAAATATGAAGTCACTGTGTCTATAATTATGTCCTGAACTCGATTCACAACAAATTCAACAACATTAGAGCCCATCTCAGAGGCCCAGTTTGCCCCTTTTTGTATCGCTCCGTCTACTATATATGAAAAGAAATCCTCTTTCTTTGGAATCAAATCAAACAATGAAAACTTTCGCGCTGGAAACAGTACTAATCTTTTCAAGTTCTTTTGCGGCAAAAAGTGTTCTTTTAAATATATATAAATCATGCCAGGAAATCGTCGTCCTCTTAAATAGAGTGGCCTCAGGTTCACCGAATCGCCACGTGAACGTATATAATTCACTACTTGTGATATATCACTCTTAAAGGGTTCTATTGCTATTTTCGTACCTACAAATCTAGGGATATTTTGTTTTAAAAAATTCTGAACAGCCCGGGAATCTTCTTTTGGCATCATTACATGCAGCATGCCAAGACATTCGTGAAGCGGGAGCGTCCCGAGGCCCTGGTCTAGGCGTAGGGCTCGTTCGAACTCGCACGAAGTCTCGTGCACCTGCCCGTCGGAGCCACACACCAGCCTCCTCTCACACTCCGGAGACTCACTACTCACATTCTCGATCAGAAAATACACTGGAAGAAAACAAATTATTACTTTTATTCAAACATAGCATGTATTCTGGGTCGCGACCTTTATTTCAGCTTGGCCATCAAGAGCTGCAATGCTGACCGCGCTGTGATGGCCTGGACCTGCACTTTGCTTCAGCCAGATCTTCACCTGCGGCCAGCAACCCATTACAGACCTCAGTCGTAATGTATTATTATTAAACTTTAATAATCCTGCATCATTTTTAGTCCAGTTTTAGTTTTAGTTTATTAACTTACAAAATTGGAAACAGTGACTCTATATTTTTCTGCAGTGCGTTCTCAAATTCGGCTTAGAAATACACTGCGTGTGTCTTGATTGCGTAGGTATGACAGTTGCGGGTATACAGGGTGGCACATTTAGAGCGGTCAGTATGGGAAAGTCTAAAAGTATAAGACATACGAAGATCTCTTCTTAGGCACAATGTCATCGATTTAGTAAAAAGAAAAACTGCATTCATACATTTAAAAAAAACTTGTAGGTACTCAGCTCGGGAATCGAACCCATATGTATTGAAAAATAAAACTAACACTATTTACCTATATTTAAATATTGTTACTAAGAAACAAGATGTCTAAAATGAATAAAATGCATTGTTTTGTTTGCCTATCCTTTAATTTACTATAGTAAATTTTCGAAATGACCACCTTTTTTTTTCAATACAAAATTCAACACGTTTAGGTAACACGTTTAGGTTAGGTAAGGATCTTACTATTGCGTTTTGTATCTTCAGGTGGTGAATTTGCATTAAAATTGATTCTAACCCTGCTTTTAGGTCTTCAATGGTGTCGTAGCTTGTTTTGTACACTTCATCCTTAACGTAACCCCACAAGAAATAGTCTAGTGGGGTTAAATCGGGTGACCTCGCGGGCCATTTAATAGGGCCGTCCGTATCAATCCATTTTTGAGGAAAGTTCTCATTTAAAAAGTTTCTAGCTATGTGACTATTGTGAGCCGGTGCTCCGTCCTGTTGAAAATAAACTCGTTCTTTTACCTCTGCTGGCATTTCTCCTAGGACAACATTTGTTTTTTTTTTTAAATTTTATTTATGTAACAAGTTGTGACATCAGCAAAGAGCTATAAACAACCATCGAGACAATTTTACGCAGCTAAGCGAGTTGAATGTTGTATTGAAAAAAATGGTCATATCGAAAACTTAGGTACTAAAATAAACTAAAGGATATAAAAACAATGCATTTTATTCATTTTAGACATCATAGTTCATAGTAACATTTACTGCTTATAACCTACACAATCGATATCTAAATATAAATAGTGTTAGTTTTCTTTTTCAAAACGTCCGGGTTCGATTCCCGAGCTGAGTACAAGTTTATTTTAAATGTATGAATGCAGTTTTTATTTTTCCTAAAATCGATGACATGGTTCCTAAGAAGAGATCTTCGTATGTCTTATAGTTTCAGACTCTCCCATACTGACCGCTCTAAATGTGCCACCCTGTATATGGTTGTGATTAAATTGTCAAATGGAATCAATAAGGAATAGGTTTATGTAAACTGGGAACTGGCATCATTAAGGAATATAGGTTAATGTAAATTGCTTAAACTCACGCAATAATATTTCAACTGTGCACGAAATATTTATCATCATTTTATAGCTCAGTTTAAAAGTTTTAGATTTAAACTCAAAAATGAAACCCAATCACGTGTGGGAAACACCTAGCGGTAGCGCACCGACTACCAAGTGCCACATTGAGGCTTCTATAAAATGTAAGTTACCTGCCTCTGAATTGAACCCGCCTGTCATCTATCCACTTTGAATGTATCACTTAATTAAACATCGTTTTAATCAGGGACACTATTTTTACTTCTTTTAGTAATTGAAAATATGTTATCGTGACCTGGTGTGAGTAACCTACCTACCTACTTCGTCTTAATCATGTCTCAATTATAGTTTTAATTAATGAAACAGCAAAGTAAGAGAATATTACAATCAAATAATAGAAACAAATAGAACTAGTATTTACAATTAAAACAATAGAGCTAACTGCAGACTGTTGCAAACAATCTACAGGTAGCCCAACTGATCCATATCAATACCAGGCGGAAGCGTGCCCAAGACACTGGCTGCATTGCCCCGCTGTATAGCAATGCTGATGCGCTGTGCCAGATACTCATCAGCTCTCGGGTCACGCGTCGCTTCGACTAGACGCTCAGATAATTTTTTGAAAACCCGGAGAGCCTCGGTACCCCACGGACCTAGGGTCTCGACTCAAAGAGGAGCAAATGCGTAGGTTCTGTCGAGACCTGCATATTTGCGCCTCTTGAGATCTTATCTTAGGCCAAATCTGCCGCCGCACCAGCCCTCACGGAAGTCTTAAGAAGATGGGAAGGCGCGAGAGTGTTGACGCATGTATCGTCCCACACAATGGGCCTCCCCAACTCCCATGGGACTAGAGTCATGCCGTCGGGCCTCTTACCATCGTCACGCAACAGACCATTCGGTTCGAGAATAGCTGGTACGTTAGCGGTGACATAGGCCCGCCGGATGATGTCGTTCAGGCTGGCATGGCGAATATATGTACTATACTAGTTTTAATGTAAATAATATATTATTTGCTTTCTTAATAAAGATTATGTATTTTGGTAAATAAATATGTAAGTTTTACCTTTATAGTAATTTTCATTTTATTTTATTACATATGTAATCATATTAGTTGCTCAATAAATAAATTCACATTCTAATTTCAAGGCGAGCAAATGCACAGGCTTTGCCGGGACTGCATATTTCCGTCTCTTGAGATCTTCGATCAAATCTGCCGCCGCACCAGCCCTCACGGAAGTCCTAGGAAGATGGGAAGGCAACTGTGTCAACGCATGCCTCCCCGACTCTTATGGGACTAGAGTCATGCTGCCGGACCTTTTACTAAATTAAAATTGCTTCTAAAAAAATGTGATTTTCACAAAATAAATACTAGAAACAAGAACAAACTGCACATCCCGTCCACAGATTACGAAAGGTAGGGAAAACATTTATGGGAAATTGCGTACGCTTCTACAACAAGCTTCCATCTGAGGCAACGGAGCTCCCTTTTCGTAAATTTAAACAGTACATGAAACGAAATATTATAAAGAAAGCCATATATATGATTACGTGATGTAAATGCTTGGTCAGATCCATGATGATGATGTCTGTCGCCCAGTTCCGCACCGACAATAGTACATAAGGAAAATAATGATAAGCTTAGTCAGTCTTATATGAATATTGACCTGTATCTAAATCACATTATATATAGACCTATATAAGATATAGATTAGCAAAATTTTATGTATTAGTTTATAAGCCATATAAATACACTTACTAGTGGTTTATTTTCCACTTCTTCCACTAGTGGACAGAAAATTGAAGTGGACAAAATCAATAACACCTTTATTTCTTATTTGATAATAATTACTATTTATAAACCGAATGAGCATCCACATCCGCTAACCGCTTTTATAGTATTAAATGTGACTTGTCTAGATGCTTATTTTGTAAGCGTACAGAAATAAACGTTATTGAATTATGGTTGGCTGATGGGTTGGTAGTGTTGGTACTTATTGATTACTAGCCAATGAGGTACTTTTCGGGGGGAGGCCTGCGTCCAGCAGTGGACCAATATAGGGTGTTGAGGTGAGGTAAGGAGGTGATTACTAGTTTCTGACCGCAGCTACGCACGCGTTGTTTCCGGGATAAAAAGTAGCTTACTCAACACACATAAAGTACTAAGCAAGCTCGTACTTAAGTGTGTTTTTATTTTTTTCTGCGTTGCACAAGCAATAAATCATCATCAATAAAAATATCAGAATACCTAAATCATTGTAAATCATAAATATTTTGTGGAACGAACGACTTACTACCACTAACTTTTGGACTATTTTGAAGTTTCAACCCAAAGTTTTTCAATTGTAACCTTTTTTACCGTCCAGATTGGACTAAAAACATGTACGATACGTAAGGCCCAGCGCCTGGCTCTCCGCCCCCCGAAGATCAGATCGTAGAAAACTACCTAGGTACACCGCCGCCCCCTCGGGATAGGGCCCCGTCGGGATAGGGCCCCGTCGGGATAGGGTACGAGACATCGATTGCTTTCTGAAGACGGCTCGGTCGTCAATATTGTTAAATATTGACGACCGAGCCGATTTAGCTGAGGAGGTACGGAAAGATCAGCTCGCTTGACCTCGCTTTTCCTACCACCACAGCAGGTCAAATTCTGACACTGTGGGTGTCAGAATTTGAGCTGCTGTGGTGGCTCTGAGTATTATGTATATTTTTTCACCGTGGGAGCACAAAGCACACGTGGTTAAGTACAGATTTTACAGATAGATGGCAATTTAGTGTGAGTTTCCATTGCTACTACCTATTCAAACTGTTTGAAGAAACCCGCATGGGATTATAAGCCCTGGAGATTCTGGTGGACCTATATTTCACTCCACAGGTATAATAGGGGCTAACTCCACGAGTGGTTTCGGGTTTTTTAGACGAGATCCAGAATATATTCCGCCTGTTCCACATAATATCCCAACTATTCTATCCCTACTGGGTAAGGAAGAATGGTTTTTTTTTCACCTATTACTACTATGGGGGAAGCGTGGATGTTTTAATTCCATGCATTTCTACTATATTCCAGTTAATTTCTTATGCTTTTGAGCTGTTACATTGATTAGCTAACCAGGACATTCCAGCAGAACCACACCACAGATGAGGTAACGTTACTTCACAAATTCGTAAATATGCCAGTCGGACTCCCGCACCAAGGATTCCGTATAAGTGAGAATACCGTATAAAACATGACCTAAAAGAGTTTTTGGTGAAAGAGGAACATAGTAAGTATTCACAAAAAGAAATTGGGAATGAGAAAGTTCCCTTAGTTACTTAAGGAAAACAACAGTTCTATGATATTAAAATACATTTTATTTATTACATTAGCAAGCAGCCAACTTTTATTCTGAGCTTTCCATTCTGAAAAAACACATGAAAAACTTATTGTAATTAGATTCTATCACATAAATAAATTAAATTCTGTTCCTATGCTCACATTAAAACCTACCTAGTTATTATAAATGAGAAAGTTTGAATGTTTGTAACTTATTTATTATTCACGCCTATAACATCGAACGGATCGGGCTGAAAATTACCTAGAGATAATACAAGATGCTTTCTTGTTCTTCTTCACCTTCTGCCTATGGCTTAGCAAGCGTTGTTTTCTATAAAAATAGGTAGCACAGAAATACGTAATTCAAAAACGATGTTAATAAGGTTCTTTCTAAGTAAGTAAGCCTATTTCTATCAAATGGGGTATGATTTGTAGGCATAAAAGTTATATAAGGGTCTATTTTCAGTCTAGACCGACAAATATACAAAATGTCAGCTCGATCCGTCCAGTAGGCAATGTTGAAATAAAAACAAAATGAATGTAAATAATTTATTTAACACGAGTCACGACACATTATGTTTTGGCAAGAAGAAACTCGTGTTCCGCGGAAATTGGGTTTTCAGACGAAATAGGAAACGATCCGTCGGCCTCGGTGTCATATTCGGCCGAAACCCTTTGTCAGCTGAAGGATTGTTTTGAAAATATGGAAAAAAATATAACAAATAAATCATAAACCATTAAGTATAAATTTTTGAAATTTGAAAAATATTTTTTGCCATATAGGATCATTTTATTGTCCGTGTCTGTCAACCATCTTTTCCTAGGAAACGCGTGGAGGTATCGAGTTGAAATTCGTATACGTAAGTAAAGTTCGTAACTTCTTGGAGCCGCGGTACAAATCAAACTGCTAAGTCAACGCAAACAAAAGTAACAGCCCAATTTTTTTGAATTTTACTATGGAATCACATGCACACAAAGCCTATAGGGTACTTCCCGTTGACCTAGAAACACGAAATTTGTCAAGAAGCAAAGAAAGGAAATAGTCTAAAAACTATATTTTTAATTTTAAACTTTGTGTAATTGTGACCAAATATGATTTCTTTTTGGACTGTTGGGTCTGGATCGATTTTTTTGCTTAAGAGTACAAGTTTGTACGGAACCCTTGATGCGCGAGTACTCTACTAGTAACTCACACTTGACGTTTTATTAAGGAGAAAGATCAGATTAAAGATCCAAAATTATTACTATCAAAATGTGGAAGTTCAATTTCAATACCATTCAGCGCAGTTGAAGGCTTGGACATTTATTAATTTTTGGCCGAAACCGAAACCGATTTTTATTACTAATATAATGATGTAAAGTACCTAATGGTTCTGTTAATAATTCCTCTACTATTTTACCGTGTAATAGAAGACCACCCCAGCTCGGGTTTTTGCCATTGACCTCCCGTTTTATCAATAATTTTCTTTTGTTTCTTTTTCTTATATTTTAACTTCACATGGTTATTGGGTGTTCCCATAGATATCCGAGGCTTTTCAGAACTTGTTGTATGTGGTTGTGGGTGCCCTGAAAAAATTAAAATTATTAGATTGTTTTGAAATAAGTAAAAACGGACTTCAAACTTCATAATATTTTACACTGTTTTTAAGTTTTGCGAGTCATTGCCGGTCGGTTCACTTGTCACCCTGTCGTTCACAGTGTTGACGACCGCAACTTTTTATTTCCGATCGTAGGTACCTATACATATACCTAAAGATACATATACCTATACATATACCTATAGGTACATATACCTATACATATACCTACAGGTACATATACCTATAGGTACATACCCATCTAGTACAGAAGTCAGAATACAAAAAAAGGGATTGAAAGACATATACATACACATATACATTGAAAGACATAGGTACATTGGGATACAGATTACAAAAATGCTGTATATTTATTAGTTTACCATAGTTTTTTATAACTAATAAGCATAATAACATGTATCTTAACAGAAAATCAAATATAGACATATTTTACTGCAATCAAAATAATACTGGTTGAGTAAATGTCAAATAAAAGTGAACTATTCTGTAACATAGATGAATCATATAATTTACAAATACTACAAAAACTAACAAATCACCCTGTGTAAGCCGTAAAGCCCTTATTCGCCTCTTACGACACCCACAGGTAGAGTTGGGGTGGTGCAAAATCTAAGCCAGCACCACACGGCTCTAAGCCAGCACCACACGGCTCTAAGCCAGCACCACACGGCTCTAAGCCAGCACCACACGGCTCTAAGCCAGCACCACACGGCTCTAAGCCAGCACCACACGGCTCTAAGCCAGCACCACACGGCCGAAAAGCCAAATTTGTTGCATTTATTGAAGACCAAATAAATAGTAATACGAAACCTATGCTAACGAACAAAGAAATATATAAGCATTAAGACAAATTCATAAGGGACGCTCAAATTGAGCTACAATTTGAGCGTCCCTTATGAATTTGTACTGATGATGATGAGTCAAATGTTGAGCACAGCAGGCAATCTCAACGTACGTTGAGATTGCCTGCTGTGCTCAACATTTGACAAGAAGCAAAGAAAGTACATTAAATACAGAATGTACACTAACACTAGCCAGCCAGGTGCGCAGGACTAGCCAGCCTGGTGCGCAGGACTAGCCAGCCAGGTGCGCAGGACTAGCCAGCCTGGTGCACAGGACATTATTATAGTGCACAAGAGTGTGCGCAAATACAGGCGCACTCACTATTCCCCACTCACTTAACCCGTTCGGACGGCATGCGGCAGACCGACACAACCGTGGAGAGTTTAGGCGCAGGACCAACGGCTTATCTTGCTTTCCGAGGCACGAGGGTTCACCGCCAACTGCCTGACTCTGGGACATACATATTATACTAATCCATCGGGAATCAATTTTAATGGGATTTTTGCTTGGGATTATTTTCAATTGGGTCGGGTATGTATAATAATCATCATATAAACGGTCAGCAAATTATAGAGGTTCTAGTCAGCCTAAAAATGTATTCTTTGCCACCAGAAAATGTGAAAAATATTATTATTTATTTATTTTTTGTACCTACCTACCTATTTGTAAATGTATTTTTAGCAGAATATCTTTGTCTTACTACCTAATGATATTTCATTGATTTTTAAAGTTGACAGAAATTAATGTAATTATGACGATTTAGGTATGATAATGATTTGCTTTCACAAATACTAGATTGGTTCACCGCCAATTACCTCTTATTTGTTGCTTTGAAAAATCCTGACATCCTGTTTCCCATATTTTTAACTTTCTTAATATATAAAGGAACAATCGATTTTCTGCTTACAACGCCCAACCCCAACCGCTGAAGCTAGAAAGCTGAAATATTAAGGGTAGGTACCTACTAATACACAAGCTTCTGATAAGAAGGGATTTTTGAAAATTCCACCCCTAATGTGTTAAAAGGGGGTTAGAAGTTTTTTGGTGTTTTTGTAACTCAATTATCAGTGGCCCGATTTGATTGAAATTTACAAAGAATACTATAAATATAAAGTTATTGAACACGATTTTCAGAATTTTTCATAATTTTCCTGATCATGGGTTTAATAGGGTTATTAAATTTTGAGGGTCGTAGTTTGGCTCCGAATTGAAATGACTATAACTTTTTAATTTTTAATGCTATTAAATTTTATGTGTATATAAATAATCACAATAAATAAAAATACGTGTTTCAGGAGTTCGATTTGCTTGAAAGTCACAGACAAATACAAAACTATTGAATACGTGTTTCAGGATTTCTCAAATTGTTGAGTTTATGAAAAATTCAGATTCGTTCTTTGTTAAAGAATTGAAATAATGCTCGACAATTCACACAGCATTATCTAGCCCCAAGCTAAGCAGAGCTTGTGGCAAGATAACTGATATATAAAATATATCTATACTATAATAGGTACAATACACATACATATGTAGATATTTTTTATTATCCAAAATAAACGGCCAGAACACCCTGAACAAATGTCTGCAGATCGTATAATGTGCTATTCCAGACTACCTACCTATCTCTGTGCCAAATTTCATCCAGAACCGTTCAGTAGTTTTTGGGTGAAAAATTAAGAAACATTATATCCATGTAGGTACATTCTTACAAACTTTTGCGTTTATAATATTAATAGGATGTGATGGTGTGCTTGGTCTATATTTTACTGTTAGGTAAATACAAGTACTTACCTAACAGTAAAATATAAAGTAAGTAGTATTTTAGTAAAATATTTTGACTGATACAAAAAATAATTACAACTAATATTTACACTTACCAACATCTATTTTCTAAAAATCTAAGCCGTCATTAGATGGCAGAGTGCCCAGAATGCTGGCAGCATTGCCACGTAGAATGGCAATGCTAATTCGTTGCTAATTTGCCAATTCGGCGGAGAGCTAATGCTGTAATAAAAGATCAAAACCGTAGCGCAGGAACTAGAAATATGCCATAATTACATTATTCCGTTTCATCAAAAAGTTAAAGGCCGGTTTAAGTTTAACTCCGACTGTGGGAAGACAGATGTTCAACCCAGACCATGAGAAGACAGATGTTCAACCCAGACCATGAGAAGACATTGGTTCAATATCTTATGAAATGTTCATCGATTAGCTGACGACCGATGTGGCGCGGTGGGCGAAGGTCTACCTGCGACGCAGAAGGTTGCGGGTTCGATTCCCGCCTCGGGACAAATGTGTGTACGATCTGCAGACATTTGTTCGTGTGCGAGTAGACTCGCAGTTGCCGGTTTTATTCTATTCAAAAGAAACCTCGAATCAAAATCGGAAGGACCTAATCTGTAACATCTTATGTAGGTAAATCAAAAACCGAACATGAACTTCCTCTTTTTGCGTTCATACGACACGACATCGACACTGACGTTCATACGACACGGCATCGACACTGACCGAAAACGGATCGCAAAACAGGACCTAATGTTTCAAGCGCTTAAACGACGCGACGCTACTATAAGGTATTAAACTAGTTCAATCTTATCTTTCATAGTTAGTGTATGGTAAAATAAGACCTGTGGAAGGAAACCTTTCCTTCCACCAAATCATCTGATTTGATGGAGAACCAGTAGGTAAGGTAGAATACCTAGCATGATCTACACATGCCTTCGCAATTTTTTTGCTTATTTTACATCTTCAGAGAAAACCGGCCGTTACGCTAGCACATTCATAAGTACCAATTATTCCTCTTTGCTTTTTTCTATCCACTGGATTCTTCAAGACGACATAGTTCTTGCAGTTTCCATCATACAGCACTTGCAGGTCGTTGTCTTCGATCTGGGCGGTGCGGAATTCGCAGGCGGTCCTGTAGGTTTCCCCGTTGGTGGCGCACACGGGCGCGAGCGGACAGTTTTTGTAAGCCAGCACCAGCACTGCCGGCGCCGAGCTGATGAGGTACACCGTCGCCAATACTAAACCTGGAATAGGTTATATCTTACGAATTACATTTACAATACTATTTGGTGTTCTGTTCTGTGTTGAAATGAAAAACTAAACTCATAATTAAAATAACTATCTATGTATTGTATTCAATCAAATAACTACTTAGTATTAGTACAAAAACACAAGCTCTGCTTAGCTTGAAGCTAGATCATGTTCGGTGGATTAAAAAAATACAAAACTATTTGCCGAAATTTAATTATAATTAAATATTTTGTGCTTCATATTACAGTAGGTACCTATGTATATTATAAATAATTATACATAATATACAAATTCCACGGGAATTTGATGTTTTACCAGCACAAAAAGCCTATGTTACTCTCCATCCTTTTAACTAACTCTATGCCAAAAATCAATTCAAATGGTCGCTTAGTTAAGGCGTGAAGGATGTTGAGCAAGGTTCAGTCAGACACGAGCCTATGAGATAATGAAACATCTCTCCTGAGTTTATCAGACACAAACTGTACGGTGAAACCGCACTATTCTCTCGCGTCAGCATTTTTACCTTATTGTAGCAATCAACGCGCGCGCTCTCATCAGTACATGTTAGCCTTTCATACCGGGCGCGTGTCTCATATCATTATCATCATTAGCTCGTAGAGTTGTGGAATAAAATCCATTTATCATATATCAACATCTTATCATTTCTAAGGGTGTAAGACCTTACATCTTTATGGTCCTTCGAGCCGGATCTGAACCAGCGACCTATGGTATGGACCAAAGCATCCCCGCGTTACATTAGTAGTTTTATTTTATTATATTAGTGCACAATAATGAAGCTTAGAGATGATCAAGGAAAGTAGTATTACCCGTAGGTAGATAAATAGAGATCAAGGGGTGAAACTACGATTCAGTGCCGATCATTTGGGTTGTGGGCACATAGTGAATGCACAGGATGCGCATGCGACGCAGAATATTACACTTATTTGTGTTTTTTGTAAGTAGGTAAATTTATTCTATACTTGTAATTTGGAATTATTTATTAAGTATTACGCCTACGCCCATGCCTGGCTACAGTACGGCATAGTTCTATGGGGAAACAGCACTGACAATAATAAAGTCTTTATTTTACAAAAAAGATGTATAAGAATAATATTTAATATTGATACAATGGTTATTTGCAGGGAATATTTCAAAGAAGGAAAGATCTTACCTTTTATATGTATTTATATATTAGAAACATGTTTATTTGTGAAAAAGAATAACCACTTATTCGACACCCATTCTCGCCCACAAAACCTAAGACCACATAATAAACTATCAATACCCTTCTCTAGACTTCACATGTATCATTCAGGCCCACATGCCATGTGTGTAAAAATATACAACAATCTTTCTAAAACTATTCAAGAAGAAGATAATTTACACCGGTTTAAAAGCAAATTGAAGCGTTTTCTACTAGAAAAATGCTTTTATAGCCTTGAAGAATATTTTGAAAAAACAAATAGAACAGATCCAACAAATTGATGTTCCTTGATCTCTCCCTCTAATTTTAATTAAATTAAATTTAATTGAATTTTGTTTTATATAGGTATATTATTAAGATTTAGTACTATAAGTATAATTTTGTTTCTCTACATATACTTCTTTAGAAGTAAATGGAATAAGTAGGTACCTAAAGTTCACTATAATTTACTTCATATGTAAAAGTTTAGTTTAGTTAAGTGTATGATTATCTGTACATAGCCACCTAGCACTTACATTTATATTGCCGTGCCCTTGCAGGGTGCATGCTGGACTTTTTTATTTTTATAAGACCTATTGTACACATGCAAGCAATAAATCTTTGAGTTTGAGTTTGGAACCCGGTTTCCTTAATACCAGCACCAGCCTCCCTAGCACGGGGATTATTGTCTATGGTAGAATAGACAATAATGACATTGCATCACCATACATCGCGTACATTATTGAAGTTGAAGAAATGCATTTCAAATAATTTACGCGATCGATGACGTAATTTTTCTCTATTCTACCCTAGACAACAATCCCTGTGCTAGGGGATCTGAGCCCCGAATATTTTTTGTAATTTTTTTTAATTATTTTAGCTAGGTAATAGTTATAATTTTATTATTCGTTCTACTAAAAAAAAAACGTTTTTAAGTACTTATTTAAAGCCACTTTTCGAGATGACTAGTCGTAGTAGTAGTAGTTAGTAGTTTTGTTAAAATACTGTTACGAGCGTGGAGTTCGGGTTTAATAGAAAAATGCACTAATTAATCCACTAATTAAAACAAACACTTTACTACAAATTTAACACAGAACTAACACAAACTGTACTTGAAAAATCCACTAGTCACACTAAGCTGTAAGCACTTAAACAATACAATCCTTCTTCCGAGTATCACTTTGAACGCACTGTATCACACTCACTACACAACTCACTGTATCGCGGTTAAAACTGAACTCACTGTATCGCGGTTACCACTGAACAAAGATCCTAGGATCCTCAATGATATTATAATATAAATATCATTGAGGATCCTACGTTCCCACTGAACTAACTCCGTGCTTTTTTTTTAGTTTCGAAAGGACTATTATGCTGTTGACCGCAGATGGCCATGACAACGTTACCGGACGTTCGGCGGGCGCGGAAGGCGCCTCGCCAGACTAACTCCGTGCCGGCCGGCAGTCAGTCGCCTTTTATACTCCGAAGAACTTTCTCGAACGTTCTCGTCCATTGCTGTCTCCAAAGGACTCATCACGAACTTTCCCGAATAGCTATCTCTTTCTGATGGTGCTATCTTTGTCACTGATGACGTCTCGAATGTTCTGAGTATAGCTATCTCTTTCTAATGGTGCTGTCCTTGTCACTGACGACGACGCGACGTCTCGAATGTTCTATGTTCTAGTCTCTATCTATCTCTTTCTAATAGTGCTCTCTTTCACTCCTATTGCAAAGAATGATGGCAAGAATTTTGAGCTATCATGGGCATCGATCGCATGGGTATCAATCGATAGCTCTGAAAATTCTGAATAAAACTGTATATTTTGTTTTTTAAGTTTTGTTCCATGAAAAATTAAATTAATTTTTGAAAATGTGAATAAATCGCAATTTGGGCGAAGCTATGGTGATGAAAACTTGTAGAATCCGCCATTTTGTTTTTGACGTTGACAGTGCATGTTCACTTGACATCAATCAAGAAAAATGTCAAACGAAAAACCAAAACAAACAAAAAATACGCTAGATTGCTCTCTTTTCTACTAATGCGAAAATAAGGCAATTTGTTGTGTTGTATGATCATTTTGTAGATTTTTGCTGGCCTGGCCTGATTTCGGTGTACCTTTATGTTTATTTGATAAGTAGAGATTCTTTTCGTTGGCATAAATGGACCTGTAGGTTTATGAACCCAAGTGATAGGGTAGGTACCTAGGTACCGTACCTGCGTAAGTAAAACATTATTTAGCATTGTCACACAAAAGGTGATATCTGAATTCACACCATTCTAGTCCTATGCTGGTTATTGTTTCTGTAATATGATGTTATAATATGAGTAGGTATAAAATAACCACCAATGCTGGCTGCCACGATGTCAGTTAGTTAGGTCAATGCAAATCAGAAAACAAGGTAGGTAACTAAATAACCCACTGTCACCAACAACAATTGGTAAATACCAGGGGGGTCTGATTTCTTCCATCCACGACTTATTCCAATGTTGGATTCTGACCTACCTACTCGTATATAGGTATTGTATGTTGTCTACCTCCAAAGCAACATAAACTCTTGAAGTCTTAATAAATATGAGAATAAGAGGCAGCAAACACGATTTTAAACTAGATTACCTATATTGCTGGTTATTAGAATAAAATAACTTCCTATAAATAGGTAGGTAGGGACCTACAATGCTACAAGGTGTTGTATGTAGCTTGAATTGAATTTTTCAGTAGATTCGAGATCGTAGATATTTATATTGGGAAAAATATTTAGCCCTTATATATATATATTCTAATTTACCTTAAATTAGAAAGTAACTACATCTCACATCAGAACATAAAATAATTATTATGAAGGTAATTAGGAGATTTTATGATACAACTTCTCACCATAAAATATCATAGCATCCTGCAACTATTTTTAATGGCTTTAACAAAATCCACAGCCCTTAAACGATAACTATTATTTCTATAATCATTATCAGCCTGAAAGCTTCTCCGTTAGAAACATGTGCACCTACTGTAACTGAGTTCTAAGAAGAAAATAGTTTTTTCTGGTTAAATTCTACACCAAAATGAAAGTCTGTAGAGAAAAGTAGATTATCACAAGTGTCACGTGATTTAAACAACAACAACAACAAAATAAATGTGATTACAGCATCTCTAATATTGCTAAAATTAATGTTCTGTGTTAAGGTTCATAATCCCGTAGTTCAGGACCTGCTGTTAAACACATAAAACCTAGCACTATTATTATATTGACTCCTATTTTATAAAGCCATTGGCACAGTCCATCCTTGCCTGCATCATCTGCCCCAGGTTGTCCTGGAGGAAGTTGTACATTTTTCTCGTTGGTAATTAAAGTGTTAGTATAATATAATATCTATGGAATGTTTTATGTGCCTGCTACCAACTATTCTCAATAAAACAATAAGTGTAAATTGTATATTATAATTATTATATCTAAGAGTAAAAAAAATAACATAGGTAGGTACTTTGTTATAAAAGTAATACACAACTCTTAAATAAATAAAACGGGAACATGTCTTCATCAGCCTATATAAGTCCACTGCTGGACATAGGCCTCCTCTAATGTACGCCATAGCGCCCTGTCTTCGGCTTGCCGCATCCAGCATCTGTCTTTTGCAAATCGTCATTCCACCTGGTCGGACGTCGTCCTATACTACGTTTGCCGAGTCGCGGTTTCCACTCAAGAACACGTTTAGGTATCGGTTCTCGGTTCTTCTCGAGATATGGCCAGCCCACTTCAGCTCTCTAATCTTTTGAGCTATGATAGATTAATAACCTTAGTCCTGTGTCGGATGTATTTGTTGCGAATCCTATCCTTCAGTGAAACTCCGAGCATAGCTCTCTCCATAGCTCGCTGGGCGACTTTAAACTGGTGGACCAGCTCTACCGTGAGTGTCCACGTCTCAGCTCCGTAGGTCATGCGGGGTAGGACGCATTGATTGAAAACTTTCGTTTTCAAGCATTGCGGTATGGATGACGAGAAGATATGTAAACTGAGACATGTCCAAGCATTCTCTGTTTTGAGCTAGGATTCTGTGCCAGATCCCCGAATGTACCACAGATTTTGTCGTTTTCCATTCTCTGTAAAAAGATTAGGTACCTATTAGAAAGTTATCTTAGTTCGATATCGATTGTTTCACACATGCTCAAATATAGGCACTTTTACAAGCTGGTACTTGGCCTTTCTGCCCAATGGAGAAAGGCGGGAATCGAACCCGCAACCTCCTGCGTCGCAGGTAGTCCTTCGCCAACCGCACCACAGAGGTTGTTCGTCTTTACCTTTAAGATTGAGGTGGACAAAAGAGATTACTTTATTTCCTAGTTTTACATAAGTAATCTGAGTTTTGTGCAGTCCTGTTAGGTATAAAGAAAATAAAGCACTGAGTTTTGAATGATGGGCATAGACAGGTAAGGTAGGTGTACTAAATAATGGATAAAATATTAGTGGTAGATTTGTAGGCACTTACTATACCTATATTGCTGTTATCCACTCGGAAATGATAAACTTCATCCTCTTCAAAAATAACACTGTTTGACTGTCTCACCAAACTCATGCTGCAGTTTCTACAGCGATTCATGTTTTCAATTATTCAATCAAAGACTTCGATTGAAAATAAAAAGCTCGGTAACTTCACGGAAAAAGTGGTTGACTTCACCGCCAAAATGTACTGTACAATTTTTATTTAGCCAATAGATCTACTACACTATTCTACCTTTCTCCTAAAACAAAGGAGGTTGGTTTTATTTCTTTCCCCTACCCTGAAACCAACCTACAGAATTGAAACCTTTTTTGTCACCCCGCCGCGCGCCGCCGCCGCCATTTGCAATGAAACGATAACAAGGAACAGAAATTATTCTGCCAATTTTCAAAAAAATATTTAATTTTTTCCAGAACAAACATGGAAAAAGTAAAAATGTAGGGTTCCTCAGAATTTTGAGATGAATCGAATGGTATATTTCATATCGTTTCCCAAATTTTTGGGACAAACCGTAAGGGAAACTTGCCATTGTTCTTTTGCCATATACTGAAAAGTTCTTCAAAGGGGTCCTGAAAACGCCTGAAAACGGGTTTTCAGGTTATTGCGTCATCGGATAGAGGGTGGCCTGAAACGGACTGAAAACATGTTTCAGGCGCCTGAAAACGACGGCAACATGGGTGAATTTTTGATTTTCCAGTATGTGATAGAGCTACTCCTGAAACGGTCCGAAATGACTTTTCAGCCTGCTGAAAACGCTTCTAAAGCACTGAAATTGCCTTCTGAAGTTTATGATCTAATCCACCGGCGTAACAATATTATAAAAACAAGTTGGGTCCCAAATAACCACCCCTTTTTACCTATTTGTGACATATGGATATGAACAAAAATATATATACCGTTTTTCAGAAAACGTGCTAATTGTTAAACCTTTAAAAAATTCTACCTTTTTAATGGACATTAAAAATACAAGTCGTTTGTAAACGGTGTTCGGTTTTTGTTGTTAATCTTTGTGACCATCGAGTTATGGATTCTAACTCGATGATGGTGACCATAAAAAAAGACATCACATTAGTGACAAATCTGCAGTGTGCCCTCTCCTATTTGCACGCCAGTAGTGGCAAAACGTGTAGGTCATAATTAATTTTATATTTTAACATAATTGCGCTCACGCCATGTTAATACTCATGTTTTAATCTTATTCTTGTGAAAAGTTTGAATAAGGTACACGCGTTTATAAATATAACTTTGACGTCGTCAAGTTTGAGCAAAGCCCGTCCCAAGCTTTTTGATTCTCTATCTAGATAATATGATATAGATAAAGTAGCAAAGATTAACTCACATTTTAACTCCATGCTGCTTGTTTTTGAAATTCATGGATAGGTACGTAGGTATACCTACCTAATTATGCAGCAACGGTTAATTTCATAGAGGTGCTAATTCATAATGAATTTCTTATGTAACTCTAGGCAATAATTTAAAATGACTTGTTTGTAGATTTCATGCATGACAAAACACTTACCTGCCTGATGTAGGGGAAGGTTGGGAAGCTTCGTACGCTTTTTGGTCTGACCCTTGTAAAATAAACACGAACAGCTATTTTAATATGAATCTAATTTAAGTTTAACTGACTATAAAAACAACGTATTTCTGATTTGATACATTTTCCAAAAAAAAATCGATTTTCCAAAAAGTATGCAACCCAGACGTGGGGTGATTTTGTACAACATTTTTCTTCTCGGGATTCATTATTTTGTAAGCTATTTCACCTGTTACAGTCACCTTTTAGGCATAACATACTGACCTGGTTTTATAATAATTAAATTCTTGATTTTAATTTTTCTACTGGTCCATGGGGTGCTTTCGTACAGTAGGTATAAAATAATTACAGTTTAAGTGTACGAAGGTACCCCAAACAGACCGATCATAAAAAAACTAAATAAAAAATAACCGATAAGGTAACCCCAAAACTATTGTTTGTATAACAATCATGGCATGTATTTACAAACTAAATAGACTAAAGTATTTTTTCTCATTCTATTAATACTTTCATGGCTGAAAACACAGAGTGGGATCTGCGAGTGCACGTGAACCGACGACGACGACGCGACGGCGCGGCGCGCCCCTGTGCGGGTCGCACCGCCGACGCTAGCAGCGATCGTGTTAAAACTTATTAATGGCGATGATGAAGAAGATGCATTCGAAGGAGAACCTAGAATTACATTTGAGTACCTAGCCCAAACAGATATTAACTGTTTCTGGCAAAATCTGCTACCGCACTACCATCATCTTAAAGATATATGAGCGGTAGTCCAGTATACAATTATGAACGCTTCAGCATGTTGGATAGTCAAAATATGACCACTGAACGAAGCTTCCCGGTGAACGAATCCTGCCCATCTTCCCCTAATGTCATGAAGTACTACATAAGTAGTTTTGTTTTTAGGGTTGCGTACCCAAAGGTTAAAACGGGACCCTATTACTAAGACTTCGCTGTCTGACTGTCCGTCTGTCACCAGGTTGTATCTAATAAACTGTGATAGTTAGATTGTTCAAATTTTCACACATGATGAACCCAATTTCTGTTGCCGCTATAGCAATAAATACTAAAAGACAGAATAAAATAAATATTTAAAGGGTTCCCATACAACAAACGTGAATTTAAGCCGTTTTTAGGGTTCGCCGCGATATAAATCAAACTTCTTAGTGAACGCAATCAAAAGTTACAGCCGTTTACGCCCATTTTTTATTTTTTTTAAGTTTAATACATGCACACAATAAGACCTAAATGGTAGGTACTTCCCGTTACCCTAGAATCATAAAATTTGGCAAGAAGCAAGGTCTTATACTCTTATAGCACATGTACATAAAGGGAAAAATAAAAACAACCGTAAATTTGTTGTAATTTACATGAAATAATAATAATAATTTATTTCAGGCAACACAAGACACTTACATACTCACAAAGTAATATAACTATGATACCATATGATAAATCCCTTAAATTCAATTTATTAACCATATAACATTATTACTTATAGGTATTGGCATGTCAAATAATGAATACTGCAGTACAAATATTTAATATCTGAGTTATAACCCTATTTATTGTTATTTAAGATGTTATTTATTAACGATTATTATATTTAACAGCAAGCGTTACTTACCTCTTATGAAATCCAAATTATTATTTTTGCATTATACAAATTATTATAAATTCACAAAATTACAAATCAAAGAATATTCTTTTATGGTATAAAATGGATTACATAGTAGAAAATTTCTTGTTTTTTTTTCAGTGAATTGCTAGAGAGGCATGTTGGTAAATTCTTTGTAAGGCGTGACTCGTGGTAGGTACTTCGGCACTAGGCCGGCACGGGTGACCCGATGCGGTCGGTGCGGGTGGCAGTATTATTTTATAATTTTATTATAATAAATTGTTATTCGTCGGTCGTGGCTTAGGTACTATATTTCTCACAAACACCGACATTAGACAGTTACTGTTATCAGTTACGCTAGCTTAAAAAGGTGCATTCCCATCACATACAAAAAAGATTCCCTATTACATCCAGCTAATAGGTAACTAGGTACATTGAAAAATTTATTCTCACAGGCTTCTCTGGGTGTCATTTATTCATAGTACCTAGTAGGTATGTACTACCTACCTATTTGGAGTTTTATCCACAGCGCGAAACTAGAAATTTTGCTCTATTTTTCAGTCTGGGTCATATATTTCTATTGATGAGATATTAAAACCCCATACCCTGATAACTACATTGTTTTTGAACTCTAACAATTCACATTAATTGTATTTCATAGATTTAACAAACCTAAAAAACGGTAGGTACCTAATCAGCATTTTCTGCACTTGTGCTAAGTAGGTACACTAAAAACCGTTAAAAATCCTCAGCAGTCGGATGGTCGGATAACGTAAAACGAAAACAATTACGAAAACTATAATAAAAAAATTACTTTGATCTAAGAAATAATGACCATTGTTGGTGTGTACCTTCGCTAGCATAACGATCAAGCTAGTACACACGACCGTTCTCAAAAATGGCGGGCTTACCTACCTATATGTAGTACGTAGTTTATTAAACTTCTTAGTTTATGATAGGTAGGTATAGGTAAGTAGCAATACCTCAGCAATACGCAAAAAAATAGAGTACCTAGTACCTACGATGAGCGTCCGAGCCATAGACTAGTAATTAAGTACCCATACTGTCCGAGCTGTGCAAAATTTCATAGTGATTAAACCATAGACATAGAATTTTTTCACTACGTTGAACAGAGATATTGAACAAAACTATGAAATAACATCCGAGCTGGAGTTAAACTGTACTAGCACTTTCATGGCTGAAAACACAGAGTGCGATATGCGGATCAGTATCGTGCCGGCGCGGCGGGGCGCGCCCCTGGCGGGTCGCACTGCTGACGCTAGCAGTGATCATGTTAAGGTAGCGTGCCCATTATAAAGCGCAATAGTTCTTATTATTAATATAGGTAGAGCCTCCACGAATAGTCCCTGCTCAACAGCCTCAACTCAAAAATGGCCGAAATCTTTTTATTGCAAAAATGCTTCATTAATTGGTCGCTTTATGCTATGGAAAAAAGACACCCGTGCTTTTATCAATAGATTTCACAGAAACTTACAAGCGACCAAAGGAATTTAGATACTAAAATGCTTAGAGCACTTAGAGCATTTATAAATGCTCTAAGCTAAAATGAACTTCACTGAACAAAGTCGTAATTTTTTTTTCTCAAGTATAACCCTTGGAAAAAAAATACGAGTTTGCATTTTCATTTATTTTTGCCTCATGTCAATGTCACTAGTGTCAGTTATTGAACTGTCGTCTGCGACGGTGATTGATTTGTTTGTTTGATTGATTAGTGAAGGAAGTTTTCAAGTTTACAAGTTGTGAGATCTTGTGTTGTGTTGATTTCTATTAGTTATCAAAATGCCTTACTGGTATTACGACAAGAAAGATCTGCAGAATACGCCTTCGTTCCGCGATGTGATACCTACAGATACGGAAAATCGTTACAGGAAGGAAGGGGCCAGGTTCATTATTGATACTGGCTCGAAGATGGATTTAGGTTATAACACTGTTGCTACTGGAGTTGTTTATTTCCATCGTTTTTACATGTTCCACTCATTTAAGACATTCCCGAGGTATATAACTGCTTGCTGCTGCCTATTCTTAGCAGGTAAAGTAGAAGAAACACCAAAGAAGTGTAAAGATATAATAAAAGTAGCAAAGTCTTTGCTGACAGAACAGAAGTTTGCAACATTTTTTGGTGAGGATCCAAAAGAAGAAGTCATGACTTTAGAGAGAATCCTGCTGCAGACGATAAAGTTCGACTTGCAGGTGGAACACCCCTACGGATACTTGTTGAAGTATGCCAAGTGTTTGAAGGGAGACAAAGCTAAGTTGCAAAAAATGGTGCAAATGGCTTGGACCTTTGTAAATGACAGGTTAGTATGATCTTATAAATCTATCCTACGAATAGTATAAACACTAAAGTTTGTGCAGTTGTGAAGATGTGCAATGGAGCAAGCTGGAATTTTTCAGACTTAAATCTAGACCAGAAATAAAGTATAGGCTAATTTTTATTAAAAAACAGCGGGAAGAAGCTAACTATCGATAAGTCAATGAGACATGGCAATATCACTGAATATGCTGTAACATTATGCTATTATATTAAATCACTAACTCAAGATCAAAATGCTTTATTTTCTCATGACCATACATGACTTTAAATATTTAAAATTAAATTACATGATTAATACTATCTCACTATGAAGTAAAGTGGCTCCAGTGTGGCTGTTGGGATTCCTTATGCAGACATACTGTTGCAGACAGATCAGTGTGACAGTGTAATCTCTGGGCATCATTTGTTCCTAAAGCAATACCCCACCCCTGTTACAGTTTATGCACAACACTATGTTTGCAATGGGAGCCTGAAGTCATAGCTGTGGCGCTGATGTTCCTGGCGGGGAAACTGAGCAAGTTCGAGGTGGTCGACTGGAATGGACGTGGGCCCAAGCACACTGCCTGGTGGGACATGTTTGTGGAAGATATCACTATGGAACTGCTAGAGGATATTTGCCATCAGGTGAGCAAAACATCAATAAAACTTAAACCAAAGGGTTTTTTTTTTGTTTAAACCCCCTTTTAACCAGTGGCCCGGTTAGCTTAACAAACACCACAAAATTTCATGATTTTTTTTTATTTACTTAACACTTGTATATGTCTATACTCACTCACGCATGCCCGGCATCGGGATTATGGGCATTACCCCCCAGAAGATAAAAGCCAATGAGGCGCTTTTCAACAGTGGATCAATATAGGCTGGTGAGGTGATTATGCCTGTTATTTAAAACACTGTTTTTAATTTGTAATTTATGAGAAAAAATCTCATTATCTTGCTAACTAATTTGCTAATCAGCGGAACAAAACATTGCAATCCTGGCTCACTGCTCTCATCATTATTTCTATTGCTTATCTGCTACTTTATTTCTTCTACTTTTGACTGAATACCTCATTTGGCATTCTGATCACTTGGGAATTGATTTATCAAATTATCTACGGTTCTATTCTAAGTAATTTAAAGATGTCTTGGGTGACATATTTTTTTACTGAATGTACAATGAAATCAGAGGCTTTTTGAAATAGGCTAATAATCAGCTTCCAATTATTATTTTTTCGTTCTGTGTAATTTTTAACACGATCACTGCTAGCGTCGGCGGTGCGACCCGTAGGGGCGCGCAGTCGCTACACGGAGTTGCAGATCGCACTCTGTGTTTTCAGCTATGAAAGTGTTAAAAGATGATCAACGAAAATAAACCACACCAAGAGAAGCGGGCCCCGGTTGTTTTTAATATAACACGCAATGTATTTCTAAAAAAAGTATGTCAATAAAGTGCTTTATACCCGCAGGTGCTGGACTTGTACTCGCCGCAGCCGCAGAGCTCCGGCGGCGAGTCGCCGCCGCTGCCCGCCACCACAAAGCTTCCAAAAAACGACAAGCCCCTGCTCTCCAATACACCGCCAGCTTCCGTATCACCTATCGCCCCCGTCGCTAAGCCGATCGCGACACCAATCAAGAATGGATCTGACAAGCTAGAGCCTCCCAAGGTCGAGCCTCCACTCAGATATAATTACCCTCCCTACCCGCAGATGCCTTACCCTGTGTATTCTGCGCCTCCTCCTAACCACACGGGCATTCCTCCACCGCCGAGGTTGCCGCTGTCGGGTCCACCTCCCCCCCACGGGGGCCTGTACTCGGAGCCCCCGCCGGGACCTCCGTCCCGCTTCCCCCCGGTCAACGTGCCCCCTCCGAACTACTTCCCCCCACCACCCGGCCCACCGCCGCGCCCCTACTATCCGCCCCCTTAGTGTTAACCATTAGATAGACTAATATGTAATTTTTTACTGAAATATTATTTGATAGAATTATATGTTGGTATGATTTTATAGTTACCTACCTAGGTATCTAGGCCATTCAACTAGGAATGCTTCGCTAGCAAGCAATAACACGACGAAGTAAACATAATTTAGAATTTATTGTCAGTACATTGCATTCCAAAAACACACAAAAATATCTGGCATAAATATTTCACACAGAAAATACAAACATTAAAAACATAAATGAAAATACTGATTTTTATCCCTTGACTAAAAGAGGGGTATGTGTTTTAAGTCTGTGTCATGCTTTTAAATAATTGTAGAAGTACATCGCTTATGTAAGACCATTAG
This sequence comes from Eupithecia vulgata, assembly GCA_946478455.1. NCBI lineage: Eukaryota > Metazoa > Arthropoda > Insecta > Lepidoptera > Geometridae > Eupithecia > Eupithecia vulgata. Next base: position 1,071,551 of record OX297869.1, on the reverse strand, counting down.
AACACATCTGTAAAGTTAGAGTACAAATGCAGGAGTTGTGTGCAAATGAATAGAAACAATCTGTAGCTGCCTTTCGACTAGATAGGTGCAAGTACGTAAATGTGAACACAATGCACCTGGAGTACTACTATGGTACATACAACACATTTTATGTCACTAACGGTTAACTTTCAAAGTTAAATGAGCTTAGTGATAGATATTGTATAAAATAATTCTTAACTACAAAGGCACATGATGTATATCAGATCGCAAGTAATCTCCGATTTAAGGCACATGATTATCACTTAAAAACTACAAAATTTAAAATACAATATCAAAAATTATACAAGAATACATTGAGGCACATTTTGAGTTATTTCTAAAAATACAAATTATATTTTTCATGCGTCATAAATTAATTCATTAAAATATTCATATAAGTATAATGTATCATACAATTAGGAATAAAAATATAAAATCAATGACTCGACAAGGTGGTATATCCACTCCGTCAGATTAAATCTCAATTCAATTCCATAGTCAAAACAACATTCATTATAACATTTAAAAAAAAATTAATACATTGGGATCAGCTGTAACCGGCAGTTGGTGAAGTCAAACCTAATAAAATATTGGTTCAACCATTCTTCATAAACATTTTAGCACATAATAACAATTAGGGATGTCCAAAAGCAATATCAAGGATTTTTTATTGGTATCAATTCAGATGTCGCATGTCGCCGAAACGAACTAATATGACAGCACATAAAGATGGCATCCTTTTAATTTCGATTGTTATGAAAGAGACGATGGCACAATTTCAGTGATGTCAATTCTCAGAAGAACTATCATATGGAACTGCCGTATTGTTCAATTTGACACGGAAGCAATAATGGACTACCAGTCTCTTTCTCACAACAGTGGTTTTACGTTAGGAAAAAGCATACACACTCTTTTTATCAGCGCCCTCTTCCTGATTTTGATGTACTTTTGCTGTCACGGACGCCATTTTATTCTACGGTTTTGTTTACATGTGAGGAGATGTCATTGTGAGATTTTTATGTTTTCCCCGTGTTTTCGACTTATTTATTAAGCAAAACTGTGATATAAATTGAAAATCATATAGAAGAGGTACCGTGAAGTGTTCTGTAGCAGGCTGTGGCCTATGCCAAAGCAAAAACAGGCCGAATCTAACCATAATCCGCCATGTTTATCAACCGATTTGTTTACTTAGGTATCCAGGAAAAGTACATGCTTATGGCAGTTCTGTATGATAGTTCTTCTGAGTGTCAATTAGCTAAGTTAAAATTTTGGCGACATTTGAATTGACACTATTGTTAACCCATATTTGCCAATGAAGCTCGAAACGACCTGCAAATTTAAAAAAACATATTAATCAGAGCTGACAGCTGTCTCAAAGCTAAATAGTGTTATTAAAATACATTAGATTAGTGTTGGTTACAGTTAACACGGTCGAGTTTTCTTTCTGAACTTTTAGCAAGCTTAACATTTATCTTTATAATGTATCCATCCAGTTAGTTCCAAAGTAGTATAAAACTGTACAACAAATTCAGATCTATCAAAATCATCATGCATTGATTCATTCATGATGATAATGTCCTAGTAGCTGAACTGCAGCCAGGGCGGCCAGTCTTTAAGGAAACTAGCCTTGGGCGATGAACATATTATAGTGCACAAGTGTGTGCTCAAACACAGGTGCACTCAGTCATTATCCTAATCCGATGGGACGACAGGGCGACCCGACCGAGGAGGTCGGGCCAGTTATGAACCATACTTCATTATTGAATGTCTAGTCAATAATTCCTAAATAAGTCGGGACTGCTTCAAGTACTGAAGCAGCAGTTGGTGTATGAATTTGTACTGGTGCACGTTCTGGATGAGATTCGCGCGCTGTTGGTGCAGCAGGCTGATCGTGCGCGGGATGTCCAGCTCCTGGGGAACGATAATAGCATCGGGTAAAAAGGGCTGATGTACAACAAACGGAATGGGTCGTATCCATTGTACCAGGGAGCTTCATACAAAGAATAATAACATTCGGTATTGATCCATTAGCTCAACCTTCGCAGTGTGTAGTAGTGAGTACTAGGTAATATTACCTGGTTGTTGTCCAGTATGTCGTGTAAGAGGTGCGCCGCCAGCGCAGTCCCGGCGCCCACGCCGCGCTCGCAGCACAGCGCCAGCACGTCGCCATAGCCCGCCCAGCCCGCGCCGCCCTCCGCCCCGCTCGACGCTCGGAGACTGTTTAGCTCGCAGAGGAAACCTGAAGTTAGCAGTCGTTAATATAAACTTTAGTCCACTTAAATCACTTATGTTATGACGTTATCACAATACATAATAATAACATAATACAGTCTCATGCATGACATACGGATTGCTAGTTTGGGGTAATGCATAAGGTCAATTTAGGACTTAAACCGAGAGATTCTTATTGAAATCTCTTCTCTGATTTAAGTATACTAACATTCACAGGACAATTAATACCGCAATCCCTTATCTACGTTAAAACTTGGAAAAATAATGAGCATATTTGGCCCAACTCTTTTCTTAGCCATGATAAATGACTTGTCCCAGGTACTTAACGCATGTGACTGTCTTATGTTTGCTGACGATCTAAGATCTACCTCTTGATTGGTCAGGCCTCTGAGTGGATGGCGATGCAGAAGGACACAGACTGATGAGAGCTTTCACTCTCCCAAGTGTAAGGTCATCACCTTTTCTATATAAACTGCAATAACCTTTAGCACCGCCATAGACGTCAGACGGTGACGTCTTGGATAGAGTTAGCGACTTTCTAAGGCTCGTGTTGGAGTCACGTCTTGACTTTCGCAAGCATGTAATTTCTCTGTGTAAGAATGCGAAAATTTTAGGGTGCATAATGAGAACCTCTGATCAATTCGTAGACTCTAGGGCACCCTAGAGTCTACGAATTGATCATGTTGTATAATGCTGTTGTTTGCAGTAATCTAGAGTATAGCGCCATAGTGTGGGAACCGCGTGAAGCAAAATATACATTGATGTTGGGAAGAATACAGGTTAATGTTGCAAGTACTATATAATAGGCAACATTATCTATCCATTTCTTTATCTATCTCTATTTGTATCTGGAATGGTAGCTTCCAGAATAACTCCGATTCCGAAGACCTCAAACAGGCTTGCCGTTGATGAACACAGACCTATAGCAATACTGTCTACCGCTAAAACATAAGAAAATATCCTGATATACACGCAAGTAGAAAGATATCTGAATACACAGCATGGTTTCAGAAGCCGCAGGTCAGTGAATACCAAAGAAGCAACTTGATAGGGTCAACAATGACATACTGTTGTCGAAACTTATATACTACACTACTACGCGCCATAGGCTTCGCTCCTGGCCTATTTCAACTTATAGCGGACTATATATCTACGCGACCGACAACAGTATGTCAGGCTTGGAATCTACGAGTCTAGACCCTATCATACACGCTCCGGAGTAAGTCAGGGTTCAGTACTAGAACTCCTGCTCTTTTTGCTGATGGTGAATGATCTACCTGTCTCCGTAAAATTTGCAAAGTGCCTTCTTTACGCGGACGATCTTATGTTATACTCCACCATTGAGTCTCTGGAGGATTGCTTGGCTCTACAGGGGGACATTGATGCTGTGTGTCAATGGGGCATTACCAATAAAATGGAATTTAATATCAAGAAGTGCTCAGTAATGTAATGACCTTGTTGGATGGGTGCGTCACCTAATTATCTTTGACTGAAGAATACATGATGATGTTATTTCTCGATCAACCACTGTCAAGGACTTGGGTGTCACATTTGACCAGAGGCTTACTTTCCATGATCATATTACTATATAGTTGCCAGGGAATCCTTCCAGAGACTTGGATGCTCGCGACTTTCAGAGCGAGCATGTTTTACGGCTGCTGTTTTCTGATTTGGTTCGAAGTAGGCTAGAGTCAAGCTCTTGTATATGGAATCCATATGAATCCACCTACGCGCTCCTATTGGAGAAAGTATAGAAAGCGCTCCTAAGATTCCTGTACAAACATTTATGTACCCGACGAAATTCCTTCTTGGATTTCTTGGCTTTAATTCTCTCCAAGCGCGGAGAGCGCATGATCAGCTGACAACTATTGCAAAGTGTTTCGTGGTACTTTGGAGGCGCTTGATTTGGCGAATGAGTCACTTCGACTCTATGTACCCGAAAACTGCCTACGGGGCAGGAGACAGACTCTTTGCTCCACCACCGTGCCGCACGGTTGCGCGCGCCCGGTCCCCCATACCTAGGACCCTCGAAACAGACTCCTGGTAGCCTTCCCGGATACCGATATATTCGCGGACGAGTGGATAACTCAGATGCGTCTATTATCTGACTTTTTGTGAATGTGATTTTTGACTAACATTTAATTCTTAATTTGATATTGTGTAAATCTGTAATAACTTTAATCTTATATAATTCTCATGTTAATTTAATTTAAGTTTGATTAATAAGTATTTAATTTCTGATTAATTTTTGAATTTTAATTTACTTAATCTAACTATATTTTTATATTAAAACCTACTGTAATTAGTATAATTTGGCTTAGGGTCGTTCTAATTACACAAATAAATAAATAAATAAGGTTGTTGCAGACACTCACCAAGGAAGCTATCCACGTCTGCCGGCAAGGTCTGGTTGTTGGGCCACCGGGCGTAGTGTAAGAACCAGATAGATCTGCCTTCCCCCCGAGCGCCCCCCGCTCGCCTCACCAACACCCGCGAGCAGGTGCCCCAAGATGTTGCTGCGCTGTTGGATGTTGTCACTGAAAACTAAGGCGAGACAATGATGGACGTTGTTTTTTTTGTAGATATGTATATTCTATAGCTCTATTGTCATTGCTGAGGTACATAGACTAATGCTTGATACCTAAACTACCATTTCATTAATTGGTATGGTGTTTGGTTAGTGGTCAAGGAAACTCACTTGTGTTATGGTATGGACCTTATTCACAAGACACACTAAACTTTTAATTGAAACTACTGATGCCAACCGATGGTAAAATGGTAATGGCGGTATTGGTTTGCACTCGCGACGGACCATCGCAGACTGCTACTTTGGGTAGTCGCGAGCAAATTCGCATTCAATAGCAAGCGCAGTCGGTTTACCCGAACAAATCTGGAAATAGTATCATTAATGTTTAACCCTTCGGCTCGTGTAAATTTGTGCTTGGAAGAAGTCGCAAGATGCTTTTTTTTTGCGATTTCTCGATAGCATTCGGTTGTGTTTACCACGAAACAGGAAAAGCTTTTCGGGATCTGTAGTAACAATAGGTGTACCGCAGGGGACTATCCTGGGCCTTTCCTATTTTTAGTTTACATTAAAGACTTTGCTCATCATGTTAAGTTTAACCACGAGTCGATGTTGTTTGCTGTATATGCGGCGGGCCGGTCGCCGGTCGCCAGTAGTAACTACAAAACTCAAACTAAATAACTTTATTTCTTTAGGCTCACAAAATAAGCACTTAGATAAGTCAAATTTAATTCATAAAAAGCTGTGTAGTCATTACTATCAAAATATAATAAATATTGATTTTATTCGCTTCAGTTTTTTGTCCAACTGTAAGAACGTACCTTGCCGTATTCTCTGGTGGCGCCCGGCGGCGGCAGAAAGGCGGGCCGGTCGCCGCCCACAGCCGCCAGTAGCCGCGCGCCCACCTGCCACACGCACTCCCAGGGCCCTGCGCCCGCTTCGCCACTGCAAGCCGCCGCTGGCGTCGCCATAACTACGTAGAACCGTTGGGTGCTCCCTACAGTCATCTAGAAAAGGCCAAAAACTACTTTGGGTTACAGAGTCACATGGTTAGGTAAGTAAATTATTGATACACATTGGTGTATGACGACTATTGTCTCGTTGATGAAATCCTAGTATTTGGACGAAGAGGAATCACGACATGCTACACAGTAGAAGCCATGTTTCTAGTGGCACCTTGGCCTAGATGATTTATTTATTTATTTTACAGTACACATATTTACATTGCCATTACAATGCAGCACCAAAGCGACAAAGAAATATAAAAAAAAACTACATATACACAGTCATGATGGCAAGACGGATCTTGATGTAAAACTCACGGTAATATGCGACGCATTGATATACCCGTGAGGGTTGGATGGCGTGGGGGTGAGTTTGACCCTGTTGTCCTCATACGGCAGGTGATCGATGCTGAACCCGTTCAACGCCGCGTACTGAGGAAGCAATGCTGTGCGGATTTCTCCCCCGCTGTCCCTGCCTTTGGGTATCTGCTCGAAGGCGAACGGCAGCGCTTCGTCGGACATCTTGCGTTCTAGGATTTGGCACTGGAAGAGACATTTTGGAGTTATGAAATTGTTGAGGGCTCAAATTTTAATTGGGCCCTTCGGAGCAATCTTGATATAATTTGAGATAATTTTTGGCTGTTAATTTATATTTCATTAGTGACGGAATAAATAGCAAAGATTTTACCCTTTCGTTTTATTTTACACATATCAGACATTCTGTCTATACCTGACAATATAATGTTGATGTGACACTACGATGTGTTATTACTATTTTGGCTTAAACTGCGTTAACAGCACAGTCGTGTTTCTGTATGTCGTGTTCACTTCACTCCCTGCTAATCCCGTCATAGCTAATCTACGGTTTCTGTTAATTCAAATACCTACGTTGAACAAAGTAAAACAGTTAAACAGCGCGTATCCAATAACATACCTACCGTGCCAACAACACATTGCGCTGTTTACGATAATCTATAATTTATAGCCAATTTGGAACAGTACTTTTTAGATTACTCTTGGTCAGTAAAGTTCATAAATTATAAGTTACAAAATGGGCGAAACACAATACGAGTAACTTAGCTAAAACTTAGCCTATGGCATTACTACCTATGGGATAAAATATAAGCTACTAAAGAATGAAACATCAAAAAGAATAATATTTTTAAGACAACAATATTTTTTTTTATGCTGGATACAATTTTTTTTTGTCCCAGGATGGCAATAAGCCCCACTGGGCACCAGCTCTCATGGCACATTTTTCAAGAAAGACTTATTTAAACGAATTTCAGAATAAGATCAGTAATTTTACAATATTACCCATTACAAATTGAAAATTTAAAACTTGGATTTATATGCAAGGTTCGGGGATGGTCATAGATACAATACAAAGCATTCACACCGGCTGAAAGCGCTTCCACGACGACTGGCGAAGACGTCCAAGTTGCAACATGTGATGGGGACAGCTGTCTACAACCGTATTCAGACTCCTATCACCAGCGCACAATCCACATCATCTTTTAAGAATAAGTTGAAGAAGTGGCTGATTATGATAAGTCTAACAATATTTGATAACGATTAACGAATTTATGATATTGAAATGTACCTAAATATTAAGTTTTAGGTTGATATTGTCTTTTTCATATATTTATTGATTTGTTATTAATAAACGAACTATGACCTACTAGGTATACTAGTACTACTACAAGTCTATTGCACTAAGTAGGTACGCCCTGTCAAGATTGACTTAAACGTGTTTTCCGAATAAATTCCAATGTTTTGTTTCATTTGATTTCTTGATAACATTAGGTCAAAGATCTTTGACCGATGGAAAACAGTTCTATTTTTAATTATAATATAAATTTACTTTTATTAAAGAGCTTACCATAGTTTCTTTGGTAATACTCGGCGGTAAGGGCTGCGACTTAGGCAGGCCGGTCGACCACCGATGCTTGTTCACGGCCGGATTGGGCTGCCCTTTCGCCCTATCCCGCCCCAACGTAGCACTTTTTACATCACTAGTTTTCCCCCTCCCCATAAACACCCCCCACCGACGTCGCTTCTTCTCCTTACTGCTTATGTTTTTAGATTCGTCGCTTGTGTTAGTGCTGTGAGTCGAGTTGATCACGCAACTCGATATAGCACTGTCGACTGTCGTCTGAGACAAGTTCGAGTTGTCTAAACTCTGTCGCACGTCAGGCACGCTTATCGACGTAACGTTGTTATTGGTGGATACTTTATGGGTGGAGAGACTCTGGTACGGAGTCTCGTCGCAAGTATCGTCCTGGACCGAAAGCCTTTCTACGGAGAGCGCTACGTTCTCAAAGTCGTCTTTGTTGATCGATCGGCTGGATATGTTCAAGTCTTTCGGAACGCTTGACTCTCTGACGCCTTTGATGATCTGTGCGTTGACGTAGTGGCTGTCAGAGTCGGGTTTTGAATACGGGACCGTCAGATTCGGTTTCGATAAGTTGCTGTAGTTGTTGTTTATAGTGGGATGACTGCTGTTTCGTTCGTTGAGTCGTGCCATCTCGTCCGTAGTGGTTAGGCTCCGAGTTCTATTTCTCATGGTAACCTTCCCGTCGTTCTGCCACGGTAAAGGCACGTTTTCGTATATCGGTTCTTGAGTATCGTTTATTGTGATCTGGCTCTGCGGTAGGACTAGGTGCCTCTGGTACGGCATTCTGTGCATCGGCATGGAGTACATAATGTTCCCTCTCTCGTCGTATACTTTCTGTATGTTATCCGATATGTGGTGAGGGTCGATGATGACCTGCGGTTTCGGGTCTAGGCCGGAGTGCAGGTTGCTGTACGTGCCGTGCGCGCCGGGCATCGGTTGCACGTTAGGTCTGCCGTAGTGATGGTTGTTCAGATACCCTAAGTACTGCCTGTTCAGGGCTGTTCTGGTTGACACTAGGTCCGGACTAGACCCCGAGACGTGTGAGTTGATGTATCCTCTGTGGTAGTTGAGCGCTTGGCTGGCGACAGCTAGGTCTGGCGTGGAGTTGGAGGCCAGTCCGTTGGAGGGGTAAGGCGGTGGTGGCTTGTACACGTTGACGTAGTGTAGTTGGTTCAAGTCTTGCACGTTGTGGTTGACCGGGAAAGGGTAGTTGGACATGTATGTCCGCCCGTACGCGTAGTCGTCTGTCGCCGCCTGGACTGTGTGCCTGGAATGGAAAAAATAATATAGGACGGATATTTATTAAGTCGTAGTGTTCTCGAGCGTACCCTAAGCGTATTTTCTCACATGGTTCTTTTTTCAATTATTGTTCCGAATAGTACGGAAGAGACCAAATCATACTGCGGATTCGGAGTAAAAACTTTTTGTTGTTTGACCTAATGCAAATAACCATAGCGGGCTGCTATTTTAGAAATTAAAAAATAATATGACGTTAGAAAGGATTTTTATACACTTTTCTCTCCCGCTAAACGCGTGAGAAATTAATTGATTTTCGTCCCGCTTTTTAGTTGCAGTAACGAACTTTCTAGGTTATTTTTGGAACAGGAATAATCATCTTTCTGAGTAGGTGTAGAATAAAAGTGATTGATTTCTGATTTGTATGGCACAGTGGGCGGGGTCTACCTTTGAAGCGGAAGGTAACGGTTGCATCGTTTTCTCTTACTGACAGTATAGTTGTCTCATTGTCCTGCTAGATGGAGCGTCTAGGTACCTGGTGACGTCAGGGTAGTGTATCCTGTGTATATCGGGGTGGGATCCGTAGATGGGCTTGCCGTTAAGGGTCGGTAGATGGCTCTGGTATCTCAGCTGCGCCTCTGTGCGTTGTTGTTGGTACTTCTGCTGGATTGCGGTCTCGTAGTCCGGTGCCGGCCGGTATTGTGGTGGTAAAGTTCTGGGGGCAAGGAAGGTATAAAATGAGACAGTGAAAAGATATGGCCAACCACTTGAGAGTTTTAATGGAACACACTCGCTTTTGTCCACGTCCTTTCGGGAAAACGAGTAGCCTATGTCTTTCTCCGGAACAACTAAACGTTGGAATCCGTTCAGCTGTGTCAGTGTCAAATGTGACAGAGTTCCTTTCGTTTATTTATAATAATAGTTAGTATTGAAACACTTAACTTATTGGAAATTCGTGTTGTAATTAGTGTCAAAACAAAACGTTGGAGCAACGCTGGTTTTCTCAGGATCTTATGTGCGAGCCGGAGTTAGATCTAACCGACCCTTAGATAGACAGTGTATCACATCACTTCTGGTGTTGTGGCTTGCTGCTGCGGCAATAGCTAAATGTAAACCGGCCTGACAGACAGACTGACGGTGTGACGTCACAGTGCTCACCTGCTACTGGGTATCGGCTGATGCTGCGCCGGTATCTCGGGCTCGCGGCACATGGAGTGAGTGGAGAGCGGCTCGCGAGAGCTGGTCGAGCGGACCTCTAGTTCTTCCCGACTGTCTGACAGGCCGATCTCCTGCACAAAGACAAAATATATAATGCCAGAAATAAAATATGAGTAACCGAACCATTGCAAAACGACTGTTTTTATATAAAAGAGATAAATCATCGTATCAGCACATACTATGTACAATCTAGTGGACGTGGACGCCATCCACTGTCGGACACAGGTCTCCAAACGACGCCATAAATGGAGACCCTCCATCAATCGGTTGCCGTCGACTGTTGACCGCTACAATGCCCTCGGTCCATCACCTATCACTCAGTTTTGCATTGAATCACGATCACCGAGTCCGAGAACCTTTGACTCCGAAGTGGTTATCGGTTCTGTGACCTATATATGTGATGCCCGCACAGCTTCCTTATTCTAACAGCCATATCATTAAATTCATGTAGCCTCGGATACTGTGCTACCAGCCCGACACGCGATTTTAGAGACAATAGTTGGATGTGAAGGCGTATATATATATATATGCTTGTTAGAACTACGAAACTACTGAAAACCACCTGTTAGCAAAGCACAGACATTTTTGTTTAGGTTAGTAGAGACAAAAACGACATCGAATCTCATGAATGCTTATTATATTTGAAAATCATTTCTTCAGCTTTTTCACTATTCTATACCTAGACGAAAACTTGCCATGCTAGGGGCGCAGAAATCTAGGTATCTTTACTAATATTTCAAAAAACGTAGGTATCTAACGTATTATTTGTGGGTTTGTACCTAATGGATAATCTGACATATTAGTACATTAGATACATATAATATAATGTATGTATACGTGAGTGAAGCCCAGCTTAAGAGCTAGTTATTCATACGGATGTTTACATTGAGAACGCGGCCGCTACAAGCAGGATTTAGTGCACATAACACTAACATTAAAGTCTAGATCTAGTCATAGAAATAAATAACAATATTAAATAATGCTGGATTGCTGCAATTCACACAGCATTATCTAGCCCCAAGCTAAGCAGAGCTTGTGTTGCGGGTACTAGATAACTGATATATACATAATATAATGAATAATATAGACAGATATTAATTAACTAGCGCTCCGCCCGCAGCTTCGCTCGCGTAGAAGATACGATTTGTATTGCTCTTCAATCTAATCCTACTAATCAGAAGCCAAAGTACGAATTCCAAACTTTAATAGAGCCATTTACTTAATTTTCATGTTTATTTCGAAATATTCTGAAACACGTGTTTAATAGTTTTGTATTTTTGGTATTCTGTTTAAGTTTCTAGCAAATCAGGCACCGGTTAAAGGGTCACAAAAATCCAAGTTACAGCCATTTCAATTCGGAGCCAAACTAAAAACTTAAATTTTAATATCGAACACATTTTTGGGAAAATTTTGAAAAATCCTGATACACGTGTTCAATACTTTTGTATTTTTAGTATTCTCTGTAAGTTTCAAGTAAATCGGGCCACTGGCTAAAGAGTTACAAAAACACCAAAAAAACTTAAACCCCCCCTTAGGGGATGCTTAGGGGTGAAATTTCCTAAAATCCCTTCAGACATAATCATAATCATTTATTGCTTGAAATACATGTAAATATAGTACACAGTTGTTAGTATGTCATCTCATGAACCAATGTATTTCTACCAGCGCGGTGTGCAATGTCTGGTTTACAAATGGTCACCTATAATAAAATATGTAGTTAAATTAAAGATGAAATAAAAAAAAAATTATATGCCTCAAAAAATACAAATACTAAAAACTGATGATTAATGTAAAAATTATGAAGAGTCAAAAATATACTTAAAAAATCATTATTGTTACATAAACTACCTACTACATATTACTAACTAAAAAAAAGTTTTGTCTTTCATGAAGTCATCTACTTTATAATAACATTTACTTGCCAAAGTGGTCTTTAACTTTTGTTGAAACAGTGAACACGATAGTTCCCTTAGTGATTTGGGCAGTTTATTATAAATGGAAGGCGCCATGCAGAAGATACTTTTGCGCATCAAAGCAGTCTTTGAAATTGGTACACAGACTTTGTTTTGATCTCTTCGATTTCGAGGAACGGCATCAGAAAGCTGACAATATAAGCTGGGGTTATTTTTTACAAATATAGCCGTTTCGTAGATATACAGCGAAGGTACAGTTAAAATCTTATGTTGCGTAAAGTAAGGTTGGCAGGAGTCTGTCACTTTGAGACGAAACATGGCTCGTATACAGCGTTTCTGATATTTAAATATTTTGTCTTCTTACCGAGCTTGTATACTACGAGGTAGCTACCCTCCAAATTTCATCTTTCTAGGTTCAGCTTCAGCAGGGCTGGGCGTTGTCCCCAGAAAATCGTTTGTTCCTTTATATATTAAGATTTTCATATAAATACTCAGGACACCCGGAACAAATATCTGCAGATTGTACAAACATTTGTCCTGAGGCGGAAATCGAACCCGCAACCTTTTGCGTCGCAGGCGGACATTTACCCGCTGCGTCACATCGGTCGTCAAGCTGGTCACTCTTACGCAAGTAATATAATGCTCACAAGAACTTACTTAAACCTTCAACAACACTCATTATTTATATTTGTATTCACTATTCATATAGAAATATATCTGAATATTTATTTTACTTAACTTACTTTTGAATTTATTTCTTGATCTTACAAAAAACGTGATATATATAGGATGTATCAGTGGTGTCTCTGATCAGCATCTGCGTGATAGGTAACGTGACACCTGCACCGTGCGGATAACAAACGTAGATAATTAAGTAGCAATGTGGAAAGCGCATGGCGAGATGCACAACACCGATCGTTTGTACTGTGCACTCTCAATGGTTAGTCAGGCTCCATTGACTCACTTTCTCTCTCTATTACTGACAGTTATTTATAATAGGAACGACGTGTTGTACATATAATTTCTGCTCAACAAAACTTTCTCTGCAAACAAAATAATTCATCATCAATATTCTGCTTTGAAGGATTTGATATTCAATAACTCGTATATTATTATTTTGCTCTCTCTAATTTACAGCTATAGAACTACTTTACTGTCATCGTTATAAATATTGTGGCATTGTCCTGTTTTACCCCATGTGTCCTGTGTCATGTTAGCTTTACCCATGTGTCCTGTGTCATGTAAGTTTTTCCTATGTGTCCTGTGTCATGTAAGCTTTTCCCATGTGTCCTGTGTCATGTTAGCTTTACCCATGTGTCCTGTGTTCATTGTTGAAGATACACATTCAACAAACGCCTTTATACAATGTATATGGATCGCTCCGCAAGCTTCGGAGATGGGGGTCAATTTTTCTACTTTTTGTGTGGTGCTGTCGTTTACCTGGAAGTTGGGTGGCGGATGCGCGTGCAGTGCGCTCTGGTGCCGCATGTAGAAGGTGTGCTGCAGCACGCACTGCCTCCACACGTACTTGCCGTCGTCGGGAGAGGCCAGCGCGAACTGGCACGACTCCTGCGAGTGGCACTCTATGCTGAATGTGCGCTTGTGGTTTATCACGTTTGTTATGTCCATCCACCTGGGAAAGGACACGTTTGTTCATGTAGAAGAGGGTATACAGGGACAGGTCCGTGTTAATGTGATTTCACTTGCGGCAATAACAAACATCAGACCGAGTCCATTAGACGATAGTATATAGACGTTATATCGATTTTAATTTTTTTCAAAGAGGTTTTGGTACAGCGCTTCCTCGTGCAGGGAACTACGCACAAACCATACATAGAGGTTTTGGTACAGCGCTTCCTCGTGCAGGGAACTACGCACAAACCATACAAACAAGTGACGTCACGATCACGTCTTGATATTATCTTCAAACGGAGGGGCAACGGCAGGACCAGTGAGGGGGGGGGGGGCTTGTAGCACAATCCACTCCAAGAGAGATGTCAGTGCAGTGCAGGTTGCTGTTCCTAAATTTTAAATAGACAATATCTAGAAATCTTCCTAAAGAAGAATTATGCTATAAAGATCCGAAAGCTTTTATATCTAAGCTGTGGAATGTGTATAACTCTTCGTTTAAGGGTTCCGTACCCAAAGGGTGAAAACTAATTATAGCCCTTATTACTAAGCCTCCACTGTCTGTCCGTCGGTTCGCCCGTCATCAGCATCATAGCTCGTGTAGTATCGTCATAGCTCATGAACCGTAAAAGGCAGACAGTTGAAGCTTACACAGCAAGTGTAAGTTGCAGCAGCTTTAAAAGTTTATTGCTTTTTTTTCGACCCATCAAAAAAATCTTTTAATCCATTTGCGAAAGTTTTGTACGACGACGACGGTACGGAACCCTCCAACTGCGAGGCGACTAGCACTTGCCGGTTTAATTATATCAAGCCGTTATCGACCAGTAAATGGCGTCGGGCTCCTTCGCTCCTTCACTCACCCTTCTACTTTGTGCAAGTCCAGTGGTGCCCGGTATCGTTTTGTTTTAGTCCTGCCACCTCATTTGTGTCAAACCCAACCGATACGATTGTTACATTCCAAGGAGCTTGGAGTGAATACTCTATATTTTTCTGGTTGCTGCGAAACGACCACGACACAGAAGACAAGAAGATTCACAACAGTTATATACGTAGTCGGCTGGCATACGTTATCTGACAATACCTGTAGAAGTTCGGCGTGTCACTGGTCTCCGTGAGCAATCGGATCCCGGTGAGCGAGATAGCGATGGTGACCTCGCTCTGCGTGGCCTGGTCGCGCGCGGAGTACATCTCCTGCCCGTAGCCGCGCAGCTGCTGGCACGACGTGATGAAGCCTTCTTCCGCTTGAGCCTGACGAATTAACGAAACAAATTAATTGATTAATAGTGTTTTTGAAAAAACCTCAATTTCTTTATTACATTATTTACAATGTTTATTCTAAGTTTTGCGGGACAAATACTAATCTCTCGGGAATAAAATGGACCATCTCTGGATTCATTTTCTATTATATCTAAACAAAAGCGAAACAAGCATCCAATCGGTCCACAACGGACACGGTCATCGACGAACATAAGTACTTAGGTAAATACGAAAACAGCATACCTACCTGCAGCCGAACATAAAAATTCCTTCCTTTTGTGAAGTCGGTTAATAATGCTTGGCATTAATAATAGTTCATACAGAATTATATAAATGCCAAGCATTCTAGCTCTCTGAATTAAATTGTAATAGAAACAACGCGTGTGAAGCCGCGGTAAACAAACATTGGTCCCGCGGTAGGAACCGGACCGATAAAATATGTTGAATCTAGCTAATCAAGCCGGTAAATCTATATAACTCAGGGTGTGAATAGGCACCATACAATCTCTGATGGTTTTTTATGAAATGATTTGATGACCACTACATGGCGACCAAATTATTTGATGAATTGCTAACTTCATGCAATAATGCTGAGAATGTGGTGTCATGTTTTAATCAACTAATCTGTTTCCCATAACACAAGCTCTGCTTACTTTAGGGGTAGATGATACTGTGTGAAATGTAGCATTGTTTTTGTAATTTTTAGTGTTCCGTACCTCAAAAGGAAAAAAGGAACCCTTATAGGATCACTTTATTGTCCGTCTGTCCGTCTGCCAACCCTCTTTTCTTAGAAACGCGTGGAGTTATCGAGTTGATATTCACATCATATACGCAGGCTCGTAACCTCTTGGAGCCGCGATATAAATCAAACTTCTAAGTCAACGCAATCAAAAGTTACAGCTGTTTATGTCTATTTTTTTTCAATGTTCCAAGGGAATCACATGCACACAAAACCTATAGGGTACTTCCCGTTGACCTAGAACCATGAAATTTGGCAAGAAGCAAGGTCTTATAGCACAAGTAAAGGAAAAATCCGATAACTGTAAATTTGTAGTTTATTTACAGAAAAAAATAATTATTTATTCTCGCCATGGACCAAAAACCTATAGGGTACTTCCCGTTGACCTAGAACCATGAAATTTAGCGAGATGCAAGGTCTTATAGTACAAGTAAAGGGAAAAATTAAAAAACAGTAAATTTGTAGTTAATTCATAGAAATAATAATTTTTAAATCTCGCCATGAACCAAAAACCTATATAAGATACTTCCCGTTGACCTAGAAGTTAGAACCATGAAATTTAGCAAGAAGCAATGTCTTATAGCACAAGTAAAGGAGAAAATCCGAAAACCGAATATTTGTAGTTAATTCACAGAAAAAATAACTTTCTAATCTCGCCATGGACCAAAAATCTGTAGGATACTTTCCGTTGACTTAGAACCATGAAATTTGGCAAGAAAGTCATTTTTGTGAAAAAATGCCCATTTGATTGGAAAACTGAGATAATTCAGAAAGCCTGCCTAATTTTTCATCTTTACAAGCCTCGCATACGATTATTATACCTAATTGGTTTAATTGAGTACTTATTATGTAATTATATTACACTGTCATAATCGTTATCAAATCAGAAAATTATTGTGCCAAATAGTGCACAATAATTTTCCGATGTTGGTTTCTTTGCTGAAGAGTAGAAGTTTGTACGGAACCCTTGATGCGCGAGTGTAACTCGCACTTGACGTTTTATTATTAAGACGAAATAGGTTCGTTTTTGCGAGACGAGGACAGGCGAACGCCGCCGGGCGGCTATAATAGGGAAACACACTCGAGCTAAAATATGAATAAGTAGATACTTAAATATGAGTACAAGTTTGTTTTTCTCTTTGATGAGAACTGTATTTTATATTTTTTGAGAAAAGAAAGAATCTTTAAACCGAAACCAAAAGCGTGAAAGGAAGGCAAGAGCAGCGTAATGGCCAACCGCCTACAAGCAATTTCACTGGTTTTTATTTATAGTTTTTTTATTGCTCTACAATAATACTCTTACACAATAAAATAAAACCATAATTCTAATTCTAAGTGGGGGAACTGGGATCTGCACTGACATCTCGCATAGGAGTGTATTATGCATTATCCCCCTGCCTAACCAGGCCCTAACCAGCCCAGCTCCTTAAAGTATCGGAGCAGGACTTTTGGAGATTGACAGCTTCGTTTCAGCTTTTATATGGGTGTGGACAGGTTTGATGTCTCTATGAGACTTTTCAATCCCGTTTTCTGTCTGGCCTCCTCTGTGGCCGCGCAGTGTACCACAACGTGTTCCACAGTTTCTTCTTCCAGGAGGCAGCCACGACACAGGCTGCTGTCTGTGGCTCCTGTCTTAAAGAGATGGTGGTTAAGCTCGCAGTGGCCTGTGATGATACCCGCCATTGTTCTTAAGTCCTCGCGGCTCATCTTGAGCATCGTGTTTGTTGTTTTTCTATCTTTGAAAGGAAATATTGTTTTAGTGTGTTTGCAGTCTGTTCGACGTTCCCACAGGTTTTGGTGTTCCTTTTCTGAGTTAAGTTTTAGTCTGTTTTTGACTTCTGCTGTGGGCGGGTTTGAAATAAAACCATAATCGTCTAAAGTATTTATTAGGCATGTAAACGTTGTATTAAAATATATTAAGGAACTCGCAAATGAAACTGTTTTTTTATAGCAAAAATTTAAATTTACAGGAAACTTTGTGAATTTTTTATCATGTCAAGTTGAGTCAAATTGTATTTCGATTCCTATAATTTACTTACTAAAATTCTAAACTTTTGGTTCTCATCTTATAAAATAGTGTTTTATAAAAACTTCATTTCACCTGCTCTTTCATTTTTAACACCTTTTTCCTTCGTTCATAAAAGATTGACCTGAATTAAGTTGGACAAAATTCAATAAATTAGAAAACTAGGCCATACATAATATAGGCTTGTTAAAGTGTATACTAGAATATAGGACAGTAGATTACATTAAAGTTAACTAAATTTCATGATTTAGAAAAATGTACTCACGGAACTGCCCATTAGTAGAAAAGTAGGTATACTTTATGATGCTGTAATGATAGATTATAGAAAAGGGAAGCAGATTATACTTAACTTTTCAACGATCATCATCTTAATCATATACTAGTCCACTGCTGGACATAGGTGTCCCTTAATGCGTGCCATGCCTTCAGCTTGATGCATCTAGCGAAGGTATGCCTGCAATCATTCGCAGGTCCCTTGATAATTAAATACTTGTCTGTTGAATAAGATATGATTTATTTACTTAATAATTCTGCACAGGGTGTGCCAGTAAGTTTCTGATTAGAATGAGTAATTGATATGAGCAATAGGTAATAAAATTTAGAGGTTCTTACTGTCAGTTGACATTGCTTATCTGCTATGATTAAATGTTGATTTGTGTGAAAAATGTGCCTGTTCCACTTTAAATAGTGCTTTATGTTGCTTGTCTAGCTGGAGGGTCCAATGAGCTCTTTAAATTACATAACATTTAGGTTTTGGTTTCTCAAACCAAAGTAACATAGAAGTGTTACAATTACAATAATAAGCTTAAAATATTCTGAAAGATAAAGAAAGTTCAGAAATATTTTTTGTACATTAAAACAAATCAAGCCAAGTACATTAACCTCAATTGATTCTGCTTTTTGGATGAGTGATTTAACAGTAAGCAAATCAGTTATATGATTAGTATGCTAACTTCATACATGCATGCAAATACTTTAGTCAGCCTTTTGATACGGAAACATTTTATCAATGTTAACTCCACAATTTGCCACATAATGTCTTAAGTGCATGTTGCATGCTAACTTTTTATGTAATTATAGTTCATGTAAAACATAATTGAAACAATAGGTGTTTGGAAATTTAATTATAACACTGCTGTTTTTAAAATGATGTGGTAAGTTCATGCTCTGGTAGATACTGAAGGATGTTACTCATAAACAGTATTGTGTTAAGGTTGTTGATTAACATACAGCCTATGGGAATAAACATAACATAACATAAAAAAGATAGAATCAATAACTGTCTGATAATTACCGTTTTAAGGAAAACATTGAAAGGGTAATTTAGAATGTACCTGTGACATGTTGTGCAAGGCCATGTGATGCTGGATCACATTCTCCGTGAGCCACTCCAGCCTCCCTGTCTCTGCTAGCGTGTTAGCATCGATTATCTGACCCCCATCTAACATTTGCTTGGGAAATGTCAACAAATTTTTCAAATACTCTACAGTGTGCCTCTCTCTGTCATGGTTTCCATATTCGGCTTGTCGACTGTAAGAGGCGAGAACTACAGCTTGTTGGAAATCACAAATAATTCTACCTTCAATCAAGTCATTCTTCAGCTGAAGAAAATAGTGATATCGGGTGACTTCATCAGTGATCAGATTCGTGCCTGAGATGATGTAGTACATGACACGCAGGTACAGTTGGTGGGACGAGGCGTGTTTGTCTAACTGGCGCTTCAGGGGGCGGTCGAGTTGCACCCATCGCGGTTGCTGGCTCCTGTTGATGTAGCGGAGGCCGAAGAACTCGGGCTGGTTGATGGCCTGCCGCTGGCACACGTTGTCGAGGCACTCCTGGCCGGAGCTGTCCACGGACAGCGTGCAGTCCGCGACGCCGCCGTCCAGTAGCTCTACGCTGATCACAAACAAACTCTTCGACGCGACGTTGTACTGCCGCGTCTTTTTCAGCTTCAACTTGAAAGGCATCGTCGCAACACTACCATCACCAGGAAGTAAACGCTACATTTATGGCGAAGGAATGTAGAAGCCTCCGTTACGCGCGCGACATATTTATGGCCTTAACGTATGCAAAACTGCATCTAAAACATTCCCGACGGTAAATATTTCGACGCGAGTGCAGTGACGGGCGTGAATTCGTGGAAAGCAATAAAAGCCGTCATGTAAACAGACGTGTTTCACAAAAAAATATAGAAATCTCGTTCACAACAATAGCGGCCATCGCTAAACTCAAACGAACTAAAGTGACAGAGAGCGACAACAAGACAATTGACATTGACATCTTGAATCAAATGTCATCGAAGTGTTAACCACGGCATGCAAGAAGTAGAGGGAAGTGCTTAGTTAGAATATCTACTCAGACAGGGTAGATATTCTAAGGGGAAGTGCTAGATATGCGCCTCCATCGTGTCCGTGATGGTAGCGTACACATAACCGAATTCACGTTTGTTGGTATTCCTAATTAATAGAGTATAATCAGTGCAAAAGTCAAATAAATAGCGCCTCCTTAGTTTAAGAACTAATGACCATTGTTTGTGGGTACGCCAGCATAACGTTATGCTAGCGTACACACGACCGTTCTCAAAAACGGCTTATACTATAGCAACAAAATTTATACACAATAATAGAGTATAAATAGCGTCTTAGCTATGCATAATTTTACAATGATTGCTTTCATAGGAACAGAGATATGGAACAAGCATAGATTTAAATCGTTAGCTAGGCCCCGACACCAAAAACTGTGGCTTTGTTTTTGAATGTGTGCGTTAACAAAATGCCGACGCACGCACACTAATGTGTAGTCAAAAAAAATCGTGTTTCTGCCATTGTACTTATCTGTTGCTATTACCATTTCGTGTGTAATTGTATTGCACACACTTTTCTGAAAAAAGTATGCACTTAGATGTACTGAAATCGAAAATGTTTGAATGTGTGCGTCAACATGGCGTCCAAAAACTGTGCAATTTGTGTAGAAGGTACGGTCCGGTAAGTAGTTAGAAATAGTGTTTTTTGCCAATAAACCTAATTATTATTATTACCATTTCGTTTACAATTGTATTGCACTGACTTCTGTGAAAACATAAAGGTCTTATTTATATCCTGAAATCGAAAACGCGTCTGTCTAAAACGTGTGCAATCTACATACAACAAGTGTACTGAGAAAATAGTGTCATCTCTTTTTTTCCCACATTAGTTGCAAACACTACTTTCTCTTTCGTGCACTCGCCGTTTAAATTTGTTATTATAGACAGTGCGGAAGGAAAAATAAAAGTTTTTAAATCAAATCGCAATACTTACGAGTGAAATGTTACACCTCTGGCTTTATTAGTGTTTCTAGAATTGTTGTTGCACTTTAGAAAGGCACACGATGGCATTTTGTGACACTAAACTGCTCGCAAACGTCCTTTACAACACGTCCGGCTAACACTGTGTTTGGATGTGCACTGATTCCAGGTTAGTGAGCCTCACTCTCTTCGACCGTGGAACAACACAGCGCGGTCTCACTGCGGTAAGGGCCTATCTAACGATTTAAATCTATGGGAACAAGACTATAAGCGCCATCTAGCAGACTACGGCGGAACTACATTGCAACGGACGGACAGCAATATCCCTTGGACTCTGAGCAGTGAGCAATGTAGGTATTGATCACAATGAAAGATAGAGAAAGATGCGTGTGAATTATCCATGGAAGTGAAAGAGATAGAGATAATGCGTCGTCATGTTCCTAGAACTTTACATCAACTTTTTATAGTGTTTGATTACGAATTTGCGTAAAGTATGTCTACTGGGAGAGGAAGTACTTCACACACTATTTATACATATAGCATTTACATTAAGAAAACCTCGTTTTCTATAGGAACTATTTCGGTTTTTAATGGGTACGCTAGCATAACGTGATGCTGGCGTACCCACAAACAATGGTCATTATTTCTTAAACCAAGGAGGCGCTATTTATTTTACTTTTGTACTGATTATACTCTATTTATACGTTATTTATTAGGCATAACAACAAACGTGAATTCGGTTATGTGTACGCTACCATCACGGACACGCCTCCATCTACGGCCTACGCACTTTCTTGTTTAAACCGTTCACCGTGAGTTGTCCCCTAGGCGTAGCACTTCCCTAAGAACCGTAAGATGTCACTTGTTCTTTATGCAATTAATTACTAATAAGACAGGGGACATCACAAGGTGAAGTGCACTTTGAGTTCAGAACCCTTTTTATTACCTGGTACAAAGATTATAGTGGAACGTTGGATCCTAGGATCTTTGACCTGGTAATACTCCATCTACGTCAGAACCGAAAAAAATTTAATTTGATACTTGTCTTAGTTGGAAAAATCATATAGATAAAGTGGCCAGCAAACTATCTAAATTCACATACGCGCTATTAGAGCTAAAGAAATGTACAGATTTTAAAACTGCATTAACTGCATACTATGCATACGCACATGCGTGGCTAAGCTACTGCATAATAATATGGGGTAACAGCTGTGAAAATAAGCAACTATTTATCCTACAGAAAAAATGTATTAGAATTTTGGTAAACATAGATGAAAGACAAAGCTGTAGATTACATTTTAAAAACCTAAAAATATTAACTTTAACATCAATATACATATATGAAATAGTAAAATTTGTAAAAAACAATAAAAACCTCTTCGAACAAACAAAAGAAAGACATCAAAGATCTCTTAGAAACAAGAACGAATTATCTCTCCCCTATACTAAATTCCAAATAGTTAGATCTGCAACACACCACATGGCGATAAAGATATTTAATAAATTACCCCCTCTAATTAAAACAATTGAGTCTGTTTCAACTCAATTTTTTTTAAAAAACTTAAAGAATATTTATTACCTACAAAAATGCTTTTATGACCTACAAGAATTTTTTGAAGATAAAGGAGATAAGTGATCAATGTGATCATTCACATAATTTTATTACTCACATTTAAGTCTAGTAATATAATAAAATATTATAAAAGCCTTTGTAATAAATACATTATACCTAGATAGTTATAAGTATATAATTGCTATAGTACATAAACTTGGTAATTCTTTGAATTAGATTTTAGTTTTAAGTTATCTTGTAGCGCCCCAACGGGGTACATGTTTGATACGTTTTACAACTACCTACTTAAGATCCTCTGTAACAATATGTAACAAATGAATAAATAAATAAAACCAGTATTAGGTGCCCATTCCACTCATCTTTCTTTCTTTGTCCAATTTGCATTTGATCCAAGAACTTGGATGAATTCATCCAATTTACTAGCAACATCGATATTTGATCAAAGATTTGGATAGGTACATTACATACTAGTTTCTGCCCGCGGCTTCGCACGCGTTGTTTTTATGAAAGCCATGGTACAATAAATTTGACCATGATGAAAACGTTTACAGGTTAAGGCGCATACCCTACCCAAAGTGGCGTCGCCGTCGCGTCGCGCCCCGCCACCTAATTTATCTTATTATTCCGTTAAACAAAGAAAATTTCAAAAACCCATTGCACAGTTTGTGATCCTTCTATATAGGTAAGGTTTTTTAATGCCTCTGTAATAGTTTTATTCTATTTAGTTTAGGCAGAGATACGAAAATAGATTTTGGTGGACACCAAGGGCAACTTCGATTCACTTTCTAAACTAAATAGAATAAAACTATAACAGAGGCATCAAAAAAAGCTTATAATAAGTATCACAAACTGTACGATGGATTTTTGAAATTTCCTTTGAGAGATTAGAAATTCCAAGACAAACTACCTTGCTGGCCTTTAAACGAATAGGTATGTTAAACTGATGATAATAATGAATAATGCTGGACAATTCACAAAACAAAACGGAATAATAAGATAAAGTAGGTAGGTGGCAGCGCTAGTTTGGGTGGGGTACCTATGCGCCTTTATTATTTTCAATGAAAACTGAAATTTTATAGATTAAAACTAGCGCTCCTCCCGCAGCTTTGCTCGCATAGAAGGTTCGATTTGTATTAACATATCAGAAGCCGAGGTACGATTTTCAAATTTTAATAAAGTCATTTTACCTAATTTTTATGAATATTTTGAAATATCCTGAAACACTTGTTCAATGTTTTTGAATTTTTGGCATTCTCTCGCAAATCGAGTTGCAGAGTTATGGACAACAAAGTGATCCTATATTTCTTTCTTTTAAGGGTTTCGAGATCGGTTTCGATGTGTCCGTGATGGGTACACATACCTAAACGAACTCGAGTTTGTTGTTATGCCTAATAAATAGCGTATAAATAGAGTACCTTTAATCAGTGCAAAAGCAAAATAAACAGTACCTCCTTGGTTTAAGAATTAATGACCATTGTTTGTGGGTACGCCAGCATAACGATCGAGCTAGCGTACCTACACACGCCCGTTCTCAAAAACGGCTTATAGTATAGCAACAAAATTTATACACAAAAATAGAGTATGAAGATCGTCCGAGCTATGCAAAATTTCATAATGATTGCTCTGATAGGAACGAAATATTATAAAATAACACCCGAGCTATAACGCCAGCTAGCGTACCCATTAAAAATAGAAATAGTTCTTATAGAAAACGAGGTTTCCTTAATATGCAAATGTATAAATATAAATAGAGCATGAAATAGTTACTTCCTCTCCCAGTAGTCATAGTTACTTTATGAAAATTCGTAATCAAACACTATAAAAAGTTGATGTGAAGTTCTAGGAACAAAAATATGCATTGTGGTAGGTACCAGTCGCACACCTAAAATAAGTTCTTAGTGAAACAATACACAGAACAATGTAGGTAGATAGATACCGTATAGGTGGTAAGATTATGTAGGTAGTTTTGTTATTTTCACATAATGTACCTAACATAACTTCCTACTTATTCTTCCATGAGTATTTTACCAGCTCGCGGGTCACGCGTCGCTTCGACCAGAGGCACAGATAATTTTTTGAAGACCCGCAGAGTCTCGGTACGGTACCCCACGGACCTTGAGTCTCGACTCTGTCTGACTCTGTCAAGACCTGCATTTTGCGTCTCTTGAGATCTTTGGCCAAATCTGCCGCCGCACCAACCCTCACGAAGTCCTAGGAAAATGGGAAGGCGCGAGTAGGTATATAGCGTCCCACACAATAGGCCTCCCCAAGTCCCCAACTCTAATGGGACTAGAGCAGGGTTGCACAGACTTATTGGGACCAGGGGCCACTCGGGCATATTATGAGCTCAAGGTGGGCCGCAGAAAATAAAAACAACTGACTTAAGTTTGAAAAATTATATTTTCTTATCAATTTATACTAGATTATGTATTCTGACTGGTAGATGCATTACATGGTGTTAACATTTTTTTTATATTTGGTTCCAAACGATAACAACACATAACATTCCCTCCAGGTTTTCGTTTGCTAGGCGGTTTCTATTTTTTTGTTTTTTTCAGGTTCATAGGTATTCGAAAACGTTTGTTCGCAAATATACCTAGGTAGGTACCTAGATCTGATCCAGCTTACGCATTTTAAAGCATTTGTTCGCAGTACTTTGTACGCGTTTTTATCAATGCAATGCAGCAATGCAAGAAATGCAATGCAAGTTAAGTAAGTTACCTTCATTAAATTTGTTGCGTAAATTATTATCATCACTTTGCATGTCAACCAATTCAAATTCCAATTCAAGCTGCATTGAATCTGATGAATTATCAGGCGCAATGGCAAAAGGATTACTAAATACCTACGTCAAGAGAGGTTTAACTTTAAAAGGTCGCGGCGTAGGTATTGACATTTTTCATAATTTTGCCAAGCTGGCGGGCCGCACGTACATTGACAGAGGGCCGCGGTTTGTGCTGTGCATGCTTGGACTAGCTAGAGCATAATACTATCTATCTTCAAGTGTGTTATACTAAGAAGGAAGTATTTTAGGATAACTTTTGAACACGTAATTTGCTAACTTCATAATCGAAGGTAATAAAAATGGCTGAGTTGGCTCTTCGAAGTCGATACCTATTGATATTTTATAAATATCAATGTATCATTATTTTTCTCGCTTCCGAGCGACACCGTCCCAACCCCACGCTAGGTGAGCTTACTTTACACCTCACGCTAGATTATTGAGCATGTCCCTTAGAGTTACTAAGCACCGCCATCCTTTATTTTCTCACAATTGTTTTGGTTACTTACCTGGAAAAAGGTCTCCAAATTCATTGCTGTTCTCTTTAATATGCTTAATTTAAAACAACCTGTTTTTTTAATGTTGATGAATAAAGTATTCTCTACCTATCTATCTACCTTACTTCTAGCATACGAAAATAATAATAAATATAATGGGTAGGAAGGACGAGTCATTCGTCAACTCACACCATCCAACTTGTCCAATGTTGTATGAGTTGACGAATCGTAAAAAAAAAAATTATTTTCGTTCGGCAACTCACACCACCCTTTGTTTTCATTGAATTTATACCTCGAGTACAGTCACCGAAAAAAGTGGACTGAGTATCTAAGAATTATTATTGTTCTATTACCGGCATTGTTTGTAAACATCGTCGTTTTAAGGAGATCCATAAATTCGAAATAAAAAACAGGCTACCCGCATGTCAGACGTAAGATTTATAACCCTTTTACATAGGTAACTGATAAGTATAATCCAATAGATGGATCGTTTTAAAAGCTACAATTTGAATCTGTTTTGACTCCTCTCTCCTTTGGGATAGTGCCATATGAAAGAAAGAGATAACTTTATTGTATCAGGTTATACTAAAACACAAATGTGGTCAGTTTCATTCCTGTCATTGAAATTTAACTAGGGATGTGAAATGTGCATAAGTATGGAAACTTATCGATAATATTCGGAATGGAACGTAGCGTAGGTAGGTGCTACCTATCTGCTATAGATGGGTACCTACATCTTTCTAATAACCGTGAAGTTTCAAATTAAAAGCTTCGGTAGGTAGTTACTGAGATTTAAAAGGAAAAAAAAGACGATCAGAGTAAGACTTAAGCTTTTTATACACTAACGAAACCCAAAAGATTTTATAACAAATTATGGTTGATCGTTTCGCGATGGCCGATAAAAAAATAATAATCAACTACAATAAAATAACAGGCAACACGTAACGGCAGCACCATCCAGGCAAGATTTTGGTAATTAAAAATAATTATAACCGTTTATATTATGCCGTGACTAAGAATCTACCGAAAATGTACCTACCACAATCAATACCCAAATAATCCTGTCATTCGATATAAGTCGGTACTTTTGTTAAGTAAGCTTACAGTCAGTCAGTCATCGATCTCACTTGAGTATGAGTAACACCTTGTCTTAGATAAGCGTTACGATGACAAAGTAAGCTTTCATAATAATTACCAGAAAAAATTACCTAGATATCTCCTAAACCAGTAACTAGTAGTCTCTACCTTATATGTTTTTACTTTAAACAGGTATTTAAGTAATTAAATGGTGATAATTGGTTAGCATTTACAAGGAGCAGGGAAAGTGCCTACTTAGTAAAAAAACATATGTGATATGGTCCATTGTAAAATTTTTACGTTATTTTTTTATTAAACAATAATAGAATATCAGCATCGTTATGTAAAATTCTTGTTTCATATCCGGTTCTATAACAAGAACTATATGCACGAAAATTCTTTGTGGGCTCCCCATCATGCCTTTTCAAATTTATTTTCCATTTTGTAGATAATTGGATCTTTAGGAAATCTGGAAGTGAAAAATAAGTATTAGTTGTGAGCTTCTACTAACATTACGATCATTGGATTAGACTTTCATCTCACGAAATTGTTCTCAGGACACCTTAATCTAGTGAATCCAACTCCAAGTCAGTCAGTCCATATAGGTACACGTACCAATCACACTGGATTTTTTTTATTGATGACGGTAAACCGTTTCGCCACCATGACTTAAGAATTTCTTAAATGTTATGTCTCAGTACAAGTAGGTGTACTTATGTATATTTTGTATTAAACTTATCGACAGTAATCTATCGACAACAAGAGTACGTCACTAGGTAGCATCAATATGGTACATAAGATGTCATTTTATGGTTTGTTACCAAAAATTTTGTGAATTATAGAATTATAAGGCTAATGAGCTTTGAATAACTTTATGAAATAGCTTCAATATTACATTATTAAAACAATTCAACCTATTGCAAAGAAATTTATCACTAACATTAGCCAAAACACGTCAATCGACTTACCGATGGAAAGATTCTTTGGTTTAATTCCGACAAAGCCATCATCCTGCGGCTTTTGCCGCCAACAACTGCACAGGCCATGATTTATATTAGTAATAAACACCACAAAACAAAGTTTTAAACACAAAATTACATAATAAACAGTATATTTTCTGTTCACCACCTGAGCCCAGCTGGGCCCAAACAAACAACGAAAAATATCAAAATGTGACACTCTGTGTTTCAAGATGAAATTGACGTTGGGATGTTGTCTCTTTCTTTCACATAGACAATTGTCATAAGAAAAAACGAAAAGAATGACTAATTATTTGTTCATTTTTTTACGCTATATCTACCCTACGGAACGTAGGATCCTAGATCTTTGGTATAATCGGACGGTGTAGAAATGATGGGACAGACGCCAACGACGCTTTCGATATTGAAGTAGACTGAGCGACCTCTAGATTGTTTGTAATCGTGTGTAGAGCTCGACTGTTTTATTTGTTAATAGGTACCTACTAGTTCTAAATCAAAATTTGTTGTTCTGTGTTAAAATGAAATTTAAAAAATATGTAAAGTCGCAATTGAGTAGGTAGGTAAACGTGTATAGACAATACTTTTTATTAAAAATTAAAATATATCTACATATAATACAAAGTTTGTCGCGAGGCAGGATCGAACCCACAACCTCCTGCGTCGCAGAAGTCTTCAATAGTACAATAGTTTAATAATATAGGTATTTGATTCGTCTGATATCAGCCAGGGTTCAATAATATTCAATTTTGGTTACATATATAGTAGATACAGTAAAAAGTTTTCGGTTGAGTTCATTAAAACAACTATATAATATGTAAGTAAATATAAATTTAATTTAATAACAGTCACCTAAAAATAAATTTCAAACCAGTAGAATATGCCCTGGGACTTAGATTTGAATAGACTGAATTACATTAGCACAACACAATATGTCCATATGCACTGGAACTGACACAATGTACATATAACTTACAGGACTAGGCTATGGCATGTTGACTTTTCCCTTTTTCAACGCTTAACCAGTCAACGGGTTCCTGAAGGACTTTCACGAGCTTGGCTTCTTCAGAACCATGCTTTGGAATGTTCATGTATTCCCATTTCTGAAACAAACATACAATTACATACCAGGTACTTGTTGTTACCTTGTATTGCTCAGCTTTTTATGTTGACGAGAAGATAAAGTAATATTTCAGATATTTGCTGGAAAAGTGTTTTTATAAAATCTACAAGCCCCGGCCGCAAATGCCACACACAAAAACTCGTACCACAGGAGAACGTTAGGTATCTATGGATGGGCTCCGTGAGCTTAAGGCGGACGCGAACCCTAACCCAACATATATTTTGCAATGAAATTCATTTTCAAACGATTATTACTTTCGCTCTCGCGATGATTTAGTTTTTTGATAAACTTAAACGATGCAAACATAACTATATCTTATGCGATTATGTACGTAAATTTTTATTGAAATCGGGGACGTAGTTTCCAAATGAATCGTAAAGTACGTTTGTATGGGGCTTCGAAGTTGGCACCCACCTTGAATGGCGGTGTTGCTCATTGATATAATGTTTGCAGCTAATCGAAACACAACTGCGGGCAGGGTCTCTCCTGTAACGTAGGAAATGCAATATCCTTCCTCTGTGATAGATCGGAGAGTGGACCTCGCAAGTCTACACCCGAGTAAAGAAAAGTCAACTCACAGCAGTCAAAGGCAGGGACATGAGGATAGACTCGAAGCGAGCCTCCGGCGTGTGGAGCCCGAACTTGGTGCCTCTGTCGTAGATCAAGTTGAACTCGACGTAACGCCCGCGGCGAATCAGCTGCCATTGCCGCTCGTGGTAGCCGTACGCGTCGTCTTTATGTTTTTGCACTAAAACGATAACCTTGTAGATTAGAGCCATGATCTAGCATTTGCATATTATTTAGAGTTTCAGAGTCACACTATTAAAACGCCTCGTGACACAACAAAAAGCGATGCGTGTTCACTTTTCGTCGCGTCGCTCGGGTGGCAATATGATTAAAGTCGTTTCGATAGTGCGTTTCCACCTTAAGTTTATTAAATTCGGTCCATGATAAGGTTGAATAAAAACGATATAAGTAAGGGAGCTCACCAAGTGGAATATAACTAGGTATAACAGCTTCGGCGCAGGATTTGACGAAGTTGAAGGCAGATTTCTGATCCGGCTCGTCGATGTCGTCGAAGAAGATGCCGCCGATGCCGCGCCGCTCGCCGCGGTGCGGGATCGCGAAGTAGTCGTCGCACCACTTCTTGAACCTGATCAAATAATAACTAGCTAGAGTAAAAAGGTTTTATTTTTGTCACAATAACACAAATTAAAAAAAGATAAACATAAATAAAACGTCAAGTGCGAGTTAGACTCGCGCATCAAGGATTCCGTACAAACTTCTACTCTTCAGCAAAGAAATCAACCCAGACGAATAGTGAATAATCGTATGCGACGCTTGTAAAGATGAAAAATTAGGCAGGCTCAAATTATCTCAGTTTGCAAAACTGAGATAATTCAGAAACAAATGGGCGATTTTTCACAAAAGTGACTTTATTGCCAAATTTCATGGTTCTATCTAGGTCAACGGAAAGGTCCATGGCGAGGTTCGAAAATTATTTTTTCTATGAATAAACAAAAAAAATTACGGCTTTCGGATTTTTTTCTCTACTTGTGCTGTAAGACATAGCTTCTTGCCATATTTCATGGTTCTAGGTCAACGGGAAGTACCCTATAGGTTTTGTGTGCATGTGATTCCGTTGGAACATTGAAAAAAAAAAAAAAAAAAACATGAACAGCTGTAACTTTTGATTCCGTTGACTTAGAAGTTTGATTTATATCGCGGCTTCAAGAGCTTACGAGCCAGCGTATATGATGTGAATATCAACTCGATAACTCCACGCGTTTCTGAGAAAAGAGGGTTGACAGACGGACAACAAAGTGATCCTATAAGTGTTGTCCTTTTTTCCTTTTGAGGTACGGAACCCTAAAAAAAAAATTAAGTGACAAAAAAGGGGCGCGGTTCAGCATATGCCCCGAAGCGATACATATCACTAATGCGCGCTACTTTTATGCGACTCCCAATGTGTGCACTGTGCAAGCAGCGGCTCCGCTGTGACATGCGCTTACAACAGAGTTAGTAAATATTTTATACAAAATATAGGAAACCTATGACACAAAGTTTATACTACAATGGTAGACTACTTTGTATTTACACAATTACAATAACTAATTATAAAAATCGGAAAGGTAAATTTCTGAACTTAGAATTTGAATAATTAACCGCTGCAACGCCGAAAAATAAAAAGATACGCGGTATCCAAAAAACCTATACACGCAATATTCAGTTCAAGTTATGCACGTTTATGACATTCACTAATTAATTAGGAATATACTCAGGTGTGGTAGGCACTTTACAACTTTGAAAATAATATTTTTACTTTCTAATTATTTATTATTCTCGTCCGCCCCGGCTTCGCTCTGGTATATTCTAAGCCTATGTTCATCACGGAAAATGTAGGATTCTCATGAATAATTTTTCAAATCGGTTCAGTAGTTTCGGAGCCCATTCAATTCAAACAAACAAATCTTTCTTCTATAATACAGTGTAGTGTATAATATGACAGTATAGATAATACAACTCATTAGAGTTGGCCTATGTCCAGCAGTGGACTGATATAGGATGTTAATGTTTCTTTTGTTTTACTTGTATATCTGACCTGGAGTAGTAGGTCGGGTCGTGTCCATCGCAGGCATGTTTCAGCGTCAGGTGGAAGTGCACCGCGTCCCCTTCGTTCAGGTAATACGGCGTGAGGTCGGTGCCGCCACCGAACCACCATTTTACACCTGGCAATTGGACATCTTAATTATAACAACTTATAGAGATTTCCCTGGTTATGGGGAATATTTTTATTACGTGGGTAATTTTGACCTCCGAAAAAGGCAGTTAAAAGGGCGATATTATGACGCCATGTTGTGAAAAGGATAGGCATAGGATTTCGCGGTTATAGGAGCAAGACAGAGCAGAGCGGCGTAAGCGATAAAATCAAGTTTTTGCTGATTATCTATTAATTAGGACATTTATTTGCAAAAATAAGAAGAAGGTTCCCTTGGTATGATTATAATTTAATACGGTCATACAAAAAAATCTTATGATTGATGCTTTATTTAGGAGAAAAACGGTATTAACTAATAAAATAGATGGTAGGTACTTTGCAAAATCATTTCTTGATATTTACAATAGTTGTCTTGCATTTTTAAAACGAAGGGGATTTGCCTTGTATCCCAAAGATTATTATATTTTTGTGAAACTTTTTCAATATTAGAAATGTTTTAACATTTACATAACGCAATTCACGACAATTCACATACATATAACGCCATAAGTTACACATCTCTTCCGTAGGGAAAAGAAGGCTCACCGTCTTCATCCGTGACCTCAAAATATCTGTAGTTGAAGTGGATGGTGGGCACCATCGGGTTCCGCGGGTGGATGACCGCTGACACTCCCGCTGCGAAGAATGGTAGCGTCTCGGCCTCCAAGTTTTTACCTCTAAAAATTTTATAAACCGATATATTTTTATCAACAGTTTGCCTACGTACTCGGTTTCATTAAAACGAGGACACATTAGCTTCGCAGCTATCTTTGGTCCATCTTAGGCCAAGAGGCACATGCCAAACTGCAACTGGGCTGTGAATGCGTTAATTCCTAAGTGATAATATATAAAATGTACGACCATGAACCAAAAAGGGTAGGCCTAGTTATGGGTCTAGTTCCTCACCATTTATGCTGAACTAGTTTGATGCTCCAAGATGAAGAATCCTACATACATTCCATCGACATCACCAGCGTTTGCTCTGCATTCACCGCTTAGCTTCTATATACCAAGTCCTGCATCTGCCAACAGTCTTGCAGTTCTGCATAGACCGTCATCCCAACTGGCCGTAGGTCATCCTACCTGCTCTTCATCTGCTGGACTGCCGCGGCCGGCAGAGTGCCGGAGACCACGGAGATGTTGACGCCAGCCTTCTCGAAGACGCGTCCGTCCTGCAGCACGCACGTGATCCCGCCGCCGCCCTCCTTTCGCAGCCACCGGTCTACTTTGAATTTGGCTTCCTGGAACAAAGGCGAAGAATATTTAGATATCAATTAAATACGTACGTTCGTAACTCTGCCCGCGCGGGTGGCGTGAGAGGCCACTGAGGGATATCCACCGGGGAATGGACAGCAGCGGACCACCACCGAACTAGGATCCCCAACCCGTGCCCAGCGTGGGCACTACCCCTTAATGATAACAGAAGAGCCATTAAGACGTTTATCAGGGGACATGTCCAGTACGCAAATACTACTGCAGCTTCGAGGCCTTGTGGTGCCACAAGTGAACACCAACGAACTGCGAGCACCAACCCGAATGCCCGGTGTGAGGATTATAGGCAATAACTAAGAGGCAATGGCCCCCAGTTCCCGGCCGCCTCGCTATTCCTGGCCATGGCAGCCAAGGCAATGGCGGGGGGGGGGGGGGGGTTGCTGGGAACCACCTTGGTTGACGAAGCTTAAAACGCACTATGGGAGGGATTTCTGTGGCCGTTTATACGCTGCCCGTCATGCCATGAGTCGAGTTCTAGCCACCAGAAGAGGCCAGGTTTCTCGGAAGATATGGCACCATTAACCACATTCACACAGTGAGGCAGATTATACAGACGTTCAAAGAGTATATCAGCCCCTGTTTCTGGCCTTTGACTCAGTCGAAACCTTGGCTGTTCTGGAATGCTTCCAGCGATGCTAAGTAGACTATCGTTATATTGAGGTGCTGAGTGTCTTTATGATGCCGCCACCATGAGTGTCCAAGTACAGAGCCAGCAGTCTAAACTAAACCCATCCAACTGCGCAGAGGATTGAGATAGGGGGATGTCCTATCTCGGAAACTGTTCACAAGCGCGTTGGAAGAAGTGTTCAAGACGCTGGACTGGAAAAGTAAGGGCATCAACATAAACGGCGATTACATCTCACACCTGCAATTCGCGGATGACATAGTCTTAATGGCGGAGTCGCTGGAGGAGCTGAACCTGATGCTGGACGGCCTAGCTTCAGCCTCGTGACGCACCGGTCTTGGCATGAACTTGTATAAAACCATATTGATATTGGCCATATTTTCGATTTCGATATTTTGCTCTCCCCCCGCCCGCTCCCCGCGACACCGCGTGAGGAACCTACACGTGCGCGCGTGCCTTCCCACGTGCGCGCGTGCCTTCCCCCCTGCGCGCTTATGCATCTGTCGTCGCCGCCACCGCCGCCGCCGCCTCGAGCCGCGCCGCGCCCGCTGCGCGCCCGCAGCCTGCGGCGCGCTCTAAAAGGAAGGGGAAAAAGAAGCCTTGTGAACCATCAGGTCGTGCTGCACTTGCGTCTGCGCCGGCTCCTGGGAAGGGGCCCTGTGACGCGGATGGATTTACCGTGGTGGTTCGCAAGAGCCGTAAGCCCGCCAATCGGAATCAGTGCGGTACTGGGCCGAAAGACCTGGAATCTGGATTCCGAGCCGAAGTACCAACTACCCAGCTCTACGTCTCACGCGTTCACTACTGTGTGGAGACCAAAGCTGTGGAGGAGTACCCAAAAGTGGACTCTCGATGCGCGTCGAGAAGCTGGACTCTCGCCATAATGTGAGTTTCAATTCATTAATGGTCAGAGTTCCAACTCAACATCTCTCGACCTACTTAAGCGCAGAGTTTTGGCCGAAGGGTGTCAAGTTCCGACGGTTCACTGGCCGCCTGCAAGAAACACCGCCGTGCACCGTCGCCAGCTGACACTCTGATTGCGTCATTTACACGTCGTCGCCGTAATCATAGAAAAACGTGTCATTAATTAAGTTTTTAATGTTATAAGTATGTTAGTTTTAAGGTATATATTACTATGGACTGTAGCATAAGTTAAGAATGATCTGGAACTTTGCTATGGTCTGAATTAAATGATTATTATTATTATTAAATTTTCGTGGAAAATTTCCCCAGTGCAAGTAACACACTATAAAGCATAAAGTTAATATAACACCTAAGTAAACCTATAACATGCAAATTATTGACCTCGGAATAAAGAAAACATAATTTACACCTACCGGCCACTTTATGAAAACATCATTTTCAAAGTCGAAATCATGCACAGTTTTTTCATCCTCCCATGCCTACAACAAAACATACTTTCATCTTCCAACAGTATTTAAAAAATTCTAAATATATTATAGAACCTATCTAGAGTGGAACAACAGTTTTTTGTCATAATCGCATTGAGACAGATCTGATCAAATCATCCATACCAGTCTTTACAAAAAATAATGGCAATTCTGCCCATTTAACTTGTAAATGTACCTCATCCTCCTCTTGTTCCAGAGCTCGGCAGAACTCTGCTTGTATCCTCATGATTAGCATCTCCATCTGAGATTTCATGTCTTCAGGGTTCTTTTTAAGGTCAGTCAGAGATGTGATAGGTTCAGCCATGTACTGTTGGACCTGCAGCTCTTCCATTTGAGCTTTGTTGTTATTGAACTGGGTCAGGGCAGTCAGACCTGCTCCAAGGATTGCTGCTGAGTATAGCCTGAAAATGTAGTCATGATATTAACCAGGAACAAGAGTAACACTATATAATATGATGCTGGTTCCAAGTGTTTTGCTAATGTGTCTTATATTATCAATAAGTAGGTATGCGCCTAGTTTTGTTATCTTGGTTTTTAGTCACTATCAAAGTTTTTTATTTGTGAACAAAAAACACAGTGTTCATGTTCTGCCTATCAAGGTATATTAACAAGGTATATTACTATTATAACATTAATGTTTCCTTGGTCTTGGTTCAAAACTGAAATTATTTGTTAAAAGCAAGGCATTACTTTTTTCTTATTTTTACTTAAGGTTTTCAGAATTGTGTACCTACCTACCTACTTATGTGTAATTTTTATTAAAAAAATTATTAATTTACTTTATTACTAATTTAATCTGTAATCTTATCTGACGACTCCACTGTATTGTGCCGCTCACTAGGTTTTAAGAACAATTTTGTAGTAGCTCTTTACTTTGGACAATAAACGATCTATCTATCTATCATTTTATAGACAGAGAAAACTTTTTGTACAGTGATGATGACTGTCTATATTCTTAAATTGTGTCTATTTTGAAGCAGTTAATGGAATTTGCATGGCTAATAAGACTAGGAGGGAAGGAAGAGGTCCCAATTTTTCCTACAACCTATACGTGCATTAAGTAGTGCTGTTTAATCGTAGTAAAAGAAAACCAAATTTATTTGAATGGAATGGCACTTACCTCAAGCGCCTATCTCTAAATTTTTTACAGCCTTCAATGTAACTGAGTGTCCTGAAATTTCGCAATATTACTTTGAAATACATTTTACCAGAATTTTTATTGTAATTGTTATAAAAAATGAAGAATTAGTTATTTTCGGCAGAAGAAATGAAAACGCGTCTAGCCAGCATCACAGCTGTTTGATTGACTGACTGATTCAAGTGTTAGTGTTATGACTGATTGACAGTATCGTGATTGACTGACAGCCAGATTATTTAAATGTCAAATTGACAGTACAAAATTGTTTCGTTTCTTGGCGCTCCCTATCGGTAGAATGTGGTACTAATCAGTTATCAGCTGTGAATTTTTCTTCCGCAAGAAGTGCCTTCATGCGCAATATGCGTTCATCTCTTTTCTGAGCGGGGCCAGGCACATCGATCGGGTGCGTCGCACTCTTTCCGGCCAGTGTGCGGCAGGCTCGCTGTCAGCGCGACGCTTCACGCGATAGGAAACAGTGCGCCTGTGCTCCTCGCGGCATCAGCTATCGATCCTCGCTGAAGCCGCATTGCCGTACATTCCGGAGGCGGTGCCTCGCCTAGTTTTCGTCGATCGTCGGCGTGGCGGGCGCGTGTCGGCGTCGGCGGCGGCCCGGGCTGCCCTGCGCAGTAGAGTTTCTCGTAGCGCGGGAGAGAGCAACCTTCCTTCCGCCAAAACCGGCTCGCTGTCCGCCGCGGACGGCTGTGATGTAGCCGCGGCCGGCGTGACCGGCTCTCGGACAAAGGACCCGGGACTACCGCAAGCGCGATGAAGAAGTTCACTTTCAAGGGGGTGCTGGACGGGTTCCGCAGCTCGGTGCAGGCGGCGCCGCGCGGGACCGAGCAGGAGATCCAGGAGACTCTGCGCCCGGACCACTTCCAGATTAAAAAGGTTAGTGTACCGAGTAGTGAAGTGGCGCGCCGCAGCCCAAGGTCCCGCAGATAATGGTGGGGCGCCGCGGCGGCACGAGCGCCAAGCACGCGAGACGAGTGGGGAACGCCGTTTGTTTTATCTACGCTACACCTGACTCGGTCTGCAGCCTATGTTGTGTAAACTAACGGTGACACGGCCTTCGAGCGCATACCAAAACAACGTCATCAAAACATTGGAGACCTACTTACGCTGCTGCCAAAATTGTAGCGATATCTGCAGACGCATGGTTTGTTCGTTTTGCGTTTGGATCGGGTGTTCTCTGCGATGGAGCGAGCTGTGTTTGCCGTTGCTGGCTTACGTCAGTGTGCAACCTTGACCATCTAATCTGTTTGCACCATTACGGAGTGTAATCTGCTTCGTTTGCTGCCCACGGTTGGTTCGACGCAGCTGGACAGTGATTACCTACACGATTGGTGCAGTTGGTACCTACCCTATTCTGCATATTGTGTCATTCTATGTTCTGATACAGCATTTATTATTTTATGGAATCTATGAATTTCATCTCACCTGACTGTACCTACATACTATAGGCGGTTGTTTCGATCATAATATTGAACTGATAACAGATAAGATATAAGCTGCACTCAATAATAACCCTAGCCTTTGTGAATATTTTACGGCGCACAAACTTGTAAACCTAGGTAGGGAATGTTTTTATGTTAAAACATTCCTTGTTTAAATATGGAAAATAACGGTACCTACCTAGGTAGGTTACACGCACGACATTAATCGTTCAAATTGCACCCCAAACGAAAGCTAGAAGAAAAGTTGTAGAAAAGTAAAAGCAAACAATTTCTTTGGCCTATGCTCCCGTGTCAAGGCCCGACTAGGCCTCTACAATCGATGGCGGAACTCGATCCAAATTTATAATGATTGCAGCAAAACTTTGCCAAAGGCCAGCATTAAACTCTCGGAAAGTTTTCCCTGAATTGGGCAGAACAATTTGGTCATTATCAGTTTTTGCTGTTAAATAGTCATCTCGAAAACAGCTTACTCATAAATACGACAATGCATTATTCTGACACTTGGATACCTAGGTACTTATGTAGATTTATTATGGAATTATGCCGTATTGCGATATTCGCGACGGAAGCTACCTGTCGATCTTACTTATTTCGGCATCTGAATGTCGCTCCATGATAACTATTTATCTCACAGCAGGTCAGTTCCTAGATCTTTATTTCTCATTTAAAACAAAGATTGACGTGTGTCCCGTCATGGTTCAATTAATGACATCATTCGTCGGGCTTTTACCAGCGTCAGTGTGCCAGCTACTCTCGAA
This sequence comes from Eupithecia vulgata, assembly GCA_946478455.1. NCBI lineage: Eukaryota > Metazoa > Arthropoda > Insecta > Lepidoptera > Geometridae > Eupithecia > Eupithecia vulgata. The sequence goes on along the minus strand of OX297869.1, from coordinate 1,033,126 downwards.
CCACGTGGCCTAATGCGAGATGATGGTAAAAGGCCTGACGGTATGACTCTGATTCCTTGGAAGATGGGTCAGCCTTTAGTTTGGGATGCTACGTGTGTAGATACCCTAGCACCTTCTCATCTTGCAGGGACATCAGTAAGGGCAGGCTCCGCAGCAACATCAGCGGAGTTCCTCAAACGGCGAAAATACGCTAGTCTTGACAGAGGTTACCTATTTGAGCCGTTTGGGGTGGAAACCCTAGGTCCTTGGGGTCCTGGGGCACACGTTATCTATAAAGATCTTACAAAACTACTAATAGAGTCCACAGGTGATCGGAATGCTGGTTTTTATTTCGGTCAACGAATTAGCATTGCCATTCAACGTGGCAATGCTGCCAGCATTCTGGGCACTCTGCCTTCTGGTGACGGCTTAGATTTTTAGTAAATAGATGTAAGTGTAAATATTAGTTGTAATTATTTTTTGCTGTTAAATAAATAAACCTGTACTCTAGTCAAAAAACAAAGATTTTAAGTAGGTAGGTACTCATTCATATACATGAGAAACTAGTTGATATTTTTTTTTTCGAGCTTACTCATAAATACGACAATGCAACATTCTGACACTTTGGCACCTAGGTAGATTGATTATGGAAATATGCCGTATTGCGATATTCGCGACGGAAGCTACCTGTCGATCTTACTTATTTCGGCATCTGAATGTCGCTCCATGATAACTATTTAAATCTCACAGAGATCAGGTCAGTCAGTTCCTAGATCTTTATTTCTCATTTAAAACAAAGATGTTACTTAACAACATACATACATGATGTATACATGAGAAACTAGTTGATATTATATTTTTTTCGTTAATAGTAGTTTTAGATAATGTTCTTGCAACATTCCTGAACCCTTGATGTCTTCAGACCCGAATCAATTCCTAGATGAGTTAGAGCTTGACCAACTAGGTATATTATTCCCAATATCATAACTTTTAGGTGGTCTAAAAGTTAATCATTTAAAATGGGCAATTCAATTCGGAAAGTTTACGCTTGTAACAGAGGAAAGCTCTTAGAACTTTTTGTTTCAACCTTCATCTCCAGAATTAGGTGGGCGAACTAATTTGACGACGGATCCTCTTAACAATTTGTTGTTCCACACGGCTGTTTTGCAAAAATTGAGGACCCCTGTTGGCTGAAAGTAACAACCATCGACATGTCGATGGTAACAACCCTCACACCTCCTTGGCTAAAATGTAACAACCCGTTGAACGGAGAATTTAGACCCGTCTCTCGCTTCAGCTTGGAGCACTTTTCACAGTAAAGTTTAGCGACACTCGCGAGATAGTGTGAAGTTTCACACTAGTAATTTCCAATAATTTATAAAGCCACGCCGTACTAAACAAAGCATCACATTAGTTTAACCAATAAACTTGGAGGTCGCTCACGGCATTTTCTGAAAAATACCGAAAACCCGTTTAATTTGGAAAAACTCGTACACTGCGGGCATAACATGCTTTACACGCTCGTGCTTCCACGTTTAGCACCATCGATAAAAGGAAAACAATGTTTCGCGGCGGTACACAACATTTATTTTAATGCGCTGTGATGTCATGCCTTTGCTGTGATATCCATAAAAGTAAAATTACTTCTCTGAGTTTTGATTAACATCTAATAGAAGATAAATCCCGTTCATTATTTCTTCTAGGGACGGCGTAGATTTGCGACCGGGCGGACTGTCTTATCTTCTAATTAATCTTATTCTGGACACCTTCGATCATTGCGTGTGCCTTGATCAAGTCTGGACTCACATTTAAGGTTTTTGTATTATATTGCGCAAGCCGTTCCACTCTGGGTCACACATTATACCTATACCTATTCATTGAGATATTTAGGAACAATGAAAAGCTATTTTGAGTTTGGTAACACAACAAGACACTTACCCCCAAATACTCAAACGCAACTCACATTTAAGCTCGTCTCAAGTCTCGGTTTTTTGACAGTATTCAATGAAAATGTGTCAAAAATTCGTCACTTGAGACGAGATTAAATCTGAGATTCGTTTGAGTATTCGGGGGTAAGTCAGAGAGACTTGAAAAGTCGTACATAAGTCTTGAGTTGAAACCTGGTCTTCATCTACCATCATTTTTGATAGGTAGGATAAAAAAGCTCACATATACTTTGTAAATTAAATAGCTTCAATATCGGCAGAGGTAACTTTCCTGTTGGTGTGTGTTTTATTTAACTGCATAAAGCACACATAGTTTCACTAAACGAATATATGTAGTTTAACCATAACTTTGGCTTCACCAGAATCAGTGATTGGCTAGGCTAAACGGCGGCGGTGGCATGTATCTAAGTCAGTCACGCCAAAACGTTTTTTGATGCTTCACTCTAAAATATTGCTGATATAAAAAAAGCTTTAAACGTCTCTACCGGTTATGATGACATGGAATTGACATTGTTTTCCTTTCATGCTTTTGTGAAAGGCTGCAGATAAGCACCATTATGAACTAACAGTGCTTTACCTGAAAGCGCTGTCTCCTCACACATATACCTACGCTGATTATAGCTATTTATTCTGCTGTATGTATGTAAGCTTGCGAAATTCGCTGAGTTTAATCCGAGCTGCACCACAAATGGCCTTAAACTGCGTGTCTGTATAGCTGTTTACTGTACATTTGGCTAAATGTATTCAGTCTACATTGCCAGCGTTCAGTTTCGACTACATTGCTGTGTTCTGTGCTGATAAGCAGGATCGATACTGTTTGTCCAAAATGTTTTGTGCTTTTACCTCTACGAATATACTTACCTACTTCAATTCACTTTATAATATTATTATTATTAGCTAAATTCACATCGTATTCACTCAGTTCCATTGAGACTGTCAGAAGCGTCAGATTAGGTAAATTTAAATTCAATAATTAATTAATTAATCATAAATTTCCCGATGATGGCTCGCGTAACATCGAAATTCTAAACCTTCAGAGTACCTACTTAAGTATAGTACAAACCACAATTGGAAACTTTTTCTATAAATGAATTTAAAAGCCTTCTACCACCCAAACGTTTTGCGCAGATAGGGATCCACCCAGCATCATTCAATCATCCACTTATACAGTGAGTGTATCGTTCCTTCGCATGTGGCACGCGCACATGAATCAACTCTTTTATCTCACTCAGCTATAGAATACGCAGCGGCTGCTACGTCTCAGGACAGGACGTAGAATAAACAATATTTAGTATTAAAAAGAGCTCAGAAATACGTGCGTCGGAGTCGCCGAGATAAGTAATTACTGGGGAATTGGATTTGTGTATTGTTATCGCGCACGGCGGCGCGGCGGTGATTCACTTAATTAAACAAGCGTGCCAGATGTTTTTGATATTATCTTAGTGCTATAAGGTATTTTGTTTAGCCGGCGAACATTGCATAGAACTTTCGTTATGATTTCTAACGCTATTATCTAATTATTAGTCTGGTCGGGTAACTATTTCTACTCATATATTTACCTCTAGGGTCATTTAACTTATCTCTAGTTAGTTTTCATTTAAATGTTTGTTGATAAAATTTCGTGGTTAATTTTTGAAGAGTGATTGCTGTACAGTGGCAGGCTCAGCTTGGCTATAGACTATAATCACAAACAAAACTCAGCTGCCTCAGCATCGGGCATGGTCTGCTGCTCTGAGCTCAGACAGTTCGTAAAAGTTGTGCGATGCAGAAACTCAGAAATCCCAAGCTTCTGTAAAACTCAACGAATTTTACAAGTTTTAATAGGAAAATGTCTTACCAAACTGGGTGTTCCCTTGAGATAAGTACAGGATTATTTACTGTAACTGAACAAAGGAGATTATATTTCAGATTTTATCAGTTATATTGGATTTATCATGTTTTCTTACAAAATACCAGCTTTAGGTAATTTATAAATACGAAAGATTGTCATGAAAAGGTAGCAGATATGAGACAGACAGGTAGCTTTTATTAGCTTTTTATCAATAATCGTTTTACTTCAACAGCATTCGCTTCATTGATATCGACGCTTCGTAGGTCATGCGCAAAATAGACATAAGTAGCTATATCCGCGATAGCGTTCGATCTATCAGACCAATACAATTTTTATACACACAGATAATGCTATCTTGATATTGATAAACCATTGGTATAATATTATCTTCTCTTCCGCGAAAACCGATATTTTTATCCCAGATTTTGTGCAGTAACCTCATAGTTAAAGAGTTGCAAGTGGTCTTAGTCTAAAGAGTCATGGCAAGAATCATGCGAGTCGACTGCATGGGTATCAATCACTATGTAAGAGTCATGGCAAGAATCATGTGAGTCGACCGCATGGGTATCAATCACTATGTAAGAGTCATGGCAAGAATCATGCGAGTCGACCGCATGGGTATCAATCACTATGTAAGAGTCATGGCAAGAATCATGTGAGTCGACCGCATGGGTATCAATCACTATGTAAGAGTCATGGCAACAATCATTTGAGTCAACCGCATGGGTATCAATCACTATGTAAGAGTCATGGCAAGAATCATGCGAGTCGACCGCATGGGTATCAATCACTATGTAAGAGTCATGGCAAGAATCATGCGAGTCGACCGCATGGGTATCAATCACTATGTAAGAGTCATGGCAAGAATCATGTGAGTCGACCGCATGGGTATCAATCTGTAAGAGTCAGGCAAAAATCATGTGAGTCGACCGCATGGGTATCGATCGATAGCTCCTGAAAAGCTTAATAAGACTAAAACCGTGTTGGAATGGAACAAATATCGAAAAACTAGAGATACAGCTCTAGTTTTTCGATATTTGTTCCATTCCAAACAATTTATTTTTGTTCTACGAACAAGCAAAAATAAAAAAACCAGGGTTACTCCAAATGTTGAGGTGAATCGAATTGTATACCTATTATCTTTCTTATTATTTTTCAAATTTATGGGTCAGACCTTAGGGGAACCATGCCGTTTATACCTTTCAAGGTAACAAACACGCTGGCTAGGTAAACGAGATAAGATACTGAACATTTTATAACTTGTTTAATATCACCGAAGAAAAAACTAAAGCACGTTTTGTTGGTTGTTTGTAAACAGATTTTTAAGAAACCTTTCTTATCAGGCATTACCAAATGTACTTATACTATGTTTTCGTTCAAACTGAATCACAACTAATCAGCATCTCTTCAAATTGTTTACCCAGAACGCTATGTCAAAAATTCGCAACCTTGTGTTTTAATTCTTGGGTACTCATGGGCTCTCTACTCCCACAAATAAAAAAAATCACGTCTCTTTAATTAGTTTATCCCTAGTCTAACTCTAGAGTATGGAAATTCCTCACCGTTTGTGAGCAGAACACATTTCGCCTGCAACGATTATTAAACCATTTCTGAGTAAGTAAAAGTAATTTACTAAAGTTGACTCCAAATTAAAGTTGCGAGTTCCATTAAGGCGATTGTTTGCTGCAGCCAAGCGATTGCTTGTGTTTTAAGAGGTTCGCGGAATTCGTGGTCTATGTATATTTTATAGTAAGCGGTACTGAAAACATGAAACGAGGTGTGGTGAATATAGGTAACCTAGTTCCGATCTAGGTAGGATTGGCCAAAGCTGTTTGCTCGTATACCTACCTACACTGACGCACAAGTTTTGTGCGGGCTTTTAAAAGTTTAGTGTGGCGCTCTTAAATACAGCTTTCATATTTTACGATATAATCGTGTAGCTCTCGTCATCACTAATAAATTATAAAGTCGGACGAAGGAATCCCCCAAAAAGCATCTTAACGCCTTTTCAGCTATCCGCAATATTGTCCAAAGTTTTAGATCCGGAGGTTATGCCCAACGCTGGAAGAAGAATGGTGGCAGTTCTCATAGATCTCTCTGCATAGATCATCGCGCGATTATGTAGGTCTGCACATATTTAACGAGTCCACAGCCCATTATGATCCGTGCAGTCCACATGATCCGTGCAGTCCACATGATCCGTGCAGTCCACATGAACCTCGTAAAAGCAACTCATCGGTCGACGGCACATAACGCAATTAACTCTTAATGTAACATGATTTGGTACCGTACCGGTGGTGTTTAGTTTCAAATCGCGGCTAGGTCACGAATTATGGCTGGTGACGTAATTCGCTGACTCATGATGTGTTGGAGTCGAGCAAATTTGTACGTACCTACCTTCATCGATTCCGAGTGATTTATTCTATTAGATTTGTGTTAATAATATATGATAATTATAATTCATAAGCGTAACTGTTTATTGTTGCCAAGCACACACATAAACCGGTATATTTATGATTTGTAGTAAGAACTTATTTATTAAGGAGTTGGCTAAGTTCTTCCAGCAAAACGTAGCATGGTCTTTGGAAGCGAATGGCAATCGTAATGTTATTATTATTAATAATTATGTAAGGTTTAATAATGTATCTCCAATGGGAAAAAGCTGGTCGAAACAGACCAATCCTCCAGTAGATGGTAGCTACCTACATAGAGTTCGTTGATATTTGTATGTGCCTGGCAAACTCGTCTTGCCATGGAGAATCTCGGTCAAGATTATCGTGAGACTTCGGAGATTAAAAAAGGTTTTATTAGCACGCACATTACCTACCTATAGATCTAATAATTTAGCAGGGCGTTAAAATAAATGTTCAACATCTTGCAACTTTACGATTTTTGTTTTACGCAGTTCGGCAAATACTGCGCAAAATAAATATTTACGACAGTCGTACAAGACTAAGATGCGCGTGTGAGTCCGGCCAATGTTTACAGTTTTATGCAATTTTATAGTGAAAGACAATAAATCCTAACGCCAAGAGAGATCTCAGGCTACCTTTGACGGTGACATTATTTCTTTATTTAAATTATTTAAATAATAATTATAGCTTTATTGCAGGAAAGATGGTACATACAAAACATTATGATGGTAATCTAACATTAACTTTTAAACTTATTTGTATAACTTTATCCACCACCTACCCTCTCCTGCAATTGGCGGTAAATAAAATTCTTATGTGTTTTAATAAATTATCCTATATTCTTATAATTCTCTTCTCTAGTCAGTCAACATGATCAAGTCGAAGTGTTTAGCCAGAGCAGAGCAGATAAAATTAAAATGAAAAACACGTTCGTAAAAGGCTACTGCATTGTTCCGAGCCGAACTAATGGGTATGGGTAATGCAACAGGATTACGTGACGGTCAATATAACAACATTTACCTGTTACTGCATACCTACACTATAGAGTACAAAATGAGGAATATATCGCTTGTTTGATATGTAAAACAGGATAACTTCGGCAAGGATAAATAAATAAATTGTTACGTCAATCGAACGTAGAGTGAGCAAATCGGTTATATTTTATCCAAAGATCCTAGGATCCTACGTTCCATTTTATCATTGTCGAATGACTCATATGTTACGTACGTTATAATATTTATTATTAATACTAACAGAGACTTGTCTACGATGGTTCGCATTCCTGCATAACCCGTCTTATGCACATACATAACACAAGCCTGGCTTTTGAGTCTTTTATCTAAAGGAACACTTGTTCTTAGCTATTTTGTGTAGTCTTCATAAACTGCAAAGCAATATTGCTAGGCTCGGTTGTAAGTTCTAAGAAAAGTCATAAAACCTATCGTTAGGCTCGGGGAGCAGACTTCCAACACTGTCTGCTGTACGTAGGTATAGGCTTTAGGCACGTAGCACGTAGCACGGAGCTCGTTTAGACTTGCTAGAACCTACCGTACACCGTATTGTACACACGTACAAACTATTTGTTGGCTATGCATTTTATCCTTTATTATTACCAAACCTTGCCGTGTATAGTATAAATATAATACTTTCAAGAATTATCAGAATTTAGCGTTGCTTACCACAGATTGATGTAGGTAATTTTTATAGTGAATTGTCTCATTTACCCTTTCGCGTACTATCTAATATCGCTAACAATACATTTTCTATGAGCCATCGCATATACACATATATCACACACGTTTAATATAGTAGGTATATTATATTTTCATATTACAGTATCTGATATCTCCTTAAGATGCTATAATATAAAATGTTATAGTATCTTCAGCGTGTGTATACCGGTCGATCATCTTTCCATACAATACACAGTTTGAGGTTGAGCATCCAAAACTAAGGGTAATGTCAATTTATCTCGTCATAAAAACTGTAAAAAAGCATACATTTTAAAAATACAAGCTTCCAAACATTCGTATTTTAACACTGATTTTAGGTTAACGTTGGGCGAAAATAAATAATATGCAGAGAAAGAAAACTGTAAAGTAAACCCTGTGCCAATATAGTTTAGTTATTATTTTATTATAAAGTAGAATAATTTTATTTCTTCTTAGTTTTTTTTAGCACAAGGGGTTGTTATAGAAACACAAGGGTTAGGTAAGGTAGTAGCGTAATTTGTCTGGTGTTATACAGAGATAGATAGCATACATTTAGGCTTCGCCTGGCCTTCCGACGAGCTCGCGCCGCCGTTGTTGTCTAGTTTACCCGTGTCGGAATAACATCCTGCAACAACGGTTCCAAACATACACGTAGGTACTCCTGGTACCATAAAGAGCATGGTACCTATACCATGTTCACATTTCACTGAGCATGAAATCGGACATGCTAATTATTGAAATTACTCAGGGCTATTTAAAGTAATAAGGACACATGCCTTATAGTGTTGTGTTCTAACATGCCAGGCAGACAGTTTTTCAATATCAACGGATAGTGAAATCATTACTTACTTCCATTTATAATACGTTTCACCTTCTCATAATAAAGAAAAACTTTTTAAAAGAAAAGTCTTTTGTTACTTGGAAGACGGAGAAATAGAATCCCTGTAGTGTAAAGCTGATGTGCAAACGGGTGTGACGTGGTTTTGAATTCCTGGCGTTTCCTTGTGTAGAGGCTTTGGGTGGGTATCGGAGCGGGGGGGGTGGTTACGCATCTTTATTTTCCACTCCAATCTCGCTGAATGGGCTTCCGCTTAGCATTTGTTGCTTCTTGCTATTAGCGGGCAACTTATGTGCCCTTCGTGATGTTGTTTTTCTACCGTTACTGTTTTTGCGATGCTAAATAAAACGTTATGGAATAAAACGGTAACGGTTTTTGCGGCGTTATGGTGTAGATGATCCACAAGGTACTATATAGGTACCTAATTGCAATTTCATAATACCAAATTTGTGCGTGACTTAGTACCTACTGGATTTTATAAATATCAAAAGACCGATTTACTTAATACCTAAATAATAGTCCCAGTCACTATCACTTGAGAATAGTTCTCAAGTGATAGTGACTGAGACTACAGGCTTTATTGTAACCTAAATAAACCTTATTTCAAATAGCACCTACCTACTACTAGACTTATCTACTTTAGTTTGAATGATAAAAATGAAAATATTCTGTTTCATTTAAAAAATAAAATATGCTTCCACACAGCTAATAACCCCCCCCCCCCCCCCCGGTTCACTGACACTGAAGTTACGCCTCTTTAGGTCCTAAAAACTGTAATTATTCAGCCGAAACCCGCCACAAATTATTCTCTCTGTAGACTCAAAAGTAACGTAGGAGTATTTGCTGAAAAAATGAGGTTTAATATCAAAGAAGCACTCAGGTCTCGGATAAATAAGCGAGTTTTGATGAAAGTAAGCACATGCCTCGAGGCGCTTTTACTCTTGCCTCAGTCGACACGACATGGTTCGTTGAATGGCTTGCTTCTTTGTGATTTCTCGGAATACATAACTGTCTCAATTTATTACATTAATGAAGTACTCCTTCAAGCACTTCTCAATAATCTATGTATTTTTCCTGCTTCAAATTGTGAAAGACTATTTCACAATTTGGAGAGATTTCTTTGTAAAATGCATTTGAATTGAAAATACCCACCCGTCTATAATTTAGGTGTAGATGCTATGTCAAATGTTCACTATAATAAATCATTCATTTGCACACATCACTCCATCCTCCTTGAGTAAATATCGTATCAGTTAGTAAACTAACTGTGTAGGATTCCACCGATACTAACATAATGTAGGTCCTAAGCTTTTTGTTACTAGGTATAGTGCGTTAGCCCTCGCACTCGGGGTAATCTCTAAGTCAAGAATTTCTTATAATTTATCTGTTCTCTGTCTAATATACTTTACAAGCTCTCTACAGAACCTAAAAGCAAAAACCTTTACATTGCGAACTGATTTGATTTCCTTTGCTTTAAAAGTATTTGCGGAAATGCGGACATAGTGCCTCACTCTACTTTACTCAAGTTCGTTGAACTTCAACTCCTACAATAAAACAAAGTTCATATTTATAATTCGTTCCAACCACTCAACAAATCACAGCGTGGGAACTTTACCTACTGCTTTGTTTATTTTAGGTACTCGCATTACAATTAAAAACTTATTGTAGGTACACATTTAGTGGCCGTGAAGTGTTCTGTCTGCACTGACGCGATCTCGCGCAAAGTTAACACATTCCTCACTGAGGAATTAAATAATGATGAACAATTTACACAACATCATCACCAAAGTAAACATAGCTTTGTGTGTTCTGTTACTGAGGAATTGACACTTAAAATATTTCTCGATAATTATAACTGGACTTTGGGTTCAGAGAGATAATTTTCATTTTAGTTTGGTATCTGTTTAACTCTATTTCCTATAACGGTATTTATGTTTTGCTGTTCAATCTACATTATATTCAAAACGGTTTCAACCATAACCATTCATTGTACTGGTTTTCTATATAAAACCCAATCTGTGAGCGTTTTTGTCCATTTTACTTGTACGCATCAAAATAGGTAATTTAGTCCGAAAAAGGGTCAAATTAAGGCCACTTAGCTATCCACGTTACACTACTAAATATGCGGAAATTCCTACGCTTGTTTATGGATGTATTTATATTTTCAAGCACAGCTGTCCGTCCATGCTCTGTTCCCATCTCTTCAAGCACAGCTGTCCATCCATGCTCTGTTCCCTTCTCTTCAAGCACAGCTGTCCGCCCATGCTCTGTTCCCTTCTCTTCAAGCACAGCTGTCCGTCCGTTCCCATCTCTTCAAGCACAGCTGTCCGTCCATGCTCTGTTCCCATCTCTTCAAGCACAGCTGTCCGTCCATGCTCTGTTCCCATCTCTTCAAGCACAGCTGTCCGTCCATGCTCTGTTCCCATCTCTTCAAGCACGGCTGTCCGTCCATGCTCTGTTCCCATCTCTTCAAGCACGGCTGTCCGTCCATGCTCTGTTCCCATCTCTTCAAGCACAGCTGTCCGTCCATGCTCTGTTCCCATCTCTTCAAGCACAGCTGTCCGTCCATGCTCTGTTCCCATCTCTTCAAGCACAGCTGTCCGTCCATGCTCTGTTCCCATCTCTTCAAGCACAGCTGTCCGTCCATGCTCTGTTCCCATCTCTTCGTCACCACAGTCATCAATCATCATCGTAGTGAACATATTTATTATCTATATTTTTGATAGAGTTATGGATAAATAGAGGAAGGTACTAACGAGAAAGCAGATATCATAAAATGACATCCTATTTATTTATATAATAATGACATATTAGAATTAGATTTATTACTTGGTAATAAAAGCTAAGGTAGGTATTTCTTTTGGTTCTTAGAGCCCGCTTTGGCACCCTCTTTTGTGTGTGGCACTTGTAATCGTGGAGTTCCGCATCGCCTAGGCACAGCACACCGTTTAGGTGTAGGTCGCGTGCACAAGACGCATTGTCCTACTTTAACTTTTTACTAAGTAGATTTGCTGTTTAAAACACAGATAAAATGTTGCATCGTGTATTTAACGTTAAACTTTAATAGTGAGGCCGTGAAAAAACCACTTCCTGTTTTGCGGATATGGTTTTTGAAACTTTACGGTTTTCTTTTATGCTACCTATTTGAAGACTTAATAGTAAATGACCAGCGGAATGTGGTAACGGTAAGCTACGGTCTAGCACATTGCTTCGGAAAACATATTACAACGTTAAGCTGCGATGTAATGCTCTGTTCTTAGTGTATTGGACGATGTTCAGGGAGCTCCGCGGACCGCGGTAAACTGAACAATTCTCTCCTCACCGTTTTAAAGATTTCTCTAAAATAATTATCTTATGAAAGTATTGAAACTATCACAAAATATGATCAATATATACTTACACGACTAAATATTGAATTTGACAATATTTTGTATCATCATCATCAGCCTATACCAGTCCACTGCTGGACATAGGCCTCCCCTAATATATTATATTATATTTTATATATATATATATATATATTTTCTATAGTTTTATAATAAATCAATGTACAAAATACACATAATGAACGACACAGAAAACACTAAGTAAATTAATATGAAATACTACTTCAATACTACATCTTTCCTCTAAACTTATAATATTTTCTATTTAATAATTTCTATTCATTTTTCTTCAATTTTTTTTAAATTCCTAAATACGATACCTTTCTTGTTTTATTCATAAATACATAGTTAAGGATGTGCACTTGATGTAATTATCTACTTATGTCTTTTGCTGTAATAAATACTTTTTTACTTACCTACTTTTCACTTTACTTTTTTTATATAAGATTCAATACAACAATAAAAAAAACACGTTTTCGTAAAAAATATTGCGTATTTAATGTACGCCCTAAGTACACTTACCTGGTATGCAAGTTCCCTACCTAAGTTAAGAAAAATCCTAAACCCTAAAACCAGTTATCATGGGATACAAAGCACCTCTATACGTTTCCATGTAAACAAGTCGTGCGAAGCCGCGGACAGGAACCCGTGAGTTGTGGAGTGCCCAGTGGTATCACTGCATCACTCACACAACAAGCGTTCATTTACGATTCATATTTGTAGATGGTAAAAGGTACTGCCATACTAATGACCGGGGTGGTGACCCTGATTGAAGGTTAGCTCGTTAGCCACGCATGCCACACTTGGTTACTGTCATTCATGTGTTTTTCCATTACCCTATGTATTTGTTGCCTTGTATTTGTTGCCTGTCAAAGTTTACTTACGTTTTCCAATTCATCATCCGTGAACGATTCCAATAATTTCCATTCAAGAAAATTATGAAGAACTTTGAATGTTTGCGCAGTCTCACAATGAATGTCACTACATAGTATTAAACAGTCGCTTCCCGCTGTCTGTCTGTCTCTCCATGTGTATGCTTAAATCTTTAAAACTAGTCTACGGATTTTGATGCGGTTTTTTTAATAGATAGAGTGATTCTATAGGAAGGTTTATATTTAAAATACATGCATAATATAGTACCCATGCGAAGCCGGGGCGGGTCTCTAGTAATGTATATAATGAATAATTGAATCATATTTCCGCTCATGTTTTACTGATATAATACGAGTTGGTAACACTGGTTACTCTGGAAATTGATTTTGATCGAAACTCTTCGCACTATAGGTAATCCGGTCAAAATAGACTTTTCACATGGCACCATACTGGAGTTGCGACTACAGTGACGAATTTTTGATAAACTTTCCTTATTTTGACGCTACAAATATGTAGTTATTATGTGCTTTTGCCATTGAACAACGAATATACGCGCCTAAACCACTATCTCTGAAAGGATAGAAGGCACCTTTATCTTTATCAGCGGTAAGATACATCGGGTTTAGGTTCAACTATAATGCAATTTTACATTAGGTGCCCGAATTGTGTAAATTGGAATTAGTATGCATTAGTATGCCTTTAGAGGCCTTTAAGGCATTATGTCCAGCTAAGGACGTCAGAGCTAATACACCTAAATTAATTTCAGTTTAAGGAAATAGATTTTGCCTACACTCAGTCCGCCATCAGCAGTGCTTCCGTAGCATTTGATTAGTCCGAGGGCTCACACATTTTGGCGAATACCCGATTCTCTTTGTGCGAGGCTAGAACGTTCGCCTCGTGGAAACAAGCCAACATTGAATACACTGTCAATATTCTGCAGTAGGACATCTGTTGCTGAAACCTCCGGCTTATTGCTATTCTGTAAGTAGACCATTAGGTTATTTTCGGTTTCCTAGTAGTGTTACTTTTACCTACTTTTTTTATAAAAATGCATAAGAGGCACATAGCCAACTAACCTAAAAATAGGGGTAATTTTACTTCTGCAGAGAGCAAGTCACTGCTCACCGAGGAAGAAAGGACCTTCCACATGTTCCTACGCGTCTCCTCTACGCAATACGTCTGCCATGCACCGTCACTTCGGAGCTCGCGCTGTTGCATCATTTTCGGTGACTTTCTCTTTCAGCCGAATTTCGCTGAATCGAGTCTAAATCGCATTAATAACGAAGAATATTTTAAACACTCAATGGAATCATGGTAACAATGTAGGGGTAGTTCCACTGCGCTCCAAAACTCTCCAAAATCTCAGCGGACGATTTTACCTACAATGTAACGTTCCGAGGTGTTTGATATTTTTACATTTTACCAAGTGTTTTTTGAAGTTTGCTCATATTTCAAGTTTAGGAAGACCGCACCGTTCCTTAAATTAGCATACTAGTGCGCATCCGCTGCGTTGTCGCGACCCGCCCTTGACCCGCCAGGTTTGGGCATAACTCAATTACACGGACATTACGGCTCACTGGTCTGGAACGGGCTCGCTGCACTCTATCGACGTATAGCTTTACTGCGTATTACTGTTTCTAAAGTCATCTACATTGTTTATTCTCCTTCCACGCACTTATTTTCTTTTCGACTCATATGAATGATACTGAATGACGGACAGACAGAATGTCACTGTATTTCATATGTATTTCATAGACACAGGTATAATCTGTTAACTTACGAAATGTTGAGACTTACGAATGTTTTCATTTTGAAACAAATTATGTAATGAAGATTATTATAGATGAATTTCTTATTGAAAAGTATTGAAAATACATTATAGTATCAAACGTATAGTTTCTCAGTAAATCAGTCTGTTTTACTTTTTATCACGGAAAACGCGTGTAATGCCGCGTTCAGACAGCTTTCTGATTACAGATTTCACTAAATTCATTTCTGTAAGCACAAAAAGTATCTTACAATTTTCTTTTGCTTTTTTTTCAGCTAATCGGCAAAACCAGTTGTGTCAATGCTTTGAAATTTCAAAACGATAGCAAAATACACGTAAACAACATAAAAATTATTAAAAAAGGATTTTTTTTTTCAAAAATTATCAGTAAAAATTGGATACCTCGGGTTCCAGAATCACCCCCTTTCGGCTTAGAAAACATTTTTCGTGACACCCTCTAGAAACAATGTATGTCATGTTAAACTTTGTTACACAAATACATATTATCTTCTATTTTATTACATAATATATTGAATATCAGTTGAACTACGAGAAAGAAAATAAGAGCGTGGACAGAGTGTAGTCATTGTATTGTAGTGTAGCTGCGTGAAAACTTAACAGATCAAACTTATAACGAATAAGGCTCGGGACAAACCTCTTTTAAATTAAAATGCTCAGTGGATTGATTTAGAACCGAGATTAGTTGACCACACTGCATTGATATTAGTTGACCACACTGCATTGATATTAGTTGACCACACTGCATTGATATTTTGCCCGTGGTCGGTAGCATTAGGTAATATTTCTAAAACGGACAAAACCACTGCGTTTGATCCGCCGATGATAATAACCACTTCAAATCTATCGAATTTAATCTAGCTAGAAAAGTTCCTTACAAAGACTTCCTCTTATCAAATGCTTACAAAATAAGCGTTTGTGTCAGAAGTACCATTAATTGTACAAGTGACACAACTTTGTATCCTTAGTACCAGCAAAGAAATGAAGATATTCCCCTGTAATGTTAACCGATAACTAAGGAACTAGTGATACAACTTTGTATCCCAAGTACCATCTAAGAGAAGTAAAGATATTCCACGTAATTTCATTTTTGACATGCATTTATTTTGTAGTGTCACAAAGAAGCACTTAGACAAGTCAAAGTTAATACCATAAACAGGTTTATAAATAGTAATTATTATCAAAAAGAAACAAGGTGTTATTTGATTTTGTCCACTGGTAGAAGAAGTGGAAAATAAACCACTAGTAAGTGTATATATTATATGACTTAATAAACATGATTTAGATACAGGTCAATATTTATTATTTACTTATAAAAAAATCCAACAAATCAAAAACCATGAAAATCGGCCACGTCGTTGAGTTATAAATGGTGTAACTAACACGACTAGCCTAACAATAAGCTTAACATTATTTTCCTTATATACTATTGTCGGTGTGGAACTGAGCGACATCTGGCCAAGCATTTACTTACATCATTGATGTAAGTTTGTTGGTGTAACTCACAGAGATCTAGAGAGATGCCAATCCTATGCGCTAAGTACCGAAACCTGGTTTCGCATTAAAAGCTCACGCACACACAGTAAACCAAATAGAAACAATACTTCGCGTTGTGTGCTTGTCATGCACACAACGCGTTTAGTGCAACTATTGGTTCGCACACTAGGTTACAAGTGATGTCCGTACAGCTCCACTACAGTCGCAATAGGCGTTTACGATAGGGATTGTTTGTCGAAAAAACGTAAAACGATAAGTACTTGATTATTATTTTTACGCATAAAAATTAGAATAAAATTAATAGGTGTTTTTAAGGACTTCAAACATATAAAGTCAAAATGTGCCGAACATATCGTACTCCGCTCTAACGGCCACCAATTTGGTCCTCTGTTTTTAGCACTAATCTACTCCTGTTTGCTTTATGCATAGTTCATAAGCACAAAGACAACAGTCAAAATCTAAGACCCAAAATATTACATATTATTATTGATTACAATAATATTACTCTAATTTATTAAACAAATATCTGCCTAACATTTATTAAAGACCTGTTTTTGGTATTGATAGATGTATTGATATGAATTAGTTAAGGTTCCTGTTGATTGTTTTTTTCTTTTACAATTGTTATTATTAGTTATAAACAAATTTAAAATGGGTAAATTTTCATAAGTTAGTTTTTGACTTTATCATCATCATCGTCAGCCTACATTAGTCCACTGCTGGACATAGGCCTCCTGTAATGAGCGCCATAGCGTCTTTCGCAAATCGTCACGCCACCTGGTCGGAGGGCGTCCTACACTACGTTTGCAGAGTCGCGGTCTCCACTCAATAACACGGTTACCCCTGCGGTTGTCGCTTCTTCTCGAGATATGGCCAGCGCACACTGCCACTTCAGCTTACTAGTCCTTTGAGCTATTTCGATGACCTTGGTTCTCTGTCGGATGTATTCGTTACGAATCCTATCCTTCAGAGAAACTCTGAGCATAGCTCTCTCCATAACTCGCTGGGCGATTAAACTGGTTGACCAGTCTTACCGTGAATGTCTCAGCTCCGTAGGTCATAACGGGGACGCACTGATTAAAAACTTTCGTTTTCATGCATTGCGGTATAGATGACGAGAAGACTCGTTTTCGTCTTACTAAATTATAAAATACCTACATAATTCATTGGGAAGTGAATTACTTAAAAATGCGCCGTTATGATTAGAAAATAAATGAGATCCCATTATTTCACCTAATACAATAAATATAGGTGATTGAGGTATGATTGAGTTAGTATAAAATGACTTTCCAATATCTGTGCCGGTAGCTTCTTCGCCTATAAATCGTTCTACGCTGAACGCCATTTTATGTAGAAAACACCCCCAACACTACACTATGTTTTCTACAATACAGTACGATGACTTGAAGAAAGGCAGAATCTTCAATCTCCCAGATCTTATTTCCACTCGAACCAGATTAACTGCCGTCTCGTGATGTCACCACCGGAGACAGTGACATCATCCATGACGTCATCATTGCAATTACTCTGGATCACCACGAGCGTATTATTTAGTCGCTTAGCCCGGCTCCTCGTAAATATTAATGCGGTGCTTGCTAGTAAATTGGATTTAGACACGTAATCTTGTTATAGATGATTCTCCAGCAAATGTGGTTTTCGAAGGATTTGTGAAGGGGTTAAAGCAACATTGGCTGGAGATAAAACTTAGAACGGCTTGTTATCATCATAGTATTCTTAAATATATAGGCAGTGTTAGTAAGTAAGTAATATTTTTATTGCATCAAATACATGGGAGTCAGGTACATAGGTGTTGTATGTTAATATAGGAAACATTGTATTTCTACCTGTACGGCGTGCAACATGTTTTTACAATGTCAAAATAATAATATTAAGTGTTTTGGAACTTTATTATAAGTTTTTTCAACGCTCTTTCAATATTTGTCTACAGTATTACCTATTATGAAAGAGTTCACTTAGGGGCCATTGTTCACGGAGTCTGGGAACAGTATCAGTTAATGCTGGACATTTCACATACCACATATGTATTATTTGATACTCGCGTTTTAACTGATTTTTCGAACACTATTTTTCTCACCAGTCCCACACCAGCATACGTGGTAAACGTACTGCTGAACATAGGCTTCCCACAGACAACGTTACGTAACGGTCCCGAGTCGTCTCCATCCATCGCCTCCCTTTGACCGCTCCGATGTCGTCGGTCCATCGGGGAGGGGAGGTCTTTCCATACTCCGTTTCTCACGGGATCGCTGGACTCGAGAATTGTTATGGGTATTACAGGACCTACAGTATTTTCTAAATATCTAGGGATTCGATGGATGGAGGCGGCTCTGGAGCGTTTTTCGTGGCATCTTGAACCTAAATTGGTCCCCGTCTTCCCCATTCAAAAATCTACCCTGTTTTTGCGGAGCAGAGCTATTGAGTCTCTTATCTAGTAACCTATCGAAATAATTAATTTAAATCAGGATTTGTTCTAATTTAACAACGGAAAACAAATACGATAAGACTTTTATCATAATGTTGTTTAAATGGCACACAATTACTAAAGCACGTTGATATGAAAACTAATGAGCATTCTAATTTATTTTCGTTTTATCTGAATTAAATATATCTATATGAACTAATCAAATAATAAAAAAAAAGTATTTCAAAACACACGTGGTCCACAAATAAATTACCTATTTGGAACTCATTAATAGGGCACACTAATAGCAAGTGAAGGTGTGTTCGTTTTCTACATTTTCCGCTAACAATTTAAAGATGTTTTTACTATAGGTAGGTCAGACACTGAAACTTCATCATGCAATGCACAAGGATGTTCAATCTCTAATTGTCTTTATAACTGTAAGCGGGCTAACTATGAGCCGGAAGAATACCAACGTTTTATTCTTTTATTATTATTCATTTATTTCAGATTATATATAAAATCCATACAATATTAATAATTTACAAATAAAAATCCATACAAAACAATTAAACAGAAAACTTAAAACTATAAACCACACGATAAAAACTATAAGTCACAATATAAAATAACACAAACATCAAAATGAATATCAGATGGAGCCCATCATTGTCTGCATCCACCTGTTCTGAATGGGTCAGTCTGGTCGTGCTGCAATCATGTTCAGGATGCCGTGGCCGCTGCCTCACGCTCGCTGGACCAGGACGGGACTTTCTTGCGAATAATCCTGTGAAAGAGGTTAATGAGGTTCTTGGTGATTTGATTAAACATTGACGTATTTGTCGTGACAACGAGGATTGCATAATTTAACACCATGGCTGTTCTACGTGAGGTGAGGATTGTCAGTTATTTCAGCTAGGTCCAGCCAGATAGATTTCTATCTACCTATCTTTCGGTCAGTCACGTCAGGCCTTGGGGATCTGGCAATCCGTGACTGTCGGCAGTACGCAGTGGATTGGAGGAGTGCCATCGCTAGTGGGTCAAGGACGTGTCTTGTTTGCTCAGCAGCTTTGGGTTTGGGGGTATCGCTCATGGAGGTGACAGTCGCAAAACATTCAGTAATCATACCGAAAGTATGCGAAACTTTACGTCCCACTCTTTGACTAGACCTTTTTTGAATGGTCTATGGTTTCTTCAGAACAGGGTCCTGCCTACGCTTTTCCCAGTGTACAGTGTCGGCAGGTGGCGGTATGTATGACAAACATTTTTCTAGTATTTATGCAGGGTGTCCGTAACATGACAGATATTATACTAGACCGAAAAGGGGTGGTTCTGGACCCCGAGAGGATCAAGTTGTGAATAAACATTTTTTTTTCTTCTAATATTTATATATTTTTCTTTTTAAATAAGTATTTCTTTCCTGTTCACATTATGGAGAGATCCTCACATCTGTTATGTTGTTTTTATGTCGACGTTTAAAGGTTAGTTCTATCCCATGGGAACTGATTTATGGAATAACAAGTACCTAGCCTATGCCCCAGTCCTAAAACTACCTGCGCGTATTTTGGCCCGATCCATTCAATAGTTTTGGCGTGAAGATGTAACGAACATCCATCCATACTTACGCATTTATAATATTAGTACGATAAAAAAAAATCGTAGAACAATAGATGTTCCCTTCGGGTCTAGAACTACTCCCTTTTGGCATAGTAGGTACCAATGGTTCGCGACACCCTGTATAGGCATCGGTTTAAGAAAGCATCAAGTTTCTTGGTGACCATAGTCTTTAAATAATCATAGTCTTTAAATAATCCGGTAAATTAGTGCGATTCGGAATCGCATACTATTTATTTTTATTTATTTATTTAGACGCACAAAACATAAAATAATCACAGAATATAACAAAACTTAAATAATATGTGTATAGAACTTGATCATTTCACAAATCATGTGCATACAGAGAATCTTACGAACAAAACATGTAGAGCGACAAATTGAAAATACAAAAACAAAAAAAAATAAATGTACTATAAGGATACCTAAATCCAATTGACTACTTACTTACTTTAGTGCTTAAGCATACCTACCTACAATTACTACATTGTAAGCTTAGTACTAAGAACAACTTAAATTAATTGTTTTGATAGTTCTGGTAAAGTGGCTCAACTTGGGAACAAAAATGTCAAATACAGAAGTTTTATCCTTAGCTATATTATTGTATTTATAGGGGGTTGTAAAATGAGATATTATTTTTGTAAGTGAACAATGCAAAGAGGTTGGTTGAGTTGGACCTACGCGCACTAAATCGTGTATTAAAATATATCTCTGATAACAGCTTAGAGCAATAGATTAAATCAAAAATGAAAACGCCTGATTTCCAAGGACTGGACATTGAATTTTGATAGTCTATCTTCGTAACTAAGGCTGGAACGACCTGGATGTATTCTGAAGTATAACAGACGTAGACATTTTCTTTGCACCCTTTCAATATCGTGATTATGAACTTTATATATAGTTCGTGACTTATGACTTAAATTGGCAGATTTAATTCACCCCTCAAACCGTACAGCCGTAACAGTACTTGACGGCAGAAACAGCCTTGTAGTAGGTACTTCGCATGCCCTTTCAGAGCTGTCGGTGGGTAGGTACTACCGTAATACGACATTGTCCTATCGTTATTTTATAGTACAAGGCGAGCTTCCAGGCACGGGGAACTGTGTCAAGCTATCTATTCAGTATGTAGTGTCGTGTCAAACTATACGTCTCATAAAATATTCAATGTTCCCGGTACTGAAGACGCTGCAGGTGTGTGCAGTTGTGAGATGAATACTTTCTTTGAAGCTTGATCTTTACACATTCGAGTTCAGAGTATATTTTGTAAACAATGGTTCATCATCATCATCATCAGCCTATACTAGTCCACTGCTGGACATAGGCCTGGCCTAATGAGCGCCATAGCGCCCTGTCTTCAGCTTGCCGCATCCAGCATCTACCAGCAGTCTTTCGCAAATCGTCATCGCATCTGCAGGCTTATTGCACTATCCCATCCATCCACTATTCCATCCATTTTCTATTGCCATAATCCATGCGCATTGGCATTAGCCAATTTGATGGCTGGATGGTTAATGTGATAATAATACGATATTTGCTAAGTGCAAGTGAATACGCGCTACTCGGCAGACGAGAGAAGAAGTGAGAAGAAGAGAGAAGTGAACTAAAAGTTTGGAAAGGTACAGTCGGACATAAAAACATCCCTAATAAATCCTGCTAGTCATGTACATTACGGTCTCCTGGTACTTTTGACGTTACAGCGGAAACGAGAGTAGATGAGGGGCGGGCGGCGTGCAGTCTAGTTGCAGTACGCGTCTCTGCACGCTTCCTAGCTGAAAAATGTCTCTTCTTGTCTCCACTTCGGACATCTCCGCACATCTCTGCTATGGTGGAGTCTGAGCCTTAGGCTTTCTTTACTAGAATTTACATGAGAAGATCAGTCATAGCAAATAGAAAAAAGCTTGTTTTTGATGACTTTTCTACGCCAAACATCATTGTGGTTTGGCTGCCGGTAAAATGACCAGAACACGAGACTTAATACCCATACCGACGGGCACAGGACAGTGCATCGTAAAGCA
The DNA here is from genome assembly GCA_946478455.1 of Eupithecia vulgata. Classification (NCBI taxonomy): domain Eukaryota; kingdom Metazoa; phylum Arthropoda; class Insecta; order Lepidoptera; family Geometridae; genus Eupithecia; species Eupithecia vulgata. The sequence goes on along the minus strand of OX297869.1, from coordinate 1,010,813 downwards.
TATTCTTAGAATTGAGCTCGGTACCAGCGTCTCCGGTTCTTAAAACGAAGAATAATACTTGAAAGCACGGTAGGTAGGTACATAATCTTCCATAATCGCCACACCCCATAACTTAGATCTCTACACTAAGCATCTGTTTATTATTATCCTTCACACCATAACTTGGAATGTTTCCCATTGTCCAATTTACTGTCTCCAGATGCCACACCATTGGAGATGTGCCAATAGAGTCAGGGTGGCTCTCGAGGTCAAGTGGTTCAGGGTCAAGCCAGGTCAGGGTCATGGTTTTGCGTAGTTGCGTTGCGTGCCAATGCGCGGTGAAAAGTTATGGGATCCGCTTGACAATGTTATTGTTTATTTCCGGTGTATTTGCAGATATGATACTTTTGTACTTGGCTTTGGTTTTGGAATGTGTTATTTGAGAGAATATTAATAATTACGCATTTTTTCCAGGATAAGAAGTAGTCTATGTCCGTCCCCGGGATGCTATCTACCTTCGTGCCAAATTTTATTGAGATCCGTTCAGCCGTTTAGGTATAAAAAGCAAGTTTTTGCATCATCATCGTCATCAGCCTATATTAGTCCACTGCTGGACATAGGCCTCCCCTAATGAGCGACAAAGCGCCCTGGCTTCCTTTCCTTCCTTTCTGATTGCCGCATCGGGAAACTTCATATTTTGGTATTGTGTAACGCCGAAATGAATTTCAGTAGCAAATCCAAGTCCATGTGAAACGTCAAATGAAAAAGGGAACTCATTCGAGTCTTGTTTTAAAATGTGTTGGTGAAATCTCCATACAAATAAAAAATCATTCATTCCGAAACCGATGACCAGTTGAATACCTTACACAATACCGAAAACATTCTGACTGGGTTGACAACTGGTAATTGATTTGAAGTTCACTGGTAATGGACTTCAAGGAGGGCGTCCTACACTACGTTTTCCGAGTTTTTGCTTATTATTTTAAAAAAAAAAGCATGAAGTAGAAAAACTAAACGATTACTGTACTAAAACATTAGGCTATGTAATCCGTAAGAAATAATGTGGTGTTGTGACGTATAAATTTAGAGCATTTATATTAAAAATATTTATTTGTGCGAAATTTGTATTTTTTATTATAGAAACCAGTTTCTTTTCATAAATTCTATTCGATTACTCGGCTTTAACAGGTTTTTCTCTACCTATCGTATTTTTAATCTGAACATTTTCGTTTAATTACCTTAATAAACCTAAGTAATAAAAAAATACACATTTTGCTTAATTTTTGCATTAATCGTCCTCTTTAAAAAATTCATTGGCGGCAGATAGACGGTGTCCCATAACTCAAAGCTCAGGGAGTCAAGTATCAAGTGAAAAACGTCCGACCCATTAGGTAGGGTATCAATCAACAAGTCGAGTGGATCCCGACATCCAGACCGTCTTGCAGTGTCAGTGTCGGGGTTATGAGGGTAGGGCCTTCGCTCCGTGTGCACTGCATTGCCGCGGACAAGCAAATGGGTTTTTTTTTAATTTATTTAGAAGCAAATATAATGGATGTTATATTTTTATTACATTATATTAAACTTAATAAGAAAAAAAACAAAATGAAACTGCACTCGGTTTCGGGTTATAAAACGCTGCCCTTTTTCTATGACGTCATCGTTCAGGTTGTCAAATCAAAGTGCTTGTGTTCCTTCGAACGAAATAAAATAAACACCACTTTAGGAATGTTTACTCGATGTAAGGATCAGTTGGAGTATGTTTTACGTATGTTACTAGTAAGTATTCACCTGTATTATATTGTGTCCGTGGTTTTGCGTATTATTAAATCATTTGTAGATACACTAAATTGTTTAGGTTATGCCGATTTTACTCTGTTGTTATGTGTATGGACTTATTATGGGTAGTTTAAATCTAAGTATATACTATCAGAACGTTAGGGGACTTCGCTCAAAAACTGATATTTTTTATCGTAATGTTAGTTTAAGTTCGTATGACATTATAGTTCTTACAGAGACTTGGCTTGTGGATAGCTTGAGTAACTCTGAGATTTTTGATAATAGGTATGTAGTATTTCGACGGGACCGGGATTACGAACTGTTGAGTCAGTCGCGAGGAGGAGGCACGCTAATAGCTGTCCGAAGGGATATTCTCACTGTTCCCCAGCCTTATTTCCATTCTACCGCAGAGGATGTATGGGGAACAATTAGTGTAAAACAAGAAAATAAGTTAACCGTTAACATACACATTTGTTGTTTGTATCTCTGCAAGCAAAACATGGGTTTTTCATTCTCAGAGCAGTTGGAGAATTATCTAAATAAACTTAATGAAATTATTGTTACTTATCCATCAGATAAATTTGTTCTTTTGGGTGATTATAATCTAAGTAGTATCGATTGGTTACCCTGCTCGTACTCACATTATTTACCCTTCAACTTTTCATCACCTAACGAAACTTTACTTATAGATGAATTAAACACCCATGACTTACGTCAGTTTAATGGTGTAAGAAATGTTTACGGTAAAATCTTAGACTTAGTTTTGTCGAATGATGACTTGATAGTTTCTGAATGCATTGACCCTCTAGTGCCAATTGACCCCCACCATAAAGCCTTATTAGTTAGAATCACCTATTTGAATTCCCCTTTATTAAAAACCCAACCTTACACTAAATTTATGTACAATAAAGGTAACTATGACTCCATTAATTTAAAACTGTCCGAAATTGACTGGAATACCGAAATCTCGTCAAGATCTTTAGAAGATGCCATTAAATATTTTTATTCCACTCTTGATCGATTAAAAATTCAATTTATACCTACAAAGATAATCACTAGTAGCTTATATCCCATATGGTATTCTCCAGCACTAATCAAACTTATAAAAGAAAAACATAAACATTATAAAAAGTTTAGAATTTACAATATGAAATGCGATCTGGAATCTTTTAAGTTGTTACGTAATCGGGTACATTTACTAGAGCGTAAATGTTACAAATCATATATGGCATCTATTGAAGACGGTATTAGGAAATGTCCTAAAAAATTCTGGTCTTATATAAAAAACCGTTCCAAATCCAATGGTATTCCTACTTCCCTTAAAAACCTTGACTCGACGATTTCCACAGGCGATTCCATTTGTGAAGCTTTTTCACATTACTTCTTCTCAACTTTCTCTCCACCTTCAGCGCAGGCTTCCGATATTGAACCATCTGATTTGGAGCCGAACATTCACGATATTAGCAGAATTGAGATTGATGAACTCACTGTTGCAAGACTAATTACTCAGTTAGACACCTCCAAGTCAGCTGGACCTGATAACATTAGCCCAATATTTTTGATCGGTTGCGCGAAATCGGTGTGTACACCTGTTGCCTTACTATTTCGGAAGTCTTTGGCAAACTGTAAATTTCCGAATATTTGGAAATCCGCTTTTGTATCACCTGTTCACAAAAAAGGACCTAAATCAGACATCTCTAATTATAGACCTATATCAAAATTATGCATAATAGCTAAAATCTTTGAAAGAATCGTCTACAATCAAGTGTACGCTACCCTCCAAAACTCGTTTAATATATCGCAGCATGGATTCCTTAAAGGTCGTTCGACGGTATCGAACCTTGTTCTTTTTAATGATTTCTTGACAGATTCTATGGATAATGGTCATCAAATCGACGTTGTTTATACGGACTACAGCAAAGCCTTTGACAGAATTGATCATAAACTGTTATTGAACAAACTTAACCTCATCGGTATCCGAGGTGACTTGCTCAGATGGTTCGCCTCCTATATCAATAACCGCTCTCAGGCTGTTGTAATCAGCAACTATATTTCTAGTTGGGTCTTGATTCCCAGCGGTGTACCACAGGGTTCATTGCTGGGACCGCTCCTGTTTCTTATCTTTGTTAACGATATTTTTAGTTGCTTTTTGAATAGTCATGTGCTAAGTTTTGCAGACGACATGAAAATTTTTAAAATCATTAAGTCTCAGAATGATGCTCTTGACCTTCAATCTGACCTTTCTAGGCTAGATAACTATTGCCGTATTAATAAACTCGAACTTAATCCTTCTAAGTGTTCCATTATGACTTTTTCTCGTAAGAAAACATTAATTACGTTCAACTATTCACTGAAGTCAGAGTCTCTGCAGAACTGTCGCGTTGTTAAGGATCTGGGTGTCATCCACGACTCTAAATTGATCTTCGATGATCACATCCATTCAGTAGTTTCTAAGGCCTCTAAGGCACTTGGATTTGTCATGAGGAGTGCGTCTAGCTTTCACCACGCGAAAACATTCAAGATTCTCTACTGTACATTTGTAAGAAGCATTTTGGAATATGCGTCACAGATATGGAACCCTCGTTATGATGTCTATATTAAAAGAATCGAGCGCATTCAAATTAAGTTTATAAAGTACCTTTGTTTCCGTCTAAAAATTCCATACTCTTCCGATAATTATCTCAATTTGTGTAAACAATTTCACATTCTCCCTCTTTCTAAGCGGCGTGAGATCGCCGACTTGTCCTTCTTACTTAAAATCACATCGAATAAAATTAATTGTCCTAACTTACTGCAAAAAATTAATATTAACATTCCCTATAAGCCTATTAGATTTAATCTCCCTATCTACGTTCCTCTTGCTGGTACTAACTACCGTCAAAATTCCTTCTTGTGGCGAGCGAGTAACAATTTTAACCTCTTAAGTAAACAATTTGACCTTGACCTATTCTGTACTAGCGTCAGCTCGGCCAGGCGGCGGGTCAGCGGAGAATTTTTTGGCACCAACGATGATAATGATGATGAAAATTGTATTTTTTAAAAATATTGTAACTCAAAAATACTTAATGTGATACGTGTAGGTTAGTAACTTAAGTTCATAGTCTTAATTTTACTATTCTGATAGCTACCCGTGAAAACCTTCGATAAGCTTACTGGTATCTATCAATTTGTAACTCTGTGTATAAAAGCTTCTGGTTTTCCATCAAATAAATAAATAAATAAATAAATAAATAAATAAATAAATAAAAAAACAAGTAAATGATAAAAACCATCAAGTTTGTTGTTTGTGTGTTGTGTCTAGTAAATATTTTCTTTCTTTCTAAAAAGATATCCCGCTAAAGCTCCATACAATATGGTGAACGGTGACGTCACGTTTAGTAATTTAGCTATACACATACTTTTCAATGATTAAATTTCACAATAAAAACATTTATAAATACGAAAATAAATATGTACATATATATTTCTGTATCAATAAAGAATACGAATAAAAATAATCAGCTATTTTGAAGTTATTTACCCTAGTATACACAGGAACGCCCTTTTATATATATCGTTTTATTTACTTGATATGTATACATACTGGTAATAGTTATTTGTACAGGGTCTTTCACTTGCCACTGCCCTCGCCATTACCTAGTACCTGGATTACAAATAGCCTTTAGCAGTCAGGGATACTCAACCTACCTAATTGTGAAATTTGGGTAGTAAAGTTAAAGTAAGTTAGTTCCGAAGACTGTTTATTGTTACCTAAAGTTCAAGTAAACAAACTGAACAAATTTCAGGATATTCTCTACATTATAATTTGTTTTCTCTTAGTCCTTATCGGTAAATATTTTGCTTCCACACCAAACGTTTTGTAGGTACTCAAACTCCGATTAGCTAGAATTTCGTACCCATTATGTGATATTAATGAACATTTCAAACAGATATTATAATTTCCTCTACAGTATTAATCCAACGTTTTCCAAAAGCGATCTCAGTCACTTCCAACTTCTATTTATCGAGAAAATTAAAGGAATTACTGGATCCCGTGGAACTTACAACTTAAGCTCGCTGTTGAATCCCGAGTTTTCGCAAGAATTAATCAAGCGCCTCGGTATTATTCTGTTTCAGTCAATTATACGAAAATGTCAGATATTTGTATTAATTGTGAGTTATGGCGTCACAGCCGCTGCTTTAATTTGAGCCCTCGTTATTGACGTGATCTGAAACTCAATATTACGTTTTAATGTAACAATATACCACCTACACCAATTTTAGACAAAGTGACAAGAAAACTCTACAAAGTTCTAACTTCATATCGGCTTTGGGAGTCTGCCCCAAAAAGACAATCCCGGTAAAGTGGTAGAATGTACAAATAATGTTATCAGGCTTTAGATTGATTGGATTTCTATAGCCTGAGTGATATTCTTTCTAAAGCAGGTAGCTTTAGTACTTGAATTAAAGACATATTAATCATATTTACTTGATTTTTCCAATCAAGAATACTAATAAATTAGGTTTTTTTGAGCGTTATAAATAGTAATGTGAGTATCCTCTCTCGCTGTGTCGCGCGCGCGGGTAACGACGTTAACCCAGATTAAACAAGGTTTATCTAACCGTCAGTAATTTGTTCCAGGTAAGGAGCCGGCTACTCCCCGATGAGTTATGGTGAGCCTTCCCCTGATTAGAGCTCTAGCCTCCACAAATGGATGGATAAAGGTTCTCAAACTTTGGGCTATTGTTTGTCTTGTCTTTGTTTTCTGTAAATGAATAACGACGAAGCGCCTGTGTGAATACTAAACGCTGTTTGTACCTAACAGTTAAAAATATTTTGATTTTAATTGACAAAAACGAAGAAGAAAATATGATTAATAAATTAAGTGAATCTCACATGCACTCCTAATATTTTAATAACAAAGATTATTTAAATACAAAATTACAAAAAAATTAAATTAAACAGTTGAGCTATCTGCACTCTACAGACTGTAATTAATTAAACCTGAATGATAATTAGATATATATAATTCTTATTTTATAATAAGTACATAATGTTTGTTATGTCGTAAGACTAGAGGGAGTTAATTCTGCACTCGTTGATATACCTACCTACTAAAATGACTTAGCTAGGTAGATAATCTATCAACACTTATAATTTATAATTTTCGTTTAGCTGTCCCCCTTGTGTTCATTCCACGCTATGCTCGAGTCTAGCGTTCGTAATGTTAAGCGAACTATAATATGCAAATTGTTATTAGGTACTCCACGGAATAAGATTATGGCAGAAATATTCAAATGTCAGTCGACCCGCGATACAGTTATACTGCTACACTTGTATTTACGTATATTTACACGGTACAGTCAGCATCAAAAGTTTAAAGATTATTCATTTATTATATAAACCAAAACTTAAAAAACAACATACCACAAATTTATTGTGTTATAATTATTTTTATTGTTATTTTTTAGCCATTTTTATGTTATCTTATTGTTTTATTTTTGTACTCTACATGAATGAATTCAAATATTTAACTTTTACATTATATTATTTACGTTTTATCTAGGTATATGTTACTCGCTCAGGATTATTTTTTGCATGCTGTTTTCACCTATAATTATAGTGACACTTAACATGATTTTTATTAAGGTCTAACTATATGCTAGTTTTAGTGTACACTATGTTGGTGATCAATAAATAAATAAAACATCTGTTTTATTCATTAAACTAACACTTTTATAGCCCAAGACGCACATTTCCATCTGGAGGTGCATGGGGCGGCGCCGCAGTGAATGCGTTATCAAGAAATGGTACAACCTGTGGGTACAACCTAGTTATATTTCTGGTGAACTAAAATTATACAATGAAGGCGTAAGTTTCTTTGGTACCTAGTGGCGTTTTAAAGAAGTGAATTTTTAACACAGCTTAATTCAATTAAAAACTGCCTGTACCTATTCTTGTAGGTTACTACCCATTTTCTTGTTCAATTTCTTTGAGAGTGACGTTGAAAAATACCTTTTGGTAGAACTTTAATGAGGCGTACTTGGGTAGGGTTAGACCATAAGTAATTTTATTAATAACCTTCACAGTTTTTCTGTCATTTTACGCTATGCTTATTTTACATCATTTTACGCTTTGCCCTTAAAGCCCTTTGAAACGCTAATAATGATCTTCAAAGAATATTGAGGCAGACTTTTAAAAACAGGTAACTAAGTAATTAATTAATCTCCTCGAAGAGTCAGTTAAAAGTTAAGGTTAATTTGGCTAAAAGCTTCCCGGGTAAGTGATTGAACATCGATCTCTATAAGAGTTTGAATCTTTCACTACAGATACGTATTCTCTATTTTATTTTATTTATTTATTTACTTTAATTAATACGGTAACACCAATTACATTAATTAAAGGACAAAAACAAGATTAAAAATTAGAAATAAACAATTTTAAAAGATAGAAATAAATTTAACACATTCATTCATACATCACGCTCACAAAACCGCAAACATTCTGACATAATTACATTAAAACTATCAGCGAATAGGTCGCAGTCTGGGCTGATATTCAGATTATAAATATATTATAAAAATATATATTGGATAATAAAGAGTTTATGAAGCACTTACATTGTTTGCTCTTAGCTGCGCTGCTGATGCAAAGTCGTTACATTTGCAACTTCTGAACTTGGGATAATAACCGTTTTAAATAACTTTATAACCTAGAAAAGATATAAATTTCTTGCATAAAACGTAGATAACCGCAATATACCGGGTGTTCTGGATCTATTCTATATTTAATAAAAATATTTCTATTTGTATATTGTATAAAGTATGTCGGTTAACTACACCAGCTCTGCTTAGCTTGGGGCTAGATAATGCTGTGTGGATTGTCAAGCATCACTTATTGTATTTCTGAATTTATACAGAGTCACCGACCTGTAGTTACCCGGGGCGAGGCGGGTTAGGTTTTTCTTGTGTTTTAATGTGGTTGGCGGACACTCATAAATGCCTCGAAATAACTAAACGGCTGAAGCAGTTTTGATAAATGAGGTACTAAAATAATTCTTTTGGACTATTGGTTGTTAGCTACATTTTGAAGGCTCGCAAATTTGTGAAAAATTAGGGCTGAGTCGGTTTTTATAGTTATAGATAGATATATTATAACTCTTGATTGTGCTACACAAACACAATATAGAAGGAATCTGTGAATCAGGGAAGTACTGAGGCTGCCCTCAGTATGTAATTATTGATTTGAGCGATCTCTTCCAGGCAACCTTGGGATGGACTGGGTATAGAGAACAATAAAGAAGGGTTTGGTGAACTTTTGGGATTTGATTTATTAATAGGTACTTATCTAAACTCTTATGACAGACAAATAATTAAGTTTGTTACAAGTAATCTTCGGAACTTACAGTAGTTACATTCAATGGTAGAAGAAACAATGTCTCTGAATGAAATAATAAGTAGGCTACTTTATATCTCCTATTTGGGCATAGCCGCGGGTGGAAAGCTAGTTTTTATAAAGACTGTTCTTGGTCACTGCAAGGCAGTGGCCTCCTCTCTTCGTCCTTCTGATCCTCTTTTTACGCCTTTTAGCCTTGTTTTAGTGTAACGGTGATCATCGGCGCGAGAGCTGGACGCGTTGGGCGGCGCCGGCCGCCAACGCCGGTGCGGGTCATTTAGGTCCAGCGATAGACTGGGCGCATTTGTCTCAGTAGCTAGTGTATTCCAATATCATCTTCAAACTGACAATGTTTTAACCATCACGTTCACAAGACACAACAATAACGACAAAGTTTGACATTGGCGTGAAATTCCATTAAGTTTACATTGTCGATGCCCCGGCCGGACGTCCGAGATATCGAGCTGGCAACTCAACTAGCTCAGTGTTGCAAATTTACTGAAGATCTCCAAGCAATCTGTAAACTTGGGTGGTTATGGTATGTTACTTAGCTGCTGAAGTTAGATGTTACAAACAGTTAAGTTCGTTAGGGTTATTAATATGGTTGCCGAAGTAAGACTCATTATTTTCATTGCAATCATTGCTGTCCCACTACTGGGCATATCTCGTCACGCTATCTTACAACATCCTAGGCCTGTTATGTCGCTGCCTAATTAGACCTCATGATAATAGCACTATTTTTTTAAGCATTTTCATTTAGAATTTTGCCATGGCAGCTCTGTTGCTACTTTAATATTATGTATTTATTTTTATTTAATTTGTTATGATTTCGGATTGTTCACAATGGTCCACTTGGTATCATTACTCCAGTTCCCTGAACAAGTTCGATTTCTTTATTTTTCGTTTATGTTGTATAAAAGAGCACAGAACAACCTTCCATTCAAAATAACAGCACACTTGCCGAGTCTCCTCACAAGCTACACGTTACACTCCGTTCCAATATAACCGTTTAGCGCCAGCCCTGCACGGAGTAATTGTTTTGCACGCGTCTTTGCTTGAATACAAAGTGGCTATCGATCCGCAGCAAAACATTGGGCTGAACATGGCTGTTTGATTGCACCGGCCTTGAGAATTGCTTCAAATCATAGCCAGGATTCGTACACCAAGTCTCGGACACCGCCGCAAGGTCAATGTACTTTTATAGGATACATTTCGAAGAATGCTCTCGGGAACTACATGGCCTGATTCCACCATCCCCCTTCCACTCCAGGTTCAAGCAGATGCACAGCGCATTACCACCCCTACTTGGTGGATATACCGTCCACTCTCACTAAACGGTTTTCCTCCACCTTCATCATTCGTAACGCTGTGGTTTGGAACACGCTCCCTTCTGCTGTTTTTCCGGTCAATTACAACAGAGACTCAGTCTCTTCAAGACAACAGTGAATAGGTATCTTCTAGACCTTCGTGATAGATTGTCGGACACATCTTCACTTTCCATAGGTGAGATTGTGGTCAAACGAAGGTCTATTGACTCATACAAAATAAAATAAAAATGTCATTGATCAAGAGTCACCCATTCTTAAACAATGATAGTTCATTTTAATACATTTGAGGTATTTTTTCCGACGCGGTGACATTTCCCTTTGGTCATATTCTTGTTTTGAGTACTTAGGAAAGACAGGTCATCTCACTGGATTCCAATAATACCGAAGAAGAGTTATTACCTAACCCATGAAGCAATATTATCTGTCGTAACAGATATCCACTTCACGTGCCAAAATCCATCCTTCCCGTAAACAAACAATGTATGTTCTATGGGGATTCATTCACACCCACACTCCGTCATGTGTGGTCACGTCACCCACACTGTGTTACGGGGTTAGTAGGCCATGGGGACTGATTTACGAGCGAGGGGAATTTCATATCATGGGGTGCATGGGAATCAGGCGTGATGAGATGGCGAGGATGAATTTTTATAGTGGAATCTGCATAGATTGACGCTGCTGATAGGAACGTTATGATGGCTGGAAACTTTTGACCAGTGTCGCGACTAAGACTTAACTGTCCACGGTGGGATATGGATACGACCCTTGTGATACAACACTATTTGATTATCCGCTTCTCATCACGGCACTCAAATGTTTACTATGTGTATCTCGTTGTTCTAAAGGTAATCTCAGTAATCGTGTTACAATTAAGTGGAACAAACTTTTGAGTCGTTCTTTTTTTCAATAAGACAACCTGGCTACTGCGTCTAGTCAGGTTACTACTGAGTGTGGTCAGGTTATCTTATTGAAAAATATAACAATAAATTTATTTAATATCTCCAAGCTTCTCACAACAGTTAAATTCTTGGTGGTAATTTGCATTGCCAATGAAATTTTGCAGTTTCCAAACGAATTACTACACAATACGAGCTAAATGAATCGTTTGGATTCATTCCGAGCATTGCAGACTAATGTAATTACTTCCACTAAAGTACACATCACAGCTCAAACAGCATTGTGTCAAACTAAATTATATTATCATTTTCAGAACTTTACAGAAATTTAAACCCTGGAGTAGACTTGTTATGGCGCTTAATCTTTTGAATTTGCATTTTATGTTTCAGGTTAGGTCATCTACATAAAAAAAAGTATTGTATGCTGCGTTCATAATTTCCAGAGTAATAAAGTTTAGCTAAACTTCAACCATACTATTTACAAAAGGGAAACCATTCAATGCCTTTGTAGAAAAAAATAACAAACTCAAATAGTTAATAAAACTATTCACCTATTAAATGTACCCTTGAGAACCCTAAACTTTTTCAATGGCCATTCAACCTCGAAATCTTGCGGAAACTTTTAATACGAAAAGTTGATTTTGTAGCAGGTGTATCCGCTTTAGGTACTATACCATTAGGTATAATATGCATAATACCTGCTCAGAAATGGCTTGGCCTAATTGGCGTTTCGGAACTCTGAAAAGTATTTAGTTTTAGGGAATTAGTTAATTGGGGTTGTAGGTTCAGGGTTTTCTCAGAGCTCCTTGAATTGTACCTACCCGGGTATAAAAATTGTACCATCACTGGGCGTGGTGTTTACTTCAGACAACGCCTGTTTTTCAATATTTTGCCAGCAAAAGAGCGATAAAACAAAATGTCAAATTAAGTGAAACGCTGACAACTGATAAGGCAATAAAGTAACTCTATTGTGGTTTTCGATCTGTTTTTCACAACCTCGACGACTTATGGCAAAGAGTTACCCAGAACCTGGCATTAACAGGTTTCTTTTTCATAAAATCCTATTGCTAAACTATTTTTAAGGGGTTCATCCAAAAATGTACCTTCTCATATTTATTTATTGTTTATTTATTTACCTTCTCATCAATGAACATGAAAGCTTCAAAGTCCTGATAAAATATCCATATATATATATATATATATATACCTTCCCTATAGGCATCCTGTAGGTACGGACCTTCACCTAGGTCAGCCTGGGACGTGTTCCGGCTAAGTCAATAACTCCATTAGTTCATGAAGCAGCCAACAGCCAAGAAATACTTAACAATCGTGCTCTTAAATATTGAAGCGCATTATATTATTCCGTTGCTTCTACTGTTAACCGAACACAGACTACTTTTATTCAGAAGTATGTACGCTTGATACTGTCATGTCTATCTCTGGCGCAGCGGGCGAAGGTCCGCCTACGACGCAGGAAGATTCGGGTTCCAAACAAAAATCGGGTAATGATGTGCAGGATGTGCAGATATTTGTTCTGGATGTAATGTATTCAGTATGTCGGTTATCTAGTAGGTACCCATAACACAAGATCTCATTAGCCTGGAGCGAGATGATGACTATAATTTACCAAAAACCTCTGTACATAATGAACGTAAGAAGTTTCACCATCTTGAAATATACACCTAATTCTTTCGTCGCGGAATAAACTTGAGCCTATAAATATAACGTTATTGCTTAATTTATATTTATGCGGTAGGCTTCTGGTGCTCAAGTGTTATAGTGCTTATGAAAACAAATTGACTATCCTGCTGGGTCGGCGCGTTTTATGATGTTTGCTTTAGACGCAAAAGGTCTGGAAAAAGCCTTCACTCTCAGTAACGATTTCAATGTATTTTAAACTAAATGACTGACGAGTTTCTATGTACTTGAATAGTTGTTATGGAAACGTTCGTTGTGAATGTATTTTGTTTTGAGATCGTTGCGGCGATCTTTGAAGATGTTCAGCCAAAGGAGTCTTTTGACTGAGATGATGAAGTTGTCTCGGAGTTGATCTCATGGAAGCGGCAGTGTATGTAGCTTCATTAGAGTGATTCCGCACGTCGTCTGTCTAATGTCCAGAAGAAGAGCATTCCATAGACGGATAGCTGGTACTGTGAAAGATTTTTCATGAAAAGTGGTAGAGTGAGCAGGAATTTTTCAGACGAGTGTTGCAGATAAACCCAAAGAGAGAGAGAGAGAGAGAATTCGACAGGAATTCAAAGCGAAAACGATAAGCTGGGAGGATAGAACAAGATACTGTACAAGAGAGATAGTATGTGAGTATTCCTGCGAAGTTGAATGGGCATCCACTTGAGTTTAGCTTGATACCAGCATCGGATATGAGCAGCAGCGCCTCTTGCTGAATAGATCTCCCACCGTTTTGACAGTTTCATATACAGTAATTGTAACACCATCAAAGGAGATAGGGACTTCACATAAATTTTAACAATCATCCTTGAACTACCCACAACGATAGTCATCGTTGTGGGCAAACCCTAAGAAGACTGAATCTAGTCTCGATCAGACTTGATCGAGACTAGATTCAGTCTTCTTAGGGTTCACCAAATCCCGTTCGCTTTGCTCCACGCAAGGATACCTACGTGAGAGGTCATCATTTGTTGATGTTATAGCTAATACCTGATGTGGTTTTGATGTGCTATATAAATTTATATCCCACAGAAAGAAAACAATTGAAAAAATATTTTGCTATAAAGAGGCCCATATCAGAGTAGAACTGGTGTCGAATGCTGCTAACCAATCGCTTTACTAATGACAATGGGATGTAATGATACTTATGATACGCGTCCCTCTGTGATATATCCCTCTACCTAAGGTTTCTTTCATCAAAGGTAAAATGCCGAAAGTTATTCTGATATTTTCGATACCATTGTTATGGTAAAGCGATTAATTTAGTGCTTAGAATATTGTAGTTTAATATTGACGTAATAATAAATACATTACTTCCTGGCAACACAACACTATAGTGATACACATTTCGATGAAATTGGATTATGTACACCAAATTAACAAGACTTAACCCAGGTCTAGTCTTGTCGGTTGTCGTGTTACTAAAACGTATGGACGAATGTATGTACGTATACGTACATAACATACCAAACCATTAGGTAAGTACTGAGTTGTTCACATGGAAAATTGATTCAAAAATATTTTTTTATTTTATTTTATGGACCTCCGTCCTATCAGTTTACAAGGAGTTTTAGTATGACAGACAAGGTCATATAAGTGCATCATACACATTATGACTGTCCCTGTACTGTATTAAGACCGCACAGAAATATTATGCAGACATTATATTCCGCAGACAAATAAATATTCACTGAACTATTTACTTCTTCAATAAAAGCCAAACTACACAAACATCACAAATATATTTTATCGCAACGACAAGGAGCTGGCACAAACTTAGGTAATGTAACTTTGCACAGCTGTACGATATTACAGTTTTATTTGTGGAATAAAAGGCCAAATTCCCAGATAAGTGGCCCCCGGGGGCAGTGTTTAGTGCCCCCAGTTGTGAGTTCTTGTGACTGAGATAACGCCCAGACTTGACTTGACTACACTTGGCTGGGGAGCAGCGGGCAAGCTGTGGACACATAGTGAAATCAAACTTTGTTTTACCATTGCGTGACTAAGTTTAGTCGCAACATATTGTAACAGTTCGTTTGGGATTATTTTGTTAATTATATTATGAATTGGTAATTATTAAACAGTAAGTACTTATTTTGAAAAGAAACTAGGCACACTACAAGTACCTACGCACTAGTTAAATTCCTAAAGCCTGCAACTCGTAGACTCCATCTCTGTTTACAAACCTAGCCCTCAGCAATTTGAATTTATCAGCATGGCGTAATTTTCTCTGCAATCCGACCCATCGGCTCTCTGTAATCAAATCGAAACTGTCAATTTCCGTTCATTAAAAGCCGGCAAATTAACTGCCGTGACGTCTTCCCTAAAATCATTTGACCTACTTTCAAGGGTACCGCCCCATAGGAATACCTACTGAAACTTGTGTAGTAAAAGGACCCCTCTTCTGTTCTTTCAAGGGATTTAATCATGGAGTGCACGGGAAATGGATGTGAAACTACGTGACCTCCTGTGTTTTTATGGGTTGTTATTTATTATGGGATTGTGTCCCGAAGCGCGACGAGGTCCTACAGTCCAAGTTTATAGCGACATTTCTTGTTAGTTACAAGCAACGCTAATATTCGAAGAATTTAAAATAAATCTTCCTCCATGGTTCGGAGTCTGTCAATTATTTCACCGCAACATTTTATTATTTAAGCGGAATGGTATAGAGTAAAATTATTGGATGCCAATAAAATAATGTACCTACTTACCTAAAAGTTTCCTCGAGGTTACCTACTTCTAACTTCGAATTAATTGTCTTTACCAAGTTATTTCCTCTTCGATACCAAAATACAAGCTAGCTGGCTATCTTTTAATAAAACATAATAGACTATGTTGTAACCTAACGCCATTAACGCTTTAAGTTTCAATTACCCATGTCATTGCCACTTCGCTTTGGTCATCGAAGCCGGTGGCACGAACGGCCCCGGTGCCACGTTACACCAACCTCCCCTAACTAATATACAACAGGATAAGTGTTATTTTGCGCTTTTACCCGGCAATTAGCCTTGTTTATTGATACGACACCGTAACGCTATGTATATAGCAGCTATTATCGAATGACATGGATATTACGTACTGTGTATTAATTGGGACAAGATTATGTACCTACGGTCGGTATTCGGGTGCACTTAGTACTTAGTCGCGTATACGTTTTATTTAAAAGTTAAAAGCCCGTATTCGCCTTCTACCTTATAAGAACATTGGCGGTACGGTCGCTATGTAAACATCGAGAGTGTTCCCTCAAGCTAAAGTATTGCAGAGTTTATAACACAAACAAAATTACCGAAATGTATATTCTGTAAATTTCACCTTATGAAACTGCATCATCCAGTAACAAAGCACTAATTTTTCTTCGGCTCGAGCTTCTATAACCTCATAAAAAGTTTCATAACGAAACAAAACACGTTAAAAACAAAATATAAAAGTTTATTAACAAGGAAACAGTAAGTTTATAAAACAGGCGCAAAATAAGGAAATTGGAACGTTCGTACAAAGGAGAGTCGGGTAATAAAACAAAGTGAAGATGAATAATGTAGGGTGCGGTTGGAAATGCAGCGATTTATATTTATGTATTTTGTAATATCGTAAAGTTGTTTACATTAATGTACACTCACACTATACTGGCGCATCACTTCGACGTGGATCTTGACTTACATAGAGGACTAGCGAGTAACGTATGTTCTTCCTTAGGTACCCAAGGAAGGACGTTACTTACAAGGCTAGGTATGTCAAAGTATAGTATTTCACACGATTCAATTAAACTAATTAAATCACGTAAAAGAACCTTCCGCACTAAATAAAAATTCAAATATACATATTATATTACACACTCTCCATAAAAATTCCTT
This sequence comes from Eupithecia vulgata, assembly GCA_946478455.1. Lineage (NCBI taxonomy): Eukaryota > Metazoa > Arthropoda > Insecta > Lepidoptera > Geometridae > Eupithecia > Eupithecia vulgata. Next base: position 993,922 of record OX297869.1, on the reverse strand, counting down.
CGTTACCTGAAAGTACTTATCAAACCTTAACATACTCTGTCATCCTATGGGGAAACAGTACCAATTCAAAAATGGTCTTTACGCAGCAAAAAAACGTATACGCATCTAAGCAAACATAGATCAAACAGATAGCTGTAAACCTTACTTCCAAAAATTTAAGATACCTTGACCCGACCTTGCCCTGCATATATGTATAAATTGGTGAAATGTGTAAATTCGTTAGAAACCATAAAGAATTCTATAAAACTCGAGAAGAAACATACCCCTCTCGTTCTTTACGATATAAACACAAACTTATAGGACCAGATTCAAAACTTAAACTTCACTCATCGAGCCCCTATGTAATGTCAATTAAATTATATAATAAACTACCGGATGTGTTGAAAAATGAGAATAACGACAAAATCTTATAAAACAATTAAAGTTTTTACTAATCACAAAGGCATACACAATTGCAAATTTTTTAAACGAAAAATAAGAAAAATACAAACTACGAAACTATGTACATCTAACTTAGCAACAATGACGTCCTCCTTTCTCTTCATAATATATTGTGTGCCCAGCAGGGTCTATAGTGACAGTAAATACCTAGATTTTAAGCATCTCTGTACACCTGTAGAATGCAATTAATAATTGATTGATTGAAAGTAAAGACCTCATGATGATCATCCACAACCTGACTTGCCCCACTGCTGGGTATAGTAGGCCTCCAAACTCTAGTGCCACTCCACGGCCCTGCGCCGATCTCATCCAGGTTCGCCCCGCGACCTTAGTGATATCGTCCGCTCATCTCACCGCTGGACGTCCGACGCTGCTGTACCCTGTTCTTGGACCCTGTTCTTCCTACCCTGAAAGTTAAAACTTAGTTTACTATAGTTAACGATAATATATAAAGAATCGTATCGGTCGCAGGGAGTCGATGGATGCAGGCGGCTCAGGACCGCTCTTTGTGGCGTCGTGTGGGAGAGGCCTATGTCCAGCAGTGGACGTATATGGGCTGATATGATGATGATATAAAGAATCACATCCTTAAGAAATCGAGAATCGATGTAGAAATAGGCTATAAGCTAAGAGTAGCGCGATACGTGAAACTCCCGAAGAGATGTACATTCTCAGAATTATAAGTGCAATTGACCGGAACTACCGCCGGAAGTCGCTTGACCGGAAGGAGGGGTCGGCAGTCAGTAATTACCTTGGTAATTACCCATCGTGGCTTATTCCATTTATCTCTTGAAAGTCGCCAGGCGACCTGGCGTCGAGGTTTTATTTCCCTTTGTAATTACTGATATTGTTTCGCAGTATCAGTGTTGGGGCTGGGGCTGATGTTTGTTGTTCGTTTTTATCTTTTCTTGTAGAATGATTTTGGACAAAAATATCTGCTGTTTTTAACGTGATTTTAATTTAATATATTTTATTAAAATGGTAAATAAAATAGTACATACGGTAGTAAGTACTATTTTATTAAATACCTATGTCTTTTTCAGGTAGAATTGAATGGCTTACCGTCAAGTCGACATGTATTAAAACAAGATTATTTATGACGTATGTGTGTTATTCTTATTTTACGACAAATAAACGTATGTAATGGTGTTTGTAATGATATTTTACAATCATCATCATTAATTATTTTGTTCACAAAATTACTTGAATTTTTACGGTATCTAATAAAATCTACGTTGCGCTGAAACGACGACTTGTACGATTTGAACAAAGGAGGTACCTATCGGTTAACGTTTTTTTCGTAGGCTACAGACAAAATTGGGAATCTTACGAGATAGCAGGTTCTAATTTAGATTCGAAAGTTCCTATGCTAGTAAATTTTTTTTTTCGTGTTGGGCGTCGGTTTGAAAAGGCTTTGGTTGTGCGTTACGAAACTTGTGACGTCAGACAAATTTGGGAAACTAAAACAGAAGGTCAAAATGAGATTCGAATAAGGATCAGTAAATTTGTAGTAAATTCAATAGAACTATCCACGTTATTCTTTATGATATAAGAATGATATATCTTTTTGAATTATCCAAATCGGACCATTACTTACGAAGATATTAAGTAATAAACATATGCCATTCCTGCCGGAAAAATCAATGTACGTCGGTGCTGTGACGTCACACGCACCTGCGGCGCAACTCCAGGACTTCGCTAGTAATTTCGTCATAACTTAGTCAATGTTTGTCGTAGAACAAAATGTTTGCACTGCGTGTAAGGGATTTGTTAACTCTATAGATAGATATTCATTCTCAACTAAAAACGTTACGGAACCTCATCACCCTCCTCCGTTGGTAGTAGGGTAAAAATAACTAGAAATATAACCCTTGACTGTAAATAAGTTAATTTTTTACAAATCGATAAGTTGCATCTTGCAGTGCACCTCGTAAGTGTTGGAAGGTCTCGCGTAGGGCTTCGCCAAGGTCGGGGTCGGGGCCGCCCGCGCCGCTAATCCGCTAACGTAAGCTGTTTTAGATCAATTCATCAAATGTCTGACAGTAATTTTTATATTTATTACACAAACTCTGCTAATTTTATAAATGTCTAGTATGCCTAATTACTATGGGGTTTCACATATTTGTCTGCTAATGTCTTATAGCAGAATAAATATGTTGTATTGATAAAGGAGTTTCGCATCGCTTCAAATTTCATAAACAATATTGGAGACTTTGTTAAAACATATATTCTGTAACTAAAATTTTGAAACGAGTTTCCCAAAACGTTACCAAACATCGCATAGTTGAGTCAAGGATCTGCAGACAAACCTAAAAAACTTCCACATTTTGATACCCTCACAAAAAGTTTCTTATCACCGCCGTTAAATAAGCAGCGGGAGGTTTCATAAAAGTTTTATTCGTGTTATCTGAAAGAGTTTGCATGTAAACGTAAATATGTCCGGGGCTTATCTCGTGTGTCTTGTTACAGGTACATACTGCTCTCTAAGTACTGATGTGGGACTGGATGCGGGTAGCGAAAAAGGTTTGAAACTGAGGTATTTTCAGGTTGAGTACATTACTGAACGTCGGCAAAAAACTTGTCAAAAATTATGGAAAAAGGATGTTTTATAAGATAGAAAATTATGCTATAATATAGTGCGTAGACACAGCTATGACTATGAAGTCCCTCGTTACGGGATGAAACGTTGGTGTTCTTTCAACGTAAACTAGGTTAGTAGTTTACCGGCTTGCATTCATAATGGTTGATTTTGATGTACGTAGATATGTAATTGGAACCAAGGCTAGGTTCTAATAAAGTAAGAAGGCCACATTCGTTGTAGCTCTTGCACAAGTCAGCTGCGTAGACCATCTACGAGTCTACGGCGTAGGCCCTCCACAATTCTACGACGTAGACCTCCTACGATTCTACGGCGTAGACCTTTTACGAATAGCAGCAACCGCTGATCTATCTATTCTAAGACGTTCAGTGAGCTCATACTATTTTCGCAGCATATTGGCCCTTTCTCTGTGCATGCTCAGAATGCAGCCAATGAACGGCAAACTTGTATAAGCGAGTCACTCCCTGAATGTTAAAGATAATCCAAATTTTTGGATTTTTACTATAGACTTTAACACAGCTCTTTTTCTTTAACAAAACAAAACCACTTACTACGAGCTCCGCGGAATATCTTTCAGAGACCCTTTATCATGACTTTCTACGAATGTGAACGTAAGCCGGTTATTTATTAGGCTCTAATTCATCCCTTCCTTTAAATATAACCAGAAAAATGTTCCTCGTTATCCCGAAGCAAACGACGACAAATTGAACATGAGACCCTATTTATTACGTACCTATTGAAGGTACTCACGCCCTTTAGAGAGAAAGAAAAAACTAAAACAGTATCCTTATAAACGACATACGCATGAACACTACAGTAATTTTATTTCAAACAAACTTCTACCCATCAATATAATAAAACGTATCAATAAATTGGCTACAAAAATTTGCGCCGAGTCTAAATCGACGCCATTTGTTAAATGAACACGAATAAATAGAACATTTCCCCAAACGTGAAACTGAAACTGTTCACTCGGCGACAAAAGTCCTTTAATAGCTTTAGCGTCAAAAAGCTGTCATTGCAGGAAATAGTCGTAATAAACTGGACCCATTTTACGAATGAGGAAAAGGAATAGTGAAAACATGCTTTCTAAGGAATTGTGTTTAAAAAACAGTTTTGTCGTAAGTCTGACAAGTTTTTAGCTCATAACCTGCCATGTGGTGTTGTTGATGACATTGCAAAAAATTATTAGCTTTACAATTTTACATCGAATACTTATTAATTCTATGAACAATTATAGGTCGCGTATTTATCGCGTTCATTTTGTTTTATTTGCCCAATTCTCGATCGCGTTGAACATAGTATTTTTAATTACCTATCAAATTAAAAACAAGCATGTCCTAGTCGTGATTTATTGTAAAATATTTCACAAATAAATTGTCCTATACCGGTCGTACGGAAATGAATACTTTGTTGATTGTGATGTTGGGCGAGTGAATCGCGTCGCGTGCCCGCTTCAGTAATGTGATGGAGGATGAGGGAGGAGTGATAGGGGTTTGGAGATCCATCATCAATGTGATTAGTTAGGAATTCTGTACAATGTGATTAGTTAGGAATTCTGTACATATGCTTGATATATGATCGAACTCATACATAACAGCTGACTGTTGACGATAGATACGAAACTACAATTCTTGTAATAGATAAAGTAAATAAATAAATAAGTGAGACAGTCACACAGTAACTTGCGTTTTCACATTTTCCATGCAAGTAGTTAGTTTATGGTAATGAAATAAAGCAAACGCGACAAGCTTAACACGCGTCGCCTGACACCGTCAGCTGACGCGAGACTGACAGGTGACGACTGACAACGCGTCAAGTGATAAAGCTGTGTGCGCGACTGTACCCCTATTATTTTTTACTTACAGCTGTGAAGTACCGAGTGTAAAAACACATTTTACATCTTTTGTTACTTACTAGAAACCCGACATTTGTCTTGGCCTCCAAGTAAAAGAAGTCGCCATTTTGGTCGGCCCTGTGAGTGAGTGAGTTTCTCACCAGTTGTCAGCTTGTAGCTCTCACAGACCTCTCCATATAACAGTCATCCGATATCATTATCATCTATTGTTAAATGAAATAAACTTCATTTCACCTGTGGATCCATCCACAAACGTATTTTTTCTTATTTGCGTATCTCTAAGCCTCGTAAAAGTAAATAAAAAACACATCACACACTCAAATAAACACTGAAATTGTGATGCCAAATGAAAGTGGAAGCATTTCCGTACCTTTTAACGAAAACGATAAAATAAGCGCTTTCTTACGTTTCCATTCAGAACGTCTTTATATAGAATGTGCGAATTCATCGCGTGTTTTTTCTTCTGTCGGCGTCACAAATCAAGGAAAATGATATATCCCATTTCTTGCAGACGGCTATTCTATCGACCGAGCTTACAAGATATATTTGCCACCCGAAAATATGTTATATTCCAAGACAATATGACCCATGTTCTTTCGGTTAGAGTTCACGCGAGGTAGGAGCTGTCTGAACGTCTGTCAATCGCTCAATGACAATACCAATTGTCATGAATTTCTCATTTCTTTTTGTGAGTTCTGTGAATGGCATGTAAATGGTATCGTTTATAGCCAGCTTTATACTAGTTCAATGTTTTTATTGGAAGCATTGAAGGATTGCTCTAGGTTTTGCTAAAGTTGGTGGCAGAGCGTGAAAAACTGCGGGAAATCTGATTCTAACAGTATTGTTTAAAGTTGCTTATTCTGCCTTTATCATAATGACACTAATGTAAAAAGCTTAGGAAATGTTGTTAAGGCGCATACCCCACCCAATTAGCGCCGCCATCTACTTTGTGTTATTATTCCGTTTAACAACGGAATTTTCAAAAATCCATCTTCCGGTTTGTGATATCTATCATAAGATTTTTTTAATGCCTCTGTAATAGTTTTATTCTATTTAGTTTAGGCAAAGATACGAAGTTGCCCTCTATTTTCTACAAACGTATTGTTGGCAGCTGACCTATCAACCTGAAGACACAGCACATCCACAAAGTTCCTCCGCTATTTCGACGTTCCTATCGATAAGTTAAAGTTGTAAGGGAAAGGAAACATTAAACAAACTTGTTAAATGTAATTTTGAAATTGGCGCCTTACAACACTAGCTCACTCTTTCTTGTCTCGCTCTCTCTACTCTGTGACATCGTAGTGGAAGTATGGTTTCCCACCTTTATTATAAAATAAAGTTATTTAGCAAGTTATTAGTAGTTGTGATTTGCCTAAACCCATCAGGTTATGGGCCCAGTAAGCTCAGAAATAAAGACAGTGCGAAATCTCCGAGTAAAAACAGTGACAAAAAACATTTCAAGTGAACATAACCTCAAAGCATCAACGTGATCTCTTCTCATATGAACTTTTGCAAAGTATCCGTATTAAACTGAGTGAATTAATTGAAAATGGCAGCAAATAATCACATGGCACTCATTGAAAAGCTATCTGGTCGTGAAAATTACGCAACATGGCGGTTTGCAATGAAAACGTACCTTCAACATGAAGAGTTGTGGGACTGTGTAGAATCAGACGCCGAACCAAATCAGAAAAAGGATACTAAAGCAAAAACAAAAATTATCCTCTCAGTTGATCCGATAAATTATGTGCATATTCAAGAGGCTAGCACTGCCAAAGAAGTGTGGAATAAGCTCTCCTCAGCATTCGACGACTCTGGGCTGACACGCCGAGTTGGTCTACTGCGTGATCTCTGTAATACGTCACTAACAGGATGTCAAAATGTAGAAGAATATGTAAGCAAAATAATGAGCACGGCTCACAAGCTCAGAAATATTGGTTTTAAGGTAGACGACGAGTGGCTAGGCACACTGCTGCTCTCTGGTCTGCCAGAATCTTATCAACCAATGATAATAGCAATAGAAAGCTCAGGCATGAAAATTACTTCCGATTCAATCAAAGCAAAATTATTACAAGATGTTAGACTATCTGAAAATGATACCAAAGCATTTGCAGTTAATAAGAAGTTTCAGAAAAATAATAAGAATCAGTCTAAAGGACCACGATGCTATACCTGCAATAAGTATGGACACAAAAGCCCAGAATGTAAATCCAAATCTAAAGATACATCACAAAAATCAAGTAACTCTTCATCATATGCAGCTGTATTTATAGCGACAACTACACAATGTGATGCCTGGTATGTGGACTCGGGTGCCTCCTCGCATATGGTCAAAGACAAAAGTTTGCTTCTGAATGAAACTACTTCAGTTATAAAGAATATAAGAGTAGCAGACAATAAAGTATTATCAGTGCAATGCTCAGGACAAGTGAGCTTGAATACCTACAATGAAAAAGGTCAAGAAAACAAGGTACTGTTTACAAAAGTATTATGTGTTCCAGAACTTGCAACCAACTTACTATCAGTGAGTCAGATTATTCGCAGTGGGGGCCAAGTAAGATTTGACAAAAATGGCTGTGTTATTATGAACAACAAAGGTCAGATAGTAGCAACAGCCAGTATAATCAACAACATGTACCGGCTAAACATGCCCGGAGGAGGCTATGCATGCATGTCTGATGTTGAAGAACAAGATAACTTCCTGTGGCACCAACGAATGGGACACTTAAATTTTAATAGTTTAAAGAAAATGCCTGAAAACACTGAACATGTAATTTTCTCAGCAAACTCAGGAAATCTGACATGTATCACCTGTAAAGAAGGTAAACAGACAAGACTACCTTTTAAAAGTGAAGGAAACAAAGCAAAGGGTTTGCTTGAATTGGTCCACTCGGATATATGTGGCCCTATGGAGACCCAAACAATAGGTGGTGCCAAATATTTTATAACTTTTCTTGATGACTACTCAAAGAAAATTTATGTGTATTTTCTTCGGAACAAGTCAGATGCATTTGAAAAGTTTAAAGAATTTAGACATGAAGTAGAAAAGCAACTTGATGCTCCCATAAAAATTCTACGAACCGACAATGGCTTAGAATATGTTAACAAGAATTTCTCTGAATATCTAAAAGGTGCAGGTATCATACACCAAACAACCACACCATACACACCAGAACAAAATGGGACTGCTGAACGTATGAATAGAAGTCTTATCGAAAGAGCAAAATGTATGCTTCTAAATGCTAATTTATCAAAACAATTTTGGGCTGATGCAGTACATACCGCTGCTTATGTAATAAATCGTTCACCAACCAAGTCCCTATCATTTAAAACACCTGAAGAGATGTGGTCCGGACAAAAACCAAATGTTAAACACATGCGCGTATTTGGTTGTGAAGCTATGGTACACTTACCCCAGGAGAAACGCAAGAAGTGGGACCCTAAAGCACAGAAAATGATCTTTATTGGGTATTGTGACCACACCAAAGGATATAGATTCATGATACCAAAATCTAGAAAAGTGATAAAAAGCAGGGATGCTACTTTTCTAGAATCTACTGTTAAACGGGATTATGTACAGGTAGAACTGTCACAGAAGAATTCTACAAGCAATAATCATATTAACAGTACAGAAAATAAAACCACTGAAACAGATGAAGATGATACAGATACCAGTATAAGTTCATATGATACTGTATGTGAAAATCAATCTACTTCGGGCAGTGAGTACACACCGAACATCAGTTTTGATTCTCTACCAACAAGTAACATAACTCTTAGACCTAGAAAGAACAAAATTGAAGATGTAAAACTGGATGATGAAAAAGGAAAAATCTACCTGTGTCAACATGAAGACAACCCTGCAGATATACCTATAACATATAAAGAAGCTGTGAACTCCATAGATAAAGATAAATGGATAAAATCCATTGATGAGGAACTGAATGCTCATCAGAAAAATAATACCTGGACATTGGTTGATAAACCTGTAAATGCCAAAGTGATACACTGTAAATGGGTGTTTCGAATTAAGGAGGAACCAACAGGACCAAGGTATAAATCACGCTTATGTGCAAAAGGATATGCTCAAACCAAAGGCATTGACTATCAAGAAACATTTGCACCAACAGTCAGGTATGATTCAATACGCTTGTTACTTTCTGTAGCTGTACAAAATAATTTCAAAATCATACAGCTAGATGTCAAAACAGCATTCCTATATGGAGAACTGGAAGAGACCATATTTATGACACCACCAGAAGGGTTATTCCATGCAAAAAATGTGGTTTGCAAACTTAATAAATCACTCTATGGATTGAAACAGGCTCCACGATGCTGGAACAGTAAGTTTGACTCTGTGCTAAAGAAATTTGGTTTTGTCAACAGCAACGCTGACCAATGCGTATATATTTGTAGAGTCAATGAAAAGAATTGTTATTTGTGCCTTTACGTTGATGATGGATTGTTATTTTCATCAGATGAACAGGCACTAAAAGAAATAACAGAAGAATTGAAAACCGTTTTTGATATTAAAATAATAACTGAACCTAGAAATTTTGTGGGAATGCAAATAGAACAATATAATAAATGTATATTTATACATCAGACTAAATACATTGAACAAATGTTAATAAAATTTAACATGACTGACTCTAATCCCAACAGTGTGCCTGTAGATCCTCACATGAAGTTGAATAAAGTAGATGGAGAAGCCGAAAAAAATATCCCCTACAGAGAAGCAGTCGGCTCCCTGATGCATCTGGCCATTGTGAGTCGACCTGATATAATGTTTGCTGTCAGTCTGGTGAGTCGTTTTCTTAATTGCTATAATACAACCCATTGGAATGCAGTTAAGAGGATTTTCAAATATTTGTAAAATACAAAAGATTATGGGCTATGCTACACACAAACTGACCAACCAGCTGAAGTCACTGGTTATAGCGATGCAGACTATGCAAATGATCTGGATACGAGACGTTCAGTCACTGGTTATGTGTTTGTTAGAAATGGGGCGGCTGTAACTTGGTCCAGTCAAAGACAGCAAACAGTCGCTTTGTCTACAACAGAGGCTGAATTCATGGCAGCCTGTGCTGCTACTAAAGAGACAATGTGGATTAAACAATTTCTAAGTGATATTGGTCAATACAAACAAGAATCAATATGTCTTTATTTGGACAATCAAAGTGCTATTAGTGTCATTAAAAACATAAACTTTCATAAAAGATGTAAACACATTGAAATCAAATATCACTTCATTAAAGAAAAATACCATCAAAAGATTATTGTATTAAAATTTGTTAATAGTAATGATCAGTATGCAGATATACTCACTAAAGCTTTGTCGAAAGATAAATTTCAATTTTTTAGAACTAAGCTTGGTATGTGTTCATATAATTCACTTTCTTAATGTAATAAAAATGTATATTATTATGTTTGTACATATATTCAAGTCTAAACATTGTCTTAAACTGAGATGTAGCTATTTAATTTTTCTTCTATTTTTATTAAAATGTCTTCAGTTACTAGTTAGTTTACTGAATATTGTAATGTATTTTAAGTATTTCCACTGTAGTAAGGCTTAAATTCAGGAAGGGTGTTAAATGTAATTTTGAAATTGGCGCCTTACAACACTAGCTCACTCTTTCTTGTCTCGCTCTCTCTACTCTGTGACATCGTAGAGGAAAGTATGGTTTCCCACCTTTATTATAAAATAAAGTTATTTAGCAAGTTATTAGTAGTTGTGATTTGCCTAAACCCATCAAAACTAACTTCCGCAACTTGCTGTCAACATAGAAAACTTCAAAATGAACGCTCATTGTTTTTATGAAAAGAAATAGTGTTGCGGCATGAGAAAGATTGTCTTGTAGCGGAATCGAATACATTTACTTTGACGTTTGAGAAAACTTTAACCATAACTTATGCATTTACTTTGTGAAGATAGACAATTGAACCTCTTGTTGCACCTTCTAAAACGAGTGTACATACACAAGTCAAGCGATCTTCACTTGAGACAGCATTAGAATAAACGAGGTCCTTTATTTGCACAAAAACCTAAATGAAGGTAATTTTTTACCGCGCTTAAACTACGGTCGCAAACAAAAAAAGCTAATAAAATGCCGGGAAAATCAATTTCGTTGTCCCAACAAAAGGGATGCTACAGTGGAGTCCTTTTGTTCGTAAGCAATTATCTGTGTTGTCGCCAAGGAAATAAATACAGAGCAATACAGGGAACATGAAATCGATCGATACATTACAGCTGATCGTACACTAACCTAACTTTCAAAATAAATTAATATAATTTTTTATAACTAAGGTATGTGTGCTGCTGTTTCATTTTTATTTTGGCAGAACAGGATCGATTCAGGTTAGTAATTGCTTTTGAAACAATGTTACAATCATCGGATCCATCTTTGAGTAGATAAATCGATAACATCAATATCCTTAAAAAAATGTAGGAACAACAAAAAAGTTAAAAGCCATCAAATATATCTCGGGATCCCTTGGGGCTTGCTCAGAAGGATTTTGGTAAATTCCTCTAAGAAATGCAATCTCGAGAAATCACTTTCAATAAAACATAATATTCCTCCCGGGCATTTGCTAGTTTCAAATATGTATTCAGAAGTCCATTTGCTCGAGTCTTGACAACTGTATCTAGACACTCGACTACACTCTGACTCTCTCTCTCTCTCTCTCTCACCAGTTATCGAGAGTGCGATCCGATTGGACTCTAATGAAATGATAACATTTGTCTTGCCCTTATCCGATAGTTTGATCAGCTCTGAGAGATGAGCATCTCGCTTCTATCCAATATTGATTCGATATAAAAGTTTTCATTAAGTTTCTGAACGAAAAGATCAAACTCAAAGAGACTGATTGATTCATTCTAAAATATCATTATTGCTAAAGTAACTGAAAGTAAACGACGAAGCTGTTTAACGTATACTGATGAAATTTAGCTCGCAGATAGATAAAACTAGCGCTTGTGTTTGTATGACAGGAAACTTTTTACATAGACAAAACTCGAGCCGAAGGCAGAAACTCATTAACTTTAAAATAAGTCTCCTGAAAATTATGAAATAATTCAAAAACTAACAAAAGTAAATAAAAATAATTAAACAAATCCGAACTAGTATTATTTACAATTGAGCTAACGGCAGACTGTTGCAAACAATCTACAGGGAGCTCAACTGATCCATATCAATACCAGTCGCGCGCGTCCCCGCAACGCTGGCTTGGCTGCATTGCCCCGCTGTATGTCGATGCTGATGCACCAGATACCCACCAGCTCTCGGGTCACGCGTCGCTTCGACCAGACGCTCAGATATTTTTTTAAATCTCTGAGTGAACAAAAGTTAAACTTAACTTTAAATTATTTTGTACCCAATATCCTATCGCCATGTCAACAAGGGAACGAGCGCCATTGCCGCACAGCACTTAAATTACTTTAATGTTGTTCCAATTGGTTCCTTTTCCCACGAACCATAAACAATACGATAAATGCCATTATACACGCAAAAAACTCATTTTATCGATTTACAATTATTATTTTCAAACAAATTTATTTACTAAAGTTCCTGCGCGTGCAACCTTACTCAACCACATGAAAAACGTCCTGCCAGCTCACTGGGATTTTAAACCTGACAGTATAGATGTATTTGTTGGCATAGTAGGCATAGGTCCCTCTGAGATACTAAGGAAATCGCTTGTACGATTCTCGACGCAGGACAATGTTTATAAGATCTGCAAATACTTGTTCCGGGTATCAATGTTTTCTATTCTAATATTTATACCTACATAATAATGTATGTATAATATTTGTCATCTGTAATATAATCCGTAACACATGCTCTGCTTACTGTAGGACTAAATAGTGTTGTCTAAGTGCTGTAATAGTGCTGATATATCCGTATCATTTATCTATTCACGGATCCTAGTCAACCACTACGCCATAAAAGCCGTAAATTAATAAGATTACGAATGCCTACTCACGCAGATAATCACATTAGCAGTTAATGTTCACTCGCTCTGGAATTATTCAAGTTTGCAGAGAGTACTTCTCTGTCTTCATTCATATTCATAGAGTAAATAAACGTCACTTCCTTAAGGAAATATCCCGTATTTAACAGTGTATAGGGAAAAATCACCATCGTTTGTGTACGAGAATAAAACCTGACACATTATATTTATGGAGTAGAAGGTTACTTCAAAATTGTTCATAATCAGCTTTATTTACACAAACGCTTTACTCGCTCTTAGATATGAGCTCAAACACGTGGGGCCTTTGGTAATTATCTAGTGCCTATTTACGGTTATAGACTAGTGTCTATCCAACCGAAGGGAGCGAAACGAGTTCGTGCAGTGAAATTGATTTCAAAATTGTCAGTGTGCAACATTATCAGCTGCTTGGTTTTACTACCAACTGTTAGATACAGCACAGGCTTTCGGTAGTTAGGTTCATCCATCGCGGTCCAGCACTAGTCGAATGAACAACTTTTCATCAAATCAACATTATTTATTACCGAACCTTTATTAGAACGTCACGTAAACCCTCGTGACGTATCTATAATAGGATTATTCCAAAACCCACACATTTTAGTCCTCGACACTAGACACCCTAACAGATTAATGTAAGCCTAAGCTAAACTAAGCCTTATGTATATGCCTATGTAGGTCAAACTGTCATAACAGATTTATGTCGCAGTCACACCGCAGCTGTCAGCGCCGCTCGTCGTAAATCTGTTTACAGTGTCGCCGACAGGCGGCGGGTCGTGATGGTGTAATTGATGTCTGTTTTACATATTTTACAGAGGGTTGGGTCCCAGTTGACGAGTCGTTGAAGCTTCACATTTTTGGTAATTTGTTTTTAACTTGTTTGGGAACTACGTAATTTCATTGTTTGACAGTGGGTCCCAATATAATGGTGTGCAATATTACCGCTGATAAGTTTGCCTGTCTAGCGTATCTAGCAGGCTTCACAAAATTAATGTATCTTTTAAAGGGCAATGTATACGCTTCTACAATAAAACTCCCAGTGACTTGCAAAATCTATCAGTAAATAAATTCGAACAAATTGTAAAAACCTTTCTGTGCAAAAAGCCCAAAAAGGCTTACTACAAAATATTAGATTATCTAGAAGATAAGCTTGGGACGGGTTTTGCTCCAACTCGAAAAACAGATTAAACATGTCATTTTAAGAATTTGACATTTTCTGCAAATTTTTTGTATTTATGGAAAAAAAGACTTTTTGATTTTATTTATGTTTTCACTACTATCCATCATAATATAAGCTACGACGTACAGCACTAGCTAGAAGAATATATTGCTGAAGAAAAATAATGTAACCAAATCACATAAATTTGGCACCTTCTAGGTAGTTATGGGATAGTCAGCTGTTGCTGAACGCTCCTTACTTTAAAGGCGTCTTACGAACCGTAGGTACAGCATAATAACAAAACAGCCATGGCGGCTTACGCGGTTACGGCGTCAGTGAAATATTGTTTAATATCGCCGTGCGAAACGAGCTTCAAGTTAACCTGAGGTATTTTTCAAAATCACTTAAATCCTCAGTTATTCTTAACTCCATCCAGTTTCTGCAAGATTCCTATCCTATAAATAAAACTGAAAAGCGCAAGAAATCCGCTTAGTCTCTTTACAATAGAATTCTTAAGAGAACTATACCTACCTCTTCCAAGAGAATGTTTATTATCTCAAGCTTATAGTTTAAGTAAACTCAATGTACTTATATATTAAATTTTCGAGGTAATTAATAAACCAACAGTGTTTACAAGCTAACAAGGCAAATATTGCGCCCAAGGGATGGAGGATGTAGGAGGGTAGGCATTGACTGATCGCTACTATCCCTTACTCGACACACATACCGGTATTGTGGACTGAGATACCGGCTGGTTTATCTTGCCTTCCTTTGTTGACAGCTCGGTAGGCAATTTACAAGGAAGGAGCCGCGTTAAGCTCCAAGATTTTAATCTATCTGCCTTCCTTGCCTTTCCTGGCCCACGCACATGTCCATCTCAAGCTCCGTTAGGCTGGATTATTGGGTACAATCGAGGACTACATTTTCTAATCTTGAGTCAGAAATGGATAAAGATCTTCTGCTGCTCATGAAATACAGAATGTGTTTAACGGAAATCCATCAATGCAAAAGGTCGGCTGGAATCGCCGAGATGATTTTACTACCCATAAAATTGCTTATCTATCGTCATAAACGTCGCCTTACATGCCGCTCAGTATCTCTAATTTATCTTTGACGTCCTTAGAGAGTTATTATACCGAGTAGTCCCGGAGTTTCCGGGATAAACACCGGACATGTCGTGAAAAGCCGACTTTCGGACGGGGAAAAACACTGACCAAGCGCAAATTGGGCGAAAAACTGGAGCTGTTTCTAAACGCCTTCGTAAACCCAATGTAACAACGCTGCGCTTGGTAATCCACGTGTACACAAATGTAGGTAAGTACCGTAGGTCGGAACCAGAATCCCCGTACGTGATGAAGCAGCGGATATAAGTCCGGGGATTATCTAAGCTGCCGGTTTTTCAGTGAAAATCCAAGGGTGTTTGGATTTAGTTCAGCCGGAAATTAGTTACACAAAGCGAATATGTTAGCATGTTATAATTAGTTACGGTATTTTTGAATTTGCAAACAATTCTGTTTCAGAGTACGTAGGATGCACAGATTAAATTGCATATCTTATTTCTTTTAAAATGACAATCAAATTGAAATTTCATGATATTAATGAAGGATGTATATCACATAGATTCATATCGCAGCTTTTCACCCAATGCACTATATCGGAACTATTTTCCAATATTAAACGCTGGCCTGGCTCTAGATATATCCATTATCAGTAGGATCTAACTGTTAGTCCATCGAGGGTTAATCCAGCTTTGCCGCCGTTTTCCAAAGTAGCTTTTTGTGCTTTTTCTACTTTTTGGCGCGAAATCGGAAGGCTTTGGACGTGAGTTAATTAATCTTCGTTCACGGATCCTGAATGACGCCTAACGAGGAATAGACTTTACTCTTATTTTAATTGAGTTTTATGTAACGGCAATATTTCTGACATTAGATTTGTTTTAACAGAATATAGCCCAATCGCTGTATTTTGTTCGATCGGCTCTGCTGATTACAAGTATTCATTCAGTTAGAGTTTTAATTTGTGATGTTACAATTTGGTTGTTAATTTGCTTATCAAATTAAACTTTTAGAAAATTCAAGACTATATAAGGTACTGTTATTTGAGCTAGAATTAACACCGCCTTCATCAAAACTTACG
This sequence comes from Eupithecia vulgata, assembly GCA_946478455.1. NCBI lineage: Eukaryota > Metazoa > Arthropoda > Insecta > Lepidoptera > Geometridae > Eupithecia > Eupithecia vulgata. The sequence continues at coordinate 977,737 of OX297869.1, read as the reverse complement.
ACATACTTCCAAGACAACTCCTGAATCTCTAAACTGTGGAAATAGCCCAAAAAGACCGTGTTTACTGCCTCTAGCTCGGAATTAAGACGTGGCCTCGCCCTGAGGTCGTTAAGTGAGAACCTGAGCACCTAGGCCCCTAACTGGCTGACAGAGACATTCTCCGCTAATGCTCTAGCTAGTTGCCGACTCTAAGCACATCTGGCTCAGTGTCGTCTTGACTTGGCTCACTTTAATTTGGCTTAAAAGGTGCTGATTTGGGTCTGATCGATTTGGGTATTGAGCATATATTAGATCTGTTAGTATTTGAAATGTAGACTAACGCGTGTGCCGTAGGGATAGATTAGTAGATTTGCGTGAACGATATCAGTATTGTGCAAAATTCTGTAGGCCGAAGCGAAACAGTTTTGACATTGAACATCAACCTTGGATATTGACCCACGCTGCCGCCGATCTAAAACTGGCCCACTATATCTAGATAGAACGCTTTCTTCGAAGCCCATCTGCTGATTGAGTGTGTTATGAGGTCAACTACATTTGACTTCAATTGGTTCGGCGGCGGAGGACGGCCAATCCTATTATGCGTTTAGATTTGATGCGCTTAATGTGACCTGAATTTAGAGAGCAAACGTTTGTCTTAAAATGTCTTAGAAGAACAAAACGCGGCGGCATAAATAAAGATAAAACTCGAGAAAATACAGACATGTTTTTACGATTATAAGGTATACACAAGTGTCGTGTCCGTTTGTTTTCCTCATATATAGTTGTGGTAAACTTGACTTGCATTGTGTCATATCCAATGATCTCATTTAAAAGAACTTCATCCTCGCAAACCACATTAAAAAGCCAGTAAACTCGATCAGGGTCATAGTAAATGCGATACATTTTACAATGGTTTCCGAACGCCGTCGCCGCGCCATCACTTTACGACATGTCGTCTAAGTGACGCCATTGTGCCTGATATTGTACGTTTACGGTCTGTACGTACTCTCCGCATTGTGTGTGATATTGAAAGCTCTCCACTTGGAGAGTGAGTCAAGGGCAGCCTTTACTGCATGGCGTCGATGTTGCTGTATGGAGCAGCGTTGTGGGAACAACTGTTGCAGATGTTTTGTACGGTATCATAATGTACTGCGAGACAATAATTGGGAAACTGTAAAATTTTAAATAATACGTTCTAACCGAAATAAAATTAAAAAAGGTGCATTACCTTATGGTTGCGCGTATATTCAACATTTAGTTAATCCTTTGTAAGCGTGAACCATTTGTGAAGTTCAAATCCATATTCCCTATCCCCTTCCTTCGCACATAGATAGCGCTACGAGTAAACGAGACGCTCGCACCACACACTAGCCATTAAAAATGGCGGAAGTCTTACTTTGGCAACCGAATCGCGCTGAAGCCACCGCAAACAATAATTCACCCCGCATCTCCCTAGGGAGCCTATAGCGTCCCAGTCTGTGCCGAATGTTGTGCGCGCGCGCCGTGAGTGTCTGGAGTGTCATTTGAACCTGGAGGAGTGCCGAATAAAGGTATGTGCGATCCTTCCCTCGTGCTGGCTGACTCGTGTACCCCGTGAACCTACAGCCGGCACTTTCCTGACCTCTGACTTCACAAATTCAACTGTTTGGCGTGCCCATTGTCTGGTCCTTCGAACCGCGATATACCTATTTGCATGTATATCACGTTAAATAGTTGAATCTGCGCCCAAACCATTCTCGTAAAATCTCGCACGGCACACGGCTAGGCCGCCATCTTTGGTCGTTCGCTTGCATTCGTTTCGTTCCAAAGGCGATTATTCTTATAATATTTCGCCTCACCGCATCGCATCGCATATAAATTATAAACTCAAATAGGAACATTGAACCTATTTAGTCGTAATATTTAGTCAACCCCGCTTAGCTTCCGCGTTCGTTTGCATTTACAATATGTAGGTACGCTTTAGGTAACCTACATATTACCAAGCATCTCTGCTTAGACTCACATCCGCTTATTTCGACGTTTTTCGCATTTTGGTACCTACTTACTACATAGATAGGTACGTCGTGGCACGTACACGTACCTTACCCATAGACATTCTTTCTATAAAACTCGCTTTAATACACAAGATTATTTGAATCGCTTACTATTTCTTTGTATTCAAAGGCTTTTCGTAACTCGACAGTACAACGGAACACAATTTAGCAACTGGTACGTAGCTATGACACATACGCAGTCAGCTATATGCTAACTAATTACCGCAACGCTTATACTTAATTTATTCATTTGTAGCAAGTTCGCCCATTACATTTAGCAGGTGTGAACTTATTTTATTCCGATTGTAGGTAGGTCGAAAATCTTGATAAACCCACTCGACCTTAGTAGAACCAACCCGCTTTGTAACATTTTTATTTGTTTTCCCGTTCGCACTCACCACAGACAACACAACCCGCTCATTGAAATACTTGTTTTATTCCCAGCTTGTTGTTGGTCGTTTCGGTTTACATCTAAATTAAACCGCTCGCATTTGTAAACAATTATTAGCCACACGCATGCAGGTAAATCAGCTGTGCTACACTGCATAGTTTGGTCACTCATTCATTACTCATTACTTACCGCTGCGCCGCCGCGTTCATACATTGCTTGTTTGTAAGTAGCTGTTTATCAATCCAACTTCTTCAACATGGCACCTCCAGTGGAGTCCACCGCAGAATCGCAGCTTAAGCTATTCCTCGCTAAGAGAGATCGAATCTTTGCCCGTATGCAAAGTATATGCGATCGCGCAAGGAAATTAGACAAGGGTTCTCCCACGGACGAGGAATCGTTCCTTTGTGATTACGAAGTTGTTGACAAGTTACACTGCGACTTCGAGAACATAGTAGATAAAATAAACGCACTAGAACTGAAACTCGATCCCGAGACCGCATTCAACTTTCAGGTATTGTCATCATTTGAGGACCTGTTAGGTTGTGTACGCCGCGCTGCTAGAAAGCTGCACTCTGTCGACAGCGATGTCAAACCCTCTACAGCAGCTGCAACACAACATAGGTCACCTAGACTGCCGCCCATAGAAATCCCTAACTTTGATGGTGATTTTAAAGATTGGCCTCTGTTTTACGCTAGCTTTCGAAATTCAGTACACAATAACGCTTCTCTGACCGATTCAGAGAAATTGTACTACCTACTTGGTAAATTGACCGGCCGTGCCCGATCAGCGTGCGCAGGCCTAAATTTGGTGGCTGATAACTACACACTTATTTTCGATTGGCTTAAGGACAAATACGAGGACAAGCGCGTCATGGGCGTCTCGTACTTAGACCAAATATTTGATCTAAAACAAATTTCAACGAGTTCCGCTTCTAACTTGGAATTATTCCTGGACAAGTTTTCGACTTCAGTCACTGCATTGAAACATCTTGGAATAGATAATCTCGCCGATTTCGTTTTCTTATACATCGCACTTAAGAAATTAGATGTAGAAACTGCGCGTTCATTCGAGTTCGAGCAACTTGGTAACAAGATACCAACATTCGATAGTTTGACAGCCTTCTTGCGAGATCACGTCAAAATCTTGCAACGCACTTCGCCCGCACAATCAAAACAAGATGCTTATAAGCGCAAGCCCCATGGTACAACTACGCAAACATATGTCAATACGACAGCTTGTGCTGATTCAAGCTCTTCGCTATGCTCATTGTGCGATAAACAACATGATTTTATTTATAAATGTCAGGCTTTTCATAATTTAGACGAGCACGCACGCTTTGCATTTGTTAAGACAAACCAGTTATGTCTGAACTGCCTAAGCCACAGACATCGCGTCGCTAACTGTGCTTCCAAGTCTAGATGCAAGAAGTGCAACTCTCGGCATCATACATTGTTGTGTTTTGGTAATAAACCGCAGAATAGCACACATACGGCGGCACCACAGCTGCCGTCGCTCGCTTCGGCGCAACCGCACGCCTCAAACGACGCGTGCGCGCCTCCCGCTCGCTCTTCGCATAGTGATAACGTGTCACTGTGCGCGTTATCAGCAGATAGTGGCACTTCGCATCGCACTATTGTGCTACCTACCGCTCGCATTATTATCGTCGATTCTCACGGTAACGAAGTTACCGTGCGTGCTTTATTAGATAGCGCTTCGCAAAGTAATTTTATTACTGCCGATTGTTGTGACCGCTTAGGACTGAACCTAAAACAGAACCCTACTGCCGTAGTAAAGGGAATAGGAGGTTCTAGTAAGTCGATTCAAGGTTCAGTAAACATTAGATTCTTCTCCCGCTTGGATCGCCGCATTCATTACGATATGGAGTCGCTGGTAGTAGACAAAATAACAGAGTGTTTGCCCGCGGTTTCGGTCGAAATATCCGACTTGAGTAACTTCGAAAATTTGCCTTTGGCAGATGATACCTACTCCATACCGGGTTCGATTGAAATACTAATAGGTGCTTCGATTTTCCCGCATCTACTCTTACACCGCAAGGTTCAAGGAAGCTCTTCGCTTTATTCCCCGCTGGCCTTGGAGACAGTCCTTGGCTATGTGGTCACTGGTAGCGCTCCTACCCAAGTAGGTAGCTACCAATCGTTCTCTTACTGCTGCACCTCGCCCACTTTGGACTCTGCCGTCCGTAAGTTTTGGGAATTGGAAGAGGTAGACATCCCGACGCCGGTACTTAGTCCAGATGATCGTTTGTGTGAGGAGATTTATACTCGTACGACCTCTCGTGATGATGACGGTCGCTATGTAGTATCACCTCCTTTCAATGGACAGAACCTACAGGGGAATCTTTTCGATATCATAGTAAACTTTCGCTTGTTTTCGATCGCACTTTCATCAGATATTCGACAAATGTTTCTCGCTATTGGAGTTAGAGAATCTGATCGTCGCTTTCTGCGCATTTTGTATAGATTTTCCCCGCATGAACCTATCCAGGGTTTAGAATTCAACCGCGTTGTGTTTGGGCTTCGGTCAAGTCCCTTTCATGCACTCCGCACAATAAAACAGATCACTATAGACGAAGGTGACTCATGCCCTAACATTCAACAAATTGTCGTCTTTGAGGTCTTACGTCTAATGGTCGAACGTCTAGCTCGCTTTGAGCTCGCCATTCTCGCTCTAGCACACCTCATAAAGGTTATTGTTTCGTCGTACCAAACCCGCATTACCATTAGAAACATTTTCGTATTCTCCGACTCAAACGTCGCACTCTGCTGGGTACATTCTTCTCCGCATCGTTGGCAAACATTTGTCAATCGACCAACTAAAATTCGAAATGATTTATCGCCGCAAAGTTTGTACCATGTTCCCGGCATCGACCATCCCGCTGATTGTTTGTCTCGTGGCCTTACGCCTTCACATATTAGTGAATTCCCGCTGTGGTTCCATGGCCCTCCTTGGGCCCACTTAGACATTTCGCATTGGCCCATAGCGGCATTTAACACTTCTACTGTTTCGGAGGTTCCTGAAGAAAGGAAACACACACTGTTGGTCGCTGAACCGCCTCAAGAACCGCTATTGATATCGCTTTCAACCCGCTTTTCGTCGTGCTCAAAGCCGCATCGTTATAGAATTCACATAAGTAGATTCGCTAAGCTGATCGCACCGCAAGTAGAACTCGCCCGCATTTCCTATTACTGTCGGAACCGTCGTGATCCTTTTAACCTAAAATTCTCCCCGCTTCACGGACCTCTAGGTGTAGTGGACGAAGTGTTTCCGGGTTCAAATGGCGTCACACGCATAGTTCGTGTTCGGACGGCTACTGGGTCATATCTGCGTCCAGTTGTTCGTCACTGCATCCCTAATCAATAGTTTCTACCGCATCTTAGTTCGTTAGTATCGCCCGCATATCTAGTAACACCCGCATACTTCGTACCACCCGCATATTTCGTAGCACCCGCATATTTAGTAGACCTTTCGTTTCTCGCATCACCCGCATATTTACTAGTTACTACTTCCATAGTAGCGCCCGCGTATCTAGTAATACCCGCATTCTTAGTATCATCCGCATATTTAGTAGCACCCGCATCTTTTGTAGAACTTTCGTCTCTCGTATCACCCGCATATTTAGTATCTACCGCATCCTTAGTAGCGCCCGCATATTTAGTAGCACCCGCACCTTTGGTAGAAACTTGTCTTTAGTATCGCCCGCATATTTAGTAGCACCCGCGTCTTTAGTTGTCACCGCGGTAGCAACATTCATTCGAATAACGTTATTAGCACCGTCCGCATCTTTAAGAGTGACTGAATCTTTCGTAGTGCCCGCATCTATGGTAGTGCCCGCATCTTTAGTCGTAGCTACAATCTTAGTAGCATCCGCGTCTTTAGCAATATCCGCATCTTTCGTAGCGCCCGCATCTTTAATCGCAGCTACAATCTTAGTAGCATCCGCTTCTTTAGCAATATCCGCATCTTCAATCGCAGCTACATCCTTAGTAACAACTACATCTTTGTTAACAACCGCGTCTGTAGCAGCAACCGCATGCGTCTTAACTTGTAGCGGTACACCCGCATCGTACTCTTTATCGTCTTGTTTAGAAGGGGTCCCTTCTAGCCCGGGGGAATGGTTGCGCGTATATTCAACATTTAGTTAATCCTTTGTAAGCGTGAACCATTTGTGAAGTTCAAATCCATATTCCCTATCCCCTTCCTTCGCACATAGATAGCGCTACGAGTAAACGAGACGCTCGCACCACACACTAGCCATTAAAAATGGCGGAAGTCTTACTTTGGCAACCGAATCGCGCTGAAGCCACCGCAAACAATAATTCACCCCGCATCTCCCTAGGGAGCCTATAGCGTCCCAGTCTGTGCCGAATGTTGTGCGCGCGCGCCGTGAGTGTCTGGAGTGTCATTTTGAACCTGGAGGAGTGCCGAATAAAGGTATGTGCGATCCTTCCCTCGTGCTGGCTGACTCGTGTACCCCGTGAACCTACAGCCGGCATTTTCCTGACCTCTGACTTCACAAATTCAACTGTTTGGCGTGCCCACCTTATAAGGCAAACCTAACCTTATAATAACGAAATTCTTCCCGGAACCCACATACTTCAGCGTTTCAATGCCAAAGTTCAATAAAAGGAGCAAATAAAATCGCCATAAACTTCTGCCATTAATCAATTATAACGACAAAGTTGTTGTCGTTAAGCGTTTGCCGAAATGCGCTTGTACCGCTGAACCGTCGTCGTTAACAGGCACTCGTAAACTTAGCTATCTAGTTCTTCGTAGCTTGTAAGTACTTTGAATCTTAGCGTTCGCTCTTTTGGAGTACGGTGCGGTTGCTACCGCAATACTAAACTATATAGTACATTGATACCTGATAGGTAACCTGAAACCTCAGTTAGTCAAAGTCTGGAGACAAACGCCTCCAGACTTTGACTAACTGAGGTTTTACCGCCAAGATCTTTCATGCTTTGCCTTTTGATGTCATATTTCACAAACCAGAATCAAGGAGACCAACAGAATTACATACAGGTTTCCAAATGGAGAAAAGGAACCCTTATAGGATCACTTTGTTGTCCGTTTGTCAAACCTTTTCTCAGAAACGCGTGGAAGCAACGAGTTGAAATTCACATCATATACTCAGGTTCGCTACCTCTTGGAGCCGCGATATAAATCAAACTTCTAAGTCAACGCAATCAAAAATTACAGTCGTTTATAGTAAGGCACTACTTTCCGTTGAACTAGAATCATGCTAGGCCAGAAACAAGACCACACACAACAAACTCTTAATTTTACGCGAGTCGTTTTATTTTTAATTTTTTAATTATTTTCCTTAACTTTATCTGTGGAAAATGAAATGGCGTCTGCCAACAAACAACATACAGTCGTCTCAAGTCTCAGTTGTGACTAAGTCTCAGATGAACAAGTTTCCCGCGGTCCGGAACTATCCCTGGGAGATCGCCGAAGTCTCGGACTCTTGGCTAAAACTATCCACCGTAGTTTGAAACGAAAGCTTTTTTGCTCCCGTCGTTTTGCATGCAATTGTCACGAAAAGAAATTGTTGTGATTGTACATTTTGCAATCGTTGTCACTACACGTTAGCTCTAAGTCTACCGTCATTAATTTTCAAACACACAATAAACAATCGCAACAAAGAAATACCACACAATCGAATTTGCATTTCGAAATACATTCGTCATATCCTCTAACAGTTTATTGAGCTCACTGCGACTGCAAACATATTTTTGTGCTGATTTCCAGCTTTATTTTGCCGTCGACGAGCTGCAACCAACATACAATATCACACTGAATTTGCTGAAAGGATACAAGAAAGTGTCACCGCAACTTGCGGCTGACAGAATCAGTTAGAGAGTTACTTGCCTGTAATTCCCTCGCAGTTTCTATCTGCTTACAGAAGCTTGGTACTTTTACGTCTTGACCTTAGTATAGTATTTGTACAAAGTAACTGTTCATGAACTGTGTACGGTAAGTTGATTATAGTTGGGCACGCGACGTTTTAGCGAACTGCTGTGGTTTGTTTTGGAGATGACGTAAGTCGCTGCCTTTATTGAGGAAGTACAGAGATGGCTGATTGTAATGCGGCAGGGCAGGATATAAATATCTTCAGCGTAAGCTGAAAAATACTTACATATTTAACTTACACCTGCCCCATTCAGCTTAGTCGGTCGTCGTCGTCGTGTCCATAGGGTTAGTATGATTTAGATTCAACGTCATCATCACCATCCACTGCTGGACCTAGGCCTCCCCTTATTTAGATTAGCCAAACCATTATACTCGTATTTGTAAAAACACAGTTAAATTTTATTTATAGATTTTAATTTACTTTTCAACAAAAAGAAAGAAGGGAACATTTAGTCTGCAGTAAAACAAGGCTAACAATCAAGGCTAGAATTTATAAAAAAATAATGAACAATTACGCTTCGACCTCGCAGCATACAAGTACTTAAAACTCTATTTTTAAAACCTTTCATTAAATATTAAAAGCAAACATTAAACCGCACGTGGCTTGTGCGGCCACATTAGGTGTAATACCACACTTAATGTAAACATTCTGTGAAGTTTGTGATGAAGTGCAGTGTGGCAGAGACAGCTGGCTAATGTTAGGCCGCGCCGGTGGAATAACGCGGTACATAGTAAATGTGTTATTTTGTCAGAACCCTCAGCCTACACTTGGCCTTACACCTGAGCTCGCTCGCGACACCTGCTTCAGCGTCACAACTAATGTAGGTACAGCTAAATGAAAGCATTTTTCCCTTTGTTTTCGAGTTTTATTAAGGAAGGAACGATTATTTTTACTACAACGCTGAAACGTGATGAAATGGAAATTACAGCCGAAAGATACGTGATGGATGATCTACGCAAGCTTTTTACATTTAAATTACCGATGTTTTTTTATTTTGGTGGACGTGAATATAAATAGATATATATTTATTGAGGTAGTCGTTATACTTACGTATTAATTTTACTAACATTCGGTATGTAGTTTATGTGATTTAGGGTGATATTTATTCTTGCTTGTTAAATCGGTCGTAAAAGCCGATGTGATTAAACGAATAAAAATACTGGTTATATTTAAAAGTACTGGCAACTGAGTACTGTACCTATTTTATTAAACGAATCATAATAGTCTAGCTAGAATATACGAATGGCATCGTCGAATGTTAATAACGTTATGAATGAGCCTTTTTTTGGCATCGCCGTAATGTATAACTATCTACCAATAGGTTTGTTTATTAACTTTGCCCCGAAAGTATTCAGGATCAAAATCGCCTGTGTTTATACCACTCATGTTATTAAATGACTTTCAGCTTGAGGCCGTTCCCGAGTATGCGGTGGTATCCGCCGCGCCGAGCCGAGCCAAGCTTGTGACGCGGACCACGGACACATCTCGTGTGCTTTTGTTCAGAGCTTCATTTAGGTAATTAGTCTTGTTTAGTCCAGTTAAGGTTGTTGTTCCTGTTTTTCACCGAAGAAAATAAGGCGGCTTTCTAAAGTGTAATCTTCAGTTAGAGAGCTTTCAGCGGTGCATCCAAACGCTACAATCGTACGTTTAATAATTTGAATGTTCAAAAAACTCAAAACTGTCTTCAAATTCTTTAATATTTAAAAGAAAGAAAATAAATGTGTTTCCTCTGTACTTTCAGTTTTGCAGACAAAAACGAATTATTTTTTAACCACTTCGGGATTGTTCTCCGTACAACAGCGAAGAAGAGGATTTCCAAATTAGTCCTCAAGTGACTGAGAAAGCGACGAACCCACATACAGCCGAACATAGTACCTACTCTTTTTTTGAAGTTGGTATTAAAATATAGGCAGCTATTTTATTAAGGTACATTTTTAATTCTTTGCAATTTTTTTTGAATTACCTTTTGAGTGCGGCCTGTAGTACAATTCTGTACTACCCGTACTATCTACCTTTTGCATACAAAAACCTGGGAAAATCATCAGTACAGAATTGTTTTATGCTAACCGCCGTCCGTAAACTTTGCATGTTGACGCCCGTTTCCATGGAAACCATTATTGAACGTGAAAAATATCACGAGAAATTGATGTTTTTAGATACGTTTTACTTCGCTCATATGAATTTCTCGAGAATCTTACTTTTATGAGATTAACTCAAATTCAACTTTTTAGAAAACAACTAAAGAATCATCAAAATCTATTGTGAATTGGCGAAGACATCAGCAACATTATTGTAGCTAGTGATGTTTCTAAAGTAATTTGTTGTTTAAGCTTGAAGGGATAAATACCTACTCATCCCTAGGGAATAATTTTAATGAGACTAAAAGTAAAAAGCAAAAATATTTATTGCAATTGCATGTGAAAAGATGGTACATACAGAATGAGTAACAATGTACTAGCCCTTGGGCATGCAATTATTTGTCTTTACATTATATTATACATAATGTGAAAAAATACTTTTATAAAAATTGTAGAGCATGGAATCAAATTATGTTATTAAAATGGAGTTACGTATCGTCAATTAAATAATATAAATAAAATATTTACTTAACTGTCAAAATTTTATCGTTCATAAATTCTTTAATTGTATAAATAGCTTTTTTCGAATAGGATGTTCTTCAGCTTTCTCTGACATCGCAGTAGGCAATTCTCTTATCAAGAGCGGGATTTTGTTGTAAATTGATCGTGTCATTGCAAGTAAACTTATGCGCATCAACTTTTTTTTTTACTGTTAAGGGTGCAAATTTTTTGTTGGTCTCGTCTATTACGTTATACTGCGTCAGATTGCCGAATAAACAAATCCGGATTGTTTCTTACAAACATAGCTGTTTCTAAAATATAGAGCGAAGGGAGAGTCAATATGTTGTACTTTTTGAAAAGCGTTTTAGTAGAATCCGTCACTTTCATACGAAACACTCATTCGGGTTCTTGCTATACAATAGTGAAAGAATATTTAAATCGGTCCATAATTGACGGACAAATCGATGAACAGATTGTAGGTACATATAAAATACATACAGCCGAATAGAAGAGTAGATAGAACCTCTTCCTTGAAGTCGGGGAAAAAATGAACGCTTCTCTTCATCAAATTCATGTTAAACCACACGCTCTTTTAGTTTTACCTCAATAGATATACATACTGCCAATAATCCCAAGGCAAATAATGTAACCGCAAATTGCTCACATAAAAATAAATGGCTTTTTCAGCTTCATAAAAACTTAACCTCGTAAAGCACCAAATAAAAGCGCATTCCAACAAACAGCATTACCTCGTTGCGCTCGCCGGCAATCAGATATTAATGACCAGTCCCAAGTGACAGGTCTCAAATTCTCAGTTTTAACAGTAAATATTATAAGTCTGTGGTTTTAAGGGATACTTGAATTAGTACATTTGATCTGACTTGATAATCTATCCGGTGCTGCCAGGTTACTCAAAAAACTTCTCGATTGCCATTCTAGCAATTCTAAAAACAAACAAAAACCAAAATAGCGTGTGAACATTACCGTAAAAATTATGGACTGTTTGATATTAGCTTTTAATTTTATTCTAGCGTTTACTGTCTCCATACAAATGCATATTTCTATGTAAATAGTATGTAAATTAGGCTTCTATACATATAGCGTATAGCCGTTAATGTTCTTTTTTCTAAATCAGGCTGCGCATGTTAGTACGTCTCGAAAATAGTTTTCAAAAACTTATGGCAAAGCATAAAAATAAACTAAGTTACAAACTACCTACTACCTCCTTACCTTTTCTCGAAACTATTTAATATTTTTGTCATAAGAATTTCGCTTTGGCTGCTATACTGCTCTGTTTATGACCGTAAATATTGAGGGTAGTTTATTACGCAGCTTGCATTATTTAGTTCTTAGATAATTAAAATAAGCTTGTAGTGTTGGACCGTGGTCTTTAAATATATTCCTCTTTATGGGTCTTTTGACGTCGGGTCGAGGGATTTCATTTTATGAGTAATGTCAGTGTGAAGTTTGCATTAAAGTGGAAGTTTGTTTAAACTAGCGGGCAACACTAATGCCGAGTTAGGGTCGTTAAGATAATATTATAAATTAAATATATATTTAAGATTATTTATCGGGTATTTATCGCGTACCTTTTGCTTTCTTTTCCCCAACGTTTCAACCGCGTTTCAGCGGTCGTGGTTGAAACGTTGGGGAAAAGAAAGCAAAAGGTACGCGATAAATACCCGATAAATAATCTTAAATATGTTATCAAATCGCGAAAGTTTAAAAAAAAATTAAATATAGTACTTAAGTTATTGATATACCTTATTTAATATTTAAAGTAGAGCCAAGTGCTGCAAGCTTTAAGGTTTACTCAGACTGATGAATTTCTGCACTCGAATACGAGTCTAGCACAGGTGCTCACAAATATACAAACAACTCCAACGGCGCATCTATCAGCAGAAGTGTTAAAATTTGTAACGCGACCTGAGTGTGCTCTATAATATGTTATCTCGAATAATTTGTCACTGTGCGCTGCAGTCGCACAACTTCCAATTCTAAAAAATCTCCGGGAAAATATGGTAATTTTTCAGAGCTGGCAATACTTATCTGACATTTGCATATTACTTGCTCCGTTTGGTTTACAGTTTGAAGAAGATTCATATTACTAGTTCTATGTTTCACATTCCGAAAACTGCAATAACTTTCAAAAAGTTTGTGAAATCTTAAAGCTTCTGCAAGTTAAGTTGAGAAAGTATTAGTAATATATGTATGTGGATATCCATTATTTCTCGCATCACGCGAGCACTTTCCATCTTTCCGCAATCTTGGTGAATGATGATATCCCCAGGACAGATAGTGGAGATTCAAAACAAGATGAGTAATGGACACTTGTCGGTTGTTCCGATTTCCCGAGCCATAAATCAACAAAGATTCGTTCGAAACGTTCTGTCGGAAGCGGACGAGTTTCGTGAGATTTTTCAAGTTGACGGAAAATCAAGGGCAACTGACATTTAGATGTGAAGGAGCTAAATTGTTTAATTCATTCAATTAGTTCATTGAATTATTTGATACAAAACTCCACACTTTACAAACTTTTATTAAGTTTAAGGCTTCGGCGACAGCTACTCGCAACTTCAATTCGTAAATTATTGTGTTCCGTAATACCAAAAATGATGACTGAAAACTTTTTGTATTTTCGACATTGTGTTGTTATTCTGTAACTGGACAATGTAAGCTATGTTCCTTATCAAACAAAACGTAAGGTATTTTTGTTTTTAATACAAAACAAATAGGACGAAAACATGTCATTTTCGACTTAAAGTTATGCAAAATTGCATGTTGCATATTTTTGCTTACAATTCATTATAGGTGTGTATTATTAAGAAAAAAAATAACCAGGGACCTAGATAAATACTATTCGAATACGTAAAACAACATGATATTAACATAATGACAGTTCCCTGTCAATATATTTATCAAAACTTGTTGTACACTCATAAAAATATCAAAACCGTTCCTAAAAATAGCGATATACATAATATAAATACTAGAAATAAACATAAACTTGCTGTGCCCACAACTAGGCTTCACAAAATTAATGTATCTTTTAAAGGGCAATGTATACGCTTCTACAAGCAAATTCCTAGTGAGTTGCAAAATCTATCAATAAATAAATTCAAACAAATTGTAAAAACCTTTCTGTGCAAAAGGGCTAAAGGGCTTACTACAAAATATCAGATTATCTAGAAGATAAAAAAGCTTGGGACGGGTTTTGCTCCAACTCGAAAAATAACAACTAACAGGCTAAAGGTTTCTTCGTCGCTTCTTTACTTTAGTCTACATACCGAAGTGACCGAAATCACAAATATCACTTTATTCTCGTGTCAATGTTTTATTTTAAGAATTTTACCTTTTCTAAGTGTACATTTTTGTATTTATGGAAATAAAGACTTTTTGATTTGATTTGATATGGTGGAAATATGGTCGAACTACAAATCATTTTGGTAGTACATTTGTATGGGCAAATCATCATCCGCAGGCCTGTTAAGTAAAGCTTAATAATCATATGCATGTATTGCATACATACATTAAGTTATTTAAGCTTAGGTGTAGTTAGCTTAGAGGTAGGTACATCTATCCTGTAAGAGCGCAGTTAGTTATTTAGACTATTTATAGGAACATACCTAGTTGTTGGATCATAAAAAAAATGATATTTTAATTAAATCAGAATCAATCGTTTATTTGCAGAATGTGATGACATTGTATTCGACCCGCAAGCGGGTGTGCAAATATTAAATATGTCATTATTATTATTGGTAGGCTTATCGTATAAAATATCATTAACGTTAAAATTTTAAGAGCATTACTCTTAAAATTTAAGTATTCATTTACACTGCAAAAACAATTTGAAAGCAACCAAATATCGTAACTGTTTCTTAAATAAGTTTCCATTCAAATCTTTCAATTTTTCTGGTAGCTTGTTAAACATAATAACGCACATGTTAAAAACATTTTTCTTATAAATATCCTTACAACATTGAGATTTGTAACATTGAAGTTTGTTTAAAGTTGGTTATTTAGTCTGTTTATAGGAACATATGTAGTTGTTGGATCATAAAAAAATGATATTACAAGAATTAAGTAGTATCCTTCTATCAGTGCTGGACAAACTCCCGTTCTACTGGAACAGGCTATTCATATTTTTTTAAATTAATTTGTTCTCTTGGTTTAGTATAAGAGACATCTGACTTATTGTATTTATTTTTAACCATACATACATTCGCTCGATTATCACCCGATGTTACTTAAACATGTAAACAAAAGATGTTTAGTCTAGCTAGTCCTATGTAAGGTGACTAAACTAAACATCTTTTGTTTACATAGATAGACCCAGCGTCACCTAAAAGCATTCAATCTCAATTATAAATCCCTGTGCTCTCAAATTTAATACAAAGTTAGTTTATTTCCAAAGTTAGCGAACACATTAGCGAGCAAAACGCGGTTTCAAATCAAACTAAAACAATAATATCTGAGTTAGTGGTGAGGTAATTAAACAGCTGTTTGCGTGTGACGTCACACATTGTGTACCTTATGTTATACATATGTATGTATGTAGTTCCATCTCGACTTGTTGTTTGGATTGCCTCGTTCTGTTCACTTTAGTTTGTACGCTTTCATATACAGACACCTAACCTAGTGGTAAAACAACGTTGCTCTATTAAATTTAATTTACGGAACGTTTACCTGTGGGAAACAGGGTTATTAAGACTAAGAAATGTATTTATACACAAGAAGGATATTCGGATTAAAAGAAATATGGGCTGATAAATGTATATTGTGTGACTGCATTTAATACCACTGGGTAAAACTTTTTCTAAATTAAAATAGTTCCCTTCACCGAGTTACTTCACTATATAATATTCCCTTAATGAGATGTCATCAAGGAGGGCACGTGTAAAATGCCCACGTCTGCCCTCACATTTAAAGATTCCTCTTATATTAATCTTATTTCATTTGGTGTTTTCTGTTTCCTGCGAGGTATAAAACTCCGCGCTCACTTTTGTATTTTCTTTAGTGATTATTATTTTTATAGAAATACACAGAATATTGTAAATTAAAATATTTTATCGTCTCGATCAGATATTGGTAATTTTTTTATTACAACATTAAATTCTTTTTAAAGATATATTTTGAACGGTGCGGACGGAATTTTCCCCTCGGAAATTGATAAAACTATTTTATTATTTCTTACGACCAGTCCCATTCCACGTCAGTCTTACAACTTCTTGCTACCTCTACAAATAAAGTCCCGCAAAGCCTTTTCACTTCAATATTTTCTCATTGGGGTTAATTCCGTTCTTTCTCCGACCCGCAAGAGCGTGGGATTAAAATGTCTCGAATAGCTCGTCCGTAAACTGCTACCCCGTCCGCCGTCTCGTCTCGTCCCGTCCCGTCCCGTCCCGTCTCATCTCGTCTTGTCTCGTCTCGTCTCCTAATGAAAACGTTTTATCTCGATAGTTTTTTGAGAGCTTTCTTCGTATTTTATTACTTGAGACGATTTAAGATCAGTAGGATTTCATGCTAGGATACTACTTGCCTTTTATAGCGTTCTTTTTCGATGAATGTTCTATTACTGCCAATAGTTTTCTTCGTCGTAAACTCACAGCTTTATCAAAAGCCTTATTTTCGAGAAGAGCTGAAGAATACTCACACTTTGTCTATGGAAAATACACAAAGGGTTTATAGAAAAACAACTGTGTGACATTTCTTCTTTTCGAATTCAACATTGCATTCATCAAGATTTCATCACACATTTTGTGAATTCAGAACGAAGAACGTTGTAAAATTGCGAACAGTGTTGCACACATGTAAGTAGGTTGTTTCGTTCAAGTATCCATTCTCGAAGTGCTCAATTCCGTAGCTCGTTTCAAAGATGAATCTTAGGTCTCTGCTCCGGAACGTATGTACAACATCATTGTGTAGCTCGAGTTATGTTCTAGGGTAAAGTGCATGCTGTTTCCAACACACATTGCACATTTCTGCTCTTGTTTTATATTTTCTGCAGATTAAATTGTAACACTGTTATGTGTACCTTTTAATTTGAATGTTAATCATTGTAAAATATTCTCTTGGAATGGAACAGTTTACTCACGCAAAACTTGATTATTAAGTACTTTTTTAAACAAATAGTTTTTGTAATTTTTTAACAAAAGTTTTGTAGAACACTCGAAATAAAAAAATAACAGTTGTATATGTAAGGTTTTGTATTAGAGTGCGCAAGCCCTCGCACTCTGGGTAATCTCTAAGATATTAAATTACATAGTACTTACCCTATTTTTTTCTGTATCCGTTTCATATTCTACAATATATATCGTTATGTCTCACGGAAAGTTTTCTGGCCAATACTCACACTAATAAATATAAGCATATGTCAAGTGACTTTTTAGTAATTTTTTATAAAAAAATTACTGTACTTTTTCAAATATCTAGACTTGAGACTCATAGATGATTTGCGCTTTTGAGTAATCGGGTATAAGCTACTTACCGAACAACTCTGCTTATACAGAAAAATACTACACAATGTTACAGTATATACCACAGCGTGCTTGTAATTTCTCTGAAGTTTTTCAAAATAACTTGTACCGATTTCCATTACAAGAGCGTTTCTGAAAGCCCCACTTCTGGAAAACTTCCCAAGTTTTAAACAACTTGCGGCGAATGCTGATGCCTTTCATCTAATGTTGCAGTACGTTTTATTTCCTTTTTATTTTCATCTTGATCGTGGATTATGTTAATCAAATGTAAGATAAATTAAATATAGCTTAGGGTAAAATAGACTAGAATCCAAACTAAATAGTTTAATAAATATCCAATACCATGGCAAGATCAAGAAACGTCTGTTGCAGACATGTCCTCTGATTGGTTTGATTTTGCTCTTTGTTGATGTAAAAAAAGCTTATAACGAATTTTGAAAAGGTTACCGATGAGACATGAGACAGCTCATGCATACATTATACCTACACACCAGTAACTTAGGAATACCTACTGAACTTAATAATAAGTTAGTTTTAACTAGACACTGAGTTGTGACCTCTGTCACGTTGTGAAAACTCTGTGTATTTACTTCAGTCTTAGACAATTGTCAAAAAATCCGCTGGTAAAATGATCTAAGACTAAAGTACATACATAGGTATTATATTATATTGTTGATTTTTTTTGGCAGTAGGTACGACCAACTTTGACAGCTAAGTAGAAACTTAATAGTCATACTAGACGTACTATTTTAGATGATGTTTGGTGCACATAGCACATTTGTAAAGCTCATATGACAAAGTTGGCGTCAGAGCGCGCGGGTCCCATTCAAATGTCGGCTACAAAACTAATTTAACTAGAAGCGACACAATCTTTCCACTCTAACTTTCAAGCGCTGAACAACTTGTTCGGGACAAGTCGAGCCGCTTCCTGTATTGTTCTGTTACTCTGTCGAGATCTGCGAGATAGTTTCGAGATAGGGGGTTCTGATGTGCAAAGCTGGTGCTCTATAACGATACGTTGGTGTCCCGAGTGATACTTATATAATATACCCAGAGCGTTGCTTCACTTCTAAGTTTTTTTTGGAAGCTATTATTCTGTGCTAACATCCGCCATTTACGCCATTTATGTCTAGATTTCTATTGTCTGTTCAGTTTTGGCCTCGTAGAAAACCATACCTATAGCCAAAACTGGACTGGCAACATTTGGTTATCAAAAGTCTTCATATTATTATCACAGTAGAGCTTGTCTAGGTCATCACATTGCCCTTACTTTGTCTACCGAGCCTATTGTAATAAAATACACTTTGTCGCTTTGTTCAAAGAATAACGACAGCTTCGTATTGCAGAGTAGACATCTCAAGTCGGAAACTCGTTTGCAAGGTGAGTAGGTAACGAGAGTGCTAACAACAAAACTTGTAGCTCCTTTGCATAGAGCTTGCCATTGTCGACTGTAGTCGGGAACACACTTTCAAAGTGATATTGCTGTTGCTGTAACGGAACACTTTACAATTAAATTTACAGTAAATACCTTACGTTTGTTCACAATCAGGTAAAGGAAGAAAATAGTTCTACAAGTTGTAAGTAGTCTTGTTTTGCAAAATAACAAGAGTTTTATTTTTACCTGCAGCTTAGAGTTTAGTAAGTGGTTGTTTGCATTTCTTTACTGTTTCCAATTAACCCAACAGATGCGTTTCGCTGTTATTGACGTAAATGAGCAAGAACGGTACGATATTAAATGCAGCCATCGACTTCCAAAATTACCCGTATCCAAGCCAGCAAGAAGAAGCTTGGCTCAGATACCATCTAACCCTCTGAGGATGTCCTTAAACTTTACTGGAACAAACTGTATATTGGATTGTATCGAGTTCCTCCACCGGTAGATTGACGCCATTACAATCGAACCGACACCGCCGAGGGAGATGTCAATTCGTACAAGGAAGGAAGCTTTGATACAGTCATAAGCTTTCGATCGGTTCCTTATAAGTGCTGCTTTCGAAATCGTGCACAACCTATTCACGGGAATTGCCGGTAAGGGGTAATGGATGCTGTACTGAGATTTTCTGCAGCTTTTATTTCTTAGCGCTTTTTATTTTGACAAGATACGTAAGAACGATGCATAAGTACGTGCACCTTAGCGCAGACAAGCCCTTTGAATCCAAATCGGTGATGGGTATTTGGAATGGCAGTGGATTCACGCCATTACAATTGAACACCTATTCGTAACCGACACCGCCGAGGGAGATGTAAACTCGTACTGAGAAGTGGGCAACTCTTATAGACCTATAAGTTCTCGATCGGGATCCTCATTAACTGCTCCCTAAACATGTATGCTTAGCGAACAAACCCATTCTGAAAATTGACTTGAAGGTGACTTGAACTTGAAATGAACCGACTGTCATTTATAGTTTGCTTAAAAAACAACCAAGGTACTTAGCTCCATCTAAGACTTAGATGGAGCTAAGTACCTTGGAAGCTCAATAAAACGTTGTTGTTCGGCTTCACTTAGATTCTAAGTGAAGCCGAACCTTTACACTTCCTGTTTCATGTTATGTTTTATTGAGCTTCTTCCTAACCCACGGGGCTGCAGCTAATTTTAAATAAAAAATCAGTCCAGCCGTGAAACCAGGTTCCGAGTAGTGCTACTCGGAATCCTGGTTTCACGGAAAAGATGACCCTATCTAGATAAAGTAATTTGGTATGTTTTAAAATAAACCAGACCGGATCGTTAATTCCCCAGCTACACATGTTCAAAAGTTCATTTACCTGAAAGTTTATACCACCTAGCTAAATTCATCAAAATTCAACAAGTTAATTCAATTTGCAAGCGCAGAGCCATCGTAACACCTAGCCACTGCGCAGCTCCCGGGGGATCCCGTACATTAAATAAAGAGAGCGGTGACCGCGACATGACCAGCCAGTGAAGTTTCAGCTGGATTATCTTGGAGGAACTGTATGAACTAAATGGAAGGACAAATGTATTTTTCTCAAAGTTTAAAGTATTCAATTTACTTTGCCAGTGAAACGAAGGAATATTTTATTTGTTTAAATCCATGTCGTCCCACAGCAGGGCGAAGACCACACTTCCTTTTCCCCGTTCAAGATAATCGTGGCTACAGTACGAAAGTTCAGTAAAAAAGAACGTAAAAATAAAACGAATCCTTTCATTAATGGAAGTGGAACTCGTGCTAACTTCAACTTAAATATCACCCAAGAATGTGTAGGTTTAGGCATTGTGTATGCTTTAAAACAAAAGTAACAAAACGACAGGACAAAATTAAATATATGTACGTAAATATATTTATTGTTAACAGTTAACTTCTAAGACAAAATATTTTTCGTAAAGAACAACCAGTCAAGTTCAAGTAACATTTACTATGGTTAAAGATCTCAGTTAGATCGTCTCGTTGAAAAAAAAACACAAAACTTATCAAAAACTTAATCATAACGCAGACGTGGCTTGTTTACTACAAAGTTTCACGTCGCCAGCAGAGAGACACATAAATCTCGCTTTTTAATTTCACGTCGCAGGTGTAATAAAGTTTTTATGTCCTTGCTATGACTTGGTTGACCGAATAATGGAATGGCAAAGTTGAGCATAATCTTGAAGATTACGTTATACGCTTTTTGTTTCCGAATATACGACCAACGTTACGGAAAATATTTTCGCCTAAAATAGTAGATAAAATATGCAAACCGAGATTTTTAAAGCTGTAGCTTTCACGAAAAGTGATTTCATGTGACGATTTAAAAATGTATCCAGTGACTTAACCTTAATTGCTTGTTCTACAAAGACGACCACAAAAACCTAAATTGGGCTTAGAGTCAGTAAAACGATTTGTCTGGGCCTAAACAAGTGGAAAAAGGCACCGCTGATGATGTCT
Source organism: Eupithecia vulgata (assembly GCA_946478455.1). NCBI lineage: Eukaryota > Metazoa > Arthropoda > Insecta > Lepidoptera > Geometridae > Eupithecia > Eupithecia vulgata. Next base: position 956,465 of record OX297869.1, on the reverse strand, counting down.
TGTTCTCGAAAAATATAAAAAGAAACAAAAAACGTTTCTAAGCATTTCCAGTACATCGCCAGGCGCTAAATTGAGTAAAAATGGCGTAGGCTGTCTCGAGCTCTAATTTATTTCTGTTGCTGACGGTATTTTTGTTCGATAGTCTCTCAGATGAATGGGTGGACAAAAAGTATTGACGAAAGGTTTTCCTTTGTTTTCTAATAATTGACTTTTGTGTTTATCGGAACGTCTACTTAGTTGGGCCTTTTCATGTCGCAATGTCGAGTTTTTCTGTCTGTTTTAGACATTTTAGGCCCTGCTTATGACTCTGGTTCTATTTTAAGTACAATTACAATACTTTATTTCTACAACACATTACAATTATAAAAGGCAGAAGGACGGGCTTAGTACGTTAGTTTCAATGCTAAAAAACACCTGCAAGTTTAAGTGTTTTAGTATTAATTTCTCCTAAGCTGAAGTGCCTTATCCAAGCCAAGAGCAAACTTGCCAGAAAAAAAGCTGTCTCAGTTAAATCCCGTCACGTACCTGGCAACCCCGGCAATACGGCAACTCTCGGTCACTGTCACCTTCAGCCATTTGTTTTCTCGCAAGTTTTTTCTTTTTCGCATTGCGGGCATTCGTCCACTGCTGCTAATGCCTGTTAATATCTCTGTTTATTATTTAGTTGTGGTTTAAAAAGTTAATGGTAGTGCGGCTTATCGCTAATGCGCTCTTTGTGATTTGCCACCATTTTAACGAAGATAGCTTTGTGCTGTTCGCATATAAAAGAGACAGCTTATTAAAATACGAGGCTTTTTCATTCGAAAGTCTACAATTTCAACTCTCCTCAAATAACCTAAATAAATAATACCTACTCGTTTTTATTGTAGTAGGTACCTAAACCGATTCTCAGTACTAAATAACTAATTAAAACTTCTTGAGTAGACTGAAACTGAAAACAATTTTTAACACAAATAAGCCATACATGATCCGCTATAATTATTGAAACCTAAAACCCGATTATGAAGTCTAGACATTCGTACACAAACAATACGAAGTAGCACGTATTCCCGTAGTGGACGCGTCGTCCATTCGAGATTAGTCGCCGGATGAGTTCCGAGCTGTTAGCTTTTATTGCACTTTTTAACGGCGCGCCTCCAACTTGTAACTGCTCTAGGGGATTCGATTAGAAAGCTAATTGCTGTTGAATTTAATCCTTGTTTACTGGCTCTTTGAGTTGAAGTTTCAATGGCATTGTTTATTTAATTCTTGTTAGGTTAAGCAGTTGTTTTGTGAATGTTTACAGTTTTGTTTTGTGGTTTTGTTTGTTGAGGCAGCGTAACAGCATTGTCACTCGCACAATATATTTATACTACTTCATCCGGATTATCCGGATGAGAAATAATATTTATTGAATTAAAGATCTGAAATTTACAAGGAATATTATACACCTACACAAAGTGAATTATAATTTATTTTTATTTGTTTTAGTATATTTATTTATATCTGCCGCTCGTTGGCAGAATTTGGATACTGGCAGAAAAAAAGAGGACATAATTTACAAACAAATTTTGTCTAGCGCTGGGAACAGATTTGACCATCATCCACGTGCGCACGCGTACTCTAACTATAAACCGAACTATCGCTTTGATAAAATCATTTTATAGTCAGTTCATAACAGGGCAAACCATAACCGAGAAAAGCGCATTTGAAGCTCTTGCTAACTATGGTAATATTCAAACAGCGGACTTGCGGTTAACGAGCGGCAACCAGTAGCCACTGGCGGCAACCAGCAGCCACCGACGGTTGTTAATTGCAGCCAGTGCAGCGGATTAATTACTGGTTCCACCGCGGGAGGTTGTAGTGGTGGTACTTGGTGGTCTATTATTATCTTGGTTACCGTGGAGGCTGAGGGTGAGAGCTGCAGCGCTACTTCGGCGATTTCCAGTTTTTGAGAAAAAACAATTCAATATTAAAATATGGACGTACCTCTAGTAATTTTGGTATCCTCTTTATATACCGGCAAACCTTACTTATTCCCAGCGGAATTATCAATTCTAAACTAACACACACACACTAAACACCTAATACGAAAACTGAAAAAAAAAAAAACATTATTTATTGAAAAATATATACTCAAACAAATATGGCCGTAGACCGTATCAGGCCGTATCAGGACAAAATCACTTTTCCTAAACTGTTTTACAATACAAATGGTTAACTCTATATTAAAGTTTCTCGTCAATCTACATAAATTTGTTCGAATTAGGCTTGTAGAGATCAGGTATAGGGGTGTATCACTGATTATTCAACATTTTAGTGTTGACATTAAGAGATATTGAATATTATGAGCGCGCATTAAGGCGCATACCCCACCCAAAGTGGCGCCGCCACCTAATTTATCTTATTATTCCGTTTAACAAAGGAATTTTCAAAAAATCCATTTCCAGTTTGTGATACCTATCGTAAGCTTTAATGCCTCTGTAATAGTTTTATTCTATTAAGTTTAGGCAGAGATACGAAAAGATTAGATTTTGGTGGCCACCAAGGGCAACCTCGTATCTTTGCCTTAACTAAATAAAATAAAACTATTACAGAGGCATTAGAAAAAAGCTTATGATAGGTATCACAAACTGGAAGATGGATTTTTGAAAACTCCTTTGTCTAACGGAATAATAACATAAAGTAGGTGGCGGGCGGCCCAAGTTTGGGTGGGATATGCGCCTTAATGCAAAAAAATTGTGATCGGAGTCAGTGCAAAAATCATGTTTTTCAAATTATATATTACTTATTCAAAATATAAGCATTAAATAGAAAAACTAAAAGATTAATTAGTAATTCGTAAAAAATATTGAGGTGTTGTCGTTGAAAATTATTAATGATAATTTAAGAAAACAATTTATTTTCTTAAATTATTTTTTATTGTGAAAATTTACGTTCGTTACCATACATTAATTGTTATTCGAAATTGATATTGAAATTCATGGTTCGAGACTGGTGACCGGTCGGACACAAATTGGAACAATACATTGACTCGACATCGGTGCTCCTCGGTGTGTCGTGTGCTCTACCCTTAATCGCTCCTCGGTTACAGCTAGAACTGCGATTGACTGCATTTAATAGTTCCGGTGGCTTTACTTGGTCCAAAGAACTAATTATGACTAATGCACGCAATGGAGAGCAGACTCGATGTCTAATCGACCGACCAGCTTCATGACCATCTCCGTGTTCTTTTCACCGAGAGATTCTGCCACTCGTTAGCTGGCTACTGCAATAGATAAAGCAATAAACAACAGAGACGATCACTTATCGACCTAGCAACTTCATTGTGTAACATTCTACAAAACTTCACCACTCGTAAGCTCAACGTTTTGTAAACCTGACGTGGTTTTTAGCATTTAGTCCAAATGACGCCGCGCGCGGTTCGGAACGCGCTTTATTCTCTCTCGCAGAGTCGAGAACATGCTAGAACAAAGCGACGGATTTGTATGGAACACCTCGCTGGCATAGAATTTGTGTGGAACAACTGTGTGGTACAAACATTTAGTGTTTATTCTAAACGTTATTCCAATCGAATACATTTTCACTTGCATAATGATCAGTTCTATATCTCAGGCTGTATAAGATTCCCGTCAGAATAGGTGGGCTCAAACCTAATGGTCGCTAGTTATATATTATTACTTATGATTTGCACAAAACTCGGGTACTTCTTCTGTCATCAACTTACATCATCATCTGCTCCTTGATTTTCCCCACTGCTGGGTACAGGCCGAAGTTTGTGCCATCAAGCACGGTCCTGTGCTAGCCTCTGACGGGTACCATAACTATGCTACCTTCTCTGAGCAACTGTACATAATTTTCTGTAGTATGTATATGTATTTCAAATTCTGTATTATATTTCAGAAATATCGAAAAACAAGGCATTTCACACTCATGGCACTTATTAACACCGAATCGTGTTGATTTCCTTAGAAATCCTCCAAAACTCTAGAATTTTCACACGATTATCATGCTTGATAAGATGCATGATGCACAGCATTATCTATGGTATGATAAGGAGGTCGCATTACTCATTGTGTGACAGGAGCGGCGTCTGCGGCGGACTCGTTTTAATTAATTAGCTCTTGGATTCACCTAATTAGCTCTACAGTAAGTTAACTCATTTTAAATTGGATTTTAATCCTCGCTCTATCTTCTTCATTATATATTAAATATTATACATTCTATATTTTTCTTTCTCTTGGGTTATGAATATTAAGGTTTCTATTGCTTTCAATCAGTTTTAAAAAAGAAAGTACATTTAGTAACAACACAATAGCAGTGATTCTGCTGGCACAAAACCTAAACTGAACTAGCTTAATATTACTGCTTCCTGCTAAACTCGATTTACTACTTTATTTAAAAGGAAAATGACGACTTCAAAAAACTACAAGTATTTACGACTGAAACAGTTGTGCTAACTGTAAACTATTGTGAGAAAAGTCCCTAAGACGCTGCTTGCATTACCTTGCTGAATGGCAATGCTGATGCGCTGCGCCAGATACTCACCAGCTCTCGGGACCTGAACTCTGCTTACCAATCGTGATTAATTTAGTGGTATTGGACGTGACCACGCGTCGTACTCTATTTGTAAAGTTTCTTTAAGATCGTCTATTTAAAATAAAAAAATCTTTACCAGGCACCAGTCTCTCACAAAGCAGGTTAACATTACCCAGTAAGTTGGTACTCGTATATGTAATGTATCTTCTGTGAGATAAAGTAAAGAATTTATAAATGTTTTTATAGTAAACGGTAAATACTAAAGGTAAATCGTCCTGCCTTGGGCCGCCTAGCTTTGTTATTTAGTGCAGGTGGGCACGTTTTTATTAACTGTAGATGCGAAGGCGGTACTGGGCGTCGCTGGCGGCGGCGCTCTGGCATCGTCTGACCGGTCTTAATTCATAAAGCACGAGTACGTATCTTGCCTTATTGTTAAAAGGTGGACATGGAAAAAAATCTTAAATAAACTGATGGGTAAAGAAATGAAGTAAAGTATTGGGTTGCAAATAAGTTAACACTGTGTGTTTGATCAAGCCATGGCGTGACGAACAGGAATGCCTATGACAAAGCTTGGGTGGAGCTGGACCGAGATGCGTGCAGAGTGTATCACATAATATGTACAGTATGAGAGCTGCATGCTACACGAGTTACACTTAATCATCACTATCATCAATATCCTAACATCCGCGGATGGTTTCTGTTGAGTAAATTTTTTGGCACTCAGTTTTTAAATACACAAATTATGGTTAGATACATTCGGCAAAGATATATTTTTCTGGGAAATAACAATTATAATTCTTCATTTCGATTGATTTTATTAATTTCAAAAAGGTCTATTTTTGACGAAGAAATCGACGTTCGTAACAAATCATAAATACATACAGCCGAACATAGAAGCTTCGCCTTTTTTTCGAAGTCGGTTTATAAAAGCAGTTCAGTGTTCATTCACTTTCATCACCAAACATTGCTTTATCTTCCATCCTTGTCTACCATAAAGCAGACAATACCTGCTGTCTTCCTCACACCTAAGCCGATTCCACCTCTCTCCGGAGATAAATCTGGATTAGGTTTTGGAGCCTAATGCCGATTTGTTCGGGAATCGCTGATTTATTCAGTTGAGAGGAAAAACGAAAACTTTTATTTCTTCTAGATGTAGAGAATCTGAGTCGAATACAGAAAAAAATATTAGATTTCTGGGGATTCTGTAGTCTCGACATAGCGTTCGTAAAGTACCGATTGCTATTAACTTTGGAGCCTTTATCGAGTCACACGCTAAAACAGCAGCCATGAAGCTAGGAATCCTAAACAAGGTTAAGCGATACTTTACACCGGGACAGCTTCTATCCTTATATCAAATACAGATCCAGTCTGGTTTGGAGTAATGCTGCCATGTTTGGGACGACTCGAACGAGTAGTAGGTACCTTGCAGAGACTAAGGTCCAAAGTCTCGAACACCGCCGCAAGGTCGCTTGTCTGTCGTTCTTCTATAGGATAAATCCTCACAGGAACTACATGACCTAACTCCACCATCCCCTTTCCAAACCAAGATAAGCAGACGCACAGCTCATTTACCACCCCTACTTGGTAGATATACCGTCCACTCGCACTAAGCGGTTTTCCTCCAACTTTTTCGTTTGTACCGCTGGGGTTTGAAACACGCTCCCTGCTGCTCTTTTCTATTCAATTACAACCTGGGTCTCTTCGAGATAGGATTAAATAGGTATCATCTAGACCTTCGTGATACACCGTCGACCACATCTTCACTTTCTGTCTGATAAGATTGTGGTAAAACAAAGGATATACACTATAAAAAATAGCATTTCCATAATGCTGAACACTACTTTTGATCCCAGAGATCAGTTTCTATGGGAAAGTAATGACTTTAAAGTACGCGTGCGAAGCCGCGCAGCAGATAGTTTTTGAATAATTTTTAAAATTTGATTGTAATTGACGAAGAAATCGACGAACATACAAAAAAATACATACAGCCGAACATTCCTCGAAGTCGGCTATTAAATTCATAATTTGCTGAAATGTAGGTACAGTACAGGTAGGTCTTACATTAAATAGTCTCACTACATTCTGCCTCAAAGTGCGTGCAAAATTAAAACAGGTAATGCATATATAAAATGAGTAAATGATCGTTTTTGACACCTTTGAATCTTGCAGTGCAACACTATAGTTTGTTTTATATATGTATAGGTACAACTGCTTTCAGTTATGTTACTAACATGCTTGCTTACTACGAGTACATTTATAGAATAATCTCATTGTTAAACAATTAAAAAATATATAAATTAAGACAATTTCCAAAAGACCACTAATTACGGAGTTCCATAAATGTAATTCAAAATATAATTGTACATTGTAAACTGAAAAAACTTAGATTTTTACCCGCCTTCTCCAATTAATTAATATTTCATGGAACATAAAATGAGTATCGAAATGAGACGTCGACGAAAGCTTCGAAGCTTTGGAAGACAGATCCTGAAATAATTAGATTTCTGAACATCCCAGAATTACCTACTTTGTTATAAATTGGAATAAAGTGCGTCTACGTTTCTACGTGATGCGTAGCAATTATACGGAAACGGCTATAAGAAAGAGAAATCAGAAATATTATGACACTGAAGAAATCGCGGAACGAAATATTGTATTTTTGCAAGTGCTTTGCTAGCAGATTTCAGAAAAAGTAAAAATATGATGAAATTCAAAAACGTGTGGAGGCAGCCCAACGGTGACTGGCGGAGAATGATTATGAAGCAAATACTGTTTGATAGAAAAGCCAAAAAAGTGTCGTCTTTCTTTCGCAAGGCATCTTTTTACAAGTCAAGCAAACTTGGTATTCAGCCTCCTTTTGGTAGAGATACAAATGTAGGCCAAGTGAGAAATAATAGTCGGTGTTGAAACATATTCACGAGTAAATTATAAATTATTTCGTCTCAAGAAACCAAACTGTGTGGCTAATCATTTACGTACATGCATGTAATTACATGCTTACGGAATATCCTAATAGCTCGACGTAAACTTTACAAAATGAACTTTGTAACTAACTTGCTAGGGTGTATTCTCAAAGTTCATGAGTTCGTCTACGAAGAGACTCTCGGAAACAACTTGTGCATTTGTATGAATATAAATGAAGAAGTTAATAAATGAAGAAACTAAATGTCTGAACTGTATGCGCTTGCAATAAAGAAACTTTTGACTGCATCTTGAAAGCTGTGTTCTATAGTTTCTGGGGTGTGTGTATAGTGTCTCTAAATAAATAATAAGTATTGTTCTATAAAAGTTTTTTACGAAAAACGTCGAGGTATTTTAGTAATATAAGCAGTTTAAAATATAAAACGTTCTTTTCATTTTTATTCTAAGATTAATCTACTTAAACCCTGTCTAAAGTTTTCTTTCTCCGTTTCAGGTACTTAATGAGCCGAATAACTTCAACTTCATCGTTTCAACTTTCGACCTAAGTAGTGGCAGGTAATCAACACAACTTGAACTTTATCGCGTGGGTGTATAACTTTTTTTAGAACAAAGTTTCTCAGGTTCATTAGTCGGTTATAGTGAAAGGGCGTTTTATTTGTTGAAAAGTTTATTTTTTGAGCGGTTTGTTAGAGGGAACGGTTTTATTGTTTTGATTCATACTTTGTTTGAACACAAGTTATCGTAAAGTTTGTTTCGAGTTATTTTCGTATGAAAACTTGGATTAGATATTTAAAAAAATCTGTATCAAAAACGAGACAACGATACGATACGCTGTATTACTTTATTGTATAACCTGCGTATTTAAAGAATGTGATTGAAAATCTCTCATGCTGTTACACTAAAAAAAAAAGCTAAACACCAAAACGAGACATTTGTAAAAAAACCTATCATATTATTGAATATTTTCAATATGTATTTTTCTTTCAAGATTCCGGATTAATCCGATGAGTTGGAAGCTGTCATAGTCGAGAGATCGCGTATTCCGTGCTCGATCCCACTATGATATTCTCTCTAACATTGCTGAAACCTCAATATTTAACGTCACTTTGAAAAGTTGAAAGTGCTATTGAAAAATCTAGTGAATAGTTCATTTCCATTTCCGAAGGCGAGTAATAGTTTCCATTATCAAACACGAGGGAATCTAATGTATTTGGATTAGCTCTCTGCCACTAGTCCACTGCGGGTAGGATCACTCACGCCCGTCCCCCTCCTACCCCGCCCCCCGCTTACTCTTAAAGTAGATAAGAATATTATTTTTTAAAAATCTATCGTAGTTTGAGGAATCCATTATGAATTTAAGAATGTGAGCGGGTCAGCTGCGAACCGAGCTTGTGTTGAACGACAATAAAATTGTTTTACTGTTCATGAAATGGAAGGAGTTATAATAACATTTTAAAGAAAATGTTATTCATTTCCATTCTGACGTGTTTTGTCTATGTATAAATTCGAGAGCGTTTTCCTTCCTTCTCGTTTATGGCTTTGCAGTTGAGGTTATTGTTCATATTTTACAGTTGCTTTAACTGCAAGACTTTATTTTATGCCGATAGCTTCTGTTCCCGTGAAGGAAATAAGTTCATGTCCGAGGTTTAGCATCCGATTTTCGGCATAAGTGAGATTGGACCCATGTTTCCCCCTGACCCGACACCGTGCTGCCATAAATCTTTTTAAATCCGTGTCAGCGTGACCTTTTATTTTCGGTCAGCATTGATTCAGCGTGCAGGCTAAGATAAGGCCGTGCTTATTGGCCAACAGTTTCCTTTTACGAGGCCTTGTTGCCAATACACAGTTCTGATAATGCTGTGCTGCTGTGCCAAAATTATGAACGCTACGACTTTTCGGTCATTTATATTGAATGGGTTTTGTTTAAGTGCGATTGTTCTGTGATTTCCCAGGGTCTTGTTCTTGCAACACTTTTGTGGACGAAGATTTAAGTTCCTTATAAGAAGATTTAGTAACGTTTGAAGAGTAGACTCGAGATTTCCTGCTGTGGAATTCTCTTGCTGCGTCACCAATGAAAGAGTTAAAAGGCACTTACATAATGATAGTGCAATCGTGTATAGATATCCGAGAGGGTGTTAGGTTTAACTCAACAACTGTCGGACGTCTCGTAATGAGAAGCTTACTCCATGTTTACCAGCAGCTGGCAGCCTTCCAACTCGGCTAGTGTAGCGGAATACATCAATTAAAATACGTTTTTCATAAGATCGACCTCGCCTCGCCTTATGCGGTATGCTTAAATAGTTTTAGTGTTCTTGGATAAAACAATAATCTAGTCCAGGATTATTATTATATTATTAAAGTAAGCAGAGCTTATATAAAACTTTAACTTTAATACACAATAACTGTCAATAGCCATACCTCAATCAGAGTTGCCCACATCCCAAGCTCATCTTCAAATATCCAACCCTGATTCCTGATGCAAATCTGCAAAGCGTTAAAGTTGCGATAAGAGCAGAAGGCGCGGGCTCGATTCCCGCTATCGGGCCATCTGCATGTGGGACGGCGTAATTTAAGGCCTCGCCGAGAATCGTGCCAATCTGCCTGCTGGCTGCTGGCTGCAAAGCCACCTCGCCTTTGATACCTGCTGCTATACTCTACATTCCGCTAGTTAATTTAAATTTGTTTTAATTTTTTTGAAAGTGCAATAAAGTTTGTGTGACCTACACCATTGTTTAGTAGAATATTCTGTAGTTAAAGGCTGTATTTGACAAAAAAAAAGCGCGAGTAAAGCCGCGGGCAGAATATAGTGTAAAAATTTAGGGACTTTCGTAAGTCCTTAGCGGACTTACTCTCAGAAACTAGAGTAGTAAAACATGATTTCAATTTCACCTCTATAAAATCAATTCCGTATTACCGTTAATACGTGAACTTTGCGGATTTCAGTTCAGTAGTAAGCTCACAAATAGTTGTTATCTGGGTTGTTAATCCACCCGATGGGGTAATGGGTAAATTGCTGAATGTTACTTGCTGAAAATTGCAGCCGTAAGTGATTGGGGTTTGTTATCTGATAGGTAAGTTTACGTGGGGCTTCCATGTACGGGGTTTATGTAACAGAATTTGCTGTACTCGTATTAGCTTGAGGTATTCGTTGCGGTTTGCGGTAAATCAAACTTGTTGGTAGATTCTTTAGAGGTAATCTTGGATTACAGGCAACCTACGTGGCGCAGTAAGTGAAATTTTATCTGAGACACAGAAGGTTGTAATTTGAATTAGTGGGCACTACACAAATAGGTATAATTTGGTATGTCGCATAGTCGCATTCACTGCCCACGCCTTGCCACTGCGGACCGGGTAGCGGCCCGAACATGCAGACTGCGAGAATATAACGTCATGGGCAATGAATGAGTTTATGGTTATTATATTCATGATAAAGGTAACATTACAGTTTCATACCCAACCAATACGTTACAATATTTACTAAAATAAAATAAACCTAATATAACCTAACTTACTAAGTATCTAGGTAGGCACAAACTAAATACAATATATTTTGTTTGTGCCTACCTAGATACTTAGTAAGTTAGGTTAGTAGAATACAATGCAGACCGACGAAAAAAAGAAAAGAGAAAAATAAAACAATTGCCAACAAAAACAAATTATAAATGTCAAAAAATAAAATAAGAATGACAGCGTATCTTTGAGCAGTCATAACAAGTTGTACTTCTGGGCAAGGTGATGCTGTGTTGTGAGTCCGTTATAAATTTATATGTCTGCTTTATTGTAGCTGATATAACATAATTATAGTTCCTACAAAGCTCCACAATTTTTTCCCATCTGTTCTCAGTAATCCTCCGAAATTTACATTGTTTTCTACTCAACCGCCTAGTGTAAACAAGCATGTATTTCCTTCCATCTGCCTGTATCTCTCCCCTGGGCTTAAAAACCTAACTTTAACTCATTTTCCGCTGGAACTTCCCTTGATATTGATATATTAAGAGACAGTTGTGTTGTTTGCAGATAAGGCTCTATTTACATATCTTTGCGCTTAATGAAACCGCCGCGACGTACCTATCGGGGGTTTTGCATAATTCGAATTGATGAGAAAATCGAGGAAAGTTTTGCGTTAACTTATTTTCTTTCTTGTCGATAAAAATATCGACAAGTTATTTGTACTACACTGCATCATAATAATTCATATTAATTTCTATGGAAGAGTATTAAGACTATACAAGGCCTTAAGAAAAGTCGAATATTATCTATTTACCATAGTACTAAGGAAATAAAGTGCTATTTTTACCCTCTTTATTTCCATCTTCATTCCGTAGTTTTGACAGAACAACGAATAGGGTCTTTTTTTACCGACTTCTACCGACAAGAGGAGGTTCTATATTCGCCTGTATATTTGTTGTTTATGTTCGTCGGTATGTTGGTCAATTATGGCTGAGCTGGCCAATTTTTAAAATTATCTTCAAATAATGATCCCGAAATGGTCCCACAAAAAATTATTCTCAAGGGTTTAGTATGTATTACATAAATCATGCTTAAATAAACAATATTTTACTTATCAAAAATCACGACTACAACAATCTTGGTGATATCTTCGCCAATTGCTAATAGATTTTTATGAGTCGTTCCTTTTTGTATAAAGGTTGATTTGAGGTGGTCTCATAAAATGTTTGATTGTAGAGTAATTTATTATGTGCGCCGTAAAACTTATCTAAAATATCATAACATGATCAAATCAAAAAGTCTTTATTTCCATAAATACAAAAATGTACACTTAGAAAAGGTCAAATTCTTAAAATAAAACATTGACGCGGAAATAAAGTGATATTTTTGATTTCGGTCACTTCGGTATGTAGACTAAAGTAAAGAAGCGACAAAGAAACCTTTAGCCTGTTAGTTGTTATTTTTCGAGTTGGAGCAAAACCCGTCCCAAGCTTTTTTATCTTCTAGATAATCTGATATTTTGTAGTAAGCCCTTTTGCACAGAAAGGTTTTTACAATTTGTTTGAATTTATTTAATGCTGGATTTTGCAACTCACTAGGAATTTTGTTGTAGAAGCGTATACATTGCCCTTTAAAAGATACATTAATTTTGTGAAGCCTAGTTGTGGACACACCAAGTTTATGTTTATTTCTAGTATTTATATTATGTATATCGCTATTTTTAGGAAAGGTTTTGATATTTTTATGAGTGTACAACAAGTTTTCATAAATATATTGACAGGGAACTGTCATTATGTTAATTTCTTTAAATTTATTACGCAGGGATTCTCTGGGACCCATATTATAGATAATTTTCACAATCACATGTGACAAACTGTTTCTCAGACAACGAGCGCAAACAAACTAATTTTAGTTTGCGGCCGTTGTCGAATTTTAAATTAAAAAAAAAAAACTTAAAAAATTTAAAGTCGCCACTGGAAAATTAAGATCTTGGTGTCGGAGTGTTCTTGACTTAAAACTACTTCCAAGCTCATTTCTTTATTCAGGAATTCGAAGTCGGGGTTTGGGTTTTTAAAACGTCAAATTATGCAACAGCTTATTACAAAGAACGTGTCCGGCACTCTCCTTATTGTATGTATACTTAAGACTTGTGCTCTTTAATAACCATATATGATAACAAAAACTTTTCATTCCTATTGGTGTGTAGTAAAAAAGGGATTCTAGTACGATAAAAGCTACATACTATGTAGTATACAGCGAGCAAGGCACACCGGCACTGCTCTCTCTCTGCCCTGCTGCATATTCATCAGCTGCCTCTCTCCCCTGTATAACTTACAAATAGTACTAGCGGTGCGAGCTTGTGCTTTTGGGGTTAAATGCTGATGTAGGACGCGAATGAATAAAGCTGTGCGTGTGCTTGGTGCTTGGTGCTCAAGAATCATTTTTAATCTATTGTTAAGTAACTAAACATGTTAAAAACAGTTTCGGAGACGCTCAAATCTACAACACGCTACCAGACGACATGAAACAATTAATATATTCAATAAATTAGAATTGCAAAAATTCTGAAAATGTTTATACAGTGTGGAAATTAAACTCAGGCCCTGGAGGGAAACTACTTAAAATCCTTAAGCTAGCTCATTTTACTTAAAGGAGACATTCCTTTATTTTTAAAAAGAAACAAATCTGCATTAAAATATTTTTTTAAACTCGCTTGCTTCGCCCGGGACTCGAACCAACTAAAATTTAAAAACATAAACACTCTTTATTTTATTATACTAATCGGTAGTATTAATATTCAGGATAAAGTTTCTGTAACAAACATTTGGTCTTAAAAATAAAAATAATCGTTAAATCTAACATCAACTTTATTTTACTATCAATTTTGTAACACTTAAATTATTTAACTGATAAATTGTTCGAAATGAGCCCCGTCGTTCCGGCTACACAACATTAGTCGCCGTTGAAATTCATTTCTTGTAGCCTTCAGCAAAGTGTTGTGGTGTATGCCCCTGATAACATTTTCTACCGCAATCCTTAGCTCTTGAACGGTTTCATAGCAAGTTTCATAAACAACATTTTTTACATGACCCCATAAAAAGAAGTCCATGGGCGTCAGGTCTGGACTTCTTGCAGGCCATCTAATCGTGTTGTGTTGGAGAGATAACAGAACTGTTACGTGTCTTTTACTTGTTAAAAGTGAACAGTAACCAAATATTTTTTAGAGAAACTTTATCCTGAATATTAATACTACCGATTAGTATAATAAAATAAAGAGTGTTTATTTTTTTAAATTTTAGTTGGTTCGAGTCCCGGGCGAAGCAAGCGAGTTTAAAAAAATATTTTAATGCAGATTTGTTTCTTTTTAAAAATAAAGGAATGTCTCCTTTAAGTAAAATGAGCTAGCTTAAGGATTTTAAGTAGTTTCCCTCCAGGGCCTGAGTTTAATTTCCACACTGTATATGTATGTTCGGCGCTTGTCGAACAAATATTATAAACATAGATTTCTTATGCAAGTAACATTTAGTTACACTCACTTGAGCTACCTGTAGATTATTTGCAACAGTTTGCAGTTAGCTCAATTGTTTCTGTTGTAAATACTATTTTTGATTGTAATTTTCTTTTTTAATAAAGAGTTTGTTAACATTTAGTTGTTAATAAAGAAAATTACAATCAAATAATAGAATTAAATGAATACTAGTATTTACAATAGAAACAATAGAGTTGTTAATTAGAAAAATATAAATCTTTCTTTTAATTTTCTGTTCAACTTCGAAATTTCATTTTTAGGTTTCCGTACTCAAAGGGTAAAACGGGACCCTATTACTAAGACTCCGCTGTCCGCCCGTCTATCTGTCAGTCCGTCTCATGAACTGTGATAGCTAGGCAGTTTAAATTTGAACAGATGATGTATTTCTGTTGCCGCTATAACAACAAATACTAAAAAAACAGAAGACAATAAATAATTAATAAAAAACAAATTCCCATACAATAAACGTGTTTTTTTCTGCCGATTTTATAAATAATGGTACGGAACCCCTCGCACTTGGCCGGTTTCATTATCTGTAGATCTTCTCAGATTCCGGATGATGTTGTCTGTGTTTAACCCGTACTCATGTGTTTGCTTGATAAATGAATTTTAAACATGTACGAGTATTCATAAACAAGCACAAAGATATAAAATTCGAAGAGAGTATAAAAGCAAACAACATTAAATAAATAAACAGACTCTGGAGAACTAGTTTCTTATGAATATGCCGCGAATATTTATCATGAGCTTTATATTATAACTAGGTGCTGCCTGCGGCTTCGCACGCGGTTTTCATTTCTATGTCCGTAGCCGAGATAGCATTTACTGGCATATAAGTTTATATCATTTTTGACAAATGTTTATAAGATCCTTGCTGCCATTTCGGCGTAAAAAGGTTACAAAGGACAGAGTTACTTCCGAATTTATAATTATAGATTTTACGTCTTTTATTTCTACGTGACGTATAAAACATTTCTACCTTTTGTTATGTTTATCTGTAGAAAAATAATCCCACTTTTCTTTAATAGACACATAGGTTTTTACTCTCCAAATATTCTGCTGTTTTTCTTTATAAGTCGCAAACTTTTCCGCCCAAATTATTCGGATAATATTCAAAAGATATTGTCCAGTTTGTTTGAATATTCATTAGCGTCGCTAGCACTGCGCAGTGCGCTTAGTTCGCGCCAAATATTTGTTTGCCTCCCGTAATTCCGTAATTGCGCCAGCCACACACTTTCGCTGTTTCATGACTTTCCGAACACGAGCGTGTTTTTAAAAACGCTGCTTATGGGACAAAGGTTTTTGTATGTTTAATATTACTTACAGAATATTATTCAGCTTTTTGCGGAAAATAATTAGAACAAAGTTGTTTTTGGGCATGTTTACGGTTCTATTTATGTGGTTGTCGGAACGGCTGTCGCCGTTCAGATCTTTCAAGTGTCCCAAGTCGTTTTGACAAGTTAAGTCAAAATGGTGGGCTTCACTTGACCTCGGCAAGACTGAACAAATAATTGGAAATTGCATTTAGAGTCTAACTAAAGGTTTTTCACTGACCAACAACAAAAGAGGGGGATGTTTTATGTTCTGATGTATGTAATTGGTATGTATGTTTGTTGATTTGTCCGTCAATTATGGACTGATTTGACAAATTCTTTTGTTTGTTATTGTACGGAGAGTGAAACCGAGGAGTTCCCAAAATTATTTTACTCCCGAGGGAAAAGTCATTCCTGAAAAACGTAAAAAAGCAGTAAATACTAGGGGATTTGAAGTAAGTTTTTTTTACAATCTATAAATAGATTGATATATTTCTATTATTTAAGTACTTGTTTCCATAGAACACTCGTACATACTTTTAACATGTATGTTAGAATAGCAAAAGGTCGTCGGTTAGAAGCCAATCGAGCGATATTGGATCTCGAATCTGTGCTCACATTTACATACATCAAGTCGATCCGCGATCCAATAGAGCGGTAACGACGTAACACGTGTCGACTAGCTACGCCGTAGCCCCTCTACGGCGTAGCACTAAGGCGTAGCACCTGTGAGAACATCGCGACTAATGCTGACACGAATTTGGGGGAATGTTGACTTGGGATTGGGGAAAAAAAGGTAATTGAATTTGGGACATCTGGGTTTTTCTACTGAAATATCTTGCAATCTTCTATCTCTTAATACAAATGTATTAGGTAGATACTAATATTATTAACATGCTTAATTTCTAGAGTCCATTGCTTACATTGAGTTTTTTCTCTATATTCTGTAAAAGATTTGCATCGCGTAGATAAGTCTGAAGTCATAACTTTTTTATTGTTTTTTAATCTGTTTATTCGTAACTCCACGTAGGTTTGTATATCGTATCAACTACATTGAAGTGGTTATGCACTGCGTACGACAATATTACATTGAAATCATGAAATCTTTATGACCGACAGACTGCGCTTTATCCACACTAGCCCGCGGCTGTTGTTGAATTATTTCAAATCACGCCATTATTTAAATATTATGATTTATTACTACGATTGTAATAAGTAATGATAGTTTTATCGACATTTTAACAAGCTGACTGTTACTCACACGTAATTAATAATCTGTTATCGCTATCGCCCCGCGCCTTATCTAACTAACAAAGCTATTACCTATATTATAAAAGCACTTCTCTATACTTACTTAGTATGTATAGCCACATACGCTAGAAAACACGTCACACAGTATTTACAGTTTAAAAAGTTAAAAATACATAACACTAAATAATAATGCCATCAAAAACCAAAAGAAGCAAATACGTAGAAAATGTAAACCACTTTATATCAAGGTTGTCGTGTCCGCGTTGGCTAAGGAACCCCGCTCTCCTGCGGGCGCACTTTACGAACTTTGTGTTTACTTACTTTTGGTAAGTTTCATTTTAATAGTATAACGTAGATAGTAGATTCTTATTATTTTAATTTCAATATTTTTGTGCGTAGTAGTGTACTTAGGTAATAGGTAATCGTATAAAATGAATGAACACAATTCTCATGTTTTTCCTATTTAGGTGACAGCAGATTTCCTCTTTCCCTTCACTTCTATCAGTCGTAATCTAAATCCTCAGTCCGGTCCGGAGTAAACAACGACAAAAATATTGTATGAATCTACATTTTTAAGAAACCCATATTTTTTTCATGCATCAATTTTAAAATAGCTCTTGTTTTTACTAGTGAAACTAAATATTTACAAATAAAGTAAATGACATGATTGTTTATCGCATATTCATTAGCGGCGGTGAGCTCCAATTAGCAGCAACCTCAGTAAATGTCCATTCTGTGATTTCTGATAATTATTGTTAAACGTACGCTGAAACTAGCTCGTCCTTTGGATACCCCGCGGGGACTGGGGTATGGGATGTGTATGGGAAACAGGGCCAGAAATAATGATCGTCCTCATTCACACTAAATTCATTAAAACAGAGAATATTAATGTTTTCATGTTTTCTTCTTTACGAAAAACTATGGAATATCGGAACAAAGACTTGCATTCTCACAGGTCTTGACTTGAAATAGCATATAGGCTTGTATTTCTACACTAGAAAAAAATGTTTAGTTATAACATGTCAAATAATTTATACATTAAGTAAAAAGCGTGCGAACCTGTGGGCAGTAGCCAGTTTAGTTGAAACTTTTGCGATTTTAAATTGTAGAAGCCATTTTTATAATAAAGAAAGTCGTGCTTCAATATCTCCGATTACCGCCGTGCCGGGACGGAGCCGGGACGACGCCGGAGCGAACGTTAGAGAGTTCCGGAAGATTATCTTACAAAAGCTGACGCGAGCTAAATCTGGAGCGGGAAAATAAAACCTCTAAGGTTTGATAAAAATGGGGAAATTTGAATTTAAATTGCCGGAAATAAAGCGCGAGATGTAAGCTTATAAACAAGCGCGTGGACTACTATTCCACGCGCTTGTTTATAAGCTTACATCTCGCGCTATTGTTTAATCTGTTACTTTGAATGCCTGTGCGGAACGACTTTTCCCCGGGGGTTTGGTTTCTTCATCATCTTCAGGTTGTTACCACTGCTGGGCAATAGCGTACTCCTTCACTTGCCAAACAGGTATTATAAACCAGTGTGTTGATTGGCCCACTACAGTGATCGGCAGAATCATAAGAAGTCATCAAAGTCACGCCTTCAACGAGTGTGACCTAGTATTTGATACAAGTAGCTTGAAATTGTATGATGATACAAAGTTAAATTTTCGCTTCGTTATCAAAATTTGTAAAATTAGCTGGTGATGTTACAGACAACTTAATGAAAGCTTTCCACTGCGTCTTCAAAGGCTGTCATCCCTCGCTCCCTTGCAATCTGTCCTCCTCTTCGCTAGGAGACAGCATCAGGTTGCTCTAACTGAGTTATCTCGCTACTGTTCTCTAATCTTGGTTAAACTGGAAGCTGGGAAATTGACAAATTGGCCTGTGAGCCAATTATTACGGGTTTCATTTTATCGAAGCTGTGTAGTACATAATGTTTTAGTTTGTAATTTTTAAGTGATTTGAACATAGTAAACACGTCGTCAACTTGAACCGAAGTGGTCTAAATAAATAAGTAATGCCGGAATAATAGCTCCCTAAGTAAGCAGAGCTTGTTTATGGGTACCTGATGGTGATGACTGATCATCATCAGCCTATATTCGTCCACAGCTGGACATAGGCCTCCCCTAATGAGCGCCATTGCGTCCTGTCTTCAGAGGTTCATCAGTCATATTGTGATGACTGATGAACCTCTAGGTATATATTTTTTTCTATTTGAAAAGTTCCATATCCAGTATTCAAGGAAATTTCACTAAATTCGCTTTTGGATAAAGCGACAAAAACTAATGATTCATTGAACACAATTATAAAAACCAGACTCAGTGTTTGCTTATTCAAAATGGCGTTTGGATGATTCGAGGTTATAAGAGTATCAGATAACTACATAGAAATACTTGAAAACATTAAACCTCGTGATTAAAAATATTTATTAATATGCTGTCCAATATTTTCATGTGAACGTATAAAAACCTCAACGAACTAAAAAACCCGAACACAATAAATTCAACAACCTTTATAATATCCGTTTGAAGTGAACGAGCGGCAGATGAATCAAATATTGTAAAACATGAGCGAGCCGCGAGCCAGGGTCATCATGATGCTCCAACTAGCACTGACGTTTGTAAAATCATTGTTCATTCTGGAAGTCAGCGCGTTACACACGATTGTATTTGAAGAACACCGACCCTTCGTCCATTATTATCTTTTGGGTGAGTTCGGGAAGTTTTACAACCCCGTGTCAATATAGTTAGTAATAAATATTGGAGCATGCAGAAATTATATTCGAACTGCTTTAAATTAATTCATACTATATATTATAAGAAAAAATCGGGCTAGGTTATTGACACGATCTCAACTAGCACAGAAAATATTTGTGATTTCGAATTGCGCGAGAATTTTCAAAATCCTTTCGTAATCCTACCCTTCGATAGAAAGCTATCCTGTACGTTTCACGTCTCTAGTACATAAGTCACAATGATTGTAAGCGACACGACAATTTTGTATCTAGAAGAACCAACAGATCAATAACTCTTGTCCCTTTTTAATAAATCCATTGAACCTTTTTATATTGAAATAAATCTGGTCTTGGTTGTAATATGTAACACTTAGAACCAGCATTATATCAGAGTTTCCAGTAGAACGGCTCTCAAGAGGACAATAGCCAGGCCCTTCGATCGTATAATTGTGCCCTTCTACGATATTGCTTTCGGATTATTAACAAGAGCTCGGGATTGCTTTCATGTTGTTATGTTAATCCCTGGCATAACAAGCTGCACTGATGGCATTCAGTGAATACCAAAATCCATTTACACACAAGTAGTAAGATCCAATCAAGTAAAGCGCGTTCGATCTACCTTGATTTTATCATCGATTTTTACGAAATCACTTTCTTATTTGTTATTTTGCATGAAGTCTACCGTATTTCGCCACCATCGGTCGGGTTCGGAGCAAACCTGTGTCGAGTGCAAAAATAAACAAAACCCTGTGACACCGAATGAAATGTAGCGATCCGGGGTTGTTACACATCTGGGCCAGAGCTGGGCCCAGCCGGCCGCTGTAATGTAGCGATCCGGGGTTGTTACACATCTGGGCCAGAGCTGGGCCCAGCCGGCCGCTGTAATGTAGCGATCCGGGGTTGTTACACATCTGGGCCAGAGGTGGGCCCAGCCGGCCGCTGTAATGTAGCGATCCGGGGTTGTTACACATCTGGGCCAGAGCTGGGCCCAGCCGGCCGCTGTAATGTAGCGATCCGGGGTTGTTACACATCTGGGCCAGAGCTGGGCCCAGCCGGCCGCTGTAATGTAGCGATCCGGGGTTGTTACACATCTGGGCCAGAGCTGGGCCCAGCCGGCCGCTGTAATGTGCCAGTCCGACAGTTTTATGTGTTCTTGCTATTATAATGTTTCAATTTTTGAAAATTTATTGCGATCGTTTGACCTCTCGCTGTCCAATGTGGCCGTGAATAAGTTATTTGTTAAGTGTGATTTTAAATTAAAATGTAGGATTTTTAATTTTATAAAAATACTGCTTTTTTTTTCTTTTAATTAGATACAAAATGACTACATGGTACCATTAATCCCACGAACTAAAACTACTTGGTACACCCGGTAGTCCCATACGGAACTCCGTGACACTACTGACTACTGCCTCGGATAAATTAACTTCTCGCGCACTTTGACTAGTAGGCCATTTGTATGAAGTTACCGGTACTACAAAATAAATCATGACAAACCACTAGCTATAAAATTTACAATGGACGGAATTGCCAACATGAAGTAGAATTTCTACTTGTAGTTTTTCTGTCTTAAGATCACGTTTACCGTATAAACAATTTCTCTATTTCTCAGCTCCGTTTGTCATAAAACTAGCGCGCGAGTGAGTTTACAGCACACGGGCCGCAGCAACCGAGGGCAATAGAGCAACCAACAGCAATAGCGACCCGACCCACTGCAACTGGCTGCGCGCCAGCACCAAGTGTGGCAATAAAACCAGGGGATTTATTATTAAAAACACCGTTTGCTGAACGGTTTGCAGAAACTATTTAAATTTCTTGCATAGAGTGTCGATAGGTTCTGTCTAACACAGTTTTTGATTAAACTACCACACTATAAAAAAATAAACTTATTCGCGTTTTTCATTATTGTAATAATATTATAGATTGTCAGCTTCTCGCGGCTTCGCTCGCGCTCTTCTAGTAGCCCATGCCCGTCCCCGGAATACCGTTTCCTCTTTGCTAAATTGTATTATGATCCGTTCAGCCGTTTGGATGTAAATATGTAACAGAGAGACAGACCAACAGAGTTACTGTTAAACTTATAATATTAGTACGGCTAACACTATTACAATTTACGTATTTCTAAACTATTCCAGAATATTTACATGATAATTGTAGGAAATTTCATGGAGAATACAAATATACATACATTTAAGTAGGTTAGCATACAACATCATCGAGAAATCTGCGAAACAATGCAAAGCCTACGGCGGTGTGCGCTAGATGGGCCCGTCAGCGTATCAGTTATTGTAACTTACACAAATAAAAGACAAATATATATAATATTCGGAAATCCCTAGTATTTAGGACTAAACTAACTCAAAGAAAATTGAAAAATCTAGATGAAAATACGCACTGGGTTGTCTAGTATACCAATTTATCTCAGAAATCAATTTATCTCAGACGACCGATGTGGCGCGGTGGGCGAAGGTCTGCCTGCGACGCAGAAGGTTGCGGGTTCGATTCCCGCCTCGGGACAAATGTGTGTACGATCTGCAGGCATTTGTTCAGGGTATTCTGGTCGTTTTCTATGTATAATAAAAAAAAACTATGTATTGTATTATATTATGTATATCAGTTATCTAGTACCCATAACACAAGCTCTGCTTAGCTTGGGGCTAGATAAGACTGTGTGAATTGTCCAGCATTATTTATTTATTTATATATTTATTAAATGATGTTCTTGAGATATGGGTGTAAATAACAAAAAAAAAGTTCTTTATATATTTTGTACTCGACAATATTGGTAAGGAATTGCTCTGACATTATTGCAAACTTTAGATTACTTATATCTAAGAAACTTAAACACAACTGAATACAAAATACTTAACCCAAATACCAGTTGGTTTATTCACTAGAATTTTGTATGTGAATAATTACAGCAATCAAGGTTATGTCACAAAAGGAATAATAATTTGACTGGTGACTAACGGTCATTAACGGCCGTTATCGTTTTAGTTCCTAACTATAATATCGATAGAACAAACGATGGTTATTAGTGAGGCATCTCTTATTCATGATAGTGGTGTCTCTTAACCACTATTGCTATAAAATAATCAAAAAAGCAGTAAAATATATTGTGCACTACCATTTGCCCGCGGAATCGCATGTGCTTTACGGAATAAAAAGTTGCAAATATTTAAAAATTTATTCGTTACATTCCGTGATTTTTAACGAAAAGGAAAAGAAGTAACAAACATCCATCCATTAATTTTGCATTTATAACAGAAGTGTTCGCGGGATCAATGTTTTTAATTTTGTACCAAAAAACTTATGTAAGCCATAACCTTCATCCATCTTGTAACAATGAGAATGAAAGGCGGAGGACATGATTGATCAAGTAAAGTGACCCAGTCACCTGGCGACGAAGGCGACGGTGCTTATGCTCGTCGTCGACCACCATCGCTCACACCAGCTATGTTGGACCCCGGTCCACGCGACCATTGTTTCTTTTACCGAGTCTTTTATTTTTCAATTTACTTTAGATGGCGGATAACGTTAGTAACTTTGTGGACTCGTATATAAATAGAGAGAGCAAACTGAAGATGAAGCTTTAGTGGTTTTGTTTGTTATTTGTGGTACGAGAAAGAAAAAAAACAGTTTGGTTGAAACAGAGAGGAAAGTTGAAACAAATAATATAATCACATATACATATGTACATGTCGTTTTGATTACTTGAATAATAAAACAGTGGCAAAAAAAATGTTGGTAAAGATCGATCTCCTAGCATATTCTGGAATGTTGAATTATTAAAATGTATTTTTTGGCTTAGTGATATTCGTAGCGTGAGTCGTAACACTAGTGCTACGCAGTAGTAACACTAGTGCTACGCAGTAGTAACACTAGTGCTACGCAGTAGTAACACTAGTGCTACGCAGTAGTAACTCGTACTACGGCTTCGTAGCAAACCACAAATAAATAATAACGTACAAGAAATAGTATTTGCAGTTTCTCTTTACGTTATATAACGTTATTTATATATAACGGTATATTACGTTATATAACTGTTGACGATTCTCAAAAACTTCACAAATGTCCAATCAGCCTCCGTCACTGTAGGCACAAGCCCAACACAAAGGTTCTGCAATCGATCATGCGATTGTAATCGCACTGCGTCACACGCCGGTTCACGTGGCTCTGCCTTTAATCTATATCTGGACCGCGTATGATACCGCTCGTATGTTTGATGGCCGGTGAGAGCTGGCCTTTTGTTTTGTTCTAACTGGTCATAAATGTAACGCGGTAGTTTATCAGTCGTGGCGTACCCCTAACTACGAGTAATACAAGCTCTGACTTACAGCTAGAATGCTAGAAGATACTGTGCCGAATGTAAAGTATATTCTTTTATAAAGAAGCGTTGCTGGAAAATTCTTTATTCTTCATTGTGTTGTAAGCCTTTTCCAATATTTGCAACTCTTTGCTAGTTATAACTGTGTGTTATGTTTGAAATATTCATTACGTAGATTGTTTTTGCTATATATTTGCAACTCTTTGCTAGTTATAACTGTGTGTTATGTTTGAAATATTCATTACGTAGATTATTTTTGCTATATATTTTCACTTTGTCCTTTCTCCTATCGTAGATTCAAAAATGAAGAATTAATTTCCGTTTCCCTACAATTAGATTACTTCCCCATCTATAACAGTTTGACTGACTGTATCCCAGCATCATGAAGGCATCCAGTACACTGTGATGGATCCGCCGCATTATACGAACGGCTGATTGATCGAGCGGCAGAAAGTGGAACTAGTTGCTTCAGAGAGTTAACTGAAGTAGGGAGCAAAATGTTTTGTTGTATAATATCATTTTAGTTGAAATGTTGAAACGTTATTGATGAAGCTCACTCCTGCGAGTGGATATTATATATTATCTGTGATTTAGTGAACATTCGTCAGATTATTCACTCGATAATTATCGTTCGATGAAATCATGATTTCTTAAATTATCAAAACTGTTTAGTAAGCATTATTTTTTAGAATAATAATAGAACCTGCCTTTTGGGTATTTCGATAAAATGATGATGTAGTTTCACAA
This sequence comes from Eupithecia vulgata, assembly GCA_946478455.1. Lineage (NCBI taxonomy): Eukaryota > Metazoa > Arthropoda > Insecta > Lepidoptera > Geometridae > Eupithecia > Eupithecia vulgata. The sequence goes on along the minus strand of OX297869.1, from coordinate 931,680 downwards.
AATGTGAAGATTTATCGTTCTGAATAGCTGATCTCAGTTTGAGTTTGTGTAATGGGCGGCACGAAATTCAAGTGACAAGTTAGAAAGTTGTTGACGTAACAAATTGGACCCTTCAGTTAAGTCGTGCCGGCCCTTATTCGACTGAAACGTTGTACGTCAGTAAACACCCTTAAGGACTTCAACTGGAAGCGCTTATTTAAATCCTCAGGCGCCTCAAGGCCTCCCTTTTTAGGGTTTTGGATAAGATGTGCTTTTTTAATCCGAGTTAAGAATAGACGCTGGTTTTAAAGCGTGATTTTATGTAAGTTATGTTTCGTGGTCATTTCATTATCAGGAAGTTCCTTTTTCTTAAGAATAAAATTTATCCTTAGTTCTCGTACTTGCTTAAAAAATTATTATTTCGAATCTTTGTAAATTGACAATGTTAATGAATATGACAATAATAAATAGAGTAAGTAAAACTTCAGCTATTTTCGCTAATTGGTTAATTTTACCCGACTACCAACAGACAAGGGTTATGCTTAGGTTGGCACTCTATGTACGTTTCTGCGCGTATTTAGAATGGCAACGAGCAACGAAAATAGCCTGAGCGAGTCCTTTACTGAATTCCACATAGGTGTATACAGCAGACAGGCTTTATGTTAGTTCACCGTCTCTACCTACTGAACTCCCAGCAATAACATTCCAACTGTCCAAGATATTCCACAAAGAGGCTCAACTGCAACATCCTGTAGCACGCAACACTGTGTCGCCTCATGTGACGCGAAAGGGAAACCCGCATTCGTGGCGAGCTTGAGGCCTCGGTCAGCCCCCTTTCCCATCCCACGCCCTACAGTGGGAAGTGGGGGTTTCCGCCGGATACGACCTTCTTGCGGGTAAGCCTTGCCTTATGCATGAGCTTTTAATTTTGAATGGGAGATGTTTTATGTTTATTTTGGGTAATGGACTGTGAGGGGATTCATCGCTGTTCTGTTTAGTTACTTTTGGCAAGTTTTTTGTTCTGTATTTTATTTGAGATTTTGGTAATTTTCTTCAAAGATATAAAATAACGTGTAAGAAAGATTCTTAGGAAATAGAAATAGAATATAGAATTAGATGCACACAGGTCTTACCGCAAGTATATCCGATGATCCTATCCATACCAGGTTGTCTGGCAGAGATCGCTCTTAAGCGATAAGACCGCCAATTGTCACTTATTGTTTATGTGTTTAATTTGTAAATTGTTTTTAGCTTAAGTGTGCAATAAAAGTATTTTCTATATATCTATCTATCTTTTTCTTATTGCACTTACATCGTGCAAGATAAGGATATTTAATCATAACATTCTTTTGCCGTACCACGGCTTATTCGAATTGCATCATCATCATCCACAGCCGGTTTTACCCACTGCCGGGTATAGGCCTCCCTGATAATTTATTCTAAATAGCAAACAATACAGCCTCTCCACTTATATGAAACCTGTACTTCCACTACAAAGGCCCCATTAAGCACTGCAGAGTTCACCTCGGGCTGTGCCTCGGGTATTATCGGCAGTCCGCGCCGCGAACCGCACCGTATAAATCATACAGAAAATTATACAGTACAAAGGGTTGCCAGGAATAGGCACCTGCAGTCCGCGCGTACATTATTAAAATTACAATGATACTTGCAATGATTTTCGACAAACTGCTCAACAAAGATCTGTTTTCCGTTCTCTCCACGCAACTTTCTCAACATTAATATTACCAAGTGCTCGAAACAATTAGTGCGAATCTAAAAAAATCTTGAATTAGATATAGCTAATTCATGAGTGCTGTAGGCTACAGTAAGTAAGTTTATGTACCTAGATGGCACGTGAGTAAAACCGCTGGCTGAAGTTAGTCATAGTAATGCAGTACATTTAATCGATGTCTAAGGGCAAACCCTCGAGGAGAGGCCATCAATAATCCGTATGCAAATTCAAGTTCAAGTAAGCAATATTTTTGTTTTCTATTCCATTCATGGGCTGCCAAGATGGGAATAACTCGGCCGGCGCTATTCCGCCGGGTCGAGGGTCGCTCGGAATGATATGTTATTTATTGACAGGGTCTGATTTGTGGCGAGCGCACTCGTATTATACTCACATATTGGCTGGTTATTTTGCCAATATTTATAGATATAGATCTTGACTAAATATTTATTGTATTTGTTTGAAATACTACTATGTAAATATGATATTTTAACTTTTATGGTATCCATATCTCTTAAGTAGAACGTTTTACATGTATTGCTCGTTATCGTTTTACATCAAGAGTTCCACAATAATTTAGGATGAACAATGTCAAGAAAATTACTGCAACATAATGTTTCATGAAAAACAATTTATGAAAAAAACGTAAAGACTTCGACCTTCTCAAATATTCTTTGAACGACCAATTTGCGTTTACCAAAAAGGCCGCAGTCTTTCGCATAAACGTAAAGATGAAATCTGTGAAAGGCATTACCCTAAACTCCGCGCTCCATAACCGTCGCTAATGGGGCAATCGTATTTTGACGGAGAGTTCAAATAGTTCTGCAGTTGGGTGATAATGGTCGACAAGACGGATGACCAGCTCTCTCGCAAATGTCAACTATACTACTGAATTTACTGATTGTTATTGCGTAAAGCTTACACTCACGTTTACTTTTACTACTTCAAAAGTATGGGTAGGAAATATATTAGCATTTTATCTTTAGTTCAGCGAGTTATCTACAATTATGAAGGGTAAATAGTGTTTTCAGAAACAATTATCGCAAATTAGTATTCAAGCAAAGAGCTGGAGAGAGTTTTATCTTGATATGTAGCTATGATATGTAGCTGTATCTCGCGATTGTAGCCACAAAAATTATTATACAAACCTATCTCCAAACTTACATGCTAAAGTTTTCTATATACCACTGTTTAGTTATAAGAAGGTTTCGAAATGAAAAGTTGGTATATTTCTATCCCGATATATAACGAAAATATAAAAGTCAAAACAAAAATAAAGTTGTCCAAATAAGCACTTTTCGAACAGTTCTCGCCATAACCCTGCAGGCCAGCCCTTCGCTTCCAATAACGTAATATCGGAGGGTTGATCGCTGCCGGGGGGTCCGCAGCCGAGTTGGTGCTGCCCTTCACGCTACCCGGATATTGGAGCTTTGTTTGTGCTATGGCTATTACTTTAAAGATGTACGTACGTCTGTGTTTGTACGAGTTTCGACAAAGTTACAAAGATATTATTAGTTTATTGGAGGATGAACTGAACTGATGGGAAGTATTTATTCTAGGAAGGTTCCAACAAGGGCTTTGAATAGTGTTAAAAAGAGACTTCGAGAGGAGAAAGTTCTCTCAGGTTTGAATACATTATCTCTCTTTCTTTCTCTCTACTTAGCAAGTTTTTCCACATGGTCATCTGTCCTGGTTAATCTCATCTTAGCTCTGTTGTCCACGACGGTATCTGCGAAAGCTTTCCTATTTCTATTTGTACACGTTTTGGTCGTGAAATACAGTAGTTATTTATGTAAAACTACATCTTTCCGTCGGGTTCTATCCAATGTTTAAGCTTTTTCTAATAAATCTTGATGCAACTGTCTCGAATTGGCTTAGTTTTATTCCAGCCGGTTAGTTAGAAGCGGGTGCGTGTTAGCCACAACAGTCGCAAGTTTGGCGCGCGGCCAGGAGTCGAACCCGCGTATATCTGCCTTATCGTGCTTTATGTTGTGTTTGTATAGTGCTTTATGACGCGGTGCGCGATCGCCGCGCGTAAACATTACCTGGGAGTTTTGCACAACTCTTACCATTTTTTTTACAACATTTTTGTAAAATCTAAGTTATCAGGATTGCATGAAGTCGAACACTTCATGCAATCCTGATAACTTAGATTTTACAAAAATGTTGTAAAAAATGGTAAGAGTTGTGCAAAACTCCCAGGTAATGTTTACGCGCGGCGATCGCGCAAATTTAACTTTTAGATAGGGACCTTGATTTTAACTTGGTCATAATAGTACATTATGGTACAAGTGTGTAATGTTGGTGATTACCGCTGAGGCGCTATTGACACTCGAGCCGTTAGGCGAGGGTCTTAAGAGAGCCGAGGACTGTAATCATCAATACACACGTATATCATACGACATTTTTCAACACACTTGTGAATAAAATAATCATTTTATTTCGTAGATAAAAAGTTTATTTGTACTATTGAACACGATCTTTTTTGCATCGAAACTTTTTAAAGAACAAAGCAACTCATCCAATAAAAAAAACCTATAACTCACTTGTGAATAATAGTAATGAAAAAGTCACAGTTTGATTACAGATATCATGTTCCTAATTGCGGTGAAATAAGAGCCGTTTTATGAGCAAGTGTGTTGAAAATTTATTTATTTCTTAGTCACCGTTCCAATAATTAAATCTATGCAGATCATCTAATTGATATGAAATTGCTTAACGCCGGTTACAAAAAACGAAGTTATTAACATATGTAAGTATCGCAAGCGCCTGTAGCACACAGCCTCCGCGCACCGGTAACTAATTTCAACTCAACCCCTTAAACCCCAGCTTGGATGAAAGGGCTTAACAGACTGTACAAATAAAAAAGTGCGCGGCGCCCCTGCGGCTTTGCCCGGCTCCTAATTATGCATGTAAGTATGTTTGTCTGTTTGTCCGTAATCCGGCGAGATTTAATTACCTTTGATGTGGACGGCAGTGTGGAGGCGAGCCATTCGGCCTCCACACTTGTGCACTATTACAGGTTCGCATTGTTCTATGAAATGTTCATATGTGCTGAGACAAACTTTGAAGATGCTTCGTAGGGGAGAGACCATGACTGCCTGTAAACGATATGACACAAACGTAAATTTTATACTCTACGCCTTTAACTATAACGATATTCTACTACGAACTAGGGAAGTTCAAAGAAATCGGCTATTCCAGTCTAGAAACTTTTTGGGAAAGACTGATTTAAAAAACTCTGAAACTGATTTAAATATATTCTGGGAAAGGAACACAGGGAAAAGGAAAATTCACGTTTTAGGAAATTGCTGTTTCACTCATTCGGCATTTCTTTAAATTAAATATGCCTAACGTTGACATCCCCTGGATTTTTCCGGAAAATCCTTGGTTTTAAATAGCAAAATCATACGTTTTTTCCTATAATTCAAGCTCACCATGCACATTGTCATGCGATTCTCGCATTCTTATAAAAGTTTGTACAATCTGCAAAAATTTGTTCCGGGTATTCTGGTTTTTTTCTATGTATATACAATGAAAAAATATGTTATTTATGTAATATATTGTGTAATGTTTGTGTCATCTAACATAACACAAGCGTGGATTGTCCATCATTATTCACGTATAGTCGAGTCAAACCAATCTCCATTCTGCATGAAGCGTCTTGCAGCATCCAATCAAGGCAAGGCTCAATTACCGTCCACCTTAGTAACGGTCCAGTTAGGGCCCAGTTCACGATAACAAACACCGTTTCTGTCCCATTTGCGGCCCGCCCTCACCGACGGACAATGCTTCGACTAATATAGTCCAGCTATATTGCCTGCCGCAACCTATATAATTTGCCTTAACTTGGTTAACACATGTTGGTTCAAACTAAAGCTTTTTACAAAGATACATGAAAATAAATAGATCGAGCTGAAAATAATTTATTTTGTTAATTCTTCATATTTATGTGATTTTGTGTCATCGGTATGACGACGTCCCGTATTTAACAAATAAACTACTGAAATGCCTGTTTGAAAATATTGAATAGGTAATATTCACTCATTCGTTTGTGATTTAGGTCATACCACACCAATAAACTTATTGAGTAAATCAACATAATTGTACATAGATAATATACAAATCGGACAAAATTAGACGGTTTCATCAATCAAATACGGCCATTTAAAAATTATTCGCGGTATGAAAAGCTTTATCAATTAGAAAATCATTATGGGTGTCCATCACGAATAACTTTAGTAATGTAGTTGTAGATTTTTAATGTCAATCAAACTAATCTTTGCCATATCAATATTTTTCTCCTCCGGCCCGGGATCGGGGTAGTTTCACCGGACGGAATGACACGTGACTAAGTGGACTCGTCTTTGGTAAAATTATGAAAATTAGAAGTTACCTACCCAGTTACTCACTCGATCTACTCGCTCATAGCATCAGTACAAAGTATCAGCAAGTTGTCAACTTGTTAGTCACGTAAGTTACATTATTCTGTTACCTGCTCATAACACAAGTACCAAGTCCAAGTTGTCAACTGTTACCTTACAGGTAAGAGATCTACACAAGCTACCGCCAAGTGAAGTAAGCATTGGGAGTAGTGGTGGCAAGTGAAACTACCATGTCTGGCTAACCTAACCTAACCAGACATGGTACATGGCACAACAGGAAGTCGGATCGATGCTCGTTGTACATCCGGTGGTTTGTTAGTATGTATCGTGCTCGATGGTGTGTGTGGAGATGTGCATGGCTTAAGTTTTATTGACACTATTTAGCTCTTAGCTACATTAACCTCTTTAGCAAGAACTCATGGGCAATAAATCATGTATTAGTTAAGAAAAATATTCCACCGATAATACCCACATACATTTAATGTTGGAACGTGTTACTTTCTTTTCGTTTGGAAAAATGATTTTCAAAATATATTTAGCTACTTTACAAAGCATAGTGTAGATCCGCTCGTGTTGTTGGGATGAAAATCATTATCTACTAAATACATAGGTGTTTGATTCTTGTATTCGAGTCAAATCCTTGCTATTTTCTTAGATCATGCATGACTATCACATGGCAAGTCACGCATTTAACGTGATACCAAATCCCAAGGTGTTAAAACACAAAAACTTTCAGTTCCTTTGAAAGGAACTTATCAAACTAGTTCTTGTTATCTCCTTTGTTTCCTTATGCGGAGGGTATAGAGTTGATATTCTGTTAAATAAGGATACAGTAGGCTGTGCCGCAGTACCGTGAGGCGAAGGGTAATGCCTTGGGGATTATAGCAATAATTCGATATTATTAATTGGAAAAGCTTTGCGCTGATTTCTCAGAATATTTACTTGTAAATAATTGTACCGAGATTGGTATTGTTCATGGAATTTCATTTATCTATATTAAGCCAATAGCTATTGTTTGTCAACCCATTTTGAAAAGGGATTTCCAAGACGCGGAAAATTGTTTTTCTACTCAAACCCAGGTGTCATTTTTGTATAGACGAAAACAGCGAACCATTTAAACAATAACGTCAATGTATAAATAACACCAAAATATCACCATAGATTGTGCGATCCGTGTTTTTTTTTATAGAAATACGGTTTTATACCACATCAGTTTTCTGCAATTAAATATCACAACAAAAGTATACACGAAAAAGTATGTAGAGTAGTAGTAGGTAGGTACTTTAAGAAATAGAAACAAAAGTAACCCTAGTATTGTATTGTACTATCCTACTTAAGCATAGCACGTGACTCGGTATGTCCAAATTGTCCATTTCCAATGACCGCTTGATGATCTGGTAATTATAATAAGGTATCTCGTGTGACATGTACGCTATCTGCGGCATTAGCAATCATGCGCTAATCCGATCGAGATTGTCTCGCGGATTAATGATTAAGATTCATTAGTGACCAATCTATATTCATGAATACACAACCTACTGATATAATTAATGCGTCAAATATGTAAAACTTATTTGCAACCAAGTGTTTGATGATGTTCCTCGTTAAGGTTTGTTTTGACCCACAAGATTGATTGTGTTTCCAACACAAACTAGCTTTGTAGATAACCTTCTCACATTCATAGTGAATTCGCCAAACTGCGATAGTTTTTAAAAGCTGGAGTAAAAAACTATACATATAATATATATATAGTGCCCAAGTTGGTATTTATATATATATATATAAATATAAATACCTCCTCCTTTAAAATCCTTTAAAATATACTTATCAAACTAATTCCTGCTATCTCTTTTGATAATTGGTTGTTTTTTTTGTTTTTCTTTGTTTACTCGGCTGCTCGCCACCAGCAAAAAGCCGGACACTTTAGAAAGCTCAAGTTGTAAGTTGCAGGCTGCTCTCGACAATTCCATTCCAAGTTTTAAAAACAGCGTCGCGGGAGACTGCCAACTCGGACCTTATTACTTTCTCCCACAAAAATTACATAACGTCGCATAAGAAGCGAAATACGCCCGCTGAATATTTATAAGTATAGCTGTTGTTTTAAGCCCTAAATACAAGAGCCTTACGGTAAGTGAATATGTAAATATTCCGGTAGGTTCCAGTTTCCTTGTAATGTTGGGCTGTTAGCGCGGCTCGTAACCACTCAGCTTGCTCTACAAACTCTACATTTGCATTATGACCGGTTTTTATGAATATCAAGTCAATATTCATGTAGGATCTTCTTTTACACGCGAGAAGACACACTTGCTGGTTGTTTTGGACAGATTAAAGTATCGATAAACGTCGTAGCAGTTGATTTCTCTTGAGACTAAAATTTTTTTGTCGGTGTAGACACGGTTTCTTAAGGATACGACTAGAACGCCGCAACCGTACCGTTTAGAACACGTCTTGGAAACAGACCAGCACGCTGCGGTAAAGAAACCACGCGAGCTTGTATATGACACGGAAAAATCACCGGACGAGTAATTACAGTCAAAAGCCTGTTTTATTTTTTTGAACACGTTCACAGCTGGCCCTAGGCCTCTTCGAAAGATCGTCACAATGACCGGTCCTGCGCTACAAGATTCGTAGTTTTCCATATTCCCTAAACACAACTGTTTCCGCATTTCCCTCACGATTCCGCTTCCACGGCTGACGTCACCGCTCCGCATGGCCGGAGACCGTGGCCGCTGACCCACTTGCAGCCGTCTCCACTCGGATGGGAAATTGAACTGCTGCTGGACTAAGATACTGCTTTCCAATTAATGTCGCCCGATGTATGTAGGTCATCTGTAACGTTCACTCATTCGTTCATTCAGAGCGAATTCTAACTATCTAAGTACCGAACATTTATTACTACCGAGTTCTTACTATTACGGCTGCCAGAAACAAAGCGAGCCAAATCGCTACTCGGCATCATCTACCAAGCAAGAAGATCTTGCATTAAGGGGAGTAAACGACTTATTTACTTCTTTAATTTGGATTAGCTGGTAAAGAAATACCTCGGTAGTATACTTACCCTCGTACTTTGATTTCGTCCGACAAACTTAAAAAATGAATAAAAAAATGTCCTGCGGCGGTCATCGAAGCCATACCCTGCAGCGTCTCAAGCTGATATTAGCCCACCGCGCCACTGAGTTCTTCAATAAAGGAAAGAAAATGCTTTATCGATCGCACAATCTAATTCGTCCATTTATATAACTCGTATACATGGATAGTAAAGCAAGCAATCCCATAAAAGTGAGTAATCCCCTCGCTACTCCCGACACACGACCTAGTCAGAGTGAGCATGTTTGCGTGGAGCTGGCAAACCTATAAACATGTACTTTACAGCTCCATTCACCGGGAGGGTTACTCGCTGGCTTGACACCTCTCGTCCTTGCCGAGGCTGGAGTGGATAGTTCAGGAGATACCATTTTGCAAATAAAATTCTTGAAAAATTATCGGAAAGTAAATAGATGCAATCTTTTTGCGAAATGCAACGCAAGCTCGAGTGGGAATTCTTCTTTGAGTTTTCGTGTTTCTTCGGCCCGTATTTTAAAAGTTTGCTTATTCATCGATCTATACTTTAGTGACGCTTTTCTATGACATAAACGTTACTCAAGCATTGAGCGATGACTGAGCAAACTTTCTTAATACCGGCCTAAGACGATTAATACTAGCTAGCTGATATACATAGTACATTGGTAAAAAGATGTTTTATTTTATACAACACATACATATGTACAGAGAAAACACCCAGAACAAACATTTGCAGATCGGACGAACATTTGAACCGAGGCGAGAATCGAAAACAAAATAAACCCTAACACAAACCGTACAAGATACAATTTCCTTTAAGCAGAAAGTTAATAGATATCGAGGAATGACCAGTGCCTTCTCGCACTACTTCGTAACCAAAGGACACAAGTATTCCGGTCACGAAGGGTCTCCTGGACCCCATATTAAAGTAAATGATACGAGCATAAAAGTATAAATAAACGCAAAGGTCATGCGCATCTGACTCGAATGACGGTTTTATTGACGACATCGAATCCTTGTCAGATCTGGATATTAAACTGTAAAGTTTTAGCTGACTATGAAACGTGTAATAATCACAAACAAATTTGATTATAAAGGACTTGCTAGGTGTGGCACGGCACCAGCACGCAGTAGCGACATCGTGCATCTTGCTAGGTGTGGCACGGCACCAGCACGCAGTAGCGACATCGTGCATCTTGCTAGGTGTGGCACGGCACCAGCACGCAGTAGCGACATCGTGCATCTTGCTAGGTGTGGCACGGCACCAGCACGCAGTAGCGACATCGTGCATCTTGCTAGGCGTGGCACGGCACCAGCACGCAGTAGCGACATCGTGCATCTTGCTAGGTGTGGCACGGCACCAGCACGCAGTAGCGACATCGTGCATCTTGCTAGGTGTGGCACGGCACCAGCACGCAGTAGCGACATCGTGCATCTTGCTAGGTGTGGCACGGCACCAGCACGCAGTAGCGACATCGTGCATCTTGCTGAGCGACAACCCTTTTTAATGTCACGATTGTAACTTGTATTAGTTTTTTCTGTTCCGTGACTTTTTACTTTGACTCTGCTTGTAATTTGTGACACAAAATAAACATCTTTCATTTTTACTTAAATTTTTATATTGACAGTTAGAAATGGGATTCCTAAATTGTCGTGAAAACTGCTTTATGCAAGAAGGTTATTCGTAATCTATATTTATTGTAATTCTGATGGACCCAGTTCTCTTAAACCCAGAACTTATTTTGCGAGTATTTGTTTGGTGGAGGGTTATTCTTTGCTTATTTTTGTGTGTAAGTGTTAGTTATTCAGTCTTTATTTATATTCCGAAAAAAAGTAACACTTTTTGTACTAATATAAACTACTTGTAATAAATGTACCCAATAAATATAAATAAATGTACCCACGACATTCCATTCACACAAGTATTTATTTTACACAATCTACCACAAAATATCTGAACTGTGTCTATCTTCCAATAGCCGTTTTATTTAAAGAAAAAGCGTATACAGCTTTGCAAATGCTGAATGTTCAACAACTTGTACCGTTGTACTATACTACACCACTACCATGTCTTGTAACTGTAGTTGGTTGTGGCGGCACGTTGGTTTACTTCCGGTGGCGCTGCTCGTCGGCGCGGGACCGGAAGTCAGTCTTGGTGCGGAAGAAACCGCACTCGAGCTGCCTTGATTCGTGGCGACCTCCTACGTAACCTTTATAGACATAGTTTATGGTAGCACAGTTTTTCGTATAGACATGTTATTTAAGAAATTCACTCCGTTTTACAATAATCTTGGAGTTTTTACATGAATCTTGATGATCACCCCTGCTCTTAGAAACGTCAAGAGTTAATGAAGAAAAAATTATAAAATGAATAAGATTTGTTTAATGTTTTTCAATAATTTAAGAGTCACCAGGTTCACTTAACACCCTTACTTTCGGGTCGATGATGCCGTGTGAACGTCCAGCATTGTTTATTAAAACGTCGGCAAATGTATGATCGAAGTACAGTTGTTTATGTTCACTGGAATTTCTGTTTAGATTATCTGAATATATGATTAACGTTACCGAATCGAGCGGTCGTTTTATCGTATCTTTTATTGTTCTGGTTTATTTGATTCCTTTTATTGGATCCAAATGAAGAAGAACAAGATAAGTGTGAGACAAATGTGATTCGTATGCCGTGGGGCACACGTGATACACGCCCCGTGGGGCACACGTGATACACGCCCCGTGGGGCACACGTGATACACGCCCCGTGGGGCACACGTGATACACGCCCCGTGGGGCACACGTGATACACGCCCCGTGGGGCACACGTGATACACGCCCCGTGGGGCACACGTGATACACGCCCCGTGGGGCACACGTGATACACGCCCCGTGGGGCACACGTGATACACGCCCCGTGGGGCACACGTGATACACGCCCCGTGGGACGCGCGTGGTTCACGTCGCAATTACCTGAGCTGGTTGCTTTTGATGTTGAGAAAGGATTTTTTTAGTTGGGTTGTTATTATGAGAGAGATTAAATTGTTTTGTTATACTTTCTCTTCTTCTCTCTTTTGGGCATGATCGATTCAGATATTTATAAATAAAATAAAAATAAATAAATTTAAGAAGTTATTAAATATTATTTATCGGTTATTCATCGCATTCTATAAGTCGCTACCGCAAGCTTCGGTCGATGAATCAAACCGTATTCGGTTTATGGCTGGTCTTTCGAAAAATCAACATTTTCATGATATTTGAGATCCTACTGCTGTTTAAATATGAAATCTAGGATTCTTAGACTCCGACACCTAATAATCCATTTCATTCTGCACAAAAGCGACAACATAGTTTTTTGATTAGTTGTATAAGTTTGATGAAAAAAAAATATCTAAAACATCTCAATTTTGATACATATTTGCCTTCTCCTCCCAAACAATATGACTTACTGAATTGAATTTTATATTGAAAAATAAAGCAAAGGCAGGGTAACAGATTCGTCAAAATAAATATTATATTACTTGAACCGTACTCTTTTAATTAGAAGAAATCTTGATTTTTGCACTTTATTTTTGCACATGCTTTTTGCGCTGTCCCGCTCCTATCATCGAAATACTATCTTTTTCACAAAATGGCCTGTGAAGAGGCCCCCTTAAGGTGCGTTTTTTACTGTGCTTCAGAGCATATTCTAATAACTCAACTTATCAACTACAAAATCAATTTAAAAGCCACTCAATTGTTTTTTTGTCGCCAAACCATTATAAATCCTTTAGTGCCAAAAAAGTCTGTCATCAAAAGCCACTCACCATAATTCACTTCCTCACCCTGACCTAAAGACTTCCAACCGTTTTCCTTCGGAGAGGCTGCTCGGTGTCGATTCTCATGCAAATGCGAGTGTCACATTGAGGGTAATATTCACAGACTCTCAGACCTTCGCGTTATATTACATTGTAATGCATTGACGGCTCCCTTTGTTGCAGGTAAGCCGCCGCCGACGTCGCTGCCTTTGTGTTTGAGCTGTGGACGAGATGACATGAATCGTAAGTGTGTTTACAGTTCCGGAACAAACTCGCAAACGGAACGTTAAATGTTTTAATTACATTTTTCATAAAATTTATACCCCAACCAAATGCAGAGAGCATTTGGTTGGGTGATTGCTCATCAAGAACTCTGTACCAATGCTAAATTCGAATACACCGAAATCTATACCGAGGAGCAATTTCAAATTATGCACCAGTTTGAAGTTCATGATAGCGCTCACTAATGTATTGCTTCCGGGTAGTATCAAAAACGTAATATATATTTGAAATATTTATGAGAGTAACATGCGATTGAGTTTTGATCCCATTAATTACACTGTAATTTTTGCTCTCCTATCAACAGCTACCATTTCATCGTTTAGATAAAAAAAAAACCTGTTTTCGTTAGCAAGTAACGTCGTAGCACTTTCTTCGTAGCCGCCGTAGCGCCTCGTAGCACCTCGTAGCTCGTCGTAGCACCTCGTAGCGCCTCGTAGCACCTCGTAGCTCGTCGTAGCACCTCGTAGCGCCTCGTAGCACCTCGTAGCTCGTCGTAGCACCTCGTAGCGCCTCGTAGCACCTCGTAGCGGCGGCGTAGCAAATACGTGCCGATTTACAAGTCACTCGTTGACCATTAGCGTTTGTGAAATTGTTTTTTTTACCTGCATTATTTATTACCTTGTGTAATATAGAAAGGAAAATCATTTTGGTTGACCAAATACAATGGAAAACTATGATGAATATACATACATACCTAACTTATAGTGCGTATCTAATCTAACGATAATTTACAAAACGTATAACAAGCGACGTTTTGCTTCCATTTGTAGAAGTAAATCACCTTGCCTTATCTAGCCGCATTAGCCGTCTACCCGCATTAATATCTAGGACTCCCGCATTGTAACCGCATCGTTCCGCAAATCGGTCTCAATAAGCGGAACGGTCGTAATACGATAACCATTCATAACAATATTATGGAGGTATCCTAAATAAAGGTATAGATGGGACGTTGGGACGTAAACGTCCCTAAATCGAGATAGATAAAACAATTTGCAGAATCCGACAATACGGTGTTGTTGGAACTAGCCCGAATTAACGTAGCTTCTCGATTCTACTCGTTTTAGAATAATAGATAACTAATCTACTCAGTTATTTGGGGCCTGGGCTTCAAGGCTAATTAGAAAAAAAATGCTAACATTTGACTTAAATAGATAAAAGAAATTGATAAAATAAATAAATAAATAATGCTGGACAATTCACACATCATTAACTAGCCCCAAGCTAAGCAAAATAAATCTTGAATTGGTTTATCTCAATGTTTATGCGACGAATAAACTAGGTTTTCAGCATGATTATGAACTAAAGCTTTTCTTTCTGTACCAGGATCGATATTATTGGTAATTTAGATAATGGCCAACGTTAGCTAAATTGTGTGGTCTGTGAAAACTTTCAGCTACAACCTAAAACTAGTCCAAATAAAATATATAGAAGAAAGTCGTTCTACAAGGCAGGAGGTACTGATCCGAAGCTGCAGAGCGGTGAACGGTTCATAAATAATAAATCGTCGGAAACAGGCGGAAGCGGCCGATGAGGAAACAATTATCTGACTTCCGGGGCAACAATTTGTCGAGAGGTCCTCATGTGCCGGTGTGAGGCAACATGAGCCAGTCTGAGGCAAAGCCTCTGGGATGTCAAACAAAACTTTATTGATTCTGATAGCAATTTGGTCCCCTTTGTGAAAATATGTCGGACATCTTTCTATCCCTAAACTATTTGACGACCTCAGTGGCGCAGCGGGCGAGAGTCTGCCTGAGACGCAAGAGGTTGCGGGTTCGATCCCCGCCTCGGAACAAATTTGTGTACGATCTGCAGAAATTTGTTCCGTTGGTCTGGGTGTTTTCTATGTATAATAAAAAATATCTATCTATGTAATGTATAATATTACGTATATCAGTTATCTAGTACCCATAACACAAGCTCTGCTTACCTTGGGGCTAGATAATGCTGTGTGAATTGTCCAGCATTATTTATTATTTATTTATTTATTATTTGATTGGAATGAATGGCGTGCCTAAGCATTGCGGCTACAACATTGTGTAAACCGGTTGAAATTTCGGGAAAAAGTAGGTGAATAAACTCGATAACGGGTACGTTTATTATACGAGTAATGTGTTCTGATTGCGTACGTTGGTGCATGTTTTATGCGAATGGGGGATACTCATTAGTTAAATTTTACTTATGTAGGCGGAAAAGCTGTTAAGTATTTATTCCTTCCGAATCTTCAGTTCGCAGAACTGATACGGTGTTTTTAATCTTCCAAACCTTGTTGGCGTAATATAAACTTGTTGTCTTTTCATAAAACCGATCTCTGCATACATTAAAAGCGAAAAAATGCTCAGCTGCGATAGATCTGCATATTCATAATCCGCGGATGAACCAATCAATTGATGCCAAAGTTGACTCAATTGTCCTGTTCTGCATATTCCTTCAGTACCCCGGGACCTTCCCAACAGACCCCGAGCCCGGCTTTGAATGCTAATCTACAATAACCTCTTTTTATTGTCTTCCTTGTGAGTAGTTTCTGTTTTCTTGGGATTTTACGACCTTTGTTTCACCCTTTTTTGTTTGAGTAGATTGTTTGTTTTGAAAGTCGTTTTATTTAGTTTGTGTTAAATTGTATTGTTTGTCCATGTCTTTGTTATAAATGTTGTGTAACACGCGTCGGCAGCGAAGGTGTTATAAATAACATTAATTTGAGGATTTAGGTCGCCGGCGGACCTGAATCATCTATCATTATCATTTCGTCCTCGTAGGTTATACAGGAACAAATTGAGTACCCCGCGAGTACTCCGTCTTGCACGCCAAAACAACGAGGACAAAAAAACGGAGACGATTAATACTACAAATTGTAGCAAGACAATGGACGGCCTTATCGCTAAGAGCGATATTTGTCATATAGCTTTATAGCTAGCAAATATCGAGCGAAATATTACTAGCATGAAAGCTAGTAATAATTATATTAATGACACGGATCATCATAAATGTGGATTTTTATTCTTTTCACTCTCCCAATATATTTCAGGTAATCATTTTACTCTCAAAAGTGAGTGTTTAAAATATAGCTCATATCAGAGTCAGGAACTACCACTGCTTCGAATAAACTGCAGGTATACTGGTGTAGTGCTGTGAAGAGGCGTACGACAAAGCGAGTGCGCCATCGACAAGCACCCTCGACCCGGGTCGTTACCGAGTACCGACTGTAAAAGAACAAACCAGTTTTACAGCTGCAACTTACCACTTAACTTGTTCAAATAAAAATAAATAAACCAATCCTAAAATACTCATGCTTCGCGTGCTACTAAAAATATTAAGTTTTATTTATTTCATGGAACTTTAGTTACTTGAACTCTTTACTGATATAAACTTTTAAAACTAGAGTAAACGTATATTGTGTATTTGATCAAAAAGGCCAAGACACTACCTACTCTTATTTACTCGTGGTCTTCAACCTAACATTACTAATGTACTATTCTTAAATAGGTTGGGTAGGTAGGACATTTATCATGTATATCTCTTGTAGCCTGCACTTAATGATTTCTTGGTATGATAGATGATGAACGAGCAAGAATCTATCACCTCTCCTGTCCACCTTCAGCCTGGATTCAGTCGTCGCCCACACGCCCCAGAAACAGGTCTCGGCGTCTGTAGATACAAAGGCGCGGTCTTGGCGGCTGCGTATTTCCCAGAAGGCCTCATCTGTTTGCTTCGGGCTGATCTTGACCTCACTACTTCAACAACTTTTTCATTGTTCATGTATTCACTGGTTTAAATTTCAGACATAACAGATTGATATCAAATCAACAAAAGCTACAAAAGCCGAATATTTATATTATACCAATACGAGACGACAAAATGTACCTTTAAGAATTATGAAAGGATTCATAAGTAAAGTGTTTCATAGGAAAAGAGTATACTGCCAGATGTGTCTGTGAATAAAATATGAATGAAATCAAGGCTTCTTGAATAATGTATCAGCTTTCAAACATATTCATACTCTCACGTTCGGTCAGTCCGAGCCACAATGCCTGGAAATAAAAGAACAAACTTTCAATGTGCTAGAGACGTGCTCTTCGAAACGCATTTACTTTTCACTGCATCTAGCACAACGGTAAGGTAAAATACAAAAAATATTGACTGTGGATTATTGACAATAATTAAAAAATACAACGGTTATAGCGCCATGGTTAAGTTTCTCCTTATTTCAATTTGATTTTAATTTCATAACGCTTCGGCAATCTACCCGTAATCTTCTGAAGCTCGCTTTAAGATTTACGTATTCCCCTGTCATAACCGCTGTTGTTAACACGTCGTTATATCTCAGTACCCGTGAACACTGTAAAAGGCGCTTGACTAGACGACTCCCATAAATAGCTGTACAGCGTAGGCACCTCGGGTTGTCAAGTCGAATGTGAGCGGTAGATTAACCCTTGCTGAATAATGAAGGGCATGTATTATTCATGGCTCTCTCATCTGTTTACAGAGATGTACTGAAATGCTCAGTGCGTGCTTTTTGTGTTTTCAAACCGTGTTGTATCTTACTTAGCTTGTAAGGATTCTGTTTGTGTCACGTTGTTTATTTAAAAGTGGACAGTTTTGCACATGGATTACTTTCGTACTACATTGTTGTTTTATTAAAAGTAGAGATATACAGTTTTGCTCACACGTTATATTTTTGTGTTTGGTAGATACATTGGTGTACTACTTAAAGTGTAGAAATACAATTTTTTCACATGAAAGCTTTGAAAGAAAATAATCTCGATTTAATGTAAAACAGAAAATTTCGAATATCCAAAGAGCCCGTTTTCTAAAGCGCTACTTGAACTCTTGAGCATAGTTTGATTAGATAAAGTAAAAAAATCGGTGATTGGTACGAAGACGTAAATGGGCATTTACGTCTCATTGGCATCTGTAGCTAGGAAACTTTGTTGTTGTATGAAATAGTTGTGCCCTACTGTCTAATGGTTCCTTGTGTAAAATTGGTAAAACGCACATGTTTGAACGTATTTCGAATCTTTCCCTTAAAATTTAATTTATACTAACTTACATATACATACAAATATCTTTTTGAAAGTTATGAGATTCTCTCATAATGCGTGCTCTACGAACCATTTACAAATGAGACGTATAATTTACGAGAACTGGAACTTTAGCGCGAGCACCAATTCAGATAGCGGGTGAATAGTTACAAAGTTATTTGGGAAACTCGCGCTCCTACTCGCAGGTTCTGTGTTCTTTGATATTAGGATAAGACTTTAAATTTTGAAAGTATTTATGGACAGTCGTCAAACGTCAATTTAATTAATGATTATCTGACGTTTTGTCGAATGACAAAATAACTAACACTTACTTGACTGAATTTCGTTTCGTATAATTTCGTTTGATATGAAATTTGAAATGTATAGGTAGAATTCACATCCAAAATAAAGGGATAATTCTAAAATCATATTTTTAGGGTGTCGTCGTCCAATAAAGAATCTCAAAGTTTGTTACCGCTTTTCACTTGTAGCATACTTACTAAATAGGCTTGTTTAAATGGTATACATATATAGTTTAACTTCCGAATAGAATATGACAAGTTTGTAATACTGCATAAAGTACTGAAAACCATTGTCGCTAGCTGAAGCGGAGTCCCTCGTGTCTACAAACAAGTTAATACTTAGTTAGAGCGAGGAGTCTATGTCTCACTATGGTCTCACTACACTAGGTTTTATCAAGAAGTAGGAAAACTTTCTTAATATTTAAAAAACACGTAAGTAGTTATTCTATAAGTCTATTAAAATTAGATAGTTTGTTTCCTTTAATTGCTAAGATTGTTATATAGAAGCCGATTTAAGTTGTAAAAATAGTAGGTACTCGATCTTGGCTTCTTAGTATTATTGATAGATAAGATAAATAATAACTCCTACGTTGTTAAAACCTATACTGAAATAAAAGATTTTTATTATTATTTTTATTATTTATTTTTCATGGCGTTTCACCAGATTTACACACTGCCGTGGTCCCAAAATGACTGTCGAAATGGAGCTCCCTTCTCTGCGAAGCGCGGACAGCAATATTTGTAACTACCCTTACTTGCTTTTCGTAACTAAGCATGTCAATCTGCACACTCGGACGACACAACGCTAATAGTGTCCGCGACGACTGTTGAAACGTCGGAAAAAATTGGTAAATGAACGCGATAAATCCCCGTTAAATAGTACTTAAAACTATGACTATGTTCGGATCGCGTAAATTTCAAAATATACCTTTATATTTTTCTTCGGATTTAATTTTCCAATCAAACCCACTGTCACTTGTTAGCTTCTGTATAGAGAGCAGCTCTCTCATATGTTTCTGTCCCAGTTTTTCTACCTAATAACAATCTTCGACCAGATGAAAGTTATACCAAATGAATATTTTGCCGTCTAAAATTTATGTTCTAACTTACATAAGTTAGATCATCTAAAATCATATCAAATGAGTTGTTTGCAATTTCAAATATGAAGTGTAAGTCATATTATCTAAAAATATGATAAGAAATTATATTTAAGTACCTATTATCACTTATGTTTTTATAGCCAGTAAATTTTATATTCTATTAGTATTTACATTCTTGAATTATATCTAACGATGTTATACCAATACACGTTATTTAAATAAAAAAATAAATGGGGACACCCCATTTCAATGTATGAATATTGTAGGCAGCCGACAGTGTTTTGTCAACGTGTCGGCGGCGCCGCCGGCCCGCCGACTTTGGTGTGCAGGGTCCATGAAGCTCGCCCTTGCTATTTGTATTCAAAATTCAACAAGAAGAGAAGAAGAAAGAAGAGTGCGGGTCAGAGGGAGCCTTGCGTGTGCTCTTATAGGTAGTGTGATGCTGATAATCTATCATAAGACACACGCGGCTCTCGCCGGCCCCGACTACCGCAACACTGAAGCATGGAAGAGAAGACTAGTTTTATCTACCAACAGTGGTACTAGCTTGTATATACTAGACCCATTCTCAACATCGAATGTTTGTTAAAACTTACAACACACAAACGGAATATACAGAACTATCTTTTAAGCTTTAAGTTGTGAAACAATTGTCAGCATTTTGCAACAATATGGGAAGGAGCTTAATTTGTAATTTTTAATAGTGTTGATGTAATTTTATCGGCTTTTGGCCAATTATATTAATGAAAGTAGGTTTTACTATTAAATATAGTAAGATTACGTATACAAATAAATAAATTATAAAATATATAAATAAAAAATAAACTAATATTTACTCGACAAGACAAGTGAGTGGTGCAAATATTGTCAACAATTAACAACAAGTATTTTTAGTTTAAGTGTAGGAGCCATGCTTATAAAGCTGTTTGTAGTATAAAATTTTACTTGTCTACGTGCTTATTTTATAAGCCTATAGAGACAAAATTATTGAGTTTGTCTTACAAACATTTTTGAGTTTCATTGAGTATACTGCAGCTTATTCTGACAAACTTATTACACAGTATTTAATGAATTAACAACTGTTTTCGTTCCCTAAATATACATTAAGAAGAATATACTCGAGTTAATACGAGTATACAGGACAGTTTTCGTTATTATTCTTAAAATCGAGCACGAAAACATGACTTTTCGATAACTCTCACGGTTTCAGCCTTCTCCTCAGTGGCCCTGAAAAAAAAAGAATGCAATATATTTTCCTGCTGATTGAGTTCGGGGAAACGTTGCGTTGTTGGTGGTAGGATTTAATTGTTAATTGTGAGCCAGTTTCGTATTACTACGTACATTTACTGGACACAGAGCACCATCCTATTACAAAACTTAGGTACTTACTTCTTCGGCTCAGCGACCTAAAGAGAGTCTTCACCTCCGAAGACTTAGCTTACCAGATCGGTCTGTTGTCTGGGCACGGGGCAGTGTTCCAGAAAAGAACGTACCGATATAAAAACATGAAATGAAATGTACTGTGTCATACGACTTAAATGTCTGTTTATTAATACTTCCTTCCCGTACGGACTCTCGTGTTGAGTGGACGTGTGCTCCTTTTGCGAGAGCTCATTTTTGGATTTTATTTAAAATTAATTTTATATTTGAATAATCTTGGACTCGGACCCTCTCGTTTCTCCCTGGGATACTCGCCGTGCTGCCTCGCGGCCATATTGGAAGGTGTCGGATCTCTCTTTTCACCGGACCTGGTTCGTGTGCGCGGGCTTTGGACTGACGTTCTGTGAGTGAAAACTTTTTCAACTTTACCCAGTGCACAAAGTGGGTCCGGCCGGATTCGAACCGGTGCTGTGCTGATTGCGAGGAGGGGACTCGGCCAACTGAGCCAAAGTGATATGAGCCGCTCGCCCGAAATTTAAATACGGATCCCGTTACCTACTTGTTACTATCTGTACATTTATTGAGGCTTACTGCTTTGAAAATAAGGCTGATTATCGCTTTACTGATCGCACTGCTATGCATTGTCACGGATGCAAATCACAGTTCAACAAGGACGATTTGCTCAAATGCAACAATTGCGCTTCGGAATATTGCTTTACTTGTTTGAACTTAACGCCAACGGCATCAAACCAGTTAAGTACTGACCAGCTTGCATCTCTTAGCTGCCCATTTTGCCAAAACGTGACAAGGCGCAGGAACATCGATTACACTTCAGTTTCGCTAGATGACACCTTGAACGCCTCATTTAGTCAGATTACTGCAGAAACTCATGATACGGTTGCTATGAGTTCTTCGTCAGGCTCTAGCATAGCTGACGTGTCGGTGACTATTGAAAATATCAGTAAGCTCTTCGACATTAAACTTGCGCCTGACTCGCCACTGATGGTCAATTTACGCAACTCTTTGATGAAGGATATGGAGGAATTGGTAGCTGTCGAGGTGAGCCGTGCCATTGAGAAAATAAAAGTTGATTTCTCTTCAACAACTGATTTCATTACTTCTGAGCAAAAAGATATCAGATCTGAGATTTCTGATAAGAATAAGGTGATTGAAAATCTCCAGTGTCAGCTGTCCAGAAGTGAAGAAAAATTATCGAAACTTCAAAATCGCGTTTTCTCGGTGGAGAAGCTCTCCCGCGACTTAAATATTGAGCTTCATGAGCTGCCAGAGAATAAAAATGAAAACCTCGCTGAATTGTTCAAAAAGCTATGCGAGTGTTTGAAGGTTGACATCAGCGACTCGGATATAAGAGCCTGTCGTAGGGTTGCTAAGATGAACCCTGACTCTAAGAGACCCAGGAATGTTCTGGTTTCACTGTCGTCGCAACGTCTTCGAGATGAGCTTCTTTCCGCGGTTACTCGTTTTAATAAGTCGAGCCCGGGCGATAGGCTTGGGACCAATCATATTGGTATCAAAGGTGCAGCCTCGCGGCTCTATTTAGCTGAACATTTGTCACCTGAAGCTAAAGAGTTACATAGCCTAGCAAGAAAATTCGCTAAAGAGTATAATTATAAGTTCGTGTGGGTCCGTTTTGGCCAAATTAGTATGCGTAAGGACGAAAAAAGTCCCGCTATCATTATTAAAAGCATTGATACAATTAGTAAATTAAGAAGCGAGTAGGTAGCTGTATAATTGTACTGTACTGTGTAAAATTATTTTAATCTGTTTTGTTTAGTAATCACAAATTCAATTTCATTGGAGGGTAGTTATGTTGTCTATCTATTATCAAAATGTTAATAGATTACGTAGTAAATTAGTTGACTTTAACTTAAATCTACTAAACAGCAATTTCGATATTATATGCTTGACGGAAACTAATCTTAATAAATCTGTTTTTGATTCGGAAATAGTTGATTCCCGTTACGTTGTCTTTAGAAGAGATAGAATAGACTCTTGCTCTAAAAAAACTGAAGGCGGCGGAGTTTTATTAGCTATTCAAAAGAAATATCAAGTTATCCGTCAGGCATCTTGGGACAGTAGAATGGAGGATGTCTGGGTAACCGTTTTACCAGAAAATCGCGGTTCTCCGCGTCTCAACATATGTGTGTGCTATTTACCACCCGACTTAAGTTACGATAATTTGGATGAATTCTACGCTCATTGTCAAAAAATTATATGCAACGATTATCCTGATGAAATTTTTTTATTAATTGGCGATTTTAACCATCCTGATTACAAATCTTCCATTTGTACGGGTACTTCAATAACACCTGGCGCCTCTATCGATGTCCCATTACATAGTAAGAGACTTCGTTTACTTGAAGAATTAATGGTATTATGTAACCTGAGACAATACAACTATGTGCCTAATGATAGAGATCGGATCCTCGACTTGGTGCTTTCAAATCTTGAAACTATTACAGTAAGAGAAATAACTTCCTTGAGTCGCTTAGACAAACCGCATCCTGCGATTTTGGTAGAGTTGCCGAAATCAAGTGTTAATAGAAGTCTCCAATGTCGTAAAACTAAACATCTTAACTTCTATAAATGTGATTTAGATAAAATTAAATGCGACCTAACTTTCGTAGACTGGTATGGCATTTTAACTTCGCCTGACATTGATCTCTGTACAACAATTTTTTACGATACTCTTTTTGAAATAATTCGCAAACACACACCGCTGACCTCACATAAATGCACGACTTTTCCTATTTGGTTTAGTAAGCCTTTAATTAACTGTATCAAAGAAAAAAATAAATTTCACAAATTATATAAAAAATTTGGTAACCCGCGTGATTATGATACTTTTTCACTATTACGCGCTCGATGTAAAGCTCTGTCCGAGGAATGCTACAAACGATATATTTCATCTACTGAGGACTGCATTGAAAAAGACATTAAATCCTTCTGGAGGTTCATTAATAATAGAAAAGGCCATGTATCTATACCTCAAATGATGTCATTTGGAAATGAAGTTGCATCCAATGGACAAACAACATGTGAGCTTTTCTCCCGTTATTTTGGTTCGGTTTTTGTCAAAGACCAGTGTTATCAGTCTGCTGCAGATGTTGATACGTCACTAAACATTGATAGCTGCATTTCTTCATCTCTAGCACAGGTTTCAATAAATAAAAGAGAGGTTGAAATGAAAATTAAGCGTTTGGATGGAAGCAAAGGTCCAGGACCTGATCAATTACCTCCTTCTTTTATTAAATCTTGTGGAAAAGAGCTCTCCACTCCTCTTTGTATAATTTTCAACAAGTCTCTCAATCTAGGTATATTTCCCAGACAATGGAAAACTGCACACATAGTTCCCATTCATAAAAGTGGAGACAAATCTCGTTGCGAGAATTATAGACCTATTAGTATTTTATCGTGTTTTGCTAAATTATTCGAGTCATTAGTATACGTCCACCTCTACAGCCACATGAAACCAATTCTTTCCGAAAAACAGCATGGCTTTGTTAGGAATCGATCTACTATAACTAACCTGCTGGAGTATAAACATTACCTCTGCCGAGCTTTTGCCACCGGAGGTCAGGTAGACTCTATCTACACGGACTTTTCCAAGGCTTTTGACAAAGTCAGTCATCGACTACTTTGTCGTAAGCTATTCACTTATGGTATACATGGGAATCTATACCGCTGGATATCTTCGTACCTTAATAACAGGAGTCAGTTGGTAGCATTAAAAGGTTTTGTTTCCTCTCCAGTAGTGGTTTTGTCAGGGGTTCCCCAAGGTTCCCATTTAGGTCCTTTGCTTTTTGTTATTTTTATTAATGATTTAATTACGCGCTTGTCTTCGAACTGTCTTCTATATGCCGATGATTTAAAAATCTTTAATGTTATCTCAAAGCCGTCTGACTGCATAATTTTGCAACATGATTTGAACACAGTGTCTGCGTGGTGTGAGACTAACAAAATGTATCTAAACATAGACAAATGTTTCGCCATCTCGTTCTCTAATAAACAGCATATAATCAATAACACCTATTCTATAGATGGTCATGCACTAAACCGATCTGAAACTGCTAAGGATCTAGGTATTGTATTTGACAGTAAACTCTCGTTTAGACCACACTATCACCAAATCATATCAAAGGCTAATCAACTTCTTGGCTTCGTCCTAAGATCAACAAAGGGTTTTAAAAAACCTCATAGTATATTGTACCTCTTCTTTGCCTTGGTCAGAAGTGGTTTGGAATATGGCAGTCCAATATGGTCACCAAATTACAAAGTACATATTAATGCTATTGAACGAGTCCAAAGAAAATGTCTTAGATTATTAATTTATCGTCACCAACCTGGGCGCTCTAGCTTGAGCTATGAAGATCGGCTATGTAGATTTAACGTTCAATCCTTAGAGACACGTCGCTTATACTTCGATTTAGTTTACCTTTACAAGATCATGCATTCTGTTATTGATTCTCCCGAATTGTTGTCGTATATTTCTTTAAATACGAAATTTAGCGCGCGTAGAGCAACTTACAGTAATTTATTTTCATTACTAACTTATAAGAATAACATTTCATTTTTTAATCCACTATCGAGAATGTGTCGCCAGTATAACGAGCTATCAAAGGTGAATAAAGAAATGGACATATTTTGTCCTAGTTTAAATAAATTTGTTAAATGTATTAAAGGCATCCTCCATTTTAACCGCAGGGGCGAAGGTGCTCGTGAGAGCAGCATGGCCACTGTACCAAATGTAATTATTAATTAGGTAAGTAATGGTTTGCGTCGTGGTTGTATATATTTATACATAATTATGTATATTATATATATAGCTACAATGCGGGCCACTTATATATGTATTGTAGTTTTAGTTTTTTTTTTGTTTGTCTCTTTGTATCTTTCTTTTCTGTATTGCATAATGTGAAAATGTCTACTTAACATGTGTATTTATTTGTTGTGTGCACATAGGTTACGTGTCAAGCCAGTTTGGATTTTATCTAATTTTTTGTCTTATTTTTAATTGCTTGATTTGTGTTTTGTGTACCTAATAAACATAAATAAAATAAATAAATAACTCTGTTTTAATCAAGAACGCTTACGAAATTACCGTTTTCAATTTGCTCTTAATATTCGTAAATGAATTCCATACCTGCCGTTAGATCGCGTACCCGTACCGCCACAACCACAATCCGGCGGATTCCTCTGTAATGGGCCGCGGCCGCTTCTCCTTCAATCCGGCTAATTCCCCGATTAGCACATTTATTAATTGCCCGTCCAACCATCGCTCACCTTGGAATCCAAAATAAACACATTACTAACTTCCAAACAAATTTCAAGCTAAGCACCGTGAAATAGGGGCGAGTTTCTAAGAGCTTGCTAAAATCGTGGTGCCGAATTTCAGCCTCGGGAATTCTTCAAGTCGTTACCGATTTAATGAAAAACATGGGCCTATTTATAACAGGAGTGATGTTGAAAATTTGCACAGTTTTGATTGAATTTTATTAACTTTGGTGGTATAATATAAGGTAATATAATGTCACAATTAAATGCTTATGTGACTCACCAGTTGGTATTACAATAAATAAATTAATAATAATGCTGGACAGTTCACACAGCATCAATAATATATATGTTTATTATTAATTAAGCTTTAAGCTTATTAAAGTAGCTTATTGCACTAGCAGTTGCAGGTGAACACAGCATGCTAAATAAATAAAATGACAAGCTGTAGACTAGGCTCGCCATGACTACCTGAATGTGGAGTTTGCTTATTCATTTATCCCTATTGAAAATTCTGCTGCATATTTATTCAGTTATGTTTGAAAATACTTGCATCAGTAAAGTATTAAAATGCCTCGGCGTTCCCGAAGCTCAGATTCAATAATACTACACTAGTACCCGAAGCCCGCGTTCCTAGCCACACAGTCAATGCAGAGTAAATAGGCGTTTTATAAGTAAACTACCGAAGCATGCATGAAAGAATTCCGTTCCAGATCGACTGAGGCTAAAATCTTGTGGTGCATTCTCTGCCTGAATATTATGTGCCTAGCTCTTAATCTTCGCTTATTATTTTCAGACTGAGATATTCATTACAAATATTTATTTCCATTGCTCGCAGGACCAACTGCTTAACGTGGTTTCCGGGGGGGGGGCTGAATACAAAGGCTTGAATACAAAGGAGGCATCGTCACCTGCTCCTTCTTCATATAAAGTACGGCTGAAGACAATAAACATAATCATAACTATTATTTTCATCCTTCTATTTGAATTTCCTTGTGTATTTAAGAGTATTTTACGAGTAAAAGACTGCATCAAGAGTCGATAATCGTTACGGAGATGCCGTTAAGGGTCGCCTATAAACTAGTTCCATAACGAACATTAACTGTTCCTTTATGTTAACGACTATACTAATTCCTCCAAATGAATCTTAAATAATGTCTTTATGTTTTAAGTTTTATTAACAGACCTCGGGATTTACTCATTCTTAGTCCTGTAGGTCAGTGATCCGAGTGAATGTTGTTCCTCAGAAGTCTTCTCCAGGGGCTGAATCCTGCTCAGCAATCAGTTCAATGTGACAACGGTATCATCGCAGAATAGTGTTAAACTAAAAGAAATGGTAGGTGGTGCATGCGGGGCTATTCACGCGGATTGGTATAATGTTTCAACACTATTGATTAAATTATTTATATTAAGGAATTGGGGCCCTGGGATCTCTCTCTCTCTCCCTAGTAGCGGTTTGTGAATATCATCTTCCACTTATTCAATCCAGCGATACCTCGGAATTTGTTGGGACAAACCTGTGTCGTGATAAACCTCGATCCTTGTAGCTAGTTACTTACATTACTAAAGTTTTAAGGAACGTAACTACCTATCTATATAATACTTCACTGCAACAAACACTTAGTTCTGTCAAGCAATAATATATGTAAGAAACTATATTATTAGAAAACGACACGACCCCACACAATAATGCTATAAAAGCTCGAAACCGTTTGCAAAATATTTACTGCAAATAAAATTTTTGCTCGATTCAACTGCATTTTATATTTGAAATTGCGCAATTACTATTTTCATGGTGAATGGTCCTCAGGGTCGCTTTCTCCCTCCAATATCAATAGCAAATAGTTGCAAGACGTGTAGTCTTTATAAAATGGTATTTTGTACCTCTATTTTGTTTTTCTTCTTGTCACCCATACCGCAATGCTTGAAAACGAAAGTTTTCAATCAGTGCGTCCTACCGGTCATCACCTAAGGAGCTGAGACGTGGACACTCATGGTAGGGCTGGTCCACCAGTTTAAAGTCGCCCAGCGAGCTATGCTCGGACGGAGTTTCTCTCAAGGATAGGATTCGCGATGAATACCCAACCAGCAAAACAGTCTCAGAACTTTATATAACGCACTTTATAAGAGTGGTAGGCTTAAAGCGCTCTTATAATTGTTTTGGAACATGCCATCGATCCTATATTACTTTTAGACAAGCCGGTATGGCCTCAATAACGCTCAGTCTCATAACCAAGTCTCATATATGTATATAAGAGTATATTTCTATGCTATTGTAAGCCACTTACTCCTATAAGAGCATTTACTAAGATTAATTGTACTTGAGAAAACTTACTCTTATATGCATATTTTCTAAGCTCGTTTGATTTTCTATTAGACTTGCTAAATGCTGTTGTAAGAATGTCAGACTAATATCAGCATTGCATAAGAGCACTGTGAGTACGTGCTTTTCTGATCTTATTTGAAACTATTATAAGATCAATAGCACTGAATAAGTATAATATTAGAGTGATTTTGGATTAACATATTTACAATACAAAAGACAAGAGGAATATAAGAGCGTTTGATCTGAGATCGATTTTGAGAATACTAATTTTAATCAGTTTAAGAGTAAGATTTAGCTGCCCGCATATTTTATTTAAAATTTTATTAATAAATAAATAATGGATTACAATAAATGGAAAAGATTTAAGACGACAGAGGTCGTCAAAAATTGCGAGGATCCCTAATTTATTTCAATATGGAGTTATCTTTAGTATTCCGAATGCTAAAATTAGAGTAAACAATCTTACAATAGTCTAATATTGCGCTTGTAAAATGCAGCTATACTAATGGCGACACTATCAATACAAATTAACAAATAATATAATTAAAAGAGAACAGAAAACACCATATTTAATAAGGCGCATGAATTTTGAAGCGTAAAACGTGGTCTACTTAACAGTAAATAATATATTCCAATACGAATATATACCTTAAAACTTAAATACATGCACTTGATAATAACGGCACTTTAGTATAAAAAACTTCACAGCAACTTTAATTGTTTTCATTTATTAATTGTTTTTTTCTTTCGTTGTAATTTTGAAACCTAGCCTATGCATGCAGGCTTACTAGATACTTACGTAAAAGCAATATGAGCCTAAGTCGGCTTAAATTAATTTTGGCTAGATTTCTGTAAGTTCAAACAGCATTCAATTAGACTGATATTAAAACGATATTAAACTAAATATGCTTATAATTGGTGCCCAAACCCAGGCTTATACGATGATATAGGAGTGATGTAAGAGCAAAAAAACAGTAGTCTTGAGTTTGTTATAAGCCTAGTTTTTGCTGGTTGGGTACATCCGACAGAGAACCAAGGTTATCGACATAGCTCAAAGGATTAGCAAGCTAAAGTGGCAGTGGGCTGGCCATATCTCGAGAAGAACCGACAACCGCTGGGGTAAACGTGTTCTTGAGTGGAGACCGCGACTCGGCAAACGTAGTGTAGGACGCCCTTCGACCAGGTGGGATGACGATTTGCGAAAGACTGCTGGCAGATGCTGGATGCGGCAAGCTCAAGACAGGGCGCTATGGCGCTCATTAGGGGAGGCCTATGTCCAGCAGTGGACTGGTATAGGCTGATGATGATGATGTGAAGTGTATTCGGAAACAATTTCGAGAAGATCGCCATTTACGACGACCGGTCTCGGATCAATGTGCCCATTGATCATGATCTTGGTTTTATCCAAGTTCATGCCAAGACCGATGCGTCGTGAGGCTGAAGCTAGGCCGTTTATTTATGTTACACAGTAATTGCTTATTTAACTTTAAACCGTAATTCGGTTTGTCTGTAAGCCTGTTAGTCTCTATGGTACAATATATATTTTAAAGTACCTACCTAGTTAAGTAGGTAAGTGCAGTCGATTCATACATAATAAATAATGTAAGAACGTAGGCTAGGTAGCATCTAGGAGTCAAGCTACGCAAGTTATTGCTTTCAAATCCCAATTTCATCAAACTTCGTACTTCCAATGAAGCAAAAGCCGCCTCTCTACTCCGCAAGCTGTAGACGGACAAACGTTCTTTGTATTTATACCTCGGGACACTTGCGAATGAGTAACGAAGCTTTTGAGCACGGTTCGATAAAGCTATTTAATTATTTGGCTACTAACAGTTGAAACATTTAAAATGAAGTACAGTACAGTACTTTTAATTGTGAAACTAATAGAATTCCGTGAAATCCCCATCAAATGTTGAAATATTCCGCTATTGTTCACGGCCTGGGACCGAATCCACTAACTTAATCGCTTCACCATAACGAACGATGGCATCTTCTCAAAATAACACATTTTGGCATATTTCCTTTGATCAAAAAACTACAGATAGAGAGACGCGTGTCCAAAGTGTGAAGTGGTTGAAACCATTCTTCAATATCAATCTC
Source organism: Eupithecia vulgata (assembly GCA_946478455.1). Taxonomy (NCBI): domain Eukaryota; kingdom Metazoa; phylum Arthropoda; class Insecta; order Lepidoptera; family Geometridae; genus Eupithecia; species Eupithecia vulgata. The sequence goes on along the minus strand of OX297869.1, from coordinate 900,942 downwards.
CGTGCAAACAGCACCGCACGCGCTATCTAGATAGTTTCTTTAATCTATGGACGATTCTGTGACCGTCCTATTGTCGTAGTAAATAGATTGGTTAGCAGAATTGTGCCCCTGTGTGTGTGTCTTCACTCATAAAACTGTTATTTGTAGATTTGTTTATGAGCTTGCATACATACGTCGTTAGTATACTTACAATGTCCGTCAGAGTCCTAAGAACGTAGCACCAGTCAATATACTCGTAAATGTTGTACAAAATATGAATTACCATTTTCAGACAGTTTTCTGCTTCGCTGAATTCCGGTTTCAGGAATATGTATTTTAAATATGAGTTTTCAGTCGATTGCGAATTCCACATAAACCGAATATTCACGGTTCCCGGAACGGCCTCCACGAGACTGGGTGGCTTGAGCTAGGGCGGGCGGCAAATCATACTGGTACCTCTATCGATGTTTAGTACGAATGTTACGATACCATTTCAGAATTTTGAATTCTGTACGAATTTCTGAATGACTGCTTCTGTCATAACTTGTAGAGTTGTAGGTAAATACATCGGTAAATGCATCCGTCGTTTGATCGAAAACGCTTTGAGCTTTTGCATAAATATTTGCGGAATGAAATTACAGATACGGTTTCCGGCGCAATGTCATTCAACCACGCTGTTATCTGAATTGCATAAATGTCCAATTTCACGTTGAAATGTTCAATTTAACCTTATGTGTTTTGCTTCCATTGTTATTTGCCAATGTAATTTATGTAGGTAAATATAAATATGTATATATAGGTAGTAAAATACGCACGTAAATATAAAATTTATATAAATATGTATATAAAGGTAGTAAAATACGCACGTAACCATAACCACCGTAATATAGCAAGTTTAACGCCACGGTATCAAGATCTTGACCAAAAAATACGTTCGCGTCGTGATCCCCCGCGAGCTGTCTGCAAATCACGAGTCACAATGTTGTTGTACCTCGAAATAACTTAACAAACAAATTACATATGTCTGTGACTTTCTACATCTGCCGGCTTTCTCGCCGTTTTTCCCAGATTAATTCGTGCTAACGTGTCAATCTGCGCTCTAAGTCGAGGGGATAGAGCTCACTGGGGCGGGGAAGCAGCGCGCCTGTTGCGTGAGGTACATCATTGCTCAGTGTTGCTGCTGGCACGGGGTAATTACTGGCAACTTGATTTGTTATGACGATGTTTTCACACATGTTTGTCTTGTTTAGTGTAAGCTGTTGTGGCTTGATGCATTTTGTAGTTATTCATTTTGAATGAATTAATAACGTAACAGAAACATACATCAATTGTATTAACTAAAAATCATATTACTTTAATGAGCGTTCTAATCGTTAAAAGCAATTTCTTCCAGGCAACCCTTTATAGGTATCTAGGAACATAATAAAATATACCATTTAAAAAAATACAAATACAAAAAAAAATACAAAATTATTTATTTGCCAATTACTACAGACAAGATACATATTACTACGCCCCCCCCCCCCCCCGCACGAGGCAAGCCTGTGTCGCGGGAAGCCTGTCATTTGGTCATCTCGACTTAAAAACGTACCTACATCATATTAAGGTACATACATAATATTTGACAAAACTTATTGACATTTAATCTTCGGGACTCATGTAAATTTAACTAACATTATAATTGTTACAAAGTTCTCGAATCCAGTGATTAAATTTGTTTCATATTACCCTGTTAGGGTACAGAATAAGCGCGAATCCTTTGATGAAATTCAACAGTTCCCAAAAACATTGTGAAACAATTAATTACATGGTGCTTGAGTCCTTATCCAGGTCCAATTAGTCGGGTCCAGTATTATGGACTCTATTGTGGACGGCATTGTGGACTTGTCATTGTGGACGAGCCTTTGTCAGGAATTAGGCGGCGGGCTGGGGCGGCTGTAACTCGATTTATCTCGCTTTGTTTCGGGCTCATCCTTTTCGGTTTAGCCGGCTTATCTGCTGAGATATTAAATTGGGTCGGGTGCCACTTGCCGGCTGAAAGGTAATGTTGTCAATTTTGTGGGTGTTGAGCATGTTCTTCGATAATAACAAAGTTTCAAGGAGACACGTGATTAAGGGCCAAATCAACTTCCTCAGCTCTGAATATTTAACTTTAAAATTGAATAATTGTTTCGAAAATACGATTCCATAAAATTTTCGTTATAGATAAAAATCGCAAAGTTAGGTAGCTCTTAATTTTTACTAAAACTCTAATTTCTCAACAAATACTGAAGCATGGTAATATAACTCAGTAAGAAGAACATTTTATATGTTTCGGTTTTTTTTTCAAATAATATCCTAATTAATAGATAATAAGCTGAAACTTGACACTTTGGGCTTGCGTTTTTATGCCCTGTCCCGTCCTATGAACGAGAAATCCTATGTCTGTCCTTTTCACAACAATTAAGGGCTTTATCACTGCATACAATCACAATTTACTAAGTATCCCACTAAAATTAGGCCACATCTTCACTTAAGTGAGAGCCACACGGTTGATGTGTGAATGTCTAATCGCAGGATGGCTACTACTCTGGTATAGTCCAACTAGTTCACTTCACGTCCAACCTACCTAAAAGGGAAAATATTGCCAGTTTGAGTAGTGAGATAGGTTACGCCTGCCCACGCTCAGTGCAGAATGTTCGCAAGCCAGCACGCGCACGCGCACGCGCACAGACCCATCTCCCGCTGATAGAACCTCCTGTTCACACTAAACCTAACACGCCAGTCGAAACAGAACTCTAGTTTTATTGAAATAAAATATAAACTTACTTAACGGATGCGCTCTGAATACTGAAATTGAATATTTTCATTTTACGACGGGAATTTCATGTATTCAACATTTTGCGCATTCTAAGCATTTTTGAGAAGGTACAAAACTGAAGAACTGTTTTGTCGCAGTATTTTAAACTTTTTTGACGGAATAATCTCTCATTTTAAGGAAGAGAGACGGAAATAAGATAGTTTTGGTGAAGCAAGTTTGTTATAGTGATATTTCTCGGAGCAAATAGTCGAGCGAGCGCGTTAAGAAGCGAGTTTAGTGCTGGGGCGGGGGGGGGGGGGGGGGGGCGGGTTGCGGTGGACCAACTTGCTCTGTACTTAACGCCTCGGAAACTTCTGCACCGGCCTTTCAGCTCTATATGCTCTAAAGAAGATTGTTTAAGGAAACGTGCTGTTAGTTGTTATTAAACTATTTTTTACTTATCTCGGCTGAGGAATTTTGCGAAAGATTAAAATGGTTGATGAAATGAAAATTAAAATAGTTATGTTGTGTTTTCTGTCAGAACAGGAATTGAAAACCTACATAACAGTTAACACGCCTTTATACCAAAACAATTTTGAATGCAATAGTATTTAAACCCTCAGAACTGGTAATTTGGCTTCGGCGATCACCTAAGTAATTGAAATAAATTGATATTATGTATAGATCTAAAGAAACGAGGGCGCGACGAAATATACACCTTCGATAGAACGTTGGGTCCACACTGGCTCAGAACGTTGGGTCCACACTGGCTTAGAACGTTGGGTCCACACTGGCTCAGAACGTTGGGTCCACCTTGTTATTTTTCGAGTTGGAGCATAACCCGCCCCAACCTTTTTTATAATCTGATATTTTGTAGTAAGTCTTTTTGCACAGAAAGGTTTTTACAATTTGTTTGAATTAATTTACTGATGGATATTGCAACTTACTAAGCCACTAAACTAAAGTCGTTAGGTTGGCCGAATCACTCGTCTCTCATCTATTTTACTTATGTGCATGCAAAACCGCAAGCAGAGGTTAGTATCTGGCACCCGCCAGGGTTGCGGCCGTTGTAATGTGCATCATACTGTAAGTGCAGCACAAAGCTCTGGAACCAGAGAAGGAGTTTGTGCGCCGGGCCCTCGGACCTCGGCCTTGTTTGAAACCTCGCGTTCCGTTTACTCCGACGCGCTGGTTTGTGCTAAATGAAAAGCTTTGAAAGCGTATCACGTTACTTTTCACTGAACTTTTGATATTTCACAGGTTTCGTAACGTTGTTAGTGCCTATTTTGTTCGTTCCTCACAGCTTTAAACACCATATTAAATCATATAAAATCTCTAATTTCTCTTTGTGTTTGTAGGTTCAGTTCAGTTCATTTATTAAGGCGGTGGTATGCGTGAAACTAGCGCCGCCACATATTTTATTTTATTACTACGTTGAACAAAAGAACTTTCGGAAATCCATCAGTTTGTGGACTTCAGTCATAGGAACAAACATTGAAACACTTGATAATGTGAAATTTTGAAATTTACGGTTTTAAAATATAATGAAGAACAGACTTTTAAAATGAACCCCCACAGTAAAAAGACTAATATAATTACAAAACAGCCGATATACAGCAATCAGCTAATGCAAAAATTTGTTAAAAGGACAGGCATGGGATTTCTCGTTCATTGGAGCGGGACAGAGTAAAACAACGTCAGTGCAAAAATCAAGTTTTTGCTTATTATCTATTAAGTATTCAAAATGTAAGCATTAAATAGAAAAACTAAACGATTACCTAAATAATACATTAGCCAGGACATAGCCTGACAAATAATACATTAGCCAGGACATAGCCTGACAAATAATACATTAGCCAGGACATAGCCTGACAAATAATACATTAGCCAGGACATAGCCTGACAAATAATACATTAGCCAGGACATAGCCTGACAAATAATACATTAGCCAGGACATAGCCTGACAAATAATACATTAGCCAGGACATAGCCTGACAAATAATACATTAGCCAGGACATAGCCTAACAAATAATACATTAGCCAGGACATAGCCTGACAAATAATACATTAGCCAGGACATAGCCTAACAAATAATACATTAGCCAGGACATAGCCTAACAAATAATACATTAGCCAGGACATAGCCTAAAAAATAATACATTAGCCAGGACATAGCCTGACAAATAATACATTAGCCAGGACATATCCTGACAAATAATACATTAGCCAGGACATAGCCTGACAAATAATACATTAGCCAGGACATAGCCTAACAAATAATACATTAGCCAGGACATAGCCTGACAAATAATACATTAGCCAGGACATAGCCTGACAAATAATACATTAGCCAGGACATTGCCTGACAAATAATACATTAGCCAGGACATTGCCTGACAAATAATACATTAGCCAGGACATAGCCTGACAAATAATACATTAGCCAGGACATAGCCTGACAAATAATACATAAGCCAGGACATAGCCTGACAAATAATACATTAGCCAGGACATAGCCTGACAAATAATACATTAGCCAGGACATAGCCTGACAAATAATACATTAGCCAGGACATAGCCTGACAAATAATACATTAGCCAGGAAATAGCCTGACAAATAATACATTAGCCAGGACAGTCATCGCTAATAATTTACCGCGTTGGAGCGATATACATAATATGACACAATACATAGATAGATTTTTTTTATTATACTTAGAAAACGGCCAGAACACCCTGAACAAATGTCTGCAGATCGTACACACATTTGTTCTGAGGCGGGAATCGAAACCGCAACCTCCTGCGTCGCAGGCAGATCTTCACCGACCGCGCCACAGAGGTCGTTTGGAATGAATGAAATAGGTACCCATTTTAATATTATACTGTACATTTTCCGCCTCGCCATAATAATGTAGGTACCTTAAAATAACATTAACACCTACGCGAAAGGTAAATTAAAATGATATTATTTCGCAAACAAGCTCCTGCTTTGTTATCGAAGACAAATTAACGAAAAAGGGTAAAGCCGCTCATTATGGTACACCTACGTGCCACGGCTTGTTCATTAAATTTTACTGGAAATATAAACCGTGGTCGGAAATTCGGTGCGAATCCGAGATCGCATATCTCGGTTCAGCGGAGCGCGCCGTCGCCGCGCAACGCACACTCGCCACAGAACCACATCGTACATTCTATCTTCTCACAAAAAAGCTGCAATTCAGAAGACTAACTCTAGTGAAATTCGTCTGAATAATAAAATTATTTATTTACGAAAAATTGAGACACAGAAGAAAAACTTACATCATAGTTCCTATGTGAGTAATTAATTAATTGTACAGACAGAGGTAATAATGAATTCTTGTTTTTTTTTAGTACTTGTAAGTACATAGTGTTTCTATGATATTATTCAGATAAATGTATCCCGCAGCATCCCGGAAATAGGCTCGCTTTCCAATCTTATCTTGTCTCCTTTTTAATTTAAAATGTTGTAAACGAGTTTGCCTTCTGGCTGGCTCACAAGCCGTCGCTTTATGCTGGCACAGAGTACAGAACAGAGGAGTTGTCTCCAATTAGTGGCGCCACTGTCGCGTGAACCTGCATTCGTCGACGTACACTTAACGACACGAAATGCTGAAAATGTACAATTTCTAAAATGTCGTAATACGCTCGTATGCACCCAGACACGCTTATCGAGAGCTGACCCTGTCAGGCTAATTCTGGACTCCTTGACTTAACTAATTAGGATCACATTATTAAGTCTTTTGAGTTAGGTAATTTCTTTAGTGAACGTTTATTATTATTATTAATTACGAATATTTTTACTTTTACGTGAACGGTATTATCGAATTAAAGCATTTTTGAATATGATTTATAAGGGTTCTACGAAGCTACAAATAATAAATACACTGATTTATTAAAATTTCTTACCGAAACGAAACAATAAGAGATTTATTTCTGTGGAGCAACGCACTCGCTTTTAGCTTCATAACCATTATTTTGGAGGATCCAGTTTGCATAATGCACTTCGCTAACAAGCGCAGTTGTTTCAATGTTGTTCTTGTATTGAAACTACGAACATCTACGAAACAACATTAAATTTGTAATAATCTTTTTTTTTTTTTTTTTTTTAATTACTTATAAATTATGATCTTTCCAAAATAGCCCAAAAACGTAACGCTTACGCGTTGACGCATATAATACTGTATTTACCCTATCAATGTGTGCGTACTGTGCAGCCAATCAGCGCTCGGCAATGAGAAGTCTCGGCCACGGGCTATTGATGGCTTGTTACCTTTTTTTTATTTTTATTATTAAAATAAATTGTTATTTCACACATTATACTTTTAAAGTTAGTACCATAATAACCTTGTGAGGTTTGTCTTGGTACTCACATTCGTTACATACAAAAATACAAATCTTTCCTTTGCTGTAATAATTATTATTTTTTTATACTTTTTTTTACTCCTAATGTGGTTTCCATAAATTCACCGTTCAGTAATTTTAGGTCAATACTTGCTGCGGCTGATTGCATCCAATCAAATTAGCATTCAATCGTTTTAATTAAAGTCATTAATTACAATCGAAAATTAATTATCGTTTCAATCCTGCGTGCGGTCAAACGGACAAACTTTTACATCGGGTTTCCGCCGGATATGATGTTTTAAAAACAGCTCGAATTAACCTTTTGACGGCGCCCATGCGGACTGGGCGGGGCGGGGCGTGGCGGTCGAAGTTTTAAATGTGTCTGAGTTATGGACCGAGACCTCCGTTAAAATCAAATTGGACCCATAAGTTACAAGATGTGTTTGTTCAACGCAATCAAATATTGTAAATTAATGGGTCCATTTGATTTTCCTAAGGGAGGACTAAGCTCCATAACTTATTATTTATTTGAAACGTCACGTATGCAAAAGTATTCTAAGGTACATTAAAGCCTAGCCTTATAATAAATTAATAAATAAATCACATTTATTTCAGACACAGTAAATAGTTACACATACATAGTCAATAAAACAATAATAAAAATCAGACATACACAGAAAAACATAATATTTAATTTAATTCATAATGATATAGCTCAGTACATTTTAATTATATATTTAAGAAACGTAGTCAAACCTTGTCCGATTCATATTCAGACTAAATAGAAGATATACTTACTCTACAAAATATTTTGCATTTTATAAAACATTTTGTGTTCGGTTACAAATCGGTTTCGTTTGCAGCATAATTAAAAATCGGCGATACTTCCAGAGTATTCAGTGTAAAATATTTCCGATATAAATGAAAGCAAAATTTGCATATGTGTTCCCTTTGACAACTTGCCTGCAATTGGAATATGGACATTTTTGCTTCTGTGTTTACACAGCTTTACAAATATGAACGTCGCAAATACTGCTTTTCTATGAATACGATACGATACAAAGAGGATTTTACATCACCTGAGGTTATAATATAATGCACGAATTTTTGTTTTTAAATATTATCTGACTCATCGTCTGAAATGATTATTTTTATTTGTAGTTTATATGCCTAAGTCTGGTCTACCGTAGTAGTTTATATGCCTAAGTCTGGTCTACCGTAGTAGTTTATATGCCTAAGTCTGGTCTACCGTAGTAGTTTATATGCCTAAGTCTGGTCTACCGTAGTAGTTTATATGCCTAAGTCTAGTCTACCGTAGTAGGTAATTGAGAAAGAAACATCTTTGTTTGATTCTCAAATTACATAGGTTTAAAGCGTATAAACCAGCGCTGACGGAATGGTTAGCGCTGCTTTTTTACATTTACGTAGACGTCTACGTATAAACCAGCGCTGACGGAATGGTTAGCGCTGCTTTTTTACATTTACGTAGACGTCTACGTATAAACCAGCGCTGACGGAATGGTTAGCGCTGCTTTTATACATTTACGTAGACGTCTACGTATAAACCAGCGCTGACGGAATGGTTAGCGCTGCTTTTTTACATTTACGTAGACGTCTACGTATAAACCAGCGCTGACGGAATGGTTAGCGCTGCTTTTTTACATTTACGTAGACGTCTACGTATAAACCAGCGCTGACGGAATGGTTAGCGCTGCTTTTTTACATTTACGTAGACGTCTACGGCGTGTATGAGTTTGGTACGGAATAGGCGCTTCGACAAATATTGCAGTAGATGCCTACGAAACGTCTACGAATCAGTCTCCATCGTGGGCTTTTGAGTTTACCTTTACTTTTGGATTTTCGTTTACTCAAGTACTTTCTATAAAATAATTTAAGACGCCATTTCACACTGAAAATTTTTATATATTTAAAAACCGACAGACCAAATCTACACTGTAGATAGATATTTTCAACGTAAAATAAATAATGTAAAATGTATATTTATTTATTTATATTTATTTTACTGTCATGTTATCGATAATAATGACAGTAGAAGTAGTTAAACTGAATACAGAGACTGCTTATAAACATATCGGTGCATACACTTGTAATGATGGAATCGTGTTTGTACAATTTACGAACGGTACGGAATAACGAATTACTGTGGAATTGAAGATATTGTCTTAATAAGACCAAAATGCAAGTCGTAGATAAGCATAGTTTGTATGTATGTTTGTTATGGGTAATGTAAAATCCGATGGTTCCACTACTGACAATTCTAGGCCTGTAAGCCTCGAAAGTCATGTGATTTGAGTGCTATAGATACTTCAACTATTGAAGTACCACGCGAGGACGTGGAAAAGCTTCTGATAAATATTTAGTTTTACACGTATATATTTCTGAGTAGTTCTGAAAGCTTTATCCAAAGTAAAACCACAATCGCCGTCGGTTCACCGTCCTCGTGCCAGCCCTAGAGCAGGTAGTAAGCCGAAAGCCTTATTTCAGCATCAGCGGCCCTCGGGAAATCACCAGCCACACTAATCTTTTACCGAATACCGAAAGGCCCGATTCAGCCGAGATGCTGTTATGTAAATGATTTAAAATTATTTTTTTTGTATTACACAACATCTTGACACACATACAAAGAAGTTAATCGATGTCCGTAATAGATAAAATAGTAAAAATGTTTCAGTACTTAATAGATCTATGTACATTGTTTTTTTTAAATTTTCTTTTCGTTCGTACACTTTAACATGACACATTCGTATATTTTCCTAAGTTTTCTCATGTTAGAAACGAATGCAATTTCCACGGCTGAATCCTAATAATATGAAAAAGAAAAATATTATGTAGCGTGTTTTCGAAAAGTATAAGCTTACCTCCAATCCGCAATAACGAAACTGGGTTTGTGAGAAAAAATTCGATAGCGCGATCTAATTTTTAAAGTGAAGACAAATTCCGTTTTTGACGTTAATGGATGTGACGAATGAAAAGATCTCTTGTTTACACCCGTTGCTATGACAACCATTTGTTATCAATGATTGTGAAAATTATCATGTGATAGATCGCAGGCGCACATATACATTATTTCCTCGAGGATATCAAAGTTTCTGGCACATAGTACCTAAGCTGTAGCCTTGTGTTTCCACGACCGCCTCGCGAGACTGTGACCTTGTCCGATAGAAGATGTGCCGCATCCGACAGGGGGCGCCGCCGGAACTGGGTTATCAGTTCTAAAGTCACCTGTCTGTGTGTGTGTGTTGGGAAAGAAAGTTTGCACAGAAATGGATATTTATATTGACTGTTATTGTAGACTTTATTTGATGAACCATAAGTCCTACATCATATTTTCATAGAAGAGTAACTGTGTCAGATTATCTTGTAACAGGTAGTTAGTAGACCTCAGATAATAATAATATAAAAATGCTGGACAATTCACACAGCATTATCTAGCCCCAAGCTAAGCAGAGCTTGTGTTATAGGTACTAGATAACTGATATACATAATACAATACATATAGATATATTACAAAATGTTTTGATTACATATAAAAAAAAATTGCAAAGAAAAATATTATAGAACTTTCTCGTATAATAATGTTAGATACATTCTAAATGTACATGTACATATAAAATACTACAAACTAACAAACCATTTAAATTCCTATCAATTTATGCTAAAAGCCTTTCAGCAACCCGCACTGAATAGTAAGAAGAAAATGTATTTAAAAAAAACTCTACCTTAAATAAAAAAGTTCTTATTCGACATTTCACAAATTGAATTCGTATTGAGAGTTGTTGTCAGCAAAAACGGAGTTCAGCGGTGAAGTGCCCAGAACGGTGGCGGCGAGCGGGGGTTCCGTCGTTTTGGACTGACGAGGGTCAGGGCTGACGCAAACTGTGACCTTATTAAATGGCGACGAATTTCGGAGAGGCTCAGAAATAAATTCTTTATACAATATAAGGTTTTCAGGAAACTCAACCGTCTTGATTTCCAAGTTTTCTATTAGTTTTATTTTTATTTTACACAAACATCAGAACAGTTGAAACCGCGCGCCATAAATAATAAAGTTACTCTCCAAATGATAATATCAAAAGCAAAGTTTAATGAGAAAGCTTGAAACTCTCGATTGGAGAACTCAACAATGCACGTTTGTTCGATTGAAAGTATTCACCCCGTAATCGTCTGTAAGTTCGCCCAACTCGAAAGTCACCAACTGTAGGTACTGTTCCCGCTGTGCGGCGCTGCGGTCAACGCAAACCATACAACTTCCATTCCCCATTCAGTGCGGAGTATTCAGCTCCGGAAACAGGTTTTGTGCATGAAACTGACGATTTATCGTCTGACTCACATTTTAATACGAAGTGCCACTCCGATTTACTGCTCTCGTATTTTATTGGAGCAAGTTTTTGTTTCGAATGCTCTTTATCATTTTAAAGGCGCTTAAAAGTTAGAAACTTTATTGCAGTTGTTCTTTTCTAGATAAGCAGACGGTTTACTCAGCACACACTCTGTGAGTCTGTATTCCACAGAACAAATACTACTTAATGGTAGTATGCTTAGAAAGGAAACCTCGAACAAAAACTATAATCATCATCAGCCTTTTAACAGTCCACTGCTGGACATAGGGCTCCCAATGAGCGCCATAGCGCCCTGTCTTCAGCTATAATAAGACAGCTCAATTACAACTACGGTTTAATCTGTGTTTTTATTGTTTCAGGTAATAAACGCTCCAGTAAAATACTGCTGAACAATGTTTTTGAAGACTGTAAGTTAAAGTCGGGGCCAATAGAGCTATCTACCAGCTACCTATGTCTGAAAAGTGTGTAAAACATTGTGATAAAAATAAATAGTCCAACAATTACGCCTCACGTTATTTTGCCTACGAGGTTATTTTGCGTACTCACACTTCCAATGAAACGTGATATTTCATGCTTCTATGAAATTCTCGGTAGCTTTTACTACGGAATTATCATAAAATGTGATCCTAATTTTTAATAGAGCCATAACTCGTGGAAATTAGCAATAATGGGGTTCCTTGTTACTGAATACGTAATATATCATCTCGGCACGCAGAGACAATAAATCCGCCTCCCACGCACATCCGCCCAAAATGAATCTTGACAGGTACATTAGCTGCTGAAATTTCTTTGAACCTCCAAAAGCTTTCGCCACGAACAAATGAATTTCACATGCTCGGAATATGAGATCCCACTGTGTTGTTTACCGAGACTCTTGTGTTGGGAAATTGTACAGATGTACGTATGTGGTGCTCGTTGGATGTGAGTTCTTTGCATGCCGTCCTGCTCTTTCATCGTGTGGTTTTGGTGCGTTTGCACATAAGGCTGCACAGCCACACCAAGAAATATTAATTTCACCAAACCAATCGTCTTTTCAAAACAATCTTTATATAAAATATAGTTTTTATAACAAGTTACCTCTTTAGAGACTCTGTAAGGCTTATTAGATGTTACTCATAATAAAAAGGTAGGTTTACATGAGTGTTCGCCAAAAGTAGCGCTCTCAAGGTCCACAGGGCTGGACGTTTGACCCTGGGCGCGCATGTGTTCGCTCAGGTACCCAGGGCTACATTATGCTAATATTGCTCATACGGTTCATATTTTAGAGGCGCCTGACTCAGCTTTTTACAACTTACTACTTTGTGAATGAATTGCCATCTTGCGACTAGACTTCTAACCGACGCGACTTTTGTAAATGGAGGAATCATTCGAATAAATAAAGCTGTCAGAAACAATAAATAAATAAAGTGTTATGTTATCATGTTTTGTTAGTTATGATAAATATTGATCAACTTTCTTATTCTATTAATTAGCCTTTGATGATTTGATTTTATATTCTGTTTGAAATAAAGCTAATGGATGTTTATAGATTACTGTTTCATTTCTATTCCTGTATGTTATAAAGGAAATGAAGACATTTTCAGATTATGTGCAGTAAAAGGTTCCGGTTGCATCGAAACAAAGAAAAACAAATAAATTCAAATAGGTTAAATAATAGTACAATATGGAGCTAAGTTTAGCTAATTATTTTGTACTTTCAATTTCCTGCATTGCTTTAGTTAGCTGGAACAATCTTAATCACCCTGTAAGAAATTGATGCACTTAGCATCACTCATTATAAACTATTTTAAACACTTTGTAACTTTTTGGTGGTGGTTAAACTAAAATAAAATAACCCTATTTAATGACAGTAATTTAATTATCCTTTTAAATAGTTATCCTTAATTTAACTGTCCCTGTTTAATGAATGATTGGAAAAGAGGAAATTATAAAAAAGTTTTTACCTAAATGATTTATGAAACACTGTTCTTTAAGCGGATTCAAGCGAACTCGCATAAAATATAATATTCCGCGCTGCGGCTGCGGGCACAGGAAATGAGATGTTCAACACATGTCGACTTTAAACTGACGGCCATTTTAAATGTAGGAAGTATTCCAGCGAGGCACTAATATTAACGCCATGGCTTGGTACACCACCGCCTTTGTGCTTGCATGCTCACTTTGCATGTGCAGATGTTAATGTACAGCTGGAATTGAAAGTTCTACCACAGAACAACTATACAGTACGTGGTTCATCTGATACTTTGAAGCCAAACTACTTCACGGTTTCTGGAGACCTGTAGTCTGGCAATGAAGCAATCTTAATTCGATCGAATCACACCCGCAACCTATTGTTATTATTAGTGGAAGTTTTAAGTAATTTCATTCAGTTCCGTTTGAATGGCGAAAGCCGAAACTTAAAATTCAGTGACGATAACATTCAAAGGGCGTTAACAATCGTGGAATATCTGCCAATCTGAGGTACAATATTCGGGCACTCCAGCCTCTCCGGGGGGAAAAGAAAGATTCCGTAAAATTAGGTCCGGGAATTTTTCCTCAGATATATTTTTTGTAAGTTATGGCATAGATAAGGGACCCCGGAGCTTTAAGGAAGCGTGTGGCGGCCATTTAAATGATAACACGTAATGTATTCCGGAGACTGCTTTGTTGTACTGGAATTGGCGGCGTGAGAGCTTGCACAGGCGTGGAACACGCTCCCGTTCTCATAAGTTCCACAACTTACTACCTACACTTATTTTAGTTTTTTTTAATTTATCCCAAGCTCACAGTACGGATACATGTGCATGTTCTTCATTCACAGCTAACGTCTATCTGATCTTTAACTATGGCATCCACGAGGTCATTCTTGAAATCCCAATCCCTATACTTCAATCGACATCACTATCGCTAACCTCTTTATGCAACTATTTTGCATATTTCCAAGTAACAGTTAACGTTCATCTGATGCCTTTAACTTAGCTCCAGCACTTACTGAGCTACAGCTTAATGTACTTTAAAGTTTTCTCGTTACTTACGTGATGAATTTTAATGCGATGCTGTGGTCCAATGGCCTGCAATATTAGACGCGCGATCAGTCCTGCACCGCTGAAAACCAGCGCTGATGGCAGTTGTGCCATAGCATTAAGCTGAGCCGGTGACTCTTTTGTGTTTCATTTAGTTTCATATTAGTTATTAAGGCAATGTATGTCATGTTCATTTAATTACACAAATATTTTTTCTATTTTATACATATGGCTAGCCCATTGTCACTTCAGCTTGCTAATTCTTAAAGCTATGTTGCTAACTTTGGTTCTCTGTCTGATATATTCGTTACGAATTCTGTCCGAGCATAGCTCTCACCATAGCTCGCTGAGCGACTTTAAACTGGGGGACCAGACCTACCGTGAGTGTCCACGTCTCAGCTCCGTAGGTCATGACGGGCAGGATGCACTGATTGAAAAGTTTCGTTTTCAAGCATCTTAAAATATGAAAATTTCATTTTAAATTATTAATAAAAATTATTCAATTTGTTTTGTTTCTTTTATTTATATTGTTAATTTTTTTTCTTTATTTTTTAATAAATAATTTAGTTCCTTACCGAACATTTATAATGAATTAATTCGTCAAACAACGATTTTTTATCTAAATAGTATGTTGTAAACTATATGTAACTGTCAGTTCCTAATTGGTAACGGTCGTCGGTCAGTCGTCCGGTATCTGGAGCCTCGGCGACTCGACCGCAGTGATAAATGGCGGGTTAGCCGGCGCCGCCGCGGGTGGGTACCTTCATTGTGCCGCAGCCCGCAGCTAACCGACTGTGCGAGCGGCCCACGATTACAGTTGATGACTGGACGCTTCTTCTGTTTACAGTTGATGAGCCGAAGGGGCATACAATCATTTATGCTTTATAAGCGTGGGTTATGTTATCAGAATATTAGCTTAACAAAGCCAATGAGAATATTAAATAAAATAGTTCTGTGTCCGATAAAATATGTTATGCACATGAAGCGTAAAACTTTTTCCAGGTTTAAAGAAGCGCAGGTGCTGCGTAGCGTGTGTACGCGATGTGGTTCTGCTCGGTTATAGGCAATGGTTAAATGAAAACCATTAGGTTATGCTGTCACTGCTAAAAACCCCCAAAACTCATATTCATCATATTCATGGATGGGTGCTGATTCTGAGAGTTTATTTTAACCGAGATTAAAATAACCTTCTCTTGACTTTGCCTAAAACAGCTCTTGTGTTTGGACCGTGTTTGAGGCTTCGTGAAAGCCTCCCGTGGGGCCGAGTCATCTTTATGAAGGCCGCAGAACTGAAGAAAAGTCATACATACTTACAGTTAAAACAAGTCTTTAAGTTTGTGGAAAAGAATAAAACGTCCTGTCGAACTATTAGTAGTGTTGTGTTAAAACGAACGATAGGCGCTTAGACCGACAATATGTAGTGGTAACTTAGTTATGTATATAAAATCTACGTAGAAATGTATATTTACTTATTCTGTAAGTAAAGTGCTAGCAGGAAATACAAGTAACAAAATAGCGGCTCAACAAATTAGTTAAAATCATACCAAACAAACTCCAATAATATCGCAAAACAGATAATCTTGCATTAAAACGAATAGGGGTGTAATTGTAGTAACAAACGGCCCATTCTGATCGGAGATAGGGCCGAAGGCTTGTGGCAAAGGAGTGATCATTTGTCACAGAAGATTAGGGCAAGGGCTGTCGAGAAGAATTTGCGGGAGGCAGAGGGCAACTCGGCAAGTCGCAGGACTTGCTTATCTGCTAGCTTTTGAAGAAGAGCTCAGGCTCAGCCGAACAAGTGTTCTTTACTTCCTAGTTGAGTAAGTGTAGGTAAAGATATCTAACGAATTTATTAGAGAATATGTATTACCTGCATATGGTATGTGGTAAGAGGTAGGCTAGTATGTACAGATTAAAGATTAACGAACCAATTTTCTTGTAAAATTAGTATTAAAACGGACCAAGACCTCACTCACGCGAGCTTGAACATGCGATGCTAAAAATACAATTGGGGTCCTGAAAATGTTAATATTTTCAGATGATTTCTATACGTATAGTTGAATTAGGCTTTGCAACTTAGTTACCTACAGATTGGCCTATGACTTTCTTTGATTATTTAATTATATTAATAGGTATATATTTATATCCGCTTCACACAGTCAGACACGAACCAGTTACATACTATTATTTATTATAATTTGTATTCAAGTATATTACTTACTATTTATAAACACAAAAAATAACACTTCTTACTCTAATTGTAAGCCTCACAGGGTCTTGTGATCATAATTGTGGTTTCGACAGAATATCAGCGCCTATCTACTTCAGATTAGTAAGGCAATCATGCTGAGTCGAGACCTTTTTGCTGCTGTAACACAGCAGTCAGTCTTTTTATCACTTTTTTTTTTCAAATTATATTCTTATGTGTGTTTTGTACTGCAGCAGCAAATAAATAAATGTCTATGTCTAATTATGGTAATTAAGATCAAATGAGACCCGTTCACACTGTTTTATGTGGTTTCTATTTATGACGAGACTTAATTATTTTATGCCCTCTAGAGAAGCAATGTTACATACGTAACTCTTCTTACCTTAAGTAGAGGCACAGTACAAGCTTGATATAAATTACCAAAGTTAGCAATGTAAGTTAAATTAATAATGACATTCATAATGGGTATCTGTAGACGGAGAGTTTCCACTTTGTTAGAACAACAATCATTTCTCTCACAATCGCTGCTAAGCTTCGCAAACTTACACAATTGTTCGCTTGAAAGGTTCCACCACGTTTCGTGAACACCTGGCCTGAGCCTTACTGCGTCGGAATACGGGCTATTGCATGTGCTGTGAATAAATAACAAGCTATGTTCGTCGATGCCGGCCGACTGAAGGGATTGGAGTATCTCTTGTGAGAAACCTTTGATGGTATTTAGAAGTTGGAGTCGTCTTTTGACTTTGAAACAAACTTAAGCTACCGCTGAGGTTTATGCTTTGCAAAGCCGCAAGTTTATTTTCTTTGGGGTCTTTGTGTTTTTTTACTCATTGTTTTATGAACATTTATTTACCTACGTACTAAGAATGGAATTGAGAATGACGTCATCTCACATGCTCATTACGGATGTAAGCGGGTTAACTACGAACCTTATTTGTGTTGGAAGAACACCAACTTTTCATCCCTTAACGAGGGACTTCTTCAAGGTGAGTGCGGTTCTAGACGCGCGCGTCCATTTCGTAAAATCTCACATGCTGTTCCACCAGATCGAATTGGAACGGAGCAGAACAGCCGGAGAGATGACTGCATTCTCTAGCGGTTAGAGAATGCAGTCATCTCTCCGGCTGTTCTGCTCCGTTCCAATTCGATCTGGTTTAATCGACAGTGGTGTTTTTATTGAGCAAGTGAGTTCTTTTCATTGCATGCACCTGCCTACTTTTATTAGGCTAGCAATGAAAATAACTCACTTGCCCAGAGACCAATATCCTTGTTAGGTACCGATATATTTTACGAACGCCATTCAGAACTTGGAAACACCACTGTCGATTAACATCTTCCAATCATCGCTTGAACGAAACAAGAAGCAACAGAGAAGAAAAGATACAGAAATGTACACAGCGCCATTGTGGTAGAAATGAAACGGGAATTGATACTGTCCATTGACAACAAGTGGCACAGATGAATGCACGCCGCCCTACGGCTGGCTGGGCGGGCGGCGCTGGGCGGATGTAGGCCAGGGTCTATTCTCAGTTGATATTGTGAGGATGCTCTTTGTGACGCGAACAATGATACATTCTCTGATTGTTGGTTTGTTAAACTAGTTTCTTTGCATGAAAAGGCACAGAGTTGTGGTGGGGACGATCTCTTTTTAGTTAAACTTCTATACATTTTTCTTCGTAAAAGGTTTAAAAACAAGAAGCCAAAGTCTTACATATGTAAAGAAATGGAACATTTCTATAATTTGAATTCTGGTGCGCTTTGTACAAAATGATTGTTAGGAAACACTTGACAGTTTGACAGCGACTTCATAAGTGTTATGTCAGAAAAGATAATGGAGGTTGTTGTTGTTAAAAATCAAGACTCGTGTACCTATTCAAATAAAATTGTTAAGTAATTTAAATGGTAAAAGAAACTTTAATTGTCGTTTCTTTGTTTTCAGGTAAGATAATTAGATATTAAGCTACCTACCTAAACAATTGTATACCTTAGTATTACTTCTTAGACTAAAATAAAAACTTTGTTTTCAGAGCAACGCAAAAGGTTTTATTTCACATCACATCGAGTAATAATTGTCTTATAAAACGACAATTCTAGTTGAGATGGAAAAGAAGATGGAAAAATTGCGATTTATCTTTCAAGTATGTTCATCTACAGATGGAAAAACAAATGTTATCTGCATAACCTCTATTGAGACGCCGGATGGCCATGTGTTTGATATCCCAGAGGAGCTACAATCGGCAAGTAAGCATAATGCCATAATGAACTCAGAAATATTCACGAAAATCAAGAACTCGCTAAAAAAAAGACACCAATCACGTAGAGTGTGGATCCCTCTGAATACTGAACTGAGAAAGATATATTTGGATGAAGGTGATAATTTACAATTTGGGGACCAGTATTTAAATGAAAACACAGGAGAAACAATGCCTTCAAACATTAATAAAAATACGGTGACAGAAAATAAAAATCTTGGGAAAACTGCGGAACGATTTTTGATTGAAAAGTTTTCAAGTAAGACGTCCAATGTCGAACAATGGTTAACTGAATTTGAGATTGAATGTGGAAGATTTGACATTTTACAGGATGAAGAAAAAATAGAGATTTTTAAACACCTATTAGAGAAACAATGTTTAGATTGGTATGCCAGCATGTTAATAAAACTGACGATAAATTCAGAATGGGTCATGTGGAAGAACAACTTCTGTGAAACATACGGAAATAAAGGTTGGTCCCAAATCAAATACGCATTTACGTTTAAATATCAATCTGGATCGTTACTAGAATATGCCACAAAAAAGGAAAGACTGTTGTTAGAAGTCAATAAGCAAACAGACAACCAAACAATGATAAATCTTATTGTGATGGGATTACCAGATTATATAATTGATAGAATTGATAGAGAATCAGTAAAATCAACCGCAGGTCTCTACAATGAAATTGGAAAATATGAACATTATGCAAACAAAAGGAATTCCAGTAAAACTAAAAATATTAGCAACAATGGATATAAAGAGAAACCTGATAAAATAAAACCTTGTCAAATCTGTGAAAATTTAAATAAAGGGACTCGCTTTCATCCGGAAGACAAATGCTGGTATAGGCAAACAAAAGATAATGATCACAAAAGAACGATTAATACGAGAAATGTTAACAACTCAGTGATAGATGTTGAACTTAATCATAGTAATACAAAAAACGAATAGTAACACCATTAATTAAAGTCAAACTCATATTGAACGAACAATTAGAAATATTTGGAATTTACGATTCAGGTTCTAATGTTTCTGTAATTAATTCCAAATTAATAAAAGTAAAAGACAATGGAGAGGAAGATATAAATAATGATAATTTAATAACAATTAATGGTGTTAAAAAGACAAGTGGTTTGGCAAGAATTAAGATAAAAATCTTTGATTTAGAAAAAATAACGGATGTCTACATTATTAACGGAGAAGAGTTTAAATATGATTTTCTTATCGGGCTGGACATCATAAAACAATTTAAACTAGTTCAAGACCAAAATTTAAACATCTCTCAAGGAAGAGAGAAAATAACTATAGAAGAGGATATAAAACAGAAACATAAAAATACTACTAAGGAAGGTAGAGATATGAAAAATCCTTGTATGGTGAATTTTAATGAGCACATAAAGGAAGAAGATTTTGTATTAAACATGGAAAATTTAAATGACCAAGAAAAGGCAGAAATAAATAACTTGATTGATAGATATAAATCAATCTTTGCTAAAGACAAATATGACATTGGGACAGTCAGAGAGTATGAAGCCCGGATCGACTTACTTATGGATAAATACTGCTGCAAGAGGCCATATAGGTGTTCCAGTACAGATAAAAAAGAAATAGAGGTACAAATAGCAAAGTTACTTGAGAAAAAACTTATAGAACAATCATATAGTCCATTTGCAGCACCCGTAACATTGGCCTTTAAAAAAGAAGACAATAAAAAATCTAGACTTTGCATAGATTTCAGAGATCTCAATAAAATAGTGGTACCCCAAGCGCAGCCATTCCCATTGATTGATGACCTGGTGATAAGGACAAGAAACTCAAAATATTTCACAACATTAGACATCAATTCTGCGTTCTGGTCTATACCACTAAGAATTGAAGATAGGAATAAAACTGCCTTTGTAACGCAAGAGGGAGGGCATTACCAGTGGACATGTTTACCATTTGGTCTTAAGACATCACCAGCTATTTTTCAAAGGATTCTTAGTAATATATTAAGGAAGTATAAACTTAACGATTTTGCAGTTAACTACATAGATGATATCCTTATATTTTCGAGTACCTTTTCTGAGCATATAAATCATATAACACAATTACTGGAAGCTATAAAAAAGGAAGGTTTTCGAGTAAAGTTTACAAAATGCACATTTGCTTCAGATTCAGTAAAATATCTGGGTCATATAATTCAAAACAATACAGTACGTCCAGTAAGAGATAATTTAATTTCAATAAAAGATTTCCCTACACCAAAAACTCAGAAAAATATAAGGCAATTTCTGGGGAAAATTAATTTTTACCATGAATATATACCAAGAATTGCGATAATTTTAGAACCCCTTCATAAACTACTCAGGAAAAATCAGAAATTTATTTGGTCTGCAGATTGTCAAAAGTCTTTCGATGAAATAAAAAACCTACTATGCTCACAGCCAATCTTAGCAATTCTTGATCAGGATTTGCCAATTAATATCCACACAGATGCATCTCTGGAAGGTATTGGAGCAATACTAAAGCAAATACAGTTAGATGGAAGAGAAAAACCAGTTGCATACTTTTCAAAAAAACTCAATGAGTCCCAAAAGAAAAAAAAAGCAATTTACCTGGAATGTTTAGCCATCAAAGAAGCAATAAGGTACTGGCAATACTGGCTAATAGGTAAATCATTCACAGTATATTCTGATCATAAACCATTGGAAAACCTAAATATTAAATCAAGAACAGATGAAGAACTAGGGGACTTAACGTATTACTTGTCACAATATGATTTTAAAATAAAATATGCTCCTGGAAAGGACAATTTAGAAGCAGATTGTTTAAGTAGGAATCCAGTATTAGAAGCAAGTCAGGACACAGATGAACAATTAAAAATTGTTAATATTATAAGCTTGGATGATATTGTTTTAGACCAAGAAAAAAATGAAAATATACAAACTAATAAAACAAAATTAATATCACGAGACAATATTTACTTTAAAAAGGAAAGAAAACACGAGAAAATTATTTTATCTGAAGAATTAAGTAAAAATCTTATCAAAGATATACATGAAAACATGTTTCATTTAGGTGTGAAACAAATGCAAAGGGAGATTAGCTCATTATATACAGCTAAAAATTTAACAAAAAATATTGAAAAACACTGTAGAAGTTGTGAAATATGTATAAAAAATAAAACAAGAGGACAAGGAAAATATGGTTTAATGTCACACTTGGGTCCGGCAACAAAACCTTTTGATATAGTTTCAATAGACACAATTGGAGGATTTGGAGGAACACGATCAACGAAAAGATATCTACACCTATTAGTGGATCATTTTACAAGATATGCTTACATTGTGACTTCAAAAACACAGAGTGCAAATGATTTTGTTAAACTTATCAATAAGGTAACACAACATCATGATATTAGTATGCTTCTTACAGATCAATACCCCGGAATCAACTCGAAGGAATTCAAAAAGTTTTTAAATGATAATTCAATTCTAATGATCTTTACTGCAGTAAATGCCCCTTTTTCAAACGGTCTGAATGAGCGATTAAATCAAACACTTGTAAACAAAATCAGATGTAAAATAAACGAAAAATTTAATAAAAAGGCATGGACAACAATTGCTCATGAGTGTGTAGATAAGTATAATAACACAGAGCATTCTGCTATAGGATTTGCACCCAAATACCTGCTGGATGGTACCAATGTTGCATTATTGCCAAATGAATTAAAAAAAGATAAATCTAAAATTGATTGGATAAAAGATAGAAAAACAGCTTTTGAAAATTCGATAAAATCGCACAACTACAACAAACTATTATTTGATAAAAACAGAACACAGTATCATTTCAAAAAAGGAGATATGGTATATGTTGAGAACGGAAACAAGCTAAACAGAAAGAAACTAGATGAGCTAAAAATTGGCCCATTTGAAATAATTGAAAAAATATCAAACTCTATTTATAAAATAGATACAGGACATAAGAAGCCAGAATCAAATCTATTTCATATCACAAAACTCATACCGAGTCCCATGTGAAAATTTGTAAGAAAATTTTCTTATTCGATGGGGGGAGATGTAAAGAAATGGAACATTTCTATAATTTGAATTCTGGTGCGCTTTGTACAAAATGATTGTTAGGAAACACTTGACAGTTTGACAGCGACTTCATAAGTGTTATGTCAGAAAAGATAATGGAGGTTGTTGTTGTTAAAAATCAAGACTCGTGTACCTATTCAAATAAAATTGTTAAGTAATTTAAATGGTAAAAGAAACTTTAATTGTCGTTTCTTTGTTTTCAGGTAAGATAATTAGATATTAAGCTACCTACCTAAACAATTGTATACCTTAGTATTACTTCTTAGACTAAAATAAAAACTTTGTTTTCAGAGCAACGCAAAAGGTTTTATTTCACATCACATCGAGTAATAATTGTCTTATACATATTTAAATATTTCCTATTGATCGGATGTGCTTGGGCACACAGTAAACGACCAATAAACAAGAGATGAACAAACGGATGCGCGCCCGGTCAAGCCGGAACAACCGTCCGAGCCGCTCTGTTGCCAAGGAATGGAATCCACTGGGTCTATGAGAACCTGCTTACTTGCGCCAGTCGAACAGCAATGAACACACACTTGAAATTTTATGATCATTAGGGTAAAATCAGGATAGTTGCCTCAGTGGGATACTTGCCGCGGTTTTGAAAACGCTATGTTAGAGATGTCAGTGGCATTAGCGCTCTACTATAATTGTAAGCGCCCCTCCCGGCGACCTCATGGCCATGTGAACCGTCAGCCTCGGCGCACGCATTTCGTCAGTACGAGCAAATATCTTCCGCGGCGAAACTTCGACGTGCGTTGTAATTATATTGGTATGTAATCTCTATTGAATATTTTTATTACTGTTTGTTGGTTCAGTCAACTTATTAATTCTTTGCATGTATTAGGGTTTAAATTACATTGTTTATTATGTTTTATTGTTCAATAGTTTGTATTTATTTTGCAAATAAAAAGGGCAAGTATCCGTATCAAAAAGGATAGTCGCCCTAGTTACTTTTACGGATAGTCGCCTTAGGGCAACTATCCCCAACCATGAATTCTTTAATTAGCGAAGTATTTTTTTTTTATCTTTGTGTTTTTAGGGTTTAGTTCGGGCACGAAACCCTTATGGTCTCGCTATGTCCGTCCTTTTTTAAGGTTCCGTATTTACGCAAAGGGTGAAAACGGGACCCTATTAATATAATTTCCTCTTGAATACATATCTCAGCAACTACTGAAGCATTTAGTTTGTCGTAAACATTAAATTTATTGTAGTAAACATTAAATTTTGAAAGCGACTTTAAGGTAAAATGGGGTATCAAAATATTTTGATACCCCATTTGACCTTATAAGTCTCTTCTAAAATTTTTACATAACAATTTGTATCGAAAATTTTCATTTCTCGTTTTTTGTAAAAAAAATACAAACTAATAACTAATGTTATTTAATGTACAAGACATTTCAAAACAGTTTTGGAAAAATTTCTAGTTTTCATAATTTTTGTAATATAATTTGTAAAAAATCTGAAAATACATCTGTCTGAAATGTAAATCCTCTGCCAAAAGTTTGGGTACACTTGTATTTTTTTTTGTCACCAACTAAATATTTCATTAGTGCACATTGCCTGTAGTTTTGCTTGACATGACTATAACTTAGCTTACATGAAATAAATATGTACTTACCTCATAAAAATGCATTCATTCTAGGTGAACAAAATGCCTCGCAAGTATCGGCGTAAACCAGGCGTGGTGCCGCGCCAAATAAGCTGGACAGAAGATAGTTTAGCACTTGCGTTCAAAGAGTTGGATGAACAACGCGTTCGACATTACCCCAACATACCAATTTATGTTTTTATAGTTTTCAAGAATAAAACTTAATAATAATTGATAATATTGATTAGTACTTAATAAAAGATTGTAGTATTATAATAAAGACTGATTACTTTAACTTATATAAATTTGTTTTTATTTACAAAATCTTAAGTGCGGGCATCTATCCCCACACGAGGCAAGTATCCTCCGAAGCATTTTTATCGTTAGGCTACTATCCGCTAGAGTAGGCAACTATCCCATTTTTGAGAGGTTAAATAAAACAGGATTTACTGAAAACCATTATTAATTATTTTAAAAAAAATAGGCTTATATAATAGGTCAAAGACCAATATATTGATATACATCTTGCATTATTCTAAATAAGTACATATTTTTTCGTAAAAGAGCTTTTTTGAAAAGTGGGGCAACTATCCTGATTTTACTTAGTCATGCAACCGAGCTTTACCTTCTGGATATGAGATTTCTTTAGCTTTTCCAAGGGCTTTGACCACAAAGCAGAGCCGAGTCCAGCAGTAGACTAGGATAAGAACCATCTTATCCTAGTCTACTGCTGGACTCGGCTCTGCTTCCTATCATGCATGACCGACCGCCATATACATATACATAGTCTTCAGCTTGCCTCTCCAATATCTGTCTGTGAGTTTAGCTGATGGTTATCCCACGTTACACAGTGCGCCCTACACTATGATTGTCGTCCTAGCGTGACTAGGGTTCAGGTAAAGCAGTGCAACCATCGATCACTTGCGATTCCATCTATCTTCACTATCACGACATGCCGTCGCCGCCGCCACGCTGCGACTTACTGCATTACTGCTTATGATGCCCCGAAGGCACATTAAAGGATTATTTTATTTTCTGCTCTTTACCGCCATTAAAACCGTCTTAAACCCGCTAAATCCTTTAGTGGTTCCTCGTCGTTGAGTAAGAAAAATGAACTGCCCACATTCTGACATTGTAGGTACTATTTGTTTTAGTCAGCGGTGAATGTTGCGTGTTAGTACTACACAGAGTTGTGATGGAGATTTACGACAAACACGTATTGTACTGTTCAACTATTGTAAATATCAACAGTTTACGCGGACACACTTTCACTTTTTTTTTCTTTGTCTAGTGTAAACTGACAGCTAGTGTTTCTCAGTAAATATATCTCAGCTGGTACATACTACATTAGTTTTGGCATCAAGAAGTAACAAACATCCATCCATCAATTCTTCTAAAGATCAAACTTTCGCATATAGGTACATATATAATTTAATTTGTTACTAAATTTAATTCATTTATCGATTTGAATAATTCAACGTGTATTATAAGGATTTTAATGAAAATTTGATTTTACCAATAAATTGTATTTCTGTATCTCAGCTAGTATCTACTACCTACTGATGATGGATGAAAAGCTAACATGTAGCCAGTCGGCAGACACTCCTCAACTTCCGATCCATGGTCGGACCGTGGCAGGATCGTGTATTAGATCGCATCACGCACGTGGAGATACTTATTGTTTATCTAAAAAAACTTCTTTTACATTGCCATTTACTTCCAAGTCGAAAGGAACGGCAGGGTTTTCCTGTTCACCCACTTAGCTCCAAGCTACGCAGAACTTGTGTTATGGATACTAGATGACTGATAATACATACATAATACAATAAACAGATATTTTGATAATACATAGATAACGACCAGAACACCCGTAACGAATCTCTGCAGATCGTACAAACATTGTTCCGAAGCGAGTATCGATCCTGCAACCTTCTGCATCGTAGGCAGACCATCGCCCGCCGCTCCACACATTCATAGAAATAGACCTAAGTAAACTAAGTGAGAGAGGGTTTTGTGGACAACTTCGTCGCGTCAGTCGCTCGCTTCGCTCTCATCGTGATGTCCACATTAGTCTTCTTATATGATAGATAGTCTGGTTATGGATCAGACATCAAACGTTTTGTCTCCAAATGAATTCGCCACAGTAACTGGTGAGGCGCACCAAACCAACGTCGTCTGAAGTAGCTGAGCCGCCCGACGAGGGGCGGAACGGATCCTAATAGAGATACGATACGCGTTGAACGCCCTTGTGCGTCCGGTTATTAGATTCCTGCACCATGTTTGCTGCAATATCGGCAGAAGATTGGCGTGTCCTCCGCAGACAGGCTCGGCTACGGAATTGCAAGCGGTGGTGATTTGATGGATGCTGCCTTGAGGGTAGGCTTTAGACGATTAACTTGGCAATAACCCCCAAAGTTAACAAAATGTAGGCTTTAGAAGATTAACTTGGCAATAACCCCCAAAGTTAACAAAATGTAGGCTTTAGAAGATTAACTTGGCAATAACCCCCAAAGTTAACAAAATGTAGGCTTTAGAAGATTAACTTGGCAATAACCCCCAAAGTTAACAAAATGTAGGCTTTAGAAGATTAACTTGGCAATAACCCCCAAAGTTAACAAAATGTAGGCTTTAGAAGATTAACTTTCTATTATATCTCCCTACTGACATATACCATCTCCTAGGGTTACAAAAAAAACCTGTTATGATGTTATACTGTCTTCTTAATAAATAAAAATAAAACTTGGCAATAACTCCTAAAGTTAACAAAATAACGTCTGGATCCAACAAAGTCAGCTTTGAATTTGAAAGTTCACGCGGACTCCAGTCAAGGTTTACGTTCAAAGAGAATATTTACTAAAGGGTTTACAAATATTGCACATAAAAGGGAAACTATTATTCAGTAAGCAATGAAATAAGTTCCCAAAAATTTTCGACTTCGGCGGGACTCTATTATTCAGTAGCTTAATTATAAGCTTGGTACCTTCGTCTCTCGTGTGTTAATTACATTTGTATGGAGGTTCTCGTGTCTGTTGTATCGAGACAATAACTCAAACACAAAGGACTCTTGTACATTATTGTATCAAGGTCCACACCGTAACCCACGTTGTTAAATACACGAAGCTCGTCCGCACTCGCAGAGATGTGTTTACCCAGTTATGAACACAACAGAGTCTTTGAACAAGTTTCAAGTCAGAAAGCTCTTTGACTTTGTTTCAAATAACATGACACAGTTCATAATCATGATATCGTAGAGGTAATTGAATCTCTTTGTAAGTAGCGTACGCAGGTAGCTGACTGTAACATTCACAAAATAAATAGATAAAATAATTTTTACTGAAGAAAATGCGTCATCTTATAAAACAATCATCTTTTCCCTCTAATCAATAGGCATTTATTCGTTCATACATCCAACCACAGCTAGTTCCCCCTCAGTTTATGAGTGAGCATGAACAAAGAAGCAGATAGTATTCCCCAGTCGTAAGTACCTGGCGGGGAACAGAGGGCCTGAAGGTCTGCAGCACAATAGCACGTCCCCGGAATTATAGCGATGTGGGCCGTACTTTAACAAGAGGACCTCCCTGGGAATAATTCCTACATCCGTGGCTGGTTGGGAAGTTTGGTAATTGTGAGAGTAAGTGCGGGTAAAACCGTTTAATAGTCACTCGTCCTGTTAACTTCAAGTCCTGTTGTCTAATGAACGACACAACTTGCTCTGAGCTAAACAAATTCATTGATGGATTTACTATGTTCCCCTACCTATAAGATAAAAACCCTAAGTTTTGTTGCAAAAAGGTGTTACCTACCTACAGTTATATCGCGTGTCTAACTCCTGGACAACAAAAGTTACCCTTCTAGACTAAATTATACAGCTTTAGGTTAAGTAAATTTGAGCCCTTAGGAGCAACAAATAATGCTGCGCAATAAAACCACTTGTCTTCTATGACTTTGTAAATACATAATACCAAGGTCAATGTGCACTTCATTATGTATCAAGCTTTCCCCCTGACATTCATATGTAGGTTCTTGTTACTTTGACACTTTTCAATTAGCATATGTCTGTCCCGGGATACCGTTCAACATATGTCTGTCTCGGGATACCGTTCAGCATATGTCTGTCCCGGGATACCGTTCAGCATATGTCTGTCCCGGGATACTATTCAGCCGTTTAGCCTTGAAAAGGTGACAGACCAACAGACAGAGTTACTTTCGAATTAGTAATATTATAATATGAATGAATATCTCTCTTGCATTTCATGAAATATCAAATATACTTGTAAGATATAATAGAGAATTGAATAAGCTGAAATCCAGCTATTCAGTAGCGCGGTCGAGCGCAACTAATTCTCTTTTTCATTCGCTGCCGAAGGAACCTATTTATTCCTGTAATGCGACGCAAGTACCTAGTGGGTGCTAGTGGGACGCATTCACGTTTATTTCACTCCCAGTTAGTTCCTTGGGTGACATTGTTTGGCAAGTTTTTCGTATTTATTGACGCAAAGGGCAGTTGATATATCTTCATTCGACATAATCTTGTGACCCCCTGCGACTGACGTGCTAGTCCAACGGACACCGCAAAATCGAAATTGTTTGGGACGTTATTAAATTTTCGTTATGCTTATTGAATATAAACTGTGATATATACATAAGACAAATATGTATATATTTTTTTCAAAATACCTTCTTACTTGTAGTAGAAAGATGTAAAAAGAAACATCATGGTTTCATTTCACCTTTCCGGTTTATTTCGAAATGTGATTTTCCGTCGTTACACGGCGAGTTCCATTCCCATTTACTCCTCGTTTTGTAGATAAATGTGACAGCAAAAATCTTTTACAATATTATCTTGGGCGTCGATGCCGGTTATACTAGCCGTATTACAATACAATACAATACAATTACTAGGTTAGTGAGTATTCTAACAAAAAGTTGTGTATTTATTGTAAGAAATTTTATCTCAGACTCTTACGCAAATCAGATTTAGAATGAATTGAAGTATGAGGGGACACACGTCATGCACTAGAGACACATGCATGGTGACCGAACTTATCAACGGTTTCACCGCACTGGCAACGGTGTGGCACTAGGAAAGGAGAACCTAAAGGCAAAGAGGTAGCCAGCCGAAATGAATTATTGTCTAAAAGGGTACCTAAACTTTTGGAAGGCAAAACATATAACCAAAGTCCTGATTCCCACTCGGAAACGGCGAGAGACGAGCGCGTTCTGATGAGCTGATAGAATATGGTTTTTCTGTACCAACTCACATAGCGGCTCATCCCACGCTCATCCAACTTTGAGCAGATTAGTGTCAGGACAGGCTATTTTCCAAAACTTTAATGATACATCGAAATCTGTTAATTGACAATTTCGTGAACATTTATCCAGAATGTTATGAATAAAATTGTACCATGAACAAAAAAGCTGGAGGTGAAAAAAGAACATAAAATTACGGCCCGTAAGTCGTAATTTTTAACAGTTTTGACTGTTGAAAATCATCATCATCATGACAGTCATAACTGTCATTAATCCCTACTTAATAAGAATACAATATATACTATACAAATAATTTGACGTGTTTTATGAATCTATATACCGACTTAAAAAAGCAATAACTAAACAGGGAAAATGGATGTAGGAACACTTCGATAGCGCAATAAATATTTTCAAGTGGCGACATCTAGTTAAAATTCGATGCTAAATTATTTAGATGTGATGCGTGATGGATTACACATAGATAAATCTAGGAATTGAAATACCAGTTCATGCCCGTTTCCATGGTAATCATTTGTTACCAGACATGTGAACATTACCATGAATTATATTTTAGATACGTTATGCTGTATAACGTATCTAAAATATAATTCATGCATATCTATTAAGAATTGGCAAAGTCACCTAAGTTGTTGTTGCTAGTCGTGATTTTTTAAAAGTATTATGAAGTTTTTTTTGCTTGACGGGATAAATACTAATCCCTCGGGAATATAACTTTATGAGACCAATTCGGGATCATTTTTCATAAATACGGTATTGAAAATGATCCCGAATTATTTTATTTCTTTTCTTATTCTTTTTTTTTAATTGGTTCATAATAAACGCTGAAATTGATAAAAATACAAATAAAAAATACATACAAGCGAACCTCCTTCTGAAGTAAAAAATAAGAGCTCTGATTATCTAGTACCACATTTGAGAAATATTTCAAAGAGTTCCTATACAGTTCATACCCCAATGAGCTACTGAAAAAAGACTTGAAGCCATTACAATCCAAGCAGGTGAGAGTGATACACAAATGATTCACACGAAGCTATTAAGCTGTACAATGTTTGCGCTTAGCGCTTTACCGAGCGCTGCAGCGCTGACTACATCGCTGAATTCATTCCTGTGCTGCTAAATGCGCTGTTAATCTACACATTTCAATGAGTTAATCCGATTATTACCATTCAACGAGCAAGAATCTATTGAGAATTTCAGTGTGGTTAAATAAGGATTGTGCTTGTAAATTAATGTTCTAAGAAATCAAAAAGCTTCAAAAAGGTTTCAAAAACATCGAATTCTTTTCAAAGTTATTCTGCAATCTGAACTTAACTAGCGTTTTTCAATCGCATTCACATTAAAAACTAGTTCAGCTTCGTCGGCGTTTCGATCGGAAGCTCGAAAAAATCAAACGCGAGTATCGAATTGTAATTCCAGCGAGTCTCGCCAAAGGACGTACCCGAGCTCCGCCAGCGCCAGTGAGCTCGTGGCCTACGTAGCTTCACCCAGCGAGTCTCGCCAAAGGACGTACCCGAGCTCCGCGCTCCGCCAGCGCCAGTGAGCTCGTGGCGTACGTAGCTTCATCCAGCGTTATTGCGAATACCTGCGCTGGTATTGCGTTCCGTTGCAGTGAATCTTTTAAATTACCTCCTACCTTATCAATCGGTTCGGAACTTTCGAGATTCAGTGCGTTTAATTTCAAACGGCTCGTTATAAAAGACATTTTACTAAATGTAAAGTGAAGTAATAGAAAACATCTGAATAGGAAGATTCGGGCGGCTCATAGACGGTAACTTTGTTTGTTTAGGACTCAAAATTCCGAAACTTGGTCACTTCTGCTGCTGGATTTCTGAAAGTACGGTTATTAAACTTCCACGACATTTCATGACTCCAGTTTAAATTGGAAACTTCATGCCAAAGAAAAGTAAAACTTTGTTATGTTTTCAGTTGGGAATCTAAATTATATTTTACCTTTTGAATGTTAAGAAAGCCTTCCGAATGGGAAATACAATAATAACCATACGTACTGTACAGGCTGTATCAATAGTAAAGGACCAAACATTCAGAGGGAAACATATTATTTCGAATTTCCAAGTTTTAGTTTTCGAAAAAAAATGAAATAAAGACAAAACGATCACTACGACTACGACTGGACAAAATAACTGATGCATGTGCTATAATATTATAGACCGAATAAAAACGCATTTGTGGTACCACAAGGCATTAAGCACATGCATCAGTCTAGCTAGTGGTAATTTCATTTCTATTTATTTCTTCAAAAATAATAGTTGACTTTTTTAATATTTTGTGTTGTGTCATCGAATCTGAACTCTCCATAAAGTTTGGTTCTTCATTTTTGTTACATCCGACATAATATATAGTAATTCTGTGACCATACCTCTCCTACAGGGTGTAGAAATAAAAATAAGTACTTTCATTTGAAAAATGCCTGTATTAAAATTAAAATAAATATCTAGTTGATCGTTTAGTTTCGCATCATGTTGTCGACTGACATGAGCATGACGTCTTTGTAAGACCTGCGCACGAGCATGTCTGTGTCCAAGCACGTGAGGTCATCGCGCTTCATGATCATGTCAGATGTGTCCACGTCCTTGACGGTGTTGGATGTGTCCATGTCCTTGCGGTACACCAGTACGTCGCAGAACCTCATGTTGGTGGTGTGGAAGCGGGTCAGCTTGATCTTGCGGTCGAAGGGGAAGCCGAGAGGCATTGTGTCGATGCAAGAGGCCCAGCGGCAGGCGCGGCGCTGACGCATCGTGTCGATGTCCACACTGGGGAGAAGGAGGCCGGTGCGGACTGGGGTCACGATGACGAACAGCTGCAGTGGCATGCCGCCGCGGCGACCCAGAGGCAGCAGCAGACGGTGAGGGAACCCGCGCCTAGTCTTGTACCACCAGTTCTCAACGGTTCTCATGCCTGATCCGGCGGTGTCCATATCGCGGTTCAAGATGGAGCGGGTCCACGGCCTCTCTTCGATGACTCCGTGCATCTCCATCGAGTCGCGCACGATGGTGTTTTTACCGGTGTCCAGTTTGTGGATGAAGCTGTCGATCTCAACCATATCCATGCGTTTGTCGTTGACGGACAGCAGGCGGCCCATGCAGTCGTACTTCGGTCCGAGGAAGATGCGCACGACGGCGTCCACGGCCTTGTCGGAAACGACGTCGACAGATACCTTGAAGGGGTGGTGGTTGAGGCGGCGCATGCGGGCGACCATCACCATGTCGGAGCGCTTCTTTTGCATCTCGCTCTTGTCGAGGTACATCGCGTTAGTGATGTCGATGTCGTACTCGTCCATGAAAGTGACCAGTTTGTCGGTGCTGATGTGTTCCACCTTGACGCCGGGGAAGTCGAGCTCCTCGCGTGTGTAGGCGGGCAGCGTCTTTTTGAACAGGTCAAAAGTATCGGTGACGCGCTTCATCACCATCCAGAAAACAGGGTCGCGCAGACACGTGCAATATGTATCCAGGGCGGTAGGCACGTATGTGTATCTGTAAAAAGAAAAAAACTTTAGGAAAGATAAATACATTTTAACGAAAGGAAAGACTTACAAATTGATTGATAGTTATCGTAAATGAAAATAAAATTAACAATACGTACTTGTTCCTGTTGTACACGCCATATCCAAGGAGTTTGCGAAGCAGGTTAGTGATGAGCAAGACCTTGGCGTCGTCCCTCATGACTCCGATTCCACCGAGGACCATGCGGGCCAGATTCTCAATATCTTCAGGCTTCTTCAGGTTAATGAGGGTTCCGTCGCGCTACAGATACAAACATAGCATTATTACGTGACTACTTAAATTGAAAATTGATTGAAGATACACTATTAAAATTAGTATAAAATACCCACAAGTTCAATTCTGCCAGTAAGGATGCCGTTGCGGATAAGCCTCTCAACGTCGTCCAACTGGCGCTTGTACTTGATGTTATCGTGGTTGACGATGATGGTGTTCTTGTGACGGACGGGCATCTCGTCTCCGGTGTGCATGCGTATCTTGGGCCAGTAGCCGACCTTCAGGGTCTCAGAGAGCGTGAGTGGTTTGATGTCGCACATGCCACGCGACAGGCGCTCCAGGCGGTGTCTTGCTAGCAGCTGCATGTTGGCGTACATGAGGATTTCTCCACGGCGTTCCTTGTTTAGGTTGTAAACGTCGTCGGTCATCCAGAAAGGATAGTTCATGTGCAGATAGTACATGTAAGTGTTAAGGTCAACATCTTCCGTAAAGTAGCTGATTCTGTCGGACTCGGTAAGTGCACGACGTACGCCCTTGCGCCAGTCGATGACGCAAAGATTCTTGTCAGTGACCTTGATGCCATAGTAGTCCATGAGGATGGGGTCGGTGACCGCTTTCGTCATCTTCATCATCATAGCTTTGTTGATGACGTGGCTGTCGACGAAGAAGTAGGGGTAGATTTCATAGGGCGCGGGGATGGTGATGCCGACGCAGTCCATGCGGTGGAAGCAGGCGCAAGTCAGGGCATAGACGAACATGCCTCCGTTGATGCGCTCGCGGAGCCAGCACGCGGTCTTGAGGAAAGTGTCAAAGTCCTTGGCGAAGTAAAGGATCTTGAAGCACTTGATAGCCTGGTCCAGGTGCAGCTCGTCTGTGTGGACGAACACCTCGCCTCGCGGTAGCATGCCCAGCTTGAATGTAGCGATGAACTTCTTGACGACGTCAACCTTCTGCAATCACACAATAAAGTAATTACCAGACTGAAACCGTTAAAAGGACTTGTGGTATTAAGAATTATGTTTTTTCTGTTTCTAGTATGGAATATATGCCTGCCCCGCCCTGTCGTGGACTTAGTATAGTGTAGTGATATTGAGCCAAACAGAGACTCACTATTATTATCGACATAGATGTTTGTTTCGAACGGAAGGCCAGACAGACGGCGTAGGTTTAGCAATAAGTTATATTGGCGCTCTTGGGTACAACCTAAAACTGCACAAAAATATGAAGTGTAGTGGTAAGTACCAGGTATTTGTCGACGTTGTCTTCGAGGCGGTACTCGCGCGCCACCTCGCGGATGTCCTCGTACATGGTCGGCTGGAGGATGTGGTTCAGCAGCTTCAGGATGCATAGCTCCTTGGTCTTCACATCAACGTTCACTGCAAATACATTGCTAGTCAGAAAAGTTCTAGGGAACAATTTATTTGATTGAAACCAGTCTCATCCTTACACCCGAGGGTGTACTTAGAGATCAGCTACTACTGACCATACTATAATAATGCGGGAATAACTCTATCATAAAATCTTAGATCAGTCTTTTGTAAAACAAGATTCGTCAAGTGCGAGTGTAACTCGCGCGCCGAGGGTTTCAAACATTTGCCAATTATTTGGACAATCGATTTTCCGTCTTTTTTCGAATGGCAATATTTTGAAAAGTAACGTAGTAAAACCTACAGCAATTTCGAAAACTGTTTTAAAATTTACAAAACAATGCCTTTCATTTGATAAACCAATAGGTAGATAAGATAGCCCCCTTTCGATAAAAAATATCCCTCTTTTCGATCATTCTCAATATGTTTTTTTTTTTTCAAAAATGGTCATTTTTACAGACTTCTCTATATTTTCCTGTAAAATATAGATTCCTATCTACAAACGCCTAATACATTGTACATGGATCGGTCATCAATCTTAGGAGATAGGAGGGGGGAGAATGGTCAATTTTTCGACCTTTTTTGAAATATCTCAAAAAGTATGAAACTTACAGAAATTTCAAAAAGTATTTTGAAATGGTCAAAACGATACCTTACATTTGATACCCTACATGGGTAGGTACCACCCTTTTGAAAAAAACATCACCCTCTTTTTGACCATTTTTCAAAACTTATTACAGACTTCTCTATATTTTTTAAAAATACTTCAAGGGAACACACTACGATTTTAGGAAGTCTATTGAGTACTTTGTTTGATAAGTAAGAGAAACCTTACCCATGGATCCCTTGCCGATGACAACGTTGATGAGGTTGTCATCCTTGATGACGGTGGCCGTGGCCGCGACCAAACACGCCGCTACCAGTAATAGCTTCATGATGACCTGTGCAGCTCTGCCGCCAGACTGTGCTTTCCTCTGCTTTCTCCCCAGCTTATATACCAGACCGTGGCACAGGTCATGTGTTTGTTTTCCCAGATGCAGTGATAGTCAGTATGGCAGCTTTATCTGTTGCTGGGGGTACAGATGATGCATCAGTTTGTATATGTAAGTTCAGCTATCTGTACAGATTATGGAGCAGTTAGTATTGTTAGGATGTTCACCGTTGAATTGTTATCGGAGGGGTTGAAAGCGATAACCTCGAAATTAATTGTTGTCCTCCAAAGGTGTGCGTTAACAATCTACGTTTTCTACAATGTAGAGAGA
Organism: Eupithecia vulgata; assembly: GCA_946478455.1. Lineage (NCBI taxonomy): Eukaryota > Metazoa > Arthropoda > Insecta > Lepidoptera > Geometridae > Eupithecia > Eupithecia vulgata. The sequence goes on along the minus strand of OX297869.1, from coordinate 864,686 downwards.
TAGAGAGATACTCTGATCTTTAATTTGGGTTTGAATATTAATAGTCTCGATTATATTTCGTTTAAACTTCGATCAAACCTGCGAATCGAACACCCGGGACATGAAGCGGGGGTCTCAGCCGCGGGGCGGATGCTGCAATCACTTCTCAATGGGGCCTTACACATCTCCGTGTCCGAGACGCGGGAACTTTTTAGTGCAAAAATTCCGGGTTGTTTACGCTCCCGCTTCGCGTCACGCACACTTTTCAAAGCAGCTTAATCGGCCTAATAGACTGCTTTCGGAATTAAGCATTGATTATACCTATGTTGTAAAAACTGGCGCCTTAAGTAGGTTCAGAGAGCGTGTACTACAGGGCACCAGGGGTCCACTCTATTAAACTGCACAATCAACTGCAGCAATATCATAAATGTTAAAACCTCGCCCACAATATGGTTTTATTCATGGAAAAAACTGAAGTCTCCTATCCTGTCTCAATATTGAAAATTTATTATATTTTTTAATGCCGACGGCGGCCGCCCAATGGATATAAATGAGTGCCCTGGATTGATCCGCCCTGTAATATTCATGCTGTGAACCAATTTAGGGTTCATGTTATTAATGATTCAGCGGCCGAGCTGAACCTTTCAAACTGGTGTGAGAATAGTTGAGGTCAGAACGGAATCAGTATTCAAGCGAGGGATGATGTCGATGGGTCGAGTTATTTCATCATTATATTCTTAGGAATCACCTTAGATAATAAACTTCAATGGGGCCCACACATAGATAAGCTATCGAAGAGACTTAGTTCTGCAGCGTATGCAGTCAAAAAAATCCGTCATCTTGCAGACGTGGATACATCCAGACTTGTTTATTTCAGCTACTTCCACAGTATTATGTCTTATGGTATACTGCTGTGGGGGAACGCTGCAGATATTAACACCGTATTTGTGCTGCAGAAGAGGGCTGTTCGTGCAATCTATAATATGGGTCCCAGAGAATCCCTGCGTGATAAATTTAAAGAAATTAACATAATGACAGTTCCCTGTCAATATATTTATGAAAACTTGTTGTATACTCATAAAAATATCAAAACCTTTCCTAAAAATAGCGATATACATAATATAAATACTAGAAATAAACATAAACTTGCTGTGCCCACAACTAGGCTTCACAAAATTAATGTATCTTTTAAAGGGCAATGTATACGCTTCTACAACAAAATTCCTAGTGAGTTGCAAAATCTATCAATAAATAAATTCAAACAAATTGTTAAAACCTTTCTGTGCAAAAGGGCTTACTACAAAATATCAGATTATCTACAAGATAAAAAAGCTTGGGACGGGTTTTGCTCCAACTCGAAAAATAACAACTAACAGGCTAAAGGTTTCTTCATCGCTTCTTTACTTTAGTCTACATACCGAAGTGACCGAAATCAAAAATATCACTTTATTTCCGTGTCAATGTTTTATTTTAAGAATTTGACCTTTTCTAAGTGTACATTTTTGTATTTATGGAAATAAAGACTTTTTGATTTTGATTTTGATCATTGTCACCCTTAGACAATTTAACCCGCTGTTTGTCACCTTATACGATATCAACAAGTTATAAAAAAGGTAACATGTAATAAAAAACAATACCTAAGTGAAACTATCAAAAACCTGCTGTTTCTCTTCATTTTCTCAAAATGTGGGGGGCAAAGAGCAATAGAATGTAAAAACCATAAAGGAGTCTGAGCTAGTATTTCGACACCTACGTTATTTATGAAAAATTGCTTCAGCCGCATGTTTCGAGGTAATTATACAGCACAAGAAATGCATCACCCACAAGGCCCACGACTCCACGCTGCTGGATTTTAATACAAATCAATATCAATAAAAATAGTATTTGTTGCATGAAATACATGTTAAAAAAGTTGTTATATTATTATAATGGAATGTCACAACGTATTCTGCCCTATTGGGCGTGCAATGTCTTAAAATTTACAATAAATCACTGTTACAATTCTAAATTAAAAAAAAATAACGTACAAAGAAAAGAAAGAATAATATTAATAATAATAAAGCAATCAATAGAACAAAATGTCACAATAAAAAATTGTTTAAATTTAAAATTGCAAATCAAGTTTCAATTATACAAAAAATGTCCTACAATTTATCGGTGATAAATTCATTAACAACTTTATAAACTTCTATCTTTAAATAAATAAATTAAAGGAGTAATAGCATTTAGAATAGTATTAGAATTTTATTGTCAAGAGTTCTGTCACCTTCCTCCGAAACAACGCACAAGGTAACTCTCTTATAGACACTGGCAGTTTATTATAGGCGAGAGGAGCTGAGCAGAATATACTTTTATGCATTAGGGTTGTTTTTGAGTTGTGCGTAACAACTCTATGTTTGTCATGCTTATTGCGAACCACGGCATTGTTCAAACAGATTTGAGTCAAATAGAGTAAATAAACATTATACGACCTCTGTGGCGCGGTGAGCGAAGGTCCACGCTACAAATGTACATCCTGGTGGTTGAAGACACGGGTACAAACTAGTTTACAGTATTTGTTCAACTAATTTCAATTTAATCCAGTTTGGGTTTTGTTATGAAGCCAAATAAGCTGACTGAAAGCTACTGAAAGTTAGGTAGATTCTAACACAGCAACTACTTCTGAGAAGCAGACTCTAAATTGGCTTAACTAGATTTCAGTATCTAATGCTACGGGACTCCCTCGCAACAATCTAACGAAGCAGATGAAACCGCGGGGGAGAACTAGGTTATAAAACGAAATCAAGTAGGTAGAATCGTAAAGTGTTAACACCTAAAGTGCAACAATGTAAGATGTTTTGTCACAAAACTTGCGCTCGACAACAGTCCTCGACATTGCAGTGATCTGTAAGCTACAAGCCAGACTGAGTAGGTACCTATTTAAATTTTATTGTCTCTATGCAAGAGTCATTATCATCATCATACATCACCTATGATAGTCCACCGCTGGACATGGGCCATAGGCATCATGCAAGGGTCTTGTGTAAAATAATTAATTTGATCAGCCCACAGGAGAGTCTTTGATCTCCGAAACGGCTGGACCGATTATGACAGTTTCAGTGACAGATAGGTAATAAATGTCACAGCGGGATAACTTAGGCTACTTCTATTCTAGAATTGGTATTCCATGCAAAAAAATTAAAGCCTAGTACGTGAGCGAAGCCGCACAGTTAGTAAATAAATAATAATGTAATAAAGATAAATATCTGATAGTTATTTGTTTGTTCCAGACATTTCGTCACGGGTTCCCGTTCTCGCCGACGGCGCTGGCCTGGGACCCGGTGCAGAAGCTGCTGGCTGTCGGCGACAAGGGCGGCAACATCAGGATGTATCCTTTACTAACATGATCCGATCCTCAGCCTCAACTAGCACTGTGCTGCCCCCCAAAAAGAAGTAGCCCCCCCCCTAACCATACAAGTACTCCACTCTAACAAGTACAAATACACAAAGATCTAATGAAAGAAGATGAACAAGGACCGTCTTCAGAGGACGTTGCTGTTTTTAACGTACCCATTGGTAGTATGGGAAGTCTCATAACATAGGTAACTCATCATGTTGGCAAATCAATTGAAGTCTCGGCCACTTAGACCGTCTAACCACTTTTTTAGGGTTCCATACCTCAAAAAGTAAAAAAGGAACACTTATAGAATCACTTTACTGTCCCTCTGTCAACTATATGTATTTTCTCAGGAAGGCGTCAAAGTATCGAGTTGAAATTAACATCTGATACCCAAATCCGTAGATTCTTGGAACCGTAATATAAATCGAACTTCTTAGTCCACGCAATCAAACTTTACCTACCATCCGTATAAGTCAAAATTTTGTGAAACTCGCAAGGGAATCACACCGTCATATGTATGTATATCGAAACAAAGAAAAGCTGAATGGTGGCATACCTACATGGACGCCGTGCTTCCTTGGATTAGCAAAGAGTCCTCAACTCGTCCCAGTTTAGCAAGTTTTATTTAGGCTATAGTTTCTTTTATCCGTCCCCCTGGCTGAGACAACACACGCCTTCCTGCCCCTTGATTGACGAGGAGATTATTGTTGCGGAGTCATTTAATACGTGATTGGAATGTGGTGACCTTAATCACTGGAACTTAATAACGTCCATCCAGATACCTGAAACTTTTTTTTTACACTAAAGGTAGAATAAAACAAAGTTCAGTTTATGTTTGTTCATGCCGTGAAACTTGGTTAATTTTTAATTATGTTATCATAAGAGAACTGAATCCCTTCCGTTGTTTTTTTGAGCCTCCGGTCGGCTGCGATATGATAGGTACGCCTATCTCGCTCCACAGTCACATAATCCGGCTCTGAAACTGTCCACGGGAATATTTTTACACCTATAATGTGCTGTTCACGAGAAATAATAGAATAAAACAGCATTTATTTCGACACAAAAAAAAACAATCAAAAACTAAACATAGAGCATGAATATCATAGTTGCAGATTGTAATTTTAGCTATTTTTTGGTTTTATGTGTTCACGGCGCGGCATTGTGCTACTTTTTTCTTACACCAAAGTTGTGTTGAGTGTAACTATGTAATTATTTGTCTGAATCCCACAGGGCCAGCCCTTCCGTATATTCTGCCGGTAGAGTTACCGCCGGACGCTGTTTATTTGTCTGAATCCCACAGGGCCAGCCCTTCCGTACATTCTGCCGGTAGAGTTACCACCGGACGCTGTTTATTTGTCTGAATCCCACAGGGCCAGCCCTTCCGTACATTCTGCCGGTAGAGTTACCGCCGGACGCTGTTTATTTGTCTGAATCCCACAGGGCCAGCCCTTCCGTACATTCTGCCGGTAGAGTTACCGCCGGACGCTGTTTATTTGTCTGAATCCCACAGGGCCAGCCCTTCCGTACATTCTGCCGGTAGAGTTACCGCCGGACGCTGTTTATTTGTCTGAATCCCACAGGGCCAGCCCTTCCGTACATTTTGCCGGTAGAGTTACCGCCGGACGCTGTTTATTTTTCTGAATCCCACAGGGCCAGCCCTTCCGTACATCCTGCCGGTAGAGTTACCGCCGGACGCTGTTTATTTGTCTGAATCCCACAGAGCCAGCCCTTACGTACATTCTGCCGGTCGAGTTACCGCCGGACGCTGTTTATGCCCAATAACTGTATTTTTGCTGTTAGGCTGATCAAGAGTTACGTTAATGATAACTAGTTCGGATCCTAAAACGAGCTTTAGGTACTTTGATGAGGCACCCTTTTAAGTAGGGAAAGAAAGTTATCTCCGATATTTTTTACATTATTTACATAAGTACTTTTATCAAATTTGATTATTGTTTAAAAACGATACTACTCCAATCTAGGTTTATCTTTGAATCAGTACGATAAATATAAAAAAAATATGTTTGTTCCATGTGAATATAACCTTGCACCTTATAACAATAAAACAGTCAATAAATAAGCTTCCTATCGCCGCCGCTAAATATCGTATTATTGCAGTATTCGTACATTATTGTTTATAAACAACGCCGTTTGTGATAAATGAAAGTAATAAGTCGTAAGCTAGTAATATTCCAGACCAACTAGGTACTACTTATACAGTTGGATTTATTATTATTATCATCATCATCATCAGCCTATACTATTCCACTGCTGGACATAGGCCGCATTGAGCATTAGCCTCCAGTCTTTCTCTAGACGTCATCACACCTGGCCGAAGGGCGTCCTACACTACGTTTGCCGAGCCGCAATCTCCCTCAAGAACACGATTACAAAAAATATGCATATAAGAAAAAGACACATTACTGCGTTGAAAAACGTATAAATATTATGAATTACATATGTAAGTAAACATTTAATTGTTGCTCTAAAGATAATACCGTCCGATGTTTTGAACAAACAACGCGAGGGTTTTGCTCCGAGATCGATGCACCTCTTGGGACGTCATTCAGTTCTAGCTGCTTCTACATCATATTTATTTGTTTTTATATTCATTGTTACACGCAACTTTAAGTATGACAGTCGTACACAAGGCAAAGAAAATAACAAGGAAAATACTATTATACGTTTTTAGAGTGTCTCGGAAAACTGTGGGCTACACCTGGCCCACCTGGCCCAGACTAGCACAGGCAGAACCGAGGCGAACGGCGCAGCGTAAACATATGCGTATGCCCAGCAGTGGCCAGTAGGTCGACAAGGGCACAAGATGGTGATGCAGAACATCAAATAAGATAATTATATGTGATGAGAGGCTCCATAAGCCTCGACAATTTCTTCGAGAAGATCGCCTCTCGAGACGTATATTTCTGGCTTTGTTCTGTTTATAAAAAAGTAGGTTGGTCAAATATTTTGCTTAGTTGTTCCTCTACGAAGACCATACCATATGACGTTTGAAAACTCTTTGTATTATTTTTACTTCGTAAATTAGTCAAAGCATCGGCAACGTTTAGTTTAGAGACACTCAACCTCAAACCAGTCCACCTTGCAAACAGTTTCCTAACGGAGTAGCGAGTGGTCGCAGAGCGCCTGGCTGAGGCCGAGACACCGCTGAGCGAGTTGCTCTCAAAGGGTTTACCTACGAGTACTTGCGAAGGCTGTAGTTTTTTGGTGTGATGTGGGTAGTTGTAGTGCTTGTGTAGTTTGGGAAAGCAATTTCGTAGTACGCTACATTCCAATTATTTTGCTGAATTGTTTTCGTAACTTATCGTTAGTTTTGGTTGTTTGTTTTACTTTATCTTTTAGTTTTGGTATTTATTTATTCGGGGTAACAAACAATTTCAAATATCATTAACGTTTTTTCTTATGCTTACAAAATAGGTACTTGGACAAGTCCAATTTTATACTATAAACAGGTTTATAAGTAGTTATTATTTTTTATAAATATAATTAAACTCTTAGCCTAATTTTATGGAGATATAGATACTTATTGTAAGTGTTATTCTAAAAGTGCAATTAATACAGCTACAGATATAAGAAATATAAACAGGGCAAAAGGTATTACAGGTAACGAGTACTAGGAAGGTTGGGTACATAAACAGAAAACTAAATGTGTTCATCCACTAAAATTCCCGCGCGCGAAATTATCGCAATGGAAACTGAATTAGGTAATATGTGTGTGTGCAGTTTATTAATAGTTAAAGTTATCTGTAAAAGTGCGATAAGCCCGCGCTCGAGGACCCCTGGGATCAAGGAGGGAACGCGAGGGACACAACATAACCACACAAGTTCAAAAAAAATATTTTTATTAATTCAAAATCTTGATTAATTGTGTAATTTCTTCGGCAAACTAAAATGCAAATGCTAACAACTTCCTGTAAAATAACTATTCGGTTTCCGTACCCAAAGAGTAAAACGGGACTCTATTACTAAGACTCCGCTGTCCGTCTGTCACCAGGGGCATTATGCCCTATGACCAAATAGATTCCTTGCCCAAATCGTGCTACGTCACAACGTGTTTATAACACGAGCGTGATCGTATCGTGCCTTGGGTGTGAAATAAAAAAATGGTATTCTGTACGCGACAAGATTAGTTGTCTATGGCCCGTTTATTGTGTTTCGCATGTTTCGTTCAAAATATTCATCCAATTTATTCGGAAAATATCGGTTTTATTAAAAATTATTTTTTGTTTCCAATTTTCAACTTAATTAATAAATATCTGGAATTATAACCGTGCATAATCATAACTTACAATATTATAGTGTGATTAGAAAATTTAGAATCCAAATATTGATGAATTGTTTTATGAATTTTATCATTCAAGTCACGCATTACTAGTTTCGGAACGAATAGTTTTCAGCATAACCCTTAAACTAAGAAGTATACTATAACCTAAATAAATTATTTGTAAACAAACAATTTATTTCGTAGAATTATCATCTCTTTGTACAATATCCATTCAGTGAAGCAACAAAAAATTATATTATCCAACGAAGACGACGCTGGCGCCAACAAAGCACCTACAGGAGGTTACCTACTCAGGGATTCTGTGGCACTTCTATCAATGGACCTGAATTATTGTTCATGCAGGCTAACAAAGAATTAAATTCTTGCACGCGGGATCCTGCAACCAGGATAGTGACTCCTGAAAGGTGTTTATACATAACACCAGAAATCAAAGTAAGTGCATCAATTATAATTAGTAATACTGGTATATGAGATAACAACCAATAAGGTGCCTACCAGGGTGCGTCCAGCAGCGGACCATTATAGGCTGATGTGAGGTGGATCATCAATCACACCATAAATCACATCCACGTCACATCAACAGCCAAACAAAATAAAGGTACTAAGTACTACAATGTTAGTTGTAATTCATATGTTTTTTAATTACTTAAAACACTTAATTTCCTGGCCACCGGTGGCTATCAAAAGCCAGTGGGTAAAAAGTAGAAGGATAGCTCCTATTTATTCCTATTTGATGCCATAAAAATATTTTCTGTATTTTTTCAGATATGTGACAGCAATTTAAAAATCTTGAATTGACCACTAACAGGACTCTGCCCGCTAAACAAACCCTTATTCACCATCCTGCATCACTGACTGCCCTCTCTGAAGAGGTGGCCTCAGTGACGACAACTGTCTACATAGTCCTGGAATGCGAGGCAATAACAGCACTGTGAACATAAATCCTCAACTTGTGGAAGTAACTCCGCAATGCCTGAGGACCTTAAAAAGATTCTGCGTTTCTGGACGGAGTTAGGCTGGCTGTGCTAGCATAAAAAACTCACATACAACTCTCTTGTGTATAACAAACGAAATACCTAAATAAAGATTATTAATTGGCATATTTATTTTATTTATAAAGTTTATTATAAATATCCTGAAGCGCACTCAAAAAACCAACTTGCAAATAAATAATCTAGGCACTTTATTGAGAAATTAATAAATTTCTCGAGGTAATATGTTAGCCTCCACAAATATGCAAGTGTGATGGATGAACCATTCTGAAAGGCACAGATTTATAAGTATAGTACTAAAGCTGAAAGGTACAAAGAATAAAATCCAAAATTTATTGGAGGATAGATCTCAAATGGACAAGTAATGTAAACAACAACATAACCTCAAAAGAAACAACAAGAAACACGTAGTAACTATTGCAGGAACACGCTAATCTGTGCCTTAACACGCTTGGAGCAAACGCGTTCATTTGACAGTTCAAATCGTGCGTAAATCGTATCGTGCTACGGCACGGAATCACGAAATGTCATAGAGAATATAGTTTTAACTGATTCCACGCCGTAGTCTTGTCTTAGGTGTGTAACACGCTTGGATTGGTCTTAGGGAATAAAGCCCCAGGCTGTATCTCATGAACCGTGATATAGTTAGACTGTAGAAATTTTCACAGATGATGTATTTCTGTTGCCGCTATAACAACAATCACTAAAAAACATAATAAAATAAATATTTAAGAGGGCTCCCATACCAGAACCGTGAACCGATAACAGCAACAGGTAGACGCTTGAAATATTCACAGAATATAAAGGAGTATATTCACGTTAAAAATAAATAAAAATTAAATTAATATGTTAAACTGGCTCCCATACAACAAAAGTATTTTCTTTTACCGATTTTATAAATAATGGTACAGAACCCTTCGTGCTCGAGTCTGACTCAGACTTGGCCGGTTCTATTTTTTGTACTCTGATGCATTCAATAGTAAGAATACGAAATGATTATTCTCTGCTTTCCAAATCCGAGCTCAATTAGGGCTGAGGACTTCCCTTTCAGGACATTAGTGCGCGTATTACGTTTCAGCCGATATTGCTGCGCCTTTCAATAACAATCTGATTGTATGGCCCCGAGTTTGCCCATGTCAGCTTTCTATACTAATAAAGGTACGAATGGGCCGGTAAGGTTCGGTACGCGCTCATTTAGGACAGGGCGTTGCGCAGCGCACAACGTGACGCGCCCTTCTACCTGCGAATCGCATCGCTAAAGCTAGGCAGTGAACGCGTTAGATTATCGTTGGTAGGGGTTGCAAGGTTGTGTTAAGTCTAGTATGATTGATGAAAACGTCAGCATTAACCGCATGTCCGCGAACTTGTCAAAAATATCGTTTTAGAATCCTAGATTTTTTTAAAGGAAAGCTAATCGCATAATATTTTATGTTCCAGAGCCGAGTACAAAAAGGAATAAATAGCTATTTTAACCCCCGATTACCCATCACTAGTTTACCCATCACCCGTGTCGTTAGCCCGGATATTCGAAAGGCATTTTGTCCGGTGACTCAATTGGCTGTTTTGCATTATTGTTTAAATTTCAAACATTTTCAACAAGGCAGTTTCGCTCGGCACTGCGATTCCACGCGTCCTCGCGTATTTATGTGTCGTTTGTTTCTTTTATTTTATTACATACAGCAGTAATCACAATTACTGCTGTATGTAATTAATTCTGTAATTGCTCGTACGTTCGTGTTCAGCTTTTTAAGGGTTGCGCCTGAAGATTCTTGTTTCTAAATTAGATGTACGTTTGAATTTGAAATTAAATCTTTCTGTACACTAAGAATTAATATATTACTTATTACTCATAGGAATAACTTAAAGTTAGTAGGTAGTAAATTTATTGGATACTTAGAAACTAGACATGCTTTAATGAACAATAACATTCGTTACCCATTCAATCTTTGTAACGCTCAAATTGTTTTAACAAATCGACATCAATTGGGTACTTGATCCATATGTACCAAGATATCTATTACCCTTTGATGTTCTGCTAATACGAGACTCGTGTGATGCCGAGCGTCCAATAGGCGATCCGAGCTCTCGGAGCCAATTTGTAAGCGAAGTCCCGATCAGGTACTCACGCACGGCAGAAGGTAGGTACTGCGATCAGGTACTCACGCACGGCAGAAGGTAGGTACTGCGTAGGTACATGCTCGGGGCGGGGAAGGGGGCACTTCAAAGGAACAACGCAACTCGTGACACATTACTTAATGAAATGTTTTACGATTATTTGAAGTGGATGGAGATGTATCTGCCACATCTGAAATATTTGCTATTCTTTGTTCTTAAATATATCTGGGTAACGACGTTTTTACACATATCAAAACAGAAATAACGGTAGGTATTTATACATCGGACCGAGTCTAAGCGGGCTGAGTGGGCACGGACCCATTATTTTTATAGTACGTTTATCATTGATCACATTATCAATGACAAATTCTCTGAGTGTCAACCTTCTAAAACTGTACAACTAAAAGCATTTTAGTTGTATACGAGACCTAAATGGGATTTCTAGTTCTTTTTAAATTGGGCTATGTCCAACAATTTAAGCTAACTTATGTATAGGACCACAAGAGAGACTATTAACTCGATCCTTGATATGTACGTAAAGTAGACTTATATACAAGGGCGTAGACCTCCAATCGACTAAAGTTAGATCCACCGTCACTCTAACATTTATTGGTGTTTGTGGTAAGACCCTCAATCAAACAACTTCACCGTACATACAACCCAAGAAATAAACTCATTCCGAGGTGAGTTCAAACGAGCGTGGTACCTATAGTTTAGGAAGTTAGTCAACTTGCTTTGGCTTTCCACGTGAATATTAGTTATGAAGATCGTCTTAAAGCTCAGCTCTCAACTATCAATGAAGGGAACTCACGTAATTAAGTTAAGAACTTCGCCAAGAATCCGCCTCAACCAGGTCAATTCCGCTGTTTCTATGGCATAATATGTTGATAGCTGCGTTATTTTAGATTTCAGTTATTAGACGTCAACTTGCACACTTAGAATCTTACTTTTTTATAGTCTATAGACCTTTGTTTGAGCACAATCTCACCTGGTGGAAAGTGAAGATGTGGCCAACGATGTAGGTATAGTTGGTAAGTCATCGTAAGGGACATTTTAAAATAAGCATGCCAACTTGTAACCCGTTGTCTGCTCGAAAAATAACAACTAACAGGCTAAAGGTTTCTTCGTCGCTTCTTTACTTTAACACTGACACGGAAATAAAGTAATATTTTTGATTTCTGTCGCTTCGGTATGTAGATACCACGGTGTCAGTGTTTTATTTTAAGAATTTGACTTTTTCTAAGTGTACATTTTTGTATTTATGGAAATAAAGAATTTTTTACTTTGACTTTTGCAAAAAAATGATTTGATTTGATCACGAAAGTCTAGAAGATACCTATTCAGCAGCAGGGAGCGTGTTCCAAACAGCAGCACGGAGCGTGTTCCAAACAGCAGCACGGAGCGTGTTCCAAACAGCAGCAGGGAGCGTGTTCCAAACAGCAGCACGGAGCGTGTTCCAAACAGCAGCACGGAGCGTGTTCCAAACAGCAGCAGGGAGCGTGTTCCAAACAGCAGCAGGGAGCGTGTTCCAAACAGCAGCACGGAGCGTGTTCCAAGCAGCAGCAGGGAGCGTGTTCCAAACAGCAGCAGGGAGCGTGTTCCAAACAGCAGCAGGGAGCGTGTTCCAAACAGCAGCACGGAGCGTGTTCCAAACAGCAGCAGGGAGCGTGTTCCAAACAGCAGCAGGGAGCGTGTTCCAAACAGCAGCAGGGAGCGTGTTCCAAACAGCAGCAGGGAACGTGTTCCAAACCCCAGCGGTACAAATGATGAAGGGAATACCTACTAAATAGTACCTATTAGTCTTACCTAAGTTATTTAAAATTAAAGAGCTAAATGAGTTAGTTAAAACAAGGAGAAATCTTAAAGTCAAGCAACCCGGGCAAAGCCGCGAGCCCCCCTAGTAAAGCTATTATCGCCATCTGCTCTTCCTCAGTCGCCCAAAAAGCCGGATGTTGTTTTTATGAATATTTGCGCAGTCCATTTGCGGAGTAGTTCCCGGGGCGGCGCGGCGGCGGCCGGATATCCGGTCTCAACATTAGCCAGACCCGGGTTTATTAGCCACTAGGTACACTTCCCCTGCCACTTGAGGAATCATACCTGCCGGGCAAGGATTAAATAAAAGTGATTTATTTTGTACTTTGAAGATAATAATAATAATAATAATGCTGGACAATTCACACAGCATTATCTAGCCCCAAGCTAAGCAGAGCTTGTGTTATGGGTACTAGATAACTGATATACATAATACAATACATAGATAGATATTTTTTATTATACATAGAAAACGACCAGAGCACCCTGAACAAATGTCTGCAGATCGTACACACATTGTCCCGAGGCGGAAATCGAACCCGCAACCTCCTGCGTCGCAGGCAGCCCTTCGCCCACCGCGCCACAGAGGTCGCACAGTGATTTATCATCGGCTGTTGGTATGCACGATAAACAAAGCATGCAATTTTATTGCACTTTCATCATACAGAAATCTGGTGACAACTGGTTCGAAGGATAATCTAAAGGTAAATTGCACTGCAAATACCTTTTTATCACCTTACCTACAACACTGGTAATTATGCTGGACGCATTTTATTGTATTATGTATACCTGTTAAAGTACCCATAACACAAGCTTTGCTTAGCTTGGGGTTAGATAATGCTGTGTGAATTGTCCAGAATTATTTATTTGATTATTAACAACATTACGTGTTCTGCAAGATAATATCTTTTATTATTATTATTGGCCACTGCTCTGCGCTAGCAGGTACTACATTCGAAGCCATGCTCTCATGGTTGCACCCTCAGCATCCTGACTGTAAAACACCAAGCATAATGGCATGCATTAACATCATCTTAACTTAACTTTCACGTGTATGTATTTGATGTTTTTGACCTATTAAAAATTATAATTATTATCGATTCTCCCGGAGACACCCCCCACAGCAGCCGCCCCGACAGCCCCGGCGGGTTCCTCTGTCCTCATCGAAAGTCCGCGGGCTCTTGGGATTACTCTAGAGGTCTATTCTAATTCTAAGTGAGTGGGGGGAAGTGGGATCTGCGCTGACATCTCGCATGGGAGTGTACTGTACATTGTCCTCCTGCCTCATCAGGCCCCTCTAAAAGTCTAGAAAATAATTCTAGTCCAGCGCCAACCACGATTCCGCTCTTATCCTGTACTATTGTTGAACACGATTGTTACATAATTTGCCGCACTGAATACAAGCAGAATGTACCGACCAAGTCTTACACTTCTTAAGTCTTTCCACTTGTACTCCCCACCGCATACTTCCTGAGGGTCAGACCCAAGTGCCCAACTTATCGCATGTAAACCCCCCATTAAGTAACTCAAACTTTTTATCTAAATGCTTACGATGCATTGACCTCGATTACCAACAAATATGGAAACAATAAACTCAGTGTTCTACCATCGCTCAACGGGGTCGGTTATTTCAATGTCTTCGAGGTTTTTACCACCCTCAGCTAGCAAGCACCCCTTAGCGTTTACACCAGCTTATTTTATTACTTGCAACATTTTCAACCCAATCATTTGGTCCTTCGAGTGTACGTAAAAGCGGGATCATACGATAGTAGGTATGTTGTCATCTGAACCAGACTTGTCCCAGCATCTTGGTTCTAAGCTGTATCTCGCCAGCTACTATCTAATAAACTGGACTTCGGGAGTAACCCACTGGCTCGGGCCCAAACGGACCGGCTCGCTCCTACCTTCTTGGCTCGCTTTAACCGATTACCGGGAAGCGAAGTTGATTTATTGCAAGTGGCTCAGGGCAAATTGGATAAATTCCTTTTGGCACTTTTGTGGATGATGTTTTGTCTTGAAACTAGTTTTTCAGCTCCTGTCGGTGAATGTGAACAGTTTGTGAACACTTTATGCTGCTCGTAGATTTGTGAGGGAAGACCAACTCACATTATCGCTTGCATAGATTGCTTGGACTGCGACCTACTTAATATGTATAGTCAACGAGAAAAATCACTAAACAAGGTTAACCTTTCAAAAGTTTTTAGGAAAATACGAGAGTTAGAAGAGATTATTAATATACGGACAATCGCAGCAATCTGTCATCCATTATCTCATCAATTATCTCTTTAGTCCGTTTTACCTGAACGTTCCCGCATTATTCTTAATGCAGGAAACGTTCAGTAGACTGACGAACCTACCTACAGGCAAGTCATAAATTCCCCCACGCTGTATTCCTTCGCGTGGCTGCGGACGTTTTGCTCCACAAGTATTTACACCCTTAAAGTAACGGTAGTCGAGTAGTGAACAGTCCCGTCCAAGCCTGCTTGGCAAACATCCAAACCTACCGTAACCGGCTTAGTTCTGTATGCTTTGTGTGCGAGGACTGAGCCAGCCGAGCCCTCGTCCATAATACCACGTAATAATTATTTTGTAATTATCATGGTTATTAAGATGAAAGTTATTTATAACGGGATATTACTTATATCATGATTTGATCATTGAGATTACCTAACACAAAACGAACTCGAGCTAGTCCGTGATCGTGCAGCATTCAATCAATTCGTGGTAAATATCCCTTTATATGATTCATCTCGATCATCTCGGTCTGAACAGGTATGAAGCTCTTTGTGCTTGCTAGCTAGTTCTGCTCACAATGAATGCATACATTTTACGAATTTTATGAACACAAAAAGCGGGAGGTCTCTATAGTGTGACTGTTATTAGTGAGACTCGTTTTATGTATTTTAGCACACAAAGCAAGAATCGCGGAAATGTCAGTCTCGTTGGCGAGACTAATCTACTACAACACTTAGGTATTAAGGTGGTTTTATACCGTAAGTTCCCGCCCGGGCAGGGCAGGGCGGGGAGGGCAGGGCAGGCCGGTGGGATGCCTAAAGTTATCGCGAAGGCAGTCGTGATCAAAACCTTGTTAAGTTTAATTTGCAAACCATTCGATTAATCAGCGTGAATCTAAACCAACTCGATTGGCGGTCTGCCAGCCATCGCTTGTGGGTTGAACTTACCTCACTGGAAGAGACATTGGGAATTACCACCAATTAGGAATAACTATTTTACTCAAGGGAAATGGTTCAATCAGACAGATTAAAAGTATACATCGTATATTATATATGTTTAGAACCTATCTATCGCATACTACTACTGGAAATTTGCTTGTGTAGGGGAAGCTCGGTCAGGAATGAACGTCAGTGCTGACCGGTACGGTATGCAAACACGTTATTCTGGCTTAATCTCTGTCTTAATAGGATTTATTTTTTTGTATCTTTAGGTGCATTAACACCGAACTTATTTTTTGTAAATCAAAGTTTGGGCAAAAGAGATAAATAAATCTGAGATGAGTTATACATATTGAGATATGTATCTAGGTAGGTATAGAAAGTACCTTATCGATAAGTTTATTCCAATTTTAATAATATTGGAATGAACTTATCGATCAGGTATTCGCCACGGAGAATACGGTAGCTAATCGATGGATAAACTCCACAAAACGTTGCTTCCGTGTGGATGCACTTTATCACCTGCCAACAAACATCCAGCCGTCTCATTCGATGTTAGCATCTGAAACACCGACAGTCTTTCAGAAATTAGGAGTCTCCGGTGATTGCCGTCTACCTCTTTGGCGCACTGCCAGCCCCTGCAAGACTTGCCCCGGTAGTTTGCGAGCCGTTCGCGCCTGGCTTCGGAGTCATCTTGTGACTGGCACTGGCTGAGGTCTGAGACCGATCTACTCACATTGATGATTGCTTCTGTCGACGGTCACGTAGTGGAACAGGGAAATAATAGGAGAAACATTGATTTCTTAAACCACTAACACGCCGCCTCAGTGCTTTTTTGTTCTATCTGTCATTGGTTTTTTTGTTGTCATTTATTTTGAAAAATTGAAGATTCTTATTTTTTTTTATTATTTACAATTTCCCTTTAATTTTTTATTTGATCATGTTCAAAGTCAGTATCAAACAACATCCTGTTTTATATTAATAAGGAAATCAAGTGAAAGTTAAAAAGTACTTTCTGCTCAATTTGCGGCTGCGTCTGCTGATATTCACTTTTATAATACCTATTACAGTCTACAACGAAACTGCTGAACATAGACTGTTTACTAAACTGGCATATTTACATAGATACTGTTTAGCGACTATTCTCTTCTCTATTTTACTTTAATTTTCTAATATTTTTTTGTTCTGATCGTTTAAATTAGTGTTCATATATATCATCTAATATTAATCGCTTAGTGTAAATTGTGACACTTAAAAAATTTCAATGATCTTTGTATTGCATAATGGCTTACAGCTTCATAATTATACTGCATAGATAGTAAAGATTGAAGGGTAGATCATATCAGCCGAGTTTTGTGAAGAGAGTTATAGAGTTCAAAGATAAGGGAGATAGAGGCATGGATTAACTGGTCTTGTTTACAATCATCGTCATCATCTGCTGGTAGTTTTTACACTGAACGGTAGAGGCAGCCACAGGCCTCCTGAATATTGTTCCCTGGTTAGCGAGCCACATCCATCATGTAGGTACACTTTTTATATAATAATTGTATAGACGATTGAAGTACCTACTAAAAGTCAGTAACGTCAGTAAAGTCAGTAAGTCTTCAACCACAATAATGGCTTTCGAATATTTTGTAAATGAGGAATCATTGAACTGTTTGCAGGTGAATCTTCCAAACCTGAGCTTCGCCATTCCCAATTAATGATATCTGCTTATTAGAGCAAAACACTTTGTTAAAAACTTGGTTCCAAATAAAATCAGAGTTCGGAACCAATCACACGCCTCACGGCCTCGTAAAGGGAAAACTTTTACAATATTTTACTTTCAATATTCAAATATGGCCATTAAATATTTTTCCCCGAAAAGTCTCGGCTATCCGCAAACTTGTGGAGGCTATTGTACGAACATAGTCTTGAATCACTTTACGCTCGAGTCCCTTTTGTAAAAGCTGGAAGACTGTAAAAGCAATTAGCAAATGGTTGTAGTTCCCCGGCCGAGACTTTTCACGCAGAACACGACTATTATAATTCCCATGTATCTAGCGAAAGCAGACCACCTATCCTATCCACCTAACTACTATAATTTAAATTGTTTTAAGTTTTGTATACTCCGACACAGTAGCACGCGCCACGATCACGGATTAACTTATTTGAATACTAACTAATGTATTATTTTGCGCAGGCCGTAGACGTTCTTCCCAGCTTTTGCGTTAGGTTAGTCGACGTGCGACATCCTCCGCGGCGAACGCCCGCCGGCCGCGCGCCGCAAACTGAAAGAATTACACTCATTTGCATATTTTGATTGGAGCTAGATTGTAAATTTTCTTGGAACATGTTTTTCTTGTACGATAGCTTTGGGGCTTTCTGAGTAATGTTTTTTAACGATCAATGTAACCGCCGCAAGCAAATTCGGGGAAATCAACGAGTTTGTCGCAGGTCGGCTGGGTTTCGCAGTTTGTCGCAGGTTGGCTGGGTTTCGTTGAAAAGCGAGCTCTAACAATTCAATCACTTTTTCGTCAGCATACAAAAGTCGTCTTAAGTTGCGAAAGTCAGGCTCGCTGTCGGTAATCCGTCTCACGCCTGGCCGAATCTCCCTTCCACAGAATAACTAGCAAGCACCACGGCCCCGACTCCGGTAAACCGGTTTCCGATGTGAAGATGATTCATTTGCCGTTTACTTTTTAAACTAGATTTATTATATGTTTGATACAGTTTTTTTCATGATAAATCACGTCCCAGAGTTGGGGTCCAAGTCTCTCGGGTTACGTCTCAACTTACTGATTTATGGACAAAGGAAAAATTGTTCTTTCATTGAGTTTACTCAGGAAATTGTTATTAGAGGGTTCCGTATTCGCGTTATTTAATTAAAAAGTTTCACTCGATGATGCCTCTGCCCGGGGCGGGGCGGGGCGGAGCGGGGCGCTTTATTTTCTGATTCGGAGTTTTACATTGGGCTAAATACAATACAACTTTAGTTTATTTAAATTGGAAATTTAGTTTATCGTTAGGTAGTAAATTTATTTTATGTATATTTTGTCTGAGAGAATTTCCACCTTATTAATGTTAGTAAACAGTTTATTTTATTGAACTCCGTATCCATATTTTTAATTAAAACTCAGCAACAGGCGTCTATTTACTACCTAATCAAATACTTACCATATCTAAATATATTTTACTATATTTTTTAAACACGTTCTGCATTAATAATTTGTTCTCATATCAATAGTTGTTGCAATGATCGTGTTGAAAAGCTGACTTCATAATGAGTTGATAGTTTTAGAGTGCTCGTTCAGAAACTATCTAGTACTTATTTTAAACTCGTGAGCAGTTTGAAGGAGTTCTCATATTCATTAGTTTTATCATTTTGCGGCTTATGTTTCGAGAATTAATACGGTGTTCATTAAAACTTAACATTGTATGTGCGGTATTCAAGTGAATACTGCTAGAAACTTTTATTTATTATTGTATTATCACACCTACAGCCTATGGCTAGTCTACAGGCAATAGGCACAGCCCCCCTCCTCCCCCTCCCTCATAAATTATTACGTAATCCACTACTGGTCTTACCTATTTTATGTAGTTACCATTTGCTTCAATATCCCTGCTTTTTATCACCCTTGTAGTACCGCGGTGCCGAAATCACTAAAAAGTTTCTTCTATTATAATTATGAAAGCTGTTTTCTTAGCTAAAAAGACAAATGTTAGCACAATCAGAAGGTTTTCATTTACCGTTCCAATCTCCCGCGCCGGTTATCCCGTACATTTGGGATATTTACATAAGAAAATGAAGGTTCTCTTCAATGTTATTAAATTACCCGACGGACCTTTTCTCGATCATGCGATACAGAGGCTTGTTTACGGCTTCACTTAATGTGAGTTTTGTGAGCTATATACATAATTATATAGGTGCCGTTGCTATATTAGGACCTTAATATTTATACGAAATCATTATATTTTTACTTACATAAGATTAAAATCGAAGGTTTAGGTTTCAAATTAATTTATCGGTAAAAGTAAAAATTACTTTGGGATATCATCACCTACTGTTGACTCTCAAGAAAAAACTATTCAGAAAATTAAAACATAATTTCAGCCGTATATGTATAAATAGAAAAACAAAAATATTTGACGCAGAATCAGAATCAGTTTTCCAATTCCAACTTACCGTTTTATAAATAAGGAGTTAGTTTCGCCCTCTCAAAGTGTTTAGGATGAAACCTCCCAGCCCCAGCCCAGGTACTTTATCAACAGCAACTCCGGGGAAAACTACTTTACATCAGCTTTAGCCCAGGAGACAGGTTTACTGGTTATTCATTATGTATTCCAAATTTCTCTTGAGCACGAAACTTTTAACCAAACCGTTTGTGTCATTAACACCGACAAAGACTGAGGGTTTTTAGGGACTAAAAATAGTAGAGGTGAGGTCGAGACGGCTACACTTGACTGGACAAGGCTCTTCAAAGGACCTTCAGACTAATATTTTCGCTTATGAAAGAGCATTGTATTTTAAAATGGCCACTAGGGTTTCTAACAGCCCTCCAACAGGCTTCAAACATGATAACGTGACCCTTTGATCCGCCTGTAACTGTCGTACTGTAAATAATAGTATACGTAGATGGCCACTAAAACGTTACCCACGCAAATCTTGCATAAAATTGTAAATGTTTAATGCACACATTTCTAAAGCACAGCTGGAGTCTGAAATAACATCTTTTTACTTATGTACATTAAAATATTCATGTTTTAGTAAGACGTAGTACATTTTTACAGCATCCCGAGAGAGATTTCGCATTTCCATAAAACATTTGTACATTATATCGCGACATCTGCGCGCGTTTCTGTTTCATCCCGCCGCCTGCGCCGTACGTACGTAAATGAAATGGGCACATTTGTTAATTTACCCTTCTCGTGTTTACGGAGCAGTTGAGACAAACATACAAACAGACGTGGCCGCCGCGCCGCTACCTGCCGCTCCTGATTACATCTGAATTCGGGACGTTTTACTTGAAACTCTCATCTCTCATTCATTAGAGATGTACCTACTATTTAATATCAACTAGCAAACAAAGTAACACAACAAAGACTAACAAGGTCTCGCTCATTAACTTTAGGTACTTTACCGTGTCCTCGTCGAAGCGGGAATTCTTACATAGAGAAAACTCTCTTTCAAATTGATAACTTCAAACAAATAATGAAAGCTTGATAAATGAGAGCGATTACTTTATAAAATCAACTTATTCTGCCTCTATTACCTTTCAAGAAGCATTTTTTTCTTCTAGATCGTTATTCAATATGGCGGCCGCCACGCCGCCGGTGTCCGTGATGGTAGCGTACACATAACCGAATTCACGTTTGTTGTTATGCCTAATAAATAGCGTATAAATAGAGTATAATCAGTGCAAAAGTAAAATAAATAGCGCCTCCTTGGTTTAAGAAATAATGACCATTGTTTGTGGATACGCCAGCATAACGATCAAGCTAGCATACACACGACCGTTCTCAAAAACGGCTTATACTATAGCGACAAAATTTATACACAATAATAGAGTATAAATAGCGTCTTAGATATGCAAAATTTCATAATGATTGCTCTCATAGGAACAGAGATATGGAACAAGACTATAAAATAACACCCGAGCTGGCGTTATGCTAGCGTACCCATTAAAAACCGAAATAGTTCCTATAGAAAACGAGGTTTTCTTAATGTAAATGCTATATGTATAAATAGTGCGTCTGTCAACGGACAGCAATATCTCTTGGTTATTCACTATTTATACATGTTACTGTTCCATATCTCTGTTCCTATGAGAGCAATCATTATGAAATTTTGCATAGCTAAGACGCTATTTATACTTTAATATTGGGTATAAATTTTGTTGCTATAGTATAAGACGTTTTTGAGAACGGTCGTGTGTACGCTAGCTTGATCGTTATGCTGGCGTACCCACAAACAATGGTCATTATTTATTAAACTAAGGAGGCGATATTTATTTTACTTTTGCACTGATTATACTCTATTTATACGTTATTTATTAGGCATAACAACAAACGTGAATTTGGTTATGTGTACGCTACCATCACGGACACCGCCGCCGCCGTAACAATAACAGACGGCTGGATGCGGACTCATTTAAGTGGCATCTTATTTTAATATCACGGGAATATTGCTTAGACATGAAATATTAATTCTAAATAGAACGTCAAGTGCGACTCGTACACTGAGGGTTCCGTAAAATTAAGAGTTTGTTGTGTGTGTTCTTGTTTCTTGCCAAATAGCATGACTCTAGTTCAACGGAAAGTAGTGCCTTACAAATTTTGTTCCGTAGCAAGATAAAAAAAATCTTTTGTATCTAATTTCCTGTTTTCGGATTTTTCCCTTTACTTGTGCTACAAGAACTTGCTTTTCGCCAAATTTCATGATTCTAGGTCAACGGGAAGTACCCTATAGGTTTTGTGTGCATGTGGTTTCCTAGGAAATTTCAAAATATTTGGGCATAAACGTCTGTAACTATTGTTTGCGTTGACTGAGAAGTTTGATTTATATCGCGGCTCCAAAAGGTTACGAACCTGATTATATGATGTGATGTGAACTATTATATCAACTCGATACCTCCACGCGTTTCTGAGAAAAAAGGGTGGACAGACGGACAACAAAGTGATCCTATAAGGGTTCCTTTTTCCTTTTGAGGTACGGAACCCTTAAAATAATATTGTACTTAGTAGTATAATGGGTTATCCTTATATTTATTTATACGCGTGCTAGAGCGTCCAGCAAGAATTTACGCACGATAGCAGTGAGTCTCTCTACACGAACCATTGCTT
This sequence comes from Eupithecia vulgata, assembly GCA_946478455.1. Lineage (NCBI taxonomy): Eukaryota > Metazoa > Arthropoda > Insecta > Lepidoptera > Geometridae > Eupithecia > Eupithecia vulgata. The sequence continues at coordinate 842,114 of OX297869.1, read as the reverse complement.
CCTTCAGTATCTTTTGCACGATAGCAGTGAGTCTCTCTACACGAACCATTGCTCCCTTCAGTATCTTTTGCACGATATCAGTGAGTCTCTCTACAGGAACCATTGCTCCCTTCAGTATCTTTTGCATAGATGTAGCTCTTCACCTCAAAGGCTACTTTTGATTTTATTAATCGGTTGCCGTGGGTTACTAATTGGAAATAACCTATAAACCTTTCCATAGAAAGAACGCGTGCGAAGCCGTGCGCAGAAACTAGTTCACTATACCATGCAGTTTTCCTTTATCCACCAAAAATGTTGCCAGTGAGAGGTTCCACGTATCTTATTGATCATCGTCCACAAACGAACGTATTTTGTTACCTATTTACACAGTATGAGATCGATTAACTCTAGTAGGTAGGTACCCATCTCGTGGCTGCTGTTACACAGACTTCCTAAACTATAATAACAAGCGCACCCGCCACGCGCCATCTCGGTTACCAAATAATTGGCTTGTTATGACGAAGATCAGAATTAATTCTATCATCTGCCAGCCCAGACAAGATGGATTTGTTTACCGAGATGACTTACATAAATCCATTTTGCAAGTTTACAATGAAAATTGGTCCATAATTCTGTTAGAATAACACGATTAAGGTGAAAAGTTTGGTTAAAGTTAAGCTTTACAGTTTAATTATAATATCTTATTCTGTTGGGCGTACATACGATTGCGGTGTATTCGACATGAGCTCCACACAGATAAATGTAGTGATTGCCGCGACAACACAGACATACATTAGAATGATTAGACGATCAACGTGGAAAGAGCAACGGCTCGATATTCACGGCTGACTACGTTACTGTGTGGTGGCTCTGCGGACTGGGCCGCAGGTACGTCTTACCACGTAACTACGTGACAGTACTGTGATGAACAGTTACAGGATGAACTGTGTATCATGAATTCACTCCGAAATCAATTAATGCTGCTCTGCCCTAGATTTTTAAAATCAATATAAGGGCAAAATGAGGTTGCTTCAATGACTCTTCAGACCCGTCTTTTCTCTGATCTGTTCGTAGTGCACGTCACTTTAAGTACCACCACATCATCTTTCATTTAGGCATTCCGCTATGTGTTCTACATTTCTCTCTACAATACTCATTTATGTCTACGTTTTGACTAGATGATAATACGTAATTTTCAGTGCTATTATTAGATACCTATTATGATGCAATGAGTCCTTAACCCGTGCTCAGTCTGGGCGGGCCCGGCGTGGACGCGCACGTGCGGCACGAGGCGGGCGAGGCGGTGCTGCAGCTCAAGTTCCGCGTCAACGAGGGCGCGCTGGTCACCGCGACTGCTGACGACCAGCTGCATCTCTGGGTCTTCAAGGCGGTCAAGAGCCCGATGCGGCTGCACAGCCTCAAGTTCCAGCGAGAGAGGTAACTATTCTACTAATACCTACCACTTAACTTTTTTAAAACCAGCTGACTAGTCTGACGTCCTTCCAAAATTCTAGCACTTTAGTTGAGTCAATTCCCTGACTGGACACAAGGGTTCCTAATCGGGTGCGGGCTTTGCTCCGTTAGCCGAAATGGTCGGTAAATATTCTAATCGGTAAGTATTAGTGAATCGATTTCCTAGTTAGTTACGAGGAGGAAGAGACCACTTCATCTTCGTCATTGGTGGCGCTGAAAACAAATTTGAATCTGCTGTTTTTTTCCAGTGATCATGAGCATCAAGATTTTTTTCCGCGTAATCTTTTGTGGGAGGCCTATGTTCAGCAGCAGTGGACGTATACGGGCTGATGATGATCATTTTTATTTTCTCATTCATATTTCTTTTCAATATTGTCATGAAATACGGTCAGATTTGACTGTTTTTCACTTGGGCGTCTGTTGTTTACTGCTCTTGCAGTTTCATTAATTTCCACGTGACGTGATTTACAAACAGCTATAATTTAGTTTAAGTTCGTTGGCTGGGCGCCTACATTGAAAGTGTGAACTTATATTTTGGCAAGGTTCAAAATTAAATTCTTTTCTTTATATTACTTGGCTAAGATTTTTGTTTTGTAAACGTCATGTATTTATCGAATACGAGTTTCTCCAACAGCTTCGGCTTATATCTAGCGAGCAAGTAATTTTATATCTTGTAAGTACCAATTTAATACAGTTCCGTTATCTGCTTTTTCCTGCACCAAATATGCAAAATCTGCCATATTTATATGAATCCTCGGCACAAATTCTTAATAATTACTTACTTTGATGGATTACAGACCTTGAAGTGTTTCTTGGCTTCAAGTACAAGTTTTTCTCTCAAACTACAAATTATTTTTATGATATTCGCAGGTACCCCCCCCCCCCCCCCTTCCTCTAATAAACCCCTGTTCTAAATTGATTGTGACACGATGCCATTACGTGTTATTTGAAGCTGCCTGATCGCTGGCCCTCGGGCAGGCGGACGAAAGGTACATTGAATATTATTCACGGCACCGCTCGGTGACGAGCGCTCGGCTTCTTTTGCAATAAATCAACAGAAGTCCCTCCCATTTCCTTAACGAAATGATTTGATAAAATATCTTCAAGATTTCCAGCATGAATCACATTTTTAATTTTGATCGTTCATCTCCCCTCATCTTCTATTTCCTTATGCGAAACTAGATTCTGCCCGCGGCTTCACACGTGTTGTGTATAGTAGAAACGTCTCAAGGTGATTTTTATCCCATGGAAAGTGGGATAAAAATTAGCCTGTTTTATTCCAGGCTTAATTCTACCTTAGAAATTAAATAAAAAGATTAACATTAGCCCGAGTACCAGGGCTTACGCACTATCTATAATAACGAAAACCTTTAAATTACCTGTTGCAAATTTCAGCCCTTTCCGTTCAGTATATAGTTTTGGCGTGAAGAAGTAACAAACATCCATCCATCCGAACTTTGGTGTTATGTTAATTACTCCCGCTGCAGTAACGTTTGATGCGTTGGGTTTCGTAACATCTACAGAGTTAATGTGAAATGTTGTACTGTTGATATAATAATACATTAGCAATTCCCATTTAATCATACTATTTTCTCACTTTAATTTGAGCAATAGACCTTGCCAATAAGCGCTTAAACAATCTGTCAAGCAATCAGCGCCGTTCACCGCAGTAATGTAGGCAATCGCTCGGCAATCTCATTAAAGCAAATTAAAAAGCAATTCGCATTCCGGCGCCTCGCAGCCCGGGGAGCCAGCTGTAATCAGCTATTTGTATACAAACACCGGCCCGGCACCTCCACTCCATGCCACATCGGACGCCAGAGCCAATGCTCTTCGAAGGATCACACAAAACATCAGATAAGTTACAGTACAGATAGTAGTATTAAACATTACAGAACAGAATCTGAACACCTAATAAAGAACGTTCCGACCTGCCGATATAACCAGAGGACCTTAAAAGAATAATTAATTAATTTGATTAATTTAAATGTACAGAAAGTACAATTTTGGCGAAAAATCAACACCTCATTTCGTCCTTTCAGTGTTATTGTTGAAGGCGCTGTAGCGTTCATAAAATTCAGACCTTTTATTCTCGAGGATATAAATATCTTGTCGTTAAACACTTTGCGTGCAACAATGCTGCGAATTCATCGCGCCCTCGCCTGAATAAAACTGGATGAACATTCTGGAAAGTAGAAGGTAGGATGGGGCTCAAGGTTTTGTTTCGTACAATTTACATAATTTTACTTTCGGACCATTTCGCATTCAGAGATCTTTTTAGGATTCCGAGGACAATAAATCAAGGGTCAGTAAATGAAGGAGCAATTGTTGTTGTTCATTCATCACGTAGGCCGGGGCGGGGGCAGGGGGCGCGGGCGAGCTTTCTTAATTAATGACCACGATTTTCATTATCATAACCATTTGCATATTTCCCGCGCTTGAATTTTGATGTTAAATGCTAAATTCTCGGAGGAAAATGAAATGTATCCGACGTTTCAAATATTTGATTTCCTTGTCGTCAAAGCGATATTAGAATCTGTAGCTGCTTCAGCGGCGGCATTCAGAGTCACTCATCCAGACGATACTCGATCCTTCTACAGATCGTGAACTCAGCTCCTTTGAAATACAGGTACGAGTGGGGCCCTACGTTTGCCCTGTTTCAACAATGTCATTTCAATCTGAGTATGCGGATACACGGAGGCAAAGGGCTCGGTGAATGCTGCGAGAGGCGTCGCCATGGCGACCAGCCTCCTCGATGCTTTTTGTTGAACAATGCGGCTCAAACGATTTCATTTATATTTGGAGGAAATGGATCCTTTGCGACTAGATTCAGCTTCTTTAGTGAGAATCCAATTTGCAATGTTAATTGTTGTGTAATAATGTGTGGAGCCCACCAATATGCACAACTAAATGTACAGAAAGCAACCAAGTAATGCACACCTGTTATTATATTAGTGACATTCGCGCCATGATTATATTAGGAACATTCGAGCCATGCTTTATTTGAATTACACAGGGTGGTGGGTGGTTCGTTTGTAGCCAATTATGATTAGACTAGTGTATGCGTGTACTGGCTGACGACACTCTAAATCAAACAACGCCCTGTACCCCAAACGCGGTCAAGCTCGTTATATTTACCTTTTTAATCTGCAGAGTATAAATATTTCGCTCAGAAGAATTTATTCTTCTAGAATTAAAATAGCTATTTTTCCTCCATGATTAGTTACAAGTGTTGGATTTAGGAGCTTAAGGCACGGTACTGCGAGGCAGTGTTGCAAGCTCCGGCGTAATCAGCCGTGGAGCCAGCTGCCTTACTGGTGACGTCACGAGGTAATCTAATCAGTGCATATTGTTGTAAAGGTCGCGTGGGAAATGTCGCGAATAAAGTGATTCTATTTAAAGATGAACACTTGTGTTAGCTGAGATCGAGACTTATAGCTTGAGAGATATGTCAGATCTTTAAAGATGAACACTTGTGTTAGCTGAGATCGAGACTTATAGCTTGAGAGATATGTCAGATCTTTAAAGATGAACACTTGTGTTAGCTGAGATCGAGACTTATAGCTTGAGAGATATGTCAGATCTTTAAAGATGAACACTTGTGTTAGCTGAGATCGAGACTTATAGCTTGAGAGATATGTCAGATCTTTAAAGATGAACACTTGTGTTAGCTGAGATCGAGACTTATAGCTTGAGAGATATGTCAGATCTTTAATCGGCTGCTGGATCCCACAGCTGCGCAAATAATAAATAAATAATGCTGGACAATTCACACAGCATTATCTTGCCCCAAGCTAAGCAGAGCTTGTGTTATGGGTACTAGATAACTGATATACATAATATAATACATTACATAGATAGATATTTTTTACTATACATAGAAAACGACCAAAACACCCGGAACAAATACCTGCAGATCGTACAAATATTTGTCCCAAGGCGGCCTGTATACCACTTACGTTCATAAATAAATATATTTCTAGGAGGATTAGTAAATGATATGAGAATAGTAAAAAAAACGAGCTATTACTTAAAAGGTAATAGTACAATCATAAATATTTTGGTCCGATCTGTTGGCAGCGATGTCTGTCGTGATTTAGAAACGTATCGGCAGGTCATTCAGTAGCAATATGGAAAACACCCATCGGAATTAGTTCGCGAAACTCTAAACCTGTTAATTGCTCCGATAAATCCAGTAACTACGGATCGTCACAATATAGTGTACTAGGTGTGTGGCTACCACATGACCCCACACGTGGCTACAAGCGCAGTAGCCTGCACGTAGGCACGCGCAGCCGGTGTGCGCGTGCAAATGGCTGGCTAACTCCATTTTAGTTATTATTTAATTTTGGATATTGATAATTTCCTCGATGTAGGTACGAGTATATAGAGAGTATACTTACTTTACTTACCATTTTTAATAAGAATATCATCATTATCATCATCGGCCTATACTGGTCCACTGCTGGACATAGGCCTCCCCTGAGCGCTCTAATGAGCGCCATAGCGCCCTGTCTTCAGCTTACCGCATCCAACAATAAGAATATGAAATACTAGAATCAGGATTAAAAATAAAAACAAACATCGTGCGTAGTTTAATTTTTTTGGCATTTCCTTGGATTCTTTACAATTAATTTTATTAATAAATTAGAATTCGTATTCGTTTTTTTTTTTCTTAATAAATGTTTTGTTTTGACCACATTTGAATGTGTTTCTGTGCATTCCAGTGAGCCAGCTGTAGTCCCTGCTGCCAGCACAACGTCGTGTGCAGACATTAATAGCTGCCAGCGATGGACTCACTAGATATTAATAGAGGCCGCTATCGGAGCCTGATCCATCCATCCATCTAGCTAGGGGAATCAGATCTGTAACTTATATGTAAACAAAGCACAACGTTACACTATCAGTCTGTTGTCTGGCACTCATGGAACTGATGCATGTCCGACAGTGGAATTAATCTTAGATGAGCTAATAAACGGGCATCGGACCACAGTGAAACGAGCGATATGCGAATTGGACCAGATGCAAATTGGATAGCATGGGTGAATGAGGATCATTTCGACCATTTGACGAAATGACAACTGGACAAACTGCGCTTTTGTGATCCACACACACATATAACGATCAACACAACTCATGCCATTGACACTTGATTCGCGTTGGATTGATTGACCCAATACAGAACGTGTTTCAATATTCTTTCCGTGTCATGTGTCAAGACTAACGCTACGCAAGCCGCCTGAGAGGTCTTTCAGTATAAACTTCTAGTTCTTGAGGGGACTCCACCCAAGTCAGTTCACCTGTCACATGTCATTTAATGTAAATCGGAGGCCTTCAATAGACATCAATACAATCTAATGTCGAACTATATTTGACTGTGTTGCGAGTACTTCTTTCTTAGGATTTACACTAGACAAAGGTCTAACTTGGGAGGAACATATCGACAAAATACATATTATGTTTAAAGATTAGTCGGGCTTGTTTCGCTCTGTGGCGCCTGTCAGCAACATTAGACAGACATTGCGTCAAAAGCCTCTACTTCGCGTCGGTACATACTATTTTACAGTATGGCATAGAGTTCTGGGCCGAGCAGCGGACTGGGAGCGGCCTTCAGGATTGAAATGTTATAATAAAGAACTATGGCTGTAATGGTTAATTAGCAAAGATCTCGGCTGGCTGCTCCAACATTCTAATTAGCAAAGATCTCGGCTGGCTGCTCCAACATTCTAATTAGCAAAGATCTCGGCTGGCTGCTCCAACATTCTAATTAGCAAAGATCTTGACTGGCTGCTCCAACATTCTTATTAGCAAAGATCTCGGCTGGCTGCTCCAACATTCTAATTAGCAAAGATCTCGGCTGGCTGCTCCAACATTCTAATTAGCATAGATCTCGGCTGGCTGCTCCAACATTCTAATTCGATCATGATCAACATTCATCTTCGACAACTATCTGACCATCGGAGTGCAGCTACACACGTGACTGCATTTAATTTAACATTTGCTAAGAGATGAGATAGTTTGGTAAGGTTAACTGACTAGCAGACGACATCATTTGATAACTAAGAACGTTTTAAATATTTGTTTACGGTTTGTCACATCATGAAGTGCGTTTTTCGTCAATTTATACCTAAGGAAAAGCTTCCCATGCATGTGAACTTACATCAGTGTATATCTGTACTTTACCTTATGGCGGGGTCGACAGCCACCTACTCCAACTCGCTCTTAATATGATCATTTGTTAAAGTATAATTTATGACTGCAATAAGTTATACCAACACGGTCGTATTCTGTTTGTTTATAATTAGCGATGCACCACCAAACAGGTGCTTGCTGGCTGTCTTCACCGTTTTGCTGCGCACAGTCGGACATGTCTGAGAGCTGAAGGCCTTGTCACTAACTGCCTCTTAAATCTCTTTCTCTCATATCTTCTCTTACCACAGCTCGCTTGTACATACGTAAATGTTGTGTAAATGTGGGGCTTAGCGCCGTCTGCAATTTGTTCCAGATTTGACAGGTATAACCTCCGCCTTTACTATAAGTCCACGAATCATATCAAAGGGTGAGTGAGCTCGATGTCGTGTCTGCTTCATCCCAAGCACCCTGTATTATCTACAGTCGATTGTAGGTTGGTCCCGTGTTGCTTAACACAAACAGTAGTGTCATAGCAAATGTTCTCGCCCATGACACTATCCATAGTGCCTCGGGTAAATTACCTTCTCCCGTGGCTCTACCAGGTGTAGGTTCTGAGTCCGACACAAAACACACTGTATAACAAAACACCCCTCCTGTAGTAGGCTTATGTCGCTTATCGCATTTTAACAGATTTTTTCCATCGTTATAGTTAGTAACTATCTGTCAAATAAACTTAGATCAGACCAGCCAGCATTATGCGGTTAAGCAAACGTTGCGTTAAAACGAGGCCATATAAACGCTAAGTGTCAGGGAGGGCGCCGTGGCCCAGCTGGCCCAGCTGGCGCGGCGGCGCCTCCGCGCGTGCCAACAAGAGACAATCTCCACTAGACGGAGCTCTATACGAGGCCCATTCGGAATACTAGCCAATCTGACACGTGACTGTATTACATTCATTCAAGGTTTATTGGTATCTATTAAAATAAAACAATATAACCCTTAACGTCTAAACTTAGTTAAGAATTAACTGTTTTATAAGAAGACTTTGTCTATGTCTGAAGCGCAGACATGCTCAGCTAACCCTCGAACACTCAAACATCGAATAGATTTGAGCACTTTTTTAATTTGAGCACCCATTGCGGTTAATGTAAGGATGACTTTTAATGTAACTAATTACGCGATAAGAGCGCTTACTAGCGGAAGAAACGCCGGCGTCCAGGAAATAAATTTATAATGCTGGATAATTGACACAGCATCATCTAGCCCCAAAGTAAAGAGCTTGTCTTGATGCGGGATCGGTTCACTAAACAAAAATAATAAAATTAATGATTTAGTCAACTCATCCCAGTGGGATAAGTTGGAGCGGCCTCAGTTTACTAAAGAGCCGTGTTATGGATGGGTAGAGGGAGTACGTCAACTTTATACAAGAGACAGCCGACGACAGAACCCACACAAAATATTAGTAATAATGCAAATAAATTCTTAACTCATAAACAGTTAAGTACACTCAAAACTTAATTTGATCCATATTGTTTGTACTTCCTAAACATAGAACCTGTAACCAATCTCATACCGTTCTTATACCTGACAGCTTTTGTGACAAAGCAGCGTCCCGCAAACCAATACTAAACCTGTTCAGCATTGTATTTGTACTGAGTCGGCTTTTCCTCCGTTGTTGTCCCCGCATTGTGATCCGTCGGAAACCAACGCTTTGGTACCTGTAGGCGGCGGTAGTTTTAGTTGGTTGCTGCTCTAGTTACCAGTTTCTACGTTATATTGCTGGGGTTTTCTAAACGAGTTTTTGCTCGTGAAGCTTTGCTAGCTTTACGTTTGTGAGTGGGTATGTAGGTTTTGCTGTTAGCAGATAGGTAAGTTTAGATGTGGTTTTGATGAACGCGAGACCCTTGAAAAGAAGATAATTTCGCGGTGAGATTTCAAAGTTTGCCTAGATGAGCTAGTCACATGTAAGATTTCTTCATTGTTATTGAAAAGCTAATTGTCGAACCATAACCTGAACATAAAATGTATAAGAGAGCTGCTCCAGCTCTTCTTTCGTAGGAAAGGAACTACATATGAAAATCGCTACAGTGACTGTGGTTATTTTTTTAATTTCCAGTGAATTTCGAAAATAAATATATCGACAAAAGCGTTTCGAACCCCGTTCAGTGAAGGTTTTGTTGCAATCGGCACCATCTGTGCTGGATTTTTATTAATTTCAGAGTCAGCCATAAAATAACTGAACGTAGATATTGTATACCGTGAAGTAGCAGCATGTTGTATACGTTTCAGGATCACCTGCCTGCACCTGCCGCTGGCGTCCAAGTGGATCCACGTGGGCACGGAGCGCGGCAACGTGCACGTCGTCAACATCGACACCTTCTCGCTCAGCGGATACGTCATCAACTGGAACAAGGCCATCGAAGTGTGAGTACTCACTCATACATCACAACACAAACCAGATCAGGTGGGACATTGCTCTGTATAGCAATATCCCGCAGGCACACACGCGGACACACGAAGTGCTCTACACTGCACGACGCCCTGCCCCGGCCGCGGCCGCGCTCCTCTATCCGAAATAAAATCAAGTCTCATGTCGCTGTCATTTCACAGACAACGACACTCTTAAAACCAGAGTTTTCTAAACCCACTAATTTGGGAACGGGTTATTACATCCTCAACTTGAGCCGATCAGTTCTTTGTGTGAAATTCCCTTTACAGCAATAAGTAATTCATGTGATAGCACAGGATAACTAATGTTTAATGTACTACGTTAAAAGGAGTTCATCACACAAGTTGGCTTACACCGTGAATACCGTTGACCATGACATTTTCAATACTTAAGGGCCTAAGCTCAAGTTCAAAGTGTCAAAAATGCTTTGAAAGCGGAAATCTTCGAATATAAATAAACACCTACGATACCAAACAACAAACCGCAAAGCTAAATCGAGCCGCTTAGCAAAGTAGCATGGTGTCCTACCACAAACGATAGAAACCAATAGTCCAACATACAAAATCCCGCAACGCAATGTTCCAGACGACATTTATCACCTCCCCAGATTGATAGCTCCAATACAAAATATTCACCGCCGAATAGTTTTACTTAATAGAAGCGATTCATTGCGAGCACATTCAATTACCAGGGAACGGCGGGGTTTGTCCGCAGGGGGGTAAAGGCGGCGTTAATAGCCCCCATCGACCACTTACCTACCCCACCACACCAGGTGCGTGCCGTGACCATCCCGCTCGCACTGGGTTAAGGGTGGTCTTCAACCCGCAGGTCTGAACAGGTCACTGGCTCCACAAAGTGTGACTACTTGATTTAATGCTCAAATTAACTTGGTGTTTCCGATCAAGACGATCTGTTGTTTTGTCTTGGGTCCGTTTTATGTGCAACCAACAAATTACAAATCAGTCGGTCTTTACTACTCTCCTCCGCTTTTGCCTCTAAAGCTTTTAATGTTGTATGAAAACTATACATGTACTCGTATGTATAACTAATTCTATTACCAATAAAAACCGGACCTTAGATAATATATGTCGCCGCCGCCAAATCGTAGAATCAGGCCGTTTGTAGATGAGACCGTTTATAAAACGGCGCCATTAAGTTAAATGCCTAGGCCAGTCGTTGAACGAACGCCGAAACTACATGACTGAACGTCGCTTAGCTATCTCGTCGTAAGAAATGAATTAGGTTCTCTCCACAAAGCTAAAGTAAAACATGAGAGAGTACCTACAGAATAAGGGATTGACAATAAAATAACCTGTTTTACCATAAACATATCCTTCATCCATAAACCTACTGACACTTTAGTAATAATTTACCGGCTGCGTAGTTACCTGTTTGGTCGCCGGCAGGCAGCATAGCATTGACGGTAACGTTTCCTCGTGGTGTCAACTATCAACTATCCTCTTCGCTGTGATGATTTACAAAATATCTGTAAATCGCAACGCAAACGCGCGGGTGCGCAGGCCCGGCGGCTGATACCGTGCAAACTACCCGCGCAGGCCCGGCGGCTGATACCGTGCAAACTACCCGCGCAGGCCCGGCGGCTGATACCGTGCAAACTACCCGCGCAGGCCCGGCGGCTGATACCGTGCAAACTACCCGCGCAGGCCCGGCGGCTGATACCGTGCAAACATGAAGACAATAAAATAATTAATATAAAGGGTTTTTCAACAAGATCTTTGTTTTTCAATTATGGCCACACCAACAACATGACAGTTTTGACATTTCGTTTTCTGACGTATTCGTAGTAGATGCTTTGGCAATTTGCTTTGAAGCCTTACAAGGTTCAACTGGTGCAGGAATTGAAGCCGACCGACCATTCACATCGCCGTAGATTCGCTCAATTCATTCAGGAATTCATCAATTAATTCCGCTGGTTTTTTTATGAAAAAATCATTTTTTCAGACAAGCCCATTTTCACTTGTCAGTGTACAACAAAGCAAAATTGGGCTCCTGAAAATTCTAGAGCGATTATTGAGAAGCCTTTGCATGCTCAACGTGTCACTGTATGGTGCGCTATGTGGTCTGGAGGCGTGATTGGGCCGTTTTTGCCAAAAAGTGATTAAAAACTTTAATGAAAGAATTGACATCTGTTAGCGTGGTCGTGGTGGACATTTGCCAGATATCATTTTCCATTCATAATGGCCAAACATTTCTCTTCGTAATACAATAAAAATTTGAATCATCTTCATCTAAATTTTTTGTTTTATTTTGTTTTAGAAAACAAAGTTCTTGTTGAAAAACCCTTTCTGATATATTAATGAATTCGATCCGCGAAAATGATTATTAATAAAATAAGAGACCTCTTATGTATGTATGTATGTATGTATGTATGTATGTATGTATGACCCTACAGTTATTAGAGTCACGTTGTTTATGTTCTTGTAATTATAAAATTCTTAAGCGTTTTTGTTTGGAAGTATCCATTCAAATGTAATAATAAAACATTGCATAAGTACAATTATATTCATGTAAACATAATACTTAATAATTAATAATATAATAACGCTAGACAGAATTATCTAACCCCAAACTAAGTAGAGCTTGTGCATGGGTACTAGATAACTGATATACATAACACAATACTTTACAAAGATAGTTTTTTTATTATGCATAGATAACGACCAGAACACCCGGAACAAACACCTGCAGATCGTACTAATTTTTGTCCTAAAGCGGGAATCGAACCCGCAACCTCCTGCGTCGCAGGCGAACCTTCGCCCACCGCGCCACAGAGGTAGACAAAAACATGGAAAAGTATCAAATAGTCAAGTCATTCACTGCCTAGTCTCTGCTTGGATGTCAGCGGCGGTGAACGTGTAAGTAATGTTAGTACACGAGGAGTCGTTGCATACTGTGTGACCCATGCGCTAGTTGTCAGCGGCGGTGAACGTGTAAGTAATGTTAGTACACGAGGAGTCGTTGCATACTGTGTGACCCATGCGCTAGTTGTCAGCGGCGGTGAACGTGTAAGTAATGTTAGTACACGAGGAGTCGTTGCATACTGTGTGACCCATGCGCTAGTTGTCAGCGGCGGTGAACGTGTAAGTAATGTTAGTACACGAGGAGTCGTTGCATACTGTGTGACCCATGCGCTAGTTGTCAGCGGCGGTGAACGTGTAAGTAATGTTAGTACACGAGGAGTCGTTGCATACTGTGTGACCCATGCGCTAGTTGTCAGCGGCGGTGAACGTGTAAGTAATGTTAGTACACGAGGAGTCGTTGCATACTGTGTGACCCATGCGCTAGTTGTCAGCGGCGGTGAACGTGTAAGTAATGTTAGTACACGAGGAGTCGTTGCATACTGTGTGACCCATGCGCTAGTTGTCAGCGGCGGTGAACGTGTAAGTAATGTTAGTACACGAGGAGTCGTTGCATACTGTGTGACCCATGCGCTAGTTGTCAGCGGCGGTGAACGTGTAAGTAATGTTAGTACACGAGGAGTCGTTGCATACTGTGTGACCCATGCGCTAGTTGTCAGCGGCGGTGAACGTGTAAGTAATGTTAGTACACGAGGAGTCGTTGCATACTGTGTGACCCATGCGCTAGTTGTCAGCGGCGGTGAACGTGTAAGTAATGTTAGTACACGAGGAGTCGTTGCATACTGTGTGACCCATGCGCTAGTTGTCAGCGGCGGTGAACGTGTAAGTAATGTTAGTACACGAGGAGTCGTTGCATACTGTGTGACCCATGCGCTAGTTGTCAGCGGCGGTGAACGTGTAAGTAATGTTAGTACACGAGGAGTCGTTGCATACTGTGTGACCCATGCGCTAGTTGTCAGCGGCGGTGAACGTGTAAGTAATGTTAGTACACGAGGAGTCGTTGCATACTGTGTGACCCATGCGCTAGTTGTCAGCGGCGGTGAACGTGTAAGTAATGTTAGTACACGAGGAGTCGTTGCATACTGTGTGACCCATGCGCTAGTTGTCAGCGGCGGTGAACGTGTAAGTAATGTTAGTACACGAGGAGTCGTTGCATACTGTGTGACCCATGCGCTAGTTGTCAGCGGCGGTGAACGTGTAAGTAATGTTAGTACACGAGGAGTCGTTGCATACTGTGTGACCCATGCGCTAGTTGTCAGCGGCGGTGAACGTGTAAGTAATGTTAGTACACGAGGAGTCGTTGCATACTGTGTGACCCATGCGCTAGTTGTCAGCGGCGGTGAACGTGTAAGTAATGTTAGTACACGAGGAGTCGTTGCATACTGTGTGACCCATGCGCTAGTTGTCAGCGGCGGTGAACGTGTAAGTAATGTTAGTACACGAGGAGTCGTTGCATACTGTGTGACCCATGCGCTAGTTGTCAGCGGCGGTGAACGTGTAAGTAATGTTAGTACACGAGGAGTCGTTGCATACTGTGTGACCCATGCGCTAGTTGTCAGCGGCGGTGAACGTGTAAGTAATGTTAGTACACGAGGAGTCGTTGCATACTGTGTGACCCATGCGCTAGTTGTCAGCGGCGGTGAACGTGTAAGTAATGTTAGTACACGAGGAGTCGTTGCATACTGTGTGACCCATGCGCTAGTTGTCAGCGGCGGTGAACGTGTAAGTAATGTTAGTACACGAGGAGTCGTTGCATACTGTGTGACCCATGCGCTAGTTAGCGCAGTGGCAGTTGCCCACTAAAGAGACATTCTCAGACTATTGTAAAGCCCTCTAACCCCATAACATTACGCTGTCATTGTCCTGATCAGACGTCATAACGACCAACCCCGTTATTTCATGACATGTAATTACAGGAAATGTCATCGATAATGTAATGACACCCTTTAGCGGAGCAGTAGGGTAAATCACCCGGCAATGGCACTTTGCGTAGTAATGTGAACGATGTGGGCCAATGTTAGGGTGATTTCACGTGAAACGAGGTTATAGTTAATTTCTGCCATGGTATGGTGTGCTGTAATGCAAGGAGAACGCTCTTTTATGACGATACGTTTATCCATGTTACTTCTGTCATAACATAAGCAATATTTTTTTATGCCCGTTAATATCTTGGGTCTGATTTTTATAATATGTTATTTTTCCCATTACCTATAATAGAATAAGGCACCGACCGACTAACATGTGGGTGGACGTACTACGTACGTATACAACACTAAACTAATAAACGTATAAAAGTTGTCATCTGCTCCTCGTGCCAGTGCTGTACTGTTGTTTAGTGCAAAGACATTGACAGCTATTACAACAGTCACCAGCATCACAACAACTCGGTGCCAGGGGGCGGTCGGTGGAAGATTCCTAGGTATTATCTGATTCTTACAAAATATGAAAAGGCCAAAGCAATAAAAATAAGATCGATTGTCTCTGAAAACTGCAAAGCTGGTATATTGGTTGGGTTTGACACACTCAACCGTTTAACGCTTAGCTCTAGGCAGCTAAGCTCTGATGAAATAACACCTTAAAGGCCCAGGCCATCATGTCTGGTCACGTCGCCCGGCGGGGATGATAAGCCGGACTCGTGTTATCAGCCGACGCCTCGACGCCGGATCACGCATTACATTTGAATAAGACGATTAGGAACTGACCAGTCTGCGGCCGGCGCAGATAGGGAGTGTTCACATGAATAACACATGTGGACACATGTGTTCTGTACGTTATTCATAGATGTTTTTAACTTTACGCGATCTGAGCACATAAAAATCCCATGACCACGTCCCATGACCATCCCGTGACCACGGCAGTGTGTAAACCTGTCGAAACGTCGTCGGGAAATAGGTAAATACGCGTTAAATAGTATTTATAAATATGTTATTGATAAACTTGTGGTTCAGTTTAATAAGTACGTCTAGACTAGGTGAACGCACATCACTCGGTAGAGTACAGTTGAGTAAGTGAGCTTACTCAACTGTACTTTACTGTGTGTGTTAGTATAAGTGGTTCATGAATTATGTAAATATATCCATAATTCATGAAACTGACTGTACTCAAGATTTGCTCTTTTCAATTAAATGAATGTCTTGTATTAATTACACCATTAAAATATATTAATAATAATTATAAATGTGATGAAGGTTCTTGAATGGAGCAGGAGTAGAGTACCTACATTGACGAGTACATTTGGCTCTAAAGTTCAAAACTGAAGATATTTTTACGCTAGGAATGTAAGTAGAGTTCCTCCGCTCCGCTCGTGCATGAAGCTTCGTGCTATCAGTCCGGGTGCCGTGCGGCTGCCGTGCGGGTGCTGTGCGGGTGCCGTGCGGGTGCCGTCCGGTAGATAGTGCCGGCGGCCGGGCGCGGCGCATACTTATTAGATAGGTAGTCTAGTCTACATTCGTGACCTCGTTTAGAATATTTCTTGAAATATTTTCTGTTTACCTTTCTTTTAGAAAATATCAAAACCTATTCTATATCCTAGGTGATTTTGAATAATGCAAGCTTAAAATGTAACGAGACAGAAAAGCCCTGTAAAGCGTTTTACTATCTCATTTTATTGCTTATTGAATTAGTTTAATTTGTTTTAGTGGATTAAATTTGTATGTTCGTAGGGCAATCTAATCTTCTGCACATAAACAAATGCCGGCGAAACCCAGATGAGTCGATGTATGTCTGTAAGCTAACTGTGTATGTAATTGTATGCAATCTCGCCGAACGGCCGAATGCTACACTTACGTAGGTAGCAAAAGTTCACCTCTAGCCAAAAACTACATTTAGTAACGGTCTGAACATATTCACTAATAAACTTGAAGAACAACTAAATGAAAGGCAAGAAGATTCTCCTCTATGAAAGATAATTACACTTTTTAGCCGAAAAATACGCGAACTAGTTTTTTTCTGAGACTAGTTGTAGTACAATTTGATGCTAGCGGCTACATACATATACGTATCTACTAACTACAGGTAAGTATTGCTGTGCTATAGGTATTTGTCTAACAGGGACGGGGGAGTTCTTTCTCAATTAAACATTACATCGGTCATTATACTGCGGCTAAGAGCAACTCCTTTATAAATTGTTCGTAAAAGCGCGAAAGTTTTCACGCCTTCGGGAAAACTTGTCGAGAACTTTCGCCCCGCGTAATTACAATGAAGTACCTAACGCGCTCTTCACTCGTGTCACATTCCGGACCACTTTCCTTATCTGTTCGCGTCGACACAAATGCGATCGTTTTGTTGACGGACGCCACGTCACACCGGTTCTACGTACACAATATTATATCGTTTGGTATCGCACTTAGGTACATAAGTTATTGAGTACTCAAACACGTGACTCGTTAAACTTTATACAGCGTCGTTACAAAAGGTGGTTTTGGTCGTCATATCGGGTTCTGCGCTGTCTGTTCAATACTCACGACAGTTTGATCTTGGACGCCATCTTGAGTTGTTTAATAATGATATAATCTGATGATAATAGTATTGTCGAAGAGATCGATCGGCGTACGGCACGGCGCGCGGACTGCGCAGGCGCATATCGGCTTGTAGCAAGTTCGTAGCGATGTGTAAAGTATCGTATACGTCCAAGTTTTAACCTGTTGTCACATTAAACTTTTTTAAAGTATATACCTAATAAAGTCTTTACTTAGTCTTTGAAGCGAAAACATAACCGTCATTACATTGAGGTTAAACTACGCGCAAGATGAAAACTACCGAGATAAACAAAAAGTGTAAAGTTAGGTGCGCAACGTCACGCGTGCGCTCCATTCCCGGGATAGTGCTCTGACATGTCGCCATCAATGTTGCGCACCTAGAGGTAAATACGTTGTGGTGTCCCGGGACGCGGGACGCGGCCGGTATCCCGGGAATGGAGCGCACGCGTGACGTTGCGCACCTAGAGGTAAATACGTTGTGGTGTCCCGGAACGCGGGACGCGGCCGGTATCCCGGAACGCGGCCGGTATCACGGTACGCGGGACGCGGCCGGTATCCCGGTCGGCGGGCCGGGAACTTGCACTCTGGAACCAGTGCGGAGACTCTACACTGCTCCGAGTTGCTGAACACTCCGTGAATGTTGGAAACATCTCACAACGCTGTAGTAGCCCTTGTCTTTAGGATCTCTTTTTGCCTTTGAAAATTATCTCTCGCTCTATGGATGAATTAAATAATAATAATTTATTTTAGGCAATGTAAGAATAACTAGGTGTTGACCGCGGCTTCTCACGCGTTGCTTAAGGTTATCTGTATCCCATGGGAACTGATTTTGGAAATAAAAAGTAGGTGGCTTGTGATTTATCAGGTCTAAAAGGTATTTTCTTATTCTTATTCAATTATTTTCAATTTAGATTAATACATTTCATTTTAATTTGATTTAATTATAATTTAATTTAGTTGTAATTTTAATTTTATTGTAATTTACTTCAAAATACTAACACTAATTTTAAGGTCACATAACTACTAACAAATTATGGATCATGTCCGAAATAAAATAATTTTATTATTTTTATTTATTTAAAACTATGGTATACTAGCTTTAGCGTGAAAACGTTACTAAGATCGAAATAATAATATTAGTGTGATGTACAAATTGTAAAAACGTATTAATAAATAATAATAATAATAAATAAATAATGCTGGACAATTCACACAGCATTATCTTGCCCCAAGCTAAGCAGAGCTTGTGTTATGGGTACTAGGTAACTGATATACATAACACAATACATTACATAGATAGATAGTTTTTATTATACATAGAAAACGACCAGAACACCCGGAACAAATACCTGCAGATCGTACAAATATTTGTCCCAAGGCGGGAATCGAACCCGCAACCTCTTGCGTCGCAGGCAGACCTTCGCCCACCGCGCCACAGAGGTCGTCTATACGTCGTATTATAATGGCCATGTAAATAAATATCTTATAGACTTGACTTGCAACATACATAGCATATCAATTTAAATTCGATAGGTATACATAAAAGGACTGCAACCGTCATTTGGAAAATCTTATTTTTGACGAAGACACACATCTAACCGATTTGACCTACTTTTATAATGTTTTTATAAAAACTCTAAATATAACATTATACGATGTTTTCAGCAACACAAACATTATAAATAACATTACTAGTGGTTAACGGTGTGGAAAGGCGCGAGAGCGGGTAGTAGCATAGTTCGAGAGGGGGTTGGTCGAGGGTACTGTGGTCACGTGGTCCGGCGTTAACTAAAACCATTTACAGCTTTATCGTCTATTCGATGTATTTTTGTTCGAAATTACTAACCATACACGATTATAATTACCTAGTTGGTTTAATTTGAAATATACCCAACACTGCACTCCTTCATTACAGCAGACATAAGGTACTCTGCGAATTTAAATACCAATTGTAATTTTTGTAATTAGATAACGTGAAACAGAAATTAATGAAATATCAACATGAATCCTACCATTACAGGATAAGCTCAAAGCCTCGCCTCTGAAACAGTATCTCCAGTGTTTGGTTCTGTAATCTGTTAATAGCGGTAGCGGTAGTGGGCGCACAAAGGTGCTTTGTTCAGGGCGCGGGCGGGCGGGAGTGCGGGGCGGGCGGTTCCTATCGCTATACAATGCATTGTTCCCTGCTTTGTGTATTTACCAGGTTTCTGATGATTCTTTCAATGTTTTTTAGAACAACACTTGTTATAAGGTCCTAGTTACATTTCAGTTTAGTTCTGAAAGTTTTGGAATAATCATAGTGTTTCTATGAACATTTCCAATCACTTTACAACGGGATACTTGAGTTATAATTGAGCTAGATCTATTTATTCTCCAAGGTGAACAGGATCGAAGTTAGTGCTACGCGTGGTTCGTGGTTACGACGCGTAGTTAGATAACACGGGTGGGTAGCGCTGCGGCCAGTGTCGATAACACGGGTGGGTAGCGCTGCGGCCAGTGTCGATAAGACGGGTGGGTAGCGCTGCGGCCAGTGTCGATAACACGGGTGGGTAGCGCTGCGGCCAGTGTCGATAACACGGGTGGGTAGCGCTGCGGCCAGTGTCGATAACACGGGTGGGTAGCGCTGCGGCCAGTGTCGATAACACGGGTGGGTAGCGCTGCGGCCAGTGTCGATAAGACGGGTGGGTAGCGCTGCGGCCAGTGTCGATAACACGGGTGGGTAGCGCTGCGGCCAGTGTCGATAACACGGGTGGGTAGCGCTGCGGCCAGTGTCGATAACACGGGTGGGTAGCGCTGCGGCCAGTGTCGATAAGACGGGTGGGTAGCGCTGCGGCCAGTGTCGATAACACGGGTGGGTAGCGCTGCGGCCAGTGTCGATAACACGGGTGGGTAGCGCTGCGGCCAGTGTCGATAACACGGGTGGGTAGCGCTGCGGCCAGTGTCGATAACACGGGTGGGTAGCGCTGCGGCCAGTGTCGATAAGACGGGTGGGTAGCGCTGCGGCCAGTGTCGATAACACGGGTGGGTAGCGCTGCGGCCAGTGTCGATAACACGGGTGGGTAGCGCTGCGGCCAGTGTCGATAAACACCACCAGGTCGAGGAACAGACAAACTTCTCCCGGAAATTTTGTTTCAAACAAATTAATGAATCCGAAAACAAATTAAAATATTGTTTGTTTATATTTAAAGGAACGTGTATTTACAGCAACTGTCGAAAGCAGCGCTCGTCCTGCCTTGTGCTTGTGGAGTCGCTCCGAATTCCGATAATTGTGTTGCCAACTGTCGAAAGCAGCGCTCGTCCTGCCTTGTGCTTGTGGAGTCGCTCCGAATTCCGATAATTGTGTTGCCAACTGTCGAAAGCAGCGCTCGTCCTGCCTTGTGCTTGTGGAGTCGCTCCGAATTCCCATAATTGTGTTGCCAACTGTCGAAAGCAGCGCTCGTCCTGCCTTGTGCTTGTGGAGTCGCTCCGATAATTGTGTTGCCAACTGTCGAAAGCAGCGCTCGTCCTGCCTTGTGCTTGTGGAGTCGCTCCGATAATTGTGTTGCCAACTCATTCATCTACTTGCTCATAATTCCGACCGGTCACAGGTTCGTGCATAGCTGGCTGTGTTGTTGGTCG
Organism: Eupithecia vulgata; assembly: GCA_946478455.1. Lineage (NCBI taxonomy): Eukaryota > Metazoa > Arthropoda > Insecta > Lepidoptera > Geometridae > Eupithecia > Eupithecia vulgata. The sequence continues at coordinate 821,109 of OX297869.1, read as the reverse complement.
TGCTAATGATGTCTCGCCAACAGTTTGTACAATTATAAACTTTGAATCGAGGTGGCGGAGAGCTATTTTCGATTGGAAAGTTCCCCGTGTTTGTAGCAGCGGTCATGCATGACATTCAAAGGGCTCTGATTTGTTTGTTTATTGGTGCAGGATAATTAAAGCTGGGGCAGCTATCGCAAAATAATTACAAACTAGTAATGAAGGGTGGAAAATGAACCTGGGATATTATGTTGCAATAATGAACTCCGTTTTTTGTCGTGATTAATAAGTTCAGTACAGTAAAACATCGGTTCATTTGTCAAACAACAACATGTATCTTTAGTGGTACAATTGAGTTTATTCGTAAGGAAATAAAAAAATGGATGCAAATTGTGACGTCACAGGCAGCCGGCGGTGCCTTGATGAAACGTTTTGTTTCGCTTGATGGAGTCCGATTGGATTTACGCTGTACAGTACCTACACACCACCGATAATTCATTTTACCAACCCTATTTACAACCTTTTGAAACGTTTTTGATTAATGATTTATTTCACTAAAATCCAATATTGTGTCCGTCAAGTCAATTACTGATGAATCAGCGTGTATTTTTGTACAGTAAATAAATGTGATGAAAAGCGCTGTGAATGCGTCCAATTGACTGCATCCAGCGGTTCAAAGGACGAGGCACTCAATTCAACTACTCAATATCGAAACCAATACTTACTAATATTGTTTTATTAGAAAACGGGACAACATAGGTTAGAAAAACAAGAAAGAAGCCACACGACAATAGATTAGAAACAGTGAGAGTTCTACCTATAGATTTATCAATAGATTAGAAACAGTGAGAGCTCTACCTATAGATTTATCAATAGATTAGAAACAGTGAGAGTTCTACCTATAGATTTATCAATAGATTACTCATATAGTACCTACCTACGTAATTTTTTTTGGTACTACTACCTATAGGTAACACAAGCTCTGCTTAGCTTGGGGCTAGATGATGTTGTGTGGAATGTCCAGCATTCTCGCGCTTCACCCGCGTAATTCTCGTTCCCGTTGGAATTCCGGGATAAAATATAGTCTATGTGTTGTTCCAGACTATAATCTATCTCTGAGCCAAATTTAATCCAGTTTCGTCCAGTAGTTTTTACATGAAAGAGTAACAAACATCCATCCATCCATACCCAATACTCAATCATTTATTGCATTCTATAGGTGTACAATGGTGCTTAAAATCTACGTAGGTATTTAGTTTCACTATAGACCCTGCTGGCACACAATATATTACGGAGAGAGAGGAGGACGTCATTGTTATTAAGTTAGTTAGGTATATTAGTAGTTTGTATTTTTCTTATTTTTCGTTTAAATATTCGTCAACTGTGTAGTATGATTTTGTGATTAATAAAAGCTTTAATTGTTTTATAAAGATTTTGTCGTTATTCTCATTTTTCAACACATCCGGTAGTTTATTAAATAATTTAATTGACATTACATAGGGGCTCGATGAGTGAAGTTTAAGTTTTGAATCTGGTCCTATAAGTTTGTGTTTATATCGTAAAGAGCGAGAGGGGTATGTTTCTTCTCGGGTTTTATAGAATTTTTTATGGTTTCTAACGAATTTACACATTTCAAGTATGTATATGCAGGGCAGGGTTAGTATCTTTAATTTTTGGAAGTGAGGTTTACAACTGTCTGTTTGATCTATGTTTGCTAAGATGCGTATAAGTTTTTTTTGCTGCGTAAAGACCATTTTTGAATTGGTGCTGTTTCCCCATAGGATGACAGAGTATGATAAGTGGCTATGGGCACAGGCGTAATAGATTGCAAGGGAACTTTTTAGGTCAGTTGTTTTCTAAACTTCGCGGAGGGCGTATGTCAAGCTGGATAATTTGGATTTAATTTTTTGCGTATGTGGGACCCAGTTTAGATGGGTGTCGATCGTCAGGCCTAGCAAGCTAAATTCATTTACTGTTTCAAGTGGTCTATTATTATAAGTGTAGTTGATTTTTAACGCGGATTTTTGGTATGGGTGAAATGTCATTATATTAGTTTTTAAAAAGTTTATTTCAAGGTTGTGCTCTTTCATCCAGTCTGTGATTTTATTTAGTATTTGGTCAAGTTTATTGGATATATTTTCATCGCGATTACACGTTGTTTGTACTGATATATCGTCGGCGAATAAGACGCAAGGCTCGTCCATTATTTTACCCACAAACTTTCGCGTTTATAAGGATAGGATTATATAAAATGTTTGGTGCTTCAAAATGTAGGTACTTACATAAAACGTATTTAGGGCTTCCATTACCGATGTAAACTGTTTTGAGAATATCTGTGTTTTGGTTTGACTGGTATTTGTACATGACTTTAGTGTACGTCTTAAATAATAAAAATAGTTTGAGAGATTTAGCATTAAAACGGATTATAAAACATAGTACCTTCTTACTACTTACAGTCTCTAGTTTTTTATTCCATTAGGAGATAATAATAATAATAATGCTGATACAGGTACAGCACAGCACACAGCTTTCCACTTCTATAATAACGAATTTAATTATGATGCCTTGTTACAAGTCTTAAAATTGTCAAATGTAAACAAAATAAAATAAGTAACTGCGCGCATTTTAAAACGTAAATATAGAACAATCTGCCCAAATTTCCCTGAAATAAATTAATCCTATTCAATGTTCGAGCCAAAATATGGCGTGAAAGTTACCCTCTTTTTGATTCGTTAGATCTCGTTACTCAATTCATACAAAATATTGAATGAGCAAACGAACTTGAAACTCTGAAAAGCTCCAAGTTATTTCTCGCTCGGGAACTTTGGTTGGTTTCCTTGTGAATAAACACGTGTCCCAGGACGAGCCTGGAGTTTGTTCTGGTCGATGGGTTCCGAGTTGATCCTCTCCTCTCTCGGGATATTCATATAGGTACAAGTTTACAAGCCGCATTATAAATGGACTGTCACTACTTATTCTTTCATAAAAATGTTTTTGTGTTTTCAATTATGTCAATAGAGATCCATGCAACGCGCCTTGGCTTTAATAGATGCAATACATTTGTTGGTGGAAACAGAATGACTCTCTTATACACGTGCTGCTGCCCGAGCCGCCGCCGACTCCGCCGCCTACCTTTAGTTTGTATAGTGCTGTGTAAGACATTGTCGTGCTGCTGCCCGAGCCGCCGCCGACTCCGCCGCCTACCTTTCTATCTAATAAAAAAACCGCATCAAAATCCGTTGCGTAGTTTTAAAGATTTAAGTATACATAGAGATATAGGGACAGAGAAAGCGACTTTGTTTTATACTATGTAGGTCCCCGCACTAGGTTCAGAACGTATCGCGGGAGGGCGAATTACAAACAGAATTACTAGTTTGCAAGACTGTAGTAAACAGGGCAGCAGTTCACTCACTCTAGAAAATTACATAAGAATTACATAGGTACTAATAATATCAAAAAAATTAAATTAAAGGAAACAAACATGTACATTTACAGCAATTGTTTAGAAGTACAATAAGACAATCTAATGAAATATCAATAAAAGAATATTTTGATGACACAACAGGACTAGGGTTCGAAGGATAAGGGGGCTACAAACAGCATCTACGAGAATAGCCTAGTAATATTGTACCTACAGTTGAATTTTTTTAAGATTGATCACTTAATAGATATAATATGCAAATGTAATGAGAATTTGTTTAGAATAAAGCTATTGCTTGATATTTCCTGTGTTCTGTAGAGCACGTATTACAAATAGCGTCACAAATAACTTAGCTGTCACTAGCGGACGAATCCTCGCCCAATGTGATCGCCACACGTGTGATTGAGTTTACTCGGCTTTCATACGCTCCGTGATATTGTTTGAGCTTCGTGTATTAGAAGCCGATGCTGGGGTTTTAGGGCATCTGTTCGAAAAAGGTTCCGATAATAGAGACTTTTTCTGAAAATAACACCAAGTCATAGCTTCTAAATTTTTAGTGTAGTGAACATAACCTCTTTTTTCATTAAATCTATAAGTACTATACTAATATTACCTGAGTTTTGTTTATTTGTTTTAATTGATAGATAGATAATTCTTTAATGTACTACGCAAACACAAAAAATTGTTTAGAATAAGTACAAAGGTGGCCTTATCGCTATGAGCGATCTCTTCGAACAAAAAAGACGGTGGTACTCGAAAAAATTACACTACATACTGTAATACCTACATAACCTAGAAACATTTTAATAAACTTACATATGTATACATAAAAATAAGATTCTCTAATTTTTACAACGGTAAATAAAAATAATACTGATGAAGCACTTTTTTAAATATTTGGCACGTCTGTGAATACGCTCTGAAAGTACTAGACCGATTTGAAAACTTCTTTCACCATTAAATTCCTACATTATTCCTGAAGAGCATAGGCTATACAATATACCCGTCCGACGCCGGGACGGGCGCTAGTATTCCATAAAGGATAAGTCAGACACAAAAGTCAATATTGTAGTAATAACCGTTCAGTCAAGTACTGCTCTTTGAGCCCGTCGCGGAATCTGTACCGATATATTAACATCAGAGGGCACTTCCTTCAGAGGAGAAATTAATAAAGTTCCACAATGGCATCTAGAAACTTCATAAATGACTGGAATTAGCGCCGAAACACTTCCTTGAGGAGAAGATGTTCTCTTATCATTTATTACCTACTACGAAGCGCGAGATGAAACGTAATGAAATATTATAATAGCAAAAACGACGGTTCGTAATTGTTTGAACGTTTATTTTATTGTTTGAACGCTACACCGCAAAGTAAAGCTAGGCTAATGCTCTCTTAGAACCATAAACAATGAGTTTTATTGCCAAAGTTCCCCCTCTTCCGCGAGTTCTCTGAAGCACCTCCGCCGCCGCCGCCGGTCTACCGTTACTGTAAACGTTAAATTCACAGACAATAAAGGTCGTTATAACACGCCCTCGGGCCGCGTCAGCAGCCCTGCTACCTCGCGTCACGTTCTCGATTCAAATACCGCACTCTCATTGGTGAGTGGTAACGAACTTCCGCCAATGTTATCGCAACAATTAAAGCGCCCAGGGTTGTCAAGCGCCTATTGTTGATCCTGGATTTCTTTAACGGCTCAAGTCGCGTCGCCGGCTGACGTTGGACAAAGGCATCATGAAAATTTTATTTCAAAAATTGCAAGCTCCGGGATGAATACGCTCGTTTGTTCGTTAGGTCTTTAATGATATAAATTATATGGAAGGAACGCCGCCGGTAGGCTCGGGGGACGTAATAAAGGATCTCGTAATGCTTTCAGAACTGGAAAATTGCGTAACTAACTGTCTTGTGTCTGAATACGCTCGCTATCATATTCACTTTAATACTGAGGTTTAAGCTTTGTATCGCGAGTATAGCTATGCCGCGCCCACGGACACGGTGGAATATTGCTTTCGTTACTACCTAACATGTATCTAAGCTTTCACGTGAGATGGCTACAGTATGCGCAGTGATCCTGAGGATCAGTCGGGATCCGGCAGGTATGATGCGTCTGGCCTACGACTCGCTTCCTTGCCTACAGGCTTTATTAAATCAGATCGGCGGCGGCACAGTATCAGCATTAGTTCCGCTGATAACGGCGTGCTGGGGCACAATGGCCGCAGATGCCGATACGGGGCCGATCCGGGCCGGCGCGCGGGGCCGGATGCTCGTTGTCCAGTTATCGCATCGGAAGCTGGCGCGGCAACAGGCGGCTGTTGAGTCTCCTATTCTCATGGAGAATGCCGTAAGCTTATCGCCCGATGTATATCTCTTCGATTGTGACTGTGCTCTCTGTAAGAGCTGCCCCTAAGTTAAATGACGTATCTTAAACTGACTCGAAGTACGAAATGTGGAAGAATATATTATTCAGAACATTGTGATCGTAGCCAAGTGTGCAGGTGAGCGATCCAATGTACTTACGTGCACGTCACGTAGACGACGAGTCACGTACTCGCCGTGTCACTGACAACGTGTCAATACGGAACTCCCAGATATTGCCGATGATTTCATGTAGTCCATTTGAAGCTATGGATGGTACTGTTTGAAGCTGATGCAAGTTGTCAGGCAGTTCATACTGGCTGTGCTGTTGAGGCTGTATCAGCTGTGGTGTATTATTATTGCTCAGTCTCGCGAGAGCTAACTCGGAAGATTGATTGTTGCTTTGTTTTGTTTTGAAACAAAATACTGATGTCAAAATTCTAATTATACTTAAGTCTTGGTCTGGGCTTTCGATACTAATAGGTTTAATTTTCTTGTGCTTAATGTCTTAAAAACCTAGGCACCTTTACAAAAGAATCATCATCATGCTGATGATACTTTCCTTTACGAAAGTATAAATAATTTCAGATATGTTTTTACAACAATCTTCTGAAAGCGATAACTACGCCAATTAACTTTAGTAATGGAAATATTTTATTAAATACGTCTAAAAATAACGTAAAAGCGAGTTGATTGTGCAAAAGCGTGAAGCAAATGAAAATGTAATTATCACTATCGCGAGGCAAGAAGTCCTTTGAGCTTTGCCATCTCACCAGCTGTCCGGAAGCCAGTTACCGCCGGCGCAAACAAAGCCGCCGTCCGGGGAATTAATGGAACATCCGGTCCGGCCCGGGCGCCACATCCGGACCTCACCTAAATCTTATATTTTGCTTTTACTTAGCCAAAGAGGTTGGAAGGGGATTTTTTGCGTTCAACTGTATGGTTGGGAGTTATGACCTACCTTTAATTTAAATTTAATTTGACAACTCGTGTATAAAAGCTTCTGGTTTTCCCATAGACATAGAATTTTTTCACTACTGGGTTTGCATCTAATAAATAAATAAAGGAGGTATTGGTGATAGTTAAACGAAAGTGTTCTTATCCTAGAATATACAAAAACAGTCATTGCGGACCAAGGCTTTATACTGCTTCAGTGAAAAACATACTTAAACATATCAATAACACCAGCTTTTGCACCTGAACAAAACTCTATATTTTGCAACCGGCAATTTCCACAACAGTAATGGCTGGCTTATGGAAGGTCAGCAATTGCTGGCTCCTTCTCGGATGAGTCTGAAAGGTGGACGCTCAAAAAAGGTTGCCAAAATAATGACAAATTACATACTACGTTTGAGTAACATCTATAAATTCGATGATTATTATAGTGTTGCTGAATAAATCGAAATAAAAGAAACGACTAGCAACTGTGATGTATCACTTTGTCAGTTATTTGGCTGTTTAGTTCAACATTGGGCATGAGCTTCAAGTATGTAAATGACCCAAAACCTACAAAACATCCACCAAATACACGCACCCACGTGTGAGACTAAATGCGAATGGAGAGGCGAGTGCTTCTGATGTAGTTGAAGTGTTTGTCGGCCGCCCAGTTGCGAACTCGTCCAATAAGCCGACGGCTACACGCGCTCAGCCACGGGCGGTGGACTCGATCCAACTAATTCTAACTTAGACGAGGAACTCCGTTAAACCAATCAATTGTACCTAGTTGTAAATCAACATAATGTTGCCTACAGTGTGAACGACTTAAATGGGTGCTTATCACGGCTCAACACTTTAATTGCCCAGGACGCACATTGTGTCTTTGGGCCTGCCCGGCCCCTGCGGATCGCACTGCAGAGGTTTGCAGTGAATGCGTAAACATGTCTTTATTTTCGTGTATGAATACAGAATACAGAACTCTACCCATTTCTACATTGGTTATTGAAAAAAAATTAAACAGTTATCGCAGTGTACGAGTTCTCGCGCTGGGCGGGCGCGGTGAGGGCGGCGAGCAGTCGCACAGAAAAAACGACTGACTTGACTTGAACCAACTGTAAACGACTGACTTGACTTGAACCAACTGTAAACGACTGACTTGACTTGAACCAACTGTAAACGACTGACTTGACTTGAACCAACTGTAAACGACTGACTTGACTTGAACCAACTGTAAACGACTGACTTGACTTGAACCAACTGTAAACGACTGACTTGACTTGAACCAACTGTAAACGAGCTTTAAAACACGTAATCTTGCAAATAAGTTTAAGCTTCAACCTACATTTACATTTTCCATTTGACAGATAAGAAATGAAATCCCTGCTCTGGCTTCTGAGCTTCTCTGTTTTAAAGTGTCGAGTACGGATTATGAAGGTCTTTATCCTAGCTGCGCCTCTTTAAGTTTGATTTTCTGGTGAAAGCAATGGAAAGCTATCTTCCATACCTACTTGTATGGTCCCCGCAAGACAGCCCCCCTAGGGGGCAGCACTCGAATTTCCCCCCTCCATTTAGCGGGGGGTGGGGGGTAGCAACAAGTGGCGCCGGCTCGCTGATTGATACCGTGGATTGTAATTGTGTATGCGGCTATCGCTTCAGGGTGGACGAGCTTATGCTTATGCGAGTCTTATGTCTACGTCGATTGTCGGCATTAGTGGATGATTCAGGCTGATGTTCTGAAGTGAATATAAATTAAACACAATTTTGATTTCATGGATCTGTTACCTTTGGACGTAGGCATTATATTCTTTAACTTAAATTAACTCGTCCATATTGTGACCTGTAAGAACGAGTTGGCTGTTAGAAAAAAAATTACATGATTTAAACCACAATGTAGATCGGAGTGCCTTTGTCTGCCTTACCCTAATTTCGGATTAAAGGCGGATTTTCAACGTCGTGAAATATAGACCCCATAACCACCCCCCCCCCCCCTAATATATCGGCACCTCCTGACATTGACACGCTGACACCTCACGACGTGTACGACTTGTATTAAGACTCCTGGGGTCGGAATAAATCGCACATTGGCATCACTCGCGGGTGGCACGCTCACGCGCTCGTAATAAATGTAGCGCGAACTATTGGGTGTTTGGCTTGTGCAAAGCTGCACGAACTATTGGGTGTTTGGCTTGTGCAAAGCTGCACCAACTATTGGGTGTTTGGCTTGTGCAAAGCTGCACCAACTATTGGGTGTTTGGCTTGTGCAAAGCTGCACCAACTATTGGGTGTTTGGCTTGTGCAAAGCTGCACCAACTATTGGGTGTTTGGCTTGTGCAAAGCTGCACGAACAAGGACAGTGTGAGATTTTAGTTATAAAGTGTTTTTATTTTGTTGCAGAACGAGACCAAATCATCCGGGTGCGGTGGTCGAAATTAGTGATAATCCCCTGGACGCTAGCAAGGTAAGGTACACTACAGCAGTCCTACAAACAAATAAAACGTCATGTGCGAGTCGGACTCGCGCACCGAGGGTTCCGTAAAATTAGGAGTTTGTGTTCTTGTTTCTTGCCTAATAGCATGATTCTAGTTCCACGGAAGTAGTGCTTCATATATTTTTGTCACTTGCGAGATAAAAAAATCTTTAATTTTATCAACAAACTTCCGATTTTCGCTTTACTTGTGCTTTACTTTTGCTATAAGACCTTGTGTCTTGCCAAATTTGATGACTCTAGGTCAACGGGAAGTACCCTATAGGTTTTTTGTACTTAGGAAATTTCATAATATTTGGGCATAGACGACTGTAACTTTTGATGTTGACTTAGAAACTTGATTTATATCGCGGCTCCAAGAAAGAAGTAACGTACCTGAGTATACTATGTGAATTTAAACTCGATACCTCCACGCGTTTCTGAGAAAACAGGACTGACTGACTACAAAGTGAGTTCTGTAAGGGTTCCTTTTGAGTTACGGAATCCTAAAAATGGAAATTGTGTGTATTAAAAGGGAGGCACTGACATATCTTATTTTAGATGAACGCTGAAACTGGAAAGCTCACATTGATAAAGTTTCTGCCAAACTAAATAAATTTGTCTTTGCTCTACATATACTAATAAAAACGTCCGATCAAAAACAGTTTTTGATACCATGGCTATGTTGCATTGTTATTGTGCTATGGATTAATACTATGGGGAAATGGCTCTTATGTAAATAAAGCCTTTATAGCGCAGAAAATTGTAACAATTGTTGGTATACCACCGTGGGAATCCTGTAAGTCGTTATTTAGTCAAATTGCTCACGCTTGTTTTGTCTATTCCTTGTGTGTGAAACCCTATTCTCCTTTTTCCTATTCTACCCTATTGTTCTCTATGAACATTTTGTAAGTAATAGCAAGTAAATAAATGATTGCTTAATTACACGTCAGAACTTGGTGTCCAGTTATTGGCTTGTAGGGTCCTGAAAAGTTAGTGAAACAATAAACTGATATCAAAAATAATCAATTGGTTTACCCCAGAATACTCAAACGCATCTCAGATTTAAGCGCGTCTCAAGTCGTGATTTTGTGACAGTTTTCAATGAAAATGTGTCAAAAATTCGTCACTTGAGACGAGATTAAATCTGAGATGCGTTTGAGTATTCGGGGGTTAGTGTCAATAATGTTTTGCTCAACGAAACCAAAACTAAATGTATTAGATTTATTTTACCGAATGTAAAACAAGTGAAGGCTGATGTAAACGTAAAAGAAGAATAGGTAGATTTTGTGGACAGTACCGTATTCTTAGGAATTACCTTAGAGGAAGAAACACCCCCCTTGAAGTTTACTAACTTCAATGGGGCCTGCACTTAGATAAGCTATCGAAGAGATTAAGTTCAGCAGCATATGCAATCAAAAAAATTCGTCATCTTACAGACGTTTATACTTCTAGACTAGTATATTTAGAGCAGCTACTTCCATAGTATTATGTCTTATGGTATACTGCTTTGGAGGGACGCTGCAGATATTAACACCGTATTTGTGCTGCAGAAGAGGGCTGTTCGTGCAATATATGATATGGGTCCCAGAGAGTCCCTACGTGATAAATTTAAAGAAAATAAAAATAGCGATATACATAATTTAAAAGGACAATGTATACGCTTCTACAACAAAACTCCAAGTGAGTTGCAAAAATTATCAATAAATAAATTCGAACAAATTGTCAAACATATCCTTTGTAAAAAGGCTTACTATAAAATATCAGATTATCTAGATGATAAAAAGCTTTGACAAGTTATGCTCGAACTCGAAAACTAACATTCTAACAAGGTAAAGGTTTCTTGTTCGCTTCTTTACTTTACCTTAAAAGGACAAAAAATCAAAGTGATCACTTTATTTCCTAGTTTTACTTATGTAATCTGAGTTTTTGTGACGTGTCCAAGAGTCCTGTAAGGTCTAAAGGACATAAAGCACTTTGAATTTTGAAGTTTGATATTCCTCCTCCCCTAGCTATAAAGTCGCGATTCGCTTCCCCTCTTCCTTTTTTTACAAAATTTTGAAATATTGCATGGATAGCGAACTTCTCCCGCTGTTGTAAAGTTCCGATTCGCTCTTTGAAAAGTTAGTGAACCTAGCAAAGAAGTTATTGTGACCTTCTTCTATGGACATAAAGTGGCACTAAAATACACCTCTACGTTTTTTTAAGTTAGTATCTTTGAAGTGAGTATTAAGTCTTGTGTTCCAGTTACTGATAGCGTTCGAAAGTGGCTTAGTGGTGGTATGGGACCTGCGCGCGAAGGCGGCGGAGTGGCGCGGCTGCCTGGGCACAGGGATGCCGACGGAGGGCGTACGCGCCGCCGCCTGGCAGCACGACGGCAAGCTCATGACGGCGCACGTGGATGGCGCGCTTGCCACCTGGACGACGCGCGCGCCCAGACCCACCTCGCTCTCCTACCCTCACGGTAAGCACGAGCCTGTTCAGAAGCTGCTTCAGTCATTAAACTACTTTACAAGCACTAAGACGTTGCTCCATGTTCAAATTCGAACCAACTCTACTGGTTTAAATGTTACCAGGGGCATATACTCAAAGGGTCTCCTTTTTGTAACGTCCATTTAACTGGCAAGTCCTGGGATTTGGCAGGTCACTAAAAACCTCAGGCTTCGTTTGATTAATGTATAGTTTAAAGCGCAATGTATGCGCTTCTACAACAAAACTAGTGAAAATAATGCAAAAATTATTAGTAAATAAATTACATTATTTATTTAACAGCTAAAAATAATTAGGTACAACAAATATACACACTTCTATTTTCTGAAAATCTAAGCCGTCACCAGAAGGCAGAGTGCCCAGAATGCTGGCAGCATTGCCACGTTGAATGGCAATGCTAATTCGTTGACCGAAATAAAAACCAGCATTCCGATCACCTGTGGACTCTGTTAGTAGTTTTGTAAGATCTTTATCAATATATATCAATATCAATAACGTTTATTTCTTTAAGCTTACAAAATAAGCACTTAGACAAGTCAAATTTTATACTATAAACAGGTTTATAAATAGTCATTATTATCAAATAAGAAATATGATGTTATTGATTTTATTCGCTTCAATTTTTTGTCCACTAGTGGAAGAAGCGAAAAAGAAACCACTAGTAAGTTTTATAAATCTTAAAATTAATACATTACTTATCTCAGTCTAAATATAATCTAATTTGTATATAACTCAATATTTATATGAAACTAACTAAGCTTAACATTATATCCCTTATATACCATTGTCGGTGTGGAACTGAGCGACATCTGGCCAAGCATTTACATCATTGATGTAATCATCTATGGAGTAATAGGCTTTCTTTATTAGATTTCGTTTTATGTACTGTTTAAATTTACGAATAGGGAGCTCAGTTGCTTCAGATGGAAGCTTGTTATAGAAACGTACGCAATTTCCCATAAATGATTTCCCTACCTTTCGTAATCTATATGATGGGATGTGCAGTTTGTTCTTGTTTCTTGTATTTACTTTGTGAACATCACATTTTTTTAAAAAGCTATCTTTGTTTTTGTGCGTATACATTAGATTTTCATATATGTATTGCGATATTACTGTCAAAATATTTATGTCTTTAAATAATTCCCTCAAAGAGTGGCGTGGCTTTAATTTATAAATTGCGCGTACAGCCCTTTTTTGGAGAACAAAGATAGTCTGAATGTCGGCTGCCCATCCCCAAAGCAAAATACCATAAGACATGATACTATGGAAGTAACTGAAATAAACTAACCTAGCTGTATCTTCATCGGTAATATATCTAATTGTTCGAACCGCATATGCTGCTGAACTAAGTTTGCCTGCGAGAGCATCAATTTGCGGTCTCCATTGAAGAGAGGAATCAATATGTAACCCTAGGAAAACCGTTGAGTCGACAAAGTCAACGATCTCATCCTTTAGCATTATCTTAGTTGGGAGTTCTCTTACATTTGGTAACATGAATTTTATGCATTTGGTTTTTTTAGCATTTAGTAAGAGGTTGTTGGAGGTGAACCAATCTAGTATTTGTGAAAGCGAGTTATTTACATCGTCATAATTACATTTTTTTCTGTCAACTTTAAAAATCAATGAAGTATCATCAGCAAATAACACTATATCACAGAGATCTTTTGCAAAAAAAGGGAGATCATTTACATAAACTAAAAATAAAAAGGGACCTAATATTGATCCTTGTGGAACGCCCAATTCAATTTTTGAGCCCCGAGATCTTTCTTTACCAATATCTACTTTTTGAACTCGACCAGATAAATAAGATTGCATAAGGTCCAGTGCCTTGTTATCAATACCGTAATGTTTTAATTTTCCAATTAGTGTACAATGATCTACACAATCAAAAGCCTTAGAAAGGTCGCAAAATATACCGATGGCGTTTTTCGCCTTATCCCAGGCATCCAATATATGCTTTAATAGAGCAGTACCAGCATCGGTTGTCGATCTACCCTTGGTGAAGCCAAATTGATTTTTATGAAGTAGTCTATTAAGGTTAAAGTGAGAGGACAACTGAGTAAGGATAATCTTTTCAAAAACTTTACTCATTGTGGGAAGTATTGAAATTGGCCTGTAGTTGGCTGGATCAGTGTGACTACCAGATTTATAAAGAGGTACCAATTTACTATATTTCATGAGATCAGGAAAAACTCCTGCGTCGACACAATTATTGAAAATGTAGGCCAAACAAGGAGCAACTTCCTTAATAATTGAACTCAGTACTTTGGATGAAATACCCCAAAGATCCTCAGTATTTTTGATGTTAATCGACTTAAATGTTTTTACTATATAATTAGCATTTACATGGCTAAAGATAAAAACCTCCTTACATTTTTCAACAGATGATTCTAATAATTTAACGGCCATTGGAGGTGAGGAGTTTAGAGACCCGGTAACAACTTTAGGAATATTGGAAAAAAATGCTTCAAAAGCATTGGCTATATCTTTATCATTTACGAGTATTGAATTATTAATTTTTAACCTAATTTCTCTATTCCGTGGCTTTGATTTACCAGTTTCGTTATTTATTAGTGTCCATGTTGCTTTTATTTTATTAGATGAATTTACTAGCTTTTTCCTCAAGAACAGGCATTTCGCAGCATTGCAGACTTTCTTAAATGTTTTAGAGTAGTTGGTTACATACAAAAGAAACGCAGGATCATGTAACATAGCTTCTATAGATAACTATAGATAACGTGTGCCCCAGGACCCCAAAGACCTAGGGTTTCCACCCCAAACGGCTCAAATAGGTAACCTCTGTCAAGATTAGCGTACTTTCGCCGTTTGAGGAACTCCCCTGATGTTGCTGCGGAGCCAGCCCTTACTGAAAAAAGTAAATAAATAAATTAATTAAAAAAAAATACAAAACCCTTTTAGAGAAAAAATGCTTACTATAAAATATCAGATTATCTAGAACAAGGCTGGCCAATAGATTTTCCAGTTGAGCAAAATTTCTTAAACTGTGGCGTTGTCGGTCCACTACCATATTCATAAGGAAATTTATACATAAAAAGACAAAATATGCTACAATTAATTATAAATTTAAATTAAATGAAAGAACTTGGTTAGGTACATATAGGTACTTTTTATATATTGTGAGCTGTGTTTTTCTGAAAGTAATTTGTCGAAATTTGATTTTAAATCTGATATCGAAAATACGATCAAATCACAAATTAGTTTGCAGTGAGAGATGTGCGATATTTATTTTTAATGTATGATAGTGTTGAAAATGTTTTTTACTGAGATAGGTAAATGTTTTTTACAGAGATAAGTAAATGTTTTTACAGAGATAGGTAAATGTTATTTACATTGATAGGTAAATGTTTTTTACAGAGATAAATAAATGTTTTTTACAGAGATAGGTAAATGTTTTTTACAGAGATAGGTAAATGTTTTTTTACAGAGATAGGTAAATGTTTTTTACATAGATAGGTAAATGTTTTTTACAGAGATAGGTAAAAGCAAACCTGCTTATTATTTGCATAGCAAGAAATTTACTTACGAAATTTTACTAAGACTTTTATATTATACTTTTATCGAAATAGTTTACAAAATTTTCTGTTATCTGCTTTGAAGATACATTTTCGTAGAAAATTAGTTTCGGTGCAGTATAATTTTGAGGATCTGTCAGTTCGATCTGAATGTTTGCTAGGTAAGGTATGTAGGCGTCAGTGAAACTGATTGCAAAAGGATTCTTCAACAGCAGAATGTTTTTGACGATACGATTGGTATGTAGAAGTAGCGACGATACCCCGAACGACGCGGATCGGATTGGCATCAGGTTGAAGCGGTGTCAACGCGCGCCGCCGCCGCCGTCGCCGTCGCCGCCGGCTAGCCGACCGACCGAAATGCTGGCGGGCAAATTCAAATGCCTTGCCGGGCACTTCTTTGCCTGCGTGCCTAGATTTAGCCGGCTTTGATCTAGAAGTTAAAAAAGCTTGGAACGGGTTTTGCTCCAACCCAAAGAATAACAAATAACAGGCTAAAAGTTTCTTCGCCGCTTCTTCACTTTAGTTTACATACCGAAGCGACAGAAATGAAAAATATCACCTTATTTCCATATCAGTGTTTTATTTTCTTTTGTACATTTTTGTATCTAAGGAAATAAAGAATTAATGATTTTATTTGAACCCTAATCGTTACCTATTACGACACTAACCCATTATCAAATGTCGGCAGATAGACTTCAACTTGAACATTCAATTAAATGAATATTGCAAGAAACAGAGCAGACTTGATCTTGTTGACTTGTTAGCGACGACGAGGATCCCTGCCGAGTATGAAACTTAGCAAACCCAATATTTGTTTCAGCAAAAGCGAATAAAGACGGAAAACTGGAACCCTGCAAAGCTATTCTCAGACTGGAATGGAAAACTCCGAGAACGGGGTAAGTGTCCACTCAACGTTCGAAGCAGATGGAAATACGATCCAAATCATTATTTAAAGTTTCACGAATTTCAATCTAAATCCGAGGCTAGTAAAGTGTAAACTGACTTTAAAAGTTTGTTTTTTGAGCGACAAACGTCTGAGTGAGTCAGTCAATAGTGTAGTCGGGATATTTACGGCGGTCGCAGTGATGGCTCGCTCGTCAGCTATCGGATCAGCACGATGGATCGAAAGTTTTTATTTACTTTGGGGTTTCATTCTGTGATTTGCGGAAATAATGAGTTTTGAATGTTATTTATGGGACTCCGAAAGAACAACGCTTACGCTTGAACTGATTTAAACATTATCACACAACAAATATGTGGATGAAAATATTTAGTCGCAATTTCGCGATAAGATACAACTAAGTAGTTTGTAGGGGAAACCTTACCAACTAGACAATGAAAATATCTATCAAAGGTAGTCCTCAACTTATTTCGTCTCCGCGAGACATCATCAGTCATCACCGACACCAGAATACCTACTCGACTTTGAAACTGTGCTGTGCATGCTTGTCGCATCCGATATTTCACAATGTAATCCGCCTTGCGTGCGTTTAGGCGTCGAAGACTTCTTTGGTCTGATTAAAGAGACGGAAAAGGATTTATTTACAACACAAAGGACAACAAAGGATACGAGAATATCACGGGAGACAACTCAGTAATGCGACTGTTGATGTGGTTTCCAGGGAGAGCCTGGTGATATTCTCGGGAGGGCTGCCGTCGGACAAGGCGGGCCGCACGCACAGCATCACAGTCCTCAACGGGAAGAGCACCACGGTGCTGGAGATGGAACACAGTGTGGTCGACTTCGTCACCTTGTGTGAAACGCCTCACACTGCAGGTAGGAATGGGTGCCATGATGTGGACGTATCAAATCAAAACACGTGACAATGTTACCGATTCAAAAATAAAAATGTAAAAAAAAACGAAAATAGTTGCTAAATAATATTAGAGTCCAACCAAATCATCCTAAATCTAAAATCAGATTGCATAGTAAATAGGGTACCATTGTGTCTCTTGAACATTACCTTAATACCGAATAATAAGACCTGAATATGTACACAATGATTGCAATGAAATAAATGAATATCTAAACGAATAGTACCTACCTCTCTTATGTGCATCCGAGTATTATTTCCCGAGTTTCACGTGTTTAAATAATAATAATAATCATTTATTTCAGACCATAGAAAAGTTACAGATTTTATTTAACCTATGCTACAGTCCATAGTAATATACCTTAATGGTGACACTTCACATGGCTAATTGTGTTCGCTATTGGGTGTTTGTTGTATTTGGCAAAATATATGACGTTCAGACGAACATGCAAAACGAGGCAAATACCACCATCCACACGGCATTAAAATAACAAACACACAAACATTTGGCAGCAGACTCAGGTGCTTACCAACAATATGGACGTGCTGCAACTTGCAGCGGGATTTTATTATTTAAATGCATGTTTCTATTAGGTACATGCTATGCGTCAAAAAATACAAAGTACAACGCAGAGACAAATATACTGCAGGCGCGTGCGCTCTGACTGAATATGGCCATTGTGTGGACGGCTTGTTGCGTATTTGCCTATTTGACTGCTTTGATGTGCCTCGAGAAACCGACAAGCACACGGTAACGCGTATTTAGTATTGGCCTTATTTGTTAAATAGGCAAATAAGGCGAACACATTGTCAAATAAACTGTCCACACATGGTAATTGTTTGCCAAATATGCCAAATACACAAATACAAATAGCCATGTGAAGTGCCACCATAAAACTAACATACATATAAAATTAAAAACTTATAAATGACACGTTTTTTCTGTGATTACGGCGACGACGTGTAAATGACGCAATCAAATTTGATTGAATTAAAGCCGCAGATAGAAAGTTAGGCAGGTGCACAATAACATTTATAATATTATAACCGAAGAATGTGAATTTAAAAAACAGCTGTCCTTAGTTCCTAAGTAGTACCTACATTAGTCTACTAATGTACATTTTCATGCAAAAGCCTCGTACTTTCTGAGATTTCTTGATAAGTCAGTGAGCGGTCTAACTTTGACTCCCCATTGACCTTTACGGTGTGAATTTCCAAAAACACTGAAACACGTGTCTGTTAATTTTAACTCATCTTTCTAATTGAACAAATTTTGACAGGCCAACAGTAACGGTTCTGAAGTTATTGTAAAGATGACCAATTTAACTACCTTAGAAAAGGAATATCCAAAAATCCGTTGATAACGGGTGCAATATTTCAGCTTCGTAGCTCATCTAGTTCCTGAGATTTCGTGATATGTCAGTGAGTGGCCTATCTTTGACTCCACACCTTTGACCTTTAGGGTGTGAATTTCAAACCTCCAAACACGTGTCTGTTTATATTAATTCCTCTTTCTTCGCTACAAATTTTGACGGTCTATCTTTTGAAACTATCTTTTGATCTACATAAAATGGCGCACGAAATGTATTATTATTATTTCAATTTTCAAGTTAATAGCTGCTGTAGTTATGTAATGTAGTAAGGACCTTACTACAGAGCAAGACCATAAGGGTTTCGAAACCGATCTCGAAACCCTACAAATAGAATATCGGAGTTTCAATAGCGAATCATTTACGTTCAGCTGTCTTATGCATTGACTACCGCAAAACGTGCGTTTTAAATTGAAGAGTTTACCTAGGTACCTGCCTTGTTAATATCACAGAAATATAAAAGTTACGTAAAGACTTATTGCTTTGATTTGATTGATGATTTGATATTTGAGCCAAATGTGGAGTGGAAAAGTAGAACGAATTAAGATTTTCGGAAAGAAAATATATTGTAGGCCGAATATGGCATTCAATGTGGGACGAAAGCAGATTTTTTAATGTGGGCCGAACTTTTTAGGGACGAATATGGCATAAAGCGGGATTACTAAACCCCCCCCCCCCCGCCCCTGCAAGGCGGAAACGCTTCGGGGGGTCCCTACCACTATCGAACAAGTAGGTGACCTAGACACGATCCCAGACCTAACATATTATATAACTATGAAATTTTATGTCTAGTTTTAATAAACTAATTAAATTGTATAGGCACAACAGTTCTGAATGATGTTGCGACAATCCCTCTCTGGTTGCAGACTACCAAGAACCGTACGCGATAGTGGTGCTACTGCAAAACGACTTGGTTGTTATCGACCTACAGTCCCCCGGCTACCCTTGCTTCGAGAACCCCTACCCCATGGACATCCACGAGTCTCCCGTCACCTGCTGCTCCTACTTCGCGGACTGTCCTTCAGACTTGGTAAGATTATCATAACACATACACTGCCATGCCTCTGCGGTTGGACCCACTGCTGGACGCAACGCATTTGCAGGAGGTGGGAGTCGTCCATGCGCGTCGTTGCCAATAAAACAGATAATGTAGTTTAAATTCACTTTTTATTTCATTTACCTATATTATAAAAACTTAAAACTAACTTGAAATTCCTTTATATTTACACTGGCGTTTTGCGTCTAGCGTCTCGAGAACGAATTGCAGCTTAAATTGGTGTTTGCGTTGTGAAGGCCTCGACCTTCGGTCACTGTGTTTACATCAGCTTGTCCATCAAGAGCTGCAATGCGGACCGCGCTGCGAGGACGGGACCTGCGCTTCGCAGTGCCTTCCATCAAGAGCTGCAATGCGGACCGCGCTGCGAGTACAGGACCTGCGCTACGCAGGGCCTTCCTTCAAGAGCTGCAATGCGGACCGCGCTGCGAGGACGGGACCTGCGCTACCCAGGGCCTTCTATCATCATTATCACTGGCACGTAGTCATTACAGACGGCGAATGTAATATGCACTATTGATTTGACTCATTACCGTGCTTCCAGATCCCAGCGTTCTACTCAGTGGGGCGGCAGGGCAACAAGAAGGCGACAGGCTTCAGCGAGAAGCTGTGGCCCATCAACGGCGGCGAGTGGGCGCCGGCCTCCTGCTCCTATAGCGAGATTATATTAACAGGGTCAGCACATTCACTACCACTTCCATCTCATCATCATCACCATCTACAGCATAGTCCAATGTCCAATGATCATGGTCTCCCCTGATCGACCACTTTACCAACTTTCGTATATCATAAGGAGATTCAGGAACATTTTCATTAGCATCCTCATTCTCTTACCCTTATCCCTTTTACATTTCAGGCATGCGGACGGCAGTGTTAAGTTTTGGGATGCGAGTGCAGGGACCTTACAGATTTTATATAAATTAAAGTGTTCAAAAGGTAAGTCCGAACAAAAGTATTTCGTTCATTTTACATTTCGTGTATAGTGTTTAGTGACCATAATTTTGTGATTCCAGTATTCGAGAGGCGGCAAGGCAGCAGCGCGGGCGCATACGAAGAGGACAGCCCCCTGGGCATCCAGCAGCTGGCGCTGTGCGCGGAGTCGCGCCGGCTAGCGGTCGCGCTGCCGCACGGACACGTCGTGCTCTTCAAGTTTAGGAAAGCAGAAACATATACGGAAACACAGGTACAACTACCTCAAGTAAACACGAAACTCCCCTGGCCATCCACCAGATGGCGTAAACATTGACAAGGGCTGGTTCAAAGTAAAAAAAACATACAATGCACACATACTAGATAGAAGGCACAACTAGCAGTGTTTGGGTTGATACTGATGATGGATTTAATAATTATCAAGAAGGTAATACAATAAGTACCTACTTACATAATATATTCTATATAATTTACCTTCTGATACGAATCTTCTGTAATAAATAAAGTGCAGTAATTCGCCTTATAACACTTGCACAAAGTTATGAAAATGAATTGCTCGTGTTTCAGGTTTTAGAAATTCCAATGATATCCGAGGCGTTAGAAGAGGAACCGTCGCCGGAGGCGGAAGGCGGCCGGTCGATGTCCTTCAGCAGAGGGGCGGACGCGGAGGGGGAGAGCAGAAAAGTACGTGTCACACTTTAAACAACATTCATGAGTCAGTTACACTCAGGTGATCGGGTCCTATAGTCAGTTACACTCAGGTGATCGGGTCCTATAGTCAGTTACACTCAGGTGATCGGGTCCTATAGTCAGTTACACTCAGGTGATCGGGTCCTATAGTCGTGAGTGTCTAGCGACGTGCCTGAAGCTACAAATAAATGCATGTTTTAGATTTGATCTGTTACTATTAGAAAATCCCTAAGCGTTGAAGCTGGATTATGTCTTGATTATGTACTTTTGAACATTAAAGCAGAAAAAGAAACGACAAAACACAAACGTCGATGATGTGACTAATACAATATCAAAAGTATTTATTAATCCATTGGCTTAGTGTCGACAATGTTATACTTAACAAAACCAAAACTAAAGGTAATCCATTTATTTAACCTAATGTAAAAGATAAGCTTTCGAAAGAGAGTTAGTTCTGCAGCGTATGCAGTCAAAATAATTTGTACAATCTTAAAATGTGTCCAGAAAATTCCTATTTAATTCTATAAAATAAACATATTGACAGTAACTACCATGTCAATATGTTTATGAGAACTTGTTGTACACTCATAAACATATCAATCGGTTCCCTGAAAATAACGATATACTTAGGTACATAATATAAATATTAGAAGCAAGTATAAACTAGCTGTGCCCACAACTAGCTGTGCCCACAACTAGCTGTGCCCACAACTAGCTGTGCCCACAACTAGCTGTGCCCACAACTAGCTGTGCCCACAACTAGGTTAACTACACAACATTATTGTATATTTTAAAGGACAATGTATACGCTTTTACAACAAAACTGAGTTTCAAAAATCATCAATAATTAAATTGAAACAAATTGTCAAAAATGTCCTTTGTAAATAGGCTTACTACAAATAGGTATTAGATCATCTAGAAGATAAACAAGATCCGCCAAGTGCGAGTGTAACTCGCGCGACGAGGGTTTCAAACATTTGCCAATTATTTGGACAATCAATTTTCCGTCTTTTTTCGAATGTTAATATTTTGAAAAGTACGAAACCTACAGCAATTTCGAAAACTATTTTAAAATTTACAAAACAATGCCTTTCATTTATTAAACCAATAGGTAGATAGCCCCCTTTCGATAAAAAATATCCCTTCTTTCGACCATTCTCAATGTTTTTTTTTTTTTTAAATGGGCATTTTTACAGACTTCTCTATATTTTCCTGTAAAATATAGATCCCTATATACAAACGCCTAATACATTGTACATGGATCGGTCATCAATCTTCGGAGATAGGAGGGGGGAGAATGGTAAATTTTTCAACTTTTTTTGAAATATTTTAAAAAGTATGAAACTTACAGAAATTTCAAAAAGTGTTTTAAAAAGGCCAAAACGATACCTTTCATTTGATATGCCACTTGGGTAGGTACCCCCTTTTGAAAAAAAATCCCCCTTTTTGACCATTTTCAAAAACTATTATTATTACAGACTTCTCTATATTTTTCCTGTAAAATATAGATCGATATCTACAAACGCCTAATACATTGTATATGGATCGGTCTGCAAACTTTTTTTGAAATATTTCAAAAAGTATAAAACCTACAAAAAAATTCAAAAACTTTTTTGAAATGTACAAAACGATACCTTTCATTTGATACCCCACATAGGTAGGTACCCCCCCTTTTGAAAAAAAAATCTCTTCCTTTTTGACCATTTTTCAAAAACTATTATTATTACAGACTTCTCTATATTTTTCCTGTAAAATATAGATCGATATCTACAAACGCCTAATACATTGTACATGGATCGGTGTGCAATCTTCGGAGATAGGGGAGGGGGTATGGTCAATTTTTCGACTTTTTTTGAAATTTTTCAAAAAGTATGAATTTTACAGAAATTTCAAAAAGTGTTTTCAAATGTACAAAACGATACCTTTCATTTGATACCCCATTTGCCTTCCTAAGTCTCTTTTGAAATTTCAACATCAAAATTTGTACTGAAAATATTCATTTTCATTTTTCATTTATTTATATATTTTTTTCTTGGAATCAGTAATGGCGCACGAAATGTATCATTATTTCAAATTTCAAGTTAATAGCTGCAGTAGTTACTGAGATATTCAAGAAAGAGCCGGGACGGACAGAGCGAGACCATAAGGGTTTCAAAACCGATCTTTGAAACCCTAAAAAGCATTGGTTGGACGAGTTTTTCACTTCTCTTACTCAAAAAGTGGGTCAATATAGCTTAATTTAGCTTAGCGGGCGGAATAGTACATTGTTTATCGAGGGATGAAAATGACCGATTGGGAATCGCAATTTCTTCCGAGCTTTATACTACACCTATGAGGAAAATATAAAACATTTTTAGTTAAAATTTCAACTGAACAGAATGCAATGAAAAAGAAAATTCGCGCGTGCAACCCGTTTTTTTTAAATTCTGAGGAGGCAAATGAAATAAAGCACATACTGCCAAGTTTTCTTAAAAAATGTCCAGTTTCCAAAAAGTGGCCAGTAACATTTTGGTAGGCTTCGAAATAAAAGATCAAGTGATCAATGATCAAGTTCTATACACATATTATTTAAGTTTTGTTATATTCTGTGATTATTTTATGTTTTGTGCGTTTAAATAAAAATAAAAAAAAATTTACTTTGGCATCCGCCTGATCTAGCCTTGAATTTTGAATTAAAAAAAATAAAAGATTGGAGTAAGTGCTTACTTTCTCCCCGCTGCAGCAGGGGAGAAAGTAAATCCCATATATATTTGCCGCCCGCATATTTGTTCACTTGGATTTACGTACTTTCTTCCCTTTTTTCAAGTAAGAACTAATATACTTTCCGAATAGGTGTACCTAGTATAAAATGCCTTTATATTTCGGATCGGTCATTTTCATCCCTCGATAAACAATGTACTATTTTAAGGTCTCTATTATTTTAATTTTTGTTTGAAATCATCAGCCAGTGCAAGAAATTCGCCCCCTTTCATAAAGACTCGACTTTTTGGTCTTCCATCAACAAAAAACCAACATTTTACTTGATTTTATTATTTTATTTTAGTATATATTTTTTGAAAATGGTACTTAAAGCGCCTTCTTAGTGATTGTTAGATGCTTATAGAATCATTCTACCTTTTAACGGTAGAAAGCTACTATGCGATGCGCGTTATGTAGAAAAGTTGTTATTGGCGCGAAATTGAAGGTAAGCGGTAATAGTTGAACTTAATGACAAAATTGCTCATACTGCACATTTAAATTAAAAAAAATTAATGATTATGTTTAATATTGTATTATTTTATTTTTTCGCAATCGAAATGAAAAGTAGTGTTTCACTCGGGCCAAAACGACCCATTATAACTCGGTCTTGTCTTCCTAAACAACCTCGTCGATACTGGGGTGTTATTTTCCTGAAACAATCTAGTCTAGTGCAGTAGGCATACGTTTTATTTCTGCACGAATTACCGCTAGAATGTAAATTATTTTTACTCTTTTGTGAACCTTTTGTCCTAAGATACTATTGAATAAAGTTACTAAATAAAAAACATATGCTGGACAATTCACACAGCAATTTCTAGCCCCAAGCTAAGCAGAGCTTATGTTATGGGTACTAGATAACTGATATACATAATATAATACAATACATAGATAGTTTTTTTAATTATACATATATAGAAAACTATCTATGTATTGTAGTTGTTCAGGGTTGAACAAATGTCTGCAGATCGTACACACATTTCTAATTCTAATTCTAAGTGGGGGAACAGGGATCTGCACTGACATCTCGCATAGGAGTGTATTGTGCGTGCATTATCCCCCTGCCTAACCAGGCCCTAACCAGCCCAGCTCCTTGAAGTACCGGAGCAGGACTTTTGGAGATTGACAGCTTCGTTTCAGCTTTCCTATGGGTGTGGACAGGTTTGATGTCTCTATGAGACTTTTCAATCCCGTTTATTGTCTGGCCTCCTCTGTGGCCGCGCAGTGTACCACAACGTGTTCCACAGTTTCTTCTTCCAGGAGGCAGCCACGACACAGGCTGCTGTCTGTGGCTCCTGTCTTAAAGAGATGGTGGTTAAGCTCACAGTGGCCTGTGATGATACCCACCATTGTTCTTAAGTCCTCACGGCTCATCTTGAGCATCGTGTTTGTTGTTTTCCTATCTTTGATAGGAAATATTGTTTTAGTGTGTTTGCAGTCTGTTCGACGTTCCCATAGGTTTTGGTGTTCCTTTTCTGAGTTAAGTTTAAGTCTGTTTTTGACTTCTGCTGTGGGCGGGTTTGAGAGACTGATGTCCTGTTTTGTTGGGATCAGTCTCGCTCCCTCCTTTGCTAGTCTGTCTGCATTTATGTTTCCTGGACAGGATCGACTCTCTGTCCACTGTATGCTGACTTTACCGTGTTCTGAAAGTTTTTGTAGAGCGTTGTGACATTCTACAATTGATTTTGATCTCGTTTCTGTCCTTTTGAGTGCATTTATTAGTGCAGCGCTATCAGTTTTAAAGACCAGCTGCATCTGGCAGGTTGGCTCTTTGATTGTTTTGTCCAGAAGCATATGATTTGCCGCCAGTTGGAGTCCCAAGGTTTCCGCCTGAAAGGCCGTGGTGGCTGAGTTTAGTGGTTGGGCTCCCGAGAGTCCTATATCAGAACAAGAGTACCCGCAGCCAGCTCCTGTTTTGGTCTTGGCCCCATCTTCTATACCATATTCTATCAGTGCCATTTGCCGCCTCTGGAAAAGCCGCAATTGCTTTGCTCAATATTCTGCAGTGAGTTGTCATACCTGACCCGCCTTTCCACTGATTTGTTGATATTATTCTTAGAGACGCTGCCATTGCTTCTTGTTGTATGTGGAGGTGCAAGGGCGTTAGTCCTAGAATTATGTCCAGTGCTGCAGATGGGGTTGATTTCCTGCATCCGCAGATGAGTGTGCAGGCCAGTCTTTGAACTTGCTGTAGTTTGTTGATGGTGGTGACTAAGATTGTTCTAGGCCACCACACTACTGCGCCGTAGGTTAACACTGGGCGGACCATGACTGTGTACAGCCACAGGCACAGCTTGGGCTTGAGGCCCCAGTCCTTGCCCACCGCCCGCGTGCATTGCCATAAAATGTTTGTGACTTTGGTTATAGTGTGGTCAAGTTGTTTGCCCCACAGTATCAAATATCAAATATCAATGTTGTGCCCAGTAGTGAGGGTAGTTCAAGTCTTGGTAGTTTAGTTTTACGAGTAAAGAGTACTAGTTCTGTTTTGTTCGGGTTTACTGACAGACTATGTGTGGTGCACCATGTTTCCACAATCCGTAGTGCTTTCTGCATCTTTTCGCACAGAGTTGTTTCGAAAAGCCCCGATATCATGATTGCTAGGTCGTCTGCATATGCGATCGTAAAAATACCATCTTTGTTCAGCGAGTCCAAAAGTTCGTTCGCGACCATTACCCACAGAAGCGGTGAAAGGACCCCGCCCTGAGGGCAACCCCGCGTCACCCTGTATTGTGCTGACTGCCCCAGGGATTTCGGGAACTTTCGATTTTGGTCGCTCTGCTGGATAGCATTTCAGTTATCCACTGATTCAGGTTTTCATCAACTCCTTGCTTTCGAAGAGCTTTTTCGATTGATGGGAAAGTTGTTTTGTCGAAGGCGTACACACATTTGTCCCGAGGCGGGAATCGAACCCGGAACCTTCGGCGTCGTAGGCAGACCTTCGCCCACCGCGCCACATCGGTCGTCAATTATTATAAATTATATTAGTATAATATTATTATAGTAGCAATTATTATAGTATTATAAATGATTATTAGATCGTTACTCGGCAGTCAGGTGTGTGGTGCGGGGGCGCGGGCGAAGCGATGCGCGTGCGTGGGTGCGCTGGGTCGGGCGGCGTGCGCCGCGCGCCTGGCTTCCAACCCACGCTGGTTGCGCTGCAGCAAGGCCCGCCACATCCCATCACCGCGCTCACTATCAACTCCTCCTATGGCCTGTGAGTACCACTCAGCTGCGTTCAACATCTACCACATAGATCACTCACGACTCATTTTAGAATCATATTAATGCCAAACTACATGCATGGATGATGTTAAATATTGGACCTAGATGAGACCCCTTTGCTACTCCACTTAAAAGTTTCGCCTTGGTTCATCATAGAAAGATGATTCTTATTTATTTATGTTGAATATGTACAGTTTACTTACCTATCGCTGTCGCAATATCTCTTATATCCACCTACGTAAAAATAACAAGTGTTATTGGACAACTGTACTGGATTAAAAGCCTTTACAAAATCCGTGAATTCCACCCCTACCACTAAATGAGTGAGTGAGTGCGTATTATTTGGATGTTTGTTGCAAGCATGGCGTGGGGCGGCGAGCGCGGTGTAGTGGTAGTAGACATGTCCGTCCGAGGGACGGTATGCGCGCTGCCCGCCGCCGCGCTCTACCATGCCGACCGCGCCACGCCGCGCCAGCCCGACCGCCAGCGCTCGCCCAGTCTCGATCAGGTAAATATGACACCAGTTCAATATGCAATAATGCAGAACTTCCTTGGTACTCCACAACATAAACACATACAAGGAACTTCACATACTGTGGCGCAATTTCAAGGGCAAATCAACGTGCGATAACACTTCTTGATTATCTGATATTTCCTAAATGAAGGTCATGTTTAGTGGTATTCTGTTAAATACTCTGAGGACAGATCCATTGTGTGTCGATGATGTTGCGCCTGCCACACACCATACCGGTTTTAATGTGATCTTTAAAAAAAACAATCTGTTTTATTTAGAAAAACTGTGTGCGTGTGCTGTAAAATGAGTGATCTAGTTACATGCATAGGTGTTAGGCGCCGTACACTGTACAGATGCTACATTAGCAGAGGGAGAACTTCCGTAATTGTACAGTTTAGCGGTTTGGGAAGTCAAATCTAAATGTTAGTATCTAAATTTTAATGGAAGAATCTTCTTTAAATTGTATTATTATCTCAGTTTACGTAAAGTTGAAAGTACGCTGAGGAACGCGCTCGTAGGAGACACCTGTCTACTTCACATTATGTTTTAGTTGAAAGTACGCTGAGGAACGCGCTCGTAGGAGACACCTGTCTACTTCACATTATGTTTTAGTTGCGTTATGATTTGTTATGGATGAGTTGCTTCGGCAGCAGCCGCTCGTCCTAGGGAGCGGGCGGGCGCTGCGGCCGTACCCTGTCCTGTTTCTTATCAGTTCTTAGTTACAGTAAACTTTGGTTTATTTACGTAACGTAGTAGTAGCGCCGACCCCGGCTTCTCCCGTAGCAGACATGGCATGGCATCCTTAGTTATTCTTTACTCTAAGCCTTTCACTATTACTCGCATACCCTTTGAAAGTTTGCAGGTCGACAGTATCGGACTGACGTGCGACCGGGCAGCTCGTAGGCTAGTGGTAGGGTCGCACTCCGCTCGTGTAGTAGCGCACAGTGGTCGCGTAGAGTCACGTCGACGTCACGCACTCGCTCGTCGCACAGATGTCGCGCCCCCCTTCCCCCCACCCTCACCTATTTATTCTGTTCCCCTCCCCCTCGAAGCTGGAGGAGCCATCGCGACCCTCGCCCGCACCCCCCAGCCCCGCGCCCCCCGCGGACCCCGCGCCGCCCGCCGAGGAGCGCCCCGCCACCGCGCCCGAGGACAGAGCCAAGCTCGATACAAGACGGAAATCCACCCCCTGGAAGACGTTCAATCTGAAGCGCCAGCTCTCGAAAGTTGACCTCAAATTAAAAGCCGCGTTCGCCGTCCCGACCGAGAACAACCTCGAGGAGGGTTGCGAGAGGACCAGCCCCCAGGTGTACTGCGAGGCGGGAGAGGCGCCGCCCGAGGCGAGAGAGCCGGCGGTGGTGGGGGCCGAGTCGCCGGAGGTCGAGGAGGCGGTGGAGGACGTTCCCGAGCCGGAGCAGAGCGGCGAGCTAGCGTCGCCTCTGCGCGTCTGCTCCGACGTGTTCGAGAGAATGCACAAGGAGCTGCAGGAGAAGCGCTCCTCGGACGTGTACGACCGCATGCACCGCGAGCTGCAGCAGCGCTGGCAAGACAAGGAGGAGCGCGGCGCCGGGGGCGCGGAGGCGACGACGCCGCGACCCGATAGCCTGCCGCTGTGGGACGCGGAGGGCGCGCCCGTGCGGCCCCCGCGCCGCGCCCGCCTGCCCGAGGACCGCCGCGACCAGCGCCTGCTGTCCGTCCCCAACATCAAGTACAAGGCGGAGCCGCCCGGGGGCGTGCGCGACCTGCGCCGCAAGCTGCCCCCCGCAGCGCCCGCTCCGCCGCCGCCCTCGTTTGCCAACAACCTGATGCGCCGCTTCAGTAAGTATCCGCCCCGGCCCACTTCACTCACCCCTCATCGCCGACAGCCACGAGTCGAGTAGCACGTAGGATCGCGTAGAGTAGACCTTGGATCCTCTCCGATTGGAATGGTAATGTTTTGGCGGTTTTGATCGTTTACTAACACAGTACCTACGTAGTCCTTTTATTAACCGGGTGTAGATTTGACGCTCGTTAGAGGTGATGGTAGTTAGTCGTTTTGATAATATAATATAATATAAAACGTGTTATTTAAATAAAAGCTAACGTTTGAGACTAACCCAATGAAAAAGGAAAATAACAGTTTTCTATTTTGTAGATTTAGGTCGACGAATCCTCGATATGCTTCACGCTTTTTGTGATATTTGGCTTTTTATTTATTTTAATTTATTTATTTCGTAAGTATTATTTAAGTACCTACCACGAAGTATAAGTACCTATATGAAATGCGTATAATATTATATTAAGTAATAGTTTGTATGTACAATGATCACATGTACAAATGCACAGTGCTGTGTATACCGGTGTGTAGTGTGTAGTAGTGTTGTGGACAGGAGAGGCAGGCGAGAGTCACTCATGTGTGTGTTTTTATCCCCAAGGACAAGGACTCGTCCGACGAAGACTCTAACTGCCTTAAATATCTATTCGCTGAATTTATCGGTAATTCAAGATCGAAAGATGATTTGCACAAGTACTGGTGATCTCTATGTTGTCGATGTCCTTGTGAGATGATGTTATTGCTAATGATGGTGATGCGTAGTGGTAGCTCGCTTACGTAGCGCACAGCACACTCACCCAGACCTTGTGCGCTGTCCCCAGGGGCGTTAGTAGCGACCGTAGCGAGCCTCTGCGACCGGGCCGAGGGGGACGCGCCCGCCGCGGAGCCGGCGCGGGCGGTGGAGCGCGTGGCGGCGCCGCGCGCGCTAGGTACGACCACCACTAACGGGACACCACCAACTAACGACTACCCCTAGCCATGTCACAGAGATCACGGTTCCTAACCTTCGTGTCGCGTCGTCGTAACAATCCTAACAGAGGGTCTTGTATGTGTCGTGTTGCGGTGGTGGTGGTGGAGGGACCGCGCCGGCTGCGACGCGGTGCTGGACGCCTGTGTGTTGTAGATGAACGGGCCGGGCGGAGGCGGCGGTGCGGCGAGCGGCGCGACAAGCGGGCCGACCAGCGGTGCGACCGGTGGCGGGACGGCCGGCGGTGGGGGCGCGCGCGTGCGACGGTCGCGCTCGCAAGGTACCCGCAAACTGCACAAGTGCCTGTCCACGGCCTCGGACGTGTACGCCGCGCCCCCCGCCCCGCAGCACTCGCTGCTGACGACGCGACAGTATTGCAGTTTTGGTAGTACAGTCACCTTGTACCGACTCGATCTCCTTCCGATCTGAACCAGTCGCAATTTCTCTTCTTTTTCGTTTTGGTTGATGTTTGTTTTGTGAGTTCTGTTCAGTTCTCTCCGGCCCGGAGCCGCAGCTCCCTACTATACAAAGAATGCATCTTGTTCTGAATCAGCAGCTTGCCGAGATGCGCTTGCTCGTCGCTCACGACAGACTCTCTGTTGGCTGCTCTGTTGAATGGCATTATTTGTCGTAAATTATATTCACTGATTAATGTCTTGTTTTGTTACTAGAAGACTTCAGCGCCACCGAGCGACCCTGAGCTCTGTACCTACTCGTGTTTCTTGTTGTTTTCTTTATTTAGTTTTTTCAGTTTGTTGTTTATTTTTCACACTCTACTCTTCCTTCCATTACTTATACCTACCTACATGTTAAAACATTCTTATTTGAACTACTATTTATGAATTCGAAGATACATATTTTGTTCCGCTGAGAAGCTGACCGTTCTGCTCTAAATCCGTTGTATGTTCAATAATCTTCTATTTCATAAATAGGCTGCAGTAAACTCTTGAACTTTATTAACTTGGACACAAGACTCATAGTTGACAACAGTAAACTTTGTGGACACTAAAAATTGTTGAGTCATTAAAGAAAATTTGATTTAGTTCCATTTACCCGTTTCGTTTCCTGGCATGTCTTATGTTTTATGATTCGTCATTATAATCATTTAAAATATTTCCAATTTCAGATCGGCCTCATTTAAATGGTAATAATTGGAATATAACACGCCTACTTCTGTTATTTTATATTCATAGTTGTGTTATCCGAGTAGTTTATGTTTCTTTGTCATCTAAACTTTTAAATGAATGAATTCTGTTAAATGGTGTAATGAATGTCCACTGTGTGCCTGCGAGTCGGGCTGCGCCTCTCGACCTGGAACCTACCCGTGTCCCGGCGGAGCGCCGCCGGCCGGGCCTGCGCCCTCGGAAGGCCCGGCCGGCGACGCTCCGACAGTGTTGGAGATCATGCTTGTGTTGTAACAATGTGCGTTTGTTTGTCGGTACAGAACCACCTATTCCGCAGACTATCGCCTCTATGGAGTACTTACACATAATGCAACCCAATGGTACCCGAACAGAACATTTGCATCGTTACTTTCCTTTATTTCGTTTCATTAGTATATGTTATTTGCGTGGCGTAGACACGGGCCCCGCCCACCCTCACTACACCTACCGTAGACATTATTAGATTTGAAATTGTGGCTGTGACTGTCTTGTTCTCCTCACGTCTCTTCGATCGCACGCCTCGCAGTGGCATGACTCTTGTACATTCAATCGACAGGTGACGTACTACTCAAAACTATCTTACTTTACCTATACCTATCTATCACTGTTTATCGTTTGGAACGGACTCTGCCTGTATCTGTTCTATATACCTACCTATCTATAATACTGTATGTTATATGTGCATTAAGTATATGAGCGAGGCTTTCCATATTGTGTCAGACACATGATGTATCAACTATTTATTTACCAGTACGTGCGTATTATTTATGGTGTTTGTTTACCTGATCTCCCATACTGCATCGTTCACGTTGTTTGTTTGCTCTGTCGCGACACGGTGCGTCGCCGCGACCCGCGACCCCTGCTCCGGACAACACACTTCTCTTTATAATAATCTAAACACTGTTTGGTACATGATTATTATTTCTTTTCTAGCCCGTCCACAAAGCAAAAAGTTTATATGGCTCGTTTTTGGCTGCCTCTATATTCGGCTGTCATATTGTCTATGTATGCTTACGGTATTCTCCTAAGTAAGAGCACTAGTTGCATGCGCCTGCGCCACATCCTCGTCCCACTATGACTAGACGCTGCATCCGACTTGTCTGTCCGTCCACGCGGCCGCAGCCCCCGCAGCTTCTAGTTCCGTTACTACTACTAGCGGGGGTCTCGCTTACACCTGGGGGGACGCTTATTACTACGGTGAAGCCCCCGCTTCTGGCTAGCGGGCTGCCATCATCATCCATACATAACCCATTCCATCGACTTTTTTTGCTGTTTCTACATTTAATTTGACAATTTGTGTCGACGCTTCTCAACCGCTCTCTGACCGCATAGAGCTGTGTGTGTGTCGATGTGCTAGTGTGAGTATGACGAGTACTGTAGCTTCATCTAACGGGTGGTCGGTGTTTTGACTCGTTGCTTCCTCGTACCTTCGGACCTGTTCATTTTTTCCTAAACATTCTAACTAACGTGTGTCAAAACACTAACCATCTAACTAATAAATAACAAAATATAAATAGTAACAGTAATTTAAGTAAGTAAAGCAGTTAGTCGACGTTGTGCAAATAAGCTGAGATTGGACGGGCAAGCAAGGCGCCTCTCTCTAAGCATGAGCTCCATCAGGCACTCTGCACTGTATGCTGAATGTCAGCGTATTTCACAACCGCACCCGAACCGAACACGGATTCCGTGCGCTATATACCTACCTCCAGCTAGCTTCAGTGCGCAACTGTACCTTCACCTGCAGTAGACTAGACTCTTCCTACTGGTGAGGCTCCACCTGCAGTAGACTAGACTTTTCCTGCTGGTGAGGCTCCACCAGCAGTAGACTAGACTTTTCCTGCTGGTGAGGCTCCACCTGCAGTAGACTAGACTCTTCCTGCTGGTGAGGCTCCACCTGCAGTAGACTAGACTCTTCCTGCTTGTGAGGCTCCACCTGCAGTAGACTAGACTCTTCCTGCTTGTGAGGCTCCACCTGCAGTAGACTAGACTCTTCCTGCTGGTGAGGCTCCACCTGCAGTAGACTAGACTCTTCCTGCTGGTGAGGCTCCACCTGCAGTAGACTAGACTCTTCCTACTGGTGAGGCTCCACCTGCAGTAGACTAGACTCTTCCTGCTGGTGAGGCTCCACCTGCAGTAGACTAGACTCTTCCTGCTGGTGAGGCTCCACCTGCAGTAGACCAGACTCTTCTTGCTGGTGAGGCTCCACCTGCAGTAGACTAGACTCTTCCTGCTGGTGAGGCTCCACCTGCAGTAGACTAGACTCTTCCTGCTGGTGAGGCTCCACCTGCAGTAGACTAGACTCTTCCTGCTGGTGAGGCTCCACCTGCAGTAGACCAGACTCTTCCTGCTGGTGAGGCTCCACCTGCAGTAGACTAGACTCTTCCTGCTGGTGAGGCTCCACCTGCAGTAGACTAGACTCTTCCTGCTGGTGAGGCTCCACCTGCAGTAGACTAGACTCTTCCTGCTGGTGGGGCTCCACCTGCAGTAGACTAGACTCTTCCTGCTGGTGAGGCTCCACCTGCAGTAGACTAGACTCTTCCTGCTGGTGAGGCTCCACCTGCAGTAGACTAGACTCTTCCTGCTGGTGAGGCTCCACCTGCAGTAGACTAGACTCTTCCTGCTGGTGAGGCTCCACCTGCAGTAGACCAGACTCTTCCTGCTGGTGAGGCTCCACCTGCAGTAGACTAGACTCTTCCTGCTGGTGAGGCTCCACCTGCAGTAGACCAGACTCTTCCTGCTGGTGAGGCTCCACCTGCAGTAGACTAGACTCTTCCTGCTGGTGAGGCTCCACCTGCAGTAGACTAGACTCTTCCTGCTGGTGAGGCTCCACCTGCAGTAGACTAGACTCTTCCTGCTGGTGAGGCTCCACCTGCAGTAGACTAGACTCTTCCTGCTGGTGAGGCTCCACCTGCAGTAGACCAGACTCTTCCTGCTGGTGAGGCTCCATTTCCGGACAACACACTTCACTTTCAAACTTCAAATGATACAAAATCACTTTTAACGGGGAATCAATGATGGTGTACTAATCTCTGTCTGTTCTGACGTTTCCTACATTACGGCATAGTCTGTAATCACTTAATAACGGAATAACTGAAGTTATTTGTTCTCCAAGCAAAAGCGGAAACTTATTGGCAATCCAAATGACTATTTCTGATTTACTGTACTTATTGGCAATCCAAATGACTATTTCTGATTTACTGTACTTATTAAAAAAAATCTAATATACTATTCTACACTTTTCCACTACGCAGGTAGGTACCTACCGTATATACGAAATACCGTTTCTTTGTTAACCGTTAAAAGTGATTTATTGTTAACAGAAAGAAGTTGTTAATACCTTATCATAGTATTTTCTTAACTTTAATGCTAAATCAATAGAGAACTCTAGACTGATAGCTATTTCGGAAGTGGAGTCTGTAGCAGCACGCTAGGGGCCCCCCACTAGTGTCAGTAGTGGGGGGCCCCTAGCGGGGCGGGCCGCCGCCGTCGCCGGTGGATAATGGTGTGTTTGTTATGCGGGCCGCGTAGACAAGCTGGACAGTTCGTTCTCGCGGTCGCGTTCCAGCTCCATGTCCAGTCTGGAGAACATCTCGCAGGAGAGCATCCAATGCCTCGCCTTCGCCGATAGCTACATCAAGAAGTCTGGTGAGTGTAACACTCTCTCTCTCTCTCTTACAACTTGATCGTTTTCTAAGAACCTTCCCGAACCCTCAATCGCTATTAACTTTTGTTATCAGCGCAGTTACGCTAACGACTGTCACTATAGTTAGTATGATGTTTTGCAGACCCGACGACGCTGCTGCCGACCTTGTGGATCGGCACGACCCTGGGCTCGGTGCTGACCGTGCTGATCGCGCTGCCCGAGCCGGAGCACAGACACACCACACCGGTGGTTGTCTCCACCAGTGGTAACCACCAACCAGCACTACTTTATCCGGATACTTAGGCACATCTCCGCCGCGAAATCATAGCAGCGAAGCCGCAATAATGATTTTTTATAGTCGATTGACCTTACTCATTGACTCCCAAAACTAAAAGTCTTGAGCTGGCTTGAAACTGCATCCAGTCAGAAGATTATAATTTGCGCGGCTGTGGCAACACTACTTATTACCATTTAGATACTATTTATTTTTATTTATTTATTAAGCTAAGAATTATACTAAGTATTAAAATCAACTAACATCGCGAAATGGGAGGTTTGGGGGTTCCAATCTGCATCGAATGGGCTCCAAGATGTTTTTCGGTTTATAATTTAAAACTTTTTGTTTACGATCGCCAAACAAACCCCCACTCTTAAACAAACAAACCCCCACTCTTAAACAAACAAACCCCCACTCTTAAACAAACAAACCCCCACTCTTAAACAAACAAACCCCCACTCTTAAACAAACAAACCCCCACTCTTAAACAAACAAACCCCCACTCTTAAACAAACAAACCCCCACTCTTAAACAAACAAACCCCCACTCTTAAACAAACAAACCCCCACTCTTAAACAAACAAACCCCCACTCTTAAACAAACAAACCCCCACTCTTAAACAAACAAACCCCCACTCTTAAACAAACAAACCCCCACTCTTAAACAAACAAACCCCCACTCTTAAACAAACAAACCCCCACTCTTAAACAAACAAACCCCCACTCTTAAACAAACAAACCCCCACTCTTAAACAAACAAACCCCCACTCTTAAACAAACAAACCCCCACTCTTAAACAAACAAACCCCCACTCTTAAACAAACAAACCCCCACTCTTAAACAAACAAACCCCCACTCTTAAACAAACAAACCCCCACTCTTAAACAAACAAACCCCCACTCTTAAACAAACAAACCCCCACTCTTAAACAAACAAACCCCCACTCATGCACAAACAAACCCCCACTCATATACAAACAAACACTCATATAAGTTCACATAAGTTTCTTTGTTTGTATTGTTTTGTACCTATCGACTATGTGAATCTAAATAGTATTCAATTTCCAGGTGGTCCAATATTTAGGTTAAAAGGTTCAATCCTTACGATGTCGTTTCTAGACTGCAACGGTGCTCTCATACCTTACTCATACGAAAGTTGGAGAGACGACAGTAAAGACGTAAGTACTGACTACTTTCCCAGACATCCTCCATCCAACCGCTGTTACAATTCTAAACTATGTACATGATCCGAGTTCACATTCGCTTGCCGAGTGACTTCTTTGAGGGTTTGAAATCGGGGAATGTTTCCATGTACATTACAAACTTCGTCATTTCTAATAGAGGCCTGTTAAATCCTACGCGGCATCGGGTACAGGCTTAAAACTCATTTTATTTGATTAACTACATTTGACAGCGACCGCATAAAGGATTGCGTTCGTTCAAGGCGCATCGCGCTGCCACCCTTTACAAAATGTGCATTATATTAAGAGCTTAAATTCGTAAAATTTTATATCATATTAAAATGAAATCATAAAATAGGACTCGAACGTACTCGTACTCGAACCTCAGCCAGTTGTTGGTAGAAGCTTCCTTTACCGCAAGCTGCAAGCGAGGGCCCGCGCGCTGTCGCCGCGTGGAGCGCTCTGCTAGCGCGGAGGCTCACAAGCTGTCTCACTGGCAGA
The DNA here is from genome assembly GCA_946478455.1 of Eupithecia vulgata. NCBI lineage: Eukaryota > Metazoa > Arthropoda > Insecta > Lepidoptera > Geometridae > Eupithecia > Eupithecia vulgata. The sequence goes on along the minus strand of OX297869.1, from coordinate 784,060 downwards.
GCGTGGAGCGCTCTGCTAGCACGAAGGCTCACAAGCTGTCTTACTGGCAGAGCGTGGAGCGCTCTGCTAGCACGGAGGCTCACAAGCTGTCTCACTGGCAGAGCGTGGAGCGCTCTGCTAGCACGGAGGCTCACAAGCTGTCTCACTAGCAGAGCGTGGAGCGCTCTGCTAGCACGGAGGCTCACAAGCTGTCTCACTGGCAGAGCGTGGAGCGCTCTGCTAGCGCGGAGGCTCACAAGCTGTCTCACTGGCAGAGCGTGGAACGCTCTGCTAGCGCGGAGGCTCACAAGCTGTCTCACTGGCCGAGCGTGGAGCGCTCTGCTAGCGCGGAGGCTCACAAGCTGTCTCACTGGCAAAGCGTGGAGCGCTCTGCTAGCGCGGAGGTTCACAAGCTGTCTCACTGGCAGAGCGTGAAGCGCTCTGCTAGCGCGGAGGCTCACAAGCTGTCTCACTGGCAAAGCGTGGAGCGCTCTGCTAGCGCGGAGGTTCACAAGCTGTCTCACTGGCAAAGCGTGGAGCGCTCTGCTAGCGCGGAGGTTCACAAGCTGTCTCACTGGCAGAGCGTGAAGCGCTCTGCTAGCACGGAGGCTCACAAGCTGTCTCACTGGCAGAGCGTGGAGCGCTCTGCTAGCACGGAGGCTCACAAGCTGTCTCACTGGCAGAGCGTGGAGCGCTCTGCTAGCACGGAGGCTCACAAGCTGTCTCACTGGCAGAGCGTGGAGCGCTCTGCTAGCGCGGAGGCTCACAAGCTGTCTCACTGGCAGAGCGTGGAGCGCTCTGCTAGCACGGAGGCTCACAAGCTGTCTCACTGGCAGAGCGTGGAGCGCTCTGCTAGCGCGGAGGCTCACAAGCTGTCTCACTGGCAGAGCGTGGAGCGCTCTGCTAGCGCGGAGGCTCACAAGCTGTCTCACTGGCCGAGCGTGGAGCGCTCTGCTAGCACGGAGGCTCACAAGCTGTCTCACTGACAGAGCGTGGAGCGCTCTGCTAGCGCGGAGGCTCACAAGCTGTCTCACTGGCAGAGCGTGGAGCGCTCTGCTAGCACGGAGGCTCACAAGCTGTCTCACTGGCAGAGCGTGGAGCGCTCTGCTAGCACGGAGGCTCACAAGCTGTCTCACTGGCAGAGCGTGGAGCGCTCTGCTAGCACGGAGGCTCACAAGCTGTCTCACTGGCAGAGCGTGGAGCGCTCTGCTAGCACGGAGGCTCACAAGCTGTCTCACTGGCAGAGCGTGGAGCGCTCTACTAGCACGGAGGCTCACAAGCTAAGAGCGTGGAGCGCTCTGCTAGCGCGGAGGCTCACAAGCTGTCTCACTGGCCGAGCGGGGAGCGCTCATGATTAAAGTTGGAATGGTGCGGGTGCTGAGTTGGAGAGGTGCGGTTGTGATGTGCGTACTCCTTCGACTAGTAGACAGCGCGCGGACTCGCTTGAAGCTTGCGTTAAGCGAGTAACTTTAGGCGTAGGTGAACTTATTTGTGTAGGTACTGCGGATCATTTTCGTGTTGTGCGGCAGTAGGGTTGGACGTGTGAGCTTAAACGGTTACCGCAAGCGAATACCGCGTGGATGGCGGATCATAGACACGACCGACGTTTGAACGAAAATGTATGACAGGTTCGAGAAAGAAGAGAACGGACACCGACGAAGCAGGGCTCCTCGAGCAGCAGCAGCCGCATGAGCCCCACGCCCACGCCGGAGCCTTCTGGCGCCGGCGACCGCCAGTTCGTGGTGATCGCCTCCGAGAAGCAGGCACGCGTGGTGGCTCTGCCGAGCCAGAACTGCGTCTACAGGCAGCAGATCGTCGATACCGACTTTGTTGTGAAAGCCGAAATAGTTAGCTTGAAAGGTACGTTGTAGTTCTGAAAGGTACGTTGTAGTTCTGAAAGGTACGTTGTAGTTCTGAAAGGTACGTTGTAGTTCTGAAAGGTACGTTGTAGTTCTGAAACGTACGTTGTAGTTCTGAAACGTACGTTGTAGTTCTGAAACGTACGTTGTAGTTCTGAAAGGTACGTTGTAGTTCTGCCGCTCGTTCTGCTCCCCCGCTCCGGACACCGGACTTGGCCAAGTGGCATTACATTTGTCTATTTGTGTTTCAACATTAAAATATGAGAAATCATCAGCCGCATCAGTGGTCTTTCTCATTATGATCATCTCATTCCACATCTGGGCGCTGATCCAGTTTCAGTATATTGTTCCAGATAGCGTATGCCTGGTGAACTACCTGTCGACGGGCCACCTGGTGGCGTACAGCCTGCCCTCGCTGCGGCCACTAGTGGACGTGGACTTCCTCCCGCTCTCAGAGCTCAGGTATGACCACCGCCATCGCTTATCACCACTCACTCTTCAACGTTCCCTCCAGTCTTGATGCGAATACTCACTCCGAGGCAGGTTCTGCTGCAGTAACCACCAGCTAGGTGGTGAAAGTCAATCTATAGCATCGCTAGTGCGCCATGGTCAGCCTTCCAACATAACTACGCAAACAGGATAAATGTATACCATAAGTAAATAAAATACATTGAAACGTTTACTTAGTGTTTGTACTAGAGTTGTAAACGTGGAATCGATTAGTGTTCGCATCGAGCGTGGAGGCGCGCGCGCAGACGGCGCGGTACTGCGATACTGCGGTGCTGCGGTACTGCGGTACTGTGGTTCCGTGGGTGACACGCAGATCACTTCCATGCACCAAAGGAAGGCACTAAATGATAAACGGCTTCTTTTTCTTATACTAAATTTAGCTATAAATAGCTTCCGCAATTTTACTTATTCAGTCTGAGGATGCAGTTTACGATCTGTCATTGCATCATCGTCATCCGGCGGAGGTACGATCATTGCATCATCGTCATCCGGCGGAGGTACGATCATTCGCTATTTTATCATTTGGGAGCCTCTCGACAGACTTCCTTCGATCGATGTTAGAAGGCCCTCGCCTGGCGCACCCGCCTCGAGAGCCTTCGGGAGCCCCGAGGCTGTTGTACCAGGCAAGGCGGTGTCATCTTCCAATAGTCGCCGGCACACGCTACTAGATACAATATTGTGCTACTTCCGAGCACGAGTAGTCAAAATTTTGCAAATCTGTCGAGCACCACTGTGCTTGCAATATTTGGCACTTTCTATGTACTGTTTGAGTTCAAATTGTACCAAACTATTGGACATTCGCTATGACACGAACGAACACACATCGGTACAGATCATTTTAAAGGAATACCTACACTGTTAGTAACCTAACTAAGTATGAGGTCGGTGCTAGTGCTCAGCTGCAACAACTGAACTGCTGTAAATACCAGCTGGCCCTACAGCCGAGCTCCCCGACTAGCCGCTCCTGGGGCTGACGCTTGCCTGACCCACTGTACCCACTGTACCTACTACCTACCGCCATCACATCACTATCTACATACCTATTATATCTAATACACTTTAATTTTTAACAGTTATCTTGTGTTATATCGACACATGCTTTGCATTTTATGGGAATTAGTGCGGGGTTCCATCACGGCATGAAACCATTTGGAATGCCAGGTTTAAGGCATCTTTGACATCTTCACAGACCCTACTCTCGTAATTAGTTTATTCTTGTGTGATTTGATTATACGGCAGCAAGCGAAACGTTTTCATTCAAATCTTAACACTCAGCTAATTGTAAAATGTACAATTGTAATTGATGGGCATGTGATGCAGCCCCGTAGCAGTAAAATGTAAGGCCTGTGTCGAGAACAGCACCTCGCTGACTAGTGCCTGTGTTCCTGGTAGTTTCCAGACACAGTCCAAACAGAGGGGTATCGTAGACCCAATGCTGTCCATTTGGGGCCAACAGCTAATAGTAAACGAGGACACGGACCAGTAAGTCGCGCCGCCGCGCAGCCCCGCGCCGCCGGCCCCGCCCGCACCCATCTTACTGTGCTGTACAGCTTCCATACCCATACCCATACCCCTGCTGTGATCCCAATACTTACAATCGGCCAAGGGCAAATCATTGCGTTACCTACTACACATAACCACTAATTCATTTCATTACGTTATGAGAGATTCATTCCGTTGCGAGGATTCGTCCGGCGAAAATATTTACGAAGTACCTAACGTTACTTCATCTGAGATATTTATAGCCTCGCCAAAAATGACAAGGTTAACTCTGAAGATATAGGTAAAAAAATACCGAAATCATTGTTCTACACGGAAGGTATCCATCCACCTAAAATTAAAAATAATACGAATTAAGTAGTTCAAAAAAAAACTAAAAAACAGAAGAAAAAAAAAAACAAATTTTTTTTTAAAGTGATTTGCCCTGGTCGATAGCTGCTTGTGGAACTGCTTGATAGTGTAACAACCGTAAGTACACACGCACACACATACACACACACACTCCGCTTACGCCCGTCGTCGTAAGTACACACGCACACACATACACACACACACTCGGCTTACGCCCGTCGTCGACACCGAACACGCCACCACAACATTCTTCTTCAGTTGCTTTCCTTTGAGGCTCTTCCTTCTTTCTTTCTCGCTGGGCTGACACTTGATCTTTACTACTCTAAATCTTTAATCTTCTGCTGGGGCAAAATTGTATACGTAGCCGAGCCCTGGATGGCGGGCTTACCAGCGTTGTCTGTTAGTTCATTATTATCGTTGTAAATACTTTTTTGCCCCACGACTCAGCTTACTCCCAGATTACTTCGCAGCATGAGAGCTTTTGGTGAGCTTTCTCTGACAACTTAGTGCTTTTGGTGAGCTTTCTCTGACAACTTAGTGCTTTTGGTGAGCTTTCTCTGACAACTTAGTGCTTTTCTGAAGTTGTGCCGCTGTCTCTGTGTGCTGCTGTGCAGGTAGACGCCATAGTTAGATGTACTCGTAGCGATCCGCTTTGTCTATCTATTGGAACTCAACACCCCGACAGAGGATTGGATACTCAGGTGAGATTATTTTAACAATAGCATATCTGTCTCTAAACTCTCCCTTCGTATTCTTCTCGTCTTTTTACAACTATATCTGTTTTATATTAAAAGATCCTTATTTCTCTGTCTGTTACTTGAGTAACAGACAGAGAAATTAAGATCAAGAGAAACCAACCGTTTCTGAGACTATTTTCCGATTTGTTCATATTAATGTTGCTAAGGTAACCATTCCACTCATCCAATATATTTGTTCATATTAATGTTGCTAAGGTAACCATTCCACTCATCCAATATATTTGTTCATATTAATGTTGCTAAGGTAACCATTCCACTCATCCAATATATTTGTTCATATTAATGTTGCTAAGGTAACCATTCCACTCATCCAATATATTTGTTCATATTAATGTTGCTAAGGTAACCATTCCACTCATCCAATATATTTGTTCATATTAATGTTGCTAAGGTAACCATTCCACTCATCCAATATATTTGTTCATATTAATGTTGCTAAGGTAACCATTCCACTCATCCAATATATTTGTCCATTATACATTTGATCAAAAAATATTAGTTACAAGCAACAACAATATTTGATCAAAGATTTTGACACTAGTTTCTGCCCGCGGCTTCGCACGCGTTATTTCTATGAAAACGTTAAAGGTAATTGCTTTCCCATGGTAACTCAAATTTGTATACACTAAAAAGTAGGTACCTAGCATATGTTTTATTCCAGCCCGATCTGTTGAGAAGTTATGACGTGAACAAGTAACAATCATCATTCAAACTTTCGCATTTATAATATTTTACTATAACTATCGCAGTTTGCGCAGTTGGATGGGTTTGGACTGCTGGCCCTGTACTTGGACATTCATGGTCGCGGCATCATAAAGACATCTCAGCACCTCGATATAACGATAGTCTACTTGGCAACGCTGTAAGGATTCCAGAACAGCCCAGGTTTCGTATTCGAAATTGTTTCCGAATACACTTACCTTGGGCAGATTCTGCAGTTGGGTAAAAACAATTTCGAGAAGGAGGCCAATAGGAGGATCCAGCTAGGTTGGGCAGCGTTTGGGAAACTACGTCGAGTCTTCTCGTCATCCATACCGCAATGCTTGAAAACGAAAGTTTTCAATCAGTGCGTCCTACCCGTCATGACCTACGGAGCTGAGACGTGGACACTCACGGTAGGACTGGTCCACCAGTTTAAAGTCGCTCAGCGAGCTATGGAGAGAGCTATGCTCGGAGTTTCTCTGAAGGATAGGATTCGCAACGAATACATCCGACAGAGAACCAAGGTTATCGACATAGCTCAAAGGATTAGCAAGCTGAAGTGGCAGTGGGCTGGCCATATCTCGAGAAGAACCGACAACCGCTGGGGTAAACGTGTTCTTGAGTGGAGACCGCGACTCGGCAAACGTAGTGTAGGACGCCCTCCGACCAGGTGGGATGACGATTTGCGAAAGACTGCTGGCAGATGCTGGATGCGGCAAGCTGAAGACAGGGCGCTATGGCGCTCATTAGGGGAGGCCTATGTCCAGCAGTGGACTGAAAAAGGCTGATGATGATCGCAGTTTGACGAATTCATTACGGTTGTAAGCGGGTTAACTACGAACCTTATTTATGTTGGAAGAACACCAACGTTTCATCCCTTATGGTGAAGTAGGTCCCAAACCCCAGGTTTTGTCTCTACGCAAAATCAATTTTAAGGCAAGAAAACACAATTTTTGTTTTTTTTATGAGCATCGAAAGTTTAGGATTTTAGTTAGTAAGTTATGGGACGAGGGAAATTTCACGGACGTAGCCCTTCCGAATCAAATGTGAAGCACAGCAATGGCGGACGAGTCATTGTGTGCGTGTGATTATAGAGTTGCCAACTGATGACAAAAACTCCCGAATATATTCATAAGTTTCTAAAATCGGGAAGATGCACTTATAATAGTTATCAATATTTTGACTAAAATTATAAAAAAATATAAAAGAAAGGCCTCTGCAACGTTTTTATTCTAATAAACAGTTATTTTTCATAAAAATTACGAATAAAAAGTAACGTGAAACGGAACGTGTTTCAATCCACCAATCAGCGTCTAGTGACGTCACTCGTGTTATCCTGCACTGTAATGATAACTTATCTGAGGTGATATTTGTAAACGTAAACAAACATTTATTGCAAAAAATCATTGCGTTTTTCAAATAAAAATGGAAGTTGCGTTTATAAAAGCAGACTCGAAGAATTTACCGAAAGTTACCGTTGAAATGGTTATGAATTTTTTTATTGAAAGTGCCAAGTTTTTGAGTGTAGAAATGAAGGGGACTAAACTATTACGGTGTGTGTAAATCACAGTGAAACTTTGTAAGTTAGTCAACAGCTTCTACACAAAGCAGTTATTTCAGGTCAACAAGGGAATCTTATGGCGACAACGCAATCGGTTATATCCAAATTAAAAGGGATGAAGTCGATGGACACATAGGTACGAAACAAGAATCCACACGTTTTTTCTGCACATTAGTTGTTTGTTATGGTAACCTGATGAGGATGGATAGTCCATTTTTGTATATTTATTTTAAAAAAAAACTGGGAAATCAAAATTTATATGACTGCGAAATCTGCGAATGGACTGCGACGAACAATTTTGTACAGTGACAGCACAGTGACAAAATATAATAATGCTCAAACATAATAATTTGCCTTGGAAATAGGGGTAATGTGAACAAATCTGACCTTATTAGGTATGTGGATAAACTGTGCTCATTAAATTTAAAACAAATTGTGATGTTCACATTCCCCTACAGCGACAGCTTGCCACAATCTGAGAACAACCTTAGATATAAGCTTAATATGACGTTGCACATTATTTCATGCAACAACAATGTACATGTGATTGATACTAACAGTATTGTTAGTAAAAAATACTTTTTGACTCAAGGTAATTCCTACCTTTCCAATTTTTATAAAAGACAGATAGCAATTTCGCTATCCTATTATTTTAAAATAACAGCCAAAAACTTGGCTATAAAAAATGCTTCTGCATGCTTCTTTTGAGCATTGTAATGATTTAAAAAACAAGACCTTGGAAGTTATTCCAAGTAATTTAAATTAGAAATAACGACAATAGAGGAAGTCTCTAGCCTTAAGCAGTCAAATATTATTAAAAATCACAATAAAAAACAAAAAAAAAACAAGATTGTAAAATCATTGCAAAGTCTACAACTTGGTTCACCAAAATATTCAAGGATTGAAAAGTAAATTATTAGAATTAGAATTGTACATGAACTCATTTGATATTGACATCATCTGCTTAACAGAACACTGGCTAAAAAGCTATGAGCTCATGTTTAACTTCAGTAATCACCACGTTGGTAGTTCCTTTTACAGATCACATGCTATTCGTGGAGGCTCTTTAATATTATGAAATAAAATAAACTCATAAAATTCAAAGAACGTAAGGACATAATATGCTTATCCCTTGAAAGTCACATTGAAGTAGCATGTGTAGAGCTGGAGCAAAGTGTTGTAGTAAGCGTATACAGCCCACCCTCAGGTTCTTTTGATATATTTGAAAAAATTATGGATGATATTTTATTTAAAATATCAAAATCTAATAAAAATATCATAGTGTGTGGAGACTTTAATATTGATCTTTTAGAAACTTACTCCCACAGTAGTAGATTAACAAACTTATTAATTTTTAAAATCTAAAGCCAATATTTATGGAACCTACTAGAATTACTGAAACCTCAGCAAAATGTATAGATAATATATTTGTTTTCTAGAATGAAAAACTTGTCAGTAAAAAAATAATTAGCAATTTAAAATCCGACCACTTGGGTCAAATAATTAAATTAAAAATCGTAGTAAAAAATACTGACTGTAACAAGAAAAAAAATACATACCTGTGACCACAAATCGATTTGAACGGTTGAAATTGGATTGGGAATCTAAACCATCACCTAATTACTCAATCAACAACCCAAATGAGTCGTATTGTAGTTTTTTTAACAAATTCACCAATGCGTTCAATTCAATATTCATACCCAAATCAATCGTGGTCTCAGAAAAACTTAACTTTAGTGAGTGGGCAACAGTAGGTATACACAAGAGTAGACAAAAGTTGTATGAACTGTATAGTGTAAAGCAATATAATTTTAGCCAGGAATTCAAAGAAAAAGTAAAAAAATACTCAAATACGTTTAGAAAAGTTTGTCAAATCGCAAAATCAAATTATATTAGCTCGAAAATTAGAAATAGTGAAAATGTTATAAAATCAACGTGGAAAATAATAAATAGTGAGACTGGAAAAGTCAGTACCTACGATAATAATTATAATTTAAAGATTAATGACTGCTCAGTCACAAACGATGTTGATGTAGCCCAAGCATTTGAAAAATTCTTCACTGACATTCCAATCTCTACTACAAAGTGTCTAAACTCTTCTCGAGTAGTCGCCGAGTCATTACTCATAGAAAATGTACCTAAATGCGATAATAAATTTTATTTCAACCATGTCAATGAAAAAGATGTTAAAAAAGCGTTTAAGCTTTTAAATGTAAAGAAAACTGCAGATCTCTGGGGCATTTCCGTTAAAATTATTAAACCTTTAATTGATACCATAGCACCAGATCTTGCTTTTATATTTAATGAATCCATTAATAGTGGCGTATTTCTTGACCTAATGAAATGTAGTAAAATTATACCACTGCATAAATCGGGTAGTAGATCTGACCCCACTAACTTTAGACCGATATCAGTACTGCCTACATTCAGCAAAGTTTTTGAAAAACTGATTTTAAATCAATTACTAAGGCATTTTAATAGCAATGACCTGCTGCATTGTAAGCAATTTGGTTTCACTCGCGGCAGGTCAACTACTGATGCCGGTGTAGAGTTAGTATCGCATATATTTAATGCTTGGGAGAAGTCGCAAGATAATAATAATAAAATAAATAATAAACCATAAAACATTAATCAGGAAACTACATCACTATGGAATAGTGGACACCTCTTTGGATCTTTTGGCATCTTACTTGAGTGATAGGATACAAAGAGTGGACATCAATGGGAAACGGTCCTCGGGGTCTGTAGTTACCATGGGTGTGCAGGGTTCTATCCTCGGCCGTTCCTATTTCTAGTTTACATTAACGATCTGCCTCATCTTGTTAAGAATAATCACGAGATTGTCTTATTTGCTGATGACACTTCATTAATTTTTAAAATGAAACGACAAAACATAAACTTCGACGATGTAAATAATGCAATATCAAAAGTAGTCAATTGGTTTAGTGTCAATAATCTTTTGCTCAACGAAACCAAAACTAAATGTATTAGATTTATTTTACCGAATGTAAAACAAGTTAAGGCTAATGTATACGTAAAAGAAGAATCGGTAGAATTTGTGGACAGTACCGTATTCTTAGGAATTACCTTAGATAGTAAACTTCAATGGGGCCCGCACATAGATAAGCTATCGAAGAGATTAAGTTCTGCAGCATATGCAGTCAAAAAAATCCGTCATCTTACAGACGTTGATACTTCTAGACTAGTATATTTCAGCTACTTTCATAGTATTCATGTTCATGTCTTATGGTATACTGCTGTGGGGGAACGCTGCAGATATTAACACCGTATTTGTGCTGCAGAAGAGGGCTGTTCGTGCAATCTATGATATGGGTCCCAGAGAGTCCCTACGTGATAAATTTAAAGTAATAAATATAATGACAGTACCGTGTCAATTTATTTATGAAAACTTGTTGTACACTCATAAGAATATCAATCGGTTCTCCAAAAATAGCGATATACATAATTTAAATACTAGAAATAATAATAAACTCGCTGTGCCCACAACTAGGCTACACAAGATTAATGTATCTTTTAAAGGACAATGTATACGCTTCTACAACAAAACTCCAAGTGAGTTGCAAAAATTATCAATAAATAAATTCAATCAAATTGTCATTATTTATTTATTTATTTAAACATATCCTTTGTAAAAAGGCTTACTATAAAATATCAGATTATCTAGACGATAAAAAAGCTTGGGACGAGTTTTGCTCCAACTCGAAACTAACATTCTAACAAGGTAAAGGTTTCTTGTTCGCTTCTTTACTTTACCTTAAAAAGATTGAAGTGGACAGAAAATCAAAGTGATCACTTTATTTCCTAGTTTTACTTATGTAATCTGAGTTTTTGTGACGTGTCCAAGAGTCCTGTAAGGTCTAAAGGAAATGAAGCACTTTGAATTTTGAAAGACAGTAGTGACGTCAGCGGACCTGTTGATCCGTTTGCGCGCGATATTTAAACTGTCAGTTTGGAACCGGATTTTTTGACCATAAATTAAAGTATTTTAAATTTTTATCATACACGTGGTTTATTTTACATGAAATTCATTCAAATGCAAGCAAAAGTAAAAATATTGCATGTTCTCTATTATAGAACTGAAAATTATTTGTAAGTATCAAGTGTGTTACCTAAAACTTTGAAATGTTATGCGAATGGAACATTTCACGAAAAGTAAAGTAGGAAGCCTACCTTACCTACCTAACCAATTTGGCAGAACAATGTTTTTTTTTTTGCGTTGATGGAATGGGAAAACAGGGTTTTACTGAAGGTAGGTAGGTTAGGTACTAGGTTAATTTATTTGAATAAAGTAAGTAGGTACCATCAAGTAATAAAACTAAAACTAGTATTTACACTTGAAACAATTGAGCTAACTGCAGACTATTGCAAACAATCTACAGGTAGCTCAACTAATCCATATTAATACCTGTCGGAAGCGTACTGGGTAGGTGTTATATAAATATTATACCTTATTGTATAAATAGATACCTAATAAAAAAAATTAAGAGGGTAGGCCACTTAAATTTTTTTTCTGTGAAAGTTTTACTTAGTCACTAAGTAGGTAAGGTTAGTACCTACTTCCTAAATAGGTAAGTACCTTTTTTTGTGATACCTAACAAAAACACATTTGTGTAGACACTTATTGTTAGTTTTAATCTACACACGCAATAGGTACCTGCACACACATTACTTAGGTACCTACCTAGGTACATAAATAACTGCGTAGGTACCTGTTTCTATCCTATCTACCTTCTTTCTACCTAGGTCAGTGTGGAAGGTGCGTTACCCGCGAGCACGAACCGACCGGTAGTAAAATAAATAAATAATGCATGATACATTCAAGTTCTTTGCGTACCTATGTCTGTACGCGGCATTAGGTGTGCCCCGCGCGCGCGGCTTCGCCCATTCAACATTTACATTTCATCTATTATTTTATTGCGCGGATCCTTATTCTCGCTGTAACATCAGCTACATGCGTAGCATCAGCATCAGTAAAAGTTTTATCAAAATAGGTCCAGCCGTTTCATAGATTAGCTCAAACAAACACATAGAAAAACAAAAGGAAATTCAAAATACGTATTTTGTAATAAAAAAAACGGTTGAATTAACACTAAACAAACATTCCTTTTAATTTATTTGTACCCATGTTAAAATCACCAAAATGATGACTATATATTTAAAGTAGGTAGGTAGGTAGGTACAGGTACCTACCTTATTAATAATTGAACAAATACAAGTAGGTATTGAAACATTTTTAATATCCCACACTTACTAGGAAATTTGCTTGTTTACATGTTGGCAACACTGGTGAGATTTGAGTTTTTATTCCAACTTTTCTGTTAATAATTATATTGCGTTAAATCGAAGAAATACGTTGATGAAATAAGAAACATAACTGAGAAATGTGATTTCGTGTTCTTTTTTGACAAAACGGCTGTGATTTCGGCAAGAAGCCGCACAAACAGGCATATTTCACTTTTAAAATTTGTTTGAATCAGTGCACTAATAGTAGGCGTCTAAAGTGGTAATGGCGGACGATGGACAGACTATGATGTCAATGTGTGTGTATGTACGCGTACGTATACGTACAGAGTATGGACATACTATTGAGTGCTTCACTTTTTTTCTTACTGAGACTCCGTCCGTGAAATTTCCCTCGTCCCTGGTTATGGGAGTCGAAACACGATTGACTCAACTTGACAGGATAGAAAAAAATCGCATTTTAATTAAATAAATTTTCATTTTTACTACGGAAAACCAGTTATACCTATTAGTGTTAATTTAATAAAATGTCGTCTAAAAAATACTTAAGTAAACATTAAGACGATTATGGTTTTTATATTTTGCGAAAGAGTATTATTTTAGAGCAATAAATAAAAAGCAGAGAAATCGCGCGCGGACCGTCTCTTGCCTCCCTTTCTCGCCTTCACCACGCGGTGTTCGCTCGTCCTTGTCACAAAAAAGCGAACCTACTTCGCCTTAACAAGGGACTTGTTCAGGGTGAGTGTGGTTCTAGACGCGCGCGTTCCGCATCCTCCCGAGCACTGCGCTGCTTGTTGATGATGTCGAGGAGCATGACATAGGTAGGTACATCTTCTTCTCACAAAGACATTTTTGTGTCGGGAGTTATTACAATTTGAGTGCATACGGACCTGACAGTATCTACACCCGGCTCTATACTGCAATCCGACTTCCCATGTAGACACGACTTCCAAATAGTCCGGGCTGGAGGTAGGTTCTACACCTCCGTCAAGTTGGGCCGCCGCCGTCCGATCTCTATCGCTTCTCGTGTTTTGAGTAGGGAAAAGTTCCATGTTCACCGCAAGCTACGAGAAGCGATAGAGATCGAGCGGCCAGAGACCAGAGTGATGTGATTTCAGTTGAACTTAACTACGCCACTTAGGAATCTTGGACAAAGATATTTGACGACTAGAATGGGCATCCGTCAAAGAAATTTTATCAAATCTTGAATAAAGTAATAGTTAGTTAGGACAAAGATATCGGATGAATGGAATGGCACCCTAACAATAATAATAAAATCATTTATTTCAGGCAACATTAGTCTAGTACAAGATGTAAAAAACAATCTAACATACCTACATAAAATAAACCTATTTACTAACCTAAGTCGAGTCAGAAAAATAATCAGCTACTGATTTAAAATATACTTACACGGTTTAAAGTAGACTTGACAGCGGTACAGCGATGCGATGCGATGCGATGCGATGCGATAACGTGTCATGTGATTTGATCGCGCACCTCGGCGTTTCAGGATAGCGAAGACGTTCTGCTTCAGCAACAGAGGGCACGGCCTGTACCTGGCGTCGCCCACCGAGATACAGAAGTTCACAATAGATGCAGAGTTCTGGTGAGTTGAGATCTCTTAATACCTACCCGTTATTTTTAAGAACGAAAAAAGACTATGGTGCATCTAGGGTGGATTCGACCAAAGACTATGGTGCATCTAGGGTGGATTCGACCAAAGACTATGGTGCATCTAGGGTGGATTCGACCAAAGACTATGGTGCATCTAGGGTGGATTCGACCAAAGTAGTATAAATTTTATCCTGAGAACAAAATCACATATTAAATAAAATAAATAAATAAATAATGCTGGACCATTCACACAGTAACTGATATACATAATATAATACATAGATAGATATTTTTTATTATATATATATAAAACGACCAGATCACCCTGAACAAATGTCTGCAGATCGTACACACATTTGTCCCGAGGCGGGAATCGAACCCGCAACCTTCTGCGTCGCAGGCAGACCTTCGCCCACCGCGCCACAGAGGTCGTATTTTACTCTAGAGTTTCTAAACTTTACATTTTACATAACCTTATTGCAAACTGTCTATCAGAAAGTATTTAAATGGCGGCCGCTAGAAGAACAGCAGCGTAGTCAAATAAATAATAAAATAAAGATAACATTGACTCCTACAACTACAACTACAACTACAACCCTGTCAAATAAGTATTCATATTCATTTATTTATTTCTCATAGGCACGTTACATTGCACTTAAGAAAGTCTTACGAGTAAATTAAAATAACAGGTAGGTACATAATATAATTATCAAACAAAAAAGTAGTGTTGTCTAAGTGATGTCTTTCCAAAAATTGTGATCTGAGAGATAACCCTTTATGTCGTAGTAGGCTCTCTCAGTGAGGTGCTTTTTGATGATGCTCCTAAATGCCTTTTCGCCAAGATTGGTAATATTGGCTGGCAATACATTATAAAATCTAACACAGTTTACTAAAAAAAATTTTGCTAACTTTCGCTAGTCTCGTCTGAGGTAATACCAACTAAGCTTTCCTCGCGTCTCATTATGAATATCAAAATTTTTGGAATAACGTTTTATAATGTTTCCTTATGGCGCTCATTAGGGGAGGCCTTTGTCCAGCAGTGGACTGGTATAGGCTGATGATGATGATGTTTCCTTATGTACAATAGGTTAAGAATGTTAAGATAAATGAATAGCGATGCCATAGTCATAATGTTAACTTTATTGAGATGAAGTGCTACCCAAAACCCAGGTTTTGTCTGTACGAAAAATTCATTTTAAGGCAAGAAAACATTATTTTTTAAATATTTTTAAATCTTTTTTTAATGATTCTCGAAAGTTTAGGATTTTAGTTAGTGCGTTATATAAGTCGAAACACGATTGACTCAACTTGACTCGATAGAAAAAAATCGCAAAGTTTCCACTAAATTTTAATTTTTACTACGGAAATCCAGTTCCATTTGCTAGTTATTTAACATATTTTAATGAAATGTCGTCTAAAAAATACTTAACTAAACACTTAAGAGCAACATTGTTTTATTTTTTTGCGAAAGAGTATTATTTTAGAGCAATGTCAAAGGGGTTTCAAGATTTTGGCCCTAACATCAGGCGCCATTTTGATTTTTTTTCAAAGTCACCGCGTACAATAAAAGTTATATATTTGGATAGAGGACACTAAAATAAATAGAAAATGTTCTATATCATAATGTCCTAAAGCGTCAGGTTTCTGAGATATTCACAGATAAAAATCACTATTGCTCTAATGAATTTATATATTTGTATATATTAACTGTTTTCATGTTGCCTAGCAACGTACCGATTCGATGATTTTGAGTATCTACCTACCTATTATATGTACATTGTGAAGCATATGCCGACAAGAAAAAAAAACAAATGTTACTGATTCAGAAAGTGTTTATTAATATTAAAATATCACAGGTACTACAATTAATTACCTCTAGGAAAATTACATCAGGCCAATCATATGTTCGTACGATTTATAATTTTTTTTCCGGGTGTTCTGGATCTTTCTATGTATGTATAATAATAACAATATCTATCTATGTAATGTATTGTATTAAGTATATCAGGCTAAGTAACCTGGTATCAATATCTGGATATCAGGTTAAGTATATCTAGTACCCATAACACAAGCTCTGCTTAGCTTGGCGCTAGATGATGATGTGTGAGTTTTCCAGCATTATTTATTATTTATTGCTCATTTTCATCAAAAAAATACTATCTAAGAAATCAGCAGGAGGCTGAAAAGAGTGTTCTTGATGCCGTGCTCATGCCCTGTAGGTACCTACCAAACTATAAACATGACATGGGAACAACATCCGAGTGTTCGCTTACCTGCAATGCCACAACAATAGTGGCCAACTACATATTTTATTCCTGTCTTATAAATCATTGCCCAGTAGGATGTAAATAAAACAGTAGGTACCTACATAAAAGTTTTATTTATCAAGAAATCAAAAAAACAACGAGTCCAATCTCTAGTTTACACCGAGAACGAAAAGCAAGCGCATAATTTTTTTGGAAGATGTGGTGAGAACCTCATTTTGCACTTGAAACCAAGGAGGTAACGAACCTGAGTTTGAGGTATAAAACCTCTTTCATGCCATGGTTGAACGTTTTTAGTGAACGTAGTGAAAAAATTGTATGTCTAGGTATGGTTTTTAGTACAAGAAGCCTCCTTCGATAGGTTTAAACGAATTCAGCTCGTTTTTTTTCGGTAGGCGACCTTGATGTCAGTATTTTATTATACCTACCGACCATTAAAACGCGGTGTCTACAGCTGTAAAAGAGGTTTGGAGATTTTTACCATAACATCGGCAACCACTTTGTTTTATTATATCGCCGCGCACGATGAAAGTTATATATTTCGATAGAAAACACCAAAACAAATAAAAAATGTTCCATAGTATAACATCCTAAAGTGTCAGGTTTCTGAGATATTCACAGATGAAAAAAAATATTTTTTCTTTATATTTTATGTGAATATCTCGGAAACCTGACGCTTTACAGCATTTTGTTATAGAACATTTTTAATTTGTTTTGGTGTCTTCTATCCAAATAAATAACTTTCATTGTAAAAATTTTAGGGCCAAAAATACAAAAATCTTCAAACCCATAAAATAAATAAAAATATAAATAAAAAGCAGTGAAATTGCGCGTGGGTCGGTTCTTGCCTCCCTTTCTCGCCTTCACCGCGCGGTGTTCGCTCGTCCTTGTCTCGAAAAAGCGCCACCACTTTGACTTAAAAACGTTCTGCAGGCTTTCCCTAGGTCCGAGTCTATAAATAGCTCTTACTGCTCTTTTTTGCAGTATGAATATTCTTTTTGCATCTGCAGCATTCCCCCATAAAAGCATTCCTTAAGACATACTTGAATGAAAATATCTATTAAACCATTCTAGCTGTTTTTGTGTCAGTCTCTAATTTTACGGACAGCAAATGCTGCAGAGCTTATTTTGTCAGCTAATTCGTTTATGTGGTCACCCCATTGTAATTTCGAGTCTATTTTAATTCCTAAAAATTTTGTGTTTTTAAGTCAATTTTATATTCAATTATTTTTATGGGCATTTAAACATAAGTAATAACGTACAAAGTACAAAATACCGGAAGTACTAAAAGACGAAGAAAAAGACAAAATATTTGAAACCAAATTAAACCGCGCCGAGGGTTTCAAACATTTGCCAATTATTTGGACAATCAATTTTCCGTCTTCTAAAATTCCCCTCCTTTTTGACCATTTTTCAAAAACTATTATTGTTACAGACCTCTATATTTTTCCTGTAAAATATAGATCCATATCTACAAATGCCTTATACATTGTACATGGATCGGTCTGCAATCTTCGGAGCTAGGGGGGGGGGGGTGGTCAATTTTTCGACTTTTTTTGAAATATTTCAAAAAGTATATAACCTACAAAAATTTCAAAAAGTGTTTTGAAATGGTCAAAACGTAATCTTTCATTTGACACCCCACTTGGGTAGGTAACCCCCCCCCCTTTTGAAAAAAAATTCCCATACTTTTTGACCATTTTTCAAAAACTATTATTATTACAGACTTCTCTGTATTTTTCCTGTAAAATATAGATCCATATCTACAAACGCTTAATACATTGTATATGGATCGGTCTGCAATCTTCGGAGATAGGGGGGGAATGGTCAATTTTTCGACTTTTTTTGAAATATTTCAAAAAGTATAAAACCTACAAAAAATTCAAAAACTTTTTTGAAATTTATAAAACGATACCTTTCATTTGAACCCCATTTGCCTTCCTAGGTCTCTTTTGAAATTTCAACATCAAAATTTGTACCTACTGAAAATATTCATTTTCATTTTTCATTTATTTATATATATTTTTTTTGGAATAGTAATGGCGCACGAAATGTATTATTGTTTCAAATTTCAAGTTAATAGCTGCAGTAGTTACTGAGATATTCAAGAAAGAGCGGGGACGGACAGAGCGAGACCATAAGGGTTTCAAAACTTTTCTTGATCTTTGAAACCCTAAAAACAAGATCCGGCAAGTGCGAGGGTAACTTTCGCGCCGAGGGTTTCCAATCCTTATTATTTTACTAACATATTTGCTAATCATACAAATGTATAATATATTAGGTAGGTAGGTACTAGTAAGAGACTTTGCTATTTAATTAATTAATTAAATAGTAAGGATTGGAAACCCTCGGCGCGAAAGTTACCCTCGCACTTGCCGGATCTTGTTTTTGAAAAAATTACCAGTTTGCAGAGCGATCCATCTGAAAGGTAGGTATGTTTGTACCTGCTATTTTTCAGTATTGATACTGAAAAATAGCAGGTACTGGTAATTTTTTCGTCTTATCAAAATATTATAAAAAGTATGAAACCTGTAGAAATTTTAAAAACTTTTTGAAATGTACAAACTGATACCTTTTATTTGATACCCCACATGCCTCGTTTGATCAATCAACATATCGACAGTGGAAAAGCAATATGGCTAAAGCGCCAATATGTGAACTTTACAGGAGAGATTTTTAAAGTTTTTTTTTTACGAAAAAAAATAATATAAAATTTGTTGATTGATTTTGTTTTAATTAACACCATATGTAGAATATCATATTTTATTCTCTTTCATATGCGTGATAAATAATGTTCAAAGAGCCCCTAGTTCACGAGATAATTGTCATTTTAGCGAAAATAATTCATTTCTAGAAAATGTGCAGTAAGCAAAAATTGCTTATATCCATATTACTCGCCTTTTAAATTAAAATAAATAAACTAACAAATAGAAATGCCTTAGATAAAAAAAGCAATATTTACTTAAGTGCATAATAAAATGACAGAATATAAAAACTGAATTACTAATAAGTTTTTTACTTTAACTGAATCGAATACAAAAACTGCTGAAGAACGAATAAATTGATACATGTTAAGTTAGATGAAGCGTAACTGCTAAATGTGTGTACATTTAAACTAGTGCAATATGGCTAATCTATAGTTTTCGTGAGCTAAAAGTAGATTATTGTGTTATTACCATGATTCCTTAGCCCTAATTTACTAATATAATATACTTACATACAAGCTAAAGCTGTAATTTGTTGATTAAGTCTTGGAAAAAAGCAATAACTGAGAATATTTTGTGAAACTTCATGGAATTTTAAGCCTGTCGACCAATCGCAACGATTGTTGTCTAGAATGGAATAATAAGAAAATGACATCGTCATTGTGCATTGCGTAAATTATTGAAGTTGTAAACTTTCTCAATTTACCCTTGACAACAATCACTGCGCTTGGCCTAGTGTTACGTAAATAAAACAATGAATAAAATTGTTTTATCTATATTAGACAAATAGTTTGATTTTTATTAAAAAACAACACTGTTGGTTTTTAAATAAGTATTGATACGTAAATTATTCTGCATATTCATGTATTTTTTATGATAAACAACAAGATAGGTACTGTAGGTACTATATAAATAAGAAAACAGTGTTAAGTTTTTTTTTTAGCTAGGTAGGTAATCTAAATAAAATTAAAGGAACGTAAATTATTAAGGTTATCACAATAATCTTAAAGCTAAACTTATTAAAGCCTCATTTGTTTTCATAGTAATGACAAGCTAGTTACAATTTAAGAAATCAGTCTTTACTTGTTGTTTTAAGTAGGTAGGTTATCTAAATTATTAAGGTGATTACAATAATCAGCATACATGCTTTTAGTATTCTAATTAGCTACATATTTTAGTAAAGCCTCTCTTGTTTTAAAAAAAGCCTTTTTTCTTTTTAATAAATCATTCGTCCTCAACATCACTTTCTGCTAATACATCTTGGACATTAACTAGCCCTCCGCAGCTCTAAATATTCCTTATGGAAGTGCTCAGGAATAGTCTTATAGGGAATGATGCTTTGTATATATTTTTTGGCATTTTCGTGCTGTCTCCTAATATCTCTATAACTTCTTCGTTAGAAGTGTCGGTGGCCATTGTATATTTAACATGAACCTTTTTAGGAGACGATTTTTTGAAAGTTGCGACTCTTACTTTACTTATTTTTCCAACCATGTTACCCTTAAAATACTTTTCTGCAATATTATCCCACCCTTCAAAATCTGCGTAGTTCAAAACTTCAACTTTGTATGGCTTAGGATTTTTTCTTGCCAATTCAAAAACTGTTGGCCATTGAGATGGTGCCCAAATAATAGAGTTGGTTACACTTCTTTCGATAATCGAATGCATAGAATCAACGGGCATATAAGTATGTCCAGGCAAAAGATAATTAATTAATAAAGATATATAGATAATTAATTATAAAGATATATAATGATAAATGCAAAAATATTACGGTAATACAAATAGTATTACCGTAATATTTTTGCATTTTTGTAGACATTTGCTGAGGCATGCTAATACGATCGGTCGTCTACGATGGTCGTCTCGCCAGGAGACTCGACGAGTTCCAGCCACCAGAACAGGCCGGGTTTCGCGGAGGATATGGCACCATAGACCACATACACACAGTGAGGCAGATTATACAGAAGTCCAAAGAGTATAATCAGCCCCTGTGTCTGGCCTTTGTATACTATGAAAAGGCCTTTGACTCTGTCGAAACCTGGGCTGTTCTGGAATCCTTACAGCGTTGCCAAGTAGACTATCGTTATATCGAGGTGTTGAGATGTCTTTATGATGCCGCAACCATGAGTGTCCAAGTACAGGGCCAGCAGTCTAAACCTATCCAACTGCGCAGAGGAGTGAGACAGGGCGATGTTATATCCCCGAAACTGTTCACAAGCGCATTGGAAGATGTGTTTAAGACGCTGGACTGGAAAGGTAAGGGCATCAACATAAACGGCGATTACATCTCACACCTGCGATTCGCTGATGACATAGTCTTGATGGCGGAATCGTTGAAGGAGCTAAACCTGATGCTGGACGGCCTAGCTTCAGCCTCACGACCCATCGGTCTTGGCATGAACTTGGATAAAACCAAGGTCATGATCAATGGCCACATTGATCCGGGACCGGTCGTCGTACATGGCCATCTTCTCGAAATTGTTTCCGAATACACTTACCTTGGGCAGATTCTGCAGTTGGGTAAAAACAATTTCGAGAAGGAGGCCAAGAGGAGGATCCAGCTAGGTTGGGCTGCGTTTGGCAAACTACGTCAAGTCTTCTCGTCATCTATACCGCAATGCTTACCTGACCTACCTTTATGACCTACGGAGCTGAGACGTGGTCACTCACGGTAGGGCTGGTCCACCAGTTTAAAGTCGCCCAGTGAGCTATGGAGAGAGCTATGCTCGGAGTTTCTCTGAAGGATAGGATTCGCAACGAATACATCCGACAGAGAACCAAGGTTATCGACATAGCTCATAGGATTAGCAAGCTGAAGTGGCAGTGGGCTGGCCATATTTCAAGAAGAACCGACAACCGCTGGGGTAAACGTGTTCTTGAGTAAAGACCGCGACTCGGAAAACGTAGTGTAGGACGCCCTCCGACCAGGTGGGATGACGATTTGCGAAAGACTGCTGGCAGATGCTGGATGCGGCAAGCTGAGGACAGGGCGCTATGGCGCTCATTAGGGGAGGCCTATGTCCAGCAGTGGACTGGTATAGGCTGATGATGATGATGAATACGATCCGATTTTTGTTTTGCCCAGGACATGAATCACAATACAAAAGTAAGTGCTTGATGGTTTCACGTGCGTCCACTATTTCAATATACTTTGCAAGTATAGTGCATACTTCGTTTCCACCACGCTTGCCCTGTACCTCAGTCCACGTATAACAAAATCCTTCTCTGGTTCCCGATTCGTAAAATGTCAGATTATAGACTGCCAATTTTCTGCTGTAATAAAGCACTATAGTAACCAGTATTTTTTCTAAGAAACACAAATATTACAAGTTGCGTAAGAGTAAAATAACTGAAGTTGATAAGTTCTTTTATATTCACATATTTTTTTACTAATATTCAATCGAAGTAAAATAATTGTAATGCCAAGCAACGCTAATCCATCGTTCCATGGAAATTTACTTACATTAACTTTCGCTAAAATACCAAAGAGTTAAATAAAACCGTAATGGAGTTTTGCTAAAGCGACACATAACCAATAATGCAGGTAAGGTAAAACTGCTGATAAGACATTATGACATCAAATGCAATTATACAAAAATGCTAAATCATTGTCAAACATGAATAAACCGTACGCATCAATAACTTAAACGACATCAACATCAAAAACACCAAAAAAACGTCGCTTTAGTCCATGGATCAATGACAAAGGTACAAAATTTTGGTCTGCTAAAGCGCCAAAAAAATGCTCAAATCGACACGAAACATAGACAGATCAACGCAGAAAAAAAAATCGAGTTTAGTGATATATATAAGTCTATTTCGACCAAAGTGGCGCTTTAGCCATTTTGCTTTTCCACTGTCGATATCAACATCACAATTTCTACTGAAAATTTTCAATTTATTTCTCTTTTTTTATCAGTAGGTATCAGTAGGTAATGGCGCACGCTATGTAGGTATTATTATTTAAAATGTTAAGTTAATAACTGCAGTCGTTACTGAGATACTATTCAGAATGAAGTAGTACCATAAACCAGGAAATAAATTAAGGTTAACGTAGCAAAGAATTATTATTCGAGAATTTAAACTCACTAAGAAGAAGTTTATTATACTGACGTAAAAAATCCTTGGTTGTCATGGTAGTTTGTACAGGTTACAAATCATTATATTTCATTTATTTTTTTCGAGGTTTGTTGTACCATAAGTAATAAGATGTATTGCGTTGTGTTCCAGCAACAGCCTGTACGAGATGCTGGGCGAGCTGTTCCTTCCGCGTGACATGCCGGACCCGCCCAAGGAGTCCTTCTTCCGGGGCCTCTTCGGGGGCGGCTCCCGACAACTAGACAGGGAAGAGCTTTGTATGTACTTACTCTTTACTCTAATTTACTACCTACTTCTGATTTACTTACCTAACACACTCACTAAGATACTGTTAACTCTTGAGCGGGCACTTAGCTGGAAGAAATGACGGATGGTGGACGAAGACCTTTACTGAATGGTAGCCAAATGACCTCCCAAAATGGCCAAAGATATCAAAAGTAGTACCTTGCTATTGTTGTTCGGAACGGTTGCGTTACGACGCGTAGGGAACCAGAAGATGGTGTTGTCGAAATCAGGAGGCCTGGAGGTAGGCAGGTACTATCGCAATCAGGAGGCCTGGAGGTAGGCAGGTACTATCGCAATCAGGAGGCCTGGAGGAAGGCAGGTACTATCGCAAACGCTTTATACAACAAACGAAGATATGGGGCTTTAGCGACACTCATTGTTACTAATTGATGTGTTTTTTTCGTTTAGTGTTCAGCAGTTATGTTTCCTTTAAACATCTTGTTACTCGTAGTCATTGTGATGTCCACAAGCAAACTTAAACATTCTGTTACTCGTAGTCATTGTGATGTCCACAAGCAAACTTTAGGGTAATGTACAAAATGTTGTCAAGATAAAATCCCACATACCCAGTCACATCTAGTGGTTCGGCAACTCGTAGATGAGCACAGCCCTGCACCTAGTGGTTCGGCAACTCAGAGATGAGCACAGCCCTGCACCTAGTGGTTCGGCAACTCAGAGATGAGCACAGCCCTGCACCTAGTGGTTCGGCAACTCAGAGATGAGCACAGCCCTCACGTCAGGCAGTGAACTTGCGACAAACTAAGTCTATCTGAACTGTAATAGTAATTAAGATGAGAGTTCTTGCTCTTACTTATTATTGATGAAATTCCTCTAGTGTAGTGGTTCTACTGTTGACTCGCGCGTGGTCGATGTGTCGTGGACAAGCGTACCTATAGCCCGCTGAATAGTCTGCCGTTATAATCGCACATTTTGAACGCCAATACCGAACATCCACAGAAGAGCTAAGGGAAATCTCGGCAAGCAAATATCCCACAAAGAGGAAATTCCTCCATCGAATTAATACCTGGAGTATTAATTCGATGGAGGAATTTCCTCTTTGCTTGTTAAATTAGTCGAGTGCTATATGAGAGAGTCTTAGACGTAGAGTGTACTGCGTTACAGTCGGCGAGAGCAGCGGCCTGAAGCCCAACCGTGCCGTCGCCAAGCACATACCGGGGGGGGCGCCCCTCGAGCAGCTTGGGGCGCGCGCCTCTACGGCCGCCAGCGAGGTGTCGCGTGCTCACATGCTGGTGCTGGAGCGAGGGGACAAGCTGAGCCAGCTGGAGGACCGCACCGAGCGGATGAGCAATCAGGTCAGTCGTCACTGCAGATACTCCAATCTCATTTAACTTAACGATAAATGTACACAACAAAGCCTGAGCCGATGATGATCGTTGTCACCGCATTGGTCGCTGGCCGAGGGAGCGGACTAGTGATCACCAGGACTCACTGAATCGGTGGGTAAACTTGTCAGTTTATTGTGCTGCGTCTTTCTTTGCTACAACTTTGTTCATGAAAACATTATTGGGTCGTAAAACATTTATGGTTCGTCTATGTATCATTTAGGAAATTTAAAATGTTGAGTATCGGTCTGCCACACTGAGCTTCGCCATCGCAGCTCGTGACCAAGTTTGACCGTGCTGTTCTGTTGCAGGCGGAGGCGTTCTCCTCGTCGGCGCACCAGCTGATGCTCAAGTATAAGGACAAGAAGTGGTATCAGCTGTGAGCGCCGCCAGGGACTCTCATACTGTGCACACCATGTTACCAATATACACATTTGGTCCTACTACTGTAAACTTACTGATTCTCCCACTACAAGTGTTAGCTTCAATAGTCTCCGAGGAGAACCGCCATCTTGGCTTCCTTCCCGATAGGTTGATGTACCTAGTAACTAGTTAGCGGTCGCAAGGACTTGCAGATTGAGGGTTCAGATAATTTGAACTAGACATTTGTCAGAGTATTTAGGAATAGGGCGTTTCGATTGGAGTCGGTCGGTGGCACAGTGGCACTAGTTCTAGTCAGAGGTGCTATGCGAGTCCCGCTGAGGGCCCCGTCAGAGCTTAGCTGCGCTACC
Organism: Eupithecia vulgata; assembly: GCA_946478455.1. Classification (NCBI taxonomy): domain Eukaryota; kingdom Metazoa; phylum Arthropoda; class Insecta; order Lepidoptera; family Geometridae; genus Eupithecia; species Eupithecia vulgata. The sequence goes on along the minus strand of OX297869.1, from coordinate 758,535 downwards.
TACACCTAGTGATCTTATGAACTTTATATTAACTCTTACTTGACTCGGAATGAACGCACAAACTTCTCTCATGGAACATTCGGTCAGTAGTGTCCTGCTTCCAGCCACACGCTGAATCGTTCAATTATTTATGTGCCTGTACTGTACTATACCGAACCGTACTGTACTAGAACGGACCTGCGGCGAGTCTCCGCCGCCGATCACGCGATGTGATAATGTAAATATTATAACGAACACATATTATAACTAGGTCATTCTTAAAATCTTTTTATACAAAGTATTTTACAGTAGTGATCGTCGCTCGGCGCCTCTTTCTTCGTCTCTCGCCGTCTCTTTCTTCGTCTCTCGCCTCTTTCCGTTAGTCGTCATCGTTCCGTTGTCGTTACGATCTATTCTGTAGCTGCATTTCTAAGTGACGTGAATAAGGAATACGTACCTAACTATATTTGTGTATGGTAGGTATTTACAGTGACGTGAATAAGGAATACGTACCTAACTATATCTGTGTATGGTAGGTATTTACAGTGACGTGAATAAGGAATACGTACCTAACTATATCTGTGTATGGTAGGTATTTACAGTGACGTGAATAAGGAATACGTACCTAACTATATCTGTGTATGGTAGGTATTTACAGTGACGTGAATAAGGAATACGTACCTAACTATATCTGTGTATGGTAGGTATTTACAGTGACGTGAATAAGGAATACGTACCCAACTATATCTGTGTGAGTTGAGATTATTTGGATCGTAGCTGATGAATACGATACAGGTAGTTCCGATGGAAATTAAAAAATAATAACTAACTTTAGATCGATAGTCTAAGTGAAACTACGAGTATGTTGATCTGTAAAAAGTAAAATAAGTAAATGAATTAAATAAAAATATTAAAAAAATTAGAAAATGAAGCATTGTATGACAATAATTTGGTTACATTCCTGACCGGGGTGGTTAGTTTGGCTCTCGAGTGATCAGTTACTCCGGAGCCCTCACTTCCGTTGCAGTAGTTTGTTCTTCTTCTGCTATGTGTTATCTACTCCACTCGAGTGATCAGTTACTCCGGAGCCCTCACTTCCGTTGCAGCAGTTTGTTCTTCTTCTGCTATTGTGTTATCTACTCCACTCGAGTGATCAGTTACTCCGGAGCCCTCACTTCCGTTGCAGCAGTTTGTTCTTCTTCTGCTACGTGTTATCTACTCCACTCGAGTGATCAGTTACTCCGGAGCCCTCACTTCCGTTGCAGCAGTTTGTTCTTCTTCTGCTATTGTGTTATCTACTCCACTCGAGTGATCAGTTACTCCGGAGCCCTCACTTCCGTTGCAGCAGTTTGTTCTTCTTCTGCTACGTGTTATCTACTCCACTCGAGTGATCAGTTACTCCGGAGCCCTCACTTCCGTTGCAGCAGTTTGTTCTTCTTCTGCTACGTGTTATCTACTCCACTCGAGTGATCAGTTACTCCGGAGCCCTCACTTCCGTTGCAGCAGTTTGTTCTTCTTCTGCTATGTGTTATCTACTCCACTCGAGTGATCAGTTACTCCGGAGCCCTCACTTCCGTTGCAGCAGTTTGTTCTTCTTCTGCTACGTGTTATCTACTCCACTCGAGTGATCAGTTACTCCGGAGCCCTCACTTCCGTTGCAGCAGTTTGTTCTTCTTCTGCTATGTGTTATCTACTCCACTCGAGTGATCAGTTACTCCGGAGCCCTCACTTCCGTTGCAGCAGTTTGTTCTTCTTCTGCTATTGTGTTATCTACTCCACTCGAGTGATCAGTTACTCCGGAGCCCTCACTTCCGTTGCAGCAGTTTGTTCTTCTTCTGCTATGTGTTATCTACTCCACTCAATTGATCAGTTACTCCGGAGCCCTCACTTCCGTTGCAGTAGTTTGTTCTTCTTCTGCTATGTGTTATCTACTCCACTCAATTGATCAGTTACTCCGGAGCCCTCACTTCCGTTGCAGTAGTTTGTTCTTCTTCTGCTATGTGTTATCTACTCCACTCAATTGATCAGTTACTCCGGAGCCCTCACTTCCGTTGCAGCAGTTTGTTCTTCTTCTGCTATGTGTTATCTACTCCACTCAATTGATCAGTTACTCCGGAGCCCTCACTTCCGTTGCAGCAGTTTGTTCTTCTTCTGCTATGTGTTATCTACTCCACTCAATTGATCAGTTACTCCGGAGCCCTCACTTCCGTTGCAGTAGTTTGTTCTTCTTCTGCTATGTGTTATCTACTCCACTCGAGTGATCAGTTACTCCGGAGCCCTCACTTCCGTTGCAGTAGTTTGTTCTTCTTCTGCTGTGTGTTATCTACTCCACTCGAGTGATCAGTTACTTCGGAGCCTTCACTTCCGCTGCAGCAGTTTGTTCTTCTTCTGCTAAGTGTACTCCTCAGTTCTGTTCCCCTCTTCCCTCCGTTATCCGTCGGCCCCCTTGCTTGCGGGCAAGTGTTCGACACTCACTCGTGACAACGTAGGTACAAAGTGTTGTACTAAGTATTATAATGATAGTCACGTTTCCTATTCAAACGGCATTAGTTGTCTTAGTTTTGTAAATGGCCTTGGAGAGAGCAATACGAGTGCGGGCAGAGCCTGGACCTGACCAATCGGTGTCGTGTTGGTGTTGCTAGCTATTAAAATAATTAATTAAGCGATAAATGATGCTAATGTGTAAATCGCTGTTAATATAAGTGTAAAGCGCAGAGGGGCCTTTCCTGTGTGTTCGTCCGTGTTCAAGGTCGGGGAGCCGAGATGGGTCGTATGTAAGGACAGTGGTGTGTGTGGGCAGGGCTGTGCGCGCGCGCGCCGCGAGCACGCCGCGTACACCCGCCGCGCGCCGGCGTACGTACATAATGTACGTATGCGTTAGCTGTATTATTGGATGCCAAAGTTGCGTTATGTTGTGTTACTTACTGTGCTGTTGGTTCTTGAGATGTTCGAAGTGCATTCTCGGTAGTGTCCTACCTATATCATGTTTTAACCAATATGTTGTTACTGTAAGTTTTATTCGGAGACATATTTTCATAAGCAGTTTACGATTTGACGCTCGCTAATAGTTGAGTTAGTTAGGATGTGATGCGGTGGCGCGGCGTTCTGCGTTGGGGCGCTCGCGAGGCGGCGTCCCTACATATATCTGAGTGGCATATCATAGGACGAACCTGCGCTTATCAGGTGTTTCCCAAACTGCTATATTTTGAGACCGCGTACCACATTTTCTACCTAAAGCTCTAGGATAACGTAGACAGTTCATTTGACATCCCGTTATGCTAAGTAGGTGCTTTATGTATGACTTGAGTCCAACTTCAGGATGACGTACCTACAGCTGTACCTACTTCCAACTCACTGCTGCATGTAGGTACATGTACATACTGAGTGTATCATCGATAGAGTTTAATTGTTACGGTGTTACATATTTTATAAATAAAGATAAAGTTTTGTTTTCTAACATTGTGTGTATGATTGTAAAATAATTATATTTGGTATTGTCATAGTTCAGAATCTGATAAGATTGAGTCAAATGTTTATATTAGTTGAAGAGGTATATTTTTGTGTAGGTAGTACGTACCTGTTGCGAGGAGGCACTAGGGAGCGCCTCGCCCGGGCGGGGGCGGGGGCGGGGGCGGGGTAGTGCCGCCTCGTGACGTCATCAATAACTAATAAATTCTATAATCAAGTTAAGTTTTATGAATTCTATTGAATGTTAACGAGAGATGTATATGCGCTGCGGCGTCTTACTTCATAATTATTAATATTAAATGCAATACAAATATTAAATATATAAATGCATGTTCCATTTCAAAAACGCTAATTATTCATTTGGAAATTATGGGACTAAATTATAAATATAAGATTTGTAAATAAATAATAAAACAAAAAAACTTGTGGCAAATGATTACCTGTTAATGTGTAATAATAATAATTGTAGAATTCATTTCAACATTATTTTGTATGGATAGACGACTGTCACTTTGTATGGATAGACGACTGTCACTTTGTATGGATAGACGACTGTCACTTTGTATGGATAGACGACTGTCACTTTGTATGGATAGACGACTGTCACTTTGTATGGATAGACGACTGTCACTTTGTATGGATAGACGACTGTCACTTTTGTAAACGTTGGAGAATGAGCAACTTGTAGACATACCTAGGTATATAGTAACTATACATATTGTATATAAAGGATGCTGTTGAATTATATTGATTATTTAGTTTGGTAGATGATTAACATAGTCAATATATATAAATGAATTATAAAAATATGAAATAAAAATATATCAAAGTATAGAGTTATTTTATTTTCAAGTTATGGAGATTTTTGAGTTCCACCCAGAGCTTACATATTGAGCAACTTATTGTATCAAAATATATTATTATATTGATAATTAAATTCTTAAAAGTTGAAGTGTTGTTTCGCCCTTGGACAATTTGGACAATACTTTAAAAAATAACTAGTGTCGTTTCCCATTGAGTAAGTTTATCACGCACGGTACTTATAGCTAGTAGGTAGGTATTGCAAAATGGAAATGTTTGACTGCAACATCGTGTTATTCTCAAAGTAAATGAGACAATGAGTTTGGTTTTTATAATACATAACTAAGATCTTTAAATCTTGGTACTAGGTACTAATTTTTCTTTTCAATATTTGATACTTTGTTATATTCTCTTACCTACATCTACTTCTGCTCGCCTAGTACCCACCTTCCAACTATTACTGAGGCAGTAGGTACGAACGCGGAGTTTTAGATTATTACTGACTTCAAGGAAGTTCTACCTAGTCCTGCCATTTTAATTTTGTTACTCCTAAAATTGTACCTATCCACAATATATCACATCACAGTAAACAAAACAAAAAGTACGCCGCACGCGCCGTGTCCAGAGAGGTCTCGAGGCCGGAGCGGCCACTCGTCTGTCGCCGCACGCGCCGTGTCCAGAGAGGTCTCGAGGCCGGAGCGGCCACTCGTCTGTCGCCGCACGCGCCGTGTCCAGAGAGGTCTCGAGGCCGGCGCGGCCACTCGTCTGTCGCCGCACGCGCCGTGTCCAGAGAGGTCTCGAGGCCGGAGCGGCCACTCGTCTGTCGCCGCACGCGCCGTGTCCAGAGAGGTCTCGAGGCCGGAGCGGCCACTCGTCTGTCGCCGCACGCGCCGTGTCCAGAGAGGTCTCGAGGCCGGAGCGGCCACTCGTCTGTCGCCGCACGCGCCGTATCCAGAGGTCTCGAGGCCGGCGCGGCCACCAAAGCGCACTTTACCGACTTGATATTTGGATGAGGCTTCGAACAGGCTTTCTCCTCCAAACAGTCCACAATCAGTAGTCCAATGGGTTGAGGTCCGGACTTCCTGAGGGCCAATCTTTGTACGCAATAAAATCCGGTAAACTGTCCTTTAGCAACCGCTGTGTGGTTCGCGCCTGTTCTCAAACCACAAAGGTTCCAAAATATCACTCTGGTAGCCCTTTGTTTGAACGCCTTGTTCGCAAAAATGAAGCTCGGTGACCCCTTCATACGCCTCGCCCGGCACCCCACCAAACCATGACTGAGGCCGGGTGATGACCGCGTACCACCTAGGCAACCTTCCTGGCTTTGGCTTCCTGGAAACTCGCGGGCGGCCGCTCCTAGGTCTGTCATTGATGGAGGACATCTCGGTGAATCGTTTGATACTACGGTACACGAACTTTTTGGTTATCCTGAGGCCCTGCAATAGGTTGAATATCTCGACGCGTTTTATTCATAACACAAGCTCTGCTTAGCTTGGGGCTAGATAATGCTGTGTGAATTGTCCAGCATTATTTATTTTATTTTTATTTATTTATTTATTTTATTCCACTTCTGAAGCGCTATAACGACGTCTCGATTTTCTTTCACACCCCACTCCATGGCTTCTGCTGGGGTTCATACTATGAAGCGAGGGATTTCTAGAAGGTCGGAGCCTATTTACCTATGTCATACATTAAGCCTTGTCAGTGATGCCTTACTTGAACGAACAGCTCTTACCGTTTTTCTTTTTGCTCTAAAGTGCATACGATTTAAGTGATAAAAAATACCACATTATATAAACAAATAACTAATAACTATATTTACTACCTCTTTTTTTCATTATTTTGTGTAGTTTTATAATAAATCACTGGAGAAAAACGCTTAAAAATAGCAGGGCGTGCCTTTACAAACAAGATTCGCCAAGTGCGAGTGTAACTCGCGCGCCGAGGGTTTCAAACATTTGCCAATTATTTGTACAATCAATTTTCTGAAATATTTTAAATAGTATAAAACTTACAGAAATTTTAAAAAGTGTTTTAAAAAGGCCAAAACGATACCTTTCATTTGATATGCCACATGGGTAAGTACCCCCTTTTGAAAAAAATCCCCTTTTTTGACCATATTTCAAAAACTATTATTATTACAGACTTCTCTATATTTTTCCTGTAAAATATAGATCCATATCTACAAACGCCTAATACATTGTACATGAATCGGTCTGCAATCTTCGGAGATAGGGGGGGGGGGAAAGGGCAATTTTTCGACTTTTTTTGAAATATTTTAAAAAGTATGAAACTTACAGAAATTTCAAAAAGTGTTTTGAAATAGTCAAAACGATACCTTTCATTTGATACCCCACATGGGTAGGTACCCCCCCTTTTGAAAAAAAATTCCCCCCTTTTTGACCATTTTTCAAAAACTATTATTATTACAGACTTCTCTATATTTTTCCTGTAAAATATAGATCCATATCTACAAACGCCTCATACATTGTACGTGGATCGGTCTGCAATCTTCGGAGATAGGGGGGGGGAAAGGGCAATTTTTCGACTTTTTTTGAAATATTTCAAAAAGTATGAAACTTACAGAAATTTCAAAAAGTGTTTTGAAATAGTCAAAACGATACCTTTCATTTGATACCCAACATGGGTAGGTACCCCCCCTTTTGAAAAAAAATTCCCCCCCTTTTTGACCATTTTTCAAAAACTATTATTATTACAGACTTCTCTATATTTTTCCTGTAAAATATAGATCCATATCTACAAACGCCTAATACATTGTACATGAATCGGTCTGCAATCTTCGGAGATAGGGGGGGGGGGGAAAGGGCAATTTTTCGACTTTTTTTGAAATATTTTAAAAAGTATGAAACTTACAGAAATTTCAAAAAGTGTTTTGAAATGGTCAAAACGATACCTTTCATTTAATACCCCACATGGGGAGGTACCCCCCCTTTTGAAAAAAAATTCCCCCCTTTTTAGACCATTTTTCAAAAACTATTATTATTACAGACTTCTCTATATTTTTCCTGTAAAATATAGATCCATATCTACAAACGCCTAATACATTGTACATGAATCGGTCTGCAATCTTCGGAGATAGGGGGGGGGGAAAGGGCAATTTTTCGACTTTTTTTTAAATATTTCAAAAAGTATGAAACTTACAGAAATTTCAAAAAGTGTTTTGAAATGGTCAAAACGATACCTTTCATTTGATACCACACATGGGTAGGTACCCTCCCATTTGAAAAAAAAATCCCCCCTTTTTGACCATTTTTCAAAAACTATTATTATTACAGACTTCTCTATATTTTTCCTGTAAAATATAGATCGATATCTACAAACGCCTTATACATTGTACATGGATCGGTCTGCAATCTTCGGAGATAGGGGGGGGGGGAATGGTCAATTTTTCGACTTTTTTTGAAATATTTCAAAAAGTATAAAACTTACAGAAATTTCAAAAAGTGTTTTGAAATGTACAAAACGATACCTTTCATTTGATACCCCATTTGCCTTCCTATGTCTCTTTTGAAATTTCAACATCAAAATTTGTATAGAAATTATTCATTTTTATTTTTCATTTATTTATATATTTTTTTCTTGAAATCAGTAATGGCGCACGAAATGTATCATTATTTTAAATTTCAAGTTAATAGCTGCAGTAGTTACTGAGATATTCAAGAAAGAGCGGGGACGGACAGAGCGAGACCATAAGGGTTTCAAAACCGATGTTTGAAACCCTAAAAATATATAACTCCTGATGAAAAAGAAAATACATGAACCGCTACTTCTACATCATATCTTTCTAATAAACGTTCGTAATTTTTGTAGAATTCAATACAATAATAATAAATCCCAAAAAACTCATTTTTGTAAGGCGTTTTGCGAAGTAATTATAACTTGGTTAATATTTTGCCACGCTAAATTCAACCCTATTGATCAAATATCCCTTTGTATATAACTCAAAATCGTTTCCACTAACGTCAGTCGGGGGCTAGCCGCCTCCATGGACGGACGCGGGGTCATGTTACTTTTTTCGCGATGACAGCTGGACACGCCTTACGAATTACGATTTTCGACAACTTTTGTTTTGCGGGTTCAATAGTTCATTTGTCATTGTAATAGAATATATATATTGGATTGCACCTACGTTACAAGGATTTTGCAGTATTTTTATTCATTGACAGAGCTATCAATTTGGTAGAACGGATTTGTAGTAGTTAGATGAACATAAATAAATATTACTGAATAATTAAACACGGTCCAGTCGTCCAGATGTAGACTAGTATTATAATATCTGTATTACTCAAGATTTTGGGTACTTACTAGGTGACTGAGTTAGTTATTACAATACATCATCATCAGCCTATGTTAGACCACTACTAGTCATAGGCCAGTAATGAGCACCATTAGCACTATGTCTTCAGCATGACGCATCCGCCTGCAGTCTCATGGGTCGTCATGCCACCTGATCGGAAGACGTCCTACACTACGTTTACCGAGACATGATCTCCACCCAAGCACACGTTTATCCTAGCGGTTTTTAGTTCTTCGCGAGATATGGCCGGCCCACTGCCACTTCAGCTTGCTAATTCTTAGAGCTATGTCAATAACTTTGGTTCTCTGTCGGATGTAAGTAGGTATTCGTTACAAATCCTATCCTTCAGAGGAACTCCGAGCATAGCTCTTTCCATAGCTCGTGGCCAAGCCCTGTCGTGAGTGTCTAAGTCTCAATCAGCTCCGTATAGGTCATGCATGACAGGTAGGACGCGCTGATAAAAAACTATATTATTTTTTTACTATACATACGAGTGTTCCGTACATAACTATTTCGATTTAAGATAATACTTAAATGTACATACTTTCTTATTATCATTTTGATTAAGGTAGTACCCGAGCGCCACCACGTATTTAATATTTTTTTTATTATATAGGAATTTACTAAAAAACCGTTGGTCCGTTGGTGATACCTACCATAAGGTTTTTTAAATACATCTGTTATACTTTTATTTTGTATAGTACCTATAGACAATTTGACAATAGGAACTTAGGCACTTGTATCCACCAAGAAAACTTCGCATCTCTGCCAGAACTATAAAAAATCAATCCATTACAGACGAAGCTTACGTTAGGTACCACAAATTAGCCAATGGTTTTTATGTAAATTCCCGTAGTAATAAAATAGGTTTCAATAGGAGTACAGCCTTAAGGCGAAGTACGTTCGTATTTTCGAGACAAGGACGAGCGAACACCGCGCAGTGAAAGCGAGAAAGGGACGCAAGAGCCGGCCCGCGCGCAATTTCCCTGCTTTTTATTTATAAATTTGTTATTGCTCTAAAATAACAATCTTTCCCAAAAAACTAAAACCATAATCCTCTAAAGTGTTTAGTTAAGTATTTTTTAGACGATATTTCATGCAAATATGTTAAGTAACTAGCAAATGAAACTGGTTTTCCGTAGTAAAAATGCAAAATTTAGAGGAAACTTTGCGATTTTTTTTTATCGAGTCAAGTTGTGTCAATCGTGTTTCGGCTCCCATAACTTACTAACAAAAATCCTAAACTTTTGATGCACATCAAAAAAGATTTTAAAAAATTGTGTTTTCTTGCCTTAAAACTGATTTTCCGTCTAGGCAAAACCTGAGTTTTGGGACCTACTTCACCTTAAGAGTTCGCCTAATGCCGGAAAAAATAAGTAGAAGTTCATAAGTAGATCTTTGAGCGCTGGTCTATAATTTTCGGTGGGATTTATTGAATTTTTAAAAATGTAAGAAAGAAACAGAAAATCTAAACGATTACTCAAATAACATATTAGTCTGGCTCTGTAATTCGTAAAGAACTTATGTGGGTTTTTTATTTTTACAAGTCAGTTAATTTTCATACTAGGCGTCCGCCCCGGCTTCGCACTATATAGGGTATATTCATTTGCCTAAGTTCGTCAGGGGTAATGTAGCATTTTAATAGTGAATGATTTTTTAAATCGGCCCAGTAATTTTGTTGCCTATTCTTTTCAAACAAACAAACAAATCTTCCCTCCTTATAATATTACTAGCTGACCACTGACCAGCCAGCAATTTCATTCGCGTGAACTTTAATGATACCTACCTTATGTGTTGGTTTCCATGTAAACTATCAACGCCAAAGTTTTACAACCAATCCTTTACGATTTTAAAACTTTTTGAGAAAACATTCTTTAAAGTAAATTTCCAAAAATCCGTTCTTAGCCTACGTCCTAAAAGGAAACTCCGTGTAAAATTCAGCTTCATAGCTTTTGCAGTTTCAGAGATCTCTTGATATTTCACCCAGTTTTCTGTTCTTTTTTATTTATATAGATTATATTATATATAGATAAATTCTATTCCATTACTCGGCTCCTACAGGCTTTTTCCCTACTTATCGTATTTTTTTTATATGATCATTTATGAAATGAAATGAATGAAAATTATTTATTTGACACGACACATTAGAGTTACCAAACATTAAAGGAAGGAACTAAACTAGATTGAGTTTATCAGCTAGACATAAAATAACGGTTACCTATTATTATGTACTACAAAATAAATTGTTGAAAATCTAAAAGGAGTAGGTTACCTACCTAGTTACTTCCGCAACCTGCCTGGCAAACCACCGAGTGTCGAGCCAAAAAGGTATCAACTCAGCATGGTGCTGGGTAGATAAGTCAAGATTACCTACTCAGCGCTGGTGTTATGTTGACCCTTGTGGAGTGAGTTATATCACCAACGACAAACATCTACGCACTCTGCTTTACGTATATAGACTTTGTGTATTAAAGATTTTATGTAAGTTTTAAAAATAGCAATAGTATTAAGATCTATGCACAATGCCTACCTAGGACTATCACAAAAATAAATATTATAAAACATATTATAGTCTACTTATTTCCTTTTATAAACATATTATATACCTATATAAACTATTAGAATCTTGTCTGAAAAATAAAAATTAATAATTTCAAAAATTTATAAATCATTTTTAGTTAGTTACCTACTAATTGTATTACACTTAAACTAACATTGTCCGAGCCTAACTGATTGATAATACATACACATATAAGTATAAACGGCATTTTAAAAGCTACAATTTGACTCTGTTTTGACTTCTCTCTCCTTTGGGATAGTGCCATATGAAAGAAAGAGATAACTATATTGTATCAGGTTATACTAAAACACAAATGTGGTCAGTTTCATTCCTGTCATTGAAATTTAACTAGGGATGTGAAATGAGCATAAGTATGGAAACTTATCGATAATATTAGACGACCGATGTGGCGCGGTGGGCGAAGGTCTGCCTGCGACGCAGAAGGTTGCGGGTTCGATTCCCGCCTCGGGACAAATGTGTGTACGATCTGCAGACATTTGTTCAGGGTGTTCTGGTCGTTTTCTATATTATATAATAAAAAATATCTATCTATGTATTATATTATGTATATCAGTTATCATAACACAAGCTCTGCTTAGCTTGGGGCTAGATAATGCTGAGTGAATTGTCCAGCATTATTTATTTATTTATTTAATATTCAGAATGGAACGTAGCGTAGGTAGGTGCTACCTACCTGCTATAGATGGGTACCTACATCTTTCTAATAACCGTGAAGTTTCAAATTAAAAGCTTCGGTAGGTAGTTACTGAGATTTAAAAGAAAAAAAAAGACGATCAGAGTAAGACTTAAGCTTTTTATACACTAACGAAACCCAAAAGATTTTATAACAAATTATGGTTTATCGTTTCGCGGTGGCCGATTAAAAAATAATACTTAATCAACTACAATAAAATACCAGGCAACACGAAACGGCAGCACCATCCAGGCAAGATTTTGGTAATTAAAAATAATTATAACCGTTTAAATTATGCCGTGACTAAGAATCTACCGAAAATGTACCTACCACAATCAATACCCAAAAAATCCTGTCATTACTTGTCAAAGTCGGTACTTTTATTAAGTAAGCTTACAGTCAGTCAGTCATCGATCTCACTTGAGTATGAGTAACACCTTGTCTTAGATAAGCGTTACGATGACAAAGTAAGCTTTCATAATAATTACCAGAAAAATTTACCTAGATATCTCCTAAACCAGTAACTAGTAGTCTCTACCTTATATGTTTTTACTTTAAACAGGTATTTAAGTAATTAAATGGTGATAATTGGTTAGCATTTACAAGGAGCAGGGAAAGTGCCTACTTAGTAAAAAAAAACATATGTGATATGGTCCATTGTAAAATATTTACGTTTTTTTTTATTAAACAATAATAGAATATCAGCATCGTTATGTAAAATTCTTGTTTCATATCCGGTTCTATAACAAGAACTATATGCAGGAAAATTCTTTGTGGGCTCCCAATCATGCCTTTTCAAATTTATTTTCCATTTTGTAGATAATTGGATCTTTAGGAAATCTGGAAGTGAAAAATAAGTTTTAGTTGTGAGCTTCTACTAACATTACGATCATTGGATTATACTTTCATCTCACGAAATTGTTCTCAGGACACCTTAATCTAGTGAATCCAACTCCAAGTCAGTCAGTCCATATAGGTACACGTACCAATCACACTGAATTTTTTTTATTGATGACGGTAAACCGTTTCTCCACCATAACTTAAAAATTTCTTAAATGTTGTCTCAGTACAAGTAGGTGTATGTATATTTTGTATTAAACTTATCGACAGTAATCTATCGACAACAACAGTACGTCACTAGGTAGCATCAATATGGTACATAAGATGTCATTTTATGGTTTGTTACCAAAATTTTTGTGAATTATGGAATTATAAGGCTAATGAGCTTTGAATAACTTTATGAAATAGCTTCAATATTACATTATTAAAACAATTCAACCTATTGCAAAGAAATTTATCACTAACATTAGCCAAAACACGTCAATCGACTTACCGATGAAAAGATATTTTTTGTTTTTTGGTTTAATTCCGACAAAGCCATCATCCTGCGGCTTTTGCAGCCAACAACTGCACAGGTCATGATTTATATTAGTAATAAACACCACAAAAACAAACTTTTAAACACAAAATTACATAATAAACAGTATATTTTCTGTTCACCACCTGAGCCCAGCTGGGCCCAAACAAACAACGAAAAATATCAAAATGTGACACTCTGTGTTTCAAGATGAAATTGACGTTGGGATGTTGTCTCTTTCTTTCACATAGACAATTGTCATAAGAAAAAACGAAAAGAATGACTAATTATTTGTTCATTTTTTTACGCTATATCTACCCTACGGAACGTAGGATCCTAGATCTTTGGGAAAACAAGTACTTACATAAGTCATATTATAATTAGTGTGTGTGTAGTGTAGTGAGACAAGTGTTAAGGTATACAAGGCAAAATAAACGTATAAATAAAAATGAGAATGTACATTTAAATCATGTATTAGAATCCATTTGATAAAGTTGTATAATGATGATAAATAAAACTGGTTCGGCATGTGCACTGTAAGAAGGTGTTTACTAATATTATCTGACCTGTTACATAATCCTACTGCGACACAATAGGTAGGTAGTATACCTAGTACTAGTATGTAAGAGGACTTTTGCGCTGATATGTGTGTTAAAATCACAGGATAAGAACACAATAGTACGAAAGTGAATAATTTATGTGTGTGATATTGATGTCTAAGATTTTTTGCGTGGATTGGTTTACCAAGCAGTTTACGTAGTGTAGGTATGTTTTTAGAGTAGTTTACATGTGAGCACAAAATGCTGTTATTACTTAAGTAAGACTGCGCACCAGACAAGTATGATATAGATCTAAATTTACAAGGCGTCTTGGATAAAACTAAAATATAAGTGACGAAGTACATTAAGATAAAGTAGGTAGGTGCGATTGTTACATAATATTAAATTTACAACAAATATCTTCAAACTAAAGATGTACCAAAAATTCGAAATATATCCTTCTCTGACTTAATACGTTCAGCCTTTAGTCCATCTTCCTTACGTACAAATATTTTTCCCTCCTTCGTCCAAACATTATTTGTAGTGGGAGCGACGGGCTGCTTCTCGGGCTCGCGCGAACAATTCCCGATTAGTACGTGACAATCTTTCGTTGATGTATACACGACTCGGTACTCCATGAAGCTCAAGGTCCGTGCTCGACAGGTTGCGGCGTACCCTTGCGGCTGTAATCAGCTGTTCTCGAATGACTCTTCGTGCAAATCGGACAACAATATTACGCGGACGTGGTGGTTGCATGGTTCCGTTTTCTAGTTCGTGATGGTTTCGGTTCATAGGACCTACTCGTTCTGTGTGCACGATATCTCCGTCTTGTACTTCGGATCCCAGCTTCAGTGCTACAAGCTTAACTAGGTGTACCAAATAGTTTTCGCGATGCTCGGGAACTCCCGAAATTTCAACGTCATTAAGGAGAAGTTCTTGGTCCCTTTCATTCAACTCCTGTCTAAGTGTACAAATAGTGTCCTCAAGTGCGTCTACATTGGTTGGAACGCTTTCGCCGAATTTGCGTTCAAGTGACGAGAGTCTTCCGTCGATGATTTCGATCCTGGCGTTGTTAGCATGTAATGCCAACTTGAACTCTGCTAACTCAGACCTCGTATCGACCAGTTCAGCTCTAACGGCACTTAACTCGCTACGAAAAGCGCGTAACTCAGCGGCTAGGCTTATCATCGCCTGGTGAGCATAGATTTAAATCGTTAGATAGGCCCTTACCGCAGTGAGACCGCGCCGTGTTGTTCCACGGTCGAAGTGAGTGAGGCTCACTAACCTGGAATCAGTGCACCTCCAAACACAGTGTTAGCCGGACGTGTTGTAAAGGACGTTTGCGAGCAGTTTAGTGTCACAAAATGCCATCGTGTGCCTTTCTAAAGTGCAACAACAATTCTAGAAACACAAATAAAGCCAGAGCTGTAACATTTCACTTGTAAGTATTGCGATTTGATTTAAAAACTTTTATTTTTCCTTCCGCACTGTCTAAAATAACAAATTTAAACGGCGAGTGCAAGAAAGAGAAAGTAGTGTTTGCAACTAATGTGGGAGAAAAAGAGATGACACTATTTTCTCAGTACACTTGTTGTGTGTAGATTGCACACGTTTTAGACAGACGCGTTTTCGATTTCAGGTTTAAATAAGACCTTTATGTTTTCACAGAAGTCAGTGCAATACAATTGTAAACGAAATGGTAATAATAATAATTAGGTTTATTGGCAAAAAACACTATTTCTAACTACTTACCGGACCGTACCTTCTACACAAATTGCACAGTTTTTGGACGCCATGTTGACGCACACATTCAAACATTTTCGATTTTAGGGCATCTAAGTGCAAACTTTTTTCAGAAAAGTGTGTGCAATACAATCGCACACGAAATGGTAATAGCAACAGATAAGTACAATGGCAGAAACACGATTTTTTTGACTACTCATTAGTGTGCGTGCGTCGGCATTTTGTTAACGCACACATTCAAAAACAAAGCCACAGTTTTTGGTGTCGGGGCCTATCTAACGATTTAAATCTATGTTCATAAGCGTATCCTTACCGACCGCGATCTAGAAACTTCTCATTGCGTGACCAACACCCTCGAACCACTACTCGTTTGATTCCTCACCTAGGCGAGAGATGGCGTTGACCTCTTCCCCTCAACTTTTGCATTACCTTGCGCGCGTGAGTGCCTTCCTTTCCCTAATTCTGTGGGATAACGTCAATTCCGTCGGGGAATCTACCTATTACCTATAAAAAAACTGAGACATGAATAGCGCTTCCCTGTTTTTGGTATGACGGATTTGTGTGTTTGCCCGCTCTACACCAGGTGACGCCTTTCTGAGTCTGTGGCTGGGATAAATGTACTAGATAGCTAGTCCGCTGGTTGTCCAGTACTGGCCCCTGCCGCTAGATGGAGTTAAAGAAAAAACCTGTTACAATAAGTAAACAATTTTCAGTTGTAAAATTGATATATTTCGTCGAAAATAAGTTGTAGGGTTTCACAGTTTCGTCAGAAGATACATATTCTTAATACGCATCAGCCAATGTAATCACAGAACGCCTTTCTTATGTAATTCAAGAGATAAGAGGTTATTTTTGATTCTCAGAAAAAGTTATTTATTTCATAAACCGTGCACTTTTTTGGAAAAACTACTGGGGTCCACATTAAACCAAGTTAAACCTCCTCTGCTTACCAAAATTCATTTTTGTTCGTTCGGCTATTCCGAAGATATGGAAATCTGCCAAACGTTACTCCAGTGAAATTTGCAATTACTCAAAAACCACAGGGCGCACAAATGTCGCTGTTTGGCTAGTAAAATGCTCAAATATAAGCTACCTTTTAAGCTATTTCAAAATTTTCTAGGGCTAATAGGTAAAAACCATGTCGCTGCAGTAACGTTTTCAGACGTTACTGCAGCGAAATGTTATTTTCTCGAATTACTCTGAAACCTTAATGCGCACAAATTTAATTTTCAGGGCTCATTCACAGGGCATACCGCTCTGATTTTTCTATATATATTCATCTTGATCCGAGTCTACATGTCGCTGGGGTAACGCACACAAAATGGAGGCAAGAACAGACCCGCGCGCAATTTCACTGCTTTTTATTTATAAATTTGATATTGCTCTAAAATAATACTCTTTCGCAACAAAATAAAACTATAATCCTCTTAAGTGTTTAGTTAAGTATTTTTTAGACGACATTTCATTGAAATATGTTTAATAACTAGCAAATGAAACTGATTTTCCGTAGTAAAAATGAAAATTTAGAGGAAACTTTGCGATTTTTTTCTATTGAGTCAAGTTGAGTCAATCGTGTTTCGACTTATATAACGCACTAACTTAAACCCTAAACTTTCGAGGATCATCAAAAAAGATTTTAAAAAATTGGGCATGGTTGGGCAAACATATAACTTTAATAGTATACTGTTACGCCGGTGGATTAGACCATAAACTTCAAACGGCAATTTCAGTGCTTTAGAAGCGTTTTCAGCAGGCTGAAAAGCCATTTCGGACCGTTTCAGGAGTAGCTCTATCACATACTGGAAAATCAAAAATTCACCCATGTTGCCGTCGTTTTCAGGCTCCTGAAACATGTTTTCAGTCCGTTTCAGGCCACCCTCTATCCGTTGACGCAATAACCTGAAAACCCGTTTTCAGGCGTTTTCAGGACCCCTTATGGGCCTTTGAAGAACTTTTCAGTATATGGCGAAATTTGCAATAGGAGTGAAAGAGAGCACCATCAGAAAGAGATAGCTATACACAGAACATTCGGGAAAGTTCGTGATGGGTCCTTTAGAGACAGTAATGGACGAGAACGTTCGAGAAAGTTCTTCGGAGTATAAAAGGCAGCTGACTGCCGGCACGAAGTCAAGTTCAGTGGTAACCGCGATAGAGTTCAGTTCGAAGTGCGACACAGTGAGTTGTGTTTTAACCGCGATACAGTGAGTTGTGTTTTAACCGTGATACAGTTCAGTTCGAAGTGCGACACAGTGAGTTGTGTAGTGAGAGTGATACAGTGCGTTCAAAGTGATACTCGGAAGAAGAATTGTATAAGTGCTTAGTGTGAATAGTGGATTATTCAAGAACAGTTTGTGTTAGTTCTGTGTTAAATTTGTAGTAAAGTGTTTGTTCTAATTAGTGGATTAATTAGTGCATTTTTCTATAAAACCCGAACCCCACGCTCGTAACATTTGGTGTCAGAAGTGGGATAGAAAAAATGCCATTAACGCCACGAGAAACCGAGCCGAAGGGAGTGACGACGCGAAGCCAAACATCTGGAGACTCGACGCCTGGTACATCGGATTCACCGGCTCCAACAGCACATGGAGTGGACCTCAACGCCATCTTACTTCTCCTGAAGGAACAGGCGAAACAACAGAAAGAATATCAGGTGGAACAGGCGAAAAAACAGGATGAACAGGCCAGAAAACTGGAGGAACAGCTTCGGGAACAGAAAGAACACCAGGTGGAACAGGCGAGAAAACTGGAAGAACAGAAGGAACACCAGGAGGAACAGCAGGAGGTACAGCTCAAAATGCTCCGTGAGGTACACGAGTCCACGACTGAATGGAAAAAAGAAATGTTTGAGGTTCAGGAAAAACTGGCCAACATGGATATAAAACTGGAGAGTCGAATCCATGAGGTTAACAACAAGGTGGAAACTGTCATGGCGAATGTTGAAAACCGCCTTCAAAAATTAGAAGTTAAAGTGGCTAGTGGTACTACAAGTACCTGTGTACCTGACACATTGGTGGCGGCAGGCGGTAGATTCAAGGTACCACCTTTCGATGGCAGCTCATCGTGGACCGCCTATAAGCTACAGTTCGAGTCTGTTTCTAAGGCTAATGGCTGGAGTAAGGAGCAAGCCAGAACAGCACTAACATTGGCGCTACGTGACGAGGCCCTTACCATACTCGAAGCTCTGAGAAACGACCTGACGTACGACCGCCTTCTGGAAGCCTTAGAAACCCGATACGGTGACAGTCACCTGGAGCACGTGTACCGAGCTCAGTTAAAGGACAGGACGCAAGGACGTAACGAGACCTTACAACAGTGGGCCCTGGAAATCGAAAAGTTGGTCAGAAAGGCTTATCAACGTACATCAGCATCCTTCGTGGACTTTTTGCTGGTGCAGGCCTTCATCGATGGGATCCGGGATCTGGAAGTGAGGGCAGCTGTGCGTTTGGCACATCATGGAAGCCTGAAAGATGCAGTAGCTCACGCCCTCGAGGTAGAAGCTGTACGGCAGGATTCATCTAGGCATTTCAGGGTACGAGAAGTGTCGACTCCTAAACCGGTAGCTCCCCGCTGCGAATTCGGGCCACGTTGTTACCGATGTAGAGAACGTGGACACATACAGTTAAGCTGTCCGGAAAGGAATAGGAGAGACCCATCAGCTCCAATAGCGAGGGTTATAGGCTCCGTGAGGTCGGAGCCACAACATGGAAACGCTGACGCTCTATCACAAAGACCTTGCGTGGATGACTGTAAGAATTGCCTAAAACAAGAAGAAAAGGAATGTGTGCGAATGTTAAGAACGGATACCGTTAGCGATGACCGGAAGTCTTATCAAGACGGTTTTGAGGAAGATTCATTAGCGTGGCTACATAACCCTATGCGACGAGTAGGAAAGTCTCCGAAACTGTCTCCAAGTTGGGAAGGACCTTATAAGGTACTCACTAAAATAAACGACGTCACGTATCGAATCCAGCGGAATCCTCGTAGTCCCAGCAAGATTATTCATGTAGACCGGCTGGCCAGATACCACGGAAATAATGATGCTCGGGACGAGCATGTCTAAGGAGGGGGTAGTGTTACGCCGGTGGATTAGACCATAAACTTCAAACGGCAATTTCAGTGCTTTAGAAGCGTTTTCAGCAGGCTGAAAAGCCATTTCGGACCGTTTCAGGAGTAGCTCTATCACATACTGGAAAATCAAAAATTCACCCATGTTGCCGTCGTTTTCAGGCTCCTGAAACATGTTTTCAGTCCGTTTCAGGCCACCCTCTATCCGTTGACGCAATAACCTGAAAACCCGTTTTCAGGCGTTTTCAGGACCCCTTATGGGCCTTTGAAGAACTTTTCAGTATATGGCGAAATTTGCAATAGGAGTGAAAGAGAGCACCATCAGAAAGAGATAGCTATACACAGAACATTCGGGAAAGTTCGTGATGGGTCCTTTAGAGACAGTAATGGACGAGAACGTTCGAGAAAGTTCTTCGGAGTATAAAAGGCAGCTGACTGCCGGCACGAAGTCAAGTTCAGTGGTAACCGCGATAGAGTTCAGTTCGAAGTGCGACACAGTGAGTTGTGTTTTAACCGCGATACAGTGAGTTGTGTTTTAACCGTGATACAGTTCAGTTCGAAGTGCGACACAGTGAGTTGTGTAGTGAGAGTGATACAGTGCGTTCAAAGTGATACTCGGAAGAAGAATTGTATAAGTGCTTAGTGTGAATAGTGGATTATTCAAGAACAGTTTGTGTTAGTTCTGTGTTAAATTTGTAGTAAAGTGTTTGTTCTAATTAGTGGATTAATTAGTGCATTTTTCTATAAAACCCGAACCCCACGCTCGTAACAATACCTATCAGCAAGCGTACATAGTACAAGCGTACATAGTACAAGCGTACATAGTACCAACGTACAGCAGAGGTTTCAAAAAGGGTTACAAAGATAATCACGATTGTCTGATATAAAACTACATGGACACGATCATACTTACTTTATTATTTGGATTTAAATGGATTTACAGTTGGTATTTATATAAAAACTCCCCGAGGTCAACTTTTGTTTAATTCAACCATGAGCATAACCATGTGTCCAACAGGTAACTCCGCCCGAGTATCACTGCACCTAGGTGCACCTAGGTGCATCTAGGTGCACATAGGTGCAGTGCACATCGCTGCAGAGCTTTGTACCGGACTTGTACATTAAAATACGTGTTTTTTTTAAAGATATATTTTACAAGAAACAGAACTAGATACAATCGAAATCAACAATCCTAAATGCTTAAGATTAAGTTTATATAAAATTTGACAACACTCAAAGGCAACTAATTGCACTAATACGTTTCACAGCTTTAAAGTACCCTTAGTCTACAATACAAGCTCCAGGAAGAGGAGTCCACGCGCTCCGCACGAACCCCGGCTGGCACGCGCTCCGCACGAGCCCCGGCTGGCACGCGCTCCGCACGAACCCCGGCTGGCGCGCGCTGCCAGCCGGCTTACCGCTGCAGCGCTGGGCTCCCAGAGACAGAGACCAAAAGCATTTTCGTTTCACTTTTACTTTCCCCATTTACGTTCCAAGCTTTTAATATCAAGCTATAATGATCACAAATTTAGTTGATAGATTTCATAGATCAGCAATTGAGGTAGGATTAACAAATATTCGTGTCGTCTCCCTTCATCTCGGAGCTCCGCGCGTGCGTGAGACGACACGCACACTGGTGCGAGTCACTACTACTCGTGTCGTCTCCCTTCATCTCGGAGCTCCGCGCGTGCGTGAGACGACACGCACACTGGTGCGAGTCACTACTACTCGTGTCGTCTCCCTTCATCTCCGAGCTCCGCGCGTGCGTGAGACGACACGCACACTGGTGCGAGTCACTACTACTCGTGTCGTCTCCCTTCATCTCGGAGCTCCGCGCGTGCGTGAGACGACACGCACACTGGTGCGAGTCACTACTACTCGTGTCGTCTCCCTTCATCTCCGAGCTCCGCGCGTGCGTGAGACGACACGCACACTGGTGCGAGTCACTACTACTCGTGTCGTCTCCCTTCATCTCGGAGCTCCGCGCGTGCGTGAGACGACACGCACACTGGTGCGAGTCACTACTACTCGTGTCGTCTCCCTTCATCTCGGAGCTCCGCGCGTGCGTGAGACGACACGCACACTGGTGCGAGTCACTACTACTCGTGTCGTCTCCCTTCATCTCGGAGCTCCGCGCGTGCGTGAGACGACACGCACACTGGTGTGAGTCACTACTACTCGTGTCGTCTCCCTTCATCTCGGAGCTCCGCGCGTGCGTGAGACGACACGCACACTGGTGCGAGTCACTACTACTCGTGTCGTCTCCCTTCATCTCGGAGCTCCGCGCGTGCGTGAGACGACACGCACACTGGTGCGAGTCACTACTACTCGTGTCGTCTCCCTTCATCTCGGAGCTCCGCGCGTGCGTGAGACGACACGCACACTGGTGCGAGTCACTACTACTCGTGTCGTCTCCCTTCATCTCGGAGCTCCGCGCGTGCGTGAGACGACACGCACACTGGTGTGAGTCACTACTACTCGTGTCGTCTCCCTTCATCTCGGAGCTCCGCGCGTGCGTGAGACGACACGCACACTGGTGCGAGTCACTACTACTCGTGTCGTCTCCCTTCATCTCGGAGCTCCGCGCGTGCGTGAGACGACACGCACACTGGTGCGAGTCACTACTACTCGTGTCGTCTCCCTTCATCTCGGAGCTCCGCGCGTGCGTGAGACGACACGCACACTGGTGCGAGTCACTACTACTCGTGTCGTCTCCCTTCATCTCGGAGCTCCGCGCGTGCGTGAGACGACACGCACACTGGTGCGAGTCACTACTACTCGTGTCGTCTCCCTTCATCTCGGAGCTCCGCGCGTGCGTGAGACGACACGCACACTGGTGCGAGTCACTACTACTCGTGTCGTCTCCCTTCATCTCGGAGCTCCGCGCGTGCGTGAGACGACACGCACACTGGGGCGAGTCACTACTACTCGTGTCGTCTCCCTTCATCTCGGAGCTCCGCGCGTGCGTGAGACGACACGCACACTGGGGCGAGTCACTACTACTCGTGTTGCTATTCATTTTTGTCAGAAAATATTGCAATATTTAATTGATTTGTGTATCACTTGTTCCGATGCGTGCTCTGACTCGGACAGGACACTCATTGCCTGCCCCTGCAACACTAATCTCGGTAATGTTATTTACATGTTAGTAGTTGTGAATGAAACAACACCAAGTCCACCGAACAAACACGTCGGCCTCCCTTCTCTATTCGAGGTGCTTCCGCTGATGAGACGTGCCCATTTTTGCGATCGCTTTTCGCGATAGATCGCAATTTTAGCTGTATTCTTGTCAAACTATTTAAAACACAAGGCAGTGTTCCGTTTTTAGAACACAGGACACAATGATATAAATTTGGGTATGTACAAATATTTAATTTAGCACCTATCTGCGAACGTGGGCGAGGCACGCTGCACGGTGCCGCTGAGCCAGCGCCTGGCTCAGCGGCACGCTGCACGGTGCCCCTGAGCCAGCGCCTGGCTCCTGTCGAACATGTGTCACAAACAAGACTGACTAACAAGCATGTAGTATGCGATGCGGCGGATGTGGAGTTCTCGCGGCAAGCTGCGGCTGCGGCTGCGGCTGCGCGCGCATCATGAAGCGCGGTGCGCGCACATTCTCATCACAATATCCTTAGGTCAGGTACTCGTTCGAGGTCGGAGCCGCGGGGCTCGTCTCCTGCACGTGCTCGACAACTGCGGGGCGCGCCCTCTCTACGTTCGAGGTCGGAGCCGCGGGGCTCGTCTCCTGCACGTGCTCGACAACTACGGGGCGCGCCCTCTCTACGTTCGAGGTCGGAGCCGCGGGGCTCGTCTCCTGCACGTGCTCGACAACTACGGGGCGCGCCCTCTCTACGTTCGAGGTCGGAGCCGCGGGGCTCGTCTCCTGCACGTGCTCGACAACTACGGGGCGCGCCCTCTCTACGTTCGAGGTCGGAGCCGCGGGGCTCGTCTCCTGCACGTGCTCGACAACTACGGGGCGCGCCCTCTCTACGTTCGAGGTCGGAGCCGCGGGGCTCGTCTCCTGCACGTGCTCGACAACTACGGGGCGCGCCCTCTCTACGTTCGAGGTCGGAGCCGCGGGGCTCGTCTCCTGCACGTGCTCGACAACTACGGGGCGCGCCCTCTCTACGTTCGAGGTCGGAGCCGCGGGGCTCGTCTCCTGCACGTGCTCGACAACTACGGGGCGCGCCCTCTCTACGTTCGAGGTCGGAGCCGCGGGGCTCGTCTCCTGCACGTGCTCGACAACTACGGGGCGCGCCCTCTCTACGTTCGAGGTCGGAGCCGCGGGGCTCGTCTCCTGCACGTGCTCGACAACTACGGGGCGCGCCCTCTCTACGTTCGAGGTCGGAGCCGCGGGGCTCGTCTCCTGCACGTGCTCGACAACTACGGGGCGCGCCCTCTCTACGTTCGAGGTCGGAGCCGCGGGGCTCGTCTCCTGCACATGCTCGACAACTGCGGGGCGCGCCCTCTCTACGTTCGAGGTCGGAGCCGCGGGGCTCGTCTCCTGCACGTGCTCGACAACTGCGGGGCGCGCCCTCTCTACGTTCGAGGTCGGAGCCGCGGGGCTCGTCTCCTGCACGTGCTCGACAACTGCGGGGCGCGCCCTCTCTACGTTCGAGGTCGGAGCCGCGGGGCTCGTCTCCTGCACGTGCTCGACAACTGCCCTCTCTAAGTACAGTATACAAGTACCTACCTAAGTTAATAACTGGAACATTAAAATGAATTTGTTCAAATGAGGACAGATCGCTCCTTGTACCTACTGTACACCTTGTACCTACTGTACACCTTGTACCTACTGTACACCATCTCCAACTTAACTAACGATATGAATTCACAATATGTTTGGAAAACTATGAGATGTACGACATAATATTATGTGTAATTGCAAGTTTTATGATCAACTTTTTTCATTAGATAACAATTCCATGTAAATAATAAAATTAACACAATGAAAAGAAATAAAACTAAAAAATAAAAAGAAAATCTATTTGATTCGTTTCCATGCGCGGAATTGTAAAAGAGATCTGTCACAAACAATGCAGAACGCTCATAAATTAATTAAAATGACTATAAAATAGGTAGTGCACTAGGTAGTGAAAAACAAAAAAATGCCTACCATAAAATAAACATATTTCTATCGAAAAAAAAAACTTTCCAAAGAACCAGTCGAAAAGGGACGTTCCAATTATCGATATGTCGCAAGTGATATAAGTAGTTATCGATATGGATGCAGAGGATGCGATGTCTCTACTCTACAGCTCAATGTATATTCAAATATTATTCTAAATATAGCATACGTCAAACCAACTGGACATCTGACTGAATATCTACCGCCTTACTTACAATGTACATGAGCTAGGTACAGTACATTAGTTTAGATAGGTAGGTAGGTACCGCCTTACTTACAATGTACATGAGCTAGGTACAGTACATTAGTTTAGATAGGTAGGTAGGTACCGCCTTACTTACAATGTACATGAGCTAGGTACAGTACATTAGTTTAGATAGGTAGGTAGGTACCGCCTTACTTACAATGTACATGAGCTAGGTACAGTACATTAGTTTAGATAGGTAGGTAGGTACACGTTAAGGCTACACGTTTCGATAATATTTCATCCCTAACTAACGGACTGGATCTGTGGACATATCGCACTCCTACTACAAGACAACAATAAGTCAAAGTATCACTTTATTCAGTACAACGAAAAACAGTTTTCTGCTCTTGTATAATAGTTATTGTTAAATTTTTGAATGTTTTATGTTATGTTATGAAGTGAAAATATGAAAAAAATCGTACGCCATTCACCAACACAAGATTATCACTAAATAATTACCCTTGTGTAAACGCATCACGTACAATTTCCATGGAAGGCGCAAACTGCGAGGAGCGACCAAAAACAATTTCGTGTTGGTGTATGAACTTGCCGCCAGTGAGGCATTTTTACGAATGACTGTCTTGTTGGTACAAGAGGTCAAATTTCGCCGATTCTATGCAGAAAAGTCGATTTTGCGATTTTTCGACATAATTCCGTCTTGTCCTAGAAGTGCGATATTGAAAGACCAAATTGTACTGAGGACGATGATCTGACAGTGAATAGTATATCACAACATTGTAATGGTAGCAGAGACTCGGGACTGGTCTCGTGTGCTGTACAAACACAACGTAATGATCTGACAGTGAATAGTATATCACAACATTGTAATGGTAGCAGAGACTCGGGACTGGTCTCGTGTGCTGTACAAACACAACGTAATGATCTGACAGTGAATAGTATATCACAACATTGTAATGGTAGCAGAGACTCGGGACTGGTCTCGTGTGCTGTACAAACACAACGTAATGATCTGACAGTGAATAGTATATCACAACATTGTAATGGTAGCAGAGACTCGGGACTGGTCTCGTGTGCTGTACAAACACAACGTAATGATCTGACAGTGAATAGTATATCACAACATTGTAATGGTAGCAGAGACTCGGGACTGGTCTCGTGTGCTGTACAAACACAACGTAATGATCTGACAGTGAATAGTATATCACAACATTGTAATGGTAGCAGAGACTCGGGACTGGTCTCGTGTGCTGTACAAACACAACGTAATGATCTGACAGTGAATAGTATATCACAACATTGTAATGGTAGCAGAGACTCGGGACTGGTCTCGTGTGCTGTACAAACACAACGTAATGATCTGACAGTGAATAGTATATCACAACATTGTAATGGTAGCAGAGACTCGGGACTGGTCTCGTGTGCTGTACAAACACAACGTAACGATCTGACAGTGAATAGTATATCACAACATTGTAATGGTAGCAGAGACTCGGGACTGGTCTCGTGTGCTGTACAAACACAACGTAATGATCTGACAGTGAATAGTATATCATAACATTGTAATGGTAGTAGAGACTCGGGACTGGTCTCGTGTGCTGTACAAACACAACGTAATGATCTGACAGTGAATAGTATATCAAAACATTGTAATGGTAGCAGAGACTCGGGACTGGTCTCGTGTGCTGTACAAACACAACGTAATGATCTGACAGTGAATAGTATATCACAACATTGTAATGGTAGCAGAGACTCGGGACTGGTCTCGTGTGCTGTACAAACACAACGTAATGATCTGACAGTGAATAGTATATCACAACATTGTAATGGTAGCAGAGACTCGGGACTGGTCTCGTGTGCTGTACAAACACAACGTAATGATCTGACAGTGAATAGTATATCACAACATTGTAATGGTAGCAGAGACTCGGGACTGGTCTCGTGTGCTGTACAAACACAACGTAATGATCTGACAGTGAATAGTTTATCACAACATTGTAATGGTAGCAGAGACTCGGGACTGGTCTCGTGTGCTGTACAAACACAACGTAATACTTACTGTGGGATGAACACAACACAACCTATCAATAATATAATTGGACATTTTACATCACACCGCTCTACAGCGCTTATTTACATATCATATATTACAGTAAACCAATTCGTTTTGTATCACTCGTTAATTGTAAAACTATTTCCAAACAGAACATTTATCAAGTTATCGTATACGGCAACTGCACCAACCTCAACTATGATAATGAAGAAAACATAAAACCGTAATTTTTATTGGTAAGTATATTAATATAAGCTCGGCGAACGTCCGATTTTATTATACGCTGAACATTTAATGTATACTTTAGGAGCTGTCCTACATGTTAACACTATGTATGCATACGAATAACTGCAACCGAGACCGGTGTAACTGGATCAAAACTGATCGACGAATGTGTTTGAAAACGTGGGCAGAACCTCTTCCTCATTAAATGGCAGCCATTTGTAATATTGCTTTCCACGAGTCTTTGTACATGTTGCTTGAGAGATTATTTAAAGATAATACCGCCTAGACTAGAAGAACGTTCTTCACGAGCTAAGTTGTCAAGGTACACCACAACATAGCGCTGCCTTCCGTGAGAAAGTGGACCTCCCCTGGTGCAGTACTAGTTTATTTCTTTTTTCGGGTTCATCCATAGAGGATCATAACTTATTACACGATCGAAATCTAGTGAAAAATTTACGAAAAGTTGGCAAAAAGGCTGAGCTCAGCCTGTTACGCAATAAGAAAGGTATAAGAGTTCTGTGGTCTTCAAGCAGCTAAATCTATGTATTTTGCTTACTTCCACAGCTTAATGAGCTATGGTATACTAACTTGGGGTAATGCGGCAAAACCCAATAGAATTTTCCTTTTGCAGAAACGTAGTGTTAGGTTCATCCTAGGTCTTAAATGGAGAGATACATGCCGGGATGTTTTTAAGAAACTCAACATTTTGACTTTTACTGGAGCGTATATACTTCAATGCATGCTACATGTAAAACAGAATGTACAGGAATATAAAACCGTATCCTCAAATCATTCCTATAATACAAGGCACGGAGGATATCTAAAATCCCATATATGTAGGCTTAAAAAAAAGTAGAAAGAGCTTCATTGCAAATGGTATTAACTTTTATAATCTATTAAGTGACGAAATAAAGAATTTAAACTTGAGTAAGTTCAAAGCAGTCGTTAAAAATATTTTACATAGTTAAAAAAGCTACTATTCACTGAAGGCCCCGGGCCTTCAACAATATTCATTTCTGTCCAGCTAATCTATCTTAGTATGTATTCATTTCTGTCCAGCTAATCTATCTTAGTATGTATTCATTTCTGTCCAACTAATCTATCTCAGTATGTATTATGATTGCAATATGAATATTTATCTTTAAACAACCTGATTATGTTTGACATTGGCCTCTCTACAGCCACCACCTGATTATGTTTGACATTGGCCTCTCTACAGCCACAACCTGATTATGTTTGACATTGGCCTCTCTACAGCCACAACCTGATTATGTTTGACATTGGCCTCTCTACAGCCACAACCTGTTTAAGACATTTTAGTTTTAATTATGTGAATAATCTCAATGAATGTGATGTCACTAAGTTAATATTTATTATTTATTGAATTATGCTAGTTTTAATTATATTATTGTATGACGTAGCCTTTTTACAGCTGAATATTTTATTAATTATGTACCTACTTTTTGTTGATCTAATTTAAATTTTATATTATTTAGACATAAGGCAATCATGTATTTTTTTTTGACATAACTAACTGCTTCTTTGTGTTCCTATAGTTGTAAATAAATGAAATGAAATAAAAAGTGCAACATTCTGAATTCAAATTACTTTTTTCAACAAGTTGAACAATATCCTTTATTCTACATGCAAGAAAAACTAAAACGAGGAGGATCCAGCTAGGTTGGGTAGCGTTTGGGAAACTACGTCGAGTCTTCTCGTCATCCATACCGCAATGCTTGAAAACGAAAGTTTTCAACCAATGCGTCCTACCCGTCATAACCTACGGAGTTGAGACGTGGACACTCACGGTAGGACTGGTCCACCAGTTTAAAGTTGCCCAGCGAGCTATGGAGAGAGCTATGCTCGGAGTTTCTCTGAAGGATAGGATTCGCAACGAATACATCCGACAGAGAACCAAGGTTATCGACATAGCTCAAAAGATTAGCAAGCTGAAGTGGCAGTGTTCTCGCCATATCTCGAGATGAACCGACAACCACTGGGGTAAACGTGTTCTTGAGTGGAGACCTCGACTCGGCAAACATAGTGTAGGACGCCCTCCAACCAGGTGGGATGACGATTTGCGAAAGACTGCTGGCA
Source organism: Eupithecia vulgata (assembly GCA_946478455.1). Lineage (NCBI taxonomy): Eukaryota > Metazoa > Arthropoda > Insecta > Lepidoptera > Geometridae > Eupithecia > Eupithecia vulgata. The sequence continues at coordinate 729,303 of OX297869.1, read as the reverse complement.
GATGCTGGATGCGGCAAGCTGAAGACAGGGCGCTAAGGCGCTCATTAGGGGAGGTCCAGCAGTGGATTGGTTGGTATAGTATAGGCTGATGATGAAAAGAAATACCCGATTTCACTCACTGTTTTTGAGCAGCAAAATCACCATATTCTCCGAGCGGGAGTGGTGAAAAGGTAATTTATACTACACTTATTCGGAAAGTATATTAGTTCTTACTTGAAACAAGATCCGCCAAGTGCGAGTGTAACTCGCGCGCCGAGGGTTTCAAACATTTGCCAATTATTTGGACAATCAATATTCTGAAATATTTTAAAACGTATGAAACTTACAGAAATTTCAAAAAGTGTTTTAAAAAGGCCAAAACGATACCTTTCATTTGATATGCCACATAGGTAGGTACCCCCTTTTGAAAAAAAATCCCTCTTTTTGACCATTTTTCAAAAACGATTATTATTACTGACTTCTCTATATTTTTCCTGTAAAATATAGATCCATATCTACAAACGCCTAATACATTGAACATGAATCGGTCTGCAATCTTCGGAGATAGGGGGGGGGGAAAGGGCAATTTTTCGACTTTTTTTGAAATATTTCAAAAAGTATGAAACTTACAGAAATTTCAAAAAGTGTTTTGAAATAGCCAAAACGATACATTTCATTTGATACCCCACATGGGGAGGTACCCCCCCTTTTGAAAAAAAAATCCCCCATTTTTTGACCATTTTTCAAAAACTATTATTATTACAGACTTCTCTATATTTTTCCTGTAAAATATAGATTGATGTCTACAAACGCCTAATAAATTGTACATGGATCGGTCTGCAATCTTCGGAGCTAGGGGGGGGGGGAATGGTCAATTTTTCGACTATTTTTGAAATATTTCAAAAAGTATGAAACTTACAAAAATTTCAAAAAGTATTTTGAAATGGTCAAAATGATACCTTTCATTTGATATCCAACATGGGTAGGTACCCCCCCTTTTGAAAAAAAAATCCCCCCCTTTTTGACCATTTTTCAAAAACTATTATTATTACAGACTTCTCTATATTTTTCCTGTAAAATATAGATTGATGTCTACAAAGGCCTAATACATTGTACATGGATCGGTCTGCAATCTTCGGAGCTAGGGGGGGGGGAATGGTCAATTTTTCGACTTTTTTTGAAATATTTCAAAAAGTATGAAACTTACAGAAATTTTAAAAAGTGTTTTGAAATGGTCAAAACGATACCTTTCATTTGATACCCCACATGGGGAGGTACTCCCCCTTTTGAAAAAAAATTCTCCCCTTTTTTGACCATTTTTCAAAAACTATTATTATTACAGAGTTCTCTATATTTTTCCTGTAAAATATAGATCCATATCTACAAACGCCTAATACATTGTACATGAATCGGTCTGCAATCTTCGGAGATAGGGGGGGGGGAAAGGGCAATTTTTCGACTTTTTTTGAAATATTTCAAAAAGTATGAAACTTACAGAAATTTCAAAAAGTGTTTTGAAATAGTCAAAACGATACCTTTCATTTGATACCCCACATGGGGAGGTACCTCCCCCTTTGAAAAAAAATGCCCCCCTTTTTTGACCATTTTTCAAAAACTATTATTATTACAGACTTCTCTATATTTTTCCTGTAAAATATAGATTGATGTCTACAAACGCCTAATACATTGTACATGGATCGGTCTGCAATCTTCGGAGCTAGGGGGGGGGGGAATGGTCAATTTTTCGACTTTTTTTGAAATATTTCAAAAAGTATGAAACTTACAGAAATTTCAAAAAGTGTTTTGAAATGGTCAAGACGATACCTTTCATTTGATACCCCACATGGGTAGGTAACCCCCCTTTTGAAAAAAAAATCCCCCCCTTTTTGACCATTTTTCAAAAACTGTTATTATTACAGACTTCTCTATATTTTTCCTGTAAAATATAGATCCATATCTACAAACGCCTAATACATTGTACATGAATCGGTCTGCAATGTTCGGAGATAGGGGGGGGGGGGAAGGGCAATTTTTCGACTTTTTTTGAAATATTTCAAAAAGTATGAAACTTACAGAAATTTCAAAAAGTGTTTTGAAATGGTCAAAACGATACCTTTCATTTGATACCCCATTTGTCTTCCTAAGTCTCTTTTGAAATTTCAACATCAAAATTTGTATTGAAATTATTCATTTTCATTTTTCATTTATTTATATATTTTTTTCTTGAAATCAGTTATGGCGCACGAAATGTATCATTATTTTAAATTTCAAGTTAATAGCTGCAGTAGTTACTGAGATATTCAAGAAAGAGCGGGGACGGACAAAGCGAGACCATAAGGGTTTCAAAACCGATGTTTGAAACCCTAAAAAGGGAAGAAAGTACGTAAATCCAAGCGAACAAATATGCAGGCGGCAAAAATATATGGTATTTACTTTCACTTTCTCCCCTACATTTTATATTTTTAATTCAAAATTCAAGGCTAGAAACAGGCGGATGCCAAAATTAATTTTTTTTATCTCGAAGCCCATCAAAATGTTACTGGCCACTTGCATTTTTTAAGAAAACTTGGCAGTATGTGCTTTATTTCAATTGCCTCCTCAGTATTTAAAAAAAAACGGGTTGCACGCGCGAATTTTCTTTTTCATTGCATTCTGTTCAGTTGAAATTTTAACTAAAAATGTTTTATATTTTCCTCATAGGTGTAGTATAAAGCACTGTGTATAACTCTGAAGAAAATGTCTTGATTCCCAACTCGTGTGTCAAACTACACCCTCGTCGGGAATCGGTCATTTTCATCCCTCGATAAACAATGTACTATTGTGTACCATTGAGTCTAGTTCTTGTAGGCATATGACGAGTTAAGTACGAGTATAATCACTCGCGGAAAGCAAAATTTCAAATGTCTGCCATTTACTGAAAAAAAAGGTCGTACATTTTTGATATAATTTCAGTTGCCTTGGTAGTAGTTATTCGAAGGACACCCTGTATATATAACTTTTTCACACTTTAAGACGGTAAGTCAAAACACATGTCGTTGAATTGTAACAATAGGGAAATTATTAGGTAAAAAAATATTATTCTATTCAGGTCGTTAGATTTATCACAAGATATTGTACACGTATTTTTCTTTTGTCAATCAAACAGAAAATTACAAAGATAAAGTGAGTGAAATTTTAGGAGTTGGAGCTGGTGACGTCACGCCGTGCGACACTTGTTAGGAGTTGGAGCTGGTGACGTCACGCCGTGCGACACTTGTTAGCACGGCGGCGGTGTGATGTCACTCGTAACTGATCAATGATCTTGAAAAAAAACCATTTCCAATATCTTCTGGTAATATAACAGACGGGCTATTCAGGATTTCTTAGGACACTAGACTCTTACCCTGAAACTCGAGAGTATTTAGCATATAGCAAAACATGTTATCTTGCAAAACGTTATGTTTGTACAAGGAATATTAGAAATTCTTAAAGCTTGTTTTCAAACAAGAAACTAATTAATAATGCATTATTTGGACCCCAATGTTAGCGAGTAATAAACTAAAACAGGAGTTTTGTGCATGACAGTTAGGTAAGGTATGTATTCAGACATTTGAGATATTCCATAACTATACTACGTGATATAAAGCTATATTAAGGTATTGCAATTTATTCAAATACCTAAATTAACTATCTATTATATTATAATACGCAATTCGTCTTGATTTGGGATTTTGGTAGTTGTTTATTTCCTTACAACCTAATGTGAGACCGATTGTGTCTGACAGATTTCAAAATCTGCAAGGGATGCTGCGAGGTACCGGAATGTTCACCTACCTCCACCTCGAGCAATGTATCCACTACGAATATGTACAGTGTCGTAGAACAACGTAACAGATGCGGCCTCGCAAATATGTACAGTGTCGTAGAACAACGTAACAGATGCGGCCTCGCAAATATGTACAGTGTCGTAGAACAACGTAACAGATGCGGCCTCGCAAATATGTACAGTGTCGTAGAACAACGTAACAGATGCGGCCTCGCAAATATGTACAGTGTCGTAGAACAACGTAACAGATGCGGCCTCGCAAATATGTACAGTGTCGTAGAACAACGTAACAGATGCGGCCTCGCAAATATGTACAGTGTCGTAGAACAACGTAACAGATGCGGCCTCGCAAATATGTACAGTGTCGTAGAACAACGTAACAGATGCGGCCTCGCAAATATGTACAGTGTCGTAGAACAACGTAACAGATGCGGCCTCGCAAATATGTACAGTGTCGTAGAACAACGTTACAGATGCGGCCTCGCAAATATGTACAGTGTCGTAGAACAACGTAACAGATGCGGCCTCGCAAATATGTACAGTGTCGTAGAACAACGTAACAGATGCGGCCTCGCAAATATGTACAGTGTCGTAGAACAACGTAACAGATGCGGCCTCGCAAATATGTACAGTGTCGTAGAACAACGTAACAGATGCGGCCTCGCAAATATGTACAGTGTCGTAGAACAACGTAACAGATGCGGCCTCGCAAATATGTACAGTGTCGTAGAACAACGTAACAGATGCGGCCTCGCAAATATGTACAGTGTCGTAGAACAACGTTACAGATGCGGCCTCGCAAATATGTACAGTGTCGTAGAACAACGTAACAGATGCGGCCTCGCAAATATGTACAGTGTCGTAGAACAACGTTACAGATGCGGCCTCGCAAATCACACATTCCCAATCTCCCCCAACTCATTGTAAAATATAAAAATATACAACATTAAATTTAACGATCAACTTTTAAATAAAATCTAAATCAATTTTAGAGTAACTGTCGTTGAATTAAAATCATGACGGGATTAACATACTTTATAAATGCCGTTTTCTTATAAGTTAACGTTTAATCACATTTAAACGAAGCGTATTCTATAGACCGCTCCAGTATACCGTCGTTCTATAGACCGCTCCAGTATACCGTCGTTCTATAGACCGCTCCAGTATACCGTCGTTCTATAGACCGCTCCAGTATACCGTCGTTCTATAGACCGCTCCAGTATACCGTCGTTCTATAGACCGCTCCAGTATACCGTCGTTCCTAAGTTAATATACACATTACATTAGACAGGTAACATCGATCTTTATTCTCGATCTCAGGCACTTTGAACAATGTGCTGCTTCATATCCAACAAATTGGACTCTTTACTTTGTATTAATTAGAATAAATCGAATCGTGCCTTCAGCAGGCCGACGAGAAAGCCCGGCTCGACCTCTCGGTAAACTAGCTACAGGCACGGGCCAGCAACGAGACGACATCGATGCATCATCTCTCGCTGGCCTCCGTGGCCTCGGCCGCTGAATCCGTGGCCTCGGTGGCCTCTACCGCAGTGTCTATCGCGGTATCCGTTACTTCTGACACTTTGTCCGAGAGGTCGGTGACCTCACCGTCCGTCACGATCGCGGAACTTATTGATTCAACAGGGATTTCCTGGACCGGTGTAACACAATTTACTTTGACAGGTTGATCTGAATTACTGCTATCCGAAAACTCTGCTCTTAGGTCGTTGGGTAGGGTTGCCTCCGGCAAAGTAACCTCTCGTGGTACTGTTACCTCTACTGGAAGAGTAACGTCAGCTGATAAACAAACCTCAGCAGGTAGAGGCGTTTGTTTGGGCGCAGTTACCTCCGCGGGTAAAGTGAGTAAGGGTATAGCGGAGGGCTCACTGGGCAGCTGCGCGGGCGCGTTGCCGAACTGTGCGGGGGGCGTGACCGGTGCGGGGGCGGAGGGGTCTGACTCTGACGGCAGGACCTGAAATTAATGTTTCATTGAGAGGTGGCTCATTGGCCATGTCTATGTGGACTTTTGGTGCTATATAATAGAAGAGGGGAAACCAAATATGTAAAGTGGATAAAGCCAAAATCAACTGTAGTTTTGGAGTCTTTCGACAAAATATTAACTTTAGTAATATGTTAATCTCTAAATGTCAATAGAATCCAAAAACCCAATTTATTCGATGTTTGTTTTAGCGTGGGTTCAAACTAACGGCTTACAATGTGCGCAAAACTTCTTATCTGCTATTTATAGTAGAATGTCAATTTTGGTATTTGAACGCTACCATTTTATGTTTGCGTGGTGAGTGTCGGCGCATCTCGGATTGCGGAGCGAGGGCACATCAGCACTCCGGCCACGTCAAGTGCACTTGTCGAGGATTGCGGAGCGCAGGCACATCAGCACTCCGGCCGCGTCAAGTGCACTTGTCGAGGATTGCGGAGCGCAGGCACATCAGCACTCCGGCCGCGTCAAGTGCACTTGTCGAGGATTGCGGAGCGCAGGCACATCAGCACTCCGGCCGCGTCAAGTGCACTTGTCGAGGATTGCGGAGCGCAGGCACATCAGCACTCCGGCCGCGTCAAGTGCACTTGTCGAGGATTGCGGAGCGCAGGCACATCAGCACTCCGGCCGCGTCAAGTGCACTTGTCGAGGATTGCGGAGCGCAGGCACATCAGCACTCCGGCCACGTCAAGTGCACTTGTCGAGGATTGTCTCGCGCGCCGCGATCCTTCACGATGCGGCTCACCGCGGCACCGTGCCCGCACGGACTCCACTAATATAATCAGGCTATGTTAGTGAACTGGTCAATGTAGGCCTTCCTTATGAGGCATCTTGTTAAGACTCGACCTAAAGAGCTGGCCGCGCCCAGCACCAGCTAGAAGCCGTCTCGGCATCTACCGTTATCCCCTCGCAGAAAGGGCAGCATAGATGATGGATACCTTCAGAGCTGCCTTCATTCCTCTTTTAAGGTGAACCGTGACTCTTGAGCAGTTCATTTTTTCTACGTTCTATGAGTTATCACTAAACCCTTCGTTGCTATTCAACCATGCTAAAATAAACTTAGAATCAAGAGCCGTTTGGGTGTATGCAGACATGAAAGAGATTTATTAGTAAAACTGAAAAACTCTAAATGGGCGCTGCAGTTTACTTTGATTGTCGTAATTTTGATTACCTAGCTAGATTGTTCCGATCTCTGGGGTCGGAGCTCGGAGCGCAGGCAGGAGACTGCAAAGGACGAACTCAACTAACCTGCAACTCCATACATGCAAATTATACGTTTCAAACTCAGGCGCTAATATTGAAACGACTTGCAAATAATTTTCCTTCGATAGTGTATCTTGTTCGAGAGTACCTAGGTCACGTACTCAAGAATTTAGGTTATAAAAATGACGGCAGTCAAAGTAAACTGCAGCACGTGCATATGACGCGTGAGGTATTTTGTTTAGGTACCTATGTATGGTGAAACCGTACAAACCTATGTATGGTGAAACCGTACAAACCTATGTATGGTGAAACCGTACAAACCTATGTATGGTGAAACCGTACAAAAACAACATAGTAGAACTTTGCAAACTTATGCGATTTGTAAACAAAAGGCACGCGATAAATAGGACTACCATAATAATATACTACCTACCCTAAATAATGTATTATATATAAATGTACATAATGTCGAGTCGATAGATCTCATAACGAGTGCTGTTTCAGTTAGTTTGAGCACAGGTTCATAGCAAGTGGCTCACAATGTGAGTAGCACAGGTTCATAGCAAGTGGCTCACAATGTGAGTAGCACAGGTTCATAGCAAGTGGCTCACAATGTGAGTAGCACAGGTTCATAGCAAGTGGCTCACAATGTGAGTAGCACAGGTTCATAGCAAGTGGCTCACAATGTGAGTAGCACAGGTTCATAGCAAGTGGCTCACAATGTGAGTAGCACAGGTTCATAGCAAGTGGCTCACAATGTGAGTAGCACAGGTTCATAGCAAGTGGCTCACAATGTGAGTAGCACAGGTTCATAGCAAGTGGCTCACAATGTGAGTAGCACAGGTTCATAGCAAGTGGCTCACAATGTGAGTAGCACAGGTTCATAGCAAGTGGCTCACAATGTGAGTAGCACAGGTTCATAGCAAGTGGCTCACAATGTGAGTAGCACAGGTTCATAGCAAGTGGCTCACAATGTGAGTAGCACAGGTTCATAGCAAGTGGCTCACAATGTGAGTAGCACAGGTTCATAGCAAGTGGCTCACAATGTGAGTAGCACAGGTTCATAGCAAGTGGCTCACAATGTGAGTAGCACAGGTTCATAGCAAGTGGCTCACAATGTGAGTAGCACAGGTTCATAGCAAGTGGCTCACAATGTGAGTAGCACAGGTTCATAGCAAGTGGCTCACAATGTGAGTAGCACAGGTTCATAGCAAGTGGCTCACAATGTGAGTAGCACAGGTTCATAGCAAGTGGCTCACAATGTGAGTAGCACAGGTTCATAGCAAGTGGCTCACAATGTGAGTAGCACAGGTTCATAGCAAGTGGCTCACAATGTGAGTAGCACAGGTTCATAGCAAGTGGCTCACAATGTGAGTAGCACAGGTTCATAGCAAGTGGCTCACAATGTGAGTAGCACAGGTTCATAGCAAGTGGCTCACAATGTGAGTAGCACAGGTTCATAGCAAGTGGCTCACAATGTGAGTAGCACAGGTTCATAGCAAGTGGCTCACAATGTGAGTAGCACAGGTTCATAGCAAGTGGCTCACAATGTGAGTAGCACAGGTTCATAGCAAGTGGCTCACAATGTGAGTAGCACAGGTTCATAGCAAGTGGCTCACAATGTGAGTAGCACAGGTTCATAGCAAGTGGCTCACAATGTGAGTAGCACAGGTTCATAGCAAGTGGCTCACAATGTGAGTAGCACAGGTTCATAGCAAGTGGCTCACAATGTGAGTAGCACAGGTTCATAGCAAGTGGCTCACAATGTGAGTAGCACTTCTTATCTGCTGCTTCAGATAGCAGTATCATTATAACTTGTACAACCTGTTTTTTTACGTACGAGTACTTGACACAATGTCATAGCCACCGACGCAAATGGACGAGTTGTTCCAGCAGCGGCTGCGGCGCGCCAGCCCGCGTAGCTGCACGTGGCAGTGAATGAGTTATTAGGTACCTGTGCATGTATCGGCAGCGGCTGTAGGTTGGCATTGACGATGTTGGCGATGGCGGCGGGCGTCATGCCGCTCATGGCGGTCAGCAGGTTGTTGGCCAGCTCCGCGCTGCCGGCCGCCTCCAGCAGACTGGTGTCTAGGCCCGCGCTGCCGCCCGCCTCGGCCGGCTCCAGCCCCAGCGCGCGCAGTCCCGAGCACAGCCCTGTCGGGTCACCCTCTGCAACACAACACAACACTTGCATCATCAATGTCAACGGATACTCCTAGCGCAGGATCCTGGCGGGAGGCACAGGCTTCGTCTACTTCCTTCTCAGTGGGTAGAAGCCGGCAGCGGCTTAGTTCGCGACTCAAATCCTCGCACACGTACTCGGAGCTCCTGATACGATGAGAGCGGGCGCCCGGCGCCTGTGCCGCCGTTACGTACAATGTAGCCGCCGATCATGATCAGTCTATATAGCTAACCTACCGACCAACGATTGAAGGCCTGGTGAAGGTTGCAGGAAACCACGGTCCCGTCCTTGCGATTATGATACAAGTACCTTGAGGCACGGGCTCGCTCCAGTAGGGCGCGTAGGGGTCCTTGGGCGGCGGCGCGGCGAAGGCGGGCGGGGGCGCTGCGAACGCGTCGAACTGCGCCCAGCCCTCGCCGCCCGGAGCAGCGCTGCCGCTGTCGCTCTCCCACGCTGCTGGTTACAATGCAACACCTTATTAGCCGCGTTTCACATTACTTGTGTCATGCACCAACACTCCGTGCTGCGACACGGCTAGTATCCGTGCTGCGACACGCCTAGTATCCGTGCAGACTGGCCGCCCTCGACGATATTCAGCTAGGAGAGGCTCACCCACAACGGTTATTTCTTCATGCCGAAACTACTGACCGCATCGGGCTGGTATATTTCATAGATGGTTCATGTGAGATAACAGATAGGTTTTATACGTCATGAATTAGTTCCCATGGGCAAGGAAATAAATTATAAATCATTTTTTTTTACAATAACTAGATTTCTGTTAACTTGGAATAACCGGCAACTTCTGACCTGTCCTGACGCACGCCGTGATAAATTTGTTGTCAATTTTGACATAAATAAATAAAATAAATAAATAATGCTGGACAATTCACACAGCATTATCTAGACCCAAGTTAAGCAGAACTTGTGTTATGGGTACTAGATAACTCATAAACATAATATAATATATAGATAGATATTTTTTATTATATATATAAAACGACCAGAACACCCTGAACGTCTGTAGATCGTACACACATTTTGTCCCGAGGCGGGAATCGAACCCGCAACCTTCTGCGTCGCAGGCAGACCTTCGCCCACCGCGCCACATCGGTCGTCACATACATTCTTTTGTACCACACGAAACGAAGCAAAACATATCAGTCGAGTGGCCGCCTTCCCGCCAGAGATGTGCAACGTCGCTGTTTCCAACTGACTGTTTATTTATTTATTTATTCACACTTGACTTACACAATAACATACATTCCAAAACAACAATCATTATTTTATAAACCTAGTAGGTACATCTTATAACTTAGTCTAACAATTGAATTGAAAATATCAGTAGGTGTTAAAAAAAACATTTGTCATACAAATAATAATAATAATGTAGGATCCTACTAATGTAGGATACTTTCATTATTGCGTCATAGCAGACAGAAATGGCGATAAAGAAGCGATCCTGTTGGTCGGCTGGAAACATAGCACCGTAGAACATATCTGGCGGAAAGGGAGCCTAAGTGAGTGGCGGCGCGCACCACGGCCGCCTGGACAGTAGCAGAGCAGAGGTCTGCCGGCGGGCGCGGCGGGCGCGGCGGGCGCTGCGGGCGTGGTGCGTGGAGGGCGGGAGTTACCTGGCGCGCCCCACGTGCAGTCGCTCTGGGAGAAGTCCTCGGGCTCGGCCGTGTCCTCCCACATGCTGACACAAACAACACGATTACTTCAACACGCTCCCTACATACATTTACAGAAGCCCTCTGCGGCGCAGTAGGTTAAGGTCCGCCTGCGACGCAGGAGGTTGCGGGCTTGATTCTCTCGTTTATAAAGAGGTACCAGTTGACTATACTTCATGAGATCAGTAAATTAGAGATGATAATAATAATAATCGAAATTATCATTATTATTGAAAATATAGGCCAAGCCATAGACATAGAATTTTTTCACTACGTTCAAAAGACTAATAAAGCGTGGGAGCAAGAGGTACTTAGTTAATACACACTGCCGCGAGAAAAAAAGAGATAGCGAAACAAGATGTCGATATGTCATTGTTTTAGCGAGTAAGAGGCCATAAGGGCCCGCGCTGATCCAAATCGAGAAGAATTTTGTGCATTTAATTAATAATCTTACGATTAAAACATAAAATCATTATTCTGCCACGATGGTGTCTTGTTCAGTGAGTGTATGTTTACAAACGTAGTAACTCGCTTATAAACACGTTTCACAGATAATTTATGACTGTTTTTACTGAATTCTTCATAATCATTATTTCGTCATTTGCTGTATCAAATCAGGCAAAAGAGCTATTGAAAGCTTAGATAATAGGTTTCTGTTAAGACTTATCATCAAATTCCATTGCTAAATGAAGAATTTTAGGATATTTTGTGTAAAAATTAAAATTGTTTGTTTACGATAGGGATTGACAAAGTGATGATGTCATTGTATCGATATCGAATAGACGTGTCGGCCGGTAGGTTCGACGTGATTGGCTAGGCTTATCATAGGTTTAGATTTGTTAAGTACAATAAAACACTACTTTCCATTCCTGTAAAAGAAAAAGAACGTAATGTAATATACATTGTTATTATAACATAATTTATTTATTTATTTATAATATACAGTGTTACTGGCAATTCAGTACAATACTGTATTTAAGTGCTTATTGGGGAGGTATGAATTGAGCGCCATATAATGTTCCACGATAATTTACGGTTTTCAAGTTAATCAATTTATTTCGAAAAAATTACATTAAAAATTCATAGTGGTATTTTCTTTATAATTATTTATTTTTTATTATCTTGTCACTTGGAAATTATATCAGAGTATTGTTGTAATTAAAAATAATAAATCTATCTAATAATTTGTAGTAGACATTTTGAATCCAAATGCTTCATACTAAGGAAACATCGACGTGTCCTAATGAACCAACCTTATCTGTACCTGGAGTAATATAATAATGTACATATAACATAAACCAAATGTCACATTACTTTTGGGATGACCCAATAGTTTTTTTTTTTTTGTTTGTTTTAGTAGCCATTATTTTTTGATACAAATTCTTCGGAGTGTGTACAATGTGTGAATGTGGTTAAGGGAGCATAATATAAATTTTGTTAGCGGGAGTCAAATACTGATAAGTTTTATTTTAATTTTGTGATGATGAGACGTACTTTTAACTTTTAAGTGCTTTACATTGCCTACTTATAATAAATGCATTGGACTTCAACTTTGGATACTTTTTATTATATATATGTTTGGTATGGGACAGATGGATTCCTGCAAAAATGTTTTTAGGCAGTGGGGAATACTCACTGTACCTTCTCTTTACATTTTAGAAATTGCAGTTTTTGTTAAGAAGAATCCACAATATTTTAAGTTTTTCCCTACAGACAGCCGACGCGCAGGTACTTTAAAGCGCAATAATGCAAAATCGAGGGTCTTACGAGTTGGGGTTTTTTGCATGGCTCCCATTATATTTAATAAGATTCCATCGTCTATACGAGCCATCAACAATCTAAATATTTTTAAAAATGCCCTGACAAAGTTATTGACTGAAAAATCTTACTATGCAATAAGTGAGTTCTTGGACGACAAAATACAATAATTTGACAATCGAGCCATTTTGACATTAAACTCTCTCTTTTTCTAAATCCCATAATAATATTAAATTTGACATGTTATCGATTATAATTTTTCCTTTGATATCTTGGTGGCGCCAATAAAAAAGAAGTTGAAGTTGAATGGTGAAATGTCCAATTTTATTGTAGAATATCATTTGTTTTGTTTGTTGTGGTTGTTTTTGTTCTAGGAGTAATAGTTTTCTGTGTTTTGTTTTTGTAAATTTGATTCTTCTAATGTGCCGATTATTTTTTATATAATATCCTAGTTTAAGCATAAATTTTGCATGCCTTGACGAGGCAGAATGTATAGGGTAAGCTGTACTCTTAAGACCCCATGTACCTACATTCCTGCAAAATAAACAATTATGAATTATGAATCACTGTTGGTCTTGTACATTCTAAGCCTATGGGCCAAACGTTAATCTGTCACTGTTGGTCTTGTACATTCTAAGCCTATGGGCCAAACAAGAGGCAACTTCCTTAATAATTGAGCTCAGTACTTTGGTTGAAATCTCCGGACCCGCATCCACCCGCTGATCTCACCACTGCTTTTGACGTGACTTTACAGCGACATTGTATTTTTGATTATAATAAATAATGCTGGACAATTCACACAGCATTATCTAGCCCCAAGCTAAGCAGAGCTTGTGTTATGGGTACCAGATAACTGATATACATAATACAATACATTCCATACATAGATATTTTATTATTTTACATAGAAAACGACCGAACACCCTGAACAAATGTCTGCAGATCGTACACACATTTGTTCCGAAGCGGGAATCGAACCCGCAACCTCCTGCGTAGCAGGCAGACCTTCGCCCACCGCGCCACAGAGGTCGTCACGTCATTGATTATAAAAGCACCAAATTTGAGTGCAGGTATTTTTGCTAGAAATTATAGGATAGTGCAATACTCACTCGTCGTCGAACCTCTGACCCGCGAGTTCTAAGAAACTGTTCTGCGCTTTGGTCATCTGTGAATACAGAAAAACATACAGAAATGGATCTGATATAACCTAAGTAGCCTCGTGTCGCTCACTCACCAGAGCCTTCAACCTGGCGCGCTCGCGACTGCAAGTTATGATATGATACCACTCGACTGTCACTGTCGAGATAACTCGTGATCGCATGATTGATCAGCGCTGAGGTGTCGCATGCCGGAACACACCGCCAGTGCTCAGTAACATGTCGACGTGATCGCATGATTGATCAGCGCTGAGGTGTCGCATGCCGGAGCACACCGCCAGTGCTCAGTAACATGTCGACGTGATCGCATGATTGATCAGCGCTGAGGTGTCGCATGCCGGAGCACACCGCCAGTGCTCAGTAACATGTCGACGTGATCGCATGATTGATCAGCGCTGAGGTGTCGCATGCTGGAGCACACCGCCAGTGCTCAGTAACATGTCGACGTGATCGCATGATTGATCAGCGCTGAGGTGTCGCATGCTGGAGCACACCGCCAGTGCTCAGTAACATGTCGACGTGATCGCATGATTGATCAGCGCTGAGGTGTCGCATGCCGGAGCACACCGCCAGTGCTCAGTAACATGTCGACGTGATCGCATGATTGATCAGCGCTGAGGTGTCGCATGCCGGAACACACCGCCAGTGCTCAGTAACATGTCGACGTGATCGCATGATTGATCAGCGCTGAGGTGTCGCATGCCGGAGCACACCGCCAGTGCTCAGTAACATGTCGACGTGATCGCATGATTGATCAGCGCTGAGGTGTCGCATGCCGGAGCCCACCGCCAGTGCTCAGTAACATGTCGACGTGATCGCATGATTGATCAGCGCTGAGGTGTCGCATGCCGGAGCACACCGCCAGTGCTCAGTAACATGTCGACGTGATCGCATGATTGATCAGCGCTGAGGTGTCGCATGCCGGAGCCCACCGCCAGTGCTCAGTAACATGTCGACGTGATCGCATGATTGATCAGCGCTGAGGTGTCGCATGCCGGAGCCCACCGCCAGTGCTCAGTAACATGTCGACGTGATCGCATGATTGATCAGCGCTGAGGTGTCGCATGCCGGAGCCCACCGCCAGTGCTCAGTAACATGTCGACGTGATCGCATGATTGATCAGCGCTGAGGTGTCGCATGCCGGAGCACACCGCCAGTGCTCAGTAACATGTCGACGTGATCGCATGATTGATCAGCGCTGAGGTGTCGCATGCCGGAGCACACCGCCAGTGCTCAGTAACATGTCGACGTGATCGCATGATTGATCAGCGCTGAGGTGTCGCATGCCGGAGCCCACCGCCAGTGCTCAGTAACATGTCGACGTGATCGCATGATTGATCAGCGCTGAGGTGTCGCATGCCGGAGCCCACCGCCAGTGCTCAGTAACATGTCGACGTGATCGCATGATTGATCAGCGCTGAGGTGTCGCATGCCGGAGCACACCGCCAGTGCTCAGTAACATGTCGACGTGATCGCATGATTGATCAGCGCTGAGGTGTCGCATGCCGGAACACACCGCCAGTGCTCAGTAACATGTCGACGTGATCGCATGATTGATCAGCGCTGAGGTGTCGCATGCCGGAACACACCGCCAGTGCTCAGTAACATGTCGACGTGATCGCATGATTGATCAGCGCTGAGGTGTCGCATGCCGGAGCACACCGCCAGTGCTCAGTAACATGTCGACGTGATCGCATGATTGATCAGCGCTGAGGTGTCGCATGCCGGAGCCCACCGCCAGTGCTCAGTAACATGTCGACGTGATCGCATGATTGATCAGCGCTGAGGTGTCGCATGCCGGAACACACCGCCAGTGCTCAGTAACATGTCGACGTGATCGCATGATTGATCAGCGCTGAGGTGTCGCATGCCGGAGCACACCGCCAGTGCTCAGTAACATGTCGACGTGATCGCATGATTGATCAGCGCTGAGGTGTCGCATGCCGGAGCACACCGCCAGTGCTCAGTAACATGTCGACGTGATCGCATGATTGATCAGCGCTGAGGTGTCGCATGCCGGAGCACACCGCCAGTGCTCAGTAACATGTCGACGTGATCGCATGATTGATCAGCGCTGAGGTGTCGCATGCCGGAGCACACCGCCAGTGCTCAGTAACATGTCGACGTGATCGCATGATTGATCAGCGCTGAGGTGTCGCATGCCGGAGCACACCGCCAGTGCTCAGTAACATCTGAGGCCATTGTGCCGATATATCGGAAACATCAAAATAACACCAATCATACTACATATCACGTTATTAATGACTTTTAGTGTAAACAACCATGATGTGAAGTTATAGTAGGCGTCCGTACCGAGTCCCCCGCCTTGTGCAGCCCTAGGCCATCCGCCACGAACTCTGCCGAGTCGCCGTGTTCCACCGCGTTGCTCATCTGGAACACATACACGTCATTGTTACTTCATTCGTATCACCAGCCTCCGCTAGTCCACCGCTGGACATAGGCCTCCCCTCATGAGCGGTATAGTGCCCTGTTTTCAGTTGTTTGTCACATCTTCGCGGTCTCCACTCGAGAGCACGCGTCAGAAATCAAGGTAATATTCTTATCATTTATTGTTTGGCATCAAATGCATTTATTTTACTTCCTTCTCTTTTGAAATTATGCATTAGAAACGCTGAGTTCAGGTATAACTCTTATCCCTAACTTGTTATCATAATCCCCATGTTGTTCATTAGTCTAAAGTAAATTGTTGAGAGTGTGTGTGTCGGCCGCAAAGCTTGGCCAGCGGCCTCGCCGGGGGAGGCGTTCACAGTGTGTGTGTCGGGCGCAGAGCTCGGCCAGCGGCCTCGCCGGGGGAGGTGTTCACAGTGTGTGTGTCGGTCGCAGAGCTCGGCCAGCGGCCTCGCCGGGGGAGGTGTTCACAGTGTGTGTGTCGGTCGCAGAGCTCGGCCAGCGGCCTCGCCGGGGGAGGTGTTCACAGTGTGTGTGTCGGTCGCAGAGCTCGGCCAGCGGCCTCGCCGGGGGAGGTGTTCACAGTGTGTGTGTCGGTCGCAGAGCTCGGCCAGCGGCCTCGCCGGGGGAGGTGTTCACAATGTGTGTGTCGGGCGCAGAGCTCGGCCAGCGGCCTCGCCGGGGGAGGTGTTCGCAGTGTGTGTGTCGGTCGCAGAGCTCGGCCAGCGGCCTCGCCGGGGGAGGTGTTCACAGTGTGTGTGTCGGTCGCAGAGCTCGGCCAGTGGCCTCGCCGCCGCCGCGAGGGGAGGCGTTCACATTCCAACATAACCGTGTCTAAGGAGTCCGAGTACGCACCTCCGCCGCGTAGAAATCGTCCTTGTCTGAAGATGCCATGTTGCTTAACTGGAAATAAAAACACGCATCCATCAAACAACTAAATTGTACACTATTCATATTTTTTTTATCAAAAATGTATGATTCTGCATTTGTAAGTAAGTCTGGGAGATTCTCTGGATTTTTAAAATTATTGACCACTAGAAAGGTAGTTATAAAATAAAATGTGTGTTAAGAAAGTGGTAAGAAATGAAAATGAATAAAAATACTCACTTCGTCGTAATTAGCTGCCAATGTGTCCGAGATGTTCTCCATCTGGGAAACACAAGGGGGATTACATACACATAATGACAAGGAGAAGTTACCGCACGAGTGCACGAGTGCACGGATGCGTCGACTCACCTCCTCGCCCGTGTCGTACATGCTCTCGGAGGGGTAGCTGCCACCCTGAAATCAAATTATAACATTTATTTAATTTTCACAATCCGCTGAATCAAACAGAGTTTTTAAAATCTTTTAGTTGACCTATAATATGTTGGCGAATGATTCTAACATTAACATGCAGTCAAATCAAATCTAAAATTATTTTTATCGATAATTAAGTATACCTGATAAAAGAACACTTAGATATAGTCAAATGGTTAAAACTACACGGAAATGATGTGATATTTTTGATTTCCGTCGCTTTGGTATATATAGACTAAAGTAAAGAAGCGACGAAGAAACCTTTAGCCTGGTAGTTGTTATTTTTCGAGTGGGAGCAAAACCCGACCCACGCTTTTTTTATCTTCTAGATAATCTGATATTTAGTAGGAAGCCTTTTTGCACAGAAAGTTTTAGACAATAGGTTTTGAGTTTATTTAATGATATAGTCTTCTACCAAAATGTCCGCGGTCTGAAAACTAAGTTGAAGACATGGCGGCAGGGACTCCTCTTACTAGATCACAACCTAGTTGCAGCCACCGAGACTTTCTTAGACGGACCTGTTATGGATTCGGAGGTTACTACTGCAGAGTAGAACGTGATTCGGCGAGATAGGAGTACGTACACCATGCGGCGGAGTGCTGCTTGCTGCTCGGCTACACATCATACTGTGTCGGGTGCCAGAGTAAGAGACTGACTGCGGTGAGGACGTGTGGACACGTTTTACTTGGAGTGGCAGAATGTTTTACATTTGTGTTGTATATATTAAGCCAAGTGCCAAAGACGAGGAGTACATGTGATGGTTCACTAAAGTTGAAAGTTTTGTTATTGACATTAAAGGAATTATTATTATATTAGGAGATTTTAATTTGAATAGTGCTTCGATCAACGTAAAAAAATATTATTGTTATTTTCTCGCATTTTGCAATTTGACAGAAAAGAATTGTGTATTGAACGATTATGGTGGTATGCTGGATGTGGTCTTGGTTCAGGAGGGCAATGATGTGAATGAGACGCATGTTCAAATAACCGTAGGAATAGTCAAGGTTGATCCTCCCCTCGACATAGAAATTAGAGCTACTGCAGCAAACCATTCGGTGTGCATGGAGCCTAATATATGTTCGCGCAATGACTGGAATTTTAAAAAGAGTGACCTTGTATTACTTTTTGATACTTTATCTGAAATTTCTTGGCGTGAAGTACTAGAATCCAACGACGTCCCCTGTGTATACCTAAGAAGCGACGCAACAAAGATTCCACTAGCAGACGATACCCGGTTTGGTTTACTGGGGATATAATGAAATTCTCACATTCTAACTCTTCTTTATAATATTTTATTTCTTTCGTCTGCACCCCCTTATCTCAAAGAACGTTTCACCTTTCTTCACCTTTCGCATTCTCGTTCTCTCCGCTCATCTGAAACCCTTTCACTCCAAACACCTGTCCACTCTTCATCTTTTTACGGCAACTCATTCGCTGTGCGGGCTGTCCAGCTATGGAACGCATTGCCGGTCACCGTAAGGTGTGCTAAGTCACTACCAACTTTCAAGAATATGGTAAAGGAACACTATTTGTCCTCTTGGAAAGACAATTGCACGCCCCAAAAAGGGCAAATTACATTGTTACGCATTACTGTATGTACCATCTTTTTACATGTAATTGCAATAAATATACTTTTACTTTACTTTTACTTTACTTTGTCACTGAACACGCCGTTGTTTTCATATTTATTGTAAGTAGATAAAAGATCAAATATTTATTTATTTATGTAAGATATTATATATATCTATATAAGATAAGTATGTATGTATTTATATTTATATACATATATACATTAGGTATATAATGTTGAGTAAATATATGTATAATATGTCTAAGTAGTACTATCCGATGCACACAGATCTTACCCCATGTATATCCGATGATCCTATCCATACCAGGTTGTCTGGCAGAGATCGCTCTTGAGCGATAAGACCGCCAATTGTCACTTATGATATAATTGTTTTACGTGTAAATTGTTTTTTTTAGCTTTAAGTGTGCAATAAAGAATTTTCTATCTATCTATCTATCTAATAACGGACATAAAGTTAAAATCCAATATGCACTCTAGATGGAAACGGCACAATTGTGAAGATTCTTACAGGACCTTCTCTAGCTCAGAGCCTCATTAAAGATCCGTATCTCTACTGCACATGAAAACTATCTTAGGGTAGGAGCATAATATCGCCTGTAATCCTCGTAGTTTCTGGCAATATATCTTTGGCCTCCGTTCCAAAGGTGGTTTCGAGCCTTCAGTACGATATGAGGCAGAGACCTTCAGTGGTGTTGGGGCTTCCGAAGCATTTTCAGTTTCAGTTTTTATCTTCGTTTAATTATAAGTCTTATTTCATAAACCACAAGTAGCATTATCATGTGTTGATTGACCCCTCTCGTTCCAGGAAGCTGATAGTGTGTCATTACAAGAAAGGCACAGAAATTTGCAACTACAGCTACAGCAATACTATCCTCGCCGTCAAGCTCAATCGATCGGCAAGTTGCCTAAGGACCCAATTTTACAAATATATTTCAGTGCTAATAACTTAGGTAGGTACTTGAAAATTAAAGATTAACAATGACCCCCGCACTAGGCTAGGCCTGTTTCGCGGGGTATCGAGTGCATAGTTAGTTTGCCAAGTTTTTTGCAAGTGTCTTCCATCCTGAAGTTCCTGAATTTGACGCTGATAAAATTAATAAACTTAACACTGCCTGCACTAGTAACCTGGTCAAAGTCGTGAAAAAAAAACGTGTAAAATATATTATAATATCTACACTAAATTGTATCTATTTGCCTAGAATTTTAATTACGTAGGTATCCTATATCCTTTCCCTAGTATTGGGTGTTGTTTTTTAATTTTACTGTATGACTATCTGTCAGGTGAATGGCGAATGTTTAACAAATGTTGATTATTCACCATTCGTCTGATAAATTGTCGCAGAGAAATTAAAAAAGCAACTTTCAAAATATTGAATTGAGCGCCTATTTAATTTGAAGCTCCCGCCAAACGCCAGTTACCGTGGGCTCAAGGTAGGGGGCTAGAGTGCTCTAGTGTTGGCATTTTTACTCTATGGAGTCATACTAATATGCTGTGTGAATTGTCCAGCATTATTATTATTATTATACTTCTTTACGTTAAGATATAGTTATTATTCTGTGCTCTGAACACACTGTATATCATAATTAAGGCTGTTGTATGGGCTAACACGACTTTTTCAAAACGATATATCTCCGTTATGAGTGAATGAAAATGTATGAAAAAAATATATGTTGCAAAGAAGTAGATATTAAACTACAATTTGTGTTATCAAAATGATTGAATCTTTATTATTACTATATTAAAAAAAAAACAAAGTAAAGCATTTTTTGTTCGAAATCCGGATATATCTTTTAAACGGTATTGAGTTATATCATTTTTCTTTCACACAATTTTATTTCGTCGCTTCATTACTCGATATTAAAATAACACAACGTAGTTTCCATAATCTACAAGGCAAGATCGCACCTTCTTACTCGAAACTCATAGAGTAAGAAGAATTTCCTACGGTACGTCAGACTGACGGATGATCGTTCTGTCTATGGCTCTCATTCCATTTTTGTGCGAGGCACGTACGCACGGTTATATATTATTTTTAGTGATGATTGTTAATTTTTTGGATAATATTCGATGCCGAAGCGTCGCAGTGCGGAGCAAAATATAAAATACTATGAGAAGAAAATTAAAAGACATTCTAAATGTCATTCGTTGATGGAAGACGAAGGTAATGACGAAGTAATAAATCACTGTCGATACGTCCAATTTTACACAATAAATAGGAATTGACCGAGAGTCTTTGACTACTTTTACAATGCATTGGAATTGACCGAGAGCCTCTGACTTTGGCATTATCAGCACGTATCGTACAACTGCTAGCATCTGGGTTGACCGAGAGTCTTCAAGGATGTCATCATAGCAGTAAAATGTGTACTCAAAGAGTTCTCACATCCTCTGCAACATTGCAATCAACTGCCAACTTGTTGTAAGGCCTCGAAAAAACACAGGTCATATTTCGTACAACTGCTAGCATCTGGGTTGACCGAGAGTCTTCAAGGATGTCATCATAGCAGTAAAATGTGTACTCAAAGAGTTCTCACATCCTCTGCAATATTGCAATCAACTGCCCAGTTGTTGGAAAGACTCGAATAAGCCCAGGTCATGTTTCACAAACTAAAATACTGATTGTATTTTTAGGAAAAGATTGTTTCCCGTTTTCTGTGGCAGAGATCTCTGATATCCCGGAAGAAGTTGACAAACCGATCTATCGAGCTCCTCATCGCGGAGATGTCCGCCTTGGCAGCGCCTCTTGTTGAAGATGAACTAAGTTTGAATCTTGTTTTTTTATCGGCCCTAGAGAAGTCCATTTATGACACCCCGGTTTCTGGTAGAAACATTCACAACCGCCTGGAAAAGCTTTGGATGCCTCATCCTAAGAAAGGTTTGCATATTTACAAGAGAAGATATTTCTAAGGATTGTTGTTAACTTCAATAAATATAAATAAACTGCCGCCTACTTATAGACCCCAAATTAAATGCAAAAATCAGCTGTGATTCCTAATATGGTCCGATATCGAGACAAGACGACCAAGCACAGCTCATCCTTGGTGTAAATTCTATTAATAGATGATACGATCCAGGCCATGCAGCATCTCAGCAAGGGTTGCCGTTTACTGTGTGACTCACACTATGCATTCACACAGAATCGAGTCAAACTTATTACAAGCCGAGCCTTGACAAGACTTTTTTACAAGTAGCTCAGGCTCAATTCTGTTAGGGATATGATATTATTCGGTTCATCTGTGTCAGAGAAGATAAATGCGGCTATAAGGTAATTGAGACGCAAGGTCTATTTATGAATAAACCTGCCAAGAACAAAAGGTCCTGGCCTGGCCCTCAGACAAACATTCGGCAGGCAACGACGTAACGGGAAACTTATCGGCCTCCTCGTCACTCGACAAACACGGGGGGGGGGGAGTATCAGGATACTATTTTCGTGTGCACCTCCCGCTGTCCCAGCGCGTCACCCCTACGTGGCACGGCAGACGCCAGGCCGGCCGTCATCAGGAGAAGCCCCGTGCGCTGGTTGCCACTAGTTGAGGTGCATGCCGAAAGGTTTTCTTATTTTTATAATTGTGGGCTTAAAATTACTGAAAACCCCGTTTTAGTTTTAGATTGAGTTAGGAACGGTTTTAGTAAAACGTCCAATCAGCCGGTTGTACAAGCAGTTGATCCAAGAAACATTTTTTTCTAATCCTGAAAGGCACTTAGTGGCTGACGCTATAAGTAAACTTTTAAGCATGGGAGCTATATCAGAATGCCAAGCGACAGAGAATCAGTTTATTTCGAGAGTTTTTCTCATACCAAAGCCCAATGGCGAGAAGAGGTTTATATTTAATCTTTAACCGTTAAATAACTTCATATATGTACATAATGAACATTAATATGGAGATTACCGCACAGCTTGTAGATTAATTCCTCATGGTGGTTACCTAGCAACCATCGACTTGAAGGACGCATATTTTCTAATACTTATGTATGAGTCTGGCCGCAGGTACTTTTTCAATTTTCAATTTGATCCTGACTAGGCTTTCTGAATTTAATTCTCTACCTTCGTGCCTAGAGTCCACAAATATTATGAAGGAGGATAGCACACACCTTCGATGATATTCTCTGCTTAGGCGATACATTTGAATTATGTGCCCTTAACGTGAAAGAAACTTTGAATTTACTTCAATGCTTAGGCTTGGTAGTAAGTTATAACAAGCAATGTTTTATCATAACATCAGACATGTGAATTATATTTTCGATTCGCCCAACCTAACTTTCAATCTCCAATCTGATAAACGCATAAAGATCTCTGCTTTTGTTACAAGGTTCATGAAATTATCAACATACAGAATCCGTGATTTTGCACAAGTTATCAATATCTTAGAGGCTGCTTGCCCGGCTGCCGCGTCACGTAAGGTTATATATTTTGGAGCATCAAAACTTAGCGTTTCGAAACGACGACGCCCTGACGCATTTAGTACAGGATGGGGTGCCGTTTGTAACGGGATCAGCGCCCATGGCCATTGGAAGGACTCCGAGAAGCAGGACCATATTAACTGGTTAGAACTGACGGCAGTGTTTCTTGGCCTTAAGACTTTTGCTAACACGCGATCAGTATGTGTCATTCTACTTTGAATAGTTAAGACCACTGCTATTAGTTATGTAAACCGTATATATTGAACGCCCCCCGCGTTCAATATCCGATTGGTGTTTTGGTGTTGATGTGAATAGCGTAGTCTTTGGATTGTTGCTTACGTAAACGCTAAGCAGAACCACGCGGACGCCGCATAGAGAATAGATAATCCGGACACTGAATGGACGCTCTCCGATAATGGTTTCAAGGACGTCATACTTCGATTTGAAAAACTTGAAATAGATCTATTTGCTTCTAGAGATAATGCCAAGTACGCTAGATACATATCTTGGAGAAGGGCCCGGAGGCAGTTTCTGTAGATGCGTGTTTTTTTTTTTAAGAACCATTAAGAAAATTATTGAAGATAAGGCGAGCGGTATCTTCACAGTAGCCTTACGCTGGGTGTTATGAGACTCTGTGCCAATCGGTCAAGGGTCGAGGCGCCTCCGCAGACTCAGCCAATCAAACTCAATACCTAACTTTATTTCTTTACAAAATAAACACTTAGACAAATCAAATTTAATACTAATCTAATGGTTTAGTCTTTTGTAGAAAACACGATTAAGCAGTACTTATTACACCACTGTAAACCTTTGGTGAAACTTCTGTTCAACCAGTCATATAGATCCTTTTGGACCGTCTAAGGTTGCGGCCTTGACTTTTTTACCTGATTTATTTAGCAAAGGCTGCGCAAATAGTAGCTAAATTCATTTCGATCAACGGTAGCTGCTCTAATGGGCGATAATATTGGTTCCGATGAGTACTTAAAACGGCTACTAAGGAGCGCAGAACAAGACCTCCGCGGCCGAGATACTCAAGCACGTGGGACCCATAGCTTGTCCTGAACCTCGTCGGCACCTGGTACGCCAACGAACACCTCTCGCTTGAGTGTATTACTAAAATATTAGTAATTCTTTTGGCCGTCTGTACCGCTCACAGAGTTCAGACGTTTTCTTTTTTAAGGAAAATATACTTTTTAATATACTTTCGCAGAACGAAATTAAGATTAACATCCCAGACATCATCAAGACCTCATCCCCAGGCCGGGAGTAACCGGTCTTGTGCCTGCCATACTTCAATCAGGTTAAATCGATTTGCTCAGGTACTGTTCCCTCCAACTACTTTTCTAAGACAATAAGAATTCATCTGCTAACTTTTAGCCTTGTGTGGCACAAGGCTGCCACCGCACAAAGTATATGTCGGTGGGTAAAACAGATCCTCTCCGAGAGATTTCGTGCACACATCACGCATAATGTTTCAACCTCCGCCGCGAGGGCCGCTGCTTTCACCATAGAGACCATTCGAAGATCCGCCGCTTGGACCAGTACATCCAATGCGTTTGGTAAATTTTATAATAGATCGATTATTGATGAAACTCGGTTTGCCCACTCTGTATTTTTCCCTATCCAGGGAAGGCACTCTTAGGTTTTTGAGTTTATATTTTGTGTTAAGGGTATAGGATCCCTTTTTGATTTAATTAGGTATAATATTGTTTACCTACACAAAACTTTCCTCTCTAAACATCTACGTTGTGTTAATAATCCGCCATGACACGTTGAACACCAATTAGAGAACACAGACCCATGACGTCAAGTCGTCACAAAGGAAAAAATGGAAGGCACAGAGCAACCACAGAAATAAGTAATGGTAAACGTATGACTTTTTTCAATCAATAGCTTGCTTCTTTGTTTTATGTATTGTTAATACTTGTTTCTATTATTTGATTATATTAATGTGTGGATAAAAATATTAACAAACAAACAACGCTATTTGTAGACGAAGATAGCAATTATCAAGTGATTCATCTCCTTTCATTTTTGGCTCTGCATCTCATCATCATCATCATCATCAGCCTATACCAGTCCACTGCTGGACATAGGCCTCCCCTAATGAGCGCCATAGCGCCCTGTCTTCAGCTTGCCGCATCCAGCATCTGCCAGCAGTCTTTCGCAAATCGTCGTCCCACCTGGTAGGAGGGCGTCCTACACTACGTTTTCCGAGTCGCGGTCTCCACTCAAGAACACGTTTACCCCAGCGGTTGTCGGTTCTTCTTGAAATATGGCCAGCCCACTGCCATTTCAGCTTGCTAATCCTTTGAGCTATGTCGATAACCTTGGTTCTCTGTCGGATGTATTCGTTGCGAATCCTATCCTTCAGAGAAACTCCGAGCATAGCTCTCTCCATAGCTCGCTGAGCGACTTTAAACTGGTGGACCAGCCCTACCGTGAGTGTCCACGTCTCAGCTCCGTAGGTCATGACGGGTAGGACGCACTGATTGAAAACTTTCGTTTTCAAGCACTGCGGTATGGATGACGAGAGATATTATTAACTTGTCTTTTCTGGAGGGTGTGTTTCCAAAACAGTTAAAAAAGTCTATAGTTAAGCCCCTTTTCAAGAAGGGTGAAAGGACGGACCCAAACAATTATAGACCTATAACATTAGTCCCAATCATATCAAAAATATTGGAAAAAGCCATGTTGAATAGGCTAAATAGTTTCTTGGACAAGCATAAGACTCTTCATAGTAGTCAATATGGTTTTCGTAAAGGCAGTTCTACATCCCTTGCTTGCTTCGACTTAGTGAGGTTTGTTACAGAAAACTTAAACAGTGGCAAAGGCCCCATTTTGACTCTATTCATGGACTTAAGCAAGGCATTTGACTTTGTTAATCATGACAGACTGTTAAACAAATTGGATCATTATGGAATTCGTGGTAAAGCTCTGGACTGGCTGGCGAGCTACTTATATGATAGGGAACAATGTACCGAAATAACTAAGGTCATAACAAATACCAAGTTAAAAGGAAATACCAATAATTTTACGAAGCAAACATTTAGATCACGCAATATCTTAAAAAACCGGGGCGTCCCCCAGGGTAGCATCCTAGGGCCGATTCTATTTTTAATATATGTAAACGATCTACCGGAATTTGTGACACATAAATGTATTCTTTTTGCAGATGATACCACAATTTTAATTAAAACTGACAGACAACATGCCCAAACGACATTAAATACTGCACTTCTTGATATTGTTAATTGGACCAATAATAATAACTTAGCTATAAACATTGCCAAAACTAAAATTATGCAATTTGACTCTTATAATACTAACCCACTAACACTTGACATTTCTTATAATAATGAAAAAGTAGACGAAGTAATGACATTTAAATTCTTAGGTATCACATTAGACAGACACTTAAACTGGAAAGTTCATATTAGTGATGTTTGCAAAAAAATAAGTCGCTTTATCTTTGCTTTAAAGAAAATCCGCCAGACAATCTCATTTGACGCAGCTCTAGCAGCTTACCATGGACACGTGTCTTCGATCCTGAACTATGGTTTGTTGCTCTGGGGAAACTCTGTCGATGTTGAAAGAGTCTTCAGAGTACAGAAGAGATGCCTCAGAGTTATTAACAAGGCTTGGTATCGTGACTCTTGCAAGCCTCTGTTTAAGAACTCTAATATTATGCCTCTACCTTGCATGTACATTAGAGATATATGTATGTTTGTCAAATCTAACCCACAATACTTTACCAAACGTAAGGAGATTATCACTCGACAGAAAAGAGCTAAATTCAATAATTTATTATACAATCCACAATGCCATAAACAGATCTACAAGAAATATGTTTTCAATATGTGCATCATTATCTACAATAAGTTACCAGAAGTAATTAAAGACCTCAATGGCAATTTATTCAAACAAAAGTTAAATAACTGGCTCCTCGACAGATGTTTTTATAGTGTTACGGAATATATTAATTTTAAGTAAAATAATTTATCTGACTCAATTAAGTATCTGTTTGTAAACTACATTTTTTTTTATTCTAGATTAATTTAACACTTATAATCACCAACATTTATTTTAATATTTGTATACCTGCTTGCGGGTTGAATACATTGACTTCACTCTAGTTATAAGATCTGACATGTACCTGTAATAATGTATTCTGCAAATAAACGATTTGATTTGATTTGATTAGACTCGACGTAGTTTCCCAAACGCTGCCCAACCTAGCTGGATCCTCCTCTTGGCCTCCTTCTCGAAATTGTTTTTACCCAACTGCAGAATCTGCCCAAGGTAAGTGTATTCGGAAACAATTTCGAGAAGGTGGCCATGTACGACGATCGGTCCCGGATCAATGTGGCCATTGATCATGACCTTGGTTTTATCCAAGTTCATGCCAAGACCGATGCGTCGTGAGGCTGAGGCTAGGCCGTCCAGCATCAGGTTCAGCTCCTCCAGCGTCTCCGCCATCAAGACTATGTCATCAGCGAATCGCAGGTGTGAGATGTAATCGCCATTTATGTTTATGCCCTTACCTTTCCAGTCCAGCGTCTTAAACACATCTTCCAACGCGCTTGTGAACAGTTTCGGGGATATAACATCCCCCTGTCTCACACCTCTGCGCAGTTGGATGGGTTTAGACTACTGGCCCTGTACTTGGACACTCATGGTGGCGGCATCATAAAGACATCTCAACACCTCGATATAACGATAGTCTACTTGGCAACGCTGTAAGGATTCCAGAACAGCCCAGGTTTCGACAGAGTCAAAGGCCTTTTCATAGTCCACAAAGGCCAGACACAGGGGCTGATTATACTCTTCGGACTTCTGTATAATCTGCCTCACCGTGTGTATGTGGTCTATGGTACCATATCCTCCGCGAAACCCGGCCTGTTCCGGTGGCTGGAACTCGTCGAGCCTCCTGGCGAGACGATTCGTGACCACTCGTGAGAAAAGCTTATAGACGTGGCTCAGGAGTGTGATGGGTCTGTAGTTTTTAAGAAGGGTTTTATCTCCCTTCTTAAAAAAGAGCACCACCAAACTCCCGCTCCACGCCTTAGGAGTTCTCCTACTGTGAAGGACGGCATTAAACAGGTTCTGCAGCTCCTGTATAACAGGGGCTCCTCCTGCCTTCAGAAGCTCTGAAGTAATGCCGTCTTTACCGGGGGCTTTTCCATTTTTAAGCTGCCTCAGAGCAATCCCGATCTCGTCTTGACTGATGTCTGGCAGTTCGTCGGTGTAGTGGCGTGTCAGGGTAGCTCGTGAATCGTGGTCGTCCCGTTGGGCACGAGGGGCATGTGCAGCGTATAAACGGCCATAGAAATCCTCTATCTCAGCAGAGATCTCCGGCTTCGACAATACGGTCCTCCCATCGTGCGTTTTAAGCTTCGTCAGGTGGCTCCTGCCAAGCTGCTGAGTGAATACTTTGGACCCTCGGTTTCGCTCTATTGCCTCTTCAATGAGGCGTGTGTTGGAGCTCCGAAGGTCGCGCCGTACCATCTTCGCAATTCGCTTGTTCAGGTCTGACCTCTCTGACGAAGTCGCCTGGGTGGTTTCCCGTCTTCTTGTCATCAACCCGAGAGTCTCGGCCGAGAGTTTGGATTTCTTGCCAGTACGCTGCTTTTTACAAAACTTGATGCCTTCGTGCCTCAGCGTTTCGACCAGATTGTGCAGGGTCTCGTCAGCGTCATCAGTGGGTTCCAAGGCAACAAATATATCCCCGAGAAGCTGCTGGAACTTCTCGGTGCCCGCCATGATTTGGATTGGGTTAGGTCGGAGCGTGGACTTCATCAGACGGTTTCTTTCAAGCTTCAAGTTGATATTCAGAGAGCCTCGGAAGAGTCGGTGATCAGATCCGGTATTGAACCTGTTGATCACTGAGACATCTCTGAATATGTGCTTGCTATCCGTCATGATGAAGTCGATCTCATTTTTGGTCACAGTGTCGGGGCTTCGCCATGTCCACTTCCTTTGAGGCTGCTTCTTAAAGAAGGAGTTCATTAAGAACAGCCCCTCTTTCTCAAGGAAGTTGACAAGCATTTGCCCCCTGTGATTCCTAACTCCATAACCATGCGGGCCTATTCGGGATTCTTTGCCATTCTGGGTTCCCACCTTGCCGTTAAAGTCTCCCATAACAACGTTGAAGTGGGCCTTGGTGGTGTTATGCAAGGCTTTGGATATGTCTTCGTACATATCCTCCACTTCATCATCCGAGTGTGCCGAGGTCGGTGCGTAGACCTGAATAACCTTCATGCTATACCGTTTGGATAGCCGAAGGATCAGGTACGCTACCCTGGTCGACACACTGGAGATTTCTTGGACGTTGTTAGAGAGGGCCTTATTGACGAGGAAACCTACGCCACCCTGGGATGTTTTATCACCCTCACGAAAGTAGAGAAGATGACCCGAGTCTAGGGTTATGGTGTCCTCCCCCTCTCTGCGGACTTCACATAACCCTAGAACATGCCATTTGATGTTCTCTAACTCCACTTCCAACTGCGCTAGATGTTGGTCAAGCCTCAGAGTGCGTCCGTTATACGTAGCCAGGGTCAGTTGTTGGTGGCAGCCTGAGGTAGCCCGGTGATTCCTAGCACCCCCTGCCAAGCCGTTACCATGGCCGCTGCCATGGCCAGGAATAGCGAGGCGGCCGGGAACTGGGGGCCATTTTGTGTTTCGTCGTACCATTGGGGGGTAATGCCCATAATCCCCACGCTGGGCATGCGGGTTGGGGATCGCAGTTTCGTGTTGGAATCGTTCTGCAGGGGACGCTGCTGCCCGCCCCCCGGTTTATGTCCCTTAGTCGCCTCCTACGACACCCACGGGAAGAGTTGGGTTGGTACTATTCTAGGCCGGCACCACACGGCCCTGCATCTGTTTTGATACAATTATGCCAATATCAGTTTCAAATTCTGTGGTTATCAAGGTTATGAATTGTCAATGTCATGAATGAATGAAATAAAAATTATGCAATTTTTAGTTGAAGATAGCTAATAGCAAGCGTTGGTAATTGGACAACGCGCGCGCCAATAAACAGTGCATGAAGTTGGCGGCAAGTTTGAAATACCAACATTCGCATTCGCGAATGTGAGCATCGAATACTCGCATTCGCATTCGCGAATGTCGAAAATTTGACATTCGTTACATCCCTAGCTTTATTTCATTCATCCATGACATTGACAATTCACAACCTTGATAACCACAGAATTTTAAACTGATATTGGCATAATTGTATAAAAACAGATGCAGAGCCAAAAATAAAAGAAGATGAATCGCTTGATAATTGCTATCTTCGTCTACCAATCGCGTTGTTTGTTTGATAATATTTTTATCCACACATTTGTCGGTTGGAGTTGGATTTGTCTCCATTAAAACAATGAGTAAAATTTGGAACACGTTTAGAATTATTTTACTTAGTGGATGCGGAACATGCAAAATGTAATGTTATAAATATAGTTATAAATAGGGGTACTGTTAAAAAGTTACAAGCATAACGCTATTGATATAACACATTACGCCATTGTACTGATTTTTTCTGAGTATATAAAAACCAATGGATTGAAGAACGCATTATCAGAAATTTTCAAGAAAACTGTTAAAAAGTTACAATAAAAACTTCAATCCTCTTTTCCTTCGGGGGTGTAATTTCCAAAACTCCATACATAGCGAGAATCGTAAAGAAAAAGTAAATATGCTTCAAATTTAAGATTTCTAGTTTATGAGGTTTGGGTTGGGTGCAACTAGAAAATAACTTGTTTTTTTTTTTAATATTTTAAATGTTCATATTTATTTGTTAACCAGTATAAAATAATAATGAAAAACAAAAGAAGGCCTTGTCCTAGGTCCTCCAATCATGGTCTGTGCACGTCAAAAAAAAACCATAAATTTGTCAAGTGGTTCCCGCCGTTAAAAGGTTAAGATGATGATAATGATAATGTATTGATTATTCTAACCCAGGGGAGTTAAAATATTCAATACATTATCATTCAAAGCAAAGGCTAGGTTACTTTTCTATCCCACAAATTAGTTCCTATAGGGAAAAAATAAACATTTAACGTTTAGTTTCTTTAATTTCGTAGAAACGCGTGCAAAGCCACGGACAGACACTAGTCACCAAACAAAGTCAGTTCAACATATATTTTTTTCAGTTAAGTTTTTAAACCTTTGTTAAAGCTTCTTACAAAGTTCCAATTAAAGTAAGCAATAAGAGTGCCGTAATAAAATATGGTAATAAGCATGATGATTGATTTTTAGAATTTACTCCTTGATATTTTTAAACATCTACTGAATAGAAAATAAAACATATTTCTGCAAAAGACGTGAAATTTTAAAATATTGAAGTGAAATGGAGCTTTAAAAATATAATTTCAATTTCGTCTACAATACTCGTGGCGACTGTCTATGACGTCACCGATGCACACATTTTTATGATACAGAATTACCATAATATTTTATTATTCATTAGTATGTCTTTACTAATAATAAATACAATCAAATAATAGAAACAAGTATTAACAATATTGGCAAGAAACAAAGAAGCAAGCTATTGATTGAAGAAAGTCATTCGTTTATTATTACTTATTTCTGTTTTGATTTTTATTTTGATCAAGATCAATTATTATTTTGATAAATAACATCTACAAAATACAATAATCCGCCATGACACCTTGAACACCAATTAGAGAACACAGACCCATGACGTCATGTCGTCACATAGTAAAATGGAAGGTACAGAATAACCACAGAAATAAATAATGACCGTATGAATTTCTTCAATCAATAGCTTGCTTCTTTGTTTCTTGCCAATATTGTTAATACTTGTTTCTATTATTTGATTGTATTTTTTATTTGTAAAGACATACTAATGAATAATAAATATTATGGTAATTCTGTATCATAAAAATTTGTGCATCGGTGACGTCATAGACAGTCGCCGCGAGTATTGTAGCGTTTTAGAGCGAAATTGAAATTATATTTTTAAAAACTCAATTTCACCTTCTAAATCCATGTTTTTTGCAGAAATCTGTTTTATTTTCTATTCAGTAGATGTTTAAAAATATCAAGGAGTAGTTTCTCAAAATCAATCATCATGCCTATTACTACATTTTATTACGGCACTTTTATTGCTTACTTTAATAGGAACTTTGTAAGAAACTTTTACAAAGGTTTAAAAACTAAACTGAAAAAAAAATATGTGGTACTGAATTTGATTGGGTGACTAGTGTCTGTCCGTGGCTTAGCACGCGTTTCTATGAAATTAATGAAACTAAACTTTTAATGTTTTTTTTTTTCATATGGGAACTAATTTGTGGGATCGAAAAGTAGCCTAGCCTTTGCTTTGAATGACTGAATGTATTGATTATTCTAACCCAGGGGTACCAGTACCCCTATTTATTACTATATTTATAACTTTACATTTTGCATGTTCCGCGTCTACTAAGTAAAATAAGTCTAAACGTGGTCTAAATTTTACTCATTGTTTTAATGAAGGCATTAATTTTTCCCAAAATAACACATAAATAGACATACAAACAACGCGATTGGTAGACGAAGATAGCAATTATCAAGCGATTCATCTCCTTTTATTTTTGGCTCTGCATCTGTTTTGATACAATTATGCCAATATCAGTTACAAGTTCTGTGGTTATCAAGGTTATGAATCTTCTATGTCATGAATGAATGAAATAAACATTATAACTCGTACGTAATTGGTAGTTGAAGATAGCTAATAGCAAGCGTTGGTAATTGGACAACGCGCGCGCCAAAAAACAGTTCGTGAAGTTGGCGGCTAGTTCGAAATACTAACATTCGCATTCGCGAATGTGAGCATCGAATACTCGCATTCGCATTCGCGAATGTCGAAAATTTGACATTCGTTACATTCCTAGCTTTATTTCATTCATCCATGACATTGACAATTCACAACCTTGATAACCACAGAATTTGAAACTGATATTGGCATAATTGTATAAAAACAGATGCAGAGCCAAAAATAAAAGAAGATGAATCGTTGATAATTGCTATCTGCATTCGCATTCGCGAATTTGAGCATTGAATACTCGCATTCGCAATCGCGAATGTCGAAAATTTGACATTCGTTACATCCCTAGTACCTACCTAGATACCTAGCCAATCCTGCCTATCTTTCCATCTTATTATTATTATTAGGTAGTACCTAAGTAGAAAAGTGTACCTACAGTATATTTTTAAACAACATTGTACTGAATACTACAGATTACAGAGTTATCTCTGAATTCTGTACATAATTCCTTTTGAGGGTTTGTGTAAACGGATCCCGGGATCAGATTTAATTGGCCACTGATACCGCCAAGTTTTATCCACCGATACCGGGATCGGTTTCCAATGAAAAACTATTAAATATTTTTATCCACTGATCCCGGTATCCGTGGCTACAAAAAATTACTTAAAATAGTTTTGGAAACGGATCCCGCTTGCAGTGTTTAGAAGTTTAAATTAAAACAAATGTACCTATATTATTGAAAATATGTTATATTAATCAACAGTAAATTATTTTAATAAAATTATTACTCTTACTAATCGAGAATTGTTTTATTATAACTGTGTATTGCTAGCATAAATAATTATTTTCTCTTATAATTTAATACTAAGACATTTATTTTTAATGAAAAACTTCACCTTAATAAATATAAAATAATTCTTTATTATTAATCAATTATTGTTCCCCGCGGTTTCACACGCGTTAAAAACTGCCTATGTTATTCTCCATCTTTTCGACTATCTAAAAAACAAAAAACTCTATCCCAAAAATCAAGTCGATTGGTTGATTATTTATAGAGTGAATGAAGGACTAACAAACAAATAAACAAACATACTTTCGCATTTATAAAATTAGCTTGGAAAATTTAAGTAACTATCACAGAATTAAACGCACTCTAAGCTTATCGCTTTCTTGTACCTACTGTCAATTATTTTACCGTCGTAAGTTAGTACCAGTTTCATAGTTCAAAATCGGTTCCTGCTCCTCGAGTAAGATTAAAGCTTTAATAAAATAAATAATCTTCGAACCATGAGCGTCGGTGTGTGATAGTAGTGAACGTAATCAAAAAAATAAACAAATAATAATAAATAAAATAAACAATTCTCGATTAGTAAGAGTAATAATTTTATTAAAATAATTTACTGTTGATTAATATAACATATTTTCAATAATATAGGTACATTTGTTTTAATTTAAACTTCTAAACACTACAAGCGGGATCCGTTTCCAAAACTATTTTAAGTAATTTTTTGTAGCCACGGATACCGGGATCAGTGGATAAAAATATTTAATAGTTTTTCATTGGAAACTGATCCCGGTATCGGTGGATAAAACTTGGCGGTATCAGTGGCCAATTAAATCTGATCCCGGGATCCGTTTACACAAACCCCCTTTTGACCCACACGTTGGTATTATGTGCAGTGTTCTCTCAAGTGGTACCAACCTAGGTAAAAAAATATCGGTTAGATGTGCAGTGCACCCAACCTAAATCTAATAGAGGTAGATAGGTACAATAGTCACAATATAAAGTAGTAGTAGTAGGTACATAAGTACTTCAGTTCTTATTTTCAACGTCGCGTCGCGATGCACGACCGCTTGCCATGAGCGCAGGCCGCCGCCGCCGCCCGTCTGCGTGCGTAAAAACGTAGCGGGGTTATGCGGTTGGCGCGGGGAAAATTTTTGGCTCCGCCCGAATCCTCAAGGCCGTTGGCCCATAGTAGGCCCTTAAGAGGATTATAGACCATCGGTAAATTAAATGTAAATTAACCTACTTGTGTCGCTGTGTCTTCAATATACCCAGTAAAGTAAGAAATTCTTTTATTCACCATGCAACGACGTGATTTCATGGAATCTTCCGACGTGATCCATCCCGACGTGATATTTTATTAGTACTGTGGGTTGTGTTTATTAGTGAAAAATATGAGGAATGGAGTGACTCCCTCCCAAAGAAAACCACGCCTCGGGAGGTTAAAGGTTAAAAGAAAAGCAGCCAACTAACGAGACGATGCAATATCTTCCCAACGACGCGACGGCACGCGGTATGGTAATGCGCAGCGCAGCAGATGACGTCAGCAGACACCGATGAGGATGAGTTTATACTGGAGCAGTTTACAGAGCACGTCGATGTGATGGGCACCTATCCACAGATAGTAACCATTTGAGCTGGTCACCTTGAATACCGATGAGGATGAGTTTATACTGGAGCAGTTTACAGAGCACGTCGATGTGATGGGCACCTATCCACAGATAGTAACCATTTGAGCTGGTCACCTTGAATACCGATGAGGATGAGTTTATACTGGAGCAGTTTACAGAGCACGTCGATGTGATGGGCACCTATCCACAGATAGTAACCATTTGAGCTGGTCACCTTGAATACCGATGAGGATGAGTTTATACTGGAGCAGTTTACAGAGCACGTCGATGTGATGGGCACCTATCCACAGATAGTAACCATTTGAGCTGGTCACCTTGAATACCGATGAGGATGAGTTTATACTGGAGCAGTTTACAGAGCACGTCGATGTGATGGGCACCTATCCACAGATAGTAACCATTTGAGCTGGTCACCTTGAATACCGATGAGGATGAGTTTATACTGGAGCAGTTTACAGAGCACGTCGATGTGTTGGGCACCTATCCACCCACAGATTCGATTATGATGTTTCACAATAAGATGGGGTGCGCAGTGGCTTGCGGGGAGTACCAAGTGTGTACGGAGTGTGGAGTTTGTAGAGTGTTACAAGTGATGGTGTCGTGTGATGACTGACCAGCGGAGTGTCGTGCCTGTGCAGCAACGCGGCGAGGTGGTCCTCCTGCAGGCGCGCCAGGCGCTGCTGCACGGCGCAGGGCGGAGCACCCGCCTCGCCCAGCGAGGCCACCGCCGCGCCGCACCAGCCCAGCAACACCACCACGTGCCCCATGTACCCGGCGCGCGCGCGCCCCACCCTGGAACACCACGCAGCTCTCACTCAAAGCCAAGTCCCGGCGCAGTCCTATCTGTTAGCTTGGCTCAGTGCACGGGCCTGGTGCTGGTGCTGAGTGTCATGAGGCCCGGGATCACTTACAATGTGTCAATTTCATTTTCGTGGAAAGCGTCCATCAGTCTGGTCAGCAGATCACACTCCAGGAACAACTGAAACAGAATAACTACTTGTAGGACATCGCCGCGGTCCGCTTGCGGATCACGAGACACTAGGTACATAAATAACTTCTTGTAGGACATCGCCGCGGTCCGCTTGCGGATCACGAGACACTAGGTACATAAATAACTACTTGTAGGACATCGCCGCGGTCCGCTTGCGGATCACGAGACACTAGGTACATAAATAACTTCTTGTAGGACATCGCCGAGGTCCGCTTGCGGATCACGAGACACTAGGTACATAAATAACTTCTTGTAGGACATCGCCGAGGTCCGCTTGCGGATCACGAGACACTAGGTACATAAATAACTACTTGTAGGACATCGCCGAGGTCCGCTTGCGGATCACGAGACACTAGGTACATAAATAACTTCTTGTAGGACATCGCCGAGGTCCGCTTGCGGATCACGAGACACTAGGTACATAAATAACTTCTTGTAGGACATCGCCGCGGTCCGCTTGCGGATCACGAGACACTAGGTACATAAATAACTACTTGTAGGACATCGCCGCGGTCCGCTTGCGGATCACGAGACACTAGGTACATAAATAACTTCTTGTAGGACATCGCCGAGGTCCGCTTGCGGATCACGAGACACTAGGTACATAAATAACTACTTGTAGGACATCGCCGAGGTCCGCTTGCGGATCACGAGACACTAGGTACATAAATAACTTCTTGTAGGACATCGCCGCGGTCCGCTTGCGGATCACGAGACACTAGGTACATAAATAACTTCTTGTAGGACATCGCCGAGGTCCGCTTGCGGATGACGAGACACTAGGTACAAAAATAACTACTTGTAGGACATCGCCGCGGTCCGCTTGCGGATCACGAGACACTAGGTACATAAATAACTTCTTGTAGGACATCGCCGAGGTCCGCTTGCGGATCACGAGACACTAGGTACAAAAATAACTACTTGTAGGACATCGCCGCGGTCCGCTTGCGGATCACGAGACACTAGGTACATAAATAACTTCTTGTAGGACATCGCCGAGGTCCGCTTGCGGATCACGAGACACTAGGTACAAAAATAACTACGGACATCGCCGCGGTCCGCTTGCGGATCACGAGACACTAGGTACATAAATAACTTCTTGTAGGACATCGCCGAGGTCCGCTTGCGGATCACGAGACACTAGGTACATAAATAACTACTTGTAGGACATCGCCGCGGTCCGCTTGCGGATCACGAGACACTAGGTACATAAATAACTACTTGTAGGACATCGCCGCGGTCCGCTTGCGGATCACGAGACACTAGGTACATAAATAACTACTTGTAGGACATCGCCGCGGTCCGCTTGCGGATCACGAGACACTAGGTACATAAATAACTACTTGTAGGACATCGCCGCGGTCCGCTTGCGGATCACGAGACACTAGGTACATAAATAACTTCTTGTAGGACATCGCCGAGGTCCGCTTGCGGATCACGAGACACTAGGTACATAAATAACTACTTGTAGGACATCGCCGCGGTCCGCTTGCGGATCACGAGACACTAGGTACATAAATAACTACTTGTAGGACATCGCCGCGGTCCGCTTGCGGATCACGAGACACTAGGTACATAAATAACTTCTTGTAGGACATCGCCGAGGTCCGCTTGCGGATCACGAGACACTAGGTACATAAATAACTACTTGTAGGACATCGCCGCGGTCCGCTTGCGGATCACGAGACACTAGGTACATAAATAACTACTTGTAGGACATCGCCGCGGTCCGCTTGCGGATCACGAGACACTAGGTACATAAATAACTACTTGTAGGACATCGCCGCGGTCCGCTTGCGGATCACGAGACACTAGGTACAAAAATAACTACTTGTAGGACATCGCCGCGGTCCGCTTGCGGATCACGAGATACTAGGTACATAAATAACAGTGCATTTTATTGTTTTCTTGTTTCAGAGTAAATTTGCAAGCGGTTTGCGATTACTAACTTAAACTATAAGAGCATTGGAGCAATATTTAGTACCTAGAGAATAAATTAATAAAATAGCCTGTAATAGTCCAAAACAGTGGACTACTAAACGCTGATGATGATCATGTCGATGAAATAAAAATTGAAAAAACAGGAAAGCCACGTTCAGTGCTCATCATCAGCCTATACCAGTCCACAGCTGGACATAGGCCTCCCCTAATGAGCGCCATAGCGCCCTGTCTTCAGCTTGCCGCATCCAGCATCTGCCAGCAGTCTTTCGCAAATCGTCATCCCACCTGGTCAGGAACACGTTTACCCCAGCGGTTGTCAGTTCTTCTCGAAATATGGCCAGCCCACTGCCACTTCAGCTTGCTAATCCTTTGAGCTATGTCGATAACCTTGGTTCTCTGTCGGATGTATTCGTTGCGAATCCTATTCTTCAGAGAAACTCCGAGCATAGCTCTCTCCATAGCTCGCTGAGCGACTTTAAACTGGTGGACCAGCCCTACCGTGAGTGTCCTCTTCTCAGCTCCGTAGGTCATGACGGGTAGGACGCACTGATTGAAAACTTTCGTCTTCAAGCATTGCGGTATGGATGACGAGAAGACTCGACGTAGTTTCCCAAACGCTGCCCAACCTAGCTGGATCCTCCTATTGGCCTCCTTCTCGAAATTGTTTTTATCCAACTGCAGAATCTGCCTAAGGTATAAGTGTATTCGGAAACAATTTTGAGAAGGTGGCCATGTACGACGATCGGTCCCGGATCAATGTGGCCATTGATCATGACCTTGGTTTTATCCAAGTTCACGCCAAGACCGATGTGTCGTGAGGCTGAAGCTACGCCGTCTAGCATCAGGTTCAGCTCCTCCAGCGACTCCGCCATCAAGACTATATCATCAGCGAATCGCAGGTGTGAGATGTAATCGCCGTTTATGTTGATGCCCTTACCTTTCCAGTCCAGCGTCTTAAACACATCTTCCAACGCGCTTGTGAACAGTTTCAGGGATATAACATCCCCCTGTCTCACTCCTCTGCGCAGTTGGATGGGTTTAGACTGCTGGCCCTGTACTTGGACACTCATGGTGGCGGCATCATAAAGACATCTCAACACCTCGATATAACGTTCAGTGCTCAGTGGTGGGTATAATAACCGTTATTCTTCTTGTCCTCTGGCGAACCACGTGACAAAGAACGCAGTTCTAAGCAAAAGTTGATGTGCGGGTTCCTTCTGATTCAGTGGTACGTCTGTCGCGTTGATTCTTCATCCAAAGTTTTGTTTTAACAATGAAAGAACGAGACAGAAGCTGTACCTCTTTCGTCTGCTGCGTCGTCAGCGACAAAGCAATGATATCTACGAGTGTACCCGCGCGAGCTCTCCACCCTGGCCGCCGGGAGCCGGACAGGACGCCGGACACTGGACAGGGCGCCGGGCGCCGGACAGGGCTCCGGGCACCGGACAGGGCGCCGGGCACGTTTACTTACATGTCTCGCATACTGCAGTCTGTAGAGTGTATTGGAGAGCGCGTTTCTGCAGAAGGCGACCACTTGCGCGTGCAGGAAGTTGTTCTCGGGAAAGGCGAACATCA
Source organism: Eupithecia vulgata (assembly GCA_946478455.1). NCBI lineage: Eukaryota > Metazoa > Arthropoda > Insecta > Lepidoptera > Geometridae > Eupithecia > Eupithecia vulgata. Next base: position 689,164 of record OX297869.1, on the reverse strand, counting down.
GCTCTATCAGCACTCCGGGCGTGCCTGCGACCAGATTGCTACAATCACTACTTATTTTCACTTTCACTGGGGAAACGCGTACCCGACAATACAATTTCCATACAATTTGTTTTAATTTGTATCTTTTCCCACGAAACTTACTGCTAACAGAAGGAGATTTGGGGGGGCGTGGGTCCCCCTAGCCCCCTCGTTAATATGTAATGTCTCGGTCGGTACCTAGTGTAAGCAGCGTGCTGGCGACCTCCTCCACCTCGGAGAGCGCGAGCTGCGCGACGAGTGCAGCAGTGGAGACGCGCGCCGCGCCCACGCGCAGCGCGCCTGCCGCAGCGCCGCCCGCGTCGCCACTCTCCGCCGTTGCGCCCGACTCCTGCACACAACACAGGCCACATCACACAGGGCTCCACGAGGCCCGGGTGCTCCGCAAGCGCGCCGACTACCTACATCGGTGTAGGGCGCGACGCGCAGCAGCGCCTGGTGCAACAGCGGCAGGTGTGGCGCCACGGCCAGCTCCACGCCGCGCAGACACTCCCCGTTCTCGTTTCTGCTCCTGCAAAGCGAGGACGGACGGTATCAGCGACCTGTACTTCACCGACTCACCAGATGATGATCACTTATACTGACGTGTGATGGTGCAGCAGCTGTAGCAGCAGCCTGGCGGCGTGGTGCAGCGCCTGCGGTCGGCGGCGCGGCGAGCTCGTGAACACGCTACAGAGCAGTGCGCGCACGGTGGGCGCAGCTCCCAGCGCGCCGCCCAGCTGCCAAGCCGTGCGCGACCGCCCGCAGGCGCTCTCCGCGGCGCAGCCTGTGGCCACCAGCTCGCAGAGCAGCGCCGCCGCGTTGTCGGCCGCCACGCTGGCCGTGCGCTCGGCCTGCGCGGCGGCGAGACAGGCGGGGGGCGGGGCCGGGGCCGGGTAGCAGTTCCGGTTCGGGGACTCGGAGCTGCCCTGCGCTGGTTCAGAGTTATCTGCGGTAATAACGATCGCTTTACAGATCACTCTTTAATAGTTTCCTCCGCGGGATTAATCTAAAACTAATATTTGCACACTTACTAACTCCAAAACTAGAGCATGAGTAATTAATTGAATACTACAGCAGCCAGAATGCATTAGGATGGCGTCTCTGCGCAGCGGGCCGCAGAGACGACACCGGGCGCCAGCGACGCAGGAAGTAGCGGGTTCGCTTCCAGGGCACGAGTTTGTCATTGTTTTATATAGATAGTTTTGTCATTGTTTTATATAAATGAAAGAATATATATTCGTAACAGACATTTGTGAAACAGTACTACAGGCAGGCAGGCCAGCAGTGGGCCGCGACGGACCGGCGGCTGTTCGTAACAGACATTTGTGAAACAGTAGTACAGGCAGGCCAGCAGTGGGCCGCGACGGACCGGCGGCTGTTCGTAACAGACATTTGTGAAACAGTAGTACAGGCAGGCCAGCAGTGGGCCGCGACGGACCGGCGGCTGTTCGTAACAGACATTTGTGAAACAGTAGTACAGGCAGGCCAGCAGTGGGCCGCGACGGACCGGCGGCTGTTCGTAACAGACATTTGTGAAACAGTACTACAGGCAGGCAGGCCAGCAGTGGGCCGCGACGGACCGGTGGCTGTTCGTAACAGACATTTGTGAAACAGTACTACAGGCAGGCAGGCCAGCAGTGGGCCGCGACGGACCGGCGGCTGTTCGTAACAGACATTTGTGAAACAGTAGTACAGGCAGGCCAGCAGTGGGCCGCGACGGACCGGCGGCTGTTCGTAACAGACATTTGTGAAACAGTAGTACAGGCAGGCCAGCAGTGGGCCGCGACGGACCGGCGGCTGTTCGTAACAGACATTTGTGAAACAGTACTACAGGCAGGCAGGCCAGCAGTGGGCCGCGACGGACCGGCGGCTGTTCGTAACAGACATTTGAGAAACAGTAGTACAGGCAGGCCAGCAGTGGGCCGCGACGGACCGGCGGCTGTTCGTAACAGACATTTGTGAAACAGTAGTACAGGCAGGCCAGCAGTGGGCCGCGACGGACCGGCGGCTGTTCGTAACAGACATTTGTGAAACAGTACTACAGGCAGGCAGGCCAGCAGTGGGCCGCGACGGACCGGCGGCTGTTCGTAACAGACATTTGTGAAACAGTAGTACAGGCAGGCCAGCAGTGGGCCGCGACGGACCGGCGGCTGTTCGTAACAGACATTTGTGAAACAGTAGTACAGGCAGGCCAGCAGTGGGCCGCGACGGACCGGCGGCTGTTCGTAACAGACATTTTGTGAAACAGTAGTGCAGGCAGGCCAGCAGTGGGCCGCGACGGACCGGCGGCTGTTCGTAACAGACAATTGTGAAACAGTAGTGCAGGCAGGCCAGCAGTGGGCCGCGACGGACCGGCGGCTGTTCGTAACAGACATTTGTGAAACAGTACTACAGGCAGGCCAGCAGTGGGCCGCGACGGACCGGCGGCTGTTCCGGGAGTCTCACTTACCATAGGAGTTGTTTAGCTGCATTCGTGCGTTATCATTGAACTCTTTCTCACTGGTCTCTCGCTGGCCCTTCTCGGGCGCGTCCGGCGGACAGGGCTCCGGCAGGCAGGGCTCTGGCGCGTACGAACCGCAGATGATGCCAATTAGGCTATCGATGAACTGGTGCTGCTCCAGCCACTGCAACAACAACGCCTCGGCTCAGACGCTGGACTTGCACTCATGGGCGTAGCCAGGTACGGGCAGGGGGAGCCGCTGCCCCCCCCCTAGAAGATGCAACTGATTAAATTTTATATATTAATAAACAAAATCTAATAATCTATTTATGCATAGTAATAATCTACTTATGTACAGTACACGGTTAAATTAATTAAGGTGAAGTAGGTCCCAAAACCCAGTTTTCGTCTGTACGGAAAGGCAAGATAACACAATTTTTTTTGATGATCTTCGAAAGTTTAGGGTATTTGTTAGTAAGTTATGGGAGTCGAAACACGATTGACTCAATTTGACTCGATAGAAAAAAATCGCAAAGTTTCCTCCAAATTTTTATTTTTACCTACTACGGAAAACCAGTTTCATTTGACATTGCCTCCCTTTCTCGCCTTCACCGCGCGGTGTTCGCTCGTCCTTGTCTCGAAAAAGCGAACCTACTTCGCCTCAAGCATTTAATTAATAAGCATATCATAAAGAAATACCGGCTCGCTCCGCTCGCTATTTATTTTGTTCACGATGGCTTTATAACAATTGCAACAAAAAACTGTACAAATACTGTACTTGTTCATATAGGTACTTAACTTAAATTGCCGATACCTACAGGCCAAAAAGGGCTCGTTTTCTTTGCCGTTATAACGGTTTGCTACTGTTTTGTGCCAATCCTATTTTAACTGGCTTAGGGCGTAGGACTTTCGATAACCAACACTCGTGAAAATTTTCGCGGCTCGCTTCACTCGCCGTTTAGTGTCTATATTGTCTTGTTCAAAGAAACGTTATTTTTTAATAAATAATCTTCAAAAATTTTCTATTAAATAATGATCGAGCTTCAAAGCAATGGTACCATTTGGTAATATTATGAAATTAGAATAGTCTATGGGATACAAAACAGATTACCTACGTACAAGACGTTTATTTATATTTATTATATAAGACCTATTAAAGACCTACTTACATAAAAGTGATCTATTTAAATAAAAGTTAACACTAAATTTGCAACAGTTCGCAATTTAATCCGCTGGTCGATAACAATTGTGTGCTTGTATCTCGTTTGTAGACATTTTAGTGAACAGTGCCAAATATATTTACAAAAATGCACAATTTCACGGCTTGTTCCGATTGCCTAATAGGCGCAATATAATGATAAAGTTTATAGCGTTGTCTGATTTGGTCCGAGACTCAAACCACACTGTATATATCACTTCTACAAATTTGCAAAAAAAGCGGCTCGCTCCACTCGCTGACGTCATTTAAGCCTTCTAGGCTGTGATTTGTGGTACTCAACGCTTGTTTGAGGTCAGTATACAAAACTCTGTAAAAAAATCTAACAGATCCATAAAATTTTCGCGGCTAGTTCCTCTTGCCAGAAATATCTTGTAGGTATGGTCCAGTGCTCGACTCCCACTAGAACTCACAAAAAAAGGAATTTTGTGGCTCGCTCCGCTCGCCAATGACACACGCTTGTTTTTCCATAATCCCGAACTTGACCCACCCATCTTAGATTTTCATAACAAAAAATACAGCAAAAATAAATAAAATAAATAAATAATGCTGGACAATTCACACAGCATTATCTAGCCCCAAGGTAAGCAGAGCTTGTGTTATGGGTACTAGATAACTGATATACGTAATATTATACATTACATAGATAGATATTTTTTATTATTTATTTATTTATTTATAAGGCAATACCAACAATACACAATAAACATAAAACATTACCATAACAATCATATTTTTTTTGTATAGAATGTGTGCTTCTAACAGGCATGCACAACATTTGCTAAAGGTGCACAAACAACAGCTAAAATTAATACCCTGAAGGGGTTACATAGGTAGAAAGGAAAGATAATATTAAACAATAAAAAAACTAAAAATACAAGTAGGTACTTAAACTTAAACTAAAAACATCTATGTACATAAGAGTTCCTCTGTGGATTGAGGGATATTATGAGCAACAGAAAAATGTTTCCTGAGTTTATTTTTAAAGATAGGCAATGAGTCCCCAAATGGATCAAGATCTGCTAATGTCTGTGATAATAAATTGTACTCATTACTGATTCTAGTAAAAGAGGCATTAAGACCAAGATTAGTTCTTGTGAAGGGAGTGCTGAATAATTTACTGATTGGTTTTCTGGGATACTTAAATGGAACCGTGAGTGCGATTCGGCTAATCAAGCTACTGTATCCACGATTCCCGTTCAATATTTTGTAAAGAAAAATAAGATCATTTATAGTACGGCGATTCTTATTATACGTATATCTTATTATATGTATAATCGTATATATATAATATACGATTATACATAGAAAACACCCAGACCAGCAAAAGTAGAGCAAAACACTGTTTTTTTCGCGGCTCGCTTCGCTCGCCGATAACTTGGAATGTTTTTTGGTTGGCTGTTCTACACCCCCCCTCTCCCAAATTAATTTCTGGCTACAGCCCTAGGTACATTCTTGGTTCTTCTTCGCCTGCCCCCCCTTTACAGAATCCTGGCTACGCCCTTGCTTGCACTAGCTTGAATACTAGAACATTGACTCTAACTGAATTCCATCTAGCTGAGGTGCCTCGAACAAGCTTCGAAGAGATCACTTCTCGCTTAAACATCCATTCTATTGCTCGAGCTAGCTCGATGCTCAAGTGATATTAGCCAATGAGTGGTCAGACTCAGAGTTATTTAATAATTTAGCATGTTTTGTATAAAACATAAACTGACAGAACTAATAAGTAACTTTCAATTCCTTAGTAATGGAAATGGGTTTTTAAGCAGGTACATAGTTTTGCCGTGTGGTGCCGGCCTATATGCCGTGTGGTGCCGGCCTATAGAACAGCAACCACCCCAACTCTTCCCGTGGGTGTCGTAGGAGGCGACTAAGAGACACAAACCGGGGGGTGGGCAGCAGCGCCCCCTGAAGAACAAATACACCACTAAACTGGGATCCCCAACCCGCATGCCCAGCGTAGGGATTATGGGCATTACCCCCCCCCCCAATGATACGACGCAACAAAAAATGGCCCCCAGTTCCCAGCCGCCTCGCTATTCTTGGCCATGCCAGCGGCCATGGTAACGGCGGGGCAAGGGGTGCTAGGAATCACCGGGCTACCTCAGGCTGCCACCAACAACTGACCCTGGCAACGTACAACGGACGCACACTGAGGCTTGACCACCATCTAGCGCAGTTGGAAGTGGAGTTAGAGAACATCAAATGGCATGTTCTGGGGTTATGTGAAGTCCGAAGAGAGGGGGAGGACACCATAACTCTAGACTCGGGCCATCTTCTCTACTTTCGCGAGGGTGATAAAACATCCCAGGGTGGCGTAGGTTTCCTCGTCAATAAGGCTCTCTCTAACAATGTCCGAGAAATCTCCAGTGTGTCGACCAGGGTAGCGTACCTGATCCTTCGGCTATCCGAACGGTATAGCATGAAGGTTATTCAGGTCTACGCACCGACCTCGGCACACTCGGATGATGAAGTGGAGGATATGTATGAAGATTGAAGACATATCCAAAGCCTTGCATAAGACCACTAAGGCCCACTTCAACGTTGTTATGGGGGACTTTAATGGCAAGGTGGGAACCCAGACTGGCAACGAATCCCGAATATGCCCGCATGGTTATGGAGTTAGGAATCACAGGGGGCAAATGCTTGTTAGCTTCCTTGAGAAAGAGGAGCTATTCTTAATGAACTCCTTCTTTAAGAAGCAGCCTCAAAGGAAGTGGACATGGCGAAGCCCCGACACTGTGACAAAAAATTAGATAGACTTCATCATGACGGATAGCAAGCACATATTCAGAGATATCTCAGTAATCAACAGGTTCAATACCGAATCTGATCACCGACTCCTCCGAGGCTCTCTGAATCCTGAACCAGAAGCTCGAGAGAAATCGTCTGATGAAGTCCACGCTCCGACCTAACCCAATCCAAATCATGGCGGGTACTGAGAAGTTTCAGCAGCTTCTCAGGAATAGATTTGTTGCCTTGGAACCCACTGATGACGCTGACGAGACCCTACACAATCTGGTCGAAACGTTGAGAGACGAGGGCATCAAGTTCTGCAAAATGCAGCGCACTGGCAGGAAGTCTTAACTCTCGGATGAGACTTTAGGGCTGATGACAAAAAGACGGGAAACTACCCAGGCGACTTCGTCACAGAGGTCAGACCTGAACAAGCGAATTGCGAAGATGGTACGGCGCGACCTTCGGAGCTCCAACACACGCCTCATTGAAGAGGCGTTAGAGCGAAACCGAGGGTCCAAAGTATACACTCAGCAGCTTGGCAGGAGCCACCTGACGAAGCTTAAAACGCACGATTTTATTTTATTTATTTATTAAACAAGACCATAACATTACAGATATTTCTAAATCGTTATGAACACTTCAAGAACACACAGAAACAACTACAAAAATAACGAAATTAAAAACAAGAAAAGACAAACATAAGAATAAAATAATAGAATTAGAACAAATAAAAAATCTTAAAAAACAAAATAATCTAAAACTTCAAAAACACAAACCAAAAATAGTTTTAACAGGATAACCATCATACAAGCTAAAAATAATAAAAGTAGATATAACTAAGACATTTACACGCGCTCACAAAACTCGAGGCACACTCTTTCAATCATCTCCCAGCCATCCGCAAACACATCAAACCGTATTGTCGAAGCCGGAGATCTTAGCCGAGATCAAGGATTTCTATGGCCGTTTATACACTGCACATGCCCCTCATGCCCAACGAAATGACCACGATTCTAGAGCCACCCTGACACGCCACGCCACTACACCGACGAACTGCCGGACATCAGTCAAGACGAGATCGTCTTAGCTCTGAGGCAGCTTAAAAATGGAAAAGCCCCCGGTGAAGACGGAATTTCATCAGAGCTTTTGAAAGCTGGAGGAACCCCTGTTTTACAGGAATTACAGAACCTCTTCAATGCCGTCCTTCACAGTGGGAGAACTCCAAAATAATAATAATAATAATAATAATCATTTATTTCAGACCATAGAAAAGTTACAGATCTTATTTAACTTATTCTACAGTCCATAGTAATATATACCTTAAAACTAACATACATAAAACATTAAAAACTTAACTAATGACACGTTTTTCTGTGATAACTGCGACGACGTGTAAATGACGCAATCAGAGTGTCAGCTGGCGACGGTGCACGGCGGTGTCTCTTTTCAGGCGGCCAGTGAACCGTCGGAACTTGACACCCATCGGCCAAAACTCTGCGCTTAAGTAGGTCGAGAGATGTTGAGTTGGAACTCTGACCATAAATGAATTGAAACTCACATTATGGCGAGAGTCCAGCTTCTCGACGCGCATCGAGAGTCCCGTTTTCCGTTTGATGTACTCCTCCACAGCTTTAGTCTCCACACAGTAGTAAACGCGTGAGACGTAGAGCTGGGTAGTTGGTACTTCAGTTCGAGAATAATTTAGCGCGCACGTTGCAATGGTTTCAATGTTACCAATGATTGTGAAAATTATCACGTGATGATTCCAGGTGCGTTTTACGCACATACATATTATACATATGTAATACCTCGAGCATCAACCTTTATAAACAAACGAAAGAATCATCTAAATCTATTAAGAATTGGCGAAGACATCACCAAAATTATAAATGTTATATAATTATAATGATTATTTTTTTTATTTTATTTTTTAAGCTTGACGGGTTAAATACTTATTGTATAAATTGACGGGTTAAATACCAACAAATAATAGTTAAAATTAAAAGTAGTATTTACATTTGAAACAATTGAGCTTTTGGGGGATAAGGTGGTATTTCCCCCAAATGGGAGCAGAGGTAGATCTCCTCTGACCGGGCTCTCCGGCCAACCCAGCTGGTTCACTTGCCCGGTGCTCTTTCGACCGACAGTTGATGTCGAATACTTGTTTATAGGTTGTTTGCAACTGAATCAAGCGTTTGCGCGATCTAGGAATTGTGCTCTTTTTGCACTCGAATATTTTCCAATTTTTGTCTTAACGACATCTAGCGATTATCGGTTGAAGCGCTTAGGTAGGTAGTTCACTAGCACTTTTTTGGTTGAGTGTACTAAAATTCACCCAAAGTAAAAGTGGTGTGAGTTGCAGAACGAAGAATACAGCTTTTTTACGATTCGTCAACTCATACAAGTTGGGACAAGTTAAATGGTGTGAGTTGACGAATGACTCAACTAGCTCTCCCCCGAAGTGTTCCCCCGCCTTGGCGGGGCGGGGGAGTTTAGTAATCGCGGACTAGTCACCCGCGATGAAGCTAAGAGGAACCTATGGGGCTGTGCCAACTCAGGCGGAGACATGGCCGGCCCCGCAGAGTGATTACGCTATTCTCAATGGATCAATGGATGGGCGACTGGGTTCGATTCCATCGATGGGACAAATAGAATTGCACTAAATTTTATGGCTGGATGGTCAATGTGAGTGAACACGGAGTGAACGAAGTGGATTCCCCATTTTACGTTTCGTTTTCGATTTTGCTTAGATATTGTCCTAAAACTGATGATTTAACAAATTTTAGAAAACGTCTTTTTTCTTCTCCAAGTACGTTAGGGGCTTCATAGTCTGTGTTGAAATAATAAATATTAAGGCTGAAACATTTTAATAGTTGGGTTGCCTAAGAAAATATAAGGGTACATTAAATAAAAATATCATGAAGGTTATGTTACTGTATTTGGAGTCAGAATTGCGGCAATGAAACGTTATCAAGAACATGCATCGGAACTGTCACTGTCATGGTAGAAGTTTTCAGTGAAATGTTGCCAGTTTAGCATATTTTCTTGCCCTTTTTCTTTTTGTTGATTTATTTATCTATTTTTTACGACTACCTACCTACCTACATTTCATTTTTTCTTAATGTGAATGTGAGCAATATCAACTTTTATAACATCATAATGAGGGGTTTGATTAGCATTTTAAAAAGAAAAAAATAGTTCCAAATAAATCGATAGGTGGCAGGGGGCGTCAACTGGAAATTAGAGTATGTCAATGTCAAATGAAAGAAAACAACCTTACGTCAAAATCGTTCTAGTTACTGTCAAAAGCATTCATCTCATTCATTCATGGGCTTCAATTTCGGCTGGGACTGGCAATCGTCTCAGTGACGGCTATTTTATTTACAATTGGATGGATGGGAGGCTCGAAGGCCATCCTACGGGCTTTCAAATGTCAAATTTGGATGGGGTATTTTACCGTAATCGATCTGCCGGGATGGACCGCTCTTTTAGGGCGTATTCTCGAGTTTTACGCCCGCTAAGCCACGCTATAATGACATGTGTGCAAAATCGTTTTACTAAGTACTCTTACTTAACGGTATTTCTTTACAATTTTTTTAATAAATCTATAGCTACTATTGAGACTGTGGGTTCAAACTATTAGGAGATCCAAGAAAGCAGTATCTTGAACCTAACATTATAAAATTTGTTGTTTTAATAATAGTTTAATAATATTTCTAGAAACAAACAGAATATCAGTTAGTTTAAATTAAAACCTTAGTCAAAACCAGCTGTTAGCATTGATGAACCAGAGTGGTAACCCAGATGGAACCCGACACATTGTTGTGGTATTTGTACCTGGGCACACAATGATAACAACCCGCGTCCTGTGCACCACATGTTTACGTTATTTAACCCAAATGCCTAGTATTATTTACCAGTACAGTATTGCCTATCGCGTGATGTTTGGTAGGTACTTATAGTAATTTAAAATTATAGACACCCGGCGTGTGTCGCGAACGATTCACATGTGATATGATAATAGTGTTACGAGCGCGGGTTCGGGTTTAATACAAAAATGCACTAATTAAAACAAACAATTTACTACAAATTTAACACAGAACTAACACAAACTGGACTTGAAAATTTCACTGGTCACACTAATCCTTAGATAGATAGATAGATAGATAGATAACACTTTATTGTATTTGTTATTGTTATTGTGGGCGGGAACTTTTAAGACGAGAGTTGCTGATGAACGCAATGAGAGAGAATGAGAGTTAGACAGGAATTCAAAGCTCTCCTTGAGATAAGATGGACTGTGAGGATAGAACAAGATACTGTACAAGAGAGATAGTATGTGAGTTGAGTATTCCTGCGAAGTCGGATGGGCAATCACTTGAGTTTAGCGCGATACTCGGATACGTGGTCATATTTGCGAAGGCCAAATATGAACCTGATGCTGAAATTTTGGAGGCGCTCAAGCTTATTTAGTTGATATTCAGTAGGGTCCGGATAGCAGGCGTCGGCAAGGATAGGGAGCAAAAGGGACTGGGCGAGTGTTACTTTAGTGGAAGTTGGAAGGAAATTGAGAAGTCGTCGCAGTGAGCCGGCCGATGCAAACATCCTTCGGCTGAGTTCAGCCAATTGCGGACCCCAGGACAACTCACTGTCTACGATCAGACCCAGGTTTTTTTACAGTTATTATAACACCATCAAAGGAGATATTTGATAGGAGATAGGGATTTCACATCAATTTTAGCAATCCTTATACAGGGTTATTGGTAAATTAGTAACACTACGTGAACTGCAGTATAGTCCTTCGCTCCGAGTTATCACTTTGATCGCACTGTATCGTAGTTAAAACACAACTAACTCCGTGCCGGCAGTCAGCTACCTTTTATACTCCGAAGAACTCTCTCGAACGTTCTCGTCCATTGCTGTCTATCTCTAAAGGACTCATCTCTGTCACGCACTTTCCCGTATGTTCTGAGTATAGGTATCTCTTTCTAGTAGTGCTCTCTTTTACTCCAATTGAAAATTTCGCAATATACTGAAATATTCTTCAAAGGCCTATAAGGGGTATTGAAAAAGCCTGAACACGGGTTTTCAGGATATTGCGTCATCGGATAGAGGGTGGCCTGAAACGGACTGAAAACATGTTTCTGGCGCCTGAAAACGACGGCAACATGGGTGAATTTTTGATTTTCCACTATGTGATAGAGCTGCTCCTGAAACGGTCCGAAATGACTTTTCAGCCTGCTGAAAACGCTTTTAAAGCACTGAAATTTTCGTCTGAAGTTTGTGGTCTAATCTACCGGCGTAACAATACAACGACTATGATGTACTTGAACAAAGGCTGTCTCCTGGCTAACCCATATAGACTAGCCAGCATCATCATCATCAGCCCATATAGTCCATAGCTGGACATAGGCCTCCCCTAATGAGCGCCATAGCGCCCTGTCTTCAGCTTGCCGCATCCAGCATCTGCCAGCAGTCTTTCGCAAATCGTCATCCCATCTGGTCGGAGGGCGTCCTACACTACCTTTGCCGAGTCGCAGTCTCCGTTTTTACCCCAGCGGTAGTCGGTTCTTCTCGAGATATTGCCAGCCCACTGCCACTTCAGCTTGCTGATCCCTTGAGATATGTCGATAACCTTGGTTCTCTATCGTATGTATTCGTTGCGAATCCTATCCTTCAGAGAAACTCCAGAATATCTCTCCATAGCTCGCTGGGCGACTTTGAACTGGTGGACCACCCCTACCGTGAGTGTCCACGTCTCAGCTCAGTAGGTCATGATGAGTAGGACGCACTGATTGAAAACTTACGTTTTCAAGCATTGCGGTATGGATGACGAGAAGACTCGACGTAGTTTTCCAAACGCTGCCCAACCTAGATGGATCCTCCTCTTGGCCTCCTTCTCGAAATTGTTTTTACCCAACTGCAGAATCTGCCCAAGGTAATTGTACTGGGCCACATCTTCACTTTCCATCAGGTAAGATTGTGGTCAAACTAAGGTCTATAAGACCCAAGACCGATGCGTCGTCGTGAGGCTGAACCTAGGCCGCCCAGCATCCGGTTAAGCTCCTCCAGCGACTCCGCCAATAAGACTATGTCATCACATCACTTATCATCAAATCGCAGATGTGAGATGTAATCGCCGTTTATGTTGATGCCCTTTCCTTTCCAGTCCAGCGTCTTAAACACATCTTCCAACGCGCTTGTGAACAGTTTCGGTGATGTAACATCCCCCTGTCTCACTTCTCTGCGCAGTTGGATGGGTTTTGACTGCTGGCCCTGTACTTGGACACTCATAGTGGCGGCATCATAAAAACATCTCAGTACCTCAATATAACGATAATCTACTTGGCATCGCTGTAAGGATTCCAGAACAGCCCAGGTTTCGAGTTTCGGACAGAGTCAAAGGCCTTTTCATAGTCCACAAAGGCCAGACACAGGGGCTGATTATACTCTTCGGACTTCTGTATAATCTGCCTCACTATGTGTATGTGATCTATCGTGCCATATCCTACGCGAGACCCGGCCTGTTCCAGTGGCTGGAACTCGTCGAGTCTCCTGGCGAGACGATTCGTTACCACTCGTGAGAAAAGCCGTGGCTCAGGATTGTAATGGGCCTGTAATTTTTAAGGAGGGTTTTGTTGCCCTTCTTAAAAAAGAGCACCACCAAACTCCCGCCACATGCCTTTGGAGTTTTCCCACTGTGAAGGACGGCATTGAAGTGGTTCTATAATTCCTTTAAATCAGGGGTTTCTTCGGCTTTCAAAAGCTCTGATGACTGACTGACTTCCGTTCCTTTTCGACACGAAACGCACACTATCCGACAGGGTCAAATACCTAGGTATAACCCTCTGGACAATAAAATGAACTGGGCAACTCATCTGGAAAACAAGGTAAATAAGGCCACCATCTCATTCTGGCAGTGCCACCGAATGATAGGTAGAACATGGGGTCTCAGCCATCGAGTTAGAATACTATAGACTCCCAATCTCTAACTGACAGCACTCAAAAAATGTCCGAGCGCCGTTCTACATACCTATACATTTGTTGTTATATAGCTCACAATGACATTTACGCGAATTAAGACGTTATCTTGGTTGAATAATGTTCAATGTCGCTTGTACGCAATGTCATAATAATGCAACGAAGACATACCGAAGATTTCCGAAGATGACCGACGGCCATGCGCGTACGAACAGGGAACAGGGCGAGTGGAGACGCTATTTGTACTAAATAATATTATAGGTCGTATTTGTGAAATCATTATATGTGTGAGTTTATAATGTACCTAAGAGGACTCCGAAACTACACATCTGATTAAAAAAATATGTTAACCAATATTTAGAATGAATCTAGGTTTCAGGATGGACATAGGCTATAATTATATTATTTAGCCAGGAGGAGCCGGGGCGGGGCAGCTAGTCACACTTATAATTTGTGAAGATAGCTTATACTCTGGACTAACAGGTAGGCACCTACTTGCTACTTGCCTACAGCTAGGTACCTACTTTTTATCCCGGAAAACACGGGGGTGCAAATAATTTTAAATAAAACACGAGTTTTATTAGGTACTATTTAAAAAAAAAACTTAAAAAAAAAACTATTTTTAAAAGAAAGTGGTTGGAGCAAACAACCGACCCCTTACATGGCTTGTAGTTTAATTCATTTCGAGCTTTTGATAATATGACTGTCCATTCAGAGCACCTTACAGGGTTTCGAGGAAAACTAAAAACAAGGCATACAAAATATTGTAATTTACACTATAAAATTATACAACGCAATCGACTCATCTACTTTTTGTTCGGAAAAAATAAAGCATTTATCAACATGGTAATATTATTAAGTATAATAATTAATTTAAAATTCGTAAAAATATAAAGTATCAATGAACTCCACAGTTTTGTCGTTGGAACACAGTGTGCTCGTCACAAGCTCACGCGAGACTTTGTTTCTCTTTTACTCTCACATATTTGTTTAACGTGTGAAAGAGATACGCCTACGAAGTGCCAAGGTCAAGCTTTGAGCATTTTATTTTGCAGAAAAAATTTAAAATTATTGAAATTAACATAAAAATACGTACTGTGGATACATAAATTCATAAAATTGTTATGATACTTACTTAAAATACGAAACACCATCCTTTTTTTTGCACGTAGTTGCTGTTATTTGGGCAGGAAATCACCGAACACTTTGGCATCGCGAACGTTGTACGAGGACTGCGGTCGCCGAACAACTAAACAAAAACTCTGCACGTAGCGTAAGTTGTGCAGAGTTTTGGCGCGGACATTTTATTTCTGTGATTGTTACTCTATAGTATTCTAACTCGATGGTCTCAGCCCTAAGATTACCCTAAGGCTTTATAACACCGTAATCAGACCCTCGCTGACATACGGTGCCCTAGTCTGGTGGCCGAGAACGAATCAAAGTACTACCATAAATAAACTACAAAAGTTCCAGAGAGTAGCCTGTGTATCGACTATAGGGTGCATGAGAACTGCTCCTACGGCAGCTCTCGAAGCCCTAATAGGCCTTACACCATTGCACTTACACGTGCAACAAGAGGCAGCCGCAGCTGCTTACAGACTCTGGGCTTTACATTTATGGGAACATGACACTAGAGCACAACACACCCACATCATAGACGAGTACGCAAGGAGCAACCCTATGCTACTCTCACTCTGTGATAGGGTACCCAAAACATACATACAATCTAAAAGGTCACTATACGAATGCACGAAGAGCCAAGTGATAGCACAAATATACGAGAAGTACGCATACACAGACGGCTATAAGACGGATACGGCTCTAAAATGAATACAGGTACAGGGGCGGAAACGTTGTCAGAAAATCTTAACGTCCACAAATCAACAGCACTGGATGCCTATAACTCCATCTTCCAGGCGGAATGTGTGGGTATAATCCAGGCTGCGACCGCAGTACTACGAAGAAAGGTAACTGACCAAAATATCAGGATCCTCTTGGACAGCGCGGCAGTACTACAGGCTCTGAACAGAGAGAACACAACTCGGGACTGACCTTACAGTGCCACCACCTGCTAGAACAAGTAAGCAAGTCCAATAGAGTTACTCTACAATATATAAATACTAACTAAAAAATATAAATACTACTCTACAATAGATAAAAGGACACAGTGGATCCAGAGGTAACGACGGAGCTGATGCACTGGCGAGGAGAGGTTCAGAATCGCAACCAAAAGGGCCCGAACCAATAATCCCCCTACCATTCAGTCAAGTCCGCTCATGGATCCGGCAACGAACAGTCAAACAACCCCAAGACTACTGGGCAAGTATCCCGGACTGCAGGCAGTCGAAGGAGGCCTTTCCGGTTTTAAACCCGATATTCTCCCGAAAACTCCTCAATCTGAAACGTGACAAATTACGGCAAATCGTCGGTATTGTCACAGGACACTGCATGCTAAACAAACACCTTTTTAAATTGGGTATCACGGACATGAATGCTGAGGAGACGGCCGCGCATGAGCTTGTAGGTAGAGTGCGATGGCGTCGGATCTCCAAAACTGCAACACCTTGGTACACCGAGGACGCCTGGGGAGGCATGCACCGGCGTCAGCGAGCTGCTGGCTTTCCTAGAGGACATCGGGTGGTTAGAGTAGCAGTCCCCCCCCCACACGACACGCAAAAAGGGCCCACCTGCGGCTTAGTTGCGGAAAACAGTCCAGGAACAAGTAAGTTGCGATTTGAAAGCATGTTGTTGTGATTCGGCCCATAAAACCATGGAGCTATGTCCAAAGGATAGATGATTGTTCCCTGGTAAACTTTACCTCCATGATGGGTTTGTTGAAGAGGTCATCGAGTCGGATGAGGTACTTGAAGGTGTCGGCGATGGCCGAGGTGGAGATGTGCCGCAGCAGGTTGGGCAGGAAGTCGCGTCTGGACTTGAAGAAGTCCAGCACTCGGAGACACACGATGTGGTACAGGTACCAGTCCTGAGAAAAATTACGTCTTTACTTCCTTGTCAAAATAGAAATATTGACGCGCTCGTTCGCTTGTGAGTACCTAGTTACGTCTTTACTTCCTTGTCAAAATAGAAATATTGACGCGCTCGTTCGCTTGTGAGTATTTCAGTATTTCAGTATTTATTTATTCACCATTCCGTTACATAACATAACATAGGCAAGTCAAAATAACAATGTTTGATAAAAAATAAACAAAAAATATAAAAACAAAAGCTCACACAATTTCATCAAATTCTTAAAATATTATTAACTATTATTAAACTGTTGATTTAATACTACTACTATAACTACGTATTTTAAATTTCCTGCAGATCAGAAAATGAACATGACATAAATTCATCAATGTGGTAAAAAGGGTTATGTTCAAAGAAAGTTTTAAGTTTTTGTTTAAATTGATTCAGAGGGAGCTTAGTTACTTCTAATGGCAATTTGTTATACATTTTAAGTTTTATCCATATTCCTAGCTTTTTAGTTTTTACAAGTCTTATGTTTGGTATATTTAGTTTTTCTTTATTTCGTGTATTATAACTGTGCATTTGCATTCTTGTGGGTAAGTCGTCTTTCTTTCCATGTATCTCAATAAGAGAGTAATATATATACAATGAGATTACTGTTAACCTAGTTACGTCTTTACTTCCTTGTCAAAATATAAATATTGACGCGCACGTTCGCTTGCGAGTACCTAGTTAGTTAAACTGCTTGACTGCCATTTATGCAGCTCTTTCACATATTTTTTTTTTCTTTAATTTTTCGAGAGCTGCGTAAATGGCAAATGTGTTTGGAAAATATCACGAGGGGCCCTCGTTGATTTGTTCACTGGTCGCGCGAGTTCTAACCGGACACACGGGACATTTTAATCAAAATCCTTAATTCTCCCAAAAAACTATATATAATATATAATACCAGTGTACGTCGCCAGTCAGGTAGGTAGATATTTCACGCATTTCTTTACTCTTTTTTTGTGTCGGTAGCTTCGTGACGACAACCTACACGCTAACCTAGGCTTGATATTTTTAGAAAAAATCTTTGTGAAATCAGAATTTTTCTTTTGAGCTTAGTTGTAATTAATATAATATAGATTAGCTACCTGCTTTGGACTTCTTTCAAGCAGCATCTCAACAGTTTTACTAAAATAGGAAGCCAGCAGGGGGTTCAGCGGTGGATCCTTGTTGATGAAGTCACAGAGTCTGTTCATCTGCGCGGTGTCCAGCGTCAGGCGGTCGCTCAGCGTGGAGAGGTGGCTTGTCAGCACCTCGCACGCGATGCTGGCGTGCCGGTACTGCTGCGACAGTTCCACATTCTTGGGAGGCTCCTCTGTTATGAGGGTTACGAGCTCTGCTAGAATGTCGGGCCGTGTGAGGCTGGAGGAGATAGATAAGAACATGGTTTGTAGTCTTACAGAATTTATTGTCGTAATACGAATATAGACTTGACTTGACTTCTTTATTTTTGGCAATATGTGTCTTCGCCGCGGCAATACTAAGAGCAAGAAGGACATGATGCCAATTTGTTTGACTTGACTTTAGTTCTTTGTTTTTTGCAATATGTGTCTGGTTTGTCACTTTTCTGCCAGTGTCTAGTTCAAGGAAATTTCATAGTCATGGAATGGAAGCCAGTTTAAAATAATAATAAGACCGGTAAAACATGAAATACACCGATTTTACCATTGAACAAAAATCTCTATTCTTAAATAAGATGAAAATAAACATTATAATAAGTAATAATGAGGCTTTACTACGTAAAGAAATAAAGCAGTTATTTACAATTTTATCTTATTTACATCAATAAATTTACAAAGAAGAAATTATTGGAGGGTAAAACGTAAGGGAAAGTAAACATTTCATGGATATGGGACGCGGAATATCAAGAGAGGGAGTAAGTCATATAAAGAACATTGAAGAAAGGGACAGTTAAAAAATATGTGATCCACGTTACCTTAATCTAATCCACATTGTTTGAGCCGGCTCAAACAAATTGTGTGAAACACACGTGAAACACATGACAAAAAATGACATCTGTGTCACGTGACACACAGGACATTTGTTGTAATTTTTGACATTTGCTGTCACTTTGACGTACCTTATGATGCCGAAGTTCGTGGGACGAATGGGATACTAATATTTATATTATTAGATGTCCGGTTTGCCCAACCAATATGCATCAATGACAATTGGTAGGGTGAATGAAATATAATTTTAAATTCGACCTATTCAAATCCCATTCGCCCTACTAGTGGGGCAAAGCTGGTGGGTCTAACGAGACATCACCAATCAGAAAGCCGCTGTCTTGTTATGTGTAGCTAAAGTAAAAATGCAGTCTGCATTGGAAAGAGAGAGCTGGAGGAAATTGCACCAACAAGAGTAAGGCTCTTCAATTTACAATAATAATAATTAATTTATGATGATTTAAACTCAAATCAAATTGTTTTAAATTTTGATAGTAATTTATCAAAATTTAAAACAATTTGTTTTCTTTGAGTTCATTACTATTTTATTGATTCAAATCTGTATACCATTGTATATATCATTTTGAATTTAATGAAATTAAAGAGAAATTATGATGACGACCGGGAATTGAATAGATCCACAGTTTCACAAAATTGTTTATTTAATGAACAAAAACTATTAGCCAACATGATTAAATTGTTTATTTAATGAACAAAAACTATTAGCCAACATGATTAAATTGTTTATTTAATGAAAAAAACTATTAGCCAACATGATTAAATTGTTTATTTAATGAACAAAAACTATTAGCCAACATCATTAAATTGTTTATTTAATGAACAAAAACTATTAGCCAACATGATTAAAATGTTTATTTAATGAACAAAAACTATTAGCCAACATGATTAAATTGTTTATTTAATGAACAAAAACTATTAGCCAACATGATTAAATTGTTTATTTAATGAACAAAAACTATTAGCCAACATGATTAAAATGTTTATTTAATGAACAAAAACTATTAGCCAACATCATTAAATTGTTTATTTAATGAACAAAAACTATTAGCCAACATGATTAAAATGTTTATTTAATGAACAAAAACTATTAGCCAACATGATTAAAATGTTTATTTAATGAACAAAAACTATTAGCCAACATCATTAAATTGTTTATTTAATGAACAAAAACTATTAGCCAACATGATTAAAATATTTATTTAATGAACAAAAACTATTAGCCAACATGATTAAATTGTTTATTTAATGAACAAAAACTATTAGCCAACATGATTAAAATGTTTATTTAATGAACAAAAACTATTAGCCAACATGATTAAATTGTTTATTTAATGAACAAAAACTATTAGCCAACATGATTAAAATGTTTATTTAATGAACAAAAACTATTAGCCAACATGATTAAAATGTTTATTTAATGAACAAAAACTATTAGCCAACATGATTAAATTGTTTATTTAATGAACAAAAACTATTAGCCAACATGATTAAAAAGTTTATTTAATGAACAAAAACTATTAGCCAACATGATTAAATTGTTTATTTAATGAACAAAAACTATTAGCCAACATCATTAAATTGTTTATTTAATGAACAAAAACTATTAGCCAACATGATTAAAATGTTTATTTAATGAACAAAAACTATTAGCCAACATCATTAAATTGTTTATTTAATGAACAAAAACTATTAGCCAACATGATTAAATTGTTTATTTAATGAACAAAAACTATTAGCCAACATCATTAAATTGTTTATTTAATGAACAAAAACTATTAGCCAACATGATTAAAATGTTTATTTAATGAACAAAAACTATTAGCCAACATTATTAAATTGTTTATTTAATGAACAAAAACTATTGGCCAACATCATTAAATTGTTTATTTAATGAACAAAAACTATTAGCCATCATCATTTAATTGTTTATTTAATGAACAAAAACTATTAGCCAACATCATTAAATTGTTTATTTAATGAACAAAAACTATTAGCCAACATGATTAAAATGTTTATTTAATGAACAAAAACTATTAGCCAACATCATTAAATTGTTGATTTAATGAACAAAAGCTATTAGCCAACATGATTAAATTGTTTATTTAATGAACAAAAACTATTAGCCAACATCATTAAATTGTTTATTTAGTGAACAAAAACTATTAGCCAACATGATTAAAATGTTTATTTAATGAACAAAAACTATTAGCCAACATCATTAAATTGTTTATTTAATGAACAAAAACTATTAGCCAACATGATTAAAATATTTATTTAATGAACAAAAACTATTAGCCAACATGATTAAATTGTTTATTTAATGAACAAAAACTATTAGCCAACATGATTAAAATGTTTATTTAATGAACAAAAACTATTAGCCAACATGATTAAATTGATTATTTAATGAACAAAAACTATTAGCCAACATGATTAAAATGTTTATTTAATGAACAAAAACTATTAGCCAACATGATTAAAATGTTTATTTAATGAACAAAAACTATTAGCCAACATGATTAAATTCAACTCATGGAGATGATTTCACATAATCTATTATCAACTGAAATCGATCCACAATTAATGTATTATTCTCATGGAGATCTTTCATGGAGGGTCTCTAATATAACTTCACTTTAAATGCTCATAATGGCTAAGAGCCAAGTCATGCATGCAACTCTTGGCTGCTATCAGCATACCAAGTTATTTTAAATGCTTTTTACAAAGGGTTTTCATTACACTCTTGTCCAATTTTAAAATTGACTAAATATAAAAAGAAAGATTTAGAAGAAACCCTAAAAATATGGGTACACTGGGTCTAAGCGAACGTATCTTATTTGTTCACCAATTTTAGAGCTTGTACTTAGAGTAGCATCGTGTCTGAAAATCTGGGACTAACACAATTTAAAAAAGCCAGGATTTTCACAATTTAGTCATGTTCGTCCATCTTTATGTTTAAATGTATACTAAATCCCAAAAGGTTCAATTGTTCAACATTTTTTTGCAAAGCAATCCTTTGTATTAATCCTGTATCAAATCAAATGGGTCAGGCCATCAGATTTGTAAGGTATGGTCACAGTTTGTGAATACGGGCCTGTTGGGATATGAGTTCCACTTACAATTGTATCAAAGCTTTGTTATCTGCCTTGCACTCCTGAAGGATATCATCTGCTTCCAGTACAGAGGCTAAAGTTACATTCTGAAACCAATATAATAGGCCACATCAGATCACAAATTCACTTGAATTGTGGTTTGTTTACAAACATTTCACATGGAGTTTGGCTAGAGTATAGGTGATCATGTCGCTTCAGATAACTGTAGGCAAGCATGTACACTACACATACATTGAAAAATAACAGCGAAAATACCCGAGTCAGTCTCTCATAACCATGAATATTTGAACGGATACGCACCTCTTCCTTGAGGAGGAAATTAAGCTCCCTCACGGCTATAAAATTCCCACTCCAAAACATAATTAAAATTAACAATTGAAACTGTTGTAACTAATCTAAATCCATAGAAAAATTCGTATTTTTATAAAATTTTATAGTTCGACAATGAGTGCTACGATCCGTTTTCTTTCACTGATTTGACAGTTTGTTGACAATTTGAGAACGGTGCTGCCAGCTATGTATTAGTAGAATGTGAGGTTTGTGGTAGAAAATGATTTTAAATGTCTAATATTTTATCGACATTTGGAGCTGGCCTAATTATTGTAAATATTGTACGTTCTATATGCTCTAAGGTAAATACTGTCAGGCGTGGAGTTTATCCGTGGTTGTAGCAATGAAAATAAATAAAACGTCAAGTGCGAGTTTGACTCGCGCATCAAGGTTCCGTACAAACTTTTACTCTTCAGCAAAGAAATCAACACAGACAAATAGTGCACAATAGTTTTCTAATTTGATAACGATTATGACGTAACTTAATTAGTCCCGCCCGAGACGGGGTTTACGGGGGCAATATAGTTCGAGGGACTTAATAAGTTACGTCATAAAGTTACTTCCAACCCTAGGGTAACAATGTAAAATGTAAATTTAACGTACCTAATATTTTCTATGAATAAACCACAAAATTACGGTTTTTTTTCCTTTACTTGTGCTATAAAAGACATTGCTTCTAGCCAAATTTCATGGTTCTAGGTCAACGGAAAGTACCCTACAGGTTTTTGTTTCTTGGCGAGATTAGAAAATTATTTTTTGTGTGAATAAACTACAAATTTACTGTTTTCGGATTTTTCCCTTTACTTGTGCTATAATATCTTGCTTGTCGCCAAATTTCATGGTCAACGGGAAGAACCCTATAGGTTTTTGCTCCATAGCGAGATTCGAAAATTATTTTTTCTGTGAATAAACTACAAATTTACGGTTTTCGGATTTTTTACTTTACTTGTGCTGTGAGACCTTGCTTCTTGCCAAATTTCATGATTCTAGGTCAACGGGAAGTACCCTATAGGTTTTGTGTGCATGTGATTCCTTTGGAACATTAAAAAATAGACATAAACAGCTGTAACTTTTGATGGCAATGATTTAGAAGTTTAATTTATATTGCGGCTCCAAAAGGTTACGAGCCTGCGTACATGTGTATAATATCAACTCGATAACTCCACGCGTTTCTGAGTTAAAAAATGGTTGACAGACGGACAACAAAGTGATCCTTTAAGGGTTCCTTTTAAGGTGCGGACCCCAAAAAAGAGATCCCGCTCGGTACAGACTTTAGATCAATATACTCATTCAAATTATTGTTGAATGATGTTATGTTTTATAAAAGGAGATTTCGCCTCAGAGATTTTCGCTATAGTTTGACTCGACTTCTTTGTTTTTGGCAATATCGCTATAGTTTGTATAATAGGATGATAACCTTATTTTTTCTGTTCCGTGATGATAACTTTGACAGCTCTAAGTAGGGATGGGGTAGTGTATAATCGTTAATGAATAATTAATGTATTCGATTTTCTATTATCGTTCCCATAGAATTTGGAATCGGTAGTGACATGGTAGGTATGTTTTATTGATAAATAGTAAATTACAAAAACATTTTTTTTTTATTGTTTTAGGTAAGTAGTTAGGTAAAAATAATTTTATTTAAAGGTACATATTTGTATATTTAACAGTAAAGCCCTCTGCACATTTTCATTCGGCAATCAACCTATTCAGTAGAATACACGCAAGTCCAGAACGTTGTTGCGGTAGGGTCCTTAAGCGAAATTAAACGAAAAAAATAAAAATCACTATTTTTTAATTCATTTAGAGGTGCAAATTGTAGTACTACTAATGTAAATTCGATTTATTCGATTCATTTTTGTCTTAGTCGGTTGTGCGGTATTCTTGCAAGGCGCTTCACTACGGTAAGTAGGTAGGCGGTACTCGTCTATGTGCTACGATATATATTTAGAGGTATTCTTGTCAACTCTTGTTTATTAAAAAAATACGTTACAACATAGGCGTGAGTTGTCAAAATTTAGTAAAGCCTCATTATCCTCTCGACGGTCATACGTCATGATTCAAAATAAACATTTTCGGTGTTTTGGTGCTGGCCGGCGTTTTTTGGCAATTTTCCCTTTCCTTTAACTTTACATGAACATCAGGTAGGTATTTCTAACCAATTTCAGATTATTTACATGCTAAGTGGTAGGAAATTTCATGGAGAATTTTAATATATATACATTTAGGTAGGTAATCTCCATTATCATGGAGAAATCTGCGAAAGAACCCCAACACTCCCACCCGGCGCGCGGAACGCGAAAACGTCCCGCCACCCAGCCGACCGTCAACTGCTTTATCGCGCGCGCGGCGCCCGACCATCGAGAGGTTATTACTTATTTTATTATCGGTTTATTTTTTATTTATTTTTTCCCCTTATTTTAAGAATAGAGAATTTTGTTCATTGGTAAAATCTCAATGGTGTATTTTTTCATGTTTTGTTATCCGGTCATTATTATTATATTAAGAGTATTAAACCCGCCTCCATTCCATGACTATGAAATTTCCTTGAACTAGACACTGGCAGAAAACTGACAAACCAGACACATATTGCCAAAAATAAGGAAGTCAAGTCATCTTAAATTAGACAAACTATAGTTAAGAGGTTGGCATTGCTCGGCGCGCATTTGTGAAAAGGTTAAGATGAAGTGGAACCCAAAACCCAGGTTTTGTCTATACGAAAAATCCACGTTAAGGCAAGAAAACACAATTTTTTCAATCTTTTTTGATGATTTTCGAAAGTTTTGGATTTTAGTTAGTGCGTTATATAAGTCGAAACACGATTGACTCAACTTAACTCGATAAAAAATCGCAAAGTTTCCTCTAAATTTTCATTTTTACTACGGAAAACCAGTTTCGTTTGCTAGTTATTTAACATATTTTAATGAAATGTCGTCTAAAAACTACTTGACTAAACACTTAGTTAAGAGCAACATAGTTTTATTTTTTTGCGAAAGAGTATTATTTTAGATCAATATCAAATTTATAAATAAAACGTCAAGTGCGAGTTAGACTCGCACATCAAGGGTTCCGTACAAACTCCTACTCTTTAGCAAAGAAATCAATCCAGACGAATAAGGCACAATAATTTTCTGATTTGATAACGATTATGACGTAACTTATTTAGTTCCTCGAATTATTTGCGTCTCGAGACTAAATAAGTTACGTCCAACCCTAGTGTAACAATGTACTATTTTGTATGACTATACCACAAATTTACGGTTTTCTGATTTTTTCATCTACTTGTGCTATAAGACCTTGCTTCTTGCCAAATTTCATGGTTCTAGGTGAACGGAAAGTAGTACCTTTAGGTTTTTGGTCCATGACGAGATTCGAAAATTATTTTTTCTGTGAATAAACTACAAATTTACGGTTCTCGGATTTTTCGCTTTACTTGTGTTATAAGACCTTGCTTCTCACCAATTTTCATGGTTCTAGGTTAACTGGAAGTACCCTATAGGTTTTGTGTGCATGTGATTCGCGTGGAACATTAAACAAGATCCGTCAAGTGCGAGTGTAACTCGCGCGCCGAGGGTTTCAAACAGGACAATAAATTTTCCGTCTTTTTTCGAATGGCAATATTTTGAAAAGTACGAAACCTACAGCAATTTCGAAAACTGTTTTAAAATGTTCAAAACAATGCCCTTCATTTGATAAACCAATAGGTAGATAGCCCCCTTTCGATAAAAAATATCGCCCTTTTCGACCATTCTCATTGTTTTTTTTTTTTCAAAAATGGTCATTTTTCTATATTTTCCTGTAAAATATAGATCCCTATCTACAAACGCCTAATACATTGTACATGGATCGGTCATCAATCTTCGGAGATAGGAAGGGGAGAATGGTAAAATTTTATACTTTTTTTAAAATATTTCAAAAAGTATGAATCTTACAGAAAAAGCTTTAGTCATGTCCAATAGCAAGGTTACGCCGAGAGCTTTATTATTTAATCCTTCCCAAACAGTATTTAGTAGTTTAAATATAGCTAATGTAGTGTTTTTGTTTTTTTGAAAGCCAAATTGGTTTGGGTCTAGAATATTATTTTTTTCTATGAATGACATTAATCGGTTATAAATAAATTTCTCAAATATTTTTGAGAAGCTTGGTAATAGGGCATAGGTCTATAATTGCCCATATCCGCTTTTGAGCCTTTTTTATGAAGTGGCTTTATCAAGGCTTTTTTATGATCGTCAGGAAAAATACCAGTTTCAAGAGTCAGATTAATTATGTAAACTAATGGATCTACTATGTAGTTTATGCCTGCTTTAATTACTTGTATTGGAATATTGTCGTGTCCAGAGCTTTGTTTATTTTTTAACTGTCTTACTATCCTTATTATTTCAGTAGCGTCTACAGGGGCCATGAATATAGTATTGCAACAATATTGAGAGTTAGGCCTGGTTTGATCACTATATTTATTTACATTTTTTATGAAGTATGTATTGATCATTGAAGCAATTTTTTGAGGGTTATGTACCTCTTTATTTCCAATTTTTATGTTAGTTATATTTGTTTTTATAGTATTGTTAGGCTGTGTATAGTTTTTTACTATTCCCCAGATAGCTTTTGTTTTATTTGTACTATTTTTGATGTATTTTATATTTGTAAGTTTCTTTGAAGCCCTAATTACTTTTTTCATTGTCATCGAATATTTTGTGTATTTATCTAAGTTTACCTGATTTTTATTTAGTAAGCACTCAATATATTTTTTCCTTTTATTTTTACTAGAAATTTTTATACCTTTGGTTTTCCAATTTGATTTGTTTTTAAAAGTAATCGTTTTTCTCTCAACTGGTATGCAAAGGTCAAATATAAGGCCGAATAGGTCGATAAATGTATTGTATGCTAGATTGGGATCTGTATAGTGGTAGACTGAATTAAAATTTAATTGAGATAAGTATTTTAAAAATATTGTTAAATGTGTGTCTATTTTGCGTAATGTAGTAAACCAGTATTTCTCAATAAAACTAAGAGATGTTGAAACTTTAATAACTTGGGCAGTGTGGTCAGAAATACCTAAATTTATAACTTTTGCATTAAATTGCTTAATGTTTGTTAAGATGTTGTCAATGCAAGTTTGAGAAGTTAATGTAATTCTAGTTGCCTCTTTGATAGTTGGTTGCATGTTAAATAAGTTTAGTGTATTTAAGAAAGTTTCAGTTTTTTTTATCTTTAACTAATAAATTAATGTTGAAATCACCTAACAAAATTTATTATTATATTATTTTTGGGAATTTTTAATTTAAGTAGTAAATTTTCTAATGTGGTTATAAAGAGCTGAAAATTGCTGTCAGGCGTTCTATATATGCATATTATTGTGTAGTTTATTTCAGGCACATGAGCTTTAGTTATGGCTTTAGTTAGGTCTGGCAGCTGTATGTTAAGACTGGGAGGTTACAGGTATTGTAAAGCTTTCTTTTGAAATAAGTACATGTTCATTTCCTTGTTTTTCATGATTTTCCTGAAAGACCAGTATCGTTTCCACGCGTTGACTGTCCTCACTTCCAGTTCCTTGGACATTAAGTCAGTTAGTGATATTATTTGGCCTAGATAAGTATACTCATTTACGTAATCGATATTGCTGTTGTTTATGCTTATTGGACCCTGTGTGTCATTTGTAATCATTTTTGTTTTTTCTGTGTTCATGGTGAGTCCCGCCTTCCGGCTCGCGTTGTCAAGTTCGCTTAGCATTTGTTGGATTTCTTCTTTAGTTGAAGCGAAGATTATGAGGTCATCTGCAAGTCTCAAATGAGTTAATTTTTCACCCGAAGTTGTCCTATTCTAGATGACGGAAGATTTCTTGAAGAACGGCTGAAAACAGTACAAGATACCTTTGCGAAGGTATCTTGCACTGCGGAACCCTAAATATTAAATATAATGGCGGTTCATGATGCTTTGTAGTTTTGGTCCATGCCGTTATAAAACTAGTGTAAGTACCTAGGTACCTACTTATAATGGTTTTGTAACAGATTTCAAAATGCTAACAGCAATTGTGTTGATCAATTATTCAATAAGTAAATGTTTTTAAATAATTGTTAAAAAGCATTTTTCGAGGGGGGCGTTTAAATTTTAATATAAAACATTATACCTACATTACACGAAAAATACAGAATCCCCATAACTACACACCTTGAAAAGTAACAGAAAGAAATAAAATCATTACAAGAAATACTTATACAAATTGAAAACTTACCTTAGATCTTTTCTATTTCTTTTTAGGGTTTCAAACATCGGTTTTGAAACCCTTATGGTCTCGCTCTGTCCGTCCCGCTCTTTCTTGAATATCTCAGTAACTACTGCAGCTATTAACTTGAAATTTAAAATAATGGTACATTTTGTGCGCACATCTCAAGAAACTCATTTCAAGAAAAAAATATATAAATAAATGAAAAATGAAAATGAATAATTTCAGTACAAATTTTGATGTTGAAATTTCAAAAGAGACCTAGGAAGGCAAATGGGTATCAAAATCAAATGAAAGGTATCGTTTTGTAAATTTCAAAACACTTTTTAAAATTTCTGTAAGTTTCATACTTTTTGAAATATTTAAAAAAAAGTCGAAAAATTGACCATTCCCCCCCCCCTATCTCCGAAGATTGCATACCGATCCATATACAATGTATTAGGCGTTTGTAGAAATCGATCTATATTTTACAGGAAAAATATAGAGAAGTCTGTAATAATAATAGTTTTTGAAAAATGGTCAAAAAGGGGGGGATTTTTTTTTCAAAAGGGGGGGTACCTCCCCATGTGGGGTATCAAATGAAAGGTATCGTTTTGACCATTTCAAAACACTTTTTGAAATTTCTGTAAGTTTCATACTTTATAAAATATTTCAGAAAATTGATTGTCCAAATAATTGGCAAATGTTTGAAACCCTCGGAGCGCGAGTTACACTCGCACTTGGCGGATCTTGTTTACATTTGTCAAACTAATAAACTCTACTAACTACTGATCTGATTTCACTTGTAACAGACTTGCGGAGCGCGTTATAATCCTGATTGGTTCTGTAAGGGACTTTTAGAGAAGCCTAATAAGCGTAATTCGCACTCGTCCAGTGCACTATAGGCAAGTTTCAAGTGCAAATGCACTTATAAAATGGGCCCTTTTGCGGACTTGATGGTTCTAGGATAATTATAAAACCACTTTTTGCTTGTTGGGATGCCACTTAATGTTCTCTAACTCCAACTTCCAACTGCGCTAGATGTTGGTCAAGCCTCAGAGTGCGTCCGTTGTACGTTGCCGGGGTCAGTTGTTGGTGGCAGCCTGATGTAGCCCGGTGATTCTTAGCATCCCCTGCCCCGCCGTTACCATGGCCGTTACCATGGCCAGGAATAGCGAGGCGGCCGGGAACTGGGGGCCATTTATGTTTCCTTGCATCATTGGGGGGTAATGCCCATAATCCCCACGCTGGGCATGCGGGTTGGGGATCGCAGTTCAGCGGTCGAATTGTTTTACAGGTGACGCTGCTGCCCACCCCCCGGTTTGTGTCCCTTAGTAGCCTCCTACGACACCCACACGGGAAGAGTTGGGGTGGTTACTATTCTATAGGCCGGCACCACACGGCACGAGTTAACTATTCACAGATTTTTAATTACCTATAATAGAAAGCTAAAGCCACTTGAATTAATAAACATCTTAAAATATTGTTATAGGAACCAGATCAACAGCGTCAGGTGGGGGGAAATAATGTCGAATCCTTATCGGCTGGAGTGCGGAGTAAGACACGGGGGGCTAAGCTCGCCTTCTCTTTTTAACTTATATTTGAATGCGTTGATCGGGGGGCTGAGCAGCCAGCACATTGGATGCCATATTGACAACGTATGTGTAAACAATTTAAGGCTTGACCGTGAAGAACTATGACTGTCAGATTGCACGTCAATTTTACCAAAAGTAGTCGACAGAGGGCACTTATTTTTACGTAGACTTATGCAAAGTTTATCTTTTGTAGAAGATTTAAACTTCTTTTGTTTTGGTTGCTGGCACAATCACATGGTACTAATTTTATTACTAACTAACATTTGCCTGCGGCTTTGCTATTTTGTAGGTACATAAATAAGTCTATATCTTGCCCACGCATAACGGCGAAAGTACATACTGAATGAACTCAAATAAAACTTACAGGAGCGCACCGTGAGTTTGTGGGGCCCTGGCTTATATTACTTAAGGGCCTAGCAGGTCACAGCCAAAGGCTTTGCGGAGATCATTCTTCGGTTTTTAGTGACCAGTTGGGTTATAATTTAAGATTATTCGTGGGGTTTGAAGAAGTCGATAGTCAAGAATAAAACAACAAGCCAGGAGTGTTAACGGCGGAGAATTTTTTTTTTTGGTTTAAATACGCACCGACAAATATGGAAGAACGGTGTCTAGGGACTTATAAAGGGTGTCCCGAAACTCAAAGGCAAGCCGAAAACGGGAGACATTACGACTCAGAAGAAATAAAAATTCAAGGTCCATCTCGTCCAATGGCTAATAAGCTTTTTACTGAAAATCAGAAAATCGCTCCCCGGCGGCGCCAAACTTTTCAAACTGAAAAAAAAGTCCAATGCGATAGGCTGACATATCGCAGTTATCCTTGATTTCAAAAAAGTATATTTAGTAGGTAATACGTTTTGGGCACGCCAAACAGTTGAATTTGTGAAGTCAGAGGTCAGGAAAATGCCGGCTGTAGGTTCACGGGGTACACGAGTCAGCCAGCACGAGGGAAGGATCGCACATACCTTTATTCGGCACTCCTCCAGGTTCAAATGACACTCCAGACACTCACGGCGCGCGCGCACAACATTCGGCACAGACTGGGACGCTATAGGCTCCCTAGGGAGATGCGGGGTGAATTATTGTTTGCGGTGGCTTCAGCGCGATTCGGTTGCCAAAGTAAGACTTCCGCCATTTTGACTGTCAAAACGGCTAGTGTTGGTCCGAGCGTCTCGTTCACTCGTAGCGCTATCTATGTGCGAAGGAAGGGGATAAGGAATATGGATTTGAACTTCACAAATGGTTCACGCTTACAAAGGATTAACTAAATGTTGAATATACGCGCAACCATTCCCCCGGGCTAGAAGGGACCCCTTCTAAACAAGACGACAAAGAGTACGATGCGGGTGTACCGCTACAAGTTAAGACGCAGGCGGTTGCTGCTACAGACGCGGTTGTTAACAAAGATGTAGTTGTTACTAAGGATGTAGCTGCGATTGACGATGCGGGCTCTACGAAAGATGCGGATATTGCTAAAGACGCGGATGCTACTAAGATTGTAGCTGCGATTAAAGATGCGGGCATTACGAAAGATGCGGTTGGGACTAAGGATTCAGTCACTCTTAAAGATGCGGACGGTGCTAATAACGTTATTCGAATGAATGTTGCTACCGCGGTTACAACTAAAGACGCGTGTGCTACTAAATATGCGGGCGATACTAAAGACAAGTTTCTACCAAAGGTGCGGGTGCTACTAAATATGCGGGCGCTACTAAGGATGCGGTAGATACTAAATATGCGGGTGATACGAGATACGAAAGTTCTACTAAAGATGCGGGTGCTACTAAATATGCGGATGATACTAAGAATGCGGGTGTTACTAGATACGCGGGCGCTACTAAAGAAGTAGTAACTAGTAAATATGCGGGTAATGCGAGAAACGAAAGGTCTACTAAATATGCGGGTGCTACGAAATATGCGGTCTACTAAATATGCGGGTGTTACTAGATACGCGGGCGCTACTAAGGAAGTAGTAACTAGTAAATATGCGGGTGATTCGAGAGACGAAAGGTCTACTAAATATGCGGGTGCTACGAAATATGCGGGTGTTACGAAATATGCGAGTGGTACTCGATATGCGGGCGATACTAACGAACTAAGATGCGGTAGAAACTATTGATTAGAGATCGGACAGTGCCGAACAACTGGACGCAGATATGACCCAGCAGCCGTCCGAACACGAACTATGCGTGTGACGCCATTTGAACCCGGAAACACTTCGTCCACTACACCTAGAGGTCCGTGAAGCGGGGAGAATTTTAGGTTAAAAGGATCACAACGGTTCCTACAGTAATAGGAAATGCGGGCGAGTTCCACTTGCGGTGCGATTAGCTTAGTGAATCTACTTATGTGAATTATATAACGAAGCAGCCTTGAGCACGACGAAAAGCGGTTTGAAAGCGATATCAATAGCGGTTCTTGAGGCGGTTCAGCGACCAACAGCAAGTGTTTCCCTTCTTCAGGAACCTCCGAAACAGTAGAAGTGTTAAATGCCGCTATGGGCCAATGCGAAACATCTAAGTGGGCCCAAGGAGGGCCATGGAACCACAGCGGGAATTCAGTAATCTGTGAAGGCGTAAGGCCACGAGACAAACAATTAGCGGGATTGTCGATGTCGGGCACATGGTACAAATTTTGCGGCGATAAATAATTTCGAATTTCAGTTGGTCGATTGACAAATGTTTGCCAACGATGCGGAGAAGAATGTACCCAACAGAGTGCGACGTTTGAGTCGGAGAATGCGAAAATGTTTCTAATGGCGATGCGGGTTTGGTACGAGGAAACAATAACCTTTATGAGGTGTGCTAGAGCGAGAATGGCGAGCGCAAAGCGAGCTAGACTTTCGACTATTAGACGTAAGATCTCAAAGACGACAATTTGTTGAATGTTAGGGCATGAGTCACCTTCGACTATAGTGATCTGTTTTATTGTGCGGAGTGCATGAAAGGGACTTGAGCGAAGCCCAAACACAACGTGGTTGAATTCTAAACCCTGGATAGGTTCATGCGGGGAAAATCTATACAAAATGCGCAGAAAGCGACGATCAGATTCTCTAACTCCAATAGCGAGAAACATTTGTCGAATATCTGATGAAAGTACGATCGAAAACAAGCGAAAGTTTACTATGATATCGAAAAGATTCCCCTGTAGGTTCTGTCCATTGAAAGGAGGTGATACTACATAGCGACCGTCATCATCACGAGAGGTCGTACGAGTATAAATCTCCTCACACAAACGATCATCTGGACTAAGTACCGGCGTCGGGATGTCTACCTCTTCCAATTCCCAAAACTTACGGACGACAGAGTCCAAAGTGGGCGAGGTGCAGCAGTAAGAGAGCGATTGGTAGCTACCTACTTGGGTAGGAGCGCTACCAGTGACCACATAGCCAAGGACTGTCTCCAAGGCCAGCGGGGAATGAAGCGAAGAGCTTCCTTGAACCTTGCGGTGTAGTAGTAGATGCGGGAAAATCGAAGCGCCTATAAGTATTTCAATCGAACCCGGTATGGAGTAGGTATCATCTGCCAAAGGCAGATTTTCGAAGTTACTCAAGTCGGAGTTTTCGACCGAAACCGCGGGCAAACACTCTGTTATTTTGTCTACTACCAGCGACTCCATATCGTAATGAATGCGGCGATCCAAGCGGGAGAAGAATCTAATGTTTACTGAACCTTGAATCGACTTACTAGAACCTCCTATTCCCTTTACTACGGCAGTAGGGCTCTGTTTTAGGTTCAATCCTAAGCGGTTACAACAATCGGCAGTAATAAAATTACTTTGCGAAGCGCTATCTAATAAAGCACGCTCGGTAACTTCGTTACCGTAAGAATCGACGATAATAATGCGAGCGGTAGGTAGCACAATAGTGCGATGCGAAGTGCCACTATCTGCTGATAACGCGCACAGTGACACGTTATCACTATGCGAAGAGCGAGCGGGAGGCACGCACGCGTCGTTTGAGGCGTGCGGCTGCGACGACGAAGCGAGCGACGGCAGCTGTGGTGCCGTGTGTGTACTATTCTGTGGTTTATTACCAAAACACAACAATGTATGATGCCGAGAGTTGCACTTCTTGCATCTAGACTTGGAAGCACAGTTAGCGACGCGATGTCTGTGGCTTAGGCAGTTCAGACATAACTGGTTTGTCTTAACAAATGCAAAGCGTGCGTGCTCGTCTAAATTATGAAAAGCCTGGCATTTATAAATAAAATCATGTTGTTTATCGCACAATGAGCATAGCGAAGAGCTTGAATCAGCACAAGCTGTCGTATTGACATAATATGTTTGCGTAGTTGTACCATGGGGCTTGCGCTTATAAGCATCTTGTTTTGATTGTGCGGGCGAAGTGCGTTGCAAGCTTTTGACGTGATCTCGCAAGAAGGCTGTCAAACTATCGAATGTTGGTATCTTGTTACCAAGTTGCTCGAACTCGAATGAACGCGCAGTTTCTACATCTAATTTCTTAAGTGCGATGTATAAGAAAACGAAATCGGCGAGATTATCTATTCCAAGATGTTTCAATGCAGTGACTGAAGTCGAAAACTTGTCCAGGAATAATTCCAAGTTAGAAGCGGAACTCGTTGAAATTTGTTTTAGATCAAATATTTGGTCTAAGTACGAGACGCCCATGACGCGCCTGTCCTCGTATCGAAAATAAGTGTGTAGTTATCAGCCACCAAATTTAGGCCTGCGCACGCTGATCGGGCACGGCCGGTCAATTTACCAAGTAGGTAGTACAATTTCTCTGAATCGGTCAGAGAAGCGTTATTGTGTACTGAATTTCGAAAGCTAGCGTAAAACAGAGGCCAATCTTTAAAATCACCATCAAAGTTAGGGATTTCTATGGGCGGCAGTCTAGGTGACCTATGTTGTGTTGCAGCTGCTGTAGAGGGTTTGACATCCCTGTCGACAGACTGCAGCTTTCTAGCAGCGCGGCGTACACAACCTAACAGGTCCTCAAATGATGACAATACCTGAAAGTTGAATGCGGTCTCGGGATCGAGTTTCAGTTCTAGTGCGTTTATTTTATCTACTATGTTCTCGAAGTCGCAGTGTAACTTGTCAACAACTTCGTAATCACAAAGGAACGATTCCTCGTCCGTGGGAGAACCTTTGTCTAATTTCCTTGCGCGATCGCATATACTTTGCATACGGGCAAAGATTCGATCTCTCTTAGCGAGGAATAGCTTAAGCTGCGATTCTGCGGTGGATTCCACTGGAGGTGCCATGTTGAAGAAGTTGGATAGATAAACAGCTACTTACAAACAAGCAATGTATGAACGCGGCGGCGCAGCGGTAAGTAATGACTAATGAATAAGTGACCAAACTATGCAGTGTAGCACAGCTGATTTACCTAATGCATGCGTATGGCTAATAATTGTTTACAAATGCGAGCGGTTTAATTTAGATGTATAACGAAACGACCAACAACAAGCTGGGAATAAAACAAGTATTTCAATGAGCGGGTTGTGTTGTCTGTGGTGAGTGCGAACGGGAAAACAAATAAAAATGTTACAAAGCGGGTTGGTTCTACTAAGATCGAGTGGGTTTATCAAGATTTTCGACCTACCTACAATCGGAATAAAATAAGTTCACACCTGCTAAATGTAATGGGCGAACTTGCTACAAATGAATAGATTATGTATAAGCGTTGCGGTAATTAGTTAGCATATAGCTGACTGCGTATGTGTCATAGCTACGTACCAGTTGCTAAATTGTGTTCCGTTGTACTGTCGAGTTACGAAAAGCCTTTGAATACAAAGAAATAGTAAGCGATTCAAATAATCTTGTGTAGTAAAGCGAGTTTTATACAAAGAATGTCTATGGGTAAGGTACGTGTACGTGCCACGACGTACCTATCTATGTAGTAAGTAGGTACCAAAATGCGAAAAACGTCGAAATAAGCGGATGTGAGTCTAAGCAGAGATGCTTGGTAATACGTAGGTTACCTAAAGCGTGCCTACATATTGTAAATGCAAACGAACGCGGAAGCTAAGCGGGGTTGACTAAATATTACGACTAAATAGGTTCAATGTTCCTATTTGAGTTTATAATTTATATGCGATGCGATGCGGTGAGGCGAAATATTATAGGAATAATCGCCTTTGGAACGAAACGAATGCAAGCGAACGACCAAAGATGGCGGCCTAGCCGTGTGCCGTGCGAGATTTTACGAGAATGGTTTGGGCGCAGATTCAACTATTTAACGTGATATACATGCAAATAGGTATATCCGGCTCGAAGGACCAGACAATGGGCACGCCAAACAGTTGAATTTGTGAAGTCAGAGGTCAGGAAAATGCCGGCTGTAGGTTCACGGGGTACACGAGTCAGCCAGCACGAGGGAAGGATCGCACATACCTTTATTCGGCACTCCTCCAGGTTCAAATGACACTCCAGACACTCACGGCGCGCGCGCACAACATTCGGCACAGACTGGGACGCTATAGGCTCCCTAGGGAGATGCGGGGTGAATTATTGTTTGCGGTGGCTTCAGCGCGATTCGGTTGCCAAAGTAAGACTTCCGCCATTTTGACTGTCAAAACGGCTAGTGTTGGTCCGAGCGTCTCGTTCACTCGTAGCGCTATCTATGTATGTGCGAAGGAAGGGGATAAGGAATATGGATTTGAACTTCACAAATGGTTCACGCTTACAAAGGATTAACTAAATGTTGAATATACGCGCAACCACGTTTTACCTTCACAAATTATCATCATCATCATCAGCCTATACCAGTCCACTGTTGCATAGGCCTCCCCTAATGAGCGCCATAGCTCCCTGTCTTCAGCTTGCCACATCCAGCATCTGCCAGCAGTCTTTCGCAAATCGTCATCCCACCTGGTAGGAGGGCGTCCTTTACTACGTTTTCCGAGTCGCGGTCTCCACTCAAGAACACGTCGTTTACCCCAGCGGTTGTCGGTTCTTCTTGAAATATATCCAGCCCACTGCCACTTCAGCTTAAATTAAATAGCTTTAGCTTTAAATTATCATAATTTTGTTTAAAAACGTGATAATATATTTATTTTGAGTTTCGAGAGTCAAAATAATGCCAAAATCTAGAAAAAGGTGTATTTTTAAACACTTTGTTTAAATGTAACGAACGTAAATGATCAGATTAAAAAAATACGATAAGTAAGGAAAAATCCTGTAGGAGCCGAGTAATGGAATAGAATTTATCTATATATTATATCATATAATCTATATAAATAAAATAGAACAGAAAACTGGGTGAAATATCAAGAGATCTCTGAAACTGCAAGAGATATGAAGCTGAATTTTACACGGAGTTTCCTTTTAGTACGTAGGCTAAGAAAGGATTTTTGGAAATTTACTTGAAGGAATGTTAAAAAAGTTTTAAAATCGTAAAGGATTGGTTGTAAAACTTTGGCGTTGATAGTTTACATGGAAACCAACACATAAGGCATTATTAAAGTCCTCGCGAATGAAATTGCTGGCTGGTCAGTGGTCAGTAATATATAAAGAGGAAAAATTTGTTTGTTTGTTTGTTTGAACAGAATAGGCTCCAAAATTACTGGGCCGATTTAAGAAATCTTTCACTATTAAAATGCTACATTATCCCTGACGAACATAGGCAAAAGAATATACCCGTGCGAAGCCGGAGCGGACGCCTAGTATGAAAATTAACTGATTTGTTAAAATAAAAAACCCACATAAGTTCTTTACGAATTACAGAGCCAGACTAATATGTTATTTGAGTAATCGTTTAGATTTTCTATTTCTTGCTTAAATTTTGAACAATTCAATAAATCCCGCCGATAATTATAGACCAGCGCTCAAAGATCTACTTATGAGCTTCTACCATGCTTCTACCTATTTCATTACTACGGGAATTTACAAAAAAATCATTGGCTAGTTTGTGGTACCTAACGTAAGCTTCGTCTGTCATAGATTGATTTTTTATAGTTCAGGCAGAGATGCGTAGTTGTCTTGCTGGATACAAGTGCCTAAGTGCCTATTGTCTAATTGTCTATAGGTACTATACAAAATAAAAGTATAGATGTATTTAAAGAATCTTATGGTAGGTATCACCAACGGACCAACGGTTTTTTTATTTGTTAATTCCTTTATAATAAAAATTAAAAAAAAATTAAAATAAATGGTGGCGCTCGGGTAATGCCTTAATCAAATGATAAAAAGAAAGTATTTACATTCAAGTATTATCTTAATTTGACTTGGATGGATGACCGCGTACTGTATACGGCTTTTTTTATTTTTAGATAAAAAAAATGGAATCCTTTTGCGAAATAGTTACCTATGTTTGTAACGAATACTTACATCCGACAGAGAACCAAAGTTATTGACATAGCTCTAAGAATTAGCAAGCTGAAATGGCAGTGGGCCGGCCATATCTCGCGAAGAACTAACAACCGCTAGGATAAACGTGTTCTTGGATGGAGATCATGTCTCGGTAAACGTAGTGTAGGACGTCTTCCGATCAGGTGGTATGACGACCCATGAGACTGCAGGCGGATGCTGGATAAGTCATGCTGAAGACATAGCGCTAATGGTGCTCATTACTGGCCTATGACTAGTAGTGGTCTAACATAGGCTGATGATGATGTATTGTATTAGCTAACTCAGTCACCTAGTAAGTACCCAACATCTTAAGTACCTAATACAGATATTATAATACTAGTCTACATCTGGACCATGTTTAATTATTCAGTAATATTTATTTATTTTCATTTAACTACTACCATTCCATTCTACCAAATTGATAACTCTGTCAATGAATAAAAATACTGCAAAATCCTTGTAACGTAGGCGCAATCCATTATATCTTCTATTACAATGACAAATGAACTATTGAACCCGCAAAACAAAAGTTGTCGAAAATCGTAAGGCGTGCCCAGCTGTCATCGCGAAAAAAGTAACATGACCTCGCGTCCGTCCATGGATGGAGGCGGCTAGCCCCCGACTGACGTTAGTGGAAACGATATTGAGTTATATACAAAGGGATATTTGATCAATAGGGTTGAATTTAGCGTGGCAAAATATTAACTACGTTCCAATTACATCGCAAAACGCCTTACAAAAATAAGTTTTTTGGGATTTATTATTATTGTATTAAATTCTACAAAAATTACGAATGTTTATTAGAAAGATATGATGTAGAAGTAGCGGTTCCTGTGTATTTTCTTTTTCATCTGGAGTTATTATATTTTGTGTAAAGGCTCAAACGCGCTGCTATTTATAATCGTTTTTCTCCAGTGATTTATTATAAAACTACACAAAATAATGAAAAAAAGAGGTAGTAAAGATAGTTATTAGTTATTTGTTTATATAATGTGGTATTTTTCATCACTTAAATCGTATGCACTTTAGAGCAAAAAGAAAAACGGTAAAAGCTGTTCGTTCAAGTAAGGCATCACTGACAAGGCTTAAGTTATATGCTGACGATATGGTGTTGCCATCGACATTATACCCAGGGTGTTGCTGAGCGCCTCGGTCAGTGGGCTGAGAAAGCTGATTCAAACGTGCGAAGAATACGCCTGCGGTCACGGGCTGGGCTGGTGTATAATAGTCGTAAGAGTCAGTTCATGGTCTTTGAGGTCGGTACGAAGCGATACGTTTGAACGGTAATGTCTTAGAGAGGGTATACTCTTTCAAATACTAAGGGCACATAGTCTCTACCGACCTCAA
The DNA here is from genome assembly GCA_946478455.1 of Eupithecia vulgata. Taxonomy (NCBI): domain Eukaryota; kingdom Metazoa; phylum Arthropoda; class Insecta; order Lepidoptera; family Geometridae; genus Eupithecia; species Eupithecia vulgata. The sequence continues at coordinate 649,891 of OX297869.1, read as the reverse complement.
GGACAATGATAACATAGAGCGGGAGCGGAGGGCGCTGTCGGTGCGGGCGAATATGATAGCTAGAAGGTTTGCACAAGGCTCGGTGGGGGTAAAACTCACGTTATTTCGAGCCTACTGTACATCCCTGCACACGTGCAGCCTGTGGGCGAAATATTCGCTTGCAACGTACAGCGCAATCCGCGTCCAGTATAATAATGCGCTTAGGGGTTGTTGGGGCTCCCCCGTTACTGCAGCGCCTCGGGGATGTTCGCGGCGGCGCGCATAGATAGTTTCCACACTACCATGCGCAAGCGCGCCGCATCCCTGGTGTGCAGGTTGCGGGGGAGCGCTAAACTCGTCCTAGCCAGTTCCCTCGTCCCTGGTCCTAGCCATGATAGCGTCCAGAGTGGACTGGACTGTGCCTACACGAGGCACTGTTGTGAACGCCATCTGTCCGCATACACTGTTAGTTTGTAAGTTTAATTTGTACGTTTTTCTTATGAGTCGTGTTGCTTGAAATAAATGTTTTTTATTAAAGCAACTAGATATTGGAATGTTCATTTCCTGACATAGATTTCTCCATGCATCTTCACTTTGCCCAGAATCTCAGTAGGTACCTATGTACCTACTTATATTATATATAAATAATAATATTTATCAGAGGTTTTGCGCGGAATTGTTACTACCTAAATATTTTCATCTTTATATTTTTTAATAATGTAGGTACCTAGTATACTTTTCATCACAGACGTTAGATTTCATGTTGTTTTTAATTGGTACTCTGAAGTATAGACCAGGGTAGAAGCCTTGAAAAATAATAAAAAGTGAAAAAAAATAATAGTAGGATGAAACCCATTAGAAAAGGAGGGGAATATTATAAAAATGAAAGGAAAAATAATTTACGGGCGATCTGAGGTCGGGAAGGGGATGGGGGTGAGTTTTTAAGGGTAAAAAATGGTTTTTCTCGATTTCCGGCAAAACTAAAAGTCGTATCGAAAAAAATCAAATGGCAAAGTTGTAGGTAATAAAAAGATCTAAAACTTTTGTATATACACTTTTTTCACATAACCTCAAAATTTATGTGAAAAATCCAAAAAACCAAGTTTTTGGTTTTTTATTTTTATCTTTTACAAAAATTTTTTTTTTTTAACGAAATTTGGTGAAAACTTACCTTTTTATGTCCCAAATAGGCTGTAATTTATTTGATTAAAAATATTTATTTTTTTACCTTATTTTGAATTAATATCAAAAAAACACCCTAATTTTCAATCGAAAATTCACCCGTCAAAATATCAGCTTTTTTCAAAAAGTTGGTATGGTTTCTGTTCGTTGAAATCTCTACTTTCCGATGGTGAAAAAAAAAATATATGTTACTACAGTAAATCTTCTCAGAAAATGCAAAAAATAAAAAAAAACTTGAATTCGAAAAATTGACTTTGACAACTTCGATGAATAAAAGCTGATGTCAAAGTCTCAAATTTTTTGTATTTATTGTCGATTCTTTTCTTGCTGGATACCACTAAACGATTCAAAGCTGCTTTTTTTATTGCATACACTTGCTTATCATCTGCCTTATTGCAGATGATACAAACAGATTCATCCATACTGATAATCTGAAAAGACAAAATCGAATTAATAATGCCTTCACTATTTTATCGTGAATAAACTTCCATGAAAAAAAAAATATTGAAGAAATAAATGTCAAAATGTATAAAAAATATATTAAAAATGTATTAAATATATATGGAAATCGGCCAAAAGTTTGTTATTAAAAATACATTTACGATATATATTTTATAGATTTTAAATATATATTTTTTATGTACTTTGAAATATATATTTTTTTCATGGGATTAACTAAATTTGTTTGTTCAAAATTAAGGAGATTATTATTTTTTTATCTTGTACTAAAATATCATTTAATTTCAATCTTTAGGTTATGTTACGTTAAGCATACTATTTTTTAAAGAAAATATTACGATTTTTATGTTTGAGTTGATTGATACAGATAAAAATAGAGATAGTATTTACCTTCCTATGCAGATTCGAAAAGTTTTTTTGTTTTTTTAAGTTTAAGTCGGGTTTTCAAAAAATTATCTGAGCGTCTGGTCGAAGCGACGCGTGACCCGAGAGCTGGTGAGTATCTGGCACAGCGCATCAGCATTGCTATACAGCGGGGCAATGCAGCCAGTGTCTTAGGCACGCTTCCAAGTGGTATTGATATGGATCAGTTGAGCTACCTGTAGATTGTTTGCAACAGTTTGCAGATAGCTTAATTGTTTCTATTGTAACTACTAGTTTTAATTTAAATTTGTTATTTGATTGTTATTTTTTAAGTAAACTTGTCACAATTATCTTCAAGAAACTTAGCGTGCACGTGTATTTTTATAAACGATGTTGTATACTGTACTGTATTTCGAATACTGGTTAGGCTAACGGTTGTAACAGCTGCTACGAAATATATAGTATACTATATATAGTATATCTACTCAGGTATACAGTCGTGGTCAACTAATTAGGGACTTTCAAGATAGTGAAGAGCAATAACCGGTTATGTACATATAAATATAAAACCATATTGATTTCTCAGCACCTATTATTTGCATAATTTGTTCCGATTATTATGCTATAAATGGCTGTAAATAAAAGAATAAATAAATAGAAAAAAGTATTTAATATCAAAGGTTGAACATGTATTCAATTTTAAGGTATAATTCTGTAGCTGGACATTTAATTAAGGACAGTAAACTATAATGAAAAATAGAGTTAAACAAAACTAATAATCTGCAGTATTATAATATCTTTAACAGCTCCATTTTATTGCGTGTAAAATCAGTACCCAGTAGCAAAACCTTTGTTAGTAATTACCGCTTGACACCGATGTGGCATAGACATTATCAGTTTCTGGCATGTTTCGACAGGAATGTTTGCCCATGCCTCACAAAAAGCTTCATTAAGTTCATCTAAAGTTGTGGTACGATAAGTGGCAACTTTTTTCTTGATTTCGTGCCAAAGGTGCTCGATTGGGTTAAGGTCCGGGCTATTTGCTGGCCAATCTAGCACCGATACTGACTGACTGGTAAGAAACGACTTGACTGAACGGGCGGTATGTTTCGGGTCGTTATCATGCTGAAACGTCCATATAATAGGGAGATGCTCCTCAGCATAGGGAAGCATCGTTTCCTCCAATATTGCCTTGTATTGATGTTGGTCTAAGTTACCCTGAACTTTCCTCACAGGTCCCACTCCACGTCCAGAAAATGAACCCCACATTTTAATGTTTCCACCGCCATGTTTCACCTGCTTTTTTGTGAATCTTGGATTCATTTCCGCTTTTACTGGACGCCGTACGTATTGCCTTCCATCTGAAGAAATCAAATTAACCTTGGTCTCGTCAGAGAATAATACATGTTGCCATTGGGCGTAGGTCCAATGTCCATATTTACGTGCAAACGCCAAACGAGCATTTCTATGTTCTTTCTTCAACAACGGTACTTTGCGAGCCACTCTTCCGAACAACCCTGCTTCTACCAGACGTCGTCGAACGGTCCTCGCTGAGACACCAGCTCTTTCGTCTGTCCCAAATACTTCGTGTTTAATTACAATAGAGCCTAGAAACGGATCTTTCTTAGCTAACCTGGTTATCATTCTATCTTCTTGCGGAGTTGTTTTTCTCGATCTTTTTGTTTTGGGCACATTTAAAGTTGTGTTATTGCGTCTGACATGTTGCACTGCATTGTATACCATAGTTTTTGAACAATTTAAATGTTCTGCTATCCTTCGGTATGGCCAACCATGCTCGACAACAAACTTCATGATAATTTTTCGTAGTGTTGGATCGCAACTTTTATTTTTGCCCATTTTTCTTCAAAATATTTTTCAAAACTTAAAATAAAAATCGGGATTGCCGCCAAAACTACCACGAAACAATAAGAGAAGAAGTAAAAAAGTATTGAGATTCAAACTTTGAAAATAGAACGCAATATCTCAGTGTCCCTAATTAAATGGCCAGCCAGCAATATTTGAACAAATAGCACTATGATAATCTATCAGCTATACTGTAAAGAGGTTTAATGTTTAAGAAGTTGTTATTGTTTGTATAATCGGGCACATCAATGACTAATTATACTTACATGTAAAAGATGTGGAATATTTTTAAGACTCGTTGAAAAAAATAAAAAAAAATCACAATTTGGCCTAACTAGAGATTGTCCCTAATTAGTTGACCACGACTGTATATAATTTATCTTTAAATAGTTATAAATAGGCATCTACGCATATAATTTAAAGAAGATTCGACAACTTTCTCCAAATATTGTAGATGTCTTATTAAATATTAATTTTATTAACTTATTTGTTTGTTAATTATAGTAGTATATTTTTATTTGCAATTTTTTTGTTATCAATGTCACATGTAATCTAACGTTTTTCGAGTAATTAAAGTGTAAATTTTAATAAATAGCTCAAAATTATTTATAATAATTAAAAAAAAAATTCGAATTCAAGTTTTTTTTTATTTTTTGCATTTTCTGAGAAGATTTACTGTAGTAACATATATTTTTTTTTTCACCATCGGAAAGTAGAGATTTCAACGAACAGAAACCATACCAACTTTTTGAAAAAAGCTGATATTTTGACGGGTGAATTTTCGATTGAAAATTAGGGTGTTTTTTTGATATTAATTCAAAATAAGGTGAAAAAATAAATATTTTTAATCAAATAAATTACAGCGTATTTGGGACATAAAAAGGTAAGTTTTCACCAAATTTCGTTAAAAAAATTTTTTTTGTAAAAGATAAAAATAAAAAACCAAAAACTTGGTTTTTTGGATTTTTCACATAAATTTTGAGGTTATGTGAAAAAAGTGTATATACAAAAGTTTTAGATCTTTTTATTACCTACAACTTTGCCATTTGATTTTTTTCGATACGACTTTTAGTTTTGCCGGAAATCGAGAAAAACCATTTTTTACCCTTAAAAACTCACCCCCATCCCCTTCCCGACCTCAGGTCGCCCGTAAATTATTTTTCCTTTCATTTTTATAATATTCCCCTCCTTTTCTAATGGGTTTCATCCTACTATTATTTTTTTTGGTTTTAAAAATTATCGACCCTGGTCTAGTAGGTAAGATATCAAGTTAAGGAGGTAGGTACTTACCTTACCTACTTTTAGTATTTCAGAATACTATATATTTATAATACATTAGATTAGGTATTACTCTTGCATATGATCTTAATTAATATAATACGTGATGTGATTTTTTGTTCCGGAGTCCTCTTAATAAATAATAAAACAAAAAAATATTTTTATAATAAGTAATTGTTGAAGGTAGTAAATAATATCATCATTTCCCTAATAGCTTCATTGCCAGCGCCTCTACCTCCTGGACAGACAGAGAGGCCGAGATTTCGTGCATCTTCTTGATTTTCCGCGGCGCTATGCTCTCCTGCGGGATGCCTTTGCTTTCCACCAGCTTTCTCTTAATTGGCCTGCAAGAATTATAAATGATTAAAAAAAACGTTTCGATAATTGCATAGACTCAAATATATTTAAGTACCTATAGTAAATTAATAACATAATGGGATGATTCTAAAGAAAATTCACCTGTGGAATTTGTCCTCTTCTGATTCTTCATCTGAGCTTCCAGATGCTACCCCTATATTATGCTGATCAGACCCATCATGCTCATTGCCTTCTCCATACACTTTGTCCGGGTCTGGCAACCAGGAGAGATCAGGCCCATCTGACTCCGACAGGGAACCAAAGTCATCTTTCTCTTGTTCATTCTTCTTGCTTTTAAGTTTTCGTTTCTCTTCTTTGTGTTTAGCTTTGACCTTCTCTCTGAATCTGATCTTGTCAAACTTGTCCTCTTCTTGTAAGACTTGTTTAGCTCTCTCAATATCAATACCCCCCACATCTTCCTCGATAAATTGCTTGGCTAATTCTGACTTGACATCTTTCTTTTCATCACCAATAGCTTCACCTCCCTCAGTAAATTTCACCTTAGTATTTACTTGAATCTTTTTCTTTAGTATTTTCTTTGCCACTGCTGCTTTAGTGATAGGCTTAGCTTTCTTTTTTGAAATTGGTTGTTGTTGTTCCTCTGGCAAGAAATCTTCTATTTCTTTAACATTACCCTTTTTAACTTGAAGAAATTCCTCCTCACTATTGTCATCTTTATGAAAATCAATTGTTTCAAGTTTTTTTCTCTTAGTTTTTTTTGTTATGGGTTCTACTACTGGTTCTTGCTCAGACTCAGACTCTGAGCCACTTTCATCTGTGCTATTAGCTTTTGTTTTTACTTTCAATTTATCAACTACAGCTAAATTACCAGATTCATTTTTAGGAACACTTTTCTTTTGGAATTTGTACATGAATTTTATTCTAGGCGGAATAATCAGCCCAAGGGATCTGGCATATGCATCTGTGTCCAGTTCTTGTACATTGAATATCTGTTTGTTTTTCATCAGGTACACAGACTTGACATAGCTGACAAATGCTCTCTGAGCAGATTGCTTGAGCTCGGTGTTGTCTGAGAGCAACCCTTCAATTTTCCTCTGTGGTGCCTGTACTTTTGCAGGATCAACAGAAATTTTATTAATAGGAATTTTAGATGCTTGCATATCCTCTACTATCATTTCTTCACTAGGCAATAACATTAATAACCCTTCTCCTTTGCCAAACACACCCCGTGCAGTCCGGCCTGCACGGTGTATGTAGGTCTCCACATCCTCAGGGCAGTCCATCTGTATAACCCAGTTTACTCGGGGGAAGTCCAGGCCTCTGGATGCCAGGTCGGTGGCAAACAACACAACATTTGATTTTCTACAGAATTCTTTATAGATCTTTTCTCTTTTTTCTTGATGAAGAGTTCCATACAGTGCTAGTAAACTCACTCCTGGCCGTAACTTACAGAACAGCTCATATGCGTATTTGACTTGTTTGCAGGTAGCCATGAACACTAATACTTTTTGTTTCAGGTGGTTTTTGATGAAAGACCACAGTATGCCAAGCTTCTCATCAACTTCACATACAATGTAGCTCTGTTGAAGGGACTCTGGTGTGACTGTGGCTGCTTGCTCATGTGGAGCAACATATGTGGGGAATTTTAAGCTGAGCCTAGCCAGGTCACGGACTGACTTAGTCTGGGTCGCAGAAAACAGAAGGGTTTGTCTCCCCTGTGGCAAGTTCTCAATGACAGCATTCATAGTGGCCTCGAAGCCTAAGTCCAAACATCTGTCTGCCTCATCAAGCACTAACATCTGAAGGTGGCTACAATCAAACAAAGGGTTCTCATCCATGTGCTGGAGCAGTCTACCTGGTGTAGATATCAATATATTTATTTGGTCCATTCTCTTTCGTTCAAATTTAAGGTTTTGACCTCCAATAATGAGACCTGCTGAGAAATCATGGAGGCCTCCTACTTTTCGCAGAGTCTCATATATTTGGAAAGCAAGCTCGCGAGTTGGTGATATGACTAGGGCTCCAACACCATCTAACCTTGTCCATTTTTTACAAAACAGATTTTCCAATATAGGTATAAGAAAGGCAAGAGTTTTTCCTGAGCCAGTTTGAGCAGCCCCTAAAATATCTTTACCCTGCAAGGCGTAGCCGATGGACTGCTTCTGAATTTCTGTTGGAATAGAGTAATTGTTGTCCTTGAGTCCTTTCAAAGTTTTCTGTGACAATGGAAAGTCTTTGAATGTTTTAATTTCATCAGGAACAATCTGAAAAATATGATTTTATAGGTATAAAAGAAATTACAAGCGAGAATCACGGGGCAAAGAGACTAAGGGCACCTTTTCGTACTGCGCTTGTAAATATTGTAAGGCAGCATCTTCCTCGTTACTCTTTTTCTTTCTAGGTTTGTACAACTGATGTTTCTTTCGCCTTCCTTGGCTTTTAGGCTCCTTTTCATGTTGTTTCATCGTGAAGTGATAAAATAACAAAATAAGTCATCCTATCCCAATAACTAAAGATATACAGCAAAGCAAAGCAAAGAGAAATATATATAACGCTACGCTACAAATATACAGAATACTGAGATGAGAATACAGTGCCATGCCATAACCATTTATACACAGTACTCTGTGCATTCCATCACCAAAAACCACACGAGCATGCTGGTTTTTGACGTTTAAGATCTTTGACAATTTTGACATTGACAATTTTGAAAAAGAGATTTGTATTGAAACCGGTAACTGAGTAAAGTTTTAAGTCTGTCTGTGTAGACTGCACAACACTATCAGTACCATTTACCGTGCATTTACCTATTGCATTTGCCTCACATTTGCGGTTCAATTTGGGTTCAATAACCTCGTTCATTCATGACAAACAGAATTTGATTTCATTCATTCATTCAATAGTTAATGAAAAAAGAAAACGACAACAAAAAATAATTAGAAACAATTGAATAGCCAAAGTGGGTAGACGTGCTCTTCCTCAATCTTTGAATAACGTACTGTGAAATAGAGTAAGTTTTTATAACCAAAATTTTGACAAATCTGAACAGTTAGGTAGTAATACTTTCGATGTGCTATACATCAACTCATCATCGGTCCAATCCAGTACCATCTCGTAATCTAGTGGTTCTTTGTTGTTCTTTGTGTACATCGTACCCATAAAACAGATTCAATCAAATGCTGCGTAGTTTTCTTATAAAAGTACTTAAAAATTCACAAGTTCTTTTAAGATTTCTAGATTTCTAGATATTTTATTGCGGAACATGCTGTATGTAGTTTAAAGCTTGTCTTTATATTTACCTAAAGCTTGTTATTGTAAAGGTAGTATAAACCTTACGACTTATTATTTATTCGTAGTTTAAACCTTCCTACGCTAAGGCCCTTATATAAATGCATTATTTCGCTGGTTTGTTTCCTTTGTTACATTTTTTTCTTGATGATGAGGAAGGTACCTACCTATATTATTTTTTATCATATAGGCAGTAAGTTCATAATTGTGTCCTCTAAAATAAACAGGTATCTACCTATGTATGTTCCTTCCTATACTAATTATAATTTAAAATAAAAGAAGGTAGTTTAATGGTTTAAGTGCTAAAACTACCTACCTTACCTAGGCACCTAGGTGTGGTCTGACAAAAACCTAATAGAAGATGGATGATCATTACTTTTGAAGTAATATTAGTAATCTGTGACATTACTGCAGTAAAAAGGTATCTTGTTTTTTGGGTGTATGATTCAGATTTGATATATTATGTACAGATATAATTGTTCAGAATGAAGAGTTTAGCAGTGCTCCTGTGCATCCTGGCGACGGCTTCGGCCGTCAGCTTGCTGGACCTCATCAAGGAAGAGTGGACAGCTTTCAAGGTATGATGCAAAAAACATTCCATAAATAATTCATCATGTTAATAGAATATAATATAATAATAATAATAATATCATTTATTGTCCAATATGAAGAGCTACCTACAAACAAATTGTCCACACTAAAACCTAGTGTGCAGCACAAATACATACACAATTCTTTAAAAGAATCAAGTAGAAAAAACCTTGCATGTCTTGTGAAAAATTGTGACTTAATTATAATTATCTACTTATTGTATTGTGCCTGATTGTACCTGGAAATCCCTTGTAAAACACAATCTTCCTCATATCAAGATGGAGCACAACAAAAACTATGACAGTGAGATTGAAGACCGCTTCCGCATGAAGATCTATGCGGAGAATAAGCACACCATTGCCAAGCACAACCAGCGATTCCAGAAGGGACTGGTGTCCTACGAGCTCAAGCAGAACAAGTACGGAGACATGCTGCCCCACGAGTTTGTGCACCAGATGAACGGGTTCAACAAGACTGCCAAGTGAGTGATTTTCCTTTACTACCCACAAATAACTTTATTACCGGTTCTTATGTTGATCCAGGGTAGTGTTATCTAAAATACTTCCTAGTTGAGAACATTGTTCCTTAGTGCCTAAACTACTACCCAAAAAACATGACTTCCGGCCGATTTTTGATCCTAGATAAGTATGTTTCTGACACAAAAATAACAAGCAAGTTTTGATAAATATGCTTCTCAAATAGGTAACATTAAAATTAGATCATGTCCCCACAGTTTTCAACATTGTATAACACTGATTCCTACAAGGTGCCGCGAAATGGGTATGTAGCCGATAGGGGTGATTTTGTACCCCGAGGGATGGACTTTTGTGTAACGATTTATCGAATTACGTATTTAAAATAACAATCTAACCTTACATCTTGTTTAAGCCTTACATGCGAACAAAAGGAAAAATGATTAGTTATTGTCGTTTGATTCGGTGATAACTGATAAGGCCCGCCACCTCACGCCTGCATGGATGCTCTGATTGCATTGTATGTCATGCATTATCATTAATATAAGTAATACAACACCGGTAGGTGGACCTCGGCCTGCTGATTCACTCGCAATAGGGGGCGTATGTCGTACTGCCATTATTCTTTTGTTATGATATTAAACAGGCGCTCGGAAACCGATAGATAATGCATTATAGGTACCTACCTACTTTATATGCGTGTAAAGATGCTTATATTAAGCTTACATTGGTTAAGTAAGCATCAAGGCGTCTGTGGATACCGATAAACTTGCTTCTCGCCCATTGTGCAGACATTGTGCCACACTCTACTACAATTCATGGAAATTAAAAATTCCTTTGTTTATCAGCGATGCTATAGATAGGCCATATCATAATAGGTTGGCTTACTATTTGCAATTAAGTAATAATTTGTTTTGCAGTAGCTAGGTAGGCGTAGCACAGAACTCCGTGGCACCCAGGATTGTGTGCTAGGTAACTGTTCACTATAAATAAGCTAGCTCTCAAATAAACACGTTTAAAATCAAGTTACGTTACGTTACGTTTAGTTAGTTTCAATACTATAATACTTCCCTACTACCTTCTTTTGTTAATAAATAAACAAAGCAAGCTACAATCAAATAATATAAACATTTTTGAACTAGTAGGTACATATTATTTTGATATTTATCATTGAAACAATTCAGCTAACTGCAGATTCTTGCAAACAATCTACAGGTAGCTCTACTGATCCATAAGAATAATACCAGTCGGAAGCGTGCCCGACACGCTGACTATGTACATACTTAAGTGTGAGTGAATGTAAACCAGGCTTTCCAAAAGTCCCTTAAACATAGGTATTTGTGTTTCCGCGCTATGAATGAACGTTTCCCAAAAAATAATTATTTCCATAAATACAAAATGTACACTTAGAAAAAGTAAAAAAAACTGTTTTAATTGAAATGCTCTAAAGTATCAGCGACAAAACCATATTATTTTTTACAAAATACATAGCCAGACTACTGTTTTATAAAAGTAATCGTTTAGTTTTTCTATTTAATGCTTAAATTTTGAATCATTAAAAGAAAAGAAGCAAAAACTTGATTTTTGTACTGACATTGCTTTACTCTGTCCTATGAACGCGAAATCCTATACCTATCCTTTTCACAATTTTTTGCATTAGGCCCGCTCGTGGGACCCAAAACCCAGGTTTTGTCTGTACGAAAAATCCATTTTAAGACAAAACACTATTTTTATAAAATGTGTTTTGATGAAGAACTTGACTCGATAGAAAAAAATCGCAGTTTCCTCTAAATTTTCATTTTTACTACGGAAAACCAGTTTCGTTTGCTGGTTATTTAACATATTTTAACATATTTTATGTCGTCTAAAAAATACCTAACTAAACACTTAAAAGCAACATAGTTTTATTTTTTTGCGAAAGAGTATTATTTTAGAGCGATATCAAAATTTATAAATAAAAAGCAGTGAAATTGCGCGCGGGTCGGTTCTTGCCTTCCTTTCTCGCCTTCACCGCGCGGTGTTCGCTCGTCCTTGTCTCGAAAAAGCGAACCCTCTTCGATTTAAACATAGGTATTTGAGTTCCGCGCTATGAATGAACGTTTCCCTTAAACATAGATATTTGTGTTCCGCGCTATGAATGAACGTTTCCCTTAAACATAGATATTTGTGTTCCGCGCTATGAATGAACGTTTCCCTTAAACATAGGTATTTGTGTTCCGCGCTATGAATGAACGTTTCCCTTAAACATAGATATTTGTGTTCCGCGCTATGAATGAACGTTTCCCTTAAACATAGATATTTGTGTTCCGCGCTATGAATGAACGTTTCCCTTAAACATAGATTATATGTGTTCCGCGCTATGAATGAAAGTTTCCCTTAAACATAGATATTTGTGTTCCGCGCTATGAATGAACGTTTCCCTTAAACATAGATATTTGTGTTCCGCGCTATGAATGAACGTTTCCCTTAAGGCGACGCATTGGGGACCTAAAACTATCAAATTGCACGTAAATTTTATCAAATGTAGTCGACAGAGGGCACTTTTTTTTACGTAGACTTGTACAAAATTTCACTTTTGTAGAAGAGATAAACTTCTGTTCATTTGTTTTATGGCACAATCACAAGGTACTAATAAATACTAACTACATTTGCCCACGGCTTTCCTATCGTTGTAGGTACCTAAATATGTCTGTATCTTGGCCACGCATCACGTCGAAACTACATACTGAGTGAATTTAAACAAAACTTGCAGGGGTGCATCGTAAGTTTGTGGGTCCCTGTTTTAATATTACTTGGGGGCCTGGCAGGCGCAGTCGCAGCCAAAGGCTTTGAGGAGATGTCAAACTTCCGTTTTAAGTGACCAATTAAAATAAATAAATATTACTGGACAATTCACACAGCATTATCTAGTCCCAAGCTAAGCAGAGCTTATGTTATGTGTACTAGATAGCTGACATGCATAATACAATACATTACATAGATAAATATTTTTTATTATACATAGAACCACCACCAGACCACTACCAGAACACCCGGAACTATAATAACTAAATACTTGTCCTAAGGCGCTGCCGTGCTAAAGATAACAGCCGTAAGCAACAGTCTTTTCAATATTGAGTTACTATCATATTCGGAATATCGTATCGAGATCTTTATGTTTTTCTTTGACAGGTTTTTTAAAAAAGCTCTAAATGCTATTTTCAATTTTTATAAGCGCAGTAAGTACTTTATATTTATTTCATGCCACTGTTATGCTCTAAACTTCCTAAAATATAGCCCTAAGAGTGCTTACCATAAACGCAGTGTAGCGACCTCTAGCGAATATTGACGGAACTACAAAGCTGACTCCAATACTCATGAATACTCATGCTCATGGAAGAACATAGAAGCAAGCTACCTACCTAAGCGCTTCATCCGATAATCGCTAGATGTCGTTAAGACAAATTGGAAAAATATTGGAGTGCAAAAAGAGAACAATTTCTAGATCGCGCAAACGCTTGATTCAGTTGCAACCGACCTATAAGCAACTATTCAACATCAACTGTCGGTCGAAAGACCACCGGGCAAGTGGACCAGTTGGGTCGGCCCGGTCAGAGGAGATCTACCTCTGCACCTATTTGGGGGAAATACCACCTTCTTCCTCCAAACTGGTGACCTCCGTCGTGCCAGCCGTCGACTACCTCGGACGACTCCTGCCGAAACCCGACGACTGGATTTCTGAACACGACATCTTCAACAAGCAGCGCAGCCTCCAGCCATCAATGATCATCATCATCAGCAGCAGATTCTACCTTCGTCTCATCTCTCTCTCCCTCAAGCTACCTTCCGGACCAGCAACATCGTACCGCACCAGCATCATCCCTCAGCCTCTGCAGATCCATCGCAGCCGCCCTGACTTCCTGGTTCTGCAGGCTTCACTCACCCTCCTCGATAACGCTTCGTGGAGTTCCCTAGCGGCATCATCTGGGCAAAAACAGTCTCGACTCACCGTAGACTCACCTGGAGCACCGCACCGCGCTTCGTCCCGACTCACCGTGGACCGTCTCGACTCACCGCAGACTACAAGCGCCGCGCTTCGTCCCGACTCACTGGGACACGTCTCAACTCACCGCAGACGACAAGCGCTTTCCCGTCCCTCAACCTGCTCATCGCACCAGTCTCGACTCACTGAAGACAACGACGAGCTAAGCTGGGACACCTGGACATGCTGGTATCAAGATCTATATCGACCTTCGGTCTGGAAAGGGAGTGATGTAGCGACCTCTAGCGAATATTGACGGAACTACAAAGCTGACTCCAATACTCATGAATACTCATGCTCATGGAAGAACATAGAAGCAAGCTACCTACCTAAGCGCTTCATCCGATAATCGCTAGATGTCGTTAAGACAAATTGGAAAAATATTGGAGTGCAAAAAGAGAACAATTTCTAGATCGCGCAAACGCTTGATTCAGTTGCAACCGACCTATAAGCAACTATTCAACATCAACTGTCGGTCGAAAGACCACCGGGCAAGTGGACCAGTTGGGTCGGCCCGGTCAGAGGAGATCTACCTCTGCTCCTATTTGGGGGAAATACCACCTTCTTCCCCCAAACGCAGTAACGACTTTAAAATGACATATTATTAAGCATAGTTACGTATTTTTTTCGACAACTCCTAGCTTATAATACAGCGTTGTAATTGACGATTGCGGCTGTTATAAGTAGTACTAATAATAACAGAAGAATTGTTACGGCGATGAAGAAGGCTGTTGACGAAAACAAAAACAACTTACAGATCATTAAAACAATTGCCATAATTTCCATCTGCACCATAAATCTAAAAATACAGACTGACGCAAAGAGTTAGAATAAAACAGGTTAAAGGTGGCAGATGAAACAGATGAAAGTTTACTATTCTAGCGGAATAGTAAATTTTCATCTGTTTCATCTTCAAAAGGTTATCTTGTTGCCTAGGATGGACCAATTTAAAACTGCCATTTTCATCAGAGCTTTTAAAGAAAGCTTCGTTCCTATTGGTCTAGCAGCACCAGTAAATTTGCCAAATGCTGTTTTATAGAATGAAGCTATATCTGACCCTAGAAAGATTTCTGCCTGTAAAATGTTTCTTGAACTCAAAAGAGAAGTGAAACACCTTGTGCTTTGGTTCGACTGCTTTACTTGAACTGGACACTGTTATGCTTTCTGGTCGATATTATTAACAGTGCAGATATTGCTGCTGAGAGTTTAACGCTAAAACTCTTAGATCGAACAGTTTATGTCAGCAGATAGTTTCCATCACCAAGTTGGACTATTTCGTGGAGAAAAGGAAAAGTTTATTTATTTTATTTATTATTGTGAACTCGGTCTAGAAAAGCAACAGAAGGAAAAAAATTATAATGGTAATAGCAAATTTCTTCTCTTACAAAGACATGCCTTTGCAGCACAAGCTACGCAAAAATTAACCATGAGTAAGTAATATAATGGCTGGGCGAGATGAGCGGCGGATGAACGAGGTAGCAGCCCTTACAAATTGAAATACTTATAATATTTTTCACAGTGAGGAGTACAAATCTATTGGATTTTATAAAGGAAAAAATATAAAATCAAATCAATATCCTAGAATGCAGCGAAAACCATTTCCTAGTGGCATAATATATTATCCACTTATTATCTGTTTGTTAATTCGAATCAGAATTGCTAAAATGGAGCAAAAAAGGGGAGGTGTGAGTAATCTAACAAATAAATTTTTCTGAGGTTGTGTCTTGACGTTGGTTGACGTTAACAATTTCGCCGTCGATCGACTCCATCAAGCCAGAAAGATGTAGGTACGTATTTTTAGTACCGTATTGGCAACCGAAATTGTTTATGACGATTCTCCCCGGATGGCCCATTCAATAAGAATGTGATATTTTGCCGTAATCACTCAGGTGGGTACTAATCATAATAAGTCCACGTCTGGATCCTGTTAAATTATATTTATTTGTAGTCATAGTCACCTATTACAATTTAATATATTCTACTAAATTGATAACTCTATTTATGAATAAAAATACTGCAAATTCCTTTTGACGTAGTTGCAATCCAATATAGACTCTATTACGTTGACAAATGAACCATTGAACCGCAAAACAAAAGTTGTTACAAATCGTAATTAGTATGGCGGGTCCAGCTGTCATCGCGAAGAAAAGTAACATGACCTCGCGTCCGTCCGAGGAGGCGTCTAGCCCCCGACTGGCGTCAGTATAAACGATTTTGAGTTATAAACAAAGGGATATTTGATCAATAAGGTTGAAATCGGCGTGGCAAAAAAATTGATAGTTCAATCACAAAAGCGCGAAATTAGCTGAAATAACCTATCCTTGAATTAAAAACGATTAGTTATTATGTATGTAAAATCCATTTACCATTTCAAAAAGGATATATGGACCTATATGTACAGAAAATTTAAGGGCATAAATCGGTTCCGTTCACCAGAAAAGTGAAAATCTATGTTTTTATAGAGCTGTTTTTGGGTTTTTTTTTTCTGTTGTAATAGTTAACCAATCGTGAAAACCATTTACCAAATTGAAGTAAAAAACATGAAAAATTCAAAACATCAAACATCTATTCCGAATGTTTTGTCATTGCTGAAGAAAGTTGAAATCCCTGATCGGAATATTTCCAAGGCATCGTCTTAAACATAGATTATATGTGTTCCGCGCTATGAATGAACGTTTCCCTTAAACATAGATATTTGTGTTCCGCGCTATGAATGAACGTTTCCCTTAAACATAGATATTTGTGTTCCGCGCTATGAATGAACGTTTCCCTTAAACATAGATATTTGTGTTCCGCGCTATGAATGAACGTTTAACTTAAACATAGATATTTGTGTTCCGCGCTATGAATGAACGTTTCCCTTAAACATAGATATTTGTGTTCCGCGCTATGAATGAACGTTTCCCTTAAACATAGATATTTGTGTTCCGCGCTATGAATGAACGTTTCCCTTAAACATAGGTATTTGTGTTCCGCGCTATGAATGAACGTTTCCCTTAAACATAGGTATTTGTGTTCCGCGCTATGAATGAACGTTTCCCTTAAACATAGGTATTTGTGTTCCGCGCTATGAATGAACGTTTCCCTTAAACATAGATATTTGTGTTCCGCGCTATGAATGAACGTTTCCCTTAAACATAGTTATTTGTATTCCGCGCTATGAATGAACGTTTCCCTTAAACATAGATATATGTGTTCCGCGCTATGAATGAACGTTTCCCTTAAACATAGATATTTGTGTTCCGCGCTATGAATGAACGTTTCCCTTAAACATAGATATTTGTGTTCCGCGCTATGAATGAACGTTTCCCTTAAGAGTCTGCGATAGTAGGCAATGTAATGATTTCGAGGATGTAAAATTTCCCAAAGAAGACAACAGAGGGCTCTTTATTTACACGTAGACCTACACAAATTGACTATACCTAGAAGGGGCTAACATCTACCATATCAAAGAACCATATCAAAGTAAATTTCCTGCCGGTTTCATTTCAATCCTATTCCGATCGCTCGCAGACTAAGTACGATGGCGGCGCTATGATTCTGAGCCTCGTATGATGGCCATGATGTAGACGACAGAGGGCTCTTTATTTACATCAACATTCGTTTGCAAATATTAATTAGGTAATGCCTACATATACAGGATGTCTCATAATGAGTGGATAATCTTGAAGGCACTTGTGCAGAGGGGCAAGGCCAATCAGACACAAAAAAAGGAAGCTTTTGGTACTTATTAAAATTTTGAAACTTTGGTAAATTCCCGTACTACCTTTGTTCACATTTTTGGCCATGGTGCCTACAATTTGAAACAAATTTCAAAGGTTTTAGTTTTGAAATGTATAAAAAAAGTAGGTTTATGAAATATTTTGACTAAGTATGACCAGTAATTTGCAAGACAATGTTTAAACTTGAAATATCGTTTTTTACATTTTATCATGCAAAGTTTGAGCAACACTCATCATGGGACACCCTGTATACATAAATGTATGTAATACATACATACATTCTAATTAGGAACATACATACTATGTATGTTCCGAAATAGAAGATCTTTTCTTTGTCATCAGATTTTCTACAAACTTACTCTTTATTAACCCTTAATTACTCGCGTGGGGTATATTTAACCCCAGTAAGGTTTTGAAGTGTTATAACTCCGCTCCATACTGTGTGGTTGTGTCTAGAGACCGCGTCTGGGGTTATGGGTTTATATATATTGCCCCACGCGAGTGTTAGTGGGTACTTTTTTTGACTATTAGGTATTAACAAATTTATGTTTTTTTTTAATAAATATTGGAGCAAAATTGACAACAAACTGACCAGAATAAAGTTTCTCAAACACCTTGCAGTTAATTTGACAAAGGCTCACTAACAAAGTCGATCTATAATACCGCAACTACCCCGGGCCATACAAAAACGTATGAAGAAAAATGCTGAACTTCAAGATGCTGGTTCCACGTCCAGAGGCGGTCCATCGACAAATTATAAAAGATGCCATCTTTGCCCACGGTCGAAGGACAAAAAAATATGATTTGTGTGTGCCAAATGCCAACAGCACGTTTGTCATGACCATTCCATCATGACATGTGATGAATGTACCGTATAAATAGTTCCTACATTATATTGATTGATCTCTTATTTACTATAACTAAAATGCTGATTATTAATACTGTTATCCTTAGTACAAATTTGATTATTTCTAAATTTTATATTAAATATAATACTAAAATCGACAATAGCGTTTTTATTTCACCTTTAGAGTTGGGGTTAAATATACCCCACGCGACCTTTAGTGTGACTTTTTTGACGCGATTAAGGGTTAAGAAAGAAAATTACAATCAAATACTAGTTTTAAATAATAGAGTTAAATTAAAACTAGTATTAACAATTGAAACAATTGAGCTAACTGCAAACTGTTACAAACTACATATAGGTATCATTTTGATTTGATTATCAGAATAAAAAATTGCGCTGAAAGTGTGAACAAGTGTGAAGAACTCAATGTTCCAGTCGACTTTGATACACTGAGCTACCATTAATGGATTACTTTTTTTCACTCTGATCGTGCGGTTGGATTAGTTTCCACTACTTCAATCTATTCTATTCTGATCCATAGCTCAGGTAGTTTCCACTGCATGTTTCTTTTTATGTTACATTTTGGTATTTCAAACTGCTTCTAATAAATAGTCAGCGACGAGCAGATACAGAATATAGATACAGACAGATTGAACCACGCGCCTCAAGAGTGAATAGGTTGAAATTCAACTAAATTAGATAAGTTTACATCAGTTGGCCAGGCGTCTGACGTGACGCGCTGAGCTCAAAAATGTTTTTTTTTTTAATTTATAAATGTTTTCGAACGAGCGTGGGTGAAGGAGAGGATGTCGTGTATACGCAAAAAAAAAAACAATACACGCAGCTCCGTGCAAATAGCAACGCACATGCCATCTGTATTATTCCCTTATCTACGAGTATGTAAATAGTCAAATCGTAAGTTTAGAAAAAAAAAATTACTACACCTAATCGGAAAATACCTATATTAGTTCTTACTTGAAACAAGATCCGTCAAGTGCGAGTGTAACTCGCGCGCCGAGGCTTTCAAACATTTGCCAATTATTTGGACACTCAATTTTCCGTCTTTTTTCGAATGGCAATATTTTGAAAAGTATGAAACCTACAGCAATTTCGAAAACTGTTTTAAAATTTACAAAACAATGCCTTTCATTTGATAAACCAATAGGTAGGTAGCCCCTTTTTCGATAAAAAATATCCCCCTTTTCAAGCAATTTCAATGTGTTTTTTTTTTCATAAATGTTAATTTTTACAGACTTCTCTATATTTTTCCTGTAAAATATAGATTGATATCTACAAACGCCTAATACAGTGTACTTGTACGTGGATCGGTCTGCAATCTTCGGAGATAGGGGGGAGGGGAGGTTATTTTTTTGACTTCTTTTGAAATATTTCAAAAAGTATGAAACTTACAGAAATTTCAAAAAGTGTTTTGAAATGGTCAAAACGATACCTTTCATTTGATATCCCTCTTGCCTCCCTAGGTCTCTTTTCAAATTTCAACATCATGAAAATATTCATTTTCATTTTTCATTTATTTATAAAAAAAAACTTGAAATCATTAATGGCGCACGAATGTATCATTATTTCAAATTTCAAGTTAGTAGCTGCAGTAGTTACTGAGATATTCAAGAAAGAGCGGGGACGGACAGAGCGAGACCATAAGGGTTTCAAAACCGATCTTTGAAACCCTAAAAAGGGAAGAAAGTACGTAAATCCAAGCGAACAAATATGCGGGCAAAAATATATGGGATTGTTTATTTTTTTGAATTCAAAATTCAAGGCTAGAAACAGGCAAAATAAAAAGTTTTTATCTCGAAGCCCACCAAAATGTTACTGGCCACTTGCATTTTTTGAGAAAACTTGGCGGTAACTATGTGTTTTTGAGTTTCAATAATTGTAATAGTTTTAGTTTAAATTACGAAGTTTCAAAACATTTCAGGTTATTTCAAAGATTTTTTTGTAAAAAGACTGGTTATTAGATAAGTAGATTAATTATTTATTGACAAGCAGTTAGGTCACGAGGAAACATCCATGTTTTTACAATAAATAAATAAATATACCCATTCTACTCAATTGATAGGTCTGCCAATAAATAAAATCTTTGCAAATTCCATAAACGAAAACTGCAACTCAATATGGACTCTATTTCAATGATAAACGAACCATTGAACCTGCAAAACTAAATTTGTCGAATATCGTAATTCGTATGATTTTGTCAGCTGTCATCGTGAAAAAAGTAACGTGACCTCACGTCCATCCGAGGAGGCGTCCAGCCTCCGAATGACGTTGGTGGAAACGATTTTGGGTATTTGTCAAAGTAATATTCGATCTATAAGGTTCAAAATGGTTTTAGCAAAATACACACATGTTTTTAATTTGCGTTCGCACGAAGTAAATATGTGTTTTTACCTTATTACAAGATTATTAGACAACCAATCGAAAAATAAAAAAGCGTAACTAAAGAAGAACTTCTACCTTTTTTCTACAAAACAAAAACCCAACAAGAAAAGTGTGCTGTTCCTGAGATAAATAGCAAAACGTGTGTAAAACATCTGTTTTTCAAAAAAATAAACTATCGAGAAAACTTTCACCAATCGTGTTTTTAAAAATACGTACTCCAATATAAAAGTTCGAAGTAACATTTCCCTAAATATGAAGGTGGTAGCTTTCACAGATTCTGAGATAAATAACGATTTTGAAACACAAAACTGCATATCATACATTCTTAAACATAGATATTTGTGTTCCGCGCTATGAATGAACGTTTCCCTTAAACATAGGTATTTGTGTTCCGCGCTATGAATGAACGTTTCCCTTAAACATAGGTATTTGTGTTCCGCGCTATGAATGAACGTTTCCCTTAAACATAGATATTTGTGTTCCGCGCTATGAATGAACGTTTCCCTTAAACATAGATATTTGTGTTCCGCGCTATGAATGAACGTTTCCCTTAAACATAGGTATTTGTGTTCCGCGCTATGAATGAACGTTTCCCTTAAACATAGGTATTTGTGTTCCGCGCTATGAATGAACGTTTCCCTTAAACATAGATATTTGTGTTCCGCGCTATGAATGAACGTTTCCCTTAAACATAGATATTTGTGTTCCGCGCTATGAATGAACGGTTCCCTTAAACATAGATATTTGTGTTCCGCGCTATGAATGAACGTTTCCCTTAAACATAGGTATTTGTGTTCCGCGCTATGAATGAATGTTTCCCTTAAACATAGGTATTTGTGTTCCGCGCTATGAATGAACGTTTCCCTTAAACATAGGTATTTGTGTTCCGCGCTATGAATGAACGTTTCCCTTAAACATAGATATTTGTGTTCCGCGCTATGGATGAACGTTTCCCTTAAACATAGATTATATGTGTTCCGCGCTATGAATGAAAGTTTCCCTTAAACATAGATATTTGTGTTCCGCGCTATGAATGAACGTTTCCCTTAAACATAGATATTTGTGTTCCGCGCTATGAATGAACGTTTCCCTTAAACATAGATTATATGTGTTCCGCGCTATGAATGAACGTTTCCCTTAAACATAGATATTTGTGTTCCGCGCTATGAATGAACGTTTCCCTTAAACATAGATATTTGTGTTCCGCGCTATGAATGAACGTTTCCCTTAAACATAGATATTTGTGTTCCGCGCTATGAATGAACGTTTCCCTTAAACATAGGTATTTGTGTTCCGCGCTATGAATGAACGTTTCCCTTAAACTTAGGTATTTGTGTTCCGCGCTATGAATGAACGTTTCCCTTAAACATAGATATTTGTGTTCCGCGCTATGAATGAACGTTTCCCTTAAACATAGATATTTGTGTTCCGCGCTATGAATGAACGTTTCCCTTAAACATAGGTATTTGTGTTCCGCGCTATGAATGAACGTTTCCCTTAAACATAGGTATTTGTGTTCCGCGCTATGAATGAACGTTTCCCTTAAACATAGATATTTGTGTTCCGCGCTATGAATGAACGGTTCCCTTAAACATCGGTATTTGTGTTCCGCGCTATGAATGAACGTTTCCCTAGCTTGTAAAACTCGCTTGATACTAACATCAGGCAATGTGCAGTGTACGTTCTTCACAGTGTAGGTACAGTCCATACAAATAGCTGACCTCTGAACTGTTCTGCGACTGCGCTCAGTGGTCCGAGTCCACCTGAGGCTGCACTTTCTATTTCCTCATTCAAGAAGTAATGCATCCCTCGTTTGTGGCACCCAGGCACAGCAAGGGTCTCCACGCCAGCAAGGGCGCCAGCATCCGCGCTTCCTCGTACATTGCGCCCGCGCACGTGACGCTGCCCGACCAGGTGGACTGGCGCAAGAAGGGCGCCGTCACCGAGATCAAGGACCAGGGCAAGTGCGGATCCTGCTGGTCCTTCAGTACTGTGAGTATTTCGATCATGCCAATGTCGTGCTCATTATGCCTCTGCAGAAAAGAACTGCGATCCTCGACCCGCATGCCAGCGTTCGCATTAGATATGGCTTACTTACCCCTTATGATAAGAGTCAATAAGGCTCATCGGGGAGGCCTATGTCCAGCTGTGGACTCTTTTAGGCTGTTGTTGATGGTGATGATTACCGTGAACAATATTTGTTAGTTTTCGTGGAATATTTGGCCAGTGCGAGGTACGCACTGTAAAGGAAAAAGCTAAACACTTGTTAGTTGTGTGAGTGCACGATGAGTGTCTTCAGCCCGCATGTATATTCGCCCCAGGGAAGCTTGTGTTATGTTATGGGTGATGGATGATTAGGGGGTAAATTGTGTTTGAGTATCTAGCTTCTGTCCGCGCTTCGCACTCGATGTTTCGGGATCAAGACTTTCTCCGGAATACTCATCTCAACACAGGACAAGGTACCTAACATAGGTACAATGAAACTGGACTTACTTTCGCACTAAAAGGGGTTCTATTCTAAAGACACCTCCGTGTTGTTGACTGCTCAGTTTATTTGAATGTTTAATCGCGCTCTGTTTAAGTATTATTTTCCATCGACTGAATATTCACAATGGTTAACGTGACGTACAATATAGACCTATATTGTCTTAGTGATTATTGTATGTTTTAAGTTCGTTTTAATTCTCAGTTGTCCGCTTGTTTTGATTATAGCCGAGTTGTTAGTCATTTGATACCAGTAATCTATTGGTTGCAAAAACCTCAGGATTACGTCATCCGACCTAACCGGTCACGTGAAGTGAAGACGTGAAGCTTGATTATTAAGTGCGACTAGCGTCGAAGCCGATCAAACTCTACCTACTACCTAGGTACGTAGGTACCCAGAAACGGAAAACATTAAAACAGTTGTTGAGAAATATGGTGCTTTTGTGTGTGGAGTAGACAAACACAATGAGCAATAGCAAGGAAATTCATTAATTGTCCTCATCATTACCTGTATGTGACCGGCTTAACTTATTTGCCTATTAGGTGCTAAAAATAATGAAAAATGAGACCGATGAACGGCCGCGCGTCGTGACAAAGAAAAGGGGTCATATTCTAGAAGGAAGTGCTGATGTCTGTTTTGTGTTGATTCCATCCATGGAGTCACACGCACATCCTATAGGTACCTAACGATTATTCACGAGGTGATTCATCGCACACGATGTTGTCTACATATACCTACCTACAATAACACGAGCGCACGCGCACTATGCAATCTACCGACCTGACGCGATGTCTATCTATAATCTATATGAATAGAATGGTGACCCGCGTGAGGATAATCATTCAAATGACAATGTTTTGGCATTTTGGGTTGAGTTGTGCCAAATTTAATTATTTCCGAAGATAATTTATGAAATACGTTTTATGCAATGCTATTAATAAGTGTTGTTTTCTTGAGGTCCGACGCGTTACTGGCGAGTAATGTTTGTATTAGGGTTGAGTTGAGCTTAATAATAAAATAAAATAAAAAAAGCTTTAATTCCTTATACTTATTTAACATTTTTAAATATGGATTACATTGCCTAACATTTGATAATGTTTCTATTAATAGTAACTTAAGTTTAAGGACCGCCCAAGGCGGTAAAAGCCTCCTCCAAACGATTCCATGCACATCTGTCTCGTGCGGTTCTTGGCCAGAGCTTTCCGGCTACCTTTTCAATATCGTCGCACCATCTTTTCATAGGTCACCCTCTGCGACGCTTTTTATCCCGGGGGAACCAGTTTGTCACTACTTGACACCATCTGTCCGCCTTCAGTCTCTGCAGATGTCCTGCCCATTTCCACTTTAGACTCATGGTTCTGTAGATCACATCTTGTGCCATAGATTTTGCTCTAACCATCTTGTTTCTTAACTTCACGCCGATGTAACTTCGTTCCATACCTCTTTGGCATTGTTTTATCCTGGTTTATGATAAGTCCTACGGCCCGACTATGTCGACACAAGGACTCTACCATTTCCTGCAACTTAGTGGGTTCTTTAGCTAGCAGAACCAGATCATCTGCGAATCTGAGATGTGTTAGATACCTATTTATTATATATATTATTATTAATAATAGTAACTATGAAATAATCTATGGATGGCGTGTAATATGAGTGTGTTGTGTAATGTACTGTCTACAGATTAATGATGTAGGAATATTGCTACAATGTTTTAATCAAAGTATTAGGAATCTCACAGATCAGGTATTGCTACTTACAGAGCAAAATAAACATTATCTCAGTATAAAACCTCTTTCAATGCAGTAAAAACTAGACTTTTTAGTACAAAAAGCCTCCTTCCTAACGACTATAATGATTTCAGCTCATGGGCTAGGTACTCATCATCATCATCAGCCCGTTGGCACCCACTGCTGGGTATAGGCCTCCTCTTTTACAAGCCAGTTAAATCGATCCTGTGCGAACCTCATCCACAGTCTTCCGGCCACCCTGACGATGTCGTCCGACCATCTGGCAGGTGGTCTACCTCGAGTGCCTCAAGTTAAGCTGGCTACGGTCTCGACCTTCTCTACTATTAGGAACAATCATTGAAAAAAGAACCAGGTGAAAATCGTACGCGCGTATTTATTGCGTACGATTTTCACATAATTCGAGTTAACATTTTCAATATACCTACACAAGATTTTGATTTTAAAGATTTTTTCCTCGAGGTGTTGTTTACAGCACTATGTATCACTCGGGAGAAGTACGGTGCTGGTTACACTTTTACAATAAAGTCTATTCAAGGTGCAGCAAACATAGAGGGACACAAAAAATTCCGGCAAAATGATCACTAGATTGATTGAAAACTAAAATGCTCTAGGAACAAATTTGTTGTGGTAGTTACTGTCACATACAAAAAGAAAGTTATTAGTGAATCAATACACCGAACAATGTAGTAGATAGTAATAATTAGTCGTTTTGTTACTATAAATGAGCTATCACGAGTATTTTTATCTATATTTAGCTTCATAGCCAAGCATTCATAAGGTTTTGTTAATTTACCTATGTGTTCAGAAGTCACGTTTAGCGCCATCTAGCAGACCACGGCGGAACTACATTGCAACGGAGAGTAGTCTTGTTCCATATCTCTGTTCCTATGAGAGCAATCATTATGAAATTTTGCATAGCTGAAACGCTATTTATACTCTATTATTGTGTATACATTTTGTTGCTATAGTGTAAGCCGTTTTTGAGAACGGTCGTGTGTACGCTAGCTTGATCGTTATGCTGGCGTACCCACAAACAATGGTCATTGTTTCTTAAACCAAGGAGGCGCTATTTATTTTACTTTTGCACTAATTATACTCTATTTATACGTTATTTATTCTGCCGTCCGTTATCTTAAAAGCGGCTAAGTGACATTTGGTCAATTTTGACTTTTAAATAACTTGCTAACTCATATTTTACTATTATTTTCCATTACTTGACACTGGCAGAAAAGAGTCCAACCAGACTTATATTGCCATTAAATAAGAATCATCATCATCATCAGTTCAAAATTCTCTATCGATCTGTCTAGGACACGTGTTCGTATTTTTTATAGTTTCCGATTTAGCGATGGGAAGAAAGCCTATTATTTATTGCAGTTCTAAGCTACAAAGCGGTTAGGTGCAAATTACTACGCTACAAAGAAGTTAAAGTCTCCTAACCACTTTATAGCTTTGTGTTTTGATTTGTTTTTGATACAACCACAATACTATATATATGGCGGTTATGTCGCACTCCTTCGCTATAAAGCCGTTATCTACGCTCGGCCATGCGCCCTCCCACCCCCGCGGCTACGTTCCGCCAGGTTTTTGATTTGAATTTAGTGCGTTACAAGGAGCCGTCGCGAGTGCACTCCTGTCACCGTGGGACGGGATAATTGCAGTGTCGTTTTTTGCGTTTTTCTCGAAACTTGGTTTTGCGACTTAGCTACTTTTTAGATAACGGACGGCAGTACTGCCGTCCGTTATCAGTGTTATCACGTAACAATAATTCACGAAACTATTTTTTGCATTTAGTTTTAGCAATGATTTAATGAAAATGCTAAGTTTACACCACTATAAAGCGGCTATGTATACCTTAACGGCGTTTTAGTTAAGGATTTGCACATAACTGCTTTATTGCGTAGGATAGTTTATTTTGACTTGTGGCTCCTGCAAAGCTAAAACAGGGTTTCTGTATTTTACGGCTTTTAAGCTTAGCATTAGCACGTAAATTGTATTTTTTATTATTTATATATCTTGATACACATGACTAAAAGGCAGCTACATGCAAAACCTGTTTTAATAACCGCTTTATAGTTTAGTATTCCTTTATTGATAATTCAGGGTTTCTACTATAAAACAACATTAAATGCTAAAATAATAAAAAAAATATTGCAAATTGCAATGGTTTATTACTTAAAATCAAATTTTCTGAGATCAATTATGTACTTACAGACTATTCTCTTAGACAAGATACGTACTTATCGAGTACAGTGTAACGCCTATAATTTATCCTACTTAAATGCTTATCAAAAAATCAGTCAAACAAAACTTATACTAAATTGTACTTGGTTAGGAAGGTACTTTTAAATCAAGGCACATAGTAGGTTAAGTATAAGTACTTAATTAAGTATGCTCTTCTAGAGCTACAATAAAAATCTTAAAAATAAAATAATCACATTTATTGCGTAACATGCATTCTTATCCACTAGATTCTTACTTCTACATAAAATGGCACTTTTTTACTACTTATTAATCTGTAAGTTGAGAAATTATAGTGTTCTCCTACTCCTTGGAGTGCTTGTCTGTGCATTTTAGCGGACAGGTAAATTTTGCCAAAATGTTAACTTGTGTGGTGGAATAATTGTAGAGAGTTTGCTCAAAAGAGCTTCTTTTCTTTCAGGCTGCACACCTTTGTACTCTGATCAGAAAGTTACTATCGACATATTGTTATTCTTTAAATAACGGTCATTTAAAAATCTCAATGACTTAAAATCCTCACTGAAATCGTTTCTGTACAGGAGATCATAATTATTTCGTTTGAAACATACTTCTACCATATTTTTCAAATATGCTCTGGGGGTAGAATTTGAATGCGCCTATCAGATACAATATTTAAGAAGATGATGAAATTTTCTGGCATCATTGATTTTACTACCACTTTAGAGTTATTTATTGTAGCCACTGCTTCTTCCAAATCTTCAAAGTAGTATATCTTCACTTTCCTTTTCATAGCTAATTCTATTTGGTGGTGTACCTGGTCAGCGCTCATCAATGTATGGTTCAAAATAATACAGTATGATACTTTCAGTGGCAATTAGATCACTATTTATCAAGTGTACTAACAACGAATACTGCAACCAATTTTTATTTTGGACACTGCAATTATCCCGTCCCACGGTGACAGGAGTGCACTCGCGACGGCTCCTTGTAACGCACTAAATTCAAATCAAAAACCTGGCGGAACGTAGCCGCGGGGGTGGGAGGGCGCATGCCCGAGCGTAGATAACGGCTTTATAGCGAAGGAGTGCGACATAACCGCCATATAGTCTTGTGGATGTATCAAAATCAAATCAAAACACAAAGCTATAAAGTGGTTACGAGACTTTAACTTCTTTGTAGCGTAGTAATTTGCACCTAACCGCTTTGTAGCTTAGAACTGCAATAAATAATAGAAAAACAAAACTAGTTATATGACTTTAAATGCTTTTTAGCTAAGTATTTGCAGATAGCCGTGATTTAGCGTTGCAATTTTAATATTTTGCATTTTTTAACGGCTTTCTTCCCATCGCTAAATCGGAATTTATAAAAGATACGAACACGTGTCCTAGACAGATCGATAGAGAATTTTGAACTGTCTATCGAGGCATTTAAAAGTCAAAATTGACCAAATGTCACTTAGCCGCTTTTTAGATAACGGACGGCAGAGTATTAGGCATAACAACAAACGTGAATTCGGTTATGTGTACGCTACCATCACGGACACGGTCGCTCAGCGAGCTATGGACACTCACGGTAGGGCTGGTCCAGTTGAAGGTCGCTCAGCGAGCTATGGACACTCACGGTAGGGCTGGTCCAGTTGAAGGTCGCTCAGCGAGCTATGGACACTCACGGTAGGGCTGGTCCAGTTGAAGGTCGCTCAGCGAGCTATGGACACCCACGGTAGGGCTGGTCCAGTTCAAGGTCGCTCAGCGAGCTATGGACAGAGCTCTGCTCTGAGTTTCTCTGAAGGATTCGCAACGAATACGGAGAACAAGACAAGTAGCAGTGGGCCGCCCATATCTCTAGAAGAACTGACAACCGCTGGAGTAAACTTGTTCTTGAGTGGAAACCACGACTCGGTAAACGTAATGTAGGACGCCCTCCGGTCAGGTGGCATGACGATTTGCGAAAGATTGCAGCCAGATGCTGGATGCGTCAAGCTCAAGACAGGGCGCTATGGTGCTTATTAGGGGAGGCCCATGTCCAGCTGAGGACTATCACGCGGCTGATGATGATCACTAGACTAGGCAATGCATATGGCTTTATTGGTGTAGAACGGACGAAAAATGCATTTTTGGTATGTACCGCATAGTTTTGGCGCAAGGCGGCGCAAACGTCGCCTGTAGGTATAGCATCAGTCAGTGGAATGAGGGTTTGTTCCAGACGGGAGCGCTGGAGGGCCAGCACTTCCGCAAGACCGGCTACCTGGTGTCCCTCTCCGAGCAGAACCTGATCGACTGCTCCACGCAGTACGGGAACAACGGCTGCAACGGAGGGCTTATGGACAACGCCTTCAAGTACATCAAGGACAACGGCGGCATCGACATGGAGAAGAGCTATCCTTACGAGGGCATTGACGACAAGTGCAGGTACGGTGCTCGTCTCTAGTGCACGGGAACTATCTGGAGATCTACATGGAGAAGAGCTATCCTTACGAGGGCATTGACGACAAGTGCAGGTACGATGCTCGTCTAAGGCACGGGAACTATCTGGAGATCTACATGGAGAAGAGCTATCTTTACGAGGGCATTGACGACAAGTGCAGGTACGGTGCTCGTCTCTAATGCACGGGAACTATCTGGAGCCGTTTTCATTTTGACCTTTAATCACATCTTTTTGGTTTTTCTTCACCTTATCTGCGCTCCCCCCTACCCGACTACCCTACCCGCCCCCCTACCCGACTACCTTCTTATAGTCAGCGGTATTTCCCGTTTCTATTAATATTCTATGTTCAAATGGTCAAATTATTTTTTGGTAATATTTTCGATACCTGATTGATGCATGCATTATGTTTAGGGCATCGGAACCGGTTTTTCCCGGTTCCGAAAGAACCGGGAATTCCCGGTTCTTGGGGCTATGAAAAGAACCGGTTCTCAAAATATTAGGAACCGGGTTTTCGGTTCTTTCGGTTCTTTTATAAAATTATGAATATCGCAGATTGTGTAAACATTTTTTGACGTTGATATACGTAAAATTCTTACAATACTTTATTCTAGTGATTATTTGATAATTATGTGTGTACAAACTGTTATTTTTGCAGTGCATGTGCATATTTGATTGATTTTAATTTTCTTAGCAAATATAGTGTCACTTCCGGCTGGTTTATTTGATTTTAATTTTCTTAGAGCAAGTCTAACTTCCGACTCCAGAATTTCCGGCTCTAGAATCTGGCCTTCAAAAGATATCATCGTAGGTTCGTGTAATCTTGTACCGTCTTCGTACAGACTTTCGCAGTATAGTCGCCACCTTTATGTGACCTGGTCTACTTCAGTCAGTAACTTGCCCTGATTATCTTCAAAAGCCCAAGTTTTAAGTTTGAACCAATGAGTTATGTCTAACTTTTAGAAAGAGATCTCTTGTGTTTAACGTCTGAGCATGCTCCACTACGTCCTGACATATAGAGTTCAGGTACTGATTGTGATCCCTGCGACATAAGCGTTGAACCTTTGCTGAGAGAGAGTAATATTGAGTTCGTTCGGAATCACCTCTGGCCAGCACATCTTTTCTCTCCTTAATCACCTTCCACGTCTCTTCTGAGATCCACACCTTTCGTGGAAGGTCGTCTATTTCAGAATTCCGATTCACTTGGAACAAGTTTGATTTATCATTGAAGCTTTCCTTGTTTGTGGTGCGGGTCGACTTTGGTGTTTTACGATAGCTCGCTGACACCTCTTAAGTTTACGTTGATTTCTGCTACCAAAAGTTTGTGATCGATTCCGCAGTCAGCACCTGGGTAGGTCTTCGTGTTACTTACGCAGGATCTCCATCTCTTAGCAACCGCAATGTAGTCGATTTGGTTTCTGAAGCGATTCCCTGGCATCACCCAAGTATGCAGGCGTCGTGGGTGGTTCAGGAAGCATGTGTTCATAATAGTGAGAGTTTTCTGCGCAGAACTGTAGCCACATCTCTCCTCTATCATTTCTATCTCCAAGACCATACTTCACTAGCTGTAGCTTAAAACATTACTATAAGTATAATATATAAAAAAGTGATTGCTACAAGAGTGATGTTCAAGAAATAAAAAATATTGCTGTAATGATAAATTCCCTGTTTGATTTTTGACACTATTGTAGAATTTTGTAAGATTTTACTAACAAAATTCTAATAAATTAATAACAGCTTTGAAAGAACCGAAAAAACCGGGTACCCGGTTCTGTGTTGGAACTGGAACCGAAAGAACCGGTTCTTAAAATATGGCCGGTTCTCGATGCCCTAATTATGTTATGATCGTTGTTTCGTCAAATATGTAATTTTTCAAATCATCATCAAGGTTTAAAGAACTTTATTCTCATAAAGACAATTACGTCACTTACATGAGAACTAAATTAATAAGTAGGTACTTAGTTCTAATATAACAGTCGTTCTTAATATGTACTATATACTAAGTAATAACTACGAATATAACAAACAGCTGATTATAAAATATTCCCACTTCACGTATTTGTTTAATTAGGTTTTTGATTGAACTAAAGTAGATAGGTACCGAGAATATTTCATACGATTTAGTTTGACTGCTTGATATGCAGTGATAGTTTCTTCTTAAATACGTGAAGTGAGTTAACACTTTTAATATCTGCGGGTAATTTGTTAAAAAGTTGTGCGCCTTCGTAAGTTATTGTCTTCTTGCCGTAGTTCGTCCTTGGGTTAGGTAGCACAATAAAACTCGCACGTCGAGTGCTTCGTTTTGTAACTTGTTGTCTGATAGTAAAGGCGTATACCGCCCATACCAGCCTATACCAGTCCACTGCTGGACATAGGCCTCCCCTAATGAGCGCCATAGCGCCCTGTTTTCAGCTTGCCGCATCCAGCATCTGCCAGCAGTCTTTCGCAAATCATCATCCCACCTGGTCGGAGGGCGTCATACACTACGTTTGCCGAGCCGCGGTCTCCACTCAAGAACACGTTTACCCCAGCGGTTGTCGGTTCTTCTTGAAATATGGCCAGCCCACTGCCACTTCAGCTTGCTAATCCTTTGAGCTATGTCGATAACCTTAGTTCTTTGTCGGATGTATTCGTTGCGAATCCTATCCTTCAGAGAAACTCCGAGCATAGCTCTCTCCATAGCTCGCTGGGCGACTTTAAACAGGTGGACGAGCCCTACCGTGAGTGTCCACGTCTCAGCTCCGTAGGTCATGACGGGTAGGACGCACTGATTGAAAACTTTCATTTTCAAGCATTGCGGTATGGATGACGCAGCTTCCCAAACGCGGCCCAACCTAGCTGGATCCTCCTCTTGGCCTTCTTCTCGAAATTGTTTTAACCCAACTGCAGAATCGCCCAAGGTAAGTGTATTCGGAAACAATTTCGAGAAGGTGGCCATGTACGATGACCTTATTTTTATCCAAGTTAATGCCAAGACGTCGTGAAGCTGAAGCTAGGCCGTCCAGCATCCGGTTAAGCTCCTCCAGCGACTCCGCCATCAAGACTATGTCATCAGCGAATCGCAGGTGTGAGATGTAGTCGCCGTTTATGTTGATGCCCTTACCTTTCTAGTCCAGCGTCTTAAACACATCTTCCAACGCGCTTGTGAACAGTTTCGGGGATATAACATCCCCCTGTCTCACACCTCTGCGCAGTTGGATAGGTTTAGACTGCTGGCCCTGTACTTGGACACTCATGGTGGCGGCATCATAAAGACATCTCAACACCTCGATATAACGATAGTCTACTTGGCAACGCTGTAAGAATTCCAGAATAGCCCAGGTTTCGACAGAGTCAAAGGCCTTTTCATAGTCCACAAAGGCCAGACACAGGAGCTGATTATACTCTTCGGACTTCTGTATAATCTGCCTCACTGTGTGTATGTGGTCTATGGTGCCATATCCTCCACGAAACCCGGCCTGTTCCGGTGGCTGGAACTCGTCGAGTCTCCTGGCGAGACGATTCGTGACCACTCGTGAGAAAAGCTTATAGACGTGGCTCAGGAGTGTGATGGGTCGAAGGTAAGAAGGGTTTTATCTCCCTTCTTAAAAAAGAGCACCACCAGGCTCCCGCTCCACGCCTTTGGAGTTCTCCCACTGTGAAGAAGGGTGTTGAACAGGTTCTGAAGCTCCTGCAAAACAGGGGCTCCTCCTGCCTTCAGAAGCTCTGAAGTAATGCCGTCTTCACCGGGGGCTTTTCCATTTTTAAGCTGCCTCAGAGCCATCACGATCTCTTCTTGACTGATGTCTGGCAGTTCGTCGGTGTAGTGGCGTGTCAGGGTGGCTCTGAAATCGTGGTCGTCCCGTTGGACATGAGGGGCATGTGCAGCGTATAAACGGCCATAGAAATCCTCTACCTCGGCAGAGATCTCCGTCTTCGACAATACAGTCCTCCCATCGTGCGTTTTAAGCTTCGTCATGTGGCTCCTGCCTAGCTGCTGAGTGAATACTTTGGACCCTCGGTTTCGCTCTATTGCCTCTGCAATGAGGCGTGTGTTGTCCAATTTTTCAAATATACCTTCAGTATTTGGTCATGACAAAAAAGCTATTATTTAAATCCAAAATAAATACCTTGTCCAAATGATATGAAAGACGAGTGGGTTGTATGGCTGCCGGCTGGTAGCTACAGTAGATGTTTTCCTCAGATACAACCCCAAGAACGCTGGCGCGGACGACTCCGGGTTCGTGGACGTGGCGGCGGGCGACGAGCAGGCGCTGCTGGCGGCCGTGGCCACCGTGGGCCCGGTCTCCGTGGCCATCGACGCCTCGCACCAGAGCTTCCAGTTCTACTCCGACGGAGTCTACTACGAGGATGAATGCTCCAGCACTGAACTTGACCATGGAGTCAGTATTGTATTTATTAGTATTGTTTCTGCCCGCGGCCTCACGCGCGTTTTGTCTTTAGAAGCGTTGAAAGGGACTCCTCTGGGATATAATTAATCCCATAGGAACCGATTATAAAACTGAATAAAAATCCTATATTTAATTTGAAGCCGTATACCACAGTGAGTATACCACAGTGAGTATACCACGGTGAGTATACCACGGTGAGTATACCACGGCGAGTATACCACGGCGAGTATACCACAGTGAGTATACGGCCTAAAATTAAACATACAAACCCTTCGTATTACAAGGAATAGCACAAACATCACAAAATTATCGCGTACCTTTTGTTATACCTTCCTCTACATGACC
Source organism: Eupithecia vulgata (assembly GCA_946478455.1). Taxonomy (NCBI): domain Eukaryota; kingdom Metazoa; phylum Arthropoda; class Insecta; order Lepidoptera; family Geometridae; genus Eupithecia; species Eupithecia vulgata. The sequence continues at coordinate 615,515 of OX297869.1, read as the reverse complement.
ACCGCGCCAACTAGCCATTACTTTAGACTATACCTATTTGCAAACAAAAGCAAGATAAGCAATGCTACACGTAGGGATAAGAAACTGATAAAACAGCGGAACGGATTGGATAAAATGGATATTTGGATAAAATGTAAGTGGGTCGACTGTGTCGGCGTATCACTGAACTACGCTTATCGCGGTAAAGTCAAATGTGAGTGGGTCGACTGTGTCGGCGTATCACTGAACTACGCTTATCGCGGTAAACTCAAATGTGAGTGGGTCGACTGTGTCGGCGTATCACTGAACTACGCTTATCGCGGTAAAGTCAAATGTGAGTGGGTCGACTGTGTCGGCGTATCACTGAACTACGCTTATCGCGGTAAAGTCAAATGTGAGTGGGTCGACTGTGTCGGCGTATCACTGAACTACGCTTATCGCGGTAAACTCAAATGTGAGTGGGTCGACTGTGTCGGCGTATCACTGAACTACGCTTATCGCGGTAAAGTCAAATGTGAGTGGGTCGACTGTGTCGGCGTATCACTGAACTACGCTTATCGCGGTAAAGTCAAATGTGAGTGGGTCGACTGTGTCGGCGTATCACTGAACTGCGCTTATCGCGGTAAACTCAAATAAACAAAATTATTTTTTCTCAGAATAGTTATTCTGAGAAAAAATAATTTTGTTTATTTGAGTTTACCGCGATAAGCGCTTGGTTGGAAACCCAGAAGGCACTTATTGCAATTCTTAATACTGCTCTATATTTCAGTATGAATCAGCGAGCGGAGCAAAGTTAAATGCCTACTTTTATTATTATTTTATTTTACAATGGTCACAGTAACTTATTTCTTCGAATCTGGGAAGATAAGCGAGGGCGAAGTATAATAATTATACTCGTACAATTAACCACTGAGTGGATTTCTCGCTACGTCATACTAAACTTTAAATGAAACCTCATACTGTCGCTCACGGTGCAAAACATAAACTGTTTTTACCCGTTCAAAACATAAACTGTGGTTACCCGTTGATAACATAAACTGTGGTTACCCGTTGACATAAACGTAGAACAAAACATTAACCCTGGGCTCCGGAGCCGGACCTCCTCCGGACCTCCGGAGCCGGACCGGAATGATCCGCTTTCGTCTTCTTGCGGTTCATTCCGAGCCACCTTGCAATTAATGATAATCAGGTTCCTACAATTTGCGCGACTGACTTAAGCTACGTCTTTTTCTAATAGCTAAGACTCTTTATTTATTTATGATTAATATTTGAACAGCACCTACACCTAAAATACTCAAAACTTAAATGAAATGTCCCTTGATTTGTTTCAATTACTATGAGCCCTACTGGTTACCTCCCCAGGTGCTGGTGGTGGGCTACGGTACCGACGAGCAAGGTGGAGACTACTGGCTCGTGAAGAACTCGTGGGGCCGCTCCTGGGGCTCCCTCGGCTACATCAAGATGGCGCGCAACAGGAACAACCACTGCGGCATCGCCTCGTCCGCCTCATACCCGCTCGTCTAATTCCAACCGCGGTGTACACCTAGCTTTACTTGTTTTGCCATCGTTTGACTACCCCTTCCAAAATTGGGTAGAAGCTAACCGCGCGTTCTTTACTATCTGCCTCAACTTTCACGGGATCTTACGATGATATTTCCTAAACATTTAAACATCAGTTCCATAATGTAAGTGAAATCGTTTAACTAGAATGTAGGCTAGGGATATTTTATAATTAGAAATGTATGTGTAAGTTTATGGGCGAAGTATTTTTATTTAATTCAAAAAGGAAAACCTAAGATTTTCGCATTTTACTAAAGCATTGTTTATCTATTATATATGTTGTATTACATTCCATCAATTGGGTTTCCTTTGTATTGTGTTTTTATGTAGGACACTTTACTTATTTCATCCACGAGTGGAAAAAAAATTAAGTAATGAAAGTGTTGGTTGGATTAGGATGTACATGTGATACTAAACTTATGATAATGTTCAAAGGCCTGCGTTAGAAAATGAATTAATACTTTTTTAATTATTTATGTTTGTTTTTCTCTACCTAAATAACGATAAGCAGTAACACTGTACCAGTCACATGGATGGAACCCAAACGTTCCTATCGCGGATTTAAATCGCCTCTTCTCGATATCTATTTAAAAGGCCTACCTACTGTGACTAGTTCTCGCAGCCAGCTGCACCTGCCTCAGATCCCAGTAGGTACCTACGCGCCTAGCATACCTACTGCCTATTTACAAGTAAATCTGCTTGTAATGTCAGAATACCAACATAGACATGTTGTTCAGTTTACTTGGTTGCAGTGGAAGGACAGATTTTTTTACTATGCATAGAAAATAAGGGGAGGCTCATGTCCAGCTGTGGACTAATATAGGCTGATCATGATGATAGAAAATAACTAGAACATCCGGGACAAACATTTGCTGATCATACAAACAGATGTCGGGGATCGAAACCACAACGCCTTCAGGACCTTCACCCGCCGCGCCATTGGTCATCATTAATTACTTAATTAGGTAAGTAAAGGGTAGGCACAAACTTTAGTCTGCCTGTTTTGATGTTATGGACCGATATTAAAAATTATTTCACCATTCTATAAAGAATAATATATTTTTTATGCCGAGGTCCCATAAAAAATATTCCCGAGGTATTACTATTTATGTTTGAAAACTTTTTTACTGACATTCCGATCTCTACTACAAAGTGTCTAAACTCTCTTCTCAAGTAGGTAATCGCTAACGCCCAAATACTCAAACGCATCTCAGATTTAAGCACGTCTCAAGTCGTGATTTTTTGACAGTTTTCAATGAAAATGTGTCATAAATTCGTCACTTGAGACCTTTGAGACGCGCTTATATCTGAGATGCGTTTGAGTATTCGGGGGTAAGTCTCACACACCACACACACTACTCTACTCACAGAAAATGTACCTACATGTACATAAAAATGCAAATGTAAATTCAATTTCAACCATGTCGATGAAAAAGACATTAAAAAAGCCTTTAACCTTTTAAATGTAAAGAAAACTGCAGATCTCTGGGGCATTTCCGTTAGAATTATTAAACCATTGATTGATACAATCGCACCAGATCTCGCTTTTATATTCAATGAATCTATTGATTGTGGCATATTTGGTGTGTTTCCTGATCTAATGAAACACAGTAAAATAATCCCATTATTTAAATATCGTCAATAACGCTCTACGAGAAGATGGGTAGGATTCGTACACCGGGAGGCTTCGTACAGAGGTCATAAAATTGGTGTCCGTGATGGTAGCGTACACATAACCGAAAAACGAGGTTGTGTAAATGCTATACAGGGTGTTTTGCACATGGACCGACATGATTTTTTGGGGGGTGGGGGGGGTCATGTGCTATTTTCCCCCGTGAGACCCAATATCCCAAGTCTCACGGTAGTCTAGATGTTTTTTTTTATTTTTTTTGAAATTTACCCGAAATCTTGCCTTTAAATCGTTCTAACTTTTTTGTTTGTGGTTATAAATGTTATAATACCACAAAATAAAGTATGCTTGTATTCTACAATGTTTTCTTATTCTAAATAAATCATTACATGTTACAATTGATATCCACAAAAAAACTTCTGAGTTTTCAAAGTGGTAAATCGGTGTAAATGTTATGAAAAGTGACAACTTATCAATTCATTTAAAAAAAAACTAAAGTTCATTTTGAATTTAGCTTTTTTTTAAAAAGTTCTTTACTTACCTATTACACTTTCTAACGATATGCTACATGACATGACATAAGAAATCTAATATTCGTTTGCCTGAACACGCACTCTAACAATGTAACTGGTTTGAACCAAAGATCCTAGGATCCTACGTTCCGTAGGGGTTTGAACAATGTAACCAGTCAACGCGGATTAACAAGCAGCAGGTAAAAAGTTAGTAAGTTAGTACCTAGTAAATTCGTAATCAAACACTATAAAAAGTTTATGTGTGGATGATGGCTGGTCGCGTGCGGCACTGGGCATCAAATTAGAACACAAATCATCAAACAAGACGCACTGTTCCGCTGAGACGCGTAGTGCGTTGCGTAATATCTCTTAGGACCAATTTCAATAGGTAATTTAAAAAGTATCGTACCTACCTAAACGAATAAAAGGAATACCATTACCTATATAGATAATATAGGTATGCATTTTCCGACTTGATACGGGGACCCAATATTAAGATACCTATGCAAATGTCCAGGCCACGTCGAGGGACCACATAAAACTTGTTACTATTGACTAGATATTTTTATAAATTAGAAGAGACTGTAGGTACTTACTAACGAATGTTTCAGAACTTTTTCTAAACAATAGCGTGTTCAGAAATATGAAATACCAATGTTGACCCTCAATCGTAACAGACACAATGGTACACATACTTACATCGGATGAAGCACATGTAGGATGCTAACTGGGACTCTCATACTTACATCGGATGAAGCACATGTAGGATGCTAACTGGGACTCTCATACTTACATCGGATGAAGCACATGTAGGATGCTAACTGGAACTCTCATACTTACATCGGATGAAGCACATGTAGGATGGTAACTGGAACTCTCATACTTACATCGGATGAAGCACATGTAGGATGGTAACTGGAACTCTCATACTTACATCGGATGAAGCACATGTAGGATGCTAACTGGAACTCTCATACTTACATCGGATGAAGCACATGTAGGATGGTAACTGGAACTCTCATACTTACATCGGATGAAGCACATGTAGGATGGTAACTGGGACTCTCATACTTACATCGGATGAAGCACATGTAGGATGGTAACTGGAACTCTCATACTTACATCGGATGAAGCACATGTAGGATGCTAACTGGAACTCTCATACTTACATCGGATGAAGCACATGACATGTAGGATGCTAACTGGGAGTCATTTTAAGTTTTCACAACACATTTTATTGCAAGAGGAAAATAAATACATATTTACAAAAGTATTATTTGTCAGTAGCTAGCTAGACACGTAGAGAGAACATCTAGATGTTGACTTACTGGTAAATTATTAGAGATATTACTATCGAGTCCACGAGATCTATACTATTACTGTCTAGTATTTAAAACCTACCTTACTTTGTACAAAATCTATAGTTTAATAATATGAAACAAATATCTTAAAGCTAAATACACATAGACTATCTTAATAATGCAGACAAATTGTGATTATACAGGGTTATTGGAAATTAGACCGGATCCTTTAAGGGGGTGATGGGGGAGGCCATTTGCAACTATTTTGACCCCATATTGTATTATCCGAAAGTTAACTATAGAAGTCTTGAGGACGAGGTGGTTGGATGCGGGGCACTGCAGCCATAATTGTTGTTTAACTAAATCCTTTGAAATACGCCAAGTCGTCGGAAAAGCAATCAGTCCAAACTTATTCATTAGCCAAGTCACAAAATAAATTAACGGAGTCCAATAGCACAAGCCGAGTCGAGAGGAACGTACTTATAGCGGTAAAACAGCAGGCACAACAGAAAAGAAAATGTCTAAACAGTACAAAGCGCACGAGTAGACTGAAGTGCTTTATCAATAAACAAAGAGAACGACGACGTAGCAAACGCCATCTCGTTCTTACACAGTGCACCTAAAATTACCCTTCTTATGTCACGTTCTCGGAATTGACTACCTGCTTATGGTTTACCCGTATTTTTTTCTGCAATAGTGTAACTAAGTGCATTGATTTATACCTCGTTGGATAGCGAAAGATGTGTAGATGTTTTTAAAATAGCATGCCGACTAAATTTACATGGGTATTTTTATTTAAATGGGTTTTTTGTGAAGAATTTACTTTAAAATAATACTTTATTTTGATAAACATGTCGTTTAGCTTCCATATGGATGCTGATTCAGCCGATTTTGTTAATGGATATTAAGAGTTGGACTGTAGGCTATCTAAACCTGTGACTAAAATTTGAGTTGTATGATCATTTTTTTTTCAGTTAATTATTGAAGACGTTAAACGGGATTTTCCCAAAAAAACACAAATATGGAAATATCTCAAAAATAGTTGACTTTCGGATAATACAATATGGGGTCAAAATAGTTGCAAATGGCCTCCCCCATCACCCCCTTAAAGGATCCGGTCTAATTTCCAATAACCCTGTAGAAAAAACCTTTCTATAAAACTTCTATGACTAGACTGGTACAACTGACAATTGTAGTTGTGGTACCTTCCTATCAGTGTAAATGAGAATACACATTCAAGAATCACTAAACGTAAGAACACACTTCCATTTAGTTTTAATTTGGCCACATCGTAATTAGTTTGGCATTTCATTTTCTTCCTTCACCACTAATGAATATTCGTTCATTATACATAACTACTAATGAATAATCTTTCATTATACATAATTACTAATGAATATTCATTCATTATACATAACTACTAATATCCTGTCCCATATGTGAGTATGATCAGCTTCACCTACCATTGCTTTTTACTTTGCCAAAGACTTAGCCGTGTTCTGCACTGCCTGTGCCTACTGCCGTGGAAATACAATACACTATAAGTTGCGTACGCGCAAATAAAGTTAGTTTTTTTTATTCGATTGTTCTTTCATTACGTTACTAAAGTAAAAAGTATTTGATATTATTTTCAAGGAATTACAATTATCTACCTGGCCATATGAATTTTAATACGATATATAAGAAAATTAAACGTAATATCATGAAAAGTGTTTTACTATTTACAGTCCAATGGTAATGTTGTTTTGGTAAAACACTGTACGTGATATTAGTGTTTTGTGTGTAAGTGCGCCCGCCGCCCGGGCCCGTGCCGTTAGCTTGCACAACCACTGGTAGCTGACCTCTCCGCCACGCGCCAGTCTCGCGCAAGCGTCCCGGTGCGAGGGTCTCGACAGTTTGGATCTGATGGACACGTATCTTTTTGCAACTTAGATACAGTGTATTGGCTTAACACAATATCGCAGTAATAACAGACATTTCTGTATGGTATATATAATTACATTACGAACATACAGCAAGGAACTCACTACCAGATCTACCTTCAGGATCGGATCTCAATTGTGGCGTACCTTTACGTTCACGTATTACTAAATACCTCGCACTGAGATTGGATTGAATTAAGGTCGATCGCTTCGTGCTGGCGCTTTACTATAAATTACTACTCCGTTAGTTTTATTCTGTTCATAACACAGAAAAGAATAAAAAAAAATACAAGTAATTAGATTCTCGCGCCAGGACGAATCCAACTTAAAGTAAAAGGTGCGTCTGTTAAGGATTGTCTAGAGGGGGATGAAGCGGACGTACAGCGTGTATGCGGCCTATTTCTTCTTGGGCTTCTTGGGGTTGCGGCTGCGTGACTTGGCCTTGCAGAGCGGGCAGATGGGCGCGTTGCGGTGGATCTGCTGGTGGCACGACAGGCAAGACTTCATCGGCGGAGGCTGCTGTCTGTGAACATTGCAAACAGATATTATACATATCGCGCAGGCACGACACATGCGCAAACAATCTGTGATACACTCCCCATCAAACTATGCAGGACTTGCACTTTATGATCTAGGTTCAATGGCTCATCCCCGAAAACCACAGATAAGTGATATCATAAAGATACCATTATCAAATGAATAACAACAACTTGGCAGTGATTGATAATGAATATGAGAAAAACAAAACCAAAATCACAAAGCATTAAATAAATTAAATTAAAAGGAGTGGGAGGAAGAGGTTGGGGGGGGGGGGGGGGAGCTCGGCGCCACGTTAAGAACACGTCCGTGTGCGGTTTTATTAATTATGATAAGTTGTTTAACATTTTAATTTGTGTACGATCTGCAGAAATTTGTTCCGTTGGTCTGGGTGTTTTCTATGTATAATAAAAAAATATCTATCTATGTAATGTATAATATTACGTATATCAGTTATCTAGTACCCATAACACAAGCTCTGCTTACCTTGGGGCTAGATAATGCTGTGTGAATTGTCCAGCATTATTATTATTATTTTCATTATTTCGAGTAATAATGAAATGAAAAATTATTTTGTTTGATTACACAACTAATTGATATAATCAAATCGGGTAACTCAATATAAACAAGACAGTCACTAAATAATATGTCACTCAAATATTAACGATCGTTCGATCGTTAATATTTGAGTGACGCGACGATGTTCGCGTGGTGCGTTCCGACGTCAGAGCTCGGGAGTAAAACAAAACAAAAAGAACCGAACCTCAGCGAGACGCTAATGAAATCTTGGTCGAGGGCAGACCTGAACGCGGGCGGCGGTGGCGGCGGCTTGCGCGGCGTCTGCAGGAAGGGCAGCGCGCGCGGGCTGGCCGGCGGCGGCGCGCTGGGGGCGGGGAAGCGGCTGCAACCCGAACACAACCAGCTACAGTACAACAGCACGGTACAGACACGTACTCATGCGCTCCTCTTCGCCGGAGCAGCGGAACTGCTTTCGGTATTTGTTTGTTCACTTACTAATTACACAAAGCTCGTGATTGAGCAGAGTTTTGTTATTGGACCAGGTGACAGTGGTATACTACTGTTCATGAACTGAATATTCACATATTGTGGAAAAGCCTCCTTGTGGTCCTGGCCTGGCCGCTGCAGTCCACTTGTGTCTCTGTGTCCTGCTCTTCCGGGAGGCTAGTAACATTATGAATGAAGTTGCATTAGACGAGGCGGTCGCCGCTGACAGTCGACCCCTCACACTCAGTGCTGGGATGTCGTACATGTCTAGTTGTATTAGACGAGGCGGTCGCCGCTGACAGTCGACCCCTCACACTCAGTGCTGGGATGTCGTACATGTCTAGTTGCATTAGACGAGGCGGTCGCCGCTGATAGTCGACCCCTCACACTCAGTGCTGGGATGTCGTACATGTCTAGTTGTATTAGACGAGGCGGTCGCCGCTGACAGTCGACCCCTCACACTCAGTGCTGGGATGTCGTACATGTCTAGTTGCATTAGACGAGGCGGTCGCCGCTGACAGTCGACCCCTCACACTCAGTGCTGGGATGTCGTACATGTCTAGTTGCATTAGACGAGGCGGTCGCCGCTGACAGTCGACCCCTCACACTCAGTGCTGGGATGTCGTACATGTCTAGTTGTATTAGACGAGGCGGTCGCCGCTGACAGTCGACCCCTCACACTCAGTGCTGGGATGTCGTACATGTCTAGTTGCATTAGACGAGGCGGTCGCCGCTGACAGTCGACCCCTCACACTCAGTGCTGGGATGTCGTACATGTCTAGTTGTATTAGACGAGGCGGTCGCCGCTGACAGTCGACCCCTCACACTCAGTGCTGGGATGTCGTACATGTCTAGTTGCATTAGACGAGGCGGTCGCCGCTGATAGTCGACCCCTCACACTCAGTGCTGGGATGTCGTACATGTCTAGTTGTATTAGACGAGGCGGTCGCCGCTGACAGTCGACCCCTCACACTCAGTGCTGGGATGTCGTACATGTCTAGTTGCATTAGACGAGGCGGTCGCCGCTGACAATCGACCCCTCACACTCAGTGCTGGGATGTCGTACATGTCTAGTTGCATTAGACGATGCGGTCGCCGCTGACAGTCGACCCCTCACACTCAGTGCTGGGATGTCGTACATGTCTAGTGCGGACCCTCCGGGAGGAAGCAGCACAGCTTCCTTCTGCGTATTTTTAAGCCATGTCCTGTCGTCAGCACTCTGCTGTAGCAAGGTGAGCGTGATGACGCAAAGCGGAGAGGTACGTTCAGTGGACATATACAAATGTGTGGTGGTATATGGATAGTGCACTGACTCTGGTGTGATGGGGCTGCCCTCCTCCTCGTGCAGATCTGGCAGCCGCTCCAGACCGAGGCACTGCCTCCGCAACAAGTCCACCTCGGCCTTCAGCGGCCGGTAGTCCTCGTGCAGCCGCGACGCCGTGGACAGCTTGCGCGCCATGCTCTCCTCCGTCTGCTTTATCACTGTCTCCATCTGAAATCAACATTCGTATTGTCTGAACTATTAGTAGATAATGTAAGGCGCTACTCCGGCGCACACTAGCGCCGCCATCTATTAGTAGATAATGTAAGGCGCTACTCCGGCGCACACTAGCGCCGCCACCTATTTTATATTTTTCTAGTTTAGGCAGAGTTGTGAGGTTGCTCTCGGCGGCCACCAGTTTGTTTTTGCATCTCTGACTACTACTATACAAAATAAACCTATTACAATGTATTAAAAATAAGCCTAGGATAGGTATCACTTTGCCTGCAGCCCTGAGACAGGCGGAAGACAGAGTAGTGTGGAAGCGGTCCACCAGCGCTGCAGCGTCTCCGTGAAAGCATTCCGCGTGCAAGGACGACTTACAGCAATGAACAATACGACAAAGAAGAAGGTATCACAAACGCCAATTTTTTTTTGCAAATGACTTTGATCAACGTAATTTATACATAATAAAATGCTTTGACCTGAATGGCTGACTGACGGATCAACGCACAGCCTAAACTGCTGATCGTTGAGGAAGAATCTAACATGGAGGGTGTGTTCTCTGTATGACGCAGGCATTGTGCAAAGCACATGGAGGGTGTGTTCTCTGTATGACGCAGGCATTGTGCAAAGCACATGGAGGGTGTGTTCTCTGTATGACGTAGGCATTGTGCAAAGCACATGGAGGGTGTGTTCTCTGTATGACGCAGGCATTGTGCAAAGCACATGGAGGGTGTGTTCTCTGTATGACGCAGGCATTGTGCAAAGCACATGGAGGGTGTGTTCTCTGTATGACGCAGGCATTGTGCAAAGCACATGGAGGGTGTGTTCTCTGTATGACGCAGGCATTGTGCAAAGCACATGGAGGGTGTGTTCTCTGTATGACGCAGGCATTGTGCAAAGCACATGGAGGGTGTGTTCTCTGTATGACGCAGGCATTGTGCAAAGCACATGGAGGGTGTGTTCTCTGTATGACGCAGGCATTGTGCAAAGCACATGGAGGGTGTGTTCTCTGTATGACACAGGCATTGTGCAAAGCACATGGAGGGTGTGTTCTCTGTATGACGCAGGCATTGTGCAAAGCACATGGAGTGTGTGTTCTCTGTATGACGCAGGCATTGTGCAAAGCACATGGAGGGTGTGTTCTCTGTATGACGCAGGCATTGTGCAAAGCACATGGAGGGTGTGTTCTCTGTATGACGTAGGCATTGTGCAAAGCACATGGAAGGTGTGTTCTCTGTGTGACGCAGGCATTGTGCAAAGCACATGGAGGATGTGTTCTCTGTATGACGCAGGCATTGTGCAAAGCACATGGAGGGTGTGTTCTCTGTATGACGTAGGCATTGTGCAAAGCACATGGAAGGTGTGTTCTCTGTATGACGCAGGCATTGTGCAAAGCACATGGAGGGTTTGTTCTCTGTATGATGCAGGCATTATGCACAGCACATGGAGGGTGTGTTCTCTGTATGACGCAGGCATTGTGCAAAGCACATGGAGGGTTTGTTCTCTGTATGACGCAGGCATTGTGCACAGCACATGGAGGGTGTGTTCTCTGTATGACGCAGGCATTGTGCAAAGCACATGGAGTGTGTGTTCTCTGTATGACGCAGGCATTGTGCAAAGCACATGGAGGGTGTGTTCTCTGTATGACGCAGGCATTGTGCAAAGCACATGGAGGGTGTATTCTCTGTATGACGCAGGCATTGTGCACAGCACATGGAGGGTGTGTTCTCTGTATGACGCAGGCATTGTGCAAAGCACATGGAGGGTGTGTTCTCTGTATGACGCAGGCATTGTGCAAAGCACATGGAGGGTGTGTTCTCTGTATGACGCAGGCATTGTACAAAGCACATGGAGGGTGTGTTCTCTGTATGACGCAGGCATTGTGCACAGCACATGGAGGGTGTGTTCTCTGTATGACGCAGGCATTGTGCAAAGCACATGGAGGGTGTATTCTCTGTATGACGCAGGCATTGTGCACAGCACATGGAGGGTGTGTTCTCTGTATGACGCAGGCATTGTGCAAAGCACATGGAGGGTGTGTTCTCTGTATGACGCAGGCATTGTGCAAAGCACATGGAGGGTGTGTTCTCTGTATGACGCAGGCATTGTGCAAAGCACATGGAGGGTGTATTCTCTGTATGACGCAGGCATTGTGCACAGCACATGGAGGGTGTGTTCTCTGTATGACGCAGGCATTGTGCAAAGCACATGGAGGGTGTGTTCTCTGTATGACGCAGGCATTGTGCAAAGCACATGGAGGGTGTGTTCTCTGTATGACGCAGGCATTGTACAAAGCACATGGAGGGTGTGTTCTCTGTATGACGCAGGCATTGTGCACAGCACATGGAGGGTGTGTTCTCTGTATGACGCAGGCATTGTGCAAAGCACATGGAGGGTGTATTCTCTGTATGACGCAGGCATTGTGCACAGCACATGGAGGGTGTGTTCTCTGTATGACGCAGGCATTGTGCAAAGCACATGGAGGGTGTGTTCTCTGTATGACGCAGGCATTGTGCAAAGCACATGGAGGCTGTGTTCTCTGTATGACGCAGGCATTGTGCAAAGCACATGGAGGGTGTGTTCTCTGTATGACGCAGGCATTGTGCAAAGCCGCGGGCAGAAGCTACTAATAAATAAATCAAATAGGTATAACGTAGTTTCTGTTTTTTAATATCACGCTTTAAATTGTAATTGAAAATTAAGAGGAAACTCCACGATTTTTTTGTATTAAGGCAAGTCAAGTCAATCATGTTTCGTTTCGACTCCCATAACTTATTAACTAAAATCCTAAACTTTTGATGCTCATCAAAAATAGTTTACGCAAAAATCATGTTTTATTTCCTTAAAATTGATGGACTCATTTCACCCTAAAGCATCTCTAATGAATAAAGAATCACTGATCACTGCATTCAGTGTTTGTTAATGGTTTGTTACAATATGGTTTGGCTGTAAAGCTGCCAGTCAAAACAAACAGTTGGAAATGTTCCAATTTGTTCCAACAATGCTCACTTCACTTGCCGCGCCAGCCTACATCAACAAACAATGTCAGCCATTATCCACATTCTAATCCAAACTTGTATTACACTAAGCCATGCTTGCTTTTTTGAACTTCTCAACAAATTAAGAGGGCATAATGCGCGTCATTTTGTAAAAAGGATAGGCATAGGATTTTGCGTTCAGAGGAGCGGGACAGAGCTTGCTTTAAGATTGAAACAATATTTATTTCCCAAAGACATTACATTTCACTTATTCGAAAAAACATGTTAAGTTTCGTACTTTATTAAAACTTCGAGTAGCCAAACAATTGATGATAAACAACCTACTTAAGAATGGCCAGAACATGTCCCGAATCTCAGCGGCCGGCCCGTGAGTATTTGTTGCTATTTCACTTCGAATGAAATAGAGCGCGTTATGAGTGAGAAAGCGCGATAACCATCAAATACAGCTGTCTGCTTTGTATGTGAAGCTTGCGTGCATGTGTGTGTAGTAGGTACTCTGCGTCGTCGGCACAGAATTGTTACTAGTTAGTACGGTAACGTATGACATTACGGCAATAAAACAATTTGATAAACATATAAATTATTGCATCTACCGACTATACAGTGTGGAAATTAAACTCAGGCCCTGGAGGGAAACTACTTAAAATCCTTAAGCTAGCTCATTTTACTTAAAGGAGACATTCCTTTATTTTTAAAAAGAAACAAATCTGCATTAAAATATTTTTTTAAACTCGCTTGCTTCGCCCGGGACTCGAACCAACTAAAATTTAAAAAAATAAACACTCTTTATTTTATTATACTAATCGGTAGTATTAATATTCAGGATAAAGTTTCTCTAACAAACATTTGGTCTTAAAAATAAAAATAATCGTTAAATCTAACATCAACTTTATTTTACTATCAATTTTGTAACACTTAAATTATTTAACTGATAAATTGTTCGAAATGAGCCCCGTCGTTCCGGCTACACAACATTAGTCGCCGTTGAAATTCATTTCTTGTAGCCTTCAGCAAAGTGTTGTGGTGTATGCCCCTGATAACATTTTCTACCGCAATCCTTAGCTCTTGAACGGTTTCATAGCAAGTTTCATAAACAACATTTTTTACATGACCCCATAAAAAGAAGTCCATGGGCGTCAGGTCTGGACTTCTTGCAGGCCATCTAATCGTGTTGTGTTGGAGAGATAACAGAACTGTTACGTGTCTTTTACTTGTTAAAAGTGAACAGTAACCAAATATTTTTTAGAGAAACTTTATCCTGAATATTAATACTACCGATTAGTATAATAAAATAAAGAGTGTTTATTTTTTTAAATTTTAGTTGGTTCGAGTCCCGGGCGAAGCAAGCGAGTTTAAAAAAATATTTTAATGCAGATTTGTTTCTTTTTAAAAATAAAGGAATGTCTCCTTTAAGTAAAATGAGCTAGCTTAAGGATTTTAAGTAGTTTCCCTCCAGGGCCTGAGTTTAATTTCCACACTGTATAGGTACGTGTACTATTACAATACTAAAGTTAGTAGGTATCATTAATTTTGTAACGTGTTTCGTGTTTGAGGCTTTTTGGCGGGAACTCGCGGAGTAAAGTGTGCCATTTATTTAATTTTTCTTTAGAATTTTAGATACCTACCTACCTAGGTACCTATTCGTATGACGTTTTTAGAGGTTCGAGGTCGGTTTCGGCTACTGCTGCTATTGACTTGCAATTTGAAATTTATAACAATAAATTTCGTGCGCCATTAGGTAGGTAGGTAGGTACTGATTTTAAAAAATTAAATTTAAAAAATAAACCAAAATTTTCTGTAGGTACAAATTACGATGTTGAAATTTTAAAATAACGACATGGAGTAAATTATGTGTAGTAAATTTCTTTACTTTCAATTAATAATAATTAATGTCGAATAAATAAAGTCGAATTTACAGTCTGAATTAAATAGCAAAGTTTCTAACCGGTACCTAAAATATATTTGTATAGGTAATTGGCAAATGTTCGAAACTCTCGACGCGCGTGTGATAGTCGTGACACTCGCACTTGGCGATTTAGTCTAATTCTCGTCCGATAATTGGACTAAATTCGGACGTGTGCGGCCGCCCTACCTACCCGGTTTTTATTATTTTAGTGAGCGCGTAGCAAGTAACAACAGAGAACTGTGACAGAGACTGTCTGTCAGTCGCCGCCGTCCATTCAATGTAGGTACTCTTTGGCGCCGACCAACCGGGCCGAGCCGACCCACAGTGTGTTATTTGACCTTAGCTTCGATTTATATTTAAATTTAGTGCATTTTGTATTAATAAATCGAACACCCGTGCGGATATTTTACATCGCTTTAGAAATACAGATTTTTTGATGAATTCTCATTATCATTCGTAAAAAATTAATTTATTTATATTTCCGAAAGAAACTTTTCCCTTAGTAAAATTTAGCAAGTTGAAAATATCTCAAAAACTGTTTTAGATAAGGTCACGGGAGTTTATTAGTGTTCGTGGTTTTGTTTGAATGATTTGTTGTATTCAAAATTTATATAAAACGAGGCTGTCCGCAAATGAGGTCAAATCACACACAGTGCGACCGACGACAGGTCGTTCTCGATCGGCTTGGCCCCTTCGGCGTCGCTCGCCTAATTTCGGGATTTCACCTCCTCCGCGTCTTACAGCCCCCCGCGTGTGAGCGAGCGGTTGCAGAATCTATAAGGAATTTCACCATTTTTTGATAATTTTTCGTACTTTTCGATTCATTTTGTATAAAGGATTGATTTCCTAAATATTATTGTTCATTTCTAATATTGAATATATTTACGATGTCGGTATCCAGTCAGATTTTCGAATAAAGTTGTTTATCATGCTAATAAAAGCGCTTGAAAACTACTCGATTTGGTGGTTAAAATATGGAAAATTAGTTTCGCTCTCATTTAATTATGATTATGTTTTTTGAAAAACCAAGCCGATACCGACATAGCTATTTATTATCCAATTATGTGTGCAAAATTTCCTATCAGTAGGGCATGTAGTTTCCAAATGAATCGAAAAGTACGTTTGTATGGGAGCTTCGATGTTCGGGGGCACCTTAAGTATACAGTTAGTTAATCTTGTTATGTAATACAAAAAATTTACAAGTTCTAATAACATTTATCTAATAATAAGTTAAATAATATAAAGAATTAAAAGATTTACTAAACATTTTAAAACTACCCGCAAAGTCCTATAAATTTTTTTTTTTTTTTTTTTTTATTTATTCTTATTTAATTAGGGACTTTGAGTCTAACAGTGACTAAGTCAGTCCCATAGGATATCTAAGTAACTAATTAATCAATCAATATTTACAAATACTTATAAGTGAACTTATACAGAGTGACAGCGGCGACGGAAGTTTGTTCCGCCAGCACACTCTGAAATAAACCCACATCCAGGACATTAATATTACATTGTGCAATCAACTCTTCTCTCATAGACGCGCTCCGGGAACATTCCACCAAAAAGTGATAAATGTCATCCACTATTCCACATGATTCACACAAGGGGCTTTCCACAATTTTCATAAGAAACCTAAAACTATTTAGCGGTATGTGCCCAGAGCGCAGCCTGTGTGCAACAACAATTAAATTCCTGCCAAACTTTCGAGGTAGGTTGGTAAACCAGGGAATGATGGGCGGTTCGCTTTGAATTGTCTTATACCATATTCCTTTCTCCCTAGAAATAATATCAAAGTATTCTTTCCACTTATCTCTAATCTTCCTTTGATATTTATGTAAGATTTCAGAATATTCGGGTTTCATGTAGACTTCTATACCATTTGTAATAGCACCCCGGGCTAGTTTATCAACCTCTTCATTCCCTCGTATACCGACATGTGAAGGAATCCATTGCATTGCCAGCGACGCGCCCGCAGCCACCAACACCTGAGCTTTATTAAGAATACTGTAGGCAATCGATGCACCTCTGTGTCCAGAGGCGCAACGAGCCACATGCTGCAAGGCGCTTCTGCTGTCAGACAGAATTACCACCTTTTTTAGTCCAGTGCTAATAGCATACGACAACGCCGCAGACATAGCAAACAATTCCAAAGACATTATACAATTATTCTTACTTACAACTTTAAAATGTTCTCTTACATTGCATATTGGGTCGAAATATGCTGCCCCTCTACCATCCTTTGTAAGAGACCCATCAGTATATAAACAATGCCAACCCCGAAACTTATTATTTAACATATGTAAAGTATTGTATTTCAGGACACTATTATCATATGTATTTTTTGGTTTTATTATATCCTCAACTTTAAAATAAATAAAATTTACATCTATGTTAGTGACCCAAGTGTCTAAACAAAACATGTTAAGTGGATTACATGAGTTAACAATATCTGATTTGGTTTCATCATAAACGGAAGTAAGCAAAGATTTTTTGTTATTTCGGAAATAAATGTTTTGGGATAGATTCAGGAGATCTTTTAAAACAGAAATCGTAACATTAGATGACCATGACTGGGCTTTCAAACAATATTTAGTTGCTAGATATTCCCTTCTCAGATGCAATGGTGGCAAACACAACTCTGTTTCCATTACATGTATAGGAGTGGTTCTGACAAAACCACCTATAATACGTAAAGCTATGTTCTGTACTCTATCTAGTCTTTGTAAGTGTGTTTTTGCAGCATTATTATATATAAAACAAGAATAATCTAATCTACTTCTTATGAGAGAAATATAGAGCCGTCTCAAATGCTTCGGATGCACCCCCCATGAAGCCCCAGCCAAAACCTTAAGTACATTAATTATTTTAAGTGTCTTCTCATGCACTTCCTTTATATGGCGTCCCCATCGGAGTGATTTATCCATCCATATCCCCAGATAACGGACGCAGTCAACGACAGGCACAGAGTGACCATCGACAACCACATCTACCGGCTCTCTTCTCCATCCTCGTTTGAATAAACATAACTGTGTTTTTGTCAGAGATATATCTAGCCCCAAATTTCCCAGTCGCGAAGAGACACTACTAATGCAATTCTGTATTTCTGTTATACTCTTATTTGTATCTTTGTTTTGTACGAAAAATACAAAATCGTCCGCGTATTGTAGAGATGAGACATGATCTAGAGACTGACTTATTTTATATGTTATTATGTTAAAGAGAAGAGGCGAGATCGGGTCCCCCTGAGCAAGGCCCCTTCCAGTAGATCTTATTAAAGCATCCCGCCGTCCATCATCTTCTTTTATCATTAAATATCTTTGATTTAAAAATTGATATAGATATTTGCAAATTTTTGTACCTACTTCTATTTTGTCTAACTCATGAAGTAACCGTTCTATCAAGACATTATTGTATGCACCCTCTATATCTAAGAAACAAGCTAGAGTAGGTGTTTTCTCGGCAAATCCAGTTTGAACGCGTGATACCAATCTAACAATGCAATCAACACTAGACTGTCCTCTCCTAAAACCAGATGTGGTAGGGCCTAATATTTTATTTTTTTCCACAAACCACTCCAATCGTCTACCTAACATTGTGTGAAAAACTTTACACAAGCATGAAATTAATGAAATAGGTCTTAACTTACACTGCGAATCGTTATTTATGCTAGACTTTGGGATGGGAATAACTTGAATATTCCGCCATTGTTCGGGTATCACTGATTGGGAAAAAATACAATTATACATTTCGAGTAGGAACATCTTGCCCTCACGTGGAAGTCTAAATATCATCGAGTACGTTATCTTATCTTCTCCTGGCGCGGTGTCCTTTTTCTTAATACAGTTAAGAAGCTCCTGTGGCGTAAATTCCTTTTCTAACTGAGCATTTTTAGAGGAAAAGCTCGGCGGCGGGGGTTGTGAGTAATCAGGGGCTAGAGATCGCAGCAGCTGCTCTTTTTTGTCATAAGGGGCATGAAATCTATTAGATTTAACACCTTTCATCCAACGCATTTTTTGCCACATTACAGTCGAGCTAGTCGCTGCATCTATTTCGCCACAGAAGTTTCTCCAACTGTTCAATTTAGCTTGTTTTATAGATTTTTGAGCCTCAGAAACAGCTTTGGTCAAAATATTCAAGTTGTCCGGAGTAGGGTTTTTTCTGAAGTTTTTAAGAGCTAGGCGTCTTTCAGCTACAGCTTTGGATAAAGCTTGGGTCCAATAATGTTTTGGCTTGAAGTTCCTAGATGGGCTAGAACATATTTTATATCAAATCAAATATCAAATATCAATAACGTTTATTTCTTTAAGCTTACAAAATAAGCACTTAGACAAGTCAAATTTTATACTATAAACAGGTTTATAAATAGTCATTATTATCAAATAAGAAATATGATGTTATTGATTTTATTCGCTTCAATTTTTTGTCCACTAGTGGAAGAAGCGAAAAAGAAACCACTAGTAAGTTTTATAAATCTTAAAATTAATACATTACTTATCTCAGTCTAAATATAATCTAATTTGTATATAACTCAATATTTATATGAAACTAACTAAGCTTAACATTATATCCCTTATATACCATTGTCGGTGTGGAACTGAGCGACATCTGGCCAAGCATTTACATCATTGATGTAATCATCTATGGAGTAATAGGCTTTCTTTATTAGATTTCGTTTTATGTACTGTTTAAATTTACGAATAGGGAGCTCAGTTGCTTCAGATGGAAGCTTGTTATAGAAACGTACGCAATTTCCCATAAATGATTTCCCTACCTTTCGTAATCTATATGATGGGATGTGCAGTTTGTTCTTGTTTCTTGTATTTACTTTGTGAACATCACATTTTTTTAAAAAGCTATCTTTGTTTTTGTGCGTATACATTAGATTTTCATATATGTATTGCGATATTACTGTCAAAATATTTATGTCTTTAAATAATTCCCTCAAAGAGTGGCGTGGCTTTAATTTATAAATTGCGCGTACAGCCCTTTTTTGGAGAACAAAGATAGTCTGAATGTCGGCTGCCCGTCCCCAAAGCAAAATACCATAAGACATGATACTATGGAAGTAACTGAAATAAACTAACCTAGCTGTATCTTCATCGGTAATATATCTAATTGTTCGAACCGCATATGCTGCTGAACTAAGTTTGCCTGCGAGAGCATCAATTTGCGGTCTCCATTGAAGAGAGGAATCAATATGTAACCCTAGGAAAACCGTTGAGTCGACAAAGTCAACGATCTCATCCTTTAGCATTATCTTAGTTGGGAGTTCTCTTACATTTGGTAACATGAATTTTATGCATTTGGTTTTTTTAGCATTTAGTAAGAGGTTGTTGGAGGTGAACCAATCTAGTATTTGTGAAAGCGAGTTATTTACATCGTCATAATTACATTTTTTTCTGTCAACTTTAAAAATCAATGAAGTATCATCAGCAAATAACACTATATCACAGAGATCTTTTGCAAAAAAAGGGAGATCATTTACATAAACTAAAAATAAAAAGGGACCTAATATTGATCCTTGTGGAACGCCCAATTCAATTTTTGAGCCCCGAGATCTTTCTTTACCAATATCTACTTTTTGAACTCGACCAGATAAATAAGATTGCATAAGGTCCAGTGCCTTGTTATCAATACCGTAATGTTTTAATTTTCCAATTAGTGTACAATGATCTACACAATCAAAAGCCTTAGAAAGGTCGCAAAATATACCGATGGCGTTTTTCGCCTTATCCCAGGCATCCAATATATGCTTTAATAGAGCAGTACCAGCATCGGTTGTCGATCTACCCTTGGTGAAGCCAAATTGATTTTTATGAAGTAGTCTATTAAGGTTAAAGTGAGAGGACAACTGAGTAAGGATAATCTTTTCAAAAACTTTACTCATTGTGGGAAGTATTGAAATTGGCCTGTAGTTGGCTGGATCAGTGTGACTACCAGATTTATAAAGAGGTACCAATTTACTATATTTCATGAGATCAGGAAAAACTCCTGCGTCGACACAATTATTGAAAATGTAGGCCAAACAAGGAGCAACTTCCTTAATAATTGAACTCAGTACTTTGGATGAAATACCCCAAAGATCCTCAGTATTTTTGATGTTAATCGACTTAAATGTTTTTACTATATAATTAGCATTTACATGGCTAAAGATAAAAACCTCCTTACATTTTTCAACAGATGATTCTAATAATTTAACGGCCATTGGAGGTGAGGAGTTTAGAGACCCGGTAACAACTTTAGGAATATTGGAAAAAAATGCTTCAAAAGCATTGGCTAT
Organism: Eupithecia vulgata; assembly: GCA_946478455.1. Lineage (NCBI taxonomy): Eukaryota > Metazoa > Arthropoda > Insecta > Lepidoptera > Geometridae > Eupithecia > Eupithecia vulgata. The sequence goes on along the minus strand of OX297869.1, from coordinate 594,398 downwards.
ATCTTTATCATTTACGAGTATTGAATTATTAATTTTTAACCTAATTTCTCTATTCCGTGGCTTTGATTTACCAGTTTCGTTATTTATTAGTGTCCATGTTGCTTTTATTTTATTAGATGAATTTACTAGCTTTTTCCTCAAGAACAGGCATTTCGCAGCATTGCAGACTTTCTTAAATGTTTTAGAGTAGTTGGTTACATACAAAAGAAACGCAGGAATATATAATATGGTACACTTTTTTCCGCCGCATCATTTATGGTTTCAATAAAAAAGTTGTACATGCCCTGAATATTCTGTCCAAAGTCATCAATATTACAATTTGAAAAAACACCAAGACAGGAATCATGGTATTTCTTCCAATCGGCTAGTTTAAAATTTCTGCGTTTGGTAAAGGTGGGCGGTTCGTTATACTCTAGACGAAATTTTATTAAGAGGTGGTCACTGCCCAGGTTCTCTTTGGAAACTAACCAATTTTTAAAATAAATAGCTATGTCTGTTGTGACTAGGGTTATATCTGGTGCACTTTCTTGTAGCAGCCCGTCTACTAGCTTAATTCTAGTCATTTCACCACTATTTAAACATATAAAATTACTCTCTAGGCTAGAATCTAATATTTGCAAACCCCTAGTATTAACTCTGTTAGACCAGTTTGAGTGGTGTCCGTTTAAATCACCTGCTACAATCGATTTTTCATGAAACATAGAAAACACATTTTCCCAGTCATATTGCGTTGTAACAACAGAGCCTGGGCAGTACACAGAAGCTACGAATTTAATAAACTTACAATTTAGAATTTGGACACAAACTATTTGAATTCCATTGTTATGAAGATTTATAGGACAAATATGGGCTTTGATTGAGTTATGTACCACAATGGCAACACCACCATATCCATCATCTCTATCATTTCTAAATATGGAGTATCCATTTATTCTAAGGTCCTTTTCACAATCTAACCAAGTTTCACTAATTAGACAAATGCCTATTTTTTCTTGACTCAGCAAGGACTCGAACGCTTGTTTTTTAGGCGCTAGGCTCTGAGAGTTCCACTGCCCAAAACAGATGAATTGGGCAGTCGAACTCACAGAGCCCAGGGGAACACGGTTTGCTATGAAGTTACTGTTATCCATAATAGAGACCCATTAGTTTCCTAATAAGATCTCCATTACTGACTGCCTTGATTAAATACTTCATAACTTCTTCAAATACTAAATTCAAAATTTGTTTCAGCTTATCTGCAAAGTTGCCTTCAGAATAAAATATTTCTTCCACACCGCTTATGATATTGCTAAACTTATCTGTCTCTTTTCTTCTTTGTTGACTTTTTTCTTTCTCCCTCTGTCCGGTTTCTTTGGGTTGATGTTCTTCGTGAAACTGATCCGCTACAAAAAAGTGGTTCTGCACCGAAACTTTCTTCTTTCTTTGTTTCTTCTTCTTTTTTTGAGTTATTACAGATGTGTTACTTTCTTCTGCACTACTTATCTGTTCAGATTCTTCTTGGTATTCATATTCCATGACTTCAGTGTTTTTTTGATGAATATCTGCCGTGGTAACAATTTCATTTGGTGTAGTCCCTCTCTTTTCTATGGATTCCCACCTCCTTGGTGATGTTGTTACCGAAGTGGACCCTTTTATTGTAGCAAAAGTATTTCTCTCCTGTGTTATAGTTATAGGGTTTCTATTTTCCTTTAGGTAATTTCCTAATGCTACCTTATAGGTACAGTTTTCTTTGCACATAGCTTGTCTTATGGATTTTTCTTTATGGAAAGTTGGACATTTCTTATCAAATGCGATATGATTTCCATGACAATTAATACATTTGTACTTATTTTCTGGTATATCGCAATTTGGATGTTCTCCGCTGCATTTGGGGCATTTCGTTCTTCTTGATGGGCATACCCGAGCCATATGTCCATATCTCCAACATTTTGAGCACTGCGTTACAGGAAATGTATATGGCTCAACTTTAAAGCGACATTCAAATGCATACACAAACAATGGTAATGTTGGACTAGCAAAGCCAAACCTCACAGTCTCGCAGTCACACCATCCTGAGTCTTCCATCCGTTTTAGTCTCTTTACTGAAATTATTTCTGCTTCAGATTTAAAGTTTTTCATCATTTCATCTTCTTGCATATCCATCTCTATATATTTTACCACTCCATATGTTACAGTAACTTCATTAGAGAGTTGACATCTGTACCCTAAATCTTGAATTGTTTTATTATTCACAAGAAGTAGTGCGTCGTCTCTTGAACCGAACCTCAAGTATGCCCTGTATGGTGTTTTGTATTTTATCTGACAAATATTAGGAATATCTTCAGATTTAAGTAGTTTTGCCAATCCAATTTGTTTCGGCAGTAATTTAACTGACGACATACAAACTTCAATCAATTCTCTGCTTGATAACTCAGTCTCTCTATTTATTGGTGGACTCTTATTTCCTCCGTCAATCTCTTGGTTGGTCAACTCCTTCTTTTTCTTATGTTTACTCTTCACAACAGTATATCCATCATCCTGTTCATCACTAAATTGTTCACCTTTCCCACGTTTCACCGAAGGATTACTTCCACTCTGGCTCCCGGTTTCCTGTGCTACTTTCATCTCATGTCTAACAAAATTGTTCAAATCGACCACTAAACTGCTCTCAATAATCATATCCTCCGTGTCCATTTCACCTTCGTACTCATTGGCATGAGGTTCAGAGACCCCAGCCATTTTTTTTAACACTTCGGAATTTGAGGGTAACTCGAAAAAATATTGCCGCTAGAAAGTAAGCCCGTACTGGGGATAGGGTACGTGCGCTCACGGCGAAGTATCGCACGCCACGACAAATTTATTTAAAACCTCTATTGAAATGAGCGAGTGGTCAATATGGAGACGTTCGGTCTTATGGTGTCACAGTGAAAGCAAAAACAGTTAGTGAAGTTGTTATTTAAGTAAGGATATATCTTTTTGCTTCGTGTATGTCTTAGTATTAATTATTTTTAATGTAGAATTATATTTAAATCTTATGGATCTCGTGTCTGAAAATAAAGAATTTATTATTATTATTATTAAGTACGTGTTTATTAAGTTTAAGTTTGTAGTTATTGTACGATTCCGCGTTCTTTACTTCTTTGGGAAGACTACTATAGATTTTTACTCCCCCGAAAATTAGCGCTTGTTTCTTGAATTCAGTTCGCATCCTTGGAAGAAGTATATGGTCTTTTTTGCTAGTTGTATGTGTCTGATGGACTTTTATGAACGTTATGTTAGTATGTATTGATTTATTTAAGATTTTTCTAATGAGTGTGCAAATACAAAAGGTATAAAGTTGTTTTATGTTCATAAGTTTGGTTAGTTGATAAACTTTGACTGTGGGTGTTAAGTAATCTAGATGGAATAACATTTTAATAATTTTCTTTTGAGAGACTTGTAGGGTTTTTAGGATTGTCTTAAGGGCACTGCCCCAAGTTTCGATTAGGTACAAGAGATGCGGTGTCACAAGAGAATTGTAAATTGTGTGTCGAACGTGAACGGGAAGATAGCGAACTATACCTGGCAGGGATCCTTGGAAAGAGGGAAGATAGCGAACTATACCTGGCAGGAATCCTTGGGAAGAGGGAAGATAGCGAACTATACCTGGCAGGGATCCTTGGAACGAGGGAAGATAGCGAACTATACCTGGCAGGGATCCCTCGAAAGAGGGAAGATAGCGAACTATACCTGGCAGGGATCCTTGGAAAGAGGGAAGATAGCGAACTATACCTGGCAGGAATCCTTGGAAAGAGGGAAGATAGCGAACTATACCTGGCAGGGATCCTTGGAAAGAGGGAAGATAGCGAACTATACCTGGCAGGGATCCTTGGAAAGAGGGAAGATAGCGAACTATGCCTGGCAGGGATCCTTGGAAAGAGGTGAGTTTGGACCTTACATATAATATGATCAATTTTTGTACCTATGCCAGTTAAGGTGGTCAACACGAAAAATACTTAGGTCTTAGACCTAAGTATTTTTCGTGTTTTTTTTGTTGCAGTGTCTGTCCGTCAATTGTTGGTGGTCTATGGTCTGGAACTATTTTGTTTCTAGATTTAAAAATTACAGGATGTTTTGTCGGTGTTAATTGTAAGAAGTTTGCTTTGGAACCATGCAAAGATTCTGCTTAAGTCATCTTGTGCCTGATTTAAGATCTGATGGAATGCAATTTCCAAAATAAAAGAGACATGTCTCATCGGCATACAGAGATATGTGACCATTGAGTGCGAGTTCGTTAATTCTTGCTTTTTTGCAACGGTGCAAGTGTTTGCTTATTTACAAGAAAACTACACAACTTTTGAAAAAACTATGTGAAGGAACCAAGTAATTAGTAATAGCCTATGAATCAAAACATAAGTAATTTCAATAGACCTCAGGGTACAATTGATTTTATTTGTTGATTTCCTGGTTGATAATTCTTGTACTTATATGAATATATAATTGTTGTTTCTCCTACTAAAGTTTATGACTCTTTTGACATGGACACTGGCAGAATTGTGGCAACAAAGCACAGCGAGCCATAAAAATAAAATAAGATAAGATCTCAGGGTTCCTAAGATCTCGAGCAAATTATTGTTGTAACTATGAGTGTTTAGTGTATCACTCACGGCATTGATATCGGCGTGTATCTGGCGTAGCTCCTCGACGTGGCTCATCTTCTCCTGCTGCAGCAGCTCCATCTCGCGCTTGTACTGCTGCAGGCACCGGCTTTCCGCGTCGCCACTGCGCACCTCGCTCACGATGCTGCGCTTCATGCGCTCCAAGGTTATCGTCTTGTTCCTGGAACCAAAAAATATCGACACCATCTCCCTAGCTCCCAAATAACGCAGACGTCAATGTTAATTATCAATCAATGGTGATCTCAGTAAGCGACAAACGATGGCGGGACGCGAGACCTTACACATAAAACGAAACCTACATAATTTAAATTTTTATTGTAATCTGAAGTGTTTATTGATCCAGCCCATCCAGGTACTGAAACTTTCGGAGGAACGAGAATGTCTAACCTGATTTCCTTCATGGCTTCCAATTTATGATATATTTCCCGTTCGTTTTCAGCAGTCATATTTTAGTCAGATCCAAGAAAATAAAATGCCAGCCAATTTTATTTTGAAAAATATTGAAAAAAATCACAAAGCAAAATGAATGAATGAAGTCGTCTTTTTTTTTTTTTTAATTATATTGCAATTTTTTTCCTTAGTGTGGTTTGAGAAAACTTTTGCCAACTTCACGTATCTTTTTTCGTCATTCGCTCTCACTCCATCCCTCTCCTACAAACTTAGAGCATTTATAACTGGAGATGTCATCGTAATATGATGCAATATATAAATGAAAATGAAGACGTACCCCTCTGCCGGCCATAAGGCGCTCTTGGTCATACGCGTTATACAAAACAACTTCACTCGTTACCGCGCGGCCATTAGCTGTCGTTTTGTGTCGCGAAGTAGTGCTTAGTGAAAACGGTGAATTGTGCGGTATTTTGGGGTAAAAGGCGATCAGAGACATCACACTTAAGGGAACACGGTATTTCCTATTGTACGAGCCAATATCGCTGAAACAGCAAATTCACTTTATTCATTAGTCGTAATAAAAACCTTTGCGATGCGGACGTGTGTGTCTTTTAACTTAACTATAACCGGAGTGCCCTCAACGAGGATGTCGCTACGCTACCCTACTTGACGCTATTTACTCATATGTATTCTATGTATGTATGTCTATTAGTTATCTACTAAAGACATGTTTGCACACAGAATTAAACCTTGGGACGTAAAGGTACTCAGATATACTATAGCGTCTTGTAGCGGCCGTTAACGATTTGTTTGGTGTAGAAGTAATATCATAACTTTCTTACCTTTATCAATTATAAGTTAGAATTAATTGATCCTTGTTCCAACGACTTCTGTTCATATTTATTTATACTGCTTCGCATTATTAAGAGCTCTTCGGCTTATCATGAACTCTTCTGGAGCCATGATTGGTTGTTCCATCTGTAAATTTTTATAGCATCATGGTTTCCTCTGCGGAAACCACCCCACGACATATTACTGGTTACTAAGCTAATGGTCTACATAAATGGTATATATATTCATATACTCTTAAAGGTTACATACTCCAATGTGGGGGACCATCGGAAGTATTTCGCTAACAGAGCTCTGGCGATCATTACAATCAGTGAGATCTCCTCTCTCTAGGAACCTCTCACTATCAATGCGTACTTAAGAACCAATCAACCTGGTCTAAGTCGCGTACTTTAGCATAACGCTTTAGGTTCAAGCATCCCAGACTACCTCTGAGATCTTGAACCTTTAGCATAACGCTTTAGGTTCAAGCATCCCAGACTACCTCTGAGATCTTGAACCTATCAAGTGGATAGAACACAACGGTTACTATCCTAGTTCGTAGCTCCCACTTAAAACCAATAATATGTGTCGTCTACTAGGGCCTATGATACATAGCTTTAAATTGCTCCCTGCTAACGTCCGCGGCGGCGGTGCGACGCGCAAGGGCGCGCCATCGCGACACGGATCCGCACTTCGCTCTCTGTGTCTTCAGCCATGAAAGTGCTAGGCAATCTAGTACAGTTTAACAGGCTTTAATTCGATATTGGTAAATTATGTTCTCAACATAATTTTCTCAGTGAAAAAATATTATTATGTGACGTGTGTCTAAAGACAACACCAGATCAAGTCACCATAAATTTTGTTAATCAAAAAGTTCGTTTGAATCTAGTAAAAAGATTTTATTTACATTTCGCGACTCTGCGCGACACTCCCGCCAACTAGAGCAAGGTTATCAACAAGCTGCTCGTCCATTCCTTAATCTTTTCTAAGGCACGAACAGCGGCTTGTCTCTTTTGTCTCCCTTCTCTATATTGACTATCTATGTGGTGGTTATTATCTCTTTCAACTTGTTTCTCCTCCATATCCTTATATGTCTCCTCAGGTTCATGAGATTCCACATGTGTGTCAGCATTAGCTAAGTCTGTGTTTCTATTGTCTTCATTTGTGTTACTGTTTAACATTTCGATATGATCTTGTTCTTCATTAGCTTGTTCTGCTAACACACGATCATCTGTAGAGTTCAATGATGCTTCACCATGTAAATTGATCATTTCTTCCAAAGCTACCTTGGGCAGGTTTAACTTTATTTCGTCTATTTGTGATTCATTATCTTCTTTGAATTTGTCTTTATTTTCTGTTATATCCTCATGAAGATCATCATTATATTCATATTCTATTTCTTCCATTTCCAGAGGATACAGATGAGCAATTGATCTTGTAAATACCGAGTCTCCTACTTTGACTTTGGCTACTCTGCATAGACCATCGCTTCCTTGAACAAGAGAGATTAACCTTCCCACTTTCCATCCTTCTCGGTTCTTATCACTTTTTATCTGAACGGTTTGTCCAATCTTTGGCGTACTTTTTGAAGTTACACGTGGCTCTTTCTTCGAATGTCTATATCTTTCTCGAAGACTTGGAAGATAGCGATTGCAAAACATTTCCTTGAATTCCTCAAGAATTATACGAGCCCTTTTCCAGCCCTTCACCAAGTCCACCTTAATTGTGGTACCTTGTATTAAAGATTCTTCATTCGTTGTTTCTAAATTGATGCATCTTCCTGCATTGAGAAAATCTGCAGGTTTTAGTATTTGTTCTACTTCGGCATCTACGCATGTAAGTGGTCGTGTATTCAACACAGCTTCGATTTCTTTTATTACTGTTGCTAGTTGACTATCACCCAGCAAATGCTTATGTAGTGTTCTCTTCATACAATGTTTCACTAACCCAACTAGACGTTCATAAAAACCACCGAACCATGGTGCTAGTTCTGGTATGAATCGCCATTTTATTTTGTTCTCTACACAGTAATTATTTGTTATTATATCTGCGATCAGTTTAAAATGTAATGCGTTGTCTGAAGTGACTAGTGTTGGTATACCTCTATTAGAAATCATTCTCCTCAAAGCGAGTAATCCTTCTTCAGCTGTTAAGTCTTTTACAACTTCTAAGTGTATTGCTCTCACAGCTAGACAAGTGAAAAGACAGATCCATCTTTTACTTGTTTTGTCTCCATTGTTGACTAAGACAGGTCCTAGATAATCTACTCCAGTGAATGTAAATGGCATACTGAAATTAACTCTTTCATGAGGTAATGCCGGTGCTAAAGGTAGCTTAAATGGACCACCTCCATGTTTCACGCATCTTAAGCATCTGTGAAGAATTTTCTGCACTTGACTCTTCCCTTGAGGTATCCAATATAGTTGTCGTATTAGACTCAAGGTATGATTGACTCCAACATGATAGTTTTTCTCATGTGTCTTAATAATTACTTTCTTAGTAAATTCACATTCTTTTGGTAAAAGTATTGGATATCTTTTGTCGAATGACCATTCAGCATAACTTAGTCTTCCTTTACATCGTAATATACCATCAATATCTTTGGATAATCTCAAATTTCGACTTAGATTGGTTTCTTTTCCATTTACTTCATCTTTAAAATATTGTAATTGTAATCCCTTTATTTCTTTTAATGTATTATCTTGTGGTTCCATTTCTTGTTCTTGCTTTCCTTTGGCTCAAGCACCTGATCAGTTTCCATAGGTTCTTCAATTATCTCTTGATTAATTATTTTATTTTGATCATTCGTCAGACCCTCCCCAACCAAGAGAGAAGTTGTTCTTGGTGCACTGATAGGCCATTTGCTAGAGTCTTTTAATAAGAACTCTGGTCCGGATAGCCATTTGAGTTTATCTTCCTTTAAGCTTGTCGGTCTGGTAGCCACATCAGCCGGATTTAAATTAGACGGAACATAACGTATTGTTAAATTCTTATTCCTTCTAATTTCCTCCATTCTCCTTGATACAAAGGGTGTTAGTAATTTATCAGAATTATACCAATCAATTACAATTTGACTATCTGTCCATAATGTCTGTTCAGTGACATTTAACTGAAGAAATTTGAGAACATATTGTATCAAGCGATTTCCTATTAGAACTCCTAGCAATTCTAGACGTGGAATTTTTAAGTTTTCTTGGTCTTTTATTGGTACTAAACGTGATTTACCAATCACGAATCCTTTAGTCCCTTTACCAATTATGTAAACTACAGCAGCGTAAGCTTTTGTAGAAGAGTCCGTAAAACAATGTAGTTGACATTTTGTGTCTTGGTTTTTATCTATATAACATCTGGGTAGACTTATTGTCTTGATCTCGCTTAAATCTTTCTTTATTTGTTCCCATCTCTCTACTATGTCTGTGGGGAGTGGCGTATCCCACTTAATTTTCATTTTCCACAGATCTTGTAGTAGCAGTTTAGCTGGCAGTAGAGATGGTACTGTGTATCCACATGGATCATAGATAGAGGCAACACTTTTCAATATACCGCGTTTAGTATTAGCATTATTTCTATCTTTTATTATCAAATGAATTGTATCATCTTTTAGATGCCAATTCAATCCTAATATTTTTACAATTTCATCAGGACATATGTCTGGAACTTTTTGCATAAATTCTTTTGAATTAGAACTCCATTGTCTCAGATTCATTGAGATTTCTTGGAATGCATTTTTTGTTTTTGTATATAAGTCTAATGCTTCTTCATTTGAGTTTTGTTCCAGTGATAACATTGTCTACATATATGTCAGATGCTATTTGTTTTACTATTTTTTCATTTGAATTTTGTAATGTTTAATCGTAGCATTAAGTAGAAATGGGCTTATTATGACTCGAAAAGCACACGTGCAATCAAAAAATACTGTAAATTGTCATTATTTACTGGTTTTGTGATATTATTTAACCATAGGAAGATTCCTAGAATGTCACGAGATCGTGACATCTCTATCCTTTTATTGTAATGTCATTTGTAGAAAAACCTTTTCTACATCTGCAGATATACCTATCTGATGACATCTAAATTTTATAAGCAGACCTGTTAAATCTTTTAACAGTAATGGTCCACAATAGAGACACTGATTGAGACTTTTGTTGTCTCCAGTTTTTGACGATACGTCATAGACAATTCTGACTGATTTACCCGGTGTTATGACCCCATGATGAGGTAAATAATGGACAGGATGATCCATATTATTTTTAACCGATATTATATTTGATTCCTAACTTTTGATGTTCTTTTAACGTCGCATCATAATATGATGTTAAAGTTGTAGAATCTAATCGTTTAAGTAGTAATAATCATTTCCGTTTAAGATATCTACACGATCATTAAGTGAATCATCATCCGCAAGTATATATTTATTTGAATTTATTATTATTTCTAACTTTCCTTTCGGACATGGAATTCCATCCGAAATTATTGGAACTACGTTAGCAAATAAAGTTTTAGTTTTGTTGGTTTGGTTTTGTTATTGTGGGTTTAGTCTCCCATAACATTGGACAAAATGCCCTATTGTGTCCTGTTTTCTTGCAACGTTGGCAATTAAATTCAGACACACAAACATTAGAAAAATGTCCTTGTTTTAAGCAAATAAAACATCGATCTTTTAGTTTTTCTCTTCTTTCTTTAAGTGTTTTAAATCTCTTACATTGGTCACTATAATGATCGTCATTACAGAATATGCATTGTATTTTTCGTTTTTTAATATAAGGAAAACTTTCCTTTTCTTTCTTTATTTCATAATTTCTTTTCTGTGATCGATTTCGAATGGTATTTTGAAATGCATTAGATTTTATCTTAATATATTTCTTTGAGTTCTCTTTAAACTCTTTCGGTTCATTTTTTATATGTAATGTTTCTACCGTATAATTTTTCGTATTTTCTAATCTTGATGTAAATTCGACTCTCCTTCGATTTGTATCTTCTCTAGCAGATATTATTACTTCTAGTTGTTTCCTCATGTCTCCTACGGATTCAGTTTTAATTTTTAACCTCATCTCGTAGATAATATCTTCTGGAAACTTTTCCATGATAAGAAAGCGTAAATGATTTTGATTCGTGTCTTCACCTAACGAACTTAACACTCTAAGATGTCTTTCTATTTCATTTAGAGTTTTTCTGCAATCAATTACTTTATCTGCTGCTTTTATTTTGTATAGCGCAGAATAATGAGCGTCTACAATTTGTGTTTCTTTCCCAAATCTTTCTTTGAGAGTTGAGACAGCAATTTGGTAGTTTTTATTAGTAATGTCTAATCCTTCGACAGTTCTTTTTGCTTCTCCTGTCAGTGACGCTGTCAAATATAACAGTTTATCTACATCATGCATATTTCTGGTATCAATATTTGAACTGAACTGGTCCCAAAATTGGTGCCAGTCTAAAAGATCTCCCGAAAATTGAGGTAAATCTAGCTTAGGTAGTCGACTAGACATTCTATCATCATGGTATGTTGAATTTGTAGCTGTTGCTTTTATAGAGTCAGTTTTTATTTTAATTTTCGTGTTTAGTTCGGCCAATGCCTCCTCACCTCGTAATTGTATGGAAGTGAGTTTAGATATCTCATCTGCATTAGGTTCCTTAGATACGTTGAAGTAATTGTATAATTCAGTACTAAAACGTCGTAGTATGGATTCTAGTTTAGCTAACAATATTCTTGCCGTTTCTATTGTATTGTCATCGTTTATGTTGCAGAATGCTTCATCAGACTGAATAGATAAGCGTTCGATTTCAACAGAGAACATGGACAATCGTTTTATCAAGATATCTTCCATTTTATTGTTTGGAAAAGAGAGCACCCTCTTCCTTTTACTTTTAGTCGTAGTTTATTATCCAATGCAATGTTTCGTAACGGTTCCTTTAATTTAATAAAATAACGTGTCATATTACTTCACGATGGATTCCATCATGACGTGTACCTGCGTGACTCATCAGGCAGATACTCCATGAAAATGTACTAATATCTATTAAAATTATCGTACGACCGTTTTTATTAAATAGACTGTAAGGATTGTTTCAAATTTGTTTTATTCTGTGCGTAAACATGATAATTCATTCAATTTATAACTCGAAGTTTCCGCTTGGTAATAAATTATTCAATTTATCCAGTACAAACGATGATAAATGATGAATCTTTATTCAAATGTATATTGGTGCCATTTAGCTCACCTGAACATCAGCAAACCTTATCAATGTATCACAATAATCTCACCACTTTTCTTTCACCGCACTGCGTCTTGCTGATCAAATTGAACACTATTTTGTTTGACACAATTTGACACAATTTTTCACTTTTTCAATTGTTTATTCCAAGAAAATAAATTTATTTTCAAATCTGACGTTTTATTTTTCATTTCACTGACGTTCCATTATATTTCCGTATAATGAGATTGCATAAAAATAAAATCGAAGTTTTTATACGCAGGTTTACCCTTATTTATTTGCATAGGTAGGTACGTAAATATTATACCTATATTGACGTTCAGTTTTAAAAGCTTTTGTTTTAGTTTCAATAAGAAAAATAGAAAAAGTCGCTGCACCACAGGATTTCTTAGAAATTAGGCAGAAAGCAAATGATAAACTTCTCACCAAACATATTCTAACTAATGCCATAGCATTCTCTAATCTGTAGATCCCTAGACTTTCAGCATCCCTGGACTTTCAGCATCCCTGGACTTTCAGCATCCCTGGACTTTCAGCAGAACCTTAGACTTTCAGCATCCCTGCATCTCCACCATGTCGCTACGCTACCCTACTTGACGCTATTTACTCATATGTATTCTATGTATGTATGTCTATTAGTTATCTACTAAAGACATGTTTGCACACAGAATTAAACCTTGGGACGTAAAGGTACTCAGATATACTATAGCGTCTTGTAGCGGCCGTTAACGATTTGTTTGGTGTAGAAGTAATATCATAACTTTCTTACCTTTATCAATTATAAGTTAGAATTAATTGATCCTTGTTCCAACGACTTCTGTTCATATTTATTTATACTGCTTCGCATTATTAAGAGCTCTTCGGCTTATCATGAACTCTTCTGGAGCCATGATTGGTTGTTCCATCTGTAAATTTTTATAGCATCATGGTTTCCTCTGCGGAAACCACCCCACGACATATTACTGGTTACTAAGCTAATGGTCTACATAAATGGTATATATATTCATATACTCTTAAAGGTTACATACTCCAATGTGGGGGACCATCGGAAGTATTTCGCTAACAGAGCTCTGGCGATCATTACAATCAGTGAGATCTCCTCTCTCTAGGAACCTCTCACTATCAATGCGTACTTAAAAACCAATCAACCTGGTCTAAGTCGCGTACTTTAGCATAACGCTTTAGGTTCAAGCATCCCAGACTACCTCTGAGATCTTGAACCTTTAGCATAACGCTTTAGGTTCAAGCATCCCAGACTACCTCTGAGATCTTGAACCTATCAAGTGGATAGAACACAACGGTTACTATCCTAGTTCGTAGCTCCCACTTAAAACCAATAATATGTGTCGTCTACTAGGGCCTATGATACATAGCTTTAAATTGCTCCCTGCTAACGTCCGCGGCGGCGGTGCGACGCGCAAGGGCGCGCCATCGCGACACGGATCCGCACTTCGCTCTCTGTGTCTTCAGCCATGAAAGTGCTAGGCAATCTAGTACAGTTTAACAGGCTTTAATTCGATATTGGTAAATTATGTTCTCAACATAATTTTCTCAGTGAAAAAATATTATTATGTGACGTGTGTCTAAAGACAACACCAGATCAAGTCACCATAAATTTTGTTAATCAAAAAGTTCGTTTGAATCTAGTAAAAAGATTTTATTTACATTTCGCGACTCTGCGCGACAGAGGAGATAACCCCAACATCTTTTTTGGTCCTTCGAGAAGAAATTATTTTGGAAAGTGTTTAGTGTGGTGTTTTTCGAAATCCAATCCTCCAATCTCAATCCAATTCTAATCCGAATCAGTTCCAATCTCACCAAACGTAAAATTGGCACTCTGGAACAAAATCGAGATTGAAATTAGAATCGATCGAGTATGAGACGAGTATGACCTCTGTGAAGTTGGCCGCCAGACTATGTCTTTTTACAATTTCATAGTCTGGAGAATCGTTTGAGAGGGTTTGAGAGAAAACTAAAATTGTTTGAGAGTTAATAATTTTTATGTAAAATCGATTTTAATTTTTAGTGTGAACTTGGCCGCCATTTCGGCAAAAATGTACTTGGACGTATAATTTTTATTTCATTCGTTTGAGAATCGTTTGAGAGAGATTGAGAGTTAAACAAAATCGTTTGAGAGTTATTATTTCAATTATTATGGTCAATAATCATTTCTGTAACCGCAATTTTGATTTTTCCCTCCAATTTGCGCACTTCCGGTCTGCGGCGGCGCAGGCGCAGTGGATGTCTGCAGTGCTGCCAGATCAAAAAACCTAAAGCCTGCAAACACTTGCAGTGCCTGGAACTGTATAATCCTTCTAAATTTATTCAAACTGAATTATTATTAAGGGACTGCCCCGTTATACGGCATCATTAGATAATGGTTAGATGATGAAACTTGCCATGGACGTAATAGAACCATGGCAAGTTTCCCTTACGGATTGTCCCAAAAATTCGGGAAACAATATGTAGACGAGGCGTGTATTTTAGGTAGCGGTGAGTGGTTTTATTCTCATACTTAGGGTCGTTGAGATGTAAATCCATCCTCTGTTCGTGGTTTTGTTTGTCCAAAAGATGACATTGACAATCTTTGGAAAACTGACACTGACAACTGATTGTGTTGGCTTGCCCGGTCGGTAAGAGAAATGATGGCGTGGCGGGCATCGCTCTCTTGATGCGTTAGCATCCCTAGTACATCTGTGCTCTCTTGGGACTGGCCATGGGAAAAGCACTCACGATTTTATCAGTTTTCGGTGCCGGATACCTGTTCTGATTGCCTGAGCCTATATCAGGGCTCCGCTGTTTTGTCAGAGCCTTTATCAGAAGGTGGGATGTAACCCTGTCTTCACGCCCACTGATGGTTTACCTCGAATGATACTAGGAAAAGTCTGACTCGCACATCCACACGCGACTTTTTACAACAGGAGTTCTGCGCCAGTTACCAAGTTACGTTACGTGATTATTGTCAGTTCCTTCTACTATCCTATGAGAATGAGATTAACAAGTGCTATGGATGTTCAGAAATGCAATTGGTTTGTAATAGAGGTTCTGGTAAGGTCTGATCGTTTCATGCTAAAATTGTTGGTTTTGTGAATAATTCTATTGGAATGATTTGTAAATACTAAAGGTAGTATGGTTACTATGCAAGCAGTTTAGGTTTTAAGTTGGTTTATTGTGATGTGACCATACATTTGATTGATTTTAAAGAATCTTGAGAAAGAAACTAAACAAATGTCTTTTGTCAACATAGGTGGCTAATAAAAGCTAATCGAGTAGCGTTGCCCAATGATAAAGCATAGCCGGTGTAAATATGTCCCAATGCTAATAATCATAGCCGATGTCTTGTCAATGACACAACTTGCCCATCTGTTGCAATGTTTTCTTGTGAATTATTGTTTTCAGGGTTCAATGGAAGTGGAGGATGCCTGACACTACATATTGGCAGACCACATCAGTCATGGAGACACAGGGATTTAGTGATTGACGGAGCCAAATATGTGTGTGCCAGAGAATCTACTAAGCATAGACTGTCTGGGAATCAGGGGCGCCTTATTATAAAGATAAGTCACACCTTCACAAATCAGATTTGTTTCAATTCCAAAGTAAATGTATGTTTATTGAAAAAAAAAGAAAGTAAAATAATAAAATTAGTTGACTGTTGATAAAATTATAAAACCTGAATATTGTCTTGCATTTTGTTGTTCTGTTCATGTATCTGTTCAGTTACACATGTTACAAAGACAAGACTTGATTAAACTTGATACATGTTATGGAGCAAGTATGGGTGCTAAGATAGATAGATAGATAATGCTTTATTTCATAGCCCATTAACAAAGAAAACATAAATTACATTAAAAAAATACTAAGATGTGTTCTATTTTAATAATTCCATGATCAGATCACTAAACACTGATCCACATGCTATGTGTAAATCTTGTGTGACTCTTTGTCATGTCATTTGCTTTCCTACTTTGTGTTATTTCTGTTGTAGTCTGCTGATATATTTTGTTGTTAGTTCTTGTTCATGTAGCATCAGTCCTTCAAGGATGATATTGTACAGTTCTGATCTTTGTTTCTGTTTCGCTGTTTTTGCTGGAAGGTGAGGTCTTTGTGTCGTTATTTGGTTATGGTGCTGCTTGGCATAGCTAGTGTGAGCATCTTGGGTTCCTACACCCAAGATCGGTCCTTGATGTCCATGGTGGCCATCTGAGAGGACACGTGTGGGCATATTGAGTACGGTGTCTCAATATGAGTTCTACAGGCATACGGTGTTGCTTGTAAGAGCTGGTGAGAGTCTTGGGTTCCTACACCCAAGATTGGTCCTAGGTGTGCACGTTGGCCATCTGAGAGGACGTGTGTGGGCATATTGAGTACGGTGTCTCAATATGAGTTCTACAGGCATACGGTGTTGCTTGTAAGAGCTGGTGAGTGTCTTGAGTTCCTTCATTCAAGATTGGTTCTCTAGTCGTGGTCTGAGTCGTCTAGCTAAATGTTGTGTTGTCTCTAAATGGTGATCAGATGTTGTTTTGTGGAATATGGTTGCATCTTGTGAGTCTGTTGTTCTATGATCAAGTTTCATGTGTCTTGCTTGATGAAATTGGTGTTGACCTGTGTTGTGGTCAAGTAGAGTGTTTCTGGTTTGGGTCCCCTCATCACTCTGATGGTGCCACCGTGGATCTCATCTGTGGTCGGTAACTAGCAATGGTTGATCGGGTGGTAGTAGGACGTACCTAGAGTATGTACCTGCTAAGAGGCTGGAAGTCGGTGTGTAGTGTGCAGGTGCCCATAATCGGGCTGATCTTAAAAAAAAAACACGTTTGTGGACAGCTTTGTATAATTGGCTGGAGTACCAATGGTTATTGCATGTTGATGATGTGTTTTCGACAGATCGCGGCTGAAGCGAGTAATGTGTGCGGTTGGTTGGTAGGGGTGGCGGAGCGTCCGTGCTGCAGTGTCGGCTTGCGTCTGCCTGGTGTGCGCATTGATCATAGCAAGAAGAATGTCAGGTTGGACGAGCGAGTCTATGGCGTTATGGCGATGTCTTCCTCTTTTTATTTGGGTGCTGTAGTAAGTACATGGAGCGTAAATAAGCCGGGAGTGTGTATCTTCATCTACAACAACAAACAAGGCATAATCGGCTAATTGCTGCGTTTGTTCACAACGAGGCTATTTCTCAGGGCTGGAAGTGTGGCGAAGCCTAAGGGCGAAGCCGAAGCGATGACTGACTATTCCTCCGGGCTTGCAATCTGGAAAGGAGATGGCTATAGTGTTGTGAAAGTGGCTAAGTATCGTAAGGCAGCCAACAACTGTATCAGTCTTCCTGTAGTGCGGTTGAGGTGGCCAACAACTGTAGCCGATAGTGTTTGTTGGCGTGGTGGCCAAAGCCTGTATGCGTTACACTATAGCGTCGTCGTCGACGTCGTCGTCGTCCGTGGACGGACTCATTGTTAGGCATTGGCCGTGTAGACGAGGCGTGTATTTTAGGTAGCGGTGAGTGGTTTTATTCTCATACTTAGGGTCGTTGAGATGTAAATCCATCCTCTGTTCGTGGTTTTGTTTGTCCAAAAGATGACATTGACAATCTTTGGAAAACTGACACTGACAACTGATTGTTTTGGCTTGCCCGGTCGGTAAGAGAAGGGAAGATGCATGATGGCGTGGCGGGCATCGCTCTCTTGGGACAGTTGGGACTGGCCATGGGAAAAGCACTCACGATTTTATCAGTTTTCGGTGCCGGAGGCCTGTTCTGATTGCCTGTTTTGTCAGAGCCTTCAAATATGTAAAACTAAAAAAACTTTGAGATAAATCCTTAGAGCATATAAAACGATGAATCGAATACTATATCATTCTATTCTTTTTATTTATTATTGAGATCGACTTCACATTGTAAATAACAGTGGCACACGGCAGGTTATCTTCGAACAAAAATAATGGACTTTATGTCTATGGTCTTGTCTACGGGTTCACATATCCAATTTGACAATTCCCACCCCTTCCTTCACATTTCTTTCCTCTCGTCTCTGAAAACAGTGACAACCAACGCCATATTGATTTTGCTATGTTTGTTTACTTTGTTTGAATTGTTTGTTTGCGTCGAGCTCGTTCGTATTTGGCTCCCTAAAATTCTTCTCGCAACTTCTGAAAGCTGCAATAACATCTTGCAATATGTACATATAGTGCTATCTGAGTTGTGTTGTGATAGTTAATAATATAAATACAAATAAATAGAAATTGAAAATATTGTAAGACTAGTACATGACTAGCATAGATTGTGACGTCATATCCGGGTCTAAGCCATAGACATAGAATTTTTTCACTGGTCTAAGCAAATAATAAAAAAAAAGCTGTCATTCATGATATGTGAGCTTTTTAGTTCTTGTCTATGAGAGTGCCCCGTCTATACGTTGTATACTTCTTAGTTTATGCATGCACTGGCAGAATGAAATATCACGATGCGTAACGGCTCCGAGACTTGAAGAGTGCAGCAAAGTTGAAAATAATTTAATACCTACATTCAGTTTTTTATCAATTATCAAGGTAAGCTGTAATCTTTTTTATTGTACGAGAATCCAAGTAAAGTGATAAATTACTACTTTAATAAATTTCCTCCATTGGAATAACAATGAATAGTAGGCGTACCTACCTACCATCAACTTGAGGAGAGTACCTACCTACCTATTGAGAGTATTTCGCTTTTGCCTATGTCTTCTCGATGAGCATTGGTTAAAATATCACTTATAAGAGCCAAATGTGCCATTTTCTCCTTTAAAATTACTTACATTGAAACACTGTTATTTTTCTAGTGACCTTCCTAAGTGGGAAAGAGGCTAGGCCAAAAAGAAACACTAAGAAAGTGCTTACAATTTTAATTAGTCCGTAAGTTATGTTGGGTCTGAGTTCGTTCGTTGACTCCGAATTACGTTACTTAGATATTAATTGCCACTGGCCTTAGCTGGAGAGAGATCCGACGCCGCAGGGCGTAAGTGGAACCAGGTACGCGGGCTAGCGGCAAAATTGACGAACAGAATTCCTCCGGATACCGGCGAATCCCTCTGGATGCCGGATGCTTGATGCGACGACGAAGATTCGGCGTCAGTGTGGCCGTGTCGTCGGGTGGCCGACAGGGTAGTGCAGTGGTACGTGGAGAATGGTTCCGGATAACGGCAACAAGTAGGATGGAACCCTGGAATCCACGTCCAGACACTTTAAAAGTTGCCCGGTCTTACGTTATGACTGCAGCATCCTCGACTCGAAGCGTAAGCGCAATGGCAACATGCATTTAGAGTGATCGATGATGAGGCAGTCATACAAATGAAATACTAAATCTAAAACAATGGAAATGAAATAACGGTTACCTGCCTCACTAAATCGGTTCGATTGTGAGATAGGTTACCGAGTCAAGAAAATAATTATGAGAGCAGAAAATCAATAAAAGATGTTAAATGACAGGATAGAAATGATTTGTTTATGGCCATTTACAGTGAATAATGATAGAATGATGTGAGATTGCGTAATAGCATTCATGGCACAATAACCGTTAGATAGGTCATTGACCGTTCGACTCACCTAGAACACAAAACTTATAGCACTAAATACACACTAAAAACAATAATGCAACTCTCCGATTTCATTTAGTTCCATAAAATTCCACCAATTTCGATTCCAATTTCAAATTACGATTGGAATCGAGTCTTAAGAGTTGGCCTGCTGTGCCTTATGGTAATCCAAAGATTATAGTGAACGTAGGATCCTACATCTTTGTGGTAATCATCAAGCATGCACATAAGTGGCACAGCGCCACGCAGGCTTTTGAACCTCAAAACCATGCGTGGCTATAAATTTACCCTAAAGTTTAAATTACTTAGGTAAACTAAAGTAAAGTTTATTCATAAAAAGGGCACTGGATAACATGTTGAGATGATTACTTAAGACGAATAGTGAGGCAAATGACCTTGGACCTTTCCGCGCGCCTTTATGCAGCAAAGAGTGTTTGTTTTCGGTTCAGCATGCCATGTAGTGCCATAATCAACCAAATAATATGATCCTCTGCGGTTGGGCGAAGTGTAACTAGTCAGATTTGTATCACAGATTTTGTAGGCGAAAATACGTTTTTATGTTTGATTTTATTATTTTGACTAATTTTTGAATCTAATGGACCTCCAAGAGATAGGTATGAAGTATATGAATCACTATACTGAATTTGGTACTAATCGAATTTGAGACGCCGATAAAAAGTGGGTTCGAAGCCGCTACACATACACTATAACTAACACTATAACAACTACACTATAATTAACGGTAAGCATTTGGAACCTCCAAGGGACCCTTCAGGATGTGTGTTACAGGATATATAAATTTCAGAGCTCTACAATCAATATTTTCGTTGGAAAACGGGTTCGAAAACACCTAATTTTCTTGATTTTGCGTTACTATGCGCCTTAATAGTATAACTAGGTGTAAATCTAGGTTTTGTTACTCGTGGTCGAGTGACCGTCTTCCGTACTAGTTAAGTACTGCATTACGGCAAGAAGTCTTGCTCTCCCCCAAATGGTAGGCGTTACAATTTGTAGTAGGTACACAACTTATTATTTAGTGCTATAGATTATTTACAATAAGAAACAAACATAGTATTGTTAGAAAAATTAAAGTAATTAAAAATACAAGAACTCCTTGCAAGTTAATAAGTTATGGCTATCGGTAATACATTATACTAATAATAATTATTATAAATTTCAAGTACCTCTGTCTGTCCGCTGCTACCGTTCACACCTAAACAGATCCTAGTGAAAATTGGCAGAGAGGTAGGTAGGTAAATGGTTTCGCGGGGACAGACACAGGCTACTTCGAGAAGCGCGTGCGCAGCCGCGAGCCGTCACTTGTGGCTAGAAATACATAATTCGTTCAACAAAATGTGTTGAATATTTTGATAACAGATTAATAAGGATAGAAACATGCCTAGAGGCATTCATTTTATCAACACAATCAGATGAAGTACTAAGGTTGCTATTAAATAACCTATCCACTCCAACGCCCAGTCCGTCGCCAGTGGATAATGACAAACATTGCGGGTAGGTACTGGGAGATAGTGGTTGTTTTGTGTTAGATCGTTGTTGGCATTGTGTTTGGCATGTGTGTGTGTGTGTTACTGTGTGTAGGTTACCCGTATAGACCAGGAGATGATGTTATACCGGGTACCTTAGCTTGTAATAGATTGAATTTCGTCAAGTTCATATTTTAAAGATCTAGATCTAGATAGAGTTAAGCAAAAATGTATGTTATATTAAAATAGGTAGATACGTTAACCCTGCAATGGTGTCACGAGTAGGTAGGTAGAGATAGTTGTATTTTATATAGTATTAGTCTTTAATTTATTTTAATTAACCTTTAAGTAAATAAGTGCATATAATGCAAACTTATATTAGTTTTGTGGGTTGGTTGTGATTAAAAGAGTTTATTATATTAACTGGGTATATTCTTTACACAGGACACGAGTACATTAATTTACATTGCCGATAGTCTATAATCCATTTAATTAGGATATGTGTGTTCTAAGGGAGCTTTATGAAGTGACTGGTTAGTCTCGCTTTAGCTAGTGAAAATGCAGAATAGCAATCCGCGTTTGGCACGAGTACTATTCAATAATCTGTGTCACTACATTAGTATAATAAAATCAGGAATAAAGCCTAGAACTATTTTTCCCCCAAACTAAAAAGTTTGAGAATCCGTATCCGTCGCTGGTGGTACCCACACCAAAGAGAATACTAACTACTAATACCAAAGATCCTAGGATCCTACGTTCTAATACTATAACTACTTAAACCTCAGAGCAATAACTACAACATAGAGGGACCGCGAAATTTAAGTCTAGTTATACTCTTCACACTTATAACACAATCAGTGTGAAAAAAGAGGATAGGTATATAGATATATGGGTTGCTTATGGCAATGCTGTCCACTTTTTTCATCTCGGTAGTGATGTGCCGATTTTGCAGAAGTATCGATATTAATTTATTTTTAAAAGATAATTTAACTATTGAATTGAATGTTCATACGTTATTGTCATGTCTTTAGAAGGTTATCGATTCGATACGTATGTATGTAACATTATTGGACTTTCACAATATTCACATAATGTTACTCTATGTGGGTTTCAAAACACGTGTGACAAATTTCATAAGTTTTTGTATGTATGTTACTATACGCATTTCTCTGAAACACGTAATTGGATTGTAAGCATTCTTTCTTTGTTGGATTAGGTATCTCTTAACTTAGGGAACAGTACAATTTATCAAAATCAGTTCAGCAGTTTTCATGATACGAAATGAAATAAAAACAATCGGATCAAAACGATATTTTTAATTTATTAAGAGCTGACCCGCCCCGGCTTCGCCCGGTTGGATATTTCCATATTCTCTCACATTAAAATATTCTATGGGCAAATATTTCAAAGGCTCCCGTCCTGGATTTGAGTGTAGATTCTCATCATCATCATTATCCTGAAACAATGAAAGCTTAGTCAAAAAATACTACCTGGCTTTAACCTTAATAAAAGTTCAATCTGCAGGCATAAAAAAATCACTGATATGCTACACTGTTTAGAACATATTATTCGGCTATGCTTAGTCCAATTAATTCTGGCTCTCGGAATCGCTTTACACCAGTTCTCTTTCTCATTTGGAGGCATACTAAAAAAGAAAACGATACCTTCTCCAATTTATCGGCATAACTTTATCGTATCGATAAAAAGTACCTATCTACATCACTAGTATAGAATTACCTTACAAATTAACAATTTTTAATTTGTAAATTATTTCGCGATTACAACATAATTTGTAATAAATATGGTTTGAGGGATCAATAGCAATCTATAATATGTATGGTTTTAGTGATCACATCCAAATATATCGCGTGATTTTGTATGAAAACTGTAAAAAAACACTTACCGGTGAAAGCTTACAAATTCATAGTTTTCTTTCTTTGATGAATGTGATTTACATGATAACACAAAACAAGCCATGTTATAAGGTTATGCATCTGTCCTTTGCACCTTTGTTTTAACAGATTTATGCACAAAATCTATTATTTTTTAGTAAAATAATGACCCAGCTCATGTATTTACATTCACGACGTAATAAGCAACTAAATCAAATACTTTGTACGGTTAACCGTGTACTAAGCACTATTGTGCTGTTTTTAATTATTGGTCGTGTAATAAGAGACCAAGTGTGACCATTTGACATCTTCGGAATGCCCATTTAGCTTTAAGCCTACATGATAGATATGCGTTTGTCTCATAAACCAGCACAATCTGCGCTATAAAAGAGCTTAGATATATCGTAATTTCTTCGCTCTCTCTATGCTGTAGTTATTGCTCTGAGACTTAAACCCTCAACATGCGTATCTCGGAATGGCATACCTACCATGGTGTTGACAACATAAAAGTTACGAGTGCGTACACATAAAAAATCCTAAAGCAACGACAACGATGACGAACGAATGAATGAAATAAAAATTTAAAATGGCCGACAAAGCAAATGATAGCGGCTTGCTGTCAAAATAAAATACAGGAAAATAATTTTTACTTACGCGTATGCAAAGCAAATTATATTTACAGCTCTAAATGCAACGTTTCCTTTCGTTAACTTGATGACTTCGACGAATCTCAGCTCACATGGCATAACATATCAAGCACGAAGGTCATTTACACCTGCTGAGGTTTCGTGTCGTTCGTACCCATTGGGTGCAGTCAGGCAGTCAGGAACGAAACAGCAGACGTGAAAATGAGTGACGAAGGTGATGATCCGTCGCCGCGGCCGAAACGCAAAATCAAGAAGGTGATGGTGCTATCCTCCGCATCGGAATCCGAATCCGACGACAGCCAGCCTGCCACTTCGACGCGCAAGAAGAGACTCAGGGTGATCATTGCAAACCTTTAATTCGTGTTGACTTGGTTGGAGTACTAAGCTGTGTAAATTACAGTTGTATGCCTTGTCGTAGGTTCTGAGCGAGGATGGCAGCGACAGCAGCAGCGGTAGCTGGGCGCTGGGCGCGCTGCGGCGGCGGCGCGCGCTGCCCGGCCTCCGCGACTCATCGGGAGACAGCGACTCCTCAGGCTGGGCCTCTGACAATCCGACCACCGCACCCATGCTGTCCGCAGCACCTGATGTCGAGCCTGGCACCATCAAATCTTCTGCGAATAAGACACCGAAAGCTGTGTCAGGATTCAGTTCGGATAGTTCAGAAGGCAACTCTGAGAAGTGTTCCATCTGTCTCATGAAATTTGTCAACCAAGAGGTTGGGACACCTCAGAACTGTGAGCACATATTTTGCTTGGATTGTATCACAGAGTGGTCTAAGAACATGAACACCTGTCCTGTGGATCGTATAAGCTTCGAGTCGATAGTAGTGCGCACATGTGCGGGTGGGAGGGTGCTACGGACAGAGCCTGTGCATGTGCTGGAGCGCCGCCCATCTGTTGAGACCATGCTTATTGAAGACCCTACTATCTGTGAGGTATTTTATTTTCTACTAAAAATAATGAGATTATTTTATATACAGTCGTGGTCAACTAATTAGGGACTTTCAAGATAGTGAAGAGCAATAACCGGTTATGTACATATAAATATAAAACCATATTGATTTCTCAGCACCTATTATTTGCATAATTTGGTCCGATTATTATGCTATAAATGGCTGTAAATAAAAGAATAAATAAATAGAAAAAAGTATTTAATATCAAAGGTGGAACATGTATTCAATTTTAAGGTATAATTCTGTAGCTGGACATTTAATTAAGGACAGTAAACTATAATGAAAAATAGAGTTAAACAAAACTAATAATCTGCAGTATTATAATATCTTTAACAGCTCCATTTTATTACGTGTAAAATCAGTACCCAGTAGCAAAACCTTTGTTAGTAATTACCGCTTGACACCGATGTGGCATAGACATTATCAGTTTCTGGTATGTTTCGACAGGAATGATGGCCCATGCCTCACAAAAAGCTTCATCTAAAGTTGTGGTGCGATAAGTGGCAACTTTTTTCTTGATTTCGTGCCAAAGGTGCTCGATTGGGTTAAGGTCCGGGCTATTTGCTGGCCAATCTAGCACCGATACTGACTGACTGGTAAGAAACGACTTGACTGAACGGGCGGTATGTTTCGGGTCGTTATCATGCTGAAACGTCCATATAATAGGGAGATGCTCCTCAGCATAGGGAAGCATCGTTTCCTCCAATATTGCCTTGTATTGATGTTGGTCTAAGTTACCCTGAACTTTCCTCTCAGGTCCCAGGTCCCACGTCCAGAAAATGAACCCCACATTTTAATGTTTCCACCGCCATGTTTCACCTGCTTTTTTGTGAATCTTGGATTCATTTCCGCTTTTACTGGACGCCGTACGTATTGCCTTCCATCTGAAGAAATCAAATTAACCTTGGTCTCGTCAGAGAATAATACATGTTGCCATTGGGCGTAGGTCCAATGTCCATATTTACGTGCAAACGCCAAACGAGCATTTCTATGTTCTTTCTTCAACAACGGTACTTTGCGAGCCACTCTTCCGAACAACCCTGCTTCTACCAGACGTCGTCGAACGGTCCTCGCTGAGACACCAGCTCTTTCGTCTGTCCCAAATACTTCGTGTTTAATTACAATAGAGCCTAGAAACGGATCTTTCTTAGCTAACCTGGTTATCATTCTATCTTCTTGCGGAGTTGTTTTTCTCGATCTTTTTGTTTTGGGCACATTTAAAGTTGTGTTATTGCGTCTGACATGTTGCACTGCATTGTATACCATAGTTTTTGAACAATTTAAATGTTCTGCTATCCTTCGGTATGGCCAACCATGCTCGACAACAAACTTCATGATAATTTTTCGTAGTGTTGGATCGCAACTTTTATTTTTGCCCATTTTTCTTCAAAATATTTTTCAAAACTTAAAATAAAAATCGGGATTGCCGCCAAAACTACCACGAAACAATAAGAGAAGAAGTAAAAAAGTATTGAGATTCAAACTTTGAAAATAGAACGCAATATCTCAGTGTCCCTAATTAAATGGCCAGCCAGCAATATTTGAACAAATAGCACTATGATAATCTATCAGCTATACTGTAAAGAGGTTTAATGTTTAAGAAGTTGTTATTGTTTGTATAATCGGGCATATCAATGACTAATTATTCTTACATGTAAAAGATATGGAATATTTTTAAGACTCGTTGAAAAAAATAAAAAAAAAACACAATTTGGCCTAACTAGAGATTGTCCCTAATTAGTTGACCACGACTGTATATGTATATGATAAGGTAAAGTAAAGCATAGATCTGAACTGAACTGCATCTATCAAATGATGGCATACAAGTTTTTTTAAAGAAAGTTTCCAGGTTGCTGAACTGTGGTGATGATGTTAATTCACTCATTGTATGCTTATTTTGTCATCTAAATTAGTTAACGTAGACAAATGTTTGCAAGTCTATGTGAGACACAATTATGAAAGCATTTTTTTAAACATTTATATAAATAATTCTGGATAATTCACACAGCATTCTCTAGATATGAAAAGTTATCGAAAATAACATGTTTAATAATAATAATGCTGGACAATTCACACAGCATTATCTAGCCCCAAGGTAAGCAGAGCTTGTGTTATGGGTACTAGATAACTGATATACGTAATATTATACAATACATAGATAGATATTTTTTATTATACATAGAAAACACCCAGACCAACGGAACAAATTTCTGCAGATCGTACACAAATTTGTTCCGAGGCGGGGATCGAACCCGCAACCTCTTGCGTCGCAGGCAGACTCTCGCCCGCTGCGCCACTGAGGTCGTCAAATAATGGTGAATAATGGTTAAATAGATTATAATCCTGTAACAGTGAGCCAAGTGTTGTTAGATGTGATGTGAAACTTCAGGCACAATGGTGATGCATAGTATTTGCACAGATTTGCCACAGTGCTGACCGCGAGGAGTCTATGCTGCTGTGCGATGGCTGTGACCTTGGATACCACATGCAGTGCCTCACCCCGCCACTCACCCGGGTATGGAGTCATTTACTACATCATCATATTCATTTACTACATCATCATATCCATTACTAGCTTCTGCCTGCAGCTTCACACGCATATTTTCTGTATTTTCTATATGTATATTAAGGCATGTCAAGGGTGGTGTGACAGCCAACATGTATATAAATATCAGAACTAGTACTCTCTACTATCTTTCTTCCCTGCCTATTCCTGACTATCCTTCATTCAGATTCAGTCCATTTGCTGCATGTGATGTTAAAAAGAGCATTTTGTTCATCTACGATCGAGAGGGTCACCTACCATTGCGTCTGGCAATGTTAGATGATCCTATCGGTTGTAACATGATAACTCTGATTATTGAGGAAATATTGCCTATATGTCTTAACTTTTCTATTCTCTCTGAAACCGTTCTGGCAGTGTGGAAGGAAGCCAATATAATTCCTCTTCCAAACCCAAGCCCTCTTCATTTTCAGATTTCCAACCCATATCTATCCTTCCTTTCATTTCCAAAGGGTTTGTACTTCTTGTTCATGGACAACTTGATACGTTCCTCTCTTCTCAAACCTCCTAAGTCCCTTCTAGTCCAGTTTCCATCCCGGTAACAGTACTTTTACTGCTCTGTTAAGATCACTGACAATATCAGATGGGGAATGGAAAACATATAACTATTTGTGTGTTCACCACATTAATGCGGATCTTAGGTGTGTTCGTGATTGGAATTGGAGCATAGCCTACGGCCTACAGTTAAACCCCAGCAAATCACAGGCTAAAATTGACTGGTCCACTTTCCCTAAAAATGAATTCAATAGCGTTATAGCAGAAGTGATAAAAACTTTGGAATCATCATGAAATGTCATGGGTCCCTCAAATAGTTGCAGTGAGTTGCAAGATATTCCCATCCGCTGCTTCATTGAGAAGACTGTCTTCCTACTGCCACTAAAATTGTGCATCTCTCAGCTTCCCTTAGTCAGGTAATTCCGAAATGCGAAGACGTTGTTACACACCTTGCAGGACACTTAGCAGCATAACACTTGAGTTTGTGTAAATATAACTTGGCTTATAGTGCAACCTATATGCAATGCACACAACATATTATAATAGAATGAAATGCTAAAAAGACTTGGACATCAATTTTAACAAGCTTACGATTTTCGCAAGTTATTCAATTTTCATAAATTGTATCTATGTATTATACAGGTGTTTGGTACATTGTTGCCAAAATAAAATGCACAATTTTTTAAAGTTTTACCTGTTATTTACAAAAGTCTGCATTAGAACTGAAATAAAAACAAAAAATGCGGCCCTATAAATTTGTGCTGTATTTTAATTTGGATTTTTGTGTGGTTCTCTCGAAATCAAAATTCCTCACCTAGCATTTTTACTAGTTTTTTATCAAGTAAAATTTAACTTTGGACGAAATTAAAAAAGGAACCTTTTTTTGTTATTTTATTATTCAAATGTAAGGGGGATTCCTACGGGAAACCAAGTAAAAACCCTCTATACAAACTAGGGATGCTACGGAGGTAGTTTAACGGAACCGATGTCGGAGTCGGAGGCGGAGTCGAAGGTGGTGGCAGAAGAGAGATTAAGAGCAGAGTGTTAAGACGAATAGTAAGGCAAATGACCTTTGACCTTTCCGCGCGCCTTTATGCAGCAAAGAGTGCTTGTTTTCGGTTCAGCATACTATGTAGTGCCCTAATCAACCAAGTAATAGGATCCTCTGCGGTTGGGTGACGTGTAACTGGTCAGGTTTGAATCACAGATTTTGTAGGTACAAATACGTTTTTACGTTTGATTTCATTAATTTGACTGCTTTTCGAAGCTAATGGACCTCCAAGCGGTGGGTATGAACTATGTGAATCACTATACTGAATTTGGTACTAATCGAATTTGAGACGCCGATAAAAAGTGGGTTCGAAGCCGCTACACATACACTATAACTAACTAACAGTATAACAACTACACTATGATTAACAGCAAATATTTGGAACCTCCAAGGGACGTTTCAGGATGTGTGTTACAGGATATATAAATTTCAGAGCTCCACAATCAATATTTTCGTCGGAAAACGTGTTCGAAAACACCTAATTTTCTTGTTTTTGCCTCACTATGCGCCTTAAGGAGAGGCTTAGACCCAAATGACTTATTTGCCGAACTTTTGAATATTGTAAACAAAGAACACAGTGAAGTCTTCAAACTTAAAACATGCATAGTTAGAGACAAGGTTGGGTTCACTGATTGGGCCACTCCCGGCATCTATAGAAGTAGGAATAGACTATATGATCTTTATGGTGCTAGAGAAGCTATGTTACATGATCCTGCGTTTCTTTTGTATGTAACCAACTACTCTAAAACATTTAAGAAAGTCTGCAATGCTGCGAAATGCCTGTTCTTGAGGAAAAAGCTAGTAAATTCATCTAATAAAATAAAAGCAACATGGACACTAATAAATAACGAAACTGGTAAATCAAAGCCACGGAATAGAGAAATTAGGTTAAAAATTAATAATTCAATACTCGTAAATGATAAAGATATAGCCAATGCTTTTGAAGCATTTTTTTCCAATATTCCTAAAGTTGTTACTGGGTCTCTAAACTCCTCACCTCCAATGGCCGTTAAATTATTAGAATCATCTGTTGAAAAATGTAAGGAGGTTTTTATCTTTAGCCATGTAAATGCTAATTATATAGTAAAAACATTTAAGTCGATTAACATCAAAAATACTGAGGATCTTTGGGGTATTTCATCCAAAGTACTGAGTTCAATTATTAAGGAAGTTGCTCCTTGTTTGGCCTACATTTTCAATAATTGTGTCGACGCAGGAGTTTTTCCTGATCTCATGAAATATAGTAAATTGGTACCTCTTTATAAATCTGGTAGTCACACTGATCCAGCCAACTACAGGCCAATTTCAATACTTCCCACAATGAGTAAAGTTTTTGAAAAGATTATCCTTACTCAGTTGTCCTCTCACTTTAACCTTAATAGACTACTTCATAAAAATCAATTTGGCTTCACCAAGGGTAGATCGACAACCGATGCTGGTACAGCTCTATTAAAGCATATATTGGATGCCTGGGATAAGGCGAAAAACGCCATCGGTATATTTTGCGACCTTTCTAAGGCTTTTGATTGTGTAGATCATTGTACACTAATTGGAAAATTAAAACATTACGGTATTGATAACAAGGCACTGGACCTTATGCAATCTTATTTATCTGGTCGAGTTCAAAAAGTAGATATTGGTAAAGAAAGATCTCGGGGCTCAAAAATTGAATTGGGCGTTCCACAAGGATCAATATTAGGTCCCTTTTTATTTTTAGTTTATGTAAATGATCTCCCTTTTTTTGCAAAAGATCTCTGTGATATAGTGTTATTTGCTGATGATACTTCATTGATTTTTAAAGTTGACAGAAAAAAATGTAATTATGACGATGTAAATAACTCGCTTTCACAAATACTAGATTGGTTCACCTCCAACAACCTCTTACTAAATGCTAAAAAAACCAAATGCATAAAATTTATGTTACCAAATGTAAGAGAACTCCCAACTAAGATAATGCTAAAGGATGAGATCGTTGACTTTGTCGACTCAACGGTTTTCCTAGGGTTACATATTGATTCCTCTCTTCAATGGAGACCGCAAATTGATGCTCTCGCAGGCAAACTTAGTTCAGCAGCATATGCGGTTCGAACAATTAGATATATTACCGATGAAGATACAGCTAGGTTAGTTTATTTCAGTTACTTCCATAGTATCATGTCTTATGGTATTTTGCTTTGGGGACGGGCAGCCGACATTCAGACTATCTTTGTTCTCCAAAAAAGGGCTGTACGCGCAATTTATAAATTAAAGCCACGCCACTCTTTGAGGGAATTATTTAAAGACATAAATATTTTGACAGTAATATCGCAATACATATATGAAAATCTAATGTATACGCACAAAAACAAAGATAGCTTTTTAAAAAAATGTGATGTTCACAAAGTAAACACAAGAAACAAGAACAAACTGCACATCCCATCATATAGATTACGAAAGGTAGGGAAATCATTTATGGGAAATTGCGTACGTTTCTATAACAAGCTTCCATCTGAAGCAACTGAGCTCCCTATTCGTAAATTTAAACAGTACATAAAACGAAATCTAATAAAGAAAGCCTATTACTCCATAGATGATTACATCAATGATGTAAATGCTTGGCCAGATGTCGCTCAGTTCCACACCGACAATGGTATAGAAGGGATATAATGTTAAGCTTAGTTAGTTTCATATAAATATTGAGTTATATACAAATTAGATTATATTTAGACTGAGATAAGTAATGTATTAATTTTAAGATTTATGAAACTTACTAGTGGTTTCTTTTTCGCTTCTTCCACTAGTGGACAAAAAATTGAAGCGAATAAAATCAATAACATCATATTTCTTATTTGATAATAATGACTATTTATAAACCTGTTTATAGTATAAAATTTGACTTGTCTAAGTGCTTATTTTGTAAGCTTAAAGAAATAAACGTTATTGATATTTGATATTTGATACTTAATCAAATATTATACAAATACAAACATTATTTAATCATTCTCTTTAATTTACTTAAAATAAAAATTATGAACTTACATAACATACTTTGTCGTTAAAAATTAACAGTAAAGTAGCAAATTATATTTAATAAACAAAAGCTTTGCAGACGGAGACAACCGTCTAATCTATTTCTTAGCGGGTCATAGATTAGGCCAGCCACTAAAAAGTTGTTCGCTTGCTACTGAGCCTGGTGGACACGACAAATATTGGCAGGCAATCGATTGAAGGGGTTGGAATTTTGTATTTCCATTAACTTTCCACCACAATAATGGATCATCATCATTGATGTGGATTTAAGTAAACGTGCGAGTAAGTAACGAAGTGAGTGGAGTGAGTAATGGACGACGAAAAGTACGTGGAGGGGAGTTCCCCGCGAGACATGCATAAACCTGTTTGTGCTGACTACGGCAGCCGTGCGCCATCGCCCGCTATCCGCTATGCTTCGACCTCCGATTTAAACCTCCGAAAGTTTCGGAACAGAAGTCGAAACCGGAGGTGTAATATCAATCGGAGGTTCCGACATATCGGAGTCGGAGTCGAAGCTTCGTTCGTTACATCCCTAAACAAACATTAACACGGTTTATTCAAGTTGAATAAACCGAGAGTTTAGTTTTTTTATTTTCTTATGTTGAATAATTCAACATAAGAAAATAAAAAAACTAAACTCTATGGCAAACGGGTGATTCATTTGGAGGTATATTTTTAAAATAATTTATTTTTAAATAAAAACAAATTTATCGGGTAATTTTTATTATTATACGAAAGAACTATTCTTTACATTTATTTTTATACTAGCGGTCCGCCCCGGCTTCGCACGGGTAGTTATTTTAGCAATAAAGCTCAAATTGACTACGTTTTAGTTACAAATCATTTGTATGGGAAAAAGAAGGGCTATTTTTAGGGTTTTTCCAGCAATAATTCTACAACGAACTTCAACGAACATTTTAAAAAAAGATTTGGCCAAATTGGTCCAGGCGTTGTTGAGTTATGCGCTTACCAACACATTTTGCGATTCATTTTTATATTATAGACTAGACTAGAGATTATTTCATTCAAATGTTGGCCATAACACCGGTTAACATAGTCCATTCTACCGTTGCAATTTTCGATTTCGATTGGTATTTGGTGAATAACGCGATTAATGTTGGCTTCCAGTTGCTCAATCGTAGGTACCTGGCTTATCCATATACACGTTGGATTTTACATAGACCGAAAGGAAAAAGTCTAGGGGTGTGATATCACAGGATCTAGGCGGCCAACTCACCGGACCGAAGCGCGAAATTAACTGTTCACCAAATTACTCACGCAATAAAGCCATGGTTTCACGTACTGTGTGTGGCAAGTGGCGCCGTCTTGTTGGTACCAAATGTCCTGGAGATCACGGTCTTCAATTTCAGGAAACAAATAGTCTCTTATCATGGCATGATAACGGTCACCATTAACAGTTACATTCTGGCCGACCTCGTTTTTGAAGAAATATGGACCGATGTTTCCACCATAAACCACACCAAACCGTTGTTTTGTCTGGATGTAATGGCAGTTCTTGAATCTCTTCAGGTTGCTCTTCGAACGGTTTTCGGTTAAGCAGAACCAGAAATGTGGACCATAAGTTTCTCTAAGTGCACGAAACACATTCCTCGCAGAACGCTGATTTGCGTAATACAGCTGAATAATTTGTAGACGCTGTGCAGGGCTAAGTCTTTCCATGATGAAATGTCAAACTATACTGAACAAAAATACCATAAAAGGTTATCACGACTCACGCTTCATCTGTCAAAAAATCCATAGACAAAAAAGTACCTCTAAATGAATCACCCTTTACCTTAGTAGCTACCTAATAACAAAAATAAAATGTCAAGTGCGAGTTTGACTCGCGCATCAAGGGTTCCGTACAAACTGCTACTTCAGCAAAGAAATCAACCCAGACGAATAGTGCACAATAATTTTCTGATTTGATAACGATTATGACGTAACTTTTTCTAGGTCAACGGGAAGTACCCTATTAATAGGTTATTGGTCCATGGCGAGATTCGAAATTTATTTTTTCTGTGAATAAACCACAAATTGATTTTTCCCTTTACTTATGCTATAACTATAAGACCTTGCTTCTTGTCAAATTTCATGATGGGGTTGGGGGGCGTCGCTGGTACACTCGGCCGGGTTTGATGTACGTGCGCGCGGAGATCGCCGCCGCGCGCCCGCCGCGCCGCCCGCGCCGACCGGACCGTCTAGTCTATCCTCTTGCGGTCGGTATGCAAGCCATGGAAACCTCTTACTAACTTTAATAATGTGCCTTTTTTGTGTATCTAATAATAATAATAATTGTCATTTTGAACACCTGTAGGATAGTATGGAAATTCCTGCAAAATGAGCTTCCAAGTGAAGTGTCTCCCTCTGAAGTGCACTTGGCTTAGGCCCGTGCGCTTTACTGTTTACCGGTTACCGGTACCGAGAAGATTAGATCTTAACCCAATAATAATAATAAAAACATTTATTTTCTCTTTACAAAGGTCGTTATCGTTAAGTTATTAAAGCTAAATGTATATAGGTACTATACATATACCCGTTTGTGCCGGTGATAGGAAAACCTGTGTAACCTGTACTAGTCACCAGTGCCCCCTCAACAGAGTTTGCTTGATTACATACAGTGCCTAATTGTGGAAATATTAAGGAAAAATCTAAGTAGCTTCTGTATGCTTATGTGTGCAGCGTGATAGATATGTCGGGTCGGGGTCTCCTGAATACACCCGCAACTGAAGAAACTGTGCAGCGGAGAGCCCCAAGTGAGTGTTGGTATGTTGAGTGTGGTTTATGATGGGGTCTCCTGAGGATATCAGTCTCATACGAGTCTGGGCAACAGGAGGATCTATATAATTGTGTGTGTGTGTGTCATGTGTGTGTGTGTGTGTGTGAAGTTGATATATAAGGGGATTGTATTTTTGTATTATGAGTTTTATACATAGTATGTAGTGTTTGATGGGGGTCTGTATCTAGACACAAAGCTGGTATTTAAATTTTTTTGCATATTAATTATACATAATTAATACACTACACAACAAAGTAGCTAGTAATTGCCGTCTCACTCTTATGCGTTGAAATCTGTCAACAATCTTTTTTCTCTGGATACGAACGCTACTCAGACTTGAAATACAAAACACATAACCTCGTAAATTATGAAATGTTCGACACAAGAAACTTTAAGATCTTGGTGAAAGTGCTGAAAGGCCGGTGGCCGGCCTGCGAATGCACGCGGGACATCTTGTACCGTTAAACAAATAATACTGTACAACAAAAAATAAACAACAATCTTAATAGTTAGGTATTTAAATGGACGCCTGTTTTTAGATTCCTGAAGATCAGTGGCTCTGTGCGAACTGCAATGGAGTATGGAGGTCCTCTCCCATCTTCTTCCCCATGCAGTCTGCTCACGGCGACGCCTTCGGGCGGTCGGGCTACGAGCGCGCGCGCCGGGAGAGCCGCGGGGAGCGCGAGGACGAGCAGCCCTCCACGTCCAGCGGGCGGCGCGCGCAGCGGGCAGCGCCGGCAGCCCGCGCGCCCCGCACCCTCGGCGGCGCGTCCGGCTCTGCGCGCCGAGCGCCCGCCACGCGCACTCGCTCGCGGAGGACCAAGAGGAGAACCAGAACCATTATTGTTGAATACGAAGTGCGAGGGAACGGGAAGACTCCTATCACTAGAACGAAAACCGTCAAGACTACCATCAAGAAAAGGAGGAAGGTGGGTTTCTGTTTCTGTGCTACATTATTGTTTCAATCAATCACTTGGATAAACGTTACTTAACTTTTCATAAAAATCTGTGAATTCAACATTGTGCTTCAGTTTACTAAATATAATGTGTTGTTTGTAGACGAAGAAGCGGCAGCCCCGCACGGCGGCGCGGCGGACGCACGTGCTGGCAAGTGTGCGCGCCAAGCTGGCTTCCGTGCGGTCGGAGCGCACTGCGGGGGCCGCGGGCCCCTCGGAGCTGGCGGCGCGACGCGCGGGGGCCGGCATCCCATCGCTCAGCCTCTTTGGCTCGGCGCACCAGCTCGACTACTTCGCCGAGGACGAGGAGAGTGGCGGGAGGCCCACCGGAGGCTTCGCCACCGCTCTCGCCTCTCGCCCCACGGCCGCCGTCTTCAGCGCGTATAGACAGGTCAGTCGTACGCGCTAGTTACAATGATGGCCGCTATGATGTGTCGCTGATCCGACGCACTGGTACTTTGCAAAGGGCAGGGCTAATCGGATGAATAGAAGCAGCATAGTTACGTGTTAGTGGTTTGTCAGGCTCGCCGCAAGATGGTGCACATCCGGTCGCCGGCGCACGCCAGCGCCGCGCCTGACCTGCTCGGGGACATCCTGGCTCGGCAGGAGGCGCTACACTCGCGCCGCTCGCTGCTCTCCCTCACTCTGGACGGAGACGTGAACATCACGCTGCAGAGCACGCGACCCAAGGATCCTCCGGCGGACAGGAAGGACTCGACAGCCTCTCCCCTGGACGTCACCAAGGAATCTCCTTTAGGTGAAAGCAAGGAAGTGGACCTGAAGGCGGGCGATGCGGGCCGACAGGCGCCCTCCTACCCGGGACAGGGCCGCGGCTGGGGCGGCGGCTACCGGTACCCGAGGGAACAACACACGCAACACACCAACAACCAGCCCAACCAACCGCACCAGGGCCATCAAGGTACATACAGCCTGCTTGATCGTGAGCTCCTTTGTAGGGATTGCATGAGCTACTCGAGGGCGGATCAATGTGATAGATAGAATAAAATCAACATGGAGACTAATAAATAACGAAACTGGTAAATCAAAGCCACGTACCTAATATAGAAATAAGGTTAAAAAATAATAATTCCATACTCGCACATGATAAAGATATTGCCGATGCTTTTGATGCATTCTTTTCTAATATCCTTAAAGTTGTTACCCGGTCTCTAAACTCCTCATTTTCAATGGCGGTTAAATTGTAAGAATCATCTGTTGAAAAATTTAAGGAGGTGTTTATCTCTAGCCATGTAAATGCTAATTAATTATATAGTGAAAACATCTAAGTCCATTAACATCAAAAATTCTGAGGTTCCTTGGGGTATTTCAACCAAAGTACTGAGTTCAATTATTAAGGAAGTTGCTCCTTGTTTGGCCTATATTTTCAATAGTTGTGTCGACGCAGGAGTTTTTCCTGATCTCATGAAATATAGTAAACTGGTTGTTCGGGTAAACCGACCACGCAGCAAATATGCATTTTAGCTGCGCTTGCAATTGAATGCGTATTTGCTCGCGGTTACCCAAATTAGCTCAGTTCGCGATCGACCGCCATCGTCGCGGGTTCAAACCAATACCATATAAACCATTCATACCAGTATCGTTAGTATAGTGTGTCCTGTGAATACAGTCTTACCATACCAAACCAGTGACTTTTCCTCGACCACATACCATACCACAAACCAACCTCAAAGGGCAGTTTGGGGGACAACCAGCACCATCTACCACAACCCCCAGCCACAATTTTCTTTTCATGGTCCTTCGAGCCGGATGAAGCAGCCACCTATGGATGTACAGTCCATGTTATGGATGGTAGTCTACTAAACAGCTCCGGACCTTTTCTAACAGCTGAGTTAAGAGTTGAGAACCCATCAACTCAAGTCTGGGCGTGCTTAAGGTTTTATTTAGGGGGCTCAGCCTGGCCTTTGCAGCTACTAGTTCATTTTCTCCTATTCCCAGCCATCTATTTATTTCTATTGTGTTTATTAGGTTTAGCTCTTGTCGTAGCTTGGTCCACTCGTTGCTGATTTCTTTAGGTAACTTTTCATCCCAATCTTGCTTTACTAACCAAACTTTTTGGAACAAAATTTTCATGGTGGTGCTCACTGGGGTTAGCCACCCTGAAGGATCAAAAAGCTTCGATATGTCCGAAAAAAGCATTCTTTTAGTAGCCTCAGAAGATAGTTTTGGTTCTATTTTTGACTCTAATATAAATATGTCCATTTGCGGGTTCCAGCCAAGGCCTAGGGTTTTGGTTGAGTCCCTTTGTTTAAATTCGTAAGTCGGCTGGTTGCATTGGTCTATCTCTAGTCCTGATAAAAGCTCTTTTTTGTTCGAAGACCATTTTCTGAGGTTTAACCCTGTTTTACTTAGTAACTGTATGAGATCAGATTTTTTGTGCATCGCAGTTCCAAATATTATTGAGTGCTTGGCACGTAGAAAGCGGGTTCGAGGAGATGCTTTTCGGCGGAGCAATCTCCTCGAATCGGGTCGGAGTTCAGTTTACTGTTCTCTCAACCACCGAAGAAGTGAGAGTTTGTTTGAGATCAGATTTTAGTTGGTTAGCTTTCGCGATAGAATGACTACCGCCACAGTAATCATCCATGTAGAAATTTTCTTCTAACTCTCTCGCAGCTTCCGGGAAATGTACCCTATCATCTG
The DNA here is from genome assembly GCA_946478455.1 of Eupithecia vulgata. Lineage (NCBI taxonomy): Eukaryota > Metazoa > Arthropoda > Insecta > Lepidoptera > Geometridae > Eupithecia > Eupithecia vulgata. Next base: position 556,288 of record OX297869.1, on the reverse strand, counting down.
TAGCCAGTTTGTTCAAGCACATCATTGCTAACCACCCTACTGGTTTGGTTCCGTAGATTAACGTGGTTAATTGAAAAGATTGGATTTTCTCATCTATACTAAATCTCCAGTAAATTCTTTGGAAAGCCTGGTCATCCTTGTGCATTTGTATTTGCCGATACATTTTCTCTATGTCGGCGGTGTACACAAACTGGTATTGGCGCCATTTTAGGATGAGTCTCTGGAGGTCCTGCACCCTGCATCACATCGTTAAGACTTAAGCCAGTCGATGATTTTGCCGAAGCGTTGAAGACTACTCTTAGCTTCGTGGTGGTTGACTCGGCCCTTATGATGCCGTGGTGTGGTAGGTAGCACTCGGAAGGTTCGTTACTGTTACAAGTGGCTGGTTTCATGTGGTTCAGCTCAAGGTACTCAGACATGAATTTTCGGTAGTAATTTTTAGTAAACTGTTTTTCTCCAATTTCTTCTCCATGTTGCGAAACTGGGCTAAAGCTTGTGGTTTGGTAGCGTCCAGATTTTCCTTGAGGTCTGGTTTAAATGGTAGGCGAACTTCATATCTACCGTTCTCAAGCCTGGTGGTGGTATCAAGAAAGTGCTGCAAACACTCCTGGTCGTCGCTTGACATTTCTGGTTGATCATTTATTTGGTTTATTGCTCCGTGCTCCCAAAACTTGAGCAAGTCGTCTGTGTTGTACGACATTGCAGTTATAGTGGGACCTTACTGTGCCACAGAGCAGCCATCCTCCAGCTTCGTTTGCTGCGCAATTGGTTGCTCGTCTGAATCACCCTTTAGAATACGGGAGGTATTCTACATACTCTACATAATTTTGCTATAAACATCAGCGCCAAAGAGTAAGTCTACTGGTCGACTTATATTAAAATCAGGGTCTGCCAAGCTTATGTTTTGAATATGTGCCCATGACGGTTTTAGTAAGGTTCTATTCTAAAAAAAAAACTATTCATTATGATGACGTCGGTATTGAAGGAAAACTGATCATAGATCGAATGTACATCTATGTTTATCATTCCTTTTGCATTGTTTTGGTTTTTGCCGACGCCAAATATTGTGCCCTTGCATTGTTTTCTTTTCATCCCTAAGAGCTGAGCCGCACGCTCGTCTATGAGAGATACTTGACTTCCTCCGTCTACTAATATTCGCATGGTGTGTCTGGTGCCGTCGACGCCTATGATGTGGACCATGGCGGTCGCCAAAAGTATCTCAGTTGTGTCATCCCATGATGCGTGCTAAGATCCTAAAACTTGTTCCTTTTCTTTAGGCTTGGAAGTAGATGGTGAAGGCTGAAGGCGAGGATGAATTTTGTTTGGTTATTGCGTCATGAAGCAAGGTGTTATGAGTACCTAAGCACTTGCGACATCGTTTCGTCGACGGATATTTTTCGTTAAGGCTTGTCCGTGAAGAACTATGACTGTCAGATTGCACGTCAATTATACCAAAAGTAGTCGACAGAGGGCACTTATTTTTTACGTAGACTTATGCAAAGTTTATCTTTTGTAGAAGATATAAACTTCTTTTGTTTTGGTTGCTGGCACAATCACATGGTAATTTAATTACTAACTAACATTTGCCTGCGGCTTTGCTATTTTGTAGGTACATAAAAAGTCTGTATCTTGGCCACGCATAACGGCGAAAGTACATACTGAATAAACTCAAATAAAACTTGCAGGGGCGCACCGTGAATTTGTGGGGCCCTGGTTTATATTACTTAAGAGCCTAGCAGGTCACAGCCAAAGGCTTTGCGGAGATCATTCTTCGGTTTTTAGTGACCAGTTGGGTTATAATTTAAGATTATTCGTGGGGTTTGAAGAAGTCGATAGTCAAGAAAAATGATGATTCTTAGTTAATGGTAGTCAATAATAAGACAACAAGCGGAGTGTTAACGGCGCGGCGGAGCGAACGGCGATTTTTATTTGGGTTTAAATACGCACCGACAAATAGGAAAGAACGGTGTCTAGGGACTTATAAAGAGTGTCCCGAAACTCAAAGGCAAGCCGAAAACGGAAGACAGTTGTATTAATTTACGACTCAGAATAAATAAAAATTCAAGGTCCATCTCGTTCTCGTCCAATGGTTTCTGAGTTAAAGCTTTTCACTGAAAATCAGAAAATCTAACTTACTTTAATACATGAGGTATTGGTATGAAACTGTTGGATAAACTAGAACAAAGGTATAGTATGTATCATAAGAAGTTAAATAATCTACTCTTTCTTTACAATCTTATAAAATCAACTATAAATTTGAACTGCTAGGGAAGCTAGCAGGCTTCAAACAATAAGTTGATTGAACGCCTTACAACCTACCTACCTATAACTTAGCTGAGGGCTTTATTAAACTATAAGACTCCTTACATCTTAAATCTTACTATCTAAAACACATGAAAATAGCTTACAAGCTTATAACAAACATTACTACAGACAGAGTAGGTGCTAGTCCCACCTAGTAGTAGGTTGATAATGATACAATCATACATTAAGCAATAACTTGTAGTTGATATTGATTTACGCAAACCCTAATGTATGTTAATAAAAATTTAGCTTACTCGCTGAAACTCAAATTTGGGCATTAGGTGCAGTTTAATCAGTCTTATCTATGGGTAATTTACATAATCGAGTAATTATACGTTTTATAATGTCACCGCGACACTTAAGGCTATAGACACGAGTATTACCATCAGGACCAACATGTTTTTGAGTTATGCGACCAAGGGACCATTTACTAGGGGGTAAACCGTCTTGTTAAGAAGAAGTTACTTCTCTGATCGCTCCAAATATGTGTACACTTGCCTCTTCTGGCAAAAAATCTATGAAAGGCTCCAATGAAAGATTCGGAAGTTAGAACACCTACCTACTAACTCTAAGTGGATGGCCTTTGAAGCCATGTAAATAAAGATGGCGACATAGGCTTTGATTGACTTTTGTCCTCTGCCCTTTGACATTAATATTTGCAAAGGTCCACAAAAATCACAACCACTGTGGACAAAGGCTCTTGCCTTGGTCACACGCGCCTTTGGATATTCACCCATTATTTGGTTCCGAATTGTAGCTTGGTGACGAGCACATAATTATAAGACATTTGTAGGCCCGATATTTGTTTGTGTCCGGCACACTATCGACACCTACGTCGGATTTCTACTGTAGTAATACGGATCGTTATCACGTCTTTCATCTTTGCAAAAGCTGCGTCAATTTTTTCAATCAATTGTGCCTTTGTTTGTATTTCTTTTTCGTAAACCAGCTCTTTTGCACGTCCCCATATGCTAAAGTCAAGAGGAGTGAGATCTGGGGACCGTGCAGGCCATGAGATGGGACCGAGCCGTCCAATCCACGAGTTGGGGAACGCGTTGTCTAGGAACTCTCTCACTGTGAGACGATAGTGTGCCGGACACCCATCATTTTGAAATACTATTGGTCGATCTTCATGAAATATCGGCACATTGCTCATCAATTCAGGGAGGTCATTTTGCAAGAATTCCAAGTAATTGTTCCCGTTAAGAGTATCCGGTAAGTAGTAAGGTCCAATGAGATGTCCAGACGTTGACAGAAAATCGCGTTTGGTGCGATGTTTGCCATACTCCGTTTTCCCTTTAAGTGCTAATTTTTGACAAGTTTGTAGACTTTTCGGCTACATGTGGTATACCGTTGTAATAAGCGATGTTAAGAGAAAATTTTAAAAGCATTTGAAATCCTCGATCGCATTTAATTATTTTTTTAAAACGATGCAAAGTTGTCCTTCTTGATTATTTTTTTTTTACTTTTTCTAACTTTGAGAGCTTATAACTAATTATTTACACGTTCTTTCAAATAAATAATGCCTTCAAAAGACGAAGGATACATCTGAAACCAAAAGCGAGTAAAAAAATTACTAGAAAACACGTTCCAAAAAAAAGTTCTAGAGGTAGAGAGGTAAAATTTCGGAAAATCTTAAAAAAATACAAAAAACAGGATTAAAAAAAAATGTAAACAGTTAGGATCCTTCAATTTGTATTTCACAAATAGGTCCACCTACACACCCACCGAGTTTGTCTAACCCTCCACCAAACACCCTGTATATTGTGTGCCCAGCAGGGTCTATAGTGAAACTAAATACCTACGTAGATTTTAAGCACCATTGTACACCTATAGAATGCAATAAATGATTGAGTATTATTCTCTTGCAGGAATGGATTTAGATTCAATATCTTGCTGGTTTTCCTTAAGTTCTTTTTCTGTTGTAGTCTCTATTTCGGGACCAAACTCTCGTTGTTGTGCTATTTTGATACATTTGATTAGAGCTTCTTCATATTTTTCAGTTGTAATTGTTGCTTGTACCGTTTCTGGGTGTTTTTTACATTGAAGAAACCTCTTTGCATACACTATTGTTCTTTGTAGTTCTTGTAGGGTGTCGTAATCTTTAAAATCAATTATTTCCCTTTCTTCTTCGCTGATCGTCATGTTTACCTGTATTGTTTTCTTTTTTTCTATTTCTGTCGCTACATTGTTAGGTCTTGTAAATTTTATATCGTTTGTCTTTAGCCATTCTGGCCCTTCCCACCAAAGTTTGCTTTCTATTAATAGGGGTAGTTCTCTTCCTCTTGATCCTATATCTGCAGGATTTTCCTTTAATACAACATGGAACCATTGAGTGTTTGGTACATTGTCTAGTATTTCAATAACTCTGTTTACCGAATGTAAGAGAACTCCCAACTAAGATAATGCTCAAGGATGGGATTGTTGACCTTGTCGACTCCTGTTTTCCTAGGGTTACATAATGATTCCTCTCTTCAATGGAGACCACAAATTAATGCTCTCGCAGGCAAACTTAGTTCAGCAGCATAAGCGGTCCGAACAATTAGATATATTACCGATAAAGATACAGCTAGGTTAGTTTATTTTCACTTCTACTAGTGGACAAAAAATTGCAATGGACAAAATCAATAATACCTTTATTTCTTATTTGATAATAATTACTATTTATAAACGTGTTTAAAGTATTAAATTTGACTTGTCTAAGTGCTTATTTTGTAAGCTAAAAGAAAAAAAAGTTAGAGTTGATTTGAATGAAATTGTGCATATTCTTAACCACATTGCCACAGTCAAATTAGAGGACAATAAAATACTAGATAATGCATTAAGACTGTTATTTAGAAAAATCAACATTTCCATGATCTTTGAGATCATACTGCTGTTCTAATATGAAATCTAGGATTAGCTGACGGAAACCAAAAGAAAAGTGATTAATACTGCGTCTGGTATTGAATTATCCTAGTTATGTGTTGGATGTCCTGCTGGGGGTGGGTGCGGCCACGGGGCGCGGGGGCGCGGCCGCAGGTTGCCTGGCGACACCCTGGTTATTGCACAAGTGGCGCAGGGTGGCTTGGATCCTTGCAACTACATACGTAACATTATGTTATAAAAACTGGTTTTTGTACAAAACTAATGTAAATACGAATTTATGTAGGTTACGGAGGTGACGGCTATAACAACGGCTTCGCAGGCGGAGGGCGCGGCCCTGGCGGGTTCGGCAGCCCGTCCGGGGGCGCCTACGACCGCCGCGACAATCACAACGGCGGACCGTTCATGGAGTACAACAACCGCAGGCCACACTACAACGACGAGGAGCCTTGGCACGAGCGGAACAGGTGCGCGTAACACATGTCTTGGCTGAGAAACATTAATGCGGCGCTTGCCAGGTGTCGAGGTATTCAGTGGACGATGGCTTTGTACCATCTACCTGCAGCTTCTAGGTTACTTAGTAAACATTAATGCGGCGCTTGCCAGGTGTCGAGGTATTCAGTGGACGATGGCTTTGTACCATCTACCTGCAGCTTCTAGGTTACTTAGTAAACATTAATGCGGCGCTTGCCAGGTGTCGAGGTATTTAGTGGACGATGGCTTTGTACCATCTACCTGCAGCTTCTAGGTTACTTAGTAAACATTAATGCGGCGCTTGCCAGGTGTCGAGGTATTTAGTGGACGATGGCTTTGTACCATCTACCTGCAGCTTCTAGGTTACTTAGTAAACATTAATGCGGCGCTTGCCAGGTGTCGAGGTATTCAGTGGACGATGGCTTTGTACCATCTACCTGCAGCTTCTAGGTTACTTAGTAAACATTAATGCGGCGCTTGCCAGGTGTCGAGGTATTCAGTGGACGATGGCTTTGTACCATCTACCTGCAGCTTCTAGGTTACTTAGTAAACATTAATGCGGCGCTTGCCAGGTGTCGAGGTATTCAGTGGACGATGGCTTTGTACCATCTACCTGCAGCTTCTAGGTTACTTAGTAAACATTAATGCGGCGCTTGCCAGGTGTCGAGGTATTCAGTGGACGATGGCTTTGTACCATCTACCTGCAGCTTCTAGGTTACTTAGTAAACATTAATGCGGCGCTTGCCAGGTGTCGAGGTATTCAGGTTACTTAGTAAACATTAATGCGGCGCTTGCCAGGTGTCGAGGTATTCAGGTTACTTAGTAAACATTAATGCGGCGCTTGCCAGGTGTCGAGGTATTCAGGTTACTTAGTAAACATTAATGCGGCGCTTGCCAGGTGTCGAGGTATTCAGGTTACTTAGTAAACATTAATGCGGCGCTTGCCAGGTGTCGAGGTATTCAGTGGACGGTGGCTTTGTACCATCTACCTGCAGCTTCTAGGTTACTTAGTAAACATTAATGCGGCGCTTGCCAGGTGTCGAGGTATTCAGTGGACGGTGGCTTTGTACCATCTACCTGCAGCTTCTAGGTTACTTAGTAAACATTAATGCGGCGCTTGCCAGGTGTCGAGGTATTCAGGTTACTTAGTAAACATTAATGCGGCGCTTGCCAGGTGTCGAGGTATTCAGGTTACTTAGTAAACATTAATGCGGCGCTTGCCAGGTGTCGAGGTATTCAGTGGACGGTGGCTTTGTACCATCTACCTGCAGCTTCTAGGTTACTTAGTAAACATTAATGCGGCGCTTGCCAGGTGTCGAGGTATTCAGTGGACGGTGGCTTTGTACCATCTACCTGCAGCTTCTAGGTTACTTAGTAAACATTAATGCGGCGCTTGCCAGGTGTCGAGGTATTCAGTGGACGATGGCTTTGTACCATCTACCTGCAGCTTCTAGGTTACTTAGTAAACATTAATGCGGCGCTTGCCAGGTGTCGAGGTATTCAGGTTACTTAGTAAACATTAATGCGGCGCTTGCCAGGTGTCGAGGTATTCAGGTTACTTAGTAAACATTAATGCGGCGCTTGCCAGGTGTCGAGGTATTCAGGTTACTTAGTAAACATTAATGCGGCGCTTGCCAGGTGTCGAGGTATTCAGGTTACTTAGTAAACATTAATGCGGCGCTTGCCAGGTGTCGAGGTATTCAGGTTAGTTAGTAAACATTAATGCGGCGCTTGCCAGGTGTCGAGGTATTCAGTGGACGATGGCTTTGTACCATCTACCTGCAGCTTCTAGGTTACTTAGTAAACATTAATGCGGCGCTTGCCAGGTGTCGAGGTATTCAGGTTACTTAGTAAACATTAATGCGGCGCTTGCCAGGTGTCGAGGTATTCAGGTTACTTAGTAAACATTAATGCGGCGCTTGCCAGGTGTCGAGGTATTCAGGTTACTTAGTAAACATTAATGCGGCGCTTGCCAGGTGTCGAGGTATTCAGTGGACGGTGGCTTTGTACCATCTACCTGCAGCTTCTAGGTTACTTAGTAAACATTAATGCGGCGCTTGCCAGGTGTCGAGGTATTCAGTGGACGGTGGCTTTGTACCATCTACCTGCAGCTTCTAGGTTACTTAGTAAACATTAATGCGGCGCTTGCCAGGTGTCGAGGTATTCAGGTTACTTAGTAAACATTAATGCGGCGCTTGCCAGGTGTCGAGGTATTCAGGTTACTTAGTAAACATTAATGCGGCGCTTGCCAGGTGTCGAGGTATTCAGTGGACGGTGGCTTTGTACCATCTACCTGCAGCTTCTAGGTTACTTAGTAAACATTAATGCGGCGCTTGCCAGGTGTCGAGGTATTCAGTGGACGGTGGCTTTGTACCATCTACCTGCAGCTTCTAGGTTACTTAGTAAACATTAATGCGGCGCTTGCCAGGTGTCGAGGTATTCAGGTTACTTAGTAAACATTAATGCGGCGCTTGCCAGGTGTCGAGGTATTCAGGTTACTTAGTAAACATTAATGCGGCGCTTGCCAGGTGTCGAGGTATTCAGGTTACTTAGTAAACATTAATGCGGCGCTTGCCAGGTGTCGAGGTATTCAGGTTACTTAGTAAACATTAATGCGGCGCTTGCCAGGTGTCGAGGTATTCAGGTTACTTAGTAAACATTAATGCGGCGCTTGCCAGGTGTCGAGTTATTCAGGTTACTTAGTAAACATTAATGCGGCGCTTGCCAGGTGTCGAGTTATTCAGGTTACTTAGTAAACATTAATGCGGCGCTTGCCAGGTGTCGAGTTATTCAGGTTACTTAGTAAACATTAATGCGGCGCTTGCCAGGTGTCGAGTTATTCAGGTTACTTAGTAAACATTAATGCGGCGCTTGCCAGGTGTCGAGTTATTCAGGTTACTTAGTAAACATTAATGCGGCGCTTGCCAGGTGTCGAGTTATTCAGGTTACTTAGTAAACATTAATGCGGCGCTTGCCAGGTGTCGAGTTATTCAGGTTACTTAGTAAACATTAATGCGGCGCTTGCCAGGTGTCGAGTTATTCAGGTTACTTAGTAAACATTAATGCGGCGCTTGCCAGGTGTCGAGTTATTCAGGTTACTTAGTAAACATTAATGCGGCGCTTGCCAGGTGTCGAGTTATTCAGGTTACTTAGTAAACATTAATGCGGCGCTTGCCAGGTGTCGAGTTATTCAGGTTACTTAGTAAACATTAATGCGGCGCTTGCCAGGTGTCGAGTTATTCAGGTTACTTAGTAAACATTAATGCGGCGCTTGCCAGGTGTCGAGTTATTCAGGTTACTTAGTAAACATTAATGCGGCGCTTGCCAGGTGTCGAGTTATTCAGGTTACTTAGTAAACATTAATGCGGCGCTTGCCAGGTGTCGAGTTATTCAGGTTACTTAGTAAACATTAATGCGGCGCTTGCCAGGTGTCGAGTTATTCAGGTTACTTAGTAAACATTAATGCGGCGCTTGCCAGGTGTCGAGTTATTCAGGTTACTTAGTAAACATTAATGCGGCGCTTGCCAGGTGTCGAGTTATTCAGGTTACTTAGTAAACATTAATGCGGCGCTTGCCAGGTGTCGAGTTATTCAGGTTACTTAGTAAACATTAATGCGGCGCTTGCCAGGTGTCGAGTTATTCAGGTTACTTAGTAAACATTAATGCGGCGCTTGCCAGGTGTCGAGTTATTCAGGTTACTTAGTAAACATTAATGCGGCGCTTGCCAGGTGTCGAGTTATTCAGGTTACTTAGTAAACATTAATGCGGCGCTTGCCAGGTGTCGAGTTATTCAGGTTACTTAGTAAACATTAATGCGGCGCTTGCCAGGTGTCGAGTTATTCAGGTTACTTAGTAAACATTAATGCGGCGCTTGCCAGGTGTCGAGTTATTCAGGTTACTTAGTAAACCAATTCAACTTGTTCTGATCCTAGACAACATTCTGTATTGATTTTATTTTCGAAGGAGGCCTCAGCCGGATCATAACATGAGAGGGAACAACAACATGCCTCGCAATGACGAGCGTCGCTACAGCTCGGGGGGCCCGTCGTGGCAGGGGGGCGGCGGGGGCCCGCGGCGGGAGCCCATGCAGCGGCACTCCTTCGGGGGCTTCGAGGCCGCGCTCGACATGCGCACGGCGCCCCCGCCGACCGCCGACGCCGACAAGCCGCCATCCTACGCGCCGCTGCCGGAGCCCCCTGCTTTCCCGCTGGAGGCGGCGCCCTCCGGCCAGTGCGAGGAGGATGAGCGCAGTGACGAGGGGCTCGTCATCGACACGGAGAAGTACGACCCCACCTCGCCCACGCACGACGAAGACAGCCCCGCTGCCTCGCCTGTGCCTCCGGCCGCCGCGCTGTCGCCCTCGCTGGCGGCCGGCGTGCAGTCCATCCTGGCCAGCATGGAGGCGCGCGGGCTGGGCGTGCCGCCCGCCGCTGTTTTGGACAACGCCGTGCGCGCCGCGCTGCACGAGCACCGTGCGCTGCTGCACTCGCCCTCCGCCCCCGCCGCCCTCGGCCCGGGCGACTGCCCCAACTTCTCTATATACTCGGCCACCAGCGTGCACATCGCCAGCGACTCGAGCCGCGGGCTGACGCGCACTCCCCCCGCGCCCGAGCACGCGCCCCTCGAGGGCCCGGAGCAGCTGGCTCCGGGCGCGCTCACCCCGACCCCCCCGCCCGCCGCTATAGATCTGCCGCCGCCGACGGACGACTACAAGGCGAAGCTGTCGAAGCGCTGTCCGATCACAGCGAACGCGCGCGACCCCATCAAGATCCGCCTGTCGGGGCCCGCGCTCATCCGGCGCCCTGTGGCGCTGTACGACGACGAGGATGTCGAGCAGGCCGTGGAGGCTACGCCCCTGCTGGACTCTGGGCCGGGGCCCGAAACCGCGGCCGTGGCGGCGCCCGAGACCGAGGCGGCGCCCGAGCCCGAGGCGGCACCCGGGCCCGAAGTGGCGCTCGAGCCCGAGCTCACGTCTTTAGTGGAGCCCGGAGACGATGACGAAGCGCAGAGTGAGCAAGCTACACGGAAGGTTTCCTTCGACACCGATCCGGATGAGAAACAATCGGATGAGAAGGCTGATGAGTTGGAGGAGGAGCCCGCGGACGAGCCCGCCGGCGAGCCCGACGAGGACGGCACGCCGCGCGCGCTGAGCCTCCGCGACCTAGACAAGGACAAGTCTGACTCCGAGGGGCAGGCGTCCAACGGCTGCCAGCCGCGCTCCCCGCGCTCCCCGCACTCCCCGCGCGCGCACAAGATGACAGAGTCCATCAGCGAGACGGAGGATTCGCGCTCCTACACGCCCTGCCTTGACGAGCGGGGCCTCGAGCCCGCGGAGCGCGCCGAGCGCGGCCTGGAGGGGCTCGGGACCGAGCTCATCTCCGAGGAGGAGGCCCACGATATGTTCTCCGAGCAGGGCTCCCCGCCGGCGGCCGCGCCGCATGCCGGCCCTCCGGAGGACGGCGAGATACCCGACAAGCGGCGTGCCGACGACACCAAGAAGAAGAAGAAGAAGGACGGCAAAAAGGACAAGGGGAAGGGCAAGAAGGCGCGCGCAGATGTCACCTTCAAGAAGGCGGCGCGCGTCAAGGAGCGTTCGTACCGCGAGCGGGACAAGGAGAAAGACAAGGAAAAGCGGCGCTCGAGCTCGTCGGTGTCGCGGCGCCGGCGCAAGGACAAGCGCAAGGATCTGGAGCGGTACGACGTGCGCACGTTGGTCACGGAGCGGCGGCGGCGCGGGAAGGACGCCTTCGGGCGGGACGTGTCACCCTCGCGCTCGCCCTCCGCGCCGCGCGCCGCCTCCATCCCGCCACCCTCCCCGCGCCGCGCCCGCTTCTCACCATCGCCGGCGCGCCGCCGCGCCTCCCCTACCACGCCGCGCCGCCCGCGCTCCTCGCCCTCCCCGCGTCGCGCTCGAATCTCTCCGTCTCCGCGACGACGCGCTTCTCCCTCGCCCCGCCGCGCGCGCCTCGCGACACCGTCCCCGCGGCGTGCGTCCTCGGCGGCGTCTCCGCGGCGCTCGCCGAGCCCCAAGCGGCGCCGCAAGCGGTCCGGATCGCGCGTTGTGCCAGCGCGCCGGCGCCGGTCGGGCTCCCGCGCGCGCAAGCGGCGCCGGTCGCCGTCGCCCGCCGCAACCCCGAAGCCCACGAAGCAGAAGAAGAAGAAGCGCAGCCCGCGGCGCCGCAGCCAGCGTCGCAAGCGCGCGCGCCGCCGGTCCGCGTCGCCCGCGCCGCTGGCGGCCGCCTCGTGGTCGCCGCCGCCGCCCGAGCGCGCGCTCTCGCCGCGCACGCCGCCGCCGGCCGAGCCCGTGTCGCTGGAGGAGCGCCGCCGCCGTCGCGAGGTGGAGCGCGCGCACCGCCGCCTCAGGGAGGCCACCGGACCCTCCAAGGAGGTAAACTAGGACACGATTCCCAGGCTACTGATTTTGGCCCAGCCGATATTTGTTGGTAATGTGTGATGTGGTGCAGGTGTTTACATCTGGCGATAACATTCTGGTGAGCGTGAGCTTCAAGGAGTCCCTGGGCGCGGGTGGCATCGGGCGACGAGCGCGGCGCGCGGAGCGGCGGCGGCGGCGGCGCGCACGGGCGGAGCCCCCCGCCGCCGCCGCCTCCAAGCCGGTCGCCATCATCGACCTGGAGCGTTCGCCCTTCCGCGAGCTAACGCCCTCGCCCAAAAACGTCATCGTGCTGTCGGACGACGAGGCCGAGCGCGCGCCCCCCGCTCCCGCGCCCGCCACGCCCGCGCCCGCCGCCGCGCCCCAGCAGGGGCCTAAGACTCCGCCGGAGCCCGCGGACCCCGCGACGCAGGGGCCCTCGGACTCGCAGGCGCCCTCCGTTCCCGTTGAAGGTACCGCTGAGAACGCGCTTCCTTGCCTCATCCACGTTAGATGTTACTTCAAGGCTGACACAAGGGTTACGCAGTGCCTGTGGTGTGGCGGCTCTCGCTTGTATGTATTGTTGTAGCACCATTGTATGGCTTGATATGTAATCTTTGTTGTTGTTACTCTCATTTTTATAATCCCCAAATAAATTAATTGTAAATGTTGAATAAAAGTCCAAGAAAATCAGCGCTTTCATCTCGGAATGACAAATAGTCAGCTTTAAACTAGCTATCAACTATTATTTTGACTCCCAACAATTTATCTCAATACCTACTTGCCTATCTAAGGCTGGCCGCGACGACAGATATTCCAAGGACAAAGGTAAACAAAAACAATTTCTCGATTCCTATAGCTTTGATGTTTTTATTTTTATTTTTACAAATATTGTAGAGGATTAAATTCTCTACAAGTTTTGTTTAAAGATTTTTTTATATCTTTAACCATTTCCGAGACAGAGGGCAGAGCGCGCTCATTGTTTTTTTTATTTAATTACCATCAATACATAATGAACAATTATTTTCATTAACATGAAAGTCGATGAGTGTCATATTGTCGTGTAATGAGGATTGTGTTGTTATTCTGATGCCTGATGCCGTCGCCGCGTCGTTGGCAACTAGTGCTGTTGGATACAATCGGACTTAATTCATGTTTAAGATATTCTTCAAGATTACTTTAAAATTGCTTGCTGACTGTTATTGTTTGAAAAAGTAATAATGACAGCCAATAATAGGGTCCATTTATAGCTGACTATCTTCTCAATCCTAGGTACTTGCCCTCATTTGACAAATTTTCCTGGACTATAAAAAAATTCGTGTGCAGGCGGCGAGGCTCGCGGGCCCCTGACCCCGCCGGAGCCCCCGGACTCCCCCGACGCGTATGATCCCTTCGAGCCGACGCGCTCCCCCTCACCCCCGTCAACCGCACCCGCCGCGCCCGCGCTCGCCGCCGCGCCCGCCGCCCCGCCGCCCGGAGCCGCCGTCTCCGCAGCGGACCCGGAGCGCCTCTCCATGACGCTGGAGGCGGCGCAGAAGACGAACCTATCAGCGGATGAGCTGCTGGACAGGAGACCGCTGTCTCCTATTGAAAAGGTGAAAAGCAGGGTAAAGCTCACACTAGTGAATCTCGTTATGGAAGCTGAGTCAACTGGCAGGGGGGGAGACTGGCAGGGGGGGGAGGCTAACATGTAAAATAGTGTTAACAATGAAGTTTTATATTCGGATGTTCCTTAAGGTAATGATCTCGGCGGCAAGATACGGTCGCCATTGATAGCTCACGACTCGGCAGGTGTTTACCTACACCATGAGCATGGACCATGTTAACCGCAATTACCAATCTTTGAAATTAAGTACATATAAAAAAACACTCGTTACTTTAAATCTCGTCAGAAACATTCTTCAATTCACGTCGCAGCTTTGCAACATGTCATAATGTTTAATTTGTTGAAAGTGGTATCTACGATGCAGGTGATGGCGCTCCTACAGTCGACGCGCGACGTTTCACCTGAGGAGCCCGAGGTGCGCGCAGCGGGCGCGTCCCCAGGCGGCGGCGCGGGCCCGCCGGCGGCGGAGAGCGCGGCGCTCGGCGCCGGAGGTCCTCTGGCGGCCGTGGCGCCGGCCCCCCGCGTGCTGCTGCCCGATGCGCCGCGCCCCACGCCCAAGCTGTTCCTCGCCAAGCCGAGCCCTATCAAATCGGACCCCATCAAGCCTATGCCGGTGAGAACTAGCACACCACACAGAATGGTCGCCTATATTATCCTGACAATATCTTTTCTTTAGAGTCGTTCCTCCGTGTGTTCGAATCTTCATTCAGTTCCATAAACAATCCCGTCAAAGAAGATTTGCCTATCGATACGTACACTGTGGTGGCGCTCTGCTCCCGCCGCGCGCCGCGCCTGCCGCAGTGCCACGGGGTGCTCCCCTGTGCGTGGTTGGGGAGCCCGCTACATGCATCTAATACTTGTATATGTGTCATATTTATGTTGTATTCTTCTGGTGGTCTGGTGGAGTGAAAGGGCTTCATTGTGGTATTGATACTTGCTTATTACACAGGGTGTCTCTATGTGGAGTCCCTGACTCTGCCACTAATTACATATTATCATAGTATGGTTACAGTGGGAGAACTCCATACAATACAATACAATACAAATTCATTTATTCCATACAGATACAAAAGTACACTTGGAAAAGTCAGACAGAATATACAAACAGAATAACAGAATTAAATATAAAATTAAATAGCAGGCACATTAACTATGTATGAAATAAAGTCATCAGCAAACGCTTCGTCAAGGTTATAATATGATTTTTCTAATAATAACTTTCTAATTTTAATTTTATAAGCAGCATTATCCATTTCACGCAGTTCTATGGGCAACTTGTTAAACAATTTTATACCTAAACATACAAAACTCTTTCCAATTTTGGCTAATCTGTGTGTTCGAAGACAAACGTTATTTTTATTTCTTGTATTATTATATTCATGGATGTCACAGTTCAATTCAAATTTATTAATATTCAATTTAACATACAATAGATTCTGATATATAAATTCTCCTGTCAAGGTCATTATTTGTAACTCGTTAAATTTGAGTCTGCACGACTCTAGTTTTTTCATCTGCAAAATAGATCGTACTGCTCTCTTTTGCAATATAAAAATTCTATTGACCTGAGAAAAGTTTCCCCAAGCTAAAATTCCATAGGCCATTAAAGAATGAAAGTATTGTTACGAGCGTGGGGTTCGGGTTTTATAGAAAAACGCACTAATTAATTCCCTAATTAAAACCAACACTTTACTACAAATTTAACACAGAAATAACACAAACTGTTCTTGAAAAATCCACTAGACACACTAAGCACTTATACAATCCTTCGCTCCGAGTATCACTTTGAACGCACTGTATCACACTCACTACACAACTCACTGTATCGCGGTTAAAACTGAACTCACTGTGTCGCACTTCGAACTGAACTGTATCACGGTTAAAACTGTACTAACTCCGTGGCGGCAGTCAGCTGCCTTTTATACTCCGAGGAACTTTCTCGAATGTTCTCGTCCATTGCTGACTCCAAAGGACCCATCACGAACTTTCCCGAATGTTCCGAGTATATCTATCTCTTTCTGATAGTGCTATCTTTGTCACTGATGACGTCTCGAATGTTCTGAGTATAGCTATCTCTTTCTAATGGTGCTGTCCTTGTCACTGATGACGTCTCGAATGTTCTAAGTATGGCTATCTCTTTCTAATAGTGCTCTCTTTCACTCCTATTGCAAATTTCGCCATATACTGAAAAGTTCTTCAAAGGCCCATAAGTGGTCCTGAAAACGGGTTTTCAGGTTATTGCGTCATCGGATAGAGGGTGGCCTGAAACGGACTGAAAACATGTTTCAGGCGCCTGAAAACGACGGCAGCATGGGTGAATTTTTGATTTTTCACTATGTGATAGAGCTACTCCTGAAACGGTCCGAAATGACTTTTCAGCCTGCTGAAAACGCGTCTAAAGCACTGAAACTGCCGTCTGAAGTTTATGGTCTAATCCACCGGCGTAACACTACCCCCTCCTTAGACATGCTCGTCCCGAGCATCATTATTTCCGTGGTATCTGGCCAGCCGGTCTACATGAACAATCTTGCTGGGACTACGAGGATTCCGCTGAATTCGATACGTGATGTCGTTTATTTTAGTGACTACCTTAAAAGGTCCTTCCCAACTTGGAGACAGTTTCGGAGACTTTCCTACTCGTCGCATAGGGTTATGTAGCCACGCTAATGTAATGAACCTTCTTCAAAACCGACTTGATAAGACTTCCGGTCATATCGGATTTTCATCTTTATGCTAGTTTGGAGCCCGTGTTCACGTACCAGCATGTGAACATCATCAATCCGATCCCTCAAGTCGCTCGCATATTCCGTAATGGACCTTGGTGTGTCAGGAGGACGTCCAGTCAGGAGATCCGCAGGTAAACGAAGTTCCCTTCCAAAATTCGCATATGCTGGAGTAACTGCCGTACTTTCGTGAGTTGCCGACCTGTAAGACATCAGGAAGAGAGGGATATATGACGATCCCAATCTTTTTGGTGGCTTTCTACGACCTTGGCTAATTGTCTCTCCAGCGTCTGGTTGAATCTCTCGACCATTCCGTCCGACTGTGGATGATACGCCGTAGTTCTCGTCTTATGAAGTCCCATAATGCGACAAGTGTCCTGAAAGAACGCAGATTCGAAGTTCCTTCCTTGATCGCTGTGAATTTCGAGAGGCACTCCAAAGCGACAACACACTTCGTTCACTAACTTTTCTGCTATAGTAACCGCTTCTTGATTGGGAATGGCAAATACTTCAGGCCATTTTGTGAAGTAATCCATTACGACAAGAATGTACTTGTTTCCGGAATCAGATGTTGGAAACGGTCCCGCGACGTCTAATGCAAATCTTTCCCAAGGTGCTCCAACGTTGTACAACTTGAGTGTTCCTCTGCTACGAGTATGCGGTCCCTTGACAGATGCACAGTTAGTGCATCTTTTGCACCAGTTCTCAACATCTTCTCGGCAGTGAATCCAGTAAAAGCGTTGTCGAATTCATAATTATAAATACTATTTAACGGGTATTTATCGCGTTTATTTACCAATTTTTCCCGACGTTTCGACAGGTTTACACACTGCCGTGGTCACGGGATGACATTACATGACATTTATAATTATGTGTTCAGATCGCGTAAGTTTAAAAACATTCGTTGTCGAATTTTCATTAAAGTTCTTTTTACTCCAAGTTGTTCTCCAGATGTTCCGTCGTGGAAGCTTCTCAAAACATCTTTTACCTTTTTCTTTGGGATAATGACTTGCAGGATAATGACTTCCCATTTGGTGATTCCCATTTCCTGCACAGCACTCCATTATGCATAACCAAGCTATCCCATTGTGCCCAGTAGCTTTTTGTTAACGCACTCATCGGAGCTACATCACACCATCTTGGTTTTGGCACACCCGCACTAATCCAATCGAAAATGGGTTTCAGGTCAGGATCCTCTTGTTGCGCTTTCAGCATGACTTCATCGCTCCACTCATCGCTAACGGTATCCGTTCTTAACATTCGCACACATTCCTTGTCTTCTTGTTTTAAGCAATGCTTACAGCACAAGGTCTTCGTGATAGAGCGTCAGCGTTTCCATGTGATTTTCCAACCTTCAAGTCGATTTTACAGTCATAACTCCTCATAAAATCCAATCCAATAATGCAGTCGTCCACGATGTTAGCAACGATCACTTTATGCCAATATACTTTTTCACCAATTTTCAAAGCCAACTCTCGCTCTCCCTGGACGGAAATGTACTGGCCGGTAGCAGTCTGCAGCTGGAGATGCCTAGGTCGGACTAGATGATCTCTGGTTAGGTGTTTCAGAAGCCGAGAGCTGATCACAGTCCGAGAAGCTCCGGTGTCTATGGTAAGGAGACATGGTTTTCCACAGATTTCTCCTTTGACGACCAGACTGTTCCCGTCGTTCGCCTGTGAGATCATAATTGGGACATTTCGACCACCAGCCAGCACTCGTCCCGTAGTCCTGGCTTTTATTCGTTTCCCTGTTGTGGCTCCGACTCCACGGAGCCTATAACCCTCGCTGTTGGAGCTGATGGGTCCCTCCTATTCCTTTCAGGACGGCTTATCTGCATGTGTCCACGTTCTCCACATCGGTAACAACGTGGCCCGAATTCGCGGCGGGGAGCTTCCGGCTTAGGAGTCGACACTTCTCGTACCCTGAAAGGCCTAGATGAGTCCTGCCGTACAGCTTCTACTTCGAGGGCGTGAGCTACTGCATCTTTCAGGCTTCCATGATGTCCCAAACGCACAGCTGCCCTCACTTCCAGTTCCCGGATCCCATCGATGAAGGCCTGCACCAGCATACTGTCCACGAAGGATGCTGACGTACGTTGATAGACCTTTCTGACCAACTTTTCGATTTCCAGGGCCCACTGTTGTAAGGACTCATTACGTCCCTGCGTCCTGTCCTTTAACTGAGCTCGGTACACGTGCTCCAGGTGACTGTCACCATATCGAGCTTCTAAGGCTTCCAGAAGGTGGTCGTACGTCAGGTCATTTCCTAGAGCTTCGAGTATGGTAAGGGCCTCGTCACGAAGCGCCAACGTTAGCGCTGTCCGGGCTTGCTCCTTACTCCAGCCATTAGCCTTAGAAACAGACTCGAACTGTAGCTTATATGCGGTGGTACCTTGAATCTACCGCCCGCCGCCACCAATGTGTCAGGTACACAGGTACTTGTAGTACCACTAGCCACTTTAACTTCTAATTTTTGAAGACGGTTTTTATAGGTGTCAACATCCGCCTTGACAGTTTCCACCTTGTCGTTAACCTCATGGATTCGACTTTCCAGTTTTATATCCATGTTGGCCAGTTTTTCCTGAACCTCAAACATTTCTTTCTTCCATTCAGTCGTAGACTCGTGTACATCACGGAGCATTTTCGCCTGTTCATCCTGTTTTTTCGCCGGTTCCTTCAGGAGAAGTAAGATGGCGTTGAGGTCCGCTCCATGTGCTGTTGGAGCCGGTGAATCCGATGTACCAGGCGTCGTCGAGTCTCCAGATGTCTGGCTTCGCGTAGTCATTCCTTTCGGCTCGGTTTCTCGTGGCGTTAACGGCTTTTTTTCTATCCCACTTCTGACACCAAATGTTACGAGCGTGGGGTTCGGGTTTTATAGAAAAATGCACTAATTAATCCACTAATTAAAACCAACACTTTACTACAAATTTAACACAGAAATAACACAAACTGTTCTTGAAAAATCCACTAGACACACTAAGCACTTATACAATCCTTCGCTCCGAGTATCACTTTGAACCTACGAACAAATAATAAGTCAGGAAATCTAACTGCTCTCAAAAAATGACCCAACCAAAGTCGTGTCCAAGTAGGCGGGGCTTAAAAGTCGTGTCCAGCGCGTCATCAGTCTGTCATTTTTCTTGTTTGCGAGCACACGTGTAATCTGCGTAATTTTTCGTTATAATTTGTGAACTAGCTGTGAATTATCATGCCAGCATGTGTTGTGAAATGGTGCAGGAGCCATATAAGACTAAAATGTCCAGGGATCACGTGTCACTAGTAAGTAATAGCAAAATTATAATTTTATTCAAATACATTAGAAAACGAGATGGTAAATACTATGCAGAATGAAGTCAGTAAATTTGGACTGACTTGGTATTGATTTATGACTTATTTTTTATTTCTATGCAAACTGAAGTCATTACCAAATTTTTTTTTTATGAAATATAAATGTAAATCGATAAACTTTAGATATTTTTATAATAGTAATTTATATATTTGTTTTCTTTTAGTTCCCCTGCTGATCCTATTCGGCAAAATAAGTGGATAGCTGCATGCAGTTAGGTTAGAAAGACAAGAGAATGACTGGATGCCAGTGAAAACCAGCAGAGTATGTTCCGTTCATTTTGACGAAAATGATTTTTATAAAACAATAAAAGGATATACTATGTTACACAAAAATGCAGTACCAGTTTGCACAGTAAGTTCCTACTGTAAAATTATTAGGATAATTGTTATGTAAAAAACAATTAAAAAAAAATAGTCTGAAATAATAGTTTTTTTTTCTTCAGATGATTTAATTTTGTCCCCAAGAAAGATCTTTAAAATATACTATGGAAAATTAAAGGTTAATTTAAGGTTGTTTACCAAGGTTATCGACATAGCTCAAAGGATTAGCAAGCTGAAATGGCAGTGGGCTGGCCATATTTCGAGAAGAACCGACAACCGCTGGGGTAAACGTGTTCTTGAGTGGAGACCGCGACTCGGAAAACGTAGTGTAGGACGCCCTCCTACTAGGTGGGATGACGATTTGCGAAAGACTGCTGGGAGATGCTGGATGCGGCAAGCTGAAGACAGGGCGCTATGGCACTCATTAGTGGAGGCCTATGTCCAGCAGTGGACTGGTTGGTACAGGCTGATGATGATGATGATGGAAAATTAAAAAATAAACAATAATAAACAACAACTACAGTTAGTGATAGTGAGTAATGTCATCATCATCATCATTCTATATCAGTCCACTGCTGGACATAGGCCTCCCCTAATGAGCGCCATAGCGCCCTGTCTTCAGCTTGCCGCGTCCAGCATTTGCCAGCAGTCTTTCGCAAATCGTCATCCCACCTGGTCGGAGGGCGTCCTACACTACGTTTGCCGAGTCGCGGTCTCCACTCAAGAACAAAATTACCCCAGCGACCATTTACGCGATATTGTTCTGTGGTCATGACGTCAGTTGAAACTGAGACCTGAAAAAATGCGCTGATGTTGCTGATGACAGTTCATACTTATCAGTCTGCAGTTAGATCAATTGTTCCAATTGTAAATACTAATTCTAATTTATTTCTTAATTTGATTTTAATTTTCTTTGTTAATAAAGCGTATAAAGATTTACTTATTAGTTTGCTACACAGCCGTATGACATATTTCACGGTGTTTAAAATAAAATTAAAGGTATTTTGTAATATACCTATCTATCTAGTTATATTGTAATAAATATAAAAAAAAACATGTTAAAATAAAAAACGCTATTCCTACCTTTCGTTTTATTATTTTAATTGGTTCGATCCACTTATTGCATACATCGTCCACGCCGATATGACGCAACTGTCATGGCAGACATTGCAGCATGCGCGCGAACCAATCACTGCTTTCGTTCAGCAAGCGCCGAACCAATCCCTGTTTACCTTCGATTTTAAACCAATCACCAATCATGCCATTTTGTAACTTTGGATGTGATTCGTTATTTGAATCATACGTCGTTTTGGTTTTAAGTAGAACCACTTTTGGTTTGGCATTTGTTTTGAATTAGACTTCCTGACTTATTATTTGTTCGTAGCTTTGAACGCACTGTATCACACTCACTACACAACTCACTGTATCGCGGTTAAAACTGAACTCACTGTGTCGCATTTCGAACTGAACTGTATCACGGTTAAAACTGTACTAACTCCGTGGCGGCAGTCAGCTGCCTTTTATACTCCGAGGAACTTTCTCGAACGTTCTCGTCCATTGCTGACTCCAAAGGACCCATCACGAACTTTCCCGAATGTTCCGAGTATAGCTATCTCTTTCTGATAGTGCTATCTTTGTCAGATGACGTCTCGAATGTTCTGAGTATAGCTATCTCTTTCTAATGGTGCTGTCCTTGTCACTGATGAGATGACGTCTCGAATGTTCTAAGTATGGCTATCTCTTTCTAATAGTGCTCTCTTTCACTCCTATTGCAAATTTCGCCATATACTGAAAAGTTCTTCAAAGGCCCATAAGTGGTCCTGAAAACGCCTGAAAACGGGTTTTCAGGTTATTGCGTCATCGGATAGAGGGTGGCCTGAAACGGACTGAAAGCATGTTTCAGGCGCCTGAAAACGACGGCAACATGGGTGAATTTTTGATTTTTCACTATGTGATTAGCTACTCCTGAAACGGTCCGAAATGACTTTTCAGCCTGCTGAAAACGCTTCTAAAGCACTGAAACTGCCGTCTGAAGTTTATGGTCTAATCCACCGGCGTAACAGTATGCATGATACACGATTTTTGCTGTTTTTATGTCACTAAGAGTTCTCATTGTTTTGATTGCATATACAGCTGATTTTAATCTCTTGGCAAGAGTGTCAATATGCTTGTCCCAAAGCAGTTTACTGTCAATATTGATTCCAAGAAATTTGATGGTGTTTACAGTTGAAATTGAAAACTTGTCCACAGTACTTTTCATAAATTCATTACTATTTTGTCTATTTCCCAAAAGAACCCTACAATATTAGTTATTTCAACATTGAGTAGTAAATTGTTGGCATTAAACCAGTCTATTAGACTACTTATAAGCTTATTTAGTTTTACGGCTACATTTTTTTTACACTTGTCGCTAACCACAACTGTGGTATCGTCAGCAAATAGAACAATGTCATTATCATCTTTAATACAAACTACAATGTCATTAATATAAATATTGAATAAAAGAGGTCCTAAAATGGATTCTTGTCATCTTTATATCATTAGCTTCTGATCTCTGTCCACTGTGTTCAACAATTTGTTAAGGCGTGAAGCGAGAGTTTAGTGTTGTTCTTTTTTAAGAAGGGAGATAATACCCTTCTTAAAAACTACAGACCCAATCCTGAGTTTATAAGCTTTCCTCACGAGTGGTCACGAATCGTCTCGCCAGAAGACTCGACGAGTTCCAGTCACCGGAACAGACCGCGTTTCGCGGAGGATATGGCACCATAGACCACATATACAGTCGTGGTCAACTAATTAGGGACAATCTCTAGTTAAGCCAAATTGTGTTTTTTTTTTTCAACCAGTCTTAAAAATATTCCATATCTTTTACATGTAAGTATAATTGGGTCAATCAACTTTTATTTTTCCTGTAAGTACTATGTTTTGTCCCTGACCAATAATCGCAGTTCTAAAGAATATTAAGTGGTTTGTTGGCATATGTCGCATTTATCTTATTATTAATCAAACATACGAGTAAATTATTTTCAATAAATCACTATTAAGTATACTGGAATTTTAATGGTTGTCCGGGTGACAAAACATCTGATGAAGTGTTTTATTGTTTGTCCCCCAGTAGATTAGTACAATGAACATTGCTTTATACAAAAAATACTATATATGGCAATTAATTACGCTCGTACCTAATTATTTATTACAATGTCTACTATGATGCTAGCATATAGATTTTTGTTTGCTTTATAATTTTAACGAGTTTTTTGCATGTTCATTTTGGTCCCTATTATATTTTATTATCCTGACTTCCACCGGACAACGGTAAAAAAGTTCCGAAACCAAAACACAGATGGCGTGATCAGTGCCTTGAGAACAAGTCGATTCATTTGGTGACAACACTCATCTAGCCGCCATTTTGATTTCCGCTTTGCCGCGGCGCCAGTCGGTCGAGTGTGTTTTGAGAAAGTGGGTAGCTTTTTTGTGTGTCTACCGGACAACCAGCACAAAAACATAATTATTTGATATATTGTAGTAAATATATTCTACTTAATCTATATATTTCACTGCGCGTAAGACCTAATACAAAATATCTTTATTTATTACCTGGGAGCGCAA
Organism: Eupithecia vulgata; assembly: GCA_946478455.1. Classification (NCBI taxonomy): domain Eukaryota; kingdom Metazoa; phylum Arthropoda; class Insecta; order Lepidoptera; family Geometridae; genus Eupithecia; species Eupithecia vulgata. The sequence goes on along the minus strand of OX297869.1, from coordinate 532,669 downwards.
ATACTGATAAATGTCACTCGGACAACCAGTCACTTGGACAACAAAAACAGTTGTCCGTGGGACATTTTGGTTGTCCATAGGACAATATTGATAGAATCGGCATAAAGGAATACTTTTTCTTTCAATAATTAGTCACTGAAGAGCCTCTTACAAGGGCTAGAGCATTTATTATTGTTTAATATAAATTAGATTCATATTTTGACCAATTTCAACTTTGTTAAACTTAAAGCAGACCCGGAGAAATTAGCTGAGCGAAAGAGGAAAAAAAAGGGAAAGCTACCATAGGAATAAAAACTGATTTCAATCCTTCCTAGTATCTCCTTTGGACTCCCGAGTATATCCTATGCACAACCGTATATGTCCGCTGGACAACGATTTTGTCCCTGTCTCTTAAAGACACATTATCGTCATAATTACTTAAAAAAAAACAGTAAGGTTTACAAAATTTTCAAATACGAATGTATGAATAAAAAGTGAATTCATAAACTGTTAAATATCTCATATTCATTATTATTTTACAAGTTAAATGATAAGTGAGTTACATTTAAAGTATGTCGTTGTCCAGGAGACAATATTATTAGGAATAACTTATAAATTAAAAGTCGCGTCATTTATTTATGTACGATAAATTGAAATCCATCCTATATTAAGTGAGAATAAAGTGACGGTTTACAATTTGACTGAATTTGAAATGGTTCAGAAGCCTATTTAGTTTAGTTGTCCAAGGGACTATCTTAACTAGAGTCATGTGGATGCAGAGTCAAATTTACTATTTTATTTAAATGAATCTCTCTGCTCTATGTGAATTCTTAAATAATTATCTACAGCAAATACGTTAAAACATAAAAATTTGCAATAAAAAATTAAAAGTTAAAAATTTTCATTGATGTACACTTAAAAGTTGATTGACCCAATTAGTCATTGATATGCCCGATTATACAAACAATAACAACTTCTTAAACATTAAACCTCTTTACAGTATAGCTGATAGATTATCATAGTGCTATTTGTTCAAATAATGCTGACTGGCCATTTAATTAGGGACACTGAGATATTGCGTTCTATTTTCAAAATTTGAATCTCAATACTTTTTTACTTCTTCTCTTATTGTTTCGTGGTAGTTTTGGCGGCAATCCCGATTTTTATTTTAAGTTTTGAAAAATATTTTGAAGAAAAATGGGCAAAAATAAAAGTTGCGATCCAACACAAAAAAAATCATGAAGTTTGTTGTCGAGCATGGTTGGCCATACCGAAGGATAGCAGAACATTTAAATTGTTCAAAAACTATGGTATACAATGCAGTGCAACATGTCAGACGCAATAACACAGCTTTAAATGTGCCCAGAACAAAAAGATCGAGAAAAACCACTCCGCAAGAAGATAGAATGATAACCAGGTTAGCTAAGAAAGTTCCGTTTCTAGGCTCTATTTTAATTAAACACGAAGTGTTTGGGACAGACGAAAGAGTTGGTGTCTCAGCGAGGACCGTTCGACGACGTCTGGTAGAAGCAGGGTTGTTCGGAAGAGTGGCTCGCAAAGTACCGTTGTTGAAGAAAGAACATAGAAATGCTCGTTTGGCGTTTGCACGTAAATATGGACATTGGACCTACGCCCAATGGCAACATGTATTATTCTCTGACGAGACCAAGGTTAATTTGATTTCTTCAGATGGAAGGCAATACGTACGGCGTCCAGTAAAAGCGGAAATGAATCCAAGATTCACAAAAAAGCAGGTGAAACATGGCGGTGGAAACATTAAAATGTGGGGTTCATTTTCTGGACGTGGAGTGGGACCTGTGAGGAAAGTTCAGGTTAACTTAGACCAACATCAATACAAGGCAATATTGGAGGAAACGATGCTTCCCTATGCTGAGGAGCATCTCCCTATTATATGGACGTTTCAGCATGATAACGACCCGAAACATACCGCCCGTTCAGTCAAGTCGTTTCTTACCAGTCAGTCACTATTGGTGCTAGATTGGCCAGCAAATAGCCCGGACCTTAACCCAATCGAGCACCTTTGGCACGAAATCAAGAAAAAAGTTGCCACTTATCGCACCACAACTTTAGATGAAGCTTTTTGTGAGGCATGGGCCATCATTCCTGTCGAAACATACCAGAAACTGATAATGTCTATGCCACATCGGTGTCAAGCGGTAATTACTAACAAAGGTTTTGCTACTGGGTACTGATTTTACACGTAATAAAATGGAGCTGTTAAAGATATTATAATACTGCAGATTATTAGTTTTGTTTAACTCTATTTTTCATTATAGTTTACTGTCCTTAATTAAATGTCCAGCTACAGAATTATACCTTAAAATTGAATACATGTTCAAACCTTTGATATTAAATAATACTTTTTTCTATTTATTCTTTTATTTACAGCCATTTATAGCATAATAATCGGACCTAATTATGCAAATAATAGGTGCTGAGAAATCAAAAGGGTTTTATATTTATATGTACATAACCGGTTATTGCTCTTCACTATCTTGAAAGTCCCTAATTAGTTGACCACGACTGTACATAGTGAAGCAGATTAAACAGAAGTTTGAAGAGCCCCTGTGTCTGGCCTTTGTGGACTCTGAAAAGGCCTTTGACACTGTTGAAACCTGGGCTGTTCTGGAATCCTTACAGCGTTGCCAAGTAGACTATCGTTATATCGAGGTGCTGAGATGTCTTTATGATGCCGCCACCATGAGTGTCCAAGTACAGGGCCAGCAGTCGAAACCTATCCAACTGCGCAGAGGTGTGAGACAGGGGGATGTTATATCCCGAAACTGTTCACAAGTGCGTTGGAAGATGTGTTTAAGACGCTGGACTGGAAAGGAAAGGGCATCAACATAAACGGCGATTACATCTCACACCTGCGATTTGCTGATGACACATAGTCTTAATAGCGGAGTCGCTGGAGGAGCTTAACCTTCAGCCTCACGACGCATCGGTCTTGGGTCTTATGGACCTTAGTTTGACCACAATCTCACCTGATGGAAAGTGAAGATGTGGCCGAGTACACTTACCTTGGGCAGATTCGGCAGTTGGGTAAAAACAATTTCGAGAAAAAGACTAAGAGGAGGATCCAGCTAGTTTGGGCAGCGTTTGGAAAACTACGTCGAGTCTTCTCGTTTGAAAACGAAAGTTTTCAATCAGTGCGTCTTACCCGTCATGACCCATCGTGTGGTGTTGCAGCAGGCCACCAAGATCTCGCGGCTGCCGCTGCCGCTGGTGGTGGGCGTGCGGCGCAGCTCCTTGTCGCGCTCCCCGTCCCCCCCGGGAGGCGCCTCACCCTACTCGCCGGGAGAGTCAGACTTCGGAGACCTGTTCGAGCCGCCGCCCCCTGCGCACCGCGCCAACCGACGCAGGAACAAGAATGGGAAGAACAAACGCACCAAGAGAGGTAAGCCACCAGCCGCCGCACTATCCCGCCTCCTAAATAACAAACGCACCAAAAGAGGTAAGCCACCAGCCGCCGTACTATCCCGCCTCCTAAATAACAAACGCACCAAGAGAGGTAAGCCACCAGCCGCCGCACTATCCCGCCTCCTAAATAACAAACGCACCAAGAGAGGTAAGCCACCAGCCGCCGCACTATCCCGCCTCCTAAATAACATTTAGTTCCCTCAGGGTGACAACGACAACTTCCTAAAATGACAACTTCCGAAAACGACAACTTCCGAAGACGACAACTTTTTAGAATGTCAACTTTCAAAAACGACAACTTCCGAAAACGACAACTTTTTAGAATGTCAACTTTCAAAAACGACAACTTCCGAAAACGACAACTTTTTTAGAATGTCAACTTTCAAAAACGACAACATCTTAAATGGAAGTTGTCGTTCTCACCCTGAGGGATCGTCAGCTACCTAAATTGACAACCTCCCGTCTCTGATGTACCTAATGTTTTTAAATTTTCCTTATATCTTCTAAGTTATTTGTGTTTTGCTCGTGGTAAAAATCTTATTGGTGTTTTTTATATTTACTGCTCATATTTTATAATAACCCAACTCTATTCCATGACTATGAAATTTCCATGTACTGGACACTGGCAAAAAAGTGGCAAACTGCAACAGAATGAGCATTCGCTCGACCATACACACACCGCGCCCGTACGTTCGTTCTATTTTCCTTTGATGACAACGCGTATTCTCGACCCTTTTTTAAAAGACTTTTGCCGCTGACTGTACTTTTATTAGTTTTTATCCTTTTTACCATTTCATTAGTATGTCCCTAGTATATCAACAAACTAAGAAACATGAAATTTCCTTGAACTAGACACTGGCAGAAAAGTGACAAACCAGACACATATTGCCAAAAATAAAGAAGTCTAAGAAACAATTCATACTCGAGTGAAGTGCACTTTACTTTTCTCGAAATGCTACTTCCTCATTGCCTCATTGAAACTCTATGATAAAGGTGCTATTGCGTTCTTAAACTCCTTGGTCTTACTGGCATATTAAAAGTATGTCTAAGAAGAAAGCAGTATCTGTCAGCTTGACAATCCTAAAATGAAAATAGTGTTGATTTCTTTCATGAAATTATAATGAATTTCATAAAATCACAAAAAGGCAAAGACTGTTTATTAAATAATGGGTATGAATACAATTTCATGAAATTGAACTATAATAACACAACTTTATGGAGATGTGCTAATAGGGATTTGTGTAGTGCAACTATAACTTTAGATAGTACGAGAGCCAAAATTTTACGAAATGCTGCTCATGTGTGCTTACCTGATGATTCCTAAAATAATATTTTACAATTGATGAATATTTGTAAAAGAGAGGTTTGTGAAAATTTTGATCCCATTCAGCAAATTTTTGAAAACAATGTTGAAAAAATAATTAAGAAACATCAAAATGTCATACCTGATATACCTACCTTTCAAAGTGTTAAAAGTACACTATACAAGAGCCGTAAAGATGTTTTAGAAAACGACATTTTGGAATACAGACACTTGGAAGACGTAAAAGTGCCAACTGCTTTTTCCAAAAGATTTCTTATAGCCGATGATGGAGATACGGAAAGAATTTTAATATTTTCATCCATTACATCACGGAATATAATCAGAAAGTTTGCGAGGAGCGATAAATTGTACTTTGGTGATGGTACCTTTTACAGCGTACCCAAACCATTCTATCAGCTATTTACTGTACACGTTGATTATTTCTCAAATTTGAAGACAGTAAATGTTATACCAGTAGTATACGGTCTACTGCCCAATAAAACTGAAGAAACATACATAAGGTTTTTTAAATTAATAAAAGATATATTGGGTATTAACATTTCACAATATAAATGCGACTTTGAACAAGCACAAATAAATGCTGTCCTTCATGTGTTTCCTGGTGTGAATTTAAGAGGTTGTTATCAGCATTTCAATAAGGCAGTCTTCAAGCAATCGAAAGCCTTAAAATTACAAAATACGACAGAAGGCAGAAATGTATCAAGATTAAGTGCTATAATAGCCTTACTACCCTCTGCATATATAAACGACGCCTGGTTACATATAAAAAATATGATGCCTAATGATTTGAAATTTCAAAAGTTTAAACGTTATTTTGAAAAACAATGGTTAGAAAAAAATAACAAAATCTTAAGTGTTGCTTATTCCAAACACAGAACAAATAATCCGGTTGAAGGTTGGCATAGACGCCTAAATGCAAAAGTACCACATAAGCCAAACATTTTATTTATTTTCCAATAATTGAAGAAGTAATCGTATTAATATCTTTTAGTAATCATTACGACTTAAAAATTCAAAGGAGTTATTTTAAAAAGTTCCAAAAGAACCGAATAAATACTGACATTCTTTTTGATATAAAGTACATAATTTTATTGCAGCAACTAGAAAATAACGATCTTAATAGTATACAATTTTTGAAGAAAATTATATATTTGAAGTTAAAAACAACAACGAAAAGTCAAGAACGACGACGACGTCGTCGATAGCCATCAAGCCCGTTAAATGGATACAGAAGTTCAAAGTTTTGTTTTATTTGCAGTATTTTTGATTTGTTACTTTATAGAATAGATAATAAAGCCAAGTTTTAGTTGTTTTACTTCATTAAAAGATGAGTAACAGAGCAAAGTTTATAACGTATAAATTAGAAATTTTTGACATTTCACAACCGAAATTAGTCAGCCCCTTAGTATTTTCGGAAGGTATCATTTTTGGAAGTTGTCATTTTAGAAAGTTGTCATTTTCGGAATTTGTTATTTTAGGAAATTGACGAGTTTAGAATAGACGTTCTCTGAAATTGTCGTTTTCGGAAGTTGTCATTTTAGGAAGTTGTCGTTGTCACCCTAAGCTAAGGGATTTAGTTGACGCATAAAAAAATGGTGGTGGCGCGACAGTCGCACAAGCAATATAAGTTCTGACGTAAAAAAGTGATTTTAAATATAAACAGTGCATAATTTAGCGTGAAAACCTTGTAAATCTGATATAAAAGAGTGAATAAAAAGCTGCAACTGGTTTATAGGACTAATCTGGCCAAATAACGGCAAAAACACTCAAAAACTAGCAAGGTGATCATAACTCAAAATAGTAAACAAAGATTTTAAAGTGAAGTGAAATAGACAGATTTGTACTAAAAGGTGCTGAAATATGGACATTATAATTGATATTTATCTACGGATTGTGCAATTAAGCCTCAAATCAAAGACAAAGTGATTGTGATTAATACGTTAAGTGATTTATATTTATCCGCTTGAAGGTGGATGTAAACTTTCCAGTTACCGAATATCACAACATAATCAACGCCATCTATGAGGGAGTAGCTAAAGTCTTAGAAATTCAAACATCGTACGATACGGGGATAATAAAAGCTGCACTCCATCTGCGTCAAACTAAATCCAGTGAATAAACACCGATTCACCGAAACCTAGCACATTTTAACCTTTTCAAAATTGCAAAATCGGAAATCAACCAGATAAAATCAATGTACCTATAAACCTATAGCACCATCTACCGGAAATTCGGAAAACTGCTAACGAGGTAAACTTTAATAGAATAAAGATCATCTGCTACTCACCAGCTGCTGGTGCCATGGTTCGAGCTTAGAAATCGCATTATAGAGGGCGCTGTAATAAACCTTTTGAATTATTCAATATAAAATTGGATTGTTGCTCATTTAAGATGGAAGAGTAGATGCGAATTTTAAAAGGAATAGAGGGAAAAATAGAAAAGCAGGAACAAGATTTAAAGGACTTCATGTCCTTTAAATCTTGTTCCTGCTTTTGGAGACAATTATATACAAGACATAAATACAAATGTCAATATTAAGTTTGAAAATATGGAAACAAAAGTCTCCGGCCTAGAGAAAAAGATCGAAGAACAGCAAATCGCTTTAGATAGATTGGAGCAGCATATGAAAAAGAAAAACATAATTTTATTTGGTGTAGCTGAACACGAAAAATCCTACCAAGAACTGGAAGACCTAGTACTCGAAATAATTTCAAATAAAATGAAAATAGCATGTGACAGCCGCGACATCGAGTCTTTGAGAAGAATAGGAAAGCGGTCAGATAAAACAAGACCTATTACAGCGACTCTGAGCACTTTGGGCTTAAAAATTAAAGTTTTAATGAATAGAAAATACTTAGAAAACTCACCGATCTATTTTTGTGGTACAATAAAGAATTATCTATCTAAATAAAGATTTATCTATCTAAATAAAGAATAGGGATTATTTATTTATTTATATTTATTAACACTTTATTGTACAAAAAAAAGAGAAAATACACGAATAACATAAAATCTTATATCTAAATATAAATTTACTGTACAAAAGGCGGCCTTATCGCTGAGAGCGATTTCTCCCAGGCAACCTTAGGATGGACAAAGAAGATATAAGATAAAGTGGTAGTGCACAGACAGTAAATAGCTGAACCAATTTAGTACAATACATGACATACATATTAAAAATAAAATAATAAAAAAATAAAAAAAAACGATAAGTAGGTACACAAGGTAAAGGTGGGCAAATTAGTAACCAATTAAAGCTGCAATCACACCCATAGTAACCAGAAGAAGTGCATAATGAAAAGAATGAATTTGGATTATACAGCTGAAGAAAGCAAATGGGACTTCAGTTTGGATTTGAAGGAGTTGATGGAGGGAGCAAGTCTGATTTCGACAGGCAGTTTGTTCCAAAGACGAACAGCCTGTACAGCAAAAGAATTGCCATAAAAAGATTGGGAATGAATGGGAAACTTAAGAAGTAAGTTATCAGAAGACCTGAGATGGTGAGAGTTTGAAGAATGAAGGAACTCAAAACGTTCTTTAAGATATTCAGGTGAAAGAGGATTGAAGAGAATAGAAAAGAGAAGAGAAAGAACATGCATGTCACGACGAAGTCGAATAGGGAGTCATTTGAGCATGGTGCGAAAAGGAGAGACGTGATCATATTTGCGTAAACCAAATATGAACCTTATGCAAAAATTTTGGAGTCGCTCAAGTTTGTCCAACTGTTCCTCAGCAAGATCTAAGTAGCAGGCATCCGCATAGTCCAGAACAGGGAGAAGAAGAGACTGGGCTAAAGCAATTTTAGTAGCGGTAGGCAGAAAGTACCGCAGCCTCCTAAGTGAGCCAGCTGAAGCATAGAGCTTTTTACAGGTGACATCAATCTGAGGACACCATGAAAGCTTACGATCAAATGTAACCCCTAGGTTCTTAACGGTCACACTGTACGGAATGGGTATTCCATCAAAGACAACTTGGGGCACAGTCTGCCAGTCCAATCTATCTATCAATCTCGAGCTCCCAATGATAATAGTCTGGGTTTTAATAGGATTTATTTTTAGACCATTAGCTCGACTCCACTCAGCGATTTGACGTAAATCAGAGTTCGTTTTGTCAACTGCGTCGCCAATACGATCGAGCTGAGCCTGAGAATAAATCTGCAAATCGTCAGCATACAGGTGGTAGGATGAGGTTAAATTTAGAGAGATTGAGTTAATAAAAGCAGCAAAAAGAAGAGGTGAGAGGACGCCACCTTGTGGAACACCGACAGAAATGTCACACCATGTTGAGACAGCCTCACCGAGGCGGACTCTCTGTCGACGGCCATGCAAGTAATTAAAGAACCAGTCAACAACCCTTTGGGAGATGTTAAGAGAGCGAAGGAATGCAAGGAGAATGTCGAAGTCCACAGTGTTAAAGGCATTGCTGAAATCCAGCAAGGTCAAAACAGTAAGTTGTCGACTATCCATGCCCAGGCGTATGTCGTCCGTTATTTTGACTAGGGCAGTCACCGTGCTGTGTCCTTTACGGAAACCGGACTGCAGGGGGTTAAGTGCGTTGTGCATGGAGAGAAAAGAGTTAAGCTGATTGTGGACAAGCCGTTCTAAAATTTTGGACAGAAATGGGAGGATAGAGATAGGGCGGTATTCAGAAAAGGATTTGGGATTGGATTTCTTGGGTAAAGGAATCAATTGGGCTTCCTTCCAACTGGATGGAAATACCCCGTGCTCCAATGAATAATTAAAGATATGGCATAGAGTTGATAGGATAAGGTCTAATATGGGAATTAGCATGTTAAGGCTGATACCATCAGTCCCAACAGCTTTGGAGGAGATGGAAAGAATACTTTTCTTAACATCTTCTGGGGTGACTGGCTCGAAACAAAACTGAGAATGATTGGGAATTGGAGCGGAAGAAAGGTTTCTGAGAGTGTTCATTTTGATAGCTTTATCAAAGAAGGAGCAGGTGAAAAATGAAGATTGAGAGAGTTAATATCTAAATTATTAGGAATTGAGTCGAGTTTTGACTTTCCGACTCCCAGTGTTCTGAGAAAATTCCAGACCTTGGCAGGATCGTCCTGTGAAACAGATTCGTGTATGTAACGACGCTGCGCATCCCTGCACATTCTGTTACTACGATTACGAAATTGTAAATAGGAGGTTTTATTTCTTTCGCTTGGATTGATTTTATATCTAGTTTTAGCGCAAGATTTTTGATGCATAAATCGCTTAATGTCGTCCGTTAACCATGGTGCAGGGAGATGTTTCAATTTAATAGGACGAAAAGGTGCATGCTTATCAAAAAGATGAGTTACTAAAGCGTTAAATGTAGCTACCTTATCATCTAATAAATCAGCTTCATAAACAGACGACCAGCTTAAATCTTGTGCATCAGCGCGGAGCTTATCGTGGTCAATGCTCCCAAAATTACGTTGTAGGATTACTTTAGGTTTAGATTTAGGGGGTCGAATTTTATACGATAAGAAGATTAAGTCGTGATAAGAAAAATAATCGGCGGCAAATTGACCATGTCTGGCAGCAAAAAAAGGAGACGAAACTATAATTAAATCTAGAAGAGACGGGGCACAGTTTGGAAAATGATGGGTTGCTCCAAGAGGGAGGATATGTAGATTGCAAGACTTAACAATGCTCTCAATTGCTGCGGTGCGATGGTCCCTCTTGAGAAGGCAGGTGTTGAAGTCACCCATGATTATAGTTTGACTGTAGATGGGAACGAAATCTTCCAACAATTTTTCAAAAGAAGAAAAATAATTGATCCGGAGGGAGGGACAGTAGAAAACTCCAAGCAAAATTTTCGTGTGAGAGAGAGTTACCTCAACAAACAGATGTTCACCTGCATTGGGCGGCGGCGGAGGCTGGGGTGACATGCTTATAATAGAAAAAGGAATATGTGACCGTAAATATATGGCCACTCCGCCGCAGCGCGCGCCTACACGGTCATTACGAATAAGACGAAAACCTGGAAGAGCGAAAGAAGTAGAAGGTAAACAAGGCTTAAGAAACGATTCGGAAATAAGTATAGCATGCAGGGATCTATGATCAAAAGACGCCATCATATCAGGAAAATGGTCCGGGACACTTTGGGCGTTGATATGTACAACATTGAAGTTTTTAGGTACATCAGAAAACTGGGCAGCAAGATTTTCGTACAGTGAAGGAATACTGATGAAGCTGTCATCACTAGTGTTAGAAGAGGAAGAGAGGGATTCAAATTCATCATCACCGTCACTAGCATCACTAAAAATGTTATGCAGCATCAATTGTGACCTATATTATAATTTGTTAAAAATACCTACTTAAATATTTGCTAAAAATATTCAAAAACAAATACAAATTTAACTTGTTGTCTTAGCTTCAAACCACTCAATTTACTCTACCTGGTGGTTGTGCATCGCTTAAAGAATTTACAAGCAATTACTAAGAAATAATTAAAACTACAAAGAACAACAGCACAAAGATCATAATCCTTCATTCAGGTAAAAATAAGAATAGCATGATAGAATATTATTATGTAGTAGGTACATACCATCTGCAAAATAGAGCAAATTACAAAATTTGGACGAACGAAAACAATTGTGACTTTGACAGCCTTGCTTGGAAATCAGACACAAGGACAAGAAGTTGAAGAAAGCAGATTGTCAAAGTCATTACAAAAACAAAACAAGAACAAAACATTACAATTTATATCGAAAAGTTGCAGCGGGTACATAGTTTTACATTTTACCCTTGATTTACGTTGAAAGTTGAGCTGTGGTTATTACCTATGTTATGTAGCAACAAACGATAACGAGAGGGGGGAGAGAATCACCTTCTTCGGCGGCTCTTCGACTGCCCTGCCGCCGACGACGCTGCCGCGGCGGGTTGCTTGAGGGCTGCCGAAGCCGGCATGGGCTCTTCTAGCTGACTAACAATCCTGTCAAGTTCCTGTTGATGACTTATGCGGTGGCGGACACCGTCGGTGCCAAGAATGACAATATTTCCTTCCTGCGTCCAACATTTCGCCAAGCCGAATCGTTGTCTTGCGGCCATAAAAGTAGGGATGTTAACCATAATCATAAATTAAAGTTTAGTGTTAATTTTATGATCATTTGTATTATTAGAATATCGAAAATCACATTTTTATAATATAATAAAACTTATTAAATTTATTAAAAATGATTTTAAATGCTATATTTATAATCTGTTGTAAAGTGACTGCAAACGCCATTATAAGCTTATGACGTCACTAGCCGCAAAACAAGCTGTCGCACTGTTTGTTTACTTCTCTGCATTTTCTCATAACGACGAATTAGTCTGTAAATTACATAATATTAATACATGATGGAATCCAGATTCACTAAAGGGAATAGTTCCAACTTACCAAAAGTAGATTTGTTGATGGTGGCAAACTTTTTGCAAGAAACGAAGACTTTTGTGGTTCAGAATTCAGGAACGTGAAAACATTTTTGTAGGTACACTTTTACGTTTAATACCATTTATCTATCTACGAATACATAAATAACAGTCAAGTACATATGTAACAGATGATTTTCTGCTTTTTATATATAATTTATCGTGTTTAGAACATCGTTTAAATCACTGTTTACAAAGTTAGGTTATGTGCCTGAAACAATAAATTCGTAACATTTGCTTATCTTTTGGCACATGAATAAACAATTTTTCCGATGTAGTAATTTTTGTACTTTTACACAGGGGCACTGCACAGGTTTTGTAAAACTTTGTGTTCATTTTGATTGTTTGTATTTGAGTAAAATTAAGAAAACACATGTCCTAATCGAACAATGGAACAACATACAGTCATGTCATGAATCGCGACCAATGTTTTGCGGTTAGTGACGTCATTTCAGTTACGTGACAGTTGTTAGTGTTTTAACGGAAGAGTTTAAAATTACTCTATTTTTGTACATTTTCTTATCGAAAATAAATTTTTTATAGAAAATCTTTTTTTAATGCTAAACAAGAGTCCATCTTCAAAATAAAAGCAATTCTGAAAAATTGTTAACATCCCTATTATCTATCTAAATAAAGAATTATCTATCTAAATAAAGAATTATCTATCTAAATTTTGCTTTGACAAAGACAAATTAAAATAATTAAAAAATATTTTATTAGTTCAACTCAAATCATTAAATATCGAATAAAATATTTTCGATTGAACCTTAGGTCATTTCTATCTTAACTCGAAACTTCACTGAACACTCATGGTCATGAACTATATGCATGTGCTATTTTGTAGATTAGGTATATGCAAGTACCAACTCTAAGATCAAACATCCACATCAAATTACCTACATTAATAAATAAATAATGCTGGACACACAGCATTATCTAGCCCCAAGCTAAGCAGAGCTTGTGTTATGGGTACTAGCTATCTGAGATAAATAAAACAATACAATACATTACATAGATATATATTTTTATTATATATAGAAAACGACCAGAACACCCGGAACAAATACCTGCAGATCGTACAAATATTTGTCTAACTTTAAAAATACTTTTGTTTATCTTTCAAGTGGGATCTTACATACGGCATCACACCTAACTTTAAAAATACTTTTGTTTATCTGTCAAGTAGGATCTTACATACGGCATCACACCTAACTTTAAAAATACTTTTGTTTATCTTTCAAGTAGGATCTTGCATACGGCATCACACCTAACTTTAAAAATACTTTTGTTTATCTGTCAAGTAGGATCTTACATACGGCATCACACCTAACTTTAAAAATACTTTTGTTTATCTTTCAAGTAGGATCTTGCATACGGCATCACACCTAACTTTAAAAATACTTTTGTTTATCTGTCAAGTAGGATCTTACATACGGCATCACACCTAACTTTAAAAATACTTTTGTTTATCTGTCAAGTAGGATCTTACATACGGCATCACACCTAACTTTAAAAATACTTTTGTTTATCTGTCAAGTAGGATCTTACATACGGCATCACACCTAACTTTAAAAATACTTTTGTTTATCTTTCAAGTGGGATCTTGCATACGGCATCACACCTAACTTTAAAAATACTTTTGTTTATCTTTCAAGTAGGATCTTGCATACGGCATCACACCTAACTTTAAAAATACTTTTGTTTATCTTTCAAGTAGGATCTTGCATACGGCATCACACCTAACTTTAAAAATACTTTTGTTTATCTTTCAAGTAGGATCTTGCATACGGCATCACACCTAACTTTAAAAATACTTTTGTTTATCTTTCAAGTAGGATCTTGCATACGGCATCACACCTAACTTTAAAAATACTTTTGTTTATCTTTCAAGTAGGATCTTGCATACGGCATCACACCTAACTTTAAAAATACTTTTGTTTATCTTTCAAGTAGGATCTTGCATACGGCATCACACCTAACTTTAAAAATACTTTTGTTTATCTTTCAAGTGGGATCTTACATACGGCATCACACCTAACTTTAAAAATACTTTTGTTTATCTTTCAAGTGGGATCTTAATACGGCATCACACCTAACTTTAAAAATAGTCATAAATAGGGGAGAAATGTCATAAATAACTCGATGTGAGTTGTTAAGCTCTACGAGTATCAGTAGGTCAGTATCGACAATGTCAAAGTACAGGGTCACATAGGCCTGTACAGGGTCACATAGACCTGTACAGGGTCACATAGGCCTGTACAGGGTCACATAAAATTATTAAACACGTAGTTTTTTGAAAATTTTCCTGAAAATGGATTTAATCGGGTTATTAAAGTTTGAATTTCGTATATTTGGCTCCGAATTGAAATGGCTGTAACTTTTTAACTTTTAGAGCTACTGACAAGAAAATTTCTTTGTATATAAAAAACTATAAAATAAAATACGTGTTTCAGGAATTTTCAATAAACTCTTGAGAAAGGGTAAAATTTATGGAAATTAAAATTTAACTGTAACAGTCATATGTAAAAGAAAATAATGATAAAATAAGTATTTTAATTCTTTTAAACAAAACGTAAATGATTAGTTTAAAATTTGGAATTAGAAGAAAGTTACTATTTTAAGTCGTAGTAAACTACAAGCGAATATGATCTTTAATGCTGTGGTATGCGTGAAACTAGCGCCGCCACCGATTTTATATACGTTTAAGGCGAGGTAGTCTGAGAATGGACGAATCTTTTAGGTTTTTTAACAACTGTCATCATCATCATCATCAGCCTTTTTCAGTCCACTGCTGGACATAGGCCTCCCCTAATGAGCGCCACAGCGCCCTGTCTTCAGCTTGCCGCATCCAGCATCTGCCAGCAGTCTTTCGCAAATCGTCATCCCACCTGGTCGGAGGGCGTCCTACACTACGTTTTGCCGAGTCGCGGTCTCCACTCAAGAACACGTTTACCCCAGCGGTTGTCGGTTCTTCTCGAGATATGGCCAGCCCACTGCCACTTCAGCTTGCTAATCCTTTGAGCTATGTCGATAACCTTGGTTCTCTGTCGGATGTATTCGTTGCGAATCCTATCCTTCAGAGAAACTCCGAGCATAGCTCTCTCCATAGCTCGCTGAGCGACTTTAAACTGGTGGACCAGCCCTACCGTGAGTGTCCACGTCTCAGCTCCGTAGGTCATGACGGGTCATCATCATCATCATCATCAGCCTTTTTCAGTCCACTGCTGGACATAGGCCTCCCCCAATGAGCGCCACAGCGCCCTGTCTTCAGCTTGCCGCATCCAGCATCTGCCAGCAGTCTTTCGCAAATCGTCATCCCACCTGGTCGGAGGGCGTCCTACACTACGTTTGCCGAGTCGCGGTCTCCACTCAAGAACACGTTTACCCCAGCGGTTGTCGGTTCTTCTCGAGATATGGCCAGCCCACTGCCACTTCAGCTTGCTAATCCTTTGAGCTATGTCGATAACCTTGGTTCTCTGTCGGATGTATTCGTTGCGAATCCTATCCTTCAAAGAAACTCCGAGCATAGCTCTCTCCATAGCTCGCTGAGCGACTTTAAACTGGTGGACCAGCCCTACCGTGAGTGTCCACGTCTCAGCTCCGTAGGTCATGACGGGTAGGACGCACTGATTGAAAACTTTCGTTACCGTTTCGTTAACTGCAGAATCTGCCCAAGGTAAGTGTATTCGGAAACAATTTCGAGAAGGTGGCCATGTACGACGACCGGTCCCGGATCAATGTGGCCATTGATCATGACCTTGGTTTTATCCAAGTTCATGCCAAGACCGATGCGTCGTGAGGCTGAAGCTAGGCCGTCCAGCATCAGGTTCAGCTCCTCCAGCGACTCCGCCATCAAGACTATGTCATCAGCGAATCGCAGGTGTGAGATGTAATCGCCGTTTATGTTGATGCCCTTACCTTTCTAGTCCAGCGTCTTATACACATCTTCCAACGCGCTTGTGAACAGTTTCGGGGTATAACATCCCCCTGTCACACCTCTGCTTAACAACTGTATCTCTACTGAAATGTAAAAGTTGTGCGATTTTTTTTATTTTTATTATAGTTGAACATAAACTCTAGCGCTTTATGAAGATAGAAACGTGGATAATAACAATTTTCTCGATAAAAAAAAATCATAAAGTTGACACTAAATCGATATTTCAAACGGTTGATACTAAGAGGTTTCTTCTTAAAATCATGTCAAAGTTATATCATAAGATAGGGCTTCTTATTTACAAGGGAATTGTAAAAAAATATATTTGAATATAGTTATTATTAAGCTCTGTGAAAGAAAACTATGAAAATCTACCCGTTCAGACGCTCGCGCCGGGCGGCCAGTGCCCGTCTAGAATGATATAAGAATAAACTCGCTGTGCCCACAACTAGGCTACACAAGATTAATGTATCTTTTAAAGGGCAATGTATACGCTTCTACAACAAAACTCCAAGTGAGTTGCAAAAATTATCAATAAATAAATTCAAACAAATTGTCAAACATATCCTTTGTAAAAAGGCTTACTATAAAATATCAGATTATCTAGACGATAAAAAAGCTTGGGACGAGTTTTGCTCCAACTCGAAAACTAACATTCTAACAAGGTAAGGTTTCTTGTTCGCTTCTTTACTTTACCTTAAAAAGATTGAAGTGGACAAAAAATCAAAGTGATCACTTTATTTCCTAGTTTTACTTATGTAATCTGAATTTTTGTGACGTGTCCAAGAGTCCTGTAAGGTCTAAAGGAAATAAAGCACTTTGAATTTGAATTTTGAATTAGACGTCTTCGAGGTTGGACGCACGCCGTTTGTCTCCCGAAAACTCCCCCCGCGTTTCAAATTGGTGCAGTGCTGTTATAAAATATGGGTAATAAAAAGAATAAAAGAAAATTGAAACCTAAGACAGCATAGAAAACTGTTACTCGAAAAATACTTCTCATGATTTTATCAGATTATTGGCATATAGGTAGCGTTATAAAGTTACCTTAGTTATAAAGTTATATTTTATATATAGGTACGTACCTACACAAAGAAATAGTTTCCTTGTCACTCACTTATGTAGGTATGTAATAAAGGTACGATTCCTATTTACGATAATGTATAAATGATTTCCTACAATGCCGCTAAGTTCCAAACTTTTGTTAGTAGCTACTTACCTACATTCATATTGTTGACGCGCCACAGTACAGTATAAAAAATATAGTAGGTAGGTAGTAGGGATGTAACGAATGTCAAATTTTCGACATTCGCGAATGCGAATGCGAGTATTCGATGATCACATTCGCGAATGCGAATGCGAATGTTGGTATTTCGAACTTGCCGCCAACTTCACATATCGTTTATTGGCGCGCGCGTAGTCCAATTACCAACGCTTACTATTAGCTATCTTTAACTACCAATTACGTACGAGTCATCATCATCATCATCAGCCTATATTTGTCCACTGCTGGACATAGGCCTCCCCTAATGAGCGCCATATCGCGCTGTCTTCAGCTTGCCGCATTTAGCATCTGCCAGCAGTCTTTCGCAAATCGTCATCCCACCTGGTCGGAGGGCGTCCTACACTACGTACGAGTAATAATGTTTATTTCATTCATTCATGACATTGACAATTCACAACCTTGATAACCACAGAATTTGAAACTTTTATTGGCATAATTGTATCAAAACAGATGCAGAGCAAAAAATAAAAGAAGATGAATCGCTTGATAATTGCTATCTTCGTCTACCAATCGCGTTGTTTGTTTGATAATATTTTTATCCACACATTTGTCGGTTGGAGTTGGATTTGTTTGTTTTTTATAGTTATTTTGGGAAAAATGAGTGCCTCCATGAAAACAATGAGTAAAATTTAGACCACGTTTAGACTTATTTTAATTAGTGGAACATGCAAAATGTAAAGTTATAAATAGGGGTACTGGTTTAAAAGTTACAAGGATAACGCTACTGATTTAATACAAAACGCTATTGTACTGAAAATTTCTGAGTATATAAAAAACAATGGATTGAAAAACGCATATCATATTAAGAGTTTTCTTGAAAATTTCTGATAGTCGTTTTTCAATCTATTGCTTTTTATATACTCAGAAAATTTCAGTACAATAGCGTTATGCGTTAGGAAGGTACAGCCCTTTTAAGTCGGAGCCCAACTACAAATCTCAAACTTTCATATACCTAACCATTTCATTAATATTTTGAAAAATCCTGAAATACGTGTTCAACGGCTTTGTATTTTTGGTAAATTTCAAGCAAATTTGGCCACATCGTAGAGTTAAAAGAAACACGTAAAAAACTGCAATCCTCTTTTCTTTTGGTGGTGTAATTTCCAAAACTCCTATGCTTCAAATTTAAAATTTTTTCTCTCTCTATCTTATGAGATTTGGGTGGGGTGTAACTAGAAATTAACTTGTTTTTTTAATATTTCAAATATACATATTTATTTATTAACCAGTATAACATAATAATAAAAATTAAAGACGGCCTTGTCCTAGGTCCTCCAATCAAGGTCTGTGCACGCCAAAAACAAACCATAAATTTGTCAAGTGGTTCCCGCCATTAAAAGGTTACCTTAACCCCTGGGTTAGAATAATCAATACATTGTCATTCAAAGCAAAGGCTAGGCTATTTTTCGATCTCACATATTAATTCCCATGGAAAAAAAAAAACATTAAACGTTAGAAAGTTTAACGTAGAAACGCGTGCAAAGCCACGGACAGACACTAGTCACCCAATCAAAGTCTGTTCAACATATTTTTTTAAGTTAAATTTTAAACCTTTGTCAAAGTTTCTTACAAAGTTCCTATTAAAGAATTAGCAATAAGAGTGCCGTAATAAAATATAGTAAAAGGCATGATGATTGATTTTGAGACTACTCCTTGATATTTTTAAACATCTACTGAATAGAAAATAAAACATATTTCTACAAAAAACATGGATATTGAAGGTAAAATTGAGTTTTTAAAAATGTAATTTCAATTTCGCTCTAAAACGCTACAATACTCGTGGCGACTGTCTGTGACGTCACCGATGCACACATTTTTATGGTACAGAATTACCATAATATTTATTATTCATTAGTATGTCTTTACAAATAAGAAATACAATTAAATAATAAAAACAAGTATTAATAATATTGCCGAGAAACAAAGAAGCAAGCTATTGATTGAAGAAAGTCATACGTTACTTACATTACTTATTTCTGTGGTTATTCTGTGCCTTCCATTTTACTTTGTGACAACATGACGTCATGGGTCTCTAATTGTTGTTCAACGTGTCATGGCTGATTATTGTATTTTGTTATTTTATCAAAATAATAATTGATCTTGATCAAAATAAAAATTAAAATACGCGTTTTGTCATGTATGGCTCTGATATAATTTAGTAAATACATAATAATGATGCTTTTTGTTCACAGAGATCTAGAGAGATGCCAATCCTATGCGCTAAGTACCGAAACCTAGTGTCGCATTAAAAGCTCACGCACACACAGTAATCAAAATAGAAACAATACTTCGCGCTGTGTGCTTGTCATGCACACAACGCATATAGTGCAACTATTGGTTCGCACACTAGGTTACAAGTGATGTCCGTACAGCACCACTACAGTCGCAATAATATTATAGGCGTTTACGATAGGGATTGTTTGTCGAGAAAACGTAAAACGATAAGTACTTGATTATTATTTTTACGCATAAAAATTAAAATAAATTAATAGGTGTTTTTAAGGACTTCAAACATATATCGTCAAAATGTGCCGAACATATCGTACTCCGCACTAACGGCCACCAATTTGGTCCTCTGTTTGTAGCACTAATCTATTCCTGTTTGCTTTATGCATAGTTCATAAGCACAAAGACAACAGTCAAAATCTAAGACCCAAAATATTACTTATTATTATTGATTACAATAATAATACTCTAATTTATTAAACAAATATCTGCCTGACATTTATTAAAGACCTGTTTTGTAGTAATATTACTTATTATTATATACAAAATATACATTTGTACACATTAAATCCAAATGTTTAAGGTTAAGTCGTCAATATAATACATAATATGTATCAAAAATGTCAATCTTTATCGACAAATAACAACTCGGGGCACATCACTAAATCACGTCCACGAGCAGTGGCCGTACCACGCGGTTGATCGTATTCTGTACTTTCACTATGTTAATTATACATTGCGGTATTGGAACTCAACGTTCGAATAGTCATAGGTACAGAGCAAGCATTGTAAACAGTTTACAACATTATCGCGGCTGGCGTTCAGTCACATAGTAAAAAAGTAGAGAGATCAAGAAATCAATCAGCATGAATTTGTTTTTGAGTTTTTAGTATGAAAAACATATTATTTTAAGTACTTACCGATGGTATGTGATTCCATTTGACTTAAAGTTCCTAATTTCACTTCTAGTTTTACAAATTACTATGTAACAACACGTCATTTTACCAGAATACGTTAATCCGTTGAAGCCAACGTTCGAACTTCAACTAAATGATACTTTTACTGCCGCGAGCAATGTGTTCCGTTTTTGGGCATATTGCTGCGACACCGGCCACGCCCCCTTTTCATATCTCCTTTATTTCTGATATTTGTGTTTTTGTTACTGTCATCATCCCTATTTACATTCGCCAAATATTCGCATAGATTTTGGCGAATGCGAATGCGAATATTGAAAATCCTGCGAATATTCGCGAATGCGAATGCGGATGCGAATATTCGTTACATCTCTAGTAGGTAGGTAAGGTAAATGATTTGTACAAACAAATAGAATTTGTAATTAGCTTCGGCGACCGATGTGGC
The DNA here is from genome assembly GCA_946478455.1 of Eupithecia vulgata. Lineage (NCBI taxonomy): Eukaryota > Metazoa > Arthropoda > Insecta > Lepidoptera > Geometridae > Eupithecia > Eupithecia vulgata. The sequence goes on along the minus strand of OX297869.1, from coordinate 511,712 downwards.
ACGGCGGCCGAAGTTCCGCCTGCGACGCAGGAGATTGCGGGTTCGATTCCCGCATTGGGACAAATATTTGTTTGTACGATCAGCAAATATTTGTTCCAGGTGCTCTGGGTATTTTCTATGTATAGTAAAAAATATCTATCTATGTAATATAATTAGTTGACCTAGCTTTGTGACGGTACCTACTCGTAGATCTATGTGTAGATCTAGGTACAGTCACTACATCGTAATTCGTAAGTAATAAAAATACTGGTAAAATTGTTATTTATTACCCTACCTACCTGAAGTTAGTCGCACTATAATATTATAAATGCGAAAGTTGGATGGATTGAAGGATGGATGGATGGATGTTTGTTACCTCTTCACGAAAAAACGATTCAACGGATCTTGCTGAAATTTTGCACAGATACAGTTAGTACTAAGCCTGGAATAATACATAGGCTATTTTTTAAATCCTAAATCAGTTTCCATAGGATAGAACACGCGTGCGAAGCCGCGGGAAGAAACTAGTAAGGACATAACATACTTACCTACTGCTTGATTTGCTATACTGTGGCACTAAGATACCGCGCGGTCACGCAAGATCAAGTGGCGCACAGCCTGCCGGGAGCGTAAACAAATACCTCGTGCGCTAAACATGGGGGGGGGGGGGGGGGCGGGGCTCAGGTAACGCGAAATGCCTAATGTTGTTGGATAACCTCTCCTTAACAAAGGAACTTTCAAAAATCCATCGTACCGTTTGTGATACCTATTATAAGGTTTTTTTAAGGCTAAACATAGTTTTATTCTACTGGAATAAAATGTCTGTACTTAATAACTGTAAATAATGTGTAATCTGTGCAGCAGGCAGCAAGACGACGGTGGAGGTGCAGCTAGACGACGACAGCCTCAAGGTGATGGAGGAGCTGCCCAGCTCCGCCGTCGAGATGCAGGTCAAGAGCAAGGTGGGTCACGTCAGCAGCGCAGCACGCTGTGCCGTATCTAACGTAGCAGGACATACCGCCCGCGCCGTGGCTCATACACGAACTGTACGCACATCACATCTCATCGAGATGCTCTTCAATTGCCGTGAAAATCTGTCAAGAGCAAAATGTCGTCGCTTGAGACGTATTCAAATCCAGTTGGCGCTTGAGTATTTGCATGTTAGCGACTCTGTCTTGGCTTCCGATGAAAGACTTATCACACAGGCACCTGGATGCCGATAGTCTCTCGCCAGCTAGCAGCGTCGGGTTCATATAAATGTTACGTCAACATGAAGAAAGGCCATAAATCCCGTAGGTACGTTATCTAAATACCCCGAGACCGGAAACAGGGCGTTTGAATGAAAGCTCTGGGACCTGCCTCCAGAAGAGGACGGAGGCGGTATAGGTACATTGCTGACGTGGAGCTGTATACTGGGCGTTTGTTGTTCTAGTTCCTGAAGAAGCTGAACCGACAGGAGCGCGTGGTGGAGGAGGTAAAGCTGGTGCTGAAACCGCACTACAACAAGAAGCACGTCTCCAAGGAAGAGTACAAGCACATCTTGCGCCGCGCCGTGCCCAAGGTAAGCATTCTGAGACGAGCCCTGCCCAAGGCAAGAAGTCTGCGCCGCGCCCTGCCCAAGGCAAGTAGTCTGCGCCGCGCCCTGCCCAAGGCAAGAAGTCTGCGCCGCGCCCTGCCCAAGGCAAGTAGTCTCTTCGCCGCGCCCTGCCCAAAGTAAGTAGTCTCTGCGCCGCGCCCTACTTGTGTTCAATAACTATCATCATAATTTTTAGTGCTTCACTAGTATTCATATGTCCACTGCTGATCGTCTCCGGCTTTAATCACTGCTGAACGTCTCCCCCAAACATGAGGAGTTTTACCATAATGCCCGCGCTTGCCAGACACGGGCCATCGCGGTGAGCCGAGTACAATCTCCGTCAGAACCAGCGGGGCAAGTGTTTACCATAATGCCCGCGCTTTCCAGACAGCGGCCATCGCGGTGAGCCGAGTACAATCTCTGTCAGAACCAGCGGGGCAAGTGTTTACCATAATGCCCGCGCTTGCCAGACACCGGCCATCGCGGTGAGTCGAGTACAATCTCTGTCAGAACCAGCGGGGCAAGTGTTTACCATAATGCCCGCGCTTGCCAGACACCGGCCATCGCGGTGAGTCGAGTACAATCTCTGTCAGAACCAGCGGGGCAAGTGTTTACCATAATGCCCGCGCTTGCCAGACACCGGCCATCGCGGTGAGTCGAGTACAATCTCTGTCAGAACCAGCGGGGCAAGTGTTTACCATAATGCCCGCGCTTGCCAGACACCGGCCATCGCGGTGAGCCGAGTACAATCTCTGTCAGAACCAGCGGGGCAAGTGTTTACCATAATGCCCGCGCTTGCCAGACACCGGCCATCGCGGTGAGTCGAGTACAATCTCTGTCAGAACCAGCGGGGCAAGTGTTTACCATAATGCCCGCGCTTGCCAGACACCGGCCATCGCGGTGAGTCGAGTACAATCTCTGTCAGAACCAGCGGGGCAAGTGTTTACCATAATGCCCGCGCTTGCCAGACACCGGCCATCGCGGTGAGTCGAGTACAATCTCTGTCAGAACCAGCGGGGCAAGTGTTTACCATAATGCCCGCGCTTGCCAGACACCGGCCATCGCGGTGAGTCGAGTACAATCTCTGTCAGAACCAGCGGGGCAAGTGTTTACCATAATGCCCGCGCTTGCCAGACACCGGCCATCGCGGTGAGTCGAGTACAATCTCTGTCAGAACCAGCGGGGCAAGTGTTTACCATAATGCCCGCGCTTGCCAGACACCGGCCATCGCGGTGAGCCGAGTACAATCTCTGTCAGAACCAGCGGGGCAAGTGTTTACCATAATGCCCGCGCTTGCCAGACACCGGCCATCGCGGTGAGTCGAGTACAATCTCTGTCAGAACCAGCGGGGCAAGTGTTTACCATAATGCCCGCGCTTGCCAGACACCGGCCATCGCGGTGAGTCGAGTACAATCTCTGTCAGAACCAGCGGGGCAAGTGTTTACCATAATGCCCGCGCTTGCCAGACACCGGCCATCGCGGTGAGTCGAGTACAATCTCTGTCAGAACCAGCGGGGCAAGTGTTTACCATAATGCCCGCGCTTGCCAGACACCGGCCATCGCGGTGAGCCGAGTACAATCTCTATAGCGGAGCAAGTGTTTATCTACTCTGGAACTTGTCCTAAACGACTTATATTGTCATTTGCTAACTTTAAAGTCGAAGTAAAGTTGGCAACCTTGGGTCGAACAGTAGTGACGTACACTAAATTACTCCCGATAAAAACTTGAAGATAATTAGCTCAAAACGTTTTTCTAATTAACTAATGAAAAATAAAACTTATGTACAATAAAACAAATAATAATGGGTATCACACACACTATCGAACGCATTCATACAAAACAAACACACTCTAACACTCATACCAAACAAAACACACATTTTTCTGCATAGCTTATGGTACATTATAATATTCTGTGGAACGGATTGTTTAACCGTAACATGTACGGTAAAAAGGCCACTGGGGCCACAGTATAGCTTTGTTACATTATTATTATGAGTGATCTAGACGCATTCTTAATGTCATTGACAGTGTCAATATTTCCGATTCACACTTTATTGGCGCACCATAACCAGTCCCAGTGCGTACCAGTGCAATGCAAAAACCATATCTCGAAAAATCATAAAATATTTCAATGATAAGAAGATAACTATGAATATAAAAAACACAAAAATTTTGACGACTTCTCTATCTTACTCGATCGTATTAACTTTGACCTGATAATTTTAGCCAAGTGCTGGTTAACATCAGGTCCATCAAGCACTTTGTCAGATTATACATTTTACGATACTAAGAAGAACATGAACCAAAATGATGGTCTGATAATGTATTTAAATAACAGTTTAATAAACGTTGAAGTAGCTCAGCCGGATCTCACAGAGGCAACAGGCCTCATTAGGATCAGTCACGACACTTTCATTTTAGCAATATATAGATCTCCAACTTACCGTAACGTAACCAAATTTTTATAAACGGGTACTTAAATATCGATATCTCAGAAAAAATCGTAGACTTGAATGCGCTAACGATCGAGTAAATACCAAACCATACTTGCAAGCCATGGTCTATTACCGGCTCATAATCTAGCTACAAGGAAGAAAAGAAAACCTGCCTAGACCACTTTATAATAAAATCACTTAACCTTGCAAAAAATCTGGCACTTCCAGCAGTTATTTCTGACCATTCTCTAATACTTATGGAATTTTATGTCAATAAAATTAATATTGGATGCTGGTCAAAGAACACTAGTAGTGTTCTTGGATTTCGCGAATGCGTTCGACACGGTTTGATCTACAATATTACTGTCCAAAATGTAACCAGAGGAACTTTACTTCGGTGGTTTGAGAGCTATTTAACAAACAAAACTCAACAAACTCGTATTGCATATTGCCGATTTTGTAAGTGATGAAGCCCTAATAATGTTTGGGGTGCCGTGCCACAAGGCAGTATTTTGGTCCTACCTTGTTTTTGACCTATGGATGACCTATGCGATTATTAACCTAAGTTCCGGAAATTATTCACTTATGCATACGTCACGGTAATTTTATTTCAGGCAAGGCCGTGAGGGGATTTAAAAATATTGTATTGTAAAATATCAGAATGGCTAAAACCAATTTATTAACCATAAATATATTAAAAATAAATATCTCAGTTTCACAAACAACAGAAGCACGCGCCCGAAACAGCAGTGACGATAAAAAAATCCACTCTGGTTTATGTGTATTATAAAATCAACTGTGAATATCCAACGAGATACTAATTCTTGATGAAAATATGTCATGGTCGGAACAAATTTACAGTTTATGTAGACGTAAAAGAAAGCTCATCTATCTTTTCAAAAGGCTTCGTCACTTACTTAGTCGTACGTATTTAATTAGAGTATACTATACTACAGTCTAGCGCAATCTATCCTGACATACTGCATGAAAGCATGGGGACCGGCGGCGGACAAAACTCATCTAATAGAACTGGAGCATGCTCAAGGAGTCATACTAAAGGTACTGTGTTTTGAGCCTCGACGATTTCCAACAACATCCTTGTACAGGTTATGCTCGGTGTTGTCAGTCAGACAGCTCTAGAAAAGAATTTATTGCTAGACAACATCCTCAAATCACCAACACTCTTGACCTAGCAAGCACAAAACGTCGTGTCGCACCGACATTGTTTTTAAAACATACACCGCTAGAACCCACTGGTAGAAAATCTCAAAAAGTTTTAGGCCCCTGTATTAGAAATACAGGGGCCTAAAACTTTTTGAGATTATAACTAACTGGCACTTTCTAAGATTAATTTAAATTATAAGGAACTTAACGCTAGAGTTGCCAATCACTTACTTAATCTAACTTAAAACAATAAAACAATTCAATTTTAGGACCTCTGCTGTTTATATTATTTATAAATGACATTAGCACATGCTTTCATAATGCAAAATTTCTACTATATGCTGATGATTTAAAAGTATATAAGGGGTGTGAAAATATTAATGACGGCATTCAACTACAAGAGGACCTAAATAGACTCTCGAACTATTGTAGGAATAACAAACTTCAAATTAAGCCTTTCAAAATGCAATACAATCGTATTCTCTAAAAATAAGAATATAATATCATTTGATTACACACTGAATGATTTCCAACTTGCCAGGGTATTCTCAGTCCGCGATCTAGGAGTTCTGTTAGATTCAGAGCTACACCTTAATGTACATATTGATAACATCATAAATAAAGCCTATCGATTGTATGGCTTTGTCATGCGATCTTCGAAAGAATTTAAACGCCATTCGTCTTACTTAATACTATACAAAACTCTTGTGCGATCTCAACTAGAACATGCTGTCCCCGCCTGGGCCTCTTTCTATAAAAAAGTATATCAATTCTCTGAAAAAAAATACAGCGAAAATTTTTACGATCCATGCAATATAGGTGTCGTCGTCCCAAAAGTAGCTATATAGAACATCTTATATCTATATAAGGTGTTGAGTCTGGAATCTCGACGTGTACTACTCATAACCATGTTCCTTTACAACATACATATGTAACAACAAGTTTGATTGTATTGAGCTCTGTAACCATCTGTGCTACATTGTACCTAAATATAGTAAAGTACGTCAAGTCCGTTCACGCAAAGTATTTTATACAAAGAAATGTAATACCAACGCAGGGAAGCGTGCTCCCTTGTTTCGTGCAGTAGATGTGTATAATAAACATTTTGTAGACTTGGATATCTTTGCAACAACTAGTGCCAAATTAAAAAATGATGTCATAAGAATTCCTTCAAATATCAGTTCATTTGCTTCTGTTTAATAATATGCTCGCATGCATAACATAAAATATTTTTATGTAAACTGTAATAATTAGCCTTATAGTTACATTACACATTACATTTGCTAAGTTTAAAATAGTATATTATAGTATGTAAATTAATCTTAACAGTGCTTGAATGCACCTGCACACATCCGCTAATGTTAACCATGTGGAGTGGACTAGACAAATTTCATGCAGATCTATTCAGCAGTTTTGGCGTGAAAAGGTCAGACACACAGGCAACAGACAGACAGAGTTACTTTCGAATTTATTTTTTTGTAGGTATAGATTCATAGATAAACATGCATCTGTCTGTAGGTATACCTAATAATGATACTTGTAAGTATTTTTTTTTATTGAATACTTCGACTATAATATGAATTTCGCGTCATCTTAAAGCGTAACTAGTCTACTTAGCGACCCCAGTTAGTATTACTTTCGTCTTGTTTCAAAATATTGTAGTGCAATATGTAGGTACGCAAGATCAATAACGATCATGATCATTGATTACAATGCGTAATGCGATTGTAATGCATGTCACTGACAAACAGTAATTTGCTTTGAAAAAACTAAAAACTGACGTTAAATTCCTACGTATTTATACTTTTATTTAAGTTTTTCGGGATAAATATTTATTCCTCGGGAATGAAACTTTTAAAATGACTGCTTCGGGTTCATTCTCCATACAATAGCAAAAGAATTAACAACAAAATCGGACTACGACAATGTAAAAAGTTATGCGTGGTCATAAATAAAAAAATATACATACGCGTCGACTTGAGAACCTCCTTTGTTTTTCGTCGGTTGAAAATAAGAGGTTCCATAGTGGCGATTTTTGGGAGGTCTATATGCTGTAGACTTCATCAAGATAAAACATGATAATGATGATGATGAAGTTTTAGTATTAAAATTTTTTACAACCCTAACGTGTTTGGGGTTTTGGGAAAGTTGCCATCGAACACACTCTATTTTCATTACTTTGCGGATATTTCAATAAAATGAAGAAATAGCAATACCTGGCATCTACAGACATGGTCCTAGATATTTTCTGCGTAAACTATCAAAATTGCACTAACCTGAGACCTGCAGATTCTGCTCTGCGACCACAATTTGGCAAGAAATTTTTATGCACGTGCTTTCACCACTTCGCTTAGAATCGCAATATTGGAATATCTATAAATGTTACCAGTGTGAAAACTATAACAAATGCTACCGAAAACTACAAAAAATATTCTCCCACAAAAACCAAACTTGCGTAAGGATAGAATTTTGAATTATTTAATATTTATTTGATTTTTTTACTGTATGGCATAGTTGCCAAAGCTAGGCGAAGTTGCCTCATTTTACGGTATTATTTTGATAAATAACATCTACAAAATACAATAATCCGCCATTACACGTTGAACAACAATTAGAGAACACAGACCCATGACGTCATGTCGTCACAAAGTAAAATGGAAGACGCAGAATAACCACAGAAATAAGTAATAGTAAACGTATGACTTCCTTCAATCAATAGCTAGCTTGACAATATTGTTAATACTTGTTTTATTATTTGATTGTATTTCTTATTTGTAAAGACATACTAATGAATATAAATATTATGGTAATTCTGTATCATAAAAATGTGTGCATCGGTGACGTCATAGACAGTCGCCACGAGTATTGCAGCGTTTTAGAGCGAAATTTAAATTACATTTTTAAAAACTCAATTTTACCTTCAAAATCCATGTTTTTTGTAGAAATATGTTCAGTAGATGTTTAAAAATATCAAGGAGTAGTCTCAAAATCAATCATCGTGCCTATTACTATATTTTATTATGGCACTCTTATTGCTAATTCTTTAAAAAGAACTTTGTAAGAAACTGACAAAACTTAACTGAAAAAAAATGTTGAACTGACTTTGATTGGGTGACTAGTGTCTGTCCATGGCATGTTTCTACGAAATTAAAGAAACTAAACGTTTAATGTTTATTTTTTCCCCATGGGAACTAATTTGTGAGATCGAAAAATAGCCTAGCCTTTGCTTTGAATGACAATGTATTGATTATTCTAACCCAGGGGTTAAGATAACCTTTTAATGGCGGGAACCACTTGACAAATTTATGGTTTGTTTTTAGCGTGCACAGACCTTGATTGGAGGACCTAGGACAAGGCCGTCTTTTGTTTTTTATTATTATGTTATACTGGTTAATAAATAAATATGAATATTTTAAATATAAAAAAAAACAAGTTAATTTCTAGTTACACCCAACCCAAACCTCATAAGCTAGAAATCTAAAATTTTAAGCATAGGAGTTTTGAAAATTACACCCCTAAAAGAAAAGAGGACTGAAGTTTTTTACGTGTTTCTTTTAACTCTACGAAGTGGCCAAATTTGAAATTTACCAAAAATACAAAGCCGTTGAACACGTATTTCAGGATTTTTCAAAATATTAATGAAATGGTTAGGTATATGAAAGTTTGAGATTTATAGTGGGGCTCCGACTTAAAAGGGCTGTAACTTTCTAACGCATAACGCTATTGTACTGAAATTTTCTGAGTATATAAAAAACAATAGATTGAAAAACGACTATCAGAAATTTTCAAGAAAACTCTTAATATGATATGCGTTTTTCAATCCATTCTTTTTTATATATTCAGAAATTTTCAGTACAATAGCGTATTGTATTATATCGATAGCGTTATGCTTATGTAACTTTTAAACCAGTATCCCTATTTATAATTTTACATTTTGCATGTTCCGCATCCACTAAGTAAAATAAGTCTAAACGTGGTCTAAATTTTACTCATTGTTTTCATGAAAGCACTCATTTTTCCCAAAATAACATAAAAGACAAACAAATCCAACTCCAACAGAAAAATGTGTGGATAAAAATATTATCAAACAAACAACGCGATTGGTAGACGAAGATAGCAATTATCAAGCGATTCATCTTCTTTAATTTTTGCTCTGCATCTGTTTGATCAAATTCTGTGGTTATCAAGGTTGTAAATTGTCGATGTCATGAATGAATGAAATAAACATTATTACTCGTACGTAATTGGTAGTTAAAGATAGCTAATAGCAAACGTTGGTAATTGGACAACGCGCGCGCCAATAAACAGTACGTGAAGTTGGCAGCAAGTTCAAAATACCAACATTCGCATTCGCATTCGCGAATGTCAAAAATTTGACATTCGTTACATCCCTAATGTAGATGTTATGTGCTTAACAGAACACTGGATTGTAGAAAATCAGTTACTTCCCTTTTATAATAATTATTGTTTTGCAAGTTCCTATAAAAGAAAAGCTGCAATACGTGGTGGCTCTTTGATTATAGTTAAAAATAGTGTAAGAACATATAAATGTAAAGAACGGAAAGATATTGTAAACCTTACTATTGAGAGGACTATTGAACTTTCATGTGTGGAACTGGAGCGGCATATCATAGTGTGTGTGTACCGCCCCCCCGACGCAAATCAGGTAGCTTTTGAATGTACTATGGAAGAAGTTTTGTTGAAAGTATTTACATGTACCTAGGAAAGATCTCATTGTTTGTGGCGACTTTAATATAGATATTTTAGCGAATCCTCTTGCCGATCGATTGCTTAATTTATTCAAATGCTTTAGTTTACAACATCTTTTCAAGGACCCTACTAGGGTAACCCCAACAACTGCTACTTGTTTAGATAATATTTTCTGCAATCAATCCCCAACCAACAAAGCAGTAATAAAGCATTTTAAATCAGACCATTATGGTCAGAGTGTCAATTTTAGTTACGATTATAACGATAAGAACAAAGTTGAGAAATATACCTACAGGCCTATCACAGAGAGCCGTATTAGGAATTTCCAAACTAAAATACAACTAGCAGTAACTAATGTATCTTGTTCTGATGACCCAAATGACTTATTTGCCGAACTTTTGAATATTGTAAACAAACAACACAGTGAAGTCTTCAAACTTAAAACATGCATAGTTAGAGACAAGGTTGGGTTCACTGATTGGGCCACTCCCGGCATCTATAGAAGTAGGAATAGACTATATGATCTTTATGGTGCTAGAGAAGCTATGTTACATGATCCTGCGTTTCTTTTGTATGTAACCAACTACTCTAAAACATTTAAGAAAGTCTGCAATGCTGCGAAATGCCTGTTCTTGAGAAAAAAGCTAGTAAATTCATCTAATAAAATAAAAGCAACATGGACACTAATAAATAACGAAACTGGTAAATCAAAGCCACGGAATAGAGAAATTAGGTTAAAAATTAATAATTCAATACTCGTAAATGACAAAGATATAGCCAATGCTTTTGAAGCATTTTTTTTTCAATATTCCTAAAGTTGGGTCTCTCACCTCCAATGGCCGTTAAATTATTAGAATCATCTGTTGAAAAATGTAAGGAGGTTTTTATCTTTAGCCATGTTAATGCTAATTATATAGTAAAAACATTTAAGTCAATTAACATCAAAAATACTGAGGATCTTTGGGGTATTTCATCCAAAGTACTGAGTTCAATTATTAAGGAAGTTGCTCCTTGTTTGGCCTACATTTTCAATAGTTGTGTTGACGCAGGAGTTTTTCCTGATCTCATGAAATATAGTAAATTGGTACCTCTTTATAAATCTGGTAGTCACACTGATCCAGCCAACTACAGGCCAATTTCAATACTTCCCACAATGAGTAAAGTTTTTGAAAAGATTATCCTTACTCAGTTGTCCTCTCACTTTAACCTTAATAGACTACTTCATAAAAATCAATTTGGCTTCACCAAGGGTAGATCGACAACCGATGCTGGTACAGCTCTATTAAAGCATATATTGTATGCCTGGGATAAGGCGAAAAACGCCATCGGTATATTTTGCGACCTTTCTAAGGCTTTTGATTGTGTAGATCATTGTACACTAATTGGAAAATTGAAACATTACGGTATTGACAACAAGGCACTGGACCTTATGCAATCTTATTTATCTGGTCGAGTTCAAAAAGTAGATATTGGTAAAGAAAGATCTCGGGGCTCAAAAATTGAATTGGGCGTTCCACAAGGATCAATATTAGGTCCCTTTTTATTTTTAGTATATGTAAATGATCTCCCTTTTTTTGCAAAAGATCTCTGTGATATAGTGTTATTTGCTGATGATACTTCATTGATTTTTAAAGTTGACAGAAATAAATGTAATTATGACGATGTAAATAACTCGCTTTCACAAATACTAGATTGGTTCACCTCCAACAACCTCTTACTAAATGCTAAAAAAACCAAATGCATAAAATTCATGTTACCAAATGTAAGAGAACTCCCAACTAAGATAATGCTAAAGGATGAGATCGTTGACCTCGTCGACTCAACGGTTTTCCTAGGGTTACATATTGATTCCTCTCTTCAATGGAGACCGCAAATTGATGCTCTCGCAGGCAAACTTAGTTCAGCAGCATATGCGGTTCGAACAATTAGATATATTACCGATGAAGGTACAGCTAGGTTAGTTTATTTCAGTTACTTCCATAGTATCATGTCTTATGGTATTTTGCTTTGGGGACGGGCAGCCGACATTCAGACTATCTTTGTTCTCCAAAAAAGGGCTGTACGCGCAATTTATAAATTAAAGCCACGCCACTCTTTGAGGGAATTATTTAAAGACATAAATATTTTGACAGTAATATCGCAATACATATATGAAAATCTAATGTATACGCACAAAAATAAAGATAGCTTTTTAAAAAAATGTGATGTTCACAAAGTAAATACAAGAAACAAGAACAAACTGCACATCCCATCATATAGATTACGAAAGGTAGGGAAATCATTTATGGGAAATTGCGTACGCTTCTATAACAAGCTTCCATCTGAAGCAACTGAGCTCCCTATTCGTAAATTTAAACAGTACATAAAACGAAATCTAATAAAGAAAGCCTATTACTCCATAGATGATTACATCAATGATGTAAATGCTTGGCCAGATGTCGCTCAGTTCCACACCGACAATGGTATATAAGGGATATAATGTTAAGCTTAGTTAGTTTCATATAATTCATATAAATATTGAGTTATATACAAATTAGATTATATTTAGACTGAGATAAGTAATGTATAAATTTTAAGATTTATAAAACTTACTAGTGGTTTCTTTTTCGCTTCTTCCACTAGTGGACAAAAAATTGAAGCGAATAAAATCAATAACATCATATTTCTTATTTGATAATAATGACTATTTATAAACCTGTTTATAGTATAAAATTTGACTTGTCTAAGTGCTTATTTTGTAAGCTTAAAGAAATAAACGTTATTGATATTTGATTTGACTACATTTGCCGAGTCGCGGTCTCCACTCAAGAACACGTTTACCCCAGCGGTTGTCGGTTCTTCTCGAGATATGGCCAGCCCACTGCCACTTCAGCTTGCTAATCCTTTGAGCTATGTCGATAACCTTAGTTCTCTGTCGGATGTACTCGTTACGAATCCTATCCTTCAGCGAAACTCCGAGCATAGCTCTCTCCATAGCTCGCTGGGCGACTTTAAACTGGTGGACCAGCCCTACCGTGAGTGTCCATGTCCAAGTCTCAGCTCCGTAGGTCATGACGGGTAGAACGCACTGATTGAAAACTTTCGTTTTCAAGCATTGGGGGTATGGATGACGACAAGACTCGACGTAGTTTGCCAAACGCGGCCCAACCTAGCTGGATCCTCCTCTTGGCCTCCTTCTCGAAATTGTTTTTACCCAACTGCAGAATCTGCCCAAGGTAAGTATACTCGGAAACAATTTCGAGAAGGTGGCCATGTACGACCACCGGTCCCGGATCAATGTGACCATGGATCATGACCTTGGTTTTATCCAAGTTCATGCCAAGACCGATGCGTCGCGAGGCTGAAGCTGACCGAAGGTCGGCCAGCATCCGGTTTAGCTCCTCAAGCGACTCCGCCATTAAGACTATGTCATCAGCGAATCGCAGGTGTGAGATGTAATCGCCGTTTATGTTGATGCCCTTACCTTTCCAGTCCAGCGTCTTAAACACATCTTCCAACGCGCTTGTGAACAGTTTCGGGGATATAACATCCCCCTGTCTCACTCCTCTGCGCAGTTGGATAGGTTTAGACTGCTGGCCCTGTACTTGGGACACTCATGGTGGCGGCATCATAAAGACATCTCAGCACCTCGATATAACGATAGTCTACTTGGCATCGCTGTAAGGATTCCAGAACAGCCCAGGTTTCGACAGAGTCAAAGGCCTTTTCATAGTCCACAAAGGCCAGACACAGGGGCTGATTATACTCTTCGGACTTCTGTATAATCTGCCTCACCGTGTGTATGTGGTCTATGGTGCCATATCCTCCGCGAAACCTGGCGTGTTTCGGTGGCTGAAACTCGTCGAGTCTGCTGGCGAGACGATTCGTGACCACTCGTGAGAACAATTTATAGACATGGCTCAGGAGCGATATGGGCCTATAATTTTTAAGGAGGGTTTTGTCACCCTTCTTAAAAAAGAGCACCACCAAACTCCCGCTCCATGCCTTTGGAGTTCTCCCACTGTAAAGGACGGCATTGAAGAGGTTCTGTAATTCCTGTAAAACAGGGGTTCCTCCAGCTTTCAAAAGCTCTGATGAAATTCCGTCTTCACCGGGGGCTTTTCCATTTTTAAGCTGCCTCAGAGCCAACACGATCTCGTCTTGGCTGATGTCCGGCAGTTCGTCGGTGTAGTGGCGTGTCAGGGTGGCTCTAGAATCGTGGTCATTTCGTTGGGCATGAGGGGCATGTGCAGCGTATAAAAGGCCATAGAAATCCTCTATCTCGGCTAAGATCTCAGGCTTCGACAATACGGTCCTCCCATCGAGCGTTTTAAGCTTCGTCAGAAGGCTCCTGCCAAGCTGCTGAGTGAATACTTTGGACCCTCGGTTTCGCTCTTTCGCCTCTTCAATAAGGCGTGTGTTGGAGCTCCGAAGGTCGCGCTGTACCATCTTCGCAATTCGCTTGTTCAGGTCTCTCTGACGAAGTCGCCTGGGTGGTTTCCCGTCTTTTTGTCATGAGCCCTAAAGTCTCATCCGAGAGTTTAGACTTCCTGCCAGTGCGCTACATTTTGCAGAACTTGATGCCCTCGTCTCTCAACGTTTCGACCAGATTGTGTAGGGTCTCGTCAGCGTCATCAGTGGGTTCCAAGGCAACAAATCTATTCCTGAGAAGCTGCGGAAACTTCTCAGCGCCCGCCATGATTTGTATAGGTCGGAGCGTGGACTTCATCAGACGATTTCTCTCAAGCTTCAGGTTGATATTCAGAGAGCCTCGGAGGAGTCGTTGATCAGATCCGGTATTAAACCTGTTGATCACTGAGACATCTCTGAATATGAAGTGGGCCTTAGTGGTTTTATGCAAGGCTTTGGATATGTCTTCGTACATATCCTCCACTTCATCATCCGAGTGTGCCGAGGTCGGTGCGTAGACCTGAATAACCTTCATGCTTCATGTCGTTTGGATAGCCGAAGGATCAGGTACGCTACCCTGGTCGACACACTGGAGATTTCTTGGATGGACGTTGTTAGAGAGGGCCTTATTGACGAGGAAACCTACGCCACCCTGGGATGTTTTATCACCCTCACGAAAGTAGAGAAGATGACCCGAGTCTAGGGTTATGGTGTCTTCCCCCTCTCTGCGGACTTCACATAACCCTAGAACATGCCATTTGTTGTTCTCTAACTCCACTTCCAACTGCGCTAGATGTTGGTCAAGCCTCAGAGAGCGTCCGTTATACGTAGCCAGGGTCAGTTGTTGGTGGCAGCCTGATGTAGCCCGGTGATTCCTAGCACCCCCTGCCAAGCCGTTACCATGGCCGCTGCCATGGCCAGGAATAGCGAGGCGGCCGGGAACTGGGGGCCATTTTTTGGTTCGCATCTTCATTGGGAGGTAATGCCCATAATCCCCACGCTGGGCATGCGGGTTGGGGATCGCAGTTTCGTGTTGGAGTCTTTCTGCAGGGGACGCTGCTGCCCGTCCCCCGGTTTATGTCCCTTAGTCGCCTCCTACGACACCCACGGGAAGAGTTGGGTTGGTACTATTCTAGGCCGGCACCACACAGCCATTATTGCGATATTACTGTCAAAATGTTTATGTCTGTAAATAATTCCTTCAAAGAGTGACGTGGCTTTAATTTATAAATTGCACGTAGGTACAGCCCTTTTTTGGAGAACAAAAATAGTCTGAATGTCGGCTGCCCGTCCCCAAAGCAAAATACCATAAGACATGATACTATGGAAGTAACTGAAATAAACTAACCTAGCTGTATCTTCATCGGTAATATATCTAATTGTTCGAACCGCATATGCTGCTGAACTAAGTTTGCCTGCGAGAGCATTAATTTGCGGTCTCCATTGAATAGAGGAATCAATATGTCGACCTCAGTGGCGCAGCGGGCGAGAGTCTGCCTGCGACGCAAGAGGTTGCGGGTTCGATCCGCGCCTCGGAACAAATTTGTGTACGATCTGCAGAAATTTGTTCCGTTGGTCTGGGTGTTTTCTATGTATAATAAAAAATATCTATCGATGTAATGTATAATATTACGTGTATCAGTTATCTAGTACCCATAACACAAGCTCTGCTTACCTTGGGGCTAAAAAATGCTGTGTGAATTGTGTCCAGCATTATTATTTAATATGTAACCCTAGGAAAAACGTTGAGTCGACAAGGTCAACGATGTCATCCTTTAGCATTAGCTTAGTTGGGAGTTCTCTTACATTTGGTAACATGAATTTTATGCATTTGGTTTTTTAGCATTTAGTAAGAGGTTGTAGGAGGTGAACCATTTCTGTCAACTTTAAAAATCAATGAAGTATCATCAGCAAATAACACTATATATCACAGACATCTTTTGCTTAAAAATAAAAAGGGTCCTTGTGGGAAAGGGACCTTTGAGGGACGCCCAATTCAATTTTTGAGCACCGAGATCTTTCTTTACCATTATCTACTTTTTGGACTCGACCAGATTGCATAAGGTCCAGTGCCTTGTTGTCAATACCGTAATGTTTCAATTTTCTAATTAGTGTACAATGATCTACACAATCAAAAGCCTAAGAAAGGTCGCAAAATATACCGATAGCGTTTTTCGCCTTATCCCAGGCATACAATATATGCTTGACAGCACGCAGCAGCGCGGCGCGGGCGCGGCAAACACTCGCGCGCGACCATCACATTACTTTGGGCAGCACGCAGCAGCGCGGCGCGGGCGCGGCAAACACTCGCGCGTGACCATCACATTACTTTGGGCAGCACGCAGCAGCGCGGCGCGGGCGCGTCAAACACTCGCGCGCGACCATCACATTACTTTGGGCAGCACGCAGCAGCGCGGCGCGGGCGCGTCAAACACTCGCGCGCGACCATCACATTACTTTGGGCAGCACGCAGCAGCGCGGCGCGGGCGCGGCAAACACTCGCGCGCGACCATCACATTACTTTGGGCAGCACGCAGCAGCGCGGCGCGGGCGCGGCAAACACTCGCGCGCGACCATCACATTACTTTGGGCAGCACGCAGCAGCGCGGCGCGGGCGCGTCAAACACTCGCGCGCGACCATCACATTACTTTGGGCAGCACGCAGCAGCGCGGCGCGGGCGCGGCAAACACTCGCGCGCGACCATCACATTACTTTGGGCAGCACGCAGCAGCGCGGCGCGGGCGAGTCAAACACTCGTGCGCGACCATCACATTACTTTGGGCAGCGCGGCGCGGGCGCGTCAAACACTCGTGCGCGACCATCACATTACTTTGGGCAGCACGCAGCAGCGCGGCGCGGGCGCGTCAAACACTCGTGCGCGACCATCACATTACTTTGGGCAGCACGCAGCAGCGCGGCGCGGGCGCGGCAAACACTCGCGCGCGACCATCACATTACTTTGGGCAGCACGCAGCAGTGCGGCGCGGGCGCGGCAAACACTCGCGCGCGACCATCACATTACTTTGGGCAGCACGCAGCAGCGCGGCGCGGGCGCGGCAAACACTCGCGCGCGACCATCACATTACTTTGGGCAGCACGCAGCAGCGCGGCGCGGGCGCGTCAAACACTCGCGCGCGACCATCACATTACGTTGGGCAGCACGCAGCAGCGCGGCGCGGGCGCGGCAAACACTCGCGCGCGACCATCACATTACTTTGGGCAGCACGCAGCAGTGCGGCGCGGGCGCGGCAAACACTCGCGCGCGACCATCACATTACTTTGGGCAGCACGCAGCAGTGCGGCGCGGGCGCGGCAAACACTCGCGCGCGACCATCACATTACTTTGGGCAGCACGCAGCAGCGCGGCGCGGGCGCGGCAAACACTCGCGCGCGACCATCACATTACTTTGGGCAGCACGCAGCAGCGCGGCGCGGGCGCGGCAAACACTCGCGCGCGACCATCACATTACGTTGGGCAGCACGCAGCAGTGCGGCGCGGGCGCGGCAAACACTCGCGCGCGACCATCACATTACTTTCAACATAACGTACGATTAAACCGTGATATTTTACGAACTCCAACAACTTATAGGCGCACACTACGCACCCTACAAGATGGTCTGAGAGCGATCCCGGTGTCCGAGAGCGATCCCGGTGGCCGCCGGCTCCTAGACCTGGCGGCCCCTGATTTCTGAATTATTTCCATAATTACCAAGTACGAATCTCCTCTTTGGTCTGTTGCAGATATGTCACAACAAAACCGGCGAAATCAACCCGACGAAAATACAAGCTTTAGTGGAGGCATATGTGAAGAAGTTTAGAAAAAAACGCAAACTAGGACAATAGCAAATGTAGTTTAGCGAATGTAGGTATACAATACTGGGTAGTGCAGAGGACGCACGGACGCGCGCCGTGCGTCCGTGCGTCCGTGCGCACTTGCTCCGACAGACAGATTATGTAATTATAATTTATAACGATAAAATGTATTTTAATGAATTGAAAAGGTTTTCTCGTTACTTTAAATCCTCTGTCAGCTATCTAAACAGTGTTCTGTCTTTGTATCATTTTTGTCGACAGAAGATAACATAATAGTTTGCAATAATGTAGCTGAGAAAGGTTTGTAAGTGAGAGGATTTTATTATTTAAATAAAATAGTATTAAATTTTGAAATAGCTTTTTATTTTTATAGAAAAAGATATAGAAAATGTTTATTTATGAAACAAAATTCACTAGTATCGCTTGCTACCGGTGTCGTGTCGTGTCGTTTCCGCGTTGTCTCTGCCCACATGCACACATGCACTATTTGTTACATTATTTATTATCCATCAATATAACGTGTCCGTTACAATTGAGGGTCCACATTGGAATTTCATATTTCTGAATACGCTATTGTTTAGAAAAAAGTACAGTCTCTAAATTGTAAAAGTATCCAGTGAATAGGTAGTTACAACAAGTTATGTGGTCCCTCAGACGTGGCCTGGACATTTGCATATCTCAATAGTTACAAGTTATGTGGTCCCTCAGACGTGGCCTGGACATTTGCATATCTCAATAGTTACAAGTTATGTGGTCCCTCAGACGTGGCCTGGACATTTGCATATCTCAATAGTTACAAGTTATGTGGTCCCTCAGACGTGGCCTGGACATTTGCATATCTCAATAGTTACAAGTTATGTGGTCCCTCAGACGTGGCCTGGACATTTGCATATCTCAATAGTTACAAGTTATGTGGTCCCTCAGACGTGGCCTGGACATTTGCATATCTCAATAGTTACAAGTTATGTGGTCCCTCAGACGTGGCCTGGACATTTGCATATCTCAATAGTTACAAGTTATGTGGTCCCTCAGACGTGGCCTGGACATTTGCATATCTCAATAGTTACAAGTTATGTGGTCCCTCAGACGTGGCCTGGACATTTGCATATCTCAATAGTTACAACAAAGATCCTAAGTTCCGTAGGGTAGATATAGCGTAAAAAAATTAAACAAATAACTGTCATTCTTTTCGTTTTTAGGGTTCCGTACCTCAAAAGGAAAAAAGGAACCCTTATAGGATCACTTTGTTGTCCGTCTGTCCGTCTGTCAACCCACTTTTCTCAGAAACGCGTAGAGTTATCGAGTTGATATTCACATCATATACGCAGGCTCGTAACCTCTTGAAGCCTCGATATAAATCAAACTTCTAAGTCAACGCAATCAAAAGTTACAGCTGTTTATGTCTATTTTTTTTCAATTTTCCTAGGGAATCACATGCACACAAAACCTATAGGGTACTTCCCGTTGACCTAGAACCATGAAATTTGGTGAGAAGCAAGGTCTTATAGTACAAGTAATGGAAAAAATCCGAAAACCGTAAATTTGTAATTTATTCACAGAAAAAATATTTTTTTAATCTTGCTATGGACCAAAAACCTATAGGGTACTTCCCGTTGACCTAGAACCATGAAATTTGGTGAGAAGCAAGGTATTATAACACAATTAAAGGGAAAAATCTGAAAACCGTAAATTTGTAGTTTATTCACAGAAAAAATAATTTTTTAATCTTGCCATGGACCAAAAACCTTTAGGGTACTTCCCGTTGACCTAGAACCATGAAAATTGGTGAGAAGCAAGGTCTTATAACACAAGTAAAGGGAAAAATTCGAAAACCGTAAATTTTTAGTATATTCACAGAAAAAATAATTTTCGAATCTCGCCATGGACCAAAAACCTGTAGGGTACTTTCCGTTGACCTAGAACCATGAAATTTGGCAAGAAGCAATGACTTATAGCACAAGTAAAGGGAAAAATCAGAAAACCGTAAATTTGTGGTTTATTCATACAAAATAGTACATTGTTACACTAGGGTTGGACGTAACTTATTTAGTCTCGAGACGCCAATAGTTCGAGGGACTAAATAAGTTACGTCATAATCGTTATCAAATCAGAAAATTATTATAATAATAATAATAAAATTTATTTATTCACAAAAAGATAGGGTTACAAAGTCGGTATACTTGTATTAAACCTATCAGGGTCAAAGATAATGACACCTTGCTCTAACTAAGTTTAGATTAAACTTGTGTTTAGACACAAGTCTTTAATTATTGTGCCTTATTCGTCTGGATTTGACTGATTTCTTTGCTAAAGAGTAGGAGTTTGTACGGAACCCTTGATGCGCGAGTCTAACTCGCACTTGACGTTTTATTTCTTATGACAATTGTCTATGTGAAAGAAAGAGACGACACCCCAACGTCAATTTCATCTTGAAACGCAGAGTGTCACATTTTGATAGTTTTCATTGTTTGTTTGGGCCCAGCTGGGCCCAGCGAATATTCTGCGGAATATGGAAATTTGTGTTTATAAGTTTATTTTTGTTGTGTTCAATGTTAATCGAGAGCATCATATATCATGGATTGTGCAGTTGCTGGTTGCAAAAGCCGCAGGGTAAGTCCGTCCATCGGTAAGTCGATTGACGTGTTTTGGCTAATATTAATGATAATTCCTTTGCAATATGGTGAATTGTTTTTATAAATGTGATATTGAAGCAGTTTCATAAAGTTATTAAAAGCTCATTGTCCTTATAACTCTATAGCTCATTGTCCTTATAACTCTATAGGTACTTAATTCACAAAAAAATTAGTAACAAACCATAAAATGACATCTTATGTACCATATTGATGCTACCTAGTGAAGTACTGTTGTTGTCAATAGATTACTGTCGATAAAAGTTTAATACAAAATATACACCTAGTTACTTGTACTGAGACATAACATTTACGAAATTCTTAAGTTTTGGTGGCGAAACGGTTTACCGTCATCAATAAAAAAAACCAGTGTGATTGGTACCTGTACCTATATGGACTGACTGACTTGGAATTGGATTCACTAGATGAAGGTGTTCTGAGAACAATTTCGTGAGATAAAAGTCTAATCCAATGATCGTAATGTTAGTAGAAGCTCACAACTAATAAAAATAATAAATAAAAATAAAAAATAAAAAGTTTCTTTAATCAGACATAGGTAGTCCATATTAGGTACACGATACAATACAATACAATACAAAATAAAAATTAACATATATTTTTAATAGGATTAAGCAGCCATTCAACAGAATCCCCCACCTGAGGATTCTAAAGAGTTAGGACCCTGTTGAAAGACTGCATGATGGGCGAAGTAAATTTGCTGCCTACAACCTGTAGGAGGGTGTTGGTACTGCCCCATGTTCTGCGCAGCAACGAGGCGGTTTTCTTGCGGATGATGGCATGAAAGCCATCAACCTGGGCCTCAGAAAACATCAATGAAGCGCTGCAGAAGCGCGGCAGCCCCAACAACATCCTGAAGGCGTTGTTATATTGCACACGCAGAGCGCTAAGCGATCTTTTAGTAAAGCTAACCCAAAGGCTGCCCGTATAGAACGATTGGCAGTAGGCTTTGAATAACGTGATTTTCACTTGCCTACTGCAACGAGCAAACCTTCGGGCCAACATATTACTTCGGACCGCCAACGCTCTGCGCTCTCGTTCTATATCCACCTCGTCGTCAAGGTCGTCGGTAAGGAAATGTCCCAGATACTTGAAGCTGTGAACTCTCTTTAGTTCAAGACCGTTGAGTCTCAAACTGGGGACTGAGGCTGGAACCTTACCTGCGGCCTTGAATACCAGGTATTCACTCTTCTTGCAGTTATACACAAGTCCATGTTTACTGGCGTACTCCTCACAGATGGACAAGAGCTTCCGGAGGGCGCTGATCGTTGGACACAGCAGCGCCATGTCGTCTGCATAGCTGATATTGTTCATACATACATTATCAACTGAGCAGCCGACACGTGCATTGCTGAGTCCCACGATCAGCTCGTTTACGTACAGGTTGAAGAGCTTGGGAGAGCTCAACCCACCTTGTCTCACGCCGCACTCCAACCTGTAAGTCTCCGAGAACTCGCCTGCCCATCTAACATTGTTTGTCTGATTAGCATACCAGTAATGGAAAAGACGCTGCACCTGTGTGTGCACGCCTGTCCCTGCCAGCTTTTTCCACAACAAATCGTAGGAAACCAGGTCAAAAGCCTTCGAGAGGTCGAGGAAGCATGCATACACAGGTGTGCGCCTCTGCGTATAGTATTGTACAGTGTGTTTCAGACTCAGAATCGCACTTTCAGTTGAGAGGCCCTTTCGGAAGCCGAATTGTGCATCATGAAGATTCAAATATTTATCAAGTTCTGAGTCCATCACACTGTCCAACACCTTCGCCACTACGGTAGCCAATGATATTGGTCTATAGTTACATTTGTCAGATAGGTCACCAGTCTTGTTCTTGACAATGGGCACAACAGTTGTTTTCATTAATTCTTCCGGTAAGTAGGAGTGAGTGAAGCATACACCAAACAAAACTGATAGAAGATGAGGTAACTGGGGCCCCGCAAACTTCAGGTGTTCAATGCTGAGGCCATCATGACCAGGTGACTTACCTCTTGACATTTTAAATACTTCTAATACTTATTTTTCACTTCCAGATTTCCTAAAGATCCAATTATCTAAAAAATGGAAAATAAATTTGAGAAGGCATAATTGGGAGCCCACAAAGAATTCTCGTGCATATTTCTTGTTATAGAACCGGATATGAAACAAGAATTTTACATAACGATGCTGATATTCTATTATTGTTTAATAAAAAAATACCTAACGTTAATATTTTACAATGGACCATCAAATTTTTTTTACTAAGTAGGCACTTTCCCTGCTCCTTTCTTGTAAATGCTAACCAATTATCACCATTTAATTACTTAAATACCTGTTTAAAGTAAAAACATATTATAAGGTAGACTACTAGTTACCTACTAAAAAAATAGGTAGGTAGGTAGTACCAACTGACTTGAGTTCTATAACCTAAAATAGTTGACAAAAGTTATGGATAACTTTTGTACTTGAGTGTACCCAGGCCCAATGCGTCTCGTTAGCCAAATTAAGGAGTGTTTCCCAGTGGTCAGATTGGTGGTCAGACTAGTGGTCAGATTGGTGGTCAGACTAGTCTGGCCAACGGGAATTTTTTTTCCCGTTGTTCAGATTAGCTCTTAATTTAGTAAAGTACCTACTGTTGAATACAAAAAAATACGAAAAGGTACCTATGTAAATTTCTAAATAGGTTTTATTTATAACTTGAACTGATAAAAGGTTTTTATTCGAGATTGCTACTTATCTCGCCAAGCCCTCAAAAAAAATCCCGCATCATGGATTTTTTTTGGTGAATTTTTAGGGGTTTTCTCAAAAAAGTCCGAAAGTCAGCATTTCAGCTACACACTAACCCCCACAAACGCAGTCACACCCTGTCTATTTCTATTTCTTATTCATGAGAGTTACCATGCCCTATAACCCGTTTGTGCCTGTGTGTGTGTATGTAATTCATTTTACGTTACGAGTAAGGGTTTCTGTGTTTTTTTCAGAATCGCAATAGACTTATTCAGTCAAGAGATCACATCTGCGTTCAAGATGTTGGCAAAAATGATATAGAACTTTCATTACATAACAGGCGGGAACAAGCTTGCAAAGATTTTCAACCAGTCCCAACAATTTATAAAGAGTGTGTCACAACATTAAAAGATTCCGGCTTGAACTTAACGAATAACATACCGTCTTTAAATCTATTAAAAGTACGGTGTACCGTCAAAGAAATAAAGCTGTTAAAGTTACCAAATTATTTCACGACAATCCTACTGACGACGTTGAAATACCAGCCGAATTTCGCGATTTCATTTTGGCAGATTTTGATGATCAAGGAACCCGTATAGTTGTTTTTTGTACCCCGCAATCAAAAGAATTTTAAAACAAGTGAAACATTTTTTTTGTGATGGGACATTTAAAAGCGTTTCCTTTACATCATTTTCACAGTTATATAGCATCCATGGTGATATTGGAAGCAGCATTGACTCCACTAATATTGTACCATTAATTTATGCATTGATGTCCCATAAATCGGAACAAAGCTACATCAAACTTTTTAGCATGCTTCGATCGCAATTGCCGTTTATGGAACCAAAACAATTTACTCTGGATTTTGAAATTGCTGCTTCTAACGCGTTAAGAGAAGTATACCCTGGTGCAGAAATAAAAGGTTGCTATTTTCATTTCTCCCATAACGTTTGGAAGCAAGGAAAAAAATTAAAATTGACAAAATCTAAAACCACGAAACGCATAATCGCACTTTCCGGAATTCTGCCATTACTACCGACCGCCACATTTAGTAGACGAAGGTTGGCAATATATAACTAAAGATGCTCCTGATTCGGCCAACATACAAAAATTTAAAGAATATTTTCAAAAGCAGTGGCTAGAAAAGTCCAATTTTAAGCAAACTTGGTCTGTTTTGATATTATTCAAAAGCGCGTGTATGTACCTTCTTGAAACTTTTTATGGTTATAAAGAATAACAACAAAAACCCAAAACCGTTTACAATGAATCTGTATGTCTGTACATTAAAGAGCTAGATTTTTTTTTTTTTTAAAAGAAGCAAGATTACATAAAAACTGTATATATTTTTGTAAATTTTATTATGTCACATTTAAGCACTAATCAAGGGCTACTAGTGTATGTATATTTTGAAGATGCACATTCAATAGTTTCCGAGAAACAAGATTTTGCAAAACGTTACTCCAGCAGGAAACTGAATATCTCAAAAACCCTAAGGCCCACAAATTTTATTTTTAGTCGCACATTCATACACAAATATAAGCTATCTGCCATATAAGTTAAATTTGTCTAGGTCCATTCGTTTAGAATCTTCCTGCTGGAAGAACGTTACCCCAGCAGAAAACGTATTTTGCGTTTTATTCCAAAACGGGAACATGCACAATTTTTTTTCGTGACGCACATTCACAGCGCACATACACACTAATTATTTATGTAACTCACTTCATTCTAGAAGATACTTTTCTGCTGGGGTAACGCACACCTCTACTCGTGCTAATTTTCTCTTAACGAAAAGCGAGGTTTAGACTAGCAAGTTCTTCCTGCAATTTCTTGAGCGAGTACTTGCTGCTTCGTTTACATTACGTGCAATATTTGTAGCTCAATTCGCTTTCGCAAGTGACCCGCAAGATCTTCCTTGCAAGTTCTTGCGCGATTGTTTAGATTAGCAATGACTTGCTGAGATTTCTTGGGCAAATATTCTCTGGTCCGTTTAGATTGCCTGCAATTTTTGTAGCACAAGTCGCTTTCGGAAGTCACCTGCAAGATCTCGCTTAGAAGTTCTTGCAAGACTGTTTACATTTATGAGTATACAATAACTACGTTTAAAATTAAAATACTTGCGATGCAAGAGTTCGCGGGTTCGATTTCCCGCCTCGGTTCGGAAAATGTTTATTTAAACCATCTGCACTGCAGATAAAATCGTTCTAGTTAATAGTTAAATGGTTCCGGGTGTTTTCTATAATAAAACATAATGGAAGGTACCTATCTATGTAGGTAATGTATTGTATTCAATTAAGTAGGTACCTACTTATATCAGTTATCTTGTCCTTATAACACAACCTGAAGATGCTGTGTGGATTTCCAGCATTATAATTACTTAGTAACTCATTTTCACTTAATTAGAGCAACTCTATTTTATTAATTTTATAAAGGCCTATCAAATTTTATGGCCCTTGGTGTGAGAGTTTGCTAAGTCTTCGGTCTATGCTTGAGTAACGCTTATGTCATACAAAATCGTTATACCTACTTGAGCACAGATTTAAGACGAGATTTAAGAGAGCTTTAATGCTTTAATATTTTCTAAGGTTATACGACATAGCTTAAAGCATTAGCAATCTGAAGTGGCAGTGGGCTGTCCATATCTCGAGAAGAACCGACAACCGTTGGGGTAAACGTGTTCTTGAATGGAGACCGCAACTCGGCAAACGTAGTGTAGGACGCCCTCCGACCAGGTGGGATGACGATTTGCGAAAAACTGCTGGCAGATGCTGGATGCGGTTAGCTGAAAACAGGGCGCTATGACGCTCATTATGTGAGGCCTATGTAAAGCAGTGGTGTAATATAGGCTGATAATGATGATGAAGCTTTGGCCTGCGTCTAGCAGTGGACGACTATAAAGTTGTTGAGGTGTTCATACTTTTCTATTAGCTACACAATTTCATTTCGCGCCCATACTTTTTTAACTGACATCTTGTACAAGATACAAAACTTTATTTTGCAAACAAATAAACCCAGAAGTTCTTGCTGCAATGTCAAAATAGCGTTTACACGTGTGACTTCCGACAAGTCTGTGCAAGTTGGAATACTTGCAGAAGTTAGCTTGCCAAAACAGTTTACACAGTAGTAACTGCTAGCGGAAGTCGCCTTCTGCAAAATTTATTGCAAATCTAAACTCGCAAGCCTCGCAAGCTGAAAAAATTGCAGAAGTTGCTTGCCGCGGCCGTTATTTTGCGTTTACACATATAACTTGTAGCAAGTTCCGCAAGCTGTAAAACTTGCAGAAGTTAGCTTGCCACACCTGTTTAAACAGTGGTATCAGCTTGCGGAAGTCAACTTCTCCAAGTTTTATTGCTAGTCTAAACCTCGCTAAAGGCAAGAGCAAAATCTACATTTCTGATGACAGCTGTCAAAACAAACTGTTATATCTCGGAAACAAGGTACTTGTGCCTTGTGCTCGACTTCCAGTTCTTGGATCAAATGACACCGTAATAGATACAATTTGACTATTTGTTAATAATTTATATTTATTTTCTTTGAGAAAAGGGTTTGACACATAGACAACAATGTAATCCTATAAAATTATTATAAATTATGCTGAATAATTCACACAGCATTATCTATTATTATCATCATGATCATCAGCCTATACTAGTCCACAGCTGGACATAGGCCTCCCCTAATGAGCGCCATAGCGCCCTGTCTTCAGCTTGCCTCCAGCATCTGCCAGCAGTCTTTCGCAAATCGTCATCCCACCTGGTCGGAGGGCGTCCTACACTACGTTTGCCGAGTCGCGGTCTCCACTCAAGAACACGTTTACCCCAGCAGCGGTTGTCGGTTCTTCTTGAGATATGGCCAGCCCACTGCCACTGCAGCCTGCTAATCCTTTGAGCTATGTCGATAACCTTACCTTGGTGCCGTCAATGTATTATTATATCGGAATCCAATAATTGCGGCTGGTGGTCATTTTTATAGTTCCTATCGTTCCGCCCATCAAGGGAAATAATGGAGGGAACGACACCACACACACACACACACACATAAATAAGTCCAGGGTCAAGAACAGTAAAAACCACTAAATTATTCCCAAAATTTATTGCTAGAATCTATTATCTAAAAATACAAAAATCAATTTGGTAATGAACACGCCCCTGATTTTTAAGAAACAACAACCTATACGTTTTATATTAAATTTTAAATGCTTTTGCAAAGCACTAAAAATCCGTCTAACTGTAGATAAAACAGTTCTCACTACAATCTAACAATTGAGTGTGTCACAATTTATTGCTCTAAGCTACAAAACAAAGACTTATTCGAGATAATGCGGCATAGCCAGCACGCTGCTGGTCCGCGAAGACTTTGGTATACCTAATGGTCACTACTTGCTGTGCTGTGGCGTCCCGGCGCCCCGGCGCCCCGCGGCGCTGCGGGGGCCGGCGCTGCCGCCCCTGTGGTGCGCACTACTTGGCGGGCGCGAAGCCGATGCGCTTGTTGGCGACGTCGAACTCCGTGTAGTACCGGCCGATGAACACGTCTCCCAGGATCCACAGCGGGCCCAGCGGCGCCGGCACGTCCAGACCCATGAAGCCCGACAGGCACACCGTCTTGCCGAACTGAGAGATCTGCAACATTACATTACAACTTTCTTACCTATGTGTGTCGACGACCAACCTTCAGTCTTAGTCTTGCAGTCCACACCACACCGAGCTTGTACCTATGTGTGTCGACGACCAACCTTCAGTCTTAGTCTTGCAGTCCACACCACACCGAGCTTGTACCTATGTGTGTCGACGACCAACCTTCAGTCTTAGTCTTGCAGTCCACACCACACCGAGCTTGTACCTATGTGTGTCGACGACCAACCTTCAGTCTTAGTCTTGCAGTCCACACCACACCGAGCTTGTACCTATGTGTGTCGACGACCAACCTTCAGTCTTAGTCTTGCAGTCCACACCACACCGAGCTTGTACCTATGTGTGTCGACGACCAACCTTCAGTCTTAGTCTTGCAGTCCACACCACACCGAGCTTGTACCTATGTGTGTCGACGACCAACCTTCAGTCTCAGTCTTGCAGTCCACACCAACCTATGTGTGTCAACGACCAACCTTCAGTCTTAGTCTTGCAGTCCACACCACACCGAGCTTGTACCTATGTGTGTCGACGACCAACCTTCAGTCTCAGTCTTGCAGTCCACACCACACCGAGCTTGTACCTATGTGTGTCGACGACCAACCTTCAGTCTCAGTCTTGCAGTCCACACCACACCGAGCTTGTACCTATGTGTGTCGACGACCAACCTTCAGTCTCAGTCTTGCAGTCCACACCACACCGAGCTTGTACCTATGTGTGTCGACGACCAACCTTCAGTCTCAGTCTTGCAGTCCACACCACACCGAGCTTTCTTACCTATGTGTGTCGACGACCAACCTTCAGTCTCAGTCTTGCAGTCCACACCACACCGAGCTTTCTTACCTATGTGTGTCGACGACCAACCTTCAGTCTCAGTCTTGCAGTCCACACCACACCGAGCTTTCTTACCTATGTGTGTCGACGACCAACCTTCAGTCTCAGTCTTGCAGTCCACACCACACCGAGCTTGTACCTATGTGTGTCGACGACCAACCTTCAGTCTCAGTCTTGCAGTCCACGCCACACCGAGCTTTCGAGGACTCTACCCCCCAATCATCATCATCATAATGATCATCAGCCTACACCAGTCCACTGCTGGACATAGGCCTCCCCTAATGAGCGCCATAGCGCCCTGTCTTCAGCTTGCCTCCAGCATCTGCCAGCAGTCTTTCGCAAATCGTCATCCCACCTGGTCGAAGGGCGTCATACACTACGTTTGCCGAGCCGCGGTCTCCACTCAAGAACACGTTTACCCCAGCGGTTGTCGGTTCTTCTTGAAATATGGCCAGCCCACTGCCACTTCAGCTTGCTAATCCTTTGAGCTATGTCGATAACCTTGGTTCTCTGTCGGATGTATTCGTTGCGAATCCTATCCTTCAGAGAAACTCCGAGCATAGCTCTCTCCATAGCTCGCTGGGCGACTTTAAACTCCCCAATAAAGAATGCTAAAGAATACACGCAGCAGTATCGAGCGATAACTGGATTTACTTACTACAATACCTACACTGCCAATTACATAGATAGATATGTTTTATAGAAAATACCCAAGACACCAGGATCAAATATCTGCAGATCGTACAAATACTTGTCCCGAGGGAATCGTGTCCGTGATGGTAGCGTACACATAACCGAATTCACGTTTGTTGTTATGCCTAATATATAGAGTGTATATAGAGTATAACTAGTGCAAAAGTAAAATAAATAGCGCCTCCTTGGTTTAAGAAATAATGACCATTGTTTGTGGGTACGCCAGCATAACGTTATGCTAGCGTACACACGACCGTTCTCAAAAACGGCTTATACTATAGCAACAAAATTTATACACAATTTTAGAGTATAAATATCGTTTCAGCTATGCAAAATTTCATAATGATTGCTCTCATAGGAACAGAGATATGGAACAAGACTATAAAATAACACCTGAGCTGGCGTTATGCTAGCGTACCCATTAAAAACCGAAATAGTTCCTATAGAAAACGAGGTTCTCTTAATGTAAATGTTATATTTATAAATAGAGTGTGAAATCCTCTTTCTCCCAGTAGTCATACTTTATGCAAATTCGTAATCAAACACTATAAAAAGTTGATGTAACAGGAAGAGCGAAAACTGTAGGTAAATATTCATAAGTTTAGGTTATGATAGGACTGGCATACTTTGTAAAGTAAAAGTCCTTAACAATAAATTAGATTAAAAAAAAAAAAAAAAAACTCTAAAATGAGCGCGAGTGACGGAGCACTGCTGCCCCGACCATGACGACGCATTATCTCTATCTCTTTCACTTCCATGGATAATTCACATGCATCTTTCTCTATCTTTCATTGTGACCAATACCTACATTGCTTACTGCTCAGAGTCCAAACAAGATCTAGGAATAACGATATGCAATTCCATTCGTACAACTAATCAAAGAATCTCATCCGAAAATATAGGTATGTAGGTAAGTAGATGTAGTTAAAAATAAAAATCGAAGATTATGTATATTAGTGATTATGATTTAGATTATGTATATTAGTGTATATTATACACTCTATATATTAGGCATAACAACAAACGTGAATTCGGTTATGTGTACGCTACCATCACGGACACAGGGAATCGTACCAACAACCACCTAAATCGCAGGCGGACCTTCGCCCGTCACAACACGCCACACCGTGTGAATCTGAGTGGACGACCGCTGCGGCACGATCGCAGGTTTTCATAAAAAAATGTAAAATACAAAATATATGTAGCTTATTAGGATTGGTGGCGCAGTGGGCAAAGAGCCGCCTGTGATGTTTGAGATTGCGTGTTCGATTCCCGCGGTGGGACCATTGTTGTATTACCTACAGGCATTTGTTCCTGTGTTTCTTGGATTAAATATTGTGAAGGGTATAAGTTTAAGTAAAGTGCATGCGAAGCTGCGGACTAATGCTACTCGTAGTAATTCAGTAAAGTGCATGCGAAGCTGCGGACTAATGCTACTCGTAGTAATTCAGTAAAGTGCATGCGAAGCTGCGGACTAATGCTACTCGTAGTAATTCAGTAAAGTGCATGCGAAGCTGCGGACTAATGCTACTCGTAGTAATTCAGTAAAGTGCATGCGAAGCTGCGGACTAATGCTACTCGTAGTAATTCAGTAAAGTGCATGCGAAGCTGCGGACTAATTGTATTGTATTGTATTCATTTATTTCAGATAATTAAACAATCCATATTACACATACTTAAGTAAACAAAATTACATTAACTTCGAAATTCCACTGTCAGTTATAATAATAAATAAGATTCGATAAATTAGGTACCTATAGGAAATTCATATTGTTAGAAAAATAAAATTAGATCTGATCTCATCATTCATCATCATAAAAAATCAATATTAAAATTAAAACCATCATTAAAATCAAAATAATAATAAATAATAATGAGAATAAATTAGATTAAATTACATTAAATTTGATGAAAATACATTAAATTACATAAGATTAAATTAAATTACCCACGATTAATATCCACTCACGCATCATACCTACAGAATGGTGCAACACGCTTTACAAAATGTGTCCATATAGGAAACAGACAGTGCTTCGCCACAGTTTTCAGGATGCTGTTGTCCCCCCTCAGCAGGCCCTCGTCCTGCTCATCAGAGATGCTGTTTTCTTCCGAATGATGGCATGGAAACCATCAGTTCGATACTGAGCAAACATCTCTGAGGCGCTACAACAACGAGGGAGTCTCAGCAGCATCCTAAAAGTATTATTATACTGGACACGTAGGGCGTCCAACGATTGTTTGGTGTAGCTAACCCATAGATTACCCGTGTACAGGCTCTGACACGTAGGGCGTCCAACGATTGTTTGGTGTAGCTAACCCATAGATTACCCGTGTACAGGCTCTGACACGTAGGGCGTCCAACGATTGTTTGGTGTAGCTAACCCATAGATTACCCGTGTACAGGCTCTGACAGTAAGCTTTAAATAGCGTTACTTTCACTTCGTCAGAGCAACGGGCAAATCTACGGGCCAACATGTTGCCTCGAACCGCCAACGCCCTACGTTCCCTTTCTATGTCTACATTATCCTTGAGACTTGACTAATGCTACTCGTAGTAATTCAATAACTGAATTACAATGTGATGCCATGTTTTGTTATGTTCTTTATATCCAAGCAATTTGTTTAAAACAGATATCTTTAACTGATAATACAAAACTTAAATACGCGCAACACGTGTATCCTGATAAGATAACAGATGAGCTAATTGTTAGAATATTAAAATGTCCATAAGGAAGGTGCAGAGATAGTAGTGCTACGAATGCGCGGAATGTAGCGCTGGCAATGATAACGAAACGGTCATTGCAATGTAGCGCTGGCAATGATAACGAAACGGTCATTGGAATGTAGCGCTGGCAATGATAACTAAACGGTCATTGGAATGTAGCGCTGGCAATGATAACTAAACGGTCATTGGAATGTAGCGCTGGCAATGATAACTAAACGGTCATTGGAATGTAGCGCTGACAATGATAACTAAACGGTCATTGCAATGTAGCGCTGGCAATGATAACTAAACGGTCATTGGAATGTAGCGCTGGCAATGATAACTAAACGGTCATTGCAATGTAGCGCTGGCAATGATAACTAAACGGTCATTGGAACCCTATATCTGCATTTAACTCTATAGGACGGGGTATATGATAATGGATGTTAGAGCAGCAGCCGGCTGACACGTGCGCCCGGCTCGCAGCTGATTTTGGGGCCCATTTTGGTTCATGAACCTGATGTTGTTAGATTTAGTGTACCGTCCTGGTAGTGTAGGTACTAGAGTGTAGTGTACCGTCCTGGTAGTGTAGGTACTAGAGTGTAGTGTACCGGGTACTAGAGTGTAGTGTACCGTCCTGGTAGTGTAGGTACTAGAGTGTAGTGTACCGGGTACTAGAGTGTAGTGTACCGGGTACTAGAGTGTAGTGTACCGGGTACTAGAGTGTAGTGTACCGGGTACTAGAGTGTAGTGTACCGGGTACTAGAGTGTAGTGTACTGACCCGCAGCACGTAGTCCTGCGCGTGCAGCGTGAAGGTGGTGCCGCCGATGAGGAAGTCCACCGGCGGCAGGCGCGGCAGCAGACTGCAGTCGAACACGTACTGGCCGGCCACCAGCGCGGTGGCGCCCAGCGCCGCGTTCAGCGCGTGCACCTCTGCCGTGGGCCCGCCGATCAGCGACGTGCCCGTGTCCGCGATGGCCTGGCAACCCTGCACACACGACACACTCAGCACACACGACACACTCAGCACACACTACACACGGTTACCATTCACGATCCTCTTTACTTCTTTACTCAAACTAAAGCCCTGTCGACGCCTCCATCAATTGCTATTAAATAAAATAATTAATTTGGCGGATTTATTTCATCATCATCAGCCTATACCAGTCCACAGCTGGACATAGGCCTCCCCTAATGAGCGCCATAGCGCCCTGTCTTCATGGTATATCGGTAAGTAATGAAACGTCTGTCTTGCTCGATAGCCAGTTTATTACTAAAGAGTTACAGGTACCCCCAATAGTTATATAAGTACATACAGCACATCCCTCTAACATTAATTTGGAAACCTGTAACAAGGTAAAGGTTCCACATACAGTGGTGGTCATATAATAATTAGAAACACTTCATATGAATTATGAAAGTTTGAAGTCCACGTCATTCATTCTTGAAAAATTTATAAATTCAATTTTTAATAATCATGCAACAATATAGCCACTCAATTTAGAATACTCATAGAATACATTAAAAAAACAAAACTATCTAAACTTCATCATAAAAAGAGTTTAAAGCATACATAGCTTATATTCTGTTACTGGCCTCTTGGACGCCTAATTAGAAACACTTTAGAAAAGCATCCACAACACATTCCACTTTTGAATTTCTTAGCTATTTTCTATCGTTTTGGCGGCAATTGACCAACAAACTGAAAATCCGTTTACAATTTTTTGTTCAAAATGTGCAAAAATACCACCGATGCGAAAGGAATAAAATTCCTGTAGTAATTAACGGGTTGTTGTACATTTGCCACAAAGTATATTCGTCACATTTTTATTAACTCCATACATTGAAAGTATATTCGTCACATTTTTGTAAACTCCATACATTGAAAGCAAATTCGTCACATGCATAAAAAATATGTGTAAATTCGTCATAGGTAAGTAAAGTTCATCATAAAGTAGGGTTAGCAAGTAAAGTGAATGGTGTTTAGCGCTCGTAATGAATCAAAGGTTATTGATGGCTTTTTTGGCCTATTGCCAAAATTAATTATGAATTAACAGGCTATACTACGAATAAATAATAAGTCAGGAAATCTAACTGCTTTCAAAAAATGACCCAATCAAAGTCGTGTCCAAGTAGGCGGGGCTTAAAAGTCGTGTCCAACGCGTCATCAGTCTGTCATTTTTCTTGTTTGCGAGCACACGTGTAATCTGCGTAATTTTTCGTTATAATTTGTGAACTAGCTGTGAATTATCTCTAATATCAATCATATATTTTTTTTCTTGATGAAATATAAATGTAAATCGACAAACTTTAGATATTTTTATAAAAGTAATTTAGGTTTTTATTTTCTTTTAGATTCCCTGCTGATCCTTTTCGGCTAAATAAGTGGATAAATGCAGTTAGGTTAGAAAGACAAGAGAATGACTGGATGCCAGTGAAAACCAGCAGAGTATGTTCCGTTAATTTTGACGAAAATGATTTTTATAAAACATTAAAAGGATATACTATGTTACACAAAACTGCATGACCAGTTTGCACAGTAAGTTTCTACTGTAAAATTATTAGAATAATTGTTATATAAAAACAATTTAAAAATTAAATAAAAAAATTAGAGTGAATTTTTTTTTCTTCATAATTATGATTTGTCCTCAAGAAAGATCTTTAAAAGATACTATGGAAAAAGAAAAAATAAACAATAATAAACAACTACAGTTGGTGAGTAATGTCATCAAATCATCATCATCATCCTAAATCAGTCCACTGCTGGACATAGGCCTCCATAATGAGGGCCATAGCGCCTTGTCTTCAGCTTGCCGCATCTAGCATCTGCCAGTAGTATTTCGCAAATCGTCATCCCACCTGGTCGGAGGGCGTCCTACACTACGTTTGCCGAGTCGCGGTCTCCACTCAAGAACACGATTACCCCAGCGACCATTTACGCGATATTGTTCTGTGGTCATGACGTCAGTTGAAACTGAGACCTGAAAAAATGCGCTGATGTTGCTGATGACAGTTCATACTTATCAGTCTGCAGTTAGATCAATTGTTCCAATTGTAAATACTAATTCTAATTTATTTCTTAATTTGATTTTAATTTTCTTTGTTAATAAAGCGTATAAAGATTTACTTATTAGTTTGCTACACAGCCGTATGACAAATTTCACGGTGTATAGGCTGACACGGCAATAAGATTAAAAATAACTGAAACATTGAAAGATTTTTCCACTGTTTTTGCCTGCCTATCTCAATAATACATTTTAAGGTATTTTGTAATATAGTACCTATCTAGTAATATTGTAATAAAAAAAAACATGTTAAAATAAAAAACGTTATACCTACCTTTCGTTTTATTATTTAATTGGTTCGATCCACTTATTGCATACATCGTCCACGCCGATATGACGCAACTGTCATGGCAGACATTGCAGCATGCGCGCGAACCAATCACTGCTTTCGTTCAGCAAGCGCCGAACCAATCCCTGTTTACCTTCGATTTTAAACCAATCACCAAACATGCCTTTTTGTAACTTTGGATGTGATTCGTTATTTGGATCATACGTCGTTTTGGTTTGAAGTAGAACCACTTTTGGT
Organism: Eupithecia vulgata; assembly: GCA_946478455.1. Classification (NCBI taxonomy): domain Eukaryota; kingdom Metazoa; phylum Arthropoda; class Insecta; order Lepidoptera; family Geometridae; genus Eupithecia; species Eupithecia vulgata. Next base: position 475,844 of record OX297869.1, on the reverse strand, counting down.
TTGGCATTTGTTTTGAATTAGACTTCCTCGTGCTGCCCATTCTTCATTGCTCTCGCCTTCGGACTTTATCGCCTCATAGAACTTCGCCCTGTCGACGAATGTTGACCTTTTTGGCGTGAAATGTTTGTTGAGTACAATCACTAGCTCCTTATAGGTAGATCCATCGAGATTCTTCGGGTGAACGAGGTTCCGAAGCAGACGGTACGAGTCATCCGACACATGCGTTATCAACACAGCGCTTTGTTTTTCTTCGCCGATGCCGTTCAACTTTGTAAATTGCGTCAATTTACCGTAAAACACTTCCCATTCGTGTAATTTGTAATCGAATACGCCTAAGTTACCGAGAAAACTCGTCATTTTTATCTATTCGCGGGTAGACAGTGACCTCGTCGTCAAATGGTATATCGGTAAGTAATGAAACGTCCGTCTTGCTCGATACTCGATAGCCAGTTTATTACCAAAGAGTTACAGGTACCCCCAATAGTTATATAAGTACATACAGCTCACTTCAGCTTGCCACATCCAGCATCTGCCAGCAGTCTTTCGCAAATCGTCATCCCACCTGGTCGGAGGGCGCCCTACACTACGTTTGCCGAGTCGCGGTCTCCACTCAAGAACATGTTTACCCCAGCGGTTGTCGGTTCTTTTCTCGACATATGGCCAGCCCATTGCCACTTCAGCTTGATTATGCTTTTAGCTATGTCGATAACCTTAGCTCTCTGTCGGATGTATTCCTTGCGAATCCTATCCTTCAGAGAAACTCCGAGCATGGCTCTCTCCATAGCTCGCTGGGCGACTTTAAACTGGACCAGCCCTACCGTGAGTGTCCACGTCTCAGCTCCGTAGGTCATCATGACGGGTAGGACGCACTGATTGAAAACTTTCGGTTTCAACATTGCGGTATGGATGACGAGAAGACTCGACGTAGTTTCCCAAACGCTGCCCAACCTAGCTGGATCCTCCTCCTGGCCTTCTTCTCGAAATTGTTTTTACCCAACTGCAGAATGTGCCCAAGGTAAGTGTACTCGAAAACAATTTCGAGAAGGTACGACGACCGCTCCCGGATCAATGTGGCCATTGATCATGACCTTGGTTTTATCCAAGTTCATGCCAAGACCGATGCGTCGTGAGGCTGAAGCCAGGCTGTCTAGCATCCGGTTAAGCTCCTTCAGGGACTCCGCCATTAAGACTATGTCATCAGCGAATCGCAGGTGTGAGATGTAATCGCCGTTTATGTTGATGCCCTTTACTTTCCAGTCCACCGTCTTAAACACATCTTCCAACGCGCTTGTGAACAGTTTCGGGGATATAACATTCCCTGTCTCACACCTCTGTATAATCTGCCTCACTGTGTGTATGTGGTCTATGGTGCCATATCCTCCACGAAACCCGGCCTGTTCCGGTGGCTGGAATTTGTCGAGTCTTCTGGGGAGACGATTCGTGACCACTCATGAGAAAAGCTTTTAGACGTGGCTCAGGAGTGTGATGGGTCTGTACTTTTTAAGAAGGGTTTTATCTCCCTTCTTAAAAAAGAGCACCACCAGGCTCCCGCTCCACGCCTTAGGAGTTCTCCCACTGTGAAGAACGGTGTTAAACATGTTTTGAAGCTCCTGCAAAACAGGGGCTCCTTTTGCCTTCAGAAGCTCTAAAGTAATGCCGTCTTCACCGGGGGCTTTTCCATTTTTAAGCCGCCTCAGAGCCATCACGATCTCGTCTTGACTGATGTCTCGCAGTTCGTCGGTGTCGTAGCGTGTCAGGGTGGCTCTGGAATCATGGTCATCCCGTTGGGCTTGAGGGGCATGTGCAGCGTATAAACGGCCATAGAAATCCTCTATCTCAGCAGAGATCTCCGGCTTCGATAATACGGTCCTTTGATCCCCGAGAAGCTGCTGGAACTTCTCGATGCCCACCACGATTTGGATTGGGTTAGGTCGGAGCGTGGACTTCATAAGACGGTTTCTTTCAGGCTTCAAGTTGATATTCAGAGAGCCTCGGAAAAGTCGGTGATCAGATCCGTGTTGAACCTGTTGATCACTGAGACATCTCTGAATATGTGCTTGCTATCCGTCATGATGAAGTCGATCTCATTTTTAGTCAAAGTGTCGGGCCTTCGCCATGTCCACTTCCTTTCAGGCTGCATCTTAAAGAAGGAGTTCATTAAAAACTAACAAGCATTTAAAGTTAACAAGCATTTGCCCCCTGTGATTCCTAACTCCATAACCATGCGGGCCTATTCGGGATTCGTTGCTGTTCTGGGTTCCCACCTTGCCGTGCTTCAGGGAACAACTAGCAAAGATACTCACCCGCCCACTGCAGAAGTCAAAAATAGACTAAAACTTTACTCGGAAAAAAAACACCAAAAACTATGGGAGCGTCGAACAGACTGCAAATACACTAAATCAATATTCCCTAGCAAAGATGGGAAGACAACAAAACGATGCTCAAGGTGAGCCGTGAGGACTTAAGAACAATGGTGGGCATCATCACAGGTCACTGCAAACTGAACCATCTCTTTAAGACTGGAGCCACAAACAGCAGCCTGTGCCGTGGCTGCTTCCAGGAAGAAGAAACTGTGGAACACGGAGGAGGCCAGACAGAAAACGGGATTGAAGAGTCTCATCGATGAGACTTGATATCTCGAGATATCAAATCCAATCACACCCACAGAACAACTGAAACGAAGCTGTCAATCACCAAGAGTCCTGGTCCGGTACTTCATGGAGCTGGGCTGGTTAGGGCCTGGTTAGGCAGGAGGACAATGCACAATACACTCCCATGAAGGGCCAGAGAAGAGTGCCGTAAGCAACAGTGGCGTTACTCGTGGACTAAGCAGGGCCGTATTTTTGTAAGGCAGAGCGATGGCAAACCGGTCCATCGCATACGCTCGGAGTCCGACATTGCCCGGTTTTTTGGAGCAGTATCAGTCTGAGCCCACACTTAGAACAATGTCCAACAGTACCGATCTCTTTTTCTGATTTTATGAAATGTTATCATGCCTTAATTATAAGCTTCACTACCCGGTTATGTTTAAAGCTATTCTATGTAGAATTCAGCCTACAACCTACCGTGAAAAGTGATGCAGTTATGTTGCACTACCTTTTGTTCACATCATCTAGTATTACGAGTATGTCATTGTGTAAATGCCAACATTATGAAAAAAGCCTCTTATTTTATATTCTATATAAATTGTATTGTTTACATTACATGTTTAAGATAAATGTTATGCTTAAATTAAATAACAACACTAAATTAAATTTACTAAAATGCCAATATACCTTAAAACAAGGAAGAAAATTTCCAATTATATTTATACATAAGTTTTACAACATTTATAATTTTTGTTACAAACGTAGATATTTACATTTTAAAATTATTCTTGCATGTCGAAATCATATTCATAGTCATATTTATGTGTTACTACCGTTTCAATTATTTACACATATTTATACATTGATAGGATCATTAAACATTAAAAATGATTAGGACAAATTTCAAAGTTGGACTCTACAATGCGGGTTCGCTCGGTACAGACCACGATAATTTTGTTGCTAATATGTTAAGAGACGAAGTGGATATTATGTGTATCAACGAAACGTGGTTGAGAGCAGGAGAGGAAGGTCGTGCGCCTACTGTCCCGCAGTACCGGCTACGGCACACGCCACGCCCCGCCCATGTTCGCGGCGGGCGCGGCGGTGGTGTGGGTTTTTACATTAAACGTGGTATTAACGTCCGTTACTGTACCCCGCCTGAAAACCCGTTGGTTGAGCAAATGTGGTTCAAAACTAAAATAAATTCGAACATACTTGCGGTTGGCACGGCATATCGACCACCATGGCTGGATGTTACCGTTTTTCTGGACGCTATATTAGATTCTGTGGCTTATTTTGCAGACTTCGATTACAGTCCGACCAAAAAGAGTAGAAAATAAATGAGGGCGCCACTAATTATTACATGTTTTACATGGTATCACCATATACTACGGCAGAACGTATTGATACTTGATATTGTTAAAACATGCAGTTTTTGTTTTACTATTATGCTCATCACATAAATGTTTGTCCTGGATATGAATCAAACCCACTATATTTTATTATACAAACATTATAGTAATTAAATCTTTTGTAGACCAAGAGCGTTTGTCCATCGCGCCAATACCCAGACGTTAAACGATCGATACCAATTTTATTTTATAGTATCCTAGGTACCTAGGTACTTCGGCAACGTCAACTAGTTGGACGAACGCTCTAAGCTGTGAGGTGTGTGAATGGGAATTTATGAATCATTTTGGGTTTCTAGTCTTGTGCCATCAAAAACATTTTATAAGAGCAATGATGTCCAAACTAGTCCTATGACACTACCTACCTAGAAAGAAAGCAAGAATATTTTGTATACTCAGAGGGGGATAAACACAGTAAAAGACAATTTTGTTGAATAATAATATTCTAAATCATACATCAATCTAGTGATTCAATCAAAGTACAGATTTTCAACACCAGACATCGATTCTTCATCAGAATGTTGTGGTAGAACACAATTAGAAGTCCCTGCCATAATTATCATCATTTTCATCTTCACTCTCCGATTCCTCGCTTGAGCTTTCAGATTTTCCTGCAATAAAACGAGTATCAAAAATAATTGGTTGCACTACAAAATAAAATACTATTCAATGAGACAAAGATAAACAATGATTAATTAGTATGAATTACATGGATTTTGGATGGATTTACAAGATTCTTTTAATAAATTATAACAGTTTACTTCCAGTGCTATTCTTTTTAACCAGCTACTTACCGGTCAAATCTGCTGTTCATTTATAAACGTCTTCTAAATCAGTCAGCAGCTTCCCGGCTTGGTACTCGGTCAAACATCTCTTATACACTTTGTAAATAATGTCACGAGCCCCACTGCGTATAGTTTTATTCATTTTGCTAATATTTGGCGATTTATGCGATAAATTTGCTTTCATGGAAGTAATAACCAACAGAACAAACAAACATAAACAAAGAACTCGACTCGACCGAAAATGACATTGTTTGGAGTGTTGCCGCTAGCGGAAAATTATTCTGGTTAGTCCAACAAATAAAAACAGCAAGATTTCAAAAAAAATTACGTGTTTTCTAAATTTTGTATAAGTAAATACTTACTATTCTATTGATATGAAAATAAAATTTCATAGGTACATAAATACCTGTAGTGACACAGATTATTGAATAGTACTCGTGCCAAACGCGGATTGCTATTCTGCATTTTCACTAGCTAAAGCGAGACTAACCAGTCACTTCATAAAGCTCCCTCAGAACACACATATCCTAAATAAGAGGATTATAGACTATCGGCAAATGTAAATTAATGTACTTGTGTCCTGTGTAAAGAATATACCCAGTTAAAATAATAAACTCTTTTAATCACAACCAACCCACAAAATTGGTGACCCCGACGTGATCTTATTAGTACTGTGGGTTGTGTTTATAAGTGAAAAATATGAGGAATGGAGTGACTCCCTCCCGATGAAATCCACGCCTCGGGAGGTTAAAAGAAGAGCAGCCAACAACGAAGAGCAGCCAACAACGAAGAGCAGCCAACAATGAAGAGCAGCCAACATGATGATGAAGATGACGCAACATCTTTACAAAGACGCCACGCGGTATGGAATGTGCAGCAGGTGACGTCAGCAGACCCCTACCAACTTTAGAAGCCCTATGGAGGAGCCCGTCGGCGTTAGAAGAAATTTTGGCAACGCATGACCGGGAAGTTGTCCACCCGCGGTCCAGCCAAAATTCACACATCATGGTTTAGCGGCAGATGAAAGTTTATGGGACCAGCACATCTGAGGTATACTCAATCCTATAGAAAATGGTGTTTATACCTGCAGATTCACTCATTTATTGCCTGGTTGGAGTATGTACCTACGCTCACCAGAGGATCAGTGTTGGAATTTGGAGAAATGGCTCATTCCCACTGCTACGAGTGACTGGCAATCTAATATGTATATTCCTGCGCTACATAGAGACCATTATCGAAAAAGACGGTGATTATTGAGAAGGTGCTGTTGTGTAGGACTGCACGAGGCGTATGATTAGTATGCGTGCATAGTGTTTTTCAAAAATTTTATTCAGTTAAAAAAATATTTTTTTGAGTCAGTGTTATTAATTCTAGAATTTTGTCGCGTATACCTAAATGTTAGACGGTACGGTAACTTGAGAGCCTCACTCACACATTGTAATGTAGCGAGCTATTTGCAGCGTTAGCGAAAATGCAATTGTTAATGTACGAGGTTATGTCTAATTATGCAGCTCGATAATTCATTTTATTATTTTGATTTATTTTTAGAATATTTGTTTGAGTAAAATCTAAAAAAGTTAATTTTTGTTACTTATACCTATTGTGGATTTAGGTCAATTTTTTTGTGTAGTTATGCGGACATTAGTACTTGTAGACCATTATATATGTACTTTGTAAAGTAATATTTTGATTAACAGTTTTATTGGAAATAATTTATAGAGATAAAAATTTTAATACCTATAGACATCAATTTTTTTCAAATAGCATATTTTTGTTTACATTTTTACAGTTTAATTTTATTCACATTGTTTACTTTTATACAGCTTTATTAAAAGATTAAATGTATTTTAAAAAGTTTTAGAAATCAAGTATGTAATTTTGCAGGCTGACTGTACTTTTAGTGTTCATTCAAATAAACTTTGATTGTATTGTACTCACCTACTTAGGATTGCGACTTCGTAACACGATCGCATAGTTGTTGTCGGCATATTTGTGTATGAAGCTCATAGCCTTGTGTAGCTTATTAGATATTTTGAAATGTAAAGTTTTAACCTTGATAATTAACCTATTTAGATGAAAAATTTTATTTATAAAAATTTTGAAAAAAGAGGAGGATTGATGTAGTGACACAGATTATTGAATAGTACTCGTGCCAAACGCGGATTGCTATTCTGCATTTTCACTAGCTAAAGCGAGACTAACCAGTCACTTCTTATAGCTCCCTCAGAACAGAACACACATATCCTAAATAAGAGGATTATAGACTATCGGCAAATGTAAATTAATGTACTTGTGTCCTGTGTAAAGAATATACCCAGTTAAAATAATAAACTCTTTTAATCACAACCAACCCACAAAATACCTACCTATTATATTTTTTTGTTTTATCATTGGGTGGTTGAAAATTGTATATTATTATCTCAACAAAACGTTTTGAATGTTTCAATTTTGTAATTAAAAGTTAGATTTTTTATGTGTCTTAGCTAAAGACGTGCATATAATTTTGCAAAGAAAAGCTAAGTCAGGCGACAAATTCACTATGGCGGAAACACTGGCCTTTCATAAAGAGTTGCCAGCTTACACTAAATTTTAGTTCCTCGATAATTAATTTCTACTCTTTGTGGTCGGACTGTACATCATCTTAACTGGGGACTTTAATATTAATATGTTAAACACTACTGACACAAAGTACCAAACATTTAAAACCTTTCTAGCCAGCACAGGGCTGACTCAGTTGATTAATACTCCTACTCATTTTACTGATAGTAGTCAAACTCTAATTGATTTAATATGTACAAATGCCAAAACCCGTGGCATATCTGTCACACCTACGGGTATTAATGGTCATGCGTTTATATCTTGTGAATTCAATATGAAAAAGCAAAAAATTATACTAAAAATTGTAACTTTTAGACCTCTACGAGACATTTCTATAGAGCTATTTAACAATGATCTTGATAACATTAGATGGGATATTATAAAATCTCGAGATAACATCAATGACATGGTCAAAGATTTTACGGATGTCATTTTGCTTTTATATGACTTGCATGCCCCAATAAAGTCAAAAACTATCAAAAGTCTACCCAGCCCTTGGATAACTGAGAACGTCAAATTAATGATGCGTCTACGCAATGAAGCTCTATCCCAATATCATAGCACGAAATTGGATACTCACCGAGAATATTATAAAAACTTAAAGAAAATGGTTACATTTGCTATAGATAGCGAAAAGAAAGCTTTTTTTAAGAAACATATTAATAGTTACATCAATGATTCCAAAACTTTATGGAAAACACTAAAATCAAAAGTCTTGCCTTCTAAGTCCACTGAGCTTCCCAATCATTTTGTTAGTCCAGATGAAATAAATTTACACTTCTTAAGTATTCCTGATTCCTCTTCTGTTTCTATTTCTAATCTATCCTTTTATGAATTTAACAGTTTTGGTTCTAATACCTTTTCCTTGCAACCAGTTACTACGGATGTAATCTCAAAATGTTTACGAGACATCAAAACCAACGCGTTAGGCAGCGACTTGATATCTATAGATATGATCAAAATGACATTGACTCATAGCTTAGAAACGATCACCGCTATTGTAAACAAATCTATACAAACTTACACCTTTCCCCTTTCGTGGAAAACAGCGATCGTTAAACCTATTCCTAAGGTTCCTAATCCCATTAACATTAAAGATCTGCGCCCTATTAGTTTATTGTCATGTTTATCAAAAGTGTTAGAGAAAGTTGTGTGTCTCCAAATGACCGAATATGTAGATAAAAACATTTTACTCCCGGATGTTCAATCTGGGTTTCGCAAAGGACGTAGCACAAATACAGCATTACTGGATGTTACTGATAATATTTTAGCGGCACAGGATTCTGGATTGGCAACGTTTCTTGTTTTGCTGGACTTCTCACGCGCTTTCGACTCGATTAGTATACCTCTTTTACTATCCAAATTAAAGTTTTACGGTTTTGAATCAAACACAATAAGATGGTTTGACTCATATTTAAGCAACCGGAGGCAGCTGGTAGCGTTGCAAAAAGCCAATGGTTCAACTGTTCAGTCTCAAGAACTACCTGTAAATCGCGGTGTCCCTCAGGGTTCGATCTTGGGTCCTATTTTGTTTATTTTGTACAGTGCTAATGTGGTAAACTGTTTGCGTCACTGCAAATTACATATATACGCAGATGACATACAACTGTACATCTCTAGTCGACCGGAAGATTCACGTTGCACAGTGCAAAAGCTAAATGATGATCTAGATAGAGTGTACCAATGGGCGAAATGTAACTCTCTGCTTTTGAATTCCGGCAAAACGAAGTTTATGATTTTGGGCTCTAAAACACAAATTTTCAGAACACTTAACGAAGCACCGGTGATTAGAATTAATAGAGATGCTATCGAGCGTGTATCTGAAGTTCGGAATTTGGGTTTGATTATGGATGAATCTCAGCGTTATGAGAAATATGTATGTGACACAGTAAATAGATGTTTTTACAGGCTTAAGGTTCTTTACAAACTTCGTAATTACCTAAGCACAGATTTAAGAATTCAGTTAGTAGACTCCTTGGTTTTATCAAAATTCAATTATGTAGACTGTGTTTATGGGCCACGTTTATTTCAGAAAACCTCAAACCTAATTCAACGAGTGCAAAATGCTTGCGCTCGTTTCTGTTTTGATGTCCCGCCTTGCAGTCACGTTACACCCTTTTTAAACAAATTCAGTATACTCAAGATGGTGTATAGGAGGCAACTTCATTTAGCTTGTCTCTTATTTGGCGTGGTCAAAACGCAAATCCCCAAATATCTGTTTGATAAGCTGACCTGGACCCAAAAGAATAACCCTTACCCAATCAGAGCCCCTAAATGTTTACTCCGAACCCCTCAGCATGGTACTGCAGCGTTTCGTGGAAGCTTCCGCTATAGTGCTACCAAATGTTGGAATAACCTACCCCCTCCAATTAGAGACCTCTATAATGTCAATAATTTTAAATCAAAACTTAATACTATATTGCTGGAAAAGCAAAAGTCTGTCTAGCAAAGAAACCCCCAGTTACCATTTATGTGTCTGTTCACGTAACAGAACTTTGACTTTAGGAACACCTTACACAACACACCGCACATATACTCATATACCCACTATACAAACACCCTTAGGTAGCTCCTGTTGCCCGGACTCTTACGAGACCGGTGTCCTCAGGAGTACCTTACAACTCACAAACCCACGCACATTATTCTCACACACGCACACACACAGTCGGTAAATTTTATACTTACTGCACAAACACCCGTTGTTGCCCGGACTCTTACGAGACCGGTGTCCTCAGGGGTGCCCTACTAAACACACATACCCACACACATAATACCTACACAAACACAATTACTATTTTTTTTTCTTTTTTAAAATATGTTTTCTTTCTACTTATTATTATTTTTTTATTTTATTTTTATTACACTTGATGTTGGCAAAATGTAAGTAACCTATTATTATAAGCTTTAGTTTTAAATAGTTAAATTTTTTAATATTTTTCTATTTGTTTTTTTTTATGTTTCTTGTATTGTACATAGCGTAGGCATGTTCGTGACGTCACCTGTACAGTACAGGTTCTAACGGAAGACCAGCGCTGGCTAGGTCTCTTACGGGAGCTTAGCCAGCATTATGCTGAGTTCGGACCTTTTTATAACAACTTTATACATGTATGTATTTTATAAGTGTGTCATAATTTAATTGTTTTATTGTATTGTATAGTTGTTGTAAATAAATGTATTTCTTCTTCTTCTTCTTCTTCCATGAGATGTCAGTGCAGATTCTATTTTCCCCCACTTAGAATTAGAATTGGAAGCCCTTCGCTCTCTATCTATTGTATTTTGTATATTTATAAAATGTTATGTAACATAACATTTTATAAATATACAAAAGTTATGTTGCACGCGTAGACTACGATCACAAAAAAGTCAAATAAAAAAAACAATTGGAATCAAAGAGCCTTGGTACCTTAGAGCAGAAGGCGTGCGAGTTGACGCGCACAGAGTCCATCTGGAACTGCCAGTAGGTGGCCTTGTCGAGCGGCACGTAGGTGAAGGGTGGCGTGTACTTGGCGGGGTCGGACCCGCCCAGTATGATCTCCCCGCCCTGCGCCGCGTTCGGGTCCCTGCGCAATGACACAGTCAATAAGTCTCGCACATTACCGTCCCTGCGCCACCATGTTGTCGAACACGGGCGTCACGCCGTCCACCGCGATGCTGCAAGTGTGGTGAGTAGAGTATGTTTAGTGTACCTGTTAAGATAGAAGGAGAAGAGAGGCTGCGCCAGTCCCTGCGCCACCATGTTGTCGAACACGGGCGTCACGCCGTCCACCGCGATGCTGCAAGACACACACGAACATTATCAACTTACATATATCAACCAACAATAACAGACAGAAACACCGCCATGTCTACAGCGCACCATCTCATTAGCCTACAGTCAACTGGCGACGCATGCTTGCGGATAACTTTAATCAGGAACCCTGATTGACGGGAAAGTTTGACAGTTTTAAAGGTAAATAGGGAAAGGTTGATATACAATTTCTAATACATATAACTATTTGTTATTTCTCAGGTCACAACATACTCAATACTCAATCATTTATTGCATTCTATAGGTGTACAATGGTGCTTAAAATCTACGTAGGTATTTAGTTTCACTATAGACCCTGCTGGCACACAATATATTACGGAGAGAGAGGAGGACGTCATTGTTATTAAGTTAGTTAGGTATATTAGTAGTTTGTATTTTTCTTATTTTTCGTTTAAATATTCGTCAACTGTGTAGTATGCTTTTGTGATTAATAAAAGCTTTAATTGTTTTATAAAGATTTTGTCGTTATTCTCATTTTTCAACACATCCGGTAGTTTATTAAATAATTTAATTGACATTACATAGGGGCTCGATGAGTGAAGTTTAAGTTTTGAATCTGGTCCTATAAGTTTGTGTTTATATCGTAAAGAGCGAGAGGGGTATGTTTCTTCTCGGGTTTTATAGAATTTTTTATGGTTTCTAACGAATTTACACATTTCAAGTATGTATATGCAGGGCAGGGTTAGTATCTTTAATTTTTGGAAGTGAGGTTTACAACTGTCTGTTTGATCTATGTTGTCATAAATAAGGAACTGTATTGTACCTTAGGAATCTTGTTTCATTCAAATGGTTCCATGGTTGCTAATGAATGTCATCAAACGGAAGGTTACCTTCTGAACGCCATGCCGAGAATGCCGTCGAACTTAGCGGCCACGAAGGTTACCTTCTGAACGCCATGCCGATAATGCCGTCGAACTTAGCGGCCACGAAGGTTACCTTCTGAACGCCATGCCGAGAATGCCGTCGAACTTAGCGGCCACGAAGGCCAGGCCGGGCTCCGCCATCGCCTCCGCGAACGTCTGCCGCCGCACCTGGATGCCGCCCACCTGACAACACATACTGTATCATATCATCCGCAGACCCACGGGTCCCGGGCTGTGCTCTGTGCTCTGGGCAGCTTTGAGTCCTTCGTAAAGTTAACTAAAGTATTATTTATTGCGACAGATACATCTGTACAAAGATAGGTAAGGTATAAACATCATGTATTTCTGCTGCTACTTGTGCAACATCTCAGGTAGATTTAGATTGCAAAAAATATGCAAAAAAATGATGCAATAAATATCCTGTTCCCCGATGAGATCTTCACGGTGGAAGAAAAGTTTGATCAGCAGAAATATAAAGTTTACGCCAGAGGTTCAAAGGACGTCCAGCCTTCTGTACGCAACGTCCAGCGCACTCATCACCCGGCAATTGTGATGGTTTGGTGGGGTGTTTCCTATGAAGGAGTCACATCACTCCATTTTTGCCCGCAAGGGGGGGGGGGGGGTTGAAGGCACAAAATTACTAAACTGACATTTTGGAAGCGGTTGTGAAACCCTTAAATGATACACTGTTCGCCGGCAAAACCTGCGTTTTCCAACAGGACTCTGCCCCTTCCCATAAAGCAAATTCTACCCAATTGGAGACCAATTTTCTGGGCTTCATCCCGAGCGAAAACTGGTCGTCGTCACGTCGAGCCCCGACTTGAATCCTTTTGATTATTCTATATGGAGCTAAAGGCATGCAGTCTCACCCACGGAGCAAATACAGAGAGGAGATGTTGTAATTACATTTCCCTAAGAAACAACGCGTGACATTTTGCGGGTTGGGGTGAGGATGAGGGGTCGTTAGATCCCGCCCACTTTTTTGTTTTCCATCTACTAACCGGTAGATGGAAAACAAAAAAGTGGGCGGGATATAGCAAAACTGCTTGCGTCGTTCTGTATCGATGTTACTAAGTAGTTTAACTACCTCACACTAGATGTCACTAAGGGTAGGATATAACAGGGATGGACTCAGAATTTTCGTACCATTACCTATTAAAATGTAAACAAGTAATACTTGCCTAAATCAAAAGTAGCATAACGCGAATGAAGCTTCATACTTAACATAGTCTTTTGTTATGGTCAAGTAATTATTAATTTCAGAGGCAGAACAAATAATAAACAAATTATATCGAAATAAATTTTATCTACAAACACTTATTTTATTACGTAGGAAAGGAACGTAGGAATATACTACAGATGGCGCGTGCAGTGCTATTTGAACAGAGCGCCGCCGTGTACCGAAAACATGGACTTTCTATTGATGAAGCATAGCCGTGGGATACTCTGTAAAATAATTGGATTCTAATTACGACCCTGTCTTTTTGTTAAATTTATGGTTGTTTTTACTATGAATATATTATTTTGCAGTTTTTATAATCAAACAACAAAAAACATGTCGTCATGCTATCTTCATCTATATGAAGATAGCATGACGGCATGTTTAAAAATGATTATAAAAACTGCAAAAAAAAATATTTTGGCGACTAAAAAGTCTTTAGGGATGTCAGTTGAATAAATTTCAGTACGTATGATTATTAAAATATATTAATACTGCTCTACTTACCTATTTATTTTTAGTTCCCATGACACTAAGTGTCGCCATCTATTGTCAAGTAGAATAAGTATATGCCGCCGAAATTACACATAAAATTACTCACACATGAAATGTGATGCCATTCATAGCATCAGAACGTCTGTCCGAGTAGTTTTTACCAGATAAAACACAACACTTCATCCTTTTCTACTTAATAACATGAAAAAGCCACCGTTTACAAAGTTGTGCACAGGACGAACTACGACAGTATACTGACTAAGGCCACGCCCACTGTGATGACGTCAGGACCTAGTTGAGAATCACAGTGCACAGTTGCTTAGGCCGTCTCCTCTCTGTATTTGCTCCGTGGTCTCACCCAAACCCAGACTCTCTCAAGCGAACGCTTATTAGCGCTATTAAAATAAATCATTCGAATTATAACTCGTTGGTAAACCACACGACTCCTTGTAGCAACACCATAATCCATAAAACCTGTTAGCTTGACAGGTGTTAGTCAGGCCACTTTACGTGATTTGATTTTTTTTGGTTTCGGCAGCAGTGACGATAAGATCGAGTTATCTTGGTGGATTTAATCCGAAAATTGTTCAAAATAAAGGCTAAGTGTAGCCCATAATTAATTATCATAGGTACGCTCCCGCTTTAGGGAGCAACGCCAGGATCAAAGGCATCTTAATTTTATTTCAAGAGGAGTTAGTACCTTAGTACACTACACCCGTACATAACCGTACTACAGCCACACATTCCACGACCGGTGCCTTGAACTTGACCTCTGAAGAGTAACATCCTGAGAACGTTGGTCTTCCTTCGGGCTTTTGTAAAGAAACGTAATCTTCTTACAAAGAGCTTCTATGTGGGAATTCCAACTTAGTTTTTATTCAATACCTACATATTTCTTATTAAAATAGTTCGGTGTCATTTTGTTCTTATGAATCTGGAGTATTCGGGGCACGCTCAGGCTTCAAATACGAAATGAAATTAGTTAAATTAGTGAGACTTGGGACTGTATATACGAAATAACATAAACGAACGACAAAGCGAATAATGATTTAAATGAGGGATATGATGAAATGCGTGATGTGAGGCACAATAGGATTCCACTAACCTGTCCACAATTCTAGATTTGTGATGCGGCGAGTGAGTAAGTGGTCTGCACCTGCTCTGTCTGCTTACTGCGCTAACACTACGAGTATACCTATCAAGTCGTACTCCCTGGTTCAGTATAATGCAGGCCAGCCTTCCCGGGAGCAGCACAGTGCGGACTCCTGTGGTAACCTGGATCACTGCATCAATCACTCCTAATTCAGAAGGGTTGCACCGCATGTATAGGAAACGAGACGTTACGATATTTTTCGTTACGACGTGCGCGCGCGAAAATGTGACTGATAAGTCCGAAATCCAAAACCGAATTAATTGATTTATTACAATTACGCGGGAGGAACCTAGCTGTCAAAGTCACGAATGTAACATAATTATGTCTGTGGCAGTTAGTAGCCTAACCATAATGAATTCTAAAGACGGAGCTTAGTAACATGGTCAAATTATACAAGGTCTGCCACTTAATGGTGGCACTCACACAAGCTTATCACTGTCTATGTTGCCATTTTATTGCAATAAACTGAAGTTGGGAAACAATTGTGATAGTGGTCAATTAAAAAATAAATCAGAAACAGTATTAGTTAAACACGAGTTAATGTTTAAATTATTTCTAAATACTAAAACACATAGGATTCATTTACGCAAAATAAGGAGCTCTGGGATTCATTCATTCACACCATTCATTCATTGAACTTCACATTAGTAGCCTAAAAGATTAAGTAGCTAGATTTAAGTAGGTAGGTATGTATATGTAATTACTAATTACATACCTATTATATTATTTTATGATATTGAGTAACAGATCGAGCAAGACCTGTGCCTTATGGTAATCATCAAGCATGCACATAGGTGGCACAGCGCCACGCAGGCTTTTGAACCTCAAAACCGTGCGTAGCTTTAAATTTACACTAAAGTTTAAATTACTCAGGTATAATAAAATCAGGAATAACGCCTCGAACTATTTTTCCCCCAAACTAAAAAGTTTGAGAACCACCGTATCCGTCGCTGGTGGCACCCACACTAAAAAGAATACAATAACAGTTATTGTATTCTCTTTAGTGCACATGCGTATCTCGGAATGGCATACCTGGCGAAGTATATTATTGTACCATGGTTAGTAGAGTTCGGTAGGTTTTTTTGGTGCTTAGGTATTTAGTGAGGTGTGTGGGTGTGCTTAGCTTACGGTGACGTCATCAGTGGAGAGAAAGCCGGACAGGCTGCCCGAGCCGTACTGGATGGCGAACTGCGTGCCGTTGGCGCGGTAAGACGAAGACTTGGTGCTGTCGTACTTGTTGTGCAGCACTGCAACACAACACGTATCACATGTCATCAGCTCCCTCAGAGCCCCTACTCCCACGCACGTCCACAGCTGGACATAGGGGCCCACTACCAGTCTACGTACTATAGAATACACATGTCACACACTTACTCTAAGGGCCCATATTATAGACACCTTACAATACAACATATAAAAAATAATACTGAAATAGATACATAAGCTAATAGCTTAGTCCCATGCTGGGCATGTGGTTTAGGGAAACTAGGAATCGCAGTTTGGTGGGATGGTGCACGTGTGGTGGGACTCTTCTGTTCCGATGTTGACATCTACACTTATAATACGTATATGTTATACTACGTGACAGCCCTGTGGTGCCGGCTTAGATTTTGCGCCAATCCAACTCTTCCCGTGGTTGTCGATAAACTAATAAGGAGCCACCTGGGGGCGGGCAGTAGCGCCGCCTGTACAACAATTATACTACCGAACTGCGATCCCCTTCCCGTATGCCCAGCGTGGGGATTATGGGCATTACCCCTCCAATGGATAAAAGCCAATGAGGCACTTTTCAGGGGGAGGCCTGCGTCCAGCAGTGTCCAATACAGGGTGTTGAGGTGAGGATGTATGTATATACAGTGGTGAACATATAATTAGAAACACTACCCACGGAACTTAACATTATACAAGATATTTGACCTTAATACTTTTTATTTGGAAATGAAACCACAAATACCATAAAATATGTTCAATAACTAATCATTTATTTAAAAAAACAACATAATAAATATTTTGTTGCGTATCCTTTATCATCAATCACAGCTCTACAACGACGTGGCATTTATACAAGCTATTTCATACATTTATACAAGCTATTTCATACATTTATACAAGCTATTTCATACATTTATACAAGCTATTTCATACATTTATACAAGCTATTTCATACATTTATACAAGCTATTTCATACATTTATACAAGCTATTTCATACATTTTTCGTAGCGTTTTCCGTCTGAATTTACCATTTGTTTATTTTAGTTTCATCTGAGAATAAGACTTTTTTCCAATCTCGGACCGTCCAATTGACATACTTTTTAGCGAATAATAATCGCTTCTCTCGATGTTTCTTGGTAAGAAGCGGCACCTTTCGAGAAACCCTCCCAAACAATTTTGATTCCACTAATCTACGACGTACTAGTCTTGACGAGACATTTCCAGGGTCATCAGGCGAAAAAACTTCATTTTTAATCTGGTTGGAGCCTTTAAACGGGTCTTTCTTAGCAATACGTACGATTAGCTTATCTTCTCTGGGTGAAGTTTTCCTCGGTCGAGCCTTTCTAGAAATATTTTCAATAGTTCCGTGTCTTTTGTAATGGTCAATAGCATTGAAAACTTTCTTTACCGAACATTTTAAATGATTAGCTATTCTCCTGTACGTCCATTCTTGGTCGATGTGCAAATTAACAATTATTTGCCTAGTTGACGCGTCACAACTTTTATTTTTGCACATTTTGAACAAAAAATTGTAAACGGATTTTCAGTTTGTTGGTCAATTGCCGCCAAAACGATAGAAAATAGCTAAGAAATTCAAAAGTGGAATGTGTTGTGGATGCTTTTCTAAAGTGTTTCTAATTAGGCGTCCAAGAGGCCAGTAACAGAATATAAGCTATGTATGCTTTAAACTCTTTTTATGATGAAGTTTAGATAGTTTTGTTTTTAGGGTTTCAAAGATCGGTTTTGAAACCCTTATGGTCTCGCTCTGTCCGTCCCCGCTCTTTCTTGAATAAGTATCTCAGTAACTACTGCAGCTATTAACTTGAAATTTAAAATAATGATACATTTCAAGGCAAATGGGGTATCAAATGAAAGGTATCGTTTTGACCATTTCAAAACACTTTTTGAAATTTCTGTAAGTTTCACACTTTTTGAAATATTAAAAAAAAAGTCGAAAAATTGACCATTCAGCAATCTTCGGCGATAGGGGGGGGGGGGGGCTATCTCCGAAGATTGCAGACCGATCCATGTACAATGTATTAGGTGTTTGTAGATATCAATCTATATTTTACAGGAAAAATATAGAAAAGTCTGTAATAATAATAGTTTTTGAAAAGTGGGCGTGTGGGGACCCATGTGGCGTATCAAATGAAAGGTATCCCTGAGAGGTCCCCTTGTGCTCTATTCATCCACTGACACCACCTTGTGTTCTCCCTCTACTCGCACGAGCAGACAGAGGTCCCCTTGTGCTCTATTCATCCACTGACACCACCTTGTGTTCTCCCTCTACTCGCACGAGCAGACAGAGGTCCCCTTGTGCTCTATTCATCCACTGACACCACCTTGTGTTCTCCCTCTACTCGCACGAGCAGACAGAGGTCCCCTTGTGCTCTGTTCATCTACTGACACCACCTTGTGTTCTCCCTCTACTCGCACGAGCAGACAGAGGTCCCCTTGTGCTCTATTCATCCACTGACACCACCTTGTGTTCTCCCTCTACTCGCACGAGCAGACAGAGGTCCCCTTGTGCTCTATTCATCCACTGACACCACCTTGTGTTCTCCCTCTACTCGCACGAGCAGACAGAGGTCCCCTTGTGCTCTATTCATCCACTGACACCACCTTGTGTTCTCCCTCTACTCGCACGAGCAGACAGAGGTCCCCTTGTGCTCTGTTCATCTACTGACACCACCTTGTGTTCTCCCTCTACTCGCACGAGCAGACAGAGGTCCCCTTGTGCTCTATTCATCCACTGACACCACCTTGTGTTCTCCCTCTACTCGCACGAGCAGACAGAGGTCCCCTTGTGCTCTATTCATCCACTGACACCACCTTGTGTTCTCCCTCTACTCGCACGAGCAGACAGAGGTCCCCTTGTGCTCTATTCATCCACTGACACCACCTTGTGTTCTCCCTCTACTCGCACGAGCAGACAGAGGTCCCCTTGTGCTCTATTCATCCACTGACACCACCTTGTGTTCTCCCTCTACTCGCACGAGCAGACAGAGGTCCCCTTGTGCTCTATTCATCCACTGACACCACCTTGTGTTCTCCCTCTACTCGCACGAGCAGACAGAGGTCCCCTTGTGCTCTATTCATCCACTGACACCACCTTGTGTTCTCCCTCTACTCGCACGAGTAGACAGAGGTCCCCTTGTGCTCTATTCATCCACTGACACCACCTTGTGTTCTCCCTCTACTCGCACGAGCAGACAGAGGTCCCCTTGTGCTCTGTTCATCTACTGACACCACCTTGTGTTCTCCCTCTACTCGCACGAGCAGACAGAGGTCCCCTTGTGCTCTATTCATCCACTGACACCACCTTGTGTTCTCCCTCTACTCGCACGAGCAGACAGAGGTCCCCTTGTGCTCTATTCATCCACTGACACCACCTTGTGTTCTCCCTCTACTCGCACGAGCAGACAGAGGTCCCCTTGTGCTCTATTCATCCACTGACACCACCTTGTGTTCTCCCTCTACTCGCACGAGCAGACAGAGGTCCCCTTGTGCTCTATTCATCCACTGACACCACCTTGTGTTCTCCCTCTACTCGCACGAGCAGACAGAGGTCCCCTTGTGCTCTGTGCATCTACTGACACACTTCTATTTATTCTATTTTCATTTCAATATTGTTAATTTAAATGTGTGTACAAATGATATTATGGCTATGTCAGATATTGTGTATCCATGAGTAAATAGTAAGTAATAAGAATATGTAAGGAGGAGGGTGGTAGAGGCGGTACGTACGACACGCGATGTTGGTGTAGTGGCACTTCTTGGAGGGCACCCAGAGGTTGGAGGAGCCCGTGTCGAACACCACCTTGAATGACTGCGGCGGCGTGCCCAAGGAGATGGCACCGTAGTACTGCGCCTGCACACGCAAACATCAACTTTCTGTCTTAACTATTCTATTTGGGTACCTAACCTAACTTTGAATATGAGGTTCGATAATTTTTATTGTTTTACTCAGAAATCCTACGCAAAGAAGTAAAACAAACATCGTACAAACGATATTCATGTATTCAGTTTTACATTGACGAGCAGTTTAGTAAATAAGGCATTGATGAACACCCTATGTACAGAAGGAACCAACAAACCAACAGCGTCCGGATGCAGCATCACCAGTAGGCACTAGGCAGCAGTGACGTCCGTCCATGCGCCTACACCTTCCCGTTGCGGACGAGACGAACCACTGACTAGTTAAACCGGGCCTCCTGAAGCACCAAAGCTTCCTAGTGGTCTGGTCTAGGCAACAGGGGTGAATGTGTGGCTAGGGTGTGTAGAGCTGTGTGAACTTGGCACCCGACTTTGGACAAACGAAATTTTTTTTAGCGATTCGTATAGATAATCGTTTGTAGTTGATTGTAGTAAAAAAAATTTCGTTTGTAGTAGCTCAAAAAAAAAGTTAGGCTACTTCGAAAAAAACTCAGCACCCGAGTTTGGACAAATTAAATTTTTCTTAGCGATTCGTATAGATAATCGTTTGTAGTTGATTGTAGTAAAAAAAATTTCGTTTGTAGTAGCTCAAAAAAAAAGTTAAGCGACTTTGAAAAATAACTCGGCACCCGACTTTGGAAAATCGTTATTTTTATTAATGATTCTTAAAGATAATCGTTTGTAGTTGTTTGTAGTGAAATTTTTTTCGTTTGTAGTAGCTCAAAAAAAAAGATAAGCTACTTTGAAAAATAACTCAGCACCCCACTTAAGGAAATCGTTATTTTTATTATTGATTCTTATAGATAATCGTTTGTAGTTGTTTGTAGTGAAATTCTTTTCGTTTGTAGTAGCTCTGAAAAAAAGTTAGGCTACTTCGAATTTTTTTTTATATAAAATATCTTGACTTTCAAAAATCGAACATTTTTTTATGGAAACGTGTAGACAATCGTTTGTAGTTGTTTGTAGTGAAATTCTTTTCGTTTGTAGTAGCTCTGAAAAAAAGTTAGGCTACTTTGAATTTTTTTATTTCAATTAATTATCCTAACTTTAAAAAATCGAATATTTTTTTATGGAAACGTGTAGACAATCGTTTGTAGTTGTTTGTAGTGAAATTCTTTTCGTTTGTAGTAGCTCTGAAAAAAAGTTAGGCTATTTCGAATTTTTTTACGAAAAATATCTTGACTTTAAAAAATCGAATATTTTTTTATGGAAACGTGTAGACAATCGTTTGTAGTTGTTTGTAGTGAAATTCTTTTCGTTTGTAGTAGCTCTGAAAAAAAGTTAGGCTACTTTGAATTTTTTCATTTCAATTAATTTTCCTAACTTTAAAAAATCGAATATTTTTTTATGGAAACGTGTAGACAATCGTTTGTAGTTGTTTGTAGTGAAATTCTTTTCGTTTGTAGTAGCTCTGAAAAAAAGTTAGGCTACTTTGAATTTTTTAATTTCAATTAATTATCCTAACTTTAAAAAATCGAATATTTTTTTATGGAAACGTGTAGACAATCGTTTGTAGTTGTTTGTAGTGAAATTCTTTTCGTTTGTAGTAGCTCTGAAAAAAAGTTAGGCTACTTTGAATTTTTTAATTTCAATTAATTATCCTAACTTTGAAAAATCGAATATTTTTTTATGGAAACGTGTAGACAATCGTTTGTAGTTGTTTGTAGTGAAATTCTTTTCGTTTGTAGTAGCTCTGAAAAAAAGTTAGGCTACTTTGAATTTTTTCATTTCAATTAATTATCCTAACTTTAAAAAATCGAATATTTTTTTATGGAAACGTGTAGACAATCGTTTGTAGTTGTTTGTAGTGAAATTCTTTTCGTTTGTAGTAGCTCTGAAAAAAAGTTAGGCTACTTTGAATTTTTTCATTTCAATTAATTTTCCTAACTTTAAAAAATCGAATATTTTTTTATGGAAACGTGTAGACAATCGTTTGTAGTTGTTTGTAGTGAAATTCTTTTCGTTTGTAGTAGCTCTGAAAAAAAGTTAGGCTACTTTGAATTTTTTCATTTCAATTAATTTATCCTAACTTTAAAAAATCGAATATTTTTTTATGGAAACGTGTAGACAATCGTTTGTAGTTGTTTGTAGTGAAATTCTTTTCGTTTGTAGTAGCTCTGAAAAAAAGTTAGGCTACTTTGAATTTTTTCATTTCAATTAATTATCCTAACTTTAAAAAATCGAATATTTTTTTATGGAAACGTGTAGACAATCGTTTGTAGTTGTTTGTAGTGAAATTCTTTTCGTTTGTAGTAGCTCTGAAAAAAAGTTAGGCTACTTTGAATTTTTTCATTTCAATTAATTTTCCTAACTTTAAAAAATCGAATATTTTTTTATGGAAACGTGTAGACAATCGTTTGTAGTTGTTTGTAGTGAAATTCTTTTCGTTTGTAGTAGCTCTGAAAAAAAGTTAGGCTACTTTGAATTTTTTCATTTCAATTAATTTATCCTAACTTTAAAAAATCGAATATTTTTTTATGGAAACGTGTAGACAATCGTTTGTAGTTGTTTGTAGTGAAATTCTTTTCGTTTGTAGTAGCTCTGAAAAAAAGTTAGGCTACTTTGAATTTTTTCATTTCAATTAATTTATCCTAACTTTAAAAAATCAAATATTTTTTTATGGAAACGTGTAGACAATCGTTTGTAGTTGTTTGTAGTGAAATTCTTTTCGTTTGTAGTAGCTTTGAAAATAAGTTAGGCTACTTTGAATTTTTTCATTTCAATTAATTTATCCTAACTTTAAAAAATCTAATATTTTTTTATGGAAACGTGTAGACAATCGTTTGTAGTTGATTGTAGTGAAATTCTTTTCGTTTGTAGTAGCTCTGAAAAAAAGTTAGGCTATTTCGAATTTTTTTACGAAAAATATCTTGACTTTAAAAAATCGAATATTTTTTTATGGAAACGTGTAGACAATCGTTTGTAGTTGTTTGTAGTGAAATTCTTTTCGTTTGTAGTAGCTCTGAAAAAAAGTTAGGCTACTTTGAATTTTTTCATTTTAATTAATTATCCTAACTTTAAAAAATCGAATATTTTTTTATGGAAACGTGTAGACAATCGTTTGTAGTTGTTTGTAGTGAAATTCTTTTCGTTTGTAGTAGCTCTGAAAAAAAGTTAGGCTACTTTGAATTTTTTAATTTCAATTAATTATCCTAACTTTAAAAAATCGAATATTTTTTTATGGAAACGTGTAGACAATCGTTTGTAGTTGTTTGTAGTGAAATTCTTTTCGTTTGTAGTAGCTCTGAAAAAAAGTTAGGCTATTTCGAATTTTTTTACGAAAAATATCTTGACTTTAAAAAATCGAATATTTTTTTATGGAAACGTGTAGACAATCGTTTGTAGTTGTTTGTAGTGAAATTCTTTTCGTTTGTAGTAGCTCTGAAAAAAAGTTAGGCTACTTTGAATTTTTTCATTTCAATTAATTTTCCTAACTTTAAAAAATCGAATATTTTTTTATGGAAACGTGTAGACAATCGTTTGTAGTTGTTTGTAGTGAAATTCTTTTCGTTTGTAGTAGCTCTGAAAAAAAGTTAGGCTACTTTGAATTTTTTCATTTCAATTAATTTATCCTAACTTTAAAAAATCGAATATTTTTTTATGGAAACGTGTAGACAATCGTTTGTAGTTGTTTGTAGTGAAATTCTTTTCGTTTGTAGTAGCTTTGAAAATAAGTTAGGCTACTTTGAATTTTTTCATTTCAATTAATTTTCCTAACTTTAAAAAATCGAATATTTTTTTATGGAAACGTGTAGACAATCGTTTGTAGTTGTTTGTAGTGAAATTCTTTTCGTTTGTAGTAGCTCTGAAAAAAAGTTAGGCTATTTCGAATTTTTTTACGAAAAATATCTTGACTTTAAAAAATCGAATATTTTTTTATGGAAACGTGTAGACAATCGTTTGTAGTTGTTTGTAGTGAAATTCTTTTCGTTTGTAGTAGCTCTGAAAAAAAGTTAGGCTACTTTGAATTTTTTCATTTCAATTAATTTTCCTAACTTTAAAAAATCGAATATTTTTTTATGGAAACGTGTAGACAATCGTTTGTAGTTGTTTGTAGTGAAATTCTTTTCGTTTGTAGTAGCTCTGAAAAAAAGTTAGGCTACTTTGAATTTTTTCATTTCAATTAATTATCCTAACTTTCAAAAATCGAATATTTTTTTATGGAAACGTGTAGACAATCGTTTGTAGTTGTTTGTAGTGAAATTCTTTTCGTTTGTAGTAGCTCTGATAAAAAGTTAGGCTACTTTGAATTTTTTCATTTCAATTAATTATCCTAACTTTAAAAAATCGAATATTTTTTTATGGAAACGTGTAAACAATCGTTTGTAGTTGTTTGTAGTGAAATTCTTTTCGTTTGTAGTAGCTCTGAAAAAAAGTTAGGCTACTTTGAATTTTTTCATTTCAATTAATTATCCTAACTTTAAAAAATCGAATATTTTTTTATGGAAACGTGTAGACAATCGTTTGTAGTTGTTTGTAGTAAAATTCTTTTCGTTTGTAGTAGCTCTGATAAAAAGTTAGGCTACTTTGAATTTTTTCATTTCAATTAATTTATCCTAACTTTAAAAAATCGACTATTTTTTTATGGAAACGTGTAGACAATCGTTTGTAGTTGTTTGTAGTGAAATTCTTTTCGTTTGTAGTAGCTCTGAAAAAAAGTTAGGCTACTTTGAATTTTTTCATTTCAATTAATTATCCTAACTTTAAAAAATCGAATATTTTTTTATGGAAACGTGTAGACAATCGTTTGTAGTTGTTTGTAGTAAAATTCTTTTCGTTTGTAGTAGCTCTGAAAAAAAGTTAGGCTACTTTGAATTTTTTAATTTCAATTTATTATCCTAACTTTGAAAAATCGAATATTTTTTTATGGAAACGTGTAGACAATCGTTTGTAGTTGTTTGTAGTGAAATTCTTTTCGTTTGTAGTAGCTCTGAAAAAAAGTTAGGCTACTTTGAATTTTTTCATTTCAATTAATTATCCTAACTTTAAAAAATCGAATATTTTTTTATGGAAACGTGTAGACAATCGTTTGTAGTTGTTTGTAGTGAAATTCTTTTCGTTTGTAGTAGCTCTGAAAAAAAGTTAGGCTACTTTGAATTTTTTAATTTCAATTAATTATCCTAACTTTAAAAAATCGAATATTTTTTTATGGAAACGTGTAGACAATCGTTTGTAGTTGTTTGTAGTGAAATTCTTTTCGTTTGTAGTAGCTCTGAAAAAAAGTTAGGCTACTTTGAATTTTTTCATTTCAATTAATTTATCCTAACTTTAAAAAATCGAATATTTTTTTATGGAAACGTGTAGACAATCGTTTGTAGTTGTTTGTAGTGAAATTCTTTTCGTTTGTAGTAGCTCTGAAAAAAAGTTAGGCTACTTTGAATTTTTTAATTCAATTAATTTATCCTAACTTTAAAAAATCGAATATTTTTTTATGGAAACGTGTAGACAATCGTTTGTAGTTGTTTGTAGTGAAATTCTTTTCGTTTGTAGTAGCTTTGAAAATAAGTTAGGCTACTTTGAATTTTTTCATTTCAATTAATTTATCCTAACTTTAAAAAATCTAATATTTTTTTATGGAAACGTGTAGACAATCGTTTGTAGTTGATTGTAGTGAAATTCTTTTCGTTTGTAGTAGCTCTGAAAAAAAGTTAGGCTATTTCGAATTTTTTTACGAAAAATATCTTGACTTTAAAAAATCGAATATTTTTTTATGGAAACGTGTAGACAATCGTTTGTAGTTGTTTGTAGTGAAATTCTTTTCGTTTGTAGTAGCTCTGAAAAAAAGTTAGGCTACTTTGAATTTTTTCATTTTAATTAATTATCCTAACTTTAAAAAATCGAATATTTTTTTATGGAAACGTGTAGACAATCGTTTGTAGTTGTTTGTAGTGAAATTCTTTTCGTTTGTAGTAGCTCTGAAAAAAAGTTAGGCTATTTCGAATTTTTTTACGAAAAATATCTTGACTTTAAAAAATCGAATATTTTTTTATGGAAACGTGTAGACAATCGTTTGTAGTTGTTTGTAGTGAAATTCTTTTCGTTTGTAGTAGCTCTGAAAAAAAGTTAGGCTACTTTGAATTTTTTCATTTCAATTAATTTTCCTAACTTTAAAAAATCGAATATTTTTTTATGGAAACGTGTAGACAATCGTTTGTAGTTGTTTGTAGTGAAATTCTTTTCGTTTGTAGTAGCTCTGAAAAAAAGTTAGGCTACTTTGAATTTTTTCATTTCAATTAATTTATCCTAACTTTAAAAAATCGAATATTTTTTTATGGAAACGTGTAGACAATCGTTTGTAGTTGTTTGTAGTGAAATTCTTTTCGTTTGTAGTAGCTTTGAAAATAAGTTAGGCTACTTTGAATTTTTTCATTTCAATTAATTTATCCTAACTTTAAAAAATCGAATATTTTTTTATGGAAACGTGTAGACAATCGTTTGTAGTTGTTTGTAGTGAAATTCTTTTCGTTTGTAGTAGCTCTGAAAAAAAGTTAGGCTATTTCGAATTTTTTTACGAAAAATATCTTGACTTTAAAAAATCGAATATTTTTTTATGGAAACGTGTAGACAATCGTTTGTAGTTGTTTGTAGTGAAATTCTTTTCGTTTGTAGTAGCTCTGAAAAAAAGTTAGGCTACTTTGAATTTTTTCATTTCAATTAATTTTCCTAACTTTAAAAAATCGAATATTTTTTTATGGAAACGTGTAGACAATCGTTTGTAGTTGTTTGTAGTGAAATTCTTTTCGTTTGTAGTAGCTCTGAAAAAAAGTTAGGCTACTTTGAATTTTTTCATTTCAATTAATTATCCTAACTTTCAAAAATCGAATATTTTTTTATGGAAACGTGTAGACAATCGTTTGTAGTTGTTTGTAGTTAAATTCTTTTCGTTTGTAGTAGCTCTGAAAAAAAGTTAGGCTACTTTGAATTTTTTCATTTCAATTAATTATCCTAACTTTAAAAAATCGAATATTTTTTTATGGAAACGTGTAAACAATCGTTTGTAGTTGTTTGTAGTGAAATTCTTTTCGTTTGTAGTAGCTCTGAAAAAAAGTTAGGCTACTTTGAATTTTTTCATTTCAATTAATTATCCTAACTTTAAAAAATCGAATATTTTTTTATGGAAACGTGTAGACAATCGTTTGTAGTTGTTTGTAGTAAAATTCTTTTCGTTTGTAGTAGCTCTGATAAAAAGTTAGGCTACTTTGAATTTTTTCATTTCAATTAATTTATCCTAACTTTAAAAAATCGACTATTTTTTTATGGAAACGTGTAGACAATCGTTTGTAGTTGTTTGTAGTGAAATTCTTTTCGTTTGTAGTAGCTCTGAAAAAAAGTTAGGCTACTTTGAATTTTTTCATTTCAATTAATTATCCTAACTTTAAAAAATCGAATATTTTTTTATGGAAACGTGTAGACAATCGTTTGTAGTTGTTTGTAGTGAAATTCTTTTCGTTTGTAGTAGCTCTGAAAAAAAGTTAGGCTACTTTGAATTTTTTAATTTCAATTAATTATCCTAACTTTAAAAAATCGAATATTTTTTTATGGAAACGTGTAGACAATCGTTTGTAGTTGTTTGTAGTGAAATTCTTTTCGTTTGTAGTAGCTCTGAAAAAAAGTTAGGCTACTTTGAATTTTTTCATTTCAATTAATTTATCCTAACTTTAAAAAATCGAATATTTTTTTATGGAAACGTGTAGACAATCGTTTGTAGTTGTTTGTAGTGAAATTCTTTTCGTTTGTAGTAGCTCTGAAAAAAAGTTAGGCTACTTTGAATTTTTTAATTCAATTAATTTATCCTAACTTTAAAAAATCGAATATTTTTTTATGGAAACGTGTAGACAATCGTTTGTAGTTGTTTGTAGTGAAATTCTTTTCGTTTGTAGTAGCTCTGATAAAAAGTTAGGCTACTTTGAATTTTTTAATTTCAATTAATTTATCCTAACTTTAAAAAATCGAATATTTTTTTATGGAAACGTGTAGACAATCGTTTGTAGTTGTTTGTAGTGAAATTCTTTTCGTTTGTAGTAGCTCTGATATAAAGTTAGGCTATTTTGAATTTTTTAATTTCAATTAATTATCCTAACTTTAAAAAATCGAATATTTTTTTATGGAAACGTGTAGACAATCGTTTGTAGTTGTTTGTAGTGAAATTCTTTTCGTTTGTAGTAGCTCTGATATAAAGTTAGGCTACTTTGAATTTTTTCATTTCAATTAATTATCCTAACTTTAAAAAATCGAATATTTTTTTATGGAAACGTGTAGACAATCGTTTGTAGTTGTTTGTAGTGAAATTCTTTTCGTTTGTAGTAGCTCTGAAAAAAAGTTAGGCTACTTTGAATTTTTTAATTTCAATTAATTATCCTAACTTTAAAAAATCGAATATTTTTTTATGGAAACGTGTAGACAATCGTTTGTAGTTGTTTGTAGTAAAATTCTTTTCGTTTGTAGTAGCTCTGAAAAAAAGTTAGGCTACTTTGAATTTTTTCATTTCAATTAATTATCCTAACTTTAAAAAATCGAATATTTTTTTATGGAAACGTGTAGACAATCGTTTGTAGTTGTTTGTAGTAAAATTCTTTTCGTTTGTAGTAGCTCTGATAAAAAGTTAGGCTACTTTGAATTTTTTCATTTCAATTAATTTATCCTAACTTTAAAAAATCGACTATTTTTTTATGGAAACGTGTAGACAATCGTTTGTAGTTGTTTGTAGTGAAATTCTTTTCGTTTGTAGTAGCTCTGAAAAAAAGTTAGGCTACTTTGAATTTTTTCATTTCAATTAATTATCCTAACTTTAA
This sequence comes from Eupithecia vulgata, assembly GCA_946478455.1. Lineage (NCBI taxonomy): Eukaryota > Metazoa > Arthropoda > Insecta > Lepidoptera > Geometridae > Eupithecia > Eupithecia vulgata. The sequence goes on along the minus strand of OX297869.1, from coordinate 446,984 downwards.
AAAATCGAATATTTTTTTATGGAAACGTGTAGACAATCGTTTGTAGTTGTTTGTAGTAAAATTCTTTTCGTTTGTAGTAGCTCTGAAAAAAAGTTAGGCTACTTTGAATTTTTTAATTTCAATTTATTATCCTAACTTTGAAAAATCGAATATTTTTTTATGGAAACGTGTAGACAATCGTTTGTAGTTGTTTGTAGTGAAATTCTTTTCGTTTGTAGTAGCTCTGAAAAAAAGTTAGGCTACTTTGAATTTTTTCATTTCAATTAATTATCCTAACTTTAAAAAATCGAATATTTTTTTATGGAAACGTGTAGACAATCGTTTGTAGTTGTTTGTAGTGAAATTCTTTTCGTTTGTAGTAGCTCTGAAAAAAAGTTAGGCTACTTTGAATTTTTTAATTTCAATTAATTATCCTAACTTTAAAAAATCGAATATTTTTTTATGGAAACGTGTAGACAATCGTTTGTAGTTGTTTGTAGTGAAATTCTTTTCGTTTGTAGTAGCTCTGAAAAAAAGTTAGGCTACTTTGAATTTTTTCATTTCAATTAATTTATCCTAACTTTAAAAAATCGAATATTTTTTTATGGAAACGTGTAGACAATCGTTTGTAGTTGTTTGTAGTGAAATTCTTTTCGTTTGTAGTAGCTCTGAAAAAAAGTTAGGCTACTTTGAATTTTTTAATTCAATTAATTTATCCTAACTTTAAAAAATCGAATATTTTTTTATGGAAACGTGTAGACAATCGTTTGTAGTTGTTTGTAGTGAAATTCTTTTCGTTTGTAGTAGCTCTGATAAAAAGTTAGGCTACTTTGAATTTTTTCATTTCAATTAATTATCCTAACTTTAAAAAATCGAATATTTTTTTATGGAAACGTGTAAACAATCGTTTGTAGTTGTTTGTAGTGAAATTCTTTTCGTTTGTAGTAGCTCTGAAAAAAAGTTAGGCTACTTTGAATTTTTTCATTTCAATTAATTATCCTAACTTTAAAAAATCGAATATTTTTTTATGGAAACGTGTAGACAATCGTTTGTAGTTGTTTGTAGTGAAATTCTTTTCGTTTGTAGTAGCTCTGAAAAAAAGTTAGGCTACTTTGAATTTTTTCATTTCAATTAATTTATCCTAACTTTAAAAAATCGAATATTTTTTTATGGAAACGTGTAGACAATCGTTTGTAGTTGTTTGTAGTGAAATTCTTTTCGTTTGTAGTAGCTCTGAAAAAAAGTTAGGCTACTTTGAATTTTTTAATTCAATTAATTTATCCTAACTTTAAAAAATCGAATATTTTTTTATGGAAACGTGTAGACAATCGTTTGTAGTTGTTTGTAGTGAAATTCTTTTCGTTTGTAGTAGCTCTGATAAAAAGTTAGGCTACTTTGAATTTTTTCATTTCAATTAATTATCCTAACTTTAAAAAATCGAATATTTTTTTATGGAAACGTGTAAACAATCGTTTGTAGTTGTTTGTAGTGAAATTCTTTTCGTTTGTAGTAGCTCTGAAAAAAAGTTAGGCTACTTTGAATTTTTTCATTTCAATTAATTATCCTAACTTTAAAAAATCGAATATTTTTTTATGGAAACGTGTAGACAATCGTTTGTAGTTGTTTGTAGTAAAATTCTTTTCGTTTGTAGTAGCTCTGATAAAAAGTTAGGCTACTTTGAATTTTTTCATTTCAATTAATTTATCCTAACTTTAAAAAATCGACTATTTTTTTATGGAAACGTGTAGACAATCGTTTGTAGTTGTTTGTAGTGAAATTCTTTTCGTTTGTAGTAGCTCTGAAAAAAAGTTAGGCTACTTTGAATTTTTTCATTTCAATTAATTATCCTAACTTTAAAAAATCGAATATTTTTTTATGGAAACGTGTAGACAATCGTTTGTAGTTGTTTGTAGTAAAATTCTTTTCGTTTGTAGTAGCTCTGAAAAAAAGTTAGGCTACTTTGAATTTTTTAATTTCAATTTATTATCCTAACTTTGAAAAATCGAATATTTTTTTATGGAAACGTGTAGACAATCGTTTGTAGTTGTTTGTAGTGAAATTCTTTTCGTTTGTAGTAGCTCTGAAAAAAAGTTAGGCTACTTTGAATTTTTTCATTTCAATTAATTATCCTAACTTTAAAAAATCGAATATTTTTTTATGGAAACGTGTAGACAATCGTTTGTAGTTGTTTGTAGTGAAATTCTTTTCGTTTGTAGTAGCTCTGAAAAAAAGTTAGGCTACTTTGAATTTTTTAATTTCAATTAATTATCCTAACTTTAAAAAATCGAATATTTTTTTATGGAAACGTGTAGACAATCGTTTGTAGTTGTTTGTAGTGAAATTCTTTTCGTTTGTAGTAGCTCTGAAAAAAAGTTAGGCTACTTTGAATTTTTTAATTTCAATTAATTATCCTAACTTTAAAAAATCGAATATTTTTTTATGGAAACGTGTAGACAATCGTTTGTAGTTGTTTGTAGTGAAATTCTTTTCGTTTGTAGTAGCTCTGAAAAAAAGTTAGGCTACTTTGAATTTTTTCATTTCAATTAATTTATCCTAACTTTAAAAAATCGAATATTTTTTTATGGAAACGTGTAGACAATCGTTTGTAGTTGTTTGTAGTGAAATTCTTTTCGTTTGTAGTAGCTCTGAAAAAAAGTTAGGCTACTTTGAATTTTTTAATTCAATTAATTTATCCTAACTTTAAAAAATCGAATATTTTTTTATGGAAACGTGTAGACAATCGTTTGTAGTTGTTTGTAGTGAAATTCTTTTCGTTTGTAGTAGCTCTGATAAAAAGTTAGGCTACTTTGAATTTTTTAATTTCAATTAATTTATCCTAACTTTAAAAAATCGAATATTTTTTTATGGAAACGTGTAGACAATCGTTTGTAGTTGTTTGTAGTGAAATTCTTTTCGTTTGTAGTAGCTCTGATATAAAGTTAGGCTATTTTGAATTTTTTAATTTCAATTAATTATCCTAACTTTAAAAAATCGAATATTTTTTTATGGAAACGTGTAGACAATCGTTTGTAGTTGTTTGTAGTGAAATTCTTTTCGTTTGTAGTAGCTCTGATATAAAGTTAGGCTACTTTGAATTTTTTCATTTCAATTAATTATCCTAACTTTAAAAAATCGAATATTTTTTTATGGAAACGTGTAGACAATCGTTTGTAGTTGTTTGTAGTGAAATTCTTTTCGTTTGTAGTAGCTCTGAAAAAAAGTTAGGCTACTTTGAATTTTTTAATTTCAATTAATTATCCTAACTTTAAAAAATCGAATATTTTTTTATGGAAACGTGTAGACAATCGTTTGTAGTTGTTTGTAGTAAAATTCTTTTCGTTTGTAGTAGCTCTGAAAAAAAGTTAGGCTACTTTGAATTTTTTCATTTCAATTAATTATCCTAACTTTAAAAAATCGAATATTTTTTTATGGAAACGTGTAGACAATCGTTTGTAGTTGTTTGTAGTAAAATTCTTTTCGTTTGTAGTAGCTCTGATAAAAAGTTAGGCTACTTTGAATTTTTTCATTTCAATTAATTTATCCTAACTTTAAAAAATCGACTATTTTTTTATGGAAACGTGTAGACAATCGTTTGTAGTTGTTTGTAGTGAAATTCTTTTCGTTTGTAGTAGCTCTGAAAAAAAGTTAGGCTACTTTGAATTTTTTCATTTCAATTAATTATCCTAACTTTAAAAAATCGAATATTTTTTTATGGAAACGTGTAGACAATCGTTTGTAGTTGTTTGTAGTAAAATTCTTTTCGTTTGTAGTAGCTCTGAAAAAAAGTTAGGCTACTTTGAATTTTTTAATTTCAATTTATTATCCTAACTTTGAAAAATCGAATATTTTTTTATGGAAACGTGTAGACAATCGTTTGTAGTTGTTTGTAGTGAAATTCTTTTCGTTTGTAGTAGCTCTGAAAAAAAGTTAGGCTACTTTGAATTTTTTCATTTCAATTAATTATCCTAACTTTAAAAAATCGAATATTTTTTTATGGAAACGTGTAGACAATCGTTTGTAGTTGTTTGTAGTGAAATTCTTTTCGTTTGTAGTAGCTCTGAAAAAAAGTTAGGCTACTTTGAATTTTTTAATTTCAATTAATTATCCTAACTTTAAAAAATCGAATATTTTTTTATGGAAACGTGTAGACAATCGTTTGTAGTTGTTTGTAGTGAAATTCTTTTCGTTTGTAGTAGCTCTGAAAAAAAGTTAGGCTACTTTGAATTTTTTCATTTCAATTAATTTATCCTAACTTTAAAAAATCGAATATTTTTTTATGGAAACGTGTAGACAATCGTTTGTAGTTGTTTGTAGTGAAATTCTTTTCGTTTGTAGTAGCTCTGAAAAAAAGTTAGGCTACTTTGAATTTTTTAATTCAATTAATTTATCCTAACTTTAAAAAATCGAATATTTTTTTATGGAAACGTGTAGACAATCGTTTGTAGTTGTTTGTAGTGAAATTCTTTTCGTTTGTAGTAGCTCTGATAAAAAGTTAGGCTACTTTGAATTTTTTCATTTCAATTAATTATCCTAACTTTAAAAAATCGAATATTTTTTTATGGAAACGTGTAAACAATCGTTTGTAGTTGTTTGTAGTGAAATTCTTTTCGTTTGTAGTAGCTCTGAAAAAAAGTTAGGCTACTTTGAATTTTTTCATTTCAATTAATTATCCTAACTTTAAAAAATCGAATATTTTTTTATGGAAACGTGTAGACAATCGTTTGTAGTTGTTTGTAGTGAAATTCTTTTCGTTTGTAGTAGCTCTGAAAAAAAGTTAGGCTACTTTGAATTTTTTCATTTCAATTAATTTATCCTAACTTTAAAAAATCGAATATTTTTTTATGGAAACGTGTAGACAATCGTTTGTAGTTGTTTGTAGTGAAATTCTTTTCGTTTGTAGTAGCTCTGAAAAAAAGTTAGGCTACTTTGAATTTTTTAATTCAATTAATTTATCCTAACTTTAAAAAATCGAATATTTTTTTATGGAAACGTGTAGACAATCGTTTGTAGTTGTTTGTAGTGAAATTCTTTTCGTTTGTAGTAGCTCTGATAAAAAGTTAGGCTACTTTGAATTTTTTCATTTCAATTAATTATCCTAACTTTAAAAAATCGAATATTTTTTTATGGAAACGTGTAAACAATCGTTTGTAGTTGTTTGTAGTGAAATTCTTTTCGTTTGTAGTAGCTCTGAAAAAAAGTTAGGCTACTTTGAATTTTTTCATTTCAATTAATTATCCTAACTTTAAAAAATCGAATATTTTTTTATGGAAACGTGTAGACAATCGTTTGTAGTTGTTTGTAGTAAAATTCTTTTCGTTTGTAGTAGCTCTGATAAAAAGTTAGGCTACTTTGAATTTTTTCATTTCAATTAATTTATCCTAACTTTAAAAAATCGACTATTTTTTTATGGAAACGTGTAGACAATCGTTTGTAGTTGTTTGTAGTGAAATTCTTTTCGTTTGTAGTAGCTCTGAAAAAAAGTTAGGCTACTTTGAATTTTTTCATTTCAATTAATTATCCTAACTTTAAAAAATCGAATATTTTTTTATGGAAACGTGTAGACAATCGTTTGTAGTTGTTTGTAGTAAAATTCTTTTCGTTTGTAGTAGCTCTGAAAAAAAGTTAGGCTACTTTGAATTTTTTAATTTCAATTTATTATCCTAACTTTGAAAAATCGAATATTTTTTTATGGAAACGTGTAGACAATCGTTTGTAGTTGTTTGTAGTGAAATTCTTTTCGTTTGTAGTAGCTCTGAAAAAAAGTTAGGCTACTTTGAATTTTTTCATTTCAATTAATTATCCTAACTTTAAAAAATCGAATATTTTTTTATGGAAACGTGTAGACAATCGTTTGTAGTTGTTTGTAGTGAAATTCTTTTCGTTTGTAGTAGCTCTGAAAAAAAGTTAGGCTACTTTGAATTTTTTAATTTCAATTAATTATCCTAACTTTAAAAAATCGAATATTTTTTTATGGAAACGTGTAGACAATCGTTTGTAGTTGTTTGTAGTGAAATTCTTTTCGTTTGTAGTAGCTCTGAAAAAAAGTTAGGCTACTTTGAATTTTTTCATTTCAATTAATTTATCCTAACTTTAAAAAATCGAATATTTTTTTATGGAAACGTGTAGACAATCGTTTGTAGTTGTTTGTAGTGAAATTCTTTTCGTTTGTAGTAGCTCTGAAAAAAAGTTAGGCTACTTTGAATTTTTTAATTCAATTAATTTATCCTAACTTTAAAAAATCGAATATTTTTTTATGGAAACGTGTAGACAATCGTTTGTAGTTGTTTGTAGTGAAATTCTTTTCGTTTGTAGTAGCTCTGATAAAAAGTTAGGCTACTTTGAATTTTTTAATTTCAATTAATTTATCCTAACTTTAAAAAATCGAATATTTTTTTATGGAAACGTGTAGACAATCGTTTGTAGTTGTTTGTAGTGAAATTCTTTTCGTTTGTAGTAGCTCTGATATAAAGTTAGGCTATTTTGAATTTTTTAATTTCAATTAATTATCCTAACTTTAAAAAATCGAATATTTTTTTATGGAAACGTGTAGACAATCGTTTGTAGTTGTTTGTAGTGAAATTCTTTTCGTTTGTAGTAGCTCTGATATAAAGTTAGGCTACTTTGAATTTTTTCATTTCAATTAATTATCCTAACTTTAAAAAATCGAATATTTTTTTATGGAAACGTGTAGACAATCGTTTGTAGTTGTTTGTAGTGAAATTCTTTTCGTTTGTAGTAGCTCTGAAAAAAAGTTAGGCTACTTTGAATTTTTTAATTTCAATTAATTATCCTAACTTTAAAAAATCGAATATTTTTTTATGGAAACGTGTAGACAATCGTTTGTAGTTGTTTGTAGTGAAATTCTTTTCGTTTGTAGTAGCTCTGAAAAAAAGTTAGGCTACTTTGAATTTTTTCATTTCAATTAATTTATCCTAACTTTAAAAAATCGAATATTTTTTTATGGAAACGTGTAGACAATCGTTTGTAGTTGTTTGTAGTGAAATTCTTTTCGTTTGTAGTAGCTCTGAAAAAAAGTTAGGCTACTTTGAATTTTTTAATTCAATTAATTTATCCTAACTTTAAAAAATCGAATATTTTTTATATATATATAATTAATTGAAATGAAAAAATTCAAAGTAGCCTTACTTTTTTTCAGAGCTACTACAAACGAAAAGAATTTCACTACAAACAACTACAAACGATTGTCTACACGTTTCCATAAAAAAATATTCGATTTTTCAAAGTTAGGATAATTAATTGAAATTAAAAAATTCAAAGTAGCCTAACTTTTTTTCAGAGCTACTACAAACGAAAAGAATTTCACTACAAACAACTACAAACGATTGTCTACACGTTTCCATAAAAAAATATTCGATTTTTCAAAGTTAGGATAATTAATTGAAATGAAAAAATTCAAAGAAGCCTAACTTTTTTTCAGAGCTACTACAAACGAAAAGAATTTTACTACAAACAACTACAAACGATTGTCTACACGTTTCCATAAAAAAATATTCGATTTTTTAAAGTTAGGATAATTAATTGAAATGAAAAAATTCAAAGTAGCCTAACTTTTTTTCAGAGCTACTACAAACGAAAAGAATTTCACTACAAACAACTACAAACGATTGTCTACACGTTTCCATAAAAAAATAGTCGATTTTTTAAAGTTAGGATAAATTAATTGAAATGAAAAAATTCAAAGTAGCCTAACTTTTTATCAGAGCTACTACAAACGAAAAGAATTTTACTACAAACAACTACAAACGATTGTCTACACGTTTCCATAAAAAAATATTCGATTTTTTAAAGTTAGGATAATTAATTGAAATGAAAAAATTCAAAGTAGCCTAACTTTTTTTCAGAGCTACTACAAACGAAAAGAATTTCACTACAAACAACTACAAACGATTGTTTACACGTTTCCATAAAAAAATATTCGATTTTTTAAAGTTAGGATAATTAATTGAAATGAAAAAATTCAAAGTAGCCTAACTTTTTTTCAGAGCTACTACAAACGAAAAGAATTTAACTACAAACAACTACAAACGATTGTCTACACGTTTCCATAAAAAAATATTCGATTTTTGAAAGTTAGGATAATTAATTGAAATGAAAAAATTCAAAGTAGCCTAACTTTTTTTCAGAGCTACTACAAACGAAAAGAATTTCACTACAAACAACTACAAACGATTGTCTACACGTTTCCATAAAAAAATATTCGATTTTTTAAAGTTAGGATAATTAATTAAAATGAAAAAATTCAAAGTAGCCTAACTTTTTTTCAGAGCTACTACAAACGAAAAGAATTTCACTACAAACAACTACAAACGATTGTCTACACGTTTCCATAAAAAAATATTCGATTTTTTAAAGTCAAGATATTTTTCGTAAAAAAATTCGAAATAGCCTAACTTTTTTTCAGAGCTACTACAAACGAAAAGAATTTCACTACAATCAACTACAAACGATTGTCTACACGTTTCCATAAAAAAATATTCGATTTTTTAAAGTTAGGATAAATTAATTGAAATGAAAAAATTCAAAGTAGCCTAACTTATTTTCAAAGCTACTACAAACGAAAAGAATTTCACTACAAACAACTACAAACGATTGTCTACACGTTTCCATAAAAAAATATTCGATTTTTTAAAGTTAGGATAAATTAATTGAAATGAAAAAATTCAAAGTAGCCTAACTTTTTTTCAGAGCTACTACAAACGAAAAGAATTTCACTACAAACAACTACAAACGATTGTCCACACGTTTCCATAAAAAAATATTCGATTTTTTAAAGTCAAGATATTTTTCGTAAAAAAATTCGAAATAGCCTAACTTTTTTTCAGAGCTACTACAAACGAAAAGAATTTCACTACAAACAACTACAAACGATTGTCTACACGTTTCCATAAAAAAATATTCGATTTTTTAAAGTTAGGATAAATTAATTGAAATGAAAAAATTCAAAGTAGCCTAACTTATTTTCAAAGCTACTACAAACGAAAAGAATTTCACTACAAACAACTACAAACGATTGTCTACACGTTTCCATAAAAAAATATTCGATTTTTTAAAGTTAGGATAAATTAATTGAAATGAAAAAATTCAAAGTAGCCTAACTTTTTTTCAGAGCTACTACAAACGAAAAGAATTTCACTACAAACAACTACAAACGATTGTCTACACGTTTCCATAAAAAAATATTCGATTTTTTAAAGTTAGGATAAATTAATTGAAATGAAAAAATTCAAAGTAGCCTAACTTTTTTTCAGAGCTACTACAAACGAAAAGAATTTCACTACAAACAACTACAAACGATTGTCTACACGTTTCCATAAAAAAATATTCGATTTTTTAAAGTTAGGAAAATTAATTGAAATGAAAAAATTCAAAGTAGCCTAACTTTTTTTCAGAGCTACTACAAACGAAAAGAATTTCACTACAAACAACTACAAACGATTGTCTACACGTTTCCATAAAAAAATATTCGATTTTTTAAAGTTAGGATAATTAATTGAAATGAAAAAATTCAAAGTAGCCTAACTTTTTTTCAGAGCTACTACAAACGAAAAGAATTTCACTACAAACAACTACAAACGATTGTCTACACGTTTCCATAAAAAAATATTCGATTTTTCAAAGTTAGGATAATTAATTGAAATTAAAAAATTCAAAGTAGCCTAACTTTTTTTCAGAGCTACTACAAACGAAAAGAATTTCACTACAAACAACTACAAACGATTGTCTACACGTTTCCATAAAAAAATATTCGATTTTTTAAAGTTAGGATAATTAATTGAAATTAAAAAATTCAAAGTAGCCTAACTTTTTTTCAGAGCTACTACAAACGAAAAGAATTTCACTACAAACAACTACAAACGATTGTCTACACGTTTCCATAAAAAAATATTCGATTTTTTAAAGTTAGGATAATTAATTAAAATGAAAAAATTCAAAGTAGCCTAACTTTTTTTCAGAGCTACTACAAACGAAAAGAATTTCACTACAAACAACTACAAACGATTGTCTACACGTTTCCATAAAAAAATATTCGATTTTTTAAAGTCAAGATATTTTTCGTAAAAAAATTCGAAATAGCCTAACTTTTTTTCAGAGCTACTACAAACGAAAAGAATTTCACTACAATCAACTACAAACGATTGTCTACACGTTTCCATAAAAAAATATTCGATTTTTTAAAGTTAGGATAAATTAATTGAAATGAAAAAATTCAAAGTAGCCTAACTTATTTTCAAAGCTACTACAAACGAAAAGAATTTCACTACAAACAACTACAAACGATTGTCTACACGTTTCCATAAAAAAATATTCGATTTTTTAAAGTTAGGATAAATTAATTGAAATGAAAAAATTCAAAGTAGCCTAACTTTTTTTCAGAGCTACTACAAACGAAAAGAATTTCACTACAAACAACTACAAACGATTGTCTACACGTTTCCATAAAAAAATATTCGATTTTTTAAAGTTAGGATAAATTAATTGAAATGAAAAAATTCAAAGTAGCCTAACTTTTTTTCAGAGCTACTACAAACGAAAAGAATTTCACTACAAACAACTACAAACGATTGTCTACACGTTTCCATAAAAAAATATTCGATTTTTTAAAGTTAGGAAAATTAATTGAAATGAAAAAATTCAAAGTAGCCTAACTTTTTTTCAGAGCTACTACAAACGAAAAGAATTTCACTACAAACAACTACAAACGATTGTCTACACGTTTCCATAAAAAAATATTCGATTTTTTAAAGTTAGGATAATTAATTGAAATGAAAAAATTCAAAGTAGCCTAACTTTTTTTCAGAGCTACTACAAACGAAAAGAATTTCACTACAAACAACTACAAACGATTGTCTACACGTTTCCATAAAAAAATATTCGATTTTTTTAAAGTTAGGATAAATTAATTGAAATGAAAAAATTCAAAGTAGCCTAACTTTTTTTCAGAGCTACTACAAACGAAAAGAATTTCACTACAAACAACTACAAACGATTGTCTACACGTTTCCATAAAAAAATATTCGATTTTTTAAAGTTAGGAAAATTAATTGAAATGAAAAAATTCAAAGTAGCCTAACTTTTTTTCAGAGCTACTACAAACGAAAAGAATTTCACTACAAACAACTACAAACGATTGTCTACACGTTTCCATAAAAAAATATTCGATTTTTTAAAGTTAGGATAATTAATTGAAATGAAAAAATTCAAAGTAGCCTAACTTTTTTTCAGAGCTACTACAAACGAAAAGAATTTCACTACAAACAACTACAAACGATTGTCTACACGTTTCCATAAAAAAATATTCGATTTTTTAAAGTTAGGATAATTAATTGAAATGAAAAAATTCAAAGTAGCCTAACTTTTTTTCAGAGCTACTACAAACGAAAAGAATTTCACTACAAACAACTACAAACGATTGTCTACACGTTTCCATAAAAAAATATTCGATTTTTCAAAGTTAGGATAATTAATTGAAATTAAAAAATTCAAAGTAGCCTAACTTTTTTTCAGAGCTACTACAAACGAAAAGAATTTCACTACAAACAACTACAAACGATTGTCTACACGTTTCCATAAAAAAATATTCGATTTTTTAAAGTTAGGATAATTAATTGAAATTAAAAAATTCAAAGTAGCCTAACTTTTTTTCAGAGCTACTACAAACGAAAAGAATTTCACTACAAACAACTACAAACGATTGTCTACACGTTTCCATAAAAAAATATTCGATTTTTTAAAGTTAGGAAAATTAATTGAAATGAAAAAATTCAAAGTAGCCTAACTTTTTTTCAGAGCTACTACAAACGAAAAGAATTTCACTACAAACAACTACAAACGATTGTCTACACGTTTCCATAAAAAAATATTCGATTTTTTAAAGTCAAGATATTTTTCGTAAAAAAATTCGAAATAGCCTAACTTTTTTTCAGAGCTACTACAAACGAAAAGAATTTCACTACAAACAACTACAAACGATTGTCTACACGTTTCCATAAAAAAATATTCGATTTTTTAAAGTTAGGATAATTAATTGAAATAAAAAAATTCAAAGTAGCCTAACTTTTTTTCAGAGCTACTACAAACGAAAAGAATTTCACTACAAACAACTACAAACGATTGTCTACACGTTTCCATAAAAAAATGTTCGATTTTTGAAAGTCAAGATATTTTATATAAAAAAAAATTCGAAGTAGCCTAACTTTTTTTCAGAGCTACTACAAACGAAAAGAATTTCACTACAAACAACTACAAACGATTATCTATAAGAATCAATAATAAAAATAACGATTTCCTTAAGTGGGGTGCTGAGTTATTTTTCAAAGTAGCTTATCTTTTTTTTTGAGCTACTACAAACGAAAAAAATTTCACTACAAACAACTACAAACGATTATCTTTAAGAATCATTAATAAAAATAACGATTTTCCAAAGTCGGGTGCCGAGTTATTTTTCAAAGTCGCTTAACTTTTTTTTTGAGCTACTACAAACGAAATTTTTTTTACTACAATCAACTACAAACGATTATCTATACGAATCGCTAAGAAAAATTTAATTTGTCCAAACTCGGGTGCTGAGTTTTTTTCGAAGTAGCCTAACTTTTTTTTTGAGCTACTACAAACGAAAATTTTTTTACTACAATCAACTACAAACGATTATCTATACGAATCGCTAAAAAAAATTTCGTTTGTCCAAAGTCGGGTGCCAAGTTCACACAGCTGGTGTGTAGTGTGGGTGTGTGTGAGTGTTGGCTCTGTGAATACTAAGTCAGATGAGGTCTTGTGTTTCAGAATAAGTTAGTTCTAAAAGCTTGTTCTTGATAAGTGATTTACACGAGAATAGGGATGTCTCTTTTAAAGTGTTCGACAATCTTGTGTCCGAAACGTCCGAAGTCTTAATTCTATTTGTTAATAAAGAATACAATTATTAGATGTTGAAACAAAGAAACACTTGTCTGCTAGGGTCATGATTGAGCAGACACTTTTGCATTTTGAATCAAAGTCTAAACAAAACGTTCAAAGTAACCAGCGAACCTGTACTCTAACCTAAACTATTATTCTTACATTCTCCCATTTCTATATGAATGTGTGAAAGGCGAACTCCATTTGGTCTGTATTGTATTGTATTGACCATCATGGTACCCTGCACCACAGTCTGCATAGCTTTTGATGCAGTTATTCTGCCTTTTTGAGAGAGTACGAATAAACAAGAATATTCTATCAACATTAATTAATTACAAACATTTTGATGTGTAGCAGTGATTCTGTACAGTAGGTACAGTAAGATTCTAGTCTAGGTAAGTGGATGATAGGAGTTGTTGATTAGCACAGCCAACAGCATATGCCAAAACATAATACTCCGGCAGAGATAGGCTGGCGCATGGCGGGACGGGCGGGACGGGCGGGACGGGCGGCGGGAGGGAGGAACAGGGTTATCAATGTTATGTCAATAAATAATGTTCTCTGTATACTGGACATTCGCAAAACGCATTAACTTACTGTCCATGATCCCGGCGCTCTTTCTTAGGGAGCATTAAAAATAAACATACATCGAGGTAATTGGAGAGCGGCTCGGGCGCCGGCCCCGTGGCTGAGTACTTGACACGCAGCACGTTCAGCTCCGTGTCTACCTCGTGGAACTGCTGCCGGACGCTCTTCATGCGATATAAGGGCACTCTGAAATTATTATTTGGCATGTTTTAAAAAAACTCTAAGCCCACTCCATATTCCTAAATAGTGCTTTGGGGGTGTGCATCAGATTGGGAGCGCGCCTTCAGACTGCAAAAGCGGGCAATAAGAGCCATAGTCAGAATACCCCAGGATGAATCCGCGCGGCCGTATTTTGAGTCCCTAGGAATCTTGACCGTTCCCGCCCTTGTCATATACCAGTCCGCGCTGTATGTGCGTGACAACTTGGACAAATATGCAAGGTACGGGGACGGTCATAGATACAACACGAGGCACGCACACCGGCTGAGAGCTCTCCCACGACGACTGGTGAAGACGTCCAAGTTGCAGCACGTAATGGGGACGGCTGTCTACAACCGTATCCCAAAATCTATCACCAGCGCGCAATCCACGCCGTCCTTTAAAACGAGGTTAAAAAAGTGGCTGATAAACAAATCAATTTATGACATGAAGGAATTTATGATTTTAAAATGTAATTAATAATACTTACCTATTACAATTAATTAATTTAAGTAATTTATAGTGATTTATAATTATAATTTGCAAATTCATCTATTATTTAAATATATTTAAGATTATTTATCGGGTATTTATCGCGTACCTTTTGCTTTCTTTTCCCCAACGTTTCAACCGCGTTTCAGCGATCGTGGTCACGGGGCGACTCAGTCGAGTTGAGTCGCCCCGTGACCACGATCGCTGAAACGCGGTTGAAACGTTGGGGAAAAGAAAGCAAAAGGTACGCGATAAATACCCGATAAATAATCTTAAATATGTTATCAAATCGCGAAAGTTTAAAAAGTTTTATTATTTAAATAGTTTATGTATGTTCTTACATAATTTTATTAATATTGATTATGTGACCTGTAACCTGTGAAAGTTATTAATAAATGAACTATGAACTATGAAAATGGTTTTGGAAGACACTTCGATAGCGCGTTCTAATTTATCATGTGATGACATCTAGTTCAAATTCGAGTATATTTTAGATTGATGTGATGAGTGATGGATGACTGACACATAGATGAAACAACGAATCCAAAAAGACCTCTTGTTTACGCCCTTTTTTGTAGCTTATGGTATCGTATCAATGCGGCCATGCTAGGCCTATTGTGATCGCCACTTTTTGTGTTTAGCCCTAAAGCTGCGGCGTTCAGAATTCCCCACCTACATACTCTTGCAGCTGCTAGGAACTGGAGGATTTTCTTTGAGGTTATGTCTCGTAGCTCGTCTGGGCTGAGCAATTGCTTGCCTGGAAGAGTGCTTTTTAACAGCCTTGGAGTCGGTCGACTGGAAAGATATAGTCGATTGTTTGCACCAGGACTGGTACGCCCTAGCTAATGCACTAGTTGCCAAGCTAGTCGGTAAAATGAATATCCGTTACCCTGAAACAATACTACCACTACCCAAAAAACACAATACCTACTCTATTTATACGCTATTTATGCATAACAACAAACTCGAATTCGGTTAGGTGTAGGTACGCGTAGGTGTACGCTACCATCACGGTCACATTATTTCTAATTCTTTTAACTTAGACCTACACGAATCCATTTTATTCATTTGCTAAATAAACCTATTTGCCCGCTTCTGCAACAAAAACACTTTATTCGACTTTGAAACAATTACCAAAGCCAACAATTACCATTATGTTATGTTATGATTAACACTGGAAGACAAATAAGGACCAACGTATTTTCAAATGTTTCCCACTCAAAATACGATCCACGAACTACGAATAAATAATAAGTCAGGAAATCTAACTACTTTTAAATAATAAAACGTCAAGTGCGAGTTAGACTCGCGCATCAAGGGTTCCGTACAAACTCCTACTCTTCAGCAAAGAAATCAACCCAGACGAATAAACCGAGACTAAATAAGTTACATCCAATCCAACCCTAGGGTAATAACAATGTACTATTTTCTATGAATAAACCCCATATTTACCGTTTTCAGATTTGTTCCTTTACTTGTGCTATAAGAAATTGCTTCTTGCCAAATTTCATGGTTCTAGGTAAACGGAAAGTACGTACCCCGGGTTTTTGATCCACGGCGAGATTCGAAAATTATTTTCTCTGTGAATCAACTACAAATTTACGTTTTTCGGATTTTTCCCTTTACTTGTGCTATAAGACCTTGCTTCTTGCCAAATTGCATGGTTCTAGGTCAACGGGAAGTACCCTATACGTTTTGTGTGCATGTGATTCCCTTCCAATCCAAATCGTGGCGGGCACCGAGAAGTTTCAGCAGCTTCTCGGGGATAGATTTGTTGCCTTGGAATGGAACTCACTGATGACGTTGACGAGACCCTACACAATCTGGTCGAAACGCTGAGGAACGAGGGCATCAAGTTTTGTAAAAAGCAGCGTATTGGCAGGAAATCCAAACTCTCGGCCGAGACTCTCGGGGAAGAAGACGGGAAACCACCCAAGCGACTTTGTCTGAAAGGTCAGACCTAAACAAGCGAATTGCGAAGATGGTACGGCGCGACCTTCGGAGTTCCAACACACGCCTCATTGAAGAGGCGATAGAGCGAAACCGAGAGTCCAAAGTATTCACTCAGCAGCTTGGCAGGAGCCACCTGACGAAGCTTAAAACGCACGATGGGAGGACCGTTTTGTCGAAGCCGGAGATCTCTGCCGAGATAGAGGATTTCTATGGCCGTTTATACGCTGCACAAAAAAAAACTAACAATCAAATCTAAATTATACGTTACATCTCACACCTGCGATTCGCGGATGACATAGTCTTGATGGCGGAGTCCTTGATGGAGAGTGGAAGAGCTTAACCGGATGCTGGACGGCCTAGCTTCAGCCTCACGACGCATCGGTCTTGGCATGAACTTGGATAAAACCAAGGTCATTCATGATCAATGGCCACATTGATCCGGGACCGGTCGTCGTACATGGCCACCTTCTCGAAATTGTTTCCGAGTACACTTACCTTGGGCAGATTTTGCAGTTGGGTAAAAACAGTTTCGAGAAGGAGGCCAAAAGGAGGATCCAGCTAGGTTGGGCAGCGTTCGGGAAACTACGTCGAGTCTTCTCGTCATCCATTCCGCAAGGTTTGAAAACGAAAGTTTTCAATCAGTGCGTCCTACCCGTCATGGCCTACGGAGCTGAGACGTGGACACTCACGGTAGGACCACCAGTTTAAAGTCGCCCAGCGAGCAATGGAGAGAGCTATGCTCGGAGTTTCTCTGAAGGATAGGATTCGCAACGAATACATCCGACAGAGAACCAAGGTTATCGACATAGCTCAAAGGATTAGCAAGCTGAAGTGGCAGACGTGGCAGTGGGCTGGCCATATCTCGAGAAGAACCGACAACCGTTGGGGTAAACGTGTTCTTGAGTGGAGACCGCGACTCGGCAAACGTAGTGTAGGACGCCCTCCGACCAGGTGGGATGACGATTTGCGAAAGACTGCTGGCGCTATGGCGCTCATTAGGGGAGCCCTATGTCCAGCAGTGGACTGGTATAGGCTGATGATGATGCATCAGAACAACAGCTAATGTAATTAATGACAGACCTAACTTGTTAGTCATGGTTCTAAAGCTCATTCTAAAGTCTAAGTAAGAACTAAATCTATATTTTGATAAAAGCTGTCAAAATGACAGAAAATGTCACTCTTGACAATACCTACGGAATACAGAAAATGAAAAAATAACAGAATTGACATGAATGGTCAATTGTGTAACTTAAATAGTAGCAACATTAATTTAAATTTATGATATTTGATGTCATTATTGTCGTTTTTAGTGTCTCGTATTATTTCCATAGGATGAAAACGGGACTCTATTACTAAGCCTTCGCTATCTGTTCGTCTGTCAGCGGGCTGTATCTTATTAATTAAAGTATGTATGTATTTCTCGTACCGCTATAACAACGCACAGAATACAAGAAGTAGAGGGATGTGCTATGTGCTAGTTCGGAACCACTGTCGCCAATCCCATACATATAAGACTTACGTAGTATTTTCACTACAAAGAAATCTTTGTTGTTATTGGTTAATAATCTCACCTAAAACTCCCAAAAAGGGCGGTTTCCTGAATGAATGAATGAAGAGCATACACTAATAAGGTAATGGGAGTCACATAGTATGTGCAAATTCTGTGACAGCATGGACTTTCAAGAAATTTCCTTAACGCAAAAAAAAATCATACGCATCCTTGTAAATATTCCTCCGCGAGAAAGCTGCAAGCCACATTTTATCCAAAGGAAGATACTTAGCTTACCCTGCATGATGCATCTATATATTACAGGCGGCAATGTTTGTTACAAAACATAAATTAAAAAAAAAAACATTCTTGAGTGGAGACCGCGACTCGGCAAACGTAGTGTAGGACGCCCTCCGACCAGGTGGGATGACGATTTGCGAAAGACTGCTGGCAGATGCTGGATGCGGCAAGCTGAAGACAGGGCGCTATGGCGCTCATTAGAGGTTTAGGGAGGGTTATGTCATTTTGCAAAAAAAATCAGTCATTCTGAGTTCTGACGGCAAGCTGAAGAAAGGGCGCTATGGCGCTCATTAGAGGATTAGGGAGGGTTATTTCATTTCATTTCATTTATTTCTTGCTTACATGTACATACATACTTAGGTCTAGGTGTTTATATCTACATATGTACAGTACATGCACCCTGGAAGGGCACTGCAAAATTTGTTTGTTTTAATTTTAATTACAATAATAATATAGAATTTAAAAAGAAAATAAAATAAAAAGATCACTTACATACAAAATTGTTATGTCATTTTGCCAAAAAAATCAGTCATTCTGAGTTCTGACGGTGAGTGACTTACAATTATTTTGACAGCTGTCATTGAAAATGCATAGGTTTTGCATGTATTGACATTTCCTGTCATATTTGATATTTTCCATGATTATTGACATCTCCTTTCATTTTTGTCATTTGCTGTCACTTTGACATACTTAATGGTGCCGACGTGCGTAAACGTAATGAAGGGAGAAATTGGAATACTATTTTAAATATAGGCTGGTGAGTAGTGATGATGATGCTAAATATTTTAAATTATTTGAAATATTAATATCCTATTCGTCGATATAATTTTAATTCAGCCTACTAAAATTCCATTCGTCTCTCCAACTAGTCTGACGAGGCTTGTGGGGTGAACGGGATTTCACGAGAATGGAACCTGTTACAGTTACATTTTATTTTATTATAAGTATAAATAATAATTATCCTGAATTATCCCCCGTCACTAACAGGGGGGGGGACAGATAGAACATTTTCAGTCAATAACAGTTTAATCTCTGCCAGGGTTGAAAAAAGGGGGAAATATAAAACTTTTATGTATTAAAACTGTTTTATCTGTCCCACCGTTGCCAAAAGGGGGATAGATAGAACTTTTTAATTAAAAAATTGTTCTATCTGTACTGTACCCCTGTTAGTCACGAGGGAACTTTGAATTTTTTTAGTAAAACAAAGTTCTGTGTCCTCCTATTTGCAACGGCGGGACAGATAGAACTTTTTTCCATTTACCCCCTAAGGGGGGATAGATCAGGGTGACAAATGGGAATAAACCGATTTTTTTACCGGATTGTATCCGGAGACGAAATTTGGGTTCATCATTATGAGCCTGAACCAAAACAGGAGTCTATGCAGTGGCAGAAAAAAGGCGCAGCACCCCCTAAGAAATTCAAGGTCACAATCGGCCGGAAAGATCATGGCCACTGTTTTTTGGGATTCAGAGGGGATTTTGTTAATAGACTAGAAAGAAAAAGGATTGAATATCACATGGGAATACTATGCCACTCTACTGGAAAAATTAAAAGATGCCATCAAAGAAAAAAGACGGGGAAAATGGACTCGAGGAGTGCTGCTTTTGCACGACAACGCACCCGTTCACAAAAGCCATGTTGCAATGGCTGCCTTGCAGAAATGTGGCTATGAAACATTAAACCATCATTCCTCCCTATAGTCCAGATCTAGCTCCCTCCGAATCCTCCGATTATTATTTGTATCCAAAATTGAAAAAAGAACTTTGTGGTTTTTTTTTTACTGACGACGAAGAAGTTAAGACGGCAGTTTTAGCCTATGTTGAAGGCCTTGATATTTTTTTTTTTTTCGAAGCTATAAGCAAACTTTTTGATAGATTTGAAAATGTTAAGCCTAATGTTTAAGGGAGAATTATATTGAAAAGGAAAAATAATAATTGGTTTAATTTAGCCCTATTTACTTCCCGCCATTCCGCGGACTTTTTGTGTGCGTTACCCCAGCGACATGTAGACTCGGATCAAGATGAATATACAAAAGAGCGCTATGCCCTGTGAATGAGCCCCAAAAATTAAATTTGTGCGCATTAAGGTTTCAGAGTAATTCGAGAAAATAACATTTCGCTGCAGTAACGTCTGAAAACGTTAGGGAGAGGGATTGTGCATGACTGGTTTACTGACTATCTATCAGGGAGATCGCAAAGAGTTCGAGTAGATGGACACGTGAGTGAGAGTTCTGCATCTACATTTGGTGTACCGCAGGGTAGTACACTAGGACCAACTCTTTTTCTTATATATATTAACGACCTGTGTAGTACTACCCTTATGGGATTAGATCTTCTTATGTTCGCAGACGACACTGTGATGCTCATACATGACAAAACATGGCCAAAAGCTAAACTCCTAGCGGAGAATAATCTTGCAGTTGTAACACATTGGCTAGAAAAGTCTCCTTACCTTAAACACTAACAAAACAAAGTACCTACATGTGTTTTAGTAAAACAAATTACGGATGTCCTGCTACTGCTGTAAATCTTAAAATACACACATATCCCTATAACATCATTAACGCTAGAAAGACGCCATGTCCCTGCTCGACCCTTTCCCAGGTTGACTCAATTAAATATCTTGGCGTGCTTATTGATGACAAATTGAACTGGAAACAGCACATCATGGCACTTACCCACTTACCTCTAGAATTAAGAAACTTATTTATATTTTTAAAACCCTAAGATCGATAGCCGATAAAAAACTGTGTATCCAAATATATAAGGCACTTTGCGAATGTATTTGTAGATACTGTATATGTTCATGGGGAACAGCTGCCAAAACTCACCTCATTGCGGCAGAACGTGCCCAACGGGCTGTCCTAAAGGTACTCCTGAATCTTCCCTACAGACATCCTACTACAGAACTGTATAATACAGCCGACGTGTTAAGTATTAGGAAATTATTTATTTTTGAATCGCTAAAGCATAAAAAAACTGTGCCTTATTTGCCAGAATCTTCAAAAAGAATATATCGAGTTCCTGTTCCAAAAGTTAAGTCCCGTTTTGCCAACAAACAAAATACAAAAATACAAATACAAAAACGTTTATTTCGTACCATTTACATATTAAAACTAAAAACATAATGCAACGATACTGACGCTAAAAGTATAAACTGTGTCGCGTTCAGTATCGCCCTCCTCTGGACAGGATAAAAGGATAATATTTCACAGAAAAAATATTTAGCTTTTGTTTATCTTAATTAATATTAAAGTTAGTTCACATAATATGCACTCAATTTATAACTACATAAGACCATTGTTATTATTCAGCTTTATTTGCTGAGACTGTGTAGGCAAACAATATAATTACATTGTTCAAAACATAGACATAGAATTTTTTCACTACGTTCAATAGACTAACAAAGCGTGGGAGCGAGAGGTATTTAGTTAATACACACTGCCACGAGAGAAAAAGAGATAGCGACACAAGATGTCGATATGTCATTGTTTTAGCTGAGTAAGAGGCCTTAAGGTGCCCCCGAACATCGAAGCTCCCATACAAACGTACTTTTCGATTCATTTGGAAACTACATGCCCTACTGATAGGAAATTTTGCACACATAATCGGATAATAAATAGCTATGTCGGTATCGGCTTGGTTTTTCAAAAAACATAATCATGATTAAATGAGAGCGAAACTAATTTTCCATATTTTAACCACCAAATCGAGTAGTTTTCAAGCGCTTTTATTAGCATGATAAACAACTTTATTCGAAAATCTGACTGGATACCGACATCGTAAATATATTCAATATTAGAAATGAACAATAATATTTAGGAAATCAATCCTTTATACAAAATGAATCGAAAAGTACGAAAAATTATCAAAAAATGGTGAAATTCCTTATAGATTCTGCAACCGCTCGCTCACACGCGGGGGGCTGTAAGACGCGGAGGAGGTGAAATCCCGAAATTAGGCGAGCGACGCCGAAGGGGCCAAGCCGATCGAGAACGACCTGTCGTCGGTCGCACTGTGTGTGATTTGACCTCATTTGCGGACAGCCTCGTTTTATATAAATTTTGAATACAACAAATCATTCAAACAAAACCACGAACACTAATAAACTCCCGTGACCTTATCTAAAACAGTTTTTGAGATATTTTCAACTTGCTAAATTTTACTAAGGGAAAAGTTTCTTTCGGAAATATAAATAAATTAATTTTTAGGGTTCCGTACCTCAAAAGGAAAAAAGGAACCCTTATAGGATCACTTTGTTGTCCGTCTGTCCGTCTGCCCGTCTGTCCGTCTGTCAACCCACTTTTCTCAGAAACGCGTAGGGTTATCGAGTTGATATTCACATCATATACGCAGGCTCGTAACCTCTTGAAGCCTCGACATAAATCAAACTTCTAAGTCAACGCAATCAAAAGTTACAGCTGTTTATGTCTATTTTTTTTCAATTTTCCAAGGGAATCACATGCACACAAAACCTATAGGGTACTTCCCGTTGACCTAGAACCATGAAATTTGGTGAGAAGCAAGGTCTTATAGTACAAGTAAAGGAAAAAATCCGAAAACCGTAAATTTGTAGTTTATTCACAGAAAAAATATTTTTTTAATCTTGCCATGGACCAAAAACCTATAGGGTACTTCCCGTTCACCTAGAACCATGAAATTTGGCACGAAGCAAGGTCATATAGCAAAAATAAAGGGAAAAATCTGAAAACCGTAAATTTGTAGTTTATTCACAGAAAAAATATTTTTTTAATCTTGCCATGGACCAAAAACCTTTAGGGTACTTCCTGTTGACCTAGAACCATGAAAATTGGTGAGAAGCTAGGTCTCATAACACAAGTAAAGGGAAAAATCCGAAAACCGTAAATTTTTAGTATATTCACAGAAAAAATAATTTTCGAATCTCGCCATGGACCAAAAACCTGTAGGGTACTTTCCGTTGACCTAGAACCATGAAATTTGGCAAGAAGCAATGACTTATAGCACAAGTAAAGGGAAAAATCAGAAAACCGTAAATTTGTGGTTTATTCATACAAAATAGTACATTGTTACACTAGGGTTGGACGTAAGTTATTTAGTCTAGAGACGCCAATAGTTAGAGGGACTAAATAAGTTACGTCATAATCGTTATCAAATCAGAAAGTTATTGTGCCTTATTCGTCTGGATTTGACTGATTTCTTTGCTAAAGAGTTTGTACGGAACCCTTGATGCGCGAGTCTAACTCGCACTTGACGTTTTATTTACGAATGATAATGAGAATTCATCAAATAATCTGTATTTCTAAAGCGATGTAAAATATCCGCACGGGTTTTCGATTTATTAATACAAAATGCACTAAATTTAAATATAAATCGAAGCTAAGGTCAAATAACACACTGTGGGTCGGCTCGGCCCGGTTGGTCGGCGCCAAAGAGTACCTACATTGAATGGACGGCGGCGACTGACAGACAGTCTCTGTCACAGTTCTCTGTTGTTACTTGCTACGCGCTCACTAAAATTTTCGAAGAGTTTCGTACATTTGCCAATTACCTATACAAATATATTTTAGGTAGGTACCGGTTAGAAACTTTGCTATTTAATTCAGACTGTAAATTCGACTTTATTTATTCGACATTAATTATTATTAATTGAAAGTAAAGAAATTTACTACACATAATTTACTCCATGTCGTTATTTTAAAATTTCAACATCGTAATTTGTACCTACAGAAAATTTTGGTTTATTTTTTAAATTTAATTTTTTTTAAATCAGTACCTACCTACCTAATGGCGCACGAAATTTATTGTTATAAATTTCAAATTGCAAGTCAATAGCAGCAGTAGCCGAAACCGACCTCGAACCTCTAAAAACGTCATACGAATAGGTACCTAGGTAGGTATCTAAAATTCTAAAGAAAAATTAAATAAATGGCACACTTTACTCCGCGAGTCGCCAAAAAGCCTCAAACACGAAACACGTTACAAAATTAATGATACCTACTAACTTTAGTATTGTAATAGTACACGTACCTATATAGTCGGTAGATGCAATAATTTATATGTTTATCAAATTGTTTTATTGCCGTAATGTCATACGTTACCGTACTAACTAGTAACAATTCTGTGCCGACGACGCAGAGTACCTACTACACACACATGCACGCAAGCTTCACATACAAAGCAGACAGCTGTATTTGATGGTTATCGCGCTTTCTCACTCATAACGCGCTCTATTTCATTCGAAGTGAAATAGCAACAAATACTCACGGGCCGGCCGCTGAGATTCGGGACATGTTCTGGCCATTCTTAAGATCCCGCGCTAATCAAAGTCGAGAAGAATTTTGTGCTTTTAATTAATAATCTTACGATTAAAACATAAAATCATTATTCTGCCACAATGGTGTCTTGTTCAGCGAGTGAATGTGACATTACAAACGTAATAACTCGCTTATAAACACGTTTTACAGGTAATTTATGACTGTTTTTACTGAAATCTTCATAATCATTATTTCGTCATTTGCTGTATGAAAATGAGGCAAAAGAGCTATTGAAAGCTTAGATAATAGGTTTCTCTTAAGACTTATCATCAAATTACATTGCTAAATGAAGAATTTTAGGAAATTTTAGTAAATTTTAGTAATTTTAGTACAGTAAAAATTAAAATTGTTTGTTTACGATAGGGATTGACAAAGTGATGATGTCATTGTATCGATAGTCGATCGGTAGGTGTCGGCCGGTAGGTTCGACGTGATTGGCTAGGATTATCATTACATTACAGGCTTAGATTTGTAAAGTACAATAAAACACTACTTTCCATTCCTGTTAAATAAAAAGAACGTAATGTAATGTACAGGGTGGTTATTATAACATAATATACAGGACTACTAGCAATTCAGCACAATACTGTATTTAAGTGCTTATTGGGGAGGTACTAAGCTATGAATTGAGCGCCATATAATGTTCCACGATAATTTACGGTTTTGAAGTTAATAAATTTATTTCGAAAAATTTACATTAAAAATACATAGTGTTATTTTCTTTATAACTATTTATATTTTATTATCTTGTCACTTAGAAATAATATCAGAGTATTGTTGTAATTAAACAAATTAAATCTACTCGCACCCTTTAAAAAAATCAAAACTATCGATTATATATTTTTTTTTCAGATTATTTTAAAAACATCTCTGTTTTAATATTTTTGATTTTCTTTTAACCCCCGTCTTTGTTTCAGTGGGTCCGCTCTCTTAAAAAGCTTTCGTTCGAAATATAAAAAAATCTGATAAGGGGTTATAATAGAAAACTCGAGTTCACAACGTTATCATGGAAGCTCAAAACACTGAAACCACCTTAAAACTAGTTAACACAAGACATCAAAATTTTAAACAAGCCTAAACAGAAGAAGAACATGAGATTATCTCTTTATTTAAGATTTTTATACAATTTTTATTGAATTAGTTAGCCAATAGTATTTTTTTTTTTGTTTTAGTAGCCATTATTTTTGGATATAAATTCTTCTTAGTCACAATGTGTGAATGTGATTAAGAGAGCATATAGTTAAATTTGTTAGCGGAAGTCAAATACTGATAAAGTTTTATTTTAATTTTGTGATGATGAGACGTACTTTTGACTTTTATTAAGTGCTTTACATTGCCTACTTATAATAAATGCATTGGACTTTCACACAACAACTTTGGATACGTTTTATTTTACAAACATGGTAATAAACAGACACACAGAAATATCCATTTTATATGTATATAAACATACATTATTTCATATTAACTGAACCAAGTCATTTCATTTATAAATAATAGGTTACCTAGCTTTAGCTATGTTGCTATTTGTTTACCTATTTGAAAAGTATTTGATTTTTTATATTATAAAACACTTTTTATATCACTTTGTTAAACTAACTCATTATGTCCTGTGACTTCGCCCGTAAGACTATCGATAATATTATGTTAGAGTCAAGGCAGCACTATTTCACGCACACATTTACATTTCATTTTTTGTAACACCGTAATACGGGTTGCAGACCAAGAGCTAAGCTAAGTTAGTTTAGCTTAGCTCGCATAGCTGACGCAGTTTTCCATACTTGTGTGCAGACCGCAAACTATGCGAACTAAGCTATGTGTGCTAACTAAAATATGCGAAGCTAAGTTAGTTGTGTTTGCCGATGCGCAGCTACACGAGCTAAGCTAAGCCCCTCCCGCTTTCCCCGCACACCCTTTGCACATCCTTCGCCAGTGCTGTCCAGTGTTCTTTGTCGTACACACGGTCGTTTAGTAGCGATTATGGAGCAATTTATTGATTAAATAATAATAAGTCAGTATTAATCTTCTTTTTCTATGTGTAACGTATTTATCATCGGAACTTTCTTCATCGATTATATTCATGGCGAGCGACGTCGTCCGTCTAATTGAACTACGCAACACTGACTGAGCTTTGGCTTAGCTGTTGGTGTGCACGCCATTTATTTCTAGCTTGGCTTAGCCTAGCTTGCTTGGCATAGCTTAGTTAAGCCTTGGCATAGCTTAGTTTTCGGTCTGCAACCGGCTTTAATCTGTCACTGTTGGTCTTGTACATTCTAAGCCTATGGTTCAAAATAAGTAAAGACCTTAAGGCGCATACACCACCTAAACTAGCGCCACCACCTACTTTATGTTATTATTCTGTTTAACAAAGGAATTTTCAAAAATCCTTCTTCCAGTTTGTGATGCCTATCATAAGCTTTTTTTTAATGCCTCTGTAATAGTTTTATTCTATTTAGTTTAGGAAGAGATACGAAGTTATCTATTTTCGTATCTCTTCCTAAACTAAATAGAATAAAACTATTACAGAGGCATTAAAAAAAAGCTTATGATAGGCATCACAAACTGGAAGAAGGATTTTTGAAAATTCCTTTGTTAAACAGAATAATAACATAAAGTAGGTGGTGGCGCTAGTTTAGGTGGTGTATGCGCCTTAAGGTCTTTACTTATTTTGAACCATAGGCTTAGAATATACGAAGTTATCTATTTTCGTATCTCTTCCTAAACTAAATAGAATAAAACTATTACAGAGGCATTAAAAAAAAGCTTATGATAGGCATCACAAACTGGAAGAAGGATTTTTGAAAATTCCTTTGTTAAACAGAATTATAAGACAAATAAGGCGGTGGCGCCACTTTCGGTGGGGTATGGGCCTTAAAGTAAAATCTATGAAATCATTAAAAACATTTAAATTCAAAAATAAAATTCTAAAGTGGATTAAAAACTATGATTATGAGGGCATCGAAAAAATACTCGCAGACCTATATAGGTCTGCGAGTATTTTTTCGATGCCCTGTATTTCTAATTTAAACACGCGCAAAACATAATATAATAATATATTATGTATAATATTATCTATCATACTTACATTGATCTGGTTGTGTACTATTATGTATTTATGTATTATAATTTTTTAACAATTAAAAG
Source organism: Eupithecia vulgata (assembly GCA_946478455.1). NCBI lineage: Eukaryota > Metazoa > Arthropoda > Insecta > Lepidoptera > Geometridae > Eupithecia > Eupithecia vulgata. The sequence continues at coordinate 419,634 of OX297869.1, read as the reverse complement.
TATTATGTAGTAGCATCTATCTATTTTTATCATTGTCTTTTTTTGAGTAGAATGCAAATACTTTATTATTGTATTTTCTTAATAAGCTTTATGTTTTGTACTTTTTGTTAACTATAAGAATAGTAGGTATTTAATTTTCATTTTTAGTTTAGTTTGGTTGTTATTAGAGGCACAATTGTAAAAACTTTAAAAGGAGAAGAGCTGGATCCTGAAATACAGCCTAGGCTAGTTTAGGACCCTACGGATTCAATGTTATACTGAAACACTGTAATTGTGTCTAATAAATGATTTTTATGATATGTTATGTTTTTATGTTACTGCAGCGACATGTTTTTTTTTACCTATTAGCCCTAGAAAGTTTTGAAATAGCTTAAAAGGTAGCTTATATTTGAGCATTTTATTGGCCAAACAGCGACATTTGTGCGCCCTGTGGTTTTTGAATAAATTGCAAATTCTGCTGGAGTAACGTTTGGCAGATTTCCATATCTTCGGAATGGCCAAACGAACAAAAATGAATTTTGTTCAACTCTTTGTATCCTACCGCTCAAGTAAGATGTAAGAAGATCCAAAGAGGTGTCCATTAATCCATAGTGCTGCAGTTGTGTACAACTACATGAGGATCTAAGAGATGAATCAGGCACCCACGAAGTCAGAATATACACAGACGGCTCTAAGACCGATATGGGCACGGGAGCAGGAATTCACTCATTGGATCTTAACATTAGTGTTTCAATGACCTTTGGCAAACACAACTCCATATTTCAATGTGAATGTGTAGCTATAACCGAGGCAGCCACAGCTGTACAGAGGAGGGATATAAACAACCAACGCGTGCGTATCCTGTCTCACAGTGCTGCTACACTCAGGGCCTTGGCAGGGAACAGCTGTAACTCCAAGCTCGTATACGAATGTCACTTGGCACTTGAAAGGATTTCCTCTACAAACAGGATAACCCTGCAATGGATCAAGGGACATAGCAGATCTCTGGGTAATGACGCTGCCGATGAATTGGCACGGAAAGGCTCGGAGACGCCGGCAATAGGCCCACCTCCGTTCCTTCCCATACCATTCTCCCAATTCAGATCTTGGATAAGGCTCAAAACCAGAGAAACGCATATCGAACGATGGACACACCTACAAGAGTGCCGCCAGGCAAGGCTAACCAAACGCCTACTGTACCTGACCAGAATGGATCTACGCGTCCTAGTGGGAACACTTACAGGACATTGCCCACTGAACAAACACCTCTTCACCATCGGAGCAACAGACAGCCCCCTCTGCAGGGGGTGTCTCAGCAACGAAGAAACAGTCGTTACCAACCACGTAGTCCTGGAATGCGAGGGATTAACGGCGCAAAGAAACGAAATCCTCGACCACCCGAGGTCACTCCGCGAAGCCTGCGAAGACCCCAGGAAGATTCTGCGCTTCTGGACGGAGCTGGGCTGGCTAAGCTAGCAAAACAACCACGCACAATGGACGGATGGTGCGGAAAAGGGAGTACACACACCATAACCATAACCATAGCTCAGCTTTATAGTAAATGTTTACATAATTCATTGCAGATTTGGCACAGGTAATGAGTTTGGTAGGTAAGGTACTAAACTTTTGTGCTTAATGGACTAAATTAAAATATGATGTACTTACCTACTCAGTAAATATGATCTGCACATAGATATAGGTATGTAGATACATTGGTAAGTAGGAACTTAATTATGAAGTAGGTACCCATAGGTAGGTACTTACCTCTGAAAACCAGCCACACAGGTGGCCGTGAATGCCAGAAGTAACAGAAGGAATCGTCCCATCGTAACGCTCCTTACTGCAACTCACGCCTATAGGTACCCTGCCAATCATAGAAAAAAAACCTATTTATAGTAATCATGGCAACAGCAGAGAAAATGCGAATCATAGCGAGTGTGCAGCACGCACGCACGTACCTACTACTAGTCTAAGACCATTAAGATTAAACCCGGACTTTTAATGATAGAAATAATCACCGTATTTTAAATGAAGATACATTATTGTTTTGATAACTTTACCTTCTTTTCGAACACAACCCAGTATTTATCACTACCACTCAACTCCCCTCGTTACGCACTGCTTGTATCAATATCAATAACTACCGAAACTGCACTGCATGCGAACAAACAAAGCAAATTAGCTTACCAATTATAATAGCTAATAATATTATTTGCGTAATTGCGAAGAAGATAAGTCTATAGTCTATGGATTCTGACCAGCTGATATTAAAGAGAATAAAAATCTTAGAGGAAGAAAATATAACTATGCTTAGATGAATTTTATACCTAGATGAACGTGATGGTTGGCATGCGTGGCCGTGAAGAGAGATAGAGTATACCAGGGACGGCGAAATTTCAGGGAAATTTCACGGACGGAGTCTCAGTAAGAAATAAAGTGAAGCACTCAATAGTCTGTCCATGCTCTGTACGTACGCGTACGCACTCACACATTGACATCATAGTCTATCCATCGTCCGCCATTACCACTTTAGACGCCTACTGTAGTGCACTGATTCAAACAAATTTTAAAAATGAAATACCTATGCCTGTTTGTGCGGCTAAGTCTTGCCGAAATCACAGCCGTTTTGTCAAAAAAGAACACGAAATCACATTTCTCAGTTATGTTTCTTATTTTATCAACTTATTTCTTCGATTTAACGCAATATAATCATCAACAAAAAAGTTAGAATAAAAACCCAAATCTCACCGGTGTTGCCAACATGTAAACAAGCAAATTTCCTAGTAAGTGTGGGATATTAAAAATGTTTCAATACCTACTTGTATTTGTTCAATTATTAATAAGGTTGGTAGGTACCTGTACCTACCTACTTTAAATATGTAGTCATCATTTTGCTGATTTTTGCATGGACAAATCAATACAAAGGAATGATTGTTTATAGTGTTAATTCAACAGTTTTTTTTATTACAAAATACGAATTTTGAATTTTTGTTTTTCTATGTGTTTGTTTGAACTAATCTATGAAAAGGCTGGACCTATTTTGATAAAACATTTACTGATGCTGATGCTACGCATGTAGCAGATGTTACAGCGAGAATAAGGGATCCGCGCAATAAAATAATAGATGAAATGTAAATTTTGCATGGGCGAAGCCGCGCGCGCGGGGCACAGCTAATGCCGCGTATCAACATTAGGGCATCGAGAACCGGCCATATTTTAAGAACCGGTTCTTTCGGTTCCAGTTCCAACACAGAACCGGGTACCCGGTTCTTTCGGTTCTTTCGGTTCCTTCAAAACTTTTATTAATTTATTAGAATTTTGTTAGTAAAATCTTATCAAATTCTACAATAGTGTCAAAAATCAAACAGGGAATTTATAATCACAGCAATAATTTTTATTTCTTAAACATCACTCTTGTAGCAATCACTTTTTTATATATTATACTTATAGTAATGTTTTAAGCTACAGCTAGTGAAGTATGGTCTTGGAGATAGAAATGATAGAGGAGAGATGTGGCTACAGTTCTGCACAGAAAACTCTCACTATTATGAACACCATGCTCCCTGAACCATCCACGACGCCTGTATACTTGGGTGATGCCAGGGAATCGCTTCAGAAACCAAATCGACTTCAGGTTGCTAAGAGATGGAGATCCTGCGTAAGTAACACGAAGACCTACCCAGGTGCTCACTGCGGAATCGATCACAAACTTTTGGTAGCAGAAATCAAACGTCAAACGAAAGAGGTGTCAGCGAGCTATCGTAAAACACCAAAGTCAACCCGCACCACAAACACTCGCGGCGTTCAAGGAAAGCTTCAATGATAAATCAAACTTATTCCAAGTGAATCGGAATTCTGAACTAGACAGACCGTCCGTCCGAAGGTGTGGATCTCAGAAGAGACGTGGAAGGTGATTAAGGAGAGAAAAGATGTGCTGGCCAGAGGTGACTCCGAACGAACTCAATATCACTCTCTCTCAGCAAAGGTTCAACGCTTATGTCGCAGGGATCACAATCAGTACCTGAACTCTATATGTCAAGACGTAGAGGAGCATGCTGAGACGTTACAAACAAGAGATCTCTTTCTAAAAGTTAAAGGCATAACTCATTGGTTCAAACCTAAAACTTGGGCTATTGAAGATAATCAGGGCAAGTTACTGACTGAAGTAGACCAGGTCACATAAAGGTGGCGACTTAACTGCGAAAGTCTGTACGAAGACGGTACAAGATTACATGAACCTACGATGATAATATCTTTTAAAGGTCGGAAGTTAGACTTGCTCTAAGAAAACTAAAATCAAACAAAACAGCCGAAAGTGACACTATATTTGCTGCGGATCTCCCTTTTACAGCCTCCCTGATCACTGATCAGCGATCAGGGAGGCTGTAAAAAGGAGTTCCGCAGACGCACGCAAATAGCCAAAGTAGCCATGAGTAAGATGACCATAATTTGGCAAGACAGAAGTATCTCTAATACCACCAAGATGAGAATAGTGCGTTCTTTGGTTTTCTCAATATTTCTATATGGCTCTGTATCGTAGTCAATTCGTGCAGCTGACCGAAAGAAGATCGAGGCTTTTGAAATGTGGGGTTGGAGGAGAATGTTGCGCATACCGTGGACAACAAAACGAACAAACAAATCCATTCTCGACCAACTGAATACCGGTCACCGAACAGAACCTACCGGTCAATTAAATATGCACATGCACTGCAAAAATAACAGTTTGTACACACATAATTATAAAATAATCACTAGAATAAAGTATTGTAAGAATTTTACGTATATCAACGTTAAAAAACGTTTACACAATCTCGAAATTCATAATTTTATAAAAGAACCGAAAGAACCGAAAACCCGGTTCCTAATATTTTGAGAACCGGTTCTTTTCATAGCCCCAAGAACCGGGAATTCCCGGTTCTTTCGGAACCGGGAAAAACCGGTTCCGATGCCCTAATCAACATTCTCAAAGAACTTGAATGTATCATGCATTATTTATTTATTTTATTACTTGCCGGTTCGTTCTCGCGTGTAATCATCGCACCTTCCACTCTGACCTAGGTAGAAAGAAGGTAGATAGGATAGGAACAGGTACCTACCTACGCAGGTATATTTACCTAGGTAGGTACCTAAGTAACGCGTGTGCGTGCAGATACCTACCTATTGCGTGTGTAGATTAAAACTAACAAGAAGTGTCTATACAAATGTGTTTTTTGGTAGGTATCACAAAAACAGGTACTTACTTATTTAGGAAGTAGGTACTAACCTTACCTACTTAGCGACTAAGACAAACTTTCACAGAAAAAAAATTAAGTGGGTAGGTACTAGGTACCTATTTACATAATAAGGTAGGTTCCTACCCAGTACGCTTCCGAAAGGTATTAATATGGATTAGTTGAGCTACCTGTAGATTGTTTGCAATAGTCTGCAGTTAGCTCAATTGTTTCAAGTGTAAATACTAGTTTTAATACTAGTTCTATTACTTGATGGTACCTACTTACTTTATTCAAATAAATTAACCTAGTACCTACCTACCTTCAGAAAAACCCTGTTTTCCCATTCCATCAACGCAAAAAAAACATTGTTCTGCCAAATTGGTTAGGTAGGTAAGGTAGGCTTCCTACTTTACTTTTCGTGAAATATTCTATTCGCATAACATTTCAAAGTTTTAGGTAAAACAATTGATACGTACAAATACTTTTCAATTGAATGATTTTAGAAACTTATGAAAATATTCGGGAGTTTTTGTCATCAGTTGGCAACTCTATAATCACACGCACACAATGACTCGTCCGCCATTGCTGTGATCACATTTGATTCGGTAGGACTACGTCCGTGAAATTTCCCTCGTCCCTCGTCCCTGGAGTATACAAAGTGGTGTTGCCATGCAATTTTTTTACCCTGACTAGGTTCGTAATTTCATGTCTGGTAGAGCCGTATGGTGCAGGCTTAGAATTTTCACTAACCGAACTCTTCTCGTGGGTGTCGTATGAGGCGACTAAGGGACATACACCGGGGGGCGGGCAGCAGCGCCTCTTGCAGAATAGATCTACCACCGAACCGAACTGCGATTCACAACCCGCATGCCCAGCGTGAGGATTATAAGCATTACCCCTCATCATCACCATCAGCCTACACCAGTCCACTGCTGACTACGGATTCCTAAAATTTATTTAAATAAGTAAGGTCAGGTAGGGTAAGTGCGGTAGTGAGGGAAGTGCGGCAAACATCATTATACAAGAAATTAGCAATTATATTGCTAAAACTGCCATCTAGTCATGACAGGAAAAACAAAATTAGTTCCAAGAAAAAAATTTGGGAGCGCCACTTGAAAGAAATAGGATTTGACGCCTTTTTTATTTTTCACTCGGATTTGACTATGGTTCGAAGTTGGCACGTGTGCGTTGTTGTGCTACATAGATTCTGTGCTTATATTGGCTAATCTGTAATACGCAAGTGTTTCCTTGGATCCTAAGCTTCGTGTTTATGAAGTTGATTTATTTGTATTCTTGCGAAATATGCTATAATCCTGTTTCAAAAACTTAACCTAAAATTGCATTGTTTGGGAAAGTGCGGCTACCATGCTTGGAGAAAGTGCGGCACTACGCCGCACTTGCCCCAAGTCAGAGGTTTACAACCTTATTTTTTTCTCATGTTTCTTTTACTTTCTAGATCATGGTACGAAACTACGTTAAAAAGAAAAATGGACCAAGTTGCACATTACAAGAAGCGTTATCGGATATAAGAAGCGGAAAGCTAACACTTTACGCTGCTAGTAGTCGCTATGAAATTCTAAGAGATTTATTTTTGATACTACCTCATTATTCTTCTTAATTTTTGCTTATTGTTTCATTCTCATAATCTTATTAAGTTTGATTAATAAAAAATAATATGTTTAAGTCTATTTTCATTTATAAAGCATTTTCAATTAATAAAATGTAACTCATAAAAAAGTACATAGATGGATTTTTGAAGTGTTCGTAAACATCAGCATTATCATCATCATTATGAGCATTGTTGTCAAAAAAAACATAATACTTACCTACATCATAAATCCCATTACCTTTACCTTCATTCTTGGGCAGTCAGGTAAAAATGTTTGGTACCACTGGAAAACTACGAAATACTACGAAATACTTACGAAATATGCCGCACTTTCCCCATTTTACAATTTTCTTTTTTTTTAATGGTCCTTATGTCTAGGATCCAAGAGCCGAATATCGGTTTCTATTTGAACGTTCCTCTTAGTAATATTCATGATGAAATTACAGATTAGAGTCATTTACTGGCATTTGTTGACTACTGCCGCTCTTACCCCATTTCATGGGAAAGTGCGACTAATAGACAAGCTGTTAAAAACCTAATGAAATACATAGAAAACTACATCAGATTGCTGAAATTGTAGGTTCCATACGGAGATTATGAATCCGGTAATGTGATACTGAAACAATTTATTTAAAAATGTTCACAGTGTCAACACAATTTGAGTCCAAAGTGAAAAAAAAATTTTTTTACGCCGCACTTACCCTAACAAGGTCAGTTAGGGTAAGTGCGGCGTAAAAAAAATTATTTCACTTTGGACTCAAATTGTGTTGACACTGTGAACATTTTTAAATAAATTGTTTCACCCATCTTAGTATGCGGGAATAAGTAAACTGAGCATTGAAATAAAACTACGTTTAGGTATCAATTTTATTTTCTTAATTTTATTACCACCGCTACTTGTACCTAGCTACGTGAAGAAATAATTTCACTCTTTAAAATATTATACTTTATTTACTATTAACTTTACAAATCATTCACTATTAATTACAAAAATCATTTTGAAAAAAATATTTTTGCTAGGGAATCTATTCAAACACGATAAACAGGCACAAACTTACAATAAAAATTGCACTTTGGATATCACATTTCTGCTAAGTATTTAATATTACACAGGAATTGCCAAGATAAGACAACCAGAAAAAGAAATTCAAAAGCACTTTTACATTATAGGCCTGCCTACTTCAGAAAAAAAAAAGTGCACAAAAACCAAATAAATGACACTATTTTATACCTCAAACACAGTATTACCTACGTCTCTGCTTATTTATACAAATAATATTATGTAATAATGCCTTTTTTGATTCATAAGACAGTTATATCAATATCTATTCTCCACAAATCATAGGATCACAAATCAACTGCATACCCAACTTATCAAAATGTAGGTTTATCAGTCTTATATTCAATTATACTTACTTACTAACTCATATTATTAGTGCTTATATACATTAGTATTAACAAGTAATTTATAATATTAGTACTAAATACAATTTTTTTAAATAATATAATATGCACATAATTTATAATATTGTACGTACACTATTAAACTGTACTTATTAATTTACACTGTGTGGTTGTATGTGTGTACTGGATTGTTTTTCTCTTACAAACTCAAAGTTTTCATGATACCAGTCTTGTAACAGCACGAGGGAACAGATATGTTCGCTGTTTCTTTTTATGAAAACATTTTCATGAATGGTTTGATACAAATTCTTGTTTTTTTTGGTTTCCAAATTTTTGCGACCCGATGGGCTTCTATCTATACAAAGCAGACGTTTTCATAACTACGAGACGGTTCATTGTTTTTGGGAAATCTGTAAAAAATAAAAACATATTTTAAGTTAATGTGGATGTAAGTATTTATGAGAATATTTTGCGCCATGTTTGGAGAATTTTATTGTAGAGTGCACCCTAAATTTTCGTAATTTTAGGTTATGTTTATTAGAATTAGCACAAAACATAATTTTTGAGCCTTTTCTCAATGGAAATTTATGAATATATAAGTTTTAAACCTTTTTTAAGTCAAACGAACTTGTACTTACAAGTGGAATGATAAATTTGGCACTTTTCGTTCACCTTCACTTTAAGATCAAATAACATTGCATCACATCATCTTTGCTTCAGGTAGGTATAAATTGTTGTGAGATTAGAGCATGCAAACCGATAATCGATAATCGATAAATTATCGGTAATCGGCTCATTTTTGCTAGCGATAATTATCGAAAAAAATCGATAAACGATAATATTATGAGCAGTGTTAAAAACACTCATTGCATTGATCGATCATCATTTATCATCATCATCAGCCTATATTAGTCCACTGCTGGAAATAGGGCTCCCCTGATGAGCGCCTTAGCCCTATCTTCAGCTTGCCGCATCAAGCATCTGTCAGCAGTCTTTCGCAAATTGTCATCCCACCTGGTCGGAGATCGTCTTTCGCTACGTTTTCCGAGTCGCAATCTCTACTCAAGAACACGTTTACCCCAGCGGTTGTCGGTTCTACTCGAGATATGGCCAGCCCACTGCCACTTCAGCTTGCTAATCGTTTGAGCTGTTTCGATAACCATAGTTCTCTGTTGGATGTATTCGTTGCGAATCCTATCTTTCAGAGAAACTCCGACCATAGCTCTCTCCATCTCCATAGCTAGCTCGCTGGGCGATTTAAAATTGGTGGACGAGCCCTACTGTGAGTGTTCACGTCTCAGGTCTGTAGGTCATGACGGGTAGGACACACCGATTGAAAACTTTTGTTTTCAAGCATTGAGGTATGGATGACGAGAAGACTCAACGTAGTTTGCCAAACGCGGCCCAACCGAACCTAGCTGGATCCTCCTCTTGGCCTCCTTCTCGAAATTATTTTTACCCAACTGCAGAATCTGCCTAAGGTAAGTACTCGGAAACAGTTTCGAGAAAGTGGCCATGTACGACGACCTGTCCCGGATCAATGTGGCCAATGATTATGACCTAGGTTTTATCCAAGTTTATGCCAAGACGGATGCGTCGTGAGGCTGAAGCCGCCAGCAAGACTATGTCATCCGCGAATCGCAGGTGTAAGATGTAATCGTTTATGTTTATGCCCTTACAAACCAGCGTCTTAAACACATCCTCCAGCGCGCTTGTGAACAGTTTCGGGATATAACATCCCCCTGTCTCACACCTCTGCGCAGTTGGATGGGTAGACTGCTGGCCCTGTACTTGGACACACATGATGGTGGCATCATAAAGACATCTCAGCACCTCGATATAACGATAGTCTACTTGGAATCGCTGTAAGAATTCCAGAACAGCCCACGTTTCGACAGAGTCAAAGGCTTTTTCATAGTCCACAAAGGCCAGACACAGGGGCTGATTACTCTTTGGACTTTTGTATAACCTGCCTTACTGTGTGTATGTGGTCTATGGTGCCATTGGTGCCATATCCTCCGCGAAACCCGGCTTATTCCGGTGGCTAGAACTCGTCGAGCGAGTCTTTTGGCGAGACGATTTGTGACCACTCGTGAGAACAACTTATAGACATGTCTTCACCGGGGGCTTTTCCATTTTTAAGCTGCCTTAGAGCTGACACGATCTCGTCTTGACTGATGTGTCTGGCAGTTCGTCGGTGGTTCTAGAATCGTGGTCGTTTCGTTGGGCATGAGGGGCATGTGCAGCGTATGAACGGCAATTGAAATCCTCGATCTCTGCTAAGATCTCCGGCTTCGACAATACGGTCCTCCCAACATGCGTTTCAAGCTTCGTGAGGTGGCTCCTGCCAAGCTGCTGAGTGAATACTTCGGACCCTTGGATTCGCTCTATCGCCTCTTCAATGAAGCCTGTGTTGGAGCTCCGAAGGTCGCGCCCTACCATCTTCGGAATTCGCCTGTTCAGGTCTTTCTCATACTTTTCTCATTTTTACACATTATACATATTCTTAAGTAAATAATGAGTTACTATTATCTTTTATTCATCACAAAATTACTAATCAAATTTCAATAAACTTAAGCTATTTTTTATATAATGAATGGTAAATTCAATCTTTGAAACTTTAACGAACGTTAAAAGAACGAAGCTATAAGAAAAAACATTTAATTTCTAATACATTTAAAGATAAAGATCGATAAATACTAGGTAATAAGTAAATATTCTTCTTGAGTGCAGCAAATAGGACAAATAGAGCAGTAAATTTGAAAATTAAACATAATGATATTTTCCTTCTCCAAAACCGGTAATTATCGGTATTTATCGAGAAATAGAGCTAAAAAAATCGGATTATCGATTATCGAAAAGTTTCGATAATTGCATGCCCTATGTGAGATGCAGCAATGTCCGCAGAGTCACTTTACCACATTTAATTAGCAAAAAACATTATAAAGGTCGAATAAACAAATACTGTGTTGAAGTCCATCGATGTGCCCGGCATATTTGTTTAGCACATAGATGAGCTAAACAATGAAAAAACTAGCACGAGGATGAAATAGGAATAGGACTCATTCCATCTAATTTTTTCTCAGGCTAGAAGCATAATTTGATCTCTCTCCTGTGTGAATGAGATGTGCATATGCAGAGCTCTATACCCTTCTTCCTCTAAGGTGATATGGGTGATATGTTAACAGCTATGATTTTGACCGTATAGTAGTATACTTCTTAGTTTATGGACCGTCTTAGATGAATTATACCCTTAGAAATTTATAACTGGAGATGTCATGGCAAGGCGTAACCCTCTGCCGGCCATAAGGCGCTCTTGGTCATACGCGTAATACAAAACTACTTCACTATTTACCGCGTGGCCATTAGCTGTCGTTTTGTTTCGCGAAGTAGTGCTTAGTGAAAACGGTGAATTGTGCGGTATTTTGGAATAAAAGGCGATCAGAGACATAAAACTTTCGGAACACGGTATTTCCTATCACAAGTGTTACCTATTTTTTCAATTGTTTTTGTAATATTGTAAAATTTAGATTTAAATGGAATACTAGTTGCGACAGTTTCAAGCGTCTTGGTAGGTGAGTATTGATTTCTTGGTAGAAGGCGTAGTGCGTGTTAGTGTGTAACTCAATAATGGTGTAACAACAGTCATTGTATAATTGTGTATTGTGTGCTTGTTTTGTGTTTGTGTCACAGCTTTTACTTGCGTGTGCGTTTGTAAGGACACTTAATTTTTCTACATTAGTGTCTAGTTATTCTAAGTTAGTATGCATGTTATGTAAATGTGTACCGTATTACCTCGCCTCCCGCGAAAAACAGCAGAAAGATTTTAGTACTAAAAGTAGCGCTTGCCAACTCCCGTTATAAATGCTCTAAGATTATACCCATCTTCCTCTAAGTGGACCGTATTTTGACCGACCGTGGTGGGTGACCATAGAGTAAACAACAACCACAGAGTCGTAGATAGGCTTCTTAATAAAAGCACAGAGTACTGTGTAACTATAGTTTGTCTAATGTCAAAGGTCTAATACTTTATGATGATAATTTTGACAGCTCTCAGTAGAGATGGGGTAGTGTACCTATACTGTATCATCGTTAATGAATCTATTCGATTTTCGATTATCGTTCCCATAGAATTTGGAATCGATAGTTAGGTGTGTTTTATAAAATAATTAGTAAATTACAAAAACGTTTATTGTTTTAGGTAAGTAGGTAAAAATAATTTTATAAATATTTGTACCTTTAACAGTAAAAGCCCTCTCACGACTACGATTTCGCAATTATTTTCATTCGGCAATCAACCTATATAAAATACACGTCCGATCGTTGTTGAGGTAGAATAAGAGAAATCAAACGAAAAAAAATCAAAATCACTAGGTATTTTTTAATCATTTACAAATGCAAATTGTAATATTTAAAAATTTAACTTGTATCTAAATTACTATAATTTCATTTATTCGTTAAATTTAAATTTGTTATTTGATTGTTATTTTCTTTCTGAATAAAGATCTGGAAAAAAAAAGTTAAAAAAAAAAACATTTGTCTAGTCAGTTGTGCGGTATTCTTGCAAGGCGCTTTACTACGGTAAGTGGGCGGTGTTCGTCTATGTGCTAGTAAATAGGTTTATGTATGTTAGTTATGGTATATATTTATATGGGCCGTAGTTTTTAAGTATTTTATATATCTTGTACTAGACTAATGTTGCCTGAAATAAATGTTTTTTTTTATTTTTTATTATGTGCTACGATAATTTTGGAGGTATTCTTGCGTCCTTATTGTAGTGAAATTGTTTCCTTTGGTTGTTGATTTTAGAAATGTTTTACTAAGGCAACATGTCTTTTTTTGTGCCTAATGATTAGTAAATAATTATCATCTAATTGTAGAATAATGATTTGTATTCAAAATAAATGCAACAGAATATATATCCTGTATACCCATAGGCACAGAATTTTTTTACTACGTTCAAGTGCTTTGTTTATTTTTTGTTTCCGTAAACTAAACTTTTTGAAGAGCTAAAACTCTGTTTGTGACAAGTATTTGAATTGAACCAAACTATGGTATAAATTAATAACATAAGCCAACTGACCTACAGTTTTCTCAAAATTGAATTAACAACTGTCCCTATTTTTTGCCTGCCGCTCGGAGAGCTCGTAATGGCTCATGCTATTGAAAGCCTTAGTATGTAAAAAAAAATGTAAGTGTATGTATGTATGTGTATGTATTATTGTAAAGAAAATAAAGACTTTTTGCACGAATAATCGGTTTTAAAATAATTACAACTTATTTATACAATGCAACGGAAAAAATTCGCTCGCCGTGATTTCATGTTAAAATTATTAATACATTGCAAAGTAATACAGAACTAAAACATTTTAAATATTTTAGCGTAATTCATAGCATTTCCAACGATATATGAAATACATAGTAGTTTCCTACAAAATTTTAGAGATATCGTCATTTTAATCAGACGCGCCGTTTTCGCGCGGCGCCATCCAAAATTGCCTCCACAGGTGCGGGAATTCTTACAAAATGGCCGCCACAGAGGAGTGGTTATGTCGCCAAAACGATACGGTTAGCAGGCATTGCAGCCAACTTAGGAAAAACATTATTCTTAATATGGCAATACTGGCAAGTTGACATCAATTAAAAACAAAGTTAACCCTGATACCCTGATACACATTTGTTTGTCTCATTTTCATGTTTCCCGAATTGTTGTTTGACTTTGCGGCCGGTTTGCTATGCTACCTTTAATAGTTGGTGCTTCTAAAAAGTAATACTTTATCAGGGACGAGGGAAATTTTACGGACGTAGTCGAATCAAATGTGAAGCACAGCAATGGCGGACGAGTCATTGTGTGCGTGTGATTATAGAGTTGCCAACTGAGGAAAAAAACTCCCGAATATTTTCACAAGTTTCTAAAATCATTGAACTGAAAATTATTTGTAAGTATCAAGTGTATTACCTAAAACTTTGAAATGTAAAGCGAATGGAACATTTTACGAAAAGTAAAGTAGGAAGCCTACCTTACCTACCTATCCAATTTGGCAAAACAATGATTTTTTTGCGTTGATGGAATTGGAAAACAGGGTTTTTCTGAACGTAGGTAGGTACTAGGTGAATTTATTTGAATAAAGTAAGTAGTTACCATCAAGAAATAGAACTAAAACTAGTATTTACACTTGAAACAATTGAGCTAACTGCAGACTATTGCAAACAATCTACAGGTAGCTCAACTAATCCATATTAATACCTGTCGGAAGCGTACTGGGTAGGAACCTACCTTATTATGTAAATAGGTACCTAGTACCTACCCACTTAATTTTTTTTCTGTGAAAGTTTGTCTTAGTCGCTAAGTAGGTAAGGTTAGTACCTACTTCCTAAATAAGTAAGTACCTGTTTTTGTGATACCTACCAAAAATCACATTTGTATATACACTTCTTGTTAGTTTTAATCTACACACGCAATAGGTAGGTATCTGCACGCACACGCGTTACTTAGGTACCTACCTAGGTAAATATACCTGCGTAGGTAGGTACCTGTTCCTATCCTATCTACCTTCTTTCTACCTAGGTCAGAGTGGAAGGTGCGATGATTACACGCGAGAACGAACCGGCAAGTAATAAAATAAATAAATAATGCATGATACATTCAAGTTCTTTGAGTATACATGTTGGTACGCGGCATTAGCTGTGCCCCGCGCGCGCGGCTTCGCCCATGCAAATTTTATATTTCATCTATTATTTTATTGCGCGGATCCCTTATTCTTGCTGTAACATCAGCTACATGCGTAGCATCAGCATCAGTAAAAGTTTTATCAAAATAGGTCCAGCCGTTTCATAGATTAGCTCAAACAAACACATAGAAGAACAAAAATTCAAAATTCGTATTTTGTAATAAAAAAAACTATTGAATTAACACTATAAACAATCATTCCTTTGTATTTATTTGTACCCATGTAAAAATCATCAAAATGATGACTACATATTTTAAGTAGGTAGGTACAGGTACCTACCAACCTTATTAATAATTGAACAAATACAAGTAGGTATTGAAACATTTTTAATATCCCACACTTACTAGGAAATTTGCTTGTTTACATGTTGGCAACACCGGCGAGATTTGGGTTTTTATTCTAACTTTTCTGTTGATAATTATATTGCGTTAAATCGAAGAAATAAGTTCATAAAATAAGAAACATAACTAGGAAATGTGTTTTCGTGTTCTTTTTTGACAAAACGGCTGTGATTTCGGCAAGACTTAGCCGCAAAAACAGGCATATTTCACTTTTAAAATTTGTTTGAATCCGTGCACTACAGTAGGTGTCTAAAGTGGTAATGGCGGACGATGGATAGACTATGATGTCAATGTGTGAGTGCGTACGCGTACGTATAGAGCATGGACACACTATTGAGTGCTTCACTTTATTTCTTACAGAGACTCCGTCCGTGAAATTTCCCTCGTCGACTTTATCATCGGCTTTGAACATATATTTGGATGACAAGGCATGGTCGCAGGCCTCCCTGCCTGTAAAATTGGGAGGCTAAGGTATACGCAAAATTTCAAGTGTAGCCTTCTTGTCTTCTGTCTACAGCACTAGTTCCTTAGTTGAAAAATTTTTAAAGCCGGCGCTGCGGGAAGTGCAGCCTCTCCGCCATTGCGTAACAAGGGACAGGCACCACTGGGATACGGCTGGCGGAGCCTGCACTCCCTGCGCGCCTCCGGCTTATTAAATACACTCTAGGGGCGCCACGCACAAGACCACGTGGGGTTGGGGTACTCTGTGTCGGATCCGCCACTCAAATTGAACATAATCAACTCTTATCATATAGGAATGCTCTGTATCGGGTAGTTCTTTTTCTTGAGGATAAATTTCGTTCATTGATTCTACTATTATACATTTTTGGATTAAAACTATCATCTAGAATTTAGTAAGCATTATGTAAACTCCAGTCAATTTTAGCTTATAGTATTGTAAGAAAATTAATATTCCTATTAGATATTTAGATTTTATTGTTGTAGGCACATATTTAATAGCATGATAGTGGTTATTATATAAATAGTTATTTATTATTCTGTATTTTATGTCATTGTTTTTGTTTTGTAATATGGACTGTGTTGTCTGAAATAAAAAATTATTCATTCATTCATTCATTCATAAACTTAGATAAGAGAAGTTTGTGTTTTTTTACTCTTATTTTGTCTTTAAACTTAGAATAACTTAAATATTGACCAAAGATCAGTAGGTGTGTCGTCCATTATTTCAATAAACCTTAGGTTACTTAATTGTAGTTGTTCAAACCGTAGATGAATAAACCATAGGTGAATTCTCCTTTATAGATACCTATCGTTCATTAGTTTTATCAACATTTTAAGAAACGATCTGTAAGTAAGTATATTAAACAGTAGGTCTTTTGACCGTAGCTATTTCGAAAGTAGTTAAAATAACTTTAGTTATTATAATATTATGTAACCATAATGGATCAGTTGAGCTACCTGTAGATTGTTTGCAACAGTTTGCAGATAGCTTAATTGTTTCTATTGTAAATACTGGTTTTAATTTGTATTTGTTATTTGATTGTTATTTTCTTACTGAAATACATAATATAATAAAATACATTTGACAATAAAGAAAATGTTGCTTCTACACCAGAAGAAATATTTGCGGCAGCCCAAGCAGTGACCGAAAATTTGTTTCCAACTAAATCTCGGCACCTATACCTACGACAAAGCTTCATCATCATCATCAGCCTATACCAGTCCACAGCTGGATATAAGCTTTTTAGGGTTTCAAAGATCGGTTTTGAAACCCTTATGGTCTCGCTCTGTCCGTCCCCGCTCTTTCTTGAATATCTCAGTAACTACTGCAGCTATTAACTTGAAATTTGAAATAATGATACATTTCGTGCGCCATTACTGATTTTAAGAAAAAAATATATAAATAAATGAAAAATGAAAATGAATATTTTCAGTACAAATTTTGATGTTGAAATTTCAAAAGAGACCTAGGAAGGCAAATGGGGTATCAAATGAAAGGTATCGTTTTGTACATTTCAAAACACTTTTTGAAATTTCTGTAAATTTCATACTTTTTGAAATATTTCAAAAAAAGTCGAAAAATTGACCATACCCCCCCCCTATCTCCGAAGATTGCACACCGATCCACGTACAATGTATTAGGCGTTTGTAGATATCGATCTATATTTTAAAGGAAAAATATAGAGAAGTCTGTAATAATAATAGTTTTTGAAAAATGGTCAAAAAGGGGGAGAATTTTTTTTCAAAAGGGGGGGTACCTACCTATGTGGGGTATCAAATGAAAGGTATCATTTTGACCATTTCAAAACACTTTTTGAAATTTCTGTAAGTTTCATACTTTTTGAAATATTTCAAAAAAAGACGAAAAATTGACCATTCCCCCCCCCTAGCTCCGAAGATTGCAGACCGATCCATGTACAATGTACTAGGCGTTTGTAGACATCAATCTATATTTTACAGGAAAAATATAGAGAAGTCGGTAATAATAATAGTTTTTGAAAAATGGTCAAAAAGGAGGGGATTTTTTTTTCAAAAGTAGGGGTACCTACCCAAGTGGGGTATCAAATGAAAGGTATCATTTTGACCATTTCAAAACACTTTTTGAAATTTCTGTAAGTTTCATACTTTTTGAAATATTTCAAAAAAAGACGAAACATTGACCATTCCCCCCCCCCTAGCTCCGAAGATTGCAGACCGATCCATGTACAATGTATTAGGCGTTTGTAGACATCGATCTATATTTTACAGGAAAAATATAGAGAAATCTGTAATAATAATAGTTTTTGAAAAATGGTCAAAAAGGGGGGGAATTTTTTTTCAAAAGGAGGGGTACCTGCCTATGTGGGGTATCAAATGAAAGGTATCGTTTTGACCATTTCAAAACACTTTTTGAAATTTCTGTAAGTTTCATACTTTTTGAAATATTTCAAAAATAGTCGAAAAATTGACCTTTCCCCCCCCCCCCCCTATCTCCGAAGATTGCAGACCGATCCACGTACAATGTATAAGGCGTTTGTAGATATCGATCTATATTTTACAGGAAAAATATAGAAAAGTCTGTAATAATAATAGTTTTTGAAAAATGGTCAAAAAGGGGTGGAATTTTTTTTCAAAAGGGGGGTACCTACCTATGTGGGGTATCAAATGAAAGGTATCGTTTTGACCATTTCAAAACACTTTTTGAAATTTCTGTGAGTTTCATACTTTTTGAAATATTTCAAAATAAAGACGAAAAATTGACCATTCCCCCCCCCCCTAGCTCCGAAGATTGCAGACCAATCCATGTACAATGTATTAGGCGTTTGTAGATATCAATCTATATTTTACAGGAAAAATATAGAGAAGTCTGTAATAATAATAGTTTTTGAAAAATGGTCAAAAAGGGGGGGAATTTTTTTTCAAAAGGTGGGGTACCTGCCTATGTGGGGTATCAAATTAAAGGTATCGTTTTGAACATTTCAAAACACTTTTTGAAATTTCTGTAAGTTTCATACTTTTTGAAATATTTCAAAAAAAGACGGAAAATTGACCATTCCCCCCCCCCTAGCTCCGAAGATTGATGACCGATCCATGTACAATGTATTAGGCGTTTGTAGATATCAATCTATATTTTACAGGAAAAATATAGAGAAGTCTGTAATAATAATAGTTTTTGAAAAATGGTCAAAAAAGGGGATTTTTTTTCAAAAAGGGGTACCTACCCATGTGGGGTATCAAATGAAAGGTATCATTTTGACCATTTCAAAACACTTTGAAATTTCTGTAAGTTTCATACTTTTTAAAATATTTCAGAAAATTGATTGTCCAAATAATTGGCAAATGTTTGAAACCCTCGGCGCGCGAGTTACACTCGCACTTGGCGAATCTTGTTTACAATTCGTCAACTCATACAAGTTGGGACAAGTTAGATGGTGTGAGTTGACGAATGACTCAGGCCTCCCCTAATAAGCGCCATAGCGCCCTGTCTTCATCTTGCCGCATCCAGCATCTGCCAGCAAGTCTTTCGCAAATCGTCATCCCACCTGGTCGAAGGGCGTCCTACACTACGTTTGCCGAGTCGCGGTCTCCACTCAAGAACATGTTTACCCCAGCGGTTGTCGGTTCTTGAAATATGGCCAGCCCACTGCCACTTCAGCTTGCTAATCCTTAGAGCTATGTCGATACCATAACCTTAGTTCTCTGTCGGATCTATTCGTTACGAATCCTACCCTTCAGAGAAACTCCGAGCATAGCTCTCTCCATAGCTCGCTGGGCGACTTTAAACTGGTGGACCAGCCCTACCGTGAGGGTCCCCAGCACGTCTCAGCTCCGTAGGTCATGACGGGTAGGACGCACTGATTGAAAACTTTCGTTTTCAAGCATTGCTGTATGGATGACGAGAAGACTTGACGTAGTTTGCCAAACGCAGCCCAACCTAGCTGGATCCTCCTCTTGGCCTCCTATTCGAAATTGTTTTTACCCAACTGCAGAATCTGAGTGCGTTACCCCAGCAGAAAAGTATGTTCTAGAATGAAGTGAGTTACATAAATAATTAGTGTGTCATACGCTGTGAATGTGCGTCACGAAAAAGAATTTGTGTATGTCCCCGTTTTGGAATAAAACGCAATATACGTTTTCTGCTGGGGTAACGTTCTTCCAGCAGGAAGATTCTAAACGAATGGACCTAGACAAATTTAACTTATATGGCAGATAGCTTATATTTGAGTATGAATGTGCGACTAAAATAAAATTTGTGGGCCTGAGATATTCAGTTTCCTGCTGGGGTAACCTTTTGCAAAATCTTGTTTCTCGGAAACTATTGAATGTGCATCTACAAAATATACATAGGTACACTAGTAGCCCTTAATTAGTGCTTAAATGTGACATAAAAAAAATACAAAAATATATACAGTACAATAATATTACAGTAATAATATTACAGTATATTGATTATTATTATTATGACACTTCATTTATTTTAAATCTCGTTAAAAAATACATCTTTTACTATAGAAAATATAATATTATAAAACTATTCTACAGTAAAAAATATAATATCAAAACGGTAGATCACCGGCTGCGAAGCTAGGCTCAAGCAATTATAATAAAAATAATAAACAATACTTAATAATTAACAATTTATTATTATAATAATATTATTTAAATTTGTTATTTGATTGTTATTTTCTTTCTGAATAAAGAATACAAAAAACAAAAAAAAACAAAAAAAAAATTATTAGTATATTATTACATTATTATTATACCTATATAATATTTACAGTTTTTACACCTAATCTTGCTTCTATTTAAAACCTAAAAAAAAATCTAGCTTTTTAATGTTACAGACATCCAGGTTCAATGTAAACGGTTTTGGGTTTTTGTTGTTATTCTTTATAACATACCTAACCATAAAAAGTGTCAAGACAAGTGTCCTGTTACATCAACTTTTTATAGTGTTTGATTACGAATTTGCATAAAGTATGACTACTGGGAGAAAGAGGATTTCACACTCTATTTATACATATAACATTTACATTAAGAGAACCTCGTTTTCTATAGGAACTATTTCGGTTTTAAATGGGTACGCTAGCATAACGCCAGCTCAGGTGTTATTTTATAGTCTTGTTTCATATCTCTGTTCCTATGAGAGCAATCATTATGAAATTTTGCATAGCTGAAACGATATATTTATACTCTATTATTGTGTATAAATTTTGTTGCTATAGTATAAGCCGTTTTTGAGAACGGTCGTGTGTACGCTAGCTTGATCGTTATGCTGGCGTACCATCGAGTTAGAATACTAACTCGATGTGGCGTATCCACAAATAATGGTCATTTTGTTGCTATAGTATAAGCCGTTTTTGAGAACGGTCGTGTGTACGCTAGCATAACGTTATGCTGGCGTACCCACAAACAATGGTCATTATTTCTTAAACCAAGGAGGCGCTATTTATTTTACTTTTGCACTAGTTATACTCTATATACACGCTATATATTAGGCATAACAACAAACGTGAATTCGGTTATGTGTACGCTACCATCACGGACACTAACTACATACACGGACACATTTTTAAGGTCAAAACTTTGACGTCAAAATGCAAGAAACCTTTTCAACCCAAGATTGTCGGTATAAACAAAAAAACTAGTGTGATTAATATTAAATATATCCTGAAAGTTTCAGCTCTCTATGTCTCGTATGGAGCGGCATATCATAGTGTGTGTGTACCGCCCCCCCGACGCAAATCAGGTAGCTTTTGAATGTACTATGGAAGAAGTTTTGTTGAAAGTATTTACATGTAGGAAAGATCTCATTGTTTGTGGCGACTTTAATATAGATATTTTAGCGAATCCTCTTACCGATCGATTGCTTAATTTATTCAAATGCTTTAGTTTACAACATCTTTTCAAGGACCCTACTAGGGTAACCCCAACAACTGCTACTTGTTTAGATAATATTTTCTGCAATCAATCCCCAACCAACAAAGCAGTAATAAAGCATTTTAAATCAGACCATTATGGTCAGAGTGTCAATTATAGTTACGATTATAACGATAAGAACAAAGTTGAGAAATATACCTACAGGCCTATCACAGAGAGCCGTATTAGGAATTTCCAAACTAAAATACAACTAGCAGTAACTAATGTATCTTGTTCTGATGACCCAAATGACTTATTTGCCGAACTTTTGAATATTGTAAACAAAGAACATAGTGAAGTCTTCAAACTTAAAACATGCATAGTTAGAGACAAGGTTGGGTTCACTGATTGGGCCACTCCCGGCATCTATAGAAGTAGGAATAGACTATATTATGATCTTTATGGTGCTAGAGAAGCTATGTTACATGATCCTGCGTTTCTTTTGTATGTAACCAACTACCTACTCTAAAACATTTAAGAAAGTCTGCAATGCTGCGAAATGCCTGTTCTTGAGGAAAAAGCTAGTAAATTCATCTAATAAAATAAAAGCAACATGGACACTAATAAATAACGAAACTGGTAAATCAAAGCCACGGAATAGAGAAATTAAGTTAAAAATTAATAATTCTATACTCGTAAATGATAAAGATATAGCAAATGCTTTTGAAGCATTTTTTTCCAATATTCCTAAAGTTGTTACCGGGTCTCTAAACTCCTCACCTCCAATGGCCGTTAAATTATTAGAATCATCTGTTGAAAAATGTAAGGAGGTTTTTATCTTTAGCCATGTTAATGCTAATTATAACTATAGTAAAAACATTTAAGTCAATTAACATCAAAAATACTGAGGATCTTTGGGGTATTTCATCCAAAGTACTGAGTTCAATTATTAAGGAAGTTGCTCCTTGTTTGGCCTACATTTTCAATAGTTGTGTTGACGCAGGAGTTTTTCCTGATCTCATGAAATATAGTAAATTGGTACCTCTTTATAAATCTGGTAGTCACACTGATCCAGCCAACTACAGGCCAATTTCAATACTTCCCACAATGAGTAAAGTTTTGGAAAAGATTATCCTTACTCAGTTGTCCTCTCACTTTAACCTTAATAGACTACTTCATAAAAATCAATTTGGCTTCACCAAGGGTAGATCGACAACCGATGCTGGTACAGCTCTATTAAAGCATATATTGTATGCCTGGGATAAGGCGAAAAACGCCATCGGTATATTTTGCGACCTTTCTAAGGCTTTTGATTGTGTAGATCATTTTACACTAATTGGAAAATTGAAACATTACGGTATTGACAACAAGGCACTGGACCTTATGCAATCTTATTTATCTGGTCGAGTTCAAAAAGTAGATATTGGTAAAGAAAGATCTCGGGGCTCAAAAATTGAATTGGGCGTTCCACAAGGATCAATATTAGGTCCCTTTTTATTTTTAGTATAGGTATGTAAATGATCTCCCTTTTTTTGCAAAAGATCTCTGTGATATAGTGTTATTTGCTGATGATACTTCATTGATTTTTAAAGTTGACAGAAATAAATGTAATTATGACGATGTAAATAACTCGCTTTCACAAATACTAGATTGGTTCACCTCCAACAACCTCTTACTAAATGCTAAAAAAACCAAATGCATAAAATTCATGTTACCAAAATGTAAGAGAACTCCCAACTAAGATAATGCTAAAGGATGAGATCGTTGACCTTGTCGACTCAACGGTTTTCCTAGGGTTACATATTGATTCCTCTCTTCAATGGAGACCGCAAATTGATGCTCTCGCAGGCAAACTTAGTTCAGCAGCATATGCGGTTCGAACAATTAGATATATTACCGATGAAGATACAGCTAGGTTAGTTTATTTCAGTTACTTCCATAGTATCATGTCTTATGGTATTTTGCTTTGGGGACGGGCAGCCGACATTCAGACTATCTTTGTTCTCCAAAAAAGGGCTGTACGCGCAATTCATAAATTAAAGCCACGCCACTCTTTGAGGGAATTATTTAAAGACATAAATATTTTGACAGTAATATCGCAATACATATATGAAAATCTAATGTATACGCACAAAAATAAAGATAGCTTTTTAAAAAAATGTGATGTTCACAAAGTAAATACAAGAAACAAGAACAAACTGCACATCCCATCATATAGATTACGAAAGGTAGGGAAATCATTTATGGGTAATTGCGTACGCTTCTATAACAAGCTTCCATCTGAAGCAACTGAGCTCCCTATTCGTAAATTTAAACAGTACATAAAACGAAATCTAATAAAGAAAGCCTATTACTCCATAGATGATTACATCAATGATGTAAATGCTTGGCCAGATGTCGCTCAGTTCCACACCGACAATGGTATATAAGGGATATAATGTTAAGCTTAGTTAGTTTCATATAAATATTGAGTTATATACAAATTTGATTATAATTTAGACTGAGATAAGTAATGTATTAATTTTAAGATTTATAAAACTTACTAGTGGTTTCTTTTTCGCTTCTTCCACTAGTGGACAAAAAATTGAAGCGAATAAAATCAATAACATCATATTTCTTATTTGATAATAATGACTATTTATAAACCTGTTTATAGTATAAAATTTGACTTGTCTAAGTGCTTATTTTGTAAGCTTAAAGAAATAAACGTTATTGATATTTGATATTCGTATTTAGCTAGTTATAAACGGTTGACCTGATTAAGACCTTGACTACTTAATCAGTCTTGTCCTAACTGGTAATCCGACCAAATTCGAACGACCACTAAAAAGCGACTGTTTCATACATATTAATGACCTTCTTAATTTGGCTAACGAGATGCATTGGGCCTGGGTACACTCAAGTAGGTACAAAAGTTATGGATAACTTTATATTATAAGAACTCAAGTCAGTTGGTAGGTAAGGTACCTACCTATCTTTTTAAGCGACTACCTCGGAAGGTGGGTTATATTTTTCGAGAATTATATACATACCTACCTAAATGATTTTTAACGTAGGAGGTAGGTACGTAGTTTGCTACACCTATCTAGGCACAGACTTTCTCGAGTATGGTTAGTCAAAATTTACCTACCCGTGACCTGTTTCCAAGAACACGTAGGTAGTTAAGTTCCTAGTAATAATAAGAGATGGTAAGGTAACTATGAAACGACTACGTTTCTTGATATTTTGCAGCCGGGTATTAGTGTTTTTCAACTTATACCTAAGTATCTAATTTCACTATGTAAATAAGTAGGTAGTAGTTAGGTAGGCACCTATGTGTACTATGTAGTTTACTAGGGCAGATCTCATACATAAGAAATTAAACATTAAAATAACAATTGTACCGTTCGAGAAATACTGTGTCTAATAGTAACAAGTTGGACCTGAATGTCTCCAAGTGCTGTGTTTGCTCTTACACCAGTTACACCCGCAACCCGCAAGCCCTCGGTCAGTACCTACCTACCTACACTCTGCATAACATGCCGCTCACTAGAGTAGATACGATAAGAGATTTAGGTGTCTCCTTCGATTATAAGCTCATCATAATTGATGACCACATAACTAGCATCGTAAACAAAGCATCTTACGGTTTGTCATGCGAATGTCTTCTGAATTTAACAGTAGGTAAGTATAAAAACTATTAAGATTTTGTATTGTTCCTACGTCCGTAGCCATTTAGAATATGCGTCCCAAGTGTGGAATTCCCGCTACGACGTATACTGCTCACGACTGGAACGTACAGTACGGTAACGTACGGTATACAGAAGAGGTTCATCATTCAGGAGAAGAGGTATCTGCAATATAAAGCTAAACTCTTTCTTCCGGATTACATGGCTAGATGTCGTAGATTTCATTTTCTTCCGCGCTATGAACGGCGCAATATCGCTGATTTGTAGGCTGATTTAGTATATCTCCTGAATATAGCTAATGGCACAGTCGACTGTCCGGAGTTGTTGGACTACGCAACGCACTAGGGTAGGGTTGATGAGGATTCCTCTTCCTCATAATGCGGAAGTTCCTCATTTTTTTGCGGTTCCGCTTCCTTTTCCGCTTCCTCATTTTTAGGGTTTCAAAGATCGGTTTTGAAACCCTGATGGTCTCGCTCTGTCCGTCCCCGCTCTTTCTTGAATATCTCAGTAACTACTGCAGCTATTAACTTGAAATTTGAAATAATGATACATTTCGTGCGCCATTACTGATTTCAAGAAAAAAATATATAAATAAATGAAAAATGAAAATGAATATTTTCAGTAAGTACCTACAAATTTTGATGTTGAAATTTCAAAAGAGACCTAGGAAGGCAAATGGGGTATCAAATAAAAGGTATCGTTTTGTACATTTCAAAACACTTTTTGAAATTTCTGTAAGTTTCATACTTTTTGAAATATTTCAAAAAAAGACGAAAAATTTACCATTCCCCCCCCCCTAGCTCCGAAGATTGCAGACCGATCCATGTACAATGTATTCGGCGTTTGTAGATATCGATCTATATTTTACAATCTACTAGGCGTTTGTAGACATCGATCTATATTTTACAGGCAAAATATAGAGAAGTCTGTAATAATAATATTTTTTGAAAAATGGTCAAAAAGGAGGGGATTTTTTTCAAAAGTAGGGTTACCTACCCAAGTGGGGTATCAAATGAAAGGTATCGTTTTGACCATTTCAAAACACTTTTTAAAATTTCTGTTAAATTCATACTTTTTGAAATATTTAAAGAAAAGTCGAAAAATTGACCATTCCCCCCCCCCCTAGCTCTCAATATCAATATCAATAACGTTTATTTCTTTAGGCTTACAAAATAAGCACTTAGACAAGTCAAATTTTATACTATAAACAGGTTTATAAATAGTCATTATTATCAAATAAGAAATATGATGTTATTGATTTTATTCGCTTCAATTTTTTGTCCACTAGTGGAAGAAGCGAAAAAGAAACCACTAGTAAGTTTTATAAATCTTAAAATTAATACATTACTTATCTCAGTCTAAATATAATCTAATTTGTATATAACTCAATATTTATATGAATTATATGAAACTAACTAAGCTTAACATTATATCCCTTATATACCATTGTCGGTGTGGAACTGAGCGATATCTGGCCAAGCATTAACATCATTGATGTAATCATCTATGGAGTAATAGGCTTTCTTTATTAGATTTCGTTTTATGTACTGTTTAAATTTACGAATAGGGAGCTCAGTTGCTTCAGATGGAAGCTTGTTATAGAAACGTACGCAATTTCCCATAAATGATTTCCCTACCTTTCGTAATCTATATGATGGGATGTGCAGTTTGTTCTTGTTTCTTGTATTTACTTTGTGAACATCACATTTTTTTAAAAAGCTATCTTTGTTTTTGTGCGTATACATTAGATTTTCATATATGTATTGCGATATTACTGTCAAAATATTTATGTCTTTAAATAATTCCCTCAAAGAGTGGCGTGGCTTTAATTTATGAATTGCGCGTACAGCCCTTTTTTGGAGAACAAAGATAGTCTGAATGTCGGCTGCCCGTCCCCAAAGCAAAATACCATAAGACATGATACTATGGAAGTAACTGAAATAAACTAACCTAGCTGTATCTTCATCGGTAATATATCTAATTGTTCGAACCGCATATGCTGCTGAACTAAGTTTGCCTGCGAGAGCATCAATTTGCGGTCTCCATTGAAGAGAGGAATCAATATGTAACCCTAGGAAAACCGTTGAGTCGACAAAGTCAACGATCTCATCCTTTAGCATTATCTTAGTTGGGAGTTCTCTTACATTTGGTAACATGAATTTTATGCATTTGGTTTTTTTAGCATTTAGTAAGAGGTTGTTGGAGGTGAACCAATCTAGTATTTGTGAAAGCGAGTTATTTACATCGTCATAATTACATTTTTTTCTGTCAACTTTAAAAATCAATGAAGTATCATCAGCAAATAACACTATATCACAGAGATCTTTTGCAAAAAAAGGGAGATCCTTGTGGAACGCCCAATTCAATTTTTGAGCCCCGAGATCTTTCTTTACCAATATCTACTTTTTGAACTCGACCAGATAAATAAGATTGCATAAGGTCCAGTGCCTTGTTATCAATACCGTAATGTTTTAATTTTCCAATTAGTGTACAATGATCTACACAATCAAAAGCCTTAGAAAGGTCGCAAAATATACCGATGGCGTTTTTCGCCTTATCCCAGGCATCCAATATATGCTTTAATAGAGCTGTACCAGCATCGGTTGTCGATCTACCCTTGGTGAAGCCAAATTGATTTTTATGAAGTAGTCTATTAAGGTTAAAGTGAGAGGACAACTGAGTAAGGATAATCTTTTCAAAAACTTTACTCATTGTGGGAAGTATTGAAATTGGCCTGTAGTTGGCTGGATCAGTGTGACTACCAGATTTATAAAGAGGTACCAATTTACTATATTTCATGAGATCAGGAAAAACTCCTGCGTCGACACAATTATTGAAAATGTAGGCCAAACAAGGAGCAACTTCCTTAATAATTGAACTCAGTACTTTGGATGAAATACCCCAAAGATCCTCAGTATTTTTGATGTTAATCGACTTAAATGTTTTTACTATATAATTAGCATTTACATGGCTAAAGATAAAAACCTCCTTACATTTTTCAACAAATGATTCTAATAATTTAACGGCCATTGGAGGTGAGGAGTTTAGAGACCCGGTAACAACTTTAGGAATATTGGAAAAAAATGCTTCAAAAGCATTGGCTATATCTTTATCATTTACGAGTATTGAATTATTAATTTTTAACCTAATTTCTCTATTCCGTGGCTTTGATTTACCAGTTTCGTTATTTATTAGTGTCCATGTTGCTTTTATTTTATTAGATGAATTTACTAGCTTTTTCCTCAAGAACAGGCATTTCGCAGCATTGCAGACTTTCTTAAATGTTTTAGAGTAGTTGGTTACATACAAAAGAAACGCAGGATCATGTAACATAGCTTCTCTAGCACCATAAAGATCATAATATAGTCTATTCCTACTTCTATAGATGCCGGGAGTGGCCCAATCAGTGAACCCAACCTTGTCTCTAACTATGCATGTTTTAAGTTTGAAGACTTCACTGTGTTCTTTGTTTACAATATTCAAAAGTTCAGCAAATAAGTCATTTGGGTCATCAGAACAAGATACATTAGTTACTGCTAGTTGTATTTTAGTTTGGAAATTCCTAATACGGCTCTCTGTGATAGGCCTGTAGGTATATTTCTCAACTTTGTTCTTATCGTTATAATCGTAACTAAAATTGACACTGTGAAGATTGACCGATCCATGTACAATGTACTAGGCGTTTGTAGACATCGATCTATATTTTACAGGAAAAATATAGAGAAGTCTGTAATAATACTAATAGTTTTTGAATATTCATTGACAGAGCCATCAATTTGGTAGAATGGATTTGTAATAATTAGATGAACATAAATAAATATTACTGAATAATTAAACACGGTCCAGTCGTCCAGATGTAGACTAGTATTATAATATCTGTATTACTCAAGATGTTGGGTACTTACTAGGCGACTGAGTTAGTTATTACAATACATCATCATCATCAGCCTATGTTAGACCACTACTAGTCATAGGCCTGTAATGAGCACCATTAGCACTATGTCTTCAGCATGACGCATCCAGCATCTGCCTGCAATCTCATGGGTCGTCATACCACCTGATCGGAAGACGTCCTACACTACATTTACCGAGACATGATCTCCACCCAAGAACACGTTTAACCTAGCGGTTGTTAGTTCTTCGCGAGATATGGCCGGCCCACTGCCACTTCAGCTTGCTAATTCTTAGAAGCTATGTCAATAACTTTGGTTCTCTGTCGGATGTAAGTATTCGTTACAAATCCTATCCTTCAGAGGAACTCCGAGCATAGCTCTTTCCATAGCTCGTGGCCAAGCCCTGTCGTGAGTGTAGAAGTCTCAATAAGCTCCGTATAGGCCATGACAGGTAGGACGCGCTGATAAAAAACTATATTTTGTTTTTTACTATACATACGAGGGTTCCGTACATAACTATTTCGCAAAAGGATTCCATTTTTTTTAATCTAAAATGTAAAAATATACAGTATGCGGTCTTCCATCCCAGTCAAATTAAGATAATACTTGAATGTAAATACTTTCTTTTTATCATTTGATTAAGGCAGTACCCGAGCGCCACCACCTATTAAATTTTTTATTTTATATGAATTTACTTAAAAAAACCGTTGGTCCGTTGGTGATACCTACCATAAGGTTTTTTAAATACATCTGTAATACTTTCATTCTGTATAGTACCTATAGACAATTTGACAATAGGAACTTAGGCACTTGTATCCACCAGGGATGTTAACCATAATCACAAATTAGAGTTTAGTGTTAATTTTATGATCATTTGTATTATTAGAATATGGAAAATCACATTTTTATAATATAATATAACTTATTAAATTTATTAAAAATGATTTTAAATGCTATATTTATAATCTGTTGTCAAGTGCCTGCAAGCAAACGCCATTATAAGCTAAGGACGCTTAGAGGAAGAAGGGTATAGAGGTCTTGTATATGCCCATCTCATTCACACAAGAGAGAGATCAAAATATGCTGATAGCCTGAGAAAAAATGAGATAGAATGAGTCCTATTCCTATTTCATCCGCGTGGCCAGTTTTTTCATTGTTTAGCTCATCTATGTGCTAAACAAATATGCCAGGCACATCGATGGAGTTCAACACAGTATTTGTTTATTCGACCTTTATAATGTTTTTTGCTAATTAAATGTGGTAAAGTGACTCTGCGGACATTCCTGCATCTCACAACATTATATACCTGAAGCAAAGATGATGTGATGCAATGTTATTTGATGTTAAAGTGAAGGTGAACGAAAAGTGCCAAATTTATCATTCCACTTGTAAGTACAAGTTCGTTTGACTTAAAAAAGGTTCAAAACTTATTGATTCATAGATTTCCATTGAGAAAAGGCTTAAAAATTATGTTTTGTGCTAATTCTAATGAACATAACCTAAAATTACGAAAATTTAGGGTTGCCTGCACTCGACAATAAAATTCCCCAAACATGGCGCAAAATATTCTCATAAATACTTACATTAACTTAAAATATGATTTTATTTTTTACAGATTTCCCAAAAACAATGAACTGTCTCGTAGTAATGAAAACGTCTGCTTTAGATAGATAGAAGCCCCACGGTTCGCAAAAATTTGGGAACCCAAAAAAAACAAGAATTTGTATCAAACCATTCATGAAAATGTTTTCATAAAAAGAAACAGCGAACATTATCTGTTCCCTCGTGCTGTTACAAGACTGGTAAGTAAAATAAATACATAACTAATGGCTCAGTGCAACAGTGGTTGAAAGTTTTTTTGAGACTTGGATTAAACAATATTCTTACCTACTTTGTGTTTTAGTCTACCTACCTTCCATTCAAATCAAATTCAAAAATATTTTAATGGTATTGGGATTTGGTGTAACTAATACTTGCTATATATAAACTAGGTACTATATTATGTATATAATATTCATATTTCTCTTAACATTTTATTTCAGGCATGTAAGATAAGATAAATACTACGGGAAAGGTACGTGAAGGAAATCATGAAAACATTGTGTTTGTAAGAGAAATACAATCCAGTACACACATACAACCACACAGTGTAAATTAATAAACACGTACAGTTTAATAAAGTGTACGTACAATATTATGAATTATGTGCATATTATATTATTATCAATAAATAGTATTTAGTACTAATATTATAAATTACTTGTTAATACTAATGTACTTATATAAGTACTAATAATATTAATATAATTGAATATAAGGCTGATAAAACTACATTTTGATAAGTTGGGTATGCAGTTGATTTGTGATCCTATGATTTGTGGAGAATAAATATTGATATAACTATCTTAAGAATCAAAAAAGTCATTATTACATAATAATATTTGTATAAATAAGCAAGGACGTAGGTAATACTGTGTTTGAGATATAAATAGTGTCATTTATTTGTTTTCTCTGAACTTTTATCTGAAGTAGGTAGGCCTACAATGTAAAAATGCTTTTGAATTTCTTGTTCTGGTTGTCTTATCTTGGCAATTCCTGTGTAATATTAAATACTTAGCAGAAATGTGATTTCCAAAGTGCAATTTTTATTGTAAGTCTGTACCTGTTTATCGTGTTTGAATGGATTCCCTAGCAATAATATTTTTTTCAAAATTATTTGTATAAGTTAATAGTAAATAAAGTAAAATATTTTAAAGAGTTTGAAATTATTTCTTCACGTAGCTAGTAGTATAAGTAGCGGTGGTAATAAATTTAAGAAAATAAAATTGATACCTAAACGTAGTTTTATTTCAATGCTCAGTTTACCTATTCCCGCATACTAAGGTAGGTACTTAATTAAATAAATTTTAGGAATCCGTAGTCAGCAGTGGACTGGTATAGGCTGATGATGATGATGAGGGGTAATGCTTATAACCCTCACGCTGGGCATGCGGGTTGTAAATCGCAGTTCGGTTCGGTGGTAGATCTATTCTGCAACAGGCGCTGCTGCCCGCCCCCCGGTGTATGCCCCTTAGTCGCCTCATACGACACCCACGAGAAGAGTTCGGTTAGTGCAAATTCTAAGCCATTCGGCTCTACCAGACATGAAATTACGAACCTAGTCAGGGTAAAAAAAATTGCATGGCAACACCACTTCGAATACTCTGTCTCTTTTCACGGCCACGCATGCCAACCATCTAGGTATAATTCATCTAAGTAAGGACGTCACTAACCGCAAAACAAGCTGTCGCACTGTTTGTTTACTTCTCTGCATTTTCTCATAACGACGAATTAGTCTGTAAATTACATAATATTAATACATGATGGAATCCGGATTCACTAAAGGGAATAGTTCCAACTTACCAAAAGTAGATTCGTTGATGGTGGCAAACTTTTTTGCAAGAAACGAAGACTTTTGTGGTTCAGAATTCAGGAACGTGAAAACATCTTTGTAGGTACACTTTTACGTTTAATACAATTTATCTATCTACAAATACATAAATAACAGTCAAGTACATATGTAATAGATGATTTTCTACTTTTTAACAGTTCGTTTGGTTGGTTGTTTTAGATCTTCAAGAGAATCATATGGCGATGATGCTGTTGGATATGTCCAAGTAAGAAGACACCAAAATGTGTGTACTGTTAAGTGTCGTGTATGCCCTGAACACAAAGTTCTCTAAGCCATACGCAGTCACTGTTATTGTGGACGTAAATAACGATACTGTTATCAGTTCAACATGCCATGATTGTGCGGCAGCGGCTGGCGGTTGCAAGCATGCTGTTGCTTTTTTGATGTGGTTGCATTGGAGAAGCGAAGAACCTTCTTGCACTCAAGTTGAGTGCTATTGGAAAAAATCAACATTATCCAAAGTTGGTTCATCAATAAAATATGTAACGGCCTTGGAAATGGGATCAGGAATAGCTTCAACATCTGAAGATACCTGTGTTTATGATAAATTTGTGGAAGAAGCTACAGCCAAAGGGATCAAAAACTGTGAGCTACTAAGATATGTCCAAAATATTCCGAAGGATTTTAATACAATATCAATGTACCAGTTAGCTCTAATGTATCGAGATCAAAGTTGTGAAGATTTTCTTAAAAAAATATCTTCATCATTTACTACAGAAATTTTAATAAAGGCAGAACAAAATACAAGAGATCAGGCCGAAAGCAACTTATGGCACGAGCTAAGGTTTGCTAGAATAACAGCATCAAAAGCTTATGAAGTCAGTAAATGTCAAACTAGTGATGGTGCATTAGTGGGGCTGATCATGGGTGGCAAAATGCCTGATACACCAGCTATAAAAAGAGGCAGAGTTTTGGAACAAAAAGTGCTTGAGGTAGTACGGGAGAAGCTAAATAAACAAATTCAACGCTGCGGCCTTTTCATAAGTAAAAATTTTGCCATGATTGCTGGTTCACCAGATGGAATAGGCCAGAATTTTATCATAGAAATTAAATGTCCATTTAGTGAAGAAACTTATAAAAACTACATAAAAAATGGAAGACCAACAAAAAAGTTTTACTCACAAATGCAAATACAAATGTATGTTTGTGGTATAAAAAAATGTTATTTTTGTGTTGCAGATAGTAAATTTCAAAATAATTATGAAGTTGAAATTATATGTGTAGAATACGATGAAGCATATGTCAAATCTTTAATGGAAACTTTAGTGATATTTTGGAAAACCCATATCTATCCATTATTGTTTAAAATGTCAGAGATGTAAGTCATTAATAAAATCCAGTATTTTTATTTCAGTTTTTTATTTTACCATTAGCGACTATGTAATTAAACCTATAAACACATTTATTTATTTATTAATGAACTTTGTAAATTTATAAGGCCACAAGCTATAGTGATGACATCATCTAGTTTCCCTAAAAGATAGTTATTTACACAAGCATGAGGTTTCAACATGGTAAATTCTCTAAGACGCCTAATCACCCTTTCTATATGAATCCGTAAACTAGCAATTTTCTTGGTTTCTCTGACTTCCTCTTTTGAAAGCTTACTACCTGATTGGACACTAGGTGGTCGTATAAGCTGACACCCAACCCCAAGTAACAAAGGTTCAATATGCTTAAAGCCTCTATCGGCCATTACATTTGAACCACTAGGTAAGCAGTTCAAAAAGTCACAATTTTCAACTAGACAGACATCACTTATTCTACCTCCAAACCCTTGAGATATATAATTAACTAGTCCATTTGGTGTACTGGAAATAAGATACTTCACAGTGTTTGCCTTTTTGTACTCTGACCAAGTTAAAGATTGATGTAAAGCATTGCTAGGTTTCTGTATCTCAATTTCAAGGCAATCTATAATACTATTAACATTATAATAATTTTTCCTAAAGGCTATTGGCAAACATCTTTTAATTCCTGATTTATTTAATTTAACAATAAAGGGCCGCATGACTTGAGCTATTTTTGATACATTTTCATTAAACATTCTAGAAACATATGGTACAGTTATTGCAAATTCATCACTTAGTTCAGAAAATTTAGTATCTAATCTTATTTTCTTCAATATCATTAAGATGTGAGGAACAGAAATTCCAGTATTTTCATGTATAATCTTAATCAAAAAATAAGAATCCTTAGGTACACCAATGTAAAAATGTGGTCTATTTTCGATTTTGTGAATAGTTGCTTTTAACATTGTTTCAACATTATCCTCTTTTTTTAATAGAGGTTCACTAAAACAACTAGTGTCAGATGTAGATTTTGACTGAACAACGGATGGAGTGTACATAGATATATCACTATCTGATTTGTTATCTAGTCTGCATATTACATCGAGGTGAACTTGCTGTTGTTTGTACCGCTGTAACTCAGTAACTTTAAAAGGAGAAGTAGATGTACACACACCAAGTACTCTCATTGGTGAAGTCCCTTTTGTTTGTGAATTTATTACTGTCTGGGTTTGCTTGCTCCTATACTTGGGTGTAATAATAACTTGAACTGATTTGTTGATTGTTGTTGTTTGTTGTTTATCATGAGGTGGTGGAGCTGAAAAAAAGGAAATAATGTTTAGTGCTACTTATAATTATGTAACTAATACTTAGTATTAATAACATACTTTATAATCTTGTCTTACACAGGAAATACATAACCATTGCCACAAGAAATAGAGAAATCATTTAAATTGTCACTGCAATCTACATTTTACATAAGTAGGTAGTATACGGGGTCACAAATAAGTGCAATATCTTGTTAAACTACAAAGAGAATATTAAATCAAATATGTTCATAGATACCTGAGCTTGTGCTTGGAATAATACTTAAGTTTTCACACTCTTGAGATACATCAACCCTCATTTCTTCTTGTTCTTCACACTCTTTTATTAATGACAGTCTTTGCCTTTTCAGCATGGCTGGCCGCCACAAATCAAGTGAAGCACTAGGCCGGTCTGGTTGACAAGCAAATTTTCTTGGCAAACAACCAGGCTTCATGATAATTCTGGATACCATGCCCATTGTAGTATATTCCACGTAATTTTCCATATCATGTGGCAGCTAAAATAAGAATTATTTTAGGTTAGGTTAAATAAAAGATATACCTATTCATTCTCCGATAAATTAGCTGTGATATTTTATATAGGTAGGTAATTAAATCTTACATCGAAGTGATCCTCACAAAAATAGGCGGTACTTGTTGTTGTTAATGCTGATATACCTCTTCTAGCAAGTCTTAACCACTTTCTCCTGATTCGCTTATCTTTTGGCACATGAATAAACAATTTTACCGGTGTTGTAATTGTTGTACTTTTACACAGGGGCACTGCACAGGTTTTATAAAACTTTGTGTTCATCTTGATTGTTTGTATTTAAGTAAAATTAAGAAAACACAGGTCCTAATCGAACAATGGACATAAAACATACACTCATGTCATGAATCGCGACCAATGTTTTGCGGTTAGTGACGTCATTTTCAGTTACGTGACAGTCGTTAGTGTTTTAGCGGCAAAAAAAAATTACTCTATTTTTGTATATTTTCTGGTCGAAAATAGTAATATTTTTAAAGAATATATATTTTTTAATGCTAAACAGGAGTCAATCTTCAAAATAAAAGCAATTCCAAAAAATTGTTAACATCCCTGCCAGAACTATAAAAAATCAATCTATTACAGACGAAGCTTACGTTAGGTACCACAAACTAGCCAATGGTTTTTAGGGTTTCAAAGATCGGTTTTGAAACCCTTATGGTCTCGCTCTGTCCGTCCCCGCTCTTTCTTGAATATCTCAGTAACTACTGCAGCTATTAACTTGAAATTTGAAATAATGATACATTTCGTGCGCCATTACTGGTTTTAAGAAAAAAATATATAGTTAAATAAATGAAAAATGAAAATGAATATTTTCAGTACAAATTTTGATGTTGAAATTTCAAAAGAGACCTAGGAAGGCAAGTGGGGTATCAAATGAAAGGTATCGTTTTGTACATTTCAAAACACTTTTTGAAATTTCTAGAAATTTCATACTTTTTGAAATATTTCAAAAAAAGTCGAAAAATTGACCATACCCCCCCCCCCTATCTCCGAAGATTGCACACCGATCCACGTACAATGTATTAGGCGTTTGTAGATATCGATCTATATTTTACAGGAAAAATATAGAGAAGTCTGTAATAATAATAGTTTTTGAAAAATGGTCAAAAAGGGGGAGAATTTTTTTTCAAAAGGCGGGGTACCTACCTATGTGGGGTATCAAATGAAAGGTATCGTTTTGACCATATCAAAACACTTTTTGAAATTTCTGTAAGTTTCATACTTTTTGAAATATTTCAAAAAAAGACGAAAAATTGACCATTCCCCCCCCCCCCTAGCTCCGAAGATTGCAAACCGATCCATGTACAATGTACTAGGCGTTTGTAGACATCGATCTATATTTTACAGGAAAAATATAGAGAAGTCGGTAATAATAATAGTTTTTGAAAAATGGTCAAAAAGGGGGGGAAATTTTTTTCAAAAGGAGGGGTACCTGCCTATGTGGGGTATCAAATGAAAGGTATCGTTTTGACCATTTCAAAACACTTTTTGAAATTTCTGTAAGTTTCATACTTTTTGAATTATTTCAAAAATAGTCGAAAAATTGACCTTTCCCCCCCCCCTATCTCCGAAGATTGCAGACCGATCCACGTACAATGTATTAGGCGTTTGTAGATATCGATCTATATTTTACAGGAAAAATATAGAGAAGTCTGTAATAATAATAGTTTTTGAAAAATGGTCAAAAAGGGGGGGAATTTTTTTTCAAAAGGGGGGGGTACCTACCTATGTGGGGTATCAAATGAAAGGTATCGTTTTGACCATTTCAAAACACTTTTTGAAATTTCTGTGAGTTTCATACTTTTTGAAATATTTCAAAAAAAGACGAAAAATTGACCATTCCTCCCCCCCTAGCTCCGAAGATTGCAGACCGATCCATGTACAATGTATTAGGCGTTTGTAGATATCAATCTATATTTTACAGGTAAAATATAGAGGTCTGTAATAATAATAGTTTTTGAAAAATGGTCAAAAAGGGGGGGAATTTTTTTTCAAAAGAAGGGGTACCTGCCTATGTGGGGTATCAAATGAAAGGTATCGTTTTGACCATTTCAAAACACTTTTTGAAATTTCTGTAAGTTTCATACTTTTTGAAATATTTCTAAAATAGTCGAAAAATTTACCTTTCCCCCCCCCCTATCTCCGAAGATTGCAGACCGATCCACGTACAATGTATTAGGCGTTTGTAGATATCAATGTATATTTTACAGGAAAAATATAGAGAAGTCTGTAATAATAATAGTTTTTGAAAAATGGTCAAAAAGGGGGGGAATTTTTTTTCAAAAGGAGGGGTACTTGCCTATGTGGGGTATCAAATGAAAGGTATCGTTTTGACCATTTCAAAACACTTTTTGAAATTTCTGTAAGTTTCATACTTTTTAAAATATTTCAAAAAAAGACGGAAAATTGACCATTCCCCCCCCCCCCTAGCTCCGAAGATTGATGACCGATCCATGTACAATGTATTAGGCGTTTGTAGATATAAATCTATATTTTACAGGAAAAATATAGAGAAGTCTGTAATAATAATAGTTTTTGAAAAATGGTCAAAAAAGGGGATTTTTTTTCAAAAAGGGGTACCTACCCATGTGGGGTATCAAATGAAAGGTATCGTTTTGACCAGTTGAAAAATTTACCATTCTCCCCCCTTCCTATCTCCGAAGATTGATGACCGATCCATGTACAATGTATTAGGCGTTTGTATATAGGGATCTTTATTTTACAGGAAAATATAGAGAAGTCTGTAAAAATGACCATTTAAAAAAAAACATTAAGAATGGTCGAAAAGGGGGATATTTTTTATCGAAAGGGGGCTATCTACCTATTGGTTTATCAATGAAAGGTTTTGTAAATTTTAAAACAGTTTTCGGAATTGCTGTAAGTTTCATACTTTTTAAAATATTTCAGAAAATTGATTGTCCAAATAATTGGCAAATGTTTGAAACCCTCGGCGCGCGAGTTACACTCGCACTTGGCGAATCTTGTTTTTTTAATTCCCGTAGGAAATAAAATAGGTTTCAATAGGAGAGTCCGTTTAATGCCGGAAAAAATAAGTAGAAGCTCTTATGTAGATCTTTGAGCGCTGGTCTATAATTTTCGGTGGGATTTATTGAATTGTTCAAAATTTAAGCATGAAATAGAAAATCTAAACGATTACTCAAATAACATTTAGTCTGGCTCTGTAATTCGTAAAGAACTTTTGTAGGTTTTTTATTTTTACAAATCAGTTAATTTTCATACTAGGCGTCCGCCCCGGCTTCGCACTATATAGGGTATATTCATTTGCCTATGTTCGTCAGGGATAATGTAGAATTATAATAGTGAAAGATTTTTTAAATCGGCCCAGTAATTTTGGAGCCTATCCTGTTCAAACAAACAAAAAAATCTTTCCTCTTTATATATTACTAGCTGACCACTGACAGCAATTTCATTCGCGTGAACTTTAATAATACCTTATGTGTTGGTTTCCATGTAAACTATCAACGCCAAAGTTTTACAACAACCAATCCTTTACGATTTTAAATCTTTTTGAGAAAACATTCCTTCAAGTAAATTTCCAAAAATCCGTTCTTAGCCTACGTTCTAAAAGGAAACTCCGTGTAAAATTCAGCTTCATAGCTCTTGCAGTTTCAGAGATATCTTGATATTTCACAGTTTTCTGTTCTATTTCATTTATATAGATTATAATTCGCTTGTTTGCGACAAGGACGACATAACTCAAAAAACACGATTTCTGATTAAAGTATACAGCTAAGTTCAGAAAAAAATCTATTTTTTTCCTGCAAAACGACATTTCTCTAAGGGGTAACGTTAGAGCAGGACAGAACATACGACGTTGTTGCGCTGTCTCACTTTAGTAAATGGTTTGCGGCAAGAAGGTCATTACTCAATAGTGGTGCAATTGTGTTCGCGATGAGTTGTGCTGATTCTCTTCAAGGACGACATATTTCTGGCTGTGACGTTCTACGTGAAAAGGTTGGTTGAATATATTATAAATTTATTTCGAAAATAATGTATCTATATAAAATGTGTCATTTTTGCTCAAAATGATTATGCAATTATTTGCGAACTTATTTCGCGTTATGTCAGTTTAGCCGAAAAAAGTAGGAACAATAAAAATATTATTTTAAATTATGACGATGTTGACTGTAAACAAAACACAAACCAATGATTTAAGTTATAAATTTAGTCAAAAAAAGTCTCTCTTGCTGAAATTTTATAGGTTGTTTTTGTATTCACTGTAAGCTATCTTTAGTTGAAACGTTTTAGGTAAAATAAAACATACATTTAGTGACCAATTTTGACGTTAAAATATTTTGTTTGCAGACGATTTCTTACGATGGCTTTGTCAAGTACTTCAAGGAGCAAAAAAATATTGGCTCTAATTTAACCAAAACAGGAAAAAAGCACCCGATCAAGAGTCGACATTGGATAAAACTAGTATGTACTGCCTAGTTACCACCTTAAAAATACTACTGATAATAATTATTGCTTTAATGAGTAAGTAAATTGTTTGTTTATTGTGTTTTACTTTTTTAGGCTATGAAAAACAGCAAATCCAAGCTCTACCCGAGTTTAATATACCTAATCAGGTACCATCTGATTCTGAGTTACCACCGGAGTTTGAAAGATCTCAGGGACCATCTGCTCATGAGTTTATAAGACCTGTTCAAGAATCAGCAGATGTGCAAGATTCCAGCAGTTCTTCCAGTTCGTCATCTGATACTTCCAATACTACATTTTGTGAAGGTACCTACCCAAATTTTTATTTTACTTGTTTTTAGGTCCATATCTTTTTGTACCTAGTGTAAAACTGAACTGTTATTTGTTTTA
Organism: Eupithecia vulgata; assembly: GCA_946478455.1. Lineage (NCBI taxonomy): Eukaryota > Metazoa > Arthropoda > Insecta > Lepidoptera > Geometridae > Eupithecia > Eupithecia vulgata. Next base: position 379,066 of record OX297869.1, on the reverse strand, counting down.
GACAGCGACGACTCGGTAAGAGATCCTTTGTACACACTGCCAGAACCGCCATATCTTGGACAAAATCTTGCGGAACTATCTGACGGAGAAATGGAGGATTTACCTTACATCATCATCATCAGCCCGTTGGCACCCACTGCTGGGTATAGGCCTCCTCAACCTTACAACGATGAAAATTTTGTCCAAAATGTAGCTGAAAATACAGAGAATGTACCTTTTGTACAATCAACTGCACAAGAAAATAGAGACGCAACTGTTTCACCTGCAAGTCCTCCAGTAAAAGTTGGAAGAAAACGCAAAAGAAATTAAAGTAAGTGGAAGAGAAATATTAAGAAAACATTAAGAAACACAGGAAAGGCATACGAATCAACTGGCAACAAAACTAAAGAAAAGAGAAAAATGAAAGAGCCGTGCGGAGACAAATGTCGTCTAAAGTGTAGCTCTATTATGACCGAAGAAGAAAGAACGTCATTATTTAATAACTACTGAAAGATGCTTGTACTCAAATGGGGGTAAATATTACGAAGAACGATGAAGGAAACTCTGTTAAGATAGCTGATGTCAAAATTCTCAAAGTAGAAAAAAACAGCCCTCGTACTATGTACTACAAGACATCTTACGCCGAAGAAGAATTTAAGAGGGCAGTTCTTATAAAAAAGAAAGGAATGATTGAGGTGATGTCAAAAAGGCGTATCATAGCCCCATTTTATAATGCTTTGTAAGAACTAAGAACCATAACGGTGCACAGCCTTATATTGATTGTATTAAAATGTTCTTTCTGATTTGATATAACTTTTTACAAATGAAAACGTCTGTTTAATCTAAGTAACTTATAAAAAAAGTATTAATTTCCGTGGAAATGTCATGAAGACTGATTGATTAGTACTAAGCTAAGATTGGAGGAGGATCCAGCTAGGTTGGGCAGCGTTTGGAAAACTACGTCGAGTCTTTTCGTCATCCATACCGCAATGCTTGAAAACGAAAGTTTTCAATCAGTGCGTCCTACCCGTCATGACCTACGGAGCTGAGACGTGGACACTCACGGTAGGGCTGGTCCACCAGTTTAAAGTCGCCCAGCGAGCTATGAAGAGAGCTATGCTCGGTGTTTCTCTGAAGGATAGGATTCGCAACGAATACATACGACAGAGAACCAAGGTTATCGACATAGCTCAAAGGATTAGCTGAAGTGGCAGTGGGCTGGCCATATCTCGAGAAGAACCTACAACCGCTGGGGTAAACGTGTTCTTGAGTGGAGACCGCGACTCGGCAAATGTAGTGTAGGACGCCCTTCGACCAGGTGGGATGACGATTTGCGAAAGACTCCTGGCAGATGCTGGATGCGGCAAGCTGAAGATAGGGCCCTATGGCGCTCATTAGGGGAGGCCTATGTCCAGCAGTGGACTGATGTAGGGTGATGATGATGATGAAGTTAAGATTGTTGTTTTTTATAGTTTAAGCTAACGTTTTGAATGACCTAAGGAGATTTAGAATTTAGAAGTGTCTATGTTTCGTAAAATTTTGTTGTGAATTCTAAATAAAAGATTTTTCTATAATGTCACTTTTTGTTTTATTAAGAAAATCAAAAACCAAAATTAAAACGACATATTGTCAGTAATGTCTTAAATCCAAAAAATACAAAAAAATATTTGAGTTTTTCTGAAAGAATGACTCATTTTCTACCTTGTTCAATAAAAATATGATTAAGATCTTATGATATAATCGTACATAATATTTGCTGATATATTTTGATAAGTATTGAATCAGCCAATATTTCATTGTAAGGAAGTTTCTTCCAAAAAGCCATAATTAGCTAAATATAATTTTTCAAACTTTAAAAATGCTCTGGTGTAAAATCGTGTTTTTTGAGTTATGTCACCCTTGACGCAAACAAGCGAATATTATATATAGATAAATTCTATTCCATTACTCGGCTCCTACAGGTTTTTTTCCCTAATTATCGTATTTTTTAGGGTTTCAAACACAGGTTTCAAAGATCGGTTTTGAAACCCTTATGATCTCGCTCTGTCCGTCCCCGCTCTTTCATGAATATCTCAGTAACTACTGCAGCTATTAACTTGAAATTTGAAATAATGATACATTTCGTGCGCCGTTACTGATTTCAAGAAAAAAATATATAAATAAATGAAAAATGAAAATGAATAATTTCAGTAGGTACAAATTTTGATGTTGAAATTTCAAAAGAGACCTAGGAAGGCAAATGGGGTATCGAATGAAAGGTATCGTTTTGACCATTTCAAAACACTTTTTGAAATTTCTGTAAGTTTCATACTTTTTGATATATTTAAAAAAAAGTCGAAAAATTGACCATCCCTCCCCCCCCCTAGCTCCGAAGATTGCAGACCGATCCATGTACAATGTTTTCGGCGTTTGTAGATATCGATCTATATTTTACAGGAAAAATATAGAGAAGTCTGTAATAATAATAGTTTTTGAAAATGGTCAAAAAGGGGGATTTTTTTTAAAAGGGGGTACCTACCCATGTGGCATATCAAATGAAAGGCATCGTTTTGGCCTTTTTAAAACACTTTTTGAAATTTCTGTAAGTATAAGTATAATTTATTCATAAAAAATTCGTTACATTATCTGGTTAGAAGTACCTTAAAGCCTATGTTAGGTTTGTCTAGGCACTGAGTTCTCCTCTTATATATATCTAATAATTAATGTAGTTACTATACTAGCCTCAAACTTCTAAAAGTTCTAATAAATATAAAAATACCAAAAATTTAAACAAACTAAACTTGTAAGTTTCATACTTTTTAAAATATTTCAAAAAAAGTTGAAAAATTTACCATTCTCCCCCCTTCCTATCTCCGAAGATTGATGACCGATCCATGTACAATGTATTAGGCGTTTGTATATAGGGATCTTTATTTTACAGGAAAATATAGAGAAGTCTGTAAAAATGACCATTTAAAAAAAAACATTAAGAATGGTCGAAAAGGGGGATATTTTTTATCGAAAGGGGGCTATCTACCTATTGGTTTATCAATGAAAGGTTTTGTAAATTTTAAAACAGTTTTCGGAATTGCTGTAGGTTTCGTACTTTTCAAAATATTGCCATTCGAAAAAAGACGGAAAATTGATTGTCCAAATAATTGGCAAATGTTTGAAACCCTCGGCGCGCAAGTTACACTCGCACTTGGCGGATCTTGTTTTACTCTGATCTCGGTTACAGTTAAACTAAGTGTTTAAAAATAGATAGAAAGATAGAAAATGCTTTATTGCACACATAATATACATAAAAAACAAAAATAAAATAAGTAAAAAAAACAAATTTGTAACAATTGGCGGTCTTATCGCTCAAGAGCGATCTCTACCAGACAACCGTGGTTGGATAGTACCTATTGTTGGATTGAACGGGCATCTGTGTGCATAAATAAGAAGCTAATTACAAAATTCTAAATTGACTCACAATATTAAAATACACCTTTTTCTAGATTTTTTATTTTATTTTGGCATTATTTTGACTCTCGCCACTCAAACTAAAATATATTATCACGTTTTCAAACAAAATCATTATAATTTAAGCTAAAGCTATTTAATTTAAGCTGAAGTGGCAGTGGGCTGGCCATATTTCAAGAAGAACCGACAACCGCTGAGGTAAACGTGTTCTTGAGTGGAGACCGCGACTCGGAAAACGTAGTGTAGGACGCCCTCCTACCAGGTGGGATGACGATTTGCGAAAGACTGCTGGCAGATGCTGGATGCGGCAAGCTGAAGACAGGGAGCTATGGCGCTCATTTGCCTATACAGCAGTGGACTTGTATATGCTGATGATGATGATGATAATTTGTGAAGGTAAAACGTATTACCTACTAAATATACTTTTTTGAAATCAAGGATAACTGCGAAATGTCAGCCTATCGCGTTGGACATTTTTTTCAGTATGAAAAGTTTGGCGCCGGGGAGCGATTTTCTGATTTTCAGTAAAAAGCTTTAACACAGAAATGGTTTCTGACAAGAAGATGGACCTTGAATTTTTAATTTTTTGAGTCGTAATTAATACAACTGTCTTCCGTTTTCGGCTTGCCTTTGAGTTTCGGGACACTCTTTATAAGTCTCTAGACTACCTACAAAAAAGCAAAGCCGCAGGCAAATGTTAGTTAGTAATTAAATTACCAAGTGATTGTGCCAGCAACCAAAATAAAAGAAGTTTATATCTTCTACAAAAGATAAACTTTGCATAAGTCTACGTAAAAAATAAGTGCCCTCTGTCGACTACTTTTGGTAAAATTGACGTGCAATCTGACAGTCATAGTTCTTCACGGCCAAGCCTTAAAGCTTTGCAAGTTAGCAGCAGTTTCTCCGGATAAACAGTTTCGTAACTTTATCTTATCTGTGTGTATCTGACTGTATCTGTTTGAATATGAATACAATGAATGATGATAAGCCCGTACACATTGTTTGAATGAAAAACTCCCATAACACAAGCTCTGCTTAGCTTGGGGCTAGATAATGCTGTGTGAATTGTCCAGCATTATTTATTTTATTTATTTTCTTCTTATGACTACTCTTCCTCATCCGCTTCCTCATCCGCTTCCTCAATAATATTTCTAAAACTCCCTCATCCGCATCCTCTTCCTCCTTAACCCGCACCCACAGGGCCGCATTAAGAATAGGTACCTACCTAATCTGTTGCATACTCCTATTGTAAAAACAAAATACAGACAAAACGCGTTTTTCATTAGAGCAGTGCCTCTTTCAACAACCTTGCAAGTGCAGATATTGATTTATTCACAACGTCAACCATCAAACTTAAACGACTAATAAGTGATTAATTCTTTTCTGACCTATCAACTCAAAGGTAGGTAGTAGGGATGTAACGAATGTCAAATTTTCGACATTCGCGAATGCGAATGCGAGTATTCGATGCTCACATTCGCGAATGCGAATGCGAATGTTGGTATTTTGAACTTGCCGCCAACTTCACGTACTGTTTATTGGCGCGCGCGTTGTCCAATTACCAACGTTTGCTATTAGCTATCTTCAACTACCAATTACGTACGAGAAATAATGTTTATTTCATTCATTCATGACATCGACAATCCACAACCTTGATAACCACAGAATTTGAACTGATATTGGCATAATTGTATCAAAACAGATGCAGAGCAAAAATGAAAGAAGATGAATCGCTTGATAATTGCTATCTTCGTCTACCAATCGCGTTGTTTGTTTGATAATATTTTTATCCACACATTTGTCGGTTGGAGTTGGATTTGTTTGTCTTTTATATGTTATTTTGGGAAAAATGAGTGCCTCCATGAAAACAATGAGTAAAATTTAGACCACGTTCATACTTATTTTACTTAGGGGATGCGGAACATACAAAATGTAAAATTATAAATAGGGGTACTGGTTTAAAAGTTACATAAGCATAACGCTATCGATATAATACAATACGCTATTGTACTGAAAATTTCTGAGTATATAAAAAAGAATGGATTGAAAAACGCATATCATATTAAGAGCTTTCTTGAAAATTTCTGATAGTCGTTTTTCAATCTATTAAAATATAAATTTCAGTACAATAGCGTTATGCGTTAAAAAGTTACAGCCCTTTTAAGTCGGAGCCCAACTATAAATCAAACTTTCATATACCTAACCATTTCATTAATATTTTGAAAAATCCTGAAATACGTGTTCAACGGCTTTGTATTTTTGGTAAATTTCAAGCAAATTTGGCCACTTCGTAGATATAAAAGAAACACGTAAAAAACTTCAATCCTCTTTTCTTTTGGGGGTGTAATTTCGAAATTTCCTATGCTTAAAATTTAAGATTTCTAGCTTATGAGGTTTGGGTTGGGTGTAACCAGAAATTAACTTGTTTTTTTAATATTTAAAATATTCGTATTTATTTATTAACCAGTATAACATAATAATAAAAAATAAAAGACGGCCTCGTCCTAGGTCCTCCGATCAAGGTCTGTGCACGCCAAAAACAAACCATAAATTTGTCAAGTGGTTCCCGCCATTAAAAGGTTATCTTAACCCCTGGGTTAGAATAATCAATACATTGTCATTCAAAGCAAAGGCTAGGCTATTTTTCGATCTCACAAATTAGTTCCCATGGGGAAAAAATAAACATTAAACGTTTAGTTTCTTTAATTTCGTAGAAACGCGTGCAAAGCCAAGGACAGACACTAGTCACCCAATCAAAGTCAGTTCAACATTTTTTTTTTCAGTTAAGTTTTGTCATAGTTTCTTACAAAGTTCCTATTAAAGAATTAGCAATAAGAGTGCCATAATAAAATATAGTAATAGGCATGATGATTGATTTTGAGACTACTCCTTGATATTTTTGAACATCTACTGTATAGAAAATAAAACATATTTCTACAAAAAAACATGGATTTTGAAGGTAAAATTGAGTTTTTAAAAATGTAATTTAAATTTCGCTCTAAAACGCTACAATACTCGTGGCGACTGTCTATGACGTCACCGATGCACAAATTTTTATGATACAGAATTACCATAATATTTATATTCATTAGTATGTCTTTACAAATAAGAAATACAATCAAATAATAAAACAAGTATTAACAATATTGTCAAGAAACAAAGAAGCTAGCTATTGATTGAAGAAAGTCATACGTTTACCATTACTTATTTCTGTGGTTATTCTGTGTCTTCCATTTTACTTTGTGACATCATGGGTCTGTGTTCTCTAATTGTTGTTCTACGTGTCATGGCGGATTATTGTATTTTGTAGATGTTATTTATCAAAATAATAATTGATCTTGATCAAAATAAAAATTATAATACGCGTTTTGTCATGTATGGCTCTGATTTAATTTAGTAAATACATAATAATGATGCTTTTTGTTACTGTCATCATCCCTATTTACGAGATGTGGAGAGTTTTTTTTTATAATTCCGCATGTAAAAGAGAACAGTTTTTTTAATATATTAGGTAAGTTTTTGCCCCATCAACATTCGCCAAGTATTCGCATAGATTTTGGCGAATGCGAATATTGAAAATCCTGCGAATATTCGCGAATGCGAATGCGGATGCGAATATTCGTTACATCTCTAGTAGGTAGCTTGACTTATGGTACTTTTTTTTCAATTTTATTTTAAGTGTGTCTTTATATTTTTTTAGGTGGTTTAATTTATCTATGTGTAGGTATCATGTTTCGTAATTAATGTTTTTTGTTTAAAGTCGTCCATTACTACTGAATAATAGGCACCTTTAAAGATGTATTTTGCTAGTAGTGGAAACTCTGTAAATAGCCCTCAGCTTAAGTAGGTACATGTAATTCTCATGTACCTACTTACTAAAAATAGTCTTCTTAGTTTGTAATTTTTATAGTAGAAAGTTTTTCGAAAATTTGAAAATAAAATCAGAGTTTAGACCCGGAATCCTATTTTCATATCATATATAAGTAATTATCTAAGTTATTATTTGTTCGTAGTATCTAGGTGGATAAAAAAGCGGTTGGATTTTATATAGTTTTCTTATTCCATAATAATAATTCTATTTCTTACTTTGATAATTGTGTCAAGTATTTTACCATTTCTATGTTTAAATCTAAATTTATATCATATCACATATAGTTTAATACATAAGCAGAAAATTGGCAAACTTATAAATAACCTCTGTTTTTTGCAGGTTCTTCATATTGTTTACAGTTTATATTACATTGAGTTAAATAGAAATAGCATTGGAAGGTAAACCAGTTATAGACATTAATGTACCTACATAATTATACTTACCAATACTTTTCACTGATTTTTCAGTTAAACTTTTAGATTTAGTGATAGTCAACTTGTGATATAAATAAATAATGCTGGACAATTCACACAGCATTATCTAGCCCCAAGGTAAGCAGAGCTTGTGTTATGGGTACTAGATAACTGATATACGTAATATTATACATTACTTAGATAGATATTATTTATTATACATAGAAAACACCCAGACCAACGGAACAAATTTCTGCAGATCGTACACAAATTTGTTCCGAGGCGGGGATCGAACCCGCAACCTCTTGCGTCGCAGGCAGACTCTCGCCCGCTGCGCCACTGAGGTCGTCTAATATATACCTAATATATGATATAAGTACCCTTAGATACCTTATAAAATGTAAATCCTTAATTGGCTGTAGGTTAAGATAGTACGTTACCTAGGTACATTAAGTTTTTCTCTAAGAGCTGTGGATTTTGTTTATAAATAAATAAAACAAGTGGTTCATCCATAATTTATTTATTAAATACTTACAAATAACTATTTACCTACAGATGGGTAGCGTATTAAATCTAAGTACCTAAAGCTAGAAAAGTAGTGAAGTGCACCCTGTTAGGCATAGGTAGCATTTCTTACTGGGTAGCTACTTTGTTACAGATTACGTATTTTTTCCTTTTGTCATAATTAGCTTCTATCGTACATATCAGTTGTAATTGTGTAAGGTAATGTACCTACTTACCAGGGACGAGAAAAATACTACTTAGTTAAATGTCTAGTTACTCATATACATAAAGTATATAATGACAAGGGAAGGGCTGCATGACAGCCCTCTCCTCCCCTACCCGCAAGGAACCACCACCGCCATGACTAGTATTGTGTTACCTACTTTGTACTTAATACTTACTTACTACACTATGCAAACTTTATTGCGACGGGTTCCAGGCTAACTGGGCGATACCTATACGTAGATTTTTATACATAATTTGGAATCAGCGAATTTTTCTGCATCGTTTGAGCTTGGTTTGGTGATGAGCACTTTTTTGACACTTAATACGACCCTTAATATTGGGCTGCAATGTATGAAGTGACACAAAATATTAACAAATTTAAGAACTGTGTACTTAAGCTCACTACCAGATCCCAGACAGTCGTTTAAACTATTTTTCCTGGAGCAACATTTTACAGGCAACGTACGTTAAATTATTTAGCCTGACCTTATAAATATAAAAATGTCGCTTAAAACAATTAGCCTCTTTGTTAAATTCTTATCCAGTGTCGCTTTATACACTTGTATGGCTAATTAAAAGTTAAAGATAATATGGTATTTAAATAAGGTAGCATAGGTTTGAAATATGACCAACTCTTTGATTAAAGTACTTAGCTTACAGCCACACTCAGAAAGGATCATTAAATTAGCCCTAATGAGTATTTAACTACTAATTAGTATTACCTAAGTCACCTAATTGACGGTTCATGTCAGAGACATAACTTATGGGTTCATTAGTTAATGAATGACACTTTTATGCATCCGTGGGGCGGAGCATTTTCGATTATTGGTCGATTCGCTCTCTCGATTGCAATCATTGACATATAATTTTTTCACATGATTGCAAATATCTATAGTCTGTCTAATTTAGGATGATAATTTTGACAGCTCACGCCTATGTTGTATTGTAACGTATTTTTTTATACCTAAACACTAATACCTCTAAAATTATCGTAGCACATAGACGAGTACCACCCACTTACCGTAGTAAAGCGCCTTACCGACTTTAGACAAATGAGTCGAATAAATCTAATTTATATAAATTTAAATACAAGTTAAATTATTAAGGTAGGTACTACAATTTGCACCTCTAAATGAATTTAAAAATAGTGATTTTGATTTTTTTTTCGTTCCATTTCACCTAAGGGACTCCTGTTCTACCTCAACGACGATCTGGACGTGTATTCTAAATAGGTTGATTTGATAGCCGAATGAAAATGTGCAGGATGCGAATTTCGTAGTCGTGAAAAGGCTTTTACTATTATATTAAGTAAGTATACAAATATGTATAAAATTATTTTTACCTACGTACCTAAAACAAAAAAAAAGTTTTTGTATAATTTACTATAACGATAAAACATAGTAGGTATGTAACTATCGATTCCAAGTTTTATGGGAACGATCTTAGCATTTATAACGGGAGTTGGGCAAGCGCTACTTTTAGTACTAAAATCTTTCTGCCGTTTTTCGTGGGAGGCGAGGTAATACGGTACAGCACACATTTAATTAACATGCATACTAATGCAGAAAAATTAAGTGTCCTTACAAACGCACACGCAAGTAAAACCTGTGACGCAAACACAAAAAAAGCAAACAATTATACAATGACTGTTGTTACACCATTATTAAATTACACACTAACACGCACTACGCCATCTACCAAGGAATCAATACTCACCTACACCTCCTACCAAGACGCTTGAAACTGTCGCAACTAGTATTTCATTTAAATCTAAATTAAACAATATTACAAAAATATCACTTACTTGTGATAGGAAATGCCGCACAATTCACCGTTTTCACTAAGCACTACTTCGCGACATAAAACGGCACTAATGGCCGCGCGGTAACGAGTGAAGTAGTTTTGTATAACGCGTATGACCAAGAGCGCCTTATGGCCGGCAGAGGGGTACGCCTTGCGATAACATCTCCAGTTATAAATGCTCTAAGGGAACGATAATCGCAAATCTAATAGATTCATTAACGATTATACACTACCCCATCCCTACTTAGACCTGTCAAAATTATCATCCTTAAACAAAAACGATTCTAGCCGGAGCCGTAGGCGAGGGCTACAATAAAGCAGAGGCTGTAATTATCAAAGCGCACGTAATTACTAATAATACGTTTTATAACATATTTGCGAAGAAATAAATAAAACTCGGACTTTCGAATAAATTTTAATAAATTCATCATTACTTGACGACATTTTCAAGTAAAAACAATACAGCGAAAAGAAAAAGCGAGCGGAATAATTTTTACTTGTTCACAAATTAGCGATGCGCGCGCATCAGCGCTTTTTTTTAAGGCAATGGACAACAACAGCCAGTATTACTAACAAAGTAAATTAATATTTTTGTGTTTTGTTACAGATAATTGGTTGTAATTTATGGTCAATATTAATTTAATTAAATGTTAATTTATTATATTCTATCTCCTAAAGTTAATTTTATTCATAAAATGTTGACCACTTTTCTGACATAAAAACTCTTTGCTAAGATTTAAAAAGTACCGTTCGTTTTAAACGGAGCATCTTGATAAACCCTGCGTTTTACATTACATTACCGCACAAGTACGTAATGAGATACATTACGGTATTATAGATAAGAGACCCTTTACGAGCAAATGTGTTATAATAGTACATTATGGTACAAGTGGGTAATGTTGGTGATTACCACTGAGGCGCTATTGAGTCTTAAGAGAGCCGAGGACGGTAATCACTAATCATCTATACACACGTGAATCATACCTACTACTTTTTCAACACACCTGTGAATAAAATAAATCATTTTATTTAGTAGATAAAAAGTTTTATTTGTTTTTTAGTTTATTTGTACTATTGAACACGATCTTTTTTTGTATCGAAACTTTTAAATAACAAAGCAACACAACCAATAAAAAAATACCTTTAACTCATTTGTGAATAATAGTACCTAATGAAAAAGTCACAGTTTGATTACAGATGTCATTATGTGCCTAATTGTGGTGAAATAAGAGCCATTTTATGAGAAAGTGTGTTGAAAAAGAATTATATATTGCCTGTGCTGGCAGCTGACCTAAGCAATCCAACGAAAAGAGGTTTACCATTTGCCGCGGAAACAATGTTACTGCCAACATTACGCTTCTACGCAGGTTCATGTTAGTGATTTGACACTGACATTAACAAAATATTTGACTTGCCATTGACAGTAGGAGTAAGTTTTGACGTTTTTGTTTTAGGATGATAATTTTGACAGGTCTAAGTAGGGATGGGGTAGTGTATAATCGTTAATGAATCTATTCGATTTGCGATTATCGTTCCCTTAGAACATTTATAACTGGAGATGTTATCGCAAGGCGTACCCCTCTGCCGGCCATAAGGCGCTCTTGGTCATACGCGTTATACAAAACTACATCACTCGTTACCGCGCGGCCATTAGTGCCGTTTTTGGCCGTGAAGTAGTGCTTAGTGAAAACGGTGAATTGTGCGGTATTTCCTATCACAAGTAAGTGAAATTTTTGTAATATTGTATAATTTAGATTTAAATAGAATACTAGTTGCGACGCATCTCAGATTTAAGCGCGCCTCAAGTGACGAATTTGTGACACATTTTCATTGAAACTGTCAAAAAATCACGATTTGAGACGTGCTTAAATCTGAGTTGCGTTTGAGTATTCGGGCGTAAAGGACGCTAATGAACGGACACGTTGACCATTATTTGTGGGTACGCCAGCATAACGATCAAGCTAGCGTACACACGACCGTTCTCAAAAACGGCTTATACTATAGCAACAAAATGACCATTATTTGTGGGTACGCCAGCATAACGATCAAGCTAGCGTACACACGAGTCACGACCGTTCTCAAAAACGGCTTATACTATAGCAACAAAATTTATACACAATAATAGAGTATAAATAACGTCTTAGCTATGCAAAATTTCATAATGATTGCTCTCATAGGAATAGAGATATGGAACAAGACTATAAAATAACACCTGAGCTGGCATTATGCTAGCGTAGCGTACCCATTAAAAACCGAAATAGTTCCTATAGAAAACGAGGTTTTCTTAATGTAAATGCTATAATATGTATAAATAGTGCGTGAAGTACTTCCTCTCCCAGTAGTCATACTTTATGCAAATTCGTAATCAAACACTATAAAAAGTTGATGTAAAGTTCTAGGAACAAATTTGTTGTGGTAGTTATAGTTACTGTCACATACAAAAACAAAGCTATTAGTGAATCATTACACCGAACAATGTAGTAGATAGTAATAATAATTAGTCGTTTTGTTACTATAAATGAGCTGTCACGAGTATTTTTATCTATACTCGTATTTAGCTTCATATAAAGACAAGCATTCATTAGGTTTTGTTAATTTACCTATGTGTTCAGAAGTCACGTTTAGCGCCATCTAGCAGACCATGTCGGAACTACATTGCATCGGACAGCAATATCCCTTGGACTCTGAGCAGTGAGCAATGTAGGTATTGGTCACAATTAAAGATGAGAAAGATGTGTGTGAATTATCCATGGAAGTGAAAGAGATAATGCGTCGTCATGTTCCTAGAACTTTACCTCAAACTTTTTATAGTGTTTGATTACGAATTTGCATAAAGTATGACTACTGGGAGAGGAAGTACTTCACGCACTATTTATACATATAGCATTTACATTAAGAAAACTTCGTTTTCTATAGGAACTATTTCGGTTTTTAATGGGTACGCTAGCATAACGCCAGCTCAGGTGTTATTTTATAGTCTTGTTCCATATCTCTGTTCCTATGAGAGCAATCATTATGAAAATTTGCATGGCTAAGACGCTATTTATACTCTATTATTGTGTATAAATTTTGTTGCTATAGTATAAGCCGTTTTTGAGAACGGTCGTGTGTACGCTAGCTTGATCGTTATGCTGGCGTACCCACAAATAATGGTCATTATTTCTTAAACCAAGAAGGCGCTATTTATTTTACTTTTGCACTGATTATACTCTATTTATACGCTATTTAATAAGCATAACAACAAACGTGAATTTGGTTATGTGTACGCTACCATCACGGACACCTAATGAACCGTTAGCTGACTCTGAGTGATTTTTTTCAAAAGTACACTAAGGAACGCCTTAAGTAGCCATTAACAGACTTTGAGTGTGCCTGTTAGAGCCATTATTTGCATGCCTAGGCGGTTTAAGTCATTTAGCTTGGAACAATAAATAATAAACCAAGGCGGTTTAGTCTTGTGCGTTACCCCAGCAGAAAAGTATCTTCTAGAATGAAGTGAGTTATATAAATAATTAGTGTGTCATACGCTGTGAATGTGCGTCATGAAAAAAAATTTGTGTATGTCCCCGTTTTGGAATAAAACGCAAAATACGTTTTCTGCTGGGGTAACGTTCTTCCAGCAGGAAAATTCTAAACGAATGGACTCAGACAAATTTAACTTATATGGCAGATAGCTTATATTTGTGTATGAATGTGCGACTAAAAATAAAATTTGTGGGCCTTAAGGTTTTTGAGATATTCAGTTTTCTGCTGGGGTAACGTTTTGCAAAATCTTGTTTCTCGGAAACTATTGAATGTGCATCTACAAAATATACATACACTAGTAGCCCTTGATTAGTGCTTAAATGTGACATAATAAAATTTACAAAAATATATACAGTTTTTATGTAATCTTGCTTCTTTTTAAAACCTAAAAAAAAAAAATCTAACTCTTTAATGTACAGACATACAGATTCATTGTAAACGGTTTTGGGTTTTTGTTGTTATTCTTTATAACCATAAAAAGTTTCAAGAAGGTACATACACGCGCTTTTGAATAATATCGATTAAGACACATTTTTTAGGTCATAACTTTGACGTCAAAATGCAAGAAACCTTTTCAACCCAAGATTGTCGGTACAAACAAAAAACTAGTGCGATCAATAATAAATATATCCTGAAAATTTCAGCTCTCTACGTCTCGTATTTAGCTAGTTATAAACGGTTGACCTGATTAAGACCTAGACTACTTAATCAGTCTGTCCTACGTGGTGATCCGACCAAATTCGAACGACCACTAAAAAGCGACTGTTTCATACATATTGATGACCATCTTAATTTGGCTAACGAGACGCATTGGGCCTGGGTACACTCAAGTACAAAAGTTATGGATAACTTTTGTCAACTATTTTAGGTTATAAGTACTCAAGTCAGTTGGTACCTACCTATCTTTTTAAGCGACTACCTCATTTATATTTATTTATTTATTTTATTTTATTTATATACTTACTCCGGTTAGGTATAGATAGGTTCCATCTCTTATTATTACTAGGAACTTAACTACACCTACGTGTTTGCTATAATTTTTCTTCGTAAAATCGAAACTTTAAACTGCTCTGGTGTAAAGATTCAAAAATTTCGGTCAATACAAATAGGCCGGAACCCCTCGATTGGAATGTTTGTAAACAACCCGCCCACGTTAACTATGGACACTAAAACTCCTCGATTCCCGAATCAAAGATATTTCATGTCAACAAGCACATTTTATAAATAAAATATAAGAAAAACTGATAAGGGGGCGTCCATTCACTACGTGTGCCGTTTGTTGGGATAGGAAGTCGATGACAATTCGCAATTCGCACAACAACCCACAAATAATATTGAATCTCGCGCCAAACAAAAAATATTTCTATCTTTAATTGAAGCGTACGCACGTATTTTAATACGTGTTTTGAAAAATCTCATGCAAGATTAAGGGAGTGGGTCGAGCTAAATCTCATGTCATCTCACCAAGGAGAGGAGAGTCGGAAAATCTCACGTGAGATTAAGGGAGTGGGATGGGTCGAGCTAAATCTCATGTCATCTCACCAAGGAGAGAGGAGAGTCGGAAAATATCACGTGAGATTAAGGGAGTGGGTCGAGCTAAATCTCATGTCATTTCACCAAGGAGAGAGGAGAGTCGGAAAATCACCAAAATTACATCACGTAATTTATGGAAGCCCCCCTTAGCGAACAAGAATTTACCTACTACAAACGAAAGGGTATCACATAAACGATCGGAATATTAAAGGTCAAGGTCAGCAAAAAAAAAAAAGTTAGCAATCAAAAAAAAGTAAATTGAGTTGTATCTAGTGGTCGCATGACGGCTTCATGACGGGTAGGACGCACTGATTAAAAACTTTCGTTTTCAAGCATTGCTGTATGGATGACGAGAAGACTTGACGTAGTTTGCTAAACGCGGCCCAACCTAGCTGGATCCTCCTCTTGGCCTCCTTCCCGAAATTGTTTTTACCCAACTGCAGAATCGGAGCTGAGACGTGGTCACTCACGGTAGGACTGGTCCACCAGTTTAAAGTCGCCCAGCGAGCTATGGAGAGAGCTATGCTCGGAGTTTCTCTGAAGGATAGGATTCGCAACGAATACATCCGACAGAGAACCAAGGTTATCGACATAGCTCATAGGATTAGCAAGCTGAAGTGGCAGTGGGCTGGCCATATTTTAAGAAGAACCGACAACCGCTGGGGTAAACGTGTTCTTGAGTGGAGACCGCGACTCGGAAAACGTAGTGTAGGACGCCCTCCGACCAGGTGGGATGACGATTTGCGAAAGACTGCTGGCAGATGCTGGATGCGGCAAGCTGAGGACAGGGCGCTATGGCGCTCATTAGGGGAGGCCTATGTCCAGCAGTGGACTGGTATAGGCTGATGATGATGATAGTGATCGCAAAAATTATAAAAAAAATTACGTAAAAATCCAACCACAGACAAACATTATCAAATACTTGATCACGCAGCCGCAGCAAAGGTTTATAGTAGAACACGGCCGAGAGACCAACATTATCAAATAATGCTATTAAAACAAAAAGGATTTGGAGCCTGCTCCATCCAATTATATCATACCACCTATATTAATACCAGTGTCGGAAACATCTAATAATATATAAAATAATCGTTTTGTCTAATATTACCGATAGGTACCTCACCTAGCTCATCAATTTACGTACCTACTTCACACGACTCACGACACAATATTATACAGCGTGTCCCTGGATAAAGTGCAACCCCGAAAGGGGGTGAAACTAGATCAAAAATTATCGACAAAAAACTAGAAAAAAAAATTTTTTTTTCGTATATTCTTTATAGATTATTTTATATTGATTAAAAATTTTATTACTTTTTATTACTAATGACTCTATTTAATAAAAAAATGATTTCTTCCAAAGTAGTGGGTCTATTCTGTTAAAATATAAATAAATAAATAATGCTGGACAATTCACACAGCATTATCTAGCCCCAAGGTAAGCAGAGCTTGTGTTATGGGTACTAGATAACTGATATACGTAATATTATACATTACATAGATAGATATTTTTTTATTATACATAGAAAACACCCAGACCAACGGAACAAATTTCTGCAGATCGTACACAAATTTGTTCCGAGGCGGGGATCGAACCCGCAACCTCTTGCGTCGCAGGCAGACTCTTGCCCGCTGCGCCACTGAGGTCGTCAAGTGAAAATAAAAACCATAATCATGTCAGATATATGACGATGACGATAAAATAACAAATAACTCACAAACGAGTGGCTATCGTGACTTAAAGTTTAATTTTTGTATTAAATATCTTAAGAGGTGTCAGTGATGCCTTACTTGAACGAACAGCTTTTACAGTTTGTTTTTTTGCTCTAAAGTGCATACGATTTAAGTGATGAAAAATACCACATTGTATAAACAAATAACTAATAACTATCTTTACTACCTCTTTTTTTCATTATTATGTGTAGTTTTATAATAAATCACTTTAGAAAAACACTATAAAAAAGCAGGGCGTTTAAGCCTTTACACAAAATATATAACTCCAGATGAAAAAGAAAATACATGAACCGCTACTTCTACATCATATCTTTCTAATAAACATTCGTAATTTTTGTAGAATTCAATACAATAATAATAAATCCCAAAAAACTCATTTTTGTAAGGCGTTTTGCGAAGTAATTATAACTTGGTTAAAATTTTGCCACGCTAAATTCAACCCTATTGATCAAATATCCCTTTGTATATAACTGAAAATCGTTTCCACTAACGTCAGTCGGGGGCTAGCCGCCTCCATGGACGGACGCGGGGTCATGTTACTTTTTTCGCGATGACAGCTGGACACGCCTTACGAATTACGATTTTCGACAACTTTTGTTTTGCGGGTTCAATAGTTCATTTGTCATTGTAATAGAATATATATTGGATTGCACCTACGTTACAAGGATTTTGCAGTATTTTTATTCATTGACAGAGCTATCAATTTGGTAGAACGGATTTGTTAGATGAACATAAATAAATATTACTGAATAATTAAACACGGTCCAGATGTAGACTAGTATTATAATATCTGTATTACTCAAGATGTTGGGTACTTATTAGGTGACTGAGTTAGTTATTACAATAAATCATCATCAGCCTATGTTCGATCACTACTAGTCATAGGCCAGTAATGAGCACCATTAGCATTATGTCTTCAGCATGACGCATCCAGCATCCGCCTGCAGTCTCATGGGTCGTCATACCACCTGATCGGAAGACGTCCTACACTACGTTTACCGAGACATGATCTCCACCCAAGAACACGTTTATCCTAGCGGTTGTTAGTTCTTCGCGATATATGGCCGGCCCACTGCCACTTCAGCTTACTAATTCTTAAAGCTATGTCAATAACTTTGGTTCTCTGTCGGATGTAAGTATTCGTTACAAATCCTATCCTTCAGAGGAACTCCGAGCATAGCTCTTTCCATAGCTCGTGGCCAAGCCCTGTCGTGAGTGTCTAAGTCTCAATCAGCTCCGTATAGGTCATGCATGACAGGTAGGACGCGCTGATAAAAAACTATATTATTTTTTTTACTATACATACGAGCGTTCCGTACATAACTATTTCGCAAAAGGATTCCATTTTTTTTATTCTAAAATGTAAAAAGCCGTATACAGTATGCGTAGGGATTGCAATCCGGATATCCGGATATCCGAATTATCCGGATATCCGCTAATTTTCATATCCGGATAATGGGAGCTTCATTATTCGGATAATATGAATAATACGGATAATGTACCTCCAGTTGATTTTTTCTAATTCAAGATAACACTACACCGCATCCAGCATTTTAGAAATGTCATATTTAATGCATACAATACCCTGTGTTGTTAAAAATATACATAAATGTAATAATTCCTGAAGCTATAAACAAGCAAGACCTACTCTAGCAGTAGCGCGCAATCGCATCACTAACGTTGACACTGGTTGGTCAGTGATTCGACGACGCCGACACAGACCGATCTCCGAGCACGCAGCGCAGCTACCCCACACACACTAAGAGTACCTATTAAAATAGGAAGTTGATTTACGTTCGTTACGTTACGGAGGAAGGAATTGTATTTATGTTAAAAATAAGTTCGATGGAAAGAGATGTTTATTTAATTTGATTGATATACAACATAAATGTGTGTGTACACTTGTAAGTTTGATCTTATGAAGCGTCCTTGGATGTATTCTTTTTTTAATATATATATATTAATGACTTGCCTAAATGTATATGTATGTATAAATCATGTATTTTATTTGCTGACGATATATCCTTGTTGACATCGTGTAAAAATTACATGAATTCAAATAATAATCTTCTTGACATCTTTAATTTAATAACTAATTGGATAACTAACCATAACCTTGAAATTAATTACGCAAAAACCAAAATAATGCAATTTAGACCTTACCAAAAATCACCCCTTGACATACACATGACATACATACAATAACATAGAATTAGAATGCGTTGACACATTTACATTGTTAGGTTTAGATATTGACATAAATATTAATTGGAAAAGCCATACAAAAAAAGATAAAATCAAGACTATCTAGTTTCTCCTATGCTCTGATGGAATTACGTAAGGCCACAGACCTCAAAACAAGTAAATCTGCGTACTATGCAAATCCCGTAAAGTATCCATGCAAAGGCATGGATACTTTACGGGATTATACTTTGGGGGCCAGTGTAGACGCACAAGACCTGTTCACCAGTCAAAAAAAGTGCATTCGTATCCTAGTAAATATCCAATAAAAGAATACCAGAATCATGTAAACCACACTTCCGTGAGTTTAAAATCTTGACATTAACTTCAATTTATATTCTGGAAACTTGTAAATTTGTAAGAAAAAACCCTCATTTCTTTAAAAAAATAAATGAACAACCGCGTCGCTATCAAAGTCGGTACATACATAATATTGTGACACCTGCATCAAAATTAAAAATACACCAAACTAGTCCACACTCAATGGCGGTTAAAATATATAATAAAATTTCAGACCAGTTAAAAATCCAAGAAAATAACAAAATATTTGAAATAAGATTAGAAGAGATGCTTTTGAAAAAATACTACTACGAGCTAAATGAATTTTGCGGTGATACTTTTGGTGACTTTGAATTGAAATATAACTTATTATAATACCTTTACCTTTCATTTGATCGATACTCTTATTTTTAATCTCTTTGTTGTTCAGTTTCTATACGAATTCTATTGTTATTTTATTACAACTTTAATTTTTTTATGTATATTTTTCAATTATCCGAAATATCCGAATAGTACGGCTCACTACTATCCGAATTATCCGGATACGAAAATTTAACGGATAATGCAACCCCTAAGTATGCGGTCATCCATCCAATTCTAATTAAGATAATACTTAAATGTAAATACTTTCTTTTTATCATTTTGATTAAGGTAGTACCCGAGCGCCACCACCTATTTAATTTTTTATTATTTTTTTATTATATAGGAATTTAATAAAAAATCGTTGGTCCGTTGGTGATACCTACCATAAGGTTTTTTAAATACATCTGTTATACTTTTATTTTGTATAGTACCTATAGACAATTAGACAATAGGCACTTAGGCACTTGTATCCACCAAGACAACTTCGCATCTCTGCGAGAACTATGAAAAATCAATCTATTACAGACGAAGCTTACGTTAGGTACCACAAATTAGCCAATGGTTTTTTTGTAAATTCCCGTAGTAATAAAATAGGTTTCAATAGGAGTACAGCCTTAAGAGTCCGCCTAATGCCGGGAAAAATAAGTAGAAGCTCATAAGTAGATCTTTGCGCTGGTCTATAATTTTCGGTGGGATTTATTGAATTGTTCAAAATTTAAGCAAGAAATAGAAAATCTAAACGATTTCTCAAATAACATATTAGTCTGGCTCTGTAATTTGTAAAAAACTTATGTGGGTTTTTTATTTTTACAAATCAGTTAATTTTCATACTAGGCGTCCGCCCCGGCTTCGCACTAAACAAATCAGTCGATAAAAAATGTTGTGATTGAGATAGGAACAAGCAATTTTTACCATAAGATAGATAATACAATGTAGATTGTAGAATAAAGTAACGTCATAAAAAAATGTGAAAAAGTACTGATTTTATTGAGATATTTTAAAATTATTTCAAAAATCTATGAAAAAAAGGCTGATTCTACTTAAAAAAACATCATAGCTTTTAATTGAGGATTGTGTTTTTGACAATGTTTATTCAGTAAGGAGCACCTGTTATTTGCAATAACTGCTGAGTTTGTTTCATAGTAATTGATCGTTTAGTTTATAAGTTACACCGTTTTGTTTACATGGGGGTCCGAGTGCGAAAAAAAAAGTTTAAAAACGCTAAAAAATTTTTTTTTTAAATAACACATTTTCCGTCGATAAAATAGTGCGTAGTTTCCTTCATTTCAGTTTGTGCACCTTATGCAGACTCGCACTGTAGGTATAGGGTAGGTATATTCATTTGCCTATGTTCGTCAGGGATAATGTACCTAGCATTTTAATAGTGAAAGATTTTTTAAATCGGCCCAGTAATTTTGGAGGATCCTGTTCAAACACACAAACAAATCTTTCCTCTTTATATATTACTAGCTGACCACTGACCAGCCAGCAATTTCATTCGCGTGATCTTGTGTTGGTTTCCATGTAAACTATCAACTCCAAAGTTTTACAACCAATCCTTTACGATTTTAAAACTTTTGAGAAAACATTCCTTTAAATAAATTTCCGAAAATCCGTTCTTAGCCTACGTCCTAAAAGGAAACTCCGTGTAAAATTCAGCTTCATAGCTCTTGCAGTTTCAGAGATCTCTTGATATTTCAGTTTTCTGTTCTATTTCATTTATATAGATTATATTATATATATATATATAGATAAATTCTATTCCATTACTCGGCTCCTACAGGCTTTTTCCCTACTTATCGTATTTTTTCATTCTGATCATTTACGTTCATTACAGTTAAACTAAGTGTTTAAAAATACACCTTTTTCTAGATTTTGGCATTATTTTGACACTCGCCACTCAAACTAAAATATATATTATCACGTTTTTAAACAAAATTATTATGATTTACGCTAGAGCTATTTAATTTAAGCTGAAGTGGCAGTGGGTTGGCCATAATTCAAGAAGACCCGACAACCGCTGGGGTAAACGTGGGTAAACGTGTTCCTGAGTGGAGACCGCGACTCGGAAAACGTAGTGTAGGACGCCCTCCTACCAGGTGGGATGACGATTTGCGAAAGACTGCTGGCAGATGCTGGATGCGGCAAGCTGAAGACAGGGCGCTATGGCGCTCATTAGGGGAGGCCTATGTCCAGCAGTGGACTGGTATAGGCTGATGATGATGATGATGATGATTGTGCCAGCAACCAAAACAAAAGAAGTTTATCTGTTCTATAAACGATAAACTTTGCATAAGTCTACGTAAAAAATAAGTGCCCTCTGTCGACTACTTTTGGTAAAATTGACATGCAATTTGACAGTCACAGTTCTTCACGGTCAAGCCTTAAATATCCTTGTTCCCTAGACTTTGTTGAGTAGTGTCATATACACTACTACTACTTTGTACTATCTAGAGGTGTTCCAATGTATAATAAAATATATACTGTGTACAGTATTGCGCGATGCGATGTGGAAGGCCTCCACCATGGGATGTCCTCAGGGCTCCGTGCTAGACCCCACGCTGTGGAATGTGCTTTTGGATGACTTGCTCCGCCTACCAGTGCCAGCCGGGGTTCACTTTATGGCGTACGCGGACGACGTGACGGTGTTGATAGCAGGGGATGCTGTTCTGGGACTGGTGGAAGAATGTGGAGTGAGGAATAGGCTCACGTTCGCCGCCGCGAAGTCCCAGACCATGACCCTGAAAGGGCGTCTACAACGGTCACCCCTGCTCAGGTCAAACGCGTCTGGCACGTCGATCCGCGCTGTCACCGAGGCCAAGGTGTTGGGGGTCATCATTGACCCCACCCAATCTTTTGCGGCCCACGCAGCATCGATAGGCGAAAGGGCAAGTAAGTAATATGGGAAGATGTCGCGCATCACGGCGAACTAACGGGGAGTTCGGCACAGTGTCCTTAAGGTGCTGTACAGGGAGACCTACGAGGCGACGGTCACCTACGCGGCGCGTATCTGGTTCCACAGAACCTCCGTCCATGTGGTACGCAGTGTGCTACTTAGGACCCAGAGGCCTTCGCTAGTCCTATTGACGAAGGCCTACAGTTCGTTTAGCACCGCTGCGTTGCCGGTTCTGGCAGGGGTTCTACCGGTCGACCTGTTGCTGACACGTGCTGGTCGCAGACTAGCTGCGACTGAGGGAAAGCCTAACGAGGCTCACGGGCGGCTTAGGGGTCAGATCGACGAGGCCATCGCCACTGGGCAGGCACGACGACAAGGGCCGTGACCTGGTACAGGTTCTTCCCAGACGTGGGAGAGCGCATGAGAGCGAACTGGGTCGAACCTGATCACGAGGTGTCGCAGGTCCTGGCGGGCCACGGGTGCTTTAAGAAGCGTCTGAGCGACATGGCGGCGGCATGTAGTTGCGGTTACATCACGGAAACAAGGGACCACGTGCTTTTTGAATGTCCGAAATACACCATAGGTAGAAACAAATTATTTAACAGCATAGAGCGGGAGCATCAGGGTCCCATATATCACACCAGTCTTGTAGACTCACCGCATCACTTTAAACAGCTCAAAATTTTTGCACACTATTGGCATAAATCGCGGCGCGCTGAAGAGGGCACGTTTTCGATTGGGGCGGGGGGGGGGGGGGGGGGGGCGGCACAGAGCAGTACCGAGCTGGGGTGGAGCAGCCCGGCAATGAAGTCTGTGATGTGATGTGGCATGCCCCAGAAGGGGGTGAGTGTTCGGGACATGGAGCATAGGATTTGTAGAGGCTAGAGCTACCCGAGTGGCTCTTTTCTCCCAGTTTCGGTCCGTGTGACCGCAAGGTTGGCAGGACCACGGGACCACGGGATGGTGGAAGGAATGTGTACAGTATTGCGACCGCATTCCTGTAACGGGAGTTAGAGGATTCATTCAAAAGAACAAAACATTCACCACCTAATAATCATTTCATGCGCCATGTAAACTACATTTTATATATTTTTATTGTAACTCGACTTACAGGTATCGTTCCAAAACATCAAACATTATTTTATAAACCTATAAACCTCCTTACGTAAAATTATGTAATATTATTATAATGTATACATACATACATACATGGCACAAGAAACTAGTTATTAATGTAGTACGCAGGTCCAGTCCGGCACAGTACTACACTACACACCAACAATAACAAATATACACTCACTATGTTACACACAAACACTGATATTATATACATTTAATAAATAACGAGCCCACGTGCACCAACACTGATATTATATACATTTAATAAATAACGAGCCCACGTGCACCAACACTGATATTATATACATTTAATAAATAACGAGCCCACGTGCACCAACACTGATATTATATACATTTAATAAATAACGAGCCCACGTGCACCAACACTGATATTATATACATTTAATAAATAATGAGCCCACGTGCACAAACACTGATTTTATATACATTTAATAAATAATGAGCCCACGTGCCTCCAGCTCACAGAGAGGTCGACACGCGCCGCGCACGCAGCACGCACTACTTCAATATTACGAATACTAAGTACACCGGTTACTGCGGGGCCTGGGGTCTACAGCCTGCAGGCAAATACATAAATACACCGGTTACAGCGGGCCCCGGGTCTACAGCCTGCAGGCAAATACATAAATACACCGGTTACAGCGGGCCCCGGGTCTACAGCCTGCAGGCAAATACATAAATACACCGGTTACAGCGGGCCCCGGGTCTACAGCCTGCAGGCAAATACATAAATACACCGGTTACAGCGGGCCCCGGGTCTACAGCCTGCAGGCAAATACATAAATACACCGGTTACAGCGGGCCCCGGGTCTACAGCCTGCAGGCAAATACATAAATACACCGGTTACAGCGGGCCCCGGGTCTACAGCCTGCAGGCAAATACATAAATACACCGGTTACAGCGGGCCCCGGGTCTACAGCCTGCAGGCAAATACATAAATACACCGGTTACAGCGGGCCCCGGGTCTACAGCCTGCAGGCAAATACATAAATACACCGGTTACAGCGGGCCCCGGGTCTACAGCCTGCAGGCAAATACATAAATACACCGGTTACAGCGGGCCCCGGGTCTACAGCCTGCAGGCAAATACATAAATACACCGGTTACAGCGGGCCCCGGGTCTACAGCCTGCAGGCAAATACATAAGACGAGAATAATCATTTGCACGTCACCAGTACCTACACTCGCCTGTGTTTAGTATCCGACGTGCTCGGGCACGCACACTTACAACTAGTATTTACATCCATATACATACACTAAGACGCAATCGATACTATTTACAATTATTTCAACTTTTGATTAAGTACTTATTTAAAGTACAGATAAAAAAAAATATAAAAAGATTTCTGATTTGGTGTATTGACACGCAACGTAACATTTACAGGGTATGTTCGCAGCGGAAAGCTGTACACGAGGGTCACCGCGCCACCGCGCCCCTTGCAGCGCAGCAGCGCTGTGCGCCTGCGAGCTGCGGACCCTGAACACGAGGGTCACCGCGACACCGCGCCCCTTGCAGCGCAGCAGCGCTGTGCGCCTGCGAGCTGCGGACCCTGAACACGAGGGTCACCGCGACACCGCGCCCCTTGCAGCGCAGCAGCGCTGTGCGCCTGCGAGCTGCGGACCCTGAACACGAGGGTCACCGCGACACCGCGCCCCTTGCAGCGTAGCAGCGCTGTGCGCCTGCGAGCTGCGGACCCTGAACACGAGGGTCACCGCGACACCGCGCCCCTTGCAGCGCAGCAGCGCTGTGCGCCTGCGAGCTGCGGACCCTGAACACGAGGGTCACCGCGACACCGCGCCCCTTGCAGCGCAGCAGCGCTGTGCGCCTGCGAGCTGCGGACCCTGAACACGAGGGTCACCGCGACACCGCGCCCCTTGCAGCGCAGCAGCGCTGTGCGCCTGCGAGCTGCGGACCCTGAACACGAGGGTCACCGCGACACCGCGCCCCTTGCAGCGCAGCAGCGCTGTGCGCCTGCGAGCTGCGGACCCTGAACACGAGGGTCACCGCGACACCGCGCCCCTTGCAGCGCAGCAGCGCTGTGCGCCTGCGAGCTGCGGACCCTGAACACGAGGGTCACCGCGACACCGCGCCCCTTGCAGCGCAGCAGCGCTGTGCGCCTGCGAGCTGCGGACCCTGAACACGAGGGTCACCGCGACACCGCGCCCCTTGCAGCGCAGCAGCGCTGTGCGCCTGCGAGCTGCGGACCCTGAACACGAGGGTCACCGCGACACCGCGCCCCTTGCAGCGCAGCAGCGCTGTGCGCCTGCGAGCTGCGGACCCTGAACACGAGGGTCACCGCGACACCGCGCCCCTTGCAGCGCAGCAGCGCTGTGCGCCTGCGAGCTGCGGACCCTGAACACGAGGGTCACCGCGACACCGCGCCCCTTGCAGCGCAGCAGCGCTGTGCGCCTGCGAGCTGCGGACCCTGAACACGAGGGTCACCGCGACACCGCGCCCCTTGCAGCGCAGCAGCGCTGTGCGCCTGCGAGCTGCGGACCCTGAACACGAGGGTCACCGCGACACCGCGCCCCTTGCAGCGCAGCAGCGCTGTGCGCCTGCGAGCTGCGGACCCTGAACACGAGGGTCACCGCGACACCGCGCCCCTTGCAGCGTTTAACAAAGGAATTTTCAAAAATCCATCTTCCTGTTTGTGATACCTATCATAAGCTTTTTTTAATGCCTCTGTAATATTTTTATTGTATTTAGTTTAGGCAGAGATACGAAGTTGCCCTTGGTGCCCACCAAAATCTATTTTCGTATCTCTTGCTTCTCTTATTCTTAATAAGATAAATTAGGTGGCGGCGCCACTTTGGGTGGGGTATGGGCCTTTAATAAACAATGCTGTACAATTCCCACAGCATTATCTAGCCCC
Source organism: Eupithecia vulgata (assembly GCA_946478455.1). Classification (NCBI taxonomy): domain Eukaryota; kingdom Metazoa; phylum Arthropoda; class Insecta; order Lepidoptera; family Geometridae; genus Eupithecia; species Eupithecia vulgata. The sequence goes on along the minus strand of OX297869.1, from coordinate 352,242 downwards.
AAACTAAGCAGAACTTGTGTTGTGGCATGCATTTATATAGTAAAGTAGAATGAGTGTGGAGCCCAGTCGCTCCTCGAGCTGTATCTAATACTGATGACAAGTTCTGCTTGAAGCTCCCAATCTCGCTCAATTGTTATTTAAATATGACGCTCTGCGGGCTTGCACTGACTAAGAACCATCCACCATGTTAGTCAAACAAATGCTTATACAAAATAAGCAATCGACCGGCATCACTCGCGACCCACATCCCGGGGCCATCGCGAGATCTATTCAGAGGGGCGCACACTGGGGGCGCTTTCCGTCAGGAGTCAGGGGTCCGGGGGCGGCGGGGTCTCCTCCTCGGGGGCGGCGGGCGGACTCGGGGCGCAGAGACGCACCGAGAAGTCTCCGACCCGGCCGGGCGTGCCAGGCACTATTTCCAGCTCGCCCCTTGACGCCTTGGACAGCACGTCGAGCAGCACGTGCGAGGGCTGCGGTTGCGCGCGCCGCACGCTGGCCAGCAGCGCAGGCCAGGGCACAGGGTCGGCGGCGGGCGGCGGTAGCGCGCGCCGCACGTCCCGCGCCAGCGCGGCTAGGTCCAGCGGAGCCGCGTGCGCTGCGCGCGCTGCCACCTGCTCCTGCCAGCTCGGCGCCTCCGTCATACTGCACACCTGCCATACACAAATACAATGAATAACACTTACTGTCACTTATCACTCATTTATTATTATATTAGGTCCTTACATATGAAATTGGCGTTTTGTATGGGAGGAACAAAAAGTCGAATATTTTTTAATATAATATATTTAATTAATCAAAGTATGAACCATTATTTTCTATGCACTTTTGCCATCTTATAGGTAGTTCATTGATCCCTTTACTAAAAAAACCAGTCGGACGGGAATCAATAAAATCTTTGAAGGCGATTTGGACTGCCCCATCGGAGTTGAATTTTTTCCCTTGCAAGAAGTTATCCAAATTTCGAAAAAAATGGTAATCTGTTGGAGCAAGGTCCGGGGAGTACGGAGGATGTCTTAGACTTTCCAATTGAAGCTCTTCTAATTTAGTAGCCGTCTGTTGCGCAGTGTGTGGTCTAGCGTTGTCGTGAAGCAGCAGTGGCGTGGAGCGATTGACCAGCCTAGGTTGTTTAGCCGCTAGCTTTTCCATCATGGTTTGCAATTGCTGACAATAGACATCAGCCGTAATAGTCTGGCCAGATTTGAGAAAACTGTAATGAACAATACCGGCACTAGTCCACCAAACGCTTACAAGTAACTTTTTTGGGGTTAATTTTCGCTTGGGGCAGGATTTGGCTGGCTGGCCACGTTGGAACCAAAAACGAACTGTGTTTTCTTTTGCAACACGACCGCCATACACATCATTCACCCTTCGAGTTGTTTCCGCAGCACTAGTGCCACGGCGGAACTCGTACTCGTAAATAATGCGATATTTTAAGTTTTCCATTTTGTAAAATGAGTGACGCAAACAGAAAAAAACAGAAGAAAAAAAACAAATGAATGACGATCATCGAAGCACAAATACATGAGTCTATAGCTGTACAAATTTGAATTTGGAATTCCTTACCAAAGAGGAGAAATTTGTGATTAAAGTGGCCAGTACGAAAAACGCCAATTTCATATGTAAGGACCTAATATTTTGGGATTACTATATTATTGTTGATTTGTATAACTTTATTTTGGCAAAAATGAATTGAATAATACAAAATGTGTTAAACTTTAACAAGTTAATTTGTTTCATCATCATCATCATCTAATGAGCGCCATAGCGCCCTGTCTTCAGCTTCCAGCACCTGCCAGCATCTAATGAGCGCCATAGCGCTCTGTCTTCAGCTTGCCGCATCCAGCACCTGCTAGCTGTCTTTCGCAAATCGTCATCCCACCTGGTCGGAGGGCGTCCTACACTACGTTTGCCGAGTCGCGGTCTCTACTCAAGAACACGTTTACCCCGGCGGTTGTCGGTTCTTCTCGAGATATGGCCAGCCCACTGCCACTTCAGCTTGCTAATCCTTTGAGCTATGTCGATAACCTTAGTTCTCTGTCGGATGTATTCGTTACGAATCCTATCCTTCAGAGAAACTCCGAGCATAGCTCTCTCCATAGCTCGCTGGGCGACTTTAAACTGGTGGACTAGTCCTACCGTGAGGGTCCCCACGTCTCAGCTCCGTAGGTCATGGCGGGTAGAACGCACTGATTGAAAACTTTCGTTTTCAAGCATTGGGGTATGGATGACGAGAAGACTCGACGAAGTTCATGCCAAGACCGATGCGTCGCGAGGCTGAAGCTAGGTCGGCCAGCATCCGGTTAAGCTCCTCCAGCGACTCCGCCATCAAGACTATGTCATCAGCGAATCGCAGGTGTGAGATGTAGTCGCCGTTTATGTTGATGCCCTTACCTTTCTACTCCAGCGTCTTATACACATCTTCCAACGCGCTTGTGAACAGTTTCGGGTATAACATCCCCCTGTCTCACTCCTCTGCGCAGTTGGATAGGTTTAGACTGCTGGCCCTGTACTTGGACACTCATGGTGGCGGCATCATAAAGACATCTCAGCACCTCGATGTAACGATAGTCTACTTGGCATCGCTGTAAGGATTCCAGAACAGCCCAGGTTTCGACAGAGTCAAAGGCCTTTTTATAGTCCACAAGGGCCAGACACAGGGTCTGATTATACTCTTCAGACTTCTGTATAATCTCACCGTGTGTATGTGGTCTGTGGTGCCATATCCTCCACGAAACCCGGCCTGTTCCGGTGGCTGGAACTCGTCGAGTCTTCTGGCGAGACGATTCGTGACCACTCGTGAGAACAACTTATAGACATGGCTCAGGACCGATATGAGTTGAATGGGCCTGTAATTTTTAAGTAGGGTTTTGTCGCCCTTCTTAAAAAAGAGCACCACCAAACTCCCGCTCCATGTCTTTGGAGTTCTCCCTGTGAAGGACGGCATTGAAGAGGTTCTGTAATTCCTGTAAAACAAGGGTTCCTCCAGCTTTCAAAAGCTCTGATGAAATTCCGTCTTCACCGGGGGCTTTTCCATTTTTAAGCTGCCTCAGAGCCAACACGATCTCGTCTTGACTGATGTCCGGCAGTTCGTCGTAGTAGTGTAGTGGCGTGTCAGGGACCCTGACACGCCACTACACTACTACGACTAAACCACGATTCTAGAGCCACCCTGACTCAGGGTGGCTCTAGAATCGTGGTCATTTCGTTGGGTTGGGCATGAGGGGCATGTGCAGCATATAAGCGGCCATACAAATCCTCGATCTCGGCAGAGATCTCCGTCTTCGACAATACAGTCCTCCCATCGTGCGTTTTAAGCTTCGTCAGGTGGCTCCTGCCAAGCTGCTGAGTGAATACTTTGGACCCTCGGTTTCGCTCTATCGCCTCTTCAATGAGGCGTGTGTTGGAGCTCTGTACCATCTTCGCAATTCGTTAGTTCAGGTCTGACCTCTCTGACGAAGTCGCCATGGTGGTTTCCCGTGTTTTTGTCATCAGCCCTAGAGTCAGATCCGAGGGTTTAGACTTCCTGCCAGTGCGCTGCATTTTGCAGAACTTGCCTTCGTCTCTCAACGTTTCCACCAGATTGTGTAGGGTCTCGTCAGCGTCATCAGTGGGTTCCAAGGGAGCGTGGACTTCATCAGACGATTTCTCTCAAGCTTCAGATTGATATTCAGAGAGCCTCGGAGGAGTCGTTGATCAGATCCGGTATTGAACCTGTTGATCACTGTGAAGTCGATCTCAATTTTTGTCACAGTGTCGGGGCTTCGCCATGTCCACTTCCTTTGAGGCTGCGTCTTAAAGGAATATAATAATTGGCGGAGACTTCAATATTAACGTCCTTGAAAAAAATAGACAAACTAACTTACTATTAGATTCCATGTTAGAATTCAACTATATTCAAATTGTTAAAACATCGACCCGAGAAACAATGCACACCTCGACCTGCTTAGACTTAGTTTTTATTAACTTCCAAACTACAAACTATAGCCTAAGTGTCAGCGATTTAGGTTTTTCAGATCATAAAGGAATCATTATGAACCTAGAAGTTAGTAAAAAACCTACCATAACGTGGAAAATAGAAAAACGGCTCTACAGCACAAATAACTCGCAAAAATTCAAATCAAAACTATTTAATATTAATTGGTCAGACACACTAAATCCATTAAATAATATAAACGATAATTATAATTTATTTAATAATATTTTGAAAACCCTATTAGACGAATGCATCCCTAAAAAAACTATGACATTAAAATACAAAACTAAAAAGTGGCTCACTAAGGGTTTGAAAATATCATGTAAAAACAAACGCTACCTAAAAATACACACAAACTATTCGAAAAATCCGATACTAAAAGAATACTATAAAAGATACGGCAAAACGTTAAAAAGAGCAGTAAATCTATCCAAAAAAATAAATTACATCAAACGAATAAAAAAATCAGACAACATTATGAAAAGCATGTGGAAAATAATCAACGAAAAAACAAAAAAAGCAGTAAAAAGAGATAAAGAAAATATCAAATTAATTACAAATAATACAATAATCGAAAATACAAAAGACATTTCAAATACATATATTTAATAAACTTTTCGCATCTATAGGACAAAAACAACATAAACATCATGACCATAGATTTTTGACCCAAATACCTAATAGCATGTACCTAAACCCCGCTACGCCAAAGGAAGTATACACAATAATACGAAACTTAAAAAATAAATTAAGCTGCGGTATTGACGAATTGCCACCAAAACTAATTAAATTTTGCGCCGAAGAATTGACATTACCGTATTATCTGTTAGTTAACCAATCGTTTCTCGAAGGTACATTTCCAGACGCACTAAAACATCAATTATTAAGCCCATACATAAAAAAGGCACTAAATCAGATCCAAATAACTACAGGCCTATATCATTGTTGCCTACATCAGCAAAAATATTTGAAAGAGTAATGAGCGACAGGGTTTATTACTTCATGGAAAAATATAAGATACTCGACGAAGCACAATGCGGATTCAGAAAAAACCGGTCTACCACACTAGCAGTTTACAAATACATAGAAAATATAGTCGGAGTTCTCGATAAAAAACAATACGCGGTAGGGTTATTACTAGACATGTCAAAAGCATATGACCGGGTACAATATGACATCTTGCTAAAAAAACTACATGGCCTGGGAATCCGAGGAATAGCCTATAACTGGTTTGAATCGTACTTACACAATCGCACTCAATATGTAGAACTGGAGCACTATGACTACTCTACAGGCACAATCAGTAACATCAGGTCAGATGAACTCGAAATCACATCCTCAATACCACAGGGAAGCGTCATTGGATGTTTGCTATTTTTGGTATACATCAACGATTTACCTAAACACCTTAAAACACAAAGCGTTCTGTTCGCAGATGACATTTCACTACTAATACCTTGCACGCGCACTGATAACATAAACAGCTTGATACAAAACACCCTCACAGATGTATCTGACTGGATGACCGAACACAACCATCAGATAAACTTTACAAAAACGAAAGTTATGGAGTTTAGGCCTTATCAAAAACAACCTTTGGGGTTAAGCACAAGTTTTGAAAATGTTCCTCTAGAAAATGTAAAAACATTCTCACTTTTAGGTGTCATTTTAGATAGCCACCAAAATTTTTATGCACATGTCCAAAACATAAAATCTAAACTGTCCAGCTTCACGTACGCCCTCCGAGAGCTTAAAAAAACAACTGACCTAGCTACAGCGTTATCAGCTTACTACGCGCACACACAAACTCACCTTTCTCAATCTGTGATCTTATGGGGTAACTGCGCACACACGGATGACCTGTTTATTCTACAAAAGAAGTGTATACGCATATTGGTTAACATTGATAGAATGAACAGTTGTAAGCCGCACTTTAAAAAACTAAAGATTTTAACCTTACCGTCGATTTACATTCTGGAACTATGTAAATTCGTAAGAAAATATCCACATCTATACCAAAACTTAGACGACCTACCTAGACCATATAGCCTCAGAGCCGGTAGGAATAAATTGGTGCAACCTCAATCTAATTTATGTATCCACAGTAAAGCACCCTATAAAATGTCAATTACAATATATAATAAACTGCCCCAAGAAATAAAAGACACCACAAAATACCACCTTTTTACTTATAAACTAAAAAAATTATTAATAAATAAATGTTATTATAGTGTGAACGAATTTTTGACAGACAAATAAATTTAGAACAATACTAATAATCGGACATTTGAAATTGAGACATTACTTTTTTTTTATTTTTGTATTTTAACCTAAACATGACCAAATATGAAAATTGCAGTGCCCAACAGGGTGTATGTACTAACTTAGGCTAAAATTAGATATTAAGCTACTAACCCTATGTAAGTACATATAAGCAATCAATAAATGAAATGAAATAAAGAAGGAGTTCATTAAGAATAGCTCCTCTTTCTCAAGGAAGTTAACAAGCATTTGCACAATGTGATTTCTAACTCCATACCATAACCATGCGGGCCTATTCGGGATTCGTTGCTGTTCTGGGTTCCCACCTTGCCATTAAAGTCCTCCATAACAACGTTGAAGTGGGCCTTGGTGGTGTTATGCAAGGCTTTGGATATGTCTTCATACATATCCTCCACTTCATCATCCGAGTGTGCCGAGGTCGGTGCATAGACCTGAATAACCTTCATGCTATACCGTTCGGATAGCCGAAGGATCAGGTACGCTACCCTGGTCGACACACTGGAGATTTCTTGGACGTTGCTAGAGAGAGCCTTATTGACGAGGAAACCTACGCCACCCTGGGATGTTTTATCACCCTCGCGAAAGTAGAGAAGATGGCTCAAGCCTAGAGTTGGTGAGATACGGTGTCCTCCCCCTCTCTTCGGACTTCACATAACTCCAGAACATGCCATTTGATGTTCTCTAACTCCACTTCCAACTGCGCTAGATGTTGGTCAAGCCTCAGAGTGCGTCCGTTGTACGTTGCCGGGGTCAGTTGTTGGTGGCAGCCTGATGTAGCCCGGTGATTCTTAGCATCCCCTGCCCCGCCGTTACCATGGCCGCTGCCATGGCCAGGAATAGCGAGGCGGCCGGGAACTGGGGGCCATTTTTTGTTGCGTCGTACCATTGGGGGTGTAATGCCCATAATCACCACGCTGGGCATGCGGGTTGAGGATCGCAGTTTAGTGGTGTATTTGTTCTTCAGGGGGCGCTGCTGCCCACCCCCGGTTTGTGTCCCTTAGTCGCCTCCTACGGTGCAGTGGAGCGGGTGTGGAGATGGTGAGCACTCACCGCGACGTGCGACCGGTCGGCCATGCTGGGCGACAGGCTGTCGGAGCTGCGCTCACCATGGCATGTGGTGCAGTGGCGCAGGTGTGTAGTGTGGTGATGGAGAGCACTCACCGCGACGTGCGACCGGTCGGCCATGCTGGGCGACAGGCTGTCGGAGCTGCGCTCGAAGAAGCCGTCGTCGTCGGAGTCGGCGAACAGCGCCGCCGAAAGCCGCCGCGCAGCCGCGCTCGCCAGGCTGCCTTCCACGCGCGCCCAGCCGCGGAACCCTGCCGACACAACATACTGAGACGGCCGCTCCGTGCTTAACAGCGACCAGCGGAAACAGACTGGCGCATGGCGACCAAATATTGCTCACTATAAGAATGCAATCTCAAAAGTAGTCAATTTTATATATTTTTTATTATTATTTAGTGTCAATAATCTTTACTAAAACTCGAAAAATCACAACTAAAATGCTAAAGGTTTCTTCGTCGATTCTTTACTTTAGTCTACATATCGAAGCGACAGAAATCAAAAATTTCACTTTATTTCCGTGTGTTTTATTTTAATAATTTGACTTTTTCTAAGGGCGGCTTGCGCAAGAATCGCATTTAAATTGTATTTAGTTAAATACGTTTACCGACTTAAATACAATTAGCTTAATCATAATTAGAATTGTCTTGCGCGAGGCTATCTCTGCGATCATTTAGCCAAGCGCGGTGCTCTGTGAATTGTCTTGCGCGAGGCTATCTCTGCGATCATTTAGCCAAGCGCGGTGCTCAGTGAATTGCCTTGCGCGAGGCTATCTCTGCGATCATTTAGCCAAGCGCGGTGCTCAGTGAATTGTCTTGCGCGAGGCTATCTCTGCGATCATTTAGCCAAGCGCGGTGCTCAGTGAATTGTCTTGCGCGAGGCTATCTCTGCGATCATTTAGCCAAGCGCGGTGCTCTGTGAATTGTCTTGCGCGAGGCTATCTCTGCGATCATTTAGCCAAGCGCGGTGCTCAGTGAATTGTCTTGCGCGAGGCTATCTCTGCGATCATTTAGCCAAGCGCGGTGCTCAGTGAATTGTCTTGCGCGAGGCTATCTCTGCGATCATTTAGCCAAGCGCGGTGCTCAGTGAATTGTCTTGCGCGAGGCTATCTCTGCGATCATTTAGCCAAGCGCGGTGCTCAGTGAATTGTCTTGCGCGAGGCTATCTCTGCGATCATTTAGCCAAGCGCGGTGCTCAGTGAATTGTCTTGCGCGAGGCTATCTCTGCGATCATTTAGCCAAGCGCGGTGCTCAGTGAATTGTCTTGCGCGAGGCTATCTCTGCGATCATTTAGCCAAGCGCGGTGCTCAGTGAATTGTCTTGCGCGAGGCTATCTCTGCGATCATTTAGCCAAGCGCGGTGCTCTGTGAATTGTCTTGCGCGAGGCTATCTCTGCGATCATTTAGCCAAGCGCGGTGCTCAGTGAATTGTCTTGCGCGAGGCTATCTCTGCGATCATTTAGCCAAGCGCGGTGCTCTGTGAATTGTCTTGCGCGAGGCTATCTCTGCGATCATTTAGCCAAGCGCGGTGCTCTGTGAATTGTCTTGCGCGAGGCTATCTCTACGATCATTTAGCCAAGCGCGGTGCTCTGTGAATTGTCTTGCGCGAGGCTATCTCTGCGATCATTTAGCCAAGCGCGGTGCTCTGTGAATTGTCTTGCGCGAGGCTATCTCTGCGATCATTTAGCCAAGCGCGGTGCTCTGTGAATTGTCTTGCGCGAGGCTATCTCTACGATCATTTAGCCAAGCGCGGTGCTCTGTGAATTGTCTTGCGCGAGGCTATCTCTGCGATCATTTAGCCAAGCGCGGTGCTCTGTGAATTGTCTTGCGCGAGGCTATCTCTGCGATCATTTAGCCAAGCGCGGTGCTCTGTGAATTGTCTTGCGCGAGGCTATCTCTGCGATCATTTAGCCAAGCGCGGTGCTCTGTGAATCCTCATTTTATTTCCACCGTATGTATTATAAAAAATAGATTCAGGCGTTACTTTGCGGAAATCCATTGCAAAATACAAAGATGAAAATATTTAGTAACAATTCCGCGCAAGAATCTTGCGCGGAATTGTTACTAAATATTTTCATCTTTGTATTTTACCGTATGTATTATTATATACTTTATGTCGATAATTATAAAAGGAAAAGGAAACAACACAAGATAAACAGAACGACAGTGACTTCTGTTATTTATAGTACCTACGCTAAACTTAATAAATAATACCTAAGAGTTGGCTGTAACAGGGCCTAGTCATAATAGGCTGGTAGGGCCAATAAAAGTAGACAACTATGTGGCTGGAACAAGCATGTCCATGATGCTCACAGGGTGTCCTGTCCAGACTTAACTTCAAAGTCTGGGTTCAACACAATCTCCCAAGATCAGGTGTAATTTTTGATCAAATGCACGAGTCCCGTAAAATATTTAAAAGTAGCTTGAAGTGGTGCCAAGACAACCAGGAGCAACTACAAATGGACATCTTGGCTAAGCATAGAGCGGGTAAAGATTTTGGTAAATTTTGGAAAACTACGGGTAAATATGATGTCTAGCCACCCTGTGGCCAGATCTAACATCATTTTCACATCAATTTTATGTACTAACAATTATAGTGTGTGTAGTGTGTAGTTGTGTACTGTGTAGTGTGTTACGGTGTAGGACGCCCTCCGACCAGGTGGGATGACGATTTGCGAAGGACTGCTGGCAGATGAAGACAGGGCGCTATGGCGCTCATTAGGGGAGGCCTATGTCCAGCAGTGGACTGGTATAGGCTGATAATGATGATGACTAACAATTAGGTTAATTCTCTTTTGATTTTTATATTTTATTATGTGCTATAACACTCTATGGATTGTAAATTGTCTGAAATAAACGAATTTTATTTTATTTATTTTATAATTAAAATTACAAAAACTAATTAGAAAATTACAGCGAATAAAATATATGCGTTCCGTTACGGGTTGGCCATCAAGCACGATCAAGCCATGATCCAGCTGACATAAAACCGAACAGTTTTTGCGTAGAATGGAGCACATCACATAACATGACGACACTCGCAGACCGGTGCGCGGTGGTGTCAAGACAAGACTGACAATTTGGTTTATAAAATTATAAATGCGAAATTGTGTTTGTTTATTTGTTTGTCCTTCTTTCACGTTCCTAACCTAACGTTGGAGAGTAACATAGCCTAGTACTAGCACTAGGTACTAGCACTAGGTACTAGCACTAGGTACTATACTTTGTATCCCATAAGTCAGTTCCCATGGGATAGAAATAACTTTAAATAACGACGCGTGCGAAATCGCGGACAGAAGCTAGTTTAAAATAAATAAATATTACAACAGTAGGTACCACAAGACACTAGTATATAGGTATATATTAGAGATGTAACGAATATTCGCATTCGCCAAAATCTATGTGAATATTTGGCGAATGTTGATGGGCCCAAAAACCTAACCTAACATATTTAAAAAAAACTATTTAACATGCGGAATTATAAAAACAACTCTGCACATCTCGTAACTAGGGATGACAGTAACAAAAAAAGCAACATTATTATGTATTTACGTATTATAATTTTTATTTTGATCAAGATCAATTATTATTTTGATAAATAACATCTACAAAATACAATAATCCGCCATGACACGTTGAACACCAATTAGAGAACACAGACCCATGACGTCATGTCGTCACAAAGTAAAATGGAAGGCACAGAATCTGTGGTTATTCTGTGCCTTCCATTTTACTTTAAAGTTTAAACTTTAAATAAGTAATGGTAAACGTATGACTTTCTTCAATCAATAGCTTGCTTCTTTGTTTCTTGACAATATTGTTAATACTTGTTTCTATTACTTATTTGATTGTATTTCTTATTTGTACATACTACATACATACTAATGAATAAAAAATATTATAGTAAGTAATTCTATATTATAAAAATTTGTGCATCGGTGACGTGACGTCATAGACAGTCGCTACGAGTATTGTAGCGCTTTAGAGCGAAATTGAAATTATATTTTTATAAACTCTATTTCACCTTCAAAATCCATGTTTTTTGTAGATATATGTTTTATTTTCTATTCAGTAGATGTTTCTAGTCAGTGAAAATATCAAGGAGTAGTCTCAAAATCAATCATCATGCCTATTACTATATTTTATTCCGGCACTCTTATTGCTAGGTAATTCTTTAATAGGAACTTTGTAAGAAACTTTGACAAAGGTTTAAAAACTTAACTGAAAAAAAATATGTTAAACTGACTTTAATTGGGTGACTAGTGGCTGTCCGTGGCTTTTCATGCGTTTCTACGAAATTAAAGAAACTAAACGTTTAATGTTTATTTTTTCCCCATGGGAACTAATTTGTAGAATCGAAAACTTGCCTAGCCTTTGCTTTGAATGACAACCTTTTAATGGCGGGAACTACTTGACAAATTAATGGTTTGTTTTTGGCGTGCACAGACCATGATCGGAGGACCTAGGACAAGGCCGTCTTTTTTTTCATTAATAAGTTATACTGGTTAATAAATAAATATGAATATTTAAAATATAAAAAAAAACAAGTCATTTTCTATTTACTGGGTGTAAATAGAAAATGACTTGTTTTTTTTACCCAAACCTCCAGCTAGAAATCTTAAATTTGAAGCATATGACTTTTTCTTTTTTGACTCTTCTTTAATTTTACTCATTGTTTTAATGGAGGCACTCATTTTTCCCAAAATAACATATAAAAAGACAAACAAATTCAATTCCAATCCAGCCAAGGCCTAGGGTTTTGGTTGAGTCCGTTTGTTTAAATTCGTAAGTCGGCTGGTTGCATTGGTCTATCTCTAGTCCTGATAAAAGCTCTTTTTAGGGTTTCAAAGATCGGTTTTGAAACCCTTATGGTCTCGCTCTGTCCGTCCCCGCTCTTTCTTGAATATCTCAGTAACTACTGCAGCTATTAACTTGAAATTTGAAATAATGATACATTTCGTGCGCCATTACTGATTTCAAGATTTTTTTTTATAAATAAATGAAAAATGAAAATGAATATTTTCAGTACAAATTTGATGTTGAAATTTCAAGAGACCTAGGAAGGCATATGGGGTATCAAATGAAAGGTAACGTTTTGTACATTTCAAAACACTTTTTGAAATTTCTGTAAAATTCATACTTTTTGAAAAATTTCAAAAAAAGTCGAAAAATTGACCACACTCCCCCCCCCCCCCCCTATCTCCGAAGATTGCACACCGATCCACGTACAATGTATTAGGCGTTTGTAGATACCGATCTATATTTTACAGGAAAAATATAGAGAAGTCTGTAATAATAAAAGTATTTGAAAAATGGTCAAAAAGGGGAAGAATTTTTTTTCAAAAGGGGGGATACCTACCTATGTGGGGTATCAAATGAAAGGTATCATTTTGACCATTTCAAAACACTTTTTGAAATTTTTGTAAGTTTCATACTTTTTGAAATATTTCAAAAAAAGACGAAAAATTGACCATTCCCCCCCCCCCCCTATCTCCGAAGATTGCAGACCGATCCACGTACAATGTATCAGGCGTTTGTAGATATCGATCTATATTTTACAGGAAAAATATAGAGAAGTCTGTAATAATAACAGTTTTTGAAAAATGGTCAAAAAGGGGGAGAATTTTTTTTCAAAAGGGGGGGTACCTACCCATGTGGGGTATCAAATGAAAGGTATCGTTTTGACCATTTCAAAACACTTTTTAAAATTTCTGTAAGTTTCATACTTTTTGAAATATTTCAAAAAAAGACGAAAAATTGACCATTCCCCCCCCCCCCCCCCCTATCTCCGAAGATTGCAGACCGATCCATGTACAATGTATTAGGCGTTTGTAGATATCGATATATATTTTACAGGAAAAATATAGAGAAGTCTGTAATAATAATAGTTTTTGAAAATGGTCAAAAAGGGGGATTTTTTTTCAAAAGGGGTTACCTACCTACCCAAGTGGCATATCAAATGAAAGGTATCGTTTTGGCCTTTTTAAAACACTTTTTGAAATTTCTGTAAGTTTCATACTTTTTAAAATATTTCAAAAAAGTTGAAAAATTTACCATTCTCCCCCCTCTTATCTCCGAAGATTGATGACCGATCCATGTACAATGTATTAGGCGTTTGTATATAGGGATCTATATTTTACAGGAAAATATAGAGAAGTCTGTAAAAATGACCATTTAAAAAAAAAAAAACATTGAGAATGGTCGAAAAGGGGATATTTTTTATCGAAAGGGGGCTATCTACCTATTGGTTTATCAAATGAAAGGCATTGTTTTGTAAATTTTAAAACAGTTTTCGAAATTGCTGTAGGTTTCGTACTTTTCAAAATATTGCCATTCGAAAAAAGACGGAAAATTGATTGTCCAAATAATTGGCGTTTGAAACCCTCGGCGCGCGAGTTACACTCGCACTTGGCGGATCTTGTTTTGTTAGAGGACCATTTTCTTAGGTTTAACCCTGCTTTGCTTAGTAACTGTATGAGATCAGATTTTAGTTGGTTAGCTTTCGCGATAGAATGACTACCGCCACAGTAATCATCCATGTAGAAATTTTCTTCTAACTCTCGCGCAGCTTCCGGGAAATGTACCCTTTCATCTGTAGCCAGTTTCTTCCAGCACATCATTGCTAACCACCCTGCTGGTTTGGTTCCGTAGGTTAACGTGGTTAATTGAAAAGATTGGATTTTCTCATCTATACTAAATCTCCAGTAAATTCTTTGGAAAGCCTGGTCATCCTTGTGCACTTGTATTTGCCGATACATTTTCTCTATGTCGGCGGTGTACACAAACTGGTATTGGCGCCATTTTAGGATGAGTCTCTGGAGGTCCTGCTGTAGGTTAGGACCCCTGTACATCACATCGTTAAGACTTAAGCCAGTCGATGATTTTGCCGAAGCGTTGAAGACTACTCTTAGCTTTGTGGTGGTTGACTCGGCCCTTATGATGCCGTGGTGTGGTAGGTAGCACTCGGAAGGTTGGTTACTGTTACAAGTGGCTGGTTTCATGTGGTTCAGCTCAAGGTACTCAGACATGAATTTTCGGTAGTCATTTTTTAGTAAACTATTTTTCTCTAATTTCTTCTCCATGTTGCGAAACTGGGCTAAAGCTTGTGGTTTGGTAGCGCCCAGCTTTTCTTTGAGGTCTGGTTTAAATGGTAGGCGAACTTCATATCTACCGTTCTCAAGCCTGGTGGTGGTATCAAGAAAGTACTGCAAACACTCCTGGTCGTTGCTTGACATTTCTTGTTGATCATTTATTTGGTTTATATCTTCGTGCTCCCAAAACTTGAGCAAGTCGTCTGTGCTGTGCAGAACGACATTGCAGTTATAGTGGGGCCTTACTGTGCCACAGAGCAGCCATCCTAGCTTCGTTTGCTGCGCAATTGGTTGCTCGTCTGAATCACCCTTTAGAATACCTCCCAACATAATTTTGCTATAAACATCAGCGCCAAATAGTAAGTCTACTGGTCGACTTATATTAAAATCAGGGTCTGCCAAGCTTATGTTTTGAATATGTGCCCATGATGGTTTTGGTAAGGTTCTATTTGGTAAGTTTAAAATCAAATTATTAATAATGATGACGTCGGTATTGAAGGAAAACTGATCATAGATCGAATGTACATCTATGTTTATCATTCCTTTGGCATTGTTTTGGTTTTTGCCGACGCCAAATATTGTGCCCTTGCATTGTTTTCTTTTCTTTAGGCTTGGAAGTAGATGGTAAAGGCGAGGATGAATTTTGTTTGGTTATTGGTCATGAAGCAAGGTGTTATGAATACCTAAGCACTTGCGACATCGTTTCGTCGACGGAAATTTTTCGTTAAAATGGTTGATTAGGCAGTTTTGATAATGATTAAATTTATTAATTTTTTGTAATCTGTGCTCGGGCGTTGACTTTATGAATTGCTGACAGTGCCATGTGCGGTGATCGAGGTTACACATTCCGCAGGACGTTGACCTAGCTAGAGGCATGGTTATTTTTTGGTTCATTGGTGGTTTGATTAATTTGTATGATTTTTGGTTGGAGCCCGATGGTGCATTCTGATGGTTAGCTTTTTGGTTAGCTGGCTCAGTTTTACGACGGGCCGCTTCTAAGGCTGTGAACTTGGTTTCTAAAAATCCCAGGAATTCCTGTAAAGAGGGAAGATCCCTGGGCTTCTTTACCGACTCCAAGTACTCCGTAAACGACGTGTTATCCAGCTTCTGTGCTAGTTGGTGTACTAGGAGCGGATCCCAAGTGGTTACGTCGATACCTAAATTTTGGATACCATGAACCTTCGTAACGTCGTCGTGCAGCTTTTTAGGGTTTCAAAGATCGGTTTTGAAACCCTTATGGTCTCGCTTTGTCCGTCCCCGCTCTTTCTTGAATATCTCAGTAACTACTGCAGCTATTAACTTGAAATTTGAAATAATGATACATTTCGTGCGCCATTACTGATTTTAAGAAAAAAATATGAAAATAAATGAAAAATGAAAATGAATATTTTCAGTACAAATTTTGATGTTGAAATTTCAAAAGAGGCCTAGGAAGGCAAATGGGGTATCAAATGAAAGGTATCGTTTTGTACATTTCAAAACACTTTTTGAAATTTCTGTAAATTTCATACTTTTTGAAATATTTCAAAAAAAATCGAAAATTTGACCATACCCCCCCCCCTATCTCCGAAGATTGCAGACCGATTCATGTACAATGTATCAGGCGTTTGTAGATATAGATCTATATTTTACAGGAAAAATATAGAGAAGTCTGTAATAATAATAGTTTTTGAAAAATGGTAAAAAAGGGGGGGAATTTTTTTTCAAAAGGGGGGGTACCTACCTATGTGGGGTATCAAATGAAAGGTATCGTTTTGACCATTTCAAAACACTTTTTGAAATTTCTGTAAGTTTCATACTTTTTGAAATATTTCAAAAAAAGAAGAAAAATTGACCATTCCCCCCCCCCTAGCTCCGAAGATTGATGACCGATCCATGTACAATGTATTAGGCGTTTGTAGATATCGATCTATATTTTACAGGAAAAATATAGAGAAGTCTGTAATAATAATAGTTTTTGAAAAATTGTCAAAAAGGGGGCGGGATTTTTTTTCAAAAGGGGGGATACCTACCTATATGGGGTATCAAATGAAAGGTATCGTTTTGACCATTTCAAAACACTTTTTAAAATTTCTGTGAGTTTCATACTTTTTGAAATATTTCAAAAATAGTCGAAAAATTGCCCTTTCCCCCCCCCCTATCTCCGAAGATTGCAGACCGATCCACGTACAATGTATTAGGCGTTTGTAGATATCGATCTATATTTTACAGGAAAAATATAGAGGTCTGTAATAATAATAGTTTTCGAAAAATGGTAAAAAAGGGGGGGAATTTTTTTTCAAAAGGGGGGGTACCTACCTATGTGGGGTATCAAATGAAAGGTATCGTTTTGACCATTTCAAAACACTTTTTGAAGTTTCTGTAAGTTTCATACTTTTTGAAATATTTCAAAAAAAGATGAAAAATTGACCATTCCCCCCCCCTAGCTCCGAAGATTGACTACCGATCCATGTACAATGTATTAGGCGTTTGTAGATATCGATCTATATTTTACAGGAAAAATATAGAGAAGTCTGTAATAATAATAGTTTTTGAAAAATTGTCAAAAAGGGGGGGGATTTTTTTTCAAAAGGTGGGGTACCTACCTATATGGGGTATCAAATGAAAGGTATCGTTTTGACCATTTCAAAACACTTTTTGAAATTTCTGTAAGTTTCATACTTTTTGAAATATTTCAAAAATAGTCGAAAAATTGCCCTTTCCCCCCCCCTATCTCCGAAGATTGCAGACCGATCCACGTACAATGTATTAAGCGTTTGTAGATATTGATGTATATTTTACAGGAAAAATATAGAGAAGTCTGTAATAATAATAGTTTTTGAAAAATGGTAAAAAAGGGGGGGAATTTTTTTTCAAAAAGGGGGGTACCTACCTATGTGGGGTATCAAATGAAAGGTATCGTTTTGACCATTTCAAAACACTTTTTGAAATTTCTGTAAGTTTCATACTTTTTGAAATATTTCAAAAAAAGACGAAAAATTGACCATTCCCCCCCCCCCTAGCTCCGAAGATTGATGACCGATCCATGTACAATGTATTAGGCGTTTGTAGATATCGATCTATATTTTACAGGAAAAATATAGAGAAGTCTGTAATAATAATAGTTTTTGAAAAATGGTCAAAAAGGGGGGGATTTTTTTTTCAAAAGGGGGGGTACCTACCTATGTGGGGTATCAAATGAAAGGTATCATTTTGGCCATTTCAAAACACTTTTTGAAATGTCTGTGAGTTTCATACTTTTTGAAATATTTCAAAAACAGACGAAAAATTGACCATTCCCCCCCCCCCTAGCTCCGAAGATTGATGACCGATCCATGTACAATGTACTAGGCGTTTGTAGATATCAATCTATATTTTACAGGAAAAATATAGAGAAGTCTGTAATAATAATAGTTTTTGAAAAATGGTCAAAAAAGGGGATTTTTTTTCAAAAAGGGGTACCTACTCATGTGGGGTATCAAATGAAAGGCATCGTTTCGGCCTTTTTAAAACACTTTTTGAAATTTCTGTGAGTTTCATACTTTTTAAAATATATCAGAAAATTGATTGTCCAAATAATTGGCACATGTTTGAAACCCTCGGCGCGCGAGTTACACTCGCACTTGGCGAATCTTGTTTATCATGGCGTAAGATTGCTGTTGCATGGTTGGAAGGCCGAGAAGAATGTTGACATGCGAAGTAAAAGTAATTATCTGAACTGATCGGTAGATGGTGAATCAGTCGATCGGCCTCACCGGTCACCTTACTCTTCAAGAACTGCATCTTTTGTGCATTGGTCATGGAGGGGTTGTTGTGGATAGCTTCTGTAAAGAGATCCTTGAAGGATACCCAGCCCTTGTAATTTCCATTGAAACTAGGAATGTCAATCAGTGGTGTGGATTTTTCTCGATGGGATACCGACCACATTTTGGTATTGTTCGCTTTTTTAGTTTGAATAAAAATAAATAAATAATAAATAAATAAATAATGCTGGACAATTCACACAGCATTATCTAGCCCCAAGGTAAGCAGAGCTTGTGTTATGGGTACTAGATAACTGATATACGTAATATTATACATTACATAGATAGATATTTTTTTATTATACATAGAAAACACCCAGACCAACGGAACAAATTTCTGCAGATCGTACACAAATTTGTTCCGAGGCGGGGATCGAACCCGCAACCTCTTGCGTCGCAGGCAGACTCTCGCCCGCTGCGCCACTGAGGTCGTCAAAAATGCTCGTAATCAGTAAAATCCTCCTGGTATTGTCTATCCTCACAGCCGTTCTCTCCTTCTATTTCCTTCTATTTAATGTAAATTATCTATAGCGGACCAACGAGATTCCAAGGACTTCAAAGCGTCTTCGAATTCCCATTTCTTATTTAATTCGTCCGTTTTTATCCCACTGAGGGTCCTCATGAAGGCCCTCATATTGATTTTTTGCTTTTTTATCAACTCGTCGAGCTTGCTGCTGTTCCCCGCCGTAGCAAAGGATCTCCCGACTGGTTGGGAAATGCCTGGTTGAGGAGTGCTCGATCGACTTGACATACCTGGATTCGCCTCCGCTTCTGGTACACGAAGGCTACTTGGTTGTGAAATTGTTATTCTCTGCTCTATCTGGTCAATGGTTTTCTTAATGCATTTTCAGCAGCTATGTAAACTTCTTCGGCTGTTTCGTAACAGCCTTTTGAGTAGTAAACATGGTCAAGTTCCGCTAACTTGCTCATCTTACTGTGATTTTCAAGGTACGTAGCCCAATAGGTTTTTAAAAGGTCATTCTTACGCTTACAATAGTCATAGGTCTTCCTTTCCGCCCCCGCTTTTTTTAAATTAGCCAGCAGTTGTTTTATTGCTTCGTAAATTTCAGTTTGGTTGATGAAAAGGTTATCCATGGTATAAAATAGATACGTACAATGCAATAAATTAATATGGTTTGGTCTGACCTTATTTTCCGCAACCTGCGTCTGTCCTCACTAATCACTGTAATCCAATGGTATGGTTTCACTTCACTGTATCACTTAGGAGCTGGTAGGTTTTTGTTTTCGAAGGACCATGAAAAGGGTTGTGGATGGGGGTTGTGGTAGATGGTGCTGGTTGACCCCCAACTGCCCTTTGAGTTTGGTTTGTGGTATGGTATGTGGTCGAGGAAAAGTCACTGGTTTGTTATGGTAAAACTGTATTCACAGGACACACTATACTAACGATACTGGTATGAATGGTATGGTATAAAATGGTTAATGGTTTGAACCCGCGTCGATGGCGGTCGATCGCGAACTGAGCTAGTTTGGGTAACCGCGAGCAAATACGCATTCAATTGCAAGCGCAGCTAAAATGCATATTTGCTGCGTGGTCGGTTTACCCAAACATGTCCCAATACAATAAGTCTATGTAAAAAATAAGTGCCATCCGTCGACTACATTCGGTAAAATTGACGCGCAATCTGACAGTGACAGTTCTTCACGGACAAGCCTTAATAACGGACAAGCCTTAATAATAAGTACTTTTCCATGACTATGAAATTTCCTTGAACTAGACACTGGCAGAAAAGTGACAAACCAGACACATATTGCCAAAAATAAAGAAGTCAAGTTAATAAGTACTTGAATAAGGCATGCTCTATTTATAAGTTGATCACCTCATTGTATTTGTATTTTTACAACCAATTGTATTTTTTTTAATTTTGAATAGTGCTGATGGGAAGGTTACTTACCGCCGATATCCTCCCAGGAGGTGTCGAAACCGCAAAAATCTGCAAAACAACAATACTTTTATCTCGATCGTCAATAACAAATGGTAGTGAACTGTGGGCTTGTGACCCAAGCGCGCCATGTACATATGAGCTGTATGTACTTATTCTATCGTACTTCGTATTGGGGGTAGGTACCTGTAACTCTTTAGTAATAAACTGGCTATCGAGCAAGACGGACGTTTCATTACTTACCGATATACCATTTGACGACGAGGTCACTGTCTACCCGCGAATAGATAAAAATGACGAGTTTTCTCGGTAACTTAGGCGTAATCGATTACAAATTACACGAATGGGAAGTGTTTTACGGTAAATTGACGCAATTTATAAAGTTGAACGGCATCGGCGAAGAAAAACAAAGCGCTGTGTTGATAACGCATGTGTCGGATGACTCGTACCGTCTGCTTCGGAACCTCGTTCACCCGAAGAATCTCGATGGATCTACCTATAAGGAGCTAGTGATTGTACTCAACAAACATTTCACGCCAAAAAGGTTAACATTCGTCGACAGGGCGAAGTTCTATGAGGCGATAAAGTCCGACTCGCACGGCTGCGAGGGCTAGCCGTTTTCTGTGACTTTGGCACGGAACTGGACACGCTACTGCGGGACCGTTTCGTGCTAGGCCTTAGGACAGGACATGAGCGTGATAAACTTTTTGAATGCGACTCCAAAACCTTGACGCTAGCGCAGGCGTTGGAGGTCGCGCAAAAGGCATCGTGCGCGCGGCAAGCACGCGCAGCAGGCGTGGGCGCCGAGGCAAGTACCGTCGTCGTGAAGGAAGAACCGGTTTTCTACGCGCGGGCAGGTGCTCGCGGTACCGGCGGCGGCTCGAGCAGCGCCGCGGCGGCCCAGGCGGGCTCGCGGGCAGGCGCTGCTGGGACACGCAAGGCTGATGAGGGCGGTATTCGGTCGCGTTGTACGGTGTGTGGTATGAAGAACCACTCGGCGGATACGTGTAGGTTTAGGAACTACAAGTGTCTGAAATGTGGGCAAAAAGGCCATCTTAAGAAGGTGTGTGGTTCAAAGTGCAATTTACACAACATTAGTGCCGAGGGCGCAGAGTCTTGCAGAAAGTGACTGCAAAGAATGTGAACTTTATAACTTAAGGTACGTAAACTATAATCCTATCAAACTGACTGTAAATGTGAATGGAATTGAGTTGTGTATGGAACTGGACACGGGATCGGGCACTACGGTTATTTCGGACAAGTTATATTTGGAGTATTTTTCCAGGCTAAAATTGCATAAGAGTGATATTAAAATGTGCTTATACAACGGTCATAAAATCACGCCTTTAGGTTACTTTTTAGCAGACGTTCGTTATTCTAACGATTGTAAACAGGTAAAAGTATATGTCATAGAAAATGGTGGGCCACCGTTGTTAGGGCGTGATTTCATGACACATTTTAAAATTTATTTTGCATCATCAAATAATAATATTAAGTGTTTGAATAAAAACATTGAAGAAGTGCAACACCTATTAACACTTTTTCCAGACGTGTGGAAAGATGAGTTAGGTTGTTTTAATAAATTTGAAGTCGAGTTGCAACTAAAAGACAACGTCAAACCGAAATTCTTTAAGCCACGATCAGTACCTTTTGCGCTAAAAGAAAGGGTTAGTGCAGAACTTGACAGATTAGTGGGTTTAGGTATTTTAGTGCCAGTTAACCATTCGGAATATGCAACTCCCATAGTACCAGTCCTTAAAGAAAATGGTAAATTGAAAATTGCCGGGGATTTCTCATGTACTCTGAACCAAGATTTAAAAATTGATAAGTATCCGTTGCCACGTATAGAAGAAGTATTTTCTAAAATAGGCGGTGGAGAAAAATACTCAAAGTTAGATCTAAGTAATGCCTACAACTAATTTAGATTGACCAGGTCATCTCAATCTTTGGCCACCATATCGACTCATAAGGGGTTATTTTCCTACACTAGATTGGTGTATGGCCTAGCAAATGCGCCTGCTATTTTCCAAAAAGCTATGGAAACACTTTTATCAGGCCTGGAAGGTGTAAGCATTTGGCTTGATGATATTTGTGTAACAGGCAAAACCAAGGAAATCCACTTGTCAAGGTTGCGGGAGGTTCTTAGTAGGCTACAAGGTGCGGGGTTACGGTTGCAAAGGGATAAGTGTGTATTCTTTCAGGATAGTGTTACCTACCTAGGCTATGTTATAGATATCAACGGACTGAGAACTTGTCCCACTAAAGTTGAGGCAATAAATAAGGCGCCCCCGCCTACCAACGTTTTAGGTGTTAAACGATTCCTAGGTGTAGTTAATTACTACAGGAATTTTATTCCTTCCGCATCGGCGGTATTAAATCCACTGCACGAGCTGCTGCGTACGGGCGCTGAGTGGCAGTGGAGGGAGCGGCACCAGGCCGCCTTTGAGAGCGTGAAGCGCGAGCTGGCCAGCGACCGCGTGCTGGCACACTTCGAGCCGGAAGCGCCGCTCACGCTGACCGTAGACGCGGGCCCGAACGGGCTTGGCGCCGTGCTGGCGCACAAAGATGCCGACGGCGGCGAACGTCCTATTGCGTTTGCTTCGCGTTCGTTATCGGCAAGCGAGAAAAACTATAGCCAAATTCAGAAGGAAGCCACGGCCATAATTTTTGGGGTAAAACATTTCCACCAGTACCTTTATGGCCGCCAAGAACCTTTTATTTTAAAAACCGACCATAGGCCTTTACTTTCTATTTTTGGAAGAGGGAAGGGTATTTCTGTGACGGCCGCATTACGCTTGCAAAGGTATGCTATTATTCTGTCAGCCTATAACTATATAGTGCAGTATATAGACGGAAAAAATAATCAGGTTGCAGATTATTTCTCTAGGGCGCCCTTATCAGATTCGGTTGGTGATGAAACCGCAGAAAGTTCTAGGCATTTTTTATTCTTAGAAGCAAACGTAGAACCGGTTTTATTTGAAGACATTAAGCGTGAGGTATCTGCCGATAAGGTTTTGGTTATGGTGATCAAATATATGAAATATGGTTGGCCTAGGAAAATAACATGTAAATCCGTCTTGCCTTATTTTCAGTGTAAGACTGATTTAGAAGTAGTAGATGGATGTTTGTTCCGCGGTCACAGAGTAGTCATTCCATCCGTGTATAGAGACAGAATGCTAAAAGAATTGCATTCTGCACATTTTGGAATCGTCAAAACAAAAAGTGCAGCGCGCAGCAGAATGTGGTGGCCGGGAATAGATGGTGATATCGAGCGATGGGTAGGAGCATGTACCGCTTGCGCCGCCGAGCGCTCCGCCGGCGCCGTGGCCGCGCCCGCCGGCGCCGTGGCACCGGATACACATAGATTACATGTCCATAGGGCAGGCTGTATACCTGATTGTGGTAGATGCGTATTCCAAATGGTTAGAGTGTGTATTTATGGACCGTGGCACTACTACAAGTGTTCTTATTCAAAAACTAAAAGACATGTTTTCTAGATTTGGCGTGCCTTGTGTAATTGTATCAGATAACGATATCAAAATAAGCTCAGCAGAATTTCATGATTTTTGTAATGTAAACGGAATCCAACATGTAACATCGCCAATATACCACCCGGCCAGCAATGGGCAGGCGGAAAATTCAGTTAAAACTTGTAAGAAAATGATAAAATGTGTAATTTCTGAATGTCAAAGCCAAAAGGAAATTAATAATAAATTACAAATATATATCCACCTAGCCGTTTTCGGCTACAGTGACTTGGACTTTGGACTCAATATTTCTGAGTTTCAGGGTTTATGCATGTTTAGCCCTTATATGACTGATGTACCCAATTTTGGCCGTGAACGTTCGTTCGCACGTAGCGCACGTCAGGGTACCGTTAACATAATTGTAGTGTATGTTGGAGGGCGGTCTTATTTTTAGTTGGTCTCGCTTAAGGTCTAGGTCTCGCCTTCTTTCCTCTTCGAAAGCTTGTACTTTCTCCTGCACCAGTCGTCTCCATTCTGGCCGTTTACCAGCATAAGACTCCCAACGAGAGGGTTCTATACTACATCTTTTCATATGCCTTTTCTGAACATCTTTGAAGCGTAAGAACTGGCCACCGCGTTTCCGCTTACCTAATTCGAGTTCAGAAAAGAAGATGCGCTTTGCCTTTCTCTCGTGAGACATTCTCGCTAGGTGACCACACCAGCGCAGCTGACGCCGCATCAGATATGCCTCTATGCCGCATACATTAGCGCGTCGTAGAACTTCCGTGTTGCGAACCCGATCGGACCATTTAATATTCAAAATGTCGCGGAGGCATTTCAGATGGAACCTGTCTAGCGTGCGTATATGATGGCGGTATAAGCACCAAGTCTCGGATGAGTACAGGATATTTGGCAGGACGATCGCCATGTAAACTTGTATTTTAGTACTCAATTTTATGTTGTGGGAGCGGAACACCCGGTTTCGAAGTTTGCCAAAAGCAGCCATAGCAGAGCCAAGCCTGCTGTTGACCTCCGAGTCAAGGTCGCCTTTGGCAGTTATGCAGCTTCCCAGATATTTAAATTTGTCGACCTGCTTGAGTACCTTTCCCCCAAGATGCAGATTTAGTGGAGCTCGGTCTTCAGTACCCATATACATCACTTCAGTCTTAGCGATGCTGATTTTGAGTCCAAACCTACAACAAACACTGTCGAGCCTGGTCATAAGGTCTTGAAGTCCCTCAAATGTACTCGCAACGAAGCACAGGTCATCCGCGTACATGAGCTCGGTAATAAGGTCATGTGATACCTTAGTGCATGATTTTAACCTGGCAAGGTTAAATATGCCACCGTACGATATCGGATACGAATCCCTTCCGTACTGTCACGTAGAGCCTCCTTCACAATAACAGAAAAGTACAAAGCAAAAAGCGTGGGTGCTAGTACACAGCCTTGCTTAACGCCGCAAGTTACAGGGAAGGACTCTGATTTCTCACCATTGACGGTTACACTGCATGACATGTTGTCGTGAAGGAGTCTTATCAGTCGAATAAATTTATCGGAGCAGCCAAGTTTGGATAAAATTATCCAAAGTGCATCGCGGGGCACACTGTCGAAAGCTTTTTCTAAGTCTACAAAACAGAGAAAGAGAGGCTGTTGCTGTTCTCGACTTTTTTCCTGTAGTTGTTTTATGGAGAAAATAGCTTCACAAGTGCCGCGGTTCGGTCGAAATCCAAATTGAGTTTCGGGCAGTAACTCTTCGGAAAGCACCATCAGACGATTCAGGAGTACCCTGGCAAATGCTTTCCCAGGGGCAGAGAGTAGTGAAATACCCCTGTACGAGTTACTGTCTGAGCGATCGCCTTTGTTTTTGTACAAAGCGCAGACAAGTGAGATTCTAAAATCTGAAGGAGCTGTTTCGGTATCCCACATCTGTTGAAAGAGCTGCCACAACTTCTGATGTAGTTCGTCTCCTCCATACTTGAGTAACTCTCCAGGCATGTTATCAACACCAACTGCTTTATTATTCTTTTGAGCCTTTATAGCAGTGATAACTTCCTGGAGAGAAGGAGGGTGGTCTAGTTCAACCGAGAGAGACACAGAGGGGAGAGACTTCAAGTAATCTAGGTCAGTCAGCCGATCTACGTTGAGTAAACTATTAAAATGTTCTGCCCAGCGATTCAGAACGTCTCTTTTGCTGATAAGGAGAGCACCATTTGCGGCTTTTAAGGGCACGTTTACTCTTTGTTTATTTCCTATTAGGCTCCTTATCTCACCGAAAAATTCACCAAGCTGGTTGGTATCCGCAAGCCATTGAATATGCTGCACCTTCTTTTGCCACCACTCATCTTTTGCATTACGAGTGAGTCTTCTGATATAGGATGTGCTCTGCTTGGTTTTATCAGAAGCAGTGGACTGATATTCTTTTCGAAGGAGTCGGCGATGTTTTTCTAATGCGTCAGATAATATCTTGTCGTTGTTATCAAACCAGTCCTCAGAGACACGAGGTTTGAGGCCTAAGGTTTCATTGGCTGCTTTCAGGATACTTCCAGACAAGTGTTTCCAGCTTTCTTCTATGTTTTCATCATGGGGATGAAAAGCAGCTGTAGATATTTTGACAGCATCTCTGTACTTGGCTACGGTTTCCTGTGACTCTAGCCTTTTAATATGAAGACAGTTAGGTTTTACCCTGCACGGTCTTCGGCGAGGGTTGAGGCGCAAACGCATTTTTGTGATGATTAGCCGATGATCTGACCAACAGTTTGCGCCTCGCATTACTCTCGTGACAAGAACATCTGATATATCCTGCTGTCGGGTTATGGCATAGTCGATTAGATGCCAATGTTTGGACCTTTGGTGCATCCAAGTAGTTTTATACTTCGCGGGTAGTCTAAACATGGTATTGGTGATAGCTAAATGAAATTGGGAACAAAGGCCTAAGAGCAGTTGCCCATTGCTGTTCATATTTCCAATACCATGACGCCCCAATACACCAGGCCAAGCTTCAAAATCACGTCCGACGCGGGCATTCAAATCACCTAAAAGCAAGATTTTTTCGTAGGATGGTACTTTAGTCAATGTACGAGATAGTTCCTCGTAAAACTTGTCCTTAACGTCATCACTTTTATCAAGCGTTGGAGAGTAAACGCTGATAAGATTTAGGTATTTATCGTTTTCAAGATGAAGACGCAGTGACATGACGCGGTCAGATATGCCAACTGGATGTTCTTCCAACTTAGAGGCTATAGAGGTTTTAATAGCAAAGCCTACTCCTGAACGTCTAGGTTCGGAAGCTTGTGTACCTTTCCAAAAGAACGTATAACCTCCTCCACGCTCGACGAGCTCACCTTCATCAGCTAGATGTGTTTCGCTGAGAGCGGCTATGTCGACATTATAGCGTCCAAGCTCTCGAGCGACGATTGCAGTTTTACGTTCCGGGCAGAGGTTGTTGGGTCGATCTAAAAGGGTGCGGACATTCCAGGCACCAAATGTCATAGTCCGGTACGTGGTTTTTAGTTTTAAGATTTTTGTATTGCGACCACGCAGAATTGGGATGCACAGGCAGCCGTGGTTACTACCTCCCCTATTGAGTTGGAGTGAACGTTTGTTTGGGGCACCTTTTCTAGCCCCCTCCTCGGCTGAGCGAGGAAAGCAGTGCCTCTCTGAAAAGAGCTGCTTTGTCGCTATCTTCTCTATAAATTACAAAGCTGTTTGTTTGTATTTAGAAACACAGTGCATTCTGCGACTGGCGCCACGCCGGCTATGTTAATGATGGGCCGTAACTTAAGGTGTAGGTTAGATTTAGTTTTGCCTACTTATAAAAATAAGAAAATAAATGAACAAGTTACTAACCTCAAACCAAGTCGACGTTTTAATGTTGGTGAAACTGTATGGGCTAGGTGGTTTGTGGCGCGGAAAAGTGTTTGGAGAGTAGGTATCGTTACAAAAATAATAGGAAACCGAATGTTTGAAATTTATTTTAAAGATAATGATACCAACTGTAAAAGGCACGTTGATCAGTTAAGGAAATATACCTGTACTAGTAATGATGCTATAGAAAATGAAAAGGTGTCTGTGGTCAGCACCGGTAGTCCGGTGATGTTAGACCCGCCGCCGCCATCACCACCTGGCACGCCTTTGCCCACAGCGCCCCTGCAATCACCGGCGCCGCCGCCGCTGCCGGTGGAACCTAGTATTATTGTAGAACCATCGTCGCCGTCTTCTACTGCTGAGGAGGTGATAGAGAGGTCTGTCGTGACCGCCCAGGATAACAGTCCAGTGTCTGATAGGGACGACTGGGCGGAGGCCTGCGAGGTGATGATGGACGAGCCGCGACCGGCGGAGCTGCAGGTCAACCCTAGGGTTGAAGGTATAAACCCTTGCAACGTAAACTCCAGCCCGGTCGGACGCTCAATGAGACCCAAAAAGCCTGTTAATTATAAACGCTTTTGTTAAGGCCCATACCCTACCGAAAGTGGCGCCACCACCTTATTTGTCTTATAATTCTGTTTAACAAAGGAATTTTCAAAAATCCTTCTTCCAGTTTGTGATACCTATCATAAGCTTTTTTTTAATGCCTCTGTAATAGTTTTATTCTATTTAGTTTAGGAAGAGATACGAAAATAGATTTTGGTGGCCACCAAGTGCAACTTCGTATCTCTTCCTAAACTAAATAGAATAAAACTATTACAGAGGCATTAAAAAAAAGCTTATGATAGGTATCACAAACTGGAAGAAGGATTTTTGAAAATTCCTTTGTTAAACAGAATAATAACATAAAGTAGGTGGTGGCGCTAGTTTAGGTGCTGTATGCGCCTTAAGTTAATTAAGTGGTATATATTTAGTGATTATGAGTTAGTTAAATATTATATTGTATATATACAGTGTGGAAATTAAACTCAGGCCCTGGAGGGAAACTACTTAAAATCCTTAAGCTAGCTCATTTTACTTAAAGGAGACATTCCTTTATTTTTAAAAAGAAACAAATCTGCATTAAAATATTTTTTTAAACTCGCTTGCTTCGCCCGGGACTCGAACCAACTAAAATTTAAAAAAATAAACACTCTTTATTTTATTATACTAATCGGTAGTATTAATATTCAGGATAAAGTTTCTGTAACAAACATTTGGTCTTAAAAATAAAAATAATCGTTAAATCTAACATCAACTTTATTTTACTATCAATTTTGTAACACTTAAATTATTTAACTGATAAATTGTTCGAAATGAGCCCCGTCGTTCCGGCTACACAACATTAGTCGCCGTTGAAATTCATTTCTTGTAGCCTTCAGCAAAGTGTTGTGGTGTATGCCCCTGATAACATTTTCTACCGCAATCCTTAGCTCTTGAACGGTTTCATAGCAAGTTTCATAAACAACATTTTTTACATGACCCCATAAAAAGAAGTCCATGGGCGTCAGGTCTGGACTTCTTGCAGGCCATCTAATCGTGTTGTGTTGGAGAGATAACAGAACTGTTACGTGTCTTTTACTTGTTAAAAGTGAACAGTAACCAAATATTTTTTAGAGAAACTTTATCCTGAATATTAATACTACCGATTAGTATAATAAAATAAAGAGTGTTTATTTTTTTAAATTTTAGTTGGTTCGAGTCCCGGGCGAAGCAAGCGAGTTTAAAAAAATATTTTAATGCAGATTTGTTTCTTTTTAAAAATAAAGGAATGTCTCCTTTAAGTAAAATGAGCTAGCTTAAGGATTTTAAGTAGTTTCCCTCCAGGGCCTGAGTTTAATTTCCACACTGTATACTTATTTATATTATATTAAGTTAGTTATATTATATGGAACCTTTACCTTGTTACAGGTTCCCAAATTAATGTTGGAGGGATGAGCTGTATGTACTTATTCTATCGTACTTCGTATTGGGGGTACCTGTAACTCTTTAGTAATAAACTGGCTATCGAGCAAGACGGACGTTTCATTACTTACCGATATACCAACATACCTGGTGCAGCGGGCGAGAGAGACGGCGACCGGCGCACCGACACGAGCGCCGCGGCGCGCGCCATGTACATACCTGGTGCAGCGGGCGAGAGAGACGGCGACCGGCGCACCGACACGAGCGCCGCGGCGCGCGCCATGTACATACCTGGTGCAGCGGGCGAGAGAGACGGCGACCGGCGCACCGACACGAGCGCCGCGGCGCGCGCCATGTACATACCTGGTGCAGCGGGCGAGAGAGACGGCGACCGGCGCACCGACACGAGCGCCGCGGCGCGCGCCATGTACATACCTGGTGCAGCGGGCGAGAGAGACGGCGACCGGCGCACCGACACGAGCGCCGCGGCGCGCGCCATGTACATACCTGGTGCAGCGGGCGAGAGAGACGGCGACCGGCGCACCGACACGAGCGCCGCGGCGCGCGCCATGTACATACCTGGCGCAGCGGGCGAGAGAGACGGCGACCGGCGCACCGACAGGAGCGCGGCGCGCGCCATGTACATACCTGGTGCAGCGGGCGAAAGAGACGGCGACCGGCGCACCGACACGAGCGCCGCGGCGCGCGCCATGTACATACCTGGTGCAGCGGGCGAGAGAGACGGCGACCGGCGCACCGACACGAGCGCCGCGGCGCGCGCCATGTACATACCTGGTGCAGCGGGCGAGAGAGACGGCGACCGGCGCACCGACACGAGCGCCGCGGCGCGCGCCATGTACATACCTGGTGCAGCGGGCGAGAGAGACGGCGACTGGCGCACCGACAGGAGCGCGGCGCGCGCCATGTACATACCTCGTGCAGCGGGCGAGATGAAGAGCGACTGGCGCACCGACAGGAGCGCGTTGCGGCGCGCGCCATGTACATACCTCGTGCAGCGGGCGAGATGAAGAGCGACTGGCGCACCGACAGGAGCGCGTTGCGGCGCGCGCCATGTACATACCTCGTGCAGCGGGCGAGATGAAGAGCGACTGGCGCACCGACAGGAGCGCGTTGCGGCGCGCGCCATGTACATACCTCGTGCAGCGGGCGAGATGAAGAGCGACTGGCGCACCGACAGGAGCGCGTTGCGGCGCGCGCCATGTACATACCTCGTGCAGCGGGCGAGATGAAGAGCGACTGGCGCACCGACAGGAGCGCGTTGCGGCGCGCGCCATGTACATACCTCGTGCAGCGGGCGAGATGAAGAGTGACTGGCGCACCGACAGGAGCGCGTTGCGGCGCGCGCCATGTACATACCTCGTGCAGCGGGCGAGATGAAGAGCGACTGGCGCACCGACAGGAGCGCGTTGCGGCGCGCGCCATGTACATACCTCGTGCAGCGGGCGAGATGAAGAGTGACTGGCGCACCGACAGGAGCGCGTTGCGGCGCGCGCCATGTACATACCTCGTGCAGCGGGCGAGATGAAGAGTGACTGGCGCACCGACAGGAGCGCGTTGCGGCGCGCGCCATGTACATACCTCGTGCAGCGGGCGAGATGAAGAGCGACTGGCGCACCGACAGGAGCGCGTTGCGGCGCGCGCCATGTACATACCTCGTGCAGCGGGCGAGATGAAGAGTGACTGGCGCACCGACAGGAGCGCGTTGCGGCGCGCGCACACCACGCGCCGCACCCAGAGCCTCGGCAGCGCGAACTCGCGTGCCGGTATGTTGCGCCACATCTCTGCAAGCAATAACACAAGCACGGTCAGGACGAGACCGATTCTGTTTCATAGTGTACTACTCCAGTCTGCCGCTAGGTCCAGCGTTATACTAATGATTCATTCATCACAGGTACTCGCCTACGTTTATCTCGAGCGTGATGCTGGTGGCAGATTCCTCGGGAGCGGTTGTATTCTTGCGTTTGCGTACCAGAAGGGGTGTAGGCAGCGGGGTCGAAGTGTGGAGAGGCACCGGGTCATGCAGCGGGGGCGTGGAGGGCGGCGGGGGCGTGGCGGGCGGCGGGGGCGTGGAGGGCGGCGGGGGCGTGGCGGGAGGCGAGGGCGTGGAGGGTGGCGGGGGCGTGGCGGGCGGCGGGGGCGTGGCGGGCGGCGGGGGCGTGGCGGGCGGTGGCGGCAGCGAGGGGGGAGGCGAGCCCGCCGCTGTGCGCTCGATAGCTGCCTGCAGCTCCAGCAATGAGAGCGGCTGCGCACGCTCCACCTCCTCGTCGTCGTCCTCCTCGTCATCGTCGGCCTCCAGGTCGTCCACCAGGAAGCCTCTCTGCAGAGAGACGGAGAGAGGGGTACAGTAGATACGGGAGCGTGTGATGCGAGAGGTTGCGGTGTGCGGGAGGCACCTGCGTGCGGCGGCTGAGGTAGAAGTCGTGGAGCGAGCCGATGGGCTCCCCGCCGTAGGAGTAGAGCGCGCGGTCGGGGCGAGGGTCGCGCGCGCGCAACTCCGAGTACTGGCGAGGCAGCGAGGGCGGCGGCCCGGAAGGCAGAGGCGCGCGCCGTGCCGACAGCGGCGCCGGCGTCAGCGCGATGGGCAGGAACTCGTCGCTGCCGCTGCCTGGCCTGCGCCGCCGCTTCGCGCTCGACCTCGACTCAGGATCCAGGTCGGGGGAATCGCTGAAACAGACACTTCTCGCTAAGTATACTTATCAATCTTTTAATGGATCAAATACCAGCAAAGTCTTCAAATTTTCATAATTTCAAGTCGTTTAATGCATAAAGATTTAGATAATGGGTTTATTTATTGAACAACTTCCCGTGACTGCAGTCTGTTCTCACGAGTTCAACTTGTATGGTATTCTGCCTTATTTATTATACAATACAATGCGTTTAGGTACGATACTTTTTATGTCATTAAAATCGATACTTTTTATGTCAATAAAATCGATTGGTTGCGAAGATATTACAATAGCTCATGTGACGTCACGGTGGTGCCGTGATCGTGATTATAGTTTTAGGATGGTTAGTATTCATGTAGTGTGGTGCCGTGATCGTGATTATAGTTTTAGGATGGTTAGTATTCATGTAGTGTGGTGCCGTGATCGTGATTATAGTTTTAGGATGGTTAGTTTAGTATTCATGTAGTGTAGTGCCGTGATCGTGATTATAGTTTTAGGATGGTTAGTATTTATGTAGTGTGGTGCCGTGATCGTGATTATAGTTTGACGGGTCTATCAAAAGGTTGTGGCGCATGGCGTGTTGGTGCAACACGTAAGGACTTGCAAGTTCAGTTGTTACTAGGGTTTGCAATTCGAATATTCATTTTATTCGAATATCCGCTCCAATTTACCAAAACTTTATTAAACTTCCTTAATAAACCATTTTTTTTATAAACCATCACCTAATTACTCAATCAACAAGCCAAATGTCGAATTGTAGTTTTTTTAACAAATTCACCAACGCGTTCAATTCAATATTCATATCCAAATCAATCGTGGTCTCAGAAAAACTTAACTTAGTGAGTGCCGTGAGTGGGCAACAGTAGGTATACACAGTATATATAAAAACATAAAACGTTTATTTCAAAAAATAATATGTGTTACAAAGCAGTTTGAACACTGTCTTCTGTGGTAGCTACACTGTAGCTGTGTTACAGAAGAACAGCTTCTTCCTTTTGGTATTTGATTAAACACATTTATACAAACTTAACTATCAATACAATAAAATAGGTACATACAGTTCATTAATCCACTACGTACGTATATAAACTTAGTTGGTAGTCTTAATAGTACATACCTACTCGTCTATTATTTCTAGTCATTTATTTATTTTATTTATTTTTACCAGGTTTTAATTGAAAATATCAAATAGAAAATAAATATACATGTCTACTATAATATATACTTTAAGATATGAGAAATGGTGTACAAGATGTAAATGTAAGTATGAGAAAAGAAAAATACGGTTAAACGAGTACCTACTTTATATATTATGGGTAAGATTTATGATATTACTAATAAAGATGTTGATATAGGTACTACCTATTTGTTTATAGATGTACGTGTAGAATGTTATTTATTAATGCAAATATATTATAAAAAGGATAGGTATATACGATCAGATATTTTATTTTTACTTAATATTAAATAATTTTAACAAACATTTGTTCTACACCATCGTAGTCATAATCTTTGAGCCAGGCAATGAGACATTGTTTTAGTTTTTGGTTAGTTAAGGATTTGATTTTTGATTTCAAGTTAATTTTATTGTACAGAGTCGGAGCAAGACGATTATAGTGTCTTCTCGCAATTTCGCAGTGGTAACTTGGAACAGGGCACTTGTCTAATCGTTTGTGGGAGGGAGAGTGGAAACGGTTTCGGAATGATACCTTTTTATACAGTTAAAAATATATAGTTTTCTAACAGAGAGAACGTTACATTTTTGATACAGATCAGTTGTAGGGTATCTGTATAGCAGAGACATTGCGACTTTGAGTAGAGCGCGCTGAGCTCGCTCTACTTTAATCAGATATGTCTTCGCAGCACCACCCCACGAGCAAATACAGTAGCTTATTACACATTCTGCTAAGGATTTGTAGGTTTGTATCAAGTGTTTGTGATCAGTGACCTCCCTGAGTTTTTTGAAGACGATAATAAGCCTCCTAATTCTTTTTGACACCGCGTCAATGTGAGGAATCCACGTGAGTCTGTCGTCGATTGTTACACCGAGATATTTTATGGTCTGTACGCATGAGAGGGGGTTACAGCTGCATGATTGTGATACATCTCCTGATGATCTATTACACGGGTAGGAGTGGGCTACAATACGAAGAGAGCTGGGAGGAGAGCCAGTCTTAGTTTTTTTGAAGCACAGGTACTTGGTTTTCGTCGTATTGAGAGACAGCAGATTATCCTCAAGCCATGCGGTAACCCTCGATAGACCCCTCTCAGTTGTATCTTTGAGTTTGTTCCATGTGGCTTCGTGAAAAAGTAGTACGGTGTCATCTGCAAACATGAAAACATTCCCGTGTTCTAGCTGGATTGAACACAGTTCGTTTATGTACACCAGAAATAGAGTGGGACCTAGTGTACTCCTCTGGGGTACACCGTAGGTACAGGGTGCACTTTGACTCACATGATTTCCTACTCGTACTTTTTGGTTTCGATTTTTAAGATAGTTTTCAAACCATCTGTGCACTATCCCACGTACTCCAATTTTATCAAGCCTCGCTAACAGAATAGGTATTGAGACTGTATCGAATGCTTTTTGGAGGTCCAAAAAGACACCGATACATTTCTTTTTACCGTCAAGATGCTTAGTAATGGAGGTCGTTAGTGTCAGTACTGCATCATCAGTAGACTTACGTGTTCGGAAGCCATATTGATTATAAGCAAGTTTCTTGTGTGTTTCTAGGTATGACATGAGTCTTTTGTTAGCTACTTTTTCTATTATTTTTGAAATTACTGTGAGTAGGGAAATAGGACGGTAATTAGCTGGAGAGGTTTTATCTCCCGTCTTAAAAATGGGCGTCACAAGTGCATTTTTGAATATTTGTGGGAATGTTCCGCTTGAAAAACTAGTGTTGACTAGGAACGCTAAAGGTTCGGCTAATGGTAGAGCACAGGTCTTAATTATACATATATACATAGTAGTATACACATGAGTAGACAAGTTGTATGAACTGTATAGTGATAAGCAATATAATTTTAGGCAAGAATTCAAAGAAAAAGTAAAAAATACTCAAATATGTTTAGAAAAGTTTGTCAAATCGCAATATCAAATTATATTAGCTCGAAAATTAGAAATAGTGAAAATGTTATAAAATCAACGTGGAAAATAATAAATAGTGAGACTGGAAAAGTCAGTACCTACCTACGATAATAATTATAATTTAAAGATTAATGACTGCTCAGTCATAAACGATGTTGATGTAGCCCAAGCATTTGAAAACTTCTTCACTGACATTCCAATCTCTACTACAATACAAAGTGTCTAAACTCTTCACTGACATTCCAATCTCTACTACAATACAAAGTGTCTAAACTCTTCTCTGTTCACTCACACTTAGGTAGTTTATTACACTCAAAGGCACAATTAACCGCCCACCTTGTTTTTCTTTCAGTTTACAGTAATCGTCAAATTTGGACCATATTTGATGGAAGTTATATTAAAACTAAGTAAAAATAAAATTAGAAGTCTTAAAAAAATCCGTTTATTAAAAAAATATGCCAAAAAATATATTTTGCTAAAAATGTACTAATTTGTATAATTAGTTACTATTGAAAAATCTACCAATTTTTATTTAAATTGAAATTTTAATAATGGGTGTTCCACCTCGGGCCCTAATGACTACTTGGAGCCGCTTTGACAATCTAATTATGATGTCTTGAATATCTGATTGAGGGATATTGTGCCACTTCTCTACCGCAGCCGTCTTGAGGTCTCCTAGGGTCGTAGGGGCCGGAACTCTTGCTCGGATACGTCTTTTTAGGTTGTCCCAAATGTGCTCAATCGGGTTGAGATCGGGACTGCGTGTCGGCCATGGCAAAACTTGAATCCCGACCTCAGCGACAGATCTTTCGGTATGGCAACGAGGATTGTCGTGCATTAATCTGAAGTTCTCACCAATTATGGTGCGAAAGTTATGACGTGGTCTTGTAAGACTTCCTCCACGTATATTTGAGCGTTCACACTGCCTCTATCAAACACCACAAGATCGGTACGAACCTTGTAAGAGATACCTCCCCAAACCATTATAGACCCTCCTTGATAACCCACGGTTTCAGTTATTGCGCATGGAGCAAACCGTTCATTTTAGCGTCTGTATATACGTTGACATCCATCTGGACCACTTAAGGCTATTCTGCTCTCATCTGAGAACAGTACGTTCTTCATTCCTCCACAGTAAAGTCAGCATATTCTCGCGCAAAGGCAAGTCTAGCTCTACGGTGCTGTGGGAGTCCTTGTGGAGCGCGACCTGGACGAAAAGCCCTCAGATTACTTTCCGCCAGTCTTCTTCTAACGGTAGGTACGGTCACTCACACTGATATTTGTCACCTCACCTCGAAAAGACGTGTACGCGCTTCAGTAGCTGTGCAAAAGCGATTTCTTAGCACGTTACTAACAACAAAGCTGTCATCCCGAACTGAAGTGCACCGATGTCGGCTTTGACCTGGCTTCCTCGTGTATGGATGGACCAGTCTCCCGAATGCGTCTGATGGCATCCCGTACCGTAGTTCGAGGTACACCGAGTGTATGAGCGATGCGACGTTGGCTATACCCAGCGTCAGCTAAAGCCACTGCCCTGGCAGCACCAGGTGCATTCAGAGGCATTTTTTCAGCCACAAAGAATAATGATACCCTAAAGACTCAAATTAAACAATATTCGCACACGATGGCAGAAGAGAACAAGAAATGTAAACACGGTAACGTAACTGCAACAAGTAAAATAACTAAATTCCAAAAAGCCTTCGGTGGCACAAATTTATTCACCGAAATAAGGTTTAAAGTGTTTAGTTTGTTGCTAAACTACCCCCTTAACAACCAAACATTAGATAAGCCATAGTTAACATAATCAATCAGGAGAGAATAAAATAAATAAAACATAAAATAAAAATGTATTGGCACTCACTCGCACTCGAATCCGTTGAGGTCTGAGTTGAAGGTGTTGAAGAGTTGATGCAGATAGTCCACCTTGCGCGAGTAGTTGCGGGCGAAGCTGTCCAGCACCATGGCGGCCTCTGCGTAGTTGGGCTCAACATCGACACCGTCCACCAGTCGCAGCCCCCTTTCGGTCAGATACGCCTCCAGTAACTGAAACACATATATCTCAGTCTGGCTAACGCACGCACGCACACACGCACGCGCACACCATCACTTTTCTTTCGTTTTACCTCTCCTCTATCTCTGTCGGTATTTTTATTCGGACAGTATCGTGTCTGCGGCAGGATCACATACCTGTCCGCCATGCGCCACCACGAGACAGGCTGAACACTAGTATGTAACTGGAGCGCTCGGGCTCGCGTGCACTCCACCAGCACCAGACACATACCTGTCCGCCATGCGCCACCACGAGACAGGCTGAACACGAGTATGTAACTGGAGCGCTCGGGCTCGCGTGCACTCCACCAGCACCAGAAACATACCTGTCCGCCATGCGCCACCACGAGACAGGCTGAACACTAGTATGTAACTGGAGCGCTCGGGCTCGCGTGCACTCCACCAGCACCAGACACATACCTGTCCGCCATGCGCCACCACGAGACAGGCTGAACACGACTATGTAACTGGAGCGCTCGGGCTCGCGTGCACTCCACCAGCACCAGAAACATACCTGTCCGCCATGCGCCACCACGAGACAGGCTGAACACGAGTATGTAACTGGAGCGCTCGGGCTCGCGTGCACTCCACCAGCACCAGAAACATACCTGTCCGCCATGCGCCACCACGAGACAGGCTGAACACTAGTATGTAACTGGAGCGCTCGGGCTCGCGTGCACTCCACCAGCACCAGACACATACCTGTCCGCCATGCGCCACCACGAGACAGGCTGAACACGAGTATGTAACTGGAGCGCTCGGGCTCGCGTGCACTCCACCAGCACCAGAAACATACCTGTCCGCCATGCGCCACCACGAGACAGGCTGAACACGAGTATGTAACTGGAGCGCTCGGGCTCGCGTGCACTCCACCAGCACCAGAAACATACCTGTCCGCCATGCGCCACCACGAGACAGGCTGAACACGAGTATGTAACTGGAGCGCTCGGGCTCGCGTGCACTCCACCAGCACCAGAAACATACCTGTCCGCCATGCGCCACCACGAGACAGGCTGAACACGAGTATGTAACTGGAGCACTCTGGCTCGCGTGCACTCCACCAGCACCAGAAACATACCTGTCCGCCATGCGCCACCACGAGACAGGCTGAACACGACTATGTAACTGGAGCGCTC
Organism: Eupithecia vulgata; assembly: GCA_946478455.1. NCBI lineage: Eukaryota > Metazoa > Arthropoda > Insecta > Lepidoptera > Geometridae > Eupithecia > Eupithecia vulgata. The sequence goes on along the minus strand of OX297869.1, from coordinate 313,911 downwards.
GGGCTCGCGTGCACTCCACCAGCACCAGAAACATACCTGTCCGCCATGCGCCACCACGAGACAGGCTGAACACGACTATGTAACTGGAGCGCTCGGGCTCGCGTGCACTCCACCAGCACCAGAAACATACCTGTCCGCCATGCGCCACCACGAGACAGGCTGAACACGAGTATGTAACTGGAGCGCTCGGGCTCGTGTGCACTCCACCAGCACCAGACACATACCTGTCCGCCATGCGCCACCACGAGACAGGCTGAACACGACTATGTAACTGGAGCGCTCGGGCTCGCGTGCACTCCACCAGCACCAGAAACATACCTGTCCGCCATGCGCCACCACGAGACAGACTGAACACGACTATGTAACTGGAGCGCTCGGGCTCGCGTGCACTCCACCAGCACCAGACTAACACACTGCTTTTATTCTCTTTGGACTAGACATCTGGACGTGACGTCTCGACTAGTGCGTAATTCCGCCATTACATATTATTTTCAAAATGGTACTGTAATCATAATCACTCAATAGGGGATCGGACAGTAATCAGATTAAAATCAAAAACGTACTTAGATAAAGAAATTATACTGTTTGACGATTAATTATCGAATAATATTTTAATATAATTCATTTATTCATTAATTCATCTATCTATGTATTGTATTATATTATGTATATCAGTTATCTAGTACCCATAACACAAGCTCTGCTTACCTTGGGGCTAGATAATGCTGTGTGAATTGTCCAGTATTATTTATTTATTTAAATATTTTTATTTTAAGAAATAAAATTTCATATTTACAATATTTTTCATCTGCACTGAAACACCAATCACAGCGCGTGACGTCATTTGTGGGCAATCATTGACTGCGCGGGTACTACCTTCTTAGTTCCTTCAATAATAATAATAAATAAATAAATAATACTGGACAATTCACACAGCATTACCTAGCCCCAAGCTAATTATTTCCACACGTTCGTTGAAATTCTAAAAGTTGTACAGAGATAAGCAATACGGTAATCGATTTAAAAACTGTCAAGTGTTGTTTCAGGAGTGTATAGTGTAAAGTCCTTTACATTAAGAGCCTTCACTACTAGCATGGGCAGATTGGCTCGAAAACAGTACTTTTCAAAGCCGTTAATGTCGTGAACTACTTATCTTACACTATATGTTATTCCCTAATAATTTTAGGAAATTTTGTTGTCCAAATAGTTAGTTAAAAAAATATTTCGATTAATATAGTATGCACGCGTTTTATCAAGATAACTCGTTAGAGGTTTTCTTAATTTCCCTTTCAGCGTCAGTTTCGAAGCCCAAAATATTAAAAAAATACTGACATATCAAAGTAACAAAAAATAATTACCAATTGATAAGATCCTTGGGAAAATAGTTAGTTAAAAAGATGTTTGGTTTTGGTATCTATACTATAAGAAATTAAAATACAAAAAATGAGAAAATTTACGATTTTTACTAATATTCCTTATTTAATTTAATATAATAATAGCTTACCAATAAAGTAAAGCATCTTCTTTAAATTCGTACATTTAAAATCTGTAAATATTTTAAAACTACTATAAAACGCTGCGCGCAATTCAATTCCAATCAGTCCGCCGCGAGGCTTTCTAGAGTGCGGTCATGTCGTCATTACTCATTTACTGTGCGGGCTGTCCAGCTATGGAATGCATTGCCGGTCACTGTAAGGTGTGCAAAGTCACTACCAATTTTCAAGGAAATGGTAAAGGAACACTATTTGTCCTGTTGTCACTGAATACGTCCTTGTTTCCATATAATATGTAAGTAGATATTTAGTAGGTATATATATTTATAGGTTAGGTATGTATTTATTATTATTATATTTTTAATTGTAGTAGTTATATTATTATTATAATATAGGTATGTGTATATGTTATATATTTTTAAGTAGATGCACACAGGTCTTACCCCATGTATATCCGATGATCCTATCCATACCAGGTTGTCTGGCAGAGATCGCTCTTGAGCGATAAGACCGCCAATTGTCACTTATTGTTTATGTGTTTAATTTGTAAATTGTTTTTAGCTTAAGTGTGCAATAAAAGTATTTTCTATCTTTTCTATCTATGTCGCTCGGCGCTCTGACTGACATGATGTGTTGACCTTTGTCGTGCGTATAAGGCGAGCGGACATTTATAGCGCAATTGAAAAGTTTTGGTAAGTAAAATATTTTATGATTATTTTTGATGGCAAACTTATTTGTGGAATGTATTTATATTGTAACAAATTATATTTCAGACATAATGGGAAATAAAATAAAGTTGTTTTTACAGAAGAAACGAAAGTGCAAAAATGTAGCAAACATTGAAATGCAAGAGCTAAAAGGTTGGTATACACGTTATTATGTTATATTTATTACTTTATTAAGTACGCAATTGCTGACAAAAAATTTTTTTTTTGTGTTCTCACTTAGGTAGTTTATTGAAAATGAAAAAAAAGTTTATTTACAACTTACACAATAAAATTAAAATTCGCACAGGGGTTCTTAGTAGGTAATACAAATTATTACTGAGTAAGTTGATAGAATTTACGGACTCAAATGACAACGATTCCCACACTAGGCAGGGCCTGTATCGTGGGAACCTACAAAATTAACAAATGAAGAACCTCAGTTGAGGACACCGAGGACGCCTGGGGAGGCATGCACCGGCGTCAGCGAGCTGCTGGCCTTCCTGGAGGACATCGGGTGGCTAGATTAGCAGCCCACCACCCGACACGCAAAAAGGGCCCACCTGTGGCCTAGTTGCGGAAACCAGTCCAGAAACAAGTAACAAGTGAGTAAGTAAGAACCTTAGTTGACTAGCAACACTATGTGTACTAAAAACTACAGAAAAATCTAACATAAAGAAAACAAAATAAAAAATTAAGTGAAAAAGAATAATTAAAATAAGAAAACAAAAAAATAAATACCTACACTTTGATGAGCAAAACAAGATACAATAAAAAATACATTAAGTGACTTTTGTCATTAATCTTTCCGTCTCATCATACGATAGAGTGAGTAACCACTTTTGTACATGTACCATTTTGTATTATGTTTGTATTAGTGAATGCCTAGGTATTATTAGCTTTCTGTATCTATTTTAAGTTCTATTGTTAATAGTTAAGCTGATGGCAGTCCCAATAAAATAAATAAATATTGTTATAATTATACATGTAATCTACTGATATGTTTATTTATTTATTTATTTATTATATTATATAAAAAAATATATATTTTGTAGGTCTATGTGGGCTTCTAAGTAAATGTACCAAATTTCATAATTAATGTATTTACATGGTTTGTCGCGGTTTGGCGCGAAGTTCAAATATTTTTGAGGTTTTTATTTTTTTTGCTTTCCTCAAGCAATAAAACTAGCGAATAAGTAATTTGCCGCAAATCGTTTCATTTTTTATGAATTTATGGTAAAATCAATCAACTTCGATTAATTTTTATTTTGGGAGCATTTGGAAAAATGTAGATTTTTAGCACAAAATTTTGTATTTTCCCAAATGCTCCAAAAATACTAGTAAATCGATGTAGGTTTTATTTATCATGAGTTCATAGAAAATGATTTACGATTTGCGGCAAATTACTTTTCGCAAGTTTTATTTGTTGTGGAATGCAGAAAAAAATATAAACCACAAAAATATTAGAATTTCGCGCCAACGTATGTTTGTCCGCGCTTTTCTCTGAAACTATAAGGTAGACATTAATAATTCTAAGCATTAAAAAGAACCAAAGTTTTTTTTTTTGCTTTTGAGTGTTTCTACGTCTTTAAGTCTGTTTAATAATTTCCTTTGTTTGTTTTATTAACATCATTTTATTTATTTATTGCATAATACTTGCTTTCAAATAAATAGGTGTGTCCTTATTGGTTGATGGTTCACTTCAGGCAATGTAAAGAAAATTAAGAAGTTTCTAAAATAGTTGTGTGAAAACCAAAATATGGAGGTAGGTACTATTAGTCATTTTAAACTTTTAAAATTTAAATGATTTTTTTTCTCCTTTCACGTCATAATACGCCATTACAGACGATTTCACATAGAATTCTATATTGGTCTCACCAACTGGTGAGATGAACTGAACATAGAAATGTCGAATTTGGTAAGTCATCGTTGTAGTAAAAAAAACAGACCACTATATTCTTCACTACTTTATATCATAATAATTTTACTATTTTATGTTTAAGTTTATAAACTTAAGAAAAAAATATGTTATATAAATTCTTTTGTTTTAATTTGCAGACTATCGAGCCCGAAATTTCAATTCAAATAAACATGGTTTATGAGGGACGCAGAATAGTTGAATTTCAATATTTTTTAACTATTTATACTCACTGGATTATATTCATTAGACAATCTTAAAAGTATAAAATAAAACACGGAAAAGTCAATGAGGCAACTTGAAGAAATCAAAAATATCACTTAATTTCCGTGTCGGTGGTTTATTTTAAGAATTTGACGTTTTCTAAATTTATATTTTTGTAGATGGAAAGAAAACATTTTTGATTGATTTTGATTGATTGACATAAATGTTGCCTGTTCTGCAGCTTCACCCGATGGCATTTCTGATGAAAGAATTGTTGAAATAAAATTTCCGATTTCAGCTTTCGGAATGAATGCAGATGATGCTATTAATTAAAGAAAATATTTTTTTTTAATTCTAACGACACGAGTGGTTTTAACAAATTCAAGGACAGTTACATTTCAGGAAGAAGATTTTATGTTTGTTACCTATCTGGACAGGTAAAGAATTTCCCCCCGAACTTGAAAAAATCGGTCGAAACGATAAGTTTTGACGTAACCAAATGGAAACCAGGCTAATTAAGTATTATAATGAGTGTCTGCTTCCCGAAATCGTAGACCAACGAAAGTCTAGGTTGATGCCGCTGAGAACCACGACATATTAATATTAAATAATAAAATATTAAAAACAAATATAAAATGATCTCGTTTTTATCTGTACCAAGTTTTTCATTTGTACCTACTCGTAGCTTAGTCATCTCTTTAAGTTTAAATTTAAATTAAATTATTGCTAAAACAATTTCACTCCAATAATGGATCAAAGTGGGTTTGTTTGACTATAGCATAATAGAACGCGCCAGCGCTACTGACACTGCCGCCACGCTCGCTTCTGTGTGGGTTTGAATTACCTAAACTTGACATCGCGCGCTAGGCGTACAGGCTCTTAAGGTAACTGCACTGCACACTATCGATATTTCATTCAAATCAAATCAAAAAGTCTTTATTTCCATAAATACAAAAATGTACACTTAGAAAAGGTCAAAAATTTGACACGGAAATAAAGTGATATTTTTTATTTCGGTCGCTTCGGTCGGTATGTAGACTAAAGTAAAGAAGCGACGAAGAAACCTTTAGCCTGTTAGTTGTTATTTTTCAAGTTGGAGCAAACCCGTCCCAAGCTTTTTTATCTTCTAGATAATCTGATATTTTGTAGTAAGCATTTTGCACAGAAAGGTTTTACAATTTGTTTGAATTTATTTATTGATAGATTTTGCAACTCACTAGGAATTTTGTTGTAGAAGCGTATACATTGCCCTTTTACCCGCGCAGTCAATGACTGCCCACAAATGACGTCATGCGCTGTGATTGGTGTTTCAGATGAAGTAGGACCCAAACCCCAGGTTTTGTCTGTAGGTACGAAAAATCCATTTTAAGGCAAGAAAACACTATTTTTTTAAATCTTTTTTGATGATTCTCGAAAGTTTAGGATTTTAGTTAGTGCGTTATATAAGTCGAAACACGATTGACTCAACTTGACTCGATAGAAAAAAATCGCAAAGTTTCCTCTAAATTTTCATTTTTACTACGGAAAACCAGTTTCATTTGCTAGTTATTTAAGGCGCATACTAAGGCAAAAACAAGAAAATTAGGTGTTTTCGAACCCGTTTTCCGACGAAAATATTGATTGCGGAGCTCTGAAATTTATAAATCCTGTAACACACATCCTGAAAGGTCCCTTGGAGGTTCCAAATATTTGCTGTTAATCATAGTGTAGTTGTTATACTGTTAGTTATAGTGTATGTGTAGCGGCTTCGAACCCACTTTTTATCGGCGTCTCAAATTCGATTAGTACCAAATTCAGTATAGTGATTCACATAGTTCATACCTACCGCTTGGAGGTCCATTAGCTTCGAAAAGCAGTCAAATTAATGAAATCAAACGTAAAAACGTATTTGCACCTACAAAATCTGTGATTCAAACCTGACCAGTTACACGTCGCCCAACCGCAAAGGATCCTATTATTTGGTTGATTATGGCACTACATAGTATGCTGAACCGAAAACAAGCACTCTTTGCTGCATAAAGGCGCGCGAAAAGGTCCAAGGTCATTTGCCTTACTATTCGTCTTAACATATTTTAATGAAATGTCGTCTAAAAACTACTTAACACACTTAAGAGCAACATAGTTTTATTTTTTTGCGAAAGAGTATTATTTTAGATCAATATCAAATTTATAAATAAAACGTCAAGTGCGAGTTAGACTCGCGCATCAAGGGTTCCGTACAAACTCCTACTCTTTGCAAAGAAATCAATCCAGACGAATAAGGCACAATAATTTTCTGATTTGATAACGATTATGACGTAACTTATTTAGTCCCTCGAACTATTGGCGTCTCGAGACTAAATAAGTTACGTCCAACCCTAGTGGACGGTGGTTTATTCATACAAAATAGTTACATTTTGTATGAATAAACCACAAATTTACGATTTTCTGATTTTTTCCTCTACTTGTGCTATAAGACATTGCTTCTTGCCAAATTTCATGGTTCTAGGTCAACGGAAAGTACCCTACAGGTTTTTGGTCCATGGCGATATTCGAAAATTATTTTTTCTGTGAATAAACTACAAATTTCAACATCGACGACCTCTGTGGCGCAGTGGGCGAAGGTCCGCCTGCGACGCAGGAGGTTGCGGGTTCGATTCCCGCCTCGGGACAAATGTGTGTACGATCTGCAGACATTTGTTCAGGGTGTTCTGGTCGTTTTCTATGTATAATAAAAAATATCTATCTATGTATTGTATTATGTATAACAGTTATCTAGTACCCATAACACAAGCTATGCTTACCTTGGGGCTAGATAATGCTGTGTGAATTGTCCAGCATTATTTATTTATTTATTTACGTTTTTCGGATTTTTCCGTTTTTTTGGGCTATAAGACCTTGCTTCTTGCCAAATTTCATGGTGAACGGAAAGTAGTACCTTTAGGTTTTTGGTCCATGGCGAGATTCGAAAATTATTTTTTCTGTGAATAAACTACAAATTTACTGTTTTCAGATTTCGCGCGGGTCAGTTCTTGCCACCTTTTCTCGCCTTCACCGCGCGGTGTTCGCTCGTCCTTGTTTCGAAAAAGCGAACCTACTACGACTTCAGTACAGATGAAAAATATTGTAAACCACAAAATTTTATTTCTTAATTCAAAAATATTTAAATAAATTATATTAAATTATTATTCGATAAATAATCGTCAAACTGTATTTTTTTTTATTTAAGTACATTTTAGATTGTCCGATCCCCTATTAGCAAGCTGCAGCTGTAGTGGCAGTGTCGTATAGCTCGCAAAACTGATAACCGCTGGGGAGTAAATGTTCTCGAGTGGCGGCCGCGATACAACGCGAAACGGACTGTTGGGAGACCAGCCAGACCATCAACTCGATGGACCGACGACATCGTAGCGTTCGCAGGGAGTCGATGGATGGAGGCGGCTCAGGAACGCTCTTTGTGGCCTCGTATGAGGGAGGCCTATGTCCAGCAGTGGACTATATGAGCTGATATGATAAGGAGCGAGACAGAGCATAGTAACGCAAGCCCAAAAATCAAGTTTTATTTATTTAGGTGGAAAACAAACAGTTTATAAAAAACTAAAATAAGTAGTAACAGTAGTGGTATAAGTTAAGCATAAGAGTTTTCACTTATAGAACGTCAATATGCTTAAACTAAAATACACGTAATCTAATAGTTTATTATACACAAAATTCAATTGAATCAAATGAGTAAACTCAATTTTAAAGTGGTTTGCCTTTTATTTTGGTAACTAACATATAAGGAGAAAATATTGGTCTGGAGAGTTACAGAGTACCTGCATCCCATAAGTTATATAAATATATAGGTATATATAAATATTATTAAAAAAAACTAATATACTACTTCACCATCATCATCAGCCTATACCAGTCCACAGCTGGACATAGGCCTCCCCTAATGAGCGCCATAGCGCCCTGTCTTCAGCTTGCCGCATCCAGCATCTGCCAGCAGTCTTTCGCAAATCGTCATCCCACCTGGTCGGAAGACGTCCTACACTACGTTTGCCGAGTCGCGGTCTCCACTCAAGAACACGTTTACCCCAGCGGTTGTCGGTTCTTCTTGAAATATGACCAGCCCACTGCCACTTCAGCTTGCTAATCCTTTGAGCTATGTCGATAACCTTGGTTCTCTGTCGGATGTATTCGTTGCGAATCCTATCCTTCAGAGAAACTCCGAGTATAGCTCTCTCCATAGCTCGCTGGGCGACTTTAAACTGGTGGACCAGCCCTACGGTGAGTGTCCTCGTCTCAGCTCCGTAGGACATGACGGGTAGGACGCAGTGATTGAAAACTTTCGTTTTCAAGAATTGCAGTATGCATGACAAGAAGACCCGACATAGTTTCCCAAACGCTGCCCAACCTAGCCGGATCCTCCTCTTGGCCTCCTTCTCGAAATTGTCTGAAATCTGCCCAAGGTAAGTTTATTCGGAAACAATTTCGAGAAGATGGCCATGTACAACGGCCGGTCTCGGATCAATGTGGCCATTGATCATGACCTTGGTTTTATCCAAGTTCATGCCAAGACCGATGCGTCGTGAGGCTGAAGCTAGGCCGTCCAGCATCCGGTTAAGCTCCTCCAGCGACTCCGCCATCAAGACAATGTCATCAGCGAATCGCAGGTGTGAGATGTAATCGCCGTTTATGTTGATGCCCTTAACTTCCCAGTCCAGCGTCTTAAACACATCTTCTAACGCGCTTGTGAACAGTTTCGGTAACACATCCCCCTGTCTCACACCTCTGCGCAGTTGGATGGGCTTTGCCATATCAACACTAAACATTAACAGGAGCTAATAGGGAGCAGGAGCTTGTGAAATTCCAATGAACAAATCCAAAAACTGTTTGTCTCGCGCTATGAAGGACTTGGTGTCCTTTGCTTTCATGCGGACAACAGGAAATTATTTTTTTAAATGTGGACATTTGGTTTTTTTTAGTACCTAGTTGATCTTACAGAATATTATTAGGTATTCTGTCAAACTGTTGCATGGATTTAGTGAAATTGAATGATACAATTAAGTGAAAAAGCGGGAACTGGGAGTTTTCGGGGGAGCTTGTCCATGTTGCACTTACCGCTGCGTCGTCGCGCTGAAAGATTTGTCCATCTTGCAGTTGTTTCACCAAATCGTTGATTAGCTTATTCATGTTGCTGGGAGTCGTGGTACTCGTACTCAACCGCTGATCGCGCCGGGATGGTGAAATCCTGAAAATCGTATTTTCTCATTGATAACATTAGGTAGGTAAGTAGGTAGGTACTGAAAACGGCGGCACTTCGCTAACCAATTGCATTAGCCCTGAGCAAACATTGTTTGTTTGTTTCACTATCGATCGAGATTATTGGCGCGAAACTCTCTGTCAAAGGACATATTTTGATTTTGTCAAAACTTTTTAAGTTTAAAATGTAATTGGTGATTTTAGGTATATAGAAGATTACCTTCGCCTTGCTCTGCCATCCTGAGCGTCCATTTTACAAAACAATAATCGAGGTAAAAGGAAGAACGTATCAACCAACAACGGTGGCCATTTATTGACGTTATCGTGCGAGACATTTTCTTGTGCTAGTTTCGCTGTCAACTCTGTTCGGTTCAAATATTCGTGTCAAGTTGGCTTGACAGTTGTCAACTTGACAACAAGGTTTTTTGAGCGACAAAACTTGTCATGATGACCCGGGAAAAGCTTTTTTCTATGTTGAAGCCAGAAAAACAAACTCTAGCTGTTCTTGCCCGCATTTGACGACACGGAGCAACAACGTAGAGTCGGATTACAATCTGCCTCTCTGATCTCACGCCCAACTAGAGCACCTAAGCCGGGAAGAGCTAGGAAGACTCTATGGGATCAGAGAGCTGCTGTTTATGCCCGGCGTCACCATTGAAGCCTGGCGCGGAGCCGCTGGTAGCATAGCACACCACCGATGCCAAGCATTCGGACACTCCTCGCAAAACTGCCACCGACCATTGCGCTGTGTGCGCTGTGGTGAGAACCATCCTGCAGCGGAATGTCCAAGACCAATGAGCGAGAAGCCAACGTGCGCCAACTGTGGGAAACAACACACCGCTAACGACCGCCGCTGCCCTATATTCCGAAGACAGACAAGAAAGCGAGAAATTAAAATCACCGGTGCTCCGCCAGTTCCAACCTTCAGCACAAGACCACCCCCAGCTCCCACCACAAGGCAGGCCCCAGCTCCCGCCACAAAGCCAGCACCAACTCCTGCAAGGATGCGAGAAACATCTCCGCAACCAGGCCCAGGACAGCGGTCTATAGCACCCGAACGCACTGCAATGACCAGGACCACCCTCACCACATTAGCCCCCCCGGCTAACCTACCGACAGAACGCGGAGCTTCACTGCGGAACAAGAAGAAACGTCGGAACGGGAGGAACAAACCTGTTGCAAATTCAACTCCACAGCGACAGCCCCAACAGCAAGCACCCCCAGAAACAGCCATGCAATGGGAACCCGTATTGGCCCACGCTGATGCCGACCCTTCTGCACCGATGTGTGGCTTAGCATTAGATGAACCCCCAGCTCCAAAAGTGCGATTCGCACCCAATGCCCACTCCTCTACGGAGGTATGGCCTCAAGCAGCCCCTCGAGAGCGTGACCTCTCTATGGTCACACCCATACCACGGGTGAGACAATACCACCCAAGTCCACCAGTCTTGACAGAAGCCACACCTCAAGAAGAAGCCGCAAAAATGGCAAACAGCGCCAAAGACCCGATGCGGATCATGCTCGGGATCTTGGCGGACCTGCAGCGGGCGAAAGTAATCTAGTCAGCAGGCAACACCGTTTACAATGTTTACAGTAATTTTGTTCGGGCACACCAAAGGAAATGGAAAAAATAGAATTTATACCACCCCTGACCCCAGAAATTGTACTCAAAGTAAATAATAATGATGCAAAAAGCTATTTTATCTAATAAGTACCTATTCAATAAAACCTAGAGGAATTTGTATTGCATATTGCACTATTAATCTTTGACTTCAGTTGAGAAACAAGCACCACAGCGTAATTGTTTCAAACATCAAACAAAACAAGCAGAGACTAAAGACCGTGTGCGACAGAGAGATAATGAATGATGTTCTTCTTTCACTCCTCGATAATGCGAACGAGTGCCTAGGACCACTCGTTGCATATCGAGCAACTTATCGAAGAAAAGCCCTCGATAAATATCGAATAGCAGATGTTGAGAATACGCTTGTTTGATTCGAAGCAATCACTCGATATTTTGACAGTTGTTGCCATATTTATCGAGTAGATATATTGCGAGAATTGCCTTCCTGGGGGCCAATTCTGAGTATCACGTGATATTTATCGAGTGATACGCAGTATCACGGGATAAAATATCAAGTGATAAGTATCAATTCTTCGATAATATATCGAGTTCCGCCAAAAACGGCATTCTCGTGCACTCTTCGATATTTCTAGCATAGACAATTTGATTTATATGTCATGTCATTACATAATTGAATGTCAAAGTTCCACACTTCACGAATGTCAATGTATGGTTATTGTTTCGTCAGTAATTCCAACTTTATCTGAATCTAGAAATTTTAGCAATAGGTACCATCAAAATTTTAAACTGTATGTATGTTCATCAATTTCACATTTTTTTATTTGAAGATAGCATAATCTGATTTAGTATTGTTTGTCAAAGATGTATACGGTTATAATAGCTGACGAACGACATCTCTGCTGTGTAGGGATAGCCGTGCGCAGCGGGCGAAAGTAATCTAGTCAGCAGGCAACACCGTTTACAATGTTTACAATAATTTTGTTCGGGCACACCAAAGGAAATGGAAAAAATAGAATTTATACCACCCCTGACCCCAGAAATTATACTCAAAGTAAATAATAATGATGCAAAAAGCAATTTTATCTAATAAGTACCTATTCAATAAAAACTAGAGGAATTTGTATTGCATATTGCACTATTAATCTTTGACTTGAGTTGAGAAACAAGCACCACCACGTAATTGTTTCAAACATCAAACAAAACAAGCAGAGACTAAAGACCGTGTGCGACAGAGAGATAATGAATAATGTTCTTCTTTTACTCTTCGATAATGCGAACGAGTGCCTAGGACCACTCGTTGCATATCGAGCAACTTATCGAAGAAAAGCCCTCGATAAATATCGAATAGCAGATGTTGAGAATACGCTTGTTTGATTCGAAGCAATCACTCGATATTTTGACAGTTGTTGCCATATTTATCGAGTAGATATATTGCGAGAATTGCCTTCCTGTTAGCCACTATCGTCGCCGGGGGCAACCTCAAGGACGCAGCGATACGAGGATTAGCCGCAATCAACGCAAATCAGTATGGATAGCCACAACCACCTTAGGCTGCTATACTGGAATCCCGGAGGGGTGAGGGACAAAGTCTCACCTCTCCGCCTCTTGGCTCAAACGCAAAACGCGCATATGGTACTTCTGGGCGAAACTAAGTTACACAAAAACTTCGATCTGAAAATACCCAATTACCACACCTATCGAAGGGATGAGATCTCACCTCAGGGTACATCGTACAGAGGCACAGCAGTCCTGGTAAGAAGAGATCTAATCCATGAAGAACTGAAACACCTACCCTTCCAATCGCTGCGTTCAAATGGCGTACTCGTGAACGCAAATAGAAAGGAACTGAAAGTGTTTGCCGGTTACCGCCCCCCAGGCCCTATCTACGTACGACAAGATACTGCAGCAATATTCGAGGGAAACGTACCTACGCTACTCATCGGTGATCTCAATGCTAAACATAGAGCATGGGGATCAAGAACCGTAAACCCTGCGGGACGCCTGTTGTACGAAGATGCTGAAGCGAATGACTTCGAAGTTTTGGGACCAGATGCTCCGACTCATATACCCGCTTGCACGCAACATGCTGCAGATGTCCTTGACATTGTACTACAGAAACAGGTACGGTGCCCTATCCACATAGAAGTACTCTATGACATGGACACACAGCATTTACCAATTCTAGTAACGCTCGCGTTGGAAGCTAACTTTGCCGCACCGAAATCGCTTAAAGATCGAACCAACTGGCTGGCATACGAAAAGCACCTTGATAACCTCTGTGTAGGCAGACTTACGACGGCAGAAGAAGTAGAGACTGCTGCAGCACTTCTCACAGAGAAAATGCAGCAGGCAAAAGCAGAAGCCTCCACACCAGCCCCACTGAAACCACCCAGACGCGACGAGCTCCCACAAGCAATAAGAATCCAGCTTAGAAACAAAAGAGCCTTATGTCGGCTGTGGTCACGAACCAGGTGTCCGAGACTAAAGAGCCAGCTCAACAAATTGACTGTGAAAGTAGCAGAAGCTGTGGATGCTTGGCGAGGCCAAACCTGGGAAGCGAGGATAGACGAGGCAACTGAAAACGATACTAGTTTGTACGCCCTTAATCGTCAGCTAACCAACGCGCCAACTCCAATATACCCACTTCTAGACGAACAAGGGCAGCGAAAATTTGCGCCAGCGGATCGCGCCGAAATCCTGGCAAATCATTTGGAGACGCAATTTTCACCACATCCTATTCCAGCAAATGCCACTGAAGAACTCCTTGCTCACTACGCTACCATCGAGACCACAGTAAGCGAATTCCTCGCGCGGCCGACCCCTACACTCGGTGGAAGCGAGTTCATCTCCCCAGCCGAAGTACGAAAAACGATACTCCGGCTGCCGAATCGAAAAGCTCCAGGAGACGATGGCCTTTCAAACACCGCTCTCCGCCATCTGCCACGAAGAGGCGTGGCCGCCCTTACGATGCTCTTTAACGCCATCCTGCGCATCGGCTACTTCCCCGAAGTCTGGAAGGTGGGAAAGGTTATCGTACTCCCGAAACCTGGGAAAGATCGCCGACACCCCGCAAGCTATAGGCCAATTACGCTACTTGCAACAACGGCCAAACTCTTTGAGCGCCTTCTTCTCCGTCGATTAGCAACACACATAGAACCAAGACCAGAGCAGTTTGGTTTTCGCAGCCAGCACTCCACAACTCTCCAACTGACACGAATCCTGCATCATCTTGCTCACCAACTGAATAGCAACTACTCCACAGTTGGGATTTTCCTAGACGTGGAAAAGGCGTTTGACCGAGTGTGGCATCCTGGTCTAATCCTGAAGCTAATTGCCTCCTCCACACCAGCCGCCATCATCCAGGTGGTAGCATCTTTTCTCCGTGGTAGAAGCTTCTACGTCGCAGTAGAAGAAACAAAATCGGAACCTCGAAAAATCATAGCCGGAGTACCCCAAGGGAGTTGCTGGTCTCCAGCACTGTACGCACTCTATACAAACGACATTCCGACTCTAGAAAACCAACTTCTACCGGGAGAAGATGACGTCACACTGGCGCTCTATGCAGACGATAGCGCCTACTTCGCTTCCTCGCCAAACCCAGCCACAGCCGCAAGCAAGATGCAGCGATTGCTGAACCTTCTCCCAGCGTGGCTAGATAAATGGCGTATTGCAGTCAACGCGGGGAAAACGGCAGCCCTGCTCGTTACACGACGCCGCTCTGTACTACCACCCCTGGAGCTGAGAGGCCAAGCCTTAGATTGGCAAACCTCAGTCCGATATCTTGGTATAGATATAGACAGGTCGTTGACGATGAACGCACAGGTGGAACGCGCGATAAGGCAAACACGCGCCGCCCGAGCCATGCTCCGACCTGTCTTAACATCGAAACTACCACTGCGAACGAAGATCGGGGTTTACAAAACCTACATCCGCTCACGGCTCACATACGCAGCACCGGCGTGGTATGCCCTATGCTCGAGAACCAACCAGAAGAGGATCCAAGCCCAACAGAATATCGCTCTCAGAGTCTGTACAGGCGCGGGCCGATACGTGCGAAACACGGTAATCGCACGTGACCTGCAGACACCCACAATAAAGGAGTTCGTGGTAAAGCTGGCGCGCAAAATGTACGACCGTGCGGACAATTCCCGCCACGCTCACCTCAACGGACTCGCCCCCCTACATGCAAGACCGCCAGATGCAAAACCCTCCTGGCGACCACTTCCACGAGAACTACTGGAACTCCACAATGACGCTCACACACCAACTCAAGAAGACCATTGCAGCCAATCGGCTACCGAACAGCTATGGAGAGGCCCACAGGACTCTCAAAGCGACAACTCAAGACTCGAGTGATGTTTCGCTCGACGTTGAAGCCAGAAGAAAGAACCTAAGTTCGATTCTTATCCGCATTTCGCATATTCGAAATGTCGAAGACCATTGACTGACTGACTACAATCTGCCATTTTGTTGTTGACGTTGACATTGCATGTTCACTTGACATCAATTATGACATGTTTACAAATTGAAAAAAAAAAAACATTACCAAAACAAACAAACAACCAAGATCTTGTCTCCCAAGCCAACCTAACCTGCACGTGGTGTACCCTGCTAGATAACGAACTAGGCTCTGGTGAAAATATCAACATTCTTCATAACTTGATAACTCATATTTTACTATTATTTTCCATTACTTGACACTGGCAGAAAAGAGTCCAACCAGACTTATATTGCCATTAACTAAGCATCATCATCATCATCAACGAAAAATGGGCCATTTGTTGTTGTTGTTGTGTTGAGTGATTATTTTGTCGATATTGGCGAGAGTAATTGTTAGCATTAACAAACATATCATACAAAAGGTGACATCGGAATTGATACTACTGTTAGTGCTATGCTTCCTATTTTATATTAAAAACATAATATGCAACACCAACATGGTACTAGAGAAAAAGAATCCAAGCCAAACAAAACTTCGCTCTCACAGTATGCACAGACAGGCCGCTCCTGCCTGTATATACTCTAGCTAGCGTTACATGCGAATCAGCATCATATCACTTCACCTACCTACAGCTAGGTACATTAAAGGAGTTTGTGGTAAAAATAGCGCACAGAATACAATCGTACGGAAAATTCCTGCCACGTACACCTTAGTCGGACTCGCTACTTTACACACGAGACCGCTGGATACGACCCCGAAACTATCTCAAGAAGACCAGAACAGCCAACACACATGGCTTGAGACAAGCCCATCTTGACATAGAAATCGGAATGAAGAACCCAGCTTGTTTCCTGCATTTGACGACGTAAATAACACCACACGTCGTGTGCCATGTCGGTAACACATTTGTGCAGCGCCTAATGCTCATTTTTTTATTCCAAATTAGAAATCAACTGTCAATTTATATTAACTATATTACACCATAATGCTGAGTATATGATAGCACAATTTTATTTACCATACCAACTGCAACTGCCAGGTGTTTTAATAAATGGGGAGACCTTCGCTTTTTGTTGTAGAAGACCCTGTATTTAAAATAAACCTGACAACCCAAATAAACAAGTACGGTTACAACGCCAGGTTTATTGCAAAAAAAATATGTTTTGTGTTACGGTTTATAGTATTATGGTAGTATTATTAATAATGTTATGTTAAGCTCAAGCTTATACAAATATTGACCTGTATCTAAATCACATTATATTTAGACTTTGATAATTATGCAAATGTTGTATTAGTTTATAAGTCTACTAGTGGTTTTATTTTCCACTTCTTCCACAAGTAGACAAACAAATAAAGTGGACTAAATCAATAACACCTTGTTTTATTTGATAATAATTATTATTTATAAACCTGTTTATAGTATTAAATTTGACTTGTCTAAGTGCTTATTTTGTAAGCTTAAAGAAATAAACATTATTGAATTATGAATTAGTATCAGTGGTTCAGGTCCTACTGGTAGAACCTGGTGTTCATTATTATTAACCCATGCATTACCCGGTTTACAACCCACAATACAAAGTACTTTGTGGACCCACCAAGCCAGGGCCGCTCAGCTCCACATCTACCTATGTACATCTGGGAGAAGTTGTCCATGTGTTTTGTTGGCAATAAAAGTGTTAGTAGGTATACCTATTAAATGTACCTGCTACCAAACTATTCTGAATAAAACAATATGAAGTGTAAAAAAATATTATAATAATAACATCACTACCTAATATAATTATTAGGTATGGATAATAATCATAAATTTTGGCATCGGCGTTGTTATTCGCTGTCACCTCCAATATCAATTTGCATGGATGACAAAAACAATTAAACAAACGGGTTCAATATTAAAGGCATTCATTTCTTCATGGCTGTCTATTTTCATTATATCTAGATCATAGGCTTAGAATGTACTAGTGAAAAAATTCTATGTCTATGATCTAGATAGATACTTCAGCTGTTCTCCTGTTACCATTTGATGGCATGCCCTGCATCTGCTCTAATCTGAAATGATAGAGATAATTAGGCATACAGTCTCTACTCAAAACTTGTACCTAATAGGTCATTACCTAAACACTAGACTAGCTAAGCTCGATGTAAAAGTGTTTGTACAAAAAATAAGACACAAAACAGACTCACTTGCTTGGCGTCGAGTTTACATAGGTAATAACGACTTAGGTATAGGTATTTCAAACGTTACATAGGTAGTTTGTACAGATAGTAAAAATAAGGCATCGCCGTCATAGATCGCCGTACAGTGCTCCGTCACTCGCGCTCATTTTAGAGTTATTTACCTACAGTTTTCGCTCTTCCTGTTACATCAACTTTTTATAGTGTTTGATTACGAATTTGCATAAAGTATGACTACTGGGAGAAAGAGGATTTCACACTCTATTTATAAATATAACATTTACATTAAGAGAACCTCGTTTTCTATAGGAACTATTTCGGTTTTTAATGGGTACGCTAGCATAAGGCCAGCTCAGGTGTTATTTTATAGTCTTGTTCCATATCTCTGTTCCTATGAGAGCAATCATTATGAAATTTTGCATAGCTGAAACGATATTTATACTCTAAAATAGTGTATAAATTTTGTTGCTATAGTATAAGCCGTTTTTGAGAACGGTCGTGTGTACGCTAGCATAACGTTATGCTGGCGTACCCACAAACAATGGTCATTATTTCTTAAACCAAGGAGGCGCTATTTATTTTACTTTTGCACTAGTTATACTCTATATACACTCTATATATTAGGCATAACAACAAACGTGAATTCGGTTATGTGTACGCTACCATCACGGACACGAGATAGAAATTTTGAAAATGTAATGAATGTAAGTAACTGTTTAAAAAAAGCCAAAATATTGGAAATCCTTATTTTCTAGGAACTAAGGTTCATTTTGTCATTTGAAACAGGCTTCGTTCGTCCTTGTTCCAATTTTGCTCAATTTTAAATATGAAGTCAATAAAAAGAGATGCTTTTGAAAATATGCTATTACGAGCTAAATGAATTTTTAAGTGATACTTTTGGTGACTTATAACAAACTTTACTTTAGTAAGTACTATACTTATAAATCTGTGATAAACTTATTATTTTACCTTTACCTTTCATACCATAGGTACCTTTCGTACATATTAAAAATTGTAGAAATTATCTGGCCGTCTCCCATTGCAACACCCTAAATGTGTAGGTACATATTGTTTATTATAACTAGTCAACTATGTTGTGACAAATTTACCACAATAAGATGCAATAATTACTAAATGAAATAAAACTTAGAATAAAAAATGTCCCAACGAAACGAATCGTGTCAGCCATCGTTAAACTTCGTCAAACATCGGCGAGCGAGAAAGTTAGAAAAGAAAAGTGCGTCTCCGCTAGGAGTATAGTTTTCTATGGTCCAGGTTATCTAGTCTTAGGTAATATAATAGTACCATTATATAAATTACTACTTTGAAATATCTCATAATAATCATAAACCAACCATGATAAATATTCTAAAATCTCTCCAAGTACTTCTCTAATATCGGTATTTACTGTGTGTACTTACTATTATATCAACCTACAGTATCGAAACCTTAGAGAATCGAAACTTTATTGTCATCCCCCCATAAACTAAGAAGTATACCTACTAACATACCCCGCCCCGCCATTTGCAATGAAAAAGTGAACAAAGGAAAGAAAATTCTTATTTTTTACTTCATTTCACCAACAAAAAAAAATTGGAAGAAACACGGATAAAATTATAATGTAGGGTTCAAAACCTTTCAGATGAATCGAATAGATATAGTATTCGATTCATCGTTTTATATGCTCTAAGGATTTATCTCAGTTTTTTTAGTTTTTCAAATTGTTTCTCAAATTTTTTGGGACAATCCGTAAGGGAAACTTGCCATGGTTCTATTACGTCCATGGCAAGTTTCATCATCTAACCATTATCTAATGATGCCCTACAATACAACGGGGCAGTCCCTTAATAATAAAATAAGTCAGTTTGAATAAATTTAGAAGGATTAAACAGTTCCAGGCACTGCAAGTGTATGCAGGCTTTAGGTTTTTTGATCTGGCAGCACTGCAGACATCCACTACGCCTGCGCCGCAGACCGGAAGTGCGCAAATTGGTGGGAAAAATCAAAATTGCGGTTTCAGAAATGATTATTGACTATAATAATTAAAATAATAACTCTCAAACGATTTTGTTTAACTCTCAATCTCTCTCAAACGATTCTCAAACGAATGAAACAAAAATTATACGTCCAAGTACATTTTTGCCGAAATGGCGGCCAAGTTCACACTAAAAATTAAAATCGTTTTTACATAAAAATTATTAACTCTCAAACGATTTTAGTTTTCTCTCAAACCCTCTCAAACGATTCTCAAACGATTAGCAATATCGAAATTGTAAAAAGACAAAGTCTGGCGGCCAACTTCACAGAGGTTCGAAAAGCTTACAGTTATGGCGCCATAAAGAAGAAGTTGAAGTTGTTTGTTTACTGTTTGGTATAATAATTCATTCATCCTAGGGTCTGGTCTAGTGTGTTTAGTTTATCTATAAGCTGTTTCTTTTGGATTTTGGGGAAGTGCGTTGCAACGAAACGAATAAGCAAAACCATCTAAAAGTTAATCAGCGTATTTCTTAAATTGCATGAAAAATTAGATCATTACGTACGTTCTCTTCTCATTATATTAGTTCAACCATCGACATGGGAATGTCACGGTGTTACTCGCTTATGAAGTGCTTGCTGATAATTTTCAACATAATCTTTCTGGTAAGCATTGAATGAAAACTGGGCCTATTATTACATTTAAATCGAAGGGGCCTATCAATTTCCTTTGGTTTTTCTACATACGCTACACCGAATTGAATAAATTGTACGAAGCTAAAAGGGGAAAACAATAGAAGAAATCTTGATGAACAGAGAATTCGAACTACAAAAGTATATTTTTTATTGGAAGCTCCTCATCCTGCGGAATATTATTAATAAATGCTTAGATAAAAACAGACAAAGAAATTAAAATATTTACCGATGGAAGCAAACTAGTAGGGAAGGTGGGAGCTGCAATATAATGCTAAGGGAAAAAAAGAAGAAATCAAATCAATCAAATTCAAGCTGGAATTTATATCCATCCCTAGACCATATAAAAAATAGACCACTATTTCATCCCTTAGCTTTTGCAATCAGAAAAGAAATCAAATAAATTATAAACAAAGGAAAAGATAAGTATTAGATTATTTTGGGTTAAAGCACATGTTGGCTTAGACTGTAACGAAAGGGCAGAAGAGTTAGCAAAAGACAGCACTAAAAAAGAGAACACTAGCAGCCTATGTTAAGTATCCAGATTCATGTTAAAAACATTTAAGAAAAGAGATAAAATTGTGGTCATATAATTAAGAACGATTTAAAGTTATTCAAGTTTTTTATTTAAATCGTGTCGTACACAGAGATGTGTACCTTCTGAGAGGCAACTAGTTATATTATAAAATAGCCACATTAGTAAAGCATCTCTCAGAGGCTTAGAAATAAAGAATAAAATCGCAATTTTTTTCTCACATTTTATTTATTTTACACACAATCAAATGTTACTGAAGCTGAACAAATAATTAATAACGATTTATTAAACTGCTCAGGATTTTTTTTGTGTTTATATTTATAAAAATCACAATAATAATATGTAGCGCTGAAAGTTTAAAAAGTAATTTATAAAAAAGAAATAAGATGTTATTGATTTTATTCGCTTTAATTTTTTGTCCACTACTGGAAGAAGCAAAACAAAACCACTAAGTAGTAAGTTTATATTGTTTTGATAATTCAATAAAATAAAAGCAACATGGAGACTAATAAATAATGAAACTGGTAAATCAATGCCACGTAATAGAGAAATAAGGTTAAAAATTAATAATTCAATACTTATACATGATAAAGATATTGCCAATGCTTTTGTTGCATTCTTTACTGATATTCCAAAAGTTGTTACCCGATCTCTAAACTCTTCACCTTCAATGGCAGTTTAATCATTATAATATATAATATTATGTTAAGTTACAAAATGTAAGGAGGTCTTTATCTTTAGCCATGTAAATGCTAATTATACAGAGTGGTTTTTTGAGGGCGGTGATGGCCAAGTCCGAAACCATGAGAGTTAGGGAAAAGTTGTGAAAGGAGTCATGCCCTCGATTTATTAGATATTTATTTTTTAAAAAATATTTTACTTTCGACGGTAATGAGGCCGAATGATAAAAAAAAACAGCCCTGTATTATTGAACCAATGGAGTCTGTTGCTGATAAGGATCAATCTTTGCAAATAAATGTTTTACTAAAAATGAATGGAAATAGCAAATTTTATTTTTTTATTTTTTGACAGTAATATCGCAATACATACATCTATGAAAATCTTATGTATATGCACAAAAATAGAGATAGCATTTTGAAAAATTGTGATGTTCACAACATAAATATACATGAAATAAGAACAAACTGGACATCTCATCATATTGTAGATTACGAAATGTAGGGAAATCATTTATGGGCAATTCCGTACGCTTTTATTACAAGCTTCCATCTGACGCAAATGAGCTCCCTATTCGTAAATTTAAACAGTAGGTACATAAAAGAAATCTTATCAAAAAAGCCTTTTACTCCATAGATGATAACATCAATGATGGTAATGCTTTGCCAGATGTCGCCGTTCCGCACCAACATAGACATAGACATATCATTTACATCACTACAATTACACACAACATAAATTTACAATACTGAAATAAAAATTAAACACATTCATTAAAAATAAAGAACATTATTGCGAGTGGAAAAACTAGTGAAATAACAATATGTAGAAAAATTAATAGGAAAAGGTATAGGATTAGGTTATCAGTGTGTGCTGCAGTAGCAAATGGGCCCAGGCTCAGCATAATGCCAACTGTTATGAACAGAAGGCGCTGTTATTCTGCCTAGACCAGAACAAGAACAATCACAGGACCCTGTGATAGCAAAATATTACATAAAAAGTAAAATATGCTCACTCATTTATAATATATGAAGTGTTATGTATTAGCCTTTGAAAGAAAAACATATATGTGATGTGTATAAAAGTAAGATGTAAATAAATAAATTATGTCTAGATCGGTATGTGCGTTTGCAATATTTAATAATAACAAAACAAGATTAATATAAGTACTAAAATAATAATAATATAAAATCTAATATTTGAAGGGGGCATCGGAACCAGGCAACCCTGACTTTTGTTGACCCAAAATAACACATGTTAGCCGTTTTCTAAAAGTGAATTTGGATTTTAATAGCCGGAGGAGTGGTGGAATATTATTCCAACATTTAGTTGCCTGGTACCTAAAACTGCCCCGAAACCTAGCTGTTTTGTGTTTAGAGTAGTGGAACAAATTTTTATTTGACTTGTGCTATACTTGTTACATGACTGATCCAGTTTTGAGAACAGGTATATAGGAGTACCGAATGTCAAGACACCATGAACCAGTGTTGCCAAATGCAAAGCCCGCCGCGAGGCCATGTTTATCGTTGAGGAATTGTTTAGGTATGGTGAGACGTGTGTTCGGGGCGGGATATGATAGCAGAATCTACAGCATGCGTTTTGAATTCTTTGTATAAGGCGGCTAGTTTTGTATGTAAGACGCGGACCGTACACTAAATCCCCATAGTTAAGTTTCGATAGTATAAGAGTTTCACACACTTTTACACGAACCTCTTCCTTAAGATAATGCCTGATTTTGTAGAGCAGCTAAGTCTAAAGATTTTTTTTTGTGCCAAATTCAAAATGTGGCGCTCAAACCTAAGTGCATTATCAAATACTATTCCAAGGTTCCTGGCTTCACTCACCTGCTCTATGCTATGACCTAAAATATTTGAATCAAGGGTAACATTGGAAAAGGTATTTAGTTGCTTTTTTGTGCCAAGCACTAAGAACTTTGACTTATTAGGGTTAAGTACAAGAGCATTATTTTGAGACCATATGGCTATACGATCTAAATCCTCATTGAGTTGCTTCAATTGAACGGTCACATCACTCGCGGTCATGGGTAGATATAACTGTGTATCGTCGGCATAAAGGTGATATTTACAATGTTCTATACCCCAACAAATATCAGCGCTATATATTATAAATAAAAGGGGCCAAGGATAGACCCTTGCGGTACCCCACGGTCCAATGGTTTGTTTGGAGACTTTAATTTAGTGCCATCATCTCTACTAATCTGAACATACTGAGATCGATTACTCAAGTAGCTGTTAAACCATTTCAAGGTGTTAGTATCTGCTCTATAATATGACAGTTTAGAGAGTAGTAGCGGAATATTAAGCTAGTCAAAAGCTCTCGAGAAGTCAAGCAGGATCAAGACTGCTAGCCACAGTCTTGATCCTGCTTGACTTCTCGGTCCTGGTCAACAATAATGTTATCCACTACATCCAAAAGGGCAGTGGTTGTCCCCCTACCTTTACGAAAACCGGACTGTACATCAGGCAATATAGTGTGGCGCTCGACATAGTTACTAAGTTGATTATAAAGCACTTTTTCAAGGACCTTTGACGGAACAGGGAGAACACTGATGGGCCTTAGATCGTTTACAGCAGTTAGTTTTGGTACTTTAGAAATAGGATTTACTGAAGCAATTTTCCACAGACTAGGAAAATCTGAGGTAAGAATAGACTTATTGACGATGGCAGTTATTAGAGGCAAGGTATATGGTAAGGTTAGTAGTACCATATCCATCGAAAGACCATCAACTCCTGCAGCGCTAGATTTAATAGAGAGAAGAATTTTAGTGATATCTTGATCGTCAACGGGCTGTAAGGAAAAAACGGTATCGTTAAATTTATTAAATTCAAAATATGTTAAAGTAGAAATTGGAACAGAATTATTGCCTGGGATATTTAAGAAACGGTCATTTATTACAGTAGGGTTGTTTAAGTGGTCTGGAAGATAATTATTACCACCCGAGGTAGGGAGAACATCTTGTTTAATATTCTTCCATAATTGTTTTTCACTATGCTCATTATTTATACGATGGTTATAATAAGCGCGCGTCTCATTGTATATGCCCTTATTATCTAGTGACTTCAATTCCTTGTGATATTGTTTGTGTACCTCTAGCTTCGTTTTACGATATTTCTCATGAGCATTGCGATGGTCCATCATATCTTTAATAATAATAGATTTAATAGGTGCATGAACATCAAGTAAGTTCGTAACAATATTAGTGAAAACTTCTACCATTCCGTCAACTGAAGTCGCATCAAAGAAAGAACGCCAGTCAACATTTGAAATGTTCGTATCAAATTGCTTCCGGTCAATATTTTTAAGAGGTCTGTATATAATAGTTTTAGGATGAATCTTTTCTTTTTTAATATTAAGCATAGCAGTAATAAAGGCATGTCCAACAGACGATGTGATTTTATGAACTTTAACATTCCTAATTCGGCAGTCACCACATATTACATCAATGAGTGTTTCAGAAGTGTTTGTAAAGTGAGTTGCGGAAGGTACAAATTGAGTCATACCTGTATAACTAAGAAACTCTAAAAGTTTTTTTGACAGACTATTATTAGAATCCAGTAAATTCACATTAAAGTCTCCCAAAATGACTATGCCCTGATAACTTGAAAAATATGTAACAGAATCCGTCAAAGCATCAATAAATGTATCTATTTTAACCCAATCAGGGCGGTACGCAGTACCGATTGCAATGCGAGATCCATTCACATTGAGTGATAACCACATCTGTTCAATCTCAGCATCAGGATGCACAACCTGCCGTGCACGAATTCCACGCCTTACATAAAAACCTACGCCTTCACTTTCACCTTTCTTACGACTAAAATGTAAAGGTCTTGGGTCTTGGTCATAAATTTGTAACCGGGTATTTTCGGTGCTCGTGCTTCTTCACCTTTTTTTATAAAAGTTTCATTAATGGCTACTATGTCATTTTTAAAATTATGTATGGCCTCAGCTTTTCTATGGGTGTGGACAGGTTTGATGTCTCTATGAGACTTTTCAATCCCGTTTTCTGTCTGGCCTCCTCTGTGGCCGCGCAGTGTACCACAACGTGTTCCACAGTTTCTCCTTCCAGGAGGCAGCCACGACACAGGCTGTGGCTCCTGTCTTAAAGAGATGGTGGTTAAGCTCGCAGTGGCCTGTGATGATACCCACCATTGTTCTTAAGTCCTCGCGGCTCATCTTGAGCATCGTGTTTGTTGTTTTCCTATCTTTGAAAGGAAATATTGTTTTAGTGTGTTTGCAGTCTGTTCGTTTTCACGTACTGCACGGCGCACAAGTCTTACGACAATTGGTCTAGCACGCGGGCGCCCTGTTGCTTCGTCGTGCACTGCACCCACCCTGTCAGCGCTAACGATATCGTCCTCACTCAGTGTTACTGCCAGTTTGAGAGCAAGTGTAGTGACAACGTGGACAACCGATTCGCCTTTGGCTTCGGGAACACCCACAATGTCAACGTCGTTGACCAAAGCTTGCTGTTCAGCTTGTCTAATATGGTCTTCTAACCTGTGCACTGCATCACGAAGGTGCCCGTTTTCCGCCTGGAGGCCAACTATAACACCATTCTTCTCTGCAAGTGTAGACTTCAGACTCTGGAGCTGCGTGTCAATGGCTGAAAAAGAAATCTGAACGCCGCCGAGTACATCATTCACACTCTGCAGTTGTTTCTGAACTGCAACCGACTCTGCTACAGCTTTGGCTATTTCGCTTTTGATGAGAGACCTTAAGTTGTCCTTGTTCAGGCACCATTCTTCTTCATTTACCGGGTCTGTCGCAGTTGGTCTACGGTGAGTGACATTACAGTCATCATAACTTCCACTCGCGGGGAGCGGGGGTGCAGTAGCAGATCGTACAGGGGTATTATAGTTATCACCCTTCCGTTCCTTAGTCTTGTATTCTGGACACTTCCAGGAGTCCTTAAGTGCCTGTTTCATAGCAGCGAAGGATCGCTGCGCAATATTTGCACATTCTAAGTCATAGTAGTTCTCGCAGAAAGAGCATTTCAAGTAGTGGTCCTTAGCAGTGATACTCTTCACGCAGCCATGACAAGCCTTTTTTTTTAAATCACTCGTGTTCAAATAAAAACCAACAATAATAATTTAAAGGAAAATAATGTTAAGCTTAGTTAGTTTTATATAAATATTGACTTGTACTATCTAAATCAGAGTATATATTTAGACTGAGATAATGTATTAATGTTAAGTTTTATATAAACTTACTAGAGGTATTTTAGTGGACAAAAAATGAAAGCGAATCATATCAATAACATCTTATTTGTTAATAATGACTATGTTATGTTATTATACCTACATCTTATTATGTATTCAATTTTACTCGTCTAAGTGCTTTTTTTGGAAATAAAGTTATTGAGTTTGAGTTTGTAGCAGTCCTGTGTGAAACTATTGCGCGTGGCACAGACTCTGTAGAAGCATCGTTTAGTCATGCTAGGTATAGGGTCGTACGTAAGTCATGCTAGGTGTAGGGTCGTACGTAAGTCATGCTAGGTGTAGGGTCGTACGTAAGTCATGCTAGGTGTAGGGTCGTACGTAAGTCATGCTAGGTGTAGGGTCGTACGTAAGTCATGCTAGGTGTAGGGTCGTACGTAAGTCATACTAGGTGTAGGGTCGTACATAAGTCATACTAGGTGTAGGGTCGTACGTAAGTCATACTAGGTGTAGGGTCGTACGTAAGTCATGCTAGGTGTAGGGTCGTACGTAAGTCATGCAAGGTGTAGGGTCGTACGTAAGGCACTTCAAATAAAAAATAAAAATCACTAATTCACATAATTTTCAATTTAAGGATCACTGCTACTATTGAAACGATGACACCACCGAAGCTTAAAAAACTGTGTGGTAGTATCAACGCCCAACTCCTGGATTCCTGAATAATTATTTAGCTAATATTTGTCTACATTATGTTTACGTAATAGTATTATTATTTTATTTGCTTTGGGTGGCTTGTGTGTCACTGCAGCCATGATAGGCCTATTGTGATCGCCACTTTATACGTTCACCCCTGAAGCTGCGGCGTTCATAATTCGCCACTAACCCTTGCAGCTGCTAGGAACTGTAGGATTTTCTTCGAAGAGATGTCTCTTAGCATCTGGGCTGTGCAGATGCTTGCCCAGGTGGATGCTACGTTTTTGCATTAGCGCTCCGCACTCTCCTAGCAGATGGAGAGGCGTTTCTTCCGCCTCCTCACAGAATCTGCAGGATTGTGTGTCGCTCAGTCCCAGTTTGAACATGTGCTTGTTGAGGCGACAGTGTCCAGTTAGGGCTCTTGTCATAATGCGAAGGTTACTTCTGTTTAGCGCTAGGATTTGGTTGGTGTACCGTTTATCAAAGGCTTTTATCAGTGATTTTGAGTGACTCATGCCCGAGGAATGTTTCCAGAGCTTGGTTGATTCCTCGAAGCAGGAGTCCAGAAGGGTTCTGAGAGCCAGACTTTTAGGTATGCCGCAGAACGGCTCAGGGCCTAGCTGAGTCCCCTTGGCCCCGGAGCGCGCGAGTTCGTCGGCACTCGGCACACTCGTTGCCATTGATTCCCGCGTGTCCCGGTACCCATCTTAGGATGACTCTGTTGTTTGAGCCCAGAGCGTTAAGGCGTGACACACAGTTCTCGACTAACTTGGACGTGATAACCTTCGAATCCAACGCTAGGAGGGCCGCCTGGCTGTCAGAGTTAATGATAATAGTTTGGTTGGTGTAGCGCTTTTCCAAATTTATATCCGCGCATTCTAGAATGGCGAATACTTCTGCTTGGAAGACAGAGGCGTAATTACCTAGGTTAATGCTTTTGCCGTACCTGGGTCGCTCTCCGTACACTCCGCATCCTACATCCAGTCCCATTTTGGAACCATCCGTGTACCAGTTAAGGCACCCGTCTTTGCAGAGTAGCTGTCTATTTAGCCAGTCTACTCTGGAAGGAAGTTCCACTGTGAAGTGCTTTTCAAACACATGTCGTGGAAGCATGACATCAGTTGTCATGCTCAAAATGTAAAATTCCAGAGTTGAGTCTTGCAAAGATCTCAGTTTCTGGGAGAGCCAGGTCCTTCTGCCCAGACAAGTGGCCCTATACATGCTGGTCTTTGCCTGCCTTGTGGATATGTAAATGGAGCGGAGGTAGTCCCAGCAGTGCATTTAGTGGTAGTCCAGGGGAGGTGGACATTGCTCCCGTAGCCATAAGGCAGGCAGTCCTTTGTAGACTGTTAAGTTTGTTAATTGCAGTCGACTGGAAGGCTTTGTCGTACCATACCATTGAGGCGTAGGTGATTATCGGCCTCACAATGGCAGTGTACAGCCATAGGGCAATCCTGGGGTTGACGCCCCAGTTGGTGCCCATTAGTCTGCCGCTGGCTCCTAGTGCCATCTTCGCTTTTTGCAAGACGTTGGCTAGGTGTATATTCCACGTCAGTTTTTGGTCGATGGTAACGCCCAAGTATTTTACTTCTGTGGAAAAGGTTATGACTTTACCGTTTAGGTTGGGTTTCGTAAGCTTGTCTAGCTTTCGTTTATTGGTAAACGGTATAATCACAGTTTTGTCAGCGTTGACTGAGAGTTGACTGTTGCTGCACCAGTCGCTGACAGCGTTGAGAGCTCGCTGCGTGATGTAAGATATGGTGGATTGGCAGAATCCTCGTACGACGATCACAAGGTCATCTGCATAGCCTTGCGCATCGATATTAAGGTCTGCCAGTCTGCCTGCACAGGAGCTGGTCCACGGCTAGGGTCCATAGGATAGGCGATAGTAATCCGCCTTGGGGACAGCCCCTAGCCGTGGATATCTCAATAGTTGATTGGTGAAGGGCTAGTTTTGCTCCCCTGTGTGTGAGCATGTTCTCTACCCATCTGGTGGTGGTCTGGTCGACATTCTTGTTTGTCAACCCGTTTACCAGCAGTGAGATAGGGGAGTTATCAAAGGCGCCTTCAATGTCAAGAAAAGCACAGAGTGCGATTTCCTTGTCCTCCATTGCCTTCTCCACTTTGTCGATCAGGCTACTTAGCGCCGTCTCCGTGGATTTGCCCTTGCAATAGGCATGTTGGCTATGGTGGATGGGAGATGCGACTAGTGCCACATCCCTAATATGTCTGTCTACCACCTTCTCCATGGTCTTGAGAAGAAAAGAGGAAAGGCATATTGGTCTGAAGGACTTTGGCTGGCTGTAGTCCTTCTTTCCTGCCTTTGGTATAAAGACAACTTTGACATTAGTCCATGGTTCTGTTCTGGCACCGATTCCCAGGCGAGGCTCGCCCTGAAGATTTTTACCAGATACGGAGTGAGGACGTCGATTCCCTGCTGTAGAAAAACCGGGAGTATTCCATCCTCGCCGCATGCTTTGTTCTTCCTAAAAGAGTTGACGGCCCACCTTACCTGATTCGGTCTTATAATCTTGGCCGCCCTGTTTCAGTCCTCGTTCCGAGGCTTGTAGGAGTTGGTCGAAGCCGGTTGGTGCAAGTTTTTCTCACACGACCCAGGGAAGTGGGTCGAAGCCAGCAACTCTAAGGTTTCCCTTTCGTTGGTTGTGAAAGTGTTGTCTCCTTTTTTAAGGAGACCTATTTGATTAGTATTAGCTTTGGAGAGGAGTTTATGAAGTCTGGCACTTTGAAGCAGACTTTTGATTTCCTCGCAGAGCTTCCTCCAAGATGCCCTCTTAGCCTTCCTAATCTCTATGTTGTATTCCGTTAAGGCTTTATAGTAGGTATCCCAAACGCGAGTCCTTTTAGCCTTGTTGAAAAGTTTCCTGGTTTTACCTCTTAGCTTGCTTAGCGTAGAGTTCCTCCATGTGACTTGTCGCTTTGTGGTCTTGGACTTTAATGGGCAGCTCTCCTCATAGGCCATACAAATTCCTTTAGAGAGGACATCCGCTGCTATCTCAAGACTGTCGCGGGTTTTAATACTTTTAGGGCAATCTTCGAGCATTTGCCTTAGTTTGTCGTTAAAGACATCCCAGGCAGTTGCCCTAGGGTCCCTGTAAGTTGTGATTTGAGAGTCCAGGGAAGCCTTTATCTCAAAGTAGATGTGTTTGTGGTCGGACATGGAGTTCTCGCTGCTCACATGCTAGTCATTGATATGCCTGGCAAGGTTGTTAGTAGCGAAAGTTATGTCCAGAACCTCTTGTCTAACTCGCGTTACAAAGGTCGGTTCGCGTCCTTTATTGAGAGTGGTTAGATTGTTAGCTAAAAGAAAATCAAAAAGTAACTCACCTCTAGCGTTGACGTCCGTGCTGCCCCATGCTGAATGGTGTGCGTTGGCGTCGCATCCAACGAGGAGTTCGGCGTTGTTCTGGGCGGCGTAGTCGACCACCCTCGCCAAGTCACCCGTTGGGTTGTCTCTCTCTCCAGGTAAGTAGGCAGAGCACACAATTACCCTCGCCCCACTCCACCCTTTGAGATCGACAAAAGCAGCCACCAGGTCGTCGTTACATACCTCTGTTATAGGCAAAAAGTTTACATAGTTATTGAAAATTATGCATGTTCTGGGCCTTGTGCCATTACTATTTACCAATATCTTACCGGCAGTGTCAAGTCCCAGAACCTGAGTATTGGCTACCCAAGGCTCCTGGATCAAGGCGAGGCTAGCTTGTCCTTCAGACAGGCAACACTCCATTACCGCAGACGCTGCCGCAGCATGGTGGAGGTTGGCCTGGAGGATCCTCGCCGTCCCCGCCTGGGTAGCCTTTATAGGTTTCCCCGCTGGTAACGAGGCTTAGACCTAACTAGTTTGGGGCGCGCTCCGCGTCCTCGACTAGCTTCGGTCGGCCTGTCACTCCTTGCACCTCCTCGGGGGCACCCATGGCCTTGTCTCAGTGGCCCGGCCCTTCTCTGGGGCGTTACATTGGAGGGCCCTGCCACGACAGGTCGCGGCCCAGGTACTTCTGTGCTTCGCCCAGATATGCCCGTTCCACTGGACGTGGATGGCTGCGGACCACTATCGCCCCGTCTTCGTGGACCGGACCTACCCAAGGGCGTTACATTGGAGGGCCTTACCACAACAGGTTGCGGCGTTGGTCCTCCTGTGCTTCGCCCCGAGGAGCCCATTCCACTCGACGTAGACGGCTTTGGGCCTTTTTCAGCCATTGGCGGAGCCTTTGGATCAGAGCCGCCTTTGATCTTAAAGGCTATCTTTTTAAAGCCTAAGGCGGCTTGAAAATTTGCGGCTTTAAGGGTCTCCACAGACAGGTCATCCAAGGAGAAGGTTACAACGTACCCATTCCCCTCAGATCTGGTGTAGAGAACCTTCCAAAGGTCAGCGTGAAGCCCCTCATTTTATGTCTTCAGTAGTTGGACGGCCTCGTCAACCGACGCCGCCTCAATACTGGGCACGAACGTGACCGCAACCACAGGCTTAGGCAACTCGCTCTCGGGAATGACCGAGAGTTCTGCCCCGGCTCATGGCTTGATCTTCGGGACCTCATTAACGAGCCAGTCCTGGCTCTCCTGGTTTTCGCACGTAACCAGTATCCACCCAGGTTTATGTGTGAAGCTGGAGAACCTAGGCCCTTTTCCGCTATTGCCGATTTTAAGAATCGCCAGAGTCAGGGAACGATGGACCTGCTTCATTTGGTCGTCGCTCATGGAGGCGTTGTTGCGAATTCCCACTCGCTTCGCCTCCGCGACCTGCTTGAAGCTAGGTCTGACCTCTGACTCCTGGGAGATCTGGAGCTTGAGGGCCTTTTTAGGGTTCTCCTTGGGCGATTCATCCTCCTTTTCCTTTTCACCATCTTTGGATCGGGGGGAGCGTTCAGCATTGGGATTTGGCTCCAAGGCTTTGCCGCCAGTGTTCGTGCCTCTGCGAAGCATACATTGGCGGCCATTAGCCTTCGAAGCCGCTTCCGGGCTGCTCCGCTCAGCTTCCGAGTGCGCTTGCCCGGAGACGTTTCCGTGACAGGAGCCGCAGCTACGGAGAGACCGCCGACCTCTGTTGGGTCATCTGCCAAGCAAGGCACTGTATGCATAGGCTCCGGAGAGGCCAGTAGGGCCTCCTCCAGCCTATTGCTGGTTTCTCCCGAAAGGGGAGAAGATGGTTCTCCAGAAGGAGAAGAAGATTTGTTAGGTATATTTGAACAATCCATACAAATCCCACGAGTAGCAAGGGAAATAAAACTACCCGCCAGCAGAGCCCCGCATGCCCACGGGTGGGCTGAATACTACTCCGATTCGCCCTGGTTTCGGAGAGACACCGTTAGCAACTGAACAACCTTCAGCCATTCATCCCTCGGCACGGTACGATTAACACCTTAGATTGGGGTTTTTGTCGGATTATTGGCCGCCGCTAACAATATCCCCCGAAGGGAGAAATTATTAGCGGTGGGAACCGGGGTGCACCGGCCCGCCACCTACTACCGTTCCCCATGGACTAATCCCCAAGGACAAGTAGTACGGGCTCACGAGGAGGTTATCCGACTACGCCACCCCAAAATATAAATAAGTAATAGTAATAGGGTGATGAGAATGAACAGTTGTCGGACAGAGTGAGTATACGTCAGCAGTATTAAATTATATGAAGCAAAAAAACGTCAAGTGCGAGTTAGACTCGCGCATCAAGGGTTCCGTACAAACTTCTACTCTTCAGCAAAGAAATCAACCCAGACGAATAGTGCACAATAATTTACTGATTTGATAACTATTATGATTTATGACGTAACTTATTTAGTCCCGAGACTAGCGAGGGCACCAATAGTTCGAGGGTTACGTCCAACCCTAGGGTAACAATAACAATGTACTATTTTCTATGAATAAACTACAAATTTACGGTTTTCAGATTTTTTTCCTTTACCTGTGCTATATGACATTGCTTCTTGCCAAATTTCATGGTTCTATTCTAAGGTCAACGGGAAGTACCCTATAGGTTTTGTGTGAATGTGATTACCTTGAAAAATAAAATAAAAAATACACAGACAAACAGCTGAAACTTTTGATTGCGTTGACTTAGAAGTTTGATTTATATCGCGGCTCCAAGAGGTTACGTGACGAGCCTGCGTATATGATGTGAATATCAACTCGATAACTCCACGCGTTTCTGAGAAAAGAGCGTTGACAGACGGACAGATGGATAGACAGACAACAAAGTGATCCTATAAGTTTTCCTTTTTCCCTTTTGAGTTACGGAACTCTAAAAATCGACCATTTATATTCCGTTAGGTAGTCGCGGCTGAAGTACGCGGCGGAGATGTGGTACGGGTACGGGTACGGTACGGATCTGAGCGTGTTTGCAGAGATGAGAGTAATTGTAGGAGTAAGCATGTACCTATGTGTGGTGTGGTGCAGGTGGTCGGAGTGGGCTGCGGCGGTTTCGCGCTGTGGGCGCTGTACGACGGTCGCGCGTCGGCCGAGCCGGCCGGGCGAGCCGGTCTGTGCGCGCTGGCGGGCTGGGCCGCCGCGCTGCTGGCTGGCGCGCTGCTGGCGTTGGTCGGCGCCGCGCGCTCCTCCGCCTCGCTGCTGGCCGCCGCCTTCGCTCTGCTTGCCCTCAGGTACTTCATTATGAACGTTCTTAATACTTTTTTGAATAAGTTGTTATCCCCTAACAATACAAGTATTATACAAGTATCACATATTATTATGATTTCTCCTAAAGGTACCTACTCGTAGTTATGTAAATTTACTGTTTATTTTTTATTTTTTATTGTAACTAATAGACACTTTTTTCTAGTTTGTTTCATTTATAAAAAATGTTGCATCTGAATTGTAACATTTGTAAGTAATCCATTTACAGTTGCCTGTTAGCTATTTGCCGAGAGGTAGAGATCCCTCGCGTCTATTCATTTACAGTTGCCTGTTAGCTATTTGCCGAGAGGTAGAGATCCCTCGCGTCTATTCATTTACAGTTGCCTGTTAGCTATTTGCCGAGAGGTAGAGATCCCTCGCGTCTATTCATTTACAGTTGCCTGTTAGCTATTTGCCGAGAGGTAGAGATCCCTCGCGTCTATTCATTTACAGTTGCCTGTTAGCTATTTGCCGAGAGGTAGAGATCCCTCGCGTCTATTCATTTACAGTTGCCTGTTAGCTATTTGCCGAGAGGTAGAGATCCCTCGCGTCTATTCATTTACAGTTGCCTGTTAGCTATTTGCCGAGAGGTAGAGATCCCTCGCGTCTATTCATTTACAGTTGCCTGTTAGCTATTTGCCGAGAGGTAGAGATCCCTCGCGTCTATTCCACAAGTTTTTCTAAACTTAGTTAGAGCGAGGTGATGAACCAAATGGTGAATTAGGTCTTATAAGCACGACATTGTACAAACTATGTTATATTATGTAAGACCTACAAAAACAAAAGATTTTTATTATTATTAAAAAAAGAAGTATCATCAGAAAATAATACAATCTCGTGATTATTCTTTACAAGACCAGGCAGGCTTCCTGGCCATGGCGGCCAAGGTAACGGCGGGGCAGGCGGTGCTAGGAATCACCGGGCTACCTCAGGCTGCCACCGAGAACTGATCCTGGCAACGTACAATGGACTGTGTGCGTTACCCCAGCAGAAAAGTATCTTCTAGAATGAAGTGAGTTACATAAATAATTAGTGCGTTTCAAGCTGTGAATGTGCGTCAGAAAAAAAAATTGTGCATGTTCCCGTTTTGGAATAAAACGCAAAATACGTTTTCTGCTGGGGTAACGTTCTTCCAGCAGGAAGATTCTAAACGAATGGCCCAAGACAAATTTAACTTATATGGGCAGATAGCTTATATTTGTGTATAAATGTGCGTCTGAAGCCTTTTCCGTGAAGAACTATGACTTTCAGATTGCACGTAAATTTTACCAAAAGTAGTCGACAGAGGGCACTTATTTTTTACGTAGACTTATGCAAAGTTTATCTTTTGTAGAACAGATAAACTTCTTTTGTTTTGGTTGCTGGCACAATCACATGGTACTAATTGTATTACTAACTAACATTTGCCTGCGGCTTTGCTATCGTTGTAGGTACTTAAATAATTCTCTATCTTGGCGACGCATAACGGCGAAACTACATACTGAATGAATTCAAATAAAACTTGCAGGGGCGCACCGTGAGTTTGTGGGGCTCAGGTTTATATTACTTAGGGGTCTAGCAGGCGCGGTCGCAGCCAAAGGCTTAGCAGAGGTCAGTATTCGGTTTTTAGTGACCAATCGGGTTATAATTTAAGAGTGTTCATCAGTCGATACTGTCGATAGTCAAGAATAAAATAAGACAGGAGTGTTAACGGCGGAGCAAACCGCGATTTTTAGTTATTTTTTGGGTTTAAAGACGCACCGACAAATAAGGAAGAACGGTGTCTAGGTACTTATACAGGGTGTCTCGAAATTCCGAGGCAAGCCGAAAACAGAAAATAGTTGTTTTAATTATTTTCAATAGTTTAACTTTGACTCTTCAAACCGAAAAAAACCACCGCGATATCACCATATCAGTTATCGTTGATTTCAAAAAAGTATAATTAGTAAGTAATACGTTTTACCTTCACACATTAACATTATATTAATATAAGAGAAAATGCAATATCTAGTTACAATAACATTTATTTATACCTACCATTAGTATCGTTACAGTTTTGGGAGAATAACCAAGAACTAATAATTTTCTGTTGAAACTTTACCATCCTTTTTAACCCCTGAGAGGCAAATTTTTCAAAATTAGATTAACCTATGTGTTATTCTAGAATGTAAACTATCTACGTACCACATTCCATCAAAATAAGATAAGTATAGTTCCGGAGATATATGGTAATAGGCTTGTTCTTGCTCGTTGCTCGGTCAGTAAAGGGATCGCTCCGTACTAGTACATTCGTAATAATGAACTAGTTTGGACTTCTAGTACTTCTAGTACTTCTAGTACTTCTAGTACTTCTAGTACTTCTAGTACCTCGCTCGCCAACATTTTTGAGTCCACAAATCACCTGTCTTATTGTACCTAACCTAAATAAATTCACATCTATTGTTGCTAATATTATAGTCTAGTCAAATTTGCTGTGAAATGTTCGTAAACAAAACGCCTGTCCATAACCTAAAATTCAAAGTCAAAGTCAATAACTTTATTTCTTTAGGCTTACAAAATAAGCACTTAGACGTAGTGCTGTGATAGCACTACGAACTTGATTGGCTATCTGGCGCTTATATACAATGTGTCTGGTTACCGGTGTCGGAGACTTGGGGGGGTGAAATATACAATGTGTCTGGTTACCGGTGTCGGAGACTTGGGGGGGTGAAATATACAATGTGTCTGGTTACCGGTGTCGGAGACTTGGGGGGTGAAATATACAATGTGTCTGGTTACCGGTGTCGGAGACTTTGGTGGGTGAAATATACAATGTGTCTGGTTACCGGTGTCGGAGACTTGGGGGGGTGAAATATACAATGTGTCTGGTTACCGGTGTCGGAGACTTGGGGGGGTGAAATATACAATGTGTCTGGTTACCGGTGTCGGAGACTTTGGTGGGTGAAATATACAATGTGTCTGGTTACCGGTGTCGGAGACTTGGGGGGGTGAAATATACAATGTGTCTGGTTACCGGTGTCGGAGACTTGGGGGGGTGAAATATACAATGTGTCTGGTTACCGGTGTCGGAGACTTTGGTGGGTGAAATATACAATGTGTCTGGTTACCGGTGTCGGAGACTTTGGTGGGTGAAATATACAATGTGTCTGGTTACCGGTGTCGGAGACTTTGGTGGGTGAAATATACAATGTGTCTGGTTACCGGTGTCGGAGACTTTGGTGGGTGAAATATACAATGTGTCTGGTTACCGGTGTCGGAGACTTTGGTGGGTGAAATATACAATGTGTCTGGTTACCGGTGTCGGAGACTTTGGTGGGTGAAATATACAATGTGTCTGGTTACCGGTGTCGGAGACTTTGGTGGGTGAAATATACAATGTGTCTGGTTACCGGTGTCGGAGACTTTGGTGGGTGAAATATACAATGTGTCTGGTTACCGGTGTCGGAGACTTTGGTGGGTGAAATATACAATGTGTCTGGTTACCGGTGTCGGAGACTTTGGTGGGTGAAATATACAATGTGTCTGGTTACCGGTGTCGGAGACTTTGGTGGGTGAAATATACAATGTGTCTGGTTACCGGTGTCGGAGACTTTGGTGGGTGAAATATACAATGTGTCTGGTTACCGGTGTCGGAGACTTTGGTGGGTGAAATATACAATGTGTCTGGTTACCGGTGTCGGAGACTTTGGTGGGTGAAATATACAATGTGTCTGGTTACCGGTGTCGGAGACTTTGGTGGGTGAAATATACAATGTGTCTGGTTACCGGTGTCGGAGACTTTGGTGGGTGAAATATACAATGTGTCTGGTTACCGGTGTCGGAGACTTTGGTGGGTGAAATATACAATGTGTCTGGTTACCGGTGTCGGAGACTTTGGTGGGTGAAATATACAATGTGTCTGGTTACCGGTGTCGGAGACTTTGGTGGGTGAAATATACAATGTGTCTGGTTACCGGTGTCGGAGACTTTGGTGGGTGAAATATACAATGTGTCTGGTTACCGGTGTCGGAGACTTTGGTGGGTGAAATATACAATGTGTCTGGTTACCGGTGTCGGAGACTTTGGTGGGTGAAATATACAATGTGTCTGGTTACCGGTGTCGGAGACTTTGGTGGGTGAAATATACAATGTGTCTGGTTACCGGTGTCGGAGACTTTGGTGGGTGAAATATACAATGTGTCTGGTTACCGGTGTCGGAGACTTTGGTGGGTGAAATATACAATGTGTCTGGTTACCGGTGTCGGAGACTTTGGTGGGTGAAATATACAATGTGTCTGGTTACCGGTGTCGGAGACTTTGGTGGGTGAAATATACAATGTGTCTGGTTACCGGTGTCGGAGACTTTGGTGGGTGAAATATACAATGTGTCTGGTTACCGGTGTCGGAGACTTTGGTGGGTGAAATATACAATGTGTCTGGTTACCGGTGTCGGAGACTTTGGTGGGTGAAATATACAATGTGTCTGGTTACCGGTGTCGGAGACTTTGGTGGGTGAAATATACAATGTGTCTGGTTACCGGTGTCGGAGACTTTGGTGGGTGAAATATACAATGTGTCTGGTTACCGGTGTCGGAGACTTTGGTGGGTGAAATATACAATGTGTCTGGTTACCGGTGTCGGAGACTTTGGTGGGTGAAATATACAATGTGTCTGGTTACCGGTGTCGGAGACTTTGGTGGGTGAAATATACAATGTGTCTGGTTACCGGTGTCGGAGACTTTGGTGGGTGAAATATACAATGTGTCTGGTTACCGGTGTCGGAGACTTTGGTGGGTGAAATATACAATGTGTCTGGTTACCGGTGTCGGAGACTTTGGTGGGTGAAATATACAATGTGTCTGGTTACCGGTGTCGGAGACTTTGGTGGGTGAAATATACAATGTGTCTGGTTACCGGTGTCGGAGACTTTGGTGGGTGAAATATACAATGTGTCTGGTTACCGGTGTCGGAGACTTTGGTGGGTGAAATATACAATGTGTCTGGTTACCGGTGTCGGAGACTTTGGTGGGTGAAATATACAATGTGTCTGGTTACCGGTGTCGGAGACTTTGGTGGGTGAAATATACAATGTGTCTGGTTACCGGTGTCGGAGACTTTGGTGGGTGAAATATACAATGTGTCTGGTTACCGGTGTCGGAGACTTTGGTGGGTGAAATATACAATGTGTCTGGTTACCGGTGTCGGAGACTTGGGGGGGTGAAATATACAATGTGTCTGGTTACCGGTGTCGGAGACTTGGGGGGGTGAAATATACAATGTGTCTGGTTACCGGTGTCGGAGACTTGGGGGGGTGAAATATACAATGTGTCTGGTTACCGGTGTCGGAGACTTGGGGGGGTGAAATATACAATGTGTCTGGTTACCGGTGTCGGAGACTTTGGTGAAATGCGGTAAATTTTATCAACAAATCACTATCCTTTTGTTTCGATGTAAGATGTGAGACTTATTTTGAAACACACATTCTGTACTTATCATTCAGAAACAAAAATAAAGTAGCTTAACAGTTTAGATTTTATGAAAAAGTTAATTACTTTAAAAAAAATTATAAAAAATATTTTTTTTTTTGTTTTTTTAATTTTTTTTCCTCTATTAAAAATAGAAATTGCAACAATATTATGATTATTTTATTGTCTACATTATAGGATTTAGGCTATCAAATGAGTCCTCTAACGTCTTCATAGGACCCCTACATGGGTAGCTATAGCTTAATCAGTACAGTACAAGCACTCGTGCTTCGAGACAAAAGAAAACAAAATGGCTGCCATTTTATCATGGAGAGAAAAAAAATAGGGATAGTGATTTGTCGATAAAATTTACCGTATTTCACTGCTTCACTAGCACTATACATTTCATCCGGTGGTGGTGCACTGGTGGGCATCGGCGGCGCGGAAGTATCTGGTGACTCACGTTGATGGTAACTTCCGCGTCGACGCCGAGGTCTTTTTCGGTGGCGGCTCGGGCGGTGGTGACGCCGCTTT
Organism: Eupithecia vulgata; assembly: GCA_946478455.1. Taxonomy (NCBI): domain Eukaryota; kingdom Metazoa; phylum Arthropoda; class Insecta; order Lepidoptera; family Geometridae; genus Eupithecia; species Eupithecia vulgata. The sequence continues at coordinate 273,831 of OX297869.1, read as the reverse complement.
AGCGACCCTCGCCGCAGGCAGCGCTCCGAAGCACATCTCCGTTACGATGATAATGATGATGATAGCACTCTGATGAATAGTTTGAGTGCAAGAAAGATATCGGACACCGTCGATATGCCTTCGACGGCGCCTGGCTGTCTGATTCACGTCACGCTCACGCCGTCTGGCCAGGGCGTCAAAATGCTGTGCAAGCAAAAGTTTGATGTAGTAAGTACCTACTCTACTAAGTTCTTGCTTCTTGTTAATAGTGACTTGCTTGCTGGTCGGTACTTCGGTAGTGTTTCTGATATGCTTTTGGTTGTTGAACTAGATAGGTAAGGCATTCGTTTCTCTCGGAATGCCATGTTCCGTTGGTTCCTTGTCCTGGTTAATCGGTAGGAGGGAATGGTAAACAATTGACCGTTTAGTGACCTTATTCATTGCTTTTGTGTGACGACGGCATTCTTGCAGCTGTAGGTATGGTTGGTGACTTAGCCTTCTGCATTCTTGCAGCTGTAGGTATGGTTGGTGACTTAGCCTTCTGCATTCTTGCAGCTGTAGGTAAGGTATGGTTGGTGACTTAGCCTTCTGCATTCTTGCAGCTGTAGGTATGGTTGGTGACTTAGCCTTCTGCATTCTTGCAGCTGTAGGTAAGGTATGGTTGGTGACTTAGCCTTCTGCATTCTTGCAGCTGTAGGTATGGTTGGTGACTTAGCCTTCTGCATTCTTGCAGCTGTAGGTATGGTTGGTGACTTAGCCTTCTGCATTCTTGCAGCTGTAGGTAAGGTATGGTTGGTGACTTAGCCTTCTGCATTCTTGCAGCTGTAGGTATGGTTGGTGACTTAGCCTTCTGCATTCTTGCAGCTGTAGGTATGGTTGGTGACTTAGCCTTCTGCATTCTTGCAGCTGTAGGTATGGTTGGTGACTTAGCCTTCTGCATTCTTGCAGCTGTAGGTATGGTTGGTGACTTAGCCTTCTGCATTCTTGCAGCTGTAGGTAAGGTATGGTTGGTGACTTAGCCTTCTGCAATTCAGCACTCTTAAAGTGCATGCAATGATAATAGTTGAGCTAAATTTGTTTAATAAATTCGGTATGTTGACATTTTTGAACGGCGTTATTTATTAATAACAAGCAAGGCCCTGTTAATAGTGGTTTTGTGGTTGGTTTGCTTTTCTTTGTTGGTTATAGGTTTGGCCTGGGTTACTGTGTCGTGTGGTAGACAGCACTCGGGATTATGGTTCAACTTATGGGTTACTGTGTCGTGTGGTAGACAGCACTCGGGATTATGGTTCAACTTATGGGTTACTGTGTCGTGTGGTAGACAGCACTCGGGATTATGGTTCAACTTATGGGTTACTGTGTCGTGTGGTAGACAGCACTCGGGATTATGGTTCAACTTATGGGTTACTGTGTCGTGTGGTAGACAGCACTCGGGATTATGGTTCAACTTATGGGTTACTGTGTCGTGTGGTAGACAGCACTCGGGATTATGGTTCAACTTATGGGTTACTGTGTCGTGTGGTAGACAGCACTCGGGATTATGGTTCAACTTATGGGTTACTGTGTCGTGTGGTAGACAGCACTCGGGATTATGGTTCAACTTATGGGTTACTGTGTCGTGTGGTAGACAGCACTCGGGATTATGGTTCAACTTATGGGTTACTGTGTCGTGTGGTAGACAGCACTCGGGATTATGGTTCAACTTATGGGTTACTGTGTCGTGTGGTAGACAGCACTCGGGATTATGGTTCAACTTATGGGTTACTGTGTCGTGTGGTAGACAGCACTCGGGTTTATGGTTCAACTTATGGGTTACTGTGTCGTGTGGTAGACAGCACTCGGGATTATGGTTCAACTTATGGGTTACTGTGTCGTGTGGTAGACAGCACTCGGGATTATGGTTCAACTTATGGGTTACTGTGTCGTGTGGTAGACAGCACTCGGGATTATGGTTCAACTTATGGGTTACTGTGTCGTGTGGTAGACAGCACTCGGGATTATGGTTCAACTTATGGGTTACTGTGTCGTGTGGTAGACAGCACTCGGGATTATGGTTCAACTTATGGGTTACTGTGTCGTGTGGTAGACAGCACTCGGGATTATGGTTCAACTTATGGGTTACTGTGTCGTGTGGTAGACAGCACTCGGGATTATGGTTCAACTTATGGGTTACTGTGTCGTGTGGTAGACAGCACTCGGGATTATGGTTCAACTTATGGGTTACTGTGTCGTGTGGTAGACAGCACTCGGGATTATGGTTCAACTTATGGGTTACTGTGTCGTGTGGTAGACAGCACTCGGGATTATGGTTCAACTTATGGGTTACTGTGTCGTGTGGTAGACAGCACTCGGGATTATGGTTCAACTTATGGGTTACTGTGTCGTGTGGTAGACAGCACTCGGGATTATGGTTCAACTTATGGGTTACTGTGTCGTGTGGTAGACAGCACTCGGGATTATGGTTCAACTTATGGGTTACTGTGTCGTGTGGTAGACAGCACTCGGGATTATGGTTCAACTTATGGGTTACTGTGTCGTGTGGTAGACAGCACTCGGGTTTATGGTTCAACTTATGGGTTACTGTGTCGTGTGGTAGTAGTGGTTTTTACCAGCGTATAGACTTCGTCATTCTCCGAGACCGCGTGGTGGGAGGAAGCGTGGAGGAGGTGTAGGGTTCTACATAAAGCGGGGTATAAATGCACGTACTTGGCCTCACCCAGTAGATCCAAACCACTCACTGATAGAGCAGATGTGGATTACTTTTACATGCATTGGGAAAAAACTGGTAATCGGAACGGCATATCGACCCCCATGGATGGAAGTAGATACGTTTTTTGATGCCCTGACAGATAGCATAAATGCTCTTCCTATTAATGACCATATAATTTTATTAGGCGATTTTAACGAAATAAGAGTAAAATCAAAGTTTGATTTATTTCTTGATTGTCTCGGTTTAACTCAATTGGTGACTTCACCTACACATTTTACAGAAACGTCAGAATCCCTTATAGGTGTGGTATGCACAGATTTGCAAGCTAGGAATATAACTCTAGATCATGTTGGCAGGCTCTATGGACATTGTCTTATAGTATGTGAATTCAATATAAAACGTGTAAAATCTATCCCTAAAACATTAACTTATAGACCAATAAAGAGTATCGTGATGGAAGATTTTGAAAAAGACATGCGTTCCATAGAATGGGATGCGTTTATGAAACTTGATGACGTCAATGATTTAGTTGAAACCTTTACCAACACGGTTGTTTCTTTATTTGACTTGCACGCACCCTTAAAATCTATAACCATAAAAAAACCCTCTTACCCGTGGATCACAGATACTATAAAACAAATGATGCGAGTTCGAGACGAGGCTCTATCGGATTATCACAAAGTTAAAACATCAAATAAAAAGGAATACTATAAAAGTCTAAAATCAATTGTTAATCAGGCACTCTTCTTTGAAAAAAAAGTATATTTTAAATTCAACATAAATAATAAAATAAATAATCCTAAACAACTTTGGAAAAACATCAAAAGTACGTTTTTACCTGACAATAATAAGGAGCTTCCTCTTTGCTTTCAAGACCCTAATGCAATAAATAATCAATTTTTAAATATACCTGATACAATAAATATAACCATTTCACAACTCACTTATTTTGAATTCAATAATTATAATGATGCTTTGTTTAGTTTACAACCTGTGTGTATAAATACAATACTAAAGATTGTTAAAAGTTTAAAATCAAATGCCGTAGGCAGCGACTTGATCAGTTTGGACATGCTCATTATGACGCTTCCTGGCGCTTTGGCAACCATTCAACATGTTGTGAACACCTCCATATCTACATCCACTTTCCCTAACATATGGAAATTGGCGATAGTTCAACCTCTACCTAAAATTTCGAATCCGATAGAACTTAAAGACCTTCGCCCCATAAGTGTCTTGCCGTGCATTTCAAAAATTCTGGAGAAGGCAGTTAGCTTCCAGTTGACTGACTATCTTGAAAGCAATCAAATTCTTCCGGACGTACAATCTGGTTTCAGGAAAGGTCGTAGTACGGTCACTGCTCTTCTAGATGTGACGGATAATATTCTAGTCGCACAAGATAAGGGGATGGTCACATTGTTAGTGCTTCTAGACTTTTCTAGAGCCTTTGACTCTATCAATATCGATCTCCTTATTTCAAAGCTCAGCTATTATGGTTTTGATCAGAAAACTCGGAAATGGTTCACTAGCTATCTCTGCAATCGTTCTCAGCACGTAAAAATAACACGCAGTGACGGTACGGCTCACGTTTCAGAGACAGTCGGAGTAAATAGAGGCGTGCCGCAAGGCTCTATCTTAGGACCAACAATTTTTGCACTGTACTCTGCTGACATAGAGTCCCACGTCAAATACTGCCGATACCATATATATGCAGAAGACATACAAGTATATATCTCGTGCTTTCCAGCCGAAATAGATAGCGCAATCTATAAGCTCAATTCTGATCTTGTAAGTATTGCTCTATGGGCAAAAAACAACTGTCTTTTACTAAACCCAAATAAGACTAAGTACTTAGTGTTAGGAAGCCCACGTCAACTAGCTAAAGCTTGTCCCAGCGCAAGTGCAAGTGTTATGCTTATGGATAAGCCAATTGAGAGAGTTTATAGAGCGCGTAATCTAGGTCTGCTAATGGACTGCAACCTGCGCTTTGAAGAACACATAGCTGACTTAGTTAAATCCTGTTTTTATAAATTAAAAGTTATTTATAGGATGAGGCCATACCTAACGGAAGAATTACGTATCCAACTAGTAGAGTCGCTTATTCTATCAAAGTTAAATTACACGGACATAGTCTTTGGTCCACGATTTTTACAAAAAACGGCCAAATTAATACAAAGAGTTCAAAACTCGTGTGCCAGGTTTTGTTTTAACATTCCGCATAGAGGTCATGTTTCGAGCTTCCTGAATGAAAGTTCACTTCTCAAAATGAGACACAGGCGAAAACTTCATTTAGCTTGTCTTATGTTTGGAATAATGAAGCACAATGCCCCTATCTATTTACACGCTAAGTTTGATGAAGCCTCTAGTTTGAGATCCTGCGAACGTCGCCAGCTTTCAATGCAGCTCTTAACCCAGTATCATAAGACAATGGCCTTTATAGGGAGCTTCCGCTATGCTGCATCGAAATGCTGGAACAACATCCCACCGCCCACAAGGAACCTAAAATGTCTGTTTACTTTCAAATTAAAGTTAAAAAAAATTTTGCTTACCTGGCAAAAGGAGCAGGAACCTCTCAGACACGATACGAGTGCTATTTAACGTTGTAATATGTGTACAAAAGCAGTTTTATTTTCTATTTCATAATTTTTTATATATTGTTTTTCTTGTTTTGTATGTTTTTAGTTTTTTCGATGGTAAATACTCTTCTTTGTTTAATTTTTTCTCGTTTCATTTTGTTTTGTAATTGTAATACTTCGCTTTTATATATATTTTTATTTGTAATTCCTCGGTCCCACCGGCCCCAGCAGAAAACCAGCGCAGGTTTTTTTCTATGAAATACCTGCATAAGCTGAGTTGGGACCATTTTGTAGCTAAGACGTTAATATGTATCTTCATTGTTTCTTCATTTATATTTTGTGTATATTTTTTAAGTCTTTGTAATTGTAGATTTATTATAAGTTTTAGTTACAAATAAACGCTTTAAACTTAAACTAAACTAGACAGCACTCGGGATTATGGTTCAACTTATGGGTTACTGTGTCGTGTGGTAGACAGCACTCGGGATTATGGTTCAACTTATGGGTTACTGTGTCGTGTGGTAGACAGCACTCGGGATTATGGTTCAACTTATGGGTTACTGTGTCGTGTGGTAGACAGCACTCGGGATTATGGTTCAACTTATGGGTTACTGTGTCGTGTGGTAGACAGCATTCGGGATTATCGTTCAACTTATGGGTTACTGTGTCGTGTGGTAGACAGCACTCGGGATTATGGTTCAACTTATGGGTTACTGTGTCGTGTGGTAGACAGCACTCGGGATTATGGTTCAACTTATGGGTTACTGTGTCGTGTGGTAGACAGCACTCGGGATTATGGTTCAACTTATGGGTTACTGTGTCGTGTGGTAGACAGCACTCGGGATTATGGTTCAACTTATGGGTTACTGTGTCGTGTGGTAGACAGCACTCGGGATTATGTTCAACTTATGGCTTACTGTGTCGTGTGGTAGACAGCACTCGGGATTATGGTTCAACTTATGGGTTACTGTGTCGTGTGGTAGACAGCATTCGGGATTATGGTTCAACTTATGGGTTACTGTGTCGTGTGGTAGACAGCATTCGGGATTATCGTTCAACTTATGGGTTACTGTGTCGTGTGGTAGACAGCACTCGGGATTATGGTTCAACTTATGGGTTACTGTGTCGTGTGGTAGACAGCACTCGGGATTATGGTTCAACTTATGGGTTACTGTGTCGTGTGGTAGACAGCACTCGGGATTATGGTTCAACTTATGGGTTACTGTGTCGTGTGGTAGACAGCATTCGGGATTATCGTTCAACTTATGGGTTACTGTGTCGTGTGGTAGACAGCACTCGGGATTATGGTTCAACTTATGGGTTACTGTGTCGTGTGGTAGACAGCACTCGGGATTATGGTTCAACTTATGGGTTACTGTGTCGTGTGGTAGACAGCACTCGGGATTATGGTTCAACTTATGGGTTACTGTGTCGTGTGGTAGACAGCACTCGGGATTATGGTTCAACTTATGGGTTACTGTGTCGTGTGGTAGACAGCACTCGGGATTATGGTTCAACTTATGGGTTACTGTGTCGTGTGGTAGACAGCACTCGGGATTATGGTTCAACTTATGGGTTACTGTGTCGTGTGGTAGACAGCACTCGGGATTATGGTTCAACTTATGGGTTACTGTGTCGTGTGGTAGACAGCACTCGGGATTATGGTTCAACTTATGGGTTACTGTGTCGTGTGGTAGACAGCACTCGGGATTATGGTTCAACTTATGGGTTACTGTGTCGTGTGGTAGACAGCACTCGGGATTATGGTTCAACTTATGGGTTACTGTGTCGTGTGGTAGACAGCACTCGGGATTATGGTTCAACTTATGGGTTACTGTGTCGTGTGGTAGACAGCACTCGGGATTATGGTTCAACTTATGGGTTACTGTGTCGTGTGGTAGACAGCACTCGGGTTTTTGGTTCAACTCTTCTTTTAACTAAGACTTATATGGTATGATGGTGTTTGAAAAATATTGAAGACAATCATGGTTATGGTTAGATGAATCTATGTCCTGGTATATGGGTTATTGCTAAATTAGTAACACTACGCGAACTGCAGGTTCTGCCCATCACCACGAACTGCAGGTTCTGCCCATCACCACGAACTGCAGGTTCTGCCCATCACCACGAACTGCAGGTTCTGCCCATCACCACGAAGACGTTCGTGAGGATGCCAGGTCCTAATTCTTGAAATTTGATCACATCCACCTCCCATACAAACTAAAAAAGCACTTAGGTCCGGAATCCAAGGATATAATAAAGATCGATCTACCCCTCCCACTTTATTTGAATCTCCCACTGTTCATTCAGTAAAGAGACTAGCGTAGACCCAAGCATTGATGCAAAAAATGCCTACAAAGTATCAGTGATGAATTTTGCCGAAATCATTTAATCCACAATTTGTTTAAGTTTAGTTCCAATAAATAAAGCCCATATTATGATTGGATTTAAGATGTTTCATACTGGTAAAGTAAAAGCAGAATGGATACATTACTTACATACCTACTCAGGTAAGTCCTTTGTAACAAGTACTGTTTAAATTTGTAGAGACTGGTATTCTTTAAAAGTTTAAACGGTAATTGACGCATAAATCTATGGAAACGATTGTCAATACAATTTAAAACTCCCGTTTTTTTTGGAACAAGCAAAAGGCTTCTCTAGGCTTGTTTTGAGTCAAGAACGCAATAAACTAAGTATGGTTTAAGATATTTATTTACTTCTCAAAAGATTAATAATCACTGGTGAGAAACAAAATAAGCTTATTATTGTTAGTTAAAAAATCAAATACGAAAGGTACCTACAGTAACTGGTCACTCGTTGATAAATTCTCTATCAAACACATACACAAATTATTAAGGAGCTGATTATTATTGGCCCTATCAAGGGTCCATCGACAGATTTCACAAATCAAATCCACATTTAACGCAACAAAATCAAGATGAAGTGCTACCCAAAACCCAGGTTTTGTCTGTACGAAAAATCCATTTTAAGGCAAGAAAACACTATTTTTTAAAATATTTTTTGATGATTCTCGAAAGTTTAGGATTTAAGTTAGTGCGTTATATAAGTCGAAACACGATTGGCTCAACTTGACTCGAGAAAAAAATCGCAAAGTTTCCTCTAAATTTTCATTTTTACTACGGAAAACCAGTTTCATTTGCTAGTTTTTTAACATATTTTAATGAAATGTCGTCTAAAAAATACTTAACTAAACACTTAAGAGCAACATAGTTTTATTTTTTTGCGAAAGAGTATTATTTTAGAGTAATATCAAATTTATAAACAAAAACCAGTGAAATTGAGCGCGGGTCGGTTCTTGCCTCCCTTTCTCGCCTTCACCGCGCGGTGTTCGCTCGTCCTTGTCTCGAAAAAGCGCCACCACTTACAAAAAGATTTAAAGAAATAGTGTTTTCTTGCCTTAAAATTTATTTTTCGTACAGACAAAACCTGGGGCCTGTTCACACCTAATGTGGTAATCGCTAACCAACTGCCGGGTATTTGTACTGTAAGTATACCCACTCAGATTTCACAGCCACTCTGGGTAGTGAATTTTTTTATTTGATATCGAACAAATCATACTTTAATGTCACTTGCATATTTAAGAAAGCGTTTACGCGAAAAATTATCAGTAACTTAGATTACTATTAGTATACCTTTTATGGCCGTTACCGTTATCGCATTCTTATAATTAAGGCCTACGCAGAGAGCGTAGGCCATAAGAGTGCTGTTAATGCAAAAGTCAAGCAAATGTGTATTTCTAAACACTTAGCTTTATGGGTGCGAACATAAATGTTCAGATAAAAAAAACTATAGATAGGTAGGGACAAAATCTGTCGGTCGACTTTTCGACAGATGCTAGCATGCAGTACCAATAGTCTTCACGTCTCATCACGTGAAGTTATATCTTATCTGTGGTAACCTTTTTCGTCAAACTCTAAGATGCGCGTCCAGTTTTCTCAACTTTTGACAGTTTTACTCGAGTAGTTTCTGCTCTTTCTATTCTACGACAAGATGTGACGAGATGGAGTCTTGAACAAAATATAATTTAATTCAAGTCAATAAATATGTCAGATAAATATGTCAAACAAGTCTTTTTACTATACATAGGCGCGTGTGGTCCTTCGAGCCGGATTTTATTTGGTGTAATCCATAACTCGATGGTGTAATCATGTAAAAAACATATAAATTGTTGAGAGCACAATACATTTGGTGAGAAAGTCACGAACAGAAGAGAAATTGACATTGACAGATCAAACTTTGTCATCTAATAAACAGTGTTGCCAGGAGGCCTAATTTATGTAGGAATATTTCCAACACTAGCATTTTTTTTATTTTAGTTTTAATGTAAATTTATTCATCACTAAGTAATAATATTTTAATAATATAGTAAAAAATACAGAATGGACTTGTCATGGTTGTTTAAATTCGCCACCAAGTGAAAAACATGGACATCGGAAATCATCGATATTTATCAATCCCTACGAACTTTTGACTTTCATGCAGTAGTGATACCTGAATATATTTTCCCAAGATTTTTGGTAGTTTAGGCATGGGTTAAAAGTAATTTCTGGAGACTAATTTATACTAACAATTTTTTCGAATCTAATGATTTGAGTAAGTCCATTAATCATTATGATTTCCTTCTGACAAATACATAGTAATGCCCACCAGGAAGCTGTAGTAGTAGTAAATTAATTTTGACTATCTATCAAATAAAAAAAAAAAATTAGAATTGTTCTAATTTCATTTTGTAAACAAAATATTTCACAAACTTTCAAATTTAAGTAAGTTATGATTATGTTATAATGAAGTTTGATAGTAGGTATCACCATAAATTTTCCCCATTCCAATTTTCCCGCTAAAAATGGCAGAATATTTTGTTTGTAGGAAAACAGGCGAGCCTCGTCCATTGACAGCGGGTTAAATTATATTGTCTAAGGCAAAGACACAAAAACAGCCAGTATTACTAAAAAAGTAAATTAATATTTTTGTGTTTTGTTACAGATAAATGCTTGTAATTTATGATCAATATTAATTATGTTAAAGAATTAAATGTTTATTAATTATATTTATCTCCTAAACCTCCTAAAGTTAATTTTATTCAAAAAGGTTGACCACTTTTCTGGCATAAAAACTCTTTGCTAAGATTTAAAAAAGTACCGTTCGTTTTAGACGGAGCATCTTGATAAACCATAGACATAGACCGTGCGTTTTACTTTACATTACCGCACTAGTGCGTAATGAGATACATTACAATATTGAATTTGGTGCAATAAGAGACCCTTTACGAGAAAATGTGTTATAAATGATTTTTTATAATGGTCCAGCCCTATCAAAATAATCACTTTTTGTTTGGTGATTTTTGACAACACAAAACCCTACTATTATACTGCTAAGGCTTGAAACGCGTCTAGTAGGAATGTATAACACATGCAAAACATACATAAATTTGACTTGTCTAAGTACTTATTTTGTAAGCCTGAAGAGAAAGTTATAATGCTAAAAGTATTAAATTGGGGTGAGTACATAATTTGTAACTACTTTCGCTTGAAACGGAAACCAAATATAAAATCCTGTAGTACCTATACCTAGGCATCGGATATGAAAATGATGATCTACAAAACAAAAAATTACCCCAAAAATTGATAAAAGTTTTCGAGCGAGCGACAGCGTGCACTGTGCAGCGTGGGTGAAGGAGAGGATGTCGTGTACTCAACACACGCAGCTCCGTGCAAATAGCAACGCACATGACATATATGTCTGTATTATTCCCTCATCTATGTAAATAGTCAAATCGTAAGTTTTGAACGATTTTTATCACAGATATCAGAAACAAAGTTTTTTTTACTACACCTATTCGGAAAGTACTTATATTAGTTCTTACTTGAAAAAAGGGAAGAAAGTACGTAAATTCAAACGAACAAATATGCGGGCGGCAAAAATATATAATATGGGATTTACTTTCTCCTCTCCTTTATTTTTTTTAATTCAAAATTCTAGGCTAGAAACAGGCGGATGCCAAAATAAAAAGTTTTTATCTCGAAGCCCACCAAAATGTTACTGGCCACTTGCATTTTTTAAGAAAACTTGGCAGTATGTGTTTTTGAGTTTCAATAATTGTAAAAGTTTTTTTTTTAAGTTTTATTTTCTTCATAGGTGTAGTATAAAGCACTGTGTAGTGTATAATTCGGAAGAAAATGCGAATTGGTCATTTTCATCCCTCGATAAACAATGTAACAATGTGTTCCCGATGACACTGTATCAAAATGACAAATACAGTAAGAAAATGATAATCAATCAAATAATTGACTATTTCTTGTGGGTTATTCAGAAGTGCGTGTGTATATATATATATCTACGAAGTTTAAAACAATATTAATTTTTTTAAGGTTATTTCAAAGATTTTTTTGTAAAAAGCCTGGTTATTAGATGAGTAGATTAATTATTTATTGACAAGCAGTTAGGTCACGAGGAAACACCCATAAATAAATAAATATACTCATTCTACTCAATTGATAGGTCTGCCAATAAATAAAATCTTTGCAAATTCTACGCAACTCTTCAGACCAATATTTTCTCCTCATATTTATTAGTTACCAATAGATAAGAAAACCACTTTAAAATTGAGTTTACTCATTTTATTTGTTTTCACTGAACTCTGTGTATTAACTTTATCAGATTATGTGAACTTTAGTTTAGGCATTTTGACGTTCTATAAGCGAAAACTCGTTATACCACTACTGTTACTACTTATTTAAGTTTTTTATAAGCTGTTTGTTTTCCACCTAAATAAAGTTTATAAATGAAAACTGCAATTCCATATTGACTCTATTTCAATGATAAACGAACCATTGAACCTGCAAAACGGTCGAATATCGTAATTCGTATGATTTTGTCAGCTGTCATCGTGAAAAAAGTAACGTGACCTCACGTCCATCGATGCGTCCATCCGAGGAGGCGTCCAGCCTCCGAATGACGCCTTGGTGGAAACTATTATGGGTATTTGTCAAAGTAATATTCGATCTATAAGGTTCAAAATTGTTTTAGCAAAAAACACACTTGTTTCAATTTAGCGTTCGCACGAAGTAAAAAAGTGTTTTTACCTTATATATTACAAGGTTACCTATTAGACAACCAATCGAAAAAAAAACGTTACTAAAGAAGAACTTCTATGTTTTATTACAAAACAGAAACCCAACAAGACAAGTGTGCTGTTCCTGAGATAAATAGCAAAATGTCTGTAAAACATGTGCTGTTCCTGAGATAAATAGCAAAATGTGTGTAAAACATCTGTTTATCAAAAAAATAAACTATCGAGAAAACTTTCACCAATCGTGTTTTTAAAAAAACGTAGGTACTCCAATATAAAAGTTCGAAGTAACATTTCCCTAAATATGAAGGTGGTAGCTTTCACCGATTCTGAGATAAATAACGATTTTGAAACACAAAACTGCTTATCATACACTCTTAAGCTTAAAGTGGGAGGACAACTAAGTGAGAATAATTTTTTCAAAAACTTTACGTACCTATTGCTAAAAGTATTGAAATTGGCCTGTAATTGGCTGGATCAGCGTGGCTACCAGATGTATGAAGGGTATGGTCTTATCTCGTGTCTAAGGTTTTGGAGTAAACAACTAGATCACTCCCATCTCGTGTCTTATTTCAAATGACGAAAAAAATACCTACTCAAGAGGTGGCATTTCGTGCCCTTTTGAATAAATTTATGAGAAGTGACATAGAGTTAAGAACCCTGCTAAACTGGCAAAGATTTGATAGTAGAATATTATGTATTAAAATATAATTCCTTAAAGCAAACGCAGCAAAAGTGCCAGTATGAATATTACTAGAAATTTACCTATTTGTTTTCTGCTCCTGCAGTTAAGAGGCGCGGATGATGATTTGCCCATACAAACTTACTACAAAAATGATTTGTAATTCAAGCATATTTCCACCATATCATGTTGTTTTTCGTATAAGAATAGTATTTATCTAGGTCCCTTGATGTTTTTTTTTCGTCATAATAAACACCTATAATGAAATATAAGCTAAATTATGCAAAATGCAATTTTTCATAACTTTACGTCGAAAACGACATGTTTTCGTTCTGTTTGTTTTGTATTAAAAACAAAAATATCTTACGTTTCGTTTGAGAAGGAACATAGCTTATATTGTCTAGTTACAGAATAGCAACACATTGTCGAAAATACAAAAAGTTTTCAGTCATCATTTTTGTTAATACGGAACACAATAATTCACGAATTGAAGTTGCGTGCAGCTGTCGCCGGAGCCTTAAGTGTTGGTAATTAGTATTACGAACGACACTGTCACTAGTGTCACCTGTCAGTCAGGTAGACAGTCCTATAACAAGATCACACACATGACGTGTGTATGTGATAGAGCTACCTCTTTCTCTTTCCTGCCGATGACTCCGGCACGAGCTGCCTGAGATTATCATGTAATTATTTATAATTAATAAATAATACAATCAACAAACCTGCGCCTTTACTTTAATAACATTGAGTGGATTTTCTTTTCATTTCTGCCGGTGAGAAAGAAATGCAAATCTTCAAACATGAACTGTTGTTCATGTTCAAAGATTTGCATTTCTTTCTCATGTCATGTAGTATAGTGAGTGTCATTGACACTGATAAAGATGATGACATCGCTGGCGTTATTACGCCAAAGCCACATAGATTTTTTCTTCTTTTTCTAATAAATACAGATAAATGTTGACTATTTTATCTTATAATTTTTTTTTAACTATCTTGTTGATTAATTTTTGTCGTGATGTTAGAGTAACTGTAATACAGTGAACAAATCTTAAAAAGTATCTATCAGCGATTTATATTCAGTATAGAACTAAGCGGGTATATATTTTAATAATTTTAAATTTATAAACAAAAATGTGCATAATATTGTGTTCACCAGCGCAACTATTATGTAGTGACTGAAATATTTTTGTTGTTAATATTTGTGTTTTTTAAGTTTTTTTACAATTGTTCAAACCTATAGATGGATATTAGATTATTAGTTTTCTTATTGCTCTGCTAAGCGATAAAAATACTTAATAAATCAGTGTTAGTTATGCTCACTTTGTAGTTGTTTTCTTAATCTATTTTACCTTCTACATAAAACCCTTTGGATAAAATGTAGAAGTGACTTGCCTGAAAGGTTTGTAACTCTATCGTTCGACGTTTGAGAACAATAGCAATTCATTTGTTTCCGAATCTATTGTATTGTGGACACGAGATGGGAGCGTTTGAGTAGGTATTTTTTTCGTCATTTGAAATTAGACACGAGACGGGAGTAACCTAGTTGTTTACTCCAAAATCTTTAGACACGAGATAAGACCATACCCCTCTTCATACGGTATGGTACCAGTTTACTACCTACCAGTTTACTATAGTGCATGAGATCAGGGAAAACTCCATCGACGATACAACCATTGAAAATATAGAAAATATAAGTCAAACAAGGAGCAACTTACTGCACTTTGAACTCAGTAACTTTGGTTGAGATCACAGATATCTAGATCTCTGTGGTTGAGATGCACCAAAGATCCTCAGTATTTTTTATGTTAATCGACATTAATAAAAAAAAAACCCAACCAAGACTGAGCTCGAAAAGTAAAAAATCACAGAGAGGTGGTTTGCGATTAGGACGGTGCGCGCTGTAACCTTGTGTATGTATGTATGTTCCAGCGGCGTGGCGAGCGGCGCAGCCGCGTGGTGGGGCGCCGCGCACGGAGAGGCGCTGCGGGCCGCCCTGCGCGCGCAACTGTCTCTGACCGTGCGCTCGGAGTACGGGCAGGCCGACCTGCCCACGCAGCTGCTGGACGCCATCCAGCAAGGCCTGCGCTGCTGCGGCGCAGACGGGCCGCGCGACTGGCAACACTCCCGGTGGGCGGCTACAGACAACCCGCTCGACCTGTCCGTCTCGGCGCCGCCTGCCTTCTACAGCGTGCCCGCTTCCTGCTGCGACCCGCCCCACTCCGAGGGGTGCGAGGAGGCGCGCCGCGTTCCCGTCGGCGGCGGCGCGGGCGAGGGTCTGCACGCGGCGGGCTGCGGCACGCGCGTGCTGGCGGAGCTGCAGCGCATGGCGCGCGCGCCGCTGGCGGCAGGTGGCGCGCTGCTGGCGGCGCAGGCGCTGGCGCTGCTGCTCACGCTGGCGCTGTGCCTGCGCGCGCAGCCGCCGCAGCCGCGCTACAAGGCATAGATAGTCTGTCAGTGCCGTGCGCCCTGCACCGCACTGCACCGCTGCGTCTGCCTCGGATCCACAGTGTCTCGTCCCGATGGGCCGTCGGCCGTCTCACTCCTTTACCTATACTTACGAGTAACTTTAAACCTGATTGTGGCTGAAGTTAATGTAAAGTTAAACGACAAGTACATATGTACCTATGTATTGAAGTAATGTCCAAAGTGTGCTTGGTTGCATTTCCAATTGCTGAGGAAAGGCGAGCCCACCTCGAGGTGGCGCGCCGCGTGGCACACAGATGCTCTTTTATACAGGGTGTGCCGAAACACAACGTCAAGCCGAAAACGGAGTGGGTTCATGACGACCCTGAAAACCCACAAACTCTGGGCTTATCTCCAATGGTTTCTGAGTTTTAGGTTTTTTATTGAAAAACCTAAATATTCTGCGCGGCAACAAGCTTTCCCAGGCTGTGACCACAAATGTCTCTATTTTATTTTATGATTCACATTTTTGTATTAAAAACTGAACTAACTCATTTATCAATTTTAGTTCGAAATAAATACATAAAGCCCATAGTTAAAAATATGTATTAGTGTACCTACTTCTGATTTTGTTTGAATCATTTTCAATAGCTTCCTAACGCTTCACTCTTCTACTGATACAAAACTCCACCTCGCCGCGCCAATACATAAATGTTCTCTTAAAACTTGCTGCAGTTATGTTACATTATAAAGTGATATGACTTCACCTTAAAATAAGTATTACCTAAAGTTATTTTGTTTTAAGGATTTTAGATCTAAAACCTTAACAGTAACCTTTGTATCAGTACATTACGAAAGTTTTCAATCAGTGCGTTCTATCTACCCGTCATGTCATGACCTACGTAGCTGAGACGTGGACACTCACGGTAGGGCTGGTCCACCAGTTTAAAGTCGCCCAGCGAGCTATGGAGAGAGCTATGCTCGGAGTTTCTCTGAAGGATAGGATTCGCAACGAATACATCCGACAGAGAACCAAGATTATCGACATAGCTCAAAATGATTAGCAAGCTGAAGTGGCAGTGGGCTGGCCATATCTCGAGAAGAACCGACAACCGCGCTGGGGTAAACGTCCCTGTCGTTGTGTCGTCGTCTTGTTTTTATGTTTTTATTTATTTGGGAAACAAACAGTTATAATAATAATTATTACAATAAGGACTTAAAAATAATACATAAACCAATAAGTGTTTCCACCATTAAAAAAAATATATATACAAAAATAGTGGCACTGAGACGTGTGTGGAACTTAACAATTGCAAATTACATAGGTACATTATTTGAGATACAAATTCAATCTTATACGAATATAAAAATAGTTAATAAAATTAAGAATAAATATATCAGAGAATTTAATAGAAGTAAGTTATAATTAATGAGAAACAGTATTGGCGAGGCGGGCAAAGCATCTCCTACGAAACTCGGGTGCAGACAAGTCAAAAATATCAATATCAGAGAAGTTATTATTGTATGCATCACATACTCTATTTATGAAAACATTCCCATGATACTGGGTTCTGGATGTGGGTGTCCAAAATGTTTTTTTCTTGCGCGAAGATGGCCTTGGGCAAAAAAGAAATATATTACTAAGAATGTTGCCAACGACCTGTCCGTTTTCGGCTTGACGTTGAGTTTCGGGAAACCCTGTACTTATAGTATTATTTCTACATGTGTTTTTGTGTTGTGTACTGTTTTTTAATTTAATACACTGGAAAAGACTATGTGCTGTTAATTGTAAGCGGTAGTAAGTAGTAATACCAATATGTACTCACGGTATAATACCAATATGTACTCACGGTATAATACCAATATGTACTCACGGTATAATACCAATATGTACTCACGGTATAATACCAATATGTACTCACGGTATAATACCAATATGTACTCACGGTATGTAACCTTGTAACACACTAATCACATTTTGATACATTATATTTAACATAATTTATGTAAGTTTATAGTTAAGATCCGTTTGTGTGTTGTGTTGTGTTCTCGAGTGTGCCGACGTGGCCTGGGCCTGATCTGTAGGGCACAGTTTGTGTGTTGTGTTATGTTCTCGAGTGTGCCGACGTGGCCTGGGCCTGATCTGTAGGGCACAGTTTGTGTGTTGTGTTATGTTCTCGAGTGTGCCGACGTGGCCTGGGCCTGATCTGTAGGGCACAGTTTGTGTGTTGTGTTATGTTCTCGAGTGTGCCGACGTGGCCTGGGCCTGATCTGTAGGGCACAGTTTGTGTGTTGTGTTATGTTCTCGAGTGTGCCGACGTGGCCTGGGCCTGATCTGTAGGGCACAGTTTGTGTGTTGTGTTATGTTCTCGAGTGTGCCGACGTGGCCTGGGCCTGATCTGTAGGGCACAGTTTGTGTGTTGTGTTGTGTTCTCGAGTGTGCCGACGTGGCCTGGGCCTGCACAGTTTCGGTTTAGCTTGGAGACATGTTCGTATTCATGTGCCGCCTGAGATTCTCTCAACGTCACTAATGGAATAAGTCTCCTTGCCCCCCTGGCCCCCCTGGCCCCCCTGGCCCCCCTGGCACGGGGATTCTTGTCTAGGGCAGAATAGAGATAAATAACGTGACTTGCTCATCGAATGCGTAAATTATTTGAAATGCATTCCATCAAGTTCAATAATATACATCGGTACGCAATGTATGGCGATGCGATTTCATTCATTATGGTCTATTCTACCATAGACAACAATCCCCGTGCTAGGGGGGCTGATAGCGTGTAGTTCATTGTGCAAGTAAACTCTGATAGCGTGTAGTTCATTGTGCAAGTAAACTCTAATAGCGTGTAGTTCATTGTGCAAGTAAACTCTGATAGCGTGTAGTTCATTGTGCAAGTAAACTCTGATAGCGTGTAGTTCATTCTGCAAGTAAACTGATAGCGTGTAGTTCATTGTGCAAGTAAACTCTGATAGCGTGTAGTTCATTGTGCAAGTAAACTCTGTATTTTATGAGCAGACATCACTGGAAGTTGGTTCCTTGTTTAACTTCATTTTCATTACGTATTTATTGAAAAAGCGGCAAAGAAGCACGTCAACGAAAGACCAAAAAGATTGTGTGCTCAAAGGTGGACCACGGTTAAATAATAATTTCCTATGGTTCACCTTAGTTCACCTGGTGGACCACGGAAGAATATGTTTACCCGTGGTCCACCAGGTGGACAAAATAGGTGAACCACGGGAAAGAAGGGGAAATGAAATCAGACGCACGGACAGCGCTGGCTTGCCAATACTTCCGCACTGTAACGTAACGTAAGGGTAAAAAGAACGCTCGTGGATCACGAAGTGAATTCATTGCAAGCGTCACGAAGACGTACGACGTACAGTTTGATGGGCCGTGGACCGTGGTCCGGGTCCAAGGTAGCGCCGAGACCGAGGCCGAGGCCGAGGCTGGTCAGTGAATGATGAGAACATCTCAACTTGTAGGTAAAGATGCCGACTGAAGCCCACTAGGTATAGCCGACTGAACGTGACGCAGCCTGCCGACTGAAGCCCACTAGGTATAGCCGACTGAACGTGACGCAGCCCGCCGACTGAAGCCCACTAGGTATAGCCGACTGAACGTGACGCAGCCCGCCGACTGAAGCCCACTAGGTATAGCCGACTGAACGTGACGCAGCCCGCCGACTGAAGCCCACTAGGTATAGCCGACTGAACGTGACGCAGCCCGCCGACTGAAGCCCACTAGGTATAGCCGACTGAACGTGACGCAGCCTGCCGACTGAAGCCCAGTAGGTATAGCCGACTGAACGTGACGCAGCCTGCCGACTGAAGCCCAGTAGGTATAGCCGACTGAACGTGACGCAGCTTGCCGACTGAAGCCCAGTAGGTATAGCCGACTGAACGTGACGCAGCTTGCCGACTGAAGCCCAGTAGGTATAGCCGACTGAACGTGACGCAGCCCGCCGACTGAAGCCCACTAGGTATAGCCGACTGAACGTGACGCAGCCCGCCGACTGAAGCCCACTAGGTATAGCCGACTGAACGTGACGCAGCCTGCCGACTGAAGCCCAGTAGGTATAGCCGACTGAACGTGACGCAGCCTGCCGACTGAAGCCCACTAGGTATAGCCGACTGAACGTGACGCAGCCTGCCGACTGAAGCCCAGTAGGTATAGCCGACTGAACGTGACGCAGCCCGCCGACTGAAGCCCACTAGGTATAGCCGACTGAACGTGACGCAGCCTGCCGACTGAAGCCCAGTAGGTATAGCCGACTGAACGTGACGCAGCCTGCCGACTGAAGCCCAGTAGGTATAGCCGACTGAACGTGACGCAGCCTGCCGAGTGCCGACTGAACGTGACGCAGCCGCCGCCGCCGCCGCGCGTCGGCCTTAGACTTTACCCTGTGACTTTACCAAAGAGCGAGCGTGTCGCATCGTGCGCCGCGCCGCGCCCCGCCCCGCCCCGCCTGCCGCTGGACCACAACTCATCCAGTCCAGTGCTTGAACTGGTGCTGCCGCTCTATCTTGAGACTGATTGCATTTTATTTGCAGTTAGTTTAGTTAGTGGTCCAAGTGCGAAAGTTGCTTTTTATTTATATAAGTTTTAAAAGTACAAATATTAGTATACGTTTAATTGTTCTCTGCAACTTTATTCCTTCAATAGACTGAATTTTTAGTTTTAAGTTTTTTTATAGCTCTCTACATTTTATTAAATTTATTTCATTAATTAAGCTTTTAAAATGTGTGTAGATTAAACATAAGATACCTTAATCTAGGAGTATTTAGACGTTTATAGGTACTAGGTGCCACAAAATACTAAGTAGGTACCGTTATAAACTATTAAATATGAATAGCTCTGGAAGTAACCGGGGGGGGGGGGGGGGTACGGTATGGGACCCTAAACCTACAAGTAATCATTAAAAAACCTGGACCTTGTGCCCTGTGAGTCTTGCGACCTTATGTCACATGCATGCAGCATTATGTCAAACTTGATAATGTAACAAGTTTCGCGATCTAAAAACATGATTACTGCTAGTAGGTAGGGTCGGTTAAGATAGGTAGGGTTCGTACACCGGGAGGGTTCGTACAGTGGTCATAATATCTGACTATCCAATAGGGCATGCAATTATCGAAACTTTTCGATAATCGAAAATCCGATATTCATCGATAAATACCGAGAATTATCGGTTTTGGTGAAAGAAAACATCTTTACGTTTTGGTTTCTAATTTGCAGCTCTATTTGTCCAATCTGCTGCACTGAACAAGAATATTTACCTACCTATTACCTAATATTTATCTAACTGTATCGTTAATTGTATTAGTAATTAAGTGTTTTTTGTCATAACTTTCGTTCTTTAAAGTTTCAAAGATTGCATGTACCATTAATAATATGGAAAATAGCTTAAACTTATTGGAATATCATTAGTAATTTAGTAATGGATAAATATAATGATAACTGCAGGATAACTGATTAGAGTATGTATAGGTGTAAGAATAGAGTATGTATAGGTGTAAGAATAGGTCAGACCTGAACAAGCATTGCGCAGGTACAGCGCGACCTTCGGAGCTCCAACACACGCCTCATTGAAGAGGCGATAGAGCGAAACCGAGGGTCCAAAGTATTCACTCAGCAGTTTGGCAGGAGCCACCTGACGAAGCTTAAAACGCACGATGGGAGGACCGTATTGTCAAAGCCGGAGATCTTAGCAGAGATCGAGGATTTCAATGGCCGTTTATACGCTGCACAGAGCCCCTCATGCTCAATGAAACGACCATGATTCTAGAGCCAACTTGACACGCCGACGAACTGCCAGACACATCAGTTAAGACGAGATTGTATTGGCTTTGAGGCAGCTTAAAAATGGAAAAGCCCCCGGTGAAGACGGAATATCATCAGAGCTTTTGGAAGCAGGAGGACCCCTGTTTTACAGGATTACAGAACCTTTTCAATGCCTTCCTACACAGTGGGAGAAGTCTAAAGGCATGGAGCGGGAGTCTGGTGGTGCTTTTTTTTTTAAAAGGGCTTCCAAACTCTCCTTAAAAATTACAGGCCCATATCGCTCTTGAGCCATGGCTATAAGTTGTTCTCACAAGTGGTCACGAATCGTCTCACTAGAAGACTCGACGAGTTCCAGCCACCGGAACAGGCCGGGTTTTGCGGAGGATATGGCACCATAGACCACATACACACAGTGAGGCAGATTGTACAGAAGTCCGAAGAGTATAATCAGCCCCTGTGTCTGGTCTTTGTGGACTACGAAAAACTCTTTGAGTCCGTCGAAACGTGGGCTGTTCTGGAATCCTTACAGCGAACCTAAGTAGACTATCTTTATATCCAGCTTATGCTGAGATGTCTTTATAATGCCGCCACCATGAGTGTCCAAGCACGGCCAGCAGTCGAACTGCGCAGAGGAGTGAGACAGGGGGAAGTTATATTGACGACCTCTGTGGCGCGGTGGGCGAAGGTCTGCCTGCGACGCAGGAGGTTGCGGGTTCGATTCCCGCCTCGGGACAAATGTGTGTACGATCTGCAGACATTTGTTCAGGGTGTTCTGGTCGTTTTCTATGTATAATAAAAAATATCTATCTATGTATTGTATTATATTATGTATATAAGTTATCTAGTACCCAGAACACAAGCTCTGCTTAGCTTGGGGCTAGATAATGCTGTGTTAATTGTCCAGCATTATTTATTATTTATTTATTTTATATCCCGAAACTTTCTTTATGAAAACGAAAAGCGCGTTGGAAGATGTGTTTAATACGCTGGACTGGAAAGGTAAGGGCATCAACATAAACGGCGATTACATCTCGTAGCTGGAGGAGCTGAACCAGATGCTGGACGGCCTAGCTTCAGCCTCGCGACGTATCGGTTTTGGCATGAACTTGGATAAAACCAAGGTCATGATCAATGGCCATATTGATCCGGGACCGGTCGTCGGACATGGTCACCTTCTCGAAATTGTTTCAGAGTACACTTACCTTGGGCAGATTCTAAAGTTGGGTCAAAACAATTTTGAGAAGGAGGCCAAGAGGAGGATCCAGCTAGGTAGGGTTGGACCGCGTTTGGCAAAACTACATCGAGTCTTCTCGTCATCCATGCCGCAATGCTTGAAAACAGAAGTTTTCTATCAGTGCGTCCTACCCGTTCCGACCTACGGAGCTGAGACGTGGTCACTCACGGTAGGGCTGGTCCAGGTTAAAGTCGCCCAGCGAGCTATGGAAAGAGCTATGCTCGGAGTTTCTCTGAAGGATAGGATTCGCAACGAATACATCCGACAGAGAACCAAGGTTATCGACATAGCTCAAATGATTAGCAAGCTGAAGTGGCAGTGGGCTGGTCATGTCTCTCTCGAGAAGAACCGACAACCGCTGGGGTAAACGTGTTCCTAAGTGGAGACTCGGCAAACATAGTGTAGGACGCCCTCCGACCAGGTGGGATGAAGATTTTCGAAAGACTGCTGGCAGATGCTGGATGCGGCAAGCTGAAGACAGGGCGCTATGGCGCTCATTAGGGGAGGCCTATGTCCAGCAGTGGACTAATATAGGCTAATGATGATGATTTTTTTTTCGATAAATATCGCTAGCAAAAATGAACCGATTACCGAAAATTTATCGATTATCGGTTTGCATGCTCTACTATCCAACATGCTGAAGCGTTCCAAACTGTACACGGGACATATCTAGGTATAAGCTGTACACGGGAGTGCCGCTCATATCTATAAGCTGTACACGGGAGTGCCGCTCATATCTATAAGCTGTACACGGGAGTGCCGCTCATATCTATAAGCTACCCTCCAACACAGATGGCAGAGCGGTAGCAGACTTCGCCAGAAACAGTTAATATCTGTTTGGGCTAGGTACCTACTCAAAACAAAAGAAATTTTTGTTTCTCCTTTGAATGCATCTTCTTCTTCATCATCATCTTAAGGCGCATACAGCACCTAAACTAGCGCCACCACCTACTTTATGTTATTATTCTGTTTCACAAAAGAATTTTCAAAAATCCTTCTTCCAGTTTGTGATACCTATCATAAGCTTTTTTTTAATGCCTCTGTAATAGTTTTATTCTATTTAGTTTAGGAAGAGATACGAAGTTGCACTTGGTGGCCACCAAAATCTATTTTCGTATCTCTTCCTAAACTAAATAGAATAAAACTATTACAGAGGCATTAAAAAAAAGCTTATGATAGGTATCACAAACTGGAAGAAGGATTTTAGAAAATTCTTTTGTTAAACGGAATAATAACATAAAGTAGGTGGTGGCGCTAGTTTAGGTGCTGTATGCGCCTTAAACCAAGGAGGCGCTATTTATTTTACTTTTGCACTAGTTATACTCTATATACACTATATATTAGGCATAACAACAAACGTGAATTCGGTTATGTGTACGCTACCATCACGGACACCGTAATGTAATGTACGAGTACGAATGCACCCCACGGAACTAAACAAAAATTAAAATAAAAAATACAACCAGGTCAGTATGATACTCAGAAGAACTATCATATAGAACTGCCATAAGCATGTACTTTTCCTGGATACCTAAGTAAACAAATCGGTTGATAAACATGGCGGATTATGGTTAGATTCGGCCTGTTTTTGCTTTGGCATAGGCCACAGCCTGCTACAGAACACTTCACGGTACCTCTTCTATATGATTTTCAATTTATATCACAGTTTTGCTTAATAAATAAGTCGAAAACACGGGGAAAACATAAAAATCTCACAATGACATCTCCTCACATGTAAACAAAACCGTAGAATAAAATGATATATCACATAACACAATACAGTACCTACATAGGTACCTAGATATTGTTATTACCATAGACATAGAATTTTTTCACTACTTCCCGGTCACGCGGGAATCCCGAGATAAAGTAGTGGCAGCGGGCCGCGGTTTCACCCGCGCGTACTTTCCCGTCACGTGGGAATCCCGAGATAAAGTAGTGGCAGCGGGCCGCGGTTTCACCCGCGCGTACTTTCCGGTCACGCGGGAATCCCGAGATAAAGTAGTGGCAGCGGGCCGCGGTTTCACCCGCGCGTACTTTCCCGTCACGTGGGAATCCCGAGATAAAGTAGTGGCAGCGGGCCGCGGTTTCACCCGCGCGTACTTTCCCGTCACGTGGGAATCCCGAGATAAAGTAGTGGCAGCGGGCCGCGGTTTCACCCGCGCGTACTTTCCCGTCACGTGGGAATCCCGAGATAAAGTAGTGGCAGCGGGCCGCGGTTTCACCCGCGCGTACTTCCCGGTCACGTGGGAATCCCGAGATAAAACATAAGCCTATCTGAAAAGTAAGCTTTCTAATGGTGGAAGAATTTTTGAAATCTCTTTATAATATTGAATAATAAATAAATATTTGTCCAAAAGCGGGAATGATTAGCATATTAAATGAAACTCGTTACGTCATGTTAATACTAAACACATCTTTATTAAATAGAGAATAATATTAAATACCTAAAGTAAGTTTGTGAGGAAGAACAATACGGGTGCAATATCTAGATGGCACCTTGCAGGCTGGCCGCGGGGAGGGGAGGGGAGGATGCAGTCCAACAGATTCATTCAGATGTGGAGCAGTAGCCTAGCCAGTCCTAGTCCAGCTCTACAATACAATCCTTCCTGCTCCCTGCTAGCAGGAAGGTCGATCCACTCGGGAACATCTCGGGCACGCACACGCTCCTAGTGCCTACCTAGTAGATACATACATACATCTGTACGAAACTAACGAAGGTCCCTACAGCAGACAGCTTCCTCAACAGGACCCAGCCCCAGGCAAGCAAGTTTGAAGCTAATTCATATGAATCCAGACCTAACTAGAGGGAGCCTTTGTTAAAATTAAAGAAAACAAATAGTTCTTTCAAGACAAGTAGGCCTACTTACATTTGAAGTAGGGCCTCAGGTTCCGGTTCCGATAAGTCGGTCCAGGTTCGAACCTGCGAGGTGCCGCTCCTGTCCCTCCGCTCCCTGCAGAACTCCCGCAGTGCGCTCTCTCCCTCTTCTCCTAACACAATAATACATAGAAAGCACAACAACAAACGCGCAAGGCGTCTCACATACATAATACTAGCGCGCTACTTAAACAGATGCCACAAAATTATAAGGTTAGTTCGCTAATTTTACCATTAAAACTATATTCTACCAGCTGGTTTGGAAGTGATTATTAATGGGTATTTATAGCGTTCACTATCCCTACGCGACAGACTCCCGGTACTTAGATAGTAGTAGTACAAAGTGACCAATCACATACCTACTAATATTTAGTGGGTATTATCGCGTTTACGAACCTTATGCGACAGACACCCGTTACCTCCTAGGTAGTAGGGGGAGGTGGGAAGGTTACGTTCGTTCGCAGCTATTTCTTTATGTTAGTTAGTTAGTTCTAGGTAGGTGTAGGTACCTAGTTTGTGCAGTACAGTGTAATTTTCTTATTTTGTCATAATTTTTTCTTTTATTGAAGGTAGATATTCTCATTTCATCAGCTGTAATTTTTTTGATCTTTTTTAAATTTTGTCCTCCTTTAACTTCTGTACTTAATCTGTTTTGTTTTGTTACTTGCTTAGTACTTGTTGAACTTATTGTTGGACTAGATATTATTCAACAACACAAGCCATGTTTTAGGTAAGTATTGAACATTGTATCTAACTTATTTTCAAATTCAGAATACTTGTTGTTTTTACTGCTCTATGTTAAACTTAGTTATAATTTTTCTATAATGTCACGTTTCGATTGTTTTCTGTTTTAAATGCCAATAAAATAAATAAATTTTAATATGAAAGTAATGCTACTTCATTGTCCCCTCATCTGATTACAATAACAGCCTATCAAATCAGAAGATTTGATACAAAGCACCCAAGTTATAACGATTTTCCCAAAAGTAGGAATTGTACGAAGTCACCCCCCACACGTGGGGTGACTTCTTACACCATTTGTTTAAAATACTAAATACAGAGAGTAGGTATTTAGTATTTTCTCAGTTATTTCACCTGCTTCAGTCACCTTAAGGCATAGGTATCATACCTCAGAAGAACTATCATATGGAACTGCCATATTGTTCAATTTGACACGGAAGCAATAATGGACTACCAGTCTCTTTCTCACAACAGTGGTTTTAGGTTAGGAAAAAGCATACACACTCTTTTTATCAGCGCCCTCTTCCTGATTTTGATGTACTTTTGCTGTCACGGACGCCATTTTATTCTACGGTTTTGTTTACATGTGAGGAGATGTCATTGTGAGATTTTTATGTTTTCCCCGTGTTTTCGACTTATTTATTAAGCAAAACTGTGATATAAATTGAAAATCATATAGAAGAGGTACCGTGAAGTGTTCTGTAGCAGGCTGTGGCCTATGCCAAAGCAAAAACAGGCCGAATCTAACCATAATCCGCCATGTTTATCAACCGATTTGTTTACTTAGGTATCCAGGAAAAGTACATGCTTATGGCAGTTCTATATGATAGTTCTTCTGAGTATCATACTGACCTGGTTGTATTTTTTATTTTAATTTTTGTTTAGTTCCGTGGGGTGCATTCGTACTCGTACATTACATTACGGTGTCCGTGATGGTAGCGTACACATAACCGAATTCACGTTTGTTGTTATGCCTAATATATAGTGTATATAGAGTATAACTAGTGCAAAAGTAAAATAAATAGCGCCTCCTTGGTTTAAGGCGCATACAGCACCTAAACTAGCGCCACCACCTACTTTATGTTATTATTCTGTTTCACAAAAGAATTTTCAAAAATCCTTCTTCCAGTTTGTGATACCTATCATAAGCTTTTTTTTAATGCCTCTGTAATAGTTTTATTCTATTTAGTTTAGGAAGAGATACGAAGTTGCACTTGGTGGCCACCAAAATCTATTTTCGTATCTCTTCCTAAACTAAATAGAATAAAACTATTACAGAGGCATTAAAAAAAAGCTTATGATAGGTATCACAAACTGGAAGAAGGATTTTAGAAAATTCTTTTGTTAAACGGAATAATAACATAAAGTAGGTGGTGGCGCTAGTTTAGGTGCTGTATGCGCCTTAAACCAAGGAGGCGCTATTTATTTTACTTTTGCACTAGTTATACTCTATATACACTATATATTAGGCATAACAACAAACGTGAATTCGGTTATGTGTACGCTACCATCACGGACACCGTAATGTAATGTACGAGTACGAATGCACCCCACGGAACTAAACAAAAATTAAAATAAAAAATACAACCAGGTCAGTATGATACTCAGAAGAACTATCATATAGAACTGCCATAAGCATGTACTTTTCCTGGATACCTAAGTAAACAAATCGGTTGATAAACATGGCGGATTATGGTTAGATTCGGCCTGTTTTTGCTTTGGCATAGGCCACAGCCTGCTACAGAACACTTCACGGTACCTCTTCTATATGATTTTCAATTTATATCACAGTTTTGCTTAATAAATAAGTCGAAAACACGGGGAAAACATAAAAATCTCACAATGACATCTCCTCACATGTAAACAAAACCGTAGAATAAAATGGCGTCCGTGACAGCAAAAGTACATCAAAATCAGGAAGAGGGCGCTGATAAAAAGAGTGTGTATGCTTTTTCCTAACCTAAAACCACTGTTGTGAGAAAGAGACTGGTAGTCCATTATTGCTTCCGTGTCAAATTGAACAATATGGCAGTTCCATATGATAGTTCTTCTGAGGTATGATACCTATGCCTTAAGGTGACTGAAGCAGGTGAAATAACTGAGAAAATACTAAATACCTACTCTCTGTATTTAGTATTTTAAACAAATGGTGTAAGAAGTCACCCCACGTGTGGGGGGTGACTTCGTACAATTCCTACTTTTGGGAAAATCGTTATAACTTGGGTGCTTTGTATCAAATCTTCTGATTTGATAGGCTGTTATTGTAATCAGATGAGGGGACAATGAAGTAGCATTACTTTCATATTAAAATTTATTTATTTTATTGGCATTTAAAACAGAAAACAATCGAAACGTGACATTATAGAAAAATTATAACTAAGTTTAACATAGAGCAGTAAAAACAACAAGTATTCTGAATTTGAAAATAAGTTAGATACAATGTTCAATACTTACCTAAAACATGGCTTGTGTTGTTGAATAATATCTAGTCCAACAATAAGTTCAACAAGTACTAAGCAAGTAACAAAACAAAACAGATTAAGTACAGAAGTTAAAGGAGGACAAAATTTAAAAAAGATCAAAAAAATTACAGCTGATGAAATGAGAATATCTACCTTCAATAAAAGAAAAAATTATGACAAAATAAGAAAATTACACTGTACTGCACAAACTAGGTACCTACACCTACCTAGAACTAACTAACTAACATAAAGAAATAGCTGCGAACGAACGTAACCTTCCCACCTCCCCCTACTACCTAGGAGGTAACGGGTGTCTGTCGCATAAGGTTCGTAAACGCGATAATACCCACTAAATATTAGTAGGTATGTGATTGGTCACTTTGTACTACTACTATCTAAGTACCGGGAGTCTGTCGCGTAGGGATAGTGAACGCTATAAATACCCATTAATAATCACTTCCAAACCAGCTGGTAGAATATAGTTTTAATGGTAAAATTAGCGAACTAACCTTATAATTTTGTGGCATCTGTTTAAGTAGCGCGCTAGTATTATGTATGTGAGACGCCTTGCGCGTTTGTTGTTGTGCTTTCTATGTATTATTGTGTTAGGAGAAGAGGGAGAGAGCGCACTGCGGGAGTTCTGCAGGGAGCGGAGGGACAGGAGCGGCACCTCGCAGGTTCGAACCTGGACCGACTTATCGGAACCGGAACCTGAGGCCCTACTTCAAATGTAAGTAGGCCTACTTGTCTTGAAAGAACTATTTGTTTTCTTTAATTTTAACAAAGGCTCCCTCTAGTTAGGTCTGGATTCATATGAATTAGCTTCAAACTTGCTTGCCTGGGGCTGGGTCCTGTTGAGGAAGCTGTCTGCTGTAGGGACCTTCGTTAGTTTCGTACAGATGTATGTATGTATCTACTAGGTAGGCACTAGGAGCGTGTGCGTGCCCGAGATGTTCCCGAGTGGATCGACCTTCCTGCTAGCAGGGAGCAGGAAGGATTGTATTGTAGAGCTGGACTAGGACTGGCTAGGCTACTGCTCCACATCTGAATGAATCTGTTGGACTGCATCCTCCCCTCCCCTCCCCGCGGCCAGCCTGCAAGGTGCCATCTAGATATTG
This sequence comes from Eupithecia vulgata, assembly GCA_946478455.1. NCBI lineage: Eukaryota > Metazoa > Arthropoda > Insecta > Lepidoptera > Geometridae > Eupithecia > Eupithecia vulgata. Next base: position 244,182 of record OX297869.1, on the reverse strand, counting down.
CACCCGTATTGTTCTTCCTCACAAACTTACTTTAGGTATTTAATATTATTCTCTATTTAATAAAGATGTGTTTAGTATTAACATGACGTAACGAGTTTCATTTAATATGCTAATCATTCCCGCTTTTGGACAAATATTTATTTATTATTCAATATTATAAAGAGATTTCAAAAATTCTTCCACCATTAGAAAGCTTACTTTTCAGATAGGCTTATGTTTTATCTCGGGATTCCCACGTGACCGGGAAGTACGCGCGGGTGAAACCGCGGCCCGCTGCCACTACTTTATCTCGGGATTCCCACGTGACGGGAAAGTACGCGCGGGTGAAACCGCGGCCCGCTGCCACTACTTTATCTCGGGATTCCCACGTGACGGGAAAGTACGCGCGGGTGAAACCGCGGCCCGCTGCCACTACTTTATCTCGGGATTCCCACGTGACGGGAAAGTACGCGCGGGTGAAACCGCGGCCCGCTGCCACTACTTTATCTCGGGATTCCCGCGTGACCGGAAAGTACGCGCGGGTGAAACCGCGGCCCGCTGCCACTACTTTATCTCGGGATTCCCACGTGACGGGAAAGTACGCGCGGGTGAAACCGCGGCCCGCTGCCACTACTTTATCTCGGGATTCCCGCGTGACCGGGAAGTAGTGAAAAAATTCTATGTCTATGGTAATAACAATATCTAGGTACCTATGTAGGTACTGTATTGTGTTATGTGATATGTGTATAACCACGTGTATAACAGTTATCTAGTACCAATTAGCGTGGGCGGCTATATCTATAATTAATTGATGGTGGCATATTTCCTGATCTAATGAAACATAGTAAAATAACCCCATTATTTAAATCGGGTAGTAGATCTGACCCCACTAACTTTACACCGATATCAGTACCTATTGCCTACATTCAGCAAAGTTTTTGAAAAACTTATCTTACTCCAATTGCTTGAGCATTTCAATGGCAATGGCCTGCTTGGTACATTGTAAACAATTCGGGTTTACTCGCGGCATGCGGCAGGTCAACTACTGATGCCGCCGGTGGTGGTGGAGAGTTAGTAATTAGTATTAGTACACTGCCTGCCATTGTGAGGCTGATAATCACCTACCGTAAACCTTTTACTTTGCGACAAAAATTGTAGTGATATTTGTATTGTCCTTTAAAATATGAAAAAATCTATTTTATGAATAGGATAAGTATGGATTAAAACAATTGGATATACCTACTTAATGTTAAAAATTGTATATTTACTAGTACGACCTTATACACAATAATCAGAGTTCCTTTTTTTAAATCAAAGTTTGGCGCAAAGTATCCTCGTAAGCGGGGACACTGCGCCATATTTTAAATCCGCCTAACTCCTTACGAGCTACATATATGGCGGAATGCCCTACTCTATGTTGGCCAGCTCTTTGGTACTATATTAATATTACTATATATACAGTCGTGGTCAACTAATTAGGGACAATCTCTAGTTAGGCCAAATTGTGATTTTTTTTTATTTTTTTCAACGAGTCTTAAAAATATTCCATATCTTTTACATGTAAGTATAATTAGTCATTGATGTGCCCGATTATACAAACAATAACAACTTCTTAAACATTAAACCTCTTTACAGTATAGCTGATAGATTATCATAGTGCTATTTGTTCAAATATTGCTGGCTGGCCATTTAATTAGGGACACTGAGATATTGCGTTCTATTTTCAAAGTTTGAATCTCAATACTTTTTTACTTCTTCTCTTATTGTTTCGTGGTAGTTTTGGCGGCAATCCCGATTTTTATTTTAAGTTTTGAAAAATATTTTGAAGAAAAATGGGCAAAAATAAAAGTTGCGATCCAACACTACGAAAAATTATCATGAAGTTTGTTGTCGAGCATGGTTGGCCATACCGAAGGATAGCAGAACATTTAAATTGTTCAAAAACTATGGTATACAATGCAGTGCAACATGTCAGACGCAATAACACAACTTTAAATGTGCCCAAAACAAAAAGATCGAGAAAAACAACTCCGCAAGAAGATAGAATGATAACCAGGTTAGCTAAGAAAGATCCGTTTCTAGGCTCTTTTGTAATTAAACACGAAGTATTTGGGACAGACGAAAGAGCTGGTGTCTCAGCGAGGACCGTTCGACGACGTCTGGTAGAAGCAGGGTTGTTCGGAAGAGTGGCTCGCAAAGTACCGTTGTTGAAGAAAGAACATAGAAATGCTCGTTTGGCGTTTGCACGTAAATATGGACATTGGACCTACGCCCAATGGCAACATGTATTATTCTCTGACGAGACCAAGGTTAATTTGATTTCTTCAGATGGAAGGCAATACGTACGGCGTCCAGTAAAAGCGGAAATGAATCCAAGATTCACAAAAAAGCAGGTGAAACATGGCGGTGGAAACATTAAAATGTGGGGTTCATTTTCTGGACGTGGAGTGGGACCTGTGAGGAAAGTTCAGGGTAACTTAGACCAACATCAATACAAGGCAATATTGGAGGAAACGATGCTTCCCTATGCTGAGGAGCATCTCCCTATTATATGGACGTTTCAGCATGATAACGACCCGAAACATACCGCCCGTTCAGTCAAGTCGTTTCTTACCAGTCAGTCAGTATCGGTGCTAGATTGGCCAGCAAATAGCCCGGACCTTAACCCAATCGAGCACCTTTGGCACGAAATCAAGAAAAAAGTTGCCACTTATCGTACCACAACTTTAGATGAACTTAATGAAGCTTTTTGTGAGGCATGGGCAAACATTCCTGTCGAAACATGCCAGAAACTGATAATGTCTAGTTATGCCACATCGGTGTCAAGCGGTAATTACTAACAAAGGTTGTGTCCGTGATGGTAGCGTACACATAACCGAATTCACGTTTGTTGTTATGCCTAATATATAGAGTGTATATAGAGTATAACTAGTGCAAAAGTAAAATAAATAGCGCCTCCTTGGTTTAAGAAATAATGACCATTGTTTGTGGGTACGCCAGCATAACGTTATGCTAGCGTACACACGACCGTTCTCAAAAACGGCTTATACTATAGCAACAAAATTTATACACAATTTAGAGTATAAATAGCGTTTCAGCTATGCAAAATTTCATAATGATTGCTCTCATAGGAACAGAGATATGGAACAAGACTATAAAATAACACCTGAGCTGGCGTTATGCTAGCGTACCTACCCATTAAAAACCGAAATACCTACCTAGTTCCTATAGAAAACGAGGTTCTCTTAATGTAAATGTTATATTTATAAATAATGTGTGAAATCCTCTTTCTCCCAGTAGTCATACTTTATGCAAATTCTTAATCAAACACTATAAAAAGTTGATGTAACAGGAAGAGCGAAAACTGTAGGTAAATAACTCTAAAATGAGCGCGAGTGACGGAGCACTGCTGCCCCGACCATGACGACGCATTATCTCTATCTCTTTCACTTCCATGGATAATTCACATGCATCTTTCTCTATCTTTCACGTTTCTTGTCACGTTTAGCGCCATCTAGCAGATCACGGCGGAACTACATTGCAACGGAGAGCAATATCCCATAATCTTCGATTTTTATTTTTAACTACATCTACTTACCTACATAACATACCTATATTTTCGGATGAGATTCTTTGATTAGTTGCACGAATGGAATTGCATATCGTTATTCCTAGATCTTGTTTGGACTCTGAGCAGTAAGCAATGTAGGTATTGGTCACAATGAAAGATAGAGAAAGATGCATGTGAATTGTCCATGGAAGTGAAAGAGATAGAGATAATGCGTCGTCATGGTCACCATACCTACCTAGGTAGGTACATCCAACCAACATATAGATAGATACCTACCTAGGTAGTACATCCAACCAACATATAGATAGATACCTACCTAGGTAGGTACATCCAACCAACATATAGATAGATACCTACCTAGGTAGGTACATCCAACCAACATAATATAGATAGATTTAGATACCTACCTAGGTAGGTACATCCAACCAACATATAGATAGATACCTACCTAGGTAGGTACATCCAACCGCCTTGTTCGCTTTATGACAGATTCTCTTTATGGCAGATTAGCATTAGGCCAGATTCGTTTTAGGACAGATTCGCTCTAAGGCAGAAATTGTACAGTTAATGGCAGATTCGATAAAAGTTTTCTATTTTCTTTCGTTTATGAGTGAATTTTAACTAACTACAATAAATATGAAAATGACTCGTAAACATAAGGTTTCCAAGCATTAAAAACTCCTTCAGTTTATCTTTCAATTCTCCTTCCTATCTTTCTATCATGTAAATGGCCACTTTAATTTAGAGTACATTGTTATGTGACTTCTGTCACTTTTGTCATATTTGTCATCGCAACTACGATTGATTTGTTTGTGAATTGAACTGATTTCTTAGACAATAAAATAAGTTTATTAGTATTCATCTATGAAATAAGGTATTACATATTGAGAAACTTTTGAGAAAGGATTAAATAAATATAATGGATCTGCCCAGTGGCAGCGGAATTAAACTTATATCTAGCCGAAAAGGTAAGCCCGTTTTACTACATGCTGGTTTTCGGTATAATTATGTTAAAAAAAACCAAAATGGTACTACTAATTGGAGATGTTACAATAAAACGGATTGCAATACTTCTATTACTATAAACAGTGAAAATGAAATAGTCAAGGAAGCCAAGCACTTGTGTACTCCAGATGAAATTAAAAATGTAGTAGACGGCTTAATGGACGACTGTAAGAAAAAAGTGTGTACGAACCTCGAGCCCATACCAAAGATATTTGAAGATTTTATAGAGTTAGAGGGTGATAAATATGATCTACCAGAGGACTGTATACCGACATTTACAGAGAAAAAAGATTCACTGTATAGAACTAGAAAGGCTTACTTAAATTTGGATAAAACTACTTGTACAAATCTGAAAGACCTCAAGTTACCTGATCGTCTTGTGGAGAATTTTTTCTTGTTTGATGACGGAACTGTAAACAAAATTTTGTTTTTTGGCACACCCTTAGCAAAAACTAAATTTAAGAAGTACCTACACGTCCTTTTACGGCGACGGCACCTTTAAAGTTGTTCCGAGGATCTTCTATCAATTATACAGTTTACACATCAATGCTTCACAGAATGATGATACTATTAATTTTGTACCCTTGCTTTATATACTGCTACCTAACAAAACGCAAGCAACTTATGAAAGAATGTTTACTATATTACGTGATCAATTTTCAGTAAATATAGAGTAGTATAAATGCGATTATGAGATAGCAGTAATTCAAGCAGTTAATGCCATTTATCCGAATGCCAAAATTACGGGTTGTTACTACCACTACTGGAAAGCTCTTTCCAAAAAAAGCAAAGACCTAGGTCTCAATAACATCAATGGTGGAGACCGTATAACACGAATGTATATGCAATTGGCATTGTTGCCGCCAACTTTGATTCCTGAAGGCAACTTAGCTATTTTTGATTTAAACGATTCTGAAGAATGTACGGCATTTTATAACTATTTCTCCAAGCAATGGATGGGATTAATTACCCGGGAAACATTTAGTTGCTATAAAGAAATATTCAGGACTAATAACCCAGTTGAAGGGTGGAATGGCCGCCTCAAGAACAGAATCCCCTTAAAACCACCGTTGTATCGGTTCATACAGTTGCTCAAAAAAGAAGCCAAATATCAAGACAGAAATTTAAGAAGGATAGAAACTTGTTGCAAAGGTAAAAGGCGTAGTTTAAAGTTAAAGGAGAAAGATATCAAAATTGACATGATAATCACTAGTGCTCTGAAAAACGAAATTTCAGTGCTAGAATGCATAGAACGATTGTGCAGGGTGAACTGTATTAACTTAAGATCCTAATATTGTTGTCTAAGTCTTATGTTAAATTTTGTTGTGTTATTAAATAACCTAAATTATTTGTTTACATTATTTGCTTCACTGTACTTCTGCCCTAGAGCGAATCTGTCCTAAGGCTAATCTGGCCTAATGCTAATCTGCCATAAAGAGAATCTGTCATAAAGCGAACAAGGCGTAGGTACATCCAACCAACATATAGATAGATACCTACCTAGGTAGTACATCCAACCAACATATAGATTGATACCTACCTAGGTAGGTACATCCAACCAACATATAGATAGATACCTACCTAGGTAGGTACATCCAACCAACATATAGATAGATACCTACCTAGGTAGGTACATCCAACCAACATATAGATAGATACCTACCTAGGTAGGTACATCCAACCAACATATAGATAGATACCTACCTAGGTAGTACATCCAACCAACATATAGATAGATACCTACCTAGGTAGGTACATCCAACCAACATATAGATAGATACCTACCTAGGTAGTACATCCAACCAACATATAGATAGATACCTACTAGGCATCCATCTTTATAATACAATCTAATCTTTATAATTGCGGCGAGCGAAGCGAGCCGTGCCTAGACCCCCCTGATGAACCCCATGAACCCCCGCCCCCTGAGCCCGGGGGAATCTGCAGCAATGCGACCACGGGGAACGGCACGGCGAGCGAAGCAAGCTGTGCCGTGACCCCTCCGACGCCCCCAGCCCCCTTGAACCCCATCCGAAAAATCTGATAATTGGGTATCGTTTTCGACCAACTTGGGGGTGAGGATTTCGAATTTGATGTCGGCAGGGATTTTTCCTGTAAAATATAGATCGATATCTACAAACGCCTAATACATTGTACATGGATCGGTCTGCAATCTTCGGAGATAGGGGGGGGGGGGTCGATTTTTCGACTTTTTTTGAAATATTTCAAAAAGTATAAAACTTACAGAAATTTCAAAAAGTGTTTTGAAATGGTCAAAACGATACCTTTCATTAGATACCCAAATAACACTTCGTATTGTTACGAGCGTGGGGTTCGGGTTTAATAGAAAAATGCACTACTTAATCCACAAATTAAAAACAAACACTTTACTATAAATTTAACACAGAATTAACACAAACTGTACTTGAAAAATCCACGTTGTCAACTGTGGAAGGAAACACAGCGAGCTCTTGGAAGGCTTAGACAACATAATAAAGAATACTTTATCATCGGTTTTGAATAATATATATTTGGATGACAAGGCATGGTCGCAGGCCTCCCTGCCTGTAAAATTGGGAGGCTTAGGTATACGCAAAATTTCAAGTGTAGCCCTACCAGCGTTCTTGTCTTCTGTCTACAGCACTAGTTCCTTAGTTGAAAAAATTTTAAAGCCCTCTCATTTGGTTATACCTGGAATTTCATTCAAAATTTCATTTTTAGACGAAGCTCGATCTGCTTGGCATAGTACTTGCCCCGATGCTGCTCCCCCAAAATCTCTTTTGTCCCAACGGCAATGGGACGGGCCTCTGTGTGAGTTGACAAGGAATTGTTTGTTACAAACGTGCTCCAGCTCTGCAGATCGTGCCCGTCTTCTAGCCGTTTCTAAATGGGAGTCAGGACATTGGTTGCAAGCACTTCCTTCATATAACACTGGCACTTTATTGGATCCCGTAACTTTCCGTGTCACAACTTGTCTTCGGTTGGGTGCAAGGTGTTGCGCGCCTCATCAATGCCAGTGCGGTACTGCTGTCGAACAGCTCGGTCATCACGGATTATCGTGTACTAGGGCTGCCGGTCGGATATCTCGTCATGCCAGCCTGAACGACATCATCCGGCGGGCCTTTACCACCGCTAACGTACCAGCTATTCTCGAACCGAATGGTCTGTTGCGTGACGATGGTAAGAGGCCTGACGGCATGACTCTAGTCCCATGGGAGTTGGGGAGGCCTATTGTGTGGGACGTTACATGTGTCGACACACTCGCGCCTTCCCATCTTCCTAGGACTTCCGTGAGGGCTGGTGCGGCGGCAGATTTAGCCGAAGATCTCGAGGCGCAAATATGCAGGTCTCGACAGAGCCTACACATTTGCTCCCCTTGGAGTCGAGACCCTAGGTTCGTGGGGTACCGAGGCTCTCCGGGTTTTCAAAAAATTATCTGAGCGTCTGGTCGAAGCGACGCGTGACCCGAGAGCTGGTGAGTATCTGGCACAGCGCATCAGCATTGCTATACAGCGGGGCAATGCAGCCAGTGTCTTAGGCACGCTTCCAACTGGTATTGATATGGATCAGTTGAGCTACCTGTAGATTGTTTGCAACAGTTTGCAGATAGCTTAATTGTTTCTATTGTAAATACTAGTTTTAATTTAAATTTGTTATTTGATTGTTATTTTCTTTCTGAATAAAGACCTTATAAAGTAAAAACTTTATTAAATATTCGAATATCCGGATAATTTTAATGAATTATTCGAATTTGAAATTGGAGCGGATATTTGAATAAAATGAATATTCGAATTGCAAACCCTAATAAAGACGTATCAATAACACAATGAAGCTCTATCATTCCTCAAGCAAGACCACCAGAGACCAGAGACAGAGACTAAAACAATAAATATTTAAACGAATTCATGTATTACATCTATAGCTACATAGATTTAAATCTATGTATAGCTAGGTACCTAGCTATAGGTACTACCTACCTAGCTATTGGTACCTAGTAGGTACCTATAGCTATATAGGTACGTATACCTATAGCTAGGTTTACCAGATGTAAATCGTTAGATGCGCCCTTAGACCAAAAACTGTAGCATTGTCTTTGAAAGTGTGCACTACCGTGGACATGGACAAATGCACTATTAATGAATGTTAGATCTCTGTACTTAGTTGTTATCAGGTTATTAACTATAAGTGTTTCTGACAATCAAAGATTAGGAACGTAGGATCCTAGGATCTTTGCTGACTGCTGTCAAAACATATCTGTTATTAATACCTTTTACTGCCTGCAGTGTTCTGTTCTGTTCCTCGCAAATGTCCAAATCCAACTCTGACCGGTCTCAGTTCGCGTTCTCTAAGCAGTTCGCTGCAGCGGTTCCGTTCGTTCAGTGCAAAGATTATAGTATGTACGGATCCTAGGATCTTTGAATGTTCATTCAGTCAGGTCAGCGAGCGGAGCGCGCGCCACCGCCGCCGCCGCCGTCGCCGCCCCGCGCAGCGCAGGGACGCAGGCGGCACCGCGGCAGGCAGTGCCTTCTCCGGCGCGAGAGAGCGTGGTCGCGGTCGGCCGTGGAGCGTGGAGTGTAGTGCGCAAGTGTCCGTCAGTCGATGCCCAGCTGATACCTACTGCAGGCCTGCCTTGCCTCCCGCGGTCCGGAGCCGCAGCCGCCAGCGCCATGGGCTGCTCCGTGAGACTCTGCACCGCAGAGAACATATTCATCTTCATCAACATTGCGTTCGCGGTAACTAACCCCTATCTAAAGATCGACCCTTTGATTCGCTATCCCTCCCGGTGCCGCCGGTATCGGGAAGCCTGCAGGCAGCCGCGACCTGTGCAGAGATGTGCAGAGAGCTCCGGCTACAGAGCGAGGAGGCATGCATTGCATGGAAGCCGTAGCAGAGTATGTACGCACTGAAGTAAACAAACACTTAGGTAGGTACCTACCTACCTAACCTACACCATTCTACTCTAACGTCTAGGTCAACTTATTTCTTGTGATTTTTCTAAGTAGGTAGGTAGGTAGGTAAAATAAAAAATACACACGGAACCTACCCGACCTAAGAGCATTGCTATTGAGTAGGTAGGTCACAGGTAGGTCACAGGTAGGTCACAGGTAGGTACTAGGAACGTAAATAAAATATAAATAAATAAAATTTGCAAAGTTTGTTTAATTTTAACACGTAGCTAGGTACACTAGGTACAGTAGGGAGGTACAGTAGGTAGGTACACTAGGTACAGTAGGTACACTAGGTACAGTAGGTACACTAGGTACAGTAGGTACAGTAGGTAGGTAGGTACAGTAGATACCCTACAGTAGGTAGGTACACTAGGTACAGTAGGTAGGTAGGTACAGTAGATACCCTACAGTAGGTACACTAGGTACAGTAGGTAGGTACAGTAGGTACCTACCTACCCTACAGTAGGTACACAGGTACAGTAGGTACCTACACTAGTTACAGTAGGGAGGTACAGTAGGTAAAATTCAAAATTCAAAGTGCTTTATTTCCTTTAGACCTTACAGGACTCTTGGACACGTCACAAAAACTCAGATTACATAAGTACAACAAGGAAATAAAGTGATCACTTTGATTTTTTGTCCACTTCAATCTTTTTAAGGTAAAGTAAAGAAGCGAACAAGAAACCTTTACCTTGTTAGAATGTTAGTTTTCGAGTTGGAGCAAAACTCGTCCCAAGCTTTTTTATCGTCTAGATAATCTGATATTTTATAGTAAGCCTTTTTACAAAGGATATGTTTGACAATTTGTTTGAATTTATTTATTGATAATTTTTGCAACTCACTTGGAGTTTTGTTGTAGAAGCGTATACATTGTCCTTTAAAAGATACATTAATCTTGTGTAGCCTAGTTGTGGGCACAGCGAGTTTATTCTTATTTCTAGTATTTAAATTATGTATATCGCTATTTTTGGGGAACCGATTGATATTCTTATGAGTGTACAACAAGTTTTCGTAAATATATTGACACGGTACTGTCATTATATTTATTACTTTAAATTTATCACGTAGGGACTCTCTGGGACCCATATCATAGATTGCACGAACAGCCCTCTTCTGCAGCACAAATACGGTGTTAATATCTGCAGCGTTCCCCCACTGCAGTATACCATAAGACATAATACTATGGAAGTAGCTGAAATATACTAGTCTAGAAGTATCAACGTCTGTAAGATGACGGATTTTTTTGACTGCATATGCTGCAGAACTTAATCTCTTCGATAGCTTATCTATGTGCGGGCCCCATTGAAGTTTACTATCTAAGGTAATTCCTAAGAATACGGTACTGTCCACAAATTCTACCGATTCTTCTTTTACGTATACATTAGCCTTAACTTGTTTTACATTCGGTAAAATAAATCTAATACATTTAGTTTTGGTTTCGTTGAGCAAAAGATTATTGACACTAAACCAATTGACTACTTTTGATATTGCATTATTTACATCGTCGAAGTTTATGTTTTGTCGTTTCATTTTAAAAATTAATGAAGTGTAGGTAGGGTAGGTAGGTACACTAGGTACAGTAGGTAGGTAGGTACAGTAGGTACCCTACAGTAGGTACACTAGGTACAGTAGGTAGGTACCCTACAGTAGGTACACTAGGTACAGTAGGTAGGTACAGTAGGTATAGTAGGTAGGTACAGTAGGTAGGTAGGTACAGTAGGTATAGTAGGTAGGTACAGTAGGTACAGAACAGACAGAAGCGTTTTTATTCCTCGTTGCGCACCCATAATAGTGATGGGGTTGTTTTCATCTAATTAGTAGTTAACCTATAGGTGGAAATTTATAATTAACTAGCGGTCCGCCCCGGCTTCGCACGGGTACCTATTCGAATTTTTCTCACCTTTTAAACCTTCCCTAGACCTCCACGAATAATTCAAGACCAAGATAAGATAAATCCGTTCAGCCGTTCTCGAGTTTTAGCGAGACTAACGAACAGCAATTGATTTTTATATATATAGATTGGCTTTGAACTTATGTACATGTAGGTACCTACCTACCTACCCAGTATGTCAATAAATAAAATTAGGATTTAGGTAATTAAAAGTAATATAATTAATTATAATTTAAAATGTTTATTTTGTTTGGATCTCTTATTGTATTTGATATCTTCAGATACTCGTATTGTACACATTAGTACAATACGAGTATCTGAAGATATCGTTGATTACATTTTTAGTGTGTGTTTATCTGCCAATTTTTTTAAAATTTTAGTAATTTAATTACAAGTATCCATGTGAATTGTGAAATTATTGTAGGTATATTAGTATGAATTTAAAGTACTTAATAGACAAGATAAAATATAATTATAGGTAGGTACTTACTTTTATTATTAATAATTTTTTTACTTCACAAAAAAACGTAATTAGTACTGACATGTCTTATTTTATAATTTAGCCTTACAAATAGCTCCCTATCCTGATAAATAATATTCCATTTTAGATTTAGAGCAAATACACATTATGTTTTCATTAGATTATATTTAGATACTAACAAATGTAATGAATTAAACAATTTGGATCTCCAGTAGGTAAACCGTGTGGAGTGGAACCTTGTAGGTATACTCAGGTAGGTTTGAAAATAAATCAGGTCAAATGCAGGGACGAGGGAAATTTGTCAAATGGTATTTTTTCTGACTATGTTAAGAGACATTACATTATTATTACATTGCATTAAACTTTAGTAGTGATAATAAATAAATAATGCTGGACAATTCACACTATAAACAATCATTCCTTTGTATTTATTTGTACCCATGCAAAAATCATCAAAATGATGACTACATATTTAAAGTAGGTAGATACAGGTACCTACCTACCTTATTAATAATTGAAGAAATACAAGTATTAAAACATTTTTAATATCCCACATTTACTGGGAAATTTACTTGTTTACGTGTTGGCAACACCGGCGAGATTAGAGTTTTTACGTTTTTATGCAATTTTTTCTGTTGGAAATTATATTGCGTTAAATCGAAGAAATAAGTTGATGAAATAAGAAACATAACTGAGAAATGTGATTTCGTGTTATATTTTGACAAAACGGCTGTGATTTCGGCAAGATTAAACCGCACAAACAGGCATATTTCACCTTTGAATTTTGTTTGAATCAGTGTACTACAGTAGGCGTCTAAAGTGGTAATGGCGGACTTTTAATGGACTATGATGTCAATGTGTGAGTGCGTACGCGTACGTACAGAGGATTGGTGTACTATTGAGTGCTTCACTTTATTTCTTCTTGAGACGCCGTCCGTGAAATTTCCCTCGTCCCTGCGGCCAGTTATGTATTTCCATTATTTCTCCGGGACCCATAGAGGACATCCATAGTTCATAGTTCATTTATTAATAACCTTCACAGGTTACAGGTCACATAATCAATATTAATAAAATTATGTAAGAACATCCATAAACTATTTAAATAATAGATGAATACGCAAATTATAATTATAAATCACTATAAATAAATAATTGAAATAGGTACCTAGGTATTATTAATTACATTTTAAAATCATAAATTCCTTCATGTCATAAATTGATTTGTTTATCAGCCACTTTTTTAACCTCGTTTTAAAGGACGGCGTGGATTGCGCGCTGGTGATAGATTTTGGGATACGGTTGTAGACAGCCGTCCCCATTACGTGCTGCAACTTGGACGTCTTCACCAGTCGTCGTGGGAGAGCTCTCAGCCGGTGTGCGTGCCTCGTGTTGTATCTATGACCGTCCCCGTACCTTGCATATTTTTCCAAGTTGTCACGCACATACAGCGCGGACTGGTATATGCATCGACTTTATACCCAATAGACTCCTAATACCTATTTATTCGCTACGCAAACAAGTCTGTCAACCAACTGAGGTGTGCGGGCGCGGGGAATTCATGGGGGCGATATCATGGAGAACAATTATGTCGATCAGTGAGTCAGTATAATAATCGGGTGATAAATATTAGGGTTAACATTTAAGTAGGTACTTTACATTTAGATAGATACCATGTAGCAATGTAACGGTGAATATTATTCAAATCGATTTTTACAGAATTATTTATAATTAGTCCTGTATTGTAATAAACCCATATCGATATTCTAATCACTACCCGGTCCGGAACGGCACATCACTACTTGCACGCGCCTTGTCAGAGAAGAAAGGAAAGCAAATATAAAATTGGTTATCAAAGAAAGGGATGCACCGTTGGTGACGTCGACCGGCCAACCAAATTAAGTTGATCTCCGTCGAAACTAAATGAATTAGAAAATTTTATTCTGTTTATGAAAGAAATCAGTTTACCTGTGAAATGTTATTCCAACGGTTTTAAAATTTGAGGTCTTGCTCTGTTTTCCACACCATTTTATACTACAAGGAGCCATTGCAGCTAGGATATTATGATATTTTTCGTAAGCGAGCGCAGAGATGTTTACGGGTCACTGATCTGGTCGTTACTGGCCGAACGTTAGAGGGCGTGGTTTAATATAAGATCTATTTTCCTAATGTGTTACCTGAAAGCGTTCTCCCTATATTAGGAGTCTACTGGGTATAAAGTCGATGCGCATACACTACCCGTGCGTGCGCGCTCACAGTCCACGTAGACATGGTCTAGGCACGTACTCGTCGAAGTCGCAACACGTGTGGGGAAGTCCACTATGTTATAACAGTTCCCAATATCCACAATGTCAGAAAGTTTTTTCTGATCACTATTTAATGGGCATAAAAGATCGATGTTAAAATCTCCCACCACCACGCATTCCTTATTCATATCCTTTAACGCATTCATTAATGATTTAAAGGCAGGAAAAAAAATTGAAGATTTAGTCACATTAGATCTATATATACATACAACAGTCATATTATAATCGGTCAATTCAATTGCTGAAATTTCACATATTTGCTCGATACAATAGTCATTAAAGTTCAATTCTTAAACCTAACTCCATTTCTAAGGTACACACACGACCCACCATGTTCTAACGTTTGCCTACTATAGTGCGACGCTAACGTGAAATCATTAATGCCTATACACTCTAATTTGTTATCATTTAACCAATGCTCTGTTAAACACAGTACTTCGCATTTTAAGTCGCTCTTGAGCAAGACTTCCAGTTGTCTTGTCTTATTTTTTAGCGATTGTATGTTTAGATGGCATATACAAATATTCCTTAAACATGAAACAGCAGCGCTAGTCGCTAGTCGCTAGTCGCTAGTTGTCACCTTTTTACACGTGTTTTTGCAAATAAAAGACTTTTACTTTACTTTACTTTACTTAGTCGTTTCATTGTATCGTAGTCGACGCGACGTCGCGGCGCGCGGTCCTCGTATGAGTCATTGCTGTGTGCCGGCGACGGCGGCGCAGGCGAGCTCATCCCGGCGGCGGGGGCGCGCGGGAAACCATGGGACAAAACGAACCCGCGGTGGCCATGCCGTCGGTGATGTTACTTGCGTGAAGACATTTTCGGGCATGCCTATCAAGAATGATGCATGTCTCTCAGTCTTTATTTACCGTTTTTCGACAGTGTATGCAGATTTGATTATTGTATTCAGAAAATTTAATACATTATCGGCCGTTGTGTCTGGTTTAAAAGACCATGCTTGGATATACATAGTCTTTTCAACCGTTTGGAGTTCTTTTACTTCTTCACCTATTCCAATGGTTACCTGACGTTTATTCTGGCGACGCTGTCGACAGACGACGCGCCACCCGTCTTGGTCATTATTCGTCATACTTGGTTTAGAATATGCAGACGACGACGATGACAATGACAACCCGTGGTTCATTTCACCCGCTGCTCCCCCAGTACCGCTGATTGGCCGATCAGGCTTGCGCGGTTTACTCGTGCTCAAATCAGAGCCAGAGTTGATCATCGGCTGTGATCGGCCCGCATCGGGTGTAGTCGGCAGTGCAGTAGCTAGTGATTCCAGCTCCGCTTGCTTGTCCTTTCTTGGCTGTTTTCTTACCTGTAGCACCAGAAGTCCCCGTAACCGTCTTCTTAGCACCTGAGTTGATTCTGGCTAGCCGGACGGGACGTAGTTGTATCGCCGGAAACACTGGCGCAGTTATTGTTTCGACGACCACCGGTAACTTGACTGGAATTGTTTCGAGCTTACCCTCAACAGCTGTTTTGAGTAAGCCCATCGTCTGTTCCTGCTTCTTGATTGTCGCGTTCTGTGCGTCGATTTTATCCTCCAACGATGTTATTTTATTGGAGAGTTCGCCAATATTCTTCTGGAGCTCGCGTACGACATTTTCGAGTGACTTTTGTGCCATTTTGGATTTTTTATCATAAAATACGACAGAGCGCCGACTTGTACCGTATGGGCCTACCCCACAAACTCACCATCCCCAATAACTTTAATCAATTGGTGTTTATTTAGTTGGTGTGTGGAATAAAATGCAAAATCATCGTTCGAGTCAGGGACGAGGGAAATTTCACGGACGGAGTCTCAGTAAGAAATAAAGTGAAGCACTCAATAGTATGTCTATCCTCTGTACGTACGCTTACGCACTCGCACATTGACATCATAGTCTGTCCATCGTCCGCCATTACCACTTTCGACGCCTACTGTAGTGCACTGATTCAAACAAATTTTAAAAGTGAAATAATATTTCACGTAAGAAGCCGCACAAACAGGCATATTATGCCTGTTTGTGCGGCTTCTTGCCGAAATCACAGCCGTTTTGTCAAAAAAGAACACGAAATCACATTTCTCAGTTATGTTTCTTATTTCATCAACTTATTTCTTCGATTTAACGCAATATAATTATCAACAGAAATAATGTTGGAACAAAACTCAAATCTCACCGGTGTTGCCAACATGTAAACAAGCAAATTTCCTAGTAAGTGTGGGATATTAAAAATGTTTCAATACCTACTTGTATTTGTTCAATTATTAATAAGGTAGGTAGGTACCTGTATCTACCTACTTTAAATATGTAATCATCATTTTGATGATTTTTACACGGGTGGTTTATAGTGTTAATTCAACAGTTTTTTTTATTACAAAATACGAATTTTGAATATTTGTTTTCTATGTGTTTGTTTGAGCTAATCTATGAAACGGCTGGACCTATTTTGATAAAACTTTTACTGATGCTGATGCTACGCACGTAGCTGTCGTAGCTGATGTTACAGCGAGAATAAGGATCCGCGCCATAAAATAAAAGATGAAATGTAAATTTTGCATGGGCGAAGCCGCGCGCGTTGCACAGGCAATGCCGCGTACAGACGTGCGTTGCACAGCCAATGCCGCGTACAGACGCGCGGGGCACAGCCAATGCCGCGTACAGACGCGCGGGGCACAGCCAATGCCGCGTACAGACGCGCGTTGCACAGCCAATGCCGCGTACAGACGCGCGTTGCACAGCCAATGCCGCGTACAGACGCGCGTTGCACAGCCAATGCCGCGTACAGACGCGCGTTGCACAGCCAATGCCGCGTACAGACGCGCGGGGCACAGCCAATGCCGCGTACAGACGCGCGTTGCACAGCCAATGCCGCGTACAGACGCGCGTTGCACAGCCAATGCCGCGTACAGACGCGCGTTGCACAGCCAATGCCGCGTACAGACGCGCGGGGCACAGCCAATGCCGCGTACAGACGCGCGTTGCACAGCCAATGCCGCGTACAGACGCGCGTTGCACAGCCAATGCCGCGTACAGACGCGCGGGGCACAGCCAATGCCGCGTACAGACGCGAGGGGCACTTATACCCAATAGACTCCTAATACCTATTTATTCGCTACGCAAACAAGTCTGTCAACCAACTGAGGTGTGTGGGCGCGGGGAAGTGAGTGCTTATAGGTCCGTTCAAGGTTACGACAAATTATAAACATAATTAGGGATGGGGTACTTAGTTTCTATGAAAACAATAATCGATACTTGTCAAAAGGTAGGTATATTAACTAGTAAGTATTTAACGGCACTTTTGCCCGACTGCGCCATGGCAAAGATTTTAACACTAATATTATGGTGTAGGTACATTACATTACATAGGTACACATAATAATAGCCTAAGCATAGTGAAATAAGATGTAAGTAGGTAGTCACGTTAAGCTTATAAGTTTATGTATTGTTTATTCTCTTGCAGCAAGCAAACGGACTATGTAGGTATTCTATTAATTATGTAAATCACCCACTGAAACTAAATAAATAACTAGCTTATATCCGCGATATCATGAAGAACAATTACATATGTCGATCAGTGAGTCAGTATAATAATCGGGTGATAAATATTAGGGTTAACATTTAAGTAGGTACTTTACATTTAGATAGATACCATGTAGCAATGTAACGGTGAATATTATTCAAATCGATTTTTACAGAATTATTTATAATTAGTCCTGTATTGTAATAAACCCATATCGATATTCTGATCCCTACCCGGCCCGGAACGGCACATCACTACTTGCACGCGCCTTGTCAGAGAAGAAAGGAAAGCAAATATAAAATTAGTTATCAAAGAAAGGGATGCACCGTTGGTGACGTCGACCGGCCAACCAAATTAAGCTGATCTCCGTCAAAACTAAATGAATTAGCAAATTTTATTCTGTTTATGAAAGAAATCAGTTTACCTGTGAGATGTTATTCCATCGGTTTTAAAATTTGAGGTCTTGCTCTGTTTTCCACACCATTTTATACTACAAGGAGCCATTGCAGCTAGGATATTATGATATTTTTCGTAAGCGAGCGCAGAGATGTTTACGGGTCACTGATCTGGTCGTTACTGGCCGAACGTTAGAGGGCGTGGTTTAATATAAGATCTATTTTCCTAATGTGTTACCTGAAAGCGTTCTCCCTATATTAGGAGTCTACTGGGTATAAAGTCGATGGGCACAGCCAATGCCGCGTACAGACGCGCGGAGCACAGCCAATGCCGCGTACAGACGCGCGGAGCACAGCCAATGCCGCGTACAGACGCGCGGGGCACAGCCAATGCCGCGTACAGACGCGCGGGGCACAGCCAATGCCGCGTACAGACGCGCGGGGCACAGCCAATGCCGCGTACAGACGCGAGGGGCACAGCCAATGCCGCGTACAGACGCGAGGGGCACAGCCAATGCCGCGTACAGACGCGCGGGGCACAGCCAATGCCGCGTACAGACGCGCGGGGCACAGCCAATGCCGCGTACAGACGCGCGGGGCACAGCCAATGCCGCGTACAGACGCGAGGGGCACAGCCAATGCCGCGTACAGACGCGCGGGGCACAGCCAATGCCGCGTACAGACGCGCGGGGCACAGCCAATGCCGCGTACAGACGCGCGGGGCACAGCCAATGCCGCGTACAGACGCGCGGGGCACAGCCAATGCCGCGTACAGACGCGCGGGGCACAGCCAATGCCGCGTACAGACGCGCGGGGCACAGCCAATGCCGCGTACAGACGCGCGGGGCACAGCCAATGCCGCGTACAGACGCGAGGGGCACAGCCAATGCCGCGTACAGACGCGAGGGGCACAGCCAATGCCGCGTACAGACGCGAGGGGCACAGCCTTATTATTTATTTTACTACCGGTCGGTTCCTCCACACTGACCTAGGTACCAATAACATAGATAGGATAGGAACAGGTAAAGTAAACAAGTAGGTACCTACCTAATGTGTGTGCACGTGCACGTTACATTACAACGAGAAGTTTCTAGACACAAATGTTTTTTGGTAGGAATCACAAAAACAGGTACTAACCTACCTACCTACCTACTTACCTATTTAGGAAGTAGGTTAGTACCTTACCTACTTACTTAGCGACTAAGACAATTTTTCACAGAAAAAAATTGAAGTTGGTGTGGTAGGTAGTGTACTAGGTAGGTACCTATTTATACATATAAAAACCAGTACGCTTCTGACTGGTATATTACTACTAACTAGGTTATGTACTAATCCATTTTAGGATTAGTTGAGCTACCTGTGGATTGTTTGCAATAGTCTGCAGTTATCTCAATTGTTTTAAGTGTAAATACTAGTTTTATTACTTGATGGTACCTACTTACTTTATTCAAATAAATAAACCTAGTAGGTACCTACTACCTATCTTCAGAAAACAAAATCCGACATCGAGATCTGTGGAGGAGATGCTGACAGTGTGTGCTGTGCTGTGCTGACAGTGTGTGCTGTGCTGTGCTGACAGTGTGTGCTGTGCTGTGCTGACAGTGTGTGCTGTGCTGTGCTGACAGTGTGTGCTGACTGCGCTGCCGCTGCCTCTCTCGGCCTCTGCTACAGTATGAATAGGTACATTGTCTTTGGGGCCGCCGCCCCGTAAAGAGTTCCCTGAAATAACCCTAAACGACATAAACATACAAAAAGTAACTTCTTTAAAATACCTTGGGCACATTCATTATTACCGACGACCGCAGACATTGAAAGAGAGCGCAGGGCTCTAGCGGTAAGGGGTAACACGTTGATCCGTAGGTTTACCCGGTGTTCAGAAGACGTAAAAAAAACGCTTTTTAAAGCCTTTTGTCAAAGTTCCTAGACCGGGAACCTATGGGTCAGCTACACCAAACGGCCGCTAGAGACCCTGAGAGTGCAATATAATAAATCTCTAGGATGATGGTGGGACTGCCACGTTTGTGCAGTGCATCAGGGATGTTTGCCGAATATGAAACAGATGGTTTCGCTGCCATCCTCCGGAAAAAGACGGCGTCCCTGATGCGCAGAGTGCGGGACAGCCCCAATAGCATCCTACAAACCATAGCGGGTAGGATTCATTCGCCAATGTGGCAGAAATTTATAAATATAGTAATTTAACATAATTTAATTATCTTAATTATTATTTTCAATTTCATTTAATCTGATTTCATTTTAATATAATTATAATTTTAATTTAATTGTAATTTACTTCAAAATACTAACACAAATTTTAAGGTCTAAACTAAACTACTAACAAATTATAGATCATGTCCGAAATAAAATAATTTTATTTAGGTAAGTATTTTATTATTTTAAAATCATTAAAAAAAAACATTGTTCTGCCAAATTGGATAGGTAGGTAGGTGAGGTAGGTGAGGTAGGTGAGGTAGGTGAGGTAGGTGAGGTAGGTGAGGTAGGCGACCTCCTTTGGTTTTCGTGAAATGCTTCATTCGCATTACATTTCAAAGTTTTAGGTTATGTTATACACTCGATCAAATAATTTTTAGTTCAATGATTTTAGAAACTTATGAAAATGTTCGGTGAGCGACCACGACCACGACCACGACCACGACCACGCAGGTAGGCCAGGCAAGACCCGAGTGGTCATCGAACAAAGGGTCAATCAATATGTAACTCTATACGCATTTATTATATTTATTTATTAAATTTTTATTATATTATATTGAGTAGTATATTAGTACCTAAATATTTGTTTTAATAGTATATACATAAATATTTTATTTATAACTTAAGGGATGTAGGTGCTATGCTATGTAACTCTTCAGACCAATATTGTCTCCTTATATTTATTAGTTACCAAAAGAAAAGGCAAACCACTCTAAAATTGAGTTTACTCATTTAATTTACTTTAATTTAATTTATTTACTGAACTCTTTGTAATAACTTTATCAGATTATGTGAATTTTAGTTTAAGCATATTTATATTCTATAAGCGAAAACTCTTAAGCTTAAGTTATACCACCACTGTTATACTTATTTAAGTTTTTTATAAGCTGTTTGTTTTCCACCTAAATAAATAAATAAATAATGACTAGTTGGTATAGGTAAGCAATTTGTACCTATTTGTGAACTAAACCGAGGTAAGATTTAACCTTCGGGTAACATTACATAGGTACTGTATGTGGTACCATTCTACTTACCTACAATACCGACCTCAAGTACCTACTTCCACTCTGTTTGTTTATTCAATAACTACAGTTTTACAACATCATTCAAAACGATATGGTAGATACAATACAATACAATACAATACAATACGGCGAGCACGTCACCTGTCACGGTCTGGTCTTATCTCGTGTCTAAAGATTTTGGAGTAAACAAGTAGGTCACTCCCGTCTCGAGTCTAATTTCAATTGACGAAAAAAGTAGGTAGGTACCTAGTGATACGATCCCATCTCGTGTCCACAATACAATACAATACAATACAATACAATACAATAAGTACAATACAATACATTCGGAAACAATGAATTCTTATTATTCTCAAACGTCGAGTTACAAAACTCTAAGACAATATGTCACTTGTACATTTTATCCGAAGTGTTTTATGTAGAAGGTAAAATAAGTTAGGAATTTTTATCGCTTTGAACAATGAAAAAACTAACAATATAATGTCATCAGAATCTATCTATAGGTTTGAGTAATTGTAAATATACTTCAACTATTTATTTATATTTGAAGTCTATTTAAATAAATAATGCTGGACAATTCACACAGCATTATCTAGCCCCAAGCTAAGCAGAGCTTGTGTTATGGGTACTAGATAACTGATATACCTACATAATATAATAAATATATAGATAGATATTTCTATTATATATAGAAAACGACCAGAACACCCTGAACAAATGTCTGTAGATCATACACACATTTGTCCCGAGGCGGTAATCGATCCCGCAACCTTCTGCGTCGCAGGCAGCCCTTCGCCCACCGCGCCACAGAGGTCGTCAACTCAGTCACTACTTAATAGTTTAGTGTTTGAATTATATTTATTAGGCTCATTCTTTTATAAAATTAAAATTGTTCAAATATATACTATACTTACTATACGTCGCTTAGTTTTATAATCAATATAATTATAAATCGTTGATAGAAATTTTGTAAGATTTGTTCTCGTTACTACAGTTACGCTAACATCAAGACACGTAATACAGTTACGCTATCTGATGCACTAACAAACTCAAGACAGTTCCCGACACCCACTATCTGTTCCACTAACAAACTCAAGACAGTTCCCGACACCCACTATCTGATCCACTAACAAACTCAAGACAGTTCCCGACACCCACTATCTGATCCACTAACAAACTCAAGACAGTTCCCGACACCCACTATCTGATCCACTAACAAACTCAAGACAGTTCCCGACACCCACTATCTGATCCACTAACAAACTCAAGACAGTTCCCGACACCCACTATCTGATCCACTAACAAACTCAAGACAGTTCCCGACACCCACTATCTGTTCCACTAACAAACTCAAGACAGTTCCCGACACCCACTATCTGATCCACTAACAAACTCAAGACAGTTCCCGACACCCACTATCTGATCCACTAACAAACTCAAGACAGTTCCCGACACCCACTATCTGATCCACTAACAAACTCAAGACAGTTCCCGACACCCACTATCTGATCCACTAACAAACTCAAGACAGTTCCCGACACCCACTATCTGATCCACTAACAAACTCAAGACAGTTCCCGACACCCACTATCTGATCCACTAACAAACTCAAGACAGTTCCCGACACCCACTATCTGATCCACTAACAAACTCAAGACAGTTCCCGACACCCACTATCTGATCCACTAACAAACTCAAGACAGTTCCCGACACCCACTATCTGATCCACTAACAAACTCAAGACAGTTCCCGACACCCACTATCTGATCCACTAACAAACTCAAGACAGTTCCCGACACCCACTATCTGATCCACTAACAAACTCAAGACAGTTCCCGACACCCACTATCTGATCCACTAACAAACTCAAGACAGTTCCCGACACCCACTATCTGATCCACTAACAAACTCAAGACAGTTCCCGACACCCACTATCTGATCCACTAACAAACTCAAGACAGTTCCCGACACCCACTATCTGATCCACTAACAAACTCAAGACAAAACTCTTGACAATAAAATGCTATTACTCCTTTAATGAATGACCGATAAATTGTAGGACATTTTTTTGTATAATTGAAACTTAATTTGCAATTTTAAATTTTAACTATTTTTTATTTTGACATTTGTTCTATTGACTGTTATTATTATTATGATTCTTTCTTTTCTTGTAAATTTTTTGTATGTAAATTATGTTTTATTTATTTTAGAATTTGTAACTGTGTTTTTTTTTTTTTTTGTAAATTTTAAGACATTGCACGCCCAATAGGGCAGAATACATTGTGACATTCCATTCTAATATAACAACTTTTTTAACATGTATTTCATGCAATAAATAAATTGATTGATTGATTGATTGACAGTTCCCGACACCCACTATCTGATCCACTAACAAACTTTTATAATTTGATATCATCTATCCCCGTGTTTTTTTGCTTCGTTTTTGGTTTGCGTTTTTTGTAAAACAAAATTATGAACAACTTTAAATTTATTGATTATTTTCTGGAAACAATTAAGCTATCTGCAAAGTGTTTTTTACACTTTGCAGATAGCAAGCTGTAGCGGGGCGGGGCGGCGAGCGGGCCGGCGGCGACCGCGAGCAAGCTGTAGCGGGACGGGGCGGGGCGGCGAGCGGGCCGGCGGCGACCGCGAGCAAGCTGTAGCGGGACGGGGCGGGGCGGCGAGCGGGCCGGCGGCGACCGCGAGCAAGCTGTAGCGGGGCGGGGCGGGGCGGCGAGCGGGCCGGCGGCGACCGCGAGCAAGCTGTAGCGGGGCGGGGCGGGGCGGCGAGCGGGCCGGCGGCGACCGCGAGCAAGCTGTAGCGGGGCGGGGCGGGGCGGCGAGCGGGCCGGCGGCGACCGCGAGCAAGCTGTAGCGGGGCGGGGCGGGGCGGCGAGCGGGCCGGCGGCGACCGCGAGCAAGCTGTAGCGGGGCGGGGCGGGGCGGCGAGCGGGCCGGCGGCGACCGCGAGCAAGCTGTAGCGGGGCGGGGCGGGGCGGCGAGCGGGCCGGCGGCGACCGCGAGCAAGCTGTAGCGGGGCGGGGCGGGGCGGCGAGCGGGCCGGCGGCGACCGCGAGCAAGCTGTAGCGGGGCGGGGCGGGGCGGCGAGCGGGCCGGCGGCGACCGCGAGCAAGCTGTAGCGGGGCGGCGGTATGATAATAATATCACGTAATATTGTGATGGTGTGTCATATTGTGATGGTGTGTCATATTGTGATGGTGTGTCATATTGTGATGGTGTGTCATATTGTGATGGTGTGTCATATTGTGATGGTGTGTCATATTGTGATACTGTGTCATATTGTGATGGTGTGTCATATTGTGATGGTGTGTCATATTGTGATGGTGTGTCATATTGTGATGGTGTGTCATATTGTGATGGTGTGTCATATTGTGATGGTGTGTCATATTGTGATGGTGTGTCATATTGTGATGGTGTGTCATATTGTGATGGTGTGTCATATATGAATGACACAGTATCACACTCAGGCGCTCCCTCTACTGCCCTCGCCATGCCAGTGATGTTATTCTATTAACATTATCCTTTGAACTGCTTCCTGACTGACCCTGACCTGATAGGAGTATAGGTAGGTACCTCTCACAGAGATCTAGTACCTCTACTTACCAGTAATCCACACAGGCCAGTGATCGAGTGCGTCACGCGAGGCGAGGTGAGGAGGGCGAGGAGGGCGAGGAGGGCGTGAGGTCATTGGTCATTGCCTCACCTCGCTTATTATTCCCACATTTACAGATATTCTGAAAATGTACACAGCACAAGCAGAAATAGTAACTTGGTCCGTGCCAGGGGAGGGGCAGGGGCGCGAGGTGGGCGGGGTGGGCGATCGAACAACCACTTGAACTTGGTCGGCGCGAGCGAGCCAGGACGCGCCAGCGCCGCCGTCACCGCCGCGAGCGAGCCAGGACGCGCCAGCGCCGCCGTCGCCGCCGCGAGCGAGCCAGGACGCGCCAGCGCCGCCGTCGCCGCCGCGAGCGAGCCAGGACGCGCCAGCGCCGCCGTCGCCGCCGCGAGCGAGCCAGGACGCGCCAGCGCCGCCGTCGCCGCCGCGAGCGAGCCAGGACGCGCCAGCGCCGCCGTCGCCGCCGCGAGCGAGCCAGGACGCGCCAGCGCCGCCGTCGCCGCCGCGAGCGAGCCAGGACGCGCCAGCGCCGCCGTCGCCGCCGCGAGCGAGCCAGGACGCGCCAGCGCCGCCGTCGCCGCCGCGAGCGAGCCAGGACGCGCCAGCGCCGCCGTCGCCGCCGCGAGCGAGCCAGGACGCGCCAGCGCCGCCGTCGCCGCCGCGAGCGAGCCAGGACGCGCCAGCGCCGCCGTCGCCGCCGCGAGCGAGCCAGGACGCGCCAGCGCCGCCGTCGCCGCCGCGAGCGAGCCAGGACGCGCCAGCGCCGCCGTCGCCGCCGCGAGCGAGCCAGGACGCGCCAGCGCTATCAACGTTAAAAATTCTTAATCTACACCGAGCTTAACCGAATTAATCTATACCTAAGTATATCGGTCGCCGACACTAACGGTCCGCCCCGACTTTGCACGGGTATATTCTTTAGCCTTTTTTCATCTGGGATAATGTATGATTCTGTTTTTATTACTGCTTACACTGAAAAGTACCTACCACCAGAGCAAGCTGGTTTTAGGAAAAACTTTTCAACTACAGAACACATCCATACAATAGATTTGATCATAGAAAAATATGAAGAACATAAAAGTCCGCTATACCTGGCTTTTACCGACTATGCTAAAGCTTTTGATTCAATTTCCCATACCAGCATGTGGAAAGCGTTGGAAGACTGTAACGTACCAGATGAAGTAATCGAACTTATTTATTTTATAAAAGATATATAAGATAAAAGTGTTAGTCGAGTAAAAATGGAATCAAAAAGTGCTGAAATAAATATATGTAGAGGCGTCAGACAGGGGGATCCGCTCTCTCCGAGAATTTTCATAACAATACTAGAAAGCATAATGAAAAACTTGAGATGGGAGACAAAAGGCATCAATGTCAATGGCAAATTTCTTAGCAATCTGAGGTTCGCGGATGATATAGTGCTGTTTTCAGAAACACCAAAACAACTTGAGAAAATGATAAATGAACTAGATACGATAAGTCGTCAAATTGGTCTAGAACTCAACACATCAAAAACAAATTGGTCTAGAACTCAACACATCAAAAACAAAGATACAAACAACATTCACATACCCATAAAAGTCAATAAAATCTTACTGGATTACGTACAAAATTATATTTATTTGGGCAAGGAGATATCATTCAAAAAATCTCGACACAATGACGAAATCGATAGACGAATAGCATTATCATGGAACAAATTCTGGAACAACAAAGAACTTCTCAAATCTAAACTTCCATTAAAGCTCAAGAAGAAAATACTGGATTCATGCATACTACCTTGTCTGTCGTATGGCTGCCAAGGTTGGATTTATAATAACTACACAAAAAATTAAATACAGGTACGCGTACGCCGAAGAGCGATGGAAAGAAGTATACTAAATATAAAGAGAAGAGACAGAAAAAGAAAATTTCTTTTTCTGTTGTGTGTATTTAATACAGTTATAAGACAAACCACAAATGTCATCGATGCTTTGAAACACTGCAAAAAATTGAAATGGAAATGGGCTGGTCATATCGCCCGAATGGAAAATAACAAATGGATCAAAATAATTACAACATGGACAGGACCACAAAACAAAAGAACAAGAGGCAGACCAAAAGAGAGGTTAGTCTTAGTAGTAGGATAGACGAGATCAACAAAGAAACAGAGGCAGACCAAAAGAGAGGTGGATAGACGAGATAAACAAAGCGGCTGGCATAGACTGGCTAAGCAAAGCTCAAGACAGAAAAGTATGGAGTAAAATGGAGGAGGCCTTCACTCGATGAGAGATCCTTAATAATACCCATTATTATTTTTCAATGTAAATCTTATCAATTATTATATAAATTTAGTGTCACATATCGTCGCTGTGGTGCGAACTAACACTAAGTCACTAACTAACAATTTTGGCCAAAATGACTTAATGATGCCAAACTATTTTTACACCCATTATGTACCTTCTGAGAAGGTAAAAGAGCTGTTTTTCTTTTAATTTCGGGAAATACAAGAATGTCAGAACTACTTAACTGCTTGATGAGTCAAAAATCTGTCTACAAAAAAGAACTAAGGGTACTTAAGTAATTTATTAAAATCGTTTACTACCATATTTTTCAATTACTGGGGCTGCACTGCTCATTAAAGTCACTTAGTGACATTTCAATTTTATTTGACACGATCTACCATAATGGCTCTCAGTTATTATTTGCACATAAAAAACTAGAAATGAAATGAAATTCTGTTGTCCGGTAAGATTCATTAAGGCGCATAGTGAGGCAAAAACAAGAAAATTAGGTGTTTTCGAACCCGTTTTCCGACGAAAATATTGATTGTGGAGCTCTGAAATTTATATATCCTGTAACACACATCCTGAAAGGTCCCTTGGAGGTTCCAAATAATTGCTGTTAATCATAGTGTAGTTGTTATACTGTTAGTTATTAAGTATGTGTAGCGGCTTCGAACCCACTTTTTATCGGCGTCTCAAATTCGATTAGTACCAAATTCAGTATAGTGATTCACATAGTTCATACCTACCGCTTGGAGGTCCATTAGCTTCGAAAAGCAGTCAAATTAATGAAATCAAACGTAAAAACGTATTTGCACCTACAAAATCTGTGATTCAAACCTGACCAGTTACACGTCGCCCAACCGCAGAGGATCCTATTATTTGGTTGATTATGGCACTACATAGTATGCTGAACCGAAAACAAGCACTCTTTGCTGCATAAAGGCGTGCGGAAAGGTCCAAGGTCATTTGCCTCACTATTCGTCTTAACAGATATTAAGTAATATTTAATGAAGGTGTTCGCGCATCTTTTGGTCTTTACATTCTGCGAAACCTAACTAAAGTACGTCAATTAAATCTGTATTGCTACTTAGTTAGTAATTGATATTGTTTTGTGGCTACATTCACGCTATCCCCGCTCACCCGCGTCCGTGTTTGGATTCAATCACGTCATCATCATCATCATCAGCCTATAATTAGTCCACTGCTGGACAACGGCCTCCCCTAATGAGCTCCATAGCACCCTGTGTTCCGCTTGCCGCATCCAGCATCTGCCAGCAGCCTTTCGCAAATCGTTCATAGGGCGTCCTAAACTACGTTTGCCGAGTCGCGGTCTCCACTCAAGAACACGTTTACCCTAGCGGTTGTCGACTCTTCTGGAAATATGGCCAGCCCACTGCCACTTCAGCTTGCTAATCCTTTGAGCTATGTCGATAACGTTCTCTGTCGGTTGTATTCGTTGCGAAACCGAGAGAAACTCCGAGCATCTCTCCAATAGCTCGCTGGGCAACCTTAACCTACCGTGAGTGTCCACGTCTCAGCTCCGTAGGTCATGACGGGACGCACTGATTGAAAATTTTCGTTTTCAAGCATTGCGGTATGGATGACGAGAAGACTTGACGTAGTTTGCCAAACGCGGCCAACCTAGCTGGATCCTCCTCTTGACATTCTTCTCGAAATTGTTTTTACCCAACTGCAGAGTCGGCCCAAGGTAAATACAATACACCGAAAATTTTTTGAGAAGGTGACCATGTACGACGACCGGTCCCGGATCAATGTGGCCATTGATCATGATCTTGGTTTTATCCAAGTTAATGCCAAGCAAGACCGATGCGTCGCGAGGCTAAAGCTAGGCCGGCCAGTTCAGCTCCTCAAGCGACTCTGCCATGAAGACTATGTCATCAGCGAATCGCAGGTACCTATGAGATGTAATCGCCGTTTATGTTGATGCCCTTACCTTCCCAGTCCAGCGTCTTAAACACATCTTCCAACGCGCTTGTGAACAGTTTCGGGATATTACATCCCCCTGTCTCACTCCTCTGAGCAGTTGATTTTGATTTTGATAGGTTTAGACTGCTGGCCCTGTACTTGGACACTCATGGTGACGGCATTATAAAGACATCTCAACACCTCGATATAACAATAGTCTACTTGGCATCGCTGTAAGGATTCCAGAACAGCCCAGGTTTTCACAGAGTCAAAGGCCTTTTCATAGTCCACAAAGGCCAGACAAAGGGGC
Source organism: Eupithecia vulgata (assembly GCA_946478455.1). Classification (NCBI taxonomy): domain Eukaryota; kingdom Metazoa; phylum Arthropoda; class Insecta; order Lepidoptera; family Geometridae; genus Eupithecia; species Eupithecia vulgata. Next base: position 214,725 of record OX297869.1, on the reverse strand, counting down.
TGATTATTCTCTTCGGACTTCTGTATAATCTGCCTCACTGTGTGTATGTGGTTTATGGTGCCATATCCTCCGCGACATCCGGCCTGTTCCGATAGCTGGAACTACGAGTCTTCTGGCGAGACGGTTCGTGACCACTCGTGAGAACAACTTATAGATATGGATCAGGAGCGATATGGGCCTGTAATTTTTAAGGATGGTTTTGTCACCCTTCTTAAAAAAGAGCACCACCAAACTCCCGCTCCATGCCTTTGGAGTTCTTCCACTGTGAAGGACGGCATTGAAGAGGTTCTGTAATTCTTGTAAAACAGGGGTTCCTCCGGCTTTCAAAAGCTCTGATGATGCTCCGTCTTCACCGGGGCTTTTCCATTTTTAAGCTGCCCCAGAGCCAACACGATCACGTCTTGACTGATGTCTGTCAGTTCGTCAGTATAGTGGCGTGTCAGGGTGGCTCTAGAATCGTGGTCATTTCGTTGGGCATGAGGAGCATGTGCAGCGTATAAATGGCCATAGAAATCCTTGATCTCGGCTAAGATCTCCGGCTTCGACAAAACGGTCCTCCCATCGTGCGTTCACTCAGCGTGCTTCGTCAGGTGGCTCCTGACAAGCTGCTGAGTGAATACTTTGGATCCTCGGTTTCGCTCTATCACCTCTTCAAGGAGACGTGTGTTGGAGCTCCGAAGGTCACGCCGCACCATCTTTGCAATTTGCTTGTTCAGGTCTGACCTCTCTGACGAAGTCGCCTGGGTGGTTTCCCGTTTTTTTTGTCATCAGCCCTAGAGTCTCATCTGAGACTTTAGACTATCTGCCAGAACCTGATTCCCTCGTCTCTCAACGTTTCAACCAGATTGTGTAGGGTCTCGTCAGCGTCATCAGTAGGTTCCAAGGCAACAAATCTATTCCTGAGAAGCTGCTGAAACTTCTCAGTGCCCGCCATGATTTGAATTGGGTTAGGTCGGAGCTTGGACCTCATACCTACCAGCGGGTTAAATTGTCTAAGCTACCTACTAATAAAATAAATTTCAGGTCGGTGGTACCACGGAGCGGACGTACACTCTCCAAGTGGTACAAAGATGTTCTAACAGGTGGCGCTGCATGCCAAATTCTCACATATTATTGCTATTTGCAACGATATTTTGCTCGTCATGGCGAAAATCCTCATAAGATCTTTACCATTTTTTTATGAGAACCAATTAAAATGACTACCTCTCAATTAAAAAACTACTCATCGAAATCAGATGTCTATAGCGGAGATATTCGATATTCCATTTAGCCCTTTTTTGGAGGAACGAAACCTTTAATTATAAAACCCCGACGACTAAAACATTCTGTAAAATCGTAAAATATGTAGACCAAGTTTCGTCCAGAGTCCAGACCTGTACAGGATATCGGAGTGTGAACATTCTGACAGATTATCGGAGTGTGCACATTCTGACAGATTATCGGAGTGTGCACATTCTGACAGATTATCGGAGTGTGAACATTCTGACAGATTATCGGAGTGTGAACATTCTGACAGATTATCGGAGTGTGCACATTCTGACAGATTATCGGAGTGTGCACATTCTGACAGATTATCGGAGTGTGCACATTTTGACAGATTATCGGAGTGTGAACATTCTGACAGATTATCGGAGTGTGCACATTCTGACAGATTATCGGAGTGTGCACATTCTGACAGATTATCGGAGTGTGAACATTCTGACAGATTATCGGAGTGTGCACATTCTGACAGATTATCGGAGTGTGAACATTCTGACAGATTATCGGAGTGTGCACATTCTGACAGATTATCGGAGTGTGAACATTCTGACAGATTATCGGAGTGTGCACATTCTGACAGATTCGATACTTCTCCCAGTAGGTGATGCAGAGGCTCTGTCAACTACATTCCAAAAATAATATGCCAAGACCACAATTTATTTACAATTAGACAAGTTTACAATTTACCTAGTGCTACGGTGTACGATAGGATACCTAGTGCTACGGTGTACGATAGGATACCTAGTGCTACGTTGTACGATAGGATACCTAGTGCTACGGTGTACGATAGGATACCTAGTGCTACGGTGTACGATAGGATACCTAGTGCTACGGTGTACGATAGGATACCTAGTGCTACGGTGTACGATAGGATACCTAGTGCTACGGTGTACGATAGGATACCTAGTGCTACGGTATACGATAGGATACCTAGTGCTACGGTGTACGATAGGATACCTAGTGCTACGGTGTACGATAGGATACCTAGTGCTACGGTGTACGATAGGATACCTAGTGCTACGGTGTACGATAGGATACCTAGTGCTACGGTGTACGATAGGATACCTAGTGCTACGGTGTACGATGCTATGTAACGACTTACGTTTATGATTTATGCAAAAGCAGAACTAAACTAATTATATTTATTGTATCGTCACAGCATGTGTACTCATTGCGTCACAGCATGTGTACTCATTGCGTCACAGCATGTGTACTCATTGCGTCACAGCATGTGTACTCATTGCGTCACAGTATGTGTACTCATTGCGTCACAGCATGTGTACTCATTGCGTCACAGCATGTGTACTCATTGCGTCACAGCACTCACAGCATGTGTACTCATTGCGTCACAGCATGTGTACTCATTGCGTCACAGCATGTGTACTCATTGCGTCACAGCATGTGTACTCATTGCGTCACAGCATGTGTACTCATTGCGTCACAGCATGTGTACTCATTGCGTCACAGCATGTGTACTCATTGCGTCACAGCATGTGTACTCATTGCGTCACACATTGTGTACTCATTGCGTCACAGCATGTGTACTCATTGCGTCACAGCATGTGTACTCATTGCGTCACAGCATGTGTACTCATTGCGTCACAGCATGTGTACTCATTGCGTCACAGCATGTGTACTCATTGCGTCACAGCATGTGTACTCATTGCGTCACATCATGTGTACTCATTGCGTCACAGCATGTGTACTACATTGCGTTACAGCATGTGTACTCATTGCGTCACAGCATGTGTACTCATTGCGTCACACACAGCATGTGTACTACATTGCGTTACAGCATGTGTACTCATTGCGTCACAGCATGTGTACTCATTGCGTCACACACAGCATGTGTACTACATTGCGTTACAGCATACTTTGTATGCTGTAACGCAATGTCGCTTGTCGCCTCTGCTCAGAGAATTTATCTATGATTTTCAGTAAAAAGCCTAATTAACCTTATATATAAATAAACCATTGCTTGGATCCAAGTGAAATTCGGATTCGTTTCGGCTTGACGTTGATTTTCGGGACACCCTGTACAAATGTCTGTGTGTTGTGTAGGTACTGTGTCTAACTGTGTTAAGACACAGTACCTACACAACACACAGACTAGGATAGGTAGTGATAATAGAACAGTGACCGGTTGTGCTGCACACACAACGGAGTCATCAGAGAAAGTAGGTAGGACGGGAACAGCGACCTTTGTGCAGCTCGGCAGCGGCGCGCGGCGGCGGCGGGGCGGCGGCGCGGGCAGCTTGCGGAATGTGGACACAGTGGGAGCTCGAGGCTGGCGCTCCGCCCCGCGCGCGCCCCGGACCTGCGTGACGCACACAGCACAGGCCTGCCCGCCGCCCGCGCCCCGCACCACGCACCCCGGTGCCCAACAATCAACTGAGATCAATGATCAATACCAATTGATCTATTGACCTATTTCATTAACAGTCCGCTTACATCATACACTCATAGACTACCTCTCATTATGTACCTCCCTAGTTAGTACCTACCTAGTTAGTACCTCCCTAGTTAGTACCTACCTAGTACCTACCTACTAGCAGTAAGTCATTTAAAACGGGATATTTACCATGATTCGATTTTTGAGTTTTCCAATATTTCGGCACAGTTTCATGCGCCATGATCACGGAAGAACTAAAGTCACTGCGAGTTGGTTTTTATTGGCAGATATATCGATCTACCTTCATTCTTTGTCTGTACAATATCCAGTTTTAAATGACTTTAATGTTAATAACCATGATAGTTTTAAAAGTTTTATCGTTTTTTTTTTATGAGATTGATAATCGGTCCTTGACCGACAAACAAGCTTCAAGTTACAAACGAGAGGGTCAATGACCTGTTGGAGCTCTTGGAGCAGCTCTGTCTGCCAACCCGCCTGGTCGGTCTAGTCAAATGTAAGGGTCAGGTGTTCCAGCAAGTGGAGAGAGTTCTCTGAGAGATGCATGCAGCTGGTCAGCGCACAGTCAGAATGTGAGCGAGTCCTGTCAGAGTGAATGTCCAAGCGTGGGTGGGATGGGTTCCAGCAGGCGGCACGCTGAGAGCGTATCTGTTTGAGCGAGTCCTGTCAGAGTGAATGTCCAAGCGTGGGTGGGATGGGTTCCAGCAGGCGGCACGCTGAGAGCGGATATGTTTGAGCGAGTCCTGTCAGAGTGAATGTCCAAGCGTGGGTGGGATGGGTTCCAGCAGGCGGCAGGCTGAGAGCGGAACTGTTTGAGCGAGTCCTGTCAGAGTGAATGTCCAAGCGTGGGTGGGATGGGTTCCAGCAGGCGGCACGCTGAGAGCGGAACTGTTTGAGCGAGTCCTGTCAGAGTGAATGTCCAAGCGTGGGTGGGATGGGTTCCAGCAGGCGGCACGCTGAGAGCGGAACTGTTTGAGCGAGTCCTGTCAGAGTGAATGTCCAAGCGTGGGTGGGATGGGTTCCAGCAGGCGGCAGGCTGAGAGCGGAACTGTTTGAGCGAGTCCTGTCAGAGTGAATGTCCAAGCGTGGGTGGGATGGGTTCCAGCAGGCGGCACGCTGAGAGCGGATATGTTTGAGCGAGTCCTGTCAGAGTGAATGTCCAAGCGTGGGTGGGATAGGTTCCAGCAGGCGGCAGGCTGAGAGCGGAACTGTTTGAGCGAGCAGCAGGCGTTGGTGTTGCAGATGTATAGCGGCGCGCTGCTGTCGACGGCGGCGCGGCTCGCCTGGGACCCCAGCACGTACGCGTGGTTCCGGTTCTTGTGCGCGGCGCAGTACCGCGTGTCGGCCGCCTACGTGGCCGCCACCGGACTGTGGCTGGCCGCGCTCGTCTACCTGGCGGCGGCGGGTGCGGCCGGCGGCCGGCGCCCCGCCGCCTGTCTGCACGCGTACTGCGCCGGCGTGCTGTGCCTGGCGCTCAGCGAGCTGTGCTACGCGGCCTGGATGGGCGCCTCGCTGGCGGCCTGGTGGCGCGACTCGCCGCAGGCCGAGCTGGCGCGGCGCGGCATCGACCTGCTGCACGACGTGAAGCCCGCGCTGCGCGCCATGCAGCGCCACCAGGACGTCGTCGCGCCGCTCCTCGACATGATCGAGGTACCCCTCCCTCCCTCTCGCCTCGGCCGGCGCAGGCGCCCCGTGTACTGAGCTGGTGCGTGTGTTGCAGGAGGTGGAGCACGAGGCGCCCAACAACGTGTTCGTCATCATCGTGTTCGGGGTGGTCGGCATGCTCCTGCAGGTGGGTCCGCGGCTGGCGCGCTCCGCGGACGCGTGGGCGCGCACTGCACTACAACGCTCCGCGCTGGTTACAGGTAGCGGCGTTCGTGATGGCGCGGCGCCTGCTGCGGCGCGCCGGCGCCGGCGGTGGCTCGCTGCAGGCGCTGTCGCTCGCGGAGAAGGCGGAGAAGGGCGCGGGGGGCGCGGCGTCGGCGGGCACCTGCGCCGACGTCGACGACGAGAGCGCGCTGACCGACAGCGGCGCCGACAGCGGGGACCACCCGCCCGGCTGGCGCAAGAACGCCAACCTGCGCATGTACACCATCCTCGACAAGATTTTCTAGCAGGTGAGGTGAGGGAGGAGCACCGGCCGGATGATTGAATGAATATCAGTAAAGTTCTAGCGAATTCAATATAACTAGTATCTACATTATTCAATATAACTAGTATCTACATTATTCAATATAACTAGTATCTACATTATTCAATATAACTAGTATCTACATCATTCAATATGACTAGTATCTACATTATTCAATATAACTAGTATCTACATCATGCAATATAACTAGTATCTACATTATTCAATATAACTAGTATCTACATCATTCAATATAACTAGTTTCTACATTATTCAATATAACTAGTTTCTACATTATTCAATATAACTAGTATCTACATTATTCAATATAACTAGTATCTACATTATTCAATATAACTAGTATCTACATTATTCAATATAACTAGTATCTACATCATTCAATATAACTAGTATCTACATCATTCAATATAACTAGTATCTACATTATTCAATATAACTAGTATCTACATCATGCAATATAACTAGTATCTACATTATTCAATATAACTAGTATCTACATTATTCAATATAACTAGTATCTACATTATTCAATATAACTAGTATCTACATTATTCAATATAACTAGTATCTACATTATTCAATATAACTAGTATCTACATCATTCAATATAACTAGTATCTACATTATTCAATATAACTAGTATCTACATTATTCAATATAACTAGTATCTACATTATTCAATATAACTAGTATCTACATTATTCAATATAACTAGTATCTACATCATGCAATATAACTAGTATCTACATTATTCAATATAACTAGTATCTACATTATTCAATATAACTAGTATCTACATCATTCAATATAACTAGTTTCTACATTATTCAATATAACTAGTTTCTACATTATTCAATATAACTAGTATCTACATTATTCAATATAACTAGTATCTACATTATTCAATATAACTAGTATCTACATTATTCAATATAACTAGTATCTACATCATTCAATATAACTAGTATCTACATCATTCAATATAACTAGTATCTACATTATTCAATATAACTAGTATCTACATTATTCAATATAACTAGTATCTACATTATTCAATATAACTAGTATCTACATTATTCAATATAACTAGTATCTACATCATTCAATATAACTAGTATCTACATCATGCAATATAACTAGTATCTACATTATTCAATATAACTAGTATCTACATTATTCAATATAACTAGTATCTACATCATTCAATATAACTAGTTTCTACATTATTCAATATAACTAGTTTCTACATTATTCAATATAACTAGTATCTACATTATTCAATATAACTAGTATCTACATCATTCAATATAACTAGTATCTACATTATTCAATATAACTAGTATCTACATTATTCAATATAACTAGTATCTACATTATTCAATATAACTAGTATCTACATTATTCAATATAACTAGTATCTACATTATTCAATATAACTAGTATCTACATTATTCAATATAACTAGTATCTACATTATTCAATATAACTAGTATCTACATTATTCTTATGATATTATATTTTTTTGAATTTTCCAAATCGGACCATTACTTACGAAGATATTAAGTAACAAGCGGTCCGCCCCGGCTTCGCACGGGTATATTCTATATAGTAGCGGTCCGCCCCGGCTTCGCACGGGTATATTCTATATAGTAGCGGTCCGCCCCGGCTTCGCACGGGTATATTCTATATAGTAGCGGTCCGCCCCGGCTTCGCACGGGTATATTCTATATAGTAGCGGTCCGCCCCGGCTTCGCACGGGTATATTCTATATAGTAGCGGTCCGCCCCGGCTTCGCACGGGTATATTCTATATAGTAGCGGTCCGCCCCGGCTTCGCACGGGTATATTCTATATAGTAGCGGTCCGCCCCGGCTTCGCACGGGTATATTCTATATAGTAGCGGTCCGCCCCGGCTTCGCACGGGTATATTCTATATAGTAGCGGTCCGCCCCGGCTTCGCACGGGTATATTCTATATAGTAGCGGTCCGCCCCGGCTTCGCACGGGTATATTCTACATAGTAGCGGTCCGCCCCGGCTTCGCACGGGTATATTCTATATAGTAGCGGTCCGCCCCGGCTTCGCACGGGTATATTCTATATAGTAGCGGTCCGCCCCGGCTTCGCACGGGTATATTCTATATAGTAGCGGTCCGCCCCGGCTTCGCACGGGTATATTCTACATAGTAGCGGTCCGCCCCGGCTTCGCACGGGTATATTCTATATAGTAGCGGTCCGCCCCGGCTTCGCACGGGTATATTCTATATAGTAGCGGTCCGCCCCGGCTTCGCACGGGTATATTCTACATAGTAGCGGTCCGCCCCGGCTTCGCACGGGTATATTCTATATAGTAGCGGTCCGCCCCGGCTTCGCACGGGTATATTCTATATAGTAGCGGTCCGCCCCGGCTTCGCACGGGTATATTCTATATAGTAGCGGTCCGCCCCGGCTTCGCACGGGTATATTCTATATAGTAGCGGTCCGCCCCGGCTTCGCACGGGTATATTCTACATAGTAGCGGTCCGCCCCGGCTTCGCACGGGTATATTCTATATAGTAGCGGTCCGCCCCGGCTTCGCACGGGTATATTCTATATAGTAGCGGTCCGCCCCGGCTTCGCACGGGTATATTCTATATAGTAGCGGTCCGCCCCGGCTTCGCACGGGTATATTCTACATAGTAGCGGTCCGCCCCGGCTTCGCACGGGTATATTCTATATAGTAGCGGTCCGCCCCGGCTTCGCACGGGTATATTCTATATAGTAGCGGTCCGCCCCGGCTTCGCACGGGTATATTCTACATAGTAGCGGTCCGCCCCGGCTTCGCACGGGTATATTCTATATAGTAGCGGTCCGCCCCGGCTTCGCACGGGTATATTCTATATAGTAGCGGTCCGCCCCGGCTTCGCACGGGTATATTCTATATAGTAGCGGTCCGCCCCGGCTTCGCACGGGTATATTCTATATAGTAGCGGTCCGCCCCGGCTTCGCACGGGTATATTCTATATAGTAGCGGTCCGCCCCGGCTTCGCACGGGTATATTCTATATAGTAGCGGTCCGCCCCGGCTTCGCACGGGTATATTCTATATAGTAGCGGTCCGCCCCGGCTTCGCACGGGTATATTCTATATAGTAGCGGTCCGCCCCGGCTTCGCACGGGTATATTCTATAGCCAGTGATAATGTAGCTTTCTAACGTGTCCGTGATGGTAGCGTACACATAACCGAATTCACGTTTGTTGTTATGCCTAATATATAGAGTGTATATAGAGTATAACTAGTGCAAAAGTAAAATAAATAGCGCCTCCTTGGTAATGACCATTGTTTGTGGGTACGCCAGCATAACGATCAAGCTAGCGTACACACGACCGTTCTCAAAAACGGCTTACACTATGGCAACAAAATTTATACACAATAATAGAGTATAAATAGCGTCTTAGCCATGCAAAATTTCATAATGATTACTTTCATAGGAACAGAGATATAAATAAATAATGAGCTGTCACGAGTATTTTATATATATATTTAGCTTCATAGCCAAGCATTCATAAGGTTTTGTTAATTTACCTATGTGTTCAGAAGTCACGTTCAGCGCCATCTAGCAGACCACGGCGGAACTACATTGCAACGGACAGCAATATCCCTTGGACTCTGAGCAGTGAGCAATGTAGGTATTGGTCACAATTAAAGATGAGAAAGATGTGTGTGAATTATCCATGGAAGTGAAAGAGATAGAGATAATGCGTCGTCATGTTCCTAGAACTTTACATCAACTTTTTATAGTGTTTGATTACGAATTTGCATAAAGTATGATTACTGGGAGAGGAAGTACTTCACGCACTGTTTATACATATAGCATTTACATACACAAGAAAACCTCGTTTTCTATAGGAACTATTTCAGTTTTTAATGGGTACGCTAGCATAACGCCAGCTCAGGTGTTATTTTATAGTCTTGTTCCTATGAGAGCAATCATTATGAAATTTTGCATAGCTAAGAGGCTATTTATACTCTATTATTGTGCATAAATTTTGTTGCTATAGTGTAAGCCGTTTTTGAGAACGTTCGTGTGTACGCTAGCTTGATCGTTATGCTGGCGTACCCACAAACAATGGTCATTATTTCTTAAACCAAGGAGGCGCTATTTATTTTATTTTTGCACTGATTATACTCTATTTATACGCTATATATTAGGCATAACAGCAAACGTGAATTCGGTTATGTATACGCTACCATCACGGACACCATTCTAACGGCGAAATAATTATCGGTTTTTAAGTTTATTCGTTACATACAAAGATCTTTCCTCCTTATAATATTAGTGTAGATAAACATGCCGCTCCTGCCGGTAGGTAACATCAATGTACGGTGCTGTGACGTCACTGCACCGGATCGCCGGCAATTAGTTTTGGCAGCTATATTATATAGCTATACGAAAAACGTTTACTTCCCGTAAATGTTTCTTGCGATATATTCCCAACCACCCCATTGACTTCCCCATCAATGGGGTGGTTGGGAGAAAAAATTCCCATCCACCCCATTACAAAAGTCAATGGGGTGGATGGGAATTTTCACCCCATTGACTTGATTAAAATAAACCTAACTTTTTTACTATGGAAATATTAAATCTCACTATTTACTATTTACATAATTGAGTATAAGTAGGAATAGTCGGAAATAAAAAAACCAACTCTTTTGAGCAAATCAAGTTCTGGTTTATTGTCAATAACATTTTTCGTAAAATAATCACTACGCAAATTTGTAAATCAAATAATAATCGTAAGAAAAACAGTGAGTAATCACAGCATCATACGCAATTAGTTTTCTAGTAAATAATATCTTAAGTACAGTATTCAAATACTTTTTATCACAATGTAATCATCACATTTTTACAATAATTCTCTACTTAAAACTAAAGCCTCTAAGGTACAAGAGCCTCATAAAAAATTAAACAAAAATATCTATCACTTATTTCACTATCATCTTTGAAAATAAAAACTATCTATCATCAAATTTTACAAACCTGGTTATTTAATAACTAATATTTATTTATTATTTATAAAATAACCATATAAAATCATTGTAAAATACATATAGAGTGATTACTGGCACCATATTTTACAATTAGTTTTCTTACAAATGATATGTTATTATGACATTATGAATGACGACCTCAGTGGCGCAGCGGGCGAGAGTCTGCCTGCGACGCAAGAGGTTGCGGGTTCGATCCCCGCCTCGGAACAAATTTGTGTACGATCTGCAGAAATTTGTTCCGTTGGTCTGGCTGGGTGTTCTCTATGTATAATAAAAAATATCTATCTATGTAATGTATAATATTACGTATATCAGTTATCTAGTACCCATAACACAAGCTCTGCTTACCTTGGGGCTAGATAATGCTGTGTGAATTGTCCAGCATTATTTATTATTTATTTATTTATATCTAAAGTGCAGCATTCAAATATTTTTATCACAGTGTAATCAGGACTTCTTTACACTAATTGTCTATATAAAACTAAGGCTTCTAAGGTACAACAGCCACATAAAAAGGTAAACATAAAATATCTATCACAATAATCACTATTTTACAATCAACTAAAAAATCAACAAAATTAACAATCATTTACTAATCACACTATATTTTACAATTATTTTTATATAGTTATTTTATAAACAATAAAAAAATTATGAGTTACAAAATAACTATATCATTTCATTAATTGTCAATTTTTATTTTCATATTTGATTGTGAAATCACTTATTTTCACAATCATTTATATGAAAATAAAAAACAAGGTTTTTTAGGGAAGCAAATGATTGTTAATTTTGTTGATTTTTTAGTTTTATTTTTCATTTATGATTGTAAAATAGTGATATTTTATGTTTACCTTTTTATGTGGCTGTTGTACCTTAGAAGCCTTAATTTTATATGGTTATTTTATAAATAATAAAAAAATATAGTTATATATAGTTATAAAATAACCAGGTTTGTAAAATTTGATGATAGATAGTTTTTATTTTCAAAGATGATTGTGAAAAAAGTGATAGATATTTTTGTTTAATTTTTTATGAGGCTCTTGTACCTTAGAGGCCTTAGTTTTAAGTAGAGAATTATTGTAAAAATGTGATGATTACATTGTGATAATAAGTATTTGAATACTGTACTTAAGATATTATTTACTAGAAAACGAATTGCGTATGATGCTGTGATTACTCACTGTTTTTCTTACGATTATTATTTGATTTACAAATTTGCGTAGTGATTATTTTACGAAAAATGTTATTGACAATAAACCAGAACTTGATTTGCTCAAAAGAGTTGGTTTTTTTATTTCCGACTATTCCTACTTATACCCAATTATGTAAATAGTAAATAGTGAGATTTAATATTTCCATAGTAAAAAAGTCAGGTTTATTTTAATCAAGTCAATGGGGTGAAAATTCCCATCCACCCCATTGACTTTTGTAATGGGGTGGATGGGAATTTTTTCTCCCAACCACCCCATTGATGGGGAAGTCAATGGGGTGGTTGGGAATATATCTTTCTTGCTAATAACTTGGCCATTTTTCAAATAAATCATGATGCCTAAATTTGATCATTATTCGATTCTCTACAATTCTACTTACTACATACACTGCCAAGTGCTAACCGATCGGCGATCCGGTGCTGTGACGTCATAGCACCGGTTCGCCGCCGCAGGTGCGTGTGACGTCACAGCACCGGATCGTCGCCGTCGCAGGTGCGTGTGACGTCACAGCACCGGATCGCCGCCGCCGCAGGTGCGTGTGACGTCACAGCACCGGATTGCCGCCGCCGTAGGTGCGTGTGACGTCACAGCACCGGATCTCTGCCGCCGCAGGTTCGTGTGACGTCACAGCACATGCGGCGGCCACTAGGTGATTTTCGCTAGTAATTTCGTCATAGCTTCGTAAATTTTTGTTGTAAAACATTTTTTTTGCACTATTAGTTAAGGATTTCTTAGCTCTATTCCAATCTGCATTCTTTACTACTAGTAAGTACCTATTCAATGTTGTCAAATTCTTATCAAAAATTTCAAAAGAGCAGCCGACAGACTGATCCTGGTGCGGGGTCAGTTCTCGTCTCCACCGTTGCGGCCAGATCTGGTGCTCCGGCTGGTGGTGGAGGCAGCCCAGAGGGACTGATAGCCTCCGCAGTGCTCCGGTCGTTCGCTCGTGGATCCTCCGCACCGCAGCGCAGAACTCCGCGTGCAATAAAAACTGGTTTTATGTTCCAGGAGGAGCTGGGCGGCGGCGGCGGGACCCCGCGGGCCGCGGGCGGCGCTGCCCGCTCTGCCGCCTGGGACGCGGTGCAGGCTCAGTTCCTGGCGACGCGCCCCTCCGCGCCCCCAACCCCGCCGCACGCGCTGCTCATCCTGCACGCCAGCGCCACCGTCGCGCACCTGTAGCCGTCCCCGGAGCCGTGTCTCTGGCACAGTCTCTGGGCAGGTCGCTCGGTCGCGTACATACATTCCGCGGGGATGGCTGGCGCTGCTGGTACCTTCCTGTACTATTGTATTTAACTAACATAATGTACCGAATTAGTAAAATGTAAGACGTTAAAACGAAATACTTATGATCCTATATACCTACCAGTTAACTACTAGTTAGTAATGATTTGTAAATGGCGGCGCGCGACTATGCGGGGCGGGGTGCGCGCGTGCACCGCGCGCTCTGCTGGACCGCAGCCCGAAGCCCGACTTCCATGTTGTTCCCTGCGCCTGCGCCGACTCCTGCGCACACACTAACACACGGCGGCGGCGGCGGCGGCGGCGGGTGGACGGCGGCGGGTGGACGGCGGCGGGTGGACGGCGGCGGGTGGACGGCAACTTGACTGTAACAATTAAGTGATATTTAGCATGTAAGGTGAGGAGATTAGCCTAGCTAGGAGATTAGCCTAGCTAGGAGATTAGCCTAGCTAGGAGATTAGCCTAGCTAGGAGATTAGCCTAGCTAGGAGATTAGCCTAGCTAGGAGATTAGCCTAGCTAGGAGATTAGCCTAGCTAGGAGATTAGCCTAGCTAGGAGATTAGCCTAGCTAGGAGATTAGCCTAGCTAGGAGATTAGCCTAGCTAGGAGATTAGCCTAGCTAGGAGATTAGCCTAGCTAGGAGATTAGCCTAGCTAGGAGATTAGCCTAGCTAGGAGATTAGCCTAGCTAGGAGATTAGCCTAGCTAGGAGATTAGCCTAGCTAGGAGATTAGCCTAGCTAGGAGATTAGCCTAGCTAGGAGATTAGCCTAGCTAGGAGATTAGCCTAGCTAGGAGATTAGCCTAGCTAGGAGATTAGCCTAGCTAGGAGATTAGCCTAGCTAGGAGATTAGCCTAGCTAGGAGATTAGCCTAGCTAGGAGATTAGCCTAGCTAGGAGATTAGCCTAGCTAGGAGATTAGCCTAGCTAGGAGATTAGCCTAGCTAGGAGATTAGCCTAGCTAGGAGATTAGCCTAGCTAGGAGATTAGCCTAGCTAGGAGATTAGCCTAGCTAGGAGATTAGCCTAGCTAGGAGATTAGCCTAGCTAGGGCCATATCAATCAATGTTACATTACCAGAGAGAATTAGTATTACATTCCTACTTTAACTAAATACGTAGGTGAGGGAATACTCGGATATTGTTAAGTATAAGTATCAGTGCGGAAGCAGGTCCTCGAGCACGAGCACGAGCACGCGGGACATGCGCGCGCGCCCGGCTGGACCTGCTCGCACTGTGCGCGGCGAGGCCCCGGCGCTCCCTCCGGCCGCGGGAACTCGCCCGCTGCCACCACTTGTGCCAAATCTATTTGTATTATGTAAGAGTTAGTCCTTCCTTATACATGTGTCGACTGTACGAGAGATGCTCTGTTATACATGTGTCGACTGTACGAGAGATGCTCTGTTATACATGTGTCGACTGTACGAGAGATGCTCTGTTATACATGTGTCGACTGTACGAGAGATGCTCTGTTATACATGTGTCGACTGTACGAGAGATGCTCTGTTATACATGTGTCGACTGTACGAGAGATGCTCTGTTATACATGTGTCGACTGTACGAGAGATGCTCTGTTATACATGTGTCGACTGTACGAGAGATGCTCTGTTATACATGTGTCGACTGTACGAGAGATGCTCTGTTATACATGTGTCGACTGTACGAGAGATGCTCTGTTATACATGTGTCGACTGTACGAGAGATGCTCTGTTATACATGTGTCGACTGTACGAGAGATGCTCTGTTATACATGTGTCGACTGTACGAGAGATGCTCTGTTATACATGTGTCGACTGTACGAGAGATGCTCTGTTATACATGTGTCGACTGTACGAGAGATGCTCTGTTATACATGTGTCGACTGTACGAGAGATGCTCTGTTATACATGTGTCGACTGTACGAGAGATGCTCTGTTATACATGTGTCGACTGTACGAGAGATGCTCTGTTATACATGTGTCGACTGTACGAGAGATGCTCTGTTATACATGTGTCGACTGTACGAGAGATGCTCTGTTATACATGTGTCGACTGTACGAGAGATGCTCTGTTATACATGTGTCGACTGTACGAGAGATGTTCTGTTATACATGTGTCGACTGTACGAGAGATGCTCTGTTATACATGTGTCGACTGTACGAGAGATGCTCTGTTATACATGTGTCGACTGTACGAGAGATGCTCTGTTATACATGTGTCGACTGTACGAGAGATGCTCTGTTATACATGTGTCGACTGTACGAGAGATGCTCTGTTATACATGTGTCGACTGTACGAGAGATGCTCTGTTATACATGTGTCGACTGTACGAGAGATGCTCTGTTATACATGTGTCGACTGTACGAGAGATGCTCTGTTATACATGTGTCGACTGTACGAGAGATGCTCTGTTATACATGTGTCGACTGTACGAGAGATGCTCTGTTATACATGTGTCGACTGTACGAGAGATGCTCTGTTATACATGTGTCGACTGTACGAGAGATGCTCTGTTATACATGTGTCGACTGTACGAGAGATGCTCTGTTATACATGTGTCGACTGTACGAGAGATGCTCTGTTATACATGTGTCGACTGTACGAGAGATGCTCTGTTATACATGTGTCGACTGTACGAGAGATGCTCTGTTATACATGTGTCGACTGTACGAGAGATGCTCTGTTATACATGTGTCGACTGTACGAGAGATGCTCTGTTATACATGTGTCGACTGTACGAGAGATGCTCTGTTATACATGTGTCGACTGTACGAGAGATGCTCTGTTATACATGTGTCGACTGTACGAGAGATGCTCTGTTATACATGTGTCGACTGTACGAGAGATGCTCTGTTATACATGTGTCGACTGTACGAGAGATGCTCTGTTATACATGTGTCGACTGTACGAGAGATGCTCTGTTATACATGTGTCGACTGTACGAGAGATGCTCTGTTATACATGTGTCGACTGTACGAGAGATGCTCTGTTATACATGTGTCGACTGTACGAGAGATGTTCTGTTATACATGTGTCGACTGTACGAGAGATGCTCTGTTATACATGTGTCGACTGTACGAGAGATGCTCTGTTATACATGTGTCGACTGTACGAGAGATGCTCTGTTATACATGTGTCGACTGTACGAGAGATGCTCTGTTATACATGTGTCGACTGTACGAGAGATGCTCTGTTATACATGTGTCGACTGTACGAGAGATGCTCTGTTATACATGTGTCGACTGTACGAGAGATGCTCTGTTATACATGTGTCGACTGTACGAGAGATGCTCTGTTATACATGTGTCGACTGTACGAGAGATGCTCTGTTATACATGTGTCGACTGTACGAGAGATGCTCTGTTATACATGTGTCGACTGTACGAGAGATGCTCTGTTATACATGTGTCGACTGTACGAGAGATGCTCTGTTATACATGTGTCGACTGTACGAGAGATGCTCTGTTATACATGTGTCGACTGTACGAGAGATGCTCTGTTATACATGTGTCGACTGTACGAGAGATGCTCTGTTATACATGTGTCGACTGTACGAGAGATGCTCTGTTATACATGTGTCGACTGTACGAGAGATGCTCTGTTATACATGTGTCGACTGTACGAGAGATGCTCTGTTATACATGAGTCGACTGTACGAGACATGCTCTGTTATACATGTGTCGACTGTACGAGAGATGCTCTGTTATACATGTGTCGACTGTACGAGAGATGCTCTGTTATACATGTGTCGACTGTACGAGAGATGCTCTGTTATACATGTGTCGACTGTACGAGAGATGCTCTGTTATACATGTGTCGACTGTACGAGAGATGCTCTGTTATACATGAGTCGACTGTACGAGACATGCTCTGTTATACATGTGTCGACTGTACGAGAGATGCTCTGTTATACATGTGTCGACTGTACGAGAGATGCTCTGTTATACATGTGTCGACTGTACGAGAGATGCTCTGTTATACATGTGTCGACTGTACGAGAGATGCTCTGTTATACATGTGTCGACTGTACGAGAGATGCTCTGTTATACATGTGTCGACTGTACGAGAGATGCTCTGTTATACATGTGTCGACTGTACGAGAGATGCTCTGTTATACATGTGTCGACTGTACGAGAGATGCTCTGTTATACATGTGTCGACTGTACGAGAGATGCTCTGTTATACATGTGTCGACTGTACGAGAGATGCTCTGTTATACATGTGTCGACTGTACGAGAGATGCTCTGTTATACATGTGTCGACTGTACGAGAGATGCTCTGTTATACATGTGTCGACTGTACGAGACATGCTCTGTTATACATGTACAGAACTGTGCAAACGTTTTATTTCCTATGTTAATGATAGTTTGACTATTTTGTAAACGTTATAAAAATATGTATATTAATATTAACTCGAACATTACAATTACAAAACGTAGAGTTAGGTTATTGAACAAACTAGGTAATTAAAAACTCAATTTGTACACACGTAACGTAACTAGACAATAATGCAGCATGCAGCATGCAGCATGCTGCATGCAGCATGTAATACGCACAGACGACGCGCGGCTGCAGCTAGCCGGGCGGGGTAGGCCGGGCGGGGCGCGGCGTGCATCTCTGTTGCGCGTAGGATCCGGCTCGTTTCGATCTGCGGCTGCTACCACGATTATGGATAGCGTGCTGCTACGTCCTAGCGTAGCAGGACCCTACGCCCCAGCAGCAGGAGCTGCACAGTGGGTACAATGCAACTACATCACGCCGCGTCGCCGCCGCGTCGCCACTGCGATGCCGCCGCGCCGTCGCACACTTTGTATTAGAATAAACAATTATGATTGTCGTTAAAACGAAAAAAGCAATAAAGTGATATTTTTTCAACAATTTATTTGTTGTTATTATTCCTCAGTACAGTAGTTAGTAGTGGATTGTGTTGTGTTGTTGTGATGCGCCGCGAGGCGATCCAGCGAGTCTGTCGCTAGCGCGGAAGTCGGTAGGGAACACTTCATTGCATCCAGCGAGTCTGTCGCTAGCGAGGAAGTCGGTAGGGAACACTTCATTGCATCCAGCGAGTCTGTCGCTAGCGCGGAAGTCGGTAGGGAACACTTCATTGCATCCAACGAGTCTGTCGCTAGCGCGGAAGTCGGTAGGGAACACTTCATTGCATCCAGCGAGTCTGTCGCTAGCGCGGAAGTCGGTAGGGAACACTTCATTGCATCCAGCGAGTCTGTCGCTAGCGTGGAAGTCGGTAGGGAACACTTCATTCCATCCAGCGAGTCTGTAACTAGCGAGGAAGTCGGTAGGGAACACTTCATTCCATCCAGCGAGTCTGTAGCTAGCGAGGAAGTCGGTAGGGAACACTTCATTCCATCCAGCGAGTCTGTCGCTAGCGTGGAAGTCGGTAGGGAACACTTCATTGCATCCAGCGAGTCTGTCGCTAGCGTGGAAGTCGGTAGGGAACACTTCATTCCATCCAGCGAGTCTGTAACTAGCGAGGAAGTCGGTAGGGAACACTTCATTCCATCCAGCGAGTCTGTAACTAGCGAGGAAGTCGGTAGGGAACACTTCATTCCATCCAGCGAGTCTGTCGCTAGCGCGGAAGTCGGTAGGGAACACTTCATTGCATCCAGCGAGTCTGTCGCTAGCGTGGAAGTCGGTAGGGAACACTTCATTCCATCCAGCGAGTCTGTAACTAGCGAGGAAGTCGGTAGGGAACACTTCATTCCATCCAGCGAGTCTGTAACTAGCGAGGAAGTCGGTAGGGAACACTTCATTCCATCCAGCGAGTCTGTAGCTAGCGAGGAAGTCGGTAGGGAACACTTCATTCCATCCAGCGAGTCTGTAGCTAGCGAGGAAGTCGGTAGGGAACACTTCATTGTCAAATGTGCAGTAGAACTAACTAACAATGCGCATGAGAAAATGAACATAATCATGGAACTCCTGAGATATTGCTACAATACGGCGTTTCCGCTAAGAACAATATGTGTAAAAAACATAATAAATAAAACACTAGCTACTAAAGGCATTCTAACATAGAAGAATAATATACAGAAGTTGGAGATGTTGCAAAATTTATATCCTAACTCTACAAGGAAAATTAAAATAAAAACACAAAAAAAGACTCTTAGAAAAGTTCTACAAACCGCAATAAAATTAAATTATGCATCTAGAATACAAAAATCTACAAATAAAATTAAAACAACTTGGAACATTGTTAAGGAACACGACAATAAAAAAACGGAAAATAGGTTTAGAATCAATAAAATTCGAAATCCCAATGGTCAACTGATGTTAGGTTATAAAAATATTTCTAACAACTTTAACCAGTTTTTTAACAACATTGCACGAAATATAACTAATCATTTAAATGTAAGAACAGACAATTGTAATAAATATCTTATTAACCAACCCGCAACTAAAATAACTTTTAATGAAATATCGAAATTCGAACTACGAAAAATTATAAGCAACATGAAAAATAAGACTTCTAAAGATATATATGACATGGACGTTAAAAATATTAAACAATTATTATTACGAAATGATAGCATACTTGAATTATTAATTTTGAAAGTATTCAATGCATGTATTTCCCAGGGTATTTTCCCGGATTGTTTGAAGATTGGAAAGATAACTCCATTGTATAAAAAAGGAGAAGTCATGGATGTTGGCAATTATAGACCAGTGTGCATCTTGCCTGTCCTCTCAAAAATTTTGGAAACTGCACTAAAATCTAGAATCTTAAAATATTTTGAACAAAATCATTTGTTTACAGACTGTCAGTACGGATTTAGAAGAAATAGATCAACTGAAATGGCAATTCGAAAGACGGTGTATTTCATACTGGATGCAATGGATAAGTCGCAAAAGGTTTCTAGTGTCTTCTGCGACTTATCTAAAGCATTTGATTGCTTGCGCCACGATGTGTTAGTTCACAAACTTAGGTATTACGGGTATTGAGGGTACAGAACTGCGTATTTTAGAATCCTATTTAGAGGACAGAGCTCAATTTGTCAGTATCGCTAATGTCACATCGGATAAGGAACATGGTAGCATAGGAGTTCCTCAGGGCTCTATATTAGACCCTCTCTTATTCTTGATTTATGTCAATGACTTGTCGAATTGCCTACCTGATGGGGTATTTATAACTCAATTTGCAGACGACACGCATGTAGGAGTAAAAGACAGAAGGTCTGAAGTAGTTAAAGAGCAGACAAATATTGTGGTAGCTAAGTTAAAAAGTTGGTTTGAGGATAATGGTATTCTTCTTAATGAAAACAAAAACATTATAATGAATTACTCTACTAGGTTAAAAAATGACGAAGTAAAAAAGGAAGTAAAATTTTTGGGATGTACCTTAGATACAACAGTAACGTTCGATAGTCATATAGACAAATTATGCAAGCGCCTGGCCAGTGCGAATTATGCCTTATTAAAACTTAAGCCTATAGTTGATAGAAAGACCCTTATATCAGTCTATTATGGATATTGTCACTCCATGATAAACTACGGAATAACAGTCTGGGGGAATGCTACACAAGTTAAAAGGGTTCTTATATGTCAGAAACGATCGCTACGCATAATTTACGGGTTGTCAAGACTTACATCCGTCAGAGCATATTTCAAGAAATCTAACATAATGACTGTCATATCTATATTTATATACAATTCTCTGTTAGAAATACATTCTACAAAGAAAGAATTGCCCATGAAGATGAATATACATAATTACAGCACCCGAAACAAAAAAAGTTAGTAGTTCCACAGACTAGACTTATAAAAACTGCCAGACAAGGCACGTGTTATAAGATTAAACTGTATAACAAACTACCTCTAGAAATAACAAACCTTCCTCTTCATATATTTAAAAGTAAATTAAAATCATTCTTCCAATCTCAACCCTTTTATCATGTTAGTGAATATATGAGTTGTTCATTTTCTGATCTGCATTCCTAGTCAAAATTGTATAATAATATCTCTATTTATTTTTATTTATAATTTATTTCAATGTTTTTACATTATTACTACTTTAATTTTAGCATTTAAGTTCTAGGTAAAATTATGTTTTAACTTAAATTTCATTATCTATGTAATGTTTGACTTACCTATGTTATCTAGTGTAACGTTATGGTAAATAAATAAATACTAAATACTTGCATCTCTGAGGCAGCTTAAAAATGGAAAAGCCCCCGGTGAAGACGGAATTTCATCAGAGCTTTTGAAAGCTGGAGGAACCCCTGTTTTACAGGAATTACAGAACCTCTTCAATGCCGTCCTTCACAGTGGGAGAACTCCAAAGGCATGGAGCGGGAGTTTGGTGGTGCTCTTTTTTAAGAAGGGCGACAAAACCCTCCTTAAAAATTACAGGCCCATATCGCTCCTGAGCCATGTCTATAAGTTGTTCTCACGAGTGGTCACGAATCGTCTCGCCAGAAGACTCGACGAGTTCCAGCCACCGGAACAGGCCGGGTTTCGCGGAGGATATGGCACCATAGACCACATACACACGGTGAGGCAGATTATACAGAAGTCCGAAGAGTATAATCAGCCCCTGTGTCTGGCCTTTGTGGACTATGAAAAGGCCTTTGACTCTGTCGAAACCTGGGCTGTTCTGGAATCCTTACAGCGATGCCAAGTAGACTATCGTTATATCGAGGTGCTGAGATGTCTTTATGATGCCGCCACCATGAGTGTCCAAGTACAGGGCCAGCAGTCTAAACCTATTCAACTGCGCAGAGGAGTGAGACAGGGGGATGTTATATCCCCGAAACTGTTCACAAGCGCGTTGGAAGATGTGTTTAAGACGCTGGACTGGAAAGGTAAGGGCATCAACATAAACGGCGATTACATCTCACACCTGCGATTCGCTGATGACATAGTCTTAATGGCGGAGTCGCTTGAGGAGCTAAACCGGATGCTGACCGACCTAGCTTCAGCCTCTCGACGCATCGGTCTTGGCATGAACTTGGATAAAACCAAGGTCATGATCAATGGTCACATTGATCCGGGACCGGTGGTCGTACATGGTCACCTTCTCGAAATTGTTTCCGAGTATACTTACCTTGGGCAGATTCTGCAGTTGGGTAAAAACAATTTCGAGAAGGAGGCCAGGAGGAGGATCCAGCTGGGTTGGGCCGCGTTTGGCAAACTACGTCGAGTCTTGTCGTCATCCATACCCCAATGCTTGAAAACGAAAGTTTTCAATCAGTGCGTTCTACCCGTCATGACCTACGGAGCTGAGACGTGGACACTCACGGTAGGGCTGGTCCACCAGTTTAAAGTCGCTCAGCGAGCTATGGAGAGAGCTATGCTCGGAGTTTCTCTGAAGGATAGGATTCGTAACGAGTACATCCGACAGAGAACTAAGGTTATCGACATAGCTCAAAGGATTAGCAAGCTGAAGTGGCAGTGGGCTGGCCATATCTCGAGAAGAACCGACAACCGCTGGGGTAAACGTGTTCTTGAGTGGAGACCGCGACTCGGCAAACGTAGTGTAGGACGCCCTCCGACCAGGTGGGATGACGATTTGCGAAAGACTGCTGGCAGATGCTGGATGCGGCAAGCTGAAGACAGGGCGCTATGGCGCTCATTAGGGGAGGCCTATGTCCAGCAGTGGACAAATATAGGCTGATGATGATGATGATGAAATACTTGCATCCAGCTAGTCTGTCGCTAGCGAGGAAGTCGGTAGGGAACACTTAATTGCATCCAGCGCGTCTGTCGCTAGCGATTAAGTCGGAAGAGAACACTTCATTGCATCCAGCGAGTCTGTCGCTAGCGAGGTAGTCGGTAGAGAACACTTCATTGCATCCAGCTAGTCTGTCGCTAGCGAGGAAGTCGGAAGAGAACACTTCATTGCGTCCAGCGAGTCTGTCGCTAGCGAGGAAGTCGGTAGAGAACACTTCATTGCATCCAGCGAGTCTGTCGCTAGCGAGGTAGTCGGAAGAGAACACTTCATTGCATCCAGCGAGTCTGTCGCTAGCGAGGAAGTCGGTAGAGAACACTTCATTGCATCCAGCGAGTCTGTTGCTAGCGAGGAAGTCGGAAGAGAACACTCCATTGCATCCAGCGAGTCTGTCGCTAGCGAGGAAGTCGGTAGAGAACACTTCTTTGCATCCAGTTAGTCTGTCGCTAGCGAGGAAGTCGGAAGAGAACACTTCATTGCATCCAGCGAGTCTGTCGCTAGCGAGGAAGTCGGTAGAGAACACTTCATTGCATCCAGCGAGTCTGTCGCTAGCGAGGAAGTCGGTAGAGAACACTTCATTGCATCCAGCGAGTCTGTCGCTAGCGAGGAAGTCGGTAGAGAACACTTCATTGCATCCAGCGAGTCTGTCGCTAGCGAGGAAGTCGGTAGAGAACACTTCATTGCATCCAGCGAGTCTGTCGCTAGCGAGGAAGTCGGTAGAGAACACTTCATTGCATCCAGCGAGTCTGTCGCTAGCGAGGAAGTCGGTAGAGAACACTTCATTGCATCCAGCGAGTCTGTCGCTAGCGAGGAAGTCGGTAGAGAACACTTCATTGCATCCAGCGAGTCTGTCGCTAGCGAGGAAGTCGGTAGAGAACACTTCATTGCATCCAGCGAGTCTGTCGCTAGCGAGGAAGTCGGTAGAGAACACTTCATTGCATCCAGCGAGTCTGTCGCTAGCGAGGAAGTCGGTAGAGAACACTTCATTGCATCCAGCGAGTCTGTCGCTAGCGAGGAAGTCGGTAGAGAACACTTCATTGCATCCAGCGAGTCTGTCGCTAGCGAGGAAGTCGGTAGAGAACACTTCATTGCATCCAGCGAGTCTGTCGCTAGCGAGGAAGTCGGTAGAGAACACTTCATTGCATCCAGCGAGTCTGTCGCTAGCGAGGAAGTCGGTAGAGAACACTTCATTGCATCCAGCGAGTCTGTCGCTAGCGAGGAAGTCGGTAGAGAACACTTCATTGCATCCAGCGAGTCTGTCGCTAGCGAGGAAGTCGGTAGAGAACACTTCATTGCATCCAGCGAGTCTGTCGCTAGCGAGGAAGTCGGTAGAGAACACTTCATTGCATATTATATATATGCAATGAAGTGCATAGCAATTCTGACGATCGCTATGAGTAATCGTTTCCCTCCGGACTGTTATCAGTTGAGTCACGCGTTATCAGAGATACCGAGAGATAGCGTGCCGCGCACGTCGCGGGCAGTGTGGCGAGCGCGTCGTCATGAGCACGCGCGCACGAGCCGGCAGCGCGACGCACGAGCACGCGACGCGCACAGCACGATGCGGCGCGCAGCGGCCGCGCTTCTCGCGCACGTGAACCTGCTGCTCGCGGTGAGTACCTACTGGTCGGGAGGTGTGGTGGGGCTCCTGGTGGGTAGAGCGGGAGAGCGCCGTGCAGGAGCCAGGAGCTCCTTGTCTAAGTATAACACCTGTCCTATAAGATATGTCTGAGAGATAACCGCGAGGCGAAGGTCAAGTATTATTAAAAGCAAGTAATATGTTTCTAAAATTCCGACTTGCTCATGTACGCGGACGACATGTACAATGTTAATTCCAACTTGCTCATGTACGTGGACGACATGTACAATGTTAATTCCGACTTGCTCATGTACGTGGACGACATGTACAATGTTAATTCCGACTTGCTCATGTACGTGGACGACATGTACAATGTTAATTCCGACTTGCTCATGTACGTGGACGACATGTACAATGTTAATTCCGACTTGCTCATGTACGTGGACGACATGTACAATGTTAATTCCGACTTGCTCCTGTACGTGGACGACATGTACAATGTTAATTCCGACTTGCTCCTGTACGTGGACGACATGTACAATGTTAATTCCAACTTGCTCATGTACGTGGACGACATGTACAATGTTAATTCCGACTTGCTCATGTACGTGGACGACATGTACAATGTTAATTCCGACTTGCTCCTGTACGTGGACGACATGTACAATGTTAATTCCGACTTGCTCCTGTACGTGGACGACATGTACAATGTTAATTCCAACTTGCTCATGTACGTGGACGACATGTACAATGTTAATTCCGACTTGCTCATGTACGTGGACGACATGTACAATGTTAATTCCGACTTGCTCATGTACGTGGACGACATGTACAATGTTAATTCCGACTTGCTCCTGTACGTGGACGACATGTACAATGTTAATTCCGACTTGCTCCTGTACGTGGACGACATGTACAATGTTAATTCCGACTTGCTCCTGTACGCGGACGACATGTACAATGTTAATTCCAACTTGCTCATGTACGTGGACGACATGTACAATGTTAATTCCGACTTGCTCATGTACGCGGACGACATGTACAATGTTAATTCCGACTTGCTCATGTACGTGGACGACATGTACAATGTTAATTCCGACTTGCTCATGTACGTGGACGACATGTACAATGTTAATTCCGACTTGCTCATGTACGCGGACGACATGTACAATGTTAATTCCGACTTGCTCCTGTACGTGGACGACATGTACAATGTTAATTCCGACTTGCTCCTGTACGTGGACGACATGTACAATGTTAATTCCGACTTGCTCCTGTACGTGGACGACATGTACAATGTTAATTCCGACTTGCTCATGTACGCGGACGACATGTACAATGTTAATTCCGACTTGCTCATGTACGCGGACGACATGTACAATGTTAATTCCGACTTGCTCCTGTACGTGGACGACATGTACAATGTTAATTCCAACTTGCTCCTGTACGCGGACGACATGTACAATGTTAATTCCGACTTGCTCATGTACGTGGACGACATGTACAATGTTAATTCCGACTTGCTCATGTACGTGGACGACATGTACAATGTTAATTCCGACTTGCTCCTGTACGTGGACGACATGTACAATGTTAATTCCGACTTGCTCCTGTACGTGGACGACATGTACAATGTTAATTCCGACTTGCTCATGTACGCGGACGACATGTACAATGTTAATTCCGACTTGCTCATGTACGTGGACGACATGTACAATGTTAATTCCGACTTGCTCATGTACGTGGACGACATGTACAATGTTAATTCCGACTTGCTCATGTACGTGGACGACATGTACAATGTTAATTCCGACTTGCTCATGTACGTGGACGACATGTACAATGTTAATTCCGACTTGCTCATGTACGTGGACGACATGTACAATGTTAATTCCGACTTGCTCATGTACGTGGACGACATGTACAATGTTAATTCCGACTTGCTCATGTACGTGGACGACATGTACAATGTTAATTCCGACTTGCTCCTGTACGCGGACGACATGTACAATGTTAAATCACCGAATGTAGAAACACCTAGAGGTTTCTCGGCCGCAGTGAGAGGTCAGCGGGTCAGTAGGTTACAGTAAGTGTGTTAGTTGTAGACAACTTACAGTAACCAACTCAAACTTAACAGGTTCCCTGTCCCCATACTCATACAAAGATCTCATTGAAAGGTTCTACGCTCACTTATTCATTTCAAGATTCTCTTTTGTGTCAAAACAAAAGTTGTATATAATAACTTGTCTAAGAATACTTTTGAAAAAAAAAAAAAAAAGATCACATGTGATTCATGAACGTACGCTTAGAGACAGCCTAACTTGGTATAAGAAAAATTGCATATGATCTCATGTTTCAAGCCGCCATAGTAAACACGCGCGTCATATACAACATACAACGAACTTACAGGCAAAACAATGACTGTACTGCAAGTTCAAGAAATAATTCTTCGGTCTTGGCTCGGAGAAGCAGCGGCCAAAAAGCACCGCCCAAGGCCTCCAACGCAAGGAAATACTTCCATCACAACTACAAGTCACCAATGATGGCTCTGCCTGTTATTCCAATATAAAAGCAGCTATAAACGATTATAATTACGTCAATAAGTTTTATTTACGTACATATATGATTTTTGTAGAAAAAAAACCTTTTATTGCCAGCAAAATTTACCCCATGCACTAATAAAAACAAAAATTGCCAGATTTTATTTCGTCTATTTAATTTTGATGGTGCCCTGTCACGTCCCATACAAACAAGATCCGTCAAGTGCGAGTGTAACTCGCGCGCCGAGGGTTTCAAACATTTGCCAATTATTTGGACAATCAATTTTCCGTCTTTTTTTGAATGTCAATATTTTGAAAAGTATGAAACCTACAGCAATTTCGAATACTGTTTTAAAATTTACAAAACAATGCCTTTCATTTGATACCCCAATAGGTAGGTAGCCGTTTCGATAAAAAATGTCCCTCTTTTCGACCATAGGTACTCATAGGTACTCATAGGTACTCGACCATAGGTAGGTACTCGACCATAGGTAGGTACTCGACCATAGGTAGGTACTCGACCATAGGTAGGTACTCGACCATAGGTAGGTACTCAGTAGGTACTCATAGGTACTCGACCATAGGTAGGTACTCAGTAGGTACTCAGTAGGTACTCAGTAGGTACTCAGTAGGTACTCAGTATGTTTTGCTCTTTATTTTGCTCTTATGTTTTTTATTTTCAAAAATGTTCATTTTTACAGATTCTCTATATTTTTCCTGTAAAATATAGATTGTTTGTTATCTACAAACGCCTAATACCACGGAACATAAAAAACTAGCCTAATACATTGTACATGGATCGGTCTGCAATCTTCGGAGATAGCGGGGGGAAAGGTCAATTTTTCGACTTTTTTTGAAGTATTTCAAAAAGTATGAAACTAACAGAAATTTCAAAAAGTGTTTTGAAATGGTCGAAACAATACCTTTCATTTGATACCTCATTTGCCTTCCTAGGTCTCTTTTGAAATTTCAACATTAAAATTTGTAGTTAGGTACCTACTGAAAATATTCATTTTCATTTTTCATTTATTTATATATTTTTTTCTTGAAATCAGTAATGGCGCACGAAATGTATCATTATTTTAAATTTCAAGTTAATAGCTGCAGTAGTTACTGAGATATTCAAGAAAGAGCGGGGACGGACAGAGCGAGACCATAAGGGTTTCAAAACCGATCTTTGAAACCCTAAAAACGAAATTAGCCCGCCACGTTCTGGTACAAAAAAATATCGGAACAAGCAGTTCTTAACGTTAAAAATGTATATTGCATATCTTTTCATAGAACAGGTTTAACGGGGAGTGATTAAGCCCCTACGTTGGTTGCCAGATTTAACGGGCGGTGGTTAGGCCCTACGTTGGTTGCCAGATTTAACGGGCGGTGGTTAGGCCCTACGTTGGTTGCCAGATTTAACGGGCGGTGGTTAGGCCCTACGTTGGTTGCCAGATTTAACGGGCGGTGGTTAGGCCCTACGTTGGTTGCCAGATTTAACGGGCGGTGGTTAGGCCCTACGTTGGTTGCCAGATTTAACGGGCGGTGGTTAGCCCCTACGTTGGTTGCCAGATTTAACGGGCGGTGGTTAGCCCCTACGTTGGTTGCCAGATTTAACGGGCGGTGGTTAGCCCCTACGTTGGTTGCCAGATTTAACGGGCGGTGGTTAGGCCCTACGTTGGTTGCCAGATTTAACGGGCGGTGGTTAGGCCCTACGTTGGTTGCCAGATTTAACGGGCGGTGGTTAGGCCCTACGTTGGTTGCCAGATTTAACGGGCGGTGGTTAGGCCCTACGTTGGTTGCCAGATTTAACGGGCGGTGGTTAGGCCCTACGTTGGTTGCCAGATTTAACGGGCGGTGGTTAGCCCCTACGTTGGTTGCCAGATTTAACGGGCGGTGGTTAGCCCCTACGTTGGTTGCCAGATTTAACGGGCGGTGGTTAGCCCCTACGTTGGTTGCCAGATTTAACGGGCGGTGGTTAGGCCCTACGTTGGTTGCCAGATTTAACGGGCGGTGGTTAGCCCCTACGTTGGTTGCCAGATTTAACGGGCGGTGGTTAGCCCCTACGTTGGTTGCCAGATTTAACGGGCGGTGGTTAGCCCCTACGTTGGTTGCCAGATTTAACGGGCGGTGGTTAGGCCCTACGTTGGTTGCCAGATTTAACGGGCGGTGGTTAGCCCCTACGTTGGTTGCCAGATTTAACGGGCGGTGGTTAGGCCCTACGTTGGTTGCCAGATTTAACGGGCGGTGGTTAGACCCTACGTTGGTTGCCAGATTTAACCGTTGCGAAGGTAAGGTCCTAGTCAAAGGAAACACTCTCACTTCCGTTAAATGAGACGGCACATAGATATTTACACGCACGGATTAAAACAGTGAAACAGTAACTACAATCAAAACACTCAAAATTACAGAACACAAAAATTAAGGAAAACATTTTACGAAGACATAGTTTGTACGAAGACGTACCATGTATCTAATTTTACTGAATCGGCATTTTATGCCCTAACAACTAGTGCTCTACTGACCGCGACGCGATAAAAACGTCTGACGGATCGTTTACTTGCTATCTGTGTTGTTACGTGTATTCATTCAATAAACTTTTGAAAAGTAATCAGTGATTTAACTTTGCACTCTGTCACGTTTTCCTCCTCTGCCAGGCTATTGATTTATGAAAATATGAACTTTACACTGTGGGTGTACCACCCTCTCTTATGATTAATTAAGTTTACTACAAATGTTTTAGTCTAGACGCCTATTCTTAGGTAATACAGTCTTACTTACTTTGTTTCATTTACAACCAAACGGCTTATGCTAGATTCTAAATAATGTTTACAATTTGTCCAATCGAAAAAGGCTTTCAAATTATTTAATTTATCAAGTTACAAATACAAGTTAATACTGCCTATAAAATATTTCCCAGTGTTTGGTTATTGTTTGGGCGAAGCTATAAATTTCCCATACAGTAAGATTAATGAGGATATCTCATTCGTGTACTGGGGTCCTTGCTTCCATGGATATGGTCTCGGCTCATTAGAAAATCTGAACTATATGGATAGAAATATGAAGCTATACTCTACAGGTCATGGAAGGCGAACCCGCACCCTTTCTCTCCGTGTTTTCCTCAAGGCGTAAGTTCATTCAATTAAAATGGGTGAAATCTACCCTCGCTGCCACAAACCTTCACCTCAATCCTACGAAAGTTAATTAAATATAAGACAGGACTATTGTTCCTCTCCGAGGACATAAAAAATAAAATCACAACCTATGCCACATGTACACACTAAATTTCAGCCTAAACCTTGGCTGATCCGAAGAAATGAACTCAGTACGAAGGTAAATCAATCCAATACAAACACACCCTAGAATTCTGGAAATGAGGGTTATCACCCCGATAACTCGGAAAGAACACACCTCGACTCGAAGCACGTGGTCTCGCCCGTTCTGCTACGTTGCTGCGCTGCTGCCTCGGGAAACGGATTCCGCAGCAGACTACCCCGTGCCACGTGGCCCTTCTCCTCTCCCGTGACTCCCGCTCTGACAAGCACCTCTCTCGCCCGCGAAGCCCTCCTTTACCGTCGCTCGACAACCCGACTTTTTCTCTCGAAGCTGCTCCTGGCGCCGTCTCTTCGGCGAACCGGCGGCTGGATGCCCGCTCGTAAATGGTGATGCGACTTGAAAACTTTCGTGCACAAACGACGCTGCGTCGACGGCGCGGACCACAGACTTGACTTCACACAATAAACTCCGCGGACAAAGGTTTCACCCTTTTGATAAGAATTTCCAGAATGCCCTCTTTGCCTCCGCGACCAGAACTATTTATCACACCACTCTCGAATCTTCTAGAACGCGAAACACACTTCCGATCGCTATTTGCCACTAGGTCTTGCCGGAAACTCACATTAAGTCATATTCTTTGTAACCAAAAATCACCGTTCGTACTCTGACATTGAGTTCAACCACCTCTCCTTACCGACCGTGATCTAGAAGTTTCTAATTGCGTGACCAACGCCCCCGGCCTGACACTGGTTTGATTCCTCGCCTCGGGCGAGATATGGCGTTGATCCCCTCACCTCACTTTTGTTCTAACTCGTTCGTGTGAGTGCCTTCCTTTCCCTAATTTTGTGGGATAACGTCAATTCCGTCGGGGAAGCTACCTACTATAAAGAAACTGAGACATGATTAACGCTTCCCTGTTTTTGGTATGACGTGTGTCCGCTCCCCACTAGGTGACGCCCTTCTTAGTCTGTGGCTGGGAAATATGTACTAAATTGCTAGTCCGCTGGTTGTCCAGTACTGGCCCTTGTCTAAGTGCTTAGTTTGTAAGCCTAAAGAAATAAAGTTATTGACTTTTGACTTTTGACCTTGCCGCTAGATGGAGTTACCGAAAACGAACCTGTTACAACTCTTAACTAACTTTATTTCAAATGTACGACACGTCCGTACATATATGTACGACACGTCCGTACATTTGGTCCTTCGGCCTAACTTGTTTTTTTGGTGTGTTTTGTGACTTGGAACCCGCGATTGCGAATCGGCGGCTTGGCCTCCCACCAGCGGGTCTCACCAGGTTTGTTGAGAAGGCGCATATTTCGCGGCGAAGAGTCGCTTTCGCATTGAAGACTACAAGGTAAGGACATTCAAGTACTTTTTGAAATCCCCGTAAACTACGAGAATCTGAAGAAACTTGCAGAAGAACTAGGTACTGCCCTGTCTTCGTGTCCTGACCTGAACCACAAAAATGGAAACTTCCACTGGGTTACTTACAACCTGAATACAAAAACTAACTAGCTACATTACATACTATTGAACTATCTTAGGACTAACTAAATAACTACACTACGAAAATGGATGAACTGTCCAAACAAGCAACTTGTTTTGAATTATTAAAACGGTTATGCTCTAACTACAAAAAGGATAGCAGTTCCAGAAAAACTGAAGAATACGTAACCAAGCGGATTCAAACACTTGAACAATACTGGCATGATTTTCATTTGAGAAATGAACTTCTTGTTCAAAAAATTGAAGATAAAAGCTAACATAACTACTTTACTAGCGACGTTTATGGAAAAACAAAAGAACTCCACGATACTACCAAAGCGAGCATGATTAAACTATTAGCTTCACTCGAAGACCATGATGTAGAGGAAGAATCATCGCATATTGATTTCGATCTGTCTGGGATGCTGGAGGAGGAGCCTATTAACATTACTATCGACAAGAATACTACGGAGGTGGATGACCAAATGAGAAAGTTATTGCAGCGCCAAGAATGTAACTTCAAGGCTATGGAACGAGCAATGTCAAAAATTACAATCGATCTCATAACTGAAAAATGGGAATTTGAAGACCACCTCTCCATATTGAAGGGAAAATGGGACTTTATCGACAAGCTACACTGGCAACTGGAAGAAGCCCTGATAGGAGCGAGTTATAATGAAAACTATTGTACTAAATTTGACGAAATCGAGACTAAATACGATGTACTGAAGAAAAAACTAAACGGCAAAATATGGTCAAACAAACATTACGAAAAATCAGCTCCGAAAATTGAGTTACAAGATTTTAACGGAGACTACGCTCGCTGGATTTAATTTGAAAATCTCTTCATGGAAACAATCCACAAAAACCCTACTATCCCTCTCTCTGGTTCCCTCCAGATCCAAACAAAGCAACACGGTAGCTCTCTTGAATTTAATTAGAAAACTCCAGTTTAAAGTGGCTAGGCGACCCCGAAAAACATACCAGCAGTGACCTAACCTCCAAGGAACTTCCTGACACATTCATTAAGGAATAAAGAAGAACACAGTTACCAGAAAATCTGCTGAAAACAAACGGGATTGCCGATTATCAACAGTAAATTTTTGAAACTCGTCGATGAGCCACTTTTCAAGGCAAAAACTGTGAGTAGCACTTTTGTACGTCTCAGTTGAGATTTTATGCTTTTACAGCACAAAATCCGAAATCAGCTGTTATTGACATAACTTTGACGTCTTGTTTGACATCTACTAGTGAGGAACGTCACCGAGGACTGTTATTACCATAGACAAACTAGACTGCTACGATTAATTTCAATCGATTAATCGACTAAACTGAGACAGTAGCGCCACCTAGTGATGAGTAGCGTGAAACAGAGAACGTATTTTAACATTGAACCAACAATCACTGCAATTGTCTGAGAATAGCGATAGAGGACGCTAGTAGTCGATGAAAAATGGAAGCAAAGAAAGTAATTTCTATAGTCCAAACCAGAAAACAGAAAAAAAATCAACACTTGGACATTTCGGACATCACAAACGAAATATATCAGTTCAACTCCACTTTAGCAGACGGAACATTACTAGACTTGTCTTCAAAAAGTGCTCCTTCACCATCGGAAGGAGACACCACGCAAGTTTCGGATCTGAAACATGAAGTCTTATGTTTACAGAAAGAATTAGACAGCGCACATGACGAAATCACACAATTAAATTCAGAATGCAGCACCTTAAAAATTGAACTTGCAAACAAATCATGCCAAGTAAGCACTCTTAAAAAAATCTCAAATGAGCGAATTACTCTATCACCAAGAACCCCTCGTAAACTTATTGCTCCTGTAAGTACCATTGCGGCAAAGCTCACAAATATGAGGAGGAAAGTCACATCGATTGTTAAATCTAATGCGATGCTGGACCAAGTAGTTAGCTCGAGTTCAACATACTATCAAGATTTTGGTAAATCGGACTTTGTTATTATAATAGCTCGATCAAACGATAGAAACCCACTGAACGCACAATCTTATCTATATTATACAATAGGACAGCTGAAAAAAACCAATGTGCTAGTAGGGAAAACTTATAGAAATAAATATTTAAATGTAAATTCATTGAACACTATGATAAAACATGCGTGTAAATATTATAAAAATGCAGAATATATAGCATTAGACTATGAGGACAATGCGTTCAGTTTTGATAAGAATATGGCATGTAAACTTATATTTAGAGAAATTTTACGTTTAACAAATAGGAACAACTACATAGACTACAAAAAAAAAACCAAAATACAACACTGTTTCAAAACCGACACCTATGGATAAGGCATCCCAAACTGAATGCATAAACGAAAGAAACTACCGTGATGAGGGAACACAAACTGACGAGGTCTTTCAGGCCGAAACTCCGCAGATAAATGCGAACAATAGTGACAATGATAATAATCTTTTTCGTGTTTAAGCATTTGTTTATAATGCATCAAAATATTGACGGACTTATTGGCAAATCGGATCAGTTGATGGTAATTCTAGACAACCTTAAAGCTGATGGCAAACAAGTAGATATACTATGTATCACAGAACACAACATGATACAAGATGATGAAACACGTCTAACCATATCGAACTTTAAACTAGCCTCTTCATCATGTAGAAACACACGTCATGGAGGCTCATGCATTCTGGTTGGAAATGAGCATGAATTTGAAAACGCACTTACTATTATCGGTCTGTCTATACCAGGCATTATAGAATGCTCAGCAATAAAGTTAGTTCGGCAAAAAGTGTACATAATATGCGTTTATAGACCCCCACGCGTAAAAACTCAAAGTATAACAATGTTTTTAGATCAACTCAACTTAGTTTTGCAAAAAGTATGTAGTAACAGTAAAAGCTACAAAGTAATTATATGCGGTGACTTTAACATTGATCTTCTAAATCGGAAACCTAACTCCATTCTATTTAAGCATCTTGTAACGGGATACAACATGAGATTTCAATTCAATCAGGTTACCAGACTTAGCAGTAATACGGGCATTGACAACATTATACATAATGTAAGGGGTGTTGTTGGAGAAGTAATAGACTTTGCAATATCTGACCACACGGCTCAAATTGTAAAAGTACCCGTGAGGAAATTTTGCAAACTCAAACACTGGTTTATTGAGGTCAGAGACTATTGTAGCGACAATATCAAAAAATTCAAGGAATCACTGGCAGCTCTCTCTTTCCGAAATGTTATAGACTGTCATGACCCAAACAATGCTTTTGATCTATTCTATGACCTATTTGTACTTTTTTATAACTTATGTTTTCCATACTACAGTATTAAAGTTAATGCATATAAAAAACCTAAATGGGTTTCGAACGGAATAAAAAAATGCAGTAAAATAAAAAGAGTACTACTTTGGCAATATAGGCATACTAAAGATACAGAAAGCAAGAACAAATTCAAACAATACTCAAAACGTTTTAAAAGAATTATTAAACTAACCCAAAAAGCTCAAAATTACTACCTTATAAAAAAATCTGATAATAAAACTAAAACTACATGGAGTATTATATATATATATTATAAATAAACTTAATTGTAACGCACCTAAAGAGGGTATCACAAAGCTTGTAGTGAACAATGAGACAATCTCTGAC
This sequence comes from Eupithecia vulgata, assembly GCA_946478455.1. Classification (NCBI taxonomy): domain Eukaryota; kingdom Metazoa; phylum Arthropoda; class Insecta; order Lepidoptera; family Geometridae; genus Eupithecia; species Eupithecia vulgata. The sequence continues at coordinate 179,265 of OX297869.1, read as the reverse complement.
CCCAGTAAACTTGTAAATATTTTTAATGAGCACTTTATTAACATAGCGGGTAACGGAAGTAGTACTAAAGCGGAGATAAGAAATAACAGTAACGTTAGCACTGACATTGAGAATAATAATAGCAATGACATTGGAAATAGTAAAAATAGCACTGACATTAGACATAATAATAATAACACGGACATTACACATAATAATAATAACACGGACATTGGAAATAATAATAGTACTGACATGAATAATATGAATAGTGGTAATAATAATTTTGACATTGGTAATAACTATGGTGATGGTAAACACTTTAATAGGAACATTGATATATCATTGAATTCTTTATTTCTAATGCCAGTCACTCCATTTGACACTCTCAAGACCATCATATCTCTAAAAAACACAAACAGTGTAGGTTATGACGGGGTATCCACTAAAATACTTAAAGAAGTCGCTGTTGTGGTGGCTCCTGTTATTACACATATAATAAACAAATGCATGGAAAATGGTGTATTTCCGGAGAAATTGAAACTTTCTATAATAAAGCCTCTACATAAAAAAGGGAATAGAGATGACATTAACAACTATCGACCTGTAGCTTTGATACCAATTATCTCAAAAGTAATTGAGAAAGTAATTTATAGCCAAGTAAACTGTTACTTCGAACAAAACAATCTGTTCACTGGTCATCAATATGGATTTAGAAAAAATAAAACTATAAATATGGCAGTTTACGATTTCCTACATAAAGTAGCAACAGCCGTAAATAGCAGACAAACCGCCATTGGTCTATATATGGATATGACAAAAGCATTCGATCATGTTGATCATAATTTACTCCTTGATAAACTGGAAAAATACGGCGTACGAGGAAATGTTAAAGATCTTATTAAATCATACTTGGCTAACAGACAACAAGTTACTCAAATATTCAAAATATGTACAACAACACTCACAGAAACTACGCACACATCTGAGTTGCGAACAGTAAATTGTGGAGTCCCCCAAGGAAGTGTGCTAGGACCTTTACTTTTTATTATTTATATTAATGACTTCCCTATGATTACTAACAATTACATGACATTATTCGCTGATGATAGCACAATACTATTCACTAATGATCGACTAACGAACCTAGAATCTGACATTAATAATACATTGACATTGATAATAAAATGGCTTGAATACAATAATTTACGAATTAACTTAACTAAAACCTATCTGATGGACTTTAAGCAAAGGCATCCTACGCTCCCAACTAACGATGTACACTACCTAGGTAATAAAATAAATTTCACTGAATCTACGAGATTTTTAGGCTTACAAATAGACAACAAGTTAAATTGGAAAATACATACAGACACACTATGTAGCCGGCTACACCAATACTCTTATGCATTGTACAAACTGAACCAGATAGCGAACACCTCAGCAGTACTTGCAGCTTACTACGGACACACTGCAGCCTTATTAAGATACGGAGTTTTATTTTGGGGTAACTCCACTAATAAACAAAAAGTATTTATATCACAGAAACGTTGCATTAGAGCAATGTTTGGTCTAAGACGGACCGAGACGTGCAAGGATGTTTTTAAGCAATGGAAAATACTTACTCTACCCTCATTATACATATATGAAGTGGCTAATTTCGTGCGGACTAATATAGAACGATTTGACCCATACCCAGCTGGCACTCGCCGCGGAGGTACACTTCACCACCACCCATGTAAAACCGCCTTACTAAGGAAGAGTGTGTTTTGCATGGCCCCTATAATTTTTAATAAAATCCCTTTGTCAATACGTTCCGAAGGTAATTTGAACGGATTTAAAAGCAAATTAAATAAACTGCTAGAAGAAAAGGCTTATTATACCATTGACGAATTTCTAAATGATAAATTTTGACATGATGTATAAATTCACTATCTTTTTTTTGTAATATTGTTAATCAATTCATATTTTAACTGTTTGTAACGACTTTTGATCAAATCAATTTTATTAATTTCCGTATTATGCATGTACCTACACATTATGGTTGTAAGCCTAACCGGCAAACTAGAGATACTAAAACAATTGACATAACACCAATATTAATGTAATGTTACACCTAGTTTACACCAATAAATCATTTATTTATTCATTTATTCATTTATCCCTAAGGCGGAAAAAATGAAACACCTAAAAACTAAACTAAAAGGTAAAGCAGAACGCCTAGTACAACATCTCGCCGTAAGTGCCGAAAATTACGACTCGTGCTGGGAGATATTGAACCATCGGTTTGATAACCGCCGTCTTCAATTTACTTCATTCATGAATGCGATGCAACAGCTTCCAACCATGCAAAATCCTACTGCGGATAACATCAAGAAAATACACGATGTCATAACTGAAAGCCTAAACGGACTTACTAACATGGGGGTTGATATTAAGAGCTGAGGCCCGATGATTGTGTTCTATATGTCACAAAAGTTGGATTCTGCTACTTACAGCGAATACTGCGTAATTACTAACAGAGACTTACATAACTTAAATGAATTCCTAACTTTTCTAGAAAAGCAATTCATGGCCCTAGAAACAGTTAAAAACAGACAAAAGGACACAAACAATTCCCAGAAACAAGCTGGAAACACGAGTTCTACTAAAAGATCAACTTACTATGAAAAACCGAACTACAATAAAAAGTCAACCTTAACTAAGGACAATAAAGATGAAGCAAGGTCTTACTTTGCTGCTTTCGGAAAATGTCCCTTATGTGATGGGAATCATGTTCTAATGCAATGTACTAAATTCATAGAAATGAATGTTTCGCAGCGCACCAGTACCGTCGCAAAACTGAAACTCTGCAAAAATTGCTTGTACGATCATGGAAACAAGGAATGCAACTCAACAAAAACATGCAAAGAGTGTGATTACAAGCACCACACGTTGTTGCACAATGCCAAAAGGACACAAGAACCACCTAAATCTACTAAAAATAACACTGAAAAATCTTCAACTACTGCAGAACCTTCTTCATCTTCTTGTCTCTCCGCTACAGCTGAGAAAAACACTGAAGTACTACTGACTACTGTCAAAATAAGGGTCAAGGCCAACGATGGCACTTACCAAACTTATAGGGCACTGCTAGACCAAGGGTCCCAGGTCAACTTGATTTCGGAGAACGCAGCCCAATCATTACGCCTTCCACGGAAAAAGTTTAACGCAACGATATCCGGAGTCGGATCCGTGTCGGGAGAGTGTAAAGGACGGGTAAAACTTACCTGCAAATCGATACATACTGACTACACTTTTGGCACTCAAGCTTTAATACTAAAGAAACTAACAAATGATTTGCCAAATTCAACTTTTGAAAAGGCTAACTGGCCACATCTACAAAACTTAAAACTAGGAGACCCAGACTACAATGTTAGTGGCTCCGTCGTCGACCTACTTCTGTCAGCTGATGTTTACGCTGAGAAAATAATGAAAATGAACTCTCACCCGTCGCCCAACAAACTCAACTTGGGTGGATACTATGTGGAAAACTGAAGACTTTGCGCTGCCATGCCACCATCATTGACCTCGCAGACATTGCCAAATACTGGGAGAGCGAGGACATTACTCAACATGAAAATGAAATTAACGCCGACGATCAATGCGAAAAATACTACCAAGAAACTACTACTAGAGCATCTGATGGTAAATATATTGTAAAGATGCCCATGGTCCAAAACTTTGAAGCTGAACTCGGCGACTCAAGGCCAAAAGCAGTCTCACAATTACAACTAGAAAAAAGACTTAATACTAAATACTATTGACTATGTACAAGGACTTTATGGATGAGTACTTAAAACTAGAACACATGAAACTAGCTCAGCAAAATAACGAAGGTACAGTAGTACAATGCTACCTACCGCACCATGGAGTCCTGCAAGAAAACGCAAAAACTACTAAACTGCGAGTAGTGTTTAATCCTTCCAGCTCAACTAAAAATGGAAAAAGCTTAAATGCTCTCATGGAAAAGGGGCCTAATCTACAAAAGGACATACAGGCGCTGATTTTGAAATGGAAAACCTACAAATATGCCTACACTGCAGATATCGAGAAGATGTATAGATGAATATGGCTAGCTGAAGATCAACAATCGCTACAAAAAATCATATTTAGATTTGACATGACTAAACCACTTCAAAATTACACTCTATGTAGTTTGAGTTACGGCACAAAATGCGCGCCGTGGCTAGCTATGCGAACACTTAAGCAACTGGCACTGGATTACATGCATAAGTACCCAGCAGCCGCCAAAATACCCTAAAAACTCAATTTTACTTGGACGATTTAATCAGCGGCGATAACTCACTAGATAACGCCATAGAAATGCAAAAATCGCTAATCGAACTACTCAAGGAAGGCGGCATGAACCTACGTAAAAGGAGTTCAAATAGCCCTGACCTACTACAACAACTGTCTGAAGATCAAATCTCAACAGCGTGTACGTTTGTCTTTGAAGATGAAAACACAAAGACATTAGGGCTGTCGTGGAACTCTAAGTCAGACACTTTCATGTTTAACTGGACATTGGAAGAAAATATGAAAAAATCATTAACAAAAAGAACTCTTTTATCAGAGATTTCATAACTCTACGATCCCATGGGGTGGCTCTCTCCAGTTACTGTGACGGCAAAATTGAATGGGACGAACAACTACCTAACAAAATACAAGACGATTGGCTGAAACTAAAAGCTGTAATACATGAACTAAAATCTATCAAAATACAGAGATGGATTGGAGGCACGCAGAAAGATATTGAACTATTAGGATTCTGTGATGCGAGCGAAAAGGCATATTCTTGTGTCATATACACCAGGGTCAAGGACGAAAATGGACAGCTTGTACTGAACTTACTTGCAGCGAAGACTAGGGTTGCCCCAATCGCACTAAAGCTGAGCCTGCCTCGACTTGAACTAGCTGGCGCCTTATTATTATCACAGTTGATGGAAAAGGCGAAAAACTCACTTAACGAAAACAACGTAACTATTTCGGCTTGGAGTGACTCCAAAGTCGTAGTCGCATGGCTGCAGGGGGAACCAACTAAATGGGAAAGATACGTCGAAAATCGAGTGAAGAAGATAAGACAAATCATACCGTCAAAACAATGGGCTTACATAGAGTCTAAAAATAACCCTGCTGACTGTGCTACCAGAGGAGTGAACCCGAAAAAACTACTAAATTTTGGTTTGTGGTGGAATGGGCCCGAAATGCTGAAAACTTTCAGCGAAAATAAAGAAACTAAATCTGTGAACTGTTTATTTACAACAAACATCGAACAAAAAAAAGAGACAGCCCTAGCCATAACTAAAACAAACGACAACTTGATCGTAAAATTATTAAATAACAACAGTTGTATAACACGGGTAAGGCGCATCGTAGCTTGGAACTTGCGCTTTATTACTAAGGCGCGCCTCTCGAAACATGATACAGCTCGTGGCGATAAAGAGATACCTACCTACTTGACTACTGCCGAACTACAAGCGTCAAATGAACTGATAGTAAAATTTATGCAATTTAATGATTTTGAATTGGAATATACCTTACTTTCCAAAAATCTAATATTAACTAAAAAGAGCTCTATCTACAAACTAAGCCCTTATCTTGAAAATGGAGTTTTAAGAGTCGGGGGCCGCCTGAATAAAACTAACTTACCACCGGGCATGAAAAATCCTATGATCCTGCCGCGAAATGGAAGATTGACTCAACTCGTCATTGAAGAGGCCCACGCAGCTACTCTGCATGGTGGGGCAAGGTTGACTCTTGCATACTTACGTCAACGCTACTGGATTTTCGGAGGCAACCAAACTGTGAAAAAACTACTAAGAAAATGCGTGCGCTGCAGCCGATTTAAGCCTACTGATAACCACCAGAAGATGGCAGATCTGCCTACGCAAAGAGCTACCCCTTCGCGTCCTTTCACCCATACAGGGGTTGATTTTACAGGCTGTATAGACCTAAAATTGAATAAAGGTAGAGGGGTGAGGACTACTAAAGGCTACATAGCTATATTTGTGTGCATGGCAACAAAGGCCGTACACATTGAACTTGTCTCAGATCTGAGCACCGAAATGTTCATCGCAGCATTTTCAAGAATGTGTGCTAGAAGGGGTACGCCAAAACACATGTACTCAGACTGCGGTACCAAATTCATCGGTGCATCGAGGATACTGAGAAGCGAATACGAACTATGGAAAACAGAGCTCTCGCCTGAATTCTTCACGGAAATGGGGAAAATGGAAGTCGAGTGGCATTTTAACGCCCCCACCTGGCCTACTGCAGGCGGCCTTTGGGAGGCAGCAGTGAAATCGTTGAAACACCACTTACGACGTGTGCTAGGCGAACAGAAACTCACTTACGAAGAGTTCGCAACTCTACTTACGAAGATTGAAGCCTGTATGAACTCACGGCCGCTATGCCCACTTACAGAAGACCCGGAGGAATTTTACAACTACCTTACTCTTGGACACTTTCTCTCCGGCGGCCCGATACTAACTTTACCTCTCTCAGACTACAGCGACGTTAAAACTATTAATATACGCCAACAATGGCAACTAACTGAAAATATGCTGCAACAGTTTTGGAAAAGCTGGTCGAACGAATACCTAACTCAATTACAAATTCGCAGCAAATAGCACAAACCTACTCAAAATTTAACCGAAGGTGACGTCGTGTTGGTGAAGGACGACAACCTACCACCGGGAAAATGGGCCATGGGGAAAGTCATCCAAGTTCACCCCGGGGAAGATGGTATGGTGAGAGTCACCACCATAAAAACTCAAAATGGCGTAATAAAGAGGCCCGCTACAAAATTAGCTAAACTATTAACAAACGAAACATCAGACGACGAGCAGCAAACTAGAAACTTACCCGAAAAGCGCAGTGGTAAAAGAATAAACTATCATGACTATGTTTATTTACTTTCTAACCATGTTAACACTGATGACGGGATCACACTGCGCTCCAACTTACGCAGAAAGTACTATTGTGATCGCTTAATTATCGAACCTCGGAAAAAATCGGCCAATTTATTACGACACTATTGGTAAAGTACAACAGATACACGATGAATGGATTTTACTAACCTTCTACAACCTTACTACCTACTGGCAAACAACTGAAGACTTACAAAACTACAACAACATAGCACACCTCTGCGACGAAGAACTGGACCAGAGATTTTGTGCGAGTACTACACAAAACTTACTAGCCGAACTAGAGCAACTTAACTACTCAACACCCTACTTTTGTCGCCGCAGAAACACTATTATCTTACCGAAAAAAACGCGGTCTGATCGACGGAGTTGGGTACGTTGCAAACAGCTTATTTGGAGTATTGGATCAGCATTTTGCTGAAAAATACACACTAGACATCCAAGCTATACAAAAAAAAAACGTCAAGTGCGAGTTAGACTCGCGCATCAAGGGTTCCGTACAAACTCCTACTCTTTAGCAAAGAAATCAGTCAAATCCAGACGAATAAGGCACAATAATTTTCTGATTTGATAACGATTATGACGTAACTTATATAGTCCCTCGAACTATTGGCGTCTCGAGACTAAATAAGTTACGTCCAACCCTAGTGTAACAATGTACTATTTTGTATGAATAAACCACAAATTTACGGTTTTCTGATTTTTCCCTTTACTTGTGCTATAAGACATTGCTTCTTGCCAAATTTTATGGTTCTAGGTCAACGGAATGTACCCTACAGGTTTTTGGTCGAATTAGATCACTACTCGACAGTTTCTAAAATTGGTCTCTGTCGTCAACTGGTCACTTTTGCCCATGGCGAGATTCGAAAATTATTTTTTCTGTGAATAAACTACAAATTTACGGTTTTCGGATTTTTTCCTTTACTTGTAACTTGTAACTCCAACTTTCCCAGTTGAGAACATTGAAGAAAACATAAAAGATATTTACAAACTACTCTATGTAAAGGCTCGAGTAACCAACAACTACTTCATGTTCGAGATACACATTCCGCTGACGAGTGATGAAGATTTCACGCTATATCGGCCAATACCTTTGCCACTGATACTACACCAAAATGAAACTAAATACGTACATACATCATCTAAGTATATAGTGAATGAATGATGCGGTGAACTTCAGAAAAAATACTTACATAAGCCTAAGCGAAGATGGGCTGAAAAGATGCACACAAAAAACCACAGATAATTTTGTATGTAGGATTCTAAATCTCCCAGTGAGAAACTTAAAAAGTAAAGATGCGCCCTGTTGTAATGTTACACTTTCGTGTAACACCAAGTTAATTGAGAAGCTACCTACCTAATATTCCTAGGCAGAAAGATCCTAACAAATTAAAGAATATTATAATTATGTACAATTTTAATTTTTATTTACAGACTTATTTATAAAAATTTGAAACGAAGGATTCGAGTTAAGCTGGAGACGTTGCAGGTTTAGGAGATGTTGAAGGTTTTGAGTTAAGCTGGAGACGTTGCAGGTTGAGGAGATGAGACGTTTTTAAGGTTTTGAGGTTAAATGGATGCTCTTCTGGGCGTAGAGGTCGACACCAGTTGGTGGAACTCTACGCCAGGTCTGGAACTTCGCCGTTTAGGTTTTTGAAGGTTTGAAGGGCTTTCTTGAGTTTCCCGGGCCAGCTGGGCCCGGGAAATGGCCTTTTAGAAGATATTCGTCGCGAAGTCAGAGGTCACAGATGTACTAGGGAGGGATGCTGTCAGAGGTAAACTGATTCTTGGGCCGTTCTGTCTGTTTATATATATTCCGCCGTTCCAATGTAGTTCGAGAATTTGAGAATTCAAAATAATGTACGTTTTTCAAAATTTGTAAGATTTTTTTATAATCTTGTACGAGGTTTCATCCAAAACCTATGTTACCTTTCCTCTTTGCTTCAAATCTGAGCAAATTTTGACACTTTCAAAATTGGCATTTATGTCACAACAATCTTTACCAAAACAATTATTTTCAAAGGATTTTAAGAAAAACATAGAAAAAGAGACAAAAATGGATACAATAATTACAAATATTATAAAAAACTGGATATAGAAGGTAATATTTACATTGTTATACAAAATTAGAGCTAGAACAGATATAAAATATTACAATGTGAAGCTAAATTTCTAGGTCACGAAACAACCTCACTATGTACTACGATAAATAAGCACTGCGAGTCTGCTTGGATTGAATTACATTCAACTAATACATGGCTTATGACTTGCTGCGATGACTCATGTATGTTTAGAACTGTATGCGCGGGAGACGTCACATCTCATCAAATAAAAAACTCTGCACTTGTTACACTAAGACAAGGATGCGTGATGCAGACTAAATATCTAAGCATATCTTCGCACAACCTCTACCACAGCGATGCCAGGGTCAACTTATACCTACCTGAGATACCACAACTTGAGAAATCTATTAATGGCATTGTTAACATGAAAACGCCAAAACTCAAACTCATCGACCCCTCTGACGATCACGAGAATGTTGAAACATGGCTACAAGAACAGAAGATAAACGAACTACATCTACCAGAAACTGTGACAAGCCATGACGTACATCATTACGCAATCAGGGTTACATATTATAATAACTAAAGTTATTTTAACTACTTTCGAAATAACTACGGTCAAAAGACCTACTGTTTAATATACTTACAGATCGTTTCATATAATTTTGATAAAACTAATGAACGATATCTATAAAGGAGAATTCGCCTATGGTTTATTCACCTATGGTTTATTCATCTACGGTTTGAACAACTACAATTAAGTAACCTAAGGTTGATTGAAATAATGGACGACTCACCTACTGATCTTTGGTCAATATTTATAGATAAAATAAGAGTAAAAAAAACACAAACTTCTCTTATCTAAGTTTATCCTCAGGAAAAAGAACTACCCGATACAGAGCATTCCTATAAGAGTTGATTAGGTTCAATTTGAGTGGCGGATCCGACACAGAGTACCCCGACCCCACGTGGTCTTGTGCGTGGCGCCCCTAGAGTGTATTTAATAAGCCGGAGGCGCGCAGGGAGTGCAGCCTCCGCCAGCCGTAACAAGGGACAGGCACCGCGCGAACCGCAGCGGCTGAGGCTGGTCGCCAAAGGCGACCAAAAAGCCGAAGTTGCGGAGGTGAGCAGTGGTGCCTGTCCCTTGTTACGCAATGGCGGAGAGGCTGCACTTCCCGCAGCGCCGGAACTATCGCGATGCTAGATGGATAATGGCCGACTCACCTACTGATCTTTGGTCAATATTTATAGACAAAATAAGAGTAAAAAAAACACAAACAAAATAGTTTAATCATAGTTTATTTACATGTAATTAGGTCATTAGTTGAAGTCAAAACAAAAGTGTTCGTAGAATACAAATTATTAATTAACAAATTAAAGATTTGAAGCAATAGCTTGCAGTAATTCCAAATGTGTGTACTCTGGGATTTCTTTTACAATATTTTCTATTTTTTGTAATTTATGTTCATTCTTGGTCTTCCTTTTCTTGGGTAGTGGTTCCCCGTTTCTGATTCTTTCAATAGCTGTAATATTTGCTGTAGTCTCCGACATTAACTCACCTATGAGACGATAAAACCCAACGTGCCGCTTTGCGCATATTTCGTTTATATGATGGTGGAATGCCTCAGCACTATTCTGAGTGCGTGGTATTGTTTTGTCGTGACATAGACTCCAAAAGTTTGGATTAAACATAGGTGGCTGATTATTTGTCCCATTTACATAATGGATACCAAACCACTCTGCTATTTTGCGGGCATCATCGGACATTGTATTTATTAAATCATTGAAATACATGGCTATATTAGCAGGTTGTATGTAATACAATGCCACTATACACTTGATCTCGATATTAAATGTGCGATCAGAGTTATATTTTGTAGTCAAACCTTCGCGCTGTATTTTTCGATATATTATCTGTCGAAAATGAAAAAAGCAACCCTTTACAATGGCCGACTCAAAATTTTGACGGAGACTTACATTTGCCGCTTTCTCAAAATCCATCAGTACAATATTTGAGTTTAGTAAGATATTATTCTCATTGCAATATTCAATCATTAATTCAAACATTACATCGTAAGAAGCTTTGTCCTTGTTAGTGAACAGTACAAACAACAACGGAAACGTTTTGTCACAATTATTATGAACCGGTCCGTGAATAGTGTATAACTGTAGGAATATACTAGGAACAATTTTGAATGTCCCGTCCATTATCCAATATTGACTTTTCCCCAAATATATCATTAACGCTTTGGTGCTAAACAGCATTACTCTTTTATTTCCGAAAATTCTGCTTTTAATCAAAAAAAGTTCTCCGTCACCAATTGTAACAGCTTCTTCGTTAACTTCAAAATGGAAATTTGTAGGTTCTTTGATAGATAACATAGCTTTCTTTTTTTCACGATTAACAATTTGTCGAATGGCATCTTTAGATGGCAAATTAGTTGAAATGTCAGCACTAGTGGATGCCAAATGATGTTGCACTATTTGACAAGTCTTAGTTATCGGAGAAGCACTGGTTTTACATTTCAGCGTATGAATGTTATTAGCAACCTCAACACGCACTGGAATACCTTCGTGATTATGTTCTCCACTACACGATAACTGACAATGTTTCAATGTCCGTAAATACATTACTTATTAGGTTTGCAGTACATTTTTGCATTTCACATTTCCAATTAATTTTATCCTTTCCTTGTCTATTTTTAACGTATGTGAACCCATTTCGAAACACTTTCACTCCCCCTCTTTGCGTCTTCAATAATTTCACTACGTTTTCGGACATAATTACAATATTGGTAACAATTTTGACTCAGTTTTACACATAATGTTCACGTAACACGTAAATACATTGTAACTACTCAGGACTGTATAAATCAATCCAGCGCATAGTTTTAAAAAATTGTTAGCGCTACCCTCATTTAAGAAAAAATACAGCGCGGTGCGCTGCATTGATAAACTGTAGGCGAGTTGTCCATTAGATATTTCATACATAGTGCAAACGTCCAATATTTTTAAAAAACAGATTAATCGTTCGTTAGTGCGATTAATTTTAGTTTAATCAAAATTATGTAAGTTAAACAGTACTTGAGTCGGCCAATATGCATTATGAACATTGGTGAATCGACCGTAGCTATTTCGAAAGTAGTTAAAATAACTTTAGTTATTATAATATGTAACCGCAATCAGCTACATCTTGGTGTTCGCCGCCCAAAAATTATAGGCCAGTTTCACTTTTGCCCATCTTTTCTAAAATATATGAGAGAATAATAAAAGATAGAATCGTCGCACACCTGAATTTACATAGGGTTTTAAATGTAAGGCAATTCAGCTATCGATGTAGTGTAGGGACTGTGGATGCTGTTGATCTTATGTTACATGACGTCTTGTAATTTGAACAATAAGAAAAGAGTGGCAGGTTTGTTCTTGGACCTATCCTCTGCGTTTGATATGGACCATGAAATTCTACTAGCTAAATTGGAACATTACGGAGTTCGAGGAAATAGTCTGACTTTGCTGAGATCATACCTATACAACAGGAAACAGTTTGTAGAAATAAAAAATATCACAGACAAACATCAAGTTATTTATAGATCGCAAGCTATTAATATAAAAAAAGGAGTTCCCCAAGGCTCAATACTGGGACCTATATTTTTTGTGATATTCGTCAATGACCTAATTGAATTTATTATGAAAACCATCCCAGACATATCGCTAGTTGTGTATGCAGATGACACAAACGCTGTTATCTGTATTTGAACTTAAGACTAAGATTGACAATGCACTGGTAGCTTTAGATCATTGGTTTATAGCGAATAGACTAAAATTAAATGTAAAAAAGAAATTAGAGTCGAATCGACTCTAATTTCTTTTTTCGAAGCTCTAGAGAATACGATAAGCTCTGCTTGTTACGCCCTTAGAAGTCTGAGAGACGAACTAAGTATTGAACAACTAAAAGTTATTTACTATGCTCTTGTTGAGTCCAAGCTGAGATATGTATAATTGAGATATAATGTAATTGTTGATGTAATTGTCTATGTCTTTTGCTGTAATAAATACTTTTTTACTTTACTTTACTTTATATAGCATAAAGTTTTGGGGGAACAGTTATGACTATAACTTAAAAAGGGCTTTTGTTCTGCAGAAAAGGGCAATTAGGACTATAGTACGGATACCTCCGTGGGAGTCTTGTAGAGATTATTTTAAGACTCTTAACATTCTGACAATACCGAGCTGTACGGTTTGCATACCATACAGAGTGACATGTTCCCGCGGGTCAGCAGTTTACGTTATGACGTGTTTCTCAGGCTTATTACAGTCAGTCGCAAACAACTGTCCTTTGGACAACACGTCACGGCGTACACTCGCGACCATAACAAAACCTTTAACATAACGTACGATTAAACCGTGAAACTTTACAAAACTCTTTTAACTCTCAAACACCAACAACTTATAGGATTGTAGGGGGCACACTACGCACCCTACATCTTAGTTTTTTTTTTTTTTTTTTCTTGTGGACTCTATCGCGTGGACACGTTTTACAAATAACAGTGAGTGCGGTGAGTTTTACAAGGATTACACTAACTACAACTACAACCGGGTGAGTGAGTATTCACTTTTATACTAGGTATTGCCTATCGGTAGCGGATCGGTTCGACTGGCCTCCCACAAGCGGGTCTCACCGGTTGGATTGAGAAGTCGCACATGCTGAAAGGTTAGTACCGCACCACCCACAACAATTACCTACTTTACAACTAGGTATTACAACTAACTACAACTCAACACCATGAATATCGAAGATATTCTAACAAACCAGAGTCAACTGCAAGAGGAGATACGAATACTCCTACGCAACTTCAAGAAAGATGGAGGTGAGCGAAAAACTCCTCTTTACCTGAAGAAACGACTTGAAGTTCTCGATTCCTACTGGAAGGAATTTCAATCAAACCACACACAACTCTACCAATGTGAAGATCGCAACTATGCGTACTTTACGGATAACCACTTCCAACAAACTAAGCAGATTTACGCTGAAGCTCGAGCGTTAATTGAACAATACGAGGTCTCTCCTCAGCCGAGTGAAAGATCTCAAACGAAGATTCCTACGATACAGGTATCTGAAACTCAACAGCCTTCGGGAGAACCATCAACTTCTCAACAACGAGCAGGTGCAGCAGCCCCTGCATACACACAACCTTCGGGAGAACTGTCTACAACACAACATCAAGCAGGTGACGTAACCCCTGCCTATCTAACAACGAAATCCCAAGGTAACCCTAGCAAGTCTGAAGACCTACTGCGAAAACAGAAAAGCAACTTTAGGGCTTTTGCTAGGACACTGTCAACCATCAACATCGAACAAATAAACGAAAACTGGGAGTTCGAGGACGCCCTCAAAACTCTTGAATCTAGGTGGAGAACCATCGACTCTCTGCACTGGGAGATCGACAGTGAAAACGCGCTCGACCAAGATTACGAACCAATCTTCGAGATCTATGAACAACAATACCACTCCATGAAGAAATCCATAAACACTAAAATGTGGTCTGTTTCTCACATGGAAAAATCTACTCCTAAAATGGAACTACCTACTTTCTCTGGATCCTACCAACACTGGACATCCTTCAAGGACTTGTTCAAAGAGGTAATCCATAACAATAGAACACTATCAGGTGCACAAAAGATGCAGTACCTAAAATCCAAGGTAAAGGGTGAAGCAGAAAAGCTTATTCAACATCTAACTATCAGTTCCGACAATTACCAAGTTTGCTGGGACATACTTAACAACAGGTACAACAACAAGAAACAAATTTTTATTTCGCATCTTAACACTATCCTAAACCTACAAACACTTCAAAATCAAACTGGCGCTTCCATAAAGAAAATACACGATACGGCGAACGAATGTTTGAACGCGATCGAAAAGCTCGGCGTCGATATCTCAACATGGGACCCTATCCTGGTACACCTTCTCTCGCTGAAACTCGACGCTGACACCTATAGCGATTACGTGGAATCGGTGAAGGAACCGCGAGAACTACCTAACTTGGCCGAATTCATGAACTTTCTTGAAACGAAATTCACGGCTTTGGAGTCCGTACGACGTAAACAAGAGCGCTCTTCGGACAACCAACAACAACGTGGTTCATCTAACTACAACAACAAAAATCAACAACAAAACAAATCCGTATCTAACTCTAATAATAACAAACCTAAAAACTATAATAACGCATTCAACTCTACGATGAACAAACAAGTACCTAAACACGTGAAGTGTCCGCATTGCAAGAACGACCATGGATTATACAATTGTAGCGAGTTTATCAAATTGCAAACGGCGGACCGACGGAATTTAGTTGCAAAACTCAACATATGTAGCAATTGTTTGTTCGACCACAAAGATAAACAATGCAAGTCTGAAAAACGCTGCCTGCAGTGTAATTTAAATCATCACACCTTGCTACATAACGCTTCGCAGAAAACACAAACACAAACAAAGAAAAATAGCGACAAACCTAACAACAACTCAAACGACAAAAACGAAGGTGCTAGTAGTAATGTATCTTCAATGGGAAACATTTCCGAAACACTTTTGGCTACGGCTCTGGTCAAGGTCAAAACTAACGACGGGTCAGAGGTCACTCTACGTGCCCTCATCGATCAAGGATCACAGATATCCATCATAACGGAAAATACTGCTCAACTGCTGGGACTACCACGGATGAGATGCAACGGCGTTATTTTCGGCGTGGGGACGCGCGAAAATAACTGCAAAGGAGTCGTCAACCTAACATGCACATCTATAAACAAAAACTATACATTTGACTCACAAGTATTCGTCATGAAAAAACTAGTCAACAAACTACCTAACAGAACCTTCTCCAAACCATCTACATGGACACACTTGGAAGGGATACCACTGGCCGACCCTGACTACAACATCAGCCGACCAGTCGACATACTTTTTGGGGCAGATGTCTACTCTACCATCATCCTAGGTGGCATCATCAGAGGGGATGAAACACAACCGATGGCTCAACAATCACAACTCGGTTGGATTTTGTGTGGCAACATAACATCCTACCAATGTAACGTAGTCCTAAACAATTTGGACGAAATCAAACAATTTTGGGAGATAGAAGATATTGGGGCAGAATGCTCTGAGCTATCTACGGAAGATGCCTACTGTCTCCAACAATATAAAACTGAAACTAAACGACAAGAAGATGGCCGTTACATCGTGCGGCTACCTTTTCACGCAGATGTAGAAGAAAAACTCGGCGAATCTCGACCTAAAGCCACGGCACAATTTTTGCAACTTGAAAAAAGGTTTAGAACCTCTGACAATCTGGCCGATAGCTACAAGTCATTTATGATAGAATACATAAACCTACACCACATGCAATTATGCGAAAACAACTTGAAACCGAGCTACTATATTCCACATCATTGTGTGCAACGTGCCGACTCATCAACTACTCCGCTTCGTGTCATTTTCAACGCTTCGGCGAAAACAACTTCTGGCAAAAGTTTAAATGACGTAACCTACAGCGGCCCTAACTTACAAACGGATTTATTTTCACTTATTTTAAAGTGGAGACAATTTAAGGTTGCCTTTACGGCCGATATAGAGAAGATGTTTCGACAAATTCTATGTCATAAAGACGACCAGAACTACCAAAGAATACTGTGGAGAGAAAGCAGTAATCAACCCCTTCAGGAATACCAACTTTCAACGATCATTTACGGAAACAAAGCCTCGCCATTTCTAGCTATGATGACTCTAAAACAGCTAGCTAACGACGAGCGACATAACTACCCTGAAGCGGCAGATATTCTCGAAACGTGTTTCTACATGGATGATCTTCTGTGCAACACCGACGACATTCAAACTGCTCTACGCATAAAAAGAGACCTAACAAACCTACTTCAAGCTGGAGGGTTCAACCTACGAAAGTGGTCGTCGAACGAAGCTGAACTACTACAAGACGAAGAACCTACCAGTAACACACCGGAAGCTTACAACTTCCGTCACCAAGAGTCTACGAAAACACTAGGTCTACGCTGGAACCCTACTGAAGACAACTTTACCTTCCAGCTAACTATCGACACCACATCTACGAAATCAGTCACAAAACGACTACTACTGTCAGAAATTTCCAAAATTTTTGACCCACTGGGATGGCTAAGTCCAGTAACAACAAAACTAAAACAAATTTTTCAAAAGGTGTGGGAAGAAGACCTAAAGTGGGACGACAAAGTACCTGAACCTATAAACAAAGAATGGGAAAAGGTCAAACTACAACTAACAGCAATCCACGAACTAAAAATACCTAGATGGTTACAACTTACACTAAATGATAACGTGGAAGTACATGGGTTTTGCGATGCAAGCATCAATTCCTACGCTTGCGTTATCTACACAAAAACAACAAACGGTTCCGTCGTGATCGTCGCCGCGAAGTCACGACTTGTGCCCAAAAACAAAACCACATCTTTGCCCAGACTTGAACTCCTAGCAGCAACACTACTATCTACTTTGATGAAGAAAGTTCAAGAATGCCTATCAACACACAACCTAACCCTCTACGGATGGTCGGACTCCACTGCTGTCTTAGGATGGCTCAACGGTGATCACAATCGCTGGAATGCATTTGTGTCGCACAGGGTGAAGAAAATAACAGAAATCATACCTGCAACCTGCTGGCGCTATGTCAAGTCCGCAGAAAACCCGGCGGATTGTGCTAGTCGTGGTATATTTCCAACCCAACTAAAAACACATCAACTTTGGTGGAACGGACCAAATTGGCTCTCTACGTTTCAACACACAGAAAGCTCTCAAACCTACGAAACTAACGAAGAGATAAAGAAGTTCAAAACAAACGTCACTACACAACGTCACAACGATGACATCATCAAAGACCTACTTGCTAAACACAGCTGTCTTACTCGAGTTACACGTGTTATCGCTTGGATACTACGGGCGTTAGCGCCTCGAAACAAGATGCTACCTTACTACTTAACTATAAACGAAATACAAAAGGCAAGACGGTTACTGATAAAACATGTACAAATGACTTCTTTTGAAGATGAGATAAACGCTTTAAGGCAGAAAAAAGGGCTAAGCCGAAAAAGCAAACTCCTACCCCTTAATCCTTATCTTGACGAAGAAGGACTACTCAGAGTAGGGGGAAGGATTAACAACGCATACATAGATGCGGAACAGAAAAATCCAGTCATCATACCTCATGATGGACACTTTACTGAGATTTTGATTGACAACGCGCATGACAGGACATTCCACGGAGGTCCTCGTGTTACGTCAGCGAGACTACGACAACAATACTGGATAATTGGAGGGAACAGGGCTGTCAAGAAACGCATTTTCAACTGTGTAAAGTGCAGAAGGCACAACCCTATACAACAAACTCAACTAATGGGCCAACTACCCCGAGCCCGATGCAACCCTTCCCGTCCTTTCTATCACACAGGGACGGACTTTACTGGATACATTGACGTAAAGTACAACAAAGGCCGAGGCGTCAAGACAACCAAGGGATACGTCGCTGTCTTCGTCTGCTTGGCTACGAAGGCAGTACACCTAGAACTCGTCTCCGACCTCACTTCATCGGCCTTCCTGGCGGCACTGCGAAGACTCTCAGCTCGACGAGGAGCTCCACGTCACATCTACAGTGATAACGCCACTAACTTCACAAAATCAAGCCGCACAATAAATGAAGAATTTATCGATTTAAAAAACACCGTGGACCCTGAGTTCTACTCTGCCATTGCTGACATGAACATTGAATGGCATTTCAACGCCCCTACATGGGCAAGTGCTGGAGGCCTTTGGGAGGGGGCAGTCAAAAGCCTGAAGTTCCACCTTAAAAGAGTCGTCGGAGAACAAAAACTGACGTACGAAGAAATTTCGACGCTCCTGGCAGAACTCGAAGCTTGCCTCAATTCCAGACCACTCCAAGCGCTAACTGAAGATCCCGAAGACATAGACTTTTTGACGCCAGCTCACTTCCTCTCCAGCGGACCTACACTAACTATCGTCGAAACCGAAAGAGACGAACGAACGCGATGGCAACTTATTCAAAAAATATTCAAAGACATTTGGAAAAGATGGCAGTCTGAATACTTGACCCAACTTACACCGCTGAGCAAGTGGCGGCAACGAAAACCTAACGTGAGCATCGACGACCTCGTAGTCATACATGACTCCAATCTTCCTCCGGGGAAATGGGCCCTAGGACGAGTAGTTGAGCTACACGAAGGAAAGGACGGCTGCGTTCGCGTGGTTAGTCTTCGAACGAAAAATGGGATCATGAAACGACCTATAACTAAACTATCTAAACTACCAACGAAAAATAACACGGAAGAAGAAGAAGACTTACCTACACAACAAGAACAAACTCAACAAAAACAACCACAAAACAAACGAACTAGAACAAAAAACAAAACGTCATGCAATTTAATTTGGGCGATTTTATGTGTCTTTGCCATAATAAATCCCGCTCGGTGTGACTACAGCCTAACTGACATAAACAACAACCAAAGTATGTACTTTGATAAGGTCACTGATATGCACCTGGTACGCGATGAATGGAAATTAATCGTTTACTACGATATGCAACCTTATTGGCAAGGAATAGAAGCTTTCAAAAGTTACATTTCTACACTAAAACAAGCATGTACTAACATCGAAACAAACAATCAATGTAACTTAATACTACTTCAGTTACAACACGGCTATACGGAACTGATGCATTACAGCAACATGCTCTTAGACCGAAAACGAATGAACAATAGAGTACGAAGGGGGCTCATCAACGGCGTTGGGTACCTCGCCAACAGCTTGTTCGGAGTGCTGGATGAACACTTTGCCGAAAAATACGAAAAGGACATAGACAGCATCCGATCAAACGAACAACACCTCGCTTTATTGTGGAAAAACCAAACTTCCATTCTAGAAGCCGAGAATAACCTACTGAAGAGAATAGAGAACTCTATCGACCAACAATATAAAATGTATAACCAACACATAATAACACTGAATAAGGCCGTGAACACACTAGCGATTGAAATGAGAGATGTCAAAACAAATAATGACTTTACTATGATGTCGATCATCGCGAACAACATGTTGATGAACTTGAAAGGTCTTCAAGAGACGCTTTTGGAAACTGTTACCGAAATTCACTACGGAAAATTCAACATTCATCTATTGAGTCCGCAACAGCTTACGGAAGAGCTTAACATAATATCTGGTCAACTTTCGAAGGACTTAACTCTACCTATTGAAAACATCCAAGTGGATCTTCGGAAACTCTATCATCTTCTCAACGTGAAGGCAAGGATGACTCTGAAGTACTTTATATTCGAAGTCAAAATTCCTTTGATAACTCGGGATGCCTACGAGCTTTACAAACTTATCGCAGTCCCTCAACTTATAAACAAAACTATGGTGACTATTCTACCTATCGCAGACTACGTTTCCATAAATCTACAAAAGGACGCCTACATACCTATGTCCGAAAACGAACTACAAACCTGCACACCATACAACATGGACACTCTCATGTGCAAACTACAACGACCTATCTACCGACTGAAGTCTGAAAACAGCCTATGTACAATGAAAGAAGAAACGGAACAATGCGCAACAAAACATACAATCTGCAGGGACGTGTGGATTGAGCTTTACAAAACAAATACCTACATGTACTTCTGTTGTACTCAACGAACGATAAGAATACTATGCGAACGGCAGATAACAGCTGAGCGACTCAACATGGCCGGCCTAATCAGCCTTGGGAACGGCTGTGTCATCAAGGGCAAAAGCTTCACTATATACTCACACACTAAACAATCAAACAACTTGGAAGTACAGCCCGACCTACTTAAGATAGAGATACCATCTATAAACACTATCTTCAACTTAACTATTCCTACTCAATATCTTGAGAGAAAGGAAACACAAGGCTTCAAGGAGGAGATAAACAACATCGGAGAGCAAATCAAACAGATAGAAAAAGAAGGCGAAAACATTCAACTATCCACACATGACGTCCATCAGTTTGTGGTACTGTACCTACTTGCTGGTGCCGCACTGCTCGCCTCTATCCTCTACTGCTGGCGGCGCGTGCGCTGCGCACCCGCCTGCGCTCGGCGACGCTCCCAGCGACGACGCGAGAGGGCAGTCAGCACTTCGAGACCGCCATCCAACTTGTAGACCTACCTGCGGTACCTACGACGGCGGGACACACTACGAGCGTGCCTTCGACGAGCCTCGAACCTGATACTAGCGTGACTCACCGCCCATACGCCCGTGTGGACAAGGGGACCTCACCTACTATCAAAAGACTTTTTAGTGCAAGTGAAAGTGTTTGAAATTATTAAGTGACATTTTATAAGTTGAATTTTATATTTTGTGTCCTTACTTTACTTTTTACTTTTATATTACTTTTATTCGTAGTTTTTATCGCTTTTACTTTTTGCTTGAACTATTACTTATTACTTTTAAGATGTAACATTTTCATCTCAACTCGCCCTCGGGAGCATGTACGGTTTGCATACCATACAGAGTGACATGTTCCCGCGGGTCAGCAGTTTACGTTATGACGTGTTTCTCAGGCTTATTACAGTCAGTCGCAAACAACTGTCCTTTGGACAACACGTCACGGCGTACACTCGCGACCATAACAAAACCTTTAACATAACGTACGATTAAACCGTGAAACTTTACAAAACTCTTTTAACTCTCAAACACCAACAACTTATAGGATTGTAGGGGGCACACTACGCACCCTACACGAGCCTTTATATATTAGTAGTTCTTGTGGATGTTGTCAAGCATCCTTATAAGTATGAATCGACTGAACAAAAGGAAATAAGAATAAGTACAAGAAGAAAGAATCTCGACACTCCTTTTCAGCCTAGGTTAAATGTTGTGAAGCATGGCTCTAGGTACCAAGCTGTTAAATTATTTAATTCCCTACCTATTGACCTCAAAAGCATTTATAGTCCTGACATTTTTAAATCTAAATTGAAAAAGCTTTTGTTGGAAAAGTGCTTGTACTCATAAGATGACTTTAAATTGTGACTATATAAGTAATATAATATAATTTTGACTAGGTAAGCAAATTTTAATTTTGAAAGTATTCTTTAGATTTTATGAGTGAATGTATTTAATTTTATTTATATTCATATTTTTAGTTTTAATGGTAAGTCTACTTTAAGATTCTCATAATATTCAAATACGATTGTTAACATTGTTCATGAATAAATCATCTATCTATCTATCTATGTCAGCCTATCGCGGTGGTTTTTTTCGGTTGAAGAGTCAAAGTTAAACTATTGAGAATAATTAAAACAACTATTTTCCGTTTTCGGCTTGCCTTTGAGTTTCGAGACACCCTGTATAAGTACCTAGACACCGTTCTTCCTTATTTGTCGGTGCGTCTTTAAACCCAAAAAATAACTAAAAATCGCGGTTTGCTCCGCCGTTAACACTCCTGTCTTGTCTTATTCTTGACTATCGACTGCTTCAAACCCCACGAACACTCTTAAATTATAACCCCGATTGGTCACCAAAAACCGAATACTGACCTCTGCTAAGCCTTTGGCTGCGACCGCGCCTGCTAGACCCCTAAGTAATATAAACCTGAGCCCCACAAACTCACGGTGCGCCCCTGCAAGTTTTATTTGAATTCATTCAGTATGTAGTTTCGCCGTTATGCGTCGCCAAGATAGAGAATTATTTAAGTACCTACAACGATAGCAAAGCCGCAGGTAAATGTTAGTTAGTAATACAATTAGTACCATGTGATTGTGCCAGCAACCAAAACAAAAGAAGTTTATCTGTTCTACAAAAGATAAACTTTGCATAAGTCTACGTAAAAAATAAGTGCCCTCTGTCGACTACTTTTGGTAAAATTTACGTGCAATCTGACAGTCAAGTTCTTCACGGTCAAGCCTTAATTAAGGCCCATACCGGACCCAAAGTGGCGCCGCCACCTAATTTGTCTTATTATTCCGTTTAACAAAAGAATTTTCAAAAATCCTTCTTCCAGTTTGTGATACCTATCATAAGCTTTTTTTTAATGCCTCTGTAATAGTTTTATTCTATTTAGTTTAGGAAGAGATACGAAGTTGCACTTGGTGGCCACCAAAATCTATTTTCGTATCTCTTCCTAAACTAAATAGAATAAAACTATTACAGAGGCATTAAAAAAAAGCTTATGATAGGTATCACAAACTGGAAGAAGGATTTTTGAAAATTCCTTTGTTAAACAGAATAATAACATAAAGTAGGTGGTGGCGCTAGTTTAGGTGCTGTATGCGCCTTAATACACTGGTCTTCTTTTTACTCCACAAATTCTTCTATCAACGCTGTGGTCATCTTACAAAGTCCTTGATCCTAGAGGCGAAGACAGGAACTCGTCCTGGTCGTGCTGCTCTAGAAGACTGCTTGGGCCGGGCTATACCCTGGACACCACTGCTAACTGAGCCGGGATAACCCTTGCTCCTCCAACAAATTATATCTTCTTTCTTCTTAATATTTTCATAAATCTTCACTCTTCTTTATTCATACTTTTTTTTCTTCTATAAAAGTATTTATTTTTCACTCTTCTATATTATATGACTTCTTCACTGCACAATCATTTTTCTTTATATTGTTTTCTTTCTTCCCTCTTCATAATTTTTATCCTCATCGTGATTATTTGAATTCTTCTTTCTTCATATTTATTTTTATCTTTATTCACTCTTGAATTTCTTGAATTCACTCTCGAGGAATGATAGAGCTTCATGGTGTTATTGATACGTCTTTATTGTACGCTGTCTCTACGTGGAGTCCGTGACTCTGATACTAACTACATCGTATACTATGGTTACATTGGAATCTGCTTGCGATGCATTGCGCTCACACTACACCATAGCGCCCTGTCTTCAGCTTGCCGCATCCAGCATCTGCTAGCTGTCTTTCGCAAATCGTCAACCCACCTGGTCGGAGGGCGTCCTACACTACGTTTGCCGAGTCGCGGTCTCCACTCAAGAACACGTTTACTCCAGCGGTTGTCGGTTCTTATCGAGATATGACCGGCCCACTGCCACTTGACCTTGCTAATAAAAAACATTTAGTTATGAAGTTTAAAATTGTAGGTACTTCTAAGTTAATTTAGTTGGATGTACCTACCTTAAACATATTCTGTGTATGAATGGGTAAACCCATGTAATTGGAATAAATAATGATTTATTATTATTTATTAATCATTTGAGCTATGTCGATAACCTTGGTTCTCTGTCGGACGTATTCGTTGCGAATCCTATCCTTCAAAGAAACTCCGAGCATAGCTCTCTCCATAGCTCGCTGGGCGACTTTAAACTGGTGGACCAGCCCTACCGTGAGTGTCCACGTCTCAGCTCCATAGGTCATGACGGGTAGGACGCACTGATTGAAAACTTTCGTTTTCAAGCATTGCGGTATGGATGACGAGAAGACTCGACGTAGTTTCCCGAACGCTGCCCAACCTAGCTGGATCCTCCTCTTGGCCTTCTTCTCGAAATTGTTTCAACCCAACTGCAGAATCTGCCCAAGGTAAGTGTATTCGGAAACAATTTTGAAAAAGTGGCCATGTAGGTACGACGACCTGTCCCGGATCAATGTGGCCATTGAACATGACCTTGGTTTTATCCAAGTTCATGCCAAGACCGATGCGTCGAGAGGCTGAAGCTAGGCCGTCCAGCATCAGGTTCAGCTCCTCCAGCGACTCCACCATCAAGACTATGTCATCCGCGAATCGCAGGTGTGAGATGTAATCGCCGTTTATGTTGATGCCCTTACCTTTCCAGTCCAGCGTCTTAAACACATCTTCCAACGCGCTTGTGAACAGTTTCGGGGATATAACATACCCCTGTCTCACTCCTCTGCGCAGTTGGATAGGTTTAGACTGCTGGCCCTGTACTTGGACACTCATGGTTGCGGCATCATAAAGACATCTCTACACCTCGATATAACGATAGTCTACTTGGCAACGCTGTAAGGATTCCAGAACAGCCCAGGTTTCGACAGATTCAAAGGCCTTTTCATAGTCCACAAAGGCTAGACCGTAGATTACTCTAAGGGCTAGACACAGGGGCTGATTATACTCTTCGGACTTCTGTATAATCTGCCTCTTCTGTCTAATCCATATAATCTTGTGGTCTATGTGAGGTATTACAACTTAAATTTCCTTAAATTGATTTCATTTATTTCATTTCATTTATTTTATTCTCCTGATGATCCTGAATGAATTAATGTGTGTTATATATTCATCCAGGATAACGGATACCCTTTATAGTAATGTACCTAAAATCGTTAACCATTGAAAACAAAGATTTCTTTGTAGTGTTATTACTACTG
Source organism: Eupithecia vulgata (assembly GCA_946478455.1). Lineage (NCBI taxonomy): Eukaryota > Metazoa > Arthropoda > Insecta > Lepidoptera > Geometridae > Eupithecia > Eupithecia vulgata. Next base: position 153,847 of record OX297869.1, on the reverse strand, counting down.
TTCATAAATAAATCTTGTTTGGCGACAGTGGTTCTGGAACTACAAGTGCGTGCACTTCCTTCTACTTCTTGCATTCCGTGTCTTAGACTATGCAGCTTGACTTTGGAATTGGGGTGGTTTACATGTTTGATCGCTAGTGTACTTAGTAGATAAATCTAATTTACTATTAATGAGTTCTGAAATATTACTATTTAGTACAACCCGACAAACAAACATTTTGAGCGTGGCGCTGTTAGGAACTGTGCTCGAAAAAAATGTTTTGAGAATAAATGTGAGACATATTGTCGGTCCTCGGGGCCCCCTGAGGATAGGGGGCCTGGGCACGGGCCCAGTGTGCCCTTATGGTAAAGACGGCATTGTCGACGACGGCTCGTGTTATTAACGTCAATCGCGAACTCTTCATTTACCTAAAATGACCTAAATCATAAGTACCTCATTCTCGATTCAAATTTCGAATGAGTCTCTTATTGTAATTTTTGCCTAATGCGTTAGGGTTAAAGATTATGTCTTTTTATAAAAAGTCACCCGGATCGTGACACAATTTTTAATTAAAATATTATCGTAAACGCATGAAAAACTACAAAAAGTTTCGATCAAGGTAGAGGCTCAAAACTTTGATAGAGATTTCCCAAAAAAGTGTTTTTTTTTTACTTATTTCGGTTTAGTATTAAACGTGCGATATGTAGAGACCCAAATAGACTTATTTTAAAAGATACCCCGCGTTCAACCAAGTTTAGGAAAAGTTGTTTGACTCTATGTGTAAAACTATATAATAAGATAACAAAGAGGTTACCTATTTGAGCCGTGTATGATCTGGATGGTGCTGACCTCAGGTACATGGAAGATGCTGTTGTAGAAGTAGTTGTAGATAGGTACCACGAGTTGTATGGTACCACAAGTTATATGGTACCACCACAGAGCAACTTCGTGGGTTCCACAAGTTGTATGGTACCACAAGTTGTATGGTACCACCACAGAGCAACTTCGTGGGTACTGTAACACCCCTACCCTATCTATTATAAATAAAATAAATATAACTTCAAAATTACAGATTCAAGACATTTATTACAGAACTTATTAAACATAGATCATAAGATAATTTATGATTATCTTAAAATACAGAAAGAAGCTGCAAATCTTCCTATACCAAAGAAACGTCCTTCAAGAGATAGTTATTGAAGATAAACGAATATATAGAAAAGTGATTTATAATGGCCAATGTGATCGTCTAGTGTCGTCTAGTGGTAGGACACCCGTTATGTTGTAGTAACTCAGATTCTTTTAGAAGCTTAGACAAACGAACTAACTACAAAATACCCTAATTCTGAAGAATACCTACCTACTTAAACCTGATTAAACCTAATCATCCATTTACACAATCGAGTAAAATAACCTTCACTCTCGCACACCGAAATTACGACGGCAAGGATGAGGGCACCGCCTCCGCCCAACATCTGTGATCCTCGACATCCTGACTGGACAGACCTCCACCGTCAACACAGATAAGACCGCATGCTGGGTTTCCATGCCTATTACTGTGTATATAGGTAAAGTACTGGGACATATCACAAAAGTGTCAGTCGGGAAAGGAGGGCATTATCTTTTAGCAACCTAAGCCAGCCTCAAGTCTTGTCATAATCTACCTATCTAAATTGAAACACTTTCAGAAAGGAATTTACTTTGTGATGTTTAATTCAAACCTTTCAGTGGGTAAGCTACGTTAAGATATTATGCAATTCAACTCTTCCATACATCATCTCTCTAACTAAAAAGCTAGATAAGTCAAGTCATCTGGTCCCTAGCTGTACTTAACCAGAGAAGTAATGAAGTTCCAAATTTATCGGCGGAATCAAACACTACTAAACTGGTGAAGTTTAGCACTATTCGTCTCCTATTAGGTTCTCCTCCCAGAGTAGGAGCTTTAGTAGAAGCCTGGAGACTTCCCTAGAATCTTAAGATCTGAATTTCAAGCTTCACTATAACTGCTAGACCGAAAGAATATATAATAACCCTGAAATATCCGACGAAATGATCATCTAAGGATATTCCTTCAGCTGAGAACTTTGTCTCACGGATTATTATGGGAGACTACCGCTCCGAATCCGTTTGCCGAATTTAAAGTCTTCAGTACGGTTGCTTTTCACATACTAAAGACCCATAAATACAATATTCAATTTAAAGATAGTTAGAGCAAACTTGGAATTCATTTCCTTTAGGCAAAATATACAAATTACAATATCGTTGAATCGAAGATGACCTAGATGAAATAGGAATGATATAGGTACCTACTCGTGATATACGCACTAATCCGAAATAGCCCTGTATTGAAAATAAAATAGATTTCTGACCTGATTCCGGTAAAACCTTTACCAAACGTTGGAATCCTTTCTCTTGTATTTAACGTATTATAACCGATGAGCGTTCTGTCCTTTCGATATACATTATCCGCTTCTCTTTATCAAGACCATTATTTATATTCAAATCACATGCGACCCGTATTCGTCCCGTATGAAAGCAATTTTCCAACCCACTCCCTTTTTGTTTTCCGTCTTCTCCTTATGTCCGCGCCACGAATTCAAATTATTTGTCTATTCTTCTATTCAGAGAAGTTTAAAGAGGTTTTTATGTAGTTCACCAAAGCAGTTTTATAATTGATTTATTTTTAGGGTTAAATATTATTTAAAAGAAACGCTAAATGTAAAATATTTGCATAAAACAGTGTAGCCACTGTCTGGACTGTTACAATCGACCCCAAATTTTTTTAGCAGCGGGCTATTAAGATAGTAAGTGAATTAAAAATTTCCCTAAAATTCAAAACCGTTGCAAATATATGCATTTATTTAAGTTGTTTATGATTCTACTGATGTTGTTTATTATTATTTTTCATTATTTATTCAATTATTGAATTCTTAATCCATTGAAACTCGAAACCATATACATTTTTACTATGTGTGTATTTAAACCAGATTTAAAATCACAAAATGGATCAGCACCATGTTCAAAATTAAATATGATTAAAGCTTATTGATTTATCAACGATTGACAGAAAGAACGACTGACTTACTGGGGTTTGGTTGTGAGGCAAGCCTCCCCGAGTGGGATACCGATTTCAACCAGGCTGGCCTTACATTATGACCAAGCTCAGATCTAGAAAGGAACCAGATCAGTGGTAACTCAATGTACAATAACCGAAGATAACTCAATCTTAATTACCCCCAAAAAACCCCATCAAATCTTAAACCCATTTCAAATCCGGTGTATGTGCAGTGTGCTCAGTCAGAGCCTAATAGGTATAGTGTAAATTCTTGGAAATCAGACAGAGCTGCGGTTCAGATCTCAGTTTAAAAAAAAACTGTAATGATCTTAATTATCCTAACACCAAGAACCTTTCCTTCACAAGAACTTATTTGTAGTGCGTTTATGGCTCGAATCTCAAATAAATCGTACCAAATTCTGTAAAAAAGATAACTTACATGGGCCCTTCAAGCTTCATACCATTTCTAAATACTGATTTCGTACTGGTTTCATACATTCTGTCATTCTCCCAGTAAATCAGCAAATTACAATTAGAATTTGTTACTTCAGAATTGTATTGAACAATTATTTAGTTAATTTATAAGTTAACTCAAAGCTTTTATTCAGAATGATTGATTTCTGAAAATAGAAAGTAAACAAACCGATTATTTTAGTTTTTTGACATTGATTGATTGACAGGTAGGGTAGCCATAGACAGAATTTGTCTAGCAAATATCGGACGGAACAAATTAGTTTCGCTCGAGTACCTTTTTTTATCTTTATTTGCCGAATAAAATTTTTCGCAAAATTTGGATAATCTATAGTAACACGTATGTAGATAAGTTTTTATTTTTATAGGGTATCCGACGACGACCCCTCGAGTTAGTTCATAGTTCCTCAACATTTAAAACTCCGATGTTCAACAATAGTTTTCGGACACGTGATAACGCTTTAATTTTTAGCATTAAATTTAAATTTCGTAAGAGTTGTAATGTTAAACGACCCCGCGTATCTGTATTTTGGCAACATCTAGTGGTTCTGATTTTTAAATAAAAAGCAATGCTTTAATTTTGGTTTTAAATTTCGTAAACGTTTTGATTTTAAACGACCCCACGTATCTGTATTTAGATTGAATTTATTTATTTCCGTTAGTTTTTAAATTGGTTTACGAAATTATTAGTTTTACTACTAGATTCAATTGATTGTGATCTCAGCTTACGCAGAGTTTATATTTCGCAACGTTAGAGTTTTTCACCAGTAATCAAGAAATTGAAGTTGACATGTTTAATTAATTATCTATAGACGTTTCCTGTGGTTACGTTACGTTTCTTTCTCTTTGGTTGTATGTAAAAATTGTTTCATCTGTGGACGTTTCTTTGTTTACATTGTAATCTAAGTATTTGAATTTACGAAGTTATTATAGTTATAGCCGTGTTTTTCTAAGCCGTGTTATCCGCTCTGCCTTCGTTGTTTATTGTTGATTGTATGACTGGTATTCACTCGTAAAAATCCACGTATACATCTGGAACAAGAGGTCTTGGCAAGAAAAGTCCGGAAATTGAGAACACAAAGAAGATACACTCTGTGTAATGAGATCATCGTTTGAAAAATGACAAGAAGCATTAATGTATCGGGCTCGTCTTTCCACACAAGAAGAAACAAATGTCGTTCGGGCCTCCGCTATCGGCGATGTCGAATGAGAGGTTATCCAGTTGTAAGTACGAATTTCTATTAATTTTCTAATGTTTACATAATGAACCATAAACTACCTCATCTCAGGTTCTAATACCTCCGTGATAAACGTTTTGTAGACCATAAATTATGCACAGCCTCTTGTATTCCCTCTGTCATTGACAGCTAAATGTCAGGTTATAAAAAATTATTTTTATTTATTTCAGGAACAGAACAATAAGTACAACGTTATATGTACAACTGTATTATCTATTCTGCTGGATACCACTGACCTGTGAGAGAAAGCTAATCCACTAAGCTAGCTCTGATGTCTTCCTTCAAGATTCCAACATGTAAGTTCAATGAACTCAGTTGTTAGACGTCCCTCTGACTGCTATGAATATTCTTATGATCCCGAATCTATGTCTAGATCAGGTATCCTTTTATATAGATGGTTCAGGCATGAACACGAAACCGAGCATGTGTGCAGAACCATATCATCTATAGTCGCATCAACCAAACTGCTGTATATGTAGTATCCTAAGTAAACCTACTCTACATGTATACTGCTGCGAAACTGGAGCATATTTCTTGATAATTTTGTAAAGAAAAGCTTTTATTTTCTATTTATTTCAGATGTCATTTGAAGAGCACTGTCTAGTGTCCATCTCCAGTCTCCTCATCATCACCTGCTGCTGGGAGTTCCTAATAGCTGAAGATCCATTACAAACTCCAAGACTTATGCTAATTATTAAACTAAATTAAATAAGAAGACCAATACGTCACCACGGTAAAACTTTGTGTGTTGTTTATTATTAGGATTTATTTAATAAAATTCTTAAAATATTAAAGATCCTCTGGACTGGCTTACTTATTTAGTTGTCTGAAATATCATTTGATTTTTATCCTGAAAAACCTTAATAACGACCTGCCTGTACCAACTTCAAGTCCTTAGCAGCGGCAATGTTATGAATGAATTCATGTTCAATTCTCTCTTGCTCAATCAACTCCGAACCTCATTAATGTAATTATAAACCTCACAAGACTACATAGAAGGAAACTGCTGACATGGCCTTCCTCAGATAAGATTCCAGTATGTTTCGATCGATTCTTATGCTGCGAAACTTTCAATACCATCATTAGGTAGATCTTGTTTGAGGTTTTTTTTTTCTATTTAAATAAATCAAATGAATTCTCACTGCCCTTCTTTGCTATCCGAAATCGCCAGCCGAACCGGACAGCACCGCCCACACAGCTTCGCCACACAGGACCGCATATCCGCAATCTCCACGTACGCCACACTCGTAGTTCAAACATTTTCAATGATCTTGAACACGCTGCTCCTATAATTATGATTATAATTAAAACTAAAACCAACCACAACTGTAGCAATGCTTGTGTCACGTACCAGACTACCCATATACATAACTAATAGCACCTTTCGGTTTCACTCGCGCAGTTCCTGTGAAATTCCGAGATAAAATTAGCCTATGTGCTATTCCGGAATATTAGTCTACCTCTTTGCTAAATTTCATCCAGTTCCGTTAAGCCGCTCTTGCGTGAGGAAAAGTAACACAAACAACTATCTATCCAAACCTACGCATTTAGTGTAAATATTTTATTTTCTTAATATTTATAGAGGGCGAGCAGAAACCACGGAACAAACAACCGCAACTCCCACAAACATTTTACTTCAAAACGAGAGTCGAACCAGCGTCTTCCTTTTCCTAAGTGGTTGAAAAGCTGTCACTATGCATTAAAATTCAAACAAATATATTCCTTCAAAAACGAGAGTCGAACCCGCAGTTCCTGCTTTCCATCCAGCCACTATGCCACTGGAGTCGTCACTTCTGACTATTATTTGTCATAATAATGATGTGAACTTGACACTGACGTGACACTTACTCGTCCTCTTATGGTAGATACACACGTACGTACCTACATGCGCGATGAGCATGGTTCATCCGAATTTGGCTATCTACCCTGCATCTACTCGTAAAGAACATGCCTAGTGTTCGCTGAAACTTTTCAAGTAATGGACTACTATTCGTTGTTGTGTTTGGTGGACATCGCTACGCTACCTATATTACAAGATGCTTCGAACATTGAACAAGAATTATGGACGCATTTGAGTCACAGTGATGGTCTCACTACACTGCTATGGTTAGACTCGGACCCAATAAAATCATCATCTACTGTCCATGCTAGACCACTTCCACAAAACCTTTACACAATCATCATTATCATCAGTCTACATTAGTCCACTGCTATAAGACCTTTAACCAATCATCATTATCATCTGTCCATGTTAGTCCATAATTTTTTGTCATGATTAGATTTAGTAAATCTTATGAAAGTGCACTTATCTTTTCTTAGACTGGAGCCTTCTTTTGTGAATCCTTAGTCGACCCACAGCCTCGATGGATTCCTTAATTTCTTTTGAATTGCAGTAACTGTTCTAAGCTCCAAAGTCCTCCGTCATCCGTGGATATTCCGTTGGACCCGCTTTCATGCTCCTTCCACTTCGAATTTATTCTTATTCTCTCCAATATCCTACTATTTTGGAAAAACTTAATACCCTGAAATATTATTAATATTAGATTCTGAGGTTTCGTTTGTCTTTAGCTTCTTTCCACTTCACATGCAACAAATTGTGTGGAATAAACCACACTTTATAACTAAATTTAATTACCTAAATCCAACTAATATAAAATGCGACCCCTACAATGATACTATCTAAATAAATCGCAAAACACATTATTATCTACAAATTTCCTACACGACCCCTATAATAAAATCATCCCTGAACAAATTAAAATCTTACATCCAAATCATGGTCCCGACCTCACGACTCCCGAATAGTAAAGATTTGATGAGAGATCCTTACAACGAAACTGTACCTACCTACTTATCTAAATAAGTCTAATTATCGATTCTGATACCTACTCTATGACAGGAAATTGTAAGAATAGCTCACTCTTAATCTAAAACTATCATAACTTACCTAACAATTTCCCTAGCTTATTCTTCCTGCTGCTACTGCTACCTACAAACTTCCTAAACAAACATTTCTAGAACAAAACCATCTCTAAATAAACCCTAAATTCCAAATCCTGGTATGCGGCAAGCAAATTGTAACACCCCTACCCTATCTATTATAAATAAAATAAATATAACTTCAAAATTACAGATTCAAGACATTTATTACAGAACTTATTAAACATAGATCATAAGATAATTTATGATTATCTTAAAATACAGAAAGAAGCTGCAAATCTTCCTATACCAAAGAAACGTCCTTCAAGAGATAGTTATTGAAGATAAACGAATATATAGAAAAGTGATTTATAATGGCCAATGTGATCGTCTAGTGTCGTCTAGTGGTAGGACACCCGTTATGTTGTAGTAACTCAGATTCTTTTAGAAGCTTAGACAAACGAACTAACTACAAAATACCCTAATTCTGAAGAATACCTACCTACTTAAACCTGATTAAACCTAATCATCCATTTACACAATCGAGTAAAATAACCTTCACTCTCGCACACCGAAATTACGACGGCAAGGATGAGGGCACCGCCTCCGCCCAACATCTGTGATCCTCGACATCCTGACTGGACAGACCTCCACCGTCAACACAGATAAGACCGCATGCTGGGTTTCCATGCCTATTACTGTGTATATAGGTAAAGTACTGGGACATATCACAAAAGAGTCAGTCGGGAAAGGAGGGCATTATCTTTTAGCAACCTAAGCCAGCCTCAAGTCTTGTCATAATCTACCTATCTAAATTGAAACACTTTCAGAAAGGAATTTACTTTGTGATGTTTAATTCAAACCTTTCAGTGGGTAAGCTACGTTAAGATATTATGCAATTCAACTCTTCCATACATCATCTCTCTAACTAAAAAGCTAGATAAGTCAAGTCATCTGGTCCCTAGCTGTACTTAACCAGAGAAGTAATGAAGTTCCAAATTTATCGGCGGAATCAAACACTACTAAACTGGTGAAGTTTAGCACTATTCGTCTCCTATTAGGTTCTCCTCCCAGAGTAGGAGCTTTAGTAGAAGCCTGGAGACTTCCCTAGAATCTTAAGATCTGAATTTCAAGCTTCACTATAACTGCTAGACCGAAAGAATATATAATAACCCTGAAATATCCGACGAAATGATCATCTAAGGATATTCCTTCAGCTGAGAACTTTGTCTCACGGATTATTATGGGAGACTACCGCTCCGAATCCGTTTGCCGAATTTAAAGTCTTCAGTACGGTTGCTTTTCACATACTAAAGACCCATAAATACAATATTCAATTTAAAGATAGTTAGAGCAAACTTGGAATTCATTTCCTTTAGGCAAAATATACAAATTACAATATCGTTGAATCGAAGATGACCTAGATGAAATAGGAATGATATAGGTACCTACTCGTGATATACGCACTAATCCGAAATAGCCCTGTATTGAAAATAAAATAGATTTCTGACCTGATTCCGGTAAAACCTTTACCAAACGTTGGAATCCTTTCTCTTGTATTTAACGTATTATAACCGATGAGCGTTCTGTCCTTTCGATATACATTATCCGCTTCTCTTTATCAAGACCATTATTTATATTCAAATCACATGCGACCCGTATTCGTCCCGTATGAAAGCAATTTTCCAACCCACTCCCTTTTTGTTTTCCGTCTTCTCCTTATGTCCGCGCCACGAATTCAAATTATTTGTCTATTCTTCTATTCAGAGAAGTTTAAAGAGGTTTTTATGTAGTTCACCAAAGCAGTTTTATAATTGATTTATTTTTAGGGTTAAATATTATTTAAAAGAAACGCTAAATGTAAAATATTTGCATAAAACAGTGTAGCCACTGTCTGGACTGTTACAGTACCACAAGTTGTATGGTACCACAAGTTGTATGGTACCACCACAGAGCAACTTCGTGGGTTCCACAAGTTGTATGGTACCACCACAGAGCAACTTCGTGGGTTCCACAAGTTGTATGGTACCACCACAGAGCAACTTCGTGGGTTCCACAAGTTGTATGGTACCACCACAGAGCAACTTCGTGGGTTCCACAAGTTGTATGGTACCACAAGATTCACAGTAAAAGTTAAGTTTATTCACGAAGATGTTAATACAAAGTAAAGGTGGCAAGTCTTCCTTTGATAGTGTCTCTTGTTCGAGAGTAGGTCACGTACTCAAGAATTTAGGTAATAAAAATTACGGCAGTCAAAAAAAAAGTTCTATTTGTCCCCCTATTTGCAACGGTGGGACAGATAGAACTTTTTTTTTCCCATTTGTCCCCCTAAGGGGGACAGACCAGGGTGACAAATGGGAATAAACCAAAGTAAACTGCAGCGCGTGCAAAATGCACGTGAGCTATTTTGTTTAGGTACCTACCTATGTATGGTGAAACCGTACAAACCGTTTGGGGTGGAAACCCTAGGTCCTTGGGGTCCTGGGGCACACGTTATCTATAAAGAGCTTACAAAACTACTAATAGAGTCCACAGGTGATCGGAATGCTGGTTTTACTAATAGAGTCCACAGGTGATCGGAATGCTGGTTTTATTAATAGAGTCCACAGGTGATCGGAATGCTGGTTTTATTAATAGAGTCTACAGGTGATCGGAATGCTGGTTTTATTAATAGAGTCTACAGGTGATCGGAATGCTGGTTTTATTAATAGAGTCCACAGGTGATCGGAATGCTGGTTTTATTAATAGAGTCTACAGGTGATCGGAATGCTGGTTTTATTAATAGAGTCCACAGGTGATCGGAATGCTGGTTTTATTAATAGAGTCTACAGGTGATCGGAATGCTGGTTTTATTAATAGAGTCCACAGGTGATCGGAATGCTGGTTTTATTTCGCAATGTTTTTTGAATAATTATTTATTTAAAATCAAACTGTGTAGGCGATGTGTGTAGGTGATGTGTGTAGGTGATGTGTGTAGGTGATGTGTGTAGGTGATGTGTGTAGGTGATGTGTGTAGGTGATGTGTGTAGGTGATGTGTGTTGGCGATGTGTGTAGGTGATGTGTGTAGGCGATGTGTGTAGGTGATGTGTGTAGGTGATGTGTGTAGGTGATGTGTGTAGGCGATGTGTGTAGGTGATGTGTGTAGGTGATGTGTGTAGGAGATGTGTGTAGGCGATGTGTGTAGGCGATGTGTGTAGGTGATGTGTGTAGGTGATGTGTGTAGGTGATGTGTGTAGGTGATGTGTGTAGGTGATGTGTGTAGGTGATGTGTGTAGGTGATGTGTGTAGGTGATGTGTGTAGGTGATGTGTGTAGGCGATGTGTGTAGGTGATGTGTGTAGGCGATATGTGTAGGCGATGTGTGTAGGTGATGTGTGTAGGTGATGTGTGTAGGTGATGTGTGTAGGTGATGTGTGTAGGTGATGTGTGTAGGTGATGTGTGTAGGCGATGTGTGTAGGTGATGTGTGTAGGTGATGTGTGTAGGTGATGTGTGTAGGCGATGTGTGTAGGTGATGTGTGTAGGTGATGTGTGTAGGCGATGTGTGTAGGTGATGTGTGTAGGTGATGTGTGTAGGTGATGTGTGTAGGCGATGTGTGTAGGTGATGTGTGTAGGTGATGTGTGTAGGCGATGTGTGTAGGTGATGTGTGTAGGTGATGTGTGTAGGTGATGTGTGTAGGCGATGTGTGTAGGTGATGTGTGTAGGTGATGTGTGTAGGTGATGTGTGTAGGCGATGTGTGTAGGTGATGTGTTTAGGTGATGTGTGTAGGTGATGTGTGTAGGTGATGTGTGTAGGTGATGTGTGTAGGTGATGTGTGTAGGCGATGTGTGTAGGTGATGTGTGTAGGTGATGTGTGTAGGCGATGTGTGTAGGTGACTGAATGATCGGAATTTGTATGATATACCTAGATGATAATCTAGAGCCACCCTGACACGCCACTACACCGACGAACTGCCGGACATCAGTCAAGACGAGATCGTGTTAGCTCTGAGGCAGCTTAAAAATGGAAAAGCCCCCGGTGAAGACGGAATTTCATCAGAGCTTTTGAAAGCTGGAGGAACCCCTGTTTTACAGGAATTACAGAACCTCTTCAATGCCGTCCTTCACAGTGGGAGAACTCCAAAGGCATGGAGCGGGAGTTTGGTGGTGCTCTTTTTTAAGAAGGGCGACAAAACCCTCCTTAAAAATTACAGACCTATATCGCTCCTGAGCCATGTCTATAAGTTGTTCTCACGAGTGGTCACGAATCGTCTCGCCAGAAGACTCGACGAGTTCCAGCCACCGGAACAGGCCGGGTTTCGCGGAGGATATGGCACCATAGACCACATACACACGGTGAGGCAGATTAAACAGAAGTCCGAAGAGTATAATCAGCCCCTGTGTCTGGCCTTTGTGGACTATGAAAAGGCCTTTGACTCTGTCGAAACCTGGGCTGTTCTGGAATCCTTACAGCGATGCCAAGTAGACTATCGTTACATCGAGGTGCTGAGATGTCTTTATGATGCCGCCACCATGAGTGTCCAAGTACAGGGCCAGCAGTCGAAACCTATTCAACTGCGCAGAGGTGTGAGACAGGGGGATGTTATATTCCCGAAACTGTTCACAAGCGCGTTGGAAGATGTGTTTAAGACGCTGGACTGGGAAGGTAAGGGCATCAACATAAACGGCGATTACATCTCACACCTGCGATTCGCGGATGACATAGTCTTAATGGCGGAGTCGCTTGAGGAGCTAAACCGGATGCTGACCGACCTAGCTTCAGCCTCTCGACGCATCGGTCTTGGCATGAACTTGGATAAAACCAAGGTCATGATCAATGGTCACATTGATCCGGGACCGGTGGTCGTACATGGTCACCTTATCGAAATTGTTTCCGAGTATACTTACCTTGGGCAGATTCTGCAGTTGGGTAAAAACAATTTCGAGAAGGAGGCCAGGAGGAGGATCCAGCTGGGTTGGGCCGCGTTTGGCAAACTACGTCGAGTCTTCTCGTCATCCATACCGCAATGCTTGAAAACGAAAGTTTTCAATCAGTGCGTCCTACCCGTCATGACCTACGGAGCTGAGACGTGGACACTCACGGTAGGGCTGGTCCACCAGTTTAAAGTCGCCCAGCGAGCTATGGAGAGAGCTATGCTCGGAGTTTCTCTGAAGGATAGGATTCGTAACGAGTACATCCGACAGAGAACTAAGGTTATCGACATAGCTCAAAGGATTAGCAAGCTGAAGTGGCAGTGGGCTGGCCATATCTCGAGAAGAACCGACAACCGCTGGGGTAAACGTGTTCTTGAGTGGAGACCGCGACTCGGCAAACGTAGTGTAGGACGCCCTCCGACCAGGTGGGATGACGATTTGCGAAAGACTGCTGGCAGATGCTGGATGCGGCAAGCTGAAGACAGGGCGCTATGGCGCTCATTAGGGGAGGCCTATGTCCAGCAGTGGACAAATATAGGCTGATGATGATGATGATGATGACCTAGATGACTTTTTTAATGCTAAATCATTATTGCATCTGCGCAGGTCAGTGCATCAGCAGTACCAAGTAGGTTCCCGGAGCCGCGCGCGCGGACCGTGCGCCTGCGCAGGTCGTTGCTCCTATACTCATTCGGGAAGAGCTAGCCGCGATTCCTATACAGTTTGTAATTTAGGAAAAAAGAATAAAAACTTTCGAAAGTTGATTTCCTTGTGGTCCAAAATGTATTTCCTATTTGTTAGTCCAAACGTTTAGTGGCAGCCTGTAGACAGGGCTTAGTGGTTAGTGTTTAGTGGCAGCCTGTAGACAGGGCTTAGTGGTTAGTGTTTAGTGGCAGCCTGTAGACAGGGCTTAGTGGTTAGTGTTTAGTGGCAGCCTGTAGACAGGGCTTAGTGGTTAGTGTTTAGTGGCAGCCTGTAGACAGGGCTTAGTGGTTAGTGTTTAGTGGCAGCCTGTAGACAGGGCTTAGTGGTTAGTGTTTAGTGGCAGCCTGTAGACAGGGCTTAGTGGTTAGTGTTTAGTGGCAGCCTGTAGACAGGGCTTAGTGGTTAGTGTTTAGTGGCAGCCTGTAGACAGGGCTTAGTGGTTAGTGTTTAGTGGCAGCCTGTAGACAGGGCTTAGTGGTTAGTGTTTAGTGGCAGCCTGTAGACAGGGCTTAGTGGTTAGTGTTTAGTGGCAGCCTGTAGACAGGGCTTAGTGGTTAGTGTTTAGTGGCAGCCTGTAGACAGGGCTTAGTGGTTAGTGTTTAGTGGCAGCCTGTAGACAGGGCTTAGTGGTTAGTGTTTAGTGGCAGCCTGTAGACAGGGCTTAGTGGTTAGTGTTTAGTGGCAGCCTGTAGACAGGGCTTAGTGGTTAGTGTTTAGTGGCAGCCTGTAGACAGGGCTTAGTGGTTAGTGTTTAGTGGCAGCCTGTAGACAGGGCTTAGTGGTTAGTGTTTAGTGGCAGCCTGTAGACAGGGCTTAGTGGTTAGTGTTTAGTGGCAGCCTGTAGACAGGGCTTAGTGGTTAGTGGTACATTTATTGAAGAGGGATTTGTGTCTCAGATGATGGGCGGCGCGACGCTGTGTGTGGCGGCGCGGCTGAAGTGGGACCCGAGTGCGTACGTGCCGCTGCGGGCCCTCTGTCCGCGCGAGTACGCGGCGGCGGCGGCTGCGCTGGCGGCCGGCGGCGCCGCGCTGCTGCTGGCCGCGCACCTGGCCGCCGCCGCGCTGGCGCTCGCCCCGGCTGCGCGCGCGCGCCGCCCCCTCCTGCTCGCGGTGCGTACACCTCGCTGCCGGCTCCCTGCGGCCCTGGCTGCAGACATTGCTGACGTGCGGTGTGTTACAGTACGCGGCGTGGCAGACATGCGTGTGGGCGGCCGGCTGGGCGTGGACCCTCTGGTGCGTGCGGCAGGCGGCGCGCTGGCTGCGCTCCGAGGAGGCGGCGCGCGCGCGTGACCTGCTGCGCGAGCTGCAGCTGCACCTGCGCCCGCTGCTGGCCTTGCTGGCGCGCTTCCATCCGCTACCGGAGCACATCTGCGACCTCATCCAGGTGTGCAGGACGGAGAGGGGAGGGGGAGGTAGTGTCCACGCGAGCATGCGCGTGAGGGTGTGTGTGTGTGTGCAGGATGGAGAGGGGAGGGGGGATGTAGTGTCCACGCGAGCATGCGCGTGAGGGTGTGTGTGTGTGTGCAGGACGGAGAGGGGAGGGGGGAGGTAGTGTCCACGCGAGCATGCGCGTGAGGGTGTGTGTGTGTGTGCAGGACGGAGAGGGGAGGGGGGAGGTAGTGTCCACGCGAGCATGCGCGTGAGGGTGTGTGTGTGTGTGCAGGATGGAGAGGGGAGGGGGGAGGTAGTGTGAGGCTGTGTGTGTGTGTTGCAGGAGGCGGAGGCGGACGCGCCGCGCAACCTGTACGTGGCAGGCGCGGCGCTGCTGCTGACGGCGCTGCTGCTGCCCGCCGCCGCGCTGCTGGCGCTGGCCGCCGCGCGCCGCCCGCCGCCTGCGCCGCCGCCGCCCGCGCCTCTCGCAGACAACAGCAGGTCAGCCTCACTGCTCACTGCTTACTAACACAGCACCGCGCTGAATCAACAATGTTAATCTAATTCTAAGTGAGTGGGGGAACTGGGATCTGCACTGACATCTCGCATGGGAGTGTATTGTGCATTATCCCCCTGCCTAACCAGGCCCTAACCAGCCCAGCTCCTTGAAGTACCGGACCAGGACTCTTGGTGATTGACAGCTTCGTTTCAGTTGTTCTGTGGGTGTGATTGGATTTGATATCTCGAGATATCAAGTCTCATCGATGAGACTCTTCAATCCCGTTTTCTGTCTGGCCTCCTCCGTGTTCCACAGTTTCTTCTTCCTGGAAGCAGCCACGGCACAGGCTGCTGTTTGTGGCTCCAGTCTTAAAGAGATGGTTCAGTTCGCAGTGACCTGTGATGATGCCCACCATTGTTCTTAAGTCCTCACGGCTCACCTTGAGCATAGTGTTTGTACGAAGACGTACCATGTATCTAATTTTACTGAATCGGCATTTTATGCCCTTACAACTAGTGCTCTACTGACCGCGACGCGATAAAAACGTCTGACGGATCGTTTACTTGCTATCTGTGTTGTTACGTGTATTCATTCAATAAACTTTTGAAAAGTGATCACTGATTTAACTTTGCACTCTTAACTACTTAACTAACTTTACTTCAAATGTACGACACGTCCGTACATATATGTACGACACGTCCGTACATATATGTACGACACGTCCGTACAGTGTTCGTGTCCTATCTTTGAAAGGGAATATTGTTTTAGTGTGTTTGCAGTCTGTTCGACGCTCCCACAGTTTGCAGTCTGTTCGACGCTCCCACAGTTTGCAGTCTGTTCGACGCTCCCATAGTTTGCAGTCTGTTCGACGCTCCCACAGTTTGCAGTCTGTTCGACGCTCCCACAGTTTGCAGTCTGTTCGACGCTCCCACAGTTTGCAGTCTGTTCGACGCTCCCACAGTTTGCAGTCTGTTCGACGCTCCCACAGTTTGCAGTCTGTTCGACGCTCCCATAGTTTGCAGTCTGTTCGACGCTCCCACAGTTTGCAGTCTGTTCGACGCTCCCACAGTTTGCAGTCTGTTCGACGCTCCCACAGTTTGCAGTCTGTTCGACGCTCCCACAGTTTGCAGTCTGTTCGACGCTCCCACAGTTTGCAGTCTGTTCGACGCTCCCACAGTTTGCAGTCTGTTCGACGCTCCCACAGTTTGCAGTCTGTTCGACGCTCCCACAGTTTGCAGTCTGTTCGACGCTCCCACAGTTTGCAGTCTGTTCGACGCTCCCACAGTTTGCAGTCTGTTCGACGCTCCCACAGTTTGCAGTCTGTTCGACGCTCCCACAGTTTGCAGTCTGTTCGACGCTCCCACAGTTTGCAGTCTGTTCGACGCTCCCATAGGTTTTGGTGTTCTTTTTCCGAGTAAAGTTTTAGTCTGCTGTGGGCGGGTTTGGGAGACTGGATGTCCTGTTTTGTTGGGATCAGTCTCGCTCCCTCCTATGCGAGTCTACATTTATGTTGCCTGGACAGGATCCAGGTGGAGGATATGTACGAAGACATATCCAAAGCCTTGCATAACACCACCAAGGCCCACTTCAACGTTGTTATGGGGGACTTTAATGGCAAGGTGGGAACCCAGAATGGCAACGAATCCCGAATAGGCCCGCATGGTTATAGAGTTAGGAATCACCCCTGTGATTCCTAACTCTATAAATGCTTGTCTACTTCCTTGAGAAAGAGGGACTGTTCTTAATGAACTCCTTCTCTAAGAAGCAGCCACAAAGAAAATGGACATGGCGAAGCCCCGACACTGACTAAAAATGATCGTGATGAAAATGGAAAAGCCTCTAGTGAAGACGGCATTACTTCAGAGCTTCTGAAGGCAGGAGGTGCCCCTATTAAGTTCTATCTGTCCCCTTGTGACTAACAGAGGGACAGATAGAACCTTTTTTTCCTATTTGTCCCCTTGAGGGGACAGATTAGGGTGAAAAATGGGAATAAACCTTACGCAGGAGCTACAGAACTTGTTTAACACCGTCCTTCACAGAAAGAGAACTCCAATGGCGTGAAGCGGGAGCCTGGTGGTGCTCTATATGAAGCGGGAGCCTGGTGGTGCTCTATATGAAGCGGGAGCCTGGTGGTGCTCTATATGAAGCGGGAGCCTGGTGGTGCTCTATATGAAGCGGGAGCCTGGTGGTGCTCTATATGAAGCGGGAGCCTGGTGGTGCTCTATATGAAGCGGGAGCCTGGTGGTGCTCTATATGAAGCGGGAGCCTGGTGGTGCTCTATATGAAGCGGGAGCCTGGTGGTGCTCTATATGAAGCGGGAGCCTGGTGGTGCTCTATATGAAGCGGGAGCCTGGTGGTGCTCTATATGAAGCGGGAGCCTGGTGGTGCTCTATATGAAGCGGGAGCCTGGTGGTGCTCTATATGAAGCGGGAGCCTGGTGGTGCTCTATATGAAGCGGGAGCCTGGTGGTGCTCTATATTAAGAATTTAGACAATACCCTTCTTAAAAAGTACAGATCCATCACACTCCTGAGCCACGTCTATGAGCTTTTGTCACGAGTGAATAAACAGAATCAGGAATCGTCTCGCCTCGAGTTCTACCCTTCATAACAGGCTGGGGTTTGGGGAGGATGTGCCACTATAAACCACATTTGCATGTTGAGGCAGATTGTACAAAAGTCCCTGTGTCTGGCGTTGTCCAGTAGACTATCGTTAGATCGAAGTGTAGAGATGTCTTTATGATGCCGCCACCATGAGTGTCCAAGTACAGGGCCAGCAGTCTAAACCTATCCAACTGCGCAGAGGAGTGAGACAGGGGGATGTTATATTCCCGAAACTATATCATCTATACCGCAATGAAAACGCTTGAAAAAGTTTTCAATCAGTGCGTCCTACCCGTCATGTCATGACCTACGGAGCTGAGACGTGGAAACTCACGGTAGGGCTGGTCCACCAGTTTAAAGTCGCTTAGCGAGCTATGGAGACCTTTGAAGGATAAGATTTGCAACGAATACATGGGGTAACCGTGTTCTTGAGTTGAAACCGCGACTCGGCAAACGTAGTGCAGGACGCCCTCCGATCACATGGGGCGACGATTTGCGAAAGACTGCTGGCAGATGCTGGATGCGGCAAGCTGAAGACAGGGCGCTATGGCGCTCAAAACTTCCCGCGAACTTATTTCCATACAGCTGTTTCATTGTGTTGTGACCGACCACAAATGACGTCACTCGTTGTCAGATGACATAACGTAGCGTTTTGCGGCATTTTTAAACAAACTATATTAAAACATGATTTTGATTACTTCAAAGGCAAAGCAGGATAAGTAGGCAGTAACTGTACTGTAACTGTACTGTAACTGTACTGTAACTGTACTGTAACTGTACTGTAACTGTACTGTAACTGTACTGTAACTGTACTGTAACTGTACTGTAACTGTACTGTAACTGTACTGTAACTGTACTGTAACTGTACTGTAACTGTACTGTAACTGTACTGTAACTGTACTGTAACTGTACTGTACGGTAACTGTAACTGTACTGTAACTGTACTGTAACTGTACTGTAACTGTACTGTAACTGTACTGTAACTGTACTGTAACTGTACTGTAACTGTACTGTAACTGTACTGTAACTGTACTGTAACTGTACTGTAACTGTACTGTAACCGTCCGCGTCTTCACATTAGCATACGTCATGTAGTTACAGCGTGGAGAGCACGCCCAGCGAGAAGTCTCCGTTGCGCGCGCGCGCCGCCTACCGCGGCGGACGGCTCGTGCTGCTCTGAGCGCGCCCAGCGCCGTTCAGCACGCCCAGCGAGCACTCTCCGCTGCGCGCGCGCGCCTCCAACCGCGGCGGACGGCTCGTGCTGCTCTGAGCGCGCCCAGCGCCGTTCAGCACGCCCAGCGAGCACTCTCCGCTGCGCGCGCGCGCCTCCAACCGCGGCGGACGGCTCGTGCTGCTCTGAGCGCACCCAGCACCGTTCAGCACGCCCAGCGAGCACTCTCCGCTGCGCGCGCGCGCCTCCAACCGCGGCGGACGGCTCGTGCTGCTCTGAGCGCGCCCAGCGCCGTTCAGCACGCCCAGCGAGCAATCTCCGTTGCGCGCGCGCGCCGCCTACCGCGGCGGACGGCTCGTGCTGCTCTGAGCGCGCCCAGCACCGTTCAGCACGCCCAGCGAGCAATCTCCGCTGCGCGCGCGCGCCTCCAACCGCGGCGGACGGCTCGTGCTGCTCTGAGCGCACCCAGCACCGTTCAGCACGCCCAGCGAGCACTCTCCGCTGCGCGCGCGCGCCTCCAACCGCGGCGGACGGCTCGTGCTGCTCTGAGCGCGCCCAGCACCGTTCAGCACGCCCAGCGAGCAATCTCCGCTGCGCGCGCGCGCCTCCAACCGCGGCGGACGGCTCGTGCTGCTCTGAGCGCGCCCAGCACCGTTCAGCACGCCCAGCACCGTTCATCACGCCCAGCACCGTTCAGCACGCCCAGCACCGTTCAGCACGCCCAGCACCGTTCATCACGCCCAGCACCGTTCATCACGCCCAGCACCGTTCAGCACGCCCAGCACCGTTCAGCACGCCCAGCACCGTTCATCACGCCCAGCACCGTTCAGCACGCCCAGCACCGTTCAGCACGCCCAGCACCGTTCATCACGCCCAGCACCGTTCAGCACGCCCAGCACCGTTCAGCACGCCCAGCACCGTTCAGCACGCCCAGCACCGTTCAGCACGCCCAGCACCGTTCAGCACGCCCAGCACCGTTCAGCACGCCCAGCACCGTTCAGCACGCCCAGCACCGTTCAGCACGCCCAGCACCGTTCAGCACGCCCAGCACCGTTCAGCACGCCCAGCACCGTTCATCACGCCCAGCACCGTTCAGCACGCCCAGCACCGTTCAGCACGCCCAGCACCGTTCATCACGCCCAGCACCGTTCAGCACGCCCAGCACCGTTCAGCACGCCCAGCACCGTTCATCACGCCCAGCACCGTTCAGCACGCCCAGCACCGTTCAGCACGCCCAGCACCGTTCAGCACGCCCAGCACCGTTCAGCACGCCCAGCACCGTTCAGCACGCCCAGCACCGTTCAGCACGCCCAGCACCGTTCAGCACGCCCAGCACCGTTCAGCACGCCCAGCACCGTTCAGCACGCCCAGCACCGTTCAGCACGCCCAGCACCGTTCAGCACGCCCAGCACCGTTCAGCACGCCCAGCACCGTTCAGCACGCCCAGCACCGTTCAGCACGCCCAGCACCGTTCAGCACGCCCAGCACCGTTCAGCACGCCCAGCACCGTTCAGCACGCCCAGCACCGTTCAGCACGCCCAGCACCGTTCAGCACGCCCAGCACCGTTCAGCACGCCCAGCACCGTTCAGCACGCCCAGCACCGTTCAGCACGCCCAGCACCGTTCAGCACGCCCAGCACCGTTCAGCACGCCCAGCACCGTTCAGCACGCCCAGCACCGTTCAGCACGCCCAGCACCGTTCAGCACGCCCAGCACCGTTCAGCACGCCCAGCACCGTTCAGCACGCCCAGCACCGTTCAGCACGCCCAGCACCGTTCAGCACGCCCAGCACCGTTCAGCACGCCGCTCTGATATTTTATGCAATAAGTAGGTAAGTTATAATTTTTATTTGTAATCGGAAGTTCCTTCCCGTGACTTAATAAATGAATACATTATTGAATACCGGCTTTCATTCCTAGAAGTACGACAAACAGTCTGTCTTGGTACTTGCCATGCTACCGTATACAGGATGTTTCATTCCTATAAGTAAGACAAACAGTCTGTCTTGGTACTTGCCATGCTACCGTATACAGGATGTTTCATTCCTAGAAGTAAGACAAACAGTCTGTCTTGGTACTTGCCATGCTACCGTATACAGGATGTTTCATTCCTATAAGTAAGACAAACAGTCTGTCTTGGTACTTGCCATGCTACCGTATACAGGATGTTTCATTCCTAGAAGTAAGACAAACAGTCTGTCTTGGTACTTGCCATGCTACCGTATACAGGATGTTTCATTCCTAGAAGTAAGACAAACAGTCTGTCTTGGTACTTGCCATGCTACCGTATACAGGATGTTTCATTCCTAGAAGTAAGACAAACAGTCTGTCTTGGTACTTGCCATGCTACCGTATACAGGATGTTTTTATTTATTTATTTAGGTGGAAAACAAACAGCTTATCAAAAACTTAAATAAGTAGTAACAGTAGTGGTATAACGTAAGCATAAGAGTTTTCGCTTAGAGAACGTAAATTATGCTTAAACTAAAATTCACATTTAATACACAGAGTTCAGTAAAATTATATAAATGAAATTAAACGAGTAAACTCAATTTCAGAGTGGTTTGCCTTTTCTATTGGTAACTAATAAAATATAAGGAGACAATATTGGTCTGAAGAGTTACATCATAGCATAGCACCTACATCCCTTATGTTATTGAAGTACCTATCTTAAGTACCTACTGTAACGTAGGCTAGCATTACTAGTAGTCAGTTGTATGTAATCTATGTCATGTGCAGACATAGCACTTAGTTTTACGTGATTCATTGAATACACAACCATGAACAAATAAGGTTGTTTCCTTTGCACACCCTTCCAAGCAACCCTCTAGTCTACAACACTTCATGGCGACCCTGCTAAAAAAGTAACCCCGGAAAAATTTCAAGATGTGCCGATCAACGATTGGAAAAGAAGAAGTGTATATTTCCCAAAACGCCGGAGGAAATATGCGGGCACGTGGACCGCATGAACATTGTGATGTTCGTCATGTTGGCGATTGTGGTGATGCTGTTCCTGTACTTCGCGGTGCGGATTTATAGAAAATGTCATGGCCGGTGGATGCAGCAGGAGATGGCTATGAGCAGAATGGACCGCTTCCGAGCCTCATTCCGCAGGCGGAACCCAGAGGAGACCAATTAAAATCAGAAAAAAGTGAGAATATGTGAGTGTGTGTTTAAAATGGTACGTACATAACCTACCTACCTATCCAAAGTGCGAGTGTATTATCCGAAAACTTTTCCTGTACCTACCTAGATCATATGCAACAAAGTGGAACAAAATTTTTTTTTGATAATTGGACCTTAGATTTAATATTCATAGTGTTCGACCTTGACAACCCGATAAACAATTTTATAACACGATAAAATAATTTTATGTTAAAACGGTGCAAAAGACTCAGAACTTGATACCGGGCGATCGAAATCGCTAGCGCAGCACATTCCGTGGACATTGGCGTAAATGGTTACTTATAATTATTGAAACTTTTTGCTTGAATATTATCTAAGACTTGTTTATGAAAATAGGTATAATGTTATAGATAAGTACTTTTACTTAAGGCGGCTCTACACGTAGTCAGCCGTACATAGAGGAAAATGTTTATTGAAAATAAGTTATGATTGATGAATTAATAGAATTTTGTTTTGAGTTAGTAAGTATAAGAAAATATTTGGTAAAAAAAGGCCAGAGTAGATATACATGTAAAACTACTGCGACAAAGTTATCCGAAGCTAGCTCGATTTTTAATAAGTGTAAGGAAATAATTTTGAATTTAGAGACGAGCAAAAATTAAGAGTTAGTTTCGTCAGCGACAGAAACTTTTGTAAGAATCAAACAGACATACGAGGAAATTTGTAGTTTGTGTGTTAGGCAGAAATCAGACAAAATGGAGTTTGATTTAAAAGTAGCATGTAGTTTGATTCCAGTAATGGATGGCGCAGAGTCGACTACCAAACGA
Organism: Eupithecia vulgata; assembly: GCA_946478455.1. Classification (NCBI taxonomy): domain Eukaryota; kingdom Metazoa; phylum Arthropoda; class Insecta; order Lepidoptera; family Geometridae; genus Eupithecia; species Eupithecia vulgata. The sequence goes on along the minus strand of OX297869.1, from coordinate 130,970 downwards.
ATGATTGACTCTATTGAGATGTACGCGAACATGATTGACGACCCAGGTAAGACTTTATTGATTACATTTGTTACAAAAAGTAGGCTCAGTGATAACGCAAAACTGCGCTTGTCTAGCAACTATTCGTCTATTGACACATTAATAAAGGACTTAAAATCAAACCTTTTACCGAAAAAATATTTTATGGCTGCACAAACAAAATTACAGGTCATCAAACAAGGTTCTATGTCTATTGATGATTATGGGACAGAGATAGAAAAGTTGTTCACCGAAATGACTATTTCACAAGCTGGTAATGACCTTAACGCGTACACTGTACTGAAGCCGATTAATGAAACAACTGCAATAAAACGTTTTTCAGACGGTCTGCGAAATTCCAAGCTTTCTACGATCATAGCAGCCCGGAACTACAGCAGTCTGGCGGATGCTATTCAGGCAGCCAAGGACGAAGAGACGGCGGCGTCGTCGCCAGGTACACAGGCATCGCCAGGTAATAATGTCATGTATGCATCTAGGCAAGGACGAAGTTTCTTCAATAAAAGACAAGGACGTGGTTACCAATACCAAAGGGGTAACAATAAGTATAGTCAAAATGGTAACAATAATAGGTATGGTCAGTACGGCAGTAACTATTATCGTGGGCAACCATCACGAGGATCAAGTTGGACCCGTTTTGGCCAAAATAACAATTATAGAGGAAACTATTCTCGTAGGCCATCATCAACATATTATGGCAATGGTATGCAGCGAGGAAGAGGTAGATTTGGTTATGGAAATTATAACAATCGCGGAGGTTTTCGTAATGTGTACGTAGCGGAAGAACAAGCTGGTAGACCCAGTGACAAACAGAAGGTTGAAGGTGAAGCTTCTGCCAGCGAGTTTTTTCGATCTTAAACATTTCATACTATCATGTAACAGTAATGCAAAATTTACTGAATTTTATGTTAACAATATTAAAAACTATTGGCTTATAGATACAGGCGCTACGTTGTCAGTGGTTAAAAGAGGAGTATTACCAAATAGCGTACAAGTATATCGAGATAACACCATAATAAATGGCATAGGAGGACAGAAACGTTCGCTAGGTTCTGTTAACTTATGCCTAAAGGTTAAAAAAGAAGTAACATTTACACACAACTTTGTGGTTTTTGATACCTTACCAATGAAAGCTGACGGCATTCTAGGTTTAGATTTTCTTAAAAAATATTGTGCAAATATTAATTTAAGTAAGAATACTTTAACATTAAATAACAACGGATATGACTACGAACTAGAATTTATTGAAAGTAACAAAATATTGAATAATAACATAACGATTCCTGCAAGATCAGAATCTATACATTACATTTACTTAAATAATAATACCTATATGAAGGATGATATGATTGTATGTGGAAGAGAGTTAGCGAAAGATGTATTTCTAGCGAGTACGATAGCAAAGGTGAAGAATGACAGAATACCAGTCAAAATATTAAATGTTTCGAATAATGTAGTACACTTAAAGTCTTTTGAGCCACGCATACAACCTTTAAGTGACTATAATATTTGTAATTTCTCCAAATGTGATAAAAACGTAGACAGAGTGAATAAAATTTTATCAGAAATAAATCTAAGTCATTTACCTATAGAAGATCAAAAATCTATACAATCTATTTGTGCGAAGTATTCAGATGTTTTCTATGTAAATGGGGATAAACTAACAACCACAAACATATACGAACAATCTATTACTGTAAAACCCAATTCTACACCTGTTTATACTAAGCCTTATAGATTGCCACAAGCATTAAAACCAAATATAGCTAGAGAAATTAATAAAATGATAGAAAATGATATAATAGAAGAGTGTAATAGCGAATGGTCAAGTCCGGTTTTACTAGTTCCCAAAAAGGATTTAGACGGAAAGGAAAAGAGATGGAGGTTAGTAATTGATTATAGAAAATTAAATGAATCAGTATGTGATGATAAATTCCCATTACCGAACATAACTGAGATTTTAGATTCGTTGTCTGGTGCGATATATTTTAGCCATTTAGACAAGGAGAGTCGTAAATACACAGCTTTTACAACCAGCACGGGTCAATTTCAAATGAAACGCTTACCAATGGGACTTAAGACCAGCCCGAGCTCATTTAGTCGCATGATGTCAGTTGCAATGTCAGGCTTATCGTTCGAAAAATGCTTTGTTTATTGTGACGATCTCATTGTTTTTGGAAGAAATTTAGACACACATAATCAGAATTTAATAAGTGTATTAGAAAGGCTAAGGAAAGTAAACTTAAAATTGAACCCTGAAAAATGTGAATTCTTAAAAAGAGAAATTTTATACCTTGGTCTCTGAAAAAGGAGTATTACCAGATCCCGACAAAACAAAAGTTCTGAAGAATTATGAAACACCTAAAAATTCAGACGAAGTAAAACGCTTCATAGCATTTTGTAATTATTACCGAAAATTTGTTAATCATTTTGCTGCGATAACGATGCCTTTGAACAAATTGTGTAGGAAAAATGAACCCTTTGTTTGGACAGACGAATGTCAAAGAGCATTTTTAACTTTAAAGAAAAAAATAATTTCCTCGCCTATCTTACTTTTTTCGGAAGACAATGAATTTATCATACAGACAGATGCATCAGGAAACGCTATTGGTGCTGTATTATGTAACAAAGATCTTAGACCCATAGCTTATGCTAGTAGGCCTTTAAACAAAGCAGAAAGAAATTACCCTACAATTCAAAAGGAGCTTCTTGCTATTGTTTGGGGTGTTAAATATTTTAGACCTTACGTGTATGGTAGAACTTTTACTATAATATATTTTATTAACAGACCATAAACCATTAATTTACCTTTTTGGAATGAAAGACCCTTCGACAAGACTATTGAAATTCAGGTTGACATTAGAAGAATATGATTTTAAAGTAATTTATATAAATGCAGTTGCAGATTTCTTATCAAGAATAAACATAACATCTGATGAGCTTAAAAGTATGCAAGAGAAGGTAGCGAATGTAATGACAAGAGCGCAGAAGAAAAGAATGAATGAGTTAAATGACAATGATAACGATAGTGAATCAACGGATCTTAGTAAATCCACTGATAATTGGCGATCAACCAAGAATTGTAGATTTATTAAGAAAACCGAGTGAATCTGTTGAAATGACTTTTGTGGAAGGAAGGAAGATAAATAAACTAAGAAAAGACAATGTTATAAATTATGAGAGTGAATGTTTTTCATACGTATCGAAAAAGAAAACGTTGAATATAAATCTTAATTTTAAGGCGCATTATACGCGAGTCGAATTTGTGCAAAAATTGAGGTTATTTTGTAATGAGATGAATATAAATGAAGTATGCATTATTAAAGATGAATCAAATATTAATATAATAAAAAATATTTGTGATGAAATAAAATTACAGAAGGACTGGTCCGGACCACGAGTGTGTATATTAAGAGGAATAAAAAGAATAGTAGAACAAAATGATAAGACAATTATAATGAACGATTTTCATTTATTACCATCTAGTGGGCATGCAGGCATTAGAAGAATGGTTAATACAATAAAAAGACGGTACTATTGGCCAGGTATCGATAAAGATGTCACTGACTATGTCAAAAAATGTCCTAAATGCCAGAAAATGAAATATGGACGTTACATTAAGGAACCTATGGAAATAACCACAACGGCTTCATCAGCATTTCAAAAAGTATATTTAGATGTAGTTGGACCTTTAGATAAGGATGAAAATGGAAACTGTTATATTTTGACTATACAATGCGAATTAACAAAATTTATCCAGGCTATTCCTATGAAAAATAAAGAAACCGTTACTATTGCCGATGCATTTGTGACAAATTTTATTTTAAGGTTCGGAGTTCCTGAAACTATTGGTACAGATCGAGGCACAGAGTTTATTTCTTCAACTATGGAACAGGTATGTAAAATTTTAAATATTGAAAAACTATCTTCAACAGCTTACCATCACCAATCCATAGGAGCCCTAGAGAACACGCATAAAAATCTAGGAGCGTTTTTAAGAATTCAGTGTGAGAACTACACTAATACATGGAGTTATTGGCTTCCATTTTGGTGTTTTAGTTTTAATAACACAGTAGGTACATAGTGGAACTAATTACCTGCCATACGAATTAGTTTTCGGAAAACTCTGTCGCATACCTTCTAACATTAGTGAATCAGTAGAACCACTGTATAATATTGATGATTATCCTTTATTATTAAAATATAGATTACAGATAGCAAATGCTGAGGCAAAGAAAAATTTATTAGCTAGTAAATATAAAAGAAAAGAAAGTTATAATAAATTAGTTAACTCCATTAGATATAGCAAAGATGATTTAATTTTGTTAAAAAATGAAACAGGCCGTAAATTAGACACATTATATAAGGGTCCTTATTTAGTATTATAAGATTTAGGTTGTAATGTTAAGATAAGTTGTAACGATAAGATTAAAGTAGTGCATAAGAATAGAACTAGACCTTTTTACCAATAAGAACATAGCATAGAAAGTTTTTTTTGTCTTAATCTTAAAAAAAAAATTATATTAATTAATTTTAATTTTTTTTTCTTCGCCCTCGGAGGTGAAGTACCTATCTTATAGGTACCTACTGTAACGTAGGCTAGCATTACTAGTAGTCAGTTGTATGTAATCTATGTCATGTGCAGGCATAGCACTTAGTTTTACGTGATTCATTGAATACACAACCATGAACAAATAAGGTTGTTTCCTTTGCACACCCTTCCAAGCAACCCTCTAGTCTACAACACTTCAAATAAAATATTATACATACATAGGTATGTATATTCTAATAACACGATCATTCGCGTGGCGGTGCGACCCGCGCAGGGGCGCGCCGTCGTTTCACGTACTTTCATATCGCACTCTGTGTTTTTAGCCATGAAAGTGAAAAATATTTACTAATTATTACTTAATATAATATATTTGACGTTCAGAAGAGAAATTCTTAAAAAAACAATATCAGAGTTACCTAATCACAATTTATTCTCAATTTTACAAAATAAACAAAATCATAACCTCAAAATTAACAGAAATAAAATAAAACACCCTGTAGCAAAATAAATCAAATACTCACGATTTGACACATACTGAACTGATAATCAGCAAGCGAATGAGGGTCGCTCGCTCGGCGCGCGCTTTATATGTACCTGGAAGGGAATGAGGGTCGTTCGCTCGGCGCGCGCTTTATATGTACCTGGAAGGGAATGAGGGTCGTTCGCTCGGCGCGCGCTTTATATGTACCTGGAAGGGAATGAGGGTCGTTCGCTCGGCGCGCGCTTTATATGTACCTGGAAGGGAATGAGGGTCGCTCGTTCGGCGCGCGCTTTATATGTACCTGGAAGGGAATGAGGGTCGTTCGTTCGGCGCGCGCTTTATATGCACCTGGAAGGGAATGACGGTCGCTCGTTCGGCGCGCGCTTTATATGTACCTGGAAGGGAATGAGGGTCGCTCACTCGGCGCGTGCTTTATATGTACCTGGAAGGGAATGAGGGTCGCTCGTTCGGCGCGCGCTTTATATGTACCTGGAAGGGAATGAGGGTCGCTCACTCGGCGCGCGCTTTATATGTACCTGGAAGGGAATGAGGGTCGTTCGTTCGGCGCGCGCTTTATATGCACCTGGAAGGGAATGACGGTCGCTCGTTCGGCGCGCGCTTTATATGTACCTGGAAGGGAATGAGGGTCGCTCACTCGGCGCGTGCTTTATATGTACCTGGAAGGGAATGAGGGTCGCTCGTTCGGCGCGCGCTTTATATGTACCTGGAAGGGAATGAGGGTCGCTCACTCGGCGCGCGCTTTATATGTACCTGGAAGGGAATGAGGGTCGTTCGTTCGGCGCGCGCTTTATATGCACCTGGAAGGGAATGACGGTCGCTCGTTCGGCGCGCGCTTTATATGCAACTGGAAGGGAATGAGGGTCGCTCGCTCGGCGCGCGCTTTATATGTACCTGGAAGGGAATGAGGGTCGCTCGCTCGGCTGGCGCTTTATATGCACCTGGAAGGGAATGAGGGTCGCTCGCTCGGCGGGCGCTTTATATGCACCTGGAAGGGAATGAGGTTCGCTCACTCGGCGCGCGCTTTATATGCACCTGGAAGGGAATGACGGTCGCTCGTTCGGCGCGCGCTTTATATGTACCTGGAAGGAAATGAGGGTTGCTCACTCGGCGGGCGCTTTATATGCTCCTGGAAGGGAATGAGAGTCGCTCGCTCGGCGCGCGCTTTATATGTACCCGGAAGTAAATTAGGGTCGCTCACTCGGCGGGCGCTTTATTTGCATCTGGAAGGGAATGAGGGTCGCTCACTCGGCGCGCGCTTTATATGCACCTGGAAGGGAATGAGGGTCGCTCACTCGGCGCTCGCTTTATATGCACCTGGAAGGGAATGAGGGTCGTTCGTTCGGCGCGCGCTTTATATGCACCTGGAAGGGAATGACGGTCGCTCGTTCGGCGCGCGCTTTATATGCAACTGGAAGGGAATGAGGGTCGCTCGCTCGGCGCGCGCTTTATATGTACCTGGAAGGGAATGAGGGTCGCTCGCTCGGCTGGCGCTTTATATGCACCTGGAAGGGAATGAGGGTCGCTCGCTCGGCGGGCGCTTTATATGCACCTGGAAGGGAATGAGGTTCGCTCACTCGGCGCGCGCTTTATATGCACCTGGAAGGGAATGACGGTCGCTCTTTCGGCGCGCGCTTTATATGTACCTGGAAGGAAATGAGGGTTGCTCGCTCGGCGCGCGCTTTATATGCACCTGGAAGGGAATGAGGGTCGCTCGCTCGGCGCGCGCTTTATATGTACCCGGAAGTAAATTAGGGTCGCTCACTCGGCGGGCGCTTTATTTGCATCTGGAAGGGAATGAGGGTCGCTCACTCGGCGCTCGCTTTATATGCACCTGGAAGGGAATGAGGGTCGCTCGCTCGGCGCGCGCTTTTTATGTACCCGGAAGGAAATTAGGGTCGCTCACTCGGCGGGCGCTTTATATGCTCCTGGAAGGGAATGAGAGTCGCTCGCTCGGCGCGCGCTTTATATGTACCCGGAAGTAAATTAGGATCGCTCACTCGGCGGGCGCTTTATTTGCATCTGGAAGGGAATGAGGGTCGCTCACTCGGCGCGCGCTTTATATGCACCTGGAAGGGAATGAGGGTCGCTCACTCGGCGCTCGCTTTATATGCACCTGGAAGGGAATGAGGGTCGCTCGCTCGGCGCGCGCTTTATATGCACCTGGAAAGGAATGAGGGTCGCTCGCTCGGCGCGCGCTTTATATGCACCTGGAAGGGAATGAGGGTCGCTCACTCGGCGCGCGCTTTATATGCACCTGGAAGGGAATGAGGGTCGCTCACTCGGCGCGCGCTTTATATGCACCTGGAAGGGAATGAGGGTCGCTCACTCGGCGCGCGCTTTATATGCACCTGGAAGGGAATGAGGGTCGCTCGCTCGGCTGGCGCTTTATATGCACCTGGAAGGGAATGAGGGTCGCTCACTCGGCACGCGCTTTATATGCACCTGGAAGGGAATGAGGGTCGCTCACTCGGCGCGCGCTTTATATGCACCTGGAAGGGAATGAGGGTCGCTCGCTCGGCTGGCGCTTTATATGCACCTGGAAGGGAATGAGGGTCGCTCGTTCGGCGCGCGCTTTATATGTACCTGGAAGGGAATGAGGGTCGCTCACTCGGCGCGCGCTTTATATGTACCTGGAAGGGAATGAGGGTCGTTCGTTCGGCGCGCGCTTTATATGCACCTGGAAGGGAATGACGGTCGCTCGTTCGGCGCGCGCTTTATATGTACCTGGAAGGGAATGAGGGTCGCTCACTCGGCGCGTGCTTTATATGTACCTGGAAGGGAATGAGGGTCGCTCGTTCGGCGCGCGCTTTATATGTACCTGGAAGGGAATGAGGGTCGCTCACTCGGCGCGCGCTTTATATGTACCTGGAAGGGAATGAGGGTCGTTCGTTCAGCGCGCGCTTTATATGCACCTGGAAGGGAATGAGGGTCGTTCGTTCGGCGCGCGCTTTATATGTACCTGGAAGGGAATGAGGGTCGCTCGTTCGGCGCGCGCTTTATATGTACCTGGAAGGGAATGAGGGTCGCTCGTTCGGCGCGCGCTTTATATGTACCTGGAAGGGAATGAGGGTCGCTCACTCGGCGCGCGCTTTATATGTACCTGGAAGGGAATGAGGGTCGTTCGTTCGGCGCGCGCTTTATATGCACCTGGAAGGGAATGACGGTCGCTCGTTCGGCGCGCGCTTTATATGCAACTGGAAGGGAATGAGGGTCGCTCGCTCGGCGCGCGCTTTATATGTACCTGGAAGGGAATGAGGGTCGCTCGCTCGGCTGGCGCTTTATATGCACCTGGAAGGGAATGAGGGTCGCTCGCTCGGCGGGCGCTTTATATGCACCTGGAAGGGAATGAGGTTCGCTCACTCGGCGCGCGCTTTATATGCACCTGGAAGGGAATGAGAGTCGCTCGCTCGGCGCGCGCTTTATATGTACCCGGAAGTAAATTAGGGTCGCTCGCTCGGCGGGCGCTTTATATGCACCTGGAAGGGAATGAGGTTCGCTCACTCGGCGCGCGCTTTATATGCACCTGGAAGGGAATGATGGTCGCTCTTTCGGCGCGCGCTTTATATGTACCTGGAAGGAAATGAGGGTTGCTCGCTCGGCGCGCGCTTTATATGCACCTGGAAGGGAATGAGGGTCGCTCGCTCGGCGCGCGCTTTATATGTACCCGGAAGTAAATTAGGGTCGCTCACTCGGCGGGCGCTTTATTTGCATCTGGAAGGGAATGAGGGTCGCTCACTCGGCGCTCGCTTTATATGCACCTGGAAGGGAATGAGGGTCGCTCGCTCGGCGCGCGCTTTTTATGTACCCGGAAGGAAATTAGGGTCGCTCACTCGGCGGGCGCTTTATATGCTCCTGGAAGGGAATGAGAGTCGCTCGCTCGGCGCGCGCTTTATATGTACCCGGAAGTAAATTAGGGTCGCTCACTCGGCGGGCGCTTTATTTGCATCTGGAAGGGAATGAGGGTCGCTCACTCGGCGCGCGCTTTATATGCACCTGGAAGGGAATGAGGGTCGCTCACTCGGCGCTCGCTTTATATGCACCTGGAAGGGAATGAGGGTCGCTCGCTCGGCGCGCGCTTTATATGCACCTGGAAAGGAATGAGGGTCGCTCGCTCGGCGCGCGCTTTATATGCACCTGGAAGGGAATGAGGGTCGCTCACTCGGCGCGCGCTTTATATGCACCTGGAAGGGAATGAGGGTCGCTCACTCGGCGCGCGCTTTATATGCACCTGGAAGGGAATGAGGGTCGCTCACTCGGCGCGCGCTTTATATGCACCTGGAAGGGAATGAGGGTCGCTCGCTCGGCTGGCGCTTTATATGCACCTGGAAGGGAATGAGGGTCGCTCACTCGGCGCGCGCTTTATATGCACCTGGAAGGGAATGAGGGTCGCTCACTCGGCGCGCGCTTTATATGCACCTGGAAGGGAATGAGGGTCGCTCGCTCGGCGCGCGCTTTATATGCACCTGGAAGGGAATGAGGGTCGCTCGCTCGGCGCGCGCTTTATATGTACCCGGAAGTAAATTAGGGTCGCTCACTCGGCGGGCGCTTTATTTGCATCTGGAAGGGAATGAGGGTCGCTCACTCGGCGCTCGCTTTATATGCACCTGGAAGGGAATGAGGGTCGCTCGCTCGGCGCGCGCTTTTTATGTACCCGGAAGGAAATTAGGGTCGCTCACTCGGCGGGCGCTTTATATGCTCCTGGAAGGGAATGAGAGTCGCTCGCTCGGCGCGCGCTTTATATGTACCCGGAAGTAAATTAGGGTCGCTCACTCGGCGGGCGCTTTATTTGCATCTGGAAGGGAATGAGGGTCGCTCACTCGGCGCGCGCTTTATATGCACCTGGAAGGGAATGAGGGTCGCTCACTCGGCGCTCGCTTTATATGCACCTGGAAGGGAATGAGGGTCGCTCGCTCGGCGCGCGCTTTATATGCACCTGGAAAGGAATGAGGGTCGCTCGCTCGGCGCGCGCTTTATATGCACCTGGAAGGGAATGAGGGTCGCTCACTCGGCGCGCGCTTTATATGCACCTGGAAGGGAATGAGGGTCGCTCACTCGGCGCGCGCTTTATATGCACCTGGAAGGGAATGAGGGTCGCTCACTCGGCGCGCGCTTTATATGCACCTGGAAGGGAATGAGGGTCGCTCGCTCGGCTGGCGCTTTATATGCACCTGGAAGGGAATGAGGGTCGCTCACTCGGCGCGCGCTTTATATGCACCTGGAAGGGAATGAGGGTCGCTCACTCGGCGCGCGCTTTATATGCACCTGGAAGGGAATGAGGGTCGCTCGCTCGGCTGGCGCTTTATATGCACCTGGAAGGGAATGAGGGTCGCTCGTTCGGCGCGCGCTTTATATGTACCTGGAAGGGAATGAGGGTCGCTCACTCGGCGCGCGCTTTATATGTACCTGGAAGGGAATGAGGGTCGTTCGTTCGGCGCGCGCTTTATATGCACCTGGAAGGGAATGACGGTCGCTCGTTCGGCGCGCGCTTTATATGTACCTGGAAGGGAATGAGGGTCGCTCACTCGGCGCGTGCTTTATATGTACCTGGAAGGGAATGAGGGTCGCTCGTTCGGCGCGCGCTTTATATGTACCTGGAAGGGAATGAGGGTCGCTCACTCGGCGCGCGCTTTATATGTACCTGGAAGGGAATGAGGGTCGTTCGTTCGGCGCGCGCTTTATATGCACCTGGAAGGGAATGAGGGTCGTTCGTTCGGCGCGCGCTTTATATGTACCTGGAAGGGAATGAGGGTCGCTCACTCGGCGCGTGCTTTATATGTACCTGGAAGGGAATGAGGGTCGCTCGTTCGGCGCGCGCTTTATATGTACCTGGAAGGGAATGAGGGTCGCTCACTCGGCGCGCGCTTTATATGTACCTGGAAGGGAATGAGGGTCGTTCGTTCGGCGCGCGCTTTATATGCACCTGGAAGGGAATGACGGTCGCTCGTTCGGCGCGCGCTTTATATGCAACTGGAAGGGAATGAGGGTCGCTCGCTCGGCGCGCGCTTTATATGTACCTGGAAGGGAATGAGGGTCGCTCGCTCGGCTGGCGCTTTATATGCACCTGGAAGGGAATGAGGGTCGCTCGCTCGGCGGGCGCTTTATATGCACCTGGAAGGGAATGAGGTTCGCTCACTCGGCGCGCGCTTTATATGCACCTGGAAGGGAATGACGGTCGCTCGTTCGGCGCGCGCTTTATATGTACCTGGAAGGAAATGAGGGTTGCTCGCTCGGCGCGCGCTTTATATGCACCTGGAAGAGAATGAGGGTCGCTCGCTCGGCGCGCGCTTTATATGTACCCGGAAGTAAATTAGGGTCGCTCACTCGGCGGGCGCTTTATTTGCATCTGGAAGGGAATGAGGGTCGCTCACTCGGCGCTCGCTTTATATGCACCTGGAAGGGAATGAGGATCGCTCGCTCGGCGCGCGCTTTATATGCACCTGGAAGGGAATGAGGGTCGCTCGCTCGGCGCGCGCTTTATATGCACCTGGAAGGGAATGAGGGTCGCTCGCTCGGCGCGCGCTTTTTATGTACCCGGAAGGAAATTAGGGTCGCTCACTCGGCGGGCGCTTTATTTGCATCTGGAAGGGAATGAGGGTCGCTCACTCGGCGCGCGCTTTATATGCACCTGGAAGGGAATGAGGGTCGCTCACTCGGCGCGCGCTTTATATGCACCTGGAAGGGAATGAGGGTCGCTCACTCGGCGCGCGCTTTATATGCACCTGGAAGGGAATGAGGGTCGCTCGCTCGGCGCGCGCTTTATATGCACCTGGAAGGGAATGAGGGTCGCTCGCTCGGCGCGCGCTTTATTTGCATCTGGAAGGGAATGAGGGTCGCTCACTCGGCGCGCGCTTTATATGCACCTGGAAGGGAATGAGGGTCGCTCGCTCGGCGCGCGCTTTATATGCACCTGGAAGGGAATGAGGGTCGCTCGCTCGGCGCGTGCTTTATATGCACCTGGAAGGGAATGAGGGTCGCTCGCTCGGCGCGCGCTTTTTATGTACCCGGAAGGAAATTAGGGTCGCTCACTCGGCGGGCGCTTTATTTGCATCTGGAAGGGAATGAGGGTCGCTCACTCGGCGCGCGCTTTATATGCACCTGGAAGGGAATGAGGGTCGCTCACTCGGCGCTCGCTTTATATGCACCTGGAAGGGAATGAGGGTCGCTCGCTCGGCGCGCGCTTTATATGCACCTGGAAAGGAATGAGGGTCGCTCGCTCGGCGCGCGCTTTATATGCACCTGGAAGGGAATGAGGGTCGCTCACTCGGCGCGCGCTTTATATGCACCTGGAAGGGAATGAGGGTCGCTCACTCGGCGCGCGCTTTATATGCACCTGGAAGGGAATGAGGGTCGCTCACTCGGCGCGCGCTTTATATGCACCTGGAAGGGAATGAGGGTCGCTCGCTCGGCTGGCGCTTTATATGCACCTGGAAGGGAATGAGGGTCGCTCACTCGGCGCGCGCTTTATATGCACCTGGAAGGGAATGAGGGTCGCTCACTCGGCGCGCGCTTTATATGCACCTGGAAGGGAATGAGGGTCGCTCGCTCGGCGCGCGCTTTATATGCACCTGGAAAGCCTTTGTCCTGTTGATTCCTAAATACACCACTCAACAAAGTCTAGGGAACAAGGATATTTTAGTGTACCTACTTATATTTTTTTAATTCAACTTTTTTGTCCCAGATGTTATACATCAAAAGAAGCGAAATTTATTCTTGATTTCAGTTGTGCAATTAAATAAAAAGAGTGCATATAAAAAATTAAGGTTTAATTAAAAAACTAAAATAGTGCCTAAACAAAAAAAACTTCAAATCTTCAAATTTCAAAAGCATGACGCTTACGTGGAAATTAAATGAAAAAACATTCTTTGTAGCTGTTTAATAATCCGTTGGACCTCCCAGGGCATTAGCCACGGCTCTACATCGGCGTGGCATGCTGAGTATCAAGTTATCAATTGTCGCCTGTGGAATAAGGTTCCATACTCTGGAAAGATGTGAAAAAAGTTCTTCCAGCAATTCCAGAAGAATTCCAGCCCACACCATGATCGTTCCTCTTTGATAAGGATGAACTTCCTGAGGATTTCGGAGTCGACTTTGGCGACCAGGAACACGCCAAACACGCACTCTCCTTGAAACAGGATGACATCCGAAGCGAGACTCATCGGAAAAGAGAACACGTGCCCACTGATTGTCGTTCCATCTCAAATGTGCATTAGCCCACAATAAACGACGCCCTCGATTTCCACGTCGCAAAACTGGAACTCTTAATGGTCTGCGAGCGCAGAGATTGACTTCATGTAATCTTCTCCTGACAGTTTGGTCACTGATAACCACTTGGTGCTGGGACTGGAGTCTTCCTTCAGTCTTAATCTGGGGCTGCCTTCTTGCAGCATTTTGCAGAAATCGATCTTGTCTCTGGATAGTGACCCTGTATCTTCCTCGGTGACGTTCGGCTACATCTCCTGTAGCCCTGTAGCGTTCCCATAATCGGCAAATTACGCTTGGCTGTGTGTGAACAGCGGCCGCGATATCGCGTTGACTGCGTCTAGCTTCCAACATACCCACAGCCCTAAGCAACTCTTCCCGCGTTAAATGACGACGTGACAGAGTTTCAAAAATGTCGAAAAATTAGGCGGTAATAGTTTTTCACAAGAATAAAAATCGATACATGACAAAAATCACAACAACTTAATGCTAGCAGACCCCTTACTCCTTACTCCTTACTCCTTACTCTGCGACCAAGTTCGGTTTTTCCGTTACTCTGCGACCAAGTTCGGTTTTTCCCTTACTCTGCGACCAAGTTCGGTTTTTCCTTCTTATTTTGAAAAGCTTTCACACTTTTGTTTTATTTTTTTTAATTTCGAACAAATGATTTATTCCTCTTCCAGCCTAAATTTATAAATTATAGTGACCAGTACTTTTTACGAGTTTTCACAAAAAAGTTGAAGTATTATTGCTTGTTCCCTAGACTTTGTTGAGTAGTGTAGGAACATTCCACATATTAAACAGTCTATTGCAAGTATCCGAGCGTTTCACTAGTCATCCCAACACCCGTCCTTACACCCCCCCCCCCACACGTGGGGTACAATCGAACACCATTTGTATCTTCTAGGAATTTATTATTTTCTCAGCTATTTCACCTGTTTTAGTCACCTTTTAGGCATATCTTACTGACCTAGTTTTATAATAATTATATTCTTGATTTTAATTTTTGTTAGTTCCATGGGGTGCATTCGTACAGTATAAAAGTTACATACAACTTAAGTGTACGAAGGTCCCCCAATCAAACCTGTCACAAAAAAAACATAATAAAAAAATAACCGTTATGGTAATCATTAAACTATTGTTAATTATAACAATCTTACGCAGTATTTACAAACTGGACTTAAATATTTTTTTCTCATTCTATTAAAACTTATTGAAGACCGATATTAATAATAAACCCCTCAAAGCCCAACCCCACGTCCGTGCTCACCATCTATGCCACGTGAGAGGCGGACGCTGGATGGAGAGTAAGAAAAGTAATGTACGTATATGGTCACTTCCCGGGGGCGATCGCCGGGGCACGTCTGGAGCCGATGCTGGACGTCACAGCATGCAAGCCATCGGTGGCGAGGGTAATGGGCGGCCCTCTGCCGGGGAACCCGAACAAGGTGAGTCCAACAGGAGGTACAACCTACGACCACGGAGAAATTCAAGCCGGAGCACATCTCGAGCCGGCACAGAACTCAGCAGCACTAGTGCAGCTGACGTGGGAGCATCGCGGCTGGCTTCTATTGAGGAACGAGGCCCAAACCGTGCTGATTGGGCTGAAACGGATCATGAAGTCCAATCCACCACATCCTCACCAAAATCTCTTTTCTCTTCAATTTCTTCTTCTACGCCTTCATATCTTAATCCTTTGTCTAAACCTTTTACTTTATCAACTCCTTCACGAAGATCTTCATCTTCACTGGCTGAGGACGTTGTGCGGGCGACAATAGTCGATGATCCTGCACCCGCCAAAGCTAAACCCCTTGCGCGAAAAAAATGGACCGAGGAAATGAATGCCTTCATCCTGCGCACCTATCTTATAATCACCAAACTTGAGACCGACACCAAAACTTACCTGACTGAGCTTCATAACAGGTACACTCAGCAGTTCCCAAATATGGACGTCACCTGACAGAGAGTAGGTGACCAACGCAGAGCGATTGTTCGAAGTAAGTTACTCTCATCCGTTACTATGAGGCAATTGCGAACTGAAGTAGAGTCTTACCTACAAATTCACCAACATGATCCACATATACCTACACAAACACAAGGCACACAACAACGTATGCACTGGACGATCAAACAAAATGAGACGATTATCAGGGATTATTTTAAAATAACGCACCTAGAGACGAACAAAACAGCAAATAGGAAGCCACTACATCAATTATTCATCAATGCATTCCCACAAATAGCACACGTTAGCGAACAAAGGGTAGCTGATCAGAGAAGGACTATAGTAGCGAATAGACTGATTGATTATGAGAGGTTGAATACCATTAGAGGGGAAGTCGCTCAAGAATTAGGCACACTCACTTGCAATACACAAATAACACCTCCAATACAAAACGAACCAGCAGACCTAGATTCCACTATTTGGTACGACGCTTTAAACGAGTCTGATACACTAAACGCTCCACAAAACATTGCCAATTCACCTCAAATGGATTCACTTAACTTTTCCCAACCAAAAAGAGTAGAGGCCAAGAGTTCAGTAAAACCTTGCAATATTTCTCTAATACAGACCCTGAACGAAGGCCGTTTATACCAAAGCAAAAAGCCACAAAAAAACTAGCTAAAACTTTTAACTACATAAATGAAGTCCTATTACCCGAAACTGTTAATATAGACACAGACTTTCTAACACTTCAAACTACAATCTTCTGTGCAGCGTGGACGGCATCTAAATTTAATGGCTCTAAGCTCAAAATCATCCGTGTGGTGCCGGCCTATAGAATAGCAACCACCCCAACTCTTCCCGTGGGTGTCGTAGGAGGCGACTAAGGGACACAAACCGGGGGGTGGGTAGCAGCGCCCCCTGCAGAACAACTCCACCACTGAACTGCGATCCCCAACCCGCATGCCCAGCGTGGGGATTATGGGCACTACCCGCAAATGGTACGACGCAAACAAAAATAACCCCCAGTTCCCGGCTGCCTCGCTATTCCTGGCCATGGCAGCGGCCATGGTAACGGCGAGGTAGGGGGTGCTAGGAATCTCCGAGCTACCTCAGGCTGCCACCAACAACTGACCCTGGCAACGTACAACGGACGAACTCTGAGGCTTGACCAACATCTAGCGCAGTTGAAAGTGGAGTTAGAGAACATCAAATGGCATGTTCTGGGGTTATGTGAAGTCCGCAGAGAGGGGGAGGACACCGTAACCCTAGACTCGGGCCATCTTCTCTACTTTCGCGAGGGTGATAAATCATCCCAGGGTGGCGTAGGTTTCCTCGTCAATAAGGTCCTCTCTAACAACGTCCAAGAAATCTCCAGTGTGTCGACCAGGGTAGCGTACATGATCCTTCGGCTATCCAAACGGTATAGCATGAAGGTAATTCAGGTCTACGCACCGACCTCGGCACACTCGGATGATGAAGTGGAGGATATGTATGAAGACATATCCAAAGCCTTGCATAACACCACCAAGGCGCACTTCAACGTTGTTATGGGAGACTTTAACGGCAAGGTGGGAACCCAGAATGGCAACGAATCCCGAATAGGCCCGCATGGTTATGGAGTTAGGAATCACAGGGGGCAAATGCTTGTGAACTTCCTTGAGAAAGAGGAGCTGTTCTTAATGAACTTTTTCTTTAAAAAGCAGCCTCAAAGGAAGTGGACATGGCGAAGCCCCGACACTGTGACTAAAAATGAGATCGACTTCATCATGACGGATAGCAAGCACATATTCAGAGATGTCTCAGTGATCAACAGGTTCAATACCGGATCTGATCACCGACTCCTCCGAGGCTCTCTGAATATCAACTTGAAGCTTGAAAGAAACCGTCTGATGAAGTCCACGCTCCGACCTAACCCAATCCAAATCATGGCGGGCACCGAGAAGTTCCAGCAGCTTCTCGGGGATAGATTTGTTGCCTTGGAACCCACTGATGACGCTGACGAGACCCTGCACAATCTGGTCGAAACGCTGAGGCACGAAGGCATCAAGTTTTGTAAAAAGCAGCGTACTGGCAAGAAATCCAAACTCTCGGACGAGACTCTCGGGTTGATGACAAGAAGACGGGAAACCACCCAGGCGACTTCGTCAGAGAGGTCAGACCTGAACAAGCGGATTGCGAAGATGGTACGGCGCGACCTTCGGAGCTCCAACACACGCCTCATTAAAGTAAAGAGGCAATAGAGCGAAACCGAGGGTCCAAAGGATTCACTCAGCAGCTTGGCAGGAGCCACCTGACGAAGCTTGAAACGCACGATGGGAGGACCGTATTGTCGAAGCCGGAAATCTCTACTGAGATAGAGGATTTCTATGGCCGTTTATACGCTGCACATGCCCCTCGTGCCCAACGGGACGACCACGATTCACGAGCCACCCTGACACGCCACTACACCGACGAACTGCCAGACATCAGTCAAGACGAGATCGTGATGGCTCTGAGGCAGCTTTAAAATGGAAAAGCCCCCGGTGAAGACGGCATTACTTCAGAGCTTCTGAAGGCAGGAGGAGCCCCTGTTTTGCAGGAGCTTCAGAACCTGTTCAACACCGTTCTTCACAGTGTTAGAACTCCTTAGGCGTGGAGCGGGAGCCTGGTGGTGCTCTGTTTTAAGAAGGGAGATAAAACCCTTCTTAAAAACTACAGACCCACCACACTCCTGAGCCACGTCTATAAGCTTTTCTCACGAGTGGTCACGAATCGTCTCGCCAGGAGACTCGACGAGTTCCAGCCACCGGAACAGGCCGGGTTTCGCGGAGAATATAGCACCATAGACTACATACACACAGTGAGGCAGATTATACAGAAGTCCGAAGAGTATAATCAGCCCCTGTGTCTGGCCTTTGTGAACTATGAAAAGGCCTTTGACTCTGTCGAAACCTGGGCTGTTCTGGAATCCTTACAGCGTTGCCAAGTAGACTATCGTTATATCGAGGTGTAGAGATGTCTTTATGATGCCGCAACCATGAGTGTCCAAGTACAGGGCCAGCAGTCTAAACCTATCCAACTGCGCAGAGGAGTGAGCCAGGGGTATGTTATATCCCCGAAACTGTTCACAAGCGCGTTGGAAGATGTGTTTAAGACGCTGGACTGGAAAGGTAAGGGCATCAACATAAACGGCGATTACATCTCACACCTGCGATTCGCTGATGACATAGTCTTGATGGCGGAGTCGCTGGAGGAGCTTAACCGGATGCTGGACGGCCTAGCTTCAGCCACACGACGCATCGGTCTTGGCATGAACTTGGATAAAACCAAGGTCATGATCAATGGCCACATTGATCCGGGACCGGTCGTCGTACATGGCCATCTTCTCGAAATTGTTTCTGAATACACTTACCTTGGCCTTAACAATTTCGAGAAGAAGGCCAAGAGGAGGATCCAGCTAGGTTGGGCCGCGTTTGGCAAACTACGTCAAGTCTTCTTGTCATCCATACCGCAATGCTTGAAAACGAAAGTTTTCAATCATTGCGTCCTACCCGTCATGACCTACGGAGCTGAGACGTGGACACTCACGGTAGGGCTGGTTCACCAGTTTAAAGTCGCCCAGCGAGCTATGGAGAGAGCTATACTCGGAGTTTCTCTGAAGGATAGGATTCGCAACGAATACATCCGACAGAGAACCAAGGTTATCGACATAGCTCACATGATTAGCAAGCTGAAGTGGCAGTGGGCTGGCCATATTTCAAGAAGAACCGACAGCCGCTGGGGTAAACGTGTTCTTGAGTGGAGACCGCGACTCGGAAAACGTAGTGTAGGACGCCCTCCGACCAGGTGGGATGACAATTTGCGAAAGACTGCTGGCAGATGCTGCATGCGGCAAGCTGAAGACAGGGCGCTATGGCGCTCATTAGGGGAGGCCTATGTCCAGCAGTGGACTGGTATAGGCTGATGATGAAGCTCAAAATACCATCAGAAGAAACCGAAAGTCCTAGACAGCAACGTTGAAACTTAACACCTAACTGGCAGAAAAGGCTCGAAAGAAAGATTCAAGATCTAAGAAAAAAGATAGGAAGACTGTCACAGTACATGAACGGGCATAGAAACAGAAACCTAAATAAGCACGTCGAATTGATATTAGAACAGCACAAAATACATACGACACACGAACAGCCAAACAGTGAACTTAACCAATACTTAGATATGCTGAAACAGAAACTTACGGTTGCGAGTAGTCGACTCAGACGGTACAAAGACTGTTCTTCTAGAAAAACTCAAAACAACCAGTTTAACAACATTGAACGAAAATTTTATCAAACCCTTTCAAAAACTACAGGTAACCGTTCAACGCCGATTGAGATAGAAGCAGCTCGTAATAACCAGGTAGACAGCCTACACCCAGTTCGACTGAGTGAATATTGGGCAAACATATGGGAGAACCCTGCAGTGCTCAGAGATGAAGCCGATTGGCTTTAAAAGGAAGTTACGTCCCATACAGTATTGCCCGCTATGGAGTTTGATGCCATACCCGTAGAAACATATCACAAAGTACTGAAAACAACACACAACTGGAAAGCACCGGGATCAGACCATTTACACAGTTATTGGTATAAAAAACTTGCCACCATACAACCATACATATATGAATAAATTATATATAAATAAATAAATAATGCTGGACAATTCACACAGCATTATCTAGCCCCAAGGTAAGCAGAGCTTGTTTTATGGGTACTAGATAACTGATATACGTAATATTATACATTACATAGATAGATATGTTTTATTATACATAGAAAACACCCAGACCAACGGAACAAATTTCTGCAGAACGTACACAAATTTGTTCCGAAGCGGGGATCGAACCCGCAACCTCTTGCGTCGCAGGCAGACTCTCACCCGCTGCGCCACTGAGATATTTTTATAATCATATCAATAGATTCATAAAAGACCCCGATATGATGCCTAACTTCATCACATCAGGTGTCACTCACATGATTTCTAAAGACCCAACAGACAACACGGCGATTTTGAAGATTATGGCCCTAAAATCAGCCGCCATTTTGTTTTTTCTTCAAAGTCGCCGCGCACAATAAAAGTTATATATTTGGACAGAAGACATCAAAACAAATAAAAAATGTTCCATAGTATAACGTCCTAAATAAAGTGTCAGGTTCCTGAGATATTCACAGATGAAAAAAAATATTTTTTTCTTTACATGTGAATATCTCGGAAACCTGACGCTTTAGGGCATTATGTTAGAGAACATTTTTAATTTGTTTTGGTGTCTTCTATCCAAATATATAACTTTCATTGTGCGCGGCGATTTTGAAAAATGAACAAATTTTAGGGCCACCCTCCTCCATACAAAAATCTTCAAACCCCTTTAGTCAGGGGTGCAAGGAACAACTTACAATAGACGCGGTAGTTTTGAATAATGTTCAGAAAAAGAAAGAAGATCTTTATACAGTCTACAAAAAAGCGTTTGATTCCGTCCCACATACATGGCTCCCGTCCCACATACATGGCTCCCGTCCCACATACATGGCTCCCGTCCCACATACATGGCTCCCGTCCCACATACATGGCTCCCGTCCCACATACATGGCTCCCGTCCCACATACATGGCTCCCGTCCCACATACATGGCTCCCGTCCCACATACATGGCTCCCGTCCCACATACGATTATAGGATTACTGTCGCCGTTGTTTAGAGCAGACGTGCCTTACTCAATGTATTAAAAATAAATAATTATAATTGCTGACTTGTGACCCCGTTTGCCGTTAGCATTAAACTGTGTCACAGTGAGTGGTGAAAATGAACATTATTATACAACTAAGTGTACAGTAAATAAAAAATCGAAATGGGTCCGAACAGTCCCTTCAGCCGCAGCAGCAGGACAGAACGCAGCCCGCCTCGGACGCCCGCCTCGCCCTCATTCGCCCCGGAGCCCTCAACCGCCCCGCAGCCCCAGGCCGCTCCGCAGCCTTCATCTCGCCTTGCAGCAGACATAATCACTACTTCGGAGCTACAAAACTGGATGACAAGCATAGATCAGTGCTTAAATGAGATCTGCATAATTTCCGAAGCAGGTAAACTTAACTCTGAACAAAAGTTAAAAGTAAGCACTCTATGCCGAAAACTCGGTCACGGCACTTCGCAGATGGTAGCCCTTTACCAATCTGTAAAAGCAAGAGCTATGACCTTGAACGCAGAAAATCAAGCCCTGAAAGAGAAGATGAATCTGTCAGAGAGGCTGCAAAATTTGAAGGATAAAATAGACGAGACATCCAAACCTCTCTCTGGAATGTCCTCTTTTGCAGATATGGTGAAAAGAGGTAATAACTTTGTAAAGCCTAATAACATAAGTTCTGTGGCCATTTATCCACAAGACAACCTCAAGTCGAGCGAGGAAACTAAAACCTTAGTCCAAAAAATTATCTGCCCTGAGGATATGCAGCTACAAGTAAGAGGCCTAAGGAAAACAAGAAACGGAGGAGTGATAATCAGCACAGAAACGAGGGGCGACATAGAGAAGCTGAAGCAGTCGGCGCAGCTCACGAATTCTGGCCTGCTGGTCGATGAGCCGCAAAAAAGGAAGCCCAGAGTCGTAATCATTGGAGTGCCCTCATCTATGCCGGAAAAGGACGTTTTTACTTGCTTGTATAAACAAAATATAGCCGAATCATTGCCTGAACTAACATTAGAAAAATACCTGTCATTGACCAAACTTAGTCATAAGTCCGGCAAGAAGGACGCTGAAACTTGCAACTATGTGATAGAAGTTCCTGCAGTTATTCGTAAGGCTCTAATATCCAAGGAGAGAGTTTTTGTTAATTGGTCCTCGTGTCCTGTGAGGGACTTCACATTAGTAACCAGATGTTTCAAGTGCCAGCAGTACGGACACGCTGCCAAGTCCTGCCGTGAGACGACCCACATATGCAGCCACTGTGGACTTCAAGGACACACAGTAAAGGAATGCACTAAAAAGGCGGAAGAACCAAAGTGTGCTACTTGCCTTCACTTCAAAAAGCCTAGTAAGCATGTAACAGGTTCAGCTGACTGCCCAGCAAAGGCAATGGCCGAAAAAAGGTACATAAACTCTATAGATTATGGAGGCGCCTAAGAGCGCCGTTTAGTTATCTTTTCTTGTCCTTTTCAACTTCGCTTTATTTATTTTAAAAATGGTTAGTAATGTAATTAAGGATTTGGATAACTTCTCTGTATCAGATTCTAGCCTCTGTGAAGTTGAAGACTGCAAACTTTATCTATCCTCTTTTATTAATCCATTAACTGTGCTAACACAAAACATTCGCAGTATCTATAAAAATTATGATAATTTTACCGTTTTTCAAGAAAGGCTGAATATTGATTGCGATATTATTGTTTTAACAGAATGCTGGCTTAATAAACAGTACAATGTGCCACTAATGCCTGGTTATTCTATGTACCATACTAACATAAATTATAATCAAAATGATGGGGTCATAGTCTATGCAAAGAATCATCTTAATGTGTCTGTCGAGGAACCCAATATGCAAGATTGCAACAGATTGTTAGTTAAAGTTGGGGCTGAAACTGCGATAATTGCAATGTATAGACCACCTTCTTTTAGAAATCTCAGCAATTTTACTGATTCTTTAAACGATACGCTACAGTGCTTATCATCTTTTAAGAATATTATTTTAGCTGGAGATATTAATATAAATATTATACCTGAATGTTGCGACGAAACTAACCAGAACTATTTAAATCTATGTTCTTTTCATGGCTTGCTTCCTGCGCACACGCTCCCGACGCACCAAGGAGGTTCCTGTTTAGATCATATCATGCTTAAATCGGATCATTCTTCACTTGCACTTGTCATTAACTCCTCTATTACCGATCATAAGGCAATTCTACTTTCTTTAAATTGTAAATTACCTAAACCAAGCAGTAATCGCATTAGGTCAAAGATAAACATAAATAAACTCGAAGAAGACTTATGCAATGTAGATTTTGCCTACGTTTACAATTCCGCTGATCCGCAATTATGCATGTCTTTTGTAATAGATAATGTGAAACAAGCAATTTTAAAGAATTTGTATAATGTTTGTTTGAGTAATAAATACCATAACGTTAAGCCCTGGATCACACCAGGTCTCATTTGATGTATGAGACATCGTGACAAATTGCATTTAAAAGCAAAATCTAACCCGATTAACTTGACTTTGCAGGTGTCGTATAAACGTTATCGTAACTTTTGTAATGACCTTTTACGTAAAATCAAAATAAACTACGACAAAACAGCACTTGAAAAAGCGGGCAATAATAGCAAAAAAATATGGAAACATATTAAAAACATTACGTATTCGACAAAATCGCATGAGTCATCTTCTGGTTTATTGCAAACAAACTCATCACATTTGGAATCTGCTAACTCTGCAAATTCTTTCTTTGTAAATGTAGGTAAATGTCTGGCAGAACGAGCTCAAGGCCGCTCACAAACACAAATAATATGTACAGCTTTTTCGGAACAGAATGTTCTTAGATCCTTTGTGTTATTGGAGACTGATGAAAATGAGGTAGAAAGGATAATCATGAGCTTAAAAGACGACTGTGCAGTCGGATGGGACAATATCACAACTCAATTACTAAAACAATTAAAGCACATTTTAATTCCCCCATTGACACACATCTTTAACAAATGCTTATCTTCTGGTGTTTTCCCGGCATGTTTGAAAAAAGCAATAGTTGTCCCTGTATACAAATCTGGCAGTAAAGACCAAGTCACAAACTATAGACCAATTTCTTTACTATCATCCCTATCTAAAATATTAGAAAAAAATATTAATAAAAGGTTGGTGAATTATTTAGAGGATAAATTTATTTTATCTAAGAGTCAATTTGGTTTTAGACCAAAAATGTCCACTGCCGATGCTGTACATCACCTGACCAACTATATCGTTCAAGAACTGGATAAAGGAAAACACACAATAGGAATTTTCCTCGACCTTGCTAAAGCTTTTGACACAGTTTCAATACCTATTCTTTTGCGCAAGCTGGATCTTCTAGGAATCAGAGACACTCAGTTAAGGCTCTTTAAAAGCTACCTAGAACAACGCACTCAACGTGTGAGAGTTGACAGTGTCCTAAGCGAAGAGCAGGAAAATACATGTTATGGGGTCCCCCAGGGGTCCATTTTAGGCCGACCCTTTTTTTAATATACATTAACGATCTGTGTAACCTTAAACTAGACCACGGCACAATTATATCATACGCTGATGACACTGCCCTCCTTTTTTCAGCTGATTCTGATAAGGAAGTCTTCGAGTTCGCGCAAAATGGTTTCAATGTGGTTAACGAATGGCTACAGCTCAACCTACTAACGTTGAATGTTGAGAAGACCAATTATACAAAGTTTTCGATGCGCAAACAGATGACAACTATTGCCAAATCTAAACTATACGCACATCATTGCTATAGCACAAACAACACTCAATGTTTATGTCCCGTAATTAAAAGCGCAAATCAAATAAAATACTTAGGTATCATACTTGATGTTAATCTTTCGTTTAAGCCCCATATAAAAACTTTATGTGGTAGAGTGCGAAAGTTAATATTTATCTTTAAAAAGTTACGCCATATTGCAGATCATAACATGATAAGAAAAGTTTACTTTGCTCTGTGTCAATCAATTTTAACTTATTGCATTACCACTTGGGGTGGAACGGGAAAAACTTTGTTACTAACAGTAGAAAGAGCCCAAAGAGCAATTCTTAAAGTGGCAACTTTTCGCCCTTTCATCTTTCCCACTAATGTTTTATATGAGTCCTGTGATGTGTTAACAGTCCGGCAGCTATTTATAATGAACACAGTACTAAGACAGCACGCAGCCCTTCCCTACAGCACTGAGTTTACTAACAATAGAAGGAATACTAAAGTTTGCCCTCATCCAACAACCCTAAAATCTGCCTTTGCGCAAAAATTTTACCTATTTCTTGGTCCGTTCCTGTACAACAGACTAAATTCAATTTCTAATTTTTACGCGCTTAACTATAATAATTGTAAAAAATCTATTAGATTTACACTTCAAAGTCTATCCTACGACGATACAGAGAAGCTTTTAGATATTATCAAGTAAATACATTAAGTTAACCTAGTTAGAATAGTGATTAATCTAGTTTTATTCAATGTAAAAGTTAAGAGACTATCATTTATACACAAACTGTTCTCTACCATAAACAACATTGTTACACTAAATGCCTACATCGTAATTAAGTGACTATTTTTATGTAATAATTAGCACTCTAGTCGCCTGAAACACAGGATTACCTAGTTCAGGCTATATTGTTAAACTTGCTATTTTTATTTTTAGTGCACTTCTGTCGTCTTTTTACCTAAGTTTATTTTAATAAATTTTATTTATTTATTTTATTTATTTATTTATACATGGCTCCCGTCCCACATACATGGCTCCCGTCCCACATACATGGCTCCCGTCCCACATACATGGCTCCCGTCCCACATACATGGCTCATAAAAGTACTTGATATTTATAAGATACACCCGGTACTCGTAACTTTTTTAGAAAGATCTATGACTAGATGGACTACTAGGCTATATGCACAAACTTCTCACGCTGCAATAGAGACAGAGCCTATAAAAATACAAAGAGGCATTTTCCAAGGCGATTCACTCAGCCCTCTGTGGTTCTGTTTCCAACGCTCTTAACTCATCAAACGTCGGTTATCCCCTAGTGAATGAAGAATATAAAGACTCCTCTGACTGTAACATAAATCACTTGATGTACATGGATGACATAAAGATGTATGCTTCTACCCAGTCCGATCTAGAATACCTAATTAAAATTGCAGAACAGTTTTCGCATGACATTGCAATGGAGTTTGGAATCGACAAATGTAAGATCAACTCTACAAAGGCTGGCACCACCTATCAGCATGCATATTTATTGGAAACTGGGGAAACCATAAATCCTTTATCAGAAAGTGACACGTACAAATATTTAGGTTATCAACAGGCTAAGCCAATCCAATCCGGCGTTATTAAATCCAAACTCATCAAGAATTTCAAACATAGACTGAACTCCATTTTGAACTCACAACTTTACTCAAAAAGTTCTGTCAAGGTAAAAAACTCATACGCCATCCCAATCCTTACCTACTCCTTTGGAATCATAAAGTGGACCAAAACAGAGCTTAAAAATCTGCAACGTATTGTTAATGTCTCTATGACAAAACATAGAAAACACCACCCGCGCGCTTGTATACAAAGGCAAGTTCTACCGCGGTCGGAAGGAGGAAGGGGAATTATGGATATCGTTTTACATAACAAACAAAATAGCCACACTTAGGTCCTACTTCCATGCAAAATCCGAAACATCTCCCCTACATAAATCAGTTACTAATTTGGACAGCAAGTTAACGCCCCTTAACTTAAAAGACTATAATAAGCAACTAAACGAAAACTTAACTGAGAGATCAACCTTAATAGCAGAATGGACCCGGAAGTCTCTACATGGAAGGCACCACCACGACTTGAGCCATCCCACCGTCGACAAACAGGCGTCGAACGAGTGGCTCAGTCGAGGTGAACTCTTTCCCGAGACTGAGGGGTTCACGATAGCTATACAGGACCAGGTGATTGAGACGCACAACTATCAGAAACACATTATGAAGCTACGCAACTTATCAACAGATATGTGCCGACGATGTAACAGCAACTCGGAAACAATACAGCACATCACCGGAGCCTGTAAGGCGATCGCCCAAACAGATTACAAGTTTAGTCACGACCAAGTAGCCAATATTGTCCACCAAAGCCTAGCTATAAAATAATTATAAACTTCTAGAAACAGCTACTAAACCAACGCCTTATTATAAGTATAACCAGGAACTGTTTTGGAAAATGCCACACACAAACTTTACTTTGACAGAGCTATCCTTACCGACCGGACTACACACTTCAATAGACCAGACCTGACTCTTTTAGATAAAACCAACAACAAGGCTCTCCTCATTGATATCGCGATCCCGAACACACATAACTTGCAGAGCACCATAGCAGAAGCTTTCTAAATACGTAGACCTCAAAAACGAAATCACACGCATGTGGCGCATAATACATTACATAGATAGATATTTTTTATTATATATAGAAAACGACCAGAACACCCTGAACAAATGTCTGCAGATCGTACACACATTTGTCCCGAGGCGGGAATCGAACCCGCAACCTTCTGCGTCGCAGGCAGACCTTCGCCCACCGCATCGGTCGTCGATGCCGATGCTTCCAAGGAAAACCAAAAATTACTTTTGAGTAGCCAAAACACACATTAACTCTTTCTGTAAAAGTCTGCTAGCGCACTACGAGTACCATCATTTTTGAAGGGTTGCCTAATACATATGAGCGGCAGTCCCGTATACATATGAGCGGCAGTCCCGTATACATATGAGCGGCAGTCTCGTATACATATGAGCGGCAGTCCCGTATACAACTTTGAACGCTTCAGCATGTTGGATAGTCGAGATATGACCTCTGTACGAAGCCTCCCGCTGTACGAATCCTACCCATCTTCCCGTATGTGTTGGTTGAGTCATTTCAACTCACATCTCAAGCTCTATCAGTACATCAGTATCGACAATATCAAAGTACAGGGTCACATAGGCCGGTGCACTATGCACTGTGCACTGTGGACTATGCACTGTGCACGGTGACACATGGGGTGTGAACTGACGGCACTTAGAGCATCCTACGTGGATGGTCCGCTCCGCACCGCAGTCCGCTCTCCTACCGAAGCGGAGCACTCGCCCAGCTGAGTGTCATTCTGTATGCGGAGCCAGTGTCGTGTCGTGTCGTGTCGTGTCGTGTAGCGGCGGCTGTCGGAGGACGTATCGTATCGACAGGGTGTTCAAAGGAAACAAAATGGTAATGGAATAGTTCAACATTTATTATTAATATACATTTGAAATAGTAATACATAGTGCCGCCCTGAGCGCGCGCCCGCTGCACCCCGCCGCCGCCCACCCGGCGCGGCGCGGGCGCGGCGCGGGCGCGGCGCGGGCGCGGCGCGGAGACTGTGCAAAAATATAGTCCGGTGTCTCTCCGGCCGCTTCACTTTACCCTTAATACAGTACAGTACAGACATAAAGTACCTACAACAGGGGAGAGACGGCAGCATTCATACAGCAGGAGCCAAACTAAGCACTCAGGCTCGTGGGCGTGGGCGTGGGAGTAGGCGTGGGCGTGGGGCAGTGCGGCTTCGCTATGACAAGCCGTGACTCATATTTTTTCCCTAGGGAGTAGTTTGTCGTAATTTTTGGATTCACATTGTCATCCAGAGTGAATTTTGCTCTAAATTTTAATAATGATTTTAGTGTTTGGACGATGCCCTGGCTAGTCTGTCATGTAAACATCCATTTTGTTAACTTTAACGAATATTTTTAATTAATTTGATGAAAATATATTGTGACATTCATAGAGTACAACATTGTCACACGAGGCAGGAGGATCCAGAACAGACAGTAGTGTAGCAGCAGGTCAGTACAACATTGTTACACGAGGCAGGAGGATCCAGAACAGACAGTAGTGTAGCAGCAGGTCAGTACAACATTGTCACACGAGGCAGGAGGATCCAGAACAGACAGTAGTGTAGCAGCAGGTCAGTACAACATTGTCACACGAGGCAGGAGGATCCAGAACAGACAGTAGTGTAGCAGCAGGTCAGTACAACATTGTCACACGAGGCAGGAGGATCCAGAACAGACAGTAGTGTAGCAGCAGGTCAGTACAACATTGTCACACGAGGCAGGAGGATCCAGAACAGACAGTAGTGTAGCAGCAGGTCAGTACAACATTGTCACACGAGGCAGGAGGATCCAGAACAGACAGTAGTGTAGCAGCAGGTCAGTACAACATTGTCACACGAGGCAGGAGGATCCAGAACAGACAGTAGTGTAGCAGCAGGTCAGTACAACATTGTCACACGAGGCAGGAGGATCCAGAACAGACAGTAGTGTAGCAGCAGGTCAGTACAACATTGTCACACGAGGCAGGAGGATCCAGAACAGACAGTAGTGTAGCAGCAGGTCAGTACAACATTGTCACACGAGGCAGGAGGATCCAGAACAGACAGTAGTGTAGCAGCAGGTCAGTACAACATTGTCACACGAGGCAGGAGGATCCAGAACAGACAGTAGTGTAGCAGCAGGTCAGTACAACATTGTCACACGAGGCAGGAGGATCCAGAACAGACAGTAGTGTAGCAGCAGGTCAGTACAACATTGTCACACGAGGCAGGAGGATCCAGAACAGACAGTAGTGTAGCAGCAGGTCAGTACAACATTGTCACACGAGGCAGGAGGATCCAGAACAGACAGTAGTGTAGCAGCAGGTCAGTACAACATTGTCACACGAGGCAGGAGGATCCAGAACAGACAGTAGTGTAGCAGCAGGTCAGTACAACATTGTCACACGAGGCAGGAGGATCCAGAACAGACAGTAGTGTAGCAGCAGGTCAGTACAACATTGTCACACGAGGCAGGAGGATCCAGAACAGACAGTAGTGTAGCAGCAGGTCAGTACAACATTGTCACACGAGGCAGGAGGATCCAGAACAGACAGTAGTGTAGCAGCAGGTCAGTACAACATTGTCACACGAGGCAGGAGGATCCAGAACAGACAGTAGTGTAGCAGCAGGTCAGTACAACATTGTCACACGAGGCAGGAGGATCCAGAACAGACAGTAGTGTAGCAGCAGGTCAGTACAACATTGTCACACGAGGCAGGAGGATCCAGAACAGACAGTAGTGTAGCAGCAGGTCAGTACAACATTGTCACACGAGGCAGGAGGATCCAGAACAGACAGTAGTGTAGCAGCAGGTCAGTACAACATTGTCACACGAGGCAGGAGGATCCAGAACAGACAGTAGTGTAGCAGCAGGTCAGCAAAGCAATTCTGTGAACACAAGAGGTGCGGAGTGACGAACAGTACTCGGAGTAGTGCGCTGGAGCCCCCCCCCCCCCCTCCCCCCACCCCATCCCCTCATTACAATTATGATACAATGCTGCCTGCTCTCCCCGCGACATGTTTATGCATGCTGCCTGCTCTCCCCGCGACATGTATATGCTGCCTGCTCTCCCCGCGACATGTTTATGCATGCTGCCTGCTCTCCCCGCGACATGTATATGCATGCTGCCTGCTCCCCCCGCGACATGAGTGTGCATTAGGTCCTGCCATCGGCTCTACCTGGTACATACCAGTTGTAGTATGTCGCCTGGAGAGGCAACGCGCGGCGCGCACGCTCGGCCACGCGCGGCGCGCGCGCTCGGCCACGCGCAACAATACTCATCCAGAAATGGGATTTCTTCCATACAGCTACAAGTTACTTACGATCACATAATTATGTACTTATATGACGCGCGTTCTCTCGCTCTTACAATCACTTACATAATTATGTACTTATATGACGCGCGTTCTCTCGCTCTTACAATCACTTACATAATTATGTACTTATATGACGCGCGTTCTCTCGCTCTTACAATCACTTACATAATTATGTACTTATATGACGCGCGTTCTCTCGCTCTTACAATCACTTACATAATTATGTACTTATATGACGCGCGTTCTCTCGCTCTTACAATCACTTACATAATTATGTACTTATATGACGCGCGTTCTCTCGCTCTTACAATCACTTACATAATTATGTACTTATATGACGCGCGTTCTCTCGCTCTTACAATCACTTACATAATTATGTACTTATATGACGCGCGTTCTCTCGCTCTTACAATCACTTACATAATTATGTACTTATATGACGCGCGTTCTCTCGCTCTTACAATCACTTACATAATTATGTACTTATATGACGCGCGTTCTCTCGCTCTTACAATCACTTACATAATTATGTACTTATATGACGCGCGTTCTCTCGCTCTTACAATCACTTACATAATTATGTACTTATATGACGCGCGTTCTCTCGCTCTTACAATCACTTACATAATTATGTACTTATATGACGCGCGTTCTCTCGCTCTTACAATCACTTACATAATTATGTACTTATATGACGCGCGTTCTCTCGCTCTTACAATCACTTACATAATTATGTACTTATATGACGCGCGTTCTCTCGCTCTTACAATCACTTACATAATTATGTACTTATATGACGCGCGTTCTCTCGCTCTTACAATCACTTACATAATTATGTACTTATATGACGCGCGTTCTCTCGCTCTTACAATCACTTACATAATTATGTACTTATATGACGCGCGTTCTCTCGCTCTTACAATCACTTACATAATTATGTACTTATATGACGCGCGTTCTCTCGCTCTTACAATCACTCGAGCTAAGATAAACGGTTTTCATAGTAATAAGTAAACATGCAATAGGTAAGATACACTGAAAGCCTGCGTTCCTTCTTCCCGTTTCATCACCACACGACCCTATCATCATCACACGACCCTATCATCATCACACGACCCTATCATCATCATGCTCCCACTTGATCATTTTCGACCATATTATTTTTACTGATCAATTTCATCATTTTCCGAAAGGTACCATTCAATTTGTAAATCCTGCTCACGGCCCATCACCCTTCCTCTGCCTGATGTGATGTGATGTGATGTGATGTGATGGAACAGACCATGATATCGACACCGTAACTCGTCATGTTTATGGGAAAATGATGAAATAGACTCGGAAAACGTAGTGTAGGACGCCCTCCGACCAAGTGGGATGACGATTTGCGAAGGACTGCTGGCAGATGCTGGATGCGGCAAGCTGAAGACAGGGCGCTATGGCGCTCATTAGGGGAGGCCTATGTCCAGCAGTGGACTGGTATAGGCTGATGATGATGATGATGAAATAGAATTGAAGCTAACAAATACACATAGAAATATACATATAATTATCTATGCATCACATTATGATATGAAATCGCGTTTCGTTTTTCGTACATTCATTCTCATACATAAATTCATATAATACGTTACGTTCTATTCATATAACTATAGATAGAACGACCTCGTTCTACACAAGTCTTGCAAGGTATTATGTGCAAGACTAGACTAGACTAGGACTAGACTAGGACTAGACTAGGACTAGACTAGGACTAGACTAGGACTAGACTAGGACTAGACTAGGACTAGACTAGGACTAGACTAGGACTAGACTAGGACTAGACTAGGACTAGACTAGGACTAGACTAGGACTAGACTAGGACTAGACTAGGACTAGACTAGGACTAGACTAGGACTAGACTAGGACTAGACTAGGACTAGACTAGGACTAGACTAGGACTAGACTAGGACTAGACTAGGACTAGACTAGGACTAGACTAGGACTAGACTAGGACTAGACTAGGACTAGACTAGGACTAGACTAGGACTAGACTAGGACTAGACTAGGACTAGACTAGGACTAGACTAAGACTAGACTAGGACTAGTCTAGACAAGACTCATCGTTAACTCACACCTAACTAATAATACTATGACAACAACAACTCAGACAGGTTACAGTATACCAGTGAATACCAGTGTATACCAGTGTATACCAGTGTATACCAGTGTATACCAGTGTATACCAGTGTATACCAATGTATGCCAGTGTATACAAGTGTATACTAGTGTACATCTACTATTATTTGCGCTAGAATGATATTCGTAAACTCTTCAAAACTATCACAATAATAACAAAGTAAAAGTTAAACTTGTAGTTGTAGTTGTAGTTGGGGACAAGTCCATGGACGTGCGCATGCGCATGCGTTTGGGAGGAGTTGGATAGTGTCGCCGCCGCCGGGCCGGGCTGGGACGGGGCGCCGCTGACAGGGCGCGCCTATCTGAGGGCGGGCGCGGGCTCCGACAGGAAGGGGTTGCAGGGGCGCGGGGGTGCAGCGGCGCCCCCCACGGCCAGGCTGTCCGCGCCGGCGTAGCTCTGTAACACGACGGAGAAGGGGTCACCTGGTGCCGGCGGTGCGGTGGAGTGAGCGAAGAGCGCGCGTTACCTGCGCGGTGGAGCCGTACTGGTCGTGGTGGTAGCTCTGCGGGTCGGCGAGGCGCGTGGAGGAGAGCGCGCGCGGCAGCGGGTTGGAGGGCACGCCGTGCGGCGCCAGCACGCCGGCCTCGGCGACGGCGCGGGCTTCCTCGTCCGCCGCGGCGCCACCGGTGCCCACGCCGTCGCCGCCGCCGTCGCGGAAGTTGATGAATGCGAACACGATCAGCACCACGCCACACAGCAGCCCGTAGCCGGCGAAGGTGCGCGTGGTGCCGTAGCGCGCCACCGCCAGCCCGCCCAGCACCGCGCCGCAGCCGCGCCCCAGCCCGTGGTGCAGGCCTTGCAGCACGCCCTGCGCCGAGGAGCGCAGCCCCGGCGGAGCGCCGTGCGCGATGTACGAGCAGCACGCGGCCCACACCGCGGCGTGCGTTACGCCCTGCACGAACTCGAATGGCAGCACCCACCACGGCGTCGACAGGTACGAGATGTACAGGAACCGCAGCACGTTCCCGCCCAGCCCCAGGCACAGCACCTGCGCGCGCACACACACACCGTCACTCACACCCCTCACCCCCGCACGCGCCCGCCGCCGCTACCTACCTTCACGTGTCCCATCTGCGTGATCAGCTTGAAGCTGAAGAAGTACGCGAAGATCTCGGAGATGTGGTTGATGACGGACGCCACGCCGAACAGCGTCGGGGAGCCGCCGATGTCCTGCACACACACACGCACCGAGGTATCGAAGGCTGGCCGTGCGGCACGCTGCCTAGCGGCGCGCACTGCACCGCAACGCACTGCAGTACTGACGTACCTGCAGGTGCCAGAAGAGGAAGGTGAAGATGAGGCCGATGCCGAAGCCCATGAACCAGGCGACGAACAGGAACGAGGCTGCCTTCACGTTCTGGAACTGCCGCAGCACGGTCACCCACTCGGGCATCTCGCGCGTCGTCTGCGCGAACACCTGCGCACAGAGCGGGGTCAGGCGGGGCTGCCGGGCGGGCGCCGGGCGGGGTGGAGGCCGGGCGGGAGGTACCTTGGCGTGCTCGACCGGCGGCTGCGCGGCGGGTAGCGGCGCGCTGGTGTCGAGGCCGGGCAGCTGCAGCTGCTCCGCCAGCTGTTGCTGCAGGAGCTCCTCGTGCGTGGGCTCGGCGGGCGGAGCCTGCACCACCGTCTCCACGCCCGCAAACTCGTACTTGAAGCGGATCTGTAACAGGCGGGTAATGAGGCGCGCGCTGGTGCTCCGCGGGACCAGGGCGCAGGCGTACGCACCTGCGTGGCGGTGATCAGTGCCGCACCCATGAGCACGGAGAAGGTCGCGAAGCAGATGGTGTAGTTCTTCTCGTAGCGCTGCGGGCCGCCGCAGGGGTGCACGCTGAAGGCCGTGCTGTGGTCCAGTGCGATGCCCACGAAGAACATGGCCAGCCCCCAGCCGAGCGAGCCGAACATGCGCTGGTGCCCGTACCGGTCAGCATCCTCGCCGAGCAGCGTGATCACGGCCGAGTCCGCCAGCGTGATGGCGGGCGCGCTGAAGAACTCGCCGATCACGACCAGCAGCAGTAGCAGGAAGAACGTCTTCTGGATGTCAGGCGTGCGGTAGACGATAGAGGAGTGCAGGGGGGTGACCCAGTCGCGGTTGGCCTTGGGGTCGTAGTTGAGCGCGTCGTCGACCGGGAGCGGCGAGCCCGCGGCGCGCTCCGCTCCGGGCCCGCGGAAGCCGCGCGCTCCCGCCGTCCAGTCGTCGTCGTACCGCGGCTCCGTGAGGTTGTAAGCGGTCGCGTTGAGCGGCGTCACGCACGACACGGCGCCGGGCTGCACCCAGCTCAGCGGCAGAGTGAACACGATCCAGGCCGCCAGCGAGGCCAGCAGGAGCGTGCGCCCCTTGCGCCACCGGTCCGCCAGCGAGCCCCAGAACGGCGCCGACAGGAACTCCACGAAGGGCCGGGTGCCGATCAGCAGCCCGCACTGGCCCGCGTTCATACCCATCTGCTTGAAGTATACGCCCATCAGTGGAAACAGCGACCCAAAGGCGGAGTAGAAGAAGAAGTAGAAGGTCTTCACGGTCAGCAGCTCGGGGTCCACGGCCTCCGCGCCGCACACCAGCTCCAGCACGTCGCTGCGGCCGCGCACCTTGTGCGTCGCCTCCTTCGGCGCCCCGTACCTGACACACACGACCATCATCATGCTCTCGACTCTCGAGGATGGATCAGTGAGCTCATTGCACTCCTGCATGTCGCACATACCTTACCTACTGTACACAACTTAATACTAATTACATTTTTTTAGTAAAAAATTGAGCGATAATCGACTACTTATGTAGTTTTACAAAGATTGCTCAAAAACTACAGAACCCTGATTACATAAATTATATACCTACATAAACATAAAAATAAGGTAAAATAAAATTTGATAATATTATTAAATTATTTCTTACTATTTTTCAAACCCGCAGTATTTCTTAGTTTTTCCCCTTTTTGTATCTTTTAATTTTTAATAGTCATTGTAATTCAGTTATTTTTAAAAAGCTATGAGTGGAAACTGTTGTTACCTTCATTTGCTCTAGTATATGAATCTATTGTAACCTCTATATAAGCTTTTTGTTTCCAAATAAATAGAATTAAAAAAGAAACAAACTAGTATTTACAATTGAGCTAACTGCAGACTGGTTGCAAACAATTTACAAGTAGCTCAACTGATCCAAATCAATACCAGTCGCGCGCGTGCCTAAGACACTGGCTGCATTGCCCCGCTGTATGGCAATGCTGATGCGCTGTGCCAGATACTCACC
Source organism: Eupithecia vulgata (assembly GCA_946478455.1). Classification (NCBI taxonomy): domain Eukaryota; kingdom Metazoa; phylum Arthropoda; class Insecta; order Lepidoptera; family Geometridae; genus Eupithecia; species Eupithecia vulgata. Next base: position 94,939 of record OX297869.1, on the reverse strand, counting down.
AGCTCTCGGGTCACGCGTCGCATAGACCAGACGCGAGAGAATTTTTTTTTAAAACCCGCAGAGCCTCGGTACCTCACAGATCTACGGTCTCGAGTCTCGACTCGACTCCAAGGGGAGTAAATGCGTAGGCTCTATCGAGGAATTTGCGCCTCTTGAGATCTTCGGCCAAATCTGCCGCCGCACCACGGAAGTCCTAGGAAGATGGGAAGGCGCGAGTGTGTCGACGCTTATAGCGTCCAACACGTACTTTCTTACCATCGTCAGTCAGTCTTTCTTGCCATTCGGTTCGAGAATACAAAGAGGAGAGGAACAAAGGTCCGGCGGATGATGTTCAGGCTGGCATGGCGAGGTATCCGACATGATGTTCAGGCTGGCATGGCGAGGTATCCGACATGATGTTCAGGCTGGCATGGCGAGGTATCCGACATGATGTTCAGGCTGGCATGGCGAGGTATCCGACATGATGTTCAGGCTGGCATGGCGAGGTATCCGACATGATGTTCAGGCTGGCATGGCGAGGTATCCGACATGATGTTCAGGCTGGCATGGCGAGGTATCCGACCGGCAGCCCTAGTACATGATAATCCGTGATGATCAAGCTGTTCGACAGCAGTACCGCACTGGCATTGATGAGGCGCGCAACACTTTGCACGCAACCGAAGACAAGATGCGACACGGATAGTCACGGGATCCAATAAAGTGCCAGTGTTATATGAAGGAAGTGCTTGCAACCAATGTCCTGACTCCCATTTAGAACCGGCCAGACAGAAGACGGGCACGATCTGCAGAGCTGGAGCACGTTTGTAACAAACGATTCCGTGTCAACTCACACAGAGGTCCGTCAAATTGCTGTTGCGACAAAAGAGATTTTTGGGAACAGCATCGGGACAAGCACTAGGCCAAGCAGATCGAGCTTTGTCTAAAAATTAAAGTTTGAAGTAAATTCCAGGTACGACTAAATGAACAGGGCTAGTAGGCTTTAAGATACTTTCAACTAACGAACTAGTGCTGTAGACGGAAGACAAGAACGCTGGTAGGGCTACATTTGAAATTTTGCGTATACCTATATATATAACCTAAGCCTCCCAATTTTACAGGCAGGGAGGCCTGCGACCATGCCTTGTCATCCAAATATATTAAATATTTATAACCGATGATAAAGTATTCTTTATTATGTTGTCGAAGCCTTCCAAGAGCTCGCTGTGTTTCCACAGTTGACAACATCTCAAAGAATACGTAAATTTAGGTACAAACAGGCAAAACCGAATAATTGTAAATGTCACATGGCTTTTAATTTTGAGAAGTCTGTCCGATATTCTGTAGAAATTTTGAATTTGAAAATAAGGTTGTCTAATTTATATCAGGATAGCTAATGCTGGTAAAGCAGTTTTTTAAAGATGGGAGTGATTTGGCGGCGATGTCCAGAGGGAGAGCATTCCATAGACGAATAGCTTGTACAGTTAAAGATTTGTCGTAGAAAGTGGGCAGGGACTTTTAAAACCCTCATGGTTTCAGAGGAACGCAAAGAGAGAGAGTGAGATTAAGTGATAGCAATGGATATATAACTGGTAGGTATAACACTGAGGGACAGGAAAACAAATGAATGGCTGAGACAAAAAACCAAAATGAGAGAGTTGGAAGACTTGTGGGAGTGGGCAGGTCACGAAGCAAACAGACATCATGCAAGTGTTGAAGCGGAGACCATGGAGGCAGTAGATACCTGAGGGACGGCCGCAAACAAGGTGGAAGACTTGGAGCGGAGACCATGGAGGCAGCAGATACCTGAGGGACGGCCGCAAACAAGGTGGGAGGACGGCATCAAAAATATAGCAGGAAGCAACTGGACAATAACTGGCCAAAGTACAAAGAAATGGAAGAGTTTGAAGAAGGCTTAAATTGGTGTACAGAGGCAAGAAAGAAGAGAAAAAAATGATATACAAAATATAATAAAATACATAGATAGATATTTTTTATTATAAATAGAAAACGACCAGAACACCCTAAACAAATGTCTGCAGATCGTACACACATTTGTCCCGAGGCGGGAATCGAACCCACAACCTTCTGCGTCGCAGGTAGACCTGCGCCCACCGCGCCACATCGGTCGTCAAATATGAATAATGAAATAGGTTAACTCTTGCTTGACCTATTTTATGTAATTAATGAAGTCGCTGGCTGTGGCTGTTCGTGGATAATCCCATTTCGTGATCCATATTATGCAATGGGGGGGATGTGTATCGGCGATGGGGGGGGATGTGTCTCGGCGATGCGCGCGCATGTGCCGCCCTGCGGCCGCTGTGCCTGGAGGCACGGCCACTGGCTTCGCTGGAGAGGGTGCTCCCGGAGCTGGCTGCAGAACGGTCGGGGTCGCTGGAGACACACGCACCTGGAGGCGTCCACCTCTCCGTGCTCGTCGGGCCGCACGAGCGGTCGCGCTCCCGCCGCGCCCGCGCCGCCGCCGCTCGTCGCCGGCTCCATGCTAGCACTGCCGCCCCGGCCCGGCGCCGCCGCGCCGCCGCGCACTCACTCGGTAACGACCGCCGCACCCCGCACCCCGCACACCACCTGCGCGCGCACTCATTTCATTACGAACCTACATTATAATAATGGCTAAGCTATGTTTGACTTGACTCCTGTGTGGATGTGAATTTCCAATACTGTAAAGTCGTAGGTATCTGTTCATTTTGATTGTTGAAACAATAAATAAATTATGTACCTATGAGTCTTTCATCTTTCTACGCTACAAATGAATTATAATAATAATAATGCTGGACAATTCACACAGCATTATCTAGCCCCAAGGTAAGCAGAGCTTGTTTTATGGGTACTAGATAACTGATATACGTAATATTATACATTACATAGATAGATATTTTTTATTATACATAGAAAACACCCAGACCAACGGAACAAATTTCTGAAGATCGTACACAAATTTGTTCCGAGGCGGGGATCGAACCCGCAACCTCTTGCGTCGCAGGCAGACTCTCGCCCGCTGCGCCACTGAGGCCGTCATTATGTATGAGTCATCTTTCTACGCTACAAATGAATTATGTATGGGTCATCTTTCTACGCTACAAATGAATTACCTATGTATGGGTCATCTTTCTACGCTACAAATGAATTATGTATGGGTCATCTTTCTACGCTACAAATGAATTATGTATGGGTCATCTTTCTACGCTACAAATGAATTACCTATGTATGGGTCATCTTTCTACGCTACAAATGAATTACCTATGTATGGGTCATCTTTCTACGCTACAAATGAATTACCTATGTATGGGTCATCTTTCTACGCTACAAATTTTGACGGGCCAACTGATAAGGTTCTGAAGTTATTATAAAAAAGATCTTTGACCCCATTTTTACTAACTTAGAATACGAATTTCCAAAAATCCGTTCTTAGAGGTTCCTACGTCCTAAAAAAACTCCATTCAAAATTTCAGCTTCGTAGCGGTTTCAGATATATATTTACACACAAACACAGAAAACAGTACAAAAAAAGTACAAGTACAAAAGCAGCCTTATCGCTATTAGCGATCTCTTCCAGGCAACATTGGGATGGACTGGCTGGACATGTAAGAAAAAAATTGATGGTGGCATTCGAAAAACTAAAGAAATACTTAAACCAGAAAATAATACAGTTACACTACATACTATAGTAGTATATACTACTATAGTATAGTACCTACTACCTACCTACGTAACCTACAAACATTTTAATAAACTTGCATAAACAAAAAAGTAACATTGTCTAAGTTTTACAACGATAGATAACGCTGATGAAGCAGTTGTATGACGGTATAGAGTGATTCAGGCTGATGATGATGATGATGTCCAGGGATAAGCTTTCCACAGACAGGGCGCTTCACAGGTGTGAGTGGGAGAGTGCCTGAGGCGCTTCACAGGTGTGAGTGGGAGAGTGCCTGAGGCGCTTAAAGACTTGAGGATGTTAAATATAACACAATACCTGACGACACAGACGAGAGAAAGTAACACGAAACAACGATAACATATACTGTTATTTTGGGCAAAAAAAGGGACATTTAGGAGTTGGTTTCATGATGAAGAGGAAATACAAAACAAACTTCGTAAGCTTTCGTGGACTATCTGACAGGGCAATATCAAGGGTATCTGCAATTTTGAACTTAAAATTCAATCGAGAGACACTGTTAGAGGTACCGGGAAATGATAACTCCAACGATGTTGATTCGCAACTGGTTTATTTCTTAGATTTAGGTAAGCATGAAAGTTATTACAATATTACAGCATCACGTATTGCAAAGTAGGCAATACGTGCGAGGCCGATAGGAAATGTAAGAATTTAGGTGATCTAGATTTTACAAAATGAACATTGTACTTCGTACATCCTGACCACTCGAAAAAAGGAAACAAGTTAAATAAGGAATTTTAAAGAATAGCGAAATTTAACAAACTTTGCATGTAAATGTATACAATTGTAAACAAATGTAAACTAATCATAATAAGTGACTAAGCTTATAATGAGTAAATTTATTATAAATCATGATAGTGTCCTTACAGCCTAAACTATTATCTTAAAGTCTTTAACATCCTAATCTATTGGCACTCCACTTCTGGGATATTTAAACCGTTTTTATTTCGCGTATCGCGCACTGAAATCACATACTGTTCATCACGCGCTGGTTGCTGCTGTGAGGCCTTGGGGCCTCCGACGAGGGCCGCCGAGCTGACTGTCGCCGCTTCATGAGGTACTGCTGCTGCTGGAGCTCGCCGCGCATTTCTCCTTCGTCGTACGATGTAGAAGCATACACCAGCGAGTATGAGTATAGCCAGTATTGCGTACATTAGTGTGTACTGGTGAATGTCGTGTACATTGAGAGATACGTTCGTTTGGGCCTTTATATCTTCTAATTGAGTTTTATGTTGGTCCACTCTTCTTCATGGTTTTCTGGTATAAATGGAGCTATTACGGAGGAGTTGACTATTTTATTGAGATTGGAAAACTCAGTTACTGTTGGTACATCTCCTTCGACTTGAACTTGACTTAGGTAGTTGTTGTGACCGTAGATGGAAAAATCATGGCTCTTTACTACACAACCTTGACCTACACTAAGTAAACCATTGCCGGTCAATGTCTCCATCTGCACTTCGGTGTCAGCGCAAAAAATGCGCACTGAGCATTCCTCGTCGCAACATGAGAATATCCACATATTATTGTTTTGTAATTTGACCCATCGTTCCTGACGGGTCAATGCCTCGGTATTACATAACATCTGGTTTTTATTAATGCTTGTATTGTAGATCGCCTTAGTAAGTGGTAGTTCGATGATAGGTTTATCGTATGGACATAGCATGCGATTAGTTGAAGTGTGCATACACGAATGAAGATCCTCAGTTGTCATTAGAATAAAAATATCTCTTTGTATTATTGAAAGCTATAAATGGCGCGATAAATCTGACCACGTGTTTCTGATGGGGCAGACTTATGACGCTGTCTAGTTCTAACGCTTCAATACTCAATACTCAATACTCAATCATGTTAGAAAAATAGTTACTAATAGAATACATACACAATACATACATACACAATTACACAAGTCACACTAACAAAGAAAACATACACCTACAATTTGAGAAATAAAAATAGGTTAAAACTAAGGAGTCCACGGACCAACTACGGGAAACGAAACATCTTGTATGAAGGTGCGCAGATTTATAATAACTTACCTGATAACATCAAAAACTGCTTATCATTCCACATATTTATAATAACTTACCTGATAACATCAAAAACTGCTTAACATTCCACATATTTATAATAACTTACCTGATAACATCAAAAACTGCTTATCATTCCACATATTTAGGAAAAGACTAAAACAACACATTTATGACATCTGCTAAACAAACGGTACGAATTATTACCACACTAAAAAAAAAAATTTTTAGCTAAAACTTAACTTACTTGCTAACTACCTATGTAGTATGGCAGATACACATTGATGTGGTGTGTTATGGCGCGACAGATCCCCCACCACCTCTCTGGCGCGACCGAATGTCGAGCGATTTCACCGCGACAGATCGCGCCATACACCAACACAAGCTACTAATGTGAATCTAGTCATAGGTAATAAAGGAAACCGATTGCGTTCTGGCGCGCCCCGACACACCCCAGTCCCCAACACAGCACAATATGAACCTAGCTATACTCTGATAGTGTCATCATGTATGTATATTAATTAATTACTTAAAAATAGTACTGAGCTTAAGAATAATGTAAATAATGTTCTTTTGACAAAATAAAATTCTTTAAACTGACATGTTCATATTATAGTTATTGAAGGTCCCTTTGCAAAGAAAATAGCAAGGGATTATTGGAATACGCCTAATGACATGTTTCTTACATAAACCTTAAGATACCCTTCGTGAGGGTTGGTCTGGTCCGCTTGCGAGCTAGGTTGGTTCAGACAAGCAGAAAAGCATATGTGAAACAGTGGATATCAGTTCTGTGTTAGAATTATTTGTAATAACAAATTGGAATCCAACAACATACCCAGAAGGTAGTAAAATTATTATTTTTGCGGATTGTACGGTTAGTGAGCCGTACCCGCAGTTCCTCATTGTGAAAATTTCACAACAACATCAGCCACACGTTATTTTTGACTGCACACATATAGCATCGTTGGCCGAATGGTTAGAGACATGGACTGAGAACACAGAACCCGTGGATCGAATCTGGATGTGAACATTGTTTTTTGAATCTTTTTACTTTTTGTTTTGTTTTTGATTATTTGGAAACATACAAATTGTTTTTCCATGATGTATAATATTATGTATATCAGTTATCTAGTACCCATAACACAAGCTCTGCTTACCTTGGGGCTAGATAATGCTGTATGAATTGTCCAGCATTATTTATTTATTTATTTTTATTTATTTATGATGAATACTAGATCCAGAGCTAAAGTAAACACAAAAATTAAAGAAGAAGAAACGAAGTATTTAAATGAGTATGTAAAAAATATAGAGTTATTAAAAAGAGACCTAGACGAGAAACGCCAAGAAAATAAAATGCTTTTAGAAGAACTTGACAATAATTCCAAAGAGTTTGAAACTATGTGCAAACAAGCCTTCAAAAAGAGAGTTTTTGAGGAAGAAACAAAAAAATTTGACCTAGAGAATAAAATTGACAATTAAATGAAAATAAAGAGATTTTATTGGAACAAGAAGAATGGACTACAAATGTATCGTGCATAACAGATCTTAACAAAAAACTTGAATTGAAAATGATGAATTGATACAACTTCAAATGAAATACAGTGATCTGTTACTCAAATCAATAAACAACAAAAGGGTAAACATTTGATAGTAAAAAAAAAAAATACAAGAATCTACATAGAATATATAGACTTAAAGAAACGAAAAGAATTTTGTCAGAAGAACTTCAGCATAGAGAACAAACCATAACTGCACTTATGATTGAAAGTGAAAAATTATTAAAAATTATATTTACATACGAGCAGGACTTAAAAAATAATGAAGTAACACTGAACAAGGTATCTTTTTTGGAAGGACAACTTACAAAACTACAAGATATTATTGAATATAAAATACAAAAATCGCTAACGAGTTCCGAAAAACTAACAACTACAGACACGGACGAATCACGCAAAGACAAAGCTGACAAACAGACAAACAAAGCAATATTCAGCAACACTAAAATATTTGCCAAAATCACATAAAAAAACTGTCAACATAATTAATTCGGATATTTATGGAAAAAATATGGGCATAAAATACTAAACTATCTCCCGGAAACATACAATGTTATAAATAACTGTAAACCGGGATCGGGTATTGATGAAATACTGAGCAATTGTGAAGAAACGAACAGCGATGACCCAATTGTACTAGTGATTGGTGATCACAGAAGTCTACAAGGAAATACAATTAACCTTTTTTCCCACATAGACACACTAGCAAGAGCCAGAGTAAACAGAAGAATTGTAATAACAACCATAGCATAAGCACATAAACACATGAACAATAATATAATGAAGATAAATAGCAAACTATATACATTGGCAAATCAACACAGAAACATAAATATTATAGAAATTAATAATGAAAGAAATGTACATAGAAAAGAAATATTAGCTAATTACATAGCTTCGGCTTGCAAATGACAAATAAAACTATGCAATTTAATAGTATTAAAACAGGACGAAAACTCAAGCAAAAATTTTTTAAACGTCCCACTGACCAGGCAAGTCACATAAAAATGTATCAAAACGGTCAAAGTAAAAACAAAGTAAGTCATTGCGGGAAAGTTGTGAATCTAAGAAACAACATTTTGTTCAATGTAGGTCATCAAAATGTCCAAGGTATGAAAGGCACAAATCTATTGTTAAATATGTTTCTAGAAGACGAACAACTTGATATATTTTGTGTAACGGAAACATCACATGGATGAAGGAAGAAGAAATAGGTGGCGTTGTGTTCGACAACTCTAAAATTGTTAGCGCTAGCTGTAGAAAATCCTATAGATGTGGAGGTACTGCAATTATAGTAAAGAATAATATTAAAGACATTTGTAATTTAAATATTGAAAAAGATTTCGAAATATGTTGTATAGAAACAAATAAAATAATTGTTATGGTAGTTTACAGATCTCCTAATGCTAATCTGAATATCTTTGTGGACAAGTTGGAACAATGTCTAGAAATAGTAACAAAGAAAAACAAGATTCCCAAAGACATTGTACTATGTGGAGATTCTAATGTCGACTTCTCTGCAACAACAGAACACAACATAAATCAGAGAAATATGCTCATAGATTTACTAGGTTGCTATGCACTGGATAGAAAAATATTTGACGTTACGAGGCTTGCCAAAGAGTCACATACTTGTATTGACAATATTTTCATCACTCAATGCCCTCTTGGATGCGAACCCGGAACGCGATGTTTTTGCAGATGCGTGGGAATTATTGACATTTAATTGCCTGACTTTTTGTGAGTTAGGTACTAAGAAGACATCCTAAGTGTGATACTCATTTCATTTAATTATAATCTCTATTTGGATAATTCATTATAGTATTATATTGACCGACTGTGTAAATAAATACCTATTTTTTTTATTGTTTTGACATGTATGTAATCTTAGTTATTGTAAGTATTATCAGTTTGTTTAATTTTTATATGTAATTTTTATACTTGTGACTAGTGTTATTGGAAACATTTATTTATTTATTTTGTAAACAGTATAAACATTATAACAGGTTTTTTTTTTAACCCTAAGGCGATGTTATATGTAAGTAATTATGTATATATAATATAGGTACTAATCTAAACATTTTGTTTGTATAATTACCTGTGCTATTTGTAGGAGTTTCGGCAGGTTATTGTAAAAAATATCCAAGCTATTCGCAGATAATATATTGAGCAAATAGATAGCGAGTGACATGGGGGCAAACTTAAGTAGGTTGGTCCTACATTTGGGCACCTCAAACATGGCGGGGCGGCGGCGCGTGCCCAAGTAGTCGTTGGGCGCGCGCAGCCGCAGCGCCGCCAGCACTGCCGGGTGGTGTAGCTCCCCGCGCAGCACGCGCACCATGTACTTCACCAGCGCCACGTCTCTCCGCACCGACAGCCTGCAGTACCCTACCATACCTAGCACGAACAGACTCGGGTACATGGATAGACTCCATATTCTTTTAGGTAAAGAAAGCGTGTAAATTTATTTTGGATTTTTTCTACCATGAGCTTGTACTTCGCTTCATGGGGATTCCATATGATAGCATTCGTTTCTAGGTGACTCCTAACAAGGGCATTGTATAGAATTTTAATGACATTAATGTTCTTAAAATTAGCACTCTGTCTAAGAATGAAACCTAGGTTTCTGAAAGATTTAGCGCACACGTTTATAATATGGCGGCGGAACCTCAGGTCGGGGACCATCTCAAGGCCCAGATCTCTGACGGACATCGTTCTCGGCATCCCTACCCTCTCCACCTCGTACTGGTACTGCAGGGGCGAGTGCCCTCGGCTGTAGCTCATCACGGAACACTTTGCTACATTAAACAGTAACTTATTGGATCTACTCCATTCGACTACCCTATCTATGTCGCTCTGGAGCCGTTCGCAATCGGAAGTGTTCGCTACTGTTAAAAACACTTTTAGGTCGTCCGCAAAGAGCAAGCAATCTGCCTCCTTGACCACCTCCGGGAGATCGTTGATCATTATATCAAATTCCAGGGGTCCAAGATTGCTACCCTGACTTACCCCGGAAAAAGTGTAATACGGTGCCGATCGATACCCCCCGTACTCCACATACTGTCGACGTTCGCTAAGGTAGCTCGCAAAAAAATTTAGTAAATGCGGCGTGAATCCTATGGCAGAAAACTTCGACAACAGGACATCATTATCTACAGCATCGAAGGCTTTCTGGAAGTCGAAGTACGCGCAGTCCACCTGTCCGCCCGCGTCCACGGCCGGGGCCAGGTGTGACACGAACGACAACAGGTTGCTGGCCGTGCTGCGCCCTGGCCGGAAGCCATGCTGGACGACGCTAAGGCGTGCGCTCACTTGCGAATAAATAAATTTATGTAAAATTGATTCGAATACCTTAGCGAAGACCGACAGCACGGCGATTGGTCGGTACTTGCTCACATCGGAGCCGCCTCCTTCCTTCGGTACCGGAATGACTCGGGTCGTTTTCCATCGGTCTGGATAATGACATTCGTCTAAACATAAATTAAAAATATGTAGTAAAGGTTTCTCGAAAACCACACGACAGTCTCTGACAACATAGGGAGTTATGCTATCGGGACCTAGAGAGTGCTTTGGTTTTAAGGTACGAAGTGCAGTGCGGACGTCACGGAGACCCAGCTGGGCGACGTGCACCCGAGCAGCGTCCACCCTCATGGGTGCGGCGCGCTCCGCCTCCATCGGGTCCAGCTTTGGCCGAACCGGACTGTAAACAGAGTGAAAGTATGTGGCGAAACATTCTGCACAATCTTCATCACTCAACTCTTGCCCATCTTTAGTGATGCGTGTTTTATTATTTTTAGATTGTTTTTGCCTAATGAACGCCCAAAAGGATTTCGGGTCATTTTTAAAATTAAATTGTAGCCTCTCTTAATAGGCGTCAAACGTTTCTGCTAATTTAATTTTAACCATGGACCTACATCTCGAAAATTGTTTGTAATCGCTCTGTAAACCTGTTAATTTATAAATCTTATGATATCGCCATTTACGCCGGATCTCAGATATCAAATCAGCCGTGTACCAGACAGGGTAGTTATAACGGGACGAATTCGCTATCTTTGTACACTTCCCAGGTGTGCATTCAGATATGGCTTGATTTAAAATTTTATAAAAGTATGCCAACGCCGCCTCAGAATTATCTATCCTACATAATTTGTTCCAATCGATGCATTCCAATTTGTAGTACAACGTAGGAAAGTCACATTTAGCAAAGTTCCAACAAAGATGATCTGCAGAGCTATCTATACGGTGAGATGGTGGTTCGTGGCCTCCTCCGGAATCCACAGAAAGCCATCACATATTCCATATAACTTTGCACCTCCACGGTCGTAGAAGGCATGTTAAAATCACCAATTACTAATACATTATCAAATTTTACACATTCTGTACACGTACTGTACTGAACATAATTCTGTACCTCAATAAATAAATAAATAATAAATGTTTGCTAATATTGATGTTGTAAACGCCAAAGTAGTAATGTAATGGGCGTACAATCAGATCATTTTGCTCAATGTATTAGTATAGATATTAACAAAGACCATTATCGCACAAATAAATTTATCAGGAAAAGAAAAATTAGTAATCATAATGCTATTGAAAATCTTAAACATAACTTGCACAACGAGTATTTTAACTGTAATACATGTAATTTTGTTGATTTCTTTGTATCTTATTTAAGAGTGTTAAATGAGACCATGCCTATCAAAACCATTAGCCTAAGTTCGAGGAGGTCATTTAATAATTGGGCAACAGTAGGGCTTAAAATCTCACAAAATAATATGAAGCATCTTTACTACCATCTGTCCGTAACGAACGATGAAAGTGTAAGATCTTATATTAGACGATATAGTAAAAAATTTAAAGAGTGTTGTTTACAAGCTAAAAAAATTGACATTCGTGATAAAATTTTACGCGCAAAAAACCCTATAAAAGCTACTTGGGACATTATAAAACTCGAAGCTGGGAAAAATAAAAAATGTAATAATGACATAGAAGTAATCAAAGACCTTGATAATAATCTTTTGACATCTCCATCTGACATTGCAAATTATTTTAATGACTTCTTCGCTCAAATTGCTACGACTTTGACTAGAGATCTCATGGATTCAGAATATGAATCCATGAAATTTGTCAATAAATTTAAAGTGCCGAACGAAAGTAATTTTGTGCTCAGTGAAATAACTCCAATTAAATAAAACGATAAAAATAATTGACCAGTTAAAATCCAAAAATTCGTGTGACCTCTGGGACATATCATCTTCTTTGTTAAAAATCATAAAGTATGAAATAGCTACACCTTTGACAATCGCTATAAATCATTGTATAAACCGAGGTTATTTTCCTGACATGCTAAAAATAGCTAAAGTAATTCCTCTTTATAAGAAGGGCTCCCGTTGTGATGCTAATAACTATAGGTCCATATCCCTGTTACCTGTATTTAGTAAAATTTTCGAGAAATACATTACAAATGAGCTATACTTATTTATAGAGAAACATAACATATTGAATAATTTTAATAGACAGTTTGGGTTTCAGCGAAAAAAAAGCACCAATCGTGCAATAGCATCCTTAATCGAGAGTATATTACTCGATTTGGACAAATCTAAAAGTACATACGGGTTGTTTTGCGATTTGTCAAAAGCTTTTGACTGTGTCTGTCATAAGATTCTCTTAAGAAAGCTAGAGCATTATGGTGTACGAGAAAAGGAACTGTCGATATTAGCATCGTATCTGTCAAGACGAAAGCAAATTTTGGAATATAATGGTCTAAAATCAGAGTCAAACAGCGTAACGCTGGGAGTACCACAGGGATCCATCCTAGGTCCACTTTTATTTATAATATACATTAATGACATTGTAGTTTGCCTCGAGAGAGAAAGTGACATGGTCCTCTTTGCGGACGACACGACTATAATTGTAAGCGATAAGAGTAAGGAAAATGTGTGTGTGAAATTGAACAATCTAATATGTAACATCAAAGCATGGTTTAATGCCAATAATCTCCTACTGAATGTAGATAAGACAAATATAGTAAAATTCTTTCTAGGCTGTGATAAATCAAATGACATTATTAAAAGTATTATTGATAAGCACTTTTTGAATACCCTTGACAGTATAAATTTTTTAGGTATAAATATTGACTCAAAATTAACGTGGACTAAACATATTGACACCCTAGTTGGCAGACTTAAATCGGCGGTCTTTGCAATCAAAACAATTAGACAACTTAGTGATGTTAAGGCTTCAAAAATAGTTTATCATGCGTATTTCCACTCCGTCATGACCTATGGTATAATAGCATGGGGAAATGCCTCCCAATCTAAAGAGTTTTTTTATTGCAAAAACGTGCAATACGCGCGATTTTGCAAATGAAAAACATAGAATCTTGTAAGGAAAAATTTAAAGAATTAGGAATTATGACAATGACAGGCGAATATATTTATCAAAATCTAATGTATGTAAAATTGAACATTGGTAAATTTAATATAACTGGAGATTCCCATGGTTATATTACCAGAACTAGAAATATGCCATTGCTATACCTACTCATAGGCTTGCAAGAGTGGGTAAAAGCTTTTTATGTGTAGGTGTTAAACTATATAATAAACTAGAAAATGAAATTAGGAATTCAGAAAATATAAACAATTTTAGCATAGCAATAAAAAAAATGTTAATAGAAAAATCTTATTATACACTCGACGAAGCTTTTGCTGATAATCTCACTGTTATATCCAGCACCTAATGATTGTATATTCATGTACTCTGCTTGTACAAAATATCTTATTTAATAATAAGTTAATGTACCAATTTGTCACTTATATGTATAAACTGACTTTTCCAAGTGTACAAATGTATCTTTATGGAATAAATAAATACAAATACAAATACAGATGTGGTCTGGTCCGCTTGCGAGCTAGGTTGGTTCAGACAGATGTAGTCTGGTTCAGACAGATGTGGTCTGGTCCGCTTGCGAGCTAGGTTGGTTCAGACAGATGTAGTCTGGTTCAGACAGATGTGGTCTGGTCCGCTTGCGAGCTAGGTTGGTTCAGACAGATGTAGTCTGGTTCAGACAGATATGGTCTGGTCCGCTTGCGAGCTAGGTTGTTTCAGACAGATGTAGTCTGGTTCAGACAGATGTGGTCTGGTCCGCTTGCGAGCTAGGTTGGTTCAGACAGATGTAGTCTGGTTCAGACAGATATGGTCTGGTCCGCTTGCGAGCTAGGTTGGTTCAGACAGATGTAGTCTGGTTCAGACAGATGTGGTCTGGTCCGCTTGCGAGCTAGGTTGGTTCAGACAGATGTAGTCTGGTTCAGACAGATGTGGTCTGGTCCGCTTGCGAGCTAGGTTGGTTCAGACAGATGTAGTCTGGTTCAGACAGATGTGGTCTTATCCGCTTGCGAGCTAGGTTGGTTCAGACAGATGTAGTCGGGTAGTTATCTCCTGAGCGAGCGCTTTGTCGGCGTGTGGTCGGCGTGGTCGCGCGGCGCGGGCGTGGCGGAGTCCCGCGCCGTGTGCCGCGCCAAGCGCAGGCTGGCCGCGTGCATGGAGGAGCGCCGTCGGCCCGAGGCTCCTCGCCGCGCTGACAAACTCCGACCGCGTTCCTCCTGCTCCGAGTCCGCCTCCGCCTCCGCCTCAGCCTCCGCCGATGAGCGGCTGCCCGAGGAGGAGCTCAGCGGGTCCTGCAACACGGACGGAGGACTGTGAGTATGCGGTCGCGGGGCGCTATGGGGGGAGGGGGGAGACTCACGTGCAGAGGCTTCACGGAGTGCTCGAACAGGAACACGTATCGGAGGTCGGCGGCGAGGCGGCGGCACAGCGGCTCGCGGGCGGCGCGCGCGCGGCGCACCGACCCCAGAGCGAGGTCCGCCGCCGACAGCAGCAGCCCCAGCGCGCAGCCCACGCACAGCACTAGGAACAGCCCGCGGAAGTTCGCCATCTCCAGCCCCTGGCTCGTGTACTCCTCCGTGGCCTGCGACAGAGAGAGGCACGGTCACGGGCAGGGGGCAGCACGCGCGCTGCTCTGTGCGGCACGTACCTTGCAGGCGCCGCCGCCGTGCCGCTCGTTCCACCAGCTGTTCTTCATGTCGCGCAGCACGCCCGCCTCCTGCAGGTTCAGGAGTGCCAGGTTGAGCGCCTGCCGGTACGGGCTGTCTGCAAGGCACACACAGCTCAGCACACAGACTCGAGGTACGTCGTGCGTGCCACTCTGTCGCTACTCACCCTTTCTCATCGCGATCCCGTAACCCTTGCTGTCCAGCAGCGGCCCCACCTGCGCACACGCATCGACACGCTATCATTTACAATATCTCAGAACTTGCATAGAGCTGCTCCATCTCGTACTCTATGCACGTGGACTCGGACAGGTCCGTGCGCAGAGTGCGAGTACTGTTATCAGTTTCTCGTCAAGTAAACCTACGTGTACATTACATAAATGAGTAATTCTAACTATCGACTAAGACTAAGGTTCGTCTTTGTGGAATTACAAATTGTTTATAGTCATTTTCTAGGAATTCGCTTACAGAGTATATGGTTTAATGCAGGGACGAGGGAAATTTCCACGTCCCTGGTTTTGTATCAAAAGAAGTTTCACATTATTTAACAAGATCCGCCAAGTGCGAGTGTAACTCGCGCGCCGAGGGTTTCAAACATTTGCCAATTATTTGGACAATCAATTTTCCGTCTTTTTTCGAATGGCAATATTATGAAAAGTACGAAACCTACAGCAATTTCGAAAACTGTTTTAAAATTTACAAAACAATGCCTTTCATTTGATAAATCAATAGGTAGATAGCCCCCTTTCGATAAAAAATATCCCCCTTTTCTACCATTCTCAATGTTTTTTTTTTAAACATGGTAATTTTTACAGACTTCTCTATATTTTCCTGTAAGATATAGATCCCTATCTACAAACGCCTAATACATTGTACATGGATCGGTCATCAATCTTCGGAGATAGGAGGGGGGGAGAATGGTAAATTTTTCAACTTTTTTCGAAATATTTTAAAAAGTATGAAACTTACAGAAATTTCAAAAAGTGTTTTAAAAAGGCCAAAACGATACCTTTGATTTGATATGCCACTTGGGTAGGTACCCCCTATTGAAAAAAAAATCCCCCTTTTTGACCATTTTCAAAAACTATTGTTGACGCCGAACTGTTTCCGAACGGATCAACCTTTCTGTTTTAGAACGAATATTCTACGACCAATAGAGACGCACGAGTACTGCACCAATAAGCGCACCGAAGCGCTAGCGGCGCGCCTATCAGAAGGTCTGTTCATCACGCCATGTTTTCACTCAGCCAATAGAACACCGCAGTCAGGGCGCGACATCGATGAGAACCAATCACAAGGGCTAATTATCACGTCAAATTTGAACTCTCAACGACCAGCCACGCACGCGGAGAATGACAAGAAAAAGATTGAAACAGAAACCCGACCGCCATAATTATTGCGCTAACACAACTTCTTCGTTACATTGATTGTCTAAATTCTAAACTACCAAAAGCCATGTAATTTATTGGAAACTATTATAATTACACCCAATTCAAGCAAATCCAATCTTTTAATTGAAGTTTTGTTCACTAAAACCGAACAACTATTATTATTACAGACTTCTCTATATTTTTCCTGTAAAATATAGATCGATATCTACAAACGCCTAATACATTGTACGTGGATCGGTCTGCAATCTTCGGAGATAGGGGGGGGAATGGTAAACTTTTCGTCTTTTTTTGAAATATTTCAAAAAGTATGAAACTTACAGAAATTTCAAAAAGTGTTTTGAAATTGTCAAAACGATACCTTTCATTTGATACCCATTTGCCTTCCTAGGTCTCTTTTGAAATTTCAACATCAAAATTTGTACTGAAATTATTCATTTTCATTTATTTATATATTTTTTTCTTGAAATCAGTAATGGCGCACGAAATGTATCATTATTTCAAATTTCAAGTTAATAGCTGCAGTAGTTACTGAGATATTCAAGAAAGAGCGGGGACGGACAGAGCGAGACCATAATAAGGGTTTCAAAACCGATCTTCGAAACCCTAAAAATGACTTTTTACAGGTTATGGTTCTAATACACAATGGAAGTTTGTTGAAAAGTTTAGGTCCAATTACTTGCGGTTGTTTTATAGACATGTTTCTGAGTGTATGAGAAGTTGATTGTAAACACATTTGGTGCCTGTTACTGTATTTGTTTTGGCTTCCCATTAAATTAAATTGTGACATGTTTTGTATGACAAATTTTAATATCTCATAGATGTACAATGATGCAGAGGTTAGTATGTTTAGAGTTTTGAAATGTTCTACAAGAATCTTTAAATTTGCCGTTAACTAGTTCCCTAATTGCACGTTTCTGCATCTTTAAGACTCTTTCACATTCGGTAGAGTTTCCCCATAATATAATGCCATAACTAATTATAGAGTGTATGTATGACTGGTAAATGTCTTTGAGATTTAATTGGGATGTCATAGGACGCAGTTGTTTTAGAGCATTAATAATATGCCTTTAGCCATTTTTGTACAGGTAGAGTCAATATGATTTTTGTACAGGTAGAGTCAATATGATTTTTGTACAGGTAGAGTCAATATGATTTTTGTACAGGTAGAGACAATATGATTTTTCCAAGTTAGGGCCGGATCTAGCTCGAAACCTAGCAGTTTTGTCAATTGAGTACCTCCTACATATTAATCTCCCACTTTTCAAGGGGATATTTAATGATGGTCGTTTAGCAGACACTGCATTAAAGAATATTTAATGATGGTCGTTTAGCAGACACTGCATTAAAGAATATTTAATGATGGTCGTTTAGCAGACACTGCATTAAAGAATATTTAGTGATGGTCGTTTAGCAGACACTGCATTAAAGAATATTTAATGATGGTCGTTTAGCAGACACTGCATTAAAGAATATTTAGTGATGGTCGTTTAGCAGACACTGCATTAAAGAATATTTAGTGATGGTCGTTTAGCAGACACTGCATTAAAGAATATTTAGTGATGGTCGTTTAGCAGACACTGCATTAAAGAATATTTAATGATGGTCGTTTAGCAGACACTGCATTAAAGAATATTTAATGATGGTCGTTTAGCAGACACTGCATTAAAGAATATTTAGTGATGGTCGTTTAGCAGACACTGCATTAAAGAATATTTAATGATGGTCGTTTAGCAGACACTGCATTAAAGAATATTTAATGATGGTCGTTTAGCAGACACTGCATTAAAGAATATTTAGTGATGGTCGTTTAGCAGACACTGCATTAAAGAATATTTAGTGATGGTCGTTTAGCAGACACTGAATTAAAGAATATTTAGTGATGGTCGTTTAGCAGACACTGCATTAAAGAATATTTAGTGATGGTCGTTTAGCAGACACTGCATTAAAGAATATTTAGTGATGGTCGTTTAGCAGACACTGCATTAAAGAATATTTAATGATGGTCGTTTAGCAGACACTGCATTAAAGAATATTTAGTGATGGTCGTTTAGCAGACACTGCATTAAAGAATATTTAGTGATGGTCGTTTAGCAGACACTGCATTAAAGAATATTTAGTGATGGTCGTTTAGCAGACACTGCATTAAAGAATATTTAATGATGGTCGTTTAGCAGACACTGCATTAAAGAATATTTAGTGATGGTCGTTTAGCAGACACTGCATTAAAGAATATTTAATGATGGTCGTTTAGCAGACACTGCATTAAAGAATATTTAGTGATGGTCGTTTAGCAGACACTGCATTAAAGAATATTTAGTGATGGTCGTTTAACAGACACTGCATTAAAGAATATTTAGTGATGGTCGTTTAGCAGACACTGCATTAAAGAATATTTAATGATGGTCGTTTAGCAGACACTGCATTAAAGAATATTTAATGATGGTCGTTTAGCAGACACTGCATTAAAGAATATTTAATGATGGTCGTTTAGCAGACACTGCATTAAAGATCATAACACTAGTTTTGTCCTCGTTTAACATAAGTCCATTCATTGCGAACCAATTTCCCAAAACATTAATTGTGTCACCAAATAGTAGTCTATAGTCCGTCCATAGTATCAGACTATGGTCGTATCAGAGAGTGTGTGTGCACTCGCCTTGGTGAGCTGACAGTTCCGCTCCATCTCGTACTCTATGGACGTGGACTCGGACAGGTATGCGTACAGCGACGTGTTGGACAGCACCCTGCAATACACAATTACCTTATTGACCACTCGTCTCTGTTCGTAGATACAAGTAGAGTAGTACTAATACATTGAGCGAGCGAGCGAAACGTCCCGCTCTGCTTCAAGTGTGACAGAGTAAGCTTCCCTCCGCGGCCGCGCTCCGGTGAGTTAGCACTCGGCGACGTCGCGCGTCGGCAAGGCAGATCCTCTCCGCTACAGATGTGGTCGTGCTCAGGCCGCTCTGCGCGAAGCGGTCGTGCTGGTGGCTAATATCTGCTTGTCTTAGCGCAACGCGCGACGAGCGCAACTCCGCTCCTGCACGTGCTGTAAGCAGCTCACATTTGTTACACAAGAGGCTCTGTCTGTCACCAGCTACAGCACTGGCAGGGACTGATGGAGCACCTGGCTTGATAATCTTAATTCATCAATAAGAACAATTTCCTCAGCTTTTTGTTTACTTGTGATAAATTAATAAATAATGTACTTACTAAATCAGAACAAACTAACTGCGTCTTAAAGAATTGAGAACTTCACCATTCTGTAGGGAATTTAGCTTTCACCTGCCGGCTAGCATGCCTTCTTCAGATATCTGCCCCTCCCTAAACAACGGTCAGTAATCATATTGCCCGCTCAGTCCTAGGCGTTACTACGGAGCGCGTGGCGCGTCGCGCGGGCGGCGCTACTACGGAGCGCGTGGCGCGTCGCGCGGGCGGCGCTACTACGGAGCGCGTGGCGCGTCGCGCGGGCGGCGCTACTACGGAGCGCGTGGCGCGTCGCGCGGGCGGCGCTACTACGGAGCGCGTGGCGCGTCGCGCGGGCGGCGCTACTACGGAGCGCGTGGCGCGTCGCGCGGGCGGCGCTACTACGGAGCGCGTGGCGCGTCGCGCGGGCGGCGCTACTACGGAGCGCGTGGCGCGTCGCGCGGGCGGCGCTACTACGGAGCGCGTGGCGCGTCGCGCGGGCGGCGCACAGTGGTACGGTTTGAGAGCTGCCCTTTCATAGGATTTTATTTTTTTAAATATTTTTTTTTGCTTAATTCAAGGGTCAAATATGATTGAAATTGACATAAAACCGAATAATATAATAGTTCTACCCTGTTCTACTGCTAAAAAAACATAAAAAGTGAACTTGATCATTTTCGAAGTATGAAAACGAAAATATCTTTCAAACTATCTCACTACTGTTCATACCTGTCTAAAACATACGGTTTCGATAATTATACTACTACTACCTACCTACTTAGTTTAAAAAGTATACTGCATTACTTATTCCGTTAACAAACAAGTACTTTACATCGGTTTTACGGCTACCTGACTACCTGACTACCTGACTACCTGACTACCTGACTACCTGACTACCTGACCCATAATTCATATACCTGATGATCATTGTTTAATCATTATCAAGGTTCTCAAGTAGTCACCAGGTTACCTGGTACCTAGTTATTGGTAATGAGGTTTGGTTGATAATATTTATTAGCACAAAAATGTTATAGGTTTCAAAAATATAGAGCTCCTTATTGATTGTGGGTAACTGGGGGAGTTATTGTGTGTGCGGCTGTGCGGCGGTACTCTGCAGCTGCAGAGGGGCTACATTAGATTACAGAGACTCACTTCTGGATGCCGACGTCATTGTTAACCGGCATCTCCTTCTTGTGCTTCTTCATGTGTTCGAACATCCGCTTGTACAGGGGACTCTGCGACTGCTGTGGATCAATTTCACATGTCACTCTATTATTTATTGATCTTGAAGTAATGAAATGAAATTTTAGTAAGGTGAATTGGGGTTATTTCGAATTTGGTTATATTCCGAACAACCAAAAAATCTACCAAACGCAATAATATTTTTATACTGGCAACATTTACTTAGACGCCATATTGATTTGGCTATCGGTCTCCAGTTGACGCTTGTCGCTAGCGGCGTTCAGGCAAGTGCAGTGACAGT
This sequence comes from Eupithecia vulgata, assembly GCA_946478455.1. NCBI lineage: Eukaryota > Metazoa > Arthropoda > Insecta > Lepidoptera > Geometridae > Eupithecia > Eupithecia vulgata. The sequence goes on along the minus strand of OX297869.1, from coordinate 73,572 downwards.
TTTAGTGGCAAAGGACGATTTCGCGCCATTTTTATAAAATCGTAATAACCCCAACTTGGATTGTGTCTAAAGAAGGTAAGTTAATGAACTGAGTGTTTGTTTTTATGGTAAATTGACGTTTTTTAAGGACAATTCAATGGGCCACGGTCTTCTATCTCTAAATTTAAGTTTTGTTCGGAATCAACCCGATGGGGATATTCCGACATGTTTGGTGTTCGGAATAAACCCACTTTTTTTCTTATAGTAAATTGCAGAGGTTCTCAACCTTTCAATGTAGTATTAAAAAGTTCAAAGTAGTATTAAAAATTCTAATCCATCGATGATAAGTGATAACTCAAATATTACTTAGGTACTTTAAGGGCGATTCCATGCGGGACACTTCCCGCACGGAATAGCACTTTCTTATGTTTCTGTCCTTTTCTGTGGCTCAGAACCGTCATTTGCTACAGTGAAAATTGTATTAAGTACTTAGCTTACCCTATTTTAATTTTTCAGGCCGAACATGCCCCGTACGTACGTTCGTTTGAAAACAAAACCATACACGCCAGAAGACTTAGCTGAGGCGTTACAAAAAATAAAAAATGGAGAACTTACCATAACCACTGCAGCAGAACAATACTCCATTCCAAAAGCGACTCTAAGCGATAATCTGCATTCTAAGTATTCCAGGCCAACTGCAGGTAGACCAACAATCTTTTCATTGGAAGAAGAAGAACGTTTAGCAGATGCTATTAGAGTAATGGAAAAATGGGGATTTGGAGTGTCCAGACAAGAAATTTTGGAAATTGTCGCTGAATACGTAAAGGAAAATCAGATTAAAACGCCATTTAAAAATAACACGCCTGGTCCTGATTGGTTCATCAACTTTCGCAAACGTCACCGCCTCTCTGTAAAGAAAGCACAGCCCGTGGAATACGTGCGTAAAAAAATGACGGATCCATTTTTCATCTTCGAGTACTTTGAGTTGCTAGAACAGACATTGACAGAGTTGGATCTTATTGACAAACCTCAAAAGATCTGGAATCTTGATGAAACGTCTCTGTGCCTGGACCCTACTAGAACAAAAGTAGTTGGCGCCATCAACAAACCCTGCGCAAGAACCACTTACGGTTCTGGCAAGGAAAATATAACAGTATTGGCAGGTGCAAATGCTGCAGGCAAGAAATTACCGCCTTTAGTTATATTTAAAGGAACATATGTTTGGGATCAGTGGATGGCTGAAACAGATGATTACGACTTTGAGTTATCGTATGCTGCAAGTCCTAAGGGGTGGATGCAGACCGATATATTCTATAATTACATAAAGAGGATTCTCATTCCAAGTCTAGGTCAGGAGAGACCAGTCTTGTTAGTGTATGACGGCCATTCCACCCACGTCGATGTTAAAGTTATAGAATTGGCAATTGAAAATGATATAACCATTCTCAAACTCCCCCCACACACATCTCATTTGCTTCAACCGCTTGATATAGCAGTTTTCAAATCCTTCAAGAGCAAGTGGGATGCCAAACTAGTCGACTGGCAGCGTCGAAACACGGGCACTAAAATGGCAAAAAAGATATTCTCGAAAACACTTGCTGATACATGGCAAGAAACCAAACCCGACATAATTAAAAATGGGTTTAAAAAAGCTGGAATTTGTCCATTTGATGCCAATGTTATACCTGTGGAGAAGTACGATCCAAATGCCTATAGAAGGTACCAGATAATAAGAAAAGAGCGTTTGGCCCAAAGTCAACAAAACGCAAGTAGTCCCGAATCATTGAAAAAAATATGTATCGATTATTTTAATCAACAGAATATCATACCTCACGAAACACTTCAAAAACAGTGCCCATCGGACCAACAGGACGAAACTCTTGAAAAACCAAAGTCTATTCCAACTGGAAATTTAACCTTACTATCTGAAATTTCAAAATCTGATAGCCAGATGACGGCTTTTTTAGCTAAAGATTCAAATTCTTTGCCAACATGTTTAAAAAAAGGTCGTTCTGACCAACGAAACAACGTTACAGATAAACCTCCTAAATTCACATCTAACATTGTCATCAAAGAACCTTCAGTTGCTTTCAATGCAGCGCCAGGACCACACTTTTCACCAGCATCTCCAAAAATTTTCACATTTGAAGAAGCTTTTCTGAAAAAGATACAACAGGACAAGAAAAACAATGATACTGTGGTGAAAAAAAACGTATCTCAAAAGGTGCCGAGGTTATAACCAAGTCTATGAGTAAGAAAGAAGAATCTAAAGACGAAGATAAAGTAACTAAGAAAAGTATGAAGAAGCAAAATAACAAGGATAGTCAGAGCAAAAATTCTAAAGCAAAAATCGGACAAACAGTGGATAAAAATCGACCGAGCACCTCAGGCCTTCAAAAGAGAACGAAGCGAAAGCGAGTTCCTTCAATGGACTCCACAACAAGTATATCGGATTTAATGAGCCTGTATAGTGACTCAGAAAATCTTGATTTGGATGACTTGGAAGATTTTTATTTTAAAGAAGATTTTACCTTACCAAATCTAGACAGTAAACTAAGAAAGGAAGAATTACATAACATCAGTATAAAGGGAAAAGGTAAAGGCAAAAAAAGTATTAAAGAAAAACATACCAAGGAAAATGAAAATGAAAGTGACAGCTCTATGAGTAAACAATCTGGAAGTTACGAAAAAGACTTGACCAATGCCAAAAAAATAAAAAAGGAAAAAGGCGAACGATATCAAGAAAGCGAAACCAAAGAAGACACACGTGATAACAACGAAAATGACTACAAAGATGAAAGGAATGACATTTTTAATATAAACGATACGGTTCTAGTCAGATATTTTATGAAAAACAAATGGGTCTACTATATAGGCTTTATTGAAAATATTGACCAGCTGGATGCAGAAACTTACTACACTATTAATTTCTTAAAAATTGTAAAGAAACCATTCCTAGTATTTGTAACACCAAAAACGAGAGATTGCGACGTAATTCCGAAAGCATCAATAGTGAAGATAGTTAAAATTGAATGGAAAAATGAGAATAAAAAAGAATATTGCTTGTGTGATGACGTTGACGCTGTGTATTTTGAAGACTTGGAAGAATCTAAAGTATTGAACGAAGATTTTACTTTACAAAATCTAGATAATAAACAAAGAAACGAAGAATCTCATAATATCAGTATAAGAAAGGCTAAAGGTAAAGGAAAAAAAAGTAGTAAAGACAAAGAAAACCAAAACAAAGAAGAAGAAAATGAAAGTGACAGCTTTATGAGAAAACCATCTGGAACTGATGTAAAATACTTGAACCGTTCAAAAAAAATAAAAAAGGAAAACGGTGAACGATATCAAGAAAGCGAAACCAAAGACGACACACGTGATAACAACGAAAATGATTACAAAGATGAAAGGAATGACATTTTTAATATAAACGATACGGTTCTAGTCTAGTCGGTAGTAGTAGTAGTAGTAGTAGTATTTTATGAAAAACAAATGGGTCTACTATATAGGCTTTATTGAAAAAATCCACCAGTTGGAAGAAGAAACTAGCTTTACTATTGATTTCTTAAAAACTGTAAAGAAACCATTCCTGATATTTGTACCACCAAAAAGGAAAGACATTGACGTAGTTCCGGAGGCATCAATAGTAAAGACAATTAAAATTCAATTAAATAATGATAATAAAAAAGAATATTGCTTGTGTGATGACGTTGACGCTGTGTATTTTTAGAGCTTAAATAATTTCACATTTGTTTTCACTAGTTCAATTAAATGGTTCGATTGTAAAACTAGTAGTTTTTTTCATGAACTACTGGCAATTGTTTGTTCTCACTAGATCGTTTTAGTATTTTGATCGTCGAATAGTTAAATGTTTTTTTTTTCAATTGTTTTACATTCGAACATAATATTATTATTAATCGATTGAGAAACAAAAAACACTAAATTAAATTTAAAAGCCACTTGTTTCGTTACTTTTGGATATTTTTTAACTTTTTGTTGTTTCTTGATTTGTTATAAGAATTTCGACAGTAAAACAAATAAAAAATAAAAAATTTACTATTCAAAGAGAACTAGAACAAACTATTTTAACTGGATCGACAGTCGAATAAATGAGAAAAAAATCAGTTGTTCAACGATCGAACTGATCAATTGAACTAGTGACAAATAATTATCTAATTAATGTTTCTTGATAATTGTTGTATGATTAAGTTCAGGCATAAGTTATAATAAGTGTATGCTTTATCCAGAAGAGAGGTTGTGTTAATTTGTTATTCTTGTTTAAGATTATTTATATGTTAAAGTTTATTTGTTCCCTAAGTACAATACCTACTGTTACTTTTATGGATAAAGTTCCTAATGCAAAGGCTAAGTGATTAGTTAGTATTAGTATTAACATACATATTTTTTATAATTATTGAAAGTAATTGTATCTAACTGTTGCTTATTTGGTTGTGAGGTAACAATTTACCTAATTATGTTTTTGTTGATTATTTGTATGCTCTGGGTAAATTGCAATTCAATTACCTATAAGTACTTAACAATGTTTTATTATGTACCTAAACTGTTCACTATCATACAAAAGTATTAGGCTGCAGTAAGTCGAGGCAAAAAAACTTCTTTTAGTATGACAGTTACATAGATTAATCACGCCAACATATATTTCTGTATACCGTTCTTAACACTTTATAATAAGTAGGTACCTAACTTAACTATCTTGACAGACAAAAATAAAGTTTGGTATAAATTTCATGTCTTTAATTTCAAAATTTACAACACTCACCAAGTATAGCCAAAATGTTGTGAACCACTGTCACTGGATGGGGTAATTCCGAATTTCAAATGTATGAATATTCGGTTGAACTAGAAACGGCATAGGTATTATAAGTTAATATTTTTGTCACCGGAGGTTTTTTGATCGAAAAAGAAATATGCACTTTAAATACTAGATCTTAAAACACACTTTTGAATGAGTTCAGAATAACCCCGACATGGTTCGGAATATCCCCAAGAGAAGAAACAAAAAAGTGCATATTTAAAAAAAGTATAATTCATTAACTAAAATACATATCATGAACCTATAAATGTACTCTAATAGATAATTTAATTGAGTAGACAAAGGTTAAAACTGTTTTAATAAAATAATAACCAATCTTTTACAAATAAATGAAAACTAACACTATCTATCAACTCAAAGAAAATCGTATCGGAATAGCCCCAATGCACCTTACCTAAATACATACACGAGACCGAGGTGATCAGGTACCTACTTACCTCGAAGAATGTGTAAGTGGACCCGTTGGCCTTGGCGCCGTAGTCGATGCCGAGGTGGTTGTCGGCGAGCTCGGTGACGTCGTGGATGAGGTCCGTGGGGCTCTTCTTGGCCAGCAGCGTCGCCAGGTTGGCTGTGTACGACGATGTGATCACCAGTGCGAACACCCACCACGCGCTTGCCACCGCGCGCGTGCCGTACGCCCTACAACACGACACGACGGTCAGCACGCGGACAGCATGCGCGCGGCCAGTACACAGCACGCAAGCACTCACACCGGCGCTATCTCCGAGCCCTGCAGGAGCACGGCGCCCAGGTTGAACCAGAGCGCGTTGCTAAGAGTGAACTGGTTCTCCAGCGAGGGCGGCTCCTCGATGCATGGGTAGGGGTTTTGCCACTCCTCGTGACACAGTCGCCCCACCACGTACAGCACCAGCGACGAGCCCACGTACGCCAGCCCCAGGCACAGCCACACCTGCAAGGGGGCCACCATGAGCTACAGTAAGCACAGTACGGTGCGGCGCAGCGGCAGCCAGCAGCCGCAGGGAGAGACTCACCCCGTTCGAGAAGGGCAGCAAGAAGGCGAACAGCTGCGGCTTGGGCGGCTCCGGCTTGCGGAATAGGATGCTTATGCCGAGGTTCATGAAGGGCGTCGTGAAGTCCACCGCCTGCTCACGCTCCGCCGTGATCGTCAGGTCCGTGATGGCGAACTCCACGCTCTGCAACCGGACGGAAGAGGGAGGTGAGCGTGACTGGGGGCCTGTACTATGGTTCCGCGTGCAGCGTGCTGGAGGTCGAGGACGTGTGTAGCGAGGGAGGTGGTACGGGCCTGTACTATGGTTCCGCGTGCAGCGTGCTGGAGGTCGAGGACGTGTGTAGCGAGGGAGGTGGTACGGGCCTGTACTATGGTTCCGCGTGCAGCGTGCTGGAGGTCGAGGACGTGTGTAGCGAGGGAGGTGGTACGGGCCTGTACTATGGTTCCGCGTGCAGCGTGCTGGAGGTCGAGGACGTGTGTAGCGAAGGAGGTGGTACGGGCCTGTACTATGGTTCCGCGTGCAGCGTGCTGGAGGTCGAGGACGTGTGTAGCGAGGGAGGTGGTACGGGCCTGTACTATGGTTCCGCGTGCAGCGTGCTGGAGGTCGAGGACGTGTGTAGCGAAGGAGGTGGTACGGGCCTGTACTATGGTTCCGCGTGCAGCGTGCTGGAGGTCGAGGACGTGTGTAGCGAGGGAGGTGGTACGGGCCTGTACTATGGTTCCGCGTGCAGCGTGCTGGAGGTCGAGGACGTGTGTAGCGAAGGAGGTGGTACGGGCCTGTACTATGGTTCCGCGTGCAGCGTGCTGGAGGTCGAGGACGTGTGTAGCGAGGGAGGTGGTACGGGCCTGTACTATGGTTCCGCGTGCAGCGTGCTGGAGGTCGAGGACGTGTGTAGCGAGGGAGGTGGTACGGGCCTGTACTATGGTAAGTTTTTCGGGATAAATATTTATTCCTCGGGAATGAAACTTTTAAAATGACAGCTTCGGGTTCATTCTCCATACAATAGCAAAAGAATTAACAACAAAATCGGACTACGACTATGTAAAGAGTTATGCGTGGTCATAAATAAAAAAATATACATACGCGTCGACTTGAGAACCTCCTTTGTTTTTCGTCGGTTGAAAATAAGAGGTTCCATAGTGGCGATTTTTGGGAGGCCTAGGTATATGCTGTAGACTTCATCAAGATAAAACATGATGATGATGATGATGATGAAGTTTTAGTATTTAAATTTTTGACAACCCTAACGTGTTTGGGGTTTTGGGGAAGTTGCCATCGGACACACTCTATTTTCATTACTTTGCGGATATTTCAATAAAATGAAGGAATAGCAATACCTGGCATCTACAGACATGGTCCTAGATATTTTCTGCGTAAACTATCAAAATTGCATTAGTGCAGTTTTGATAGTTTACGCAGAAAATATCTAGGACCATGTCTGTAGATGGTCTCAGGTTAGCCTGAGACCTGCAGATTCTGCTCTGCGACCACAATTTGGCAAGAAAAAAAGAACTTTATATCTTCTACAAAAGGGGGTTTGAAGATTTTTGTATGGAGGGTGGCCCTAAAATTTGTTCATTTTTCAAAATCGCCGCACACAATGAAAGTTATGTATTTGGATAGAAGACACCAAAACAAATTCAAAATGTTCTCTAACATAATGCCATAAAGCGTCAGGTTTCCGAGATATTCACATGTAAAGAAAAAAAAATATTTATTTTCATCTGTGAATATCTCAGAAACCTGACACTTTAGGACGTTATACTATGGAACATTTTTTATTTGTTTTGGTGTCTTCTATCCAAATATGTAACTTTCATTGTGCGCGGCTGTAGTGCTCGCAGGCCGATGGTAAGTAAGAGGCCAACACAGCCTATAAGTAGGTAGATGTTCACAGGCTCGACAACAGGTGGTATGTACAAGCGGCACGTCTACACTCGCCCTCGGCTCCCCGTAACTCTGCCCGTGCCGCCTTACCTACTCGCTTGCCCGAGACTGTGTATGTATTAGGTTACGTCTAACACACAAACACTACATCTCTATCTAATCAAATTACTTTATTAGAAAGCAAGTAGGTACAATAATTATTTTGGTATATATACAATAGTCGTAGAATTAAGTATTTAAATCACTTTGATCTTCCTGCTGATCCAGATTTTCATTTCTTTCCATAGCTTTCCACTCTCCTTCCACTTTCTTAAGGTGTATGACATTTCTTCTTACTCTTTGCCCTGTTTCTTCATTCCTTAACGTGACGTCACCACCGTGGGATTTTTCTACAACATGTGGAGTAGGGTTGAAGTTAGCGGTGAGTTTGTTACCCTTTTCCATCTCTTTGACATACACTTTGTCCCCGTCAATCAAAGTATTTTCTTGGGCTCTCCTCTTCCTATCTCCATATTCTTTTCCTTTCTCCTTTTCCTGCTTATCTTTGTCTCTTACCTCAGAGTCATCTTCTTGATTGCTTCCGTCTAAATCCTGTATTGTTGGAATTTTATCCCTGTTTTGTCTTTTAAAGAAAAGTTCTGCTGGTGTTTTCCCTGTAACGGAGTGCGGCGTCGAGTTGTACATCATTAAATATTCCCACAGACTCTCTTTTAAATCTTTTTTTTCTAATTGGCTTATTTTAAGCCGTTTTAGTATGTCCCGATTTTGTCTCTCTACTTCGCCGTTTTGCTGTGGCCAGTATGGTACAGAGTTAAAAAGAGTTATATTGCATTCTTGACAAAAGGTTTTGAACTCTTCGCTTATAAACTGCCGTCCATTATCTGCCGTGATTGAAATAGGGTAGCCTAGTCGGCTGAAAATTTCTTTGAGTATTTTTATTATTTGCGCACTTGTTATTAGTTTTGTGATTTTGACTTCTTTATATCGACTATAGTAGTCGACTATTACCAGTAGGTATTCGTGGTTCGGTAGAGGTCCTAGCAAATCCATCGCAATGTCTACCCATGGTGCAGCGGGAAGATCTCTACGTTTCATAGGCACCGGTAAATTTGGCAGTCCAACCAAGGTGCAACCTTTGCAGCTTTTTACTAATCCTTCAGCATCCTTGTCTATTCTGGGCCACCAAACTTTTGATCTCAGTCTTCCTTTAAGTGCCACGATCCCTGGGTGACCCTCGTGTGCTGCGTCCAATACCTTCTTCCTGAGAGCGCGAGGTATCACAAGTCTGTTGCCCCGTAACAATACATTGCCGTAAAAGCACAACTCATTTTCGAAAATTTTATATCCCTTGGTTAAATCATTCCACTCCTTATCCTTAACTCCTTTTTTTACACAACTAATTTCTGGATCTGTTTCTGAATGGTCAATGATGTTTTTCATAGGAATTGCATGTGGTCTTGCATTTTCAACGATTTGGTGAACGTAATCGTCTACTCTAGTGTCCTGTGGAATGTTTGTACTCTGGGGCAGGCGTGATAGTGAATCTGCCACATTGGTTTTTCCAGGTTTGTATTTTATGTGGTAACGATATGCCTGAAGTCTTAGAACCCATCTTTCTATACGTGCACATGGCTTAGATTTCGGTCCAAACAACACCTCTAATGGCTTATGGTCGGTAATCAGGTCGAATTCTTTTCCAAACAGAAAAACATTGAAGTGTTCTATCGCCCAGACTAGGGCTAAAGCTTCTTTTTCTGTCTGGCTATATCTGCGCTCACACTCTGTTAACGTTCTATTTCCATACGCAATAATCCGAGGTCCTTTTTCATCAATCTGTACCAGTACAGCTCCTAAACCCACAGGACTTGCGTCTGCAATTACTTGAGTTTTGTCTTTCACATCATAGTAACCTAAAGTGTGTATTTTTGTGAGTGCTTCTTTTAACAGTTTGAATGCATTCTCTTGATCAGTGGTCCAGTATTCTGAAATACTAGAATTTTTTCCTATCTTCTTCCGTAAAAGTAGTTTTAGGGGTTCCGTGATTGTGGCAAGGTTTGGTATCCATTTGTTTATATAGTTAGCCAGTCCCAGGAAACTTTGCAGTTCTTCAATGGTTTTTGGTTCTCTAAAATCCGCTATACTCTCGATGTATTTGTTCAATGGTCTCACTCCATCTGGCTTCAACTCATGTCCTAGGAAATTTACCTGTTGAACTTTGTAGATACATTTTGCTTCATTTAGTAGAACGTTATTGTCCTCCAGTACTCCGAGAACTACTTTCAACCGGGCATCATGCTCCTTCTCACTGCTTCCAAACACCAGGATATCGTCAATAAAGTTAATGGAGCCTTCACATTGGATAAGCATTCTTTCCATTATTTTTTGGAATAACTCTGGTGCCGAAGAGATACCAAACATTAACCGTTTGTATCGGTATAATCCTTTGGAAGTTATGAAAGTAGTCACATGTCGAGAATCGGGATGTAGCTCCACTTGGTGGTACGCATTTTTAATGTCTAATTTGGTGAAATATTTGGCTTTGCGTATCTTTGGCAAAAGGTGTTCCATCGTTGGCAGCGGATGATTTTCTCTTATTATTGCTGCATTCGCCCGCCTCATATCGACACATAACCTTAATTCACCATTATCTTTTTGTATCGGTACGACTGGTGAGACCCACTTTGAAGGTTCTCGCACTTCTTCTATGATATCGCTGTCCAACAGTTCCTTAATTTTCTGTTCTATTTTCTCTACAATGGGAATCGGTATACGGCGATAAGGTTGTGACACGGGTTTTTTGGAATCGTCAATAGGAATTTCGATCAACACGTCTTTGAACTTTGGAAATACCTGATTCTCAATTTGATCAATCCCAATTCCCAGTTTCAAAACACCCAAACGTAACGCCGTATCTTTCCCTAACAAATTTCTTGATCCTCCCGTTATCACATAGATTGTTGTACGTTCAGATCGGTCGTTTGCTCTAATGTCAGTTTCGAACGAGCCCTTGACATTTAACGGTGTCTTACTTCCGTACGCTAGAAGTGTTTTTTCCGCTTTATTAACCTGATTGAAACATAAGACCTTCTGACTTTTCAATGTGTTCCATGTTTTGTCTGTTATAAGGTTGAGTTTACAGCCCGAGTCAATCAGCATATTCATCTTGATGCCTCCCACGTCACATTCGATAGTCGCATCATTATTTACGTTAAACACAAAGTCAACATCTTCACTATCTATGTGGTCTGCTTCATCTCTTTTAGCCTTCTTGTATTTTCTTCCTTCGTCTGGTTTTGTTGTTTCACTTATCTTCCGCTTCTTTGCACTCTTACAGTACTGTCGAAAATGGCCTAACTTTCCGCAAAGGTGACATTTCTTTCCCCTAGCAGGACAACTGACGTCGTATGATTCGTGTTTTGCATTTCCACACCTATAACAACCCTTCTTCTTTATTTCTTGAGATTCAAAAGTTCCAGGTTTTGCTGGTTTCGTTTTCCATCCTTTGTGTGCGATAGCATTTATCTCTGATTTTTTACTTTTACCTTCGTACTCTTCTAATTGATAACCTACAACTTCTAAAGTGTTTGCTTGAGTGATAATTTTATCAAGAGTAATGTCGTCACCTATGGTCAAAATCTTTTTCCGTAAATCCGTGGAGTAACACTTTTCCGTTATCTGATCAATCAAATGTTCATCTAGCTTATCAAATTTGCATTTATTAGCTTGTTTCCTTAGCCTGACCAGAAATTTTTCGAATTTTTCACCTTCCTCTTGTTTAATGAGACGGAAAAGGTGCCTTTCATAAACTTTACTTTGCTTAGGGGCAAAATAGTCGTCAAGTTTTTCTACGGCTATTTTGAAGACATCTATACCTTCCACAGATTCTACATTTGCTCCAGGTAGGTTGTAAAAAACCTCCTGTAGATCTTGTCCTCCTAACAGAAGTAAGGTAGCTCTTTTTTTGATTGAGCATTTTATGTCAGTCGTTTCCAGGTAAAGGTTTAGGGAACGTTTCCACTTTTCCCATCTTTGGCCTACCGAGGCACCATCGCCTTCCAGGTCTAGTTTTTCTATGGGTGGCAGCGTCGTATGGTTTGCCATGGTCTACGATTAATCTGGGGTGACCTGAAATAGAAACCAATGCCCTATGTACCGAGAACCGTTTCCAATTAAATGGGGGTGGTTAGACCAGTCTCCAGTTTTATGGAGGTATTTTATACAAATTCCCAATCAAATGGAGGTACTAAAAGTACCAGTGTTCCCAGTTAAGTGGGTACCTCAACAATTTTTCTCAATTTAATGAAGGTTCAATGCACCAATTTTCCCAGTTTAGTGGGTAGTATAATAAGCTGGAGTTATTATATCAATGTTCCCAGTTGAGTGGGTACCACTTTTTCTCAATTTAATGAAGGTATATCAATGCACCATTTTTCCCAGTTTAGTGGGTAGCATAGCATAATAAACTATAGTTATTATATCAATGTTCCCAGTTGAGTGGGTACCACTTTTTCTCAATTTAATGAAGGTATATCAATGCACCATTCTTCCCAGTTTAGTGGGTAGCATAGCATAATAAACTATAGTTATTATATCAATGTTCCCAGTTGAGTGGGTAACTGTTGCCGTAAGTTGGCAACCTATGTTTTCCTATTTATGCAATCAATAAAGTAACATAGATAATTTTATAGTATTAGGTCAGTAGGTACCTAACATCGTGCGTAGGTAGGTAGGTACTTGGTGAGCATTTCATTTTTTCTTTTACCTGGATACCTATGCATGAGCTATACCTATTCTACTTGATCTAATAATCTATTTAACTCCTGTGAATAAGGGTGTACCTACCTGCAGATGGTAGGTACTTCAAATTACTTACTGCTTTTCAGTTTATTATAGAAGTCAATGAAATAAATAGGTAACTACTTAGATAGGTACTTGTCTGTGTGCCTGCTAATTCAAATGAGAAAATAAAATCATTAATTCCTCGGATTGTCCAAGGACGTAAACACTTTAGTACCTACCAATCATCTTTTTAATTAGCAGATCTACAAAGCTAAAATACCTATGCAACCAAATACGCAACTAAGTTTTCATCAAATTAGGTACTTTTTTGACAACGACCGGGTAGGTAGGTAAGTAAATACTCGTCATGACGGCTTGCGTTTTGTCGCGCCGCCGTCAGGCGCCAGCGCCTGCGCTGCCGCCACGCGCCGCCAGTGAGTCTAGACACGGTCGAAGCTTCTACTTCCCCCCGAAATAGCAAAATACTTCGCAATCTACCTACATATTTGTTCCCAGTAAAACGTTTAGCCAATTCTATTTTATTTTTATTTGTTATTTCACTGACCTTTTATCCTGTCGCCACATGTAGTGCTCGCAGGCCGATGGTAAGTAAGAGGCCAACACAGCCTATAAGTAGGTAGATGTTCACAGGCTCGACAACAGGTGGTATGTACAAGCGGCACGTCTACACTCGCCCTCGGCTCCCCGTAACTCTGCCCGTGCCGCCTTACCTACTCGCTTGCCCGAGACTGTGTATGTATTAGGTTACGTCTAACACACAAACACTACAGCGGCGATATAATAAAACAAAGTGTTTGCCGATGTCAGGGTAAAAATCTCCAAGACCCCTTTACCTCTGGTAGACAGTGCGTTTTAATGGTAGGTATAATAAGTTACAGACATCAAGGTAGCCTATCGAAAAAAAACTAGTGCTGAAATCATTTAAACCTATCGAAGGAGGGCACGCTCACCGTGTCCGTGCGCAGGCGGCCCAGCATGCCATCCCAGGAGCCGTCGCTCAGCTTGCGTCCGTACGCGCCGTCGTCTTGTAGTAGGTAGCTACTAGGGCACGCTCACCGTGTCGGTGCGCAGGCGGCCCAGCATGCCATCCCAGGAGCCGTCGCTCAGCTTGCGTCCGTACGCGCCGTCGTCTTGTAGTAGGTAGCTACTAGGGCACGCTCACCGTGTCCGTGCGCAGGCGGCCCAGCATGCCATCCCAGGAGCCGTCGCTCAGCTTGCGTCCGTACGCGCCGTCGTCTTGTAGTAGGTAGCTACTAGGGCACGCTCACCGTGTCGGTGCGCAGGCGGCCCAGCATGCCATCCCAGGAGCCGTCGCTCAGCTTGCGTCCGTACGCGCCGTCGTCTTGTAGTAGGTAGCTACTAGGGCACGCTCACCGTGTCGGTGCGCAGGCGGCCCAGCATGCCATCCCAGGAGCCGTCGCTCAGCTTGCGTCCGTACGCGCCGTCGTCTTGTAGTAGGTAGCTACTAGGGCACGCTCACCGTGTCCGTGCGCAGGCGGCCCAGCATGCCATCCCAGGAGCCGTCGCTCAGCTTGCGTCCGTACGCGCCGTCGTCTTGTAGTAGGTAGCTACTAGGGCACGCTCACCGTGTCCGTGCGCAGGCGGCCCAGCATGCCATCCCAGGAGCCGTCGCTCAGCTTGCGTCCGTACGCGCCGTCGTCTTGTAGTAGGTAGCTACTAGGGCACGCTCACCGTGTCGGTGCGCAGGCGGCCCAGCATGCCATCCCAGGAGCCGTCGCTCAGCTTGCGTCCGTACGCGCCGTCGTCTTGTAGTAGGTAGCTACTAGGGCACGCTCACCGTGTCCGTGCGCAGGCGGCCCAGCATGCCATCCCAGGAGCCGTCGCTCAGCTTGCGTCCGTACGCGCCGTCGTCTTGTAGTAGGTAGCTACTAGGGCACGCTCACCGTGTCGGTGCGCAGGCGGCCCAGCATGCCATCCCAGGAGCCGTCGCTCAGCTTGCGTCCGTACGCGCCGTCGTCTTGTAGTAGGTAGCTACTAGGGCACGCTCACCGTGTCGGTGCGCAGGCGGCCCAGCATGCCATCCCAGGAGCCGTCGCTCAGCTTGCGTCCGTACGCGCCGTCGTCTTGTAGTAGGTAGCTACTAGGGCACGCTCACCGTGTCCGTGCGCAGGCGGCCCAGCATGCCATCCCAGGAGCCGTCGCTCAGCTTGCGTCCGTACGCGCCGTCGTCTTGTAGTAGGTAGCTACTAGGGCACGCTCACCGTGTCCGTGCGCAGGCGGCCCAGCATGCCATCCCAGGAGCCGTCGCTCAGCTTGCGTCCGTACGCGCCGTCGTCTTGTAGTAGGTAGCTACTAGGGCACGCTCACCGTGTCGGTGCGCAGGCGGCCCAGCATGCCATCCCAGGAGCCGTCGCTCAGCTTGCGTCCGTACGCGCCGTCGTCTTGTAGTAGGTAGCTACTAGGGCACGCTCACCGTGTCCGTGCGCAGGCGGCCCAGCATGCCATCCCAGGAGCCGTCGCTCAGCTTGCGTCCGTACGCGCCGTCGTCTTGTAGTAGGTAGCTACTAGGGCACGCTCACCGTGTCCGTGCGCAGGCGGCCCAGCATGCCATCCCAGGAGCCGTCGCTCAGCTTGCGTCCGTACGCGCCGTCGTCTTGTAGTAGGTAGCTACTAGGGCACGCTCACCGTGTCGGTGCGCAGGCGGCCCAGCATGCCATCCCAGGAGCCGTCGCTCAGCTTGCGTCCGTACGCGCCGTCGTCTTGTAGTAGGTAGCTACTAGGGCACGCTCACCGTGTCCGTGCGCAGGCGGCCCAGCATGCCATCCCAGGAGCCGTCGCTCAGCTTGCGTCCGTACGCGCCGTCGTCTTGTAGTAGGTAGCTACTAGGGCACGCTCACCGTGTCGGTGCGCAGGCGGCCCAGCATGCCATCCCAGGAGCCGTCGCTCAGCTTGCGTCCGTACGCGCCGTCGTCTTGTAGTAGGTAGCTACTAGGGCACGCTCACCGTGTCGGTGCGCAGGCGGCCCAGCATGCCATCCCAGGAGCCGTCGCTCAGCTTGCGTCCGTACGCGCCGTCGTCTTGTAGTAGGTAGCTACTAGGGCACGCTCACCGTGTCCGTGCGCAGGCGGCCCAGCATGCCATCCCAGGAGCCGTCGCTCAGCTTGCGTCCGTACGCGCCGTCGTCTTGTAGTAGATAGCTACTAGGGCACGCTCACCGTGTCCGTGCGCAGGCGGCCCAGCATGCCATCCCAGGAGCCGTCGCTCAGCTTGCGTCCGTACGCGCCGTCGTCTTGTAGTAGGTAGCTACTAGGGCACGCTCACCGTGTCGGTGCGCAGGCGGCCCAGCATGCCATCCCAGGAGCCGTCGCTCAGCTTGCGTCCGTACGCGCCGTCGTCTTGTAGTAGGTAGCTACTAGGGCACGCTCACCGTGTCCGTGCGCAGGCGGCCCAGCATGCCATCCCAGGAGCCGTCGCTCAGCTTGCGTCCGTACGCGCCGTCGTCTTGTAGTAGGTAGCTACTAGGGCACGCTCACCGTGTCCGTGCGCAGGCGGCCCAGCATGCCATCCCAGGAGCCGTCGCTCAGCTTGCGTCCGTACGCGCCGTCGTCTTGTAGTAGGTAGCTACTAGGGCACGCTCACCGTGTCCGTGCGCAGGCGGCCCAGCATGCCATCCCAGGAGCCGTCGCTCAGCTTGCGTCCGTACGCGCCGTCGTCTTGTAGTAGGTAGCTACTAGGGCACGCTCACCGTGTCGGTGCGCAGGCGGCCCAGCATGCCATCCCAGGAGCCGTCGCTCAGCTTGCGTCCGTACGCGCCGTCGTCTTGTAGTAGGTAGCTACTAGGGCACGCTCACCGTGTCCGTGCGCAGGCGGCCCAGCATGCCATCCCAGGAGCCGTCGCTCAGCTTGCGTCCGTACGCGCCGTCGTCTTGTAGTAGGTAGCTACTAGGGCACGCTCACCGTGTCCGTGCGCAGGCGGCCCAGCATGCCATCCCAGGAGCCGTCGCTCAGCTTGCGTCCGTACGCGCCGTCGTCTTGTAGTAGGTAGCTACTAGGGCACGCTCACCGTGTCCGTGCGCAGGCGGCCCAGCATGCCATCCCAGGAGCCGTCGCTCAGCTTGCGTCCGTACGCGCCGTCGTCTTGTAGTAGGTAGCTACTAGGGCACGCTCACCGTGTCCGTGCGCAGGCGGCCCAGCATGCCATCCCAGGAGCCGTCGCTCAGCTTGCGTCCGTACGCGCCGTCGTCTTGTAGTAGGTAGCTACTAGGGCACGCTCACCGTGTCGGTGCGCAGGCGGCCCAGCATGCCATCCCAGGAGCCGTCGCTCAGCTTGCGTCCGTACGCGCCGTCGTCTTGTAGTAGGTAGCTACTAGGGCACGCTCACCGTGTCCGTGCGCAGGCGGCCCAGCATGCCATCCCAGGAGCCGTCGCTCAGCTTGCGTCCGTACGCGCCGTCGTCTTGTAGTAGGTAGCTACTAGGGCACGCTCACCGTGTCCGTGCGCAGGCGGCCCAGCATGCCATCCCAGGAGCCGTCGCTCAGCTTGCGTCCGTACGCGCCGTCGTCTTGTAGTAGGTAGCTACTAGGGCACGCTCACCGTGTCCGTGCGCAGGCGGCCCAGCATGCCATCCCAGGAGCCGTCGCTCAGCTTGCGTCCGTACGCGCCGTCGTCTTGTAGTAGGTAGCTACTAGGGCACGCTCACCGTGTCCGTGCGCAGGCGGCCCAGCATGCCATCCCAGGAGCCGTCGCTCAGCTTGCGTCCGTACGCGCCGTCGTCTTGTAGTAGGTAGCTACTAGGGCACGCTCACCGTGTCCGTGCGCAGGCGGCCCAGCATGCCATCCCAGGAGCCGTCGCTCAGCTTGCGTCCGTACGCGCCGTCGTCTTGTAGTAGGTAGCTACTAGGGCACGCTCACCGTGTCCGTGCGCAGGCGGCCCAGCATGCCATCCCAGGAGCCGTCGCTCAGCTTGCGTCCGTACGCGCCGTCGTCTTGTAGTAGGTAGCTACTAGGGCACGCTCACCGTGTCCGTGCGCAGGCGGCCCAGCATGCCATCCCAGGAGCCGTCGCTCAGCTTGCGTCCGTACGCGCCGTCGTCTTGTAGTAGGTAGCTACTAGGGCACGCTCACCGTGTCGGTGCGCAGGCGGCCCAGCATGCCATCCCAGGAGCCGTCGCTCAGCTTGCGTCCGTACGCGCCGTCGTCTTGTAGTAGGTAGCTACTAGGGCACGCTCACCGTGTCCGTGCGCAGGCGGCCCAGCATGCCATCCCAGGAGCCGTCGCTCAGCTTGCGTCCGTACGCGCCGTCGTCTTGTAGTAGGTAGCTACTAGGGCACGCTCACCGTGTCCGTGCGCAGGCGGCCCAGCATGCCATCCCAGGAGTCGTCGCTCAGCTTGCGTCCGTACGCGCCGTCGTCTTGTAGTAGGTAGCTACTAGGGCACGCTCACCGTGTCCGTGCGCAGGCGGCCCAGCATGCCATCCCAGGAGCCGTCGCTCAGCTTGCGTCCGTACGCGCCGTCGTCTTGTAGTAGGTAGCTACTAGGGCACGCTCACCGTGTCCGTGCGCAGGCGGCCCAGCATGCCATCCCAGGAGCCGTCGCTCAGCTTGCGTCCGTACGCGCCGTCGTCTTGTAGTAGGTAGCTACTAGGGCACGCTCACCGTGTCGGTGCGCAGGCGGCCCAGCATGCCATCCCAGGAGCCGTCGCTCAGCTTGCGTCCGTACGCGCCGTCGTCTTGTAGTAGGTAGCTACTAGGGCACGCTCACCGTGTCCGTGCGCAGGCGGCCCAGCATGCCATCCCAGGAGCCGTCGCTCAGCTTGCGTCCGTACGCGCCGTCGTCTTGTAGTAGGTAGCTACTAGGGCACGCTCACCGTGTCCGTGCGCAGGCGGCCCAGCATGCCATCCCAGGAGTCGTCGCTCAGCTTGCGTCCGTACGCGCCGTCGTCTTGTAGTAGGTAGCTACTAGGGCACGCTCACCGTGTCCGTGCGCAGGCGGCCCAGCATGCCATCCCAGGAGCCGTCGCTCAGCTTGCGTCCGTACGCGCCGTCGTCTTGTAGTAGGTAGCTACTAGGGCACGCTCACCGTGTCGGTGCGCAGGCGGCCCAGCATGCCATCCCAGGAGCCGTCGCTCAGCTTGCGTCCGTACGCGCCGTCGTCTTGTAGTAGGTAGCTACTAGGGCACGCTCACCGTGTCGGTGCGCAGGCGGCCCAGCATGCCATCCCAGGAGCCGTCGCTCAGCTTGCGTCCGTACGCGCCGTCGTCTTGTAGTAGGTAGCTACTAGGGCACGCTCACCGTGTCGGTGCGCAGGCGGCCCAGCATGCCATCCCAGGAGCCGTCGCTCAGCTTGCGTCCGTACGCGCCGTCGTCTTGTAGTAGGTAGCTACTAGGGCACGCTCACCGTGTCGGTGCGCAGGCGGCCCAGCATGCCATCCCAGGAGCCGTCGCTCAGCTTGCGTCCGTACGCGCCGTCGTCTTGTAGTAGGTAGCTACTAGGGCACGCTCACCGTGTCGGTGCGCAGGCGGCCCAGCATGCCATCCCAGGAGCCGTCGCTCAGCTTGCGTCCGTACGCGCCGTCGTCTTGCTCGATGAACGTGTAGTTGAACTGCAGGATCTCCGCCAGCTTCTCGATCAGCTCAATGCAGAAACCTGCAACATAACGATCGTCGCATTGATACGCGGGCGACGGCGACGGCGGCGGCGGCGGAGGCGGCGGGCATGCTCACCTTCGTAGCGGCTGTTGCCCGACAGGCGGCCCGTCGACTCGCTGCGCATCACGTACGGCTTGTTCTAGAACAGCAAGGGAGGCAGTGTTCAGTGGAGGCTTGTGGTAATGCCTAGCTACGTACAGGTACGTCGTGACGTACCCTCGCGATGAGGATGTTGAAGGTGCGGTTGGTCATGGAGCCGAGCGGCGGCGCTGGCGCGGGCGCGCCCTCGTGCTGGAACAGCGTGCCGCTGTGCAGCGCCCACACGCCGGCGTGCTGCAGCACCCCGCCGCGCCCCACCTCCACCACCTGCACACACGCACGTCCGTCACTCCCGCACGCCACGGTGCTGCTCGTGCTGCGCCGCACTCACCTCCAGCCGCACGTCGCGCCGGCTGCCGTCCGCCTCCCACGTTAGCGGCCCGCTCGTGCCCGCCTCATTCCAATCCTCCTGCAACCATCGACAGCCTTTCAGATGGAGTGGATCGTGGATGGTCCAATTGTAAAGGTTGTCGCGGATCGGACAAAAATATAGACAAAAATATGCATTACAATACCTATTGTGGGCTAACTGAATGCATTTCATATTGAAGGCATCGATGTGGGAAGCATGTGGGAAGCATGTGGGAAGCATGTGGGAAGCATGTGGGAAGCATGTGGGAAGCATGTGGGAAGAACCGCAGCCGCCAGTTATGAAGTCTGTGCTGTGAAGCCACTTTATACTCCACCTAGTCAGGATAGCACATTGTACACCTAGACGAGAACCTGCCTGATTGTACACCTAGACGAGAACCTGCCTGATTGTACACCTAGACGAGAACCTGCCTGATTGTACACCTAGACGAGAACCTGCCTGATTGTACACCTAGACGAGAACCTGCCTGATTGTACACCTAGACGAGAACCTGCCTGATTGTACACCTAGACGAGAACCTGCCTGATTGTACACCTAGACGAGAACCTGCCTGATTGTACACCTAGACGAGAACCTGCCTGATTGCTATCGAGTGTGTCATTTGAGTTCGTATCATATAATAAGTCGATTCTTCCTGTTCCAAACACAGCCCAGAAAGTTCGTTATTGCAAGCGTATGTAGCGACAAGCCAGATCTTGATCAAGTTATAAGGATAGCATGTAGGTAGCGACAAGCCAGATCTTGATCAAGTTATAAGGATAGCATGTAGCGACAAGCCAGATCTTGATCAAGTTATAAGGATAGCATGTAGCGACAAGCCAGATCTTGATCAAGTTATAAGGATAGCATGTAGCGACAAGCCAGATCTTGATCAAGTTATAAGGATAGCATGTAGGTAGCGACAAGCCAGATCTTGATCAAGTTATAAGGATAGCATGTAGCGACAAGCCAGATCTTGATCAAGTTATAAGGATAGCATGTAGCGACAAGCCAGATCTTGATCAAGTTATAAGGATAGCATGTAGCGACAAGCCAGATCTTGATCAAGTTATAAGGATAGCATGTAGCGACAAGCCAGATCTTGATCAAGTTATAAGGATAGCATGTAGCGACAAGCCAGATCTTGATCAAGTTATAAGGATAGCATGTAGCGACAAGCCAGATCTTGATCAAGTTATAAGGATAGCATGTAGCGACAAGCCAGATCTTGATCAAGTTATAAGGATAGCATGTAGCGACAAGCCAGATCTTGATCAAGTTATAAGGATAGCATGTAGCGACAAGCCAGATCTTGATCAAGTTATAAGGATAGCATGTAGCGACAAGCCAGATCTTGATCAAGTTATAAGGATAGCATGTAGCGACAAGCCAGATCTTGATCAAGTTATAAGGATAGCATGTAGCGACAAGCCAGATCTTGATCAAGTTATAAGGATAGCATGTAGCGACAAGCCAGATCTTGATCAAGTTATAAGGATAGCATGTAGCGACAAGCCAGATCTTGATCAAGTTATAAGGATAGCATGTAGCGACAAGCCAGATCTTGATCAAGTTATAAGGATAGCATGTAGCGACAAGCCAGATCTTGATCAAGTTATAAGGATAGCATGTAGCGACAAGCCAGATCTTGATCAAGTTATAAGGATAGCATGTAGCGACAAGCCAGATCTTGATCAAGTTATAAGGATAGCATGTAGCGACAAGCCAGATCTTGATCAAGTTATAAGGATAGCATGTAGCGACAAGCCAGATCTTGATCAAGTTATAAGGATAGCATGTAGCGACAAGCCAGATCTTGATCAAGTTATAAGGATAGCATGTAGCGACAAGCCAGATCTTGATCAAGTTATAAGGATAGCATGTAGCGACAAGCCAGATCTTGATCAAGTTATAAGGATAGCATGTAGCGACAAGCCAGATCTTGATCAAGTTATAAGGATAGCATGTAGCGACAAGCCAGATCTTGATCAAGTTATAAGGATAGCATGTAGCGACAAGCCAGATCTTGATCAAGTTATAAGGATAGCATGTAGCGACAAGCCAGATCTTGATCAAGTTATAAGGATAGCATGTAGCGACAAGCCAGATCTTGATCAAGTTATAAGGATAGCATGTAGCGACAAGCCAGATCTTGATCAAGTTATAAGGATAGCATGTAGCGACAAGCCAGATCTTGATCAAGTTATAAGGATAGCATGTAGCGACAAGCCAGATCTTGATCAAGTTATAAGGATAGCATGTAGCGACAAGCCAGATCTTGATCAAGTTATAAGGATAGCATGTAGCGACAAGCCAGATCTTGATCAAGTTATAAGGATAGCATGTAGCGACAAGCCAGATCTTGATCAAGTTATAAGGATAGCATGTAGCGACAAGCCAGATCTTGATCAAGTTATAAGGATAGCATGTAGCGACAAGCCAGATCTTGATCAAGTTATAAGGATAGCATGTAGCGACAAGCCAGATCTTGATCAAGTTTTGAAAAAGTATTCACAGTAGGTATCAAAATCGCATTAAAACGTACTCGTATAAACATCTTTGTAAAAACTTATTTTTTCATTAATAAAGTAAATATATCGTTAACTGGGAATTACGTTTTAATTAAGAGCTAAATAATTTTTGCATGCGGCCATCGAGTTAGAATACTAACTCGATGCATGCGGCCCTCGACACCATGACCACAACGTCTTTGTTGCCCCTATAAAAACAAGATTCGCCAAGTGCGAGTGTAACTCGCGCGCCGAGGGTTTCAAAAGTTTGCCAATTATTTGGACAATCAATTTTCTGAAATATTTTAAAAAGTATGAAACTTACAGAAATTTCATAAAGTGTTTTGAAATGGTCAAAACGATATCTTTCATTTGATACCCCACATGGGTAGGTATTCCTTTTTGAAAAAAAAACCCCCTTTTTTGACCATTTTTCAAAAACTATTATTATTACAGACTTCTCTATATTTTTCCTGTTAAATATAGATTGATATCTACAAACGCCTAATACATTGTACATGAATCGGTCTGCAATCTTCGGAGATAGGGGGGGGGGGAAAGGGCAATTTTTCGACTTTTTTTGAAATATTTCAAAAAGTATGAAACTTACAGAAACTTCAAAAAGTGTTTTGAAATGGTCAAAACGATACCTTTCATTTGATACCCCACATAGGTAGGTACCCCCCCTTTTGAAAAAAAATTCCCCCCTTTTTTGACCATTTTTCAAAAACTATTATTATTACAGACTTCTCTATATTTTTCCTGTAAAATATAGATTGATGTCTACAAACGCCTAATACTTTGTACATGGATCGGTCTGCAATCTTCGGAGCTAGGGGGGGGGGAATGGTCAATTTTTCGTCTTTTTTTGAAATATTTCAAAAAGTATGAAACTTACCAAAATTTCAAAAAGTGTTTTGAAATGTACAAAACGATACCTTTCATTTGATACCCCATTTGTCTTCCTAAGTCTCTTTTGAAATTTCAACATCAAAATTTGTACTGAAAATATTCATTTTCATTTTTCATTTATTTATATATTTTTTTCTTAAAATCAGTAATGGCGCACGAAATGTATCATTATTTCAAATTTCAAGTTAATAGCTGCAGTAGTTACTGAGATATTCAAGAAAGAGCGGGGACGGACAGAGCGAGACCATAAGGGTTTCAAAACCGATCTTTGAAACCCTAAAAAGGTTGAGTATGGCTGTTCTAGACGATAAATAAGCTTGGGACGAGTTTTGCTTTAGCTCGAGAACTAACATTCTAACAAGGTAAAGGTTTCTTGTTCGCTTCTTTACTACCTTAAAAAAGATTGAAGTGGAAACAAAGTGATCACTTTATTTCCTTGTTGTACTTATGTAATCTGAGTTTCGTGACGTGTCCGAGAGTCCTGTAACGTCTAAAGGAAATAAAGCACTTTGAATTTTTAAATTTTATAATTACTAAATTCGAGTTTATGTTTCAATTTACGCGAGTGATTTTGAAAATGTTTCCTACCTCTTAGGTGTAGTAAAGCACAAAATATGAGACGGGAGAAAGTGCGGTTCCTACCTCGTCTGCACCTCGGCGCAGTATACATACGGAGTCGGCCTCCGAATGGCACGCTCGGTAGGATCAGGCCGGACGGGGCGCCGCCCCGGCCCGGCCAGGGCGGGGTCAAACACATGTCGAACGAGAGACTCACGGAGCGTAAATAGTTGAGCAGGGTGTCGGCGTGGAAGGCACCGCGGCCTTGCACGCAGTCCCCGGCGGGCAGCGGCGGCAGCTGCAGGCGGCGCAGTGCGCGTGCGGCCAGCACGGTCGCGTCGCGCGCCAGCAGGAGCGCCGACGGCGGCTCGCGCTGCAGCGTCTCCAGCGCCGTCTCCTCCGCCGGCTCGTGCGCGGCGCGCCACGCCTCCATGAACACGCGCACCTCCGCCGACGCGGGGTCGCACAGCCGGAGCGCCGTCACGTTGGCGCCGCCGTGGCTGTAGGGCTCCAGGTCCACGGGCCGCAGGTCTCGCGCCATCAGCACGAAGGAATGGCGCGCGCCCGCTAGCCCCGCGCGCTGCGCCGCTTCAAGCACGCGCAGCGCGCACTCCGCCTCGCACCACACGACGAACGAGTCGGCACCGAGCTTCTTCAGTACCAGCATGAGGCTGCGCAGTGCGGACGGCGGCGCCCCGGGCGGCGGCAGCTGGCGCGCCAGCAGGGACAGCGGCCGCGCGTCGGGCGCTAGGAGCGCCGCCTCCGCCGCCGGCCCCGCGTGCAGTAGCACGGCGCGCGACCAGCCCTTGGCGCGGCACAGGTCGGCGGCGGCACGAGCTAGCACGGCGCTGTGCGGCTGCATCTGCAGCGCCTCCCATGCGGCGGCGGCGGCGCGCGGCGCCTCGTCCAGCAACAGTAGCGGCAGGCCAGCGCGCGCCGCCGCCTCGTGCGCCAGAGCTTGCGCGCGCGCGCCGCCGCCCAGCAGCGCGGCGTGCGCGCCGGCAGCTGCCAGCGCGCACACGCGGTGCGCCGCGCTCAGCGCGCGCACGTCGCCCGGCAGCGGCGCGACGTGCGCGCGCTCGCCGGCCGCGTCCAACGCGCCGCGCGCCGCCGCCGACACGCTCCGAGCGCGCTCAGGACTCTCCTCCACGACGCCTGGAGGATGATGCTAGTTGTTATTGTAGCAGCCCCTCATGCAGAGATTGTAATGTACGAACACATTCTCGAATGTAGGCGCCTACACGAAGTGAACTTACCTATCTGTACATCTTGTGAGACTGTCAGTACGGCGGCGGCCAGCAGCAGCAGCAGCAGCAGCAGCAGAGGCGCCGGCGCAGGCCGGGGACGCGCGGGGTAAGCGTGCATGTTGCGGAGCGCGGGCGCGGACTGCGCGGGCGCAGCCGCACGCGCCCCGCCCCGCGCGCCCGCGCCACCTCCGCTCGCGCTATTTTCGTCTATTGTGCCGCGGAGCGATGACGACGGTGCGAAGTGTTTTCGGGAATCAGTTCATTATAATAAAACTGAATTTGCTAAAGGTACCTAAGTACCTACTATACGATTTATGTATAAACCGCACATTTGCACTTTTGCAAGCGGTGCATTTTTACTTAACACTTTCCTGGCTGAAAACACAGAGTGCGATATGCGGTTCAGTCTCGCGACGGGGCGCGCCCCTGCGGGTCGCACCGCGCCCCTGCGGGTCGCACCGAGCCCCTGCGGGTCGCACCGAGCCCCTGCGGGTCGCACCGCCGCCGACGCTATCCAAAACGAAGTGGCAACTTATACCACACTGCCTTTTATGGACTACCAAGGTATACCCATGGAGACTTTCCACCAGGTGCTAAAGGCAACTCATCATTGGAAAGCGCCAGGATCAGATCGTAACATAGTGATTGGTACAACAAACTCACTTGCACAGCATCCATCCATTCCTTTACAATCACATCAATAGCTTTATTAGAGAAGAGACCCAGAAACGATGCCTAACTACATCACGACTGGCATTACTCACATTATTCTAAGAGACCCAAAGGATCCGACCGACCCTGCTAAATTCAGACCGATGACCTGTCTCCAAACAATTTATAAAATACTAACAGCATGCATAAGTTATTTAATTTACAAACACGTAACAGAAAATAACATTTTAGCAGAACAACAGAAAGGATGCAGAAAATTCAGTCAAGGTTGCAAGGAACAATTAACGATAGATGCAATAGTTTTGAACAGAGTGCAGAAAATGAGAGACGATCTATACACTGTCTACATAGACTACAAAAAAGCGTTTGACTCTGTCCCTCATTCTTGGTTAGTCACAATACATTTACAAAGTGAACTCAGAACTAGTTCGTTTTCTAGAAAAATCTATGACTAGGTGGACCACTAAGCTGCATGCACAGACATCGGGTGAGACTGTTGAGACAGAGAAAATAAAAACACAGCGAGGCATTTTCCAAGGGGATTCACTTAGCCCCCTCTGGTTCTGTCTAGCGCTAAATCCTCTGTCCAACAGCTTGAATTCTACCAACCTTTTGTACATGGATGACATAAAAATGTACTCTTCAAAGCAGTCAGACCTCGAACACCTAATAAAAATCACGGAACATCGTAAAAACTTTTGTGGAATAGCTCCGAAAATATTCAATAAGTTACCAGCTCTGCTGCTCTACGCGAGTTAAGCCTAACGTTGTTTAAGCAGAAATTATTTAAGATACTGACCTTAAAATGCTACTATCATATCAATGAATTTTTCACAGACTCTAACATTAAAATTCTATAAGTCTGACATTATATAATTTGACATTTGTATACATGCCTAATTGAATCCCTAAGTTTGCTAATCCTTTTGTTACTTTGTATGGACCAATGTTATTTTTCATACTAATAGTTTAATATAATAGTTTGACATCAAAAAATAATTACAACTAATATTTACACTTACATCTATTTCCATAGTAAAAAAGTCAGGTTTATTTTAATCAAGTCAATGGGGTAAAAATTCCCATCCACCCCATTGACTTTTGTAATGGGGTGGATGGGAATATTTTCTCCCAACCACCCCATTGATGGGGAAGTCAATGGGGTGGTTGGGAATATATCAAAAATCTAAGCCGTCACCAGAAGGCAGAGTGCCCATTTGAGTTTGACATTATTTTTAATTTTTTTTTCCGTTTCCGCATGTCTAATAATTGTTAATTTTATATAATTTTGCACACCAAAGCTGTATAGCTGGTAAGTCATCGCAAGGGACATTTTAAAATAAGCATACCAACACTTGTGACCCGTTGTCTGCAAATAAATGATTTGATTTGATTTGAACAGTTTTCACGGGATATTGCAATGAACTTAGGGGTAGACAAATGCAAGATCAACTCCAACAAAGCTGGAAACACCTACCAGCATGCATATCTAATGGAAACTGGTGTCACCAGACCCTGTGTAGACCCTGTGTTAGAAAACGAAACTTATAAATACTTAGGATATATCAATTATTAGCTTTCTGTATCTATTTTAAGTTCTATTGTTAATAGTTAAGCTGATGGCAATCCGAATAAAAATAAATAAATAAATATCCAAGCAAAACAAATTCATTCAAATGAAATTAAAAGTAACCTTACACAAAATTTTAAACACAGGCTCAATTCAATCTTAAAATCACAACTGAACTCTAAAAACACAATTAAAGCAATAAATTCTTACGCTATACCTATTCCAACGTACTCTTTTGGTATAATAAAATGGTCTAAAACTGAGCTGAAAAGCCTTCAACGCATGATTAATGTCTCGATGACCGAAAACACCACCCACGTGCCTGTATACAGCGACAGGTACTGCCTCGGTCCGAAGGAGGAAGAGGAATCGTAGACATCCATAACCTACACAATAAACAAGTTGCAACGTTGAGATTATATTTCCATTTGAAATCTGATTCATCTCTAATTCATAACTCGGTGGCTAACCTAGATCAAAAAATTACACCCCTCAACCTACACTATCACATGAAACAACCCAACGAAAACATAGTTGACATACAGACTTTCATCGCAGAATGGAATCGCAAGTCCCTGCACGGAAGGCACCACCACAACTTGAGCCAGCCCACCGTCGACAAACAGGCGTCGAACGAATGGCTCAGGCGAGGTGAACTCTTTCCCGAGACTGAGGGTTTCAGGCGTCGAACGAATGGCTCAGGCGAGGTGAACTCTTTCCCGAGACTGAGGGTTTCAGGCGTCGAACGAATGGCTCAGGCGAGGTGAACTCTTTCCCGAGACTGAGGGTTTCAGGCGTCGAACGAATGGCTCAGGCGAGGTGAACTCTTTCCCGAGACTGAGGGTTTCAGGCGTCGAACGAATGGCTCAGGCGAGGTGAACTCTTTCCCGAGACTGAGGGTTTCAGGCGTCGAACGAATGGCTCAGGCGAGGTGAACTCTTTCCCGAGACTGAGGGTTTCAGGCGTCGTCGAACGAATGGCTCAGGCGAGGTGAACTCTTTCCCGAGACTGAGGGTTTCAGGCGTCGAACGAATGGCTCAGGCGAGGTGAACTCTTTCCCGAGACTGAGGGTTTCAGGCGTCGAACGAATGGCTCAGGCGAGGTGAACTCTTTCCCGAGACTGAGGGTTTCAGGCGTCGAACGAATGGCTCAGGCGAGGTGAACTCTTTCCCGAGACTGAGGGTTTCAGGCGTCGAACGAATGGCTCAGGCGAGGTGAACTCTTTCCCGAGACTGAGGGTTTCAGGCGTCGAACGAATGGCTCAGGCGAGGTGAACTCTTTCCCGAGACTGAGGGTTTCAGGCGTCGAACGAATGGCTCAGGCGAGGTGAACTCTTTCCCGAGACTGAGGGTTTCAGGCGTCGAACGAATGGCTCAGGCGAGGTGAACTCTTTCCCGAGACTGAGGGTTTCAGGCGTCGAACGAATGGCTCAGGCGAGGTGAACTCTTTCCCGAGACTGAGGGTTTCAGGCGTCGAACGAATGGCTCAGGCGAGGTGAACTCTTTCCCGAGACTGAGGGTTTCAGGCGTCGTCGAACGAATGGCTCAGGCGAGGTGAACTCTTTCCCGAGACTGAGGGTTTCAGGCGTCGAACGAATGGCTCAGGCGAGGTGAACTCTTTCCCGAGACTGAGGGTTTCAGGCGTCGAACGAATGGCTCAGGCGAGGTGAACTCTTTCCCGAGACTGAGGGTTTCAGGCGTCGTCGAACGAATGGCTCAGGCGAGGTGAACTCTTTCCCGAGACTGAGGGTTTCAGGCGTCGAACGAATGGCTCAGGCGAGGTGAACTCTTTCCCGAGACTGAGGGTTTCAGGCGTCGAACGAATGGCTCAGGCGAGGTGAACTCTTTCCCGAGACTGAGGGTTTCAGGCGTCGAACGAATGGCTCAGGCGAGGTGAACTCTTTCCCGAGACTGAGGGTTTCAGGCGTCGAACGAATGGCTCAGGCGAGGTGAACTCTTTCCCGAGACTGAGGGTTTCAGGCGTCGAACGAATGGCTCAGGCGAGGTGAACTCTTTCCCGAGACTGAGGGTTTCAGGCGTCGAACGAATGGCTCAGGCGAGGTGAACTCTTTCCCGAGACTGAGGGTTTCAGGCGTCGAACGAATGGCTCAGGCGAGGTGAACTCTTTCCCGAGACTGAGGGTTTCAGGCGTCGAACGAATGGCTCAGGCGAGGTGAACTCTTTCCCGAGACTGAGGGTTTCAGGCGTCGTCGAACGAATGGCTCAGGCGAGGTGAACTCTTTCCCGAGACTGAGGGTTTCAGGCGTCGAACGAATGGCTCAGGCGAGGTGAACTCTTTCCCGAGACTGAGGGTTTCAGGCGTCGAACGAATGGCTCAGGCGAGGTGAACTCTTTCCCGAGACTGAGGGTTTCAGGCGTCGAACGAATGGCTCAGGCGAGGTGAACTCTTTCCCGAGACTGAGGGTTTCAGGCGTCGAACGAATGGCTCAGGCGAGGTGAACTCTTTCCCGAGACTGAGGGTTTCAGGCGTCGAACGAATGGCTCAGGCGAGGTGAACTCTTTCCCGAGACTGAGGGTTTCAGGCGTCGAACGAATGGCTCAGGCGAGGTGAACTCTTTCCCGAGACTGAGGGTTTCAGGCGTCGAACGAATGGCTCAGGCGAGGTGAACTCTTTCCCGAGACTGAGGGTTTCAGGCGTCGTCGAACGAATGGCTCAGGCGAGGTGAACTCTTTCCCGAGACTGAGGGTTTCAGGCGTCGAACGAATGGCTCAGGCGAGGTGAACTTTTTCCCGAGACTGAGGGTTTCAGGCGTCGAACGAATGGCTCAGGCGAGGTGAACTCTTTCCCGAGACTGAGGGTTTCAGGCGTCGAACGAATGGCTCAGGCGAGGTGAACTCTTTCCCGAGACTGAGGGTTTCAGGCGTCGAACGAATGGCTCAGGCGAGGTGAACTCTTTCCCGAGACTGAGGGTTTCAGGCGTCGAACGAATGGCTCAGGCGAGGTGAACTCTTTCCCGAGACTGAGGGTTTCAGGCGTCGAACGAATGGCTCAGGCGAGGTGAACTCTTTCCCGAGACTGAGGGTTTCAGGCGTCGAACGAATGGCTCAGGCGAGGTGAACTCTTTCCCGAGACTGAGGGTTTCAGGCGTCGAACGAATGGCTCAGGCGAGGTGAACTCTTTCCCGAGACTGAGGGTTTCAGGCGTCGAACGAATGGCTCAGGCGAGGTGAACTCTTTCCCGAGACTGAGGGTTTCAGGCGTCGTCGAACGAATGGCTCAGGCGAGGTGAACTCTTTCCCGAGACTGAGGGTTTCAGGCGTCGAACGAATGGCTCAGGCGAGGTGAACTCTTTCCCGAGACTGAGGGTTTCAGGCGTCGAACGAATGGCTCAGGCGAGGTGAACTCTTTCCCGAGACTGAGGGTTTCAGGCGTCGAACGAATGGCTCAGGCGAGGTGAACTCTTTCCCGAGACTGAGGGTTTCAGGCGTCGAACGAATGGCTCAGGCGAGGTGAACTCTTTCCCGAGACTGAGGGTTTCAGGCGTCGTCGAACGAATGGCTCAGGCGAGGTGAACTCTTTCCCGAGACTGAGGGTTTCAGGCGTCGAACGAATGGCTCAGGCGAGGTGAACTCTTTCCCGAGACTGAGGGTTTCAGGCGTCGAACGAATGGCTCAGGCGAGGTGAACTCTTTCCCGAGACTGAGGGTTTCAGGCGTCGAACGAATGGCTCAGGCGAGGTGAACTCTTTCCCGAGACTGAGGGTTTCAGGCGTCGAACGAATGGCTCAGGCGAGGTGAACTCTTTCCCGAGACTGAGGGTTTCAGGCGTCGAACGAATGGCTCAGGCGAGGTGAACTCTTTCCCGAGACTGAGGGTTTCAGGCGTCGAACGAATGGCTCAGGCGAGGTGAACTCTTTCCCGAGACTGAGGGTTTCAGGCGTCGAACGAATGGCTCAGGCGAGGTGAACTCTTTCCCGAGACTGAGGGTTTCAGGCGTCGAACGAATGGCTCAGGCGAGGTGAACTCTTTCCCGAGACTGAGGGTTTCAGGCGTCGAACGAATGGCTCAGGCGAGGTGAACTCTTTCCCGAGACTGAGGGTTTCAGGCGTCGTCGAACGAATGGCTCAGGCGAGGTGAACTCTTTCCCGAGACTGAGGGTTTCAGGCGTCGAACGAATGGCTCAGGCGAGGTGAACTCTTTCCCGAGACTGAGGGTTTCAGGCGTCGAACGAATGGCTCAGGCGAGGTGAACTCTTTCCCGAGACTGAGGGTTTCAGGCGTCGTCGAACGAATGGCTCAGGCGAGGTGAACTCTTTCCCGAGACTGAGGGTTTCAGGCGTCGAACGAATGGCTCAGGCGAGGTGAACTCTTTCCCGAGACTGAGGGTTTCAGGCGTCGAACGAATGGCTCAGGCGAGGTGAACTCTTTCCCGAGACTGAGGGTTTCAGGCGTCGAACGAATGGCTCAGGCGAGGTGAACTCTTTCCCGAGACTGAGGGTTTCAGGCGTCGAACGAATGGCTCAGGCGAGGTGAACTCTTTCCCGAGACTGAGGGTTTCAGGCGTCGAACGAATGGCTCAGGCGAGGTGAACTCTTTCCCGAGACTGAGGGTTTCAGGCGTCGAACGAATGGCTCAGGCGAGGTGAACTCTTTCCCGAGACTGAGGGTTTCAGGCGTCGAACGAATGGCTCAGGCGAGGTGAACTCTTTCCCGAGACTGAGGGTTTCAGGCGTCGAACGAATGGCTCAGGCGAGGTGAACTCTTTCCCGAGACTGAGGGTTTCAGGCGTCGTCGAACGAATGGCTCAGGCGAGGTGAACTCTTTCCCGAGACTGAGGGTTTCAGGCGTCGAACGAATGGCTCAGGCGAGGTGAACTCTTTCCCGAGACTGAGGGTTTCAGGCGTCGAACGAATGGCTCAGGCGAGGTGAACTCTTTCCCGAGACTGAGGGTTTCAGGCGTCGAACGAATGGCTCAGGCGAGGTGAACTCTTTCCCGAGACTGAGGGTTTCAGGCGTCGAACGAATGGCTCAGGCGAGGTGAACTCTTTCCCGAGACTGAGGGTTTCAGGCGTCGAACGAATGGCTCAGGCGAGGTGAACTCTTTCCCGAGACTGAGGGTTTCAGGCGTCGAACGAATGGCTCAGGCGAGGTGAACTCTTTCCCGAGACTGAGGGTTTCAGGCGTCGAACGAATGGCTCAGGCGAGGTGAACTCTTTCCCGAGACTGAGGGTTTCAGGCGTCGTCGAACGAATGGCTCAGGCGAGGTGAACTCTTTCCCGAGACTGAGGGTTTCAGGCGTCGAACGAATGGCTCAGGCGAGGTGAACTTTTTCCCGAGACTGAGGGTTTCAGGCGTCGAACGAATGGCTCAGGCGAGGTGAACTCTTTCCCGAGACTGAGGGTTTCAGGCGTCGAACGAATGGCTCAGGCGAGGTGAACTCTTTCCCGAGACTGAGGGTTTCAGGCGTCGAACGAATGGCTCAGGCGAGGTGAACTCTTTCCCGAGACTGAGGGTTTCAGGCGTCGAACGAATGGCTCAGGCGAGGTGAACTCTTTCCCGAGACTGAGGGTTTCAGGCGTCGAACGAATGGCTCAGGCGAGGTGAACTCTTTCCCGAGACTGAGGGTTTCAGGCGTCGAACGAATGGCTCAGGCGAGGTGAACTCTTTCCCGAGACTGAGGGTTTCAGGCGTCGAACGAATGGCTCAGGCGAGGTGAACTCTTTCCCGAGACTGAGGGTTTCAGGCGTCGAACGAATGGCTCAGGCGAGGTGAACTCTTTCCCGAGACTGAGGGTTTCAGGCGTCGTCGAACGAATGGCTCAGGCGAGGTGAACTCTTTCCCGAGACTGAGGGTTTCAGGCGTCGAACGAATGGCTCAGGCGAGGTGAACTCTTTCCCGAGACTGAGGGTTTCAGGCGTCGAACGAATGGCTCAGGCGAGGTGAACTCTTTCCCGAGACTGAGGGTTTCAGGCGTCGAACGAATGGCTCAGGCGAGGTGAACTCTTTCCCGAGACTGAGGGTTTCAGGCGTCGAACGAATGGCTCAGGCGAGGTGAACTCTTTCCCGAGACTGAGGGTTTCAGGCGTCGTCGAACGAATGGCTCAGGCGAGGTGAACTCTTTCCCGAGACTGAGGGTTTCAGGCGTCGAACGAATGGCTCAGGCGAGGTGAACTCTTTCCCGAGACTGAGGGTTTCAGGCGTCGAACGAATGGCTCAGGCGAGGTGAACTCTTTCCCGAGACTGAGGGTTTCAGGCGTCGAACGAATGGCTCAGGCGAGGTGAACTCTTTCCCGAGACTGAGGGTTTCAGGCGTCGAACGAATGGCTCAGGCGAGGTGAACTCTTTCCCGAGACTGAGGGTTTCAGGCGTCGAACGAATGGCTCAGGCGAGGTGAACTCTTTCCCGAGACTGAGGGTTTCAGGCGTCGTCGAACGAATGGCTCAGGCGAGGTGAACTCTTTCCCGAGACTGAGGGTTTCAGGCGTCGAACGAATGGCTCAGGCGAGGTGAACTCTTTCCCGAGACTGAGGGTTTCAGGCGTCGAACGAATGGCTCAGGCGAGGTGAACTCTTTCCCGAGACTGAGGGGTTCATGATCGCGATACAGGACCATGTCATTGAAACCCGTAATTATAAAAGGCATGTTATGAAGATCAGAAGCCTTCCAACTGACATGTGCCGACACGCTGTAACAGCAGTTCTGAAACCATACAGCACATCACTGGAGAATGTAAAGCGATTGCCCAAACCGACTAAAAATTTAGGCTTGACCATTGAGCTAATATAATTACTCCATCAGAACCTGGCACTTAAATACAAACTCGTAGACACCACCGATAAACCACTGGCCTACTACAAATACACACAGGAATCTGTACTGGAAAATGCCACCCACAAACTCTACTTTGATAGAGCCATCCTTACAGACAGAACCACACACTTCAGTAGACCAGACTTAACACTACCAGATAAAACCAATAGCACAGCACTCCTTATTGACATTGCAATCCCTAACACGCACAACCTTCAAAACACCATCGCTGAGAAACTATCGAAATACGTAGACCTGAAAAATGAAGTCAATATAGACTAAAAACAGTGACGGTCCGAGAGTGCTGCCTTGAGGTACCTAACTCAGCAGTTAGAGTATTCAGTTCCAAACTGCACACACTGTTTTCGGTCGTCTAGATAGCTTCTAAACCATTCATAAGGTAAGCCTCTCACTCCAACACTGTCTAATCTACGCAAAAGTAATTTTAAAGACACGGTATCGAATGCCTTCTGAAGGTCTAGGAAGACTCTTGTACATTTTTTCCCCTGATTAAGTTTTTCCGTAATCTGCGAAGTAAGTCTTAGAGTAGCGTCTTCAGTAGAACGAACACTTTGCGAAATCCAAGTTGGTTGCCTGACAGCAGGCCGTTAGATTCCAGAAAAGTCACGAGTCTTTTATTTACGACTTTTTCTAGTATTTTTGACAGAGTGCCTAACAGAGAAATGGGTCTATAATTAGTAGGTTGGGATTTATCTCCAGCTTTGTATATAGGTACCTATAATAACCGCTTTTTTAAAATGATTCAAATAAAAACCCACCAACAGAACTACTAAGAATAAATAAATGCTCGACTAGCTCTCTAAAGCTCAAGCTCTTGCATAAGACACTATAGACAGGATCGGAGAAGACGAAATAAGCCTTACCAATAAAATTAACACTCTTGATGGCCCCTGTCATTCTATGGCCTTCTTATCTTACCTACTGACCCAAACGAAATCTCAAATATTATTAAGACCTTAAAATCTAATAGTGCTGCCGGGTGGGATAAGATTCCTGGCCTGCTTTTAAAAAAGTTTAACCATATTCTTTCCACTCCCCTATCTCACCTGTGCAATCTCAGCCTAGCTAATGGGGGAACACCATTAGCTAGGCTGAGATTGCACTGAAGTGCAGAAAGCAAAAGGCACAATAAAATATTTGTTATGACGATGGCGGCGCACACTACCACCCTCGGCGCCGCGCCGACGATGGCGGCGCACACTACCACCCTCGGCGCCGCGCCGACGATGGCGGCGCACACTACCACCCTCGGCGCCGCGCCGACGATGGCGGCGCACACTACCACCCTCGGCGCCGCGCCGACGATGGCGGCGCACACTACCACCCTCGGCGCCGCGCCGACGATGGCGGCGCACACTACCACCCTCGGCGCCGCGCCGACGATGGCGGCGCACACTACCACCCTCGGCGCCGCGCCGACGATGGCGGCGCACACTACCACCCTCGGCGCCGCGCCGACGATGGCGGCGCACACTACCACCCTCGGCGCCGCGCCGACGATGGCGGCGCACACTACCACCCTCGGCGCGGCGCCGACGATGGCGGCGCACACTACCACCCTCGGCGCCGCGCCGCAACGCAACGCATATTAATATAAACATGTAAAATAAAATAAAACAAAACAAAAACAAATAGACTGACTGCGAGTGATTGAATCAGATTGGACCAATTGTCAGTTTTGAGAGCTTCATAAACCGTCAAAGTAAAAAAAAAACCTGACCTGGTTAGGTTTTTTTTTTCCTGTCCGGGAGCGATGTCCCGGCCCGCGAGCTATCCTATTTTTCCTCTGACAAGATCAGAGTCTTTATTTTCCTATTATAGAAGGGATGCAACAAGAGGGTTTTATTTTATTGTACGTACTTTTTCTTATTTCTAATACAATTTTTGGAATCTTAAATAATAATCTTAAATTTATCTTAATATATTTTTATAAATAGTTACAGAAACATCTGTATGTTAGTTAACAATATTGAAGAGAAATATCCTAAGATATTCCTTTTCAATATTTTCTTATATATCTATTTGTTTCTGTTTATTACCCTATTTGCTATTTTTATTCATAGTTCTATGAATATATCTCTTGTTTTTATCTTTTAAGAATTGACTTAAGTTTCCTATTTCCATCTTTTTACCTATTTTTTGTTCGAACTCAAAGCGTTCAAGTTCGTAAGCAGGGCATTCAATCAATATGTGTGGCACTGACTCTTCCTTCTCAGTCTCGCAGATACACGATGGGTTGTCCTTGCACTTGAATCGATTCAGGTACATGGAGAACCCACCGTGTCCCGTCAGAACTTGTGTTAGTGTGCCCGTGATGTTTAGTTCTTTTACCACCTTATAAGCTGAGATCACATCTGGGAAAAATAATTTTGCTGTGGATGCCGTGGATCCCGATTTATACCTCCGATTCCATTCGTCGAGCGAGGCCTTACGGATTTCTCGCTTGGCGAATGAAATCGGGACCATGTCGTACACTGGCTTAGTCTTATTTGATGCCGCCACCTTTGCCAGCTGATCTGCTCTCTCATTTCCCTCGAGCCCCGCGTGCGCTTTAATCCAAAAGAGCTCAACTTTTTTGGAGACTTGTTTGCACCTTCTTAGATTTTCGCGGATTTTAACTGCAAGGGGATTGAGAGAGCAGCCATTCACTACCGCCTCAAGAGACGACCTGGAGTCACTGAAGACGCCAAAACTCGTTTCTGAACTTTTTAGCGCCTCCTCAATTGCTCTACATATGGCCAGAAATTCGGCCTGGTAAACCGTGCAGTAATGCGACAGCTTCAATTTCAGGTTGGTTAGGTTAGGTTTTTTTTTTTTTTTTTTAATTGTTGATGATATCTTGTTGAAAGCGCGGCGCTTATGGGATACACGTTGCTTTCAACTGTGTGAGTGTTTGTGACTTTGAAAATATCAGTAAAAATAGAGTGACGTGTTTGCGTTGTTATTTGTATATAACATTTATTATTAAGAGGGGGGGTGGGGAGGGAAGGGAAGATGTTGTTGTTTTTTTTTTTTTTGTTTTTACACAATAATAATCAAATTACGTACGACACAATTATATAAGAAAAGACAGGCTTAATACGAAAATACAGTTGTTGCACAATAGTAATTATTACAATAAGTTGCGGTTAATATATATACAGATAAGTACTTATATGTTATAGCTTAGATCAAATTACTTAAAACACAATTATAAAACAAAAGACAGGCTTAATACACGATAATACAGTTAATATTTTTACAGATACTAATATGTTATAGCTTAGCTAATCAAGTAACAATCTTTAACAACATTGCATACAATATTATGCAATGTTATTAAAGATTTAAAGATTGCTACCCGAAACACAATTATATTTTGTTTAAAGGAGTTTTTTTTTTTTATGTCTTGTAAATGTAAAGGGTATGGGTTCATATATTTACAGTTACAATTTTATACCAATAGACAATAGTTTAGTACACAATAATACAGTTGTTGAACATTGATACATGACAATGTTTAAGAGTAGAGGTTTGTATATTTACAGATATTAGAATGTTACAGTTAAAATTCAATTACTTAAAAATATACAATAGTTCAATACGCGATAATACAGTTGCCGGTTTGAAAGTTGCGTTTTTTTTTTGACCATAAACTTAAGGAACGATTTTATTACATGCATGTTGTTATTAGTTTAAGGCAATATTTAAAAGTAGCGGTTTTGTATTCACAGATGGTGCAATTTTACAGTTTAAATCCACTACTTGCCGACCCGGCAACCAAGTCATTTTTGCCGAGATTGCCAAACCGGCAAGCAGCAATTCGAATCTAACGGTTTTTTGTATCTTGTTACTACTTGCCGATCCGGCAACCAAGTCATTTTTGCCGAGATTGCCAAACCGGCAAGCAGCAATTCGAATCTAACGGTTTTTTGTATCTTGTTACTACTTGCCGATCCGGCAACCAAGTCATTTTTGCCGAGATTGCCAAACCGGCAAGCAGCAATTCGAATCTAACGGTTTTTTGTATCTTGTTACTACTTGCCGATCCGGCAACCAAGTCATTTTTGCCGAGATTGCCAAACCGGCAAGCAGCAATTCGAATCTAACGGTTTTTTGTATCTTGTTACTACTTGCCGATCCGGCAACCAAGTCATTTTTGCCGAGATTGCCAAACCGGCAAGCAGCAATTCGAATCTAACGGTTTTTTGTATCTTGTTACTACTTGCCGATCCGGCAGCCAAGTCATTTTTGCCGAAGTTGCCAAACCGGCTAGCAGCAATTCGAATCTAACGGTTTTTAGTATCTTGTTACCACTTGCCGACCCGGCAACCAAGTCATTTTTGCCGAGATTGCCAAACCGGCAAGCAGCAATTCGAATCTAACGGTTTTTAGTATCTTGTTACTACTTGCCGATCCGGCAGCCAAGTCATTTTTGCCGAAGTTGCCAAACCGGCTAGCAGCAATTCGAATCTAACGGTTTTTAGTATCTTGTTACCACTTGCCGACCCGGCAACCAAGTCATTTTTGCCGAGATTGCCAAACCGGCAAGCAGCAATTCGAATCTAACGGTTTTTTGTATCTTGTTACTACTTGCCGATCCGGCAGCCAAGTCATTTTTGCCGAAGTTGCCAAACCGGCTAGCAGCAATTCGAATCTAACGGTTTTTAGTATCTTGTTACCACTTGCCGACCCGGCAACCAAGTCATTTTTGCCGAGATTGCCAAACCGGCAAGCAGCAATTCGAATCTAACGGTTTTTAGTATCTTGTTACTACTTGCCGATCCGGCAGCCAAGTCATTTTTGCCGAAGTTGCCAAACCGGCTAGCAGCAATTCGAATCTAACGGTTTTTAGTATCTTGTTACCACTTGCCGACCCGGCAACCAAGTCATTTTTGCCGAGATTGCCAAACCGGCAAGCAGCAATTCGAATCTAACGGTTTTTTGTATCTTGTTACTACTTGCCGATCCGGCAGCCAAGTCATTTTTGCCGAAGTTGCCAAACCGGCTAGCAGCAATTCGAATCTAACGGTTTTTAGTATCTTGTTACCACTTGCCGACCCGGCAACCAAGTCATTTTTGCCGAGATTGCCAAACCGGCAAGCAGCAATTCGAATCTAACGGTTTTTAGTATCTTGTTACTACTTGCCGATCCGGCAGCCAAGTCATTTTTGCCGAAGTTGCCAAACCGGCTAGCAGCAATTCGAATCTAACGGTTTTTAGTATCTTGTTACCACTTGCCGACCCGGCAACCAAGTCATTTTTGCCGAGATTGCCAAACCGGCAAGCAGCAATTCGAATCTAACGGTTTTTTGTATCTTGTTACTACTTGCCGATCCGGCAGCCAAGTCATTTTTGCCGAAGTTGCCAAACCGGCTAGCAGCAATTCGAATCTAACGGTTTTTAGTATCTTGTTACCACTTGCCGACCCGGCAACCAAGTCATTTTTGCCGAGATTGCCAAACCGGCAAGCAGCAATTCGAATCTAACGGTTTTTAGTATCTTGTTACTACTTGCCGACCCGGCAACCAAGTCATTTTTGCCGAGATTGCCAAACCGGCAAGCAGCAATTCGAATCTAACGGTTTTTTGTATCTTGTTACTACTTGCCGATCCGGCAACCAAGTCATTTTTGCCGAGATTGCCAAACCGGCAAGCAGCAATTCGAATCTAACGGTTTTTTGTATCTTGTTACTACTTGCCGATCCGGCAACCAAGTCATTTTTGCCGAGATTGCCAAACCGGCAAGCAGCAATTCGAATCTAACGGTTTTTTGTATCTTGTTACTACTTGCCGATCCGGCAGCCAAGTCATTTTTGCCGAAGTTGCCAAACCGGCTAGCAGCAATTCGAATCTAACGGTTTTTAGTATCTTGTTACCACTTGCCGACCCGGCAACCAAGTCATTTTTGCCGAGATTGCCAAACCGGCAAGCAGCAATTCGAATCTAACGGTTTTTAGTATCTTGTTACTACTTGCCGATCCGGCAGCCAAGTCATTTTTGCCGAAGTTGCCAAACCGGCTAGCAGCAATTCGAATCTAACGGTTTTTAGTATCTTGTTACCACTTGCCGACCCGGCAACCAAGTCATTTTTGCCGAGATTGCCAAACCGGCAAGCAGCAATTCGAATCTAACGGTTTTTTGTATCTTGTTACTACTTGCCGATCCGGCAGCCAAGTCATTTTTGCCGAAGTTGCCAAACCGGCTAGCAGCAATTCGAATCTAACGGTTTTTAGTATCTTGTTACCACTTGCCGACCCGGCAACCAAGTCATTTTTGCCGAGATTGCCAAACCGGCAAGCAGCAATTCGAATCTAACGGTTTTTAGTATCTTGTTACTACTTGCCGATCCGGCAGCCAAGTCATTTTTGCCGAAGTTGCCAAACCGGCTAGCAGCAATTCGAATCTAACGGTTTTTAGTATCTTGTTACCACTTGCCGACCCGGCAACCAAGTCATTTTTGCCGAGATTGCCAAACCGGCAAGCAGCAATTCGAATCTAACGGTTTTTTGTATCTTGTTACTACTTGCCGATCCGGCAGCCAAGTCATTTTTGCCGAAGTTGCCAAACCGGCTAGCAGCAATTCGAATCTAACGGTTTTTAGTATCTTGTTACCACTTGCCGACCCGGCAACCAAGTCATTTTTGCCGAGATTGCCAAACCGGCAAGCAGCAATTCGAATCTAACGGTTTTTAGTATCTTGTTACTACTTGCCGATCCGGCAGCCAAGTCATTTTTGCCGAAGTTGCCAAACCGGCTAGCAGCAATTCGAATCTAACGGTTTTTAGTATCTTGTTACCACTTGCCGACCCGGCAACCAAGTCATTTTTGCCGAGATTGCCAAACCGGCAAGCAGCAATTCGAATCTAACGGTTTTTTGTATCTTGTTACTACTTGCCGATCCGGCAGCCAAGTCATTTTTGCCGAAGTTGCCAAACCGGCTAGCAGCAATTCGAATCTAACGGTTTTTAGTATCTTGTTACCACTTGCCGACCCGGCAACCAAGTCATTTTTGCCGAGATTGCCAAACCGGCAAGCAGCAATTCGAATCTAACGGTTTTTAGTATCTTGTTACTACTTGCCGATCCGGCAGCCAAGTCATTTTTGCCGAAGTTGCTAAACCGGCTAGCAGCAATTCGAATCTAACGGTTTTTAGTATCTTGTTACCACTTGCCGACCCGGCAACCAAGTCATTTTTGCCGAGATTGCCAAACCGGCAAGCAGCAATTCGAATCTAACGGTTTTTTGTATCTTGTTACTACTTGCCGATCCGGCAGCCAAGTCATTTTTGCCGAAGTTGCCAAACCGGCTAGCAGCAATTCGAATCTAACGGTTTTTAGTATCTTGTTACCACTTGCCGACCCGGCAACCAAGTCATTTTTGCCGAGATTGCCAAACCGGCAAGCAGCAATTCGAATCTAACGGTTTTTAGTATCTTGTTACTACTTTCTGATCCGGCAGCCAAGTAATTTTTGCCGAGATTGCCAAACCGGCAAGCAGCAATTCGAATCTAACGGTTTTTAGTATCTTGTTACCACTTGCCGACCCGGCAACCAAGTCATTTTTGCCGAGATTGCCAAACCGGAAAGCAGCAATTCGAATCTAACGGTTTTTTGTATCTTGTTACTACTTGCCGATCCGGCAGCCAAGTCATTTTTGCCGAAGTTGCCAAACCGGCTAGCAGCAATTCGAATCTAACGGTTTTTAGTATCTTGTTACCACTTGCCGACCCGGCAACCAAGTCATTTTTGCCGAGATTGCCAAACCGGCAAGCAGCAATTC
The DNA here is from genome assembly GCA_946478455.1 of Eupithecia vulgata. Classification (NCBI taxonomy): domain Eukaryota; kingdom Metazoa; phylum Arthropoda; class Insecta; order Lepidoptera; family Geometridae; genus Eupithecia; species Eupithecia vulgata. The sequence continues at coordinate 32,025 of OX297869.1, read as the reverse complement.
GAATCTAACGGTTTTTTGTATCTTGTTACTACTTGCCGATCCGGCAGCCAAGTCATTTTTGCCGAAGTTGCCAAACCGGCTAGCAGCAATTCGAATCTAACGGTTTTTAGTATCTTGTTACCACTTGCCGACCCGGCAACCAAGTCATTTTTGCCGAGATTGCCAAACCGGCAAGCAGCAATTCGAATCTAACGGTTTTTTGTATCTTGTTACTACTTGCCGATCCGGCAGCCAAGTCATTTTTGCCGAAGTTGCCAAACCGGCTAGCAGCAATTCGAATCTAACGGTTTTTAGTATCTTGTTACCACTTGCCGACCCGGCAACCAAGTCATTTTTGCCGAGATTGCCAAACCGGCAAGCAGCAATTCGAATCTAACGGTTTTTTGTATCTTGTTACTACTTGCCGATCCGGCAGCCAAGTCATTTTTGCCGAAGTTGCCAAACCGGCTAGCAGCAATTCGAATCTAACGGTTTTTAGTATCTTGTTACCACTTGCCGACCCGGCAACCAAGTCATTTTTGCCGAGATTGCCAAACCGGCAAGCAGCAATTCGAATCTAACGGTTTTTAGTATCTTGTTACTACTTTCTGATCCGGCAGCCAAGTAATTTTTGCCGAGATTGCCAAACCGGCAAGCAGCAATTCGAATCTAACGGTTTTTAGTATCTTGTTACCACTTGCCGACCCGGCAACCAAGTCATTTTTGCCGAGATTGCCAAACCGGCAAGCAGCAATTCGAATCTAACGGTTTTTAGTATCTTGTTACTACTTGCCGACCCGGCAGCCAAGTCATTTTTGCCGAGATTGCCAAACCGGCAAGCAGCAATTCGAATCTAACGGTTTTTTGTATCTTGTTACTACTTTCTGATCCGGCAGCCAAGTCATTTTTGCCGAGATTGCCAAACCGGCAAGCAGCAATTCGAATCTAACGGTTTTTAGTATCTTGTTACTACTTTCTGATCCGGCAGCCAAGTCATTTTTGCCGAGATTGCCAAACCGGCAAGCAGCAATTCGAATCTAACGGTTTTTAGTATCTTGTTACCACTTGCCGACCCGGCAACCAAGTCATTTTTGCCGAGATTGCCAAACCGGCAAGCAGCAATTCGAATCTAACGGTTTTTAGTATCTTGTTACTACTTGCCGACCCGGCAGCCAAGTCATTTTTGCCGAGATTGCCAAACCGGCAAGCAGCAATTCGAATCTAACGGTTTTTTGTATCTTGTTACTACTTTCTGATCCGGCAGCCAAGTCATTTTTGCCGAAGTTGCCAAACCGGCAAGCATCGATTTGAATTTAACAGTTTTTTGTTGCTAGGTGCCTAGAGGTTGAGTGGCTGAGATTGTTGGGAAAGTGTGGATTGGGTGAAATGAAAGAGTAGGTAGTCGAAAAGTTACATGTAATGGTTGATAATGCCACAGAACAATAGTGCAACAGAAAAAGAAAAAGGTGGCGTTGTCACATTTGCGTTCAGTCGGAGTCGGAGTCGGAGTCTGAGTCGGGGTAAGGCGGTGACTGGGCACGGGTTGTTGGTCTAAGGTGACTGTTGAGGCGGAGGAAGTCCAGGTTTAGGCCGCCGACGCCAGCAAGCGACTTCCTGGGTGGGATTAGGTAGGAGGGGCAGTGGTCTTGTTTGATTAATGTTCTGAAATAGTAGAGCCGGGGATAATTGGGGTGGCCCCTAGTTTCTCCTCCATTATAGCTGGGATGCTTCCTGCTATAATGGCGGACAATGTTGAGGCTGGTGAAAAGGGACCCGCAGAGGATGCACTGTGTGCCCATCTTCCCTTTACCCTTGCCTTTGCCCCAGCCTTGGTTATTTCCCGATCGGGTGGGGCGGGGTTTGGCGGGGATTAGGGGGAGGCTGTTGTTTGGGGTTTGTGGAGCTGGGTCCAGAACGGTTAAAGGAGGTGGACGGGCGCTCAGGAGGGTAGGGATTGCGTGCCTTTGATTGGGAGGGGGGGGTGGGGCCGGCAAAGAGAGGTGGGGGTGGTGGGCGGGCGGAGCTGTCCGAAGGCGGGTGAGAAGATGATGGTGATGGGTTATGATCAAGAAGATTGAATGAGGTTGGGGGAGAAGAGAGAGTGTGGCTGCAGAGGGGGGAGATGAAGGGGGGAGGGGGGGTGATGACAGGGCGTTTGTGGAGTGTAACGTTGGGGCTCTTGGGGGGCGAGGGAACATTTTTGATGGGAGTTTGAGGTTTTTTGGGGGTGGCATGGGGAGAGGAGAGAGAGGGGGGGGGGAGATGGGAGAGAAAAGATGTTGAGTGAGTGGGCGGTTTTTCAGGATATTGGCAGGGGGCGTTGTGGGAGGGGTAGTGGGTGGTTGATATGGAGGGAGGAGCTGGGAGGGGGGTGGTGGCGGTGATGAGAGGGGCAGTGGCGTAGGGGGGGGGGGTTGCGACAGCAGTGGAGTTGGTGGTAGAGGCGGTGGAGATGGGAGAGGTTCCCCTCGTGTGGTGCCGTTCATTGCCTCAACGAGGTCCGACAGTTATAAGGGGTGTTGGGGATGATGGGAGGGGTTGGGGTTGGGGGAGAGAGGGAGAGGTGCAGGGGGGGGTAGGCCAGATTTAGTGGAGCAACTTGGGGCGAGGGGGGTGGTTGGGAAGGGGAGTCTGCGTAGTAGCAGGGAGTGGGGTGTGTGGTGGGAGCTTCGTGAATAGAAGCTCCGCGGGGTGGGAAGATTTGGGTTAGAATAGAATAGAATAGAATACTTTTTATTGGCTCACACACACATACATAGTACACAGAAAAATACAGAAAAAAACATAAAAAATAATTAATATTAAATAGTGAACCAATAAGGTCCTGCCTCAGCTTAATGTTGCTCCACAGAAAGTTGAGCAACGCTGGTTTTCTGGCAGAACCTTGGTGCACGCGTGTCTACACGGCCATAAAAAAAACAGAAATATATACATACAACTAGAATGGATTAGATATTACAATAATAAATACTATTACAATGTGTATTTAGTAGAAATAATTCAAACAGTTGGTACTTGAATTACTTCTACCAACACTAATACTGTTCAACACGGGATCACATTCAATCAAGAAGCCTAGTGCCGACCAACACCTCCGGTCCAGACCAACTACTGACATTATAAAATTTCTGAACGAAACTCACGGTTGAGCGGGCTTGGCGCGTATTTAAAAGATTAGCACAAGAAGTTGAAGATTTCAGAGACATGACTGACATGAGACAGACAGCTATGGAATGGAGTATGGACAGGTCGCACTAAATTATTTGGCAGGCAATGCCTGTTAGTAAAATGTGAATTTAAATTTTATAAAACTTGTTGAAATGAAATCTTTGGATTGTAAACTGTAAAGAGACTGAGATTCAGTCAAGTGAATTTACGAGATGTTGTTTTGTCGCACAATGTGCCCATAAAAACCGGTAAGTGACAGATCTTATTCCAACGCAGGCTACTTACGCAAATATACCTCTCTTTTGCAAGAAGCTCCTTTTTCACGTGAATCCTAAACGTTCTAACTGTTTTTAGGGTGCGTATAGGAGGATCAATATCGTTCCAACACTGGGACGCAGCATACCTGAAGGATCCACGAAATGCCATGGTCCTATGTCCCGGTGTGACAAACACATAAGTGCAAGCCCTGCTCGGGTACCTGTTTTGAGCATGAGGCCAAACAAGCTTATCGTACAAGTACCTTGGTGTTTTGCTGTTAATAATACCGAATAAAAGAACTGAAAGGTGTAACTTCCTCCGCGCTGACATTTTCAACAAGTTAGAAGAATTCAAAAAGGGTGTTATATGTGATCTAGGTGGAACATGAAAACAAAAACGCCCACAAGCGTTTTGAACCCGCTGTATCAACTTCTTTGTTCTAACCAAAAGACAAGGGCCATACACCACATCTGAATAATTAAGCCTGGAAAGGACTAGCGACTCGCAGAGCAAGATTCTAATATCTTCGCTAAGGTATTGCCGTATTTTATAAAGCAACTTTAGTCTATAAAGAGAGTTCCGCACACACTCTGAAACATGTTTTTCAAATCTTAGGTTACTGCCTAAGCAGAGTCCTAGATTTCTTGCATCAGTTGTGTACTCAACTGCAACCCCATCAACAGTAATTTTTATATCAGCTAGATTAATTTTGTTTACTTTATCACGTGAACCTACCAACATGTATTTTGACTTTTTTGGGTTAATAAGAAGTGAGTTACAATTGGACCAGTTGGATATTTTTTGTAAATCATGGTTTAATTTATTTACAGAATCTACTAATGCGGCTGGAGTAAAAGAGATGTATAGCTGCAAGTCGTCTGCATAGAGATGATATTTACAGTGTGAGATGCCCCTGATTATGTCTGCACTGTACAGTATGAACAAGATAGGACCTAAAATAGATCCCTGTGGCACTCCACGAGGGACTGGCTGCAGGGATGATCGAAGTTTAGTTCCATCAGCCTTAGACAGTTCAACGAACTGTTGCCTATGGTTAAGGTAACTATGAAACCATTGTACTGTTAGAGAGTCAAAACCATAGTAAGCAAGCTTTGAACACAACAGAGACACATTGATTGAATCAAAGGCTCTGGAAAAGTCTAGTAGCACAAGCAAGCTGACTAGGCCCTTGTCCTGAGCATCAAGCAAAAAGGTTATAGAAAGGTTAGGGTTGGGTTGGAGGGGGGAGTCAGGGCGAGAAACTTGCCTGTCAGTGTCGATGTCGGAGAAGTCAAAAGGTGGTAGTATGGTTGACAGCAGGTTGAAGGAGCTGGCGGCCATGTTTTTGCTGAGGCGGCTGGAAGATTGGAAGAAATCCGCCATTTCCCTGATGCGAGCCCTGTAGATTGCTTCGCAGCTGCGGAGAATTTCGCACTCTTCCTCAAGCTGGGCAATTTGCGCCCTGAGAGGTTACATAGTGGCTGGCAAGTTCGTTTGCCGAAACGAATGGTTTGTTGGCTTGCTGGCAAGTTCACTTGCCAAAACGGGTGATATGTTGGCTTGCTGGCAAGTTCACTTGCCAAAACGGGTGATATGTTGGCTTACTGGCAAGTTCACTTGCCAAAACGGGTGATATGTTGGCTTACTGGCAAGTTGGCAAGTTGGCTTGCCGGCAAGTTTTATTAATGAGGAGACGTCTGTTCTGGTTAGATTAGTGGGTCAGACTGAAGGTTGATTGATGATTAGCGGAGGTTATAAGTATAGTTTGCGGAGGTGTTATTGGGGTTCGGTGTTGAAGGTTTTATGTGTAATGAGTGTGGTAATGAGTTTGTGGTAGGTGGATTTATTGTGTTTATGTGTTGTTAAAGGTTTTTAGATTGGTGATAATGTTAAAGATGTGGGAGTGGAATGTGTCTATGGTGAAGGGTGAGTAGGTGATCTCATAGAGGTTAAAAGGATAGGAGGGATTAGGTAGGTGTTTTGAGGCTATTAGGTGGGGAATTCTGGAGAACTGGAATTCAGGGCATGTTTCAATGAGGTGTGAGAGAGTTTGTGTGGATTTGTAGTCGCAGGGACATAGATTATCTGGGGTGATTTTAAATCTGTGTAGATATTCCTTATGATAGCCGTGATTGGTGAGTAATTGTGTTGTGGCGAAATTGGGTTTAATAAGGGTAATATAGTTTATTAGATCGGATAGTTGGGGGAAAATGGTCTTAGTGTAAGTGGAGGTTGAGTATAGGATTGACTTTGATTGGACGGAGAGTGCTCTATTTTGTTTTTTGATGTGGCTAATGGGAATGTGAAGATAGTCCGGTTTTTTGTGGAGGAGTGCAGCTGATTTGGCCGCGGTGTCAGCCAGGTCGTTGCCGGGAATGCTGGAGTGACCTCTGATCCAGTTAAAGTTAATTTGGAGGTTGTGAAGAGAAGTGCTGTGGAGGAGTTTGTGAATTTGGACTGCTAGGGAGTTTTTGGTGTTAGGGTTGCTAAGTTCTAAGAGACTGGATAGGCTATCTGAGAGTATCGATGATTTGGGTGGTTTGTTAGTTAGGATCCAGTGGCAGGCTTGTAGTATGGCGAACATTTCACCTTGAAATACACTGCACAGATCATGTAATTTGATTTTTTTTGTTATGTTGGGTCCTTTGGGGGTGATGACGACGAAGGCAGCTCCTATTTTGCCACTATGGCCGCTGCCGTCAGTGTATATTAATTGGTGGGTGTTGGTGTGGTCTATTTGTGAGAGTTCAGAGTGAGATAGGATTGGGTTAAAGGTGATACCTTTTCTGAGGGATGGGTGAAGAAGTGAGTTTGGGGGGGCAGGTGTTTCAATGGTAATATCGGTGGGGGCAAAATGTGTGAAACCGTTGAGTTTGGAGGATTCAATGTCTCCAATTTCAGCAATTTTCGCGGGGAGTGGGGTAAGTTGTGCAATGGAGATCGAGGCGGCGGTGGTGAGGGTTCTGAATCCTAGACATAGAGGGGGCCTTCGATAGCGCCTGGTGGCCCGCTATAAGAGTCCGATTGGCGGAGGCGAAATGCCCGATTAACATTAGACGAGTGATAAACTCATACCTAGAGGACAGGGGGGTGAGAGTGAGGTACGCAGGAGAAGAGGTTTATAGAAGGACAACAAAAGGCTGCATCCAGGGATCTATCGGGTAGGTTAGGTTAGGTTAGGTTTTTTTTTTTTTTTTTTTTTTTTTTTCCTGTCCGGGAGCGATGTCCCGGCCCGCGAGCTATTCCTTTGACGTGTTATTAATCAAAGTCTCATATCTTTATTTCTAATCTACAGGGGGATACATTTATGTCTAGTTAGGGCTACAGGATTTATGCTTAATTAACTACTATACTACACATTTATTACATTTACACAACATACTAGTTAACAAATTTACTTTCTTACAGTTAAAGGCTTAGGTTAGGTTAGGTTAGGTTAGGTTAGGTTAGGTTAGGTTAGGTTAGGTTAGGTTAGGTTAGGTTAGGTTAGGTTAAGTTTTTTTTTGTTCCTGTCCGGGAGCGATGTCCCGGCCCGCGAGCTATCCTACATCCTCTGACGTAATCAGAGCCTTTTTTATTTCTCTGTTTTATGAGACAGGGTATTTTATTTATTTCTTAAAACTATATCTTTACATTTATTTATACATTACAACTTAAAATTACATTTCTTTCTTAACTACTAACATTTTAATGGACACAATATTATATAACTGAAAATTACATAATTGTGCTACCTTATTACTACTTATTTTTATTTGCAACTATCTTAACTATTTTAATACAGTACTCTAAAAACTTATCTCTAACATTTTTATTACCTATTATTAATGCCAAATTTCCTATTTCTAAAGATATACCTATTTCTATTTCTAAATTGAACCGGTCTATTCCAAATCTGGGGCAGCAAGTTATTACGTGAAGGACGGTTTCTTCTACCTCGGGGTCGCAAGGGCACGACGGACTCTCCTTACACTTGAAACGGTGCAAGTATGAGGAGAACCCGCCGTGTCCTGTGAAGAGTTGGACAGTGGTGGGACTTAAGGTGATCGATTTTATTAGGCGGTGTGCCCGTATGGCATCTGGGAAGAAGGTTTTAGTGACTGCACCTTGTGATGCTTCCGTGTATCGACGGTTCCATTCGCAAAGCGAGTCTCGTCTGATTTCTCGCTTTGCGAATGAAACCGGGCAGCTATCGTAATTAGGTTTAACTTTAAGGTGCAGTGCTGCGCTCTTAGCTAGCTCATCGGCTCTCTCGTTTCCCTCCATCCCCGCGTGAGCCTTGATCCAAAATAATTTTACTATTTTGTTAAGACAATTTAACTGGGTTAAATTGTCTCTAATCTGTGCTGCGAGGGGATGGGGGGAAGTCAAGTTTGTTGCCGTTTCGAGCGCAGAGCGTGAATCGCTGAAGATGCTGCAGCTTGGTTGCAGTCTCTTCAGCGCTTCTCCCGTGGCTGCCGACAGGGCAAGCAGCTCTGCCTGGTAGACGGTGCAGCATTCATCCAGCCTCAATTTACGGGAACTGATTTCTGTGGCGCCGATTCTGATGGATAATGCGGCGCCAACTTTCCCTTCAATTTTACTCCCGTCCGTGAAGATGTTTAGGTGGGAGTCGAGGTTCTGGTCCAATGCTGCTCCGTCCTCCACGCAGGCGAATTTTAGTTCCATCTGCAGTGCCGGGTGCGGCATGGCTGCGTATGGCACTAGTGCCTCAATCTCTCGATCTCCTATTACTTGCTGGGTGTGACCTTTCTTTACTCTATAAAGCGAGGCTGCTTCCCGGACTCTAATGTCCAGCGGAAGCAACCCAGCAAGTAATAGTGCCGAGTTGAGTGAGACCGTTTTATAGGCCTTAACAATTTTTTGCGCAAAGCCACGCTGCACCGTTTCGAGGTCCTTTTTCACACACAGCTTTGCTGTGGCGGGTGCCCATGCACTAGCTGCATACATAATCGTAGGCTCCACTACAGCTGTGTAAATAGTCCTGATTATTTCAGGCTGTAGGCCCCAGCTCACTTTGGCCGCTCGCGACAGCTGATTGTAGAACCTGACTGCTTTGCGGCAGACGTTCGTGACATGCGAGTTAAAAGTGAGTTTGTCGTCGATGGTGAGACCTAGCAGTTTGATCTCTTTTGACAAGCCAATGTCGATCCCGCCAATGCTAAGGCGCGGGGAGTCGTACTTGAGTTTGCGCGTGATAACCATAGCCATGGTCTTGTGAGGCGCAAACCTCAGTTTGTTACGGTCTCCCCACGCCCGAACATGTTCGAGCGCGGCATTGGCCTGTCTTTCGATCCCTAGCGCCGTCTGACCATCGAAGACAAGCACTACGTCGTCCGCGAACGCCTGCACGTATTCTCCCCTAAGCTCCAAGTCCTTCAGAAGGGGGTCCAGGAGTAAGTTCCACAGGATGGGGCCACCGATTGACCCTTGCACGCACCCTTTTTCTGTGTGCTTAGCGTACTCCTCTCCAGCGTATCGGACCTTGACTCTTCGGTTCCGGAGATAGCTGTCGATCAACCGTCTCAAGTTGACCGGACACTTCTCCTCCGCCAGTCGGACTCTGATGGCTGGCCACCATGCGCTGTCGAAGGCCCCCTCTATATCCAGCGACACTAGCGTCAATATCCTCTTCTGGTCGAGCTTTGTGTTGATGTGCCGCATTAGGTTATAGAGGGCGTCTTCGGTGCTCTTCTGGGGCATGAATCCGTACTGTCGTGAGCTTATCCTTGGTACTAAATGGAACTTGATCCGGTTGACTAACATCTTCTCGAAGATTTTCCCTAACACTGGGAGGAGCCCGATAGGCCTGTACGACTTGGGGGTGGTGTAGGTGTCTTTTCCGGGTTTACGCAATACTATCACTGTGGCCTCCTTCCAGGGATCTGGGAAATGCGCATATTCTAAGCATTTGTTCGAAAGTGCCAGGAACATTGCCGGGTCGTTTTTGATGGCCTCTGCACATATGTCAACGGTGAAGCCGTCTGCTCCGGGGGCTTTCTTCGGGTTGAAGGCAAGTATAGCAGCTTTAAGTTCGGTAGTCGTGAACGGTGGGTCACAGGGCTCAGCTTGTTGTCCACTGTTCACAATCTCCGCTTCAGCTCTTATTTTGCGATGTTCCGTGTTGTCGCTCTCTCTTAGGTCCTCTGGATAAAATGCGTCTGCTAGCGCTTTCACAGAGCCTTTTGCGTCCAACACTTTGCCTTCAATCCGAAGTAGCTCATCTTCTACCCTTTTCCTGGTCCTGCCTATCACTCTGTACACCCCCTCCCATACCCCTTCCCTGTCCTGCTTGCTACAGAAGTCTCTCCAGCTCTGCACCTTTGCCTTCTCCGCCTCCAACTCATATTCTTCTTTCTTTTTCAGGTACTCTTCGACGACTCTCGCTCTTCGGACTGGTGCAGTACCCTTGATTCTTCGCTTCCTGGTGGCGACTTCCCGCTTCAGCTGCGCGAGCTCTTCGGACCACCACGGGATGGTGAGTATTTGTGTGTGTTTTTTAGCTGGTATGGTGTGTGTGCATGCGTGTGTGATTGCTTGTGTGTATGTGTGTATGACTGCTTCTATTTGTTGTGTGTTGTGTGTGTGCTCTACTTCTGTGAGTGTCAGTTGGTGGTCTGCTTTGAATTGGTCCAATTTCTCATGAAATTGACCCCAATTTGCTTTCTTCGTGTTGTAGAGTCGGGTTGTGCGTGTGATTTGTGTTCCGTGTGCTTTGTGTAGCTGTATGTTGAATGTAATGCCGTTGTGGTCCGAGCTCGTCATGCTTTCCACCACGGTCCATCCCTCCACCAGGGTGAGCATGTCCTCTGAGCAAACTGTGACATCCACGTGGCTAGTGTATCTCCGGTCACCTCTCACCGTGTCAAAGGTTGGCGTTGAGCCGTCGTTGAGCACCTGCAGCCCATGTTCATCGAAAAACTTCATGAGGTCCTCCCCTCTGGAGTTGGTTCTGACGCTTCCCCACCAGATGTTCCAGGAGTTTGCGTCTCCTCCAATGATCAGCCTGATTGTTCCCAGTTCGTTGAGTACCATGGTTAGGTGGTCTAGGTACGGTTCCAAGTTCTGATCGCCTTCCATGTATATGGAGACTAGGTTGATCTTCCAGGCGGTTGTTCGGATCCCCAGAACGGCGATGTTCTTGGTGGTGAACTGCGGGTATTGGATGACATCTAAGGTAGAGTCTAAAACAGCTATCGCCGCCTTCACCATCTCGCCCTGTTCTAGGTTCTGGTAGATCCTGGCGCCTGGATACCCCTTCATTGTCTTTTGTGACCCCACATATGGTTCCTGTAGGAGGAGAACTGCTGCCTTGCATTTTGCGGCCTCAATAAAGACTTCATCCGTGGCTAACTGCTTTTTTCTGAGATTTGCTTGAATGATCTTATAGAGGACGCCCTCAGCAATACGCCACGGTGGATCTCGCAAGTGCTTCCCACTTGCGCCTCACCGGGCATTCGTTGCTAAAGGCGCCGTGGTCAGTCTTAGCAGCCTTGGTCTTAATGCAGTTAACGCAGCAGGGGGTGGCGTCGCTCAACCAATCAGGGCACTCCGGCCTTAGGTGTGCTCCACCGCAGTGGCTGCATACATCGATTGCCTCGGTGCAGAACCGCCGCCCATGTCCGTACCCTAGACAGCGCGAGCACTGTACTAGGGGGGACTGGTCGGCGACTCTGATCCTCTGAACGTCGATGTATACAGTCCCCGCGTTTGTGAGGCACTGCCACAGTCGGGGCGACACCTTGATGACGACGTGGGAGATGAGTGGGTTTCTTGCTTTGCGGCGGAAACGTACTTCCATTCGGTCATCCTCGCCGCTCACGCCCCTCAACAGGTGTCCGTTCTGTGTGCGGATGGCTTTGATGATGTTCTCATCCGTATGGCACTGCAGAACTCCGTAGAGGATAACAAGCGGGTCTTTGTTCTTGATATCCTCTATGTTGAGCTGCCCTTCCCCTTCCACGATCCTTTTCTTGACCTTCCTCAGCTCTTCCTCGTTTTGGCATCCTACGATTATCTTCCTGTCCTTTGCTTTCCTGATTTTGTCAATCTTCGTCCCCTCTTCCGCCGCGTTCACAATCTTCCTTATCCTTTCGAACACCTGGTCCCCTGTCTCTTGATCATCCTTTGAGGATACTATGATGGAGTGCATGGCAGTGTTTTCTAGCGGCTGTTTCGGAGAGCCCACAGTTACACTCGCGTAGGAGCCTCTGTTCGTGTGGGACTCTGCCTGCGCCTTTATTGTTTCTGCCAGCTTCTCCATTTCTTTCCTATGATCCTCCATTAACTTTCCATGCTCTACTATCTTTCTGATTATTTCGTCCCCTTTCTCTATCCTTTCTGTCCTCCTTTCCTCTCCCTCCCTGTCTCTCTCGTTCGCTCTTTCTTCTGCCTTCGGTGGCTCATTCTCTTGATGTAGTTGTTTTCCAGAGTCACTCGCTTTCTTCTGTCCCTTTCCCTTGACACTTTCAGACTCTTTGACTAGCTGGTAGAGCCTGTCTATCGCCTGCGTTACCTCGGTTTTTATCTCTGTTTTGATGTTTCTAGAGTTTCCTAGGTGTAGTTTGGCTTTTGTAACGCAGGCTCTAGCTTCCGCCAGCCGGTCACGTTGTTTTGACTCTTGTCGTGGGGAGCAACCTGCGGTCTCCGTCGATGTTCTTCTGGCTGGTGCCCTGCTCTCTTGTGAGAGTGTCCCTTTCGGATTAGGTTTCTGGGTTTCTACGGGTGTAATGTTCTTCGAGGAGTTTTGGGTCTTGGGGATTGTTTCCCATTCTCCTATACTTCTCCTTACACTCGGGCCAGGTTTTGGGTCAATGGGAATGTCCTGCGTCGTTTTTGGGTTAGGGGAGATCTCGTCTACGCCCTTGGCTCCTTTTGCAGGGGTACGAAACATCTTCTAGTTTGTCGGTGGAACGCGTCAAATTGTACAAATAATATAAAAAAAAAGGTTTGTATAAGTTGTATATAAGTAAAAATAAAATAAAAATATGTATATGTGTAACCTAACTAATTTTTATATTTTTGTTTCAGATGGTGCTTTGTGGGTGTGTGGTTCGTCCTGGGACTTCGTTGGTGTTTAAAAAGTAAGTGGGAAAGATTTTTAATTTATGTAGAGTCCGGCTCTACTTGTCAAATTGGTGTAAAATTGAAGTTTAGATGCAGGAGGCGATGCTTATTAGTCAATAAACTAATAAACTTAACGTAGTTGAGGGTCAATAAAAAGAAAAATTTTTTGCTCTATGTAGAGTCCGTTTTTTGTTTGCCAAAATATAGTCTTAAGTTAAACCTTTAGCACGAAAAAAGTCCCGTCGAAATCGGAGCACTGGTTCAGAAGTAACGGAGCTTTAAAACTTTCCAAGATGGCGTCCAAGATGGCCGCTGAATCTTTGAAAAGCCGCTACTACGTCAATTCTAATGATAGAACCACAGTGTTTCGGGTTTTTGTGTTGGCCTCGTCATTGCCTATCTCGTCCAAGTGTCAAATTTGAAAAATAAATTTGTACTCTACGTAGAGTCTTTTACGTCGGAAGAGGATAGACAGTGCAGAGACGATGCCAACACAGAAAACGCCGAGACGAACAAACAATAAATAACGAAGATACACGAGTTTACAAAAATTCAAGATGGCCGCCAAAAAGCCGACCACTGTCCAACTCCAGCAGTTTATGACCGATCTGGCTTGTGTTTGGGCTTGTTGGATAGGTCTTTAAGAGTCCTATTCAACAGAGCCAAGTCCGGTACAATAACTTGCCCCCCTGATTTTTAAAATTCAAAAAACACAAAAATAATTACAAAAAATTCAATAAAAACTCAAAAAATTGACCTAGGGACACAGAAAAAACGCCAGATATCTTAAAATTAATTAATCCTAGAATCTTTATATTTACAATTTTGCTAAAATTATTATTTCAGGCACCTCGTGTTAACCTCAAAATTTCAAAAATTTATTTCTTGAAATCCAGCTGTCAAATGTATATTGAATTTTTTACTGGTGGTAGAGGACCATACAGTCTATCGATATCAAATTTTTAAAATGTATGTAAAAGATTTATTTTAAAAGTTATTAAATTTTGAAAAATGAAAAATTTTGAAAACTCTATAACTTGGCCAAAACTTAACTTAGAATTATGCGGAAAGTGCCTCCGTAGTCCCTGCAGTAGCGCCCAGCTGGATCCGGTGTCAGAAGGTTTGCAGGTGGTCAGGATCCGTGGCTCAGTGACCACGTGGTAGTTGTTTTTTTGCTGTTTTCTCAGCGCTCCTGCGCGAGAAAAATCAGCAAAAGGTGTCAAATGAAAGGGCTCCTGAAGAGCTTTCGGGAGGCTCCAAAAAACTATGGGGTCGTCGCTGAAGATCCCGAGAAAAATGCAGTTGAAGTTTAAAATTTTTGTAAAAATCACTTTTTCACTTATATCTCGTTAAAAAATGCACTTAGCGCTGCGCGCTTTTCACTGTCGTGTGCGCGGCGTAAAGGCGCAACTTTTGAAGTATCACACTGGTATATCTGGACAACTTTTCCAATTTTCACGGATTTAAAACTGCGGAGCGACTTGGTTTCGTGGCGCTCTCGAGTGCGGCTGGTGCGCGAGTGGTTAGGTTAGGTTAGGTTAGGTTAGGTTAGGTTAGGTTAGGTTTTTTTTTTTTTTTTTTTTTTTAATGTTGCATACTAGTAAACTCATCAGATCATAGGACCAGTGAGTGTGCTAGTTTGCTTTTACTTTATAAGCTGTGGAAACCTGTTGCTATTAAATGCAACAACATTTATTTACCTGCGAAGAAATAAACACACACAAAAAATAATTACAGACAGAATAGAAAATAGGTTTTACAAAATTATGAATTTATGACAGATATTACAAATAATAATAATAATAGATATTACAAATACAATTATAATATTGAAAATACATGCTTATCAACTGTGCAATTGTTTGATTTCCAAACAATGCCATTTCATTTATCCGGTAAATTTGATATATTAATTAAATTTTATTAATAAATACAATTATTAGGAATGAAATATTTATGAAAATAAATAATTTTACAAATTAAAATTAAGTTTTTCACAACAAAAAAAAAAATAAGAGTTAATACAAAATAATTATTAAATAATAAATCGTTTTGAATTACCATTCTAATCTTAAATTAATTTTAAATTAAGCTTTACTTATTTCAGATATGCATTATATATAAGATATACTTATATTTTTTTTTTTTTTTTTTTTCCTTCCTTTTTTTTTTTTTCCTTTAATATACTCTTTTTATTCCCTTTTTTTATCTTCCTTTTTTTTTTCCTTCCTTGTTTTTTTTTTTTTTTTTTTTTTATCACCAAAGTAACTAAAATAACAGCAAATACAAATTTAGTAATAAATGTTATAATTTCAATAGCTGCCAGGAGAGCTTTATTAAAATATACAATATAATAAAAACAGGCATAATCTCTCATGGGTCTCAATATTAGGATTATTATTTTCAAATAAATATAATTATTATAAAAATTAGGAGTAAGCGCTTAAACAATATCTGCCCATAACAATATCAATAAATAAATATTCCCTATTAAAATAAATATAGCCTATTCATGAATGTAAGTGTGTAATTAATAAATAAAATTTTAAAAAAAGGAGTTTATATAATCTACAGAAAGAACCAACAGAACTGAACGAACTGCGAATAATTTTGTATCTGTGGAGAACCAACCTACGAACGAAGCAACCATTCAAATAGAGTCTGTGGGAGTCTGTGTGTTGACTGATATGTTCTCTGTGGTGAGCCACAGAAAACTAATACTCCGAGTTGAGCACTCCATTATGCGTTAGCATCCCTAGTACATCTGTGACTCCATTTTACCAATGTAAACAAACAAACAAAATCGGAGATCATATATTAATTAAAATACATAAAACATTAAAATAACTATACAGACTCAATCACAGAGCCATTTTCTCCTCCAACAATGCGAAGGATAGCCCTCGCATAGTCCAGGAACGTCGGCCTGCAATTATCATCTGTAAGTATTTTCCTCACATTATTGTAAGTGATATCTACGTCCATGGTACATTCACAGTTGTGTCTCAACATGCCAAATCTGCCACAATCAAGAAGGAGATGCTGCACAGTCTGAGGCACATCTGCTCCACAGGAACACAAAGGATTATCCGACAATTTAAACCTATGCAAATAAAAATTAAACCCCCCATGACCAGTTAGAATTTGTGCTAAATAATTATCTAATCTACATTTCTGTAAAGTTTTGTAAGCGGAGGAGCGGTTAGGTTAGGTTAGGTTAGGTTAGGTTAGGTTAGGTTAGGTTAGGTTAGGTTAGGTTAGGTTAGGTTAGGTTAGGTTAGGTTAGGTTAGGTTAGGTTAGGTTAGGTTAGGTTAGGTTAGGTTAGGTTAGGTTAGGTTAGGTTAGGTTAGGTTAGGTTAGGTTAGGTTAGGTTAGGTTAGGTTAGGTTAGGTTAGGTTAGGTTAGGTTAGGTTAGGTTAGGTTAGGTTAGGTTAGGTTAGGTTAGGTTAGGTTAGGTTAGGTTAGGTTAGGTTAGGTTAGGTTAGGTTAGGTTAGGTTAGGTTAGGTTAGGTTAGGTTAGGTTAGGTTAGGTTAGGTTAGGTTAGGTTAGGTTAGGTTAGGTTAGGTTAGGTTAGGTTAGGTTAGGTTAGGTTAGGTTAGGTTAGGTTAGGTTAGGTTAGGTTAGGTTAGGTTAGGTTAGGTTAGGTTAGGTTAGGTTAGGTTAGGTTAGGTTAGGTTAGGTTAGGTTAGGTTAGGTTAGGTTAGGTTAGGTTAGGTTAGGTTAGGTTAGGTTAGGTTAGGTTAGGTTAGGTTAGGTTAGGTTAGGTTAGGTTAGGTTAGGTTAGGTTAGGTTAGGTTAGGTTAGGTTAGGTTAGGTTAGGTTAGGTTAGGTTAGGTTAGGTTAGGTTAGGTTAGGTTAGGTTAGGTTAGGTTAGGTTAGGTTAGGTTAGGTTAGGTTAGGTTAGGTTAGGTTAGGTTAGGTTAGGTTAGGTTAGGTTAGGTTAGGTTAGGTTAGGTTAGGTTAGGTTAGGTTAGGTTAGGTTAGGTTAGGTTAGGTTAGGTTAGGTTAGGTTAGGTTAGGTTAGGTTAGGTTAGGTTAGGTTAGGTTAGGTTAGGTTAGGTTAGGTTAGGTTAGGTTAGGTTAGGTTAGGTTAGGTTAGGTTAGGTTAGGTTAGGTTAGGTTAGGTTAGGTTAGGTTAGGTTAGGTTAGGTTAGGTTAGGTTAGGTTAGGTTAGGTTAGGTTAGGTTAGGTTAGGTTAGGTTAGGTTAGGTTAGGTTAGGTTAGGTTAGGTTAGGTTAGGTTAGGTTAGGTTAGGTTAGGTTAGGTTAGGTTAGGTTAGGTTAGGTTAGGTTAGGTTAGGTTAGGTTAGGTTAGGTTAGGTTAGGTTAGGTTAGGTTAGGTTAGGTTAGGTTAGGTTAGGTTAGGTTAGGTTAGGTTAGGTTAGGTTAGGTTAGGTTAGGTTAGGTTAGGTTAGGTTAGGTTAGGTTAGGTTAGGTTAGGTTAGGTTAGGTTAGGTTAGGTTAGGTTAGGTTAGGTTAGGTTAGGTTAGGTTAGGTTAGGTTAGGTTAGGTTAGGTTAGGTTAGGTTAGGTTAGGTTAGGTTAGGTTAGGTTAGGTTAGGTTAGGTTAGGTTAGGTTAGGTTAGGTTAGGTTAGGTTAGGTTAGGTTAGGTTAGGTTAGGTTAGGTTAGGTTAGGTTAGGTTAGGTTAGGTTAGGTTAGGTTAGGTTAGGTTAGGTTAGGTTAGGTTAGGTTAGGTTAGGTTAGGTTAGGTTAGGTTAGGTTAGGTTAGGTTAGGTTAGGTTAGGTTAGGTTAGGTTAGGTTAGGTTAGGTTAGGTTAGGTTAGGTTAGGTTAGGTTAGGTTAGGTTAGGTTAGGTTAGGTTAGGTTAGGTTAGGTTAGGTTAGGTTAGGTTAGGTTAGGTTAGGTTAGGTTAGGTTAGGTTAGGTTAGGTTAGGTTAGGTTAGGTTAGGTTAGGTTAGGTTAGGTTAGGTTAGGTTAGGTTAGGTTAGGTTAGGTTAGGTTAGGTTAGGTTAGGTTAGGTTAGGTTAGGTTAGGTTAGGTTAGGTTAGGTTAGGTTAGGTTAGGTTAGGTTAGGTTAGGTTAGGTTAGGTTAGGTTAGGTTAGGTTAGGTTAGGTTAGGTTAGGTTAGGTTAGGTTAGGTTAGGTTAGGTTAGGTTAGGTTAGGTTAGGTTAGGTTAGGTTAGGTTAGGTTAGGTTAGGTTAGGTTAGGTTAGGTTAGGTTAGGTTAGGTTAGGTTAGGTTAGGTTAGGTTAGGTTAGGTTAGGTTAGGTTAGGTTAGGTTAGGTTAGGTTAGGTTAGGTTAGGTTAGGTTAGGTTAGGTTAGGTTAGGTTAGGTTAGGTTAGGTTAGGTTAGGTTAGGTTAGGTTAGGTTAGGTTAGGTTAGGTTAGGTTAGGTTAGGTTAGGTTAGGTTAGGTTAGGTTAGGTTAGGTTAGGTTAGGTTAGGTTAGGTTAGGTTAGGTTAGGTTAGGTTAGGTTAGGTTAGGTTAGGTTAGGTTAGGTTAGGTTAGGTTAGGTTAGGTTAGGTTAGGTTAGGTTAGGTTAGGTTAGGTTAGGTTAGGTTAGGTTAGGTTAGGTTAGGTTAGGTTAGGTTAGGTTAGGTTAGGTTAGGTTAGGTTAGGTTAGGTTAGGTTAGGTTAGGTTAGGTTAGGTTAGGTTAGGTTAGGTTAGGTTAGGTTAGGTTAGGTTAGGTTAGGTTAGGTTAGGTTAGGTTAGGTTAGGTTAGGTTAGGTTAGGTTAGGTTAGGTTAGGTTAGGTTAGGTTAGGTTAGGTTAGGTTAGGTTAGGTTAGGTTAGGTTAGGTTAGGTTAGGTTAGGTTAGGTTAGGTTAGGTTAGGTTAGGTTAGGTTAGGTTAGGTTAGGTTAGGTTAGGTTAGGTTAGGTTAGGTTAGGTTAGGTTAGGTTAGGTTAGGTTAGGTTAGGTTAGGTTAGGTTAGGTTAGGTTAGGTTAGGTTAGGTTAGGTTAGGTTAGGTTAGGTTAGGTTAGGTTAGGTTAGGTTAGGTTAGGTTAGGTTAGGTTAGGTTAGGTTAGGTTAGGTTAGGTTAGGTTAGGTTAGGTTAGGTTAGGTTAGGTTAGGTTAGGTTAGGTTAGGTTAGGTTAGGTTAGGTTAGGTTAGGTTAGGTTAGGTTAGGTTAGGTTAGGTTAGGTTAGGTTAGGTTAGGTTAGGTTAGGTTAGGTTAGGTTAGGTTAGGTTAGGTTAGGTTAGGTTAGGTTAGGTTAGGTTAGGTTAGGTTAGGTTAGGTTAGGTTAGGTTAGGTTAGGTTAGGTTAGGTTAGGTTAGGTTAGGTTAGGTTAGGTTAGGTTAGGTTAGGTTAGGTTAGGTTAGGTTAGGTTAGGTTAGGTTAGGTTAGGTTAGGTTAGGTTAGGTTAGGTTAGGTTAGGTTAGGTTAGGTTAGGTTAGGTTAGGTTAGGTTAGGTTAGGTTAGGTTAGGTTAGGTTAGGTTAGGTTAGGTTAGGTTAGGTTAGGTTAGGTTAGGTTAGGTTAGGTTAGGTTAGGTTAGGTTAGGTTAGGTTAGGTTAGGTTAGGTTAGGTTAGGTTAGGTTAGGTTAGGTTAGGTTAGGTTAGGTTAGGTTAGGTTAGGTTAGGTTAGGTTAGGTTAGGTTAGGTTAGGTTAGGTTAGGTTAGGTTAGGTTAGGTTAGGTTAGGTTAGGTTAGGTTAGGTTAGGTTAGGTTAGGTTAGGTTAGGTTAGGTTAGGTTAGGTTAGGTTAGGTTAGGTTAGGTTAGGTTAGGTTAGGTTAGGTTAGGTTAGGTTAGGTTAGGTTAGGTTAGGTTAGGTTAGGTTAGGTTAGGTTAGGTTAGGTTAGGTTAGGTTAGGTTAGGTTAGGTTAGGTTAGGTTAGGTTAGGTTAGGTTAGGTTAGGTTAGGTTAGGTTAGGTTAGGTTAGGTTAGGTTAGGTTAGGTTAGGTTAGGTTAGGTTAGGTTAGGTTAGGTTAGGTTAGGTTAGGTTAGGTTAGGTTAGGTTAGGTTAGGTTAGGTTAGGTTAGGTTAGGTTAGGTTAGGTTAGGTTAGGTTAGGTTAGGTTAGGTTAGGTTAGGTTAGGTTAGGTTAGGTTAGGTTAGGTTAGGTTAGGTTAGGTTAGGTTAGGTTAGGTTAGGTTAGGTTAGGTTAGGTTAGGTTAGGTTAGGTTAGGTTAGGTTAGGTTAGGTTAGGTTAGGTTAGGTTAGGTTAGGTTAGGTTAGGTTAGGTTAGGTTAGGTTAGGTTAGGTTAGGTTAGGTTAGGTTAGGTTAGGTTAGGTTAGGTTAGGTTAGGTTAGGTTAGGTTAGGTTAGGTTAGGTTAGGTTAGGTTAGGTTAGGTTAGGTTAGGTTAGGTTAGGTTAGGTTAGGTTAGGTTAGGTTAGGTTAGGTTAGGTTAGGTTAGGTTAGGTTAGGTTAGGTTAGGTTAGGTTAGGTTTTTTTTTATAATGTTGCTGACTAGTTAACTCATCTGATCATAGGATCAGTGAGTGCGCTAGTCTGCTGTTACTTTTTAAATTCATGATAACCTGTTGCTGTGAAATGCAACATCATTATAGACTGTCTTTCGAATTTAACCTGAAATAAATAAAACAAGAATAAACACACAATTAATTTACACAACACAAACACACACACACACACACACACGCACGCTCAAACAATATCCCTTATATAATATAGTTTATACAATAATATTACAATATTTCTAGTTACTAACATCTTCATATAATTATTTTCTAGTCATTTGTCTTTTATATTATTTTTTTTCCTTGGTAACACATTTATATTCATTTTCTTTTTTTTTTTTTTTTTTTTCATGTGGTCTATATTTTTTTTTTCCTTCTTTTTTTTTCTCCTTATTTTATATTATAATATTACTGTTCCATCTATACTAAGAATTACTTATAATCAAGAAGCTAATAATTTTAATTCATAAATGATTTCCTATTTAAATGATAGATCATAATAAATACAATTAATAAAATTACAATTATATTTTCCATAAATACGTCTGTAGTAATTAGTTATGAACATAATCCTCAGAGTACCGTTTAAGAAATTTAACATAATTAAATAATAATAATAATAACAACAACCAAATAATTATATAAATTAAGTTCATCATAATTCTAAATTTCAATAGTTTACAATTAAATAAGTATTTATTCAAAAAATTTGCATTGCAAATTCGAATAATTAAATGTAAAAATAAATAAATAATAAAAATGAATTCATGACATAAATAATAAAATAATAATAATAAATAAAAAACACCTAGTTTAATATTTACCTACAACAATAATTTCTATAACATGATTTAATCCTAACAAAAACTAATTTTCACATTCATGTTATCACCACATTATAGGTTCATCGCATTTAGAATCATTTTATTTCATTGGTGTTAGATAAATTGTTTTTTTTTTATTAAATTCATGAATAGTTTATTTATGTATAAACATAAGACACCAGACTAATTATCGTAGTATCAGTATAGCAACCCAGCCAAACCCTTTAATTCTACAAACCTCATTGAAAAATATTTACACATTAATACAAATCACAATTGGAACTATTTAAAAAAAAATGTATATATATATATAGGTATAGAAAGAATAAAATAAATCGTCATTAATTACATTTTATTATTATTAATTATAAGTTGACTCTCCCAAAAATAAAAACCACGACAACAGACCAGACTCAGAGTTACAGCACGTTGGTAGTAGTGACACGTGTAGCACCCCAAAAGCCCATCTGTCAATGCCACTGTAAGGAACTGTCATACTCAAATCAAAACAAAACAAATAGAAACAAACAAAAATGTAAAATCCTTTGTAAAAGTCGTGGTTTTATGTATAAAATAGCCGATGAAAACAAACAACAAAAGCAAACAAAATCCATAACCGAACCTTTTGACAGCAGAAAACACACAAAATAAAGAAAACACTGTTACAGTACTTATTATTCCTCTGCTAAGAAAGAGCCATTCTCCTTGCCGATTATGCGAAGAATAATCTTTGCAAACGACAAAAAGATAGGCCTTTGCTTATTGTCCCCAATCAAGTGCTCCAAAGTATTAACACTAATATCAGAATTCATAGCGCATTCGCAGTCATACCTTAACAATCCGAATCGCGCGCACTCCAACAGCAAGTGTTGCACAGTTTGGCTGACATCCTCGCCGCATGAGCACAAAGGAGACTCTGTTAATCTGAACCGAAACAAATAAGAATTAAAGCCACCATGACCTGTAAAAATTTGTGCATAAAAATTATCTAAACTAATTTTCCCTAATGTTTGATAAGCCATGGATATATTTTTAAAGAATAATTTGGTAGTACTGCCCGCCTGAGATGTATCAAACACCCGTTGCCAATCATTAATGCTGTCTGATCTTACCATCCATTTAGCATAGGACAGAGGGTATTTATCATAGAATGGCTGTCTTCTATCCCTCAGTGCTGCCTGCTTCGCCAACTCATCGGCCCTCTCATTACCCTCAATCCCACAGTGTGCCTTTACCCAATACAAAGTAATTACTTTTCCTCCTTGACTTAACCTAAAGATTGTTTCTTTAATTTCAGCTACTAAAGGATGAAGTGAATTAGGGTCGCTCACTGCCTCAAGACTGGACCTAGAATCGCTTGCTATATTAAAAGCAGACTCCCCTCTTCCTTCCGCCAGCTGAAGTGCCCGCAGTATTGCACAAAGCTCCGCCTGGAACACACTACAAAAGCTCTCAAGCCGGAACCTAGTATGACGGACCTCATGCGTTCCAGACCAACAGGTAACGGCTCCCCCCACCCTACCCTGAAGCTTGCTACCATCTGTATAAAGCACAAGCCCATTATTCCCCAGACTCAACGCCTCCTCCTGAGAGTCAATAAGTCCAAACCTTACATGGTTTCTCTCCGCTGGATGAGGCAGTGAGAATGGACTTATCCTGTGCTCCATACTTCGTCCCGGCAACCCAGCCAATGGCTCCCCTCTCTTAGCTCTGTAAATGAAGGCATTTTCTTTTAGCCTCATAGTTAGAGGCAAAAGTCTCGATAACAGGACACTTGATACAAAAGATACTGTGCGGTGAGCTTTACTGATTTTTATAGCAAAAGATCTTGTGAGGCTATTTAAAGTCTTTTCAGCATAAACCCTGTCTGAAACATCCGCCCAGCAACTAGCTGAGTACAAAACAGTGGGCTCAACTACAGCAATATAAATCAGTCTCAGAATATCAGAATTAAGACCCCATTGTGCCCGTGCCGCTCTTGATACTATTTTATAGAAAGCAATAGCTTTATTAGTAACAAGCTCGAGGTGCCTTCTAAAATTTAGAATGGCGTCAATATTTAATCCTAATATTCTAAGACTAGATCCATAAGCTATAGGGGTACCTGCCATCACGAGTCTAGGGGAATGATATCTCAACTTCTTAGTGATTAAGAGTGCTTGCGTCTTCTCAGGAGCAAATCTCAGTTTCAGGCTTTCTCCCCACTGCGTGATCACTGCCAGCGCCCGGTTGACCATCCCCTCCAACTCAACCCCATCGGCTGCGGCTGCGATCATCAGGATGTCATCCGCGAAAGCCTGAACCCTGACACCTCCATACTGCGCCTGCTCTAGCACCGGCTCCAGCTGGATATTCCAAAGGATCGGCCCACAGGTAGACCCCTGAATGCAACCCTTATTAGTGTCTCTACAAACTACTTGCCCCGCGTATTTTAGTTTGATACTCCGCTCGGAGAGGTAATTGAGTATAAGGCGCGCGACCTCGACGTCAACACTCAAAGCTTTCAGCTGTTCGACAATTGCGGGCCACCATGTGTTATCAAATGCTCCTTCTATATCTAAAGACACTAAAACAACTACTTTCTTTTGTTCCAGGCCAGTACGAATAATGGACATGGCGTCGAACAAAGCATCCTCCGCACTCCGCTGTGGAGTGAATCCGTACTGGTAGGGGCTCATACTATTCTCTTTGCCGAGCTGCCACTGCAACCTATTCACAAATAACTTTTCGAGCATCTTCCCTATCACCGGAAGAAGCCCGATCGGTCTGTACGACTTAGGAGTGGTGTAGGTATCTTTGCTCGGCTTAGGGATCACCTTTATCGTCGCCACTTTCCACGATCTAGGGAAACAACCCAATCGAAGGCACTGCGAAAACAGCCCCAAAAGTAGAGCTTTATCACATCTGTAGGCCCGGAGACAGATGTCTAGCGTGAGCCCATCGCCCCCGGGTGCTCTCTTGGAACTCATAGTTCGCAGTACCGTATCCAGTTCTGTTTCAGTGAAAGCGACATGAGGCGGCGCGGTGCGGGCGAGGCTGTCAGCCCAGGCCTGCACGGCGGCGCGGCGCACGGCGTGCTGCGGCGTGTCCCACTGCGGGTCGTCGCGCCGGTAGAAGGTGTCGGCCAGCAGCGCCGCCGACTGTGCCTCGTCCAGCGCACGCCCGTCAGCCGTCGCCAGCAGCACATCATCCGAGCGCGCTCGCGCTCCGCACGCCTTCATGATCCGGTAAGACCTCCGCCATATACCTTCCACCGTCTCGCCCGTGCAGAACTCCTTCCAGCTGGCGGTCATGGCGGACTCTATCGCTCTTCTGTACTCCGTCCTAGCCTCCAGGTACTGGTCCACCACGAACCGCCTCCGGGTAGGGTTTGCCCGCGAGATTCTCCTCCGGCGGCGCACCATCTCGGCTTTCAGCACAGTCAGCTCAGGGCTCCACCAGCGGCAGGACTTGCCGAGTCTCCGAGGCTGGATGCGAGGGATCGCCCTCTCGCAGGCCGCTAGCGCGCACGCGGTGTACAGGTCGGCGGCCCGATTGACCGCTTCTCCGTCCGCCAGCGCGTCCACTGCGGCACTCAGCTCGACACGAGAGATCTCCTGCCCAAACTCTTCCTCAAACAGCCTCCAATTAGCCTTTGCTGTGTTGTAGATTCTCGTGCTGGCGCTGGGCGCGCCCTCCCCGCGGCGCGCGCTCAGCCGCAGCGTGAAGGTGACCGGCCTGTGGTCGGACAGCGTGCAGAGCACGGGGTCGACGCGCCAGTCAGCGAGCGCAGGCAGCAGCGCGGCGGAGCAGGCCGTCACGTCGATGATGCTGGCGGCGGGCGCGCCGTGACGGTAGGCGAGGAAGGTCGGCACGTCCCCCGAGTTGCAGACCTCGAGCCCGAGCTCCGCAAACAGCTCCGCGACCGCGGCGCCGCGCGCGTCCTCCACCGCACAGCCCCACCACGGACTGGCTGCGTTCACGTCGCCCGCCACCACCACCCGCGAGCAAGCCATCTCCTGCACCATGCGCTTAATACTATTCAGGTGTATATCTATGTCTAACTCCCTATCCAAGTAAACGCTAACTATTCCCAAATCCAAATTTTCTACCTTAACAATGACGCCCAGCATGTCCTCACTTATAAAGTTAATGTTTTCAGTGTACCGCAAATTGGGATCCAAAATCACTATGGCAGCGCGTACCGGAGCCCCAGGGCTCCCCGACGCGCTCTGGATCACCCTGCAACCGGTCGGCGGTGACATGCGGCCCCTCACCCCAACGTAAGGTTCCTGTAATATCAAAATTTGAACACCCCTAGCGGTGGCCTCTCTCAGACACTCGTGCGTCGCCGCCCTGCCCCTGCCTAAATTGTATTGCAGTACTTTAAGATGTACGTTCATCTGTACAGACTGATCGGTGCCCTCAGCAGTAGCGCACACTGAGACGCGCTATGCGGTCCCAGCGGCGCCACTCGGAACAGTCGGCGCTGTAGGCGGGGTGCTCTTGGTCCGGCAGTCGGCGCGCCGCGCAGTTGGTGCAGCGCGGCGGCATGCTCCCGCGGACGGAGCACGCTCGCGTGTCGTGCTCGCCCGCGCAATACCCGCAACGCGGCGCCGGCGCGCGGCACTCCGCCACGCGGTGAGAAAACCCTAGGCACCGGTAGCACTGCACAAGTGGCGACTGGTCGAGCGCCATGACTACCTGATACCCGAGCCGCACGCGCCGCTCCAGCAGCGCGCGCCACACGCCCGCGCTCGCCGCAACCACGACATTGTTGAGCCCCGCGTTGCGCCCCTTGATGCGCCGCACGACCTTAACGCTGCGCTCCGCTTCTGGCACACTCCGCAGCAGCCCCTCATTCTGCCGGAGCAGAGCCTCCTCGAGGCGCGCGTCCGCGAGCTCCGCGACGACGCCGACGAGCCGCAGCTGCGGATCGCGCAGGCGTGGCTCCGACACGCTGTAGTCATCCCCGAGCGCGCGTATGGCGCCCTCCATTACCTCCCGCTCGCGCGCGCTTTCCATAGAAATGGCGACGCCGCCGCCGCGACACTTCCGCACGCCGTTCACCCCGACCCCCAGACCGATGACATCAACGTTTGTTTTTATATGTTTCAGGATATCATCGCCGGTATGGGTCGGGTTCCGCGACTTTATCATAAGCGGATGCCTCGCGACCCGCGCGTACGACGCGTTCGTCGGAAGCGGGAAGCGGCGGTTAGGTTAGGTTAGGTTAGGTTAGGTTAGGTTAGGTTAGGTTAGGTTAGGTTAGGTTAGGTTAGGTTAGGTTAGGTTAGGTTAGGTTAGGTTAGGTTAGGTTAGGTTAGGTTAGGTTAGGTTAGGTTAGGTTAGGTTAGGTTAGGTTAGGTTAGGTTAGGTTAGGTTAGGTTAGGTTAGGTTAGGTTAGGTTAGGTTAGGTTAGGTTAGGTTAGGTTAGGTTAGGTTAGGTTAGGTTAGGTTAGGTTAGGTTAGGTTAGGTTAGGTTAGGTTAGGTTAGGTTAGGTTAGGTTAGGTTAGGTTAGGTTAGGTTAGGTTAGGTTAGGTTAGGTTAGGTTAGGTTAGGTTAGGTTAGGTTAGGTTAGGTTAGGTTAGGTTAGGTTAGGTTAGGTTAGGTTAGGTTAGGTTAGGTTAGGTTAGGTTAGGTTAGGTTAGGTTAGGTTAGGTTAGGTTAGGTTAGGTTAGGTTAGGTTAGGTTAGGTTAGGTTAGGTTAGGTTAGGTTAGGTTAGGTTAGGTTAGGTTAGGTTAGGTTAGGTTAGGTTAGGTTAGGTTAGGTTAGGTTAGGTTAGGTTAGGTTAGGTTAGGTTAGGTTAGGTTAGGTTAGGTTAGGTTAGGTTAGGTTAGGTTAGGTTAGGTTAGGTTAGGTTAGGTTAGGTTAGGTTAGGTTAGGTTAGGTTAGGTTAGGTTAGGTTAGGTTAGGTTAGGTTAGGTTAGGTTAGGTTAGGTTAGGTTAGGTTAGGTTAGGTTAGGTTAGGTTAGGTTAGGTTAGGTTAGGTTAGGTTAGGTTAGGTTAGGTTAGGTTAGGTTAGGTTAGGTTAGGTTAGGTTAGGTTAGGTTAGGTTAGGTTAGGTTAGGTTAGGTTAGGTTAGGTTAGGTTAGGTTAGGTTAGGTTAGGTTAGGTTAGGTTAGGTTAGGTTAGGTTAGGTTAGGTTAGGTTAGGTTAGGTTAGGTTAGGTTAGGTTAGGTTAGGTTAGGTTAGGTTAGGTTAGGTTAGGTTAGGTTAGGTTAGGTTAGGTTAGGTTAGGTTAGGTTAGGTTAGGTTAGGTTAGGTTAGGTTAGGTTAGGTTAGGTTAGGTTAGGTTAGGTTAGGTTAGGTTAGGTTAGGTTAGGTTAGGTTAGGTTAGGTTAGGTTAGGTTAGGTTAGGTTAGGTTAGGTTAGGTTAGGTTAGGTTAGGTTAGGTTAGGTTAGGTTAGGTTAGGTTAGGTTAGGTTAGGTTAGGTTAGGTTAGGTTAGGTTAGGTTAGGTTAGGTTAGGTTAGGTTAGGTTAGGTTAGGTTAGGTTAGGTTAGGTTAGGTTAGGTTAGGTTAGGTTAGGTTAGGTTAGGTTAGGTTAGGTTAGGTTAGGTTAGGTTAGGTTAGGTTAGGTTAGGTTAGGTTAGGTTAGGTTAGGTTAGGTTAGGTTAGGTTAGGTTAGGTTAGGTTAGGTTAGGTTAGGTTAGGTTAGGTTAGGTTAGGTTAGGTTAGGTTAGGTTAGGTTAGGTTAGGTTAGGTTAGGTTAGGTTAGGTTAGGTTAGGTTAGGTTAGGTTAGGTTAGGTTAGGTTAGGTTAGGTTAGGTTAGGTTAGGTTAGGTTAGGTTAGGTTAGGTTAGGTTAGGTTAGGTTAGGTTAGGTTAGGTTAGGTTAGGTTAGGTTAGGTTAGGTTAGGTTAGGTTAGGTTAGGTTAGGTTAGGTTAGGTTAGGTTAGGTTAGGTTAGGTTAGGTTAGGTTAGGTTAGGTTAGGTTAGGTTAGGTTAGGTTAGGTTAGGTTAGGTTAGGTTAGGTTAGGTTAGGTTAGGTTAGGTTAGGTTAGGTTAGGTTAGGTTAGGTTAGGTTAGGTTAGGTTAGGTTAGGTTAGGTTAGGTTAGGTTAGGTTAGGTTAGGTTAGGTTAGGTTAGGTTAGGTTAGGTTAGGTTAGGTTAGGTTAGGTTAGGTTAGGTTAGGTTAGGTTAGGTTAGGTTAGGTTAGGTTAGGTTAGGTTAGGTTAGGTTAGGTTAGGTTAGGTTAGGTTAGGTTAGGTTAGGTTAGGTTAGGTTAGGTTAGGTTAGGTTAGGTTAGGTTAGGTTAGGTTAGGTTAGGTTAGGTTAGGTTAGGTTAGGTTAGGTTAGGTTAGGTTAGGTTAGGTTAGGTTAGGTTAGGTTAGGTTAGGTTAGGTTAGGTTAGGTTAGGTTAGGTTAGGTTAGGTTAGGTTAGGTTAGGTTAGGTTAGGTTAGGTTAGGTTAGGTTAGGTTAGGTTAGGTTAGGTTAGGTTAGGTTAGGTTAGGTTAGGTTAGGTTAGGTTAGGTTAGGTTAGGTTAGGTTAGGTTAGGTTAGGTTAGGTTAGGTTAGGTTAGGTTAGGTTAGGTTAGGTTAGGTTAGGTTAGGTTAGGTTAGGTTAGGTTAGGTTAGGTTAGGTTAGGTTAGGTTAGGTTAGGTTAGGTTAGGTTAGGTTAGGTTAGGTTAGGTTAGGTTAGGTTAGGTTAGGTTAGGTTAGGTTAGGTTAGGTTAGGTTAGGTTAGGTTAGGTTAGGTTAGGTTAGGTTAGGTTAGGTTAGGTTAGGTTAGGTTAGGTTAGGTTAGGTTAGGTTAGGTTAGGTTAGGTTAGGTTAGGTTAGGTTAGGTTAGGTTAGGTTAGGTTAGGTTAGGTTAGGTTAGGTTAGGTTAGGTTAGGTTAGGTTAGGTTAGGTTAGGTTAGGTTAGGTTAGGTTAGGTTAGGTTAGGTTAGGTTAGGTTAGGTTAGGTTAGGTTAGGTTAGGTTAGGTTAGGTTAGGTTAGGTTAGGTTAGGTTAGGTTAGGTTAGGTTAGGTTAGGTTAGGTTAGGTTAGGTTAGGTTAGGTTAGGTTAGGTTAGGTTAGGTTAGGTTAGGTTAGGTTAGGTTAGGTTAGGTTAGGTTAGGTTAGGTTAGGTTAGGTTAGGTTAGGTTAGGTTAGGTTAGGTTAGGTTAGGTTAGGTTAGGTTAGGTTAGGTTAGGTTAGGTTAGGTTAGGTTAGGTTAGGTTAGGTTAGGTTAGGTTAGGTTAGGTTAGGTTAGGTTAGGTTAGGTTAGGTTAGGTTAGGTTAGGTTAGGTTAGGTTAGGTTAGGTTAGGTTAGGTTAGGTTAGGTTAGGTTAGGTTAGGTTAGGTTAGGTTAGGTTAGGTTAGGTTAGGTTAGGTTAGGTTAGGTTAGGTTAGGTTAGGTTAGGTTAGGTTAGGTTAGGTTAGGTTAGGTTAGGTTAGGTTAGGTTAGGTTAGGTTAGGTTAGGTTAGGTTAGGTTAGGTTAGGTTAGGTTAGGTTAGGTTAGGTTAGGTTAGGTTAGGTTAGGTTAGGTTAGGTTAGGTTAGGTTAGGTTAGGTTAGGTTAGGTTAGGTTAGGTTAGGTTAGGTTAGGTTAGGTTAGGTTAGGTTAGGTTAGGTTAGGTTAGGTTAGGTTAGGTTAGGTTAGGTTAGGTTAGGTTAGGTTAGGTTAGGTTAGGTTAGGTTAGGTTAGGTTAGGTTAGGTTAGGTTAGGTTAGGTTAGGTTAGGTTAGGTTAGGTTAGGTTAGGTTAGGTTAGGTTAGGTTAGGTTAGGTTAGGTTAGGTTAGGTTAGGTTAGGTTAGGTTAGGTTAGGTTAGGTTAGGTTAGGTTAGGTTAGGTTAGGTTAGGTTAGGTTAGGTTAGGTTAGGTTAGGTTAGGTTAGGTTAGGTTAGGTTAGGTTAGGTTAGGTTAGGTTAGGTTAGGTTAGGTTAGGTTAGGTTAGGTTAGGTTAGGTTAGGTTAGGTTAGGTTAGGTTAGGTTAGGTTAGGTTAGGTTAGGTTAGGTTAGGTTAGGTTAGGTTAGGTTAGGTTAGGTTAGGTTAGGTTAGGTTAGGTTAGGTTAGGTTAGGTTAGGTTAGGTTAGGTTAGGTTAGGTTAGGTTAGGTTAGGTTAGGTTAGGTTAGGTTAGGTTAGGTTAGGTTAGGTTAGGTTAGGTTAGGTTAGGTTAGGTTAGGTTAGGTTAGGTTAGGTTAGGTTAGGTTAGGTTAGGTTAGGTTAGGTTAGGTTAGGTTAGGTTAGGTTAGGTTAGGTTAGGTTAGGTTAGGTTAGGTTAGGTTAGGTTAGGTTAGGTTAGGTTAGGTTAGGTTAGGTTAGGTTAGGTTAGGTTAGGTTAGGTTAGGTTAGGTTAGGTTAGGTTAGGTTAGGTTAGGTTAGGTTAGGTTAGGTTAGGTTAGGTTAGGTTAGGTTAGGTTAGGTTAGGTTAGGTTAGGTTAGGTTAGGTTAGGTTAGGTTAGGTTAGGTTAGGTTAGGTTAGGTTAGGTTAGGTTAGGTTAGGTTAGGTTAGGTTAGGTTAGGTTAGGTTAGGTTAGGTTAGGTTAGGTTAGGTTAGGTTAGGTTAGGTTAGGTTAGGTTAGGTTAGGTTAGGTTAGGTTAGGTTAGGTTAGGTTAGGTTAGGTTAGGTTAGGTTAGGTTAGGTTAGGTTAGGTTAGGTTAGGTTAGGTTAGGTTAGGTTAGGTTAGGTTAGGTTAGGTTAGGTTAGGTTAGGTTAGGTTAGGTTAGGTTAGGTTAGGTTAGGTTAGGTTAGGTTAGGTTAGGTTAGGTTAGGTTAGGTTAGGTTAGGTTAGGTTAGGTTAGGTTAGGTTAGGTTAGGTTAGGTTAGGTTAGGTTAGGTTAGGTTAGGTTAGGTTAGGTTAGGTTAGGTTAGGTTAGGTTAGGTTAGGTTAGGTTAGGTTAGGTTAGGTTAGGTTAGGTTAGGTTAGGTTAGGTTAGGTTAGGTTAGGTTAGGTTAGGTTAGGTTAGGTTAGGTTAGGTTAGGTTAGGTTAGGTTAGGTTAGGTTAGGTTAGGTTAGGTTAGGTTAGGTTAGGTTAGGTTAGGTTAGGTTAGGTTAGGTTAGGTTAGGTTAGGTTAGGTTAGGTTAGGTTAGGTTAGGTTAGGTTAGGTTAGGTTAGGTTAGGTTAGGTTAGGTTAGGTTAGGTTAGGTTAGGTTAGGTTAGGTTAGGTTAGGTTAGGTTAGGTTAGGTTAGGTTAGGTTAGGTTAGGTTAGGTTAGGTTAGGTTAGGTTAGGTTAGGTTAGGTTAGGTTAGGTTAGGTTAGGTTAGGTTAGGTTAGGTTAGGTTAGGTTAGGTTAGGTTAGGTTAGGTTAGGTTAGGTTAGGTTAGGTTAGGTTAGGTTAGGTTAGGTTAGGTTAGGTTAGGTTAGGTTAGGTTAGGTTAGGTTAGGTTAGGTTAGGTTAGGTTAGGTTAGGTTAGGTTAGGTTAGGTTAGGTTAGGTTAGGTTAGGTTAGGTTAGGTTAGGTTAGGTTAGGTTAGGTTAGGTTAGGTTAGGTTAGGTTAGGTTAGGTTAGGTTAGGTTAGGTTAGGTTAGGTTAGGTTAGGTTAGGTTAGGTTAGGTTAGGTTAGGTTAGGTTAGGTTAGGTTAGGTTAGGTTAGGTTAGGTTAGGTTAGGTTAGGTTAGGTTAGGTTAGGTTAGGTTAGGTTAGGTTAGGTTAGGTTAGGTTAGGTTAGGTTAGGTTAGGTTAGGTTAGGTTAGGTTAGGTTAGGTTAGGTTAGGTTAGGTTAGGTTAGGTTAGGTTAGGTTAGGTTAGGTTAGGTTAGGTTAGGTTAGGTTAGGTTAGGTTAGGTTAGGTTAGGTTAGGTTAGGTTAGGTTAGGTTAGGTTAGGTTAGGTTAGGTTAGGTTAGGTTAGGTTAGGTTAGGTTAGGTTAGGTTAGGTTAGGTTAGGTTAGGTTAGGTTAGGTTAGGTTAGGTTAGGTTAGGTTAGGTTAGGTTAGGTTAGGTTAGGTTAGGTTAGGTTAGGTTAGGTTAGGTTAGGTTAGGTTAGGTTAGGTTAGGTTAGGTTAGGTTAGGTTAGGTTAGGTTAGGTTAGGTTAGGTTAGGTTAGGTTAGGTTAGGTTAGGTTAGGTTAGGTTAGGTTAGGTTAGGTTAGGTTAGGTTAGGTTAGGTTAGGTTAGGTTAGGTTAGGTTAGGTTAGGTTAGGTTAGGTTAGGTTAGGTTAGGTTAGGTTAGGTTAGGTTAGGTTAGGTTAGGTTAGGTTAGGTTAGGTTAGGTTAGGTTAGGTTAGGTTAGGTTAGGTTAGGTTAGGTTAGGTTAGGTTAGGTTAGGTTAGGTTAGGTTAGGTTAGGTTAGGTTAGGTTAGGTTAGGTTAGGTTAGGTTAGGTTAGGTTAGGTTAGGTTAGGTTAGGTTAGGTTAGGTTAGGTTAGGTTAGGTTAGGTTAGGTTAGGTTAGGTTAGGTTAGGTTAGGTTAGGTATAGGTTAGGTTAGGTT